>CM060419.1:6904577-16904577 GCA_030545235.1 Helianthus tuberosus | reverse complement strand
TTTAAACATGTTAGGGCATATAATACTTGTCATATGACTAGTTAGGAGTCTCGAAAGCGCATTTGTGCGAACGACGCGTTAAAGTAGCATAAGCTACCTTAATGGGTCATAACGGGTCGTAAGCACTTAGGATAGGTTTCGATTTAGAATGTAGGCTTTGTTAAACCATATCACATGAGTTTCAATACTCATTTGGTTTACGAGACCTCATTCAACCCGATCTCCTGATTTAGGTGTCGATTTATTAACTTAGCGATCTGATTACTAGGTGCCACTTAATTTCCTTGGTTTACCCGAGCTTTGTTAGTTCACTATTAATCGAGGATACTTTGCAATCTCAAGTGAGTACATAGTTCCCATCTTTTACCGTTTTCAAATGTTTTGGGGTGATTCATATGTGTAACCGATTTGTTTTCCAAATGTATGGCATATATGTGTTTACTAAGTGCTTTTATGTGTACTATTCCGATTATGCGATACGATGTTTATCCAAATCCTTAAAAGATCTATCTATCTTCATAGTTAGATTCTTATAGGATATTTGAAGTACAGTCTTAGATCTTCCTACCATCATAGTGAGATTTTTAAGAAGTACTTTACGACTCGATGGTTGTGGTTTATGTGTAGATTGTTGGTGATTTAGATAACGAAACTAGATAATACAATAAGCACATGGTGGATACGCTGCTGGTACTTCCTATATATAAGTGTGCTTATTGTATTACCCTTCGTGGCGTTATCCCGAATCACCATTAGGATTTAGAATGTTGTGATATAATGATTCAATGTGATCGAGATCGAATCCTTTTAGCATCAGTTTATCTTTATAGATTGATACTTGTAGGGTGTTTAAAGTGCTAATATCGGAGTCCTTGTTTGGATTCATTGTGTACTTTAATGCGTGTTTAACTAGACGATGTGACGAGAACCGTATCCCTGTAATATTTATCTATCTTCATAGCTAAACATATATGGGATGTTTAAAGTGCTAATATCGGAGTCCTTATTTGGATTCATTGTGTACTTTAATGCGTGTTTAACTAGACGATGTGACGAGAACCGCATCCCTATAATATTTAACTATCTTCATAGTTAAACATACATGGGATGTTTAAAGTGCTAATATCGGAGTCCTTATTTGGATTCATGGTGTACTTTAATGCGTGTTTACAAGTTGTTGACGAATTGACGATTATGTGTTTATGTGGTAGTTGTGATTTAGATAACGAAACGGGTATAATAAAATAAGAACATGGTGGATACGCCGTTGGTACTTCCTATATATAAGTGTTCTTATTTTATTATTCTTCTAGCGTTATCTAAATAACTTTAGGATTTTGTGTATGATTGATTCAATGTCCGATTATCCAAATCCTTGTAGAATCTCCCATATCTTTATATGTTAGATTCTTAGAAGAATATCTAAAGTATTATTATGAATCATTGACTTGATTTGTATAATACTCACACAAGTTTTGATTTATTTCAAAACAGTTATTATTAATCCTTGATTGAATTTCTAATAACACATTAACGAGTTTTACGATGACTTAAACGAGAGTACGATGTACAATTTCAAATGGCATAAAAATGACTTAGTAATAATCATATTGCCATATACAAAACTATTTGCCACGAGTTTTTCACAATCAAGATTATGTATTGCAATACTAAACTTTTGCCATTCTTTGGCTTCAAGATTTATTTTCAATAGACAACTCTCGTAGTTGTTAAAGTATTGCAATATCAAATGTTTTGCCATTTATTTGGCTAACAAAACCTATGTACTCGCCAGCATTTTTATGCTGACTATTTTTCACATATGTTTCAGGTTTTCAACTATTCAAGCATGCAACGCATAGGACTGCATCCGGGCCTTAGACTTGTTAATCAAAAGACAATTACATGCATTCTTTGTTTGTAAAAATGATGTTAATAATATTGAAACAATTTAGTACCAGTAGTTGTGAGCAATTTGTAACGTGACTCCCCGATAATTCCGCCGCATGTTGTTGTATTACGCGATTGGGGTGTTACAATCTTTGGCACGACTCGAGCGATCTGGTCGGCCATGAAGGACATCATCTTTTTCTGAGACTTTTCGCTGGATCTTTTGAGTGTGTCGGAGAGCTTTCGAGAAGATATCCTAATGATCCAACAAGAGGATCGTATAAGTCTAGATTTACAAAGTCTCACAGTATAGATTCATACACGATAGATTAACACTCAAGATTTAACAAGTTTCACGTAGATTCCAATAGATTCAACACCCAAACCCACGACCTTCACATGGCATGTTGTACGAAATTTGGCAACATGTCAGAAACTCTTATATATAGGAAGTACCAGCGCCGTATCCACCACGCTTCGGGCACATCGCCTCCGCCTCATACTCGGTGTCATGTTACGTGTCGCAATTGCCAATCATAACAACACACTCATCATCATCATCATATGCTCGTAGTTTAACCCAGTAGATTCACATAGATTTAACCCAATAGATTCACATAGATTCCAATAGATTCCCATAGATTCCAATAGATTCACATATATTCCAATAGATTCACATAGATTTAGAGTTAACAATCTCAACACCAAACAACGAAATCCTGCATGGCACGTGCTATGAAAGTTCAGCAACATAACAGAAGCACTTATATATAGGAAGTACCAGTGGCGTGTCCACCATGCTTCAGTCATGCCACGTCCGTCCCGTCACCGGTGTCATGCTTCGTTAACCATAACATTAGATTCCATCACATCTCATATAGATTTCTCATAGATTCAACAACATAGATTAACCCAGTAGACTCAACAACTTCAACCCGAGTCAACAAAACTACGAACTTCACTTAGCGCGTGGTACGAAGCTTCGGCAGCATGCCAAAAACACTTATTTATAGGAAGTACCAGTGGCGTATCCACCATGTTTTGGACATGCCACTTCCACCTCGTCTTCGGCGCTAGGCTACATTTCGTATTTTGTTCCTCAAAACAACACATATATAGATTACACATAGATTATGATAGAGTGCACATAGATTACACTTAGATTCCACATAGATTACACAAGTTGTTTCCCATAGTTTAGATTTCAACCATCCCAACACCGGTCTGCAAAACACTAAGCTTCGCATGGCACGTGGTACGAAAGTTGGCAACATGCCTGAAACACTTATATATAGGAAGTACTAGCGGCGTATCCACCATGCTTCAGACACGTCACTTCTGTCTCGTATTTCTATGCCATGTTACGTTTAGTGCTTCACAACCACAATAACACATAGATTCATCAAATAGCTCCACATAGTATCATAGTTGATCAAGATTCCCACATAGATTAACATCATAAACAAAGCTTCATAAATTTAGTTCGATTATGAGATTAGAATTAGTGTTTTAGATTGCGGACATACGTGCGAATCGTGTAAAAAGCCTCAAAACAAATGAAGAATTAAGTTTAAGACCATACATAAAATTCGAGATAACATAAATGATAGGCTCATAAAACATAGATTGTTCCGGGTAGAGGAATGGTGACTAACCAAAGTGATTCGAATTCCTTTCGAATTGAGGCAACGTGTCTTGACTTACTTAGGCAAATACTTCATCGATGTTAGGCCTATGATATTCGTCCTTTCTGTCATTTCACGTTCCTAATTGATTGGAAGTTTCGAGACTTTGGCGAGACATAAAAATCAAGGAGTGGGACTAGTTATCAAGGTCTGAGTTTCACCCCTATCTTGACACATCGTACCTAACAACGTTGGTACTCATCAATAGATAAGACCTGCTAGAATATATTATGGAAATTCTCCCTTCAAGATTCGGATTTCACTCCTGTCTTGAGGGTAAATCTCGTGCAAAATACAAACACTGCTTAACAGCGTTTCCAAAGTATCAAGTGTATATTGTATCGGCCTTAGGAAAGGCGTGTAAGTTTAGTAGGAAAATGTCTTGCTAGGAAGCGAATACGGTAGAATACATAAGTCTTAAACAACAGATAAGAATCAAGATTCCTAGAACTATAGACTAGGGCAAGTATTCCTACTTATCCTAATTCCCTATAGTTATGGCTCTGATACCAATCTTTCACACCCTAACCGATGGCGGAAACATCGGGGTGCGAGCACTAAGCGTTTAGATTACTCATGAGAATCCATAACACTAAATAGTTTCAATATAAATTAGATTCATTTCATGCAATTGTCTAAAGCAACATCAACCACCAAAATATAACATCAGCCAAAACAAACATAACCATTGTTTCAAAAGTTTCTAGATTTAGCTAAGTGGAGTATCTAAGCTTCCTCCTAGCTTGTTTCATGAATCCTATCATCCTGTCAGCCTGCAACATGTATTAAAATAGAGTCAGTACAAAAACGTACTGGCGAGTATACAAGTTTGAGTAATAGCATAATAGATTAAAACAACTCATATCCATCGTGTAAATGATACAAAAATAGTTTCAACCATGCTAGTGTTCGCAGTCCAAGAAGTGATAGCCCAAGTATCCCGATGCTTTAGTGTTTTCCCAAGTCTCAAGGAAAACTAGAATCCTCCTAACAATACCCCCCGAGAATAATGGGGAGGTGCATCTCCTATAGCGCTACTATTGTTAAGGCGGAACTACACACTCTGGATTAAACGTCCACATAGCACAAAGAGTCTAGAATCGAGAATCACAAGTTTGACATACACATAGGATAGAGTTTAGATTCCAAAAGTTTCACGTATCATAGTTTAATAGAATACATGTTGCATCCTAAAGTTTAAAACAAAAAGGGATCGAGTATACTCACAGTGATTGCTTAACAGATTAACTGTTATTGGATCAAAGGGAGCTCTTTAGAGTTAGCCTGATTAGATTACAACAGATAAGAGTCGGGCAGAATAACGAGATTCAAACTAAGTGTCGGATCAGTCATCTTGATCGGATGGCTGTTCAATCGATGGCTATCCTATCGGATTGCCATTCGATTGGGACGACTATTGTGTGGGGGACGGAATGCCTTCCGATCGGATGGTCATCCGTACGGATGGCCATTCGATCAAATGGTCATTCGATCCAAGTGTTGAGATTTCAAATTGATTACCAAGTTTCTGAAAAAGTTTCCAAGTGTTGAAGGGTTCCAAAAACACATTGTTACCTCGATCGGATGGCAGTTAGATCGGATGGCTATCCGATCGGATTGCCATTCGACGATCAAGGATTCAAGGTTTCAAAGTATTTTAAGGTTACGAGGCAAGTGCCACTTGATCGGATGGCGGTTCGATCGGATGGCTATCCGATCGGATTGCCATTCGATCGAGTTGTCCTTGTCCCGTTGATAACCTTGTACCGTTTCTGAGTTTAACGTGACGGCTTGGTACGTATTGAGATAATGATAATCACACCAATATACAGCCGTTCTGATTGGATGGGAATCACCCCAGTCCGTCCAGTCGTCTGCTCTTGTTTAAAAGTATTAAACTCAAATCCTAACAATGATGAAGTAGATGCTTGGAGTGGTTTGTTGTTGGAGGAAAAATGAAAGTTTTTAAAGGTTGGTACGAAATCTGATATGCCATGATTATATGACAGTTTTTGTTTGTCTGAAATATTAACCACTTGAGATGCTTTAATATCACACTATAAAGACGATTATAATTCAAGGAGCCACCCGGTATTAGAGGTGTACAAAAATATGAATATGAAATCGATCTGAAAAATAATTGGAAACCGGATACAATCTGGTAGGATCCGCCGGATCTATTCTGAATTTCAAAGTTTTCAACCAACCTGATTTTTTCGCAGATCTTCTCACACCAAATTCGATCCGGAATTTTTGGATCCAGATTTAAAAAATCTGGTTTCTTAATTTTTTTTTCTTTGTAAAATTACTTCATTTAAATTTTATATTTATTATTATTTGTAAAATCGGGTTTCTATGTTTTTAACCAATTTATGTTATCTTACTTATAAAATTTTCAAAAATATTTAGAATGTTAGTTTTTTAAGTTCATTTTTATATTTATTTATTTTTAAAAATATATGAAATCTGGATTTTAAAAAAGATCCGGTTTGGATAATCTGATCCGGAGGCTATAGGATCAATTTTTATAGACCTTTAAACCAGATAAAATTTTATTCGGATTTTCACAATCTGATTTTGACCATGTTTGGCCTGCCTGAATCAGATAAAATCCAATCCAATATTCATTGGAACTGAAACTATCACGGTACCAATGGTGATTTCATTATTATTCTACTAATAAATAAAATAATAGTTTTAACAATTATTATCTTAAGAAGATTCTTACGATTCGGAAGCATCATGAATCTTAATCAATAGATATTGGGATGCTATGCATGTGCTTTTCTTTCACACTAACTAATGCTATTAAGATCATGTTTGGCTAAGCTTTTTGGAATAATTTATTGATTTATTGGTTTTTTGAAAAGTCATAAGCTTTAAAATGATGTTTGGCAATGAGAGTATAAGTGAGGGTAAAAACTAATAATTCAATAAGTCACTTCATACTAAATTTTCCAAAAAACCAATAAGTTAATAAGTTGTTTCAAAAAGTTTAGCCAAACATGCCCTAAGTATGAATATTGCCTATGGCATTATAGCCTAGTGGTTTTTTATGATTAGATAAAACTTATGTACCATTAGGTTTTGGGTTTTATTTTCACTAAGAGGTTTTTTTTTTCATATTTATTTGGTTTTCTTCAGAATTGATGTATAAGCATTATTGTTTAGTGTAGTGATATGATAATACTACACTACAGTGGTCCGTATCCAAATTTTTTGTTAAAAAAGAAAGTATGAATATTATGTTATTTATTATTGCAACGATGAACTTTAATAATCATAAATAAATATATATATATATATATATATTTTTTTTTTTTTTTGAACGGCAAATTTGGATCACTGACGGACCACTGGAGTATCATCGTGCCACCAGCGAAACCACCCGATCATATCCATCTCCACTAGGCAATAATGCCCATACACCAATTCAGGAGGAAACCCAATAAATCTGGGAAAAACCCCCTTGTGAGAATCGAACTCATGACCTAATGGTCATAAACCTTATCTCACCACCAAGATACCACTAGGCTATAATGCCATGGGTTAAATAAATATATTAATAACCAGAATTTTCAGTTGAGAAGTCAATAGTCAAGCAGCCTGTTAACTTTTTCGATAAATAACTTACCTTTTTCACAAAGGAATTTGCTGATCTTAGAGCACTCACATTCAATCCATCAAATAATGAGAGGAGAGGTTTTTATATTATAAAGGGTATAAAAAGTGGTTGTGAGTGGAGGAGAGAGAAAATGTTACTGTTTATCTGTATATTTGGGGAGACACTGTTCATCCAGTATAATTTTTTTAATATATATTGAAAGTGGTTGTGAGTGAAGGAGAGAGAAAAATGTAATGATAATATTATTTAATTGAAAGGAGAGAGAAAAAGTATTTGTTTTTAGTGGAAATATATTGATATAGGAGTTGTTTTTTAGTGGAATGTATGTATAATTTGATGGATTGAATGTGAATGCTCTTACAATGATCCACTTGTCATTATATGGTACTTTGTACATTATAAGAACACTCATTTTTCAAAATAATTTTATCAAACTTCATCTTATTTGGAATTCGTTAAATACATTTAAAAGCGATATGTTTACTTATTGTAAAAATGAATTATAATATGGTTATTTGACAAACATATGTAAAACATGACCCAAAAGGCTTGACCTGCATTTTCTGTACATTAAATCTAGTATCCAGATCTATATATATTTGATAATAATATTATTTATAAATTTTAGCACAAAAAGTAAAAAAAATACAAACTATAAATATGATTATTAAACTCACATTAAAGTTTTTTAAGGGGTTGGATCAAATAAAAATTTAATTTTGCGCAGGATAAAAATGGATCAAAAGATGATATTTTTTGGATAACCTATTTTTTCTTTTTTACTTTTTCTTTCTACATGCAAGACATATGTATATTACTTCTCATTTTTTAAACGTTCATAACTTTTTATAAAGCACTATTTTTTTAAAAAAAAAAAAACTTGCACCATAAAACTGAGTATCCTTTTATCCTTAATTTGAGTATCTTATTGCTATATAAAATATGATAACTAAGAAAACCTAAAAAAATGTGTTGTATTTCTATGTAGTATAACATTTTAAGCTTGATTTTTTGTACTGCATTTAGATTACGTGGTAACGCATTTGACAAATTATTAATAATACCCCCGAAACTAGCAGCAAGTAATATCTAATAATCAATTATATAATAAATACGATTACTCAATAAAAAACTTTTAAACTATTTCAATATAGTGCGTATTAAGCGGTTGTTAAATGTGTTATTTTGCGGTTTGATGGATCGACATGAACCCAAACATAAAATATGTTTGCCAAATGAAACGAATAAGATTAGTTTGATTTAAAAATTTTACTGTTATATTCTTCTTAATGCTAATACTCTAAAATTACGATTAACAACCAAATTACAAATGCTAGGCGTTTAAACCGTAAAACCTAACCAAATTTACAAATGGATATAAAATAATGGCATTTAAAATGTAAAACTTATTTTTCATTTCTTTTTTATTTTATTTTGAAAAAATATACCCAATTTCTTTAAGCCACAACATATATATCTATTTTGATAAAACATAATAATTTATCTTATTTGTTACCGTGACACTTCAGGTTTTCCTGCACGTTCCATTATTTGTTGTAATTACATGAAACTAATTAATGTAAATTATTAAACAAAATTGTTCCACGTAAACATATTGATCTAAATATACGGGTTTTATATTAATATAGAAGTTATATATATAATAACAAGGAGTGAGGCCGCACACCTCATCCTGGTCCTACACCACTCACATGGAATCATATACACTCCATTGTGCGGATGATTAACCGCACACCCCTTTAGTCTTGGGCCAATGCAGCCTAAATCAGCAAGTAATGGACTGTACACTAGCATGTGCGACCCCCTTTCATCCGTATAAATAGACAAGCTGCCAACCCTAGGAAATGATTTCCAATCATTCTTGATGGCAACAAATTTCTGGAACATTCTTTCTCTTTCCTTTTCACCAACATTCCTCTCTTTTGGGGAAAACCCTAGAAAAACATTCTATTTCCTTTTCCCTAAACACTCGTGGCGCATCATCACCATCATCATCATCATCATCAGCATACTCTCTTGGGAAGCTCTTCTTCTTCATCATTTAAAGATCTCCCACTCTCTCTCGCACATTTCCAAAACAATCATTTCAGGTTAGTGGCCACTACTTGATTGTTATACATGACAAATGTTTGAGATGGTTGGATGATTCTTTTGTATGACGTGATTGATAAGAAAAAGCATGTTGACATCCGTTGTAAATGAATGAAAACATGGTTAAGCTTATTCGGTAAATGAAAGATGATTTGATGATTTTAATGTTCATAGATCGTTAAATAATAAAGAGCATGATGATTGATAGTGGGAGATTACAATGTATGCTATGTGCTATAATGTGTGATGAATTGATTAGGTGGTTCCTGAATGTAAACAATCTTTCTGATCTTGTGCTACCAAAGTTTAAATCTTTTTGATATTGATGACGATTATGTTTAGATTTGTTCACGATAATGTTTAGATTTTTGGTATAAATGAAACATGAATCCGTCTTTGGAATTTGTATGATGGTTAGGTTTAGACAACTTGTGTAGTGTGATGATTCCTGTTGAACTGTGACAAAGTTAATACTTGAATCCATGTTTTGAATGATTGGAGCTAAGAAACCTAGATTGTTTGATGTTGGAATCATTGGACACCGCACATTCGTAACATGTACAATGCGAACTGCATAACGTACAACATTCTTGGCGCACCGCACACTCAGAGTGACCGCATACTCTGAACAGTGCAAGTGTTGATGCACATCGTACCACACAATCGTGCATGGCCGCACACTTAGAAGCCGCACACTCTAGATGTACAAATTACCGATGCACATTATACAACTGCGTATTGCGTGACCGCACACCGGCCTATGGCCGCACACTCACTGGTATGCCGCACACATGCTAGTGGCGCACACTTCCCTTGGGTCGGTAAGCTGTTTGGGCCGCACACTCATTATTGGGCTGTATATAAATGGATCGCACACTAATGTGTTATGCTTTTGGGTTATCTAAGTTATTGTCCATCTGTTTGGAATATGATACTGTATGTGATCCGTATGTGAAACATGATGCTAGAATACGTGTATAAATACGTGGAATACTTGCATACGAAACTGATTTGTATTGGTAACCATATTAGGACGTGGCTGGCCAAAGTTTAAAACAAAGTAAATTACCTGCCGAGCAAAACAAAGATGAATTCAACACTTTACTAAAAGCATGTATTCCCGGTGGTTGGGAAGGAACGGACAACACTTTCCTAGGTTTGGGATTGCTTACTATTCCTGGTTTGGAATACTGTTAATTGCTATTTATATTTCATGAACACGTGTACTAAACGGAACTCTAGAACTCTATCACGAAACCCTAATTTCATTACCGATTAGTCGATGGTGCCTGGCGAATGGGATATTTGTTGATAGCTCTATTTAGGTTTCACCAACCTCACACCGTGCCTGGAGACGATCGGTCGTGAACTAACAGGCCTTGGCAAACCGTCAATGATGATAGACTTTGATAACCGGGGTAACAGCGATGTAACAGGTCGCAAAAGTATTCGGTATACGGAGTTTAGTAGCTTACATATGGGGTAGCTCCCCATGGCATGATATAAAAGAGTAATTTAACGAACACAAGTTTTTGAAAAAAACTGGTTAAACCGTGAACTCGCCAACTTTATGTTGACACTCTACTACATGGTTTGCAGGTACTCAGTGCTATCGCTTGCAGCTGGGGAGTGTAGTGGTCGCTTTAACCATTGTTGGGTTCCATTATTAATAATTATGGACTTTGAGTCTGTTGTTTAAACTATTAAACTTATGCTTCCGCTGTTGACTTTAATTATTGCTTTTAAACTATGAACATTGGACTTTAGTCACTAATCGTATTGGTTGTAATGAAAACGGTTTTATTATTATACTGTTCAATATGATTAGTGGCTTGATTTTGGTCAGTCACACGACTCGTGATAGTACTCTGATTGTAGAAATTGAGGGTGTGGCAGTTACTTTCTTAGCCATTTTCTGCCACTTGTATGTTTTTATCTATTCTCACTAAGAGTTAAATTTATTATTTTAATTTATTAATAGCTTCCACTAATTTAGAAGATCACCACATTATTCCTAATTCATTTATTTAATTTAATAGTCACTTAGGCTATAGCACAATTGTAGAGACAGGGGTCTCTTGCGAGATAAAAAGGATATACTACTTAACCATATTGACCCAAACATACATTACCATCTAAACTAGGCTTGTTCATGAACTATTTTTTAAACGGCTAACGAATCATTCAAATGGATTACTGACGAAATTCATTATATCGGGATACACTCGCTTATAAACCGGGGAAAACCCTCACCTAGGGCTGAAGTCTGAGAACACTCGCCTGAAGGCACAACAACGCAGTGAGGCAAAACCCGCTCAATTCAAGGATCGAACTAGCGATCTCCTCCTAGTCTCCCATCATCACCAGGTGCCACAAAAACTAATCTAGAGGGCTAGAATCGAACCACAGTCACTTAGAACACCAGATTTCTCCCTTACAACTCCACCACCAATTCATTGGCTTGCTATTTCAAATCCAAACTTACCCAAACCAATTTAAAATATAATATAACATAAACACATAAATTGATAAATTGTTAGATTCTTTTTCGGTAGTCATAAATTTTATCCTAATTAACCAATCGAAGTTGATATATAACAATCCGAACCTAACCTAAACTCATTTAAAATAAAATTAGGTTAGAACCCCGTGTATTACACGGGTTGAATAAATGTAATTTATATACTAAATTAAAACAGTTAGTCTTTAAAAATCTCGTTTATTATACGAGTTGAACAAATGTAATTTTATATATTAAATAATAAAAAATTATATCTCTTTGAACCCCATGTATTTGTACTGAATAAATGTAATTTTATATACCAAATAATAAAAATCCGTGTATTGTACGGGTTGAATAAATCTAATTATATATACTAAATAATAAAAAAATTATATCTTTAAAAACACTGTGCATTACACGGGTTAAATAAATGTAATTTTGTAACCTTGTTTACCGCAAGCGGGGCGAATATATACTAAATAATAAAAAAGTTATATCTTTAAAAACACCATGTATTACACGGGTTAAATAAATGTAATTTTGTATAGTAAATAATATGCTATTGGATTCGTTTAAAAAATCATAAATTTGGTTCGGTTTAATTCGAATCAAATCACAAACTTGGTTAAGTTTAATTCGAATTGATTAGAACCCCAATTTGAAAAATCAAAAACAGAATTATATTATTAGCTTCTCTTCCTAATTAGTTTTTTTTTTTTTTAAGTTTGATCTAATGTCTAATAAGTTATTTTGTGTATGTTGTTTGTACTTTAAATTTTTTATATGAGCGTATTATTGTTTTTTTAAGTTTAAGATTATTGTTTTGTGTTATTATTAAAAGATTATATTTAATTTATTATATTATTAGAAAAAATAGAATGATTATATCCGATATTCAAAGTAAGATAAGATTTAATATTAATTGACTATTTATTATTTAATTAATTGATATAAGATAAGTATGAAAATGTAGACGCCTTCAATGAATGACACGTGTCACTTATTGGTTTCTTTTATTATAGTAGATAGATAAACACGAAAATTAATACATTGTTTTTTTTAATGAAAAATTATCTACATCGAGGCATCGTACTTCCGTATTAGAAGCTCGGTCCCACTAAGGCAGACGATCGTTTATTACAATAGGTCCGACGCTGACACAAAAAATGACACGACGTTTAACTGGACTAAAACCCCTATCCAGTTGAGTGAGTGCCCTTGTATTTAATCCTAATTAATGAATAGTATATTAGTAATTTCAATCCGGGGTTTCATTTTAAATGGGGTAGTTTCAAACATTCAAAGTCAAACGGCTGTGTTCAAACACAATGTGACACACACATAGTTAGTTACATGTGTAATATCTAGGAACACTCCCAGCTATTATTAATCAAACATCCATGGCCCATTGGCCATTCCCACTATCTCTAAATGCTTTCACCAAACCTGTATATATACACTCTCCTTCTTCTCGACTCCTTCACACTCAAAAACATTTCCCTCAAAATCACAAACAGTTTTTTAAACTAAACATAAGTCTTGTTGAGTTAGATTTCATCTGCTAATTTAACTGAAGTAATCATGGATAGACTTGCAAAGTGTCCAGCAAACTATGTCCCTCTAACTCCTCTCACTTTCATCAAGAGAGCATCCATGGTGTATGCCAATCGGACTTCGGTCATATACGCCGGAGTTCGCTTCACTTGGCGCCAAACGTATGAGCGTTGCTGTCGCCTCGCTTACTCTCTTCGATCACTTAATGTTGTCAAGAATGATGTTGTAAGTATCTTGTTTTTTATATATTTGGAAACATTTGTAAACTTTCTAGATTTTGATTTAGGGCTTTGGTTATTTTACAGGTATCTGTGTTGGCGCCAAATGTACCTGCTTTGTATGAGATGCATTTTGCAGTGCCAATGGCCGGGGCTGTGCTCAATGCAATTAACACAAGGCTAGATGCTAAGAACATAGCCACAATTCTCCTCCATTCAGAAGCCAAGGTGTTTTTTATTGATTACCAGTATGTTCCGTTAGCATCCGAGGCGCTGCGGATGCTGGTGGCGGGTTCTAAAGACGGTTCAGCGCAAAATGCGATGCCTTTGGTCATTGTGATAGATGACATTGATAAGCCCACTGGGGTGCGCCTTGGAAACTTGGAGTATGAACAACTCATACACCATGGTAACCCCCGGTACCCTGGTGAAGATCTTGAAGAAGAGTGGGACGCGATCGCTTTGAATTACACTTCTGGGACGACCTCTGCACCGAAGGGGGTTGTGTATAGCCACCGCGGTGCTTTTCTGAGCACAATGAGCTTGATACAAGGTTGGGAAATGGGGACAGAGTCGGTGTACCTGTGGTCACTGCCAATGTTCCACTGCAATGGGTGGACATTCACCTGGGGTGTGGCGGCAAGAGGCGGGACAAACGTGTGCATACGCAACACAACCGCTGAGGAAATGTATAAGAGTATCTCGAAGCACAAGGTGAGTCACATGTGTTGTGCACCTATTGTGTTTAACATACTCTTAGAGGCAAAGCCGCATGAGCGCTATGAAATAAAATCCAAGGTCAACATCCTCACAGGAGGGGCGCCTCCACCTGCACCCCTCCTGAAAAAGATGGAGAACCTTGGGTTTCACATAATGCATGCCTATGGCCTCACTGAGGCCACGGGACCCGCCCTTGTTTGTGAGTGGCAAACCAAATGGAATCAATTGCCACAAGAACAACGGGCGAGACTGAAGGCACGCCAAGGTGTTGGGATACTCACTCTCGCAGACGTAGATGTGAAGAACAAGGACACGATGGATAGTGTCCCACACGATGGGATGACCATGGGAGAGATCGTACTCCGAGGAAGTAGCATCATGAAAGGGTACTTAAAAGATGAGAAGGCAACCGCAAAGGCCTTCAAGAATGGATGGTTTTTAACAGGCGACGTTGGCGTTATCCATCCTGATGGTTACCTTGAGATAAAAGACAGATCAAAGGACGTAATCATCTCTGGTGGAGAAAACATAAGTAGTGTGGAACTAGAGTCCATTTTGTTCAAACATCCGGCCATACTTGAAGCAGCCGTGGTGGCAATGCCTCACCCAAGATGGGGAGAGAGTCCTTGCGCCTTTGTCGTCTTGAAAAAGGCTGGCACGACGGAATCGGAGATCTTGGCATATTGCCGGAAGAAGATGTCAAAATTTATGGTACCAAAGAAGGTTGAATTTGTGAAAGAGCTACCAAAAACAGGAACTGGTAAAGTTCAAAAAGTAGAGCTCAGGAAAATAGCACAAACTCTACAAATCTCTGAAAACACATCTACAAGCAACAGCAGATATGAACTGCATGATCAAGACAAACTCCTTGCAATTTCCCGACTTTAAATTAATAATTTACATGTAACTTCATTTTAAGATATATAGTATTCCAATACGTATTGGTTGAATATAATTTTATATAGATTGTTGTTGTGGCTTGCAAGTCTAAAGACTAATACATTTTAAAGTACGCTCAATTTAGCATTAAAGACTACTTAAAATGTAAATAGCAAAAAGTTTTACTATATTGTGACTTATGTTTGGATGAATATAAGTTCAAAATATTCTACAAATGACAAAAACCTTAGAAAGTGTAGAAAGGAATTTCGTGTTTTGGGCCCGTTTAACCTTTGTGGATAACCAAGCGAGATCGAAAAATGTGACCCAACAAAGAAAATGGCTTCTTCCACTAGACTTTTGATAGATTGTTGATTATTTTCTTCAGCTTATATACTGTTTAATACAATTTACAACTAGACAGAGAATTAAAAGCAAAGCATGTAATTACTTAGCACTTAAAAGAAAATTAATACAATTTAAATCAACACCAACGTTTATTATTTAATTGAAGGGGTATGGTTTTAAATTCTGTGTAAGGCCTTATAAGTCATGCGTACAGAAGACCATACCCAAACTTAGCAACACAACACTTAGCTATCACTAGAGCTATTGCGCAAGCCCCCATCCGCACACTGATCGATGTCGTAAGGTCGGTCAAAAATATAATTAAAAAGTGTCATATTCACCTTTACTAGTAAAGAGCAAGTAGGGTGTCGAATCCACGGGGAATCAGTGAAAAGTGTAAAAGTTCATTATTTGTAATGATTATCTAATTTAAAACTAATTGTTTTTTGCAGATTGTAAGAGTGATTATGGAAAACAAACTTAATTACTATGGTTATAAACAATTATGAGAAAATGGACCAATCTCCGGGTTTTCAGGTTATGTAGAAAATTGAGTAACTTAATTACTAACAGCTGGAAATCACATAGACATGATTTGCTAAACACTTGTTTTGATAAATAACTAACAGATAATATATTTGATTGCAATGATCCATGATCGAAATCGAAAGATTGATGCAAATGAATAGTAATTCGATTAATTACCAACCCTAGATTTCATAAACATAAACAAGTTCAATGATTAAAGGTTTAAGAACAATGACAACTTAGAGTCTAATCCCAATTGTTGATGACAAAACCAAATAATTAATGAACATAAATGTCTACAATAACCAAACAATCGTTTAATCGAAAAAAAGTAGCAATAAGAAAGACTAACTGAATGATTGATCAAATCTTAATCCAAAAAGTCATAAATATACGTAAAACCAATGTTTCAAACACATACCCTAGTCCCGGAGATGATCACGGGTGGTTTAGCCGCTCATGTTGCACGAACAAACTTCAAAGTCTTGAGAAGAGAATGATTGCATGAGTGATTCGGCGATTGGTGGAAGATTGTGATTTTGATGATGAGATTTGGAGCCAAAAAGTTGTATACTTGCTGCTAAAACTCAGAAGATGGGAAATGTTTTTCAAATTAGGGTTTTAAACCTTTTAAGTCCGTCCAGACAACAACACTTGCACGCCCCCATCATACACGCCGTAAGTCACGGTCTAAGTACCGTAACTTACGATCCATCATGATCAGCTTTCTTTCATCAGTCGTAAGCCAAGGTCACCAACTGTAAGTTACTATGCAAATTTACTGTAACTTCTTTTTAATCAACATACTCGAGTCGTAAGTTACTCTTGGTAACCCGTAACCTACGGCGTGTTTTCTCAACCCACACATAACTCATATCTAAGTTTCATGTAATGACACTTTCACCCCCTGGACTCCTTCCTTTCATATCTCTTACACATCTAAGCATCATAAATCGACCCGAATACTTTCGTTCACAGCGATTATCAATCTCGAGTGTTTCGCTTCATCTTTAAACATATTAACTTCCCCGAATTAAGCAATTAACCTGCAAAACCCACAATCGTAGTTATCTTATTCAATGCATATAATTACTTAAAACCACACAAAACACTCAAGATAAACAATTTAAAGCTCGGGTTTCACCCTCTCCATCACATCCCCACACTTACCTTTGATTGTCCTCAAGCAAACCAATCCAGAACTACTCACCACAGTAACAACACCTCTAAATCCCTTAACCAATTCAACAATCTAAGTTCCCAAGTCATACCCGTCCCATAGACTAACACAATCGAGATTGATAGTCTGACAAGCAATTGGTGCGATCTTTAAAACTTAAGACTTGTCTAATTAGAACTAACATGCTTACGATTATAACACATGCTACACGCCCCTCACAATAAACTCTCCTCTCGGTTTAAAATCTGAACTAGCGTGTAATGTGCTAGTATTTATAACACTCAAATCCAAACATGAAATTCTGCAATCATAGGCTTGTATAACAATCACATCTCCACTGTAACATGTAACACGACACATATCAAAAGGACTTTCGGGTTTTTGGGCTTAGGCTAAGGGTAGGAGATTTTGGCTTTTATTTATATGTTTTTATGTGGCGAACAAACGAATGACCAAACCGTGACAACTTTATTTGCAAAACATAACGACTCACACTTTTAGGTTGGTTTCTACCCAAAAACATAAACAATATTCAAAACAACTCTATTTTTGTGCTTTTCTTTTTCTATTTAATTTAATTTTTTTTCTTCTTTTTTTTTCTTTCAAACACTCACTACTTTATCATTCACGGTTGGTATCAACACAATTCACATTGGGCGGACAAACGAAAGGTGTATAGGTACAACAGGGCTACTAAGGGTGATAATTGGGTAAACATAAAACAACCACTAACGGGTGTACTGGATAACCTAATGCCTTTATCATTTACGTGCACATGTCAAATCCACAATCTCAGCATGTATCAAATCATACAAGTTCTAACACGGAATAACATGTGGCCTGCTCTCAACAAATGAAGTTATAATGTAAATCATTCTATCAGTTCTACAGGCTCAAAATCTCATCAAGAAAGGGTAAAAGGTTACCGACATGTAGCATATGCAATCTAAAGCATGTTACCCCTAAATAGACATCTCTTTTCAACCCCCTTCTCTAAAAACACATGTCAGACCTACTCTCATGAAACTTAAAGGAACGACCATGAGAAAGGACTATGTTAGTTTACTACCGGCAAGAAACCCATTAGTGATTGAAACTTTAGGTTTTTATATCCGTTTAGCTTACTTAAGGCGATGAAATTTTTCAAAATTTGCAAAATTTTCAACTTTTTAGTTTTCATCGTTTTCAATCACTTTGAACCTCTTTCAAGCTCTTGTCCCAAACCTTTCCCTTCCCGGGTTTCCACATCCCCACACTTGGGCGACATTGTCCCCAATGTATCGTGCTTTTAAAAACAAAACCCGGGAATACCAACCAACTAATCCCATGAGCTACCAATTCCTAACACAAATAATTTAAACACATTCCCTAGACACAAATTGTTCAACACCACCAAATACGCTTAAACACACCAAAACAAAGAAATATGGACCTGATCGATGAAGCAGATCAGTGAGTGCTCACTGGTATGATGGACCCGGTGGTCCACCATAATAACCCCTAAGGTATCATAGAACGAGCTCATGTCGAAAATATCTGCCAAACCTCCTCCTGCTGGCGGATCGCTGCGACGACGAGTATGGCTCTTGTTGATGCTGCTGCTGAGATGGATATTCATACAGTGGCGGGTGAAAAGCATATGAACTCTGAAAGTGTGGCTCGAAATACTCTCTCGGCAACCACATAGAGCCATGAACTTGAGGCGTAGGGTGTCTAGCCATACCGGGCTGATACAGCTGCTCTTGACTGTAATCCACATAGGGTGGATTTTGTACATAAGGCACTCCCATATAGTAGTCATTGTGCCTTCTAAGTTGATTTTCATCAAAAGCCTGCATATTCACATTCATTTCGAAGCTCATGTGCATCGCCCGATTATGTGCCATTAATTCCCTATGTTGACGCCCCCTCTCCGCGTCTTGCCTCGAGTCCTAATCATATATCGACTATTGAAACATCTCCCATGTAGCATACTCGGGTGGACGCATACTTTCCACCATTGCTTGCATATCTTCGTTGAATATAGCCCACGAATATACCGACTACCTCGGCTCTTCCACCTGTCGACTTGACCCTTCACCCGTAACTATATCGGCTTCTCTTTTTCGTCGCATCAAGTCCTCATCATTGGAGTCCTGATCGTCCATCTCGCCATGTTAAGGTTTTTGTTTCCCCCACTGCAACACCTTCACTTTTTCCTTATCTCCATATTTGATTTTATGCCACAACTTGGTTTTCTTATAGGAGATTATCTCATTTTTGCACATATCCGCAATTGAAAACATAGTATGCGGCTTACAGTAGGAATAGTCCTCCGGTTGGATCACCCCCTGTTTTTCCAACAATGCACTCAACAATCTTGCATTAGGAATCAACTTCTTGAGTTTCATATTCCTGCTTTGCCGAACATGCATCATAACTATTGCCGGAATGAGAGATGCAACTCACCAGTCATGATTGCATACAGAACCCGTCTTGGGTGGGTTGTTTCCATCTCCTTATCGACTGTTTGTCCCCCATTTGAGGAGCCACGTTTGTGATCACAAAACTCAGAAGTACCCTTACCAACGGCTTCAGATTCTCCCTCTTCATTGCAGTCCCTTTCTCCAAGATGAACAGTTCTGACAACAAAGCATTTTCTGCCGTCACATTCTTCGGCGTATTAAAATAATTATCTTCCTTTACATACTTGTAGAACCCGTCTGGCTTTGAATCGAATTTGGCTAGTTGCCTCAAGGTGGTGAGAGACAACGTAGCTGTCTTACCATTTACCACTCCTAAAAGACTAACCGTCTTGGGTGGGTTGTTTCCATCGTGCTTCTTCAAGGTGTTGAGCCATTCCATAATGCTCTTAACGTAAATCTCCCCTTTTGCATTGCCCTTGAAGTCAACTATCGCTTCCCAGCCGAGTGCATTAAACTTCTCATGAAACCCCAAACGCATTAAAATCCGAAAGGTGGACCGTTTTCTCGAAACACATGTTGTTCTTGATTGAATGATCATCCCCCATTTTTTCGTAGAATAATTCCGCTTGATACGCCTCTTTTTGTTTATGAAGAGGTCCTTTATCCCATGTTGCCCTATACAAAATATCACCATGGTGCCTCACCTCCAGCACATCTTCCATGGTCGTATCTCGGATTGAAACGTCGGTGGTTCGTTGTTTCTTTGCTTTCGATGGGGCGGATGAAGCTTCCATAGCTGGTTCCTTCCCTTGTCTCCTTTCCTTAACCATTCTGCATTCAAAACCAACAAACAAACAATGCAAGTCAGTTTCACAATATGGACTGCAAAACAAGTGTGTAATACCAAAACCTTCCCCACACTTGTTTACAACTATGGTTAATGGTTCCATTCTACATTCATACCCCAAACGATTTCTCATTAATTATGGAAACAAAATTTTTAAACTTTTAACATGTTCCACAAGCTAATTCAACCAAATTCAGTAGCAATAAACCTCCCCCATTCTCATGTATTATCAGCTAAGTTCGATTTTTATTGACTACTCATGAACAACCTTACAAAACATAGCTTCATTCTTAATTTCAAGCATAAACGTTCACAACCTAGCATGCCTCACATATATCACAACTCACCGACAAGAATATAACAAAATATTGCTTAAAAACGTACCTTGGATGTTTATATATGATAGATTCAACTTCAATTTCAACAAATTGCGCTCCAAAGTGAAAATCCCCATATTTGAAAATTAGGGTTCGTCACATTATGCCCTTATTTCTCACAAACAAATGCAAATCATACAAAACGAGTGCTAGGGTTTTGTCCTCCTTGGAAAAACACTCAGGTTAAGCTTTTGAATGGATGGATTTGGTGGAGAAACAAGAGAGTTAGGATAGGAGATGTAGCGATGGAGGTTGAAGGTTAAGAGGGAAGAAGATGACCGTTCTGCCACACCCACCCCTTCTACCGGCGACCATTTTGCCGGTTTGTGTTTCATGTTCTCTTGTAACCGTTACGGAGGGAGGTTGTTAGATTGTTTATGTCGGTGATCGTTCTGCCAGTTCATGTTCATCATTGTTCTCGTCCTTTAACAACTTGACGATAACAAACTGTGTTGGTGCATATTTCATACGTCTGCCACTATGTGAATAGCTAGATAGAGCGTGTGTTGAATATTGTATAGAATAGAGAAAGTTGAACATGTTTTAGTATTGTCAAAGTCCATCCGGACGGATGGACAAGTTCATCCGGTCGGATGGACAATAGAATAGTCCATACCCCATCCGATCGAATTGGTTTTGTCATTGTAAAGTCCATCCGGACGGATGACCACCCGGACGGATGGACACTAGCTCATTTGGACCGGATAGGCTTTGCCTATAAATAGGGATCTATGGTACCCATTTGGATAAGCTTTTGGTCCCAGAGGGGACATGCTGTCCAAGTGGTCTCATGGTGCTGTAACTTGTCAAGATATGAATAGAGACCAGATTATAAGTGACTGCTCGGTGTCGTATCTATCTTCTACTCCTTTCTTAGTAACAATAAACGCACCAAACATGCCGTATCGGGACCGAGGCTCTGTCAAAATTGTTGGTTCCTGGATTAGCAGTGGTATCAAAGCTACGGTACCGATTTAATCGATCTAACAGTCGGTTAAATCACCCAAAGCTCATCAATTTTGGGTTAAACGGGAGTTTTGACGTTAAAACATAGAAAATCGTCAAAATAAAGGTCAATTCACGGATGGATTTTGGAATTGAAGACATCATTCTGTTCGGAATTGATTCGCGCACAATCCTGTGAAGTTTCATCATGAAATTCACACAAATAAAGATTCTGGATCGAAAAAATGTGATTTGGAGTGTTCTTGAGCTGTTAGAACATATCCGATCGGATGACCTTCCGAACCACATCATTATCTTGTGTTTGAATGATCAGTTGGTTTTCACTCGAATGATCATTCGATCGGATGACCATCTGATCGGATAACCATCCAATCCACAAACACAAGTTTGCCCCTTTTGCCATTCGATCGGATGACCATCCGAGCGGATGATCATCCGACCCATGATGAACAAATGCCTAAATAAAAAAGGCATTTTTGATCGCAACGACGAGGAAAGTCTCCAGAAAAAAATTGGCGATTGAAATTTTTTTTCAAGTTTATAACGACCAAACTGAGTTGTTCGGGGACACCGTCTGGGGCTTCAGTGAACATATTTGATGATGCGATAAAGGATTATGGAAATTAGTGGGGTAGTCATGATACTGGTGCAGAATGTTTATCATTCAGGTTATCTGACTATTTATGGGCCAAAACGTAAAATCCGCAACGATGAAAAACTGACGTCTTGAGGAAAACTTTCATATTTTCGGCATAGTCGAGTTTTTCAAAGATAAAAGAGAACTGGATTGCTCAGTTTGAGGGGGAATTCAGTGATAGAGACATCAGAATTTGCAAAAATGAGGGGGAATAAAATTTTTCAGATATCCCAACATTTTTGAAATTCGTGACACTGCAACAGTATTCGGGTAGTTTCGACTTCAGATTGTCAGGGGGAATGTGAATCTGATCGTGGGTGAAAGCTTCCGAGATCAAGATGATCCGGGGTGTTGATATTTGATCGTGGACGAAAGCATCGAAGATCTGAGAGTGATCGTGGATGATAGCTTCTGAGATCTAGATTATCAGAGGAGATGAATCTGATTGTGGACGAATGCTTCAGAGATCGGATTACATTACCAGATGATTTGTTTTCCGATGAAGATTTGCTGATTGTGGAGAATACTGTTTACATGGATCTGTCATTCTTACGGTGTGTTAACGTTGATCACGGTAAACAGGATATCAGATCTTCAGGGGGAATCACGGATTTGAAGTTAACCAGTGGGGTATTTGAGGTTTCTATCAATTTCCGATTGAGTTTTTGTACATTCTTAGATCGAGAAAGCGGAATGCGAGACCGTGGTGCTGACATGTCATATCAAAAACTGAGCTCGGATGCGGTTAAAGCTGAAACATAGGATGTTGCATTGATTAGTTTCAAGTTAGTGATTGTTAGTGAAGGTTGTAGTCTAGCAAATCTGAGGAGAGTCGTGACCTGTGCAAAAGACCTGAAGATTCATTTCAGGGGGAATTGGTGCTTTACTCTGTCAAAGCAAACCCGAATCACCAATCGAGGTGGAATCAATTGTCAGATTTCAAGATGCCTGATTGAAGTTGTAGAATAGTTGAAGATTGCAGAATATTCAAACACAGCTCAAGGTTCTTAAAGTGTTAGTGACGATTCGACAGTGACAGCCGAGGGGGAATCTGTTGGTGCGTATTTCATACGTTTGCCACTGTGCGAATAGCTAGATAGAGCGTGTGTAGAATATTGTATAGAATAGAGAAAGTTGGACAGGTTTTAGTATTGTCAAAGTCCATCCGGACGGATGGACAAGTCCATCCGGTCGGATGGACAATAGAATAGTCCATACCCCATCCGGTCGAATAGGTTTCGTCATTGTAAAGTCCATCCGGACGGATGACCATCCGGACGGATGGACACTAGCTCATTTGGACCGGATAGGCTTTGCCTATAAATAGGGATGTGGAGTTCTCATTTGGATAAGCTTTTGGTCCCAGAGGGGAGATGCTGTTGATGGGCAATTCTTTGGGAACGCATCATCATACCGTATGTGCTCTAATTACATCGGTTCCTTTACCTTAATCTTGAAACCCTAATTACTACCATCAATAACGAATCAATTTCAACAGCACAACACAATCCCGCTTGTTCTTCTTCTGTTGTTGGTAACAATCAATTTATTTTAATTTCAGAACTATTATATATTTTGTTGATGAAAAACCCTAGTTTTGTTATCTGATTGATTGATTTTGTAATTTAGTTTGATTTGAAACACTCAATCAGTTATTGTTGGAGATGTTTTGTTGACGAAAATTCCTGATTATGTTATCTAATTGATTAAGTTTGGTTTGAAACCCTTAATTAGTTGATTTTAGGCCATGGGTTATTTGGGTTCTAAATTTTTGTTAGTATTTGGAAAAGTGACGAGGTTAATAGAGATTGTTGTATGTTGTATGTTATCTGATTGATTAAGTTTGATTTGAAACCCATAATAATTCAAGTCGACTTTAACAATGCGCATATCTATGATCTTAAGAAAAAAGTTCAACGCATCGCCACCTTGAGCTTTAGACTAAAAAGCCGTTGCTTTAGGCCCTCATTTTTTCTTAATTTACGTAGGACAGATATTGAGGCAATATTTGTTCACAAGAGATAAAAATTGGAAGAATTCTTGAAAAAGAAAGAACCAAGGTGAAATTGAGGGTATGTTTATATAAACCATAAATATTGCTCGTCGTTTGATTTACAGCGAATCAATTGATCTCATGGTTTGGATGAAGACAAGTGCATTTCGTTATTTGTCTAACCAGTAAAAAATGGTTAATAACACTTTGTAGTAGTCGGATTCAATTTCCATTTAGAAAAAACCTTTATTCTCTCACATCTGCATTCAGTTGATCTTGTGTTAATTTTAGCTTTTCTATTCAAATTTGACTCATATATCATACTGATATGCCTAGAGAGTGTGAATAGTATGCAACTTTAAATGTTTTATAGCAAGTAGGAATCTTGAGTGTTTGACAATGGTCGTGTTTGAAATTTGTAAGAACAGATAGGCTAATTTATAATGTATCAATCTATATCTTAATGGCTTTGGAGTGTTTGATAACAGTTTGTAATCATCTTGTGTTTGTTTCTAATACCATAAATTTTATTTTTGGATCTTTATAAAATTTTCAGTATATAGTCTATTTAAGGGCCCATGCTAAAAGATAACGTGTATACGGCTGGATACTTGACAATTGTCATTTTTTTATATTTTAATTTTTTATTATTTTATTAATTTTTAAATTTTTTTTATTTTTTAAATTTTTTTATTATTTTAGTTTATTTTTTTATCTCATTTTTACCCAAACCTATCCTAAGCTAAACCTATTCTAACCCAAACTCATCTTGACTCTTTATCCATCCGATCTTTTTTAATATACCATCCTAACCCAAACTCATCTTGACCCACTACCTAAACCCATCCAAACTTACCCATTTTGCCACCACTAATTGAAATGGTTTGGTTTAGGTGTAGTTATTGTCTAGAAAGTTTGATCGGGAGGATAAAGGGGAATGATTCCCTAGAAACAGTTTACATATCATAAAAATTTGATATTTGATTATTGTCTCACTTTTTAAGAAGGGCTGGTTATAGATTTTGAGTGAGGGTGGAGGATACATCAGAACTTGCTAATGGTTGTCGGGGATGTGTGGTTAGGTAGTAATGATGGTGGTGGGTGGTAAATGGGATTGTAAAAGAGACTGAGAGTATATGTGTGACTATAATAGTGGTGATGGGTTCTGGTGTTAGGGTGTAGGGAGTGGTTAAACACTTTGGAGTGGCAAACCAAAAAACCGACCAATCAGAGCGCGCCATGTCAATCAGTCAAAAGTGTTTAAACTTTGGTGAAAAGTGTTGGCAATGGTTTAGACACTTGGTGAAGTGGTAAACTATTTTTAAAAAAAAAAAAAAAAAAGTGTGATTGGTTGAGATAGGAATGGACCCCACCCACAATACCCTCTCTCTCTCAATCATCTTCTTCCCGAATCGGTGTTCTGTCCCCGATCTTATTGCCTTGCCGCGTCGGCATCGGGTCGGCGGCGGTGTTTGCCGATCGGCAAACCCGTTTGCCACCCTTTGCCGACTACCACACCGTACACCCTTAGAGAAAGAGAGGGAGAGAGGTGAAAGACTAAGAGGTGACAATAATATTGGTGATGGGTTGGTGGTTGTAGTGGTGGTGGGTTAGCTGTGATGGCAAGTGGAGAAGAAGAACAATGACAAATGGATTGGGTTTTATTTATAAATACACTTTTAAATAAAAGGGTAGTGTAAAATGACTGAAATACTCTTATGTACCTTGCACATGACCAGACTTAACTGATAAATTTAACTGGGTTAGTGTTAAAGGACCTAAGGTGTAACGGGGTTTTCATATAAAGGACTGCGACAGTAATTATTGAAGTTAAATGGTATCCATTGCAATCCAATACAAACATAAAGGACGAAAAGACCCTTTAGGTTATTATTTTACCATTTCCCTATTATTGTTGGGATGTCACATGACACTTTTTAAATGGTTCTTATAGTTTGTATACAAAATGTGGTTTGTATTTGATACTACTCCATCAAGACCTAAAATAGATTAGAATTGTTCCGCAAGTTTTCCTCTATTATATATAGTTTTTGTAACTTTTATAATATATATTTCAATCAATGAAATATTAGATACCATCTTCTTATTATTTTCTTCTTATTTGCTATTATGCTAGTTTCACAATAAATTCATCAGAGATTATTTGTCTCCCAATATGCAGTCCTTCAGGGGCGGACCTAGCATAGAACAAGGGGCAACCCTCGTTGCCCCTTGACGCTCCGGTGGTAGTGTAAAATTAGTGTAAACTTTGGAAAAATTTGACGTTTTTCGATTTCGCTGCCCCTTTTTATAGAAACGTTGCCCCTTTAGGTTTTTTCTAGATCCGCCACTGCAGTCCTTGCAAAAAATAAAACAATAATGATAATAATATTAATAATAATAATAATAATAATAAAATTAACAATAATAATAATAATAATAATAATAATAATAATAAAATAATGATATAAAGAGACTATCGTGATTTTCATGTTCTACAATTTGAACCACAATTTCGTCTTAGATGTCCTTGTAAGAGGCCATGATGATAGCGAATGAGTGGTTTCACGCATTTTCTTATGTCATAAAGGCTGAAAATAATTTCTAAAACGAAAGCTAAAAGATATTTTGAATGATTCAGATGTGCATTTATGACGGAAATAGAAAAAGTAAGCGACAGACGGAAATAGAAAAAGTTAAGCCACATATCTTGTTTGCCACTTTCTTTCTACAGTTAAATAGTTCCACATATATGTGTTTCCCTATTTTAGAAGATATCCGTTCACTTCATCGTCAAATCACCATCCTTGGAAGAATGGTCCATCCTACAAAGCTAGTGGAAATTGGAGAATAATCCTAAATGATCCTACCTCACCCTTTTTTTTTAATCTTCCACTATTTTTTAACATTTAACAAAAAAAATTAAGAAAATATTTTCAATTTTTCATTAATATTAAAAACAACACATAAACTAAAAAAAAACATAAACTTAAAAAATCCTAATAAATTAAAAAAAACATAAACTTAAAAATAAATCAATCACTTTGATGCTTCTTCATGATGTCGTTTTGTAGTTTTATCAAAGTCGAAAATTTCGGCTCGGGATAACTATCAACATTCATCGTTAATATTTCCCATTCCTTGAGCCGAATCTTTTCATCGGACAATCGAATCTTTTCATCGGACAATCGAATCTTTTCTCCCGCCATGCGTGACTTTTCTTCGATGGCCCGCTCCTTCGCCCTCGCCTTTTGGGCCATGACCTCGGTGTACGTTTTAAATTGGGTCATAAACTCGTCCATCTTCGGGTCGACCTTTTGCTTTTCTTTCTCCTTCGCCCGCTCCTTCTTTGATTTGTCCCGCCCGGGGGACGCTCCGCTTCATGTACGACGTATTCTTCTTCGTCGAACTCGGCGTCATCGTTTAAGTTTATGTGACATCTCGCGTCCGAGCCACCGGCTCTATAACTACCGGATTCCGATGTCCTTTGCCGCTTCGTCATCTCCACCTCGTTCGGGATCGGCGCCCATATTGGGTGTGTTCGCATAATTTCCCACGCCCGAACGTGTCCAAACGTGGTACTATTGTTCGACTTGTAAAGATCCAACGCCTTTTTGAACACATCATCGTCGCTCATCCCGCTATGACGCCCACTTCCACATACTTTATTATATTCTTCGCAAAACTTATTGCTGAACCCGCTCATTTTTCGCCACTTAGATGACACCGAGTCGACATCTCGATACGGGCCTTGGTCCATTAGCTCAAGGAACTTCGCCAAAACCGTCTTCCAAAACCCCTCACCCGATTGATTATTACCTATAAAATATGTTACAAAAAAATATAAAACTAATGCTACAAAATATAAACGCAAAAAAAAAGTTGTTTTTACGAACCTTTTATCGGGTGTGTCGACGTGCCTACGTAAGCCTTCGCTAAGGCTTCTTCCTCTAGTTGCGTCCACGATTTCGCCTTTGCTTTGGACGGTTGCTCACCCACAACTTGCTTGCCTTTTCTTCGTTTGCCTTTTTTGCAGTTGGCTCTCGGGAACAACTTCGACATCCTCGTCGGGTTCGGATCGGGTGGGTTGCGTCGGGTTCAGTTCGGGTTGAAAGGGTTGCACGGGTTGGATATTAAAAGCACCCTGCATCATCAATTGTTGTATGGCTTGACTTTGTTGCGGTTGAGCAAAAACGTTCGGTGAGTTTTGGAATGCGGCAAAGGCGTTTGAGGAATATTGAGAGAATTGGTTCGGTTCTATCGTCGGATAGTATCCCGGAACCGAGAAAACATTCGAGATGTTCGGTTGGGTCGGGTTGTTGGGGTTGTTCGGGTTGTTGAAGGAATCCATGGTAGAATATAATTTTATAAAAGAGGAATATGTTTATAAAAAATGAGAGAGAGAGAGATGAGTTGTGGTAGATGAAAAGTGAGAAAAATGGTGTAAAAAATGAGGGTTTTATATAGTTTTAGGGGATATTTTGGTAAAAAGTTGGAATATTACCGTTTGGGGACGGTCCCCATACCGTCTAGCCTTATAGACTCGACCTCCATTATATGTCATTTGATCATTTGGCGGATCTTAAACTCAGTTTTCAGTAAAATCGGAGGGTCAGGCTCTCAAAATCCAATATTTTTCACTATAAAAAAATCAGATATTTTCGATAAAATTTACACTACGAAACAAAAAACAGGGTGACTGTTGGCCCTCACTAAGAACCGCCAATGATCCGACCGATAAGCGACTACTGTTAGACCATACCACAGTAACCCATTTTCAAGAACATTCGAATTAACAATTACAACGTTTAAAACATAACACCTACTTTTAGAATAAGCGTAAGAAATCACCAACTTATAAACTGTATGTGATATATTAATGTGGTTTGATGAACACACCAATATGGCAATATCCATATTCCATACCATAAGTGATAAAAGAGCGATAATCCTATATTTGGGCCAGACTCTTAGTACTGCAGCCCAGCCTCATTTGGTCCATGAACTTAAACCCATTACTTTATCGTATTAACTTCTGTAAACATTTAATTTTTTATATCTTTGCGGAAACAGTATTAGTATAGGAATACGTTTAAAAGGATTATAATCAATCATCTTAGCACTTGATATACAATTCATTATTAAGGCTGTCAAATCGTGTCTTAGCGGGTTTAACATGTATGTGATAACGCACATAACAAAAATTTTAAACATGAATACGACTCGTTTAACTACTTTATATCCAATGTCTATAAGACAGATGTATATTTTATGAACCTAGAAGGAGAAATAATGGATCCTAATTTTCAAATTTTGATTATTTTTAAAAACGTAAAAAGTCACATGGTGTACTTTTCTGTTATCGTGTCTTAGCAGGTTACCTACAGGTTACCTATTGCCAGCCCTATTCATTATTGTTCAATTAGTTATGACAACAAGCCCATCTAACTAGTAGTTTACCCGTCTATTGAGACGGGTACCTAAGACTAAAAACATTCAATACAGGTGTATATTTAAGATGACGATGACTTCTTATTTAACTGGGATTAGTAGGTATAGCAGTAGTTCAATTGTCATACATGTTAATTCAAATTTTGTTATTTAGTTGGCACAATTTAATATCTTTGATTCATTATTTTCAAGTTGAATAATATTGGAGTTGCTATCACCGTAAAATAGCGGCGTACCCGTTCGCTGAGATGGGTTTCTAAAATTTGCAACATTCAAACTATGTACATTGAAGACTCCGATAACGTCTTATCCAACTAGGATTAGTAGGCACATAAATTGGTTAATTCTCGTAAATGTTAACTTAAATTTTGTTATTTAGTAGGCGCAAGATAAAAAAAATTATTCGTTGTCTACGTTCTGAAAACTTATAAAGAAAAAACAAACAATAGCAAAATAGCTTCAAACATATAATTGCATATTTCAATTACAAATGCACATAACAAAGACAATAAATATGTGTAAAACAAAGGCACGATACCATGCGTCATAGCGAGGGGCGAAGTAGAGAAGGGGCCTGGGGGCGCCTGATCCCCCGAACTTTTCGCTAAGCAGTGTTATATATGTTGCTTTTGTATAGAAATTTTTGGGTATATACGTTTTTGACCCCCGGTTCTGTAGAAATTTTTAGGTATATACGTTTTTGACCCCCCTGTCATTCGGGTCAATCTTCGTCACTGGTCATAGCAAAATTATGCGTTGATAGCAAAGAAAGCCATTCATTGCACGCAAATCTACATCGGCATGCACACCTTGCTAGAAGCCTGATTAATATCTCAAACACAAGTATATCTATACCAAGATCATCAATGCACGTCCTACTACGTGCATAGCGTCACGTACGTATTTTCTCTTTGGATAGATGCAAATTGTCCATGTGCAAGAGATTTAATATTAGTACAATTAACATTAGTACAATCACACATGGCTTTTGGTGGGTGAAATGATAATGAAAAATATGAAATTATTAGTTATTTTGATTTAAATAGGTAAATAAATTAAACTTAAAACTTTGTAAGTTTATGGTTATATATATTAAATTAGAAGGATGATGAACGGTAAATATAGTTGAATTTTTTTATCTTCACTTGCTTAACAAATACCGGTCAAACAACATCGGTATCAGTACCATACTCGTTTTTATGGATTTCTCAACATGGAGACATAAAATTGGTTGGACACGTAGTTATATTTGCAATAAAGTATCTTTTTCGGTGTCATAACCTATATCGAGTGTCAGTACCATACCGGTTTCATAGCTTGTGACTGCACGAAGAAACATACTGATTAGAAAATCACGGGTATGTATTAATTGCAGATTTATATGCTTTAGAATGTACTTTGTCATATTTAAATAGAACTAGTTTTTTTGTCGTCGCGCGTTGCGGCGAAACCGAACAAATGATAATGTAAAACAAACATGATTTGAAGATAAAGCATGTTGTTTAGAAAGCTAAACCATTAGAACGGTTTAGTTTATCATCGTACTGTTTTATGATACCAAATAAATACTTTATTATAAGTACAATTTCCTTTTTAACAAAACTTATAACGGAATGTCTGGGAAAAAATCAATCATAACTACGTACTTAAGTTTTAAGAAAAAGTTATAAACGTATAATATTAAAGAAGTATCAAATTAATCGATAATATATGTTCTAAAAAAGAAGAGAGAATTATTAAAAAAATGGTAATTAAAAATATGTTATTAAAAATAAAAATAATAAAAAGCTATATATTATTATAAAATTAAAATTACTATTTATCATCCTTCACTAACAATATATATATATATATATATATATATATATATATATAATGTTGTCATCGAGGACCTCAACAATGGTCATCAGGTTTATGCAGTTTGTAGTAGATAATTAATGTAAAAAACAAAAAAAAAAAAACAATACTAAAGCAAGCACAATAAAAAAAATAAACATTCACTTGCAGGTCTTAGGTTCCAACATTCAAAACTTAGTGTGTTTGATCCAGACAAACTTGTTGTTGATCCATGGAGATGTTGATTAGACAAAAATTAACATGACCCTGCTCCCCTTTAGATAGAAATATAAAGAAACTCCCTGCTTTTGTTTTTCTCTCTAAATTCTTAAAATTACGATTTAATCTTCCTTTTTGTAGGAACTGTGTAGGAGGAGAAGGTGGGCTGAAAATCATGGGATAACTAATTAGCAGTTTTTTAATTAAGTTTGTAATTATTGTGTTAGATCATGGATTGTTATTTTCTATTTACTCGGCTGACCGGGTCAATTGGGTGTAAACTGTTTGAAATCATGCAACGATAAAAGGGCATTTTGCAAAACTACTGCATCTTACATGTTAACTCAAATTTTGTCATTTAGTTTGCACAATTAAATATGTTTGATTCATTATTTTTTTGTAAGTTTATTAATGTAGGAGTTGTTATCACCATAAAATTAACAAAAAAAATCTATACATATTAGATATCTATGAAAATAATATGAATAATAAAAACTATCAATCACATTCAAAAGATTATATGTATTTCCTTATAACTTTAGTGTAATACATGAATGACCATTGTGACTTTATATAAATTGCCACCAAAAAATTAAAGTTATGTCAAACCTTATATTTGTGCTATTATGTCATGGTCTGCTTAGTATTGTTTTATATCTTTTATATTTGATATATCAATAAATTATTATATATAACTGTACGATTAAATTACATACAACTTACTATATATATCACCATAAAAAAAAAAAGATATACACATATTACATGTCTATGATAATAGTGAACATATTGTATTTCATTATAAGTTAAATGTAATACATAAATGACCGTTATAATTTTATATGAATTGCTAGCGTTGTATTAAAGTTATGCCATACGCTACATTCTTAATAACATATAAACAACAAAATAATCATTTTTGTGGACTTCTTATAGGTCCATGTAATTATAAAGGACGTAAAGTATTTGTGTTGTTATGTCATGGTTTATGTTGCAGCCCCCGACCCCTGCCCGGAGAGCCGGCGGCCGCGGGAACACACACAGAGCCGGTGGCATCGGTGTTTGTTAATTTGACAGCGGAATTTAAACATCAGGACTGTAGTTAGGAAATATTATCAGAGTTTCAAAACACAAACTTTTATAATAAATAAACGGGATAAAACCCAAGTTTCTTTGATAGTACATTTTTAGGGATAAACCCTGATTATTAAAAACATAAACTCCTTTTTAGGTAACTTTTATAGCCAGTTCTTTAAGCCTTCAGTGCTCTCCAGCTGGCTTCTATTAGCTTCACATTAAGTTACCTAAACGCGTTTTAAAAAGATTTTATCCGCAAGAAATAATGGCGAGTGCATCCAAGTTTAATCAAAACAGTTTTTATAACTTTACAGTATTGAGAGCATCAGTGATTACAATGTTTATATCTACCAATATACTCATTCAGTATTGTCAATACCCTGACTTGTGGTCATGTTACTCATTGGCTAATTCGTCGTCCAATATTAATGGATTATAAGTAATGTATACAAAACTCCAACATACCGGCTGCAATTGTAGAATACATAGACTCAATCAATGTTAAGTATAATTTAAAACATTCGAGGTTTTGGTAAAACAGTTTGGTAGAAAATGACTCACAAAAAGGGGTTTACAAAAAGAGAATGTACTCACATTGTTGACTTGGGTGTTTCTACGGCTTCCTGGTGGTGTTCCTGATTATTATCTATTTAAAATTAAACAATGCACACGTGTTAGTAAGATAACCCAAATCACATTAGCCATACAACACGAGACAGAACTCCAACGAACTGAGTCAGGCAGAACCTTGACATGTGTTACGGAGCCCTAGATCAATCGGGTAGAGTAACAAATACGTGATCGGGGGTTATAATACTTATAATGAGGCAGAGCTTCGCTTTTTAGGAGTATTATATCGAGCAACACTTTTCTATAAGGGGGCTTTTGAGAAGAAAAGAAGTGAATGAGAAACAAATGAGGCCGTCGCCTCAATTTATAGGCTGGATTAGGGGCGGCTCGCGCCCCGAGAGCCATCTCGTTCAAACTCTCGCGGCCCGTGAGAGAGGTTGACTAGGTCCTAGCTTTGACTAGTCAGCGTACTAGTCTCGACACGTAGTGGGACACGTGGCTTCATAGGTGACCGACAAGTCACCGGGTTTTCGCGCCCCGCGACTCGCAAGCCCAGGAGGGTCGCGGCGCGCAAGCTCCTCTATTATTTGTTTTTATTTGATTTTTATTAATATAAATGTTATTTGGGACAGTTTCGAGTATACGGGATATAACTAGGGCGTTAGGGTGTTTTTAGGAGAGTTGTTATATCCTCTCCACCTTGTTTTGAATCTCGTCCTCGAGATCTACTGGAACAGGTGTGGATATTTCTGTTGCATTTCTGACTCAAACTCCCAAGTGTACTATGGTCCTCTCTTAGAATCCCATTTCACTTTGACCAGAACTAATCTCTTGTGTTTGAGATTCTTGATCTTTCTATCTTCAATCTGTAGTGGTTTCTCTATAAACTTAAGCTTCTCATTTACCTCTATGTCCTGAATAGGTATCACTAAGGATTCATCTGCTAAGCATTTCTTGAGATTACATACATGAAATACATCATGTATTCCTGCCATTTTCTTTGGCAGTTGTAGCTGATAAGCTACTAGTCCTATTCTTCTGATAATCTCAAAAGGTCCAACATACCTTGGGCTTAGCTTCCCTCTTTTAATGAATCTGACTACTCCTTTCCATGGAGAAACTTTTAACAATACCTTATCTCCAACTTGAAATTCCAATGATTTCCGTCTGTTATCTGCATAACTCTTTTGATGATCTCGTGCCACTTTTAGTCTTTCCTTGACTTGAATAATTTTGTCTGTTGTTTCCTGCACTATCTCTGGCCCAGATAGTTGCATATTTCTCCAATTTCTGCCCAACAGACAGGAGTTCGACACTTTCGTCCATAAAGTGCTTCAAACGGTGTAGCATTAATGCTGGTATGATAGTTGTTGTTGTAGGAAAATTCTATTAATGGTAAATGATCGTCCCAATTTCCTCCAAAATCAATTACACAGGCTCTAAGCATATCTTCTATTGTCTAAATTGTCCTTTCGCTTTGTTCGTCCGTTTGAGGATGATAAGCTGTGTTTAGATTTAACCTGGTTCACATTGCTTTTTGGAAACTTGTCCAAAAATGAGATGTAAAACGGCTATCTCTATCAGATATAATACATAAATAATTCCATGTAATGAAACTATTTCATTTACATATAACTTGGCTAACTATTCCATACTGAAAGTTTCCTTCATAGGTAAGAAATGAGCAGATTTGGTTAATCTGTCTCCAATCACCCAGATTGTATCATTACCTTTTCGTGTCTTGGGTAATTTGGTAACAAAGTCCATTGTTATCAATTCTCATTTCCAGATTGGCATTTCTAATTGATACAATAACCCTGAGGGTTTCTAATGTTCAGCTTTAACCTATGAACAGGTTAGACATTTAGCTACATAGGTTGCTATATCCTTTTCATTCCTATCCACGAAAAATTCTTTCTTAAATATTGATATATCTTATCATTACCGGGATGTATCGTATACTTAGACTTATGAGCTTCTTCTAGAATTTTGTGGCGTAGGTTTCCTTGTTTAGGTATCCAGATCCTTTTCTTATGGAATCTCCAAATTCCATATGTTCCTTGTTCTAATTCCTTAATTATTCCTTTTAATCATTCAGCATCATCCTTGATTGTTGTTTCATGTACCTCTCTAATTTGCTCATTTAAATCTATCTGCAGATTTAGTCTGAGAGAGCGTACTCGTTTTGTCTTTTCATGATACTTTCGATTTAAAGCATCCGCTACTACATTAGCTTTTCCTGCATAATCACTAAGAATTTCAATCCAACGTCTCTGTCTCATATTTAATTCATTTTGCCCAAAGACATATCTTAAACTCTTATGATCTGTGAAGACAACAAACTTACTACCGTAAAGATAGTGTCTCCAAATCTTAAGGGAAAAAATTATGGCTCCTAACTCTAGATCATGGGTTGTATAATTCTCTTCATGTTTCTTAAGCTGTCTAGAGGCGTAAGCTATAACCTTTTGACGTTGCATCAACACACACCCATATCCTAACTTAGATGCATCACAGTAGACTACTAAGTCTTCAGTTCCTTCTGGTAACGCGAGTATAGGTGTGTTGGTTAACCTTTGCTTTAAAATTTTAAAGGCTTCCTACTGTTTTGGTCCCCATTCAAACTTAACTGATTTGCAGGTCAGTTTGGTCAATGGAATGGCTATTCTAGAAAAATATTGAATAAAACGTCTATAATATCCTACCAATCCTAGAAAACTTCTTATTTCCGTAGGTGACTCAGGGACTTTCCATTTAGTAATCGCCTCGATCTTTGTTGGATCCACATGAATTCCTTCATGATTGACCAAATGTACAAGGAATTGCACTCCTTGCAACCAAAATTCGCATTTTGAATATTTAGCATAAAGCTTTTCTTTTCTGAATAAGGTCAGAAGTGTATGCAGATGCTTTGCATGTTCTTCCTTACTCTTAGAGTAAATTAGAATATCATCTATAAAGACAATTATGAATTTATCCATGTATGGTTTACATATCCTGTTCATCATGTCCATAAATGTGGCTGGGGCATTGGTTAGGCCAAATGGCATAACTGTAAATTCATAATGACCGTACCTTGTTCTGAAAGCAGTTTTAGGAATGTCCACTTCCTCTACTTTCAATTGATGATATCCTGAACGTAAGTCGATCTTAGAAAAGAATCGAGCTCCTTGAAGTTGATCGAATAGATCATCGATTCTCGGTAGAGGATACCGATTTTTAATCGTAACCTTGTTCAATTCCCGGTAATCAATGTGCATACGCATTGACCTTTCCTTCTTCTTGACAAACGGTACTGGTGCTCCCCATGACGATGAACTAGGTTGTATGAAACCTTTGTCAAGTAGTTCGTCCAACTGTTTCTTCAATTCTTGCATCTCTGTTGGTGCTAATCGATATGGCGCTTTGGCGATTGGTGTCGTTCCTGGTATTAGGTGAATTCTAAATTCAACATCTCTATCTGGCGGTAATCCAGGTAACTCTTATGAAAAAACGTCTGAGAATTTAGATACTATGGGAATATCTTTTAATTCTTTTCCTTTAGTGTTAATGATTATGGAAATCATATACACCGTTGCTCCTCTCCTTGCATAGCTTGAAGCTTTCATCATAGAGATGAATTTTGTTGACCTGGTTGGCTTATCTCCTTTAATTGTGATATTTTCACCAATTGGTGTACTTACTTGTACATAATTTTGATCACATAAAATGCTGGCATGATTGGCTAACAACCAATACATTCCTAATACAACATCGAATCCGGCTAGATTCATTGGGTAAAGGTTAGCAATAAAATTATGGTTTAAAATTTCTATCCTTGCTCCCTACAGGATTTCGCTTATCTTAATAGAATCTCCTTTTCCTCTCTCCACCAGACAGTCTTGTTGAAGTTTAGTTAATGATTGGTTGAGAAGTTTGTAGAAAGAAGTATTGATAAAACTTTGGTTTGCACCAGAGTCAAATAATACTTTAGCGAAAATACCATTAACTAAGAACGTACCGGCAATCACATCCGGAATTATCTTGGCTTCTTCAACTGTCAGAAGGAATGCTCTGGCATTCTTCTTGGGTCCTTCCGTTGCCTTAGCTTTGCTTGTTGTTGCTAGAGCTAGTTTCAGACAGTTCGATTTAATATGATTAGCTTCTCCACAATTGAAGCATAGTTTATTGCTAGCTTTCTTTCTGCAGTTTTCTTCCTTAGGTCCAGATATCTTGCAGAAATTACAGTATACCGAGCACTTTCCCGAGTGCTTCCTTTTGCAAACTTGCAGTACGGTGCAGAGGAAGAACCTGTACCTTTCCCACGATTGGAATTATCGTAAAAAAAGTCTTTGGTAAGCTTTTGAGCTAGGTTCTTTCTTTGATTTTCCTCTTGCGTACGCACCAATTCATCAGTCAAGGTGTTGGCCAGTTCTACTGCCTCTTCTATGGTTTGGGGCCTAGCTGCCTTAACTACGTGTCTGATTTCACTAACTTATCCCCAGATGTAACGGGAGATTAACACTAGCTCTGGTGAGTCTAAGGTTGGTACTATTCCAGCATGTTCGAATAATATGGTGGTATAACCCTTGCAGTCTTCCACTCAATTTAAGATTTAAGAACTTGTTAGTGATTTATTCCTTTTCATGAGGAGGACATAATTTTCTTTCAACTATATCCTCAAAGTTGGTCCATTCCATATTATAAACCCTGTCATTTCCTCTAGACTGGAGAATGGTATTCCACCACTCTAGGGCTGCATTCTTAAAAAGATTAGAAGCAAACATAATCTTATCTTCATCTGCATATTTACTTACTTTTATGACTGCTTCTGTATTTTCTATCCAACGTAAAGCTGAAATGGCTCATTCATTGCCTAAGAATTCTATTGGCTTGCAGGCCAAGAATTCTTTATAAGAACAACCATATGACATGGTTCTTCTTCTTTTTGGGATAAGTGGTCTGTAATTCTCGTTCACACTATGACTTGGTTCAGTGTTTGAATGTTTACTTCCAATTACAAATTTATTATTTTCTGCTTCTTTTACAGTCTTGATAATATATGGCATAGCATCTATTATTCCTTGTGCTACTATATGTTCAATGGCACTGTTATTCACTTGGTTCCCATTATTATCATTATTCTGGTTTTCCTGATTCACTTCGTTGTCCATCTGAATTATAAACATTTATCAGGTATTAATGTCACAGAATAAAATTTAATACAAACAATCACATTAGCAGATTGATCAAAAACGTCGAGCATTGCGACTTACTCTTTTTATATATATCTATATGCATCGATTACAAATTATTACTGAAAAATTTAAACACACTAATAATTTATGCATCGATAGGTATTTTAGTTTATCTAATCTAGTTGATGATCATTTTTTCCAAGTACAACATTACACACACACATATGTGTATATATATATATATATACATATATATATATATATTATATCATGTGCAGGCTTGTCTTAAAACTGCATTTCCCGCTCGTCATATTTCCAGACGAGTTTCTCTCCTATCTGACGGATCCTATTTCCTTCTTAAACTAACTCTTCGCCATATGAGCGGATTTCCAGCACATTTTCCTCGCTCATGGGTGGTAATGATGCTAGTACTGGGTCAGGGTAATGTGGTATGGGTTCTCCGTATGGGTATGGATTGTTTAACACACTCTGAATATACCTGTCGTCGTTCCAAAACGGGTCTAAAGGGTTCAGGTCGATATACTATGCTATGGGATTTGGTCAACCCAAACCCTACCATGATTACCAATCAAAATTAGTTTCATAATCAACCAAGTTACGTATTTTACACAGTTTGCATTCATCACAAGACACTGTTTATCACATAGCAAGTACTTAGTTCTCATCCAAGTCCACACCTCACGTGTATGTTACATAACAACACTCAAAAGGTAAGTTTGCTACTCACACAAGTAAAACCATATTTCTCATTCTTATTAATATGCAACAAATAGATTTTATAAACACAAACATCCATCATTGTATACATCATAGGCGGTATAAGCTGTTCTGTTTGTTTGTTCACTTGCAGCATCTTCATGAAGTACCTGTTCTTCGTGGGATGCTGTCATGACGAAGATTCCACTCGACGAAGAATCATACTTCGTCGAATGCTCTTATGTCGAACAATCCACTCGACGAAGATCCATACTTCGTCTAGAAGTGGGTGTGACGAAGGACCATACTTCGTCAAAAGGCCAGTCGACGAAGGATCTGATCCTTCGTCAACTTGGATTCTTCGTGAGGGGGAATCTTCGTCACGGTACCTCAACAGTTTCATGATTTCATACTAACCCAAATCATGGCAGTTTCACTACTAACAATTCATATCATTCAACAGATTCGTCGATCAACATCGTTTATATTCAATCAAATCATCACAATCAATACGCACCACAGATTTAACAACCAATCATCATATTTTCGCATCAAGTAACATTGTTGCTTCAATAATATCCACCCTAACTTTGTGCGTCTCTATATCATCGACCCACATTAGTTAATATTCCAACACTTCCAGATCAGATTGCATTGATTTGCTATCATGAGATTTTACCAAGCTTACTATCATGAATCATATTATCAACAGGATTTTCTAACAACAATTCTAGTTCATACGAAACTTATGATTACACATACAAGTTTGTTATCATTAATAAGTTCGCCCACAACCAAACACAATCAACAAGAATCAAAGAAAATATGATATTACTAACCGAGGGGTTGTAGAGGCTCTGTTGGAACCATGAGGGTGGTGTGCCGAGAAGAAAGGCTTGCCGAGAGAAACTGCCTTCGAGTTGTGAGGAGGGAGAGAGAGTCTAGGGTTTGTGGTGTGTTTTGCGTTTATGAAACCAATCCTCCCAGTCTCGTGAATATATGCGTACAAGTAAACAGATTGGGCTTCAAATTGATCTGGGCCGAGAGCCCTTTTTGGCGAACTCCCTCGACGAACTCCCTCTTGACGAAGAGTTAAACTTCGTCATGAGTGGTGGTGACGAAGTACATTCTTCATCCAAAGATGATAGAGGCAAAGGACCTTCTTCGTCGAAAGGGGTTCTTCGTCGGAACAGTCATCATAACAGTACTTTAAACAACTCCTGAGATAACATTTAACAACCAAACATAACCATACCTTAATCCTTTATCAATCATGCACCTTAATCCTTTATCAATCATGCACGTGTTACAACACAAAACGAATTATGCAAACTGGACTATGAAACAAGTAACGCGTAGAGGAAAGACCTTAAGATTTCAGGTTGTCACATCATCCCCAACTTGAAAGAAATTTCGCCCCGAAATTTGATAAGTAATCCAAAGCAGCAAGATGTTAGATCAAGATGACTGTGTATTTTCCGCGGGTGCCACATCAACCCTAACTTGAAAGGGAATTTTGTCCCGAAATTCGCCAGTTGCATCAGGATTAGATTGGTCAGTTGGGTAAAGTTGGGGATGCTTGAGCTTCATCTGATCCTCGCGTTCCCACGTAAACTCCGGTCCACGTCTTGAGTTCCAACGGACTCTCACGATTGGAATCCGACTGTGCTTACGAACCTAAACTTCCCGATCCATGGTTTCGATGGATTCCTCGACAAACTGCAACTTGTCGTGAATCTTAGGCTCTAGTAAGGGTATCACAAGCGTTTCACCGGACAAACACTTCTTTAGGTTCGAGACTTAAATGACATCGCGAACGTTACTCATTTCGTCAGGTAGCTCGAGTTTGTAGGCCATGTCACTAATTCTTTCTAGGATTTTGAATGGCCCAACGTAACGTGAATTCATCTTGCCACGCTTCCCAAAGCGCACCGCACCCTCCCAGGGTGAGACTTTCAATCATGACACGTTCGCCTGCAGCGAACTCCCATCATTTCCTAAGCTTATCAGCTTTCCTGGCGGCCACGCGTTGCCGCCATACGATTCCCGATCTAAACAATCTTCTCAGAGGTTTCAAGTACAAGTCCTGGACCTGTAATTAGGTTATCACCCACCTTAGTCCAACAAGGAGATCAGCATTATCGTCCATACAATGCCTCAAACAGAGTTGTCTGGATACTAGAATGGTAACTGCTGCAGTAGAACTCAACCAAAGGTAAGTGTCCTTCCAATTTTTACTCAAGTCAATCACACACATGCTCGCAACATGTCTTCGAATGTCAGGATGGTTCGTTTACTTTGACCGTTTGTCCTACGGTGATAAGCAATGCTCATGTCTAGACGTGAGCCAAGGATGTTGTGTATTGCCTGTCATAAATCAGGTATAGATCAAAATCGGAGGTAACAGGAGTTGGCACCCCGTGCCTAAAAACCGCCTTTCATAGGTAATTACTCACAGGATATGAAGACTTGTCAATTTTCCTTGATTGGAAGAAAGTGTACTGGTTGAGACAATCAATGATCACCCAGGTGATATTGTTTCCGTTTTGAGTTTTAGGTAGACCAGTGACAAAATCCATGGCAGTCTGTTCCCATTTCCAAATGGGTGTTTCTGGTTGCTGACACAACCCAGGAGGTTTCTGATATTCGACCTTGACTTTCGCATATGTCAAACATCGTTCACATACATTGCTATATGGGCCTTCATGCCCGGTCGCTAGTACAAGATTTGTAGATCATAATATCTCCTATCAAAACTCAGACGACTAGAAAATCGAGGCTGGTGTGCTTCGCCCAACACAAGTTCCCTAGGATTGCTGTATAGTGAGACCCATAATCGCTCCATGAGGTAGTGGGTATCGCCCGATTTTAGATACAAGTCATTTTTCCACGCCCCTCACGGATTCAACTGAGAGGTTCTCGTCCTTCAACGCTTTGGTTCGAGCAGAACGAATCTGATCAGGTAGGTTAGAGTCGATGGTGTGCTGCGAGGCTCGTACACGTTTAGGTTTCACAGTCGAAATCATTCAAAAGTTCCATCCAGCAATGCCATCACATGTTTAGCTCTTCCGAAACAAGGGTACACGGGAAGCCCTTGTGATCGGTCTTAGTAGTGCATTTGGTACCATCCAAGTAATGCCTCCAACTTAAGTCCAAAGACCATGGCTTCCACCACAGGTTGTGACTCGTGCAATTCTTCTTGTAAATTCACTACGTAAGCCATCACCTTCTCATGTTGCATCGGAGTGTAACTGGGACTCTGATTCAAACCATCATGGTATACCACTAGATCACCCGTACCCTCGGGTAAAGACGATGCTCAGTGCATTGTAGAGTTGGGTTTCAAAAGCTAAAAAGTCGTCCTCCTATTTTGTCCCCCATGAATACACAACACCCTGCTGTGCTAAAGAGATTAAAGCTGCGCGATCTTCAAAAATCCCGCGATGAATCTGCGATAGTATCTAGCGAGACCAAGAAGTTTCTGTATCCACGAAGGACTCTTTGGTGCCGATCAATTTCTAATAAAAAGGATCTTAGCGAGATCCACGTGTATCCCTACTTCATTGACTACGTGACCAAGAAAGTGTACTTCTCGAATCCTGAAGTCACTCTTAGGTATACTTCGCATGGAGTTGCTCCTCCCCTAGGAGCTCTAAGATGAAATATAAGTGTCGTTCATGGTGTTTCTTTCTCCTGGAAGTGATTCAAAACGTCATCGATAAACACGGTTGACGAATCTGGCGAGATGAGGTTGACACATACTACTCATGTGATCCCTAAGGCTGCTGGTGTGTTGGATAACTTAAACAACATGAACAGAAAATCGTAGTGGCTGTACTGTGTCTGTAATGCCGTGTTAGGAATCATCCTCCCCTGGGTCTTCCATCAGGTGACAGTCCGATCTTAACTCGGTTTCCGAATAGAAGCTTGGTCATTGCAGCGGGTCAAGCAGGTCGTCGATACGAGATAGAGGGTGACGGTCTATGATTGCCAACTTGTGGTAGTCTGTACACGTACGAAAGGTCTCGTCCTTCATTTCCACAATAGAGCTCGGGCTCCCCAAGACGAGGAGCTAGATCGATAAAACTCCCATCCAGTAGTCCCTGAAGTTGATTGGACAGTTCTTGTAACCCTCCAGGCGCAAGACGATAAAAGGTGCCAGAAATCAGGACTACTTCTGGCATGATACACATCTGATATTCCTCCCGACAATGTGTGGGAAAACCTGGAAGTTCTTCGGGCTGTGCACCGGTAATCAATGATAGGGTAGTAGGGTAGATGAAACACTTCTGGGCTCCCACCGCCGAAGTGATGCTGACAATCAGTGAATCTCCACCATGAAGAGTTATACATGCGATTTCCTCCTTACAGAAGATTTTGGCTTGAGGCTTGGACATTCGGTCCATACTATCGCCTACACCAAAGCTTCTAACAGTAGCAGGGGGAAGGTCAATGTCGAACTCGTGACCTACAAGATTGAGTTGCACCTTAGGTGAACGTGTGAGACTTCAATTGGCTTGCCATCAGCCACCTCTACAATGTGTCTATCTTCAAGAGGCATCAGGGTTATACATAACAGAGACGAAGCGATTAGTTACCCAAAAACATACAAGCTACCATGTTACTATTATGTCTGGCGTCGCCTACACCAATCCTAAATGCCCTTCCACGAGCACCACTTCTAGTGTTGTTGTTACTGTTACGAGGATTCCCAATACTGTCATTATTCCCTGGGTTGTTGACGTCTTGACTTATCAACGGCCAATCCTTGTCAAAGTCACCTTCATTTCCATACGGAAAGTTATGATTTGCGAGTACCTTGTTGTCGCCGTGGCCATTGCCTCTAATGTTGTTACTTTGAAAACAAGTCCTTGCGAGCTTTTTCCCTTAGGGTCCACCTTCCCGTTGTTCTTGTCATGTCCTAGGGTACTGCCTATGGCGCTAGCAATTACACATCCCATATTCCAGTCGGTTTCCAGCATTTATCCCTCGATTGATTCATAAGAGTTGGTTCCCAGACGTTGCTTACTAGGGTTAGGGACTCGATTGAAGTCAACCTACTGATGTTCGTTGTCAGAGAGCAGGGTCATCCTAACACTAGGGTTGGTAATGCATCACGTTCATCTTCTTGTCCATCGGTCTTGCGAGTCGATTGTATGGTGTACGGTAAATCGTTAGAGAATCATAGAGGTGTCCATACTTCTGAATTTGAGGCGTCAAAGTAAACGAGAAAAGTGAGAAGGTATAGACCAAACAACGTTTCGACATCTGTCTCAAAGACGTTCGCACTAACACCTAACATTTCTACACGGCTCGCTAGACGTTCAGTTACGTGTTCAGGTATTACTCAATATCATCGAGACTCGTAAGGGTACAGAGGGAAGTGAAAGGACCATGTTCAAGCAGGTGACAGTCATCGCTATGACCCCTATGGATCGTTGTTTTTCACATTTGGTCGAATAAGCGAATGGAACCCCATTCACACTTGTGAGGCCTCGTTGGGACTCACATGCACCCTACATTATTATTATGTGTGCACCCACAATAATAATATTATTTGCATGCTCATCTCAGCTCCTCCTAACTGGTGTTAAATGGTTCCTCAGGCTCGAGTAGCAAGACAAGGACATCATAAAACGTGGGTCATGAATATCTAGGGAACACAACATTATCAATCACTTAACACATGCAAGTAATACATGAATTCATATTGTTGTGCTAAACGTGCAATCACATGCAATATCATATGTAAGTGTTCACTAGTTATGCAGTGCAATGAGTAAACGAGAGACGAACCTTGCAGTCTGGAGCTGAGTGTCATGGTCGTATTCAGAACTTGTTCGGTTATAGTCTGGTTTTATAAAAATGCTTTAAAACCAAGTTCACTATAACCAGTGGCTCTGATACCAATCTGTCACACCCCTAAAATATCACATGCGGAAACCCCGCTAGACTTGTGATATACCAGGATCTAACCACCAATCACATTGAACTCATAATAATATTTCAAATAAAACTTGCATTCATTAAAATAAAGTGTTCCAAAATATTTATTAAACTTGACATGTTCAGCGGAAGCATAAATCATTTGTTATATTTTTCATAATCCATGTGTATGTAAGCCATTAGATGTGTCTCGTGATTCCATGTATCTCGACCCATGACCACTCCAGCATTCCAGATAGCAAGTTCCAACAACATGTACCTATAGGCCTGCAAGCATGCAGAAAAGTGTATCAGACAATGCTGGTGAGTTCACAGTTTTATTTCCAAAAAATCGTGTTACATGTTTTAATGTCAAGAGTTTAGTTCAGTTCAAAAGCAATTCCAAAAACAATGTTGATAATAACTCGATACCGTACAAGATGGCTCCAGATTATTTGCCCGTCCCCAATGCCCCTATCAAAGCATTGGTCATGATTTAAGGTAATTAGTTCACACCCGTCCTCCCCGGTACGGTTTGAGGGTGCCAAACCTAATAGCGATATCAACTAATAACCCCGTTGCCTCCCTGGCAACCTTTTTGGTAGAAGATGGGACTTAAGGTGATAGGAGTGAGTGTATTATCCAACATTCCGGTTTAACATTCCAGTCAAACCCATTACCCAATATTCCTTCCCGGAATATTTACCAGATGTCCCTCCCTGGGACGCATGCTTGAAAAAGAGCAGTGAACTCACCTTAGATTTGCTCGGTAGGTTACGTTACATTACCCGTTCCAAGTTGGTCAACCCAAACCCTACCATGATTACCAATCAAAATCAGTTTCATAATCAACCAAGTCACGTATTTTACACAGTTTTCATTCATCACAAAATCACCGTTTATCATATAGCAAGTACTTAGTTCTCATCCAAGTCCACACCTCACATGTATGTTACATAACAGCACTCAACAGTTACGTTTGCTACTCACACAAGTAAAACCAGATTTCTCATTCTTATTAATATGCAACAAATAGATTTTATAAACACAAACGTCCATCATCGTATACATCATAGGCTGTATAAGCTGTTCTGTTTGTTTATTCACCTGCAACATCTTCACGAAGAACCAGTTCTTCGTGGGATGCTGTCATGGCGAAGATTCCACTTGACGAAGAATCATACTTCGTCGAATGCTCTCATGGTGAACAATCCACTCGACGAAGATCCATACTTCGTCTAGAAGTGGGTGTGACGAAGGACCATACTTCGCCAAAAGGCCAGTCGATGAAGGATCTAATCCTTCGTCAACTTGGATTCTTCGTGAGGGGGAATCTTCGTCGCTGTACCTCAATAGTTTCATGATTTCATACTAACCCTAATCATGGCAGTTTCACTACTAAAAATTCATACCATTCAACAGTTTTGTCGAACATCATCATTTATATTCAATCAAATCATCACAATCAATACGATACCACAGATTTAACAACCAATCATCATATTTTCGCATCAAGTAACATTCTTGCTTCAATAATATCCACCCTAACTTTGTGCGTCCTTATATCATCGACCCACATTAGTTAATATTCCAACACTTCCAGATCAGATTGCATTGATTTGCTATCATGAGATTTTATGTAGCTTACTATCATGAATCATATTATCAACAGGGTTTTCTAACAACAATTCTAGGTCATACGAAACTTATGATTACGCATACAAGTTTGTCATCATTAATAAGTTCGCCCACAACCAAACAAAATCAACAAGAATCAAAGAAAATATGATATTACTAACCGAGGGGTTGTAGAGGCTATGTTGGAATGATGAGGATGGTGTGCCGGGAAGAAAGGCTTGCTGAGATAAACTGCCGTCGAGTTGTGAGGAGGGAGAGAGAGAGAGTCTAGGGTTTGTGGTGTGTTTTAGGTTTATGAAACCAATCCTCCCAGTCTCGTGAATATAAGCGTACAAGTAAACAGTTTGGGCTTCAAATGGATCTGGGCAGAGAGCCCTTTTTGGCGAACAACTCCCTCGACGAACTCCCTCTTGATGAAGAGTTAAACTTCGTCATGAGTGGTGGTGATGAAGTACATTCTTCGTCCAAAGATGATAGTGGCGAAGGACCTTCTTCATCGAAAGGGGTTCTTCATCGGAACAGTCATCATAACAGTACTTTAAACAACTCCTGAGATAACATTTAACAACCAAACATAACCATACCTTAATCCTTTATCAATCATGCACCTTAATCCTTTATCAATCATGCACGTGTTACAACACAAAACGAATTATGCAAACTGGACTATGAAACAAGTAACGCGTAGAGGAAAGACCTTAAGATTTCGGGTTGTCACATAGAGGTTGTTAGGAAGTTAGATGTCAGTTTCATGGTGACATCAGCAAAGATGCCACAGTGGTTTGTTCTGTACTATAAATAGAACAGTACCCTGTACTGTTCTATTAGCTCTCTTTTTCGTCAAGTCATTCTGTACGAACAAATTACTGTGAGCTCAGGCTGAGGGGGAGATTGTATGCATGCATGCATTGTAATTGAAGATTGTAATAAATATAATCATTCGATTCCATGTTAAACATGTTTGTTGAAAGCAATTCTCTCATTTGATTATGTGTTGAAAGTTTATTCCATTTTAATTCCGTTGCACTTAATTCTAATTCATCTTCATTATTATCAAACGAGCACAATCAGAAGAAACTCAGATCCTAACAATTGGTATCAGAGCAAGGACAGTCAAATTTGATCTAACAATCATTTTGACGTAAAAGTTCAGCTCAATTTCGTTGATACTTTTTAATTGTTCATTTCGTTGAGAAACAGAGTAAGGTTTAATCACGAGCAAAGTTGATTAATCAGTGCTTGTAAAACAACCAGAATGACGTCACAATTGCAGGATATCAATAATAACATTGGTTCTCTCTTCAAACCACGTATGTTGAAGAGATCTGAATACAACATCTGGGAGCGAAGGATGGGTCACATCCTAGCTCAACAGAATACCGGATGTTGTAAGTCGGTTATCTTTGGACCACATATTCCAATGGTGCCAAGTGCTGAGGATCTAAAGGGCATGGTTCCTAAGAAAATAGAGAACAATACTGAACAGAATTTTCAGAAAATTGAACTGGATGCCAAGGCATTTAGCATCATTGCATCTGCACTACCAAATGAGATCTATGCTGGACTGTTACACTGTAACAGTGCCAAGGAATTGTTGGATGCACTTAAGGAACAGTTTAGGGGAATTGAAGAAGTAATTGAAAATAACAGAAAATTTTGAACCAACAGTATGAAACCTTTTGTCACATTAAGGGTGAAACATTAACACAATAGTTTGAGCGATTTAGTTGTCTCATAAGTGAACTTAAGCTAGTTAAAACTGAATTTCCTAAATCAACTGTAAACAACAGGTTTTTAAGGTCACTTCCTGAAAAATGGGACACAATTGCTTTTGTAACCAGAAACTCTGTTGAGTTCAAAGATCTGACCCTAACCCAGCTTCATGGTAGACTCCTGACCTATGAAAGGGAACTGAACCAGAAAAAGAAGTTACAAGAGTATGGAAAAGTTGCAGATGATTATTCATTTGGCAGTACAGCTCTTTTGGGTCAGGAAGAATCTAGTAGTAGTAAAGATCAGAGTTATGATCATTATATTGACATAACTGCTGGTGGAGCCTTTAATAAATCTGATTCTTACTCAAACAACTATGCTTTCACAGCTAGTAGTGAAAACCAGAATTCTGACAATCTGTGCTTTGAACTCAATGATCTGCAACATTTTGATCTAACTGACTTAGAGGAAATGGACATTTTGCACCAACTTGCACTGCTGAGTGTTAGAACCAGCAAGTTTTACAAAAGGACAGGGAGAAAATTTCCAGGGTTACATGGGAACTTAAAATTAGGGCTGGATAAGTCAAAGATAAAATGCTATAAGTGTAATAGGTTAGGTCAATTTGCTAGAGAGTGCAGGAGTCAAACCAATGGACCAATTAATACACATCCTGGCTCAAACCCTAGACCACAAAATAACCAAAACACTGTGCATTATGCCCAATATGCACAGTGTGCCCCTGCTGCTCATGTAAACAATGCTCACTATGCACACCCTGCAACTCCTGTTCCTGTGCACTATGTTCAAACCACTGTTCCTCAAATACAGTACGTCCAGGACCTTGCTCCTCAGGTTCAGGTGCAACAAGTTGCACCTCAACAAGCTGCACCAGCAGTGGTTCAACCAGATCAGCAAAGCTTTTTCACCCAAGGCCTTGTTGACTGGAGTAGCTTACCTGAAGAGCTAGGAGATGAAAATTTAGCACTCTATGCTCAAAATAATGTTTCTAGTGGTGATTTGTGTTTTGTAGCATTGGAGTCTATACCAGAAGGGCTGGAAACTAAAGAAGGACAGTCAAGTGATGAAACATTGGGTACAATTGCTGAAGCAGTGGTTACTGCTGTTGCTGGTGAAATACTGCTGGGTGAAAATTCAGAACCCCTGTTGGAACCACTGTCTGACCCCTGGTCTAAAGAAGAAGAAAAGAAGAAACAAGGTGAAAAAGAAGAGAAAGTTTAAGAAGAAAGTGATCATACCTGTGATTGTGCCATGATGGCTACAACTAAGGTATCACCCCAGGTTCTTAAAAACCTTTGTTCAGACAAATGCATAATTGCATTTGCAAACATTAAGGAGGTGAATGAAAACCTTAGAGATAGGTTATTAACTGTGAAGTATAATTTGAAAAGTTGTTAAAAGAACTAAAAATCAAATTGTCTGAAAAGGAGAATGAAATTTGCAGCATCAAACAAGAGCATAGCATAACCAAGGACCAACTCCAGACTATGATAGAAAAATATCAAGTCTGTAAAAAGGAGTTGGAAACCACCCAAATCACTTGTGAAAAATGGGTGGAATCTTGCAAAGGTTATGAGATTATGCTTGAAAAACTGCTTGAAAGAAATGTAAAATTTGGCATATGGTTTAGAAAAAATGACCAAGTTGAAAACATTGTTGCAAATCAAACTGGTTCTGTTGAAATCAAACCCACAAACAAGAATGGCCAAGAAGTTAAAATAACTGATAAACTTGGTAACAAAATCACTTTGGAAAGATCTGTGGGGTCCTCAACTTTTGAGGAGATTGAGAAATGCCAATTCAAACCCACATGGTCTAATGAGTGTGACATTCTTGAAAATTTCAAACCCATGGACTTCACAACTAGTGTCAAAGCTCCTAAGGCCAAGGTCATTCCTCTTAAGGACATCCCAACAGTGGTTCAAAACTCTGTTGCAAAGGAGTCTGAAAAGAAGAAAAGAAAAGGTTAAAAACTTGTTTTGTGATTTCTGTGAGAAGAAAAATCATTTGACCAAAGATTGTTTTCATCTAAAAGCATATGATATCAACAAAACAAGCATCATTGTGCCTTCTCAGAGCTGCACCATCTGTGGTAAAACAAACCACCTCACTCAGGAATGTGTGTATCTCAAATCCTTTGATGTAAAAAAGAATGAGTACACTTAAAAAACATCCATGAGTTCATCAAAATCACAAGTCAAGAAACAACCACTGTTTGTGCCAGTTCATACAGCTGTTACAAAACAGCTGAACCAAACCTCTGTTAAAAGAGAGATCAAGTGACTGATGCACCCCCTGCTAACCAATACCAAAGAGGTAAAGGTCAATCACCATATCCTAGGGTCCCACATGTTTATGAAGCCTACAAAAGGCCTTCTAAACCAAGAGTGAATAGGCATCCCTATGGATATCAATAATTGATTGGAAATGGCTCCCAACAGTGGTTAGAGAAACAAGTTTCAAAAATTGCTCAATCTCCTGATCTAACCACTGTCCATCATCCTGACCATAACATAGACACTGTTGAGACCCCATCCAAAGCCTTATTGGCTTTGGAGACCCCCCTGAACTAATTATTTACTTCATGTGTAGGGAGCTTCTGCATGCTTAGATAGTCTTTGGTATGTAGATAGTGGAGGCTCCAGGCACATGACTGGATGTAGAGACCTACTCAAAGAATTCAAAACTCATGGAGGGGGTGATATATCTTTTGGTAATAATAGTAAAGGGAAGGTCATAGGATCTGGTACTGTACAGTCTGGAAATGTGAATTTTGAAAATGTCAATCTGATAGACAATCTAAAATTTAACCTTGTTAATGTCTCTCAAATGAGTGACAAAGGTTATGGTTCATTTTACTAAGGAGTGTTGCAGGATTGTTAGAACAGAAATGGTTGAAAAGATTGAAGAAATAATAAAAAATGGAAAAACTTAACTTGTTGCTCAAAGAAGTGGCAATGTTTATGTAGTTGATTTGTCAAAAGAGAGCCCCAGGACTGATGCCTGTCTGTTCTCAGCTGCCTCTAACAAAGAGACAGAACTTTGGCACAGGAGATTTGGGCACACAAATCTCAAGACAATCACTGCTTTGTCAAAATAGGGGTTAGTAATAGGTCTTCCTCAAAAACTGTTCACCTGTCATGAGCATTGTGTTTCCTGCTTAAAAGGAAAACAACATAAAAGCTCATTTAAGTTCATTGAAGAGTCCAAAACAACCAAGTGCTTGCAAATGCTTCACATGGATCTGTTTGGCCCAATTATAGTCATGAGTCTTAGAAAGAAAAGATATTGTTTGGTAATTGTAGATGACTTTTCTAGGTTTACATGGACTTATTTCTTACATTCCAAAGATGAGACTGCAGGCATTCTGCAAGACTTTGTCACACAGGTTGAAAACCAGTTTGACTTGCCTGTAAAAATCTTCAGAAGTGACAATGGCACAGAATTCAGAAATAGGGAGTTGGATGAGTTCTGTGTGTCAAAAGGAATTGTAAGGCAATACAACATTCCAAGAACACCATAACAAAATGGGGTAGTTGAAAGAAAGAACAGAACTCTGATTGAGGCTGCCATGACCATGCTTGCTGTCACGGCCCCCGACCCGGTTTTACCCGTTTCAGAAGCCGCGGGACAGAAACCCATGGTGTTGGTGTTTAATTAGGCACCGAAAAATTTAACAGGATCTTTAAAACTGAAAACGTCCATTTATTTCATTTCAAATTTCGGGACAAACCCCGTAATTTACAATAAAGGAATTTCACTGGGAAATCCCCTATTTACAAAAACTTGTTTATTTATTTACTAAGCCACCTTATCAAACCTGGTAGTGCTACGCGACACTTTCCTTGTTCACAGTAAATCACCTGAAACATGTTTAAAAAGAATTTATCAGCAGGGAAATACTGGCGAGTCATTCAATTTGCACAAAACGACACATTGTTATAAATTACAGTATTAAGGGCGATTACAATGTTTATATCAACCAATTACCCAATGGTATTTGTCAGTCGACCCGATTCTGTGACTATGGTCATATCACCCATTGGCTAACCCGTTGTCCAATGGTGACGATTATCAAGTAATATATACAAAACCCCACATACCGGCTGTAATTGAAGACTACAAAGACTTAATCCCTGTAATTATAACTTTGAAAATAAATAGGGTTTTGGAAACAATTTGGTAAAAAGAGAATGACTCACATTGCAAGTTTAGTTGGACAGAATTTTGCCTACTGATTAAGCTTGATGACCTAGTTAAATAATAATGCACACGAAACTATGTTAGTAACTTAATACAACATTTACGATAAACTCACGAAATCAAAACCCTCACGACGAATGACAAAGTATAGCCCGAATTCGGGCAGCACTTAAACATCCATCGGATCGGTTTCAATCGATCGGACATTGTATCGTAGCAGTGATCAGGTTATTACCCTGTAATCGTAGCAGCGTTTCACCACAAAAACTAAGTTTTCACACAGAAGGAAGCTGTATTTGTGAAAGTTTTCGAACATAAGGAAATGGCTATGCAACGTACAATTTATAGCTGAAAATTGAGTCTCTCGCGGCCCGCGTAAACATGAAAGGAAACCTACGCGGCCCGCGAGGGCCACCCTAGCTACGACTAGGGCTACCGTGTCACGTGTAGGCTTGCCACGTGTCTGACACGTGGCCTAAAGCTTATCCGGCACATCATCAAGCTGTCGAGCCCCGCGTAAGATTGGCTTAACTCTTACGCGGCCCGCGAGCGATCAGAAAATTTGAATTTCTTGATTTTTCACAATAATTAGGGTTTTAGGGGTCCGGGTTTCTACTTACGAAGTGTTGTGGGACATTTTTGTAGGTCCTTACATCCTCCCCACCTTATTTAAAATCTCGTCCTCGAGATTTACTGAAACAGGTAAGGGTACTTCCGCTTCATTTCCGATTCTAGTTCCCAGCTATACTCAGGTCCTCTTTTTGAATCCCACTTAACTTTGATCAGGACCAATCTTTTGTGTTTGAGGAACTTAATCTTTTTGTCTTCTTTTTGGAGCGGTTTTTCAACGAATTTTAACTTTTCATTTACCTCTATATCTTGAAGAGGTACTACCAATGATTCGTCAGATAAACATTTCTTGAGATTAGATACATGAAACACGTCATGTACCCCAACTAGCTCTTCTGGTAGGTGTAAGTGATAAGCAACTGGTCCTATCCACTGGATCACTGGGAATGGTCCTATGTACCTTGGACTTAGCTTTCCTTCTTACCGAACCGAACTACCCCTTTCCAAGGAGAAACTTTCAACAGTACCTTGTCTCCCACTTGAAATTCTAATAGCTTGCGTCGATTGTCTGCATAACTTTTCTGACCATCTCGAGCCATTTTTAGTCTTTCCTTAATTTTGAGTTATCTTGTCGGTAGTTTCCTGTACGATCTCAGGACCTGATAATTGGCTTTCTCCTTTTTCTGCCCAGCAAACTGGGGTTCTACACTTTCGTCCATACAGTGCTTCAAATGGGGCAACCTCGATGCTTGCATGATAACTATTGTTATAGGAGAATTCTATTAGTGGTAACTGGTCATCCCAATTTCTACCAAAATCTATTACACATGCTCTGAGCATGTCTTCCAGGGTTTGGATCGTCCTTTCACTCTATCCATTTGTTTGGGGATGGTATGCAGTACATAAATTTAGCCGGGTCCCCATTGCTTCTTGGAAACTTGTCCAGAAATGCGAAGTGAAACGACTATCCCTATCTGACACAATGGAGAGTGGGACTCCGTGTAAGGATACTACCTCGTCTACGTATAACTTAGCCAATCTCTCCATGCTAAAGGTTTCCTTCATGGGTAGAAAATGAGCTGATTTGGTTAATCGGTCCACAATTACCCAAATCGCGTCGTTACCTTTTCTGGTTTTAGGCAACTTAGTAACAAAGTCCATTGTTATTAGTTCCCATTTCCATACATGCATTTCTAATTGTTGGAGTAACCCTGAAGGTTTCTGGTGTTCTGCCTTAACTTGTGAACAAGTTAGACACTTAGAAACATATCTAGCTATGTCCTTTTTCATTCCTATCCACCAGAAGTTATTTCTTAAATCTTGGTACATCTAATTATTACCAGGGTGCATTGTATATCTAGATTTATGGGCTTCTTCTAAAATCTTATCTCTTAAATTTCCTTGCTTAGGTACCCCAATCCTTTTCTTGTGGAATCTCCAAATTCCATCAGTCCCTTGCTCTAAATCCTTTATTCGACCTTTCATTCCTTCAGCATCGTCCTTGATTGCCGTGTCCTGAACATTTTTCAGTTTTTCCATTAAATCTAACTGTAGATTTAATCTAAGAGCACGAACTCGTCTTTGTTTCTCATGATACTTATGACTTAAGGCATCTGCTACTACGTTTGTCTTTCCTTCATGATATTGAATATCACAGTCGTAGTCACTTAGAATTTCCATCCATCTTCTTTGCCTCATGTTTAATTCTTTTTGCCCAAATATGTACGTTAAACACTTATGATCTGTATAAACTGTAAACTTATTTCCGTACAGATAATGTCTCCAAATTTTAAGGGCAAAAATTATTGCTCCTAATTCTAAATCATGGGTCGTATAATTTTCTTCGTGCTTTTTCAATTGCCTTGAGGCATACGCAATTACCTTTTTGCGTTGCATTAGCACACATCCTAACCCTAGCTTAGAAGCGTCACAGCAAACTTCAAAATCTTCTGTTCCTTCTGGTAAGGCAAGAATTGGGGCATTTGTTAACCTTTGCTTCAAATTCCTAAAAGCCTCTTCTTGCTTGGGTCCGCATTCAAACTTAACTGTTTTACAGGTTAACTTAGTTAATGGAACAACTAGCTTAGAAAAGTCTCTTATGAAGCGTCTATAATATCCAGCTAATCCCAGAAAACTCCTAACTTCGGTTGCAGATTGTGGGACCTTCCAATTTGTGATTGCTTCTATCTTAGAAGGATCTACGTGAATACCTTCGTGATTCACCATGTGCCCTAAAAAGTGCACCTCTTGTAGCCAAAATTCACACTTTGAAAATTCGGCATAAAGCTTTTCCTTTCTTAACAAAGTTAAAAGTACATGTAAGTGTTCACAATGCTCATCCTGACTTTTTGGAATAAATAAGTATATCGTCGATGAAGACAATTACAAATTTATCCAAATACGGTTTACAGATCCTATTCATCATGTCCATGAATGCTGCAGGAGCATTTGTTAGTCCAAATGGCATGACTGTAAACTCGTAGTGACCATACCTAGTTCTGAAAGCAGTTTTAGGTATGTCTTCTTCTTGTACCTTCAACTGGTGGTATCCGGAGCGTAAATCTATCTTAGAAAAATATCTAGCTCCCTGAAGCTGATCGAAAAGATCATCAATCCTAGGTAATGGGTATCGATTCTTAATTGTAACCTTATTTAATTCCCTATAATCGATACGCATTCGCATTGAACCATCTTTCTTTTTCACAAACAACACAGGTGCTCCCTAAGGGGATGAACTAGGTTGTTTGAATCCTTTGCTTAGCAATTCATCTAACTGTTTTTTCAGTTCTAACATTTCGGTGGGTGCTAACCGAGAGGGTGCCTTAGCTATTGGTGTAGTTCCAGGAATTAGATGAATTCTAAACTCCACTTCCCTATTGGGTGGTAATCCTGGTAGCTCTTCTGGGAATATATCTGGGCATTCTGACACTACTGGGATTTCCTTAAGTTCCTTACCTTTAGTGTTAATGATTGCCGAAATCATATACACTATTCCTTGTTTTTGTTCATAATTAGCAACTTTCATTACGGAAATGAACTTCATTGGTTTACGCGGCTTATCTCCTGCAATTATAATTACTTCCCCTGCAGGTGTATGAATTTCTATAGAGTTCTTATCACAGAGGATTCGAGCATGGTTGGCTACTAACCAATCCATTCCTAACACGACATCGAATCCAGCTAAATTCATAGGTAGCAGGTTTGCAGAAAAGTTATGGCCTGAGAGTTCTATCTTTCCTTCTTGCAAAATCTTATCTATATTAACAGAATTTCCATCTGTTGTTTCTACCGTATAAATCTGCCTAAGTTTGGTTAAAGGTTTCTTAAGAGCTTGGCAAAATGAAGTATTTATAAAAATTTGGTTTGCACCAGAGTCAAATAATACTTTCGCGTAAACGTCATGTACAAGAAACGTACCAGCTATCACATCTGGAATCAGATCTGCTTCTTGTGTTGTCAGCTGGAAGGCTCTTGCATTCTTCTTATTAGTTCCTTCAGAAGGTTTGGCCTTGTTATCAGCTACCTTGACCAGTTTAGGGCATTCTGGTCTAAAATGCCCAGCTTCTCCGCAATTGAAGCGAATCGTTGATTTCTTCCGGCATTCCTCCTCTCGGTGTCCTTGTGCCTTGCAGAAACTACACTTCTCATAACATTTACCACAATGTTTCTTTCGACAGTGTCTGCAGAATGGAGGTGTGGAAGATTGCCCAGTTCCCTTTTTCTTGAAATTATTACTATTATTACCCCCACGAAATCCTTGGGTAATCTTTTGGGCCAATTCCTTTTTCCTGTTCTCTTCTCTTGTACGTACTAGCCCGTCGGTTAAGGTATTAGCTCATTCAACCGCATCGTCAATTGTGCGGGGTCTCGCAGCTTTGACGATATCACGAATCTCGCTAATTAAACCCCAAATATAACGATAAATAAGTATCGGTTTTGGCGAAGCCAGAGTTGGTACAATTCTGGCATACTCGAAGAATTTCGAAGTATACCTTCGATAGTCAACATCCACCATCCGGTGGTTCAGGAACTTATTTGTCATTTGTTCCTTTTCATAGTCGGGACAAAATTTCCTTTCCACCAATTGCTTAAATTCCTCCCAACTCATGGCATAAGCCATGTCACTTCCCTTGGCTTGCAACACTGTATTCCACCATTCTAATGCCTCTTCCTTGAAAAGGTGAGATGCATACATAACTTTGTCTTCTTCTGCGCATTTACTTATTTTAATTACTGCTTCGGTCTTTTCCAACCAACGCAGTGCGGCAGTTGCCCCTTCATTGCCTGCAAATTCAACTGGCTTACAGGCAAGAAATTCTTTATAAGTGCAACCAGGTGTTGCAACTTTCATTTTCTTAAGTATTGTGGCCTGAACCACATTATTATTATTATTGTTCCAGCCTCCATTTACACTATTACTGAAATTATCATCCCGGGTACGTTTGCTGTGGTTGGCTTGTGAAGGTTCGACGGGGTTCTTAACAGCAGCGACGATTGCCGGGATAGCATTGGCTATTCCCTGGGCAACGATATTTTCGATATCTTGCCTATTAAGAAAATGATCCTCATTATTTTGTTCAGACTGATTAACTTCATTGACCGGTTCATTTACTGCATTTTCCATCTGAATCGTTAATAATATATGTATATTACTGTCACAGAATAGATAGCAACCAAACACAACAAAGCAAACATCACACATAATCATGTCAACACATATAGCCAAAATCGTCGACCTTGCGACATTCATATATATTTATAATATTATGCGTCAATACAAACCATTTATGTTACAAAAGTTTTATTTTTAGTTATTATTATACAATATTATATTATTATTATTATTATTATTAGATTATTATTTATATAATATTTTTTTCTACATATTAGTATTATACAAACACTCCACCACCACAGTTAGCTGGCTTCTCTGAAACGACGCTCCCTCTCGTCGTATTTCCATGTGATCCTTCCCCCATGTCCCGAATCCTATTTCCCGCCTCCACCAGTTCCTCGCCGTAGTGGCATAATTCAGCAAAGTTTTATGCGCTCATAGGTGGAAATGGTTCAGGTTCAGGATCAAACTGGGGAAAATAAACATTGGGGTTATTCATGAAATTCTGAAAATGCCAGACGCTCATCCACCATTCCTCCAGCTGGCTTGTAATAGGTTGTGGGTTGACAATAGGGTCTGGGATAGCAGGTTCAAGGTTAATGGGAAGTTGTGATTAGGCAGGGAAATTGAAGTGGGTTTCATCGGCAGGTCCGATAAGATCACAGTTTGCAAGTTTTCGATCAAGCTCCTCCCAGGGTGGCATTTCCTGGGCTTGTCCGGAACTTTCCCCGATTTCCTTTCCTTTCCCTTTGTCTTTCGGATCTTTAGTCTTTTTAACCTTCTGGGCAGCTGGCTTCTTCCTACGTCCGCTTTTCCAGTCCAAAATTATCCTCCTCTTTTTCGGCTTTGGTTTCTCCTGCGCATGGGCCTGGAATACTGGTGGCTCCTCAATATCCGCTTGATAGCCGGATTGAGTTCCTGTAGTATCCATATCGATGGTATGGATAGTAATGTTTCGGAGTGCCTCCGACAGTTCATTCATGCTGTTAGAACACATGAAGAAACACACAAAAATTTAAGTTAAAATTTTATTTATTGTTAAATTTTCACAGAATCACAAAATGGTAATCTGGAAAATTAAGTATTTCTAAATAGTTAATTGGTTTAAATCAGTGGCACTGATGCTACCTTTTTCCGTCACGGCCCCCGACCCGGTTTTACCCGTTTCAGAAGCCGCGGGACAGAAACCTGTGGTGTTGGTGTTTAATTAGGCAGCGAAAATTTTAACAGGATCTGTAAAACTGAAAACAATCATTTATTTCATTTCAAATTTCGGAAGAAACCCCGTAATTTACAATAAAGGAATTTCACTGGGAAATCCCCTGTTTACAAAAACATGTTTATTTATTTACTGAGCCACTTTATCTAAGTTGGTAGTGCTACGCGACACTTTCCTTGTTCACAGTAAATCACCTGAAACATGTTTAAAAAGATTTTATCTGCGGGGAAATACTGGCGAGTTATTCAATTTGCACAAAACGACACATTGTTATAAATTACAGTATTAAGGGCGATTACAATGTTTATATCAACCAATTACCCAACAGTATTTGTCACTCAACCCGATTCTGTGACTATGGTTATATCACCCATTGGCTAACCCGTTGTCCAATGGTGACGATTATCAAGTAATGTATACAAAACCCCACATACCGGCTGTAATTGAAGATAACAAAGACTTAATCCCTGTAATTATAACTTTGAAAATAAATAGGGTTTTGGAAACAATTTGGTAAAAAGAGAATGACTCAAATTGCAAGTTTAGTTGGACAGAATTTTGCCTACTGATTAAGCTTGATAACCTAGTTAAATAATAATGCACAAGAAACTAGGTTAGTAACTTAATACAACATTTACGATAAACTCACGAAATCAAAACCCTCACGACGAATGACAAAGTATAGCCCGAATTAGGGCAGCACTTAAACATCCATCGGATCGGTTTCAATCGATCGGACATTGTATCGTAGCAGTGATCGAGTTATTACCCTGTAATCGTAGCAGCGTTTCACCACAAAAAACTAAGTTTTCGCACAGAAGGAAGCTATATTTGTGAAAGTTTTCGAACAGAAGGAAATGTCCATGCAACGTACAATTTATAGCTGAAAATTGAGTCTCTCGCGGCCCGTGTAAACATGAAAGGAAACCTACGTGGCCCGCGAGGGCCACCCTAGCTACGGCTAGGGTTACCGTGTCACGTGTAGGCTTGCCACGTGTCTGTCACGTGGCCTAAAGCTTATCCGGCGCATCATCAAGCTGTCACGCCCCGCGTAAGATTGGCTTAACTCTTACGCGGCCCGCGTGCGATCAGAAAATTTGAATTTCTTGATTTTTCACAAGAATTAGGGTTTTAGGGGTCCGGGTTTCTACTTACGAAGTGTTGTGGGACATTTTTGCAGGTCCATACACATGCTGATTCAGGTTTGACATTAACCTTCTGGGCGGAGGCTGTAAACACAGCCTGCTATGTCCAGAACAGAATTTTAATAAACCCTAGGCATCAAAAGACTGCCTATGAATTTCTGTATAAAATCAAACCACTGATCTCATGTTTCAAAGTTTTTGGCTGCCCATGCTTCATTTTAAACTTAAAAGATTCTATCTCAAAGTTTGCAGCCAAAATTGATTGTGGTTATCATTTGGGATACTCAACCACTGCTAAGGCCTACAAAGTGTTCAACATTAGGACTAAGACAGTGGAAGAGACTTTGAATGTGAAGTTCAATGAACTATATTCAATGAAAATCCCTGCAAATCCTGCAGAATTATTTGATCTTGATAAATTTACCTTTGAAAATGTTTCTGTCAAGACTAACAGTGCAGGTCCATCTCAAAATCCTCCATCAGACTATGGATATTAAGTCATCATTCCACAACAAAAGTCTACATCAATTGGTAGAGCAACAGATGTTCAAAACCGCTGTCAAAGCTCAACCACTGCTACCTCAACAGTAATTGACCAAAGTAGCCCCTTAACCCCTGCTTCCACATCCTCAAGCACTGTTGATAAAATCCTCAAACAGTGGATAAAAATCAGCATGTTTCCACACCACTTCCTCCTATTCCTCCACCTCCATGTCAAGACCATGTTAGATCATCAAAGTCACCAATAGTGGTTAGCTCAGATGATTCACATCTGCAGCCTTCACCCTTTAATGCCATGATCCACCTGACCAAATCATTGGCAACATCAGTGAAGGGGTGCTAACAAGAAGCCAATCCCAAAACATCTATCTTTTTGTTGGTTTTCTATCACTCCATCAACCTGTCAAGTACCAAGAGGCACTGAAAGACAACGGTTGGGTAAAAGCCCTGCAAGAGGAGCTCCAACAGTTTAAAAGACAACAAGTATGGGAGCTTGTTCCACTGCCAGAGGGTGTAAGTCCTATTGGCACAAAGTGGGTCTTTAAAAATAAAACTGATGAAAGGGTATTGTTGTCAAGAATATAGCAAGGCTGGTGGTTCAAGGGTTCAGACAGGAAGAGGGCATTGATTATGATGAAACTTTTGCCCCTGTAGCAAGATCGGAAGCTATCAGATTATTCCTGGCCTTTGCTGTCAACCACAATATAAAGGTGTATCAAATGGACATTAAATGTGCATTCCTCTATGGTAAAATTCAAGAGGAGGTATATGTTTGTCAACCTCCAGGTTTTGAGGATCCATTTAATCCAAATCATGTCTACAAGCTAAATAAAGCTTTGTGTGGCTTGAAACAAGCACCTAGAGCCTGGTATGAAACTCTTTCCACTTTTCTTCTTTCCATTTGTTTCACAAGAGGTAAAACTGATAAAACATTGTTTTTAAAATGGAGAGGGAAAGACTTGATGATTGTCCAGATTTATGTGGATGACATCATTTTTGGAAGCACATGTTGTAAAATATGTGAGGAGTTCAGATAACTCATGACAGCTGAGTTTGAGATGAGTGCAATGGGTGAACTCCAGTGCTTTCTTGGTCTCCAAGTAAGGCAACTGCAAAATGGTACTTTCATCCATCAAGGCAAATGTGCCAAAGAACTTTTAAAGAAATTTGAGATGGATGATTGCAAACCATGTAGTACACCCATAGCAACCACAAAAATAGTCATGTCTGATGAAAAGGATGATTTGGTTGATCAAACTCTTTATAGAAGCATGAATGGGTCTCTATTATACCTGACTGCATCTAGGCCAGACATCATGTTTGCAACATGTGTTTGTGCAAGATCCCAATCAGCCCCTAGAAAGTCAAATCTTATTGCTGTAAAAAGGATATCCAGATACTTAAAATGTGCTCCCACACTTGGTATCTGGTATCCAGCTGATGGAAATATCAAGCTTTCAAGTTTCTCAGATAGTGACTTTGCTGGATGTAATACAACAAGGAAGTCCACTTCAGGAGGGTGCCAATTCCTAGGCAATTGCTTAGTGTCTTGGCAAAGCAAAAAGCAAGCAACTGTTTCAACATCCACTGCTGAGGCAGAGTATATTGCTGCTGCAAGTTGTACAACCTCAACTACTATGGCTTCAAAATCAACTGTTGGATATTGGTATCAGTGCCTTAAAGACACCTCTCATGTTGGACAGTCAGGCAGCAGAAAATATCATCAAAATCCAGTTTCACATTCAAGCACCAAGCACATTGATATTAGACATCACTTTATGAGGGATTGCTATGAAAAATGTTTGATTTCTCTGCACCATGTTTCAACTAAAGATCAGCTGGCAGATTTGCTAACAAAGGCTTTAGACACATCCACCTTTGAAAGCTTGATCTCTAGGATTGGCATGCTGAACATGGAATAACAGGCAAAATCCTGTTTTTCTATGAATAAAAGCATTAAAATGTTTTTATAAAATCAAAAATTCATCATTAAAAATAGCTAAAAATGAAAATTTTCATTAATCCTTAAAGGTCTGCCATAACCACTGTTTTGCTTCAAACAACTGTTCTTCTAAATGTTGTCCACTGCTGAAAGTCAACCTCTGTTCTCTCATTTCCTTTGTTAATCACTGTTGTTAAACCTCAGTGTTTTAATCCACCGATAGGCTATCCACTGATAGTTAGAAGTCAGCCACTGTTTCATTTTAACCGTTGTAAACCACTAATAGTGCTCCATCAGTGGTTTCCTAAACAACTGTCATCCATTATTCATCAGAGGTTGGCACGCGGACAGTACTTAGCGGTCAGATCTTTTGTAACCGCTACCACGTCAGCATACACTTTTTCCACCTATAAAACCCTGATAAAAAACCCAAACAGGGTTTTCACTGTCGAATCGAATTCAAAATTCTTTTCAAAAGCAGTTTTCACCAAATTATCCCAATCCACTCATCTTCTTCCTTCGCTCTTAGTCACTTTCAAATCTCCATGGCTCTCCCATTCAAAACCCCACATAACTATCTGTGTACTCTTGCAAAAACAAGACAAAACACAGAATTTCACTCTGTCATTGATGCACTTTCATCTTCAAAGTACAAAACTTTGTTGACCTTCAATGAAACCATCTACCTGGATACCCAACGCGAGTTCTGAAAAAATGCAAAACTTGATACTAAGGACATAAAACCCATAGTTATCACTTCATCAATAAGGGGAATTCCAGTTACCATCACAACTCAAACCATTTCAGAGGTATTTGAAATCAATGATCTTGAAGGTAAAAGCTCTTTCCCAAAGTCAGAGTATCAAACTGATTTCATTGAGAGAGGGTATGAAGAGGAAATGAAAAAGGACACCTTACAAAAAGGCAGTTTTCCACCTGCCATGAGGTTTTTATTCCATACCCTCCTTATGTGTGTGTCTAATAAAACAACAGCTTTCAATGAGATACCATTGAAAATCCAATACATGGGTTATGCTACCATGTCTGAAGAAAATTTTAACTACTCCCAGGAGATTTTCAAAGATATGCTAAAAAATGTTAATAAAAAATCATTTTTATTGTTTCCAAGATTTCTAAGTTTTTACTTACAAAAGAAATTTTCAAAAGATAATGCACATGTGCTTATCCAAGGAAACCCTATTCAAATAAATAGCCTATCATCTGAAACATTTACAAGGCTGTCAAAACCTTCAAAAACACAAACAGAGGCTCCTGAGCAGAATTTAGCAGCAACCACTGCTGCTCAGGCTCCTGCTGTTGAGCCCACTGCTCAAGGTGATCATAGTAGCAGGCCCACTGCTGTGAAACGCACACCTAAACCCACTAAAAAGCCCAAACAGAAAAAATCACAAAAGCCCCCCAAACCCACCAAAAAGGTAACTCTGGAAGATGAGGTCCCAGAGGTTATACCTGTGACAACACAAAAGTCACCAATAACCACTCCTGCTACTTCCTCACAACAGTTGGTTGAAAGATCTCAACCTGAGCCTAAAACTCCTCCTGCATCCTTTCAAAAGGATCAGGTTGTATCCACAGGGACACCACAATATGAAACGTTTGATTCACTTGAATCTATGTTCAACAGCCCAGCTCCCGGGGCAAATTCTCTTTCTACCCCTATCCTCACTGCACAACTTCCACCATCCATGATACCTCTATTGGATGCACTTGATATAGCCCAGACACAAATCAGTTCTTCTCAATCACCTGTCAATGTGAATATGCCACAACAAGTGACTGAGTCTGGTGTCTCTTTCTCTGCTAACCCACCAATAGTTGAGGAGGCTACACTGCAGGAATTACAAGTAATTCATGTCAGTAGTTTAAGTGGAGCAGCTACTACAGGTGTTGAACCCACTGGTTTACACCTGGACAGTAGTTTCATAAGTCAGACTCCCTTGAAGGCAATTTCTTCTTTGGGAACCATAGTGTCTACTAGTGTGTATCCTTTATACACTGGTACACTTAAAATGGTAACCTCTACTGAAGAAAGAAGTCCCTAGTACCAAGAAAAAGGGGCATCAGTGGATGATTTCTGGGAAACTTTCCCTAAGTCAACCACTGATACAACCACCACTGGTGGGAAATCAGATGATCCCATTAACTTGGGTGATGGTTTAAAATACAAAGAATTGACGGAGAGGGTTGATAAACTTGACACATCTGTTGCAGAAATCAAATCTATGCTGCAACAGTTGTTACAAGCTCAAAAGGCTACACCCACTATTGCAACCTCTGCAACATCTGCTCCATCATCTTCTCCTACTCCCACTGAGCTTTGGGAAATGTTTCAACCTATGCTCATAAACAGAGACAATATGCTGATCAGTAACATGAAGTTCAGATTCAAATGATCAGAAATGTCAGGGAAGCTAGGTACAGGGATACACAAGCAGATATTAAGGCAATTAAGGCCCATTTGCTACAAACCACTGGCACTGCTCCTCCTTCAATCATCTTTGTTGAAAATCCTGATAATGCCAAAAAGGGGGAGAAAAAGAAAAAGGGATATGAAGATGGTCTATACATTAAACCAGATCCATTGTCTAAACTGGTTGTGGAAATCCCAAGGCTAGATGATACCAAAAAGGTTGATGAGACTCAAAATGCATTTGCTGCATTAAAAGCAAACATGAAAGAGTAAATGGAAATAAAAGGGTCTAAAAGGTTTGAGCAGGAGAAGAAAGTTTTGATGGAAAAGGAAGAGCAGGGTACTTCTGAACCCAAGGAAGAGCAGGAAATTTCTAAACCAAAAAGAAGAAAGCCTACTAGAAAAGTAAGCCAACCCAAAACCACACCTTCCAAAACCACCAAACATACTCCTCAAACCCCCAAAAGTTCCTCTCATCAAACCTCCAAACCAACAGATGTTAAGACACCTGTTGTATCAACAGTTGTTGGTACTTCAGTGGTTTCAACAGATGTTACCCCAACAACTGCCATCACTACTACATTAACTCATACTCAATCCACTGCCACACCAAAAACAATATCACCACCACAAAAACCACCTGCCAAAAGCAGAAGACAACAGTTGACACATCAACTGTTGTAGTGACAACAGTGGTTGAAACACCAGTTGTTTCAACAACTGTTAGTCAGACACCTACCACCTCAATCACCACCACTCAACCCACAAAAACACCACCAACCTCTCCTAAGCACAAAAGGAGAAGGGTAACCAACATTGTACTGGAAGATCACACTTCCCCAACTCAAACATCTACACAACCACTGTCCCTTGTCACCGTTCCAAACCCTGTTCCATTATCTTCAGCTCAAGTTCTGAATTCAAACAATGCTATTGTTCCTGTGGGATTACAATACCCATTGGATCTTCCAGCAGTCAGGGAGGAGATCAAGTCTTTTTACTCTGAAGATGACCCTGCAAAAAAGGAATCTTCCTTCCATTCAAGGTTATCCTTTCCCAAGAAACATAGAAGAGTATCTCAAGATAAAGGCCCAACAAGCAGAGGATATATCTAAAATAGATACAGAGGGAAAGTCTGACAAAGAGATTCAGAGAAATCTGCAATACCTGATCACCAAGGTCAGAACTTTAGAACAGTTATCCAAAGATCTTTGCCAAAAATTATCTGAAAAAGATGATGAAAGTATGAGGTAAGACTACCTTGAATATATCATGGCGTACAAGAAGTACAGGGCAGAAAAGCATCAGTACAAAGAATGGACTATCAGTGAACTACAAGAAGAGATAGCCAGAATTCAAAAGATGCTTAAAGAAAAGGTAAAACAAACTCCTCCAATCTGGGCCAAATACAAGAAAAATGTACCTGAAAGAACCTTAAAGCTGAAAAAAATGAAAGAAGAGCTGATAGCTGCTGATTATGGGTCAAGGAACCAGGTTACAAGGTGGTCAGAGGATAAAGTGTTAGCCACTTACAAAAAGTTGGAAGAGTTGAGGAAAATATATCCCACTGCTCCTCAAAAGCCTGATTATCCGGAAGCAGTGGTTCCAGTCAAACCACAAAAGTTACCAATCAGGAAATCCACTGCTCCAACTGCTGCCATCCATTATCAAAGAAGGAAACAAAAGCAGATGGATGCTGAAACAGAACAAGACAAGGCACAAGAAGAATACATCATGAAGATGGTTCTTCAGACACTTATGGCAGAGAAACAAGGCTCAATACAATCTCAAGACCCTGCCAAAGTTGTCATCACCAGGCCTCAATCTCCAAACTCATCAGCAATAAAAACTCTCCCAAGAAACCCATTAGATTCAAAAATACTAAAGTGGAAGTCTGATCAAAAGACCCACGTATTGACTCTGCTCAAATCCAATGGTGAAGTGAAGCACATATCAAGAGAAGAAGCACTTGGCCTGGGTGTTGAAGATCTGCAGGATCTCCTTTAGCTTCCACTGTGCAGGGATGAGGATGATACAGATTCCATGGACTTTGAATTACAGTTCAAAGGACAAGTCAGGGAATTATTGATGAGGCAATAAAAATCCAGAATAATGAAGAGTTTTGGCATCATCTGTTCCAGGGGGAGATTGTTGGGATTGAACCCTACAAAGGAACAGTTGATAAAGCCAAAAATGGATCAGATTAGTGGATCCAGAATAAGCAGTTGTTTGCACTTTGTCTTTCTCCTTGAATGTAGCCTAACATCTGATGTCCTCTAAAGTACTGCCCTTCTACAACAACTGCTATTCACCCAAAGATTGTTGAAGATTAAGCACTGATGCTCAATCGGCTGTTATGGTTCAAGTACTGCTGAAGACACAAAGCACTGCTGGGGCTAAAGCAGTGGAATGATGAAGTAGCAGTTAGACTAGTATTTGTATTCATTTATTGTAATCAGTTGTTAGATAGTAGTGTTTGTAATAGTCAGTGGTTAGAGGTTGTTAGGAAGTTAGATGTCACTTTCATGGTGACGTCAGCAAAGATGCCACAGTGGTTTGTTCTGTACTATAAATAGAACAGTACCATGTACTGTTCTATTAGCTCTCTTCTTCATCAAGTCATTCTGTATGAACAAATTACTGTGAGCTCAGGCTGAGGGGGAGATTGTATGCATGCATGCATTGTAATTGAAGAATGTAATAAATATAATCATTCGATTCCATGTTAAACATGTTTGTTGAAAGCAATTCTCTCATTTGATTGTGTGTTGAAAGTTTATTCCATTTTAATTCCACTGCACTTAATTCTAATTCATCTTCATTATTATTAAATGAACACAATCATAAGAAACTCAGATCCTAACAACCGGCAAGTCACCGGGTTGTCGCGCCCCGTGACTCGCAAGCCCAGGAGGGTCCGGACCGTGAGCTCCTCTCTTATTTGTTTTTATTTGATTTTTATTAATATAAATGTTATTTGGGAACGTTTCGAGTATACGAGATATAATTACGGAATTAGGGTGTTTTTAGGAGAATTGTTATAGTTTACTTAGTATCGTTTTATGTGTTTCGTATTTGAAATATCAATACATTCCTATGTATTATTCTAAGATCAAATATCAAACATATAACATGTTTAGCGTGGTTAAAATATTTTCTACAAAGACTAAAACAAATGAGAAAGGTATAGAGTGACAAGTGTCCAAGGTGGGATTACGTGGGAAGGGTAATTCTGTACAAAAGAAAAAAATTATGCAAATGGTTATCATACGCCTGTAAACATGCACATGAAAGTCATATATTATTTCTCCCTCATTTTTTAAACACCTGTAAATTTTATAATATGATAATTGTTTTTAAAAAAATTATAACATAAAAATGAGAGTGTTTTTATCTTTAATATGAGTATCATATTGCTACACTTTAAAAAAATCGAAAACCCAATTGTGTAAAACACAATGGGCATAATGTAAACACAATGAGTATTAATCTAAAACTACAATGGAAAGTAGACTAAAAATACAACTGGCATCAGATAAAAAACACAATGGACAACAGACTAAAACATAATGGACAGTAGACTAAAAACACAATAAACAACCAACTAAAACATATGGATGGTAGATTAAACACAATGGACAGCAGAACAAAAAACATAATAGTCAAATAAAACACAATGGATAACAGACTAAACACAATGACCAGTAACTATAACACAATATATAGAGGACTCACCCAGTTGAAAAACATAATAATCAAAACCAATAACATAATATATAGAAAACCCAAACATAACACAATCTTCATTTTGTGATAGGTTCTGATAATAAATACGCAATGAATAGAACGAAAAATAACATTGTGGTATAGGTTCCGACAAAAACACTGTGTAAAACCTTTTTAAAAATCGTAATGACGAAAACCCAGCTGAACAACACAACGACCAAAAACTTCAACACAATGTATAGAACTTTACCATTTTATTTCATAAATTGTATAACTCATGAAAATAGTTGATGTATATATTTTTATATTTTTATATTCATATTTATATTATCCTTTACATTAAAGAGTTACACATATAAAACTTTACCATGCCTAGCAATTGTAATTTACTATCATATATTTATGAAGAGGAAGTATTGACATTTAGTAACCATACCAATGTATTATAGCTATATAAAAACTAAAGCCCTGAGATACTTTTATGTATTTTCATCCATTTTTTTCTTAGAATAATATTTTTAAGTAGCCTCCTTTTTTTCACTACTCATTAATCGATGTGGCTTCTGACTTGATCTCCTAGGCTTTACGCAAATGTTACCTTTTTGCCACCCAAAAGAGAATTCATTCACCACAAAAACAACCAGCTTACTTAGCCAGCAGCAAAGACAAGCAGTACAGAGATAAATCAAGCAGAAAAATAATACAACAGAAAGGCTCCAATACAAACTGACAATAAAGCTTTGCCAAAATCAAGCCACCGAAGCTGCCCTAGTTAGCCGACCCGATAAACTGACCTTTGCAGTCTGAATTTTACTCATGATGGCTCTCCGCACGAAGCAATTTACCTTAGGAACAACAATGTTATTCCAAATAAACTGACTTGCCTAAGTTCATACAGCCTTCTAAATCTCGTCTGACCTGTTTGACTGAAAAGTCAACTTCACGAGCTTCATCTTTTCATCTCCAATTGTATGTTGCTTCCTACACAGTAAACTGTCCTATAATACCTTGCAACTAAACCCATTCAATCCTCTTTGCAGCAAATGTGCAAAGGAGTTTCCAACTACTTGCTGACACACGCAATGACGCAAACATAAAAGCCCTTCAAACCCGAATGCATAATAAATTATGAGTCAAATGAACGATGTACATTAAAGTTGTAGAATAATAATTAGTTATGTTTGGAGTTCACTTTATGTATTAAAGTTTAAAAGTTTAGTGTAAATTAAAAATGATTATTAAACAAAATATTATAGTGGGTGAAGCCAAATACGTGTATACTATAAGTGTGTTTGTAATTCCATATACCAATCTTAAACACACTCATACCCGGATTAGTGAAAAGAATCGAACCTCATGAACCAGAATTAAACCATTACAACACTTAAGCTTCGCCAATACACTACAAGTCCAAATTGGTTGTTCGTGTTTCTCACTCATCTCTTCACATGTGTAGCGTGATCATATAAGCAAGCGTGCCTCCTGATATAAACTTGTACGTTTGTGATATTATGATCAAGTACAAGTGCATGTGACTCCTTCATGTATAACTTTTTAATAGCCGATAAAATCAAGGCAATCAGCATTGAATTTAATTTTTTGTAGAATAGTCAAAGATTGCCTTTTTGTATATTTTAGTAAGGAGCCATTATCTCCTTAATTTATGTCATGCTCCCTGTATATATTTCTGCTGTATTCGGCAAATGAAACAATATATACAAAAGATATTTTTCTTTACATGGTATCAAGCCTAGTTTCCATCTAAACATTCCTTCACCATCCCCTGTTCATCCATCTCTTCTTCATTCAACCCACTGTTCCTTTTTTCCCCTTTACTCACCATGGCTGGTACATCCTCAACTCCCCCTTTCGATCCATCCACCACCCCACTCCACAGCGTTCTCCACCTAATAACAATCAAACTATCTTCATCCAATTTTTTGGTTTGGAGGAGTCAAGTTGAACCAGTTCTTTCCTACCTTGGTCTCCTTGGTCACATCGACGGCTCCTCTATCGCACCACCGGAATCTATATCTAAAGATGATAAAACCCTTCCCAACCCAGATTTTCTCAAATGGAAAGAGGCTGATCAGCGGGTGCTTCTTCTCCTTCACTCCACCTTAACCGAAGAGGCCATGTCGCAAGCCATCAGTCACAACTCTGCTCTGCAAGTTTGGCAGGCTCTTGCATGTACAGTCACCAATCCGTCGAACGGATGCACACACTCCGTGACTCTCTAAGACAACTCCAAAAAGGCATCGCTCCAGTCTCTGATTTTGGTCGAAAATTCAAGTCCCTTTGCGACCAACTAGCTGCCATTGGCTATCTGGTCACCGATGAAAATAAACGCCACTGGTTTCTATGTGGCCTTGGACTCTCTTTCGAAACATTTTCCACTACCCAGCGATACCTTAAACCATCCCCACCATTCCGTGACCTACTCGCTCAGGCCGAAAACCATGAACTATTTCTTCAAACCATCCATGTTACCTCTACTACACAAGCTGCTTTCTCAGCTCAATCTAACTGGTTCAACCCACCCGCCAAAAACACTCGTGACTCCTCTCAAAGGAGCCGTTTTAGAGGCTCCTCTTCCAACCGTGGTCGTTCCTCAAACACAAGACGCCCTCCCCATTGTCAATTATGTCGAACCGATGGTCATTATGCTAGTGCGTGTCCAAATCTCTCAAGTTATGCTCAGCTTGCTATACCACTTGATGCAAACCTTGCCCAGGCATTTGTTGGTGCATCCGTCTGTCGCCTACGTCTTGTATCGAGTCTTGTATAGGCATGAGAATCAAAATAGTGATTTTTAGAGGTGATTCCGCTCGAAATGACAGCTTGTCATTTCGAGCTAAATCACATATAATTCTGATTCCGCTCGAAAGTAACACGCTGATTCCGCTCGAAATGACACCTTGACATTTCGAGCTAAATCAGAACACCTATAAATAGGTCATTTGGGGCGAAATCAGAGAGAAGTAGTGTGTGTTGTCTTCCGGTGAGCCACGAAGTGTTGCCGAAGTGTTGTCGTGATTGTAAAAGGCTTCTATATCAATAACATCAACAGTTTAAGGTGAATACGGCTGAGTTAGCACCAAAAAAATTGTTTCCGCCTCTTGTTTTGGATAATTACTCTTCTGATTGACTCATTCGGGTCCGAATTCGATCCTACAAGTGGTATCAGAGCTCAGGAAGAAGAGTTCTATACAATTCAGCTGCGATTTCTGTTTCTACACCATTCTTTTTCGAAAATCAAAACTTTTCACGGTCAGAATCGGTTCAGAGTTGCACACATTGCTCGGAATCTTGTATTGACAAAACCTTATAAGTTTCGGACTAAAATACGAACTAAAACTGGTCAATTTTGAGGTTCCGCTTGAAAATTGATCGATGATATGATGACATCAGCTTGATTTCGCTCGAGATTTGATCTTGATTCCGCTCCAAATCAACTTTCAGCCTGATTTCGCTCGAGATTTGATCTTGATTTCGCTCCAAAATTCAGTGTGATTCCGCTCGAAAAGCATGTTCAGCTTGAAAGTCTAATTCCGCTCCAGATTGTTTGTTTGATTCCGCTCAGAACTGGTTCCGCCTGAAAACATCTGGTGATTCCGCTCCAGATTGTTCGTTTGATTCCACTCCAAAAGTGTTAAGTGATTCCGCTCCAAAAGAATTCTTTGACTTTAATTATGGACATCAATTTGCATGTGATAAATCTACATGTTCTGATATAAGTGTTGTCGGCCATTTTGATTTAACCCATGTGATCATAAATGAATTACAATTGAGAGGTTCAATAGAATTCGTGTAAATCAGAAACTGCCTCAGCCCATGTGATTTTGTTCGGCCCAATGAGATGTTGTTTAGTGTAAGTGATTGACGGCCCAATCAAGTTTAATTGGTGTAAAGCTCTTCATTCAAAAGTTCACGAGAGTTTCAGTTGTTAGGTCCATTTCACTGGCCCATGTGACTTGGATTTGTGTCAGAAACACAAAGTATTTTTACAAGGTGATCCATCTCGTTTGAGACTAGTATTTCTGAAACAAGAAAGTTTGTGTGTGTGAAATTTTGAAATTGAAACATGGACAATGAGTTCTACAATGCATTTGCTAGTCCTATCACAATTACTCAGAATGCTTTGCTTGAAAATGAAACCGGGACATCACAAAAACCGCCTAAGCTCTTGGATATTGATGATTACAATGGTTGGTCCGAACGCTTTGGAAATTGGGTTGAAGCTTATCACTTGGATGCTTGGGAACACACTGAAGTCCCATATGAAAGGCCCATAAGGAATGGTATTCAGTTAACAATCAGAGAAATGAGTGCTGATGAGAAAAAGAAGTATAGAGATGAGAAATTGATGGTGAGTCTGCTTCAGCAAGCAATTAAAGATGACATTTTGATTTTGCTTCAACATGATGGAAGTGCATATTCAATCTAGACTAAATTGGAAGCAAAGTCTATAGGAAGTGATGATATGCTTAAAAACAAGATGTCACTCATGAAGAAAGAATTTGATCTATTCCGTGGTTTGAAATCCGAAAACACCAAGAAGATTATTGAGAGATATTGTAACTTGGTGAGAAATATGACGAAATTAGGGATCAAAAAGGATACTGATGAGCTGATTGAGAAACTTGCTGACGCGTTACCACATGATACTTGGGGAACATTCCTGATGATGTTGAGAAACAATCGGAAAGAATATAAAAAGTTAACACTGGGTGAGTTCATCAAACATTTGGAAGCTCAAGAGATGGAACATAGGAAGATTGCCAGGATGAAGAACTACGATGGAGAACAAGAGATCGGCTTGTATTTCAAGAGTGGTGTTAGTGAAAAGACAAATTTTTCTCCAAAGGTTGAAACTGCTTATAATGCGAAAGGTTCTTCTGAAAGTGCATCTCAGGGATCAAGCAGCACAACAGGATTCTCTTCATTTCCAACATATGATCCACAGTTTTCTACGACAAAGAGGGGTAAAGTTCTTCAATGCAACATTGCTTTAAAGCTTGAGAATGATCAGAATTATACTGAATAAGTTGCAAAAAGTCACATGTCTTTGTTGGTTACCGTGCTTGAATCCTATGGAGGCTTAGTTGCAGGGAGGATCGGAAATCCAATGCTCACTAAAGAGGATTACGATCAAATTGATGCCGAGGAAATGGAATTGATGGATATTAAATGGTGCATGGCTAGTGTATTGAGACGGGCTGAAAAGTTCAAACAAATTACAGGCAGAGATGATTTTCGCGAGGCACATATTTCAACTTTAGGTTTTGATAAGTCTAAAGTTACTTGTTTTCATTGCAGGGAAAAGGGGCATTTCAAGAGAGAGTGCACAAATCGAGAAGCGAGTGAAGCTCAAAACCCTTTCGGAAACAATGATTACTACAAAAAGGTGATTTATCATCAAGTCACACAACAGCCATATCAACAACAACAGGCACCGCATCAGGCTCAAACTGACATGGTAGAAAAGAAATTGAAGATTCAAAGAGAGCATGTATGGTTAATCAGGGCAAGGATGGTGGATTCAGTTGGGATAAATACATTTCAACAGACAGTAAAGTGTGTTTGGCAGATCAAGATGATGAAAGATTGCCTGAAGGTTTCAGTTGGGATAATTTTTGCCCAGACCAAGAATTCATGGCCAAAGAGATGTCAAATGGTAAAGCCTTTATTGCTAATGCTTATGATGAGTATTGGGCTGCAAAATATAGAAAAGTCAGGGAAGCTGAAGAGGAAAAATGGAGAAGAATTGAAGAAGAGGAAGAAGAAAGGTTAAAAGCTAAAGCTGAAGCCGAAGCCGAGAAAAAGAAAAGAGCTGAGTTTTTCCAAACGAGAAGAATAGTCAAAGATGTTCCTGAATTTGAAATCAAAGTTGATACTGAAGCAATCAAAGTTCCTGAAAAGTGTTTGAATTGTGATTCTTTGATCATGCAGAACAACGAGCTACTACACAACATAAAAAGATTGAAAGAATCTTATGATACTTTGAACAGAGAGATTAACAAGTACACTGATTCGAACATTGAACAAGCAGTTGCATTGGATACACTCAAAGGAGCTTACATGAGACAGCTTGATGACGTAAACTATTACACAGAGAAGTGTGCTGAACTGGAATTGAAGTTGGCAACACAAAGAATAGAAACTGAAAGAGTCAACAATTTACTGAAAAGTTACTCATGTTCTACTTTTGTTGTTGACAGGATTTATCCAATTGTGGAAAGATTGAAGACTTTTGAAGAAGAGAAGACTTCGGAAGAAAAAAAGTTCGAGACAAAAGAAGAGGATGAAGTAGAAATTTCTGGTAAGAAACCAAGTGTTGTCAACAATAGATGTCCGCCCCCAGTCGAAAATGGATATTTGTCTCGAAATCCAAATTCCGAAAGAGTCAAAAAGGCAATTAACTTACAGTGGGAGTCAGGGTCGTCGGATAATTTACCAGAAAATATTGATGTTACATTCACATCGTCTGATACTGATCATGAGTCCGAGTTGATAAAAAGTGTGGTCGATCAGGTGTTAGACAAAGATGACATAGAGGAGTCAAAACCGGAGTCCAAATCCGAGTCAAAGTCTGGGTCTGACAAGTCAAAGTCAACAATCAAAAAGGACAAACGGGTTTATGATAAGGAATTTTTGCTATCAAAATCTAATTTGAATGACGAACCGGTCAAAGTAGCATATACTTTGAAAGATTCTGACAAATTATATTCTGATGAGATTTTTCCAATAAGAAGTGTTAAAATTGAAATGATCAAAAAGGTTTTCAAAATCACAGAAATTAATATTTCTAAAATAAAAGATTTAAATCTTTCTGGAAAACCTAAACAATACACTTCAAGAGATCAACAGAGAATTAACAAGAAAATGGGTTACAATTATGGTTATAGTTTTCAAAAGAAACCAAACCATAATAGTAATATAGAAAAGAAAGGTCTTGGATTTAATCAACCAAAAAATCATAAAAATGAAAAAGTTTATAAATCAAAAACTGTGTTTGTTTCAGGAAACTCTTTAGAAGCTGAGAAAGAGCAAGCGTTCAGAAAGCAGACAAATCAAGAATTCTTTGCAAAGAAGCAAGATGAGATGAAGAAAAGTGTTATTCAGAAGAAGACTGAGACAAGAACCTGTTTTCAGTGCAAAACTATTGGTCATATTGCTAGAAATTGTCCGAAAACATTCAAACCAAAACAGGAAGTCTCTGGTAAAATGAAAGAAAAAGTTGTTGAGAAAACTGAACTTACAACCAGAAAATTTACAGGCTTTGAAAATTCAACCTTTGAGATTGGTGAATGTTCAAAGAATGTGGTTAAAAGAAAAGAAAATCTGAAAAATCAAAAATGGGTTGTTAAGGGTTCAGGAAACAGTTCTGGTGATGAATCTGATTCCACAAAATCAGAGGAGCCAAGTGTTAAAGAAAAGGTTGAGAAATCAGTTCCAAATGTGGATGATGTGAATTTTCCACCTCTGCGGGCTGAAATTTTTAAAAAGAAAGTTGGGAAAGTTGAAATTTCAAATCAATTTTATTCTGACAAGAAGAAATTTGATGTTGATAAGGTTTTCAACAGAAATGTGAAACACATTTTTGGAAAAATGGTTGATGGTAAGGCCAAAGGAGTTAAAGAATTCCATGCTTCCAAAATGAATGTTCACAAGTCTGTTGAAAGTAAAGATGAAGAAGAGGTTGATACACCCAAGGAAGGTCAGGCTTGGGTGGATATTTTTTTCAAACAGTAAAAACCTGACTTGCCGGAGCTCCCAAGTTGGTAATCTTGGAGCATGAATCGGCAATATTCTTGAAAAAGTTTTTGAAAATTTTAAATTGAGAAGTGTGAATTTCCGGAACTCCCAGGTTGGTAAGTGAGGAGTAGGTATCGGCACTTTGAGAATTCAACCAACAGATGATGATTGGTTGAAAATGTTTGATATTTGATCTTACAAGTGGTTAATCAAGGTCATTAAGTTGAACTTGATTTAACTATCATTTAAAAGTGTTGGTAAACAATGTGATGAGCTTTCCTCGAACCTACAAATGGTAAAATCAACAAAACTAATTTTCCGGAAAAACCATTTTGATTAAAACAAACTTAAGTGTTTTGAGATCATAATGGGAAAATAGTTTGTTGTGAGGGAGAGTTCTGATTGTTTATGCCAAGAGGATGGAGAATTGAGGCAATTCGATATCAGTTGTCATGTTCTTGTACAGTTTGTTTTCAATTTTCTTTAGATGTATTTGTATTTTAGGGGGAGTATATTTTCAGAAAATCCAAAAACATTAGAAAATTTGAAAAAGCCAAAAACATGATAAAGTGAAAAATGAGTTGTTGTTGCATAAAAGAGGAAATGATAGTACATCAGTGGACTGTCACAACACGCTAAAGAAATGGAAAGTTAAAATGTGATAAACGATCTCACTAAGGATGTGACGGTAGGCTCAGCTAGACTAGTAGATTTGCGATAACGATACAAACTTAAATGAAAAGGCCTAGTTCTAGTGGGAAACATGGTCAAAAGCATATTACTTAGTTTTGTCCTTCTTGACTGTGTGCCTACTCAGTAATCGCTGATTGTCGAATGACATAAAACTGGTTAAGTTTGTGAACTTTCACAACTTTGCTGAAAAGTTGCTGTGATTGTGCATTTCATTTTGCAAAGATTTAAACTTATTTGATTTCTTTATTTTGTTTAAGCATTGGACTTCCTCTGATTATACGTGAGTATCGACCTGGTTGTTAATGCCTAAACGTTCTGCTTTATTTTCTTTGGTGTTTCGTTTAAGCTTTGGACCTCCTCTGCGTATACGGAAGTATCGACCTGGTGGTTAAAGCCTAAACAACTTCAACTTATTTTTATTTTCTTATTTTGTTTAAACATTGGACTTTCTCTGCGTATACGGAAGTATCGACCTGATTGTTAATGTTTAAACATTCTGCTTTATTTTCGCACAAATCACAGTTGATAAAAGTTTAAAGGCATTGCTTGAGATAGTGTATTGCATGATGAGGGGATATGCTGAGATCGTGGGGTCCATAAGAATTTAGTGCAAATTAATATACCTTAACGTATTGGTAAGCATTTCGAAAGTTTTTAGATTGAGTTTAAGTGGATAACAATATCGTCAATCTATGTGAATCGTTTAGAACTTAAAATGAAATCAAGCTTAACGGTGTTAGTGATTTATCTCATAAACTGATATGATCCTCTTGCACGAACTCACAAAAATATTGTTTGTAAATATTTCTTTACTGCATTCTCATTCAAAAATCTAAAAAGATTTTAAGTGTGTTTTAGCATAAATTTTGTAAAAATCCAAAAAGATTTTTGACAACTGTTGTTGGAAAGATGACATTCAAAATTCCAAGTGCTAAACTTGATGAACAGGTTTAGGAGAGAGTGTACGAAGAAGTTTTTACAAGTGGTTTGCAGAGAATAAATCATTTTTTTTAATATTTTGTGCAAATGGTTTCTAAATTTTAAAGATTTAATCTTTGAGAAACTTATGTGTGTGGTAGAGAATTTGCAGATATGAAGATTGACCAAAGCCAGATTCCGATATCTGAGCAGATGGTGATTTCCAGACTGCGATCCCAGCTTAGTGAGAGGGGGAGTCTGAGGACATCAAGAGAGAGCTCAGAGCTAGATTGCGATTTTGGAAGAAAGAGAAAGAGATTGATTGTGGATGCTTACAATGAAGAATACTTCGGAGAAAAGCACAAAGACTGATAAAGACTGATGGTTTGACAACCGAAGACTCGACACTGAAGACTCCGTCAACATCCGAGGGGGAGTTTGTTGGTGCATCCGTCTGTCGCCTACGTCTTGTATAGGCATGAGAATCAAAATAGTGATTTTTAGAGGTGATTCCGCTCGAAATGACACCTTGTCATTTCGAGCTAAATCACATATAATTCTGATTCCGCTCGAAAGTAACTTTCTGATTCCGCTCGAAAGTAACATGCTGATTCCGCTCGAAATGACACCTTGTCATTTCGAGCTAAATCAGAACACCTATAAATAGGTCATTTGGGGCGAAATCAGAGAGAAGTTGTGTGTGTTGTCTTCCGGTGAGCCACGAAGTGCTGCCGAAGTGTTGTCGTGATTGTAAAAGGCTTCTATATCAATAACATCAACAGTTTAAGGTGAATACGGCTGAGTTAGCTCCAAAACATTTGTTTCCGCCTCTTGTTTTGGATAATTACTCTTCTGATTGACTCATTCGGGTCCGAATTCGATCCTACACATTTCATGCTCAATGCAACATAGCTCCAAACATCCCCGACTGGACCGCCGACTCCGGGGCCACGACTCACATGCTTAGATCCACTGATGGGCTTGATCAATATCATCCAGACTCGGGTAATAGTGTTACTTTTGGTAATGGTCAAACGTTACCCGTCACACAAATTGGTAACTCTAAACTCAATAATATACCGCTACATAATGTACTTGTCATTCCAAATCTCACAAAAAATCTACTTTCTATCAGTAGTTTAACAATTGATTAGCCCGTGGATGTTTTGTTTTCTAATAATTTCTTTCAAATACAGGATCGAAACCGGCGGCGGTTCTTGCTAGAGGTACTTGTGAAAATGGATTTTATGTTCTCTCTCAAAGTCACAAGTCTTTTGTTGCCGCTCTTGCTGCTCCTCATCTTCGTACTTCATTTAATAAATGGCATAGCCGCTTAGGCCACGTCTCGTTTGATACTATTTCCGTTTTAAATAAATTTGGGCATGTTTTTGTTACATCATTCTTACCCAAACCGGGTCCATGTTCGTCTTGTGAATTGTCAAAATCCCACCGTTTACCTTTTATTGAAAATAACAAACGAGCCACTCATGTATTGGACTTGATTCATTGTGACCTTTGGGGTCCTACGCCGATTTCATCTTCGGATGGGTACTTATATTATGTCATTTTTGTAGATGATTTTCACGTTTTACTTGGCTTTACCCATTAAAATTCAAATCGGACTTTTACACCATACTTGTCACTTTTTTAAACTTCGTACAAAATCAATTTACAAAAAGTGTCAAAGTTTTCCAAAGTGATGGTGGCACCGAGTTCACCAACCATCGAGTTCAAACTCTTTTTCAACAACATGGCATACATCATAGACTTTCATGTCCCCACACACCACAACAAAATGGACGGACCGAGCGTAAACACCGGCACATAACTGAAATGGGCTTAGCTATGATGTTTAATTCCCATGCACCGGCCAAATTATGGTTAGAAGCTTTTGCTTTCGCTACATACATAATCAATCGTCTTCCGACACCTATTCTCGAAAATAAATCTCCCTTTGAAATTCTCTTCAATCATCCACCATCTTATGCCATGTTTCGAGTATTTGGTTGTCGTGTATTTCCATATTTAAGAGACTATACAAAAAAACAAACTTCTCCCAAGAAGTGCACCTTGCATTTTTATCGGGTATAGTTCAAAACACAAAGGTTATAAATGTCTTGAACCAATAACCTCTCGGGTTTATATTACCTGACATGCAAAATTCGATGAAGACACCTTTCCTTTCAGTGGTATTGTTCCCACCATTGATCAACAAAAATTACTTCTATCAAATTTTGATGACAATATACCACAACCCATTACCAATCTCATAGAAACTCCATCTCCTACTCACACCACTCATAATAAATCATCAACACACAACATATGCACTCTATGTCCCCATGACAACGCTACATCCACATTGATAAACACATCTCAAAATTTAGCCCAAATACATCTAACCCCTCTGACTCATTTTACCCAACCGGCACCCATGACACAAACCCAAAACCACTCTGCCCAAACCAAAACCCCTCAGCCCATTCCACTCAACCGCCAAACCAATCTACATCCAACCAACCCACAAATACTCGAACCCATATAAACAACTCTTCAGCCCAAGCCGAACCCAATGCCATAATTCACATCCCACCGCAAACCACCTCTGTTCACCCCATGCACACTCGTTCTAAATCCGGCATACATAAAACGAAACACTTTGCCGACCTAGCCAATCTTAACACCAATCCTTTATACCATGCCCTTTTTTCCGTTTCCATTCCCAAAGGTGTTAAAACTGCCTCAAAAAATTAAAAATGGGTGGCCACCACGCGTGAAGAACTCACCGCCCTAAAAATAACAACACATGGGAACTCGTTACCCGTCCGTCACATTCCAACGTTGTTGGTTCAAAATGGATATATCGCATCAAATATAAGGCAGACGGTTCCTTAGATCGATATAAAGCTTGGTTGGTAGCTCAAGCTTTCACACAAGTTCCCAGTCTCGACTTTTCACATACTTTCAGTCCCGTTGTAAAGGCCTCAACAATTCGAGTTATACTTAGTCTCACCACCATTTATGGTTGGAATCTCCGACAAATCGATGTCAACAACGCCTTTCTAAATGGGCACTTAATCGAAACCGTTTACATGGAACAACCATCGGGTTTCATAGATCCTGAATTTCCAAATCATGTGTGTCGTCTCAAACATGCTCTATATGGTCTCAAACAAGCTCCAAGAGCGTTGTTTCAACGTTTAAGCATGTTCCTCATCTCTCTTGGGTTTATATGTAGTCGGGCCGACCCGTCACTTTTTGTCTACAAAACTGATAAGGTTTTACTTTATCTCCTTGTGTACGTTGATGATGTCATAATTACCGGTAACAATTCTCAGTTCATAAATGACTTCACAACTCGTTTACACAAGGAATTCAAAATCAAGGATCTTGGAAGTTTGAATTATTTTCTTGGCCTTGAAGTCACTCAAAACCATTCGGGTCTATTTTTAAGCCAAGCTAAATATGCCACCGACATTCTTTCAAGAGCAGGCCTTCTTGATGCCAAATCGGTTGCTACCCCACTCACCACTACCGATACTTTTACCTCAACTGGCACTCCATTTCATGATCCTATCTTTTACTGTTCCTTAGTGGGTGCTCTTCAGTATCTCACCATCACAAGACCAGATTTATCGTATGCGGTAAATCAAGCAAGTCAATATCTCCAAAACCCAACCACTGCCCACTTCCAACTTGTTAAAAGAATACTTCGGTATATCAAAGGCACTTTATCATTTGGTTTAACTTTTGATCTCCCAATCAAAATGACTTTGGTCGGTTACTCAGATGCTGATTGGGCATGATGAATCAAGATAAGACGGTCAACTTATGGCTACTCTATCTACCTAGGAGGCAATCTAGTATCTTGGAGTGCAAATAAACAACCAACAGTTTCTCGCTCAAGTTGCGAGTCAGAGTAACGTGCCATGGCTAACACCGCTGCAAAAATTGTTTGGCTAACCCAACTGTTACGAGAACTATATGCTCTCCCACCAGACCGACCCACCCTATTATGCGACAACACAAGTGAATTATTTCTCAGTCAAAATCCGGTGTCACATAAACGAGCTAAACACATTGATATTGGCTACCATTTTATTAGGGAATTAGTCTCCGCAGGAAAGTTACACACCAAGTTTGTTCCTACCACGCTCCAGGTAGCCGATATCTTCACAAAGAGCCTCCCAATACCACTTTTTGAACAATTTAGTACAAAGCTTCGCGTAGGAGCGCTACCTGATTGTATATTTTAGTAAGGAGCCATTATCTTCTTAATTCATGTATATTTTAGAATAGTCAAAGATTGGATTTAAATTTTTGTAGAATAGTCAAAGATTTCCTTTTTCTATATTTTAGTAAGGAGCCATTATCTCCTTAATTCATGTCATGCTCCCTGTATATATTTCTGTTGTATTCGGCAATTGAAACAATATATACAAAAGATATTTTTCTTTACACTTTTATTTATCATCGAACTAAATTTTAATTACAATAGTAGGAAATATCTAATTGTTGTATGCATAAATTCAAAGAAAATGGATATACAAATAGCATACATATACATATTATGAGTGAACTTTGACCTTTTTGATATCAGATATAAGTTTGACTTTTCCAAACCTTGTCAAAAATAAGAAAAAAACCTTTGTAACTCTGAGAACAATGGCGTAAAAAATACCTTTGCAAACCTGGATTCAAGCATATGCCGCGCCAACAACATTCTCAATAAAAACGACAATTAAAGCAAAAAAACAGACAACCAACAATCACTGACCAAGCAGCGAGAAGAAAACACCGGACAAAAAAACATACCTGAGACTCGAACTTTACTTTACCTGGTAGAAAGAATAAATAGCATACAATCACTCCAACCAAACATCAGTAAATGCTATAAACAATGGTAGGGAGCCAAGGATAAAAAAGGCCCCTCCTATTTACACATACCCTATATCTTATTTTCACACCCCGTATTGTATATGGGTCGTATAAAGTTATATGGCCCGTATAGAATGTTTTTGAATACGAAAATGCGGAGGGAATGTTTTTTTGATTTTACTATATACGACCCGTATATATGTATACGAGCCGTATACATGTGTATACGAGCCGTATACATGTGTATACGATTTGTAAAACGTATACGGCTCAATAGATTTATTTTGTGAGGTTTTTTATGTTACCAAATGTATACGGGCCGTATAACTGTATACGGGCCGTATATAAGGATGTTTTTCAAGTATCACCCTTTTCCAGTAAAAACACAATCATTCTAGGGTTTCTAAACTCTTCATCACCTTTAACAATGTCGATAAATGTTGATCGGAACACGCCGCTTAAATCGGAGCATAAGTAGAGTAACGTTACCGATCATTCCGTTGATGGAAACCTTAGCGATCGCAGAGATCTTCGTGTTGGTTATTTATCGATTCTGCTAGTTATCGGCGGGGATGGGTACAGAAACCACCAAGGGTGATAATGGATTGGTTACAGAAACCACTAGCAGAAGAACCCGACACGTCTTCTATGATGATCTGAAACATTCCGAATAGCTAGAAGAAGAACCCGACACAAACAAGTTCTCCACAGTTTGTTATTCAGATCTCTATTCGGTCATATTTCCAAACTACAACACACGATAACTTTATACTTTATATGGTGTGATTTGACCAGGAAAGGATTGGAGGTGATTCCTACTTTTAATTAGTTGTCACAGTTGTCAAATTCGTCGCGTGCATTCATATTTTTGATACAACAACAGGTAATGAACGGATTATTGGACTTCTTGTTCCAAATGCAGCTGTAGGATCCGTACTTAAAGGTCTCTCTAAAATATGCAACCGACACCGCCTTGTTAATTTTAATGAAGCAATGAAGATTCAATGTGTAAACCGCAACCTTCTTTGACTATGGAAACGGTGGCTATGAGAAATCACCATTTCCGCTTACCTTAATCACATCTTTCGATCTGGAATTGGAGAACCGTTGTGTATTTGCTTACTGATCTACAATTGGAGAATCGTTGTGTATCTGAATCAGGTTCTCAAACAAACACCACTAAAGATGAGTTGGTATTGAACCAAGAATATGAAGATCACGGTGCAGACACGTGGGAAGAAAGTCATTGGACTGCCGCAGATGAAGTCAAATGTGATAAAACTTGGACATCAGACGTAAATCTTGAAGCAAATATGTGGTTCCCAATTGGTCTAAAACTTGAAAATGGATATGATCGTGTCAAGATCTTTATCTATCATGTCATCGACCAACTGCTTGAAATCTCTTTCGTTTCTCATGTTAGGGAGAATGTTCTCGAAATTGAAGGAAAATGACAAATGGTTGTTGAAGTTTCGTTTTCTATGATGATTCGAAACATTTCGAATAACTACACAATGTAAACGTGGAATTCGTAATGATGTTTGAGAATTAAACGCATGTACGTGATAAAACAAAGATCGTTCTGATAGATTAAAGAGATTAAACAGTTGTCAAATTCGTTGCGGGTTGGTTTTGGGAAGAAAAGAAGGGGTTTAAGGTGTTTTGGTAGGTTGAAAGAGGTGAATTAATTTGAAAGATTTGTTGAAATCAAAGAAAAGAGTAACTAGCAGAAGACGTGTCGGGTTCTTCTGCTAGTTATTCGGAATGTTTCGAATCATCATAGAAGAGGTGTCGGGTTTGTATTTCCCATAACCACAGTTCCGTAGTAAAAAACGGATGCGGTTTGCACATTCAATCGTCATTGCTTCATTAAAATTAACAACCTGATTCGGATCATCTTTAGTAGTGTTTGTTTGACAACTTGATTCGGATTTAAACAATGCCCGCCTCATTTAATCTTTTTTACTCATTTCTTTGATTTCAACAAATCTTTTCAACAATCAGTAAGAAAATACACAACCTGATTCAGATCTCTATTCGGTCATCTTTCCAAACTACAACACACGATAACTTTACACTTTATAGTGTGTGATTTGACCAGTTGTCAAATTCGTTGCGTGCATTCATATTGTTTAGACAACAAACAGATAATGAATGGATCGTTGGACTTCTGGTTCCAAATGCAGCTGTAGGATCCTATCAACTCTCCTATATCAACATAATCTTCTCCAGACGCTTAGTTGTTATGAATGACAACTTGAGGGATCTAGTTAACTTTCAGATTCAAGAAGCAGATGATTTGTCAAAAGACATGTCGGGCTCTTCTGCTAGTGGAATGCCCGACAAACAGTCTTGTACGTGGTTTAATGTCTTTAATATATTAGAACGATCCTTGTTTTGTCACGTACATGCATTTAATTCCTAAACATCATTACAATGTAGTAAAATGTGAGCTTTTACACCAACCATATCGATATTCTAGTTCTCCTTTTCCTTCAATGATTAATTTGTAATATATGAATAAAATACCTTCGAGATACTTCGTGTTAGTTTGATTTGAATTTTGAATGTTGGAAGATGTATTTGGTGGGGGTGATATAGTAATTTTCAATAATGTAGGAAGGATTGAGCTTGATGGATGTCCGTTATCTTAACGCTTCTCCTTACATTACTGATCTGGAATTGGAGAACCACAACTGTTTTAGTGCTTCTCAATCAGATATTATTTATTGAATCATAACTGAAACAGTCGAAAAAAAACTAAACCAAACCAACATAGTTGAAGGTGTATGTCTGCAAAAGGTGCAAGAGAATGGCGAGTAATCAGTTGTATTTTAACAGATTTGTTTCTTATTGGCCATTATTTGACCGAGTAATCAGTTGTATTTTTACAGATTTGTTTCTTAAAATTTCAGGAAGACATGTCGTGCATTGTTTAAATCTGAATCAGGTTCTCAAACAAACACAACTAGACAAAACAATGATCGTTCTAATAGATTAAAGAGAATAAACCACGTCCTAAATATAATATTTTTTACCATTTTTTACCCTAAGAATACGGGCCGTATACTATTATACGTCCCGTATACAATCATCGTATACATTGTATACGATCTTGTAAATTTTTTTCACATGGTGTATACGGGCCGTATAAGTTTATATGGCCCGTATATAATTAAATAAACTGACAAAAGTCTACTGGCAAGAATCTTTTTTCACATGGTATTGAACCAAGAATATGAAGATCAATAAAGATGAATTGGTATTAAACCAAGAATACGAAGATCAATAAATATGAGTTGGTATCTAACTAAACCCATCGTATTTAAATACCAACGGGTTGGTTTTGGGAAGAAAAGAAGGGGTTTAAGGTGTTTTGGTAGGTTGAAAGAGGTGAATGATGTTCAAAGATTTGTTGATATATATAACAGAGTAACCCTCACTCTCAGTCATATCTATAAAGTGAGTTGGGAAACAAATATACCTTCAACCATTCTAAACCCTAGCTGGAAACAAACCAACAAAATCCGAATACTGAAATACATCAGCAACCATTTTTCCTTTTCCTTCAATTTCGAGAACATTCTCCCTGTGTATGTGCTTGTGCTATAGAAACCGGTGGTGAATTTGCGTACACAACTGAAGGTTCTGTGCACGAAAAGTTTCTTACGAAATGCATTAATATTACTTTAAAACCCACAAAAAGGACTACTTCCGAGACGATTCAAGTGAGTCCTATGAAGCAAGTGTCTGTCTATTCAATTGAGAGAAATCATTACATTACATCCCCGTTGAAAACAAGTGGATGCATTTGGGAATTAAACGTGGAATTTGTAATGATGTTTGGGAATTAAACGGATGTATGTGACAAAACAGGGATTGTTCTAATAGATTAAAGATACTAAACCACGTACAAATCATCTGCTTCCTAAATATGAATCTGAAGGTTAACTTTGACTCATAAACCCTTGAATCTCAATGTTTCTCTAAAAAAAAATTGTTTCTTTCCTTTTCATGAGGTAAAACCGGTTTCAACATCAAGGGTTGTTTTTCACCCTGTGTGAGCACTAGAAGCCCGAAAACAGTCTTGCAATTACGTCTTCAATCGAGACCTCATTGTTAATTTTAATGATGATTCGAAACATTCCAAATAACTAGCTGAAGAACCCGACACGTCTTCTATGATGATTCAAAACATTCATGAACCACAATGGACTCAGACTCATACTACTCACCCTCCCATGAGGAAAAGTTTTCCCGACGACTCAAGATAAAGCAGCTGGGTTGTGTTCATATCAGCGTTGTTTATTACCCTGTGTGAGCATTGGAAGCCCGACCACTAGCAGAAGACCTCGACACGTCTTCTTAATCGGATGGTAACAACTAGCTAGGACTAGACCCCTCAAGTTGTCATTCATAACAACTAATCGGCGTTTTCCGATCAACTTTTATCGGCGTTTTCATTGTTGCAAATTTGGTTTCTTCGGTACAGGCTGATCAACCGTCCGGAGAAGAGTATGTTGATATAGGAGAGTTGATGCAATTTTCCAAATCATCTTTCATGGTTTCTGTAAGGATGCATTTCACGGTAAACGATGCAGCTGATGAAACCGAAGCTGTTATTTCGGTTGTTCAGTACTTCCGAGACGATTCAAGTGAGTCATATGAAACAAGTGTCTATCTATTCAATTGAGATGAATCATTGCATTACATCCCCGTTGAAAACAAGTGGTTGTAATGACGGGACCCTTGATTTGAAACGAAATCGTTTGTGACTATAGGAAACACAAGTTTTCTTTTTGAGCTTGATGGATGTGCGTTATCTCAACGCTTCTCCTTACATTACCGATCTGGAATTGGAGAACTGTTGTGTATTTGCTTACTGATCTGGAATTGGAGAACCGTTGTGTATTTGAATCAGGTTCTCAAACAAACACTACGTATCCTTCCTTTTATTCTGTAATATTAAATAAAGAATAACACCATGCCTGTAACCGTACGTACCCTTCTACTAAAGATGAGTTGGTATTGAACCAACAAAATCCGAATACTGAAAAATTGACATTCCTTCAACCATTCTAAACCCTAGCTGGAAACAAACCAACAAAATCCGAATACTGAAAAACATCAGCAACCATTTTTCCTTTTCCTTCAATTTCAAGAAAATTCTCCCTAACATGATAAAACCGCTTATTTTGCTAGTAGGTTTTATAAGTCAAAGTTAACGTTGCTATTCAGATTCAGATTTAGGAAGACATGTCGGCTTTCGTACCCATCCCCGCGTTGATAGCTTCCGTTTTATTACAGTCATACGACACGTCTCTTTGTTTTTCAATCTTTGTTACTTGTTAATGTTTTATATTTTTCTACTTTTAGAAAGGTTTGACCACCTCACGACTGTATGATAAAACCGCTTATTTTGCTAGTGGATTTTATAAGTCAAAGTTAACGTTGCTATGCAGATTCAGATTCAGGAAGACATGTCAGCTTCCGTACCCATCACCGCGTTGATAGCTTCCGTTTTATTACAGTCATACGACACGGCTTTTTATTCTTCAAACTTTATTACTTGTTAATGTTTTATTTTTTCTACTTTTAGAAAGGTTTGACCACCTCACGATTATAAAATGTCTCGTGTAATTGGCACCTTAAACCCCTTATATACTTTGAGAAAAATCAAATTTTCGAGGAATACGGGTCGTATAACATTATACGGCCCGTATACAATGTTCGTATACATTGTATACGACCAGGTAACTTATTTTCACATGGTGTATACGGGCAGTAAAATGTTATACGACCCGTATAGAATTAAAAAAAAACTGACAAAGTCTGCTGGCACAGACTTTGTTAGTTTTTAAAATTCTTTACGAGCCGTATAACATTATACGGCCCGTATACACCATATGAAAATAAGTTTTTTCCATGTGTTATTATCAGGACCCTAAAAAACCAAAGAAAGCGTGTCACACAGGTCTAAACACTGTTCAAATCACATGGAATTTATACATATTAAAAGCTTTACATGTTTTATGACTTGTAAAATTCTTTCTTGATGGTCTTTAAGGTAGTTCTATAATACATTTGCACATTCATGTATCTTTTACACGTTTTAGGATCAAATATAAAGGCTCCTAAAAATAAAAAATGTACAAAGTCTCCTAAAAATAAACCCAGTAAACCAAAAAAAAAAAAAAAAAAACATAAACACCCACTACCACCCAAAAGCCTAAACCCCCCACCTCCCCACCCCTCATCACCCACCCTAAAATAAAATATATATTGTGGATGGTGGGAGGGGGGTTTAGGTTTTTGGGTGGTGGTGGTGGTGGGGGTGGGGGTGGGTGTTTAGGTTTTGGGTGATGGTGTGATGGATTTAGGTTTTAAGTTCTTAGACACTTATCACTCTATAATATCTTCTTACACATCTTATTTATCAGGATTTGTAGAATAATTTAACTCTCTTATACACATTAGCTGATGATGGGATTCAAATATCAGCTACTACCACAAATTATTTTGAATAAAATTTTAGCTCGAAACGAACCTTTTCTTTTGAGTTTTATGATGCAAGAAAATATATAAAGAAAAGAAAAACTTTGTTGACAATATTGATCTTAATCTACAAGATGGGATTTCATCTCATTTGACTTTAAAGTCAAGGGGATTTATACTATTTCCCATACCTTAATCTACGGTTAACTGGTTCGGCTCTTTTCTATAACTCTATTGTGTGTCCGCTAAGCTCCTAGGGAGATAAACGTAAGAGCATGTAAGATCACAAAAATCATAAGATTAAAAAAATGATATAACATCTTATTTTCTGTAGTAATGAAAAATAAAAAAGAAAATTAAAGAAAGAGTAAACTGTCATTTTGGTCTCTGACGTTTTGTCACTTTTGCCACTTTAGTCTAAAACATAAACATTTTGAATCTGGGTCCCTGTGGTTTCAGTTTTATTGTAATTTTGGTCCAAAAGTAAAATCAGCTCAAATTTCTCAAATAAAATCCTAGTATTTTGTCATTTTCTTCAAGTGCAAAATGATCATTATAAGTTTTATTATAACAATTATTAATTAAAATAATAAAATTAAATATTGTTCTTTGACCTTATAAAAGCAGTCCCCTCAAACATCATCTTCTCCAAACCCACCATGTCTGCACTCAGGTGGGGCCCACCCCCACCCCTTTTTCCTTTTTTCTCTCGAACAGAACCACCATGTCTCAATCACCCACCCCTCCACCATACCACCACCATCAATCCCACCACACTATAACAACACATGCGTATATAAACCACATCTCTCGCCCTCTCTAAACAAACACCCAAATTATGACAACGGATCTCCTCCGCATCCCCCTACCACTTCACCTCAAGTCAACCACCAACCACCACCGCATTTTGAATCATAATGTCAGTCGTCCCTACTTCCACCGTCCACCACCACCACATCTCAAATCACAACAACCGTCTGGCCTCCTCGATGTCACGGGAATAATGTACGGAGCGTGCGTCTCACGCGTCAAATCAATCCTCGACGTCACCGGAATAATGTTGATATGTTGAAATTAATTCAATTGGATCTCACTTTTTCTGATGAAGATTGGAATTTACCCACTTGTGGGACTGATAAGCCTTGCATTTGGTAGTTTAATTTTAGAGAGTTTAATGTTAATGAAGATATTTATGCTAATGATTCAATCGAGATGTAAAGCAGTGTGGGATTGATGTTAAAAAGAATAGTGAGATGGGTATTGATGCAAATCGGTTTGGGTAGCTTTTGATGTCTTCTGTTGTTGTGTTCAATGATAATATTTGTCGGTGAAGGAGAGGTGTATGGTGGTGGTTTTATGAGGCGCCGGAAGTTACGGTGGTGTTGGTGGTTTGATGAGAGATGAAGAAGAAGAAGAAAGAGGGTAGAGGGTGGGGTTGGAGAAGATAATGTTTGGGGGGATTGCTTTTTTAAGGTCAAAACACAATATTTGATTTTATTATTTTAATTAATAATTGTTATAATAAAACTTATAATGATCATTTTACCTCTGAAGAAAAGGGCAAAATACCTGGATTTTTTTAGAAATATGAGCTGATTTTACTTTTGAACCAAAATGGCAATAAAACTGAAACCACATGAACCCAGATTTAAAAGGTTTAAGTTTTGGACTAAATTGGGAAAAGTGAAAAAACCTCAGGGACCAAAATAGCAGTTTACTCTTAAAGAAATATACATTGAATATTATCTCTATAATCAAAACCATCACATTAACATTAATTGATGGAATTCTACAAATTTACCAATCGTTCTACCCGCTGTTCATCATTATACCTTTTCAACCCAGAAACAGATGCCTTTAAAGCTAGTTGGTTGGCCAATTCCAGTTATATAAGGCCACAGGGTATACTCTAACCCCATTTAACTCCTTCTAGGTGCCATATCACCCACTTTACTCCAACTCACTCATTTTATACGCATTAATAAATACCAATTATTCTATACATTAACTATTTTGCCTTACCTTAAAAAACTATTTTACCTTAATGCTAAACTAAATAATAAATATACAAATAACTGATCTAGAATGAATTTGTATCACCATCTTCAAAGTGCAATTCAACTATTTTGCCTTCCCTCAAAGAAAGAAAAACGGCCAGCACTGAAATTACACCAGAGATCATCTCATGCATAGTGGTCATGATCTTCAAGCATCTGAACCACATTTGATGAAACCATGGGAGCCGAGTATACATCTAATATCCTTCACCATCCTAACAACATACAAACAAGACACCAGCACCCTTTTAAACTTGACTTCAAGTCAAAACCAGTCAACCAGAACCCCTACTAACATGGTTTAAGTGATTCTACCATTGTTTCCTTGCTCTTAGCTCTTCCACTTCTTACCCTGTAAGGACCATCCATGTTCTAAGGAAGACATTATCAACAGGTGTAGAGAACAAGGGGTTTGTATTAGATTGATAAAAAAACATTTTTTAGGGTTTACAATAATGGTGTTTATATAGGACACCATGTTACACACTAACCCCTATATTATAAATTATTATCTTCTTTCTGACATTCCCCCTCAAGTTGAGTAGTGGGATCACCATTACTTAACTTGCTTAAGCAACTACTAAACGCGTTTCCGTTGACGGTTTTTGTAAGAATATCTACGAGTTGATCTTTAGACGAAACATATGGGAGCTCTATGTTTTTTTCCTCCAGTTTCTCTTTGATGAAATGGCGATCTACCTCCACGTGCTTCGTTCTGTCATGTTGAATTGGGTTTTCTGAGATCTGAATTGCAGCCGTATTGTCACACATAATTTTGCTTGGTTCCCTTTGGGAGAAGTCGATGTCTTCTAGAAGCTTGCTGATCCAAAGAACTCCGCTTAACCCTCGAGCTATACCTCTAAATTCTGCTTCTTCACTCGACAAAGCAACCACCTTTTGCTTCTTACTTCTCCAAGTAACCAGGTTTCCACCGACCAAGGAGAAATATCCTGATGTTGACCTTCGGTTTCCTTTATCTCCAGCCCAGTCTGCATCAGTGTAGAGCTCAACACTTAAATGTCCATTTGTTTTGAACAATACTCCGTGGCCTGCGGTCCCCTTGAGATACCTTAAAATTCTCTGAGTTGCTTGCATGTGGGCAACTTGTGATTGGTGCATGAACTGACTTACTACTCCAATAGCATAAGCTATATCAGGACGAGTGTGAGAGAGATAGATTAACTTGCCCAAGAGCCGTTGATACCTTTTTTTGTCTCCAAGCTCTCTATTAAGTTCCATGTGAAGGTTGTGATTCACCACCATTGGGGTATCCGCCGGTTTACAATCAATCGGCTCGGTTTCTGCAAGGAGATCGAGGACATACTTCTTTTGGCAGATGAAGATCCCCCGTTTAGACCTGAGGACTTCTATTGTTGGGATTGAACCCTACCAGGGGAATAGATAATAAAAGCCAAAACCGGATCACAACAGTGGATTCACAATAAGCAATTATTTACACTAAGTCTTCTCCCTTGAGAGTGATTATAACAGTTGATGATCACATCCACTGCCCGGATACAACTGCTGCTGTTATTCAAAACCACTGATGAAGCCAGAAGACTGCTAAGAACTAAGCACTGCTGGTACAATCTACTGATGACAAAGCACTTCCCAATCAAGGACTGATCAACCTTGAGGAAAGCACTGACATAAAGAGAGAGCATTAGTTTAGTATATCATTTGTTTCATGTATAGTCAGTAGTTAAGATTAGCAGTGTTTGTATAAGAACAGTAGATACAGGTTGTTAGGCTGTTAGACGTCGCTTTCATGGTGATGTCAGCTGAGATGCCTCAACGGTTTGGATTGTCTATAAATGGAACAGTACTCTGTACTGTCACAGTTGATCGTTTTGAGTGAGTTCTTCTCCTCAATTCAATCCTTTCATCTTGTGCAACCAACCACTGTAGTATCAGGCTGAGGGGGAGCTTAGTTTGTAAGCTTGCAATGTAATCTTTTGTTTTGAATTGTAATCTTTCGACTCTATGAAAAGCAAATGTTTATCAAACTATTTTCTCCTTTGATTGTGTTTACAAAGTTTGTTATTCATTTCCGCTGCACTTTACATTGTTTCATATTCATTCATTGTTCAAATCATACAAACAAACACAATCATGAGAGCCTCCGATCCTAACAATTGGTATCGGAGCCTGGACAGTCAAATTCGATCTAACAATAAATTTGACATAACAGTTCGGCTCATAATTCATTGATACTAAGGTTGGGTGCATTTAGTTGAAAAACAAAGTGCCAAGTAAACCATGCTCAAAGTGGTTATTCAAAACTCTATAAATCAACCAAGATGTCATATGACACACAAATCTCACACAACAAGTGATTTCATGCACAAGACACTCATAGTTTTTAGATCTGAAAACATATATGTTAAACTATGGGATTATTTCTTATTTTCAAAATTGATTTCAACTGTTGGTATGAAGTTTGTGATGTTTTCATTATGATTAGATGCTAAAGTATGAACCTCGGATTAACAAAAACCTATGTTCAATAAAAACATTAGTGTTTCTGCTAACGAAAGAGAGGGAAATTAAAACTTTAGTCACTTGATCTTATGTGTTGAAAAACAGGTTGAGATCCTCAAAAGGAACAAATCAACTCTGTTAAAATACATTAAGAAAGCAGGATAGTCCGTATCATTTGTAATGAGAGATTAGTAAAAAAATTGTACAAATATGGCTAAACCTTTTAAAACATTACTACAAAATGATTCTGGATTAAGTATTCCTTCAATAAAGACCTCCCAGTAAGTATATCATGACTTATGAATGGGAAGGGTGAAAGGGGAAGAAGAAAATTCACAAAAACTCAGAAGTGTGTTGATCTCAAAACTTTTGAAGTCAGAAGAAAAGAGTATAAACATAAAACACTTATGAGTCAAAGTTTGGGGTAATAATGGTCATTAGGCAACTATGTGCAACCATTGGTTCAGGGAAAGGTTCAAGTAACAATAGTATTCGCAGAAGAATAAACTTTCAACAGGACTAAACAAATGTCCTCATTTCTGTCGTCAATTAATCAACAAGAGAATGGTACCAAACAGTGGCCAAAATGTATTTAATATTTCATACCACTGTTGTCAAACCATTGACCATTTTCATAAGCTTGAGATTGATATGATTAGGAGTTTCAGTGGAAAATTATACCAGATCCTTTTGTTGCTGTTTTCAGAAAATCCTTTAATTTTTTAAAAAGGGTTTTCTCAAATAAAGCAGGATATGTCATTCTTCATTTTTCTTTAAGAATAATATATTTTGAATCTTTACTATTTTTTGATAGTAAAGTTTCAATCTCCTGTCAGGATATATTACCTTTATTTTTGCTGGTAATATTATCCTCAAAATGGTTCAAAAGGAAATGGTTCATGTATCAAGGTCATATCTAACTCAAGTTTGTCCTAAAACTGATCAAAGATTGATTGCCAAAAGACCTTAAAATACTGGGGTACTCTTGTTTTTAGCTTAAGTATTTATTATTGCAAGAATGAGTTGCCTTAGTAAAAAGTTTACATCATCTGGGGTACTAAACCACTGCAGGAAGGTGTAAAAGCTTCAAAATGTGTAATTGACATGTGGCAAAACCTTGAATAAAATTTCCTTTAAAAGTTGCAGACATATGGAGCCTTCAAGCCAAACCATTGCCATTACTTTAACCACTATTTTGCTAAAACATCTGTTTTCTAAATACTGTCCACTGCTGAAAGTCAGCCACTGATCCTTCATTTTGCTCGGCAAGCACTGATGCTCAAAATCAGTGTCTTATCCACTGATATGCTATCCACTGATAGTAAAAATCATCCACTGTTATCACAGTATTACCGTTGTAACCACTAATGCTTGCTTCATCAGTGGCTCTCAAAACAACTGTCCTCCATTCTTCATCCATATCATCAGAGGTTGACACGTGGTCAGTTTTTAGCCTTCAGATCTTAATAACCGCTGCCACATTAGCGATCATTTTTTTTCTTAATAAAACCCTTATCAAAACCCCCAAACAAGGTTTTACACTGTCGAATTAAATTCTAAAATTCTCTTCTCAAAGCAGTTTTCAACCCTCCATCCCAAATTATTCTCTGCTCTTCTTCTTCGTTTTCAAAATGACGAAATCAAAATCAAAACCAAAATCACCATCATCTTCCAAAGAGGTCGCTCAAACGGCCGCTGAATCCGTTGAAATACCATACAAATCTCCTCATAATTATGTGGGTCTACTCACAAAACCCACAAACAACCATACCTTCGATTCTATCATTGACACCTTATCTGAATCAAAGTACAAAACTTTGATAACGGCAGACGCTCCCATTTACTTACAAACCCAGAGAGAGTTATGGAAAAAGGCGACGCTTGAAAAACAAGACGATAAAGTCATAGCCATTAACTCCTCGATACAGGGTAAAGTGATTCAAATCACTCCACAATCAATCTCAGAAGTCTTTAAACTCGATGATCAGAAAGGTAAAACTTCTTTTGATAAAACCGAGTTGAAAAATGATTTTCTGAAAAGGGGGTATGCAGAACAATCAAAGGTAGATACCTTACAAAAAGGTTACTTCCCGTCTGCACCTAGGTTTTTATTTCACACACTTTTGATGTGTGTTTCAAATAAAACAACAGCGTTTAACGAAATACCATTGAAGATTCAATGTCTGGGTTACGCTATTTTAAATAGTGAAAATTATAACTATTCCCAGGAGATCTTTAATGACTTGATAAAAAATGTTGATAGCAAATCATTTTTACTTTTTCCAAGATTTCTAAGCTACTATTTTAAACAAAAATTTGTAAAAAAAAATGAAAATTTGCTTAAACAAGGTGTTTATTTTCAAATAAAAAGTTTAACACCTGAAACATTCACTAGAATGTTGGCACCAATAAAAACAAAAGCAGAGGTGTCTGAGTAGAATTTAGCAACTGTCACTGCTCCTCAGACATCTGCTGCTGAGCCCACTGCTCCAGGTGATCATAGCAGCACTACCACTGCTTTGAAACCTACACCTGCCACTACCAAAAAGACTAAAAAGAAAACATCCAGAAAACCCACCAAACCCAAAACAAAGGCAACTCTGGAAGATGAGATCCCAGAGCAACTGCCAGTGACAAAACAAATGTCACCACAAACCACTGCTGCTACTTCCTCACAGCAGTTGGTAGAAAGATCTCCACCATTGCCTCAAACTCCTCCTGCATCCTCACAAAAGGATCAGGTTGTAAGCACAGGGACCCCACAATATGAAGCTCTGGACCCGATCGGATCCATCTTCCTTAGTCCTGATCCCAAGGACATGTCTCTTTCAACACCCATACCCTCACCAATCATATTACCACAATCCATAATACCCTTGTTCCATGCAGTTGCTATAGCTCAGACACAAACCAGTTCCTCTCTATCACCTATCACTGAGAGTATACTCCCACAAGTGACTGGGTCTGATGCTACTACCCCTGCTATCCCAGCAACAACTGAGGAGGTTACACCCCCTGAGTTACAAGTAACTCTCGGTGGTAGTTCAAGTGGAGCAGCAACTACAAATGTTGGATCAACAGATCTATATTTGGGCAGTTGTTTCATTAATAAGTCTCCCTTGAAGGCAATTTCTTCTATAGCACCTTCGGTAACCACCAGTGAGTTTGTTTTAACCACTGGTACCATCAAAGGATTATCAAGTGCTGAAGAAAGAAGTCCCTAGTACCAAGAACAAGGGGCATCAATGGGTGATTTTTGGGACTCAGTTCCTAAGTCACACATTGGTACAACCACTGCTGGTGGGGATTCAGATGATCCCATTAAAGTGGGTGATGATTCAAAATATCAGGAATTGATGGGCAGAGTTGAAAAACTTGAAACATCAGTTGCTGAGATAAAGGATATGGTGCTGCAGCTGCTAAAAGCTCAAAAAGCACAATCCACTGCTGCTCCAGCTCAAGCATCTGCACAACCTGCACCTGCTGCAAATGAGCTGTGGAATATATTCCAACCCTTGCTTGAAAAACAAAAACAGATGGCTGATCAGCAGCATGAAATACATGTGACAATGCTGACAAACATGGTGGAGTTGAGATTTAAAGATACTCTGTAGGATCGAATTTCGACCCGAACGAGTCGCGTAGAAGAGTTTTTCACCAAAACAAGAGGCGGAAATAAGTGTTTCGATGTAATTCAGCACGTATTCACTTTTAACTGTCGATATTATTGATATGAAAGACGTTTACAACCTGTCGACACTTCGGCAGCACTTCGTGGCTCACCGGAAGACAACACCTAAAACTATGCATCTGATTTCGCTCTAATGACTATATATAGTAGGCATGATTCCGCTCATATGGTCATGACACAAAAGCGGAATCACATGTTGACATAAAAGCGAAATCATGCATGCCATATAAGCGATACCTATTACTTTGACAAATGAGCGAAATCACTTCTATGACTAAAAAGCGAAATCTACTTGGACTAAAAAGCGAAATCTGAATCTTCCAAATAAACGAAATCATAATCTTTATCCATGCAACTTCTTTGTCTTTAATGAGATGATGTTATGATGATGTTGCTTTGGTGATGTCATCATGACATCATACTTGAACATTCTACGCAACGAACTGAGACATGACTGAAGACGTAGACGACAGACGGATGCACCAACAAACTCCCCCTCGGATGTTGACGGAGTCTTCAGTGTCAAGTCTTTGCATCTTTAGTCTTTATCAGTCTTCTCTAATTCTCTGAAGTGTCTGACATTGTAAGTATCCTCAATCTCTTTCTTCTCTCTCAATCTCTATATCAGGTATCGGAACCTGACACTCTATCTTCATGTTTAAAATTGAAATCTGACTATACATGCACATGCTCTACCCAAAAATAAATTTTCTGATGATAACTTGAACACAATCAGACATCATTTGAAAATATCACAAAAATGATCTAACATTTATAGCTTATGATGAACCATTTGAAAAAAATATCATTTTCAAATTCAAAAACAACACACTTTCCCAAACCATCTGTTCATCATGTTTAGCACTCGGAATTTTGAAAGTCAGCTCTTCAATATCAGTTGTCGAAAATCTTTTTGAATTTTCAAAAATTTATGTTAAAACACACCGAAAATCTTTTTGGACTTTTGAAATAACAGAAATGAAATGCAATAAAGAAATATTTACAAACAATATTTTTGTGAGTTTGTGTAAGAGGATCATATCAGTTCTTGAGACAAATCACTAATACCGTTAAGCTACATTTCATTTTAAGCTCTAAACGATTCACTTAGATTGTCAGTATATTGATCCACTTAAATTTTCACACAAAGTTCAATTGATCCGAGATACGAGGTTAATGTTTTAAGCTCTTGAACTTATTCGTGTGTCCCACTACTTGAATATACTCCCGTATCCAGATCCCAATATTCAGTCTTACAGGTGAGTATACCACAGATGATATCTGTAAGGGAATAAATTATAGTGCGAGGGCCGTGAGAGCTCAGGTCGATCTTTCGATACGCAGAGAGATGACGGCTTCGACTTTTGGTGTGTCCCCTTTAGAGGATCTTTTGCATTACAACAGCAGCGACTATCAATTTTATTGTTTCATCAGCTTGCTGAGGGCGATGCTATGTTTCAAGCATTTGCAGAAAGCATTATCCGGGGACTAGGTCAGAAATTTCTTTCAGCAGAAGTCCCGGGATAATACCCCAGATATCACTGAGCATAAAGACCTAGTATCTCAGAATAAGGGACTTTTCAAACAAGATTTCAGGGGTTACCTATATATCCAAGTTTGTGTTAACCCACATAACAAGCAAGTTTGAAATTTAGGTTTATATCTCGTCACAATCTACTAAATGTGCAAAAACCTACTGACACATCATCAGTGAGACCGTTTATCACTATTTAACTTTCCATTTCTTTAGCATGCCGTGATCGTCCACTGATGTACTATCATTTCCTCTTTTTGTCAACAAAACTCATTTTTGATTTTATCATGTTTTTGTCTTTTTCTAATTTTCTAATGTTTTTGGATTTTCTGAAAATTTTACTCCCCCTAAAATGCAAACACATTTTAGGAAATTTGAAAACAAACTATACAAGAAAGTGACAACTGATATCAAATCGCTTCAAATCGCCATCCACTTAGCATAAACAATCAGAACTCCCCCTCACAACAAACTATTTTCCCATTGTGATTTCAAAACACTTAAGTTTGTTTTAATCAAATGGTTTTTCCGGAAAATTAGTTTGCTTGATTTTACCACTTGTAGGTTAGGGGTTTATCACTTTGTTCATCAAATACCATTTGTAAGTATGGTCCAATCAAGTTCAACTTAATGACCTTGATTAACCACTTGTCAATGAAAACCTTCTTCAACCACTTACAGGTTCATTTCACCAACCATAACCACTTGTGAATCAAAATATAACAATTTAAATATACCACCTGTACTTTACCAACTGTACCACTTGTAGAATCAATTGCTAAGAAAGATGCCGATTCCTGCTCCACTCTTACAAACCTGGGAGCTCCGGCAAGTCAGGAATTTATGTTGAAAATGCTGTCACCCAAGCCTGACCAGCCTTGGGTGATTTTGGCGGCAAACATCTGTCCCACCAACATTTTGATTTGTAAAAATCTTTTGCACTTTTAACCTTCCCATCAACCATCTTCCCGAAAATATGTTTAACATTTCCATTGAAAGCCTTCTCAACATCAAATTCTCCCTTATCAGCGAAGAATTGATTTGAGATCTCTACCTTTCCCACTTTCTTCATCAAATTTTCCTTTGACAATGGAGGAAAATCCTCATCGTTCACCTCTGGAACGGAATTCACAACCTTTTTCTCAACCAAAGACTCCTCTGATTTTATGGAATCAGATTCATTGTCAGAACAACTATCTGTTTTAACAACCCACTTTTGTTTACTCAAATCACCTCTTCTTTTGTAAAACCGTTTTGAACTTTCTCCTTCCTCAGAAGTAGAATTTTCAAACTTTTTTAACAATTTTCACAGGTTGTTCTTTCTTATCAACACATGTCTTTCTCAACACAGAGTTAGAAGAAACTTCCTGTTTTTGGTAGTTGGTCTTGGGGCAATTCCAAGCTATATGTCCAACTTCTTGGCATTTGAAACAGGTTCGTCTGTCAACTCTTTCAGCAAACCTTCTCACATTCTTCTTCACTTCAGCAAGAAACTCCTGATTTGACTGTTTCCAGAAAGGTTTCTTCTGCTCATCTTCACAACTTCCACCTGCAACAAATGTTGTTTTTGGTTTATAATTTTTCTCATTTTTATAATTTTCTGGAGGAATAAAACCTAATCCATTCTTTTTGTAATTACGGTTATGATTCAGTTTCTTTCAATAACCTGAACCAGAACTGTAACCTTTTTTCTTGTTCAATCTCTGTTGAACTCTTGAAGTGTACTTTTTAGGTTTTTCATGAAAATTTAAATCTTTTATTTCAGAAATGTTAATTTCTGTTAATTTGAAAACCTGTTTGATCATTTCCGTTTTTACACTTCTTATTGGAAATTCCTCATCAGAATATAATTTGTCTGAATCATACAAAGTATAAGCCACTTTGATTGATCCGTCATTCAAATTAGATTTTGATAACAGGAATTCTCTATTGTAAACCCTGTTAACCGGTGAACTCGGACTCTTTTCTGATGAACTCGAACTTTCAGACTTAAACTCCGGTTTTGACTCTTCATCCATATCCAACACCTGATCGACAACTTTCTTTACTAACTCAGACTCATGATCAGTGTCGGACGCTGTGAATGTAACATCAATATTGTCTGGTAATTCATCAATGATTTCAGACTTTAACTTGATGTTGACTGCCTTTTTTAGACGCTCCTCATTAGGATTCCTGGGAGAATAAGTTTCATGGATCGGGGGCGGACATCTGTTATACTTGACACTTGGTTTCTTACCAGTATCAGTATCTTCAGTCTTTTTCTCCTTGAATGCCTCCAAACCTGCAACAGTAGGATAAACACGATCAATCAAATAATCACATGTAGTATAACTCAACAGTAATCGTTTAATCCTTTCACTTTCAATCTTTTCAAGCTCCACTTCTTTCTTCAGCTTAGCACAGTCTTCAATATATTCATTGATAACACTCTGCTTTGTCATTAATGTTGAGCTCATTTTGTCATTTGCTTTTTCAATTTCTGAATTTGTTCTTTTCAAACTATCAACTGTCCTATTCAGTACATCGTACGACTCATTCACATACTTCACATCAGACAGTAAATCTTCTTTTATCTTCTCTAACTCAGCAATCTTCTTAACTTTCTCCTCACAAGCTTTGCAAGATTCTTTACAATTCAGACAAGGTTTAATGATTTCGACTATCTTATCAACCTCAACAACTTTCTCAACTTCTACGATCTTTTCTACTTCAACAATTTTCTCTACATTCTTTTCAACCACTGGTTCTTCAGATTCTATTTCAGCTTTCTGTCCCTCAGTTTCCTTTGTTGAACTTTCTTCAACTTCTGCTTTCTCAGTTTCTACTTTTGCTTCCAACTCATGTTCTTCAATTTTCTGAATAAACTGTGCCAGATTCATGTTTTCTCATATGTTTTACAATCAACAGATAAGTTCCCCATTTTTGTTGTGGTAATGCATCAGCAAGTTTATCAATCCATTCATCATTGTCTTTCTTAATGTTCAATCTTCCCATTTCCACGACTAAATGACAATATCTATCAATGTTCATCTTTGTTGTTTCATGGTCAAAAGCTACAAACATGTCAAATGACTTCTTCAACAACTCCTTTTCCATGTTTCAGTAATCAGGAGATACTTCGGGAAACACCTGAAAACAAACACTCAGTTTAAACGTACTGAATACGTAACAATGTGAGTTGATGAAATCAATCTAAGACTCGTTGTCGAAGATTTGCGAACTCGTTCCAATATTGTTCGAGTGAAGACACTGAATGAATGAGCTTGATTGGTTGTGATTAGAAATATGCTTAGACTGATTTGAACCTTCCTTTACACACACTTATCACCTAAAACCGGGCCGTTCAAAACATGCAAATCAAACAACTGATTGGACCTTTAAATGAATGTGACCGACAAATTTAATTCACAACACCACATATTCATTAATATGATCACATGTATCGAAAATGGTGCTGACACAACATATGTCCTCGGTATCAATATTAATTCTCAAAACTCTGATTGGGCCGCAATAATTAAAGTCACATGGGCCGATGATATAAGGTTTATCCACATGCACACCTGACACCCTTTCACGTGATATCCAACAATTTCAAATCACATAAAACTTTGATTGGGCCGCAATAATCCACTAAACCAACAATTCTAATATGATACTGAATTCTATTTGGCCGCCCAAACTTCAACCTATATCCAAACTGAATTTCTCATGACCTGGTACTGACACAAATCACATGATACCATGATTATTTCTTGCCGACACCACCTATTAAAGCTTCACATGCCAAACCGAATTAATGGACTTCATATATATCGACAATATCAATATTCAAAGCCAATTTATAAAACCAATGAGTCGGATTTCACAATCTGGACTACAATTTACGATAATCACATGTAATTGCGAATCAACCGATACAACCTGACATCCTCATTTAATATTTCACACAATTCAAAGCACATTTAAACAGTTCACACTACTCAATGTTCAAACACATGAATTAAACGGTGCACCAGATCACATGATTACACTGTTCTATGACCTTAGTTGTCACAAAGTCGAAATCACTCTTGGTCACAAAAGCGGAACCCAACTGTTCAAATGAGCGGAATCAAATTGTACGTATGAGCGAAATAGTCACTGTCCAAATAAGCGGAACCAGGTGATGATGTCACCTTTTCACGAGTCCGTAAAAGCGAAACCTCAAAAATTCGATGTTTTAGGTCGATTCAAGCTTTGAAACTTACAAGGATTTGCTTATCTATGATTACGAATCTTATGTGTGAATTTGAAGTGATTTTGACCGTAAAAAGTTTTGATTTTCGAAAAAGAAAGGTGTAGAAACAGAAATATCGGCTGAATTTACAAGAACTCTTCTTCACTGGCTCTGATACCAATTGTAGGATCGAATTTCGACCCGAACGAGTCGCGTAGAAGAGTTTTTCACCAAAACAAGAGGCGGAAACAAGTGTTTCGATGTAATTCAGCACGTATTCACTTTTAACTGTCGATATTATTGATATGAAAGACGTTTACAACCTGTCGACACTTCGGCAGCACTTCGTGGCTCACCGGAAGACAACACCTAAAACTATGCATCTGATTTCGCTCTAATGACTATATATAGTAGGCATGATTCCGCTCATATGGTCATGACACAAAAGCGGAATCACATGTTGACATAAAAGCGAAATCATGCATGCCATATAAGCGATACCTATTACTTTGACAAATGAGCGAAATCACTTCTATGACTAAAAAGCGAAATCTACTTGGACTAAAAAGCGAAATCTGAATCTTCCAAATAAACGAAATCATAATCTTTATCCATGCAACTTCTTTGTCTTTAATGAGATGATGTTATGATGATGTTGCTTTGGTGATGTCATCATGACATCATACTTGAACATTCTACGCAACGAACTGAGACATGACTGAAGACGTAGACGACAGACAGATGCACCAACATACTCAAGCAGACATCAAAGCTATCAAGGCTCATCTCCAAAGCACCTCTGGAAAAGTTCCTTCAACTATCATTTTCATGGATAAACCCCTTGCAGATAATGCCAAAAAGGGGGAGAATATCAAGCAGTTGAAGAAAAAGGGAATTGAAGATGGGTTGTATGTTGAACAAGAACAAGAAAAACAGACATCTAAATCCTCAAAAGGTTCAAATTCTAAAACTTCCATCCAAACAGCTGATACAGCAGTAGTTACAAAAACTGCTAGCAGTAGCCAAACAGCTGTCATCTTATCAACAGACACAACTTCACCACACACCACCAAAACCACTGCCCTACCACCATTACCTCCTGTCATAAAACAGAAGACAACAGATGTTACAACATCTGTTGTAATGACAACAGTGGTTGAAACACCAGTTGTTTCAACAGCTTTTAGTCAATCACAAACCACTGCCATTCAATCTCAAACTACTGAGCCACCCAAGACATCATCAGCCTCTCCTACAATAAAAAGGAGAAGGATCTTCATACCTGATGATTCACCACCATCATCACCACCATCAAAAACTACCTCATCACTTTCAACCCCTGCTCAAAAGCAGAAGACATCTACTGACACATCAGTAGTTGTAATGACAACAGGGGTTGAAGCACAAGTTGTTTCAACAGCTGTTTGTCAACCATCCACCACTGCTCTCATCATCCCTACATCACAATCAAAACCCTCTTCATTTGTAAAGCTTCACAAAAGAAAAAGAGAAACAACTCAAGCCACTGATGAAAAATATGATCCTGTTGCCGCTAAGTATCCACTGGAACTAGATGCTGTGAAAAATGAGATGAGACAATTTTACACCGAGGAAGATCCTTCAAAAAGAAGATTTCCCTCTCTCATTGGCTTCATAGTCCCAGAAAACATGGATGAATATCTCGAGATAAAAGCAAGACAAGCAAGGATTAGAGCTAAGCTTGAATGCAAAGATGAAGGTGATGAAGCCATCGCAGAAAGAATGGTACTCTTGCTCACAAAAGTCAAGCTGATGGAAGACTATGCACAAGATCTGATCAAAGAAAAGACAGATCAACGAAAAGCAATGAGGAAAGAATATCTTGCATATATAATGAAAGAAAAATTCTATCAAACTGAAGAAAACCAATTTGAAGAGTGGCCACTGGTTGCTTTAAAGCATGAAGCAAACAGGATTGAAAGGATTAGAAAGGATCCAAGTAAGAAGAAGATAGCTCCAAATTGGAACAAATACAAAAAGCTGATTGCTGATCTTACTTCTGAATACAAAAAGAAAAAACAGGAACTGATAGATGCTAAGGTGGATACTGCTGAAGCCATAGCAAAATGGACAAAGCAGTATACCGACGAAGCTTATGAACGGCTGAAGAAAAGAAAGATAACAGTCTCAGGCACTTCTAAAAGGCCAGACTATAACAAGATAGAACAACAGCTGGATGCTCTCAAAACACTGATCACATCAACAATTAACCCGAGCCTTGAGGTAAACCAAGAGAAAGGAAAACTGTTGACCAGTGAAGAAGAAAAAGAAAAGGAAGCTGAGTACTTCACAGATGCCATCAAGAAAATGGAACTAAAAGAAGACAGCTCAGTGAAACTTCAAGACCTTTTCAAAAAGGTATTAACCAAACCTGCATCACCAAACATTTCAGCAGATATCTCAGAAAGTGAGCTTGATCAACAAAAGACACAAGAACAAATTGACAAAGAAGTTGCAGAAGACATAGCTGCAGCAAATGAAGTCATAGAAGAAGCTTTCAAAAGAATGTCTGAAGTTCAGGATACTGCTTTACAATTTTTCTCAAGGCCAAAATCTCAAAGCTCATCAGAAAATAAATCTCTCCCAAGAAACCCATTGGGTTCAAAAGTACTAAAGTGGATGTCTGATCAAAAGACCCACGTATTGACCCTGGTCAGATCCAATGGTGAAATGAAGTACATATCAAGGAAAGAAGCACTAGGCCTTAGTGTTGAAGATTTGCAGGATCTCCTTGAACTTTCATTGTGCAGGGATGAGGATGACACAAGTTCCAAAGAATTTGAAGAAGAATTTAAATGACAAGCAAGGGAACTACTGATGAGAAATAAAAATCCAGAATAATGAAGGGTTTTGGCATTATCTGTTCCAGGGGGAGATTGTTGGGATTGAACCCTACCAGAGGAACAGATAATAAAAGCCAAAACCGGATCACAATAGTGGATTCACAATAAGCAATTGTTTACACTAAGTCTTCTCCCTTGAGAGTGATTATAACAGCTGATGATCACATCCACTGCCCGGATACAATTGCTACTGTTATTCAAAACCACTGATGAAGCCAGAAGACTGCTGAGAACTAAGCACTGCTGGTACAATCTACTGATGACAAAGCACTGCCCAATCAAGGACTGATCAACCTTGAGGAAAGCACTGACATAAAGAGAGAGCATTAGTTTAGTATATCATCTGTTTCATGTATAGTCAGTAGTTAAGATTAGCAGTGTTTGTATAAGAACAGTAGATACATGTTATTAGGCTGTTAGACGTCGCTTTCATGGTGACGTCAGCTGAGATGCCTCAGTGGTTTGGATTGTCTATAAATGGAACAGTACTCTGTACTGTTACATTTGATCATTTTGAGTGAGTTCTTCTCCTCAATTCAATCCTTTCATCTTGTGCAACCAACCACTGTAGTATCAGGCTGAGGGGGAGCTTAGTTTGTAAGCTTGCAATGTAATCTTTTGTTTTGAATTGTAATATTTCGACTCTATGAAAAGCAAATTTTTATCAAACTATTTTCTCCTTTGATTGTGTTTACAAAGTTTGTTATTCATATCCGCTGCACTTTACATTGTTTCATATTCATTCATTGTTCAAATCATACAAACAAACACAATCATGAGAGCCTCAGATCCTAACATATATCCCGAGGAAATACTTGAGATTCCCATGGTTTTTCATTTCAAATTTTGAGAACAGATTCTTTTTCATCCGTGTTATTTCTTCTACATTGTTTCCGGTAATAATCATGTCTTCTACGTATATGATTAAGCACGTTACAAGACCATTTCTTTTCTTGAGAAACAAGGTATGATCAGCATTACTTTGGTGATACCCATATTCTTTCATGGCCAAACTGAACTTTCCAAACCATGCCTGAGGAGACTGTTTCAGCCCGTATAAAGATTTTCTCAACCAACAGACTTCCCCTTCTTTAAACCCCACTCCAAAACCTGGAGGTGCTTCCATATAGACTTCTTCCGTTAGGTCTCCATGGAGAAATGCGTTTGTAACATCGAACTGATGGAGTGGCCAGTTCCTATTGGCTGCCACAGAGAAGAGGACTCTGATGGTGTCCATTTTTGCAACCGGAGAAAATGTCTTAGAGTAATCGATCCCATACGTCTGAGTGTAACCCTTGGCTACAAGTTGTGCTTTGTATCTCCCAATGGACTCATCTGGTTTATATTTGATTGAATACACCCACTGGCATCCAACTGTTTTCTTTCCTTTAGGAAGGCTACACTTCTCCCATGTGTTGTTTTTCATAAGAGCATGCATCTCCGTTTCCATTGCTTCTTTCCAGTTCTTCTGACTTTGGGCTTCCGTTACGGAACTAGGTATTTGTTCGGAGTATAGAGAGGTAACAAATGCTTTCGCACTGTTAGATAAGTTCCCGTCAGCCGTATTAGCTATAGGATATCTTGAAGTTCTGGTTTCCCTTTCTGGGGAGTACCGTTTTGGAAGAACCCCTCTATTGGCTCTTGGAGGTAAAACATATGTTCCCGGTGTTGTTCTAGAGCCTCCATCATGTTGCTCATTTGATTCGGCCTCTCATTGGACTGCGTTGTTCTGCTCAGCAATCTCCACCTATTCCATTGTCTCAGGACTTTCTTGATTGTTAGTAATGACTGGATCAGATTCAGACATATTTTCAAGGTTTGGAGAGTCACTTACCTCGAACTCCAGTCTGGATGATTCTTAGGTGGGACTTTCGACAGGCTTTGGTGACTCATTAATATGTGTGGATGTATGAGATGACTCCTCTTCATTTGTGGATGGAATCCACTTCAACCAACTTAGTGAGTCGTCATGCTCTATCTCCCCCCGACCACTGAGATGGGACTGATAGTAATATTCTGTTTCAAGAAAGTTGCAGTGGACAATGGTAATCATACGACATCGTAATGGGTTAAAACATCGATATCCTTTCTGATTCACTCCATAACCAACAAAGACAAATTTCTCGGCACATGGGTCTAGTTTGGATCGCTCGGTTTTGGGTATATGGGGAAAACTGTACACCCGAAGACCCGAGGTGGTAATGTAAGAGGTGGGGGTAGTTTGGTGAATGTGGATAAGGTATCTAGGGGAGTTTTTAGGTCAAGGGCTTTGGTTGGTAAACGGTTAAGGAGATATACAGTTGTGTTTATAGCTTCAGGCCAAAAAGATTTAAGGACTTTAGATTCAAGCATAAGGGCTCGGGCCATTTCTACCAGAATCCCATTTTTCCGTTCAACTACACCATTCTTTTCTGGGTGTTTTGGGCAAGTGGTTTGATGAATCATTCCCTTTTCTTGGAAAAATGTTTCATGGAGTTATTAACGTACTCCCCTCCATTATCAGATCGTAAGATTTGAATGTTGGTTTTGAATCGAGTTTGGACCATTTTGTAAAACAGTCTGAATTTGCAAAGACTTCAGATTTGTGTTTTAAAAAATACACCCAGGTCATCCTGGTGCAGTCATCAACAAATAATAGGAAAAATAGAACTTTTGACCTCCATTAGTTTCAGCTGGACCCCAAACATCTGAGTGTATCAGTGAAAAGGGTTCACTGGCCCTAGTGTTACTTGGTTTGAATGGTTTTTTATGGCTTTTGGCTAAGGCACATGTCTCACAATCTAATGTACTATTGGACGGGAAAAGCTCAGGGAGTAAAAGGTGTAGACACCCAGCCGAAGGATGCCCTAATCTTCTATGCCAAAGCCACGCTTCTCTACTCTTTGTTCTGTTAGCAAGCATCATAGTCATTGACTGAGTCACCTCATCCACATAGTACAAGCCTTGTCGTTCAGTGGCACGCCCAATTATCTTTCCAGTTCTAATGTCCTGTAAGATACAGAAATGAGGGTGCATTAGAACTGTGCAATTGAGTTCCTTTGTAACATGACTTATTGATAACAATTTGTGCGTTAACGAAGGAACATATAAACAATTTGACAGTCTCAGACTTAGAGATATTTCGACAGTTCCTCCTCCCATTACTAAAACGTTTTCACCATTTGCAGTTTTGATGTGTGTTCTGTTTGGTTTCTTTGTTGAGACAAAGTCCAATGGCTCAAACGTCATTGTATCCATGGCTCCACAATCAAAAATACAAGAGTTGAATTGATCACTGCCCTCCTGCGTTGTTAAATAGGCTTCTCCACTTGTTGGTGGATAGTCTTTATGTAACTCATAGACCTAGTGATTAGTCATTTGCAATGGGATTTTTTTATTTTTTACTAGTAGTGGACAGTTAAGTATCCAGGTGTATTTAAATTTTCGGTCAAACACCCACTTCTACTCCCTTTCTCCCTCTATCGAAAACAAGAGCAGATAACCCTATTTTATAATTCAGCCACCACCTCTACTTTCTCTTTCTATGAGAAACCCAAACCCAAAAAAAAACTATTCCACCACCTGCTTCTTGCTTCTGTATATCTCTTCAAAACACATAATCAACCATCTTCCTTCTACTTTTCTTTGAATAACACAAGCAACAGATAGTGGTGTTTGTATGGTGGTCTTTAAACAACACAAGAAACAGTGAGTTCAAAAAACAGATTTAACGGTCGGTGGAAGGTGCGGTGGTTGGAGATAACAAATAATCACCAGAACACTTTTTCCCTTTCTACTCTTTTCCGTACCAACTAAATACACTCTCCTGAATAACGACGCCGGAATAACGACGCTAGAATAACGTGACTTACCGGCGTATTTATCAAATACGCCGGGCAACTCGAACTCTCGTTCAAGATTTGAAATGGCATGGAACAGAACAAATCTGCTAGTAAATCCGCTAGATTGAAGGCGGCGGCTAGGGTTCGGCTAGATTGAAGGCAGCGACTACGGTTTCCTGAACAGAGTCAGAGTGTGCGGCAATAAATCCAACGGATTTAGGGTTTTGCTTACCAAAGAAAGAATCCGACAACTGACAAAGATGAGTTTTGATGGAGGCGGCAGGTTTGATTTTCGGGGTTTGATCTTGATTTTGATTTTAATTATCGGGTTTTTTCTGGTTTGAGGTCGGATTGGCTTGAAATAGATTGTAGATGATGAGCAAAGTGTTTAAGAATCAAAAACACTGCTTTGATACCATATCAACAGGTATAGAGAACATTAGATTGATAAAAAACATTTTTTAGGGTTTACAATAAAGGTGTTTATATAGGACACCATGTTACATACTAGCCCCTATATTATAAATTATTGTCTTCTTTCTAACAGACTTAGATGTTTGGTTGGTTGTGAAAAGCATCTTTATGTCTTCCAGCTTTAGCTTTACTCCTGGTGGAAATTACATCCACACCGCCAGCACTTGCCGCCAGTGGCCCGAATAAGAACCCCTCAACGGTGGTGAAATTTTAACGCCATCTTTTGAACCCTTAAAGATTGTGAGGTGTTCTATAGGTTCCTGAGTTGATGCGACACGCTCTATATTGACATCATGAGCTGGCACTACACGGGTTTCTTTTGTTCCCCGACTTTCATTGTCAAGATTTTGACAATCCACTCTTGTTTCCCTTTGCCTCCAGGAATCATTTGAATCAGCTTAGCCAAAGTTGAAGTTAAGTACTCAAATACTTTGGAGTTGAATTTTTTTCATACCTTCTCCAGCATTGGTTTTGCTCTATGATTAGTAGCCTTTTACTCCCCTTTCTAGAAAAAAAAAACAATTAATAAAAATTTAAATTAGTTAATTCAGTTCAAGTCACAACTGACTTTAAATGAACTTCAACTTCAAAACACAATATATGAAATAACACATATTAAATGGGAGGCCATTGATCAAACACCTGATAGGCAACCACTTTCCGAGACAAGTTTGACCCGTTTATGAAGCAGCTTTGACCCTGAATTTGAAATAAACATAAAAACAACTTCAACTTCAAAACACAATATATGAAATAATACATATAAAGTGGGAAGCAATTAATCAAACACCTGGTAGGCTGTTAGGCATGTAAGTAGGCTACACTCCAAAGAAAATTAGGAAGAGAACAAGATCAAGTTTTGGAACAATTTTCTGATGTTTATGTTAGGAAACTTTATTTGTAAGTATTGAAGAAAAACACAATCAACTGGATCTATGAAGAGATCACAGTCCTGAAGATCACGAACTAGAAAAAGAAGATCAGATGGGACAACCGGAATACATAGCATCTACTTCAAAGAATCACAAGTTGATCAAGAGCTGAATTGGATTATCAGAAGAGGTCATTTCTGATGGATCTGATGATATTTCTGATGAAATATCATCAGTATCTGACGATTCTGATCATCAAGGATTTTCTGATGATTTGTTCATCAGAATTTCTGATGAAGTGGTTTATCAGAATTTCTGATGAAATAACCCACTTGTCTGAAATTGGCTCTGTCCTGCCACACTTACCGAAGCAAGTTGACATTTAATGATATCATGATGAAAAAGGCAACTTGAACGTTGGAATTAATGAATATGTCAATTGGCTACTTTTTGCAGGAATTATTGTATGAATAAACTATTGTTTATTCATACACCAAGCCGTCTATAAATAGAAGGCTAAACAAGGAGAAGCAAAGTGAGTTTGAAGCTTAGCATTCACACATACACCTAAACTCCATTGCTCTCTCCCCCACAGAATTCAAGATTCGTTTGTATTAGATAATAATCTTACAATCACCTTGTAAACCATTTTGTTTCTAAGTGATATAAACTTGATAATTCTGTAGGTCTTGTTTCTTGAAAGTCTGATTTCCATTTCCGCACATCTTTTTCACATCTACTGAAATCACTTGCCATATTACGTGAAAAGAAGTTGTTTTGAGCCTGAACTTGGTCTAACAATTGGTATCAGAGCAGATTGAATAAAATATTTTCAAACGATCAATCGCTCATCTTCTTTTCTCTAAATATGGCCAGCTTTCAATCCTGGAATAATGCTTTTAACATTGGTTCTATGTCTAAACCTCCGACTCTGGTCAGAGAGGAATACCCCCAGTGGAAAATCAGGATGGTCAATTTCCTTAATGGTCATGACCGAGCTCTGTTTCAATCCATTGAAAGGGGTCCACATACACCAATGACTGATATACCTGCTATTCCAGCAACTGACCAATCACCAGCAATCCTTGCCTCCCGCGCTCCCAAAAGTGAAATAAACTGGAGTGCGGAAGACAAGGAACTGGTGGCTGGGGATGAAAGGGCAAAGTCACTTTTAATTATGGCCATCCCCAATGACATATTTTCACAAGTTGATGCATGTGCATCAGCTAAGGAAATATGGGATCAATTGGAAAATCTTTGTGAAGGAGGAGAAAGGATGAGAAGAAACAAGAGAACAAATAATGTCTCATCTTATGAAAGGTTTAAAAGTTTGCCAAATGAAAGGTTAAATGATACATATCAAAGATTTACAAAACTTTTAAACGAGCTAAAGAAATTTGGTATAACAAAATCAAACGATGAAAGAAACATAAAATTTCTTGATGCCCTTCCTAGAGAATGGAGAAGTCTAACCATGACTTTATCATCATCCTTAGAACTAGGAAACATGAGTCTTCATGACTTATACAGCATCTTGATCCCCAGAGAGGAAGAAATATTTGAAGAAACCATTCAAAGAGGGGGATCTTTAGCTCTAATCTCAAACTCACAAAGATCAACAACAACAAATGATCCACAACCATCAAACAGTCAAAATCTTGAAACTTCTGATGCATCATCAGACTTTTCAGCTTTTGCTGAAGCAATAGCACTGCTCACCAAAACATTTGAGCAGAGGTTGAGGGGAAGTAACCAGAGATACCAGAGGAGTGACAAAGGAAGGATGGATGGAAGATCTAAAGAAGAGTTTAGATCTAAGGATAAAGGGAAGGCTGAAGTTGTGTGTTACAAGTGCAAGCAAAGAGGTCATTATGCATCAGAATGCAAGACCAAAAAGCTGAAGGATGTTGCCTATTATGAGAAAAAGCTTGAAGAAGCAAAGAAGCAGCAACAAGTAAGCTTAATTGCTGGAACAGATACATGGTTATCTGATGATTCTTCTGATGATGAAGAAGAAGAATTGGCAAATTTTTGCCTCATGGCACTCTCTGAAGGACTACCAGAAACTTCAGAACAAAAGGTAAATTTAGACAATCTTGATCTTGAACACAATCTAAACAAGCTCATGTCAGATTTTCTAAATCTGCAAGAAAAACATCAATCAGATATTAGAAAATCTGATGAGTTACAAAGGACTTTGAATAAAGTCATTCTTGAAAACCAACATCTTATAGAGGACAGTTTAGATCAAAGAGCAAAAATTGAGTTTTATGAAAATGAAAGAAAAGATCTTTACAAGAAAATCAATGACAAAGAAATCAACGTAAGAGGTTTTCAACAGGCTAAAGAATTCATAAATTTTATTGAGTCCACACCAAAGAACAAAGGAGAGGGTTTAGGCTATACAAGTACTACAAGATCAAATAGAAATAAACCCACTATCTTTGTAAAAACAACTCATCAGATTTCTAAGAATTTAGTATCAGAATCTGAATCTGAATCTTGCAAATCAATCTGTTCTGAATATTCTTTTGACAAACCAAAATTCAAAACAAACAAGAGTGAATGCAGTCAAGAATATGTAAAAACTCCAGAAGCAGTTCACTCATCTTTTCAAAATTATCCAATCATTCCATCACAAGAGGAACTATCAGAAAATTCTGATAACTCTTGTATATGTGTTGACATACTGAAGCTTGTTCAACACCATCTTCAAAAGAAAAATGTAAAATCTGTTAATGGCTCAGCATATAACAGAGTTTCTGATGCAAAACCAAGAAGAAATAAAAATAAAATGTTTCAAGTTTCATCAGAAACAGTACCCAAGCATGCCTGGGTACCAAAAACCCTCTATTCATTTCATTTAAGGACCATCATGTGCAGCAGATCTGGTACTGCGAATCAGGAAGCTCCAAACACATGACTGGGGACAGGAGCATACTCAGCAACTTTGTTTCAAAGCTGGGTAGATTGGTAAACTTTTGGAAATGGAACATGGTGAAGGAATATATATTGATTAGGTTTTATTTTTTTTGCTTGTACAAGTTTTTTTTTGTTAATATTTTTGCTTACTAGTCTTCTGGTTTGTGGTTTTGGGAAATAGGTAAAGATAAAATAATCATCTGAAATCAAACTCAAAATTTTCTGATAAAATGGGACAAAATCTGGTTATTCAAAATTTTCTGATAAAACTTCAATGATAACAAAATGTTTTTAGAAAATATCAGAAAAGTAAAAGAAACTTGGATGCTACCAGAAAAACAAATGTAAGTCTTCTGATCTTTCCTTATTCCCTCTCATCTCAAAAAAAAAAAAAAAAAAAAAAAGGGCACTCATAAGTTTAGGGGGAAATCTCAGAAATTCTGATAGAAAGACTGATTATCTCTGTTAACTACATCTCAAAAAGTCAACAGAAGTCAAAACAAAAGAATACATATGGTCAACAGAATTTCTGATGATCTTATCAGAATGGGACTTTCTGACTTATGAAAAAAAAAAGAGGTTACATATGAAGGAAGATAATTGGACCTTTTATCAAATGGGGTCCACAAAGAAGAAAAGGTGTCATAGAACCGATAGTTTTCTCCAATCAAAAATCAGTGCAACACTTTCAAGAAATGACTGAAGAAACTACAAATTGAAGAGTCAAGTTGAAAGGGCATAACCACGATTCCATGATAAACAATTTCATTAATGTCTTAACACCCACGATCCAACGGTTATATTTTGAACCAAAAACTCAGCATACACGATCTAACGGTTATAAAGACAATTAATGATCTCTTTATCACTATCTCTTACCACGATTTATACTCCTTCAACTCCTTCTACTTCATACACCTACAATACTCTCAATTTTCTCATATCCTAAAAACCCCTGTTTTTTTCCCACAAATAAAAAATCCCTAAATTTCAAACCCTAACTCACAGAGACCAAAAATGGCAGAAGTTAACCTCAATATTCCAATTATTCAACATGAAGTACCTTTTGTCGAGGAAGCAGAATTTCTACCAATGAAGGAAAACAATCTGCTGATGAATACAGAGTATTCAGAGTATGATAAAAGATGTCAACTTCTGGTAGAATATCTTACAAAATGCCCAATCTCAGGAGCACTAACAAAAGAAAGAGAAATACCAGAAAGGATGCTACAGCAATTTGTTTACACTTTTAAAGAAGTTGAAGAAAATCGGGTGTCTGCTCATGTATGGGGAAGTGTCTATGTAGAATTAACTCCAGCAAGAGTAAGAGAATGGCTTGGATTGCCTATTCTTGGCAGTTACACTGAAGCCCCAAGCAAAGAAGATTTATTAGACTTCGTCATTGGGCTTGGATAGAAGAAAAGAGATGTCAACAAAATTGGAGCAATAAGAAGAAGTGAATTGCCAGCCATCTGGCAAGTGATGATGGAAGTGTTAAACAAATGTCTCACCTCAAAGATAGGAGGAACTGATCAAATCAATCAAGCTATTCTGACGATCATGTTTGGACTCATAAATGGGTTCAAGATTGATTATGGGTCAGAAATCTTTAACCTTCTCAAAAGATCAATCATCACCAGAAATGGAAGAATAACATCTCATCTGCCATATCCAAGGTTAATCTCAATTTTCATTTCTGAAGCATTTATTGAAAGAAACATGGAGATTCCAATCTTAGAAGACATCTGGAGATCAAAAACAATGAAGGCCTGGAGTTCAAATCATGGATGGGAATCAGACAAAGATATCCTTGTGTTACCAGAAAGCATGTTGTGCTTCATTGCACCAGACTCACAATACAGAATACAACATGAAAAACTTCTGACAAAATCAACCTCTCCCACAGAAGAACCAAGCAGAGAAATTGTGAACTGTTCTTCATCAACAAAAAAAGGAGACAATGAGAAGTCCTCACCATCAAAAAATGAGGGTGTAGAAGAAAGAAGAATTCTGGAAAAAGCTAACTTGGAGATAGCCAAATCACCAGAAAACGAAGAAAAGCATGCTGAAAGTCAACAGATTCATGAAGCAGGAATTCATCATGAATTTGAAATCCATCAAACACATGATGCAGGATCACACATTGCTGGAGAAACACACGATGTTGAAATTGAAGCCACTGAAGTCATTCATCATGATGGTTTTACCAATGTATTGTAATAAGAAACTTGGGTTTTGCCCATGTTATTATTAATATCAAATATGGTGGTTTTACTCTGATAAACATTTCCTAACTACGGTCCTGATGTAAATTCCGCTGCAAGATTAAATAACCCTGATACCACCAAAACTCTGTGCTCGCGTCCGCCCGTTCCCGGGGATCAGGGATCGGGGGTTGCGACAGGAGGTGGTAACAGAGCCTAGCCACTAATCTAAGCCAAAGAAGTGTTCTGCTGACACTTGAAATTTTAAAATTTGTGTTAGGAAATAAATTACAGAAATACGTGTATAACTGTAATTATTTGTTATGTGTTATTTGACTATTTGTTAGTTTTCAGCATGAGTGATCAAGGACCATCAGACGTGAATCGTCAGTTAGCTGATTCACCTAGGAGTGAAGGTACATCATCACAGCCTACCCTTTCAGGGTATTCTGCTGATCAGGAGGAGGGAATATTTGCCTTTAGAGCTCAATCTGAATGATGAAAAGGTATAAAAAGTTTATTGTGGTGATAGAGTAAACCTTCTTTGACCGAAAAAGCAGCACCAGTAGCTGTTGACTTGCACTTTTCTATCAGTTCTTTCCCTTCACTTGATTAATAAAATTTTCGCAATTTCCTTAACCCATGTAGGATCGGTTATGGAAATGGCCATTAGTTGATCTTTGTGCAAGCGATTGAGAGCATCGGCTACCCGATTTTCTCTACCCGGTTTGTAATTGATTTCAAAGTCGTACCCGATTAACTTTGTCACCCATTTGTATTGCTCCGGCGTTTGGAAGACTTGTGATAACAAGTGCTTCAAACTCCTTTGATCCGTAAAAATGTGAAACTTCCACCCAAGTATATACTGTCACCATATGTGACAACCCTCAAAATTACATGTATCCGTACAATTAATTAATGTTAATTAAAGTGCTTGATGACTGTGTTGAACTACTTAACTGCTTTCTGACTACTGTGTCATACTTACATGTGCTTGTTAACATACTAGTCTTGTGTAGAAAATTTGACTAAATAATCCTGTATGCTTTCCCAAGTGTTGGGAATTAAAAGTGTTGCAAAAAGAAACATAAAAGACACTAAATGGAATAACTTAGCACTTTAACGGAACGGTATCCAACCGAACAACCGGACATTACCCGGAACACTAAAATATTATCAAAAACATTATTTCACTTTTCTGAGCTAGTTATGATCCCCGAGCACTATAACACCTTACATAATACCCGGTACACACTAAACACTAGACATAACATTAAACTCCCACTAATTAACTTATTTACCCACAAATTTACATCTTACCCCCCCCCCCACTTGTGTGTAACCGTCCCCAAGGGACCCACCACCTCAAGATTTGAGTAAATCTCCCAAGCTCCCATGTAATCTCTTTAGAATATTATGATGATCATGTATGTACTATTGGTGACACAAGAACCATTGGACAATGAGGATTAGTCTACAAATAACCCATAATCTCATCATCTTCATCAAGCTCACTCTCTCTCCCTCTCCATTAAAGTTTCGGCCGAACACCCCCTATATCACCATCACCATTTTCTTTCAAACTTCAAGCAATCCAAGTGTACTTCTAGGTGCTACAAGGCGTTCAACGAAGCTTGGTGTTCTCGGAAGTTGAAGGACCTCTTGCTAGTGCTATTAACCACTCATTTTCCATCTTGTTTCTTCCCTAGCTTCAAAGCTAGTAGTAAGTCTCCTGAATCCTCATTTACTTCATGTTTAGAGTGGTTAATAGTTAAATCATGATGAAACCTTAAGAACACTAAAAATCATAAAGATAGGTCTTGAACATAAAGCTAACTTAATGATGAAATAATGATAAAATGAAGAAGTAATGATATGAATGATGTTGTCTTGTATTGTCGATGATTTCTTATTGCTTGTTGTTGATTACTAGAGATATGATGTTAAACATCATGGTTGAAACTTGTTAAAGTAAGATTAAAAGCTTAAGTTAACAAGTTAGGAGGTGATTAGTGATTTCCATAAAAGAATCACCTCCATGTTTAAGCATGAACTTGATAACAATATGTTTTCTTGAAAAATTAGTAAACAAAGTAAGTTGGTGATCATATGGATCCGAGGTTTACAAATGGTTTTTTTCCTAAATAAACCAAGAGTAGAAGATGATTTTTGAAAGGTTACGAATTTTGTTAAACCTACACTATTTTAGTAACAAAATAAGCGTAGAAATATTTTTAGAACAAGAAGATCCAATAAATACACATTTTTGCAAAATGAGTTTACAAGTTGTAAACATCTAAAAATCCCGAGAATGAGATTTCAACAAAAGTAAACACACTTTGGAGGGTAACTAAACCCACTAAACACCCCACTAAGTTACTACGCGTTTTTATGAAAAACCAAGTTCATGTTGTTATGTAAAAGTGCATTGTTTTTGCACTTGACTAGTATAATGTTGTTTGGTAACTTGTTGTTGATTGATTGAATGATTTCCGAAAAGAAAATGATATGCTAATAAGCATGGATACCTCCATTTACAAAGGAAACTCTGGCGAAATTTTCTAAAATTCCAACACTTAGAAAATATTTTTCTAAAACAAGTGCTACAAGTATATCTTTAGCCTTGTTTCCAAAATAAACTTCACCAAAGGTTTTGCTACAAAATACAAAGTATCGGAGGTTGACTTTTACAAGTAAAAGGGATAAATATATATTTAGAATATATATTTTATATTAGAACACTTGTGTGGATACTTGTTTATTTTGTGAGATAGTTATATTATTTTAGGGTAAAATAATGTAACTTAACAATATAACTTGACATTTGAATTGTGTGGTATGTGATAGAAGTAATGAGTAAATAAACCGTACATAGGATACGCGTTATGCATTAGAAACTGATTGTTATCCGTACCTTATTAAGACGTGCTTGATTTCTGATTATTAGAGTAACTAATCTAACCGAGCAAACCAAGATGAGTTCACACACTTTCTAAGGAATGGGATTCCCGGTTGTTGGGAATGGGTTAAAGAATTAAAACGGAACCTACATATCCTCCTTGGGTAGGATATGTACCGCCATCCTCCATGGGTAGGATGCCAATATTAATCCTGCGTATTCTCCTAGGGCAGAATACGTACGTTCGTCCTCCTTGGGTAGGACAACAACCTTAAAACTTACTAGACAAAACTCTATCATTAAGTCCCTCATTTTATATCGACTTAATCGCCGAGGCCGATGGCGAGCGGGTCATTAGTTAATAGCGCTATTAGGTTTAACAAACCTCACACAGTGCCGTTCGGACGGGCGTGTACTAATGGACTATGGCAAACTGTCAATGATGATAGACATTGACGTAGGGCAGAATTATTGTTCGTCAATTATCGATATCTTAACGGTCTAATGGTTCACATGGGGAAGCCCCCACTAAATATGGTTTGGGAAAAGAGAAATTGGTTAAACATATTTTCAACTATGGGGTAACCCCCACGGCAAGTAAGCCAACTAAACAAAAAATATGTTTTCAGAAACAACTTAAAACTAAACAACCAACCGTGAACTCACTCAACTTTGTTGTTGACTCGATGTTACATGCCTTACAGGTCGCTAGATGCTATGGAGCTTGCACGAGGAGGAGGTCGTTGTGGGATATGGATTGTTATGTCCCATGCTTAATATTCAATCTTTATGAACCTATTAAACTTACGTTTTGAACTTTAAACTAACGAACTATGGGACTTATGTTTTGAACTTACGTTTTATGCTTCCGCTGTTAACTTAAAGTCGGTTACTCTCTTTTGGTCACCAATCGTATTGAGGTTGGTTTTATTTACTTAATTATGTGGTTCAATATGATTGGTGGCTCGATCCTGGTCATGTCACGCCTCCAAGCGGTGATACTCCGCATGGTGGATTTTGGGGGTGTGACAGATTGGTATCAGAGCCATTGGTTATAGTGAACTTGGTTTTAAAAAGGGAAAATCTTTTTGACAAAACCAGACTATAACCTGTACAGTGCTCAACGATCCACAACGACGCTTCGCTTCACGTGCAAGACTCGACACAATAGGTGGTATGATTTATGTTATATTGTCGGTTAGATAGTTCACATTGTGCACTAGTTAACGTGACAACTGCTATTTGAACCCTGTGTGTTTGCTCCCTTCTGTCACTCCATACTTACGCACTTTCGCGACACTCTTCTTACTTGTGTTTCCTTCGATGTGAAGATCATGAGTGGACGCCTAAATTTGACTCAAGCCCAGTTGATGGCTTTGATCAACGAACAAGTTGCTGAGGCACTCGTAGCAGTTCCAGCAGGAGGTCAACATGCTCTGCCTCCCGTATGTACGTTCAAAACGTTCATGGATTGCCGACCTAGTACTTTCAGTGGCACAGAAGGAGCTGTAGGTCTTCTTCACTGGTTCGAGAAGCTTGAGTCTGTTTTCGAGATGTGTGAATGCCCTGAAGATCGTATGGTGAAATATGCTACTGGAACACTCGAAGGTGTTGCGTTAACCTAGTGGAAAGCACAGGTTCAACTGCTAGTGCTGGCGGTTGCTAATGCCACACCATGGAACGGTTTCAAGGAACTGATCAAAGAAGAGTTCTGTAGTCGTGACGACATCCACAAGCTAGAGGTAGAATTTTTCAATCTGAAGATGACGGGGTCTGAAATCGAGGCATAGACAAAGAGGTCGAACGAATTAGCTATCTTGTGTCCCACTATGGTGGATCCTCCTATCAAGCGTATCTAGTTGTACCTTAAGGGTTTAGTGCCAGAAATTCAAAGCCACGTGACCTCAGCTAATCTTGGCACCATTCAGCAAATCATCAAGTTGGCTCATCGTCTCACTGATCAGGCAGTTGAGCAGAACAAGTTGCCCAAGCGTATTAGCGCTACTACTACCGATGCTCCCAGTGATAACAAGCGCAAGTGGGATGGAAATTCGGGCAAGGGTTCTACTTCAGTTCAGTCCCAGCAGCGAAAGACAGATGAGTACAGGAGCCCCGGTCTGCAATCTTTTGGGAATCAAGGCCAGGGTGGCTACAAGGGAAGTCGCCCTAAGTGCAATCGATGTAATTTGCACCACAGCGGGCAGTGCCACAAGGGTCATTGCCTGAGGTGTAACAAGTTTGGTCATGAAGCAAAGGATTGCAGGAGCACGCAACCAGCCAATCAGAATCGCCAACAACAATAACAAGCTCCACAGAACCACCAGCAGCAGCAACAGCAGGGCAATAAAGGATGCTTTCAGTGTGGCGCTGAAGGCCACTTTAAGAGGAACTGCCCTCAGCTGAACCAGAATCAGAACAACAATAACCAAGGAAATGGGAACAACAATGGAGGCAACAATTGAGGCAACAACGGGGGTAACAATAATGGCAATGGTGCCAGGGGACGTGTATTCGTGCTGGGTCAGGGTGACGCGAGGAACGCCCCCAACGTTGTGATGGGTAACCTTCTTCTGGACGACTTCTTTGTTACTGTTTTATTTGATTCGGGTGCCGATACTAGTTATGTGTCCTTAAAAGTTAGCCAAATGCTTAAGCGCACTCCAACACTCCTGAACACCAAACACACGGTAGAACTAGCAAACAGTAAAAGTCTTGAAGCCACACACATAGTTAAGGGCTGTAACCTCGTCTTAGCTGGTCAGACCTTCTCTATCGATCTTGTTCCTATCGTTCTGGGTAGTTTCAATGTTGTTATTGGGATGGATTGGTTATCTCATCAGCAAGCGGAAATTCTTTGCAACGAGAAGATTGTCCACATCCCTCGTTCTGGTGAAGAACCCCTCGTGGTTCATGGCGACAAGAGTGGTGCTGTCGTAGGCATTATCTCTTTCCTTAAGGCCCAGAAGTGTTTGGGAAAGGGGCACACTGCCATTCTAGCACTCGTTACTGACGCATCAATGGAAGAGAAGAGAATTAAAGACATTCCTATTGTGCGCGTTTTTCATGAGGTATTTTCCTGAGGAATTACCTGGTCTTCTGCCTCATCGTCAAGTTGAGTTTCAAATCGAGCTTCAGCACCAATAGCTCGTGCACCTTATCGACTAGCTCCATCAGAACTTGAAGAACTATCCACACAATTACAAGAACTCTTGGAAAAGGGTTTTATATGTCCTAGCTCTTCGCCCTCGGGAGCTCCAGTCTTTTTGTGAAGAAGAAATATGGTACTTTCAGAATGTGTATTGACTATCGCGAACTTAACAAGGTGACCGTGAAGAATCGTTATCCTCTTCCACGTATTAACGACTTGTTCGACCAGCTGCAAGGATCGAGCTTTTACTCTAAGATTGATTTGAGATCGGGATACCATCAGCTGAGAGTCCGACAGGAGGACGTCTCCAAAACAGCATTCAGAACTCGTTACGGCCATACGAGTTTCTAGTTATGCCTTTCGGATTAACGAATGCACCTGCGGTCTTCATGGATCTCATGAACCGAGTATGCAAACCTTACCTGGATAAGTTCGTTATTGTTTTCATCGACGACATCCTGATATATTCTAAGAGTCAGGAGGAACACGAGCAGCATCTATGACTTATGCTGGAACTTCTTCGAGCAGAGCAACTGTATGCCAAGTTTTCGAAATGCGACTTTTGGCTTCGTGAAGTACATTTCCAAGGCCACGTGGTAAATGAGGATGGGATTCATGTGGATCCATCCAAGGTTGACTCGATCAAGAACTGGCCTGCACCTCGTACACCAACGGAAATCCGCCAATTCTTGGGTTTGGCATGATATTACAGAAGGTTTATAAAGGATTTCTCAAAGATTACGCAACCTCTCACGTCACTGACTCAGAAGGGTGTCACATATCGTTGGGGTGATGCACAGGAATCTGCTTTTCAGCACCTAAAAGATAGACTTTGTAGCGCGCCTATCCTCTCATTGCCTGAAGGCACATATGATTTTGTGGTTTACTGCGACGCTTCCATCCAAGGACTTGGTTGCGTGTTGTTGCAACATGACAAGGTCATTGCTTACGCATCGCGCCAACTTAAAGATCACAAAAGGAATTACACTACTCACGATCTGGAGTTGGGAGCAGTTGTTTTCGCACTTAAGATATGGAGACATTACCTGTACGGTACCAAGTGCACCATTTATACCGATCACAGGAGTCTCGAGCATATCTTCAAGCAAAAGGAATTAAACATGAGACAACATCGATGGGTCGAGCTCTTGAATGATTATAAATGTGCGATCAAATACCATCCGGGCAAGGCCAATGTTGTGACCGACGCCCTCAGTCGAAAGGATACTATACCTAAGCGTGTACATGCATTACAGCTTACCATTCACTCTAGCCTTCCCGCTCAGATTCGTGATGCTCAGGTCAAAGCATTGAAAGCAGGAAACATCAGGGCTGAGTCCCTACGAGGATCAAGGAAACGGTTAGTACAAAATGAAGACGGCGCCTACTATGTAAACGGGCGCATCTGGGTCCCACTTTATGGAAACTTACGCGAGCTTGTGATGGATGAAGCACATAAGTCTCGTTACTCAGTACATCCTGGTTCGGATAAGATGTACCACGATCTCAAGACTACGTATTGGTGGCCTAGCATGAAAGCCAACATAGCAACCTACATTAGTAAATGTTTGACTTGTGCGAGAGTCAAGATTGAATATCAGAAACCATCAGGCCTACTCCAACAACCAGAAATCCCGAATTGGAAATGGGAGCAAATTTCCATGGATTTCGTTACTGGCCTGCCTAGATCTCAACGCGGAAATGATACCATTTGGGTGATCGACTGTCCAAGTCTGCACATTTTCTGGCTATCAAGGAAACAGATAAGTTTTCTACTCTAGCAGACATCTACCTTAAGGAAGTAGTATCAAGGCACGGAGTGCCAACCTCCATCATTTCTGACCGTGACTCACGTTTTACATCCGAATTGTGGCAAGCTATGCACAAGTCCTTTGGCTCTTGATTAGACATGAGCACGGCATATCATCCACAGACGGATGGGCAATCGGAACGCACCATCCAAACCCTTGAAGACATGCTTAGGGCATGTGTAATCGATTTTGGTAATGGCTGGGAAAAAACACCTCCCGTTAGTGGATTTTCGTATAACAACAGTTACCACACTAGTATCCAGGCCGCCCCGTTTGAGGCATTGTACGGACGGAAGTGCCGATCACCTCTTTGTTGGGCAGAGGTTGGCGACAGTCAAATCACTGGCCCAGAACTTGTGGTAGACACGACTGAGAGGATTGCTCAGATACGACAGCGAATGGCGGCAGCTCGTGACCGTCAGAAAAGCTATGCTGATAAGCGCAGAAAACCACTCGACTTCCAGGTTGGGGATCGAGTGCTACTTAAAGTCTCACCGTGGAAAGGTGTAGTTCATTTTGGAAAATGAGGCAAACTCAATCCGCGCTATGTCGGACCGTTCGAAATCATTGAGAAAATTGGCAAGGTCGCTTACAAGCTGAATCTACCGGCAGAACTCAGCGGAGTTCACAATGTTTTCCATGTGTCGAATCTGAAGAAGTGTCTATCAGATGAAACCCTCTTAGTTCCTCTTAAGGAGCTCACTATCGACGACCAGCTGCGATTCGTCGAGGAACCAGTAGAGATTACCGATCGAGATGTTAAGATTCTCAAGCATACCAGAATACCTCTCGTCCGAGTTCGTTGGAATTCCCGTCGTGGCCCAGAGTATACCTGGGAACGAGAAGACCAAATGAAACTCAAGTATCCCCAGTTGTTTAAGAAAAGTGCAACCACTACTGAGGCTAAAGCTACTGCAGAATTTCGGGACGAAATTCCAAATCAACGGGGGATGATGTGACACCCCAGGAAAACCAGGAAACCACACAACTTAACTAGTTTCCTCAGTAACCACGTGCTAAATTTCGGGACGAAATTCTCTTAACAGGGGGAGAATGTGACAACCCTCAAAATTACATGTATCCGTACGATTAATTAATGTTAATTAAAGTGCTTGATGACTGTGTTGAACTACTTAACTGCTTTCTAACTACTGTGTCATACTTACATGTGCTTGTTAACATACTAGTCTTGTGTAGAAAATTTGACTAAATAATCCTGTATGCTTTCCCAAGTGTTGGGAATTAAAAGTGTTGCAAAAAGAAACATAAAAGACACTAAATGGAATAACTTAGCACTTTAACGGAACGTTATCCAACCGGACATTACACGGAACACTAAAATATTATCAAAAACATTATTTCACTTTTCTGAGCTAGTTACGGTCCCCGAGCACTATAACACCTTACATAATACCCGGTACACACTAAACACTAGACATAACATTAAACTCCCACTAATTAACTTATTTATCCACAAATTTACATCTTACCCCCCCCCCCCCTTGTGTGTAACTGTCCCCAAGGGACCCACCACCTCAAGATTTGAGTAAATCTCCCAAGTTCCCATGTAATCTCTTTAGAAGATTATGATGATCATGTATGTACTATTGGTGACACAAGAACCATTGGACAATGAGGATTAGTCTACAAATAACCCATAATCTCATCATCTTCATCAAGCTCACTCTCTCTCCCTCTCCATTAAAGTTTCGGCCGAACACCCCCTATATCACCATCACCATTTTCTTTCAAACTTCAAGCAATCCAAGTGTACTTCTAGGTGCTACAAGGCGTTCAACGAAGCTTGGTGTTCTCGGAAGTTGAAGGACCTCTTGCTAGTGCTATTAACCACTCATTTTCCATCTTGTTTCTTCCCTAGCTTCAAAGCTAGTAGTAAGTCTCTTGAATCCTCATTTACTTCATGTTTAGAGTGGTTAATAGTTAAATCATGATGAAACCTTAAGAACACTAAAAAACATAAAGATAGGTCTTGAACATAAAGCTAACTTAATGATGAAATATTTATAAAATGAAGAAGTAATGATATAAATGATGTTGTCTTGTATTGTCGATGATTTCTTGTTGCTTGTTGTTGATTACTAGAGATATGATGTTAAACATCAAGGTTGAAACTTGTTAAAGTAAGATTAAAAGCTTAAGTTAACAAGTTAGGAGGTGATTAGTGATTTCCATATAAGAATCACCTCCATGTTTAAGCATGAACTTGATAACAATATGTTTTCTTGAAAAATTAGTAAACAAAGTAAGTTGGTGATCATATGGATCCGAGGTTTACAAATGGTTTTTTTCCTAAATAAACCAAGAGTAGAAGACGATTTTTGAAAGGTTACGACTTTTGTTAAACCTACACTATTTTAGTAACAAAATAAGCGTAGAAATATTTTTAGAACAAGAAGATCCAATAAATACACATTTTTGCAAAATGAGTTTACAAGTTGTAAACATCTAAAAATCCCGAGAATGAGATTTCAACAAAAGTAAACACACTTTGGAGGGTAACTAAACCCACTAAACACCCCACTAAGTTACTACGCGTTTTTATGAAAAACCAAGTTCATGTTGTTATGTAAAAGTGCATTGTTTTTGCACTTGACTAGTATAATGTTGTTTGGTAACTTGTTGTTGATTGATTGAATGATTTCCGAAAAGAAAATCATATGCTAATAAGCATGGATACCTCCATTTACAAAGGAAACTCTGGCGAAATTTTCTAAAATTCCAACACTAAGAAAATATTTTCTAAAACAAGTGCTACAAGTATATCTTTAGCCTTGTTTCCAAAATAAACTTCGCCAAAGGTTTTGCTACAAAATACAAAGTATCGGAGGTTGACTTTTACAAGTAAAAGGGATAAATATATATATTTAGAATACATATTTTATATTAGAACACTTGTGTGGATACTTGTTTATTTTGTGAGATAGTTATATTATTTTAGGGTAAAATAATGTAACTTAACAATATAACTTGACATTTGAATTGTGTGGTATGTGATAGAAGTAATGAGTAAATAAACCGTACATAGGATACGTGTTATGCATGAGAAACTGATTGTTATCGTTACCTTATTAGGACGTGCTTGATTTCTGATTATTAGAGTAACTAATCTAACCGAGCAAACCAAGGTGAGTTCACACACTTTCTAAGGCATGGGATTCCCGGTGGTTGGGAATGGGTTAAAGAATTAAAACGGAACCTACATATCCTCCTTGGGTAGGATATGTACCGCCATCCTCCATGGGTAGGATGCCAATATTAATCCTGTGTATTCTCCTTGGGCAGAATACGTACGTTCATCCTCCTTGGGTAGAACAACAACCTTAAAACTTACTAGACAAAACTCTATCATTAAGTCCCTCATTTTATATCGACTTAATCGTCGAGGCCGATGGCGAGCGGGTCATTAGTTAATAGCGCTATTAGATTTAACAAACCTCACACCGTGCCATTCGGACGGGCGTGTACTAATGGACTGTGGCAAACTGTCAATGATTGTCACACCCCCAAAATCCACACGCGGAGTATCACCGCTTGGAGGCGTGACTGACCAGGATCAAACCACTAGTCATATTGAACAAGCAAGTAATTAATTATAAAAGTCCAACCAACACAATTAGTGTCCAAAACCAACATAGTTTAAGTTATGAGCGGAAGCATAATGTTAACTTTTACTAGACCAAAACTCTATCACGAAGTCCCTCCTTTCCGTGAGGACGAGGAATTATATTCCTGAACCAGTACTGTCCTACCCAAGAAAGGACGAGGAATCCATGTTCCTTGACCCCATTCCCAACCCCTGGGAATCCCATGCTTTGTAGAGTGTGAACTCACCTTGGTTTGCTCGGCAGATAAACAAAGGTCGATCAAGCTATAAGTGGTCAACCACGTCCTAACATAGTTACCATTCAAGTCAGGTTCATATTCAAGTAGTGCACGTATGTTCTACACGTATTGTACACAAGTAACGATCATGGCATACACGTCTTAGCATGGCAGTTCAACAACAGTGCTAGATCAACAGTAGAAATCATGTAGCAAACAAAGCCCAACCACCTAAGCCCGTAACAGTGTGCAAGTCTAAATCAGTGAGCGTGTGTACGTGGTCTCGAGTCGAGACTAGAGATCTCGAGTCGAGACTGTGCGGTCTCGAGTTATACCCTACGAGCTCTCGAGTCGCAACTGTGGAGGTCTCGAGTCATGCATGTACTAGTCGAGACTAGACGGTCTCGAGTCGCAACCGGACCCGCAACCATGGTCTCGAGTTATGCTGCTTGTGTGAGGGTGCTGTGGTCTCGAGTCGAGACAGTGGGTTCTCGACTCGCAACCCGTGTCGAGACTAGGTGTGTAACAACTTCCTAATTTGCAGCCAATTATCTTCGAAACATCAGCAAACAACTTTGGCAGTTTCAAATTGGATTAAACAACATTCAATTCAAAAATCATAAAATCTAATTATTCTCTAATCATGAACCACAATTAAGCATTCAACCGGATCATTAGGTTAACAGTTTCGAGTACTATCATGTGACCTAAATTATGAGCATCAAATTATCAACCCAAGCATACATCACAACACTTATTCGAGAATCATGATTCAAGTAGCATGTATTATCACATCATCATCATGCAAAACACATCAACCATTTACTCATGAAATCATTAATCATCAAAACCTTAAATCAATCTATTTAGGGTACAGCCTTGGGCCGATTTACATGAACACCAAGTCATATCACCTCTAACATCATAATCAGGCACAAGTTCAAGCATAATCTCATCAATTGAAGCACTAGCTTGAAACCCTAGTTATCACATAACAACACCACAACAAGATCATGGCAACTACTAATGATGGAACACTAACCGGAATGTTGAATGGGTTGGTTTGATCGATGCAAGGGCTTCGAATAAGAGGGGTGTTTGCTGTAGGCTTCGAGAGAGAGGAAGAAAGCGAGTAGGGTTTGTGTGTGTGTTTCCTTGTTTTGCAAATAATGAGAAGTAAACACCCACAAAGGGTATGTGTATGCGCAAAAGAGAGTGGGCCGAACCCATCCCTTGGGCTACCCATGGTCTCGAGTTCAAGCATAGTGGGTCGAGAAGAGTGTGAGAGAAAGGGACAAAGTGTGCGGCCCAATGGCTTGTGCGACTAGACAAGTGTTGTGCAACCGAGCTTATAAAATTCACATACAATTACGTAGCACATAACATAACAAAACATAATATTCCATTACAATCAAACACGTCAACTAGTCACGTAATGTTCATACAGGTTACATCAAAGTATCAAGAAAGGTTCTGTGATATGAGTTGTCACATTATCCCCAAGTTGAAAGAAATTTCGTCCCGAAATTTAGCACGTACTTACTGAGGAAGCTAGTTAAGTTGCATGGTTTTCCTGGTTTTCCTGGGGTGTCACAATGATGATAGACATTGACGTAGGGCACAACTATTGTTCGTCAGTTGTTGATATCTTAACGGTCTAGTGGTTCACATGGGGAAGCCCCCACTAAATATGGTTTGGGAAAAGAGAAATTGGTTAAACATATTTTCAACTATGGGGTAACCCCCACGGCAAGTAAGCCAACTAAACAAAAACTATGTTTTCATAAAAAACTTAAAACTAAACAACCAACCGTGAACTCACTCAACTTTGTTGTTGACTCGATGTTACATGCCTTACAGGTCGCTAGATGCTATGGAGCTTGCACGAGGAGGAGGTCGTTGTGGGATATGGATTGTTATGTCCCATGCTTAATATTCAATCTTTATGAACCTATGAAACTTACGTTTTGAACTTTAAACCAATGAACTATGGGACTTATGTTTTGAACTTACGTTTTATGCTTCCGCTGTTAACCTAAAGTCGGTTACTCTCTTTTGGTCACCAATCGTATTGAGGTTGGTTTTATTTACTTAATTACGTGGTTCAATATGATTGGTGGATCGATCCTGGTCATGTCACGCCTCCAAGAGGTGATACTCCGCATGGTAGATTTTGGGGGTGTGACAAAATGGCCATTAGTTGATCTTTGTGCAAGCGACTGAGAGCATCGGCTACCCGATTTTCTCTACCCAGTTTGTAATGGATTTCAAAGTCGTACCTGATTAACTTTGTCGCCCATTTGTATTGCTCCAGCGTTTGGAAGACTTGTGATAACAAGTGCTTCAAGCTCCTTTGATCCGTAAAAATGTGAAACTTCCAGCCAAGTATATACTGTCACCATTTTCTTACGGCTTCTGTAACCGCGTATAATTCACGAACATATGCGGAGGCGACTTGCATACGGGAACACATTTTTTTATTAAAGAAAGCAATAGGGCGGTCTCCTTGACACAAAACCACACCAATAGCGATGGTAGACCCATCAGTTCTGACATCAAAAGGTTGAGAATAATTCGGAAGTGTGAGAGTTACTAGTGAAATCATTGATGATTTTAAAACCTTGAAGGCTGCGTCACTTTGCGTTGACCACTTGAAAGAAGGTAACTTGAGAACATCAGTTAACGGTGCCACGATTTGAGCATAATTTCGAACAAAACACCGATAATAACCCATTAAGCCTAAGAAGCCACGTAGTTGTGTGATGGTAGTGGGTGTTGGCCATGACTGAATGGCCGTGAGTTTTTCTGGATCAGCTTCTACACCTTTAGCCATGATAATATGCCCAAGATAATCAATAGAAGAAACCGCAAAAATGCGTTTGGAAGGTTTTGCAAAGAATTGGTTTTGAGAAAGTGTCTCAAAAACCTATTGTAAGTGGTGATAATGTTCATCTTTTGATTGGCTGTAAACAAGAATATCACTGAAAAACACCAGTACATACCTCTGTAAGACATATCGAAAAATATCGTTCATTGTGGCTTGAAAAGTCGACGGTGCATTTGTTAAGCCGAAGGGCATAACAAGGAACCATCTACTGTTGGAAATGCGGTCTTATGAGTATCTTCCACGGCTAATCAGATTTGGTGGTAGCCGGCTGTCAAATCGATTTTGGAGAATACTACAGCACCATGTAACTCGTCGAGATGCTCGTCGACTGTGGGAATCGGAAAACGATCCTTGACAGTGATGGCATTTAGATCGCGATAATCTACACAGAAACGCCAAGACCCGTCTTTCTTATGAACCAAAAGAACCGGAGATGAGAAAGGGCTGTGACGGTACGGATGAACGTTAATCGGTTTTGATAAGGGAAGTGTTGGAATATGGTGATCTTGATTACGGTTAGGAGGGAGTTGTGTAGGAGGTTGAAATAGATTATCATATGTTTGAAGTAGTTGGTGGATGGTAGGATCAGGATGTTGGCTGGTGGTTGATATTTGTGTAGTAGTGGGGGCGGCTACGTGGAAAAATAATGCATGCAAGGAAGCTACAACATCTTTTGATAAAAGGGTTTGAAGGGAAGTGGATGACACTTGGGTCGTAGGTTGTTCCCCACGCAGGGTAATGGCACATGGGCCCACATTGAAAGTTAACTGTGGGGTCAAAAAATCAGCTAGGATTGGGCCTATAGTTTTGAGCCAAGCTAACCCTAGGATGATATTTGCGCCTTCAATCGGAAGAATGAAAACCGGTATTGTAAAAGGAGTTTCTTGTAGGGTGATCACGACCGACGGGCAGACGTCATTACACTTCAGATTATCACCGTTTCCGACCATCACAGAAAATTCAGAAACCTCCTGTTATGGAAGCTTCAAAAATGAAATGATGTCGGGTTGCAAATGTTATAAGTGCTACCCGTATCAATCAAAACCTGAACCGGTTGATTGTTAATATACAGCACCATGTAACTCGTCGAGAAGCTCGTCGACCGTGGGAATCGGAAAACGATCCTTGACAGTGATGGCGTTTAGAGCGCGATAATCTACACAGAAACGCCAAGACCCGTCTTTCTTATAAACCAAAAGAACCGGAGATGAGAAAGGGCTGTGACGGTACGGATGAACGTTAATCGGTTTCGATAAGGGAAGTGTTGGAATATGGTGATCTTGGTTACGGTTTGGAGGGAGTTGTGTAGGAGGTTGAAACAGATTATCATATGTTTGAAGTAGTTGGTGGATGGTAGGATCAGGATGTTGGCTGGTGGTTGATATTTGTGTAGTAGTGGGGGAGACTACGTGGAAAAATAATGCATGCAAGGAAGCTACAACATCTTTTGATAAAAGGGTTTGAAGGGAAGTGGATGACACTTGGGTCGTAGGTTGTTCCCCACGCAGGGTAATGGCACATGGGCCCACATTGAAAGTTAACTGTGGGGTCAAAAAATCAGCTAGGATTGGGCCTAGAGTTTTGAGCCAAGCTAACCCTAGGATGATGTTTGCGCCTTCAATCGGAAGAATGAAAACTGGTATTGTAAAAGGAGTTTCTTGTAGGGTGATCATGACCGACGGGCAGACGTCATTACACTTCAGATTATCACCGTTTCCGACCATCACAGAAAATTCAGAAACCTCCTGTTGTGGAAGCTTCAAAAATGAAATGATGCAGGGTTTCAAATGTTATAAGTGCTACCCGTATCAATCAAAACCTGAACCAGATGATTGTTAATATACCCCGTCACCCGAAGAGCCTGTGGAGAGGACAATCCAAAAAAGGCCACGGAAGATAGGGAAAACAATTGGTCAGATGGAGATGGATCAAGGATGTCGGCTGGAGTTGCACTATCGACAAGATCGGAAGAAGTGTTTGTATGATCAGCAGACTCATTATCGGCGATTAACAAAAACTAGGGTAGGTTACACTTATGACCCGACAAATAGCGTTCCAGACAACGAAAGCATAGGCCCTCGGAATGACGTTTTTGAAGTGCCTCCAGCGATAGTTTAGTGAACGGAAGTTGTGGTCTAGGGGTTGTGAGAAGTGGAGGGGTTTAACAACGATTTAAGGTTGTTCGGTATTATTGGTAAGGATGGCTAACAAGAGATTTGTGGAATCGGTTTGCTGTTGGATCGATGTTTGGAGGGCTTCGAGTTGTGCTAAGGCTCGGGTTTCGGATTGGGCAGAAGTGGTGGTGTAGTGTGTGAAGAATTGTGTGAATTGCTCACACAGATTGTTGAAAGGATAGGGGTCATCGGTTGTGGATTGGTCTTTGCGAGGACGCATGGTAAGGATGATGAAAGCACTAAATGTTAGGCCTGTAAGTAGGCTACACTCCAAAGAAAAATAGGAAGAGAACAAGATCAAGTTTTGGAATGATTTTCTGATGTTTCTCAAATGCAAAGTACAAGAATATAAATATGCATGAGATTACATGTCCACCATGCCCATGAAAGCATGTACACCATGTCTTATCCCTTATTTTTAGCCATGACTTCCACTAACACCTAAATGCACATGTGACTCTAAAACTAATGCAACTAACTCCACCATGCAACAACAAACAGTAAACGTGCAGAACTAAAAAAGATGCGAATATAACTTCACTGGATTCTTTGGACTAGCCCATCAGCCTAGCAGGCTTCTTAATAATCCTTCTGGGCCTTGATGCGTGTGAAGTGTTACTTATATTAGGTGTATATTTTAAGCCCTTTTTAACACTTATTTTAGCCAAGTTTTAAATTTATAAAACACGATATTTCACTAACACTAAACACACATATGGGCAAGTGCACCCATCGTTGAGTGTAGTATAGCGTTGGTAAGATACCGAGGTCGTCCAAGGACACAAGAGCTTTTAGTACCGGTTTATCCTCAACGTCTAATCAAAATAAAAGTTTAGAAAAATGTTTTAAACTAAGAAAAATAAAAACTAACTAAAATGCTGAAAATAAAAATAAAATAAAAACAGATAGACAAGATGAATCACTTGGTTCCGACTCGTATCTAGTATAACCTTTGATTATTTCCGCACTTTTGCACATAATTAAGAGATTATCTTAGTTATTGTAGTAGGCCCCTCTTTTGAAGGTGACGTTACCCTCACCTCAGTAGTTTGAGTCGGCAAGGATACAATCCTAAAAGGGTGGATTATTGGAAGATAATGAATTAAGTTATTAATGCAGTATTGTGGTAGGCCCCGCTTTTGGCGGTGACGTTACCCTCGGCTAAGTAGTCTGAGTCAGCAGGGATACAGTCCTAAAGAGCCGGGTTATAGTATTAATAGTAGTTAACTTATGAGGGGATCAAAGAGTTTGGACCCCCGCCATCCAATACCGTGAAGTATTGAAGGAGGTCCTACTAAATTTGACCCAGGTCCATTGCAGGACCTCTAAACGCTGAACAATGGCAAGACCTTTACCAAACCGTTCCCTTAACCCCTGACCAGGTAGCCAACATACCTCCATATAGACCGTGGAGATATGAATGGTGAAAATCCTTTATTTTATATAGACAGTAAAATAATGCCAAGACACCACGGACAAACGATAAGGAAAGATCACCTTCAACATAAGTAACTAGTTATTAAAGTCATTAATACAAAACCAAATAAAAAGTGCAAAAGATTAGAAATAAAAAGTATTAAACTAGACACTTTGTCTTCACCAAGTGATGTAAGAGACTTAGGCAAACATGGCCTTGATTGTCAAGAACTCTTACGATCAATCTTGGATCCCGAGACGACTCACACACTCTACGATGGACAATGGATGATGGTGGTGGATGATGGTGTTGTGATGGTGGTGGGTGGTGGATGAAGTGTGAGAGAGGTGGTGTGCCAAGGGATGAGATGAAATGAATCCAAGCACTCCTATTTATAGGCTGAACAGAGAGCTGGGCACGGCCCCGTGCCTGTCTGACACTCTCTCTCCTCATTAATTGTAATTCGCAATTACAATAAATGCGCCTGCTGTACTTTCGACACGCCCCCGTGTCCGCTGGGCACGCCCCGTGGTGGGCAATAGAAGCTTCTATAGGTTTGTCTTTTCTGCTGCTTCTTGGGCACGCCCCCGTGCTGGCTGAGCACGGGGCGTGTTCAGACTTCTGCCTTCTCTATTTTGCTTCGGAAGGTGCCGTTGAGGGGTCGGGCAGTCCACTAATGTTCCTTTCCTTGTATTTATGTTGGATTTAGCTGTCTTTTTGCTTCTTTTGTGTTTTTGAGCTCATTTAATCCTGAAAATACAAAAGGAAGACAAAAACACTCTTTTTCCAATATTAGTACTTAAAAAGGGTTAGTTTTATGCCTTGTTTGATGTAATTTATATGTTGCATTTTGCACACATCAAATACCCCCACACTTGAACTTTTGCTTGTCCTCAAGCAAAACTCTTTAATATGTGGCTTACACTCCCAAATGGAATAGGTAGAAGAGAAGGTTTTGGGCTTGTCGTAGAGTGTCGGGATGTCCAAGATCTTTTTGGGGTTTTATTTTTATTTATTTACAATCCTATTCGTAATGATTTATTTAGAACGTTTCATAGGAGAAATTACTTATTTGGGCATAACATGTCTTTTTAAAATTCCATTTATATACAAGTTCACATACCTCACGGGAGAAATCACTCACACTCGGCCGAAGGTGTATTTTTAGTGAATCACTCGAGAGCGGCATGGAACTTATTCCTACCATAAGCTTGCCAAGCAATCAATCCTCCTCCTTTTTAACTTTTTTACCTTTGTAGATATCAAGAGGACTTTGTGCGTTAAGGGTTAGGCTTGGGTTAAAGGTAGGTGGTTGGGATAGTGGTTAGTGGTTAGTAGAAAAAAAAGGCGAAAAAGCGTAACAAGTGTCGGTTTTCGTAAGATTTTCTATTTTTGTAACTTTTTATTTTGATGAAGCTTTTATTCAAACAAAGTTATTTTTGATGAACTTGTTTGCTTATTTTTCTTTTTGCTTCATCATCAACACATTTTTTTTTTTCATACGAAAAACCGAACTTGTTACTAAAACAAAGGGTTAAAAATGAAAAAGGTTTTGGTGGGTAAAAGGGTTTTTGGTTTGGGTGATGAAATGAAAAGGTTTAGGCTCAAAGGGGCTAACTATGGGGATTTTTTGGTAGGTGGTAAAAGAAAAAGAAAAATAATGGTGTAGAAATAAAAAGGGTTAGTCCTAATGCCTCCATCATTTACTTACTCGGGTTTAAGTTGATAAGGACCGGGAATGTATCGTCATGGCAAGTTCTAGAGTTGTAAGAACCAAGCGGCTATTCACACAAGAAACGAAAAATGAGCATTTAGTCTAATGATATGTAATTGTATGCTCAATAAAGGCTCAAAACTCACTTTTGTGGGAATGGGTTTTTATGTGATCAAGTATATATAATCAAATTTTAACTAAGTTTGTCATGCCTTTTCATAATTTTCTTATGTTGGTTCTTTTTATCACTACGCTATCGGTTGTAAATTCGTAAAAATATAACCTTTTTGAGAACTTGCATTTCCCGAGTTAAACCTAGACAAGTAAAAAAAATGAAATTTTTGAAAAAAATTTGGGGTGATTAGCGGTTCCAATAGAGTTTTGTGTAAGGCTTGTATTTAGGACTTGCAAAATTCAAGGTTTTAGCATCCCCCCCACACTTAAATTACACATTGTCCTCAATGTGTCCCAAAAATAAATTTTTAGGTTGATTAGATGTGTAAAATAGTGTTTAAAAAGCAAAAATTTGTGTTACTGGGCACTGAACACGGCCCCGTGTTATCCGGGCACGGCCCCGTGTTCAAGTGCCAGTAACAAAATTTGAAATAAGAGAGCAGAAGTCTGGACACGGGGGCGTGTTGGGTGAACACGGCCCGTGTCCAGGTACCTGTACTGGGCGTTTTTCTGCAGGTGGTTCAACACGGGGCCGTGTTGGTTGGGCACGGCCCGTGTTGAACCTGCTGAACTGGAGAGAATTGTCGAGTTGCCTTGTTCTTGTGCATGAGTTCATTTTTCTCGTTCCCCTTTTAATCCTTTACCACCATGAGTGTGTTTTATTCATTAAAAACCATCCAAACCTTAAAACCATCATTTCATTTCATCATAGAGAGAACTTACATAGTCCTAAATTAAACTAGATAATAAAACTTAACTAAATAGGTCAGGAGGTACACGAGGTTATCATAGAGAGTTCTACTATTCTAAGAAAATTTCGAGAATAGTTTCCCGATATAGTAGGACTTTTAGCCGAATGGATTTTTCCCTAAACGTTGTTTAAAGCCATTCTTCGATCTCCCTAGGAAGAAAGAATGCGGCTTCATTTTCCTCCGCAGCTGGTGGTTGAGGGGGAACATTCACCGGGACTCCTTGCACCACTCTTCGCGGAGGCTCTTGGTGCATGGTGTACCATTCGGCTGGAATGATAACTTCGGGTACCATGTTCCACGCCCTTTGGGTTATTATAGGTACCAAAGGCGGGGAGGCGAGAAGGTTCAACCTCTGGTGCAAGAGGTTTACTTCATGGAGACAGCCTTCCAGCCCTACTGTAAGATGGTTGATACGGTCGACCAATGCTTCCTCCACTCCCGTCATTTCATCAATAGCCTCCCTTAGAGCGTAAACATAGTTTACAAGAGAGTCTTCTGCTGTTGAAGATCTCCTCCCTTGTCGGTTACTTCTTGAAGATGATCCGCTTGTTCTGCTTGCCATTTTCTGTGAAGGAAACCGAAGAAAGCTAAATTTTTACAAAACAGAGCCCTGGACACGGCCCCGTGCTCGTTGAGCACGGCCCCGTGTCCATTAGTCTGCAGGATTTTTGGCTAAAGAATCTTGGAGTTTTAAATTATTTTCATGATTTTTATCTGGGTTTTAAGCTCAGATAATTTAAAACAAAGTTATACAACTAACTTTAAACAAGAATCTTTAGCAAATAATCTTACAAACTTCACATAGAGGGTTGGAATCAAGGGATTTCCAAGCTTCCATGGAGGAAATTTTGAAAAAAACTTTTTGAAAGAGGAGGAAATGAGTAAAAGTGGAAGGGACAAGAGGTTCCTTTGGAACCTTCTTTTAGCACTTACCTAGGATGGTATGAGTGAAAATCCCAGGAATCTCTGTCAATTGAAGTGGTAAAAAATGAGCAGGGATCAGGCTGCATTTAAGGAAAACGACAGCGCACTGGGCACGGCCCCGTGTCCAGTGGACACGGCCCCGTGTGCAGAGAAAATCCTGACACATTTTGTCCGTATTCTGACCAAATCAGCAGAGAATCTTTTTGGTGAGCACGGGGGCGTGTTGACCTGGACACGGCCCCGTGTCTGGAGGCTGCTTTATGGAGTTTTGTTATTTCAAGGATCTCGTCGAAATCGGGTGGTTCCTTACTGGTTGGAACAACCCCAAAGTGCCTAAGATACCTTAATTGTCCTAGACTAAGGCGAGAACGCAAGAGGTTGTCGGTGAGGGTAATTCCTATTTTCATTCTAGGTGGACAAGTCCAACCCTTTTCCGGGCTCTTGTTAAAGAAGGTGTATGCCGAATCGCTCAGGTCTATGTATGCACCGAACGAAGTCGATGGGGAGTCCTTCACGGCACAATCGACACAGGGACGACTATCGTCCAAGTCTTTGCTAGGTACGAAGGTATTTTTGGGAGCAACGAGGTTGTTGGAATGCGATCCCAGCATTTCGTCATGGTCATTTTCTTGGGGTGGATTAATAAAATCCTTCCTAAGCTCTTCTAACCAATTCAGAGTTAGTTTTTCTAGTTGAAATAACTCATCAAGGAGCATTTCCCCTAGAATATCTGGCTGGGCGCATTCGAGGGAGAAATAGTGCTTATTTTTACTTTCGCCCCTCTTAAGGTTGTAAGAAGTCGGTGGGTCCATGTAGTGGGGCCTATAATTTAGAAAGTAGCATTTTACTTCTTCATGTTTGCCACCACATAATTGACACCACATACCATAAGAGTGCCGAAAGTAAAAACAATTACTATCACTCATGTTTGTGTCAGAAATTACCAACCGCCGGGATCTAACGGTTCTGTTTTCAGTAACTGAAACTTGGGCACGGGGGCGTGTTGAGTGGGCACGGCCCCGTGTTCAGCTTACTGTCTGACGTAAAACAAGATTGCCAGTTCCAATGATTGAGCACGGGGGCGTGTTCAGCGGGCACGGCCCGTGCTGAGCTCTGCAGAAGCTGAAAAACTAAGAAAATCCTAAAAAATTAAAAAGAAAAAATAAAAGATGATTAGGCCGTTGATTCCTAACTTTCTTAAAATCCTTGTGTCCCCGGCAGCGGCGCCAAAAACTTGATGCGTGTGAAGTGTTACTTATATTAGGTGTATATTTTAAGCCCTTTTTAACACTTATTTTAGCCAAGTTTTAAATTTATAAAACACGATATTTCACTAACACTAAACACACATATGGGCAAGTGCACCCATCGTTGAGTGTAGTATAGCGTTGGTAAGATACCGAGGTCGTCCAAGGACACAAGAGCTTTTAGTACCGGTTTATCCTCAACGTCTAATCAAAATAAAAGTTTAGAAAAATGTTTTAAACTAAGAAAAATAAAAACTAACTAAAATGCTGAAAATAAAAATAAAATAAAAACAGATAGACAAGATGAATCACTTGGTTCCGACTCGTATCTAGTATAACCTTTGATTATTTCCGCACTTTTGCACATAATTAAGAGATTATCTTAGTTATTGTAGTAGGCCCCTCTTTTGAAGGTGACGTTACCCTCACCCTAGTAGTTTGAGTCAGCAAGGATACAATCCTAAAAGGGTGGATTATTGGAAGATAATGAATTAAGTTATTAATGCAGTATTGTGGTAGGCCCCGCTTTTGGCGGTGACGTTACCCTCGGCTAAGTAGTCTGAGTCAGCAGGGATACAGTCCTAAATAGCCGGGTTATAGTATTAATAGTAGTTAACTTATGAGGGGATCAAAGAGTTTGGACCCCCGCCATCCAATACCGTGAAGTATTGAAGGAGGTCCTACTAAATTTGACCCAGGTCCATTGCAGGACCTCTAAACGCTGAACAATGGCAAGACCTTTACCAAACCGTTCCCTTAACCCCCGACCAGGTAGCCAACATACCTCCATATAGGCCGTGGAGATATGAATGGTGAAAATCCTTTATTTTATATAGACAGTAAAATAATGCCAAGACACCACGGACAAACGATAAGGAAAGATCACCTTCAACATAAGTAACTAGTTATTAAAGTCATTAATACAAAACCAAATAAAAAGTGCAAAAGATTAGAAATAAAAAGTATTAAACTAGACACTTTGTCTTCACCAAGTGATGTAAGAGACTTAGGCAAACATGGCCTTGATTGTCAAGAACTCTTACGATCAATCTTGGATCCCGAGACGACTCACACACTCTACGATGGACAATGGATGATGGTGGTGGATGATGGTGTTGTGATGGTGGTGGGTGGTGGATGAAGTGTGAGAGAGGTGGTGTGCCAAGGGATGAGATGAAATGAATCCAAGCACTCCTATTTATAGGCTGAACAGAGAGCTGGGCACGGCCCCGTGTCCGCTGGGCACGGCTCCGTGCCTGTCTGACACTCTCTCTCCTCATTAATTGTAATTCGCAATTACAATAAATGCGCCTGCTGTACTTTCGACACGCCCCCGTGTCCGCTGGGCACGCCCCGTGATGGGCAATAGAAGCTTCTATAGGTTTGTCTTTTCTGCTGCCTCTTGGGCACGCCCCCGTGCTGGCTGAGCACGGGGCGTGTTCAGACTTCTGCCTTCTCTATTTTGCTTCGGAAGGTGCCGTTGAGGGGTCGGGCAGTCCACTAATGTTCCTTTCCTTGTATTTATGTTGGATTTAGCTGTCTTTTTGCTTCTTTTGTGTTTTTGAGCTCATTTAATCCTGAAAATACAAAAGGAAGACAAAAACACTCTTTTTCCAATATTAGTACTTAAAAAGGGTTAGTTTTATGCCTTGTTTGATGTAATTTATATGTTGCATTTTGCACACATCAGCCTGGACGTTGGGCCTTCTACGATTGGACCCGTAAAATAGGCAGCCACTTTCTACTACAATTCTGACCCGTTTACAAAAATGGTCATCCGACCCGGGAATTCGATATCGAGACGTAAGCAAGAAAAGTGAGTACTAGTGGCGACCTCCATCATGTAATCTATGTTTCTTGATTCGATTTGATTTCACGTATGTCTTCTTTTAGGTTTATTAAGGTATCAAAATCACACAAACAAACATTCTGTTTTGAGGCATTGGATTATGGCAGTTGCATAGAGGCAAACAATATATATTAATAATAGGAAATAAGAAATTGATTACTTATTATTTAACAAGCCACAACATATATTTTGTTTGAAACACATCGGGTCTCCTTTATATAAAAATATACAATGAAACACTCAATATCTTCCTTTTTCTACCTATTCGTCACCTACTTGCCTCATCTCTTTTTTCAATAAATTACTTTTTGAGTTCCTTTGTTTTATAGGTTTTAACTAGTTTAGTCCAAAAGCAAAAAGTTTAACGATCTGAGTCCCCATTAGCATTTTCTTTAACCATTTGAGTCCAATTTTTGGATGTCTATTAAGTCTGCTGTTAAGTCCCCCCACGTGCAATCCACGTGAGGGGTATTTTCGTCCATTTCTGCCTATTAACCCTTAATTGCTCCTGTATTTATCTCACCAACCACCATTAAAACCCTATTTTTACCCCCAAATGTTACACTCGCTCACAATTCCACTGATAAAATTCAATCCATCTCGTTCATCATCATCTACAATCAAACGGAGAGCAATGGAGAATCTTCACGACATCTCAACATGGTGTATTTGTGGTTATGGACAGCATTTCGATCCGTATGTGGAGTATGGTAAGCAACTGAGAACCCAAATGTCATCTCTATTTTAACATGAAAATTTTTACAGTAATTCCACCTCTGTTTTACTTCATTTCAGTTGGTGAGCCTACAATGTTCAGCATTCACATTTCCATGGTGGGGAGTTTATGGTTAAACTTGTGTTGAAGTATGTAAAAGGTAAAAGCAACCATATTGATTACATAGACGCTGATGAATTCTCATGTATTGAGTTTAACACGATGTTTAAGATGCTGCATCATCCAAAGGATGAAGTTGTGTATAACCATTATAGGATTCTGGATTAAAGTTTGGATGAAGGTATTAGGGATTTTGGGGACTGATCAAGCTGTGATAGATATGTGTCAATATGTTGGTAGGATTATAGAGATTGAGGTGTACGCTAAACCTAGAGCGTGTGTTAGAAGACTTGCACTTGAGTGGATGGATGAAAGTGGCTAATCAGTTGATACCCAAGATGGCAATAATGTAGAATCAGGTGGGAATGGTGTAAATATGTTAGGTGTGAATGAGGGGTATCACACCCCAACCGATGGCGGAAACATCGGGGCATGGCACTGAGCAAAACAGATTGTCCAGAAGTTTCCATAACAATTGTCATTACTATTCAATTTAAAATAACATGTCCCATACCATGTCTCAAACAGTAAACAAATTATTACAGGTAAATCTAGGCAAATAATTATGTTCCGACAACTCAGATTTCAAAATAGAGCAATTGTTTATCTGCTTCTAGAGACCCTTGATTCAATTACTACAGACAACTATTTGTTGGGCTCTAAAGCTTTATTCTAGCTTCAGGTTCCTATCATGTCTGCATCCTAAGAACATGTCACATACGTTAAAATAAAGTCAATACATAAAATGTAAAGGTGAGAATACAAGTTTGATAATAGCATATAAAGTTCGAATTCGTTTACGCATAACCAGCACGTACACATAGTGAAATGAAGCACGTTAGTTATCGACATAGATCCATCGATACCAATGACTACTGGTTGACTGCCAAATGCAGTTCACAATACATGATTACCACTGTAATCCATGCAAGTAATTGTCCTTAACAACCCCCGTGTGAACGGGTGCTGAGTCTAAACTATAGTACTATCGTTGCTAAGGCAGGTAGACAGCATTCCATGTGTAAACATAACAAACAAGCATTCATAAGCCACGTATAACATGCATTAACGGTTAGCGTTCAAATAGTATTGAGTAGTGTGTTTGATGTGATTTGAACAGTGGTAACGTATGTAACACCCAAAAGTGCATAAAGCAAAAAGGGATCGAGTATACTCACAGCGGTTGATGGATTGAAGGGAGCGCTTAGCGAGTAAAGTTAGCCTAAATGGATTGATAGCATAATAATAAGCGACGCGTAAATGGAAAACAAGTGTTGGAGAGTCGGACAGCTGGTCGATCGGACGGTAGTCCGATCGGACGGCTGACCATTCGGTTGGCAGTCCGCTCGGACCACTGTCCGGTCGGTCGGTAGGCCGATCAGATGGTTGTTCGAGTGGATTGTTTCTTCCTTTGAGAAGGATGTGTTTGTGTATGATGGCTTGACTTTTGAAGTTTTCATTGTAGCATTTGAAAACATTGAAGTACCTTTACCCTTCAGGTCGATCGATCGGATGGCTGTTCGATCGGACGGCAACCCAATCAGTTAGGTATATTTTAATGAATTGTAGTGATTTGCTTTGGATCGGACAGGTGTTCGATCGGACAGCTGACCGATCGGTTGGCAAGTCAACAATAGTCAACAACTTTAAATGGAATGCAAAGTATGGTGCAGTGGATCGGTTAGCTGATCGATCGAACACTAATGCTGTTCGATCGGACAACATGCATAAACAACCATGACGAGTTCTCAGAAGGATGTCACCTGATCGGACGGCTGTTCGATCGGGTGGCACTCCTAGTGCATCGAAAATGTTGAAAAATCGATCAAGTGTTGAAGTATAGTATCTCATGATCCGAAAAGTAATCCGATCAGACAGCAGTCCGATCGAACAACAGTTCGTTCAATGCTAGTCTTCGAAATGAATTGATTAAGTGTGGGACCATGTGTTAACCGATCGGCTGGCTGTCCGTTCGGACAGCAGTCCGATCGGTCAGCACCCTGACCTGATCAGCCTATTCGTCTAACACTTGGTTGTTCTGTTTGTCTGTCGTTTTATTGAGGTATTTTGACAACGAGTCGAACCATAGATCCCTCGTCCTTACTTGGTTCCCCTGGTCGGACAGGAATCACCCAAATCCGGCCGGTGAACTGTTCGGAACGGGGTTTAGTGTTTAACCCGAAATCGGTTAACCTCGTAGATAGAATCCGGATCTTGAGCCATGAAACCACCGGAGTGATTTGTAAACCGGCACAGGCTCTGTTTCTATCGGTTTGGAGGCATTGAGTGAAAAAGAGTTGGAATAAAGTTGGAAAATCCGTCTTTCAATCCTTTTCACCATGTATATGTTTAGATCTATGGAAGATCTTTGTTTGTTTATGTGGAAATCGGCTAGATCCAAGTTATTCTTGGTGGATTGAGGCCAAAACATGAAGTTCTTCAAGAACCCATGATGACATCATCCTAGAACACTTGAATCTTGATGATTTCACGGTTAAAAGTTAAGATTTGAAAGATAGAAAGGTGTAGGAGTGCGTGTAGATCAAGAGTACAAGATTTAGGACGAAATCTTACCGGAATCGAGAGGAATCTGAGAAAAAGATGAGCTGAGCGTGCTGGTCGAATAGAGGTTTCCAAAAGTGGAAAGGATGATAATGACAGGGGTATTTATAGGATGCCAAATGGGGAAAGTGCTGGCTGATCGGCCAGGCATCTCGATCGGACAGCAGTCCGATCGGCTGGCTGTTCGATCGGCTGGTAGCCTGATCGATCAGCTGCACGTTTCGAGTGTTCGGTGCGACGATTTTTGGTATTTCAATTTCGGTTGCGAGCGGTTCGATACGATAGGGTTTCCTAGTCAAATTACTTTAAATCCCAACCACTCATATCTTGCACTATCATTTCTCCACTAATTATCATAGTTCGATTGTGATTCGAGTTCGATGTCGATTGAGTTCGATTGCACTTCGAGTTTCGATTGATTCCACACATAACATAAATGAACATGCACAAGTAACACAAAAGGCACACACACACGTATAACAATAATTTAATTTAAAAATACGTAGTTCGAGTTGCGATTTGAAGTCGACTTGACTTGACCTTGACTTGACTTTGACTTCTCGAAAACACGGGGTGTTACAGCCTCCCCTTGTTTAGGGAATTTCGTCCCGAAATTAAGGTGAAAGTTGTACAACACCGTGAATCACTTTCTCTCTCTAGACTTTCTCCTTAAATAACTGCGGGTACTTCTCCTTCATGTCACTTTCGAGTTCCCAAGTGAACTCTGCGCCTCGTTTGCCTTCCCATCGGACTTTCACAATAGGAATGCGAGAGCGTCTGAGTTGCTTGGTTTAGCGGTCCATGATTTCGACAGGCTTTTCCACGAAGTGTAATGTTTCGTTCACTTGTAGATCATCGAGAGAAACGTGAAAGTCGTGGTCGGCTAGGCACTTTCGGAGGTTTGACACGTGGAAAGTCGGGTGGATGTTACTAAGTTCCTCCGGTAGTTCGAGTCTGTAGGCGACTTTTCCGATCCTTTCCAGAATCTTAAAAGGTCCAACATATCGAGGCGCGAGCTTTCCTTTCTTGCCGAATCGGACCACACCCTTCCAAGGTGATACCTTTAGGAGTACGTAATCACCAACGTCAAATTCAAGGGGCTTGCGTCGTCTATCGGCATAACTTTTATGTCGATTCCGAGCTTTAACCAGGTTGTCTCGAATTTGGAAAATTCTGTCTGTCGTTTCTTGTAATAGCTCAGGACCGGTTAATTGCGAATGGCCGATCTCGTGCCACACGATAGGCGATCGACATCTTCTTCCGTATAAATCCTCGAATGGTGCCATTTGAATGCTGGAATGATAGTTGTTGTTATACGAGAATTCGACTAATGGCAGGTATTTATCCCAATTTCCACCGAAGTCTATGACACACGAACGGAGCATGTCTTCAAGAGTACGAATCGTTCTTTCAGTCTGACCGTCGGTTTGAGGGTGGAAAGCGGTACTTAGATTAAGCGATGTACCGAGTGCTGTTTGAAACGTTTCCCACAGTCGTGAGGTAAACCGAGCATCACGATCAAAGATGATGTCGCGAGGCGTACCATGATTACAAATGATCTCGTCGGTGTAGATTCGGGCTAATCGTTCTACCTTGTAGTCTTCCCGTATCGGCAAAAAGTGAGCTGATTTAGTCAAGCGGTCGACCACAACCCAAATGCTGTCGTGACCTGATGACGTGTGTGGTAGCTTTGTTATAAAGTCCATAGCTATACTCTCCCACTTCCACATGGGGATCGGTGGTTGTTCGAGTAAGCCAGAGGGTCTTTGATGTTCAGCCTTGACTCTTGCACAAGTTAGGCATTTTCCAACGTAGAGAGCAATATCCCTTTTCATGCCCGACCACCAGTACTTGTAACGAAGATCCTGGTACATTTTTCGGCACCGGGATGAATAGAATACCGGGATTTGTGGGCTTCGTCCATCAAGACTTGTCGCAAATTGGTCCGTTTAGGGATCCAAATTCGGTCCAGAAAATGGAATATCCCATTTGACTTGCTCACAAGCTGGGCTCCATCATGGTAGATTCTTTCCTTCTTCAGCGTGCGTTCGTTAAAACATGCATGTTGAGCTTCGCGGATGAGGGTCTCGAGGTCGTATTGGGTTTGAACATTACGAGTGCTAAGCAGATAGCTCCGTCTGTTGAGTGCGTTGGCAACAACATTTGCCTTGTCTGGGTGATAACGAATCTCACAGTCGTAATCGTTGAGAAGTTCTACCCATCGGCGTTGACGCATATTAAGTTCCTTCTGATTAAAGATATGTTGTAGGCTCTTATGATCGGTGAAGATCGTACACTTGGTACCATATAGGTAGTGTCGCCAAATCTTTAACGCAAAAACATTTGTGCCTAGCTCGAGATCATGGGTTGTATAGTTCTTCTCGTGGATTTTGAGCTGACGAGATGCGTAAGCTATAACCTTGTCCCGTTGAATGAGGACACAACCAAGACCAAGGTTGGAAGCATCACAATAGACAATGAAATCGTTGTTTCCGTCGGGTAATGTGAGAACGGGAGCATTGCAAAGCATATGCTTGAGGGTTCGAAAGGCAGACTCTTGTTCAGTTCCCCAAACAAAAGGCTTGTCTTTATGCGTGAGAGCGGTAAGCGGTACAACGATCTTTGAGAATCCTTCAATAAATCGCCGATAATAGCCTGCCAGTCCGAGAAAAGAACGGACTTCGGATGGGTTCTTAGGCGTAATCCAACTCTTGACAGCTTCAATCTTCGCAGGATTGACATGAATACCGTGAGTATTAACAATGTGACCCAGAAACTGAACTTCCTCCAACCAGAATTCACACTTGGAGAACTTGGCATAAAGTTGATTCCCCTAGAGTAGCTCGAGAACCAAACGTAGATGTTGCGCGTGTTCGGTTTTCAATTTGGAATAGATCAAGAAGTCGTCGATGAATACAATGACGAAACGGTCGAGATATGGTTTACACACGCGATTCATCATATCCATGAAAACCGCAGGTGCGTTGGTTAAACCAAAAGGCATAACAACGAATTCGTAGTGGCCGTATCAAGTGTGAAACACGGTTTTGGGTATATCCTCCTCTTGAATACGTAGCTGGTGATAGCCTGAGCATAGATTGATCTTCGAGAAGCACGTAGAACCTTGTAGCTGATCAAACAAGTCGTCGATGCGAGGTAGAGGATAGCGGTTCTTAATAGTTAGCTTATTTAATTCCCGATAGTCGATGCACATCCTGAACGCCCCATCCTTCTTTTTGACGAAAAGGACTGGCGCGCCCTAAGGAGAGGTGCTCGGGCGAATGAAGCCTTTCTCAAGTAATTCCTGAAGTTAGTTTGAAAGTTCGCGCATTTCGGATGGCGCGAGTCGGTAGGGAGCTTTGGCAATAGGGTTGGCTCCAGGGATAAGGTCGATATGAAAGTCGATATCACGACTTGGCGGTAGTCTGGGAAGATCCTCTGGGAAAACATTAGAAAATTCTCGAACACTGGAAAGTCCTTCACTTCCTTCTTTTCTTTCTTTTCCTTCTCCGCTACTACAATGTTAGCCAAGAAAGCCCTGTATTCCTTGCGGAGATACTTGTTAGCTTGAACACATGACATGAGCTTGAGACCTTTCGAAGTTGTATCACCGTAAACACACAATAATTCACCATTCGCGAGCGAGAATCGAATCATCTTGTCGAAGCACACAACTTCAGCATGGTTTTCACGAAGAAAGTCCATGCCTACTATGACGTCAAAACTTCCGAGTTGCATCGGAATAAGGTCGATTGGGAAGATGTGATTGTTGAGCTCAAGAGTACAATCACGAAGAACAGAATTGACGGCGACAGTTCTTCCGTTAGCGATTTCAACATCGAATGTCGAGGGGAGTTGGGAGCGCTTACGACTAAGGAGTTTCTCGAATTTGAACGACACAAAGCAATTATCGGCTCCAGTATCAAATAAACACAAAGCATAAATACCATTCACAAGGAATGTACCATTGACCACGTTGTTGTCGGCTTGGGCTTGACGCACGTTGATGTTGAAAGTTCGTGCACGTGCTGCTTGTTGTTGCTGCTGCTGGTGTTGTTGAGGCTGCTGCTACTGAGGCTCTTGTTTCACAACCCTGTTTGGGCACATGTTAGCGAAATGGTTAGGATTGCCACATGCGAAGCAGGCTCTGGCTTTGACTGCGGTTGTCGGAGGAGCTTGTTGACCCTGAGGGGCGGTGAGTAGAGCTTGACGAGCAGGAGCTTGTTGAACACGGCAGTTAGTAGACAAATGGCCGTACATATTGCAATGAGCACAAAAACGGCAAGCAATGGCAGTCGGGTGGTGGTAGGTACAAGTAGGGCAGAGCGGATGTGGCCCAGTGTATGCACGCTTTGCAGGCGGTGCATTTGCCACAGGCGCCGCTACTTGACGCTGTTGGGCTGGTACAGCTTGAATCGGTGCAGCAGTGATCGCACAGTTCTTGTTGCTGGAGTTGTTCTTTCTCTTGTTCTTCCTCTTGTTGCTTGATGTGGTGGTGGTTTCAGCAATTGGTGCGGCGGTGGTAGCTTGATGTAGGTGCTTTGAAGTTTTATCCCAGACACCAGCCTTGACCCGTTTGTCGTTGATTTCAGCGGCCAGTAGATAAGTTTCTTCGATCGTCGTAGTCTTAGCCGCTTGAACGAAATCTGCGACGCAGTCGGGCAAAGCTCGGATGTACTTCTTGATGGCCATGTCTGGAGTCTTGACCTGATCGGGACAAATGATGCTGAGCTGTTTGAAGCGAGCAGTGAGAGCAACGTTGTCACCTTCCTTCTGCTGTATGTGCCAGAACTCATCTTCTAACTTTTGGCGTTCATGAGGAGGGCAGAATTCTTCCAGCATGACTTCCTTGAGCTCGTCCCACGACAGACCGTAGGCTGCATCGTTCCCTCGCTTGTTCCTCTCGACCGTCCACCAGTCTAGTGCACGGGACTGGAAAACGCCGGTAGCATTCAGAGTTCGGAGGTCATCGGGGCAACCACTCTGCCGTAGAGTGACCTCAATGGAATCAAACCATTGGAATAGTGCAGTAGGACCTCCCTCGCCAGTGAATTCTTTAGGCCCACACGACTTGAATTGCTTGAAATTGAAGGACTTGGTGGTAGCTTTAGGAGCTTTGGTCCTTGATTCCTCAGATGATTTGCTGACGTTCTCGTAGACATCACTTACGGCCTTTGCTACCTGTTTGGCGATGATAGCAGCAAGGCGTTTGTCTCTCTTCTCTTGACGAGAAAGTGTGTGACGGGATCCAGATGACATTGTCTGCAATAGACATCGTCACAGGACTCAAAACAACGTATTCGAATCTCACCTCACACATCTAACGTTCACTAAAGCTTAGGAACACACAATGTAACACGTATCACATAAACACATAGGCTCATAATCACATATTCACGTAAACACATAAGCACATAGGCACGTAGAGCACAGAATCCACAAAAGCACATAATCATGTAATCACAAGATGCAGTCAGAATACAGAAACCTATCATTTACAGTTCGCGATTGTCCGAATATAGCGTTCGCGTTTGATATATCGAGTCGTGTAGTATAAGCGTAGCATAAAGTCATCCATAATTTAGCGATTTGTTAACGTTTTGAGGTAGAAATGTAAGGCGAGTTGTGTGTGTCGATCGATGTGAAAGCAAAAATCGAGTAAATCTCCAAAATTTAAACACATAAACAGGTAAACACACATATAGCACATAAAATCAACGAATCATCAGAGTCGGCAGTTGCGGGCTCAGAATCGAAACACATAGAAATCGAGAAATAGATTGTCTGCGGCTAGTAGACTTCGACTACCCAAAGTGGTTTGACTATGCACAAAGATCCATTGTGCACATTTAACCTTTAGGACTGTGCCTTTGCCTCGATTCTTGGGCATTTGGCACGCATCCCGTTAGTCATATCGTGACTTCAGGTCATTGGAGTCCGTCGAGACTTTGGTGAGAGTTTTGTAAAACCAAAATGAGTCAGGATTAGCTATCAAGGTTCGGGTTTCACCCCTGACTTAACAACTTTTGCTCCTGAGCTTTAATAAAATAGAGGAGATTATTCATCAAAATACGGATTTCACTCCTGATTTGGCATAATTCTCCTTGTTTGTAGATAAAATGCGGGTTGATTAAGCAATTTTAGTCGAGAGTTTGCGGTTTTCACACCTAATCTCGGCTTAATCGCTCATTCATAGCTGAAAATTCGAGTGCAGTGAAAGTGTAGCATAAGCGAGAATAGTGAGAAATAAGCACGTACATAATCCCTACCGGATGTGCTCAAGTCGGTCTGTTGGTTCCTAACTATAGACTAGGTATCTAAGACATCGACCCGGACTAGGTCGTGTCCTGCCTAATTCCCTATAGTTATGGCTCTGATACCAATCTGTCACACCCCAACCGATGGCGAAAACATCGGGGCATGGCACTGAGCGAAACAGATTGTCCAGAAGTTTCCATAACAATTGTCATTACTATTCAATTTAAAATCTAGGCAAATAATTATGTTCCGACAACTCAGATTTCAAAATAGAGCAATTGTTTATCTGCTTCTAGAGACCCTTGATTCAATTACTACAGACAACTATTTGTTGGGCTCTAAAGCTTTATTCTAGCTTCAAGTTCCTATCATGTGTGCATCCTAAGCACCTGTCACATACGTTAAAATAAAGTCAATACATAAAATGTAAAGGTGAGCCTACAAGTTTGATAATAGCATATAAAGTTCAAATTCGTTTACGCATAACCAGCACGTACACATAGTGAAATGAAGCACGTTAGTTATCGACATAGATCCATCGATACCAATGACTGCGGGTTGACTGCCAAATGCAGTTCGCAATACATGATTACCACCGTAATCCATGCAAGTAATTGTCCTTAACAACCCCCGTGTGAACGGGTGCTGAGTCCAAACTATAGTACTATCGTTGCTAAGGCAGGTAGACAGCATTCCATGTGTAAACATAACAAACAAGCATTCATAAGCCACGTATAACATGCATTAACGGTTAGCGTTCAAATAGTATTGAGTAGTGTGTTTGATGTGATTTGAATAGTTGTAACGTATGTAACACCCAAAAGTGCATAAAGCAAAAAGGGATCGAGTATACTCACACCGGTTGATGGATTGAAGGGAGCGCTTAGCGAGTAAAGTTAGCCTGAATGGATTGATAGCATAATAATAAGCGACGCGTAAACGAAAAACAAGTATTGGAGAGTCGGACAGCTGGTCGATCGGATGGTAGTCCGATCGGACGGCTGACCGTTCGGTTGGCAGTCCGCTCGGACCGCTGTCTGGTCGGTCGGTAGGCCGATCGGATGGCTGTTCGAGTGGATTGTTTCTTCCTTTGAGAAGGATGTGTTTGTGTATGATGGCTTGACTTTTGAAGTTTTCGTTGTAGCATTTGAAAACATTGAAGTACCTTTACCCTTCAGGTCGGTCGATCGGACGGCTGTTTGATCGGACGGCAACCCGATCAGTTAGGTATTTTAATGAATTGTAGTGATTTGCTTTGGATCGGACAGGTGTTCGATCGGACAGCTGACCGATCGGTTGGCAAATCAACAATAGTCAACAACTTTAAATGGATTGCAAAGTATGGTGCAGTGGATCGGTTAGCTGATCGATCGAACACTAATGCTGTTCGATCGGACAACATGCATAAACAACCATGACGAGTTCTCAGCAGGGTGACACCTGATCGGATGGCTGTTCGATCGGGTGGCACTCCTAGTGCATCGAACATGTTGAAAAATCGATCAAGTGTTGAAGTATAGTATCTCATGATCTGAAGAGTAATCCGATCGGACAGCAGTCCGATCGAACAACAGTTCGTTCAATACTAGTCTTCGAAACGAATTGATTAAGTGTGGGACCATGTGTTAACCGATCGGCTGGCCAGTCGATCGGCTGACTATCCGATCGGCTGGCTGTCCGTTCGGACAGCAGTCCGATCGGTCAGCACCCTGACCTGATCAGCCTATTCGTCTAACACTTGGTTGTTCTGTTTGTTTGTCGTTTTATTGAGGTATTTTGACAACGAGTCGAACCATAGATCCCTCGTCCTTACTTGGTTCCCCTGGTCGGACAGGAATCACCCAAATCCGGCCGGTGAACTGTTCGGAACGGGGTTTAGTGTTTAACCCGAAATCGGTTAACCTCGTGGATAGAATCCGGATCTTGAGCCATGAAACCACCGGAGTGACTTGTAAACCGGCACAGGCTCCGTTTCTATCGGTTTGGAGGCATTGAGTGAAAAAGAGTTGGAAGAAAGTTGAAAAATCCGTCTTTCAATCCTTTTCACCATGTATATGTTTAGATCTATGGAAGATCTTTGTTTGTTTATGTGGAAATCGGCTAGATCCAAGTTATTCTTGGTGGATTGAGGCCAAAACATGAAGTTCTTCAAGAACCCATGATGACATCATCCTAGAACACTTGAATCTTGATGATTTCACGGTTAAAAGTTAAGATTTGAAAGATAGAAAGGTGTAGGAGTGCGTGTAGATCAAGAGTACAAGATTTAGGACGAAATCTTACCGGAATCGAGAGGAATCTGAGAAAAAGATGAGCTGAGCGTGCTGGTCGAACAGAGGTTTCCAAAAGTGGAAAGGATGATAATGACAGGGGTATTTATAGGATGCCAAATGGGGAAAGTGCTGGCCGATCGGCCAGGCAGCTCGATCGGACAGCCTATCCGATCGGACAGCAGTCCGATCGGCTGGCTGTTCGATCGGCTGGTAGCCTGATCGATCAGCTGCACGTTTCGAGTGTTCGGTGCGATGATTTTTGATATTTTGATTTCGGTTGCGAGCGGTTCGATACGATAGGGTTTCCTAGTCAAATTGCTTTTAATCCCAACCACTCATATCTTGCACTATCCTTTCTCCACTAATTATCATAGTTCGATTGTGATTCGAGTTCGATGTTGATTGAGTTCGATTGCACTTCGAGTTTTGATTGATTCCACACATAACAAAAATGAACATGCACAGGTAACACATAAGCCACACACACACGTATAACAATAATTTAATTTAAAAATACGTAGTTCGAGTTGCGATTTGAAGTCGATGTCGATTCGATTAACATAGCTTGATTATTGTTTCGTTAACTTTATCGCATTGTTACTTCCTAAAATTCACAGTCGTAAGTCGATTGAATTGCGAAAATCATAAGTCGATTATTGTAGTTATAGACACTTACTCCATATAATAGCTAAAACAAAAGAAATCTATTATTAATCAGCTGCGCGAAAACGGTCGTTGACTTGACCTTGACTTGACTTGACTTTGACTTCTCGAAAACACGGGGTGTTACAAGGGGAATGACTTAGAAGGTGGTATTAACTTAGGTCTGAATGTTCAAAATGACTTAGAAGATGGCAATGACTTAGGTGTGAATGGTGTAATTAATGAGCAGTTTAAAGATAATGAACAACATGATGAGCAGGATAATCAAAATGCAAAAGATAGTGAACAACTAGATGAGCAGGATAATGAAAATGCAATTGATGATACTGAAGAATCATCTTTGAAGTTTACTGATGATGAAGAGGATTCTGATGATCCGGATTACAGGATGGAACATGAGGCACCTAATACGGATGAGGATGATAACTAAAGAGCGCATGAAGGTAACAAGCATAGAAAAAACAATAATGATGATGGTGATGACTTAGATTACAATATTGATAAACACAATGTGATTCAAGAACTTGAAGTGGATATGGAGACATTTAGAGCAGTTGTTGAAACAGAAGATAATGATATAGAAAATCAGAATGATGAAGAAAATCAGAATGATGAAGAACAAAATGAAGAGGAACCCACTGAGATTGACCTTGAAGATTTTGTAAGTGCCGATGAAAATCTAGAAATCAATCATCCGAGAAAAGTCACAAGAGATAAAGGTAACGTCCTCCAAGTTTCAGATTCTAGATCCATACCAAACTCAGTTTAATCATTAATTGGATACCACATAGACATGGTGCTAAAAAGTTGGTTAATTTAAGTGGTAATCAAAAACATGTCTTTGTCATCAGATCTTTTACAATTCAATTACCCTATTTACTAATGTGAGTCAACCTACTCTATGTCACCCAGCAAACTACAAGGTCTTGTCATCAACCGAGCAAGTTGTAAAGCAAGAACTCAAAAGACATGCAAATAGTTTAAATAAACCAACACATCAAATTGTTTATGGACGTTGTCAATGTCAAAAACAAATCCAAACATGAATAAACTGAGAAAAGTATTAAACCCTATGAACCGTACGCTTGAAGAAAGCCACCTAGATGCTTGTACCTTTTGGTGGCTGCTTCTCTGTGCGTCCCCTCCTGACTTCCTTCAGCTCAGCCGTCAAATCAAATCCTCTGTTATGCGATGTAGTACCCTCTTTTATTATTTTTCTCCACAACTAACCGACTCATCATACTCTATTTGTGGGATGCCCAACTTCGTGACCCACCCATGAGCTAACTAGCCCAATAACTTGTTTACCCACATGAATTAATTATAAGCACACCTTGAGGCTTGATCCATTTGGTACAACTCCAACAAAAACAAATGATATAATGCAATCACCTTCTTTCTCACAACTCACTTGTAAAATTTTATGATATTAAATTTTAATCTCAAAAGACTTTCGATCTTGCATTTGAAATTTGAGTTAAATTTTTTATTGTAACATTTAATTTATTTAACTCTCATTCTTGTATTTACTTCGTTTTTTTCTTCTCATTTAGCTTTAATTATTATTAATTAGTACATTATTTAATTAAACCTACACAACATAAATACAGCATAAAATAATATCTTATAATACTAATATCAATGCAATTCATTATAACTAATATACAGTAGAGTGCATTTAAAATGCACCGATTATCTTATCGTGTGAAGTTCATTGAGATGAAGGAGCTGATATGTGTGAAGCTATGTGGAAAGGAGAGCCCACATCAGGGGAAGAATGTTGGATGATGTGGCACAAAGAGGAGTCAAAATGGCGTGGACCTCCCCAACAGTCCAGGATCTCCTGAAAGTGGTAAACATGAAGAAGTAAAAAACAAGGATCCTTGTTTTTTAGCTTTATTTGTTATTCAGTTCGAGACTTGTTTTAAATAGCAAAGTAGGTTCTTGTTTGTTATCAATCAATCGAAAAAACCAATTGTAAATCAACGGACTGGTGAGTTTGTTTCCAGTTTATTTTGCATCTAAACCTAGTTATTTCATCTCTGATCACCAACACTTAAAGTACTTAGATCTTGAAAATCTTTATGTCGGTGTTGCATAGTACGCCATCTATGTTTCTACAACAAACAACTTTTGCAGCCTGCAAATCGGGAGTTGTTGCTTGTTTATTAATTCTTGTTGTTTTATCGAGTGATGTAATAGGTTTGTGGTTAGCATGTTTGGTATGATTAAATTGTTTGTATTGATTTTAATCTAGAATGAATCATGTAGATTTATTCTACAGTCATGTCCAATAATGTGATATAAAATGGTAAACAAAATAAATATAACCGTAAATCAAGTCCTTCATATCTTAAAAAAAAATAACATATCAAGTCCTTCATATCTCTATTTAACTGCATAATGGTAAACTTAATTCAGACGTGCACTTCTATAGTTACATTCATGGATAGAATTGCAAAGCATCCAGCAAACTACGTCCCACTTACTCCACTCACTTTCATCAAGAGGGCCACTAAGATTTATTCAAACCGTACCTCAGTCATAGACGGTGGCGTCCGGTTCACATGGAGCCAGACTTATCGAAGATGCTGCCGTCTTGCCTACTCTCTCCGATCACTTAATGTTGTCAAGAATGATGTTGTAAGTTTCTACTATTTGAAACTTGGTTACTATTCTGGGACATTTTCCCTAAAACAAAAAACTGAAACTATATCAACTGATTTACCAGGTATCGGTACTCGCACCCAATGTACCGGCATTGTATGAGATGCACTTCGCAGTGCCGATGGCAGGAGCTGTCCTTAATCCGATTAACACAAGGCTAGACGCTAAAACCATAGTCACCATCCTCCGTCATTCTGAAGCCAAGATCTTCTTCGTTGACTATGAGTACATTCCCATAGCTTCCGAGGCACTACAGATGCTGGTGAAAGGATCCGAAGACAGCTCTTCGGATCACCACCAGCACCAGTTACCCTTGGTCATTGTGATCGATGACATCAACAAGCCCACAAGCGTCCAGTTCGGAGACTTGGAGTACGAACAACTTATTCACCAGGGCGACCCGGAATATCTAGGTGAAGATCTAGAGGACGAGTGGGACGCTATCTCACTGAACTACACATCTGGAACCACCTCTAACCCTAAGGGCGTGGTCTGCAGCCACCGCGGTGCGTTTCTGAGCACGCTGAGCATGATTCAAGGGTGGGAACTTAGTAACGAGGCGGTGTACCTGTGGTCACTACCGATGTTCCACTGCAATGGGTGGACATTCACTTGGGGCGTTGCGGCTAGAGGCGGGACAAACGTGTGCATACGTAACGTAACCGCTAGTGAAATGTACAAAAGTATTTCTAACCACAAGGTGACTCACATGTGTTGTGCCCCTATTGTCCTTAACATCCTGTTAGAGGCCCAACATTATGAGCGTTGTGACATGACCTCTAAGGTGAACATACTCATTGGGGGATCGCCTCTCCCGGTCCCCGTGTTGGAGAAGATGGAGGACCTTGGATTTCACATAACGCATGCCTATGGCCTTACTGAGGCCACCGGGCCTGCACTTGTGTGCGAGTGGCAATTGAAATGGAATCTACTACCCAAAGATCAACAGGCGCGACTGAAGGCCCGTCAAGGTGTAAGTATACTCACGCTTGCTGATATCGATGTAAAGAACACGAAAACAATGGAGGGTGTCCCGCATGATGGAAAGACGATGGGAGAGATCGTACTTCGAGGAAGTAGTCTCATGAAAGGTATTAGAGATATATTTGCATATGATTGCGTTGTTATATTAATAATTTTTATAATTAACTGGTCGTATTCTTTATACATAAAGGATACTTAAAAGCTGAAAACATGACTGAAAAGGCTTTTCAAAACGGATGGCTATTAACCGGGGATGTGGGAGTCATCCATCCAGACGGATATGTGGAAATCAAAGACAGATCTAAAGACGTGATCATCTCTGGTGGCGAAAACATCAGTAGTGTGGAACTAGAGTCAGTTCTATACAAACACCCCGCGATACTAGAAGCTGCAGTGGTGGCGATGCCTCATACGCGGTGGGGAGAAAGCCCTTGTGCTTTTGTTGTCTTGAAACAGACAGGAGACGTAAATGAAACCGAAATCTTGGCATATTGTACCAAAAGCATGCCAAAGTTTATGGTTCCAAAAAAGGTGGAGTTTGTGACAAAACTACCAAAGACAGGAACCGGTAAAGTACTTAAAGAGGAGCTTAGAAAAGTGGCAAAAACTCTTGGATTGTCAACAAACACAACCACAAACAACAAGGTTCGTGCAATGTCTAGACTTTGAATCCAATATTTTCCCACTTTTAGTTTCATGTCAACTTCAAAAAAAAAGATGTATAGGACATTTGTAGATGTTTCGGAAGAATAACTTAATTAGTTAATCCAACATGTATCACATGTATGTATGGTTTATGTGCTTACACATTTGTAACTATTTCGAGTTGTCCAATCTTAATCATCATCATCATCATACTCAGTATATCCCACCAATAGCAAAGCTAAGGTAGGGTCTGAGGAGGGTGAGATGTAGACAGCCTTACCTCTACCCCATAGGAATAGAGAGGCTGCTTCCAATGAGACCCCCGGCTCGATTGTAGTTTTGCATCAAGCCTTGGACATAAGGCACATAACACTCGGCAATTGAGACAAACACCGATTAGTGCATGTACCCCCTTGTCTTTTGGCTATCAACGCCACCACATGATGCATGATTAACCATCCCCCTCTTTTAACGTTATTTTCACGAAATTAGTAAAATAACGTTAAAATTAGTGCCCTTTCACTTTTGCCCCCCGAGCGCCCACACATATATACATTATATGAGTTGTCCAATCTTAATACGGAAATTTACCATGATGGAAAACTTAAATGTCAATCTATTTGTTCTAAAAGTGTCATGTTTATTTAAATGCCAATTAATAAATTGAAAATGCTCACGGTTTGGTTTAAAATCGTGAAACCGTTCAAACCGATCATCGGTTTGATTTCATTGCCAGTCTTTATTTCTTAACTTTCGGTTACTGTTCTAAAATTTCAAACCGTAGCAAACGGATTGGTTTGCAATTTATACCAAAAAACGGTCGTATGACACTCTGCCAGAACATAAAACTTTATTATAGAACGTAAAACTTTATTATATGTATATTTTTTTAAGTATTTCATATTAAAAAATTAATATTATATTAGGCTTGTTTATAATTAGGATAACCACTAAAGTCGCCGCCACTACACACGAACACCAGATTTGAACAGATTCGATCTCAGATTTGATCGCCGCCACTAAAGTCGCCGCCATAGTGGTGGGGTGTTTAATGGTTACTCGCAGATTTGATCTGGAACCTTAGCTGAACACATACCAGATCTGATTGGAGGTGGTTTGGTGGGGCTTGGTTTTTTTTTTTTTTTTCTTTTTTGTTTCTTGGTTTTTGATTTATTAATTTTAAACAGGGATTTGTCTATCAAGAACTCTAATTTGGTGAGATATGTATGTATTTCTGTAAATATTAGAAGTGGGAGTTGATGTAATTTGGTTCATGTAGGCTGGTGGCCATTGTTGGTTGTTAATAAGGGCATGTTTGGCTAAGCTTTTTGTAACAACTTATTGACTTATTAGCTTTTTGAAAAGTTATAAGCTTCAAAATGATGTTTGGCAATGAGGGTGTATGTGAGGGGGAAAAGCCAATAAGTCAATAAGTCACTCCATACTGACTTTTCCAAAAAGCCAATAAGTCAATAAGTTGTTTTGAAAAGCTTAGCCAAACATGCCCTAAATGAGAAAATCATATCTGCCAATAGGTCTATTTGTGTGGTGGTGGCAATGGTGACGGGACAAGTGGAGAAGAAAGACTGAAAAGAATAGGGTTTTATTTATATTTAAATTTTTAAATAAAAGGGTAGCGTAAAATTACCAACTTACCCTCATGTGTAAGGCACATGTCTAACTTAACTGAAAATTTTAACTAAGTTAGTGCTAAAAGACGTAGGCTGTGATGAGTTTTCTAAATAAAGGACTGTAACTGTAATTATTGAAGTTAAAGGGTATCCATTGCAATCCTATGCAAACATAAAGGACGAGATGTGTAATTTACCCTTATAATTATAAGTAGGTTAACTCTAGTTAAATTAATGTAAAGTGGGCCAAGTTCAATCTTCCGTTCTCAACAATCTTGTGTGGTTTTTAAATTCTAACCCCATTGATTAATTAAGACAGTAAGTGGGCTAAGCCCAATATCTACATGCCAACAACCATAGTACTAGTAATCCAACACACCAGTTATGTTTATGTTTTCAATCATTTATGTTCTACACTAGTTTTTTTTTACCCATCGCGAATTGCGTTAGAGTTGAAACTTAAAATAGTTGTACTGTCAAATATTTGACCCCGACTTGTTCTCGAACAAAATTTACGTCACCAACTGAAAATGCACATAAAAAATAAACACGAAAACATATTATATTTGACTGACTCATTATCGAGAAAAATTTACATTAAAACGTCAACCAACTTGGATTTATACCAACACATACGTAAAATTAAGCACTTAACAAATATTGTTTTTATTTTAACTTAAAGAATGGTACCACGAGCTGAATCAGCGTCGAAAAATAAAGTAACTCGAATTTATATATAGTGAAATCGTATTATAGTTGACCCGACTCATTTAGGAACAAAATTTATAACAAAACGTAGATCAACTGAAAACGTACAAAAAATAAGCACGAACATGTAAACAAAAATAAGCATGTAAAACTCGAGGAGGTTAAAATGACTTTTTACAAAATGTTTAGATAGTTGAGAGGGTGTAAGGGATAATGCTAAAAGTTGAGAGGTTGAGATAAAAAAAAACAAAAAAATACACAAAAACCCAAAATATGAGAGAGAGAGAGAAGTGTAGATGATTTCGCTACAGTGCTAAACCGAATGTTATATATGTAGTGGGGAACGATCCACTAAAAAGTTGATTTTTCTTAAGTAATTTAAGAAGGATTGTGATGATGACATGTGGCACTCCTAATAAGTAGGAATGAATGGCATTTTGGTACTTATAAATAGGAGTGAAAATAACATGTGGCACCCCTTTTGTTTTTCAAAAATACAACAAAAAAATCTAGTATAAAAAAATCTAGCACAAAAAATCTAGTACAAAAAAATATAGCACAAAAAATGTAGTACAAAAAAATATACCACAAAAAAATCTAGTACAAAAAAATATATCACGAAAAAATTCAGAAAAAAAAAATGTAGTACAAAAAATTCATCACAAAAAATTGAGAAAAAAAAATTTAAGACAAAAAATTCAGCACAAAAATATAGTACAAAAATCTAACACAAAAAAATGTTATAGATATAGAAATACAACACATTTTAGTGGGTTTTTAAGTCTTCATATTTTATATAGCAATATGGTACTCAAATTAAAGATAAAAAGACGCTCGATTTTACGGTGAAATTTTTATGAAAAAAATAATGTCATATAAAAAAGTTATGAACGTTTAAAAAATGGGGGTGGAATATGCATGTGCCTTGCATGTGGAGAGAGAAAGTCTATAAATAGGATTTTCCCAAGCTACCCTTGCACTCATCCTTTCTCCTACACTTTCATCTTAACCATTGATTTAAAAAAAGAGTAAACTGCAATTTTACCCCCTGGGGTTAGGGGTCATTGGCATGTCTACCCCCTAAGGAAATAATTGCATTTTTACCCCCCACTGTTTGGGGTTATGTCGCATGTTTACCCCCTGACCATTTCAACGTTAGAGTTTAGCGATTTCTGTTAATGGTCAAAGGGAAAATAGGTAATTTCGCGTTCTTGTTGAGCTGCAACCTCATTTAATCCCCCTTTCATCACTTTGAAACCCTGAACTTAACCTACCTCGAAATTAAAGAGCTCCGCACTGGCGATTTGGCATTCTTCAACAATTACAGCTGATTAGAACACTGTTACGAGCATGGATCTTTGATTGTGGAAGGTACGAGCTGAAGATCAGTATTTCGAACCGGCTGAAATGTACCGTACGTGAAATGCAAGCTCACAGGGTCTGAATTAGGTAAAATTTTCACTTTTTTCTGTGTTAATTTCTTGTTGATGTTTGTTTACAGGAGAAACCGAATCTCAATTTACCATAAAATTTCACCATGGAGGTAGTTTTGTAGAAAACCCAAATAGGAAATACTTTGGTGGGAAGATGAACTACATTGATCATGTAGATTTTAGAGTGTTGAATACTGATGTTTTACAGGAAATGGTTAAGAAATTAGGATACAATGATGGTTTGTTTTTCTGCGTTCATTACAAGGAACCGTACTGTTCGTTGGATTTTGGTCTTAGGACATTAAAATGTGATGTTGACTTAGAGCCGATCTTTGATCATGTGCGTCAAGGAATCCACATGATAGACATGTATGTTGAACACCGGAGGTCAACAACATTGGAAAATACAAGTGAAGGTCCTGTGGGGGCATGTAAAGCAATTGTTCCAGCATCGTTTACAATAAATAATCAGAATCATAGTATGAATGAAGATGAGGAAGAGAGTGACGGGAGTGATCCTGATTATGAGTATGTTGAGGAAGATAATTTGGTTTATGAAATAGAGGTGGATATGCAGAGTTTCAGGGAAAATGTTGATTTTACTAGGGAAGAACTGGATGGTTCAAGTGATGGGATCATGATGATGACAGAAGCGAAGAAGGTCATCAGCCTGTTGAGCTGGAGGTTTTTGAAAGTGGGTCTGATGACAATTCAAGCCTTAGAGATAAGGTTGCTAGGAAGATAAGGAGGAGAAACAAAGTGTATGGGGCCACTGACACCTCATGCCACTGAGGTCTTCGATGAGATCAAGAAACAGGCTGCTGAAATGTCTGTTTTAATGGTTGATTCAGACAAGTATCAAGTAACAGGTCCGAGATCACAGTGTGTTGTGAATGTCAAACATAAAACTTGTGCATGCAGGAAGTGGGATTTGACAGGGATGCCTTGCAAACATGCAGTTGCAGCCATATGGGATATGGCAAGGAATAGCATTGATGTTGGCATACCAGAAGAGTGGGTGGATGAAGTGTATTGGATGTCAACATGGAAGAAAGTATATGGCAATGTCATAGAGCCAATCAACGGGTCGGAGATGTGGACTCCTTCAGAGTGTCCAACAACACTTATCCCACCAAAGCATCATACACAAGTTGGAAGGCCAAAGAAGAAAAGAAAGAAGGCATATGGTGAAAAAGAACTTGAGAATTAGTTCGACAAAGGAGGTAAAATGACCAGAAAGGGAACTAGCATCAAGTGTGGTAAATGTGGGAACATGGGCCACAATGTCAAGAGCTGCAAAGGACAAGGGGGTAAACAATCCACTGCTTCACAGGAATCACACACTGCCACTCAAGGTGCACCAGTTTACAATCTTGATGAGTGATGGATAGTTTGTTAGTTAGTTTAGACTATGTTTGTTTGTTTGTCAACTTCGTTCAAGACAATGTTTGGTTTGTAACTTTATACTATGTTTATTTGTTTGTTTGTTCAACACAAAGTTAGGTTTGTCAACTTTGTTCAAGACATATGTTTGGTTTGTACCTTTATGTTTGGTTTGTCAATGTTTGTTCAACACAATATGGCTGCTTTAGTACAAGACATTGTTTGGTTTGGTTTGTAGTCATGGCTGCTTTATGTTTGTTCAAGACAATATGGCTGCTTTATGTGTGTTCAAGACAATATGGCTGCTTTAGTAATGTGTTCAAACAGAATTTTGGCGGAAAGTGATTCGATTACATTGTAACATTTAGTACAAATAAGAGGTCCAAAATACAAACTTACAACCAAACAAATCTAGCCTATTTCCAGTGACAATCATCCAAACAAGACCAATCCGAATCAGAACCATGCTCCCCCTCATATGGGTCAAAGTACCAATCATCCTCTTCATCCCAATATGTGTAATCCCATGCATGTTCCAGCACTTCAGGGTCATAATCCTTTGTCGGATCTCCGAATATCTTTTCATAATCACTTTCTTGCTCCATGTAAGGTCTGAGTATCTCAGACTCTTGATCCTCAAAGTAGACATAACTGTCTGGTTCTTCGGCTGCAACGACGTCTTCATCCTTACCAACATCTTTCTCATTCTCAACTTTATCATTCGCCATGCCTACAGAATTACAACCAGGCTACCAAAACATACATATAAGAACTTGAACAAGGACCATTGCATAAAAAAAGTATAATTACAAGCAGTCAAAATACACAACCAAATCTAATTTCTTCACATTAGACTACTTAACCAAAAAAACAAGAACAATCAAGACCCAAGTAATCACAAAGTACATCTTCAGTTTGAACACATCTCCATTCTTGTACCGAGCCAACTGTTCTTTGCACTTAGCCAACTCATCCTTATCTTTAATGCTTTGAATTAAATCAGGCATTACCTCTCGACAAACCGGACATCCCTGTTCTTCACCTTTGTCAGCCCATTTGAGGAATCCACATCCTCCAACCTATTATCGGACATCAAAAGCAAGAGTTTCAAACACAGTTGAGTTTCAAAAAGCATAAAACATAACAAACTTACACATCGAAGATACCATCGACCAGGATTAGCTGTCGATTCTGATTGTTTCACCACTGTTTTCGCACCACAAGGACATATGATGTCTGAATCTTGAGTTTTGCCCTTGAATTGAAGCACAGAGGACGAAGATGAAGACATGTTCAGGGCAGTGATTTGAGGGGCAGTGAATTGAGGGATGGAAGCTTGAATTTAGGGTCGATTGAAGATGAATTGCGTTTAGGGCAGGGTTCAAGCTTTTATTGGAGAAGATGAAGGGCACTTTCGACATTTCCATACAAACTAACGGTCACTCTAACGTTGAAATGGTCAGGGGGTAAACATGCGACATAACCCCAAACAGTGGGGGGTAAAAATGCAATTATTTCCTTAGGGGGGTAGACATGCCAATGACCCCTAACCCCAGGGGGTAAAATTGCAGTTTACTCTTTAAAAATGAATGGTTAAGATTACTTCTCATCCTACTTAGGCAAAATAAACTTTTTATTTGATCTTACCCCATATGTTGTGTGTAGTGTGAAAATATGCACACTCGTATATCGAAAGCATCCCAAAACTCATTAGATATTGGATTTGGGGCAAAAACCTTTTGCAAGTTTACTAAGTACGTAAACAAAAAAAATAGATAAATGTAATTAACGATTATTTTCGCGCATTGTGTTGATGAAATGCCGGATGCTATGATAGTATTTAGTTGTATACAATAATTGCGTAAATCGGCTGGCGAAAAAAATAATAAAACTTCCGTATGGTGCACATGAAACCAAACATGGAATTCCATGAATACTAGATAGGATTGATTGTACACATATGCTTGCGATGAACAACATGAAGAAGTCAATACCATGTAATCATATGTACCCGAAAATTAAGCTCAAAGTAGTAGCCTCACAAGATTTAAGGTTTTGACATGCATTATTTGATGTCACTGATTCCAACAACGACATCAATGTCCTCAATCAATCATATCATTATTCAACAAGATTGTACATGGATCCTTACCCAAATGTCAATTAAGGTAAACTATATACAATACAAGCAAATGTGTTATATTACTGAGGAGTATACCCTAATTGGACAACTAATTTGAAAACATTTGCTTAACTACATGACGATATATCCCAATTAAGTAACTATTTTTATTTTTTCATGTTTTTTTTAATTAATAAACTATTCGTTTATTTACAACTTTCACATTTTGGTTTAATTGTGTATTTTACATCAGCTTTTACTTATACAAATAAATTAATTCGTCTAAAAAAGGTTTAGGGATGGGAGAAATGAGAAAGATAGGGACACTTAGGAAAACGATGGAAACTATTGATGTTGCGTTGTTGATAATGAAAAAGCTCTTCGAGATGGGATGAATGGCAAAACAAATTTCATCCATCCTATGTCACTAGGTATTACTCATTTTAATGAACCTTAAACATCAACCCGAAATACGACACAAACACGAACACAATATGGTTTTAAGTGTGTCTGACATGACACGATACAAATAAATATACGGTTTGGGTATATGGTAACAAAAAACCTTTATCATGATAACTAGACATGATTTACGGGTAAATGATAACAACCGATAAAAAAGGAGAAAAAGATTACAAAAGAATGATAAAAAGTAATAGTAAAAAATGAAAATATAAAAACAAACAAACATTGCCATGTTTTGTTCTCTTAGAAACTCCCATACATGGGTGGGGTTGAGTCTAATTGACAAACTCATTTAATGTGTTGCTCCCCTTGAAGTGAAGAGTTCAAGTCTCGTCAAAGACGGATATATCTAATTTAACTGGTTAAGAAAATAATAAAAAAAACTCCCATACATGCATAGACATGTGTCACCATGCATTTCAAGGTAAGGGCCCAAATAAGTGTCAATCACATGTATGATTGCCGACGCAAATTAATCTACATAAAAATAGGATTCAAAATTTTATTTATTTTTTAACAGCCTACGGTAAGGATGTCAATAAACAGGTTAATAGTTCGTATTAAAATCTTATATGGAATTAAACTTCAAATTTTTAAAAGAAACAAAGCTTATTGATAGGAGTAAAAAATTTCTGGTTAAACAAAGACTTGGTTCTTTTTGTGTCAAAGAGATAATTGGTAGGGGTCAAAATTTATTGGTGGAAGAAAAACTTGGTCCATTTTTTTCAATATAATTGGTGAATTTTTTTATATTTTTTGTGCAAACCTTGTTTTCTTTTCAGTTTTCACCGCTAGTACACGTACACATGCCCATTCTGTACAATCTTGATATAATTGGTCCACCTATCCTTTCACCTAATTAATTCATGAACTTTCAAATGGGTTGGTGTTCCATTAGCAAAGGTAAAGCCTTTAAACACCTTGAGAGGGAGAGGTCTTGGGTTGAAATCCCACAGACGATAGAAATAAAATATATTTGACGTTCAAAAAAAATTTCAAACAAAACTTATATAAAAGATTAATTTATAAGTTAAGTTGGTTATACAAAATTTAGAAAGGATTAGTTTATATCCTATGGTTATATTTGACTGACCCATTATCGAGAAAAATTTACATTAAAACGTCAACCAGCTTGGATTTATACCAACACATACGTAAAATTAAGCACTTAACAAATATTGTTTTTTTTTAACTTAAAGAATGGTAGCACGAGCTGAATCAGCGTCGAAAAATAAAGTAACTCGAATTTATATCTAGTGAAATCGTATTATAGTTGACCCGACTCATTTAGGAACAAAATTTATAACAAAACGTAGATCAACTGAAAACGTACAAAAAATAAGCACGAACATGTAAATAAAAATAAGCATGCAAAACTCGAAGAGGTTAAAATGACATTTTACAAAATGTTTAGATAGTTGAGAGGGTGTAAGGGATAATGCTAAAAGTTGAGAGGTTGAGATAAAAAAATATACAAAAAATACACAAAAACCCAAAATATGAGAGAGAGAGAGAGAGAGAGAGAGAGGTGTAGATGATTTCGCTACAGTGCTAAACCGAATGTTATATACGTAGTGGGGAAGGATCCACTAAAAAGTGGATTTTGCTTAAGTAGCTTAAGAAGGATTGTGATGATGACATGTGGCACTCCTAATAAGTATGAATGAAGGGAATTTTGGTCCTTATAAATAGGAGTGAAAATGACATGTGGCACCCCTTTTGTTTTTCAAATATACAACAAAAAAATCTAGTATAAAAAAATCTAGCACAAAAAATGTAGTACAAAAAAATATAGCACAAAAAATGTAGTACAAAAAAATATAGCACAAAAAAATCTAGTACATAAAAATATAGCACGAAAAAATTCAGAAAAAAATGTAGTACAAAAAATCCATCACAAAAAATTGAGAAAAAAAAATAAAGACAAAAAATTCAGCACAAAAAATTTAGCACAAAAATATAGTACAAAAATCCAACACAAAAAAATGTTATACAATATAGAAATACAACACATTTTAGTGGGTTTTTAGTCTTCATATTTTATATAGCAATATGGTACTCAAATTAAAGATAAAAAGACGCTCGATTTTACGGTGAAATTTTTATGAAAAAAATATTGTCATATAAAAATGTTATGAACGTTTAAAAAATGGGGGTGGAATATGCATATGCCTTGCATGTGGATAGAGAAAGTCTATAAATAGGATTTTCCCAAGATACCTTTGCTCTCATCCTTTCTCCTACACTTTCATCTTAACCATTGATTTAAAAAATGAATGGTTAAGATTACTTCTCATCGTACTTAGGCAAAATAAACTTTTTATTTGATCTTACCCCATATGTTGTGTGTAGTGTGAAAATATGCACACTCGTATATCGAAAGCATCCCAAAACTCATTAGATATTAAATATGGGGCAAAACCTTTTGCAAGTTTACTAAGTACGTAAACAAAAAAATAGATAAATGTAATTAACGATTATTTTCACGCATTGTGTTGATGAAAAGCCGCATGCTATGATAGTATTTAGTTGTATACAATAATTGCGTAAATCGGCTAGCAAAAACATAATAAAACTTCCGTATGGTGCACATGAAACCAAACATGGAATTCCATGAATACTAGATAGGATTGATTCCATGGAATTTCATGTTTTTTTTAATTAATAAACTATTCGTTTATTTACAACTTTCACATTTTGGTTTAATTGTGTATTTTATATCAGCTTTTACTTATACAAATTAATTAATTCGTCTAAAAAAGGTTTAGAGATGGGAGAAATGAGAAAGATAGGGACACTTAGGAAAATGATGGAAACTATTGATGTTGCGTTGTTGATAATGAAAAAGCTTTTCGAGATGGGATGAATGGTAAAACAAATTTCATCCATCCTATGTCACTAGGTATTACTCATTTTAATGAACCTTAAACATCAACCTGAAATACGACACAAACACGAACACAATATGGTTTTAAGTGTGTCTGACATGACACGATACAAATAAATATACGGTTTGGGTATACGGTAACAAAAAACCTTTATCATGATAACTAGACATGATTTACGGGTAAATGATAACAACCGACAAAGAAGGAGAAAAAGATTACAAAAGAATGGTAAAAAAGTAATAGTAAAAAAATGAAAAATATAAAAACAAACAAACATTGCCATGTTTTGTTCTCTTAGAAACTCCCATACATGGGTGGGGTTGAGTCTAATTGACAAACTCATTTAATGTGTTGCTCCCCTTGAAGTGAAGAGTTCAAGTCTCGTCAAAGACGAATATATCTAATTTAACTTGTTAAGAAAATAATAATAAAAAAAACTCCCATACATGCATAGACATGTGTCACCATGCATTTCAAGGTAAGGGCCCAAATAAGTGTCAATCACATGTATGATTGCCGACGCAAATTAATCTACATAAAAATAGGATTCAAAATTTTATTTATTTTTTAACAGCCTACGGTAAGGATGTCAATAAACAGGTTAATAATTAGTATTAAAATCTTATCTAGATTTAAACTTCAAATTTTTAAAAGAAACAAAGCTTATTGATAGGAGTAAAAAATTTCTGGTTGAACAAAGACTTGGTTCTTTTTGTGTCAAAGAGATAATTGGTAGGAGTCAAAATTTATTGGTCGAAGAAAAACTTGGTCCATTTTTATCAATATAATTGGTGAATTTTTTGTGTAAACCTTGCTATCTTTTCAGTTTTCACCACTGGTACACGTACACATGCCCATTCTGTACAATCTTGATATAATTGGTCCACCTATCCTTTCACCTAATTAATTCATGAACTTTCAAACGGGTTGGTGTTCCATTAGCAAAGGTAAAGCCTTTAAACACCTTGAGAGGGAGAGGTCTTGGGTTGAAATCTCACAGACGATAGAAATAAAATAAATTTGATGTTCAAAAAAAATTTCAAACAAAACTTATATAAAAGATTAATTTATAAGTTAAGTTGGTTATACAAAATTTAGAAAGGATTAGTTTATATCCTATTGTTATATTTGACTGACCCATTATCGAGAAAAATTTACATTAAAACGTCAACCAACTTGGATTTATACCAACACATACGTAAAATTAAGAACTTAACAAATATTGTTTTTTTTAACTTAAAGAATGGTACCACGAGCTGAATCAGCGTCGAAAAATAAAGTAACTCGAATTTATATCTAGTGAAATTGTATTATAGTTGACCCGACTCATTTAGGAACAAAATTTATAACAAAACGTAGATCAACTGAAAACGTACAAAAAATAAACACGAACATGTAAATAAAAATAAGCATGCTAAACTCTAGGAGGTTAAATGACATTTTACAAAATGTTTAGATAGTTGAGAGAGTGTAAGGGATAGTGCTAAAAGTTGAGAGATTGAGATAAAAAAATACAATAAAATACACAAAAACCCAAAATATGAGAGAGAGAGAGAAGTGTAGATGATTTCGCTACAGTGCTAAACCGAATGTTATATATGTAGTGGGGAAGGATCCACTAAAAAGTGAATTTTGCTTAAGTAGCTTAAGAAGGATTGTGATGATGACATGTGGCACTCCTAATAAATATGAATGAAGGGCATTTTGGTTCTTATAAATATGAGTGAAAATGACATGTGGCACCCCTTTTGTTTTTCAAAAATACAACAAAAAAAATCTAGTATAAAAAAATCTAGCACAAAACATCTAGTACAAAAAAATATAGCACAAAAAATATAGTACAAAAAAATATAGCACAAAAAAATCTAGTACAAAAAAATATAGCACGAAAAAATTCAGAAAAAAATGTAGTACAAAAAATCCATCACAAAAAATTGAGAAAAAAAAATTTAAGACAAAAAATTCAGCACAAAAAATATAGTACAAAAATCCAACACAAAAAAATGTTATACAATAAAGAAATACAACACATTTTAGTGGGTTTTTTTAGTCTTCATATTTTATATAGCAATATGGTACTTAAATTAAAGATAAAAAGACGCTCGGTTTTACGGTGAAATTTTTATGAAAAAAATAATGTTATATAAAAAAGTTATGAACGTTTAAAAAATGGGGGTGGAATATGCATGTGCCTTGCATGTGGAGAGAGAAAGTCTATAAATAGGATTTTCCCAAGATACCCTTGCACTCATCCTTTCTCCTACAATTTCATCTTAACCATTGATTTAAAAAATGAATGGTTAAGATTACTTCTCATCCTACTTAGGCAAAATAAACTTTTTATTTGATCTTACCCCATATGTTGTGTGTAGTGTGAAAATATGCACACTCGTATATCGAAAGCATCCCAAAACTCATTAGATATTGGATTTGGGGCAAAACCTTTTGCAAGTTTACTAAGTACGTAAACAAAAAAAATAGATAAATGTAATTAACGATTATTTTCGCGCATTGTGTTGATGAAATGCCGGATGCTATGATAGTATTTAGTTGTATACAATAATTGCGTAAATCGGCTGGCAAAAACATAATAAAACTTCCGTATGGTGCACATGAAACCAAACATGGAATTCCATGAATACTAGATAGGATTGATTGTACACATATGCTTGCGATGAACAACATGAAGAAGTCAATACCATGTAATCATATGTACCCGACAAATAAGCTCAAAGTAGTAGCCTCATAAGATTTAAGGTTTTGACATGCATTCTTTGATGTCACCGATTCCAACAACGACATCAATGTCCTCAATCAATCATATCATTATTCAACAAGGTTGTACATGGATCCATACCCAAATGTCAATTAAGGTAAACTATATACAATACAAGCAAATGTGTTATATTACTGAGGAATATACCCTAATTGGACAACTAATTTGAAAACATTTGCTTAACCACATGACAATATATCCCAATTCAGTAACTATTTTTATTTTTTCATGTTTTTTTGTAACACCTCGTAAATTCATGTCCAATATTATATTGACACGTGTCATGGTCTTTGAACGTGTAAAGGATTAAGTTAAAGGGACTAAAGTTGACAAACAAGGAATCTATGTGTGTAAAAGGATTCAAAGTGTCAACAATGGATAAATGTACCTTTCAATAACCCTACAAGATGTTTATAACCTTAAACGAATGAATTATGGATCATACGAAGCCAATTGTGGAAGAAAGTGAGAGATTTCAAACTAAAAGGGTTAAATGTGTCAACATGTTTAATTTATACCTCTGAGTGACCTTTTAGCGAACCCGAAGCTTTGTAACGATTAATTATGCTCACTAGAATAAGTATTAAAAATTTCACAAGGTTTCGATAAAGTATGAGAAAGTTAGGCTAACATTCGTTTGTAAGGGGTTAAAATCGTCAACGTTGAAATTTATGACTTTTCGGGTGATCATAAAGTTAACCGAGGACTTAACGATGTTTGGTTATGTCTTGGAGCCCTTTAAAGTCAATTTAGAGTGCAAGAAATAAGGTTTAAACCACGTTTACAAGGACCAGGGACCTAAAGTGCAAACCTTGAAACTTGTTTAACTTGTTCTTGGGAGCCATACCAGCCGCGTAAGCCCCCTAGGGAGTCTTACGCGGGCCACCTAAGCATGCCAGCGACAGAAAATACATGGCAGCTGCCAGTTCAGTCTGTTAACCAACTTTGGAGCCTTGTTTTGTATACCAGGGACTCCTCCACTGGTATTTCATGCAATAGGGACACATGGGACCATCTCATAACATTTGTAGACTTCCTTGGCATGATCCTACGTGATCAAAATCACTATATAAGGAGCTCTATTGTTGCAACATTGGACACTTTCATTTCAAAACTTTCACAACTTCAATTCTGAAGATTCCTGGAGCTCAAGACCTGTTCCTAGAAGTCATCAGTCGTGCATAGGACTCTTGTAAGCTTTCTTAACTTTCCTTAATTCAGTTTTGCTTAGTTAATTTGCTTAAAGTCAAACCGTCGTAATTAGAGTTTGACTTCGTGATTAATTAAATTTTGTCCAGTCAAATCTCGAATTGCAAGTACCTTTGAGTTGGTATTTATGTGGGTAATAAACCCTTAAAAGGGCACCCTCTGATTCCCACTCTAACTAGGTCAATTGTCGGGTCCAAGTTAATCTTAAAAAGTCAACAGAAAGCTTATTTTCAAATAAACGCATAATTAACAATGTAGAACCCATGCAACCTGTTTTATCACTAATATAACTTGGTAATTAATGTAAGAACATGTCTAAACATGTTCAACCCGACAATTTTCAGTTTAGGCTCGGTTCGGAACCGAAAGTCGCATAATTTGACTTTTGCTTTGACTTTCAATTCTGACCCAATGTAGCATGTTTTAGAAATGCCTTAGAGTTTTTTTTTTTTTGGACCAGGTTACATGTTAGTATAACCCTCTGTGATTATACAACTTGGTTCATTAGTTATCCGATTCATATGCATGTTTCCGTTATATGCCTAAATGTTGACTAGTATGCCCTCTTGACCTTAAAACAAGAATTTTGAAAATATGAGAGGACAATAATCTTTATTACTGATTTATAAACTTGTCCCTAAATTTTCACATCAGTTAGAGGTCTAGATTAAGAGTTATGCTCAATAGCGTAATTAGAACGTTTTTTATTAATTAAACGGAATAATTAGCATATAGCCTATCTAAACCCAATTTTTAATACCAAAATTTTTACCTAATAATGTAAAATAATATTTTGGGATTTTTGAAGATTTTTATTTATTTTTAGGCTGAGCATAACATAGGGTTATAGCTTTGATTCGGTAATTGTCAGTTTTGCCCTTTTGGCCTATAAAATGAGTTTTACAAATCATTTTGATACCAAACCTTTTTCTACTGATTTTATATGATAAATAAAATATTTTGAGTCTTCTGGAATAATAAAAATATCATCTTTTCTTATAAAACCCGGAAATCGCTTAAAACCGCCTTTTTACGCGTTTTAAACGCATAGTAAGTATTAAAACTATTTTAAATATATAAGACTTGATACCTACTGATATTTTTAGTAAATTTATATAGTTTAACAGTAAGCAAAAGTTTTAAACTCGGATTTCCAGATTTGACCTTTTAAGCTTATGTGAAATTACCAAAATGCCCCTACGGTGCATAGTTTAGTTATAAAAGCTAAATTTCACCTATATACCATTCCCTACTGTTATGACTTATAAAAATAAGTATTTTCACTGAATATATCAGACCTGAAACTCAGATTTGTATTTAAACTCTTTTATAAACTTTAAAATGACCAAAATGCCCCTACGGGGCATAGTTTGAATTTAAAACCATTTTGGGCATAATGGAAGGTATCCTACTGATATCACAACATATTTAAGGCATATTAACTTAGGAAACCTGTATTTGACTCTTTTGGTTACCCGTAACGCATTATTCGCGTTCGGTGCGGTTTATGTAACTAGTTTGCATAAATTAGCCGAAACGGGTCAAACCTTATCGTTGTTATCTCAAAATCCAAAATGTGGTTAGTTTACCCATATTATACAAGTATACAAACTTGTTGGGTCTAAACCACACTCTAATCTGGTCATCGCTTAATCATGCGTTTTGAACCGTGTATCTTCCTTTAAAAACTAACCGGTCTAAGTTTAGACTTATTTAAGACCCGTTAGGAATCTAATAGGTTATTAAAACCTTCGTTCCAGATTAGGAGCCCGGTAAAAGCTACGTGCACTTGCTGTTTGTGAATTATACTTGCTCAGGTAAATACTTTTAACTTATTTTCCCTATACGGGTTTGGGATACGGTATTATAATAATACCGCTTGGTCGGATATGTAATCATTTAAATCGGATTGTGATTAATGTATTTACATAACTCGTTTTAATCTGTATTATTTGGTGTATGGCCTTTGGGGGTTAAATGACCATGTCCCGGATATCCTTGGCATCATTCAAAGAAATGGCCACGACCTAAGCACGGGGTGTAGGCATACACCTGACAGTTGCATATGTAAAAACTGGTAATCCACTAAAAGGAATCAACCTTGTGGGCATTATACCTGTGGCGTGTCAATTAATCTTGACCGGCTCTTCTAACCGGCACTAACGGACGACAAATAAGTAAAACTGTATACAATATTATTTTTAAATAATTGTCCCAAGTTATAAAAGATTTTGTGCCATGTGCATTTAAACTAATTTTCTTAAACTCTTTTCAAAATGAGTCTGTTAATTGTATTTACCAGTGTAAACTGGCGTATTTTCCAAAAAGGTTAAGTGCATGTACTAGACGAAATAGGCTGGCTACTCCTGGCATCATTAATCAAGTTTTGCAAGCTCTAGATGTTAAAGTCTATTGAACAATAATCTTTTTACCTTTCGATCCGCCTGTGGATCCATTACAGTCCGTTGTGATACTTTGATATTACTATTTATTCGGTTTGTAATGTGATTCATCTTTTACTTCCGCTGTGCATTTAAAATTGTGTTGTTTGACTATGATGATATCAACTACGTCACGATACTCCCCACCAGTAATACGTGGAAATATCGGGGTGTGACATTTTTTTAATTAATAAACTATTCGTTTATTTACAACTTTCACATTTTGGTTTAATTGTGTATTTTATATCAGCTTTTACTTATACAAATTAATTAATTCGTCTAAAAAAGGCTTAGGATTAATCCAAATTTGTTTTATTTCTAACTTTGTCTTTTATATTTTCTTGTTGTATCCTTTGTTTGTTTTGACAGGTTCAAAAAGATGCCACCAAGAATGAGAGGGAGAGGAAGAGGCAAGGGGCCACTCGTCGCCCCAAATGATCATGAGGTCGGGCCTTCGCACCGGCGAACACCATCTGATTCTCTAAGCCGGAGTCCTCAAGAAAACTGGAGGACCTATATTTAACCCGCAAGGCGCTCAGTTTCGCTGAGCTCCTCCCCTTCTTTCCAAAACTCCTTTGGGCCTCAGTCTGAAAATGAGCCCCATAATTCCCACCATTCTTATATACCTCTCCAGGGCCACAACTCACCCTTCGATGACCCAACGCCCTATTTCCAGAGTCGGTTCAACCCGGCAAACTACATTGAAGAACCAGTGGGTTTTAACCCATTAGGACCTGAAGACCACTTCTCGGGCGACCATGCGATGGACATGGACATGGACGAGGACACCGATCCCGCAGAGCCACCGTCCGGAACCCCTACGCACCCCATTGAAATTTCGGATGGGTCACCCTTTCTAGGATCACCTTATAATGGTCCCGATAGCTACGAGGCGAGGTTCAACCAGATCGACTGGGTGTTTACTCCCAGTTACCACAACTCACCGCAGCAGCAGCAGCAGCCATAGCAGGATCCCTCCGAGGATTCCCGTTTTGTAGCGGTCACTCCACCGCCACCACCAGTGCAGCAACAGCCTCCGGAGCCACCGAGGCGTAGGAGAACAACCGCACAGATGTCCATGCGAGGGGGAGTCCGTATCATCACTCCTCAACCATCTAGTGGCAGTTATTATCCGCCACTATACGAAGACCCACAGATGGGTGGGCCTTCGAACCCTGTTTCTGAGGTGCAGTCTACGCCGGTCGCACTGCCACCAGTGGGTTTTAACAACCCAATTCCTACATACGCCGGTTCAGCGGCGTACAACCCATTTAAGCAGCCGGCCCACACCAACTATAACTACGCTGAGGCTGACTCATATCTGGTAGCGGCAAACTACAATGCCCTTTATCCGGAAGGACCCTTTGGAGTCCCATATCAAGCTGGATATCCACACTATGGGTACCCACCTTATGGGTATCAACAGCCGCCACCTCCTCAACCTCCGCTGTTTCAGCAGCCCCCGCAGCCGTCAGTGATATCACCACCGCATCATCAGGAGATTCTTCAAAGGTTGAGTCAGGTGCAACAGGAGGTTCGGGAAGGGCGTAGGCAAAACCGAGGAATTTTAAAGGGTCTGGCGAGCTTAATCAAGGGGAAGAGCAAAAAGGATCATTAAATCCTTTATTTGTTTGTTTGTTTTTAGTGTTTAATCAGTCCCTGCGTGGACATCTACTTCTCTAACCAGTCCCTGCGAGGACTTGTAATTTCTGTTTAGCCCCTGCGTGGGCATGTCTTCATGTTTAACCCCTGCGTGGGTATGTTATGTTTGTTTAGCCCATGCGCGGGCAAGTTAGTTCTCTTTAAGTCCCGTTTAGGGCAAACCTGTAATTTTTAATTTATGTAGTGGAATGGTTTAATTTAAAATTTTCATTTTGTTAATTATATGCATAAACATAAAATATAAATAAATATAAAAAATAACATTTCTTTTATAAGATCTACCATTATAATAAAATGGCAAAATCTAAAAAGGACAAGACCTAGCCCATGTGTCATCTTAAGACTATGCCAAGATGGTAGTTCCTAAATTAGATTCATATCCTTATTAACATCTCAATTTAAGATTGTTCTGCATTGAATATTAAAAAGAATCCTAAAGGTAAAACCTAGCCACATGTCATTCTAGATATGGCCAAGATGGTAAAATCTGTTTAAAATATTCAAATCTTTGTTAACATCTGTAAACATGTTAACACTCTTGACAAAATGTGATTCGATAAAATAGCATAAGTCATTCTTAAATTGGATTATTCCAATTCCCTCCTTATTTATATAATCACCCATTAGGGATGAAGTGCCTACGGGCCATAATTACCGTCCTTTGTGACTAAAGACAGTGGTGGTCCACGACTCCCTGTCAAGAAAAGGTAATGAACTTTGATTCAAGCCTTAATGCCTCGATTTTATAAAACCCTGTCTTATAAATTAAATATGTCCCTGTGACTTGGCCTTTTGTGCTATTATTAAGTTATAATTAAAGGATTATTATGATAAAGATCCTAAATAAATACAGTTAACAAATTAACCTAAATGGTTATTAATACCATGGTTAATAAATCATCAAGAATGATTTTACTGTATTAGACTTCTGAATAAATGATTATCATCAATTTATGTAGCCAGCAAGCTACATGGCAGAGTCTAAAGAAATAAACAGTCACCCTCGGGAAAATCATGACACTACCAGGATCAACATGACCGGTGCGGAACTTCAAGCACTAATTGATAATGTTGTTACCAAGGCCATAGATAGGCGATTAAATGAGTCAAGTGGTACTCAAAGCAAGGCCTCATCTGTACCCCACTCTAAACCTAAGACTCACTCTGAGGCTCATGATAAGCCGCCATCAAAGAAGGATGATGACCGACACTCATCAAATCAGCATAGTATTCCGTCAAATAAGATTGAGCTCAAACAAGAACCACGTGGTAAGTCCTGTACCTACAAATATTTCGTCTCTTGCAAGCCCCGGGATTTCACTGGGGAGAAAGGGGCTGTGGATTGCATGACATGGTTGGACGAAATGGATACCGTGGTTGACATCAGTGGTTGCGCTGATAGGGATGTTGTGAAGTATGTATCTCAGTCGTTTAAAGGAGAAGCACTAGCCTGGTGGAGGTCTCTAATCCAGGCTACTGGGAAGATTCCATTATACAATCTGTCTTGGGATCAGTTTGTTGCGCTCATCAAAGAGAAATACTGCCCTCAGCATGAGGTTGAAAAGATTGAGTCAGACTTCTTATCTCTGGTGATGAAAAACCTAGACTGTCAGACTTACCTTACTAGCTTTAATACCATGTCTCGACTGGTTCCATATCTGATAACACCGGAACCCAAGCGAATTGCTCGTTTCATTGGGGGTTTGGCCCCAGAGATCAAGGCCAGTGTCAAGGCATCATGGCCTGCTACTTTTAGGTCAGCAGCTGACCTATCTTTATACCTTACCTTGGATGCGGTCAGGCTAAGATCGCATAAGAACTCGGAGGAAAGCAAGAGAAAATGTGAGGATGATAACTCACGGCGGTCTGAGAAGAAGCATAAGGGAAACACAGACCACAAGAAGAGGTTTGGATCTGGCAAGGGTAGTCAGCAAACAGATGAGAAGCCAAAGTGTAAAACCTGCCAGAAACGTCATTTTGGAAAATGCAGGTTCGAATCCAAGTCTCAGTCAAAACCATTTGCGTGTGGGTTATGCAAATCCAAAGAGCACAAGACGATAGAGTGCAAGAAGATAAAGGATGCAACATGCTATAACTGTAACGAGAAGGGGCACATTAAGTCCAACTGCCCTAAGTATGCCAAAAAGCCTGAAGAAGCTAAAAAGACCAATGCTAGGGTCTTTCGAATGGATGCACGAGAAGCCGTTCAGGATGATAATGTGATCACAGGTACCTTCCTTATAAATGATGTTTATGCAAGGGTGTTATTTGATTCGGGTGCGGATAAGTCATTTGTAGATGATAAGTTTTGTAAGTTGTTGAATTTACCTGTTAAAACCCTAAGCGTAAAATATGAAGTAGAGTTGGCCGATGGTACCTTAGAAACTGCCTCAACCGTGTTAGATGGATGTTTCATATCCATTAGGAACCACTCTTTTCCCTTATCCTTACTTCCTTTGAAATTAGCTGGTTTCGACATAGTAATAGGCATGGATTGGTTATCACATAACCAAGCCCAGATCTTGTGTAACAAGAAACAAGTGGTGATCAAGACTCCATATGGTGAACCACTTACCATACAGGGAGATACTCAGTATGGGTTGCCTAAGCAAGTGTCTATGCTTAAGGCGTCAAGGTGTATGAAGAAAGGTTGTGTCATTTATATGGCGCAAGTAACCATTGATGAGCCAAAACCCAGGGTTGAAGACATCCCTGTCATCTCTGAATATCCAGAAGTATTCCCTGAAGAACTACCTGGTTTACCCCCAGATAGGCAAGTGGAGTTCAGAATCGACATAATACCTGGAGCAGCACCTGTTGCAAGAGCACCTTACCGGTTAGCCCCAACTGAGATGAAAGAGTTGAAGACTCAGTTGGATGATTTGTTGGCAAAAGGATTTATTAGGCCTAGCTCATCTCCTTGGGGAGCACCAATCCTGTTTGTAAAGAAGAAGGATGGATCGATGCGTCTATGCATCGATTATCGCGAGCTTAATAAAGTCACTATCAAGAATAGATATCCATTGCCCAGGATCGACGATCTGTTAGATCAATTACAAGGGGCAAGTTACTTCTCCAAGATCGACCCGCGGTCAGGCTACCACCAACTAAAGGTTAAAGATGAAGATGTACACAAGACTGCATTTAGGACTCGTTATGGTCATTACGAGTTCCTTGTGATGCCATTTGGACTCACTAATGCACCAGCAGCATTCATGGATCTCATGAATCGCGTATGCAAGCCTTACTTGGATAAATTCGTTATCGTCTTCATCGATGATATTCTTATTTACTCGAAGAATCAAGCTGACCATGAGAAGCACCTTCATTGTATTCTTTCACTGCTTCAACAAGAGAAACTCTATGCCAAGTTTTCAAAGTGTGAATTTTGGCTTCGTGAAGTCCAATTTCTTGGACATGTGGTTAGTGAGCATGGTATCTAGGTGGATCCCGCTAAGGTTGAAGCTGTCATGAATTGGCAAGAGCCGAAGACGCCCACAGAAATTCATAGCTTTTTGGGACTGGCAGGATATTACAGATGTTTTATTGAGAATTTCTCAATGATTGCAGCACCCCTAACTTCGTTAACTAGAAAGAATATTAAGTTTGCTTGGGGTCCTAAGCAACAAGAATCGTTTGATATACTTAAGCAGAAACTGAGCAATGCTCCCGTGTTGACATTGCCTGATGGAATAGAAGAATTTGTAGTATACTGCGACGCATCACACACTGGTATGGGATGTGTGCTCATGCAGAAAGGCAAGGTTATTGCCTACGCTTCTCGACAGTTGAAGTTGCACGAGAAGAATTACACCACCCATGATTTGGAGTTGGGTGCCGTTGTATTTGCACTAAAACTATGGAGGCATTATTTGTATGGTACCAAGTGTGTGATCTATTCTGATCACAAGAGCCTTCAACATCTACTTAATCAGAAGGATCTGAACATGAGGCAGCGACGATGGTTGGAGACACTGAATGATTATGATTGTGAAATCAGATACCATCCAGGCAAGGCAAATGTGGTTGCCGATGCCTTAAGTAGGAAGGAAAGGGTTAAGCCCATAAGAATCAATGCCAAGAGCATTGAATTAAAGAACAGTTTAAATGAAAGATTGTTAGCCGCGCAAAAGGAAGTTGTATTAGAAGCTAACTATCCTGACGAGAAGTTGGGAGTAACTGCTGAGCAGTTATCTTATGGCAAGGATGGAATCCTAAGATTAAATTGACGAATATGGGTTCCAATTTATGGAGGACTACGGGATGTTATCCTCCAAGAAGCCCACAATTCTAAGTATTCCGTTCATCCTGGAAGTGACAAGATGTACCAGGATTTGAAAGCAAATTATTGGTGGATAGGCTTGAAGAAGTCTATAGCTACTTATGTAGCCAAATGTTTGACGTGCGCGCAAGTTAAAGCTGAACACCAAAAGCCGTCAGGTCTACCACAACAGCCTGAACTTCCCACTTGGAAGTGAGAAATGGTGACTATGGATTTTATCACCAAGTTTCCAAAGACGAAGAGAGGAAATGATACTATTTGGGTTATAGTGGATAGACTGACTAAGTCAGCCCACTTCTTACCGATTAAGGAAACACACAGCTCAGATAAGTTAGCTCAGCTATACGTGGATGAGATTGTATCTCTCCAAGGAGTACCAGTGTCTATCATCTCTGATAGGGATACAAGGTATACATCGCATTTCTGGAAAAGTTTTCAACAATCCCTAGGTACTCGATTAAATTTCAGCACAGCATATCATCCTCAAACGGATGGTCAAAGTGAACGTACTATACAGACACTGGATATGCTACGAGCTTGTGTTATTGATTTGGGTGGAAGTTGAGATGATCATCTTCCATTGATCGAATTTTCATACAATAATAGTTATCATTCCAGTATTCAAGCTGCACCTTTTGAAGCTTTGTATGGAAGAAAGTGCAGAACGCCAGTTTGTTGGGCAGAAGTTGGAGATGTCCAACTAACAGGACCCGATATAGTCTTGGAGACGACCGATAAGATTGTACAGATACGAGATCATCTCAAAGCTGCCAGGGATAGGCAGAAAAGCTACGCAGATTTAAGACGTAAACCTCAAAAGTTCGAGGTAGGTGACAAGGTTCTTCTTAAAGTGTCACCCTGGAAGGGAGTGATGCGATTTGGTAAGAAAGGTAAGTTAAGCCCAAGATATATAGGACCATTCGAAATCATCGAATGTGTCAGAACAGTGGCTTATAAGCTAAATTTGCCTGAAGAGCTCAGTGGTATTCATAATGTATTCCACATCTGCAATCTAAAGAAATGTCTAGCTGATGAAACACTAGTCATACCGCATACAGATGTGCACATAGATGAGAGTCTGAAGTTTGTTGAGAAACCTTTGTCAATTGAGGATCGACAGGTCAAGAAGCTTCGAAGGAAGCATGTACCGATTGTAAAGGTTAAATGGGATGCCCGTAGAGGTCCCGAGTACACGTGGGAGATAGAATCCACAATGAAAGAAAAGTACCCTCATTTATTTCAGTAAATCTCGAGGTCGAGATTTCTTTTAAGGGGGTGAGGATGTAACACCTCGTAAATTCATGTCCAATATTATATTGACACGTGTCATGGACTTTGAACGTGTAAAGGTTTAAGTTAAAGGGACTAAAGTTGACAAACAAGGAATCTATGTGTGTAAAAGGATTCAAAGTGTCAACAATGGATAAATGTACCTTTCAATAACCCTACAAGATGTTTATAACCTTAAATGAATGAATTATGGATCATACGAAGCCAATTGTGGAAGAAAGTGAGAGATTTAAAACTATAAGGGTTAAATGTGTCAACATGTTTAATTTATATCTCTGAGTGACCTTTTAGCGAACCCAAAGCTTTGTAACGATTAATTATGCAACCTGTTTTATCACTAATATAACTTGGTAATTAATGTAAGAACATGTCTAAACATGTTCAACCCGACAATTTTCAGTTTAGGCTCGGTTCGGAACCGAAAGTCGCATACTTTGACTTTTGCTTTGACTTTCAGTTCTGACCCAATGTAGCATGTTTTAGAAATGCCTTAGAGTTTTTTTTTGGGACCAGGTTACATGTTAGTATAACCCTCTGTGATTATACAACTTGGTTCATTAGTTATCCGATTCATATGCATGTTTCCGTTATATGCTTAAATGTTAACTATTATGCCCTCTTGACCTTAAAACAAGAATTTTGAAAATATGAGAGGACAATAATCTTTATTACTGATTTATAAACTTGTCCCTAAATTTTCACATCAGTTAGAGGTCTAGATTAAGAGTTATGCTCAATAGCGTAATTAGAAAGCTTTTTATTAATTAAACGACATAATTAGCATATAGCCTATCTAAACCCAATTTTTAATACCAAAATTTTTACCTACTGATGTAAAATAATATTTTGGGATTTTTGAAGATTTTTATTTATTTTTAGGCGGAGCATAACATAGGGTTATAGCTTTGATTCGGTAATTGTCGGTTTTGCCCTTTTGGCCTATAAAATGAGTTTTACAAATCATTTTGATACCAAACATTTTTCTACTGATTTTATATGATAAATAAAATATTTTGAGTCTTCTGGAATAATAAAAATATCAGCTTTTCTTATAAAACCCGGAAATCGCTTAAAACCGCCTTTTTACGCGTTTTAAACGCATAGTAAGTATTAAAACTATTTTAAATATATAAAACTTGATACCTACTGATATTTTTAGTAAATTTGTATAGTTTAACAGTAAGAAAAAGTTTTAAACTCAGATTTCCAGATTTGACCTTTTAAGCTTATGTGAAATTACCAAAATGCCCATACGGTGCATAGTTAAGTTATAAAAGGTAAATTTCACCTATATACCATACCCTACTGTTATGACTTATAAAAATAAGTATTTTCACTGAATATATCAGACCTGAAACTCAGATTTGTATTTAAACTCTTTATAAACTATAAAATGACCAAAATGCCCCTACGGGGCATAGTTTGAATTTAAAACCATTTTGGGCATAATGGAAGGTATCCTACTGATATCACAACATATTTAAGGCATATTAACTTAGGAAACTTGTATATGACTCTTTTGGTTACCCGTAACGCATTATTCGTGTTCGGTGCAGTTTATGCAACTAGTTTGCATAAATTAGCCGAAACGGGTCAAACCTTATCGTTGTTATCTCAAAATCCAGAATGTGGTTAGTTTATCCATATTATACAAGTATATAAACTTGTCGGGTCTAAACCATACTCTAATCCGGTCATCGCTTAATCGTGCGTTTTGAACCGTGTATCTTCCTTTAAAAACTAACTGGTCTAAGTTTAGGCTTATTTAAGACCCGTTAGGAATCTAATAGGTTATTAAAACCTTCGTTCCAGATTAGGAGCCTGGTAAAACCTACGTGCACTTGCTGTTTGTGAATTATACTTGCTCAGGTAAATACTTTTAACTTATTTTCCCTATACGGGCTTGGGATATGGTATTATAATAATACCGCTTGGTCGGGTATGTAGTCATTTAAATCGGATTGTGATTAATGTATTTACATAACTCGTTTTAATTTGTATTATTTGGTGTATGGCCTTTGGGGGTTAAATGACCGTGTCCCGGATTTCCTTGGCATCATTCAAAGAAATGGCCACGACCTAAGCACGGGGTGTAGGCATACACCTGACAGTTGCATATGTAAAAACTGGTAATCCACTTAAAGGAATCAACCTTGTGGGCATTATACCTGTGGCGTGTCAATTAATCTTGACCGGCTCTTCTAACCGGCACTGACGGACGACAAATAAGTAAAACTGTATACAAGATTATTTTTAAATAATTGTCCCAAGTTATAAAAGATTTTGTGGCATGTGCATTTAAACTATTTTTAAATAATTGTCATGTTTTGTTCTCTTAGAAACTCCCATACATGGGTGGGGTTGAGTCTAATTGACAAACTCATTTAATGTGTTGCTCCCCTTGAAGTGAAGAGTTCAAGTCTCGTCAAAGACGGATATATCTAATTTAACTTGTTAAGAAAATAATAAAAAAAACTCCCATACGTGCATAGACATGTGTCACCATGCATTTCAAGGTAAGGGCCCAAATAAGTGTCAATCACATGTATGATTGCCGACGCAAATTAATCTACATAAAAATAGGATTCAAAATTTTATTTATTTTTTAACATCCTACGGTAAGGATGTCAATAAACAGGTTAATAGTTAGTATTAAAATCTTATCTGGATTTAAACTTCAAATTTTTAAAAGAAACAAAGCTTATTGATAGGAGTAAAAAATTTTTGGTTGAACAAAGACTTGCTTCTTTTTGTGTCAAAGAGATAATTGGTAGGAGTCAAAATTTATTGGTGAAAGAAAAACTTGGTCCATTTTTATCAATATAAATGGTGAATTTTTTGATATTTTTTTTGCAAACCTTTCTATCTTTTCAGTTTTCACCACTGGTACATGTACACATGCCCATTCTGTACAATCTTGATATAATTGGTCCACCTATCCTTTCACCTAATTAATTCATGAACTTTCAAACGGGTTGGTGTTCCATTAACAAAGGTAAAGCCTTTAAACACCTTGAGAGGAAGATGTCTTGGGTTGAAGTCCCACAGACGATAGAAATAAAATAAATTAGACGTTCAAAAAAAATTTCAAACAAAACTTATATAAAAGATTAATTTATAAGTTAAGTTGGTTATACAAAATTTAGAAAGGATTAGTTTATATCCTATGGTTATATTTGACTGACTCATTATCGAGAAAAATTTACATTAAAACGTCAACCAACTTGGATTTATACCAACACATACGTAAAATTAAGCACTTAACAAATATTGTTTTTTTAACTTAAAGAATGGTACCACGAGCTGAATCAGCGTCGAAAAATAAAGTAACTCGAATTTATTCCTAGTGAAATCGTATTATAGTTGACCCGACTCATTTAGGAACAAAATTTATAACAAAACGTAGATCAACTGAAAACGTACAAAAAATAAGCACGAACATGTAAATAAAAATAAGCATGTAAAACTCGTGGAGGTTAAAATGACATTTTACAAAATGTTTAGATAGTTGAGAGGGTGTAAGGGATAATGCTAAAAGTTGAGAGGTTGAGATAAAAAAAAATGCACAAAAAGCCAAAATATGAGAGAGAGAGAGAGAGAGAGAGAGAGTGAGAGAGAGAAGTGTAGATGATTTCGCTACAGTGCTAAACCGAATGTTATATATATGTAGTGGGGAGGATCCACTAAAAAGTGGATTTTGCTTAAGTAGATTAAGAAGGATTGGGATTATAACATGTGGCACTCCTAATAAGTAGGAATGAAGGGTATTTTGGTCCTTATAAATAGGAGTGAAAATGACATGTGACGCCAGAAAAAAAATGTAGTACAAAAAATCCATTACAAAAAATTGAGAAAAAAAAATTTAAGACAAAAAATTTAGCACAAAAATATAGTACAAAAATCCAACAAAAAAAATGTTATACAATATAGAAATACAACACATTTTAGTGGGTTTTTTTAGTCTTCATATTTTATATAGCAATATGGTACTCAAATTAAAGATAAAAAGACGCTCAATTTTACGGTGAAATTTTTATGAAAAAAAATAATGTCATATAAAAAAGTTATGAACGTTTAAAAAATAGAGGTGGAATATGCATGTGCCTTGCATGTGGAGATAGAAAGTCTATAAATATGATTTTTCCCAAGATACCCTTGCACTCATCCTTTCTCCTACACTTTCATCTTAACCATTGATTTAAAAAATGAATTGTTATGATTACTTCTCATCTTATTTAGGCAAAAATAATTTTTTTATTTGATCTTACCCCATATGTTGTGTGTAGTGTGAAAATATGCGCACTCGTATATCGAAAGCATCCCAAAACTCATTAGATATTGGATTTGGGGCAAAACCTTTTGCAAGTTTACCAAGTACGTAAACAAAAAAAATAGATAAATGTAATTAACGATTATTTTCGCGCATTGTGTTAATGAAATGCCGGATGCTATGATAGTATTTAGTTGTATACAATAATTGCGTAAATCGGCTAACAAAAACATAATAAAACTTCCGTATGGTGCACATGAAACCAAACATGGAATTCCATGAATACTAGATAGAATTGATTGTACACATATGCTTGCGATGAACAACATGAAGAAGTCAATACCATGTAATCATATGTACCCGACAATTAAGCTCAAAGTAGTAGCCTCACAAGATTTAAGGTTTTGACATGCATTCTTTGATGTCACCGATTGCAACAACGACATCAATGTCCTCAATCAATCATATCATTATTCAACAAGGTTGTACATGGATCCTTATCCAAATGTCAATTAAGGTAAACTATATACAATACAAGTAAATGTGTTATATTACTGAGGAATATACCCTAATTGGACAACTAATTTGAAAACATTTGCTTAACCACATGACGATATATCCCAATTCAGTAACTATTTTTATTTTTTTCATGTTTTTTTTAATTAATAAACTATTCGTTTATTTACAACTTTCACATTTTGGTTTAATTGTGTATTTTATATAAGCTTTTACTTATACAAATTAATTAATTCGTCTAAAAGAGGTTTAGGGATTCGAGAAATGAGAAAGATAGGGACACTTAGGAAAACGATGGAAACTATTGATGTTGCGTTGTTGATAATGAAAAAGCTCTTCGAGATGGGATGAATGGTAAAACAAATTTCATCCATCCTATGTCACTAGGTATTACTCATTTTAATGAATCTTAAACATCAACCCGAAATACGACACAAACACGAACACAATATGGTTTTAAGTGTGTCTGACATGACACGATACAAATAAATATACGGTTTGGGTATATGGTAACAAAAAAATCTTTATCATGATAGCTAGACATGATTTACGGGTAAATGATAACAACCGATAAAGAAGGAGAAAAAGATTACAAAAGAATGGTAAAAAAGAAATAGTAAAAAAATGAAAAATATAAAAACAAACAGACATTGCCATGTTTTGTTCTCTTAGAAACTCCCATACATGGGTGGGGTTGAGTCTAATTGACAAACTCATTTAATGTGTTGCTCCCCTTGAAGTGAAGAGTTCAAGTCTCGTCAAAGACGGATATATCTAATTTAACTTGTTAAGAAAATAATAAAAAAAAACTCCCATACATGCATAGACATGTGTCACCATGCATTTCAAGGTAAGGGCCCAAATAAGTGTCAATCACATGTATGATTGCCGACGCAAATTAATCTACATAAAAATAGGATTCAAAATTTTATTTATTTTTTAACAGCCTACGGTAAGGATGTCAATAAACAGGTTAATGGTTAGTATTAAAATCTTATCTGGGTTTAAACTTCAAATTTTTAAAAGAAACAAAGCTTATTGACAGGAGTAAAAAATTTCTGGTTGAACAAAGACTTGGTTCTTTTTGTGTCAAAGAGATAATTGGTAGGAGTCAAAATTTATTGGTGGAAGAAAAACTTGGTCCATTTTTATCAATATAATTGGTGAATTTTTTGATATTTTTTGTGCAAACCTTGCTATCTTTTCAGTTTTCACCACTGGTCCACGTACACATGACCATTCTGTACAATCTTGATATAATTGGTCCACCTATCCTTTCACCTAATTAATTCATGAACTTTCAAACGGGTTGGTGTTCCATTAGCAAAGGTAAAACCTTTAAACACCTTGAGAGGGAGAGGTCTTGGGTTGAAGTCCCACAGACGATAGAAATAAAATAAATTTGACGTTCAAAAAAATTTTCAAACAAAACTTATATAAAAGATTAATTTATAAGTTAAGTTGGTTATACAAAATTTAGAAAGGATTAGTTTATATCCTATGGTTATTCTGATGATTTTTATGATGGTTATGTTGTTTAGATGATATTTAGGATGATTATGTTGTTTTTATAGAGAAATACTTGCTTAAGAAAGTAGTTTTAGATGATTTTTGGATAGATTTCAAAAAATGAAAACCCGTAGGGCGATGTTTTAATTATGTTTGTAACAAGGTTTGGCGTGTTTTAGATGATTATATAAATTTAGTTTGATGTTCTTTTGTTATACATAACCCGACCCGACCCGATACGAACCGATTTTTTTACTTATATTCCTAGGGGTCTAAAGTTTTTAAAAATGTTCCGCACCCCATGGAAAAATTCTTGGATCCACCACTGGTAACAACCAGGAAGTATAGAGGGATCAGACGGAGATCGTGGTGGCGGAGAGAAAGACCAGGGCACGACGGGGGAGTTGCAGGTTTCCGGCTAGGTTGTAGAGGTGGTGGCAGGTCATGGAAGATGAAAAAGAAGAGAGATATAGTGGCTGCCAGGAGAGATTTAGTGTTTAACATTATTATTTAGGGTTTAGCTTTATTGTTTAGTTTTAGTGTTTATCATTAGTATTTTAGGATTTAGCTTTAGGGTTTTAATAATAGGGTTTAGGATTTAGCTTTAGGGTTTCGTTTTTAGGTTTTAGCATAGGATTTAGCCTTAGGGTTTAGATTTATGGTTTAGCTTTAGGGTAAAGGGTTTAGAGTTTATAGTTAGTGTTCGACGAGCCTATCCCAATGTCGCTGGCATGAGCTCAATCGTCGTTCATTTGACCCGGTTCCTACCTTTCTAAGGTTAAGGATATATATTTTTCACAATATGTACATATGTATAGTTTAAAATCGACTATATACATATTTATATAATTCAAAATTGACAAAACCGAACCGTTTTCATCTCAAAACAGAGCCACTCGCATGAAGGGATAGACCCTTCGTGCAGCAGCCATTCGCACGAAGGGTACTATTTCATCTCGTTCGGAATTTTTCTAAGTGTTGAACGTTGATCAGATCCCCATGTTCAATATGGACGATTCTGTGATACCAGAGTGTGAACAATGGAGCCTTGGCTTCCAATCTAGTTCCACCACCTCACTTGAACTTGCAAACGAACACCCAAATTATGATAACCCAGGAAAACGCACAACACAACTAGCTTCTCCGGCAACTATGTGCTAAATTTCGGGACGAAATTTCTTTCAACTTGGGGATGATGTGACAACTCGTATAAATCCCTGAACGTTTCGTTTTACTATGTAATTACATGTACGTTAAATGAATTGAATTTGGTGATTTATTTTAATTGAACGATGGTGTGCTTAGTAATGTGTAATGTGAATTGTGTGAAACCGAAACCCGAAACTGAAATATTGAAATATGTTATTTTGTGAAACGAAGCGTTGTAATATATTGCTCTGCTTTACAAATCGTTTTAATTAGTTTTTCTGTGAATCTTGCGAAACTGTCACTTCGTGCGAAACCGTCACTTATTAAAACCCAACCCAAACCCACCTCTCCCCTCCTTGCGCCACATATAGGCCCAACCCCAACCCAAGTCCCCTTATTTGAAACATTAGGCCCAAACCCACACTTCTTGTTCCTTGTAGCCCATTAGCCCAACTTTCTTGGGTTTTAATTATATGTAAGAGACTTTGGGAATAAGTAATAAAAAACAAAAACCCTAATTCCCCTTGTGTACATCGACCAGAAGGAACCCCCCCCCCCCCGCGCAAATTGTTAGTATTCTTGATTTGATTGTGATTCTTGTAGAAACATGGCTGTGATTTTTAGATAACATGCAAGGGTTTTGATGTTATATAATTTATTTCGGTTAAGAATGAGATTTGTTGAAGTAACCGATAGTATGTATGCATATATGATCATGGGCTGCGTTTTTATGAAAAATCATGATTTGTTATGGCTAGGGTTTTGTGATGGTTAGATGATAATTGATGATTAACCTATTTTGAGTTGTTATTAGGAAGAGTTGAGATCGTTTACACGCGTTTTGGTGTTGTTAAATTGTAAAACTGCATGTTGATTGATCAAAACAGCCAACTTCAGTTGGCTGTAAACGGACCGTTATTAATCAAAAATTTGATTTTCTGAAGTCTAAATTATATGTTTTTGAAAAAAAATCAAATGGCACTGGAATCATATTTTTTCGAGGTCGTTTTCTATTTTTAAAGGTCTGTTTTGTACAGCAGCAAAAGCTGCGTTTTTTCTGCAAAAAATGTGTGTTATGTTTTTCGTCATAACTTGAAACCAGGATGAGTTAGGTCACGAAATTTGTACAGTAGATGGCCACGGGTGTCTCCGTAATTCTCCAACAGGAATTTCGTCAATCGGACTTACGATAAATTTTAAATGAATTTTTCCGTGGACTGCAGTCAGAAAGTGATGAATCTGGTTGCAGCCCGGTAAATGATTTTTATAAAATAATTGGTAACGAATTGGATCCCGAGATTTTTACACAATAATATATGGATTGTTTAAAACTTTCTGTAAAGTTTTGGGAATTTTTGGAATAAGTTAACTATTTTATTAAAATACCCGAAAAAAGCCCAGTTTTGGATGTTAAAGCTGAAACATTATAAGTAGTGATTTGCGTGTCTCAATGTCGGTTAGGTTATCTGATAATGATCCAACTTGTTATATGTTAACGAAAGTTTTATGTGAAATATGGTGTGCTTGATCTTGAGTAGTTATAGGTGGAATGTGTTTATGGGCGTGAACTGTCAAAGTGGGTGCATGTTATGTGGTAGATGCGTGTAGGAACTTTGTGCTCTATTTGAAACCACTAATGGACTAAGTGGTAATTATACTAGGACGTGAATGACCAACCCTGATTGTTAGCTATTTTAAGAGTCTAACCGAGCAACCAAAGGTGAGTTCACACTTTCGTCAAAGCATGGGATTCCCGGTGGTTTGGGAATGAGTTAAGTAACAATTATCCCCCTTAGGTGGGATGTAATCGGAATGGGTTAAGTAACAACTGTCCCCCTTAGGTGGGATGTAATCTGCGTATTCTCCTTGGGTAGAATACGTACCTCGGTCCTCCTTGGGTAGGACGTCAACCTTAAACTTACTAGACAAAACTCTATCATGAAGTCCCTCATTTTTATATCGACTTAATCACCGGGTCAAAGGCAAACGGGTCATTAGTTAAACAGCGCTATTAGGTCTGACAAGCCTCACACCGTGCGGTAGAGGACGGAGTGGACTAATGTACTTGGGCACTGTCAATGATGATAGACATTGACGTAGGGCACATAAACATGACATAAGTCAGTAGTCTACATAGTAACGGGTCTAGTGGTTTACAACATGGGGAAGCCCCCACGGTATATGGTTATGGGAAATGGAATGGGATAACTTTTGGTTTTCGAAACAGCTTAACAACCTATGGTTTTTGGGACAACATTAAAACGGACAACCAATTGTGAACTCGCCAACATTTTTGTTGATACGTTACTACATGCTTTGCAGGTCGTTAGGTTATTGGCTGGAGCTTGCATTGGAGAAGGAGTCGTTGTGGGACATGAACCGTTGTGTGTTCATGATAAACTTATCAAAACGTTTAACTTATATTTTGGTTTTTGAACTTATGCTTCCGCTGGCTTTTTAAATTTGGTTTTGGACTTTGGTTTGGTGAACTTTATACGTTTAGTTGCAATGGTTTTCCTTTACTTTACTTAATGTTTATTATGATTGGTGGTATGATCCTAGTCAGTCACACGCCTCATGGTAATACTCCGCTTGTGGATTTTGAGGGTGTGATAGATTGGTATCAGAGCCATTGGTTATAGTGAACTTAGTTTTAAAAAGGGAAAAATCTTTTTGACAAAAACCAGACTATAACCTGTTCAGTGCTCTACGATCCACAACGACACGTCACTCCACGTGCAAGGCTCAACCCTTTAGATGGTATGGTCTATGTTTATGTCACCTACTTGTTAGTTACATTTGCATGGTGCGTTGTTTATGGTATGCTTAGTTAACGTAGTAGCATGTTGCCTTTATTAGCCCTAGTGTGCTCGTTTTGACACTCAACTGTTTACTTGAAACTTGACAAGTAGTGATCAAATTCTTTTCATGTTTTCTCCTCACTCCACTACGACAACTATTTTATGCATTCTATTTATCCATATGATTGTCTCGACATGACGTCGTCGTTACAGCTAGAATTCAGATCTGACCCTCCATACATTCGGTTTGCACGTCGACATTCACGTAGATCCGAAACCAGCCCAAACGAACTCGGATTTAGGAGAACAATATACGCATGTGTCCATGTTAACGAACCCCATCATCTCCACTAGTCGTCGTCACCAGAAGCGAAGTAGTCACAGTTACACGCATTTGGCGTTATACCACTCGAAACCCTATCATCCAAACTCTGTTTTGGACCAATAATATACTCACGTGACCATGATGCAATAAACCTTCCTTTCGTGGCATGCTGCCATTTACCATTACTGGAACTGTCTCTGGAGAACGGAATAGTCGGCAAAATTCTTCGGTTATTTGTTGGATTTTTTATTTCACTCAATTCTTCGTATGAACGTCACCAACCTCCTGTTTCTTTGATCCGCAACCGATATAACGAATCGCTAACAACCATACCACGATTTCCACCGATCATAAGATTACCCCCCCCCCCTATTGCCATGTTGGGTGGTTAATTCTTATTCTAATTTGATTTACACCTTTGTATACCCAACTTAGCAAGTGGATGCCTCCTAATGATTGGATAGTCTTCGGGACATTCGAGGATGGTGATACGGATTGCTCAACCTACAGACGGACACGATGAACTACACATTCACCTCACCCCTTTCCCCCTTATACTATCAGAGTCGCATTTTGATCCTATGAAAGTTTATCTTAATTGTGTGAAACCTTTTCGCTAGCCTTTGCACCAACCTATACTTGTTAATTAATGCCATGCCTAAATTTTTTTTTTCTATTGACTTAAACATAACCATCAATCCCTTACCACAGTGACACAACGTCCCCACTTCTTCATGCAGAGACACTAATACGAACTCACTATAGTTTAGAGAATTTGGAAGGCTCGACGTTCGATCATTGGTGATCACTTTTGGAACCCTGAGAATGGTGATGTGTTGTTGATACGATCATACCCTCTTAAACATGTTTCGCGTCCTTTCTTTGAAACCTCTTGACTATACATGCATATTTCAGATTCATTCGCATGACCTAAGGAAACTCCTCCAAATCTGGTTGCTTACCGACTTGATAAATCGCAAACTCATCTAAGTTCATGGATCAAGGTGAATTAGTCCTCCTTCACATGCGGGCGAGCCCAACAACTTTTACGGAAGTTTCAGTGAACCTTAACTCTACAAACTTGTGCGACAACCATTCTTTTCTGGTTAATTCTTATTATGCTTAATATACCAACGTGGCACCTCTATTCGACAAACAGCGTTCTTCATTTTAACCTTATGCAACTTGTGTACGACCAGCTATACCCTCGACAGCAAGCAAACCCCTACTACGAATTCTTAAACGCCTACGCATCGATTGCGACTACCCTTTTTGCATGTTTCCACATCCAGTCGCGATAAACTTCTTGAATCCTATGATCCTCATCCTAACAACATTCTCGTCGAACTCTCGCCTGGAAGAGTTACTCTCTCTACGAACGTTACTCGAGGAGCAATGGGTTATGAATATCATAGATATGGAGGTATCACGAGAACTGTCCTTAGAACTCGATACGACCGAAATACGTTCCCAGTCACGAAATTGGAATTTAGCCTACCTTGACGGATATGTCACTTGATTTCTTCGGCGACACTCGAATCTACTCCAAGAACTAGTAGAACAATACCTACGCCTTACCATGGAGCTCCTTCAACACAAACAACCTTCTGTTAAGTTTCTAACGTGCGACTTTTGACATTACAAAGCACGCTTCTCTTGATCATATGCACAAACCCTCGCAACCCTAACTCTAAAGATTGCTCAGGAATCTGCGTTTCAATAGCTGAAGGTGAAACTCTGTTGTACCCCTATTCTTTCTTTACCAGAAGGCACGGACGATTTCGTTGTTTATTGTGACGCGTCTATCCAAGGACTTGGTTATGTGTTGATGCGACGTGAGAAAGTCATTGCTTATGCATCATGCCAACTCAAGGTTCACGAAAAGAACTACACTACCCATGATTTGGAGTTAGGAGCAGTAGTGGTTGCACTCAAGATATGGAGACATTACCTGTACGGTACCAAATGCACTATTTACACCGATCACAGGTGTAACGCCCTGCTATTTCGTACCTTCTATATTTGGAAACCTTTGTTTATAATCCTATTCTTGGAAACCTTGCGTTCTTATAATCGTCGTTTCGATGTAACCTTTGTCGCATTTGAGACTTGAATCACAATGAATTTCTCGTTTGAATGAAATATTTTTCAAGAATTCTTGATTCTATACTTATCGACGCTTGATACTCATTAAACTAGTTAAAACTCATAAAATAATGAGACTCGAAAGCTTTGTGAAATGAAAAATCGTTTAAAGATTTTTATCCTAATTTAAATTCGTTATTTACCTATCCTATTTTATTTAATTAAATTAATTCATTTTACTGTTTAAAAGTTTATTTTTATAATAAACTAGCTAGTCTCGTTAAATTTTAGAGTTAGTAAATACAAACTAACTGAGTTAGATTAAATTATAAATTAGTTTCTTTTAAATGGTAACATAAGTTAGTTGATTTAAAGTCCAGGGACTAATTGCGTGCATTGTTGAAAGTATTAGGCTTTTAAAACAAAAAGAAAAATTAATAAAACAAAACTGCAGACCCTAGGGATCGAACCCGGGAAGGCAGGTTAATAAACACGCGCACTAACCAGCTGGCCTGGCCTTGACTTCGAGTTAAACCCAGACCATTTAATTCTTAAACACTCGCCCGAACCAACCTGGCAGCCGCGAACCAGCTCCCTTTCAGCGCGATTTTAGGCGGGTTTTTTGTGTTTTTCTTAAGTTTAAACTTAGTTTTAACATTAATTATCCAACTACAAACTAACCTAACACTTCCCTATAAATACCACACCTCTTCCAAGCTTCATACACTTTACAAAACAACAAAAATCACACCCAAATCCATCTCAAAAGCTGCTGAAAATCAAAATTCGGACAGAAGTGTAGCAAGTTCTTCAAGAGAGCATAACTTATTCATTTCTTATCCGATTCACTCGATTCTTTTTACTACTTCTTTGGATTGACCTTAGCTACGTTTCCATTGGTTTTCCATGGAAAACCAGGCCCTGGAACGTCACCAAAAAGGCTCCAAAGTTGACTGATTTTCTGTTTTCATCTAAAACTTTGTTAAACTTAGTAAACTTGAGTTAATCTCATCTCAAACCTATGTCCTAATGCTCATAATCAATCGAATGGTTAGTTGGGCTTAAAAACAAGGCGGAGAAATGTTAAATCAGAGGTTAATCCTCAAATACTTTCTGTTTTATTTAGGGTTTTTTTTACCCACAAGTCATGTTCAAGCTTCAAGCTTGATGAATGTGTGATTATGGACCAACTTGGATTGTCCAACATAAAATCCCCACATTACTTGATGATTTCTCTTAGTATAGTTGTTTCTTATTCTTGTATTGGTATTAGTTCATGACCCTCCTTGTATGATTTTACATCAAGTGTAGTGGTGAACCATAAGAGGTACCTAAATGGAAGCTTGTTCTTTCTACCTCCTACATGAATTCTATGACACAATAGAGGTACCTAAATGAAGATTTATCTTCTACCTCATGCTTGACTAAATAATACATATAATACTTATACATATATATACTATTCGAACCCTTGATGATGGATTTGTGTTCATTTGTCAAGATATTAGAATAACATCATCTAAGACATAAGACTTGTTACGATTCTAATGAGTATATTACTCATGAAAACATTAACCCTTGAGGTTTCATAGTGTCAAGAACAAGTACTTGGTGTTAAAGGATGATTACTTTCGAATACCTATATTCTTGTGTTTTAACTTCCTAAATCCCTACACAAACACATTCAACCACCTAACCTCATCAACTTCGTCACATTGGATAATCGAAAAGCATATGCAAATTTGTGAGTATACTCGCAACCCCTTTTTTTTATGTTTAGCACTTTTTGGGTGTAACATGTTTAACTATTAAACTACACTTAAAGTTATTCTTTATGCAATGCACAAAAACAATCCTTATACATGAATACAATGTTATGATACTTGATGCTTACGTGGACCATACTTATGTGATATGTTTTAGTCATTAGCTTTCACGAGCCTCCATTCGACATGTATAGCACTATAGGAGTAACGCACCGCCCGTAGACTAGTGGTCATGTTGAATTATATCATTTTTGCGTAAAAAGAGGATTGGCTAGAAATATTGCATGCCATGTTAGGTTGATCTTGTATAAACTAAGTTGCCATGTGGATTCGTTTTTTTTTTTTTAACTTTTATACTTATACTTATTCTTAAACTTGTATACTCGCCTTTGCTTTTGCATTGAATTGTATTTTAAACATGTTACAGGTTGAGGATTGATGATGCTATGAAAATGGACTAGCAAAGATGCCTAGATACACACTTAGACGTTTAGGTTTAGAGTGTTGTATAAATTTTGTTATGTTATGTTGAACAATGTAGTTAAATTGAATTTATTGTAATGTTTTGACAATTTATCTATGAAATGAAAATGGTTGAATTAAATATTGTCACAATTAGTGTTATGAAGTCTCTTGCAATCTATTTCGTCTCACTCTGATGTTTCCGCCATCGGTTGGGGTGTGACAGATTGGTATCAGAGTCATAACTATTAGGAATTAGGTAGAATTGCCATGCTTTTTTTCCTAGTCTATAGTTCTAGAGCCTTATTCTTATGTTTTATTTGAAACTACATGCATGCCACTTCATGTGTTTCTCATTTATTCTCTTGAGCCTTTTAAACGTATATGTCTTTTTTTTATCCTTATGTATCATACTTGACATACTATTCTTATGTGTTAATACATGTTTTATTACCTGTTAATATTTGTTTTAATACATCATTCTTTATGTGTCATTCTTGACATGTCTATACTTGTTTGTTTAATCTTCAATATACGCTTTTTCTCATACATTTTACTCGACTATTCTAAATTCACAAACACTCGTAATACACAAACGAGACAACTTCACCAAACTAGGCGTGAAACCCACAATTTGGTGAACGACTCTCAATCTACCTATTCTTTTCATACGAGATTCATCATCAAGTTAGGAGTGAAGTCCTCATCTTGATGAAGAATTTCAACTTCAAATTCTAGTGGACCCTCGTCAACGTGTCGAAACTAAATTTTGACCCGACGAGTAACAACCACACTTAGGATACGAAATCGCCAAGTTAGGGGTGAAATCCGCACCTTGTCGACTAGTTCCACTCCTTGATTTTCATTAATCCCGCCAAGTCTCGAAATTTCAATTGATTTAGGGACATGTAGTAACCGGAAGGATAAATACCGTTAACCGACTTGTCGGCGAGAGTATTTCACCTATTAGGCCAAAGCATGCTCCTCAAACTCGAAAGATTTTTCGACCACTTTGGTTAGTCAAAGTTCCGTTTTGGAACCATCCCAAATTTTAATCAAACATGTGTTCTACTATTTATTTTATACGATGCAATCTTTCGAATTCGAATTTACTTTCGATATTTACTCCTCACACACACACAACATATTAAATCTTTTTCATACATTTATACATATGCATGATTTCAAAATGTCACTCAATTTTGTTTACATTCTTTGTAACACCAAAATGGAGGCATACCATCGAGATAAGAGTGATTTCCTTACCTTGACGATTAGCTCCACTCCTTCTTTTCTTAAAACGACCTCACCGACGAGTTAGGGGTGATTCCCTTACCTAGGTGATCGTTACCAAGACTTTACCTCAAAAATGTCCTATTATGCAAATCCGATCATGTGTTATACCTATATCATTTATCATTATTCAAAATACCTACTTATATCGATTTCAAAATACATTGTTTTATCAAATGTACTTCTTATTCTACGATCTATTTTCACTCAACTAATATACACGAGATTCTTAATCATATCTTAAAACGTTTTATTACCCGGATTTCAAAACCTTACTAAATGCTACCTCTCAACCTAATCGGTCCAATGAAACTCTTGCCCATGAACTTCATATTCGACTTAATCACCAAAACATGCTCACATTATATCATCATACTAGAGACATCTAATCTTAATCGAAATCAAACCAACCTTTCTTAATTGCTTATAAGATCTTATAGATATTATAAGATCGTTTTACCAGGGACTCTTTTCAACATCAACAAATCATTTGACAAAACCCTTTACAATAAACACTAAGTCCTTTTGCTAAATCTCTTTTTCTAAAGATCAACGTTTTTACAAGAACCTCCTAAATTCAAAATTTCTTATTTTGATGCAAATGAAGCAAACTTATTATTTTCGAAGACCTTTTTCATACACTACTTAATACAAATTTCCTAAACACGTGGGCTAGAAGACTTCATGGGGACCGATAATCTTCAACATGCGTAATATCAACCTAATCTGTCCAATGAAACTCTTGCCCATGAACTTCATATTCGACTTAATCACCAAAACATGCTCACATTATATCATCATACTAGAGACATCTAATCTTAATCGAAATCAAACCAGCCTTTCTTAATTGTTTATAAGATCTTATAGATATTATAAGATCGTTTTACCAGGGACTCTTTTCAACATCAACAAATCATTTGACAAAACCCTTTACAATAAACACTAAGTCCTTTTGCTAAATCTATTTTCTAAAGATCAACGTTTTTACAAGAACCTCCTAAATTCAAAATTCCTTATTTTGATGCAAATGAAGCAAACTTATTATTTTCGAAGACCTTTTTCCTACACTACTTAATATAAATTTCCTAAACACGTGGGCTAGAAGACTTCATGGGGACCGATAATCTTCAACATGCGTAAACTCCCTTTTTAAACAAAAGTAGCATTTCAAGCATTACAAAATACGATATGCATAACCAATGAGTACTTTATGCTCCTTTACATTTACAAACTACATTATACCTTCCAAATCAAACTCAATCAATTTTTGATTTCGATAAACTCAACATTTCGCTTGCACTACGTCAAAAATAGGATATGGCCACACAAAAAAAACTGTGACCATATGCCAACCGCCACATAAAAAAAATCCAGTCCACGTGTGACCAAATGTCGAGTCATCGTAGGCAGCATACGACCACATTCACTTATGTGTGGCCGTAGCAACTTAAACTGTGGCTAAAAGGTCTTGCTGAAATCAATCATTTTTTCCAATAAGTGTGGCTAAAGGGGTAGTAACGGCCACATGAATTTACTGTAAGTGTGGTCATTTCTATTATATAGTCACTAATAAGTTTGTTTTAGCCACGTCAATTTTATAAAAATGTGGCATAAAAGGTTGTTGTAATCAAGCAAATGGTCTATTAAGTGTGGCTAAATGGTATCAATGGTCACCTGAATTTATTGTAAGTGTGGGCTTTTATATTATACAGCCACATGAATTCATTACAAGTGTGGTCGTTTCTATTATATAGTCACTAAAAAGTTTGTTTGTCACATCAATTTTAAAAAACTGTGGCAAAAAGATTGTTGTAATCAAGCAAATGGTCCATTAAGTATAGCTAAATGGTATCAATGGCCACATGAATTAATTGTAAGTGTGTCTAATTCTGTTATATAGCCACATAAATTTATTGTAAGTGGCTGCTTCTATTATGTAGTCACTAAAAAGTTTGTTTTCGCCACATCATTATAGAAAAGTATGACAAAAAGGTTGTTATTAAGCAAATGGTAAATTAAGTGTGGCTAAATGGTATCAAAGGCCACATGAATTTACTATAACTATGGTTGTTTCTATTATAGTCACATAAATTTACTATAAGTGTGACTAAAAACTATTTCTAGACACACAAAAATTGTGATTTTAAGTGTGACTATTGTCTAAACTTTGGTCATGCATATTTAATGTGATTTTATGTGGCCATTTCCGTGTATCCACCCACTTTATTTTCATTTTTTTACAAAATAAAAACTGCAATTAACATGAGAGAAACTAAAAACCAAATGCTATTAACAATAATAACCAAGAATCCATACATATATTTCAATGTAAATACTAATTAAAGACATAAACTTCTATTCAAAACCCATGTACAGTAGTTACAAAGGGAAATGACTCTACAAGTTGTTTTTGGACATATGAAAGTGCTGGCCTCTGTTGTTTTGCCTTTGATGAATGCTCCATGATTTGAAAAAGAGCTATAGGTTGTTTTCTTCAAGTCCAATCCATTCAATTTTGTTTTATCATATTTGTCCTTCTCGACCTCATCATATCATTTCACCTACAATTAAATCAAAACAACATACATATCAACGTCTCGTTTAAATAAAGACTAGGGATAAGCATTTGGTTCCGGGTATATTCGGTACCAGTACCCATCTTTCCCATTTCTTGTTACCGGTACCGGTATTTATTATCCCTAATAAAGACTTACACAAATCAAAAATTCCATTCAAATCAGAAGAAACTACACACCAGTTTTTTTATTTAAATAAAGTCCTACATTGAACATATATTCCATTTAAACAATCACCTACATTTGAGTCAAAACAGTCCGCCTCATCTTTCGCTTTAACTATTCACCTACATTTAAAAAAACATACACATTAACTTTCCATTCAAATAAAGACCTACATAGTTTATACATTCCATTTAAATAATCACCTAACAGTTAAATCATAAGAAACTACACTCAACTTCTTACGGTTGAACTAAACAAACTTACACAGTAAAGGATTCTAAATTTCCATTCAAATTTAACAAAATGCAAAAGGAGTCTAAAGTGGCCTTCATTGATAACAAACTTACACACTAAAGGTTGAACGCACACGACAATGATGCCGCCTCTCAAACCATAAAAGCATATCTGAAAGGAAAAAAATGATAATGGAGTTAAGACGGTTATAAAGAAGCGTATATCTATCAATAGATGTGAGGGTATATTTGAACTTTCACTTAAACCCTTAATTTATGCATATATCTGCATATAGATGTGAGGGTATATATATATGGTTCAATAAATAAGTCAAGATTCTTACGGTGTTCGCTGCATTTACGCTTTTTATTTTCTTGTTCACCCGATATAACTATTGTCATGCATTCTTGAAACTCTGAAGCACATACATCTTTTGCCGTTTACCCGTTACCAAAGCCTCACATTGATCTTTGACTTGGACATATGTTACAGGAGTCGAGGAAACGAGCAAGCTTGCAACCTGTCGGGCTATTTCCGGTACATGTCAATGGCACATAATGTAATTCTATTAAATATTTTAATTTATAATTGAAAGTTATATATGCCCTTATGCGCATATAATGTATATATGTGTGGGCGCTCGTGGGGGGGAAAGTGAAAGTGCACTAATTTTAATGTTATTTTACTAATTTCGTGAAAATAACGTTAAAAGAGGAGGTGGTTAATCATGCATCATGTGGTGGTGTTGATAGCTGAAAGACAAGGGGTACATGCACTAATCATCCTTTGTCTTAATTGCTGAGTGATAGTAAAATAACGTTAAAGTTAGTGCACTATCACTTTTGCCCCCCGAGCGCCCACACATATATACATTATATGCGCAGACCGCAAGCGGAGCTACCATTTTACAACCTCTAGTAAATAAATAAAAAATGAAAAAAAAAATATTTTGACTAGTCACCCAACCCGTCCATTGTACCACTATAGTTACAAGCTACATACTAGAGATGACATGTGGAAAAGGGGAATCCAACTTGGGCTTGATTCTATAAAGGAGTTTTAACTCCTAGGAGGCTGGTTAAGCAGCCCTAAGTGATACTTAAATAAAACTTGCAATTGCACAAATAACAATTATCTGACTCTAATAAGAAGAGAGTGCGAATAGACAATACCGAAAAGCCTTGAATCCATGTTTTGCATACGCGATAACGTCCTGCCCACATCTTTTGCAGCATACACACGCCAGGCTCCAAACTTTGACCGACCATGACCTGATTTAATAGTCATCTTTTTTTCATTTTGGAGCCTGCCCAACACAACTAGCAATGTATGTTTTTCTCACTTTGTGATCTGTGAAAGCCTTAACAAGCTTTGCAGCCACTTTATGTGATTTTGTGACTAATATCACACCACTTGTATCGCGATCAAGTCTATCTGCAAGATGGAACTCCGTCTTCTTGGACCGGGTACCTGATCCAGATGCACTCATCAAACAAAATCAAAACAATAAACACAACAATAGCCTCTCTAATTCACGTAACAACTTAAAACGCACAGTAACAACCTAAAAGGATAAAACTAACACTTATTAATTGCAATAACACAGATCTCGTAAAAATAAACAATAATATTCATTATGTACTGCGGATTTACTAGAAACAGAAGTCAATAAACAGATTTCTAAGCATCCACAACCGTATGAACCCTCAAATTGAAGGTCTCTGCACCGGAAACGACGTCGCACAGCCTCTTAACCTCCATTTGCGGCTTATTCAAGTGTTTTAATCGAGAAACAAGAGGTTTTGATGACACCGCCAGTCGGATTTCTCTCCTGCAACCACCGCTGGATGGAGTTATCTCCTGCAACCACCACCGAAGTCGTATGGCCTCTCAAACCGTAGCAGCTTCACACTCCTCTATATTATATATTGAGGCTGAAATCCGCTAAGAATAAGAACAAATCGCTTCATCATTTGAGCCGCCACATGGAGATTTAGGGAATACACAACGGGGATTTAAAGAATACACGATGTTCACCTCGTTAACTAGTTGAATCAGAGGGAGAATCAATCATTGAGATGGATCCATTGCACGAATTTTCAATAAAGGAGACATGGTTGAACAAAGTTAATTGTGAAGATGTAGTATTTTGCGGCAGATCTGGTTGGGAATTTGGAGGTGGATTTGTGAAAGTGTTTTGCAATTGGGGAGGGAAGGAATTAGGGTTTAGAATGGAGATAAGAGGGAGATAGAAATTTAGATGTGAAAATATGAAATTTTAAAAAGTTTAAAAGAGGAAAATTAATACATACTAGTTCTTTTATATCGCGCATTGCGCCGAAATTGATCAAATGATAATTTAAAAAAAAAGTGATTTGAAAATAAAGCATGTTGTTTAAAAAGTCAAACCATTAGAACGATTTAGTTTATCATCGTACCGTTTTATAATAACAAATAAATACTTTATTTTGAGTATAACCTCACTTTTAACAAAACTTATAACCGAATGTCAGGGAAAGAAATCAAGCACAACTACGTACTTAAGTTTTTAGAAAAAAAGTTATAAACGTAACTTATTAAAGAAGTATCAAATTAATCGATAAATTAATATATGTTAAACATAATTATTAAAAGAAGGTAAAGGAAATATATGTTAAAAAAAGAAAAATATGTTATTAAAACTATATATTATTATAAAAATAAATTTACTATTTATCATACCTCAAAAACAAAAACTATATATTATTATAAAAATAAATTACTATTCATCGTTCCTCGAAAATAATATATATATAATTGTGTAAAAACTTTTTTAAAAGATTTATAAATTTAATAATATTATCTTTTGTGAACCATTAACCTTCTATATGGTTCAAGAAAACTTTTTGTAAAAGATATATAAATTTAACATAAAAATTAATACATATTGTGTAAAAAGGTAAATTAAAACTTTTAATCTTAATCATAATCATACAAAAATAACTTATTAAAGTAACTAACATTAAACAAGACACCTATAATTTACTATTATCTTTTGTTAACTATTAACCTTCAATATGGTTCATTAAGACATATATGTTCTATTATTATCCTTTGTAATCCATTAAGACTTAATATGGTCTATTAAGACACATACGGTCTATTTTTATACATTGTGATCCAATAAGGCCCAACATAATCCATTAAGTCATATATAATCTACTGCTGTTCATTGTGATCCATTAAGAACCTATACGATCTAGTAAGACATGTATGATCTACTATTGTCCATTATAATCCATGAAGGCCCAATATGCTCTATTAAGGCGTATATGATCTACTGTTGTACATTGTGATCCATCAAGGACCAATATGCTCCTATAAGACGTATATGATCTATTGTTGTCCATTGTGATCTATTAAGGCCTAATATGGTCCGTTAAGTCATATATGATCTTATTACAGTCCATTGTGATCCATTAAGTCCCAATATGGTCCATTAAGGCGTATATGATCGACTATGTTTCACTTTGATCTACGAATGCCCAATATGGCCCATTAAGACATATATGATCTATTATTGCCCATTGTGATCCATTAAAGACCAATGTGGTCCATTAAGACAAGTATGATATATTATTGTTCTTTGTGATCCATTAAGACCTAGTATGGTCCATTAAGACATGTATGATCTACTGTTGTCCATTTTGATCCATTAAGGCCCACTATGGTCCATTAAGACAAATATAATCTACTATTATCCATTGTGATTTATCAAGTTCCAATATGGTCCACTAAGACATATATGATATACTATTTTCCATTATGGCCCAATATGGTCCATTAACTTCTATATGATCTACTATTGTCCATTCTGATTCATTAAAGCCCAATATGGTCCATTAAGACATAAATGATCTACCATTGTCCATTGCGATTCATTAAGGCCCAATATGGTCCATTAAGACATAAATGATCTACTATTGTCCATTCTGATTCATTAAGACCCAATATGGTCCGTTAAGACGTCTATAATCCACTATTGTCCGTATTAACCCACTAAGGCTCAATATAGTATATTAAGACATATGTGATCTACTGATTGACAATTTTGATACATTAAAGCCAATATGGTTCATTAAACGAAAAATATAAGTTTGGAATGAAATTACTCAAATCATAAAAGGAAACTTAAAAATATAAGATTTTTGAAAAATGATATTATAAAATTTGGAATGAAATTACTCAAATCATAAAAGGAAACTTTAAAAATATAAGATTTTTGAAAAATGATATTTATAAAATAAAAGATATTAAAAAGGCATATAAATGTGACTAATATAATATTTATTTGAAAACGAGTAACAACAAATATGATTTAGAAAATAAAATGTTTAATGAAAGTTTGAATTTTAAATATGTAGTAAGATTTTTTATATTAAATAATGTATTTTTTTAAAATGAGAATATTATTTGAGAGGGAAGTTTTAAAATTAAATATGTAATATTTTGAAGGGAAATTATATGATGAAATATTTTGGAGGGAAGTTTTAGAATGAAATATTTTTTAGGGAAGTTTAAATTTTAGAATAAAAATTTTAGGACGGAACTTTTAAACATGTAGTAAGTTTAACTTTTGGTCACATAGTTTTTTGGTAACATTTGATATCATTTCGTCACACGAAATAAAGAAAATAACGATGATGTGACGAATGTTTATGAAAAGTCATATGAAATTTTGTAATTATATGTGTGACTATGGTCTAACCTTTGGTCACACAATATAATGTGTGGGCATATGTATTACACTTAGCCACATTATCAAACATATATTGTGGTCGTAGATCGCATTTGGCCACGTTTTTCTTATGTGACTGTTTTTTTTTTCTTAACGTGTGACTAAAGATTACGAATACATGTGTTTTTGGTCAAATGAAATAAATATTGTGGGCGTAGATCACATTTGGCCACACTTTTCTAGTGTGTCTAATAAATGTCACATTTTTTTCTTAAAGTGTGGCTAAAAGTTTCATATACATGTGTTATTGGTCACACAAAAATAAATACTATGGTCGTATATTACATTTGGCCACAGTTTGCTAGTGTAGCTAATAAATGTCACAATTTTTTTCTTAAAGTATGACTAAAGGTTTCAAATACATGTGTCTTTGGTCACATGAAAAAAAATATGTGGTCGTAGATCACTTTTGGCCACACTTTCCGAGTTGTGGCTAGTAAATGTCACATTATTTTCTAAAACTGTGGCTAAAGGTTCTGAGCTGGCTTATAATCGTCACATTAATAATCAAATGTGTGGCCGAAGGTGTTTTAAAATTGTATGAATGACCTTAAGCCACACATTTGAAAAAAAATGTGTGGCAGGCAGTTTTGCCAAAAGTGTGGCCATAGCCCATTTTTGACGTAGTGTTGAACAACTATACATGCATATCATCATACACGTCTTAGTCAAAACCTCACGACGCCTTCGTTATATCATACGTTTTACATACTCAAATTTCTCAAAGGTTTTACATGCTTAAATTCGTTATGTTTCAACATAAACTACATACTTAATCCTTATTATTCGTATCAACACTCATACTCATACTCGTGACAATACATTTTATGTTTATACATATACTCATACTACTTATACGTTTTATGTTTATACTCATACTTACATGCATTTTCATACTTAAACTTATGCTCATACTTTCATTCATACTCATAATTCATACATTCGTGCCCGTACGCGAGCGTAATCCGAGGGATTCGCTTACGTCGGTCCCATACATACTTAAGCATGGACTTGCTTACATACTATATTCTTATACGTACACATTCTTATTCTTTTATGTATACCCTGATTCATACACAACTAGTACAAGCTATGCGGATCATGCGACAATTAAAATAATCGCGGGTGCACACGGGATTATAGTGATAAGCGCATGAGAACCATAGAGTGTACTACTGTGTATGGTAAGACACGGAATGTAACATGACACCGAATACGAAACGGGCGTAATGTGGTCAAAACATGGTGGATACGCCCCTGGTACTTCCTATATATAAGTGTTTTCACAGTTTTACCAAACTTTCGTAAAACGTGCCATGAGCAATTCGGTGTTCTGCGGACCTACTTAGACCTAATATGTAAACTTTAACAACTCACAAACGCATTGCTAAGCGCGTTATATCTGATTATCCACGATGAGACCTCATACCTAACACTACGTTCGTCTATACGATACTTATGTTATTCTTATACTTGTATTCATTTATTAAAGGTCAATCGTTCACTTTTATACTCCTATTACTCTCCATTATTTTCTGTCTTTATATGAACCTCGTTTACAATAAATCAGTTTAAACGTTCGAATTCTAATCTACCTCCTTACTTTTAAAGCTACCTTTTAGTTTTTAATTCATGTGCAAATGCCCGTAGTTGGTCGTTACCTCTAAAACTGTCATGTAGAGATGTTAAACCTATCCTTCAATCCCTCTTAAACTCTTCCTCTTGAATAAATTTCAGGAAGAAATTTCCTAAAGGAGGGGAGACTGTAACGCCCTGCTATTTCGTACCTTCTATATTTGGAAACCTTTGTTTATAATCCTATTCTTGGAAACCTTGCGTTCTTATAATCGTCGTTTTGATGTAACCTTTGTCGAATCTGAGACTTGAATCACAATGAATTTCTCGTTTGAACGAAATATTTTTCAAGAATTCTTGATTCTATACTTATCGACGCTTGATACTCATTAAACTAGTTAAAACTCTTAAAATAATGAGACTCGAAAGCTTTGTGAAATGAAAAATCGTTTAAAGATTTTTATCCAAATTTAAATTTGTTATTTACCTATCCTATTTTATTTAATTAAATTAATTCATTTTACTGTTTAAAAGTTTATTTTTATAATAAACTAGCTAGTCTCGTTAAATTTTAAAGTTAGTAAATACAAACTAACTGAGTTAGATTAAATTATAAGTTAGTTTCTTTTAACTGGTAACATAAGTTAGTTGATTTAAAGTCCAGGGACTAATTGCGTACATTGCTGAAAGTATTAGGCTTTTAAAACAAAAAGAAAAATTAATAAAACAAAACTGCAGACCCCAGGGATCGAACCCGGGTTGGTAGGTTAATAAACACGTGCACTAACCAGCTGGGCTAGCCTTGACTTCGAGTTAAACCCAGACCATTTAATTCTTAAACACTCGCCCGAACCAACCTGGCAGCCGCGAACCAGCTCCCTTTCAGCATTATTTTAGGCGGGTTTTTGTGTTTTTCTTAAGTTTAAACTTAGTTTTAACATTAATTATCCAACTACAAACTAACCTAACACTTCCCTATAAATACCACACCTCTTCCAAGCTTCATACACTTTATAAAACAACAAAATCACACCCAAATCCGTCTCAAAAGCTGCTGAAAATCAAAATTCGGACAGAAGTGTAGCAAGTTCTTCAAGAGAGCATAACTTATTCATTTCTTATCCGATTCACTCGATTCTTTCTCCTACTTCTTTGGATTGACCTTAGCTACGTTTCCATTGGTTTTCCATGGAAAACCAGGCCCTGGAACGTCACCAAAAAGGCTCCAAAGTTGACTGATTTTCTGTTTTCATCTAAAACTTTGTTAAACTTAGTAAACTTGAGTTAATCTCATCTCAAACCTATGTCCTAATGCTCATAATCAATCAAATGGTTAGTTGGGCTTAAAAACAAGGCTGAGAAATGTTAAATCAGAGGTTAATCCTTAAATACTTTCTGTTTAATTTAGGGTTTTTTTTAACCCACAAGTCATGTTCAAGTTTCAAGCTTGATGAAGGTGTGATTATGGACCAACTTGGATTGTCCAACATAGAATCCCCACATTACTTGATGATTTCTCTTAGTATAGTTCTTTCTTATTCTTGTATTGATATTAGTTCATGACCCTCCTTGTATGTTTTTACATCAAGTGTAGTGGTGAACCATAAGAGGTACCTAAATGGAAGCTTGTTCTTCCTACCTCCTACATGAATTCTATGACACAATAGAGGTACCTAAATGAAGATTTATCTTCTACCTCATGCTTGACTAATGGACTAAATAATACATATAATACTTATACATATATATACTATTTGAACCCCTGATGGTGGATTTGTCTTCATTTGTCAAGATATTAGAATAACATCATCTAAGACATAAGACTTGTTACGATTCTAATGAGTATATTACTCATGAAAACATTAACCCTTGAGGTTTCATAGTGTCAAGAACAAGTACTTGGTGTTAAAGGATGATTACTTTCGAATACCTATATTCTTGTGTTTTAACTTCCTAAATCCCTACACAAACACATTCAATAACCTCATCAACTTCGTCACATTGGATAATCGAAAAGCATATGCAAATTTGTGAGTATACTCGCAACCCCTTTTTTTATGTTTAGCACTTTTTGGGGTGTAACATGTTTAACTATTAAACTACACTTGAACTTATTCTTTATGCAATGCACGAAAACAATCCTTATACATGAATACAATGTTATGATACTTGATGCTTACGTGGACCATACTTATGTGATATGTTTTAGTCATTAGCTTTCACGAGCCTCCATTCGACATGTATAGCGCTATAGGAGTAACGCACTGCCCGTAGACTAGTGTTCATGTTGAATTATATCATTTTTGCGTAAACAGAGGATTGGCTAGAAATATTGCATGCCATGTTAGGTTGATCTTGTATAAACTAAGTTGTCATGTGGATTCGTTTTTTTTTTTTTGTTTTTTAACTTTTATACTTATACTTATTCTTAAACTTGTATACTCGCCTTTGCTTTTGCATTGAATTGTATTTTAAACATGTTACAGGTTGAGGATTGATGATGCTATGAAAATGGACTAGCAAAGATGCCTAGATACACACTTAGACGTTTAGGTTTAGAGTGTTGTATAAATTTTGTTATGTTATGTTGAACAATGTAGTTAAATTGAATTTATTGTAATGTTTTGACAATTTATTTATGAAATGAAAACGGTTGAATTAAATATGGTCACTATTAGTGTTATGAAGTCTCTTGCAATCTATTCCGTCTCACTCCGATGTTTCCGCCATCGGTTGGGGTGTGACAACAGGAGTCTCTAGCAAATCTTTGACCAGAAAGAATTGAACATGCGACATCGTCGTGGGTCGAACTTCTTAATGATTATGAGTGCGCGATCTAGTATTATCCCGGCAAGGCCAATGTTGTGGCCGATGCCCTCAGTCGTAAGGAAACCAAACCTAAGCGTGTACGTGTGTTACAGCTTACCATTCACTCTAGTCTTCCTGCCCAAATCCGTAATGCTCAGGTTGAAGCATCGAAGGAAGAGAACCTTAAAGTTGAGTCCCTGCGGGGCATGGGAAGGAAACTTGTACGCTAGGAAGATGGCACTTACTATTTCTTGGAACGTATCTGGTTTCCATCCTATGGAAACCTACGAGAGCTTGTGATGGGCAAAGCGCACAAGACTCGATACTCAGTGCATCCTGATTCTGACAAGATGTACCAGGATCTCAAAACTTTGTACTGGTGGCCCTACATGAAAGTTGACATAGTGACCTATGTTAGTAAATGCTTGACCCGTGCTAGGGTTAAGGTGGAATACCAGAAGCCATCAGGATTACTGTAACAACCCGAGATCCCGACATGGAAATGGGAGCAAATTTCCATGGATTTCGTCACTGGCTTACCTAGATCTCAGCGAGGAAATGACACCATATGGGTGGTCATGGATCGACTAACTAAGTCTGCACACTTTCTGGCAAATCAAGGAAACGGATAAGTTTTCTACACTCGCAGACATCTATTTGAAGAAAGTGGTCGCTAGGCATGGAGTGACAACTTTCATCACATCTGATCAAGACCCGCACTTTGCGTCTGAGCGTGGCAGGCGATGCACAAATATTTTGGCTCACAACCAGACATGAGCACAATATATCACCCTCAGACGGATGGGCAGACTGAACGCACCATCCAGACTCTAAAAAACATGTTTCAAGCATGTGTCATTGACTTTAGTAACGGATGGAAAAGACACCTATCCTTGGTAGAGTTTTCATACAATGATAATTACCACACTATCATCAAGGCGGCTCCGTTCGAGGCTTTGTACGGGTGGAAATATCGATCACCTTTATACTGGATAGAAGCGAGCAACAACCAAATCACTGGCCCAGAACTTCTTGTTGACACAACAGAAAAGATTGTCCAAATCCGACAACGAGCGATGGCAGCTCGGGACCGACAGAAAGGCTACGCTGGAAGCGTAGGAAACTGCTCGAGTTCCAGGTTGGGGATCGTGTGCTACTAAAAGTCTCACCTTGGGAAGGTGTGGTTCGATTTGGGCAAATGGGGCAAACTTAATCCGCATTATGTCGGACCCTTCGAAATCACTAAGAAAATTGGCAAGGTGGTGTACAGACTGAATTTGCCCAAAGAGCATAGTAGTGTTCACAACGTCTTTCACGTGTCGAATCTGAAGAGGTGTCTGTCAGATGAGACCATTAATGTCCCTATCAAGGAACTCACTATCGACGACCAGTTGCACTTCGTCAAGGAATCGGTTGAAATTATGGACCGGGAAATCAAGACTCTCAAATGTACCAAAATACTTATTGTACGAGTTCGTTGGAACTCCCGTCGGGGCCCAGAGTTCACTTGGGAACGAGAGGACCAGATGAAATGTAAGTACCCCAAGTTGTTCAAGAAAGGTGAGTCCGGAACCGAAGTTACTTCGGAATTTCGGGACGAAATTCCAAACCAACGGGGGGATGATGTGATACCCCAGGAAAACGCACAACATAACTAGCTTCTCCGGCAACTATGTGCTAAATTTCGGGACGAAATTTCTTTCAACTTGGGGATGATGTGACAACTCGTATAAATCCCTGAACGTTTCGTTTTACTGTGTAATTACATGTACGTTAAATGAATTGAATTTGGTGATTTATTTTATTTGAACGATGGTGTGCTTAGTAATGTGTAATGTGAATTATGTGAAACCGAAACCCGAAACTAAAATATTGAAATATGTTATTTTGTGAAACGAAGCGTTGTAATATATTGCTCTGCGATACGAATCGTTTTAATTAGTTTTTCTGTGAATCTTGCGAAACCGTTACTTATTAAAACCCAACCCAAACCCACCCCTCCCCTCCTTGCGCTACATATAGGCCCAACCCCAACCCAAGTCCCCTTATTTGAAACATTAGGCCCAAACCCACACTTCTTGTTCCTTGTAGCCCAGTAGCCCAACTTTCTTGGGTTTTAATTATATATAGGAGACTTTGGGAATAAGTAATAAAAAACAAAAACCCTAGTTCCCCTTGTGTACGTTGACCAGAAGGAACCCCCCCCCCCCCTCGCGCAAATTGAAACCCTAGTTCAGCTTCTTGATTCGTCTTTCACTTCCATGTAATCCCTTCTCTTGCTCCAAGGTTAGTATTCTAGATTTGATTGTGATTCTTGGTGTGATTCTTGTAGAAACATGGCTGTGATTTTTGGATAACATGCTAGGGTTTTGATGTTATATTATTTATTTCGGTTAAGAATGCGATTTGTTGAAGTAATCGATAGTATGTATGCATACATGATCATGGGTTGCGTTTTTATGAAAAATCATGATATGTTATGGCTAGGTTTTTGTGATGGTTAGATGATAATTGATGATTAACCTGTTGTGAGTTGTTATTAGGAAGAGTTGAGATCGTTTACACGCGTTTTGGTGTTGTTAAATTGTAAAACTGCATGTTGATTGATGAAAACAGCCAACTTCAGTTGGCTGTAAACGGACCTTTATAAATCGAAAAATTGATTTTCTGAAGTCTAAATTATATGTTTTCAAAAAACGAATCAAATGGCACGGAATCATATTTTTTCGAGGTCATTTGCTATTTTTAAAGTTCTGTTTTGTACAGCAGCAAAAGCTGCGTTTTTTCTGCAGAAAATGTGTGTTATGTTTTTCATCATAACTTGAAACCTGGATAGAGTTAGGTCACAAAATTTGTACAGTAGATGGCCACGGGTGTCTCCGTAATTCTCCAACTGGAATTTCGTCAATCGAACTTACGATGAATTTTAAATGAATTTTTCCATGGACTGCAGTTAGAAAGTGATTAATCTGGTTGACCAACCCTGATTGTTAGCTATTTTAAGAGTCCAACCGAGCAACCAAAGGTGAGTTCACACTTTCGTCAAAGCATGGGATTCCTGCTAGTTTGGGAATGGGTTAAGTAACAACTATCCCCCTTAGGTGGGATGTAATCTGTGTATTCTTCTTGGGTAGAATACGTACATCGGTCCTCCTTGGGTAGGACGTCAACCTTAAACTTTGTCACACCCCGATATTTCCACGTATTACAGGTGGGCCCGGTGGGGAGTATCGTGACGTAGTTGATATAATCATAGTCAATTAATCACAGTTTAATGCACAGCGAAAGTTTAAAAGTAAATTATACAAACCGAGTTGAAAGTACAATAAAATATTATACAACGGATTGTAAAAGGATCCACAGGCGGATCTAAAATAAAAAGAAATATTGTTCAACAGATTTAAGCATCAAAAGCTTGCAAGACTCTTTATTTGATACTAGGAGTAGCCAACCCATTACGCGTAGTACCTGCACTTAACCTTTTTGAAAAATACGTCAGTTTACACTGGTAAATACAATTAACTGACTCTTTTGAAAAGTGTTTTAAAAAATTTGATTTAAATGCACAAGGCACAAATATTCTTTTATAACTTGGGACAATTATTTTAAAATAATCTTGTATACAGATTTACATGTTTGTCGTCCGTTCAGTACCCGGTTAGAAGAGCCGGATTAGATTAATAGACACACCACAAGTATAGGCCTACAAGAGAGTGAGATACCGTTTATACATACGCAACTGTCAGGTGTATGCCTACACCCCATGCTTAAGCCGTGGCCATTTCTAATGAATGACCCGAGGATATCCAGGACATGGTCATTAACCCCCCAAAGGCATTGCATCAAAGAAAACAGATTAAAACGGCTTATTTCAATGGTTTAAAAACTAATCGATTAAACATTCAATACCCGACCAAGCGGTATTATTACCATATCCCAAGCCCGTATAACGGAAAATAAGTTAAAAGTATTTACCTGAGCTTAAAATATAATTTTACTCTCAGCCGTATATCAATCAGCAAGCACAAATAGCTTTTACTGGGCTCCTAATCTGGAACGGAAGTTTTAATAACCTATTAGATTCCTAACGGGTCTTATTTAAGTCTTAACTTAGACCAGTTAGTTTTAATGAAAGGTTTACGGTTCAAAACGCAAGATTAAGCGAAGACCGGATTAGAATGTGATTTAGACCCGACAAGCATGAGGACTTGTACAAAATGGGTAAACTAAACACATTCTGGATTTTGAAGAAAAAAATGATAAGGTTTGACCCGTTTCGGTTAATTTATGCAAACTAGTTACATAAACCGTACCGAACGCGAATATGCATAACGGGTAACCAAATGAATCATGTACGGGTTCCACAAGTTAATATGCTTTAAATGATTTATGATATCACTAGGATATCTTCCATTATGGCCAAAACAAATTTAAAAACAATTTATGCCCCGTAGGGGTATTTTGGTCATTTTAAAGTTCATAAAAGAGGTTAAATAGTAATCTGAGGCTCTGGTCTAAAAAAATCAGTGAAAATATTTATTTTAACAAGTTACATCAGTAAGATATAACACATATGTGAATTTTATCATTTATGGCCAAACTATGCACCGTAGGGGCATTTTGGTCATTTCGCATATGCTATAAGGGTCAAATTTGGAAATCTGAGTTCAAAAATTTTACTTACTGTTAAAGTATAAAAATTTGCTTATAATATCAGTAGATAATAAGTCTTAGGTGTTAAATATAGTTTTAAACCATACTATGCGCTAAAATCGCATAAAAGTCGGTATTTGACGATATTCGGGTTGTTTAAGGGAATCTGAGATTTTGATCAGCCTCTATTGTTTAAAATAATTTATTTAATGTATAAAATCAATATAAAAAGGTTTGACATGTAAAGGATGTGTAAAACTCATTTTATTAGCGAAAAGGGCATTATCGTCAATTACCGAGCCTATGCAAGAACTCTACGTTATGATCAGTTTAAAATTTGGAAAAAAATTCAAAAAATCACTAAATATTATATTATACCAGTGGGTAAAAAGTTTGGTGCCAAAATTTGGGTTTAAATATGAATTATACTAAAAATGTCATTTAATTAATAAAAAGCTTTCATTTTACGATATCGCGCATAACTTCTATTTTAGACCATGAACTGATGTCAAATTTTTAGGACATGCTTATAAATAAGTAATAAAGGTTTTTGTCATCTCGCATTTTCAAAAATCTCGTTTTAATGATAAAAAGGCATAATGGTCAACTTTTAAGCATTTAACGGAAACATGCAAATAATTCAGATTTCAAAGGAACCATATAGTATAATCTCAGAGGGTTATACTAACATGTAATATGGTCCTAAGGGAACCATAAGGCATATCTAAACTAAGCTAAATCGGTTAAGAACTGAAAGTCAAAGCAAAAGTCTACTTTTGCGACTTTCGGTTCCGAATCGAGCCTAAACTCAGAATTTGTCGGGTTGAACATGCCTAAACATGTTCTTGTATTATTTACCAAGTTATTTAAGTGTTAAAACATGTTCCATAGCCTCTGCATTATCAGTTGTGAATTAATTTGTAAAAACTGACCCGTTTGACTTTTTATTACTAAGTTTGACCCGACAATTGACTGAGATAACGTGATAATTTGAAGGTGCCCTTTAAGGGTTTAACACCTACATAATTACCAACACATAGCCACTTTCAATTCGAATAATGGCTGGACCATTTGTGATTAATCACTAAGTTAAAGCTTAATTATGCTAACTTTGACTTTCGGTAATTACATTAATGAAAACTTAATTACATAGGCTAAGTACACTTACAAGAGTCCTTAGCACGAAGTTTGAGCTAGAGAAAGCTTCCTTTAGCTCCAGGAGGCTTCAGGGAGTGAGTTTTGAATGAAAATTCAAATGTCCAAGTTCTAAGTGATCAAAATGGGGGTTATTTATAGGAGATTTGAGCTTGCTAAGATCATTACACCTGTTTAGGGAGGCTCCCAGATGTTTACAGGTGTTGTGGTGGCAGAAGAAACCATCAAACACGCCCCTAGAATCGAAAATTTGCAAGCAAAGGTGGTGGAACTGGCTGAACCTGCAGCTGTGCAGAATTTTTGTCGCTGGCACCTTTGTCGCGGGCCGTGTAGACTGCTAGGAATGTCTATGCACCCCGCGAGGCTCTCTTCAAACGGTTAAGAACTTTCATTTATTGTAGTTTCAGTCCCAGATCCATTCCTAATTTAAATAACTTTCGTTTATTGCACTTTTAACCCCCAAAGTTAACTTTTAAGGGTCTTGAGTCATCAAATAACAATGTTAAGCTCCCGGTTAATTACGAGATCACCTGAAAAGTCTTAATTTCATACGTTGACGCTTTTAACCCTTTATTACGAAAGTTGACCTATTCAATATCAAACGATAACGAAACCTTGTGAATTTCTCGTCACTTATTCTTGAGAGCATGATTAATCGTTACAAAGTCTCAGGTTCATTAAAAGGTCACTCAGAGGTATCAATTAACATGTTGACACTTTTAACCCCTATGCTTTGTAAAATTCTCAATTTAAGCACAAACGACTTTCTACGTTCGTCAATTTATTCATTAAAGAATACGAGCGTCTTACGAGGTCATTCAGAGGCACAAGCTTGGCATGATGACACATTTGATCCTTCTATACACATACTTTCATCGTTTGTCCACTTTAGTCCCTTGTAAACACTTTGTTACACGTTTAAAGTCCATGACACGTGTCCTTGTTGCATTGGGCATGATTTTGCGAGGTGTTACAAACTTACTAGACAAAACTCTATCATGAAGTCCCTCATTTTTATATCGACTTAATCGCCGGGCCAATGGCGAACGGGTCATTAGTTAAATAGTGCTATTAGGTCTGACAAGCCTCACAGCGTGCCGCAGAGGACGGGAGTGGACTACTATACTTGGGCACTGTCAATGATGATAGACATTGACGTAGGGCACATAAACATGACATAAGTCAGTAGTCGATATAGTAACGGGTCTAGTGGTTTACAACATGGGGAAGCCCCCATGGTATATGGTTATGGGAAATGGAACGGGATAACTTTTGGTTTTCGAAACAGCTTAACAACCTATGGTTTTTGAGACAACATTAAAACGGACAACCAACTGTGAACTCGCCAACATTTTTGTTGATACGTTACTACATGCTTTGCAGGTCGTTAGGTTATTGGCTGGAGCTTGCATTGGAGAAGGAGTCGTTGTGGGACATGAACCGTTGTGTGTTCATGATAAACTTATAAAACGTTTAACTTATATTTTGGTTTTTGAACTTATGCTTCCGCTAACTTTGTAAATTTGGTTTTGGACTTTGGTTTGGTGAACTTTATACGTTTAGTGGCAATGGTTTTCCTTTACTTTACTTAATGTTTATTATGATTGGTGGTATGATCCTGGTCAGTCACACGCCTCGCGGTAATACTCCGCTTGTGGATTTTGAGGGTGTGACACAAATAATCTCCTAGACCTAGAATAAGTTAACCTCGTCCAACCTCCAACACTTGGTTCATACCTTCCATGTCGAGATGGCACACCCGGGTTGTCTTTGTTCGATTGTTTTACATTTTATCTTTACATTCTTTTATTCATGACCAATCGGTTTATTAACTTAGTTAATTAACTTGTGCTTTGGTGAACTATAATGAGGTTATTACCTCTGTACATGACTTATGATATCTATATGACTATAGGACAGATTACTATACTATACTAATAATATAACTAAATAACACAACTGGACTCTTGACATGACTGTTTAATACTTAAAATGTTCGAAACGAAGTTCTGTCCACACAAACAGACACCATTCGAACGAAGGGGATTCCCTCTCGTGCGAAAGGACACTGGCCCATTCGTGCGAACCGTCCATTCGCCTGAACTGAGTTGTGGTTTTGACGGGCAAATCAGGACCCGTAAAACCATAGAAACTCAGTGTCGTAACAAGTTCCTGGACGGAATATATTTTCTGTTTAAGTTCTACTTTCATACACATTCTTATGTATTTTACATTACGAATCCGAATCCTCCATTCAACTCCAACACTCACACCTTCGTTTACCCACCTATAGGGTAACCTCGGTGTTCCAGTGCTCTCATCCTCTACTCAACGACTCGTGGTTTATCAAATGAAGATTTGCAAAACTGTGAGTATACTCGAACATCCTTTTTCAATTTTACACTTTTGGGTGCAATATGTTTACTTATTAACCTACACAGTTACACTTACATTTTGTGCAATCACAAACAATCCAGACATGCATGCTAATGCGTGTTTCTGGAACATTCTTATGTGATAATCTTGTCATTAATTTCGTACGAGCCTTCTCATAACATGTATAGCGCTATAGGAGTAACACACCGCCCGTAGTCTTGTGGTCATGTTAAGTCTTTAATACTTGCTGTAATCAGAGGGTTGATTTGAATATTCGCATGCCAGTTTTACGTTAATCTTGATAGCTAAGTTTGCCATGTGGATTTGTTTAAATCATTTTTATACTCATGCTATATTAAACTTGTATGCTCGCCAATACCTTGTATATTGAACTATACTTTTAAACATGTTGCAGGTTGAAGATGTTGATATCGACGAAATCTAGTAGGGATGCTTTAGAAACACATTTAGAAATACTAGATAGGTTGTTGTACTTGTTATATTTTGTTGTATCATTTTGAACAATGTTGTACTTGTTTTTTTGTATCAATGTTTTATTTTCATTTCAAATGTTGTACCTTGAATTTCCATGTATTGTACTTGACAATATTTATTTTCAAATGGAATCAGTTTTTGAATTAAATTATTGTCACAATAGTGTTATGTAGTCTTGAGCAATCTCGTTTCGTCTCACTCTAATGTTTCCGCCATCGGTTGGGGTGTAACAACATCAGTCGTACTTCTCACCAAACCTTATCTTCAAAAGATTTCGTTTGAAATTCAAACCTTCAACACATGAGTAACAAAGTTCCTTTCCCTCCAAGGAAGCAAGGTATGTGAACCTTGCGCCTGCGACCAGAACACATAATGTGACACCCTAATTTCCCGGTGGGCCCAAAATTGGGGTTTATGTGTGACAATTGATAACAGTATCACAATAGCAACGGAAGATGAAATAAAGTAAAGTAATAAATGTAAAAGCTTGAATATAATAAATAAAAGTTATACAAGTTGTCCGTACAAAAGCTACTTGATACTAATATGGGTCTTTTGTCATGGAGTTGCAAATTCCAACATCTAAGACCATGCCTCTTCTAGCCTATTCTATATTTGCTTTTAACTTGCGCTTAGTCTTTTGAAAATACGTTAGTTTTCACTAGTAAATACAATTAACGGACTCTTTTGAAAATCTTTTCAAAATTTATTTAATACCATTTGGTATTTCATTTTTAAATTACTTGGGACAAACTATATCTCTTGTTACCAATTTCACATGCTTGTAAATTACAGTCGAGGACAAGAAATCAAATGTCGTGTACATGATTAATAGACAAACCACATTTATATATATATATACACATATATATATTATTAGCGCCTGTCAGGTATATACCTACACCCCGCACTTTAAGTCGTGGTCATTTGCAATTGAATGAGTCAGGACGCCCGAACACGGTCATATTAACCCCCAAGTGCTTAAGTTATCAAGTAATACGAATTAAAATGACTTATTTGCATTTCTATGACATCATTCGCCTGTATGCAATACCCGACCAAGTGGCTAGTGCAATATCCCAAACCTTTATAAAATAAAATAGGGTAAGAATATTTACATGTGTTAATCTTTTATAATATCAATATATATTTAGCACAGACGTATTCAAAACAGTTCAGCTTAGGTGCAATTTACTGGAAGTTTCTAGTCTGAAATGAACGGAAATATTATCCATTAGAATGTTAACGGGTCATTTATAAGTCTTTGAGTTTGACCGGTTAACTTCAGGATATGCTCGGTTCGCTAGATTAAGCGTTGACCGGATATAATGTGGTTTATACCCTTCTGAGTGCTAGGCCTGATGTAATATGGGTCTATTAACCAAACATTCTTATTTAAAATAGTTTTGAAAGGTTTTGACCCGATTTGACTAGTTTATATATTTTATATTATTTAAACTAGTCTTAGGCATATATACGGTATCGGATGGTCGAATAGATCTATGACGAGTCCGTTATGTCATAACATATTTCATAAAGTTATAAGATCAGTTTCAAGGTCAGATTATATGTCTTGTAGGTTTTAAAACCACAAGCTATAAGGGTATTTTTGACACTTTAAAAGTATATAATGTTGACTCATCAATTGACCCATCAAACGGCATGACCAGAAGGTGTAACCTCAAAGGGTTATTCCTTATAATAGTATGGTCATATAACAAGCCTTAATCAGGTTCTAAATTTGACCAACCGGTCAGAATCGAAAGTCAAAGCAGAAGTCAAACTGTTTTGACTTTCGACTAAGAAATGAGTACTAAACTGAAAATGATGAGTTGGACATGATAAAACATGTCCTAATATGTTATGTAAACTGTTATGATGTCAAAATTTAGAGTTTTAATACTTGGAAATTCATTTATCATAATTTGCAAAAATCTGTATTTTTGACTTTTTATTTTATACATGTTTGACTCGTCATTTCGCCTATTTAACGTGATGATCAGAGGGTGTAATCATAATGGATTAACACCTTCTTTATTAGGATCATGTTGCAAAGTTCAATTTGAACTTTGACTTGACCAAAACAATCAGAACTAAAAGTCAAAGCAAAAGTCAATTTGCTTGACTTTCAGCTAATAACTAGCTAATAAACTGAGATAGACTAGAAAGAACACTTACTAGTGTTAGAAGGAACACTTAAACTCAGAAAAGGAGGCTTCTATAAGCAGAAGCAAGCTCCAAAGTGTTTTAGAGTGAAAGAAAAGAATGGTGTGATGATTTTGTGAAACTAAGGGGCTATTTATACTAATCTTGGAGTCATAAGAATGTGCCAAGTGTTGCTAGGTGTACTTATGAAGTGATTAGAGGTAGGACACATGGCAAGAGGAGGTTAAGTGTGGCAAAGATTCAAAGTGAGGTGTCAAAAGAGGATAAATGCTGCTGTGCAAGCAATTAATAGATGTCAACGAACGCCTTATGGATCGTAAGGCTTTCTGCCTTGTCGTCCATAAGGACCTTGGACACGTAGGGAATTTGAACATCCTTACGGACCGTAAGAGGATGTTTTTGCGGTCCGTAAGGGACCTCAAACTTTTTCTAAATTTCGTCTTTTAGGCAGAATTAACCCCTTTTTAACATTATACTTTCTCTGGTTCAACATATCTGAATTTATATGGAGAGAATTTAGACACGTGTCATGCTAGGATTCGATCCAAAATTACCGGGTTGTTACACATAAGTAGCAAAAGGATCAAAAGGATAAACTAGGCTTGCGCCAAGCAACAAAACTAGAGACAACACTCATCTAGCCCAAAGCTCCACCCACTTACCATTCGCGCATGGGAGCAACACTGGGCTGGGGCACTTGAAGGAGTATGGTCCTAAATCCTACGCAAGGCATTTCAAGGTATGCGCAGAAGGCCATACCCAAACTTAACGAAACAACACTGAACTATCACCAGAGCATGCGCGCAATCTCTTATCGGCGCATGGAGCGCAGTGACAACTAACACAAATACAAATAGTACAGATGACAGATGCTTCAGCCAATCAACGTGCACCAGGTCCTGCCAAGAAAACTCTGTAGGATCGTTTTGCGACCTAATGAGTCGTTCAGAGTCAACACAAAGCTGTTTGAAAGGCGGAAACAGTCAAACAACCTCAAATCAGTGTAAGAAAGGTGTAGAAACAGAGTATGATACTTAAAACAAGCTTCTCATTGATATTTGACTTGAATACATGGTGAAAATTGGACAGCACTTCGTTACACCTTGACTAATTTCGTACCAAATGAGAAGCATGACACCCATATATATAGGCATCTAATTTCGCATGGAATTACCACATGTAATTTCATGCGAAATTACACTACTTAATTTCGTGTGAAATTGCTATTTCGCATGAAACTGTTATTTCGCACGAAACGGCTATTTCGCACGAAACTGCTATTTCGCACGAAACTGCTATTTCGTGTGAAATGACTTTTTCAGCCTATTTCCCATTTTCCTCGTACTCCGTGACCTAGATCTATCATTTCTATTATAAGACTTGATACAAGATGAAGTCAACAGACATATGCACCAACAAACTCCCACAATGATCAATCGTACAGGAGACGAGAAGTACAAAAGGACAATGACATTTAACCAATCAGGTTGCGGCATTCACGTCTCTATGATCTCAACTCACGCCTGGTGACAGGCTCGATAACAAGGACAACCGTCAAGCCACGTGGCTCTAATCATGGTGCGCCAACGTCGCAATCCTCTGCAAAAACTAACGGTCGTGTTAGAAGAAACAAATAGGATGTTCTTTGATGGTGACGTCTGGCCTAAGGCCCATCAGCCCATCTCATTCTCCATACTCTCCGGCTATAAATACCAGCCTTCAACCATATGTTTAAGGATCGGCTCTCACCCTCTCACTCTTAACACACACTCATTTATTGTTCTTATACGATACTTATTCTCACGCTGGATGGTGGTTACAAGGAGAACCCCCCACCTCTCCTCCTTGTAACGAGTCTCATGGTGTATTTTTTTGCAGATCGCATCCCTAGTCATTGATCGAGGAAAGATTAAGGGTTAACCTTCTTGACGAGACCGTTCCCTCAAGGATAAACCTGACGGTTTAAACTTGGTGTTTCTTCAACATGAAATATCACTTTTTCTTCAAATAAAACTCCCCAAGACACTAGGGGTGTTCAGAATTCGTTTCGAATTCGAAAAATTCGAAATTCGATTCGATTATCAAGAATTCGTTTTGATTATAAGAATTCGAATTCGATTCAATTCGAGTAAAGTAAATCGAATACGAATTTATAATTTCAAATTCGATTCAGTTCGAAATTCGAATAAAAATTATACATTTTTATTTATTATTTTTATAAATAATACATATATAACTTTTATTGGGCTCTACTATTTATTCCAAGTATTAAAATTACCCATTACCAAACCCACTACATGGCCATAAATAAAACCTAAGTAACAAATCTATCAATAGATTTTTAACCCTAAAAATATAAACTTGTAATTGAGAAGTGGTTAGTCCAGACTTCTTGTTTTGAATTTAATTCTTATGGTACTTTATCTGGAATTTTTTGAATGTAATATCGTGCTTTATGGTTGCTAAAAAAATTATGTTTCATCTTAATAGTTTTTTACATGTTTTAAAAGAATTTCAATCAAATCGAATTCTATTCGAATTCAAATATTTAATCGAATACGAATTGGGTTTTTTATTCGAATATGAAATCGAATCGAATTCGCTATGTTTTAAACAAATTCGAATTCAAGGGAAAATAATAATTATTCGAATAATTCGATTCGAATAATTCGAAAATTCGATATTCGTTTCGATGAACACCCCTACATGACACAGTCTTGTAAAAAGGAAAGGTGGCCCTCTTTCCAAAGGGTTCTGTCATATTGATTCCTAGCAGCCATACCCCGTCTCTACCCGCTTGGGCATGTTCTAATGAGTTTCGACCAATCCTAAATCGACACTTTAGGGTTGCTTGATTCCTTCTCAACCTTTTTTTCTTTCATACCTACGGCACAATATATACACACATTTATGTTTATGCTATATATCTATTCAATTCATATGTATGTTCAGACCAGACGGTATGGGGGCCGGCTTAGGCCCGGCCTGGCCCGGCGCCGGTCCCCCACACCGCCCCCCATAGGGTCGGCTCGTCTCATCCGTCTCCCACAAGCCGGACTCGCCGTGCCTCCTTCTCTCACATATGCCTATATATATATATATATATAAAGGGGTTCATCCCCCACCCCTAGGTCCATCCCCTTCAAGCCCCGCTTACGTGGCGGTGACATGGTGGCCCATCCCCTTGGGGATGAGGCTCTCCATACCCTCCAGTCTCACAGGACCATCGAGTGTGTCCCTAAGGGTAGGCCTAGGACCCGTCTAACGTGTTCTTGGTATAAACCCTGCCTACCGAGTTCTAGGTGAGGGTCCGGGATATAACGCCAAACTCAAGCATGGCGCCATGAGGCCCGTCTAACATGTTCTTGATATGATAAGCCATGAGGCCCGTCTAACGTGTTCTTGATATGATAAGCCATGAGGCCACCTGTAGTGGTCCGGGATATAACGCCAAACTCAAGCATGGCGCCGCGCCGCCCCATAGCGCGGCCCAACACCACTACGGCGAACGCTATGGGGGTTAAATTTTGTGTTCCCGTGATCCGCATAGCGGCGTGAGGGGGATTATTTCATATACTAACTCACATCTATCTATTATACTAAAGCAAAATAGTGTTGACTATTTGACTTTGATGTGGCTATTCTCTTTGGCCAGAGAATTGTGTTTTTAGGCGCCATTCTCCTTCTCTCTCTATTTTCCTTCAATTTTCTTGGCCGCCTCTTTCTTCATTCAATGTGTCTTTGGATTATATATGGTAGGTTGAAAACTTAATCAATTATCGGAAGTTTTTTTAGGAAATTATGGAACCGTTTTGAATTCTACGGCCTATATACCAATTATTGCTTTTAATCGGATGTTTCAAACGACGACTGAAGAATTCATCATCAGACTTCGAAATTCAAGCATTGGTAAGTTGGATTCCACCTCTGTATTTGATTTTTTATTGCTATTAGAAACCTAATTTTGTTGTATGATTTCTATGATGTTGTTGATGTCAACGGATCCGCTAATTGTTTTTTATATGCGGATTTAACCTGTTTATTGTTGTAATTTGTGTGTTTATTGAAGTTGCTAATTCTTTATCAAGAGTTTTGCATTGAACGGTAACTTGGATTCCACCTCTGTATGTGATTTTTTACTTTGCTATTAGAAAACCCTAACTTTGTTGTATGATTTCTATGTTGTTGTTGATGTCAACTGATCCGCTAATTCTTTATGTATTAGTTTTTATGGTTTCTTGATTTTAAATAATGTTGAGTTTGTGGGTTTTATTTTTCGTTGGTGTTTCAAAGAATTTTGTTTCGATTTTTCAGCCATGTGTACTTTTTTGTCTAGAAAACTCAGAGATATTTGACGAATGATGCGACATCTTTATCAGGTGATAGAATTTTCATTTTACCAGGCCTTTCCATGATTTTTTTCTGTTTGATATGGTAAGAGCAGAGCTATTTGTTTTCCACGACATATTAAGTCTAATGGAGGAATGACTTAACTCTAACGACTTCTAGATGCTCATGTTCCGGTCATGATTCAACTTCAAATTTTAAATTTTTACAGATGCAAAGTGGCAAGATATCTCAAGGCAACACTTGTGACTTCAGACATTAGTGGAAGTCAACATGAACCTGGTGATTGGAGGTTAGTACCACCAAAACCTTTAGTGCTTTAAAATAGAGTTTTTTTTTAATATTTGGTTTATATAACCTACTTTTAAACAAAAGATTGATTGTCACACTCTAAGATTATCTAATAACCGGTTTGGTGATAATTTAACACTAAAAATATGTTACTTGCAGGAACTTTGGAGATATTCAATGGGATGTTTAGCCATGTTTGGAACACTTGAGCTACAACCAGAGGTTCGGGAAGTGGTTAACTCAATTTTGGTTTTGTATTTAAAATGTTGGTATCATATCTATTCTAAGAAGATGTTCCGGTTACATCAGGTAATTGACGCTAATATGTAATGTTCGTATTTATAATTGGATTAGAACTTTGTTTCAATGATGAAATATTGTTTTTGATGATTTCATTTATGTTTAGACCGTTTCAAGATGTGAAGATCCGATACCAGCAAAAGAAGGATGTTTGGTTTTGCTACGTTTATACTTCCAGAGACTGTGAAAGAAATTTTGGCAAAGGGAAACCCACACTTCTTAAGTGATTCATGGGTTATTGTTAAACCGTACAAAAACGGGTAAAATACTAGATAAGTATCACACATTGTCTGTTTTGTTTTTTTTATTTTTCATGTTCGTTTGTTAATCTATACCTCTATACTATTTAATAAATCAAAACAAAAGGGGGACACATGGTAGTGAAATAAGCAATTACAATTGGGTTTTGCCGCCTAAAGTGAAGATCTGGAATACTATCACGAGTGATCTGGCCCATCTGGCTTATTCCAATCCGTTTCATCGTTAAACATTCCTTTTCAAACCTTTACAAGTGTTGCCGCTCCCAAATTTGTTGTCCTCCATTGATCATCGCCTCCAGTTATAGATTTTTGGTATGTTTCTTCAACACTAACAAATTTTCTTTTGAAACTTTTTTTTATGATTTTGTTGTTCAGTGGTTCGATTAAGCTCTGTGTTCTCTCTTCTCACCATTCATCCATCCATGAATCATTGGCTCTTTTCATTTGATTTCAACAGGTATGATCGCTTCATTGGTTCCACAGGTTAAAATTAGAAGTTTAATATTTTTTTCTGCGAATCTATTTGAAATCGTTTCATTTGTTTACCAATCAGTATATTGTTTGTAACTGTTGGTTGACCAGAGGTATATGCTGCTCGAGAGATTAATGGAATTTACATACACAAAGACAGATATCTTTAGGAGGAAGAGGAAAAAAAAAGATAAATTTTCATAAACTTGCAGTTAGCATGATTGGAATTGTTATTCTCTTTATTTTTATTGAAATTTTGTGACTTTTTTTTGACAACTTAATGCAGGAAATGGCTGAAAAACAGACCACATGGAACTTGATAATGAATCTAGGGGTAAGGTATAATCAAGTCATCAAATTTTCACTATTTTTTTTTTGGTTAAATTTGTTTTTTATATTGGTTTTCTCACTATGTATAGTACGAAATATGGAGCTACAGGAACTCTATAGCTTTCAATAGTTAATCACTGCAAATTTAATTGAGAAGATTGAGAAGACAGAGGTATGTTGTGTGTATGTTTAATGTTTTCTTTATCTTTTTTAAAGCTTAACATTATGTTTCCATTTTCCTAACATTAAGAAGCATACCTCTTCTGCCTTTAGGTAATGCTCCAAGAAACTGAACATTCGTTGTTCGATCTTGAAGGAAAGCATAGACAATCAGATGAAACAATTAAAGAGAGGATTTCATATCTTCAACCATTTAAAATCTGATGGGTCCATTTATTACTCAATCCTTTTATAAAGGAGTTTTGTTAAATATGCTCTGTTGTAAGCTGGTGATTTATGCAAACAGGTACCTTTTTATAAAATAAATTTTGGGGTTATATTTATTTTTTATTTTAACTGATTTGGTGATTGCTTGATTTTTTCTTTTTGTGAAGCTATGCTATTAAGAAGAAGGATGAGATTGAGAGGGTTACCAAGGCCAATCGTTAAGAAGCAGATTTCAACAGGTATGATCGCTTCATCGGTTCCACAAGTTAAAATTAGAAGTTTAATATTTTTTTTTGCGAATCTATTTGAAATCGTTTCATTTGTTTAACAATCTGTATATTGTTTGTAACTGTTGGTTGACCAGAGGTATATGCTACTCGAGAGATCAATGGAATTTACATACACAAAGACAGATATCTTTAGGAGGAAGAGGAAAAAAAAGATAAATTTTCATGAACTTGCAGTTAGCATGATTGGAATTGTTATTCTCTTTATTTTTATTGAAATTTTGTGACTTTTTTTTTGACAACTTAATGCAGGAAATGGATGAAAAACAGACCACATGGAACTTGATAATGAATCTAGGGGTAAGGTATAATCAAGTCATCAAATTTTCACTATTTTTTGTTTTTTTTCGGTTAAATTTGTTTTTTATATTGGTTTTCTCACTGTGTATAGTACGAAATATGGAGCTACAGGAACTCTACAGCTTTCAGTAGTTAATCACTGCAAATTTAATTGAGAAGATTGAGAAGACAGAGGTATGTTGTGTGTATGTTTAATGTTTTATTTATCTTTTTTAAAGCTTAGCATTATGTTTCCATTTTCCTAACATTAAGAAGCATACCTCTTCTGCCTTTAGCTAATGCTCCAAGAAACTGAACATTCGTTGTTCGATCATGAAGGAAAGCATAGACAATCAGATGAAACAATTAAAGAGAGGATTTCATATCTTCAACCATTTAAAATCTGATGGGACCATTTATTACTCAATCCTTTCATAAAGGAGTTTTGTTAAATATGCTCTGTTGTAAGCTGGTGATTTATGCAAACAGGTACCTTTTTATAAAATAATTTTTGCGGTTATATTTATTTTTTATTTTTACTGATTTGGTGATTTGCTTGATTTTTTCTTTTTGTGAAGCTATGCTATTAAGAAGAAGGATGAGATTGAAAGGGTTACCAAGGCCAATCGTTAAGAAGCAGATTTGACGTCAATGTATTCGGTTTTAGTTGTTTTGTTTTGGTGTTTTTATGAAAAGTAGTTAATTATCAAACCTTTTGGCAGTTCTGTTATGGATTTGGTTTTTTGTGGAAAATAATTATATTGGCTAGGAGGTTCAAGGGGAAAAAGGTTGTTTTCTGTCACACCCCTATTTCCACGTATCACTGGTGGGCCCGGTGGGGAGTTTCGTGACGTAGTTGATATCATCATAGTCAAACAACACAATATATATGAATGCACAGCGGAAGCAAAAGATAAATATATTACAATCCGAATATAAAGTAATATCCAGTATTACAACGGAAAGTAAAGGATCCACAGGCGGATCTTAAAACATAAACATTGTTCAACAGACTTTAGACGCCTAGAACTTGCAAGATTCCTTTTTAACGCCCTGAGCTTCCAGCCAATTACGTTCAGTACCTGCCACTTAACCCTTTTGGAAAATACGTCAGTTTTCACTGGTAAATACACTCAACCGACTCATTTTGAAAAGGTTTAATAAAAATTGATTTGAATGCATGTGGCACAAATTCTTTATAACTTGGGACAATTATATTTATAATCTTGTATACAGATTTACATGTTTGTTATACGTTCAGGGCCCGATGTAGAAACCGAGTCAGATTAACAGACACGCCACAAGTATAGGCCCACAAGAGAGTGAGATACCGTTTTTCCTTAAACAACTGTCAGGTGTATGCCTACACCCCGTGTATAAGGCGTGGCCATTTTATAACACAATGATGTCATGGATATCCGGGACACGGTCATTAACCCCTAAAGGTCTTTATTTCAAACAATACAGATTAAACCGGGTTACCTCAATAATTTAACCACAATAAGATTAAATATTCAATACCCGACCAAGCGGTATTATTATAATACCGTATCCCAAGCCCGTATAGGGAAAATAAGTTAAGAGTATTTACCTGAGCTAGCACCTGACTTAAATAGCAAGAATTTAATAACTCAGTCGTATTCACTTAAGTAAGCGTAGGTACCATTTACCGGAAGGCACTAGTCTGGAATGATGGTATAAATAACCAATTAGAATGCTAACGGGTCTTTAATTAAGCCTAAGCTTAGACCGGTTAGTCTTACAGAAAGATACGGTTCAAACGCATGATAAGGCGAATACCGGATTAGAATGTGGTTTTGACCCAACAAGTTTGAAGACTTGTATAAAATGGGTAATCTAAACACATTCTGGATTTTGAGACAAAAAGGATATGGTTTGACCCGTTTCGGCTAATATATGCAAACTAGTTACATACGCCGATCCGAACGCGAAAAGTGCGTAACGAGTAACCAAATGAGTCATATGAAAGTTTCCTAAGTTATTATGCTTTAATTATGTTGTGACTTCATAAAGATATCTTATATTATGCCCAAAACGGATTTAGACTCACAATACGCCCCGTAGGGGTATTTTGGTCATTAAAAAGGTTATAAAAGAGTTTAGAGTTAAATGCCATTTTAGTCCCTGTGGTTTGGGCCATTTTGCCAGTTTAGTCCAAAGGTTTCATTTTTAACCTGTGGGTCCAAAAAGGTTTCACAGTTGCCATTTTAGTCCACTGTGTTAACTTCATCCATTTTTTTTGTTAACCAGAAGGCCATTTCGGTCATTTTATATGGCTGAATTGCTCTTTTAGTTAACAGAATTACATACAAAATGACCAAATTGGCCTTCTCATTAACAGAAAAAATGGATGAAGTTAACCCAGTTGACTAAAATGGCAACTGTGAAACCTTTTTGGACCCACAGGTTAAAAATGAAACCTTTGGACTAAACTGGCAAAATGGCCCAAACCATAGGGACTAAAATGGCATTTAACTCAAGAGTTTAAATATGAACCTGAGTTTCGGGTCTGATGTAATCAGTAAAATTACTCAATTTACTAGGTTATATCAGTAGGGTATCATATATATGTGAAATCTATCCTTTATAACCAAACTATGCCTCTTAAGGGTATTTTGGTAATTTCACATAGCCCTAAAAGGTCAAAACTGGAAACCTGAGTGTAAGACTTTAGCTGACTATAAAAATATAATAATTTACTTAAAATATCAGTTGGTATCAAACCTTATGTGCTCAACATAATCTTAATACCTACTATGCTTCAAAAATGCCCAAAAAGGCGATTTGGAGCCATTTCCGGGTTTTCAAAGGAAAGCTGATATTTTTATAATTCCAGAAGGCTCAAAATACTTTATTTATTATATTAGATCAGTAGAAAAAGGTTTGGGGTCAAAAGGATTTGTAAAACTCATTTTATGGCTTAAAAGGGTAAAACCGGCATTAACCGAATCATACTTAGAACTCTAAGTTATGCTCAGCCTAAAAATAAATAAAAATCTCCAAAAATCTTAAAATATTATTTTATATCAGTGGGTAAAAAGATTGGTATCAAAAAGTGGGTCTAGATAGGCTATATGCTAATTACGCCATTTAATTACTAAAAAGCTTTCAAATTACGCTAATGAGCATAACTCTTAATCTAGACCTCAAACTGATGTCAAATTTTAGGTTCAAGTTTATAAATCAGTAATTAAGGTTTCTACTCTTTTACTTTTTCAAAAATCACGTTTTAAGGTCAAAAGGGCATAATAGTCAACATTTAAGCATTTAACGGAATCACGCACATGAATCGGATAACTAATGAACCAAGTTGTATAATCACAGAGGGTTATACTTATAGGTAACTTGGTCCTAATAAAGCTCTAAGGCATTTCTAAACTATGCTTAAATGGGTCAGAACTGAAAGTCAAAGCATAAGTCAAACTATGCAACTTTCGGTCCAGAACCGAGCCTAAACTGAAAATTGTCGAGTTGAACATGTTGGGACATGTTCTTACATTAATTACCAAGTTACATTAATGATCAAACAGGTTACATGTATCCTACATTGCTAATTATGCTTTAATTTGGAAATAAACATTCTGTTGACTTTTTAAAGTAAGCTTTGACTCGACAATTAACATAGTTAGAGTGGGAATCGGAGAGTACCCTTTTAAGGGTTTATTACCCACCTAAATACCTACTTAAAGGTACTTTTAATTCAGGATTAGACTGAGCACATATTAATTAATCACGAAGTCAAACCTTAATTACGACGGTTTGACTTTTACCTAATTAACTAAGCTAAAACGAATTTAGAAAGGTTAAGTATACTTACAAGGGTCCTAATTATAATTAGGGATCACTATGAAGGTTGCTTGCTGACCCGAGAGCTCCAGAAAGTAAGTTGTGAATGTTGCAAATGCAAATACCCAAATGTTGCAACTTTGCATCTCTTATATAGGCTTTTAAATTCAAGTAGATCATGCCATGTAACTCTAGTGATGTTATAAGATCATCCCAGGTGGCCTAGGATGCTAAAAACCAGATATAGGAGCCCCTTGAATCGAAAAACCAGCTTTTAAGTCGGTGTAACCATTTTAACAGGCAGCTGGAAGTTTTTCTGCACCTGGGACCTGCTTGCGCACCGCAACGTCCACAGTGTTGAGGTGCGCAAGGGTCATGCCAGCACAACACATCTTTCAAATGTTTACAGTTTGGCCCCTGGACCTTCCAAACGTCGTTTTCACATTATTTCTTGCATTATAAGCCTTCTAAATTTACTTTTGAGGGTTCCAAGACTTATACAAACTTTGTTAAGTCCTTGGTTAACTTTGTAATCACCCGAAAATCCATAATTTCCTACGTTGACGCTTTTAACCCCTCGTATATGAATTTGATCATAACTTTCTCATACGATAACGAAACTTGATGATATTTTTATCAAGTATTCTAGTGAGCATATTTAATCGTTACAAAGCTTCGAGTTTGCTAAAAGGCCACTCAGAGGTATACTTTAAACATGTTGACACATTTAACCCCTGTAGTTTGTAATATCTCACTTTCTTTTATATTTAGCTTCGTATGATCCATGATTCATTCGTGTGAATGTATAAACATCTTGTAGGGTTATTGTAAGGCATATTTATCCACTGTTGACATTTTGAACCCTTATATTCACATAGTTTCTTTATTTGTCAACTTTAGTCCTTCTAGGGTATTCTTTCACACGTTCAAGCTTATGACACGTGTCAATACATTATAGGACGTGAATTTTCGAGGTGTTACATCCTCACCCCCTTAAAAGAAATCTCGACCTCGAGATTTGTTAAAACGTTGGAAGTACTTTTTGTCGCATAATGGACGTAACTCTTATAACATATCTGGAGTCTTTCCAAGCTCCCACAGTTGACCTCTATAATAGGCACATGTATCCTTTTGGAGCTTCTTCACCTGTCGATCCTTAATCGACATAGGTTGCTCATTATATCATAAATCTGCATATCATTATGTGATAGTGCTTCTTGACTTATTGGCGAAACACATCCTTAAATCATTAGTGTGAAATGTATTGCGAGCTCCATCCAACTCCTTAAAAAGGTTTCAGCTTTAAGCTATCTGATCTTGATACATTCGATTCCTCTGAATGATTTTATATATTCAGAGCTTAACTAGTCTAATAATTAACAAATTGGCACACCCTTCCAGGGTGATATCTTTTGTTGGACCTTATTCTTTAACAAGAACTTAGGAGGGTTGCTACTTTCATAAATCCTTGATTTCCTGCCGTATACTGGCAACTTACAATCGATCATGGATTTGTATAATCTTATTTGTTGTGTCCTAGGCAACTTTCGAATACTGATAATTTGACTCACTAATTCTCTATCTAACAATAGATGTTTAACATTCCATCTATACAAGGTCTCCAAAGGAGCAGCCTTAATACTTACATATCAATTATTATAAAAAAGCTTATCTTAAGGTGGGATGGTTATCCCAATCATTGCTTAAAACTAATCTTAAGGAATAGCTAATCCTTGCCGTTAGTTGAACAAATCGACGATCCTGGGCAGCTGATGGCAATTCTTAATTGTTGCCTAATTAGGGTTGCGGTAATCAATGCATAAACAGAATGAACCGTCTTTCTTATTTAACTCTCGGAATATCGAGTTAGACTATATGAATCTCTTATCTTAAAGTTTACTTAATCAGGGTTTTGATTATCCCATAATCAATCATGGAGTTCTACAACACTCCAACCCAAAGTGGGATGTTAATCTTAACTCTACTTGCCTCTCAGGGGTAAACAGGGTAATCTTAGGAGAAGATAATTAAGGTACAAGGAGGTTACAGAGATTTCCAAATCTCGGGCTTCAATTCATCAATTATATTCTGTGTCAGATAAGTGACACATTTATGTTACGAGTCCATGAATTCCTTAATCGGGAACATTTACTTGGACCATTCCATTTTGGATATCTTCTTTGAATACCAATAGTTGACCTTAGCACCATATGACCATTGAGATATCCTTGTGGTCCCATGCATTAAACCTCCATACTGATCAGGCATGGAAGCAATCTATGGGACATATTAAGATACACCAATCCTCATATGACGCTTTTATCATACCGTCTGGTATCCGCAATCATTAGAGATCAAAGAGATATCAATTCTAAGTGTTGACGCATTACACCTAGAAAGAGGATACTTCTAAAATTCTACGACTGAAGGTTCTTGACAAGAACAGAAGAAATAGTTCTTATGATTCCTGCCTTCACTTAATAACTATGGTTCTTAAGAAAGATTTTAAAAGTTTGCTATACTTATAGTTTACGAAGGATTTGGAGCAAGTAGCATTCGGCTCTTTGAATTTTTCTCACGATCTTCTTCACAGCTTTTCCCACAGCTGCATCTTATCATAGTTTGAAGAACATCCTTGGACTTTTTCAGGTTTACAATTGTAGTATCATTAGCATGCGCCGCCTCATCAATGGTGTGATTGACTGATGTCTTATCCGAGTTTGTCATACTCAAGATTTGGTTCCTGTTACTAAATGAATCAATCTCTTGGTTGCGATCCGACAACTGCTATTCATCATCCTCATGGTCTTATATACTAACCATGGTTTCATTAAACCATACTGGCCAATATAGAATTAACATTCTCAATGAACGTTATTTAATATATATAAATTTTACTTAGCCTAGGTCACAAAAGACCTTTAATGGCATTTAAAGTTTAGTCCTAATCCATCACCTTTTTGACAGGGGATCAAAATGTCACATCTGTCTTTATTATTGTGATGAATTTGGATAGCTTGAAGGCTTGCCATAAGGATATCAGAAAAGAATGATTTAAAAAAAATTAATCTAATATTTGTTAGAGCATTTTCTATAGTGTCATCGGCCAATTTCTATCTTGCGTTAAATGACCGGAGTCCTAATCAACGGAGACAACAGTTCACAACATTTATTGTTCTTTATAGAATTATATGTGCCAGTAACAAATAAATTTCTGTATAAACTGCTTGACAAGGAAAGGTACCTGCTATAAGGTTATCATTCTGCATCCTAGGCGTTCATCATGCGTTTGTTTCCTTGACCTCTTCGGGCTTCTTCTGATTCCTAGGGCAGTTGGTCTTAATATGCCCCTTCTCGTTGCAACCGTAACAGGTTGCATCTTTCAACTTCTTGCAATCCAGGGTTTTATGTTCCCTAGACTTGCAAATTCCACACGGTAGAGGCTGAGATTCAAATCTGCATTTCCCGAGATAGTATTTCCTACAGGTTTCGCACCTGGTCTTCTCACCCGACTGCTGGCTGTCTTTCTTAAACCCGGAACTCTTCTTATTCTCAGAGTTCCTCTTCCTATCGGAGCGATGAGAATCCTCATCCTCCCTTTTACGCTTTCCATCTTTAGAGGCTTTGGCAGCCTTGTTTCTGACTACATCGAGTGTAAGGGATAGCGACAGATCGGCCGCTGACCTGAATGTAGTAGGTCTTGAAGCCTTAACACTGGCTTTGATTTCTGGGGCTAAACCCCCAATGAAGCGAGCAATTCTCTTGGGTTCTGGTGTTACCAGGTAAGGAACCAGTCTGTACAGGGTATTGAAACTGGTGAGGTAAGCTTGACAATCTAAGTTTGTCATAACCAATGATAAGAAATCTGACTCAATCCTCTCAACCTCGTGTTGAGGCCAGTAGTTCTCCATAATGAGAGCAACAAACTGTTCCCATGACATGTTGTAAAGTGGGATCTTCCCAGCAGCTTGAATGAGAGCCTTCCACCATGCTAGTGCCTCTCCCTTGAACGATTGGGATATATATTTCACTACATCCCTTTCAGCACAACCGCTGATGTCAACTACCGTGTCCATCTCATCCAACCAGGTCATACAATCTATTGCTCCTTTCTCCCCAGTAAAATCCCGGGGTTTGCAGGAAACAAAGTACTTGTAGGTGCAGGACTTGGTGCGTGGCTTATCATCAAACACTATCCTTTTAGATGGAATACTGTTTAGGTTAGATGAATGTCGATCATCATCTTTCTTTAGTTCGTCTTTCTTAGAGGGTGGCTTGTCATGAGCCACTGAATGGGTCTTAGGAATAGACTTAGAGTGGGGTACTAAAGAAGTTCTACTATGCGTCCCACTATACTCCTTGAATTGCTCCTCTACAGCTTTAGATACAGCTGTATCAATCAGTGTACGGAGCTCTCCTCTGGTTATATTAACCCTATCATCATCGTGGTTTTCCAGGGGATGACTGTTTACTTCTTCTGACCTAGCCATGTAGCTTTAATTGCTACATAAAATCAAATACGGACAAGGTTTATATGGAAGCCTATCCAGTTTTATTGTTTTAAACGATTCATTAACCATGTTTTTAATACACATATTAGTTAATTTGCTATATATATAATTGTTCAGGATCTTTATCATAATCCTAAATTATAAGTTAATAATAGCACAAAAGGCCTAGTCACGTAGACAAATTTAATTTATAAGTCATGATTTCAGAGGATCAAGGCATTAAGGTTTGAATCAAAGTTCATTACCTTTTCTTGACAGAGAGTCAAAGACTACTACTGTCTTTAGTCTCAGAGGACGCTAATTATAGCCCGTGGGTGCTTCATCCATAAGGGATGGTTATATAAATAAGGGAATTTAGAACATCCCAATTTAAAAATGACATATGTGATTTTATCGAATCACATCTTTGTCATTAATGATAACATATCAGATGTTAATAAGGGTTTGAATCTTTCGAATAGGTTTTACCATCTTGGCCATGTCTGCAACGACAATTAGGCTAGGTTTTACCTTTAAGATTCTTTTAATAATTACGCAGAACAATCCTAAATTGAAATGTTAACAAGGATCTGAATCTAATTGTGGAACTACCATCTTGGCCTTGTCTTAAGGTGACATATGGCTAGGTCTTGCCCTTTTTAGATTTTGCCACTTTAATATAATGGTAGATCTTATAATATAGGAATCTAACCGTCCTATTAAAATTTAAACAAATACATGGTTGCCCAAAGCGGGACTTCTAACTGAAATGACTCGCCCATGCAAGGGCTAATCAGAAAATAACAAAAGAAACAATAAAACGTATTAGGATTAGTCCTATGTTCTTGTCTAGACTCAAGAATGTGCAATTGTGTAACTGAGATTAAACACAAAAGACTAGTGTTTAATTCACTCAGTGTTGGCTCTGATACCAACCTGTCACACCCCTATTTCCACGTATCACTGGTGGGCCCGGTGGGGAGTTTCGTGACGTAGTTGATATCATCATAGTCAAACAACACAATATATATGAATGCACAGCGGAAGCAAAAGATAAATATATTACAATCCGAATATAAAGTAATATCCAGTATTACAACGGAAAGTAAAGGATCCACAGGCGGATCTTAAAACATAAACATTGTTCAACAGACTTTAGACGCCTAGAACTTGCAAGATTCCTTTTTAACGCCCTGAGCTTCCAGCCAATTACGTTCAGTACCTGCCACTTAACCCTTTTGGAAAATACGTCAGTTTTCACTGGTAAATACACTCAACCGACTCATTTTGAAAAGGTTTAATAAAAATTGATTTGAATGCACGTGGCACAAATTCTTTATAACTTGGGACAATTATATTTATAATCTTGTATACAGATTTACATGTTTGTTATACGTTCAGGGACCGATGTAGAAACCGAGTCAGATTAACAGACACGCCACAAGTATAGGCCCACAAGAGAGTGAGATACAATTTTTCCTTAAACAACTGTCAGGTGTATGCCTACACCCCGTGTATAAGGCGTGGCCATTTTATAACACAATGATGTCAAGGATATCCGGGACATGGTCATTAACCCCTAAAGGTCTTTATTTCAAACAATACAGATTAAACCGGGTTACCTCAATAATTTAACCACAATAAGATTAAATATTCAATACCCGACCAAGCGGTATTATTATAATACCGTATCCCAAGCCCGTATAGGGAAAATAAGTTAAGAGTATTTACCTGAGCTAGCTCCTGACTTAAATAGCAAGAATTTAATAACTCAGCCGTATTCACTTAAGTAAGCGTAGGTACCATTTACCGGAAGGCTCTAGTCTGGAATGATGGTATAAATAACCAATTAGAATGCTAACGGGTCTTTAATTAAGCCTAAGCTTAGACCGGTTAGTCTTACAGAAAGATACGGTTCAAACGCATGATAAGGCGAAGACCGGATTAGAATGTGGTTTTTACCCGACAAGTTTGAAGACTTGTATAATATGGGTAATCTAAACACATTCTGGATTTTGAGACAAAAAGGATATGGTTTGACCCGTTTCGGCTAATATATGCAAACTAGTTACATACGCCGATCCGAACGCGAAAAGTGCGTAACGAGTAACAAAATGAGTCATATGCAAGTTTCCTAAGTTATTATGCTTTAATTATGTTGTGACATCAGAAAGATATCTTATATTATGCCCAAAACGGATTTAGACTCATAATACGCCCCGTAGGGGTATTTTGGTCATTAAAAAGGTTATAAAAGAGTTTAAATATGAACCTGAGTTTCGGGTCTGATGTAATCAGTAAAATTACTCAATTTACTAGGTTATATCAGTAGGGTATCATATATATGTGAAATCTATCCTTTATAACCAAACTATGCCTCTTAAGGGTATTTTGGTAATTTCACATAGGCCTAAAAGGTCAAAACTGGAAACCTGAGTGTAAGACTTTAGCTGACTGTAAAAATATAATAATTTACTTAAAATATCAGTAGGTATCAAACCTTATGTGCTCAACATAATCTTAATACCTACTATGCGTAAAAAATGCCCAAAAAGGCGATTTGGAGCCATTTCCGGGTTTTCAAAGGAAAGCTGATATTTTTATAATTCCAGAAGGCTCAAAATACTTTATTTATTATATTAGATCAGTAGAAAAAGGTTTGGGGTCAAAAGGATTTGTAAAACTCATTTTATGGCTTAAAAGGGTAAAACCGGCATTAACTGAATCATACTTAGAACTCTAAGTTATGCTCAGCCTAAAAATAAATAAAAATCTCCAAAAATCTTAAAATATTATTTTATATCAGTGGGTAAAAAGATTGGTATCAAAAAGTGGGTCTAGATAGGCTATATGCTAATTACGCCATTTAATTACTAAAAAGCTTTCAAATTACGCTAATGAGCATAACTCTTAATCTAGACCTCAAACTGATGTCAAATTTTAGGTTCAAGTTTATAAATCAGTAATTAAGGTTTCCACTCTTTTACTTTTTCAAAAATCATGTTTTAAGGTCAAAAGGGCATAACAGTCAACATTTAAGCATTTAACAGAATCACGCATATGAATCGGATAACTAATGAACCAAGTTGTATAATCACAGAGGGTTATACTTATAGGTAACTTGGTCCTAATAAAGCTCTAAGGCATTTCTAAACTATGCTTAAATGGGTCAGAACTGAAAGTCAAAGCATAAGTCAAACTATGCGACTTTCGATCCCGAACCGAGCCTAATCTGAAAATTGTCGAGTTGAACATGTTGGGATATGTTCTTACATTAATTACCAAGTTACATTAATGATCAAACAGGTTACATGTATCCTACATTGCTAATTATGCTTTAATTTGGAAATAAACATTCTGTTGACTTTTTAAAGTAAGCTTTGACTCGACAATTAACATAGTTAGAGTGGGAATCAGAGAGTACCCTTTTAAGGGTTTATTACCCACCTAAATACCTACTTAAAGGTACTTTTAATTCAGGATTAGACTGAGCACATATTAATTAATCACGAAGTCAAACCTTAATTACGACGGTTTGACTTTTACCTAATTAACTAAGCTAAAACGAATTTAGAAAGGTTAAGTATACTTACAAGGGTCCTAATTATAATTAGGGATCACTAGGAAGGTTGCTTGCTGACCAGAGAGTTCCAGAAAGTAAGTTGTGAATGTTGCAAATGCAAATACCCAAATGTTGCAACTTTGCATCTCTTATATAGGCTTTTAAATTCAAGTAGATCATGCCATGTAACTCTAGTGATGTTATAAGATCATCCCAGGTGGCCTAGGATGCTAAAAACCAGATATAGGAGCCCCTTGAATCGAAAAACCAGCTTTTAAGTCGGTGTAACCGTTTTAACAGGCAGCTGGAAGTTTTTCTGCACCTGGGACCTGCTTGCGCACCGCAACGTCCACAGTGTTGAGGTGCGCAAGGGTCATGCCAGCACAACACATCTTTCAAATGTTTACAGTTTGGCCCCTGGACCTTCCAAACGCCGTTTTCACATTATTTCTTGCATTATAAGCCTTCTAAATTTACTTTTGAGGGTTCCAAGACTTATACAAACTTTGTTAAGTCCTTGGTTAACTTTGTAATCACCCGAAAAGCCATAATTTCCTACGTTGACGCTTTTAACCCCTCGTATATGAATTTGATCATAACTTTCTCATACGATAACGAAACTTGATGATATTTTTATCATGTATTCTAGTGAGCATATTTAATCGTTACAAAGCTTCGAGTTTTCTAAAAGGCCACTCAGAGGTATACTTTAAACATGTTGACACATTTAACCCCTGTAGTTTGTAATCTCTCACTTTCTTTTATATTTAGCTTCGTATGATCCATGATTCATTCGTGTGAATGTATAAACATCTTGTAGGGTTATTGTAAGGCATATTTATCCATTGTTGACATTTTGAACCCTTATATTCACATAGTTTCTTTATTTGTCAACTTTAGTCCTTCTAGGGTATTCTTTCACACGTTCAAGCTTATGACACATGTCAATACATTATAGGACGTGAATTTTCGAGGTGTTACATTTTCTTGAAGTAGCATACATCTGAGTTGTTACAGCAATAGATCACTGGTAATTTTCTTTGTTTATTGTTTTAAGATTGTAGACACAATAAGTTTTAAGTGGTCACTGGTAATATGAAGGGCAATTCTGACCCAACGGTTGTTATACGAGGGTCAATTTGGACTTTTAATAAAGTGTTATGGGTGAATTTGGGTAAAGCTAAAAGGGATGAATGGGTCTAACTAGGCATATTGAAAATAGGTAAAAAGGTTGAACGGGTCTAACTGAGTTGAACAAAAAACATGAACGAGAGTAACTGGGATAAAAGAAACAGAATGGGGATATTTTTACTCAGATTATTGTTTCTTACATTGTGCTTAGAGAAAAAAAAATGAGCTTTGATTGCAAAGAAGATAGACTGCAATATTGACGAACGATGAATTATAAGGTTTTGCCGAGAAGATGACCTATGGCGCGACCCTCTGGATATCAATATAGTGGAAGCTACCAGATGTTATATTATTGTATCAAATACTGGGATAACTACACACCAAAAGATTCATTTAAATGGAGCACCCTGGTAACCCCAATGATTAACTGTCCAAAGGTAAATAGGTAATAATGTTTTGTCTGTTGGTTGGTAAAAAAAAAGTATATGTAAAAAACTTTCTACATTTATTTTCTTTAAAAGAATGTTTAAGACTATTGTAGTTATGTGATTCAGTTGAAAACTTTAATCGTTTATAAAAGAAATCAATAAAAAGTGTTTGTTGATCTGTCATTTTTACCCGTATCAAAAGTACCCATTTTGACCCATTATCATAATATTTAGGTTTTCATGTATACAAACTCTGAATGAGTTAAACTGGTTGTTTATGGTTTGGAAAGTTGAAGAATTTTTATCAACTTTGAAGGTCTGAGTTTATGATTTGTTTAATTTTGAATTAGAATTAAATTATTGTTTTCTTGGAGGCGTGGAGTAATTTTTTGTGAACTGATATTAGGAATACACTGGTCCGAAAGTCACTAATAAACCTCAAGATTTTTGGAAGCCGATATGAGCAGGTAATTCATCGTCTTTTACTACAAAAAAATTTTGATGGTATCTCTGTGTATTTTATTTTGAACTCGAAGAAACCGGAATTCCAGTGACAAGTTTGAATTCGAAAATTCGAATTAGGTACAAATCTTAGCCACACTAATACTTTTAGTTTGAGACATATCTTATATGTTGCCATATAAGATAAAAACTCAAAATTACAACGGAATATATATTTGGGATGCCCTTATGGAATTGAGATTTTGTAAATATGGAATTGGCCTCCATACTCTATATGGGCTGTCATTTAGGTGGCATCATTTAGGTTCAAGATTCTCTTAAGATTTTAGCTCGGATAGCTGCTCTGATTTAATTATCGAACGAAAACCATGGGACGTAATTCTATTTATCAAGATTCTCTTTCACAAGGTTGTCAATAGTGGTCCTTATGGTCGCTATAGCGAATAGCGTAGCGTATAGGTCGAAGGTCGCTACAAGGTATGTAACCATAAATAGCGGGATTTCAGTTATCTTTTATTTTTTTAAATATAAATATCGATTAAATATAGCTATAAAATAGTTAGAATATAATCATGACGTTAGCCAAACGCTCAATAACCCGCATAGGAATTTGGTTCATCGACGCACTCATTTGGAACTTCTGACCCTACTTGATGATATTAACTTCGATAGCGATCTTGGTGTGGTGGGTGGGTTTGAAGGCTCTTCGTTTTCTGATGATACTGAAGAAGATTTGATTTCTATGTGCCTTGATATGGATAAGTTTAATGCGTCATCCGTTACGTGGTGAATCGTCATCAGCTGCGGTTCAAGTTTCAGCAAGTTTGAGTTTGACTCCTGGGCCTGAGACCTTTGTTCCGGGCCCGATTGAACTAAGCCGTTTAAATCTCAAACCGTTCAGTTTCAACGGTTTATGAACACTCTTATAATGTGTTTAAGTGGATATAAATATTTACAACCTCTTTAGTTGTTTATGTCAAATATATAGGTTAGTATTGTACTAAGTTCGGAACGTTTGTATACAATCTTTTTGTACAGTTCTGCAATAACTGGACCAATTGGAAAGCAATATGCTGATCTTTGTGGCCTATAATTGCAAGTGTTGCTAATGAAAGTGTTTTAGAATTGTTTAGTAGATTGGCGAGTCGGTTTTTACGCTTTGAACTGATCTTTTTCTTTTTTTATTTGGAATTGTTAGAGTTCAATGTGAGTTGCCGGAGTGGGAGTTTAAAAGTTATCTCGGGTGGCATGAGCAGGTAAGTTTCATCACATTATCTTCACATCATTAGAAGCTGTGTTTTAAAATTGTTTTTACCAGGTATATTTTTTTAATTTATTTGTGGCAGGCTGATTGGTGTTTATTTTGTGGGCTCCATGTTGACAGTTTAATTATACGGATGCAATTACGTACTATCACAAGGTAAGTTGGTTCATTTGTTGGTAAGAACAATTATGATCATATGAAGTGCATGTTTTGTTTTTTGTAATTTGCAAGTAATTGGATTGGTTTTTGTATGAGCAGACATTATGGATTTATACAAATGACCAGTTCTGCCCAAAAATGTTAGACATTGGTTTTTATGGATGAAAGTCGTCAAGGTATATAATCTGAAATTTATTTTTAGAAGAAAATGAAGAATGTGTATACAATTTTATATGTTTTATAAAAGCATTCATTAATTAATATAATGACAAAGTTTAGAAAATAAGCCTGACCCATACTGAAACATTTCAAGTTGGCTACATTTATACTTTTGACTATTTCAATTTTAATTTATAGAACTTGTGGGAATATGCAGGTGTTACTGAAAATCGGATCATTCATTAGCTATCTATTCAATTTTATAATTAATTAAAAACATATAATACAACAAAAAGTATACTCACTACTACAAAAAGGGCATTTGCAACCAAATTTTGCTACAGAAAAAATGGCAAAAGATCAAATACAAATAATCTTAACATACTAAACATTCAAATTGAAGGAAAACCCAAAAAGACAAGGTGGCATTTTTGTAATTACCACCAACTATCAAAGTTACAACCAAAAATACCTAAAAAAACACAAATTTTTTTTTAACATTTTTTATTAAAAAATCGCTACATTTCGTTAGCAAAAAAAAAAAAAAATTTTTTTTTTTTTTTTTGCTGCTACTAAAAGTAGCGATTTTTTAATAAAAAATGTTAAAAAAATAAAATAAAATAATTTGTGTGTTTTTTTTTATTTTTTTAGGTTTTTTGGGGGTTTAGTTTTTAGCATTTTAGCTTGGGTGGGGGTGGGGGGGGGTTAGGTTTTTTTTAGGTTTTTGGGGGGTGGGGGGTAGGTTTTTTTTAGGTTTTTGGGGGGTTTAGGTTTTTTTTTTTGGTGAGGGAGTGGTTAGGTTTTTTTAGGTATATTTGTAGAGTAACTTTGAAAGTTATTGATAATTACAAAAATGCCACCTTGTCTTTTTGAGTTTTCCTTCAATTTGTATGTTTAGTATGTTAAGATTATTTGTACAAGAACTTTACCCCAGAAAAAATAGGTAGCAAATAATTAACAATTTTACACCGGATACGCGATACCTTCAAATTATTTGCTACCGTATTTATTGGTGGCAAATATACTATACTTAGGGCATGTTTGGATTGGCTTCTCAAAATAGCTTATTAGCTTATTGACTTATGGAGAAGTCAATAAGCTGTTTTTGTGTTTGGATAGGGGAAAAGGACTTTTGGAAATAGCTTTTTGCAAAGAAGAAAAATGAGATTTTGAAAAGCCAAGAATTCCTGACTTTTGGATCCAAAAGTGACTTTTCAAAAATGAAATTACCAATATACCCCTTCTTTACCCCCTTATATCTAAAATAATGCCCATTTTAGTCATTTTACATCAATAAGCTAATCCAAACACTTTTTTTAAAAACTCGTTTTCAAAAAGTCCTTTTCCCAAAAGTCCTTTTCCCAAAAGTCCTTTTTACCTCTAATAAGCTTAGCCAAACATGCCCTTATTTTACCCTAAAATCACATTCACCTCCAAATCATCACGCCTATTCACATGTTCACACATTCCGGCATGAAGAACCCTAAATCTAACGATTCACACGTCGTTCAACCCTAAATCACAACAACGTCGTTCAGTGTCATCAGAGATCGTGAAGATTGCATACATGTTTCAATGAATTCAAAATCACAACCGAATCAATTAGGGCTTAATTAGGGCTTCAATTGTTCGACGGATTTAGTTCAATATCACAACCGAATCATTTGCATACATGATGGATTTAGTTCAACATCACAACCGAATCGATTCGAATATTGAAGCTCTGGTTAGGGCATCAACATCACAACTAAATCTATCGTTCGTTTTCAGAAATCAATTGAAGGAAATTTATCAGGATCTATCTCAACCGCCTGGTGGATTTAGTTCGAATCGGTTTGTTCAAATTCTCGTAGCTTATGATGCTTGTTTATTGTTGGTGATAAGTTTAAACGGTTATTTGATTGTTCTGCATATTGTTTTTTATAGGAATTTATGTTCTTATTTGGTGAATTAGGTTAAAGTTGCAATATGAAAATTGAAATGAAAACTCGTGGTGTTTGTTTGTGACCGGCAGTTGTAATGCTAGGTTTTTGGTTGAAGGAATTAGGACAAGTGTATGATTTGACATGAATTGTACTATTGTAGGAACTGCTGGTGACTGTTTTAGTTTGTGTGTTGAAATTTTAGTTGCGTTTAGTGAAGGAAAGAAGGTGAAATGTGGATTTGTATGCTAATTGTAGGTTTTAGAATTCGTAGGGCTTGATATCTCTTATGAATCGTGTAGATGTTACAGTCAGGTTGAAATATTTGTACGTTGATCTCAAAAGTTTTATTCTGATGATTTATAGAGAATAAAATGTTTAGTTGACGGTTGGCCATTATAAGTGTCAACAGTTAAGACAATTACATCAGTGAGAAGATCATAAGTGGAAACTTTATCAGTAGTAACTCTGTTATGTCTAACTCACTAAAATGGTTTGACTCGCTAAATCAGTAGTAACTCATTTTGATGATTGTTTTTGTAACTATATTACGCAGGAACTCCATCTGATTACAACAAAAATATTGAAGAGTGGCCTCGGAGGTGGAGCAAATGGAATCTTGAGGTTTGATGTTGAACAGAAACATCCGGCCAATGCTGGCAAGTGATTTGTTACTCTTTAAGTATTCTTATTTTTTGCTTTGGGTATTCTCTTAGTGACTGGTGCTACACAGGGCTTTGCATGCAAGTATAACAGTTGTTAACTAATGAGGATCTTTACCCAGGTACACGTTTCTTGTATAAACATTATAAAATTCTGATATGATTCAGGTTTTAATTTATTGATGTAGCTTGGGCTCGTTCTCTGACCATCTCTGTTAGATCATGCCCTGGTAAAACAGAGAATATCATGTGCAACTGTATGATTTAGACGGCAGAATATAAGCATTGTTTATATGGACAAGTATTTAAGAATATGTTTCTTTTTTATGTAAACCAACTTCATTAAGGCTGGGCGATTGATGTGGATTATAGGCTTACGCTTAGCATAAGCATGGAATGTGTAATTGAACTGTTATCGCCTAGGATTTTTAAGAATCCTTTACCAGTTTCTTTAGTTAAGGCTCCTTAATTAGCACGTAGGAGTTAAGAATCCTCAGCCATTTCTAATGAACTAGTCTTGATTCTTGAGTTAACCATTTCAAATAATTAATTGTATTTTATTTATCATCAAACTTTACTAAACTTGTGTTAGACAAGTTAGCTTATCTCAAATTGAACAGAACTTTCAACCTTTTGACAAGGATAGTCTTGTATGTTTTTACTATCTATAAATATTTTAAATTGAAATGAACCACTTATGGTTCTGCGTATGGACTGAATGTTTGGCCACAAGAGGACAAGATACTATCAAGATTAACAGTAAATGTATATAAGTAGTGGAACCAAACTTACTGTAGTGAGCTTATGCTTGTCTGCGTTATGTGTTTGGTAGCAGTCATTCTTTCCAAACTTGCTAAATTTTGAATATTAACTTATGGCTAAAAATCTGCAGTATGATCGTTTGGAACAGAAGGGAGAAAAAAAGATGGTCCACAAGTCATGCCTAGTGACAAGGTTTATGAGTACATATTATTTCGCGGAAGTGATATCAAGGTATCTAAGTTGGAAGATATTTGACTCTCTTTTCTCTACTTGCTTGTTTGTATTTAGGAGGGCATATATCATGATTGTTGTTTTTTTAAAGCTCCCTATTTTTTAAAAGAATTAGTTAGATATTGATTTTCGCCGTTGTTTACAGTTGAAAAAATCAATTATGATTGATTCAAGTGCAATTAAAGTCGAGGGACTAAACACGTATATCATTCAAGTCTCACAGCTTTGACTTGATCTTTATTACTGACTGATCCTCATTTTATAATGTTGTTTCCCTAGGCGCAAGGCACTGTTTTATGGGAGTTTTATCCATGAATTTAACTCTAATTATTTTGCTATTTAAATATGGAAGATTGCATCAATTATAGCACAAGGAAAAGAAACTCGTAAACCAGCTCTCGTACATTATGTCTCTAGTGATGAGGTAACAATCCACTTTCACATTGATGTTGCTTTCATTATTTGATAGTACACTTCAACTTATAACATCTTTTAAGTAAATAGATTCGCTACAGAGTGTAGAGCAAATTGTAAACAGGTCAGATCGTATGGAAATCAACACCGATGAGTTATTTCTATATTCAACTACCAACATAGAGGTTATTGTTTCATAATTTGCATAATTTTATAAATTCGTTTGTGGTTTCATGTAGAACATTTAGGTAGCAAAAGTTTGGGCTGAATTGAATGTGAAGGTGAAAAGATTGGCTGGTTGTGTTACTGGTCAAAGGGGGTCGTTCGGTTTATTTAGGTCTAGTTAGAATTTTATAAATAGTTGATTTTTCAAAGTTTAGATATCGTATATTTGTAAGTTTTTTTTTATATCAATAAGGCTTATGTTGACATGACTATGCATTGGTGGTTTTGTAGATTGAGAAGTTGAACGAGGTTAGCAAAGGTTGGTTATCAAAGAGCTTGTTAAGAAAAGGAAGAAGATAAAGAAAGGTTTAATGGAATTATAGCAGAGGTTATCAAAGTGTAGATATTTGTAATATTTTGGATTTGGATGTTTTGATGTTTGGTTATTAGATGTTTTGATTTGATTGTTTGTTATTATTTTGATATTTTATGGTTGCAATTTTTAAGTTCAGCAAAGAATACATATGGCAAAGAAATGACAGCTGGTATAAAAAGAAAAAAAATAGTAAAATGACAAGGAGGTAGCAAAATGGTGATAAAAAGCGGTAGCAAAATGATGACAAAAAAGAGGTAGCAAAATGGTAGCAAAAACAAAAAGGAGGTAGCAAAACGGTAACAAAAAGCGGTAGCAAAACGGTGGCAACCTAATGGTAGCAAAACCGTAGCAAATAGGTGGCAATAGGGCAATTGCCACGTGTGCTTTTGCTACCGAGTTTTTGGTAGCAAAACGGTAGCAAAAGGGCAATTGCCACCGTTTTGCGACCGAAAATGCGGTAGCAAATACCCAATTCTCTAGTAGTGACTATCGTTTTATATTCGACAAAGAAGAATAACAATACCATTAGTATATAATTTGTGTGCGTGTGTGTATATATATTCACGAAATTTTTTTGCTAATAAAATGATAAAAAGTTAGTTTTTGGTGAGAATTGTGCGAAGTGAATTTAAATGTTTGTGTTAAGCCATCCGCGAAACTCGCGGGATCTTAGACTAGTAAATAAATACATACATATATAACCCCACTATACTCTCTTATGATATAAAGCCCCATAAAACCTCTCTTACGTGTTTCGCCACTTATCGCATAACATCCCCTAAAAGGCTTTATAACTACACATGTTCTCAAAACTATCCAGATGAATTAATACTTCATGTATACCTACACCCTTGCTGAGCAGCTAGGAATGCAATATGTGCACATGGAGTCTTTAACTGTATACATAACATCCTAAAATATACACTTTAACCATTTTTAAAATCCAGGCGTATGCAACTATATACATGTTAATATTAGTTCTACAATTCATTGTTATTTTCTCGTATAAAATACGACTAATTGTTTCATATCCCAACTTAATTTCAACCTGACCCATATTAGTGACCACCCCAAATTCCAAATTCCAACACCCAATAACCCCAAATCAATTCCCATAAACAAATCCATTAGTATATACAAATGATTGTCTTGTATTGTAAGCTTGTAACTCAAATACACGAATACGGTTCATGAAAAACATCCTCCACAAAACGCCCTTTCGACCATCCTAAAAGCCCAGAATCGAGATCATACATCCCAACAACAAACCAATCGAATCGAACACGATTACTTCAAACAAACAAAGGTGTTTGATTTGAGAAACCAGAAGCACTTGTTGCACCATTGGTATGGGATGGATGAGTAGGTGGCCTGCTGCTATTGCTCAATGAAGAACAAGAAGCTCTTGTCGCTTTTGTGAAAAGCTTTGAAGAAGATGCACTTCGTGTTGGAGGTGGAAGAAGTGATCTTGATAATACCGCGTAACTTTTGCATGATTTTATCTTCTTGTTGTAAGGGTTTTCTGGTTTTGCAAGATCTTCTAAACATGTCACTTTTGATAAAGATGTGAAGGATTGTGATTTCCCTTGAAAGTGCTTGGATAATCCTCTCCTGTAAATTCATTAAACATAAACATAAGAACAAACTCAAAATCTTTATTTTAAACCCTATTTTTAACCTACAAGTGAAGTGGTAGGTTTCCTAAGAAACAAAACATGTTGCAACTGATTAATATTAACTTACTTGGATGGAAGTTGTTGAAGCAGATCAGACATGCTTCCTAACGCATGACTGTTGTTGTTATCCAAGGAAGAATTATTGCTTTCTTCAAAGGCATCATCAGATTCATCATCTGAAGACACAACACTCGAAACATCCGATGAAAATGAATCATCTTCTTCATCATTATAACCCATGAACCCGATCTTGTTTTCTTGATCTAATGAAGAAGAACCCATCTGCATCACCATCATGCTATGAAAGTATGAATGAATGATCTTATCTTCTTAAATATATGATCTTGAACCCTTTAAAGTAATCAACTGTTGAGCCTTGGAAATTTGAAACCAAATCAAGTTTTTGACTTTCTGGTGTATGAAGACAGAATGAATGATGCTTATCTTTGCTTTAGGTTAAAGTGAGAGATGAGGAGGAGGATTTAAAGGCGTGATTGATTGGATAAGGGTACAAGTGGGATATGCGTGATTATAGATACAAATGCTGTGTGTGTATTTATGGTTGTATTTTGTAGTGGGCAAAGGAAAGATTCGGTGTTATCCACTTCTATATTTGGTGGGGCCCATTTTTATTTGGTTTGAACGACACCACCTCACAAAGTACGATTATTAGGTATGGGTTGGTTTACACTTTGACCTCTTAAGTTGTGGTTAAGAAGCGCTAGGGTCCTTGTATTTTTAAAGATAGTCATGTGAAACCTTTAGGTAGTGTTCGTTTCACATAATAAAATGGAATCTTGATGAAATTTGAATGTTGATTTTACTCTTTTTTTTGTTAGTTTCAACAAGAAAATGAATTGTAATTGAACAACATAAAGAATGAAATCTACATTTCAATTCCATCTAAATTTCATTCCATTTTCAAAACAAACACACCTAAATTACAAATCAAATTTCATTTTCTGTACGAGTTCTCATTCCAATTCCATTACAATCCATTTCAATTTTGCATGAACCACATGACTAAAAGGTTTAGAACATAGAACTATTTTCTTATAAATGAGGGTTTTACATGATCATGCAGAAACTGGTGATTTTTCAGTTGAAAATGTCACACCCCGACCGCGTATAACATGCAACCGCGGCGGAAACGTCGGGGAGTGTTGTAACAGAATTAATTATTTCACAACCATGGCAATTAACGTTATGTTTTATTCAAAAACAAAAGGAGTATATTGTCTTAAAACAACTGAACAAAGAGTACATAACGTTATTTAGACTAGTTCTATCTTCATTTTAAGTCTCTAAGGCACAGGTCCGCCCTAGTATGTCCTGCTCAAACCTATGCACCATTACCTGAAACACATGTGAAAATAGGTACGCCAGCATAAAAATGTCTGTGAGATACATAGGTTTTATGAAAATAGGATTCATGACTTGAGTTTAAAGAAATGTTTAATAAAAGTTAGTCATGAACCTTGTTAATTGTTTTGTTTTATAAATCTTTTGAAAAACGATGATAAAATAGATGATATGTAAAGGAAAAATGTAAGGTTAAGTGAATAACCAAGTAAAATGAGTTTTGTATAAAATAAGCTGTTTGTAAAATAATGTCTTGTGAAAAACATGTTATTTGTGTAAAATGTTATATGTCTAAGCTGAAATGATTCAAATAACGCTGCGATGTGTAATACCATACAAGCACTTATATATAGGAAGTACCAGCGGTGTATCCACCATACTTGTATCATATTATACACGCCTCGTTACTTAAATCACTTTACCCAAACAAACCACCAATGTAAATTGCCCATGTCTAAACCATTTGTTAAATGTCTTTGTGTAACTATGTCAAAATGTTTATGACAAAATGTAGTTTATGAAATAAGTATATCAATATCAAAATGTCTATGTCAGATGTCAATCATGTAATGTGTAAACAAAATGTCATGTATGGCAAGTGAAATATATCAAATACCGTAGGTAAAATGTACAAAACAAGGTATTGAAGTAAATCAAAGTTATGTTTTGTAGAAAACTGCATGCTATACTGATACGAACATCTATGCGGTATTGTAAAAAAATGCATACATTCAAGCCTTGAGACTGTGGTGATAAACCTTTAAACAAATTAAAGGTTCATCTGAGTTATGTATTCGAATTCGGTCATTCCTTCCATCCAAACATACCTAGGATGTCAGGAACGGGAGTTGTCAATTCCTATGGTACCACTACCTACTAACGAGCGGCGTAGCTAATGTTAATGAATGTATTTTTGTCCCATTGAAACAAACCAAATATCATACCAACATGTAAGCATGTGAAAAACAATGCACTAAGTATGTAATCAAATGTACGCACATAGCATGAAATGTCATGTAAAATAATGTACTAAGTATGCACGCAATGGACATACATAGCATAAAATGTAATGTAAAACGATGTACTAAGTATGCACACAATGGACATACATAGCATAAGACACAATGAAATCATGTACTATAAGTGTACTATTGAACATAACAAGCATATGATATGAAAAACATGGAAAGCATGAAAGTAACAAGTAGGCACATGTGTTTCACCCCAAAATGTTTGGAAAACAGTAAAAGAGGGGTCTATGTACTCACATGAGATTCCTCAATAGACTTTAGATATCCACCAAGCAAAGCTAGAAGATTACGGAATCAAACGGCACCTAATATAGGTAACTACATTAATAAACGGACCTGAACGGAGGATCGGGTAGTATGAGGGTTTGTAAACCAAATGGGTGTAGGAACTCATGTAATATGGTTTAACAAAGCCTACATACTAAAACGAAACTTATCCTAAGTGCTTTTGACCCGTTATGACCCGTTTAGGTAGCTTATGCTACTTTAACGCGTCGTTCGCGTAAAACGCGTCTGGATCGCCTAACTAGCCCTATGACAAGTAAGATATGCCTTAACATGTTTAATATTGTTATTAAATCAGTTTAGATGGCAAAAGTTATGTTACATAGGCTTAAAATGAATTTTAGTTCAAAAAGGGTATTTTGGTAATTTACCTAAGGCATAAGAACTACTTATCATACAACTACTCAAACGATGTGACCATAAGGTATAACCTCGGAAGGTTATTCCCTATACTACTATGGTCACCTAATGTATTTGGTCGGATCCTAATGATCGACCAAATGGGTCGGATTCAAAAGTATAAGCGATTGATTAGATCGCTTACCCTTACGACCCTAAACAAGCACAAATCTAAAAGTGACGAGCTAAACATGCTAGGACATGTTTAGTTAAGTTAGAAAACAGGTTTGGTATCAAAACAAACGGTTTTGATACCCTAGAGTAGTTTGGTTACAAAATACGCGAGTACACGCATTTTGCCCGAAACTACGACTCGTCACTGAGCCTAGATAACGTGGTAATCAGTAGGTATAGTCACTAGGGACTATAACCATCGTGATTACGCTCACGTTATGAAGTTCAAACGAACTTCGCATTGACCATAAACTGGTCAATGCAGAAAGTCAAACACAGTTTGACTTTAAAGCATAAAAACGAAAGAAAAGAACGAAGGAGTACTTACAGAAGGTCCCCACAAGTATTAAACCCGATTCACTCTCAGGTAGGAAGCACAAACACTTCCACTTAGAGAGTTAGAATCAGATTTAGGTGTGAGGGAAATGAGCAAACATGGGGGGGGGGATTTTATAGGAAATGTAGAACCGTTAGGATCGTTCGTCGAAAAACGTGCCTCGATCTCAACCGTCCAAGTGTGCCCCTAGTTTTACTAAACCATTAGAACCCATAGAAATGGCCCATGGTATTGTAAAAACCGTTTGCAAGTGGTTTTGAGGTGCTTAACAGCCGTAAACAGCTGTTTGCAACAATTCTGCACATCAGAGAGGCTGACGCGGGCCGCGTAAGAGGCAACAGAAACTTACGCGGGCCGCCTGAGTGTTACAGTTCAGAAACAAGTTTGCAGAATTACGGTTTCAGTCCCTGTATGTGTTTTAAGCTCATTTCAACACTTCTAAGGCCCGTTAAGCCAACTTTAAGGCCCTAAAATGATGCCTAAACATTGTGGACATGGAACATGCTCAAAAATATGCCGGATGTCGGTTCGTTTGGTCGTACGATCGCGATGTTTGCTTAATTACGACGGAATGCGCATAAGTGCGAAAACCGATCCAAATGACGCGACGAATGGATTTTTCTCATGCCAAACACTAAAATAAAATATTTTAGTGCTTACATAAATTTTTGGATGTCCGGATGTATTAAGAACGTAAGTTATGCGCGAAAATGCAAACTTGTGCACTTTTTGACGCTTTTAGTCCCTGAATGACCCAAAAGTTTATTTTAGCATACCGAACCCCTCAAAGCCTATTTCTAAGCTATGTAAAGGATATTTATGGTATATTTAACTTATGGTCATGTTCTGGAATGTCTGTTACAGTTCAAATCGGCATACTTTCGCAGTTTGTCAATTTTAGTCCCTGTAAGCGAATTAACTTGATTTTGCCATACCAATGCCTTCAAAACTTATTTCTAAGTTATGTAAAGGCTATTTAAGGTATGTTAAGCATAAATTGATGTTCCGGAGTATTTGTCGCATTAAACTGATTACGTTTACGCACCAGTTTGCATATAATTCTCCAGAAAGCGATATAGAGTTTGAAATTGAATAAAAGTCAAAACATGAAAAATGTAAAACATAAACAAACAAATATTGGGATCAAACAACTATATTTTATTGATAACTGAACTGTTTACAATGATTTCAGACACAAATGTTACAGTCTCCCAACACAACTTAGGACTGGTGTATCACCGTTTAAACTCTATAGATTGTCCCTCGGTTCAGAATTATCTCTTCATTTTAAATGTATTGATGGTTTTTCTAATCTTTTTCCTCTTATATATTTTAAGGATTGTCTTTAATATACTTTGACTTAACCGTCTCAAAATTCAAAAAATAAAATCTATCAAGTGATCTTCTATTCATACACTTCATTTATAAGGGTGAGGGGGGCACTCCCCTAAGAGGGGAGTCCCCTCTCTTACGCATAACCAATCCTCGTGTGCCACGTCAACTCCCCTCTTAAACTCCCCTAACACCCTAAATTGATGGCGGCACTCCCCTCTTAGGTGACTTGGTTTTTTATTAAAAAAAAAAAGGAAATTTTTCATTGGTCCACTCCTCCCTCTCTCCTCCCTCTCTTCGGTGAATTCCCACCGATTTTGGCCACCGATTTTGGTCCCCGATTGAATGGCAGCACCTCCCTCTTCGGTGGAGGAGGTCCCCGCATGGGGTCACCGCGAACGCCCCGCTCACCCTAATATCTAAATCTTCAACGGAGACTATAGGTATTGTACATGGTCATTTATATTATATAAGATATTCTTGCTTATAAGTGAGTTACTACCAAAGTTAGAGAGAAATGCAAGAATGATCATTGATTACATTAGTGAGAAGTTAAAGAGGTGGTCATTTCCTTGAAAGTGAAAAGATTGTGGTTATCTCTTCTATATTGTAACAAAGGGGAAGTCAACGTGATTTCTACCTCATAGTAATGAGAATTTATAGCATTCTTTGATCTATTAGATAACACTTTGTATAACACTGATATTTACCTTTTAGAGAGAACTTTAGTGAACAACTCTTGGTGCAAAGCGAGCGGATGTACGACAAGTTTATTAACACTCAACCGCTATATATTAGTAATATTTATCTAACCTTAAAACTCTTCACTTGTTATTTAATTTATAACAAAAAAAAAACGAATAACATAGTTGTTATGTGGGTTTTCTTTATCACACATTCACTGTTACAAACTAAAACTAAGTTTTGAGTAATTTGAATAAAACAAAGTTTTGTGTAATTTGAATATATTGGTTTCCAAAACTCACTATATGTCCTTGGAACATAAACCTTCCCTGCTATTTATACCCTTTATATAACTTGAGGGGGTCTAGGTGTTGATCTTCTATAAAGTGAGGGCCTAAGTGACACTAACCATAGGAATAAATGAAAAGGAAAATGGGGCGGTGGCATCTCAAATGTAAAAGCGCGTTGAATATTTAATGGTCAGCGAGTCATGTTCCATACTCTACGCTATAATCCTAGGATAAGGATGCTACATCGAAGGATATTATTCGGCTTACCTACAATTTGTTCCCCGTTACGAAAAGACACAAACAGCCGGACCATTTTTTAGACCGTTTCTATTTATATTTTATTTCTTTGTTATCTAGAACAAAAAATTTAATAAAAAAGTAATATAATCGATCCACTTGCAAAAAGTTCACGCAATTTGTATAAAAATCTCTAAACTTACTAAGAGCATTCACATTCAACCCACTCACTAAAATCTGTGAGCGAAGTTTTTATAATATAAAGAGTATAAAAAGTGGTTGTGAGTGGAGGAGAGAGAAAATGTTACTGTTCATCTTTATATTTGAGGGGACACTGTTCAACCCCTATAATTTTTAAATATATTTTGAAAGTGGTTGTGAGTGGAGGAGAGAGAAAAGGTAATGATAAAGGTATAAAAGAATATTATTTAATTGAAAAGGAGAGAGAAGTTGTAGTGTTTTTTTAGTGTAATTTAGGGTGAAAAAAATGATGGAATGGATGTGAATGCTCTAAGGGTATACTTGTTTTTAATAATTATTTGTTAACTTTAAATTGATCATAACTAGAGTTACTACCTGTCGTCGCAATCGAAAACCAACAAACAAAACACAATGCATCTAAAGACTAGTCGCTATTATAAACACTACAAAAAACTATAACGTCAACATTTTTTTCCTATACTAAACCTAGTGCGCCTAAGCAATGCTAATACATCTTCGTGACACGATCGGTTATCCCATCTTGATTAAGTGTTTGGCCTCCAACTAGTCTAGCCGGTCGTTCTCTTTTTGAAATAAAAATATATTATTTCACTAAACAAAACAAACGTCTAGGACACGAAGTTATACAAGGGGCTATGCCCCGAACATACACAAACAAGGATACAAATGTATGTAGATACATTACACATATGATCATTCGGATGATCAATCACCAACACGTCTAAACAAAAAAAAAACAAGGTCAAGTCTTAACAAGGTACATGAACAAACAAGTAGACCTAAGTGCCTTAATGGAATTTGGACACTTGTAGGTTGGGTGCAAACAGGAACACAACGGATTGCTAGCACTATAGGACCGAACACAAGCTGTAAGTTTCATGGACCTCATTTAACTATTTTTACATTTTAAAACTCCAAGGAGGAATATATGTTACACAATGGTATGATAGATATGCAGTGAAATCAACTAGATCGTGTGCATAAGCGTATACACTAGCGGTAACCATTAGTCAACATTCACAGAGTCTAGGCATGTTCCACTTTTGGTCCATAAGACCTTGAAGAGTGTTTTTGTGTCCAACAAGTCGGGGTATCACTATGGACTTAGTGGCCCGGTAATGACGGTTAACATTGTCGAGGTTTGGTTACTGGCTTTGTTAGGACCGGTTTCGACTCCCGAAACGATTGCGTATGACACGTTCGACGTGCGGAATCCGTGAACGTGCGTGACCGAACACACGAGACGTAATATAATCGTGATTCTATTTATTAGATCTGAAATCGTACAAAGCACCTGAATCACGTGGAGCACTTTCTCTCTCTAGCTTCTCTCTCTAACACTAGAGCTCTCCAAAGTCTCCAAATGAGCTAAAGTAGCAAAAAGTCCTAAACTCTAACCCTAACACATCTATTTATAGGCCAAGGCTTATAAGAGCTTTCCTCTTATTTACAATATTGCCACCTTGCCTTTTACTCTAGATATTACAATATAAGGCTAGATTTAAACTGTTTCAGCTACGGTCTTGAGATGACGGAGGCGATAGACATACTGCACTAACAGACTCCCCCTTGGATATTGTCGCAGTCAATCTCAAACATTTAGTCAGACTCGTAGCTTTTGGTCTTTCTCTCTCTCTCTCTCTGAGTCTTCTTGAAGGTTTTACGACTTTAGGAACCTAGACTCCTTCTTGTTCGAACAGGATCCCGGTGGATCTGTTTTCAGCTTCAGCTCCCCCCTTTCTGTAGACTCTTTAGGCTCCCCCTTTCGTCAAGCTTCCGTGCTTTTGGGATCGACACCTGTCTTTCCGTATACAAGCTCCTTCAGGATAGTTTCCTGGCTCCTTGAATCCACGCTTCCTGTTGAGCTCGTCTTCAGACTCCCCCTTAGACTCAGCTGTCGGGATCGTAGTCTGGTACAACATCTGCAAATCTCAAACGTTTATAAGTAACAACGTTTTGAACTTCCAGGATTGAAAACCTGGCTCTCTCAGCTTATGCTAAAATATTTTACAATGAAAGCATTTTCGGTTTTTCAGGAATCGTATCCTGGCTCTATAAAACTTTCTAAATCAAGATCCTGGCTCTAAGATATAATAATATGAGAATATCCAGAATTAACTTGATCCACTCCCTATACCAACAATCTTTAAAGATTTGGCAGTATTAAGCGAACAGGATTGGAAACTGGCTCTATTCAATAGATTTTAACAATATAAGCATCCAAATCCTTCACGGTTTATCATCCAAGTCCAACTTAATGACCTTGGAGATATCACAAACTATTTTTTATTTCTGTTTTAAAAAACTTCAAGTTTCAAATTAATGAACTTGTTTTATTTTTCAGAAACACAATCAGCATACTCAGATTTTGAAACTCAGCACTCAGACATCAGTTGTCGAAAATAAAGCAGAATCAAAAATCTTTTTGTATTTTTCTGAAAATATAAATCAGTAAAGAAATATGTACAAACATATTTACAGATAATATTTTTGTTTGAGTATGCGTCAGAGGATCATATCAGTTTTTGACAAGTCACAAGTACCGTTGAGCTTAGTTACACATTAAGACTTAAACAATTCACTAAGATTGTCGATATACTGATCCACTTAAATTTTCAGACAAATTTCAACTGATTCAGGATACGAATTAGATGTTTTAAGAACTTAAACTCATTCATGTGTCCCACCTCTTGAATATACTCCCGTATCCAGATCCCAATATTCAGTCTTACAGGTGAGTATACCTAGATGATATCTGTAAGGGGAATAAATTATGAGATAGTACGAAACCGTGAGAGCTCAGGTCAGAACTTCCGTTCAGCAGAGAGATGACGGTTCGACTTATGGTGTGTCCCCTTTAGAGGATCTTTTTTGCAACAACAATGACTATCAATTTTATTGTTTCATCATTTTTGCTGAGGGCGGCGCTATATTTCAAGCATGCAGAAAGTATTCTCCGGGGACTAGGCCATTGCTTCCGCAAAATCAGAAGTCCCGGGATAATACCCCAGATATCACTAAGCATAAAGACCTAGTATCTCAGAAAGAGGGGTCCTTCAAACGAGATTTCAGGGGTTACCTATATATCCAAGTAGTGTTCCCCACAAAATAAGTAAGTTTGAATTTAGGTTTATATCCCGAAAAAGTTTACTAAATGTATAAAAATCTACCGACATATCATCAGTGAGACTGTTTAACGCTATATAATCATTACATTTCTTTAGCATATCGTAACTGTCTACTGATGTACTATCATTTCCTCTTTTTACACAAAAACTCATTTTTGAATTTTATCATGTTTTTTGCTTTTTCAAATTTTCAAATGTTTTTGAATTTTCTAACAATATTACTCCCCCTAAAATGCAAAATCATTTAAAGAAAATTTGATAACCGATGTAGATAGCTTTGTCTCGCCATCCATTTTCTGCATCTCATGCTCTGATTTTGCAGAGAAAAATATAACGTACCCCCATGATTTACAACCCATTGATTTTCGACAGTTTGAAAACCGTTTTTCAATCTTTTGAAAGTAATCATGTTTGTTCAGCCGTGAGGGTTTCGGCGTATTCAAGTAACATATTTTTGTAATAATTTTTTTTTTAATTTTTGCCAAATTTAAAAACAAACATATTTTTGTTTTTTTTTAATTTTAATTTTTAGGGTTTTTGAAATATTGTTTATTTATATATAGAAATCAAACAAACTTCCTGTTTCAACCAACACATGATTCAGCAGCCTTCTCCTCTTGTTGTGCCAGGCTGCTCCGACACTCTTTTTGATGACATTCAGTTGTCTTCGGAAGCACCTGCACATTCAAGATATTCAATTACTTGAACAATTTAGCCCAGGTCTATTGGACCTTAGGCATTTCAACACAATATGTATCATACAGTTTCGGAAAATCTTTGTCATCAAAGACTTTTTCATTTTTAACTTCAATTTTCTCATCTTTTACCGAAGTCACTTGTTTCTTAACACTCCATGTTTGACCTTTCGGAGTACCTCTTTTGTAAAAATGTGACTCTTTTTGAACATTTTGATTTTGAACAACAGTTTTTGGTTTCCAAAACTAATTTGGTTTTGTTGCATCAACAGTTGTTTTCCAACTTTGTGTTGTTCTAAGTCTAGATGTCACTGGTTTCCATGTTTGTTGTGAGTCAGCCTTTGACATTTTCGGCTTCCAAGTTTGCTTAAAATCAAACTTGGTTGACTTCTGAGTCACAACTTCAGCTTTCTGTTTTTCAGCATAAAGAGACTTTTTTTTCGTCTCAACATCAACAGGTTTCAGATTTGGACACTTGCGTGCAAGATGTCCTATTTGATCACATTTAAAACATGTTCTCTTGGACACATCCTTGACCTGTTGTTGTTTTCTTTTCTTTTGAGCACAGAACTCTTCATTAGACTGTTTTCTAAATTTGAGTTTTTCCTCTTCTTCAAAGCTTTTTCCTTGAACAAAATTCATCTTTGTCTGATAATTTGGACTTTTATTTCTTTTCCAACTTTGTTTCTTCTTATAACCCAACCCAACCTTCATGTTTTTCTTCTTGAAACCAGGTTTGTTATAAAAAAAATTGTGACCTTTACCAGCAAGCTTTGGAATCTCAGATTTTTCAATTTCAACCATTTTGAAAACTTTATCAACCTTTTCTGAAATCACATTCTGAATCGGGAATACAACATCTAAGAATAATTTGTCCGATCCAATCATGGTATAAACCAATCCTTTTGAATCATCATTCAAAAATTTTCCGAATTTTGTGTTTTTCAGATATCCATGTCACACCCCAACCGATGGCGGAATCATCGGGGCGCGACACTGAGCGAAACAGATTGTCCAGAAGTTTCCATAACAACTATCATTACCATTTAAGTAAACATTACGTCCCATACCGTAACATAAATAGTCAAACAAGTTATTACAGGCAACATCAAAACAAAAACTCTATTCCGACAACTCAGATTTAAATAAGTAGCAATTGTTTATCTGCTTCTAGAGACCCCTAATAAGTTATCTACAGACAACTATTTGTTGGGCTCTAAAGCTTTATTCTAGCTTCCAACTCCTACCACATATGCGTCCTAAGCACCTGTCACATACGTTAAAATAATGTCAATACATAAAATGTAAAGGTGAGCATACAAGTTTGATAATAGCTTATAGAGTTCGAATTCGTTTACGCATGACCAGTACGTACACATAGTGAAATGAAGCACGTTAGTTATCGACATAGATCCATCGATACCAATGACTGCGGGTTGACTGCCCGAGGCAGTTCGCAATACACGATTACCACTGTAACCCATGCAAGTAAAAGATCCTTAACAACCCCCGTGTGAACGGGTGCTGAGTCCAAACTATAGTACTATCGTTTCTAAGGCAGGTAGACAGCATTCCATGTGTAAACATAACAACAAGCATTCATAAGCCACGTATAACATGCATTAATGGTTAAGCGTTAAAATAGCTTGAGTAGTGTGACAGTTGTAGTTTGAATAGTTGTAACGTATGTAACACCCAAAAGTGCTAAAGCAAAAAGGGTTCGAGTATACTCACAGCGATATGGATTGAAGGGAGCGCTTTTACAGCGAGTACGGTTAGCCTGAATAGATTCGATAACGTAACGATAAGTGACGCGTAAAACAGTACAAGTGAGAGTGGGTAGGATGACTGATCGTGCGGACCAGTTATCCGTGAGTAGAAGTCATCCGTGCGCATGACCTATCCGTGCGGATGATGATGCGTGCGGATGGTGATGCGTGCGGATGGTGTTCCATCCGGATAGGTTATCCGTGCGTACGACTGTCCGTGCGGGCGGTAATCCGTGCGGACTAGTTGTACGTGCGGGTGACTTATCCGTACGATTAGATTGTATGTGTGGATAAATGTTCAAGTGGATTGTTTCTTCCTAAGATGTGTTTGTGTATGATGGCTTGTGCTTTGGAGTTTTCGTGGTAGCATTTAGAAAACAACTAAGTGTTTCTACCTTTCAAGCCGGTCGCGCGGATGGCAGTCCGTGCATATGGTAGTCCGTGCGGGCAGCCTGTGCGCGCAGGCAGAGACAATCCGTCCGGATAGCCTGTCCGTGCGTACGACTTGGCCGTGCGGATGAAGATTGTTTGATTATCATTTTAAGGCCTTAGTATCTCATGATCCGAAGAGTAATCCATTCAGAGATCGTACGTCCGGATTGCTCGTTCGTCGATACTCAAACCTTGTTTGGAAAGTGGGTCCCAAGGGTAGTCCGTGCGGGTGACAACCCGTGCGTATGACCTGTACGTGCGTATGACCTGTACGTGCGTACGGCTCGTCCGTGCGGACAGCTAGCCCGTGCGGACAGCTAGCCCATGCGGACAGCTAGCCCGTGCGGACAGCTTGTCCGTGCGGACAACTGGTCTGGTTGTTCCGTTCGTCTACACTTAGTTTCTGTTGTCGTTTATCGAGACGTTCTGATTACGTGGCAACCACGTGGAGTTGTGTTCTCACCCGCGTGACTAGACCGGCCAGGAACCACCCTAACTCGGCCTGTCGGCGACTCAGAACGGTCATCCCGGTTAACCCCGAAATCAGTTGTCTATGGGTAAGATTCCAGATCTAGGACTAGTGCATCACTATTGTCGAGTAGAACACTGGAACTGATCGGGTTCGTACCGGTTTTAAGGGTAAAAGAAGGAAAGAATCTAGGTTTATTTCTTTCAACTCTTTCATCCTTAGAAAAGTTTAGATCTAGGTGAAGTTATTGTAAAAACTTGTAGAAATCGTTTAGATCTGAGATATTCTTGGTGGAATGAAGCCAAGCTTGAAGTTCTTATGAACTTCATGATGACGTCACCCAAGAATACCTCAAATCCGGATGATTTCATGGTTAAAATCGAAGATTCGAAAGATAGAAATGTGTAGTGATCGAAGATGTACAAGAATTAGTGCAAGATCTTACCTGGATTGAGAGAAATCTGAGAAAAGGTGAAGAATGCGTGTGGTTCGGACGTCACTTGCCAAAAGTGGAAAAAGTGGAGAGTGACCCGTGTATTTATAGGATGCCAAAAAGGGAAAGGGTGAGCCGTGCGCATGGCACGCACCCGGGTAGGCTATCCGCGCGGACTGGTCATTCGTGCAGATTGGCAATCCGTGCGGATTGGCAATCCGTGCGGATTGGCCATCCGTGCGGATTGGCCATCCGTGCGGATGCCACCTCCTTTGGTGTGTTCGGTGCGATGTTGATTCGGTTTCGATTGGCGAGAGACTCGATAGGGTTTCCTAATCAAATTACTTTCAGTCCCAACTACTTCTTATATGGTTCGACTCGGGATTCGGGTTCGGGTTCGTTTATATTCGAGTTAGACTTCGAGTTCGATTGAGTTCGCTTGATCATCACAACGTAACATAACATAAAATAAACATGCACAAGTAACACGTAAGGCACACACACACGTATAACTGACAAGTAAAATACATAGTTCGAGTTACGATTTGATGTCGATTTGATTAGCATAGTTTGATTAACTTTATCGCATTGTTACTTCCTATCGTTCACAGTCGTAGGTCGATTGAAATACGGTTAGCATGACTCGATTATTGTAATGTACGACATTTACTCCACATAATCTAAATATCATACAAACAATTCTACGAGTCACGTCGCGCGAAATCGGTCGTTGACTTTGACCTTGACTTTCACTCGTGAAAACACGGGGTGTTACAGCCTCCCCTTGTTTAGGAAATTTCGTCCCGAAATTAAGCTGAAAGCTGTAACTAGTTCGTGAATCACGTGTGAGAGTCCTTCGTTTGGATCATTGAAAATCATCAAATTAATCAGGATTTTACGGTTAAAAATTGATAATTTTCGGATATGATATTCGAAAACATTTAATCTAAAAGTCTATAAAGTTTTAGATTTCAATTCAAAGCCGTTTGAAAGAAATCCCTTGTCAATTTTTAATTTTTCATTTTCAAAACCTTTTTCTTTTTCTTTCAAAACCTTGATTATTGTAGGTTTCGGTTTGAATTCGTTTCGATTGCGATCCGACTCGTACGACGTGCGGAGTCCGTGCACTATCGTGGATCGAACAGACAAAAACGTACAATTTTAACGTGATTCATTTGATGATCTGACGATTACAAGCTCCGGAAATCACGGTTTGCCACTTTCTCTCTCTACTTTCTCTTTCTAACCTTGAAAGCTCCAAATCCAGAAATGTGGCAAAAGTCTCAATCTCTAGCCCAAACACTTCTATTTTATAGGCCAAGGATTATAAGGAATCTCTCCTTATTTACAAGTATACCACCTTGCCTTTCTTAATCGGACATTACTCCTTCGTTAAACAACTGCGGATACTTTGCCTTCATGTCGCTTTCGAGTTCCCAAGTGAACTCTGCGCCTCGTTTGCCTTCCCATCGGACTTTCACAATAGGAATGCGTGAGCGCCGGAGTTCTTTGGTTTTGCGGTCCATGATCTCGACAGGCTTTTCCACGAAGTGTAATGTTTCGTTCACTTGTAGATCATCTAGAGGAACATGTAAGTCGGGGTCGTAGATGCACTTTCGGAGGTTTGACACGTGGAAAGTCGGATGGACATTGCTAAGTTCCTCCGGTAATTCGAGTCTGTAGGCGACTTTTCCGATCCTTTCCAGAATCTTAAAAGGTCCAACATATCGAGGCGCGAGCTTCCCCTTTTTTTCCGAATCGGACTACACCCTTCCAAGGTGATACCTTTAGGAGTACGTAGTCACCAACGCCATATTCACGGTGCTTGCGCTTTTTATCGGCGAGAAGTTTCTGTCTATCCCGAGCTTTCGCTAGGTTGTCTCGAATTTGGAAAATTTTGTCTGTTGTCTCTTGTAGCAGCTCCGGACCGGTTAGTTGCGAGTGACCGATCTCGTGCCACACAATAGGCGATCGACATCTTCTTCCGTATAAGGCCTCGAAAGGTGCCATCTGGATGCTAGCCTGGTAGCTGTTGTTATACGAAAATTCGACTAACGGAAGGTGTCTATCCCAATTACCACCGAAATCTAGAACACACGAACGGAGCATGTCTTCAAGCGTACGAATCGTTCTTTCAGTCTTACCGTCGGTTTGTGGGTGGAACGCAGTACTTAGATTAAGCGTTGTACCGAGTGCCGTTTGAAACGTTTCCCACAATCGTGAAGTGAACCGAGCATCACGATCAGAGATGATGTCACGAGGCGTCCCATGTCGACAAATGATCTCGTCGGTGTAGATTCGGGCTAATCGTTCTACCTTGTAGTCTTCTCGTATTGGCAGAAAGTGAGCTGATTTAGTCAAACGGTCAATAACAACCCAAATGCTGTCGTGACCTGATGACGTGGTTGGAAGCTTGGTTACGAAATCCATAGCTATGCTCTCCCACTTCCACATGGGGATTGGAGGTTGTTCGAGCAAGCCAGAGGGTCTTTGATGTTCAGCCTTGATTCTAGCACAGGTTAGGCATTTTCCAACGTAAAGAGCGATATCCCGTTTCATACCCGGCCACCAGTACCTGTATCGAAGGTCGTGGTACATTTTGTCAGCACCAGGATGAATAGAGTATCGGGATTTGTGGGCTTCATCCATGATAATCTGTCGCAGGTTGGTTCGCTTGGGAATCCAAATCTTGTCTAGGAAGTGGAATATCCCGTTTGATTTGCTCACAAGTTGGGCCCCATCGTGGTAGATTCTTTCTTTCTTCAAGGTGCGTTCGTTGAAACATGCATGCTGGGCGTCACGAATAAGAGCTTCGAGATTGTGCTGGGCTTGAACATTACGAGTGCTAAGCAGATAACTCCGTCTGCTAAGTGCGTCGGCAACAACATTTGCTTTGCCTGGGTGATAACGAATCTCACAGTCGTAATCGTTGAGAAGTTCTACCCATCGGCGTTGACGCATGTTTAGTTCCCTCTGATTAAAGATGTGCTGTAGGCTCTTATGATCGGTGAAGATCGTACACTTGGTACCGTACAGGTAGTGTCGCCAAATCTTTAATGCAAAAACAACTGCGCCTAGCTCGAGATCGTGGGTTGTATAGTTCTTCTCGTGGACTTTGAGCTGACGAGATGTGTAAGCTATAACCTTGTCTCGTTGCATTAAGACACAACCGAGGCCAAGGTTAGAAGCATCACAGTAGACAATGAAATTATCGTTTCCGTCGAGTAGTGTGAGAACAGGAGCATTGCAAAGCATGTACTTGAGGGTTCGAAAGGCAGACTCTTGTTTGGTTCCCCAGACAAAAGGCTGGTCCTTATGAGTAAGAGAAGTGAGTGGTACAGCAATCTTCGAGAATCCTTCGATGAATCGTCGATAATAGCCCGCTAGCCCGAGAAAGGAGCGGACTTCAGTCGGGTTCTTAGGCGTAACCCAGCTCTTAACAGCTTCAATCTTCGCAGGATCGACATGAATACCCTGACTATTTACGATGTGACCCAGAAACTGAACCTCCCCCAACCAAAACTCGCACTTGGAGAATTTGGCGTAGAGTCGGTTCCCCTGGAGTAACTCGAGAACCAAACGTAGATGTTGCGCGTGTTCGGCCCTCGTTTTGGAATAGATCAAGACATCGTCGATGAACACGATGACGAAACGGTCAAGATACGGTTTACACACCCGATTCATCAGGTCCATGAAAACTGCTGGTGCATTGGTTAGGCCAAAAGGCATGACAACGAATTCGTAATGGCCGTAACGAGTGCGAAACGCGGTTTTGGGTATATCCTCCTCTTGTATACGCAGCTGATGATATCCTGAACGTAGATCAATCTTCGAGAAGCACTTAGCTCCTTGCAGCTGGTCAAACAAATCGTCGATTTGAGGTAGAGGATAGCGGTTCTTGATAGTCAACTTATTCAATTCCCGGTAGTTGATGCACATCCGGAATGACCCGTCCTTCTTTTTAACGAAAAGGACTGGTGCGCCCCAAGGAGAGGTGCTCGGGCGAATAAAGCCTTTTTCAAGCAATTCCTGGAGTTGGGTTGAGAGTTCGTGCATTTCGGACGGCGCGAGTCGATAAGGAGCTCTGGCGATAGGATTGGCTCCAGGAATGAGGTCGATGCGAAAATCAATATCACGCTTGGGAGGTAGTCCGGGTAGATCCTCTGGAAAAACTTGAGGAAATTCTCGAACCACTGGAACGTCTTTCACTTTCTTCTTCTCTTTCTTTTCCTTCTCCGCTGCTACGACATGAGCCAAGAAAGCCCTGTATTCCTTACGGAGATACTTGCTAGCTTGTAGACATGACATAAGCTTGAGACCCTTCGAAGTAGTATCACCATAAACGCACAATGAATCACCGTTGGCGAGCGAAAAACGAATCATTTTATCAAAGCACACAACTTCGGCATGGTTTTCGCGAAGAAAGTCCATGCCTACTATGACATCAAAGCTTCCTAGTTGCATAGGAATGAGACCGATTGAGAAGATGTGATTGTTGAGCTCGAGAGTGCAATCACGAATAACAGAGTTTACAGCGACGGTTCTTCCGGTAGCGACTTCAACATCGAATGCAGAGGAGAGTCGGGAGCGTTTATGACTAAGGAGTTTCTCAAATTCGAGTGACACAAAGCAATTATCGGCTCCAGTATCAAACAAACATGAAGCATAAATACCATTCACAAGGAACGTACCATTGACCACGTTGTTGTCGGCCTGGGCTTGACGCACGTTGAGATTGAAAGTTCTGGCTCGTGCGGCCTGTTGCTGCTGCTGTTGCTGCTGCTGTGGTTGCTGCTGTTGCTGCTGGGGTTCTTGTTTCACCACCCTGTTCGGGCACATGTTGGTGAAATGGTTCGGGTCGCCACATGTGAAGCATGCTCTGGCTTTGACTGCGGGTGCCGGAGGAGCTTGTTGACCCTGTGGGGCAGCGAGTAGAGCTTGATTGGCAGGAGCTTGACGAATACGGCAGTTGGCAGTAAAGTGGCCGTAGACGTTGCAATGAGCACAGAAGCGGCATTGAATAGCAGTCGGATGATGATAGGTGCAAGTAGGGCAGAGTGGGTGTGGTCCAGTATATGCACGCTTCGCAGGCGGTGCATTGGCCACAGGCGCCACTACTTGACGCTGTTGAGCAGGTACAGCTTGGATCGGTGCAGCAGTAATCGCACAGTTCTTGTTGGTGGAGCTGTTCTTTCTCTTGTTCTTTCGCTTGTTGCTTGACGACGTGGGTTCAGCAGTTGGTGCAGTAGTAGTGGCTTGATGCAGATGCTTGGAGGTCTTATCCCACACCCCAGCCTTGACCCTTTTGTCATTGATTTCAGCGGCCAGCAGATAGGTTTCTCCGATCGTGGCAGTCTTGGCCGCTTGCACGAAATCAGCGACGCAGTCGGGCAGGGCTCGGATGTACTTCTTGATGGTCATCTCAGGGGTCTTGACCTGGTCAGGACAGATAATGCTGAGCTATTTGAAGCGAGCAGTAAGGCCAGCATTGTCTCCATCCTTCTGATGTATGTGCCAAAATTCATCTTCAAGCTTTTGACGCTCGTGAGGAGGGCAGAATTCCTCCAGCATGACTTCTTTGAGCTCTTCCCACGACAAACCGTAAGTTGCATCATTCCCTCTCTTGTTCCTCTCGGCCGTCCACCAGTCCAAAGCACGGGACTGAAAGACGCCGGTAGCGTTCAGAGTTCGAAGGTCATCAGGGCAACCACTTTGTCGTAGAGTAACCTCGATAGAGTCAAACCAGTGGAATAGAGCAGTAGGACCTCCTTCGCCCGTGAATTCTTTCGGCCCACATGACTTGAATTGTTTGAAACTGAAAGGTCTCGCGGCAGCTCTAGGACCCTCAGTCCTCGATTCCTCGGATGATTTGCTGGAATTCTCGCAGACATCGCTCACAGCCTTTGCTACAGCTTTCGCGACGATGGAAGCAAGGCGTCTGTCCCTCTTTTCCTGGCGAGAGAGTTGATGACGGGATCCAGACGACATTGTCTGCAATAGACATCGCCATGGAACTCAACACATGTATTCGAATCTCACCTCACACGTCTAGTACTTACTAAAGCTCAGTAACACGTACCATTTAAACGCATACAGTCACAAAATCACAGAATTGCACAAAATCACATAAACACATAGAGCACATAATCACAATATTCCTAATCACATAACCATAACAGCAAGAAACACATATACTTAGTCACTAAAGGCACCTACGAGCATACAAACCATTCTGACTGCCTCTATTGTTGATGCGCTAGCGATGAGTTGTGTGGGTTTTGTGTTTTAGCAGGAGCAATAGTGTTGAGTTGAAACCAATAGTATCTCAAAACGTTAACAAATAACAGAAAATGCATAAAATTTTCATAAAGATCGATAAATCGAAGGTAGATTGTCTGCGGCTAATAGACTGCGACTAACCAAAGTGGTTCGACTATTCGCAAGGATCCTGCACAACGACCTCCAGGACTATGCCTTTGCCTCGATTCTCGGGCGTTGGCGCAATTCCCTTTGGTTAGGTTGTGTCTTTAGACCGTTGGAGTCCATCGAACTTTGGTGGAGTTTTGTATGAAAGCGGGACGGGTCGTCAAGGTTAGGGTTTCACCCCTATCTTGCAACTTCCGTCCTCGTTTTTGATAAAAATTGAGGAGATTATTCATCAAAATATGGATTTCACTCCTGATTTGGTATAATTCTCCTCATTTGTAGCTAAAAAGGCAAGCTGATTAGGCAACTTTAGTCGAGAGTTTTCGGTTTTCACACCTATTCTCGACCTTATTACCTGTTCACAACTTGAAAATTCAAATGTAATGATAGAAAAGAGTGAGTGATAGTGACGAGTTTACGCATACGCGTGAGTTGGTCTGTTGGTTCTTAACTATAGTCTAGGTCTCTAAGACTTCGACCCGGACTAGGTCGAGTCTTGCCTAATTCCCTATAGTTATGGCTCTGATACCAATCTGTCACACCCCAACCGATGGCGGAATCATCGGGGCGCGGCACTGAGCGAAACAGATTGTCCAGAAGTTTCCATAACAACTATCATTACCATTTAAGTAAACATTACGTCCCATACCGTAACATAAATAGTCAAACAAGTTATTACAGGCAACATCAAAACAAATACTCTGTTCCGACAACTCAGATTTAAATAAGTAGCAATTGTTTATCTGCTTCTAGAGACCCCTAATAAGTTATCTACAGACAACTATTTGTTGGGCTCTAAAGCTTTATTCTAGCTTCCAACTCCTACCACATATGCGTCCTAAGCACCTGTCACATACGTTAAAATAATGTCAATACATAAAATGTAAAGGTGAGCATACAAGTTTGATAATAGCTTATAGAGTTCGAATTCGTTTACGCATGACCAGCACGTACACATAGTGAAATGAAGCACGTTAGTTATCGACATAGATCCATCGATACCAATGACTGCGGGTTGACTGCCCGAGGCAGTGCGCAATACACGATTACCACTGTAACCCATGCAAGTAAAAGATCCTTAACAACCCCCGTGTGAACGGGTGCTGAGTCCAAACTATAGTACTATCGTTGCTAAGGCAGGTAGACAGCATTCCATGTGTAAACATAACAACAAGCATTCATAAGCCACGTATAACATGCATTAATGGTTAAGCGTTAAAATAGCTTGAGTAGTGTGACCGTTGTAGTTTGAATAGTTGTAACGTATGTAACACCCAAAAGTGCTAAAGCAAAAAGGGTTCGAGTATACTCACAGCGATATGGATTGAAGGGAGCGCTTTTACAGCGAGTACGGTTAGCCTGAATAGATTCGATAACGTAACGATAAGTGACGCGTAAAACAGTACAAGTGAGAGTGGGTAGGATGACTGATCGTGCGGATCAGTTATCCGTGAGTAGAAGTCATCCGTGCGCATGACCTATCCGTGCGGATGATGATGCGTGCGGATGGTGATGCGTGCGGATGGTGTTCCATCCGGATAGGTTATCCGTGCGTACGACTGTCCGTGCGGGCGGTAATCCGTGCGGACTAGTTGTACGTGCGGGTGACTTATCCGTACGATTAGATTGTATGTGTGGATAAATGTTCAAGTGGATTGTTTCTTCCTAAGATGTGTTTGTGTATGATGGCTTGTGCTTTGGAGTTTTTGTGGTAGCATTTAGAAAACACCTAAGTGTTTCTACCTTTCAAGCCGGTCGCGCGGACGGCAGTCCGTGCGTATGGTAGTCCGTGCGGGCAGCCTGTGCGCGCGGGCAGAGACAATCCGTCCGGATAGCCTGTCCGTGCGTACGACATGGCCGTGCGGATGAAGATTGTTTGATTATCATTTTAAGGCCTTAGTATCTCATGATCCGAAGAGTAATCCATTCAGAGATCGTCCGTCCGGATTGCTCGTTCGTCGATACTCAAACCTTGTTTGGAAAGTGGGTCCCAAGGGTAGTCCGTGCGGGTGACAACCCGTGCGTATGACCTGTACGTGCGTACGGCTCGTCCGTGCGGACAGCTAGCCCGTGCGGACAGCTTGTCCGTGCGGACAACTGGTCTGGTTGTTCCGTTCGTCTACACTTGGTTTCTGTTGTCGTTTATCGAGACGTTCTGATTACGTGGCAACCACGTGGAGTTGTGTTCTCACCCGCGTGACTAGACCGGCCAGGAACCACCCTAACTCGGCCTGTCGGCGACTCAGAACAGTCATCCCGGCTAACCCCGAAATCAGTTGTCTATGGGTAAGATTCCAGATCTAGGACTAGTGCATCACTATTGTCGAGTAGAACACTGGAACTGATCGGGTTCGTACCGGTTTTAAGGGTAAAAGAAGGAAAGAATCTAGGTTTATTTCTTTCAACTCTTTCATCCTTAGAAAAGTTTAGATCTAGGTGAAGTTATTGTAAAAACTTGTAGAAATCGTTTAGATCTGAGATATTCTTGGTGGAATGAAGCCAAGCTTGAAGTTCTTATGAACTTCATGATGACGTCACCCGAGAATACCTCAAATCCGGATGATTTCATGGTTAAAATCGAAGATTCGAAAGATAGAAATGTGTAGTGATCGAAGATGTACAAGAATTAGTGCAAGATCTTACCTGGATTGAGAGAAATCTGAGAAAAGGTGAAGAATGCGTGTGGTTCGGACGTCACTTGCCAAAAGTGGAAAAAGTGGAGAGTGACCCGTGTATTTATAGGATGCCAAAAAGGGAAAGGGTGAGCCATGCGCATGGCACGCACCCGGGTAGGCTATCCGCGCGGACTGGTCATTCGTGCGGATTGGCAATCCGTGCGGATTGGCCATCCGTGCGGATGCCACCTCCTTTGGTGTGTTCGGTGCGATGTTGATTCGGTTTCGATTGGCGAGAGACTCGATAGGGTTTCCTAATCAAATTACTTTCAGTCCCAACTACTTCTTATATGGTTCGACTCGGGATTCGGGTTCGGGTTCGTTTATATTCGAGTTAGACTTCGAGTTCGATTGAGTTCGCTTGATCATCACAACGTAACATAACATAAAATAAACATGCACAAGTAACACGTAAGGCACACACACACGTATAACTGACAAGTAAAATACATAGTTCGAGTTACGATTTGATGTCGATTTGATTAGCATAGTTTGATTAACTTTATCGCATTGTTACTTCCTATCGTTCACAGTCGTAGGTCGATTGAAATACGGTTAGCATGACTCGATTATTGTAATGTACGACATTTACTCCACATAATCTAAATATCATACAAACAATTCTGCGAGTCACGTCGCGCGAAATCGGTCGTTGACTTTGACCTTGACTTTGACTTTCACTCGTGAAAACACGGGGTGTTACAATCCATCATGAAAATTTCCTTCATTTTCATCCTGTGATTCAGACTTACCTGTATCACCCAACTCTTCTTTCAATACACTTTCAACGACTTTACCTACCACCTCTGAATCATGAGAATCATCAGATTTGGAATAGGTTATATCGATGTTGTCTGGCAATTGATCTACCATGTTGAAAGCTTTTTCGACCTTTTCCTCATCATAAAATGCAAACTTTTCCGGTGGTGGAACTTGATGAAACTCTGAGCCAATGCCTTTCTTGTTTTGCTCAGACTCACCATCCTCCGGTTTTATATTGAAAATTCTTTCAAGCACATATGACGACGCATGATAACTTTTTAACTTGTTATTATCCTGTTCTAAATCAGCAATCTGACGCTTTAGCTTAGCAACATCTTCAATATAAGAATTTACCACTTGTTGTTTTATTTCATACATTCGTTTATACTCATTAGTTGTTTCAGAACAATATTTCAATCTTGATTGAACAAGTTTCATTTCACTTTTTACTTTTTCATATGATTCTTTTGTAATGTGATAAGCCAATTTTATTGAATCATACTCCTTTTTCATTTCTTGGCAAATATTTTCTTTTTGAAAACATTCTTCTGTCATTTTAGAAACATTTTCTTTCAAAACTTCATTCTCTTTTTCTAATTTTTTATATTTTTCTGAAAGCGTTTCATTATTTTCTTTTAAAACCTTTTCATTTTCAAACATTTCTTTGCACTTGTTTTTGAAAACTTCTTCAAGTTTTGTGAAATCAAGATCTCTTGTTCTGATATTTTCGTCTTTTTCAGTACAAGCACTGCACGTTTCCATGCATTTCTTGCACTGTTCAACAGTTTTAGTCAAGATGTTAGAATCAGATTTTACCTTAGTGATTGGCACTTCGGTGTTGCTTCAGTTTCTTTCTGATCAACTTCTTTCTGCTGCTTCTCATCAACAACATCATCACCAACATCTGTTGATCTTTCAACCTTCACTTCTTCTTCTGCTTTCTTCACATCTTCTCCAACCTGCTGTTCTTCAGTAATAGCTTCTTTCACAACTTCTTCATTCACCACAACCTTTTCAACAACCTTTTCTTCTACCTTCACATTCTCTATTTTCACAGCTTCATCTTTCACTTCTTCTTCAACCTTGACCTCCTCAGCAACTTTCTTCAAATCATCAACTAAATTCTTAATGTTCTTCTTCATTCTTTCTTCATTCCTCTTCCTTAGTTTTGTTGTCATAGCATCCCTGATGATTTTATCCAGCCTTTTCACATATGTCTTGTCTTTTGCAACATTGGAATAATATTCGCCGGATCGAGGAATCACAAGAAGAACATCATCATGAACTATGTCACTTCTTGGAACGACTGGTTCACCTTGTTTGTTGACAAAACATTCCTGCTTCTTATCCCATCTTTTGTTCGCAACAGCATTCTCATATTCTTCCTGCATTTTCTCCATTCTGCAACCCACAATGAATCTTTCTCTCATTGTTTTCTCGCTTAGAATTTCTTCTCTGGTTTTCTCTTTGATTTCAGCAGTAACATTTTCTTCTTTGTTTTCATCTTTGATTTCAGTAACAAAAACATAATGTTGACTCTTCGATGGTTTTCTGCCATGAGCTGTAACTATATTTTCCAAACGATCTTCTTCTGGACAAATCTGGCTCCAATCAAATCCTTCATCATGATGGATGACAGCACAAGCTCTTGACTTATCTCTGGGTTTATCTTCGATCATTTTCGGCTCTTCTTTACTTCGGTGGTAGATCGCCTTTCGATAATAATCATCATTGAAAGGACGTTCATTTCCTCCGGCTTCAGAATTAGTGCATTCTCTTTTGAAATTACCTTTCTGCTTACATTTGAAGCAGGTCACCTTGGACTTATCGAATCCAAGTTTAGTTGACGGACCGCCCAATGATTGCTTCCCAGTAATCTCCATGTATCTTTGAGCTCTGCGTATGCAACTTGCCAAACACCAACGAATGTCTATGAGTTCCATTTCTTCTGGATCAATCTGGTCGTAGTCTTCTTTGGTTAATTCTGAGTTTCCAATTTTACCAGCTACAAGACCTTCATACGATTCCAGAACAGATGCTAGAAAACTCATTTGTTGTTTAGCTGCATTGATGCTCATCGACGGAGAATTCTTCAGTTTGAGAGCAATGTTGCACAGAATCTCTTCTGCTTCATCAGAACTTGATTTTGAAGATGAATGATATCCAGAATGGTAACTTGATGAGGTTGTTTGTGGTTCCTTCATCTTCTCACCACTGAATGCTGTCTTTGGTGAACTAACAACTTTCTTCGAAGGTACATTGCCTTTGTAGTATAGACCAACATTTTTATGATGCGATGAACCACTCATCTTGTTTTGCTTTTGTAGCTCCAGATCATGACTCTTAATCTTTTCTAACAACATATCAAGAGAAATCGTATCATATAAAGCATAATTTTTCAAGATAAAAACAAACGTTTGCCACTGATCAGCTCGTGGTAACGCTTCAATTACTTTATCAACAATTTCTTCTCTAGTTTTCACAATTTTAAACCTTTCAAGTTCAATTTTTAAATGGCAAAACCTCTCAATCATTTGGCTCACTGTCTCTCTTTTTAAACTGTCAAACAAATCAAATTCTTTTTTCAATAACGCGATTTTGTTTTTCTGAATTTGTTTACCCCCCTTAGCTTTCGTTTTCAAAGCTTTCCACACAGACTTCGATGACCCATCATGTATTAATAATGAAAAAATGTCATCTCGAACTGCTTGCTGGATCAAAGCAATCATCTTCTGTTCGTATGAAAATTTCTTTTTGTCTTCCTCTGAATAATCTTTGATCAGAATTTCTTCTCCTTTGTCATTTACTGGGTTATCATAACCAAACTTCAAACAAAACCAACTCTCATGTGCATATGCCTTCGTCCAATTGACAAACCTCTCCTTCCACCAAACATAATCCTCAATGTTATTCAGCTTCGGAGGTTTTGAATAGGTTCCATAAAAGTTGTCATTGTTAATGTTGTCTTTGATGGGTTTCGTTATCGCTTTGGGTGTAACGTTTGAACCTTCCAGCGTATCCGAGGTAAACGCGTTGTAGAAAGTGTTGAAAAATTCTTCAGCCATGATGTGATCTTCTCGATTTACAAGCACCTTTTTAATCACCTGAATCACAAACAAACAAGCACAATGAGTTTAATCAAAATCAAACAAATGAATCGGACGGGTATCCGATCGAGTGAGTCAACACAAGTCAACAGTGAAAATAATGAGTTCTGTTCGATCGGACAGGGTGTTGATCAAGTGAGTCAACGAAAGTCAACTTGTTGTCCGATCGGCTGGGATAGCGTCAAGAGGCGGATCCTCAAGAGGAACTGCAGTAAGTGGAAGAGGGGCAGGGATCTGTACAAGAGGTAGATCCTCGCCCGGAAGACCATCAGCTAGTGGTATGTCGTCTCCAAAATCCGGCAAGGCGAAGGGCTGAAAATCGTCAGTATCATCTGAAAGCATCTCTGGATCGCTCTCTGAGTCAGAGATAGGAATCTCGGGTGTCGGGATGATCTCATCACCCGAAGTGATAGCCATGGGATCAACGGTGTCGGATACTCTGCTCTCTGAAGAGGACATGGTGTCTGTAACAAATCAGTCACAAGTATGCACATATATCAACAATCGTAAAATAAGCATGTAAGTAGTAACAATGTAAGCATGTATGCAATCCTAGTCTTCCCAAGACTATCCCACCCAGCCTCTCAGACTGACTACTTAGTCTCTCAGACTAAACCTCCCAGTTTCCCAATCTGAACTACCCGGCCTCTAAGACTCAATTTCCCCAGTTTCTAAGACTCAATGTCCCTAGTCTATAAGACTCAATTTCCCTCAGTCTCTAAGACTCAATCTCCCCAGTCTCTAAGACTGAACCTCCCCAGCCTCTAAGACTGAACCTCCCCAGTCTCTAAGACTGAACCTCCCTCAGTCTCTAAGACTGAATTATAAACATAGCCCTTTTGAAATGTGTACTTGTGCCTTTTGTTTGTAAAAATGTTTGTTCCCTGGATCTGGACATTTTGTGTATGCAATGTAAAAATGTTTGAAAACATTTTCCTGAGAGCCCTGATGATCATAGTCTAGACTCGAGAAAGAATCCTAGTTCGCTATGATCGAGGCTCTGATACAAGCTGTCGCACCCTGACTTTTGCGGAAGCGTGGTTAATTGGTGTGCCTTCTTAATACCATAGCATTCAATCATAACAATGCTATATGATAAAACCAAAAGACATTCATCCATTAATTAAATTTAGAGAATACCGTAACACACTTGTCTTGAAAACTTCGATACCAAATTAAGTTACAAACCATGACTTGTCTAACCGAGTTCATAAAGACTCCACAAACGACTTTAAATAAAACCTGAGTTTGGAAACATGTATCCCGTCCAGGAATAGGATACACCCCTAAACTCAACAACCATGGTTAACATCTTTTATTAAAACGCAGCTTGAAGACACATGCATACCCTTGCCAGATCCACTAGTTCCCTGAAATACATGTAGTTTAAAAATATCAACAAAAAGTTGAGCGAGTTCATGTGTTCGTGAGTATGTATAAAACCTTTGTATTCAATGTATGTATGATAGTCCCGATATGATAGCAAACAAGGAAAAGATCACCAATGGTTTGCAAGGCCACTGATATGTGTGACGGTGTAGGAAGACTCAAACCTAGCAAAGTTGTACCGGGCTTCCAGCTAGAAGACATAGTCACCACTAATGGCCACACTGGCCTCATGGGTGTGGGCTCGCTACACCCAAATAGATCTATCACTCATGCCCCTCGGTCCTACAAGAGGATTGATGGCCTCAAGTATACGCCTACCCAATCACATGATCTATGGTTCTTTCCTAGGCTAACCATACCAATTGTATTGTAAGTAATCCCTTTGTAACATGTATTTCACCCCCGAAGTAAATAAACAAAACAATTTAAAGAAAAGGGGGACATGAACTCACAGTATTGCGTCCTCAGCTCGTAACTCAAACTCTGTCAGCAAACACGACTACCTACAGTATACTAATGTCTATTAGACAAACGGGTCGTGCCTTTGCTTAGTATTTGCGTTTTGAGTTACGTTTCTTATATTATTCCAAGTTATAATTATTTGTCAAAATAATATTTCAACTTAAATTATATTTAGTTTTGGAATAATTGTTTAAGCAATATTTCTGTATTAATACTTCTCAAGTATTTAACTTTGTATTTCCTTCCCAAGGATTGGGTATTTTACACATGTACTTGTATTATTGTATTTGAAATGTCCGAAATAATATACCTCTAAGTCTCACTTTAGAGAATATATTTGTAAACTCATTTTGTCCCAAAAACAACATACTGTCCAAAAAAATATATATTTTTTCCAAAAATCAAATATCTTCTAAATATACTAGGAAAATATATTCTTATTTCCAAAATAATATATTTTCACCTCGTCAAAAATATGAAGCAACTTTGTAATATTTACAAAAATCATATCTTTATTTCTTGTATCAAAAATAGTATTTACCAATAATATATAAGTAACGGTATTGCTTTGGATAATAAATTTCACGGTACTTTGTTAAGTTATATAATATAACAATTTCTCCGAGTATACAAATAATCACACAAGTTCCTTAATATAAAATATATATTCTAAATATAGATGTTTACCCATTTTTGTTTATAAAAACCAACCTCAAGTATTTGTATTTTTGTTACAAAAACTATGGCAAAGTTTATCTGGAAGACTTATAATCGAAATATACTTATAGATACTTGTTAGAAAATATTTTTCTAAGTGTTTATATTTTTAGAAAATTTTGCCATAGTTTCCCCTAAAAACGGAGGTGTCCATGCCATATAAGCATATCATTTTCTTTTCAAAAATCATCCCAACAATCAATAATTAAACTACACTTCCCAAGTGCAAAAATTATACAATGTATATAACAACATGAACTTTGAACTTTCACAAAAACTTGTATTAACTTGGTAGCATGTTTAATAGACTTGGTTACCCCTTAAAGTGTGTTTACTTATTTAAAAATCTCATTCTTAAAGAAACTAGGTGTTTACATCTTGTAAACATTTTCTACAAAAATTATTCTTTTGTACTCTTCTTGTAAATAAAGTGTTCTTACACTTATTTTATCACCAAAAATAGTGTACATTTAAGTAAGAATCAAGTTCTACTAAAAATCATATTTTGAACTTGGTTATCATTCATGAATCTTAGATTCACAAAAATTACTAGCTCACTTTATTTATTATTTTTCAAGAAATCGCTTTATTTTCAAGTTCATGTTTGTAAGAGAGGATGATCTTCTTGGGTTAACATATAATCATCCTCTAACTTGCTAGATCATGTGTTTAATCACAATCTAGCAAGCTCCTTATGATGATCAACATCATAATCTCAAGTAAATAACAATCAAGTGTCATGCATGTATTTAACAACATTATTTCAACAAGACTTCATCATTTTTAAGCTTCATGTTCATGATTCTTGTTTAAGTCTTTTAGTGTTCTTGTGATAAACAATATACTACAACTTTTAACCAACAAAATGAGAAGTAAAAACTAGTACCAAGAAGCTTACAACTAGCTCAAAGGCTAGGGAAGATCACAAGAGAAAAAGATGATAAAAATGGATGATAAAAGCAATGGATGAAGGTTCTTCAAGTTCTTCAAGCACCAAGCTCCATGTAACACCTTCTAGCACTTGAAATTGGATGAATGGTGGTTGCAAGGTGGTGGTGGTGGCGGCACTATGTAGAGCCGAGAGGGAGAGAGAGAGTATGAGGGAATGGAGTGAGGTTGAGAATGAAATGATCTTGTAAGAGATTCACATCATACTTATATCTTTCCTACTCAATATCATGTTTACTCAATCAAGCAAAGATCAAATAAAATATATAGAATGAAATCTAGTGGGATATGGTGGTGGGGTCCTCCCCTTTGGACCGTAAATTATGATGGGGGGGGTTAAATGAAACTTTGATGGTAAATGTAGGTAAATAGTTGGAGGTTAAGTGTAATATCTAGTGTTTTATGTGTATGACATATTGTATAGTGTGTTGGGGTATTCGGGGACCATAACTAGTTCAAAAATAATAAAACAATGTATCTGGCAAAATTTTGGTGTCCCGGGTAATGTCCGGTTGTTCAGTTAGATACCGGTTCGTTAAAGTGTCAAGCTATTCCGTTTATTGATCTTTATGTTACTTTTTGTGACATTTTTAATTCCCAACACATAGGAAAACATTCAGGACCATTTAGTCAATTTTTTGCATAATACTAGTATGTTAAAAAGTTGAATTTTGCTGAAAATGCAGAATTCTGCACTTTTAGTGGGTTTTAGGCACTTTCCGGCACTCAAACTATCACCTAGTGATGCAGTTATATGGTCCTTACTTCCCTACACACCATACTAGTGTAGTACCTTGTCCCTGGCCCATACTGGGTCTCAAAACACTGTCTGACTATGTACTGAACCCTGTCAGCATATTCCCGTTCTATCCGTTAACTGTACTAAAATGGGTCAAGTATACTCACGGTTTGCGAAGAATTTCCACAAAATATGAGTGAGCGGTTTTGTGAGGAGGGAACACCAAAGTCATCAGTTTTGGTTCTTGAACTTTTTCCCAAAGTTGAAAATCTTGGATATTTGAGAGAGTTTGGAAGTGATTTGGAGGTGGTGCAAGTGTTTCGAAGGTGTTAGCAGTTGGTATTTATAAGAGGGTTAAGTGGTTGACGTTTAAATGAAAGTGGTTGGGAGTTAGGAAGAATATTAAATGAGTTGGTCGGAGGTTAGAAGGTGAGTTTGGTTATTAAATGAGTTGGCTGGGGTTAAATGTAATAATGTATGCAAATATAATAAGAAAACTTATGAAATAACATTCCAAATAAAATCTCAATGTATAGCTCGGTTTTGAATTAAAAATGTGTATTTGTAATTGTTTACGTATTATGCAAAAATAATATAAAATATGATTATCGTTATGATCAAGTCTCGATTACAAAGGATTGAAATAAGAATACGAATTACAATAAAATGGAAAAGAATGAAAATTTATGGAACGTTACACTTAAACACCCCCCCCCCCCCAAGTTTTCTATAGTATCCAATAGTATTTCACTCATAGAATATGACCTTAGATCATGTGTGGTGGTCACCTAAGTTGTTTGGTCTTTTTTGTCCTATTGCTTCCACATTAAGTCTGAAAATTTGGTAAAATAAAGCAGTGGTGAGATATAAGAAATTAGTAGGTTTTGAATTGTAATTATATAAAAGATGATTGGTCAAGACAAACTCCAATAAATCTCTCAACTTGGCTTGTGGCACAGAGGATCCCAAATGTGCATTTCATATAGGGAGGAGGTGGTGTATTGTATGTGGTTTGGTCAACCATATACACACTCTACATAGTCTTAACAGAGTGAGTTGTAAGTAAACATTTCCTCTATCTTTTTTTTTGAATGACGAATTTCTTTAATCACCTATCGTCTGTGGGACTTAAACGTGGGACTTGAACCCAAGATCTTCCCCTTCCCAACCCCAGGTATTTTTGAAGGCTTTGTCTTTGACAATGTACCCTTTTATATAAAGTGTACTATGTAACATAAGATGTATAGACCGACACTATAACTAGAATTACGCATAGTACACTAGTGTTACTTTTAATCATTTAAAAAACCAAATATAGACAATATCATATTAAAAATTAACAATATTGTTTTCATATAATAGGCATTTAGTGTTTTTATTTAACAAGCATATGGTTATTACACATGCATATTTGATTAAAAAATTACCACCACCCTTTATACCTATTGATTTGCCTCTTCATTTCTCATAAAAATATACTTTGTATCTCATGCTTTTTGACTTTTTTATATAAAAATATAGAATATTTAAGAGGGCCGTGTTGCGCGTTCCAACGAACGTTGACGAGTTTGACACTACTCCGTCGCATCTTGTTAATCTTCCAATCAGTAACCCCAACAGGTTATTCAGTAAAGTGGAGTGTGTCGTCAATGTGGACCTCATCGACAGGTATGACTACTGTTTCTTGAGTTGGACTCTTTTTCAGGTTAGATACATGAAATGTATCTTGAACACCATTCAGTTCTGTGGGTAGATCCAACTTATAAGCTACAAGACCAATCCTTTCCAGGATTTTAAATGGTCCAATGTATCTCGGGTTCAGCTTCCCACGCTTCCCGAATCTGTGTAACCTTCCAGGGTGAAACCTTTAACAAAACCATATCTCCCACTTGAAACTCCAACGGTTTCCTTCTTCGGTCCGCGTAACTCTTTTGTCAATCACGAGCCGCCCTTATGCGCTCTCGGATCTGTGTAATCTTGTCAGTCGTCTCTTGAACCAATTCCGGACCCACAAGCTGCCTATCCCCCGCGTCTGCCCAGCATAACGGGGATCGGCGCTTGCGTCCATAGAGGGATTCAAATGGTGCAGCTTGGATACTCGCATGGTAGCTGTTGTTGTATGAGAATTCTACCAAGGGTAAGTGAGTGTCCCAACTACCACCCAAATCCATCACGCAAGCTCGTAACATATCTTCCAAAGTTTGAATCGTTCACTCGCTCTGGCCATCTGTCTGCGGATGGAATGCAGTACTCAGATTCAACTAAGAACCAAAGGCTTCTTGGAAGGATTGCCAAATCCTTATCACAAACCTTCCATCTCTATCAGAAATGATCGAGAGAGGCATTCCATGTCGTGCAACAATCTCTCTCAGGTATAGCTCAGCAAGCTTGCTTGTATTGTCTTTTTCCCTGATTGGCAAAAAGTGTGCAGATTTCGTTAAACGGTCTACAATTACCCAAATCGTATCATGACCTCTGGGTGTCCTTGGAAATTTCGTTATAAAATCCATTGAAATCTGCTCCCATTTCCACATGGGTATTTCGGGTTGTTGCAGAAGACCTGAAGGCTTCTGATATTCGGCCTTTACCTTGGCACAAGTCAAACATTTGCCAACATATGTTGCAACATCGCCTTTCAATCTTGGCCACCAATAAAAATCCTTTAAATCTTGGTACATTTTATCCGATCCTGGATGGATCGAGTACCGTGACTTGTGAGCCTCATCAAAAATTACGTCTCTCAGACCACCAAAGAAAGGAACCCAAATTCGTTTCATGAAGCACAACGTTCCTTCATCATTCGGTACTAACTGCTTCTCCATCCCACGAAGATATTCATTCTCAAGATTCACTTCCTTGAGTGCTTCTCTCTGCGCGGCACGAATGCGCAATGAGAGGTCCGTTTGAACAATCATTTCCAAAGCCCTAACCCTTATGGGCTTGATTCTTTCTTTCCGACTTAAGGCATCGGCGACCACATTCGCCTTCCCTGGGTGATACTTAATTTCACAATCATAGTCATTCAACAACTCTACCCAACGTCTCTGTCTCATGTTAAGCTCTTTCTGATCAAATATATGCTGTAAACTCTTGTGATCAGTAAAGATGGTGCATCGCGTGCCGTACAAATAATGTCGCCAAATCTTTAATGCAAACACCACAGCGCCTAGTTCCAAATCATGTGTGGTGTAGTTTTTCTCGTGAAGCTTCAGCTGACGTGCAGCATAGGCTATAACCTTCTGTCACTGCATCAGCACGCAGCCTAAACCTTGATGCGAGGCGTCGTAATATACCACGAAGTCGTCCGTGCCTTCGGGTAGAGATAAGATTGGTGCGTCGCAAGGCTTGTTTTTCAACAACTGAAATGCTTCTTCTTGCTTGTCTCCCTATTCGTACTTCTTGTCTTTCTGTGTAAGGGAAGTCAAAGGTTGAGCGATTTTCAAGAAATCCTCAATAAATCTGCGATAATATCCTGCCAAACCTAGAAACTGGCGGATCTCGGTTGGCGTCTTTGGGGTTTCCCAATTCTTGATTGCTTCAATCTTTGTAGGATCAACATGGATTCCATTTCCGTTAACCACGTGACCAAGGAACTGAACCTCGCGTAACCAGAACTCGCACTTCGAGAACTTTGCGTACAGCTTCTCTTTCTTAACCATCTCTAAGATTGTTCTTAGATGTTGCTCATGTTCTTCCTTCATCTTCGAGTAGATCAAAATATCGCCAATGAACACAATCACAAACTTGTCGAGGTACGGCTTACAAACTCTATTCATCAAATCCATGAATACTGCTGGCGCGTTTGTCAGCCTAAACGGCATAACCAGGAACTCGTAATGTCCATATCGAGTTCTGAAGGCAGTCTTCAGAATACTCTCCTCTTGTATACACAACTGGTGATAACCTGATCGAAGATCGATCTTGGAGTAATAACTCGAACCTTGTAGTTGATCGAACAGGTCATCAATCCTTGGCAAAGGATATCTATTCTTGATAGTCAACTTGTTAAGCTCCCGGTAGTCAATACACATGCGGAAACTACCATCTTTCTTCTTGACAAACAAAACTGGAGCTCCCCAAGGCGAGAAGCTTGGTCTGATAAATCCCTTATCCAATAGCTCCTGAAGTTGCGTTGACAATTCTTGCATTTCTGAGGGCGCAAGTCGATAAGGTGCCTTAGCTACAGGCGCGGCACCTGGAACTAAGTCAATGTGAAATTCAACTTGTCGCTGCGGCGACAATCCTGGCAAATCTTCAGGGAAGACTTCAGGATATTCCTTCACGACTGGAATGTCTTCTATCCTTGGCTCAACGGCTTCTTTATCCACAATGTGTGCTAAGAAGGTGACACATCCTTTCTGCAAACACCTTCGTGCCTTCAAACAACTAATGATTCTTAGGGGCGTATCGCGCTTCTCCCCATGTACCACAACTGTTTCTCAATTCGCCATTAGAATGTGAATGATCTTCTCGTGACAAACAATCTCTGCTCGGTTGCTCGACAACCAATCCATCCCCACTACCACGTCGAAGCTTCCCAACTTGACTGGTAGCAGATCAAGTGTGAACTCGTGCTCTCCCAGTTCTATCACGCAACCCCTAATAACTTCATTTGCTTCTACTAGCTTCCCGTTAGCTAGTTCTATTGAATACGAAACATCTAACTTATTGGTTACCAACCCAAGTATATTATTAAATTCTAGCGATACAAAACTATAATCGGCTCCGGTATCAAATAATACAGATGCAAAGCGTTGGTTGATAGGGAACGTACCAGTAACTACATTTGGATCTTGGCAAACTTCCCTCGCACCGATGTTAAAGACTCTTCCATGTGCTTGATTCAGCTTTGGGAACTCCCTCTTGAAATGCCCCATGTCTCCACAATTGAAACAACCTGGTCCTCGACCATTACCATTCCCGTTACCACCTTGAGCATTGTTTTGGTTGCGGTTTCCACCCCCAGCTTGATTCGCAAAATTTCCACGATTTTCGTTACCTCCATTATTTCCTTGCGGACGGTTTCCATTCCCATTACCTCCGCGGTTGTTGTTACCAAAACCCCTTTGACTACCCCGACCAGTACCAACCCAGCATGTTTCTTTCGAGTGACCAACTCGTCCACAAGATTCACATTTTCCAGCTCGACATCGTCCATTGTGATGCGACTGACATGCATCACATTTGGACAAAGTGCCCATATACCCCTTTCCTTTGGTCTTGGCCGGTGCGTTGGTCTCATCCTTCTTGGTTGTACTGATGGTACCCTTTTTAAAGTTCGAGAACTTTCTCTTGTTCTCGCCTGATGACTCCACATGAGTCTCCTTCTTCTTTGGGTCGGAGATCGAAAACTTGTTTAACCGGATCGCTTCTTCAGTCAGTGACACGCTCAAATCGATAGCCTCAGTAATTGTCGGCGGCTTTGACGTCGTTACCATACTCATAATCTGAGGCGCCAACCCCCAAGTGAAACGCTCATTGCGCTTGAATTCCGGAGTAACCATATAGGGTACCACATGAGATAGATCGTGGAATCTCTGCACATATTCGACGATCTTTGGGCCGTCCATCTTAAGGTTCCAAAATTCTGTTTCTAATTTTTGAATTTCGGCCCGGGAGCAATATTTTTTACGTATGAGTTCCTTTAACTCATTCCAAGTTAAAGCGTATGCTGCTGCCTCTCCCAAAGTTTGGACTTGGAGATTCCACCATGAAAGCGCTCCGTCTACGAATAGTCCGGAGATGTAGGTAACTTGCTGATCTGGCGCGCATCTACTCATCCTAACATCGAATCGGTCTTCTCTATCCACATAACAAAAGCCACAGCACCCCCGGTGCCGTCGAAATTCAGCGATTTACAATCTAAAAACTGCTTAAAGGTACAGCCTGTACAAGTAACGTCATTCACAGAAAGCATTAGCAACCGAACATGGAATATCCAATTGTAACGTAATGCGTCTCAAGCGACTTAAACATTACCATGGGGTGGGTTGTTCCTTGAGGAACCCCCGCTAGTTTCGGCGCGTGAGGCCTCGTGCTCTGCTATTGCTCGGGAGATCCTTTCCAGGAGTTCGGCCTCAGTAGTGGGTAATCGGGTTTCCCTTCGTGGAGGCATCTTCTATAAGAAGATTGTATAGGTCAGGTCTTATGCATATATATATGTAGTACGCGTATATAATAACATTTATCAATCACACATAACATCCTATGTCATAACACAAACAGGTAATTCCAACAACGCATATAATGAGAATGCTGCGATTAGGCTTTCATATAACAAGACCACAAGTACAGTTTTACAAGTTTCATAATTATATCATACATCAAAATGGGACTATAGGGTCACATCACCCCTGTCCAAAATGTCTACCAACTATAATAAGTCATAAGTTAAAAGTCAATGCGTGGTCTTCAAAATGCTGTGAATCTGGCTCAATAGCTGCATTCTCATCAAAGTAATCTATCTGCAGGAGACCAAAAACCTCTAAGCTGATGGTGGAGGAGGAGGAGGTGGAGGAATGAAAAGCAAACGGCGCATACGCGCTAACTCCTCCTCTAGAGTATGAACGAGCTACAACAAACAGCTGATCTGCTGCTCCATCGTAAGAAATTGAATATTGAAATCCGGGTAAGGAAATAGTGGAGTAGCAAACTGTGATGGACCAGCACCAGGTGGAGGACGCGGGATCCTCTCTAGCTCAGTGACTCGACGACTCAACATATCCTGCTGGAGCTGCAGCGATAAAAGCAAATCATCCCTCGTATAACCAATGTGGAAGGGATGGTATGGGTCAGAAATAGGCATGAATGGTGCCGAATCAAATGGAGCAGTGTGTGTAAACTGTGGCATGAAATGATCGGCTGCTGACATAGGAGGTATGTGACCAAACGGCTGACTCGACGGTCCTTCCCCCGGACGGGGATGAGGGATATCCTAAAGAAATGTGATGGGTAAATCTGCGTGATGAACATCTGATATGTGTGGGTGAGATGGAACAAAGTCAACGGGTGCATGTACAGGTACAGCAGGGGGAGTGACAGGTCTAACAAATGGAGGAAAGTCGTCATCGTCCTCGATCCACCCATTGTGGGTGAATGCATAACGGGGGTCAACCTGGGATGCAAAAGGAGCAGGGTCAGGCAAAGGTGGAACAACTGGTGCCTCGGCAAGTGCAAGGTCATGCTCGGGTAAAGGACCGAGAGCAAGTATGGGCTCTGGTGCAATCAAGGGCTCGGGGTCAGCTGGAGCAAGCTCATGATCAGCGGGTATATCAAGGAGCTGCTCGTCAGGTATGACAGGTGCATCAATGGGCTGCTCGGCAGGAATGAAATCAATCTCCTGCTCAGGATCGAAATCAGGATCAACCGGTGCCTCAAAAGGCTGCTCCTCAGGGACAAACTCGACCTCATGATCGGGGTCAAAATCGTGATGAAAGAGAAGATCCATCTCATCATCAAAATCAAAATCCTGATCATCGTCGTGTGGAATATCGGGTGCAACGGACATGGCTGTGTCAGAGTCAGTGTCTGTGGGATATCGCTGTAAACCCAATGCGTGTAAGGTACTGGAAGACACTGACTCGTACGAATCGGGACCTGAATGGTCAGAAGGAGCCTCGACAACGGGAATCTCCTCATGTGGAATAGCAACGTCATCACCAACTGGGATCTCGACAAGGGGGATAACAACATCATCATCAACTGGAGCCTCGATAAGTGGAACGACAACGGCATCCTCGACTGGAGCCCCACCATCCTGGGCATCCTCAGGGGGACCCTCAATCAATAGAGATGTCGTTGTCGGCCATAGCGTCAAGAGGCGGATCCTCAAGAGGAATTGCAGTAAGTGGAAGAGGGGCAAGGATCTGTACAAGAGGTAGATCCTCGCCCAGAAGACCATCAGCTAGTGGTATGTCGTCTCCAAAATCCGGCAAGGCGAAGGGCTGAAAATCGTCAGTATCATCTGAAAGCATCTCTGGATCGCTCTCTGAGTCAGAGATAGGAATCTCGGGTGTCGGGATGATCTCATCATCCGAAGTGATAGCCATGGGATCAACGGTGTCGGATACTCTGCTCTCTGAAGAGGACATGGTGTCTGTAACAAATCAGTCACAAGTATGCACATATATCAACAATCGTAAAATAAGCATGTAAGTAGTAACAATGTAAGCATGTATGCAATCCTAGTCTTCCCAAGACTATCCCACCCAGCCTCTCAGACTGACTACTTAGTCTCTCAGACTAAACCTCCCAGTTTCCCAATCTGAACTACCGGGCCTCTAAGACTCAATTTCCCCAGTCTCTAAGACTCAATGTCCCCAGTCTCTAAGACTCAATTTCCCCCAGTCTCTAAGACTCAATCTTCCCAGTCTCTAAGACTGAACCTCCCCAGCCTCTAAGACTGAACCTCCCCAGTCTCTAAGACTGAACCTCCCTCAGTCTCTAAGACTGAATTATAAACATAGCCTTTTTGAAATGTGTACTTGTGCCTTTTGTTTGTAAAAATGTTTGTTCCCTGGATCTGGACATTTTGTGTATGCAATGTAAAAATGTTTGAAAACATTTTCCTGAGAGCCCTGATGATCATAGTCTAGACTCGAGAAAGAATCCTAGTTTGCTATGATCGAGGCTCTGATACAAGCTGTCACACCCTGACTTTTGCGGAAGCGTGGTTAATTGGTGTGACTTCTTAATACCAAAGCATTCAATCATAACAATGCTATATGATAAAACCAAAAGACATTCATCCATTAATTAAATTTAGATAATACCGTAACACACTTGTCTTGAAAACATCAATACCAAATTAAGTTACAAACCATGACTTATCTAACCGAGTTCATAAAGACTCCACAAACGACTTTAAATAAAACCTGAGTTTGGAAACATGTATCCCGTCCAGGAATAGGATACACCCCTAAACTCAACAACCATGGATAACATCTTTTATTAAAATGCAGCTTGAAGACACATGCATACCCTTGCCAGATCCACTAGTTCCCTGAAATACATGTAGTTTAAAAATATTAACAAAAAGTTGAGCGAGTTCATGTGTTCGTGAGTATGTATAAAACCTTTGTATTCAATGTATGTATGATAGTCCCGGTATGATAGCAAACAAGGAAAAGATCACCAATGGTTTGCAAGGCCACTGATATGTGTGACGGTGTAGGAAGACTCAAACCTAGCAAAGTTGTACCGGGCTTCCGGCTAGAAGACATAGTCACCACTAATGGCCACCCTGGCCTCATGGGTGTGGGCTCGCTACACCCAAATAGATCTATCACTCATGCCCCTCGGTCCTACAAGAGGATTGATGGCCTCAAGTATACGCCTACCCAATCACATGATCTATGGTTCTTTCCTAGGCTAACCATACCAATTGTATTGTAAGTAATCCCTTTGTAACATGTATTTCACCCCCGAAGTAAATAAACAAAACAATTTAAAGAAAAGGGGGACATGAACTCACAGTATTGCGTCCTCAGCTCGTAACTCAAACTCTGTCAGCAAACACGACTACCTACAGTGTACTAATGTCTATTAGACAAACGGGCCGTGCCTTTGCTTAGTATTTGCATTTTGAGTTACGTTTCTTATATTATTCCAAGTTATAATTATTTGTCAAAATAATATTTCAACTTAAATTATATTTAGTTTTGGAATAATTGTTTAAGCAATATTTCTGTATTAATACTTCTCAAGTATTTAACTTTGTATTTCCTTCCCAAGGATGGGGTATTTTATACATGTACTTGTATTATTGTATTTGAAATGTCCGAAATAATATACCTCTAAGTCTCACTTTAGAGAATACATTTGTAAATTCATTTTGTCCCAAAAACAACATACTGTCCAAAAAAATATATATTTTTCCCAAAAATCATATATCTTCTAAATATACTAGGAAAATATATTCTTATTTCCAAAATAATATATTTTTACCTCGTCAAAAATATGAAGCAACTTTGTAATATTTACAAAAATCATATTTTTATTTCTTGTATCAAAAATAGTATTTACCAATAATATATAAGTAACGGTATTGCTTTGGATAATAAATTTCACGGTATTTTGTCAAGTTATATAATATAACAATTTCTCCGAGTATACAGATAATCACACAAGTTCCTTAATATAAAATATATATTCTAAATATATATGTTTACCCATTTTTGTTTATAAAAACCAACCTCAAGTATTTATATTTTTGTTATAAAAATTATGGCAAAGTTTATATGGAAGACTTATGATCGAAATATACTTATAGATACTTGTTAGAAAATATTTTTCTAAGTGTTTATATTTTTAGAAAATTATGCCATAGTTTCCCCTAAAACGGAGGTGTCCATGCCATATAAGCATATCATTTTCTTTTCAAAAATCATCCCAACAATCAATAATCAAACTACACTTCCCAAGTGCAAAAATTATACAATGTATATAACAACATTAACTTTGAACTTTCACAAAAACTCGTAGTAACTTGGTAGCATGTTTAATAGACTTGGTTACCCCTTAAAGTGTGTTTACTTCTTTAAAAATCTCATTCTTAAAGAAACTAGGTGTTTACAACTTGTAAACATTTTCTACAAAAATTATTCTTTTGTACTCTTCTTGTAAATAAAGTGTTCTTACACTTATTTTATCACCAAAAATAGTGTACATTTAAGTAAGAATCAAGTTCTACTAAAAATCATATTTTGAACTTGGTTATCATTCATGAATCTTAGATTCACAAAAATTACTAGCTCACTTTATTTATTATTTTTCAAGAAATCGCTTTATTTTCAAGCTCATGTTTGTAAGAGAGGATAATCTTCTTGGGTTAACATATAATCATCCTCTAACTTGCTAGATCATGTGTTTAATCACAATCTAGCAAGCTCCTTATGATGATCAACATCATAATCTCAAGTAAATAACAATCAAGTGTCATGCATGTATTTAACAACATTATTTCAACAAGACTTCATCATTTTTAAGCTTCATGTTCATGATTCTTGTTTAAGTCTTTTAGTGTTCTTGTGATAAACAATATACTACAACTTTTAACCAACAAAATGAGAAGTAAAAACTAGTACCAAGAAGCTTACAACTAGCTCAAAGGCTAGGGAAGATCACAAGAGAAAAAGATGATAAAAATGGATGATAAAAGCAATGGATGAAGGTTCTTCAAGCACCAAGCTCCATGTAACACCTTCTAGCACTTGAAATGAGATTGAAATTGGATGAATGGTGGTTGCAAGGTGGTGGTGGTGGCGGCACTATGTAGAGCCGAGAGGGAGAGAGAGAGTATGGGGGAGTGGAGTGAGGTTGAGAATGAAATGATCTTGTAAGAGATTCACATCATACTTATATCTTTCCTACTCAATATCATGTTTACTCAATCAAGCAAAGATCAAATAAAATATATAGAATGAAATCTAGTGGGATATGGTGGTGGGGTCCTCCCCTTTGGACCGTAAATTATGATTGGGGGGGGGGGTTAAATGAAACTTTGATGGTAAATGTAGGTAAATAGTTGGAGGTTAAGTGTAATATCTAGTGTTTTATGTGTATGACATATTGTATAGTGTGTTGGGGTATTCGGGGACCATAACTAATTCAAAAATAATAAAACAATGTATCTGGCAAAATTTTGGTGTCCCGGGTAATGTCCGGTTGTTCGGTTAGATACCGGTTTGTTAAAGTGTCAAGCTATTCCGTTTAATGATCTTTATGTTACTTTTTGTGACATTTTTAATTCCCAACACATAGGAAAGCATTCAGGACCATTTAGTTAATTTTTTGCATAATACTAGTATGTTAAAAAGCTGAATTTTGCTGAAAAATGCAAAATTCTGCACTTTTAGTGGGTTTTAGGCACTTTCCGGCACTCAAACTATCACCTAGTGATGCAGTTATATGGTCCTTACTTCCCTACACACCATACTAGTGTAGTACCTTGTCCCTGACCCATACTGGGTCTCAAAACACTGTCTGACTATGTACTGAACCCTGTCAGCATATTCCCGTTCTATCCGTTAACTGTACTAACTGTGCTTTGTGCATCAAGTATGTCAATGTAGTTTGTATGTGATAATGAGGTGACATTATGTAATATGTGATGCACATGTAAGTATGACGCAGTAATCAGAAAGCAGTTAAGTAATCCAGCACAGTCATTAAGCACTTAATTATAATTAATTAATTGTACGGATACCTGGTTTTATGAGGGTTGTCACACTTATGTCGACACCTATATTAATATCCTTGTAAAACATTAATGATCAACGAATTTCATTGACACTATGCATGTTGGTTTTCCATACAAAGATTATCAAATGTTTTTAAGATTCATTTGTGACAAAACAAAACGCAGCAGCTCACTGACATTTTTGTTGACAATTTTCTTAGCATGTATTTTAGGAAATAAGAAACATTGCATGGTTTGGAAGTCAAGGATAAGAGTTACAAGAACGATGCCTTTTGGAGGGGTTGCCACATATATCCCGCCCTCATGTGGAATATAGGTGTCAAATCCTCGTTTCAAATATCTATATTTTGGTTAAGACCATTTTGTGAACATGAAGTACTCGGTTTATATTTGTGAACAAAACACTTTAGTCTTGTATTTTTAACTCAAGTAATATATATTTGGCATCTTGTTTATTTTTAATCATGTGGATGTTTACGATATGGGTATTGTAAAATGGATGGGACAATTTATAACGTTCACAACACAAAATAACAAACAAACAAGATCCAGCCTTCTAGCAGTCGATGACACCGATTGCCCGATCGACCACCAAACAGGCAGATCCGGTTTGTCTTGTTTTTTATGTTGTGTACATAAATACATTCATCCTTTTTCATTCCAAACCACCCTTTTTTTTTTTTTGCTCTAAGCTCTTTCTAATATCATTATAAGACTTGTCTCTCTAATTCTCCTTGTTTAGTGAGATGTTTACGTAACGGTGATCCCTATCGGTTAGGGTAGACGACTAGTAGAGAAACTCTCGATCAACGGATATCAGACAAAGGACGTAGAGGGATTAGTTAATATCTCTCAAATTTCTATAAATCGGTTTTGTCATTCATTCCCTAAGCTTTTGAAATACTTGCACAACTTATTTTTTATTGCTTATAAGTGCATTGTTGGGTTTTATCAAGTGACTAATCAACTAAACAAGTGTTTAATAAAGAAATTAAAAAAAAACCCAATGTCACACCCCAACTGATGGCGGAAACATCGGAGTGAGACGAATGAGATTGTTCAAAGACAACATAACACTATGATCGAGACACTAACTTAATAATTCAATATTATACCATCGCTAAAAGTTACATCGTCTTAAAAGGAAAGTACAACATATTGGGAAATAACATAACGATTTAACGAGAAAACATAAAATGAAATTTTGGATGAGTTTCTAGTTCGCCCTAAGTTGATTTTGTTGAGCGTCATCATATATTTCCTGCAACATGTATTAAAGTATTTGTCAACACAAATGGTCGGTGAGCATACAAGTTTGGTTTACATAGCATAAGTATAAAAAAATGTCTCAGATCCACATGACAATTGTATACTAAGTTATATGAATCATACTAGCTTGCATGAACTATAAATCAAACCAAAGTGTCCACTAGCGTAATCTTATCATCGCAACGATAAGAGCGTAAAAATTGAATACTTAAGAATGACCCAACAAATGCGGTAGTGTGCTACTCCTATAGCGCTATACATGTTAATGTAGGCTTGCAAAGTTAATGATGGATAACATGCATTTAGTGTGTCGTAGTATGTATAACAAATAACATAACAAGTAGCATATTGATAGATTGAGGTGTTTGTGTAAGCATGATTGTATGTGTGATTGTGAATTTAATAATGATACATGTTGCAACCCAAAGTGTATAAATAATAAAATGGGTCAAGTATACTCACGGTTTGCGAAGAATTTCCACAAAATATGAGTGAGCGGTTTTGTGAGGATGGAACACCAAAGTCATTAGTTTTGGTTCTTGAACTTTTTCCCAAAGTTGAAAATCTTGGAGATTTGAGAGAGTTTGGAAGTGATTTGGAGGTGGTGCAAGTGTTTCGAATGTGTTAGCAGTTGGTATTTATAAGAGGGTTAAGTGGTTGACGTTTAAATGAAAGTGGTTGGGAGTTAGGAAGAATATTAAATGAGTTGGTTGGAGGTTAGAATGTGAGTTTGGTTATTAAATGAGTTGGTTGGGGTTAAATGTAATAATGTATGCAAATATAATAAGAAAACTTATGAAATAACATTCCAAATAAAATCTCAATGTACAGCTCGGTTTTGAATTAAAAATGTGTATTTGTAATTGTTTACGTATTATGCAAAAATAATATAAAATATGATTATCGTTATGATCAAGTCTCGATTACAAATGATTGAAATAAGAATACGAATTACAATAAAATGGAAAAGAATGAAAAATTATGGAACGTTACACTTAAACCCCCCCCCCCCCCCCCCCCCCGTTTTCTATAGTATCCAATAGTATTTCACTCATAGAATATGACCTTAGATCATGTGTGGTGGTCACCTAAGTTGTTTGGTCTTTTTTGTCCTATTGCTTCCACATTAAGTCTGAAAATTTGGTAAAATAAAGCAGTGCTGAGATATAAGAAATTAGTAGGTTTTGAATTGTAATTATATAAAAAATGATTGGTCAAGACAAACTCCAATAAATCTCTCAACTTGGGTAGTAAGACCATTGGGTATGAGGGAGGATAGTCTCCAAATGACTATCCTCCACATAAGCGCCACGTAGGCAAAGGAGAAGGATCATCCCCTTAGAGACTATCCAAGGGTGTGGGGATGCTCCTCCTCCATTTTTTTATTATTATTTATTTGATTTAAATAATTAATGAAAACAAAGAAAATAAAAGTAAAAAAGTTACATTTAAATAAAACCTTAAAAAACAACCTAAAGTTACATTAAAAAAAAAACACACCTAAAAAAAACCTAGAGTTACATTTAAATTAAAAAAAAACACACTTAAAAAAACCTAAAGTTACATTTAAAAAAAAAAACTACCTTTTTATTTTTCTTTTTTGAAGGTTCAGGTTGCGTTTCTGGCACAACCTCTATCTCATCATCTTGTTCCTCGATTTGTGTTTGAGGTGCTTGTGGCATGTTGGGTTGTTGCATTTGATATGGGTTGAACGGCATGTTGGGTTGTTGCATTTGCATTGGGTTGAACGGGTATTGGTTGAAAGCGTTTGACATTTGTTGGTAACCCGCAAAAGCGTTGTCCATTACGGGTGTGTAGCCGGATGACGAAAACGGGTGTGAACTTGAGTTGGGATTATTTGGGTTGTAGGGATCCATAATTTTTTTAAGGTTGGGAAAGGTTTTTTTTATAAAAATTTGGAGAAAAGTGGGAGTAGTTTGGTAAAAAAGTGGGGTGAAAAGGGGTTTAATTTATAGTGGTGGGGTGATTTTTTTTATTTTTTTTTAAATAGGTTGCAGGTTAACGTTAGGGGGGCCCACCCCATTCAATTTTCTGGCCCGTCTCCAGCGTCCAAAATCCTACGCCTTTGCCATGCCGGGCCCCAAGGGGGCGGTGTTGGACGTGCCTAAAGGGGGGAGACGGCCCTCTAACGAGGCCCATACCCAATGGTCTAAGTAAACATTTCCTCTATCTTTTTTTTTGAATGACGAATTTCTTTAATCACCTATCGTCTGTGGGACTTGAACGTGGGACTTGAACCCAAGATCTTCCCCTTCCCAACCTAGGTATTTTTGAAGGCTTTGTTTTGACAATGTACCCTTTTATATAAAGTGTACTATGTAACACAAAATGTATAGACCGACACTATAACTAGAATTACGCATAGTACACTAGTGTTACTTTTAATCATTTAAAAAACCAAATATAAACAATATCATATTAAAAATTAACAATATTGTTTTCATATAATAGGCATTTAGTGTTTTTATTTAACAAGCATATAGTTATTACACATGCATATTTGATTAAAAAATTACCACCACCCTTTATACCTATTGATTTGCCTCTTCATTTCTCATAAAAATATACTTTGTATCTCATGCTTTTTGACTTTTTTATATAAAAATATAGAATATTTAAGAGGGAGCCCCACTAGAACGTCAATACACAACCAGAAGCTACAACTGGAAGACCATCTAGCAACAAAGCGTGGCTACATGTTGGCCACAACCAGCAAGAGGGAAATTCTATGATTCTTGTCTTTTTCTTACACATCTACTTTTTGTTAATACCATTAAAAATATTATATAAGCTATATTTTTTTTAACGGTCAACAGAATCAATCCCGAACACTCTCGGGGCACCCACTGGACCAAACGGAGTACTCCGAGATTAACCCGAGTCCACCACCAATTCCGGGAAAAACCCGGTAACCCACCCGCCCGCACGACGGTGAAATTACCAGTACAACCCGTTTGGCTCAAGGATCGAACTCAGGTTTCCCTGGGTTTCCTATCATTGCCCACCAATGCCTCACTCTGTACCAAATGGGAGTTGAACTTGCATCTCTCAAGAGAAATACAAGCCTTCCATCACTTGATCTAGAGATCATTGACTATATAAACTATATCTAAGCAAGACATTATATCTTCGATATTATTAATATAAAATAAAATTAAAGTAATTTATTTAAAATAAAACTGATAAAACTTTTTAAATTAGTAGAGTTAATTTCGTAAAACACCAACATGCTTATTTTCATGAAAAAAGTCTTTTAACATTTAAAATGATTTTATAACATTAAAGTACACAATTAAAATGAGCTCATACAAAAATTATGGATGAAATTAACGTAAACTCGTTAGCATGGATGAAGCATATAGCAAAACTTAATTTGGTGGAATAGATTTGGTGTAGTTTTAACGCAAGAATGTAATTTTGTAACTTGGTTTTGTACACTCTAGCTCCTTGCTAGAAGTTGGCCTCTTTTTCAATAACGTACCATTTACCTTGCGGTAAAAAAAAAGTACACAGTATTTTTAAAATACACGTATATAAATCTTTGTGTGTAAAGCGATCAAAATTTTACTGTCAACAAAGATGTAGTTGCATTGTCTCCTCACAATTCACATATACGAAATACGATCATGTTGGTAATATACTGATTTTCTTAACATGTTTAAAAATATCTTAAGTAAAAAATACAAATATTTTGTAACCGCTAGTTATTGGTGGAAGCAAAGTCAGTACTGTAGATGAGGCCAGGTCCCGAAAACATGCATGCCGGTTTCCAATTTGGCAATTTGACCTTTATCATTCCAATGGCGACTGCCCACTGTCTCAAAGGCCAAGTGGCCCCATACCTCTAGACCAACGAACCATATAAAAAATTGATGACAGCCATATAATATTTTGAGTTAATTACTGTTTTCGTCCCTGAGGTTTGTCAAAAATAACGGTTTCAGTCCATTAGTTTAAAAATTGCGATTTCAGTCCATTAGTTTCATTTTCGTAACCATTTCAGTCCACTTTTAAAACGGCGTTTGTTTTATGCAGTTAATGGAAGCACGTGCTTGTCACGTGATGGGCAATTTGGTCATTTACATGGGTCAGGGTTTGGATGAATAAGGGGTAGGTGGTGTTTAATACAACTGGGTTTGTGAGAATTGGAATGGAAATGACCAAATTGCCCATCACGTGACAAGCACGTGCTTCCATTAACTGCATAAAACAAACGCCGTTTGAAAAGTGGACTGAAATGGTTACGAAAATGAAACTAATGGACTGAAATCGCAATTTTTAAACTAATGGACTGAAACCGTTATTTTTGACAAACCTCAGGGACGAAAACAGTAATTAACTCTAATATTTTTTATATTCTTAATTCCTACTTTTTTTTATCTAATATATTTAAATAAGAATATCCATCCTTGCAGTTTTCTTTTAATGGCCCTTGCAGTAAATATATTTAAAGTGTGATTTTTGTTTAGGCTACCCCTTGTGGGTTCACTAAGAAGCGGTTAACGGGTCACGTTACCCGTTAACGGGTGGAAAATCACGTCCGCTCTTTTAACGGGGTTCGTTAATGGGTGATTTCGTGAATCTATGGATGTGGGAAATAATCATATGCTACTTTCTTTTTTTAGTTAGAGTAAACTGCCATTTTGGTCCCTGTGGTTTGGCCAGTTTTGCCACTTTAGTCCAAATCTCAAACTTATTACATCTGGGTCCCTGTGGTTTGCATTTTGTTGCCATTTTAGTCCAAAATCCAAAAACCATATTTTTTGACTGTTGCAACCTTCTATTTTGTCCTGTAGTGCAGGGGCAAATTGGTCATTATAATAACAAATTATTAATTAAAATTATAAAATCAATCTCTATATCTCAATCTCAGCTCTCTCCATGTCCACACCATACCACCACCTCCATCTCAATCTCAGATCTCTGTATCCACACCACACCACATACATAAAATCAAAACCTGCAACTCTCTTATCCTTTTATATCTGGTGGTGATTGAGAGACGAAATCGAAACCTGCAACCAACAACTAAAATCTAAACCATCGCCGCCTTTCTTCTCATCCTCAGATCTGGTGGTAGCCGCCGCCGTCATCCTCAGATATGGGGGGTGGTGGTTGGGGGTGGTGCGGGTCGGAGTCTCTTGCGGATCGGGTAAATTTGTTAAAGATTAGCATAACATGGTCCGAGAACAACGGCTGTCATGGACTCTTCCGACTACACTTCCTCCGATGTCAGCGGTGGTGACGGCGACTTCGGTTTCGCCTTCAACGATAGCAATTTCTCTGATCGTACTCTTCGAATTGAGATTGTTTGTGAATCCGCTGAGGCTAGACTTGATGGAGAAAGTTGCACTAGTATTGTTGATTGGGTGCGGAATCGCAAGCGCCGGAGAGAAAATGGTATCGTTTTGGAACTATTTTCTATCTATTGGTTGTTGTTGATGTAATTATTCTGATGTTAATTAGTTAGAATATAATATTAGTCAATGGAGTTGTTGATGGATTTTAAATTTTTAGTTGTTAATTTTGGTTTGATTGTGAGTAATTTGGTTAAGTTGTTCTTTTGGAAAAGATGATCGTTTGGAGGAGATGACATAGAACAGAGCTGGGTAATTATATAATTTTAATTTTGGGGTTGAAGATGATCTCTGGCTAGGGTTTTATTTGGGAGGTTGAAGATAATGTAAATGGGGAACGATATCTAATAAGGGTATTTATTTGAGTTTTTTAATTAAGAAAATGTTAAATAAAAAACACTTAGACAAAAATACCCCTGCACTATAGGACAAAATGGAGGTTGCAACAGTAAAAAAATAAGGTTTTTGGATTTTGGACTAAAATGGCAACAAAATGCAAACCATAGGGACGCAGATGTAATAAGTTTGAGATTTGGACTAAAGTGGCAAAACTGGCTAAACCACAGGGACCAAAATGGCAGTTTACTCTTTTAGTTATTGATATTTGGTGTTTAGTTAACTCACAACACATTGTTAACGAGTATTTAGTTAATTTCAAGAACATATGTGATAGTGACGTGACGGTGATGTTGCAATGAGTTTAGTTAACCACTTAACCCACAACACATAGTCTTATAGTTTGGTGGCGAGATCAACTTGCTTTCCCCAACCTAATTTTGTCACCTATGTGTTTGTGGTTTCGAAATTTAACATTTTGCGTCCCTTCTATCATCTACCTGTTAACTCACCGTGTGAAATAACAACTTTATCTTGGATCATTTATAAAATTATATTTTTTCTCACTCTATCTTCTATCTCTCTTCTTCCACTCTCTCTCTATAAAAAGGCAGCGCCCACCATCACACCATCACCTGCCACCACCGTGAACCTCCGCCGCTACCAAACACCACCATTAGTCCGACCACCTCCACCGTTGCAAAACGCTCGTCATCGTCACCATCACCTGCACCACGTTACCTAAAAAAATCTCATTGTCACTTTATTAACAATATGTGACAATCATAGACTACCCATACTTGTAAACCAACTCGTTTCCATATCAGATTTTAAAATTCCCAACCAATCCTATAAATGTTCTATTTTCCTGTTTATTTTTTAGACTAAAATAAGTAAACAATAAATTTTTGAAAACTCTAGATGTCCGCCAGCAAGCTCGCTCTTCCAATCCCCACGTTTGTTTTCCGTTTCCGGCGATACCAAATATTTTGGTCAGCCTTTCTTTAACTGACCCAAATAAATTCGTTTAAGGCAATATTATTTCAATTGAACACAATTCTATTGTAACCGACAATTTTAATTCAATCATCATCATCATCATCCCATAATTCAGTTTTAATGTTTGAAACCGAAACAACAATTAAGCCTCAAGATAATGTCCTAAACATCGATTTTGTATAAAATGCTTCCTCAGAATCATTGTCAAGTCTTTTCCGAACATAAGAACACTCTCAATTTCATTTTTCGGACCTGAGGTGATCGTTCAGCAATTGCCGGAAAACATAGAACTCCGGGCACATCCTTCTGAGCATTCGCATCACCATCCGGTAAAACTTAAACGTAGACATATTGTTTGTTTTGTATATGAAGATCCGAAATCTAAGGCCGGAGCCTGAGATCTGAGTTTGGACCTTTGAAGATGATCGAGGACCTGAATGTCACACCCCAACCGATGGCGGAAACATTGGGGCGCTGCACTGAGCGAAACAGATTGTCCAAGAGAAATCCATAACAACTAAATGACCGGATAATTAACATTATGTCCCATACCATAACTCATCAAGTAAAAATAATTATTACAGACATAGATATCTCTAGGCAAATCATTGTTCCGACAACTCAAAATATAAATTGTTTGTTTCTAGACTCTCCTACTTGATTCCACAAAAGCAAGAGCACAGCATCCTAAGCATTCAAACACCTGTTACATACGTTAAAATAGAGGTCAATACACATAGTGTAAAGGTGAGCATACAAGTTTAATAGTATAATAGTAGCGAAAACGAGTTTACGCATAACCAACATGTAACATGTATAATGTGGAGCAAGTAAGTTCACTACAAGAAATTTGGTGCTTTACCAACACAGTATGTGTGGGAAAAAGCATATAGTGTGTTGGTAGTTGTCTTTACCTACACATAAATTAAGTGTAATGATGTGTAGACTCGTGACTGTGGAAATAGACCATTACCCACATAAGTTATGTGTAGGTATATAGCAAGCTATACCTACACATATATGTGTGGCTAAAAGGCTTTTATATGTGTGGTTAAAAGTACAACAATTTGTTTAGAAGGCATGTGACGTGACAGGTGACATGGCATCTGACGTGGCAAATGATGTGGCATCCAACGTGGCAAGTGACATGGCATCCGACGTGGCAGATGACATGGCATGAATATGTGTAGGTAAAAGTAATCTTATGTGTAGGTAAAAACAATATTATGTGTAGGTAAATGTTAAAGATGTGTTAGTATTGATCTTAATATGTGTTGAAACAAATGTAAACTAAAAGGCAGTAAAATCATACATAATGTCACAAACGTCACCATTGATTAATATATGAAACAAAGTGCCAATTTGATTAATACATGAAACAAATGTAAACTACAAGACAGTAAAATCACAAATAATCAAAAGGCTTGTCAACTTAACAAGAGAATCAAGAGTTGGATCTTGATATGACCATGAAAATATAAATGTTACAATAGGTCCATAATACATCGTTAAGCCATTTTATCTAACTTGTGAGAGCATGAGCAAGCACTTTATTTTGAAATGTCTGCAAAAAGAACAATCTTGAAACATAAGATGCTCATTTAAACTATAAAATGCTCATTTAAACTATCATTAATTAATGTAAAAGAAAACCACCTGCATGAGTGTTGAGAACATAAAAGACCTCAAAGATGCACACACAAGGTAATGTCGAAGTCCTTGCAAAAAAAAAGCCATAAAAATCAAATCAAAGTATGAAAGATATATAATATAAGTAGAGCATCGATTACCTTAGTTGCCAAACAAGATGCAAGCCTGTTAGCATACTAAGTTACACTACAAGAAATCAGAGAAATGGCGGCGACTTTTGTCGCCGCTAATAAGCCAAATTGTCGTCGCTAAAGGTATTAAAGGCGACTTGTCGCCGCAAATGTGTCCCTGCTAATACCCCGTCGCTATTGCTCAAAAAATCGCCGCTAAAGATGCCACCGCAATTGCCAATACTTTTAGCGGCGACAGTCGTCGCCACTAATGCCCTAATTGTCGCCGCTAAAGATCTTAAACATAACAAAAAAAAAAAAAAAAATTCTAACCAAACATATCATCACATTGATTCAGCAACACTTATCTTGCAAACCCCAACTGGAAAACCCACTAATAAAGATTCTAGTACCTGACCTTACATTCATTAAGCTAGCAAAACCCAACTGGAAAAAGTGCAAGTATACAGTCTAAATGAAAACAAATGATATATTGTAATGAATGAATCACTCCTATACAAAAAAAAAAAAAAAAGAGTTGGTGAAACAAACAGGAAACTTTTGCAACTCTGATTCAGCAACACTTGTCTATTCACTATAAACCATTGCCTACTTTAAGGTCCTGATATTTAAAGCATGATTTAAAGCAACAACCCAACCAGCCATAACCATAAGTAGCCTGCGTAATAATGAACAGATGATAATGTGAATATTAGGGGTGTTTATAAACTGTCAAAACAAATGAGCTGCCGAAACTGAAGCAACTCAGCTGGTGTGGAGTTTAAATAAGGGCCAAGACCACCAAGCACCAAAACTGAACTGTTATTGCCGGCCAGACCAAGCCAGCCAACAAAGACGGTTTAGTTTGCCGTGTTCCAAAACCGTAGTTACCAACTTGGCCCACCCAAACTGCGTATTATGACATGAAGACGTTTCGCTATGCAACCCAACCCTTGTCACCCTTTTAGACAATAATATATATGGTTGTAATTATTATTTCTAGTTATCTGATACTTTTTTTAAAAAACAAACCCATTTGGACCCGTCCATTTTGACAAAACTCGTTTTAACACAAACCAAAATGCCAACTTTTTAAAACCCGCCCTAACATGTACCATCCATTTTTTAAATCTTTCATCCCTAACATAGATTAACCCTAATAGTTGCAACTAATAACACTTATAGTCCTAATAATTATACCAATTCCACGATATGTTGCAGCTTTAGAAGCACCTTTTATTTTAAGAATAGGTTCAGCATTGAGATTAGAATCTGATTCAGTTTATAGTTATTCTTTTGACACCTTCCTGCAGCAAACAAACTTCACTATATGAAAAAAAAATTATAAAAATAGACTACTAACATCACATATAAAAGCATGTTCGTATAAGTAAACAAACCCATCAGATCTGAATGTAAAACTCCTGAATGTAGCTAGAAAACTCAGATTTGCATGTAAAACTCCTGAATGTAGCTAGAAAACTCAGATTTGCAATTGCTCAAAGCGCGAATGAAAACTATTAAATGTCTAAAATACCCTTAATTTATTGACAAAAAAAAAAATATCACAGAATGTGTCAAAATGAATCATGCAGTTTGCCCAAAAATCTAATTAAATACCCAAAGAATAGGTAGCTGCTAGAAGACGTTAAGAGTATAATTACCGGACTTTGGTTGTTAGGGATAGATGTGATAATTTCCAAGGCTAGAATGCCCCAGAATCTAGGAGAGTTGAAGATCGATGATCGGATCCTGAGATAACATAATATTGGTTACTTTCAGCATATCATCTAATAGTTAAGTCAATCAACACACACATAGAAATAGACACACTACACACCGAAAACTATATCCTTCGCTTATATTTGATGCAAATGGAACATTTTTTTATTTGTTTAATTTAGTAACACTTACACGCAAAACTATACAAATATGAAAAGATCAAATACCGTCTTTGCTTGTTTTTCCTATTGTGACCACTTAAAGTTGTGATACTTTATAATGCAAATTACTTACTCTTACAACTTAGTCACAACCATGTATGACACAATAAGAGTCTTTATGACTAATTAGAACAAAACAAGACTCATTAAGACGTTTTTGTAACCCAGTAAAATCAAATGTTTTTGGCTTTTTGGATTCTTACACGTAAAATAAAAGGGTGATAACATAAAAGAACCACAACAAAGCTTAATTATCTAATAGCCACCACCAGTAGGGTTTTGTTTCATAGTAGTAATTGAGCCTAAACTAAAGTTGGTCAAATTGGGAAAACATGTAAAGTTCAACTGATGAATCATGCGGTTTGCCCAAAAATCTAATTAAATACTATGAGAAAAATATTACCTTCTTTTTGATCTTGCTCTTTGTCTCCACTTAAACTTGTAATACTTTATAATGAGAGGGAGGTGTGTGGAAATTAAGCTTGACTTTATACAGGAAAGATATGGTAGATTGTTTGACTAAAAACCAGATAAATGCTATGATTCGTGTGCCTGTTCAAGAAAAGAAAAAGGAAAATGGTATGATTTAGAGAAAGTATGTATGATACAGAAATAAAGTAGGTTTGATTACTCACCAAAACAGATGTTTTGACTCAAAACTAAAAACCAAAGTAGGTCTGGTTATTTGACTCACCAAAATGGGTCTATTTTTGCAGTCTATGAGATTTCACCAAAATGGGATTACTTTGTAACATGTGCTTAATTTCTTTTGGTGCAATTTTTATTAAGATTTTTAGCACCTAACAATAATTTAGAAACGAAAAATAAAAGAATTAATGAAGTACAAATCAGCTATAACATATAGACTACAGATCATCTATAAAATTTAACTTGAGGGTAGATTTTATATAAAAGTATGTTGATTAAAAAACATACTATATGTAGTACATATTGATCCATCATAAAAATAAAAATAAATGCAAACACATTACAAACTAAGGTTAAAGTAATTAGAAAGAAACTATATATTAATTTTTAATAGCTTTTTAATAAGCCGGAATAGGTTACCCGACCATTCATTTAAGAACAAGGCTTTTGCATCCATACTTTCATCTGTGATTGTGCAAACGAGCCGAGCCGAGCCCGACCAGGCTCGAGCTCGACTTGTTTAGTATTTATTAATTAATTAATTTGTATTAAGTATAATTAGTATTATACATAATAATTTAGTTATTTTTGTAAATTTATATAAATGGTAATTATTATTATATAAATATATGTTTAATATGTTAATAAAAAATATATAAACAGAAAGCTCGTTTAGGCTCGCGAGCCGGCTCGAGCTCGATATGCGAAGCTCGGGCTTGGGCACGTTTACTAAATGAGCTTGTTTTTAGGCTCGGGATCAAGCTCGAGCTCGTTTAAGCTCGGCTCGTTCGAGCTTTTTTTCGAGTCGAACTCGAGTAGCTCGCGAGTAGCTCGGCTCGTTTGCACCCCTTTGTGGTGTTTACACAGTACTTAATAAGTTGTAAAAGTTAGGTTTGTGTGGTGTTCTTGATGGTTTAGGGTGAGAGGGGCACTCCCCTCTTAGGGGAGTCCCCTCTCTTACGCACACCCAATCAGGTTATGCCACGTCAACTCCCCTCTTAAACTCCCCTCACACCCCAATTTGATGGCGGCACTCCCCTCTTAGGGGACTTTTTTATTACAACAACAACCATACCCAGTAAATCCCACAAATAGCTGAACTATTGGTAGGGTCTGGGGGAGGTGGGATGTAGGCAAGCCTTGCCTCTATCCTCAGAAGCTGAGAATAGAGAGGCTGCTTCCTGAGAGACCCCCGGCTCAAAAACAACAAACAGCCATATATACAAAAGAGAGATAAGTATATAGCGTAGCAGTAGTCATATATATTATCAGCAAATAACATTTAGGCATAGATACAAGAAAGTCATCATATATGAGGTCTACCTAAAGTGAGAAAGAAATCTATCCCCCCCCCAAGACAAAGCTAGGACACGTCCATACCCTCCCCTACAAGTCCTTAACCTTAATCCTACGTCTCCACGAACTCCTATCCTGAACCATGTCCTCGGAGAGGTGCAACTCTACCAAATCTTGCCTAAGTCGTTCATCCCAAGTCAACTTGGGCCTGCCTCTACTCCTCCTTCCTTCCACTGTCATGGTTTCCACTACTCTAACTGGTTCTGTCAACTGTCTCCTCTTCACATGCCCAAACCATCTCAATCTCCCCTCTTTTAATTTGTCCGATATACTAGCCACTCCTAACCATTCCCTAAAAACCTCACTTCTTATTCGGTCTAACCTCGTGTGGCCACACATCCACCTCAACATCCTCATCTCCGCTACTTCCATCTTGCGTGCTTGTGTTTTCTTGATAGCCCAACAATCTGTCCCGTATAACATAGCCGGTCTAACTGCAACCCTATAAAATTTTCCCTTTAATTTAGTTGGGAACCTCCTATCACACAAAATCCCAGTGGCTGCTCTCCACCTACTCCAACCAGCCTGGATGCGGTGGTATACGTCACTGTCTATCTCCCCGTCCCTTTGCACAAACGATCCTAAGTACTTGAACTTAGTCGTTTGTGGGACCACTTGACCCTCAATGGTAACCTGGGAGTCCTCGTTTTCATCTGCACCACCGAAATTACAGTAAAGGTATTCAGTCTTTGAGCGGCTGATCCTTAAACCATTGCTCTCTAGGACTGCTCTCCATTCCTCTAGCCTCGCATTTAGAGTTTGTCTCTTTTCAGCAACCAACACTATATCGTCGGCAAAAAGCATGCACCACGGAACTGTCTCTTGAATCGACTTGGACAACTCATCCAAGACCACCACAAAAAGAAAAGGACTCAAGGCGGACCCTTGGTGGAGTCCTATTTCCACGGGGAAAGACTCTGTAAATCCTACAGGCGCACGGACTGTAGTCACAGTCCTATCATACATATCCCTAATTAAGTCTATATACTTTCCAGGAACTCCCCTACCCTCCAAGCTTTCCCAAATCAGTCTACGTGGCACACTATCATATGCCTTTTCAAGGTCAATGAACACCATATGTAGGTCTCGCTTCTTCTCCCTGTACTTTTCCATTAGTCTCCGTAGAATATGGATCGCTTCCGTCGTTGAGCGCCCTGGCATGAAACCAAACTGGTTTACCGTAACCTGAGTTTCTTTTCTAATTCTAGTCTCAATTACCCGCTCCCATAGTTTCATAGTGTGGCTTAGTAACTTGATCCCTCTGTAGTTCCCACAACACTGGGCATCTCCTTTGTTCTTATACAAAGGCACTACGACACTACTCCTCCACTGGTCTGGGATTTTTCCAAATTTGAAAATAAGATTAAACAAACTAGCTAGCCATCGAACTCCATCCTCTCCGAAGCACTTCCACACCTCTATCGGTATGTTGTCAGGACCAACTGCCTTAGCCCTTCCCATCTTCTTGAGTGCTGTCCTTACTTCTCCCATTGTAATACTCCGACAATAGCAGTTATTCCGTTGTCTTCCTTGAATGCTGTTGTGGTCGCTTTCTTCTTCGGCTTCCTTCCCCCCATTGAAAAGATTACGAAAGTAGGTTTGCCATCTCAGCTTAATGTCTTGTTCTCTTACTAGGACACGCCCATCTTCTCCCTTTATAAATTTCACTACACCTAGATCCTGCTTTCTACGCTCCCTAGCTTTGGCAATCCTGAACATGGCATGCTCTCCTTCCTTCGTCTCCAGGCGGTCATACATCTTCTTGTAAGCTGTGTTCTTTGCCTCTACCACTGCCTTCTTTGCCTCCCTTTTGGCCTTTTTATACCTCTCCTTCAACCTCAATCGCTCTTCCTCGACCGTGCACGTCAAAAGATCCCTAAAACTCTCTTGTTTATCCCTTATCTTAATTTGTACATCCTCACTCCACCACCAGGTGTCTTTATGTCCGCTAGTCATTCCTGTTGCAACCCCTAGTGTCTCCACTGCCACCTGGGTGATGGTGGTCGCCATAACCTCCCACATTCGGTTTGCGTCCCCTCCCACCCAATCGGCTGTCATAGGGATGACATTGTCTCTAAACACCGTAATCTTGTCTCCCTTCAAGCTTCCCCATCGGATCCTAGGTCGACCTTTCCTCTCCCCCTCCGACAGTTTTCTTCTCAAACGTATATCCGCTACTAGCAAATGGTGTTGAGTCACTGTTGTCTCCCCGGGTATAACCTTGCAGTCCCTCCACCATCGTCGATCTTCTCGCCTCATCAATAGGTAGTCTATTTGTGTGTTACGCCCCCCGCTACTAAAAGTGATCAAATGTGAAACTCGTTTCTTAAAAAACGAGTTCATAATACCCAGGTCGTGGGCCACTGCGAACTCTAGAAGGTCCCTACCAGGCTCATTCCTATCACCAAAACCAAAACCCCCGTGTACCGCCTGAAAACCATCACTATCCTTACCTATATGTCCGTTAAAGTCACCTCCTATATAAATTCTCTCCTCCCTAGGTATGGCCCTCACTACAACATCTAAGCAATCCCAAAACTCTATTTTCTCCTGCTCTCCTAATCCCACGTGAGGCGCATAAGCGCTAATCACAGCCATTACCTCCTCACCTATTACCAATCTCAACATCATAATCCTATCGTTGTACCTTATCACTTCCACAACATTTTTATGCAGTTCACTAGCCACTAGCAAACCCACTCCGTTCTTAGCGCCATCCGACCCTGAATACCACAACTTATACCCATTGCATTCTGCCCCTCTATGCCCCTTCCACCTAGTTTCTTGAAGACATGCTATTTGTACCTTACGCCTTTTAAGCACATCAACTAACTCTAGCAACTTACTACTAAGAGATCCTACATTCCAAGAAGCCACACGTAAATTATACCCTCTTTTGTCCTCTTTATTAGCACCCCTCTTTCGTGGACACGGTCTTAAGACATAATTGCGACTCCCACCGTCTATGGTTCCTAATTAACCCAATATCACAATACACCAATATAAAATACTCAACAAGCTCCACACACAACAATAAATAATGCTATCTCTGCAAAACTAATAAAATATGTATACAAATTAACACACAATCACTTAAATCATGAAAATATCAGCAAGCAAGAAAGTGGTTCAAACAAACACATACAAACTGAATATTGCTTAAACGGGTTGGCTAAAGCTACAAACAGAACACGGGATTAGTTACTTTTTATTTTGTTTAAATTAGAAAAATACTTACAGTGGTTCGGGCCGTGATTTAGGCGTGTTACTTACAGTGCTTTTAAGATGTGATTTATGACCCGTTTGAGACACCTGAATTTCAGCCCTGCAATGAATAAATAACAACAACGAAACGGAAACTTGACTGTATCTTGGCCGATGACAGACCCCTGCCGCTTAAGAAAGTTGAAATAGAGACCAGTGGGTGTTCCGGTAACTGAAGTGGGGCCGGTAACTGAAGCGGGTCCGGTAACTGAAGCGGGTGTTCCGGTAATTGCAGTTATTTGGAAGTTTCCGACCGCCGGATGCTCCGGTAACTGACGCGGGACGCGATGGTTTGGAGGAGAAGACGAATGGTGCTTTAATTTTAATTTTAAGTTTAAAATTCCGACCGGCCGGCGTTGACTCAATACCAGGAGCACGAGGTGAGTTAGGAGGGAGAAGAAGGGACTAGAGAGCGAGAGAGAGGGAGGGAGGGAGAGGGGGCAAACCTTGCTGCTGACCGGCGGCCTTGGGTGGCCGGTGATGATTTGAATGTTACCGTTTGTTTTTACCGTTGAGAGAAGAGAAAAACCAGTGTGAACCTAACCTGTGTAAACATACCTTAATAGGGGACTTTTTTTTTATTATTAAAAAAAAAAGGAAAATCACTGATTGGTTGAAAATGAGGGTGGCCCACCATCTCCTCTCTCCTTCTTGCGGTGTCTCCCCCCCGATTCCCCTCCCCGATTTGGGTCCCCGCGGTGATGGCGGCGGTGTTCCCGATCGGGGAATGGGGTCACCGATCCCCCTCCCCGCTAGTGCCCCGTACACCCTTAGATTTATTAATTAGTATTCTACTTACATGAATTTTGGTTCAACAAGTTTTACATGATCTTCACATACAAAGCATGGAGTATTATTACCTTTTCAAACTATGAGAAAATGTTAAACTATACATTCATCAACTCCCAGCTGCAACCCAGATCCTTAATCAGACAAAACACATTCTTTATATACACTTAATAAGCCATACCACACAGCCTCAATACCACGCCTTATGCCACTTCACATGTGCTTTTTACGTCCCAAGTGGCTTGTTGTACGACGTGCGCCTCACCTAGTCAAAAGCGACATTATATAGGCTTGTTCAGGCGCATTTTTTAAAACCAATCTTAAGACGTTTTTCAACATATATAAGAACAAAAAATGCAGACATTATATAATCATTTCAGCAGCACTGGTGATTATTTTGCAATATATTGATCATAAATGTGCTTCAAAAAGCTTATATTTTGAAAAAGTAACAAGATCAACAATACCTCTGTTTCATTAAGCTGCTACAATCCAATAACCTATTTTAATTCATTAAAGAGAGGTTTTTTGAAAATGATACTTGTTAGTGCACCAATTTAAAAAAAAAAAAAGTAAAGCAGCAATGTAGGTAAGAAATCAAAGGAGCTAACGTAAATAACCAAAGTTCTTCAAAACCATTCTAAAAACCGTAATTTTCAAAAACCACAAAAAACAAACCAAATTATCCACAAAAATTTAACTGCAGCAAAATTAAACCTAGCCCTGAACCCAATTTACAAAATTAAAAACAACTCAATCATACTTGCAGGAAACATAGGATACACATGTAATAAAAAAGGGATAAACGGAAACCATTTTATTCCGGCCAAGGAAGTGCAAGAAGCTGCAACAACACAACTTCATCATTCAGATCTGAATTCTCCTCTCCAGTATCAAAGTAAGAAATCTAGAAATTCATGAAAGACATGAACAACCAAGTTTGTGAACCTAAAACAAAATAGGTATATGCAAATTTAGTCGAAAAATATGTTTAAAATTACCAAGAAATTCGAAGTTGTGACAAACGTTGATCCCTTTCGAATTCTCCCTTGAAATTAGATTTTGTTGTACGTTATCCCCTCCGTCAAAAAGCACTGATGTCGGTTGATTATCCCATGAGAGAGATAGAGATCTGGAGCTTTTAGGGAGATGCGGCGGAGTATCGAGAGAGAGAGAGAGAGAGAGAGAGAGAGAGATTTGTTGTTTTAGGGTTAAAAGGGATGCAGGAGGTAGGCGGACCAGATGAGATATCTGGAATTTTAGGGTTGAAGGGCATTGAGGAGAACTAACATGCTTCATTCACTTGTCCATTCGATTGTAGCCCCTAACAAAGGTTTCAGAGTCGAAATCCTTTAAGATCTGGAATGATTTTGCGAATACCAGAACCCTTGCTGGAATTTCTTCTCACTCTCACCCTGCTCTACTTCTCGTCTCTCTCTCTCTCTCTAAAACTTTCATTTTTTTCTGTAGTCTTCTCTCTTTACAAATGAGAAGAAAAGGGAGAAACGGGTTTTTAGGGATGAGCGGGAATTCAAAATTGAATCCAAGATCTCGCCGCCCAAAAATTCAAGGGTGTTGGCTGAAAATGCCCAAGCCATCACCCCGGGTGGGCTTGGGTTTAGGCGTGGCCCAAGGGGCGGGAGTTTAAAGCCGGGCGTGGGGCGGGCTAGCGATCATATGTGGTCGGCTCCTATTCATTTGTTGGCTAGGTCATAGCGGGGCATTTAAATTTCAAAATCTAACCGTTTGGCCAAGTCAAGCGGTTCACCCAACCCAACAGTCAACCACCCGGCTATATATATAACCCCAACCCAAACAAACTTGTTGGCTGTCCACCGCTACCCCAACCCACTTGATCGAACCCGCTACCCAAACAAACTTGATCGATGGCCTCTTGGACACACGAAGAAGAGCTAGCTCTCGTCACGAGGGTCGTTGACGCAATGAAGGGCCGACAACCCGGTGAAACGCGTTATTGGCTGGAAGCTTTTGCTAGCTACCGACATAACGTCGGAAACGACCGGCACAACTTAAATGCGTGCCAACATAAATGGCGCGAGCTACGGCCGAATCTTGACCGTTTCAAAGCCTACTATGAAGTCGTTCCGAGCGGTGAGTTAAGCCACGAGGACCGGGTGGCGGTGGCGAACATTGAGTTTCGGGGCAAGGAGCGAAAGTCGTTCGACAAGCTCGCTCTTTTTGAAATTTACCTAACGCTCTAGGTTTTTTTTTTTTTTTTGTAATCCTTTTTAGGTTTTTTTTGTAATTTTGATGAATTTTGTAATTTTTAAGAATTTCATAAATTTTTTTTAATGTTGTGTGTATTTTTTAATTTTTTTGTATTTTTTTAATAAACTGCCAAGCCACGCGGTTCACCCACGCCTCGCCATACCCCATGGACACGTCATTCAACGGTGGGGGTGGGGGGGCTCGAACTCCATGTGTCAACTCATGCCCCCAACCCCCGCCCCACCATACCCCATGGTCTAAATGAATTTTGATATTCATGTGCTCTAGAGAGTTGTACATCATGCATTAAAGGAGTTTTTAGGGAAGTGGCAAATTACCTTAAGTTACCCTTGCAATATGCCTATATATATAGTATAGATGTATTAAACGGGTCAACCCGCCAACCCGACCTCGTTAACCTAAACAGGTTCAACGTGAAACTGACCCGAACCCATTTATGTTAAATTTAACACGCAAATTTCGTGTTAGGTTCGTTTCATGTTTTTTTGCCGCGACTGAATTTATCACCCCTAATTACTCTTGTCCCCTCTAAAGAAGTCGTCCCTAAAGGAGAGGTTTCTTGTAGTGGATGTCGTCAATTCGTCGAATCTGAGTTGCCGAATCACTCGTTGTCGTCTATGGTCAGCATGACAGTGCCTACCACCGCTGCCAGAGCAAGGCAGCAAGCTGTCACTGATGCTGTTACTACTGGATCATCATGCACCTGTTACACCACCATTACGACTCCACAATTTCGTATCAGTTGTGCTTATTACGATCAATCCTAAGCACGCCACTTTCTCTTCGAGAGAAGCAAAAAAGGTTGTATCAAACGTGTACCAACCAAAGTCTGCCATGTGGATGAAGGGTAGTATTATCAATTCCCGTCCGGTACTAAAGATAAGATCTAAGTGAAATGATATATTTAGTAATATATATATATATACATATATATATATATATATTATGTTATATATAAAAGTTTGAAAATATATAATTATAATTAATATAAATTAATAAATCAAATAGGAGCCAAGTCGGAGCCTAGCTTGAAAATTTACCAACAAACCAAGCTTGAGCTTTAGATGGAGCTTGGAGCCCTCATAAGTTATTTTATATGTATACAATATCTATACATATTGACCTTTCTAAATATGTGTAGGTATTTGTTTTGCCACATCACCTTATAAAAAAGATTTAAATATGTATTTTATATGCATTCAATATCTACACAAATATCTACACATATTGTACATCATGTGTAGATATTTGTTTTGTCATGTCATCAAAAAATATATATTTACTTATTTTATATATATCTAATATCTACACGTATTGTACATTTAAACATGTGTAGGCATTTAATTTGCTACGTCATTTTTTAAAAGATAAAATAAATACATATTAACTTAGTTTATCTACATATTTTTGTAAAAAATTATGTGTTGGTAAACATAATCATTTACATACACATATATTAGATTTTTACATATGTGTAGATAATTTACCTACACATGACGAAAATTTGCCACATGTGTAGGTAATTTAATATTTAATCGATTACCAATTTTGGGGGGAAATTTTCCCACCAACATGTCACACCCCGATTTCCACGTGTCACCGGTGGGCCCGGTAGGGGAGTATCGTGACGTGGTTGACAACATAATAGTCAAACAACACAATATATAAATATGCACAGCGGAAGCAAATGAGAAATATAATTCAACTTTAATAATATTGTAATATCGTGTATCACAACAGTTGAAGGTTTGTCCACAGAGGATCAAAAATAAATAATAGTTCAACAGACGATAGGCATCTTAAGCTTGCGAGACTCTTTATTGATGCTAAGGAGAAAATCCCAGCCAATTACGCTTAGTACCTGCATTTAATCTTTTTGGGAAAATACGTCAGTTTACACTGGTAAATACAATCAACTGACTCATTTTGGAAAATGATTAAAAATTGGTTTGGATGCACATGGCATAAACATTTTATAACTTGGGAGAATTATTTAAATATATAATCTTGTGAACGAATTACATGTTCCTTATGCGTTCAGTAGCCCGGGCGTGCCGGGTTAAAGATCAATAGACACACCGCATCAACTATTTATGCACTGACGAGTGTACGCCTACACTCCGCGCTTAGGTCGTGGCCATTTCGTAAATGATGCCAAGGATATCCGGGACATGGTCATTAACCCCCCAAAGGCTTTAAGTAAAAAAAACTGTTTAAACGAGCCGATCAAATAATTCAATTAACCACCCAACGATGGAAGATTTGATGCCCGATCAAGCGGTATTCTATATACCGTAACCCAAGCCCGTATAGGGAAAATAAGTTAAAAGTATTTACCTGAGCAAAGTATAATTCAAAATAAGCAATTGCAAGTAGCTTTTACTGGTACTCCTAATCTGGAACGAAGGTTTATAATAACCTATTAGAATCCTAACGGGTCTTTAATTAAGCTTAAGCTTAGACCGGTTAGTTTCAAAGATACGGTTCGTACGCACGATTAAGCGATGACCGGGTAGAATGTGATTTAGACCCGACAAGTTCGAAGACTTGTTTAATATGGGTATATTATACACATTCTGGATTTTGAGATAAAACCGATAAGGTTTGACCCTATTCGGCTAATTTATGTAAACTAGTTACATAAACCGAACCGAACGCGTAAAAAGCGTAACGGGTAATAATGAGAGCCATTTACAGGTTTCCTAAGTTAATATGCTCCAAATATGTTGTGACATCAGTAAGATATCATTTATTATGCCCGAAAGGAATTTAAACACAAACTATGCCCCGTAGGGGTAGTTTGGTCATTTATAAGGTGATAAAAGAGTTTAAGTGATATCCTGAGTTACAGGTCTGATGTAATCAGCAAAGATAATCAATTTTCTAAGTTATATCAGTAGGGTATTGTATATATGTGAAATTTATCAATTATAACCAAACTATGCACCATAGGGGCATTTTGGTAATTTCACATAAGCCGTAAAGCTCAAAACTGAAGTCTGAGTTAAACAACTTTTGCTTACTGTTAAAATATTATAATTTACCTCAATTATCAGTAGGTATCACCCTTTGTATGTTTAAAATAGTTTTAGTACATACTATGCGTTAAAAACGCTTAATAAGGCGATTAGAAGCCGTTTCCGGGTTCTATATAGAAATCTGATATTTTTATTATTCCAGAAGGCTTAAAATAATTTATTTATCATTTAAAATCAGTAGCAAAAGGTTTGGAGTCATTTAGATATGTAAAACTCATTTTATAGCCCGTAAGGGCAAAACCGACAATTACCGGGTTAAGTCTACGACTATAAGTTATGCTCAGCCTAAAATTAATTAAAAATCTTCAAAAATCCCAAAATAATATATTACATCAGTGGGTAAGAAGTTTGATATCAAAAAGTGAGTTTAAATAGGCTATACGTTAATTACGCCGTTTAATTAACAGAAAGCTTCTTAATTACGCTAATGAGCATAACTCTCAATCTACACCTAAAACTGATGTCAAACATTGCATACAAGTTTATATATCAGTAACTAAGGTTTCTACACTTTTACATTTTCAAAAATCACGTTTTAAGGTGAAAAGGGCATAATGGTCAACATATGAGCAATTAACGGAATCATGCTTATTAATTGGTTAACTAATGAACCATGGTGTATAATCACAGAGGGTTATACTAGCATGTAACCTGGTCCAAATTAAGCTCTAAGGTATTTCTAAAACATACCAAAACGGGTCAGAACTGAAGTAAAAGCAAAAGTCAAAGCTTTGCGACTTTCGGTTCCGAACCGGGTCTAAAAGTAAATTGTCGGGTTGAACATGTTTAGACATGTTCTTACACTAATTACCAAGTTATATTAATGATCAAACAGGTTGTATGTGTTCTACATTGCTAATCATGCATAAATTAGAAGTTAAGTATCCTGTTGACTTTTTATTAACAAGTTTGACCCGACATTTGACCTAGTTAGAGTGGGAATCAGGGGGGGAACCCTTTTAAGGGTTTATTACCCACATAATTACCAACTTATAACTACTTTCAATTCGACTAATCACTGGACCATTAGTGATTAATCTTGAAGTCAAACGTTAATTACGACGGTTTGACTTTTAAGCTAAACTAAGCAAAAACTTAACTAAGGAAGGACAAGCAAACTTACCAAGGTCCTAAGCACGATTAGTGATCACTTTAGAGAAGTCTTGAGCTCCAGAAATGATCAGGAATGCAAGAGAAAGGTGTGAAGAACTTGTTGCAATAAGGGCCCTTTATATAGTGTTTAAATCACCATAGATTGTTGACATCTAAGTCTACAACTGACCACAATTCATCCACAAGTGTCCCTAAATGTCTAGGGGTTGTTTAGGGGTCAAGCAAGATGAGGAAAATTGAGTAAAAAAAGTCGTTTGCAATGGCTATGGCAGACAAGGATCCTACCAAATCGGAGCAGGCTGATCAGATAGGGCCGTCGCGTAGCGTGACGGCAAAGGTGTTAGTGCTCGCGCTACGCGAGCATGTATGATCCAGCCAACACAATTTTCCTTTAATTGCAATTTTGGCCCCTGGTCCTTCTAAAGGTCGCTTTCACATCTTGTTTTGCACAATGAACCCTCTAAATTGATTTATAAGGGCTTTAAGACATTTACCCACTTTGTTTAGTCCTCGGTTAACTTTATTGTTACCCGAAAAGGCCTAACTTTCAACGTTGACGCTTTAACCCCTTGTATACGAATTTGATCATAATTTTCTCACATGATAACGAAACCTTATGAAATTTATATCGTGCATTCTAGTGAGTATAATTAATAGTTACAAAAGCTTCGGGTTTGTCAAAAGGTCACTCAGAGGTATAACTTAAACATGTTGACACATTTAACCCCTGTAGTTTGTAATTTATCACTTTCCTTCATATTTCGCTTTGTATGATCCATGATTTATTCGTTTGAAGGTATGACCATCATGTAGGGTTAATGTACAATATATTTATTCACTGTTGACATTTAGAACTCGTATATTCACATACTTTCCATGATTGTCAACTTTAATCCATCTATAACATTCTTTCACACGTTCAAACATATGACACGTGTCAACACATTATAGGACGTGAATTTTCGAGGTGTTACATCCTCACCCCCTTAAAAGAAATCTCGACCTCGAGATTTACTGAAATAAATAAGGGTACTTTTATTTCATTGTGGATTCAACCTCCCACGTATATTCGGGTCCTCTACGGGCATCCCATTTGACCTTTACAATAGGCACATGCTTCCGTCGAAGCTTCTTAACCTGTCGATCTTCAATCGACAATGGTTTTTCCACAAATTTTAAGCTCTCATCTATATGCACATCTGTATGTGGTATAACCAGTGATTCATCAGCGAAACACTTCTTCAGATTGCAGATGTGGAACACATTGTGAATTCCACTGAGCTCTTCAGGTAAGTTTAACTTATAGGAAACTGACCCGACACGTTCGATAACCTCGAAAGGTTCTATGTATCTCGAGCTTAACTTGCCTTTCTTACCAAATCGCATCACTCCTTTCCAGGGTGATACTTTAAGCAACACTTTGTCACATACTTCGAAGTGAAAAGATTTATGCTTTGGATCTGCGTAGCACTTCTGCCTATCTCGGGTAGCTTTAAGACGGTCACGAATCTGGACAATCTTGTCCGTCGTTTCAAAGACTATCTCTGGTCCTGATAATTGGACATCTCCGACTTCCGCCCAACAAACGGGCGTTCTACACTTTCTACCGTATAATGCCTCGAAGGGCGCAGCCTTAATGCTGGTATGGTAGCTATTGTTGTAGGAGAATTCAATTAACGGTAGGTTCTTATCCCAACTACCACCAAAATCGATCACACATGCACATAGTATGTCTTCCAACGTTTGAATAGTACGCTCACTCTGGCCGTCCGTCTGCGGATGGTAAGCCGTACTAAAATTCAAACGTGTGCCCAAAGATTGCTGGAAACTCTTCCAAAAATGTGACGTGTATCTAGTATCCCTGTCGGAGATAATAGACACAGGTATGCCATGTAAAGCTACAATCTTATCAACGTACAACTGGGCTAACATGTCGGAGCTATAAGTCTCCTTAATGGGTAGGAAATGTGCTGACTTAGTCAGTCTGTCAACGATCACCCATATTGTGTCATTTCCTTTCTTCGTCTTAGGTAACTTGGTGATAAAATCCATTGTTACCATCTCCCATTTCCAAGTGGGGAGTTCAGGCTGTTGTAGCAAACCTGACGGCTTTTGATGTTCAGCTTTTACTTACGCACAAGTCAAGCATTTAGCTACATAGGTGGCTACAGACTTCTTCAAGCATATCCACCAATAATTTGCCCTTAGGTCCTGGTACATCTTATCAGCTCCAGGATGAACGGAATATTTGGAACTATGGGCTTCCTAGAGGATAACATCCCGAAGTCCTCCATAAATTGGAACCCATATTCGTCCATTCAATCTCAGAATTCCGTCCTTGCCAAGAGATAACTGCTCCTCAGTTACTCCTAGCCTTTCATTAGGATAGTTAGCTTCCAACACAGCTTCCTTCTGTGCAGCTAACAACCTTTCAGTCAAACTGTTCTTTATCTCCATGCGCTTGGCATTGATTCGGATGGGTTTCACCCTTTCCTTTCGACTCAAGGCATCAGCGACTACATTCGCCTTGTCGGGATGATATCTGATTTCACAATCATAATCATTTAAAGTCTCCATCCAACGGCGCTGCCTCATATTTAAATCCTTCTGATTAAATAGATGTTGAAGGCTCTTGTGATCAGAATAGATCACACACTTGATACCATACAAGTAATGCCTCCACAGTTTTAGTGCGAATACAACGACACCCAACTCCAAGTCATGGGTGGTGTAATTCTTTTTGTGCACCTTTAACTGTCTTGAAGCATAGGCAATAACCTTGCCTTTCTGCATAAGCACACACCCCATGCCAGTGTGTGATGCATCGCAGTAAACTACGAATTCTTCGATTCCATCAGGTAACGTCAATACAGGAGCGTTGCTCAACTTCTGCTTAAGGATATCAAAGGATTCTTGCTGCTTAGGGCCCCAAACGAACTTTACTTTCTTCTTAGTCAAGGAAGTTAGGGGTGCAGCAATCCTTGAAAATTTTTCAATGAAACGCCTGTAATATCCTGCTAATCCCAGGAAGCTACGAATCTCTGTAGGCGTCTTTGGCTCCTTCCAGTTCATAACTGCTTCTACCTTAGCGGGATCCACTTGGATACCACGCTCGCTAACCATATGTCCAAGGAATTGGACTTCTCGAAGCCAAAATTCACATTTAGAGAATTTGGCATAGAGCTTCTCCTGATGTAGGAGTTTAAGAATACAGCGAAGGTGTTTCTCATGGTCAGCTTTGTTCTTAGAATAAATGAGAATGTCGTCGATGAAAACGATGATGAATTTATCTAAGCAAGGCTTGCAAACGTGATTCATGAGATACATGAACGCGGCAGGTGCATTAGTGAGCCCAAAAGGCATCACCAGGAACTCGTAATGACCATAACGAATCCTAAATGCAGTTTTGTGTACGTCTTCATCTCTAACCTTCAGTTGATGGTAGCCTGACCTCAAGTCAATCTTTGAGAAGTAACTTGCCCCTTGCAATTGATCGAACAAATCGTCGATCCTGGGCAAAGGTTACCTATTCTTTATCGTGACCTTATTAAGTTCACGATAATCGATGCACAGACGCATCGACCCATCCTTCTTCTTGACAAACAGGACAGGTGCTCCCCAAGGAGACGAACTAGGTTTTATGAAACCTTTAGCTAGCAATTCATCTAGTTGTGTTCTTAATTCCTTCATTTCCGTTGGTGCCAACCTATAGGGTGCTCTAGCAACTGGTGCTGCTCCGGGGATGATATCAATTCTGAATTCCACTTGCCTATCTGGTGGCAAACCAGGTAGTTCTTCCGGAAAAACTTCTGGGTATTCAGAAATGACGGGGATGTCTTCTATCTTCGGTTTAGGCTCATCAATAATCACTTGTGCCATGTAGATGACACAACCCTTCTTTAAACACTTTAAGGCCTTGAGCATAGTCACTTGCTCAGGCAGCCCATACTGGGTATCTCCCCGAATGGTAAGTGATTCACCAGACGGAGTCTTTATTACTACTTGCTTTCTATTGCAGACAATCTGGGCCTGGTTATGAGATAACCAGTCCATACCCAAAACTATGTCAAAACCGGCCAATTTAAAGGGAAGTAGAGACAGAGGAAAAGAGTGGTTCTTAATGGATATAACACATCCATCTAACACAGTTGAGACGGTTTCTATGGTGCCATCTGCTAACTCTACCTCATAATTTATACTCAAGGTTTTGACAGGTAAATCCAGCAATTTGCAAAACTTATGATCTACGAAAGACTTATCAGCGCCTGAATCAAAAAGTACTCTTGCATAGACATCATTTACAAGGAAAGTACCTGTAATAACGTTGTCGTCTAGAACCACTTCCTTTGTGTCCATTCTGAAGACCCTAGCATTGGTCTTCTTGGCCTCTTCAGGCTTCTTGGCGTATTTAGGGCAGTTGGTTTTAATGTGCCCCTTTTCATTGCAACTGTAGCAAGTTGCATCCTTCAGCTTTTTGCAATCCAAGGTTTTGTGGTCCTTAGACTTGCATATCCCGCAAGCAAAAGTTCTTTGCGAGTTCGATTCGAGTCTGCACTTTCCAAAGTGCTGTTTCTTGCAAATCTTGCATTTGGGCTTCTCACCAGAATGATGCCCATCTTTCCTTGACTCAGATCCTTTCTTGTTGTCACCGTTCCCACGGTGCTTCTTGTTCGACCTCCGTGAACTATCATCTTCACGTTTTCTCTTCTCAACATCCTTATTCCTCAGCGATCTTTGCCTGACCGCATCCAAAGTGAGGGACAAGGATATGTCAGCTACAGATCTAAAAGTAGCTGGCCGAGAAGCCTTCACGCTTGCCTTGATTTCCGGGGCTAAACCACCGATAAAACGAGCTATTCTTTTTGGTTCCGGGGTTACCAGATACGGAACCAACCGGGACATTGTGTTGAAGCTCGTGAGGTAAGCTTGACAGTCTAGGTTTGTCATAACCAATGATAGAAAATCAGACTCTATCTTCTCAACCTCATGCTGAGGGCAGTAATTTTCCCTGATAAGGGCAACAAATTGTTCCCAAGACATGTTGTACAATGGGATTTTCCCGGTGGCTTGAATCAGTGATCTCCACCAGGCTAAAGCTTCACCCTTAAATGATTGCGACATAAACTTGACCACATCCCTCTCAGCGCATCCGCTGATATCCATAACTGTGTCCATCTCGTCTGACCACGTCATGCAGTCAATGGCTCCCTTTTCCCCAGTAAAATCCCTGGGCTTGCATGAAACAAAGTATTTATAGGAGCAACCCTTAGTACGGGGTTCTTGATTAAGTACAACCTGTTGAGATGGAGCACTGTGGTGGTTTGAGGAGAGTCTATCATCATCTTTCTTGGGTTCATCCTTCTTGGAAGGTGGCTTTGTATGCGGTGTAGATAGGGTCCTACTTCGAGTCCCACTATACTCTTTGTACTGCCGCTCCAATGCCTTAGTAACAGCGTCGTCCACCAACGGTTTCAATTCAGCACCCGTTAAATTAATTCGGGCGTTATCAATATTCTCCACTGGATGGCTATTAATTTCGTCTGAGTTAGCCATTTTAATTGAACTGTTACAGAAAACAAGGACAATAGTTTATTTGGGAGTTTATCATGGAATTGCCCCTTAGGGAAATTCATTAACCATGGTAAACAGAGACCATTTTTGGTTAATTTATTAATCGTATTTAATTAGGATTTCAATTATAATTTATCCTAATTATAAACAATAACAATATATATTAGCACATAAGGCCTAGTCACAAGGACATTTATAAATTATAAGCTATGATTTCAGAGAATCAAGGCTTTTAAGGTTTGAACATAGTTTATTACCTTTCTCAGACAGGGAGTCATCGCTACCACTGTCTTTTGGCTCACGTAGAAATGAGCAAGGCCCATAGGCGTTATATTACCACGTATGGTCAAAATATGATCATCTCAATTGATGATCTAAACCCATGATTCAGAGATCATTAAATTGGGTTAGGAATCTTTTGAAGAATCCAATAATAAAAATGACGTGTGTGATTTTAATGAATCACGTCTGCCAGGAGCGTTAACATGTTTACAGATGTTAATAGGGATTTGAATCTTTTAAACAGGTCTTACCATCATGGCCAGGTCTTTATAATGACACTCAGGCTAGGTTTCACTCTTAAGATTCTTATTCATTATTTAAATAGGCAGATTATTATTAAAAGGAATGATTTTGATTTATTTATTTCATGTAATATATTTATGCAGATAATAGCAAAAATGAAATTTATAAACTTACATTCCATTAATTTATTAAAAGGTTACACGTCGCCCTAAACGGGACTTTTTAATAAACAAACTTACCCACGCAGGGGTTTAAACAAGGACTTACCCACGCAGGGGCTTAACAATGAACATCATAATAGTCCACGCAGGGACTTACACAAATAACATAATAGTCCACACAGGGACTTAAACAATAACATACCCTCGTAGGGGTTAACAGAAGGATAGACCCACGCAGGGGTCAAAACAAACAAGCATACCCACGCAGGGGTTTATACAGCAAGATTGGCCCACGCAGGGGCTTAACAACAATTGGAAGGATTCAGTGGTCCTTCTTGCTCTTCCCTTTGATCAAGCTTGTCAATCCTTGGAAGAAGCTTTGTCTCTCCCTGCGGTCGCGGTGAAAGTCTCGCTCAACCTGATCTAGTCTCTGAAGAATTTCCTCCCGTTCTGGGGGAGAAAACCGTGGCGGCTGCGATTGCGTCCGGATTATTGGCCTGGCAGGTATCTGGTACCCATGAGTTGGGTACCCTGCTCCCCAAGGAGCTCCATAGGGTCCTTCTGGGTTAAAGGCGTTGTAATTTGCCGCTACCATGTAGGGGTCGGCTTCAGCGTAACCGTAGTTGGTGTGAGCTGGTTGTTCAAACGGGTTGTATGCCATAGAACCCGTGTATGCTGGAATCGGGTTATCAAAACCCATTGGTGGTGGTTGCAGTGCCACTGTGTGTGAAGGTCCACCCATTTGTGGATCTTCTTGAAGTGGCGGATAATGACTGCCACTTGATTGTCGAGGAGAGCTGAAATGGAATTCTCCTCCTCGTGCGGACATCCGCGCTCCGGTTCTCCTACGCCTCGGCGGTTGCGGAGCTGCCGGCTGAACTGGTGGTGGTGGAGGTGGTGGCGTGACTGCCACGAATCGAGAATCCACAGAGGGATCCTGCTGCTGCTGATGAGGCGACGAATGGTGCGAGGGTGTAAAGTACCACTTGTGCTGATTAAATCGCGCCATGTAACTGTCCGGACCATGGTAGGGTGATCTGTGAAAAGATGAACCATCCGAGATCTCAATAGGATGGTTCGGAGTTCCGGTTGTTGGCTCGACGGGATCAGTGTCCTCGTCCATATCCATAGCGTTGTCTCCCGAGAAGTGGTCCTCCGGTCCCAATGGGTTAAAACCCACTGGTTCTTGTATATAATTCGCCGGGTTAAACTGGCCCCTAAAAACGGGTGTAGGGTCACCAAAGGAGTGGTGCGATAAAGATCGCTGTAAAGGTATGTAGGAAGGTTGTGGGTTATTGGGCTCATTCTCCGAATGTGGCCCATAAGAGTTATGTACGGGAGGTGTCGAACTGTGCGAAACCGACCGTCTAGCCGGCTCGAAAAGGTTCCTCCGGTTCTGGCGAGGATCATCACTCTCGGTAGTAGAAGGAGCTCGCATATTCGAAGGTCCTGCCTCGTTGTCATTGGGGGCGGTGATTGGCCCCTTTCCTCGTCCTCTTCTTTGGAAGAATCTTGGCGGCATTTTTAATCCTGTCAATATAACATGAGATAACGACAAGAATATATATAAAATAAAGGATAAAAAAAAACCAAACAAAGTGGAATTTGTCCTATGTTATTTGTCTAGACTCGAAAGTTTTTGAAACGTGCAATTGTGTAACTGAGATTAAACACAAAAGGCTAGTGTTTAATTCACTCAGTGTTGGCTCTGATACCAACCTGTCACACCCCGATTTCCACGTGTCACCGGTGGGCCCGGTAGGGGAGTATCGTGACGTGGTTGGCAACATAATAGTCAAACAACACAATATATAAATATGCACAGCGGAAGCAAATGAGAAATATAATTCAACTTTAATAATATTGTAATATCGTGTATCACAACAGTTGAAGGTTTGTCCACCGCGGATCAAAAATAAATAATAGTTCAACAGACGATAGGCATCTTAAGCTTGCGAAACTCTTTATTGATGCTAAGGAGAAAATCCCAGCCAATTACGCTTAGTACCTGCATTTAATCTTTTTGGGAAAATACGTCAGTTTACACTGGTAAATACAATCAACTGACTCATTTTGGAAAATGATTAAAAATTGGTTTGGATGCACATGGCATAAACATTTTATAACTTGGGAGAATTATTTAAATATATAATCTTGTGAACGAATTACATGTTCCTTATGCGTTCAGTAGCCCGGACGTACCGGGTTAAAGATCAATAGACACACCACATCAACTATTTATGCACTGACGAGTGTACGCCTACACTCCGCGCTTAGGTCGTGGCCATTTCGTAAATGATGCCAAGGATATCCGGGACATGGTCATTAACCCCTCAAAGGCTTTAAGTAAACAAAACTGTTTAAACGAGCCGATCAAATTATTCAATTAACCACCCAACGATGGAAGATTTGATGCCCGATCAAGCGGTATTCTATATACCGTAACCCAAGCCCGTATAGGGAAAATAAGTTAAAAGTATTTACCTGAGCAAAGTATAATTCATAATAAGCAATTGCAAGTAGCTTTTACTGGTACTCCTAATCTGGAACGAAGGTTTATAATAACCTATTAGAATCCTAACGGGTCTTTAATTAAGCTTAAGCTTAGACCGGTTAATTTCAAAGATACGGTTCGTACGCACGATTAAGCGATGACCGGGTAGAATGTGAGTTAGACCCGACAAGTTCGAAGACTTGTTTAATATGGGTATATTATACACATTCTGGATTTTGAGATAAAACCAATAAGGTTTGACCCGTTTCGGTTAATTTATGTAAACTAGTTACATAAACCGAACCGAACGCGTAAAAAGCGTAACGGGTAATAATGAGAGCCATTTACAGGTTTCCTAAGTTAATATGCTCCAAATATGTTGTGACATCAGTAAGATATCATTTATTATGCCCGAAAGGAATTTAAACACAAACTATGCCCCGTAGGGGTAGTTTGGTCATTTATAAGGTGATAAAAGAGTTTAAGTAATATCCTGAGTTACAGGTCTGATGTAATCAGAAAAGATTATCAATTTGCTAATTTATATCAGTAAGGTATTGTATATATGTGAAATTTATCAATTATAACCAAACTATGCACCGTAGGGGCATTTTGGTAATTTCACATAAGCCGTAAAGCTCAAAACTGAAGTCTGAGTTAAACAACTTTTGCTTACTGTTAAAATATTATAATTTACCTCAATTATCAGTAGGTATCACCCTTTGTATGTTTAAAATAGTTTTAGTACATACTATGCGTTAAAAACGCTTAATAAGGCGATTAGAAGCCGTTTCCGGGTTCTATATAGAAATCTGATATTTTTATTATTCTAGAAGGCTTAAAATAATTTATTTATCATTTAAAATCAGTAGCAAAAGGTTTGGAGTCATTTAGATATGTAAAACTCATTTTATAGCCTGTAAGGGCAAAACCGACAATTACCGGGTTAAGTCTACGACTATAAGTTATGCTCAGCCTAAAATTAATTAAAAATCTTCAAAAATCCCAAAATAATATATTACATCAGTGGGTAAGAAGTTTGATATCAAAAAGTGAGTTTAAATAGGCTATACGTTAATTACGCCGTTTAATTAACATAAAGCTTCTTAATTACGCTAATGAGCATAACTCTCAATCTACACCTCAAACTGATGTCAAACTTTGCATACAAGTTTATATATCAGTAACTAAGGTTTATACACTTTTACATTTTCAAAAATCACGTTTTAAGGTGAAAAGGGCATAATGGTCAACATATGAGCAATTAACGGAATCATGCTTATTAATTGGTTAACTAATGAACCATGGTGTATAATCACAGAGGGTTATACTAGCATGTAACCTGGTCCAAATGAATCTCTACGGTATTTCTAAAATATACCAAAACGGGTCAGAACTGAAGTCAAAGCAAAAGTCAAAGCTTTGCGACTTTCGGTTCCGAACCGGGTCTAAAAGTAAATTGTCGGGTTGAACATGTTTAGACATGTTCTTACACTAATTACCAAGTTATATTAATGATCAAACAGGTTGTATGTGTTCTACATTGCTAATCATGCATAAATTAGAAGTTAAGTATCCTGTTGACTTTTTATTAACAAGTTTGACCCGACATTTGACCTAGTTAGAGTGGGAATCAGGGGGGGAACCCTTTTAAGGGTTTATTACCCACATAATTACCAACTTATAACTACTTTCAATTCGACTAATCACTGGACCATTAGTGATTAATCTTGAAGTCAACTGTTAATTACGACGGTTTGACTTTTAAGCTAAACTAAGCAAAAACTTAACTAAGGAAGGACAAGCAAACTTACCAAGGTCCTAAGCACGATTAGTGATCACTTGAGAGAAGTCTTGAGCTCCAGAAATGATCAGGAATGCAAGAGAAAGGTGTGAAGAACTTGTTGCAACAAGGGCCCTTTATATAGTGTTTAAATCACCATAGATTGTTGACATCTAAGTCTACAACTGACCACAATTCATCCACAAGTGTCCCTAAATGTCTAGGGGTTGTTTAGGGGTCAAGCAAGATGAGGAAAATCGAGTTAAAGTCGTTTGCAATGGCTATGGCAGACAAGGATCCTACCAAATCGGAGCAGGCTGATCAGATAGGTCCGTCGCGTAGCACGACGGCAAAGGTGTTAGTGCTCGCGCTACGCGAGCATGTATGATCCAGCCAACACAATTTTCCATTAATTGCAATTTTGGCCCCTGGTCCTTCTAAAGGTCGCTTTCACATCTTGTTTTGCACAATGAACCCTCTAAATTGATTTATAAGGGCTTTAAGACATTTACCCACTTTGTTTAGTCCTCGGTTAACTTTATTGTTACCCGAAAAGGCCTAACTTTCAACGTTGACGCTTTAACCCCTTGTATACGAATTTGATCATAATTTTCTCACATGATAACGAAACCTTATGAAATTTATATCGTGCATTCTAGTGAGTATAATTAATAGTTACGAAGCTTCGAGTTTGTCAAAAGGTCACTCAGAGGTATAACTTAAATATGTTGACACATTTAACCCCTGTAGTTTGTAATTTCTCACTTTCCTTCATATTTCGCTTCGTATGATCCATGATTTATTCGTTTGAAGGTATGAGCATCATGTAGGGTTAATGTACAATATATTTATTCACTGTTGACATTTAGAACTCGTATATTCACATACTTTCCATGATTGTCAACTTTAATCCATCTATAACATTCTTTCACACGTTCAAACCTATGACACGTGTCAACACATTATAGGACGTGAATTTTCGAGGTGTTACACAACACCAAGTGTGGCTAAAATCCATTACCAACACATATTAAGTGTTAATCATTATGAAAATATATTATCAACCATTACCCACACATATACAAACATGTGTAGGTAAATACCCACACATTTACATGTGTAGGTAAATTATGTGTGGGTAAACACCCTAATTTCTTGTAGTGGTTATCGACAATGAAATATGTACAGACGCGACTGCGAGTTGTAGAATGCGCAACACATATCACCACTGTGACATGCAAGAAATGCCCTTAACAACCCCTGTCCACGACAGGTGATGAGTCCAAACTATAGTACTATCGTTGCTAAGGTGTCAGGCAACAATCACTGTGTAAACATAACATACAAGCATTCATCGAGTAACACGTATAACATGCAGAAACGGTTAGCGTATAAAAGTGTTTGCGTTGTGTGATCGATGTGATTTGATATAAGTAACGTATGTAACACCCAAAAGTGCTTAAAGCAAAAAGGGATCGAGTATACTCACAGATCATGTTTAGTAAATAAACACTCTCTCGGATTGAAGGGAGCGCTGAGTGATTAGCCTGAACAGTTAACAATAGCATAAGAGAATGAACGATGCGTTAAACAGTGAAGAGGGAACCAAGTGACGAATGGTCATCCGATCGGATGACAATCCGAACGGATGGTCATCCGATCGGATGACAATCCGAACGGATGGTCATTCGATCGAATGACAATCCGTTCGGATGGTCATTCGGTCGGATTGACATTCGTTTGGGATGGATGTGTTTGTGTATGATGTGACTTTGAAGTTTTTGTTGTAGCATTTTGAAAACAGAGAAGTATCTCTACCTTTCAAGTCGCCCGGTCGAACGGTCGTTCGATCGGATGTCGATCCGTCAGTTAGACATTTTTCAGAGAACAAGCTTACAGCAGGATTGTCATTCGATCGGATGGTTTTCCGATCGGATGGCAATCCGTTAGAAACTGATGATCTTTGAAATTTTGTTAAAAATTGAAGTATTGATGATCATGTGTCGTTCGATCGGATTGACGTTCGATCGGATGGCAATCCGATCGGACAGCAATCCGTTCGACAGTCTGATCATTTTGAAACTTGAATATTTTGTTAAGTTTAAAAAGTTTGCGGTTTGATCGAGACGGTGTGACAACGTACTGAACAACGGAACCTTGTCAAGTCTAAGTCGTCCGACCGAAGTGGGAATCATCCCAGTCCGATCAGTTTATTGTTCGTGATGGTTGTTCATGTTCAATCCGAAATTGGTTTTCTCTTTGATAGGAATCAGATCTCAGACCGACACTTCACTAGAAACGAGTAGAAGGCCTGAACGAGCTCCGATTCTATCAGTTTTGAGTGCGTTGAGTGTAAAAGAGTTGAAAGAAAGTTGTGAAACCACCTTTCAATCCTTCTACTCATGAAAATGTTTAGATCTATGCGAAAATAGTGTTAGAACATGTGGAAATCATGTAGATCTGAGTTGTTCTTGGTGGAATGAGGCCAAAACTTGAAGTTCATAAGAGCCCCATGATGACATCATCCTAGAACACCTCAAATCCGCTGATTTCATGGTTAAAAGTGAAGATTCAAAGGTGAAAATGATGAAGAAGTGTGTGTAGATCATATAAGTACAAGATTTGAGTTGAAAACTTACAAGAATCGCGAGAAATCGAGAGAAAAGAGGGCTTGAGCGTGCTGGTCAGAAGAGAGGGCTGTCACATCACTGTTGGTGATATGACAGGGGGTATTTATAGGTCTCCAAAAGATGAAAGTGGTGCACAAGGGTTAGATCGGATGGCAACCAGATCAGATGGCCATTCGATCGGATGATCATCTGTTCGGATGACCATTCGATCGAATGGTATTCGATCGACTGGTTGCCGCGAGTTAGTTTTCGTGTTTTCGTTTCGTGCCTTGAGCGTTGCGATACGTTTCGAGTGAGCGATGCGATAATATTACCCATTAGTTACACAAATAACCTAACTACTAAATACCATAAATATAAACCTTAAATCTCGAGTTTGCGATGAGATTGCGTTGTGATGGAGTTGCGATTGTGTTTTCGATTAAATACCACAAACATATCATCTACACACAAGTAACACATAATAGCACACACACGTAAAACAATATCCAGAACACATGATTCAAGTTGTGAATGTGATTGCGTTGCGATTAGCGATAAATAGATAAATAGATTAGCGATTAGACACGCGATTAAATAGCGATTTATTAATAAGTACTCCACATAATACAACTAAAGCGAAATAAAATAGAATATCGATTACAAGTCAAAGGGTACAATCAATAATTAAGCAAGGGGTGACATATCACAATTAGCAATCTTTTCTTCCTTTGACTTCAAAAAGTTGGGTTGTTACAGCCTTCCCTACTTTAGGAAATTTCGTCCTGAAATTTAAGAAGCAGGCGTAAAAAACAGTTGCGGATACTTCGCCTTCATGTCGCTTTCGGGTTCCCAGGTGAACTCAGTGCCGCGTTTGCCTTCCCAGCGAACCTTCACAATGGGAATGCGTGAGCATCGGAGTACCTTGGTTTCTCAGCCCATGATCTCGACAGGCTTCTCCAAGAAGTGTAATGTTTCGTCCACTTGTAAATCCTCAAGAGGGACATGTAATTCCTGGTCGGCTAGACACTTTTTGAGGTTCGAAATGTAGAAAGTCAGATGGACATTACTAAGTTCCTCCAGTAGTTCGAGTCTGTAGGCCACCTTACCAATCCTTTCTAGAATTTTAAAGGGTCCAACATATCGAGGCGCTAGCTTTCATTTCTTGCCGAATCTAATCGCCCCCTTCCAAGGTGAAACCTTTAGGAGTACGTGATCGCCAACGTCAAATTCAAGGGGCTTGCGGCGTCTATCGGCGTAACTTTCAGACAACTCCGAGCTTTCAGCAGATTGTCTCGAATTTGGAGGATTTTGTCAATCGTTTCTTGCAATAACTCAGGACCAGTAATTTGCGCGTCCCCGATCTCGTGCCATACAATAGGCGATCGACATTTTCTTTCGTATAATGCCTCAAATGGTGCCATTTGGATGCTAGAGTGATAACTGTTATTGTATGAGAATTCGACTAAAGGTAAATGCGAATCCCAATTACCACCGAAATCTATAACACACGAGCGAAGCATGTCTTCGAGGGTACGAATTGTGCATTCAGTCTGATCGTCGGTCTGGGGATGGAAAGTAGTACTAAGATTGAGAGTAGTACCGAGAGCAGATTGGAACGTTTCCCAAAGACGCGAGGTGAATCGACCATCGTGGTCAGAGATGATATCATGAGGTGTCCCGTGTCGACAGATAACTTCGTCGGTGTAGATTCGAGCTAATCGTTCTACCTTGTAGTCTTCCTGTATCGGTTGAAAGTGAGCGGATTTAGTAAGATGATCAACGATAACCCAGATGCTGTCGTGATCTGATGGCGTGCGCGGGAGCTTCGTTATAAAGTCCATAGCTATACTCTCCCATTTCCACATGGGGATCTCGGGTTGTACGAGTAAGCCAGAGGGGCGTTGATGCTCAGCCTTGACTTTGGAACAAGTCAGGCGTTTCGAAACATAGATAGCGATATCCTTCTTCATGCCCGGCCACCAGTACTTATAGCGCATGTCCTGGTACATTTTGTCACCACCAGGATGAATAGAATACCGAGATTTGTGGGCTTCGTCTAGCATAATGTGTCGCAAATTGGTATGCTTGGGAATCCAAATTCGATCTAGATAATGGAATATACCATTCGATTTATTCTCCAATTGTTCGCCATTATTGATGATCCTTTCTTTCTTAAAAGTGTGTTCAGTGAAACAAGCATGTTGGGCGTCGCAGATGAGAGCTTCGAGATTATGCTGGGCTTGAGTATTACGAACGCTATGCAAATAGCTTCGTCGACTGAGAGCATCGGCAACGATGTTTGCTTTGCCTGGATGGTAACGGATCTCACAGTCGTACTCGTTGAGGAGTTCTACCCACCGGCGTTGGCGCATATTCAGTTCCTTCTGGCTAAAGATGTGTTGTAAGCTCTTATGGTCGGTGAAGACCGTACACTTTGTGCCGTTTAGGTAGTGTCGCCAAATCTTTAGCGCAAAAAGAACTGCACCTAGCTTGAGGTTGTGGGTTGTATAATTCTTCTCGTGGATCTTGAGCTGTCGAGAGGCGTACGCGATAACCTTGTCTCGTTGCATAAGAACACAACCAAGACGAAGGTTAGAGGCATCGCAATAGACTACAAAATCATCGTTTCCATCAGGCACTGAGAGCACGGGAGCGTTGCAAAGCATAGCTTTGAGAGTTTGACAGGCCTCCTCTTGTTCAGTTCTCCAAACAAAAGGTTTGTCCTTATGCGTAAGCGAGGTAAGCGGCACAACGATTTTCAAAAAGTCAGCGATGAATCGGCGATAGTAACCCGCCAATCCGAGAAAAGAACGAACTTCGTACGGGTTCCTTGGTGTAACCCAACTCTTAACAGCTTTGATCTTCGTAGGATCGACATGAATTCCTTGACTATTGACGATGTGACCGAGGAATTGAACCTCATCAAGCCAAAATTCACACTTGGAGAACTTGGCATCAAGACGGTTTCCCTGGAGTAACTCAAGAACCAAACGGAGATGTTGCGAGTGTTCGGTTTTTGACTTGGAATAGATCAGGATATCATCGATGAACACGATGATGAAGCGGTCGAGAAAGGGTTTACACACGCGATTCATTAGATCCATAAAGACTGCGGGAGCGTTAGTCAAACCAAAAGGCATAACAACAAACTCATAGTGACCATATCGGGTTCGAAAAGCGGTTTTAGGGATATCTTCCTCCTGAATCCGTAGTTGGTAATAGCCTGAGCGTAGATCGATCTTTAAGAAACTCGTAGCACCTTGTAACTGATCAAATAAATCATCGATTCGAGGCAAGGGATAGCGATTCTTGATAGTCAGCTTATTCAATTCCCTGTAGTCAATGCACATCCGGAACGATCCGTCCTTCTTTTTGACAAAAAGGATAGGCGCGCCCCAAGGAGAGGTGCTAGGGTGAATAAAGCCTTTATCAAGCAGTTCCTGGAGCTGACTCGAGAGTTTGCATATTTCAGAAGGAGCGAGATGATAAGGCGCTCTAGCAACAGGATTTGCTCCAGGAATAAGGTCGATTCGGAAAGTGATATCACGAGTGGGAGGTAAACCAGGTAAATCATCAGGAAAGACTCTAGGAAAATCATGAACCACAGGCACCTTGTCTATTGCCTTAACTTCCTTTTCCTCCGCTACTACGATGTGCGCCAAGAAAGCTTGGTATTACTTGCGGAGACACTTGCTAGCTTGGACACACGACATGAGTTGTAACTTCTTCGAAGGGACTTCGCCATAAACACATAATTGATCACCGTTCGCGAGAGAGAAACAAATCATTTTATCGAAGCAAACAATTTCAGCATGATTTTCCCGAAGGAAATCCATACCTACTATGAAATCAAAGCTACCAAGCTACATCGGGATGAGATTGATCAGGAAAACGTGACCGTTGAGATCGAGAGTACAATCACGCAGAACGGAACTAACTATGACGGTTCTTCTGGTAGCAACTTCTACGTCGAATGTTAATGGGAGGTTAACGCGTTTACAGTTTAGGAGCCTTTCAAATTCGAAAGATACAAAACAGTTATCGGCTCCAGTATCAAATAAACAAGAAGCATATATACCATTTACGAGAAACGTACCATTAACCACGTTGTTGTCTGCCTGAGCCTTGCGGTCGTTGATGTTGAAGACTCGCTCGCGGGCTGCTTGCTGAGCTGGCTGCTGTTGCTACTGCGGTTGGTGTTGTTGCGGTGCTGGATGCTGCTGCGGCTCTTGCTTAACCACTCTGTTGGGGCAGACGTTTGCGAAGTGGTTGGGATCACCACATGCAAAGCAGGCTCTTGCGTGAGCAGCGGGTGCAGGAGCTGCTTGTTGTCCTTGCGGAGCTGGTAGAGCAGGAGCTTGAGCTTGAACTGGTGCTTGACGAGGACAGGTACGGCAATTAGCGGTGAAGTGGCCGTACAAGTTGCAATGACACAGAACCGACATGCGATTCCAACCGGGTGATGATAAGTGAAAGTAGGGAAGAGCGGGTGTGGTCCAGTGTATGCACGCTTGGCAGGCGGTGCATTGACCACAGGCACCGCTACTTGGCGGTTTTGGGGTTGCGGTTGAGCAGGTACAACTTGAAGTGGAGCGGCAGTTACTGCACAGTTGTTGTTGCTGGAACTGTTGTTTTTTCTCTTGCGGAGGGAGGACTTTGAAGATTGTGATGCGATGGTTTCAGCGGTGGGAGCAGAGGTGACTTGGTGCAGATTCTTGGAGGCTTTATGAAAGTAACCAGCCTTGACTCGCTTGTCGTTATTCTCAACAGCGAGCAGTTAGGTTTCCTCAATAGTTGTCGTTTTCGCAGCCTGAACAAAGTCTGCAACACAATCCGGCAGAGCGCGGATGTACTTCTTGATCGTAATCTCGGAGGGTAGTAACTTGACCAGGGAAGATGATACTCAGCTGCTTGAAGCGAGCAGTTAAACCGCCGTTATCTCCACCATCCTGCTTGATATGCCAGAACTCGTTCTCCAGCTTTTGGAGTTCGTGGGGAGGGCAGAACTCTTGCACCATGATGTCCTTCAACTCGTCCCATGTCAGCCCAAATGCTGCATCATTCCCTAGTTTGTTTCTCTCGGCAGTCCACCAATCCAGAGCCCTGGATTGGAAGACGCTGGTGGCGTTAACAGTGCGAAGGTTTTCCGGACAGCCACTCTGGTGCAGGGCGACTTCGATCGAATCAAACCATTGAAACATGGCCGTAGGCCCATCTTCACCGGTAAATTCCTTAGGTCCGCATGCTTTGAACTGCTTAAAGCTAAAACCTGCTTTGGGAGTATCAGTCCTGGACTCTTCCGAGGATTTGCTAGCGTTCTCGTTCAGCTCACTAACAATTTGTGGGATGACTTTCGCCATTTGCTTGGCGACGAGTGCAGTGATGCATTTGTCTTCGTGGTTGCGGCGAGCTGAGCGAGCAGTGTGTGATCCAAATGACGACATTGTCTGCAAACACACATTGTCACAAGACTCAAACACAATTTTGATTAACCCTAGTATAGTCTAGCGAATTCACAAGAGCTACTTTATAAAGCACATGAACACATCAAAGCACAAAATCACGTAGGCACAAAATTCATAGAATCACATAAGCACAGAAACACATAAGCACGTAGTCCTCATAGGCACAAAAGCATGTATTCAACTACATTTTGCACGTATTGACCTACATATTTTGCACGTATTCACCTATCTTTCACAGCGACGTTGAGCGATCGATTATTACGAGTGCGATCAGCGTGTAGCGATTGCGAATAACACAAGCGATTTGTTAGCATTTTAGGATAAATATGTAGTGCGACTTGTGCGTGTTGATCAAGGCGAACAGCAAAAAGTGAGTAAATCACCAAAAATCGAAACACATAAATACATGAAATCACGTAAAACACATAAAATTTCGCATAAAATCGATAAATCACAGAGTCAGCGGTGGCGGATTCCAGAATCGAAACATATAAAATCGAAGAGAGATTGTCTCGGCTTGATAGACGTTGACTACCCAAAGTGATTCGACTGCTCTCAAGGACTTTGGGTGCACATTTTGGCTTAATAGACTGTGCTCTCCCCTCAGTCCGGGCGATCGGCACTCATTCTGTTTGGCCATTACGTAACCCTAGTCGTTGGAACCCATCGAGACTTTGGTGAGAGTTTTGTAAAACCAAAAATATAGAGCGGAACGAGTCATCAAGGTTCGGGTTTCATCCCTGACTTAACGACTGCATCCCTGTTTGTGTGATAGAATCACGAGATAGATAAGGAGAATTGCGTCAAAGTGTGGATTTCACTCCTAATTCAACGCAAATTCTCTTGTTTATAGTAAAAAGAGCAACTCGAATGAGTGACTTGGTCAAGAGTTTTCGGTTTTCACACCTAATCTCAACCAGATCATTCGTTTGTGTGTGTAGCCAGCCTTAGGAAAGGCTGATCTTATGCGGAACTGTAGTATGCGATGTTCGCGCGAGAGTGCAGTGTTCAGCGAGTTCGAGCGAGAGTATCAAGTAAGCTCGTGCAAAACCTATACCGGGTATGCAAAAGTTGCTCTATTAGTACTTAGACTATAGACTAGGTCGATTCTAAGACATCAACCCAGACTAGGTCGAGTTTTGTCTAATTCCCTATAGTTATGGCTCTGATACCAATCTATCACACCCCAACCGATGGCGGAAACATCGGGGCGCGGCACTGAGCGAAACAGATTGTCCACGAGAAATCTATAACAACTAAATTACCGAATAATTAACATTATGTCCCATACCATAACTCATTAAGTAAAAATAATTATTACAGGCATAGATATCTCTACTCAAATCATTGTTCCGACAACTCAAAATATAAATTGTTTGTTTATTTCTAGACTCTCCTACTTGATTCCACAAAAGCAAGAGCACAACATCCTAAGCATTCAAACACCTATCACATACGTTAAAATAGAGGTCAATACACATAGTGTAAAGGCGATCATACAACTTTAATAGTATAATAGTAGCGAAAGAGAGTTTACGCATAACCAGCATGTAACATGTATAATGTGAAGCACGTAAGTTATCGACAATGAAATATGCACAGACATGACTGCGAGTTGTAGAATGCGCAACACATATCACCACTATGACATGCGAGAAATACCCTTAACAACCCCTGTCCACGACAGGTGCTGAGTCCAAACTATAGTACTATCGTTGCTAAGGTGTAAGGCAACAATCACTGTGTAAACATAACATACAAGCATTCATCGAGTAACACGTATAACAAGCAGAAACGGTTAGTGTATAAAAGTGTTTGCATTGTGTGATCGATGTGATTTGATATAAGTAACGTATGTAACACCCAAAAGTGCTTAAAGCAAAAAGAGATCGAGTATACTCACAGATCGTGTTTAGTAAATAAACACTCTCTTGGATTGAAGGGAGCGCTGAGGGATTACCCTGAATAGTTAACGATAGCATAAGCGACTGAACGACGCGTTAAACGGTGAAGAGTGAACCAAGTGACGAATGGTCATCCGATCGGATGACAATCCGAACGGATGTCATTCGATCGGATGACAATCCGAACGGATGTCATTTGATCGAATGACAATCCATTTGGTTGGTCATCCGTTTGGATGGCCATTCAGTCAGATTGACATTCGTTTGGGATGGATGTGTTTGTGTATGATGTGACTTTGAAGTTTTCATTGTAGCATTTTGAAAACAGAGAAGTATCTCTACCTTTCAGGTCGCCCGGTCGAACGGTCGTTCGATCGGATGGCGATCCGTCGGTTAGACATTTATCAGAGAACAAGTTCACAGCAGGATTGTCATTCGATCGGATGGTCTTCTGATCGGATGGAAATCCGTTAGAAACTGATGATCTGTGAAATTTTGTTAAAAAGTTGAAGTGTTGATGATCATGTGTCGTCCGATCAGATTGTCGTTCGATCAGATGGCAATCCGATCGGATGACAATCCGTTCGACAGTCTGATTGTTTTGAAACTTGAATATTTTGTTAAGTTTGAAAAGTTTGCGGTTTGATCGAGATGGTGTGACAACGTATTGAGCAACAGAACCTCGTCAAGTCCAAGTTGTCCGACCGAAGTGGGAATCATCCCAGTCCGATCAGTTTACTGTTCGTGACAGTTGTTCATGTTCAATCCGAAATCGGTTATCTTTTTTATAGGAATCTGATCTCAGACCGACACTTCACTAGAAATGAGTAGAAGTCCTGAACGAGCTCCGATTCTGTCGGTTTTGAGTGCATTGAGTGTAAAAGAGTTGAAAGAAAGTTGTGAAACCATCTTTCAATCCTTCTACTCATGAAAATGTTTAGATCTATGCGAAAATAGTGTTAGAACATGTGGAAATCATGTAGATCTGAGTTGTTCTTGGTGGAATGAGGCCAAAGCTTGAAGTTCATAAGAACCCCATGATGACATCATCCTAGAACACCTCAAATCCGTGAACATGGTTAAAAGTGAAGATTCAAAGTTGAAAATGATGAAGAAGTGTGTGTAGATCATAGAAGTACAAGATTTGAGTTGAAAACTTACAAGAATCGCGGGAAATCGAGAGAAAAGAGGGCTTGAGCGTGCTGGTCGGAAGAGAGGGCTGTCACATCACTGTTGGTGATATGACAGGGGGTATTTATAGGTCTCCAAAAGAGGAAATTGGCGCACAAGGGTCGGATCGGATGGCAACCCGATCGCGGATGGCCATCCGATCGGATGGTCATCCGTTCGGATGACCATTCGATCGAATGGTCATTCGTTCGACTGGTTGCCGCGAGTTGGTTTTCGTGTTTTCGTTTCGTGCGTTAAGCGTTGAAATGCGTTTCAAGTGAGTGATGCGATAATATTACCCATTAGTTACACCAATAACCTAACTACTAAATACCATAAATATAAACCTTAAATCTCGAGTTTGCGATGAGATTGCGTTGTGATAGAGTTGCGATTGCGTTTTCGATTAAATACCACAAATATATCATCTACACACACAAGTAACACATAATAACACACACACGTAAAACAATATCCAGAACACATGATTCGAGTTGTGAATGCGATTGCAATGTGATTAGCGATAAATAGATAAATAGATGAGCGATTAGACACGCGATTAAATAACTATTTATTAATAAGCACTCCACATAATACAACTAAAGCGAAATAAAATAGAATATCGATTACAAGTCAAAGAGTACAATCAATAATTAAGCAAGGGGTGACAAATCGCAATTAGCAATCTTTTCTTCCTTTTACTTGTACTTTGACTTCAAAAAGTCAGGTTGTTACACTGAACCTACCAAAGAGCAAACAGTTAGGCTCGCCGTAGAGATGGGAGGGCGCCTCTGCGACCACCCTCCGGTGTGAGGATAAGTATTTGATAGAGAGAGAAAGTAAGGATGAAGGTTCAGAAAAAATCTTACTTGGCTTGTACTTGATGAGGTTTTTATACTAGTCAACTGAGATGACGTCATTTGGCTGGACGCACTTACTGATTGTCCGTTTGCAGACGTCCAGGGGACGGAGGCCCTTCAGACATGCGTCTAGTTATGATCTGGTCCGGCCTTCATGAGGAAGGCCCGTCCTCGGATATGTATCTTCAAGTCCCCCAGTTTATTAAGTCCAGGTATAGACTTGGTAAGATGTTGTGCTAGGCTCCGGATGGGTGATGTGGCACTTTAGGTGAGGAGATGACGTAACGTTAGTGAGATACAAATTCTTTGACCGTCAGTCACCGTCTGGTGACTGTACGTCTGTACCATTCCCCTTCTCGGGAACCGCAGGCGACGCGTGATGTGACGGTTGATATGACGGGCCAGCTATCACCGACTTATTTTCTTCTATAAAAGGCGTTCAAATTTTTCATTTTTTACTTTTTACCTCTCTGATTTTTCTCTCCGGTGTTACCCTCTTCAATTCTCCTTCCATAAACTTCTTCATCTACAAGATGCGTTCTTTTACTCAGTTTGAAAATGGCTCCTAGAAAGGACAATCTTTCCGAAAGCTTCAGTAGTCTGTCTCAGAGACAGTTAGATAAATTTGTCCAGGAATATCGCATTGCTTCCCAGCTTCATCAGGTTCTTCCGGCCAAGGATAAAAGGATATAACCTTTTCATCCTGGAAAATTTCCCTGATACACTAGCATCTGCAATTTTGCAAATTACAGGGTTCCTTTTACAAAATTTTAAATCAAAGTCCTTCGGTTCTTTCGGGTTCATCTCAGTCAAGTGAACCCGTTCGGACTGAGTCGGGTCAATCGCTTCGAAATATCCTGTAGGGAATTGAATCAGAAGCTGGACTTAAATGTTTTTAGATATTTTTACGAGTTTATCACCGCTGGTGACTGGTACACTTTCGTCCATCGGAAAGGTATCTCCAGCCCGACTGGAGAAGAGAAGTCCAGCTTAAAAAACTGGAAGGACAATTTCTTCTGATTGGACGACCTTTGTCTTCTAGCCGATATGGCATGGAGATTTAAGGATTAGTCTATGGACTTCGATCTCGGCAAAAACTTTGCTTTTAATCAAAAGTTAGCTTAGGATTTGATTGATAACTGGTCTCCTATCCGTCCCCTTCCCGAGCATTTGTTATTGTTAGGATGGTTTTGCCATGTTTGGGGCCGAGGGGACAGGGAATGGCCGGTGATCCGTAGGAGTTGTGAAAGTAAGTAATCCGGCCTATCTCCCCCCCTTCGGTGTCTTGAAATTTTTATATTGCTTATTTATTTTGTTTGGTTTGCAGGGGACGAGATGTCACTTAGGGACACATTGAATGTGCCAAGCTTTTCTACCCTGGAGTTTGACTACGATGAGCTTCCCGCGGACGAAATGCCCTTCTTGAAGTAGATGTCTTCAGCTGACAAGAGATTCGGCCTCAGGTTGATCCAAAAACTTCTGAGACCGTTGTTGCTGTTTCGGAGTCGAAGAAGGAAGCTGCTGGTTCATCCGAGGCTCGAGTCAGGGAAGAACTTTTATCAGTGGAAGAAGACAGTGACCTGGAGGTTCGGGAGTTGGATCAGGCGCTGTTGTACCCCTCTTCGGCGGTGGATTCAAAAGGCAAAGGTTCCTCGGACTCTGTACCGAAAGGGCTTATCCGTAAGCGGAAGGCCGAGGTTCCTCAAATCAGGTCTACAATTTCCTTACCCATGCCGAAGGTGATCAAGAAGGCAAAGAAAACCACTTCATATTATGGTGATAATGTTTTGACTGACCTCACCGAACATTTATCGGGTGGGAAGTCATCTAGAGAGGAGGCCGCGGGGGCCCTATCTGCTCCTTCGGCCACTTTCTATGGTGGCTTCCTTCCGGTGGATAAGGCGGAGGTGATGGAGACGGAGGAACCTGCGGTTACGAGTAAGGATGGAGGGAAGAATCAACGCGAGGTGAATGTGGTAACTTTTTCAGGTACGATTTTAGGTTCCTCTTTGGGTCCGGACTGTTTCCTTGATGATGGTGAGGATCAAGTGTCCTCTCTTCCTTCATCTTGGTTCGGACCTGAAGTGATGACCTTCTTTCGATATGCAGATTTTTTTTGGATGAAATGGAAGTAGATCCGACTACGGCTGAAGAGAAGTTTACCCCTGAGTGGGATATCAAAAACGAAGATTCAGTGATGGATGATCTTACGGCCAGGATGTTACTCTTCGGTATTAATACTCCGGTAGACCATTCTCGGAGCCGGAGAATGAAGAGCCAAGATCTGGGTGCGGCGGTACTGGCCAACCAAGCTCAATCAGATGTATATGTAGTTGAGTTATACCAAAGGTGAGTGGAAGCGGAATCGGTTAGGGAGAATCTGGAGAAAGAAATTATTTCCCTGAAATGTAAAATGCAGAAAACTCCAGATACCAATAAAAACACCCAACTTACCCAGGATTTGGCAGCTCAGAAGGAGAAAGTAAAATCATTGACAACTTTGAACCAATCATCTCTAGCCGCGGCTGCCTCTGCCTCCGAAGAGAGGATAAAGCGGCGGTCGAGTTTGCTGATTTTGTTTCATCATCCAAAGAAAAATATGAGGAGCATAAGGGGGTGTTGGCCAAGATGGAGGAGTCTTTAACTCAAGCTCGGGCGGCCTTCGAACGGATGCTTGCAGGTTCGGTTCCATTTTTTATTTGTTTTGAACTTTTACCTTGTATTTTCTAACATGTTTCTCAGAGAGGGATACACATAAAACATGTGAAGCTGACCTGAAGGCACGGATGGAGGAAATGAAAAAGCATCATCGAGCTGAGATTGAAGATTGGAAGTTGGAGAGTGCGGATTTGGCTAAGAAGGTGGAAGAGCTGCGTGCGACTTAGGTTTGGCTGATGACCGAGGGTGCCCAGCTGTTAGAAAAACATATCCACATGTGTCCGGAGATGACCCAGGCGGTGGTTGCGGTTAATAATGCAATGAGTGCGGTCGGCGTTAATTCCGGAGTTCATGGGGGCTATATCCATGCTTTAAAAAGAAGACTCCGTATGGTGAAGTTCCTCCGCTGAACCGAAATGCTAAAGCCGAATTAAATATTGCTATAGCCTGCTTTGATTCCCTTAGTTTTTCACCGATAAAAAATCTTCCAAACCTTGTGGATGAGCCTCTTCCTCGGATCCAGGAAGCTCTATCTTTCAAAGAGACATCCGCGGATGAAGTTTGAGGTGGACATGCCCAGCTCTTTGGGGTATGTACCTTTGGCGTATAGTGATAAATGTTGTAGGTGGACATATCTGGCTTCTTGGGATATGCACCTTTTTGGTTTATATTGTAATGTCTTTTCTTGTTTTACCGATTGTAGGTATTTGACAATTATCCTGATTTTTAATAGTTAAGTAACTTCTGGATCTTTTTAATCCGGTCATTTTGATGCAAACCTATGCTTGTGTAAAGTCATGCGTCCATGTTTATTGTGATTGCATATTTTATTATTTTTTGGAACATTTATATATATGTGCGGAGTCCGTCTTATTTCATGCTTAGGATAATTTTTTAATGTTTCTTTGAAAATAAAGAACGGACGTTTGCCAGTCTGTCTCTATTTTTTAGGGTTTGAATTCCTTGATTGGCCAGTAATAATTCATATGCTGTAGCTTTTGACATTACGACATCCCCTTGACTGATAGCCGGAGCTTGCAAAGTTTCAACCAGAACTTCTTTTGAGAGATGACCGAATAAGACTGAAGCCAACTTGCTTAGAGCATCGGCTTTTTGTTCTTGCTTCTCGGGATATGGACAACTTTGCATGCGTCGAATGTGGCCATTAGGCTGTTTACTTGACTCAGGTACCGAACCATGTTCCCTTCTCATGCCTCCTATTCTCCGTTGACTTGATTAGCGACTAACAGAGAGTCAACATGAGCTAAAACGGAGCTTGCCCCGGCTTTGGCAGCGGTATGGAGTCCAGCCAGGGGGCTTCGTACTCTGCTTCATTGTTTGATGTTTTGAATTCGAAATGCAAAGCCTAGGTATACTCTATCCCTTCAGGATCAATCAGAATTAGGCCAGCTCTGGCCCCTTCCTTACTGGAAGCCCCATCCATGTACAAGTTCCAGACTTTAGGGAGGATGGGCCTTTCTTTGGTGCTCTCTCCAGTAGGAACTTCCGTAAGGAAATCTGCAAATGCTTGGCCTTTTATCGGACCTCTCATTTGATAAGTAATGTCGAAGGCACTAAGCTCAATGGCCCATTTCATAAGACGTCCGAAGATCTCAGGCTTTCGCAAGATCTGCTGAATCTGGAGATTGGTTTGCACCTCTATGTTAAAGGCTTAAAAGTACCTTAAAAGCCTCCTTGAAGCATGTAGAAGAGCTAGTGCCAGTTTCTCGATCATTGGATATCTGGTTTCATAGTATTTTAAGATGCGGCTTACGTAGTATACCAGAATCTGAGCCTGATTTCGATGGACCACTAATACCGCACTGATGGCAAAATGAGAAGCGGTCAAGTATACAGAGACTGTTTCACTTGTTATCGGAGCACTTAAAGTAGGTAGGGACCCCAAGCAAAGTTTTAGCTCTTGAAAAGCAGCTTCGGCCTCCGTCTTCCATTCAATTTGCCCTTTACCGGTGCTCTTTTTTAGAACATTCATAAAAGGTATGGTGCGATCGGCGGCCTTGGAGATGAAATGATGCAATGCCACTAACTTACCATTTAGAGACTGAATTTCTTTCACCGTTTTCGGAGGCTACATGGAGAATACGGCCTAAACCTTGTCAGGATGTGCTTGAATTCCAGATTGGGTTATCCATACCCCCAGGAATTTTCCTTCTTCAAGACCTAAGGAGCATTTCTTTGGGTTTAATTTCATATTTATACTCTGAAGCCTTGTGAAGGTTTCGAGTATGTCATCTATCATATCGTCTTCGGCCGCACTTTTGATGACGAGATCATCCACATATATCTCCAAGTTCCTACCAATTTGGCCCTTGAAGGCTTTGTCCATCAACCTTTGATAAGTTGCTCCGGCATTTTTTAATCCGAACGACATTTTAGTGTAGCAGAAACGACCTTCGTTCGTTACAAATTTTGCCTTATCTTCGTCTTCTAAAGCCATCTGTGTCTAGTGGTACCCCTTGTACGCTTCCAGGAAGCACTTGAGGCGGAAACTTGCCAAAGAATCAATTTTCAAATAAATCTCCGGAAGGGGGTAGCAGTCTTTTGGGTATGCGTTATTGAGGTCGGAGAAGTTGACACACATCCTCCACGTGTTGTCTTTCTTGGTGACCATTACAGGGTTCGAGACCAATGTTTGGTACCGTATCTCCCTGATGATTCCGGCGCTTAGCAGTTGTGACACATCCTCGGCAATGGCCCTATGCCGGGGTGGAGCCATGTTCCTTTTTCTTTGGGCTATAGGCTTGACCGCATGTGACACCTTCAACTTATGTTCAGCCAAAACCCGGGGAACCCCGACCTTGTCAGAGGTTTGCCAAGCAAATACGTCCAAAGAGTTGGATAACAACTTGCATAATCGGCGCTTGGTCCGTTTGGGGAGTAGTGCACCGATGATAATTTTTTGTTCCGGAAAGTCAGGATGGATGGCCCATGCTTCGGTAAGTAGTGCCGGAGGTTGCAAACTGCTTCCTTCACTTTGTCTGACTTCGGCGATGCATATGGCTGACTCAGAGTGTAAGGTTGCAATACCTACTTCGGTGGGAAACTTCAATGAGCCATGAATGGTTGAACTGATTATGCCGAAGGCACACATCCATGGCCTTCCCAAAATAACGTTGTGCACAGACCTTTCTCCAACCACTAAATAAGTCAGGTTTACTATTCTCGCCAAACTTCCGGTACCCAAGGTTGTTGGTAAGGTGATTTGCTCAATGGGCTGGACCACTTCTCCAGAGAAACTAACCAACGGCATGGACACCTGAATTAGTTTTGCCTTGGTTTGCGGAGCGAGCTACTGAAAACATTGTTGGTACATGATATCGGAGGCACTTCCGCTATCCACGTAAATTCGACGAACCTTGTGTCCTGCAATGACTGTAGACACAATGATGGGTCCGTCCTTGACTGGTGATATTCCAAGCGGCCAGATGGTGATTGGACTATTTGATGCCCAGACTGTCTATCTTTCTTATCATGCAAATTCCGGACTGATTGTTTGGGTTATCGATCAGAGCGGTGATACATTTTCCCTCCTTAACTTCTTTCACTAGATGTGACAGTTTTCTGGAGCGGACAACTTTTTCAATCTCCTGCTGCAAGGACCAACAATTGTCGGTGGTGTGACCTCATGCCCGGTGATAATCACAATATTTTTTGGGATTTTTTTCACCTGCGTTCCGGAGCTTTGGAGGTGTGGGGAAGTTTGCTCCGTCGGTACTGAGGATTTCACTAGGAGTCTTGGAGAGATCCGATAGGTTATAGAACCTTGAGTTAGAGCTTCTTCCTCGCTGGGATCCGTCGTTTTTGTTATAGGGATGCGTGCGCCCCCCATTTCTGACTGGAGCCTTGTCGAAGACGGATCCTCCGTTTTTCTCCAAAGAAGACATTTTCTGCTTTGTTTCAGCTGTCGAGCTGCAATCATTTTTTCCCCGGGCAAATGCTCGAGCACGTTCCATCAATACTTCCATCACCCTTGGTAGGTTTTCATGTAGTTTTTCAACTAACTGATTGTTCCGGACTCCATGACAGAAACCAGAGACTCTCAGTTGATCAACTACTCCACTGATCTGCATACTCTCCCGATTGAACCTTTCTATGAAGCTGTTGAGAGACTTTCCATCCTTTCTTCGGATATTGTGTACCTCAGCAATCTCTTTGGAATAATGCCTTTGCTAACTGAAATGTTGGAGGAACAGCCTCCGGAGCTCCTCTAAATCATTGATTTCTCCTTCATTCAGGGCATCAAACCATACGCATGCTGCTCCAGTTAGAGTCTGTGCGAACATGAAGCACCAGGCTGGAATCGACCATTGCTCGACACGTGCGGCTTCATCGAAGTCGAACATGTGATCTACCGGATCCGTAGTGCCATCATACTTTTTCACTGTTGATGGCATTTTAAGCTTCAGAGGGAGCTTGGCATGGACGATGCGAGCACTGAATTTTGATTTTGTCGTCATTGATACTGGATGGTAGGGCTTTGTGAGCTCCGGATCGTTGGTTACAACCACCTGAGGATCCGTTCGTATCATGACTGTTGGAGATGGTCCTGTGGATCCCTTCATATAATAATTATTCTAAGTTTCTCCTATCGGAGTAGCAATTGTGGAGAAAGTATGAGAGGCGAATGTTGTAGGACGCATAGTCCTTACTGGTGTTTCGTCATGAAAGAGCCTGCTTCGTAAACCAAGGATCTGCTCATATCTAGCTTGCTGAGCTTTCAATCGTCGTAAGAGACTAACGTTTTTGGAGAGGAATTCTGCATTGAATTCCGATGCCTGTGAAGTTGGCATCAGTATGAATGGTAACGTTGTTCCCGGTCCTGAGCTCAAAGGAGCTGAAACCATGGAGGTGACGTTTGTCGGGGTTGTAGTTTATGAACTAGCAGCAGTGGATCCCAAATTCAAGGAACCTAGGGCTGCCATAGATCAGTTGTTTCGTTGCTCAAGAAATTCACTAAGTGAAGGACTGTGAGCTATGAAAATGGATGGCGCCAATTGAAGATCCGAAATCTAAGGCCGGAGCCATAGATCTGAGTTTGGACCTTTGAAGATGATCGAGGACCTGAACCTGCAAAAGAGCAAACCATTAGGCTCGCCGCAGAGATGGGAGGGCCCCTCTGCGACCACCCTCTGGCGTGAGGATAAGTATTTGATAGAGAGAGAAAGTAGAGAGAGAAAGTAGGGACGATGGTCCAGAAAAAATCGTACTTGGCTTGTACTTGATGGGGTTTTTATACTAGTCAACTGAGATGACGTCATTCGGCTGGATGGACTTACTGATGGTCCATCTGCAGGCGTCCAGGGGACGGAGGCCCTTCACACATGCATCTATTTATGATCCGGTCCGGCCTTCATGAGGAAGGTCCGTCCTGGGATATGTATCTTCAGTATCGATACTCAAAAGCCCCATATCTAATGATTCAATCTATAATCGATCCGTGTTTAATTTTGTGATTTAGGAACCTAGGGTTCCTAGAGACTGCTTTGGGAACTAGGTATTTTTGGCATGATTATGTTTTAATTTATTTTGAACTGGTACCATCCAAGTTAATTTGACAGTCCAATTGGTTTATGCGAGATAGTTAAAACGTTGACCCGGCCAGGTTCAACTCCGGGTAGAGCCTCTTTCATTTTGTTTTCAAAATCTTTTTCTCTAAAACTTATAAATATTTAATTTTTTGGTTATTTTCAGCTGTTAATGTAACACCCCGACCTTATATACAACCCGTGGCGGAAACATCGGGGAATTACGTTACAAATTGTTCACAACATATGGTAATAAAGTTTAATTGTATTAAATTATTGAATTACATTATCTTTCAAAACATAAATAAATACAAACAATTGTTCTTTGTTTTAAGAAAAACTAAATCCAAAGTCCAGATCCTACGTGTAACACCCTGACCTCTGTTGGTACATAATGTCTGCCACCTACGTTATCGTGTCATGTCAAATGTAATTAAGGCTTTAATTATTAGACTTTGTTTTTGTATGTATTATAGTAGGTCCGTACGGATGAGACACATCCGCACGAATGAGATAGATCCACAAGGATGAGACTCATCCGTATGGAGGAGACTGGTCCGTCCCAAACTCACTGGAATGTTTATAAATAGTGTTGAGGACTAGGTCATTTGTAACTTTTGTGATCCGACGACGAAGCCCTGTCAAATTGGAAACTCGCATGTAAACTTGACTTAAATGAATGATAAACATTGAAAATGAACTAATCTTGTTAAACTCATCTAATATAATGAATTCCGCACTTTATATTGAGGTATAGATATCACCGAAACATAAACGTGACACGAACGGTCCTATTAAGTGGTATCTGAGCAGGATGGCTGATATCTGAGAGTTTACACAAGAATTGGACATCGAAGACCTTATTTTCTACTCTTTTTCTTATTTTTTACACTTCGTACGGACTAAATGGACTGATTTTTTCAAGGATTGTAAAAAAGTCATTTTTAACCAACATATTAAAAAATTAACTTAAAATTCAACTGTTACCAGGCGGAAATTTAAAAAAAAAACGAGAAAAACCTAACTTTTGTCCTCGTTCGCATGGACTAAGCTTCGTCCGCACGAAAGTAAATCAAATTTGTTTGAAAATCTTTGCTCTGCACGAAAGAACTAATTATGTTTGAAATTTTTGTTGATCCATACGAACCTAGGTACATTCGCACGAAAGTATTCATCAGTACAAGGGATTTCTTGTCCGTTTGTTTTCTGCTCGTCCGTACGAAACCGTTAATCGCACAAGTTTTTGGGTTCATCCGTTTGAAACCCATATTTGTCCAAGTTTCATCTTATCCCTTCTAAACATACCTCATTCGTACCAATTAGTTTCAATCATGGAAAATGAGTTTTATAACGCGTTTACTATTACACCCACTACCGTGGTCCCAAATCTTAACCTAGATAAAGAGATGGGTACAACGACCAAACCCCCAAAGCTGCTGTGTATGGAAGACTATAAGGGGTGGTACGGCAGATTCGAGACATGGGTACAAGCATATCACTTTGATTATTGGTTTACAATAGAAGAAGAGTGATGTATTGTAAAATACATCTTTATTCGCGTCCGTTTTAGTCGTTAGATATTTCGTTTTTGTCCGTTTTTAGCATAGAATGTACATACTTTTGATATTTTGTGTTTTCCAGGTCTTTGTAGCCAAAAGGAGCAGAAACGAGTTAAAATCTGGAAAGGCGAAAGGCTGGAACGGAAATCGAGGAGCTCGGGCCTCCTGAACTTAAAACTTGAATCCGGAGCATGACATTGAGGCGGGCCGCGTAAATTCACACTTATGTATTACGCGGGCCGCGAGAGATATGTAATCGTGAACCGCCTTTGAATCAGTAACGGCTATAGGGTTTTTGAGATTATTTAACATCATCATTATCAACAGCCGAGAGGGAGACGAATTTTGGAGTTCTTTGCCACCATTGAAGGCTGTTTGGAGCGTTTTGAAGCATTCGGGTCGCGTGGAATCATCGGGCAACGATCGGGAGCACTCGGGATCGAAGCATTCGGGTTTATTCTTCCCGTTATCTTCTTTGTTCGGTTGTTTTTATTCGTTTTACGATGAATTCAGATTTGATATTGTTTGATACTTTGTGTTTTACAATGATTAGCGGCTAAACTTCATAAACTACCTAGGCTAATGACAATAGTTAAATAAAGTTTGGTTCTTTATTCGATTTTTGGCGTGGTTGTGGATTTTTCTTGTATTGTAAAAGCTTCGGGAATTTAACTTGGTGCATATGCGTGCTTGACGATTATTTTATTATTGTTTATTGCTTCGTATAATCCTTAGTGACGGTCTATATCACATAATAGGGTTGTGCTAGGGTTCTTGATTTAGGTGAGTGTCTATATCACATAATAAGTCATTAATCCTTTAGGGTGAAAAGTGCACAATTAACCTTAGAAGTAATATTCGGTAATTTAATAAAATCAAGTGTTCTGCTAAACTCGTCGCTGAGAGGCTCGAGGTTATTAATAGGTCTCAGTTTGGTTATAAGTCCTTAACATTCCATTGTCTATTAAACCAAGATTAAAACCCGTAGTTGCTTTAGACGTTCGCGCTGAGAGGTAGAGCGTCTTATATAGGCACTTTCAAGAAACTAGAGGACTGAGAGGAAATCTAGAAAACCGGTGAGCGTAACAGCCTAGGTAGTGCCACAAGAATTGCCTTGAGAGTGTTTGAGGGGCTTAGTGGTGTCTTAATAGGTTTAGTATCCAAAGATCCCGGTTCCACACCATAAAATCATCGAATAGAGATCCATTCTGAGTTTAGCTTGCGTCTAGCCTAGGTAGTCTTCATTCATCACTGGTCAAAGTCTTCGTTAGAGTTCGTGTTAGTCATTTAGCTAATCTAGTTTTTCATTACTTGCATCCTTAGGATTTTTAGAAACCCCCCCAATCAATAAACAAATAGTTGAGTCGTGTCAGTCTTAGTCTTTATAGAGTCTTAGCGTAATCCTTAGAGTCTCGTGGGTTCGATACTCGGACTTGCTTTAGCTTTACTACATTGATCGGTACACTTGCCGGTTGTGTGGTTTAGGGTTTAGATCGAGTCTTAGTTTATAAATTTAAAGCTTAGAGTGTCTAAATTAGGGTTAATTTTAGTTGTTTTTGTTAAACCACTTTGTGCACATCAAGTTTTTGGCGCCGTTGCCGGGGATTCTTTGGCGATTGCGTTGATTACTCTGTTTGGACTTAGTTGACATATTACGTGCTATTTGTGTTCGTTGAGTTGTAGGAGTCTAAATTTTATAAAAAATAAAAAAAAATATATTTGCTTTAGTGTCTTTTCTAGATTAGTGAGTCATTGTTAGAGTCTTCTTACTTGTTTGGTATTTGGTTTTGCAGTTGATGCCCCATACGCGTTCGCAGGGACCTCCGCCGAATCCGTTTACGATCAAGTCTTCCTTCTCGTCTTCTGCGCCCGAGGTAAGTTCTTCTAGCTCTTCTTCGGTTTCGCAGCCCACCCCCGCTTTCGATTTCACACCGAAGTCATCACCACACGTTTCACCACACAATTCCCCACCACCCTCCCGTTCTCGTACACCTAGTCCTCCACCCGTAGTTCAAATGGCGAACCGCACCGTTTACCAGCAGGCTACCACCGGTTTCACCGGCGCTACTTCACCCATCACCCTTCCGAACATCACGAATGATAGGTCCTGGCAGATTCCTTCCTACATCATGACGGCCATCACCAATTCGTGCCAGTTCCATGGTCTTGACGACGAGGATGCTCCCGCCCATATAAATCGCATCACTCATCTTTGTGGCACCTACTCCATAGAGGGTGTCAATCTAGATGCCAGGTACCTACAGGTCTTCCCATTCTCTCTCGCTGGACGCGCAGCCGTCTGGTTCGATTCTCAGCCCGCAGGCACTTTCACTACTTGGGCTGGTCTTCGCGATGCTTTCATAGCCAAATACTTTCCACCAGCCAAGGTGTAACACCCATCTAATTTTACTTGATTTTAATAATAGCTTTTACTATTTCAATTAAAATATTGATTAAGTAACCTAAACGTTCATTACAGAAGTTCACAAGTAACAAAAACCATAGTCAACTAACGACTAAGGTTGGAAGATTTCAAAAGTTGTTTAACAAAACTTCATCTTATCCATAAACGTTGCCGTAATCTTGTCTATGGTCTCACTCTTGTGCCTAAGTTGCATGAACTCCTCCTTGATTTTATTCGTAACCGCCTTGGGGCTATGATGCTTAAGAAATGGCGTCTTGAATTCTTCCCAAGTCATGACCTTAGCAGCTTCAATACCGATTTCTCTCTTTTTGTTATCCCACCAATCTTTCGCTTGACTCCTTAGTTGACCCGTACCATAGGCTACGTAGTCATCTTCATCACAATGGGTCCTCTCGAATACCCCTTCGATATCACTTAGCCATCGTTGGCACACTATTGGGTCAACCTCCCCATTATATATTGGTGGTTTACAGGCCATGAATTCCTTGTATGAACAAGGCTTTCGTCCTCCATGCTTTTCCTTTGCTACAATTGAATCATCTTCCAATTTCTTGATTCTATCTTCTACTATTGATAAAACTGTGTTTTGAATTTTATCAATAAAGCCCGACAAACTGTTTTCGATCGCCTTTCCAACCTCTTCGGCAATCACTTCCCTCATTTGTTCGGTGACTCTTGGCACCGCATTATCATTACCTCCATCAGCCATCTCTATTTCTGAAATGTTTACATAGGTTGTTAAACATTCCATTTATAACACATGCTTTACTTGTTTTGATTTAATCAAGTTCATAACTTGATTTAAAATGACCCTTAGTTATAAATTACAGCATAAGAGCGATTACAATGGCTTCTATCTTATTTTCATCTGGCGCCGTGTCACCTGGTGACGATGGTCATACCACTATTGGGTGTTTCTCCAAGTAGTGACGTTTATCACTGTTAGGATTTATTAGCCCAACCCGTGAGAAATTAGTAATGTGCACAATACCCCACTAGCCAGTGATTAAGATAACCATGACTTACTCCCTGTAATTATAACATTTGAAAAGGGAGTATTGTAAAATACTTTTGATAAAAGAGAATGACTCACATTGCAGATTTATATGGGCAGAGTTTAGCCTACTGATTAGCCTTGTAACCTAATTTAAATAACAATGCACACGAACTAGGTCAGTAACTAATACAACATTTACGATAACTCACGAGATTAAAACCCTCACAACGAACGACAAAGTGCAATACTTAAACATCCATCGAATTTACGACGATTGACAAAGTATAACCCAAGTTTGAGCAGCACTTAAACATTCATCGGATAGTTTAAATCGATCGGACATTGAATCGTAGTAGCGATCGAGTTAATACCCTGTATCGTAGCAACGCCTAGCTATTATGAAAGTAAAATTCGAATTGGAGCTGTAGAACTTCGTTTTTGAAAGAAACTTTCGACACCAGAGGACTGCTCGTAGCATGCTCTATTTATAGCTGGAATTTGGATCTCACGCGGCCCGCGTGAACCTCCAGCCGATCCTTACGCTACCCGCGTAGCCACCTAGTCTACGTATAGGTTTGCTGGGTCACGAGTAGGCTTGCCAGGTGGATGCCACGTGGATCTGGACGCTTATCCGGTCAAACTTCACTTTGACACGGCCCGCGTGACCTCCTGCCTATTCTTTATGCGGCCCGTCTGAAGACCACAAATCTTAATTTCTTGATTTTTTTATGGATTGGGGTTTCAGGGGTCTGGGTTTTTACTTACGGATCAATTTGGGACAATTTTGAATATAATTATATCACCAAAGGGAATAAAATGGTGAGAAAAGAGAATGGACCCACTTTGTAATTTTAGGGTTCAACTAGAAAGCCTCCTGGTATAAATTTTGGGTATAACTTCTGAGCTATTTTAAAATATATATATATATATATATATATTTGCACTAGTGTTAAGTATAGTACCCCTAAATCAACCTTATCCCTATGTCATGAGACCGAACCCAAATGAACTTAGTCGGGCAAAGCCTTGACATGCGTTATGGGGCTCCAGATCAATCGGAAAGGGTAGCGGTGGTCGGGAGTTAAAACACTTAAAACGGGGTAGGGCATTATTGCTATTATGAGGTAAATTATAATATATATATATATATATATAGAGAGAGAGAGAGAGAGAAAGTGAGATCGAGAGAAAGAGTATAAATGAGTTGAGGAATTTATACTGCTATATATAGTATTTCAAACTTGGAGATAACGACCGAAGTCGGTCGACTTTTCTTGCTTTGTGCTTTGGCCACGTATCACACATACTTTCATTTGTGTGTTCTTGTTTTATTTATTTAAAACTCTAACTTCACAGGTAGCATACATATCACTTTTGATGTTGTCCACAATATGCACACATGTCCTTTATGTAAAATTTTAATATTTAAATACTATTTTATTATTTTATATTTTTGTTTTGATTCTTTTCTATTATCTCGACCCACAATTCAAACAAAAATTTCAAATGTTAAATTTTATTTTATTACTTATATATATATATTATAATTAATTTAACTGCTTTACTTATTTGGCGCGTATAACTTTTAAAATAGAACGTTTTATAAAATAATAAATATGTCTTCAGAACGAGAATATTTTTGTCTATATTTTGAACCAAGTTTTATTAAAAACAAAGTAGGTTCAAATATAATGTATTTTTATAGTTTAATTATTAAATGGTTCCTGGGCCTGTCCAGGTATTTCATATTTCTTACAGTCAACTTACCCGTAAGCTACCTGTCTAATAATATAAGTTTTTATATACGTTTATTTTATTTAGAAAGGTTACCCATATTCGGGCCAATTAATTAGTATAATATTTCAACCAACTATATATAAAATAGTTTTTAAAACTATTTGGGTCAAATAGTTATATTAGAAATAAAACTAGTTAGTAGTGGCTAATAAATTTAAACAACCCTATAATTTTTATATGATAAAAATGGGAATGTTACATCCTCCCCACCTTGTTTTAAATCTCGTCCTCGAGATTTGGGCTACGATGTCTCTTTTAAAGTTATGTTATGTCTCAGTTAATAAAATAGTATTAAGGTAAATGAAACAAAGTCAAAACATCAAATTTTGTGAATATGAGTTGTACAATAAATATGACTCAATGGTTCAACTGAATTATTTGAAAAAAAATCAATGTCAAATGAACGAGATGAAACGATATAATTTCTAAGGTGACCAGGTTCAAGCCAAAAGAGATATATGATCAATAAATGTTTAAATCGAATGTTTACAAGTTGTGAATGATTTTTAGAATCAATAAAATTCATTGTCAAAAGAAAACTTACTTTGATTGTCAACTGAGGAAGACTCAGAATTAATAAGCTCAAATAAAATAGAAGCATGAAAAATGATTGTCAACTATCGAATTATGATATGAGAAAAATCAATGTGTTGATATTTATTGAATTGCAAGGATACACCGAAATACAATAGGGTTTAGTGTATCATCGTCTTAATACATAATTGTATCAAGACTACTTTTGAATGATGAATCAAAGGAAAGACATACGTGGTTTTTGAATGATTCATATGATTATGATTAGTCCAAGCTACAAGTTTATAGCGACGCCACAAGGTGTCATAGTGATCGAAATATTAATAGTGGTGACTGAATGAGTTCACCATGCTTGAAACCAAATGAAAGTTCAACGAAGTAAATTCGAATGTTTGTTTTAAACAAATCTAGTAGGATTTTCGATTGAAATTGAAATAATTGAATAATGTTGCTCGAAGCAATAATTATCACGAAAGGCTCGATTGATGTTGTAGGAACTATTAAGAGATACACTGGAATATGACATGAATTTGTGTATCATTATCTTAACACATGATTGTGTTAAGATTGCTTTTATAGTTAAATTAACAAAGCGGGTTCAATATAAATAAATAAATAATTAAATCCGTATATGATGTGTGCAAACGAGATTAGCGTAAGCTTCAAATTTATGAAAACGTCACCACAAGGTGATCGTGATCAAAGAAACGATTTAATGAAGTCGAAGACCAAGCAAGCATGTTATAGTTCAAAACAATTGAAGTGCTTGTTGGGATTATTTCGAATATGATGTCTTCAATTCATCATATGGGACCTTGAATTAAATATGTAATGCGAGCAAGTTCAAACAGTTGAGCTTGGTTTAAACAAAACGAGTTCATGTATCAATAAGAAAGTTCTAACATGGTTACAACAAAAACCATGTATACCATTCAAAAGAAAATCGAGTTTTTTCAAGAAATTAGTCGATTCGATATCAAAGAGTCATCGTTTTGCAAGAAACGCGGTTTACAATGCAAAGATCAAGTATAGCAAAATGATATTTGAGTTTGGATAAAACGACAAATTAGAATGAAGTCCTCCAGTGGTCTTCATAAATCAAAAGAACCACATGCGTAACAAACAGTGCATGTGTAACGTGTGGATTTACCAAGAAATGAAATAGATAAATATTCGCTACTATGAAAGAAATCCTCATGGTATGATGACCATTAAGGGGAGTAGCAATGCAAAAGTCTATTCACAGAGGTCAGAATTTTAACAAAAGAAATTATAAGAATTTTATCTGGAATTTTGTGTGATAACTGTTGTTAAGTGACATTACTAGGGAATGTCGAATAAAATGAAATAGGGGGATTACAAAGGTATGTGACTCCTTTTGCAGTGCTAATAATTATGACTCTGATTAGACTGTGCACCGATGGTTGTGAAATCTTGTTCCAATGTATCTCAGCGATATTCAGGTCGTTTGTAGGATCATGTGGCAAAGTGCCGCTTTTTGATTAGTAGTTCTCCCACTGCTGGGATGAGCATTGTTGTTGTCGTGCCCAATCATATTTTCCAAAGGTATTGCCTCGAAAGTCATATGTGATATACTTCGACGTCTGTGAACGTATAATTTAAGTTTCATGTGTTTTCTCGTACACTAGCACAACTTTACATGCTTCTTACTTGCGTTAATAGCGTTGGTAATTCTTATACTTTTGATGGCGTCCCAACTTAAAGGGTCCCATTGTTTATTTTGTTGTATGAGTTACGAGGTAGATGATCAAACTAAATAATGTTTGATATCGGAATTTATATGCAAGAGATTCCTGATAAAGAAATCTAGATTTATTATTGACACATATGCTTGTGTTTTATTCCAAATTGTCAATCCTTATGGTTTTTGGATTTCCTTATAGATATACATATCTATATAATCATATATTTCACATGCTGTAACATACATACCCTTCGTAAGGTCAATGTATTTAACAGATTCATATTTCCAAAAACAAGTCAGATATCAGGTCATGATACTATTTAGGGAAATCTTGTCACTTGTTTGACATATTATATACCCCGTTTTATCCGGTTCTCGCCGGAGAGGTAACCCCATTATATCCGGACAAGCTGGAGAGTCTGCTACACCATACCCAGTCTTGCCGGAGAAGAAATTTATATTTCCCCTAAATAGTATTTTTCTTAAATCATGATTTGGAAAGTGCATTATGACTTTCAACAAGAAGCAGGAAATTAGTATTTACCTGACTGATCATATTTTAGAACAAGGTAGTACCAATAAATAAGAAATAACAGTGGTCCAGTGTTATGGCTTATTTATTATACTTGCAACGTTCTAGTTATCTTCCTCATGGCATCCCAAAACCCCTCATACTTTATTTATACAAGTAATTAGCTTATCTCGGAGCTTATACTAAGGCATCTTTTTTTAAGTTCAAGTATAAATGCTATCATGTGTGCTACCAGTTAATAGTAATTTCCTAACTCTTTTATTTAAGTTTAGGTATTATTATCACAACACCTCTTGGCTTAAATCAGTGGCTCTGATACCACCTTCTGTCACGACCCCCGACCCCACCCTGGACGGAATCGAGAGCCGCGAGCAGCCAAGTGGTACCGGTGGTTATTTAGAAAAGTAGTGCAGCGGAAATTTCATCAGGACCGTGAGTTAGGAAAAATATCAGAGTTTAGAAAACACCGGATTTTATTTATTAAATAGATGGGATAAACCCATGTTTTACAAAGGTAGCTTTAATAAAGGATAAACTCATCTACATAAAACAATATTTCTTAATTTGATTTAATTAATAAAATAAGCCACTTCTTGAAGCCCTTCAGTGCCGTATCCAATTCTTATTCCAATCTACTGTCATTACCTGAAACGCATTTTAAAAAGGTTTTATCAACATGAAATACTGGTAAGTTCATTCATTTTTATAAAATGATCCTTAGTTATAAATTACAGCATAAGAGCGATTACAATGGCTTCTATCTTTTTTTTATCTGGCGCCGTGTCACCTGGTGACGATGGTCATACCACTATTGGGTCTTTCTCCAAGTAGTGACGTTTATCACTGTTATGATTTATTAGCCTAACCCGTGAGAAATTAGTAATGTGCACAATACCCCACTAGCCAGTGATTAAGATAACCACGACTTACTCCCTGTAATTATAACATTTGAAAATGGAGTATTGTAAAATACTTTTGATAAAAGAGAATGACTCACATTGCAGATTTATACGGGCAGAGTTTAGCCTACTGATTAGCCTTATAACCTAATTTAAATAACAATGCACACGAACTAGGTCAGTAACTAATACAACATTTACGATAACTCACGAGATTAAAACCCTCACAACGAATGACAAAGTGCAATACTTAAACATCTATCGAATTTACGACGAATGACAAAGTATAACCCAAGTTTGAGCAGCACTTAAACATTCATCGGATAGTTTAAATCGATCGGACATTGAATCGTAGTAGCGATCAAGTTAATATCCTGTACTGTAGCAGCGCCTAGCTATTATGAAAGTAAAATTCGAATTGGAGCAGTAGAACTTCGTTTTTGAAAGAAACTTTTGACACCAGAGGACTGCTCGTAGCCTGCTCTATTTATAGCTGAAATTTGGATCACACGCGGCCCGCGTGAACCTCCAGCCGATCCTTACGCGGCCCGCGTAGCCACCTAGTCTACGTATAGGTTTGCTGGGTCACGAGTAGGGTTGTCAGGTGGATGCCACGTGGATCTGGACGCTTATCCGGTCAAACTTCACTTTGACGCGGCCCGCGTGACCTCCTGCCTATTCTTTACGCGGCCCGTCTGAAGACCACAAATCTTGATTTCTTGATTTTTTTTATGGATTGGGGTTTCAGGGGTCTGGGTTTTTACTTACGGATCAATTTGGGACAATTTTGAATATAATTATATCACCAAAGGGAATAAAATGGTGAGAAAAGAGAATGGACTCACTTTGTAATTTTAGGGTTCAACTAGAAAGCTTCCTTGTATAAATTTTGGGTATAACTTCTAAGCTATTTTAAATATATATATATATATATATATATATATATATTTGCACTAGTGTTAAGTATAGTACCCCTAAATCAACATTATCCCTATGTCACGAGACCGAACCCAAATGAACTTAGTCGGGCAAAGCCTTGACATGCGTTATGGGGCTCCAGATCAATCAGAAAGGGTAGCGGTGGTCGGGACTTAAAACACTTAAAACGGGGCAGGGCATTATTGCTATTATGAGGTAAATTAAAATATATATATATATATATATATATATATATAGAGAGAGAGAGAGAAAGAGTATAAATGAGTTGAGGAATTTATACTGCTATATATAGTATTTCAAACTTGGAGATAACGACCGAAGTCGGTCGACTTTTCTTGCTTTGTGCTTTGGCCACGTATCACACATACTTTCATTTGTGTGTTCTTGTTTTATTTATTTAAAATTCTAACTTCACAGGTAGCATACATATCACTTTTGATGTTGTCCACAATATGCACACATGTCCTTTATGTAAAATTTTAATATTTAAATACTATTTTATTATTTTATATTTTTGTTTTGATTCTTTTCTATTATCTCGACCCACAATTCAAACAAAAATTTCAAATGTTAAATTTTATTTTATTACTTATATATATATATATATTATAATTAATTTAACTGCTTTACTTATTTGGCGCGTATAACTTTTAAAATAGAACGTTTTATAAAATAATAAATATGTCTTCAGAACGAGAATATTTTTGTCTATATTTTGAACCAAGTTTTATTAAAAACAAAGTAGGTTCAAATATAATGTATTTTTATAGTTTAATTATTAAATGGTTCCTGGGCCTGTCCAGGTATTTCATATTTCTTACAGTCAACTTACCCGTAAGCTACCTGTCTAATAATATAAGTTTTTATATACTTTTATTTTATTTAGAAAGGTTACCCATATTCGGGCCAATTAATTAGTATAATATTTCAACCAACTATATATAAAATAGTTTTTAAAACTATTTGGGTCAAATAGTTATATTAGAAATAAAACTAGTTACTAGTGGCTAATAAATTTAAACAAACCTATAATTTTTATATGATAAAAATGGGAATGTTACACCATACATTCTCTACCAAACCTATGAACTTGTCTATTAAGGAAACACGTACTGTCTATATAGCTAGTGTGAAACACGCGAAACCAATATTGCTCCAGTTTTTGTTGTATCGAGTGAGAAACTTATCTGATTAAAACGTTTCCTTTGACTTTGTTTGTTCTCCCCCACTTGGGAAGATGAGCTATGCAAACTATGCGACGAATTAAGTAATTATGGGTGCACACATAATTATGAAATTCGATGCATGGAAGTCATAGTAAGTCCTGTTAGGTATGATGACATAAAATCTAGAGTGATTAGATAACGGGGGGTATGATGACAGGGTGGATACGCCGCTGGTACTTCCTATATATAAGTGTTCTTATTGTATTATCCGTCGTAACGTTATTCAAATCACTTGAAGGTTTTATGTTACCTTAGACCCATATGTGTTATCTGATCTTTGTTTATGAAACTTATGTGGTTAACCAAGAATCCAAAACCATCCATTTTTCATTTCCTCTTCCAGTGTTGTTTGAGGAAGTATCCACTGGGAAATGAACAATTTGTTCTAGGAAACCATTTGGTTTTATCCTCATGGTTTCCTATTTATCCATCCATCATTTCCGCTTCCATTGTTGTTTGAGGATGTATCCACTGGGAAATGAACATTCTATTCTAGGAAACTAGCGTGCGTGGGAGAGTATATATATTTTTAGTATTATTTTTAGCTCTTTTTACTCGCCGATTTCAAGTTTTAAATTTATAAAACACGATATTCTACTATCACTCTACACACACGCTAGGGCAAGTATACCCATCGCGAACATAGTAAAGTGATGGCAAGATACCGAGGTCGTCCAATGACACAAGAGTTTTTAGTACCGGCTTATCGTCAATGTCTAATTGAACCAACTTTTGTGAAAATATTTTTAAACTAATAAAAATATAAAAACAGAAAATAAAAATAAAATAAAAATGATAGATAAGAAAGAATCACTTTGATCCAACTTATCTTTTATGTACCCTTTTGATGATTTCCGCACTTTGGCCATTTTAAGAGATTATCTTAGTTATAGTAGTAGGCCCCTCTTCCAAGGCGACTTTACCCTCAACCTAGTGGTTTGAGTCAGCAAGGATACAATCCCACAAAGTTGGATTATTGAAAGATAATTAAGTAAGTTATTAATGCAAAATGTGGTGGACCCCTCTTCCGTGGCGGCGATCACCCTCAACCCGTTGGTCTGAGTCAACAGGGATACATTCCTCGCGGGGTTGGTTTAATGTTTTAATAAAAGTTTAAGATTAAGGGATTCAAGCTTTTTTTCACCTCTCCTGTGGTGGGTAATTCCCGCTCCGACTCGTGAGGTGTTACTGGGCTTGAACCAGGTTCTCACAGGATCTATACACTAAACGAGACATAGAATTATCCAAACCACCCTTCTAACCCCCTTCCAGGCAATTAACATGTTTTATATAGACCGTAAAGACATGAATATGTTGAATAAACGAACATATGAAGAATGATTGAGTAAATTCGCCTTCAATATAAAAAACTAATTATTAACGTCATTAATACATACCCAATTAAAAAGTAGCCAAAGTTTGGAAATCATAAAAGAAATATATAAAAGATATGTCTTCACCAAGTGATGTAAGAGTTTAGCCAAGCATGGCCTTTGTTTGACAAAGATTCTTACGATCAATATTGGATCCCGAGACTACACACACACTCTAAAGATGAAAAGATGGATGATGGTGGTGGATGATGGTGTTGTAGTGGTGGTGGAGTGGTGGCAAGTGAGAGAGAAGTGGTTTACCAAGTGATGAGTTGAAGTGGAACCAAGCACTCCTATTTATAGTTGTAAACAGAAGCTTCAGCATTCCCGTGCCCGCCTGGCATGGCCCCGTGCCCATCTCTCTCTCTCTCTCTTCCTCATTAACTGCTTGTCAGATATTGTACTAACACGGCCCCGTGTGTCAACGGCACGGCCTGTGGCCAAAGTACTTGCTGTACTATTGAAGATTTTGAAAATCTTTGAGTTGACCACGCCCCGTGTTGGCTTAACATGGCCCCATGTTGGCTGCTATTTTTTTCTTTTGCAGTTGTCTTTTTCTTTTGCCCAGTATCCATCTTCGGACAAGGCCCGTGTCAGGTGGACACAGCCCCGTGTTAGCCTTTTGTTCTTGTTATTTTTAGGTTTGGATGTGCATTGGGGCTTGGCGATCTGTGACAATTCCTTCTTCTTTGCATTTACGTTGGATTTTGCTGTCTTTTTTCTCCTTTTGCAAATTTAAGCTCTTTTATCCCTGAAAATATAAAAGGAACGAAAACACGAGCTGTTTCCAACATTAATACTAGAAAAGGGTTCCTTTTATGTCGTATTTGACACAATTTATATGTTGTATTTCAATTACATCAAATACCCCCACACTTGAATCTTTGCTTGTCCTCAAGCAAAACTCTATTACGTGGCTTACATACCCAAACATAATAGGTTGAAGAGAAGGTTTTTGGGTCTTATCTTTAGAGTGTCGGGAATCCAAGTTTTAAATCTATTTTGTTTTTATTTTATTTACAATCCTATTCGTCATGGTTTATTTAAAACTCAATTTACGAAAAATTATTTACTTTGGGCATAATATGCCTTTATAAAATTCCATTTAGTTATATACAATTTTACAAACCTCACAAGTATTCACTCAACACTCGGCCAATATTAAGTGAAACGCTCGTGCCCGATTTGGAACTTACTCCTACCATAGGATTGACAATCAATCAAACCTCCTCCTTTTGACGTTAAATCCTTATAAGTATCAAGAGGACTTTGAAGGGTAGGTGGTGGTTCGGGTTTGGTAAGTTTTATTCGAGAAAGGGGTAAAAACGTAAACTATCGGTTTTTCTATTGCTTTTTGGCTTAGCAAAAAAATACTTTGGCATATTTTTCAAATTTTTCTGTTTTTTTTTTGGTGCCAAAGTTTAAACTGAGCCGGAATCGTAACTTCATAACCGATAAGTTTACAAAAATGAAAGATGAAAAATGAAAAGGGTAGTTTTTGTGGGTTTGAAATGAAAAAGGTTTTTAAGGTTTAAAGGGGTTAACTATGGGGTGTTTTTGGTTAAAGCAAAGAAAATAAAGGTTTTTGTTTTAAAAATGGGTTTGTCCTAATGCCTCTATCATTTACTTACTCGGATTTTTGTCGGTAAGGACTTGGAATGCATCGGGTTGTCAAGTTCTAAATTCGTGAGAACCAAACGAGCTATTCACAAAAGAAACGAAAATAGAGCAATTAGAAAATGTGTATATTTTATGCTCGGTAATGTCTCAAAACTCACTTTTGTGGGAAAAGGGGTTATAGTGTAAAATGTATATATAATCAAATTTTACAAAGATTTGTCATGCCCGTTTTTGTAATTTTCTAAATTGGTTCTTTTTTATCTCGACGCTATCGGTTGTAAATTTGTAAAAACATAATTTTTAGAACTTGTTTACCCAACTAAACTTTAGACAAGTAAAAAAATGAAAAGAATTTTTTTTGAAAAAGTTTGGGGTGTTTAGCGGTTCCAAGGCGAGTTTTGTGTAAGGCTTAATTTAGGACAAATGATTCAAGATTTTTATTATCCTCCCCCCACCCACACTTAAATTACACATTATCCTCAATGTGTCCAAAAAATGATATTTTTGGAAAAAATGTGGAAAAAGTATGAAAATAACAAAAAAATTTGGTTATTGACACTTGCAGCACGGCCCCATGCTATGGGGACACAGCCCCGTGTCTAAAATGCCAGTAACAAATGAGTTCAAAAGACTTATAGTGGGGTGGCCACGGGGGCGTGCTGGGTGAGCACGACCCTTGCCACCTTCTGGACAGTAGATTTTTTACAACAGTAAGACAGGCACAGAGGCGTGTTGGGTAAGCACAACCCCGTGCTGCAACCACTGATTTGCAGAAAATGAGTCGGGAGACCTCTGTTTTATGTGCAATGGTTCCATTTTATCATTCAATTAGTGTTACTGTTTTCTATCACACATTTATTTCAAATTCCACCAACCAAACATCCATTTTTATTAAAGATAAAACATTACTAGGAAAGGAAACATTACAATCCTACTTAGGCTAAAGCTAGATAGATAGAATCTTGGAAATACCTCTCCGAGATCAATTTTTTTAATAACCTAAAAGCTACATTCCTAAATCTATGAATGTTGGATGATGGAAGACCAATAGCTTTTGTGGGAACACTCAATCTATAGATCGTTGAGCATTTCCTCAATCTCCCTTGGTAAAAAGATAAATGGTTCCTCATCCGCTTCTTCTTGAGTGGGTGCGGGACTAATCGGGACCTCAAAGATGGCGTTAATAGTGGGAGGTTCCGAAATCTCGACATCCCAACCCATAGGTTGTATGACCTCATTGGCTAGGTTCCAATCTTCTTGTGGGAAGATTGGCTCCATGGGAGGTAAAGCCAAGATATTCAACCTTTGATTTAGAAGGTTGATTTCTCTAAAACAATCCTCCAGCCCCATGGTAAGGAATTATCCGATGTCGGGTGGTTTCTTACTGGTTGGAACAACACCATACTGTCGGATATACCGTAGACTTAGGCGAGGGATACAAAAACACAAGAGGTTGTCGGAAAGGTAGAAGATTTCTCTAAAAATGGGAAAATAGAGCCGTCCCTTATTTACCTTTTCCAGGCTCTTGTTAAAGAAGGTGTGAGTCGATTCGCTCACGTCCATGCTCTTGGTGTGAGATTCACAGACGGTAAGGGCGACCGTTATCGATGAACCGATACAGGGACGACTATCGCTTTCGTTTTTGCTGTCGTCCATGGTGGAAGTTTGGTTGACGTCGGTGTTGTTTTCTATGCCTAATTTTTCCTCCATTGTTTCTCCTTCTGATGGAATCTTTGATGAATTTCGCGCCTTCAAGTAAGATTCTATCACTCGGATACTTTGGATGATCCTCTTTTCTATTTCACCTATGGGTTCTAGGTCATCTACAAAAGAGGATCTAGAGGGTTCAGGCGAAGGGGTTTCTTCTTTATTTCCACTCCAGTTTACAGGAAACCGATGGGGCTAAATAGTTGGGAGTGAAGTTTAGAACACCGCATTCCGCTTCATCATGATCATCCCTAAAAAAATCGCACCATAATCCGTAAGAGTGATGGGGGTAGAAGTAGTCAAAGAAATCCATAAAGTTTTGTTTTTTAGACCGTCGGGATCAGGCGGCCACAAATTTCTTATAAACATAGAGTTTGGCAAGGCCCCGTGCTGCACTCTGTATCTGGGAGAAATTAGTTTTTAAGACTCTGGAGAGTTGATACGGCCCCGTGTTGGAGCAGCACGACCCCATGCCACTTCTGCAGAAAGAGGAAAAATAAAAGAAAAAGAAGAAAAACCTAAAAAGAAAAGGAAGAAAAAGATTAGACTGTTAATTTTAAGCTTTCCTGAAATTCTTGTGTCCCCGGCAACGGCGCCAAAAACTTGACTTGCGTGGGTGAGTATATATTTTTTAGTATTATTTTTAGCTCTTTTTACTCGCCGATTTCAAGTTTTAAATTTTTAAACACGATATTCTACTATCACTCTACACACACGCTAGGGCAAGTATACCCATCGCGAACGTAGTAAAGTGATGGCAAGATACCGAGGTCGTCCAATGACACAAGAGCTTTTAGTACCGGCTTATCGTCAACGTCTAATCGAACCAACTTTTGAGAAAAGATTTTTAAACTAATAAAAAGATAAAAACAGAAAATAAAAATGATCGTCAAAAGAGAATCACTTGGATCCAACTTATCTTTCATGTACCCTTTTGATGATTTCCGCACTATGGCCATTTTAAGAGATTATCTTAGTTATAGTAGTAGGCCCCTCTTCCAAGGCGACGTTACCCTCAACCTAGTGGTTTGAGTCAGCAAGGATACAATCCCACTAAGTTGGATTATTAAAAGATAATTAAGTAAGTTCTTAATGCAAAATGTGGTGGACCCCTCTTCCGAGGCGGCGATCACCCTCAACCCGTTGGTCTGAGTCAGCAGGGATACAGTCCTCGCGGGGTTGGTTTAATGTTTTAATAAAAGTTTAAGAATAAGGGATTCAAGCTTTTTGCACCTCTCCTGTGGTGGGTAATGCCCGCTCCGACTCGTGAGGTGTTACTGGGCTTGAACCAGGCTCTCGCAGGATCTATACACTGAACGAGACATAGAATTACGCAAACCACCCTTCTAACCCCCCTCTAGGCAATTAACATGCTTTATATAGACCGTAAAGACATGAATATGTTGAATCAACGAACATATGAAGAATGATTGAGTAAATTTGCCTTCAATATAAAAAAAAACTAATTATTAACGTCATTAATACATACCCAATTAAAAAGTAGCCAACGTTTGGAAATCATAAAAAAAATTGTAACACCCCAAAAATATAAAACTTTATATTAGAATTATAAAGTTTAAATTAAACGAGAATAAGCCAACTAGGAAATAAATAACCCAGTTAGTCACAAATCTTGTGGTAACATGTAAGTGGGTTAAAACACCTAAAATACGAACTAAACAAATGTTGAGGGACTAAAGTAGTTAAACTTGAAACTTAAAATCATAAAACAAAATTAGTCACACCAAACACACACTTAGGTGTGTGTCTGGTCGATCTCAACACAGGGGCGACACAAGAGCTCCCCACCAAACCCTAGTCTTGCAATTTTCACCAAATTGAGGGCTCTAATCTAGTCTAAATTGATTTCCAAGCACGAATTCGTGATCACCTCGTTGAAGGGATCATAAGGTATGCAAAATCTCGACGTTTTGATTCATCTTAAAATCTAGGTTAATTGTGAAAATCAAATTATAGCTTGATTATGTGATGATTAGATGAAACTTGTAATGAAAACACGTTATGAGTGAATCCTAGTTGATAATTAGCAAGAATCATGTTTTCAAATTCTGAAAATTTTGATAACCCATTCATGAGTTAAATGGGTTTTTACAAAGAGATGAACACAAGAATTTGGGTTATTAGAAGTAGTATTACTTGAATCCTCTATGATAATTTAAAAAATTTATGCATGCATGACATGAGGAAATCGAAATATGTGATTGAAATTGGTGAAAATAACAAGTCATGAACTTGATTCTAACTATGTAAAAATTAGACCCGCTAGGTGTTTGTTAAAATGCCTAAGTGAGGATTAAAATGTAAAAAATCGGTTGAAAACGCATATTTTATATTATAGCGAATTATGCGTTAATGATTATGAAAAGTGTTCTAAATTGGTTGTGAATTGAACTGTTTAGGCAAAGAATACTGATCGTCGAGTGGACAAGCCGGAGGGGATACACGCTTGAAGGGGTGCTCTAAAGGTACGTGACTTTGGTTCCGTTACATTACGTGTAAACATTTTGTTTTAGCTAGTTAACGTTGTCATAATGTAGTATATGCGTTTGACGTGTCATTGAAGTGGCGAAGTGTCACACCCCCAAAATCCACATGCGGAGTACCACCGCTTGGAGGCGTGACTGACCAGGATCTTAGCCACCAAATCACATTGAACTCATGAGTATATTAAATAATATTAACAATAAGGGTTACAACGTTACAATATATCACAGTTTACAGCGGAAGCATATATAGTTCGTTAAGTGTTTATAAACCACATGTGATAGCTCTTAGTCTTGTGTTGCGTTTCCATGTAACTCGACCCATGACCACTCCAGCTTCCCAGACAGCAAGTTCCATTGATTAGCACCTAAGGGCCTGCAAGGCATGTAACAACGAGTCAACAACAAAGTTGAGCGAGTTCACAGTTGGTTGTTTAGTTATAGTGTTCGTAAATCATATGTTTATTTCGTAAACCATGTACTCTAATAATCTGTATCGCGGTTTCCCAAACATGTTTGCGATGATTAGTGGGGGCTTCCCTTGTGTATCGTATTAATCCGTATCGCGGTTTCCCAAACATGTTTGCGATGATTAGTGGGGGCTTCCCATGTTGTATGTTACTAGACTAGTCGTATCCGTACGTGCCCTTCTTAATCCAAGGACCGTAGCAAGTATGAGTGTATGTAGGTTTTACGTACGTGCCCTTCAATTCGAGGACAGTAGTAAGTATGAGTGTACGTAGGTTTTACGTATGTGCTCTTCAATTTGAGGACAGCAGTAAGTATGAGTGTACGTAGGTTTTACGTACGTGCCCTTCAATCCGAGGACAGTGAAAAGTAGTTTAATAATAATGACAGTACGAGTAGTTATTCAATCCCATTCCTAACCCACCGGGAATCCTATGCCTTAGGAGTGTGAACTCACCTCGGTTTGCTCGGTAAGGCTTAGTTATTTGTTTTATCGCTGGACACCCCAAACCCGAATATGGTTCGAATGATAATCAGTTTCGTTTACATAGAATTCACTTATTCATCATATATTTTCCACATGTGATAGGCAAGTATGGCACATCTTATCTTACAAGTTATAACGAGCATTCACGTTATATGTATTACATAACACAATTCCATATATCATTATGCATGAAACAATAATAAATTACAACACTTAAAAATCACTTTGGTTATCAAAATCTTGTATCGAAACCACACACGACCCGACCTAACTTAGCGGCCCATGTTTAGTCCCACATAAGAAAAAAAAAAACATTTGGGTCGTATCGTATCAGTGTTGCTACACACTAACAACTTGGGCCAAATTGTGTTTGGGCCCAATTGGTTATACACAACCCTTACAAGATCACTACCCAATAATAAAGAAAACATCATGTTCGCTGCCTTGCACCTCATACCGCACTCGTTCAACACGACCCAATTACCCTACTGTCCATCTACGTATTGCAATAGATATACATGTTAGGCAACCTCCTGATCTCACACATCTTGTTAACATAATCCTAGCACATAATCAAAGCATCACAGCATTGTTTCATTCAAGAAATCTTCTCGCTAATACGTGGTTAATATATCAACTTACGTCCTTATTCAAATAGGTTTCGATCTCATTAAATAAGCACACATAAACATATACATAACACATTCGTCACATGGGTTTTGGACTATTGAGAATCAACAAAATATAAGTGGCCGTCACTTGTTATAGTCACACAAATATCATTGGGCCGATGAAGTTAATTGCTGCCATTTCATTTATTAGCACATGAAATCCTAATACAAAATTCACCCACTTCTAAATCACTGAAAACCTCATTGAGATTTTCCACTTTGTTCGATTAATTCACTTCCATAGCACATGGGCAACCTTTATTTTCCAAGGTTATCACAATCTAACATCATTTAACTTCAATTTGATAGGACCGTTCCACTACTGTTAAGTCAACATTTACCATGACTCATATATTTGTCACTTGCACCCCTCAAAGTCAAGCACACATAGTTATCCAAACACTAATAATTTGATTCACACATATCTATAACTGTCAAGATAATGATAAGCACATGCTTCTGATCATACAACACTCATGTCAAATTGCACATAAATAATACCTAGATGAACACGATAATCAAGACAAAACAATATACAATTAAGAATCAACACATATGCAATTCTATTAACCAATAGTGGGATCGAACATGATAATGTTCTCGATGATGGGGGGTCGTCAACTGTCACCGCGATCCACAAGAGGTTTCCAAGAGGCGTGGGGTTGTTTAGGGTTTTCAATTAACCTATGTATCCCTATACATAATATACGTAAACAAAGAATAAGGAAATGGGCTCAGTTTTGGCTTGGGCATGCGAAGCTTGTCTAGCTAAGCTAAACATATACGGAACCCGTAAAAAGGAGTGGGCTCATGCGTCTCGGATTGGGTTTCACAAGTATATGGTTCGAGATGATATGTATTGAGCCATTTAGCCAAGAGGTGTGTGTCTCACGTAGGTTTGCGGCCCAAAAGATTATACGGCCCAGTTTAGTTAATACCCAATTTCCCGATAATTAACCAGCACATGAAAACATTCAATGGTTCCATTATAAATAACCAATACGCACATAAACGTCTAATGATGCAAGAGTGTAATGTGTAGGTAATTAAACGTAGGAACACATGCCAAAGATTGTGGAATTAAGTAGCGCTAACCTCAGAGATTCGGGTTGTCACATCATCCCCAACTTGAAAGAAATTTCGTCCCGAAATTTAGCACGTGGTTACTGGGGAAGCTAGTTGTGTTGTGTTGTTTCCTGGTTTTTCCTAAGGTGTCACATCACCCCCCCGTTGGGTTGGAATTTCGTCCCGAAATTCTGCAGTAGCTTCAACCTCAGTAGTGGTTTCAATGTTCTCGAACGTTGAGGATATGTCAGTTTCATTTGGTTTTCTCGTTCCCAGGTAACCTCTGGGTCACGACGAGAGTTTCAACGAACTCGAAAAAAGGTATTCTGGTGTGCTTGAGAACCTTAACATCTTGGTCAGTAATCTCTACTGGTTCCTTGACGCATCGAAGCTGATCGTCGATAGTGAGCTCCTTCAAGGGAACTATGAGGGTCTCATCTGACAGACACTTCTTCAGATTTGACACGTGGAATACGCTGTGAACTCCACTGAGTTCTGCGGGTAGGTTTAGCTTGTAGGCCACCTTGCCTATTTTCTCTATGATTTCGAACGGTCCGACGTATCGCGGGTGAAGTTTGCCTCGTTTGCCAAAGCGGGCTACGCCTTTCCAAGGTGAGACTTTAGGTAGCACTCGATCCCCAACCCGGAACTTGTGTGGTTTCCTGTGCTTGTCAGCGTAGCTTTTCTGACAGTCCCTAACTGCCGTCATTCGTTTTCGTATCTGAGCAATCTCCTCTGCTGTGTGTATGACGAGTTTTGGGCCGGTAGTTTGGCCGTTTCCGACTTCTGCCCAACAAATAGATGCTTGGCACCTTTGTTCATACAATGCCTCGAACAGAGCAGCCTGACTGCTGGTGTGGTAATTGTTGTTATTCGAAAGCTCCCCTAAAGGGGGTGTCTTCTCCGACCGTTGCCAAGGTTGATTTCCCGTGCCCGAAGCATGTTGTCAAGAGTTTGGATGGTGCGTTCAATCTGTCCATCCATCCGTGGATGATATCCTATGCTCATTTCTAAACGTGTGTCAAAGGATTTGTGCACCACTTGCCACAAATTAGATGTAAATCGTGGGTTGCTATTAGAGGTACTGAAGGTTGGCACCCCATGCCTAGCAACCGCTTCCTTTAGACAGATGACTGCAAGTGTAGAAACTTATCTGTTTCTTTGATGGCTAGATAGTATTCTGGTTACGTAAGACAATAAATGGGTATCCAGGTGATGTCGTTTCTGTTTTGAGTTGTAAGTAGGCTATCGACCAAATCCATGGCAGTCTGTTTTTATTTCCATGGGAGTGTTGCTGGTTGCTGGTGCTACACCTTGACTTTCCACAAGTCGATCCACCATTCTCATACTTAACTAGATGGGACTTCATGTCTGATTACCAGTACAAGGTTTATAAATCCTCATGCCGTTCGTCTGAAACCCAAACGGCTAGAATGTCGAACTGGTGTGCTTGCTCAACGCGAGTTTCCCTATAGTTGCCGTGTAATGGCACCCACATTCGTTTTAGGAAGTAGCGAGTATCGTCCGACTGGTCAAAGGTTGCTTCTCCATGCCCCGCATGGTTTCGACTTGAAGATTCCTCTTCCTTCAGTTCTCCAGTTTGAACAGAGCGAGTCTGATTCTGGTAAGTTAGAGTCGATAGCGAGCTGCAGAGCTCGTGCACGTTCAAATTTCATAGTTATAATCATCCCAAAGTTTCCTCCGGTGATGCCATTAACTGAATTAGTTTTGTCGAAGTCAGGGTACATGGGAGGCCCTTGCGATCATTCTAAATAACACATCTGGTACCGTCCAAGTAGTGCCTCCATCTAAAATCTCAAGGCCACGGTTTTCTCCGCCAGTTGTGTGTCGTGCAGTTTCCCCTTTGTAGTTCCATCACGTAAATCATCATTCTCTCGTGTTGCGTCGGTGTGCTGCTAGGACTCTGGTTCGGACCATAAGGATATACCACTGAATCACCCGCATCCTCGGGTGTAAACGTTGCTTAGTGCATTGCAGAGTCAGGATTCGAAAGCTGAAAGGACGTCCTCCTGTACCGTCTTTCACGAACACAGCACCCTGCTGTGCTAGAGAAGTTTAACCTGTGCGACCTTTGAAAATCCCGTGATTTACCTGCGATACTATCAAGAAATTGCTGTGTCTATGAAGGACTCTTTGGTGTCGATCAGTTTTCAAACCAAGACGGATCTTAGCAGGATCCACGTGCATCCCTACTTCGCTGATTATATATCCAAAAGATACCTCTCCATCACAGAAATTATTTTTAACAAGTCTTTGAGCGGTGAGGCTCTTCCCTCAGAAGTTCTAACAATAAGATATAAATGCCACCCATGGCGTTCCATTCTCCTGGTCAGGATTCAGAGTGTTGTCAATAAATGCGGTCGATTTATGTGATCCCTGAAGCCGCTGGTGTGTGGGTCAACTCAATGATCATGGTGCATATCGTTGAAATGGCCGCATTACATTCGACATTCTGTTCTAAGAGTATTCTCCCATTGGACTAACATCTGACGATAGTTCGCTCACTAGCCAATCCTCGAGTGGAAGCTTGCTCCTCGCAATTGATCGACAGGTTTTCAATACGTGGCCAAGGCAAACGGTTCTTGACTGCCACCTTGTTGAGTTCTCGATAATCAGCACACATATGAAAAGGCTTCTCTTCATGGGTATAGCGAGGGCTCCTTAATGCAAAATCTCTTGTCCAACAGTTCCTGTAGTTGGTTAATTAGCTCCTGCAACCTTCCTGGTGCAAAACGGTAAGGGGTACGAGTAGTTAGAACTGCCTCTGACGTGAGGTCAAACTGAGTTCCTACCTAACAGTTGTTGAGACGTTCCTGGAAGTTCCTCGGTCAGTACATGGAGGAATATCACGAGCAGCTGGTGGATCCTCGATCCTCGCGTCTATAACAATTGCCACATAGCAGGGTAATCCCTTCGTAGACACTCCTGGCTCTCATTGCTGACATACCACTAACCATTGCGCCACTCTAACGCGTTGGAATAGATAACAATCCTCCATGAAGGAGAGGGATATGTAGAATTATCTCCTCACGGGGTACATCTATCAAGAATATTAGAAGAAGGTCGTTGTCGAACACTTGTCCCACAAGGTCGTGTCTGCATCCCAACGACCATATGAGGTTTTCGTTATCTTGCCATCAGTCGATTCCACAACAGGTTCAAACTCCTAGGAGCATCCAGGTCAAACGGAACAGAGACGAAATGGATTGCTACTCCTACTAGCTACCATGGTGTTAAACTCCTGACGTCGTCCATGCCAAATCTAAATGCCTCTTCCAAGAGCATCATTCCTGGTGTTGTTGTTTTCATTACTAGGATTCCAAGTGCTGTCGTTGTTCCTTTGAACGTCGACCTCTTAACTTAACTACGGCCAAACCATGTTGCAGGCACCTTTATTTCCTTACAAAAAGCTAGGGTTACGAGCACCTTGTTGTCGTTGTGACTGCTACCCCCCAATGTCGTTGCTCAAAACGAAGCCCTACTATTCTTCACCATCATAGTTCATCTTTTCAAATCCTGAGCCACGTCCTAAAGTGCTACTCACTGCGCTGGCAGTTACGCATACCACACTAAGGTCAATTATCATCACTTATGCCTCGATTGATTCGTAAAAGTTGACTCCCATGGGTCGCTGACAAAGGTTAAGGATTTGATTGAAGTCAATTCGCTGGTGTTCATTGCCGGTAATCAGGGTCGTCAAAGTAGTGAGGTCGGTAAAGTGCTACGCTCATCCTCCTGTCCATCGATGTTGCAAGTGGTTCGAGTAATGCACAATATGTTGCGGGAGTGTTGCAGAAGTAATCGCACTTCAGAATCTGAGGCGTCAATACGTTAAGTTCCAGCAAACGAAGAAAGGTGAGAAAGATATCGATCAATCATTCGACGCTGCGACATCCAACACATGGACATTCGTATAAGCACCTAACATTCTACACGATTCGCTAAGCTCAGAGGGGTGTTCAGGTAACACTCGATAACATAGAGTTTCGAAAGGATCCAAAGATAAATGAAACGTGTACGCTTGAGTTTGAGTAGGGGACAATTACTGCTATGACCCCTATAGGTTTGTTATGTTTCTCATTGATACAATAACGAGACGGAACCCCTTTTCCACTTGTTAAGCCTCACTGGGACTCACATGCACCCCATATTATTATTATGTGTGCACCCACAATAATATTGTGATTTGCATGTTCATCTCAGCTCCTCTTAACTTATGTTAAATGGTTCCCCAAACTCGAGTAGCATTCAAAGGGTATTACGAAGCGTAAGTCTTGAAGGTTTAGGGAATTACCACCCTATCAGTCTCATAATGCGTGCAAGTGTACATGAATTCATATTGTTTGTGCTAAACGTGCAATCACATGCAATATCGTATGTAGGTGATCACTAGTTATGTAGTACAATGAGTATATGAGAGACAAACCTTGCAATCTGGAGCTGAGTGTCATGGTCGTATTCACGTCTTTAGAACTGTTCGGTTATAGTCTAGTTTTACAAAACATTTTTCCCCATTTGAAATAAAACCAAGTTCACTATAACCAATGGCTCTGATACCAATCTGTCACACCCCCAAACTCCACATGCGGAGTGCCACCGCTTGGAGGCGTGACAGACTAGGATCTTAGCCACCAAATCACATTGAACTCATGAGTATATTAAATAAAACTTTCTTTTATTAACAATAAGGGTTACAACGTTACAATATATCACAGTTTACAGCGGAAGCATATATAGTTCGTTAAGTGTTTATAAACCACATGTGATAGCTCTTAGTCTTGTGTTGCGTTTCCATGTAACTCGACCCATGACCACTCCAGCTTCCCAGCCAGCAACTTCCATTGATTAGCACCTAAAGGCCTGCAAGGCATGTAACAACGAGTCAACAACAAAGTTGAGCGAGTTCACAGGTGGTTGTTTAGTTATAGTGTTCGTAAATCATATGTTTATTTCGTAAACCATGTACTCTATTAATCTGTATCGCGGTTTCCCAAACATGTTTGCGATGATTAGTGGGGGCTTCCCTTGTGTATCGTATTAATCCGTATCGCGGTTTCCCAAACATGTTTGCGATGATTAGTGGGGGCTTCCCATGTTGTATGTTACTAGACTAGTCGTATCCATACGTGCCCTTCTTAATCCAAGGACCGTAGCAAGTATGAGTGTATGTAGGTTTTACGTACGTGCCCTTCAATCCGAGGACAGTAGTAAGTATGAGTGTACGTAGGTTTTACGTATGTGCTCTTCAATTTGAGGACAGTAGTAAGTATGAGTGTACGTAGGTTTTACGTACGTGCCCTTCAATCCGAGGACAGTGAAAAGTAGTTTAATAATAATGACAGTACGAGTAGTTATTCAATCCCATTCCCAACCCACCGGGAATCCCATGCCTTAGGAGTGTGAACTCACCTCGGTTTGCTCGGTAAGGCTTAGTTACTTGTTTTATCGCTGGACACCCCAAACCCTAATATGGTTCCAATGATAATCAGTTTCGTTTACATAGAATTCACTTATTCATCATATATTTTCCACATGTGATAGGCAAGTATGGCAGATCTTATCTTACAAGTTATAACGAGCATTCAAGTAATATGTATTACACAACACAATTCCATATATCATCATGCATGAAACAATAATAAATTACAACACTTAAAAATCACTTTGGTTATCAAAATCTTGTATCGAAACCACACACGACCCGACCTGACTTAGCGGCCCATGTTTAGTCCCACATAAGAAAAAAAACATTTGGGTCGTATCATATCAGTGTTGCTACACACTAACAACTTGGGCCCAATTGTGTTTGGGCCCAATTGGTTATACACAGCCCTTACAAGATCACTACCCAATAATAAAAAAAAACATCATGTTCGCTGCCTTGCACCTCATACCGCACTCGTTCAACACGAACCAATTACCCTACTGTCCATCTACGTATTGCAATAGATATACATGTTAGGCAACCTCCTGATCTCACACATCTTGTTAACATAATCCTAGCACATAATCAAAGCATCACAGCATTGTTTCATTCAAGAAATCATCTAGCTAATACGTGGTTAATATATCAACTTACTTCCTTATTCAAATAGGTTTCGATCTCATTAAATCCGCACACATAAACATATACATAACACATTCGTCACATGGGTTTTGGACAATTGAGAATCAACAAAATATATGTGGCCGTCACTTGTTATAGTCACACAAATATCATTGGGCCGATGAAGTTAATTGCTGCCATTTCATATATTACCACATGAAATCCTAATACACAATTCACACACTTCTAAATCACTGAAAACCTCATTGAGATTTTCCACTTTGTTCGATTAATTCACTTCCATAGCACATGGGCAGCCTTTATTTTCCAAGGTTATCACAATCTAACATCATTTAACTTCAATTTGATAGGACCGTTCCACTACTGTTAAGTCAACATTTACCATGACTCATATATTTGTCACTTGCACCCCTCAAAGTCAAGCACACATAGTTATCTAAACACTAATAATTTGATTCACACATATCTGTAACTGTCAAGATAATGATAATCACATGCTTCTGATCATACAACACTCATGTCAAATTGCACATAAATAATACCTAGATGAACACGATAATCAAGACAAAACAATATACAATTAAGAATCAACACATATGCAATTCTACTAACCAATAGTGGGATCGAACAGGATAATGTTCTCGATGATGGGGGGGTCGTCAACTGTCACCGCGATCCACAAGAGGTTCCCAAGAGGCGTGGGGTTGTTTAGGGTTTTCAATTAACCTATGTATCCCCATACATAATATACGTAAACAAAGAATAAGGAAATGGGTCAGTTTTGGCTTGGGCCTGCGAAGCTTGTCTAGCTAAGCTAAACATATACGGAACCCGTAAAAAGGAGTGGGCTCATGCATCTCGGATTGGGTTTCACAAGTATATGGTCCGAGATGATATGTATTGAGCCATTTAGCCAAGAGGTGTGTGTCTCACGTAGGTTTGCGGCCCAAAAGATTATACGGCCCAGTTTAGTTAATACCCAATTTCCCGATAATTAACTAGCACATGAAAACATTCAATGGTTCCATTATAAATAACCAATACGCACATAAACGTCTAATGATGCAAGAGTGTAATGTGTAGGTAATTAAACGTAGGAACACACGCCAAAGATTGTGGAATTTAAGTAGCGCTAACCTCAGAGATTCGGGTTGTCACATCATCCCCAACTTGAAAGAAATTTCGTCCCGAAATTTAGCACGTGGTTACTGGGGAAGCTAGTTGTGTTGCGTTGTTTCCTGGTTTTTCCTAGGGTGTCACATCATCCCCCCGTTGGTTTGGAATTTCGTCCCGAAATTCTGTAGTAGCTTCAACCTCAGTAGTGGTTTCATTATTCGCGAACGTTGTGGATATGTCAGTTTCATTTGGTTTTCTCATTCCCAGGTAACCTCTGGGTCACGACGGGAGTTTCAACGAACTCGAACAAAAGGTATTCTGGTGTGCTTGAGAACCTTAACATCTCGGTCAGTAATCTCTACTGGTTCCTTGACGCATCGAAGTTGATCGTCGATAGTGAGCTCCTTCAAGGGAACTATGAGGGTCTCATCTGACAGACACTTCTTCAGATTTGACACGTGGAATACGCTGTGAACTCCACTGAGTTCTGCGGGTAGGTTTAGCTTGTAGGCCACCTTGCCTATTTTCTCTATGATTTCGAACGGTCTGACGTATCGCGGGTTAAGTTTGCTTCGTTTGCCAAAGCGGGCTACACCTTTCCAAGGTGACACTTTAGGTAGCACTCGATCCCCAACCTGGAACTCGAGTGGTTTACTGCGCTTGTCAGCGTAGCTTTTCTGACGGTCCCTAACTGCCGTCATTCGTTTTCGTACCTGAGCAATCTCCTCTGCTGTGTGTATGACGAGTTTTGGGCCGGTACTTTGGCCGTTTCAGACTTCTGCCCAACAAAGAGATGCTTGCCACCTTTGTCCGTACAATGCCTCGAACGGAGCAGCCTGACTGCTGGTGTGGTAATTGTTGTTATTCGAAAGCTCCCCTAAAGGGGGTGTCTTCTCCGACCGTTGCCAAGGTTGATTTCCCGTGCCCGAAGCATGTCTTCAAGAGTTTGGATGGTGCGTTCAATCTGTCCATCCGTCCGTGGATGATATCCTATGCTCATGTCTAAACGTGTGTCAAAGGATTTGTGCACCGCTTGCCACAAATCAGATGTAAATCGTGGGTTGCGATTGGAGGTACTTAAGGTTGGCACCCCGTGCCTAGCAACCGCTTCCTTTAGACAGATGACTGCAAGTGTAGAAACTTTTCAGTTTCTCTTATGGCTAGATAGTATTTTGGTTGCGTAAGACAATCAATGGGTATCCAGGTGATGTCGTTTCTATTTTGAGTTGTAAGTAGGCTATCGACCAGATCCATGGTAGTCTGTTTTTATTTCCATGGGAGTGTTGCTGGTTGCTGGTGCTACACCTTGACTTTCCACAAGTCGATCCATCATTCTCATACTTAACTAGATGGGACTTCATGTCCGATTACCAGTACAAGGTTTATAAATCCTCATTCCTTTCGTCTGAAACCCAGACGGCTAGAATGTCGAACTGGTGTGCTTGCTCAACGCGAGTTTCCCTATAGTTGCCGTGTAATGGCACCCACACTCGTTTCAGGAAGTAGCGAGTACCGTCCGACTGGTCAAAGGTTGCTTCTCCATGCCCTGCATGGTTTCGACTTGAAGATTCCTCTTCCTTCAGTTCTCCAGTTTGAACAGAGCAAGTCTGATTCTGGTAAGTTAGAGTCGATAGCGAGCTGCAGAGCTCGTGTACGTTCAAAGTTCATAGTTGTAATCATCCAAAAGTTTCCTCCAGTGATGCCATTAACTGAATTAGTTTTGTCGAAGTCAGGGTACATGGGAGGCCCTTGCGATCGGTCTAAATAACACATCTGGTACCGTCCAAGTAGTGCCTCCATCTAAAATCTCAAGGCCACGGTTTTCTCCGCTAGTTGTGTGTCGTGCAGTTTCCCCTTTGTAGTTCCATCATGTAAATCATCATTCTCTCGTGTTGCGTCGGTGTGCTGCTAGGACTCTGGTTCGGACCATAAGGATATACCACTGAATCACCCGCATCCTTGGGTGTAAACGTTGCTTAGTGCATTGCAGAGTCAGGATTCGAAAGCTGAAAGGACGTCCTCCTGTGCTAGAGAGGTTTAACCTGTGCGACCTTTGAAAATCCCGTGATTTACCTGCGATAGTATCAAGTGAGACCAAGAAATTGTAGTGTCCACGAAGGACTCTTTGGTGTCGATCAGTTTTCCAACCAAGACGGATCTTAGCAGGATCCACGTGCATCCCTACTTCGCTGATTATATATCCAAAAGATACCTCTCCATCCCAGAAATTATTTTTAACAAGACTTTGAGCGGTGAGGCTCCTCCCTCGGAAGTTCTAACAATAAGATATAAATGCCACCCATGGCGTTCCATTCTCTGGGTCAGGATTCAGAGTGTTGTCAACAAATGCGGTCGATTTATGTGATCCCTGAAGCCGCTGGTGTGTGGGTCAACTCAATGATCATGGTGCATATCATTGAAATGGCCGCATTACATTCAACATGCTGTTCTAAGAGTATTCTCCCCTTGGACTACCATCTGACGATAGTTCGCTCACTAGCCAATCCTCGAGTGGAAGCTTGCTCCTCGCAATTGATCGACAGGTTTTCAATACGTGGCCAAGGCAAACGGTTCTTGACTGCCACCTTGTTGAGTTCTCGATAATCAGCACACATATGAAAAGGCTTCTCTTCATGGGTATAGCGAGGGCTCCTTAAAGCGAAATCTCCTATCCAACAGTTCCTGTAGTTGGTTAATTAGCTCCTGCAACCTTCCTGGTGCAAAACGGTAAGGGGTACGAGTAGTTAGAACTGCCTCTGACGTGAGGTCAAACTGAGTTCCTACCTAATAGTTGTAGAGACGTTCCTGGAAATTCCTCGGTCAGCACATGGAGGAATATCACGAGCAGCTGGTGGATCCTCGATCCTCGCGTCTATAACAATTGCCACATAGCGGGGTAATCCCTTCGTAGACACTCCTGGCTCTCATTGCTGACATACCACTAACCATTGCGCCACTCTAACGCGTTGGAACAGATAACAATCCTCCATGAAGGAGAGGGATACGTAGAATTGTCTCCTCACGGGGTACATCTATCAAGAATATTAGAAGAAGGTCGTTGTCGAACACTTATCCCACAAGGTCGTGTCTGCATCCCAACGACCATATGAGGTTTCTGTTATCTTGCCATCAGTCGATTCCACAACAGGTTCAAACTCCTAGGAGCATCCAGGTCAAACGGAACAGAGACGAAACGGATTGCTACTCCTACTAGCTACCATGGTGTTAAAGTCCTGACGTCGTCCATGCCAAATCTAAATGCCTCTTCCAAGAGCATCATTCCTGGTGTTGTTGTTTTCATTACTAGGATTCCAAGTGCTGTCGTTGTTCCTTTGATCGTCGACCTCTTAACTTAACTACGGCCAAACCATGTTGCAGGCACCTTTATTTCCTTACAAAAAGCTAGGGTTACGAGCACCTGTTGTCGTTGTGACTGCTACCCCCCAATGTCGTTGCTCGAAATGAAGCCCTACTATTCTTCACCATCATAGTTCATCTTTTCAAATCCTGAGCCACGTCCTAAAGCGCTACTCACTGCGCTGGCAGTTACGCATACCACACTAAGGTCAATTATCATCACTTATGCCTCGATTGATTCGTAAAAGTTGACTCCCATGGGTCGCTGACAAAGGTTAAGGATTTGATTGAAGTCAATTCACTGGTGTTCATTGCCGGTAATCAGGGTCGTCAAAGTACTGAGGTCGGTAAAGTGCTACGCTCATCCTCCTGTCTATCGATGTTGCAAGTGGTTCGAGTAATGCACAATATGTTGCGGGAGTGTTGCAGAAGTAATCGCACTTCAGAATCTGAGGCGTCAATACGTTAAGTTCTAGCAAACGAAGAAAGGTGAGAAAGATATCGATCAATCATTCGACGCTGCGACATCTAACACATGGACATTCGTATAAGCACCTAACATTCTACACGATTCGCTGAGCTCAGAGGGGTGTTCAGGTAACACTCGATAGCATCGAGTTTCGAAAGGATCCAAAGGTAAATGAAAAGTTTACGCTTGAGTTTGAGTAGAGGACAATTACTGCTATGACCCCTATAGGTTTGTTATGTTTCTCATTGATCCAATAACGGGACGGAACCCCTTTTCCACTTGTTAAGCCTCACTGGGACTCACATGCACCCCACATTATTATTATGTGTGCACCCACAATAATATTGTGATTTGCATGTTCATCTCAGCTCCTCTTAACTCATGTTAAATGGTTCCCCAAACTCGAGTAGCATTCAAAGGGTATTACGAAGCGTAAGTCTTGAAGGTTTAGGGAATTACCACCCTATCAGTCTCATAATGCGTGCAAGTGTACATGAATTCATATTGTTTGTGCTAAATGTGCAATCACATGCAATATCATATGTAGGTGTTCACTAGTTATGTAGTACAATGAGTATATGAGAGACGAACCTTGCAATCCGGAGCTGAGTGTCATGGTCGTATTCACGTCTTTAGAACTGTCCGGTTATAGTCTGGTTTTACAAAACATTTTTCCCATTTTTAAATAAAACCAAGTTCACTATAACCAATGGCTCTGATACCAATCTGTCACACCCCCAAAATCCACATGCGGAGTACCACCGCTTGGAGGCGTGATTGACCAGGATCTTAGCCACCAAATCACATTGAACTCATGAGTATATTAAATAAAACTTTCTTTTATTAACAATAAGGGTTACAACATTACAATATATCACAGTTTACAGCGGAAGCATATATAGTTCGTTAAGTGTTTATAAACCACATGTGATAGCTCTTAGTCTTGTGTTGCGTTTCCATGTAACTCGACCCATGACCACTCCAGCTTCCCAGACAGCAAGTTCCATTGATTCGCACCTAAAGGCCTACAAGGCATGTAACAACGAGTCAACAACAAAGTTGAGCAAGTTCACAGTTGGTTGTTTAGTTATAGTGTTCGTAAATCATATGTTTATTTCGTAAACCATGTACTGTATTAATCTGTATCATGGTTTCCCAAACATGTTTGCGATGATTAGTGGGGGCTTCCCTTGTGTATCGTATTAATCCGTATCACGGGTTCCCAAACATGTTTGCGATGATTAGTGGGGGCTTCCCATGTTGTATGTTACTAGACTAGTCGTATCCGTGCGTGCCCTTCTTAATCCAAGGACCGTAGCAAGTATGAGTGTACGTAGGTTTTAACGTACGTGCCCTTCAATCTGAGGACAGTAGTAAGTATGAGTGTACGTAGGTTTTACGTACGTGCTCTTCAATCCGAGGACAGTAGTAAGTATGAGTGTACGTAGGTTTTACGTACGTGCCCTTCAATCCGAGGACAGTGAAAAGTAGTTTAATAATAATGATAGTACGAGTAGTTATTCAATCCCATTCCCAACCCACCGGGAATCCCATGCCTTAGGAGTGTGAACTCACCTCGGTTTGCTCGGTAAGGCTTAGTTACTTGTTTTATCGCTGGACACCCCAAACCCTAATATGGTTCCAATGATAATCAGTTTCGTTTACATAGAATTCACTTATTCATCATATATTTTCGACATGTGATAGGCAAGTATGGCACATCTTATCTTACAAGTTATAACGAGCATTCATGTTATATGTATTACACAACACAATTCCATATTTCATCATGCATGAAACCATAATAAATTACAACACTTAAAAATCACTTTGGTTATCAAAATCTTGTATCGAAACCACACACGACCCGACCTGACTTAGCGGCCCATGTTTAGTCCCACATAAGAAAAAAAACATTTGGGTCGTATCATATCAGTGTTGCTACACACTAACAACTTGGGCCCAATTTTGTTTGGGCCCAATTGGTTATACACAACCCTTACAAGATCACTACCCAATAATAAAAAAAAAACATCATGTTCGCTGCCTTGCACCTAATACCGCACTCGTTCAACACGACCCAATTACCCAACTGTCCATCTACGTATTGCAATAGATATACATGTTAGGCAACCTCCTGATCTCACACATCTTGTTAACATAATCCTAGCACATAATCAAAGCGTCACAACATTGTTTCATTCAAGAAATCATCTAGCTAATACGTGGTTAATATATCAACATACTTCCTTATTCAAATAGGTTTTGATCTCATTAAATCCGCACACATAAACATATACATAACACATTCGTCACATGGGTTTTGGACTATTGAGAATCAACAAAATATAAGTGGCCGTCACTTGTTATAGTCACACAAATATCATTGGGCCGATGAAGTTAATTGCTGCCATTTCATTTATTAGCACATGAAATCCTAATACACAATTCACACACTTCTAAATCACTGAAAACCTCATTGAGATTTTCGACTTTGTTCGAATAATTCACTTCCATAGCACATGGGCAGCCTTTATTTTCCAAGGTTATCACAATCTAACATCATTTAACTTCAATTTGATAGGACCGTTCCACTACTGTTAAGTCAACATTTACCATGACTCATATATTTTTCACCTGCACCCCTCAAAGTCAAGCACACATAGTTATCCAAACACTAATAATTTGATTCACACATATCTATAACTGTCAAGATAATGATAATCACATGCTTCTGATCATACAACACTCATGTCAAATTGCACATAAATAATACCTAGATGAACACGATAATCAAGACAAAACAATATACAATTAAGAATCAACACATATGCAATTCTACTAACCAATAGTGGGATCGAACAGGATAATGTTCTCAATGATGGGGGGGTCGTCAACTGTCACCGCGATCCACAAGAGGTTCCCAAGAGGCGTGGGGTTGTTTAGGGTTTTCAATTAACCTATGTATCCCTATACATAATATACGTAAACAAAGAATAAGGAAATGGGCTTAGTTTTGGCTTGGGCCTGCGAAGCTTGTCTAGCTAAGCTAAACATATACGGAACCCGTAAAAAGGAATGGGCTCATGCGTCTCGGATTGGGTTTCATAAGTATATGGTCCGAGATGATATGTATTGAGCCATTTAGCCAAGAGGTGTGTGTCTCACGTAGGTTTGCGGCCCAAAAGATTATACGGCCCAGTTTAGTTAATACCCAATTTCCCGATAATTAACCAGCACATGAAAACATTCAATGGTTCCATTATAAATAACCAATACGCATATAAACGTCTAATGATGCAAGAGTGTAATGTGTAGGTAATTAAACGTAGGAACACACGCCAAAGATTGTGGAATTTAAGTAGCGCTAACCTCAGAGATTCGGGTTGTCACACGAAGTCCACTCGACACTCAAACAAGTCAAAATATTGGTTAAGAATGGTTTGGATTGACATTAAAGTGAGGATTTTCACTCGTCAACCAAACAGGGTCAAAACTATGTTTTTATGTTGATCTTGCACGTAGAGACTTGAAAGCCTCATAATGCGTTAGTGCTAGATAGCAACTTAGTAAAGAATGGTTATACTAAGTTAAGTTTATGAATCCGTGTTATCGGGTCGAATGATAGAAATTAGTTGCCAGAATTGCATAAAGTGGTAATGCTTGAATTTATAACAAACAAGCATGAAATTTGTATATAAGCGTAAAGCCATGTATTGGTACGGATACGCTAAGAATTACAAGCCCGGGGATGGGTAAATAAGATTAGAATGCCAAAGAATAGATTGGAAAACGATTGCACACATAGTTAATGGGTCGAATAATCAAAACAAGGATTATGTGGGCTATTCGTTCACAATCCGGGTTTTGTTAAGTGAAATTTATATAGTTAGATCCGTAATATTAATACGGTCATATAGGAAAAATAATCGGCAAAAACGGACATGTAAATCGAAAGTTATGATAGTTTAAAATTTGATAAGTGAAATAAAATTGCTGGGCAAACATACAGCACCAAATAACAACCCTTTCTGCCAAAATGAAGGTCTCGGGTCGCGCGTGTGACAGCTGTAAAAAAAATCAGGTATCCGTATAATTAATTAACCATGATTAGTCCTTAATTACTGTGCTGAATTTGCAATTAACTACTTTCTGATTGCTGCCATATACATACATGTGCATCACATATTGCTTGATGTCATATTATTATTGCATGATAGCTTATTGACTCAAATGATGCACTAGACGCAGTTAGCACAGTTATCTGATTAGACAGGAAAATGCTGACAGAACTCAGCACATAGACAGACAGTGCATTGAGACACATGATGAGCCAGAAACTAAGTACTACACTAGTATAATGTGTAGGAAAGTAAGGATCACAAAACTGCCTTTCTAAGTGATAGTTTAAGTGCCGAAAAGTGCCTAAAACTCACCCAAAGTGTTGAATTCAGCAAAATTAAGCAAAAATCAGCATTTTAACACACTAATATTATGCAAAAACATGGTTAAATAGTCTTGAATGCTTTCCTAAGTGTCGGGAATCAAAAGTGTCATAAAAGGGTACATAAAGCACACTAAACTGCATAGTTTAGCACTTTAACGAACCAGTAACCAACCGAACAACCGGACACTACCCGAAACACCAAATTTTCGCTAGAAGCACTGTTTTAACATTACCAAGCTAGTTATGGTCCCCGAACATCATAACACCCTATAAAATATCAAGTAACTAAGTAGCCAACTACATACTTGAATTTTTACCCTAAACTAACTATATGATTAAACCTAGCCTACATACCCCCCCCCCCCCCCACCTAGTAATCGGCCATACTTGGCCCCTTACCTCAAGATTTTATTTCATTTAAAAATTGGATCTTGTTTTGCTTTAAGTAACATAATATACAAGGGTTAAAGTGTAGAATTGAATTATAAGAAGGCACATGAGTATTCTAACTTCATTTCCACACACACACTAACATACACAAGTTCTCTTCTTCCTTCCTTGGAGCTCTCGGCCGAACATCACCCCACACACATCCACCATCATTCAATCTTCTTCATACATTCTACATATATACAAAGGTGTTAGAGATCATACAAAGAAGCTAAGAGCTTTCGGAAGACCAAAGACCTCTCTCATTTGCTTTTATCTATCTTATAACTTCTCTTGAGCATCCCTAGCCTTGTGCTAGTGGTAAGAGTCTTGATCTTGCTAGTTTACTTCTATTTTTAGTTGTTGAAGAAGAATCATACTCATAATCTTGAAGAACACTAAGATACATAAGAAGTAATCTTGAACATAAGCATGATTAATGAAGAAACTAAGTTGTTTATGTGTTGATTTGCTTGATGATTGTTGTTTGTTCATGTATATGATGTAGATCACCATATGATCTTGCTAGATCATGATTAAAAACATAATCTAGCAAGATGAGAAAGTAGAAATGTTGTAGGATGATAGATCATCCACACAAGGATGATGAACTTGAAAGAACATAATAATTTCTTGTAAAATAATGATCAAAGTAAGTTGTTAACCATGTAGATCTAAAGATTTCATGGGTGATTTCTAAAGAAACCAAGTTAAAAATATAACTTTTACTAAATCTTGGTTTTTACATAAATAAATTTTATGTTTGGTGGATAAACAAGTGTAGAAACACTTGTGAAACAAGAATAAATCATAAAGAAACATTTTTAGAAATGATGATTATAAGTTGTAAAGATCAATCTTCTTCAAGAATGAAGTTTTTAAAGAACTAATCACACTTTAAAGGATAACAAGGCTTACTAATGACACTAGTAAATTACTACAAATTTTTACAAATATTCAAGTTCATGAAGTAGTAGATTATGCATGATTTGGCAAAATTGGTAATTAAAGGTTGTTTATTGTTGATTGTTGATTGATTGTGATGATTTTTACAAAAGAAAATAATATGCTTGAAAGCATGGAAACCTCCATTTTTAGGGGAAATTATGGAAAAAGTTTCTAAAAATCTAAACACTTAGAAAGATATTTATTAACCTACACTTACAAGTGTATTTCAAACCATAAATTGTTACACAAACTTTGCCATAATTTTTGGTTACAAAAATATAAATATTGGACGTTGGGTTTTATAAATAAAAGTGACTAAATATGTATTTAGGAAATATATATTTAGAAGACATCATGTGTGTGATTATTTGTATATTTTGTGTATTAGTTATATTATTTTAGGACATGAAATAATATAACACATCAAAAATACCAAGAATTACAATCTAAAATATTACCAAAATTCCAAGAATATGAACATACACATTTACACAAAATATTGGCGAAACCGAACTATGGAATATAACTTACAAAATATTCCGGGAATAATATTCACAAGCATATTTTGGTAAATAATATTTTGGACACCAATAGACAAAAACATGATTTTTACAAGTATTACAAACTTATATCATCTTTTTAATAAGAAGAAAATATTAGAAGATATGTCATTTTTGAAAGAAATATATATTTTCTTAAAAAAAAACGGAATGTATCATTTTTGGAGAAAAATGAGTTTATATATATTTTACAAATTAGACATGAAAATATATTATCTTTGAAACTTATGAGAAAATACAAATATTTTTGCCCAAAAGAAAAATTATAAATAATTTTTCTAAGTAATATATATTACAATATATATTTTTGGAAATATATAATGGTGGACTTTTATTAAAGATAATATTTCGGAAAAATTAATACGAAATTAAGTATAAGAATACTTAATACAATAAAATACGTATTCTCATACGTATAAATACACACCGTAATACGACCCTAATACATGGCAAAAATATACAAGTGAAAAATACCCCCATCCTTGGGAAGGATATACAAGTATAAATACTTGGGAAGTATTAAGCTACAATGATATTGTTTTAACAATTATTCCAAAAAATTTAGTGAATATAATTTGAGTTAAAATATTTATTATTTTAATAAATAATTATATAACATGAAATAATATCGAAGATACAAAGAACGTAACTCAAAGACACTAACAAATACTAAATCAAGGCACGGCCTGCTCGTCTAATAGACATTAGTACGTTGTAGGTAGTCGTGTTTACCCGAAGGAGCTTGAGTTATGGTGATTGAAGACGCAAGACTGTGAGTTCATGTCCCCCTTTTCTTTAAACTGTTTTGTTTTATAACTTCGGAGGTGAAGTACATGTTACAAAACGATTACAAACAATTACAATTGGTATGGTTAGCTTTGGAAAGTTCAGTAGATCATGTGAATGGGTAGGCACACTCCTAAGACCATTAATCCTCGTGTTAGGACCGAGGGGCATGAGTGATAGATCTATTTGGGTGTAGCGAGCCCACCCATGTGGACCGGGGTTTGGCCCATGAGGTGACTATGTCTTACAGCCGGAGGCCCGATACATATTTGCTAGGTTTAAGCCTTCCTACGTCGTTGCACGCATGTTAATGGCCTTGCAACCCATTAATCGATCTGTTTCCTTGTTTTTCTTTCATACCAGGATTTACAAAACATACATACAATGATATCAAAGGTTTATTCATACACATAAACAAACACGTGAACTCGCTCAACTTTTGTTGATGTTTTCAAAATACATGTATTTCAGGGAATTAAAAGAGGATCTGGCGGGCGTTGGATGTTTTCAAGTTGCGAATAAGGGATGTCATCCATTGTCTTAGGGTTTGGCTAGTGTGTCTTATTCCTGGACGAGGCATATCTACCAAAGCCTGATTTTATTTAAAGTCTTTTGATGAGTCCTTAGGGAACTCTAAACAATTCACATGGTTTGTAAAACTTAAATTTGGAGTCTATGTTTCAAACAATGATGTTGTGATGTTTTTAAACTTAATTAATGGATGACCATCTGTGGTTTTTATCATATAGTTGTTGTTATGATTGGATGCAATGATATTATGAAAGTCACACCATAATCACGCTTCCGCAAAAGTCAGGGCGTGATAGCTTGGTATCAGAGCTTCGGTTGTAGCGAACTAGGATTCCTTCTCGAGTCTAGACTACAACCATTAGGGCTCTCACGAAAATGTTTTCACAACATGTTTTCATTTCATAAGCGAAACGCCCAGATCCAGGAAAACAAACATTTTTACAAACAAAAAGACACGAAACACATTTCAAGGTTTATGTTTATGGTTCAGTCTGAGAGACTGGCTGGTACAGTCTGGGAGACTGGGTGGTTTAGTCTAAGAGACTAGGTAGTTCAGTCTGGGAGACTGAGTGGTTCAGTTTGAGAGACTAGGTGGTACAGTTTGGGAGACTGGGAGGTTTAGTCTGGGAGACTGGGGGGTTTAGTCTGGGAGACTAGGAAGGATACATGATTACATGAATACCTTGTTATTGATTATATGCTTAGTGTTAATAGTTGATATATGTGCATATGTTGTGATTGTTATGTTACATATACCATGTCGTCATCAGATAGCGGATTGTCTGATGACCATGATCCTATGGCTGTTGTTTCTGACGATGAGATTGTCCCCGAGCCAGAGACCTTTACTTCCGATACCGAGAGTGACCCGGAGATGATGTCTGACGATGACGACGACTTTCAGCCCTTTGCGCTGCCCGATTTCGGAGATGATTTACCGATTGCTGATGGTATCCCGGACGAGGATCCGCTTGTTATTCCTATTCCTGTGCACGATCATCTTATCATCGGTCACCCTGATGGTGAGCATGTCGTGGCACCGATCCTCGCTCCTGTTCCTTTAGTGGTCATTCCTCCAGAGGATTGGCCATTCGATGATCTTTTTGACGATGATTTTGATTTGTTTGTTGATGGTCCCCCTGATGATGCCCATGGCGATGGGGAGCTCGATGAGGACGTTGTTGATATTCCACTTTTGGGGATTCCTGTTATTGAGATTTCTTCTGATTCTAGCTTACACTCTGTTCCAGATTCCTTTGAGTCTGTGTCATCTTCCGCCTTACAGGCAGTCAGATTCCGACGTTATGCTACTAATTTTGATGATGATACGGCCATGTCAGCTGCACCGTTAACTCCATATGACATTGAGCCTAGACTTGATCTTGACTTTATTCCTGTTGATCAGCCTGTTGATGCACCTGCTGATCCTGAGCCGATACCTGCACCTGAGCCTTTGCCTGATCATGATCCTGTACCATTTGGCATACCTGACATTGCACGTCTCATACCAGATCCAGTTCCTGCACCCGCTGACCCTCCTGTTATTGAGCCAGTCATTCCCCCACTTGCACTCGCACCTGTTGATGTTGCTGCTTTTCACCCAGTAGAGTCAGATGTGCACCGTGTCGACCTGCCTATTGTTTTCTTGCAGGATATACCCGCACCCCGTCCAGGGGAAGGCACTTGTAGCCAGCAACCTAGCCATGACCCACATGTATCAGCAACTTTCCCTCACATGCCACAGTCTGCACCTTTTGCTCATTTTACTTCTTCACCACTAGATGAGCCACTTAGATGGTTCCCACCTTACACCATGCCGATTTCTGATCCCTACCATCCCTCACATTTTACTAGTTATACACGGGATGAGCTACTTCTATCATTGCAGCTCCAGTATGAGATCATGAGTCGCAGGATTATAGAGCTTGAGATGATACCGTGACCTTTGCCACGTCCGTGTCAGCCTGCATTTGCTCCTCGTTCATCGCCATCCCCATTTTCACATCCCCCTGCACCGCTTAGTCCATTTCCTGAGTTTGACGCTCAATTTCTCACTGTTGAGCAGCAGATCAGTTATCTGTTGCGTCATGTTTATGATCTTGAGGAGGAGCTAGCGCATGTGCGCAGCTTGCATTTTGTTCCTCCACCACCATCAGCATAGCCGGTTTTTGGTTTTATGTAGGTAGCTTGCTTTTGATGAGAGCACCGCTATTGAGCTGAGCTAGTGAAGCCTTTTTGGAGACCACTTTTTGATTGTATGAGTTATGGTAGATTGATAGACAGTTTGGACAAGGGTAGTGTGACCCTGTGTTCCCGTTTGATACAATACTTTGTAAAACATGTAACAATATGTGTGGTCGATGATTAATGGAAAGCTCAATCGTAATGTTCTCATTAAATACGTTGTTAACTTACATGCTCGCATTATAATTGTGTTGGTTACCTGATTGCTTGCTAAAATACTTGCTACTACATATACATACTATATACTTATTATATGAATAAGACTTGACCTATACAATCTTCTTTATAGAAGATGCCTCCTCGAAGGAACAATCAATTGCCCACAACAGAGGCAGAACTGCATGAACGGATTTCACAAGCAATCGCACAACATGAGGCCTTACGCTTTGAACACAGCGGAGGTACCTCAGGAAATAACCCACCTCATGGTAATGTTTAAGTCACTTAAGACACATTACGATACGTTTGGACATTCCATGTGCGTTTGCTAATGCTTCTGTGAATGATGTTGCTTGTACGGGCTGTACTTACAAGCAGTTCCTTGACTGCAAGCCGCTGAATTTTGACGGCACTGGAGGTGCTGTAGCTTTCGTTAGATGGGCTGAGAAAACAGATTCTGTGCTACGAATGATCAAGTGTGCGCCTGAGCACCAGGTCACTTACATTTATGGACTATTCCTAGACGGAGCTCTATCCTGGTGGAACCTTCAGGTTCAGACTTTAGGTGAGGAAGCAGCATATGGTATGACTTGGGATGAGATGAAAGAACTGGTGCGCAAGAAGTACTGCTCGAGAGCTGAGATTCAGAAGTTGGAAACCGAGTTTTGGAATCTCAAGATGGATGGTCCCAAGATTGTTGAGTATGTGCAGAGATTCCATGACCTGTCTCGTGTTGTCCCCTACATGGTAGAACCGGAATTTAAGCGAGTTGAACGCTTCATCTGGGGATTGGTACCCCAAATTATGAGCATGGTGACTACTTCAAAGCCTCCAAAGATCACCGAGGCCATTGATTTGAGCGTAGCTTTGACTGAAGAAGCAATTAAATTGAACAAGTTTTCAATCTCTAAAGGAAAGAAGAAGGAGACTCGTGTCGAGTCGTCAGGAGAGAACAAAAGGAAGTTCTCAAATTTCAAGAAGGGTACCCAAGGAAACAACAGTGGTAACAAGAAGAGAGATATGAATCCACCAGCCGAGGTTAAGACTGGTGCTGCTACTTCTGGTGCTGAGGTTAGAGGAAAAGGATATATGGGCACCCTGCCCAAATGTGATGTGTGTCAGTTTCATCACACTGGACGATGCAGAGCTGGAAAGTGTGAAACATGCAGAAAAGTTGGCCATGCCAAAGAGACATGCTGGTATGGTGCCGGTCGTGGAAATAATGGTCAGAGAGGAAATGGTAATGGCAACGGAAACCATGGTGGCAACGGTTATGGCAACAGAAGCCATGGTGGAAATCAAGGAAGCAATGGAAATCATGGTGGTTCTGGAAACCAAGTTGGTAATGGAAACCGCAACCAAAACAACAACCAGGGTGGTACTGGGAACAAGTAAGGATGCTTTAGTTGCGGAGATGCCGGCCAATTCAAGCGAGATTGCCCAAAGAACAATCAAGCCCAAGAAAGAGTTTTCAACATTGGAGTTAGGGAAGCTCGCCAGGATCCGAACATAGTCACGGGTACGTTCCCTATCAACCAACACTTTGCATCTGTACTGTTTGATACTGGTGCTGACTATAGCTTCATATCCCTAGAATTTAAGAATATACTTGGGTTAGTTGCCAATAAGTTAGAAATTCCGTACTCGATAGAACTAGCTAATGGAAAGCTAGTAGAGGCAAACGAAGTAATTAGAGGTTGTGTAATAGAGCTGGGAGAGCATGAGTTTACGCTTGATCTTCTACCAGTTGAATTGGGAAGCTTTGACGTGGTAGTAGGAATGGATTGGTTATCAAGTAACCGAGCTGAGATCGTATGTCATGAGAAGATCATCTGAATCCCGATGGTGAATGGAGAGACGATCCTAGTGCACGAAGAAAAGCATGATACGCTTCTAAGGATTATCAGTTGTTTGAAGGCCCGAAAGTTTTTACAGAAAGGATGTGTTGCCTTCTTGGCTCACATTGTTGATAAGGAAGCCGAAGAACCGAAGCTGGAAAATATCCCCGTGGTAATGGAATATCCTCAAGTCTTCCCCGAAGACTTGCCAGGAGTGCCTCCGCAACGACAAGTCGATTTCCACATTGATTTGGTTCCCGGTGCCGCGCCTGTAGCTAAGGCACACTATCGACTTGCGCCTTCTGAGATGCAAGAATTGTTGACGCAGCTTCAAGAGCTTTTGGACAAGGGATTTATTAGACCAAGCTTCTCGCCTTGGGGAGCTCCAGTTCTGTTTGTCAAGAAGAAGGACGGTAGTTTCCGTATGTGTATTGACTACCGAGAGCTGAACAAGTTGACCATCAAGAATTAGTATCCTTTGTCGAGGATTGATGACCTCTTCGATCAACTTCAAGGTTCGAGTTACTACTCCAAGATCGATCTTCGATCAGGTTATCACCAGCTAAGGATACAAGAAGAGAGTATACCAAAGACTGCCCTTAGAACTCGTTATGGACATTATGAGTTTCTAGTAATGCCGTTTGGTCTGACAAACACACCGGTAGTGTTTATGGATCTGATGAACCGAGTTTGCAAGCTGTATCTCGATAAATTCGTGATTGTATTTATCTATGATATTTTGATCTATTCAAGGACGAAGGAAGAGCACAAGAAACACCTTAGAGCCATTTTAGAGCTGCTCAAAAAGGAGAAACTGTACGCAAAGTTCTCGAAGTGCGAGTTCTGGTTGCGTGAGGTACAATTCCTTGGTCATGTAGTGAATGAAAATGGAATCCACGTGGATCCCACCAAGGTCGAGGCAATTAAGAATTGGGAAAATCCAAAGACGCCGACCGAGCTCCGACAGTTTCTAGGTTTAGCAGGGTATTATCGCCGATTTATTGAGGATTTTTCAAAAATTGCTCAGCCGCTAACCTCTCTTACTCAAAAGGACAAGAAGTATGAGTGGGGAGATAAACAAGAGGAAGCTTTTCAGTTGCTCAAGAACAAGCTTTACGATGCACCTATTCTATCCCTACCCGATGGCACCGATGACTTCGTGGTATCCTGTGGCGCCTCGTGTCAGGGATTGGGCTGTGTGCTGATGCAGCGACAGAAGGTTATCGCTTATGCTTCGCGCCAGTTGAAAGTTCATGAGAAGAACTACACCACGCATGATTTGGAATTAGGCGCAGTGGTGTTTGCTTTGAAGATCTGGCGACATTATTTGTATGGCACCCGATGTATGATCTTTACCGATCACAAGAGCCTTCAGCACATATTCAATCAGAAAGAGCCAAATATGAGACAATGACGATGGGTTGAGTTATTAAACGATTATGATTACGAAATCAAATATCACTTAGGAAAGGCGAATGTGGTGGCAGACGCCTTGAGTCGAAAAGAGAGGATTAAGCCCATAAGGGTTAGGGCTTTGGAGATGATCATCCAAACAGACCTCTCGTTGCATATTCGTGCTACACAAAGAGAAGCTCTCAAGAAGGAAAAATCGAAGGATGAATATCTCCGTGGGATGGAGAAGAAGTTGGTACCCAATGAGGAAGGAACCTTGTGTTTCATGGGACGAATTTGGGTTCCCCTCTTTGGAGGTCTTAGAGATGTGATATTTGATGAAGCTCATAAATCAAGGTACTCAATCCACTCAGGATCGGATAAGATGTACCAAGATTTGAAATATTTCTACTGGTGGCCGAGATTGAAAGGTGATGTTGCAACTTATGTTGGAAAATTTTTAACTTGCACCAAGGTGAAGGCCGAGTATTAGAAGCCTTCAGGTCTTCTGCAGCAACCTGAGATACCCATGTGGAAGTGGGAGCAGATCTCGATGGATTTTATAACAAAGTTGCCAAAGACACCCAGAGGTCATGATACGATTTGGGTAATCGTAGACCGTCTGACAAAATCTGCGCACTTTCTGCCAATTAGAGAAAAGGATAACACAGGTTAGGTAGCTGAGCTGTACCTAAGAGAGATAGTTGCACGTCATGGAGTGCCTATCTCGATTATATCTGATAGAGATGGGAGATTTGTGTCAAGGATTTGGCAATCTTTCCAAGAAGCGTTTGGTTCACAGTTGAATTTGAGCACCGCATTTTATCCACAGATGGACGGCCAAAGTGAGAGAATGATTCAGATGCTTGAAGATATGTTATGAGCTTACGTAATGGAATTGGGTGGCAGTTGGGATACTCACCTGCCTTTGGTAGAGTTTTCCTATAACAACAACTACCATACGAGCATTCAAGCTACACCGTTCGAAGCTCTCTACGGATGAAAGTGTCGATCACCGTTATGCTGGGCAGACGCAGGTGATAGGCAACCGGTTGGTCCCAAATTGGTCCAAGAGACGACAGATAAGATCATACAGATCCGAGAGCGCATTAAGGCGACTCGTGATCGACAAAAGAGCTATGCAGACCAAAGGAGGAAGCCTTTGGAATTCGAAGTGGGAGATATGGTTTTGTTAAAAGTCTCACCTTGGAAAGGTGTGGCACGCTTTGGGAAGCATGAAAAGTTAAACCCGCGATTTATTGGACCGTTCAAAATCTTGGAGAGGATTGCTCCTGTAGCAAACAAGTTGGAACTACCAGCAGAACTTAATGGTGTTCATGATACATTCCATGTATCTAATCTAAAGAAGAAGAGTCCAACTCAAGAAACAGTGATCATACCTGCTGATGAAGTTCACATTGACGACACACTCCACTTTACTGAAGAACCTGTTGAGGTTACTGACTGGAAAGTTAACAAGACTCGGAGGAGTAGTGTTAAACTCGTCAAGGTTCGATGGAACGCACGTCACGACCAGTTTACTTGGGAGCGTGAGGACCGCATGAAAGCTAAGTACCCGCATTTATTCCCCAACTCCCCTACAACTAGTAGTAAAGCTTAAAATTTCGGGACGAAATTTTCTTAACAGGGGGAGAATGTGACAACTATAAAAAATTCAGGTATCCGTACAATTAATTAACCATGATTAGTCCTTAATTACTGTGCTGAATTTGCAATTAACTACTTTCTGATTGCTGCCATATACATACATGTGCATCACATATTGCTTGATGTCATATCATTATTGCATGTTAGCTTATTGACTCAAATGATGCACTAGACACAGTTAGCACAGTTTTCTGATAAGATTGGAAAATGCTGACAGAACTCAGCACATAGACAGACAGTGCATTGAGACACATAAAGAGCCAGAAACTAAGTACTACACTAGTATAATGTGTAGGAAAGTAAGGATCACAAAACTGCCTTTCTAAGTGATAGTTTAAGTGCCGAAAAGTGCCTAAAACTCACCCAAAGTGCTGAATTCAGCAAAAATCAGCATTTTAACACACTAATACTATGCAGAAACATGGTTAAATGGTCCTGAATGCTTTCCTAAGTGTCGGGAATCAAAAGTGTCACAAAAGGGTACATAAAGCACACTAAACTGCATAGTTTAGCACTTTAACGAACCAGTAACCAACCGAACAACTGGACATTACCCGAAACACCAAATTTTCACTAGAAGCACTGTTTTAACATTACCAAGCTAGTTATGGTCACCGAACATCATAACACCCTATAAAATATCAAGTAACTAAGTAGCCAACTACATACTTGAATTTTTACCCTAAACTAACTATATGATTAAACCAAGCCTACATACTCCCTAGTAATCGGCCATACTTGGCCCCTTACCTCAAGATTTTATTTCATTTAAAAATTGGATCTTGTTTTGCTTTAAGTAACATAATATACAAGGGTTAAAGTGTAGAATTGAATTATAAGAAGGCGCATGAGTATTCTAACTTCATTTCCACACACACACTAACACACACAAGTTCTCTTCTTCCTTCCTTGGAGCTCTTGGCCGAACATCACCCCATACACATCCACCATCATTCAATCTTCTTCATACATTCTACATATATTCAAAGGTGTTAGAGATCATACAAAGAAGCTAGGAGCTTTCGGAAGATCAAAGACCTCTCTCATTTGCTTTTATCCATCTCATAACTTCTCTTGATCATCCCTAGCCTTGTGCTAGTGGTAAGAGTCTTGATCTTGCTAGTTTACTTCTATTTTTAGTGGTTAAAGAAGAATCATACTCATAATCTTGAAGAACACTAAGATACATAAGAAGTAATCTTGAACATAAGCATGATTAATGAAGAAACTAAGTTGTTTATGTGTTGATTTGCTTGATGATTGTTGTTTGTTCATGTATATGATGTAGATCACCCTATGATCTTGCTTGATCATGATTAAAAACAAAATCTAGCAAGATGAGAAAGTATAAATGTTGTTTGATGATAGATCATCCACACAAGGATCATGAACTTGAAAGAACATAATATTTTCTTGTAAAATAATGATCAAAGTAAGTTGTTAACCATGTAGATCTAAAGATTTCATGGGTGATTTCTAAAGAAACCAATTTAAAAATATAAGTTTTACTAAATCTTGGTTTTTACATAAATAAACTCTATGTTTGGTGGATAAACAAGTGTAGAAACACTTGTGAAACAAGAAGAAATCATAAAGAAACATTTTTAGAAATGATGATCATAAGTTGTAAAGATCAATCTTCTTCAAGAATGAAGGTTTTAAAGAACTAATCACACTTTAAAGGATAACAAGGCTTACTAATGACACTAGTAAATTACTACAAATTTTTACAAATATTCAAGTTCATGAAGTAGTAGATTATGCATGATTTTGGCAAAATTGGTAAATAAAGGTTGTTTATTGTTGATTGTGGATTGATTGTGATGATTTTTACAAAAGAAAATGATATGCTTGAAAGCATGGAAACCTCCATTTTTAGGGGAAAGTATGGCAAAATTTTCTAAAAATCTAAACACTTAGAAAGATATTTATTAACCTACACTTACAAGTGTATTTCAAACCTTAAATTGTTACACAAACTTTGCCATAATTTTTGGTTACAAAAATATAAATATTGGAGGTTGGGTTTTATAAATAAAAGTGACTAAATATGTATTTAGGAAATTTATATTTAGAACACATCATGTGTGTGATTACTTGTATATTTTGTGTATTTGTTATATTATTTTAGGACATGAAATAATATAACACATCAAAAATACCAAGAATTACAATATAAAATATTACTAAAATTCCAAGAATATGAACATACACATTTACACAAAATATTGGCGAAACCGAACTATGGAATATAACTTACAAAATATTCCGGGAATAATATTCACAAGCATACTTTGTTAAATAATATTTTGGACACCAATAGACAAAAATATGATTTTTACAAGTATTACAAACTTATATCATATTTTTAACAAGAAAAAAATATATTATTTTTTGGTGAATAAAAATATGTATTTTCTTGGAAATATTAGAAGATATGTCATTTTGGAAAGAAATATATATTTTCTCAAACAAAACGGAATATTTCATTTTTGGAGAAAAATGAGTTGATATATATTTTACAAATTAGACATGAAAATATATTATCTTTGAAACTTATAAGAAAATACAAATATTTTTGCCCAAAAGAAAAATTATAAATAATTTTTCTAAGTAATATATATTACAATATATATTTTTGGAAATTTATAGTGGTGGACTTTTATTAAAGATAATATTCCGGAAAAATTAATACGAAATTAAATATAAGAATACTTAATACAATAAAATACGTATTCTCATACGTATAAATACACACCGGAATACGACCCTAATACATGGTAAAAATATACAAGTGAAAGATACCCCCATCATTGGGAAAGATATACAAGTATAAATACTTGGGAAGTATTAAGTTACAATGATATTGTTTTAACAATTATTCTAAAAAATTTAGTGAATATAATTTGAGTTAAAATATTTATTATTTTAACAAATAATTATATAACATGAAATAATATCGAAGATACAAAGAACGTAACTCAAAGACACTAAGAAATACTAAATCAAGGCACGGCCCGCTCGTCTAATAGACATTAGTACGTTGTAGGTAGTCGTGTTTACCCAAAGGAGCTTGAGTTACGGTGATTGAAGACGCAAGACTGTGAGTTCATGTCCCCCTTTTCTTTAAACTGTTTTGTTTTATAACTTCGGGGGTGAAGTACATGTTACAAAACGATTACAAACAATTACAATTGGTATGGTTAGCTTTGGAAGGTACAGTAGATCATGTGAATGGGTAGGCGCACTCCTAAGACCATTAATCCTCGTGTTAGGACCGAGGGGCATGAGTGATAGATCTATTTGGGTGTAGCGAGCCCACACCCATGTGGACCGGGGTTTGGCCCATGAGGTGACTATGTCTTACAGCCGGAGGCGCGGTACAAATCTGCTAGGTTTGAGCCTTCCTACGTCGTTGCACGCATGTTAATAGCCTTGGAAACCATTAATCAATCTGTTTCCTTGTTTTGCTTTCATACCAGGATGTACAAAACATACATACATACAATGATATCAAAGGTTTATTCATACACACAAACAAACACATGAACTCGCTCAACTTTTGTTGATGTTTTCAAAATACATGTATTTCAGGGAATTAAAAGTGGATCTGGCGGGCGTTGGATGTTTTCAAGTTGTGAATAAGGGATGTCATCCGTTGTCTCAGGGTTTGGCTACTGTGTCTTATTCCTGGACGAGGCATATCTACCAAAGCCTGATTTTATTTAAAGTCTTTTGATGAGTCCTTAGGGAACTCTAAACAATTCACATGGTTTGTAAAACTTAAATTTGGTGTCTATGTTTCAAACAATGATGTTGTGATGTTTTTAAACTTAATTAATGGATGACCATCTGTGGTTTTTATCATATAGTTGTTGTTATGATTGGATGAAATGATATTAAGAAAGTCACACCATAATCACGCTTCCGCAAAAGTCAGGGTGTGACAGCGCGACGCCAAAATGCTTTCACCGTCGCGTCACGCGACGGCTGTCGCGGACCGCGAAGGCTTGGACTCGATCCGTCACGGGGCGCGATAGCCCTAATTGCTGCAATTATTGTTTGTTTTTCATTGTTTAGAAATGGAACTTGTATATATTCGATATTATGATGTCAAAACTAACAATTGATGTGGTTTTGACCTTAGGCGATGCTCGTTTTGTTGTGGATGTCGATCAAGCAAGGGAATCGAGAACCGAACACAAGTTTTGAATGGTTCCGCACTAATCTAATTTAGTTTAAACCACGTTATTTTGTAAACACTACCGAATGTTGAATTTCTTAATCTAGTTAGTTGGCTATATGTAAACACTATAATGAAGTACATCTTAGTTATTAACTAAGCTTTTGTTAATTATGTATTTAAATTTTAAAAGTTCGTATTTTATGATTAAACAATGGAATTATAAGATGAGTGTTACAGAAATACATAAAAGATATGTCTTCACCAAGTGATGTAAGAATTTAGCCAAGCATAGCCCTTGTTTGACAAAGATTCTTACGATCAATCTTGGATCCCGAGACTACACACACACTCTAAAGATAAAAAGATGGATGATGTTGGTGGATGATGATGGTGTTGTGGTGGTGGTGGAGTGGTGGCAAGTGAGAGAGAAATGGTTTGCCAAGGGATGATATGAAGTGGAACCAAGCACTCCTATTTATAGTTTTAATTAGAAGCTTAAGTATGGCCCATGCCCGCCAGGCACGGCCCCGTGCCAATCTCTCTCTCTTCCTCATTAACTGCTTGTCAGATATTGTACTAACATAGCCCCGTGTGTCAACGACATGGCATGTGGCCAAAGTACTTGCTGTACTATTGAAGATTCTGAAAATCTTTGAGTTGACCACTCCCCGTGTTGGCTTAACACAGCCCCGTGTTGGATGCTATTTTTGTCTTTTGTAGTTATCTTTTTCTTCTGCTCAGTATCTGTCACACCCCAACTGATTGCGAAAACATCGGGGCGCGACACTGAGCGAATCAAATTGTCCAGGAGAATCCATAACAACTATATTACCAGATATTTAATCATTACGTCCCATACCATAACGTATTCAAATAAAACAATTATTACAGATAGAGTATCTCAAAGACAAATATATATTGTTTCGACAACTTGGATTTTATTAGATTTGTTTCTAGACTCTCCTAGCTGGATTCCGTAGCAGCTAACAAGCATCCTAAACACTTGTCACATACTTTAAAATAAAAGTCAATACACATAGTGTAAAGGTGAGCATACAAGTTTAATAGTATATTAGTAGCGAAAGCGATTTACGCATAACCAGTGTGTAACATGTATAAATGTGAAGCAGGTAGGTTATCAACAATGAAATATGCAGAGACATGACTGCGAGTTGTAGAATGCGCAACACATATCACCACTATGACACGTGAAGAAAACCCTTAACAATCCCTGTCCACGACAGGTGCTGAGTCCAAACTATAGTACTATCGTTGCTAAGGTGTCAGGCAACAATCACTGTGTAAACATAACATACTAGCATTCATCGAATAACACATATAACACGCGAGAGCGGTTAGCATATAAAAGTGTTTGCATTGTGTGTCAATTGTGATTTTGATATAGGTAACATATATAACACCCAAAAGTGCTTAAAGCAAAAAGGGATAGAGTATACTCATAGTGCGTCGATAGTGCTAAACACGATCTGTATTGGATTGAAGGGAGCGCTTAGAACTAGCCTGAACACAGTACGATAGTATGAGCGTTGAACAGTGCATAAAACGGTGCGTCAATGGAACGAGTGACGGATGGTGATCCGGTCGAATGGTCATTCGTTTGGGATGGATGTGTTTGTGTATGATGGAACTTTGAAGTTTCCGTTGTAGCATTTTAAAAGATGAGAAGTGTTCCTTCATATCAGGCCATCCGGTCGGACGGTCATCCAGACAGATGGTCGTCCGCTCGGATGGTGATCCAAGTGGAGGTTATATACTTTAAAATTTTTGAAATTGTTTAAGTGTTTGAAAGATCACAAGTCATTCGTTCGGATCGTCGTTCGATCGGATGATGATCCGATCGGACGGCGATTCGTTCGGAGACCTGTTTGTTTTGCAAACTTGTAAAATACGTTAAGTTTAGAAAGTTTTATGATTGAACTGAGATGGTATGACAACGTGCTAAACAACAGAAACCTCATTAGGTCCAACTCATCCGGTCGGACAGGAATCACCCCGTTTGATCCGAACCAGCTGTTCATGACGGTGTTTCATGTTCAACCCATGAATAGGTTGTCTCTTTGATAGTAATCCGTTCTCAGACCGGCACTTCACGGGAGAATGAATAGAAGGCCTGAACGAGCTCAGATTCTATCGATTTTAAGTGAAAAGTTAAGAATGTTGAAGAGAAGTTTGAAACATTAGAGAAATGTTTAGATTTAGGTGAAATCAGTGTTTAAACATTGTAGAAATCCTTTTGATTTGAGTTGTTCTTGGTGGAATGAGGTCACACTTTGGTGTTCATGAACACCCATAATGACGTCATCGTAGAACAACCCATTTCAGGTGGATTTCATGGTTAAAAGTTGTGATTTGTTGGTGAAAATGATATAGAAGCGTGTGTTGATCAAAGAAGTACAAAATTGGAGGAGAAAACTTACAAGAATCGCGAGAAATCGAGAGAAAAGTGGTTGAGAATGCGAAGGGTCGGAGGAGAGCAGTCACATCAGTGAAAAGCTGATGTGACAGGTGGTATTTATAGGCAAGAGGGGAAGAAAGGCGGTGTAGATGATTCGGTCGGAGGGCCTTCCGATCGGATGGCCATCCGATCGCATGGTTATCTGGACGGATGACCATTCGATCGAATGGTCCTTCGATCGGATGGCTTGTGTGAGTTGGTTTCTGACTTTTTGTTTCGTGCGTTGAGCGTTGCGTTGCGAGTAAGCGATGCGATAGTATTACACATTAGTTACACAAATAATATAACTACTAATAATCACAAAAGTAAACCTTAGATTTCGGGTTCGCGATGAGATTGCATTGTGATAGAGTTGCGATTGCGTTTGCGATTAACATCCCACATTATATATATATAAGCACACTTAAGTAAAGCACATAATAGCACACACACACACGTAAAACAACATTCAGAACCTGTAATTCGAGTTGCGATGCGATAGCGATGTGATAGCTTTTAGTTACGTTTATCGCATTGTTACTTCACATATTAAATAATCGTAAAACAAATAGCGTCACATAAAGCATCGATTATCGAGTCAAAGGTACAAGTAATAATTAAGCAAGGAATGACAGATCCAATTAGCAATATTTTCTTCCTTTTACTTTGACTATGACTTTGACTTTGACTTTGACTTTGACTTCGAAAGTCGGGTTGCTACAATATCCATCTTTGGACAAGGCCTGTGTCAGGTGGACACGGCCCCGTGTCAGCCTTCTGTTCTTGTTATTTTGAGGTTTGGATGTGAATTGGGGCTTGGCGATCTGCGACAATTCCTTTTTCTTTGCATGTATGTTGGATTTTGCTGTCTTTTGGCTCGTTTTGCAAATTTAAGCTCTTTTATCCCTGAAAATATAAAAGGAACGAAAACACGAGTTTTTTCCAACATTAGTACTAAAAAGGGTTGCTTTTATGTCGTATTTGACACAATTTATATGTTGTATTTTAATCACATCAAATACCCCCACACTTGAATCTTTTCTTTTCCTCAAGCAAAACTCTATTACGTGGCTTACACACCCAAACAGAATAGGTTGAAGAGAAGGTTTTTGGGTCTTATCTTTACAGTGTCGGGTATCCATGTTTTAAATCTATTTTGTTTTTATTTAATTTACAATCCTACTCGTCATGGTTTATTTAAAACTCAATTTACGAAAAATTATTTACTTTGGGCATAATATGCCTTTATAAAATTCCATTTAGTTATATACAATTTTACACACCTCACAAGTATTCACTCAACACTCGGCCAATATTAAGTGAAACGCTCGTGCCCGATTTGGAACTTACTCCTACCATAGACTTAACAATCAATCAAACCTTCTCCTTTTAACGTTAAATCCTTATAAGTATCAAGAGGAATTTGAAGGGTAGGTGGTGGTTCGGGTTTGGTAAGTTTTATTCGAGAAAGGGGTAAAAGCGTAAACTATCGGTTTTTCTATTGCTTTTTGGCTTAGCAAAAAATAATTTGGCATATTTTTCAAATTTTTCTGATTCTTTTTTTTTGTGCCAAAGTTGAAACTGAGCCGAAATCGTAACTTCATAACCGATAAGTTTACAAAAATGAAAGATGAAAAATGAAAAGGGTAGCTTTTGTGGGTTTGAAATGAAAAAGGTTTTTAAGGTTCAAATGGTTTAACTAGGGGGTGCTTTTGGTTAAAGCAAAGAAAAGAAAGGTTTTTGTTTTAAAATTGGGTTTGTCCTAATGCCTTTATCATTTACTTACTCGGATTTTTGTCGGTAAGGACTTGGAATGCGTCGGGTTGGCAAGTTCTAGATTCTGAGAACCAAACGGCTATTCACACAATAAACGAAAATTGAGCAATTAGTAAAGGTGTATATTTTATGCTCGATAATGGCACAAAACTCACTTTTGTGGTAAAAGGGGTTATAGTGTAAAAATGTATATATAATCAAATTTTACAAAGATTTGTCATGCCCGTTTTTGTAATTTTCTAAATTGGTTCTTTTTTATCACGACGCTATCGGTTGTAAATTTGTAAAAACATAATTTTTAGAACTTGTTTACCCAACTAAACTTTAGACAAGTAAAAAAATGAAAAGAATTTTTTTTGAAAAAGTTTGGGGTGTTTAGCGGTTTCAAGGCGAGTTTTGTGTAAGGCTTGATTTAGGACAAACGATTCAAGGTTTTTATTATCCTCCCCCACCCCCCACACATACACTTAAATTACACATTGTTCTCAATGTGTCCCCAAAAGGATTTATTTTGGAAAAAATGTGAAAAAAGTATGAAAATAACAAAAAAAATTTGTTACTGACACTTGCAGCACGGCCCCATGCTATGGGGACACAACCTCGTGTCTAAAGTGCCAGTAACAAATGAGTCCAGAAGACTTACAGTGGGGTGGCCACGGGGGCGTGCTGGGTGAGCACGGCCCTTGCCACCTTCTAGACAGTAGATTTTTTATAATAGTAAGACGGGCACGGGGGCGTGTTGGGTGAGCACAGCCCCGTGCTGCAGCCACTGATTTGCAGAAAATGAGTCGGGAGGCCTCTGTTTTATGTGCATGGGTTCCATTTTATCATCCAACTGGTGTTACTGTTTTCTATCACACACATATTTCAAATTCCACCAACCAAACATCCATTTTTATTAAAGATAAAACATTATAAGGAAAGGAAACATTACAATCCTACTTAGACTAAAGCTAGATAGATAGAATCTTGGAAATACCTCTCCGGGATTAATTTTTTTAACAAACTAAAAGCTACTGTCACACCCCCAAAATCCACACGCAGAGTATCACCGCTTGGAGGCGTGACTGACCAGGATCAAGCCACCAATCATATTGAACAAGCAAGTAAGTAATTATAAAAGTCCAACCAATACAATTGGTGTCCAAACAAACATAGTTTAAGTTGCAAGCGGAAGCATAAAATTTAAAACCAAAACACAAGTTTAAATGTTTCAAAGTTTAACATGGCACACAGCTGTCCATGTCCCACAACGACTCTTCCCCATGCAAGCTCCTGCTAAACCTATTGACCTGCAAAGCATGTAGTAACGAGTCAACAATAATGTTGAGCGAGTTCACAGTTGGGTGTTCGTTTTAAGTTGTTTCGAAAACAGTTTCCTTTAACTGGCATCCTGCCGTGGGGGTTACCCCATAGTTGAAAACGTGTTCTGTTTTAATCCCGTTTACTCCGGCAATCCAGCCGTGGGGGCTACCCCATGTTTAGTTATCTGGCTTTTCGGCCGTGGGGGCTACCCCATGTATATACTACTAGACTCGTTACCATATCGACTGCTGACTGTAGTCATGTTTATGTGCCCTGAACTGTCAATGTCTATCATCATTGACGTGCCCAGATCCATTAGTTCACACCCGTCCTCTGCGGCACGGTGTGAGGCTTGTCAGACCTAAATAGCGCTATCTAACTAATGACCCGCTCGCCATTGGCCCGTCGATTAAGTCGATATAAAAATGAGGGACTTCGTGATAGAGTTTTGGTCTAGTAAAAGTTAACTGTCCATGAGGACGAGGAATTACATTCCTGAACCAGTACTGTCCTACCCAAGAAAGGATGAGGAATCCATGTTCCTTAACCACATTCCCAACCCCTGGGAATCCCATGCTTTGTAGAAATTGTGAACTCACCTTAGTTTTGCTCGGTAGAATTAATTACTCGTTTAACCAAACAATCAACCAAGTCCTATGATAATTGCACATATAACAGTCAATATGCATACATTCTTGGTACGTATCATTCCACATGTATTCACTAATAAGCGCACACAACACACAAGTAGTGACATTTATCAACCAGTACACCAACTTATTCAGTTAAGCACAAAGTATAAGAATTCATTAATCAAAGCAATGTATCCTATGTATAAATATATCATATTATGTGACCCGACACTAAACAACTCGGTGCATAACCAACTAAACTGTGCGGCCCAATAGCTTTGAACCTGGCCCAACTCTCGGCATTGCTTGGGCTGCTTATGTCTAGCCCAACTCAGGTATACATTTAAGCAGTATGACCCTATCATTAACTAAAAAGGGTGCAGCCCAATATCAATTAAATTAGTCCAATAATTTAACAATTCATTTAACAATTATCGGCTAGACAACATGCATACAATCTGTTAAAATATTCGACCCAATTTACATAATATTAACTTATTAGAGTGTTTATAACAGCCCACTTAGTCATGCATATATACATTATTGGCCCAATCCCCATTACACAAGCATATCGGCCCAATCAAGTAACCTATTGTTTTCCCTCTTTGCTTGCACAACTCATTTAATCACTTAATTCACTTTACATTAATGTCTTTGACTATTGTAACCATATATACAGGAGGTGCACATGAATTTATAAGATAGAAACTACCAGTTCACATGGCCGACATTTACATATACATGCACATAGATTGATGAGATAGAAACTACAAATTCACATGCTACTGACATGTATCAATTCCCTATAATTCCTTGTCACATAAACATTATTAACATAACTATGTTTCAGTTTCTCAACCATGTAATATCCATCAAGAACCCTACCATATAATATAATCTACAAACTTAATACATCATGCATGAGCAGCCTATATCTTTAACATTCAGATTGGTTATATTAAACTAAACACATTCTCGGATTGCATAAAATAAATCTTACCAACCAAGAGGGACTCGATTAGTCAAACAATTGATCCGAATCAGATGACTTCGAAGAAAGGAGGGGGTTATCTCACTGCCGTCGCACGTAAGGGTTTAGGGTTGTTGTGTTGCAATTGTGAGACAAAAGGATGAGTATGTGCAATTGTATTATAAAGCCAAGATCTACATAAGTGGGCCGGTGGTGGTTTGTTAAACCAACTGTGATGTGGGCCGATTATATTTACTAACTCAAAGAATGATTTGGGCCGGTTGTGTTTTCCAAACAAAAACACTGATTTGGGCTGGTATTTCACAACAATGCGGATCAGTATTTGGGCCAAGTCCAACCGTTTATTAATCATAACAACATATATCAATGCATGCACACATATAACACACATTACAAATAACACTCATAATGCACCTTAAATAAACAAAACACACTTTGCAATCAAGTACAAGGTTAAGTCAAACAGAGACCTTGAAAACTCGAGTAGTCACATTATCCCCAAGTTGAAAGAAATTTCGTCCCGAAATTTGGTACATACTCACTGAGGAAGCTAGTTAAGTTTCATGGTTTTCCTGGGGTGTCACATCCTCCCCCTGTTGATCTGGAATTTCGTCCCGAAATTCCGTAGCTTCAGCCTCAGTAGTGGTTGTACTGTTTGCGAATAGTTGGGGATACTTTTGCTTCATTTGATCTTCGCGTTCCCAGGTGAACTCTGGGCCACGACGAGAGTTCCAACGAACTCGAACGAGAGGTATTCTAGTGCGCTTGAGGACCTTAACATCCTGGTCCGTGATTTCAACTGGTTCCTCGACGAATCGTATCTGCTCGTCAATAGTGAGCTCCTTCAAAGGAACTATGAGGGCCTCATCTGACAGACACTTCTTCAGATTCGACACGTGGAAAATGTTGTGAACTGCACTGAGTTCTGCTGGTAAGTTCAGTTTGTAGGCCACCTTGCCTATTTTCTCGATGATGTCGAAAGGTCCGACGTATCGTGGGTTAAGTTTGCCTCGTTTGCCAAAACGAACCACACCCTTCCAGGGTGAAACTTTGAGTAGCACTCGCTCCCCAACCTGGAGCTCGAGTGGTTTCCTGCCCTTATCGGCGTAGCTTTTTTGACGGTCACGAGCTGCCGCCATCCGTTGTTGTATTTGAGCAATCCTTTCTGTAATATCAACTACGAGTTCTGGGCCAGTGATTTGGCTATCGCCAACTTCTGCCCAACAAAGAGGTGATCGGCATTTACGCCCGTATAATGCCTCAAACGGAGCAGCTTTAATGCTGGTGTGGTAGCTGTTATTGTACGAAAATTCCACAAGTGGCAGATGCTTTTCCCAGCCGTTGCCAAAGTCAATTACACATGCCCTAAGCATGTCTTCAAGGGTCCGGATGGTGCGTTCAGACTGCCCATCCGTTTGCGGGTGATAAGCTGTGCTCACATCTAAACGTGAGCCAAAGGACTTGTGCATTGCTTGCCACAGTTCTGAAGTAAAACGTGCATCACGATCCGAGATAATGGAGGTGGGCACCCCATGCCTCGAGACAACTTCCTTAAGGTATACGTCTGCTAAAGTGGAGAACTTATCCGTTTCCTTGATAGCCAAGAAGTGTGCAGACTTTGTGAGTCGCTCCACGATCACCCAAATGGTATCATTACCACGTTGAGATCTAGGCAGGCCAGTAACAAAATCCATGGAAATTTGCTCCCATTTCCATTGTGGTATCTCTGGTTGTTGGAGTAGGCCTGAAGGCTTCTGGTATTCGACTTTGACTCTCGCACAAGTCAAACACTTGCTGACGTAAGTTGCTATGTGAGCTTTCATGCTAGGCCACCAATACGTAGTTTTCAAGTCGTGGTACATCTTATCTGAACCAGGGTGTACTGAGTAACGAGACTTGTGTGCCTCATCCATCACAAGATCACGTAGGTTGCCATAGGGTGGGACCCAAATGCGTCCTGTTACGTAGTAAGCACCGTCTTCCTTTTGTTCTAATCGTTGCCTTGAGCCGCGTAGGGCTTCAGCCCTGATGTTTTCTGGTTTCAATGCTTCCACCTGAGCATCTCGTATCTGTGCAGGAAGACTAGATTGGATAGTGAGTTGTAAAGCTCGTACGCGCTTAGGCGTAGTGTCCTTTCGACTAAGGGCGTCAGCCACAACATTGGCTTTGCCTGGGTGGTACCTGATCGAGCATTCGTAGTCATTCAGTAGCTCGACCCATCGTCGTTGTCGCATATTCAGTTCCTTCTGTTTGAAGATATGCTCGAGACTCCTGTGATCGGTGTAAATGGCGCACTTGGTACCGTACAGGTAGTGTCTCCATATCTTAAGTGCAAAAACAACAGCTCCCAGCTCTAAATCTTGTGTAGTGTAGTTCCTTTCATGAGCTTTAAGTTGGCGTGAGGCGTAGGCTATAACTTTATCCCGTTGCATCAATACACAACCAAGACCCTGAATTGATGCGTCGCAGTAAACCACAAAGTCGTCTGTGCCCTCTGGCAGTGAAAGGATAGGTGCACTGCAAAGTCTATCCTTTAAGTGCTGAAATACTAATTCCTGTGCATTTCCCCATCGATAAACAATGCCTTTCTGCGTTAGTGAGGTGAGAGGTTGTGCAATCTTGGAAAAATCCTTAATGAACCTCCTATAGTAACCTGCCAAGCCCAAGAATTGGCGAATTTCCGTTGGTGTACGAGGTGCAGGCCAGTTCTTAATCGAGTCTACCTTGGATGGATCAACGTGAATCCCATCCTTGTTTACCACATGGCCTAAGAAATGGACTTCACGAAGCCAGAATTCGCATTTTGAAAACTTGGCGTACAACTGTTCTGCTCGAAGGAGTTCCAAAATGAGTCATAAATGCTGCTCGTGTTCCTCCTGACTCTTAGAATAGATCAGGATGTCGTCGATGAAAACAATAACGAACTTGTCCAGGTAAGGCTTGCACACTCGATTCATCAAGTCCATGACGACCGCAGGTGCGTTTGTCAGCCCAAAAGGCATGACCAAAAACTCGTAGTGTCCGTAACGAGTTATAAAGGCTGTTTTGGAGACGTCCTCTTCTCGGACTCTCAGCTGGTGATATCCTGATCTCAAATCAATCTTCAAGTAAAAGCTCGACCCTTGCAGCTGGTCGAATAGGTCGTCGATGCGTGGAAGAGGATAGCGATTCTTCACAGTCTCCTTGTTGAGTTCACGGTAGTCGATGCACATTCTGAAGGTATCGTCTTTCTTCTTCACGAATAGCACTGGAGCTCCCCAGGGCGAAGAGCTAGGACGAATGAAACCCTTATCCAAGAGTTCTTGTAGTTGCGTAGACAGCTCTTCTAGTTCTGATGGGGCTAAACGATAAGGTGCTCGAGCTATAGGCGCTGCTCCAGGAGCAAGCTCGATCTGAAATTCGACCTGGCGATGAGGCGGGAGACCAGGTAGTTCCTCAGGAAATACCTCAGGGAAGTCGCGTACAATCGGAAAATCTTCTATCTTCTTCTCTTTCTTCGAGGTGTCAGTAACGAGAGCCAAAATAGCAGTGTGGCCCCTTTCGCAAACACTTCTGGGCCTTAAGGAAGGAGATGATGCTCTCAACAGCACCACCCTTGTCACCATGAATTACCAACGGTTCTCCACCAGCACGAGGAATGCGGACGATCTTTTCTTTGCAAAGGATCTCTGCTCGATCTTGAGGTAGCCAATCCATACCAATAACGATGTCGAATCCATCACAACGTTGAGGTCATTCCTAGCATCGCCCTGACCAATCACGAACACTCGACCCCCGGCACCATTGCCGTCGTTATTACCCCCGTTGTTGCCTCCATTATTATTCCCGTTTCCTTGATTGTGGTTCTGATTCTGGTTCTGGTTCAACTGTGGGCAGTGTCTCTTGAAGTGACCTTCAGCACCACACTGATAACATCCCTTGTTACACTGCTGTTGCTGCTGATTCTGTGGAGCTTGTGGCTGCTGTTGTCGGTTCTGGTTTGCAGGACTTGAGCTTCTACAATTTTTGGCTCCATGACCAAGCTTGTCGCATCTCTGACAACGGTCTTTGTTGCACTGCCCGCTGTGGTGCAAATTACATCGATTGCACTTAGGGTGGTTTCCCCTGTATCCACCCTGACTTCGATTACCAAAAGACTGCTGACTGGGGCTTCTGTACTCATCCGTTTTTCGCTGCTGCGACTGAGACTGAACCGAAGTGGAACCCTTGTTGGAGGTTCCATCCCACTTTCGCTTGTTGTCACTGGGAGTAGCAGAAGTAGTAATAGTAGTAGCACCAATACGCTTAGGCAGCTTGTTCTGTTCCAATGCCTGGTCTGTGAGACGATGAGCAAGACTGGTAGCATCCTGGATGGTAGCAAGGTTTGCAGTGGTCACATGGCTTTGAATTTTTGGTACTAGGCCTATGAGGTACAACTCAATGCGCTTGATGGGAGGATCCACCATAGTTGGACATATCACTGCCAGTTCGTTGGATCGTTTCGTGTAGGCTTCTATCTCTGACCCCGTCATCTTCAGGTTAAAGAACTCTACTTCCAGCTTGTGGATGTCATCACGACTACAGTATTCATGTTTGATCAGTTCCTTAAAATCATTCCATGGGGTGGCATTAGCAGCCGCCATCCCCAGCATTTGTAGTTGTGCGTTCCACTAATTCAACGCAACGCCTTTGAGAGTACCAGTGGCGTACTTCACCCTACGAGTCTCAGGGCATTCACACATTTCGAAGACCGATTCGAGCTTCTCGAACCAGTGGAGGGGTCCAACGGCCCCTTCAGGACCACTAAAAGTACTAGGACGACAGTCCATGAAGATTTTGAATGTGCATACAGGTGGCTGAGCGTTCTGACCTTGTTGCGCGAGGAAGAAAAGACAGGGTTAAGCGCGAGAGTTGGGTCATGAGAGTAGGATCTAACATCCTAGGATAGGTTCGGAATAGCAGGTTATACCTCCTGCCTGAGCAGCTGCGAGTGTTGCCGTAACTTGTTTGTTAATCAGGGCCGTCAACGGGGCTTGAGTCAGGTTAACGCGTCCAGACATGATCTTCATATCAAGGGAAACATAAGTGAGAAGGGTTCGTGAAAGTGCGATGACAGAAGAGAGTAAGCACACATGTGTTTTCAAACTATAGTTGCTACGTTTATCTAAGCATACCATAAGCAAAGTTCTATGCAATCTAGCAAGTAGGCAATAAGACATAAACCATATCACCTAGAATGTCGAGTCTTGCACTTGGAGCGAAGCGTCGTTGTGGATCGTAGAGCACTGTACAGGTTATAGTCTGGTTTTAACAAAAACGTTTTCCCTTATTAAAACCAAGTTCTCTATAACCAATGGCTCTGATACCAATCTGTCACACCCCCAAAATCCACACGCAGAGTATCACCGCTTGGAGGCGTGACTGACCAGGATCAAGCCACCAATCATATTGAACAAGCAAGTAAGTAATTATAAAAGTCCAACCAATACAATTGGTTTCCAAACAAACAGAGTTTAAGTTGCAAGCGGAAGCATAAAATTTAAAACCAAAACATAAGTTTAAATGTTTCAAAGTTTAACATGGCACATAGCTGTCCATGTCCCACAACGACTCTTCCCCATGCAAGCTCCTGCTAAACCTATTGACCTGCAAAGCATGTAGTAACGAGTCAACAATAATGTTGAGCGAGTTCACAGTTGGGTGTTCGTTTTAAGTTGTTTCGAAAACAGTTTCCTTTAACTGGCATCCTGCCGTGGGGGTTACCCCATAGTTGAAAACGTGTTCTGTTTTAATCCCGTTTACTCTGGCAATCCAGCCGTGGCGGCTACCCCATGTTTAGTTATCTGGCTTTTCGGCCGTGGGGGCTACCCCATGTATATACTACTAGACTCGTTACCATATCGACTGCTGACTGTAGTCATGTTTATGTGCCCTGAACTGTCAATGTCTATCATCATTGACGTGCCCAGATCCATTAGTTCACACCCATCCTCTACGGCACGGTGTGAGGCTTGTCAGACCTAAATAGCGCTATCTAACTAATGACCCGCTCGCCATTGGCCCGACGATTAAGTCGATATAAAAATGAGGGACTTCGTGATAGAGTTTTGGTCTAGTAAAAGTTAACTGTCCATGAGGACGAGGAATTACATTCCTGAACCAGTACTGTCCTACCCAAGAAAGGACGAGGAATCCATGTTCCTTAACCCCATTCCCAACCCCTGGGAATCCCATGCTTTGTAGAAAGTGTGAACTCACCTTAGTTTTGCTCGGTAGAATTAATTACTCGTTTAACCAAACAATCAACCAAGTCCTATGATAATTGCACATATAACAGTCAATATGCATACATTCTTGGTACGTATCATTCCATATGTATTCACTAATAAGCGCACACAACACACAAGTAGTGACATTTATCAACCAGTACACCAACTTATTCAGTTAAGCACAAAGTATAAGAATTCATTAATCAAAGCAATGTATCCTATGTATAAATATATCATATTATGTGACCCGACACTAAACAACTCGATGCATAACCAACTAAACTGTGCGGCCCAATAGCTTTGAACCTGGCCCAACTCTCGGCATTGCTTGGGCTGCTTATGTCTAGCCCAACTCAGGTATACATTTAAGCAGTATGACCCTATCATTAACTAAAAAGGGTGCAGCCCAATATCAATTAAATTAGTCCAATAATTTAACAATTCATTTAACAATTATCGGCTAGACAACATGCATACAATCTGTTAAAATATTCGACCCAATTTACATAATATTAACTTATTAGAGTGTTTATAACAGCCCACTTAGTCATGCATATATACATTATTGGCCCAATCCCCATTACACAAGCATATCGGCCCAATCAAGTAACCTATTGTTTTCCCTCTTTGCTTGCACAACTCATTTAATCACTTAATTCACTTTACATTAATGTCTTTGACTATTGTAACCATATATACAGGAGGTGCACATGAATTTATAAGATAGAAACTACCAGTTCACATGGCCGACATTTACATATACATGCACATAGATTGATGAGATAGAAACTACAAATTCACATGCTACTGACATGTATCAATTCCCTATAATTCCTTGTCACATAAACATTATTAACATAACTATGTTTCAGTTTCTCAACCATGTAATATCCATCAAGAACCCTACCATATAATATAATCTACAAACTTAATACATCATGCATGAGCAGCCTATATCTTTAACATTCAGATCGGTTATATTAAACTAAACACATTCTCGGATTGCATAAAATAAATCTTACCAACCAAGAGGGACTCGATTAGTCAAACAATTGATCCGAATCAGATGACTTCGAAGAAAGGAGGGGGTTATCTCACTGCCGTCGCACGTAAGGGTTTAGGGTTGTTGTGTTGCAATTGTGAGACAAAAGGATGAGTACGTGCAATTGTATTATAAAGCCAAGATCTACATAAGTGGGCCGGTGGTGGTTTGTAAAACCAACTGTGATGTGGGCCGATTATATTTACTAACTCAAAGAATGATTTGGGCCGGTTGTGTTTTCCAAACAAAAACACTGATTTGGGCTGGTATTTCACAACAATGCGGATCAGTATTTGGGCCAAGTCCAACCGTTTATTAATCATAATAACATATATCAATGCATGCACACATATAACACACATTACAAATAACACTCATAATGCACCTTAAATAAACAAAACACACTTTGCAATCAAGTACAAGGTTAAGTCAAACAGAGACCTTGAAAACTCGAGTTGTCACATTATCCCCAAGTTGAAAGAAATTTCGTCCCGAAATTTGGTACGTACTCACTGAGGAAGCTAGTTAAGTTTCATGGTTTTCCTGGGGTGTCACAGCTACATTCCTAAATCTATGAATGTTGGATGATGGAAGACCAATAGCTTTTGTGGGAACACTCAATCTAGAGATCGTTGATCATTTCCTCAATCTCCCTTGGTAGGAAGATAAAGGGTTCCTCATCCGCCTCTTCTTGAGCGGGTACGGGATTGATCGGGACCACAAAGGTGGCGTTAATAGTGGGAGGTTCCGGAATCTCGAAATCCAAACCCTTAGGTTGTATGACCTCATTAGCTAGGTTTCAATCTTCTTGTGGGAAGATTGGCTCCATGGGAGGTAAAGCCAAGATATTCAACCTTTGATGTAGAAGGTTGATTTCTCTGAAACAATCCTCCAGCCCCATGGTAAGGTAGTTCACTCGATCTATGAGAAGCTCCTCCACCAATGTCATCTCATCAAGGCTCTCTCTTAAGGCACTCACGTATCTTACGAGAGTGGCCTCGATTGAGAGCCTTCTTCCCATCCTCTGGTTTCTAGAGCTGGTCGACGATGTTCCACTTTGTTGGCTTGACATCTTGAAAGAAAATGACTAACCATTAGAAGAAAATGGAAGATCAGAACATTCAGCACGGCCCCGTGCCAGCTTGGCATGGCCCGGTGCTGCTCCATTTGCTCCAGCTTTTTAGCTCTTAAAATTTTATTTAAAGTTAGTTTTGAATGATTTTTTAATTTCTAAATGTAAATAACTTGAATTAATGTTTTACTGATGTAGATTTGCAAAACTTTAAGCTAAAAATCAAGAGTACGACCCTCCTATTGAAGCTTTTGAAGCTTGAAGCTTTAAGCTTTAATGGAGTTTATGGAGAATGAAGAAGAGGAAATGTACAAAAGAGGAAAAGATAAGAAGGTTGAATGAGAAGTATGTGTGAAGAATCTCAAAGATGTTGCCTTTTGAGAATGGTTCCAAACATTCTCCCAAAGGCTGACTTTATAGACAGTGACAGTACGTGAGCACGGCCCCGTGCCTAGGCAGCACGACCCCGTGCTGGATGCATGTGTTAGAGATTGTTGTCTGTTAGAAGGACACGGCCTACGTCATTGTTGACACGGCCCCGTGCTAAAAAATCATGAGTGGCACGGCTCCGTGTTAATTCCACACGGCCCATGTTGCTGGAAGAGAGTGGTTTCTTACTGGTTGGAACAACACCGTACTGTTGGATATGTCGTAGACTTAGGCGAGGGATACGAAAACGCAAGAGGTTGTCGGAAAGGTAGAAGATTTCTTTAAAAATGGGAAAATAGGGTCATCCCTTATTTACCTTTTCCGGGCTCTTATTAAAGAAGGTGTGAGTCGATTCGCTCCCGTCCATGCTCTTGGTGTGAGATTCACAGACGGTAAGGGGGGTCGTTATCGCTGAACCGATTCACGGACGACTATCACTTTCGTTTTCGCGGTCGTCTATGGTGGAAGTTTGGTTGACGTCGGTGTTGTTTTCTATGCCTAATTTTTCCTCCATTGATTCTCCTTCTGATGGAATCTTTGAGGAATTTTGCGCCTTCAAGTAAGATTCTATCACTCGGATACTTTGGATGATCCTCTTTTCTATTTCACCTATGGGTTCTAGGTCATCTAGAAAAGAGGATCTAGAGGGTTCAGGCGAAGGGGTTTCTACATTATTTCCACACCCGCTTGTTTCGGGGTATTCATTACAGGAAAACGATGGGGCTAAATAGTGGGGAGTGAAGTTTAGAACGCCACATTCTACTTCTTCATGATCCTCCCCACAAAAATCGCACCATAACCCGTAAGAGTGACAGGGGTAGAAGTAGTCAAAGAAATCCATAAAGTTTTGTTTTTTTAGACCGTCGGGATCAGGCGGCCACTAATTTCTTATAAACAGAGAGTTGGTACGGCCCCGTGCTGCACTCTGTATCTTGGAGAAATTAGTTTTTAAGACTCTGGAGAGTTGACATGGCTCCATGTTGCAGCAGCACGACCCCGTGTTACTTCTGCAGAAAGAGGAAAATAAAAGAGAAAGAAGAAAAACCTAAAAAGAAAAGGAAGAAAAAGATTTGGCTGTTAATTTTAAGCTTTCCTAAAATTCTTGTGTCCCCGGCAACGGCGCCAAAAACTTGACGTGCGTGGGTGAGTATATATTTTTTAGTATTATTTTTAGTTCTTTTTACTCTCCGATTTCAAGTTCTAAATTTATAAAACACGATATTCTAGTATCACTCTACACACACGCTAGGGCAAGTATACCCATTGTGAACGTAGTATAGTGATGGCAAGATACCGAGGTCGTCCAAGGACACCAGAGCTTTTAGTACCGGCTTATCGTCAACGTCTAATCGAACCAACTTTTGAGAAAAGATTTTTAAACTAATAAAAAGATAAAAACAGAAAATAAAAATAAAAATAAAATAAAAAGGATAGACAAGAAAGAATCGCTTGGATCCAACTTATCTTTCATGTACCCTTTTGATGATTTCCGCACTTTGGGCATTTTAAGAGATTATCTTAGTTATAGTAGTGGGCCCCTCTTCCAAGGCGACGTTACCCTCAACCTAGTTTGAGCCAGCAAGGATATAATCCCACTAAGTTGGATTATTGAAAGATAATTACGTAAGTTATTAATGCAAAATGTGGTGGACCCCTCTTCCGAGGCGGCGATTGTTGGTGCAGTTGTCTGTCGACTACATCTTAGTTCGAGTTTTAGTTTAGGGTTGTTTGTACAAGTGCACGAAAATCAAGAAAACATGTTATAGTGTTGATTTCGCTCATAATGACACTTTGTCATTATAAGCGAAATCACATGATAATCTTGATTTCGCTCATATGTCATTTAAGGTGATTTCGCTTATGTGTCCAATGTCTGATTTCGCTTTTATGGCACATGCATGTATGAGCGAAATCCCAAGCCTATAAATAGGCATGTATAAGCGAAATCAGTAGAAGTTAGGTTGAGGTCTTGTATGTTACGGCAAAGCCCTGCCAAATCGTCTCCAGAGCTTGTAAACTGTTAGAAGATCAATAAACTGAGAAAAATTAGTGAAATCAAGTTAAACAAAGACTGAGCACTCTTCTAATCGACTCATTCGGATCAGTCTGAGCACTCTTCTAATCGACTCATTCGGATCAGTCGAACGATCCTACAATTGGTATCAGAGCCAGTTGGAGAAGTTTTGCAGATTACAGCCTTAATTCATTGAGATTTCTATCTTCTACACCTTCTTTCATCAGTTCAACAAGTTTTAACGGTCAAAATCGGATCAAAATTTCACAGATTGTTTAAAATTGGACATAGACAAATCCCTGAGAGTTTGAGACATAAATTCGAAGTAAAAATGGACAAAATTGACCTCGGATTAGATTTCGCTTTTACGGACATTGTGTAATTTCGCTTATTTGAACATCAGGGTTCCACTCTTTTGAACATCAGGGTTCCACTCTTGTGAACATCAGGGTTCCACTCTTGTGTCATTCACATCTTGGGATTTCGTTTTTGTGACATTTTAGAAAACGTGTCGAGATTGGTAGTATGATGGCAATGGTCTTTGATGAACAAGAAAACTATTATTTTGAAAATTTTAACAATTGGAATCGAGGATTTATAGATGAGAGCTATAGAAATGTGAAAAAGGATGTTTGGATCAAAAGGTTTAAATATTTTGTATGTTTGAAAAACGAAACTTTGGAAGATCTAGAAAACCGATATGGAGTCTTACTTGGCTACTTAAAAAATCATGAGATATTTCTATCAGATGCCGAAAAGATAGAAAAGTTTTGCAGATGCTTTACCATTTGAATGGAGTGAATTTTTGAAAAATTTAAGAAAGGATTAAAATTTTTCAAAATTACAGCTAAAAAGATTCATCAGCATACTTAAAAATCATGAATTTGAAAATGGAAAGAAAAGGAAAGAATTGTTTAAAGTTTTGGAAAATAATTTGATGGATATAAGCTTAAATGTGATTGATGAGATAAATAAAAGAATTTGTATGTGTTTTGCTGCAAAACAAAACATGAAGTATGATTATAAGAAAGGATGTTATATTGATGAAAATTTAAAACCTCTTGATTTTGTTAAAATTGTTTGTGTAGGAACATACAAGACAGAGATAAAGGAAATATCAAAGAATGAAGAATCTGTGAAGAATGAATCTTCAAGTTCTGAATCAGTGTGCTCCAAATGTGACAACTTTAAGACTTACAATGACAAACTCTTGAAGGATGCGGAAAGTTTGAAATCGGAAGTCGAGAAGTTGAAAGATGAGAAGCAAACTGATGTAAAACAGATTCTGGATTTACAGGGAACTTGTGAGAAGTTGAAGTATGAGAATGATAAACTGTTGAGTGACTTGAACAGTTTAACATTAGAAAACAAGAAGTTGAAAGAAAAGGCAAAAAATTTTGAAGAAAAAGAAAAAGAATTTGAAAATGAAAAATTGAAATTTGAAAAAGATTTTCAAAGTCAAATGAAGATTTTAGAAGATGAGAAATCTGCTATTTTTAAAAATAATCTTGAAAAACAGATTGAAATAAACTCTCATCTTCAGAAAATCATTCGGCTTGAAAATGAAGCTGAAAAATCTCGGATTAAAATCAAAGAGCTTGAAGAGAAATTGAAAGGTTTTGAGACTTCGTCATCAACACCAAATTATCCCTGTCCAAAACCAATCAATTATGTTCCAATAAGTGAAAATATCACAAACTTTGACAATGTTAAAGTTGAAGATTGTGATGAGAAAACTGATGATGATGAGAAAAAGAAAACATTTTTGAAATTAAAAGAAATGTTTCGAGAAACTGTTCTACATTCTACTGAAAAAGGTGAATGCTCAACGCAAAAACCTGTAAAGAAGAATGTGGAACAAAAACAAAAGGATAAAAAATCAAAAAATGTTCAAAAAGAAAATAAAAGCTCATCAGTTCAATCATCCAATCGTGATAAAAAACCACAAAAATTGGAAAATCAAAACTCAAAAATTGTTGGCAATAAGTGGTGCAGATCGGACCACAGTGCTCAAAAGTCAAATCCAGCAAACAAGAGGAGCAAGGATTATCACCAAGCCAAACAGTGCTATGATCTGAATGTTTGGACTGAAAATGGTGATTGGTACGATAACAGAGTGTGTTACCGATGTGGTTATCAAGGACACATTGCTGTTAACTGCCAAGGTTGGAGTTATGAGACGAGAAGATGCTTTAATTACAACATCAGAGGTCACATTGCCAGAGATTGCCCAAGGAGATCAAATGAAAGATTGAGGGTTAATTCTCTGAAAATGGCAAAGAAATCAGTCAATGTCAAGCCCAAAGAACAGAAGGTTCAAGAACCTAAAGTTCAAGAAACGAAAGTGAAGCTTTCTCAGGGGCAGAAAGACAGACTGAGGAAGAAAAGAAAGAAGGCTAGAGAGTATCTAGAGAAGATTTTGTCCTCGGGTTCACCAGATAGATCGAATAAGAGTTCTGATGAATCAACTCCCTCAACTGCAAAGTCAAGCAAGACAAATTCATCAGATACAAATCTGAGGACGAAAAAGGAAAAGAAGAAGGTGAAAATTGGTGGCAATGAATCTGTTTCTTCGGAAACAAAGAAGCCACATGTCGGCGATGAATCTGGCTCATTAAATTCAGACAAGCCATATTCAGGCGATGAATCTGGTGTGGTAAAGCCAGAAGAGACATGTGTTGAGGTAAAAAATGAGAATTCTGGTTTAACAATGGATGATGCAAATTTTCCACCATTGTTGAACAAGAATTCAAAATCACCCAAGGATCGTCAGGCTTGGGTGAATTTGTTCAAATGAAAAATCTGACTTGCCGGAGTTCCCAGGTTGGTAAGCGTGGAACATGAATCGGCACATTTCTTGAGAAATTCACGAATGTGATATTTCGACTTACAAGTGGTAAATCAGGGACATTAAGTTGTACTTGATTTTCTACAAGTGATGTTTGTGGATTGATCTTAAAAATGTTAGTTTTTACAAGTGATTGAAGAAAACAAAGTGATGAAAGATCCCCGAATTTGTGTAAAGACACACAAAACTTATTTTCCGGAAAAACCATTTTGATTAAAACAAACTTAAGTGTTTTGAAATCACTATGGGAAAATGTTTTGTTGTCAGGGGGAGTTCTGATTGTTCATGCCAGGTCGATGGAGAATTGAAGTGATTCTCATTATGTTGTCAAGTTTGTACAGTTTGTTTTAAATTTTCCCAGAAAATCAAAATTGAGACATATTTTGATTTTAGGGGGAGTAAAAATTTAAAAAAAATTAGAAAATTTGAAAATGTCAAAAACATTGAAAAATTCAAAAATGAGTTTTGTTGAAAAAAGAGGAAATGATAGTAGATCAGTTGGACTGTCACAGCATGCTAAAGAAATGGAGAGATATAATGTGATAAACGATCTCACTAAAGATGTGACGATAGGCTCAGCTAGACTAGTAGATTTGCGATAACGATACAAACCTAAATGAAAAAGCCTAGTTCTAGTGGGAAACATGATCAAAAGCATAGTACTTAGTTTTGTCCTTCTTGATTGTGTGCCTGCTCAGTAATCGCTGATTGTCGAAAGACATAAAACTGGTTAAGTTTGTGAACTTTCACAACTTTGCTGAAAAGTCGCTGTGATTGTGTATTTCTTTTGCAAAGATTTAAACTTGTTTTATTTCTTTATTTTGTTTAAGCATTGGACATCCTCTGCGTATACGTGAGTATCGACCTGGATGTTATTGCCTAAACGTTCTGCTTTATTTTCTTTGGTGTTTCGTTTAAGCTTTGGATCACCTCTGCGTATACGGGAGTATCGACCTGGTGGTTAAAGCCTAAACAACTTCAACTTGTTTTATTTTTCTTATTTTGTTTAAACATTGGACTTTCTCTGCGTATACGGAAGTATCGACCTGATTGTTAATGTTTAAACATTCTGCTTTATTTTCGCACAAATCACAGTTGATAAAAGTTTAAAGGCATTACTTGAGATAGTGTATTGCATGATGAGGGGATATGCTGAGATCGTTGGGTCCATAAGAATTTAGTGCTATCTAAATATACCTTAATGTATCGGTAAGCATTTCGAAAGTTTTTAGATTGAGTTTATGTGGACAACAATATCGTCAATCAACGTGAATCGTTTAGAGCTTAAAATGTTTAAAGCTTAACGGTGCTAGTGATTGGTCACATAAACTGATATGATCCTCTTACACAAACTCAAAAAAATATTGTCTGTAAATATTACTTTACTGTATTTCATTCTTTTTCAAAAATCCAAAAAGTTTTTTAGCATAAATTTTGAAAAATTCAAAAAGATTTTCGACAACTGATGTTGAAAAGCTGATATTCAAAATATCAAAGGCTAAACAAGATGAACAATTGGGTTGGATAATTGGTTTGAAAAGTTGAATCAGAATTTGGAATGTTTCAAATTTTTTTAAATCAATTTTAAATGAAAATGATTCTCAAAGGTTTAGTTGATTCATTAAATTGAATCACAATATTGTTTGTTATAATTGTGTGTTTGAGTTGTGTAGGTTTCTGATCCTGTTGCTACGAAAGCCAGGAGATGCATCAGAATCTGAGGAGAGCTTAAACTGAAAAAGCCAGGATTTGATTTCAATGGTGATAACAAATTCCAGACAGCGATCCCAGCTTGATGATAGGGGGAGTCTGATGAGAGTTAGAGCCAGAGAAAGATCCGGGTACATGATTCCAGGAAAAGTTCCTGAAGAAGACCGATCAAGATTGAAGAATTGTCGTGTTGAAGACTCTCACTGAAGATTCCGTCAACATTCAAGGGGGAGTCTGTTGGTGCAGTTGTCTGTCGACTACATCTTAGTTCGAGTTTTAGTTTAGGGTTGTTTGTACAAGTGCACGAAAATCAAGAAAACATGTTATAGTGTTGATTTCGCTCATAATGACACTTTGTCATTATAAGCGAAATCACATGATAATCTTGATTTCGCTCATATGTCATTTAAGGTGATTTCGCTTATGTGTCCAATGTCTGATTTTGCTTTTATGGCACATGCATGTATGAGCGAAATCCCAAGCCTATGAATAGGCATGTATAAGCGAAATCAGTAGAAGTTAGGTTGAGGTCTTGTATGTTACGGCAAAGCCCTGCCAAATCGTCTCCAGAGCTTGTAAACTGTTAGAAGATCAATAAACTGAGACAAATTAGTGAAATCAAGTTAAACAAAGACTGAATCAATGAATTCCGCCTCTGATTCAGTCTGAGCACTCTTCTGATCGACTCGTTAGGTCGTATAACGATCCTACAGCGATCACCCTCAACCCGTTGGTCTGACTTAGCAGGGATACGATCCTCACGGGGTTGGTTTAATGTTTTGATAAAAGTTTAAGAATAAGGGATTCAAGCTTTTTACACATCTCCCGTGGTGGGTAATGCCCGCTCCGACTCGTGAGGTGTTACTAGGCTTGAACCAGGTTCTCGTAGGATCTATACACTGAATGAGACATAGAATTACCCAAACCACCCTTGTAACCCCCTTCCAGGAAATTAACATGCTTTATATAGACCGTAAAGACATGAATTTGTTGAATCAACAAACATATGAAGAATGATTGAGTAAATTCGCCTTCAATATAAAAAAAACTAATTATTAACGTCATTAATACATACCCAATTAAAAAGTAGCCAAAGTTTTGAAATCATAAAAGAAATACATAAAAGATATGTCTTCACCAAGTGATGTAAGAATTTAGCCAAGCATGGCCTTTGTTTGACAATGATTCTTACGATCAATCTTGGATCCCGAGACTACGCATACACTCTAAAGATGAAAATATGGATGATAGTGGTGGATGATGGTGTTGTAGTGGTGGTGGAGTGGTGGCAAGTGAGAGAGAAGTGGGTTGCCAAGGGATGAGTTGAAGTGAAACCAAGCACTCCTATTTATAGCTGTAAACAGAAGCTTCAGCACGGCTCGTGCCCGCCTAGCATGGCCTCGTGCCCATCTCTCTCTCTTCCTCATTAACTGCTTGTCAGATATTGTACTAACACGGCCCCGTGTGTCAACGGCACGGCCCGTGGCCAAAGTACTTGTTGTACTATTGAAGATTCTAAAAATATTTGATTTGACCACGCCCCGTGTTGGCTTAACACGGCACCGTGTTGACTGCTACTTTTGTCTTTTGTAGTTGTCTTTTTCTTCTGCCCAGTATCCATATTCGGACACGGCCCGTGTCAGGTGGACACGGCCCCGTGTCAGCCTTCTGTTTTTGTTGCTTTGAGGTTTGGATGTGAATTGGGGATTGGCGATCTGCTGCAATTCCTTCTTCTTTGCATTTATGTTGGATTTTGCTGTCTTTTTGCTCCTTTTGCAAATTTAAGCTCTTTTATCCCTGAAAATACAAAAGGAACGAAAACACGAGATTTTTCCAACATTAGTACTAAAAAGGGTTGCTTTTATGCCATATTTGACACAATTTATATGTTGTATTTTAATCACATCAGAAACCATTTGGTTTTACCCTCATGGTTTCCTATTTATCAATCCATCATTTCCGCTTCCAGTGTTGTTTGAGGAAGTATCCATTGGGAAAGGAATAATCTGTTCTAGGAAATCGTTTGGTTTTACCCTCATGGTTTCCTATTTATCAATCCATCATTTCTGCTTCCAGTGTTTTTTGAGGAAGTATCCACTGGGAAATGAACAATCTATTCTAGGAAAACCATTTGGTTTTTCCCTCATGGTTTCCTATTTATTAATCCATCATTTCCACTTTCAGTATTGTTTGGGGAAGTATCCACTGGGAAATGAACAATTTGTTCTAAGAAAACCATTTGGTTGTACCCTCATGGTTTCTTATTTATCAATCCATCATTCTCGCTTCTGGTATTATTTTGAGGAAGTATCCACTGGGGAATGAGCGCCATAGGTATAACAACCCATTCCCACTTCCTGCATTATTTGAGGAAGTATCCACTGGGGAATGATAGAGTCATACTTTACATGGAAATCCTTGTTGGGTCTTTTTATGCAAATAGATAGAAGCCTGGATTCCATGCAAGACAATTGTTTGTTTAATATTAACACAAATTGGTATAGTATGACGTAATTCCATTCAAAACCATTTTTGCCATGAACTTGGCAACACATTCCACGTTCATAAGCTCTAAAGGTCGAATACGTACTCAACAACTAGTGAGAGGTTATAGTACCTTGAGATATTTTAGTAATCAACACTAACACATTGATCTCCAATTCCAATACTAAATGATGCTCCTCATCTTTGGAATCTAAGCTACAACACATCTATCAATCATTCCAACCTTATCAAAACAGTCTCATACGAATAAATTTTGGGACGAAATTTTCAAAAGTAGGGGAGACTGTAACATTTGCAAAATTTCAACCATTGCACACTTTCGATCGTTTTCGTATTTAATAAAATTTTATATTTTATTTACGAAATACGTAATCATACAATCGAGCGAAATGATATTCATGACATTTCCGGAACAAAATCCAAGTTACATATGCCTTTATACCCTTCATATAGCTTAAATAACAAGTTAGAAGGGTTAAAGTGGCAAACAAATGATAATACAAGTCCGGGGGCCAAATCTCCCAAAAAGTGAAAATGTTTGGTCAAAAGGCGTTGCGGACTGTAAGACATATTGTCTTGCAGTCCGTAAGACATGCCCAGAAGCAAAATTTTTGCTTGATAACCAAGCATTGTCACCTATCTTCAAAGCTTGCCACCTTACACTAATTTTGCCACCTTCATTCTAGTTACGACACATGTTAGGACACTAATAAACATCCAATAACACTTGTCATCTCCTTCTTGATCCTCAATTAGTATAAATATCCTTCAATTCTTCACACCACTTCAAAGTCAAAGTGTGAAGTTCTTCTTTCTATCCTTTTTGGAGCTTGCTTCTACATTTAAGCCTCCTTCCCTAAGTCTAATCTTCCCTTTGAAACACAAGTAAGTGTTTCTCATAGTCTATTTCATTTCTTTTGGCTAGTTATGAGCCAAAAGTCAAGCAAATTGACTTTTGCTTTGAATTTCTGTTCTTACCATTTTGGTCAATTCGAACTTCAAATTGAACTTTGCTATGTAATCGTAATATTGAAGGTGTTAATCCTTTGCGATTACACCCTCTGATCATCACGTTTAGTAGGCGAAATGACGAGTCAAACTTTTACAAAATAAAAGTAAAAAATGCATAAAAATGCATTTTACGACGAATGAGTTTTCGGGTATTAAAACTTAAAGTTTTGACACCAAATCAGTTTCGTAACATTATTAGACATGTTTTAGCATGTCTAGCTCGTCATTTCTAGTTTAATGCTTATTCCTTAGTCGAAAGTCGAGTGGTTTGACTTTTGCTTTGACTTTCGAATCTGACCCATTTGGTCAACCTTAGGATCCGACCAAGCCCATTTATATGACCATAGTAATATAGGGAATACCCCTTTAAGGTTATACCTTATGGTCATGTCGTTTGATAGGTTAAGTGATGAGTCAACTTTAGACACTTTAAAAAGGGCAAAAATACCCTTTTTTGCGTAAAATAAGTTTTAAACCTATATGATCAATGTTTTTGATATATAAACTAATCACACAACATTAATAAACATGTTTTGACATATCGGACTAGTCATAGGTCTCATTCGACCATCCGGACCTGTAGTGACGCATACGACCCGGTAAAGTGGCGTAAACCATTTTAACAAGTCTTAACGGGTTAAAACACCTATAGACACTTTCCAAATCAGAATGTAAGGTTATATGAACCATATTATACAGGATCCTTCACTCGTTTGGTTAATAAACCTCTCTATCCGTTCTTCCGTTTAAGTCACGATGCACATTAATCTTATAACAATATGATGATTAGGAAATACTTGAGCTTTTCATATACGATTGAGCAAGACATCTACGCAACCTGTGAGTACATATGTCACACCCCGAAATATCAGAGCATTGGCATGACTGGACCTGTATCTTCATTGACTGGACAAGTCTTTTAGAAAATGAACGCCACTAAGTACTCGTATCTCTAATGGTCCTCCAATTCCAACCGTGCCATAAATTCTAAAAAGTAACCTGAGAAAGAAACATGCGAAAAAGTCAACATAAAGTTGAGGGAGTTCATAGTTTGCTTGTAAAAGATTTGAAATAAATCTTTTTGAATATCCGGTTTTTGAAGTATTGTTGAGAAAACGAATTTAAAATCATTTTCTTGTCAAGTTATATGAAAACTTTGTATGAAAACATGGTATGTATCTTGTATAAATCAAGTCTTTCTGTATGTATCTTGTATAAATCAAGTCTTTCTGTATGTATCTTGTATAAATAAAGTATTTATGTATGTATCTTATATAAATCAAGTATTTCTGTATGTATCTTGTATAAATCAAGTATTCTGTATGTATCTTGTATAAGTCAAGTATTTATGTATGTATCTTGTTGTTAATGGGTTGCAAGGCCATTAACATGTGAGACGACATAGGAAGTCACCAAACCATAGGCATTTATCAAGTTTTTCTGAGACACAAAAGCACTACTTGGTACTCGTTCTCACCAAGAGTGTGGCTGCCCGAAACCCGTTAGATCTAACCTTTTGTTCTGCGGTCTAGGTATATTGTTGATTAATGGTGCTTATGGTACCCTATTCATGACACGATTTCTCGTATCATTTCTCATATCATTTCTTGTATTATTTCTCGTATCATTTCTCGTATCATTCCTTAAAACGCATCATACTTGGTACTCGTTCTCAACAAGAGTGCTTCTTGTTTTTGTATCATACCATTTGTAAACATTGTAACATTTGTATCTTATAAACTCTTGTATTTGTATTTTCCCGTAGTTTAGAAAACTAGAATTCGTGTGTATGCATATTTCAAAAAATACGCTTGTTTGAAAAACCGGTATAAAACATAAGCTTTTCGTAAACCATTTGTGTCAGTTAAAACTTGCTTGTAAAATGGTTTAGAAATATGTAATTCTTGTATGCTTTACAAAAAGTGCATGTCTTTCCACCCCAAAAACATTTAGAAAAATGTAAATCCGTAAAAAGGTGGGGTTATGAACTCACCTGAATATTCTTGTGCAAAGCTAGCTAAATACGACTTCGTGATGTCGTTTCCAAGACGAGACTCGCTAGCGTGCATTCTACAATATTCCTAACACGGAATATCTTATAAGTTTCTAATCAAAAGCGGTAACTAAACTTCGTGTCACCGAGCTCTACCGAATCGTTGACCGAACGATTCGACGGTAAGTTGTTAACTTAATAAAAATTATTAAGTTATACTTGTTAAGTTTTGTCTATTGTCGGTGATAACTAATGAGTCTTGAAAAGACTTAATTCTCGAGAGATTTAAAAATAAATAAATATTTATATAAAAATATATAAATATATCGTTGTAATTACGTTAGCCGTCTCGAGTAGTCGTACGTGTATGTGACTAGTGTTTATGAAAAGAATAAACTCATAATGTGCCGTTTAGGCGTCTTGTAATAAATATATAAAAATTATATTTATTTTATAAGAGAATTCGTGTGTTTGAAATAAATATACAACTATATTTATTTTGTAAAAACGAATTCATGTTGTACGATGTTTGAAATAAATAGATAAGTTATATCTATTTTATAAAAGAATCGTCGTTTTTGTTTGACGCTCGAAATAAATATATAAACTATATTTATTTTATAAAAGGATACGAGTCGTTTAATGTTCGAAATAAACTATATTTATCTATAAGAAGATTCGAGTTTAACATTCGAAATAAATATAATACCTATATTTATTTGTTGCCGAAATAATTTCCGTATCGTTGTTTTCGTAAGTTGTAAGTTGTTGTGGAAAGAAACTTTATATTTGTATCTCGTTTTATAAAAGTCGCTTTATAACAATAATTGTCATTATACTAAAAAAACACGTTTTGTTTTATAATAAAACTCGTTTTATTTTACTGGTTTTCTCGAAAAACGGGCAGAGTTTCCTCTGTTTTTGGACGCCCCGGACAACCAAGTTGTCGTTATATTTTCAAGATTCAATCAAATTATATAATTTTGTCAAATATATCAATGTAAACTATAATTACACTGGTTCGAGCTCGTTGTCACGTGAGAATTATAACTAAAAATATAACTTAAATATTAAACACGCCGATAATCTTTACCAAATCTTCGTGTCGTAATGCCGAACGCGTTGACTGAGTTGACCCGACCTGTTGACCAGGTTGACCAGGTTTGACCAGATCTGACCCGAACCACCGTTGACCCGTTGACTGGGCCGCTGACCAGAGTTGACCATTTTGACTGCTTGTGACCCAAAGCTTTTACCAGTCAACCCGTTGTGTTGACTGGGTTGACCCGAACAAAATTTGAGCCGGACATTAAGAACAACCAGCAAGCCCTAATGACCACCGTTGTCACCTTCCGAACCACCTGGAAACATCACAAGCTAACCCGAAGAAGAAGAATCTAGAGTGGTTCCGAGAATGGAGTGTAAAGAAGTGACTAATGCTTACCGGAGAAGAACACTACCCGAAATCCGCCACTTTCGTTGCCGTACACGGCGGCTCTGACATCGGCAAGAGGGTGCCGACCCTCTCCTCTTCGTCGTTCCTTTCCATCTTATCTCTCTCTTCTGAATTTTTTTTGTCGCCGGGAAATAGGGGTGCTGGCAGCCCGTCGTCAGCCCTGTACTGGTCGTCGGCCGGTCATCGAGGAGGAGAAGGGAGTGGAGGCTGATTGACGGAGGGGGGTCGTCTGAAAAAACGAACCGCCGGCAGTCGCAGGAGTTCCCTGGGCTTCATCGGTTTTCCGGTCACCGATCATGGAGAGAGGAGATGAGTGAGATCGAGAGGTGTGGGTGAGGGAGGATAAGGTGTATGGTTTGTCAATGTTATATTTAGAGTGTTTTAGGGTTCTTCAAAATAAAGAAGATGAAGGAGAAGGAGCATAGCATAGCATGGTGTGCGTGTATATTGTCTGAGAATGAAAAGAAATTGGGTGAAGCACCCCTTATTTAAAGAGATAATAGAGATCTTTTGTGATATTGCAGAGATCTTGTGGTTTCAATTGTTGAGACAAATCTTTTGTAGAGATTTACTATAGATTTTGCAGAGATTTTATGGAGATTTGAAGAGATTTAATAAGATTTCTAGAGATCTTTAAATATTTTACAAGATCTAATATATTATGTGTAGTTTTAGGCTTGTGGGTTTTGGGCTTGGGCCCAGGGCCCAGAAGCCCTTCTTATGTGTAAGTGGCCCGAGACACGTTTTAAAACCGAAATCACCGTAGTCTAATAATATTTCAAAGTTAAAAAATGTGTAAAATAATGTCGGTACCCGTCGTAGTCGCGTTCGTGCGTCGATAACGGTAATATTCGCGAAAAATTACATCGTTGCCGTCTTTAATCCGTTTTTCAAGCTGGTTTCAACTACAGTTGCTAAAATTTAATTTCGAAGCTAGAATATATCGTAAAAATTTAATATTTTTCGGCGTTGTCAGTATCTTGTACGGTATCAGTTCGTTGTCGCGTAATATTCAGCAGGTTTCTCTGTAAACCACAGTTCGCGCACAGTAAAGTCGTATAGACGTTCCTAGGCACTCCAAAGGCCTAATTAAGTTAATTTGCGTCATAAACATTAATTATTGTTGCGTTAATCGTCTATTAATCACGTAATTAAGAGCCATAAATCACCGGTTGTCACAACATAGTCCCCTCTTTTACGTTTTCAAATCGTTTTGGGGTGATTCATATGTGCCTACTAACATTTTTCCAAGTTTACGAAATACTATTATATATGGTTTATATATATAACAATATCCATAAGACAAAATGCTTTTCAATTATGTGTGAAAGTTGTTGGTGCATTATCTATGATACGAGAACATTCATTAACTATAGACAAGCCGACCAGTAGTATATTATAGCGCTATAGGTGTAACAACCTGATCGCACTTCTAATATTATTTTGGTAAGAACCCACTAGGGAATGAGCGCTATAGGTTTAACAACCCATTCCCACTTCCGATATTATTTGAGGAAGTACCCATTGGGGAATGATAGAACCCGTGACACTATGGACAAACCCTTTGGTGGTTTGACCGACGAACTATACACGACGATTGGTTTACACATATATGACGATTGGTTTACACATACATGGCGATTGGTTTTAAACATGACAATTGATTTATACAAAACATGACAATGGCTTTTCAAGTATATATATAAACCATACAATTTACAAGAAAACATTTTGGTTACTTACACATTTTCACAAAGAAACATTTTTGTCGAGTTTCATTGCTACAAGGTTTTCTTTTAAAAATACTAACTTTTATAGTTGGTAAAACATGTTGCATACCAAACACATTTAATACAAAATTTGTTACAAAGTTTTCACTCATCGACCCTCGTAGTCGGACAAGGTATTGCAATACAAATTTCAAAGCCATGAACTTGACCACAAAACCTATGTTACTCACCAGCATTCATTGTTGACATTATTTTGACATATGTTTTAGGTATGAATGTTTGATGATTGCAAAAGCATGCTACACGTAGGATGGACATGTGCCTTAGTTTTACCTTAAAATCTAAAGATAATTGTTTATGTTTTGCTTATGTTCCAAGACAATGTAATTATCTAATCAATGAAATAAAACTTCAAGTACCATCTGTTTGAAACAATTTGTAACGTGACTCCCCGACGTTTCCATCGCGGGTTGTTTTATACGCGGTTGGGGTGTTACACAGAAGTTTAAGGAGATTAATGGGAGAAGTATCATTGGAGGGCCGGATTATAAATTAGGGTTTGGTAAGTCTAAGGTTGTGTGCTTCAAATGCAAAGAGAAATGTCACTTTAAACAAGAGTGCACAAACCGTGAAGTGAACGATAATAGCAACCCGTTTGGAGGAGACTGCTACCAAAAGGCTATCTACCATAAGAATTCTCAACATCCATCGAATAAGTCCAGGCCGATACTAATCAAGGATGGTTCAAAATCAAAAGACAAGGCTTTGGTCATAACCCAAGAGGATGAAGGGTTCAATTGTAACATTTCCATTTATATATATATATATATTAGAATAAAGTATATAAAACTTATATTATTAAACGGGTAGATTATGAGTAAGTTGACTGTTAGAAATATGAAATATCTAGACGAACATAAGAGACCGTTTAATAACTAAATAATAAAAATACATTATAATTAACCTTACTCCATTTTTAACGAAACTTAGGTCAAAATGTAGATAAAAATATGCTCGTTCTAATGACATATTCATCGTTTTATAAAACGTCATATTTTAGAAGTTATAAGCAATATATGAGTGAATCAGCTGAATTAATTATAATAATAAAATTATAACTTATATTTGAAATATGAAATGGTACATGTGCGTGTGTATGAGTTTAAGATCAGAAGGAATCATTCTTGAACGTGTTCCCCAAGAATTCAATTTTCAAACTATAAATACAGAAGTTGTGGAGCAATTGAAACTCACAATTTTTCCCTTCTCTCTCCCCCTCTCTCTGATTATATATACATCCTTTCTATAGTATTTCACCCCATAAATCCTACAAGCTTTGCCCCGTTATAAGTGTTTTAACCCCTAATCACTGATTCGATACCCTGTACGATCGATCTTGAACCCAATAATGGATGTCAAGGCGCTGCCTAAATAAGGCTATGCTTTACTAACTACGTTGGGGTTCTGAAATCATGATGTATCAATTATGTTGAATTGGGTTATTACACTAAACACGAGTGCATTGTATATTTTATTAAGAACTCAGGAGTTATACCAAAGATTATACCAGGAGGCTTGTAGTTAAACCCTAAAGTTACAACGTGAGTCATTCTTCTTTTTTCTCACATTATTGTGAGTCATTTTATTTAAAATTCTTTGCCAAACCCTAATTGTTTTCAGTTATAATTACAGTGATTAAGTCTTTATATTCTGGAATTACTGCCAGTATGTGGGAATGCTTTCAAAACCCTATTTGATTTACAAGTAGATATAAATTATAATGAAAAATACTTATAATTTTATAAATTAAAATTATACATGTAAGTAGTACAAATAAGGTTAATCTATAGATATTTAAATGTGCTACTTAAATTGAAAACCCTATATATTAACTTATGTATCTGTAAAAACTTTGATTTATATATCTATAAAATACATAGGGATACATGTTATAATGCACATATTTAACGAAACTTGTTAGTGCATTATGTCTATCATCTCCGTCAATCCGTTTCGTAGCAAGAAACAGAAGAAATCTAGACTTTATATTGTAATAGTTAGATAAAATGGGCAAGGTGGCAATCTTGTAAATAAGGAGAAATCCTTATACCTTGTGCCTATAAATAGAATCCTTAGGGTTAGGATTTAGGATTTTTGGAGACTTTTGCCATTTTGGAGCTTTGGAGATCTAGATCTAGAGAGAGAAAGTCTAGAGAGAGAAAGGTGATTTGTGGTGCTTGTACTTGTCATATTGATCAACAGAATCACGTTAATTGTACGTTCTTGTGTTCGGTCACGTTCGTGTACGGATTCCGCACGTCACACGTTCGGTTCGCAATCGTTACGGAGTCGAAAACCGGTCCTAACAAGTGGTATCAGAGCAAGAGCTCGGTTGCGACGATCAAACGCACAGAATCGTTCAAGATTTGATCAGATTCAGAGCCAAAAACATCCAGATTTGTCAAATTTTTCATAATTTTCTTGTTCTTCACGTTTTTTTTACTAAATATTGCAAAATTGACGGGGTTTTTCCGGTCCAAATTGGCTGATTAGTTGTGCGAAATTAGCTGATCTATAACCCTACAAATTTTCAGGTCAAAATACCAAGCCGTTTGGAAGAAATCTAAGATTTACTGGCCGATTTCGCTGAAGTGTTCATCAGTGTTTGTCCCACTCGATCGAGCAGCATAAAGAGCCACTCGATCGGGCAGTAATTCTTTTCATTTAACAAGTCACTCGATCGAACAGTGGATCGATCGAACAGCATATCTTTTGTCGTGCTGTCCGAACGACCAGCCCACCCGATCGGGCAATAGTTCGTTTCATTGACACCTCACTCGATCAGGTTTCTTTGTCTACTTTATTATCATTGTCTGTCAATACTATTAAATGTAGGCGGTGTGCAAGTGAATCTCATTACAGGTGTCAACAGTTCTCGGCTTCTTGAAAGATAATTCAGTAGTCACGTGTATGATAATCAATTGATTCATATCAGTTAAACTGTTTCAGTATGTGAGGTCAAATTAGAATTTGTTTCATATAAAATTGTCGGCCATTGTTTACACATATTCATAGATTGCATGTGATATATTATCATGTCCTAATTGAATAAATTCAAGGTGTGCATGTGAAGTATTACTAAAGTTGTCAGCCATTTATTGTTTGCATGTGAGTCTCGATCAAATCAAAGCAATATTTGTGATCAGTAGTTTTTATTTGAGGTTCAATTGAATTTGAATTACATAAATAACTTGCATGTGATGTCAGTGTGCATGTGATTATGTGATTTGAATCTGTGCATGTGCAAATTGTCAAGTCTGTATGTCATCAGTTTTGTATGTTTAGAAAGCACAGTTCATCGTTGAAGTCAAAGTGTCAACCCCACCCGATCGGCCAACAAAGAACTTTTGTCGTGTAGTGCCATTAATAGAGTAGCAGGTCGTTCGAAGTGCCACCCGATCCAAGGCACTCCCACCCGATTCAAGGCACTCCCACCCGATCGGGCAGTAACTCTCTTCATTCAGCGTGTCAACCGTTCGACCAACGTCCCATCCGTTCGACCAGTGTCCCATCCGTTCGACCGACCCATTCGATCGGGCAGCATCAATACTTGTCATTTCACGTTCAATCAAGTGTTATTTCACATTTTATTGAGTGTTATTATCTGATCCATTTCAGTTTTGTCTGATCATTTGTGTGAATCATTTGCAGGTAATTCATAAAGTGCGAATATCAAGAATATATTTGAAAATGTCAAGCAGTGGTGAAGAATTTTACAACACGTTTTACAATGCTTTTACTTCAGAATCATCCGAAAGAAGATCTGAAACAAGAGATTATTCAAAAGAGATTTCAGATAATTTGAAATACGACAATATATATGGAAACCAACAAAAACCACCGAAATTACTGAATGTTGAAGATTATAACTGGTGGAAGACTCGGTTTGAGGGTTGGGTAAAAGCTTTTGCGCATGAAAGTTGGATAAAATTAAAACAAGGATATAAAGAACCAACAAATGAAGGAGGTGCTTTATTAACTGATGAAGAGTTCACAGAAAAAGAAATAAAACATGTTGTAGCTGAACACAGAATGATTACATTGTTATATCAATCAGTTAGAGAAGACATTATTTCACTACTTGAACATGAGAAAACATCAAAGGGTTTGTGGGAGGCTTTAGAAAGAAAATGTACTGGTAGTGAGGAGATTATCAAAAACAAACGTTTATTATTGAAAAAAAGAATTTGATCTATTTGCTTGTATGAAAGGTGAAACTGTACCACAGATGATTGAAAGATTTTGTCACCTTAAACGTGAAATGGAGAGAATTGGTGTGATAAAGGATAATGAAGAGATCATTGATAGGTTGATAGAAGTTGTTCCGAATGAAGACGACTGGTTACACTATGTCATGATTCTCAAAAACAGCAATGATATGAGCAAGGTGACCCTGGATTGGCTGATTGAGAAGTTTGAGGGGCATGATTTGGAAATTAAGAAACAAAACAAAATAGGAAGCCAGCTGTATAAACAAAATGTCGATTTATACTACAGAGGAAACATGTTTGATCAAAAGTCAAAAACGGGATTTAGTGTTGGAAGCTTAAGGGATCCACCTCAGCAAAGTTCTTCAAGAGATTTGGGTTATCATTCAATTGGTTCAAATTCATCAAATCCAAACATAGTCCATTGCAATATCGCTGTAGATCTGAAAAACTCTCAAAGTCTGAATGCAGAAGCTGCCAAGCAACAAATGGTGTTCTTAGCATCTGTCCTGGAATCGTACGAAAGTCTGATCGCGGGAAAAGTTGGAAACCCAAAAATGACAAAGGAAGATTATGATCAGACCGATCCAGAGGAGATGGAGCTAATGGATATTAAATGGTGCATGGCTAGCGCAATGAGGAGAGCACAACGCTTCATGGAGATCACTGGAAGATCGTCTTTGGGATCTGCCGATTCGAAATTGGGGTTTGATAAGGCAAAAGTTACCTGTTTCAAATGCAAACAGAAAGGACACTTCAAGAGAGAGTGTACAAACAGGGAAACTGATGAACCCACGAATCCATTCAGAGATGATTATTATAAGAAGGCAATTTATCATCGCAACAGTGGATCATCAAATGTGAATCAGAAACAGGTCGATGAAGGATCGTCAAAAGAAAAATCAAGGGCGATGGCCGTTATTCAAGAAGACGAAGGTTATGACTAGAGTCAAGTTCTTCCTAAAGAAGATTATGTTGGATCTGCATTTGTAGCTGAAGTGGATTATGATAATTGGTGGAGAAGAGATAGTGCAAGATATGAGATCAGTAAATTGAGTGCTCCATTCAAAGAGGCTCGGAGAGCCAAAAGATGGAATGCTGAATTGGAATGTTACATGGATCCACAGGGCAATCCAGTGGTTGATCCTTCGAAGGTGGATTTTGATGCAGCAACAAATCTTTCCATATCAGGACACTTATCATACAAGAAGGTTATCCAAAAAAGGTTATGAAGCTGATCTGATAAACAAAGTGAAAGAAATTTTTGAACAAAGTCTACCAAAGGTGGTAGAAATGAGAAAAAGGAAAGAACAAGAGCTGGAAAAGCTGATAGAGGAGGTGAAGAAAACGACAGAGAATGCTGATGAGGATGAACAAAAGAAGGAAGAAGATCAGAAAGTTGAAACAGAAGAATCACAGGTGCTGAAAGAAACTGAGGTAAATGAATCTTCTGAATTATTAAATGTTTAAAATGTTGATGAAACTGAAGATAAGTGCAGGAATTGCATAGAAATGTGCAAAGTCTGTACTGAGAAAGATGAAAAGATAAAAACAAAAGAAATCGAAATAAATAAAATTGAAATAGCTTTTAAAATAAGATGTAAAGAAATGATTGAAAATGAAGAAATTTTGAAACAAAAGATTGAAAAGCTGACACTGAAATGTCAAGATTTTGAAAAGGAAAATGAAATTTTAAGACAAATGTGTACAGCAAAATGTGAAGGTTGTGTTGAAAAAGATAATAAGTTTCAAGATTTTCAAAAAGAGTATGATAGTTTGAAATGGTCAAGTCAGAGGGTACAAGAAGCTTATGATACTTTAAAGAAACAAGTCAAATGTTTTAATGAAAGATTGTCTGAAACTTTAACAACAAAGGAACTTTATGAGAAAAAGTTTAAAGAAAAGCAACTTGAATTAAACAAGTGTGTTGATGAAGTTGCTAATATCAAACAAGTTCTGGTTGAAAAAGAAAAGATTGTTACAAAACTTCAAAGTTATCATAGTTCTTCGTACATTCTCGAACGCATTTTCAACATCACACCAGATGACAAAGATTCTGATAAGAATAAAAAGGGTATTGGTTCAGAATTTCACCAGGTACCACCACCATTGAGAAATAACTATACTTTTTATGATGAGGAAACGGTGGCAAAAGGTCTGAATATAGTTGACCAATTACCTGAAAGCATTGATGTGACTTACGCCAAATCTGATGAAGCTGATGATTCAGAGGTGGTAAATAAGGTTGTTGAAAGCGTTTTGAAAGATGAGTCTACCAAAGGTAAGTCTGAATCACAGGATGAAAATGAGGGAAATTTTCATGATGGCCATCTTAAACAGTCAAAATCTGAGAAAGTTGTGAATGATGATCTAAAAGGATTGGCTTATACCATGATTAGATTGGACAAATTATTCTCAGATAACGAGTTCCCGATTCAGATTGTGATTGCAGATAAAATTGACAAAGTGTTCAAACTGGTTGAGATCGAAAAGTCAGAAATTTCAAAATTTGCTGGAAAGAGCAAGAAAACTTTTTATAACAAACCCGGTTACAATAAGAAGAATATGAAAGCAGGGTTGGGTTATAAAAAGAAACAAAATCAAGATAAAAGGTTTGAAAAGAAAATTTTCAAAAGAGAATGAATTTCGTTCACGGAAAAAAGTTCAGAAGAAGAGAAAGAACTCAAATTTAGACAACAGTCTAATGAAGAGTTCTATGCTCAGAAAAAGCAACAACAACAGGCTAAAGATGTTTCAAGAAAAACTTGTTTTAAATGTGATCAAACTGGACATCTTGCACGAAAGTGTCCAAACCCAAAGCCTGTTGATGTTGAAAAACAGAAATCTGAGGTTGAGAAACAAAAGACTACCAGATTTGATTCAAAACAAACTTGGAGGTACAACACAAACAAGTTTGCTTCGAATCAAACTTGGAAATCAAACCAGACTAGGTCTGATTAAAGACAAACCCAGAATTCTTACACACCCAGATTCAGAACAACTCAAAGTTGGCAAACTTCAGTTGATATGACAAAACCAAACCAATTTTGGAAACCAAAAGTTGTTGTTCAAAATCAAAATAATCAAAACGAGTCACGATTTTACAGAAGAAATGCGTCAAAAGGACAAAACTGGGTGGTTAAGAAACAAGTGACTTCTGTGGATGATGAAAAAGTTGAAGTCAAAGATGAAAAATTGTTTGTGAAAATTGACAAAGATTTTCCAAAATTGAATGAAACTTATTGTGTTGAAATGCCTAAGGTCAAACAGACCTGGGCTGAATTGTTCAAGTAATTGAGTTTGTGTAAATATGCAGGTGCTCAAGAAGTTTGATTGTCAAGAAAAAGAATTGATGAGCAGCCTGGCACAGGAGGAGAAGGCTGCTGAACCCTGGTTTGGTTAAACAGGGAGTTTATCAGTTTCTGTACATAAATAAACTATATTTCAAAAACCCTAAAAATTTAAAAATCAGAAATATGTTTTTATTTTGTCAAAAACTTGAAAAATAACAAAAATATGTTTGTTTTTAAATTTGTCAAAAATCAAAATTCACAAAAATATGTTGAGTGAATACGCCGAAACCCTCACGGCTGAACAAACATGATTACTTTCACAAGATTGAAAAACGGTTTTCAAACTGTAAAAAATCAATGGGTTGTAAATCATGGGGGTACATTATATTTTCTGCAAATCAGTGCATGTGAGTTAAACAGAGAATGTGAAGCAGAAATGGATGGCGAGATGAAGCTATCTACATCGGTTTGTCAAATTTTATTAAATGGTTTTGAATTTTAGGGGGGGTAAGAAATTGTCAGAAAATCCAAAAACATTAGAAAATTTGAAAAAGCCAAAAACATGATAAAATTCAAAAATGAGTTTTTGTGTAAAAAGAGGAAATGATAGTACATCAGTAGACAGTTGCAGTACGCTAAAGAAATGTAAAGTTTAAAAGTGATTAAGCAGTCTCGCTGATGATATGGTGATAGGTTTTTACACATTTAGTAAGTTTGTTCGGGATATAAACCTAAATCATTACTTGCTTATTACGTGGGGAACATCTCTCGGATATATAGGTAACCCCTGAAATCCTGTTTGAAAGACTCTATTTCTGACATACTAGGTCTTTGTATGTGATGATATCTGGGGTATTATACCAGGACTTCTGATTTTGCGGGAGCAATAGCCTAGTCCTCATATAATACTCTGCACTGCTTTATTCATAAAGCCCACCCTCAGCATAAAAAATGATGAAACATTGAAAAATACTAATCATGTGTTGTTGAAAAGAAGATCCCCAAGGGGGACCCACCTAAAGTCGAGCCATCATCTCTCTGATTTTGCGGAAGCAATAGCCTGAGCTCTCATGGCCTCGCATTTACCCCTTACAGATATCATTAGTGAGCACTCACCTGTAAGACTGAATATAGAAGTATGGATACGGGAGTATATTCTGAGGTTGGACACGCGTATAAGTTAAGATCTTAAAACACTAAATTCGTATCCTGAACAAATTGAAATTTGTGTGAAAGCTTAAGAGGATCAGTATATCGGCAATCTAAGCGAATTGTTTAATTCTGAGTATGAAATCAAAGCTTAACGGTACTTGTAGCTTGTCGGTAGCTGATATGATTCCCTAACACGCTCACCAAAAATATGTTTGTAAATATTCTTTACTGCTTTATGTTTCAGAAAAAATTACAAAAAGATTTTGATTTCACTTGAGTTTCGACAACCGACGTCTGAGAGCTGAGTTTCAAAATCTAAGTATGCTGATTGTGTTTCTGAAAATAAAACAAGTTCATTAATTTGTAACTTGAAGTTTTAAAATAAAAATTTAAAAACAGTTTGTGATATCTCCAAGGTCATTAAGTTGGACTTGGTTGATAATTAGTGAGGATTTTGGATGTTTAAATGTTTAAATCTGTTGAAAAGAGATAGATGTCGATTTTGGTATCTTATATCGTCAAATCTATGAAGTTTGTTGATAGGGGGAGTGGAACCAAGATAATCCTAGAAATATTCATATTTTAAAAAAAGAGCCAGGTTACGGTTTCTGGACATCTAAAAGTGCTTTCACTGTAAAAATATTTTAGTATATGTTGAGAGAGCCAGGTCATCAATCCTGGAGATTCAAAATGTTTTTACTTATGAATGTATGAGATTTGCAGATGGTATTCCAGATTACGATCCCGACAGCTGAGTCTAAGGGGGAGTCTGAAGACGAGCTCGAAGCAAGGGAGAGTTTGTATCCGAAAAGCCAGGTGTCGATCCCAAAAGCACGGATGCTTGACGAAAGGGGGAGCCTGAAGAGAAAGAGTCTAACGAGAGGGGGAGCAATTGAAGCCGAAGACAGATCCACGAGGATTCTGTTCAAGAAAGAGGGAGTCTGTGGTTGCCGATGATATCAAACCTTTAAGAAGACTCAGAGAGAGAGAAAGACAAGACGCTACGAGATTGACTGCGACAATATCCAAGGGGGAGTCTGTTAGTGCATTATGTCTATCGTCTCCGTCAATCCGTTTCGTAGCAAGAAACAGAAGAAATCTAGACTTTATATTGTAATAGTTAGATAAAATGGGCAAGGTGGCAATCTTGTAAATAAGGAGAAATCTTTATACCTTGTGCCTATAAATAGAATCCTTAGGGTTAGGATTTAGGATTTTTGGAGACTTTTGCCATTTTGGAGCTTTGGAGATCTAGATCTAGAGAGAGAAAGTTTAGAGAGAGAAAGGTGATTCGTGGTGCTTGTACTCGTCATATTGATCAATAGAATCACGTTAATTGTACATTCTTGTGTTCGGTCATGTTTGTGTACGGATTCCGCACATCACACGTTCGGTTCGCAATCGTTACGGAGTCGAAAACCGGTCCTAACAAAACTTAAATATATTAACTTAATAAAACACATGTATATTAAGTATGTGTACTCCATAGTGTTATAAAATTATATACATATCAAAACCCCATAAATATTATAACCCTAAATTTAATGGGGTTATAACAAAATATAATGCATTGACTATATATATGCACATATGTATATTACAAAATAAATGATATCATTTAGCCATAATGTATATCAGAGTAACTAGTTGATATTGCCATAGTATATTCCCATGGTACCACCTGTAATTAATAATATGAGCATAAAGTTTAAGTTGGGTTATGTATTCAGCAATTACTACCGATATGTGGGATTTGGTATGTATTATTTGATAACCGTCACTAGGTGAAAGAATGATCAACAGAATCGGACCACAGTTACTAGTTGAAAGAACGATCAACAGTGATACGAACACAATAACTAGTTGAAAGAACGATCAACGGTATTATGACCACTGTCACTAGTTGAAAGAATGATCAACAGTGATATGACCACCATCACGGGAATCGCCTAGTGACAAATACCTTTGAATAATAGTAAGATATAATATATACATTACTTGATAACCTTCACTATTGGACGAAAGTTAGCCAATGAGTGATATGACCACCGTCACATCGGAACTGCCACCATGTGACAAATACTGATTGAGTTTTTGGTAGATATAAACAATATAATCTCCCATGATACTGTAAAATATAACAATGTGTCTTTTTATAAAATAGAATGAACTCACCAGTATTTTTCGTTGATAAAATGTTTTCAAACGCGTTTCAGGTAACTTACTGTGAAAGTAATAGAAGCCTGCTGTGGAGCACTGAATACTTAAATAAAGTGGCTATAATTACCTGAATAAAAGAAGAAATTTATGTTTTATCAATTAGGGTATATCCCTATAAAAATATTTGAATGGAATATGGGTTTTAGCCCATTTGTTTAAATATTAAACGTTTGGTGTTTTACAAACTTTGAAATTATTTCCTAACTACGATTCTGATGAAAAATTCCGCTGCGTGTTTAATGAACATCGGTACCACTTGACTGGTTCATGGCTCCCATTCCTAGGGTGGGGTCGGGGGCTGTGACATCAATTGGAATAATCTCATTCCTAAAACCAATAATCTTGCACTTATGGCCGAATTGGTTTAATTAGGTGAATCTGAGAAGTCGAAAAAGATTGAGGTTTGTGAGAAAGTTGAGGAAGTTGCTGAAGAAGTATGTGATGAAGTTAAATTTGATGAAAGTTTAGAAGATAATGATGAAGATGAATCATCAGTTATGGATACCAAAAATTTCCAAATTCCTACTAAAGAGGTTATTAATAATGCATTTTGATCTATTATACCTCTTGATGTTTTCAAATCTTTTGCAGGTTTCTTTGGAGAGGGAGGTAACTACAATGACTTACATTTTAGCGAAGATGAGAAAGAACCGGTAGAAGAAATCATCGATGTATAGAAAGAGATGAATGTTGAAACTTTGACAGAGATCGCAGAGAAGGCCATGATGGCACAATTGAAAGAGGTAGTGAAATCCTCTGAAGAAGAAAAATAGTTATCCGAGTTGGTAGGAGAAATCAAATAAAAATGTTGACATTGTGATCGAAAACGTAACATCCTTTCAATGCAAGACGTGTACTGAACCTTGCAAGTTGTGCATTGAAAAGGATGAAAACTACAAAATTTTGAAAAAACATACGGACAATATGCCGTATGATCTAAAGAGTGTGAAAGAAGCTTACGATAAACTACAAAAGTCAATAAACAAGTTTTGACAAGCAAATAACGAAAATGATGCAACAAGTTTAATGCTCAAGAAAACTGTTTTAGCCAACAAAATCGCGATTAATAATCATATTGACACCATTGCTAAACTAAAACAAGAGCTAGAAACAGCTAAGATTGAAACTGAGCGTGTTGATAAGAAATTGATACGCTACTCAACAATATCATATGTCCTAGACCACATCCTTCCCAAGCCTACAGGTAAGGAGAAATCAGGGGAAGATGACTACGGATATCACAACCAGGGTGTTGGGTACCATCATGTTCCACCCCAATGTGGAGTAGTAACTCCAAAAAGAATCCTGATGGGGTGGATTAGACATTGAACGTGAGATTGAAAATTGAACAAAAAGATAAACTGCTTGAAAATCTCGACGTCACCTACACAAAATCTGATTCGGATTGTGAGTCAGATGTTGTTGAAAAGGTTTTCAAAAGTGAAAGTGATAAAACCGAGTTTGAGACAGTAAAAACGAAGTTTGGTAAAAAAGAGTTCAAGTTCGTATTCTGATAGCGATGAAAGCTTTCACAAGAATTACATTGCAAAATCAAGACATTGTTCGTGTGATCCAAATGTTATCATGTACAAAATGAGTCGATCAGACAAGTTATATTCTGATTCTGAATTTCTGCTTCAGAATGTCAACATGAATAAAGTCAAGAAAGTTTTCAAACTGGTTGAGGTTGAGTTGTCAGAAGTTGACACAGTGTCAAGTGGTCAAAGTTTTTCAAACTATAAAAGAGAACAAGCTTATTACTCTAAACCAATGTTTTAAAAACCGGTTTTTAAATCATATCGGGTTTGACTCTAAAATGGTTTAACCGATTGAACCGGGTTGTACTGGCCGGTTCAACCGGGTTACTAGTTAACTCTATAATTTCATAAAATACAAATTCATCACAAAAAATAATTTAATCTCTATTAGGATTTATGTAACTGAAAAATATACTATTTTCTTGTAAAATATTAACCATTTTCAGAGGATTTATATCAGTAACAGTTTCAACAATGATTAAATATTAAAATAAAAGGCGTTTTGTTAATTACCGGAAATATGGAAGGTCAATATTACCTTTATATAGTATTTTATTAAAATCAAAATATCAAATTTTAAGATAATGCAAACCGGTTTAACGGTTTGAACCGGTAGAACCGGATTTACCGCTGGTACATAAGACATACCGTATTCAGGTTTTACTAGCCTTTATCGTACTGGGCATGTATCTGATATCCGGTTTAACCGGTATAACCGGCCGGTTCATACCGGTATTTAAAACATTGCTCTAAACCACGAACCTCCAATTTCAATAATCAACAAAGAAACTATTATTACAGGAGAAATGGTTTGATGTATGGTAAGCAAAGATATGGGAAGTTTAGAAAGACCAAGTTTGTGAAAAATATGACTTTCGTTTCAGAAACTAGTTCTGGAAGCGAGAACGAAAGCCAGTTCAAGAACCAATCAAATGATGAGTTCTTTGAACAAAAGAAGAAGCGTGAATAGGTTGAAGGACTTACTATTGTCACTGATACTAGAACTTGCCTTAAATGCATCCAAGTGGGACACATTTCTTTTCAAAGTCCACAAAAAGGTTCTAAACCGGCTCATGTACCGAAGAAAGTTTCAGAAGATCTTAAACAAAAGATGTCAATGGTTGAACCAAAAAAGATTTTGAAAAGAAATAATGAATCTAAACTATAAGTTAAACTAATAAACGTAAATGTTTCAAATGTTAAAACTGGAGAAACTTCAAACTCAACTGATCAAAAAGATTCAAAATTCTACGCAAAGAAAACTATCTCGAAAAATCAAACATGGCCGATTAAAAAGAAAGAATCATATGAAGATTACAAGGAAACTGTTTCAACAGAAAAAGTTGAAAATTTTGAAGTGACAAACAAATGTGTGAGTTAAATTAAGATTGCCAACCCACCTAAGACCGGAAAGGATTGGGTCTCACTTTTTAAATAATTGGTTGATTGCATGTGTTGGGGCTTCCGAGATCCATCATGTCAAAGTGGATTATGGATAGTGGAGCCTCGAGATACATGACGGGGATGTTAGCGCTTCTCTATGACGTCAAACCAATAAGAGGAGGATATGCCGGGTTCACGGGCAATCTGGGAGGACGCATAGTCGGAGAAGAAATTCTTTCCAATGGGATGGTATCTTTTGACAAGGTTAATTACATTGCCGAGTTGGAAAACAATCTGTTAAGCATTTTTCAGATATGTGATAAGAAGTTCACTACACATTTCACGGATAAAGAATGTTTGATTCTAAAACCTGGTTTCATAATTCCTGAAGAATGGATTCTTATTCGCGCTCCACGCAAGAATGATCTGTATGTGTTTGACATGAGCATTGCTACAACTACTACAAAGACCGCGCAATGTTTTATTTTGAAGGCAACAGAGAAAGAGTCAATTCTATGGCACAGGAAGATAGGACACATTCATCTAAGGAGAATGAACTTTCTAGTGCATAACCAACTAGGTAAACTTGAAGAACTTCCATCTGAGTGATGACTGCATTAGTTTCAAGAAAGGAAAACAGATCAAGAAGTCACATCTGGGAAAGCTTCTTAATTCAATCAAGCTGCCACTAGAACGCCTACATATAGATCTCTTCGGGTCGGTTAAGGTCAAAAGTATATCAGGGGATCTTTATTGTTTGGTTGTGGCCGATGATTTTTCTAGATTTTCATGGGTGATGTTCCTGGAGAGCAAAGACGAAACGTTTAAATATCTGATGGTGTTGTTCAAGAAGATAGAAAATCTATATCAGTTGCCGATCAGACGTATAAGAAGCAACAACGAAACAGATTTTAAGAACAATTAGATGTTGGAGTATTGTAATGAGAAAGGAATCTTACACGAGTTTAGTGCACCGTATACTCCGCAACAGAACGGTGTCGTAGAAAGAAAGAATATAATGTTGATCGAGACCGCATGCACCATGCTTGCAGACTCCAAATTACCTATCCGTTTCTTGAGTGAAGAAGTGGTGTCAGCGTGTTACACACTTAATCGGGTTCTCATGGTCAAGAAACATAAAAAAACATATTTTGAGCTCATAAACCAACGAAAACCCAATCTTCAATGGTTAGAACCATTTGGGTCGCATGTACAGTTATTGATCCTGACAGTAAATTTGGGGCTAAGTCTTTAGAGGGTTTCTTCGTGGGGTATGTTAGTCCGTTAAAGCGAGTATATCTTCGTTCAACCTGCGAGCCGAACCATCAGAGGAGGAACTTGCTATGCTTTATTAGCATCAACAAGCGTTTTTGCAAGTTCAAGTTCCAAGACCCATCATTGTCACACAGAGACACGTTGGTACACATGATGCTGAAGCAGATCTGAGTACTTAACATGTTGAACCACATATAGCAGGAACAAGTAATCCCTTGATCGAACCAGTGGTGAATGATACAACTCCTAGTTTTGATAATTCAGACGACTCTGAATCTGATGCTGAACCGACATATGATGAAGGCGGGTCTACATCTGATGGTGAAATTTTGTTCGATGTTTTACCAGAAGATCAGAATGAAGGAACCAGTGCTCAGAATAACATTCCTGCCAATACACAAAATGTTGAACAGATTGTCAAAAATTTACAACAAGAAGTCAATGTTTCCAATGAAGTAATGCCAAGAATGTTATCTTACCATCTTCCAAATTTCATAATTGTAGATTTACAAAGTGGCGCTAAGATCCAAAACCAAGTCAACCAGGGTTTAAGTTGCTTCTATACCCAAGTTGGTCCTTTAGAAAATAGGTTCTCATTTAAATGTTTTATTTCGTAGATAGAACCGAAGACTTATAAAGAAGCATTAATGGAGGAGAACTGGGTCAACGCTATGCAGGAAGAACTGTCACAATTTGAAAAGTTGGGAGTATGGAAGTTAGTAGACTTTCTTAAAGACCACAAAAAGATAAACACCAAATGGGTCTTTAAGTGCAAGAAGGACGATCATGGGGTGATAGTGCGAAATAAGGCTCAGCTTGTTCATCAAGGATTCTGTCAACAAGAGGGTATAGATTTCATGGAGGTCTACGCTCTAGTTGTTAGATTAGAAGTGATACGCATCTTTCTGGCTTTCGCATCCTGGAAGGGCTTTAAAGTGTACCAATTAGATGTAAAGTATGCGTTCTTATATGGAAAAGTGAAGGAAGAAGTGTATGTCGGCCAACCACTGGGGTTCGTCGATCATATCCATAAGGATAAGGTTTATCTACTAGACAAGGCGTTGTACAGACTACATCAGGCCTCGAGAGCCTGGTATGAGACACTATCGCAACATCTCCTCGACAACAACTTCGTTAGGGGCACTATGGATTGCACTTTGTTCACTAGAGAAACAGACGACCACATTCTAATCGTATAAATATACGTAGACTATCTTCGGTTCAACTAACGATGCTTTATGCAAAGACGTCGAAGCAGTTATGAAACAGAAATTCGAGATGAGCTCGATGGGGAAATGAAATTCTTCTTAGGACTTCAAGTGGATCAATTGGCAGATGGAATTTTCATCCACCAAACAAAATATGTGAACGATATCCTAGAGAAATTGAAGATGATGGACACATCTCCGATGTCTACCCTACTTGCTGTCAATCATGGAATAGGACCAGATCCTATCAGTAAGAAGATTGATGAGACTCTTTATCGCTCCATGATCGGATCTCTGATGTACTTAACGGATTCGTGACCTGATATAATGTATCCGACTTACCTTTGTGCACGTTATCAATCTAGTCCGAGGTATCTCATTTGATGATCATCAAGGAATCTTACGATACCTCAAGGGTTGTCCGAGCACCAGTCTCTGGTACCCGAGAAATGACGACTTTGATCTTCAAGGCTACTCGGATTTAGACTTTGGATGTTGCAGGTTGATCGCGAAATCTACAACTACAGGCTGCCGGTTCTTCGGCGTACGTTTGGTAACGTGGTCGTGTAAGAAACAAACCACGGTCTCTCGCTCGACCAGTGAGGCAAAATACGTATCTGCTTCCAGATGTTGTTCTTAAATCATCTGGATTTAACAATAGATGAGGGACTGTGGATTGCAATTTCTTAACACCCCAATATATGTAAATAAAGAGGTTGGGATATCAATAACTAAAAATCTGGTTCACCACTCTAAAATAAAGCATATCGAAATTCGTTATCACTTTATTCATGATTTTTTTGAGAAAAGTTGATACGTGTCGAAAAAATCCATACTAATGAACAAAAGACTGATTTTTATACAAAACCGCTTGATAAAAAAATTCAATATCTTTTGAGATTAAACGGGATGAAAGATTTGTCATCAGGGGGAGAAACAGAGTGAAACCGAGATGGATGGAGATTTGAAGTAATCCTCATCGAGATGTCATGTTTTTGTTTTAAATTCTTTATTTAAAATCCAAAAATATGTTTTTGATTTTAGGGGGAGAAAATTTGGGAAAATACAAAAAATATGAAAAAAAATGAAAAGTACAAAAACATAGAAAAAGACAGAAAAATGATTTTTCGTGTGAAGAAAAGGAAATGATAGTACATCAGTGGACTGTCACAACATGCTAAAGAAATATAAAGTCAAAAAGTTGTTAAACGGTCTCACTTATGATTTGCCAGTAGGCTTCGCACATTCATTAAATTGTTTTCGAGATATAAAGATAACAAAACATTTTAATTAGTGGTCACCATCTCTCGGATATATGGTCTTGGTACCGTAGTTTCCTTTGAGAGATTGTCGGATTCTGAGATACTATGTCTAAATAACTAGTTGATATCTGGGGTATTATACAATTTCTTTTGATTTTGCATTGGCAATGGCCTAGAACTTGTAGAACACTTTTGCTTTTAAACCCTAAAAGCTGCTTATAATTGAAAGTACCGAAAGATATGACAATTGCAGTAAAACGCTTCCAAATATGGAACACCACTTTCTAAGATGAGCCTTCATCTCTTTGTATGTACGGTGGTGCTAACCTGAGCTCTCAAGGTCTCGAACTAACCCAGATACAGATATCAATTAGGTATATTAACCTCTAAGATGAAATCTAGGGAATCTTGATAACGGAGTATTCTGAGGTGGGGAACACAGTTAAGTTAAGTTCTAAGACACCTAATAACCATATCTTGAAACAATTGAAACAAGTGTAGAGGTTTAAGTGGATAAACAATACTGACAATCTAGGTGAACTTGTTTAAAACTTAAAGTTTATCAGATCAACGGTGTTGGTGACATGTCTCAAAAACTGATGTGATCCTTTTACACAAACTTAGAAAAATATGTCTATAAATATATTTGTACATAGTTATATTTCATTTCAGAAAACTAAAAGATTTTTAGTGTGTTTTAGCATAAAGTTTGGAAAAATCAAAAAGATTTTATTTCATCTTATTTTCGACTGACCGATGATGGAATGCTATCTTTCAAAATCCAAAGTTGTTTGATAGAATCTAAAGCACAACGGGCTGGGAGTCAATCTGAAATGGAAAATGTTTTGAAAAGTATACGAGTTCACTAGTTTGAACTTAACATTATTTGAAAAACATCAGTTTGTTCATAAAGTGTTTAACCAAGGTCATTAACTTGGACTTGGTTAACTGAGTGGGTTCTGGTAAAATGTTTGAAATTTTGAAAAAGTTGAAAAATCAAAGTTTCACACGAATGAGCCTTATCCGCACGAAGGAGACTCCTTGGCACAGAAAACTTCATCCGTTTGAAAACAATTTGATCCACATGAAGGAGACCCATTCGCATGGACCAAGATACATCCATTGATATATAAAGTGGTTCCCACCAATGTATACTCATTTGTCCAAAAACTTCATTCGTACAAAAAAAAAAATTAGAGCCTAAAAATCCTTCTAAGTATCGTTATACTGCCAAAATTTTGTTTGTAGTTGATGTTTTGCAGATATGAATATTTTGAAGGATTTGGAAATGTATTGGACTTGTTATGATGTTATTGGACATAAAACGATCTAATCTGTAACATATAACATCATGAACATTCACTAATCAGACTAAAAATTGACCATATACTTAAATAGTCGATAAAACTCAAATCTGTTATACATTGTTGAATATATGATAAAATTGAACTGAGTTAATTGAAAATCGGCCTTGTCTGTTAGTTTTTGTATCATTAATTTTGTAAAAATCATGTTAATCTGAAAGATGGAAAATGGATTGAATTTGAACTAGAACGGAGGAACTTTACTTGTACAGATGAAGTTCATCCGCACCAAGTAATTGGTCATTCATTGTAAATTGTCTATTTCGTACGAATGAATGCTTATTCGTGCCACATAACTAGTCCGTTCCAATACTTGGCCATTCGTATCAGTGTCATTCATTCTAAAATGGTTCATCCGTTTGAAGATGTTGTCATTTGCACCAAATATTTGGTAAGTATCAGAAAATTTTGTCACAACCCCCGACCCCACCCTGGGAGAGGGAGCCACGAGCCACTCAGATGGTATCGGTGTTTATTAATTTGGCAGCGGAAAGTTTCATCAGGACCGTAGTTTGGAAATATTTTTATCAGAGTTAAACACCAAAATGTTTAAAATAGATAAATGGGATAAAACCGAAGTTTTGCCAATAATACTTTTATAATAAACAAGTGGAACAAAACTCGATTTCCATCTGTAAAATATTTATAGGGATAAACCCCAATTATTGAAAACAATTCTCCTTTTTATTTAGGTAACTTTTATAGCCACTTTTCTAAGCCTTCAGTGCTCTCCAGCTGGCTTTTATTGGTTTTCACATTGTGTTACCTGAAACGCGTTTTAAAAACATTTTTATCAGCAAGAAATACTGGTGAGTTCATCTCAGTTTAATAAAAACAGTTTCATTACTTTACAGCATTGAGGGCAACCCGCAATTACATTTGCTTAATCTAATCAATTACTCAATCAGTACTGTCAACCCGACTTGTGGTTAATATTACTCATTGGCTAACACTTTGTCCAAAGGTAACGTCTTACAAATTTTGTATACAAAACCCCAACATACCGGCAGCAATTGTAGACTTACAGACTCAAATATTGTTAAGTATAATTTGAAACAATTGAGGTTTTGGTAAAACATTTTGACTCACAAAATATATTTGCAAAATGATGACAAAAAAAAGTTGTACTCACATTTGTAGATTTAGGTATTCCTACAGGCTTCCTGGTAATATTATAGCTTCCTGATTATATTATAGCTTCCTGATAATATTATAGCTTCCTGATAATAATATAGCTTCCTGATAATAATATAGTTTCCTAGTTAATTTAAACAATGCACATGTGTTAGTAAAATAACCCAAATTGCATTAACCGTACAACTCGAGACAGAACTCCAATGACTGAGTCAGGCAAGGCCTTGACATGCATTACGGAGTCCTAAATCAATCGGGTGTAACACGAGACAGAATTCCAACGACTGAGTCGGGTAGAGCCGACATGCGTTACGGAAATCCTAAATCGATCGTGTAGGGTAATAGCAGGGTTATAGTACTTACAACGAGGCAGAGCTTCGCTTGTTAGGGGGTATTTGGCTATAGTTTTAGCCTATTAGAAGTTGAGATGAAATAAAGAAATCCGAACGGATTGAAATGCCGTTCTCTGCTCCTTTTATAGCTGAGAAAGAGGTATCTCGCGCCCCGCGAGAGCCTCCTCTTCTTCCGTCGCGGCCCGCGAGAGCCTAAAAGGCAGCGGTAGGGTCGATGAGTCATCACCGTAGCCCTGACACGTGTCCGACACATGGCAGCTCAGGTGACCAGCAAGCAATGGGGCCTCGCGCCCCGCGAAGGAGACCCCCTTCGTTCGTCGCGGCCCACGAGCGACAGGCTGATCTTGTTTTCTTTGATTTTTACAAGTACGAAGGTATTTCAGGTCTGTTTCTCACACACGGGGTGTCTTTAGGAGCGTTTAGGGTTGTTTCTCGAGGGTTGCTACATTTTTAATAAGCTTTTATTGTGATACTTTTTGACAAAAGCAAGCGACTTTGATTCGAAACATAACATCTGCTGTGTGCTTGATAAGAATCTACCTAAGATGGCACCGTTTGTGAATATGTTGCCATTTATCGAACTATCTAGAATCAAGAAGGCGGTTATTGATCAATGTCCTACATACAGAAGTTATGTTGAAACTTTCTGGAAGAATGCTCGTTTTGTTGAAAGTCCTTCGGCTATTCACTCAGTGATTAAAGATGGAAAGGTAGACAAAGGAGTTGTAATTACTGAAGATCTAACCAGAGAGGTTCTTGCTTTCGGAGACAAACCAGATTATCCTATAGGTTATTCGGAAAGGATGGTTAATGGGTACTTTATGCACATGGGTTATAAGGGATATGTGAATACCACTAATTTCACGCTGAGCATTGTTATTATTGTTATTGTAATTTGCCTGGTTTATCTGAGCAATGAGGTTCGGAATCACAGCAGTCATCTGCTGAACGATTGTGGTTGCGAGAGCAGCATTCTCAGTTTGATCGCATCTAGGAGGCATCTTGAAAGTATAGCTATAGTGAAAATCAAATAAGTTAGATCCATCAAATTGTTATGAGTTTGTAACATCATTGTGTAGTGAATATTTTGGACTAGTAAAAATCCCGTTCATAGGTCTCGCTCTTGTACTTAGAATAAATGGTGTAAATTCTTACTTTAGTAAAATCTTGTCATAAGTCTTGTTCTTGTATCTAGAAAATATAGTGTTGTGAATTTTGTTTTGAGACAAGAGTTGTTTGGAAAATAAACTTTTGTAATATTTTTGGATGAGAGAATACAAACCAAGTTAATGGTTTGTGTTAAAAAAAATTCCTTTGGTGTTTAAAAATTTATTGTTTTTAAAATAAAATGTTTTAATTTTAATTTTTAAAATAAAGAAACTTTGTGTTTGAAATTTTGAAAATTCTCATCCAAATGGTAAAAATTTGAAATTTTGAAAGACAAAAGTAGTGTTTCAAAAATGAAATAGGATCTCATAGTGTCGTGAAATGAAATGAAATTCATTTCAATTGTCTCGAATCAAACATATCACCGAAGGTAATATGATGAAATAGTATTGTGAAAGGAAAGTTGTTTCGATTGTTGCGAATAGCAAACATATTACCGAGGGTAATATGAATGAGTAGTGTCACAAAGGTCGTTTGGAAATCGTTTGACATAGTTAAGATAGATAGGTTTGTATAATGCTTCACGAAGACATGCTTTAGCCTGTAAGTGGACACTCGCCCTAAGAGTTCCCAGGTAAGAGTGACTGGTCCGATAATGCGGATTTGTACGAACACTCTAGCCTTAGACAGAAAACTCGGGGTACAGGCATCCACCCTTCCAGATTGCATGTGTTCACATTATTAAAACCCAAGATTTCGATGAAAAACGTTTGAGAAAAACATTTAAGAAAACTTTTGATACAAATTGTTTGAGATAAAACATGTTGCGAAATATTTTGACGAAAACGTTTGAGAAAGCATTTTGAGAAATATAACAATGAAAATGTTTTGAGAAAACATTTTGAGGAAATACCTTAAGGCAAAAAGCCTAAGGTTCAGGATAAATCATCTAGGGCTAGATGATTTGTAAATCATAGAGTAGTTGTGGCACGAATAAAGATGAGGATTTAGGAAGGAGTTCCTAAGTCTATTTATGTTTGAGTCCTAGGAAGGTTATAGACTAGGTTTAAGGCATGCTAATAACTTAATTCCTTATAACCAGTGCTCTGATACCAATCTGTAACACCCTAATCGCGTAATACAACAAAACGCGGTGGAAATATCGGGGAGTCACGTTACAAATTGCTCACAACTACTGGTACTAAATTTGTTTCAATATTATTAACATCGTTTTACAAACAAAGAATACATGTAATTGTCTTTTGATTAAGAAGTCTAAGGCCCGAATGCAGTCCTATGCGTTGCATGCTTGAATAGTTGAAAACCTAAAACATATGTGAAAAATAGTCAGCATAAAAATGTCGGCGAATACATAGGTTTTGTTGGCCAAATAAATGGCAAATGTTTGATATTGCAATACTTTGACAACTACAAGAGTTATCGATTGAAAAATAAATCTTGAAGCCAAGGAATGGTAAAAAGTATTGCAATACATAGTCTTAGTTGTGAAAACTCATGACAAAAAGTATTATATATGGCAATATGATTATTACTTAGCAATTTATATGCCATTTGAAACTGTACATCGTAATCTCGTTGAAATCATCGTTAAACTCGTTCATGTATTAATAGAAATCCAATCAAGGATTATTAATAACTGTTTTGAAATAGATCAAAACTTGTGTGAGTGTTATATAAATCAAGTCAATGATTCATAATAATACTTTAATTATCCTTCTAAGAATCTAACATATAAAGATATGGGAGATTCTACGAGGAATTTGATAATCGAACATTGAAACAATCGTACACATAATCCTAAAGTGATTCGGATAACGCTACAAGAATAATAAAATAAGAACACTTATATATAGGAAGTACCAGCGGCGTATCCACCATGTTCTTATTTTATTACACCCGTTTCGTTATCTAACTCACAACTACCACATAAACACATAATCGTCAATCAACTTGTAAACACGCATTAAAGTACATAATGAATCCAAATAAGGACTCCAATATTACCACTTTAAACATCCCATGTATGTTTAGCTATGAAGATAGATAAATATTACAGGGATCCGGTTCTCGTCATATTGTCTAGTCGCATACACATTAAAGTACTCAATGAATCCAAACAAGGACTCCAATATTAGCACTCTAGACATCCAACAAGTATCAATTTATAAAGATAAGTTGACACTAAAAGGATCAGGTTTCTATCGTACTGGATCATCGTATAACAATATCCTAAACCCTAATGGTGATTCAGTATAATGCCACGAAGGGTAATACAATAAACACACTTATATATAGGAAGTACCAGCGGCGTATCCACCATGTGTTTATTGTATTACTCTAGTTTCCTTATCTAAATCACCGGCAATCTACACATAAACCATAATCGTCGTCCTGTAAAGTACTTCTTAAAAATCTCAATATGAAGATATGAAGATCTAAGACTGCACTTCAAACATCCTATAAGAATCTAACTATGAAGATAGATAGACCTTTTAAGGATTTGAAAAACATCGTATTTTCATAATCGGAATAGTACACATAAAAGCACTTAGTAAACACATATATACCATACATTTGGAAAACAAATTGGTTACACATATGAATCACCCTAAAATATTTGAAAACAGTAAAAGAGGGGACTATGTACTCGCCTGAGATTGCGTGTAGGTCTTTTTCAAAAGGTATAACAAAGCTCAAAGGATCAAATTTTCAAGTGTCGAAGTGGTTCCTAGTGTAACGGATACTATGTTAGTGTATCGGGACACGAATCGAGGAAACGGATAGAATGAGGTATTGTAAACCAAATGAGTGTTGGAACTCATGTGATATGGTTTAAAAAAGCCTACATTCTAAAACGGAACCTAACCAAAGTGCTTATGACACGTTATGACTCGTTAAGGTAGTATACGCTACTTTAACTAGTCATTCACGCGAAAGCGCGTTCGAGATGCCTAACTAGTCCTATGACAATTATTATATGCCTTATCATATTCAATTATGTTGCATAATCAGTTTAGATGTCAAAACATGCGTTACATATGCTTAAAATGAAATTATGCGCAAAAAGGGCATTTTGGTCATTTTCCTAAGGCATATAAACTACCTATCATACAACTAATCAAACTAAGTGACCATAAGGTATAACCTCGGAAGGTTATTCCCTGTACAACTATGGTCACAAAATATGCTTGGTCAGATCCTAACGATCGACCAAACGGTTCGGGTTCGAAAGTCTAAGCGGTTGTCAAGACCGCTTAACTTACGACCCTATACAAGCACTAGACTAAAAGTGACGAGTTAAACACGTTAAAACGTGTTTAACTAAGTTAGAAAACAAGTTTGATATCAAAACAAAGTGTTTTGATACCCGAAAATAGCTTCATCACAAAATACGCATAAATAGGTATTTTGACCGAAACTTTGACTCGTCACTTCAACTAATCAACGTGGTAATCAGTAGGTATAGTCACAAGGGACTATAACCATCGTGATTACATTCACGTTGCAAAGTTCAAACGAACTTTGTGTTGACCAAAGACTGGTCAAAGCAGAAAGTCAAACACTGTTTGACTTTCATGCTTGAAATGCATAAAAAGCATGAAAGAAGCTTACAAAAGGTCCAAGCAAGGAAGAATCGATCCAAAACACTCAGGTATGAAGTCTTAAACTTCAACTTAGAGCAGATTTTGAATCAAATGTGAGGAATGAATGAGAAACCCACTTCTATTTATAGTAAGTTTGGATCAAGGAGATCATTCCATGTGTTAGGAGGTTAAATCTTGACCCTACACTTGTGGAACATGGTTTCTAATGCAATGGGAGCTTTAAAACCAGTCCACTTAGGCGTCGCGCAGCACTACGGCTAGGCTGCTAGTTTCATAATTTTACAAAATAGGTCCCTGCACACTATTTAGTGCATTTTTGACAGGTTTAAGCCCCGTTAACCCATTTTCAAGGCTCAATAAAGATGTCAAAGTATAAGGGACATGAAATATGCTTGAAAACATCTCAGATGTCGGTTTGTTTGGTCGTACGGTCACGTTATTCGGTTAATTACGACGAAACACGAACTGACGCGAAAAACGATCCAAATTACGCGACGAATGAAATTTTAGCATTCCAATCACTAAAATAAAATATTTTAATGATTACAAAAAATTTTCGATGCCCGGATATGTTCAGAACGTAAGATATGCGCGTAAATGCAAACTTATGCACTTTTTGATGCTTTTAATCCCTATTGATCAAATAAGCGTATTTTCGCATACCGAACCCCTCAAAGCCTATTTCTAAGCTATGTAATGGATATTTAAGGTATGTTTAGCTTATGATCAAGTTCCAGAATGTTCGTTACAGTACGAATCAGAAGACTTTCGCAGTTTGACGCAAATAGTCCATGCGATCGAATAAACTTGTTTTTGACACACCAAAGCCTTCAAAACTTATTTCTAAGTTATATAAAACTTATTTAAGGTATGTTAAGCCTATGTCACTATTCCGGAGTCTTTTTTGCGTTAAACTAATTATGCTTACGCATCAGTTTGCGTATAACTTTCCAGAAACTGATTTAAAGCTTGAAATCGAACTTAAAATTAAATTGTGAAATTGTTAAACATCAAAAGCAAACATTGAGACCAAAAACACATTGTTTCTTTGATAAAAGATATTATCCTACATCGTGTGGTGCTTACGGAGTACAAGTGTCACAGTCTCCCCTACTTTAGGAAATTTCGTCCCGAAATTTATTCAAAGGAGACCATAGAGTATAATTGAAACAACTGATGGATAAGAAAATTGCTAGATCCCAAAGATGCAAAACATCATTTGGTGTTGGAAATTTTAGGGGATTCAAAATGTGATTTGGGATATTCAAAGTATCTCAAGGTATTCAACCCTTTGAAACTTGTGAATTTAAAAAAAATCGACCAGTTCAAAAATCGTTTGAGTATGGCACTATGTTATACTAAGCTCTTAGTGTAATTCCTAGCAAACAAAGGGGTGTACATTCAAGCCCTACACATACACGATTTCTAACGTCCCACGAGGTACATCCCATGTACCATGAGCATCTCATGCATAGGAGACGAGTTAACATACCTATGGTATAAATATACTCCCGGTCGGCTCGATTTGAGTTAATGAATGTACTCGTCGTCGTCCATTGTAAATAACCATAAAATATCAAATAAGGACATAATAACATAATGGTCCAAGATAACATAAAATCACCATGTGATCTCAGCAACGTTCTGAAGAATAACACAATAAGAACACTTATATATAGGAAGTACCATCAGCGTATCCACCATGTTCTTATCGCATCATACTCCTCCCGTTACCTTAATCACTCTAGATCTTATGCCACCATACTTAACAAGGCTTACTATGATTCTCATGCGTCGAATCTCATAATTAAGTGTGCACCCATAATTACTCGTTTCGTCGCATGGTCCACATAGCTTCTCTTGTTAAGAGAGGGTAAACAAATAATAAGGTCGAACTATCGTCTAAATCAAATAATCATCGTCACAACATAACATCTGTCAAATCGAATCGTGTTTCATTCTAGCAATGATAGCACTACTTGTTTTGCATACAACAAATTTAGTAGTAGGTATCTTATTCTAATACAAATGTCTATATACGTTTCATACTAACCAATCAGGTAGAGTGCAACATATACTAATAATGCATTGTCATCATATTGTAAGCATATCGAGAAAATGTTTTCAAATCATGCGCTAGGTATGCTAAGTTAACACACTAAGCAAAATGTATTTGAAAATAATGTACTAAATATGTTAAGTCAACATACGAAGTAAATTGTATTTGTAATCACGTACTATACATATTAAATAAACAAATCATGTATGTAATGCCATGATCACAAAATAGTATTAACTTGTTCATAGTGTTCGTATCGATCATGTTGCCAAGTTCGTATGAATGCACTAGAGTACAATCATGGTATGCTAATTTACAAGATTTAGTTCCTAAAGAACGGAATCCTCAAAGTCAACATGTAGTTGTAATCACACATAGTGTAATCACATTAGAGTTTGTAATTGGAAAATGAATGACAAGGATAAAGATAAACTTCTTGAAATTTATATTGTCATTACAAACATAGTAGAAATATGTACATTGTTTTCGAAAATAAACAGAAAATATAGAGGTTCAAATGATCATAAGTGCTTGATCATTAGCTTGAGCCTCATTGACGTTGAACACTCGTCCATTAGCATTAGCAAGCTTGGGGCAGTTTAGCTTGAAATGATTTAAATCACCACAATTGTAACATGCTCTAGGGCGAGTCTAAGTAGGGGCTGCTCGGTTCTGGATACGACATGTTACAGCTAGATGTCCAAATAGACCACAAATTGTACACTAGCGACAAGGAGCATTTGATGCGTGATGATAGTTGCAATGATTGCACCGAGGTTGCTTTCCACGATAAAATCCCTTAAATGGTACTGAGTTTAGTGGAACAGGTGTAGGAATTGCAAAATTCTTTGAAGCCTTGCGCTTCTTAGAATTTTTAGAAGATTCGGCCTTTGTTCTTTTCAAATTTCCATTAGTAGTTTCGGTGTTTTGTTTCTTGTCTCCTTTTCGAAATAGTTTACCTTTTCTAACCTGGGAGTCGGTTAAGATAGCGGCTAATTCCTTAGCCTCCCTAAGCGTTGCAGGTTGGCTGCCAGTGACAATGTCTTGGACAAGATCATGTAGGCCATCAATGTATTTCTCAATGGCCCGATCCAAAGGTGTGACCATAGTGGGGCAAAGTAGGCTTAGCTGTTCAAATCGGACAATGTATGCACGGTTTTCCCCACTATCTTGTTTTAGATGATAGAACTCGTTTTCAAGTGCCCTTATTTCGCTTCGTGGGCAGAATTCTTTCTTCATAAGATCCTTAAATTCTTCCCACGTTAGTGCCATTGCCATATCGGCACCTCGATCTCTCATAATACCGTTCCACCAAGTGAGTGCTCTCCTTTGAAAGACACTCGAGGCGAAATCCACCTTGCGCTCATTGGGACACTGAACGTGGCGGAATGTGCTCTCTATACTCTCAAACCAATGTAGGAGCACAGTTGCTCCTTGAGACCCAGAAAATTTCGATGGTTTAGCTGAATTGAACGTTTTGAAGTCGCACTGAGCATTGTTATTGTTATTTGCCTAGTTTATCTGAGTAATGAGGTTCGGAATCACAGCAGTCATCTGCTGAACGATTGTGGCTGCGAGAGCAGCATTCTCAGTTTGATTGCGTCTAGGAAGCATCTTGAAAGTATTGCTATAGTGAAAATCAAATAAGTTAGATCCATCAAATTGTTATGAGTTTGTAACATCATTGTGTAGTGAAAATTTTGGACTAGTAAAAATCTCGTTCATAGGTCTCGCTCTTGTATTTAGAATATATGGTGTAAATTCTTACTTTAGTAAAATCTTGTTCATAAGTCTTGTTCTTGTATCTAGAAAATATAGTGTTGGGGATTTTGTGTTAAAAAATTTCCTTTATTGTTTAAAAATTTATTGTTTTTAAGATGAAATGTTTTAATTTTAATTTAAAAAAAAAAAAGAAACTTTGTGTTTGAAATTTTGAAAATTCTCATCCAAATGGTAAAAATTTGAAATTTTGAAAGATAAAAGTAGTGTTTCGAAAATGAAATAGGATCTCATAGTGTCGTGAAATGAAATGAAATTCATTTTAATTGTCTCGAATCAAACATATCACCGAAGGTAATATGATGAAATAGTATTGTGAAAGGAAAGTTGTTTCGATTGTTGCGAATAGCAAACATATTACCGAGGGTAATATGAATGAGTAGTGTCACAAAGGTCGTTTAGAAATCGTTTGACATAGTCAAGATAGATAGGTTTTTATAATGTTTCACGAAGACATGCTTTAGCCTGTAAGTGGACACTCACCCTAAGAGTTCCCAGGTAAGAGTGACTGGTCCGATAATGCGGATTTGTACGAACACTCTAGCCTTAGACAGAAAACTCGGGGTACAGGCATCCACCCTTCCAGATTGCATGTGTTCACATTATTAAAACCCAAGATTTCGATGAAAAATGTTTGAGAAAAACATTTGAGAAATCTTTTGATACAAATCGTTTGAGATAAAACATGTTGCGAAATATTTTGACGAAAACGTTTGAGAAAAACTTTTGAGAAATATATCAATGAAAATGTTTTGAGAAATCATTTTGAGGAAATACCTTAAGGCATAAAGCCTAAGGTTCAGGATAAATCATCTAGGACTAGATGATTTATAAATCATAGAGTAGTTGTGGCACGAATAAAGATGAGGATTTAGGAAGGAGTTCCTAAGTCTATTCATGTTTGGGTCCTAGGAAGGTTATAGACTAGGTTTAAGGCATGCTAATAACCTAATTCTCTATAACCAATGCTCTGATACCAATCTGTAACACCCCAATCGCGTAATACAACAACACGCGGCGGAAATATCGGGGAGTCACGTTACAAATTGCTTACTGTAGGTCCCCTCGTTCGTACGGATCGTCACAGAATTGTATATCTAACCTAGAGTGCGGAATCCTCTAGATCAGATTTGTTACAGAAACGAGTAGAAACAGATTTCACAATTAAAAGGTCTTCTATTGATTATCCAACTTGCAGTTTACAATCAATTCAAGACCTCACAAGCTCACACAACCTATTTCTGTGATCTTGCTCTACAAACCTAAATTCGAAATTACTCTCTCTCTCTCTCTCTAGACTTTCTCTAACCTCTTTCACTAACTGAAACCCTAATCACAAAACATGTTTATACAGCACATGTCTGTGAACTGGGCTTCCTACTGTACTAGGCCATTTTCCAAGCCCATTACTACAATAAACTCACTAACCAATAAGCTAAGCCCATTACAAAATATCCAAAGACTAAATACTTAAACTATTAAGTTGTTGTCACCGAATATGCACCAACAGACTCCCCCTTGACAATAGCTTCTTAGTGTAACTTCGTCTTCAAACATCTTGTGTTCGTCTTCAAACATCTTGTGTTCTTTTGGTCTTTGGATAGCGTCAGCTACACAGTTTCTGACATCAACAGACTCCCCCCTTAGCTGATGCTTCCAATCTCCAAAACTTTCATTCATCGTAGATCAGTGAACTAGCAATCCTTGGTTAAGCAAGTAAGCTCCAACTCTTCCATATCTCTTTCTCTTTCTGCAATGTAGTAGAAGGATCCTACCATGCATCTTCACACGTTCCTCACATCACTCTAAATCTGCACTTTACTTGTATTCTACACTTCATTTTGATAACTGCATCAATCTGTTTAGAAACACAAGCAAGTATCTCAAAAAAACCATTAGCCTTTTTCACATTTAAAGATAAACCAATATTTTATCTTATCATGCAAAAACAACAAATTGTCAGTTCAAAATGGAAGTCTTTTTAAAAAGAAATCTTTTTGGTATTTTTGATTTTTTTTTTTTAAAACAACTAAACAAACTAAACTAAACTAAAAAATATTTACATTACTTCTTTTTGTGAGAATCATGTGCAAGAAGATCATATCAACAAAATCAAACTGTTTTCACACTATCAGTTAATTCTTTATTTATTTTCGTGAAAAGCAGTTCAAGACGATTACCAGTATGTTTGTCGACTTAAACAAAATGCATGAACATTTCAAGTACCATTACCATATGATACATTAAGGTAATATTATTACTGATATACTAGTGTGTCCCACTTCAGGATATACCCCTGCGATCAAGGTATGCACAAAGATTCATCGTAGTAGGTGAGTATACTGAATTCATCCGTTTTGTTTTTCAACGTTTAGATAATTGGTGAACAGGTCAGTACTTCCGTACAACAAAGAGACCAAAATATCTAACGAGGACTAAGACAAATGCCATTTTTTGGTATGATTTATGCATTTTGCACATTTTGAATGACTCTCTATGAGAGCTTCTTCATTTAAGGGTTTTTGGCATTTTTAGCTCTTTTAAGATATCCTGGTTGTGCCTAGGTCAGCATGTATCTGGATGCAGCAGAAGGACAACCCTGATATCCCCAGATGAAATAATAGTATAAAGACCCAAAACCTCAGATTTTGGCAATCTATCAACGCAAGATTTAAGGTCATTAAACCATACACCACTGATGTGTTCCCCACTCATACACAGTTCATTTAGGTTTATATCACATTGGTAAGTTGATTATTTCATGCTTTTTGCCTACTGGTACATCATATGATGAAGCTGCTATCACACTTAATCAATTTAATTTATTTTCAGCGTGACAGTCTAACTTGCTGATGCACTATCATTTCTCCTTTTTCACACCATGAAATCTCTTTTTTTTTTATTTTTCATTTTTCAATGTTTTTGGAATTTTTATATTTTTAATTTTTAACTTACTCCCCCTAAACACACGCACTAACTAAACTCTTTTTGGCTTAGAGAAATTTCTCCCCCTAAATTTTTGTTTTTATGGAGCAAGTTTTGAAAACACAAATTTAAACACAAACAGACTCCCGCTTTAACCTGACAAAAAGTTTTTCAATGTTAAAGTTTAGAATAATCATAACAATCACTAAAGTAAATAGTTCGTTACCAAGGTTAACCTACTATTCACCTCAGACACTTTACAGGAACAACCACTGTCGAACACATCAACAGTCCTTCTTGGTCATCCTGCACACACTCAACAACTCAGTTAGACTTAACAACCCAAACCTGACCGGTTTTGGGTCGACCATATAAATCAGTATAAGATGCTTCTAACCAATGTCCATCACACCTTACTGGTGTCTTGGATGTTTTACATGTTGTTGAACAAGATTTATAACTTCCACTAGGTCTTTGATCATAAGAGTTCCAATAAACTCTCGGATTTTCTGACCTTTGAAAATTATTATATTGATACCATCTTCTCCCATTATTATACCATGAATTTTGGAAAAATTTAGGATGTTGTTGAACATTTGAGTTACTAAAACCCCTATGTTCGTTTCTTCTTTGAAAATTTCGATTACCAAAAGTATGGTATCGATTTTGATATCCAAAATTTCTATTTTGATTTGGAAACCGATTTGATTTACCATTAAAATGACTAAATTGTGTAGAAAAACTTCTTGGTCTATCAAATCGTCTTGATGTTGAAGTTTTAGATTGAAATTTTGGTTGATTATATTGACAATGTGGTTGCACATTATTGTTTAAACCAACCCTATTCCCATCTTTAACCTCATCAACTTTTCCCTTATTCTTCTTCAAAGGACAACAACTCGCCACATGTCCTTTGGTGTGACATTTAAAACAAGATTTTGTCTTATAAATCTCTTTTTAAAAGTTTTCTTCTTTTCCTCTTCAGTATCCTCATCAGATTTATGAGGTGTACTGCTAGACTCAACAGATTCTTTCAAAGATTCTGGACTACTTGGCAACTCCACAGCTATCGGATCCACTACCTCTTGTGCAGTGGGAACAAAATCAATTAACTCATTTTCATCAGGTAAAAAAGAGTAGTCTTGATTTTTAGAAGATGAGGCTTTACTAAACCCCAAACCCTTTTTATCATTACTCTTTTTCAAACTTGCTTGAATTTGAGTCCTAACTAATGAAGATTTTCTAAATTTGTCTAACTTTCCTTTAAGTTCAACAATTTGGTCTTGTGCAACGGCCAATTCCCTGCACTTTTCAAAAAATTCATTAGTTTTATCCTTTACAGTTTCACGAGCCAAATCAGTGACTTGTAACAGTTCATTGACTTTGCTTGTTAAACTGTTGATTTCTTGTTCATTTGATTTGAGTTTATCTAAACAATTTGACTCTCGTTTAATCAAAAGAACATTTGACTCTTTTAATTTTTGCAATTCAGCTAACTGAATTTTGTTTTGCTCCGATAGTCTGTCAACTTTACCCTATAGTTCAGTGCAATTATGACACGCATGACTTACAGATTCTGATGATACCTTCACCTCTGCTGTAAGTTCATTCACACCATTCATGCACTTTGAAACTTCTGCAGCCTTCTTCTCAACAGCTTTCTTCTTCTCTTCTACCACAACATCTGCATTTCCCTGATATCGCTTTTCTAATGCATCCCACATATCCTTTGAATTAGTGTACTTCGTAAAGGTATGCTTGATGCCATCAGGTAAGGACATTTTTTATTGCAGCTAAAGCTTTCTTCTCATCATCAACCACCTGTCTCTCAGATTCATCCATCATCTCATAAGAAATCACCTTAACCCTTCCTTCAACACGACGTGTAGGAGCAACATATCCATCAATCATACATTACCACATTCTGGTATCTTCACTTTTCACAAATCCCTCAAACTCCTCTTTCCAGATAGTATATTCTTTGACATTTTTCAGCTTTGGCCAATTCTTAACTTTCTCACCAACATTGTCCACATTAACCATCTTTAAACACGTTTTACCGTAACCGTACTGATAAAACCGTACAAAATTTTTCCGAAAACTGTTTTTACCAAATTATACTGTTAGAATCGCCTCGAAAAAACGAATCCAATGATATATAATGTCGAAAACCAAATTCGGGATTTTCCAGAGTTTTTTTTTTGTCCTAAAACTCAACCGAGTTCAACGGTGCAAACGGTTTCGGCAGATGAGCTACGGATCAAATTCTATCTTCGAAAACGTTAAATGCTCTATGCGTATCTAATTCCTCTACTAAAATAAATGCTCCACCTTTTAAACCCTCTACTAATTTCGCTAGCAAATCAAGTTAATTTCGCTGGGTTACGCTAATTATGCTGGCAAACCAAGTTAAATATGCTAATGGAGTAATTATAATTATGCTGGTAAGTTAATTATGCTGGATTAAATTCGCTGGTAAATCAACACAATTTCGCTGGTTCGCCGGTCAGTTAATTTCGCTGGCTAATCAGGTCGCTATTACGACGACTTTAATTTCGCCGATCACCGTAATAAAGTCGCTGAGGACAATTTAAAACGGTTACCAAAGTCGCCTTTGGATTTAATTTCACCGGTCACCGAGTTGCTAGATCACAATTTCGCTGGTCTGTCAGAGTATTTATTAATTATGCTGGAAATCCAATCTTTTCAAAATTTGAAAATATTTTATCCTGATTCTCCAAATATCTTTAACAATTTCCTGCAAATCAACACAACAAATTATCAGTAATTTTCTGCAAATTTGGATGAACACCACGAAGAACAGTTCTTCAAATCTTCAAGTTTCCTTAAAGCAAAAACACCAAATATGCAGAATTAAATTCGCTGAACACCAACAACAGCCTATTAAATTCGCTGAACACCAAATATGCAGAATTAAATTTCGAAAATTTTCCTCCAAAATTTTGAAACCCTAGGTCTACCACCTTCAAAATTTTTGAAAATTTCAGCAAAGAACCCGAAAATCCACCATTTTCTGCAGCAACAAATTCTGAACCGAGCTTCTTCAAGAGCCTAAAGCTTTGATACCAATTGTAGGTCCCCTCGTTCGTACGGATCGTCACAGAATTGTATATCTAACCTAGAGTGTGGAATCCTCTAGATCAGATTTGTTACAGAAACGAGTAGAAACAGATTTCACAATCAAAAGGTCTTCTATTGATTATCCAACTTGCAGTTTACAATCAATTCAAGACCTCACAGCCTATTTCTGTGATCTTGCTCTACAAACCTAAATTTGAAATTACTCTCTCTCTCTAGACTTTCTCTAACCTCTTTCACTAACTGAAACCCTAATCACAAAACATGTTTATACAGCACATGTCTGTGAACTGGGCTTCCTACTGGACTAGGCCATTTTCCAAGCCCATTACTACAATAAACTCACTAACCAATAAGCTAAGCCCATTACAAAATATCCAAAGACTAAATACTTAAACTATTAAGCTGTTGTCACCGAATATGCACCAACACTCACAACTACTGGTACTAAATTTGTTTCAATATTATTAACATCGTTTTACAAACAAAGAATACATGTAATTGTCTTTTGATTAAGAAGTCTAAGGCCTGAATGCAGTCCTATGTGTTGCATGCTTGAATAGTTGAAAACCTGAAACATATGTGAAAAATAGTCAGCATAAAAATGTCGGCGAATACATAGGTTTTGTTGGCCAAATAAATGGTAAAAGTTTGATATTGCAATACTTTGACAACTACAAGTGTTATCGATTGAAAAATAAATCTTGAAGCCAAGGAATGGTAAAAGTTTAGTATTGCAATACATAGTCTTAGTTTTGCCACTTTTTCTTGTGTTCAAAGATGCATTTTTTTATTAAATCAATTGGCTTATTATTTAGTTTAAATGCTGTGTTTTTTTTTTATTTTTTTAAACAAAATTTCTATATTTCTGTAATCTACATAATTAATAATTTTAAATCCTCAATTCATTAATATGTTTAAACTAATATTTTTAAATGTTTAATCCTTTTTTCTATCTTTTTAATTAATACCTTTAAATGTAACAAATAAACATTTTTACTCAATTCTTTTCTTTTTTTTAATAAAACCCCTATACTTCATAATAACCTCAACAAATATCTCTTATTCATATTTTATTCTCTTTCATAATAAACCTATAAATTAATAACATAAATAAGTATCATTTTCCTTTTAATCCTTTTTCTTTTATGATAAAAACCTCTAACATAAACTGTCAATAATTATTTCCTTTTTATAACCATAAAAGTTTATAGTGATATAGAATATAATATACAAATTACTAAATAATAAATAATAGAATTATTTATTTAACCAATGAATAATAATGAGTTCGTTATGTGTCACTTTAAATATCTAGGTTAACCTCTCACGTTCGTCTCTTGGAATTCTCCATCTTTACTCGTGCGTTATTACAAGAAATCGCAACGCAACCAATGTGAGTATACTCGATCTCATTTCTTACTTTTTAACACTTTGGGTGCAACATGTATTCTATACAAAAACACATAATGCTTGAAACTTGTTATATGCACACTCTATCCATTTTTAAACACGAAAGAATTTGATGCTTGTTAATCACGTATGCTATGTAAACATTTCGTGTCTATATGCTCATTAACCTTGTTAAACTTGTTAGACTTGTTAAACTTATTAAACTCCTATGGTATACAATTATAGCTCTATGGGAGTAACGCACTGCCCGTTTATTCTAGGGTATTGTTAAGTTGAACGTGTTAACCTCCCGTTTATTCTTGGGAAAAGCTATGCGTTGGAAACTTGGGTTTGACATATAGTGACACCGTTTCAGCATATTAGTAACTTGTATTATGTTGTTCATGTTGGATATGAGTATTTAAACTTTTATTCTACTTTATGCTATGTATCAAACTTGTATACTCACCAACATTTTTGATGTTATTTTAATACATGTTGTAGGTTAATAGTCGAAGTCATCAAGAAATCAAGCTTGGTTGAACTTAGAAACTCATCTTAGAAATAAACAATATTTGATGATGTTTGATGCAATGTTTTGATTATGTTCGAATCTTGTATGACATTTTAGCATTTATGAAATTTGACTTAATTATATTGTCACATTTAGTGTTATGATGCTTTTGAGCAATTTGTTCGTCTCATCCCGATGTTTCTGCCATCGGTTGGGGTGTGACAAGAAGAGTATGTGGCTCCACCAAAAGACAGATGGAGGAAAGACAGAACAACTTAGATAACGAAGATTAACAGATGGAAGGTTTTCAGGAAAAACAAAGCAAATGGCCTGTTAAAGAAGAAACAAAGAAACAAAAAGCAAAGAAACCAACAAAACGAAAGAGGGCTTCACAGAAAATTCTTAGAGATGAAAGTGAAGATGATGTTATTTCTGCTACATCCAAGAAAGATATTGCTGAGATCACTAAAGATATAGAGGATGAAGTTATGAAAGGCGGGTCGGGTGATGAAGCTGATGATGAAACAACAAAAAGTGAAGAAATGGATGTTTTAACACTCAAGAAGCCTTATTCTATTATGCATGATCCAAGGGCTATGGATGAGAAAAGGGCTAAGAAATCAAAGAAGAAACGTTCAAAAGATAGTGATGATGAAACATATGTACCTGATGACGATCTGATTCCAGTGAAGAAAGTGTAGGTCGAAAGAAAAGTATTGCTTTAATGAATGTGAAGAAAACAGGATCTCCACTAACTAAGCAAGCAAGGAGGGTGGTTGATAATACAATGAAAGATACAACTGCTGGAGCTGAACCCATAGTTACAAAAGAAAGTGCACCGGTAGTTGAAGAAGAAGTTGTGGATTTAGAAACAACAATGAACATACCAATTGATATTACTTCTTCTGCACAATAAACACCACCTATACCACCACAACCAAGACAACCTGAAACTGAACAGGCTGGTCCTTCCAATAGAGATTTCTTTTTTCAAGAAGGTTAAGAATTTCCTAACATTAGATTGATGGATTATGACTTCTTTAATGATCCAAACTATAAGAAGTTAAAGTATATGGAGGGAGAGATACAGCAAATGACATTGGTTATTGCAAGTCGTGTATCAAAAAATGAAAGACTTTTGAAGGTTACGGAAGAGTTGGAAGAAGATAAGCTGGTGAAAGAGAGAAGGTTGGATATGTATGGCAACTAGTTCAAGGTGTTAGAAAAACAAATGGGCATAAACTTTGAGGTTGAATTCAAGAAAATAGAAGCTAAAGCCCGAGTTGCTGAAATGCGAAGAAAGCTATTGAAACAGAACCAGATGTTGTTATTATTGATAAGGGCAAGAAAGCTGTTGATGCTATGCCTGAGATTTTGCCAGAACTTGTTAAAGAAAAATCTCATGAAAGAGTGATAGAGAAGGAACCTAAACCAATAGACATTACAAAGTTTATTCTTGTACCTAAAGTTGTTATTTCTGGAGCTGAACAAGAAAAATATATTGAAGAGGATGAAGAGAAAGAGGATGATGAGAAAATTGATGTTGAAGGATCTGATCACGATTATGACGATAAAGGTGATAATGATGATAACAATCAGGGAGTCACAAGGTTAGTTGTTTATGAGAAGAAGACTTCAAATGAAACAAACGCTCTAGAACATCATAATCGGAACGAATACATGCAAGAATATGTGAATCTGGAAGTATTTGGAGAGGGGAGCAAGATGATGAAGATGACACTTCAGGAATCTTCACAGATGCTGAGCCTATCACATCTGTTACTGCAAGTCAAAAGATTATGTACTTGTGCCATGATGTTGAAGTGGGGAAGTTTGTGCATAACTACACGAAAGAAGAAATTGAAAATATGTGTGGTATTGATGAAGAATCTTTCGAGTTTGATTTTTAAGAAGAATTAATGACCATCGATATAGAGAAGCCTGATGATTATTGACGTGAGGTCGAAGTCTCAATCAAATTTAATCCAATTACAACTAATTAGCTAGCGGTAAGTGGGTATCGAACACAGGGAGTTTGTGGAATATGTGCTATTTCGATGTACGTCTAAATTAACTAGATTAAACTAATTTGCAAGAAAAGTAAATTCAGAATTGTGGCGATTGGTTTTAATTATCTAGATTGAACTAAATTAGATTACAAATCAAAGTTAAGTTTTATAACTGGATAAGAGGATAGTGATCATCCCGAGTTTCAGGTTTTAAGTGACAACTAACGATCATGTTCAACTGGAAAGAACCACATAGACATGGCTCATGTAAGATCAATTGTTTCTGATGAAAGGGAACTAAGTATGCTGATTCCTAGAACGCGAGGTTGTTACCCGATGACCAATCAACATATATCCAACCCTAATCCCTCCCATGATATCTCGATTGCCAACGACACCAAGAATGTATGGTTTAGAACTATGATCAAACATACATCAACAATTTACAAACAACCAATCAAACACCATAATAAACTAACAACACATGCACAGTCTAATATTCCAGAAATTAGAGAACAAACATAATTGTCACAAATAAAACCTAACATCCGAGACGATCACCAAGCAAACCTAGCCGCTCATAGTGTTATGAACCATCATCACAATCAAACCTTTGTCCATTTGAATCAAAAATAAAGTCCTCATGTTTAGATCACTCAAGAACACCTTAGAACACCCCAAAATCACCCCTTAGGAGTTACAAAACGAAAAACAATGATTGTCCATGAAAAGACAATAAAACTGCTTTAAATATGGAGGTTACACTTTTTTCGCAGCTCACTGCCGTAGCCTACGGCGCCGCCGTAAGCTACGGAGCCCATCAGAAGCCTACGGTAGAGCAAAACTGCCATACGACGCACATAAGGACCAGTGAGTACCATAACCTACGGCCCTGGCCATAGGCTACGGTTGTGCCTGATTTTGCTTCTTTTGATTTCTCTATAACTTTCTCGTTTCAACTCCGTTTTCTTCGCCATTTTCGCCCTCGTTCTCGTAATTTCATCCTCTATCATGTTATATTCTTAGTTCTTCAATTCCAATATTTTATTTTTTCAGTGATGCTCCAAATTCATTCCCTTTTAAGCTCCATTTGTATCTGAAACACAAACAACCGTAGTTATCTAATTCTAGAAAATTACCCGATTAAATGTAGGATTTTAATATCGTTTATACCACTTAAGGGTTGTCCTACGGACTACCCGTCACATCCCTACGCTTAACCGTTGCTTTCCCCCAAGCAACTCATTTAAACAAACCACAATTTACTCAAAAGATTAAACACAAACCAAGAAACCAATTGTCCTCATTTACTAACTTTTTCTTAAAGTCGCGCATAACACACCCCTCACAATAACTCTCCCCTCGGTGACAAGTTATAACTAGAAAGGATGAGCTAGAACACACTTAAGGCAAACGGGTAGTTGCACAACAATAAGCTTGTACCTAAATCGGTCATTTGCCTAAAGAATTTGCTAAACATGCACATGAATCAAAGGGACTTAAAGGTTGGAACGTGGCTAGGCATATGTGTAGGAAATGGAAATATATATGCAGTAGCTAACAATTCAACCGGGTCAAGGAATCATAGATGCTATGCCATTTATTATCGATACTCTTAATAAAAAGGCATAAAATAATAATACCATAATAGGTAGTAAACGTACTCAGGACGAGCCAAATCACAGCGTGAATGGAAATCACGGACTTCTCATCATAGCTCCAATTCCAAAAATAAAGAGAACCATCTCACATGGTTGTTCTTACAAAGAATTTTTATCATGCAAACCAATAGAATTCTTAGGCAATGAAGGTGCCATTTCAGGTTTGCGCTGGATAGAAAAGACTGAAGCAGTCTTAAAAATAAGTAAGTGTGCAGATGAGGATAAGATTATTTATGCTTCTAATCTTTTCAAGGATGAAGTTTTAGAGTGGTGGAATACCATTCAACAATCAAGAGGAAGTGACAGGGTTTACAATATGGAATAGAACAACTTTAAGGAAATAGTTGAAAGGAAGTTCTGTCCTCCTCATGAAAAGGAGCAGATTGCTAAGAAATTCCTGAACCATAGAATTATTGGGGTAAATTGTAGGGAATTTACTACCAAATTCTTTGAATATGCTAGAATAGTACCAACACTAGCCTTTCATAACTAGTATTAATCTCTCGTTATATTTAGGGATTAATCAGAGATATTGTCAAAGCAGCTAGGCCACAAACAATTGAAGAAACACTGGAGCTTGCTAATACTCTGACAGATGGATTAATATGTACACAAGAAGAAAACCAGAAAAAGAATCTAGCTCAGAGGATTACCCAGGAACTTCGTTCTGGTAATTCTTTTCGTGGGAAAAAGACAGGTTCATCTTTTTCACCCTTCTGGAAGCTCTGTAAAAGAAAACATGCAGGAAAATGTGTGAGGTATTGCAACTTCTGCAAGAAGTTAAGGCATAATGAAGAAGAATGTAGAAATAAAGCCAGTGCCAGAATATGCTACAACTGCGGAGAGACAGGTCATATATGACCAAATTGTCCAAAACTAGCTCCAGCAGCAGACAACAAAGCAAAGGCAACAGAAGGATCCAAGAAGAATGCCAGAGCATTCATACTGACAGTCGAAGAAGCTAAGATTATCCCTGATGTGATTGCCGATACGTTTTTAGTTAATGATGCTTGTGCTAAAGTATTATTTGACTCTGGAGCAAACCAAAGTTTTATGAATACTTCTTTCTGCAAATTTCTCAATCAACCATTAACAAAACTTCACCAAGACTGTATGGTGGAGATGGCAAATGGAAATTCTATCATAATAAGTGAAATCCTTTAGGAAGGAAAGATAGAAATTTTAAGTCATACGTTTACTGCTAACCAGTTACCAATGGATCTAGCCAGATTCGATATCGTGTTAGGAATGGATTGTTGGTAGCCAATCGTGCACGAATTTTGTGTGATCAAAATTATGTAGAGGTTTATACGCCAACTGGTGAAAGGGACACAATTAAAGGAGACAAGCCAACAAGGTCAACGAAATTCATCTTTGTAATGAAAGTTGCAAGCTACTCACGAAAAGGAGGAATAGTGTATATGATTTCGGTAATCATTAACACTAAAGGAAAAGAATTAAGAGATATTCCCGTAGTATCTAAATTCTCAGATGTCTTTCCAGAAGAGTTACCTGGATTACCGCCAGATCGCGAAGTTGAATTTAGAATTCACCCGATACCAAGAACTGCACCAATTGACAAAGCACCCTATCGTCTAGCACAAACGGAAATGCAGGAATTCAAGAAACAGTTAGACGAATTATTAGAAAAAGGTTTTATAGAACCAAGTTCATTGCCATGGGGAGCACCGATGTTATTTGTTAAGAAGAAAGATGGATCGATGCGCATGTGTATTGATTACAGAGAATTGAATAAGATTACGATTAAAAATCGGTATCGACTACCGAGAATCGATTATCTATTTGATCAACTTCAAGGAGCCCGATTCTTTTCTAAGATCGACTTACATTTAGGATATCATCAACTGAAAGTACAGGAAGGGGACATTCCTAAAACTGCTTTTAGGACAAGGTACGGTCATTATGAATTTACAGTCATGCCATTTGGTTTAACCAATGCCCCAGCCGTATTTATGGACATGATGAACAGGATATGTAAACCGTACCTGGATAAATTCATAATTGTTTTCATAGATTATATACTAACTTACTCCAAAAGCAAAGAAGAGCATGAGGAACATTTACACATACTTCTAACATTGTTGAGAAAAGAAAAGATTTATGCCAAATTATCAAAATGTGAATTTTGGTTACAAAAATTGAAATTTCTTGGACACTTAGTTAATCATGAAGGAATCCATGTGAATCCTACGAAGATTGAAGCTATCACCAAATGGAAAGTCGCTGAATCACCAATACAAAATGATTCATTCGAGATTTTTCTAGAATAGTCATTCCAATAACCAAACTAACTTGCAACTCAGTTAAGTTCGAATGGGGACCAAAACAAGAAGAAGCATTCAAGATTTTGAAGCAAAGATTAACTAACGCACCAATACTTACTTTACCAGAAGGAACTGAAGACTTCATAGTCTATTGTGATGCATCTAAATTAGGATTTGGATGTGTGTTGATGCAACGTCAAAAGGTAATTGCTTATGCCTCCAGACAACTAAAGAAGCATGAAGAAAATTATACAACTCATGATCTAGAGTTAGGAGCAATAATTTTTGCCCTTAAGATTTGGAGACATTATCTCTACGGTAGTAAGTTCATTGTCTTCATAAATCATAAGAGTTTAAGATATGTTTTCGGGCAAAAAGAATTAAACATGAGGCAAAGACGTTGGATGGAAATCCTTAGCGATTATGATTGTGATATCCAATATCATGCATGAAAAGCTAATGTAGTAGCTGATTCCTTAAGTCGAAAGTACCATGAGAAGCCAAAAAGGGTACGTGCTATTAGACTAAATTTCACACCCCCAAAATACCACATGCGGGAAACCTCCGTGAGGCGTGTGACATACCAGGATCTAACCACCAATCACATTGAACTCATAACAATATTCCAGATAAAACTTTCATTTATTTAAAGAAAAGTTACAAAACATTGTTTACTAATCAGCGGAAACATACTTCAATAGTTAAGAATTTCATAACTCTAGTGTATAAAAGCCATTAGACATGTATCGTGATTCCATGCAACTCGACCCATGACCACTCCAACATCCCAGACAGCAAGTTCCAATGGTGTATACCTATAGGCCTGCAAGCATGCAGAAAAGTGTATCAGACAACGCTGGTGAGTTCACAGTTTTGTTTCCCGAAAATCGTGTTACATGTTTTAACGTCAAGAGTTTAGTTCAGTTCAAAAGCAATTCCAAATATAATGTTGATAATAACTCGATACCGTACAAGATGGCTCCAGATTATTTGCCCATCCCCAATGCCCCTATCAAAGCATTGGTCATGATTTAAGGTAATTAGTTCACGCTCGTCCTCCCCGGTACGGTGTGAGGATGCCAAACATAATAGCGCTATCAACTAATAACCCCGTTGCCTCCCCGGCAACCTTTTCAGTAGAAGATAGGACTTAAGGTGATAGGAGTGAGTGTATTATCCAACATTTCGGTTTAACATTCCAGTCAAACCCATTACCCAATATTCCTCCCTGGAATATTTACCAGATGTCCCTCCCCGGGACGCATGCTTGAAAAGAGCAGTGAACTCACCTTAGATTCCTCGGTTTGTTAAGTTTCTTTACCCGTTCCAAGTTGGTCAACCAAACCCTACCGTGGTTACCAAAGATGATCAGTTTCGTAAACTCATTCCTATTTAACATTGTTATCATGCAATAAATAGAATTCTATAAACACAAGTGTCCATCATCATATATATGTATCAACTGTTACTTTTACTGTTCATTTGCACGGCGAAGAGTCCTCACAACGAAGAACCATTCTTCACCAAAAATGATTATGGCGAAGTATTATTCTTCGTCGGGAGTTAGTGTGACGAAGGACTATCCTTCGTCGAGTTCACGTTTGACGAAGAACCTTAGAGGTTCGTCAAGGCCAGCCAACGAAGAATCATACTCTTCGTCGACTTAAGTTCCTCGTGGGGAAGAAAATGTTATAAGGTTCGTCAAGCAAAGAGAATTCAATGTTCGTCGCGAAGATTAGTCAATGGTTCGTCAAACAACTGATATGTTCGTCAAACAAGTGCTCATCACCAAGGTTCGTCACGAAGAATCAAGGTTCGTCAAGGGTCAAGGTTCGTCACAACCTCACCAGTCAGTTACAAAACTCTAATCATCGGAACTCGAGATCCATACGGCTCCAGTTATCAAAATTACTCATGCAATCCAAGCATATGTGTTTATTCACAAACAGCATACATATCCAAGTGGTAGTAATACGGCCCTTAACAACACTTCTTAGCATACTAAATTAACAGAATTCTTAACGACATTAGATCATAAACTATATCTCAGGCTTGGTCACATAAATAACAATCAAAGCACAACCACATGAAATCAGAGAACATCAAATCAGACAAGGATCGAACTATGGATAACACACTAACCGGTCAATGTAGAGTGGGATGATTGCGCTTGAACGGAAAGGTAGGGCTTCAAACGAGATGGGGAAGGAGGCTGCTGTCAGTTTATAGAGAGGTAACAAATCTAGGGTTTCTGATTGTTTTGGGTGATTGCAAGATTATGGAAACCAACCTCTACATTGGTTATGTGTATGCGCTAAGGGACAAGTCCGGCCTAGTCCAGGGCTCCACTTGGGCCGAGTATCATAACACAATTGGCACAGGTTTGGGCTGAGAATAAACCATCACGAATAAGGTGTGCGGTTGCGGATGGGTGTACGGTTCCTTAGCTTGTGCGATCAACACTTATAAAATGAATATGCCTTTACTCAATCACAAACTAACCACATAATACGCTAACATATTACCATCACTTAATTATCATTGAACATAACGATTCACATACCGTACCCGTTAGTCGTAAGTTATACTATAAAGCAAAGTTTAAAAGGGCTGCAAAACATGAGTTGTCACATCATCCCTAACTTGAAAGAAATTTCGTCCCGAAATTTGATAAACAGTCTGAGAGGAGTGAAGTGATATCAAAATAGGCAGGTCAAGATGACTGTGGATTTCCCTCGGGAGTGAAGTAATATTAAAATAGGCAGGTCAAGATGACTGTGGATTTCCCTCGGGAGTGAAGTGATATTAAAATAGGCAGGTCAAGATGACTGTGGATTTCCCTCGGGTGCCACATCATCCCCAACTTGAAAGGGAATTTCGTCCCGAAATTCACCAGTTGCATCAGGATTAGACTGGTCTGTTGGGAATCTGATCTTCGCGTTCCCAAGTGAACTCCGGTCCACGTCTTGAGTTCCAACGAACTCCCATGATTGGAATTTGACTGTGCTTACGAACCTTAACTTCCCGATCCATGATTTCGATGGATTCCTCGATAAACGACAACTTGTCGTGAATTTTAGGCTCTAGCAAGGGTATCACAAGCGTTTCACCGGACACACACTTCTTTAGGTTCGAGACTTAAATGACATCGCGAACGTTACTCATTTCTTCAGGTAGCTCAAGTTTGTAGGCCATGTCACTGATTCTTTCCAGAATTTTGAATGGCCCAACGTAACGTAAATTCATCTTGCCACGCTTCCCAAAGCGCACCGCACCCTCACAGGGTGAAACTTTCAATCATGACACGTTCACCTACAGCGAACTCCTAGTGTTTCCTAAGCTTACCAGCTTGCCTGGCGGTCACGCGTTGCCGCCATACAATTCTCGATCCAAACAATCTTCTCAGAGGTTTCAAGTATAAGTCCTGGACCTGTGATTAGGTTGTCACCCACCTTAATCCAACAAGGAGATCGGCATTATCGTCCATGCAATGCCTCAAACAGAGCCGTCGGAATACTAGAATGGTAACTGCTGCAGTAGAACTCAACCAAAGGTAAGTAAACTTCCAATTTTACTAAAGTCAATCACACACATGCTCGCAGCATGTCTTCAAGTATCAGGATGGTTCGTTTACTCTGACCGTTTGTCCTACGGTGATAAGCAATGCTCATGCCTAGACGTGAGCTAAGGGTGTTGTGTATTGTCTGTCATAAATCAGGTATAGATTAAAATTAGAGGTAACAGGAGTTGGCACCCCGTTCCTAGAAACCGCCCCTCATAGGTAATTACTCACAGGATATGAAGACTTGTCAATTTTCCTTGATTGCAAGAAAGTGTACTGATTACATGAGACAATCAACGATCACCCAGGTGATATTGTTTCCGTTTTGAGTTTTAGATAGACCAGTGACAAAATCCGTGGCAGTCTGTTCCCATTTTCAAATGGGTGTTCCTGGTTGCTGACGCAACCCAGGAGGTTTCTGATACTCCACCATGACGTTCGCATAAGTCAAACATCGTTCACACACATTGCTATGTGGGCTTTCACGTCCGGTCACTAGTACAAGATCCTTAAATCCTAAGACATTCTATCAAAACTTGGACGAGTAGAATATCGAGGCTGTGTGCTTCGCTTCACACAAGTTCCCTAGGATTGCTGTGTAGTGAGACCCATATTCGCTCCATGAGGTAGTGGGCATCGCCCGATTTTAGATACAAGTCGTTTTCCCACGCCTCACACAGATTCAGCTGGGAGGTTCCCGTCCTTCAACGCTTCGGTTCAAGCAGAAAGGATCTGGTCAGGTAGGTTAGAGTCGATGGTGTGCTGCGAGGCTCGTACACGTTTAGGTTTCACAGTTGAAATCATTCAAAAGTTCCATCCAGCGATGCCATCACATGTTTAGCTCTTTCGAAACAAGGGTACACGGGAGGCCCTTGGGATCGGTCTAAGTAGTGCATTCGGTACCATCCAAGTAATGCCTCCACTTAAATCCAAAGATCATGGCTTCCACTGCAGGTTATGACTCATGCAATTCTTCTTGTAAATCCACTACGTAAGCCATCACCTTCTCGTGTTGCATCGACGTGTAACTGGGACTCTGATTCGAACCATCATGGTATACCACTAGATCACTCGTACCCTCGGGTAAAGACGATGCTCAGTGCACTGCAGAGTTGGGTTTCAAAAGCTGAAAAGACGCCCTCATGTTTTGTCTCCCACGAATACACAGCACCCTGATGTGCTAAAGAGATTAAAGTTGCGTGATCTTCAAAAAAAATCCCGCGATGAATCTGCGATAGTATGTAGCGAGACCAAGAAATTGTTGAATCCTTGAAGGACTCTTTGGTGCCGATCAATTTCTAATTAAATGGATCTTAGCGAGATCCACGTGTATCCCCACTTCGTTGACTACGTGACCAAGAAAGTGTACTTCTCGAATCCTGAAGTCACACTTAGGTAGACTTCGCATGGAGTTGCTCCTCCCCTAGGAGCTCTAGGATGACATACAAGTGCCGTTCATGGTGTTCCTTTCTCCTGGAAGTGATTCAAAACGTCATAGATAAACACGGTTGACGAATCTGGTGAGATGAGGTTGACACCCACTACTCATGTGATCCCTAAGGCTGCTGGTGTGTTGGATAACTTAAACAACTTGAACAGAAAATTGTAGTGGATGTACTGTGTCTGTATCGTCGTGTTAGGAATCATCCTCCCCTGGGTCTTCCATCAGGTGATAGCCGATCTTAAGTCAGTTTCCGAATAGAAACTTGATCATTGCAGCGGGTCAAGCAGGTCGTCGATGCAAGATAGAGGGTGACGGTCTATGATTGCCACCTTGTGGTAGTTTGTGCACATACAAAAGGACTCGTCCTTTATTTCCACAATAGAGCTCGGGCTCCCCAAGACGAGGAGCTAGGTCGATAAAACTCTCATCCAGTAGTTCCTAAAGTTGATTGGATAGTTCTTGCAACCCTCCAGGTGCAAGACAATAAGAGGTGCCAGAAATCAGGACTGCTTTTGGCGTGATACACATCTGATATTCCTCCTGACAATGTGGGGGGAACCTGGAAGTTCTTCGGGCTGTTGTGATAACTGTGCCTCTACGACCATCATACAAATACAAAACCAATGAAATCTTGTGTTTCATACTTGGGATTTGTATAAATACGTGTATCATTTGCACATATCAATTCTTGTTCAATTTCGAGCTTTAAATCGCTTTCTGGAAAGTTATACGCAAACTGATATGTAAACGTAATCAGTTTAACGCGAAAAACACTCTGTGATAGTGACATAGGCTTAACATACCTTAATTAACCTTTACATAACTTATAAATAAGTTTTGGAGGGTTTGGTGTGTCAAAAACAAGTTTATTCGATCACAGGGACTATTTGCGTCAAACTGTGAAACTATACCGATTTGTATAGTAACGAACATTCTGGAACTTGATCATAACCTAAAAATACCATAAATATCCTTTACATATCTTAGAAATAGGCTTTGAGGGGTTCGGTATGCGAAAATATACTTTTTGATCAAACAGGGACTAAAAGAATAAAAAAGTGCATAAGTTTGCATTTTCGCGCATATCTTACTTTCTGATCATATCCGGACATCCAAAAAATTTTGTAATCATTAAAATGTTTTATTTTAGTGATTGAAATGCAAAAATATCATTCGTCATGAAATTTGGATCGTTTTTGCGTCCGTTCGAGTTTTCGTCGTAATTAACCGAATAACGCAACCGTACGACCAAACGAACCGACATCCGAGATGTTTTCAAGCATATTTCATGTTCCCTATGCTTTACCGTCATTGTAAAGCCTTGAAATGGGGTTAACGGGGCTTAAACGTGTCAAAAATGCATCAAAAACCAAGTTTTGGACTTGCAGGGACTAAACTTTTGACATTCTGTGAAACTGTCTAGGCGGGCGCGTAAGACCATGTGTGGGTCTACGCGGGGCGCGACAGACCTTCAGTACAGAAACAATGAATTTGGTCATTTGAGCTGGTTTTGATGGTGTTGATCCCTGATTTGGAATACCATTTGATTGTTTTGATGTTCCCCTTTATTGTAAACCATGGGCAACACTTGTATGGTCCAGATCAAAGCACAAATTACGAGCAACGATCCTAATGGTTCTTGAAAATCTATAAATACCCACTTGATTTTCACTCATTTCTCACACATTTGATCTGATTTTACTCTAAGTTGAAGCCTTAGCTTCATACCTGAGTATTTTAGATCAAATTCTTCATTGCTTGGACCTTTTGTAAGTTTCTTTCATGCTTGTTATTGCTTTCTAAGCATGAAAGTCAAACAGTGTTTGACTTTCTTCTTTGACCATGATTTGGTCAACACAAAGTTCGTTTGAACTTTGCAACGTGAGCGTAATCACGATGGTTATAGTCCCGTGAGACTATACCTACTGATTACCACGTCGATTAGTCGAAGTGACGAGTCAAAGTTTCGGTCAAAAAACGTGTTTATGCGTATTTTGCATCGAAGCTATTTTCGGGTATCAAAACACTTTGTTTTGATATCAAACCTGTTTTCTAACTTAGTTAAACATGTTTTAACATGTTTAACTCGTCACTTTTAGTCTAGTGCTTGTTTAGGGTCGTAAGATAAGCGGTCTTAATAACCGCTTAGACTTTCGAACCCGACCCGTTTGGTCGATCGTTAGGATCCGACCAAGCAATTTTGTGACCATAGTTGTATAGGGAATAACCTTTCGAGGTTATACCTTATGGTCACTTAGTTTAATTAGTTGTTATGATAGGTAGTTTATATGCCTTAGGAAAATGACCAAAATGCCCTTTTCATGCATAATTGGTATTTAAGCATATGTAACTTAACTTTTGCCACTTAAATTGATTATGAAACATATTTAAACATGTTAGGGCATATAATACTTGTCATAGGACTAGTTGGCGTCTTGAACGCGCATTCGCGCGAACGACGCGTTAAAGTAATGTAAGCTACCTTAATGGGTCGTAACGGGTCGTAAGCACTTAGGATTGGTTCCGATTTAGAATGTAGGCTTTGTTAAACCATGTCACATGAGTTCCAATAATCATTTGGTTAACAAGAAGACCTCATTCTACCCGATCTTCTGATTTAGGTATCGATTTATTAACTTAGTCATCCGATACTAGGTGCCACTTGATTCCTTGATTCCCCGAGCTTGTTAGTTTACTTTAATCGAGGATACCTAGCAATTCAATGTGAGTACATAGTTCCCCTCTTTTACCGCTTTCAAATGTTTTGGGGTGATTCATATGTGCTAAACGATTTCGAGATTTCTAAACGAATGCTATGGTTTATGTTAAACACAACGATTTCAATTATTTGAACAAACTTGTTGGGGCGTTAGTCGAAAGACAATTGAATGAAATTCATTAACTATTTTAAGCCGACCAGTAGTACGTTATGGTACCATAGGATATTATGATACCATAGGATCTGATAAATCTCATTATCGGACTTTCACCATGGTTATGGGGTATTGTGGGTAACGACAGAACCTGATGATTGTTAACTTACCCTTGGGTGGTTTGTTAATACGAGTTGAACGAGTAGGACGAGTCACACAAGCTTTGAATGTATTCAATGAAACAACCAAAAGTTAGTTTTCACAATTTAAACACGAACCACTGGAACTATTGAACGGTGTGAACTATTTGAACCACTGGAACTATTGAACGATGTGAACTATTTGAACCACTAGAACTATCTGATCTATGTGAACTATTTGAACCACTGGAACTATCTGAACTATGTGAACGATTTGAACTATTGAACCATTGGAACTATTTGATCTATTGAACTATTTGAACTATTGGACGATTGGGTTATGGTAAGTGATTAGGTAACGGGGAGGGTGTAATGTGATAAAAGCATGGTGGATACGCCGCTGGTACTTCCTATATATAAGTGCTTTTAACACAATACATGTCGTTGCGTTATCTAGATCACTTGGACGAATGTTTTCAAAACGAAGTTACACTACAAGGTTTTCCTAACGATATAAACCATACGAGTTTTATTACGAGAACGATTTACAACTTGGTTAACAAAGACAAATGTTTTTAGTTAAGATTCATGGCTACAATGGTTTTGGGTTATACATATATCAACTTGTAAAAGTTGATAGAAATATACTGCAATATCAAACTCTTTTGTTTTCAAGGTATACACTTGACAACTCCCATAGTTGGACGAGGTATTGCAATATGAACTTAAAGCCATGAATCTAACATATTCATAAAACCTATGTACTCGCCGGCATTTTTATGCTGACGTATTTTCACATATGTTTCAGGTATCATAGTTTGATGATGTTTGACGATGATTATGATGCATGCTCACATAGGAATGGATGAGGCCTTAGTGACTCAATAACAATGAAAGACAATTTGTTTACGTTTTGCATTTGATTTCAATACAATGTAATAAACTTAATTCAATAAAACGAAACTTCAATCCATATGTTGTGAAACAATGATTCTGTTACGACACTCCCCGACGTTTCCACCACAGTTTGTTGTTTTAACGCGGTCGGGGTGTGACAGCTACGCACCAGTAATCAATGATAGGGTAGCAGGGTAGGTGAAACACTTCTGGGCTCCCACTGCCGAAGTGATGCTGACAATCAGTGAACCTCCACCATGAAGAGATATACATGCGATTTCCTCCTTACAGAAGATGTTTGCTCGAGGCTTGGACATCCGGTCCATACTATCGACTACACCAAAGCTTCTAACAGAAGCAGGGGGAAGGTCAATGTCAAACTCGTGACCCACAAGATTGAGTTGCACCTTAGGTGAACGTGTGAGACTTCAATTGGCTTGCCATCAGCCACTCCTGCAACGCATCTGCCTTCAAAATTCATCAGGGTTAAACAGAACAGAGACGAAGCGATTAGTTACCCAAAAGCATACAAGCTACCATCTTGCTATTATGCCTGGCGTCACCTACGCCAATCCTAAATGCCCTTCCACGAGCACCACTTCCAGGGTTGTTACGGTTACGAGGATTCCCAATACAGTCATTGTTCCTTGGGTTGTTGACGTCTTGACTTAACAACGGCCAATCCTTGTCAAAGTCACCTCCATTTCCATACTGGAAAGTTATGATTTGCGAGTACCTTGCTGTCGCTGTGGCCATTGCCTCTAATGTAGTTGCTTTGAAAACAGATCCTTGCGATCTTTTTCCCTTAGGGTCCACCTTCCCATTGTTCTCGTCACGTCCTAGGGTACTGCCCATGGCGCTAGTAATTACACATCCCATATTCCAGTCGGTTTCCAGCGTTTATGCCCCGGTTGATTCGTAAGAGTTGGCTCCCAGACGTTGCTTACTAGGGTTAGGGACTCGATTGAAGTCAACCTACTGATGTTCGTTGTCAGAGAGCAGTGTCCATCGGTCTTGTGAGTCGATTGAATAGCGCATGGTAAAGCGTTAGAGAATCACAGAGGTGTCCATACTTCTGAATTTGAGGCGTCAATTTGTTGCGTCAAAGTAAACGAGAAAAGCGAGAAAGTATAGACCAAACATTTAACGTTTCGACATCTGTCTCAAAGACGTTCGCACTAACACTCAACATTTCTACACGGCTCGCTAGACATTCAGTTACGCGTTCAGGTATCACTCAATATCATCGAGACTCGTAAGGGTTCAGATGGAAGTGAAAGGACCACGTTCAAATAGGAGACAGTCATTGCTATGACCCCTATGGATCGTTGTGTTTCACATTCGGTCAAATAATGGAATGGAACCCCTTTCACACTTGTTAGGCCTCGTTGGGACTCACAAGCACCCCACATTATTATTATGTGTGCACCCACAATAATAATATGATTTGCATGCTCGTCTCAGTTCCTCCTAACTTGTGTTAAATGGTTCCTCAGACTCGAGTAGAAAGACAAGGACATCACAAAATGTGGGTCATGAATGTCTAGAGAAACACCACCCTATCAATCACTTAACACATGCAAGTAATACATGAATTCATATTGTTGTGCTAAACTTGCAATCACATGCATTATCATATGTAAGTGTTCACTAGTTATGCAATGCAATGAGTAAACGAGAGACGAACCTTGCAATCTGGAGCTGAGTGTCATGGTCGTATTCACGTATTCAGAACTGTTCGGTTATAGTCTAGTTTTATAAAAACATTTTAAAACCTAGTTCACTATAACCAGTGGCTCTGATACCAATCTCTCACACCCCTAAAATACCACATGCGGGAACCCCCGTGAGGCGTCTGACGTACCAGGATCTAGCCACCAATCACATTGAACTCATAACAATATTTCAGATAAAACTTTCATTTATTTGAAGAAGTGTTACAAAACATTGTTTACTAATCAGCGGAAGCATACTTCAATAGTTAAGAATTTCATAACTCTAGTGTATAAAAGCCATTAGACATGTCTTGTGATTCCATGCAACTCGACCCATGACCACTCCAGCATCCCAGACAGCAAGTTCCAACGGCGTATACCTATAGGCCTGCAAGCATGCAGAAAAGTGTATCAGACAATGTAACAACCCTCACGTTTGTGCGTTGTTGCTACTCGTTATACTTGTTACGCCAAGCACCAGAGATTCGGATCATAATATAGCTATATCGCATACATCGCTATTTCGCAGTATTTTCGCATATTACGCATACATATCGCTATAACACATCGCATCACACACACCAACGCTCACGATGACGTTGAGTGATGACCTATTCTACCTCCTCGATGGTCGTGAAGCGTCACAGAGTAACGCATATTCGAAACCAAACCCGGTTATTGTATCGCAACTTTGAAGTATGGATATTTATACGACCCTAGGTGATTAATTATAATAAATATACGAGTATGGGTATGAATGTGTAACCAAACTATCGCAACGCTTAACGATAAAAAAGAAATGCTAAGACTCAACTCGCCGGAGGCGTTTGATCGAATGGCACTTTGATCGGACAGCCTTCCGATCCGACTCACTGCACCACCACCTCTCCTCTCTTGCCTATAAATACCTCCACTTTCACATCAATAGCCTTGATGTGGAGCTCTCACTCGACCAGCACGCTTTGGGGCTCTTTCCTCTCAATTTATCGTGATTCTTGTAAGTTTCTACCTCAAATCTTGTACTTTTATGATCTACACGCACTACTTCACCTTTCTATCTTTTGAATCTCAACTTTTAACCGTGAAATCAATGGATTTGAGGTGTTCTAGGATGATGTCATCATGGAGTTCTTATGAACTTCAAGCTTTGGCCTCATTCCACCAAGAACAACTCAGATCTGAAGGAATTTCCACATGATTAGACTATGTACTCGCATAGATCTACACGTAATCATGGTTAAAAGGATTGAAAGATGGTTTTCTAGCTTTCTATCAACTCTTTTACACTTAATGCACTCAAAACCGATAGAATCGGAGCTTGTACCGACCTTCTACTCATACTTAGTGTTGTGCTGGTTCAAGATCTGGTTTCTATCAAATAGACGACTGATTTCGGGTTAACCCAGAACGACCGTCATGAACCAGTAAACCGGTCAGATTTGGGTGATTCCTGTCCGATCAGGTCACTTGGTTCGAGATGGGGTTTCTGTTGTTTAGTACGTCATAACACCATCTCGATCAAAACTGTAAAACCTTTAAAAATAATCAGGTGCCAAAGACGATCAGATCGTTGGGATGGATTGCCGTCCGACCGGACAGACATCCGATCGGGCAGCCGTCCTATCGGGCAGACGTCCTATCGGACAGCCGTCCTATCAGATTGCACTTAGTTCCACATTCAATCACACCTTCACCAATTAAGGTGACAATCCAAACGAATGGACATCCAATCGGATGACCATCCGAACGGATTGCCACCCGAACGACTGGCCATCCGATCGGATCGCCATCCGATCGGATTACCATTCGACACTTGTTTCCTCCCCACTGTTTAATGCATTGTTCGACGCTTACGCTATCAATCTGTAATCAGGCTAATCTCGGACGCGCCCCCTTCAATCCAACCAAGTTGTGTTTACTTGCCGAACACCGACTGTGAGTATACTCGAACCCTTTTTATCGCATTTTGGGTGTAACATACGTTCCTATTAAATCGGATTTATCAAAATGAATTATTCAATCAAACTGCTTATCACTTGCGAATAACTGTTATGCATATTTACACGTGATGCTAGTTACATATGTGTTAGGACTTATACTCGCGAGGTCCCGCCTTAACTAGTATAGTACTATAGCACCCGACGGGGTCTAGTTAGGATGAATAGCAATCGCAATCGCAGCTCGAGTGACTTAGCTGGTAGTATCGGTCTTATATGCATGTATGTTGAGGTATCTCGTTTATGTATTTGGTAATTCGCAGCACTTTTTATCTACTTTTCGCTACTATCAAAACTTGTATACTCGCCAATACTTTTGTATTGACGTTATTTTAACGTATGTTGCAGGTTTAGTCGCAATCTACATCAAATCAAGCTAGGAAGTCTAGAAACTCACCTAAAATCTAGGTTGTCGGATTTGTATTGTTCGAGAGGACAAGAAATCTGTGATAACTTATGTGATTGTATTGTTTGTTAGTATGGGATAACAAATGTAATCAATATTGTGGCTTTATAGTTGTTATGGATTCTCTTGAGCAATCTGATTTACCTAGTGCCGTGCCCCGATGATTCCGCCATCGGTTGGGGTGTGACAGATTGGTATCAGAGCCATAACTATAGGGAATTAGGCAAGACTTGACCTAGTCCGGGTCGATGTCTTAGAAATGGCCTAGTCTATAGTCTAGGTACCAACGGGCCGACTCATGCGAACCCAGTAGGAATTGCACGGGCCTACTTGATACTCTCGTTCGAATTCGCTAAAAGCTACTACTTCGCGTGAACACCATATACTACAACTTCACACGAAGAGCCTTTCCTAAGGCTAGAATATTACTTAGCCTTTCCTAAGGTCAACACAATACACACGTTTTCAAAAATACTCGTGTAACACAACCGAGTGATCCAGTCGAGATCAGGCATGAAAACCAAGAACTCTCGATAAGATCGCTCACTCAGCGTAATTTTCTAGCACGAGAACTTTCCATTAAGCTAGGAGTGACATCCATATCTCAACGAAAGTCTCCATTTCAAAATCTAGTGGAACTCTCGAATTTATTCGGAGAGCACAACCACAGTTAGGAGCGAAGTTATTAAGTCAGGGGTGAAACCCGTATCTTAATGAATCGTTCCACTTTCTATAAAATGGTTTTCAAAACCCTCTCACCAAGGACTCGTTTATAACGATAACTCGGGCCATGCAATGACTAGGAAGACGAATGCCATGAGCTGCATCCCAGTGGAAGCATGAGTCTTCTAGGGCAACGTACGTGCACGAACTTGTTGGGTATAGTTGGGATACCTTGGGTAGTCGACGCCTAAACACCCGAGGCACTCTATCTACTTCTTTAGCATACGACCCGCCGATTTTACACTTGTTGGAACTTATTTACGCTTATGTGTTTACATTTTGAAACTTTACGCTTTATCGATTTCTCGATTCATCGATTTTCACTCCCTGCTTTATAAACACACAACTCGCACAACCATTGCAATCTAAAACGAAAACCGAACGTTCGCAACAAAACAAGTGTCTAATTCCTCGCTTTCGCTTTCTCCCCTCAACGTGTCCTCATGCATTATAGCCCGACAGGTATGTGGGTAAGCATAAACTACAACTAATTATATATATACAAGCAAATCAATTGTGTGAGAACTTAGGAATCTCGTGTCTCCTATGTGGCTCCTATGTGAAGTCTGTTATATTACTCGCTACAAGTTTTGATCGCACTCAATTGCATCGCAAAACTCAAAATCATTATCATCGAATCTCACTCCAAATCTCTCTCTGTGTCTAGATGCCTTCCAACGACCCTACCTCGAGACGAACAGCCAGGAGAAGAGCCAAACGAAGCGTCGAAAAGAGGATTGCCTCGCTTGTGGCCAGGGAAGTGGCCAAGGTCATTCCTCGAATTGTCGCTCAAGTGCACTCTCTCAGCAACTCTCGATCCTCGGAAGACTCTAAGACGGAAGCGCCGCAATCTGCTTTCCTCTACAAACACTTCAAAGCCTGTGGTCCGATGGAGTTCACGGGTGAAGGAGGTGTGTCCTAACTACTCAAGTGGTTCGATGCTATAGAAGTTACTCTTCGTCAGAGTGGGTGTCCCGATGGTTTTCGTACTACTTGCGCTACCGGAGTATTTCAATCGCGAGCACTCGACTGGTGGACAGCCGAACGTAACAAACGTGGGATCTCTGCAGTTTACGCTCTCCCTTGGGATCAGCTGAAAGAGCTCATGAAGAAAGAGTACTGCCCTCCCCACGAAGTTCAAAAACTAGAAGAAGAATTTTGGAAAATCAAGCAAGTTGAAGGTGATAATAATGGCTACACCGCAAGGTTCAAACAGCTTAGCATAATCTGCCCAAGTCAAGTCGACACTTTAGTGAAAGCCATCACGAAGTACATTCGTGGCTCGCCTGAATGTGTGGGCGATTTTGTCGAAGCTGCAAGACCCGTTACCATCGAAGAAACCTATCGCTTGGCCGTAGAGATCAACGACAAACGAGTCTTGGATGGATTTTTCTCTCAGAATCCTGTCAAACAAGCTCATCAAGAAATCGTCATCGATTCTTCCGATGATTCCTCCGATGATTCTACCGAAGAGTCTTCAAGTGAGTCCTCGGAAAAATCCTCCGATGACAACGCACCGCTTCAGGAAGCTCAGAACAGCCGCAAACGAAAGACCATGAGCCCAAACTCTTCAACAACTAAGCTGGCGCAACCAGAACCTCTTCAAGAAATTCCAATTCACTCGAAGCGCGACTACAACGGAACTCATCCCCTGTGTCTCATATGTACGTATCATCACCCGCCAGAAGCTAACTGTCGCTTTTGCGAACATTGCAACTGGTATGGTCATCTTACCCAGCACTGTCACACGGGACCGCAGACTTGAGGATTTTCAGCAACAATCGCAGTCTCCGCAGAAGTCCTCCACAACAACATTAGTTATGCTTCTACTATTGTTGTAAAGATACGATTTTCTCCGTTAATTTCATTTGCATATTGAACTTGTTCTATTTCTCGACTCAACGTGGACTCTATTTATCTTTTACTCACTCGCACTCGCACACGGACTATACGCTAGCACTATGCACTATATAATGCGTTTTACCCCTACTATGCGTTCTTGAGATAAAGTACGATAAGCGTGCAAGGATCAATTTAACCACGGGTGCACACGGGATTATTGTGATCAGTGCACGGAGATCGTAACGAGTTTCAATGATGCCATAACGTTAAAAGCATGGTCAAGCGTGGTGGATACGCCGCTGGTACTTCCTATATATAAGCGCCTTGACCATGTCGACACAGTGTGACACCTACTCACGGGGCAGAGGCGTGTGGTTGAAGCATGGTGGATACGCCGCTGGTACTTCCTATATGTAAGTGCTTCGCCATGCCAACCAATGTCTTGTGAAGAAAGTGCCATACAAGTGGAACTTTATTAGACCAAGTATACTAATGGGATCTATTTTCGACACACTACACTACATCGCAAGGCGTAACAATATCAATCGCAACTCAAGGCGTGTAATCGCCAGACTTTTCATAAGTCAACACGCTCGCAATCGCATTATCGCTAGAATCTACCTCGCAATCGCTATCGCTTATTATTGGTATTTCACGATCTCAATCGCTTATTATGTGACGCTCAATCGCTTATTATGTGCATCGCACTATCGCATATCGTGGGTATCACTATATCACTTGTGTACCGATCTATCGCTTGTGTATTGCTCCATCGCTCATTGTGTATCGCTTAACGTAATCTCTATCGCTTACCAATATCTGTGTTGTCTGTGTTAAGTTAGCACACATGACCTCGCTCCATAGGACGAAACTCATATGGTTAAAACATGGTGGATACACCGCTGGTACTTCCTATATATAAGTGTTTCAGCCATATCAGCAGACTTTCGTGGAAAAAGGCCATGTGGGGTCTAATGTTAGTTAAATTTTGTGGTGTTGATCAAATCAATCGAATCGCATTAATCGCGCATATCTCCCATCAATTGCAACGCATCGATCGTCGTCTATCGCTCGACGGTTGTCACTTATCACTCATCGCTTTTCTCTTATCGCCGTCGTCCTTGCTTATTATGTTTAATTTGTGCCATCAATTATCGCATACTGCTTATCACTTGTCGCACTCACTCATGTCACTAAACTGAGTTTTAAAAACGACATCATCACTCAGTTCGCCTTTCAAGACTTGATTCCACCCTTCCTTGTTTGGAACAAGTCATCATAAATCTGTCTGTACTATGTTGACACGTATGACACCGCCTCACGAGACGGAAGCCATATGGCTAAAACATGGTGGATACGCCGCTGGTACTTCCTATATATAAGTGTTTTAGCCATATTGTCGAACTTTTGTGGGAAAGTGCCATGCGGGGCCGACTTTAAGATTTAAATTTTGAATTTTTTGATATTATTTAAACAAAGCTCTCCTTACAAAACTTTTCTAAAAATTGATAGAAACCTTTGTACAAAACGAGATTATCTTGTAACGATGGTGTGACAATCGACTTAAGTTACTGCCGCGTAACGAGAAAATTTCGTAAAACGAGTTTAAAACACCATAAAATCTTTAGTAACCTAATAAAACCCTACTCATAGCGCGGGTGTAAATGTCAAAGCAGTTTAACACCGCGCTGTGGGAAGATTTTTCATAAACAAGTTTCTTCAAACCTTTTCGAATTAATCAACTTTTCGAGAATTCAAAATACTTCTGGATCGCATTCTTTGTGTTGCCATCTTTTGTGTATGAATCGTCTTACTCGCTACCATCGCTAGTCATCGCAACGCTCTCTCACGTCAATCCTCAATCAATCGCTCGATTATTCTTGACGCTTTATCGCTACTCTCGTTCGCATCGACCCTCGCGACCCTTCTTATGGATTAATTTCGGGACGAAATTTCCTAAAGCAGGGGAGACTGTAACAACCCGCGCGTTCGTGCGTTGTTGCTACTCGTTACGCCTAGCACCAGAGATTCGGATCATAATGTACCTATATCGCATGCATCGCTGTTTCGCAGTATTTTCGCATATTACGCATATGATATCGCTATAACACATCGCATCACACACACCAACGCTCACGATGACGTTGAGTGAGGACCTATTCTACCCTCCATGATGGCCGTGAAGCATCGCAGAGTAACGCATATTCGAAACGAAACCCGGTTATTGTATCGCAACTTTGAAATATGGATATTTATACGACCCTATGTAATTAATTATAATAAATATACGAGTATGGGTATGAAAATGTATAACCAAACTATCGCAACGCTTAACAATCGAAACGAAACGCCAAGACTCAACTCGCCGGAGGCGTTTGATTGAATGGCACTTCGATCGGACAGCCGTCCGATCAGACAGCCATCCGATCCGACTCACTGCACCACCTCCTCTCCTCTCTTGCCTATAAATACCTCCACTTTCACATCAATAGCCTTGATGTGGAGCTCTCACTCGACCAGCACGCTTTGGGGCTCTTTCCTCTCAATTTCTCGTGATTCTTGTAAGTTTATACCTAAAATGTTGTACTTTTATGATCTACACGCACTCCTTCACCTATCTATCTTTTGAATCTCAACTTTTAACCTTGAAATCAATGGATTTGAGGTGTTCTAGGATGATGTCATCATGGAGTTCTTATGAACTTCAAGCTTTGGCCTCATTCCACCAAGAACAACTCAGATCTGAAGGAATTTCCACATGATTAGACTATGTACTCGCATATATCTACACGTAATCATGGTTAAAAGGATTGAAATATGGTTTTCCAGCTTTCTTTCAACTCTATTCCACTTAATGCACTCAAAACCGATAGAATCGGAGTTGTACCGACCTTCTACTCATACTTAGTGTTGTGTTGGTTCAAGATCTGGTTTCTATCAAATAGACGACCGATTTCGGGTTAACCCAGAACGACCGTCATGAACCATTAAACCGGTCAGATTTGGGTGATTCCTGTCCGATCGGGTCACTTAGTTCGAGATGGGGTTTCTGTTGTTTAGCCCGTCATAACATCATCTCGATCAAAACTGTAAAACCTTCAAAAATAATCAGGTGCCAAAGACGATCAGATAGTTGGAACGGATTGTCGTCCGATCGGGCAGCCATCCGATCGGGCAGTCGTCCGATCGGGCAGCCGTCCGATCGGGCAGCCGTCCGATCGGGCAGCCGTCCCACATTGCACTTAGTTCCACATTCAATCACACCTTCACCAATTAAGGTGACAATCCAAACGAATATACATCCGATCGGATGACCATCCGAACGAATTGCCACCCGAACGACTGGCCATCCGATCGGATCCCCATCCGATCGGATCCCCATCCGATCGGATCCCCATCTGATCGGATTACCATTCGACACTTGTTTCCTCGCCATCGTTTAACGCATTTTTCGACGCTTATGCTATCAATCTGTAATCAGGCTAATCTCAGACGCGCTCCCTTCAATCCAACCAAGTTGTGTTTACTTGTCGAACACCGACTGTGAGTATACTCGAACCCTTTTTATCGCATTTTGGGTGTAACATATGTTCCTATTAAATCGAATTTATCAAAACGAATTATTCAATCAAACTGCTTATCACTTGCGAATAATTGTTATGCATATTTACACGTGATGCTAGTTACATATGTGTTAGGACTTATACTTGTGAGGTCCCGCCTTAACTAGTATAGTACTATAGCACCCGATGGGGTCTAGTTAGGATGAATAGCAATCGCAATCGCAGCTCGAGTGACTTAGCTGGTAGTATCGGTCTTATATGCATGTATGTTGATGTATCTCGTTTATGTATTTGGTAATTCGCAGCACTTTTTATCTTCTTATCAAAACTTGTATATTCGCCAATACTGTTGTATTGACGTTGTTTTAACGTATGTTGCAGGTTTAGTCGCAGTCTACATCAAATCAAGCTTGGAAGTCTAGAAACTCACCTAAAATCTAGGTTGTCGGATTTGTATTGTTCGAGAGGACAAGAAATCTGTGATAACTTATGTGATTGTATTGTTTGTTAGTATGGGAATACAAATGTAATCAATATTGCCGCTTTACAGTTGTTATGGATTCTCTTGAGCAATCTGATTCGCCTAGTGCCACGCCCCGATGATTCCGCCATCGGTTGGGGTGTGACAGACAACGCTGGTGAGTTCACAGTTTTGTTTCCTGAAAATCGTGTTACATGTTTTAACGTCAAGAGTTTAGTTCAGTTCAAAAGCAATTCCAAATACAATGTTGATAATGACTCGATACCGTACAAAATGGCTCCAGATTATTTGCCCGTCCCCATTGCCCCTATCAAAGCATTGGTCATAATTTAAGGTAATTAGTTCACGCTCGTCCTCCCCGGTACTGTGTGAGGGTGCCAAACCTAATAGCGCTATCAACTAATAACCCCATTGCCTCCCCGGCGACCTTTTCGGTAGAAGATAGGACTTAAGGTGATAGGATTGAGTGTATTATCCAACATTTCGGTTTAACATTCCGGTCAAACCCATTACCTAATATTCCTCCCCAGAATATTTACCAGATGTCCCTCCCCGGGATGCATGCTTGAAAAGAGCAGTGAACTCACCTTGGATTGCTCGGTTTGTTAAGTTTCTTTACCCGTTCCAAGTTGGTCAACCAAACCCTACCGTGGTTACCAAAGATGATCAGTTTCGTAAAACATATCGAGATCACGTATTCAACAAGTCACATGTAACAACATTGTCACGTAACACATAGCAAACGTTTAGATTTCATACGCGTTCATAACACAAGTTCTCGTTCCCAACAGTAGTTACCAATAACATCAGTTTCATAATAATCAAATCACGTATTTTACACAGTTTGCATTCATCACAAGATCACTGTATATCGCATAACAGGTATGTAGTTCTCATGTAAATCCACATTCCATGTGCAAGTCTCATAATAACATTTAACATATGAATTGGCTACTCACACTAGTCAAGTCAAGATCCTCATTCCTAGTTAACATTGTTATCATGCAATAAATAGAATTCTATAAACACAAGTGTCCATCATCATATATATATTAACTGCTACTGTTACTGTTCATTTGCAAGGCGAAGAGTCCACACGGCGAAGAACCATTCTTCGCCGAAAATGATTATGGCGAAGTATTATTCTTCGTCAGGAGTTAGTGTGACGAAGGACTATCCTTCGTCGAGTTCACATTTGACGAAGAACCTTAGAGGTTCGTCAAGGCCAGCCAACGAAGAATCATACTCTTCGTCGACTTATGTTCCTCGTGGGGAAGACAATGTTATAAGGTTCGTCAAGCAAAGAGAATTCAATGTTCGTCACGAAGACTAGTCAATGGTTCATCAAACAACTGATATGTTCGTTAAACAAGTGCTCATCACCAAAGTTCGTCGCGAAGAATCAAGGTTCGTCAAGGTTCGTCACAACCTCACCAGTCAGTTACAAAACTCTAATCATTGGAACTCGAGATCCATACGGCTCCAGTTATCAAAATTACTCATGCAATCCAAGCATATATGTTTATTCACAGACAGCATACACATCCAAGTGCTAGTAATACGGCCCTTAACAACACTTCTTAGCATACTAAATTAACAGAATTCTTAACGACATTAGATCATAAATTATATCTCATGCTTGTTCACATAAATAACAATCAAAGCACAACCACATGAAATCAGAGAACATCAAATCAGACAAGGATCAAACTATGGATAACACACTAACCGGTCGATGTAGAGTGGGATGATTGCGCTTGAACGGAAAGGTAGGGCTTCGAACGAGAGGGGGAAGGAGGTTGCCGTCAGTTTGTAGAGAGGTAGCAAAGCTAGGGTTTCTGATTGTTTTGGGTGATTGCAATATTATGGAAACCAACCTCCACATTGGTTATCTGTATGCGCTAAGGGACAAGTCGGGCCTAGCCCAGGGCTCCACTTGGGCCGAGTATCATAACACAATTGGCACAGGTTTGGGCCAAGAATAAACCATCACGAATAAGGTGTGCGGTTGCGGATGGGTGTACGGTTCCTTAGCTTGTGCGATCAACACTTATAAAACGAATAAGCCTTTACTCAATCACAAACTATCTACATAATACGCTAACATATCACCATCACTTTATTATCATTGAACATAACGATTCACATACCGTACCCGTTAGTCGTAAGTTATACTATAAAGCAGAGTATAAAAGGGCTGCAAAACACGAGTTGTCACACTAAACCTGCAGGTAGATTTAAATGAACAAGTGAAAAAGATACATGAAACAGCAATCAAGGATGATACGGAAGGTTTGAAAGGAATGATTAAAGAATTAGAAAAAGGAGCAGATGGAATTTGGAGATTCCATAAGAAAAGGATTTGGATACCTATTCGAGAGAACCTACGAAAGAAAATTCTAGAAGAAGCTCATAAATCTAAGTATACGATGCATCCAGGAAATGACAAGATGTATCAAGACTTAAGGAAAAACTTCTGGTGGATAGGATTAAAAAAGGATATAGCAAATTATGTTGCTAAATGTTTAACCTACTCACAGGTTAAAGCTGAACATCAAAAACCTTCAGGATTACTTCAGCAATTGGAAATGCCAATTTGGAAATGGGAATTGATAACAATGGACTTTGTTACCAAATTACCCAGGACTCGAAAAGGTAATGACAAAATTTGGATAATTGTAGACAGATTGACTAAATCTGCCCATTTCTTACCAATGAAAGAAACTTTCTGTATGAACAATTAGCTAAGCTGTATGTGAATGAAATAGTTTCATTACTTGGGATTCCTTTATCTATTGTATCCGACAGAGATAGTCGTTTTACTTCTCATTTTTGGACAAGCTTCCAAAAGGCAATGGGAACCAGATTAAATTTAAGTACAGCTTATCATTCTCAAACAGATGGACAAAGTGAAAGGATAATTCAAAATATGGAGGATATGCTTAGAGACTGTGTGATAGATTTTGGATGAAGTTTAATAGAATTCTCTTACAACAATAACTATCATACAAGCATCAATGTTGCACCATTTGAAGCACTCTATGGATGGAAATGCTGAACACTAGTATGTTGGGCAGAAATCAGAGAAAAGCAACTGTCAGGTCCTGAAATTGTACAACAAACGAATGATAAAATTATTCAAGTCAAGGAAAGACTGAAAACAACACGAGACCGTCAAAAGAGTTATGCATATATTAGACGTAAACTGTTGGAATTTCAAGTTGGAGATAAGGTACTGTTAAAAGTCTCACCATGGAAAGGAGTCGGAAGATTTGGTAAGAGAGGAAAGCAAAGCCCAAGGTATGTTGGACCTTTTAAAATTATCAAAAGGATAGGGCCAGTAGCTTATCAGCTACAATTACCAGAAGAAATGGCAGGAGTACATGATGTATTTCATGTATGTAACCTAAAGAAATGCTTAGCTAATGAATCATTGATAGTGCCTCTTCAAGAGATAGAGGTAAATGAAAAGGTTAAGTTTGTAGAGAAGCCAATACAAATTGAAGATAGAAAGATCAAGAATCTCAAGCACAAGAGATTAGTTATGGTCAAAGTGAAGTGGGATTCGAAGAGAGGACCAGAATACAAATGGGAACTAGAATCTGAAATGAAAAGAAAATATCCTTACTTATTCCAGTGAATCTCGAGGACGAGATTTAAAACAAGGTAAGGAGGATGTAACGACACTCAAAAACACCATAAAAGAATCATAAATGAGACTCTAAACGCGTACAACTAGACCCAACACGATAAACAAAAAATCTGATTTTTATCTCGCCGCGCTACCCGGCGACATACCCATATCCTCGTCGTGCAACGCGACTCCCTTAATGATGACCGGGACACTTGGCAGCCATGTGGCAGGTCTAGGGTGGTGACTAATCATACCTAAGCCCTAGCTAGTGCCGTCACGCTACGCGACGGTGATTAGGCCTTCTCATCGCGTAGCGCGACGGGGTCAGAATTCAGCTATAAATGGGACGATCACTGGACATTCCAACTCACTCACTTCTTTTCCTTCTCTCAAAACTCTCTGATATAATACCCCAAATAACTTTGAAGCTCTACCCCATTGCAAGTGTTTTAACCCCTGATCACTGATTCGATACCCTGTCCGATTGATCTTGAGCCCAGCAACGGATTCTAAAGCGCTGCCTGATAAAGGCTATGCTTTGTAAACTACGTTGGGGTTCTGATCTCGTAACATATTGATAAAGTTGAATTGGGTTGTTATACTAACACGCGTGCATTGTATATTTTTAATAGGAACTCAGGAAAATCACCAGAAAATATTTTCAGGAAGCTGATAGTAAAACCTAAGTTTACAAAGTGAGTCATTCTCTCTTTTTACCAAATTTCTTTACAAAACCCTAAATGTTTTTCAGTTATACTTACAGCAGTTAAGTGATATACGTTAAATTATACATGTTTTTATAACCCGAAACACTTCCGTTTTAAGCATTTTTTACCGAAAACACGACGTTTAGGTGCCAAAACTTGGTACTTTTATATTTTTCAGGTCTTAAATAGAGCATAAAAGAAAATTTTGATGAAAACGGACAAATTCTGATGCATTTCTGATGAAAAGAACAAAATTCTGATGACTGCCAGGTATGGCACGAGCGTAACATCCATCGGCACTACCGTGCCGATCCTCCGATCTCGGAAACACTGCTAGCACAAAGGCTAGTGGCAACTTTTTCTCGGGTTGCACTACCGTGCGACCCGCTGCATGACCGTGCCAAGGCTTGACCAACATTTCTGATCAAGAATCTGATGATATCGCACCACCATGCGACCAGCAGCACTACCGTGCCAATTTGGTGATCGAGACAACTTGTCCACTAGTCCACTTGGCCGACTTAGGATCGGAGAAACGGACGTCACCCGATAACACCAGTCGCACGACCATGCGACCCGGTGGCACGACCATGCCGATCACAAAATCATCTATAAATACAGCCATTCACTACTGGTTAAGTTGTTGGGTTTTTCTCTATATTTCAGGGTTCCGAAGCAGTCCTGATCAGACCCCTTCGAAGCTTAAAGATCGAATGGAAGCATAACCGATCCAACCCATCAATTCCTTTCTTGTTTATGGTTCGATTCCTAGTTCTTGAACATGTATTCTGATCATTTTGCAAGTTATGAGCTGATGTTAGTTTATGTTTAATGTAGTTTATGTAATAGTAGTAATGTACTTGTTTCTTGAATAATCTTTATGTTGCAATCTTATTTATATGAATCTTAGTACTTTTACATGTTTGAATCTTCATGATTATATAATGAGTATTTCATTAATGTTGAGTTCCTGATTATGTTTGATTATCTTGGATAATGAATCTGTGGTTAGTGGGATGGTAACTATTTCTTGATTAATCACTTATTTATAGACTTTGTTTACACCATGAAACCTGACCAGGGTATTGGTTTTATACAAGATATATCTTATTTTGATTAGGAATACTTTCTTGCACGTAAGGGTTCTAACGAATTATATGGTGTTGATTACATGTTCTTAAATGCGGTTTATGATCCTTGTTTAGTAGTTTTGGTCTGAAATTGTTGACATAGTAGATTTGTGTTCAAGACTTGTAAAGGTGAAACTGTTTGTTATATGGTCTACTTAATTGCTTATCCTCGTGGCTGTATTATGACCATCGGTATTGCTTTCTTTGATAAGTGAGGTTAGGAATCCAGACCCAGTAAATAACCTATCTTTAAATATTCGCATGAATAAATATCAATAGCTCGCTAGTGAATGATTTTAGGTGGTTAACGTGTGACCATCACGTTAACTTTCCGAAGAATCATAATGCTAGAAATTCAGACCCGGTAACTAGCTGTCTCGAAATTGGAAAATTGATTAAGTGCTTTTGTGACATATGTAACATAGATAACATGTTTAGGATGTTCGTGAAACAAGATAATAATATATTTATGTCTTAGATGTAATTTAGATAACTTAGTTAAACAACCATTCACTTATCATTTTATCTGGTAAAATAATGACAAAGATTTAGTACCTAATAACGCTTTTGTTCCATGGATCGATATCTGGCTCTTACCAATACTTTGCTGCATATATGACGGGATACACTTGTCCTTTGTTGTGTGTGTTTTAATGTTAAGTTATAAACCATTTTTATAAATATAAAACACATTTCGTTGCATGTGAAAATACTGTAAATAAATGTATATAAAACATGTTACGTCAAGTTTGTGGCGCCGTTGCCGGGAACGGCGAAATTAATGGAACAATCCAAGTCATTATTTTACCGGTGTACAAACTGTGAATACTTGTACATTTTTGTATTTATTTTGTTTTCTTATTTACTAACTTGTTAATATTTAACCGTTTGACTAATGTTTCTTTTTCTGTTTTACTAACCAAGTAACTGACTGACTCAACTAACTGGCTAACTTTACTAACTCACTAACATAATAACTTATTATTTTATTATTCGACTAACATTTATTTCTTTTATTTAATTTAGTTAATGTGTTCAGAATCGAACCATTTTCTTTTATTCTTTCATTTCAGTTATTTCATTTCTGCTTATATTTATATTTATGTTCGGGTTCGCACGTCGAACCGCTTATATATCTTCCATTTCTTTTATTTCTGCATTTAATTATTTACGTTCAGTTTTCATTTATTTATTTATGTCCATTCATTTATTTAAAATTAACCGCTTATTCATGTAATTATTATGCCCAATTGTTTAGTTATTTACTTCACAAAAATAAAATATAACTTTCTGATAAAATCATCAGATTTCCTGATGGATTCTGATAAATCCATTAGATATTCTAAAACAACAATTTTCATTTCTGATGCATTTACCAGATTTTCTGGTAATTCTGATGGATTAGTCAGAAATTCTGATGGAATGAAAATTTTCATCTGATTTTTATCAGATCTTATCAGATTTTCTGATATAAAAAAAAGTTTTCTGATGTAAATAAGTAAATAAACAAGTAAATAGTTGAATAGATTTGTCTAATAACTTGTATATATATGTATATCATATAATAGTATTATTATTTACACTTATTTCCTATACTATTATCAAGTTCTTTTTTCTGTATAATGCCTTCCTTTTTACGTGCAGGCTAATGTCCACGCCCCCTGCACCCGCTAATGCTGAGTTAGCCAACGAACCAGAAAATAACCTAAGAAGAAGTAGGCGGCTTCGCGAAAGATCGCTTGTTGTTGCACAAAGGATTGTGGCCGCAATCGACGAACCAGTGATACTTTCTGACAGCGAGAGTTCAAAGGACGAAACAGGAAGCATTATGGCAGAGGACGACCAGCCTTTGAATGAGACCGGCCGTCCAGGAGGAGAGGGCTTGCTACCGAGCATCGCCCGACCTACGATAGCAGCACCGAGTTTTGAAATTAAATCTAGTATTATTAACATGTTGCAAAATTCTGTCCAGTTTGATGGGAAGGATCACGAAGATCCAGGTCGGCACATTGCATCATTTCTCGAAGTTTGCTCGACTTTCAAAATTAGAGACGTTTCTGAAGACGCAATTCGTTTGCGACTCTTTCCATTCTCTTTGCGAGACAAAGCCCGATCTTGGCTTTTGTCACTTCCAGCAGGGGCCATCATGACTTGGAACGAGATGGCAGATCTTTTTATGCAAAAATATTTTCCTCCGGAAAAGACAGCTGAGCTTAAAAACCGTATTATAACATTCAAACAGGACGAAGGAGAATCTCTACACGCAGCTTGGGAGAGATTCAAAGATCTTTTGATCGATGTTCCACATCATGGGTTGTCCAAAAGACAACTTGTGTTGAACTTCTACCAAGGACTCAACACCCAACGAAGCCTATGCAATCATAGAAAAGCTACCTTGAAGTCGAGTTCTCGTCACGGTGGAGTTTGAAATAAAGCATCATCTATTCCTGGAGTTCATCAAGTGGATACATACATATACGGCTCTTGCAGCACATATTGGAGCTTTGGCAGTAAGATTTGATCAAGCTTAGAACGTTTCGCAGGTATAATCATCATGTGAGCTATGTGGAGTGTCACACGAGTTAGGTACATGTGAGCAGGGTGTTATGTTTACAGGCCACGAACAGGTGGACTATTTGGGCAATCAAATTAGGCCCCAAAATAACCCTTACAGCAACACGTACAATCCGGGATGGAGAAATCACCCAAACTTCGGGTGGAAAGCTAATTCCAATAACCAAAACCCACTCGGATATGCTCAACGAGCTCCCGCGCCACAACAGCCCCATGGACAATCTTTTCAGCCATCAGGGCAAACCTTTCAACCACGTTATAATAATTTAGGTTCAGGAAGCACTTCCCAGCCACAAACCTCTCACAACAACTCAAAACTAGAGGAGATGATGGCACAGTTATTAAACAACTCCAACAATGCCAACCAAATATCTGAGAAAAGATACCAACAGCATGAGGAGCGTTTCAGGGCACAAAAAGGGGAAATGCGGAGCCAGAAGGCTTCAATACAAACCATTGAGAATCAAGTTGGCCAATTGTCCAAGATGTTATCTGAAAGACCCCAAGGTAGTCTTCCAGGTAACACAGAACCAAACCCGAGAGGGCACGTTAATGCAGTAATGATGAGGAGTGGTAAAGCCACGGGACCTGACAAATCGGACTCACCACCGATCACTGATACAGTCCAAACTAATGCTTCGGACGAGGTGCACGCTAGGCGAGTCCCAGCAAGTACAGCACAGCCCCAGGAGCCAGTTACAGATTACATTCCTCCAGTTCCATATCCAAGCAGACTGAAGAAGCAGAAGAACGATGAAAAACATGGTAAGTTTTTAGAAATGTTTAAACAATTACACATAAACATACCATTTGTTGAGGCGTTGGCTCAAATGCCTAAATACGCAAGATTTTTAAAAGACATCCTCATAAACAAGTAGAAACTCGAAAGCTTGTCTTGTGTGTTGATGAATGAAAACTCTTCAGCCCTTCTCCAAACCCGTTTACCTGAAAAGATGGGAGATCCGGGCAGTTTTACTCTTCCCTGTCTCATTGGCAGCATGTCTGTCAGTCACGCATTAGCCGATTTAGGAGCTAGCATAAACCTTATGCCATATAAGGTCTTTGCTAAATTAGATCTGGGTGAACCTTCTCCCACTAGAATGAGCATTCGACTTGCAGATCGTTCAATCAAGTATCCGCGTAGATTAGTTGAAAACATGCTTGTTAAAATTGATAAATTTGTTTTTCCCGTGGATTTTGTTATTCTTGACATGGACGAAGACTCAAAAGTGCCAGTAATACTTGGACTCCCGTTCCTCGATATTGCGAGGACGATTGTTGATGTGGTAGCTGGCCAAATCACGCTCCGAGTAAATGACGAGCACGTGACTTTTGATATTAAAAGATCAATGCAACGTCCGCAGAGTCACGAAGACATGCTTTACTATGCAACATTGTCGATACTTGTGTAAGCTCTCATTTCCAAGGCACGATTGAAGAAATTGATACGGACACACATCTTTTGTGTGAGAACCAAAATGGCATTTCGCAGGAGGGCCACGAAGCTGAGCAGCCGGTTTTCCAAATCGGTGATCATGGTTCCCAAAGTCCAGATCAATTTGTGGAGATTAACCGTGAAGCTGAATAAAAGTCAAAACCATCGGTTGAAGATCCACCGTCTTTGGAGTTAAAAGAACTCCCATCGCATCTCGAATATGCATTTCTACACGAGGAGTGTCACTTGCCAGTCATCATTTCAGCATTCTTAGAAAAAGAGGAAAAGAGACAGCTTCTCGAAGTTCTAAAGCTTCACAAGAAATCCATGGCGTGGAAGATTATGGATATCAAAGGCATTAATCCTTCTTTTTGTACTCATAAGATTCTCATGGAAGATGATTACATGCCTAGTGCACAACATCAAAGGCGTTTGAATCCGAATATGCAAGACGTGGTGAAGAAAGAAGTAATCAAGTTGTTAGATGCAGGGCTGATTTATCCTATATCTGATTCTGTTTGGGTAAGTCCAGTGCAAGTAGTACCCAAGAAAGGTGGTATTACTGCAGTTCCAAATGATAGGAATGAACTTATTCCAACCCGTACTGTCACCGGATGGCGAGTTTGTATAGATTACCACAAACTCAACTATGCCACCCATAAGGACCACTTCCTGCTTCCATTCATCGACCAGATGTTGGAACGTCTGTCAGGGAAGTCATTTTTCTGTTATCTGGATGGGTTCTCTGGATATTTTAAAATTCCTATCGCTCCTGAAGACCAGGAGAAGACTACCTTTACATGTCCTTTTGGCACATTCGCCTACCAGCGTATGCCTTTTGGATTGTGTAATGCACCAGCCACATTTCAGCACTGCATGGTAGCCATTTTCCATGACATGATTGAAGACTCCATGGAAGTATTCATGGATGATTTCTCTGTGTTCGGGAGTTCTTTCAATCAGAGTCTTAGAAATCTGAAAAGAATGTTAATGAGATGTGAGGAAACTAATCTTGTGCTTAACTGGGAGAAATGCCACTTCATGGTGAAAGAAGGGGTAGTTCTCGGACACAAAATCTCTAAAGCATGGTTGGAAGTTGATCCAGCAAAAGTGGATATCATTTCTAAACTTCATCCCCCTACATCGGTCAGAGCAATTAGAAGTTTCCTAGGTTATGCAGGGTTCTATAGGCGATTCATAAAAGACTTTTCAAAAATCACAAGACCTATGACCCGTTTATTAGAAAAAGATGCTCCATTTGTGTTTTTAGACGAATGCGTGAAAGCTTTCAAGCAGCTGAAACAAAGGCTTATCGAAGCCCCTATTTTAGTTGCACCAGATTGGGCCATTTGAGATAATGTGCGAACGCCAGTGATTACGCAATAGGAGCAGTCTTAGGACAAAGAAGGGAGAATCATTTTCATCCTATATACCATGCCAGCAAAACTCTACATGATGCTCAATAAAATTATACGACTACAGAGAAAGAGCTTTTGGCAGTAGTTTATACTTTCGACAAATTCAGGTCGTACCTTGTGTTGTCCAAAACAATTGTGTATATGAATCATGCAGCAATCAAATACCTTTTTAGTAAACAGGACGCAAAACCGCGTCTCATCAGATGGATCTTGTTACTACAAGAATTTGACATTGAGATGCAAGACAAAAAAGGAGCTTTAAATTTTGCAGCCGACCATCTCTCGAGACTTGAGCACGGTAATTCAGAAAATTCGGTGGAGGAACCAATAAATGACAATTTCCCCCCACGAATTCCTTTTAAGTATCGAGATGAATGACGAGTCACCTTGGTTTGCCGACTTTGCAAACTACCTCGCATGTGGGATCCTTATCAAAGGATTATCATATCAGCAAAAGAGGAAGTTCTTTGTAGATTTGAAGTATTACATTTGGGACGAACCATACTTGTTTAGAATTAGAACCGATCAGGTGATCCGAAGATGTGTATTTGGAGAAGAGGCAGCTAGCATTCTGCGCCACTATCACGAAGGGCCGACCGGAGGTCATCATGGAGCAAACTACACTTCAAAGAAAGTGTTAGACTCTGGGTTTTACTGGCCCACAATCTTTCGCGACGCACATGAATGGGTTAGAGCGTGTGATGCTTGTCAAAGGGCAACAAATATCTCCGCACGCAACGAAATGCCTCAACATCCAATGCAAGTCTGTGAAGTCTTTGATATATGGGGTATCGACATCATGGGACCATTTCCAGCCTCACGAGGTAACAAATATATCCTAGTTGCTGTAGACTACGTCTCAAAATGGGCCGAAGCTCAAGCTTTACCCACAAACGATGCTAGGGTAGTTGTGAGGTTCTTAAAAAGTTTATTTGCTCGATTTGGTGCTCCAAAAGCACTAATCAGTGACCGAGGAACGCATTTCTGCAATGCGCAGATAGAACGAGCCTTGTCACGTTATGGTGTTCATCACAGATTGGCTACGCCATATCATCCTCAAACAAGTGGGCAAGTGGAGGTCACAAATCGGGGTTTGAAAAGAATCCTTGAGCGGTCCATTAATAACAACCACAAGGATTGGTCGGACAAGTTAGATAACGCTCAGTGGGCTTTCAGAATAGCATTCAAGACACCTATCGGGACGACACCCTTTAGGTTGGTTTACGGAAAAGCCTGTCATCTACCTGTCAAGCTAGAACACAAGGCATTTTGGGCCTTGAAAAAGACAAATATGGATTTGAAAAGCGAAGGTGAAGCTCGTTTTCTGCAAATCCATGAGCTTGAGGAGCTAAGAAGTCATGCCTGCGAGAGTTCTAGCAGATACAAGGAGCGACTCAAGAGATTTCATGACAAGAGGTTGAGAGACCATAAGGACTTACGTATAGGAGATCTTGTCTTGTTATATAACTCAAGACTGCGTTTATTCCCCGGGAAGCTAAAATCCCGATGGATGGCTCCATACACAGTTAAGGAAATATTTTCATACGGGGCCGTAACTATCGAGGATCCAAGCGGGGCAAGTTTCAAAGTCAACGGTCATCGTTTAAAACTTTACATCAATGGACCGATTGACCCGGTGGAGGAAATTTTTGAACTCCACGTCCAGCACACTTAGAACAAGTGTGGGGATAATGAGTCTAGCTATCGACTCGCTGACAAATTTAGCAAGCGTGTTTTCACACGCCAAGGATAATTTTGTATATATTAGTTTTTAATATTTAATTATTAGTTCGTTAACTTTTCAGTTTTAAACATAGGTACATACAAGCTTGATCCATCACTTTTGGAATTTTGAAATTGATTAATTGTTAAAATATATAAAATATTGCAAAAGTGAAAAAATTGGGTGAAATTTCGGAGTTAAAAGCTTACTGTTAAAAATAACCCAAAAAGGCCCAGGTGCCGCACGGTAGTGCCAAATCGGCACGATCGTGCACTCCGTAATCGAAACAGACCAAGAACTCGTACACAGGGCAGTCATCGACTCGCACTACCGTGCGACCCGATGCACTACCGTGCAACCCGGCAATATCAATCAAACCAGGAATGCAGTCCGGGATGGCATGACCGTGCGAGTCAAAATCTGAACAGTAAAAAAAAACAGGGTATTTAAACGATTTTGTAGTAAAAACCTGTCATTTTTTTCAAAACTCTAGCAGCCGCACGGGAGTTCCAGGTCGACTACACCTAAAAATCAACCGATTCTTGCCTAGATTTCACTTCAGTCTTCTTCCAAGGTATGTTTCCTACTTGTTTTGCAGATTAAACTTAGTTTCTGATGAAGATCTGATGTTTGAATCAAGAAATTTTGGGGTTTTCTTCATAAAAATCAAATAAACCCTTGTTCTTGAGTGTTTGGGGCTAAATTGGTAGTTCTGATCCTTGATTTAAAGTTTATTCACCGATTACAAGTTAAAATTTGAATTATAAAGGTCTAAATCTGTGGATAAAACTATTTTCTGATGAAATTAGCAGTCGCACGGTCATGCCGTTGAAACGGCATGGCAGTGCCGGTCAGAAATCAAGGTCAGGTCACCGATTCAGAACTGCGATGCCGAGTCGCACGGCAGTGCAACATGATTTGCCAGAGACAAGCCACTGACCGATCAAGGATTGGCACGGTGGTGCCACCAGACGCACGACCGTGCGGTTGCTGAAACGACAACAGAACGTCGTAAACAGCCTGTTCCGGTGGCGGCAATAAAATTTTTATATTCTGTTCTTATTTTGTTGTATTACTGTATGCAAATGAACCACAGATTCCTCCAGTTCAGCGAAAACAAAACGAAAGAACAACCATGTATTGCAAGATTAGAAGCTTTATGGAATTGACGGGGACAAATCGGTGAACCGAGAAGGATCAACTAGGACACTTTAACAACCCTAAACCAAGAAGAGAGGCTATCCAATATGATTTCGTATCCGATGTCAAGGTTGTTGAACATTGCACGACCGGTATATCTCGAGCTTACACTGGAATTTTTCGCTTCATTCACTTATGACAAACCAAGAAGCAAAAATCCAGACTTTAAGAACAGGGAGACGATACAATTCAGGTTGTGTAGAAAGTGGCATAAGTAGTCAGTTGCTAGACTTGGGAGAAGACTGGGAATATACTCGGCTGAAGACATCGATTCAGAACTTTTCACCAATATCTACAAGTTTGATAATGACCAGCAAAGGGCTAACTTTTGGGCACAAGTGGCAATTGAGCCACCCTATAAGGCTAGAAAGGCTAAAGCATCACGACTACGAGACCCGCTTCTTAGGGTCATTCATCAGGTCATGACTCACACCATTTGTGGACGCATGGACAATGCAGGAAACTGTCCCACTCCAGATCTTCTTTTCTTATATTCTATAGTGAATGGAGTGTACGTCAACCTCGCAGCTAGGATGGCTGAGTTTTTCGTAAACAGTGCGGGGAGAACTACAAGCAGTGAAATCCATGGTGGTGAATATGTGACTCAGTTAGCATACAATTTGGGAATTATGACAGATGATGTAGTCAGTGGTCTCATGATGGTTCATGCAGAAGGATACGTAGATATGAGGTCTTTGAGAGCAATGGGGGTAGTGGATATAGACAATGGCCCGAGGCTAAGGGGTCTAAACGGAGAGATATGGGATCCGCTACCACCACAGGACGAAGACGTCAACATGGAGGAGCATCAGGTATTACAGCCACCACCACACAACCAGCCACCACACGATCAACCACAGCATGAAGAGCACCAGCACCAGTATCAATATCAGCCAAACTGGCCTCTAGGTATACCTTTCTACCCTAAGTTGTACCAGCAGTTCCAGCATATGCAGGTTTCTCAAGACACTATGAAAGCCAACCAAGAGACTATGCGAGCAACTCAAGACGCTATGAGAGCCGACCAAGAAGCTATACGGGCATCTCAACACACCATGAGGGAGGAAATGTATGCAGGTTTTTCCTACATCTTCGGAGGGCTACAAAGCGTATATCCCAGCCATTTCGGCAACCCTCCACAGTTTCCGTTTGGAAACACAGGTAACTATGGGGCGGGATCATCTGGAACACGCCACCATGATGATGATGATGAGGAGTAGGAGGAGGTAGGGCGAAACAGTTCAGAAACTAATGTTTTATCTTATTTCTATTCAGTACTTTATTTGGGATTTTTTAAACTTTATGTTTGTTTTTAAATGTTTTAAGTAGTGTGTTTGCTTTGTTTGAATAATGGATATGGTTTGGTTATCTAACATTTTGATCAATGGTAATGATTGACTGCTTTAGCAAGTGACATACTTGGAAAATTCATAAAGAAATGCACATAGAATTGAGACGACTTCAATCAAACTCTACTCAAACAAGTCAACTACAACTCTGAGGGAGTACCTCTTTCGTTTTTCACATTATTAGTTTAGCTCTTAATAATTGCCTAACTAATATATTTTCACATTGGGGACAATGTGAAGTTCAAGTGTGGGGAGAAGTTTAAAAGGTTTTAAACTTTGTTTGTCCTTAATTGTTCTCATTTTTTGTACATATTTTCGAAAAATAAAACTAAAATGGTCAATTGTGTCCTTTAGAAAGCATCAAATTTGATTAAAAAAAAAAACCGACAAGCCAAATTGATTTTTGAAAAAGATAACTAAAAAGCGTGATAAAACAAAGAAAGACTTACAGGTTTATCTTTATATTTATACCCATTCCTTCCGTTTACGTGAGCATATTTTTGAGCCTTTACAGCTTTCTTGTCAAATGCTTCTTTGTTTTTTCGGAAAAATGAGTAAGCCGGATGTTTTATGTAATTTAGAACTCGTCGTTTGAATACTTTTCAAAATCATGAATATGTGAAATTACATAGAAATGATAGAGGCATTTAGGATACCCCTTTGTCAGCCTTTTTCTTTGTTCATATCCCGCACCCAACGTTATCCATTAGTTCGCCATGTTGAGCCTATTTTCCGTATTTTTCTTAATTTTACCCAAATTTAAAGCCTACTTAACCAAATATAACCTTTTCATATTTACCCTTTTTCGTTAAAATTCGGCCGAAGCTTTCTAGATTGATTTGTAGTACTTTTTCTAAAATAAAAAAAAACGTTTGTCAAAACTCTCTAAGGGAATTATGGAAAAACTTTCAAGAAAGAAAATAGAGAGTTGAAGTATAAAAAGAATAAACTCTGAACACATACACAAGTAGCTTAGCAATGTGTTCAGAATCCTAGAAAATAAAGCACCAAGTTTTTGGCCAAGTTTTAACCTTTCTTGCCACTTTCAAATATCCATTCCATACCCTTAACCATAGCCTAACGTTACAACCCATCAAAGACCTCTTGATTTATGCTTTTCACATATTTATTGGTGGAGATTAGATCTTTTGACAAGCTTATGATATTGCATGATTCATTGACTAGGCATCGAGTGTTTTACATACAAATTATATGTATGATTCAGAAATTTAGCCGAGTGTGTGTGAACATTGTGAGAAATATAAAGATTGTATGCAAAGTCAATCGAACGTAGAATCATTGCTTTATGATTATCCTTTGATATATCTAACAAAGCTTCTTTGTTTTAAATCTTTGATGATGACTTTTTGAAAACCAATTTGACCACCAAACAAATTAGTAACTTTGTAAATATTGAGATTTGATTTCGTGTTTTATTTTAAGTTTGCTTGAGGACAAGCAAAGTTCAAGTGTGGGGATGTTTGATATACGTTAAATTATACATGTTTTTATAACCCGAAACACTTCCGTTTTAAGCATTTTTGACCGAAAACACGACATTAAGGTGCCAAAACTCGGTACTTTTATATTTTAAGGTTTTAAACAGAGCACAAAAGAAAATTCTGATAAAACGGACTAATTCTGATGCATTTCTGATGAAAAGAACAAAATTCTGATGACTGCCAGGTATGGCACGACCGTAGAATCCATCGGCACTACCGTGCCGATCCTCCAATCTCGGAAACACTGCCAGTACAAAGGCTAATGCCAACTTTTTCTCGGGTCGCACTACCGTGCAACCCGCCGCATGACCGTGCCAAGGCTTGACCAACATTTCTAATCATGAATCTGATGATATCGCACCACCATGCGACCAGCAGCACTACCGTGCCAATTTGGTGATCGAGACAACTTGTCCACTTGGCTGACTTAGGATCGGAGAAACTGACGTCACCCGACAACACCAGTCGCACGACCGTGCGACCCGGTGGCACGACCGTGCCGATCACAAAATCATCTATAAATACAGCCATTCGCTACTGGTTAAGTTGTTGGGTTTTTCTCCATGTTTCTGGGTGATTTCTGGGTTCCGAAGTAGTCCTGATGTAGGATCGTTTTCAGACCCGAACGAGTCGATCGGAAGAGTTTTTGCTCAATACGAGAGGCGGAAACAAACATATCAAGTCTAATTCAACTAGATATACACTTTAAACTGTCTATTGATTGATTTGACAAAGTTTTACAGCGAGTCGACACTTCGGTAACACTTCGGCTCTCAAACCGGAAAGTAATTTTGTACCAAATGACGAAGACAAGGCAACTATTTATAGGCAAGGTAATTTCGCATGAACAGGTTCAAGCGAAATTACATTCACACGAAATTACTATTTCGTGTGAAATTACCTTCTAACCTATTTTTGACAATTTCCTAGTATAACGTGCCCTGATCTATCTATACACATACAAGACTCGATACAAGACGAAGTCGACAAACGTATGCACCAACAGACTCCCCCTCGGATGTTGACAAAGTCTTCAGTGTCGAGTCTTCAACGTCTTCAGTCTCTATCAGTCTCCTCGAACTCTTCCAAAGTATCTGACAATGTAAAACATCCTCAATCTCTGTCTTCTCTTCTCCTCCAGGATCTCGACCTGGCTCTTATGTCACTCTAATTCTCTTGATCAGATCTCTTGATTCCTTAAGTTCATCAGTATCACCAGTTAGCATGAACTTCAGACTCCCCCTTAAATTGTGCTTGGGATCGCAGTCTAGCTTCCATAGGTTCAAGATCGTGACCTGGCTCACATCCTGCTCAGGATCAAAACCTAGCTAACCTGCTCATTCTTAACCCAAAAATAAATTTCACAAATTTAAAATTTTACAAATTTATTCTCTGCTTATCACTTGTAGACACAAACACTCCATCATTTGCAAGTATCGAACAAAATGAGTTAACATTTTTAAACTCTGATGAACCACTTGTAAGAAAATCTTTTCAAACACACTCTCCCAAGCCTGTTCATCATGTTTAGCACTTCGAATTTTGAAAATCAGCTCTCCAACATCAGTTGTCGAAAATCTTTTTGAATTTTCAAAAAATTATGCTAAAACACACTAAAAATCTTTTTGGAATTTTTGATCTTGAAAGAAAATACAGTAAAGAAATATTTACAGACAATATTTTTGTGAGTTTGTGTAAGAGGATCATATCGGTTTATGAGACAAATCACTAACACCGTTAAGCTTTAAACATTTTAAATTCTAAACGATTCACTTAGATTGTCAGTATACTGATCCACTTAATTTTTCACACAAATCTCAACTATTTCAAGATACGGAATTAATGTTTTAGAGACTTAAACTTATACGCGTGTCCCACTTCAGAATATACTCTCGTATCCAGATTCCAATATTCAGTCTTACAGGTGAGTATACCGAGATGATATCTGTAAAGGGTTAAATGCGAGGGCCATGAGAGCTCAGGCTATTGCTTCCGCAAAATCAGAGAGATGGTGGCTTCGACTTTAGGTGTGTTCCCTTTAGAGAATCTTTTCTTGAACAGCACATGATTAGCATTTTGCAATATTTCATCATTTTTTATGCTGAGGGGGTGCTATATTTCAAGCAAGCAGAAAGTATTATACGTGGACTAGGCCATTGCTTCTGCAAAATCAGAAGTCCCGGGATAATACCCCAGATATCACTGAGTATAAAGACCTAGTATCTCAGAAAGAGGGACCTTTCAAACAAGATTTCGGGGGTTACCTGATGCGTATGAAGTGTTATATATATTAGGTGTATATTTTAAGCCACTTTAACACTTTTTTAGTCAAGTTTTAAATTTATAAAACACGATATTTACTAACACTAAACACACATATGGGCAAGTGCACCCATCGTGAGCGTAGTATAGTGTTGGTAAGATACCGAGGTCGTCCAAGGACACAAGAGCTTTTAGTACCGGTTTATCCTCAACGTCTAATCAAATCAAAAAGTTTAGAAAAATGTTTTAAACTAAGAAAAATAAAAACTAACTAAAAATGCTGAAAATAAAAATAAAAAGAAAAAATAGATAGACAAGATGAATCACTTGGTTCCGACTCGTATCTAGTGTAACCTTTGATTATTTCCGCACTTTTGCACTATTTTAATAGATTATCTTAGTTATTGTAGTAGGCCCCTCTTTTGAATGTGACGTTACCCTCACCCCAGTAGTTTGAGTCAGCAAGGATACAATCCTAAAAGGTTGGATTATTGAAAGATAATTAATTAAGTTATTAATGCAAATTATGGTAGGCCCCTCTTTTGGAGGTGACGTTACCCTCGACTAAGTAGTCTGAGTCAGCAGGGATACAGTCCTAAATAGCCGGGTTATAGTATTAATAGTAGTTAACTTATGAGGGGATCAAAGAGTTTGGACCCCCGCCATCCAATACCGTTAAGTATTGAAGGAGGTCCTACTAAATTTGACCCAGGTCCATTGCAGGACCTCTAAACGCTGAACAATGGCAAGACCTTTATCAAACCGTTCCCTTAACCCCCGACCAGGTAGCCAACATACCTCCATATAGACCGTGGAGATATGAATGGTGAAAATCTTTTATTTTATATAGACAGTAAAATAATGTCAAGACACCACGGACAAACGATAAGGAAATATCACCTTCAACATAAGAAACTAGTTATTAAAGTCATTAATACAAAACCAAGTAAAAAGTGCGAAAAGATTAGAAATAAAAAGTATTACACTAGACACTTTGGCTTCACCAAGTGATGTAAGAGACTTAGGCAAACATGGCCTTGATTGTTAAGAACTCTTACAATCAATCTTGGATCCCGAGACGACTCACACACTCTATGATGGACAACGGATGATGGTGGTAGATGATGGTGGTGGTGGGTGAAGTGTGAGAGAGGTGGTGTGCCAAGGGATGGTTTGAGCTTGAGCCAAGCACTCCTATTTATAGGCTGAACAGAAGCTCGGGCACGGCCCCGTGTCCAGTGGGCACGGCCCTGTGTCCACATCCTCTCTTTCTTCATTTAATGCAGCTTTGTCTTATTAGTTGACCACGCCCCCGTGTCCGCTGAGCACGACCCCGTGCGCAGAAGAATCTTTGTACTATGAAGATTTGCCTGGATTGTGCGAATCTTATAGTTGACCACGGCCCCGTGTCCGCTGAGCACGGCCCCGTGGTGGGCAATAGAAGCTTCTATCACTTTGTCTTTTCTGCTGACACTTGGGCACGCCCCCGTGCTGGCTGAGCACGGGGCGTGTTCAGTTATCTTGTTTTGCTTGGGAAGATGCTATCGTGGGGTCGGGCATGTCACGTCTTGTTCCTTTTCTTGTATTTATGTTAGATTTTGATGTCTTTTTGCTTCTTTTGTTAATTTGAGCTCATTTAATCCTGAAAATACAAAAGGAAGACAAAAGCACACTTTTTCCAACATTAGTACTAAAAAGGGTTAGTTTTATGCCACAATTGATGAAATTTATATGTTGTATTTTGAACACATCAAATACCCCCACACTTGAATCTTTGTTTGTCCTCAAGCAAAACTCTTTAATATGTGGCTATTACACTCCCAAATGGAATGGGTTGAGAAGAAGGTTTTTGGGCTTGTCATAGAGTGTCGGGATTTCCAAGATTCTTTATTTAGTTTTATTTTTATTTATTTACAATTCTATTCGTCATGATTTATTTAAAACTTTTCATAAGATAAATTACTTATTAGGGCATAACATGCCTCTTTAAAATCTTATTTATATACAAGTTCACATACCTCACGGGGATCACTCAACACTCGGCCGAAAATGTATTTTTTGTGGATCACTCGAGAGCGACATGGAACTTACTCCTACCATAGGCTTGCCAAGCAATCAATCCTCCTCCTTTTTAACTTATATACCTTTGTAAATATCAAGAGGACTTTTGGGTGAAGCGTTAGGTTTGGGTTAAAGGTAGGTGGTTGGGTTAGTGGTTAGTAGAAAAAGGGCGAAAAGCGTAACAAGCGTCGGTTTTCGTAAGACTTTTTACTTTTGTAACTTTTATTTTGATGAAGCTATTATTCAAACAAAGTTATTTTTAATGAACTTGTTTGTTTATTTTCTTTTGCTTCATCATCAACACATTTTTTTTTTTGAAAAGTCATACGAAAAACCGAACTTGTTACTAAAACAAAGGGTTAAAAATGAAAAAGGGTTTTGGTGGGTAAAAGGGTGTTTGGTTTGGGTTATGAAATGAAAAGGTTTAGGCTCAAAGGGGCTAACTAGGGGGATTTTGGGTAGATGGTAAAAAAAAAAGAAAAATAATGGTTTAGAAATAAAAAGGGTTAGTCCTAATGCCTCCATCATTTACTTACTCGGGTTTAAGTTGATAAGGACCGGGAATGTATCGTCGTGGCAAGTTCTAGAGTCGTAAGAATCAAGTGGCTATTCACACAAGAAACGAAAAATGAGCATTTAGTTTAAAGATATGTAATTGTATGCTCAATAAAGGCTCAAAACTCACTTTTGTGGGAATGGGTTTTTATGTGATCAAGTATATATAATTGAATTTTAACTAGGCTTGTCATGCCTTTTCATAATTTTCTTATGTTGGTTCTTTTTATCACGACGCTATCGGTTGTAAATTTGTAAAAATATAACCTTTTTGAAAACTTGAATTTCCCGAGTTAAACCTAGACAAGTAAAAAGAATGAAAATTTTTTGAAAAATTTGGGGTGATTAGCGGTTCCAATAGAGTTTTGTGTAAGGCTTGTATTTAGGACTTGCAAGATTCAAGGTTTTAGCATCCCCCCCCCCCCACACTTAAATTACACATTGTCCTCAATGTGTCCCAAAAATAAGTTTTTAGGTTGATTGAATGTGTAAAAAGGTGTAAAAAGCAAAAATTTTGTGTTACTGGTTACCTGGGCACGACCCCGTGTTAAGTGGACACGACCCCGTGCTCAGGTGCCAGTAACGAAAACTTACAGAAGGTGAACACGGGGGCGTGTTGGTTGAATACGACCCCGTGTCTGTCAAGGTCTGCAGAATTAAAACAAACAACAGGTTTAGGGGAGTGGGCACGGGGGCGTGTCGGATGGACACGGCCCCGTGTGGACAATCTGCAAGGTTGAAAAACAGGTTTCTTTCTTCGGTTTTCCTGTCCCGGCTTTAGTAGTACTAATGTTTAGTACTCTAAGCCTCGTATGTACCTGCTTAATCAATAAACACCATACCATACCATAGCAAACATCCTAATTTTACCAAATTCAACATCCATGTCAAAGTTAAAAGAAAAATAAATGCAGAAAATAAAAGAAGTTAGGGAAAGTAAATTGTTCAACACTAGGCACGCCGGCCATCAATTGTTCAAGATTAAAAAGGGTTAACCTGGGAAGTCATCAACCAACCGCTTCTTCCTCCGCTCCTTCCGCTTACTCCATGTCCTCGTCATCATCGTCATCATCCCCTCCATGGCCTGCAATGTGGTCCGGGATATATCCAATATCATCATGGATATCGGTTATGTTTCTCTCGATCGCCCCAACCCGGTTGTATGTATTGCTCGCCATGTTATAGGTGTTCCTGGTGCACATAAGGTTTTCCTGCAACAAATCGTGCAAACTTTGAAAGTTAGGAAAACCGCCTCCCGAGGAGGATGATTGGCCTGGATCACCATGGGGTTGGTATTGGTACTGATGATGTTGCGGAGCGTGGAGAACAAGCGCTTCTTGCGGGTTCCATGCATGGCCTTGCATCCTTTGAAAGCTCACCGTCCCGTCTTCCGCCTCATAAATTAGGTTCATTGAGCGGCATATGTGTATATCCACCATACCCGACCATGGGCTCCTCTCAAATGACCTAGGTATGTGGGCGAAGTGCCTGAAGAGACGGTACACCCATCCCCCAAAGAAGATAGGAGTCGGTGCACTAGCAAGGCGGTTATGATGCATGTTTCGGAGCATGAGGAACGGAACATCAAGCGGCCTGCGGGTGTGGATACAGTGGAGGACAACAAGATCTCTTAACCCAACGACGCCACTACTATCATGCCTTTGGCTAAGAGAGTAGCCGAGGAGCCTATGGATGTATCTGTAGAGCGGATCCCTCAGCTTCATACTCTTAGTGCTGCTCGGATTGTAGTACCTTTCACCAATCTGAGCCCAAATGGCTTGGCGTTCGTTCTCACCTATCTCTCGCATTCCCCCAGTATTTTCCTCGTTTCCCGCATCCTCTTCCGCATACAACCCGACAATCGATCCAAATTGTGCCATAGAGATCGAATACCTCGTTCCGCCACATCGGAATGCTACCCCATCATTGTCGAACGGGTCACACCTCGAGTTGAATGTGAAGGTGCTATAGAATTCCAAAGTGCATTCGTGGACGGAACGGAGTCGAGTTGTTAAAGCGACTCTGAGTGGTCCCGTGACAATGTTGTTGAAACGGTCGATTTGATTCACCATAGTTAACAGTTCCGTGCATGCTTGCCTCGGGTATTCCTCCGGCCTTGTTTGAAGTATCTCGAATCTAGCCCTAGCATCGAGCTCATTGGCGTTAAATCTTGTGAACTTCCTAGCCATCTGAAAGAATACACCAAAAGTTAGTCACGAAACAGAAGTATTTTCGGATAAAACTGCAAACAGTGAGCTGGACACGACCCCGTGTTCAGCGGACACGGCCCCGTGTCCAGGCGTCTGTTACACAAAAATTCCATTTTTCGTCCCGGTTTTGAAAACTTGAAAATTTTTGGTCCAATAGATGCGGTTTCCCCCGAAAATGAAACACTAAGTGCCGTTTTTCCCAAAATATCCCGTTTACCCATTCGATTTTATCTTTTTCGGTTCAAGAACAAGGGTTTGGGGTTTTTGTGAGAAATCGGGCGAATCTATGAACAATACAAGTGTATTTACTTCCCTTAACACTAATCTAACTAAATGCAAACAGATCTAAACAAAAATTTGAGGTTCGATCCGGATGAACTTCAAGCACCCTAGATTTTTCCCAAATTTTTGGTGTTTTAACTACATGCAAGTAACTAATCTAACTACTAAAAGTGATAGAATCATACCTTGATGTTGTTAGAGTGATAGGAGACGTCGAAAATCTGCGAAAAATCGCCTAGAACCAAAGCTTTTTCGGGGAAACGGGGCGTGTGGAATGAAGTAACTGTTTTGGAAAAGGGGTTTTATCTCGACTGCAACGCGGACACGGCCCCGTGTCCAGCGGACATGGCCTCGTGCCGAGCAAAGTTTTTGAAATTTTTTTTTTAGTGCTCGTGTGAGTGCCCTTGTTTCCCATAAGCTTTGGTTAGAAAACTTACCGCTTTAGTTGTTGTCTCAATCGCTCGTAACTTACTTGGTATGATGTTGGTTTCATTCTTCCATCGTTTGAAGCGAGATCTCCTCTTCTTCATCCTTAATGAATCCTTGATAGAGTTTCAGCCGTTGGCCATTGACTTTAAATGGAGGCCCATTTCGAGATTAATTTCTACTACACCGTGTGGGAAAATATGGGTGATGGAAAAACGTCCTGACCACCTAGACTTTAATTTACCAGGAAATAGTTGAAGTCGTGAATTAAACAAAAGAACTAGATCTCCTACCCGAAATTCATTAGGTTTAATATGCTTGTCATGCAAATTTTTCATTCTTTCCTTATAAATTTCGGAGTTTGAGTATGCATAATTCCTAAGCTCGTCTAATTCATTTAATTGACAAAATCGATTTTTACCAGCAAATTCTAAATCTAAGTTTACATTTTTAATTGCCCAATAGGCTTTGTGTGCAATTTCTACTGGCAAGTGACAACTTTTTCCGTAGACTAGCTTATATGGGGTTGTACCTATTGTTGTTTTATAAGCAGTTCGAAAAGCCCATAAAGCATCATCTAATTTATCTGCCCATTCCTTTTTATTTAACCCTACGGTTTTTTTGAGTATTCGTTTTAAACCTCTATTAGTCACTTCGGCTTGTCCGTTTGTTTGAGGATGGTATGCTGTTGAGACCCGATGATAGACCCCATATCTTGTTAAAAAAATTTCAAGTTGATGATTGCAAAAATGGGTACCTCTATCACTTATTAATGCATTAGGTGTGCCAAAACGAGAGAATAATTTTTTCAGAAATCTTACCACGACTCTTCCATCATTTGTTGGAAGTGCCTCGGCCTCGGCCCATTTAGACAAGTAGTCTACTGCCACAAGTATATATTTGTTTCCTTTTAACGGTGGGAAAGGTCCCATAAAGTCGAGTCCCCACACATCAAAAATTTCACAAACAAGAATGCCATTTTGTGGCATTTCGTTTTTGGAAGAAATATTACCTGTTCTTTGGCAAGCATCACATGTCTTGACAAGACTTTGGGCGTCTTTGTAAATGGTTGGCCAATAAAATCCTGAATCAAATACCTTTCGTGCGGTACTAGCGGCACCATGATGCCCTCCGTATGGACCTTCATGACAATGGCGGAGAATTCTTCGTGCTTCACTACCATGTACGCATCGTCGGACGAGTTGGTCTGCACACATTTTGAAAAGATATGGATCTTCCCAAAAATAGTGTTTCACATTGGCAAATAATTTTTTTCTTTGATGATGTGGCCAACCTTTTGCCACTATACCGCTAGCTAGGTAGTTAGCATAGTCGGCGTACCATGGTTCTTCCTTATATTCCACCATTTCCAGGGACTTGGTTGTGAATTTTTCGTTGATTTGCTCGTCCCTGGTTGCCTCCAAAGCAGGGTCTTTTAAGCGCGAAAGATGATCTGCAGCGGTGTTTTCTGCTCCTCTTTTGTCTTTGATTCCAATGTCAAATTCTTGGAGGAGTAGAATCCACCGAATCAAACGTGGTTTTGCATCCTGCTTTTTGAAGAGATATCGAATGGCTGCATGATCTGTATAGACTATAGTTTTAGAAATAACAAGATAAGAACGAAATTTATCAAAAGCAAATACCACAGCTAGTAATTCTTTTTCAGTTGTTGTGTAATTTTCTTGTGCATCATTAAGTGTTTTACTAGCATAATAAATTGGGTGGAAATGCTTTTCTTTTCTTTGTCCCAAGACAGCTCCAACTGCAAAGTCACTGGCATCACACATGATTTCGAAAGGAAATTTCCAATCAGGCGCTATCATGATAGGTGCATTGACTAACATTTCCTTTAAGGTTAGAAATGCTTGATTGCAATCCTTGTCAAAGATGAAAGGAGCATCTTTTTCAAGTAATTTTGTTAGAGGTCTTGAGATTTTAGAAAAGTCTTTGATAAACCGCCTATAAAATCCGGCATGCCCTAGGAAACTTCTGATAGCTCTTACGGAGGATGGAGGTGGTAATCTAGAAATGGTATCTATTTTGGCTCGATCCACCTCCATTCCTTCGCTTGAGATCTTCTGACCGAGTACTATTCCCTCCGTTACCATGAAATGGCATTTTTCCCAATTAAGGGCGAGGTTAGTTTCCTCACATCAGGATAGCATTCGTTCAAGGTTATCGAGGCATTGGTCGTATGAATCCCCAAAGATAGAAAAGTCATCCATGAAGACTTCCATTGTCTTTTCTATCATGTCATGGAAGATGGCTACCATGCAACGTTGGAATGTTGCGGGGGCATTACATAGACCAAACGGCATGCGTCGATAAGCAAAAGTTCCATAGGGACATGTGAAGGTTGTCTTTTCTTGGTCTTCGGGTGCTATCGGGATTTGAAAGTAACCTGAAAAACCATCCAAGAAACAGTAAAATTTATGACCGGATAATCTTTCTAACATTTGATCAATGAAGGGTAAAGGAAAGTGATCTTTTCTTGTTGCTTCATTTAATCGTCTATAATCTATACATACTCTCCACCCTGTGACGGTTCTCGTTGGTATCAATTCATTTTTTTCGTTAGTTATCACCGTCATACCTCCTTTCTTTGGGACTACTTGGACAGGACTTACCCAAGGACTATCGGAGATAGGATAGATAAGTCCGGCGTCAAGTAATTTGATGACCTCGTTTTTAACCACTTCTTGAACATTTGGATTTACTCGACGTTGTGGTTGTATTACCGATTTGTAGTCATCATTCATTAAAATCTTGTGCATGCACATGGAAGGACTAATTCCTTTTATGTCTACAAGTTTCCAAGCTATTGCGTTTTTGTGTTTTTTCAAAAGACTAATTAATTTTTCTTTTTCTAAGTTATCTAATTTTGACGAAATAATTACAGGTAAATTACCATCTTTGTCTAGAAAAGCATATTCCAAACCTTTTGGAAGTTCTTTGAGCTCAAGTGGTGGGTCTTTAGGAGACTCCTTATTTGGTTGCTCATTTCGATCAAGAACTTTAAAAGTTTGTTCTATGGCGACCTCTTCTTCAACAAAATGGTCAATCTCTTCACTTGTATCGGGTGGTTCATCTTCATCTTCAATTAGGGGGTCATTATTGCCGAATGGATATTTCATTGATCGCTCAAGGTCGACACTTCTTTTAAATGCCCCTAATTGAAGAGGTAGATTGTTGAACTTCCGGTTTTTCAAAGCTTCGTGAGTTTTTACAAATGGTCGTCCCAACACTAGAGGAGCGTCATCGAGGATGACAAAGTCGGTTGGGATTACCATTTGATTTGTTTGAACCAATACATCCTCAACTATACCGATTGATTTTATTACTTTCCAATTGGATAGAAAAATGGGTATTTGAAGTGGAGAAAAATCACTAACACTTAATTTTTTGAAAATGTAGTTAGGCATTATGTTAACACAAAGATCTTTATCAATTGTGACATTACTAATAAACGAATTTTGAAAGAAACATGGAACCGGTGTAATGTTAATTTCAAATGGGTCTTCTTTTATTAGTGAGGTTTGATCATTAGTTAACTTAACACTTACTGTTTCGTCAATTTTAGTGTTAGTGTTTAACTCTTTTAAAAACTTAGCATGAGTGGGTACTAAACAATGATTTTCAAAAGAAGGTGACAAGAGATTAATTTCTTCAAAATTAGACTCTTCTTGAATTTTAACGTTGTCGGACTCACCTTTTTAGTTGTTTAACTTATGTGTCGGTTCTTCACTTATTTGTTCTTCCATTTTTACACTTTCGGTTATCTCTTCTTTATTTAATTCTTCTCTTGCGCGGGACTCCTCTTCCCTTGCGCGAGATTCTTTTATATAGCGTTCGATAACTCTAAGGTGTTCTAATATCCTATCGGTCACTTCGGTTATAGAAAAAGAATCGGGATTTTCAAAGCTTGAATCCGGTTGTTCGATCCTTTGTTCCTCATAATACCCATATGAAGTAGATGGTTCACACCATTGTTCTTCATTGTAAGCATATGATGGATAAGGGTCATAATTTTGTTCTTCATAATACTCATATGAGGTGGGTTGTTCACGCCATGGTTCCTCATAATAAGCATACGAAGGTGGTGGCTCATATCTTGGTTCCTCAAAGTATGAGTATGAAGGCTCATACCTTGGTTCATCAAAACATGAGTATGAGGGAGGGGGTTCATACCTTTGGTCTTCATAGGATGTGTATGAAGTTGATGGCTCGTACCTGGGCTCCTCATAGTAGGTGTATGAATTGGATGGTTGATATGAGTGACTATTTTGAACCGAGTGTGTGTTACGACAATTAGTGCAATAGTTACCCCTATAATCATCCTCCTCATAGGTGTAGTTGTAACCTCCTGAGTATTGATCCATAAGAATCACTCAGCAGACCACAACCAAGTCTCGAGATCAGAAAACTAAAATAAAAACGGAAACAGAGGCTGGACACGGCCCCGTGTTCAGTGGACACGGCCCCATGTACAGAATCTGTATCTGGGCGTTTTAATTAAATTTACTGATCTAGTTGAGCACGGGGCGTGTTCAGTGAGCACGGCCTGTGTTCAAGCTACTGTTACTGGGTGTTTTTATGAAAATGTGCAGCACGGCCCCGTGTTCAGCGAACACGGCCCCGTGTACAGGTTACTGTAAATGCAAATCTAAACTAAAATGCAGAAAAATGTGCGCGCGTTAAAAAAAAGGTTTTGAAAAACTAATTAGGCCGTCGCTTTTAAGCTTTCTTAAAATCCTTGTGTCCCCGGCAACGGCACCAAAAACTTGATGCGTATGAAGTGTTATATATATTAGGTGTATATTTTAAGCCCCTTTAACACTTTTTTAGTCAAGTTTTAAATTTATAAAACACGATATTTACTAACACTAAACACACATATGGGCAAGTGCACCCATCGTGAGCGTAGTATAGTGTTGGTAAGATACCGAGGTCGTCCAAGGACACAAGAGCTTTTAGTACCGGTTTATCCTCAACGTCTAATCAAATCAAAAAGTTTAGAAAAATGTTTTAAACTAAGAAAAATAAAAACTAACTAAAAATGCTGAAAATAAAAATAAAAAGAAAAAACAGATAGACAAGATGAATCACTTGGTTCCGACTCGTATCTAGTGTAACCTTTGATTATTTCCGCACTTTTGCACTATTTTAAGAGATTATCGTAGTTATTGTAGTAGGCCCCTCTTTTGAAGGTGACGTTACCCTCACCCCAGTAGTTTGAGTCAGCAAGGATACAATCCTAAAAGGGTAGATTATTGAAAGATAATTAATTAAGTTATTAATGCAAATTATGGTAGGCCCCTCTTTTGGAGGTGACGTTACCCTCGACTAAGTAGTCTGAGTCAGCAGGGATACAGTCCTAAATAGCCGGGTTATAGTATTAATAGTAGTTAACTAATGTGGGGATCAAAGAGTTTGGACCCCCGCCATCCAATACCGTTAAGTATTGAAGGAGGTCCTACTAAATTTGACCCAGGTCCATTGCAGGACCTCTAAACGCTAAACAATGGCAAGACCTTTACCAAACCGTTCCCTTAACCCCCGACCAGGTAGCCAACATACCTCCATATAGACCGTGGAGATATGAATGGTGAAAATCTTTTATTTTATATAGACAGTAAAATAATGTCAAGACACCACGGACAAACGATAAGGAAAGATCACCTTCAACATAAGAAACTAGTTATTAAAGTCATTAATACAAAACCAAGTAAAAAGTGCGAAAAGATTAGAAATAAAAAGTATTACACTAGACACTTTGGCTTCACCAAGTTATGTAAGAGACTTAGGCAAACATGGCCTTGATTGTCAAGAACTCTTACGATCAATCTTGGATCCCGAGACGACTCACACACTCTATGATGGACAATGGATGATGGTGGTGGATGATGGTGTTATGGTGGTGGTGGGTGGTGGGTGAAGTGTGAGAGAGGTGGTGTGCCAAGGGATGGTTTGAGCTTGAGCCAAGCACTCCTATTTATAGGCTGAACAGAAGCTCGGGCACGGCCCCGTGTCCACATCCTCTCTTTCTTCATTTAATGCAGCTTTGTCTTATTAGTTGACCACGCCCCCGTGTCCGCTGAGCACGACCCCGTATGCAGAAGAATCTTTGTACTATGAAGATTTGCCTTGATTGTGCGAATCTTATAGTTGACCACGGCCCCGTGTCCGCTGAGCACGGCCCCGTGGTGGGCAATAGAAGCTTCTATCACTTTGTCTTTTCTGCTGACACTTGGGCACGCCCCCGTGCTGGCTGAGCACGGGGCGTGTTCAGTCTTCTGTTATCTTGTTTTGCTTGGGAAGATGTTGTGGTGGGGTCGGGTATGTCACGTCTTGTTCCTTTTCTTGTATTTATGTTAGATTTTGATGTCTTTTTGCTTCTTTTGTTAATTTGAGCTCATTTAATCCTGAAAATACAAAAGGAAGACAAAAGCACACTTTTTCCAACATTAGTACTAAAAAAGGGTTAGTTTTATGCCACAATTGATGAAATTTATATGTTACATTTTGAACACATCATTACCCATATATCCGAGAGATGTTCCCCACGAGATAAGTAAGTTTGAAATTTTAGGTTTATATCTCGACACAATCTACTAAATGTGCAAAAACCTACTGGCATATCATAGTGAGACCGTTTATCACATTTTATCTTTCCAATTCTTTAGCATGTTGTGATAGTCCACTGATGTACTATCATTTCCTCTTTTTCACAACAAAACTCTATTTTTGATTTTATCATGTTTTTGACATTTTCAAATTTTCAAATGTTTTTGGATTTTCTGAAATTTCTTACTCCCCCTAAAATTTAAAATCATTTAAAGGAAATTTGAAAACAAACTATACAAGGTAAAGTGACAACTGTTATGAATTGCTTCAATTCGCCATCCACATGGCATAAACAATCAGAACTCCCCCTGACAACAAACTATTTTCCCATTGTGATTTCAAAACACTTAAGTTTGTTTTAATCAAATGGTTTTTCCGGAAAATTAGTTTTGTTGAAATTATCACTTGTAGAAATGGGGATCAATTCATCACTTTGTTTTCTCAATCCATATGAATGAAAGTTAAATCAAGTTCAATTTAATGACCTTGATTTACCTCTTGAAAGTGAAAACCTTCTTCAACCACTTGTAGGTTCACTTACCAACTATACAATTTATAAATCAAAATATAACAATTTTAAAAATAACTACCACTTGTAAATCGAAATATCACCGAAGTGAATTTCTCAAGAAAGATGCCGATTCCTGCTCCACTCTTACCAATCTGGAAGCTCTGACAATTCATACTTTTTTACTTATGAAAAACAGACATCCAAGCCTGACCAAACTTGGATGTTTCCTCCTCAACTTCACTTGGGTTAAAAGTTGCCTTCTTAGTTTCATAAAACTCTTTAACCCCTTTCACTTTCCCATCGACCATCTTCCCAAAAATCTTTTTCACATTTCCATTAAAAGCTTTGTTGACATCAAATTCTTTCTTCTCAGAATAGAATTGATTCGAGATCTCAACATTTCCAACTTTTTTTTTTAAATTTTCAGCCCGCAATGGTGGAATATTGACATCATCCATTGGCGGAACTGATGTTTCTAATTTTTGAACAATTTGTGGCTCCTCTGACTTTGTGGAATCAGATTCATCGCCAGCTTTCACATCAGATTTCTCAACAACCCACATTTGGTTGTCAAGATTAACTCTTCTTTTGTAAAATCTTTTCTTAGAACATTCACCAACTTCATATGTTGAGTTTTTAAAAACTTTGAATTTTTAGTTGGTGGTTCGGTTTTATCAACAATCTTTTCTTTCAGTTTAGAAACAACTTCCTGTTTTGTGTTGGTAGCCATTGGACAATTCCAGGCTATGTGACCAACTTCTTGACATCGGTAACAGGTTCTTGTCTCCTTTCTCTGATAAGCTCCATTCTTCTCAAACTTTTGTTTTTCATCAAAGAACTCTTTGTTTGTCTGCTTCCAGAATGAGCTCTTTTCTTCTTCCTCTGAACTTGCTCCTGAAACAAAGACAGTTTTTGTTTTAGAAAATTTCTCATTTTTATAATTTTTCGGTGGAATAAAACCAAGACCTTTCTTTTTGTAATTACCGTTATGGTTTGGTTTCTTTTGATAACCTGAACCAGAACTGTAACCCTTTTTCTTGTTTAAATGTTGTTAAACTCTTGAGGTGTAAGGTTTAGGTTTTTCAAAAAGATTTACATCTTTTATTTCATAAATATTAATTTCTGTTAATTTGAAAACCTTTTTTATCATTTCAGTTTTAACACCTCTTATTGGAAATTCCTCATCAGAATATAATTTGTCTGAATCATTCAAAGTATATGCCACTTTGATTGTTTCGTCATTCAAATTAGATTTTGATAACATGAATTCTTTATTGTAAACCCTTTTGACCGACGACTTTGAACTGTCAACTGATGATGAACTCGAACTTTTGGACTCCGACTTTGACTCTGACTCTGACTCCTCATCTTTATCCAACACCTGATCGACCACCTTTTTTATTAACTCAGACTCATGATCAGTGTCAGACGATGTGAATGTGACGTCAATATTTTCTGGTAACTCTTCAGTTGTTTCGGACTTTACCTTTATATTGACAGCCTTTTTGACTTACTCCTCATTTGGTTTTCTGGGAGAATAACCTTCCCAGATCAGAGGCGGACACTTGTTATAATTCGCACTTTGTTTCTTACCAGTATCCTTTTCTTCAGTCTTCTTGTCTTGAAAGGCTTCCATACCTGCAACAGTTGGATAAATTCTATCAATCAAATAATCAGAACTAGAATAACTTTGCAGTAATCGTCTGATTCTTTCATTTTCTATCTTTTCTGTTTCCAACTCCTACTTCAATTTTGCACATTCTTCAATGTAATGATTAATGGCCTTCTGTTTTGTCATCATCACAGCATTCATCATGGTTAAAGCATCTTCTCTTTTAGAATTTGTCTTTTGTAGACCAGTTACCATTCTATTTAACACATCATACGATTCTTTCACATAGTTTAGATTGAACAATAAGTTTTCTTTCATCTTATCTTGCTCACTCAATTTCTCATCTTTTTCTTCCCACTGCTTGCATGACCCCAAACACTTTAGACAAGGTTTGATTACTTCAACAATCTTTTCATCTTCGATAATCTTTTCAACTTCGGCTATCTTTTCAACTTCACTGATTTTCTCAACTTCAACTCCTTTCTCAGTATCAAACACCTTTTCAGCAACTTTAACCTCTTCACTTTGTTCAGACTTTTCTTCTTGAGCAACACTATCACATTTCATCTTTTTCTGTTCCTTTGCTGCTTGTTTCTCCTTTAGCTTCTCCAATCTATCTGTAAAATAAAATTGAAAACTTTCAGGAGATAAATGATTTTTTGCAATATTAATTTGTGTCTCTTCTTCATCATCACTGTCATCAGATGATGATTGATCAAAAATTGGCTCTTGAATGATTTGAGCAGTGAGAGCTACCACTTTGGAATCAGGTGGAATGTATTTGTCCCAACTGAAACCTTCTGCTACTTTTTCATCATCTTGATCGATTATACCAAAATAAGCTTTCTTATTTGCTTCTTCGATCATTTTAGCATGTGCAGTTTGTGGTTCTTTTTCTTGATACAGTTGATGAGCAACTTGTTGATAAATGGCTTTCCGATAGTAATCATTGCCACCAAACGGATTCTGTGCTCCACTTGCTTCTCGATTTTTACATTCTCTCTTGAAATGTCCTTTCTCCCTGCATCGAAAACAAGTAACTTTAGATTTATCAAAACCCAAAGTTGAAACATTAGCATCCCTAAAATCATCTCTTCCTGTAATCATCTTAAACTTTTCAGCTCTTCTCAAAACACTAGCTAAACACCATTTAATGTCCATAAGCTCCATCTCTTCTGCATCTATCCGATTGTAATCCTCATTCGTCAGCATAGGATTTCCGATCCTTCCAGCAACCAATCCTTCATATGATTCCAACATAGTAACAAGTAATGACATGTGATTTTTGGCGACCTCTTCAGAGAAATTTTGACCATTCTGAAGATGCAATGCAATGTTGCAATTTAACACTTGACCATTACTGTTGTTTGAACTTTGAAACTTATGACTTGAAGTTGAACTCTTTGGATTCACATTTGAGTACGAAGAAAATCCACTGCTGCTGCTTGAATTTTGATTAACAAATTCAGATGAGTTTTCAGCACTGAAAGCAGTTTGGACTTTCGGACTAGTTTCAATCTCTTGAACACTTCCTTTGTAATACATTTTAACATCTTGTTGACCACTCGGACTGTTCATTCTTGCAATCTTTTGCTGTTCCAGATCTTGACCTTCAATCTTTTCAATGAACTGGGAAATAGTCAACTTGTCATATTCTCCAGTATTCTTTAAAATCATCAAGTATGTACCCCACTCTTTTTGAGGTAATGCATCAGCTAATTTGTCGACCCATTCTTCTTGATCTTTGACAATGTCTAACAAAGACATAGATCGCACTAAGTGGCAATATCTTTCAATCAGCTTCTTTGATGATTCTCCTGGCAAACTTGAAAACAAATCATTTTCTTTCTTTAGCAATGCTTTCTTGCTCTTGATCATTTTTTCACTTCCCTCAAACTTAATTCTAAGTGCTTCCCAAATCGAACGTGAAGTGTTATCATGTTGGAATAAAATGAAGATGCCTTCTTTTACAGCTTGCTGAAGCAGACTGATCATCATCTTTTCTGCTTTGTACATGTCTCGTTCTTTGTCCGTAAATTCAGAAATTGTTTTGATAACTCCCAAATCTGTACGCGACTTAACATACTTTTTATCAATACACTCTTGAGATCTCAAATGAATAGCTTGAACCCAGTTTTCAAACCGATCTTTCCAACCATAATACTCCTCAATGCCCATTAGCTTCGGGGGTTTTTGCAAAGTTCCAGTTTCATTTTCCATGTTCATGTTCTGAGCAATGGCAGTAGGAGTAGTCGGGGCAGTAGCAAATGCGTTATAAAACTCTTCTTCCATGTTTCGGAAAAAAATTTCAAAAATCTGTCACTTTCAAACGAAATACCAATCTCAAGCGAAATATCCTCTTCACACAAAATACCTTGTTCAAGCGAAATAACCTGCAAGACAACTTCAAACGAAATAGTTCAAACGAAATAAAGATTTTCACACGAAATAGGTAATTTTGTGCGAAATAACCAAACGAAATCCAGTTTCAAATGAAATTAACTAATTTCGTACGAAATACCCAAGCGAAATACCAAATTGGAGCGAAATAAGTCTTATTTCATGCGAAATACTGCTGATGTCATCATCTCAAGCTGTTTTTTTACCAAAATTGATCAAGTTTTAGTCCGTTTTTAAGTCTGAAACTTTCAAGGGTTTGTTAAAACACTATTGCGCGTATAATATGAAAAATTCAAGACATTTTGACCATGAAATCAAGTTTAATTTTGAAAAGAAGGTGTAGAAAACAGAATTTGCAGCTGAATTGGTAAGAACTCTTCCTCCTGAGCTCTGATACCAATTGTAGGATCGTTTTCAGACCCGAACGAGTCGATCAGAAGAGTTTTTGCTCAATACGAGAGGCGGAAACAAACGTATCAAGTCCAATTCAACTAGATATACACTTTAAACTGTCTATTGATTGATTTGACAAAGTTTTACAGCGAGTCGACACTTCGGCAGCACTTCGGCTCTCAAACCGGAAAGTAATTTCGTACCAAATGACGAAAGACAAGGCAACTATTTATAGGCAAGGTAATTTCGCATGAACAGGTTCAAGCGAAATTACATTCACACGAAATTACTATTTCGTGCGAAATTACCAAGTAATTTCGTGCGAAATAGCACTCTGTAATTTCGTGTGAAATTACCTTCTAACCTATTTTTGACAATTTCCTAGTATAACATGCCCCGATCTATCTATACATATACAAAACTTGATACAAGACGAAGTCGACAGACGTATGCACCAACACCTGATCAGACCCATTCGAAGCTTAAAGATCGAATGGAAGCATAATCGATCCAACCCATCAATTCCTTGCTTGTTTATGGTTCGATTCCTTGTTCTTGAACATGTATTCTGATCATTTTGCAAGTTATGAGTTGGTGTTAGTTTATGTTTAATGTAGTTTATGTAATAGTAGTAATGTACTTGTTTCTTGAATAATCTTTATGTTGCAATCTTATTTATATGAATCTTAGTACTTTTTCATGTTTAAATCTTCATGATTATATAATGAGTGTTTCATTGATGTTGAGTTCCTGATTATGTTTGATTATCTTGGATAATGAATCTGTGGTTAGTGGGATGGTAACTATTTCTTGATTAATCACTTATTTGTAGACTTTGTTTACACCATGAAACCTGACCAGGGTATTGGTTTTATACAAGATATATCTTATTTTGATTAGGAATACTTTCTTGCACGTAAGGGTTCTAACGAATTATATGGTGTTGATTACACGTTCTTAAATGCGGTTTATGATCCTTGTTTAGTAGTTTTGGTCTGAAATTGCTGACATGGTAGATTTGTGTTCAAGACTTGTAAAGGTGAAATTGTTTGTTATATGATCTACTTAATTGCTTATCCTCGTGGCTGTATTGTGACCATCGGTATTGCTTTCTTTGATAAGTGAGGTTAGGAATCCAGACCCGGTAAATAACCTATCTTTAAAGATTCGCATGAATAAATATCAATAGCTCGCTAATGAATGATTTTAGGTGGTTAACGTGTGACCATCGTGTTAACTTTCCAAAGAATCATAATGCTAGAAATCCAGACCCGGTAACTAGCTGTCTCGAAATTGGAAAATTGATTAAGTGCTTTTGTGACATATGTAACATAGATAACATGTTTAGGATGTTCGTGAAACAAGATAATAATATATTTATGTCTTAGATGTAATTTAGATAACTTAGTTAAACAACCATTCACTTATCCTTTTATCTGGTAAAATAATGACAAAGATTTAGTACCTAATAACGCCCGTGTTCCATGGATCGATATCTAGCTCTTACCAATACTTTGCTGCATATATGACGGGATACACTTGTCCTTTGTTGTGTGTTTTAATGTTAAGGTATAAACCATTTTTATAAGTATAAAACACGTTTCGTTGCATGTGAAAATACTGTAAATAAATGTATATAAAACTTGTTACGTCATTAAGTCTTTGTATTCTCCAATTACTGTCGGTATGTGGGGTTTTGTATACACCACTAGTCAAGCGTTCCTGTTGGACAAAGAGTTAGCCAATAGTAATATGACCACAGTCATTGTAACTGCCAACGTGACAAATACTGATTGAGTTTTTAGTAGATAAAAACATTGTAATATCCTTCTTGATACTGTAAAGTATAACACTATTTTTTTATAAAATGGAATGAACTCGCCAGTATTTCTTGTTGATAAAATGTTTTCGAAATGCATTTCAGGTAACTTGATGTGAAGCTATTATAATCCAGCTACGGAGCACCGAAGGCTTAAATAAAGTGGCTATAAGTTACCTAAATAAAAGAAGAATTTTATGTTTTCAGCAACTAGGGTTTATCCCTGTAAATAAATTATGAATGAAATATGGGTTTTTAGCCCATTTGTTTAATATAAAAGTTTGGTGTTATATACTCTGAAATTATTTCCTAACTACGGTCCTGATGAGTTAATTCCGCTGCCAAATTTAATAAACACCGATACCACCAGTTCGCTTTCGCGGCACCCGCTCCCAGGGTGGGGTCGGGGGCTACGACACAGAACGAGATTGATAAACTTTCAAATGAAGCAATATTATCAAAAGATGTAGCGATTCATTAGATATGAAGCTCGACATGATTTTCCTACTTGGAAGCCACAACAACCAAAGAGGGTAGTATCAAAGACGGAGTTAGACCCTGAAACCAAAAGCCAAAAGTGTCACTGATCTACAAACATCCAAAAGCTATGAAGAACATGTCGTTGATGAAATTAGAACAAGACTTCTATACTGATTTCAGATGGTGGCATTATGCCAGTTTAGCAGGGGAAGTAGTGATAGTTTTATGTACTGGAGGGTTTTGGAGAACTATCAAGATTTTGGATCCTATGTGGTTGTTTAATTTATCAGAGAAAGACATTGAGCTGCTGTACTACAACAAGATTTATTATCAAGTGATAGATATAGTACAAGCGATGCAGTATCAGAATGTGATTAAAGTTTGTTTTGCTTACGAAGTGAATTTAGGAAAGATGTGGAACACAAACTAGAGAGAGCTTGAAAGAAAAGAGTTTATGAAAGATGTTCTTGATGAGGAAAGGATTGAAGCAAGAAAGAAGAAGGAATCTATCTCAAGATACCAGTTTATGAAGTGGGTGCCTGTAACCGATCAAACGCTAATGTCATACTTCGAGCTTAAACGTCAGAGAGTTTGAAAGTATTTCTTCAGAAGATAAAGTTAAAATGTGAAGAGTTTTTGAAGACCGGACGAGACTGCGGCAACATCCAAGGGGGAGACTGTTGGTACATAATGTCTGCTGCCTATGTCATCGTGTTGTGACAAATGTAATAGGGCTTTAACTGCTAGAGTTTCTTTTCGTATGTATTAGAGTAGGTCCGTACGGATAAGACACATCTACACGGATGAGATAGATCCGCACAAATGAGACTCATTCGTACGGAGGAGACTAGTTCGTCCCAAACTCACTAGGATGTCTATAAATAGTGGCAAGGACCAAGTCATTTGTAACTTTTGCGATCCGACAGCGAAGCCCTGTCAAATTGGAAACTCGGATGTAAACTTGACTGAAATGAATGATAAACATTGAAAATGAACTCTTGTTAAACTCATCTAATATAATGAATTCCGCACTTTATATTGAGATATAGATATCACTGGAACATAAACGTCGACACGAATGGTCCTATCAACCTCGTATACAACCCGCGGTGGAAACGTCGAGGAGTCACGTTACAAATTGTTCACAACACATGGTACTAAAGTTTAATTATATTAAATTATTGAATTACATTTTCTTTTGAAACATAAGTAAATACAAATAATTGTTCTTTATTTTAAGCAAAACTAAGGCCCGAGTCCAGATCCTACGTGTAGCATACTTGTATTTCAAGCGTTAGTACCTGAAACATATGTGAAAATAACGGTCAAAAATTAAGTTGGTGAGTAACATAGGTTTTGTGGTCAAATTCATAGCTATGAATTTGTATTGCAATACCTCGTCCGACTACGAGAGTCAATGAGTGAAAACCTTGTAACCAAACTTGTATCGATTGTGTTTGGTATTGCAATATGTTTAACCAACTTTGAAAGTTGGTATATTAAAGAAAACCTTGTAGCCATGAATCTTGACAAAAGAGTTTCTTTGTAAACCGTGTAAGTAAACCATTATTTCTCGTAAATTGTATGGTTTATATATAATTGAAAACCAATTGTCTTGTTTTGTATAAACCAATTATCTTGTTTTGTGTAAACCAATCATCTTGTTTTGTGTAAACCAATCGTCTTGTTTTGTGTAACAAATCGTCTTGTTTAGTATAAACCAATTGCCTTGTTTTGTATAAACCAATAGTTTCGTTTTGTATAAACAAGCATGGTCATGTGGTGACTACATTCAAGGCTGTGTTGACTCACCGTACAAACCTCCAAAGGGTTTGTCAAGTGCACAGTTTTTGTCATTCCTCAAACTTCCCCACAAACCCCGGGAAATTTGGAAATGGGATTGTCAATCCTATGGTACCATAACATACTACTGGTCGGTTTGGGCAATGTTAATGAACGTACTCATGTTATGGATAACACACCACCAAGTTTCACACAAATTTGAAAACATATTGTATATATAAACCATATATATTGTTTTGTGAACTTGGAAAATAGTAGTAGGCACATATAAATCACCCTAAAACATTTTGAAAACGTCAAAGAGGGGACTATATACTAGATTGATGATGACTTGCTTAATTGTGCTAGCAAAACTCAAGTGTTTCCTAATAAATCAGATGATCATATTCTTAGTGTATATCGTGGCTTTAAATAAAAGATCGGATAGAATTTGGTTTATAACCAAACTAGTGAAGGATCTCATATAATATGGTTTATTAAACCCTACATCCTGATTGGAAAGTGTCTAGAAGTATTTTGACCCGTTACGACTTGTTAAAATGGTTCACGTCATCTTCACGGGTAGTATGCATAAATACGGGTCCAGATGGTCGAATGAGTCCTATGGCGAGTCTGACATGTCTTGATGTAAAAATGCAGATCATATAAGTTTTAAACCATTTTATCCGAAAATGGTATTTTTGACCTTTTTAAAATATAATAGTTGACTCGTCAATTGACTCACCAAAAGGAATGACCATAAGGTATAATCTCAAAGGATTATTCCCTATATTATTATGGTCATATTATTAGGCTTGATTGGTCCTAAGGTTGACCAAATGGGTCAGATTCAAAAGTCAAAGCAGAAGTCAAACTTCTTGACTTTTGACTAGGAATTGAGCTCTAAATTAGAAATGACGAGTCAGGCATGATAAAACATGTCTTATAATGTTATATAAATTGTATTGATGTAAAAACTTTTAGTTTTAATACTTAAAAACCCATTCGTTGTAAAATGCGATTTCCGCGTTTTTTACTTTTATTTAAAACATGTTTGACTCCTCATTTCGCCTACTAAAGGTGATGATCAGAGGGTGTAATCGCAAGGGATTGACACATTCATTATTATGATCACGTAGCAAGTTCATTTTGAACTTTGACTTGACCGAAATGGTCAGAACCGAAAGTCAAAGCAAAAATCAATTTGCTTGACTTTTGGAAATACTATTTCAATTGAACATGATTCTATTGTAACCGGCAATTTTAATTCAATCATCACCATCCCATAATCCGCTATAATGTCCTAATTATCGAATATAAAATGCGCCCTCGGAATCGTTGTCAAGTCTTTACGAAATATAAGAACACTCTTACTTTCATTTTTCGGACCTGAGGTGATCATTTAGCCATTGCCGAAAAACATAGAACTTCGGTAAAGCTCCAAAGCATAAGAACACTCTTAATTTCATGCCCCAACGACGATGGGTCGAGTTGTTAAATGACTACGATTACAAGATTTTCTACAATCCAGGTAAAGCGAATGTCGTGGCCGATGCTCTTAGTCGAAAAGATCATGTCAAGCTCCAAAGCATCCATTTTTTACAAATCCAAACCGATATCCAATCCCTTATCTACGAAGCGCAACATTTAACCATCGTTGAAAACCACGTTTTGACAACATGTAATGTGGTGCTGAAAGGCAACTCGAGTCTAGATCTAACGATACCCTTTACTATCTTGATCGCATTTGGGTTCCCCGCCGTGATAACCTTCATGATCTTTTAATGAACAAAGCGCACAAATCTCGATATTCCATTCATCCCAGTGCGGAGAAGATGTATCAAGACCTTCGATGTTCTTATTGGTGGCTTGGAATGAAGAAAGTCGTTGCTCAATTCGTATCTAAATGCCTCACGTGTTCCAAGGTGAAAGATGATCACCAACGCCCTTCGGGTTTACTCGAACAACCTAAAATTCCAGTGTGGAAATGGGAAAGTATTGCGATGGACTTCATAACTAAACTTCCTCGAAGGAAATTTCGGTCACGATAGCATTTGGTTGATCATCGATCGATTGACCAAATCCGCACACTTCATCCCCATTCGGGAAGATTATCAAGTTGAGAAATTAGCTCGTAGCTACACCGAAGAAATCATTTGCCGACGTGGTATCCCCATCGACATCATCTCGGACTGCGATGGTCATTTTACTTCCCACCTTTGGCAAACCTTTCAAATCGTGATGGGTACTTAACTCAATCTATGTATGGATTTCCATCCTTAATCAGATGGTCAAACTAAATGTACCATCCAAACTTTGGAAGATATGCTTCGATCTTGCGTAATCGACTTTGGAGGAAACTGGGACGTATATTTACCTTTGGACGAATTCTTGTACAACAACAGTTACCATTCTAGTATCCAAATGGCTTCGTTTGAAGCATTGTATGGTCAAAAATGTTGTTCACCTATTTGTTGGCACGAGATCAGAGAGGCACAAATCACTGGTCCCAAGCTCATACAAGATACGACGTACAAGATTCTACAAATTCAAGACAATATCCTCAAAGCAAGAAGCCGACATAAGAGTTACGTCGGCAAGCGACGCAAGCCCTTGGAATTCAATGTTGGCGAACACGTGCTCCTCAAGGTATCCCCTTGGAAAGGAGTCGCCTGTTTCGGTAAGAAAGGCAAACTCGCTCATCGTTTTGTAGGTCCTTTCAAGATTCTTGAGAGGATTGGCAAGGTGGCTTATTGACTTGGCGTGCCTCAAGAGCTCAACAATGTCCATCCAACATTCCACGTCTCCAATCTCAAGAAGTGTTTAGCCGATGAAGGACTTCACATTCCGCTCGACGACATACGCATCGATGAGTCCATGCACTTCATCGAAAAGCCAATCAAGATAATGGATCGTGGAATAAAGCAACTTAGGTGAAGACGTATTTCTATTGTCAAGGTTCGTTGGGAAGGAAAGTGTGGTGTCGAATTCACTTGGGAACTCGAAACCGATATGAGTTTAATACTGGTGGTGATACTAGGCTACAACCCTATAGTGTGCATTTGTATAAGAAGTATGCTGTGTTTAGCGATTTCTAAGCTTATTAAAAAATACTACGTTGAAATATAATAATCTTCGTCGCCGGAGAATCAATGAGTCAACGAATTATGTAGCGATTTAATGTTAGAAAATTTAATAGTGAAATTATTGTTTTCCTACTCGTCGAATACGTAATGTTTTAGTTTGCTTTCTTATAAGCTGTGTGGGAATCTCTAACAACACAATCAATGTGAATAGATCTATTTTTCTCCCTTTTTAGTCATTAAATATTTTTAGGTGTATCACGTGTCATGTTTTCTATTGTTTTTTTATTTGATTAAAAAAGTCAATGTGCCAATATGTGCATCATGTTCATTGTTTCCATTATTTCTAGTATCTATCATTGCATATACGTGTAATGTATTACTCGTTTTGTGTCACAGATTTCGCATGGATCCACCTGGCTGACTAGGTTCCCTACGGCCATGGGTTGTAGCCTAGTATCGCCACTAGTATTAGACTCGCTCTTCACGGCTTGAGACTAATGCACGATATCGTCTGTGAGTCTTATTGTTCTTATTATATCTATATTGTGGTTATGGTGATTTGTTGATTGTTGTTGTGGTTGTGGTGATTATGGATGTTTCTACAACACATGAAATTGCATGTTAAATTTATTTTTAAAAGATTTCTAAGTAAAATAAATCAATTAATAAGGCAAAACATTTTATTTAAAATCTAGATCTATTCACTAACATTTTGTTGACCCAAAACCTTTTTACGCATGATACATGTACGTGACTTTAAGAGGATTTGAAGTTGAAGACACATAGGAAGTGCCTTAGTAATAAATGGGATATTTGTACATGATTATTTATCTTTTGTATATTTTATGAGTTTTGATGAACATATTCTATGATTACGTGTGACAATTTAAAATTGATGATTTTAAATATTAAACTTATAATAGTGTCATGAGCTAAGGACAATCATCATGCCCCGTACCATATCCGTTGCGGGTCGGGGTGTGACAATATTGCTATTCTAGATGGTAGAGCACCAAGACTTGAATCACGATACAAAGTTTCAACCTTTTTGTTATGCATGTTTAAAACACTATATAATCCTTCCAGATTTTAAACACCATGAGTTTATAATAATAACACAATTATTCTAGGTGTTAAAAACCCCATGACTTAAATCACAAAAAAAATGTTCCTGGATGTTTAAAACACCACGACTTGAATCGTATGTAATACAGTTTTTTCCAGATATTACACAGCATGTCTTGAATTGTAATACGTTCCTTCTAGATGTTATAGCACCATGACTTAAATAACAATACGATCATTCCAGATGTTAAAACACCATGATTCGAGTCACAGTACAATGTTTCCAGTTGTTTTAATACACCATGACTTGAATCGTAAAATACAATCCTTCTAGATGTTAAAACACCATGATTTGAATCACAATACAATATTTCCAGATGTTTTAAAACACCATGACTTGAATCAGTTGAACTTCGTGGAACCTCCGTTAAAACACAATGAAAAAGAGGGTCGATCGATTACTTTTATAAAACAAACCGAATTCTGAATCTTGATTTATTATCTCCGATGAAGAAGGAAAGTTACGGATTTTTTGGAGTTTTGATGATAGCAGTTTGTGTTTTGTGAGGTGGTTTTGTTATTTAAATTATGAAAAAAGACACTATTACCTCTAATCAAGTTAAATTGGTATAAAAAAAAGCAAACATAATTTACAAATTTGCCATTTTTAATCTCAACCATTGAAATATAGATCTAATAGTCTATACATTTCTTATCCTTCTTACATCTATTTGTACAATAAGCTCACCCTATATATATAGATCATGAGAAAGCTAGTTTAAATGAGAAAACCAAAAAACTACCTAAAAAAGCCTAAAAACATACAATTTTTTTTTCAATTTTTTTCTTAAAATTCACTATTTTTAATTTTAAAAAAATAATAATAATAAGTACTACACATGTGCATTAATACGAAAAAACCTAAACCTTAAGGCTAACTTGCATGTGCAACATATACATATAATGCACATGTGCAGTACTAATTTTTTTTGAGGAAAAAGTTATATATATATAATAAATAGCGAATTTTAATAAAAAAACTGAAAAAAATTGGTGTGCTTTTAGGCTTTTTTTGTATCTAGTTTTCTCATGATCCTCTCCATATCTATATATCTAGATCACGTATATAGGAGAATGATATAACGAAGACCACTCCAGTTAAAAAACCAAGGAAACCCCATCTCCACCATTGATCAACTTTCACTATGATCACCATTCATCCATTTTTACGTTTTAATAAGATAATGTTAAGAAGTACAGAAAAGGGTAGTTTCAAAAATGAGCAAAATTATCTCTCATGAGTCATGACACAACTGTAACACATTCTCTCTCATCTGACAAAAAGTGTATCAGGTTCTCTCATCTAACACAAAGTGTTACATTAATCAAAAGAGTGAAGCTAATAAATTTACAAGTAATGTACATCTTAATGTTACATAAAAATGTAACATGCATCATTAATGTTATATAATATATTTACATGATCAAGCTATGACACATCTATAAGAACCCACTTTATTTCTGTAACATGCTAGGTCACATATGTAACAACAAAAACCACTTTATTTTCTGTAACATGGTAGGTCACATGTGTAACAACAACAAACACTAATAATCATCAGTAAAAAATCATGCATTAACAAATTCCCCTTTGACTGATGATATCAGGTGTGTCTGCCGTTGTCTTGTGTCTTCGTGTCCCGTCCGATAAGTTATAGTCTTTCATTTCAGATTTCCCCCTCAAAGTAAATCCATCCAGATTAATTCAAGATTCCAGCTCAACCAGCAACTCTCCCCCTAGATAAGCATTACTCCTGATTAATCACCTCTACTATAACTGGTATACGATAAAGGTTTAATCCTCCGCTAGTAAACAACGAACAACCAGCTTCATCACTGTCGCAACCCCGACCCCTTGCCCCGGGAGCGGGCAGCGGCGAGCGCTCAGAGCCGGTGGTATCGGTGTTTATTAATTTGGCAGCAGAAAACTTTCATCAGGACCGTAGTTAGGAAATGTTTTATCAGAGTTAAAACACCAAACTTTTTATAATAAATAAATTGGATAAAACCCAAGTTTCCATTACAATATATTTGTAGGGATAAACCCTAGTTTATTGAAAACAAAGACTCCTTTTTATTTAGGTGACTTTTATAGCCATTTTTCCAAGCCTTTAGTGCTTTCCAGCTGGCTTCTATTAGCTTCACATTAGGTTACCTGAAACGCGTTTTAAAAATATTTTATCAGCAAGAAATACTGGTGAGTGCATCCCAGTTTAATCAAAACAGCTTTATCACTTTACAGTATTGAGGGCATCCACAATTACATTTGTTTATATCTATCCAATTACCCCTTCCTGGTATTGTCAATCCTGACTTGTGGTCATGCTACTATTCCAATAGTAACGAGTTTTAAGTAATGTATACAAAACTCCAACATACCGGCAGTAATTGTAGAATTACAAATACCCAATTACTGTTAAGTGTACTTTAAAACATTTGAGGTTTTGGTAAAACATTTTGACTCACAAAAATATACTTACAAAAAGGTGACAAAAAGATAATGTACTCAGTTTGTTTACTTAGGTAAAACTAAGGCTTCCTGGTGTATCTCCTGGTTATTATCTATTAAAAATTAAACAACGCACACGTGTTAGTAAAATAACCCAGGTCACATTAACCGTACAATTCGAGACAGAACTCCAATGACTGAGTCAGGCAGAGCCTTGACATGCATTACGGAGTCCTAGATCAATCGGGTGTAACACAAGACGGAACTCCAACTACCGAGTCATGCATAGCCTTGACATGCATTACGGAGCCCTAGATCGATCGTGTAAGGTAACAAATAGGGTTATAATACTTACAATGAGGCAGAGCTTCGCTTTATAGGGGTATTATTTCCCGAGTATAATTGCCCACTATAGATCAGAGAAAAAAAAGAAATTGAACGACTACAAATGAGCTCTCAACTCCTATTTATAGGCTGATCCGAAGGCGGCTCGCGACCCGCGTAACCCCCTTCAAATTCTCTCGCAGCCCACGAGGATGTAGACTAGGTCCTAGGGTTGATTGGTCAGCGAGTATAGCCTTGCCGGGTGTCCCACACGTGGCGGACTTGTGTAGCCAGCAAGTCAACTGGCTCGCGCCCCGGTGACAGATCCTGGGCAATGGGTCGCCGCCCGCGAGGGCACTTGGTTTGGGCTTTTATTTGATTTTTATAAGTATAAAGGTATTTAGGGTCCATTTCTCGCATACGGGGTATATAAGGAACGTTTAGGGTCGTGTTAGAGGGTCTTAGGATGGTTGTTATAATCATGAAAACATCCCACCGTTTGCAAACACAAGCTCCATAATGATCATCAGGGATCTCCAACAACATTTAATTTGGTTTTCGTTCTTGGTTAACCCCACCGAAAAGATTTCTAACCAAACACCCTTAATCAAGTTGTGTAAGGATCTGAGTTTGTTATACTTGTGAGTTTAAACAATAAAGAACAAATAATTTGTAAATTTCAAAGTTAATAAGATAAACATACAAGCTGGAAGTTATATAAAGACTATTTTGTATTGAATTCCAATGATTTCAATTACAACACAATGATTATACAAACTCTCCCTCAACCTGATCACACACTTTGTTGTTAGTACAAAAGGAATGTTCGTGATGAAAAAGATCTCTAACACATGAGATCTATTTATACAAGTACAAAAACTCTGTTTGCAATCAACTGACGTCACCCTGATAGTGACATCTAACATTCCTAACAGAAAAGATTTCATATATGTTAGCAAACATCTGCATGAATCTAACATCTGATCTATTACATTCAAAACTCTATTCTAAATAATGTTGCATTGAATAAACCTCTGTTCTTCAAACCTCTATTGCTTTGTTTCAAACATCCATTTAGTCAAAACAATTGTTTGGTCTTCTTTATCAAAGCTTTGCTTCAACGGGGCTTTGGCAAATGATCAATGGCTTCTTCTTCTTCAACAATGGTTCCAAGGCTATGAGTAGATCTTTGAATGTTTTCAACAGATGTTCTGATTAGTGTTCAAGATTCACTATCTTTGGGAGGAGAAATGTTTCATCTTTCTGTTTATTTCTTGATCAGTAAGTCTTGTTTTGGCTTTTGAATATCATATGTTCTTTTGTAGGTCCAACAAGTTGTCTATCTAGAATATGCTCGGATCCCAAATGAGAAATTGAACCACAACTGAATCATGTCGAATCATTAACACGATATTGGCCATTCTTTGACTTTCACCGAGCTCCATTTTAACTCAGATAGGCCCAAATAGTCAACAACAAAATAAAGGACCCAAACTTTGAGTCTAGTTCCCGGTACAAGTGACTATCCTACAATACTCATTAGAAACCAGCTAATGGATCCATGAAACTAATTCACCCAACAAACTTTTCGCGTTAAATAACTGTAAGTGCACCTACTTATGATGCAGCGCTGAAGATCAAGACATTTAGAAGTTTAGGGTTCTAAATGTAAAAATGTGATTTTGTAATATTTCCGGATTACATGTAAACTTCAGGGGATCTTATAACCCTGAAGTAGTTCCGGAGTATTTGATATTGTGTTTGTGTTCAGGGAAAGTCATGTTTCCCTGAACAAGATAGTTCCGTTATAGTCTGGAACTTGTGATAAGTTCCGGATTTGATGTTTTCCTCTATATATACGGGTTAACACATGTAATAGGTAGACTTTTGAGCATTTTGTACATTTCAGAGAAGTTTGTGTTCTATGTGTTAATACAAGTGCATATTTCAGCGATTTCTCTGTTTCTACTCCTTCTTATACATTACTTTATAGTGTTTGTGTACCGTAATGGATTCCGCACATTGCGATACGTTGTGTGATTGATTCGATCCAGTTTATAGTGTCACAAATGACCTTACAATAATTTTATCTGGCCCAATCTCCAACAACTAAGCATCAACCGCTCCTAAAATTTCCATATTTTAGTGGAAAGTTTAGGAATGGAAGTTTTGGTAAGGTAGTTTCGGTATCAAAGAAACTTTATGGAAAATAGTGATACAAACACTTGGTTTTGGTATTCATGGAAGTTTTGGTATGGAAGGAAATTTTGGTATGAAAGGATATTTGGTAACCAACAAAATTTCGGTATGGGTAGATATACCAACAAAAATTTCGATATTTCAACTGGTAGAAAATTCGTAAAGTGTAAATATTTCTACGAGTAGAAATTTTAATAGAAAAAGATATTTTGGTATGTAGAAATTTCAGTAGAAAAAGATATTTCGGTATACATAAATTTTGATATTTCGGTATGTAGAAATTTCACTTTTATCAGAAATATCACATTGATCAGAAATATCACTTTGATCGGAAATATCACCTTGATCAGAAATATCACTTTGATCATAAATATCACTTCTTCCTTCTTCAGCCTTTGTTCTTCACCCGAAACTTTGAAAAACCTGAAAATCCAGCAAAATAACACGAAATCTACCAAAAACACCCGTAGAAAGTAACCAATAACACCCAAAACGCAATCCGACACTATCAAATCACCCAAAAACCCACTGAAATACCTCAAATCAACCAAAAACCCCATTTTATTCATACCTTAACATCTCTTGGCGGATTTCTAGATCTGAGCCCCAAATCAAGAGCAATGGTGAATCGATTGGGTGTTAGACACAACCGATTCGATAACATTGCTCCGATACCACGTGTAAGTGCGTGCGGGTCATCAAACAAGCTCACGTCACTCTTGATTCGTCAAAACAAGTCGAGTATGGTATGAGCCAAACAAACAAGAAAACCGATCAAGATAAAATATGTAGAAATTGATTTCATTAATAATCAACACGGATTACATACCGAAAGGGTTTAGATCTTTACACTAACGCCCTTATTCAACCCTAGGTGAGTACACCTAGGGTTGGTGACTCATACCAATAACCACTCTCACAAATGAGGAGGTTATGCCTATTTATAGTATTTGGAAGGTTTCTTATGGGCTTTCTAACTTGGGACCTTAGAAACCTATACAACCAAATACCAATCACACCCTATTGTAGTCTGGACGAGCCGTAAAATCTAACTGGTCGCCACTAATGAATCCTCTTAAGGTTTCGTATAAACCTTCTTGTAAGGTTTCACATGAAACCTAACACTTCATTTGCATAGCAACAGTCACAAATTATGCATCCAATAAGTAATAATTATTAACTAAAAACTACACTCACCCTTACATCTTTACATGATTATTTCCTCCTTATGTAAGTGTTATAGGACTCATCTTCTCCACATGTGACGTCTACGTGACGAGCTCAACCTTCACCCCTCACATGGAGTATGCCGCATGCTCTAATAGTGATAGTAATATTATGTAATCATATTTTAACATTCTAGTGATTTATAATGACGAAAGTTGACAATAGTGTTGCCGGGTCAACATAATTTTTTATAGCATGTACTAAAAGTTAATTTGTTTTTGATCTGTTACCTCACCTTCACATGAACGTTGGCCCGTGTTCTAACTTCTACAAACACTAAGAACAAAGGTTTCGAATTATCTTTCATCACTAGGCCAAGAACAGTGTCTTTAACACATACAAATCCTTAAATAGGGTTCAACTGCAATTGCACCAACAAAACAAAAACTATACATCTATAAACAAATGAAAGTTCCTTCCTAAATTCAGCAAAATATACACCATAAACAAATGAAAGTTCCTTCTTAAATTCAACAAAATGTACACCGATATAAATATGTATGAAGCTGACCCATTCACAATTTTTTTCTTATTCTCTTTTACCCAATCCGACTCATTGAAAATAGCATACAATGCAATGAGAGGTGCATAATAAAATCCGTGTTGGAAACCAGAACCAACTTTTAACCCAATGCCAAAACATTTTGAAAACCCGTGTTGACCCAAACCAAACCATAGAGTTTAAATCGGTATGATAAATCCTCCCCTGAAACCGGTTTAAGCTAAACTCAATGAGTTATAAACCAGTTTGAACCAAAACCCAATGTTGCAAATCAAACCTAAACTGGTTTGGGCATAAACCGATTTGTACACACGCAAGTCTAATTCAACCCAAAAGTATATATTAAAAACTCGGTTTCAATTTTCAACCCAAACTTGAACTCCTCTTAGACCATGTGTAGTGGGAGGGGAAGATAATGCCCCCACCCTTTGGCGTTTTGCGCCATGTGGCGGTCCTGTCAGCATGTGGGCATTATTGGACGTTTTTATAAAAGGGGTGTAGTGGTATAATGCCTGTAATGCCCCATTAACGATTACCCAATAATTATTACTAGTACTTTCACCCGCCGCACGTTGCGGCGGCGTCCAAACTTAACGTAACTCAAATTTGTACCATTAAATTTTTGATGCGACTCGTTTATAAACATAATCTACTTAAAATGTATACTAACTGAAAACGCACATAAAAATAAGAACGAAAACATATTATATTTTACTTGACTTATTACCGAGAAATATTAAGTTGAAACGTAAACCATTGTGGATTATGCCGAAACTTGCGAAAATAAGCACGTAATGAAATAGTGTTTTTTTAAAGTTAAAGAATGGTACCATGCGTTGTTGCGGCGTCGAAACGCAAAGTAACTTGAATTTTTACCGCTTAATGAAAACGTATGATTTTTAATTTGTAACAAAATTTATGTAAAAAACGTAGACCAACCGTAAACGTAGATAAAAAAGTCACGTATAAGTATGTATTATATTTAACCAAGGAACATGAAAATAAGCACGTAAAACTCGAGATGATCAAACTACTTTTACCAAGTTTTTAAAAAACTGAAAATATTTAAGTGTCAATACAAAAAATTAAAATATAAAAAAAAACAAATCACTATAATATAACATAACGTGACGCTAGCTATAGTGATCTGGTAAGCCTTAAATGTTATTAGTAATTTGGTTGTATAACTTAAACATATCATAATAGGTATTTTATAATGATGAGAAATTCAAAAGAGAAAATATATTTTTTTTTGTTGAAAAAATATAAAAACATATGAAACACGTATAATGAAAAACGATATATGTTATGGCCTTCGACTGGCTTTTAAAATTTTTGTTTTATTTTTCACATATAAGAAATTAGGCATCAAACAATTTAGTTGTAAATATGTAATTAAAAAAATTTACGCCATCCATAAAAAATTGATTAGAATTAATATTGTAGAAAGATGACTTTATTGGAATTAGACATGAAGATCACATCACATATGTCTATCTCTCTATCCAAAACCATTTTGTCATCTCTCTGTAGCTCCTGTCAATCAACATCTTTTTCATCCATTTTATTGTCGGAAATCTAGACCTGTCTGGATGGTTGGGTGAGGGCAGAATAGTAATTTGGTCTGTGCACCGACCTTTTTGTTTAAGATATACTAGGATTTTGACAAATGCCGTGCGTTGCGGCGGCAACATCGCGTTTGTTATTTCATTACACGCATAACGATGATGGCATTAACGTGTTGTGCCCGCACATGACGTTACGCTTTTTTTACTTTGTTATATATAGACTTTACGTTCGGTGTGCACATGTAGTAAAGGAAATAGAAAACTAAAAATAATATAGTCGTGACATGCCTTAAACGTGTTTATCTGATTTTCGTTAGATTGTTACTTGAGAAAACCATTTTAAAAATTATTACAAAATGCTTAATTGGTTATAATTAAAGTTACACAGTAAAAACTAAAAAAGAAAACAAAAGAAAGCATGTAAAGTTAAACAGTAAAAATTAAAAAAGAAAACCTGTGAATATAAATTATAGAAAAAAAATAAATATTTGCACAAAATACAAAATAAAAGTTTTTCTTTATGGAGATGGAATCAACTCTATACTTTTGTTGTGACACTAAAAAAAGGAAAAAGTAATACATGTAAGGAAGAAACAAATATGTGCAGAAGAAACAAAACAGCTTATATAATCTTTCAAGAAAGATTCGAACCCGGGTTGAGGTTTTTAAAATGCTCATGTCTTAGCCAGCAGATCCAACCATTGTATTGTTTGCATGTTTAGAAAGTTGTATAAAGAATAAAGTCGGTGGCTTTTGATGTGACAGCCATCAACATTTGTTTTTAAGATATATTGTATATAATTTTGTTTGTTTTTTTTAAATAATGGTATTTGACCGTGGAAGGGTCTTCTTGGCCAAAGTATCTTCAGCAGGCGTTAAAAAAAGGATGCCCGACCTAATTTTTTCAAAAAAAAAAAAACGCCCCCAAGGGCTGTCGTGTGGCGTGAATAGACGTTTTTTTGGGAAAAAAACGTCAAAAAACCCAACTACGGGTGGTTTATCCTTGGACCACTATTGTCACAATCTCAAGTAATAACGGTATAAAAATAATGGTGGGCCAATAGTCCATACAAAAGAAAGAGGCCCATTTAGCCAACAAAATATACACATCCAAACCACCGAATATCAAGGGTTTTGCAAAAACTTTCCGGCAACCTCCACCACCACAATGGACGCTTCAGACAACCGTAACCACCACACCACCAAGAGAAAGCGCGACAACTACGACGGAGACGATACATCCGCCGTCGCAAACGGCGGAGTCGACTTCTCCTTACTCGAAGAAATCGAAAAATCACACAACTCAATCGAAGCCCTAGACCTCAAAACCCTAAAAAAACTCGTCCTCTCATTCGAACGCCGCCTGAAAGACAACATCGCCGCCCGGTTAAAGTACCCAGACCAGCCGGAAAAGTTCGCCGATTCCGAAGTCGAACTGCACGAAGAGATCGAAAAACTCAAAATCCTCGCTGGAGCTCCGGAACTTTATCCGGATCTAGTTAACCTAAATGTTATTCCCTCAATTTTAGACCTTCTAGTTCATGATAATACCGATATTGCTATTGATGTTGTAGGTTCGTTACATTACTTTATTGATTTAGTTAACCTAATTAAATGTTATTCCGTCAATTTTAGACCTTCTAGTTCATGATAATAACGATATTTTCATTGATGTTGTAGGTTTGTTACAGGACTTAACTGATGAGGATGTGTTAGATGAGAATGATGAGTTCGGTGTTGTGTTAGTTGATTGTTTGATTGAGAATAATGTGCTGGAGAGTTTAGTGCAGAATTTGTTGCGGTTAAGTGAGTCGGATGCGGATGAGGTGGCTGCGGTTTATTCTACGCTTTCGACAATAGAGAATTTGATAGAAGTGAAGCCGGCGGTGGCGGAAATGGTGTGCGAACGGACGAAACTATTGCGGTGGATAGTAGGGAAGATTAAGGTTAGGGAGTTTGATAGTAATAAGCAGTATGCGTCTGAGATATTGGCGATTTTGTTGCAGAGTAGTGCGGCGAATCAGAAGCGGTTAGGGCAGATGAATGGAGTGGATGTGGTGTTGCAGGCGGTGGCGATGTATAAGTCGAGGGATCCGCGGAGTTTGGATGAGGAGGAGATGGTGGAGAATTTGTTTGATTGTTTGTGCTGTTTGTTGATGCCGGTTGAGAATAAGGAGAAGTTTTTGAAGGCGGAAGGGGTTGAGTTGATGATTATTATTATGAATCAGAAGAAGTTGTGTTATGGGTCGGCGATTAGAGCGCTGGATTTTGCGATGACGAATTATCCGGCGGCTTGTGAACGGTTTGTGGATGTTATGGGGCTTAAGACTGCTTTCCCGGCATTCATGGGTAAGGTAAGTTCATTTTCTCTCTCTTATATGATATTATCATATGAGACATCAATTTGATTGTATTTTAGTATGCTGCAAGTAGCAACTCTTATGTGTTGCACACAAAAGTAGATTAAACAAGATTGGTGGTGCTAGCTTTCATAACGGGTTACACGTAAGATGACATAATAGTTTACTGACAAATAAATTCATCTGTGATTGTTAGAAGCTTTTCCACCTTAATTTGTTTAATTGACAGGACTTAGGAGTTTATACATCCACGAGATTGGGTCAGCACATTGTGCATGTTTTTTTGATAATCTTCATTTGTTTTTTTGTTCTTTCTGTCATATGCATTAATTTGTTCTAGATGGTTGATGAAGAGAATAGGAGAATACTTGAAGTTCTAGATTGTTTTGATTGCGTTGGAAGAATTATATACATTTTCAGATCGTCAACTATTCTATATTCTAATTTATGTTGTCAAATAAGTATTTGACATTATAACATTGTTTATTGATATAACTTCAGATTCCGACAAGCAAGAACAAGAAGAGATCTAAAGAGGAACTGGAGGAGCGCCTTATATCATTAGTTGCATCACTTTTTGGTAAGAAGGCAAGTGCACATATATTTTTATGCGTATCTGCTAGTTTTTTTCTCTCTTTACCAATTTCTCATCATGTTTCTGCCCTTTTCTTTAATTTCTGTTTTACATCATTCCATATGATTGCGGTACATTATATTTTTGAGGTATTCACTTCTTTGGTAGTTGGTACATTATATCTTGCAATTTGCTGTTGGGTTCTAATTTTATACAAGGTTCAGTTGAAATTAACTACAGATGTTGGGATTAATTGTTAACTTCTAGACTCGCTGGTTTACAACATGCTGCTGATTCCTTCCTTCATCTAGTTGCTGTTAAGTTTTAGGCTATTTTTGTGATATAAAATATGGGGTTCATTCTTTTTTTCAAAAAGCGCGAAACAAATTTTGGTTGATTAATTTTTGCAATATTTTTTACTTTTCACCTGTTACTGGCTGTGAATGTCATAGTTGTTGAAAGCCATCATCTCTTGCGCCTAGGCCCATTTTTCAGGCGAGGCGAGGCAATTGCGCCTTGAGTCAAGGCAATTGCGCTTTGATTCTCCAATTGACGATTCACGCGTAGGTTCCGACGCGATTCCTAGATTCCTTAAGAGTTTTCAACCAAATTCTTCAAATTTCGGCAAGATAGCAGCCAAATTTCTGCTTTTATGTAAGGAAAGCTACTTTTCTACACCGATACACTAATATTTTAGAATTTTTGGTACTAAATAGATGATATTAAATGTTATATCATAGGTTTTGTTTATTTTATTTGTAGAATATTATTATTTTTCTAATACATATATATTTTAGATTTTTTCATTGTGCCCTTTTATTTTCTTAGGCTATGGCTTTTTTGCGCCTAGGCCCCAAGCGAGGTCTATGCGTCTTGAGAACATTTGCTGATGAGGCAGTTATAGACTGTTACATGTTCAAAAGAATCTATTTACATTTCCCGAAAAAGCTGCTGTTTTACTTTTGTACATGTGGTGGACTGGTGTCCATGATTTAAAAAAAACAGTTGAGGTGCCCAAAAAACTAATATGAGGTGCGCGGTTATTTTGTACGTACGCCTCGTAGGGCTGAGGCGCTAAGAAAAGCTGTGCCTCAGTGGGCGTCAAGGGGTTTTGATGTTTGTTTCTGATGTTTTTGACCTTTTGAGTCAGTTTCAAACGTTTCATGTCTTTTGCTATGTGTGTGTGTGTTGTTTTTTATGAATACGATGATGAAATTGGTTAGTATCTTATTTTTTTATAAGATATATAATTTTTACATTTATTTTTAATTTTTTAATTCCGCTTCAGGCTTACGCCTCGGTTCACCTCGAGGCGTACGCCTCGTGAGGCTAAGGGAAAACACCTCAAGGCACGATTCCGTACTTTTAAACTTTGATGGCGCCTACTCATATGGTTGCATGTAAATACAATCTAACATGCTCAACTGGCCAACTATATACTTTTTTGTAGGACCAAATTAACCAGGAAATTTGTTTCAGGAATTAAACTACATCTTTGGTGAAAGTATGTATGGTTTCTTGATGATAACTTTAAAATATGTATCTCTATTGCTTATAGTTTTCTTCATTACGGATATAGCTCTTTTATATTGATAATCAAAGCACATGGTTGTAGTTGTAGAAGATAGTTTGAATATGCTTCTGATGTTTGATGCTGTGATGAACTTATAATCAGAAAATTAGTTGTTTAGAGTGTTTGGCAAGCTCTGGTTACTTAAGGTCTTACATGTATAGTGAACCCTTAATAATGAGATTATGAAGATCATTATATCTTGCAGCAGCTACCCCGAAACTGGTTATTTGACAACAATAAGATACTCAGTCACTGTACCCAGACATTTTTTCAAATCTAATAATTAAATAATCATTGAATGCTAAACAGGTGGAGTTTTGAAGGGTTCAAGAAGGGAACGACTACTGAGTAAATTTGTGGAGAATGAGTTTGAAAAGATAGACCGGCTTATGGAGCTCTATATGAGGTAAGTCTATTGCTGCCATTATCTTCTTATCAGCAACTTAATTATAAGCCTAGGGTTGTAAACGAATTGTTTGAGCTTATGAACTGGCTTGTGAGTAATTTTTCAAGCTTGAGCTCAACTTGTTTATTTGAAATATTATTTAAATTAGTAGTTAATGTACTAAAGAAAAGTTTATAAATAGCAGACTTGTTAAGGCTTGTGAGCCTACTTGAGCTCGATAAGTGAAGCTTGAGCTTGAGCTCCTTGTTTAGCGAGCTGGTCCCGTGTTACTCATGAGCGGCCTGGCCTGCTTACAATTATAATTAAGACGCATATACATTGTTGTTTTACCTTCATTTGTATTATTTTACAGATATTCAAACAGAGTGAAAGAAGAATCTGAAAGGCTGGATGATATTGAGCTTGATGATCTAGAGGTTTAATTTTTCTTGTTCGTTTTATTTATCCACTATATTTGCTGTAAGTTATAGCTAATATGATCATTGTTTTACTGATGCAGATGGATGAAGATGAAAAATACAATAGAAAGTTAGAATCTGGACTCTATTCTCTTCAGGTAAGTAGTTGACCACGTTGACTTTTTTCTTTATTGACAAGACTAATCTCTATTCTCAACTGAACCATTCACTGTTTTGTGGTATTCTAATATCTTCACTGTTTTGTGGTATTCTAATCCGTTTCCTTTGTAATGGTGCAGTTAATTGCGGTTATTTTAGGTCATCTTTGGACCTCTGAGTAAGTTTTCTACAAATCTTTTTTTTTCTGCACAAGAGATGGTCATTTTGAATCACAAAATTGCAGGCATCCTCGGATAAGAGCAAGAATTGAGTTATTACTTAAGCAGCAAAAGCTGACTAAGAATGACGTCAAGAATGTACTGCAGGTATACACATTTTGCCACTGCTCTACAACTTGGATTAGCGTTTTTATCTACTTTCTATGTAATTTTAAATATGCTCTGAATATAATTATTATTTTCTAATTTTATAAATTAAACATCTAGTAATATATGTTTATAATGGGACATATGTGTAGGAATATCATGACAACATTGGTGATCTGGACGGCCCAGATGAGAAAGAGAAAGCACAGGCCAAGATCCAGAAGTTTATCACAGCTTTTGCGGACTCTCGGTAAGTGGTCTGTACAAGTAAAGTTTTCACATAATCAAGATCAGATTAAACTCACATGTCAGATGATTTTGCGTCCTGAATTGTTATTGTTTAGATTTAATTAATTTAAGAGGCATTGGTCAACACTTCAAGTTTGGCTTTAAAACACAAGTAAAAAGACATGGCATTGGTCAACACTTCAAGTCTGTACAAGTAAAGTTTTCACATAATCAAGATCAGATTAAACTCACATGTCAGATGATTTTGCGTCCTGAATTGTTATTGTTTAGATTTAATTAATTTAAGAGGCATTGGTCAACACTTCAAGTTTGGCTTTAAAACACAAGTAAAAAGACCATATAAATACAATGGTAGATAGTGGTTTGGGTGGATGTTAAATTAGTCAATCTTCGTTCATTCTGTGTTTTTGAGAATTTTTTTGCACCATCTGGTAGATAGTGGTTTGGGTGGATGTTAAATTAGTCAATCTTCGTTCACTCTGTTTTTGAGAGTTTTCTTGCACCATCTTCTATTGAAATCATAGTTATCGATAGCGGCCATAGCGACCGCTATCGCGAATAGCGTGGCGAGACATGGTCGCTATATGGTGTATAGCGCTGAATGGCGTGAAAATAGCGAATTCCGACGACGACTTCCGGCCGGAAACCTGCAATTTCTGCCGGAAACTTGCTGGAAACTATGAAGAAGAAGAGTGGCTGCGTTTTTGTTGCGTTTGAGCCTTTCTAGGGTTAAATAAGCTTATGGATTTTAACATTTAACCCCTCTATCTTTCATTAGGTTACGTTTAGTCATTAAAACTTGTAAAATTTACATGAAAAGTGTAAAATTAGTTTGTGTATTTTAACATTTAACCACCCTATTTTCACTAGCTTACATTTGGCCCTTAAACTTGTAAAGTTATACATAAAAGGTATGAAACTAACGTTATATATAAAAACAAAGTTATGTAGATAACTATTTTTTATTTCTTAAATTTTTAACTACCTTGTCTCTAAACACGAGATAGCGGGCGCTATTTCATCGCTATCGCTCCGTAGCATATAGGTACGTTGTTGCTATGTGTACGATCTCATCTTTAATATCTAGAGATTACGGGTGACTTCTTTTTCCAATTAAGGCAGATATCACTTTTATAACCTCTTTAGGGACTGCCACTCTTCTCTAGGTTATTCCTGATATAGGTTAAACCACCACATTTAAATTCAACATAAATGTTTGAACTTTGAATAGAGATATGAAATAAGCATGATTAGCAATCAAAGTATGCGTCATTGTTATATTTCTTACTATGTTGTGTTTGAACTAAAATTTATGATTATGTTGGGATACAAATTTAAAATGGAGGATTCCTTCAACTATTTCTTGATATAATCATTTCTTTATAAATATGGAATTACTTTACAGAACTTCTAACAACTTTTAACGTGTTTATAAGTTTTACGAATGTGTTCATTGTTTAAGTGATCATTTGGTCATTTTAAATATGCATAACTTGTTAAATTGATGGCCATAAGTTGTTGATTTGAAACCAAGTATGACTTGAAATCGATGCTGACTTGTAAGGTGAGGAAATTTGCTGCGTGTGTGTCTCTTCAAGAGCTGCTGTCGATTTGTTGTCAGTTCGATTGTTTTTTTGAACGGCAGGAATGATATATGTAAAACAAAACAAGGGGTACCAGCAAGAAACTAGCACAACCACAGACACCGAGGATTACAAATTTACATGTAAGCTTACACCACAACTCCCAATCTAACTACTTGAAACCTGCCCTATGTTTTATCCCAAGAAATGGGAGTTTTTATTTCCTCAATTAGTTTGAATGGGTCGCTCACCTTTCCTTTGACGGTGTTGTCGTTCCTGGTTCTCTATAAAGAGTAGTGAAGTAGATAGCTTGCATGATCTTATTCTGGGCTTTTCTAGCAAATAACTAGGATGCCCACTACAGAGCCTCACTCACTGAGCCATAATTGGGTAAATTGCACTTTTCGTCTTTTATGTTTGTATTAGATTGCAATGGATACCCTTTAACTTCAATAATTATAGTCACAATTCTTTATTTGTAAAACTAGTTACATCCTACGTTTTTTAACACCAATCTGGTTAAAATTTCAAGTTAAGTATGACATGTGCTGTTCACATGAGGGTAGATTGGTAATTTTCCATGCTTGTTTACAAAATTATAAAATCTTATCTCTTCTTCCACTCTCTTTCTCCCCCTATCTCTCTCTACAGATCTGTGATTTGGTGTTCGGATCAGATTTGGTGTCTAATGATCTGAGATTTGGTGGTTGGGTCAGAAGTGGCCGGACTTGTGGTTAGATAGCGGCGATGGTGGTTTCACCTAAACGGCTTAGATGGTCGTGGTCGTTAGGGTTTATCTTTCTCCCAAATTACATTTATTCAATACAAACAACAATGGCAGAAGTAGGTGGGTTACATACACCACCATGACCAAAGATAGATGATGGTAATGATTGTTGGTGGTGGTTTGGAATTGGAGGTTTTTTTATGCAATAATGATGGCCATGGTTTAAAATTGGAGGTGATCTATTCGTGTAGCTTATTTACTTGTGATTCACAGACTGAGTTTTGTTTTTTAAGTAGATTGAATTTTGTAGGTTCAGTCAATTAATTTTTATTGTTGAGTCAATTAAGTTTTTTGTAGTTTTTTTTCGATCATTTTGGGAATGCTTATTTTAGTGACTTATTAGTTTATTGACTTTTTGATAAGTTAAGAAGTGTCTGGGTGAAACTATTTTGTGAGGGGAAAAGTCATTAAGTCACTCCATTGTGACTTATTAACTTTTCCAAAAGTTATAAGCTGTTTTGAAAAGCCAAGCCAAACATGGCTGTAGTTTCAATCGGTCTAGTTTTGTGGTTTTAGTCGAGATCAGTTTTTTTGTAGTTCCAGTCGACCAAATTTTGTGGTTCCTAATGATTGAATCTTGTTGTTTAAGTGGATTGATTTTTTTGAAGTTTATGTCGGTTGAGTCTTGTTATTTAGGTCGATTGGAGGGTTGGGTTGCTACACAGGTGGTGGGTGGTGATGGTGGCTGGTGGGTTGTTAGTGGTGGCAGTGGTGGTGCACGGTAGTGGTTGTGGGGGTGAACCTTGCCGGAAACGGTGGTGGTATCTCTCACAGTGATGGTAGGGGTGGGGATTGGTTGGGGAGAGATAGAGAGGGGGAGGGAGATCTGAAACAAAGAGATGTGTTATGTTTATTTGTTTAATTTAAATATATTAGTAAAATTAATAATCTACCCTCATGTGCAAGACACATGCCATATTTAACTAAAAAAATTAACAAGGTTAGAGTTAAAGGACCTAAGGTGTAACGAGTTTTACAAATAAAGGATTGTGACTGTAATTATTGAAGTTAAAGTCTATCCATTGCAATCCGATACAAACATAAAGGACGAAAAGGGTAATTTACCCCATATGCGGGATTTTACCCCAAAGGTTAACTTAGTCTCCAAACGTCTTTCTCCCACCAACATCTAATGAAGATATGAACTAAATTCTCTTTAGCAAAACCACAATGCCAGTGTAATACGGAGTTTAAGGAGATACCATGTTTTTGTAAACCGATCTGGCCATATGGATCGGAAGCCTGATTTTGATCGCCCCTCACACAAAGAAGTTAATTTTGATAGGCACCCAAACATTCCTTTCAAGATGATCATATGAATGCAACAATGATTGATAGGCACCCAAGCATTCCATTTAAGGATGAATGTTACTCTAATTCACTAAACTAATCCTAATCTACTCTGTCTTTGTCTCATTAGAAAAATCGCACCTGGCGTATTATTCCCTTTGACAAATCTTGTATTATTCCTTTTGACAAATCATTACTTATAAAAACATTTTATTTGTCCTAAAGGGGACATCAAGGTGGTAAAGTGATATGTTCTCAAACCTAGAGTAGAGAGAGTGTGTTTTCTAGTAAAATAATGTTTTTAAAAATAAAATATATTTTCTTATAAAGGTTGATAATAAAAAAATAACATGGTGACGGAAATAAAGGTTGATAATAAAAAATAACAAAGTGATGGAAAAAAAAAACAAAAAATGAAAAAGAAAAAAAAATGAATTATATACAATATCCAATCAAGGTTTTAAAAAACGGAAATGAGTATCGAGGCGTTTTCCCTTCGCCTCACGAGGCGTAAGTATTGAGGCGGAACGAGGCGTAAGGCTGAGGCGGTATTAATAAATAAATATTAAAATTATATATATTATAAAATAATAAATATTTAACATCAAAAAAAGACTTTTCTCATCAAATTTCATTAGATTCAGTAGTTAAAAACATAAAAAAGATTCAAATTTCATGAAATAGTTAACATAAAAAAACACAAATAGTTTCTAATTAAACTCAAATAGCATAACAAACATCATCTTCATAAAGTAAATAACTTTCCTAATGTAAATAAACTTGTGAGAATAGTTTGGGTTAAATATGATAAAAGTTAATGTTTAAGGGTCTTAATGTAAGTGCTTGTAAATGGAATGAATAAAGGGGCTGTCATTTTTCAGTAACCCTAAAAAGAGTTACGCCTCCGTTATGTTCTCCATCCTGAAACCCTAATTTTTCTTGGTCACACATCACTACAAGCCAGGTACGTCTCCATCTACTTCTGTATTTCATCCCGATTCTTTCATAATCGTCTGCATCTACTTTATTCTTGCCGCCAATAAGTTTGCCGCCTAAAAAAACCTTATCTATCCTGCCTAAAACATAAACGTACGCCTCGACATAATAGTTCCGCCTCGACACGAATCGTGCGCCTCACCCCACTGAGGCGTACGTATAATATCTGACCCTGAGGCGCCGCCTCATATACGTTTCTCCTCCGTTCCGGCTCGAGGCGCGCCTCAATACGGACGCCTCGGCCGTTTTTTTAAACCATGTATCCAATTGGCTTCACTGGTGTCGGATACCCGCAAATTACATTTGTCAAGATAAATTAGCTGGCGGGGGAGATGTTATCGGTTTACTACACGTGGTTTGAAATAAAATATCATACATATTTGCGAGATAAGCTGCTTAAGTGGACTTGCCTATTCAATCTCCACACCTTCTTGCTTTCGTTCTCAAAAGTTCTTGAACTACGATCAATATTTGGTTATAATATTGTAATATAATCATTGGAGATGCAGCTGTTTTAGCCGTTGTGAAGGATGTGTTGGAGAGACTTACTTCGTTAGCTATACAAGAGTTTGGTCTACTCTGGGGATTCAACGATTATGTTTTGACTCTCAAAGATGATTTCGACCAGATTGAAGTTGTTCTTCAAGATGCACAAGACAAAAACAATGATAAAGCTGTAGAATTATGGCTTTAAAAGTTTAAGATCAGCATCCTTAATGGTAGAAAATGTGTTGGACGAGGTCTTAACGAAATCTATGCTACAACGTCTACACAAAAAAAGATGCATCAAATATATGGTAAGAGCCTTCTTCTCCTCCAATCATAATCAACTTATGTTCCGTGTTAGGTCTGCTCACAAAGTTAAAACCATAAGAAGAAAACAAGATGCCATTGCATCCAAGAGATTTGAGTTAAAATTAGCCCCTTCAGGTGTCATAAGTCATGTTGAAGTGGAAGGTGAGATGCCAAATAGGGAAACTTGCTCGCATATACGTTCTTCACTTATCTTTGGAAGAAATGGAGATGGTAATTGAAAGCATATGTAACAAAGATATAGGAAAATATGACAATTGTGAGATTCAGGTGGATGGTATATGGGGCATGGGTAGTGGTGCACAAAAATCCCGAACCCGGACGCAACACCTAAAATAAAACCCGGAACTGGGTATTAAAAAAACCCGGGTTTTTTAAATCCGAACCCGACCCTACCCATAGGGTAGGGGTTGGGTATGCATTTATGTTATAAAACCCGAACCCTAAACCGGGTTTTTTTATACCCGTTTTCAACCCGGGTTTTACGAGTACCCGATTTGAACCCGAACCCGGAACCGGGTTTTTTCAATACCCGGTCCGGGTTTTCCAATACCCTGTTCAGGTTTTTACGTTTTTTTGTGTTTTTTCGAGTTTTGTCCCTTGGTAACGGCTATATAGCCGTTAGAAAGTGTATTATGATCATTTGTTTGGTTTACATTGTATCTCTATACCCTATAAAAGGGGTCTTTGATGACGAAAAATAAACGAAGACGATCAAGTTATTCGAAGTTATCTATGTTCATCATCGTATTCGATCCGGTTCAATGATTATTTAAGTGTCATGTATTTCTAAGTTTTATGAAATAAAAAGGTTTTGCATTTTATGTTTCTATGATTTATCCAAAAAAATGAATACCCGACGCATACCTGAAGCAAACCCGAACACAACCCGATCCATACCCGACCCTACCCGAACCCGAAAATAGGGTATTATAATACCCGGGTATTAGAAAGCTCGACCCGAACCCGGGTATATAGGGTATACATTTTTTATATAAAACCCGGACCCGGACCCGACTCGGGTATTATCAATACCTGATTTTATAGAACCCGATCGTACCCGAACCCGGTTCCATACCCGGAACCGGGTATTTAGAAAACCCGATTTGTGCACCACTAGGCATGGGAGGTGTGGGAAAGAATTACTCTAGCTCAATTAGTCTATTAACAATGCAAGAGCGAACATATATTTCGAGTTAAAATGTTGGGTGTATGTATCCACTGAGCTCCAAGTGAGAGTTAATAAAAGGAATCATCGAATCCATAGATAAATGCGTGTGTACTTGTACACGACTAGACATATTACAAGAGTCCCTTAAAAGCAAGTTAAGGGGAAAGAAATTTTTAATTGTCCTAGATAACGTTTGGATTGAACACAGTGAAAAGACAAGGTGGGACCAATTAAATGAAACATTAAGTTGTGGGGCGAAAGGAAGTATTGTTGGGATGACAACACAGTCCCATACAACTAGCCGAATGATGGCTAAGGCTCCCGGGTTACAACATAACCTCGAATGTTTATCAGAAGAAGATTCGTGGTTATTATTTAAGAAGCTTGCATTTCAAGGAAGAGATGAGGTGGATATTAGTGAGCTAGAGCCTATTAGAAGGGAAAAGTTGAGAAATGTAAAGGACTACCTTTAGCAATAAAGGCTTTGGGTAGCTTTATGTGGTCGAAAAGTAGTATAAGTGATTGACAATATGTGAGAGACAACACCACATGCGAGTTGCAGGAAATTGAAGTCTTGCCTTCTTTGAAGTTAAGCTATGATAATTTGCTTCCACATTTAAAGAGATGTTTTGCTTATTGTTGTTTGTTTCCTAAAGGTTATGAGATGCAAAAGGATGTACTGATTCAGTTGTGGGTGTCAAATGATCTCATTCCACCCCAAGGAGATATAGACTTGTATGTGTTTGGTGAAACAATTTTTAATTGTTTGGTTTGGAGGTCCTTCTTTCACGTTGTTAAGGACTACGAATACTTGGATTATAAATATAAAATGCATGATCTAATGCATGACATGGCACATGTGATAAGATATGATTGTTTAGTTATAGGGCACGATAATGGAGTTATATTTCCTAATAAGGTACATTTCCTAATAAGGTACTTCATTTGAGCTCATCATGTCCAAATTCTCCCTTGTCGAACCACGATTTAGAAAAGCTAAAGGTCAATATTCATGATTGAAATAAGTATAATGTAGTGTCGACCAAATTTTTAACCACATGTACCTAAGGGTATTATTTTTGCATGGTATTGGGTTAAGAGTATTGCCTAAATCAATTTGGAAGCTCAAACATCTGAAATACTTGAATTTATCAAACTCAAGTACAAAGTTTTTACCTATCAATTATTTACCTCCAAAAGTTGCAAGTGTTGCTTTTGAATTTTTGTTACGAACTATGTAAGTTACCTGAAGGCCTAAGATTCATGAGTAATCTTCAACGTTTGGACATCAATTATTGTTCTTCGCCATTCTAGCTATAGCTGGGTGGCGAGGCTCTTGCCTCTTGGAGAAAAGACCAGGGTTCAAATCCTGGCATACGGTGTAGTTTAGTATTTATTGGTGTAGTTTAGAAATAGGAGTAATGTAACCTTTGCCATTCAAAAAAAAAAAAAAAAAATTATTGTTCTTCACTCATGCAATTGCAATTAGGAATAAAAAAACTAACTACTCTCAAAATACTTCATAGTTTCCTATTAGTGGTAATAAAAGGGCGGCCAAACTAGGGGAATGAGGGATATTAATCTCCTTGAGGGAAAGCTGATGATATCTGAATGTTGGAGGTTTTAATGAGGCCAAAAGTGCCAATCTTAAATTCAAACGAAACCTATTGGTTTTGATGTTAAGTTGGCAATATATTGGTAAAAGAGAAAGTCAAGCAAAACCGTTTGCTTATGATGACGAGGTTTTAGAGGGACTAGAACCAAATATATATCTCAAGGAATTAATTATATCTAATTTCATGGCAAATCGTAATTCTCCAAGTTGGATGGTCAATTTAAAGAATATGGTAGAAATCAGATTTTCTGGGTGTTAGAAGTGTGAGCATATCCAGTCACTCGGGAGATTACCCAATCTTTGGGTCAACAACTTAAAGTTCATGTTCACTCATGCAATTGCAATTAGGAATAAAAAAAACTAACTACTCTCAAAATACTTCATAGTTTCCTATTAGTGGTAACAAAAGGGCGGCCAAACTAGGGGAATGAGGGATATTAATCTCCTTGAGGGAAAGCTGATGATATCTGGTCTTGAGAATGTTGGAGGTTTTAATGAGGCCAAAAGTGCCAATCTCAAATTCAAACGAAACCTATTGGTTTTGATGTTAAGTTGGCAATATATTGGTAAAAGAGAAAGTCAAGCAAAACCGTTTGCTTATGATGACGAGGTTTTAGAGGGACTAGAACCAAATATATATCTCAAGGAATTAATTATATCTAATTTCATGGCAAATCGTAATTCTCCAAGTTGGATGGTCAATTTAAAGAATATGGTAGAAATCAAATTTTCTGGGTGTTAGAAGTGTGAGCATATCCAGTCACTCGGGAGATTACCCAATCTTTGGGTCAACAACTTAAAGTTCATGGCATCCTTGAAGTGTTTCCACGGTGATGACAAAAACATGTTAGGAGACAATAGTATGTTTATTTGTTTAGAAGAATTACGTATTGATGGGTGTTCGGATTTGGTTTCCGTGCCAAGTAACCTCCCGTAACAATGAGGCCTCTAATGCCGACAAAGGCGCGTATCAATTACGTACTTTAGACGATCGCATTGTTCCACGCACCTAGGACGCATGACAACTGAGAAATTTTTTACATGTAGTACACAACCTTTGTAAGCAATGGCCGCGCACCTGAAAAGTTTACTAATACAAGTGTTGTTTACATTATTTTCCTTGTTATTTCCTACGGTAAATTCAAGTTACAAATACATGCTTCAACTTGGAGTTCGCGCAAAAACGATAAAGCTAAATTACGAGCTCATAAACTAGCTAATCTCCAAGGCTCCCGTGAACATAGCGCGGAGTCGAATTACATCGTTCAAACATGAGCCATACTTACTCTTATTCGCGCAACTTAAACAAAGTTTCTAACGCATGCAGTAATTGTAACATGATAATCAAATGGCAGAAATGTCACTTCGTATTAAAAGCGCAAGGCGCGCGGATTACATGGTTGTTTGTTCAACATACAAGATAACTAATAAAAGACAAGGCATACGCGCCTTCTTTACAAATTCAAAATAACAGGCTCTCACGCTGCTCCACCAGCATTCTCTTCATCTTCATAATCGTAGTCCTTAACAACGTGTAAGAAGGACCTTCAAACCAAACAATTAAAATTTGTTTCACCAAGCACATACAAGTCTATATCTCCTTGGGGTTGAATGAAATCATTTGACACCCACAACTAAATCTGTACATCCTTTTGCATCTCATAACCTTTAGGAAACAAACAAAAATAAGCTGTACATCCTTTTGCATCTCATAACCTTTAGGAAACAAACAAAAATAAGCAAAACATCTCTTTAAATGTGGAAGCAAATTATCATAGCTTAACTTCAAAGCAGGCAAGACTTCAATTTCTTGCAACTCCTATGTGGTGTTGTCTCTCACACATTGCCAATCACTTATACTACTTTTCGACCACACAAAGCTACCCAAAGCCTTTATTGCTAAAGGTAGTCCTTTACATTTCCCTTCCAATAGGCTCTAGCTCACTAATATCCATCACATCTCTTCCTTCAATTGCAAGCTTCTTAAATAAATAACCACGAATCTTCTTCTGCTAAACATTTTAAGTTATGTTGTAACTCGGGAGCCTTTGCCATCATTCGGCTAGTTGTATGGGATTGTGTTGTCATCACAACAATACTTCCTTTCGCCCCACAACTTAATGTTTCATTTAATTGGTTCTACTTGGTCTTTTCACTGTGTTCAATCCAAACGTCATCTAGGACAATTAAAAATTTCTTTCCCCTTAACTTGCTTTTAAGAGAGACTTGTAATATGCCTAGTCGTGTACAAGTACACCCACATTTATCTATGGATTCGATGATTCTTTTTATTATCTCTCACTTGGAGCTTTTCTGATACATACACCCAACATTTTAACTCGAAATATCTATTCACCCTTGCGCTGTTACTAGAGTAATTGAGCTAGAGTAGTCTTTCCTACACCTCCCATGCCCCATATACCATACACATGAATCTCACAATTGTCATATTTTCCTATATCTTTGTTACATATGCTTTCAATTATACCATCTCCATTTCTTCATTTCTTCCAAAGATAAGTGAAGAATGTATGTGCGAGCTAGTTTCCCTATCTGGCATCTCACCTTCAACTCCCACTTCAACATGACTTATGACACCTGAAGGGGCTAAATTTAACTCAAATCTCTTAGATGCAATGGCATCTAGTTTTCTTCTTATGTCTTTAACTTTGTGAGAGACCTAACACGGAACATAAGTTGATTATGATTAGAGGAGAAGAAGGCTCTTACCATGTATTTGATGCCTTTTTTTGTGTAGACATTGTAGCATAGATTCAGTTAAGACCGCGTCCAACACATTTCCTACCATCAAGGATGTTGATCTCAAACTTTTAAGCCATAATTCTACAGCTTTATCATTGTTTTTTTCTTGTGCATCTTGAAGAACAACTTCAATCTGGTCGAAATCATCTTTGAGAGTCAAAACATCATCGTTGAATCCCTAGAGTAGACCAAACTCTTGTATAGCTAACGAAGTAAGTCTCCCCAACACATCCTTTACAACAGCTGAAACAACCGCATCTCCCATGATTGTATTATAATATTATAACCAAAGATTGATTGTCGTTCAAGAACTTTTGAGAACGAAAGCAAGAAGGTGTGGAGATTGAATAGCCAAGAAACTTAAGCAGCCTATCTCGTAAATATGTATGATATTTTATTCCAAACCACGTGTAGTAAACCGATAACATCTCCCCCGCCAGCTAATTTATCTTGACAAATGTAATTTGCGGGTATCCGATACCAGCGAAGCCAATTGGATATTGTATATACTTCATTTTTTTCTTTTTCATTTTTTGTTTTTTTCCGTCACTTTGTTATTTTTTATTATCAACCTTTATTTCCGTTGCTAGGTTATTTTTTATTATCAACATTTATAAGAAAATATATTTTATTTTTAAAAACATTATTTTACCAGAAAACTCACACTCTCTACTCTAGGTTTGAGAACATATCAATTTACCACCCCGGGTTGAGGAACCATCCTAATTTTAGGTATGATAACGCCTCCAACCAAATGAACCCGAATTTCCAACCGGGAATCAAGGTGGGTCGTGGTACCAAAACTGTCAAGGCGATAACCAAGGTGGTTATCAACGGAACTATAATCAAGGGTACCAAAGGAACTACAACAATGGAGGTAATGGTAACGGGTCGGTGAATATTCAAGGTGGTGGTGACGACTTAAGTGCAAAAATGGACGCCATGTTGAATATGATGAAGGAGACAAGGAAAGAGAATGAGGTGCGAGACAAGTCGCACGAGGCCTTAGTGAGGCAAGTGGGGGTCAATTAGCTGAAGATGTGGCCCAACTCAAAGGAAGTGGAGGACGACTCCCGAGCGACACTACGGTGAACCCGAAGCATCAAAGTTCAAGCATGGATAATGTGAGGAATGTGCACATTAACGCGGTAAGTCTTCTTTCAAATGATGAGGTTTGTAGTGTTGAGAGTACTCCACCATCACAACTTGTTGATGGTATATTGGGTGATTTTAATGATGAAAGCGAACATAAGCAAGAAACAATTTCACAACCTAAAATTGAAAATGATAAGTTAAAAAAATCTTTTTGTGAAAGTTGTTTAAATGAGTTGCATGCTAGGGCCAATGATATGGGTGTGGAGTTTAATACCATCCCAATCCGTTGGCTCTATTAAAACCAATTAAGGCATCCACACTGAAAAAAACAAACCCCACCAAAGGACGAGAGGTGAGAAAATTTTAAACAAGCAAAAATCAATTTACCATTGCTTGATGCCATAATATAGGTTCCTGCTCATGTCGAATGTTTGAAGGAGTTAAGCACCGAAATACGACACAACAAACTACCCAAACCGGTTGATTTGATATATCATGTTAGTGCCGTTTTATCGAGTGCCCTCCCCAAAAAAGCTCAAGATCCGGGAGATCCTTTTATTCTAATCCAAATTGGTAAATTTAAAACTAAGAGGACGCTCCTAAATCTTGGAGCTTGTGTGAGTATCTTGCCTGTGAGTCTGTACGACCAATATGATTCTGGTCCTTTGAAAAAGTTTGACACCCCGATGGTGTTGGCCGATCAGACTCCCATGCATCCAAGGGGGATGATGGAAGATGTGATAGTGAAGGTTGAAGATTGCTATTACCCAGTTGACTTTTTGGTAGTTGACTATGTTGGGTGTGTTGAGGACACACAACTGATAGTCATACTGGGTATATCGTTCTTATCAACTGCTAATGCCATAATAAACTGTGCAACGAGAACGATGAGCATGAAGTTTGGGGACCGGAAATAAATTTTGAATGTTTTTCCTAAATTTACTAACCCGCTTGGTGAGGATAAGTGTCCTAAGAAGTACATGAATCTAAACAAAAAGGTATGTACTATGGTTGGTAGGTTTGGAGAATCGAAGAAGAAACCGGTCAAGAAGAAAAAGGTGAAAAAGTCAGCTCAAGAGAAGAAGGCCGAGGAAGAATTGGGGAGATTTGTTGTATAGTTTTTCTAATTATCCTTTGTTATTTTATTTGTTTCATGTTTGCATTTTGTTTCCTAGTTAAATGAACTTTGTGGGTGTGTTCCCTATATAACCCTCACGAGACCTACTCGTCCTCCCGAGTTATCGGGAGGTTTAAAGGGCTCGCGTGCATATGCTAAATGCCGCCGTGATTCCTACGAAAATGAGTTAGGACTGTTGTTGCTGTACAATATTTTTCTACAAAAATCAAAGTGAATTAATAAATGACTTGGTAAATCCTTTATAACAATGGTAAAAATGGATTAGCTAACGGGTGTTGATTTTTGTGAGAAGCTTGCTTCTACACGATTGTTAAGATTTGTAGGTAATTTCATGTTCGTTGAGGACGACCATTTGCATTAAGGATCGATGAGCACATGAAAAATGAACAAATCAGGTGCATACGTTTCTTTTACCTTGATTTTTATTTAGTAAATAAGTGGAATGTATTTTGTATATTATTGACCGAGTTGAAGTTTGGGAAATTGGTCGTGTCATATCCTTGTGCAATTTTAAAGCTGCATTCTTACACATTGAGGACAATGTTGACCTCAAGTGTGGGGATGGGGAGAAAAGGTTTTCGATTTTGACAATTTTATTTAAACACAACACATTGAGGACAATGTGGATCTCAAGTGTGGAGATGTGGCAAAAATTTCAGAAAATTTTCAAAATGTTTTTGTTCGAGCAATCTAAAAAGCACAAGTAACTAAGTCAATGAGGTATGTCATACCCATTTGGTTTTTTGTCATGGTCAAGTTCGAATTATTAACATGACGGGTATTTAGCGGGTGGTTATTTGGGAATAATTCGCTTAAGAAACTAATATATTTTGCATATCACATATCCTACCCTTTTACGTGAGATTTTGAGCCACTTTTACACATCATAGATATATATTTCTTTGTTTGAGTGTGCCATTAGTTGCGTATTGTAGAACTTGCAACTTTTAATGCGTTTGAGACTATAGACCGAATACGAGCACAAGAATGATTAAGGCATTAGGCAAACCTTTTCTTTTTTACACCATTTATCTTATCTTTACCCAAAATCAATCCCTTAGTCGCCAACTTTGAACCTAAACCTTTCGTTTGATCAACCCATTTAGCCTTTGACCGTTAAACCTTTTTATTTTTAACCCGTGTGATGAAAATTCGATTATAAGATTAGTTTGTTTGTAAAGTTGCAAAAAAAAAAAAAAAAAAAAAAAAAAAAAAAACAAAATCGAAAATTCAGAAAATATCATGAAAAATAGTAGAAAATTGTTGGGAAAAAGCACAAAAATGTGTGTTTATAGTTTGTTGAATAAAAGGCGGATAATGTTGCCTTGTAGTTTGATATTCGTAGTTAGTTTTGTGGTAGTCTTTGTAATAAAAATCGAGTTTTCATCACCTTAGCTACTTTTAAAATATCTTATTCCACACCCTTAGCCTAGCCCCATTACAACCCTTTAAAGACCTTTTAACTTGTGCTTAGTAGTCGTGTTCATTGGTGGAGAATGATTGAGTTGCAAGCCTATCCGGGTACGCGTTCTAATCGGTTGAGTGAGTACTTGAAATGTGCTAATGCATTATTATTAGCCAAATTTTAAACCGAGTGGAGAGAACATTGTGAGGGATGTGTATGATGTGTTAGTTTCAAGGGCGAGTTAATCTTGGGTAACCACTTTTATGTGATTAATCAATTTACCGATAAATATTCTGAAAATTGTGAGAATCACGAACTGGGCATGACATTAGACCTTAGCTTGAGTTTCGAGAATGGGAATTGTATTTCTTGTTCGACCCACGTGAAAGTGAAAAGCAGATTTACTTGAGGGCAAGAAAAAGACAAGTGTGGGGATGTGACACGTGGTTGAAAACCGGTGCTTTATTATGTTTAAGTTTATGATTTTACATAATTTTTAGTTTCGAATGGGCCACTTTTGATTAGAATTGTATTTTGTAGGTCTAACGGAGTTTAAGGAGCTGTTCGGAAGCTATACGGAGCATTGGGAGCGAATGGGACCAACCAGGAACGCGAGATAAGCAAAACAGGAATGGCGTCGACGACGCACCCGCGTCAATGGAAATGGCGTAGGCAGCAGCTTAGAGCGTCGACAAACTTTTGGCATTTCTGGGGGGAGTCGGCGACACGGGGGGTGGAGTCGTCGACACCCCTTCCTGGTGGCCGGCGAGTTTTTTTCTTTGTTTTACGTTTTTGAGCGAATTAAAACCCAATTTTGGGTCATTCAAAAGGGAGTTACGAGTTTTGTGAGTGTTGAACTTTATCTTAGAGCCATGAACACCTAAACCATCATTTCCATCATCCCTAATCATTTTGAATCACCTGAATCATCACCTTCGATCCTAAACCTAATTCACCAACATCATTATCACTATTCAATCCACAATCCATCCACCTCCATAATCCACCGCAAACCCTAAACATCATCATCCTCAAAGCTTCAAGATGACAAAGTTCGAGTTCTCATCATCTGTTGATCACGTTCCGTTCACCAGGAGCGGCTAATTCTCGCAGGTTTCACCCCGGTGTAGACTTTTGTAAGGATTTCTTTTGTTACTTGTTTAATATTTGGTTTGTGACAATTTGAATTGCATTTGAATCATTAGATAATTGTCTTGCATTTGTATTGAATCCATGGATTGTCGAGTGAGTTATAAAATTTGACTTTGTGGAATGTTTATGTGCAATTACGCCTTATCTTTTGATAGGATTTACTTGTCTGAGGTAACAAAGTGCATTGCGGTCCGCCTTTTACGTTGATAGCAATCGGCACCTAAGCCTCGTGATTCTAAACCGTTAATGAAGTAATTCAATTAAGCCAAGTTAAAACATGTCGTAATCCTAAGTCCTACAATTGTCGAACCGGGTGTGAACCTTGTTCTCCACTATTGTTTTTAATCCATAAACCAAGTTTTCGTGTAATTCTCAATTGATCAAGTTTTCGTAGTTAAGTACTTAAAAACAAATTCGTCGATTTAATCCGACATCTCTTCAAACAAATAAACATTCAATTTAAATCATTAGCAAGCTTCATAAAAGTGACAACCGTTAATAATCAATCAGATCCATATGCAAACCACAAACTCTTCGTGGTTCAACCCCTTACTACCATTAACACATTGTTAAGAGTACTTTGGGACTATAAATATTATCTTTGACCGGAGCGCGACACTCCGATCAACATGTGGTTAAAAATTTGGTCGACGCTACATTTATACTTATTTCCAATCATGAATATTATGAATATTGACCTTAATGATGTTAGCTTTTCTAAATCGTGGTTCGACAATGGAGAATTTGGACATGATAAGCTCAAATGAAGTACCTCATTAGGAAATATAACTCCATTATCATGCCTTATAACTAAACAATCATGTCTCATCACATGTTGTTCCATGTCATCTATTAGATCATGCATTTTATATTTATCATCCAAGTGTTCATAGTCCTTAGCAACGTGAAAGAAGGAACTCCAAACCAAACAATTAAAAATTGTTTCACCAAGCACATACAAGTCTATATCTTCTTGGGGTGGAATGAAATCATTTGACACCCACAATTGAATCAGTACATCCTTTTGCATCTCATAACCTTTAGGAAACAAACAACAATAAGCAAAACATCTCTTTCAATGTGGAAGCAAATTATCATAGCTTAACTTCAAAGCTGGCAATACTTCAATTTCCTGCAACTCCTATATGGTGTTGTCTCTCACACATTGCCAATCACTTATACTACTTTTCGACCACATAAGCTACCCAAAGCCTTTATTGCTAAAGGTAGTTCTTTACATTTCTCAATTATTTCCCTTCCAATAGGCTCTAGCTCACTAATATCCACCCATCTCTTCCTTCAAATGCAAGCTTCTTAAATAATAACCACAAATCTTCTTTTGATAAACACCCAAAGCTATGTTGTAACTCGGGAACCTTAGCCATCATTGGGCTAGTTGTATGGGACTGTGTTGTCATCACGACAATACTTCCTTTCGCCCCACAACTTAATGTTTCATTTAATTGGTCCCACTTGGTTTTTTCATTGTGTTCAATCCAAACGTCATCTAGGACAATTAAAAATTTCTTTCCCCTTAACTTGCTTTTAAGGGACTCTTGTAATATGTCTAGCCGTGTACAAGTAAACCCGCATTTATCTATGGATTCGATGATTCCTTTTATTATCTCTTTCACTTGGAGCTTTTCTAATACATACACCCAACATTTTAAGTCGAAATATTTATTCACCCTTGCGCTGTTAATAGACTAATTGAGCTAGAGTAATCTTTTCCACACATCCCATGCCCTATTTAACATACACCTGAATCTCACAATTGTCATATTTTCCTAAATCTTTGTTACATATGCTTTAAATTACCATATCCATTTCTTCATTTCTTCCAACGATAAGTGAAGAATGTATGTGCGAGCTAGTTTCCCTAACTGGTATCACACCTTGATTTCCCGGTGGGCCCGGACTTGGGATTTATGCGTGACAGATTGATATCGATATTCACATTAACACAGTAGAAGTCTTGGGAGTATAAAATAATTATTACAAAGTACAATGTCTGAATGTTCAAAAATAATATACAAACGAGAGTGTACTAAAAGATCCATATGCGGATCAAATAACAAATGATTACATAAAAGATTACTAGGCTTCTTGCATGGAGTTACAAATTCCACTAAGCAATTACCGGGCAGCTTCTAGCTTATTACGTACTTTGCAAAGCTGCGCTTAATCATTTTAAAATACGCCAATTTTCACTGGTAAATACAAATAACCGACACATTTTGAAAATATTTAAAAATCATTTTTATATACCATTTTGTATATCAATTTTATAAATACCTTGGGATAAACTATATCTCTTGTTATCAGTATTACATATTTGTCAATACATATGGGGCCCGTAACTAAACTCTGATACATAATTAACCGACACACCACTTTAATCCCCATATTGGGTAAGAGAATATTTTATCATAGCATTAACATCTGTCAGGTGTATGCCTACACCCCATGCTTAAGTCGTGGCCACTTGCAACTAAGTGAGCCGTGGAAATCCACGACACTATCGCATTAACCCCCAATGTTTAAGTTATCAAGCATAATGAATTAAAACGGGTTATTTGGATTTTGGACACATTGGTCATTGATCCCATACCCGACCAAGAGATAATAATTTACCGTATCCCAAGCCCGTATATGGAAATAGGTTAAGAGTATTTACCTTAGCTTAAATGGTTTGATAATAATAATATATATATTGTTATCCCTAGTCTCCTTCGACTATAAGACTATAAGGTTTGGACATTTGTCCTCCACCTCTTTGATCAGTGTGATTCCTTATTGCCACACTGCCAGTTATCATTGCCAATAATGTAGGCTTTGCCATATGGCTAGTCAAACCATTAAGAAGATTTTGGGATGTTCATGTGTAGGATCGTTTTGTGACCCAAACGAGTCGTTCAGAAGAGTTCTTATCTATACGAAAGGCGGAAACAGACGTATAGACTTGGAAACAGCTTGATTCACACGGAATTACTAGATAGACCGGCAACACCTCGGTATATCAATCTCATTCCGTTACAAATGACTAGACATGAAGCCTATATATAGTGGAGGTGATTCAGCTTGAAAGTGGCACTGACACTTTCAAGCGGAATTAGAAATGTTAATTTCCCTTGAAAGTGGCACTGACCATTTCAAGCGGAATTACAATGTTAATTTCCCTTGAAAGTGGCACTGACCATTTCAAGCGGAATTACAATGTTAATTTCCCTTGAAAGTGGCAGTAGTGGCTGTTTCAAGCGAAATTACCACTTTAACACAAACCCGAGTTTCTCGTACAATGTGCCCTGATATAACAATTCTAATACAAGACTCGATACAAGACGAAGTCGATAGACGTAATACACCAACATCATGTTACTGTTCACATGTGGTGGGTTGTGTTATGCATTGATACGTGACTCTCATGTTTGTTATATATAATACGTGATACTTATGTGCTACATGTTAAATACGTGTATACGTGATGATACTCAAATACGAACCTGACCAGTATTGGTAACCATAAAAGGACGTGGTTGACCAACTGTTAAAACAAGTAAACTATCTGCTGAGCAAACCAAGGTGAGTTCACACACACTAAAAGCATGCGTCCCGGGGGGACAAACGGTTGAATTACTATCCTTGGGAAGGATACTTTTTAAACTACTATTCCGGGGGGGGGGGGGATACAGACGAATACCATTTATAAATCATGTCTTAGCAAACTAAACGAAACTCTATCATGAAGTCCCCACTTACTATACCGATTAATTGCCGGGGGCGAATGGGATATTAGTAGAGGTTACCCTTGTTAACAAATGCGTATTGAGCTTCACGAATGCGGTTTTGAAGATCGTTGATGAGTTGGAGATAGAATAGAACACCGAGCAATCACTTATAATCTGGTCTCTTATTGATAATCCAACGTTACAGAACCGTGAGACCAGTTGGACAGCATTTCCCCTCAGGGATCAAAAGCTTATCCAACACAAGACCCAAGCTTCATATATATAGGCATCAGGGCTTCGTACGAAGCTACTCCTGGCTACGTACGAACCTAGCTTGATCTTAGAACTTCAGTACAAACCACTATGTAGTCCGTTCGTACGAAGCTACTACTGGCTTCGTACGAAGGCACTATTATAACACAATATCTTGGTTTCGTATTAGATTTCACCCTATTCTATACAATATTCAACACACGCTCTATCTAGCTATTCGCACAGTGGCAGACATACAGAATATGCACCAACAGATTCTCCCCTAGGTTGTCACTGTTAAATCGCACAAAACCTTGAGATGTGTTTGAATATTCTGCAACTTCACATATTCTGCAACTTCAATCAGGCATATTCAAATCTTCAATAGATTCCCCCCTTGATTGATGATCTGGGTTTACTTTTGACAGTGTTCGAACAAATTCCCCCTGAAATTAATCTTCAGGTCTTTGATTGCTTAGTTCACTCCTCCTCCTCCTCTGATTTTTAAACTGCAACCTTCACGAACAATCACCAACTTGAAACTAATCAATGCTGTAATCTCTGTTTCAGCTTTAACCACATCCGTATTCAGTTTTTGATATGACGTTTCGCTTACTTGATCTAAGAATGTACAAAAAACTCAACCGGCAATTGATAGAAACTTCAAATACCTCACTGATTAATGTCAAATCAGTGATTCCCCCCTGAAGATCTGATATCAAATTTTTTTCATGATCACTTTTACGCACCATCAGAATGATTGATCTGTGAAAATGGTATACTCCACAGTCAGCAAATCTTCATCGGATAACAAATCATCTGGTAACGCATTCAGATCTCAGAAACATTCATCCATGATCAGATTCACATTCATCTTCCTCAGTCACGAAAATAGATATATAGTCTTCTCCGCTAGTTCCGGCAGCAACTTAACCAACAAACATCATCATTCCCCGGTGATTAGTCCGAAAAACAATTCATCTGCTTGAAGATTAACCATACTGATACTTTAGACTATCACACTTTTGTGATATCTTATAAGTATCATTTCATGATGCTAATCCTGCTAACTATCTTGATGAAGAACCGGGACTCAAACCCTAAGGCGTCAATCTGACCCTGATCTGTAGAGTCTGAACTTCCAATAATCACGAATTCACGAATCCAGATCCTATGCATCTCTAGAAAACTCTGAAGTCGGAATCACTCGAATACTGTTGTAGTGTCACAAGTTTCAAAAATGCCGGAATTTCAATATATGACATTGAAATTTTTATTCCCCTCATTTTTGCAAATTCTGACGTCTCATCACTGAACCTTCAAACTTTGCAAGTCAGTCTTATGACATCTCTGAAAAACTTGACTATATAAAGAATGTAACAGTTCTGCCACCAGACGTGTGACAACTCGTATTTCAGAACCTATCTTTGTGTTTGATGTAACTTGTTTGAAAAATATGTGATTACGTGATACGTGGTTTTATTGGAATGTCTATTATGTTATGTGATTATGTGTAATGTATGTATACCATCTATGTCCATTCGCACAAGCCCATTCGGGCCACACTCCTTGTATTCGAACCAAGGGCAGCCCATGATGGGTTCGACCCACTCCCTTTGCACGCATAACCTCATGAGGAGGGTGTATACTCCTTATTGTTTGCAAAACACAATAGACAAAGTTTAGCAAACCCTACTCTCTCTTTCTCTCCTCTCGAAGCCGATGGCAACATTCCCTCTCCTCGAAGCTTTCTTGTTCGGATCGACCCTCATTCTATCTTCTAACCGGTTAGTGTTATATCATTGTTTGATTTTCGATATGATTAATGTTTGTTGAACGATTGGCTATATGTTATTCGATGTTTGATGTTTGATGTTTAAAGTGTTATGAGGGTAAAATCCTTGATAAACAATCGGTTAGATCATTATAAGGATGGATAAATGCTTTGATAATTAAGAACTGAATGATGTAATGTAATCGGCTGTATGTATGAGTGTTCGGATTAAATGCATGATCAAGCATGAGGTGTTGTATGATGATTTGAAACCAATGATCTGATAGTCTAATGTATAAGTTGTTTATGTTTTGAATATGATTAGGGTTCATAGGAATTTGAAGTTAAAACCCTAGTTTGATCGATTAAGGTATGAATGGAAACTGTTAATTGAATCTTGCAAATTAATTGGAATTAGTAAACTGATTGCATGAATTTAGGAAAGATATAATCGGTCGCACAAGGCTACTCGCACAAGCCAGTCACACAAGCCGGTCGCACAAGCTAAGTATATTTGGGTACAACAGTTAAAGCACAATGTATAACCTCTTAAAGCATAGTCGCACAACATCTTGTGAATCGCACAAGGTTGTGCTGATCGCACAAGATGTTGGGCCGTCCAACATAATAGGTTATGTTATGCTGGTGGGCCGAACAACCCAAAATCCAATCGGACAAGCTGTTCCTGATCGCACAAGTGTAGTTGGACCGCACAAGTTGATTGTCTGTTTATATGTTGGGCCGTATAGGTTTTGGGTTACTTATGTTATTGGGCAGGGTATGTTTTGGATCGCACAACCCGTCGTGAGTCGCACAAGATTGTGCTGGACGCACAACAGGTTGGGCCGGTTATCTTTTGGGCTTCATCTTTTGGATCGCACAAGAGGATTGGGCTAACACAACCATAACAGCCTAATCACTCGAAGTCACACAAGTTTGGGTTATGTCTATGTGAACTGCACGCTACTGTTAATATGATCGATGTGTTTGCCATACTCGTTATGTGTTGTAACTTGTTAGCTTATGTGTAAACCTACCTTGAACCTAGACCTGACTTGTATGGTAACCATGTTAGGACGTGGTTGACCACATATAGCTCAAGTGACCTTTTCGTGTATCTGACGAGCTAACCTAAGGTGAGTTCACACTTTCTTTAAGGCATGGGATTCCCGGTGGTTTGGGAATGGGTTAAGGAACTAAAACGGAACCTGCATATTCTCCATGGGTAGGATATGTACCTCCATGGGAAGGATGACAACATTTAGCCTGCGTATTCTCCTTGGGTAGATTACGTACCTCCATCATCCATAGGAAGGATGACAACATAAAACTTACTAGACAAAACTCTATCATGAAGTCCCTCATTTCTATATCGACTTAATCGCCGGGCAATTGGCGAACGGGTCATTAGTTAAATAGCGCTATTAGGTTTGACAAGCCTCACACCGTGCCACATGAGGACGGGAGTAGACTAATGGATCTGGGCACTTAGTCAATGATGATAGACATTGACGCAGGGCACATAAACATGTCTTCAGTCAGTAGTCGATATGGTAACGGGTCTAGTCGTTAACATGGGGTAACCCCCACTGGTTATGGTTTGGGAAACAAGGAACTGATTAACTCATGGTTTTCGAAAGAACTTTTGGTTTTTGGAATAACTTTAAAATAGATAACCAACGGTGAACTCGCTCAACTTTGTTGTTGATTCGTTGCTACATGCCTTGCAGGTCGTTAGGTTGATAGATGGAGCTTGCACGAAAAGGAGAGGTCATTGTGGGACATGGACTGTTGAGTTCCATGTTAAACATTTGAACTTTTACATTTATGTTTTGGTTTTAAGTTTTATGCTTCCGCTGATAACTTGAACTTAGTTAATTTGTTTTGGACACCAATTATATTGTGGTTGGTTTTATATTTACTTAAATACATTGTTCAATATGATTGGTGGCTTGATCCTGGTCATGTCACTCCTCGTATGGTGATACTCCGCTTGTGGAATTGGGGGGGGGGTGTGACAGATTGGTATCAGAGCCATTGGTTATAGTGAACTTGGTTTTAAAAAGGGAAAAGCTTTTTGACAAAACTAGACTATAACCTGTACAGTGCTCAACGATCCACAACGACACTTCGGTCCACGTGCAAGACTCAACACTATAGGTAATATGATTAATTTTTATATTGCCTGGCTGTTAGTTAAAGTAGTGCATTGATCATGGTATGCTTAGTTAGCGTAACGATTATTGCTTGAAACCCTGTGTGCTTGCTCTCTTCTGTCATCCCATACCCTCGCACGTTCGCGATATCTTTCTCACTTCTGTTTCCTTCGATGTGAAGATCATGAGTGGACGCCTGAACTTGACTCAAGCCCAGCTGACGGCTCTAATCAATGAACGAGTTGTTGAGGCACTCGCAGCAGCTCCAGCAGGAGGTATAACCTGCCATATTGACCTATCCTAGGATGTTTAGATCCTACTCTCACGAACCAACTCTCGTGCTTAACCTTGTCTTTTCTTTCTCGCGCGTAACGTTAGCATGCTCAACCTCCCGTGTGTACGTTCAAGACCTTTATGGACTGTCGACCTAGTACCTTCAGTGGTACAGAAGGAGCTGTAGGTCTTCTCCACACGGAAGGTACTAGGTCGTAAGCAGGATATGAAGCAAGCGGTATGGGAGCAGGGATATCCACTAACGGTAGGTCCCCAGCCAAAGGGCCATCAGCGAGCTCATCAGCACCATCAGGTAAAGCGAAGGGCTGGAAATCATCCTCGTCCGTGCTCGTAACGTCGGATGTGTGAACCTCGCGCTCAGAAGACTCTAGGTCGTCCGATACTATAGGTCTAGGTCCTGTGGTGTCTGAATCACCAGTGCCAGAGGTGTCCATGGTGTCTGTAACATAAACACAAACATGCACAAACAGTCAATCATACAATCAGATAATCACATAAGTTACCAAGTAAGTATTTCAAATAGTTCTCCTAGTCCCACTAGCCTCCCAGCCTCTCAGACTGCTCTTCCTAGTCCCACTAGCCAAATTCTCCCAGCCTCTCAGACTGCTCTTCCTAGTCCCACTAGCCAAATTCTCCTAGTCCCACTAGCCAATTCTCCCAGCCTCTCAGACTGCTCTTCCTAGTCCCACTAGCCAATTTTCCCAGCCTCTCAGACTGCTCTTCCTAGTCCCACTAGCCAATTCTCCTAGTCCCACTAGCCAACTACCTCGATCTCCCAGACCGAGCCTCGGCCTCTCAGACCGAGCCTCAGCCTTTCTAGACTGAGCCTATAAATAATAAATAAAATGTGCTCAACATTTGTTTGGAAAAAACGTTTTGGATCTGGACTTAAGTGGTATGCAGTAAAAATGTTTTCGTGAGAGCCCTAGTGATCATAGTCTAGACTCGAGAAAGAATCCTAGTTCGCTATGATCAGAGCTCTGATACCAAGCTGTCACACCCTGGCTTTGCGGAAGCGTGGTTAATTTTGGTGTGACTTCTTAATACCATAGCTTAACCATAACAAAGCTATATGAAATAAAATCATGCAAGATCATCCATTTGATTAAGTTTTAAAACCAAAATAACATAACATTATCTTAGAGACTTACAACATCATAACATAAAACATTGTTTTGAAAAACATAAACATCAACTTGAAATAAACGCAGTTTAAGATTTGTGACTTGTCCAGGAAAGAGTCACATTTCCTAAACTGGGATGACCTTGGAACCCTTATGCAGCGGGAAAACATAACATACCGCGCCAGATCTTTAATTTCCTGAAATACATGTAAGTTGAAAAATCAACAATAATGTTGAGCGAGTTCATGTGTAAGTGAGTATGTAAAACACTTGTAAGTATAAAAATTCCCTGGTATGTAGCAAATAAGGAAAAAGAGATCACCAACGGTTTGCAAGGCCATTGATACGTGTGAAGTGCAAGTAGGAAGACTCAAACCTTGCGATTTTGCGTCGGGGCACAAAGTCACCCCGAGGTCCGTACTGTTGGACCTGGGGTTGGGCTCGCTACACCCAGATAGATCTACTGCTTACGTCCCTCGGTCCTATAATGAGGATTAATGGCCTCCAGTTCACGCCTACCCACTCACATGATCTAAGTAGTAAACCTCCTTACGCTAACCATACCATGTATAAAGTACTCGTAATCATAGTAACATGTATTTCACCCCGTAGTTTAGAAAACTGAAAACAGTTAAGAGAAAGGGGGGACATGAACTCACAGTGGTGCGTCTCTACCAAGTATGCCTCCAAATCGATCAGCTGTATGACGACCTACACGTGCTAACTCTATTAGACGGATGGCCGTGCCTTAGCTTTATGGTTTAAGTTTTTGGGAAATAGTTAGGCAACTATTTCGTGTTTACATTCTGTATACTTGGTAGTTATTCTCCTTCCCAAGGATGGGGGATTTAATACATGTGTGTTCGTAACATTCGGATTTCACTATTAAGTCTCACTTAATATATTTTATTTCCAACTTCAAAATATAAGTATTCTTCCCAAAAATATTATATTTTAATACATGTGATTTTCCCAAAATAATACTTAGTAATATTATTTTTACCCTAAAAATAATATTTATGTAGTTCACAAAATAATCATAAACACTTATACAAGTGATGTTGAGAAAAATATATACTAAATATATTTATGTATCACGTTTTATTTTGTGAAATCCCACCTCCGATATTTTATAAATAAAGTCGTGGCGAAATTCATAGTTTGAAAACAAGTCGACAAGTATCTTTAACACTTATAGTGAAAATATTTCTAAGTGTTAGGTTTTTGGAAAAATTTCGCCAGAGTTTCCTCTGTAACTGGAGGTGGCCACGCTTTCAAGCGTATCATTTTCTTTTATAAATCAAACCAACCATTTTCATCATTCAATCAAAACAATGTTCAAACCACAAACTAGTCAAAATATGTATATAAATCGTATAAATTTCATGAACTTGTGATTTATTCAAACTATGAAGTAAATCCCATTACTTTTAGTGGATCTTTATGTAAAACTATCCGATTTTGTAAAAACCTCGTTTTTATGGAAGTTCCGTCTTTACAACTTCTCGTCATCTTTTTCAAAAATAGTTATTTTGTCGAAACTTTGTGTTACACAAGTGTTTACACACTTGTGTGTTCTAAAAATCATTCGTGTTAGTGTAAGATCCGTCTTTAGAAAACATGATTTCTTTGATACTTGGTTCTTTGAGAATACCGCTTGTAGATCCGTAGATCTACTAGTTTTAATCACTATTTTACAAGCTAAAACACTTTTACACAAGTTCATGATTCGAGTGTGGTAGAGTTTCATCTTCTAACCCTTGTTACACTTAAACAAGCTTTATGTCATAATCCAAGATCATGACTAAACCGGGTTAAATGATGATCCGAGCTACCACAACATAGATCGGGTCCAAATAATCACACAAATCAATTACTACAAGTTTTACACAACATATAAGCTATTAACCAACATTTTAGTGTTTTAAGTAGACTTTAAAGCATTATCTTGTAAGATTTCGAGTTTTAACCGTTACACATCGTATTAACCACTTCAAAATAGTTCGAGTAGGTGATTTAAGTAACATACCACTAGCTCGAGGCTAGGGAAGAATCTAAGCGCAAATAGGGTGGATAAAAGCAAAGTAGAGAGGTCCTTCGCCTTCCGTTTGCTCCAAGGTTCCTTATATGCGACCCTTAACACTTGTAGATGATTGGAATGTGATGATCAAAATCAAAAGGTGGTGGTGGTGTTGCTTGTGTCTTCGGCCGAGAACCAAAGGGAGGGAGAGAGAGGAGTGTGTGTGAGTTGAGGTGTTAAGTGTGTGCTATGTTGTGTTATGCATCTAACTTATAGACAAATCAAATGAGCATTAACCAATGGACCTTGTGTTAGCTAGATATTAAGCATGGATGATTAAAATAATCATCAAAGGTACAAGGGTGTCCCCTAGGGGACCGAATTCGGTTGGGGGGGGGGGGTCTCCTAGTTCAAATCCAACCATTAGTTAGATAAAAGTTAAGTTAAGTGTAGGTTAACCCGGTTACTAGTGTGTCGTGTGTTATGACGGGTGTTAGGGTATTCAGGGACCCTAACTGGCTCAGAAAAAGATAAATAATGTTATTAACAATATTTTCATGTTCCGGGTATAATCCGGTTGTTCGGTTGGATAGTAATCCGTTAAAATGCTTAACAAAGCTTTAAAGTGTCGTTAATACCCTTTTTAGTGACACAACTCATTTCTGACACTTTGGAAAGTGTCTAGTAATATTTTTCTCATGTTTTGGCACTTTATTAGTTAGCTAAAAGCTGAATTATTATGTAAAGTGCTGAATTTTGTACTTAGAGTACGTTTTAGGCACATCCAGTCATTGTAACTTATTCCTAGAGACGCAGTTCTACAACCCTTGTATCCCTACACTCACCACTAGTGTAGCAAAATATTTCTGGTTCATACAGGCCTTAGAGGCAGTGTCTGCCTGATGCTGGCTTTATCAGCATGTTCTATAGGTTATCCGTTTATAGTGCTACTGTGCTTTTTGTGCATCATGTTTGTCACTAAGGTTCAGCATGTAAGTAATGTAGTGACAGCAAGTAAAGTATGATGCAAATAAGTACATGTGTCAGTAATCAAGTAGCAGTTTATTCACAAGTTCAAGCAAGCACAGTAATTAAGCAGTAATTAATTATTAATTAAGTCGTACGGATACCTGGTTTAGTGAGGGTTGTCACAGTTATCCTCTTCCGCGTATCGATGACCTGTTCGACCAGCTGCAAGGGTCGAGCTTTTACTCTAAGATTGACCTAAGATCGGGCTATTATCAGCTGAGAGTCTGAGACAAGGACATCTCTAAGACAACATTCAGAACTCGTTATGGACACTACGAGTTCCTGGTAATGCCTTCCGGGTTGACCAACGCACCTGCGGTTTTCATGGATCTTATGAACCGAGTGTGTAAACCTTACTTGGATAAGTTCGTTATTGTGTTTATCGACGGCATCCTGATCTATTCCAAGAGTAAGGAGGAACACGAGCGTCATCTGCGACTCATTTTGGAACTTCTTTGAGCAGAACAGCTTTATGCTAAGTTTTCAAAATGCGACTTTTGGCTTCGTGAAGTCCATTTTCTAGGCCACGTGGTTAATCAGGATGGGATTCACGTTGATCCATCCAAGGTTGACTCAATCAGGAATTGGCCTGCACCTCGTACTCCAACTGAAATCCGCCAATTTCTGGGATTGGCGGGTTACTACAGAAGGTTTATCAAAGACTTCTCGAAGATTGCGCATCCTCTTACTGTTCTTACTCAGAAGGGTATCACCTACCGTTGGGATGATGCTCAGGAATCCGCATTTCAGCAGCTAAAGTCGAAGCTTTGTAGCGCACCTATTCTCTCGTTTCCTGAAGGCACAGACGATTTTGTGGTTTATTGTGATGCGTCAATCCAAGGACTTGGTTGTGTGTTGATGCAACATTGAAAGTCATTGCTTATGCATCACGCCAACTTAAAGTTCACGAAAAGAACTATACTACTCACAACCTGGAGTTGGGAGCAGTGGTGTTTGCTCTTAAGATATGGAGACATTACTTGTACGGTACCAAGTGCACCATTTACTCCGATCACAAGAGTCTCCAGCATATCTTCGATCAGAAGGAGTTGAACATGCGACAGCGTCGATGGGTCGAACTCCTTAACGACTACGAATGTGCAATCAAGTATCATCCATGCAAAGCCAATGTTGTGGCTGACACCCTCAGTCGAAAGGAAACCAAACCTAAGCGTGTACGTGCGTTACAACTTACCATTCACTCTAGTCTTCCTGCTCAAATTCGTGATGCCCAGGGTGAAGCATTGAAAGAAGAGAACATCAGTTCCGAATCCCTGCGAGGATTGGAGAAACGATTAGAACTTAAGGAAGACGGTGCTTACTTCTGGGTTCCATTTTATGGAAATCAACATGAGCTTGTGATGGATGAAGCATACAAGTCTCGTTACTCAGTACATCCTGGTTCTGATAAGAGGTACCACGATCTCAAAGCTACGTACTGGTGGCCCCACATGAAAGCTAACATAGCGACCTATGTTAGTAAATGTTTGACTTGCGCAAGAGTCAAGGTCAAATACCAGAAGCCATCAGGTCTACTTCAACAACCAGAGATCCCGACAAGGAAATGGGAGAAAATTTCCATGGACTTTGTTACTGGCTTACCTAGATCTCAACGAGGAAATGATACCATTTGGGTGATAGTGGATCGACTAACCAAGTCTGCACACTTCCTGGTTATCAAAGAAACAGATAAGTTCTCTACTCTAGCAGACGTCTACCTGAAGGAAGTAGTTTCGAGGCACTGGGTGCCAACCTCCATCATTTCTGATCGTGATCCACGTTTTACCTCTGATTTGTGGCAAGCGATGCACAAATCCTTTGGCTCGCGACTAGATATGAGCAGAGCAGGTCATCCACAGGCGGATGGGAAATCTGAACGCACAATTCAAACTCTTGAAGACATGCTTCGTGCATGTGTAATCGAATTTGGTAACGGTTGGGAAAGGCACCAACCTTTGGTAGAGTTTTCATATAACAATAATTACCACACCAGCATCCAGGCTGCTCCGTTCGAGGTGTTGTATGGACGGAAATGCCGATCACCCTTATGTTGGGCAGAAGTTGGTGACAGTTAAATCACTGGCCGAGAACTCGTCGTCGACATGACAGAAAAGATTGCCCAGATACGACAACGAATGACGGCAGCTCATGATCGCCAGAAAAGTTATGCTGATAAGCGCAGGAAACCGCTCGAGTTCCAAGTTGGGGATCGAGTGTTACTTAAAGTCTCACCTTGGAAAGGTGTGGTTCATTTTGGCAAACGAAACAAGCTAAATCCACGTTACGTTGGACCTTTCAAAATCACTGTGAGAATTGGCAAGGTGGCCTATAGACTGAATCTACCTGAAGAACTCAGTGGAGTTCACAACGTATTCCATGTGTCAAATCTGAAGAAGTGCCTGTCAGACGAGACCCTCATAGTTCCTCTCAAGGAACTCACCATCGATGATCAGTTGCGATTCGTCAAGGAACTAGTAGAGATTACTGACCGAGATGTTAAGGTTCTCAAGCGTTCCAGAATACCCATTGTTCGAGTTCATTGGAACTCCCGTCGTGGCCCAGAGTTTACCTGGGAACGAGAAGACCAAATGAAAGACAAGTATCCCCAGTTGTTCAAGAAAAGTGAAATCACTACTGAGGCTGAAGCTATTGCGGAATTTCAGGACGAAATTCCAAACCAACGGGGGAAGGATGTGACACCCCAGGAAAACCAGGAAAACACGCAACCTAACTAGCTTCCTCAGTAACTGCGTGCTAAATTTCGGGACGAAATTTCTTTCCACTTGGGGATGATGTGACAACTCGTATTTTAGAACCTATCTTTGTGTTTGATGTAACTAGTTTAAACAATATGTGATTACGTGATACGTGGTTTTATTAGAACGTCTATTATGTTATGTGATTATGTGTAATGTATGTATACCATCTATATCCATTCGCATAAGCCCATTCAGGCTACACTCCTTGTATTCGAACCAAGGGCAGCCCATGGGTTCGGCCCACTCCCTTTGCACGCATAACCTCATGAGGAGGGTGTATACTCCTTATTGTTTGCAAAACACAATACACAAAGTTTAGCAAACCCTACTCTCTCTTTCTCTCCTCTCGAAGCCGACGGCAACATTCCCTCTCCTCGAAGCTTTCTTGTTCGGATCAACCCTCGTTCAATCTTCTAACCGGTTAGTGTTATATCATTGTTTGATTTTCAATATGATTAATGTTTTTTGAACGATTGGCTATATGTTATTCGATGTTTGATGTTTAAAGTGTTATGATGGTAAAATCCTTGATAAACAACCAGTTAGATCATTATAAGGATGGATAAATGCTTTGATAATTAAGAACCGAATGATGTAATGTAATCGGTTGTATGTATGAGTGTTCAGATTAAATGCATGATCAAGCATGAGGTGTTGTATGATGATTTGAAACCAATGATCTGATAGTCTAATGTATAAGTTGTTGTTTATGTATTGAATATGATTAGGGTTCATAGGAATTTGATGTTAAAACCCTAGTTTGATCGATTAAGGTATGAACGGAAACTGTTAATTGAATCTTGCAAATTAATTGGAATTAGTAAACTGATTGCATGAATTTAGGAAAGATATAACCGGTCGCACAAGGCTAGTCGCACAAGCCAGTCGCACAAGGCTAGTCGCACAAGCCGGTCGCACAAGCTAAGTATATTAGGGCACAACAGTTAAAGCACAATGTATAACCTCTTAAAGCACAGTCGTACAACATCTTGTGAATCGCACAAGTTTGTGCTGATCGCACAAGATGTTAGGCTGTCACACCCCGACCGCGTAAAACAATAAATCGCGGCGGAATCGTCGGGGAGTGTTGTAACAGAATCATTGTTTCATAACACACGGAATTTTGAAGTTTCATTTTATTTAAAGATTAACCATTTACATTGTCTTGAAATCTAAACAAACAAGTTAAACATAGTCTACATTGTTATTAAGTCACTAAGGCCTCATCCAGTCCTATGTGAGCATGCATCCTAGCAATCAACATCATTCAACAACACCTGAAACATATGTAAAAACAAAGTCAGCAAAGAAATGCTGGCGAGCACATAGGTTTATAAGAGTGTCGGATTCATGGCTAGTTTACATGTTGCAATACCTAATTAAAAACCCTGTTTTGAAAAAGTGTATAGTATTGCAACATAATTAACCAACTCAAATCAAGTTGGTTTTAATTTGTAAAATCTCGTAGCCATGCTTCTTAACCCCAAAACATTTGTTTAATTAAATCAAATTGTAAAACATCTCGTAAAAACTTGTTAATAAAACTCGTATGGTTTATATTATTCAGAAAACATCATTGTGTGACATCGTTTCAAAATCGTTTAGCCAAGTGAACTAAATAACGCCACGGTATGTAATATAATGAAAACACTTATATATAAGAAGTACCAGCGGCGTATCTACCATGTTTTCATCACATTACACCCGTCCCGTTATCTAAACACTAACCAAAAACCAATCGTTTACCCAAACCGTTTAACTCGTTAAAATCACATTAGTCGTTTAAATCATTCCCGTTTTAATTGTGAAAACTATTTTTTGGTCGTCTCGCTAATAACATCCAAACCTTTGCGACTCGCCTATCTCGAAACTCGCATTAATAAACCACCAAAGGGTAAATTAACAATAACAGATTCAGTCGTTACCCACCTAACCCACACATAACCATGGGTGCAGTCTGATAATGAGATTTGTCAGATCCTATGGTACCATAACTTAATACTGGTCGGTTTGGCCAAAACTAATGAATGTTATTCGTTATGTAATTACAACCAACAAGTTTATCCACATTATCGAAATAGTTATTAATTTAATATAAACCATTTTAATCATTTTCGAAACCATCGTTAAAAACATCAAAATCATTTAATACATATGAATCACCCCAAAACAATCAAAAACAGTAAAATAGGGGAGCTATGTACTCACTTGAGAATGCTTAGAAGTCTTGAATAACAACCAAACAAAGCTAGAGGGATCACGGAAATCAATCGGTACCTAATATAAGTAACTATGTAAATAAACCGGACCGAAATCGGAAGATCGGATAGGATGAGGTTTCATAAACCAAATGAGTATTGGAACTCATATGACATGGTTTAACAAAGCCTACATACTAAATCGAAACCTAACCTAAGTGCTTACGATCCATTACGATCCGTTTAGGTAGCTTACGCTATTTTAACACGTCGTTCGCGTAAAACGCGTTCAGACCGCCTAACTTGTCCTATGAAAAGTATTATATTCCTTAACATGTCTAATAATGTTACCTAATTAGTTTAATTGTCAAAATTTAGGTTACATATGCTTAAAATGAAATTATGCGTAAAAAGGGCATTTTGGTCATTTTCCTAAGGCATATAACTACCTATCATACAACTAACTAAACGAAGTGACCATAAGGTATAACCTCGGAAGGTTATTCCCTATACAACTATGGTCACTAAACATGTTTGATCGGATCCTAATGATCGACCAAACGGGTCGGGTTCGAAAGTCTAAGCGGTTGTTTAGACCGCTTATCTTACGACCCTATATAAGCACTAAACTAGAAGTGATGAGTTAAACATGTTTAACGAAGTTAGAAAACAAGTTTGATATCAAAACAAACGGTTTTGATACCCAAGAATAGTTTGGTTGCAAAATATGTATGAATATGCATTTTGACCGAAACTATGACTCGTCACTACACCTAATCAACGTGGTAATAAGTAGGTATAGTCACAAGGGACTATAACCATCGTGATTACGCTCACGTTGCGAAGTTCAAACGAACTTCGTGTTGACCAAAGACTGGTCAAAGCAGAAAGTCAAACACAGTTTGACTTTCATGCTTAAAAACGCATAAAAGCACGAAAGAATACTTACAAAGGGTCCAAGCTAGGAAGATCTTGATCAAATTACTCAGTTATGAAGTTCTTGAACTCCAACTTAGAGTAATTCAATCAGATTTATGAGGAATGAGGATGAAGGTGATGGGTATTTATAGAAAACCCACAACCGTTAGGATCGTTCCTCGCAAAACGTGCTTCGATCTTGACCCTCCATGTGGGCACATGGTATTGTAATACAAGGGGCATACTAAAAACCATCAAATCTAGCCCAAAGTATGCAAAACCTTAGGTTAAAACCATCAAAAATAGGCTGGAAGTCCAAATTCAATGTTTTTGATCTGGGCAGCTCTCGCGGGCCGCGTAAGAATAGGCTTAGGCTTACGCCCCAGGCCTAAGAAGTTTGGCAGAATTACAATTTTAGTCCCTACAGGCCTAAAACTTGGTATTTGATGCATCTTTGACACGTTTAAGCCCCGTTAACCTCATTTCAAAGCTCTAAAATGAAGTTAAAGTATAGGGAACATGAAACATGCTCAAAAAAATCTCGGATGTCGGTTCGTTTGGCCGTACGGTTGCGTTGTTCGGTTAATTATGACGTAAGTCGTAACGAACGCAAAAAACGATCCAAATTAAGCGACGAATGGAATTTTATCATGCCAATCACTAAAATAAAGTATTTTAATGATTACATAAATTTTTGGATGTCCGGATATATTCAGAACGTAAGATATACGCGATAATGCAAACTTATGCACTTTCTGACGCTTTTAGTCCCTATTGATTAAATAAGTTTATTTTTGCGCAGCAAACACCTCAAAGCCTATTTCTAAGCTATGAAAGGATATTTAGGGCATGTTTAAATTATTATCATATTCTAGATTGTTCGTTACAGTACGCATTGGCATACTTTCGTAGTTTGTCAAAATTAGTCCATGTAAGCGAATAAACTTGATTTCGATACACCAAACCATCTAAAACTTATTTCTAGGTTATGTTAAGGTTATTTAAGGTATGTTAAGCCTATGTCACTGTCCCGGAGTGTTTGTCGCATTAAACTGATTACGTTTACGCATCAGTTCGCGTATAACTTTCCAGAAAGTGATTTAGAGCTCGAAATCGAACGAGAATTGATATGTGCAAATGATACACATATTTATACAAATCCCAAGTATGAAACACAATATTTCATTGATTTGGTATTTGTTTGATGGCCGTGGAGGCACAGATGTCACAGTCTCCCCTACTTCAGGAAATTTCGTCCCGAAATTTATTTAGAGGAAACTTGTGAGAGCTCGAAACATGAAGTCGAAAAGATAAAACAACACTGGTTTGGGTTCTGAACTTCTAGTAACTTTAAATAACATCATGCTTGCAATGTAAGAGGGACACTTATATACAAGTATTTGAAGTGCCATTGGTGCGTCCACCGTACCTCCATTACATTATTCACGTTTCGTTATTGTTGCCACTATAGGTTCTTACACATGATAAATCTTACTGGGGTTCCTGTGCACTGAATTTCATAATTATGTACGTGTCCATAGTTACGTAAGTCCTTGCATAGTCCGCACAGTGCATTTTATAATGTGTAGGGGAAAACCAAATGAACAAACCTGTGATGAGTGTGACTAGACCACCATAGGGTCCTTTTAATTAAAACAACAAATGATCTCTTAAAATAGACCACCAAGGAGTCTTTTCAGCTATATCATCACGGGTCATTTTTGACCAGATTCTGAATCACTCTTTTTAACTAGACCACCCAAAGGATCTCTTTCGAATCATGGAATGGTACTATATAATCCAAGGGTCTTAACTATTACGTAGAAGCCCATTAAGGATTTAAGGTAGTACCTTTGGATATCCTACTATGAATCCCTCATATGAAGATATGGAAGATTCTACGAGGATTTGGATAACGAAAATTCGGATCACACAAAATCATAAAAGAGAACACATAAACACATAATCACATAGTTGTTTAACTTGACCTTTAATTTGTTATCTTTGGACACGGGTATTTAAAGCAAACCAGGAATCCAATCCGTGAACTTCACTTGGCACTTCAAACATTTTCAAGAATCTAACTATGAAGATAGGAAGATCTTAATAGGAATTCGGTTTTGTCCTTATTGAATCATAATGTACGTATTAAGGCATACAAGGAATTCAATTAAGGACTCCGATTTGAGCGATAATCATCCACAAGGATCTAATTGTGAAGATAAGAAGATCCTATATGGATTTTGGAATTCGAAGAGCGGGAGACTGTCACAACCCGACCACGTAAAACAACAAAACGTGGCGGAAACGTCGGGGAGTGTTGTAACAGAATCATTGTTTCATAACACATGGAAATTGAAATATTGTTTTATTGATTAAAAGAGTTACAATGTCTTGACAATCAAAGAAATATAACATAAATAACTAGTCTTGCATCTTTTATTGTCACTAAGGCCCAAGTCCGCCTAAGTGTATCTTGATAAATCCTATGCATCATATCCTGAAACACATGTGAAAATAGGTACGTCAGCATAAAAATGCCTGTGAGATACATAGGTTTTGTGAAAATAGAATTCATGACTTATGTTTAAGAAAATGTTTAGTCATGAACCTTGTAATTTGCTTTGTCTTGTAAATCATTTGAAAAGTGATAAATAAACCAAATGATATATATGTATAAAAGAATAATACATGGTTAAATAAATAACCAAGTAAAATGAGTTTATATCAGATAAGTTGTTTGTAAAACAATGTATTGTGAAAAGTATGTTATTTGTATAAAATGTTATATGTCTAAATTGAAATAATTCAAATAACTCTACGATATGTAATACCATACAAGCACTTATATATAGGAAGTACCAGCGGCGTATCCAGCATGATTGTATCATATTACACACGCCTCGTTACTTAAATCACTTACTCAAACCAAACCACCAAAATAAAATGTTTATGTATAATCATATGTCAAAATGTTTGTGTGAAAACCATGTCTAATGTCTATGTCTAATGTAAATCATGAATTGTGTATATCAATGTCAAAATGTTTATGTCTAATGTAAATCATAAATTGTGTATATCAATGTCAAAATGTTTATGTCTAATGTAAATCATGAATTGTGTATATCAATGTCAAAATGTTTATGTCGAATGTAAATCATGAATTGTGTATGTCAATGTATCATGTATGGTAAGTGAAATATATCAACTAAACCATATGTAAAATGCACAAAAACAAGGTATTGAAGTAAAACATGGTTTAAATCAAAGTTATGTTTTGTGCAACAAATGCATGCTATCCTGATATAAACTTCTATGCGGTATTGTGAAATGCATACATCCAAGCCTTGTGACTGTGGTGATAGACCCCTAAACGAATTTAAAGGTCTATCTTTGTTATGTTTATCGAATTCGGTCATTCCTTCCACCCAAACAAACCTAGGGTTCAGGAACGGGAGTTGTCAAGTCCTATGGTACCATTACCTACTAACGAGCGGCGTAGCTAATGTTAATGAATGTATATTGTCCCATTTAAACAAACCAAATGTCATACCAAAATTGTAAGCATGTGATGAATAACAAATGTACTAAGTATGCACACAATGGGCATACATAGCATAAAATGTAATGTAAAACAATGTACTAAGTATGCACATAATGGACATACATAGCATAACAAGTAATGTAAAACGATGTACTAAGTATGCACACAATGGGCATACATAGCATAAAATGTAATGTAAAACAATGTACTAAGTATGCACACAATAGAGATACATAGCATAACATGTAATGTAAAACGATGTACTAAGTATGCACACAATGGGCATACATAGCATAAAATGTAATGTAAAACAATGTACTAAGTATGCACACAATGGACATACATAGCATAACATGTAATGTAAAACAATGTACTAAATATGCACACAATGGGCATACATAGCATAAACACAATGAAATCATGTACTATAAGTGTACTATTGAACATAACAAGCATATGATATGAAAACATGGAAAAGCTTGAAAGTAACAAGTAGGCACATGTGTTTCACCCCAAAATGTTTGGAAAACAGTAAAAGAGGGGTCTATGTACTCACTTGAGATTGCTCAATAGTCCTAGGATAACCACCAAGCAATGCTAGAAGATCACGGAATCAAACGGTACCTTAATATAGGTAACTACATTAATAAACCGGACCTAAATCGGAGGATCGGATAGAATGAGGGATCGTAAACGAAATGAGTATGGGAACTCATATAATATGGTTTAACAAAGCCCACATACTAAAATGAAACCTAAACTAAGTGCTTACGACCCATTACGACCCGTTTAGGTAGCTTATGCTACTTTAACGCGTCGTTCGCGTGAAATGCATTCGGAATGCTTAACTAGCCCTATGATAAGTAAAATATGCCTTATCTTGTCTAATATTGTTGCCAAATCAGTTTAGATGTCAAAAGTTATGTTACATATGTTCAAAATGAATTTTGGCGTCAAAGGGATATTTTGGTAATTTACCTAAGGCATATAAACTACCTATCATATTACTAACTAAACTATGTGACCATAAGGTATAACCTCAGAAGGTTATTCCCTATACAACTATGGTCACCTAATGTGTTTGGTCGAATCCTAATGATCGACCAAACGGGTCGGGTTCGAAAGTATAAGCGATTGTTTAGATCGCTTACCTTACGACCCTATATAAGCACTAAACTAAAAGTGACGAGCTAAGCATGTTAAAACATGCTTAACTAAGTTTAGAAAACAGGTTTGGTATCAAAACAAACGGTTTTGATACCTAAGAGTAGTTTGGTTACAAAATACGCAAGAATGCGCATTTTGGCCGAAACTACGACTCGTCACTGAGCCTAGATAACGTGGTAATTAGTAGGTATAGTCACTAGGGACTATAACCATCGTGATTACGCTCACGTTATGAAGTTCAAACGAAATTCGCATTGACCATAAACTGGTCAATGCAGAAAGTCAAACAAAGTTTGACTTTTAACGCTAAAAGAATAAAAAGAACGAAGGATCACTTACAAAGGGTCCCCGAAAGCTTTGATCTCCAAGAAATCTCAGGTAGGAAGTGTATGAACACAACCACTTAGAGAAAAACTCAGATTTAAAGTGGGTTTTGAGTTGTGAATCAAGGGGTATTTATAGGATTCTTGGGACCGTTAGGATCGTTTATCGAATAACGAGCTTTGATCACATCCCTACACTTGTTGGAACACTATGGTACCCAAAATTGGCCCCCCATGATCAGGAAGGGACAAGTGGAATTGAGGTGGGAGTGCTTAACAGCTGTTAAATTCATTTAATCTGGTGTGAAGGGGCCTCGCGGCCCGCGTAAGAAACACCAGGAGGTTATGCGGCCCGCCTCGGCTTCTCTGATCAGAAACATGTTTTGCATATTGACAGTTTCAGTCCCTGTTGGTGTTTAAGCTCATTTCTGACACTTCTAAGGCCCGTAAAGCCAACTTTAAGGCCCTAAAATGATGCCTAAACATTGTGGACATGAAACATGCTCAAAAATATGCCGGATGTTGGTTTGTTTGGTCGTACGATCGCGATGTTCGCTCAATTACGACGGAATGCGCATAAGCGCGAAAAACGATCCAAATGACGCGACGAATGGATTTTTGACAAGCCAAACACTAAAATAAAATATTTTAGTGCTCACATAAATTTTTGGATGTCCGGATGTATTCAGAACGTAAGTTATGTGCGAAAATGCAAACTTGTGCACTTTTTGACGCTTTTAGTCCCTGAATGACCCAAAAGTTTATTTTAGCACACCGAACCCCTTAAAGCCTATTTCTAAGCTATGTAAAGGATATTTATGGTATGTTTAACTTATGGTCATGTTCCGGAATGTCTGTTACAGCTCAAATTGGCATACTTTCGCAGTTTGTCAAATTTAGTCCCTGTAGGCGAATTAACTTGATTTTAGCACACCAAACCTTCCAAAGCTTATTTCTAAGTTATGTAAAGGTTATTTAAGGTATGTTAAGCCTATGTCACTATTCCGTAGTGTTTGTTGCATTAAACTGGTTATATTTACGCATCAGTGCGCGTATAACCTTCCAGAAAGTGATTTAAAGCCCGAAATCGAACAAGAATTGATATGTGTAAATGATACACATATTTATACAAATCCCAAGTATGAAATACAATATTTCATTAGTTTGGTATTTGTTTAGTGGTTGAAGTGACACAGGTGTCACAGTCTCCCCTACTTCAGGAAATTGGACGAAATTTATTTAGAGGAAACTCGTGAGAGCTTGTAACATGAAGTTGAAAAGATCAAACAACACTGGTTAGAGTCCTGTACTTCTAGTAACTTTAAATAACATCATGCTTGCAATGTGAGAGGGACACTTATATACAAGTATATAAAGCGTTATTGGTGCGTCCACCGTACCTCTATTACAATGTTCACATTTCGTTATGGTTGTCACTATCGGTTCTTACACATAATAAGTCTTACCGAGGTTTCCGTGCACTGAACATCGCAATTATGTATGCATCCATAATTACGTAATTCCTTGCATAGTCACGTAGTGCATCTTATAATGTGTAGGGGAAGAAAACAATGAACGAGCTTGTGATGATTGAGACTAGACCACCATAGGGTCCTTTTAATTAAATCAATAAATGATTTAAATAGACTACCAAGGAGTCTGTTTAGCTACATCAGCGCATGTCATTTTTAACCAGATTCTGATTCAATCTTTTTTACTAGACCTCTAGGAGGGTCTCTTATGAATCATGGAGTGGTACTATATAATCCAAGGGTCTTAACTAACACGTAGAAGCCCAATAAGGATTTAGGGTAGTACCTTTTTGAATATCCTACTACGAATCCCTCATATGAAGATACGAAAGGTTCTACGAGGATTTGGATAACGAATATCCAGAGTATACCAAAAACACAAAAATGCATAAAAGAAAACACAAAATGCATAAACACATAATCACATAATTGTTTAACTTGATTTTAGATTTGTTATCGTTTTGTTAATTTGTTCTGCTAACTGTGTACATGTATTCAAAGCACACCAGGTATCCAATCAGTGGATTTTGATTGGTGCTTTAAATATTTCTAAGAATCTAACTATAAAGATAGAAAGATCTTTTAAAGGGAAAATTCGATTTCGATTATAAGGAACCGAAATGTTCGAATTAAGGTACACAAGGAATCCAATTAAGGACTCTGATTTGAATGATAATCATCCACAAGGGTCTAATTGTGAAGATAAAAGATCCCATACTGATTTTAGAAGTTGAAGATGTTTTGAAACCTTGCACTGGATGTGCCTAAGTCAAAACATGAAGTAAAAATGCTTATGAAGTTGAGATGCTAGATATGTCAAGGCGACATATGGAGCATAATTTGGAGGTTAAGTCAATGTATGAGAAAAAAAATATTTTTGAAAATTATGCATGGAGTTCAAAAAATGTGTTCAATGTTTTTGAAACCTTATATATAATACCTTTGAAATCATAAAGTAGGTGTATTAGGTAGGTATATATTTATATAAAAAAATTGTTTTAAAATCATGCGAGATGAATTTTGAAATTATGTATAAGGTTTTTGAAAACATGAATGATGCTTTTCGAAATCATGCACTTGATAAGAAAATGTATTGTGTTAATATTGTTTTCAGACTATATGAAACATTTTGAAATTATGAAGGTTGTTTTTTGAAAACATAGCCAATATTTTTGAAATAACATAGACAATGCATTTAAAAAAAATTGTTTTCAAACTATATGATATGTTTTGAGATCGTGAAGATTGTTTTTGAAATACTTGTACTGTGTATGTTGAAAAATCAAAACGTAATGGGTATGAGATTTGAAAATACCCTTAGTTATCTAACCAAGGATTTAAAGGCACAGATGAGCAGAAGCATGATTACTCATAATGTCACTTTATTTTCTGTAGTTCGTATCTTAGAATGAAATGAGTACTTAGAATTTTCTATGGGAATCATGAGTAAACACAAGAATGGGAAATATTCACAAGAGTAGTTTGTAAGGAACATAGTTCCTTAATGTAGGTATTATAGGGAAATGCCATACACACATGTAACTACACTTGTATATCAGAATTTGTGATCAACGATTTATTTATAAACAAAACAGATTGTTTCACATTACAAGAAAACAAAGAAATAAAAGCATAAGGTTTAAAACAGTAACATCTTATACTCAGTCAAATGCTCATCCAAGGGTTGGATTTGCATTGACAATCTTTGGGCATTTGTTCCTGAAATGGCTCGTCTCGCGACAGTTGTAGCAAGTACCAGACGGAAAACGAGCTTGAGTAGGGTTGACTTGGAGTTGGGTAGCAGCAAGGTTCATAGCAACTTTGTTTTGGATAGCAAAGCGGCATATGTTAACCAAATGTCCCCACCGTCCACAGTAGGTACATTTGGAGCAGGGTATGAGGTGTGAATGATGACGGTTGCATCGTCTGCACCATGGGGCAGCTCCTAAGTACGGCTTCCTAGCTGGTGGCGCTGCCATTTGGCTAGGTCCCGCTTGATTTGGTGTAACTGCTGCGGGTTTCTTTGAAGCCTTACGCTTCCTTGATTTTGGTGCAGGCTTGACTTCTGCTTCCTTTGGTGACTCTTGAGTGGCTTATTGTTGAGACGAGACATGGCAATACCTAAATCCACCGTCTTCAGAATCACTTCGCCTATTTGCTGAGCAAATTTGGCTGTTTGCTCAGACATTTGACCGTTGCTGAGAGGAAGAGACATTCTAGAAGGAAATGAAAGACATAGGAAGAAACAGGTGAAAGGTTATCGGATAATCAAAACAGAATGACAACGCATGGAAATTGCGATCATTTGTTTGTTACCTAAGGCAAACAAATGAGACGGTGACTAATCAAAGTAAGCGGGTCATATTATTGTATCGTGAAGACATGCTTTAGCCTATAAGTGGACACTCACCCCAAGAGTTCCCAGGTAAGAGTGACTGGTCCGATTATGTGGATTTGTACGAACACTCTAGCCTTAGACAGAAAACTCAGAGTACAGGATCCACTCTTCCAGATTGCACGTGTTCACACTGTAAGACCCAAACTTTGTCGAGGTTTTGAAAATTCAAAGGGGTTCAAAACCTTATAACAGAGGGTTCAAAACCTAGTAATCAATCATCCTAGAACAGATGATTGGTTTTCAATGCGGTTTTGAAATTTGTGTTCTTGTTGTGGTTGTCACTTAAGGATAGGTGACGGTATTGTTTTACGACTAAACGCAAGTAAACTCATGTTAGAGTCCTAGGAAGGTTATATACTAGGTCAAAGCATTACTAATAACCTAATTCCCTATAACCATGGGCTCTGATACCAACTTTTCTGTCACACCCCGACCACGTAAAACAACAAAACGTGGCGGAAACGTCGAGGAGTGTTGTAACAGAATCATTGTTTCATAACACATGGAAATTGAAATATTGTTTTATTGATTAAAAGAGTTACAATGTCTTGACAATCAAAGAAATATAACATAAATAACTAGTCTTGCATCTTTTATTGTCACTAAGGCCCAAGTCCGCCTAAGTGTATCTTGATAAATCCTATGCATCATATCCTGAAACACATGTGAAAATAGGTACGTCAGCATAAAAATGCCTGTGAGATACATAGGTTTTGTGAAAATAGAATTCATGACTTATGTTTAAGAAAATGTTTAGTCATGAACCTTGTAATTTGCTTTGTCTTGTAAATCATTTGAAAAGTGATAAATAAACCAAATGATATATATGTATAAAAGAATAATACATGGTTAAATAAATAACCAAGTAAAATGAGTTTATATCAGATAAGTTGTTTGTAAAACAATGTATTGTGAAAAGTATGTTATTTGTATAAAATGTTATATGTCTGAATTGAAATAATTCAAATAACTCTACGATATGTAATACCATACAAGCACTTATATATAGGAAGTACCAGCGGCGTATCCACCATGCTTGTATCATATTACGCACGCCTCGTTACTTAAATCACTTACTCAAACCAAACCGCCAAAGTAAAATGTTTATGTATAATCATATGTCAAAATGTTTGTGTGAAAACCATGTCTAATGTCTATGTCTAATGTAAATCATGAATTGTGTATATCAATGTCAAAATGTTTATGTCTAATGTAAATCATAAATTGTGTATATTAATGTCAAAATGTTTATGTCTAATGTAAATCATGAATTGTGTATATCAATGTCAAAATGTTTATGTCGAATGTAAATCATGAATTGTGTATGTCAATGTATCATGTATGGTAAGTGAAATATATCAACTAAACCATATGTAAAATGCACAAAAACAAGGTATTGAAGTAAAACATGGTTTAAATCAAAGTTATCTTTTGTGGAACAAATGCATGCTATCCTGATATAAACATCTATGCGGTATTGTGAAATGCATACATCCAAGCCTTGTGACAGTGGTGATAGACCCCTAAACGAATTTAAAGGTCTATCTTTGTTATGTTTATCGAATTCGGTCATTCCTTCCACCCAAACAAACCTAGGGTTCAGGAATGGGAGTTGTCAAGTCCTATGGTACCATTACCTACTAACGAGCGGCGTAGCTAATGTTAATGAATGTATATTGTCCCATTTGAACAAACCAAATGTCATACATTGTAAGCATGTGATGAATAACAAATGTACTAAGTATGAACACAATGGGCATACATAGCATAAAATGTAATGTAAAACAATGTACTAAGTATGCACACAATGGACATACATAGCATAACATGTAATGTAAAACGATGTACTAAGTATGCACACAATGGGCATACATAGCATAAAATGTAATGTAAAACAATGTACTAAGTATGCACACAATGGACATACATAGCATAACATGTAATGTAAAACGATGTACTAAGTATGCACACAATGGGCATACATAGCATAAAATGTAATGTAAAACAATGTACTAAGTATGCACACAATGGACATACATAGCATAACATGTAATGTAAAACGATGTACTAAATATGCACACAATGGGCAAACATAGCATAAACACAATGAAATCATGTACTATAAGTGTACTATTGAACATAACAAGCATATGATATGAAAACAAGGAAAAGCATGAAAGTAACAAGTAGGCACATGTGTTTCACCCCAAAATGTTTGGAAAATAGTAAAAGAGGGTCTATGTACTCACTTGAGATTGCTCAATAGTCCTAGGATAACCACCAAGCAATGCTAGAAGATCACGGAATCAAACGGTACCTTAATATAGGTAACTACATTAATAAACCGGACCTAAATCGGAGGATCGGATAGAATGAGGGCTCGTAAACGAAATGAGTATGGGAACTCATGTAATATGGTTTAACAAAGCCCACATACTAAAATGAAACCTAAACTAAGTGCTTATGACCCATTACGACCCGTTTAGGTAGCTTATGCTACTTTAACGCGTCATTCGCGTGAAACGCGTTCGGAATGCTTAACTAGCCCTATGATAAGTAAAATATGCCTTAGCTTGTCTAATATTGTTGCCAAATCAGTTTAGATGTCAAAAGTTATGTTACATATGTTCAAAACGAATTTTGGCGTCAAAGGGGGTATTTTGGTAATTTACCAAAGGCATATAAACTACCTATCATACAACTAACTAAACTATGTGACCATAAGGTATAACCTCAGAAGGTTATTCCCTATACAACTATGGTCACCTAATGTGTTTGGTCGGATCCTAATGATCGACCAAACAGGTCGGGTTCGAAAGTATAAGCGATTGTTTAGATCGCTTACCTTACGACCCTATATAAGCACTAAACTAAAAGTGACGAGCTAAGCATGTTAAAACATGCTTAACTAAGTTTACTAAACATGTTTGGTATCAAAACAAATGGTTTTGATACCTAAGAGTAGTTTGGTTACAAAATACGCAAGAATGCGCATTTTGGCCGAAACTACGACTCGTCACTGAGCCTAGATAACGTGGTAATCAGTAGGTATAGTCACTAGGGACTATAACCATCGTGATTACACTCACGTTATGAAGTTCAAACGAACTTCGCATTGACCATAAACTGGTCAATGCAGAAAGTCAAACAAAGTTTGACTTTTAACGCTAAAAGAATAAAAAGAACGAAGGATCACTTACAAAGGGTCCCCGAAAGCTTTGATCTCCAAGAAATCTCAGGTAGGAAGTGTATGAACACAACCACTTAGAGAAAAACTCAGATTTAAAGTGGGTTTTGAGTTGTGAATCAAGGGGTATTTATAGGATTCTTGGGACCGTTAGGATCGCTTATCGAATAACGAGCTTTGATCACATCCCTACACTTGTTGGAACACTATGGTACCCAAAATTGGCCCCTCATGATCAGGAAGGGACAAGTGGAATTGAGGTGGGAGTGCTTAACAGCTGTTAAATTCATTTAATCTGGTGTGAAGGGGCCTCGCGGCCCGTGTAAGAAACACCAGGAGGTTATGCGGCCCGCCTGGGCTTCTCTGATCAGAAACATGTTTTGCATATTGACAGTTTCAGTCCCTGTTGGTGTTTAAGCTCATTTCCGACACTTCTCAGGCCCGTAAAGCCAACTTTAAGGCCCTAAAATGATGCCTAAACATTGTGGACATGAAACATGCTCAAAAATATGCCGGATGTTGGTTCGTTTGGTCGTACGATCGCGATGTTCGCTCAATTACGACGGAATGCGCATAAGCGCGAAAAACGATCCAAATGACGCGACGAATGGATTTTTGACAAGACAAACACTAAAATAAAATATTTTAGTTCTCACATAAATTTTTGGATGTCCGGATGTATTCAGAATGTAAGTTATGCGCGAAAATGCAAACTTGTGCACTTTTTGACGCTTTTAGTCCCTGAATGACCCAAAAGTTTATTTTAGCACACCGGACCCCTTAAAGCCTATTTCTAAGCTATGTAAAGGATATTTATGGTATGTTTAACTTATGGTCATGTTCCAGAATGTCTGTTACAGTTCAAATTGGCATACTTTCGCAGTTTGTCAAATTTAGTCCCTGTAGGCGAATTAACTTGATTTCAGCACACCAAACCTTCCAAAGCCTATTTCTAAGTTATGTAAAGGTTATTTAAGGTATGTTTAGCCTATGCCACTATTACGGAGTGTTTGTTGCATTAAACTGGTTATATTTACGTATCAGTGCGCGTATAACCTTCCAGAAAGTGATTTAAGCCCGAAATCGAACAAGAATTGATATGTGTAAATGATACACATATTTATACAAATCCCAAGTATGAAATAAAATATTTCATTAGTTTGGTATTTGTTTAATGGTTGAAGTGACACAGGTGTCACAGAGGCGCTTCGAAACCTTGCACTAGACGTGCTTAAGTTGATACACAAGGTAGAATGCTCATGAAGTTGAGGTGCTAGATATGCCAAGGCGACATATGAAGCAGAATTTGAAGGTTGGGTAATATGAGCAGAATGATTTTCAAAAACTATGCATGGGGTTCTTTAGAAATATGTTTAATGTTTTTGAAATCCTACATAATACTTTTGAAATCATAAAGTAGGTGTATTAGGTAAGTATATTTATAAAACGTTTTAAAATAATGCGAGATAAATTTTGAAATCACGTATAAGGATTTTGAAAATATGGATAATGCTTTTGAAATCATGCACTTGATACATTAAGTAAATATACCGTGTTAAAATCGTTTTCAAACTATATGAAATATTTTGAAATCATGAAGGTTGTTTTGAAAACCTATACTATGTATGTTGTTATGAAAACCAGAATGTAATGATATGGGTACGAGATTGAAGAAAATATCCTTACTTATCTAACCAAGGATTTAAAAGTGATTAATCAAAATGTCACTTATTTTCTGTACTTCGTTTCTTAGAATGAAACGAGCACGAGGGAATCATGAGCGATCATATGAACGAGAGAATTACAAATATGGTTCTTTGGTGTAGGTATCGTAGGGGTATGCCATACACATATGCAACAATATTTGTACATCAGAATTGCAAACAACGATTTTATTTATAAACAAAACCGATTGTTTTCAGAGTTCAAGAAAAACAAAAGAAACAAAAGCATAAGATTCAGATTATTCAAAGTAGTAGCATCTTCTAACCAGCCAAATGCTCATCCGTGGGTCAGATTTGCATTGACAATCTTTGGGTATTCGTCCCTGATATAACCCGTCTCGCCATAGGTGTAGCAAGCACCAGAAGGAAAACGAGCTTGTGTTGGATCTGCTTGAAACTGAACAGGGTTCTGAAAAGCTTGGTTTAGCACAGTGACTGAACGACAGACTCGTGCCGTATGTATAATAAGTCCACAATTGAAACATTTTCGACATTTGACACTGGCATGGTGATGGAGGTTACACTGATTGCACAAAGGAGCAGTTCCCAAGTACGGCTTCTTGGCTGGTGGTGCTGCCACCTGGCTAGGTTCTGTTTGATTTGGTGCAACGGCTGGAGGATTCTTTGAAGCTTTACGCTTATTTGATTTTGGTGAAGGCTTGGCTTCTGTTTCCTTTGATGCTTCTTGGGTAGCTTCATCATTGAGACGAGACATGGCGACAGCTAATTAAACAGTCTTCAGGATTACTTCACCTATTCGCTGGGCAAATTTGGTAGTCTGCTCGGACATTTGAGTGTCGCTGTGATGAAGAGACATTCTGGAGGAAATAAAAGGCATAGGAGGAAACAAGTGAAATGTTATCGGATAATGACAACGTATAAAAATTGCGATCATTCGTTTGTTACCTAAGGCAAACAAATGAGACGGTGACTAATCAACGCAAGCAGGTCATATTAATGTATCGCGAAGACATGCTTTAGCCTATAAGTGGATACTCACCCCAAGAGTTCCCAGGTAAGAGTGACTTGTCCGATTATATGGATTTGTACGAACACGCTAGCCTTAGATAGAAAACTTAGAGTACAAGCATCCACTCTTCCAGATTGCACATGTTCACATTATAAGACCCAAACTTTGACGAGATTTTGAAAACTTTGAAGGTTCAATACCTTATAATAAATCATCCTAGAACAGATGATTGGTTTTCAAAGCGGATTTGAAATTTGAGTTCTTGTTGTGGTTGTCACCTAAGGATAAATGACGGTATTGTTTTAAGATCTAAACACAAGAATCTTATGTTAGGGGTCCTAGGAAGGTTATAGACTAGGTCAAAGCGTTACTAATAACCTAATTCCCTATAACCATGGGATCTGATACCAACTTTTCTGTCACACCCCGACCGCATAAAACAACAAATCGCGGCAGAATCGTGGGGGAGTGTTGTAACATTATCATTGTTTCATAACACACGGAATTTTAAAGTTTCGTTTTATTTAAAGATTAACCATTTACATTATCTTGAAATCTAAACAAACAAGTTAAACATAGTCTATGATTGTTATTAAGTCACTAAGGCCTCGTCCAGTCCTATGTAAGCATGCATCCTAGCAATCAACATCATTCAACAACACCTGGAACATATGTAAAAACAAAGTCAACAAAGAAATGCTGGCGAGCACATAGGTTTACAAGAGTGTCGGATTCATGGCTAGTTTACATGTTGCAATACCTAATTAAAAACCCTGTTTTGAAAAAGTGTATAGTATTGCAACATAATTAACCAACTCAAATCAAGTTGGTTATAATTTGAAAAATATCGTAGCCATGCTTCTTAACCCCAAAACATTTGTTTAATTAAATCAAATTGTAAAACATCTCGTAAAAACTTGTTAATAAAACTCGTATGGTTTATATTATTCAGAAAACATCATTGTGTGACATCGTTTCAAAATCGTTTACCCAAGTGAACTAAATAACGCCACTGTATGTAATATGATGAAAACACTTATATATAAGAAGTACCAGCGGCGTATCTACCATGTTTTCATCACATTACACCCGTCCCGTTATCTAAACACTAACCAAAAACCAATTGTTTACCCAAATTGTTTAACTCATTAAAATCTCTTTAGTCATTTAAATCATTCCCGTTTTAATTGTGAAAACTACTTTTGGTCGTCTCGCTAATAACATTCAAACCTTCGCGACTCGCCTATCTCAAAACTCGCATTAATAAACCACCAAAGGGTAAATTAACAATAACAGATTCAGTCGTTACCCACCTAACCCACCCATAACCATGGGTGCGGTCTGATAACGGGATTTGTCAGATCCTATGGTACCATAACTTAATACTGGTCGGTTTGGCCAAAACTAATGAATGTTATTCGTTATGTAATTACAACCAACAAGTTTATCCACATTATCGAAATCGTTATCAGTTTAGTATAAACCATTTTAATCATTTTCGAAACCGTCGTTAAAAACATTGAAATCATTTAACACAGATGAATCACCCCAAAACAATCGAAAATAGTAAAATAGGGGAGCTATGTACTCACTTGAGAATGCTTAGAAGTCTTGAATAACAACCAAACAAAGCTAGAGGGATCACGGAAATCAATAGGCACCAAATATATGTAACTATGTAAATAAACCAGACCTAAATCAGAAGATTGGATAGGATGAGGTTTTGTAAACCAAATGAGTATTGGAACTCATATGACATGGTTTAACAAAGCCTACATACTAAATCGAAACCTAACCTAAGTGCTTACGATCCATTACGACCCGTTTAGGTAGCTTACGCTACTTTAACGTGTCGTTCGCGTAAAACGCGTTCGGACCGCCTAACTAGTCCTATGACAAGTATTATATGCCTTAACATGTCTAATAATGTTACCTAATTAGTTTAATTATCAAAATTTAGTTTACATATTCTTAAAATGAAATTATGCGTAAAAAGGGTATTTTGGTCATTTTCCTAAGGCATATAACTACCTATCATACAACTAACTAAATGAAGTGACCATAAGGTATAACCTCGGAAGGTTATTCCCTATACAACTATGGTCACTAAACATGTTTGATCGGATCCTAATGATCGACCAAACGGGTCGGGCTCAAAAGTCTAAGCGGTTGTTTAGACCGCTTATCTTACGACCCTATATAAGCACTAAACTAAAAGTGACGAGTTAAACATGTTAAAACATGTTTAACGAAGTTAGAAAACAAGTTTGATATCAAACCAAACGGTTTTGATACCCAAGAATAGTTTGGTTGAAAAATACATATGAATACGCATTTTGACCGAAACTATGACTCGTCACTACACCTAATCAACGTGGTAATTAGTAGGTATAGTCATAAGGAACTATAACCATCGTGATTATGCTCACGTTGCGAAGTTTAAATGAACTTCGTGTTGACCAAAGACTGGTCAAAGCAGAAAGTCAAACACAGTTTGACTTTCGTGCTTAAAAACGCATAAAAGCATGAAAGAATACTTACAAAGGGTCCAAGCTAGGAAGATCTTGATCAAATTACTCAGGTATGAAGTTCTTGAACTCCAACTTAGAGTAATTCAATCAAATTTGTGAGGAATGAGGATGAAGGTGATGGTATTTATAGAAAACCCACAACCGTTAGGATCGTTCCTCACAAAACGTGCTTCGATCTTGCCCCTCCATGTGGGCACATGGTATTGTAATACAAGGGGCATACTAAAAACCATCAAATCTCGCCCAAAGTATGCAAAACCTTGGGTTAAAACCATCAAAAACAGGCTGGAAGTCCAAATTCAATGTTTCTGATCTGGGCAACTCTCGTGGGCCGCGTAAGAATAGGCTTAGTCTTACGCAACAGGCCTAAGAAGTTTGGCAGAATTACAATTTTAGTCCCTGCAGGCCTAAAACTTGGTATTTGATGCATTTTTGACACGTTTAAGCTCCGTTAACCTCATTTCAAGGCTCTAAAATGAAGTTAAAGTATAGGGAACATGAAACATTCTCTAAAACATCTCGGATGTTGGTTCGGTTGGCCGTACGGTTGCGTTGTTCGGTTAATTACGACGGAAGTCGTAACGAACGCAAAAACAATTCAAATTAAGCGATGAATGGAATTTTATCATGCCAATCACTAAAATAAAGTATTTTAATGATTAAATAAATTTTTGGATGTCCGGATATATTCAGAACGTAAGATATGCGCGAAAATGCAAACTTATGCACTTTCTGACGGTTTTAGTCCCTGTTGATCAAATAAGTTTATTTTTGCGCACCAAACACCTCAAAGCCTATTTCTAAGCTATGAAAGGATATTTAGGGCATGTTTAACTTATGATCATATTCCGAAATGTTCGTTACAGTACGAATCGGCATACTTTCGCAGTTTGTCAAAATTAGTCCCTGTAAGCGAATAAACTTGATTTCGACACACCAAACCATCTAAAAATTATTTCTAAGTTATGTAAAGGTTATTTAAGGTATGTTAAGCCTATGTTACTGTACCAGAGAGTTTGTCACATTAAACTAATTACGTTTACGCATCAGTTCGCGAATAACTTTCCAGAAAGTGATTTAAAGCTTGAAATCGAACGAGAATTGATATGTGCAAATGATACACATATTTATACAAATTCCAAGTATGAAACACAATATTTCATTGATTTGGTATTTTTTTGATGGCTGTGGAGGCACAGATGTCACATGGGCCACCCAACATAATAGGTTATGTTATGCTGGTGGGCCGAACAACCCAATATCCAATCGCACAAGCTGTTTCTGATCGCACAAGTGTAGTTGGACCGCACAAGTTGATTGTCTATTTATATGATGGGCCGTATAGGTTTTGGGTTACTTATGTTATTGGGCCGGGTATGTTTTGGATCGCACAACCCGTCATGAGTCGGACAAGATTGTGCTGGACGCACAACAGGTTGGGCCGATTATCTTTTGGGCTTTATCTTTTGGATCGCACAAGAGGATTGGGCTAGCACAACCATAACAACCCAATCACTCGAAGTCACACAAGTTTGGGTTATGTTTATGTGAACTGCATGCTACTGTTAATATGATCGATGTGTTTGCCATACTCGTTATGTGTTGTAACTTGTTAGCTTATGTGTAAACCTACGTGCACTACTTGAACCTAGACCTGACTTGTATGGCAACCATGTTAGGACGTGGTTGACCACATATAGCTCTAGTGACCTTTTCATGTATCTGCCGAGCTAACCTAAGGTGAGTTCACACTTTCTTTAGGCATGGGATTCCCGGTGGTTTGGGAATGGGTTAGGGAACTAAAACAGAACCTGCATATTCTCCTTGGGTAGGATATGTACCTCCATGGGAAGGATGAAAACATTAAGCCTACGTATTATCCTTGGGTAGATTACATACCTCCATCCTCCATAGGAAGGATGACAACATAAATCTTACTAGACATAACTCTATCATGAAGTCGTTCATTTTTATATCGACTTAATCGCTAGGCCATTGGAGAATGGGTCATTAGTTAAATAGTGCTATTAGGTTTGACAAGCCTCACACCGTGCCACAGAGGACGGGACTCGACTAATGGATCTGGGCACTTAGTCAATGATGATAGACATTGACGCTGGGCACATAAACATGTCTTCAGTCAGTAGTCGATATGGTAACGGGTCTAGTGGTTAACATGGGGTAGCCCCCACTGGTTATGGTTTGGGAAACAAGGAACTGATTAACTCATGGTTTTCTAAAGAACTTATGGTTTTTGGAACAACTTTAAAATAGATAACCAACGGTGAACTCGCTCAACTTTGTTGTTGATTCATTGCTACATGCCTTGCAGGTCGTTAGGTTGATAGAGCGAGCTTGCACGAGAAGGAGAGGTTGTTGTGGGACATGGACTTTTGAGTTCCATGTTAAACATTTGAACTTTTACATTTATGTTTTGGTTTTAAATTTTATGCTTCCGTTGATAACTTGAACTTAGTTAATTTCTTTTGGACACCAATTGTATTGTGGGTGGTTTTATATTTACTTAAATACATTGTTCAATATGATTGGTGGCTTGATCCTGGTCAAGTCACACCTCCTGTGGTGATACTCCGCTTGTGGAATTGGGGGGGGGGGGTGACAGATTGGTATCAGAGCCATTGGTTATAGTGAACTTGGTTTTAAAAAGGGAAAAGCTTTGTGACAAAACCAGACTATAACTTGTATAATGCTCAACGATCCACAACGACACTTCGCTCCATGTGTAAGACTCAACACTATAGGTAATATGATTAATTTTTATATTGCCTGGTTGTTAGTTAAAGTAGTGCATTGATCATGGTATGCTTAGTTAGCGTAACGATTATTGCGTGAAACCCTGTGTGCTTGCTCTCTTCTGTCATCCCATACTCTTGCACTTTTGTGACATCTTTCTCATTTGTTTCCTTCGATGTGAAGATCATGAGTGGACGCCTGAACTTGACTCAAGCCCAGCTGACGGCTCTAATCAACGAACGAGTTGCTGAGGCACTCGCAACAGCTCCAGCAGGAGGTATAACCTGCCATATCGACCTATCCTAGGATGTTTAGCTCCTGCTCTCGCGAACCAACTCTCGTGCTTAACCTTGTCTTTTCTTTCTTGCACGACAGGTCAACATGCTCAACATCCCGTGTGTACACTCAAGACCTTTATGGACTGTCGACCTAGTACCTTCAGTGGTACAGAAGGAGCTGTAGGTCTTCTCCACTGGTTCGAGAAGATCGAATCTGTCTTTGAAATGTGTGAATGCCCTGTTGCTAGTAAGGTGAAGTTTGCTACGGGAACTCTTGAAGGTAGTGCGCTCACGTGGTGGAACGCTCAGGTTCAAATGCTAGGGTTGGCAGCTGCTAATTCCACCCCATGGAACGACTTTAAGGATCTAATCAAGGAGGAGTATTGTCATCTTGATAACATTCACAAGCTAGAAGTGAAGTTCTACAACTTGAAGATGACGGGTTCTGAGATCGAGGCGTACACTAAAAGATCAAATGAACTAGCTGCTTTGTGTCCTACCATGGTGGACCCTCCCTGCAAACGTATCGAGCTTTACATCAAGGGTTTATTGCCAGAGATTCAGAGTATGGTAACTTCGGCTAACCTTCTCATGATTCAGTAGGTCATACGACTATCCCACTGCCTCATTGATCAGGCAGTTGTGCAGAACAGACTGCCAAAGCGTATTAGTGCTACCACTACTTCTGATGCTCCTAGCGACAACAAGCGCAAGTGGGATGGAAATTCAAGCAAGGGTTCAGCTTCTGTTCAGTCTCAGTCTCAGCAGCGAAGGACTGGCGACCACAAGAGCCCTGGTCAACAAGAAGGGTACAAGGGAAATCAACCTAAGTGTAACCGTTGTAACTTGCACCACAGCGGGCCGTGTAACAAGGGTCGCTGTCATAGATGCAACAAACCTGGTCACGCAGCGAAGGATTGTAGGAGCCCATATCCAGCAAATCAGAATCGTCAATAGCAGCAACAAGCTCCACAGAACCAACAACAGCAACAACAACAGGGTAATAATAAAGGATGTTTTCAATGTGGGGCTGAAGGCCACTTCAAAAGGAACTGTCCACAACTGAACCAAAATCAGAACATTTAACAGTTTATATCATCCCTTCGTACGAAGCTATGCCTTCGTACAAAGCTGAGCTGATGTCACCAAGAACACTTTTCGAACAGAAATTTCAATCCAGAGACTTCAATTCTTGGAATTTCATGATGAAACTTCATAGGATTGTGTGAAAATCAATTCCGAACACAATGATGTCTTCAATTTCGAATTTCATCCATGAGTTGACCTTCAATTTGATGTTTTTTTATGGTTTAACGTCAAAACTCACTACACATCCAAAATTATTGAGCGTCGGTGATAAGAAACGATACCAATTGAGAGTCCTGGATCCGATGAGTTTTACGGAGCTTTAGTCCCGAGATGATCAGTTCGGTGACAAGAAATGAGTAGAAGATAGAATAGAACACCAAAAAGTCACATATAATCTGGTCTCTTATTGATAATCCAACGTTACAAAACCGTGAGACCAGTTGGACATCATTCCCCTCAGGGATCAAAAGCTTATCCAACACAATGTCACACCCCGACCACGTATAACATACAAAACGTGGCGGAAAACGCCGGGGAGTGTTGTAACAGAATTAATTGTTTCATAACCATGGCATACAAAGTTGTATTTTATTTATCAACATAAGAGTTTCATTGTTTCAAACAGTAATCAAAGAGTTTATAACATAATTAAACATAGTCTATCTTCATTTTAAGTCTCTAAGGCACAGGTCCGCCCTAGTGTCACGATCATCATCCTACGCAAAAGCTCCTGAAAACACATGTGAAAATAGGTACGTCAGCATAAAAATGCCTGTGAGATACATAGGTTTTGTGAAAATAGGATTCATGACTTAAGTTTAAGAAAAAGTTGTTTAGTAAAAGTCAATCATGAATCTTGTAAATTGTCTTGTTTTGTAAATCGATTAAAAAGCGATAAGATCGAATGATATGTATAAATAAAAGAATAATGCGTGGTTAAATGTATAACCAAGTAAAATGAGTTGTATAAAGTAAATTGTTTGTAAACCAAAGTCTTGTGAAAATCGTGTTACTTGTGTAAAATGTATAAGTCCAAATTGAATGATTTAAATAACGCTATGATATGTAATATAATACAAACACTTATATAAAGGAAGTACCAGCGACGTATCCACCATGCTTGTATCATATTACTCACATCTCGTTACTTAAGTCACTTAAACAAACCACCAATGTATAAAGTCTATGTTTAAACCAATAGTCAAAAGTCCTTGTATATGCCATGTCAAATGTTTAAAAGTAGTCATGTAATGTGTATCAAATGTTATGTATTGTAAGTAAAGTATTGTCACATAATCCAAATGTAGAAATGTACAAAACAAAGTATTTTGAATATATCAAAAAGTTATGTTTTGCAAAGTAATGCATGTTACATTGATACAAACATTTATGTGGTAAGTTAACGCATACATTCAAGCCTTGAGACAGTCGGATAACCCTTTCAGTCAAGGTTATCAAAAGAAATGTTTTCGGATTCAGTCATTCCTTACATCCAAACAAACCCGGGATGTCAGGAATGGGATTTGTCAAGTCCTATGGTACCACTACTTACTACCAAGCGGCGTAGCAAATGTTAATGAACGTAATAAAGACCCGTTTGTGCAAACCAAATGTCATAGCAGTTGTATACATGTCATATGAAAACAATGTACTAAGTATGCTAAGTTAACATACAAAGCAGAAAAGTCTTGTAAATCAATGTGCTAGCATGCTATCAGTCAACATACATAGCAGAAATATAAAGTAAAACAATGTACTAAGTATGCACACAATGGACATACATAGCATGAAATGTAATGTAAAATGATGTACTAAGTACGCACACAATGGGCATACATAGCATGAAATGTAATGAAATCATGTACTATAATGTACTAATAAACATAGCAGGTATATGATGTGAAAGCATGGAAAGCATGAAAGTAACAAGTAGGCACATGTGTTTCACCCCAAAACAGTTTGGAAAACAGTAAAAGAGGGGTCTATGTACTCACATAAACACCTTGAAAACATTTAAAAGAGGGGGTTCTATGTACTCACTTGAGATTACTCAGTAGTCTTGGAGTGACAACCAAACAATGATAGAGATCACGGAACCAAACAATGATAGAGATCACGGAATCAAACAGCATGAAAGTAACAAGTAGGCACATGTGTTTCACCCCAAAACAGTTTGGAAAACAGTAAAAGAGGGGTCTATGTACTCACATAAACACCTTGAAAACATTTAAAAGAGGGGGTTCTATGTACTCACTTGAGATTACTCAGTAGTCTTGGAGTGACAACCAAACAATGATAGAGATCACGGAATCAAACAGCACCTAATATAGGTAACTATGTTAATAAACCGGACCTAAATCGGAGGATCGGATAGAATGAGGGTTCGTAAACCAAACGAGTATAGAGACTCATGTAATATGGTTTAACAAAGCCCACATACTAAAACGAAACCTAACCTAAGTGCTTGTGACCCATTACGACCCGTTTAGGTAGCTTATGCTACTTTAACGCGTCGTTCGCGTGAAACGCGTTCGGACCGCCTAACTAGTCCTATGACAAGTGTTATATGCCTAAACATGTTACATAATCAGTTATGTGACAAAAGTTTAGGTTATATATGCTTAATTACCAATTATACATGAAAAGGGTATTCTGGTAATTTACCTAAGGCATATAAACTACCTATCATACAACTATTCAAACGAAGCGACCATAGGGTATAACCTCGGAAGGTTATTCCCTACCTACTATGGTCACCTAATGTATTTGGTCGGATCCTAATGATCGACCAAATAGGTCGGGTTCGAAGGTATAAGCAATTTATTAGATCGCTTACCCTTACGACCCTAGACAACGTGGTAATCAGTAGGCATAGTCCCAAACGACTATAACCAACGTGATTACACTCACGTTGCGAAGTTCAAACGAACTTCGCATGGACCATAAACTGGTCAATGCAGAAAGTCAAAAAAGTTTGACTTTCAGACTCGAAAAGACTCGAAAAACAATAAAAGAACGAAGGAATACTTACGAAGGGTCCCCGAATGCTAATTTTGATTCAAGTAGCTCAGGTATGAAACAATGGTTCCAACTTAGAGCTTCTCAAATCAAAATTCTTGTGGGTTTTGTAATGGCATGGGGGGGATATTTATAGTTTTCGGTTAGCCGTTAAGATCGTTTCTTGGAAACCGTGCTTTGATCTTGGCCATACACCTTAAGATAGTGGTTTTTGAAAACCATTTGAGCCCCTAGTATTGCCCAATACCATGTGCACAAGAGGAATGGACCAGATCCAATGTTTCTGCATGTTTTCTGCTGTCTGGGGACCTGATGCGGGCCGTGTAAAGGTGCACACAAACCTTACGCGGGCCGCATGGCCTGTCTGATCAGCAAACATCTTTCAGAAATGACAGTTTTGGTCCCTGTTGTGTTTTAAGGCCATTTCCGACACTTCTAAGGCCCGTAAAGCCAACTTTAAGGCCCTAAAATGATGCCTAAACATTGTGGACATGAAACATGCTCAAAAATATGCCGGGTGTTGGCTCGTTTGGTCGTACGAACGCGATGTTCGCTTAATTACGACGGAATGCGCATAAGCGCGAAAAAAGATCCAAATGACGCGACGAATGGATTTTTCTTATGCCAAACACTAAAATAAAATATTTTAGTGCTTACATAAATTTTTGGATGTCCGGATGTATTCAGAACGTAAGTTATGCGCGAAAATGCAAACTTGTGCACTTTTTGACGCTTTTAGTCCCTGAATGACCCAAAAGTTTGTTTTAGCATATCGAACCCCTCAAAGCCTATTTCTAAGCTATGTAAAGGATATTTATGGTATGTTTAACTTATAGTCATGTTCCGGAATGTCTGTTACAGTTCAAATTGGCATACTTTCGCAGTTTGTCAAGTTTAGTCCCTGTAAGCGAATTAACTTGTTTTTGCCATACCAAAGCCTTCAAAACTTATTTGTAAGTTATGTAAAGGTTATTTAAGGTATGTTAAGTATATGTTGATGTTCTGGAGTATTTGTCGCATTAAACTGATTACGTTTACGCATCAGTTTGCGTATAACTCTCCAGAAAGCGATGTAGAGTTTGAAATTGGACAAAAGTCAAAACATGAAAAATGTAAAACACAACCAAACAAACATTGGGATCAAATAACATTGTTTTATTGATAATTGAACTGTTCACAATGATAACAAGCACAGATGTTACAGTCTCCCCTACTTGTGGAAATTTCGTCCCGAAATTTATTTAGAGGAAACTCGTGGGAAAAGATGCGGATATTGTGCCTTCATTTGATCTCCGCGTTCCCAAGTAAACTCGGGTCCACGTTTAGCTTCCCAGCGAACTTTGACCAAAGGAATGCGCTTGCGTTTAAGCCACTTGACTTCACGTTCCATGATTTCCACAGGTTTCTCAACAAATTTCAGTGTTTTACCAACACGAATTTCGTCAAGTGGTACGTGGAGGTTCTCATCAGCTAAACACCTCTTGAGATTGGACACGTGAAAGGTTGGATGAACATTTCCAAGTTCAGGAGGTAACTCAAGTCTGTAGGCTACCTTACCGATTCTTTCGACAATCTTGAATGGTCCAACGTATCTAGGTGCAAGTTTTCCTTTATTTCCAAATCTGATCACACCTTTCCAAGGTGAGACCTTAAGTAATACTCGATCACCGACTTGAAATTCCAAAGGCTTGCGTTTTGGGTCCGCGTAACTCTTTTGACGGCTTCTAGCTGTCTGAAGGTTATCACGAACTTTCTTTACCTTATCAGTTGTCTCTAAAATGAGGGCAGGTCCAGTAAGTTGAGCCTCGCCGATCTCATTCCAGCAGACTGGTGAACGACATTTTCGACCATAGAGAGCTTCGAAAGGAGCCATTTTGATGCTGGTGTGATAACTGTTGTTGTAGGAGAATTCAATCAACTGAAGATGTGAATCCCAACTACCACCAAAGTCGATCACACAAGCTCTAAGCATATCCTCCAGAGTCTGGATTGTTCTTTCAGATTGACCATCCGTTTGCGGATGATAAGTTGTGCTCAGATTAAGTTGGGTCCCCATAGCAGATTGCATGGTTCTCCAAAAATGAGAAGTGAAACGAGCATCTCTGTCAGAAATGATGTTCAAAGGAACACCATGTCGAGCTACAATTTCATCCACATAGATTTTAGCAAGTTTGTCAGCAGGAAAATCCTCACGGATTGGCAAGAAATGTGCTGACTTAGTAAGACGATCAACAACTACCCAGATGGCATCATGACCTTTCTTGGTGCGTGGAAGTTTGGTAACAAGATCCATAGTAATGTTTTCCCATTTCCAAACTGGGATCTCTGGTTGCACCAATAAACCTGAAGGACGTTGATGTTCAGCCTTAACCTTAAGACAAGTAAGGCATTTTGATACGTATAAGGCAATGTCTTTCTTCATACCGGGCCACCAATACTGAATACGAAGGTCCTTATACATCTTATCTGAGCCCGGATGAATAGAATAACGAGACTTATGGGCTTCATCCATAAGCAAGGTACGAAGATCATCCTGACTTGGGACCCACAAACGGTCCATGAAGTAATACGATCCATTGTCCTTCAGTTCCAGATCAGGTGTTATGTGATAGGGAAATTCCTTATCCATCAAACCTTGTGAAACACAAGATTGTTGAGCCTGAGAAATGCGTGCCTGGATATCGGATTGAGCTTGAATAACAGATTGAACACGTACACAATGAAGCTTAGTACGTTCCTTACGACTCAATGCATCGGCTACGACATTCGCCTTACCAGGATGGTAGCGAATTTCACAGTCATAGTCGTTTAAAAGCTCAACCCAACGTCGTTGCCTCATGTTGAGTTCTTTCTGATTGAAGATATGCTGAAGACTTTTGTGGTCTGTGAAAACCACACATTTTGTACCGTACAAATAGTGTCTCCAGATCTTGAGAGCGAAAACAACTGCACCCAACTCAAGATCATGAGTGGTGTAGTTCTTCTCATGTATCTTCAACTGCCTTGATGCATATGCTATGACTTTGTTCCTTTGCATCAGAACACAGCCAAGACCCAATTTAGATGCATCGCAATAAACGACGAAATCATCATTGCCCTCAGGCAAAGTCAGAACAGGCGCATCACAAAGTTTCTGCTTCAAGTGTTGAAAAGCTTCCTCTTGTTTGTATCCCCAATCAAAGGGCTTGTTCTTCTGAGTTAGAGCAGTTAGAGGAACTGCAATCTTTGAAAAGTTTTCAATGAAGCGGCGAAAATAACCCGCCAGACCAAGAAAAGAATGCACTTCAGTAGGATTAGTAGGCGTATCCCAATCCTTAATCGCACTGATCTTGGAGGGATCTACATGAATACCTTGTTTGTTGACAATATGTCCTAAGAATTGAACTTCTTTAAGCCAGAATTCACACTTGGAGAATTTGGCGAAAAGTTGCTCTTTCTTTAGGAGTTCCAGAGTAAGACGAAGATGTTGCTCGTGATCAGCTCGCATCTTAGAATAAATCAAGATGTCGTCAATGAAAACAATGACGAACTGATCCAAATAAGGCTTGCAGACCCTATTCATTAAGTCCATGAAAACAGCAGGAGCATTAGTCAAACCGAATAGCATGACTGTGAATTCATAATGCCCATAACGAGTGCGGAATGCTGTCTTGGGAATATCTTCTTCATGCACCCGAAGTTGATGATATCCGGATCGCAGATCAATCTTCGAGAAATAAGAAGCACCTTGTAACTGATCAAAGAGGTCGTCTATGCGCGGTAGGGGATATCGATTCTTGATGGTAAGCTTGTTAAGCTCACGATAATCGATACACATTCTAAAAGATCCATCCTTCTTCTTAAAAAAAAGAACGGGAGCACCCCAGGGTGAAAAGCTAGGACGGATAAAACCTTTGTCAGAGAGCTCCTGAAGCTGCTTAGACAACTCTTGCATCTCAGACGGTGCAAGACGATATGGAGCTCTGGCAATGGGATTTGCACCAGGTACGAGATCAATACGGAACTCGACTTGGCGTGCTGGAGGTAGACCAGGTAAGTCTTCAGGGAGTACTTCAGAATAATCCCGAACGACAGGAATATCTGAAATAGACTTACCCTTGCCTTTATCTGCTGTAACATGTGCTAAGAAAGCCACATAGTTCTTCCGCAGATATTTCCGAGCTTTAAAACAAGACAAAAGTTTGAGACCACCGACAGGTTTCTCACCTTGAACCTGTAGGATCTCGCCTGTTGAAAGCGGCACACGAACAATCTTCTCAGAACAAACTATCTCTGCGTGATGCTTAGATAACCAATCCATACCCACTATAACGTCGAAGCTTCCAAGTTGCATTGGCGTGAGGTCAATAGGAAAAAGATGGTCGTTAAGGTTTAACTGGCAGTTGCGAAGAACAAAATCAAGAACAATGGGTTCACCGCTAGCAACTTCTACTGTCAAAGGTTTACCTAGTTTCGTTCTAGACACGCGAAGCATTTGCTCAAAAGACAATGACACAAAACTCTTATCGGCACCCGAATCAAAGAGAACAGATGCAGGCTGATTATTAATTAAGAACGTACCGTTCACCACTTCATTGTCTGCCTGCGCCTCTTGGGCATTCATGTTGAAGACTCGACCTCGAGCCGGAGCCTGATTCTGATTCTGGTTAGCTAGTCTTGGGCACCGGTTCCTGTAGTGGGTCAGATCCCCACAATTGTAGCACGAACCAGGAGGAAAATGAGGTCGTGCAGCTTGACCTTATTGCTGAGTAAGAGGCTGAGCAACTTGTTGGGCTTGGTTCTGAACTGCCTGGTTCTGGTTATGGTTAACAGGAATGCGACAAGTAGCGGCAAGATGACCAGATCTTCCGCAGTTGGTGCACTGACGACACTGGAGATGTGGTAGGTGATGGCCATTACACCTGTTGCACAAAGGTGCATTGCCAAAATAAGGCTTCTTGGCGGTTGGTTGCGCAGGCTGATTTGGTGCAGCTTGAGCCTGTGCAGTAACGGCATAGTTTTGGGAATCCTTTCGCTTCCTTGCCCTTTTCGATGAACCAGAATCCTTTCCATTCTTGTTTTGACCTTTCTTGCTATCTTCCTTGTCAGCCGACTACTTCTTGCCCTTGTCACCCTTCCTGTGTAACTTATTCTACCGAATCTGCGACTCAGTCAATGTCGCTGATAACTCGATCGCCTGGCGGAGTGTGGCAGGGTTACTACCAGTAAGGATGTCTTGCACTGAGTCAGGTAGGCCGTCGATGTACCTTTCGATAGCCTTGTCGAGTGGGGTAACCATTGTTGGTCAAAGCAGACTCAACTCCTCAAACCTATCAGTATACGCCTGATGCTCACCACTATCTTGCTTCAAGTCATCAAACTCCTTCTCCAACGCTCGTTGTTCATGACGAGGACAAAACTCCCTCATCATAAGAGCTCTAAGTTCAGCCCATGTCTGTGCTAGAGCAACTTCTGCACCACGGTCTCTCATTACCCCATTCCACCATGTAAGAGCCCTCTTCTGAAACACTCTCTAAGAAAACTCAACCTTGCGATTATCCGGACACTAAACATGACGGAAAGTATTCTCAATGCTCTCGAACCATTGAAGAAGCCCAGTCGCTCCTTCAGAACCACTAAACTTGAGTGGTTTAGCCGAGTTAAAAGTCTTGAAATTGCATGGACCATTGTTGTTGTTGTTGGCTTGGTTCCATTGAGCAAAGAGATTTGGGAATTGAGCAGCCATCTGCTGCGCAATGATTTCTGCCAGTTCGGCATTCGCTATCTGGTTTTCGCGTCGAGGAGGCATTCTAAAAGAGGAAAACATGAAAGGAAACGAGTGAGATGATTGGATGAAGAGAATGAGATGAAACAAAATTAACAAAAGAAAAGATGGTGGTCATTTGTCCGCATTACCAAGCAAACAAACGACACACAATGACTAATCAAAGTAAATGGATCAAAAATAATGTATCGCGAAGACATGCTCGCCTATAAGTGAACACTCATCCCAAGAATTCCCAGGTAAGCACAACTGGTCTCGCGTCTGATGAGATATATACGAAGTGCTTGCCTAGACAGAAAACCCAGAATACAGGCATTCACTCTTCCAATTTGCACGTGTTCACACTATTTAGAACCCAAAACTTTGACGAGATTTTGAAAATTTGAAGGCACAAGGCCAAAAACCAAACTGAAAGGGTTCAAAACCATATAACAGAGGGTTCAAAACCTTACAATAGAGGGTTCAAAACCTTGTAATAAATCATTCAAAAACAGATGATTGTTTTTCAAAAAATCGTTTCGGAAAAATTTGGTTCTTGTTTTGATAATCAACTAAGGATAGGTGATGTACATGTTTTAAGATCTAAACACAAGATAACTTGTGTTAGGGTCCTAGAAAAGTTATAGTCTAGGTCAAAGAATTACTAATAACCTAATTCCCTATAACCATTGGCTCTGGTACCAACTCTTCTGTCTCACCCCGACCACGTATAACATACAAAACGTGGCGGAAAACGTCGGGGAGTGTTGTAACAGAATTAATTGTTTCATAACCATGGCATACAAAGTTGTATTTTATTTATCAACATAAGAGTTTCATTGTTTCAAACAGTAATCAAAGAGTTTATAACATAATTAAACATAGTCTATCTTCATTTTAAGTCTCTAAGGCACAGGTCCGCCCTAGTGTCACGATCATCATCCTACGCAAAAGCTCCTGAAAACACATGTGAAAATAGGTACGTCAGCATAAAAATGCCTGTGAGATACATAGGTTTTGTGAAAATAGGATTCATGACTTAAGTTTAAGAAAAAGTTGTTTAGTAAAAGTCAATCATGAATCTTGTAAATTGTCTTGTTTTGTAAATCGATTAAAAAGCGATAAGATCGAATGATATGTATAAATAAAAGAATAATGCGTGGTTAAATGTATAACCAAGTAAAATGAGTTGTATAAAGTAAATTGTTTGTAAACCAAAGTCTTGTGAAAATCGTGTTACTTGTGTAAAATGTATAAGTCCAAATTGAATGATTTAAATAACGCTATGATATGTAATATAATACAAACACTTATATATAGGAAGTACCAGCGACGTATCCACCATGCTTGTATCATATTACTCACATCTCGTTACTTAAGTCACTTAAACAAACCACCAATGTATAAAGTCTATGTTTAAACCAATAGTCAAAAGTCCTTGTATATGCCATGTCAAATGTTTAAAAGTAGTCATGTAATGTGTATCAAATGTTATGTATTGTAAGTAAAGTATTGTCACATAATCCAAATGTAGAAATGTACAAAACAAAGTATTTTGAATATATCAAAAAGTTATGTTTTGCAAAGTAATGCATGTTACATTGATACAAACATTTATGTGGTAAGTTAACGCATACATTCAAGCCTTGAGACAGTCGGATAACCCTTTCAGTCAAGGTTATCAAAAGAAATGTTTTCGGATTCAGTCATTCCTTACATCCAAACAAACCCGGGATGTCAGGAATGGGATTTGTCAAGTCCTATGGTACCACTACTTACTACCGAGCGGCGTAGCAAATGTTAATGAACGTAATAAAGACCCGTTTGTGCAAACCAAATGTCATAGCAGTTGTATACATGTCATATGAAAACAATGTACTAAGTATGCTAAGTTAACATACAAAGCAGAAAAGTCTTGTAAATCAATGTGCTAGCATGCTATCAGTCAACATACATAGCAGAAATGTAAAGTAAAACAATGTACTAAGTATGCACACAATGGACATACATAGCATGAAATGTAATGTAAAACGATGTACTAAGTACGCACACAATGGGCATACATAGCATGAAATGTAATGAAATCATGTACTATAATGTACTAACAAACATAGCAGGTATATGATGTGAAAGCATCGAAAGCATGAAAGTAACAAGTAGGCACATGTGTTTCACCCCAAATCAGTTTGGAAAACAGTAAAAGAGGGGTCTATGTACTCACATAAACACCTTGAAAACATTTAAAAGAGGGGGTTCTATGTACTCACTTGAGATTACTCAGTAGTCATGGAGTGACAACCAAACAATGATAGAGATCACGGAATCAAACGGCACCTAATATAGGTAACTATGTTAATAAACCGGACCTAAATCGGAGGATTGGATAGAATGAGGGTTCGTAAACCAAACGAGTATAGAGACTCGTGTAATATGGTTTAACAAAGCCCACATACTAAAACGAAACCTAACCTAAGTGCTTGTGACCCATTACGACCTATTTAGGTAGCTTATGCTACTTTAACGCGTCGTTCGCGTGAAATGCGTTCGGACCGCCTAACTAGTCCTATGACAAGTATTATATGCCTAAACATGTTACATAATCAGTTATGTGACAAAAGTTTAGGTTATATATGCTTAATTACCAATTATACATGAAAAGGGTATTCTGGTAATTTACCTAAGGCATATAAACTACCTATCATACAACTATTCAAACGAAGCGACTATAGGGTATAACCTCGGAAGGTTATTCCCTACCTACTATGGTCACCTAATGTATTTGGTCGGATCCTAATGATCGACCAAATAGGTCGGGTTTGAAGGTATAAGCGATTTATTAGATCGCTTACTCTTACGACCCTAGACAACGTGGTAATCAGTAGGCATACTCCCAAAGGACTATAACCAACGTGATTACACTCACGTTGCGAAGTTCAAACGAACTTCGCATTGACCATAAACTGGTCAACGCAGAAAGTCAAACAAAGTTTGACTTTCAGACTCGAAAAGACTCGAAAAGCAATAAAAGAACGAAGGAATACTTACGTAGGGTCCCCGAATGCTAATTTCGATTCAAGTAGCTCAGGTATGAAACAATGGTTCCAACTTAGAGCTTCTCAAATCAAAATTCTTGTGGGTTTTGCAATGGCATGGGGGGGGGGTATTTATAGTTTTCGGTTAGCCGTTAAGATCGTTTCTTGGAAACCTTGCTTTGATCTTGGCCATACACCTTAAGATAGTGGTTTTTGAAAACCATTTGAGCCCCTAGTATTGCCCAATACCATATGCACAAGAGGAATGGACCAGATCCAATGTTTCTGCATGTTTTCTGCTATCTGGGGACCTGATGCGGGCCGTGTAAAGGTGCACACAAACCTTACGCGGGCCGCATGGCCTGTCTGATCAGCAAACATCTTTCAGAAATGACAGTTTTGGTCCCTGTTGTGTTTTAAGGCCATTTCCGACACTTCTAAGGCCCGTAAAGCCAACTTTAAGGCCCTAAAATGATGCCTAAACATTGTGGACATGAAACATGCTCAAAAAAATGCCGGGTGTTGGCTCGTTTGGTCGTACGAACGCGATGTTCGCTTAATTACGACGGAATGCGCATAAGCGCGAAAAACGATCCAAATGACGCGACGAATGGATTTTTCTTATGCCAAACACTAAAATAAAATATTTTAGTGCTTACATAAATTTTTGGATGTCCGGATGTATTCAGAACGTAAGTTATGCGCGAAAATGCAAACTTGTGCACTTTTTGACGCTTTTAGTCCCTGAATGACCCAAAAGTTTGTTTTAGCATATCGAACCCCTCAAAGCCTATTTCTAAGCTATGTAAAGGATATTTATGGTATGTTTAACTTATGGTCATGTTCCGGAATGTCTGTTACAGTTCAAATTGGCATACTTTCGCAGTTTGTCAAGTTTAGTCCCTGTAAGCGAATTAACTTGTTTTTGCCATACCAAAGCCTTCAAAACTTATTTCTAAGTTATGTAAAGGTTATTTAAGCTATGTTAAGTATATGTTGATGTTCCGGAGTATTTTTCGCATTAAACTGATTACGTTTACGCATCAGTTTGCGTATAACTCTCCAGAAAGCGATGTAGAGTTTGAAATTGGACAAAAGTCAAAACATGAAAAATGTAAAACACAACCAAACAAACATTGGGATCAAATAACATTGTTTTATTGATAATTGAACTGTTCACAATGATAACAAGCACATATGTTACACACAAGGCCCAACCTCCATATATACAGGCATCAGGGTTTCGTATGAAGCTACTCTTGGCTTTGTACGAACCCAGCTTGGTCTTGGAACTTCAGTACAAACCACTATGTAGTCCGTTTGTATGAAGCTACTCATGGCTTCGTACGAAGGCACTATTACATCACAATACCTTGGTTTCGTACTGGATTTCACCCTATTCTATAAAATATTCAACACACACTTTATCTAGCTATTCGCACAGTGGCAGACGTATGAAATATGCACCAACAGACGCGGCCACCCATATTTTGCAGAAAGATTGTGCTAGCTGCGGGTTTCTTTTCCTTGACCACCACTCAAACCATTTTACTCACAAAGTTGAAACTAGGAGCTCCATTGTTGGTTTTAAAACATCTAGGACACCTGGGGTGATCTTGGAAGCACCCTAACACCTGGCATGATCCAAGGACTTGATGTTCAACTATAAATAGAGGTCATGGAGAGCCATTGTTCTTTGCACCATTCAAAAATTCACACTCTTCTCACTTGTTCTTACTCTCTTGGAGATTCCTGGATTAAGGAGACTCCCTTTCAATTAAAGATTCGAGCTAGGACCCTTTGTAAGTGTCCTTAGCCACTGGTTTTCGTTTTATAGGCTTTTAAAAGCCGAAAGTCAAAGTTTTCAAGAAACGCTTTGACTTTCGGTTTAGACCATTATGGTCCAGCCATTGTTCGGGGCGAACATGGCTACATGATCGTAATTAGGTAGGCGTTAATCCCTAAAAAGGGCACCTCCTAATAACCACGTTTACTTGCTCAATTGTCGGGTCAAAGTTATTAATTTAAAAAGTCAAACGGGTCAGTTTTTAAAATAATTCATAACTGATAATATAGGTGTTATAAAATATGTTTTTGTCACTTTAATAACTTGGTAATAATTATTAGAACATGTGTAAACATGTTCAACCCAACAATTCCAGGTTTAAGGTCGGTTCGCAACCGAAAGTCATGAAGTTTGACTTCTGTTTTGACTTTCAGTTCTGACCTGAATTAGTATAGTTTCATTCTGTTTTAAGTTTCCTTTGTGACCATATTATATTGTATTATAACCCTCTGAGGTTATAATACATGGTCATATAGTAATCTAAGTTATTTTCGCAATGATCCTTATGCTTTAATGTTGACTAAATTGCCATTTTGTTTAAAAACAAGGTTTTAATTATAAATGAGCATGCAAATAAGTTATGAACTGGCTAGTAAACATATGTAGCATATTTTAGTGCTAACATTCTTGTCATAAACTGAGATTACTTGATTAATCGTAAATCATGCTTTTAAAAGGACTAAAATGCCCATTTACATGTAAAATAAGTTTTAAACATAATTTCTTGGCAAAACTCATTACCTACTGATATAATATCATATTTAAAATTATTTGGGATGTCAAATCAGATTACTTACTGAGTTTATGCACATGTTCTTGTATAATGTTATTAGACCATGTGTAATGGTTAATGCCCCCTAAGGGGCATTTTTTTCCACCTCAACATTATAACGCCCCGGCAAAAAAATGTGTAACGGTTAATGCCCATTTCATTTAATACTTACTATTTTTTCCTCCTCTTTGGGCATTATTATAGAAATTCCCCTCCCTTTTCATGCCCCTATAAAGCCCAGGGGGATGGTGCTAGCCTGCTAGGGGCTTTATCAAACTCTTTCATGCCCCTATAATGCCCATTACGCGTGGTCTTAAATGACGATAATGCCCTTTTAACACTTAAAATGGGTTTTAAACATGACATGTATACAAAAATTTTTGCTTACTAATATGCTATGAAAAATAACATATTTTGTCTATTCAAAGCTGGTCATAACATCAGAATTACTTAAACATTGTAATTATCGTCATTTAACGACTTTAATGCCGTTTAGGCGCGCAGTATGGTTTTAAACTATACTTAGCATCCAAGACTTGTTACCTACTGATTTTATAAACCATTTTTAATATTTTTACAGTAGGTAAAAGTTATGAATTCAGAATCCCAAATAAGTCCTTAAAACTATGTGTGAAATGACCAAAATGCCCCTATGGTGCATAGTTTGGTCTTAAAGCATCAACCACACATATGTTTGATATCCTACAGATATTATATTGCAAATTAAATATTTTTACAGAATGTTTATGACCAAAACCTCAGTTTACTTGCAAGCTCCTTTTATAAGTCAAAAAATTACCAAAATGCTCTTATGGGGCTTAATTTGATTTTAAAACCTCAATGGGCATACATGTTGATATCTTACTAATATTATAACATGTTTTAAGTATAATAACATTTGGAACTTGCATATGACTCATCCGGTTACCCGTTAATGCTTATACGTGCTCGGTTCAACTTATCTGACTAGTTTGCATAAGTTAACCGAAACGAGTTTAACCTTATCATTTAAACTTCAAATTCCAGAATGTATTTAGTTTACCCACAATATACAAGTCTACATACTTGTTGGGTCTATATTACATTTTATTCTGGTCATCGCTTAATCTAGCTTATTGTATCGCAATTCATTCTTTAGGCAAGCCGGTCTAAGTCTATGACTTAAATAGGACCCGTTAGCATTCTAATTGGTTAATATTACCATCATTCTAGACTAGAGCCCCTGGTAAAAGTTATCTACACGTGTCTAAGTGAATTATACGGCTGAGTTGTTAATTCTTGCATTTAAAATCAAGTCATAACTCAGGTAAATACTTTAACTTATTTTCCCTTATACGGGCTTGGGATACGATAAATTATTACCGCTTGGTCGGGTATGGGATCACTTAGACGGATTGTGGCTATCAAATCTGCATAACCGTTTTAACCTATTTTGTTTGATAACTTAAACATTGGGGGGGGGGTTAACACGACCGTGTCCTGGATATCCTCGGCTCATTTAATTGCAAGTGGTCACGACCTATGCACTGGGTATAGGCATACACCTGACATATGCAAATGCTAAAATATATTTTTACCCACAAGGTTGGGGATAACTCCTTTGTGGGTTTATAAAAGTGGTGTGTCGTTTAATCATGTCTCGGTTTCTATACTAGGCCCCATATGTATTGACGAACATGTAAAACTGTGTACAAGGTTAAACTTCTTAATTGTCCCAAGTTATAAAAGATTTTTTCGTGCCTTGTGCAACTAAACCAATTTTTTTGAAATATTTTCAAATGTATTAGTTAATTGTATTTACAAGTGTAAACTGATGTATTTTCAAAAGACTAAGTGACAGGTACTAAACGCAATAGGGCGGGAGCTGCTTGGTATCAATATAGGATCTTGCAAATCCTTAGGATGCCCAAAAGTATGATAAACATCATTTTATACATTTATTAGATTTGCCTGTGGATCATTTATACCACCGTCTGTATAATTATTATTTTGAACTTTGAACATTCGGTTTGTAATAGTAATTTCATTCCAATCCTTCCGCTGTGTTATATTTGTGTTTAATTGTCTATGATGATATCAACTACGTCACGATACTCCCCACCTGGCCCACCAGATTATGTGGAAATATCAGGGTGTGACAGGTTGGTATCAAAGCCAACATTGAGTGAATTAAACACTAGCCTTATGTGTTTAATCTCAATGACACAATAACATATTCCTTAGACTTCAGAGTCTAGACCTGAGCTAGGAATGTTCTCATCCCTATTAAGTAAGTATTGTTTTCGATTTTATGTAATTCAAGAACATGTCGCCAAGCAAGACCGCAGTTGATGGGAACTATATTAGCTCAAAGCCAAGGAATGCTAAGTTTCGCACCACGACCCAAATAAGCGTGCGACCTGTTTGGAGAAAGGACATCTTTAGACCTATTCCCAAAATTAGACCTTTTGAAACCACTAACCAGACCCCAGAGCCCATACCTGAAGTCCCTGGGGCTCAATTTGAGAAGTCTGCAACTGACGAGTCCGTGCCAAAAGCCCCTGAGGCTCCCATTTCAACGATGATAACAGTGGATGCTAATGATCCATACTTTTTACCTTCAAGATTTGAAATTCCCAACTTGAATTATACAAGTTCTAACCCAATCCGAGATCCGTATTATTCTTTATCTATCGAATCCTTGGATTCCACTTCTACAACAAATCCCAAATTGGAAGACTTAGATTATCCAATGAAACCTTCGGTATCAATACCGTACGCGGTGAACCAAGAAGAGAATTACCAGGAATGAAACATAGAAGGCGTTGAAGAAACCTTCTTTTATTATATTTCATTTTCCTTTAACTCCCTGTGTGGACATATCTTTTTAGTCTAGTCCCTGCGTGGACATTCGCTTCTTATAGTCACTATGTGGACATATCATTCTTTTAGTCCATGCGTGGACAATTAATTAAGACCCGTTTAGGGAAAATTTTGTAAACCTTATTAATTTAATGAAAAATTATCTTTTGGAATTAATATTTATTGTTATATATGTATTTCATTACATCTTTGTTCAAGCGACCGTTTCGATTTTAGTTCGAACTTTATCGATCCATGAAATAATTCCGAAAGATCTTCTTAATGGTATAACTTGCTTATATGTCAATGCGAACATGGCTGTAATGGTAAAACCCTCTTAAGACAATTAATCTTTGTTAGCATTCAGAAAATGTTAACACTCCAGGCAGTGTGACTTGAGAAACCACACCAGCCGTCAAGGTATTTGGACTACGTCTAAGCCTTTATAGCCTATATGATCAAATTAGATCATGGCTAGTATCATCAATGTGATGATCATAATATAAACATCCATTAGTGATGAAGTGCCTACAGGCTATGCTTGTTGTCCGATAAGACAATGACAATCGTGACCATTGTAGTTCACTGTCCAAGGTCGTGGGCTATGCCCAAGCCTTATAGTCTATAAGATCAATGCGATCATGACTAATATCATCAATGTGATGATTATTATAATAACATCCATTAGTGATGTCATGATTTGCCAATGTGCCAAAATATATCGTCTTTCATAACGATGACAGTTGTAGTCTACGACTCCCTGTCCAAAGGTGAAAAATTTGTTCAAGCCTAACAGCCCCTGATCTGATAAGATTGCGGCTTATATTTTAACTGTCCAAGTGACAGGGCCTTTTGTGCCATGTTCTAAATGTCCTTCGAGACAAGCCTTCGAGCTATATGATATTGTCAATACAACAGTGATAGTTATGGCTTATGATCCTCTCTCTAATATATAAAGGACTATGTCCTATTTTAATGCCTTTGATGGTTCTTTTGTAACCTAGGCTAACTATAATAATCAAATACGATGTATAACTATTTTAATGCCTTTGATAGTTATGGCTTATGATCCTCTCTCTATTCATTAGAAATGTATAACTTCATAGCCTATATGGTTTAATAATACCATGGCTTATTAATCATCAAATACGATGATTTATTTAAAATTTAAACTAAGCAGTTGTTATTATCTGTGTTTAGCACTAAAGCATCAATATGGTGAACTCTGACGAAGCACATAGCAATACTGCAGAAAGAAATGACATTGCAAATGTTAATATAAATGGTGCTGATCTACAGGCCAGGATCGATGCAGCTGTTACTAAGGCTGTAGATAGAGTTCTTAAGGAGTCGAGTGCTACTCACTCCAACTCCCACTCCAGACCGCATACATCTAAAAAGGAAAAGTCTGTTCACTCATTGAATCAGAAGAGTGAACCATCAAAGAAAATTGTTTTTGAACAAGAACCGCGTTTCTCCAAAGGTTTCACTTATAAATACTTCGTCTCTTGTAAACCAAGAGATTTCAATGGAGAGAAGGGAGCCATTGATTGCATAAAGTGGTTAGATGAAATGGAAACTGTTGTGGATATTAGTGGGTGTGCAAAACAAGACATTGTAAAGTTTGTGTCTCAATCTTTCAAGGGCGATGCCCTGACATGGTGGAAAGCACTAATACAATCCACGGGATAGATTCCTCTCTATAACCTGTCATGGTCAAAATTTGTGAATCAAGTGAAAGAAACTGAAGGGGTATGGTCCCAAAAACCCTGCGCAAGCGTAGAAGACCACACCATAATTACACTCCAAATTCATCTCAAACAGACCTTGCGTGGCCGCGCAACGGGTCTAAGTAATATTTGGAAAGATCAGTCTTCAATAATCATGCGCCGGAGACAAAATATTCAATTAACACCCTTGCGTGGGCCCGCACAAGGGTACAGTTAAGCTTGAAGAATTAGCAACTAAAGACAAGTCTTAAACATACCCGCCCGCATGAAGAAGTAGAGGCTTGAACAAAAGGAATCTTTTCTGTTACAACAGAATGGACACGTGGCAAAAGATCAATGGTTTACAACTGTAGATCTTCTAGAAGGCATTAAATGTTCATCATGCACAACCTCTCTCGGTTATAACCGAATGTGACGTGGCATTATCTGGAACCTTCATCTAAGTCACGATGATGGCAACAATATACATGCAGATCTAGATCAAGCTACTTTCCACGTGGCAACTCGCCAACCGTTGATCAGAATCGCGATCCGTGTGCATGGATGGGGAGATAACTGTTAACAGAAAAGGAGATTCCATTATTTCATCCGTGATATTTTTGGCGCCAAACTTCGGCTATAAATATGAGAATTCAGGTACACTTTCTTCATTCACTTTCACTTACTCTAACTTTTACTACTTCATCTTCTTCTTGAGATCAATGAACTTATTATCACGCTGGAGGGTGGTCACGGAGAGAACCCTATTCTCCTCGTGGCGAGGCTAACGGTGTTTCTGTTTTGTAGTGATTTCCGGCGAAGTAGTTCCCATCAGTTATCGTGAGAGGATTAACCTTTTTATGCAGAAACCCTACCCCTAGATCTTACTGATTTCGGTCATTTAGATATGGTGTTTCTTCATTGGTGCCCACTGATTATTTCTTTCACTTTTCATCTTCTCGTTCAATTTCTTTCTCTCTTCTGTTTCTATGGCAGAAGGTCCGTCAAATCAACCACCAGGTCCTCGATCTGAGAACAGAGGCAATTTCGCTTATGCTTCTCGTGTCGATGGAATCGTGGAAGAAACATCCGACGATAATGATGTTCATCATGTGAACAATCCTGTCACTCCAGGAGTTCAGCCTGAAATTCCGATCATTTTGATTTTATCTCCTGGTGAAACTCCGATTTCCTGGTATGTTAAATCCCAAGGTGCTTTGAATGCTGTTTATGCACAACTTTGTGCACAAACTGCTCAACCAGCACCACAGGCACGTAGATCTGCAGCTCAGGTGCGAACTCCAACCGCACCTCGAGTGTTACATTATGACTCACCATCATACATGTCGGTCGAAGATACAGAAGTTTACTCTCAATCTAGCACTAGATATAAGTCTGCTTATTCTGGATCTAGATGTCGGGAATATCGTGAAGAGCAACACTCTCAGAAACGTCAATCTGTTCATTCACGGCTGGGCCACGTTTCTCACAGAAGCGGGATACCCAGACTGATGAATATGATACAACATATAATGAGGATGATAACACAAGTGTTTCAATTGGTTAAGAAGGATCATGCTAGTTATAAGCCAAAATTATGTGCGGTGCATAATCCAGAAGCGGAGCATGATTACAATTTGAACTATCGACTAGCTAAAGCTGCTGAGAATTTCAAGTTTGTTAGGGAAATTGCATTGGCTCCCCTCGAGCGTGCAAAATTACCATCCAACGTGGGGAAGTTCAATGGATTGTCAGATCCCAATGAACATTTGCGCTTGTTCACCAGCGCAGGACTAATTGGCGGATGGACGTTACCTATGTGGTGTCACCTGTTTGTTCAGACCCTTACAGGAGCTGCGCGCCTTTGGTTTGATAACTTGCCAATAGGTAAACTGACTTCCTGGCATGATCTTAAGGAAAAATTTCTTAGTTCATTTTAGTCAGCAACGACGTTCCGTCAGAGACTCCGCAGATGTCATGAACATCTAGTGGAGAGATAATGAAAGTCTGGAGGATTTCATTAATCGATATAACAAGGAAGTACTTGAGATTGGTGACGTACATGAGCATCTGATTCGCGCACAGATCAAGTATGCCATACGGTGTGATGACATGATCAAGGTGTTATCAGGAACTGAAGGGTTACCGAAGAGTTGGGAGAAACTTATAGCAGCAGTGAAAGTTTACGCTCAAACTGAGCGCAACTTAAGCTCTAATTGACCTCCATTACCTTAGAATCGTCCGCAAGACAGGAGCAGGATCAGTGGTCGAAAGTTCAAAAAGAGTTGGAAGGATTCAGTTTCGAGCACGTACTCTTCAGAAGATGCCCGCACAACGATCAACAAAATTTCTGCGCAAAAAGCAATTAAGAAAGAGAATCGGGAGAGGCAGTGGACTCCTCTAACCAAAACTCCTGCGGAGGTTCTCAGTACGAAGAATTATCAGTTTAAACAACCACAACAGATGAAAAACAAGAAGGGTCAGGATCCAAATCTCTATTTTGACTATCACAAGGATACGGGTCACACAACTAATAACTGTATCAGCTTGCACACCGAGATCGAAAACGCACTTAAAAGTGGGAAACTCACTCACTTGGTGCAAAACGTGCGAAAGGAGGTTCATCAAATTACCCACAGAGATGAAGGACCAAGTAACAAGAAAGCAAAGCAAACATGCATGGTTCAAGGTGGTCCGGCATGCTGGCGCAACCACAAACAAAGTCACAATGACCGATGGCGCGAGCAGCAAGTGATTTTCCCATTGTACTAGGAGGTCCTCAAGAAGAGTGACCGATCGTCATTACTGGTATTTTTGGTCATTACCGTACTGATTATATGTTTATTGACTCGGGTAGTTCTATGGATATTATCTATGAGTAGTGTTTCAAGCAGTTAGACCCGGAGGAGAAGGCACGCTTGAAACCAGTTGATTTCCCATTAACTGGTTTCTGCAATGAAACCGTCTTTCCGCTTGGTCAGATTTCTTTCCCTGTTACACTTTCTGACGAAAAACACTCGTGCATGGTGTCGGTCAATTTTATGGTTATGCCAGCTACGTCCTGCCATGATGTTTTGTTGTAAAGGCGTTCACAAACGGAGTTTAGCATGATTACTTCCATACCGCATGCTGCTTGCGGCTTTCCAACAAAAACAGGCGTAGCAATTTTATATTCAAGAAAGGAGATCATGTCTGTTGATGACGAACCTCCAGTGAAAGTCGTGAAGCCATCTTCCAACGAACCGGAGAAATGGGTACTAAACAGTGAATATCCTGAGCAAACAGTTTTGCTAGGACCTGCCGTGTCTCTAGCAATTCGTGCAAGACTTAAATAGCTTTTGTTCGAGAATATGGATATTTTTTTCATGGTGCGTAGCCGATATGACCGGCGTACCAAGAGATGTGGCGAAACATTGTTTGAATGTTCGCCCTTCAGTAGAACAAGTAGTACAAGGGAAGCGCAGTCTAGGTCCAGAAAAGACTCGTGCAATGAACGAGCAAGTAGCTGAACTGCCTCAAGGAGGCATATTACATGAAGTCCGATATCAAACATGGGTGGTTAACCCAGTGATGGTTCAAAAGCATAACAGCGGATGGCGTATGTGTGTTGATTTCAAGGACGTCAACAAAGCTTGTCCAAAAGACTATTATTCTCTTCCGGAGATTGACAAGAAGGCAGATTCTTTGGCTTCTTTCCGTTGGAATGTTTTCTAGACTATTACAAAGGTTATCATCAAGTACAAATGAAGGAAGAAGACGAGGATAAGACGGCTTTTCGCATGGACAAAGGTATTTTATGTTATACAAAAATGTCTTTTGGTCTCCGCAATGCGGGAGCTACGTATCAACGTCTGATGGATAAAGTCATTGGAGAGGATATTGGCATTACAATCGAAGTTTATATTGATGACCTTGTAATCATGAGTCCTGATGAAGAATTAATGCTCAAGAATATTCAGCGCACCTTTGACTCCTTGCGCAAAGTTAATTTGAAGCTGAATCCAATAGAATGTTCATTTGCCATGGAGGAGGGTAAATTCTTAGGATTCATCGTAACTAAAAATGGTTTTAAAGTTAATCCAGAAAAGGTGGAGGCTATTCAGCGCATGCCTCACCAACATCTATCAAAGAGATGCAGCGTTTAGCTGGTCTACTTGCTACGCTTAATCGATTCTTGGCGAATCATGCTGCTAAGTATTTCCCTTTCATAAGCACGTTGAGCAATTGTGTCAAAAATAGTCAGTTCTAATGGACTCCAGAGGCTGAGAAGACTTTTCAAGGGATGAAAGAATGCTTAATCCAGTTACCAACCCTAACGGCTCCGCAGAAAGAAGAACCATTAATTTTATATCTTTCTGCATCTGATATCGTAGTCGGCGCAGTATTATTGGTGGAGCGTGACGGAATCCAAACGCTAATTTATTATATCAGCAAGATGTTGACCGGTCCCGAAACCCGTTATTCAATCATGGAGATGCTTCTTCTGGCGTTAGTTCATGCCTCACGCAGACTACGGAGGTATTTTTCTGGCCACTTCATAACTGTTCTTACAAATTATCATTTGGGTCAGATTCTATCCAAACCGGATGTTGCTGGTCGGTTGGCAAAATGGGCCATTGAATTGGGTGGACACGATATTTGTATATGCCGCGCCTAGCTATCAAGGGCCAAGTTTTGGCAGATTTCGTTACTAGAGTTCCGATCGATAAAATTCAAGAGTGCGAAGCTATACAGAACCCGGTCCCAGTCTTCGACGACAGTGTTTGGACCTTGCACACAGATGGTGCTTCTAACGACGACAGCGCAGGGGCTGGCCTTCGTTTTTCAGTCCCGACAATCACGAGTTAAGTTACGCCATTCGGTTGGATTTTAAAAGCACCAACAATGAAGCAGAGTATGAAGCATATCTTGCGAGTCTTCGTTTAGTGTAAGACCCTTAGTCCATTTTATACGATTATCATATAAATTCCGACTATAATAGTGTAGTTACGGTTAAACATACACTTAAAATTACGAGTTTGTTAAAACATTTTAACATAACTTATATAAATTCGCCGTTTAAAAGTGACAAAGAAATATAACGCGGAAGCTTGAATCTTGATTGTGTTCGGTTCTTTATTGAGCTCGATCGTCATCCGGTACCTCATAATAAACCTACATTTCATAAAACATGAAATGAGTTAGTCCTTTAATGTTTAAAACATGTTTAAACAAGTTCACAATTCAAAACAATTGAACAACATTTTTTCCAACTCTGGTGGCTCTCGCGGGCCGCGAGAGCTTCAACTAAATGGCTCGCGAGTCGCGACCGCCATTGCGTGTCGCGAAGGCATTGGTGCCTTCTATCGTGTGGCTCTGAAACCTGCATTTTTTCCAGCCAACCCATATTTTACGAAAATGAGCATAACTTGCTCATTTTTTATCCGATTTGACTCACGTTTCTTTCTACGTGATCGCAATTTAATTCTCCATCATATGGAGTTAACATCCGACATTCGGATTAACAAAATTTTATACTTTTAAGCCTTAGGCTTAAAATGAAATTATAAACTTTTGACCCGTTCATGTATTAACCAAACAAACATGTTTGTTTGATCCCAATTTCTCATGAACCTTATATTTTCTATATTTACTATCATATTAGGTTCAATTCACGGGTTTCATCAGTATTTTAAACCCGTTTTCGCTCATATGCTTATTTTGACCCGTTAAGGGGATTTTAAGCATATTTTAAACACGATTCACTTTCACTCATTTCTAGCATTATATTACCACATTTCTTATCAAATAATCTTCCTCCACAAGTATATTTGTGTCAGATTTAATGTGGTAATTTATAAATTCCGAGTTTTACCCCTCGGATCATTATTTTACGGCAAAGACTCCTATAGAGTCAATTGACCAAAGATTTACATCTTTCGCTTTTTATACTTATTCTAAGTATATATTTAATCATAAAACTCGTTTCCAAACAACCTTTAAAGTTCGTTTTCTCAACTTAGCTTACAAGGGCATTTTGGTCCATTTTAGCCTTTCATTTATGATGAAGGACCTTTGAAAGCATGTTTGACCCAAAATCCCTCTTTTTAGCTGTGATTTTGTTTGAAAAGTCATTATGTTTTCAAATCACAATGACCATCACTTAAATCCTTTGATTTACTTATTAAAGTAAACAAATGTCTATTTTGACTTCATTTAACCCTCAATGAATCTTTCGTTCTAAATGAGTAGTTAACCTATTACACATACCTGGCTCGGATCACTATATTGACCCGTTTTAATGCCTTGCTTAATAACCGCTAAGTAATAGCTGTGCAAATATCCATTCGATATTTACTCCTGTAATCATACAACTCGACAAAATCATTAGTCGATATTGTCAAAGGGTGATATTTTCACCTTTTGACCCGTTTGGTCTAAGTGACTTGGTATCTTTGCGAGATGATATTTATTATCATCTCGTCTACATGACTCGCTCTGGTTTATACCGTACGGTCATTTTATCTATAAACCATTTCTTAACTCTTTTGACCCATTATGGCTTACGCCATAAAGTGTGTTTCACAAACGAACGGTTATCGTCAATGTGTGATCGAATTATCGTTTTACCCTTATTATTTATGTTGGTTTACCCTATAAGGTAACCACTCTAAACTCATTATCTATTAGTCATTTCATGACCAATTAATCGTATTAGTCCTTTTTAACCATTAAACATGGTTTATTATCATTGTCTTTTGTTCCGAACCGCACATGTCGTGTCGGAACATCATAATTCAAACAAGACTTTATATTATTCATAACCTATAAAACCAATAGGTATTAAATAAATAGAGTGTAAGCTTTACTACCTTGCATCCAAGTTAGGCTTTTTCTTCATACTTGATTCGTTTGACCCGCTTTATTCCCAAGCTTCCACCTAGCTTGTCAAGCGTCAAACTATCATTGAAATTTGTAAGATGGTTAGACTAGTCATAATCATTCACGACTATTTCATCCCACGATCTTTATGTCGAAATTATCATTCAATCATATAAAAGGTCATTTTGACTTTAAAAAGTCAAACTTCCTATTGACAAAAGCAATTACACGATGTAGCATTAACTACTCATTTTATTACTATACGGTAAGCACCCTTATTATGCTACCGTTTTAACTACTTATGAAATCAAGTTACTGTAATCGAATTTCATTCGATTAACACATTATGATATCAAACATCATTTTGATCATAATATATCATCATTTTCATTTTATCATACTAATCCAATTCCTAGCAAGTATGATCATGTACTCAAACACAAAATTTGTTCAAATATTTCGTGATTACTATCAGATATGATGATTCTAATCATAATTATATCATCAAATTCATCATATGATTAATACCCACTTATCCTAGTGTGGTAATTCATCAAATCATTCAATTCATAGCATCATATGTATAATTTTCACTTAGGGTTTTGTTCCTAAGCAAGTATACATCACTAATTCAATCATAGTTTCAATAATTCATTCATAACTCGCGATTATGATGATTATTCAATTTTCACAACTTCACAAATCATCAAAATTTGACATACCTTATGATCCCCTAGCTTGGGTGATCATTAATTCACGTTCACTTGTGAATTTAGGAGTCATTTGGCCCTTCAATTTGATGATTTAGCAAGAACTAGGGTTTTGAGCTCCTGGGAGCTTCCTGGGTTCGATCAGAACACCCAGAACACACACACTATGTGTTTGTTTTTAATTTGTTATTTCCTTTTATAATACTATTTTCAAGTTATCCAAATTTGGTCCCTCTTGTTTGGTTAGTTATTAAGTAGGCCACAACCTACTTATTTCTAACAATAGCCCCACTTATTAACTAGGTTAAACATTCCTAGTTAAATTAGTGGGTTCGGGGAATTCAGGACTAAGTTTATTTTAAGTCCCGTTAACTCGGGCCTTTTATAAACTTTATTTCTTCAAAAGCTTTCATTTAACTTTCATTCAATATTAGGTTTATTTATTTAAAATCCTAATATTCACCGGGTTAATTTTTACCACTAATACTTTACCCGTCTTTTAATATTAACGTGGTTTGATTAGCAAACCCGTTTTCGGAGTGTTACAAGTCTACCCCCCTTAAAGAGGTTTCGTCCCCGAAACCTTTCTTACTTAACTCATTGAGTTTTAAACTCAATGCATTTGATCTGAGTAATCTTTTAAGTATTACTCATACTTTAACCATTTGTTAGTATTACCATAAAAGTACGGTAATACCTTTTTGGTTTATAAAGCATGTGCGTCTTTCATATGAAACAACGCAACTCAAAATAACTTAATTTCGTTATTTCAACCGGTTTGGTTAACTTAGCGAAATCCATCGCTTTTATACTTTCGGGCTCTTCATGAATCCGTTATTTTAATCCGTTTGGATATTTTAGTGAAATCTTTCACTTTTGACAAACAAATTCTTTTGTTTTCGGATTCATTCATCCGATTTATTTATACGGAATCCATCGCTTACTAACAAACCGAATTTCTTGATTTTTTTTATCTTAATTACTTAACATAATTTAATAGGTGATATTAACGAAATTTATAAAGTATATAACCACATACTTATAGCTTTATTTTTCAATCGTGTTGTTGCTCGATTTGACTTCCCGACCCTTTGCTTGGGTTGTCTCATGATCCCTCAAAATAGGTGATCAATATTTTCTGTTAGTGAAGTCTCATGGGCCGTCACTTTTATATCTTGTATCTATATACCTTTGTTGTGTACTTGACCGAGTCACCAATTTGGCCACTTGATCATGTAAATCTATTGATTTTGTTTATTCCACTCTAATCTTACAATAAATAGCGTATTAAACAAATTTTTAATTTGAATTTTGACCATAACCGGTCTCACTAACTCGACTTATTAGTCCAGTTACTTTATACCCATTGCTTGGGTTATAATGTGATTATACTTCACATTACTTTTCTTGATCGTGATCGTGTCACGTCATGTTTAGGTTTATTTCAACTTTCATTTTCGAAAATATTTCTTTTCGAATATATCGTCTTGCACCTATCAGTGTCAAGACCTGTATCTTTAATATTTACAATTTCAATTCCTATCAGAATTCATATTTGTAAAAATGTTATTTCTTACTAAAACTGAAGTTTTAGTTTAACATCTTTTCTTTAACTTTTGTCAATTTTCCATACCAGGATATTGACAGTTAAGAATTTATTCTTATGCAGTCTTTGTTTTACGCGGGGATTCTCAACTGGTTCCCTCGCTTTGTCTAATTAACCCATAGGTTCTATCACTTAGCCTCGTGAGCTATTTCTTTAGGCTTTTACCTTGTCAAGGCAAGGCCCTTTTATAGTTCATTTCTTTTTAATTTTTGACCCCAAGGGTCAGTTTGGTCCCGTAGACCTTTTCATTATTTATAAGCCGAAGGTTATGTTGATCACGTAGATCTTTTCTTACTCATGTCATTCTTAAAATACATGTTTGGTGTTAAGGCACCCTATTTTTGTTTGAAAAATCATTTGGTTTCAAGTTTAAGATCCGTTAACCTTGACTTTAGTTCGCGACTACAATCGTTTTATTTTGGATCATTCTCCCGACTCTATGACTTCTCACGTCATTCATGCGTCGGTTTGTCTTATGCTCACCGTTATCCGGTTTACATATATTCGTATTTGATTATGTCTCATTGTCGGGCTCATTATTCTTTTGCGTTTAGCGATACTGTTATCCGGCTTGCGCTTAATTATGCCCTCCGGCATTATATTTTAGTCAACCCGTTTGACTTGTTAATGTGAAATCCATCACTTATAAACAATCAAACTTTATTCTTTATTCAACTCGTTCAACCACAAAATAGTTGAACATATTTATTCAAAATTTCTTTTTGAGAAATTTTATATATTTTAGTCATAACTCATAATCCGAGTCCTTTGACTTTCAATCCGCGTTCCCGTCTCTCGGTTTACGCATGTGTTTAAATTCCTACCCCTCAACCGGGTGACTTACCGAAGTCCTTATTATTGCAACCATTTAGGTATGCATTAAGACTTCGTTTTGACTTGTTTGGGTGTCTTAGCGAAATCCATCGCTTTATTTAACCAAACCTTTATTCTTTATGTGACCATGCGTGATGGTCTTATAAATTCCGAATGATGATTATCATCATCATCATCCTTTCTTTACTACGACCAAAGTCAATGATGTCGATCGTCTTTTTGTATGGGCAATACCTTCGTTTCTATGACCTCACGGGTCATTTATAATTTGGTTTTACATGCCCTTTTTGTTAACCATGGCTCTTTCGTCCAAAATGACTTATTTCACGAATTCTCTTGGGTCATTTATTTCTATGCGCACCATACATCGTTTTTATGGTTCCCTCGAAAACCATTAATACGAGTATGCCCATAAGATTTCTTGACCCTAAGGTTCTTTTAACTTTTTCATTCGTCTCGACCTTACCACATCGGATATAAGTGTGCTCATTATAATAAGCTCATGGTATCATGTGTTCACTACTTACTTGGCCAGAGTAAGCGATCAACACATGGTACACATGACCCTACTATAATTATCACATCACGTCCCATGTAAGTAATCTCTCGATTTATTTCATTTGGAAAAAAACTTTATTTAATTGCCAATTAACAATTACTAGTTTTACCCATTTTATCCTTGAACATATAAAATGTCCCTTTTTATACCCATTTATACAATCACATTCGTTGATGTGATCATTACTTTTCTCAATAGGATCTATATTGAGAATACTTAATTGGATTATTATTTTCGTCCAAGTTTATATTTAACTAAATTCAGTTATTATCTTATTATTCACGATTGTGAATAACATATATCTATACTGAATTTCTCTTGGAAACGTCATCCTGGATAGGTAATCTATCCAGGTTTTTCAAGTTTCATATTCTATAAGTTTAAGACGTGTACCTTATAGATACTCGCCCTGATAAACTCTCCTTGTTGTTCAATTTCTCATTTGAAATCATTTCTGGATTCATGTCTTTGACGTGTATGACTTACTTGTCATACTAGACTATTTCTTTAGACTCTCATCATCCTCGGATACGAGGGTCCTTCAACTAAAACGTATACAAAGATTAGTAACTTTTGACATTAATAAGTGCCCGTATTATAATATAAGGCTTTCTACGACACGTGTTAACACACGTAACTCGTTTAACTATATCGGTCTTTTATCACTTTCTTTGGGGTAACGTGTTTTACACGATAACCCTATGCGTTGTTTTCAACACTTTACATGCTAGACCGTTAATGTATTGAATAACTTACCGGATTTTGCGATCAAGTCTCGAACCGAACACTTTACCCTTTAACCTTTAACCTTTAGCTCTGATTACCAACTTGTGAGACCCTAAGACCATTTTATACGATTGTCATATAAATTCTGACTATAATAGTGTAGTTACGGTTAAACATACACTTAAAATACGAGTTTGTTAAAACATTTTAAACTTTAAAACATTCTAACATAACTTATATAAATTCGCCGTTTAAAAGTGACAACGAAACGTAACGCGGAAGCTTGAATCTTGATTGTGTTCGGTTCTTTATCGAGCTTGCTCGTCATCCGGTACCTCATAATAAACCTACATTTCATAAAACATGAAATGAGTTAGTCCTTTAATGTTTAAAACATGTTTAAACAAGTTCACAAATCAAAACAATTGAACAACAACATTTTTGCCAGCTCTGGTGGCTCTCGCGGGCCGCGAGAGCTTCAACTAAATGGGTCGCGGGCCGCGACCGCCATTGCGTGTCGCGAAGGCATTGCTTTCTTCTATCGCGTGGTGCGAGAGGCACTATTTCCAGCAGGTTTCATTCTGAAACATGCATTTTTCCAGCCAACCCATATTTTATGAAAATGAGCATAACTTGCTCATTTTTTATCCGATTTGACTCACGTTTCTTTCTACGTGATCGCAATTTAATTCTCCATCATATGGAGTTAACATCCGACATCCGGATTAACAAAATTTTAGACTTTTATACCTTCGGCTTAAAATGAAATTAGGAACTTTTGACCAGTTCATGTATTAATCAAACAAACATGTTTGTTTGATCCCAATTTCTCATGAACCTTATATTTTCGATATTTTCTATCATATTAGGTTCAATTCACGGGTTTCATAAGTATTTTTAACCCATTTTCGCTCATATACTTATTTTGACCCATTAAGGGGATTTTAAGCATATTTTAAACACGAATCGCTTTCATTCGTTTCTAGCATTATATTACCACATTTCTTATCAAATAATCTTCCTCCACAACTATATTTGTGTCGGATTTAATGTGGTAATTTATAAATTCTGAGTTTTACCCCTCTGATCATTATTTTACGGCAAAGACTCCTATAGAGTCAATTGACCAAAGATTTACATCTTTCGCTTTTTATACTTATTCTAAGTATTTATTTAATCATAAAAATCGTTTCTAAACAACCTTTAAAGGTCGTTTTCTCAATTTAGCTTACAATGGTGTTTTGGTCCATTTTAGCCTTTCATTTACGATGAAGGACTTTTTAAAGCATGTTTGACCCCAAATCCCTCTTTTTAGGTATGATTTTGTTTGAAAAGTCATTATGTTTTCAAATCACAATGACCATCACTTAAATCATTCGGTTTACTTATTAAAGTAACCAAATGTCTATTTTGACTTCATTTAACCCTCAATGAATCTTTCGTTCTAAAAGAGTAGTTAACCTAATATACATACCTGGCTCGGATCACTATATTGACCCGTTTTAATGCCTTGCTTAATAACCGCTAAGTAATAGCTGTGCAAATATCCATTCGATATTTACTCCTGTAATCATACAACTCGACAAAATCATCAGCCGATATTGTCAAAGGGTGATATTTTCACCTTTTGACCCGTTTGGTCCAAGTGACTTGGTATCTTTGCGAGATGATATTTATTATCATCTCTTCTACATGAATCGCTTCGGTTTTCACCGCATGGTAATTTTATCTATAAACCATTTCTTAACTCTTTTGACCCATTATGGCTTACGCCATAAATTGTCTTTCACAAACGAACGGTTATCGTCAACGTGTGATCGAATTACCGTTTTACCCTTATTATTTATGTTGGTTTACCATATAAGGTAACCACTCTAAACTCATTATCTATTAGTCATTTCATGACCAATTAATCGTATTAGTCCTTTTTAACCATTAAACATGGTTTATTTTCATTGTCTTTTGTTCCGAACCACATATGTCGTGTTGGAACATCATAATTCAAACAAGACTTTATATTATTCATAACCTATAAAACCAATAGGTATTAAATAAATAGAGTGTAAGCTTTACATACCTTGCATCCAAGTTAGGCTTTTTCTTCATACATGATTCATTTGACCCGCTTTATTCCCAAGCTTCCATCTAGCTTGTCAAGCGTCAAACTATCATTGAAATTTGTAAGATGGTTAGACTAGTCATAATCATTCATGACTATTCCATCCTACCATCTTTATGTCGAAATTATCATTCGATCATATAGAAGGTCATTTTGACTTTAAAAAGTCAAATTGCCTATTGACAAAAGTAATTACACGATGAAGCATTAACTACTCGTTTTATTACTTTGCCACTATTCGGTAAGCATCCTTATTATGCTACCGTTTTAACTACTTATGAAATCAAGTTATTGTAATTGAATTTCATTCGATTAACACATGATGATATCAAACATCATTTTGATCATAATATATCATCATTTTCATTTTATCATACTAATCCAATTCCTAGCAAGTATGATCATGTACTCAAACACAAAATTTGTTCAAATATTTCCTGATTACTATCAGATATGGTGATTCTAATCATAATTATATATTCAAATTCCTCATATGATTAATACCCACTTATCCTAGTGTGGTAATTCATCAAATCATTCAATTCATAGCATCATATGTATAATTTTCACTTAGGGTTTTGTTCCCAAGCAAGTATACATCACTAATTCAATCATAGGTTCAATAATTCATTCATAATTCATGATTATGATGATTATTCAAATTTCATAACTTCACAAATCATCAAAATTTGACATACATTATGATCCCCTAGCTTGGGTGATCATTAATTCGCGTTCACTTGTGAATTGAGGAGTCATTTGGCCCTTCAATTTGATGATTTAGCAAGAACTAGGGTTTTTAGCTCCTAGGAGCTTCCTGGATTCGATCAGAAAACCTAGAACACACACACTATGTGTGTTTTTAATTTGTTATTTCCTTTTTATAATACTATTTTCAAGTTATCCGAATTTGGTCCCTCTTGTTTGGTTAGTTATTAAGTAGGCCACAACCTATTTATTTCTAACAATAGTCCCACTTATTAACTAGGTTAAACATTCCTAGGTAAATTAGTGGGTTCGAGGAATTCATGACTAAGTTTATTTTAAGTCCCGTTAACTCTGGCCTTTTATAAACTTTATTTCTTCAAAAGTTTTCATTAAACTTTCATTCAATATTAGGTTTATTTTTTAAAATCCTAATATTCACCGGGTTAATTTTTACCACTAACAGTACTTTACCCGTCTTTTAGTATTAACGTGGTTTGATTACCAAACCCGTTTTCGGGGGGTTACATTTAGCAATTAAAATGGGGGCAAAGAATTTGGAGGCGCACGTTGATTCTCTGCTAGTGGCTGGGCATATCAACGGCCACTATGAAGCGAAGGGTGAGACAATGGCTCTATATCTTGAATAGGCGAAAGCCTTAATTGCTAAGTTTTAGACTTTCAAGGTCAATCATATTAACCAAAGTGAAAACAAGCATGAGGATGCACTCAGCAAGTTAGCTGCTACAAGTTTCAAACATCTGGCAAAAGAAGTGCGCATCGAGGTCCTCACAAATCCGTCTGTTCCTTTACGACACGTAAACATGGTAGAAATTGGGAATCCATCCTGGATGTCTCCGAGTATTATGTTCTTATAGCACGGGATTCTTCCGAAGGGAAAGGCGGAAGCAAGAAAAATCCAGAACAAATCGTTGAACTATGAAATGGCTGATGGCATTCTATACAGGAAGTCCTATATGGGTCCTCTTCTATGATGTGTTGATAAACATGACGCGTAATACATTGTTCGAGAAATCCACGAAGGATTATGTGGAATTCATGCCGGCCTTCGTATGGTGGTAGCGAAAATTATGAGCATAGGGTATTACTGGCCTGGCATGCACTTGGATGCCGTCGAAACTTTGCGCAAATGTGCATCATGCCAGCGCCACGCTCCGAAGACCCTCCACCCAAAAAATCCTTTGGTCCCGGTAACCACAGCATGGCCTTTCCAACAGTAGGCAATCAATCCGGTAGGTCCCTTTTCTGATGCTCCCAGCGCTGTCAACTTCATCATAGTTGCTGTGGATTACTTTACAAAATGGGTGGAAGTGAAACCCCTGGCGTCAACCACCGCAATGGTTATCAGGAAGTGCATTTAGGAGCATATTATCTGCCGATTTGGTTTACCGCTGCGCATCATCACAGATAACGGTATCAATTTTGCTTCTGACGATTTACAAAAATGGATGAAAGAGATGCGCATAGAGCACAGTTTTGCTTCTGTGGCACATCCACAGGCAAATGGTCAAGTTGAGAGCATCAATAAGCAGATTGTTGATGGTATTAAGGCAAGATTGGGTATAGCAAGAAGGGGTTGGGTGGATGAGTTGCCAAGTATTCTTTGGGCTCTTCGCACCATGCCAAAGACCAGCACTGGTGAAACTCCGTTCTGCCTTGTCTATGGAACGGAAGCTGTAATCCCAGCAGAAATCAGTCTTCCTTCACCACGTATGCTGGCCATGGAGAAACAGAACAATGAACAAGAGCGTAGGCTTGACTTGGACCTCCTCGAAGAAAGACGAGAAAATGCAGCCATTAATGAGGCCAAGTATAAGTCAAAGTTGGAAAAATATTATAATGCACGGGTTCGCGTATGCACATTTCTATTTAGGGATTTTGTCCTGAGAGATAATGAAGCCTTGAATGCCGAAAGTCCTGGAAAACTCGCGCCTAAATGGGAAGGGCCTTATGTGATCAACGAGGTCCTGGGGAAAGGAGCATACACCCTGCGATGGATTGATGGAACCGATGTTCCGCGGACGTGGAACGCGCAGCAGCTACGCAGGTGCTACATGTAATCTTAGCATCCTTTGTACTTGATAGGCTCCCTGCACCTTACCAACATACACTACAAGGATCGCTACTTACATACTCATCAAGTTTAATTATCTTATTTATCCTAAATGTAATCGTAACAGCTTTGTACTCATCGGCCTCTGCGCCTTATCAAGATCAATGCAAAGTCTGTTACTTACATTATGCCTTTTTTATGTTTTATTACAAATGCATGCAATTTTTTTTGTAAGCACAAAAACACTATGGTAGTCTAATACACGTCTCATGAACAACCTGCAGTCACATGTTACTGCGCAAGGTCCAGTCCTATGTTCACACATGAGCTTTTTACCATCTTTATTTGTCTCACCTAAACAAAGTAATTGTACCCATGCAAATATTGTAACTAAAACATATGATATATTAGCAAGAGTTACTTGCGCATAAGCGCATTAACAAGTCATTACAAAAGGGATTCAACATCCCAAACAAGTTCAAACAACAAAAGTAACTTCAACAAGTTACAACCTAATCTAGGTCCTCTCGTCAGGAAATACTTCCTTCAACCGGTCCACAAAGTTCTCATGCTGGAGGGCATCAGTTACCAAGTCCATCACTGGAAAGCGCAGGTTATTATATTCTTCCTTGGCAGTAGCATGAGCAGCACTAGTGTTAACCCTGTTGGTGGCAGACCGACTAGTATCATAGTTGACCTTCAACGCATTCGTGACATGTTGAGAACACTTTGCATATCCCTGCGCGTAAACATCATGGCGCGCATTCACCATCAAGTTAGCAACAATTTGGTCCAAATCTATCGAGTTCAGAATTGAATTTGCAACCTGCACAGACAGAGTCATAAAATAAGTTTATATACAAACTTATTCAAAATAATACAAGGGGTTGAGATACTTACATTTATGATCCCATGGTGTTGCATCCACAACATGTTATTCTTCAAAGGTTCAACCAAGCTTTCCACCGTTACCCGGGCTATTTCAGAACTCTCAAGTTTTTCTTTCTTTCTCGGTGAGGCGGCGTGCAACTTCAACTTTTGCAACTTGCAAATCTTTCTTCGCAGACTCAAGCTCTGCTGTGGTTTGTTCCTGATCAAGTAATAAAGAGGTAAGTTCCGCAAGCTCCTTATTTATAAGGGCAAGAGTTGCAAATTTTCTACCTCTCTTTTATCGATTCTTTCTCTGTGGGACCGGGCTTCATCACGAGCAGCCTTCCGCGTCCGCCTTCTCCTTCTTCAGCTTCTCAATCTCCTCCTTAAGGTTAACCGCTTCATTTCGAAGGGTTCTCTTTTCATTATTATCCCTTTCGTAAGCTTCTTTCCATACTTTTGCAGTAACTTCTCTTTTAGAACCTTCAATGGAATCCCATTCTTTATGCATAGTGCGCCACTCGCGCATAATTCTATGCGTTGTAGAGGTAGAACTGGCAGTTTCTTGAAGGTAAGACTGGTAGGTACGCTCATGAGTTTGTTCTTCTTGAAACTTAATTTCCGCTGGGGGAAAGGCACCTTGAAACCAGTCCTGACATACTTGCAAGTCTGAAAAAGTATCTCCTTGTTTAAGCTTCCACATAGGCGCATGAACGTCAACAGCCCTTTTTTCTGTGTAGGTTCTATAATAATAATAATCCCCCGGAGTCTCATCCAGGCGGATGGGAGATTCTTCTTCTTCATCATGAATAATAAAAGCTTGATGTTCGACATCTTGAGGAGTACTTTGAATGTTATCCTTGAGAGGCTCAGAAGTGGGCGCAGAGGAAGAAGGAATAGTCACCACCGGTGGCTCATCGTCAATAATGGACCTTTTTCTTTTCAGACCCATGCGCGGCTGCCACAACTTCAGGAGACACTGGTTTGGTAACACCAACATCAATTGTCTCCACCTCCGTTTCCATAGTCTTCTCCACTTCCGCTTCCACAGTCTTCGCACCCTCCAGATTTTCTTTAACAGACTAGGGGCGAGACGGCAGACGATCATCATTAAAAGCAGATAGTGTTTCCGCTTGAATGGATGAAGAAGGTTTTTCTGAAAAGAGGAATTAACAAAGTCATTTCCTTATATGATAAGGGTGAAAACCTGAAAAGACACTCACCTGGAGAAAGTTTTACGGCAAAGGCGTCTAGATTGCCTTTTTTACCAATCTTTCTTCTTGTTATCTTTTTAGCAGGCTACACCATAACCCCACCCTCAGGCTTTTTTCTTTTAACTGCTTTAGTCCTCACCAATAGCTCAGGACTAGACTCCACATCAATTGGATCATCTGGGTTTGATTCCAGGATGTCTGCAGTGTCTCAAGGCTCCACCTTTGGTTGTTTCACAGTTACAGACGCAAGACCCTTTAATGAGTTAGACACCACTATGTAATCACACCAAGAATCAGACACAAGGCGCGTACCTTTCTTCTTTTCTTCCTTCGGAACGTCCGCCTTTGGCATATCAGCCTTCTTGGGTGCAGTAGAGGCAACATGCCCGCGCTTTTTCTTCTTGGATTCAGGGTCTACGCCTAAATTGATCAACTCACCTATCCAAAAGAAGATAAGTCATATTGAAATATTACCCAAAGCGCAACATCAACAAAGAGTAATATTGTAATATTACATAAAAGATGCAAAGGAGAAACTTACCAACATCAGCAGAAGGTTGCGCCTCCAGATCTGTATCCTTGGGAAGCTCAAAGTTTTTTACCATCTGATGGTACCATGGCTTCTCGCCAGCGTCCAACTGAACCGTCATCATTTTCCCTTTTTCTCTTTGATACGCCACTACATACAAGGCGACATCTGCCAAAGGAACCGATAACAAACAGGTTCACATAATAAAAGGAAGGGATTTGATGACTTACTAATTTTTTCTTCTACATACACCAGCTTATCACGACGATCTACCCGCCAAAATAGACTCATTTTTGCAGCAACCAAAGCCCTTTCAGGCAGTTGAATAGAAGGAATCTCCTTAATGTCTTGGTACCATATCTCAGTCACCAGAGCTTCCAGGTTTTCCGGTAGAATTTCCTCTGTACCTCGGAAATCCATCTTCACCGGTATCATCCCTGATTTAATAAAAAATAATTTTGACTTCCATTCATGGAAAGTCTTCGGAGGGGTAAGGAGAATCTTCTTCACCAAAGATCGTTGCATAAAGGAGTAGAACCCTGGTGAGCAATGTAACTAGTAAAATACCCGGAAGCGATCAACCAACGGTTTGATGCCCATAGATTGACAAAGAAATTCGAAATGGCGTATTTGAACCATCCCCATAGGGTGCAACTGGGATAAATGAAACTTATAATAACCCAGAACTTCAAGAACGAATTTGGTAACCGGCAATCAGAAATTTCCATCAGCGAAATAATCCTAAACCCAGGTAATGTAGCCGGCCGGAGCATGTATCGCCATTCGCCCTTCTTTTGGATAAATGGCACCCCAACTTTTAGGAAACTTGAAGCTTTTAACAAGGTCAATGAAGGTCTCTTCCGACCACTTCAATGGAGGTAAAGAGGAAGACATCTCTTCTGCAATATTTTCTGGTTGGTCGCCGGTGGACATGGGGATTGGAAAAGACAATAGCAGCCCCTTTTGAAGAAAGAGAAGTTGAGGAAGATAAAAGGATTTTGAAGACAAGTGCTTAAAAAAGAAACCGCTTAGGGGTATATATACTCATCGCCATTAATGGCCTAGGGAACCGTACACCCCCTTTTTCAGGAAAACACGGTATCCAAGGCAGTAAGGGCAAGTGGTGAAACAGATAGAGCTCCACGCGCGCGTAGAAGCCATGACTGACGACGCCCAATTAATGCTTGACGCCTGACACGGGTGACAGCCTATCACACAACCGTCAAACGTCAACATCAGCACAGTAACTTTTACCAACTTGCCTGCCACAAAACAAACATTTTCAAAATTCAAATCATGAAAACCTCAGCTTGAAGAAAAAGAAATATCTTCTGCAAGAAGTTTTTTCATACCCTGCATGAGCAATTTGTTTACTCCTCAAAAACAAAAGCACACACTCCATTTTTTATAGTCTAGTGCTCCACCTACTTGCCATTTGCGCATAGGGGCACCACTGGACTGGAGGGACTTGAAGGGGTATGGTCCCAAAAACCCTCACAAGCACAGAGGACCATACCATAATTACAATCCAAATTCATCTCAAACAGACCTTGTGCGGCTGCGCAACGGGTCTAAGTAAGATTTGGAAAGATCAATCTTCAATAATCATGGACCGGATAAAGGAAAGACAAAATTCAATTAACACCCTTGCGCGGGCCGGCGCAAGGGTACAGTCAAGCTTGAAGAATTAGCAATAAAAGACAAGTCTTAAACATATCCGCACGCATGAAGAAGTAGAGACTTGAACAAAAGGAATTTTTTCTGTTACAACAGAATGGACACATGGCAAAAGATCAATGGTTTACAGCTGTAGATCTTCTAGAAGGCATTAAATGTTCATCGTGCACAACCTCTCTCGGTTATAACCGAATGTGAAGTGGCATTATCTGGAACCTTCATCTAAGTCATGATGATGGCAACAATTTACATGCACATCTAGATCAAGCTACTTTCCACGTGGCAACTCCCCAGCCGTTGATCAGAATCGCGATCCGTGTGCATGGATGGGGAGATAACTATTAACGAAAAAGGAGATTCCATTATTTCCTCCGTGATATTTTTAGCTCCAAACTTCGGCTATAAATATGAGAATCCAGGTACACGTTCTTCATTCACTTTCACTTACTCTCACTTTTACTACTTCATCTTCTTTTTGAGATCACTATACTTATTCTCACGTGAGAGGGTGGTCACGGAGAGAACCCCATTCTCCCCATGGCGAGGCTAACGACGTTTTTGTTTTGCAGTGATTTCCGGTGAAGTAGTTCCCATCAGTTATCGGCGAGAGGATTAACCTTTTTATGCAGAAACCCTACCCCCATATCTGACTAATTCTGGTCATTTATATCTGGTGTTTCTTCAGAAACCTACTGCCCTCAGCATGAGGTCGAAAAGGTTGAAACAGACTTCTTGACTCTGGTTATGAAGAATTTAGATTGCAGAACCTATGTCACTGATTTCAATTCTATGTCGGGGTTGGTTCCATATCTGGTTACCCCCGAGCCTAAGCGCATTGCACGCTTCATTGGTGGCCTAACGCCAGAGATTAAAGGGCAAGTAAAAGGCTTCATGGCCTGCTACCTATAGATCTACTATGGATCTATCATTATCTTCACATTAGATGTGATCAGGAGCAGGTCTAGAAGGACCACTGATGAGGGAAAGAGAAAAAGAGAAGACAATGTTATAACAGGTCTAGAAGGACCACTAGAGTGCAAGAATTTGAAATATGCAATCTGTTATGGCTGCAATGAAAAGGGACACATCAAAATAAATTTCCCCAAGAATGCAAAGAAGCCTGATGAGGCAAAGAAGGGGAATGTGAGGGCATTCCAATTAAATGCAAAGCAAAGCAAACAGTGAACGATGACAATGTTATAACAGGTACCTTCCTCATAAATGACATTTATGCTAGAGTTTTATTCGATTCAGGTGTAGATAAGTCTTTGTAGATCTTAAGTTTAGTGAACTATTGAATCTGCCCATTAGAACTCTAGACATTAAATATGAGGTAGAGCTTGTTGATGGTACCTTAGAAACTGCTTCAACCATTCTTGATGGATGTTCAATATCCATTATCTCTTCTGCCAATGATATTGGCGGGGTTTGACGTAGTTTTAGGTATGGATTGGTTATCACATAACCAAGCCTGTATAGCCTGTGATAAGAAACTCGTTGACATCAAAACCTCTTCTGGTGAGACGATCACCATTCAAGGAGATACACACTATGGATTGCCTGATCAAGTGTCTATACTTAAGGCATCCAAGTGCTTGAAGAGCGGATGTGTCATCTACATGGCACATGTGACAGTAGATGAGCCGAAGCCCAAAATAGAAGACATTCCAGTTATCGCTGATTATCCCGATGTCTTTCCTGATGAGCTACCTGGATTACCTCTCGAGAGGCAAGTAGAGTTCAGAATCGACATCATGCCAGGAGTTGCACCTGTTGTTCAAGCTCCATACCGTTTAGCGCCAACTGAAATGAAAGAGCTAAGTGCCCAATTAGATGAACTTTTGGAGAAAGGCTTCATTCAACCCAGCTCATCGCCTTAGGGAGCACCTATTTTGTTTGTGAAGAAGAACGGTGGTTCAATGCGTTTGTGCATTGACTACCGTGAATTAAACAAAGTAACAATCAAGAATCGTTATCCTTTGCCCAGGATCGACGACCTGTTTGACCAACTACAAGGGGCAAGTTTCTTCTCGAAGATTGATTTAAGGTCGGGGTATCATCAACTCAAGGTTAGAACTGAAGACATGCCCAAGACCGCGTTTAGAACCAGATACGGCCACTATGAATTCTTTGTGATGCCTTTCGGGCTCACTAATGCACCTGCAACATTCATGGATAATAGATTCTGCAAGCCGTACTTAGACGAGTTTGTCATTGTCTTCATAGATGACATACTTATCTATTCTCGTAATCAATACGATCATGAGAAACATCTTCGGTGTATCTTAGAGCTTTTACAACAGGAGAAGCTTTATGCAAAGTTCTCCAAATGCAAATTCTGGCTTCGTGAAGTCCAATTCCTTGGACTTGTTGTAAGCGAGCATGGTATCCAAATGGATCCCTCCAAAATAGAAGCGATTATGAACTGGGAAGCGCCTGAGACACCGTTAGAAATCCGTAGTTTCTTAGGTTTGGCTGGATACTATAGGAGATTCATTGAGAAATTTTCAAGGATTGCCACTTGTGATACCCTAGGAAAAACGCTCAACACAACTAGCTTCTCCAGTGACTGTGTACTAAATTTCGGGATGAAATTTCTTTCAACTTGGGGATGATGTGACAACTCGTATAAATCCATGTACATTGTAAATTCGTGTTACGAGTGCATTGTGAATTCAAGTATGATATGTGATTTATTTATGGTGTGTGATTTGTGTCTTTGATCGATTGTGTGCTTAGTGGCGTGTAAAGTGAATTTCGTGAAACCTGAAACCAAAAACCGAAGGATTGTGATATGGCAACACTGTGAAACGAGATATTAGGTTAATTTTGACATGAAACTTCTCATTGGATTAAGATAAGAAACTCGTGAGGAATCCACTTTATAAGTTTCGCGAACCCGATACTTCATAGATTCGCCTCTCGTCTTATGTGTTGCAAATCGGCCCAAACCCCCACCCAAAACCCATTGCGCAAACAACAAGCCCAAGCCCAACCCGCCACCCTTTATTCCCTTGTTGCGCAAACTAGGCCCAATCCCCATGCTCCTTGCGGCCCACTTTACCTAAATCGCCGCTAATTCCCTTATTATGTGATACACGTACATGCATGGCAGACAAATCAAAACCCTAAACCTATTGGAGACCTAGAGTGCGACGACAGGAGAAGGAACCCCCCCCCCCATTCGCAAATCACTCCAAGAAATCGCTGGATTCTTCTGTTTCTGCTTCTAGGTAACTTGTCGTACTTCCTTCAATGCTATATGTGCTTCAAACATTTATTCATGGCTGTGATTTTTGGTATGTTTTATTATGATGTTTATGTGAGTGATTACAAGCTAGGGTTACTAGAAAGTTGGTGTTTTCTTGTGTGGTTTTGGTCATCAAAGTGATTAGTTAGTAACTAGGGTTTTTATTTGTGGTTTGAAACTTGTGAGGATGATGGTTCTAATGTTCAAACACGATTTATATGAAGTAACCGCGGCTGAGATTATGTTTAAATAATAAGATTGGTGTATTAAGATGACAAGGTGTATCTAGGGTTCATGAGAATCAAGAATCGTGCATGGTGTTATCAATAATATGTGTAGGCATGTGTTCATGAATTAGGGTTTAGGATCTTGATGCCCGAGCATGTTAAATTTGATAAGCGTCTGCTGTAAATGACTTATTATCTGATGTTAGTCGTTATTAGAAGGTGTTGTGATCATACGTGCACGTTTTAGGAACGTTTAAGCGATAAACAACATGCTGATTAACTAAAACTGCCAACTTCAGTTGGCTGTAAATGGACCACTATAGATTGAAAAATTGATTTTCTAAAGTCTAAATTATATATTTTCAAAAAACTAATCAAATGGCACGGGAATCATATTTTTTTGAGGTCGTTTGCTATTTTTAAAGGTCCGTTTTGTACAGCAGCAAAAGCTGCGTTTTTACTACAGAAAATGTATGTTATGTTTTTCATCATAGCTTAAAATCTATAATGAGTCAGTTCAGGAAATTTGTACTGTAGATGGCCACTGATGTCTTTGTAATTCTTCAACTGGAATTTCGTCAATCGGACTTACGATGAATTTTAAATGAATTTTTCCGTGGACTGCAGTCAGAAAGTGACGAATCTGATTGCAGCCTGATAGATAATTTTTATAAAATAATTGGTAAAGAATTGGATCCCGTTATTTTTACACAATAATATATGGATCGTTTAAAACATTCTGTAAAAATTTGGGAATTTTTGGAATAAGTTAACTATTTTATTAAAATGCCTGAAAACAGCCCAGTTTTGGATGTTAAAGCTGAAACGACATAAGTAGTAATTTGCGTGTCTAAATGTCGTGTAGGTGATCTGAGAATGATCTAATGTGTTATATGTCAATGAAAGTGTGATGTGCAATATCGTACGCTTGCTTTTGAATAGTTATAGATGGGATGTTTATATGGGCGTAAACTGTTAAAGTGAGTGCGTGTTATGTGATAGATGCGTGTAGGAACTTTGTGTTTTATTTAAAACTATTAACAAACTAAATGGTAATCATATTAGGACGTGATTGACCAACCCTGACCATTAGCTATTTTAAGAGTTCAACCGAGCAACCAAAGGTGAGTTCACACTTTCCACAAGGCATGGGATTCCCGGTGGTTTAGGAATGGGATAAAGTAAACTAAGGAAAACTGCGTATTCTCCTTGGGTAGAATATGTACTCCCACCCCAGGAAAAACGCTCAACACAACTAGCTTCTCCAGTGACTGTGTACTAAATTTCGGGACGAAATTTCTTTCAACTTGGGGATGATGTGACAACTCGTATAAATCCATGTACATTGTAAATTCGTGTTACAAGTGCTTTGTGAATTCAGGTATGATATGTGATTTATTTATGGTGTGTGATTTGTGTATTTGATCGATTGTGTGCTTAGTGGCGTGTAAAGTGAATTTCGTGAAACCTGAAACCAAAAACAAAAGGATTGTGATACGGCAACATCGTGAAACGAGATATTAGGTTAATTTTGACATGAAACTTCTCATTGGATTAAGATAAGAAACTCGTGAGGAATCCACTTTATAAGTTTCGCGAACCCGATACTTCATAGATTTTCCCCTCGTCGTATGTGTTGCAAATCGGCCCAAACCCCCACCCAAAACCCATTGCGCAAACAACAAGCCCAACCCGCCACCCTTTATTCCCTTGTTGCGCAAACTAGGCCCAATCCCCATGCTCCTTGCGGCCCACTTTACCTAAACCGCCCCTGCTTCCCTTATTATGTGATATACGTACATGCATGGCAGACAAATCAAAACCCTAAACCTATTGGAGACCTAGAGTGCGACGACAGGAGAAGGAAACTCCCTCCCCATTCGCAAATCACACCAAGAAATCGCTGGATTCTTCCGTTTCTGCTTCTAGGTAACTTGTCGTACTTCCTACAATGCTATATGTGCTTCAAACGTTTATTCATGGCTGCAATTTTTGGTATGTTTTATTGTGATGTTGATGTGAATGATTACAAGCTAGGGTTACTAGAAAGTTGGTGTTTTCTTGTGTGGTTTTGGTCATCAAAGTGATTAGTTAGTAACTAGGGTTTTTGTTTGCGGTTTGAAACTTGTGAGGATGATGGTTCTAATGTTCAAACACGATTTATATGATGTAACCGCGGCTGAGATTATGTTTAAATAATAAGAGTGGTGTATTAAGATGACAAGGTGTATCTAGGGTTCATGAGAATCAAGAATCGTGCATGGTGTTATCAATAATATGTGTAGGCATGTGTTCATGAATTAGAGTTTAGGATCTTGATGCCCGAGCATGTTAAATTTGATAAGACTCTGCTGTAAATGACTTATTATCTGATGTTAGTCGTTATTAGAAGGTGTTGTGATCATACGTGCGTGTTTTAGGAACGTATAAGCGATAAACAACATGCTGATTAACTAAAAAAACCAACTTCAGTTGGCTGTAAACAGACCATTATAGATCGAAAAATTGATTTTCGGACGTCTAAATTATATGTTTTCGAAAAAAGAATCAAATGGCACTGGAATCATATTTTTTTGAGGCCGTTTGCTATTTTTAAAGGTTCGTTTTGTACAGCAACAAAAGTTGTGTTTTTACTACAAAAAATGTATGTTATGTTTTCCATCATAGCTTGAAATCTGTATAGAGTCGGGTCACTAAATTTGTACTGTAGATGGCCACTGATGTCGTTGTAATTCTCCAACTGGAATTTCGTCAATCGGATTTACGATGAATTTTAAATGAATTTTTTCGTGGACTGCAGTCAGAAAGTGACGAATCTGATTGCAAACCGATAGATGATTTTTATAAAATAATTAGTAATGAATTGGATCCCGAGATTTTTACACAATAATATGGATCGTTTAAAACTTTTTATAAAAATTTGGGAATTTTTGGAGTAAGTTAACTATTTTATTAAAATGCCCGAAAACAGCCCAGTTTTGGATGTTAAAGCTGAAACGACATAAGTAGTAATTTGCGTGTCTAAATGTCGTGTAGGTTATCTGAGAATGATCTAACGTGTTATATGTCAATGAAACTGTTATGTGCAATATCGTATTCATGCTTTTGAATGGTTATAGATGGGATGTTTATATGGGCGTAAACTGTTAAAGTGAGTGCGTGTTATGTGATAGATGCGTGTAGGAACTTTGTGTTTTATTTAAAACTATTAACAAACTAAATGGTAATCATATTAGGACGTGATTGACCAACCCTGACCGTTAGCTATTTTAAAAGTTCAACCGAGCAACCAAAGGTGAGTTCACACTTTCCACAAGGCATGGGATTCCCGGTGGTTTAGGAATGGGATAAAGTATACTAAGGAAACCTGCGTATTCTCCTTGGGTAGAATACGTACTCCCACCCTCTTTGTTGAAGGGTGACAACATTGAAAACTGCGTGCTCTTCTTGACACGTACTCCCACCCTCTTAACTGAAGGGTGACAACATTGACACTAGACGAAACTCTATCATTAAGTCCCTCATTTTATATCGACTTAATCGCTGGCCAATGGCGAACGAGTCATTAGTTAAATAGCGCTATTAGGTTTGACAAGCCTCACACAGTGCCGCAGAGGACGGGAGTGGACTATTGGATCTGGGCACTAGTCAATGATGATAGACATTGATGCAGGGCACATAAACATAACTACAGTCAGTAGTCGATATGGTAACGGGTCTAGTGGGATACACGGGGACGCCCCCACTGAGTATGGTTTGGGAAACAATGAACTGGTTAACTCGTGGTTTTCGAAACATAACTATGGTTTTTGGAACAACGTTAAAATGGACAACTATCTGTGAACTCGCTCAACTTTGTTGTTGATTCGTCATTATATGCCTTGCTGGTCGTTAGGTTTTTAGCTGGAGCTTGCATTGGAGCATGAGTCGTTGTGGGACACGAACCGCTGCATGTTCTTGAAAACTTTATTAAATTTAAAACTTATATTTTGGTTTTGAACTTAAATGCTTCCGCTGACTGTTAAACTTGGTTTTGGACTTTGGTTTGGAAAACTTTAGGCGTTTGGTTTTACTTTACTTTACTTAATGTTTATTATAATTGGTGGTATGATCCTGGTCAGTCACACGCCTCGCGGTAATACTCCGCCGGTGGATTTTGAGGGTGTGACACCACTCCTTTGACTACCTTGACCCGAAAGAACGTTAAATTTAATTAGGGGGGGGGGTCCTAAATAGCAAGAATCTTTTGAGATTCTCAAGCACAAGTTAAGCAATGCTCCTGTATTGACTTAGCCTGAAGGCATAGAAGAGTTTGTTGTCTATTGTTATGCTTTGCACACAGGCATGGGTTGTGTACTTATGCAAAGAGGCAAGGTGATTGCCTACGCATCACGACAACTAAAGGTGCACGAAAGGAATTACACCACCCACGACTTGGAATTGGGTGCCGTTGTATTTGCACTAAAGTTATGGAGACACTATCTATATGGAACAAAGTGTATCATATACACTGATAATAAAAGTCTTCAACACAGGTTTAATAAAAAAGATCTCAACATGCGACAACGCCGATGGATTGAGACACTAAATGATTATGATTGCGAAATTCGCTACCATCCTAACAAGGCAAATGTAGTGGCTGACGCGCTGAGCCGCAAAGAAATAATTAAGCCTATACGTATTACTGCCAAAAACATTGAGCTTAAGAACAACTTAAATGAAAAGTTGTTAACTGCGAAGAAAGAAGCCATGTTGGAAGCTAACCTTCTAGGTGAAGGACTGGGTGGAACTGTTGATCAGTTGTCACCTGGGAACGATGGGATCCTTAGATTCAATGGTCGAATATGGGTTCCTATTTATGGAGGACTTAGAGATTTGATCCTCCAGGAAGCACATAACTCTAAATATTCAGTTCACCCTGGAGGTGATAAAATGTATCAAGATTTAAAGACAAATTATTAGTGGATGGGTTTGAAGAAATCCATAGCCACACATGTAGCTAAATGTCTGATGTGTTCGCAGGTTAAAGCCGAACATCAAAAGCCGTCAGGACTTCTACAACAACTAGAAATTCCCACATGGAAATGGGAAATGGTGACAATGGATTTTATAACCAAGTTACCTAAAACGAAGCATGGTAATGATACAATATGGGTTATTGTTGATAGACTGACTAAGTCAGCTCATTTGTTACCCATAAAGGAGCTCATAGCTCCGATAAATTAGTAAAGTTATTTGTGGACAAGATTGTGTCCCTTCATGGAGTGCTAGTATCTATTATATCTGATAGAGATACTAGATATACTTCTTACTTCTGGAAAAATTTCCAGCAATATTTGGGCACTCATTTGAATTTCAGTACAGCTTATCATCCTCAGATGGATGGACAAAGTGAGCTTACTATTCAAACATTGGAAGACATGCTTCGTGCATGTGTCATTGACTTGGGTGGTAGTTGGGATGACCATCTTCCCCTCATAGAATTCTCCTACAATAATTGTTATCATACGAGCATAAAGGTTGCGCCTTTCGAGGCCTTGTATGGGAGAAAGTGTAGAACGCCCGTTTGTTTTCCAGAAGTTGGGGAGGGCCAACTATCAGGACCTAAGATAGTCCTAGAGATGACTGATAAGATTGTGCAAATCCGTGTTCATCTGAAAGCCGCCAAAGATAGGCAAAAGAGCTATGCTGATAAGAGGCACAAACCTCTTCAGTTCCAAGTAGGGGACAAAGTTCAGCTGAAAGTATCACCCTGGAAGGGCGTTATGTGTTTTGGTAAGAAGGGCAAGCTAAGACCGAGATATATTGCACCATTCGAGATTATCGAATGTGTTGGGTCTATGGCATACAAATTGAATCTGCTTAAGGAGCTCAGTGGAATTCACAATGTGTTCCACATCTGCAACTTAAAGAAATGTCTAGCCGATAAGTCACTAGCATTGTCTCATAAAGACGTGCAGATAGATGAAAACCTAAAATTTGTTGAGAAAACAATATCGATTGAGGATCAACAGGTTAAGAAGCTCCGAAGGAAACAAGTGCCTAATGTAAAGGTTAAACGGGATGCCCGTAGAGGCCCCGAATGCACGTGGGAGCTCGAGTCCACTATGCGACAAAAGTACCCCCACTTGTTTCAGTAAATCTCGAGGTCGAGATTTCCTTTAAGGGGGTGAGGATGTAACACCTCGTAAAATCGTGTCCAATGATGTGAAGACAAGTGTCCTAAACCCTAATGAAGTCAAACTTTGACTACGAAGGACTAATTGTAACACCCAAAAAATATAGAATTTTTTATATAAATTAAAATGTCGGTAATAGCCAAGATAAAATAACTAGGAATAATTAACTTTGTTAGTCATGAATTCTAGAAATAATAAGGAAACCTAGTTATGAAACCCTTTATAAAAACTTGAGTAAAGTTGAGTGACTAAAGTTGACAAACTGAAAAATGGTTTTAATTAAATAAAACAAAACACCAAAACACACACTTTAGTGTGTGTTCTGGTCGTGAGAATTATAGGAGCCAAAAAGGGCTCTCTCAATTTATCCCGAATTCATATAAATCGATCAATTCCAAGGCCAAGATCAAGATTAAACTTAAAACCAAGCTGAAATAGTGATCACTCAAGTTATGAAACCCTTTAGTCATGAATTCTAGAAATAATAAGGAAACCTAGTTATGAAACCCTTTATAAAAACTTGAGTAAAGTTGAGTGACTAAACATGACAAACTGAAAAATGGTTTTAATTAAATAAAACAAAACACCAAAACACACAATTTAGTTTGTGTTCTGGTCGTGAGAATTATAGGAGCCAAAAAGGGCTCTCTCAATTTAGCCCTAATTCATATAAATCGATCAATTCCAAGGCCAAGATCAAGATTAAACTTAAAACCAAGCCGAAATAGTGATCACTCAAGTTAGAGGATCACAAGGTATGTCGAATTTCATCTTTTGGTTACATCTTGAATTCTTGGTGAACACTTGAAATCAAAAATTTTGCTTGAATGATTAATGTTTGAGTGAAATTATGATGAATCCATGTCTAGGAGCAAACCCTAGTCAAAAGTTTGATAAATTAGTGATAATAAGTATGAAATTAATAATCACCCACTTAGGTGCTAAATGGGTTTTGTAAGATGATGAAGAACACTAGAATTATGATCATTAATTTGGAGTTATTTGATTTCCATGAAGTAAGTCTAGGTGTTGTTATGCATACTAGACATATGAACTTGTGAATGATGTTTAAAGTTGGCTAAATAACTAGTTATGAACTTGATTGTAGATGTATAAAAATTAAGCCCACAAGGTGTTTGTTAAAATGCCTAAATGAAAGCTAAAATGTTGAAATTTCGAGTAAAACACATATTTGAATAATATGGCGAATTATGCGAAATATGAAGTGATAAGAGTTCTAAACATGTCGTTGGTTGAACTCTATAGGCAAGGTGATTGAATCTTCAAGCGGACAAGCCGGAGCGGACGCGCGCTTGAAGGAAAAGCTTTGAAGGTACGTAACTTGTAGTTTCGTTACATTATGCATAAACATTGGTCGTAGTTATGTTAATAATGGTGCAGTGTAATATATGAGTTTGGTATGTCATTGAAGTGACGAAGCTCACTCGACAACCAAATGGGTCAAAATGATGTTTTGAAACGATAGTGTTTGAAGTGACTTGAATGTCACATGATGAATTGGTATAATGAGTGCGTAAGCCGAGAAACGGACACGCCAAACTTGATTTAATGAACCCTTGGATTTGGGTCAAAAGCTTAGAAACATGATTTCGTCGATTTTGTTAAAATGTGCATGCTTGAATCATTGACAACAAGCATGACGCTATTGCGTGCGTAAACCACGTGATGGGAATGAAAACGCTAATATTTGACAAGCCCGGATTGGGTAAAAAGGATTGGATACAATCATTGTTAATAAACGTGTAATATGTTGATAGATGAAACGGGTCGAAAAATCATAAAAGGGATTTATAAGCCATTAGCTTGTAAAAATAGGATTTCGATGTGAACAAAGATGATAAACGGATCCGTAATTTAATTACGATCGCATAGGAAAAAGAATCACGCAATTTGGATAAGTAGATCAAAAGTTATGTCACTTTGAAGTTGGAATTTTGATTAAAACCATAGCTGGACAAAATGCAGGTCCCGGATACGGACCTGCTGAAAAAAGGTGACCCTCGCGCCACGCGAGGGAGTAAGTTGGTCCGGGCACGTCCCGTGACGTATGTCGTGGCCTGCGACAGATTCTGTGGAGTCTCTCGCGGCACGCGAGAGACATAAAAACAACCAAAAACTTTATTTGTTGTTGAATTGATGATGGAACTTGTTTAAACTTGTTATTAAGCTATCAAAACGATCTTTTACGTCGGTTTTGATTATAGGTGAACATAGTAAGCCTCCGGATGAAGATCAAGCAATGAACAAGAACCGAACACATGTCCAAATGAAGCTTCCACATTGATCTTAATTTGTTTTTGTTAAAAGTGAACTATGTTAACACTTAGCACTATATTTTGAATGTTTTAAACATGTATGAATGTTGGCATGACAAAGTTTTTGTAAAGTCGCAATTTTAGTATAAAATGCGTGTTTTAATGTTATATTTGTGTTAAATTAAACGGGTCTTGCAAGTTGGTAATCAGAGCTCAAGGTTGTTGACAAAGTGTGTTTGGTTCGAAGCGTGATCAAACATCCGGTAAGAATTAATTATTTTAGTAGACTTTAACAAAACACTAGGAAGTGAATATGAATCGATGTGCATGGGAAGAGTGTGTTAATACACTCAAACCCGGAAAGTGCACCAAACATGAATGGTTTAAACAAGTTGCGAACTTGGCTAAACCAAAGTGAAAGATGCAAATGATATGAAATGAAATGTTTAACAATTAATGTAAACGTTCCAGATTCAAGATGTCGAGTGGTGGTAATGATGATACGGTGCCGATAGTCACCGAACAAATGAAAGAAGTGATTGCCGAGGAGGTTGGAAAGGTAATAGAGAATAGTTTATCTGGATTCATAGACAAGATCTAAAGTACGATACTCACGGTAGTGGATGAATAGATCAAAAGGTTGGAGGAAAACTTCAATTAAATGAAAGACAAGCCGGTAGAGCGAAAGGATTGTCCTTATAATAAATTCATGGCTTGCAAACCTCTGATCTACAACGTTGATTCGATAATATGTCAACGATGGTTGAGTGACATTGAGTGGGTGTTTGAAAGAACCCATTGTGACGTAAGCGTCTTCATAGCTTACGGAACGGGTCAACTAAGGGGTCAAGCGAAAGACTGGTGGAACAATTTGAAAAAGGAGCTTGGGGTCGAAGAGACGAAGAATATGACATGGGATGAGTTTAAGGCACCATTCCTTAAACATCACAGTCCCAAAGAGGTCATTAATAGAATCAAGGAAGAGTTCATCCAACTGAGGCAAAATGGTGAAACGATAGATAAGATCACGGGTATCTTCCTTGATAAATTAAGGTTCTATGACGAGCTAGTGACAACGGAAGAACAAAAGATATACTACTATTACAACATGCTGAGTGCTGAATATCGGGAGTTCATGACTCCCTCAAAGTACGAGGCTCTCACCGAGATTATAAACACTGCTCGGTAATGAGAGATAGAGCTGAGAAAACAAGTTGAGAGGGGTGAAAGAAGCGCATAGGATGTAAATCCAAGCCCTACAAAGAAAGTAAGAATGACAAAATCTGCAAAGAGGACGGATGTGAAAGGCGGGTCGCCAAGATGTAAAATATGCGGAAAGGGTCACAGGGGCGAGTGTCGCTTCAAGGATAAACCATGCCCTATATGTGGAAAGACAGGGCATACGACTTCAATATGCCTGCGAAAAGTCTCAGTTTGCTACAAATGTTACCAACCGGGCCACAAGAAATCCGAATGCCCGGAGTTGGTCAGAAAGAAGGATGGGAAAGATACGCAAACGGAGGCTCAGAAAGCAAAGGCCAGATCCTTTCATCTGACCGCATCAGAAGCAAAGATTGAACCCGATGTGGTTTCAGGTATATTTGCGGTAAACTCTATTCCCACACGTGTATTGTTTGATACGGGTGCGAATAAATCATTTGTTTCATATGGATTTATTCGACATCCTTCATTCTTATTAACAAAGTTACCTAAGCCTTTAAAAGTAGAGATAGGTGATAATAAGAGCTTTATCGTTTGTGACGTATGTCAAAACTGCAAATTGAGTATTAATGAGAAAGAATACTCAGTAGACTTGATTCCGATGTCGATGGGAGAATTCCAAGTGGTTGTCAGAATGGATTGGTTGTCCCGACATCACGCGAGGGTCGTATGCTTCCGTAAGGAGATAAAAGTAACGTCTCTGAGCGGAAAGCATGTTACTATTTATGGAGAAAAAGGAGGTAATCCCGTGGTGTGCTCGATGTTAGAAGCTCACAAACTCATGATACACGGATGTAAAGCATACATGATATACGCATGCGAATCGGGGAAAGAATCACCAAAGATTGGAGACATATCGGTGGCATGGGATTATGAAGATGTATTTCCAGAGGATCTACCGGGAATACCGCCAGAACGGGAAGTGGAGTTCGGAATCGAACTGGTTCTGGTGCAAAACCCGTAGCTAAGGCGCCGTATCGGCTCACACCATCGGAGCTACAAGAGTTAATGTCGTAGATACAAGACCTGTTAGATAAGGGGTTCATAAGAACGAGTGTGTCTCTTTGGGGTGCACCGGTATTGTTCCTGAAAAAGAAAGATGGGAGCATGCTTATGTGCATCGATTACCGGGAGTTAAACAAACTCACGGTGAAGAATCGATACCCGCTCCCAAGGATTGATGATTTGTTTGACCAACTATAAGGCGTGAGTTGGTTTTCTAAAATTGACCTTAGAACGGGGTTTTCCAAAAATGTACCGAAGACGACCTTTCATACACGATACGAGCATTACGAGTTCCTCGTGATGTCCTTTGGGTTGACAAATGCACTCATGGATTTTATGGACCTCATGAACCAGGTTTGCAAACCTATGTTAGATAAATCGGTGATAGTATTATCGACGACATTTTGGTATATTCAAGGAGCGAATCAGATCACGCCTGTCACTTACAAGAAGTATTAGAAACACTTAGACTAGAAAAGCTCTACGCAAAGTTCTCGAAATGCGCCTTCTGGTTACGAGAGGTGCAATTCCTCGGGCACACCATTAGTGCCGACGGAGTACTAGTTGATCCGTCGAAAATAGAAGTCGTGTCAAATTGGAATCCCCCGAAGAATCCTTCAGAAATCGGAAGCTTCTTAGGGCTTACGGGATATTATAGGAGATTCATACAAGATTTCTCCAAGATCGCTTCTCCGTTAACCAAGTTAACTCTTAAGGAGGAAAGGTTTATGTAGGGCGTTGAAAAAGAAAGAGCATTTCAAACGCTCAAAGAAAAGTTGACCCATGCACTGGTGTTAACTTTGTCGGATGGTGTCAAAGATATGGTGGTCTACTCGGATGCGTCACATTTGGGACTCGGATGTGCCTTAATGCAACGAGGCAAGCTTATAGCCTATGCCTCTAGACAACTGAAGGTTCATGAAAAGAAATACCCTACGCACGATCTTGAATTAGCGGTGGTGGTATTTGCTTTAAAAATATGGAGGCACTATTTGTATGGGGTGAAGTGTACTATCTTTACCGATCACAAGAGTCTGAAATATTTCTTCGACCAGAAGGAATTAAATATGAGACAGAGGCGATGGTTAGAAACAGTGAAAGATTACGATTGTAAAATACATTACCATCCCAGGAAAGCCAATGTAGTGGCAGAAGTGTTGAGCCGAAAGGCGGATTATGCTCCCATACGGGTACAATTGATGCGGCTTATTGTGACGTCGGGTTTAATTGAACGAATCCGAGAAGCACAAGCCGAAGCAGTGAAAGAAGAGAACTGGAAGAAAGAACGGATAGTTGGCCAATTGAAAGACATGGTAGATGATAACAACGGGTTGAAAACCCGCTTCGGAAGGTCGTGGGTTCCTAATACATGTGGAGTTAAAAAGCTTCTACTTGACGAAGCTCACAAATCCCGTTATTCTATTCACCCGAGGGCAACCAAGATGTATAATGACTTGAAACAAAATTATAAGTGGCCCGGAATGAAAAGAGATGTTACCAAATATGTGGAGAAGTGCTTGATATGTTTGCAAGTTGATGTGTGTAAAATGCAACATATAAATTACATCAAATGAGGCATAAAACTAACCCTTTTTAGTACTAATGTTGGAAAAAGTGTGCTTTTGTCTTCCTTTTGTATTTTCAGGGTTAAATGAGCTTAAATGAACAAAATAATCAAAAATGCAGCCAAATCTAACAATAATACAAGAAAAGGAATAAACGTGGCATGCCCAACCCCTCGACATCATCTCCCCAAGCAAAAACAAGACATCAGAATGCTGAATACGCCCCGTGCTTAATGAACACGGGGGCGTGCCCAAGTGTCTACAGAAAACACAAAGCTGTAGAAGCTTCTATTTCCCAACATGGGGGCGTGGTCAGAGGACATGGGGCCGTGGTCAACGCTAAGATTTGCAGAATCCAGGAAAATCCTGATAGTACAGATACGCTTCTGCACACGGGGCCGTGCCCAGCGGACACGGGGGCGTGGTCAACTAATGCAGACAAATTGCAATTAATGAAGAAAGAGAAGATGGGTGGACATGGGGCCGTGCCCAGCGGCCACGGGGCCGTGTCCGGGATTCTGTGCAGGCTATAAATAGGGGTGCTTGGCTCACTTGCAAACCATCCCTTGACAAACCACCTCTCTCACACTTCACCCACCCACCACCACCATCACAACCCACATCCACCACCATCATCCATCATCCAACATAGAGTGTGTGTAGTAGTCTCGGGATCCAAGATTGATAGTAAGAGTTCTTGACAATCAAAGGCCATGTTTGCCTAAGTCTCTTACATCACTTGGTGAAGACAAGCATTTAGTATAATACTTTTATTTTTTAATCTTTTCACACTTTTTATTTGGTTTTGTATTAATGACTTTAATAACTAGTTTCATATGTTGAAGGTGAAACTTCCTTATCATTTGTCCGTGGTGTCTTGGCGTTATTTTATTGTATATATAAAATAAAATATTTACACCATTCATATCTCCACGGTCTATATGGAGATATGTTGGCTACCTGGTCGGGGGTTAAGGGAATGGTTTGGTAAGCGTCTTGCCTTGTTCAGTGTATAGATCATGTAAGGACCTGGGTCAAGTTTAGCAGGACCTCCTTCAATACCCAATGGTATTGGATTGCGGGGGTCCGAACTCCTTGATCCCCTCATATGTAAACTACTATTAATACATTAACCCGGCTACTTAGGATTGTAACCCTGCTGACTCAAACTACTTAGCTGAGGGTAACGTCACCTTCAAAAGAGGGGCCTACCACATTACGCATTAATAACTTAATTAATTATCTTCCAATAATCCAACCCTTTAGGATTGTATCCTTGCTGACTCAAATTACAGGGTTGAGGGTAACTGTCACACCCCGACCACGTAGAACATACAAAACATGGCGGAAACGTCGGGGAGTGTTGTAACAGAATTAATTGTTTCAAATCCATGGCAATTGAAGTTTTGTTTTATTAATCAAACATGAGAGTTTACATTGTTTTAAACAAGAAACAAAGAGTACATAACATAAATTAACTAGTTCTTGTCTCGTTTTAAGTCACTAAGGCACAGGTCCGCCTAAGTATGTCTTGATAAGTCCTATGCATCATCTCCTGAAAACACATGTGAAAATAGGTACGTCAGCATAAAAATGCCTGTGAGATACATAGGTTTTGTGAAAACAGAATTCATGACTTATGTTTGAGAAAGATGTTTAGTCATGAACCTTGTAATTTGCTTTGTCTTGTAAATCATTTGGAAAACGATAAGATCAGATGATATGTGTAAATAAGAGAATAATGTATGGTTAAATAAATAACCATGAAAAATGAGTTTGTATAAGATAAGTTGTTTGTAAATCAATGTCTTGTGAAAAGTATGTTATTTGTATAAAATGTTATATGTCTCAAATTGAAATGATTCAAATAACGCTACGATATGTGATACCATACAAACACTTATATATAGGAAGTACCAGCGGCGTATCTACCGTGCTTGTATCATATTACATACGCCTCGTTACTTAAATCACTTACTCAAACCAAACCATCAAGATGTAATGTTTAACAATTGTAGAAATGTTTATGTATGGTCAAATACGGTTCACACGGTTCAACAGTTACAAATGGTTCATATAATCAAATGGTTACAACGGTTCGCATAGTCGAATAGTTACAAATGGTCCAAAATGTAATATAATGTGTTCATATGCTGGATGAGCACATGCAACAAGATGTAATGTAAATCAATGTACTAAGTATGCACACAATGGACATACATAGCATGAAATGTAATGTAAAGTAATGTACTAAGTACGCACACAATGGGCATACATAGCATGAAATGTATTGAAATCATGTACTATAAATGTACTAATGAACATAGCAAGTATATGATGTGAAAACAGGAAAGCATGAAAGTAACAAGTAGGCACATGTGTTCCACCCCAAAACAGTTTGGAAAATAGTAAAAGAGGGGTCTATGTACTCACTTGAGATTGCTCAGAAGTCCTAAGATAACCACCAAGCAATGCTAGAGATCACGGAATCAAACGGCACCTAGTATAGGTAACTATGTTAATAAACCGAACCTATATCGGAGGATCGGATAGAATGAGGGTTTGTAAACCAAACGAGTATGGGAACTCGTGTAATATGGTTTAACAAATCCTACATACTAAATGAAACCTAACATAAGTGTTTACGACCCATTACGACCCGTTTAGGCAGCCTATGCTACTTTAACGCGTCGTTCGTGTAAAACGCGTTCGGACCGCCTAACTAGTCCTATGACAAGTAAAATATGCCTTAACATGTCTAATATTGTTTCCGAATCAGTTTAGATACCAAAAGTTATGTTACATATGCTTAAAATGAATTTTGGCGTAAAAAGGGCATTTTGGTAATTTACCTAAGGCATATAAACTACCTATCATACAACTACTTAAACGAAGCGACCATAAGGTATAACCTCGGAGGGTTATTCCCTATATACTATGGTCACCTAATGCGTTTGGTCGGATCCTAATGATCGACCAAATGGGTCGGGTTCGAAGGTATAAGCGATTTATTAAATCGCTTACCCTTACGACCCTAGACAACGTGGTAATCAGTAGGCATAGTCCCAAAGGACTATAACCATCGTGATTACAATCACGTTGCGAAGTTCAAACGAACTTCGCATTGACCATAAACTGGTCAACGCAGAAAGTCAAACAAAGTTTGACTTTCGGACTCGAAAAGCAATAAAAGAACGAAAGAATACTTACGAAGGGTCCCCGAATGCTAATCGTGATTCAAGTAGCTCAGGTATGAAACAATGGTTTCAACTTAGAGCTTCTCAAATCAGATTCTAGTGAGTTTAGAAGCAAATGGGGGTGGGGTATTTATAGGATTTCCCGAACCGTTAAGATCGTTTCTTGGAAACCGTGCTTTGATCTTGGCCAAACACCTCAAGATAATGGTTTTACAAAACCATGTGAGCCCATGGTATTGCCCAAAACCATGTGCACATCAAAACCAGCCCATAGATTCCCCAAAACCATTTGCAACAAGTGGAATGGACCAGATTCGATGTATCAGCAAACATCCTTCAGAAATGACAGTTTTGGTCCCTGTTGTGTGTTTAAGCCATTCCCGGCATGTTTAAGGCCCGTTAAGCCAACTTTAAGGCCCTAAAATGATGACTAAACATTGTGGACATGAAACATGCTCAAAAATATGTCGGATGTCGGTTCGTTTGGTCGTACGATCGCGATGTTCGCTTAATTACGACGGAATGCGCATAAGCACGAAAAACGATCCAAAAGATGCAACAAATGGATTTTTCTTATGCCAAACACTAAAATAAAATATTTTAGTGCTTACATAAATTTTTGGATGTCCGGATGTATTCAGAACGTAAGTTATGCGCGAAAGTGCAAACTTGTGCACTTTTTGACGCTTTTAGTCCCTGAATGACCCAAAAGTTTATTTTAGCATACCGAACACCTCAAAGCCTATTTCTAAGCTATGTAAAGGATATTTATGGTATGTTTAACTTATGGTCATGTTCCGGAATGTTCGTTACAGTTCAAATTGACATACTTTCGCAGTTTGTCAACTTTAGTCCCTGTAAGCGATTTAACTTGATTTTGCCATACCAAAGCCTTCAAAACTTATTTCTAAGTTATGTAAAGGTTATTTAAGGTATGTTAAGTATATTTCACTATTCCAGAGTGTTTGTTGCACTAAACTGGTTATATTTACGCATCCGTGCGCATATAACCTTACAGAAAGCGATTTAGAGCTTGAAATCGAACAAGAGTTGATATGTGCAAAAGATACACATATTTATAAAAGTACAAAGTATGAAATACAATATTTCATTGATTTGGTATTTGTTTGCTGGTCGCAGTGACACAGGTGTCACAGTCTCCCCTACTTAAGGAAATTTCGTCCCGAAATTTATTCGTAGAAGTATGTCTATGACTTTGTGTTAAATAGCCATCAAAGATATGTAAAGCATAATTTTGTTATTTTCCTCAACGGATATTTTTCAGAAGAGAAAATGAACGAACGGAGTCATTTTCTTCAATGGGTTCTTCGGAAATGGAAAATAAAGGATTTTTACTAAACTGATATACATTTCCCTCAACGGATATTCTTCAGAAGTGAAAACGAATGGATGATTCATTCTTCCTCAACGGGCCCCTCGTCAGAAACGGGAATGAAGGAATAATCCACGGATATTCATTTCTCTCAATGGATATTCTTCAGAACGAAAATGAACAAACGGGGTCATTTTCCTCAACGGTTATTCTTCAGAATTTGAAATGAAGGAATAATCAACGGATATTCATTTCCTCAACGGATAATCTTCAGAAACGAAAATGAACTAACGGAGTCATTTTCAACGGTTACTTCCTCAGGTATGGAAATGAAAGATTTAACAACGGATATTCATTTCCTCAACGGATAATCTTCAGAAACGAAAATGAACAAACGGATTCATTTTCCTCAACGGGTATTCTTCAGAATTGGAAATGAAGGATAAACGGATATTCATTTCCTCAACGGATATTCTTCAGAAGTGAAAAATGAATAGCTAGTTCATTTTTCCTCAACGGATGCTTCATCAGAATTGGAAATGAATAGGGTTAACTCTAGATACATGATAGAACTTGCTGTGATTTCTGTGCACTAAATTCCATAATTATGTATGCATCCATAATTACGTAATTCATTGTACAGTCCGCACAGTTCGTTTTGTATTGTTGTGGGGAAGGATATCAAACTTGTGATGAGGGTGACTAGACTACCATAGGGTCCTTTTAATTAGATCGACAGAGGATCTTCTTAATTAGGCCACCAAGGAGTCCTTTCATCTATATCATCACATAATATTCCTAACCAGATTTTTGGATCGATCAGTTTAACTAGACCACTAAAGGGGTCTAATTATAAAGTAGTACTTTATAATCCAAGGGACTTAACTACAGCGTAGAAGTCCATTAAGGATTTTAGGTAGTACCTTTGGGTATCCTACTATGAATCTCTTGTACAAGGATATGTAAGATTCTACGAGGATTGGATAACATAATTTGGATCACATGACACATAAAAGGGAACACATAAGCACATAATCACATAATTGTTTAATTGTTATTATCTTGTTATTGATTGCTATAATCTCGGCACCTCGTACTTCGTTTCTCCTGGAAGAAACGGGTACTTAGGATTTTTGTGGAAAACGCAAGAGATCATACAATGGAAGAAATTTGGGGGTAGTCTGTTCTTCAAGGAATATGGTTCTTTGATTGTCGGTATTGTAAGAGATATGTTTGTTTATACATACAACCACATAAACATATTAAAATGTAAATGAAAGATTTATTTATAACAACAATAACAACAACTGTTTCATAGATCGTGATAACAAATGAAAATAATACACAAGGCTCGATTATTTTCTACACAGCGTTGTCTCTTGTCGGTCTGATACTCATCTCTGCACTGGATTTGCATTAGCAAGCCTTGGGCAATTCCTACGAAAATGGCCCATCTCGCCACAGTTGTAGCAAGACCCCGGTGGGAAACGAGCTTGAGCAGGATTATTGCCAGCTTGATTTGGTGCAGATGCGGTTGGGCAAACCCTCGCTGTATGACCTATAAGTCCGCAAACTTGGCATGTGCGGCACTTCACACCAGCATGATGATGTAGGCCACATTGGTTGCACAAGGGTGCAGTTCCGTTGTAGGGTTTCCTGGCAGGGGGTTGAGCTGGTTGGTTGGGGACGGCTTGATCATTGTGAGTAACCATGGCGAAGTTCTGAGAAGCCTTTCGCTTCTTTGACTTCTTAGGGGATCCAGTCTGTTCATCCATGGTCTTTGATTCCTCTTTTGAGTTCGATTCCTCGACCGGTTTCTTGTCACCCTTTCGGAAAAGCTTACGTTTCCTGATCTGAGATTCAGTCAAGGTTGCAGCTAGCTCAATGGTCTGCCTAACTGTAGTAGGGTTGCTACCAGTCACAATGTCTTGTATTGAGTCAGGGAGGCCATCAATGTACTTTTAGATTGCCTTATCCAACGGCGTGACCATGTTTGGGCATAACAGACTTAACTCCTCATAACGGTCCGTGTAGGCTCGATGCTAACCGCTATCTTGCTTCAAACCATCAAACTCTCTTTCCAATGCTCGTAGTTCATGACGAGGACAAAACTCCCTCATCATAAGAGCTCTAAGTTCAGCCCATGTCTGTGCTAGAGCAACTTCTGCACCACGGTCTCTCATAACCCCGTTCCACCATGTAAGGGCCCTCTTCTGAAACACACTCGAAGAAAACTCGACCTTGCGATTGTCAGGACACTACACGTGGCGGAAAGTATTCTCAATGCTCTCGAACCATTGAAGAAGCCCAGTCGCTCCCTCAGAACCACTAAACTTGAGTGGTTTAGCCGAGTTAAAACTCTTGAAATTGCATGGACTATTGTTGTTGTTGTTGGCTTGGTTCCATTGAGCAAAGAGGTTTGGGAATTGAGCAGCCATTTGCTGCGCAATGATTTCTGCCAGTTCGGCAGTCGCTATCTGGTTTCCACGTCGAGGAGGCATTTTAAAAGAGGAAACATGAAAGGAAACGAGTGAGAGTATTAGACGAAAAGAATGAGATGAAACAAATCTGATGAAAGCAAGGATAGTGGTCATTTGTTTGTTACTACAAAGCAACAAACGACCCTGGTGACTAATCAAAGTAAATGGATCAAAAATAATGTATCGCGAAGACATGCTCGCCTATAAGTGAACACTCATCCCAAGAATTCCCAGGTAAGCACAACTGGTCTCGCGTCTGATGAGATATATACGAAGTGCTTGCCTAGACAGAAAACCTAGAATACAGGCATTCACCCTTCCAGTTTGCATGTGTTCACATTATTTAAAACCCAAAACCTTGACGAGATTTTTAAAAATTCAAAGGGGTTCAAAACCATATAACAGAGGGTTCAAAACCTAGTAATCAATCATCCTAGAACAGATGATTAGTTTTCAAAGCGGTTTTGAAATTTATGTTCTTGTTGTGGTCGTCGCCTAAGGATAGGTGACGGTATTGTTTTATGACTAAACGCAAGTAAACTCGCGTTAGGGTCCTAAGAAGGTTATAGACTAGGTCAAAGCATTACTAATAACCTAATTCCCTATAACCATTGGCTCTGATACCATCTTTTCTGTCACACCCCGACCACGTAGAACATACAAAACATGGCGGAAACGTCGGGGAGTGTTGTAACAGAATTAATTGTTTCAAATCCATGGCAATTGAAGTTTCGTTTTATTAATCAAACATGAGAGTTTACATTGTTTTAAACAAGAAACAAAGAGTACATAACATAAATTAACTAGTTCTTGTCTCGTTTTAAGTCACTAAGGCACAGGTCCGCCTAAGTATGTCTTGATAAGTCCTATGCATCATCTCCTGAAAACACATGTGAAAATAGGTACGTCAGCATAAAAATGCCTGTGAGATACATAGGTTTTGTGAAAACAGAATTCATGACTTATGTTTGAGAAAGATGTTTAGTCATGAACCTTGTAATTTGCTTTGTCTTGTAAATCATTTGGAAAACGATAAGATCAGATGATATGTGTAAATAAGAGAATAATGTATGGTTAAATAAATAACCATGAAAAATGAGTTTGTATAAGATAAGTTGTTTGTAAATCAATGTCTTGTGAAAAGTATGTTATTTGTATAAAATGTTATATGTCTCAAATTGAAATGATTCAAATAACGCTACGATATGTGATACCATACAAACACTTATATATAGGAAGTACCAGCGGCGTATCTACCGTGCTTGTATCATATTACATACGCCTTGTTACTTAAATCACTTACTCAAACCAAACCATCAAGATGTAATGTTTAACAATTGTAGAAATGTTTATGTATGGTCAAATACGGTTCACACGGTTCAACAGTTACAAATGGTTCATACAATCAAATGGTTACAACGGTTCGCATAGTCGAATAGTTACAAACGGTCCAAAATGTAATATAATGTGTTCATATGCTGGATGAGCACATGCAACAAGATGTAATGTAAATCAATGTACTAAGTATGCACACAATGGACATACATAGCATGAAATGTAATGTAAAGTAATGTACTAAGTACGCACACAATGGGCATACATAGCATGAAATGTATTGAAATCATGTACTATAAATGTACTAATGAACATAGCAAGTATATGATGTGAAAACATGAAAGCATGAAAGTAACAAGTAGGCACATGTGTTCCACCCCAAAACAGTTTGGAAAACAGTAAAAGAGGGGTCTATGTACTCACTTGAGATTGCTCAGAAGTCCTAAGATAACCACCAAGCAATGCTAGAGATCACGGAATCAAACGGCACCTAGTATAGGTAACTATGTTAATAAACCGAACCTATATCGGAGGATCGGATAGAATGAGGGTTTGTAAACCAAACGAGTATGGGAACTCGTGTAATATGGTTTAACAAAGCCTACATACTAAATGAAACCTAACATAAGTGTTTACGACCCATTACGACCCGTTTAGGCAGCCTATGCTACTTTAACGCGTCGTTCGTGTAAAACGCGTTCGGACCGCCTAACTAGTCCTATGACAAGTAAAATATGCCTTAACATGTCTAATATTGTTTCCGAATCAGTTTAGATACCAAAAGTTATGTTACATATGCTTAAAATGAATTTTGGCGTAAAAAGGGCATTTTGGTAATTTACCTAAGGCATATAAACTACCTATCATACAACTACTTAAACGAAGCGACCATAAGGTATAACCTCGGAGGGTTATTCCCTATATACTATGGTCACCTAATGCGTTTGGTCGGATCCTAATGATCGACCAAATGGGTCGGGTTCGAAGGTATAAGCGATTTATTAAATCGCTTACCCTTACGACCCTAGACAACGTGGTAATCAGTAGGCATAGTCCCAAAGGACTATAACCATCGTGATTACAATCACGTTGCGAAGTTCAAACGAACTTCGCATTGACCATAAACTGGTCAACGCAGAAAGTCAAACAAAGTTTGACTTTCGGACTCGAAAAGCAATAAAAGAACGAAAGAATACTTACGAAGGGTCCCCGAATGCTAATCGTGATTCAAGTAGCTCAGGTATGAAACAATGGTTTCAACTTAGAGCTTCTCAAATCAGATTCTAGTGAGTTTAGAAGCAAATGGGGGTGGGGTATTTATAGGATTTCCCGAACCGTTAAGATCGTTTCTTGGAAACCGTGCTTTGATCTTGGCCAAACACCTCAAGATAATGGTTTTACAAAACCATGTGAGCCCATGGTATTGCCCAAAACCATGTGCACATCAAAACCAGCCCATAGATTCCCCAAAACCATTTGCAACAAGTGGAATGGACCAGATTCGATGTATCAGCAAACATCCTTCAGAAATGACAGTTTTGGTCCCTGTTGTGTGTTTAAGCCATTCCCGGCATGTTTAAGGCCCGTTAAGCCAACTTTAAGGCCCTAAAATGATGACTAAACATTGTGGACATGAAACATGCTCAAAAATATGTCGTATGTCGGTTCGTTTGGTCGTACGATCGCGATGTTCGCTTAATTACGACGGAATGCGCATAAGCACGAAAAACGATCCAAAAGACGCAACAAATGGATTTTTCTTATGCCAAACACTAAAATAAAATATTTTAGTGCTTACATAAATTTTTGGATGTCCGGATGTATTCAGAACGTAAGTTATGCGCGAAAGTGCAAACTTGTGCACTTTTTGACGCTTTTAGTCCCTGAATGACCCAAAAGTTTATTTTAGCATACCGAACACCTCAAAGCCTATTTCTAAGCTATGTAAAGGATATTTATGGTATGTTTAACTTATGGTCATGTTCCGGAATGTTCGTTACAGTTCAAATTGGCATACTTTCGCAGTTTGTCAACTTTAGTCCCTGTAAGCGATTTAACTTGATTTTGCCATACCAAAGCCTTCAAAACTTATTTCTAAGTTATGTAAAGGTTATTTAAGGTATGTTAAGTATATTTCACTATTCCAGAGTGTTTGTTGCATTAAAATGGTTATATTTACGCATCCGTGCGCGTATAACCTTACAGAAAGCGATTTAGAGCTTGAAATCGAACAAGAGTTGATATGTGCAAAAGATACACATATTTATAAAAGTACAAAGTATGAAATACAATATTTCATTGATTTGGTATTTGTTTGCTGGTCGCAGTGACACAGGTGTCACAGTAACGTCACCTTCAAAAGAGGTGCCTACTACTATAACTAAGATAATCTCTTAAAAAGTGCAAAAGTGTGGAAAACATCAAAGGTTACACTAAAGGCGAGTCGGATCCAAGTGATTCATCTTGTCTATCTGTTTTATTTTTATTTTTATTTTCAGCATTTTTAGTTAGTTTTTATTTTCTTGTTTAAAAACCTTTTTCTAAATTTGATTTGATTAGATATTGAGGATAAACCGGTACTAAAAGCTCTTGTGTCCTTGGACGACCTCGGTATCTTACCAACACTATACTACGCTCGCGATGGGTGCACTTTCCCATATGTGTGTTTAGTGTTAGTAAATATCGTGTTTTATAAATTTAAAACTTGACCAACGTGTTAAAAAGGGCTTAAAATATACTTAAATATATATCACACCTAACGCACATCAAGTTTTTTGGCGCCATTTCCGGGGACACAAGGATTTTAAGAAAGTTAGGAATCAACGACCTAATCATTTTTATTATTTTTCTATTTTTTTAGGACTTTTCTTAAATTTTCAGCTTCTGGAGAGCTAAGCACGGGCCGTGCCTGGTCGGACACGGGCCGTGCCCAGCATTGTTACTGGCAGTTTTTATTTTCTGAGTTACAGAGAGTTGAGCACGTGGCAGTGTCGGTGCAACACGGGGCCGTGTTGAGCTCCCCAGTAACAGGGATCCGGAAAACAATTACTGTATCTCCGACCACGGGCTGTGATCATCTGAGCACGGGGCCGTGGTGAAACTTCTGACCAACGTTCTTTTTTGTTTCTATTGCAGGACTTGGAACCCAGGCGCCACATCTGAACTTTCTACACAGTGTATGAGCTCCAGTTCTAGTAGAGACATAAAAGAACCTCTAGACGAACCCGAACGCTTTGTAAAAAAAATACTTAAAGCTAAAAACCAAGAGAAAGTTTCGGGGGACCCGCTTCTAATGGCGGATCAAGGTACCCTCATGGATTCCTTATGACCCACCGTAGGTAATCTCGGCGCCGTTATCAATGCACCAAATGTCGAGGCCAACAACTTCGAACTTCGGCCGCATTTGATACAAATGCTCCAAAACTCCACAACCTTCCATGGGCTTGGGGACGAAGATCCCCATTTACATATCACTAACTTCTTGGAAATATGTGATACTTTTCGGATCAATGGAGCATCAAATGACGCCATCCTCCTTTGAATGTTTCCATTTTCACTAAAAGACCGAGCTAAGGCTTGGCTTAATACCCTCCCAGTTGGCTCGGTAAACACCTGGGATGAAGTATCCTAAAAGTTTTTATATAAGTATTTCCCTCCTGCTAAAACGGCTAAATTAATGACTGAAATCAACACATATTTACAAGAGGACGGGGAATCCTTATATGAAACTTAGGAAAGGTTCAAGGAGCTATTAAGAAAATGTCCTCATCATGGTCTTGTGGTATGGCAACAAGTATCCACTTTCTATAATGGGTTGTTGCCACACACAAGACAAACACTTGACTCTAGCTCCGGGGGACTTTTAGGTAATCGTCACTCAAATGAAATTTATAATCAAATTAGGAAATTGCTCAAACCAATTTTCAGTGGCACACTCCCCGAGGAACAAAATCTATTGCCCCGGGCGCCCATAAGGTTGATGAGAGCACTTCCTTGCAAGCTCAAATCGAGGCCCTTTCTTCAAAAATCAAAAAGTTAGAAATATCAAAAACGGCCTCGGTTATGGCTTGTGAAGGGTGTGGTGGTCCACATGAAAATTGGAGTTGTATGAAAGAAATAGAGAATCATACATAATCGGTAAACTACATTGATAATAGATCTAGGCCGTCGGGTCCTCCAACGAGTACCTACAACCAAGGATGGCGTAACCACCCTAACCTTGGTTGGAGAGAACCCGGCAATAGTAGTAACCAACAAAATCTAAACCAACGAACAAACTTTCAACAACCAAGAAACGAGCCACAAAATTTCTCTCAACAACAACAAGGGGGACGAGAGAGGCTCGAAGATACCGTATCTCGCCTCATCTACGACACCGAAAAGAAAAACTTGGATCGATTTCAACAAATGGAATCAAACTTTAGAAATCAACAAGCTATTATTCAAAACATTGAAAAACAAATAAATCAACTAGCTCAAAATTTCTCCGAGAGACCACAAGGCGCGTTACCAAACAATACCGAAACCAACCCAAAGGCGCAAGTGCATTGATGTGTGCAAAATGCAACATATAAATTACATCAATTGTGGCATAAAACTAACCCTTTTTTAGTACTAATGTTGGAAAAGTGTGTTTTTGTCTTCCTTTTGTATTTTTAGGATTAAATGAGCTCAAATTAACAAAAGAAGCAAAAAGGCAGCTAAATCAAACATAAATACAAGAAAAGGAACAAACGTGGCATGCCCGACCTCCCCGACAGCATCTTCCCAAGCAAAACAAGAGAACAGAAGGCTGAACACGCCCCGTGCTCAGTGAACACGGGGGCGTGCCAAAGTGCCAGCATAAAAGACAAAGCTATAGAAGCTTCTATCGCCCACCACGTGGCCGTGCTCAGCGGACACGGGGCCGTGGTCAACTATAAGATTCGCATAATCCAGGCAAACCTTGATAGTACAGATACGCTTCTGCACACGGGGGAGTGCCCAGCGGACAAGGGGGTGTGGTCAACTAATGCAGACAAACTGTAATTAATGAAGACAAATAAGAGAATGGACACGGGGCCGTGCCTGAGCTATTGTTCAGGCTATAAATAGGGGTGCTTGGCTCATTTGCAAACCATCCCTTGGCACACCACCTCTCTCACACTTCACCCACCACCCACCACCACCATAACACCATCATCCATTGTCCATCACAGAGTGTGTGAGTCGTCTCGGGATCCAAGATTGATCGTAAGAGTTCTTGACAATCAAAGGCCATGTTTGCCTAAGTCTCTTACATCACTTGGTGAAGACAAGTGTCTAGTGTAATACTTTTTATTTTTAATCTTTTCGCACTTTTTACTTGGTTATGTGTTAATGACTTTAATAACTAGTTTCTTATGTTGAAGGTGATTCTTCCTTATCATTTGTCCGTGGTGTCTTGGCATTATTTTACTGTCTAAATAAAATAAAAGATTTTCACCATTCATATCTCCACGGTCTATATGGAGGTATGTTGGCTACCTGGTCGGGGTTTAAGGGAACGGTTTGGTAAGAGTCTTGCCTTGTTCAGTGTATAGATCCTGCAAGGACCTGGGTCAAATTTAGTAGGACCTCCTTCAATACCCACCGGTATTGGATGGCAGGGGTCCAAACTCTTTGATCCTCTCATATGTAAACTACTATTAATACTTTAACCCGGCTACTTAAGACTGTATCCCTGCTGACTCAGACTACTTGGCCGAGGGTAACGTCACCTTCAAAAGAGGGGCCTGTCATAATATGCATTAATAACTTAATTAATTATCTTTCAATAATCCGACCCTTTAGGATTGTATCCTTGCTAACTCAAACTACTGGGTTGAGGGTAACGTCACCTTCAAAAGAGGGGCCTACTACAATAACTAAGATAATCTCTTAAAAAGTGCAAAAGTGCGGAAATAATCAAAGGTTACACTAAACACGAGTCGGAGCCAAGTGATTCATCTTGTCTATCTGTTTTTTATTTTTATTTTATTTTTCAGCATTTTAGTTAGTTTTATTTTTCTAGTTTAAAAACCTTTTTTTCTAAATTTTTGATTGGATTAGACGTTGAGGATAAACCGGTACTAAAAGCTCTTGTGTCCTTGGGGGACCTCGGTATCTTGCCAACACTATACTACGCTCACGATGGGTGCACTTGTAACACCTGTGCCTCCACGGCCATCAAACAAATTCCGAACCAATGAAATATTGTATTTCATACTTGGGATTTGTAAAAATATGTGTATCATTTACACATATAAACTCTTGTTCGATTTCAAACTCTAAATCGCTTTCTGGAAGGTTATACGCGCACCGATGCGTAAATATAACCAGTTTAATGCAACGAACACTCCGGAATAGTGAAATAGGCTAAACATACCTTAAATAACCTTTACATAACCTAGAAATAAGATTTGGAAGGTTTGGTATGCCAAAATCAAGTTAATTCGTCTACAGGGACTAAATATGACAAACTGCGAAAGTATCCCAATTTGAACTGTAACATACATTCCGAAACATGACCATAAGTTAAACACACCTTAAATATCCTTTACATAGCTTAGAAATAGGCTTTGAGTGGTTCGGTGTGCTAAAATAAACTTTTGTGTCATTCAGGGACTAAAAGTGTCAAAAAGTGCACAAGTTTGCATTTTCGCGCATAACTTACGTTCTGAATACATCCGGACATCCAAAAATTTATGTAAGCATGACTATATTATGCTTTAGTGTTTGGCTTGCCAAAAATCCATTCGTTGCGTCATTTGGATCGTTTTTCGCGCTTATGCGCATTCCGTCGTAATTAAGCGAACATCGCGTTCGTACGACCAAACGAACCAACATCCGGCATATTTTTGAGCATGTTTCATGTCCACAATGTTTAGGCATCATTTTAGGGCCTTAAAGTTGGCTTTACGGGCCTTAGAAGTGTCGGAAATGGCCTTAAACACGTGCAGGGACTGAAACTGTCATTCTGCAAACTTAATTCTGATCTGTGCAGGCCAGGCGGCCCGCCTCAGTTTCTGAACATCCTCACGCGGCCCGCGTGGCTCCTTCTGACCAGGTTAACTGCATTTAACAGCAGATTGCAGCTGTTTAATCCACAACCACATGTTCTCACTTGTCTAGTCAGCTGATAAGAACCCATTTTTAGTCACCACAACTTGCCAACATATGTACGGGTAGGATTCGAGCACGGTTTCCATGAAACGATCTTAACGGTTACCCGAAAACTATAAATACCCCACCCCACAACTTCAAAAACCACTAGAATTTTGATCTTAGAAACTCTAAGTTGAAACCATTGTTTCATACCTGAGATTCTCGGATCGAAATTAGCATTCGGGGACCCTTCGTAAGTATTCTTTCGTTCTTTTATTGCTTTTCGAGTCTTTCGAGTCTGAAAGTCAAACTTTGTTTGACTTTCTGCATTGACCAGTTTATGGTCAATGCGAAGTTCGTTTGAACTTCGCAACGTGAGTGTAATCACGTTGGTTATAGTCCCTTGGGATTATGCCTACTGATTACCACGTTGTCTAGGGTCGTAGGGTAAGCGATCTAATAAATCGCTTATACCTTCGAACCCGACCCATTTGGTCGATCATTAGGATCCGACCAAACACATTAGGTGACCATAGTAGGTAGGGAATAACCTTCCGAGGTTATACCCTATGGTCACATCGTTTGAGTAGTTGTATGATAGGTAGTTTATATGCCTTAGGTAAATTACCAGAATACCCTTTTCATGTATAATTGGTAATTAAGCATATGTAACCTAAACCTTTGTCACATAACTGATTATGTAACATGTTTAGGCATATTCTACTTGTTATAGGACTAGTTAGGCGGTCCGAACGCGTTTCACGCGCACGACGCGTTAAAGTAGCATAAGCTACCTTAATGGGTCGCGATGGGTCGAAAGCACTTAGGTTAGGTTTCATGTAGTATGTAGGCCTTGTTAAACCATATCATATGAGTTCCAATACTCATTTGGTTTACCAAGCCTCATCCTATCCGATCTCCCGATTTAAGTCCGGTTTATTTATATAGTTTTAGATTGCCGACTGATTCCGTGCTCCCTCTAGCTTTGTTTGGTTGTTGTTCAAGACCTCTAAGCATTCTCAGGCGAGTACATTATTCCCCTATTTTACTGCTTTCAATTGTTTTGGGGTGACTCATATGTCCTAAATGTTTTCAAGGTTTTAACGATGGTATCAAAACGATTTTCGATGTTATAACGATGGTTTCAAAAACGATTAAGACGATTTATACAAAACTAATAACGATTTCGATAATGTGAACGAACTTGTTGGTTGGGTTACATAACAAATGACATTCATTAGCAATGATTAAGCCGACCAGTATTAGGTTATGGTACCATAGGATCTGACTAATCCCGTTATTTACTACACCCGTGGTTATGTGTGGGTGTGGTGGGTAACGACTGAATCTGAAATTGTTAACTTACTCTTTGGTAAGGGTTTGTTAATGCGAAAATGAGAAGCGATGAAAACGAGAAGCGACGAGTGATGAGTCACGAAGGTTTGAATGTTATTAGCGAGACGACCATATAAGTAGTTTCACGACCTAAAACGAATTTAACGATTTGGGTAAACGATTGGCTTCAAAGCGATATACGATTGGGTTTTGGTTACATATTACATGATTTACATTGATCATGCATTTACACAAAACATAGCTTTGATTTAAACAAAGTTTTACTTCAATGCTTTGTTTTGTGCATTTCATCCATGGTTTAGTTGATGCATTTCACTAGCCATACATATCATTTTGGTTACATATTACATGGTTTACATTTGACACATAAACACTTTTGACATTGGTTATACATTACATGATTTACATCTTGACATAAACATTTTTACATATTATTTCAATACATTTGGAAGTTGGTTAAACATAGACATCTTACATTGTTGGTTTGGTTTGAGTAAGTGATTAAGTAACGAGGCGTGTGTAATATGATACAAGCATGGTGGATACGCCGTTGGTACTTCCTATATATAAGTGTTTGTATGGTATTACATATCGTAGCGTTATTTGAATCATTTCAATTTGGACATATAACATTTTATACAAATAACATACTTTTCACAATTTGCTTTATTAAAACAAATATTTTTGGGTTACGAGTCATGGCTACGAGGTTTTATAAACTATAACCCGCTTGATTTGAGTTGGTTAATTAAGTTGCAATGTTATACTCTTTTCAAAACAAGGTTTTTATAAAGTATTGCAACATCTAAACTAGCCATGATTTCAACACTCCTACAAAACCTATGTATTCGCCAGCATTTCTTTGCTGACCTCGTTTTCACATATGTTTCAGGTATTGTTGAAAGATATCGATTGATAGGATGCATGCTCACATAGGACTGGACAAGGCCTTAGTGACTCAATAACAATGATAGACTATGTTTAAATTGTGTATTTAGATTTCCAGACGATGTAATTATTCAATGTTTAATAAAACGAAACACTTTTTGATATCCATGGTTATGAAACATTAATTCTGTTACAACACTCCCCGACGTTTCCGCCATGTTTTGTATGTTACACGTGGTCGGGGTGTGACAGCACTTGCCCATATGTATGTTTGGTGTTAGTAAAATATCGTGTTTTATAAATTTAAAACTTGGCTAAAAAGTGTTAAAAAGGGCTTAAAATATACATTAAAATCTAATAACACTCACGCACATCAAGTTTTTGGCGACGTTGCCGGGGACACAAGGATTTTAAGAAAGTTAGGAATCAACGGCCTAATCGTTTTTTCTAATTTTCTATTTTTTTAGGATTTTTCTTAGTTTTTCAGCTTCTGCAGAACTCAGCACGGGCCGTGCCCGCTGAACACGCCCCGTGCCCAATCATTGGAACTGGCAATCCTGTTTTAAGTCAGACAGTAAGCTGAACACAGGGCGATGCCCACTCAACACGCCCCGTGCCCAAGTTTCAGTTACTGAAAACAGAACCATAAGATCCCGACGGTTGGTAATTTCTGACACAAACATGAGTGATACTGATATTTTTTACTTTCGGCACTCTTATGGTACGTGGTGTCAAATATGTGGTGGTTCCCATAAAGAATTAGAATGCTATTTTCTAAATTATAAGCCCCACTATATAGACCCATTGTTTTCCTGTAGCCTTAAGAGGGGCGAAAGTAAAAATAATCCCTATCTCTCCCTCGAATGCTCTCAACCGGATCTTCTAGGAGAAATGCTTCTTGATGAACTATTTCAAATGGAAGATCTAATTCTTAATTGGTTAGAAGAACTTAGGATAGATTTCAATAATTTATCTCAAGACGATAACCAAGAAGAATTGTTGGGATCGCATTCAAATAAAAACAACTTCGTTGTTCCCGATGTTACCTCTAACTCTAGTGAGGACTTGAGCGATAGTCGTCCCTGTGTCGATTGTGCCATGAAGGACTCCCCATCGACTTCGTTCGATGCATACATAGACCTGAGCGATTCGGCATACACCTTCTTTAACGAGAGCCCGGGAAAGGGTTGGACTTGTCCACCTACATATAGCATAGGAATCACCCTCACCGACAACCTCTTGCGTTCTCGTCTTAATCTAGAGAAATTAAGGTATCTTAGGCACTTTGGGGTTGTTCCATCCAGTAAGGAACCACCCGATCCGGATAAGTTCCTTAAAAAATAGACAAACTCCATAAGACAGCTTCTAGACACGGGGCCGTGTCCAGGTCAACACGCCCCCGTGTCCACCCAAAGATTCCCGTCTGATTTCGTGTCAGAATACGGACAAAATATGTCAGGATTCCACCTGCACACGGGGCTGTGTCCAGCCAACACAGGGCCATGTACAGCATGCTGTCATTTTCTATAAATGCAGCAAGATTCCTTCACATATGGACCACTCCAAAGACAAAGATCTGGTGGATCTTCCCACATACCAACCTAGGTATATTCTAAAGAAGGTTCCCAACAACCATCTTGTCTTTTCCACTTTTATCCATTACCTTCTTCTTCAATTTCTCTTAAACACCTCCATTAGAGCTTGAAATCTCCATAATTCCAAGCCTTATTGAGATGTTTGTTAGATTTTTATTCAAGGAATCTTGTTAAAAATAAGTTCTACAACAATGTTTTAAGTTGTTTCTGCTTAGAAACGTTTTAAAAATCACAAAAACAAATTAAAACACCAAGATTCCTTGTTCCAAAAATCTGCAGACATCTGAACACGGGGCCGTGCTCATTGAGCACGGGGCCGTGTCCGAGGTACTGTTTACATAAAATTGAGCTCTTTTCGGTATGTCTTCTCAGAATGGCGAGCAGAACTAGCGGAACATCTTCATCGCACTCTAGGAACAACCAACAAGGAAGAAGGTCATCAACGGTTGAAGATTCTCTTGTAAACTATGTGTACTCTTTAAGAGAGGCCATTGATGAAATAACGGGAGTGGAAGAAGCATTGGTCGATCGTATCAATCATTTGACGGTGGGACTAGAGGGATGTCTTCGAGAGGTCAACCTTTTGCACCAAAGGTTGAACATTCTCGCTTCTCCTCCTTTGGTTCCAATCATTACCCAAAGGGCATGGAATGTGGTTCCCGAAGTCATCATACCAGCCGAATGGTACGCCATGCATCCGGAGCCCCCTCTTGACGTACTGCAAGGGGTTCTGGTTGGTGTCGCTCCTCCTCCACATGATGTTGAGGAAAATGACACCGCCTTCTTCCTCCCAAGAGAGATAGAAGAATGGCTTTAACACCCCTCGGCTCGGAGTTCTACAAAGCTTTTAGATACCGGAAAACTATTTCCGGAGTTTTGGTTCTTATTGTACTCGTAGAGCTCTATAGGATGATTTTACATATCACTTGACCTATCTAATTTAGGACCCTTTAATTTTATTTTCTGCTTTGTTTTTAACTTTTTAGGATTATTATGTAATTCTCTCTATGACTTAATAAATGATGGTTCTAGCTAATTTGGTGTTTGGATGATGTTGTAATGGATAAAACACACTCGGTATGGTGAAGGATAACAAGGGAAACTTGAACTAGCACCCCATGCACGAAAACAGGGCCATCCGACAATTTTTTCTTCATTATAGCAAGTTCAGCACGGGCCGTGCCCGCCCAACACGGCCCCGTGCTGCACAGTCTGCAGAAAATGCCCAGTTCAGGTAAACTGGACACGGGTCGTGTCACCCAACACGCCCACGTGTCCAGGCTTCTGTTTCTTATTACAACTTTTTGTTACTGGCGACTGAACACGGGGCCGTGCCCGGACACCACGGGGTCGTGTCCAGACGCCCAATAACATAAAATTTTGCTTCTTCACACCTTTTTACACATTCAATCAACCTAAAAACTTATTTTTGGGACACATTGAGGACAATGTGTAATTTAAGTGTGGGGGGGATGCTAAAATCTTGAATCTTGCAAGTCCTAATTACAAGCCGTACACAAAACTCTATTGGAACCGCTAATCACCCCAATTTTTTTTTTCAAAAAAATAGTTTTTTACTTGTCTAGGTTTAATTTGGGAATTTCAAATTCTATAAAGGTTATATTTTTACAAATTTACAACCGATAGCGTCGTGATAAAAATAACCAACATAAGAAAATTATGAAACGACATGACAAGCTTAGTTAAAATCTGATTATATTTACTTGATCACATAAAAACCCATTCCCACAAAAGTGAGTTTTGAGACTTTATTGAGCATACAAATACATATCTTTAAACTAAATGCTCATTTTTCGTTTCTTGTGTGAATAGCCGCTTGGTTCTTACGACTCTAGAACTTGCCACGACAATACATTCCCGGTCCTTACCAACTTAAACCCGAGTAAGTAAATGATGGAGGCATTAGGACTAACCCTTTTTTATTTCTACACCATTATTTTTCTTTTTTTACCACCTACCAAAAATCCCCCTAGTTAACCCCTTTGAGCCTAAACCTTTTCATTTCTTAACCCAAAAAACAAACACCCTTTTCACCCACCAAAACCTTTTTATTTTTAACCCCTTGTTTTAGTAACAAGCTCGGTTTTTCTTATGACTTTTTCAAAAAAAAAATGTTGATGATGAAGCAAAAGAAATAAACAAGCAAGTTCATCAAAATTAACTTTCTTTGAATAATAGCTTCATCAAAATAAAAATTGCAAAAATAAAAAGTCATACGAAAACCGACGCTTTTACGCTTTTCACCCTTTTACTAACCACTAACCCAACCACCTACCTTTAACCCAAGCCTAACCCTTCACCCAAAATTCCTCTTGATATTTACAAAGGTATATAGTTAAAAACGAGGATGATTGATTGCTTTGCAAGCCTATGGTAGGAGTAAGTTCAATGCCGCTCTCGAGTGATTCACTAAAATACATCTTCGGCCGAGTGTTGAGTGATCCCCCGTGAGGTATGTGAACTTGTATATAAATAGAATTTTAAAGAGGCATGTTATGCCCTAATAAGTAATTTATCATATGAAAAAGTTTTAAATAAACCATGACGAATAGGATTGTAAATAAATAAAAATAAAAACTTAATAAAGAATATTGGAAATCCCGACACTCTATGACAAGCCCAAAAACCTTCTCTTCTACCTATTCCATTTGGAAGTGTAAAGCCACATTATAAAGAGTTTTGCTTGAGGACAAGCAAAGATTCAAGTGTGGGGGTATTTGATGTGTGCAAAATGCAACATATAAATTACATCAATTGTGGCATAAAACTAACCCTTTTTTAGTACTAATTTTGGAAAAAGTGTGTTTTTGTCTTCCTTTTGTATTTTCAGGATTAAATGAGCTCAAATTAACAAAAGAAGCAAAAAAGCTGCTAAATCTAACATAAATACAAGAAAAGGAACAAACATGGCATGCCCGACCTCCCCGACATCATCTTCCCAAGCAAAACAAGAGAACAGAAGGCTGAACATGCCCCGTGCTCAGTGAACATGGGGGCGTGCCCAAGTGCCAGCATAAAAGACAAAGCTATAGAAGCTTCTATCGCCCACCACGAGCAGTGCTCAGCGGACACGGGGCCGTGGTCAACTATAAGATTCGCAGAATCCAGGCAAATCTTGATAGTACAGATACGCTTCTGCACACGGGGGCGTGCCCAGCGGACAAGGGGGCGTGGTCAACTAATGCAGACAAACTGCAATTAATGAAGACAGAGAAGAGGATGGACACGGGGCCGTGCCCGAGCTACTGTTCAGGCTATAAATAGGGGTGCTTGGCTCATTTGCAAACCATCCCTTGGCACACCACCTCTCTCACACTTCACCCACCACCCACCACCACCATAACACCATCATCCACCACCATCATCCATTGTCCATCATAGAGTGTGTGAGTCGTCTCGGGATCCAAGATTGATCGTAAGAGTTCTTGACAATCAAAGTCCATGTTTGCCTAAGTCTCTTACATCACTTGGTGAAGACAAGTGTCTAGTGTAGTACTTTTTATTTTTAATCTTTTCACACTTTTTACTTGGTTATGTATTAATGACTTTAATAACTAGTTTCTTATGTTGAAGGTGATTCTTACTTATCGTTTGTCCGTGGTGTCTTGGCATTATTTTACTGTCTATATAAAATAAAAGATTTTCACCATTCATATCTCCACGGTCTATATGGAGGTATGTTGGCTACCTGGCCGGGGGTTAAGGGAACGGTTTGGTAAGAGTCTTGCCTTATTCAGTGTATAGATCCTGCAAGGACCTGGGTCAAATTTAGTAGGACCTCCTTCATTACCCACCGGTATTGGATGGCGGGGGTCCAAACTCTTTGATCCCCTCATATGTAAGCTACTATTAATACTTTAACCCGGCTACTTAGGACTGTATCCCTGCTGACTCAGACTACTTAGCCGAGGGTAACGTCACCTTCAAAAGAGGGGCCTACCATAATATGCATTAATAAATTAATTAATTATCTTTCAATAATCCGACCCTTTAGGATTGTATCCTTGCTGACTCAAACTACTGGGTTGAGGGTAATGTCACCTTCAAAAGAGGGCCTACTACAATAACTAAGATAATCTCTTAAAAAGTGCAAAAGTGTGGAAATAATCAAAGGTTACACTAAACACGAGTCGGAGCCAAGTGATTCATCTTGTCCATCTGTTTTTTATTTTTATTTTATTTTTCAGCATTTTAGTTAGTTTTATTTTTCTAGTTTAAAAACCTTTTTTTTTTCTAACTTTTTGATTGGATTAGACGTTGAGGATAAACTGGTACTAAAAGCTCTTGTGTCCTTGGACGACCTCGGTATCTTGCCAACACTATACTACGCTCACGATGGGTGCACTTGCCCATATGTGTGTTTGGTGTTAGTAAAATATCGTGTTTTATAAATTTAAAACTTGGCTAAAAAGTGTTGAAAAGGGCTTAAAATATACATTAAAAACTAATAACACTCACGCACATCATGCATCTCATCACATTGAGAAACCGTACCGTGGGTCCCGAGGAGGCTCCGTTATCTCCAACTGAAAAGAGCCGATCTAGCCAAACCACAGCTCCACCGACACCCCAACAAGAGACGGCTCCTCCACCAAATAAAGAGCCCACCAAGAATCCTCCGGTACCGTACCATGGTCGGTTAATTCGCCAAAAGATCGATGAGCAATTCACAAAGTTCGTAAATTTACTAAAACAATTGCATGTTAATATTCCATTTGTTGAAGTCCTAACCCAAATGCCTAAATATTCAAAATTTATGAGGGACTTCCTCACTCACAAAAGGAAAATTGAATTATTGCAATTAGTTAATTTATGCGAAGAATGCTCCGCCTTGCTACTCAACAAACTCCCGCAAAAGAAGATCGATCCTGGGAGCTTCACCATCCCTTGTTCAATTGGGGAATCACTCATTCGTAACGCACTAGCCGACCTCGGGGCTAGTATTAACCTCATGCCTGCATCAATGTTCGACCGACTCGGCCTAGGGAAAACAAGCCCTAGTAAAATGAGCATACAACTCGCTGATAGGTCAGTTAAATACCCACAAGGTGTCGCTGAAAATCTACTAGTTAAAGTTGGAGACTTTGTCTTCCCAGTCGACTTTGTCATACTAGACATGGAGGAAGATACCGAAGTACCACTCATCTTAGGGAGGCCATTCCTAGCTACAGCCCATGCAGTGGTAGACATGAATGGTGGGAAACTAACATTGAGGGTTGGGGTCAAGGAAATGAAGTTCGGAGTTCGTAAGAGAGTAGAAGACGATGACCCGGTCAATTACATGAAAGTCATAGACTCAAGTTTGGATGATGCTCTCCGACGGTGCAACATGGGATGCAAAACATCCCACTTGGGTAACATATGACTGGCTTTTGGTCTAGCCAAGGACCCTTATAAACGTGGCGCACCACGGAGGCATTCCGCGAAACTATCCTTAGTTTAGTTTAGATTAATTTTTATGCTTTCTAGTTTTGTTTTAATTTTCAGGAATAAAACACACTCGGGATGGTGAAGGATACTAAGGGAAACTTGAACCAACACCCCATGCACAAAAACAAAGCCTCCCGACAATTTTTCTTCATAACAGCAAGTTCAGCACGGGCCGTGCCCAGCCAACACGGCCTCGTGTTGAAGAGTCTGCAGAAAAACGCCCAGTTCAGGTAACTGGATACAGGGTGTGTTCGCTGAACACGCCCCCGTGCCCAGCCTTCTGTTTCTTTTTGTTGAATTCTGTTACTGGCAATCTGAACACGGGGCCGTACCCGGACACCACGGCCCATGTCCAGGTGCACAGTAACAGAAAAATTTTGTTTAAACACACCTTTTACACATTCAATCAACCTAAAAACTTATTTTTGGGACACATTGAGGACAATGTGTAATTTAAGTGTGGGGGGGGGGGGGGGGGATGCTAAAACCTTGAATTTTGCAAGTCCTAATTACAAGCCTTACACAAAACTCTATTGGAACCGCTAAACACCCCAAATTTTTTCAAAAACTTTTCATTTTTTTTACTTGTCTTGGTTTAAATTGGTAATAACAAGTTTTAAAAAGGTTATATTTTTTTATAAATCTACAACCGATAGCGTCGTGATAAAAAGAACCAACATAAGAAAATTATGAAACGGCATGACAAATCTAGTTAAAATTTGATTATATATACTTAATCACATTAAAAACTCATTCCCACAAAAAGTGAGTTTTGAGCCTTTATTGAGCATACAAATACACATCTTTAAATTAAATGCTCATTTTCCGTTTCTTGTGTGAATAGCCGCTTGGTTTCTTACGACTCTAGAACTTGCCATGACGATACATTCCCGGTCCTTACCGACTTAAACCCAAGTAAGTAAATGACGGAGGTATTAGGACTAACCCTTTTTATTTCAACACCATTATTTTTTTTTCTTTACCACCTACCCAAAATCCCCCTAGTTAACCCCTTTGAGCCTAAACCTTTTTCATTTCTAAACCCAAAACAAACACCCTTTTACCCACCAAAACCCTTTTTTTATTTTAAACCCTTTATTTTAGTACAAAGCTCGGTTTTCTTGTGAGATCTTGATTATGAAAAAAATATATGATGAAGCTTAGCAATAAACAAACAAATTCATAAAAAAGAAACTTTGTTTGAAAAATGCTTCATTAGAATAAAAAGTCTCAAAAACAAAATGTTTTATGAATACCGACGCTTTCTACGCCTTTTCGCCCTTTTCTACTAACCACTAACCCAAAACCACCTACCTTTAACCCAAGCCTAACCCTTCCCCAAAGTCCTCTTGATATTTACAAAGGTGTATAGTTAAAAAGGAGGAGGATTGATTGCTTGGCAAGCATATGGTAGAAGTAAAGTTCCATGCTAGTCTCGAGTGTTTCACAAAAATACATCTTCGGCCGAGTGTTGAGTGATCCCCCGTGAGGTATGTGAACTTGTATATAAATGGAATTTTAAAGAGGCATGTTATGCCCAAATAAGTCATTTCTCTTATGTAATGTTCTAAATAAATCATAACGAATAGGATTGTAAATAACATAAAAATAAAACCTAATAAAGATCTTGGAATCCCGACACTCAAGATAAGCCCAAAACCTTCTCTTCTACCCATTCCATTTGGGTGTGTAACCCAAAAATAAAGAGTTTTGCTAGAGGACAAACAAAGATTCAAGTGTGGGGGTATTTGTTGTGTGTAAAATGCAACATATAAATTACATCAAATGAGGCATAAAACTAATCCTTTTTTAGTACTAATGTTGGAAAAAGTGTGCTTTTGTCTTCCTTTTGTATTTTCAGGGTTAAATGAGCTTAAATGAACAAAAGAAGCAAAAATGCAGCAAAAATCTAACAATAATACAAGAAAAGGAATAAACGTGGCATGCCCAACCCCTCGACAGCATCTCCCTAAGCAAAAACAAGACATCAGAAGGCTGAACACGCCTCGTGCTCAATGAACACGGGGGCGTGCCCAAGTGTCTGCAGAAAAGACAAAGTTGTAGAAGCTTCTATTTCCCAACACGGGGGCGTGGCCAGCGGACACGGGGCCGTGGTCAACGCTAAGATTCACATAATCCAGGCAAATCTTGATAGTACGGATACGCTTCTGCACACGGGGCCGTGCCCAGCGGACACGGGGGCGTGGTCAACTAATGCAGACAAACTGTAATTAATGAAGAAAGAGAAGATGGGTAGACATGGGGCCGTGCCCAGCGGGCACGGGGCCGTGTCCGGGCTTCTGTGCAGGCTATAAATAGGGGTGCTTGGCTCACTTGCAAACCATCCCTTGACAAACCACCTCTCTCACAATTCACCTACCCACCACCACCATCACAACCCACATCCACCACCATCATCCATCACCCATCATAGAGTGTGTGTAGTAGTCTCGGAATCCAAGGTTGATAGTAAGAGTTCTTGACAATCAAAGGCCATGTTTGCCTAAGTCTCTTACATCACTTGGTGAAGACAAGTATTTAGTGTAATACTTTTGTTTTTTAATCTTTTCGCACTTTTTGTTTGGTTTTGTATTAATGACTTTAATAACTAGTTTCTTATGTTGAAGGTGAAACTTCCTTATCATTTGTCCATGGTGTCTTGGCGTTATTTTACTGTCTATATAAAATAAAAGATTTACACCATTCATATCTCCACGGTCTATATGGAGATATGTTGACTACCTGGTCGGGGGTTAAAGGAATGGTTTGGTAAGCGTCTTGTCTTGTTTAGTGAATAGATCCTGCAAGGACCTGGGTCAAGTTTAGTAGGACCTCCTTCAATACCCACTGGTATTGGATGGCGGGGGTCCGAACTCCTTAATCCCCTCATATTAAACTACTATTAATACATTAACCCGGCTACTTAGGATTGTATCCCTGCAGACTCAAACTACTTAGCCGAGGGTAACGTCACCTTCAAAAGAAGGGCCTACCACATTACACATTAATAGCTTAATTAATTATCTTCCAATAATCCAACCCTTTAGGATTGTATCCTTGCTGACTCAAAATACTAGGTTGAGGGTAACGTCACCTTCAAAAGAGGGGCCTACTACTATAACTAAGATAATCTCTTAAAAAGTGCAAAAGTGCAGAAAACATCAAAGGTTACACTAAAGGCGAGTCGGATCCAAGTGATTCATCTTGTCTATCTATTTTATTTTTATTTTTATTTTCAGCATTTTTAGTTAGTTTTTATTTTCTTGTTCAAAAACCTTTTTCTAAATTTTGATTTGATTAGACGTTGTGGATAAAGCTGTACTAAAAGCTCTTGTGTCCTTGGACGACCTCGGTACCTTACCAACACTATACTACACTCGCGATGGGTGCACTTGCCCATATGTGTGTTTAGTGTTAGTAAATATCGTGTTTTATAAATTTAAAACTTGACCAAAGTGTTAAAAAGGGCTTAAATATACTAAAATATATATCACACCTAACGCACATCACAAGTCAAGGCAGAGCACCAGAAGCCTTACGGTAAACTTCAACCGTTAAACATTCCGGTGTGGAAATGGGAACATATTACAATGGATCTACTAACCAAACTACCGAGAATGAATCGAGGATTCGATGCCATTTGGGTAGTAGTAGATCGACTGACAAAAAGTGCTCACCTCCTTCCGATACGTGAGACTTATACATCTGAAAAGATGTCGGAGGTTTATACGAACGAGGTTGTGGCCCGCCACAGAGTACCGATATACATCGTGTCCGATAAGGATACCTGTTTCACTTCAAACTTTTGGCGTGATTTCCAAGAACAAATGGGGACAAAATTGTTCATTAGCACCGTGTACCATCCTCAAACGGATGGACAGAGCGAAAGAACAATTCAGACGTTGGAAGACATGCTACGGGCGTGTATCATCGACTTCGGAGGTAGTTGGGATGTTTATCTACCTTTGGTCGAATTTTCATACAATAATAGTTACCATGCTAGTATCGGTATGGCTTCGTACGAGATGCTTTACGGTAGAAAGTGCCGAACCCTGGTGTGTTGGGGTGAGGTGGGTCCACGTGAACTCGCCCATAAAGACATAGTTCAAACCACTAACGAGAAAATCGATATGGTTCGAGCTAATTTTAAAGCGGCTAAAGATCGACAGAAGTCGTATGCGGATAAAAGACGAAGACCGACCGAGTTTCAGGTTGGTGATAAAGTCATGCTTAAAGTATCTCCGTGGAAGGGGATTATCCAGTTCTGGAAAAGGGGAAAGTTAAGCCCAATGTTCATTGGGCCGTTTAAAGTCGTCAAACGGTGCCTTGAACTACCAGAGGAACTGAGCGGAATACATAGTACGTTCCATGTATTGCACCTCCGAAAATGTCTAGCCGATGAAACAGCTTACATCCACTACGACGACATTGAAGTGAATAACAGACTTAACTATGCGGTGAAGCCGATTGCAATTCTGGACCGAAAGGTTAAAAGCTTGCGAAATAAGGAAATTAACCAAGTGAGGGTCAAATGGGAACACCGTAAGGGATCGGATACTACGTGGGAGTCCGAAGAAGAAATGAGACTCCTCTACCCTACGCTATTTGGTTAGTATACAAGTTTCGGGGACGAAACCTTTTAAGGGGGTGGACTTGTAACACCCCAAAAATATAGATTTTTTTTATATAAATAAAATGTCGGTAATAGCCAAGATAAAATAACTAGGAATAATTAACCTAGTTAGTCATGAATTCTAGAAATAATAAGGAAACCTAGTTATGAAACCCTTTATAAAAACTTGAGTAAAGTTGAGGGACTAAAGTTGACAAACTGAAAAACGGTTTTAATTAAATAAAAACAAATCACCAAAACACATATTCTAGTGTGTGTTCTGGTCGTGAGAATCATAGGAGCCAAAAAGGGCTCTCTCATTTTAGCCCTAATTCATATAAATCGATCAATTCCAAGGCCAAGATCAAGATTAAGCTTAAAACCAAGCGGAAATAGTGATCACTCAAGTTAGAGGATCACAAGGTATGTCGAATTTCATCTTTTGGTTACATCTTGAATTCTTGGTGAACACTTGAAATCGAAAATTTTGCTTAAATGATTAATGTTTGAGTGAAATTATGATGAATCCATGTCTAGGAGCAAACCCTAGTCAAAAGTTTGATAAATTAGTGATAATAATTATGAAATTGATAATCACCCACTTAGGTGCTAAATGGGTTTTGTAAGATGATGAAGAAAACTAGAATTATGATCATTAATTTGGTGTTATTTGATTTCCATGAAGTAAGTCTAGGTGTTGTTATGCATACTAGACATATGAACTTGTGAATGATGTTTAAACTTGGCTAAATAACAAGTTATGAACTTGATTGTAGATGTATAAAAATTAAGCCCAGAAGGTGTTTGTTAAAATGGCTAAATGAAAGCAAAAATGTTGAAATTTCGAGTAAAACGCATATTTGAATAATATGGCGAATTATGCGAAATAGGAAGTGATAAGAGTTCTAAACATGTCGTTGGTTGAACTCTATAGGCAAGGTGATTGTATCTTCAAGCGGACAAGCCAGAGCAGACGAGCGCTTGAAGGAAAAGCTTTGAAGGTACGTAACTTGTAGTTTCATTACATTATGCAAAAACATTGGTCGTAGTTATGTTAATAATGTAGTAGTGTAATATATGTGTTTGGTATGTCATTGAAGTGACGAAACTCACTCGACAACCAAATGGATCAAAATAATGGTTAGAACATGTTTGGTATGTCATTGAAGTGATGGCTTTCACTCGACAACTAAACGGGTCAAAATGATGTTTCGAAAAGATAGAGTTTGAAGTGACTTGAATGTCACACGATAAATTGGTATAATGAGTGCGTAAGCCGAGAAACGGACATGCCAAACTTGATTTAATGAACCCTTGGATTTGGGTCAAAAGCTTAGAAACATGATTTCGTCGATTTTGTTAAAATGTGCATACTTGAATCATTGATAACAAGCATGATGCTATTGCATGCGTAAACCATGTGATGGGAGTGAAAACGCTAATATTTGACAAGCCCGGGATTGGGTAAAAAGGATTGGATATAATCATTGTTAATAAACGTGTAATATGTTGATAGATGAAACCGGTCAAAAAATCGTAAAAGGGATTTATAAGCCATTAGCTTATAAAATCAGATTTCGATGCAAACAAAGATGATAAACGGATCCGTAATTTAGTTACGGTCGCATAGGAAAAAGAATCACACAATTTGGATAAGTAGATCAAAAGTTATGTCACTTTGATGTTGGAATTTTGATTAAAACCATAGCTGGGCAAAATGCAGGTCCCAGATACGGACCTGCTGGAAAAAGGTGACCCTCGCGCCACGCAAGGTAGTAAGTTGGTCCTGGCGCCCCACACGACATACGTCGCGGCCGCGACAGATTCTGCGGAGTCTCTCGCGGCACACGAGAGACATAAAAGTAGCCAAAAACTTTATTTGTTGTTGAATTGATGATGGAACTTGTTTAAACTTGTTATTAAGCTATCAAAATGAAGTTTTGCATCGGTTTTGATTATAGGTGAACATAGTAAGCCTCCGGATGAAGATCAAGCAATGAACAAGAACCAAACACATGTCCAAATGAAGCTTCCACATTGATCTTAATTTGTTTTTGTTAAAGTGAACTATGTTAACACTTGGCACTATATTTTAAATGTTTTGAACATGTATGAATGTTGGCATGACAAAGTTTTTGTAAAGTCACACTTTTAGTATAAAATGCGTGTTTTAATGTTATATTTGTGTTAAATTAAATGGGTCTTACACTAATGTTGTTAAACAATGAAAAGATGTATGTGGAGGGACTAAAAGTGTCAACATGCATAACCTATGCCTCTGAATGACCTTTTACGGTATTAGCATTTAATAACAAGCCACATGTTGGATGTATGAAGCCGTTTATGATTTAAATCATAAGTTTGTGAATCAAAGGATTAAAAGCGTCAACATGTTTAATTATACCTCTGAGTGACCTTTTATCGAAAACGGAGCTTAACGACATTGGTTTATACTTTCGGGAATATTTATAACCTATCTTGAAGATCAAAATGCCAAATATAAAGTTTAAAATGGCTTAGAGGGGCTTATTATGTCGAAAATGAAACTATATAAAGGTTTTAAGGGACCAAGGACCAAAATTGACATTTTGTGAAACCTGGTGGTGCCCTAGCGCGACGCCACAGCCATCCCCTATCTTGTGGCGCGACGCGACCACCCATATTTCGCAGAAAGATTGTGCTAGACGCAGGTTTCTTCTCCTTGGCCACCACTCAAACCATTTTACTCACAAAATCGAAACTAGGAGCTCCGTTGTTGGTTTTTAAAACCTCTAGGACACCTGGGGTGATCTTGGAAGCACCCTAACACCTGGCATGATCCAAGGACTTGGTGTTCAACTATAAATATAGGTCATGGAGAGCCATTGTTCCTTGTACCATTCAAAAATTCACTCTCTTCTCACTTGTTCTTACTCTCTTGGAGATTCCTGGATTAAGGAGACTCCCTTTCAGTTAAAGATTCTAGCTAGGACCCTTTGTAAGTGTCCTTAGCCACTGGTTTTCATTTTATAGGCTTTTAAAAGCCGTAAGTCGAAGTTTTCGATAAACGCTTTGACTTTCGGTTTAGACCATTATGGTCTAGCCATTGTTCGGTTCGAACATGGCTACGTGATCGTAATCAGATAGGTATTAATCCCTAAAAATGGCACCTTCTAATAACCACGTTTACTTGGTCAATTGTGGGGTCAAAGTTATTAATTTAAAAAGTCAAACGGGTCAGTTTTTAAAATAATTCATAACTGATAATATAGGTGTTATAAAATATGTTTTATCACTTTAATAACTTGGTAATAATGGTTAGAACATGTGTAAACGTGTTCAACCTGACAATTCCAGGTTTAAGGTCGGTTCGCAACCGAAAGTCGCGAAGTTTGACTTCTGCTTTGACTCTCAGTTCTGACCCGAATTAGTATAGTTTCATTCTGTTTTAAGGTTCCTTTGTGACCAAATTATATTGTATTAAAACTCTCCAAGGTTATAATACATGGTCATGTAGTAATCTGAGTTATTTTGCAATGATCTGCTATTATGCTTTAATGTTGACTAAATTACCCTTTTGTTTAAAAACAAGGTTTTAATTATAAATGAGCATGCAAATACGTTATGAACTGATTAGTAAACATATTTAGCATATTTTAATGCTAACATTCTGGTCATAAACTGAGATTACTTGATTAATGTAAATCATGCTTTTAAAAGGACTAAATACCCTTTTACATGTAAAATAAGTTTTAAGCATAATTTCTTGGCAAAACTCATTACCTACTGATATAATATCATATTTAAGATTATTTGGGATGTTAAGTCAGATTACTTACTGAGTTTATGCACATGTTCTTGTATAACGTTATTAAATGACGATAATGCCCTTTTAACACTTAAAATGAGTTTTAAACATGACATGCATACAAAATCTTTTGCCAACTGATATGTTATGATAAATCACATATTTTGACTATTCAAAGCTGGTCATAACCTCAGAATTACTTAAACATCGTAATTATCGTCATTTAACGACTTTAACGCCGTTTAGGCGCATAGTATGGTTTTAAACTATATTTAGCACCGAAGACTTGTTACCTATTGATTTTATAAACCATTTTTAATATTTTTACAGTAGGTAAAACTCATGAACTTAGAATCCCAAATAAGTCCTTAAAACTATGTGTGAAATAACCAAAATGCCCCTACGGTGCATAGTTTGGTCTTAAAGCATAAACCACACATATGTTTGATATCCTACTGATATTATATCATAAATTAAATATTTTTACATAATGTTTATGACCAAAACCTCAGTTTACTTGCAAGCTCCTTTTATAAGTCATAAAATGAACAAAATGCCCTTATGTGGCTTAATTTGATTTTAAAACCTCAATGGGCATACATGTTGATATCTTACTAATATTATAACATGTTTTAAGTATAATAACATTTGGAACTTGCATATGACTCATCCGGTTACCCGTTAATGCTTATACGCGTTCAGTTCGACTTATGTGACTAGTTTGCACAAGTTAACTTAAACGGGTTTAACCTTATCATTTAAGCTTAAAATTCTAGAATGTATTTAGTTTACCCAAAATATACAAGTCTGCATACTTGTTGGGTCTAAACTACATTTTATTCGGGTCATCGCTTAATCTAGCGTATTATACCGTAATTCATTCTTTAGGCTAGCTGGTCTAAGTCTATGACTTAAATAGGACCCGCTAGCATTCTAATTGGTTAATATTACCATCATTCCAGACTAGAGCCCCCGGTAAAAGCTATCTACACATGTCTAAGTGAATTATACGGCTGAGTTGTTAATTCTTGCATTTAAAATCAAGTTATAACTCATGTAAATACTTTTAACTTATTTTCCCTTATACGGGCTTGAGATACGGTAAATTATCACTGCTTGGTCGGGTATAGGATCACTTAGCCGGATTGTGGCTATCAAATCTACATAACCCGTTTTAACCTGTTTTGTTTGATAACTTAAACATTGGGGGTTAACATGACTGTGTCCTGGATATCCTCAGCTCATTTAATTGTAAGTGGCCACGACCTATACACGGGGTGTAGGCATACACCTGACATATACAAATGCTAAATATATTTTTACCCACAAGGTTGGGGATAAATCCTTTGTGGGTTTATAAAAGCGGTGTGTCATTTAATTATGTCTCGGTTTTCTATACTGGGCCCCATATGTATTGACAAATATGTAAAACTGTGTACAAGATTAAAATTATTAATTGTCCTAAGTTATAAAAGATTTTTCGTGCCTTGTGCACCTAAACCAATTTTTGAAATACTTTCAAATGTGTCTGTTAATTGTATTTACGAGTGTAAACTGACGTATTTTCAAAAGATTAAGTGACAGGTACTAAACGCAATAGGCCGGGAGCTGCTTGGTATAAATATAGGATCTTGCAAATCCTTAGGATGCCCAAAAGTTTGATACACATCATTTTGTACCTTTATTAAACGCCTGTGCATCCTTTATACCACCATCTGTATAATTACTATTTTGAACTTTGAACATTCTGTCTTTAACAGTAATTTCATTCCAAGCCTTTCGTTGTGCTATATAGGTGTTTAATTGTCTATGATAATATCAACTACGTCACGATACTCCTCACCGGGCCCACCGGATTATGTGGAAATATCGGGGTGTGACAGTTCGAGTCTTAAATCTTATTCAATCGTCTGAAGTCTTATGGTCTTCAATTCAGTCGCCGGTGATCTTTACTAAAGCTCTACATTTGAAGTTTTTTACATCAGCTGAACGCATCTGTAAAATTTCAGTTGTGGTTGTAAATACTTCAGCCGCTTCATTACCGAATCCAACTGACTCATTCTGTTATCAGCTACACTCAACTGCTAACTGTGACATATGTGCTTGTGTAATCATTGTATAACTCCAAACAATTCAATTATCAATAAAACAATGAGTTTTGATCCCAATATTTGTTTATTTATGTTTTACATTTGCACGTTTTGATTCTTGTTCGATTTCAAACTCTTAAACACTTTCTGGAAAGTCATACACAAACTGTTACGTGAACATAACTAGTTTAACGCGACATACACTCCGGAACAGTGACATAAGCTAAACATACCCAAAATATCCTTTACATAGCTTAGAATTAAGTTTTGAAGGATTCGGTACGGCAAAAATAAGCTTATTTGGTCACAGGGGCTAAATGCGTCAAAACTTCGAAAGTATACAAATTCGTGCATATTCTGTGTTCTGACCATATCCGGACATCCAAATATTTTTGTAATCATTAAAATATTATATTTTAGTGATGGGAATGCAATGTGACACTTGTTGTGACAACCCGAATATCTAAGGTTAGCACTACTTAACGCCACATCCTTAGACGCGTGTCTTTACATTTAATTTCCCTATTTTGTGCAATTATGTGAGACTTGTTAAATTACACTCGTACACCATAAAAAAATGTTCTTATGTGTATAGATCGGGTGGTGATCCGATCGAGTCACCACTCGATAATTTGCACTAAACAAAGCTGAACTCCAAATCAATATCAATTGTTGAAACAATTTTCAAATTATTACAATTTTCATTTGCAAATGTCAGTACATATCAATTCTAATTGGGCCGCACATCATCTTGAAAACAGTTCAATTTTATGGCCGACAATGTTTATACTAATCACTATACTATTGGGCCACTTGACTTTAATGAACCAGACAATATATGACTAATCAGAACACGTGGACATGTAAGACTTTTGAGTGAAGGATAAATGAATCAGAAGTTCACGTGATGTATTAACCCAAGGCAAAACTTAAAATGTTCGTTGAACGGATTACCACTAGATCGGGTGGTTATTCATAAATGAAAGCGTTAAGTGTTGTCATGTGTGGATTAATGTGTATACGTGTTAGTTAATTCATCTAGGAAATCGATTACTATTTTCCTTGGGCCCGAATCTGTTTAACACTTACGCACATTCACATGGGCCGGAGGCCACACCTCTCTTGTATCATTCCCCACATCACTCGGAGCCCATTCCGAGTACATATACACACCCTATTACATCGGACTTATGTTTGGGCCTAGTGGAGCCCAGAGGAAGCCTAGAGTTGGGCCGGTTGTTATTATTAGCGTATATACACATGCATATGCAAGAAGATTAGGGCGTTCTCATAATTAAGCACTCTCAGAATTATTAACAAACCCTAATCGTCTCCCCTCCACCTTCTCCGTAACTCGACGGACCTTTTCCACTCTCGAAGCTTGCTCGCACACGCTCTCTACTCTCCGGTTAGTTTACTGATTCCAATTTAGCGATGTGTATTCTTGTTAATCTTGGTTGTGTAATACTTGCTAGGGTTGCCATGCTATGTATATCAAAATAAATCATGATATAGAATCTTGATTATATGTTAACATGGATACTAGTAAACCGATTTGAGTTAATAATTAGTGATAGACGAACCTGTGTATTGATCGTGACATATGTTTGGATATGATTCCGTATTTTATATGATTGATCTTGTGACGTGATTGGTTCATTGGTGAGGCGTAATTTAGTACTAGTAATTTCGTAGATACGATTGAATTAATCGTGGTGATTATGTAATTCTAAACAATTCGATGATGTCCTATACTTGCTGTAACAAGGTGATTATTTGGTACTTGGTGTTATGAAACAATGGAGGATTTTGATATAATAATTGATATTTGATGTCTGTTAGACTCGAACGGCAGGTAACAGATTGTTAAGATGATAAGGTATCTTTGCAATGTGCATGTGGATAATTAAATTGTTAGATGATAACGTGATTGTTGATAGTTTGGGCCAATGACATTGCTTGGGGAGTTTCTGTTGGGTTATGTGTGGGCCGAGGGAATTTCGTGAGTGGGTTGGGAAATATTGGGCCGAACTAAATAGGAAATAGGTTATTAAAATTATAAGTGGTGATTGGAAATTGGTTATGCTTACGTTGGGTTATAAATTGCAAATTTGGGCCTTGGGTTATTGGACCACACTTGGAGAGTGGGTTACACAAGTGAGTAGGCCGGGGAGCATATGGGCTGAGTACAACTAAACGTGCGACAACTCGGGTTGGGTCGCACGGATCACGATCTACTCGGGTAATGCACTGGGCTGTTGACTGTTGGGCCACACATGGGTGATATATGGGCTTGAATTGTATACTAGTAAATTATGTATGTATGTATGTGAATGTGTGTCGGTATGGATACTTGCTACAACTTGTTGGATAGTACGAACTATGCTTGTTATGACATACATGACGATTACATGTTTGGTTGTTTATTGCTTGAGCAATACGTGTGACTAGATACGTGAATTGTGAATTCATAAAACTGACTGCCTTTGATAACCACGATAGGAATTGATTGATTAACTGTTTAACGAGCATTTAATCTAACCGAGCAAACCAAAGGTGAGTTCATCTCTTGAGCATGTGTCCCGATGGTTGGGACAATCAGTGGGTATCCCGGGGAGGGATAAGTCTTTTGGGTAAAAACTGGAATGTTGGATAATATACTCTTCCTATCACCTTTAAAGTCCCTCCGTGTTGTTTGGTTACCTGAGAGGTAACAAGGTATTAGTTAGTAGCGCTACTTAGGTTTGGCAACCTCACCCCATACCTGGGAGGACGGGTGTTGAACTAATGACCTAGTCATGACCAATGCTTTGATAGGAGCATTCGAGAAAGGGAAAAATAATCAGAAGCCGTCTTGTATTCGGGTTATTATCAACATTACTTTTGGATTTAAATTCAATGGATTAACTAAACACTTGGTAACTAACGTTTTCATAAAACTATGAACTCACCAGCGTTGTCTGATACAATTGTTGCATGCTCGCAGGTCTTTAGATGTCTTGGAATTGGAACTTGCTGTCTGGAGTAGCTGGAGTGGTCATGGGTCGACTGGGAGGATTTATGGGATTGATTTCTTGATACTATACATTGGTTTTGGAAACAGTTTAACTATGGTTTACTGATTGATTCCGCTGAACATGTTGGGTTCTATTTAAACTTATTGTTGATACTTTTTATTAATAAGTGACGATTTCATTTAGAAACTTGTATGGGTTCAACATGATTAGTGGCTCGTTGTTGGTACGTTACACGCCTAGCAGGGGTATTCCCTAGGTGGTATTTTGGGGGTGTGACGGTTTGGTATCAGAGCCACTGGTTATAGTGAACTTAGTTTTAAAACATTTTAATAAAACCAGACTATAACCAAACAGATCCGAAATCAACCATGACACTCAGCTCCAGATTGCAAGGTTCTCATTTCTCACTTGTTGCATACATTACATGGCTAGTACACATTTGATTATGACATAGCATACAGACACACACTTGTCACTATAGTATGATTACATGAATTGCTTGCTTACATTATGATGCATTAATAGTGTGACACCCCAGGAAAACCAGTAAACGATACAACTTACCTAGCTTCCTCAGTAACCGCATGCTAAATTTCGGGACGAAATTTCTTTCAAGTTGGGGATAATGTGACAACCCGAGTTTCCAAGATTTCCACCTTCGCATTTATTGCACGTTAATTGTTTAAGTTGGTTGTTATAAGACTTGTTTGTTTCGCATCTGTGCACTTTTGTAATACGTTATATCGTATTGTGATTTACATGATATTTATGGTGTGCATTGAGTGTGTATGTAATATATTTTTTGTATATTTTAGAAATGGAACTTGTTAGGACAAACACCATGCTCATGAAAACACTTATGGACGAAAACACCATAGTGTTTTCGTTACTATTTCTTGGTGAAAAACAAATGGGCTTCGGCCCAGTAGTGACCGATTTTGATGATTAGTTATTAACCTTCACGCTTAAACTAACTAGCAAAAACCCTAATCACCTCTCACATTTTCTCTCACCCACTTTTGAAACCCAACGGCAGCACTCGAGCCTTGCACACTGATCGAAGTACTGTCTTCTCTGTTTAGGTTAGTAATCCACTATTGATATATAATTGTTTGAAATCATCATGTATTGTTTGTTGGTATCTTATATTAACTACTGCGAGGTATTATGATCTGGTGATCTGATTGTGATTGATGAATAAATGTTTAGATCGTTGTTTTCTTTATGGTGATTGTTAATCTTCGAGATAAAGTGATCGTAGATAGTCAGTGATGAATGCATAAACTAGATCTCCTGTTAAATGTTAAACACTATGATGTTGTTGGATGTTAATCCTGATAATACAGATGAGTAAATATCTAATCGAATGTTTTAGCTTCTGTTTGATCGATTGTTCGTACAAATGGTTGAATCTGATAAGTGATGATTAAGATTTGTTATTGTTACGTAACTGATCTTGATGTTGATGATATACCCAACGAAATCCCCCTCTCAACGAAATCACCTAAGGGATTTCGTTGGCCCAAGTGTTTTCGGTCAAATGAGTTTTGGCCCAAGTGTCTTCGGCCCAAAAAGGGATTTCGGCCCATAGGTGATTTCGCCACTACAGGATTTCATCGAAGTGTCCTGCATAATTTACTTTATTAGTTAGGTAACTCTGTTAGTTCAGTTAACTGATAAACAATAACTCTGTTATTTATAACTCTGTTAGTTGTAACTCTATTATATATGCAAACTCTGTTAAGCGGCTAAGCCCCTGTTAAATGGTTGAGCTATTAACTCTATTGTTTAATTAACTCTGATGGTGTATTATCCCTGTTCAGCTAAGATTGTTAACCTTGTTATGTATGTTAACTCTGTTGATACTGATTAACCCTGGTATGTATTTAACGTTGTTAAGATAACTATAAAAACTCCGTTAAGCCTGTTAAAATATGTTACTCTGATAAGCAAGATAAATGAGTTAAGGAACTTGCATGTAAATTGGAATCTTGTATGGATGACTAACTGTTTATGTGTACATGAGGTTAACTGTCAAACACACTCTGTGATATTGAATACATGCGAATCGCTACGAACCTAAACTGATTGAGTATACGTGCCACTATAGGACTTGACTGATTTCTTGTGAGTACTTAACCTAGCATACCGAGCAAACCAAGGTGAGTTCACACTCTTACCAAGGCATGGGATTCCCGGGGATTGGGAATGGGTTGAATGATGGGATTTAACAATTACTCGTACTTACACGGCTACTAAACTATCTACCATCGTCCTCGGGTTAAGCAGGGCACTTACGTAAAACCTACGTAAACAAGTACTTACCACTGTCCTCAGGTTTCGAGGGACACTTACGTAAAACCTACGTAAACTCACACATGCTACTGTCTTCCGGGGTCAGGAAGGACACTTACGTAAAACCTACGTAAACCCCACGTGTACCACTGTCCTCGGGTAAAGAAGGGCACTTACGTAAAACCTACGTAAACCTTGTACGTACTACTGTTCTCGGGTTAAGAAGAACACTTATGGTAACAAATAGTCTAGTGTATATACAAATATGGGAAGCCCCCACTAATAGAACATACTATCGGCCTAGTAGAGCCACATGTTACGAAAAGAACTTACTATTACGAACTTACTTACTGTGAACTCGCTCAACTAGTTGTTGACTTTCTGTTACATGCCTTGCAGGTCGTTAGGTATACATGGAGCTTGCACTGGGAGGCGCGGTCGTTGTGGACGAGGATCGTGAATGCTTTGATTAAACATTTGACATTTCATACTTTACTTATGTTGGGCTCTTACTCATATGCTTCCGCTAATCGTTGAATTTCTACTTATGTTTTGAAACACCTTTCATATGGATTGGTTTGGTTAAATTACATTTACCTTTACTATTTACGTTGTTCTATATGATTGGTGGCTTGATCCTGGTCAGTCACGCCTCCAAGCGGTGATACTCCGCGTGTGGATTTTGGGGGTGTGACAGATTGGTATCAGAGCCATTGGTTATAGAGAACTCGTTTTAATAAGGGGAAAACATTTTTATTAAAACCAGACTATAACCAGTACAGTGCTCAACGATCCGCAACGACGCCTCGCTCCACGTGCAAGACTCAACATTCTAGGTAATATGGTATATGTTTTATTGCCTACTTGCTAGAATTACATAGAACTTTGCTCATGGTATGCTTAGATACACATAACTCCTATTGCTTGAGAATACTTGAGTGCTCACTCTCTTCTGTCATCGCACTATTCGCAAACCTCTCTTACTTATGTTACCTTTGCTATGAAGATCATGGCTGGACGTATTAACTTGACACAAGCCCAGTTGACGGCTCTCATTAACGAACAAGTTGCTGCGGCACTTACAGCTGCACAAGCAGGAGGTCAACTCGCTCAGCCACCTAATTGCACCTTCAGGAATTTCACGGATTGCCGACCTAGTACCTTCAGTGGTACTGAGGGAGTTGTAGGCCTCCTCCATTGGTTCGAGAGGCTCGAAATTGACTTTGAGGTGCATGATTGCCCTGAGTCTCGTAGAGTAAAGTTTGCTGCTGGAACACTCGAAGGTGCTGCATTAACCTGGTGGGAAACACAGGTTCAACTGTTAGGGCTGGCAGCTGCTAATGCCACCCCCTGGAACGAGTTCAAGGACCTAGTTAAGGAAGAGTTTTGCAGTCGGGAAGACATCCACAAACTAGAGGTGGAGTTCCTCCACTTACAGATGACAGGGTCTGAAATTGAGGTTTATACGAAGAGATCGAATGAATTAGCCACATTGTGTCCCACTATGGTAAACCCTCCCACTAAACGTATCGAGTTGTATCTCAAGGGTCTGGTGCCAGAAATTCAGAGTCATGTGATTGCAGCTAATCTTGGCACTATCCAACAAGTCACTCGGCTTGCTCATCGCCTCACAGACCAGGCAGTAGAACAAAACAAACTACCGAAACTTGTTAAAGCTGCTACAACTTGTGCTTCTAGTGACAACAAACGCAAGTGGGATGGGAACCTGAGTAAGGGGTCAACTCTGGTTCAGTATCAGGCGCAGCAGCGAAAGACAGATGACTACCAGAGCCCCGGTCAGCAGTCTTCTGGTAGTCACGGACAGAGGGGATATCGAGGAAATCATCCAAAGTGCAACAGATGCAATAGGCACCACAGCGGTCAGTGCAACAAGGGTCGTTGTCAGAGGTGTCTCAAGCTGGGTCATGAAGCCAAGGATTGCTGAAACTCATGTCCTGTAACCCTGAAACAACAACAGCAACCTCAAGATCCACAGAATTAACAGCAACAACAGAGTTTTAGAGGATGTTTTCAGTGTGATGCTAAAGATCACTACAAGAGACATTGTCCACATTTGAATCAGGACCAGACTCAGAACCACGACCATGGAAGCAGGAACAACAATGGTGCTAGAGGTAGTGCATTTGTGATTGGTCAGGGTGATGTAAGGAACGATCCTAATGTGGTTATGGGTAAGTTTCTTCTCGACAACTTTTATGTTACTGTATTATTTGATTCGGGTGCGGATACCAGTTATATGTCTCTGAAAGTTAATCAAATGACTTAAACGCGCACCAACACTTTTGAACACCAAACATGTCGTAGAGTTAGCTAACGGTAAAAGTCTAGAGGCCACACACATAGTTCAGGCTTGTAATCTTATCCTCGCTGGTCAGACTTTCTCTATCGATCTCATTCCTATAACTCTGGGTAGTTTCGACATCGTCATTGGTATGGAGTGGTTATCCCAACAACAAGTAGAGATCCTATGCAAGGAGAAGGTCATTCGTATTCCCCGTACTGGCAAAGAACCTCTCGAAGTTCAAGGCGACAAGAGTGGTGTCGTGAGTGACATCATCTCCTTCTTGAAGGCACAGAAGTGTTTGCGAAAGGGCCACACAGCTATTTTAGCACTCGTTACAGATACATCGGCGAAAGAGAGGAAGTTAGAGGATATTCCAGTCGTACGCGACTTTCCTCAAGTGTTTCCGGAAGAGTTACCTGGGTTACCGCCTCATCGCTAGGTCGAATTTCAGATCGAGCTAGCTCCAGGAGCAGCACCCATAGCTCGAGCACCTTATCGCTTAGCTCCAACTGAACTGGAAGAACTAGCTAAGCAATTGCAAGAACTTTTGGAAAAGGGTTTCATACATCCTAGCTCTTCGCCCTGGGGAGCTCCAGTATTATTTGTGAAGAAGAAAGACGGTACCTTCCGCATGTGCATAGATTATCGCGAACTGAACAAGGTGACTGTGAAGAACCGCTATCCTCTTCCACGCATCGACGACTTATTCGACCAGTTGCAAGGGTCAAGCTATTACTCGAAGATTGATCTGAGGTCAGGTTACCATCAACTGAGAGTCCGGGATGAGGACGTCTCCAAAACAGCGTTCAGAACACGCTACGGTCACTACGAATTTCTAGTCATGCCATTCGGATTAACGAACGCGCCTGCAGTTTTCATGGATCTTATGAACAGGGTGTGCAAACCTTATCTTGACAAGTTCGTTATTGTTTTCATCGACGACATCCTAAGCTATTCGAAGAGTCAGGAGGAACACGAGCAGCATTTACGACTCATTTTGGAACTCCTTCGAGCAGAACAGCTGTACGCCAAATTTTCGAAATGCGACTTCTGGCTACGTGAAGTCCACTTCCTAGGTCACGTGGTAAACAAGTATGGGATTCATGTTGATCCATCCAAGGTAGATTCAATCAAGAACTGGCCTGCACCTCACACACCAACCGAAATACGCCAATTCTTGGGTTTGGCGGGTTATTACAGACGGTTCATCAAAGACTTCTCAAAGATTGCGCAGCTGCTTACACAACTGACACAGAAAGGTGTTGTTTACCGTTGGGGTATTACACAGGAGACAGCGTTTCAACACTTAAAGGATAGACTTTGTAGCGCACCTATCCTCTCATTGCCTGAAGGCACGGATGATTTTGTAGTCTACTGCGACGCATCTATACAGGGTCTTGGATCTGTGTTGATGCAACGGGATAAAGTCGTCGCTTATGCTTCGCGTCAACTTAAGATTCACGAACGGAATTACACTACACATGATTTAGAGCTGGGAGCTGTTGTTTTTGCGCTCAAAATATGGCGACATTACCTGTACGGTACCAAGTGCACCATCTACACCGATCACAGGAGTCTCGAGCATATCTTTAAGCAGAAGGAATTGAACATGCGACAACGACGATGGGTCGAATTACTGAACGATTACGAATGTGCTATAAAGTACCATCCGGGCAAAGCCAATGTGGTGGCTGACGCCCTCAGTCGAAAGGATACTACACCTAGGCGTGTACGAGCATTGCAACTAACTATTCAGTCTGGTCTTCCTGCACAGATACGAGATGCTCAGGTAGAAGCATTGAAACCAGAAACGTCAGGGCTGAAGCTCTACGCGGCTCAAGACAACGGTTAGAACAAAAGGCAGACGGCACCTACTATGTAACAGGACGCATCTGGGTCCCACTCTATAGTAACTTACGCGAGCTTGTAATAGATGAAGCTCATAAGTCTCGCTACTCAGTACATCCTGGTTCGGATAAGATGTACCACGACTTGAAAACTACATATTGGTGGCCTAGCATGAAAGCTCACATAGCAACTTACGTTAGCAAGTGTTTGACTTGTGCGAGAGTCAAAGCGGAATATCAGAAACCTTCAGGCCCACTCCAACAACCTGAGATACCACAATGGAAATGGGAACAAATTTCCATGGATTTTGTTACTAGCCTACCTAGATCTCAGCACGGAAATGACACTATTTGGGTGATCGTGGATCGACTAACAAAGTCTGCACACTTCTTGGCTATCAAGGAAACAGACAAGTTCTCTACTTTAGCAGACGTTTACTTGAAGGAAGTGGTTTTGAGGCACGGGGTGCCCACCTCTATTATTTCCGATCGTGATGCACGTTTCACTTCAGAACTTCGGCAAGCGATGCACAAATCTTTCGGCTCACGATTAGACATGAGCACAACTTATCACCCTCAGACGGATGGGCAGTCTGAGCGCACTATTCAAACTCTAGAAGACATGCTTCGTGCATGTGTAATCGATTTCGGAAACGGCTGGGAAAAACATCTCCCGTTAGTGGAGTTCTCATACAACAACAGCTACCACACCAGCATTAAAGCTGCTCCGTTTGAGGCATTGTACGGACGTAAATGCCGATCACCTCTTTGTTGGGCAGAGGTGGGTGATAGTCAGATCACGGGCCCAGAACTTGTAGTAGACACAACAGAAAAGATCGCTCAGATACGACAACGCATGGCGGCAGCTCGTGACCGTCAGAAAGCATACGCCGATAAAGACAAGAAACTACTCGAGTTCCAGGTTGGGGACCGAGTGCTACTCAAAGTCTCACCCTGGAAGGGTGTTGTTCGTTTTGGCAAACGAGGCAAACTTAACCCACGATACGTTGGACCATTCGAAGTCATTGAGAAAATAGGCAAAGTAGCCTACAGACTGAACTTACCAGCTGAACTCAGTGCGGTTCACAACGTCTTTCACGTGTCGAATCTGAAGAAGTGTCTGTCAGATGAGACCCTCATAGTTCCTTTGAAGGAACTCACTATCGACGAGCAGTTACGATTCGTCGAGGAACCAGTTGAAATCACAGACCGGGATGTTAAGGTCCTCAAGAACACCAGGATACCTCTTGTTCGGGTTCGTTGGAACTCCCGTCGTGGCCCAGAGTTCACCTGGGAAAGAGAGGATCAAATGAAACTCAAGTATCCCCAGTTATTCGAAAACAGTGCAACCACTACTGAGGCCGAAGCTACTACAGAATTTCGGGACGAAATTCCAAATCAACGGGGGGATGATGTGACACCCCAGGAAAACCAGTAAACGATACAACTTACCTAGCTTCCTCAGTAACCGCATGCTAAATTTCGGGACGAAATTTCTTTCAAGTTGGGGATAATGTGACAACTCGAGTTTCCAAGATTTCCACCTTCACATTTATTGCACGTTAATTGTTTAAGTTGGTTGTTATAAGACTTGTTTGTTTCGCATCTGTGCACTTTTATAATACGTTATATCGTATTGTGATTTACATGATATTTATGGTGTGCATTGAGTGTGTATGTAATATATGTTTTGTATATTTTAGAAATGGAACTTGTTAGGCCAAACACCATGCTCATGAAAACACTTATGGACGAAAACACCATAGTGTTTTCGTTACTATTTCTTGGTGAAAAACAAATGGGCTTCGGCCCAGTAGTGACCGATTTTGATGATTAGTTATTAACCTTCACGCTTAAACTAACTAGCAAAAACCCTATTCACCTCTCACATTTTCTCTCGCCCACTTTTGAAACCCAACGGCAGCACTCGAGCCTTGCACACTGATCGAAGTACTGTCTTCTCTGTTTAGGTTAGTAATCCACTATTGATATATAATTGTTTGAAATCATCATGTATTGTTTGTTGGTATCTTATATTAACTACTGCGAGGTATTATGATCTGGTGATCTGATTGTGATTGATGAATAAATGTTTAGATCGTTGTTTTTTTTATGGTGATTGTTAATCTTCGAGATAAAGTGATCGTAGATAGTCAGTGATGAATGCATAAACTAGATCTCCTGTTAAATGTTAAACACTATGATGTTGTTGGATGTTAATCCTGATAATACAGATGAGTAAATATCTAATCGAATGTTTTAGCTTCTGTTTGATCGATTGTTCGTACAAATGGTTGAATCTGATAAGTGATGATTAAGATTTGTTATTGTTACGTAACTGATCTTGATGTTGATGATATACCCAACGAAATCCCCCTCTCAACGAAATCACCTAAGGGATTTTGTTGGCCCAAGTGTTTTCGGTCAAATGAGTTTTGGCCCAAGTGTCTTCGGCCCAAAAAGGGATTTCGGCCCATAGGTGATTTCGCCACTACAGGATTTCGTCGAAGTGTCCTGCATAATTTACTTTATTAGTTAGGTAACTCTGTTAGTTATTTAACTCTGTTAGTTTAGTTAACTGATAAACAATAACTCTGTTAGTTATAACTCTGTTAGTTGTAACTCTGTTATATATGCAAACTCTGTTAAGCGGCTAAGCCCCTGTTAAATGGTTGAGCTATTAACTCTATTGTTTAATTAACTCTGATGGTGTATTATCCCTGTTCAGCCAAGATTGTTAACCTTGTTATGTATGTTAAATCTTTTGATACTGATTAACCCTGGTATGTATTTAACGTTGTTAAGATAACTATAAAAACTCCGTTAAGCCTGTTAAAATATGTTACTCTGATAAGCAAGATAAATGAGTTAAGGAACATGCATGTAAATTGGAATCTTGTATGGATGGACTAACTGTTTATGTGTACATGAGGTTAACTGTCAAACACACTCTGTGATATTGAATACATGCGAATCGCTACGAACCTAAACTGATTGAGTATACGTGCACACTATAGGACTTGACTGATTTCTTGTGAGTACTTAACCTAGCATACCGAGCAAACCAAGGTGAGTTCACACTCTTACCAAGGCATGGGATTCCCGGGGATTGGGAATGGGTTGAATGATGGGATTTAACAATTACTCGTACTTACACGGCTACTAGACTATCTACCATCGTCCTCGGGTTAAGCAGGGCACTTACGTAAAACCTACGTAAACAAGTACTTACCACTGGCCTCAGGTTTCGAGGGACACTTACGTAAAACCTACGTAAACTCACACATGCTACTGTCTTCCGGGGTCAGGAAGGACACTTACGTAAAACCTACGTAAACCCCACGCGTACCACTGTCCTCGGGTAAAGAAGGGCACTTACGTAAAACCTACGTAAACCTTGTACGTACTACTGTTCTCGGGTTAAGAAGAACACTTATGGTTACAAATAGTCTAGTGTATATACAAATATGGGAAGCCCCCACTAATAGAACATACTATCGGCCTAGTAGAGCCACATGTTACGAAAAGAACTTACTATTACGAACTTACTTACTGTGAACTCGCTCATCTAGTTGTTGACTCTCTGTTACATGCCTTGCAGGTCGTTAGGTATACATGGAGCTTGCACTAGGAGGCGCGGTCGTTGTGGACGAGGATCGTGAATGCTTTAATTAAACATTTGACATTTTATACTTTACTTATGTTGGGCTCTTACTCATATGCTTCCGCTAATCGTTGAATTTCTACTTATGTTTTGAAACACCTTTCATATGGATTGGTTTGGTTAAATTACATTTACCTTTACTATTTATGTTGTTCTATATGATTGGTGGCTTGATCCTGGTCAGTCTCGCCTCCAAGCGGTGATACTCCGCGTGTGGATTTTGGTGGTGTGACAAATAGAATGCCATAGTCCTTGGAATTTTAGTGATCTTATCATTTTGATAACCTCTGTTTGACATCTGAGTTGTAGAACCATTTGACATGAGTTAGGAAGAACCGAGATGAGCATGCAAATCACAATATTATTGTGGGTGCACACATAATAATAATGTGGGGTGCATGCGAGTCCCAGTGAGTCTTAACTAGTGAAGAAGGGGTTTTGTTCTGTTATTGAATCAGTCAGAAACGTAACAAATCTATAGGAGTCCTAGCAATGATTGTCTCCTACTTGAACGTGATCTTTTCACTCCTCTCTGAATCCTTTCGAATCTCGATGCTATCGAGTATTACCTGAACGCCCATCTGAACGCCTAGCGAACTGTGTAGAATGTTAGGTGCTTGTACGGACATCCCTGAGTTGGATGTTGCAGCGTCGAATGATTGGACGATACCTTTTCACTCCTTTTCATTGGTTGGAACTCAATGTACCGACGTCTTAGACCCTGGAGTGCGACCACTTCTGCAACACTCTGGAAACATATCGTGTATTACTCAGTTAACTTGCAAGAACGATGGACAAGAGGATGAGCGTAGTTGATGTACAGATCAAACATATAGGAACGAAAAGTAAGAATGGAAAGGGCTTGAAACCGTAAGTAAATATGAACCAAACACGTGAGAGTGAAGAAGGGATTGTGTTTCTCTCCCTAACCAAGGTAAGTATAAACCTTGTAAGTAAGTGGTGTCGGTAGCCTTGTCGGGTTAAGCATAATGCTTGACTAATAGAATGCATATGTAAGTGTATATATGAACACGTGTGGGATAAGTTGTAGCTAATTGATAAAATGTAGATAAGAATGTATATGCAGTTTGACTTTCTGAAAAGTCAACCGAAATTGAATTAATAATCACAATGCGAGTGTAATGAAATAGCATGAGAAGTCTGATACATGAAGCTAGTATAATTATTCGGCAAGAGGAAAATTATTAAAAGAAATACGTATTTAAGAAAGTTACGTGTTAGCATGGTAATAATCTAATCATGAGAGTCAGGATGAATAACGGGCTAAGACCCGGACAAATGACTTAAGTATTTATAGGAAGGAAGAATTTTCGCAAGAAATGATAAAACATTGTTTTGTAAGTATGCCCAAATGAAAGGAAAGTACTAATGCGTACTTTAATATTTAATAAAAAAGAAATTTGCAGTTTGACCTTGAAAAGTCAAACGGCAAAAATTGTGTAACTAGCGAATGAAATATAAGGTACTGTATAACATATGAGCGGGAAATTTGTGAAAGAATTATGGGTTAATTGTCACACCCCGACCACGTAAAACAACAAAACGTGGCGGAAATGTCAGGGAGTGTTGTAACAGAATCATTGTTTCACAACCATGGATTAAATAATTTCGTTTTATTGAATTATTGAACTCATTGTTTATTACAATTCAAATAAATACAATTATTATCTTTCAAGTTTTAAAGTCAATAAGGCACGAGTCCATCCTATGTATAGCATGTATCAACAATCATCACAAAGCAGTACCTGAAACATGTGTAAAAATAGGTACGTCAGCATAAAAATGCATGTGAGATACATAGGTTTTGTTTATGCATGATTCATGACTTATAAGTTTAAAAGAATGTTTTAACAAAAAGTAGTCATGAACCTAAAAATGTTTTCTTTATAAAATCATGTGAAAGTTTATGACAAATTTGATGATATAAAAGAATGATGCATAAATAAATAATCAAGTAAAATGAGTTTATAAAATAATGTTTTGAATAAAATGTTTGTTGTATATATATATATATAAAAATATACTTTGGTTTTAAGAAAGTCGATTAGGTAATATATCAAAATATATTTCGGTTCCAAAATCGTTAAACAGATAGTATATTAAATATACTTTGGTTGTCAAAATAATCGTTTTCGATAGTATATCAAAAGTATACTTTGGATTTATGTATAACATATTAAACTATGTTTTGGTTTAATAAATAACATATTTAAAATATGTTTTGGTAGTTAACAAAATATATGTTGTTTTGTACAATATCACACATGAGAATATATCAAACTATACTTTTGGGAGTATAATAAAATATACAATAAAAGTGTGATTTAAGAATTCAATCAGACCTAGTGCATCAAAATACACCTTTGAGACTATAGGGATACCACAAAGGCAATCCCTATTTGGATGGAGAAACAAATTGGTTTCAGATATTCCATGACAACAGGAATGGGGTGTCAAATCCTATAGCTCTATATCATACTACCAATCGGTCTGGTGAACATAAAATAAGTACAATTCAACAATTAATTTTATAATCTTTAGTGTTTAAACCATAAACAATTATTCAGTTTGTCAAAAGATAAATACTAGTATGTATAATTAATTTATACTTTGAAATCGTGAACATAACAAATAGGTACACATGTTTCACCCCAAAACATTGAAAACAGTAAAAGAGGGGACTATGTACTCACTTGAGGGTGCTTAGAAGTCCTGAATAACAACCAAGCAAAGCTAGAGGGAGTACGGAATCAAATGACACCTAATATAGGTAACTATGTTATTAAACGGCTCCTAAACTGGGAGATAGGATAGAATGATGTTCTATAAATCAAATGAGTAATTGAACTCATATGGTATGATTTAATAGAGCTAACATTCTGATTTGGAAGTCTACCTAAGTGCTCTTGACCCGTTTCGACCCATTATGGTAGCATAAGCTACTATAACACGTCGATTGCGCAAAACTATGTTCGGATGGTTATCTATGAGCTATGTCAAGTCTTACATGCCCAATTATACCCTAACATGTTACTAATTCAGATTAGATGTCAAAAATATGTTCACATATGCACATTACGGATTTATGCTACAAAAGGGCATTTTGGTCATTTCCTATGGGCATGTAAACCAATTAACGAATAGCTAACCAATCCTATGTTATCATAAGGTATAACCTCAGGGGTTATTCCCGATGCAACTATGATCACTAAGCAAGCTTGGTTGGATCCTAAAGATCGACCAAACGGGTCGGGTTCGAAAGTCTAAGCGGTTGTCTAGACCGCTTAACTTACGACCCTACTTAGAAAACTGATTTGGTATCAAAACAAAGTGTTTTGATACCTAAGAGTAGTTCCGTTGCAAAATGCGTGCTAAAACGCTTTTTGACCGAAACTTGACTTGTCACTACACCTAGTTAACGTGGTAATCAGTGGGTATAATCGCTAAGGATTATAACCATCGTGATTACAATCACGTTGCAAATTTCAACCAAACTTTGCGTTGACCATTGACTGGTCAAACTGAAAGTCAAACACTGTTTGACTTTTTAAGCTAAAAAGCAATAAAAGAATGAAAGAAGGCTTACAAAAGGTCCTTGCTTAAACTTGATCTTATAAACTCTCAGGTATGAAGTTATAGAACTCCAACTTAGAGAATTTTAGATCAAGTGTGAGGAAAAACAATGAATTGGCCATGCTATTTATACTTGTTGCAAAGTTACAAGATCATGACACATGTTTGTGTAACCTCCAAGCAAGAATTATGGCCCTACAATTGTCACAAGCAGGTTCAAAGCCTTGGGGAGGTGTTAACTTGCTCATCACACAAAGATCTTTGCATAACAGCCCCTGAATTATCAAACTGTTGCTGAAAAATTGATTTCTGCTTGCTGGGATCTTCAGGAGGCCCGCGTAAGTATATGGGATGGGCTTACGCTGTCACACCCTGGATTTGCGGAAGCGTGGTTAATTTTGGTGTGACTTCTTAATACCATAGCTTAACCATAACAAAGCTATATGAAATAAAATTATGCAAGATCATCCATTTAAATTAAGTTTTAAAACCGAAGTAACATAACATTGTCTTAGAGACTTACAACATCATAACATAAAACATTGTTTTGAAAAACATAAACATCAACTTGAAATAAACGCAGTTTAAGATTTGTGACTTGTCCAGGAAAGAGTCACATTTCCTAAACTGGGATGACCTTGGAACCCTTATGCAGCGGGAAAACATAACATACCGCGCCAGATCTTTAATTTCCTGAAATACATGTAAGTTGAAAAATCAACAATAATGTTGAGCGAGTTCATGTGTAAGTGAGTATGTAAAACACTTGTAAGTATAAAAATTCCCTGGTATGTAGCAAATAAGGAAAAAGAGATCACCAATGGTTTGCAAGGCCATTGATATGTGTGAAGTGCAAGTAGGAAGACTCAAACCTTGCGATTTTGCGTCGGGGCACAAAGTCACCCCGAGGTCCGTACTGTTGGACCTGCGGTTGGGCTCGCTACACCCAGATAGATCTACCGCTTACGTCCCTCGGTCCTATAATGAGGATTAATGGCCTCCAGTTCACGCCTACCCACTCACATGATCTAAGTAGTAAACCTCCTTACGCTAACCATACCATGTATAAAGTACTCGTAATCATAGTAACATGTATTTCACCCCCGTAGTTTAGAAAACTGAAAACAGTTAAGAGAAAGGGGGGACATGAACTCACAGTGGTGCGTCTCTACCAAGTATGCCTCCAAATCGATCAGTTGTATGACGACCTACACGTGATAACTCTATTAGACGGATGGCCGTGCCTTAGCTTTATGGTTTAAGTTTTTGGGAAATAGTTAGGCAACTATTTCGTGTTTACATTCTGTATACTTGGTAGTTATTCTCCTTCCCAAGGATGGGGGATTTAATACATGTGTGTTCGTAACATTCGGATTTCACTATTAAGTCTCACTTAATATATTTTATTTCCAACTTCAAAATATAAGTATTCTTCCCAAAAATATTATATTTTAATACATGTGATTTTCCCAAAATAATACTTAGTAATATTATTTTTACCCTAAAAATAATATTTATGTAGTTCACAAAATAATCATAAACACTTATTCAAGTGATGTTGTGAAAAATATATACTAAATATATTTATGTATCACGTTTTATTTTGTGAAATCCCACCTCCGATATTTTATAAATAAAGTCGTGGCGAAATTCATAGTTTGAAAACAAGTCAACAAGTATCTCTAACACTTATAGTGAAAATATTTCTAAGTGTTAGGTTTTTGGAAAAAATTTCGCCAGAGTTTCCTCTGTAACTGGAGGTGGCCACGCTTTCAAGCGTATCATTTTCTTTTATAAATCAAATCAACCATTTTTATCATTCAATCAAAACAATGTTCAAACCACAACTAGTCAAAATATGTATATAAATCGCATAAATTTCATGAACTTGTGATTTATTCAAACTATGAAGTAAATCCCATTACTTTTAGTGGATCTTTATATAAAACTATCCGATTTTGTAAAAACCTCGTTTTTATGGAAGTTCCGTCTTTACAACTTCTCGTCATCTTTTTCAAAAATAGTTATTTTGTCGAAACTTTGTGTTACACAAGTGTTTACACACTTGTGTGTTCTAAAAATCATTCGTGTTAGTGTAAGATCCGTCTTTAGAAAACATGATTTCTTTGATACTTGGTTCTTTGAGAATACCGCTTGTAGATCCGTAGATCTACTAGTTTTAATCACTATTTTACAAGCTAAAACACTTTTACACAAGTTCATGATTCGAGTGTGGTAGAGTTTCATCTTCTAACCCTTGTTACACTTAAACAAGCTTTATGTCATAATCCAAGATCATGACTAAACCGGGTTAAATGATGATCCGAGCTACCACAACATAGATCGGGTCCAAATAATCACACAAATCAATTACTACAAGTTTTACACAACATATAAGCTATTAACCAACATTTTAGTGTTTTAAGTAGATTTTAAAGCATTATCTTGTAAGATTTCGAGTTTTAACCGTTACACATCGTATTAACCACTTCAAAATAGTTCGAGTAGGTGATTTAAGTAACATACCACTAGCTCGAGGCTAGGGAAGAATCTATGCGAAAAATGCGTGGATAAAAGCAAGAGAGTGAGGTCCTTCGCCTTCTGTTTGCACCAAGACTCCTTATATGCGACCCTTAACACTTGTAGATGATTGGAATGACTTGAACTAAACTCGAAATCGGATGTATGTACAAGGGGGTGTTCGGCCGTAGCTTCTTTAGAGAGAGGGAGAGAGTTTTGAGTTGTGTTGTGTGATGATCATATTATGGTGGGTTAAGACATGAACTTATAGACAACTAATAGGATCATTATCCAATGGATTTAGTGTCTTCTTGATACTAAGCACACTTAATATAATATTCAACAAATAGGACAAGTGTGTCCCCCTCATGGGGACGGTTTGGTTAAGGGGGGGGGGGGGGTCTAGTTCGATTCTAACTAGTTAGTTAGGATAATAGTTAGGTTAAGTAAGTTAGTTAAGTGCTTAACCCGGTTAGTTGTGTGTCGTGTGTTATGACGGGTGTTAGGGTATTCAGGGACCCTAACTGGCTCAGAAAAAGATAAATAATGTTATTAACAATATTTTCATGTTCCGGGTATAATCCGGTTGTTCGGTTGGATAGTAATCCGTTAAAATGCTTAACAAAGCTTTAAAGTGTCGTTAATACCCTTTTTAGTGACACAACTCATTTCTGACACTTTGGAAAGTGTCTAGTAATATTTTTCTCATGTTTTGGCACTTTATTAGTTAGCTAAAAGCTGAATTATTATGTAAAGTGCTGAATTTTGTACTTAGAGTACGTTTTAGGCACATCCAGTCATTGTAACTTATTCCTAGAGACGCAGTTCTACAACCCTTGTATCCCTACACTCACCACTAGTGTGGCAAAATATTTCAGGCTCTTACAGGCCTTAGAGGCAGTGTCTGCCTGATGCTGGCTTTATCAGCATGTTCAATAGGTTATCCGTTATAGTGCTACTGTGCTTTTTGTGCATCATGTTTGTCACTAAGGTTCAACATGTAAATAATGTAGTGACGGTAAGTAAGGTATGATGCAGGTAAGTACATGTATCAGATATCAAGTAGCAGTTCATCAGTAATTTCAAACAAGCACAGTAATTAAGCAGTAATTAATTCCTAATTAAGTCGTACGGATACCTGGTTTAGTGAGGGTTGTCACATTCTCCCCCCGTTAGAAAAATTTCGTCCCGAAATTTTAAGTTCTGCTTGTAGATGCAGGGTTCTTAGGAAATAGGTGGGGGTATTTCTCTTTCATCCGGTCCTCACGCTCCCAGGTGTACTCAGGACCGTGTCTGGCATTCCAACGAACTTTGACGAGCTTGACACTGCTCCGGCGGGTCTTGTTTACTTTCCAATCCGTAACTTCAACCGGTTCTTCAACGAAATGGAGCGTGTCGTCAACATGAATCTCGTCGATGGGAATGGCAATGTCATCTTGAGTTGGTCTTTTCTTCAGGTTGGATACATGAAATGTATCGTGAACACCATTCAGTTCAGCAGGTAAATCCAACTTGTATGCTACTAGTCCTATTCTTTCCAAAATTCTGAAAGGACCAATGTAGCGCGGATTTAACTTCCCACGCTTTCCAAAGCGTGCCACACCCTTCCAGGGTGAAACTTTTAATAAAACCATTTCTCCCACTTGAAATTCCACGTGTTTCCGGTTTGGATCCGCATAGGCCTTCTGTCTGTGGCGAGCTGCTTCGATGCGTTTAAGAATTTGCGCAATCTTGTCTGTCGTCTCTTGGACGATTTCGGGACCAGCAAGCTGCCTGTCACCTGCGTCAGCCCAGCATAGGGGTGATCGGCACTTGCATCCGTAAAGGGCTTCGAATGGCGCGACACCAATACTGGTGTGGTAGCTGTTGTTGTATGAAAATTCGACCAAAGGCAAATGCTTATCCCAGCTACCGCCCAAATCCATAACACACGCTCTCAGCATGTCTTCCAAAGTCTGTATCGTTCGCTCGCTTTGACCGTCAGTTTGCGGATGAAACGCAGTGCTCAGATTCAATTGTGAGCCAAAGGCTTCTTGGAAGGATTGCCATATCCTTGACACAAACCTTCCGTCTCTATCAGAGATGATTGAGAGAGGCACTCCATGACGTGTAACGATCTCTCTCATGTAAATTTCGGCCAACTTGCTCGTATTATCCTTCTCTCTGATAGGTAAGAAGTGTGCTGACTTTGTTAATCGATCCACTATCACCCAGATAGTGTCATGGCCTCTTGGCGTTCTTGGCAACTTTGTAACAAAATCCATTGAGATTTGTTCCCATTTCCACTTGGGAATCTCAGGTTGTTGAAGAAGTCCTGAAGGCTTCTGGTATTCGGCTTTAACCTTAGCGCATGTTAAACATTTGCTCACATAAACAGCAACATCGCCTTTCATCCTAGGCCACCAATAATAATCTTTGAGATCTTGGTACATCTTATCCGCTCCTGGATGGATAGAGTACCGCGACTTGTGAGCTTCATCGAAAATAACCTTCCTTAAACCTCCAAACAAAGGAACCCAAATCCTTTTCTCAAAACATAACGTTCCTTCCTCGTTTGGTACCAGTAGTTTCTCCATCCCACGGAGATATTCTTCTTCAAGGTTTCCTTCCTTGAGAGCTTCTTTCTGCGCGGCACGAATGCGCAAGGAGAGATCGGTTCGGATAATCATTTCTAAAGCCCTAACCCTTATGGGCTTGATCCTTTCCTTTCGACTTAGGGCATCGGCGACCACATTCGCCTTCCCTGGATGATACTTTATCTCGCAGTCGTAATCGTTCAGCAACTCAACCCATCGTCTCTGCCTCATATTCAGCTCCTTCTGGTTGAATATGTGTTGTAGGCTCTTGTGATCTGTGAAGATTGTACACTTTGTACCATAAAGGTAGTGTCTCCAGATCTTTAATGCAAAAACCACTGCGCCAAGTTCCAAATCATGTGTGGTACAGTTCTTTTCGTGTACCTTCAGTTGACGTGATGCGTAAGCAATAACCTTTTGGCGTTGCATCAACACACAACCCAATCCTTGACGCGAAGCATCGCAGTATACCACAAAATCATCTGTACCTTCCGGTAGTGCTAAGATTGGCGCATTGCAGAGCTTATCCTTCAATATCTGGAACGCTTCTTCCTGTTTGATTCCCCAATCAAACTTCTTATCTTTCTGGGTGAGGAGCGTCAAAGGTTGAGCGATTTTTGAAAAATCTTCAATGAACCTTCGATAGTAGCCAGCCAATCCCAAGAATTGTTGAATCTCGGTTGGCGTCTTTGGCGTTTCCCAATTCTTGATCGCTTCGATCTTTGTTGGATCCACGTGGATTCCATCTCCATTTACCACGTGTCCAAGAAATTGGACTTCACGTAGCCAAAACTCGCACTTAGAGAACTTGGCATACAACTGTTCCTTCTTCAGCAACTCCAAAATAGCTCTTAAATGTTGTTCGTGTTCAGCCTTAGTCCTTGAATAAATCAAGATGTCGTCGATAAACACAATCACGAACTTGTCCAAGTACGGCTTGCAAACTCTATTCATCAAATCCATAAAGACTGCAGGTGCGTTTGTCAAACCAAACGGCATAACAAGGAACTCGTAGTGTCCATAACGAGTTCTGAAGGCTGTCTTTGGGATACTCTCCTCTTGTATCCTTAACTGATGGTATCCAGATCGAAGGTCGATCTTTGAATAAAAGCTTGAGCCTTGCAGTTGATCGAATAGATCATCGATTCTTGGCAGAGGATATCTATTCTTGATCGTCAGCTTGTTCAGCTCCCGGTAGTCGATGCACATACGAAAACTACCGTCATTTTTCTTGACAAACAGGACCGGAGCTCCCCAAGGCGAGAAGCTTGGTCGGATAAAACCCTTGTCTAACAACTCTTGAAGTTGTGTCGACAGTTCCTGCATCTCAGACGGAGCAAGTCTATACGGTGCCTTAGCCACAGGCGCGGCGCCTGGAACTAAGTCAATGTGAAACTCTACTTGCCTCTGAGGTGGCAGTCCAGGTAAGTCTTCTGGGAAGACTTCTGGGTATTCCCTCACGACAGAGATGTCTTCGATCTTCGGCTCAACAGCCTTCTTATCCACAATGTGTGCCAGGAAGGCAACACATCCCTTCTGCAAACACTTTCGCGCTTTCAGGCAGCTGATAATTCTTAACGGCGTATCACGCTTCTCACCGTGAACCATAATTGTTTCGCCATCTTCGGTTGTGATACGAACAACCTTTTCGTGACAAACTATCTCAGCCTTGTTGCCTGATAACCAATCCATTCCTACTACTACGTCAAAGCTCCCCAGCTAGACTGGTAGTAGATCCAAAGCAAACTCACGCTCTCCCAATTCGATCACACAACCTTTGATAACTTCATTGGCTTCTACTAACTTTCCATTAGCCAATTCGATTGAGTAGGGAATATCTAACTTATTAGCGGCTAAACCAAGCATATTCTTAAATTCTAACGACACGAAGCTATAATCGGCACCAGTATCAAATAAAACGGATGCATAGCGTTGATTTACAGGGAACGTACCAGTAACGACATTGGGGTCCTGGCGCGCTTCCCTTGCTTCGATTTGGAACACTCTTCCACGGGCTTGGTTTAACTCTGGGCAGTTCTTCTTAAAGTGCCCGATATCACCACAGTTAAAGCATCCAAGTCTTTGCCCGTTTCCACCTCCATTTCCAGCTTGGTTGTTGTTTTGGTTTGCATTACCAGCCTGATTCACAATGTTGCCTCGATTTCCATTACCTCCATTGTTTCCTTGTGGGCGATTCCCAATACCACCACGATTATTATTTCTATTCCCAAATCCTCCTTGGCCTCCCCGGCCAGCACTAGCCCAACAAGAATCCTTCAAGTGACCAGTCTTTCCACAAGCTTCACATACTTTTGGCCCGCATCGGCCAGAGTGATGGCGTTGGCAAGAGTTACACTTGGGATGTGCACCCATATATCCCTTACCTTTCCTCCTACCATCAGCTGTATCCTGAGCTGGCACGTTTTGCTCTCTTTTCTTAACAACCACACTGGCGCCTTGCTTGAAGTTCGAGAACTTCCGTTTGTTACCTCCTGATGACTCGACGTGAGTCTCTTTCTTCTTTTGCTCAACATCACCAAACTTGTTCAGGCGAATAGCCTCCTCAGTGAGAGCTACGCTCAAATCAATCGCCTCAATAATTGTCGCAGGCTTGGATGAGGTCACCATGCTTATGATTTGAGGAGCTAATCCCCAAATGAAACGTTCAATCCGCTTGAACTCCGGGGTGACCATGTAGGGTACCACATGCGATAAGTCATGGAACCTTTGAACGTATTCTGCGATCTTTGGACCGTCCATTTTCAAATGCCAGAACTCGGTTTCCAATCTTTGGATTTCCGCGCGAGAGCAGTACTTCCTGTGCATAAGTTCCTTCAGTTCGGTCCAGGTCAGCGCGTAGGCAGCAGCTTCACCAAGTGTCTGTGCTTGCAGATTCCACCAAGAGAGGGCTCCATCCAAGAATAGCCCTGAGATATAGGTGACTTGCTGATCTAGCGCGCATTTGCTCATGCGAAGAACAGATTCGGTTTTCTCGGCCCAACGAACAAAGGCGACAGCACCTCCTGTGCCATCAAAGTTGACCGGTTTGCAGTCTAGAAACTGCTTGTAGGTGCACCCTGCACATACGTTATAACATACGATCGGCTTTAGCATCAATGCTAAAGATATCCAATTAGGTCATGGTAGGTCTAAATGACTTAGTATTACCATGAGATGGATTATTGTTGTTGCCAGTGTTGCCAGAGTTGCTTCCACTAGTCCCTCCTTGAGAGGCGGCGTATTGTGCGATGGCAGCAGCGATAATTTGCTGGAGTTCCGCCTCATTGGTAGGCATGCGTGTCTCACGTCTCGGCGGCATCTTCTAAAAGATGTGTTTACGTCGGTCAGGCCATAGTTATAATACATACACTTTATGATAGTAATAGTACATAACATCTCATGTTATAATCATATCAATCACACAACATCCCATGTCACAAACATCAATCACACAACATCCCATGTCATAGAATATAAATAACCAAATCAAGCATCAAGTATGATGAGAATACTACGATTGCCATATATTGAGACCACATAGTAAGCGTACAAGTACATCATAGTGTCATACAACATCAGTCGACTAAGGGCTACATCACCCTAGTCCAAAAACTATATCAAATCAGTGTCAATACATCAAATACATGTCAACAAAAGTCAGAATCATAATGTAGTCTCCAAAAATGTTGTGCAGTCAAAAGCATTCGCCGTCTTCTCACCAATGTCTACCTATACGGTACTGAAGAGCTCTACACGGATGGCGGTGGAGGAGGGGGAAAGTGAGTGTAAAACAAGCGGCGCAAGTGGAGCCAGTCCTCCTCCATGGCTCTCTGGGTACGCAAGAATGAAGCAACCTGCTGCTCCAAGGCAAAAAGGCGTGCAGCATAGTCTGGTGGTACAGGTCGAGAGGGCTGCAAAGGAGAGTGGGTCTGACCCTGGCACTGACACGGCGGCGTCTGAGCTCTCTCAAGCTCCTGAATGCGCTGTGTGTGTGCCTCGTGCTGGGCGACAAAAGACATCAAAACGTCCTCAATAGTATACCCCATATGGAAAGAATGGTAGGGGTCAGTCGGTGGCATAGCAGAAGGTGACGCCCAGAGAAAGGGCTCACTGGTGGGATCAAAAGGTGCCACATGAAATGGAGAAACAGGGGGAAAAGTAGCAGACGGTGGTATAGCAGGGATAGATACCGGTATGTGTCCAAAAGGGTGAGCCGAAGAACCTTCTCCAGCTCGTGCTGGAGGTGTAAACCGAGGAAAAGAAAAGGAGGTATCAATGTGACGGGTATCAGCGATATGAGGAGGAATAGGTGGAACCTCGTCATCAGCAGGAATCCACCCACACTGGGCGTGCTCACCTCGTGGGTCCACCTGTGCCTCAAAAAGCGCACGATCAAACTGAACTGGCATAGGATCATGGTGAGGTGCAACAAGAGGGTCAACTGGTGCATCAGCAAAAAGTGGGGGATCAACATGATCAGCAACAAAGACATGATCGCCCTCCAATAACGGAGCATCTATAGGATGATCATCAATAGGTGGGTCAGTAATGACAGGCTCAATAATAGGTGCGTCAGCATAAACTGGGTCATGCTCAAGTACTGGGTCAGGAGCAGGGTCAAGTGGCTGCTCGGGCTCATCAAAGGCCATCTCAAAATCAAACTCAGGGTCGATGGGATCAACTGGGTCGACTGGATCCTCCATAGGCTGATCCATGGGTATAAACTCTATATCCTCATCTGGGTCGAATCCTGGGGGAAAGACAGGATCGGAATCCTCCACATCATCGTGGTCGAAAGCAAAGCTAGGAATAGGGGCAACAGAGGATGCCTGGTCGGGGTCTGATCCATGTGAGAAGTGCTGCGCACTCTGAGTGTGTGAAGGTGCGGAGGCCACAGACTCGAAAGAGTCTGGGACCGGAGAGTGAGCAGGTGACTCCTCAGCGGGAGCATCTGCGATCATCAAAAGATCCCTAGCAGCAAGAAGGGCCTCGCCCTGAACCTCGTCCTCTAAGGGCTCGTCATCAAAAAGATCGACGTCGCCACCATCGTCGGCGTTGAGAAGCAAATCATAAGCAGGATAAACAGCTAAGGGTATGGGAGCAGGGATCTCCACTAACGGTAGGTCCCCGGCCAAAGGGCCATCAGCGAGCTCATCAGCACCATCAGGTAAAGCGAAGGGCTGGAAATCATCCTCGCCCGTGCTCGTAACGTCGGATGTGTGAACCTCGCGCTCAGAAGACTCTAGGTCGTCCGATACTATAGGTCTAGGTCCTGTGGTGTCTGAATCACCAGTGCCAGAGGTGTCCATGGTGTCTGTAACATAAACACAAACATGCACAAACAGTCAATCATACAATCAGATAATCACATAAGTTACCAAGTAAGCATTTCAAATAGTTCTCCTAGTCCCACTAGCCTCCCAGCCTCTCAAACTGCTCTTCCTAGTCCCACTAGCCAAATTCTCCCAGCCTCTCAGACTGCTCTTCCTAGTCCCACTAGCCAAATTCTCCTAGTCCCACTAGCCAATTTTCCCAGCCTCTCAGACTGCTCTTCCTAGTCCCACTAGCCAAATTCTCCTAGTCCCACTAGCCAATTTTCCCAGCCTCTCAGACTGCTCTTCCTAGTCCCACTAGCCAATTCTCCTAGTCCCACTAGCCAACTACCTCGATCTCCCAGACCGAGCCTCGGCCTCTCAGACCGAGCCTCAGCCTTTCTAGACTGAGCCTATAAATAATAAATAAAATGTGCTCAACATTTGTTTGGAAAAAAAACATTTTGGATCTGGACTTAAGTGGTATGCAGTAAAAATGTTTTCGTGAGAGCCCTAGTGGTCATAGTCTAGACTCGAGAAAGAATCCTAGTTCGCTATGATCAGAGCTCTGATACCAAGCTGTCACACCCTGGCTTTGCGGAAGCGTGGTTAATTTTGGTGTGACTTCTTAATACCATAGCTTAACCATAACAAAGCTATATGAAATAAAATCATGCAAGATCATCCATTTAAATTAAGTTTTAAAACCGAAGTAACATAACATTGTCTTAGAGACTTACAACATCATAACATAAAACATTGTTTTGAAAAACATAAACATCAACTTGAAATAAACGCAGTTTAAGATTTGTGACTTGTCCAGGAAAGAGTCACATTTCCTAAACTGGGATGACCTTGGAACCCTTATGCAGCTGGAAAACATAACATACCGCGCCAGATCTTTAATTTCCTGAAATACATGTAAGTTGAAAAATCAACAATAATGTTGAGCGAGTTCATGTGTAAGTGAGTATGTAAAACACTTGTAAGTATAAAAATTCCCTGGTATGTAGCAAATAAGGAAAAAGAGATCACCAATGGTTTGCAAGGCCATTGATATGTGTGAAGTGCAAGTAGGAAGACTCAAACCTTGCGATTTTGCGTCGGGGCACAAAGTCACCCCGAGGTCCGTACTGTTGGACCTGCGGTTGGGCTCGCTACACCCAGATAGATCTACCGCTTACGTCCCTCGGTCCTATAATGAGGATTAATGGCCTCCAGTTCACGCCTACCCACTCACATGATCTAAGTAGTAAACCTCCTTACGCTAACCATACCATGTATAAAGTACTCGTAATCATAGTAACATGTATTTCACCCCCGTAGTTTAGAAAACTGAAAACAGTTAAGAGAAAGGGGGGACATGAACTCACAGTGGTGCGTCTCTACCAAGTATGCCTCCAAATCGATCAGCTGTATGACGACCTACACGTGATAACTCTATTAGACGGATGGCCGTGCCTTAGCTTTATGGTTTAAGTTTTTGGGAAATAGTTAGGCAACTATTTCGTGTTTACATTCTGTATACTTGGTAGTTATTCTCCTTCCCAAGGATGGGGGATTTAATACATGTGTGTTCGTAACATTCGGATTTCACTATTAAGTCTCACTTAATATATTTTATTTCCAACTTCAAAATATAAGTATTCTTCCCAAAAATATTATATTTTAATACATGTGATTTTCCCAAAATAATACTTAGTAATATTATTTTTACCCTAAAAATAATATTTATGTAGTTCACAAAATAATCATAAACACTTATACAAGTGATGTTGTGAAAAATATATACTAAATATATTTATGTATCACGTTTTATTTTGTGAAATCCCACCTCCGATATTTTATAAATAAAGTCGTGGCGAAATTCATAGTTTGAAAACAAGTCGACAAGTATCTCTAACACTTATAGTGAAAATATTTCTAAGTGTTAGGTTTTTGGAAAAAATTTCGCCAGAGTTTCCTCTGTAACTGGAGGTGGCCACGCTTTCAAGCGTATCATTTTCTTTTATAAATCAAATCAACCATTTTTATCATTCAATCAAAACAATGTTCAAACCACAACTAGTCAAAATATGTATATAAATCGCATAAATTTCATGAACTTGTGATTTATTCAAACTATGAAGTAAATCCCATTACTTTTAGTGGATCTTTATATAAAACTATCCGATTTTGTAAAAACCTCGTTTTTATGGAAGTTCCGTCTTTACAACTTCTCGTCATCTTTTTCAAAAATAGTTATTTTGTCGAAACTTTGTGTTACACAAGTGTTTACACACTTGTGTGTTCTAAAAATCATTCGTGTTAGTGTAAGATCCGTCTTTAGAAAACATGATTTCTTTGATACTTGGTTCTTTGAGAATACCGCTTGTAGATCCGTAGATCTACTAGTTTTAATCACTATTTTACAAGCTAAAACACTTTTACACAAGTTCATGATTCGAGTGTGGTAGAGTTTCATCTTCTAACCCTTGTTACACATAAACAAGCTTTATGTCATAATCCAAGATCATGACTAAACCGGGTTAAATGATGATCTGAGCTACCACAACATAGATCGGGTCCAAATAATCACACAAATCAATTACTACAAGTTTTACACAACATATAAGCTATTAACCAACATTTTAGTGTTTTAAGTAGACTTTAAAGCATTTTCTTGTAAGATTTCGAGTTTTAACCGTTACACATCGTATTAACCACTTCAAAATAGTTCGAGTAGGTGATTTAAGTAACATACCACTAGCTCGAGGCTAGGGAAGAATCTATGCGAAAAATGCGTGGATAAAAGCAAGAGAGTGAGGTCCTTCGCCTTCCGTTTGCACCAAGACTCCTTATATGCGACCCTTAACACTTGTAGATGATTGGAATGACTTGAACTAAACTCGAAATCGGATGTATGCACAAGGGGGTGTTCGGCCGTAGCTTCTTTAGAGAGAGGGAGAGAGTTTTGAGTTGTGTTGTGTGATGATCATATTATGGTGGGTTAAGACATGAACTTATAGACAACTAATAGGATCATTATCCAATGGATTTAGTGTCTTCTTGATACTAAGCACACTTAATATAATATTCAACAAATAGGACAAGTGTGTCCCCCTCATGGGGACGGTTTGGTTAAGGGGGGGGGTCTAGTTCGATTCTAACTAGTTAGTTAGGATAATAGTTAGGTTAAGTAAGTTAGTTAAGTGCTTAACCCGGTTAGTTGTGTGTCGTGTGTTATGACGGGTGTTAGGGTATTCAGGGACCCTAACTTGCTCAGAAAAAGATAAATAATGTTATTAACAATATTTTCATGTTCCGGGTATAATCCGGTTATTCGGTTGGATAGTAATCCGTTAAAATGCTTAACAAAGCTTTAAAGTGTCGTTAATACCCTTTTTAGTGACACAACTCATTTCTGACACTTTGGAAAGTGTCTAGTAATATTTTTCTCATGTTTTGGCACTTTATTAGTTAGCTAAAAGCTGAATTATTATGTAAAGTGCTGAATTTTGTACTTAGAGTACGTTTTAGGCACATCCAGTCATTGTAACTTATTCCTAGAGACGCAGTTCTACAACCCTTGTATCCCTACACTCACCACTAGTGTGGCAAAATACTTCAGGTTCTTACAGGCCTTAGAGGCAGTGTCTGCCTGATGCTGGCTTTATCAGCATGTTCAATAGGTTATCCGTTATAGTGCTACTGTGCTTTTTGTGCGTCATGTTTGTCACTAAGGTTCAGCATGTAAATAATGTAGTGACGGTAAGTAAGGTATGATGCAGGTAAGTACATGTATCAGATATCAAGTAGCAGTTCATCAGTAATTTCAAACAAGCACAGTAATTAAGCAGTAATTAATTCCTAATTAAGTCGTACGGATACCTGGTTTAGTGAGGGTTGTCACATACGCGGCCCATGTGGCCCTCCCAGATCAGCCATAGTTTCAATAATTACAGTTCAGGTCCCTGTACTTGGTTTAAGCCCATTTCAGCCCCTTTTGACCCCCTTTAAGCCATTTTCAAGGCTCTACAAGGTCAATAAAGTTTAGAGGACTCAAAATGTGCTCGGAAAACTCTCGGATGTCGGCTTGTTTGGTCGTACGGTTGCGTTATTCGTTAAATTACGATGAAACTCAAACGGACGCGAAAACGAACCAAATTAAGGGACGAATGGTATTTTTGCATGCCGATCACTAAAATAAAAATATTTTAGTGTGTACAAAAATTTTGGATGTCCAGATGTGGCCAGAACGTAAGATATGCGCGAAAATGCAAACTTACGCCGTTCTTGACACTTTTAGTCCCTGTGAAATCATATAAGCATGTTTTCGCACACCGAACCTATCAAAGCTTATTTCTAAGCTATTTTTAGGTTATATATAGTATGTTTAACTTATGATCATGTTCTGGACTGTACGTGTCCTTACGAAACGACAGACTTTTGCAGTTTGACGCAAATAGTCCCTATGAGCGAATAAACTTGATTTCGACACACCAAACCATCCAAAACTTATTTCTAAGTTATGTAAAGGTTATTTAAGGTATGTTAAGCCTATGTCACCGTTCCGGAGTGTTTGTTGCATTAAACTGGTTATATTTACGCATCAGTTTGCGTATAACCTTCCAGAAAGCGATTTAAAGCTCGAAATCGAACAAGATTTGATATGTTCAAACGATGCACATATTTATACAAATCCCAAGTATGAAATACAATATTTCATTGGTTTTGTATCTGTTTGATGGTTGAAGTGACACAGGTGTCACAGTCTCCCCTACTTTAGGAAATTCCGTCCCGAAATTTAATTTTAGAGGAAACTTGTGAAGACAACTGTGATTGTTTCGCTTTCGAATGAATCCCTCAAACCCTAAGTAAACGCTGGGTCATGTTTGGATTCTTAGCGAAATTTTCAACTATCAAAGTGAAGTCCTTGTAGTAACAAAACATGGAGTTTCGAACTACGGACAGAATAACGTTTCTTATGAAGACTATCGTAGGAAACTTGTGTGTGCTCGAAGACAGAGTCGGAGTGTGTAAGATAAAATGGCATTGGTCAAAGTCCAGGACTTCTAGTAACTTAAATAACGCTACATTCACAATGTAATAAGGAACACATATATATAGGAAGTACCAGCGGCGTATCCACCATGCCCTTTTTACATTGTTCCTGTTTCGTTATTCTCATTACTATAGGTCTTAACACATGAAAAAATTTGTTGTGGTTTCTGTGCACTGAATTCCATAATTATGTATGCATCCATAATTACGTAATTCCTTGCACAGTCCGCACAGTTCATTTCATAATGCGCAGGGGAAAAATCAATCGAATAAACATGAAGTGACTTGATTGAACCACCAAAGGATCTTTTTAATTAGATCGACGAACAATCTTTTTAATTAGATCAACACATGATCTTCTTAACTAGACCATCATACGATCTCTTTAAATAGACCACTTAAGGGATCTTTTCGATTATATCATAACATGATATTCCTAACCAGATTTTTGAATCAATCTGTTTGACCAGACCACTCAAGGGGTCCAATTATAGAATAGTACTTTATAATCCAAGGGACTTAACTACGACATAGAAGTCCATTAAGGGTTTAAGATAGTAACTTTTAATTTCCTACTATGAATCCCTCATATGGAGATATGGAAGATTCTACGAGGATTTGGATGAATCACATAAAAACACGAAACATAGAAGAAAACACATACACATAATCACATAGTTAATTAACTTGATCTTCATTTTGTTAATTTTCTTGTTAATTGAGCACGCGAGTATTCAAAGCACACTAGGAATCCAATCCATGAATTCCGTTTGGCACTTTAAATATTTTCAAGAATCTAACTATGAAGATAAGAAGACCTTAATAGAGATTTGTCTTTATTTCTTAAAAAGAAACGCGTATTTAAGATTTTTGGGGAGATCACAAGTGATCATAAAATGACAGAACCACACGAGTAGTTTGTCTTAGTGTTGGCATCGAAGGGTTGGATCAAACATTCACACAATCGTATCAGTTTTGTAAAATAAAATTGAAACATCAAGTTTTATTTATATAACAACTGAATTGTTCCAACGTCAAAAAATAACAGACAAAGAAATACAAAAGACTAATTGTTCACTGCTGCATTGTCGTCCACGTTCGCCTCATTTATGTTAAACACTCGTCCATGCACTGGATTTGCGTTAACAAGTCTTGGGCAATTGTTTCTGTAGTGAGTAAGGTCACCACAGTTATAACACGACCCAGGTGGGAACTGTGCTTGAACAGCAGCAGGATTTGCATAACGGCAGTTATCGACCAAATGTCCCAATCTTCCACAGTGGGTACATTTGTGACACTGCTCTTGCTCCAGATGATGACGGTTGCATTTGTTGCACAAAGGTGCGGTACCAACATAATTTTTCCTCTTACGAGGTTGTGCTAGTTGGTTTGGTGCAACCTGATTATTCTGAGCAGTTATGGTGCAGTTTTGAGAAGCCTTACGCTTCTTCTTCTTGGATGCCTCGACCTGTTTTTCCTTTGGTTCAACTTGAGCAGCCTTATCAGATGGTCTTGGGCCGCCTTTTCGAAAAAGCTTACCCTTCCTGTTATGGGATTCAGTCAGGGTGGCAGACAATTCAATGGCCTGTCTGACAGTAGTAGGGTTGTTGCCAGTAACGATATCCTGAACTAAATCAGGAAGACCATCAATGTACTTCTCAATCGCCTTATCCACAGGCGTGACCATGGCAGGACATAACAGGCTCAATTCCTCATAACGGTCAGTATAGGCTTGATGTTCACCGTTGTCTTGTTTAAGATCGTCAAATTCCCGTTCCAAAGCCCTAAGCTCATGATGAGGAGAGAATTCCTTCATCATTAGAGCCCGAAGCTCTTCCCAAGTTTGAGCTAGTGCCACATCGGCACCTCTATCACACATCACACCATTCCACCATGTAAGAGCACGCTTCTCGAACGCACTGGATGCAAACTCAACCTTACACTCGTTCGGGCATTGCACGTGCCTGAATGTGCTCTCCAAACTTTCGAACCATTGTAGGAGCGCGGTTGCTCCTTGAGATCCAGAAAACTTCAAAGGTTTTGCAGAGTTGAAGGTCTTGAAATTACACTGGGTGTTATTCTTGTTATATAACTCATGAATCTGAGTTTCTACGCCTGGAAGCACTGCAACCATTTGTTGAGCAACAAGGGCTGCGACTTCCTCAGCAGTAAAAGATTGAGCATCACGTCGAGGAGTCATTGTCTAAAAGGAACAAGGGATCATGAGAAACAAGTGAGGTCGATGATTGGAAAACAAAAGAGGTATTGAAAACATCGACGAAATATAAGGAAAGCGATCATCCGTTCGTTACCTCGAACAAACAAACGACACGCAGTGACTAATCAAAGTAAATGGATCATTATAATGTATCACCGAAGACATGCTCGCCTATAAGTGAACACTCACCCCAAGAGTTCCCAGGTAAGAGTGACTGGTCCGATACTGCGGATTTGTATGAACACTCTAGCCTTAGACAGAAAACTCAGGGTACAGGCATTCACTCTTCCCGTTTGCATGTGTTCACATTATTTAGACCCAAACTTTGATGAGATTTTGAAAACTTAGAGGGTTCAAAACCTCACAATAAATCATCCTAGATCAGATGATTGGTTTTCAAAGCGGATTCGGAATTTGTATTCTTATTGTGGTTGTCACCTAAGGATAGGTGACGGTATTGTTTTAAAACTAAACACAAGATAACTTGTGTTAGGGTCCTAGGAAGGTTATAGTCTAGGTCAAAGCATTACTAATAACCTAATTCCCTATAACCATTGGCTCTGATACCAACTTTTCTGTCACACCCCGACCACGTAAAACAACAAAACGTGGCGGAAATGTCGGGGAGTGTTGTAACAGAATCATTATTTCACAACCATGGATTAAATAATTTCGTTTTATTGAATTATTGAACTCATTGTTTATTACAATTCAAATAAATACAATTATTATCTTTCAAGTTTTAAAGTCGTAAAGGCACGAGTCCATCCTATGTATAGCATGTATCAACAATCATCACAAAGCAGTACCTGAAACATGTGTAAAAATAGGTACGTCAGCATAAAAATGCCTGTGAGATACATAGGTTTTGTTTATGCATGATTCATGACTTATAAGTTTAAAAGAATGTTTTAACAAAAAGTAGTCATGAACCTAAAAATGTTTTCTTTATAAAATCATGTGAAAGTTTATGAGAAATTTGATGATATAAAAGAATGATGCATAAATAAATAATCAAGTAAAATGAGTTTATAAAATAATGTTTTGAATAAAATGTTTGTTGTATATATATATATAAAATATACTTTGGTTTTAAGAAAGTCGATTAGGTAATATATCAAAATATATTTCGGTTCCAAAATCGTTAAACAGATAGTATATTAAATATACTTTGGTTGTCAAAATAATCGTTTTCGATAGTATATCAAAAGTATACTTTGGATTTATGTATAACATATTAAACTATGTTTTGGTTTAATAAATAACATATTTAAAATATGTTTTGGTAGTTAACAAAATATATGTTGTTTTGTACAATATCACACATGAGAGTATATCAAACTATACTTTTGGGAGTATAATAAAATATACAATAAAAGTGTGATTTAAGAATTCAATCAGACCTAGTGCATCAAAATACGCCTTTGAGACTATAGGGATACCACAAAGGCAATCCCTATTTGGATGGAGAAACAAATTGGTTTCAGACATTCCATGACAACAGGAATGGGGTGTCAAATCCTATAGCGCTATATCATACTACCAATCGGTCTGGTGAACATAAAATAAGTACAATTCAACAATTAATTTTATAATCTTTAGTGTTTAAACCATAAACAATTATTCAGTTTGTCAAAAGATAAATACTAGTATGTATAATTAATTTATACTTTGAAATCGTGAACATAACAAATAGGTACACATGCTTCACCCCAAAACATTGAAAACAGCAAAAGAGGGGACTATGTACTCACTTGAGGGTGCTTAGAAGTCTTGAATAACAACCAAGCAAAGCTAGAGGGAGTACGGAATCAAACGGCACCTAATATAGGTAACTATGTTATTAAACGGCTCCTAAACCGGGAGATAGGATAGAATGATGTTCTATAAATCAAATGAGTAATTGAACTCATATGGTATGATTTAATAGAGCTAACATTCTGATTTGGAAGTCTACCTAAGTGCTCTTGACCCGTTTCGACCCATTATGGAAGCATAAGCTACTATAACGCGTCGATTGCGCAAAACTATGTTCGGATGGTTATCTATGAGCTATGTCAAGTCTTACATGCCCAATTATACCCTAACATGTTACTAATTCAGATTAGATGTCAAAAATATGTTCACATATGCACATTACGGATTTATGCTACAAAAGGGCATTTTGGTCATTTCCTATGGGCATGTAAACCAATTAACGAATAGCTAACCAATTCTATGTGATCATAAGGTATAACCTCAGGGGTTATTCCCCATGCAACTATGATCACTAAGCAAGCTTGGTTGGATCCTAAAGATCGACCAAACGGGTCGGGTTCGAAAGTCTAAGCGGTTGTCTAGACCGCTTAACTTACGACCCTATACAAGCACTAACTAATAGTGACGAGTTAAACATGTCAAAACATGTTTAACCTACTTAGAAAACTGATTTGGTATCAAAACAAAGTGTTTTGATACCTAAGAGTAGTTCCGTTGCAAAATGCGTGCTAAAACGCATTTTAACCGAAACTTGACTCGTCACTACACCTAGTTAACGTGGTAATCAGTGGGTATAATCGCTAAGGATTATAATCATTGTGATTACAATCACGTTGCAAAGTTCACCCGAACTTTGCGTTGACCATTGACTGGTCAAACTGAAAGTCAAACAATGTTTGACTTTTTAAGCTAAAAAGCAATAAAAGAATGAAAGAAGGCTTACAAAAGGTCCTTGCTTGAACTTGATCTTATAAACTCTCAGGTATGAAGTTATAGAACTCCAACTTAGAGAATTTTAGATCAAGTGTGAGGAAAAACAATGAATTGGCCATGCTATTTATACTTGTTGCAAAGTTACAAGATCATGACACATGTTTGTGTAACCTCCAAGCAAGAATTATGGCCCAACAATTGTCACAAGCAGGTTCAAAGCCTTGGGGAGGTGTTAACTTGCTCATCACACAAAGATCTTTGCATAACAGCCCCTGAATTATCAAACTATTGCTGAAAAACTATTTTTTGGTCCCTGGGGTCTTCAGGCGGCCCGCGTAAGTATATGGGATGGGCTTACGCGGCTCGTGTGGCCCTCCCAGATCAGCCATAGTTTCAATAATTACAGTCCAGGTCCCTGTACTTGGTTTAAGCCCATTTCACCCTTTTGACCCCCGTTAAGCCATTTTCAAGGCTCTAAAAGGTCAATAAAGTTTAGAGGACTCAAAATGTGCTCGGAAAACTCTCGGATGTCGGCTTGTTTGGTCGTACGGTCGCGTTATTCATTAAATTACGACGAAACTCAAACGGACGCGAAAACGAACCAAATTAAGGGATGAATGGTATTTTTGCATGCCGATCTCTAAAATAAAAATATTTTAGTGTGTACAAAAATTTTGGATGTCCAGATGTGGCCAGAACGTAAGACATGCGCGAAAATGCAAACTTACGCCGTTCTTGACACTTTTAGTCCCTGTGAAATCATATAAGCATGTTTTCGCACACCGAACCTATCAAAGCTTATTTCTAAGATATGTTTAGGTTATATATGGTATGTTTAACTTATGATCATGTTCTGGACTATACGTTGCCTTACGAAACGACAGACTTTTGCAGTTTGACGTAAATAGTCCCTGTGAGCGAATAAACTTGATTTCGACACACCAAACCATCCAAAACTTATTTCTAAGTTATGTAAAGGTTATTTAAGGTATGTTAAGCCCATGTCACCATTCCATAGTGTTTGTTGCATTAAACTGGTTATATTTACGCATCAGTTCGCGTATAACCTTCCAGAAAGCGATTTAAAGCTCGAAATCGAACAAGATTTGATATGTGCAAACGATGCACATATTTATACAAATCTCAAGTATGAAATACAATATTTCATTGGTTTTGTATCTGTTTGATGGTTGAAGTGACACAGGTGTCACATGAATAAACACCATGTAGAACGAAAATATGAAATGAAATGTGCTAACCGTTAATGTTATAGTGAGGTTGGTGGAATTCTTGGCTGACGAGAGTAATAGAACTGTTGAAAGGATGCTCACGAGTGGGAGCTCATTACACAGATGAATGAAATCAATCGGGTACGGTATGGACTCATGAAAAAGTGGAATGATCCGGTTTACAGATTGTTGGCTTATGCGAGGAAGTCAAGGTTAGTAACATGTTTAGCTCATAATTGATAAGTAAGTATTGGTAAATTGAATAATACCCACAAAATAAACAAACGGTTGAATAAGTATGGTATAATATGGAATGATTGACTTTTAAAGGTCAGCTTAGGAAGAAATTTCAAACCATAATTGTTGTCATTAAGAGGAAATTTCAAAATTTTGAATAAGAGTTTAGGAGTATTGGTTAAATACTCGTACGATGTATTTGCATATCATGCTTACGTGAGTAGTACAAGTAGTACATGAAGATAGCTAATCATAAAGTGACATGAATGGAAAGATTCAGAATTTAACCTAAGGGTGTGCATAGTATAGGTCGGTGGCAAACGTAGAATGATGCTTAGCTCTCGGGTTAAGTATAAATAAGTGAGTATGGAATAGTAGTTATGTTTCGGTAATCATATCATTACTAAATGTTTATAAAATATGTATGATCGTATTCTGACTTTTTCATGTGACTAAGGAAGTAATTAGAAGGAACTTTAATAATTGTAATGGTAGTGGCAATAGAACGATGCTTAACCTTCTAGTAATCATGAATAAGCGAGAATGAAATAATAGCTATATAGTGATAGGGATAACCCTGAATGAATGTTGGCAATATGTGTAAATACATGGTCCAAACTACCAAGTATAAATATATATATATAGGGGATGGATCATGAGAAAACTAGTTTAAATGAGAAAACCAAAAAACTAACCAAAAAAGCCTAAAAAAAACCTAAAAACATACCAATTTTTTTTTTTTTTTACAATTTTTTTATAGAAAAATCGCTACTTTTTATGTATGGAAAAAAATTTTCAAAAAAAAAAAAAAATTTGTTGTACTACACATGTTCACTAATACATAAAGCTTAAACCACTTAACCCACCCCCCACCGACACCCCCCAAAAACCTAAACCCCCCACCCCCCCCCCCCCCAAAAAAAAACCTAAATTCACCCTCCCACCAAAAGCCTAACCCCCCCACCCCCCAAAAACCTAAACCCCCCCCACCCCCACCCTCCCGAAAACCTAAAACTAACCCCCCCACCCCCACCCCCCAAAAACCTAAACCCCCCTCCCCCCCCCCCCCCCACACCCAAAAACCTAATCCTAAACCTCCAAAAAAACTAACCCTAAAAGCTAAACTAGACTCAAAATAAAAGTCTCCCCCCTCGTTTTTAGTGGTTTTTAGTTAGTTTTCTAGTTTTTTCATTTATATCTAGTTTTCTCATGATCCTCTCCCTATATATATATAAGGATTGTTAACAGTAGAATAATGTAGTAAGCTCGGAAGGAGCGCCTTGGAAACTAATGAAGAGAAGATGAATTAAGTATGGATTGAAAGTTGAAAAGTAATATTGAATCACATCATTGTGAGTGATGAGTATCTAAAAAATCCATGTTAATGTAATAAAGTAAGAACTAAACATATAACAAATGGCTAATCCGAGTAAAATTGTTATACGGTATGCACCTTGAATGAAATGAATGGATAGATAAGTAAAGATAATGATGACTAGGGAATTGGTTTCCCGCAAGAAATCAAAAATCTTGATAGGTATGAATGAATGTCGGGATACTAGTCTCAAAATATAGATTATGGAATGTGTGACTAGTAGTAGTTTCGCACAACATACTTAAGTATGTCATCCTTGTAACTCGAATGAATGAACAATCGAAGGATAAAAGAAGACGCGTTATAGAAGAAGCGAAGGAGGTTTCGGGGACGAAACCTTCTTTAAGGGGGGTAGACTTGTAACGCCCCAAAACCGAATTTGAAATTAATAGAATATTTTTCTTGTTTTACGTTACGATATAAAATAACGAAGTTATGTAACTTAGTTATTAACATAAAGGTTGGGTGGTTGGAAATGAGAGTATTGGTTGCAGGTAACCAAAAACCCAATTAGAGGGACTAAAAGTGGCATGTGAAACAAACTTTATAAAAATTCAGCTTTTAATGTGGGTGTATGTATATGTCGACATATACATATGCACAGGAAGAAAAAAAAGGAGTTCTCCCAACGACCCTCTAAATTGAGGCAATTGAAGAAGGATTTGAAGCTAAATTAATGCATGAATGAAGAATCCTCACCATCTCATGCTAATGAACATGTGGTAAGTTATAAATTTTGATTTGGTGATTTTTCAAGAAGTGGGTTATGATCAAACCATGAAGTAGTATGAAATTAAGTATGAGGAGGTGTTAGAATCACCATATAGGTCTTGGGTTATGAACGATTTTGAGTAACTTGATGTTTGTAAGTGAATCCCATTTGGGATGATGAAGATGGCGACATGGGTGTGTCACCCATGTCCAATCCTTGCGTAAATATAATGAAATAGGTAGTGTGTGATGCATAATTGTTAGTTAGACTGAACAATAGTATGAAATTTATATGATGTTTAGTGGTGATGATGAATGAATGTAAGAAATAGGAATTGAAGCATGAGGTACTTGTACTTTGTGCTTAAAATGTGGTACGCCCACCTAGTGTTTGATGTAATGCCTAAGTGACAATTGTATATGAAATTTTATGTAATTGATGGGTGAACATGTATAGGATGTAACCATGAGTTAATTAACATGTGAAATGTATCATAGATGGAATACATGTAGGAATTTAGGTTGGTTATGTGATTTGGTAAAAAGTGTGCTTTAGAAGGTTGTACTCTATGTTGGAGTGGTATGATGTTCACCATATTTTTGAATAATTGCTTAATTAAAATTAAGAAGTAAATATATACTAAATGTGAAGCATATGAGATCATTAGAAGATGATGAAGTTGGATTGAGGTTGAGTTAGCTAAGTATGGGATATACTAGATGTGAAGTTATGAAAATGCTAACATGCATAAAAATAATTATACATGTATATGTGAATGTAACTAGGTGATTACATGGTTATATGTATTTCGCTATATGGGTATGAAAGGTTTAGAGTGTCATTGGTATGATCGACTACATCGATACGGACATGTGTTCCTAAGTTGGAAGTTTGTATACTTGACCATTAACTTTATGGAAATGTCAACAAGTATGAGAATAGTATAATTAGAAATCCTAATATGATTGTAAGATTAGGAGTTTGGGGTGATGCATGATGGGTTATTAAATGTTATACTTGATGGTATGTTGAATTGTGTAAATTGGAATGATGTATTATTAAATTTATGCCTTGTACTTGTTAGAATTGGCTATTAAAAGTCAAATACGAGATGTGAAATAAATATGATTTGATGATACGTAATATCATTTTTGTTAACCATGATATGAATGTGATGACATGTAAGGACGGGAATCTTATCAATTGACTCAAGCGCGGATGGCTAACGTGTCAAAAGGAGGCAAGGGAATAAGCATGAATTCCGACGCTTAAGGTAAGTGAATTACGAAACTCACTTCTTAGTATATAAATGTAGTTTGTTTGTTTAAATGTTGGGAGTCATGTAGGAATGGGTATGAAATGTAAGTAAATGGCTAAGAAATGTTGTAGTAGGTTGCTTATAGTTCAAATGTAATGGAAAATGTTTGGTGAGATCAAACGGGTCAAAACATAGAAAGTAACACGGCGAGATGGGGTAGTTGGTTTGATCTTGGGTATTAAGTGTTAGAATGATTTGGGGGCTTGGAATAATGTTATTTTATGATTTGGGAAGTTCGGGATGCGCGACCGGAGGTCAAAACATCGAAAAGAACAAAATCTGGTGTCGGTACTGCAGGGGCAGCGTCGCCGACGCTGGGCAACAGTTAGCCGACGCTCTAAGTTGCTGTCTACGCGCCAGTCGACGCCAGCAGCCCCGTTTCTTTGTTTTTCTTCGATTCCGGACCCCGTAGACCCATTCCCAAGCCCCGTTAAACTTCCATAATGTACCCCCAACCTTACAAAATAGTTTTGTGAGGTACGGGTGATTATAGAACTCATTTTTATGCTCCCGAAATGTACCCCAAACTCATTAAAAAGTGTTTATGAGGTACGGGTAAGAATGGGGCGTGTATGCAAGTATGTGTGGGAACGAAATAAATATGTAGGAATGTATGAATATATTATTTGTATGTTAGTAGATGGTACCCGTTAGTAAACACGAATAAAAATGAGTATATGCGTAGGTTGGTATGTACGAGACTTATATGTATAGTAGTTTGTGACTAAGAATTGTTAGTATGATTATGTGAGAATGTAAGTTGTATGTAAGAGTTTGGATAGAGGGGTAGGTGTATGAAGTAGGATATATCTTACTCGAAAGAGTTGGATTAGATAATTTGTATGCGTGTTATTGAACCATATGTATTCGAATGAGTGAGAATTGTATGTATGCATGCATGCATGCATGTATGTATGTATGTATGTATGTATGTACGTATGTACGTATATATGTATGGTGTAAATATACATGAGTATTAACGATGCTAACTGGGTTGCTTTTGAGAATGAAATGAAATGCAGGTACACTATTGTTGACTTATTGAAGGTTAAACACCGAGATGAAATGCTTAAATTCATAAAGATAACCGAATGGGATGTATATTAGGATAGAAAGTGACGTGACCTATAATTATGAATCTTAGATTATATATAATGTCACCAAGTACTAATGATGTGAATGTATTTGGTGAATGCAGGTTGTACGGAATCACGAATCATCATCACGAGGTGTAAGCGGTCGAATATCGAGTCATAAGATAGATTGTACGGGAATGTGTGATTATGTAATTTAGTAAACATAATTTATGTTTTATTTCATAAATGATAATGGAGAATGTATTTATTGTAAACAAAATATTTTAAAATGGACTTTCAAGTATGTCAAGACATTTATAAAGAAAGAAATTTTCAGGCTCGTATTTCCGCTGCGTCTTTATGGTTAAAACGTGTTCGGGTCTTACAGACCTAAGAAGAAGCTTTTCAAACCTTGAAACATAAACTTTGCAATGCACCTATTTTATTTTTACATGAGGGCAATGAAGACTTTGTCGTATATTGTGATGCATCAAACTTAGGCCTTGTTGTGTTCTCATGCAAAGAAACAAAGTCATAGCCTATGCATCGAGACAATTAAAGGTACACGAGAAGAACTACACAACTCATGATCTTGAGTTAGGCGCAGTAGTTTTTGGTCTCAAAATCTGGAGACACTACCTGTACGGTACAAAATGTGTAATGTTCACTGACCACAAAAGTCTCTTGCACATTTTCAATCAGAAAGAATAAACATGAGGCAACGACGATGGGTTGAACTTCTAAATGATTACGATTGCGAAATTCGCTACCATCCTGGTAAGGCGAATGTCGTGGCTGATGCATTGAGTCATAAGGAACGCGTCATGCTTCACTTTGTTCAGGTTCGATCTGATATTCAAACCCGCATTTCTCAAGCTCAACGTACTTGTGTTTCACAAGACTTGAGGGGTAAGGAATTACCATATCATCTTGAGCCTCATCTTGAACTGAAAAATAATGGGTTATATTATTTCATGGACCGTTTGTGGGTCCCAAGTTAAGGCAATCTCCGCACCTTGTTAATGGATGAAGCTCATAAGTCTCGTTATGCAATTCATCCTGGTACAGATAAAATGTATAAGGATCTTCGAACCCAGTATTGGTGGCCGGGTATGAAGAAAGACTTTGCCTTATACGTATCCAAATGCCTTACTTGTCTTAAAGTTAAGGCCGAACATCAACATCCCTCTGGATTATTGGAGCAACTAGAGATAGCAGTTTGGAAATGGGAAAACATTGCTATGGATCTCATTACCAAACTGCCACGCACTAGTAGAGGTCATGATGCCATTTGGGTGGTCGTTGTTCGTTTAACAAAGTCAGCACATTTCTTGCCGATCCGTGAGGATCTATGTGCAGACAAACTTGCCAAGATTTATGTCGATGAGATCGTATCCCATCATGGTGTCCCTTTGAACATCATATCTGACAGAGATGCTAGATTCTCGTCTCACTTTTGGAGAACCATGCAATCTTCCATGGGAACCCAACTTAATTTGAGCACAACTTTTCATCCCCAAATGGATGGTTTATCTGAAAGAACAATCCAGACACTTGAGGATATGCTTAGAGCTTGTGTGATCGATTTTGGTGGTAGTTGGGATTCGCATCTACCGTTGATCAAATTTTCCTACAACAATAGTTATCACTCCAGCATCAACATGGCTCCTTTCGAAGCTTTATACGGTCAAAAATGTCGTTTAGCGGTCTGCTGGAATGAGATATGTGAAGGTCAGCTTACTGGACCTGAACTCATTCAAGAGACTACAGACAAAGTCAAGAAAATTCGCGATAACCTTCTGACAGCTAGAAGCCGTCAAAAGAGTTACGCGGATAGACGACGTAAGCCCTTAGAATTTCAATTCGGTGATCACGTCCTACTCAAGGTATCCCCTTGGAAAGGTGTGATTAGATTTGGAAAGAAAGGAAAACTTGCACCAAGATATGTTGGACCGTTCAAGATCGTTCAAAGAATCTGAAAAGTGGCCTACAGACTTGAGCTACCTCCTGAACTTAGAAATGTTCATCCAACCTTCCACGTGTCCAATCTTAAAAAAGTGTTTGGCTGATGAAAACCTCCACATACCACTTGATGAAATTCATGTTGTTGACACGATGCACTTCGTTGAGAAACCTATGGAAATCATGGACCGTGAAATTAAGAAGCTCAAACGCAAGCGCATACCGATTGTCAAAGTTCGCTGGGAATCTAAACGTGGCCCAGAATTTACTTGGGAATGTGAAGATCAAATTAAGGCGAAATATCCACATCTTCACGAGTTTCCTCTAAATAAAGTACGGGATGAAATTTCCTAAAGTAGGGGAGACTGTGACATCTGTGCAAGTGTAATCATTGTATAACTCCAAACAATTCAATTATCAATAAAACAATGAGTTTTGATCCCAATATTTGTTTATTTATCTTTGACATTTGCATGTTTTGATTCTTGTTCGATTTCAAACTCTTAAACACTTTCTGGAAAGTCATACGCAAACTGTTACGTGAACGTAACCAGTTTAACGCGACTGATGTGGGGTAAAATACACATATTTGTCCCGTGTAAATTGTATAATTATTGTGTAAGAATTATTTGTTTTATTTAGTTTTTAGTATTATATTACATTATTTTGTGTTTTGCCAGGTCCTGGTGCAAATGGAGCAAAAACGAATAATATGGAAATGACCAGCCAGTCAGGCAAAGTGGTGTGCCAGTGACCGAAGAAAAATTGCCGCTATATTTCTCGAGTGGGTCGAGCCCACTATCTCGATTTTATCTAATAGAGGCTATCATGTATTTATTATTGTTGGCAATTATTATTATGTTGAAAGGCTGTCACGACCAATTAGAAGGAAAAAAAAGAAAAAAAAAGTGAGGGTTGACATTTAAAGGCATCTTTGGCTGCACATAGAATTAAAGGTATTTAGAGGGCTGTTCCATAATATTTGTAGTGGGGGAGTTCAACGAAAAGAATAAAAAGGACAGCATAATTTATGAAGCCTATATTGGGCCGTGAGCATTGTTGGTGCACTACATCTGTCGACTTCGTCTTGTATCGAGCCTTAGTCTTAGAATGTTAGATTAGGGCACATTTTACGAGTAAATAGGAGAATGTATGTGTCTAAGAGACTGATTTCGCTCATATGGTCATAGATAGGTGATTCCACTTATTCGTCAGTAGGTGATTCCACTTATTCGTCAGTAGGTGATTCCACTTATTCGTCAGTAGGTGATTCCACTTATTCGTCAGTAGGTGATTCCACTTATACGTCAGTAGGTGATTCCACTTATTCGTCAGTAGGTGATTCCACTTATTTGTCAGTGAGTGATTTCGCTTTTGTGTACATGTTCACATAAGCGAAATCACCAACACTATATATAGGACACTTGAGCGAAATCAGTTCATCAGTTGTGCACTTGGATACCGAGGTGCTGCCGGTCTTCCAATTGAATGTAAACGTTGTTATATCAATCAACAAGGTGATTTAAGTGAAGATCTAGCTGTTTCTACGTTGGTTACTTGTTTTCCGCACCTGTAACTAATCGAGACTCCTCTGATAGACTCGTTCGGGTCAGAATATGATCCTACAAGTGGTATCAGAGCTTCAGGAGGAGGAGTTCTACAGAGATTTGCTGGATTTCATCATAAATTCTTACTTCTACACTTTCTTTCTTCATCAGAACAAGATTTAACGGTCGGAATTGGCTCAAAATTTCACAGACTATAGGAAATTGATCATAGACAAATCCCTGAAAGTTTGAGCCTAATATTCGAACTAAAAATTGACCAAAATGCTTTCCGAGTTGATTTCGCTCATAAGGACATCTCTTGATTTCGCTTTTGTGTCAACCCTAAGCATCTGATTTCGCTTTTGTGTCAATCTTAAGCACCTGATTTCGCTTTTGTGTCAACCCTAAGCATATGATTTCGCTTTTGTGTCAATCTTAAGCATCTGATTCCGTTTATTTGTACATTGTGATTCCACTCATTCGTACATTGTGATTCCACTCATTCGTACATTGTGATTCCACTTATTCGTACATTGTGATTCCACTCATTCGTACATTGTGATTCCACTAATTCGTACACTGATAATTCCACTTATTCGGACATTGCTTATTTAGCTTTTTAGGTCATCCAACAGAATCTGATTTCGCATATAAGTCACTGATTTTGAAAAACACGCATTGAAAAATGGATACTGAGTTCTACAACGCTTTTGCTACAAGTCCGACTAATCCATCCGACATTGCTAAGAATATGACAATGGAGAATGAAACAGGAACAATGCAAAAACCCCCGAAACTTATGGGAATTGAGGATTATCACGGGTGGAAGAAACGGTTTGAGAATTGGGTTCAGGCGAATCATCTAAAAGCTTGGGAGAGCATCGAAACTGAATATGAGAGGCCAAAGAATACAATGGGAGCTGATAAAATCATTTCTGAATTTACTGAACAAGAGAGGGAAAGTTATAAAGGAGAGAAAATGATGATCAATTTGTTACAACAAGCGGTAAAAGAAGATATATTTGTGTTGCTTCAACATGATGAAAATTCTTATTCTATCTGGGAAGCTCTTCAAAAGAAGTTTGAGGGAAGCACTGAAATGTTACAAAGCAAAGCAGCTTTGTTGAAAAAAGAGTTTGAATTGTTTACGTGCATGCCTGGTGAAACAACAAAGAGTCTTATTGAAAGATATTGTCATCTTGTACGCACCATGTCACAATTGAAGATTACAAAAACTCCAGCAGAATGGGTTGAAAAGCTTGCTGATGCGTTACCGCAAAAGGAATGGGGTACATATCTGATGATATTGAAGAACTCCGGACAGTTTAAAAGGTTATCAATTGCACAGTTTATCGAGAAACTGGAGGCACAAGATCTGGAGCAGCAGAAAATTGCTAGAATGAACAGTTCAACTCATCAACAAGATATTAAATTGTATTATAAAGGAAATGTTCAAACTGCTGAAGTCAGTCCAAAGATACAAACTGCATTTAGTGCTGGAAATCAGTCTACACCTAGCAGTCAAGGATCAGTCAACACTAGTGGGTTCTCAACGGTGAATCCTCTAAGTGTTCAAAGTGCATCTGCTGGAAATGGGCATTCGATTCAGTGCAATGTAGCTCTACATCTTCAAAACGGTCAAAATTATTCTGAAGAAGTTGTAAAGCATCATATGGGATTATTGGTCACTGCATTAGAGTCTTATGAAGGGTTGATTGCCGGAAGAATTGGCAATCCGATGCTCACAAAGGAAGATTATGACCAAATTGATGCAGAAGAGCTGGAACTGATGGATATTAAATGGGCCTTAGCTAGTGTTTTGAGGAGAGCAGAAAAATTTAGATTGGTTACAGGAAGAAATGATTTCTTGGATGCAAACTTTTCTAATCTAGGATTTGATAAATCTAAAGTTGTCTGTTTTCGTTGCAGGGAGAAAGGCCACTTTAAAAGAGAGTGCAAGAATCAGGAGCCGAAAGGAGCAAAGGAGTCGTCTGGGAAAGATGATTATTATAGGAAAACCATTTATCAGCAAATTACTCATCAACCGCATCAACAAAAAGAAGTTCAAACGGCACATGTAAGAATGATCGAGGATGCAAACAGGAAAGCTTATCATGGCATTATTGATCAAGATGATGAGAAAGTGGCTGATGGTTTTAGCTGGGACAAATATATTCCAGCTGATCCCAATGTTAAAGCTTTTATTGCTCAGATTGTGCAAAAGCCAGAGTTGCTGAAGGAGTGGATGGATGTGATGTCAGATAAAGAGAAAAGTGAAGATGAAAGATCTGTTTCATCAGAAAACAGTTCATCAGAAACAAGTGATAGTGATGAAGAAATTGAACAGATTAATATTGGAAAAACTCACTTATCTTCTGATAGTTTTGAATTTTATTTTGCAGAAAAATTGAAGAAACTGAAAGAGGAGAAAGCTGCAAAAGATTTGAAAAAAGTCAAAGTGGTTGAGAAGATTGTGGAAGTTGAAAAGATAGTTGAAGTCGAGAAGATCGTTGAAATCACAAAACCTTGTCTTACATGTTTAGAGTCTTGTAAACAATGTATAGAAAAAGATGAGAGGTTTAGTGAGTTAGAAAAGTTGAAAGAACAGTTGTTGTTTGATGTAAAGAATTTGAAAAAGTGGTATGATGTATTGAACAGACATGTGAATAGTCTGGAGAAGACTAACTCTGAAAGAGAAAAAGCTTTGAAGATGATGAATGCTACTATGATGACAAAGCAGAAAGAGATCAACTTGTACATAGAAGAATGTGCAAAGTGGAAGAAAGAGTTGGATAGTGAAGCAACTGAGAATGAAAGAATCAGAAGATTGCTGCAAAGTTACAAAGGTTGTGACTACATAATTGATAGAATTTATCCAACAGTTGAAGGATTTGAAGTGTTTAAAGGTGAAGAAACAAAGCCAAAGAAGAAAAAGGATACTAGTAAGAAACAGGGTGTCTGTTATAATAAGTGTCCGCCTCCGATTTGGGAAGGGTACTCGCCTAGAAAACCTAATGAGGAAGAACTAAAACAGGCGGTCGATATTAAGTTAGAGTCTGAGTTAACCGATGTATTACCAGACAACATTGACGTCACGTTCATAGCGTCTGACACAGATCATGAGTCCGAACTGATAAAACGAGTGGTCGATCAGGTGTTGGATAAGGATGAGGAGTCAGAGTCAAAGTCCGAGTCCGAGTCCGAAAGTTCGTGTCAGTCAGTCGGGAGTTCGAGTTCGTCCGAAAAGAGTTCAAAATCGTCGGGAAAACGGGTTTACAGTAAAGAGTTTTTGTTGTCAAAATCTAATTTGAATGATGAAACATTTGAAGTTGCATATACTTTGAATGATTCTGACAAATTATATTTTGATAAAGAATTTCCAATAAGAAGTGTTCGTTTTGACATGATCAAAAAGGTTTTCAAACTAACAGAAATTAATATTTCTGAAATAAAAGATGACAATCTTAATGTAAAACCTAAACCTTACACCTCAAGAGTACTACAACGTTTGAACAAGAAAAAGGGTTACAATTCTGGTTCTGGTTTTCAAAAGAAACCAAACCACAATCGTAACTACAAAAAGAAAGGACTTGGTTTTATTCCACCTGAAAACTATAAAAATGAAAAATATGTTCGAGATTTTAAATCAAAAATGACATTTGTTGCAGGAACTAGCCATGAAGAAGAAGCAAAGAGCCCATTCTGGAAACAATCTAACCAAGAATTTCTTGCCGAGAAGAGAAAGAATGGAGCTTATGTGAAGAAAGAGACAAGAACCTGTTTCCGATGCAATGAAGCTTGTCACATTGCATGGAACTGTCCGAAAGCGACAAACACAAAACAGGGAGTTTCTGGAAAACTGAAAGAAGTTATTGTTGATACCACCGAACCACCAACTGAAAAATTTTAAGTTTTCAAAAATTCAACATTTGAAGTTGGTGAATGTTCGAAGAGATTTTACAAGCGAAGTGTGAAGCTTGACAACCAGAAGTGGGTTGTTAAGTCAAGTGTAAAATCTGGCGATGAATTTGATTCCACAAAATCAGAGGAGCCACAGTTTGATGAGAGTGATGAAAATTCAGTTCCTTCAATGGATGATGAGAACTTTCCACCATTGAGAACTGAAAATTTTAAAAGGAAAACTGGAAAGTCTGAAATCTCAAATCAGGGTTATTCTGAGAAGGATAATTTTGATGTTGAGAAAGCGTTTAATGGGAAAGTTAAGAAGATTTTCAGAAAAATGGTTGATGGAAAGGTGAAAGGGGTAAAGGAGTTTTATGCTAAAAAGAAAGCAACTTACACTCCAACTGCTTCTGAATTGAAAACACCCAAGGCTGGTCAGGCTTGGGTGGATATTTTCTTTCATTGAAAAACCTGACTTGCCGGAGATCCCAAGTTTGTAATCGTGGATCAGGAATCGGCATCTTTCATGATTAATAAAGTAGTTTTGAAAATGCTTGAAATTGTTAAAATTTTACAGGTTGAATGACTATGCCGGAGCTTCCTGGTTGGTAAGTGCGAAGCAAGAATCGGCACTTTGATGGGTAAAATGTAGATGACTCATTCCTACAATTGGTATTGATTGGTTATATCTACAAGTGGTTATTCTTACAAGTGGTTTAAAGGTTGCTTGATTGCAAACAGTGAATCAAGGACATTAAATTGTACTTGATTTACTACAGTTGATAAAACTGACAAGATGATGAACCATATCCCCATACTTAACAAGTCGTAAACCTACAAGTGGTAAAAACAAACTCATTTTCCGGAAAAATCATTTTGATTAAAACAAACTTAAGTGTTTTGAGATCTAAATGAGAAAATGGTTTGTGATAGGGGGAGTTCTGATTGTTTATGCATAGTGAATGGCGATTTGATGCGATTCGATGTCAGTTGTCAAGTTTTTGTACAGTTCATGTTATGTTTCAAGTGGGTCAAGAGTCTAGTAGTTTTCAAATTTCCTAAAATGTGTTTGCATTTTAGGGGGAGTAGAAGTTTTCAGAAAATCCAAAAACATTTGAAAATTTGAAAAAGACAAAAACATGATAAATTCAAAAATGAGTTTTTGTGTCAAAGAAGAGGAAATGATAGTACATCAGTAGACAGTCACAGTATGCTAAAGAAATGTAATGTTTAAATAGCATTAAACAGTCTCACTGATGATATGCCGATAGGTTTTTACACAATTAGTAAGCTTTTTCGGGATATAAACTTAAATTCAAACTTGCTTATTTCGTGGGGAACACTACTTGGATATATAGGTAACCCCTGAAATCTCGTTTGAAAGGTCCCTCTTTCTGAGATACTAGGTCTTTATGCTCAGTGATATCTGGGGTATTATCCCGGGACTTCTGCTGAAAGGAATTTCTGACCTAGTCCCCGGAGAATACTTTCCGCATGCTTGAAATATAGCGCAGCCCTCAGCAAATTGATGAAACAATAAAATTGATAGTCATTGCTGTGGTAATCAAAAGATCCTCTAAAGGGGACCCACCAAAAGTCGAAGCCGTCATCTCTCTGCGTATCGAAAGATCGACCTGAGCTCTCACGGCCCTCGCACTATAATTTATTCCCCTGACAGATATCATCTGTGGTATACTCACCTGTAAGACTGAATATTGGGATCTGGATATGGGAGTATATTCAAGAGGTGGGACACATGAATGAGTTTAAGTCTTTAAAACACCTAACTCATATCCTGAATTAGTTGAAATTTGTGTGAAAATTTAAGTGGATCAGTATATCGGCAATCTAAGTGAATTGTTTAATTCTTAATGTGTAACTAAGCTCAACGGTACTCGTGACTTGTCATAAACTGATATGATCCTCTTACACAAACTCACAAAAATAGTGTCTGTAAATATTTCTTTACTGCATTTCTTTACTTTCAAAAATCCAAAAAAAAAAAAAAAGATTTTGAGTGTGTTTTAGCATAAACTTTTGAAAAAGTCAAAAAGATTTTCGACAACTGGTGTTGGAGAGCTGATTTTCGAAATTCCAAGTGCTAAACATGATGACATTGTTGTGAGGGGGAGTGTGTTTTAAAATGTCAAAATATGTTTTTTTTTTTTTAAATCAAATCAACTAGTGGTTCATCATAAAGAAAGTGTTTATGAGGGAGAGTTAGTGTTGGTGCACTTAATTTGTTAAATTCATAAAACTTATTTCTGGGTTAAGAATGTGCAGGAATAGCCAAGTTTCAATTCTGAATCTGAAGATAGAGTGCCAGGTTTCGGATTCTGAAGACAAAGAAAGCCAGACAACGATCCTAAAGCTGATGATGCTGATGAACTGAAGAAATGCCAGCATATCGCAAGGGGGAGTCTGAAGATCTGCAAGAATAGATTGAGAGAGTGAAGCCCAGAGACTGATCAAGACTGAAGAAGTGAAGACATGATATTGTCAAAGACTCGACACTGCAACTCGTCAACATCTGAGGGGGAGTCTGTTGGTGCACTACATCTGTCGACTTCGTCTTGTATCGAGTCTTAGTCTTAGAATGTTAGATTAGGGCACGTTTTACGAGTAAATAAGAGAATGTATGTGTCTAAGAGACTGATTTCGCTCATATGGTCATAGATAGGTGATTCCACTTATTCGTCAGTAGGTGATTCCACTTATTCGTCAGTAGGTGATTCCACTTATTCGTCAGTAGGTGATTCCACTTATTCGTCAGTAGGTGATTCCACTTATACGTCAGTAGGTGATTCCACTTATTCGTCAGTAGGTGATTCCACTTATTTGTCAGTGAGTGATTTCGCTTTTGTGTACATGTTCACATAAGCGAAATCACCAACACTATATATAGGACACTTGAGCGAAATCAGTTCATCAGTTGTGCACTTGGATACCGAGGTGCTGCCGGTCTTCCAATTGAATGTAAACGTTGTTATATCAATCAACAAGGTGATTTAAGTGAAGATCTAGCTGTTTCTATGTTGGTTACTTGTTTTCCGCACCTGTAACTAATCGAGACTCCTCTGATAGACTCGTTCGGGTCAGAATACGATCCTACAAGCATCATGCCAGCCCAGCGAATTTCATGCATAGGTTTCGTGAATAAGGATAGTGGTGGACGGCCAATGAAACATCAGAAAGGAAGGAGACATCAGACGCAAGAAGGGAGCATAAGTTATGAAAAAAAGAACCCATAGGCAAATTTCAGAGAAGATTTTATGGTTTTCGGAGTATTTTGGCTTGCGGGAATCATCCGGTTGAAGCTCGGAAAATAGGAAAGAAGATTGTTCTGGTCTTATCTCCTGGTTTTCATTATTTTCTTGTTTCGATACTTCGACTATGAATTTTTGTTTTGAACTTGCTTTATTGATTTTAGACATCATGTTTTCAGGCTAAAACCTTCGTTACTACCTAGGTTAGATGATAGATTAATAAAGTTTGGATTTTTAATGGTTTTCTATTGTTTGATTATGGATTGATCTTTGAAAGTAAATAATTCTAGAACCTCTGATTTGGTGCATATGCGTATTTAACTTTGATTGTTGATTACTTGCTGTTTCACATAAATTTTGGTGGATGTCTTTCAAATAATGAATTTGTGTTGATTGTTCGCATCTTTGCGGGTTCGGGTGATCTTCGGGTAAATCGACCGATAGACTTAGAAACAGTAATTAAAATTCAATTAGAATTAAGTATTCTGCTTAACTTGTCGCTGAGAGGCTCGAGTTAGTTAGTAGGTCTCGGTGTAATATATAGCTAAGATAGGTTTTGAGAGAAGTCGATCTTAGTTCCCTAATTGCACCTGTGTCTATTAAACCAAGTTAGAATCTAGGATTGCCTTAGACTGTCGCTCTGAGAGGTAGATAGTCGTATTAAGGCACTTTTTGTAACACCTGTGCCTCCACGGCCATCAAACAAATGCCAAACCAATGAAATATTGTATTTCATACTTGGGATTTGTAAAAATATGTGTATCGTTTACACATATCAATTCTTATTCGATTCCAAACTCTAAATCGCTTTCTGGAAGGTTATACGCGCACCAATGCGTAAATATAACCAGTTTAATGCAACGAACACTCCGGAATAGTGAAATAGGCTTAACATACCTTAAATAACCTTTACATAACTTAGAAATAAGTTTTGAAGGCTTTGGTATGGCTAAATCAAGTTAAATCGCTTACAGGGACTAAAGTTGACAAACTGCGAAAGTATGCCAATTTGAACTGTAACGGACATTCCGGAACATGACCATAAGTTAAACACACCTTAAATATCCTTTACATAGCTTAGAAATAGGCTTTGAGGGGTTCGGTGTGCTAAAATAAACTTTTGTGTCATTCAGGGACTAAAAGTGTCAAAAAGTGCACAAGTTTGCACTTTTACGCATAACTTACGTTCTGAATACATCCGGACATCCAAAAATTTATGTAAGCATGACTATATTATGCTTTAGTGTTTGGCATAAGAAAAATCCATTCGTCACGTCATTTGGATCGTTTTTCGCGCTTATGCGCATTCCGTCGTAATTAAGCGAACATCGCGTTCGTACGGCCAAACGAACCAATGTCCGGCATATTTTTGAGCATGTTTCATGTCCAAAATGTTTAGGCAACATTTTAGGGCCTTAAAGTTGGCTTTACGGGCCTTAGAAGTGTCGGAAATGGCCTTAAACACGTGCAGGGACTGAAACTGTCATTTCTGAAACTTATGTCTGATCTGTGACTGCTAGGCGGCCCGCCTCAGGATCCTTACATCCTCAGGCGGCCCGCGAGGCCCCTTCTGACCAGATTAACTGCATTTAACAGCAGATTCCAGCTGTTTAATCCACACCCACACATTCTAACTTGCTTAGTCAGCTGATAAGAACCCATTTTTAGTCACCACAACTTGCCAACACTTGTACGGATGCGATTATGGCACGATATTCGACAAACGATCTTAACGGTTACCCGAAAACTATATATACCCATCCACCCCCATTGCTAAAATCACTAGAATCTTGATCTTAGGAACTCTAAGTTGAAACCATTGTTTCATACCTGAGATTCTTGGATCGAGATTAGCATTCGGGGACCCTTCGTAAGTATTCTTTCGTTCTTTTATTGCTTTTCGAGTCTTTCGAGTCTGAAAGTCAAACTTTGTTTGACTTTCTGCGTTGACCAGTTATGGTCAATGCGAAGTTCGTTTGAACTTCGCAACGTGAGTGTAATCACGTTGGTTATAGTCCCTTGGGACTATGCCTACTGATTACCACGTTGTCTAGGGTCGTAGGGTAAGCGATCTAATAAATCGCTTATACCTCGAACCCGACCCATTTGGTCGATCATTAGGATCCGACCAAATACATTAGGTGACCATAGTAGGTAGGGAATAACCTTCCGAGGTTATACCCTATGGTCACATCGTTTGAGTAGTTGTATGATAGGTAGTTTATATGCCTTAGGTAAATTACCAGAATACCCTTTTCATGTATAATTGGTAATTAATCATATGTAACCTAAACCTTTGTCATATAACTGATTATGTAACATGTTTAGGCATATAACACTTGTCATAGGACTAGTTAGACGGTCCGAACGCGCTTTGCGCGCACGACGCGTTAAAGTAGCGTATGTTACCTTAATGGGTCGCGATGGGTCAAAAGCTCTTAGGTTAGTCTCAATGTAGTATGTAGGCCTTGTTAAACCATATCATATGAGTTCCAATACTCATTTGGTTTACCAAGCCTCATCCTATCCGATCTCCCGATTTAAGTCCGGTTTATTTATATGATTTTAGACTGCCGATTGATTCCGTGCTCCCTCTAGCCTTGTTTGGTTGTTGTTCAAGACCTCTAAGCATTCTCAGGCGAGTACATTATTCCCCTATTTTACTGCTTTCAATTGTTTTGGGGTGACTCATATGTGCTAAATGTTTTCGATGTTATAACGATGGTTTCAAAAACAATTAAGACGATTTATACAAAACTAATAACGATTTCAATAAAGTGAACAAACTTGTTGGTTGTAGTTACATAACAAATGACATTCATTAGCAATGATCAAGCCGACCAGTATTAGGTTATGGTACCATAGGATCTGACAAATCCCGTTAGTTACTACACCCGTAGTTATGTGTGGGTGTTGTGGGTAGCGACTGAATCTGAAATTTTTAATTTACTCTTTGGTAAGGGTTTATTAATGCGAGATGTTAATCTATCCTTTGGTAAGGGTTTATTAATGTGAATTATTAATCTATCCTTTGGTAAGGGTTTATTAATGCGAGTCAAGAAGGTTTGAATGTTATTAGCGAGACGACCATTTAAGTAGTTTCACGACCTAAAACGAGTTTTAACGATTGGGTAAACGATTGGCTTCAAAGCGATATACGATTGGGTTTTGGTTACATATTACATGATTTACATTGGGCATGAACATTACTTTGGTGGTTTGGTTTGATTAAGTGATTAAGTAACAATGCGTGTGGAAAATGATACAAGCATGGTGGATACGCCGCTGGTACTTCCTATATATAAGTGTTTGTATGGTATTACATATTGTAGCGTTATTTGAATCATTTCAGTTTGAGACATAGAACATTTTATACAAGTAACATACTTTTCACAAGACATTTATTTACAAACAACTTATCTTATACAAACTCATTTTACATGGTTATTCATTTAATCATGCATTATTCTCTTATTATACATATCACCCGAACTTATTATTTTTCAAATGATTTACAAAGACAAAGCAAATTACAAGGTTCATGACTAAACATTTTCTTAAACAGAAGTCATGAATCTTATTTTCACAAAACCTATGTACTCGCCAGCATTTCTTTGCTGACCTCGTTTTCACATATGTTTCAGGTATTATTGAATGATATCGATTGATAAGATGCATGCTCACATAGGACTGGACAAGGCCTTAGTGACTCAATAACAATGATAGACTACGTTTAATTTGTGTATTTAGATTTCCAGACGATGTAATTATTCAATGTTTAATAAAACGAAACACTTTTTGGTATCCATGGTTATGAAACATTAATTCTGTTGCAACACGCCCCGATGTTTCCGTCGCGATTTGTTGTTTTACGCGGTCGGGGTGTGACACTTTTAGAGACATTAGAGGACTGAGAGGAAATCTAACAATCGGTGTTCACAACAGCCTTGTAGGGTTTCCTAGGTTTCTTCCTGAGAAGGGTCGGGAAATCTTATATTGAAATACCTTAGGGTTTAGTACTTCACGATCCCGATTCCATACCACAATAGTACCGTTAGAAATCCATTCCTAGTTAAACTGGATTCAAACCTAGGTAGTCGTTAATCTCATTTGAATTAAACCTTAGTTCTTGTCCGTTTCATAGTCTAGTTTCATTTAAATTCCAATTTTAGGATTTTAGCAACCCCCCCCCCCGCCCTTTAAAACACAAAAATAATTAAGTCGTGTCATTGTCAGTCTAAATAAAGTCTTTAACATGATTAATTAGAGTCCTTGTGGGTTCGACATCCAGACTTGCTTTATTTTGCTAGATTCGACCGGTTCACTTGCCGGTGAGTAGTTTAGTCAAGTTAGAAAGTCTAGATTATTATTACTTGAGTCTAAATTTAGGTTTATTTTAGTTTATTTATTTGAACTACTTATTGCACATCAGCGACATACACTCCGGAACAGTGACATAAGCTAAACATACCCAAAATATCCTTTACATAGCTTAGAAATAAGTTTTGAAGGATTCGGTATGTAAAAAATAAGCTTATTTGGTCACAGGGGCTAAAAGCGTCAAAACTGTGAAAGTATGCAAATTCGCGCATATTCTGCGTTCTGACCATATCCAGACATCCAAAAATTTTTGTAGTCATTAAAATATTATATTTTAGTGATGGGAATGCAAAAATACCATTCGTTGCGAAATTTGGATCGTTTTCGCGTCCGTTAGAACTTTCGTCGTAATTAAGCGCAAAACACGACCATACGACCGAAAAAACCGACATCCATGATATTTGCAAGCGTATTTGAAGTCCCCTATGCTTTAACATCCTTGTAGAGCCTTGAAAATGGGTTAACGGGGGGTTAAACGTGTCGAAAGACAAGTTTTGGAGCTGTAGGGACCATTTCTACCAATTTTTGAAAGTTCTGATCTGAGGTAGCTGGCGGGGCACGACCCACTGGGTCAATCTGGGTCGCGGGGCGTGAGAGTCTTCAGACCAGAAGCTTCAAAATAGCTTCCCAGCTGTTGCAACTTGATTTCTAACCTAGTTTTTGATCTTGTGGGCTAGTTTAAGTGTTCTCCAAGGTTTTTACTCATGTCCACACACTTGTAGGGCCATGATCTTTCCTTGGTGACCACACAAACACTATCTTGTAAATCCTTGAACACTATAAATGCCCAACCATGTTCATTCTTCTAACTTGCTCATTCACTCTTTTCTTCATCTCCTGCTCTACTTGGAGGCTACCACTTAGTTTGTGGCTTCCTAATTGAGTTCATCTTCTTCCTAGAACACTTGTAAGTGTTCTTCCTAGTCTTGTTTATTTATTTTTAGCTATTTCAAGCTAAAATTCAAATAGTGTTTGATTTTCGGTTCTTGACCATTAATTGTTTAAGACAAAGTTCAATTGAACTTTGCAACGTGATCGTAATCACGATGGTTATAATCCCTAGCAATTATACCTACTGATTACCATGTTAATAGTCGTAGTGACGAGTCAAAGTTTCGGTCAAAATGCACGTTTATGTGCATTTTGAGACGAAACTATTTTCGGGTATCAAAACACTTTGTTTTGATACCAAATTAGTTTTCTAACTTAGTTAAACATGTTTAACTCGTCACTACTAGTTTAGTGCTTATTTAGGGTCGTAAGTCAAGCGGTCTTAACCACCGCTTAGACTTTCGAACCCGACCCATTTGGTCGATCATTAGGATCCGACCAAACATATTTTGTGACCGTAGTTGTATAGGGAATAACCTCCAGATGTTATACCTTATGGTCACTTTGTTTGGTTAGTTATTTCTTAAGTCGTTTATATGCCCATTAAAAATGACCAAAATGCCCTTTTTGCGCATAACTTCATTTTTTACATATGTAATCAAACTTTTGACATCTAAACTGATATAATAACATTTTTAAAAATGATTGGGCATATAAGAGTTAACATATAACATATATAACCATCTGACCTTATATTTACGTTTACGACACGTTAAAGTAGCGTAAACTATCATAACGAGTCGTAAAGGGTCAAAAGCACTTAGGATAACCTTCTAATCAGAATGTTAGGTCTATTAAATCATGTCATATGAGTTCCAATACTCATTTGATTTATAGAACTTCATTCTATCCTATCCTCCGGTTTAGGATCCGATTATTAACATAGTTATCTATATTAGGTGTCGTTTGATTCTGTGATTCCTTCGAGCTTTATTTGGTCTTAATTCCAAGACTATTAAGCAATCTCAAGTGAGTACATAGTCCCCTCTTGTACTTTTTGCAAATATTTTGGGGTGAAACACTTGTGCCTATATGTTACTTTCATGCTTTCATGACATATACTTGCTATGTTCATCTAGTACACATATAGTAAATGATTTCAATTATGTTTTTCTATGTATGTTGACTGAGCATGCTAGTACATTGATTTCAAAGATACTTTTGCGGAAAATGTTGACTTAGCATATGAGCACATTGATTTACATTGCATTTTGCTATGTATGTTGACTGAGCATGCTAGCACATTGATTTCATGGACATTTCTACTTCGTATGTTGACTTAGCATACTTAGTACATGGTTTTAAGACATTTTACAAGACATGCTTACATTGACTATGACATTTGGTATGTTTAACGAGACATGATACATTTATTAACATTGATCATGCCACTAGGTAGTATGTAATGGTACCATAGGACTTGACAAATCCCATTCCCCGCTTCCTAGGTTTGTTTGGAAGTAAGGAATGACAGAATCCGAATACATTTTTGATAAACCTTTGACTTGATAAGGGTTTATCCAACAGTCTCAAGGCTTGAATGTATACAATAAACAAAACAACATAAATGTTCACATCGATAAAAGCAGTGGTTTTCAAAACATAACTTTTGATTTAAACATTTGTTTATTCAAAGACTTTGTTTTGTACACGACATTTGATTACACGAGACATTTGGTTATACATGACATTATTACATGTGGTTTGAGTAAAGACTTTTTACTTGCCATACAAGAGATTTGTTATACAAGACATTTGTTATACAAGACATGGTTTATACTTGACATTAGACATTGTTATACATGACATTTGACATTTGTTTAAACAAGATATTTTTGGTGGTTTATTGGTAAGTGGTTTAAATAACAAGACGTGTGTAATATGATAAAAGCATGGTGGATACGCCGCTGGTACTTCCTATATATAAGTGCTTTTATTATATTACATATCGTAGCGTTATCTAAACCACTTCGACAAAGACAAGACATGACATTTTTATACAAAACAAGACATCTTTTACACAAGACATGATATTTTATTTCAAGACAAGACATATTTTATACAATGCAATTGCATTAGTTATTTATTTAACTATGCATCATTTCTTTTATATCATTTGAATTTCATATTGATTTTCACATGATTTTATAAAAGAAAACATTTTAGATATTTTAGTGTAATCGGGGATTGACTTGGTGATCAAAGCGAATAATAATACACATCAAGCAAGTTAGGAGGTGCGGGAGTGCACGCTTGTTTGAGTTATTATAATTCGAAGTGTACGGGCGGAGCCCGTACTCTACGGGGGTTCCAAGGGGCGGCAGCCCCTGGCGGGGTCCAAGGGGCAGAGCCCCTGGCTGGGGTCGAGCTGCCAGGTCAGAAAATTTTATTTTCTGGAATTTCACTCATTTTCGAAATGACAAAAAAAAAATGGCGGTTTTTTGGCAATTTTGTCTGAAAATTGAGTTAACTGCCACTAGGCAGTTACAACCCTAAAAAATCCCAATTTCGTAGACAGTTTTTCCTTGGTCACAATTCTGGTACAGACAATTCGCACAAACAACATACACTGGTTCAATTTCTCAAAATCAGAGTTGTATCCGATTGAATTATTCGGGTGAACCACCGAAATAATTTGATCTGAGAGTGATTACACGCCTCTCTGATCATCCGGCAAATTGAAATTCCCCAACAAAGATCAAATTATTTTCTGTGAAGATGGCAAGCGGATCGATGAAGGATGTGACAAGCAAGGAGAACAAACTGGAGAAGTTCGAAGGGGTGGACTTCCGAAGATAGCAGAAGAATATGCATTTTCTTCTGACGTTGAAGGTTGTGTACGTGTTGACTACTCCAATCTCGGAGATACAGGAGGAGGGAAATCAGAAGCAAATCAGGAAGAGGTCGAAGTGGGAGAACGACAATTATATATGTCTTGGCCACATCCTGAACGGTATGTCTGATCCCTTATTTGATGTTTATCAAAATGTTGAAACTGCAAAGTTACTGTGGGACACGTTGGAAGCCAAATACATGGCAGAAGATTCTTCTAGTAAGAAGTTTCTTGTCAGTAATTTCAATAATTACAGAATGGTTGATGAACGGCCTGTGATGGAACAATATCATGAATTGCTACGAATTCTGGGGCAGTTTGCCCAACATGATATGAAGATGGATGAATCCATCTCTGTTTCGAGTATCATTGACAAGTTACCTCCTTCCTGGAGAGATGTTAAACATAATCTGAAACATCAGAAAGGAGAGTTAACTTTGGTTGAACTTGGAAGCCACTTCAGAATTGAAGAAGGCTTGAGAGCACATGAAAATGTGTTGGTCAATGATGATAAGAAACGGGCTGGATCAAGTTCTGTGAACATGGTTGAAACGGGTGAATCATCCAAAGGAAACAGTAAGTTCAAAGGGAAACGCAAGTTTCAAGGAAACAACAATTCGGGTTCAAACAAAAAGCCGAATTACCCTTGCTGGAAATGTGGTAAGGTTGGTCACTTTAAGAGGGACTATAAGATGATGAAGAATAACAAGAAATCCGCTTCAAAGAGCAAGAATGAGGCTGGTTCTAACGGGTCCAAGGACCCGGGCAAGCAAGGTCATAATTTAGTACAATTTAATAATTCTGTTCAGAATTATGTGTCACTAATTTCTGAGGCATTTTATGTGCAGGATGATGACATTGCTTGGTGGGTTGATTCGGGTGCAACGAGTCATGTATGCAAGGATCTTCGTTGGTTTAAAGACTTTCAACCAATCGAAGACGGATCTATCATCAAGATGGGGAACATTGCAACTGAACCAATCAAGGGAATAGGAACTGTGAATCTTGTTTTTACTTCTAGAAAATGTTTACTTTTGAACAATGTTTTGTATGTGCCCGGAATTCGAAAGAATCTGTTAAGTGGCATTGTGTTGAATAATTGTGGGTACAAACAAGTATTGGAAAGTGACAAGTATATCTTGTCAAGACATGGTACTTTTGTTGGTTTTGGTTATCTATGTAATGGTATGTTTATGTTGAATGTTGATGTCTCGTTTATGAATGAATCTGTTTATGTTGCTTCAACTAGTAATGTTAATGATGTACCTTCAAATAGTAATGCAAATTGCATAGCTTCAACTAGTAGTAGAAACAACTTGACTGAATCGGAATTATGGCATGCTAGACTAGGACATGTACATTATAAAAGAGTTAAAGAAATGTCTAAAATGAGCTTAATTCCACCTATTAACATAAACAATGATAAATGCCATGTTTGCAAGTTGAATAAGATAACCAAAAAGCCTTTCATGCAACATGTTCATAGGGAAACTAAAGTGTTAGATTTGATACATAATGATCTATGTGATTTTCATGCTACACCATCTCTAGGTAATAAAAAAATATGTAGTAACATTTATAGATGATGCTACTAGATTTTGTTACGTTTATTTGTTGCATGCTAAAGATGAAGCTCTTGAAAAGTTTAAGATTTATAAACAAGAAGTAAAGCTTCATCGGAGTGGGTTGATCAAAACCCTACATACGGACAGAGGTGGTGAGTATTTTGATCTGGTGTATTTCCAATCTACTGGAATAATACACCATACCACAGCTCCTTACACACCGGATCAAAATGGTGTGGCAGAAAGGAAAAATAGAACTTTAAAGGAAATGGTTAATACCATGTTGTCCTATCCAGGCCTAAGTGAGGGCTTTTGGGGTGAGGCTATGTTGACAGCCTGCTATTTGCTAAATAGGGTTCCAAATAAAAGGAACAAGACCACCCCTTTTAAGCTTTGGTATAAAAAACCACCTGAGCTGCATAAGCTGAGAGTTTGGGGTTGTAGAGCCGTGGTGAGGCTCACTGATCCTAAGATAAGGAACATAGGGGAAAGAGGTATAGACTGCATTTTCATTGGGTATGCGGAGCATTCATTTTCTCACAGGTTCTATGTTATAGAACCAAATGACTACGTGTCAGTGCATACAGTTATTGAGGCAAGAACTGCAGAGTATGATGAGAATAGATTCTCTTCTATACATAGGCCTAGAGATATGGTTCCAAGCTCTAGTAACTCTCACGTGGCTGATCAAGTGATGGATACTCCTCCGGAACCTAGGAGGAGTGGTAGAGCAAGAAAAGCTAAATCATTTGGTGATGATTTTCAGCTATATTTGGTTTAAGGATCTAGAGATGAAATTAAAATTCAATATCAATATTGCTTCAATATTGAGGAAGATCCTAAAACCTATAGTGAAGCCATGGTATCTCGGGACGTAGCTTTCTGGAAAGAAGCTATAAATGATGAGATGGACTCTATTATGCAGAATAACACTTGGAAACTGTGTGATCTACCCCTTGGGTGTAAACCACTTGGTTGTAAATGGATCTTCAAGAAGAAGATGAAAGTAGATGGGTCAATTGATAAGTTTAAAGCCCGATTGGTTATCCAAGGCTTTAGACAAAAGGAAGGAATTGACTACTTTGATACATATGCTCCTGTAGCAAGAATATCCACTATTAGATTGTTGGTTGCCTTAGCTGCAATACACAATCTTGTAATTCACCAAATGGATGTGAAAACCGCTTTACTGGATGGTGATTTGGATGAGGAGATATACATGAAGCAACCAGAGGGGTTTGTTATGCCTGGCAATGAGCATAAGGTGTGTAAGCTAGTTAAGTCATTATATGGCTTAAAGCAAGCACCAAAACAGTGGCATCAAAAGTTCGATGATGTGGTTTTGTCTAATGGTTTTGTATTAAACCAAGCAGACAAGTGTGTATATAGCAAATTTGATGATTCTAGAAAAGGAGTCATAATTTGTCTATATGTAGATGACATGTTGATCTTCGGTACTGACCAGGATCAAGTTGATAAAACAAAGAAATTTTTGTCATCTTGTTTTGATATGAAAGACATGGGGGAGGCGGAAGTGATCCTTGGTATAAGGATCAAACGGGAGAACAATGGCATATCTATCTCTCAATCTCATTATATTGAGAAGATATTGAAAAAGTTCAATTTTCATGATAGTTCTCCGGTTAGCACTCCAATGGGTCCTGCTTTTAAGCTCTCACCTAATGAAGGTGTAGCTGTAAGCCAACTTGAATATTCAAGGGCCATTGGATCTCTCATGTATGCCATGATTAGCACTAGACCGGATATAGCTTATGATGTTGGAAAGCTTAGTAGGTATACTAGCAATCCAGGTGCAAGTCATTGACAAGCTATGAATCGAGTATTTAGGTACTTGAAAGGAACCATGAAATATGGTTTGACTTATACCGGATTTCCTTCAGTACTAGAAGGTTATTCAGATGCAAGCTGGATTAAGAACAAGGAAGATCATTCTTCCACAAGTGGATGGACTTTTCTACTTGGAGGAGCTGCCATATCTTGGGCATCTAAGAAACAGACTTGCATTACTGATTCGACAATGGAGTCTGAGTTTGTAGCATTAGCCGCAGCTGGCAGAGAAGCTGAGTGGCTAAGAAACTTGATTTATGAGATTCCATTGTGGCCTAAACCTATATCACCAATATCTATTAGATGTGATAGTGCTGCTACCTTGGCTAAGGCCTATAGCCAAGTGTATAATGGGAAGTCTAGACACTTAGGTGTTAGACACAGCATGATTCGTGAGCTCATCACGCAAGGGGTGATATCGGTGGAGTTTGTGAGAACTCAACAGAATTTAGCCGACCACTTAACCAAAGAGTTATGTAGAGATCTTGTGCACAAGGCGGCTGTAGGGATGGGATTAAAGTCCACCTGAGATTTCTCGTGTTAAGATACCCAATTCCCACCTAATATGACGTTAGGTGCTGAATTCAATGTGGAAAGCTTAACATCTAGAAATTGGAACACATTAGTAGCATCATCCCAAGGTATGTGTTCAGACCTGCAAGTTAAAGGAGGTTGAAGGTTTTCTTCTTAATAGTTCTTTGAAAAATTGCATATGCAGGTGCAAGAATAAAGAGCTACCTATATGAGCATGAAGTTTAGCCGCTTCAAGAAGCTAGGACTTGGCTTTGATATGTTCATTGAAGGATGTGACACAGGCTAGTAAAAATAGTGTCAAGAAAGAACATTAGAGTATGTAAACTTGTGTATATATTATCTTCATGTATTCACTGAATAGAAAGGGTTCAATCCTTAGCGACACCCCTATATTCGAATATTTGGAATGTGTAATATACTAATGTGAAATTCAATTGTCGCGATATTTCATTTATGCATAAGTTTGATTGTTGTGAATTTGTTTAAGTTAATCAAGGATTACGCTAAAATGGGGGAGGAATGTTAGATATTTTAGTGTAATCGGGGATTGACTTGGTGATCAAAGCGAATAATAATACACATCAAGCAAGTTAGGAGGTGCGGGAGTGCACGCTTGTTTGAGTTATTATAATTCGAAGTGTACCGGCGGAGCCCGTACTCTACGGGGGTTCCAATGGGTGGCAGCCCCTGGCGGGGTCCAAGGGGCAGAGCCCCTGGCTGGGGTTGAGCTGCCAGGTCAGAAAATTTTATTTTCTGGAATTTCACTCATTTTCGAAATGACAAAAAATTTGCGGTTTTTTTAGCAATTTTGTCTGAAAATTGAGTTAACTGCCACTAGGCAATTACAACCCCAAAAAATCCCAATTTCGTAGACAGTTTTTCCTTGGTCACAATTCTGGTTCAGACAATTCGCACAAACAACATACACTGGTTCAATTTCTCGAAATCAGAGTTGTATCCGATTGAATTATTCGGGTGAACCACCGAAATAATTTGATCTGAGAGTGATTACACGCCTCTCTGATCATCCGGCAAACTGAAATTCCCCAACATAAACAAAATTCTAATTCACACCAAGTCTATATAAAATAATTACGCATTTTTAACAAACTCATTTATTACATTACATAACATTACACTACATTACAAATTTCCATATTATAAATTTGCAACAAGTTGTTGCTTTATATTGTTGTAATATATGCATTGGGGTTTTTCAAAAAAAAAAGTTGCATTTTCCACTTTTAACCCAAAAGGTTTTATCTTTTACATTTGAACCCTTTTTACTTTTTTAATTTTAACCAAAACTTATTTATCTTTTACAATTTAACCCCAACACTTTTATATTCTCAACTTTGATCCCTCATATTTTTCATATTTCGCAAGTTTTTCGTTTTACGTTTCTTTTTATATTTTGCGAGTCAACACGCCGCAACGTGCGTGTGGGGTTCAACGTTTTTCCCGTTTGACAAGCCAATCGTAGTGCTCCTATTTTTCTCCATTTGACAAGTTCATCGCAACGTACGGGTCCTAAAATGTAAAGGCTTTTAGAATTTTTTTAGTGACTTTTATGAATGCTTTGTAAATTTTGTTTGGATCCAAGTAATTTTATATCTTAAAAAACCTCATGAAAATCTACAACGAGCGCGGCAAAACGGGTCGGATCAAACATAATATGTTTTCGTGATTATTTTATGAATGTTTTGTAAATTTTCTTTGGATCCAGGAGGAGTCAAATTGTGGTTTCTTTTTTTTAAAGCTCTAATTAATCTCTTTTCATTATACATGTCAACTTTTGCGTTATACCCGTTACGTTTTCTATGTATGACTCGGGTCATATATAATATGTCATGATTTTACTCTATAATTTGATCTACTTTATGTTTTGATCTAATCGCAATACTTATATAGGTTACATTGAGTTTAATCAAATACGTCAATTGCGTGTTTTCATATGGTTAACGCATCACATAACGTTTGGACTAATCCATTCGATGTTTGCGAAGAATCCGCGCCGCAACGCGCGCGGGTCTTAATGCTAGTTACAAATTACAAAGCAACTTATTGGAATATATAGTATACTTAAAAGGTTTTCTCGTTTAACAACAAGAGTTTAATTTTTCTTATTTTGACCACTAAAGATCAACGAGGGAAATACATGGATTAGGTTTGACTTTTTTTTTTTTAATTTTACTTTGTCTAAACCAGTTATTCTTTTCGTTTTAACTTTTTTTTCCTTGCATTTTGGGGTTTTAGTTTTGGCTCAAACACATGATTTTACAAACGTGGTTATGTTAGATGAAATCTTGGGTTTATTAGAGTTTGTTATTATACACAAAATGAACTCATTTCGACTGAAGATCGTTACCCATATCGGTATTATCAAAACCATTATCTATATTCATTTTCATGGTTTTTTTTATCACCGTAAAACAAACATCAAGATCTTTCAAGACATCATGACTTTATCTTTAGATTTTTCTATTTACAGTATACCGAGTAAGGGGCTGTTTGTTTGGTGCTGAATGGATCCATTCAGAGCTTAACCTCTGAATCGGTCAGAGGTTGGGTTGTTTGGTTCACAAAACCCTTACCTCTGAATGGTTTCATTCAGTCTGAATGGTTCAGATTTGAGAAGATGCTGAATGAAAAACTTGACATACCTGCCCCTTCCTCCCATCTCCTCCACAAATGAGGCCTGAATCAAATGAGACCCGATTTTGAAATGAAACTGAAAATCAACCGAATAATATTCAAAATCTGACTAACCTGAACCGAACCAAGACAGAAGCTGAACCATTGCCTCTGCCGGCGCCGGCTGCCGCCGTGCATCGGCTCTGGTTGTCGTCGACACCACCGCCATCCTCAAACTCATCATCAACATCACGATCCTTATCTCAATCTCGTCGCTGGCAGCCAGAATTGCAGGGAAATGAGGGTGTCGGCTATGGGGAGGAGGAGGATGATGGTGGTGTGTCGCCGAGGATGATGGTGGTGTGTCGCCGGAAACGTGTCGCCGGAGAGGAGGGGGTGCAGCTAGTTCCTGTGCGAGTTTGAAGGAAGAGGAGTTGCAGATATGAAGGGTTCTCAGGTGTGAGGGTGTTTTGTTGCCTGAAGTGTGATCGAGAGAGAGAGACCGTGTACATTTGTTGCAGACAAAGAGTTTAGAGGGTTTATTTTGTGGGGAGGGGTAAAAATGTCATTTTACACTGTCATTCAGATATGGAACCAAACAGCACTTTACTGGTTCAGCACTTACCCATTCAGACCCTCTTACCCATTCAAACCTCTTATTCATTCAGCACTTATTGGTTCAGATGTTGCCAAACAGCCCCTAAATGTATGGTACTCTACGACTATTGTAATAGACCAAAATCCTGAACATAATTTCCGCAACAATATATGGGTCCTATTTATTGGTGTAGCTTATGCGTTAAGTTTGAGCTATAAATATACCATAGGAAAAAGGCATACACAAGTGATTTCCGTACTATGTCATCTTTAGCTTTTTTATATTATTCCCGAAAGGTGGCTGCCTTTTTAATGGCCTTGGCCTGGTCTATTCGCACACGGCATTAGTCTATTTGCACACTCGAAGCGCCCCGCTATGGCCAAAGCGGGGCGCTTCGAGTGTGCAAATAGACTAATGCATTGGCTGGAATTTGTGTTGATTTTTTTTTGAAATAGGTGAGATGTGGGTTAGTTTGGTAGTGTTTTTTGGAGGAAAAAATTGTATTTGAGTTTTATAATGGGTGGCCTTTATAATACGTTGTTTTATAATTACGTTTTTTACGTCATTATTTTTATAGAACGTATATAATATAAGTGCGTCTTTATAAACTGTTAACCTAGTTTATTTTGTTAAATTAAACGAACACGTTAAATAAATTGTACAGAAAACCATAAGAATTAAACGTAAACAATCCAACACCAACGTGATGTAAATAGAAGATTAACTGCAATATATATATATATATATCAGTTTGTACATACAAAACAAAAAGGTACAACTGACTGCATAATACATAACAAAACACTATACAAACAAACTAAGATACTAATCCTCGTGCGGTGGGGACGGTGGGAGGGGAAGTGGAGGCAACCCAGCGACCTCTCGTAGAGAAACGAGCGTCTCGATGATCCAGTCCTGGCGTGCGGCCTGGCGTCTGAGGCGCCGGTCGAAGTCCCGAGCCACCTCACGCGCTACCGGAGGCAGGTCAGCGTAAACGTGCTGCGGGTACTGTGGCGGCTCAGGAGCTGGCTGAACTGGTGGTACCGGGATCTCCTCGATATGCTCCTCCTGAGCCGGATCCTCTAATACAGGCTGAGCCTGAGGCTGAGCCTGAGCCTGAGGCTGAGCCTGAGCCTGAGGCTGGCCCGGGAACTCATCGAGTCCCAGAGCCTGTAGCTGAGCCTGCCGAGCGGCCGCCTGCTCAGCAGGAGGGGCCAACACTCCAGGCCTCAACTCAATAACAACCGGGATGACCTCCGGCACCGGCTCCGGCTGCCAAATCTGCCCGTCCATGCCCCTAAACCTCAGACCAACATCAAAGCGACGGGTGATCTGCATGCTAGAAACTGACGCGCGGCCCAACCTGGTAGACGGGACCGGATCGGACAGCAGCGGATCTCCCTCGAGCACGATCCCGAGCGAGCGTGCGATGGCGGTGATGAATGAGCCAGTGTGCACCCACCCGCGGAGCTGCCGGTGGTATGCGGTGGCAAAGTAATCTGCCAGGCAGGCTGCTAGATTGCAGGGCTGGCCCCGCAGTAGGCAGTATAGAAAGAAAAGGTCACTGAGGTTGACCTTCTCCCTGCTGGCACCCCGCGGCACGATAGTTGCCGCGATAACATGCTGCAAGTATCGGAACAAGGGGTCTCTAATGGAGGTGGCCTTTTGCCAGGATTTCCCAAAGGGTCTAATGGAAATGGACCTCCAGAAACTGATAAGCGTCTGCCTGTCCATCGTCGTAACCGCCTGCGTATATAAATCAGTATCAAGCTCGGCCTCTGTGTACAAACCTGTATAAACAAATAATATTAAATAAACAAATGATATTAAATAAACAAATAACATTAAATAAACAAATAACATTAAATAAATAAATAATAATAATAAACAAATAATATTAAATAAACAAATAACATTAAATAAACAAATGATATTAAATATAAAATAATAAATAATATTATTTAAACAAACCTGTATGCACAACAAACTGCCGCACACTCATCTGAAACTCCTGACCGGCGAGACGGAACAATAAATGAAGTTCGATCTTGAACCAGAACAATAAATGAAGTTCGATCTTACCTTTTAGCGGTTGAAAGCTTGAAAACGTTGATCTCCGGCTCAAGTGTGTGTAAATCGCACCTTTTGTGTGTGTTTTGTGTTATGTGTTGAAATGGGGGAGAATGCGCTCCGCTTCAGGTATAACGAGGGACCAAAGCGCCCCGCTTTGGCCATAGCGGGGCGCTTCTGTTCTTATTGAAGGGCAAAGCGCCCCGCTTTGGCCATAGCGGGGCGCTTTGAGCCTTTTTTAAATTTTTAAAAATTGTTTTTAATTCACAAACGCGTCGATAATAGTCTAAATTTTACGTTTTTTCCACTATACATCATTTTTTATTATATATGGAGTATACTACAAGTTCTGGATCAAATCGGTTACGTGTGATGTCTTATTCCGTTATATCGTATCATTTGGGTTTGAAAGCACAAGTACTCCTGTGAGAGGTGTTATGTGTATCAGCCGCCTACCGCACATGAACATGACGTATTTTTTAACGTGATGTAACACATATATTGAACAAGCACAAACGTGATTATTATTAAACACATTTAACCTACATCGTGAACATATGGGGTTACATTAAGGTCAGGGGCACGATACGTAAGCATTTCGTACGCGTTGATCTGATCCCTGTACAATGTATGCCAGGCTGCTGCCCGATCTGTTCTGTGTGCTGTCCAGAGTGGGTTTGGGGGAGGCATTGGATAACAACCTCTAAGCTCTACATGTATGAAATGCCCATGGTCGACGAACACAACCGCAACCACCAGGTGAGGTTCCTCAGCTTCGTTTGGCCCGCCCAGCAGAGGGAAAATTGTACAGCTCCCACGCATGTCGAAGCTGTGAACAATCACACCGTATCGTTGGGCAATAAGAAACCCCGTCTCAGGCATCGTCATGTAATTTTCGATATCTGCTCGTCCCACCCCCTTGAAATTGATCCGTCCAAGCAGCGCATCATAATGTCCTATGTTTTCCGGATCGAAAAACTGCCTCCAAAGCGATTCGTTCCTACGTAACTCCTTTATAAGTTGTTTCCGGATCATCAAATATGAATTCTGTTTCACTCCTAACCCAACAGCCACCGATCGAAACCCACAATGACCATCTGGTTTCACGTCCTTTATTCTAACGATGTATGGATGGATCACTTCGGGAATCTGAGATGCGTAGTTGCGGATCACTATATCCGTCTTAGGACCGAGCTTGATCATCGGGAAATCAGGGTGCAGGTTGATCGGTTTGGTATTCTTTTGTCTTCTAGAATCTTCGAGTGATATGTACGAGCTGTGACGGGGAAGATCATCTGAGGCCTCGACCCAAGTTTCTTCCGACGGAATGTACGAGCTTTTTCTAGCGGCTTCAACCTTTCTTTCTTCCTGCGTTTTCAATGTTGGGCGACCACGAGTTTTCTTCAGAACAGCAGGAGGTTTTTTGTTATTGTTCCCTGGATTGAGGATTTGCTGAAACTTTTCAAAGAAGCTCCTTTTCACTTGAGGGGGTGTTGGATCGATCTTTTGTTTCAATTTTTCAAATTCCGCGTCTACATCGATATCCTCTATGTTTTTCTTTGCAGGCTTCAAGTTAAGCTTCTTCCAGAACACGTCTATGTGTGTGATCCGGAGTTGCTGACCTGTGGATGAAAACAAATTAGGTGGCAGAATCATAACGAGAAAGGTCAAAGATATTAATTACCTTTATTTTCCAACTTTTCCAAACGACAGGCACATGGCAAACCACAGCTGGTAAAAAGTTGGCAACCACAGCTTGCACCGTAGGCTCTCAACCCGTCTTCCTTACGTTTTAGTTCCCTACTCAAAAGCTCAATCGCATATATTGAAACCTTTCTGAGAATATATGCAAGCATGGGCTGTTTCTTGTGGTGCGTCATCACTTTTCGGAGGCTTGTTTCAAAGCTTGTACTAATCTCGGTGTATTGTCTATCAACAACATGATCAACATACAGTACAAGTTTATCCAGTGTGTTGCGATGACTTGGAAAGTGACTTTTTAGTGTTGCATGCATGCCCTCAACCCTGTTGGTCGTAGTTTGGTGAAAGTTGATAGTTTTGTTAATCCAGCATGATACAAACTTTTCACGGTACGGATCCAACCAGGATTTCTTCATATAATCAAAAACCTCTAAAATTAAAAAAAACGTAAATAGTCAGTTTTTGTTATTATATAAAATTTGAACATAATTATGTAAGAAATACCTACGTTCACGGTCATCTTCTTTCAGCTGTGCTTCAAGGTTTTCCAAGTTATACCTGTATATTTCCTCGGTCGTAGACTCGCACAATAACGAAAATGTACGTACGAATTCTTTCCATTCCTTGTCAGAGAATTTCTTCTTGCTGTTCTTATTAATATTTTGTTGAATATGGAACCGACAAAGATACTTATGCGCTTTTGGAAAAACTTGTTCACACGCGTTCATCAGCGCAAAATCCCTGTCTGTTAAAATCACGCGCGGTTCCATACATCCTACCAGCATAGACTTGATCCTCTGCAACACCCATAGGTAGTTCTCTGACTTCTCAGCGGAAATTACCGCACAAGCAGCCGTAAACGATTTGTTTGTCGACGTCATGCCTACGACCTGAACAAATGGCAGGTTGTACATGTTCGTTTTGTAGGTGGCGTCAATCATTAGCACATGCGGGAAGGCACACCACATATTGAATGATCTTTCGTGAACAAAGAAGACATCTTCAACTTCGTTTGATATCTCATTCGTGCGCATGTAATAAGTGTAATTTTTTTCGAGAAGAATGCTTTCAAGTTTTTGCATCGGAGACTTACCAACATTTTTTTCGGCGTTGATCTTCTGAACAGCGTTGTGTATATCTTTCGGAATAAGCTTTCTAGCCGGATTGTTTTTTGTCAGCGTTCGCCAGATACTTTGGTTGGGAATGTCTTGCTCTGCCAGCTCCTTAACCAGTTTTGTATCCTCCGAAGAAAGCCTTCTCGCATACGCGTGACCCTCTAAGTTTTCAATAGGAGTGTGGTTATGCTTCGCCTTCGTCACCTCGATCCTCCAAACACTTCCGGATGATTCCGAAAACCCGATCATCTCGAACGGGCAGCCTATTTTCTTGCTACCCGTTTTCCTCTGTGTAGCTATACTCTTATGCTCCCCACCAAAAGTACATTGAAACCAAATCTTGTAATTCTCTCCTCTTTTATTCGACCTCTTAGTCACAATGAGGTAACCGTTGTCTTTTGCCGTGTCTTGTACCCAACGCACCAACTCTTTACGTGACGAAAAGGTCTGCGTCGTATCAAACGAAAACGTAACCGGGTAACAGCCTTCCTCGTCAACAGACACATCCCCCGGCTCACCATCGTCACCGAGGTCCGAATATACTTGATGTTCAAAGTTGTGCTCGCCACCGTAACCGAAATTCGAATAACCTTGTAAGCTCTGTTGACAACCGTAACTGTCGTTTGGACCACACTCCTGCTGTACAAAGATGTACTCGCCACCGTAACCGAAATTCGAATAACCTTGTTGTGCGTAAGGGTCCTCCACAGGGGTATTCAAATCCAGCGTCACCGTGTTATCACGATAATGAATGCCAGATACAACCTCTGCCTCCCTCAAGTTGGACGAGACCGGTTTCTCATACGAGTCAGAAATAGCGGTCCCCTCGTAAGAATCAGGAACAACTGTCTCGTCAGAATATTGACCGAAAATATAGTTGTTTAACCACGACATCGTTTTTTCAAGAGATGTAACTAATACAGCAAAACCGCGCGTTATTTTGAGAAGAAACACAACGGATCTGAAATGAAGGCAAAATGTATATCGAAGACAGTGTGTGATCGAAATGTATGTCTCACATGTTGCTTTTAAAAGGGGAAAAGGGTGAAATTTGGGGTCGAAGCGCCGCGCTATGGCCACAGCGCGGCGCTTAGGGTTAACGACAAAACATCATGATTAGCTTTATGTCTGTCAAACAGTATCGAATGTTTCAAACGTCAATCGAAGCACGTATTGTCGATCGAAGCGCCGCGCTTTGGCCATAACGCGGCGCTTTGGGGTGTGAAAATAATTTTGGGCGTGTGCAGCTAGCATGACCCTTTTGAATTTCTCCTAATTAAATACATTGGGGCCTAAGACTTAGTTGGGTCTTCTTCTTCGTATAGTCTTGGTCTTCGTCATCTACTTTTTGCTTTTTCTTTTCTGTTTGCTCACTCTAATTTCAAAACCCATTCTCAAAGTAAGCTCAAGAAAAAAAAAATGGAGAACACACGAAACAGTAGGAATTCTAAGCAGAAACAAAGCAGAGAATGTCGAGAATTTCTAGACATGATCTTATCTTGGTCTTTGTATGATATACTCAACAACAATCTCTACACGTATCAGGTAAATTCCTTTTTTCTTTTTCGTTTCTTTGTAAGATATACTCAACTTGATCAAGCAGGGGCTGATCAATGCCTATTTGAGGGGTGCGCATGCTACCCCTCAACTTTGTCTCTGAGGTGAAATTTTTTTTATTTTATTTTTCGTTTTATGTACCGGATACTCCTGAGAAAATATTATGAAACCCCTAAGCAATGACGGATTTACCAGAAGCACACCGAAAGCTTGTTTTCCTTTCGGTGGACGTATGCACAATTGCCTGAAATAATAGTGTATCTTTGGTGAGGAAGAAGAAGCAAAAGTACAGTTATTTTATTATATTTAAAAGTTACAAACCCCAAGACCTACTCTATTTGGCTACAACCCACTTTAACACGCATAATAAAACTTTATTTTTTTAATGGTAAATTGTTTTTTTTTTTAATGGCCAACAAACTCAATCCCGAGCACTTTCGGGGCACCCACTGGACAAACGGAGTACTCCGAGAGTAACCCGAGTCCACCACCAATTCCGGGGAAAACCCGGTAACCCACCCGCCCGTAGGCACGACTGTGAAATTACCGGTAAAACCCGTTTGGCTCAAGGATCCAACCCAGGTTTTCCTGGGTCTCCTATCATTGCCCACCAGTGCCTCACTCTGCACCAAGTGGGAGTCGAACCTGCATCTCTTAAGATAAAATGCAATCTCTCCACCATTTGATCTAGAGATCATTGGCTTTAATGGTAAATCGTAGTAAAAAAATTAGACAAGTAAAAACGAGTAACAAGTTTTGGATGTATTAAATTTATTTTTTTCTTAAAAGTTCTTTTCTCTCCTTTTTAAAAGTATATATAATTGAGAAATATTTTTATTATTTAGGAACATATTATTACGAAATATTTAGGAACGTAATTTGAACAAATCTACCAATAAAAATATATTGGTTAAGATTAACAATTATTTTGTGTTTTTAGAGTTATGGTTACAATGCAAAAAATGTTTTATATCGTGAGTCGCGACACTCCAGTTAAAAAGGTTGGTTTCGTTGATGGTCAATAGCAAATAAAATTTATTAGACATGTGTAGTGGGAGGAGGAAGACCTTCGGTCATTTTGCGTCATTTGACGATCCAGTCAGCATGTGGGCATTGTGAGACATTATGTTAAAAGGGGTGTAGTGAGGATGTGGGAATTGCAGGGCATTATGTTAAATGATAGGGTGTAATAGAATTAAATAAAAAAAAAATCAAAAAAATGCTATTGGCCAAATAAAAATAAGAAGGCGTTTTAAAAAGGACGCCAGACAATTTTTTTTTTTTTTTGAAAAAAACGCCCACGGGGGTGGTTGGTAGGCGTTGATGTCTTAAAAGTTCTACACCTCAAAAAAAACTATATTAATAAAAAGCCCACATTTGGCTGAAAATTCATATTAATTAAAAGCCTAAATTTCATAAAAGCCCAATTGTATAAATGTACAATAAAAAATCTATTTTTACAAAACGGTGAAAAAAATTAGGATATCCCGAATTTTTATTTTAGATCTTATATGCATCTCTTGCAGGTGGAAGAAGTACCATTGACCTTTTCATCCACAACCCACTACATGAGCTCATTCAACTATCTTCTTCTTGAAGAAACACATGCAGATTTACTCTCTCACCTTACCGGAATCGTTCAGGCACCTGCGAGTCCCATTTCCGCTTTGAAAAGAATACCAAATGGTGGTCACAATAACAAGTTATATAGCATGACTTTAAGTGGCATGAATTACGAGCCAAGATTTGGAGATCTTATTGCCTTGACACAAGTTAAACTTACATGTGTTGATGATCTTGCTTCATCAAACACTTGTTTTCTCTCTGCTTATGTGACACAAGTGATCGATGAAAGACTGGTGACAATAAAAATCTCTTCATCAGATCTCATTGAATCCAATCTATTGGAGATACAACAACGACAAAAAGGTTTTGTTGTTTATCTTACAAACTTGACTACAAATATGCGTATATGGCAGGCTCTCAATTCCTCGGCCAACATGAATATAGTTCAAAGAACAATGTCCTTTACATCTGTAAGTCTTTTGACCACACTCATCATAAATATATAATATTATGATTTACTTACTTTTCCAATAGGTTTTTTTACTTTTTACAATTGTTTTTTTTAACATAGCGTGATAGTTTAAAGTGGGATTTTATTTATTTATTTATTTTTGCATTTGGGCAATATTAAAGGTAATCACTAGGCTGCGGATCGCGTGGCGATGAGCAATGCTTATCGCCATTAGGAATGGCAATCTACCCTGACTTATTGCCAATAATAATGGTGATAAGTCCTTGAGCCAGCCGAAAAACACTAGACATCGCTAGTGTTAATGGTGAAGAGTATGGTCCGCAACTTCGCATTGACCAAACACTAACCAAAGTATTACACACCCATATTTTATTTAGATTAACAATGCCAATGATCTCCATTGGTGAAGTGAATGATGATTAAAACCAACCCTTTACGATGATTATTTTATTTTGCTCCCCCGGATGTAAAAAGTTCTAAGGGGTAAGGGTGGTTATCACTCACCACCAATTTATCACTCACAACTTCTAATCAAGTTTCGTCACGTCATCGAGCTTTATTCCATCACTCACAACCTTTTTTAGTGGAAATGTCCATCACTCACCACCACACCCAACAATTTCCCCCCAACCAACAATTACCCTCACAACAATAAAACTATCAAACGTCAAAAAAATCACGGGTGAAAAAAATTGGTGCGTGATAAATGATGGTGGCGGTGGTCTTTTACAATTCTCCACGCGTGGAAAGTCTTCATCACGGACCAAAAAGCACCGCCCCGGGTGGCCTAAGAGTGGATGGAATATAACTTTTGTCATAGTGGGACTAAACTAATACGGAATGGTAGACATGCTAAACAAACGGGTGCAGATTTACCTTTTAATTTGAATTTGATAACAAAATTTGCTAGTTTGTAACTATTCACAAATTTGAGCTTACAAATTTATGTAATCATGGCAAAGAATTTCAAAGAAAAGGAAATTTGAAAAGTTATTAAGAGCCGTACTTTTATATCTGATAAAGTGTGATAAAAAGAAATCCTATATTCAATATAATACAGAGAAAAAATAGAGGAAATAACAAAAACATCAATACATTGGAATCAATATAATATAGGAAACTTTATAAAACTTTATAGAAACTAAAGTACACCTGAAGTGATATGGTCCCAGATCTCGCACCTGAGCAGTCGCGAGTGACCATCACCCTTATCAAATACTCCCACTAGCAAGAACTTATCCACGTTCATGCGGGCACACGCGAACACGGATACCGAATCCAGTCGGTCAAGTGATGAGAAGACTTACCTAGAGTACGAAAATGGATGTTACACATAGCGATGCGGCTTGGCACCGCATCCAATAAACATTTTTGTCACGACAAGGGATAAGGTAACAACAGTTACCACGTATATGGTGATGCGGCTCGGCACCGCATCCCATAAATATCTTCGTCAAGCAAAGGAACACGGAAACAACCGCGGCTACCGCAGATAGCGATGCGGCTTAGCACCGCATCCTATTGACAACGCAAGTGGGACTGACACCTTGACTAAAGTGGCCAAGACGGCAAGAGGCACTAATGATGGCATCTGTCAGCCATCTGTCAGCCCTTACGTAACCGACACTGGCATACAGACTGACAGCCACAGTGGGACGTGGCGTCACCTCCTTGACCGACAAGCCTGACACACCTGCAAAGGGCTGCACGTTGTCAGTCTAGCCACTCAATTACCCTCCATTCCTCGGCTATAAATTAGGGATGTGCAAATACCGATCCCGTCCCGATATCGATAATCCCGATCCCAAAATTTCATGAATACTTGATACCGATACGGATGCCGAAACATGTCAGTTCGGTATCGTATCGGTACGGTATCGGTATTTTGAGGGTAAAAGTCGGTATTTTACCGATACCGTACCGTACCGATACCGAAAAAACCAAAATGTGGATACCGTTTCCGATACCGAAACATGTCGGGTTCGAGATTATCGGTATCGGGATCGGGATGGGATCGGTATTTATACCATTTGCTCACGCCTACTATAAATACGCATCCCAGACCAGGTTTGAGGTATCGCTTATCAAACTCTCTCACTCTTACTACTATCACACAATTTGCTATCAAGCAAATACTGATTCTCACGCCAGAGAGTGGTAACAAGGAGCACCCCCACCCCATCCTCCTTGTTACGAGTCACGGTGTGTTTCCTTGTGCATGAAACAGATCAAGCGGACGATCAAGCCACTAATCCTCGGAAAGAAGGGATTAACCCTACTTGACGAGACTAGTGAATTAACCTCCCTTGGTTAACCACTGTTTCATCATTGGCGCCCACCGCTACTCTTAGCACTTTATTCCATCTCTTTCTTTCCTGAAGATCATGACTGATCGTCAGAACAATGCTACCGAGGAAGACCTCAACCCTGCAAACTTGGGACCGACGGAGACCACTCCCTCGGTCCAACACACTGGCCACATTGGTACATCCGCACAGTGAGGCGTTCCCCCCACGTTTATTCCACACTTTTCACAGTACGCTTCTATATTGCCCTTAGGTATGGACCTCCCTACCTGGTATTTCCAACAACAGACTGCCCTCGCCCAACCTACAACAAAGCTTGCGCAGCTGCGCAAACACCAGGAGGACCAACATCCGCACCATACACACCTATGGCTCGTATCTTTCAATACGAGCGCAGGGAACCCACAACCCCGGCTTCCCGTGACAGGCGCGAGGAAAGCGGATCCTCCTACTGTAGCATCCGTACGCTCAGAGAGGATGACTCCACGTATGGATCCCGAGCTAGGGGTACAATACACGACCGCCTGGGCACACATGGTGAAAACCGGCGACAGTCAACAGTGCGCCGTGGATCCGGCATACATAGCCGTCTAGGGCCACACCCCCACAACGAGGGTTACGACCGCACCGACCCAGACGACTATACATACTGCGGAGACTCTCACTCAGCTAATAGCCGACCAGGAGGATACAACTACATTCCTCCCGCACAACCCCGCACTATATACGATCGCGCTGCAAATCGTAATCAAGCCCAACCCTACAGGCTAAAGTCTGCGGCCGAAAACTCAAAATTCATACCGTAGATCGCCCAAGCCACACTCACCACAAACAAACTCCCACTTACGGTGGGGAAATACAATGGTTCGTCAGACCCGGACGACCATATGAATATCTTTATCGGGGCTGGATGTATAGGTCGTTGGGACGAAGCCAGCTGTTGCCATTTCTTCCCTCAAACCCTCACCGGACTAGCGAGTGCCTGGTTTGATTATTTGCCAGTAGGAACACTGGACTCATTCTAACAGTCACAAGAAAAATTTCTTGCTCATTTTAGCAAAAAACGACGTCACAAGCGTGATACCCTAGACGTTATCCGCTATAACAAAGAATGACTCGAGATTGGCGGGGTAGCGGATCAAATGGCCCGCAATCATTTCATGCGAGCGGTCAACCACGATGAAATTATCATAACCATCTCGGGTAAGGAGGGCTTGCCAGAAAAATGGGACGACGTCATGCTGGCAGTTAAGACGTACGCCCAAACCACGCGGTCCCTCAAACCTCACGCTGGCAAAACGCACCCCCACGCGGATGGATTAATCCACCCTCCAAGACACAAAGCGCAACAACAAAAAGCGCAACCGGGATACATGGAATCGTGGCAACGATTACAAACCATACATCCCGCGTGGGTATCAGCCCGACGCACGGGTAACGATTAATGCCCAACGTGACCAGCGGGCATCCAAAAAGTAGTCTCGGGACCTCAATTGGACCGAACTCACTAAGTCGGCAAGGGAGGTCCTTCAAACAGAAGCTCAATTCTTGCGACCTGCCCAGCCGATAAAGTCCAAAAAAGGGCAAGACTTGACCCTTTATTGTGAATACCACAAGGACTCGGGCCACTTTACAAATAATTGCATCAGTTTCTGATTGGAGATTGAGTGAGCACTAAAAGAGGTGAAGCTACAACACCTGTTGTCAGCTACGAAGAAACAAACAAAGCGCATTACCCCCACTGACGAGGGCACCTCCAACGGCAAAAAATCCATGTATGTGGCCACCACCCATATGATCAATAGGGGTCGTGGAAGGCCGCGCAAAGCGGCAAGAAGAGGAGATGACGACTGGCGAGACGAACAAGTCGTTTTCCCCAGAGTTCGAGTCAGACCGCGGGACAGGCGCGTTGTCGTTATTACCAGCTACATAGCTCACTACTGCACTGAGCGTCTGTTTATCGACCCGGGCAGTACCTCCGATATTATCTGTGAGCAATATTTCAACCAATTCGATCAAGAAGATAAAGATCGATTGCAGCCGGTAGACTAACCATTGGCAGGATTCGCGGGGGAAACAGTGTTCCCCCTTAGTCAAATCCCATTCCCCGTGCGCCTTAACAACGGTAAGTACACGCGGGTCGAGGAGGTAAATTTCATAATTTTACCCCACACCTCCCGCTAGTTCTCGGGAGGGAATCACAAGACGATTTTAACATGATCACGTACGTTCCCCACTCTGCTATCGAATTTCCAACCGAGACGAGGATCACGATAATCTACGCACGCATGGAAGTAATGTCGACGGACGAAATGCGTCCGACCAAAACAGCAAGACTGACCCCCAACACCGCACCAGAGAAATGGGTACTCAACGCAAGGTACCCCGAACAGACGGTGACGTTAGGTCACGCCTTGTCTAATAGCCAAAGAGCGCACCTGAAGCAACTCCTCTTCAGAAATCAAGAAATCTTCGCATGGACAATCGCCGACATGACAGGCATCCCACGCAAAGTCGTGTAGCACTTTTTGAATACCCTACCAGGTATCAAACCCGTGATGCAACGTCAAAGAACTGTTCTCCGCAGTCATCCTGCGTGAAGTTAAATACCAGACTTGGTTATCCAACCCAGTTATGGTAGAAAAACCGACCGAGGGCTGGCTCATGTGCGTCGACTACAAAGATCTGAACAAAGCATGCCCCAAAAATTGCTATTCATTTACGGAAATAGACGAAAAAGTCGACAAACTCGCCCCATTCCGATGGAAGTGTTTCCTCGATTGTTACAAATGCTATCATTAAGTACAGATGGCAATCGAGGACGAAGATAAAACGATATTCCGCACCCCAACCGGAAATTACTCCTTCCATGGTTCACGCTTTTATAACCCAATTTAACGAGTGACGTTTAAGTCAATTCGAACACTACTATTTCGACCATTATTTGACCCGTTTGGTTTGTCGAGTGAGTTACATCACTTCATTGACATTCCAACACGGCTATTTAAACAATATCATTAACAAACATATTTATTTAACTATTTTGACCCGTTTGGTTGTCGAGTGAGTTACATCACTTCGTTGACATACCAAACGCAATCATTTTCCCTATATCAATATTAAACATATCTACGACTAGGTTTATCTACATAAGTGTAACGAGACGACAAGTCGCGTACCTTTCAAAGCATATCCTTCAAGCGCGCGTCCGCTCCGACTTGACCGCTTGAAGATTCAACCACCGTGCCTGTAGAGTTCAACTAACACCGTGTTTAGAACTCTTATTATTTCCTATAACGCATAATTCGCCATGACATTCACATATGCGTTTTTGCTCGAAATTTCCAATATTTAGCTTTCATTTAGGCATTTTAACAAACACCTTAATGGTATAATTTTACGTATTCATAATCAAGTTCATAACTAGTTACTTTTACCATGTTTGAACATTTTTTACAAACTCAAATGTCTAGTTTACACATCAATATCTAGACTTACTTCATAAAGCTCAATTAACACTAGTTTGACAATCATAATTCTAGTGTTCATCATATTTCTACAAAACCCATTTTAACACATAAGTGCGTGATTATAAATCTCATATCTATGAACATTAATGAACCAAATTATTGGTTAGGGTTTGTTCCTAACCATTAATCTATCACAATTTCATTTAAACATCAAACATTCAAGTTCAGATTTCGATTTCGTATGTTCATCAAGAATTCAAGATGAAACCAAATGGTGAACTTTGACATACCTTGTGATCCCTTCACTTAGGTGATCACCAATATGAACTTGGATTTCGATTTAGAACTGATCTGGCCTTTCAATTTCTTGAATTTTAGCTTGCTAGGGTTTTGAAGATGAGAGCTCTGGCTTCTCTGGAATTTTCAACCAGAACACACACTTTAAGTGTGTGTTTTGGTGTTTAGTATTTTCTTTAATAAACTTGTTTCAAGTTTGCTACTTTTGGCCCCTATACTTTACCCTTGTTATCCCCACCTCTAGCCCAGTTGGTTGTTGGGCCAGTGTTCTCCAATGGAGACACCGGTTCGACTCCCGGCGTAAGGCGAAAAGGTGTGGGACGTCCCAATGATGGATCGTTTCCTACCGAGGTATGGTTCGATCTGGAGGGCAACCCGGTTTTACCCAGCTGTTACCCCAGCGAGTTTCTCGTGTGGGGCAGTATGGTTTCCGGGCGAAGGTCAGTCAGAGCGGCAGCCGGGGCCCGATAGAACATCGCGTCTGCGAATGCTGGGCTGACGGGTAACCGTCCTTGACGGGAACCCGGTGACCAATGGTCCATGTACATATTGAAAGTCACCCTTCAAAAAAAAATACTTTACCCTTGTTGCATATAACTTGTTTTATCCAAAGTTTCTCATCACTACAAGACTTTATAACTAACTAGGTTATTTATTCCTAGTTACCTTACCTTGTTTATTACCGATATCAAATTCTTAATGTAGAAATTTATATTTTCGGGGTGTTACACGAGTGTCCCAGTCCTCAGAAAAAGGATGGTAAACAACATGTAAACAGTATTGTGTCAGATGGAGAATCTGATGGTGACATATTGGTTTGCTGTGAAGAGTCTATATACCTTTGGACTATGGATTTTGGTTCTTCGTTTCACACATTGCACAACGGGTAGACGATGGTGAATCTGAAAAAAAAGGAGACTTTGTCCCATGTAATGTTTTTGTCAACATGCGATTTGCATTATCTTTGGTATCAACCTTATGAGCTCTCACCACCTTAGAATTGATAAAAACCCTCATAAAATGCAACCTCACATTAATATTAGTCCTTTCTTTATACATTTGATTATTCAACAAATGCAACCATAGTAGCTGTGTATTACAAAGGTTGAATACTGAAAAACATGTAATACACAAATTTATGTATTATTAATATGAATGAAACTATGTATTCATTACATATAACAGTGTATAAAAATAATAATAATTTTTATCATTGTGTATCTTTTAAATATAACTTTTATTTAAAATAATTTTTTAAGACCTTAATTTTGTTTACAAAATTCATTAGTTAAGTTGTTCTTTTTCTCTTTATATAAAAAGCCAATTTTATTGGTATGACATAAATTAGATCTGTTATTCTTACTAATAATTGTTATACTGATTTAATTAATATATAGTTATTGTAAATTTATGATATAAGTTAAAGGTTTAAACTTTATATATGATGAATAAAATGTTTTCATTATTAAAGGTTAATTGACTATGTCACAACAACAACAACAACAACCATACCCAGTAAATCCCGCAAATAGCAAAGCTACTTATAGGGTCTGGGGAGGGTGGGATGTAGACAGACCTTGCCTCTATCCCTAGGGATAGAGAGGCTGCTTCCAGAGAGACCCTCGGCTCCAAAATTAATATATTTCATAGCTCCAAAATTGACTATGTCACAAATGAGTATAAAATGAAATTAATATATTTCATAGCTCTATTATTGAAAACGCATTTATTGATCATAAATCGGTGTAGCTAAAAACCTTAATATTATCTCATCTATAAAACTTCAAAACGTTAAGTTCTCTCCGTCTATAATTCTAAAACAGAGTTCAATAAAATTGTAGTCTTTTTGCAAGATAGTCCTCTGGTTAATTGCTCCTTTTTAGCTTTTATTTATATTTTAGAAAAACTCATATATTGATTCTATATATAATCTCAGACATAAATTTTATTTTGAAAAGTACTAAAATCAAAGTTTTTAATTTATTGATTATTTATGTAGATTTTTTAATCATAAATTAGAATTAGATATTAATTATTATATATTATTAATGAATTAAAGATGAAAATGCCATGTGACATTAATTGAAAATACGTTAGAGGAGAGAATGTTATGTGATATTAGAGGTAAGCCTTTATTAGTATTAGATTAGATTTGATTATTCAAATGCAAAGCACTTAGTTATCACATAAGACCAATCCATCCTGGATCTTGACCCTGAGTTATGTCACAAATCTCTTTAGCCATATAGCTTTATTCCACTATTTCCGTCAAAGCAATATGTTTTTCTGGTAGTTGACAAAGTTATAATGTTTTGTAAAGATGCCTTCCAACTTACAAGGAGAACTTGAAATGCATAACCACTTATAGATTTTCCTATATTAATATATTTTGTTATGTTTCCAATAATCATTTCCTTATCATGAAGATTATGTACTTCCCTAGTACCATTCAAGCATATGAGCTCCGATTTCACAGCTTCTTAATGCCTTTTTCTTGGGTTTTCCATAAATCTATTCACCAAACTACAAGCATATGCATACCCAATTCTAGGTCTTGTACACGCTATTTGACACATGAAACTTTCACATATGGTATATCCACCATACCATCAACATCAAACCTTGTTTGTGGAGGATCTATGTTTGATAAACTAAAATGTTGACTAATAGGTATTTTGTAACAGGTAGGCCTGTAAACGAACCGAACGTTCATGAACTGTTCATGAACTTGTTCAGCTATAAGTTCGTTTATGTTCGTTTATTTAATAAATGAACGGACATGAACAAAAAAATTTGTTCGTTTAATTAAATGTTCATGAACGTTCGTTTATGTTCGTTAATTTATGTTCTTGAACGTTCATTTAAATTTTAGTAAATACATAAATAATTAGATTTATATAAATATTAGGTTTTCTAACTACTTATATTAATATGACTAATTAGTATATTTATGAACTCTAATTTAGATGTGTTTTCGGATGAATTGTAATATATTAGACTTGTGTGTTCAATCATGTTAATTTATGTTTATTCAAATATGTTTAGTTATTTTTTTGTTTATGTTCATTTGTGTTCATTAATGTTCGTGAACTGTTCGTTTAGGCTTTAAACGAACGAACACGAACATGCCCGATTTCTTAATGAACGAACACGAACAAAAAAATGTGTTCGATTATATGTTCGTTCTGTTCGTTTATAGGCCTAGTAACAGGTTTGGTTTGGCATATAAAGAAATTTTGTAACACCTTCATTACATATGCAATTTGTTCAACTCAAGTCTATTAAGTTATCTGTCATGTGAATTTCTTTCCCAATATCTGCTTTGCACCTCACATATTTATGTGAATCTTTGCGCTAAGCCTATCCTTAATAGCCTTAGTTTTATGTAGATCTTTTCAATGCTATTGACATGCCATCCACATACAACACCAAACATACATACTCACCTATTGTATATTATCTAACTAGACACAACTATCCTAGCTGGTCCTTTAAAACTCATGAGTGATAATATACACATCGGACCATTTATACAATTACTAAGTAATCGTTTGCGAATGTATAAAGATTTACTCAACAAGCATACATTGTCCTCTTCACCCTCAAAATATTTCTTCATTTAAATTTGTTCTTTTATTTTTTTGCCATGTGAAAAAGTAGCTTTTACGTCGTTTTGCTCCAACTCAAAATTATTAGTTGTCGTCAAGGCCAACATCACTCTAGTTGAAGAGTGTTTCACCACATCTTAGAATATCTCATTATAACCAATTCCTATTCATTTGGTAAATCCTTTAGCCAGAAGCCTAGCTTTGAATCTTGAACCTTCAACTACTTGAATTCCCTCTTTGAACTTATAAATCTATTTGCACCCAACCAACTTTTGATTTTTTGGTTTATACACTAGAACCAAAGTTTCATTCTTGTATAGAGAACCAAGTTCATCATATGTTGTTTTAATACACTTTCTTGACCAACAAAAGTAACATCATCCTCGAATGAAAAAAAGGCTTATAACCATCTTCTTGCTCAGTCGTGATAAAATCAATAGCTATATATCTTCATTATTACTAAATCTGATATGAGGTACAACGTCCCTTTTGAGACTATGCATAGCCAAATTATAACCAATACCGACAATGTGGGACCTTTCAAGTAATGGAGACGATTCACTTACATGACCATTGATATTTGATTCATGCTACACCTCAATTTGAACTCCATGATCACCATGAGTCAAATTAACAAAACTTTCCACTACCTTTGTTCCCAACCACATCTTTATATAATGTGACTTTCTTAAAACTAAATTATTGCTTATAATGACCTTATGAGTTAAATCATCTAATCTCTAAAGCCTAAATCCTTAAACTCCCTCAAGACATCCCATAAAAATATACTTTTCTCATGTCCGGATTGTTGGTTACAGGCCCCTTAGTTTACACACACTCACACAATATGAACACAAGGAATGCTTGCAAACTTTCTTCTTAAATTGAGAGTACACAAAACAACGAAGTCCTGTTAACCTATTTATACATAAACTAAACAAATAAAACCACATGCATATTATATCACGTGCTCCTACTTTCAAGCCAACAAATTCCAACGTTCACCTCTCCTCAACTCCACCTCCAACATACTCGGTCAACCATATACCAAGTCTTCACATGTGATCCGTTAGCTACTAGATTACCCATTTTCTTACCCGTTTCTAGCCTGGTAACTGATAGGAATCGTATGTTAGTTTTCATTTAAATAGTATTTTGTAATAGTGAAAGGGGGGTTAGTGTAACTAATACTTTTATAAATAAGGCATTAGTCTTTTTAGAGAGGGGGGGGGGGGATAGAATTAGCTAGTTGATAGGCTCATTGCTTTGTGCATGAGTAGGGCTTAGCCCTGGGACCACTTGTGGTAGTTATCTTGTAGATCTGCGGATCATTTATTTACATTGAATACAATCAGCAACAATTGATTTCATCATCTCTGTTATATCATTCAGATCTTATCATTGGTCCGACCTGCCTACTCTGCTCTCCATTCTTCTTCAATTTCAGGTGATTCTTCAAATTTAGCGTCTCCATTCTGTTTTCCCTTCTTCCTCTGTTATTTTTTTTTACAGCTCGCTATTCTTATATTCATCTGGGTTTCTCTCGGATTTTTTTTTTCTTCAACTTCCATTTCCGCTCTACTACTGCTTACTCTCAAATTCAACCAGATCTATTCTCAATTTTCGGATCTGTGTCACCTCTGGATCTCAGATCCAATTCGTTTCAGATCTGTACGCCTTTCCTCACTTCTTCTGCTTCAATTCCATTGAATTCCGGTTCCCATTTCACCTGCGACTTAAATTTCCGTTTCCACTTCTTCCGATTTTGGAATTACTTTCCAGATTCATTATCGGATTTAATTTCCGATTTCATTTCACTCGTTGGTTTTCAATTTCTGTTCCTGTTCGCGTCCGATTCTCAGATCTCTCCAGTTCACGTCACTTTCCAATTCAAGTATGGTGAATCATAATGCTCGTCTGGATGCTCATGAGCAATTGCTTCATAAACTTCAAGGCGATTTGGCCGCTCAGTCTTCACGTTTGGATTCCATCACAGAGACTCTGGCAACTCTAGAGGCTGATCGTTTGGAGAATTCTGAGTTCCGTAAGATGATGGCGGGCTTTGTACGACAACAGGAGAAGAAGTTCAAAGATGAAGGGTCATCAGGCTCTGGAATTTTCGATTTCAGTGATGGCTCTCAGGGTCCTTCGCATGGCCTTCCTTATGCGGTGAAGAAGGTGAAATTACCGGAGTTCAATGGGTTCGATCCTCAGGGGTGGATTACGAAGGCCTGTTTGTATTTCGAGATCAACGAGACGCCGGATAATTTGCGCATCAAACTCATTCAATTGAGTATGACGGGGGTAGCTCAGTCCTGGTTCACCGTCCTCACCCAGTTGCGTCCGACGATCACTTGGCCTGATTTCCAAGGGGAATTATTGCTACGCTTCAGCGGATTAGAGATCCACAATCCTTATGAGCAATTGGCTACCATTAAACAAGGTGATTCTATTCATGACTTCATCGATGATTTTGAGTATGTGTTATCCTTGGTCCCTCGTTTTCTTGGCTATTTCATTGCGGGTTTGAAAGAGGATGTCAAACAACAAGTCCGTTTACATCGCCCCACTACGTGTATGGATGCTATGTATTTGGCCAAAGATGTCGAGTTGATGCTTCGGCAATCGGATTCCAGCTCTTTGTTGTCCCGTTTTCGGTATTCTCAACCTGTCGGGCTGCCACCGGAAGGTTCCGGGTTCAGGCATCATTCATTTGGCACTAGGGTGTCCAAAACTGTTGGAAATCCTGGATCGGCTACTAGACTCAGGGCTGCAGGTTCTCGTGATCGAGGTATTCGCTCCTTGTCTCGCACTGAGTGGGAGGAACGTAGGAAAAAAGGACAATGTTACAAGTGTGGACAGCCTTATAGTCCTACTCATACATGTCCCAATGGTAAACTTCGTGTGATGTTGCTCGGCGATGATGAACCGGATGGATTCGAAGGGCTGCATTTTCAGTTGGAACATTTGGATGATGTACAATTGGCTGGGGGTACTCGCACAGCTATGGGGTTTTCTACCAAACCTTGAGGACAAGGCTTGTTTTATGGGGGGAGTATTGATAGGAATCGTATGTTAGTTTTCATTTAAATAGTATTTTGTAATAGTGAAAGGGGGGTTAGTGTAACTAATACTTTTATAAATAAGGCATTAGTCTTTTTAGAGAGGGGGGGAATAGAATTAGCTAGTTGATAGGCTCATTGCTTTGTGCATGAGTAGGGCTTAGCCCTGGGACCACTTTTGGTAGTTATCTTGTAGATCTGCGGATCATTTATTTACATTGAATACAATCAGCAACAATTGATTTCATCATCTCTGTTATATCATTCAGATCTTATCAGTAACCCGACTTGACCCGTACACGACCCGTATCCGTCGACCCGAAATAACCCACAACATCAAGATTACCCAACATTCACCCCCGTAATCTTGATGTGGGTTCTTTCTCCTTGCTACTTACGATACGAACCACACGGGTTCAGTCTTCGTCTTTCTAACGTGAACACTTTCGGTCTTCGATCGGTTCACGACTCGGTTGTGAACTCTCTGTCTTTGTTCACAATCACAGTCTTTCTTTCGGTCATTCGGCCTAAAGCTTTCTATCGATAAAAACTTTCTTCGGTCTATCATGGTGCGAACCTTCGGTCACTGTCACACCCACGGTCTCGGTCTAGTTTTGCCGCCTATCTTTGATGCAGCTTATCGGTCTCTCTTTCTCAGGCAAACCGCCGGTCTCGATTGCCTCCTTCGGTCTACTTTTCTTTAAGCCGCCGGTCTCGTGCGGCTTCTTCGGTCTTCTCGGTCTCGGTCTCACTCCAGAAATTAATTTCTGGAAACGGTCTTTGTCTTGCTGGGTCTGATCCAGCGTCGGTCTGTAGCGGTCTTCTCTATTTCCCACCGGAACTCTCTTTCCGGCAGCGGTCACGGTCACAGTCTTCGGTCTTCGTTGTCTCCCGTCAGAACAAGCTTTCCAACGGCGGTCTTCTTATCACCGGTTCCTCTTCTCCGGCGACGACGGTCTTTCTCCTTCTCTTTCTTTTCTTTGTTCTTTCTTAGCTGATTTCAATCAGCACTTCTTTCTTCTTTCTACTATCAAAAACAGCCTCACGGTCTTCACCTCGGTTCCTCCTACTGTTGCGTCTTGCCCTGCAGCGAAAAGTGCTGCACTCTTTCTCGCCACCGACTCTCAAAACGGCCCTCGTTTCTCACCCGCTCTGATACCAAATGTTGGTTACAGGCCCCTTAGTTTACACACACTCACACAATATGAACACAAGGAATGCTTGCAAACTTTCTTTCTTAAATTGAGAGTACACAAAACAACGAAGTCCTGTTAACCTATTTATACATAAACTAAACAAATAAAACCACATGCATATTATATCACGTGCTCCTACTTTCAAGCCAACAAATTCCAACGTTCACCTCTCCTCAACTCCACCTCCAACAAACTCGGTCAACCATATACCAAGTCTTCACATGTGATCCGTTAGCTACTAGATTACCCATTTTCTTACCCGTTTCTAGCCTGGTAACCCGACTTGACCCGTACACGACCCGAAATAACCTGCAACATCAAGATTACCCAACACGGATTAAGTTTTACATGAGCCAGTGATCCAAACACCTTTTGATTACCATAGTCAATTAGGAAGAAGGTGATCGACGTAAGTTGCAGTACTCACACCTCCAACCCAGAACAGTTTTAGCAAACCTGTATAAGATAATAAACACCTTACATTGTTCAACAATACCATGTTGGTCATTCAACTAAACCATTCTTATAAAGAGTTCCTACCATAGTCAAATGCCTTGCATTACTAGGACTTTGCAATTGGTTGAATTTAGAATTACAATTCTATATCATTATTAGTTCTCTCAACTTGTCAAAAGCTCCATCCTTATGCTTCAACACATGTGCTCAATGATTGAAAGAAAGTAGTTAGATCCACCTAAATGTGTAGTCCTTTAAGGTCTCCACAGATTTAAGTGAATGTAACACAACATTCTTTTTTTGTAATTACTTCTCTTGGTAAACATTACCCTACTTACCTAAGACAACTACTCTTAAAAATCAACATCACAATCTTGGAGTCCCCCAATCACACGTGTTTTCAGATCCAACAACTCTTGATTGATTATATGGCATAACCTTTTTTTATGCCATAACATTGTAGTGTTATCATCATTTGATGCTGCAAAATTCTTCCTTTAAACCGATTGTGTGGGTTCGTCTTCTTTGAATCAAATTGAAACCAAAAGACCAGTTGTTAAAAATGAATGATTCACTCTGCACCAACGAATTGTAAAATCAACAGATTCTAAAAAAACTGATATAAACAATAAATCAACTTAGGGGTGTTTGGGAGTGCTTATAAAACTCCTTATTGACTTTTTGGAAAAGTCAGTAGTGACTTTTTGGAAAAGTCACTTTTCCCCTCACATACATCCTCATTGCCAAACATCATTTTAGAGCTTATAACTAGGGCTGTAAACGAACCGAACGTTCAACGAACAGTTCGTGAACCGTTCGGCGGGAAGTTCGTTTATGTTCCTTCGTTTAATAAACGAACGAACATGAACAAGAAATTTCGTTCGATTAGTTAAATGAACGAACATGAACAAAGGTCTCGTTCGTTCAATTGTGTTCGTGAACGTTCGGTAAGGTGTTCGTGAACGTTCGGTAAGGTGTTCTTGAACATTCGTTCGTTTGCGTTCATTTATGTTCGTATGTTCGTGTTTTAATTAAAGATTTTTATACTTTCATATATTTTATCTATACTTTTTATACTATTAAACTTTTATTTATATAATTACCCTTTCTTTTCTCATTATTTACATCGACGAATATGATCTACCTCTATTCCACAATAAGGGATCAAGTTCTACTGCTACTCTCTGGGCCATCCATCTTTATCCTTCATCGCATTTGCCAAATTTATTTGTGTTTGCTTGTGTTCGTGAACACGCTCATTTCCTTAATGAACGAACACGAACATAAAATCTCGTTCGGTAAGTGTTCATGAACCGTTCGTGAACACATTTATTTCCTTAACGAACGAACACGAACAAGGCCTCGTTCGTGTTCGTTCGGTTCGTTTACAGCCCTACTTATAACTTTTCAAAAAGCCAATAAGTCCATAAGTTGTTTCAAAAAGCTTAGCCAAACATGCCTTTAATTGCTACCGACCCCCCTCAGTACATATCCTTAACTTTTACGGTTGACTCTGTGTTTGACTTAATCAGTATATTCTAACAATATATTTAATTTTTGTATACAGGTTACTAAGGATTGTGACAATTGTGTTAGTTATAGAAAAAAGGGTATCAAGAATTTAAAACTAAGACAAACTGTTGATTTATTTAATCTGAATACTTCACAAGAAGCTGCGGTGTTAAGTTGCCTTTCTGCAAAAAACCATTGTCATGAAAACTCATGCACTAAATTGATATCGGGTCCTCCGGGGACTGGAAAGACAAAGACAGTTGCAGCGATATTGTTCGTGTTGTTAAGGACAAACCGCAGGACTCTTACTTGTGCTCCCACAAATATTGCAGTGGTAGGAGTCGTAAAGCGATTGTTGTCTTTGCTAAGTGTTCATGATTTGGGCTGTGATACTTATGGATTTGGAGACATTGTTTTATTTGGAAACGAAGAACGAATGAGAATTAACATTGATCATGAAGAACTTCTTGATGTCTTTCTTGACAACAGAGTTGATGTTCTTAGCAATTGTTTATCGATGTGGAAAACTTATACGAGTGATATGATTCGTTTTCTTGAAAATCCCATGAAAGAGCACCAATGTTCCATAGTACCCAAGGAAACAAAGAGTAAAAGCAAAGGGAAAGAGAATGAACAAAAGCCTGACGAGAAACATGAAGACAATCAATTAACTTTTGAGGAGTTTGCTAAGAGCAGATTTAGTTTTCTGAGCAAGAATCTTATTGCTTGTATCAGGGACTTGTATACCCATTTGCCTACTTCTGTGATAACTCTCAATTTCGCAAAGAAAATGAAACATTCAATAGATTTGATTGAGAAGGTTGGGGAGTCTGTAAAGGAGATAGTAACTAAACGGCAAAATTTAAAGGAAGCCTTCGACAATAGAGTAGACAAGCCGCATTTTAAGAAGCTACGGTTGTGCAAAGCAGAATGCTTGAAAGAACTAATTGATCTTAGAGAAGCAACTTTTATTCCAAAATCTACGAATATAATTAAACTTATGAACTATTGTCTAAGAAATGCTTGTTTGATCTTCTGTACTGCTTCAAGCTCAATCAGACTGTATAGAAAAGGAATGCCCCCAATCGAACTGGTTGTGATCGATGAAGCTGCACAGCTCAAAGAATGTGAATCGGCTATCCCATTGCAGGTTCCAGGTGTCCGAAATGCTGTGCTCGTTGGGGATGAAAAGCAGTTGCCGTCTATGGTTCACAGCAAGGTCACTACCACAGAACTTAACTTTGCTAACCAATCAATAACTTGTCTCTCAACTTTTTTTAGCCTATGACAGATTTGTGAGAAGGCTAACTTTGGAAGGAGTCTATTTGAGAGACTGGTGTTACTCGGACACCATACACATCTTCTCAACGTTCAATACAGGATGCACCCTTCGATTAGTCAGTTTCCCAACGCTGAGTTCTACAATGGGCAGATCTTGGATGGTCCAAATGTCATGGATATAGCTCAAGAAAAACGTTTTCTTAAAGAGCACATGTACGGATCTTACTCATTTATCAATGTTGAGTCTGCATACGAGGAATTCGATAACAAAAAGAGCACCAAAAACATGGTGGAAGTTGTTGTGATCGCGGAGATCATCACACATCTTTTTAAAGGTATAACCATTAATTGTTCTTATGTTTGTTTTCTATTAAAAATAAAGTTTTTGGAGGGGGGTCTTAGAGAGAGCGGTCTATCTATCCCCTAATACAGAAGAAAGCTATATATGTCTCATTCTACCCTCCCTTGCTCTACCAATAGCTCTGCCGTCGATATCATTTACTTGTTCTTATTTTTGTTTTAAATCTTGTATGACACTTTGTGACAGAATCTGTGTCAAAGAAACAAAAGGTGACCGTTGGGTGCATTTCACCATACACGGCTCAGGTGGATGCAATTGAAAAAAAACTTGGCAAGGAGTACGATCAGGAAGAGAATGATTGGAGCTTTTCTGTGAATGTTAGAACCATTGATGGATTCCAAGGTGGTGAAGAAGATATCATAATTTTCTCAACAGTGAGATGTAATGATCACGGATCAGTGGGGTTTCTTACAAGTCGCGAAAGAGCAAATGTTGCTTTAACCCGAGCAAGGCACTGCCTGTGGATTGTAGGAAACAAAGAAACCCTGATCAATAGTGGTTCGGTATGGAATACGCTGGTTTCCGATGCAGAAAACCGTGGATGTGTTTTTGATGCACACAAAGACAAGAACATGGCTGAAGTCATGGTAAATACCGTGGTTGAGTCAACTGGTTTCGTTAACTTACTTAAAACCGACTCAATACTTTTTAAGGATGCAATATGGAAGGTAAAATACTAACTATAATTTTGAGGTCACACATAATAATTTGGTAATCCATATAAGTTTCAAATATCATTTTTTTTGGTAGGTCAACTTTACCCGCTTGTTTCTTAAAAGAGTAGCTGCTATTCGGAATTCTAATGTTCGTAAACAAGTTGTATCCCTTCTTCAGAAGCTTTCAAATGGTTGGCGCCAAGGGAAGAAAAATAGAAGTAACACTTACAACCACACAAAAGCAATGCTGGACATGTTAGAGATATACAGTGTTAATGGGCATTTCTATCTTGTTTGGAGTGTAGACATTGTATATGAGAAATCACTATGCTTTCAAGTTTTGAAGTTTTGGGACATTTTGCTGTTGTCACAGATAAAACAACGTGCGAAACGTTTGAAGAAGGCTTTTAAGAAATATACGCCTGAAATGATTAGTCGTTGCCAAACCAAGCATTCCGAGAGGTACATATGATCAAGTGTTTCAAGTGTGAGTTGTTTTTTGCTATAATATTCTTCGGATTTTTATTTGATTTATGTTTGTTGGCAGGAATCTTGTTCTTCCGATGACTTGGCCTGTGGATTTGGCTCATGATCCAACTGTGGTTTTGACAAGTGAATTAGCTAACTTGAGTTTAAACAAGAAAAAAAGGAGTAAATGTTGATGGTAAGTGGTTGTTGACGGCAAAAACGTTGTTGATTGTTTTTTTTTTAAAGTTAAAATTGGAGCCACTATTATATGTGTTACGCTTTTGTAATATGTTGATTGTTGGTAAAAGAACTTACTTACAAACACATGAAATGAAAAGAGAAAAGATGAAATGATTAGCAGTTTGTTCTTTATTAATTATTACATACCCAGAATACATGTGACATGTTCAAAATCTAAACAACTCAAGTCCCGAATCGATATAAACCCAGAAGATTTTGGCTGATTCCGGATTTTATTATAATTAAGGAAAATAACTCAATATCTCAATTGCAATAAACTTTCATACCCGCTTATTTATTAGGACCCTTCTTTTGTAGAAGTAATTCTTTCTTGTAAAGAACTCATTTCGGTACTAAGACCCATAATTTTTTTTCATGGGGTGCGGAAATTTTTAGCAGTCTTTTGTCTATCGCTATATAGTAATTCCTTCTGGTTCAGTTCTGGCCGGACCGGACCGGGTCGGGTCATATAAAAGATAATCAAACTAAACATTTAGACTATCTCCAATGCTAAATGCGGCCTTAGGCGTCCTTAGCTAGCACATCATCTGCCATGTAATATCCTTACAAATCTTTAAAAACCATAATTTCATCTCCAACCCTACAAATATCTTTGTCCTTCTTAATTTCCACCTCATCACCTATTCATTACACACAATATTTAAATAAAACATTTCTTTTTCTTACTTTGGGCCCACCTTATCGCATGAACCGAGGCAACACACATGCCCTTATGTAAGGACATATCACCTAAGGGCATGCTATGATGGATGAACTCCAATGGTAAGGATCTTTAAGGGCATCCAAGGGCCCATTGGAGATAGTATTATAATCAATATAAGTACCTCATACCACTAATGTTGATGGTCCAATGGCAAAGTAAAGCTTTTAAAACATCTAAGTGTGTGAGGTATTGGGTTTAAATCTCACAAGTCTTGAGTTCAAGTCTTCCAAGAAGCAAGAAATTTGTCGTTGAAGAAATAAAGTATGTCAGACGTTATTACATATGCATGGCCTATGTAAATTATAACATTCGATTCAAGTACCTATCAAGTTGTTTAATTTTTAAAAGATGTCACTTATTTTTCTTATAAAATTGACCTTCCTAATTTTTTATAAAAAATAATCCTCAATTATGATTAATTTAGAGTAAACTACCAAATTGGTTCATGAGGTTTGGTCACTTTTGCCACTTTAGTCCAAAACTCAAACCTTTTGAATCTGGGTCCCTCTGGTTTCAATTTTGTTGTCATTTTCATCCAAAATCAAAATCTTGTTAGATTTTTCAGTTCACATCCAGTTTTTTTTGTCCTTTTCCTCTCTTTTAATGAAGGGCAAAATGGTCAGATTTTTTAATTTGTTATAATAAAACGTTAAAAAACCATTTTGCCTTTCATTAAAAGAGAGAAAAAAGACAAAAAAACTGGATGTTAACTGAAAAATCTGACCAAATTTTGATTTTGGGTGAAAATGGCAACAAAATTGAAACCACAGGGACCTAGATTCAAAAGGTTTAGGTTTTGGACTAAAATGACAAACGTGACCAAACCTCAGGGACATTTGGTACTTTACTCATTAATTTATGTTAGATCAAGGCTCTATTCAAATTCAGATAAAACTAATAAACCAAAATAAATTAAACACAAATTGTTAGATTGATGTTAAAAAAAGAGTTAAATGTTGTTTTAGTCCCTATGGTTTGGTCCGTTTTATCAGTTTAGTCCAAAAGTTTTATTTTTCGCCAGTGAGTCCAAAAAGGTTTCACCGTTGCCATTTTAGTCCACTGGGTTAACTTTATCCATTTTTCTGTTAACGAGATGGGCAATTCGGTCATTTTATATGTAATTCTGTGAACTAGAAGGGCAATTCGGCCATATAAAATGACCGAATTACCTTTCTCGTTAACAGATATAATGGAAAAAGTTAACCAAGTGGACTAAAATGGCAACAGTGAATCCTTTTTGGACCCATGATACGTGGTCGAATAACGGTGATCGTAATTGCATAACTTGATGTTTTTACATGGGTTTTAATTCCGAATAGCCTATTATTAATTAAAATTGTATTTTGCAGGTTTAATGAAGTTTAAGGTACTTTTCGGGAGCTTTACGGGTCACCGGGATGAAAAACGGACCACTGGGACGCAAAACGGGTCAATCGGGAGCAAAGAAATTGAAAAAATGAAGATATGGTGTTGTAGGCACCATCGCCGACGCCCAAAAGGGCCGTCGGCGACGCCCCGTGGAATGTTTCGTCGCACAAAAAACCTCGTAGACAGTAAGTTAAGCCGTCGCCGGCGTTTGTAACTTACACAGCCCGTCGCCGATGCCCAGGAGGGTCGTCGGCGACGCCACGTACAAATGGCAGACGCAAAATTCGAGTTTTTGGGTTGTTGGAACGAGTTTTAATGAGAATAATCACCATTATTCGAGAGTGACACTTTCTTTTGAGTTTGAATTGAGTTCTTGGAGCCTAATCTTACCACCACTTCATTCAAAATCATTATCATCATCCAAGATCATTGGATTTCACCATGGAATTCATATCCAAACCCTAACCATTCCACCAATTATTCGACCCATTCATCATCATCACCTCACCTCACCTCACCTAAGCCATAACCTTCATCAATTCACCATCTCAAGACTTCAAGATGATCAAGATCAAGTTTCAAACATCCGGTGATCAAGTTCTTTCGATCATGAGCGGCTAATTTCTCGGAGGTTTCACCCCGGTGTAGACTTGTGTAAGATTTAGGTTTTATTATATGTTTGATGTTTGGTTTATGACAAATTGAATTGCGTTTGAATCTTTAGACAATTGTCCTATGTTTGTATTGAATTTATGAATTGTCGAGTGAATGATTAAATTTGACTTTGTGAAACGAATACACGTATTTATGCCTTGTCTTTTGAAAGAATTTGCTAGTCCAAGGTAACGAAGTGCATCATGGTCCGTTGTCTATGACGTTGATAGCGATTGGCACCTAAGCTTTGTGATTGTTAACTCGTTAATGAACTAATTCGATTAAGCCAAATTAAAACGTGTAGTAACCCTAGATCTTGCACTTGTTGAAACCGGGTGTGAACCTTGTTATTCTATCTTATTTTATAATCGTTAATCAAGTTTTCTTAAAATCGTTTAATTTCTAGTAGTTAATTATTCCCATCAAGTTTGTTAATTTCATTCAACACCTTTTCAATCAAAGAAAGACCATTAAATTTAATCTAGTAATCTTCATAATTGTGACAACCGTTTATAAGCAATCAAGTCCATTCACAAACCACAAACTCTTCGTGGTTCGACCCCTTACTACCACTAGCTATTAGTTAAGGGTTTGGGAATATAATCTAATCTTTGACCGAAGCGCGACACTCCGATCAAATCTAATACTTGTTTGTATTTTTGTGATTAACTATTTAAATTGGTTAGTTCTTTTTGTACCTTGTCTCTTTCCTTGTTACACGGGTTGTGTTACTTGTGTAGATTACAGGTAGTGCATGCGTACACGGAACTCCAGGAGGACTTCACCGTTAGTCTACGAATCGGAAATCGAACAATTTGCAAGAAGAAACTTAGCAAGCCGGTTAGAGGCAACCATTGTTTCTAACCAAGTCACCCAAAATCCACAATCCACACCATCCATTGAATCCGATTCAATGGCACACCAAAATTCCAATCACCCAAACCTCAATCAAAACCAATTTCAATCCCGAGGAACCTTCCATCCCGCCCAAAATATCCAACAAAATATACCTCAAGATCAACCGGGTGGTGGTAACAATCCAAGACCACCCACACCACCTTTTCAAAACTGAGGCCCAAATAATAACCAAAGAACACCTCCACAGCAAAACCTTCACTGACACAACTCCTTAACCACTAACCTTGATGACCAGAATGTTAATTCCGATCGTAGAGGCAACAGAGACCGCGGCAATCCCGCGAATGAAGACCCGTTCTTTAACATCGACGATTTGAGAAACGCTATCCCTGATGATGAGCTGTTTAGTATTCCCGGTTACCTATAGCCGGAGCACGTGAGTATTCACTCGGAATACTCGGATGACGAGGGTAATTATGATGAACGGATAGACGATGATGGTTGGGGGTATGGGAACCGGGCCAACGTTTACAACGCAAGGGGGTTTGATGATGATGATGATGAGTTTGGCTATCAAAATGCCAACTTTGTGGGGATCGACAACTATGGTTATGGGAATATGAGAAATGACGGTTACGGAAACAACCAAAACCCACGAAACAACAATCTAAGGAACCAGAATGATGGGTATTACAATAATAACAACAATGTGAATCCTAACCGGATTCCTCGTTTTGTGGGAGGAGGTAATCAAGGTGGAAACCAAGGTGGGAATCGAAGGGGTAATCGAAGAGATAACCGAAGACCAATTGATCAAGAAGTTGATGGTCCACGTCGTCGTTAACAACCTCTGAGGGGCGTTAATGACCGTTTTAGACCGGTGCTCACCGATAATGATTCACCGATTGTTTGCGAGAGAAGAATGTTCGATTGCAAGCCCCATTATATCAACATCCTCCCCCACTTCAATGGGAGGATTAATGATGAACCGTATACCCATTTGGCGGAGTTTTTTTGCCATATGTAGTACGATTGGAGGACACGATTTCGCATTGGAAGAGGTGAAGCTTCGATTATTTCAGTTTTCTTTGAAGGATAAGGCGAAACAGTGGTTTCTCACACTTCCGGCGGGAAGTATTCGCACATGGGACGAAATGCAACGGGTTTTTCTTGATGAGTATTATTCGATGGCGAAAACCGACGATGCTAGAGATGAAATTCGGTCCTTTCGCCAACTATCGAGTGAACCATTACACGAAGCATTTACTCAATACAAGGAACTGATTCGAAAATGCCCTCATCATCAAATTGAAAAATGGGAGTTGGTCAAATGCTTCGTGAGGGGTTTGGATGATGAGACATGGAATCACCTTGAGTCGACTAGTAATGGAGCGTTGTTGAGTAATCATGAGGACGATGATCGGGAATTCCTTGAGAGGATGAGCAAGAGGTCAAAGGCGAAAGAGTCGGCCGATCGAGCCAAAAAGCACCCCACCTCAAGGTCTTGGCCCGACCGTGATGCGAGTTCTAAGGATCGGATTGAAACGTTGGAGCAGGAGTTGGCCCGTATGAAGAAAAAAGAAGTGAGTGCGGTGCAATACACCGTATGTGAAGAATTCGGCGACATCGGTCACCGGACCGAGAATTGTCAAGCCACCATGGATGTGAATCAAGTGTATGGAGACCAGAGGCAATACGATATGAACTCCAACACTTACCACCCCGGATTGAGGAACCATCCTAACTTTAGGTATGGTAATGCCTCCAACCAAATGAACCCGAATTTCCAATCGGGAAATCAAGGTGGGTATTTGCACCAAACTCGCCAAGGAGGTAACCAAGGGGGTTACCAAAGGAACAACAATCAAGGCGGTGGTGATGATTTGAGTGCCAAGATAGATGCACTATTGAATGTGGTGAAGGAGTCCAATAGTGACATCAAGGAGATGAAAAAGGCAAATGAGATGAGGGATAAATCTCATGAGGTGTTGGCGAAGCAAGTTGGGCAACTTGCTGAAGAGGTAGCTTAAATGCGGGGAAATGTAGGAAAGCTCCCAAGTGACACCAGAATGAACCCGAAGCAACAAAGATCAAGCACGGGCAATGTGAGGAATGTATACATTAGCGCGGTAAGTCTTCTTCCGAATGATGAAATTTGTAGTGTTCAAAGCATTCCACCACCACAATTCATTGATGGTGTAGTGGAAGATGTAAGTGATGAGCCGGAAAGTGAAAATGAACAAGAAATGATTTCACAAACTAAAACTGAAAATATAACTAAAAATTCTTTTTGTGAAAATTGTTTAAATCAACTTAACCCGATTAATGCATCAAAAGTTGAGGGATGGTACCCACCGAAGGACGAGAAGTGGGAAAATTTTAAACAAGCAAAAATTAATTTACCGCTACTCGATGACATTAAAAAGGTTCCGGCTCGTGTGGAATACTTAAAGGAGTTAAGCATCGAAAAAAAGCACAACAAATTACCCGAACCGGTTGATTTGATATCTCATGTTAGTTCCGTTTTATCGAGTGCCCTCCCCCAAAAGCACAAGATCTGGGAGATCCTCTTATTTCTATACAATTTGGTACATTCAAAATTGAGAGGGCGCTCCTAGATCTTGGAGCTTGTGTGGGCATTTTTCCCGGGAGTCTATATGACCAATATGATTTTGGTCCATTGAAAAAGTTTGACACTCCGGTGGTGTTGGCTGATCAGACTCCCACGCATCCACGGGGGATGGTGGAAGATGTGATTGTTAAGGTAGATGATTGCTACTACCCAGTTGACTTCTTGGTAGTTGAATATGTTGGGTGTGTCGAGGACACACAACCAATAGTTATACTAGGTAGACCGTTCCTTGCAATAGCTAATGCCATAACAAACTGTGCAACAGGAACGGTAAGCATGAAGTTTGGGGATCGGGAATTGATTTTAAATGTTTTCCCTAAATTTACTAACCTGATTGGTGAGGATAAGTGTCCAAAGGAGGACATGAATCCAAACAAAAAGGTATGTGCTATGGTTGGTAGGTTTGGAGAAACAAAGAAGAAGACGGTCAAGAAGAAGAAGGCGAAGAAGTCACCCCAAGAAAAGAAGAAGCAAGAGGAAGTGAGGAAGTTTGGACTATTTGGAAACAAATGGGTGATTTCGAGGAGTTCGTGGGTGGCAAGCACGCCATTCGACCACCATGAGGTGGTGAGTTAATTGTTGTTGTATATTTTCTTTCACAATTCATTTTAGTTTATCTCCGTAGTCTAGTTGTGTTGTTGTTGTATAATTTTGTTATTTTGTTTTAGGCTAAATGAACGTTGTGGGTGTGTTCCCTATATAACTCTCACGAGACCTACCCGTCCTCCCGAGCTATCGGGGGGTTTAAAAGGGCTTGTTGCATAAGCTAAATGCAACCATAATTCCTACGAAAGTGAGTTAGGTTTGTTGTTATTGTACAATATTTTTCCACATAAATCAAAGTGAAATAACGTATGGCTTGGTAATTGTCACACCCCAACCGATGGCAAAAACATCGGGGCACGACACTGAGCAAAACAGATTGTCCAAGAGAATCCATAACAACTATTAATTACGATATTTTTAACGTTAAAGTCCCATACCAATAACATATAAAGTAAAAACAGTTATTACAGATATTGTTCTCAAAGACAAGTAACCAGTTTCGACAACTCAGAATTATTAAATGACGTTTCTAGACCACCTACTTAATTCATCACAACAAACATAGCATCCTAATCAACCTGTCACATACGTTAAAATAAAGTCAATACATATAGTGTAACGGTGAGTACACAAGTTTAATAGCATATAGTATAGCGAAAGCGTTTTACGCATAACCAGCATGTAACACGTAGAAATGCGAAACAAGTAAGCTATCGACAATGAAGTATGCAACCGACATGACTGCGAGTTATAGAATGCACAACACATTATCACCACTGTGACCATGTGAAGTAAAACCCTTAACAACCCCTGTCCACGACAGGTGCTGAGTCCAAACTATAGTACTATCGTTGTTAAGGTGTCAGGCAAACAAACACTATGTAAACATAACATACAAGCATTCATCGAGTCATGTATAACACGCAAGAACTGTAACAACCCGATTTTGGAAAGTCAAAGTACAAGTCAAAGTCAAAGTCAAAGTCAAAGGAAGAAAAGATTGCTAATTGCGATCTATCACTCCTTGCTTAACTATTGATTGTACGTTAATGACTTGTAATCGAATTCTATTATTTGCTTGTTTTAGTTGTATTATGTGGAGTATCTATTAATAATCAAGGTTTAATCACTATTTAATCGCATGTTTAATCGCTAATCGACTTATCGCTATCGCATTCGCAACTCGAATTATGTGTTCTGGATATTGTTTTACGTGTGTGTGCTATTATATGTTACTTATGCATGTTATGTTTATGTTGAGGTGTTTAATCGCAATCGCAATACTATCGCATCGCAATCTAAATCGCAAACGCTAAGCGCAATTTATTTATAGTGATTGTATGTTAGATATAGTAGTTAGGTTATTTGTGTAACTAATGGTTAATACTATCGCATCGCTCACTCGAATCGTATCGCAACGCAACGCTCAACACGTGAATCGAAACGACAAAACTCAACGCGCCGGACACCTGGATCGAGTGGCCAGCCGATCGGATTGCCATCCGATCGGTGACTAATCCGACACTTATGCACTTTCCACTTTGGGAAACCCTATAAATACCCCCTTGTCACATCATTGTGATGTGACAGCTCCTCCACTCGACCAGCCGCACGCAAGCCCTCTTTTCTCTCAATTTCTCATGATTCTTGTAAGTTTTCAACTCAAATCTTGTACTTCTATGATATACACGCACTTCTTCATCATTTTCACCTTTGAATCTCAACTTTTAACCGTGAAATCACTGGATTTGAGGTGTTCTAGGATGATGTCATCATGGAGTTCTTATGAACTTCAAGGTTTGGCTTCATTCCACTAAGAACAACTCAGATCTGAAAGATTTCCACATGATTTCACAACAATACTGCATAGATCTAAACATTTTCAAAGTGGAAAGGATTGAAAGATGGTTTTCTAACTTTCTTTCAACTCTTTTACACTCAGTGCACTCAAACCGGTAGAACCGAATCTCGTTCTGCTCTTCTACTCCTTCTTAGTGATGAGTTGGCTCAAGATCTGGTTACTACCAAGGGGACAACCGATTTCGGGTTAAACAAGAACAACCGTCACGAATCAGTAAACTGATCGGATTTGGGTGATTCCTGTTCGATCGGACTACTTGGGACTTGACGAGGTTCTATTGTTTAATATGTCGTCAAACCATCTCGAACAAACTGCAAACTTTCAAAATAACCTAAGTTCAAGACGATCAGATGCGTTGGGACGGATTGCCGTCTGATTGGATTACCATCCAATTGCAATCCGATCGGATTTCACTTGAGCTTCCAACACTTAAACAATTTTCAACATGTTCAATGCATGAGTAGTTCTAATGGATTGCCATCCGATCGGATTACCATTCGACACTTGGTCACTTTCACCGTTTTACGCATCGCTCTTCGGTTATGCTACTGTTAACTGTTCAGGCTAATCACACTAGCGCTCCCTTCAATCCATTACCATCGCTGTGAGTATACTCGATCCCTTTTTGCTTTATGCACTTTTGGGTGTTACATACGTTACATATTCTAAATCACAATCGAACACACAACGCAAACACTATTTATACGCTGACCGTTATTGCATGTTACTTGTTACTCGATGAATGCTTGTATGTTATGTTAACACAGTGATTATTGCCTGACGCCTTAGCAACGATAGTACTATTTGTTTGGACTCAGCACCTGTCATGGACAGGGGTTGTTAAGGTTACCTCTTCATGTGTCACAGTGGTGATATGTGTTGTGCATTCTAGAACTCGCAGTCTAGTCTGTGCATATTTCATTGTCGATAACCTACTAGATTCGCATTATACATGTTACATGTTGGTTATGCGTAAACGATTTCGAACTCTACTATTACTATTAAACTTGTATGCTCACCTTTACACTATGTGTATTGACCTCTATTTTAACGTATGTGACAGGTGCTTAGGATGCTATGCTTGTTATTTAATGGAATTGAGCTAGGTTGGAGTCTTAGAAACAAACACTTTAAATCTGAGTTGTCGAAACAGTTTATTTGTTTTTGAGATAATATGTCTGTAATAATTATTTTACTGAATATGTTTTGGTATGGCTCTTAACGTTAAATATTCGGTAATGTTAGTTCTTAAGGATTTCTCTTGGACAATCTGTTTCGCCCAGTGTCGCGCCCCGATGCTTCCGTCATCGGTTGGGGTGTGACAGATTGGTATCAGAGCCATAACTATAGGGAATTAGGCGAGACTCGACCTTGTCCGGGTCGATGTCTTAGAAATGACCTAGTCTATAGTCTAAGTACCAACAGACCGACTTGTGCATACCCAGTGTGGGTTTTGTATGAGCTTATTCGCTATTTCTCGCTCACACTCACTATACACTACACTTTTGCGCGAACATCGCATACTATAGTTCTGCGCAAAATCAGCCTTTCCTAAGGCTGGACATACACACAAACGGATGATCTGGTTAAGATTAGGTGTGAAAACAGCAAACTCTCGACCAGATCACTCTTTCGAGTTACTATTTTTACTATAAACAAGAGAAATTGCGTTGAACTAGGAGTGAAATCCATACTTCGACGCATATCTCCTTATCTATCCCGTGATTTCATCACACAAATAGGAACGTAGTCGCTAAGTTAGGGGTGAAACCCAAACCTTGATGACTCGTTCTACTCTCTAATGTGGTTTTACAAAACTCTCACCAAAGTCTTGACGGACTCCAACGACTAGAGGTCACACTGTGACTGGAAGGATGCGTGCCGATCACTCGAATTGAAGCTAGAGCACAGTCCAGAAAGCCAAAGTGTGGACTTAAGGTCCTTGTGAATAGTCGAACCACTTTGGGTAGTCAATGTCTAAACACACCCGAGATAATCTATCCTCGATTTTAGGTGTTACGATTCTGGAAATTGCCGCCGCTGACTCTGTGATTTATCGATTTTATGTGAAATTTTGTGTGTTTTATACATTCTGGCGAATAGCGAAAAGCTGGAAGTCACTAACGCATCGTACTATTCGCTTTGAACAACACGCACAACTCGCACCGCACATCGATTTCAACCCGCTAAACAAATCGCTGATCATTATTCGTAATCGCAGCTCGCTATTCAAAATTGGTATACTTAATCGCTATACGCTGTTGTGAAGGAGAGGTGAATACGTGCAACATATGTGCTTAGGTTAGTGTATGTGCTTATGTACTTATGTGTTTATGTGCTTATGTGATTCTATGTCTATGTGCCCACGTGAAATTTTGTGAGTGATTATGTTCCTGAGCTTTACATAAGAGCTGCGAGTGAGGATACTATAGACTATACTAGATTTATCGACTTGTGTTTGAGTCCTATGGCGATGTCTGTTGCAGACAATGTTGTCGTTTGGTTCATTCAACTCCCGAGCCGTTCGCCGAAACCACGATGACAAACGAATAACCGCTCTCGTCTCTAAGCAAATGGCGAAAGTCATCCCCCAGATCGTCAGTGAACTGAACGAGAATACAAGCAAGTCCTCGGAAGAGTCCAGGACTGATACTCATAAGGCTGCTTTTAGCTTCAAGCAGTTCAAAGCCTGCAGACCAAAGGAATTCACCAGAGAAGATGGCCGTATGGCCATGTTTCAATGGTTTGATTCTATCGAAGTCACCCTGTGCCAGAGTGGCTGTCCAGAAAACCTGCGCAACGTCAATGCTACCGGCGTCTTCCAATCCTGCGCTCTTGATTGGTGGACGGTCGAGAGGAACAAACAAGGAAACGATGCAGCTTTCGGATTGTCTTGGGATGAGTTGAAGAAAATAATGATGCAAGATTTCTGTCCTCCCCATGAACTCCAAAAGCTTGAGGATGAATTCTGGCATATAAAGCAGGAGGGCGGAGATAACAGTGGTTTGACTACCCGCTTCAAGCAGTTGAGTATTATCTGTCCCGGTCAGGTTACTACCCCAGATGTCACAATCAAGAAGTATATCCGTGCTCTTCCAAATTGCGTCGCAGATTTTGTTCATGCTGCAAAGACTATAATGATCGAGGAAACCTACCTGCTCGCTGCAGAGATAAACGATAAGCGAGTCAGGGCGGGTTATTTGACAAAACCTCTAAGAATCTGCATCAAGTCACAGCCGCTGCCACCGCTGAAACCACTGCCGCACCTCAGTCATCCAAGCTCTCACGCCGCAAAAGGAAGAACAACAGTAGTTCCAGTAACAAGAACTGTGCGATCACTGCAGCTCCGCTCCAAACAGTACCAGCACCACCGCAACCTCAACACCGCCAAGTAGCGTCACCTGTGGTCAATGCACCGCCTGCAAAGCGTGCATACACTGGACCACATCCGCTTTGCCCTACTTGTACTTATCATCACCCGGTGGGTATCGCATGCCGGTTCTGCGTTCCTTGCAATATGTACGGCCACTTCACCGCAAACTGCCGTACAGGTCCACGTCAAGCCCCCACTCCAACACAAGGTCAAGCTCCTGCTCAACAAGCTCTACTTACTACTCCTCAAGGCCATCAAGCGGCTCCTGCACCCGCGATCCATGCTAGATCTTACTATGCGTGTGGTGATCCCAACCACTTCGCAAACATGTGCCCCAATCGAGTGGTGAAGCAAGAGCCACAACCGCAGCAGCCTCAGCAAAAACAGCAGCCCGTGGACGTGCATTCAACATTAACGCCCGCCAGGCTCAAGCAGACAACAATGTGGTCAATGGTACGTTCCTTGTGAATGGTATATATGCTTCGTGTTTATTTGATACTGGAGCAGATAACTATTTTGTATCGTTTGAATTCGAAAATCTCCTTAATCGTAAGCGCGCTCATCTCCCCTCGACGTTCGATGTTAAAGTTGCAACTGGAAGAACCGTCGCTGTCAATTCTATTCTACGTGATTGTACGCTTGAACTCAACAATCACGTCTTCCCTATCGATCTTATTCCGATGCAGCTCGGTAGTTTTGACATCATTGTAGGCATGGATTTTCTTCGCGAGAATCATGCTGAAGTTGTTTGCTTTGATAAGATGATTCGTTTCTCTCTCGCTAATGGTGATCAACTTTGTGTCTGTGGCGAAACTCCTTTGAAAGGTCTTAAACTCATGTCGTGTGTCCAGGCTAGTAAGTATCTCCGCAAGGAATACCAAGCTTTCTTGGCACGCATCGTAGTAGCAAAGAAGGAAAAGAAAGGTAACCCAGTAGTGAAGGATGTTCCCGTTGTTTGTGAATTCCCTAATGTTTTTCCCGACGATTTACCCGGATTGCCACCCACTCGTGATATCGATTTCCGAATCGACCTCATTCCTGGAGCAAATCCTGTTGCTAAAGCGCCTTATCGTCTCGCTCCTTCTGAAATGCGCGAACTCTCGAGTCAGCTCCAGGAACTTCTTGATAAAGGCTTTATTCGCCCTAGCACCTCTCCATGGGGCGCGCCTGTCCTTTTCGTCAAAAAGAAGGATGGTTCGTTTCGGATGTGCATCGACTATAAGGAGTTGAATAAGTTGACGATCAAGAATCGCTATCCCTTGCCTCGAATTGATGATTTGTTTGATCAGCTACAAGGTGCTACGTGTTTCTCAAAGATCGATCTACGCTCAGGCTATCATCAATTACGCATTCAAGAGGAGGATATTCCCAAAACCGCTTTTCGAACCTGCTATGGTCATTACGAGTTTGTGGTAATGCCTTTTTGTTTGACCAACGCCCCCGCAGTCTTCATGGATCTAATGAATCGAGTGTTCAAACCCTTCCTTGACCGCTTCGTAATCGTATTCATCGACGATATCCTGGTCTATTCCAAGTCAAAAGCCGAACACTCGCATCATCTACATTTGGTTCTTGAGTTACTCCAGGGAAACCGTCTCTACGCCAAATTCTCCAAGTGCGAATTCTGGTTGGAGGAGGTCCAATTCTTGGGTCACATTGTCAATAGTCAAGGTATCCATGTTAACCCTGCGAAGATCGAAGCTGTTAAGAGTTGGGTTACACCCAAGAATCCGTCTGAAGTCCGTTCCTTTCTAGGGATGGCAGGCTATTATCGCCGATTTATCGAAGGTTTTTCTAAGATCGCTGTACCGCTTACCTCTCTTACGCATAAGGACAAACCTTTTGTTTGGGGAACTAAACAAGAGGAAGCCTTTCAAGCCCTCAAAGTTATGCTTTGCAATGCTCCCGTGCTCTCACTGCTCGACGGAAACGACGACTTCGTAGTCTATTGTGATGCCTCGAACCTTGGTCTTGGTTGTGTTCTTATGCAACAAGATAAGGTCATAGCGTACGCTTCTCGACAGCTCAAGATCCACGAGAATAACTACACCACACACTACCTTTACGGTACCAAGTGTACGATCTTCACCGATCATAGGAGCCTACAACATATCTTTGACCAGAAAGAACTGAATATGCATCAACGCCGGTGGGTAGAACTGCACAACGATTACGACTATGAGATTCGTTACCATCCAGGCAATGCAAATGTCGTTGCCGATGCTCTCAGCCGACGAAGCTATCTGCATAGCATTCGTAATGTTCAAGCCCAGCATCATCTCGAAACTCTTATCCGTGATGCTCAGCATGCTTGTTTTACCGAACGAACTTTGAAGAAGGAAAGAATTCTAAACGATGGCGCCCAACTCGAGAATAAATCAAATGGTATCTTTCATTATTTAGACCGAATTTGGATTCCCAAGCGTACGAACTTACGACAACTTCTGATGGATGAAGCCCACAAATCTTGGTATTCTATTCATCCCGGTGCTGACAAAATGTACCAGGACATACGCTACAAGTACTGGTGGCCAGGTATGAAGAAGGATATCGATATCTATGTTTCGAAGTGCCTGAGTTGTTCCAAGGTCAAGGCCGAACAACAAAGACCCTCTGGCTTACTCGTACAACCCGAGATCTCGATGTGGAAATGGGAGAGTATAGCTATGGACTTTATAATGAAACTTCCACGCACCACACTAGGTCATGACAACATCTGGGTTGTTGTTGACCGTTTGACTAAATCCGCTCACTTTCTGCCTATTCGAGAAGACTTTAAGGTAGAAAAATTAGCCCGAATCTACACCGATGAGATCATTTGTTGACACGGGACGCCTCGTGACATCATCTCTGACCGCGATAGTCGGTTTACCTCGCGTCTTTGGGAAATGTTTCAATCTGCTCTCGGTACTACACTTAATCTAAGTACCGCTTTCCATCCCCAAACCGACAGTCAGACTGAAAGAACGATTCGCACCCTTGAAGACATGCTCCGATCGTGTGTCATTGATTTCGGTGGTAATTGGGACGCGCACCTACCTTTGGTCGAATTCTCGTACAATAACAATTATCATTCTAGCATCCAAATGGCACCATTTGAGGCATTATACGGAAGGAAATGTCGATCGCCTATTGTATGGAACGAGATCAGAGACGCGCAAATTACCAGTCCTGAGCTGCTGCAAGAAACGACTGACAAAATCTACCAAATCCGAGACAATCTGCTGAAAGCTCGGAGCCGACAGAAAAGTTACGCCGATACACGCCGCAAGTCCCTTGAATTTGACGTTGGCGATCACGTACTCCTAAAGGTTGCGCCTTGGAAGGGGGTGATCAGATTCGGCAAGAAAGGAAAGCTCGCGCCTCGATATGTTGGACCCTTCAAGATTCTGGAAAGGATTGGGAAAGTGGCCAACAGAATCAAACTACCGGAGGAACTTAGTAATGTTCACCCGACTTTCCACGTTTCGAACCTCAGAAAGTGCTTGGCCGACCAGGAATTACACGTCCCTCTCGAAGATTTACAAGTGGAGGAAACATTACACTTCGTGGAAAAGCCTGTCGAGATCAAGGGACGAGAAACCAAGGTGCTCAGACGCACACGCATTCCCATTGTGAAGGTTCACTGGGAAGGCAAATGCGGCGCCGAGTTCACCTGGGAACTCGAAAGTGACATGAAGGCGAAGTACCCGCAACTATTCGTTACGCCTACTTCTTAAATTTCGGGATGAAATTTCCTAAAGTAGGGGAGGCTATAACAACCTACTTTTGGAAAGTCAAAGTACAAGTCAAAGTCAAAGTCAAAGTCAAAGTCAAAGTCAAAGGAAGAAAAGATTGCTAATTGCGATCTGTCACTCCTTGCTTAACTATTGATTGTACGTTAATGACTTGTAATCGAATTCTATTATTTGCTTGTTTTAGTTGTATTATGTGGAGTATCTATTAATAATCGAGGTTTAATCGCTATTTAATCGCATGTTTAATCGCTAATCGACTTATCGCTATCGCATTCGCAACTCGAATTACGTGTTCTAGATATTGTTTTACGTGTGTGTGCTATTATGTGTTACTTGTGCATGTTATGTTTATGTTGAGGTGTTTAATCGCAATTGCAATCACAATTCTATCGCATCGCAATCTAAATCGCAAATGCTAAACGCAAGTTATTTATAGTGATTGTATGTTAGATATAGTAGTTAGGTTATTTGTGTAACTAATGGTTAATACTGTCGCATCGCTCAGTCGATCGTATCGCTACGCTCAACACGCGAATCGAATCGAAACGACACAACTCAACGCGCCGGACACCTAGATCGAGTGGCCAATCGATCGAGTGGCCATCCGATCGGATTGCCATCCGATCGGTGACTAATCTGACACTTATGCACTTTCCATTTTGGGAAACCCTATAAATATCCTCCAGCTCCTCCACTCGACCAGCCGCACTCAAGCCCTCTTTTCTCTTGATATCTCGCGATTCTTGTAAATTTTTGTTACACCCCGACCACGTAAAACAACAAATCGTGGCGGAAACGTCGGGGAGTGTTGTAACAGAATTATTGTTTCAAACCATGGATACAAGAGTTTCGTTTTATTGAATATTAAACATTGTCTTAAAGTTTAAACAAGCAATTCAAAAATAGTTTATCATCGTTATTAAATCACTAAGGCCTCGTCCGGTCCTAAGTGAGCATGCATCCTATTCGCAATCAACATTAAGCAACATCACCTGAAACATATGTAAAAACAAAGTCAACAAAGAAATGCTGGCGAGTACATAGTTTTTGTGTGAGTATCAGATTCATGGCTCGTTTGTATGTTGAAACAACTTGTACAACTTCGTTAATTGATATTAGAAAACCTTGTTTTGTAAAATGTTTGTATTGTAAATGAATAACCAAGTCAAAATAGATTGGTCATAATTTATAACCCTAGCCATGAATCTTAACCCAAAACATTTGTTTATGTAAGCCAAATCATAAATCGTTCTTAAAATAAAACTCATATGGTTTATATAGTTTCGTAAACATCGTTGTGTAATATTGTTTAACTCGTTCTCGTTATAGAACATCGTTCATTCGTTTAAATCGTTCCAAATCGTACAATTCATTCACTCGTTTAAATCGTTCTCGTTTTAATTGTGAAAACTACTTTTGGTCGTCTTGCTAATAACATTCAAACCTTTGTGACTCGTTCATCGTTCCCAATCGTTCTCGCATTAACAAACCTCCAAAGGGTAAGTTAACAATCATCAGATTCAGTCGTTACCCACTTAACCCACACATAACCATGGGTCTAGTTAATAACGGGATTTGTCGGATCCTATGGTACCATAACCTAATACTGGTCGGTTTGGCCAAAATTAATGAATGTCATTCGTTATGTAACTACAACCACAAGTTCGTTCACATCATTGAAATCGTTCTTAGTTTTGTATAAACCATCTTACTCGTTTTGAAACCATCGTTAAAACATCGAAATCGTTTAGATACATATGAATCACCCCAAAACAATTGAAAATAGTAAAATAGGGGACTATGTACTCACCTTCGGGTGCGTTTTTTATAAGTTAACACTATCCCTCAATTGTTTATCCGCCCTAAATTAAATAAGAATGATTTTAATAATCACAAACCCACACCTTGACATGCAAAATACTACTTATGTCATTTCTGTTTTAATATACATGAAACTGGACTGTTTTCGAGCAATTTAATAAAATAGTTAACCTTCTCCAAAAATTCCCAAATTTTTACAGAATGTCAAATACCATCCAAATTTTATTGTGTAAAAATATCGCGGTCCAGTTCATTACCAATATTTTATAGAAATTCATTTACCGGACAGAAATCAGATTCGTCACTTTCTGACTGCAGTTCACGGAAAAATTCAGTTAAAGTTTATCGTAAGTCCGATTGATGAAATTCCAGTGGGACAATTATTTGGACACCAATGGTCATCTACAGTACCAATTTCATGATCTGAATCTACACAGAATCCAAGTTATGACGGGTCTTTAAAAATAGTAAATGAAGTCCAAAAATTATGATTCCAGTGCCATTAGAACCGTATTTCATAATAACACATTATAGACTCAAGAAAATCAAGTTTTTGTTAAGTTATGACCTGTTTACAGCCAGTTGAAGTTGGCTGAAAATGTTAATCAGCATGCTGTTTCTAGGTTAAAAGTTACTAAAACGCACACATACAATCACCATAAATATAAAATAAAAGATGATCAAAGAAGCTTACAACTAGCTTAAAGCTAGGGAAGATCAATGGGGAAAATGAGTGGATAAAAGCACCCGAGAGAGGTCCTTGATGATCTGTGAGTTCCACACTTCGTGATTCACCTTTGTGAACCTTAGGATGGTCTTTGAAAGCTTGAACTTGAAACAAAAAAATTGATTGTGTATGGTAGGGTGTTCAGCCGAAGCTTGTTTAGAGGGAGTGAGGAGTGTGATGAGTTGGTGATTATTTATAATACAAGTTCCTTTATTCATGGGGTCATATGTCAACAAGAGTGGCAAACATAATCCTAACAAAATCCCACTAAGTTAAATAAAGAATTGTTGGAGATATATTAAAAAAAATTAGGAGGTCTTGGTGGGAGGACCATGTGAGCCGAAAGTTAGGTAAAGGGGAGGGGGTCCATGTGTAGTTTTTATATAAATATGCTATAAGTAGGCTAAAACGGGTGTTTAACTGGATACCGGGTATTTTATCTAGCGTTTAAATCCCGATTTATGGCGTTCTAAATTATTTTTATTATTCTATAAAAATAAACTTGCCAAAATATTACTGAAATAAATTTCAGTTGCCAAGACTGGCTGCGTTGTCCGCGTTTCGCAGTAGAAGCATTGTGTCGCGCAGAAACACGCGGTACGCGCTTAAACTTGAAAAATAACGTTTTTAGGCGTTTTAATTTATTTTTCAACATGGACCTGATTAAAATAAATTTTTAATCATAACAGAATATTTTTGGAATTTAAATATTATCCGGACGTCACCAACGTTCGTTTCGCAGTTTTATCGTAAATAGTCCTTTAGTTCAAATAAACATGTTTTTGCCATGCCGAATCCTTCGAAACTTATTTCTAAGTTATGTAAAGGATATTTAGGGTATGTTTGGCTTACGTCACAGTTCCGGAGTGTACGTAGCGTTAAACAAATTGCGTTTATGCGCTAGTTTGCGTAACCTTCCAGAAAGTGATTTAAAGCTTGAAACCGGAATCGAATTGTAAAATTTATTAAACACCATTACACATATAATAACACTAAAGCACATTGTTTTATTGATAACTAACATTTTTTTACATTACACGATGATTACAGAACACAGTTGTCACAGTCTCCCCTACTTTAGGAAATTTCGTCCCGAAATTTTATTTAGAGGAATCTTGTGAAAACAAATGCGGATATTTCGCCTTCATCTTGTCCTTACGTTCCCAAGTAAACTCGGGGCCACGTTTGGATTCCCAGCGAACTTTGACCAAATGAATCCGTTTGTTCTTCAACTGTTTGTATGTACGTTCCACTATCTCTACAGGTTTCTCGACAAAGTGCATCGTTTCATCAATTTGAATCTCGTTGAGAGGAATGTGAAGATCAGCATCAGCTAAACACTTTTGCAAATTGGACACGTGAAAAGTCGGATGAACATTTCGAAGCTCTGGAGGTAGCTCTAGTCGATAGGCAACCTTTCCAATTTTTTCAACAATGTTAAATGGTCCAACATATCGTGGTGCAAGTTTTCCTTTCTTTCCAAATCTCACCACTCCCTTCCAAGGTGAAACCTTGAGTAGGACACGGTCTCCGATTTGAAATTCCATGGGCTTGCGTCCCAAATCTGCATAAATCTTTTGACGGCTTCTAGCGGTCACAAGATTATCGCGGATTTTCTTGATTTTGTCTGTTGTTTCCAGAATGAGCTCAGGTCCAGTAAGCTGAGCTTCACCGATCTCATTCCAACAGACGGGTGAACGGCATTTTCGACCGTAGAGAGCTTCGAATGGTGCCATCTTAATACTAGCATGATAACTATTATTGTATGAGAACTCGATCAGTGGCGGATGAGAATCCCAATTACCACCAAAGTTTATCACGCATGCTCTAAGCATATCCTCCAAAGTTTGAATCGTTCTCTCAGATTGACCATCTGTTTGAGGATGATAAGCAGTGCTTAGATTTAGTTGGGTCCCCAAAGCAGATTGCATGGTCTTCCAAAAATGAGACGAAAACCGAGCATCACGATCGGAAATGATATCTAAAGGAACACCATGTCGTGATACGATCTCGTCTACATAGATCTTGGCAAGCTTTTCAGCAGAGAAATCCTCACGGATTGGTAAGAAGTGAGCAGATTTTGTCAAACGATCAACTACAACCCAAATAGCATCGTGACCTTTAGACGTACGTGGTAACTTAGTGATGAGATCCATTGCAATGTTCTCGCACTTCCAAACCGGTATCTCTGGTTGTACAAGCAAACCAGAAGGTCGTTGATGTTCAACCTTGAATTTGAGACAAGTTAGGCATTTTGATACATACAAGGCAACATCCTTCTTCATACCAGGCCACCAGAACTTAGTACGAAGATCCTTGTACATTTTATCAGCACCAGGATGGATAGAATATCGAGACTTGTGAGATTCGTCCATTACTAAGGTGCGAAGATCATCCTGATTCGGAATCCATAAACGATTCTCAAAATAGAGTAAACCATCATCTTTCCTTTCGAGTTTAAGCTCAAGTTGAAGTGGTAGCTCATATTTCAATAAGTCATTGATCACACAAGATCGTTGAGTTTGAAGAACACGAGATTGAATATCAGATAGAGTTCGAACAGAATGAAGCTTGACTCGTTCCTTTCGACTAAGCGCATCGGCTACGACATTCGCCTTACCAGGATGGTAGCGGATATCACAATCATAATCGTTTAAGAGTTCAACCCAATGTCGTTGCCTCATGTTCAGCTCCTTCTGATTGAAAATATGCTGGAGACTTTTGTGGTCTGTGAAAACCACACACTTCGTTCCATAGAGGTAGTGTCTCCAGATTTTAAGCGCAAAAACCACAGCTCCTAACTCAAGATCATGAGTCGTATAGTTCTTTTCATGAATTTTCAGCTGTTTAGACACATAAGCTACGACTTTACCTCATTGCATAAGAACGCAACCAAGTCCTAGATTCGAAGCGTCACAATAGACAACAAAATCATCGTTTCCCTCAGGTAGAGATAGAACAGGAGCATCACAGAGCTTTCGTTTCAGTGTTTGGAATGCTTCTTCTTGCTTAGGTCCCCACTCAAAAGGCTTATTCTTCTGAGTTAAAGCAGTGAGTGGAACCGCGATGTTTGAAAAGTTAGAAATAAACCGTCAATAATAACCAGCAAGACCAAGAAAAAACGAACTTCCGTAGGTGTCGTCGGTGTATTCCAATCCTTAATTGCAACAATCTTGGATGGATCTACGTGAATACCCAGCTCATTGACAATATGGCCCAATAACTGAACTTCTTTAAGCCAGAATTCACACTTGGAGAATTTAGCAAAAAGTTGTTCCTTCTTTAGGAGTTCCAATGTCAGACGAAGGTGTTGCTCGTGATCGGCTCGAGACTTTGAATAAATGAGAATATCGTCGATGAACACAATGATGAACTTATCTAAATAAGGTTTACAAACCATATTCATTAAGTCCATGAAGATAGCTGGGGCATTTGTCAAACCAAAAGGCATTACAGTGAACTCATAATGCCCATATCTTGTACGGAAAGCAGTTTTGGGAATATCTTCCATGAGAATACGAAGTTGATGATACCCAGATCGCAGATCGATCTTGGAAAAGCATGAAGCACCTTGTAGCTGGTCGAAGAGATCATCAATTCTAGGTAGGGGATATCGATTCTTGATGGTAAGCTTATTAAGCTCACGATAATCGATACACATTCGAAAAGATCCATCTTTCTTTTTCACAAAGAGAACAGGAGCTCCCCAAGGCGAATAGCTCGGACGGATGAATCCTTTATCAGACAACTCTTGAAGCTATTTCGATAATTCTTGCATCTCTGACGGTGCAAGACGATAAGGTGCTTTCGCAATCGGGTTGGCATTGGGTACAAGGTCAATATGAAACTTAACTTGACGAACTGGAGGCAAACCAGGCAGTTCATCGGGAAACACCTCTGGATAATCCCAAACAATCAGAATATCCTGAATACTCTTGCTCTTGCCTTTCTCCTCGGTGACATGTGCCAGGAAAGCAACATATCCTTTTCGTAAATATCTTTGGGCCTTTGTACATGACATAAGCTTCAATCCACCAGATGGTTTTTCGCCACGAACTTCCAGAACATCGCCAGACGGAAGAGGAATACGAACAATCTTATCAAAACAAACCACCTCAGCATGATGTTTGGTTAACCAATCCATCCCCACGATAATATCGAAACTCCCAAGTTGCATCGGTGTGAGGTCAATGGGAAAAAGATGGTTATCAAGGTTTAACTGACAATCATGAATAACAGAATCGAGAACAAGAGGTTTACCAGTAGCAACTTCGACAGATAAGGGTTTCCTCAGTTTAGTTCTAGGTATCGCAAGCAAAGGTTCAAAAGATAATGAAACAAAACTTCTATCGGCGCCAGAATAAAAAAGAATATATGCAGGTCGATTGTTAACAAGAAACGTACCATTAACCACCTCGTTGTCAGCCCTCGCTTCGTTAGCATTCAGATTCTACGCTCACCCACGAGCGGGATTCGCATTCGCATTGACATTGACGTTTACGTTTGGATTTACATTTGCATTTTCCAACCTCGGTCAGTTGTTGCGGTAGTGACCAAGCTCTCCACAATTGAAACATGTACCCGGTGGGAATCTAGCAGCATTCCCCTGAACTGGAGCTTGATTCCGAACAATCTGATTCTGACCCGAACGACAGATGTTGGCCAGATGCCCAAGCTTACCACACGTTGTGAATTGCCTACAAGCTTGTTGTGCAACATGATGACCATTGCAGCGAGCACAATGAGGTGCGGTACCAGCATACGCTTTCTTCGAAGGAGGTTGAACTGGTGGGTTCTGAGCAGTTTGTGCAGTTACTGCAAAATTCTGGGAACCCTTTCGCTTTCTCGACTTCTTCGATGACTCACCTTCTTTACCCTTACCTTTATTCTTGTCCGTCCCAGAATCAGTCGCCTTCTTTTTATCACCATTGCGGGTGAGTTTACCCTTCCTGACTTGAGACTCAGTCAGGGTAGCAGACAACTCGATTGCTTGGCGAAGGGTGGTAGGATTAATACCGGTCACTATATCCAGAATAGAATTGGGTAAACCATCGATATACCTCTCTATCGCTTTTTCCAACGGGGTAACCATAGTAGGACACAAAAGACTGAGCTCCTCAAATCGATCCGTATACGCACGGTGTTCTCCCCCGTCTTGTTTCAGATCGTCAAACTTTCGTTCCAAAGCTCGAATTTCGTGACGGGGACAGAACTCTCTCATCATGAGAGCTCGAAGCTCTTCCCATGTTTGTGCTAACGCCACTTCGGCACCCCTGTCGCGCATCACTCCGTTCCACCACGTAAGAGCACGCTTCTCAAACACACTAGAAGCAAATTCAACCTTACGCCCATTCGGACATTGCACATGTCTGAATGTGTTCTCGATACTCTCGAACCATTGAAGGAGTGCAGCTGCTCCTTGTGACCCAGAAAACTTTAGCGGCTTAGCAGAATTGAAATTCTTGAAATTACACGGTGCATTATTGTTGTTGTTATTGTTGTTGTTGTATATCTCGTGGACTTGGGTCACAACACCGGGAAGCACAGCAGCCACTTGCTGAGAGACCAGGGCTGCGATTTCTTCAATAGTAAAAGTTCGATCATCGCGTCGAGGAGGCATTGTCTAACAAGGAAACAAGAGAATCGAGTGAGGTTGAAAATTAGGAAAAACAAAATAGGTATCGACAAAACACAAGGAAGGCGATCATTTGTTCGTTACCTCGAACAAACAAACGATACGCAGTGACTAATCAAAGTAATGAATCAAAATAATGTATCGCGAAGACATGCTCGCCTATAAGTGAACACTCACCCCAAGAGTTCCCAGGTAAGAGTGACGGGTCCGATTATGTGGATTTGTACGAACACTCTAGCCTTAGACAGAAAACTCAGGGTACAGGCATCCACTCTTCCAGTTTGCACGTGTTCACATTATTTAGACCCAAACTCTGACGAGATTTTGAAAACTCAAAAGGCACTAAGCCAAAAATGAGTCAAACTAGAAGGGTTCAAAACCTTATAACAGAGGGTTCAAAACCTAGTAATCAATCATCCTAGAACGGATGATTAATTTTCGAAGCAGATTTGGATTTTGTTTTTTGTTTTTTTTTTAATTCTAAACACAAATCAACTTGCGTTGGGGTCCTAGAAAGTTATAGTCTAGGTCAAAGTTTTACTAATAACCTAATTCTCTATAACCATTGGCTCTGATACCAACTTTTCTGTCACACCCCGACCACGTAAAACAACAAATCATGGCGGAAACGTCGGGGAGTGTTGTAACAGAATTATTGTTTCAAACCATGGATACAAGAGTTTCGTTTTATTGAATATTAAACATTGTCTTAAAGTTTAAACAAGCAATTCAAACATAGTTTATCATCGTTATTAAATCACTAAGGCCTCGTCCGGTCCTAAGTGAGCATGCATCCTATTCGCAATCAACATTAAGCAAAATCACCTGAAACATATGTAAAAACAAAGTCAGCAAAGAAATGCTGGTGAGTTCATAGTTTTTGTGTGAGTATCAGATTCATGGCTCGTTTGTATGTTGAAACAACTTGTACAACTTCGTTAATTGATATTAGAAAACCTTGTTTTGTAAAATGTTTGTATTGTAAATGAATAACCAAGTCAAAATAGATTGGTCATAATTTATAACCCTAGCCATGAATCTTAACCCAAAACATTTGTTTATGTAAGCCAAATCATAAATCGTTCTTATAATAAAACTCATATGGTTTATATAGTTTCGTAAACATCGTTGTGTAATATTGTTTAACCCGTTCTCGTTATAGAACATCGTTCATTCGTTTAAATCGTTCCAAATCGTACAATTCATTCACTCGTTTAAATCGTTCTCGTTTTAATTGTGAAAACTACTTTTGGTCGTCTTGCTAATAACATTCAAACCTTTGTGACTCGTTCATCGTTCCCAATCGTTCTCGCATTAACAAACCTCCAAAGGGTAAGTTAACAATCATCAGATTTAGTCGTTACCCACTTAACCCACACATAACCATGGGCCTAGTTAATAACGGGATTTGTCGGATCCTATGGTACCATAACCTAATACTGGTCGGTTTGGCCGAAATTAATGAATGTAATTCGTTATGTAAATACAACCACAAGTTCGTTCACATCATTGAAATCGTTCTTAGTTTTGTATAAACCATCTTACTCGTTTTGAAACCATCGTTAAAACATCGAAATCGTTTAGATACATATGAATCACCCCAAAACAATTGAAAATAGTAAAATAGGGGACTATGTACTCACCTTCGGGTGCGTTTTTTATAAGTTAACACTATCCCTCATTTGTTTATCCGCCCTAAATTAAATAAGAATGATTTTAATAATCACAAACCCACACCTTGACATGCAAAATACTACTTATGTCATTTCTGTTTTAATATACATGAAACTGGACTGTTTTCGAGCAATTTAATAAAATAGTTAACCTTCTCCAAAAATTCCCAAATTTTTACAGAATGTTAAATACCATCCAAATTTTATTGTGTAAAAATATCAAGGTCCAGTTCATTACCAATATTTTATAGAAATTCATTTACCGGACTGAAATCAGATTCATCACTTTCTGACTGCAGTTCACGGAAAAATTCATTTAAAATTTATCGTAAGTCCGATTGATGAAATTCCAGTGGGAAAATTATTTGGACACCAGTGGTCATCTACAGTACCAATTTTATGATCTGAATCTACACAGAATCCAAGTTATGACGGAAAACAGGACGCTTATTTTCAGCAGTAAAACTGCAGCTTGAGCTGCTGTTACAAAACGGGTTTTTAAAAATAGTAAACGAAGTCCAAAAATTATGATTCCAGTGCCATTAGAACCGTATTTTATAATAACACATTATAGACTCAAGAAAATCAAGTTTTTGTTAAGTTATGACCTGTTTACAGCCAGTTGAAGTTGGCTGAAAATGCTAATCAGCATGCTGTTTCTAGCTTAAATGTTACTAAAACGCACACATACAATCACCATAAATATAAAATAAAAGATGATAAAAGAAGCTTACAACTAGCTTAAAGCTAGGGAAGATCAATGGGGAAAAATGAGTGGATAAAAGCACACGAGAGAGGTCCTTGATGATCCGTGAGTTCCACACTTCGTGATTCACCTTTGTGCACCTTAGGATGGTCTTTGAAAGCTTGAACTTGAAACAAAAAAATTGATTGTGTATGGTAGGGTGTTCAGCCGAAGCTTGTTTAGAGGGAGTGAGGAGTGTGATGAGTTGGTGATTATTTATAATACAAGTTCCTTTATTCATGGGGTCATATGTCAACAAGAGTGGCAAACATAATCCTAACAAAATCCCACTAAGTTAAATAAAGAATTGTTGGAGATATATTAAAAAAATTAGGAGGTCTTGGTGGGAGGACCGTGTGAGCCGAAAGTTAGGTAAAGGGGAGGGGGGTCCATGTGTAGTTTTTATATAAATATGCTATAAGTAGGCTAAAACGGGTGTTTAACTGGATACCGGGTATTTTATCTAGCGTTTAAATCCCGATTTATGGCGTTCTAAATTATTTTTATTATTCTATAAAAATAAACTTGCCAAAATATTACTGAAATAAATTTCAGTTGCCAAGACTGGCTGCGTTGTCCGCGTTTCGCAGTAGAAGCACTGTGTCGCGCAGAAACACGCGGTACGCGCTTAAACTTGAAAAATAACGTTTTTAGGCGTTTTAATTTATTTTTCAACATGGACCTGATTAAAATAAATTTTTAATCATAACAGAATATTTTTGGAATTTAAATATTATCCGGGCGTCACCAACGTTCGTTTCGCAGTTTTATCGTAAATAGTCCTTTAGTTCAAATAAACATGTTTTTGCCATGCCGAATCCTTCGAAACTTATTTCTAAGTTATGTAAAGGATATTTAGGGTATGTTTGGCTTACGTCACAGTTCCGGAGTGTACGTAGCGTTAAACAGATTGCGTTTATGCGCTAGTTTGCGTAACCTTCCAGAAAGTGATTTAAAGCTTGAAACCGGAATCGAATCAAATTGTAAAATTTATTAAACACCATTACACATATAATAACACTAAAGCACATTGTTTTATTGATAACTGACATTGTTTTACATTACACGATAATTACAGAACACAGTTGTCACAGTTTTCAACTTAAATCTTGGACTTCTATGATATACACGCACTTCTTCATCATTTTCACCTTTGAATCTCAACTTTTAACCCTGAAATCACCGGATTTGAGGTGTTCTAGGATGACGTTATCATGGAGTTCTTATGAACTTCAAGGTTTGGCTTCATTCCACTAAGAACAACTCAGTTCTGAAAGATTTCCACATGATTTCACAACAATATTGCATAGATCTAAACATTTTCAAAGTGGAAAGGATTGAAAGATGGTTTTCTAACTTTCTTTCAACTCTTTTACACTCAATGCACTCAAACTGGTAGAACCGGAGCTCATTCTCCTCTTCTACTCCTTCTTAGTGATGAGTTGGCTCAAGATCTGGTTACTACCAAGGGGACAACCGATTTCGGGTTAAAGAAGAACAACCGTCACGAACCAGTAAACTGATCGGATTTGGGTGATTCCAGTTCGATCGGACGACTTGGGACTTGACGAGATTCTGTTGTTTAATATGTTGTCAAACTGTCTCGAACAAACCGCAAACTTTCAAAATAACCTAAGTTCAAGACGATCAGATGCGTTGGGACGGATTGCCGTCTGATCGGATTGCCATCCGATTGCAATCCGATCGGATTGCACTTGAGCTTCCAACACTTAAACAATTTTCAACATGTTCAATGCATTAGTAGTTCTAATGGATTGCCATCCGATCGGATTACCATTCGACACTTGGTCACTTTTACCGTTTTACGCATCGCTCTTCGCTTATGCTACCGTTAACTGTTCAGGCTAATCACACTAGCGCTCCCTTCAATCCATTACCATCGCTGTGAGTATACGCGATCCCTTTTTGCTTTATGCACTTTTGGGTGTTACATACGTTACATATTCTAAATCACAATCGAATACACAACGCAAACACTATTTATATGCTGACCGTTATTGCATGTTACTTGTTACTCGATGAATGCTTGTATGTTATGTTAACACAGTGATTGTTGCCTGACGTCTTAGCAATGATAGTACTATTTGTTTGGACTCAGCACCTGTCATGGACAGGGGTTGTTAAGGTTACCTCTTCACGTGTCACAGTGGTGATATGTATTGTGCATTCTGCAACTCGCAGTCTAGTCTGTGCATATTTCATTGTCGATAATCTACTAGATTCGCATTATACATGTTACATGCTGGTTATGCGTAAACGATTTCGAACTCTACTATTACTATTAAACTTGTATGCTCACCTTTACACTATGTGTATTGACCTCTATTTTAACGTATGTGACAGGTGCTTCGGATGCTATGCTTGCTATTTAATGGAATTGAGCTAGGTTGGAGTCTTAGAAACAAACACTTTAAATCTGAGTTGTCGAAACAGTTTATTTGTTTTTGAGATAATATGTCTGTAATAATTATTTTACTGAATATGTTTTGGTATGGCTCTTAACGTTAAATATTTGGTAATGTTAGTTCTTATGGATTTCTCTTGGACAATCTGTTTCGCCCAGTATTGCGCCCCGATGTTTCCGTCATCGGTTGGGGTGTGACAAGAACGGTTAGCGTTAAAAGTGTTTGCGTTGTGTGTTCGATGTGATTTGATATAGGTAACGTATGTAACACCCAAAAGTGCGTTAGAAGAAAACTGGTTCGAGTATACTCACAGTTTGTGTTTAGTAAATAAACACAACCTTGGATTGAAGGCAGCGCTTGGAGATTAGCCTGAGTACATAACGATAGTGTAAGCGTTGAACATCGTGTAACAGAGTGAAGTGTCGATTGGTGAGTCGATCGGATGACTATCCGGACGGATGACCATTCGAACGGTTGGTCATTTGACTGATGAGTGTGTTTGTAAAATGTTTTGAACTTTGAAGTTTTCGTTGTAGCATTTTAAAAGTGAAGAGTATCTCTAAATGTCAAGTCATCCGGACGGATGGCCATTCGATCGGATGGCTATTCGATTGAGAGTGTGATATTCTTTGAAGTTTTGTCAAGTTGTTTAAGTGTTGTAAGTTATAAAAAACAAGTCACCTGGTCGAATAGTCATTCGATTGGATGGTCATCCGATCGGATGGCTATTCGGTTGGGTGATTTGTTGTTTGAAAAGTTTGTAAAATTTTCTAAGCTAAAAGTCTTAACGAAGACGGCGTGATGACGTGTCAAATAATGGGAACCCATCAAGGACCAGCTCATCGGATCAGATGGGAATCACCCCATTTAGTCGTACTAACTGTTCTTTTGATGAAGTTTCATGTTAAACCCGTGAATCATTCGTCTCTTCGGTGGAAATCCGTTCTCAGACCGGTTCTCAACTAGAGTATGAGTAAAGAGCCTGAATGAGTCTAGATTCCATCAATTTTGAGTAAAAAGTAGAGAAGTTTGAAGAAAAGCATAAATCACTTGAAAGTGTTTAGATCTAGTTGAGATTTGTGGTAAAATCATGTAGAAATCCTTTAGATCTGGACAAACCTTGATAAGATGAGGTCACACTTCAGTGTTCATATAAACCCGAGGTGACATCACCTTAAAGTTGTCCAAATCAGATGATTTCATGGTGGAAATGTAAGATTTGATGAAGAAAATGATGAGAAAGTGTGTATTGATGATGGAAGTACAAGATTTAGGAAGAAAACTTACGAAAATAGTCTTGAATCGAGTGAAAAGTGCTTGAGAGCGTGCTGGGAGCGAGTTGGTTGGATAAGGCTGTCACATAAGTGAACAGTGATGTGACAGGGGGTATTTATAGTGAAAGGGGAGAAGTAGGGCGGTGGAACGTTGGGTCGGATGGTCAGCCAATCGGATGGCCATCCGGACGGATGATCATTCGACCGAAAGGTCATTCGATCAGTCGACTGGTGCGAGTTAGTTTTCCAACTTTCGTTTCATGCGTTGAGCGTTGCGTTTCGTTTAAGCGAGTTGCGAGTAAGCGTTGCGATAGCATTAAACAAGTAGTTACACAAATAACATAACACATAAAAAGCATAAAAAAAGTAAGTCTGCGTTTCGAGTTACGATGCGATAAAGTTGCGACTGCGTTTGCGAATAACATCCCAAAACATTCATAAAGCACACACAAGTAAAGCACATAATAACACACATAGAACAATACCAATAACTGCGTTTTGAGTTTGCGATGCGTTGTGATAGCGGTAGTAACATTGCAATAAAGTGCGTTCAAATAGTATGCGTTTGTAAATAGCGTTTAGCATGCGATGATAAGCGTAATATAGTTAAGTAAGCAATAATTAAGCAAGAAAAGACAGATCTGTATAATGACATGTCTTGACTTTAACTTTGACTTGTACTTTGACTTTCCTTTGATCTTGACCCGGAAAGTCGGGTTGTTACAGCCTCCCCTACTTTAGGAAATTTCATCCCGAAATTAAGGCAAAGGCGTAACGAAGAGTTGTGGATATTTAGCTTTCATATCACTTTCGAGTTCCCAAGTGAACTCGGCGCCGCGTTTGCCTTCCCAGCGAACCTTCACTATAGGAATGCGAGAGCGTCGGAGTTTCTTGGTCTCTCGGTCCATGATTTCTACTGGCTTTTCCACGAAGTGTAATGTTTCGTCCACTTGCAAATCCTAGAGAGGGACATGCAAATTCTCTTCGGCTAGACACTTTTTGAGGTTCGAAACGTGGAAATTCGGATGTACGTTGCGGAGTTCCTCCGGTAATTCGAGTCTGTAGGCCACTTTCCCAATTCTTTCCAGAATCTTAAAAGGTCCAACGTATCGAAGCGCTAGCTTTCCTTTCTTGCCGAATCGGATCACCCCCTTCCAAGGTGAAACCTTTAGGAGTACGTGATCACCAACGTCAAATTCAAGGGGCTTGCGGCATTTACCGGTGTAACTCTTTTGACGACTCCGAGCTTTCAATAGATTGTCTCGTATCTGGAGGATCTTGTCAGTCGTTTCTTGCCAGTCGTTTCTTGCAATAACTCAGGACCGGTAATTTGCGCGTCTCCAATCTCGTGCCATACAATCGGCGATCGACATTTTCTTCCATAAAACGCCTCAAATAGTGCCATTTAAATGCTAAAGTGATAACTTTTGTTGTATGAGAATGCGACTAAAGGTAAATGCGAGTCCCAATTACCACCAAAATCTATGACTCACGAGTGAAGCATGTCTTCAAGGGTGCGAATCATGCGTTCAGTCTGACCGTCGGTGTAACAACCCGACTTTTCAAAGTCAAAGTCAAAGTACAAGTCAAAGTCAAAGTATAAGTCAAAGTCAAAGTCAAGGTCAATGTCAGGTTTACGTTCAGATCTGACATTTCTTGCTTAATTATTGCGTGTACTCGCAGACTTGATAATAGATAAGTGTTTTTAACGCTATTTTAAGCCACGATTTATTAATATGTGAAGTAACAATGCGATAAACATAACTAAACGCTAATCTACTACACGCTATCACATTGCCACCACATCGCAATTCGAATCGCAGTTATGGATATTGTTTTATGTGTGTATGTTATTATGTGCCTTACTTGTGTGTGCTTATATGTTATGGGATGTTATTCGCAATCGCAATCGCAAATCTATCACATCGCTTACTCGCAACTTGCTTAAACGCAACGCAATGCTCAACGCACAAAACAAAAGTCGAAATCTAACCCGCGCAAGCCATCCGATCGAACGACCAACCGGACGATTGGACATCCGACCGGATGACCATCCAATCGGATGGCCATCCGATCGAACGGTTGTCCGACCCATTGAACCTGCACCGCCTTTCACTCCCTCACCTATAAATACCCCTCCTGTCACATCAATTGTTCATTGATGTGACAGCTCTGTCCGACTAGTGCACTCCCAAGCTTTTTTCTCTTGATTTCTCGCGATTCTTGTAAGTTTTCACTCTAAATCTTGTACTTCCATCTTCATTACATACTTTCTCACCATTTTCACCATCAAATCTTACGCTTTAACCGTGAAATCATCTGTTTGAGGCTGTTCTAGGGTGACGTCACCATGGGTTCTCATGAACACCAAAGTGTGATCTCATCTCATCAAGAACAGATCGAATCTAAAGGATTTTCCACGTGTTTTTACAAAGATCTAAGCACTTTTCACTGTTTTCAAACTTTTCTTCAACATCCTTCACTTTTTACTTAAAACTGTTAGGACCTGGACTCATTCGGGCTCTCTACTCGTTCTCTAGTGGAGAACCGGTCTGAGAACAAATTTTTATCAAAGGGATGACCGACTCATGGGTTGAACATGAAACTCTATCAAGAACAGCTGAGTCTGGTCGAACGGGGTGATTCCCGTCCGATCGCATGAGTTGGACTTGATGTGATTTCCGGTGTTTGACATGTCGTCATACCGTCTCGGCTAAACCGCAAAACTTTACAACTTAACTGATTTTACCAAGTTTTCAAACAAAACAGTCGCTGAATCGAATCGCCATCCGATCGGATGACCATCTGATCGAATGACTAATCGACCAGGTGATTGTAATTCCCACACTTAACCAATTTTCAAAACTTCAAAGAATATCAGTTTCCACTCGAACCATCATCCGATCGAACGGCAATCTGTCTGGATGACCATCCGACCGGATGACCTGATATATAGAGATATTTCTCACTTTTTAAAATGCTACAACGAAAACTTCAAAATTCAAACACTTCACAAACACAACGAACAACCCTCCAACCGAATGGTCATCCGTCCGTTCGAACCACCATTCGATCCCTCATCTCTTCGACGCACTATTTAACACACTGTTCAACGCTTACACTATCGTTTTCTGATAAGGCTAACTCTCAAGCGCTCCCTTCAATCCAAGCTTGTGTTTATTTACTAAACACGGGCTGTGAGTATACTCGATCCCTTTTTGCTTAACGCACTTTTGGGTGTTACATACGTTACTTATATCAAATCACATTGACACACAACACAAACACTTTTTATACGCTAACCGTTATCGCATGTTATACGTGTTATTCGATGAATGCTAGTATGTTATGTTTACACAATGATTGTTGCCTGGCACCTTAGCAACGATAGTACTATAGTTTGGACTCAGCACTTGTCGTGGACAGGGGTTGTTAAGGGCTTTTCTTCATGTGTCACAGTGGTGATATGTGTTGCGCATTCTATAACTCGCAGTCATGTCTGTGCATATTTCATTGTCGATAACTTATTGCTTCATATTTCTATGTGTTACATGGAACCACCATTCGATCCCTCATCTCTTCGACGCACTATTTAACGCACTATTCAACGCTTACACTATCGTTCTCTAATTAGGCTAACTCTCAAGGGATCCATTCAATCCAAGCTTGTGTTTATTTACTAAACACAAACTATAAGTATACTCGATCCCTATTTGCTTAACGCACTTTTGGGTGTTACATACGGTACTTATGTCAAATCACATCGACACACAACGCAAACAATTTTTATACGCTAACCACTCTCGCATGTTATACGTGTTATTCGATGAATGCTAGTATGTTATGTTTACACAGTGATTGTTGCCTGACACCTTAGCAACGATAGTACTATACTTTGGACTCAGCACCTGTCGTGGACAGGGGTTGTTAAGGGCTTTTCTTCACGAGTCACCGTGGTGATATGTGTTGCGCATTCTACAACTCGCAGTCATGTCTGTGCATATTTCATTGTCGATGGCTTACTTGCTTCACATTTCTACGTGTTATGTGACAACTCGTAATTTAGAACCCTTCATTGTATTTTGAAGTAACACGCTTGAACGTTATGTGACTATTTGACATGTTGGTTTAATGAATGTTATAAGTGTATGTTATGATATTGTGATATGTGAATGTATGTGATTCGAACCACACAACTCTAATCCGATTACACAAGCCCATTCGGGCCACACTTTGGGTTCGACCCACTCCCTTTACACGCATAACCCATGAGGAGATGTGAATTCCTCATTAGTTGCAAACCTCATAACACACACAAACCCTACTCCCTTTCTCTCCTCTCAAAGCCGACGACAACACATCCCCATCCTTCGAAGACTTTCTTGTTGGATTGATCTAGTATTTCTCTCAATCGGTTAGTGTTATATCCTCGCTTGATTCCTGTATGATTGATGCTTGTTGTACGATTGATTATATGATGATTTATGTTGATGTTAAGGTATGATGTTAGTAAACTCTAGATAAACAACCTACTAGATCAATAAGGGGATTGTATGTTTGATAGATACTTTGTCGTTGATCTAGATAATTAAGAACTGAATAAATGTAATCGGCTGCATGTATGTTGAAACCGGATCAGTTGTATGGTCGAATATGAAGTATAATATGATGGTTTGAAACTCCTAATTGAATGGTTAAATGTTGTGAATTGTTTGAATGTTTTGAACATGTCTAGGGTTCTTAAGAGATTGATGTTAAAAACTATTGTTTGATCGATTATTGTTTGGTTTGGAAACTGTTAGCATTGATTGATCAAATGGAATTTTGGAAACTGTTGAATGATATAACTAATTAGCATAAGTTTCGGATTTTTAAACTAATCGCACAAGCTTTTCGGTCGCACAAGATCAGATCGCACAAGATCTGATCCGAACGAACAAGTGTCTGGTCGCACAACACAGTCACACAAGTCATAGAGTGCAACTGATTAAACACAGTGTACAACACAGCATTTGCCTGATCGCACAAGACCTTGTGGATCGCACAAGATGGTGTCGATCGCACAAGGCTTGGGCCATACACAAACTGTTACACGGTTGGGCCTCAAAGCCCAAATCCCAATCGCACAAATCGTCCGGATCGCACAAAACATCCAGACCGCACAAGATCAACAAGTCTTATTGTTTCGGCCGGGTTATTCTATTGGGCTTCATTTAGGGAATCGCACAAGATTAATGGGCTAATGAACTTGTGCGAGCCCAACCTTCTGAGTCGCACAAGTTGGGTATTATGTGGACTTGACTGTTTGAGTGATTTACATGTTTGCCATGATCAATACGTGTTCGTAATCTGTTAGCTTATGTGTAAACATACGTGCACTACTTGAACCTAGACCTGACTTGTATGGTAACCATGTTAGGACGTGGTTGACCACTAGGAGCTAAATCGACTTTTACTTATCTGCCGAGCTAACCTAAGGTGAGTTCACACTTTCTACAAGGCATGGGATTCCCAGGGGTTGGGAATGGGTTAAGGAATATGGATTTCCTCGTCCTTCTTGGGTAGGACAGTACGGGTTAAGGAATGTAATTCCTCGTCCTCTTGGACAGTCTAAATTTCACTAGACCAAAACTCTATCATGAAGTCCCTCCTTTTTATATCGACTTAATCGCCGGGCCAATGGCGAGCGGGTCATTAGTTAGATAGCGCTATTTAGGTCTGACAAGCCTCACACCGTGCCGCAGAGGACGGGCGTGAACTAATGGATCTGGGCACGTCAATGATGATAGACATTGACGCTAACGGCACATAAACATGACTACCGTCAGCGGTCGATATGGTAACGAGTCTAGTAGTATATACATGGGGTAGCCCCCACGGCCAGAGAGCCAGATAATTAAACACGGGGTAGCCCCCACGGCTGATTGCCAGAGTAAACGGGATTAAACAAAACACGTTTTCAACTATGGGGTAACCCCCACGGCAGGGATGCCAGTTAAAAGAAACCGTTTTTGGAACAACTTAAAACAAACACCCAACTGTGAACTCGCTCAACTTAGTTATTGACTCGTTACTACATGTTTTGCAGGTCACTAGGTACTTAGCTGGAGCTTGCATGGGGAAGAGTCGTTGTGGGACATGGACATCTGTGTGCCATGTTAAACATTGAAACGTTTAAACTTATGTTTTGGTTTTTAAACATTATGCTTCCGCTTTGCAACTTAACTATGTTTTGTTTGAACACCAATTATATTGTGTTGGTTTTTATTATTACTTACATGCTTGTTCAATATGATTGGTGGCTTGATCCTGGGCAGTCACGCCTCCAAGCGGTGATACTCTGCAGGTGGATTTTGGGGGTGTGACAGATTGGTATCAGAGCCGTTGGTTATAGTGAACTTGGTTTTAATAGGGAAAAAGTTTTGTTAAAACGAGACTATAACCTATACAGTGCTCAACGATCCACAACGACGCTTCGCTCCACGTGCAAGACTCGACATTCTAGGTGATATGGTTTATGTTTTATTGCCTACTTGCTAGATTACATAGAACTTTACTTATGGTATGCTTAGATACGTAGCAACGATAGTTTGAAAACACATGTGTGCTTACTCTCTTCTGTCATCGCACTTTCGCGAACCCCTCTCACTCATGTTTCTCTTGATATGAAGATCATGGCTGGACACATTAACATGACTCAAGCCCAGTTGACGGCTCTGATTAACCAACAAATTGCTGCGGCACTTGCAACCGCTCAAGCAGGAGGTCAACCTACACAACCTCCTGTGTGCACTTTCAAGACCTTTATGGACTGTCGACCAAGTACCTTCAGTGGTACCGAAGGAGCTGTAGGTCTCCTCCACTGGTTTGAGATGCTCGAATCTATTTTCGAGATGTGTGAATGCCCTGAGGCTCGCAGGGTGAAGTATGCTACTGGTACTCTCGAAGGTATAGCGCTCACGTGGTGGAACGCTCAGGTCCAAATGCTGGGGTTGGTTGCTGCTAACGCCACCCCATGGAACAATTTTATGGAAATGATTAAAGAGGAATATTGCAATCGTGATGACATCCACAAGTTGGAGGTAGAGTTCTTCAACCACAAAATGACGGGGTCAGAAATTGAAGCTTACACAAAAAGATCGAACGAGCTAGCTATCTTATGTCCTACTATGGTGGATCCTCCCATTAAGCGTATTGAACTATACCTTAAGGGTTTAGTGCCAGAGATTCAAAGTCATGTGACTTCAGCTAACCTCGCCACCATCCAGCAAGTTGTTTAATTGGCTCACCGTCTCACTGATCAGGCGGTGGAACAGAACAGGTTACCAAAACGTATTAGTGCTACAGCTACTTCAGATGTTCCTAGTGACAACAAGCGTAAATGGGATGGAGCTTCAAGCAAAGGTTCAACTTCTGTACAGTCTCAGTCTCAGTAGAGAAGGACTGACGACTACAAGAGCCCTAGTCAGCAATCATCTGGTAGCCAAAGTCAAGGAGGGTACAGGGGAATTCACCCCAAATGCAATCGCTATAACCTACACCACAGCGGGCCATGCACCAGGAGTAACTGTCATCGGTGCAACAAGCCAGGCCACGCCGCAAAGGATTCCAGAAGTTTATACCCTGCAAATCAGAATCGTCAGCAACAACAAGCCCCACAACGCCAGCAGCAGCAGCAAGGCGTCAACAAAGGGTGTTTTCAGTGTGGAGCTGAAGGCCACTTCAAGAGAGATTGTCCCCAACTGAACCGGAACCAGAACAACAACAATAATAACAACCAGGGGAATGGAAACAACGGGGGTAACAACGGCAATGGTGCAAGGGGTCGTGTGTTCGTTATTGGCCAGGGTGAAGCGAGGAATGATCCCAACGTTGTGACGGGTAAGTTCCTACTGGATGACTTTTATGTTACTGTTTTATTTTATTCGGGTGCTGATACGAGCTACGTGTCCTTAAAAGTTAGTCAAATGCTTAAGCGTACCCCGACACTATTGAACACCAAGCACACTGTAGAGTTAGCTAATGGTAAAAGTTTAGAGGTCACACACGTAGTCAAGGGTTGTAACCTTGTTCTTGCTGGTCACACTTTCTCTATCGACCTCCTGCCTATCGTTCTGGGTAGTTTCGACGTTGTCATTGGGATGGACTAGTTATCCCAACACCAAGCAGAGATTCTTTGCAACGAAAAGATTGTCCGTATTCCTCGTTCAGGTGATGAACCTCTCATGATTCGTGGCGACAAGAGTGGTGCTGTTGTGAGCAGCATCTCTTTCCTTAAGGCCCAGAAGTGTTTACGAAAGGGTCACACTGCTATTTTGGCTCTTGTTACAGACACCTCGAAGAAAGAGAAGAAAATAGAAGATTTTCCTATTGTACGTGACTTTCCTGAGGTATTCCCTGAGGAATTACCTGGCCTTCCGCCTCATCGTCAAGTCGAGTTTCAAATTGAGCTGGCTCCTGGAGCAGCGCCCATAGCTCGAGCACCTTATCGTCTAGCTCCATTTGAACTAGAGGAGCTGTCTACGCAACTACAAGAGCTTTTGAATAAGGGTTTTATTCGTCCTAGCTCTTCGTCATGGGGAGCTCCAGTGCTTTTTGTGAAGAAGAAAGACGGTACCTTCAGAATGTGTATCGACTATCGAGAACTCAACAAGGTGACTGTGAAGAATCATTATCCTCTTCCACGTATCGACGACTTATTCGACCAGTTGCAAGGGTCGAGTTTTTATTCAAAGATTGATCTAAGATTGGGATATCACCAGCTGGGAGTCCGAGAAGAGGACGTCTCCAAAACAGCCTTTAGAACTCGTTATGGACACTACGAGTTTTTGGTCATGCCTTTCGGGCTGACAAACGCACCTGCGGTTTTCATGGACCTTATGAATCGAGTGTGCAAGCCCTACCTAGATAAGTTCGTCATAGTTTTCATCGACGACATCCTGATCTATTCTAAGAGTCAGGAAGAACACGAGCAGCATCTACGACTTATTTTGGAACTTCTTCGAACAGAACAACTTTATGCAAAGTTCTCGAAACGCGACTTCTGGCTTCGTGAAGTCAATTTCCTAGGCCACGTGGTAAACAAGGATGGGATTCACGTTGATCCATCCAAGGTAGACTCGATCAAGAACTGGCCTGCACCTCGTACACCGATAGAAATTCGCCAATTCTTGGGTTTGGCAGGCTATTACAGAAGGTTTATCAAGGATTTTTCCAAGATTGCGCAACCACTCACCTCACTAACTCAGAAAGGTGTCACCTATCGTTGGGGTGATGCACAGGAAACTGCGTTTCAACACTTAAAGGATAGACTTTGTAGCGCCCCTATCCTCTCATTGCCAGAAGGCACAGATGATTTTGTGGTTTATTGTGACACATCCATTCAGGGATTTGGATGTGTGCTGATGCAACGTGACAAGGTCATTGCTTATGCGTCACGTCAACTTAAGATTCATGAAAGGAACTACACTACGCATGATTTGGAGCTGGGAACTGTTGTTTTCGCACTTAAGATATGGAGACATTACCTGTACGGTACCAGGTGCACCATTTACACCGATCACAGGAGTCTCGAGCATATCTTCAAACAGATGGAGTTAAACATGCGTCAACGTCGATGGGTCGAGTTACTGAATGATTACGAATGCACGATCAAGTACCATCCAGGCAAAGCCAATGTTGTGGCTGACGCCCTCAGTTGAAAGGACACTACACCTAAGCGCGTTCGAGCATTACAACTCACCATTCAATCTAGTCTTCCTTCCCAGATACGAGATGCCCAGGTAGAGGCATTGAAACCAGAAAACGTCAGGGCTGAAGCCCTACGTGGCTCAAGGCAACAGTTGGAACAAAAGGAAGACGGTGCATACTATGTAACAGGACGCATTTGGGTCCCACTCTATGGCAACCTGCGAGAGCTTGTGATGGATGAGGCACACAAGTCTCGTTACTCAGTACATCCTGGTTCGGATAAGATGTACCACGACTTGAAATCTACGTATTGGTGGCCTAGCATGAAAGCCCACATAGAAACCTACGTTAGTAAATGTTTGACTTGTGCGAGAGTCAAAGTCGAATATCAGAAACCGTCAGGCCTACTTCAACAACCAGAGATACCACAATGGAAATGGGAGAAAATTTCCATGGATTTCGTTATTGGCCTGCCTAGATCTCAACACGGGAATGATACTATTTGGGTGATTGTGGATTGACTCACAAAGTCTGCACACTTCTTAGCTATCAAGGAAACGGATAAGTTCTGCACTCTAGCAGACGTATATCTTAAGGAAGTTGTCTCGAGGCACGGGGTGCCCACCTCTATTATCTCTGATCGTGCCCACCTCTATTATCTCTGATCGTGATGCATGTTTTACTTCTGAACTGTGGCAAGCAATGCACAAGTCCTTTGGCTCACGTTTAGATATGAGCACAGCTTATCACCCGCAAACGGATGGGCAGTCTGAACGCACCATCCGGACCCTTGAAGACATGCTTCGTGCATGTGTTATCGATTTTGGCAACGGCTGGGAAAAGCATCTCCCATTAGTGGAGTTCTCGTATAATAACAGTTACCACACCAGCATTCAGGCCGCTCCATTTGAGGCATTGTACGGGCGTAAATGCCGATCACCTCTTTGTTGGGCAGAGGTGGGGGATAGTCAGATCACTGGCCTAGAACTTGTGGTAGACACGACAGAAAGGATTGCTCAAATACGACAACGAATGGCGGTAGCTCGCGACCGTCAGAAAAGCTACGCTGATAAGGGCAGGAAACCACTCGAGTTCCAGGTTGGGGATCGAGTGCTACTTAAAGTCTCACCCTGGAAGGGTGTTGTTCGTTTTGGTAAACGAGGCAAACTTAACCCACGATACGTTGGACCTTTCGAAATCATCGAGAAAATAGGAAAAGTGGCCTACAAACTAAACCTACCAGCAGAACTCAGTGGAGTTCACAACGTTTTCCACGTGTCGAATATGAAGAAGTGTCTGTCAGATGAGACCCTTATAGTTCCTTTGAAGGAGCTCACTATCGAAGATCAGTTGCGATTTGTCGAGGAACCAGTAGAGCTTACTGACCGAGATGTGAAGATTCTCAAGCGCACTAGAATTCCTCTTGTTCGAGTTCGTTGGAACTCACGTCGTGGCCCAGAGTTCACATGGGAACGCGAAGATCAAATGAAACAAAAGTATCCCCAACTGTTCGCAAACAGTACAACCACTACTAAGGCTGAAGCTACCACGGAAATTCGGGATGAAATTCCAGATCAACGGGGGGTGGATGTGACACCCCAGGAAAACCAGGTAACATAACTAGCTTCCTCAGTACGTACGTGCTAAATTTCAGGACGAAATTTCTTTCAACTTGGGGATAATGTGACAACTCGTAATTTAGAACCCTTCATTGTATTTTGAAGTAACACGCTTGAATGTTATGTGACTATTTGACATGTTGGTTTAATGAATGTTGTAAGTGTATGTTATGATATTGTGATATGTGAATGTATGTGATTCGAACCACACAACTCTAATCCGATTACACAAGCCCATTCGGGCCACACTTTGGGTTCGGCCCACTCCCTTTACATGCATAACCCATGAGGAGATGTGAACTCCTCATTAGTTGCAAACCTCATAACACACACAAACCATACTCCCTTTCTCTCATCTCAAAGCCGACGGCAACACATCCCCATCCTTCAAAGACTTTCTTGTTGGATTGATCTAGTATTTCTCTCAATCGGTTAGTGTTATATCCTCGCTTGATTCCTGTATGATTGATGCTTGTTGTACGATTGATTATATGATGATTTATGTTGATGTTAGTAAACTCTAGATAAACAACCTACTAGATCAATAAGGGAATTGTATGTTTGATAGATACTTTGTCGTTGATCTAGATAATTAAGAACTGAATAAATGTAATCGGCTGCATGTATGTTGAAACCGGATCAGTTGTATGGTCGAATATGAAGTATAATATGATGGTTTGAAACTCCTAATTGAATGGTTAAATGTTGTGAATTGTTTGAATGTTTTGAACATGTCTAGGGTTCTTAAGAGATTGATGTTAAAAACTATTGTTTGATCGATTATTGTTTGGTTTGGAAACTGTTAGCATTGATTGAGCAAATGGAATTTTGGAAACTGTTGAATGATATAACTAATTAGCATAAGTTTCGGATTTTTAAACTAATCGCACAAGCTTGTCGGTCGCACAAGATCTGATCCGAACGAACAAGTGTCTGGTCGTACAACACAGTCGCACAAGTCATAGAGTGCAACTGATTAAACACAGTGTACATCACAGCATTTGCCTGATCGCAAAAGACCTTGTGGATCGCACAAGATGGTGTCGATCGCACAAGGCTTGGGCCATACACAAACTGTTACACGGTTGGGCCACAAAGCCCAAATCCCAATCGCACAAATCGTCCGGATCGCACAAAACATTCGGACCGCACAAGATCAACATGTCTTATTTTTTGGGCCGGGTTATTCTATTGGGCTTCATTTAGGGAATCGCACAAGATTAATGGGCTAATGAACTTGTGCGAGCCCAACCTTTTGAGTCGCACAAGTTGGGTATTATGTGGACTTGACTGTTTGAGTGATTTACATGTTTGCCATGATCAATACGTGTTCGTAATCTGTTAGCTTATGTGTAAACATACGTGCACTACTTGAACCTAGACCTGACTTGTATGGTAACCATGTTAGGACGTGGTTGACCACTAGGAGCTAAAGCGACTTTTACTTATCTACCGAGCTAACCTAAGGTGAGTTCACACTTTCTACAAGGCATGGGATTCCTAGGGGTTGGGAATGGGTTAAGGAATATGGATTTCCTCGTCCTTCTTGGGTAGGACAGTACGGGTTAAGGAATGTAATTCCTCGTCCTCTTGGACAGTCTAAATTTCACTAGACCAAAAATCTATCATGAAGTCCCTCCTTTTTATATCGACTTAATCGCCGGGCCAATGGCGAGCGGGTCATTAGTTAGATAGCGCTATTTAGTTCTGACAAGCCTCACACCGTGCCGCAGAGGACGGGCGTGAACTAATGGATCTGGGCACGTCAATGATGATAGATATTGACGCTAAGGGCACATAAACATGACTACCGTCAGCGGTCGATATGGTAACGAGTCTAGTAGTATATACATGGGGTAGCCCCCACGGCCAGAGAGCCAGATAATTAAACATGGGGTAGCCCCCACGGCTAATTGCCAGAGTAAACGGGATTAAACAAAACACGTTTTCAACTATGGGGTAACCCCCACGGCAGGGATGCCAGTTAAAAGAAACCGTTTTTTTGGAATAACTTAAAACAAACACCCAACTGTGAACTCGCTCAACTTAGTTGTTGACTCGTTACTACATTCTTTGCAGGTCACTAGGTACTTAGCTGGAGCTTGCATGGGGAAGAGTCGTTGTGGGACATGGACAGCTGTGTGCCATGTTAAACATTGAAACGTTTAAACTTATGTTTTGGTTTTTAAACACTATGCTTCCACTTTGCAACTTAACTATGTTTTGTTTGAACACCAATTATATTGTGTTGGTTTTTATTATTACTTACATGCTTGTTCAATATGATTGGTGGCTTGATCCTGGTCAGTCACGCCTCTAAGCGGTGATACTCCGCAGGTGGATTTTGGGGGTGTGACATGTTACATGTTGGTTATGCGTAAATCGCTTTCGCTACTATTATGCTATTAAACTTGTATGCTCACCTTTACACTATGTGTATTGACTTTATTTTAACGTATGTGACAGGTGTTTAGGATGCTTGCTAGCTGTGATGAATCAAGTTTAGGTGGTCTAGAAACCCAAGAATAATTTATGAGTTGTCGGAACAATTTTTGTCTTTGAGAACACTATGTCTATAATAACTGTTTTAGTTTATATGTTATGGTATGGGTCATGACGTTAAATATTTGGTAATTATAGTTGTTATAGATTCTCCTAGACAATCTGTTTCGCTCAGTGTCGCACCCCGATGTTTCCGCCATCGGTTGGGGTGTGACAGTCGGTCTGGGGATGGAAAGCGGTACTGAGATTAAGAGTAGTACTGAGAGTGGATTGAAAAGTTTCCCAGAGGCGTGAAGTGAATCGACCATCACGGTCAGAGATGATGTCACGAGGTGTCCCATGTCGATAAATGACTTCGTCGGTATAGATTCGTGCCAATTGTTCGACCTTGTAGTCTTCTCGTATCGGTAGAAAATGGGCGGATTTAGTAAGTCGATCAACGATAACCCAAATGCTATCATGACCTGATGGTGTGCGAGGGAGTTTCGTAATGAAGTCCATAGCTATACTCTCCCATTTCCACATCGGGATCTCGGGTTGTTCGAGTAAGCCAGAGGGTCGTTGATGTTCAGCCTTGACCTTGGAACAAGTCAGGCATTTTGAAACGTAAAGAGCGATATCCTTCTTTATTCCAGGCCACCAATACCTGGCACGCAGGTCCTGGTACATCTTGTCAGCACCAGGATGAATGGAATATCGAGATTTGTGGGCTTCTTCTAGCAAAATATCTTGGAGATTATTGCGATTGGGAATCCAAATTCGGTCGAGATAGTGAAATATTCCATTCGGCTTATATACTAGTTGGTTTTCGGATCCAAGAATGCGTTCTTCTTTCAAGGGGTGTTCGGTGAAACAAGCATGTTGAGCGTCACGAATAAGAGCTTCGAGGTCGTGTTGGGCTTGAATGTTAGGAACGCTATGTAAATAGCTTCGTCGGCTAAGAGCATCGACAACGGCATTTGCTTTGCCTGGGTGGTAGCGAATCTCACAGTCGTAGTCGTTGAGAAGTTCGACCCATCTGCGTTGGCGCATATTAAGTTCTTTCTGATTCAAGATGTGTTGTAGGCTCTTATGGTCGGTAAAGACCGTACACTTGGTACCATATAGGTAGTGTCGCCATATCTTTAACGCAAAAACAACTGCACCGAGTTCGAGATCGTGGGTTGTATAGTTCTTCTCGTGGACCTTGAGCTATCGAGATGCGTACGCGATAACCTTGTCACGTTGCATAAGAACACAACCAAGACCGAGGTTAGAGGCATCGCAATAGACTACAAAGTCGTCGTTTCCATCGGGTAGCGCGAGTATAGGAGCGTTGCAAAGCATACGCTTAAGAGTTTGAAAGGCATCCTGTTGTTCGGTTCCCCAAACAAAAGGCTTGTCTTTATGCATCAGAGAGGTGAGAGGAACAGCGATTTTCGAGAAATCAACGATAAATCGGCAATAATAACCCGCCAACCCGAGAAAAGAACGAACTTCAGACGGGGTTTTCAGCGTAATCCAACTCCTAACTGCTTTAATCTTCGCGGGATCGACGTGAATACCTAGATTATTGACAATTTGACCGAGGAATTGAACCTCCTCAAGCCAAAATTCACACTTGGAGAAATTGGCATAGAGGCGATTCCCCTAGAGAACTTCGAGTACCAAATGAAGATGTTGCGCATGTTCGAATTTCGACTTCGAGTAGATAAGGATATCATCGATAAACACGATGACGAAGCGGTCGAGAAAGGGTTTACACACGCGATTCATTAAATCCATAAAAAATTCGGGGGCATTAGTAAGACCAAAGGGCATAACGACAAATTCATAGTGGCCATAGCGAGTTTGAAAAGCGGTTTTGGGGATATCTTCCTCCTGAATTTGTAGTTGATGATAACCAGAGCGTAGGTCGATCTTAGAAAAACACGTAGCGCCTTGCAATTGATCAAACAGATCATCGATTCGAGGTAAGGGATAGCGATTCTTGATAGTAAGCTTATTGAGTTCCCTATAGTCGAACATTCGGAACGATCCATCCTTCTTTTTTAACAAAAAGGACAAGTGCACCCCATGGAGAGGTGCTAGGGCGTATGAAGCCTTTATCAAGCAATTCCTGGAGTTGACTGGAGAGTTCGCGCATTTCGGATGGCGCAAGACGATAAGGCGCTTTAGCGATGGGGTTGGCTCTAGGAATGAGGTCAATGCGAAAATCGATATCACGAGATGGCGGTAGACCAGGTAAATCGTCGGGAAAGACATTAGGAAAATCACGAACCACGAGCACTTTCTTTTCCTTCTCCGCTACTACGATGTGTGCCAAGAAAGCCTTGTATTTCTTGCGGAGATACTTTCTTACTTGGACCCACGACATGAGTTTCAGTTCTTTCGAAGATACTTCGCCATAGACACACAGTTGATCATCGTTTGAAAGAGAGAAACGGGTCATCTTATCGAAACAAACAACTTCAGCACGATTTTCATGAAGAAAATCCATGCCTACAATGATATCAAAACTACCAAGCTGCATCGGAATGAGATAGATCGGGAAGACGTGATTGTTGAGTTCAAGAGTAAAATCACGTAGAACGGAACCAACAGTGACGGTTCTTCCAGTGGCGATTTCTACGTCGATTGTAGTTGGGAGGCTAGCGCGTTTACGGTTTAGGAGTTTTTCGAATTCAAACGACACAAAACAGTTATCGGCTCCAGTATCAAACAAACACGAAGCATAAAATACCGTTAACGAGAAACATACCATTGACAACGTTGTTGTCAGTTTGGGCCTGGCGAGCATTGATGTTGAAAGCTCGCCCACGGGCTACTTGTTGCTATGTGTCACACCCCAACCGATGGCGGAATCATCGGGGCGCGGCACTAGGCGAATCAGATTTCTCAGGAGAATCCATAACAACTATTAGCGACAATATTTAATGCGTTCATTATCCCATACTAATAAACAAATATAATCACATAAGTTATCACAGATGTTGTGTTCTCTCGAACAATACAAATCCGACAACCTAGATTTTAGTTGCGTTTCTAGACTCCCTAGCTTGATTGAGATAGTCTGCGATCTAACCTACAACATACGTTAAAATAAAGTCAATACAAAAGTATTTGCAAGTATACAAGTTTGATATGTAATAGCATAATAGATTAAAAGTGATGCGAATTCCTACATACATATACGGGATACACGACATATATACTCACAAAACCGATACTACCAGCTAAGTCCTCGATGCTCGAATACGCGATGGCAAACTAGACCCCGTCGGACGCAATAGTACTATACTAGTCATGGTGGGACGTCGCGAGTATAAGTCCTAGCACATATGTAACTAGCATCACGTACAACTATGCAAGTAAGTCATTCGCAAGTGATAAATAGTTTAAGCATTTGATATGATTTGATTTGATAGCAACGTATGTTACACCCAAAAGTGCCACAGCAAAAAGGGGTTCAAGTATACTCACAGTGCGTAACCAGCGAGAACACAATTTGATTGGATTGATTTGGAGTGCACCTGAGTTATCATAAACATGGAACGGTAGCATAAGCGATGGTGTGCTAAACAGAAATCTTGTCGTAATGACTGATATCCAGTCGGATGGTGCTCATCCGGTTGGACAACAGTTTCTTGGGTCGGATGCTGGTAACCGATCGGATGGTATGTTATCTGGTAGGTTGGCATACTATCCGATCGGATGACATGTTATCCGATCGGGTGACATGTTGTCCGGTCGGATTGCATGTTATCCGGTCGGATTGCATGTTATCCGGTCGGATTGCATGTTGTCCGGTCGGATGGCATGTTATTCGGTCGGCTGACATGTCTGTCCGGTCGGATGACATGTCTGTCTGGTCGGATGACATGTCTGTCCGGTCTGACACCTCCGGCGAGATGTGTTTCATCATTTCGATCAGAGTGTTGAGCGTTGCGATAGTTTTTGGTCACACATTTTCATATATTTATTTATTAATCACAAAAGGTCGTATATACGTATCCGTGCTTCCAAACATTCGGTGCGATAATCGAGTTACGCGTGGTCGCGGGTGCGCTTTCGAGTTTGCGATGTGTTGTGCCACAATGACTGACAGGGTACTACTTGCTCGTATTGCCATCGTCGTCACGATGGCTGGAGGGATAGTACTCACCTGAGAGTTCTTGTTAGCGTTAATTGTTTGTGTTGTGACACATCACGGCCATCGAGGAGGGTAGAATAGGTCCCCACTCAATGTCATCGTGAGTGTTAGTATGTGCGATGCGATGTAGTGTTAAATTATGCGAATATATGCAATTATACTGTGAAATAGTGACGTATGCGATATAGTTACATTATGATCCGAATCTATGGTGCTAGGCGTAACGCGTGTAGCGAGTGGTAACAATGCACGAAAGTGCGGCTTGTTACAGTCTCCCCTGCTTTAGGAAATTTCGTCCCGAAATTAATCCAACAGGTAGACTTTTAAGAGTTGATCCCGTATGAGTAGCGATACAACGAGTTAATCGGGTGAGAGTTGACAAGCGAGAGCGTTTCGAGTAAGAGAGATCGACCGCGATAGCGAGAAGCGATGTAATGACAAAAGGAGCATCCCACGAGTTGGCGTTTCAAAAGTACCTCAAGTCGCGAAGAATTTGTAAGTTCGATGCGATTGAAAATTTAAAGAACTTGAAAGGTTTCTCATAACGTAGGGTTAACTGAGTCGATTGTTAACCATCGTTGCAAGAAACGTTCGTTTTTAGATATTTAAAAGAAGTTTGGAAGGAAATCTTGAAAATTTTTCTTATAACGTAGGGTCAACTGATTCGATGTTAACCAACGTTGCAAGAAAGTTTAGGTTTTAAACATTTTAAGGAATTCGAAAATGAAAACTGGGGTTACGGAAACCCTCCTATGACATGGGTTCAAGCTGAACTCGATGTCAAACCAATGTCTTAAGAAGGATTTCGTTTTGTTGTTGCAAAAGTTTTTTAAGAAAACTGGACTTATGAGACTTCCCTTGGGCATGGAGTTAAGCTGATTCGATGTTACCTCCACATCGTGAGGAAATTTACTTGTCCAATGGTTTTAATAAAAATTAAAAAAAATTAGTTTTTAACAGTTTGAAAAGTTAATTAACATCGAGCCCCACTTGGCACTTTCTCACGAAAGTACCAGCGGCGTATCCACCATGTTTCTCCCATATTACTTCTGTTTCGTGAGGCGGTGTCATGTGTGGCGATATGACACAGATAGAATTGTGCTACCTCGGTCCAATCGATAGGAAGTCGGACCGAGTTGAAGATAGAATCGAATAGGCTAAACAGGCGAGTTGAATTACGAACGTAGCTATAACAGCGTGCGCGAGTAGCCTGGTGACATGAAAGATTGATGTGTCGTGTCTGGACAGGCGTCGAGCAATAAGCGAATGGCGCGATTTCGATTAGATTCCACATTAAACCCACATGGCACGTTTCCATGAGAGTTTGCTAACATGGCGAAACACCACGTTCGACCAGGTTAGTTTTGTCCCGTGAAGCGATGTCATGCATACTAATACCACACAGACTGCGATGAATACCAAGCAATTGAGCGATGAGCGATAAGCGGTACACGATAAGCGAATAAGCGATAGACGATACACGATAAGCGAGTAATGTGATTTGATTTAGCCTTCATAACTTTATAATTTAATCAACGTTAAGCCCCACATGGCATCTGCCCATGAAAGTTTGCTAGTATGGCTGAATCACTTATGCATATAGGAAGTACCAGCGATGTATTTACCATGTTCCAACCACACCAGATGTGTTTCATGAATCGATGTCAGGTGTGCTCACGTACACAGGTAGCGATAAACAAATTTTGCGATAAGCGGTGAGCGGTAGCGACAACCGATTAATGATAAGCGACGGTTGTTGCATTGCGAGTGATGGAGATACGCTTGATTTATGTGATTCGATTGGATTGGATTGATCAACACCACAATTTTCTAACATTAGACCCCACATGGCCTTTTTCCACAAAAGTCTGCTGATATGGCTAAAACACTTATATATAGGAAGTACCAGCGGCGGATCCACCATGCTTTAGCCATATGAGTTTCGTTTCGTGAAGCGAGGTCATGTGTGCTAACTTAACACAGATGACACAGATAACGGTAGGCATTAGCGATGGTGATAGCGATGGAGCGAGCGATAGATTGATACACAGCAAGCGATATAGCGATACACACAATAAGCGATAGAGATTCACATAATAAGCGATAGAGATTGCGAGATACACATAATAGACAATAGCGATTGCGAGATAGATTTAAGCGATAATGCGATAGATTCCAACAAAACTGCGATTGAGTTGCGATGTGGACTTACGTCCAGTCTTGCGTCGCTGCAATTGCCCTGCGGGGTAGACTCACCAAGGTCTATCGATGAGGCGATTGCATTGCGTCCGCAGACTTACGAAAAGTCTCGCAGTGATGCGATTTAATTGTTACGCCTTGCGATTGAGTGTAGGGTGTCGAAAATAATCGTAATAGTATAGGTCTAAATAACGTTCAACTGCACATGGCACTTTCTTCGCGAAACATCGGTAGTATGATAAAGCATACCTTGCTTGACCCCTACTACTTACATCCCGTGATTTGGTGTCACACGTTGTCGAGACGCTTATGGCACCTTAGAATTTACTACGATCTCCGTGCACTGACCCAAATAATCCCGTGTGCACCCGTGATTAGTCGTTCCCTGCACGTTTATCGTACCTTATTCTAAGAGTGTAGTGAGGTTAAAACACGTTATATCGTGATATAGTATATAGTTCGTGTGTGTGAAGCTAGTCTAAGTACGACGACTAGGGAGTGAAAACGAAAGTTAACGTTACACATAGTGGCAACATCGTGTCATGAAGTAGGTTCAATTCTTAGAAATTGATGTCGAAAATCATATCATTATAACATTATCATACGCTTGCTAGATGCTTGGTGTCGAAGACTTTTGCTGGAGCTGTTGTTGTTGTAATCAAGTTCGCGGTTCGGTGCGGCAGTTGCAGGTGATGTGACCGTAACAGTTGCAATTGTTGCAGTGGTGACAGTCAGTTCCAACTGGATGGTGATAGGTGCACGTGTAACACTGAGGGTGAGTTCCAGTGTAGGCACGTCTTGGTAGGAGTGGAACTAATTGAAGAGGCTCTGGTTGTAGCAGTTCGGTTGCCGATGAGTTCGGGCTTGAAATCTTTCGTTTGCGGCTGGGTTTGTCGGTTTCTTGCGATGAGGTGTCGTCGTTGGGTGATTCATCTAAGGACTCTCTTGCAGAATCTTTGGCCGAGTCGTCGGAAGAACGGTTAGCAGAACCGTTAGGAGAATTGCCGGTAGAGTCGTCAGATGATTCGTGGGTAGAATCGTCAGATGAATTGATGATGATTGCTTGATGAGCTTGTTTGACAGAATTCTTGGAGAAAAATCCGTCTAAGGCTCGTTTGCTGTTGATTTCTGCGGCCAAGCGGTAGGTTTCTTCGATGGTAGCAGGTCTTGCAGCTTCGACAAAATCACCCACACACTCAGGCAAGCCACGAATGCACTTCGGGATGGCTTTTTCTGAAGTGTTGACTTGACTTGGGCAGATTACGCTAAGCTGTTTGAACCTTGCGGTGTAGTCAGCGTTGTGACCTCCGACTTGCTTGATTTTCCAGAATTCGTCTTCTAGCTTCTGAACTTCGTGAGGAGGACAGTACTCTTTCTTCATGAGCTCTTTCAGCTCATCCCAAGAGAGAGCGTAAGCTGCAGAGATCCCATGTTTGTTTCGTTTGGCGGTCCACCAATCGAGTGCTCGCGATTGAAATACTCCAGTAGCGCAAGTGGTACGGAAATTATCGGGACACCCACTTTGATGAAGGGTAACTTCGATAGAGTCGAACCACTGGAGTAGTTGAGATACACCTCCTTCACCCGTGAACCCCATCGGGTCACAGGCTTTGAAGTGTTTGTAAAGAAAAGTAGATTGCGGCTCTTTTGTCTTGACGTCTTTCGAAGCTCGAGAGTTGCTAAGAGAGTGCACTTGAGCGACGATCTGGGGAATCATTTCGGCCACTCCCTTAACCACAAGGGAGGCGATCCTCATTTCGTCCCTTCGTTTGGCTCGTCTCCTTGCTGACATTATCGAAGTAGAGTTGTTGGAAGGCATCTAGACAGGAAGAGACTTGGAGTGAGATTCGATCATAATGATTTTTGAGTTTTGCGATGCGATTGAGCGCGTTCAAAACTTGGTGCGATAATATAATAGTAATGCGAAATCACATAGGGGCCACATAGGAGACACGAAATTCCTAAGTTCTCACACAATGGCTTGTTTGTTTATACGTATATATATATTTACATAAATGTAATTTGTAATCATACACATACAGGTTGATTTAGAATATGTGAGGACGCGTTGAGGTGAGAAAGCGAGAGCGAAGGCGAGAGATTATGCATTAGTTTCGTTGCGAACATTCGGGTTTCGTTTTAGATTGCGATGGCTATGCGAGTTGTGCGTTTTGTAAAACAAGGAGCGAAAAATCGACAAATCGATAAAGCGTAAAGTTTAAAAGTGTAAACACATAAGCGTAAGTAGGTTCTGATAAGCGTATAATCGGCGAGTCCCAAGCTAGAAAAATAGATAGATTGCCTTGGGTGTTTAGGCGTTGACTACCCAAGGTAACCCAACTACACCCGACAAGTGTCACACCCCTTTCTGCGGCGGAAGCACGAGGTGTGATCATGAAAGGTTCTCATTGCATACGAAGAGTAAACATACTACATGCTCAAAAATAACTTCAAACATTACATTACTGAAAACATGTGTCAAGTGTTTACAACACGAGATAACATATTGTCTTAAAAGTCACAACTTTATTTAAAGATAAACAAAGCGACATCCACGAGCATGAGTAAGACCACGCGCACATCCATCCTAGTTACCTGAAATACATGTGAGTTTTGGAAAAACGTCAACATAATGTTGGTGTGAATTCATGCAGTTTTGTATTTCACGTTTGTATACTTTGTATGAAAACATAGTTTGAGAATAAATCAAGTTTTCATATATAAATCCAGTTTCATGTGTACACCACGTACTCATGTATAATTCAATTTCTTCTTGAGTACCCCACGTACTCAAGTATAATTCCCATTTTTCCTGAGTACCCCACGTACTTCAAGTATAATTCAATTTCTTCTTGAGTACCCCACGTACTCAAGTATAATTCAATCTTTTCTTGAGTATCCCACGTACTCAAGTATTCATCAATTTTTAGTATGGTATGACTTTTATGTAAATAAAGTATTCCTGTAAGTTTCAGGATTGTTAATGGGTTGCAAAGCCATTAACATGTGACACGACATAGGAAGTCACCAAACCTTAGGCATTTAATTGGTATATTCTGAGACACAAAAGCACTACTCGATTCTCGCCCTCACCGAGAGTGTGGCTGCCCGGCACCCGTTAGATCTAACCTTTTGTTCTGCGGTCTAGGTATATTGTTGATTAATGGTGCTTATGTACCCTATTCGTGACACTATTTCTCGCATCATTTCTCATAACGCCTCATACTTGGTTCTCGTTCTCACCAAGTGCGCTTCTCATATTCTTATATTTTGTCACACTTGGTTCTTGTTCTCACCAAGTGTACTTATATTTTCTAAGTGTCAAAATTTATAAGAATTTTGACAGAGTTTCCCCTAAAAATGGAGGTTTCCCATGTTTTCAAAACATGTGTTTATTTTCTTTTAAATCGTCAACAATCATCAACAACAATTATCAACAATACTCATCAACAATAATCACTAATTTCTCCATTTCATGAACTTGAATATTTACAAAAATGTGTAGTAACTTACTAACACATTTAGTAAGTCTTGTTATCTTTAAAAATAAGTTTAATTTCTTAAAAACTTTATTTTTAAAGATCTTGAAGTTTCACAACTTCTAGTCATGATTTACCAAAATATTTCTTTGTAGAACTCCCTTGTTACACAAGTGTCTACACACTTGTTTATTTACTAAAATGCTTTTAATTTATATAAGGTCCGGGTTTTAACAAAACTAGCATTTTCCGCTTGGTTCTTCCGAAAAACCACTTGTAGATCTTTAGATCTACATGCTTAGAGTCTTATTTTACAAGGAAAATTATGTTTACACAAGTTCCAAGTTCATGGTGGGTGATTTCATCATCTTTTATATTTTTAACACTTAACATACTACTAGTTCATGTTCTCGAACATGATCTAGTATGCGTAGATGATGATCCACCCTACTTATAATGACAAACAACATCAAATAATCTCAACTAGACAAGTTTCACAAGATTTACACAACTAGTTTCTCTTTATCCAACTTATTCATCATATGACCAAGACTTTGTGTTATGTTCTTGTGTGTGTTTGATTTTTAACCATTAAATCACCTATTAACCACCATAAACAAGAACAAGATGAAGATTTGAAGCACTTACTACTAGCACAAGGCTAGGGAAGTTCAAGACGTAAACAAGGTGGATAAAAGCACTAGAGAGAGGTCCTTCAAGATCCGTTGCTTGCAACCTTCCTAAATAGGCTCGAGACACCTTAGAATCACCTTGGAATGTATTGGAATGGATTGAAGATGAAAGTGTATGTGTGTGTTGTTGAGGCCGTAGCCAAGGAGGGAGGAAAGAGAGAGTTCTTGGAGTTGTGTGATGAATGAAATGAAGACATGAGCTTAATGTGCAATCTTATAATCCAAGTTCTAGTATTATCCCAAGTGTAAAGTGCTTCTAAAGGGGAGACAATATCCAATGAAATATCAACACAAGATCCTCATGTGGGGCTCCTTCATAACCGGCCCTTAGATGGGGGGGGGGGGGGTGGGGTCTTGGTTGCATTTCAATTCCAAGTTACTAATCTAGTTACATGTTAAGAATTAGATTTAGTGTGTTAAGTATGTTATATAATGTGAAGTGTGTTAGGGTGTTCGGGGACCCTAACTAGCTTAGAAAAATAAAAACAATGCTTCTAGCATTATTTTGGTGTTCCGGGTAATATCCGGTTGTTCGGTTACATACCGATTCGTTAAAGTGCTAAATTGCACCTTTTAGTGTCTAATAAGTATCTTTCTTGTACTCTTTCAATTCCCAACACTTAGGGAAATATCCTGGATAATAAAACGATATTTCTGCAAAATATTCATATGATTAAATGTTGAATTATTGCTGAATTATATAAATTCTGCACTTAAAGTGCGTTTCGGGTGCTTTTTAGTGCTTATTTTTGCTTTCGCAATGTCTATAAATTAAACCCTTATGTGTACTCTTGGGTTTTAATGTACTTTTGTCGTCGGACCTACACCTAGGCCTCAATTCTAATGTCTGACTGCTTTCTGCAGTTCAGTTGACACAGTGTGTCTTACCGGTGAGTTTACTATTATTTCTGACGCAACGCTCTCGTTTATGCATAAAGCAATATTTTGTAGTATACAACGTGCATGAATTCACTTGTTTAGTATGTGTTCAGCCATTGCTGACAATTAAGCACATAATTGCAGTCATTAAGCAATAATTAAAGTGTACGGAAATTACCGGTTTGTGCCAGTTGTCACAGTCTCCCCCCGTTAAAAGAATTTCGTCCCGAAATTCAGGCTGAACTAACTCTCGCAGGAGTCTTCTTGAATAGGTGGGGATACTTTTCTTTGAACTGGTCTTCACGTTCCCATGTGTACTCGGGTCCGTGCTTAGAGCTCCAACGTACTTTGACAAGTTTCACACTGCTCCTCCTGGTCTTGTTGACTTTCCAGTCGGTAACCTCAACGGGTTGTTCTGTAAATCGGAGGGCTTCATCAATATGCACTTCATCCATCGGGATGATCACGTTTTCTTGTGTTGGACTCTTCTTCAGGTTGGATACATGAAACGTATCATGTACTCCATTAAGTTCTTCCGGTAACTCCAACTTGTATGCCACGGTACCAATTCTCTTCAATATTCTGAATGGTCCGATGCATCGTGGATTCAGCTTTCCACGCTTTCCAAATCTGACTACGCCTTTCCAAGGTGAGACTTTTAACAACACTTTGTCTTCCACCTTGAATTCTACTCATTTTCTTTTTGGATCAGCGTAGCTCTTTTGTCGATCTCGAGCTGCCTTAATGCACTCTCGGATCTGCGCAATCTTGTCGGTTGTCTCTTGTACAAGTTCAGGACCAACCATAGGTTTATCTCCAGCATCTGCCCAACATAAGGGCGATCGGCATTTGCGGCCATACAGAGCTTCGAACGGCGCGGCTTTTATGCTTGTATGATAACTGTTATTGTAGGAAAACTCAACTAAAGGTAGATGAGTATCCCAACTGCTGCCTAGGTCCATGACACATGCGCGAAGCATATCTTCTAACGTTTGTATAGTCCGTTCGCTCTGGCTGTCTGTTTGCGGATGGAATGCCGTGCTCAGATCTAACTGAGATCCAAAGGCTTCCTGAAATGATTGCCAGATTCTTGAGACAAAGCGTCCATCTCTGTCTGAAATGATTGAGATTGGCACTCCATGACGTGCCACAATTTCTCTTAAGTATATTTCAGCAAGCTTTCCAGTGTTGTCTTTTTCACGGATCGGTAGGAAGTGCGCTGACTTTGTTAACCGATCAACTATTACCCATATCATATCGTGCCCTCTCGGGGTCCTGGGTAATTTCGTTATGAAGTCCATCGAGATTTGTTCCCACTTCCATACGGGAATCTCTGGTTGCTGTAGCAGGCCGGACGATTTCTGATATTCGGCCTTAACCTTAGCACAGGTTAGGCATTTTCCAACATAGACAGCAACGTCGCTTTTAAGTCTCGGCCACCAGTAATATTCCTTCAAGTCTTGATACATTTTGTCCGATCCTGGATGGATCGAATATCTCGATTTGTGCGCTTCATCAAGGATGACTTCTCGTATGCCACCATAGAGTGGAACCCAAATACGCTTCTTGAAGTATAAGGCTCCCTCTTCGTTTGGCACCATGTATTCCAGCATACCCCGTAGGTATTCAGCTTTACGGTTCTCTTCTTTAAGAGCTTCTTGTTGTGCATCACGAATGCGTGAAGTGAGGTTCGTTCGAATCGTCATTTCCAATGCTCGAACCCTTAGGGTCTTAACCCTTTCTTTTCGGCTCAATGCGTCCGCTACAACGTTTGCCTTTCCAGGATGGTACTTAATCTCACAGTCATAATCGTTCAGCAGCTCGACCCAACGTCGCTGGTGCATATTCAATTCCTTCTGATCAAATCTGTGTTGTAAGCTTTTGTGATCTGTGAAAATTGTACATCGAGTACCATATAAATAATGTCGCCAGATCTTCAGGGCGAATACCACTGCGCCCAGCTCCAGGTCGTGAGTGGTATAGTTTCTTTCATGTACCTTCAGTTGTCTTGAAGCGTAAGCGATGACTTTTTGGCGTTGCATGAGCACGCAACCCAAGCCTTGTCGTGAGGCGTCGCAGTATACCACGAAGTCTTCAGTGCCTTCGGGTAATGATAGTATCGGTGCATCGCATAGCTTGCTCTTAAGTAACTGGAAGGCTTCTTCTTGTTTGTGACCCCAGTCGTACTTCTTGTCTTTCTGTGTAAGGGTCGTTAGCGGTTGAGCTATCTTTGAGAAATTCTCGATGAATCGCCGATAATAGCCCGCTAAGCCCAAAAATTGTCGAACTTCGGTTGGGGTCTTGGGAGCTTCCCAATTCCTTATTGCTTCTATCTTGGACGGGTCTACATGAATGCCCTTCTCATTCACAACGTGACTAAGAAATTGTACTTCGCGAATCCAGAATTCGCATTTCGAGAACTTTGCATAAAGTTTCTCTTTCTTCAGTAGTTCCAGAATAGTTCTGAGATGTTGCTCATGCTCTTCTTTCATTCGCGAGTAAATCAGGATATCATCGATAAATACAATCACGAATTTATCAAGATATGGTTTGCATACGCGGTTCATCAGATCCATAAAGACCGCTGGTGCATTCGTCAGCCCAAACGGCATCACAAGAAATTCGTAGTGCCCATAGCGTGTTCTGAATGCAGTCTTTGGTACGCTTTCCTCTTGGATTCTCAGCTGATGGTATCCAGATCGAAGGTCGATCTTGGAATAGTAGCTTGATCCTTGCAATTGATCAAATAAGTCATCAATCCTTGGTAGCGGGTACCGATTCTTGATAGTGAGCTTGTTCAGTTCCCTGTAATCGATACACATCCGCAGTGTTCCATCCTTCTTCTTCACGAATAATACTGGAGCTCCCCAGGGTGAGAAGCTTGGCCTTATGAATCCTTTATCCAACAACTCCTGGAGTTGTGTAGATAATTCTTGCATTTCGGATGGTGCAAGTCGATAGGGAGCCTTGGCTACAGGAGCGGCTCCTGGAACCAAGTCTATGTGAAATTCGACTTGTCGTTGCGGAGGTAGTCCTGGCAGATCTTCGGGAAAAACATCAGGGAATTCCTTCACCACAGGAATGTCTTCGAGTTTTGGCTCCACAGCCTTCTTGTCTATAACGTGTGCTAGGAAAGCGACACATCCTTTCCTTAAGCACTTCTGTGCCTTCATGCAACTGATGATTCGAAGAGGTGCGTCTCGTTTTTCTCCATGCACGATGAGAGTTTCATCATTCGTCAGAGGGATGCGAATGATTTTCTCATGACAAATAACCTCAGCTTTGTTCTTGGACAACCAGTCCATTCCGACTACTACATCGAAGCTACCCAGTTGAATAGGTAAGAGGTCGATGTTAAATCTTCGTTCACCAAGTTCCAACGAGCAGCCTCTAACGACTTCGCCCGATTCAACAAGTTTGCCATTGGCTAGTTCTATGGAATAAGGAATTTCTAATCTACTAGATTCTATTCCGAGTATGCGTTTAAATTCCACAGACATGAAGCTATAATCGACGCCAGTGTCAAATAATATGGATGCAAAGTGATTGTTAATGAGAAACGTATCGGTGACCACGTTAGGGTCCTCGCGTGTGTTCTTTGCTCCAATCACAAATGCTCTAGCCTGAGCATTATTTCCCTCTGGGAAGTCCTTCATAAAATGATCATTGCTTCCACACTTGAAGCATCCTTGGTTCTGCCCCTCCCCGTTACCATTCTTGTTACTAGCATCGTTTCCATTTCGATTCTTTCCTTTTCCCCAACAGTCTTCTGTTTGATGACCCAATTTACCACATTTGTCGCACCTTGGAATGCGACAAGCTCCATCATGATGATACTTACATTTTTGGCATCTAGGCATGGAGCCTTGGTATGCTTTGGTTGCAAGGGTCTTCGCCTCCTGAGACGGGTCAGCGTCACGCTTCTTGTTGTTGAAACCTTTGTTGTTACGAGTTGCTTGGTTCAGATTCGAATGCTTTCTCTTTTTGTCACCGGACGACTCAGCATGTGTCTCGGTCTTCTCTGTTGGGTTCAGTGATAACTTCTTCATACGAACACAATCTTCGGTCAGGCTGACAGCCAGAGTTACAGCCTCAGTGATTGTTTGTGGTTTGGCCGACGTCACCATGCCACGAAACTCTGGGGCCAGTCCCCAAATGTAGCGTTCAACGCGCTTGAATTCGGGAGTCACCATGTAGGGAAGCACTCTAGACAGATCGTGGAACCTTCGAGTATAACCATTGATGTCAGCACCCACCATGGTCAAGTGCCAGAACTCCGTTTCCAGCCTTTGGAGTTCAGCGCGAGAGCAATACTTCTCTCTCATTCTTTCCTTCAGTTCCTCCCAAGTTAAGCCATAAGCGGCATCATCACCCAAAGTTTGGGCTTGCAGGTTCCACCAAGTCAGAGCTTCATCGACAAACAACCCAGTAGCAAAGGTGACTTGTTGATCCGCGGTACACTTGCTCATGCGGATAGTAGCTTCAGTCTTCTCCGTCCAGCGCACAAATGCTACTGCACCTCCTGTGCCGTCATAGTTCATCGGCTTGCAGTCGAGGAACTGCTTGAAAGTGCAGCCTGGAATTGACCCAACCAATTCACTTATGAGCAATCGAAGAAATAATGAAACAAGGACCGTTCATAAATTCCTTCATGCGTAGTAAATTGTTTTAAGGTTACCTTGAGCTGCGTTTCCTCCAGACGAATCTCCATGCCCGTTACGCCTAGCATTGCTTGGTCCTCCACTGACTTGAGTACGGTTCGCCTCATATTGGGCGATAGCAGCGGAGATCCTTTCCTCTAGTAGAGCGTTCAGCTCTTCAGCAGTTCTTAGCAGTGGGGGAGGAGGAGGTTGATCATCATTGCGAGCATTCACAGCTTTCCTGGGTGCCATGTTCTGACAGAACATAACACAACAGGGTTAGACATTTGTTTGATATCGTCACACTAGACAGTAGTATCATATATATTCACAGGTATATATACCACATAAGTGACATCAAACAATTATTACTCTAGCAGAGTACTTAGTAGGCTTGCACCGAGGGAATCTATACGTGACAAGACTTACTGTGGTTTCTATGCACTGAATTCCATAATTATGTATGCATCCATAATTACGTAACTCCTTGCACAGTCTGCACAGTTCGTTTCATCCTCGTATTTCTTCCTTCAGATAGGCCATTGCTTCCAGGTAAAGTCACATATACTTGTGACATTCTACCTCTAGTACATGCTAATTATCACACATAATTGCAAGTAATTTCTAGTCAACGACAAGTGCTACTCAAGTGCACTCTAAGTCTCGTAGTGTCTTTTCTAGACTCATGTAGACAGTTTCAGGCAGTGGATGTCGCGGGACGTTTTATGCAATGAAAACTCTTTGAAAATTGTTTTCGTGAATGGATCTTAGAGATTGTAGACTAGACTCGAGAAGGAATCCTGGTTCACTACAATCGCAGCTCTGATACCAATCTGTCACACCCCTTTCTGTGGCGGAAGCACGAGGTGTGATCATGAAAGGTTCTCATTTCATACGAAGAGTAAACATACTACATGCTCAAAAATAACTTCAAACATTACATTACTGAAAACATGTGTCAAGTGTTTACAACACGAGATAACATATTGTCTTAAAAGTCACAACTTTATTTAAAGATAAACAAAGCGACATCCACGAGCATTAGTAAGACCACGCGCACATCCATCCTAGTTACCTAAAATACATGTGAGTTTTGGAAAAACGTCAACATAATGTTGGTGTGAATTCATGCAGTTTTGTATTTCACGTTTGTATACTTTGTATGAAAACATAGTTTGAGAATAAATCAAGTTTTCATATATAAATCCAGTTTCATGTGTACACCACGTACTCATGTATAATTCAATTTCTTCTTGAGTACCCCACGTACTCAAGTATAATTCCCATTTTTCCTGAGTACCCCACGTACTTCAAGTATAATTCAATTTCTTCTTGAGTACCCCACGTACTCAAGTATAATTCAATCTTTTCTTGAGTATCCCACGTACTCAAGTATTCATCAATTTTTAGTATGGTATGACTTTTATGTAAATAAAGTATTCCTGTAAGTTTCAGGATTGTTAATGGGTTGCAAAGCCATTAACATGTGACACGACATAGGAAGTCACCAAACCTTAGGCATTTAATTGGTATATTCTGAGACACAAAAGCACTACTCGATTCTCGCCCTCACCGAGAGTGTGGCTGCCCGGCACCCGTTAGATCTAACCTTTTGTTCTGCGGTCTAGGTATATTGTTGATTAATGGTGCTTATGTACCCTATTCGTGACACTATTTCTCATAACGCATCCTACTTGGTTCTCGTCCTCACCAAGTGCGTTTCTTATTATCTTATATTTCGTCACACTTGGTTCTCGTTCTCACCAAGTGTACTTCTTGTATTCTTATATTTCATCACACTTGATTCTCATTCTCACCAAGTGTGCTTCTTATATTTATATCATACCAATTATAAATATTGTACATTTGTACATGTATTTCACCCCCGAAGTTATAAAAACTGAAAACAGTTAAAGAGAAAAGGGGGAGCATGAACTCACAACTTTGCGTTCCTGTGCGTCGTAAACTTCACCGGATTTGCTTAATTAACGTCGTAACCTATACGCATTTTCTTAACGTTAGTCACTAGACTTGCGTCGCACAAGTACAGTCACTCTCTTTTGTATATATTCTTGTGTTAAAAATATTCTATATTTTTAACTACGTATCTTACTTATATTATTTTCTCTAAAATTAATATAAGTATCTTGTGTTTTGCACTTTGCACCCGAATTATGTATCTTTTATGTTGTATGTGTATTTTTATGTTTACACTCCTCTTGAGTATTTAGTGTATTTTTAAGTCTTAATACACTAGCACGTATAACACATACTATATACACTTAGCACACAAGTTGGTGATAAAATAATATATATTTTTCTCTCAAAAATATATATACTTAATATCCATTTTTATTTTTGAAGAAATCCTCATTTCTAATCACCAAAAATTAGGGAAACCTTGGTAATATTTTTAAACACATTTTTAGGGAATAAGTTTCTTAAAAACTTATATTTTCTAAGTGTCAAAATTTATAAGAATTTTGACAGAGTTTCCCCTAAAAATGGAGGTTTCCCATGTTTTCAAAACATGTGTTTATTTTCTTTTAAATCGTCAACAATCATCAACAACAATTATCAACAATACTCATCAACAATAATCACTAATTTCTCCATTTCATGAACTTGAATATTTACAAAAATGTGTAGTAACTTACTAACACATTTAGTAAGTCTTGTTATCTTTAAAAATAAGTTTAATTTCTTAAAAACTTTATTTTTAAAGATCTTGAAGTTTCACAACTTCTAGTCATGATTTACCAAAATATTTCTTTGTAGAACTCCCTTGTTACACAAGTGTCTACACACTTGTTTATTTACTAAAATGCTTTTAATTTATATAAGGTCCGGGTTTTAACAAAACTAGCATTTTCCGCTTGGTTCTTCCGAAAAACCACTTGTAGATCTTTAGATCTACATGCTTAGAGTCTTATTTTACAAGGAAAATTATGTTTACACAAGTTCCAAGTTCATGGTGGGTGATTTCATCATCTTTTATATTTTTAACACTTAACATACTACTAGTTCATGTTCTCGAACATGATCTAGTATGCGTAGATGATGATCCACCCTACTTATAATGACAAACAACATCAAATAATCTCAACTAGACAAGTTTCACAAGATTTACACAACTAGTTTCTCTTTATCCAACTTATTCATCATATGACCAAGACTTTGTGTTATGTTCTTGTGTGTGTTTGATTTTTAACCATTAAATCACCTATTAACCACCATAAACAAGAATAAGATGAAGATTTGAAGCACTTACTACTAGCATAAGGCTAGGGAAGTTCAAGACGTAAACAAGGTGGATAAAAGCACTAGAGAGAGGTCCTTCAAGATCTGTTGCTTGCAACCTTCCTAAATAGGCTCGAGACACCTTAGAATCACCTTGGAATGTATTGGAATGGATTAAAGATGAAAGTGTATGTGTGTGTTGTTGAGGCCGTAGCCAAGGAGGGAGGAAAGAGAGAGTTCTTGGAGTTGTGTGATGAATGAAATGAAGACATGAGCTTAATGTGCAATCTTATAATCCAAGTTCTAGTATTATCCCAAGTGTAAAGTGCTTCTAAAGGGGAGACAAGATCCAATGAAATATCAACACAAGATCCTCATGTGGGGCTCCTTCATAACCGGCCCTTAGATGGGGGGGGGGGGGGTCTTGGTTGCATTTCAATTCCAAGTTACTAATCTAGTTACATGTTAAGTATTAGATTTAGTGTGTTAAGTATGTTATATAATGTGAAGTGTGTTAGGGTGTTCGGGGACCCTAACTAGCTTAGAAAAATAAAAACAATGCTTCTAGCATTATTTTGGTGTTCCGGGTAATATCCGGTTGTTCGGTTACATACCGATTCGTTAAAGTGCTAAATTGCACCTTTTAGTGTCTAATAAGTATCTTTCTTGTACTCTTTCAATTCCCGACACTTAGGGAAATATCCTGGATAATAAAACGATATTTCTGCAAAATATTCATATGATTAAATGCTGAATTATTGCTGAATTATATAAATTCTGCACTTAAAGTGCGTTTCGGGTGCTTTTTAGTGCTTATTTTTGCTTTCGCAATGTCTATAAATTAAACCCTTATGTGTACTCTTGGGTTTTAATGTACTTTTGTCGTCGGACCTACACCTAGGCCTCAATTCTAATGTCTGACTGCTTTCTGCAGTTCAGTTGACACAGTGTGTCTTACCGGTGAGTTTACTATTATTTCTGACGCAACGCTCTCGTTTATGCATAAAGCAATATTTTGTAGTATACAACGTGCATGAATTCAGTTGTTTAGTATGTGTTCAGCCATTGCTGACAATTAAGCACATAATTGCAATCATTAAGCAATAATTAAAGTGTACGGAAATTACCGGTTTGTGCCAGTTGTCACAACAAGTTCGTGCGCGCGCGTTGCCCTAGAAGGCTTATGCTTCCACTGGGATGCAGCTCATGGCATTCATCCTCCTAGTCATCGCGTGGCTCGAGTTATCGTGGTAGTCGAGTCCTTGGTGAGAGCTTTTTGAAAACCATTTTATAGAGAGTGGAACGGCTTAATAAGGTACGGGTTTCACCCCTGACTTAACAACTTCGTTCCTAATTGTGGTTATGCTCTTCGAATAAATTCGTGAGTTCCCCTAGATTTCGAAATAGAGACTTTCGTTGAGATGTGGATGTCACTCCTAACTCAATGAAAGGTTCTCGTGCTAGAAAAATACGCTGAGTGAGCGATCTCGTCGAGAGTTCTTGGTTTTCACACCTGGTCTCGACTGGATCACTCGGTTTCGTTATGCGAGTATTTTCGAGAACATATGTATTGTGTTGGCCTTAGGAAAGGCTAAGTAATATTCCGACCATAGGAAAGGCTCTTCGCGTGAAATTGTAGTATGCGGTGTTCACGCGAAGTAGTAGTTTTAGCGACTTCGAATGAGAATATCAAGTAGGCCCGTGCAATTCCTACTAAGTTCGCATGAGTCGGCCTGTTGGTACTTAGACTATAGACTAGGTCATTTCTAAGACTTCAACCCGGACTAGGTCGAATGTCTTACCTAATTCCCTATGGTTATAGCTCTAATACCAATCTATCACACCCCAACCGATGGCGGAATCATCGGGGCGCGGCACTAGGCAAATCAGATTACTCAGGAGAATCCATAACAACTATTAGTGACAATATTTAATGCGTTCATTATCCCAAACTAATAAACAAATATAATCACATAAGTTATCACAGATGTTGTGTTCTCTCGAATAATACAAATCCGACAACCTAGATTTTAGTTGCGTTTCTAGACTCCCTAGCTTGATTGAGATAGTCTGCGATCTAACCTGCAACATACGTTAAAATAAATTCAATACAAAAGTATTGGCGAGTATACAGGTTTGATATGTAATAGCATAATAGATTAAAAGTGCTGCGAATTCCTACATACATATACAGGATACACGACATATATACTCACAAAACCGATACTACTAACTAAGTCCTCGATGCTTGAATACGCGATGGCAAACTAGACCCCGTCGGGCGCAATAGTACTATACTAGTCATGGTGGGATGTCGCGAGTATAAATCCTAGCACATATGTAACTAGCATCACGTACAACTATGCAAGTAAGTCATTCGCAAGTGATAAATAGTTTAAGCATTTGATATAATTTGATTTGATAACAACGTATGTTACACCCAAAAGTGCCACAGCAAAAAGGGGTTCAAGTATACTGACAGTGTGTAACAAGCGAGAACACAATTTGATTGGATTGATTTAGAGTGTGCCTGAGTTATCATAAACATGGAACGGTAGTGTAAGAGATGGTGTGCTAAACGGAAATCTTATCGTAATGACTGATATCCAGTCGGATGGTGCTCATCCAGTCGGACAACAGTTTCTTGGGTCGGATGCTGGTAACCGATCGGATGGTATGTTATTTGGTAGGTTGGCATGCTATCCGGTTGGATGACATGTTATCCGATTGGGTGACATGTTGTCCGGTCGGATTGCATGTTATCCGGTCGGATTGCATGTTATCCGGTCGGATTTCATGTTGTTCGGTCGGATGGCATGTCTGTCCGGTCGGCTGACATGTCTGTCCGGTCGGATGACATGTCTATCCGGTCGGACACCTCCGGCGAGATGTGTTTCATCATTTCGATCAGAGAGTTGAGCGTTGCGATAGTTTTTGGTCACACATTTTCATATATTTATTTATTAATCACAAAAGGTCGTATATACATATCCATACTTCCAAACATTCGGTGCGATAATCAAGTTTTCGAGTTTGCGATGTGTTGTGCCACAATGACTGACGGGGTACTACTTGCTCATATTGCCATCATCGTCATGACGGCTGGAGGGTTAGTACTCACCCGAGAGTTCTTGTTAGCGTTAATTGTTTGCGTTGTGACACATCACGGCCATCGAGGAGGGTAGAATAGGTCCCCACTCAATGTCATCGTGAGTGTTAGTATATGCGATGCGATATAGTGTTAAATTATGCGAATATATGCGATTATGCTACGAAATAGTGACGTATGCAATATAGTTACATTATGATCCGAATCTCTGGTGCTAGGCGTAACGCGTGTAGCGAGTGGTAACAATGCATGAAAGTGCGGGTTGTTACACTATGGCTGTTGCTGCTGCTGCAGTAGTTGTTACGGCTCTTGTTTCACCACACGGTTCAAGCAGACATTTGCGAAATGATTAGGGTCACCACATGCATAGCAGGCTCGTGCATGAGCATCGGAGGCATGAGCTGCTGGGTTACCCTGGATAGCAAGAGTTTGAGCTGGCGGGGCAGGAACTTGAACAGCTTGAGCTCGTTGACGTGGGCCAGTGCGACAGTTCGCTGTGAAGTGTCCGTAGATGTTGTAGTGGACACAAAAAAGGCAAGCTATCCCAGCTGGATGATGGTAAGTACAAGTAAGGCAGAGAGGGTGAGGACCAGTGTATGCACGCTTTGCAGGTGGTGCATTGGTCACGGGAGCTGCGACTTGACGATTTTGATTCTGGTGGGGTTAGACGGGTACAACATTAAGAGGAGCGGCGGTTGCAGCACAATTTTTATTGTTGTTACCCTTGTGATTGCGATTCTAACGCGATGATTTCGATCCCTGAGATGAGGCGGTGTCGGTAGCGGGAGCGGGAGTAGCAGTTGCTTGATTCAAGCTCTTGGTGGAGGTCTTGAAGTAACCAGCCAAAACTCGCTTATCATTGATCTCGGTAGCGAGCTGCTGGGTCTCCTCAATAGAAGCAGGATTGGCTGCTTGAACAAAATCGGCAACACAGTCTGGTAGAGCGCGGATAAATTTCTTGATTGTGATGTCTGGAGTTGACACTTGGCCAGGATAGATGATACTGAGCTGTTTAAAGCGAGCGGTGAGACCAGCATTATCACCTCCTTCTTGCTTAATACCCCAGAAGTCGTTTTCCAGCTTCTGGAGTTCATGTGGGGGACAAAATTCTTTCATCATGACTTCCTTCAGTTCCTCCCATGACAAACCATAGGCTGCGTCGTTTCCACGCCTGTTGCGCTCTGCAGTCCACCATTCCAGTGCTCTAGACTGGAAGACTCCAGTAGCATTCACAGTGCAGAGTTCATCAGGTCATCCGCTTTGTCGGAGAGTGACTTCAATCGAGTCAAACCATTGGAACATTGCGCTCGGTCCATCTTCCCCAGTGAAGTCCTTAGGACCACAAGCCTTAAATTGCTTAAAGCTGAAGGGCGTTTTTGGCGTGTCGCTCTTCGATTCGACAGATCACTTGCTGCTAACCTCGTTGATCTCACTAACTATCTGAGGTATGACCTTTTCCATTTCCATGGCAACAAGAGAAGCGATGCGCTTGTCATCTCTGCTTCTCTGAGCGTTTTGGTGAGTGTGAGAACCAAGGGAAGACATTGTCTGCAGTAGACATCGTCATAGGTCTCAGAAGAGATCGGATCTAGATACTAGTTTAGCGTATAACCATCATTCTATTATTACGACTCCATAAAGCACATGAATATATCAAACACATAGGCACATAAGCACACAGTCCACGTAAACACCGAAGCACGTAAGCACATAGTCCATGTAAGCACATATTTTGCACGTATTCACCTACATATTTTGCACGTATTCACCTATCTTTTACAGCTACGAAAAGCGATCGAGAGTTGCGGATGCGAGCAGCGATAGCGAGTAGCGTAAGCAGCGAATAGTATTGCGAGAGTTCATAGTTTAGGTTGCGATTGATTGTGTGCATGACGTGTTCCTGATCTTTATATTGTAGTGGAAGGTGAAAAGCGATAAAGTGTGAAACCTCCAAAACCGAAACATATAAACATGTAAACATATAAAATCAAAGAATTCAACAGTTGTGAGCTTAGAAACAAAATAGAATGTCTGGGTGTTGAGACATCGACTACCCAAAATGATTTGACTATCCTTAACGAGATCGAGCACACGCTTTGGCCTAATAGATTGTGCTCTCTCCGAATATGGCGAACGACACTCATCCTTTCGGCTTCCACGCGACTTGGGTTGTTGGAATCCATCGAGACTTTGTTGAGAGTTTTGTAAAAATCTAAGTAGAGAGTGGAACAAGTCATTAAGATGCGGGTTTCACCCCTAACTTAACCACTTTATTCCTATTTGTGTGGCAAAACCACGAGATAGAGATGGAGAATTTTGTCGAGATATGGATTTCACTCCTGACTCAACGAAAATTCTCGTGTTACTAGTAAAAATTCACGTAAAGTGAGCGATTCTATCGAGAGTTATGGGTTTTCACACCTAATCTTGACCAAATCACTTGTTGGTGTAGTGCGAGTGTTTTCGAAAGCGTGTGTGTCATCAGCCTTAGGAAAAGCTGAGTAGTTGCACGAAGCTGTAGTTTGCGGTGTTCGCGCAGGGTGTAGTTTTATCGAGTACGAGCGAGAGTATAAAGAGTATGCTCATGGAAAACCCCTACTGGGTTCGCACGAGGCGGTCTGTTGGTGCTTAGACTATAGACTAGGTCAGTTCTAAGACATCAACCCAGACTAGGTCGTGTCTTACCTAATTCCCTATAGTTATGGCTCTGATACCAATCTGTCACACCCCAACCGATGGCGAAAACATCGAGGAGCGGCACTGAGCAAAACAGATTGTCCAAGAGAATTCATAACAGCTATTAGTTACGATATATTTAACGTTAAAGTCCCAAACCAATAACATATAAAGTAAAAACATTTATTACAGACATTGTTCTCAAAGACAAGTAACCAGTTCCGACAACTCAGATTTATTGAATGACGTTTCTAGACCACCTACTTGATTCATCACAGCAAACATAGCATCCTAATCAACCTGTCACATACGTTAAAATAAAGTCAATACACATAGTGTAAAGGTGAGTACATAAGTTTAATAGCATATAGTATAGCGAAAGCGTTTTACGCATAACCAGCATGTAACACGTAGAAATGCGAAGCAAGTAAGCTATCGACAATGAAGTATGCAACCGACATGACTGCGAGTTGTAGAATGCGCAACACATTATCACCACTGTGACCATGTGAAGTAAAACCCTTAACAACCTCTGTCCATGACAGGTGCTGAGTCCAAACTGTAGTATTATCGTTGCTAAGGTGTCAGGCAAACAAACACCATGTAAACATAACATATAAGCATTCATCGAGTCACATATAACATGCAAGAACGGTTAGCGTTAAAAGTATTTGCGTAGTGTGTTCAATGTGATTTGATATAGGTAACGTATGTAACACCCAAAAGTGCGTTAGAAGAAAATGGGTTCGAGTATACTCACAGTATGTGTTTAGTAAATAAACACAGCCTTGGATTGAAGGGAGCGCTTGGAGATTAGCCAGAGTACAGAACGATAGCGTAAGCATTGAACAGTGTGTAACAGAGTGAAGTGTCGAATGGTGAGTCGATCGGATGACTATCCGTACGGATGGTCATCTGGACGGATGACCATTCGGACGGTTGGTCATTTGACTGATGAGTGTGGTTGTAAAACGTTTTGAACCTTGAAGTTTTCCTTGTAGCATTTTAAAAGTGAGGAGTATCTCCAAATGTCAAGCCATCCGGACGGATGGCCATTTGATCGGATGGCTATTCGACTGAGAGTGTGATATTCTTTGAAGTTTTGTCAAGTTGTTTAAGTGTTGTAAGTTATAAAGAACAAGTCACCTGGTCGAATAGTCATTCGATCGGATGGTCATCCGATCGGGTGGCTATTCGGTTGGGTGATTTGTTGTTTGAAAAGTTTGTAAAATTTTCGAAGTTAAAAGTCTGAATGGAGACGGTGTAATGACGTGTCAAACAATGGGAACCCATCAAGGACCAGCTCATCCGATCGGATGGGAATCACCCCATTCAGTCGTACTCATTGTTCTTTTGATGAAGTTTCATGTTCAACCCGTGAATCGTTCGTCTCTTTGGTGGAAATCCATTCTCAAACCGGTTCTCAACTAGCGTATGAGTAAAGAGCCTGAATGAGACTAGATTCCATCGGTTTTGAGTGAAAAGTAGAGAAGTTTGAAGAAAAGCATGAAATCACTTGAAAGTGTTTAGATCTAGTTGAGATTTGTGGTAAAATCATGTAGAAATCCTTTAGATCTGGACAAACCATAATGAGATGAGGTTACACTTCAGTGTTCATAAAAACCCAAGGTGACGTCACCTTAAAGTTGTCTAAATCAGATGATTTCATGGTGGAAATGTAAGATTTGATGAAGAAAATGATGAGAAAGTGTGTATTGATGATGGAAGTGCAAGATTTAGGAAGAATACTTACGAAAATAGTCTTGAATCGAGTGAAAAGTGCTTGAGAGCGTGCTGGGAGCGAGTTGGTCGGATAAGGTTGTCACATCAGTGAACAGTGATGTGACAGGGGGTATTTATAGTGAAAGGGGAGAAGTAGGGCGGTGGAACGTTGGGTCGGATGGTCAGCCAATCGGATGGCCATCCGATCGGATGATCATCCGGACGGATGCTCATTCGACCGAAAGGTCATTCAATCTGTCAACTGGTGCGAGTTAGTTTTCCGACTTTCGTTTAGTGCGTTGAGTGTTGCGTTTTGTTTAAGCGAGTTACGAGTAAGCGTTGTGATAGCATTAAACAAGTAATTACACAAATAATATAACACATAAAAAGCATAAAAGTAAGTATGCGTTTCGAGTTGCGATGAGATTGCGATGCGATAGAGTTGCGATTGCGTTTACGAATAACATCCCAAAACATTCATTGTCACACCCCCAAAATCCACCACGCGAAGTATCACCGCTTGGAGGCGTGACATGACCAGGATCGAGCCACCAATCATATTGAACAACGAAATTAAGTAAGTAAGACCAACCACAATACAATTGGTGACCATAAGACAGTAACCAGTTTTAAGTTAACAGCGGAAGCATAAAACGTAAGTTCGAAACATAAGTTCATAGTTCATAAGTTTTAAGACCCAATACATAAGTTCCATAAGTTTATAAAGTTTAATTAATAAGCATGGGACATAACAGTCCGCATCCCACAACAACCTCCTCCTCGTGCAAGCTCCATCAGCATCTAGCGACCTGTAAGGCATGTAACAACGAGTCAACAACAAAGTTGAGTGAGTTCACGATTGGTTGATTAGTTTTAAGTTGTTTCTGAAAATGTGGTTTGACTTTCGTTGGCATATTTGCCATAGGGGTTACCCCATAGTTAAAAGTATGTTTAACCAGATCCTTTTTATTACCCAAACCATATCCATAATCAGTGGGGACTTCCCCATGTGAACCACTAGACCGATATCGACAACTGACGAACAATAGTTGTGCCCTACGTCAATGTTCTATCATCATTGACAGTTTGCCATAGTCCATTAGTACATGCCCATTCGGACGACACGGTGTGAGGTTTGTTAAACCTAATAGCGCTATTAACTAATGACCCGCTCGCCATAGGCCTCGGCGATTAAGTCGATATAAATTGGGGGACTTCATGAAAGAGTTTTGTCTAGTAAGTTTTAAGGGTGGTGTCCTACCCAAGGAGGACGAACGTACGTATTCTACCCAAGGAGAATACGCAGAATTATTATTGGCATCCTACCTATGGAGGATGGCCGTACATATCCTACCCAAGGAGGATATGTAGATTCCGTTTTAATTTCTTTAACCCATTCCCAACCACCGGGAATCCCATGCCTTATAAAGTGTGTGAACTCACCTCGGTTGCTCGATTTGACTCTCAAAAATAGCTAACAGTCAAGGTCGGTCAATCACGTCCTAATATGATTACGTGTTAGTCATTTAGTGGTTTTCAAATACAGCACAAAGTTCCTACACGTATCTATCACATAACATGCATTACTTTGACGGTTTATGCCCATATAATCTTCCCATCTATTCCCGTTCATAAGAAAACATACGACATTGCACATAACACATATAACATGTTGTATCATTCTCGGATAACCTACCCGACATTTAGAGACGCAAATTACTACTTATGTCGTTTCACCTTTTATATTCAAAACTGGGCTGATTTCGGGGATTTTAATAAAATAGTTAACTTGTTCCAAAAATTCCCAACTTTTTACAGAAGGTCTTAAACGATCCAAATATTATTGTGTAAAAATATCGGGATCCAATTCATTACCAATATTTTATAAAAATTCATTTTCCGGACTGAAATCAGATTTATCTTTTTCTGACTGCAGTCCACGGAATAATTTATTTAAAATTCATCGAGAGTCCGATTTATGAAATTCTAGTGAGAGAATTACAAATATATCGGTTGTCATCTACAGTACAAATTTCATGACCTAGTTCTACCCAGGTTTCAAGTTATGACTAAAAATATAACACCCATTTACTGCTGTAAAAACTCAGCTTTAGCTGTTGTTACAAATCGACCCTTTAAAAATAGCAAACGAAGTCCAAAAATTATGATTCTAGTGCCATTAAAACCGTATTTCATAATACATAAATCTAGACTTCAGAAAATACATTTTTCGTTTTATTAAGGTCCTGTTACGGCCAACTGAAGTTGGCTGTAATCACCAAACAGCCTTCTGTTTTCAGTTTTTAACATTCTAAAGTGTGCTCGATTGATTTCGTTAACATGTTTAGTGATAAACAACGATACTTACAGCAGATTATAAGTCCTTCGTATCAGCACATAATCATCATACACCAAACAACATCATTCTAACATCATTTCTTCATGTATCATCTTGTTTAAGCTTATGTTCAAGTTTTAAGTGTAAGATCTTATGGTGTTCATATGGTTTCTTCATAATACATCGATTAACCACTAAAACAACATGTAAAATGCAAGGATCTAAGTTCTTGACACTAGCTCAAGGCTAGGGGAGTTCAAGTGTGTAAAAGTGATGGATAAAAGAAAACGAAAGCGGTCCTTGAGCTTCCGAACACACCGAGCTTACTTGTAGGATCTCTAACACCTTTGGATCTCCTTAGATTGCATGAAAGAAAACTTGAAAGTGGTGATGGTGGTGTGTGGGTTCTCGGCTGATCACAAGGGAGAAAGGAAGAGAGAGTTTTGGTGTGTTGAAGTTGTGAATGAGAAGATGGAGCTTGGGACTTTTGGTGTATACTTATAACCATTCTATTACATTAACTCTTGTGTAATATGCTCCTCATGTGCCAACATAATCCAATATTATAATCAACTAAAATCTTGATGTGGGCCCTTGGTGTTGGCCGATCATAGGTTGGGGGGGGGGGTAGTAGGCTAGGTTAAACTATCTAGTTAGTTATTAAGTAAAAATCCAAGTATTAGTTAGGATTTAGTTACTAGATATTTTTATAGTGTATTATGATGTTCGGGGACCATAACTAGTTCAGAAAAATAAAAACAATGTGTTTAACAATATTTTTGTGTTTCGAGTAATGTCCAGTTGGTTTGGTTTGATACTGTTCCGCTAAAGTGCTTAATTAATCCGTAAAGTGTCCCATATATATATTTTGTAACATTTTTAATCTTTCAACACTCAGGAAAACATACCGGACTATTTAGTAACTTTTCTGCACACTACTAGTATGTTAACAAGCACATGTAAGTATAACACAGAAATCCGAAAGCAGTTAAATGATTTAGCACAGTCATCAAGCAATTTAATTATCATTAATAAATTGTACGGAGACATGGAATTATGAGGGTTGTCACATTCTCCCCCCGTTAAAAAAATTTAGTCCCGAAATTTAGCTCGTGGTTACTGAGGAAGCTAGTTATGTTGTGTTGGTTTCCTGGTTTTCCTGGGGTGTCACATCATCCCCCCGTTGATTTGGAATTTCATCCCAAAGTTTTGCAGTAGATTCAGCCTCAGTAGTGGTTGCACTTTTCTTAAACAGCTGGGGATACTTGAGTTTAATTTGGTCTTCTCGTTCCTAGGTATACTCTGGGCCACGACGGGAATCCCAACGGACTCGAACAAGAGGTATTCTGGTACGCTTGAGAATCTTAACATCTCGATCAGTAATCTCTATTGGTTCCTCGACGAATCGCAGCTGGTCGTCGATAGTGAGCTCCTTGAGAGGAACTATGAGGGTCTCATCTGACAGGCACTTCTTCAGATTTGACACGAGGAATACGTTGTGAACTCCACTAAGTTCTTCAGGTAGATTCAGCCTGTAAGCGACTTTGCCAATTTTCTCAATGATTTCAAATGGTCCGACATAGCGCGGATTGAGCTTGCCTCGTTTGCCAAAACGAAACACACCTTTCCAAGGTGAGACTTTAAGTAGCACTCGATTCCCAACCTGGAACTCGAGTGGTTTCCTTCGCTTATCAACATAGCTTTTCTGACGGTCACGAGCTGCCGCCATCCTTTGTCGTATCTGTGCAATCCTTTCGGTTGTATCCACTACAAGTTCTGGGCCAGTGATTTGACTGTCACCAATTTCTGCCCAACAGAGAGGTGATCGGCACTTCCGTCCGTACAATGCCTCGAACGGAGCGGCTTGGATGCTGGTGTGGTAGCTGTTGTTATACGAAAACTCCACTAGCGGGAGGTGCTTTTCCCAACCGTTACCAAAATCGATTACACATGCCCTAAGCATGTCTTCAAGGGTTTGGATGGTGCATTCAGATTGCCCATCCGTCTGTGGGTGATAAGCGGTGCTCATATCTAAACATGATCCAAAAGACTTGTGCATGGCTTGCCACAGTTCAGAAGTAAAACGCGCGTCACGATCAGAAATGATGGAGGTTGGCACTCCGTGCCTTGATACTACTTCCTTTAGGTAAATGTCTGCTAGAGTAGAAAACTTGTCGGTTTCCTTGATAGCCAAGAAGTGTGCAGACTTTGTCAGTCGATCCACGATCACCCAAATGGTATCATTTCCGCATTGAGATCTAGGCAGGCCAGTAACGAAATCCATGGAAATTTACTCCCATTTCCATTTAGGTATCTCTGGTTGTTGAAGTAGGCCTGATGGTTTCTGATATTCAGTCTTGACTCTCGCACAAGTCAAACATTTGCTAACATAGGTTGCTATGTGGGCTTTCATGCTAGGCCACCAGTATGTAGTCTTTAGGTCGTGGTACATCTTATCCGAGCCAGGATGTACCGAATAACGAGACTTATGTGTTCATCCATCACTGTTTTGGTCAAAAATCACACAAGGATAATGCAACCAAATCTGATTTTGTGAGGTATGATGCTTGGTTAATTGTATGAACGACAAGTATATGAAATCAACGATGAACACCGAGATTTATACGAGGAAAAAGCCCTTGATCTTTAGAAGATCTCCGGCATAAAAAACCTCGGGTGATGGAAACTACCGATCACCAAATATATTGGAAAAACAATAATGATCCTTGTACAACTTCGGAAGAAAACAAGCTCAATACATTGAATTGCTAGTGTAAGTGTGTGTTTTTGCTATGTGTTTGCAGAGAATTCGAGTGTTGTGTGTTTTTTCTGTGGTGTGTTCGACTTATGCCTCAAATGAGCTCGTTTTCCCCTTAAATGATAAGAAAAAATCAACTAACTAACTTCCCGAAAAAGGTGGAAGTCACCCATGATCACCACTAACGGGTATTTCTTCATTAAGCACGTGCCTATGAAGCATATTCCATGAGATTCCAGCAAAGAAGTAGTCCACTACGTGTGACAACTGCCACTTTCGGGTAATTTACTTACATTTAAAACGATGATTTACATAATACAAGTATGTGTTTTGAATATTCGGACTGCATGATTTTCATAATATACATCTTAGAAAACTCATGGAATATTCATTTATTATTACACATGATTCACTTTTATTGGGTACATTTGAGATAGTGCAAACAATTCATCAAAACAACTAGAGTAGTGCCTAGTGAACTAGAGTGCTGACGAAAACTCCGGATCCGCAGAAAACATCTAAAATGACATCTTAAGGACTCGGATGTGAGTCCAATATCAATTATATGTTAAACCCTATATGGGAATACAAGGGTTTGGTTAATATTTTACCAATGCCCGGTAGCACTAAAAACTGTCCGAAATGCGCTAAAAGTGACCATTTCATGAATTTTCCGCAAAATTCAGCAATTGTATTTTATTACAAGATGCAAAAATTGATGTTTAGGCACCAATTTCATATAAAAATAATTATGGAATATCAATTACACACATAACTGGAATTTTTCCTACAACTTCCTTAAGCGTACCTTTCGACTATCTACTTGCGAAACGAGCGCTATACATCTAGCCGAACTATATTTTGGCACATGTAGCGAACTAGTGATCATTATTTTAGGTCTTATAAAGCTAGTTTATGGTCATTTCAAGTCAAGAAACATCTCGGAAAAATTGCAAACCCTTAACACCTAAATACTTACATCTTATACTTCATTTGAAACCTTAAAAATAACTAAGTTATTTTTACCACATAAGACCCCCCCCCCCACCTTATGACCGTGAACAAGGGGCCCCACACCCCTTGTTTATGTGGGTAAATATCTAGATATTATGTTCTTATTTACAAGTGGATGTGAATGGTGATTAATTTCTAACACTTAATCACTAAGTCTTACTACCACATTACTACACATTTTCATCTATCACCAACCAAGAACTCTCTCATCATATTCATCCATCTTACCAAGAACACTAAAAACTCACTTCAATTTTAGTCTTTTATTAGATGATTAACATGGGTTTCCAAGTAACATAAGGTGATCTAAAGCTTTTGGAAGTAAAAGGAAGGGTTTTCATCCATACAAAAGTGTTCTACCATCAAGATTATCATCTTCTTAGTTCTTTATAATCTTCTAAGATCATCCCTAGCCTAGTGCTAGAAGTAAGCTTCTATATCTATTTTTTTTATACAAATATATTAAGTTTATGATTGTTATTATTACTAATAATAACCAAGAGATCATACTTAATAAACAAGAAAAAAAAATACAAAGAAGCAAAGATAAAAATCATGATATATTTATGTTTGGTTATATTGTGATCTAAGACTTGTTATATGCATATTTAGTCTTGTTATGATGATTATGATACAAATAAATTGTTAGAAGATGTTTAAGATATGATCTAAGAATTATACATATTTATGTTAAAGGGTTTTTAACGTAAAGGATTAAATGGATGATCATAACTTTTGATCTTGTGAAAGTATTGAAGGTTTTTATTTAAAAACAAGACTTTCACAAGATTATAAAAAGTAACATACAACTAGAGATTTTTATAAAAGTTGTTAAAACTAAAAATAAATTTGGTTTTTGAACTTGTTAGCATATGAAATGATCATGGTTAAAACCCTACATGATTTGGATATCATCTTGAAAAATTATGTTATAAAAGTCTCATATGTTTAGTTAAGATGTTGATTAAATTGATGATGATTTGAAAGAAAAAGAAAAAGAAAATGATATGTTTATGAAACATGGTTAAGATAAAAATACAAAGGTTATATAGCCATTTTTCATAAAAACTTTATTTTATAAAGTAACCACATTTTTGGGTAAATCTCTACAAGAATAAAAAGGTTGTTAAAGAAAGTTTTTATAAAATAAAAGACAAGAAAAATATATATTTTTTTTTAAAATATATATTTGTTTACTTTAACAATTTTTGTGACATGTATTACTTGATGTATTAGTTATATATATCAAAGTAGGAACTTGTATCTAATGTCACATTTAAACTCAAAACACTTTATAACAAAAGTCCTACAAGACTTCACATATTTACGCCTTAAAACGAGTTACGGACGATTCGAATAATCGGACACCATTTATGGTCAAAATGAACGACGGACGACTACATAAGTGAATTGCCAATCCGAAGAGTTACTACGATGTTTAGACGATTTTTCGACACAAAATATAAATATGCTATCAATAACAGATTTCGGATGTTTATAAACTTATAAAAACTAGTATGTTTTTATTTACTAACAAGTGTACTTAGTAAATTTTTATAAAAAGGTTTTTATAAAAATAAATGGGCTTATTATACTAGTGGGCTATTTTTATAACAAATGGGCTTATATTACTTAATGGGCTATTTTTCTTAATGGGCTTATCTTCATAATGGGCTTAACATAAATTCATGGCTAAGCCCAAATACTAAACATATGGGCCAAAGCCCAACACTATTCAAGCCCAACACTATTCAAGCCCAACACTATTCAAGCCCAACACTATTTGAGGCCCAACACTATTTGAGGCCCAACACTATTTGAGGCCCAACACTATTGAGGCCCAACACTATTGAGGCCCAACACTATTTAAGGCCCAGCACTATTTAAGCCCAATAACTTGAAAACATGGGCTTGGCCCAATGTTACCATTATTGGAAACACAACTATACAATTGATACATATAAGACACGAAATTCAGCGGACTAGATCCGACTATACAACTCACAAGATACAAGATAACATTTATATATATATATTTGGTGAAAAATATATATATAACATTTGAACAACTCATTCATCGAATACACAGTTAACGAACAGTAAAGACATACAAGTCTTACACATATTGAAGACACAAGACTTGTACTCAAGTTCTTTACAAAGACCGAAGTGTCTAACAAAAATAAGAACATTTGTAGGTCGCAACGCTATTCAGGACGACCGCACGTGAGATCTTATTTACATCTATTCACGGACGCAATTCAGTGAGTTCATGTCCCCTATTCATTTAAATGTTTTACAACTTTACAACTATCGGGGAAAATACATGTTCAACGTATGTTAAAGTTAGGGAATGAAACACCTTAGATCATGTGCGAATTAGGGTTATACATCTAAGCACCATTAATCCAGTTTGGACCTAGGTACAAGTGGTTAGATCTAATGGGTTTTGGCGAGCCCCACTCTTGGTCGTGGACCCATACAGAAGAGTGCGTTTGTGTCCCAGTCGATAGGAGTCGACATAAAATCGTCTAGGGTTGGATTGCTTCCTTTTTCGTCACACATATTAATGTCCTTGCAAAACATTAATGATCAACGATTTCATTGACGCTTTACATACTACATCATTACATACAGATACATTTTATACAACTCACATTTTACGGATACATCTTATACAACTCACATTTTACGGATACATCTTATATCCAGTTTGGATACAATTACAATTGAGACAAATACATATTACATACTGTTTTGATACAAATACATCTTATACAACTCACATTTTACGGATACATCTTATATCCAGTTTGGATACAATTACAATTGAGACAAATACATATTACATACTGTTTTGATACAAATACATCTTATACAGCTAAACTGCATGAACTCGCTCAACTTTTGTTGATGTTTTCAAACTTACATGTATTTCAGGGAATTAGTGGACCAATGCAAAGATTTCAGTTCAAGGAAAACAAGTATCAATACTCCATGCCAACTATTGAAGGGTTTGCCTGTTATATACCGCCTCTTTGCGGTGATATAGTGGTCAAAGCCTTGAAAATTTTAGACTTACATTTGATGTATAAAACAATGACAACTTATTTTCATTTGATGGTTTGTAAACAATGTACTTAAATTATGTTGCGATCTTTTGAAACAATTATGACAATGGCATTGGAGCTTGTTTTTATTCATTTAGTATGTTCACTTATATTGTTATGCAATGAGAACCGATCAGATCACACCTCGCGCTTCCACTATGAGCGGGTGTGACAGATTGGTATCAGAGCTTCGATTGTAGTGAACCAGGATTCTTTCTCGAGTCTAACTCTACAATCACTAGGGATCTCTCACGAAAACCTCTTGTTCATGTTGAACAGATTATAAATAAAATTGGACAAGTCAAAAGGTTTTCATTGCATAAACATTTTTCAAGGTCCACTACAGCAAAAATTCATTTCACATAAATCAAGCGAGGACATTTCCATGGGTGAAGTCTATGAGAAACAGACACAATACATTAATAGACTATGTGCCTACAATACATTACATTATCAGTTTATGCATTATAAACAGTTCACAAATTCAGCTTATACAAGATAGAAATCCTTGATTGATAGGATTTTACATGATTATATATATAGGTGGTTCATATATATGTTGCATGAAATATTTTGCCAAGAACAAAATACCTTCGACTTCAAACTCTATTATTATTCTTTACTCACACGGTGAAAATATCGACCTCATGTCTATTGCGGAGCTTATGGCGAACATGATTCCTAAGTGAAATCTTAAACTTAATTCCGTAAAATATGGTTGCTTTCTCGCGAATGCTGAGATGCCTGACCATGATAATGACGACGAGGCGAAGGTGGTAACCTTGGACAACAACTCCATTAGTGGGACGAGATCCATGTGACTCATACTAATCAAGGTGGATATACTCTTGTCCTTACAAGGAAGATGAAGTACTCATCTTGAAGGTGCCCCTTCAATTGTTATTGTTACAGATTCTTTCCATTTCTATTTCATCTAACGTCGTACCGTCCTGCGAGTAACAACAACGGACGTTGACACGTGAACTATCACGAAGTTTCCTTCTATGTTGAAGGTATATAAACAATAGTGTCCTCTCTCTGACTGATCGCCTGCTCTGAACGAGAGAATGCTAGGGTGACCATGCAAGACAATTTATTATTACGGGGGCCCACGTAATAACAACTTGTAGTGCATGGGAATTCTGGTGGACTCTGCGAGTCAAGCTAATGATCACTATTCATTCAAAATTCTTAAGTTATTACTTGAGATTCAATTCTTCCTATCTAGTAGAACACGAACTGGGGGTGGTTAGTATAACACCCTACAATACAATACAATACAATACAATACAATACAATACAATACAATACAATACAATACAATACGGGAAGACGACACATATTTGTTCACACCTAACATTCGATCTATATCACGATTCAGTTGAGACTAGTCATTTAAACAAACAAAACGTGTTAGCTACTCATGGAGGATTTTCCTCAACATTCTCGAAATTCTTGAACATGGGTTGGTTCCAGGGTGTCTATGACACTTTATCCTACTTTACCTTACCTTACTTTATCATATTCCACCTTATCATATTTATTGGAAGTGATACAATAAATTCCGTCGTTTGACATTTGTCTTTTTCCAAGGGATGGTATGGCATGCGCCATGCTGCAACTCCCTCATTACATTCTATTCTACATTTTTGGAGATTCTAATAATCTTGCTAGAGCTCGTGAAACTCAAGCACTATTACCATAATTGTCACATGGACAAGTAAGACAAAGGATTTTCTTTACTTAGGATGATCGAGGTCCATAGAGTAAGGAATACATATTATATAGACGAAGACCACTGGTTGGTTTCCCCTCCTCAACGAATTATTTTCTTTTCTTTTTCCATTTAAACATATGACCAATACACGCAAGAGGCATTACACCTTTTGGTTTTGGTTATCCACATTATCATTTATTCAAACATGTATGAACAATATGGTCTTGAGGTTTCCATGACCGATTGATTGTATTCTTCATTCTTGGGCACATGATAGACTTTATTTATTCAAATAAATGTCTAGATTCTTTTAATTGTGTGTATTAAAAAGATCATGGCGCCAAAAGAATCAATTGTTTAAGTTAAAAGTTATGTGTTGAAAACTATTGCTTTTACACAAGACATGGTTTATACATGACATTGTTACGCAAGACATTGTTATACATATCATTTGATGTTGGTTTACACAAGACATTTTTGGTGGTTATTTGTAAGTGATGAGACGTGTGTAATATGATAAAAGCATGGTGGATACGCCGCTGGTACTTCCTATATATAAGTGCTTATGTTATATTGCATATCGTGGTGTTATTCAAATCTCTTCGACAAAGACAAGACATGACATTTTTGCACAAGACGCGACATCCTCTACACAAGACATAATATTCTATTTCAAGACATGATATATTTATACACTACATTTTTATTGGTTATTTATTTAACCATACATCATTCTTTTATATCATCTGATTTTCATATCTATTTTCATATGATTTTATAAAAGAACTCGATCATAACTGGAGTCAATGTTGATGGTTACACTTGATGTTTTCACGGTCTCTCAAGGGTTGTTCCATACTGGGAAACACCCGAATTCAAACACACTGAGTGTTACATTTCGGGTTTAGCCTCGGAGATCCGAAGCATGACAGCATCATCCCTCCCTACCTCAATCACTCAAACAATAACTCTCGCCATGAGAGAAATGAAGGCAACTGCTGCCATAAACGATTTTGGTACCAGGATGTATGCTGGTAACTTGTCGAAATCCTAAATGTGAATAAGTGTGTGTGTGGTTAGAACTATGAATACTCCACAAAACCCCAATGAAGTCATGAGTACGTACACTCTACGATCATCATGTATCAATTCTTTTAATACCAACACCGAGCTTAGCTATTGCTTTTAAATGTTAAGCATATACTAGAATTAGAGTCATGTTGGACACACATTACTATATCAAGTTAGCTAATGGGTAATTAGCTGAGACATATCAAATCATTAAGGGCCACCAGTATGTATCCTATTCGTCAACATTTCACATCCATGTTATTTTATACAATTGGCAATTTTAGCTTCATCTCAACATTTCACATACATGAGTTTCATGGCTAGGGACGGGATTGTCCTAGCTACAATTAGGGATTGGGTTATCCTACATCTAAACATATGGTTAGGATATCCAACATCTAAACATATGGATCGGGTTATCCTACATCTAAACATATGGATTGGGTTATCCTACATTTAAACATAGGGTTCCTAAGACTATACAGTGAAGTCCTCGCCACACAGAATTTAAAATGTACTTGGCCTAGAGTCAAGTAAGCTAGACGTCTCCTCATTCTATAGAATTGGCAAAAAGTAAACTAGTCGAGTCTAGAGCTAAAATTCAATATCGATCTCTTCCCCGTTCAGTTGAGTATTTTCGAAGTAGTAGTTGACATGGATTGGTTATCCGATAACCTAGCCAAAGTCTTATGTCACGAGAAGATCATTCGCCTACCACTACTGAACGAAGAGACACTTGTGATACATGGAGAGAAGCGCGACACCCCATTGCGGATCATCAATGGCATGAAAGCACATAAGTGCTTACGAAAAGGTTGTATTGCCTATCTAGCACTTGTTGTAGACAAGAAGGCCGTTGGGCCACAGCTGACAGATATTCTTTTGATAAAATAATTTCCTGAAGAAATTCCTGAAGTCTTGCCAGGACTACCACCATATCAACAAGTCGAGTTTCACATCGACTTGGTACCGGGAGCCGCACCCATAGCCAAATCTCCATGTCGATTAGCACCTTCTGAACCTTGTAGTTGACCGAATAAGGATGTTGTGAGTTCATAACCCCCACTCTTTACCATTATACATCTTTATAAAGGTTTTGGGGGTGGAAAGACATGAAAGTTTTGCAAAACTGCACAACATTTCGATGAATGAAAATTCATATTTCTAAACCATGTTACAAATGAATTTCCAACTAACTCAAATGGTTTATGAAAGGTTCTAGCTTCTACTCTAAGTTAGACTTACAATCTAGGTATCACCAATTACGAATTCAAGAGGAAAGCATACCGAAAATGGCTTTTAAGACTCGTTACGGTCATTACGAGTTTCTCGTTATGCCTTTTGGTTTAACAAATGCACCAGCGGTCTTCATGGATTTAATGAATCGTGTGTGCAAGCCGTATCTCGACAAATTCGTCATAGTGTTTATTGACGACATTTTGATATACTCTCGATCGACTGATGAACATGAGCAACATTTGAGAACCATTTTAGAGTTGTTAAAGACAATAAATTCGCCCCAAATCGAAAAACAAGATATAGCCTTACAACTTATTCTTAAGATTGGTGCATAGCATTTTACAATCTTATCATTATCCGACGATACCGATGACTCTGTTGTAGACTATGATGCTTCGCATCAAGGATTGGGTTGCGTACTCGTGCAACGTGAAAAAGTTATTGTGTACACGTCGCGCCAATTAAAAAGTTCACGAGAAGAACTATACCACTCTCGACCTTGAGTTAGGCGTGGTGGTATTCGCTTTAAAAAAAAAAATTATGGCGACATTATTTATATGGTACTCAATGCATTATTTTCACGGATCATAAAAGTCTTCAACACATCTTCAACCAAAAAGAATTAAATATACGTCAACGATGTTTGTTGAATTGTTGAACGACTATGATTGTGAAATAAAGTACCATCCGGGCAAGGCAAATGTTGTAGCAGATGCCTTGAGCCGCAAGGAGCGAGTTAGAACACTGAGAGTTCAAGCATTAGAGAAGATGATTCACAAGCGCTCAAGGAAGAGCATATTCAAGCAGAAACACTTCGAGGCATGAAGAAACAATTAGTGTAAAGAAGATGGAACTTTATACCTTATGAGTCGAAATTGGGTTCTATTCTTTGGCGTCCTTCGAGATGATATTTTGAAGAAGCACATAGGCCTAAGTAGTGAAAGAATACTACTGGTGGCCTAACCTCAAAAGTGATATCGCGATTTATATCGGAGAATGCTTGACTTGCGCGAAAGTCAAAGTCGAGTAGCAAAATCCCTCGGACTTGTTACAACAACCCGAGATTCCCGTTTGGTAATGGGAACAAATATCGATGTACTTCATTACGAAGTTACTCAGGACCTCAAGAGGTCACTACATGATATGTGTAATCATCGATAGACTAACAAAGTCCGCACACATCTTACCGATTTGGGAGAAGGATAATACTGAGAAACTAGCAGAACTCTATCTCAAAGAAATAGTGGCTCGTCATGGAGTGCCTATTTCAATCATTTCAGATCGAGACGATCGTTTTATTTCTAGAATTTGGAAATTATTTCAACAGGCCTTTGGATCTCATTTGAATCCAAGTACGGCCTTTCATCCATAAACTGACGGCCAGAGCGAACGGACAATCCAAACACTCGAATATATGTTTCGCGCATGTGTTATGGATTTAGGCGGCAATTGGGATACTCATCTACCTTTAGTTGAGTTTTCCTACAATAACAGCTACCATACTAGTATACAAGCTGCACCGTTTGAAGCTCTTTATGGTCGAAAGTGTCGCTCTCCGCTATGTTGGGCGGAAACAGGCAATAGTCAATTAATTGGTCCGGAACTAGTCCAAGAGACTACGGGTAAAATTTTTCAGATCCGAGACCGTATCAAGGCGGCTCGCGATCGACAAAAGAACTACGCAGATAAAAGACGAAAACCATTATCTTTCGAGGTTGGAGACAAAGTCTTGTTGAAAGTCTCGCCTTGGATAGGCGTAGCGAGGTTCGGTAAACGTGGAAAGCTTAACCCACGTTACATTGGACCATTTGAAATCTTAGAAAAGATTGGCACTGTTGCCTACAAGTTGAAGTTACCAGATGAACTTAACAGTATGCACGACACGTTTCATGTGTCGAATCTTAAAAAGAGTCCAATACAAGCAACCGTTATCATTCTATTCACATTGACGACAAACTCCAATTCACTAAAGAACCTGTTGAAGTCATGGACTGTAAAGTCTAGAAATCATGGAGGAGTCGTATAAAATTATTAAAATGTACTTTGGAACTCTCGACACGGACCCGAGTATACTTGGGAACGTGAACATTAAATCAAAACCAAAATACCCCCACCTGTTCGAGAATACTCCTGCAAAGGATGACTCAGCTTGAATTTCGGGACGAAATTCTCAATAACAAGGGGAGAATGTGACAACTGCCACTTTCGGGTAATTTACTTACATTTAAAACGATGATTTACATAATACAAGTATGTGTTTTGAATATTCGGACTGCATGATTTTCATAATATACATCTTAGAAAACTCATGGAATATTCATTTATTATTACACATGATTCACTTTTATTGGGTACATTTGAGATAGTGCAAACAATTCATCAAAACAACTAGAGTAGTGCCTAGTGAACTAGAGTGCTGACGAAAACTCCGGATCCGCAGAAAACATCTAAAATGACATCTTAAGGACTCGGATGTGAGTCCAATATCAATTATATGTTAAACCCTATATGGGAATACAAGGGTTTGGTTAATATTTTACCAATGCCCGGTAGCACTAAAAACTGTCCGAAATGCGCTAAAAGTGACCATTTCATGAATTTTCCGCAAAATTCAGCAATTGTATTTTATTACAAGATGCAAAAATTGATGTTTAGGCACCAATTTCATATAAAAATAATTATGGAATATCAATTACACACATAACTGGAATTTTTCCTACAACTTCCTTAAGCGTACCTTTCGACTATCTACTTGCGAAACGAGCGCTATACATCTAGCCGAACTATATTTTGGCACATGTAGCGAACTAGTGATCATTATTTTAGGTCTTATAAAGCTAGTTTATGGTCATTTCAAGTCAAGAAACATCTCGGAAAAATTGCAAACCCTTAACACCTAAATACTTACATCTTATACTTCATTTGAAACCTTAAAAATAACTAAGTTATTTTAACCACATAAGACCCCCCCCCCACCTTATGACCGTGAACAAGGGGCCCCACACCCCTTGTTTATGTGGGTAAATATCTAGATATTATGTTCTTATTTACAAGTGGATGTGAATGGTGATTAATTTCTAACACTTAATCACTAAGTCTTACTACCACATTACTACACATTTTCATCTATCACCAACCAAGAACTCTCTCATCATATTCATCCATCTTACCAAGAACACTAAAAACCCACTTCAATTTTAGTCTTTTATTAGATGATTAACATGGGTTTCCAAGTAACATAAGGTGATCTAAAGCTTTTGGAAGTAAAAGGAAGGGTTTTCATCCATACAAAAGTGTTCTACCATCAAGATTATCATCTTCTTAGTTCTTTATAATCTTCTAAGATCATCCCTAGCCTAGTGCTAGAAGTAAGCTTCTATATCTATTTTTTTTATACAAATATATTAAGTTTATGATTGTTATTATTACTAATAATAACCAAGAGATCATACTTAATAAACAAGAAAAAAAATACAAAGAAGCAAAGATAAAAATCATGATATATTTATGTTTGGTTATATTGTGATCTAAGACTTGTTATATGCATATTTAGTCTTGTTATGATGATTATGATACAAATAAATTGTTAGAAGATGTTTAAGATATGATCTAAGAATTATACATATTTATGTTAAAGGGTTTTTAACGTAAAGGATTAAATGGATGATCATAACTTTTGATCTTGTGAAAGTATTGAAGGTTTTTATTTAAAAACAAGACTTTCACAAGATTATAAAAAGTAACATACAACTAGAGATTTTTATAAAAGTTGTTAAAACTAAAAATAAATTTGGTTTTTGAACTTGTTAGCATATGAAATGATCATGGTTAAAACCCTACATGATTTGGATATCATCTTGAAAAATTATGTTATAAAAGTCTCATATGTTTAGTTAAGATGTTGATTAAATTGATGATGATTTGAAAGAAAAAGAAAATGATATGTTTATGAAACATGGTTAAGATAAAAATACAAAGGTTATATAGCCATTTTTCATAAAAACTTTATTTTATAAAGTAACCACATTTTTGGGTAAATCTCTACAAGAATAAAAAGGTTGTTAAAGAAAGTTTTTATAAAATAAAAGACAAGAAAAATATATATATTTTTTTAAAATATATATTTGTTTACTTTAACAATTTTTGTGACATGTATTACTTGATGTATTAGTTATATATATCAAAGTAGGAACTTGTATCTAATGTCACATTTAAACTCAAAACACTTTATAACAAAAGTCCTACAAGACTTCACATATTTACGCCTTAAAACGTGTTACGGACGATTCGAATAATCGGACACCATTTATGGTCAAAATGAACGACGGACGACTACATAAGTGAATTGCCAATCCGAAGAGTTACTACGATGTTTAGACGATTTTTCGACACAAAATATAAATATGCTATCAATAACAGATTTCGGATGTTTATAAACTTATAAAAACTAGTATGTTTTTATTTACTAACAAGTGTACTTAGTAAATTTTTATAAAAAGGTTTTTATAAAAATAAATGGGCTTATTATACTAGTGGGCTATTTTTATAACAAATGGGCTTATATTACTTAATGGGCTATTTTTCTTAATGGGCTTATCTTCATAATGGGCTTAACATAAATTCATGGGCTAAGCCCAAATACTAAACATATGGGCCAAAGCCCAACACTATTCAAGCCCAACACTATTCAAGCCCAACACTATTCAAGCCCAATACTATTCAAGCCCAACACTATTCAAGCCCAACACTATTGAGGCCCAACACTATTTGAGGCCCAACACTATTTGAGGCCCAACACTATTTGAGGCCCAACACTATTTGAGGCCCAACACTATTTGAGGCCCAACACTATTTAAGGCCCAGCACTATTTAAGCCCAATAACTTGAAAACATGGGCTTGGCCCAATGTTACCATTATTGGAAACACAACTATACAATTGATACATATAAGACACGAAATTCAGCGGACTAGATCCGACTATACAACTCACAAGATACAAGATAACATTTATATATATATATTTGGTGAAAAATATATATATATAACATTTGAACAACTCATTCATCGAATACACAGTTAACGAACAGTAAAGACATACAAGTCTTACACATATTGAAGACACAAGACTTGTACTCAAGTTCTTTACAAAGACCGAAGTGTCTAACAAAAATAAGAACATTTGTAGGTCGCAACGCTATTCAGGACGACCGCACGTGAGATCTTATTTACATCTATTCACGGACGCAATTCAGTGAGTTCATGTCCCCTATTCATTTAAATGTTTTACAACTTTACAACTATCGGGGAAAATACATGTTCAACGTATGTTAAAGTTAGGGAATGAAACACCTTAGATCATGTGCGAATTAGGGTTATACATCTAAGCACCATTAATCCAGTTTGGACCTAGGTACAAGTGGTTAGATCTAATGGGTTTTGGCGAGCCCCACTCTTGGTCGTGGACCCATACAGAAGAGTGCGTTTGTGTCCCAGTCGATAGGAGTCGACATAAAATCGTCTAGGGTTGGATTGCTTCCTTTTTCGTCACACATATTAATGTCCTTGCAAAACATTAATGATCAACGATTTCATTGACGCTTTACATACTACATCATTACATACAGATACATTTTATACAACTCACATTTTACGGATACATCTTATACAACTCACATTTTACGGATACATCTTATATCCAGTTTGGATACAATTACAATTGAGACAAATACATATTACATACTGTTTTGATACAAATACATCTTATACAACTCACATTTTACGGATACATCTTATATCCAGTTTGGATACAATTACAATTGAGACAAATACATATTACATACTGTTTTGATACAAATACATCTTATATAGCTAAACTGCATGAACTCGCTCAACTTTTGTTGATGTTTTCAAACTTACATGTATTTCAGGGAATTAGTGGACCAATGCAAAGATTTCAGTTCAAGGAAAACAAGTATCAATACTCCATGCCAACTATTGAAGGGTTTGCCTGTTATATACCGCCTCTTTGCGGTGATATAGTGGTCAAAGCCTTGAAAATTTTAGACTTACATTTGATGTATAAAACAATGACAACTTATTTTCATTTGATGGTTTGTAAACAATGTACTTAAATTATGTTGCGATCTTTTGAAACAATTATGACAATGGCATTGGAGCTTGTTTTTATTCATTTAGTATGTTCACTTATATTGTTATGCAATGAGAACCGATCAGATCACACCTCGCGCTTCCGCTATGAGCGGGTGTGACACTACGTCCATTATCTGCATTTAAACATTAAAAACGTGACAATTGTTAGAAATCATAAGTTCTGTTAAGGATCCTGTGATCCTCAGACTCTGGATCCTCAGACTCCCTGCATCATCCATTAAGGATCCGTGATCCATGCCTAGTCTCAGGATAGATAATCCTTAGCATAAAATTCATGCCCTAACAATTGCCCCCAATATGGCAGTTGTGATAAGGATTCACAGCTGTCATATTTCCGTTAGAAGCGGACTAGCCGTTGCTGCTGGTAACTAGTCGTTACATTGCCTGTCGTCACTGATAAGACCTGCTATAATCATCATTGCAAAATATAGAGTTAGAGATAACTCCTCAAGTGCCTTTAAAGATCAGAAGATCCTTCTATTTGTGGAGAATGGATCCTTCTACACCGTTCGCTATTAACCTTCCTGCATTTTAATATCTGCATAGACACTTTAACTGTTAAATAGCCATGTCTGGCCTGGGTGGATGGTCCACGGTTTTGCTGGTGAAATCCAGGCCAGATGATTTGATACATAATGAATGGGTGATAACATTAAACTTTTTTAGCTACAACTGTTGTTGTTTCTTTCCTCTTTATTTTTCATGTATGCTTTCTATTTTCAAAGATATCATCGCCAAACAATTGGAAAGTTATTGGAAATCTAATGATAATGTTAAACTTTTAACAGAAAACTTGAAGTGTTCATATAAATGTGGATCAATGATCCTTAACCATAAAGGATAAGAGACAACTTGCAGCTTAGAAAAAGTTAGAATATAACATACCAGAGAATCCAAGTTAGGATTATATATCCTTGCAAACTAATACTGAATAAAATGTGTGAAAAGTAAAGTTTCTAGGATCCAGGATCCTTATTGTCAGAACTTATATATATAACTTTAGAGCTCCAAGATCCTGTAAGAAAAACAAACTTGGGACCAAGCCAAATAATTGGGAATGAACCCATAATAACTGGGGACAAGCCCAAATAAACTGGGGACAAGCCCAACAAACTGGGGACAAGCCCAAATAAACTGGGGACAAGCCCAAATAAACTAGGGACAAGCCCAAATAAACTGGGGACAAGCCCAACAAACTGGGGACAAGCCCAAATAAACTGGGGACAAGCCCAAATAAACGGATGTAAACTGGGGTCAAGCCCAAATAAACTTGTGTAAACTGGAGTATGGCCCTCACTGGCGACTATCCAAACTTGAGCAACATGAAAATGCCGAAACCTTAGCTAACGTGAAAACATTAGAAACCTTAGGAACGGATGTATGGTACGTCTACCATTATACGTAGGATCCTGAATACAGCCAGTACAATGAAATTGTCAGCCCCTAAAGCGGGTACTAGTCGCATTGCCTTGAACTGCATCAGGATCATCATGCGCTACTGGCGAAACTGGGGACAGGCCCAAAACTAGGGACAGGCCCAAAACTGGGGACAAGCCCAAAAAACTGGGGACACGCCCAAATAACTGGGGACAGGCCCAAATAAACTTTGGGGAGTTGGCCAACCACTTTGATCTTCTCTAAAATGATAATAACTCTGCAAAAGCTTAAACTTTATGAAAATAGATGTTAAATGTTTAACATCTTTGCCTTATGATAAGTAATAAGTATAAAATGAATGAAAATGAAAGTAATGTGTTACCAAATGTAGAATCATATATCCTTTGAGGATCCCGGATCCTTAATCAGAATACTGGTATCGCTGAGGATCCCTGATCCTTCTTACTTAAAGTATTTCTTTAGATGAACAGCATTCCAAGCTCTTGGTAAGAGGTCACCATCTATTGTTAACAAATGATATGCCCCCTTTCCTGCTTCAGCTTCAATTAAGTAGGGACCTTGAAATCTTCTGAACCTGACATTCTTGTTGTATGCTCCAGCCATTCTTTGTTGATAACTGGCCATCAAATCTGGTAATAATAGGATGAAGGAGCTCCGCTGGTTGATGAAGGATAATGCTATGTCTTTGACAAGCATTACATTTCTTTGTGTATTCCACAGCATACTTCTTCCTCATAGGCCAATAGCATCCTGTTCTGAGGATCCTTAAGAATAGTGCTCTGCCCCCAGTGTGGTTCCCACAGTCTCCTTCATGAAAATCCTTTAGAACTTCTTGAATTTCTGGATCCTCAATGCACCGCAACTAGGGACCTGCAAGAGATATCTTGTATAACATGTCATTTAGTATGGTGAATAAAGATACCTTGACTTTGAAAGCTCTGGGGTTTTCTCCTGTAGGAATCTCTCCATGTTGTATGTATCTCAGGATCGGAAGGATCCAGGATCCTGAATTTGATTGTGCACCATCACTAGGTATGATTGAAGAATCCTCTGCTATCTCCATAACTATGTGATCCTCAATAGCAGGGGCTAAGACATGAATGATGAGTATTTTCACATCCTCTGGAATCTTCAGTGATGATCCAAGATTGGCTACAGCATCAGCTTCTGCATTTTTCTTCCCTGGGTACCTGTGATAGACTGAAAAAAGCAAAAGAGTCTGCCAGTTTCCTGACTATTTCTAAGTACTTGATTAGCTTTTCACCTTTGACAGTGTAAGAACCATTATAATGATTAGTAATTAATAGAGAATCTACATATACTTGAAGATACCTGATCCTCATATTGTTAGCTAATTGCAAACCTGCTATCAAGGCCTCATACTCTGCCTCATGATTAGTGGCTTGGAATTCACATGCAATGGATTGGGATATCTGAAGCTCCATCCGTGAGGAGTGTCTAAGGATCCTTGGTCTTCTCAAGTTGTTGAACTTCTAATTCAGCTTCCCTTTGTAGATCACTACTGGAATCAGCCACAAAGTCAGCTAAAGCTTGGGACTTGATGGCAGTCCTGGGTTTATACTTAATGTCATATGCAATAAGCTTGGTTGCCCACTTTGCCATTCTACCTGACATTTGAAGTTTCCTGAGAACATTCTTGATAGGAAGGTTAGTTTTCATAATAATGGTGTGAGTTTCGAAATAATGTCTATGTTTAGCGGAAGCCATAATTAAATCAAGAATTAATTTCTCTAAATGAGAATACCTGGCCTCAACATCAAGTAGAACTTTACTTACATAGTATACCGGATGTTGAGAGCATTCATGATCCTTAACTAGGATCACACTTACTGCTTTAGCTGAAATAGCTAAGTATAGGGATAATGATTCTCCATTTTCTGGTTTCATCAGGGCTGGTGCTGAGGATAGATAATCCTTAAGAGCCTTGAGTGCAGCTTCATACTTACCAGTCCACTCAAACTTCTTATTGTTCCTCAATATGTCTTACATGCCTTGAGCAATTTGTCTACCTCTTCTTGGATAATAGCATTCCTTTCAAGTGCAAACTTTCTCCTTTTTTGGTGTATTGGCTTGAAAGATCTGTCAATATCAAGTTTGTGAGTAATAACATCCTTAGATATACCTGTCTTGTCTTCATGTTTCCAAGCAAAGGTAGATTTTCTTCTTTTCAAGAAGGATACTAAATCCTGCTCAATACTGTCTAGGATCCCGGATCCTATAAAAATTTTGGATTCAGGATCCTCTGGGTTCAACAGAATATCCTTGACATCTTGCTCTCTTGCCTCCATAACGTCTTGCTCCTTAGAAGCTGGATTTATTAAAGAAGTGTAACAGTTCTTTGCCTCCTGCTAATCACTTTCTATCTTCACCATATCTCATAGAGTTAGGAGCTTGACACATTGATGATATGTTGAGGGGGACTGCCTTCATATCGTGTATCCATGGCCAGCCAAAGATAACATTACAGCAAGATAAGCAATCAATAACATAGAATTTTTTAAGATAATTCACTCCCTCTATATAGATAGGAAGTTTGTTGTCCCCCAATGTAATCTTTGTCTCTCCACTGAATCCTACAAGGACAGATGATATTTGGACAATATCGGATTCAAGGATGTCCATTCTATTGAGGACATCCAACTGGATTATGTTCACTGAGCTTTTCCCATCAATGAGAATCCTGCGAACAAAATGGTTAGATATAAATAATGTAATAACCAAACCGTCATGATGAGGATCATTTATGTCGACACGGTCATCCCCATCAAAGTATATGACTTTTTCCTGGGTAAGGATGGAAGTTCGAACAGGTCTGTCCCTATTCTCCATCTTTGTTTCCTTTGCATGTCTCTTAGCTGCTGAGAACCTCCGGAGATGAAATGGATGATTTGAGCATCAGCTGGTGGAGGAGGAGCTTTTTCATGAACTTTCTCAGGATCCTTGATCCTTGAATTTTTCCTTCCAAGCAATTCCTTCAAGTATCCTTTGCTCAAAAGATAACCTATCTCCTTCCTTAATGCTATGCACTCATCTGTGAGATGACCGGAATCCCCATGGTAAGCACACCATTTCGATTCGTCTTTGGTGGCAGGCGGTTTGTCATTCTTCCTTAGCCACCTAACCTTGTCACCTAAACTCTGCATAGAAAGGATTAGTTCATTATTATCAGCAGAAAAACAATATTCAGAAATAGGAGGATAATCCTCATCATCTTCATCTTGTTCCACAGCATGCACATTCTGGTTGTCATGCTTGGAGTATTGCTTAGATCAGTTATCCTTGAGATAGGATCCTTATTTGTCTTGCTTTGAGGATCCTGACAATCTCTCGTGGATCCTTTTGTCATCCTCTAAACGGATGAACCTAAGGGCCCTGTTCCTTACCTCATCTAAGTTCCTGCAAGGTGTCATAACAAGATCATCATAGAACTGAGAATCCTTAAGTAAACCCATTTTAAAAGCTTCAACAGCAGTAGCAATATCTAAGTTAGGGATTTCTAAGGATTCTCTACTGAATTTAGTTATGTAATCTCTTAGTGATTCATTATGACCTTGGGTTGCCCTATATAGATCACTAGTTAATCGTTCAAATCTCCTACTACATGAGAATTGGCTATTAAACAAGTTAACTAGATTAGCAAATGAAGTAATAGAGTAAGGAGGAAGACTTAGCAGCCATTTAAGAGCTCATCCTGTCAGTGTGGATCCAAAACCCTTGCATAGACATGCTTCTTTTAACCTCTCCGGGATGGGATTGATCTCCATCCTTTCTCTGTATTGAGCTACATGCTCTTCTGGATCCATTGAACCATCATACAGCTTCATGTGTAACATCTGTGCTTGTAATCATTCTGAACAGTTCTATTATCAATAAAACAATGTTATTTGATCCCAATGTTTGTTTGGTTGTGTTTTACATTTTTCATGTTTTGACTTTTATTCAATTCCAAACTCTATATCGCTTTCTGGAGAGTTATACGCAAACTGATGCGTAAACGTATTCAGTTTAACGCAACAAATACTCCGGCACATCAACATATGCTTAACATACCTTAAATAACCCTTACATAACTTAGAAATAAGTTTTGAAGGCTTTGGTATGTCAAAAACAAGTTAATTCGCTCACAGGGACTAAATTTGACAAACTGCGAAAGTATGCCAATTTGAACTATAACGAACATTCCAGAACATGACCATAAGTTAAACACACCTTAAATATCCTTTATATAGCTTAGAAATAGGCTTTGAGGGGTTCGGTGTGCTAAAATAAACTTTTGGGTCATTCAGGGACTAAAAGCGTCAAAAAGTGCACAAGTTTGCATTTTCGCGCATAACTTACGTTCTGAATACATCCGGACATCCAAAAATTTATGTAAGCACTAAAATATTTTATTTTAGTGTTTGGCATAAGAAAAATCCATTCGTCGCGCAATTTGGATCATTTTTCACGCTTATGCGCATTCCGGTCGTAATTAAGCGAACATCGCGATCGTACGACCAAACGAACTGACCTCCAGCATATTTTTGAGCATGTTTCATGCCCACAATGTTTAGGCATCCTTGTGGAGCCTTGAAAATGATTTAACGAGCCTTAAACATGTCGGAAATGGCCTTAATACGCAACGGGGACTGAAAGGTGAACATTAGAAAGTGTTTGCTGATCAGGGGGACCCTAGCGTGACACCTAGCCCCCTAGGCGTCACGCGAGGCCCCTTCTGATCAGCAAAAGCCATTTTAATGACATGCTAACATCCCCTAACACCCTCCAAAGGTCAAGTGCCACATGTTAATCTCTTATGGTGGCCAAAATCAGCTACCATAACTTTCCAACAAGTGTAGGGATGTGATCATTCCCTCTTCTCCAAGAAACGATCCTAACGGTGGACCGGAAACTATAAATACCCACCTCCACCCTTCACTTTTCCTCACAAGAATCTGATCTTATGTGCTCTAAGTTGAAACCTTTGTTTCATACCTGAGCTATTTTGATCTAGATTAGCATTCGGGGACCCTTCGTAAGTGTTCCTTCGTTCTTTTATTGCTTTTCGAGTCCGAAAGTCAAACTTTGTTTGACTTTCTGCATTGGCCAGTTTATGGTCAATGCGAAATTCATTTGAACTTCGCAACGTGATTGTAATCACGATGGTTATAGTCCCTTGTGACTATGCCTACTGATTACCACGTTGTCTAGGGTCGTAAGGGTAAGCAATCTAAATAATCGTTTATACCTTCGAACCCGACCCATTTGGTCGATCATTAGGATCCGACCAAACACATTAGGTGACCATAGTATATAGGGAATAACCTTCCGAGGTTATACCTTATGGTCGCTTCGTTTAAGTAGTTGTATGATAGGTAGTTTATATGCCTTAGGTAAATTACCAAAATGCCCTTTTAACGCCAAAATTCATTTTAAGCATATGTAACATAACTTTTGGTATCTAAACTGATTTGGTAACAATATTAGATATGTTAAGGCATATTCTACTTGTCATAGGACTAGTTAGGCGTTCCGAACGCGTTTTACGCGAACGACGCGTTAAAGTAGCATAAGCTACCTAAACGGGTCGTAATGGGTCGTAAGCATTTAGGCTAGGTTTCATTTAGTATGTAGGCTTTGTTAAACCATACTACATGAGTTCCATACTCATTTGGTTTACGAGCCCTCATTCTATCCGATCCTCCGATATAGGTCCGATTTATTAACATAGTTACCTATATTAGGTGTCGTTTGATTCCGTGATCTCTATCATTGCTTGGTGGTTATCTTAGGACTTCTGAGCAATCTAAAGTGAGTACATAGACCCCTCTTTTACTGTTTTCCAAACTGTTTTGGGGTGAAACACATGTGCCTACTTGTTACATTCATGCTTTCCTGTTTTCACATCATATACCTGCTATGTTTGTTAGTACATTATAGTACATGATTTCATTACATTTCATGCTATGTATGCCCATTGTGTGCGTACTTAGTACATCGTTTTACATTACATTTCATGCTATGTATGTCCATTGTGTGCATACTTAGTACATTGTTTTACTTTACATTTCTGCTGTGTATGTTGACTGATAGCATGCTAGCACATTGATTTACATGACTTTTCTGCTTTGTATGTTAAGTTAGCATACTTAGTACATTGTTTTCATATGACATGTATACAACTGCTATAACATTTGGTTTGCACAAACGAGACTTATATACGTTCATTAACATTAGCTACGCCGCTCGGTAGTAAGTACTGGTACCATAGGACTTGACAAATCCCATTCCTGACATCCCGGGTTTGTTTGGATGTAAGGAATGACTGAATCCGAAAACATTTCTTTTGATAACCTTGACTGAAAGGGTTATCCGACTGTCTCAAGGCTTGAATGTATGCGTTAACTTACCACATAAATGTTTGTATCAATGTAACATGCATTACTTTGCAAAACATAACTTTTTGATATATTCAAAATACTTTGTTTTGTACATTTCTACATTTGGATTATGTGACAATACTTTACAATACAATACATAACAATTGTTACACATTACTTGACTACATTTGGACTTTTAAACATTTGACATGGCTTATACAAGGACTTTTTGACAATTGGTTTAAACATGGACTTTATACATTGGTGGTTTGTTTAAGTGATTTAAGTAACGAGGCGTGTGTAATATGATACAAGCATGGTGGATACGCCGCTAGTACTTCCTATATATAAGTGTTTGTATGGTATTACATATTGTAGCGTTATTTGAATCATTTCAATTTGAGACATATAACATTTTATATAAATAACATATTTTTCACAAGACTTTGGTTTACAAACAATTTACTTCATACAACTCATTTTACTTGGTTATACATTTAACCATACATTATTCTTTTATTTATACATATCATTCGATCTTATCGCTTTTTAAACGATTTACAAAACAAAACAATTTACAAGGTTCATGACTGACTTTTGATAAACAACTTTTTCTTAAACTTATAAGTCATGAATCCTATTTTCACAAACCTATGTATCTCACATGCATTTTTATGCTGACGTACCTATTTTCACATGTGTTTTCAGGAGCTTTTGCATAGGATGATGATCGTGACACTAGGGCGGACCTGTGCCTTAGAGACATAAAACGAAGATAGACTTAGTTTAATTATGTTAAGAACTCTGTATTTCCTGTTTAAGACAATGTAACTCTTATGTTGATAAATAAAATACAACTTTGTATGCCATGGTTATGAAACAATTAATTATGTTACAACACTCCTCGACGTTTTCCGCCACGTCTTGTATGTTATACGTGGTCGGGGTGTGACAGAAGAGTTGGTATCAGAGCCAATGGTTATAGGGAATTAGGTTATTAGTAATGCTTTGACCTAGACTATAACCTTTCTAGGAACCTAACACAAGTTATCTTGTGTTTAGATCTTAAAACATGCACATCACCTATCCTTAGGTGATTATCAAAACAAGAACCCAATTTTCCGAAATGATTTTTGAAAAACAATCTTCTGTTTTTGGATATTTTATTACAAGGTTTTGAACCCTCTTTTGTAAGGTTTTGAACCCTTCCAGTTTAACTAAAATTTTTGGCTTATTGCCTTCTGAGTTTTCAAAATCTCGTCAAGGTTTTGGGTTTTAAATAATGTGAACACGTGCAAACTGGAAGAGTGAATGCATGTATTCTGGGTTTTCTATCTAGGCAAGCACTTCATATATATCTCATCAGACGCGAGACCAGTTGTGCTTACCTGGGAATTCTTGGGATGAGTGTTCACTTATAGGCGAGCATGTCTTCGCGATACATTATTTTTGATCCATTTACTTTGATTAGTCACTGTGCATTGACTGTTTGCTTGGTAATGCGGACGAATGACCACCATCTTTTCTTTTGTTAATTTTGTTTCATCTCATTCTCTTCATCCAATCATCTCACTCATTCCCTTTCATGTTTTCCTCTTTTAGAATGCCTCCTCGACGCGAAAACCAGATAGCGACTGCCGAACTGGCAGAAATCATTGCGCAGCAGATGGCTGCACAATTCCCAAACCTCTTTGCTCAATGGAACCAAGCCAACAACAACAACAATGCTCCATGCAAATACAAGGATTTTAACTCGGCTAAACCACTCAAGTTTAGTGGTTCTGAAGGAGCGACTGGGCTCCTTCAATGGTTCGAGAGCATTGAGAATACTTTCCATCATGTTCAGTGTCCGGATAATCGCAAGGTCGAGTTTTCTTCGAGCGTGTTTCAGAAGAGGGCTCTTACATGGTGGAATGGGGTAATGAGAGACCGTGGTGTAGAAGTTGCTCTAGCACAAACATGGGCTGAACTTAGAGCTCTTATGATGAGGGAGTTTTGTCCTCGTCATGAACAACGAGCGTTGGAGAAGGAGTTTGATGACTTGAAACAAGATAGTGGCGAGCACAGGGCATATACTGATAGGTTTGAGGAGTTGAGTCTGCTTTGCCCGACTATGGTTACCCCACTTGACAAGGCTATCGAAAGGTACATCGACGGCCTACCTGACTCAGTGCAAGACATCATTACTGGTAGTAACCCTGCCACACTCCGTCAGGCGATCGAGTTATCAGCGACATTGACTGAGTCACAGATTCGGAAGAATAAATTACACAGGAAGGGTAACAAGGGCAAGAAACAGTCGTCTGACAAGGAAGATAGCAAGAAAGGTCAAAACAAGAAGGGAAATAATTCTGGAGGGTCTAGGAAGCGGAAGGCTTCCCAAAACTATGCCGTTACTGCACAGGCTCCAGCTGCACCAAATCAGCCTGCGCAACCACTAGCCAAGAAGCCATATCTTGGCACTGCACCTTTGTGCAACAGGTGTAACGGCCATCATCCACCACACCTCCAGTGTCGTCAGTGCACCAACTGCGGAAGATCTGGTCATCTTGCCGCTACTTGTCGCATTCCTATTAACCAGAACCAGGCAGTTCAGAACCAAGCCCAACAAGTTGCTCAGCCTCTTGCTCAGCAACAAGGTCAAGCTGCACGACCTCATTTTTCTCCTGGTTCGTGCTACAATTATGGGGATCTGACCCACTACAGGAACCGGTGCCCAAGGCTAGCCAACCAGAATCAGAATCCAAATCAGAATCAAGCTCAGGCTCGAGGTCGAGTCTTCAACATGAATGCTCAAGAGGCACAAGCAGACAATGAAGTGGTGAACGGTACGTTCTTTATTAATAATCAGCCTGCATCTGTTCTCTTTGATTCGGGTGCCGATAAGAGTTTTGTGTCATTGTCTTTTAAGCCTTTACTTCGCGTGTCTAGAACGAAACTAAGTAAACCTTTGACAGTAGAAGTTGCTAGTGGTGAACCCATTGTTCTTGATTCTGTTCTTCGCAACTGCCAGTTAAACCTTAACGACCATCTTTTTCCTATTGACCTCACGCCTATGCAACTTGGAAGCTTCGACGTTATAGTAGGTATGGATTGGTTATCTAAGCATCGCGCAGAGATAGTTTGTTCTGAGAAGATTGTTCGTGTGCCGCTTTCGACAGGCGAGATCCTACAGGTTCAAGGTGAGAAACCTGCCGGTGGTCTTAAACTCATGTCTTGTTTTAAAGCTCGGAAGTATCTGCGAAAGAATTATGTGGCCTTCTTAGCACATGTTACAGCAGATAAAGGCAAGGGTAAGTCTATTTCAGATATTCCTGTCGTTCGGGATTATTCTGAAGTTTTCCCTGAAGAGTTACCTGGTCTACCCCCAGCACGCCAAGTTGAGTTCCGCATTGATCTCGTACCTGGTGCAAATCCCATTGCTAGAGCTCCATATCGTCTTGCACTGTCTGAGATGAAAGAGTTGTCTAAGCAGCTTCAGGAGCTCTCTGACAAAGGTTTTATACGTCCTAGCTTTTCACCTTGGGGTGCTCCCGTCCTTTTTCTCAAGAAGAAGGATGTATCCTTTAGGATGTGTATCGATTATCGCGAGCTTAACAAGCTTACCATCAAGAATCGATATCCCCTACCTCGCATAGATGATCTCTTTGATCAGTTACAGGGCGCTTCTTATTTTTCGAAGATTGATCTACGTTCTGGATATCATCAACTTTGGGTGCATGAAGAAGATATTCCCAAGACAGCGTTTCGCACTCGTTATGGGCATTATGAGTTCACAGTCATGCCATTCGGTTTGACTAATGCTCCCGCTGTTTTCATGGACTTAATGAATAGGGTCTGCAAACCTTATTTGGATCAGTTCGTCATTGTTTTTATTGACGACATCTTGATTTATTGTAAGACGCGAGCTGATCATGAGCAACATCTTCGTCTTACTTTGGAACTCCTAAAGAAAGAGCAACTTTTCGCCAAATTCTCCAAGTGTGAATTCTGGCTTAAAGAAGTTCAATTTTTAGGACATATTATCAACGAACAAGGTATTCATGTAGATCCCTCCAAGATCAGTGCGATTAAGGATTGGGATACGCCTACTACTCCTATTGAGGTTCGTTCTTTTCTTGGTCTAGCGGGTTATTATCGCCGCTTCATAGAAAACTTCTCAAAGATTGCAGTTCCTCTAACTGCTCTAACTCAGAAGAACAAGCCCTTTGAGTGGGGATTCAAACAAGAGGAAGCTTTTCAAAACTTGAAGCAAAAACTTTGCGACGCACCGGTTCTGACTTTGCCTGAGGGCAATGATGATTTCGTCGTTTATTGTGATGCATCTAAATTGGGTCTTGGCTGTGTTCTGATGCAAAGGAACAAAGTCATAGCATACGCATCCAGGCAGTTGAAGATACATGAGAAAAACTACACCACTCATGATCTTGAGTTGGGTGTAGTTGTCTTCGCTCTTAAGATCTAGAGACACTATTTGTACGGTACAAAATGTGTGGTTTTCACATACCACAAAAGTCTTCAGCATATCTTCAACCAGAAAGAACTCAACATGAGGCAACGACGTTGGGTGGAGCTTTTAAACGACTATGACTGCGAAATTCGCTACCATCCTGGTAAGGCGAATGTCGTAGCTGATGCATTGAGTCGTAAGGAACGTACTAAGCTTCATTGTGTACGTGTTCAATCTGTTATTCAAGCTCGATCTGATATCCAAGCCCGCATTTCTCAGGCTCAACAATCTTGTGTTTCACAAGGTTTAATGGATAAGGAATTTCCCTATCACATAACACCTGCTCTGGAACTGAAGGACAATGGATCGTATTACTTCATGGACCGTTTGTGGGTCCCAAGCCAGGATGATCTTCATACCTTGCTTATGGATGAAGCCCATAAGTCTCGTTATTCTATTCATCCGGGCTCGGATAAGATGTATAAGGATCTTCATATTCACTATTGGTGGCCTGGTATGAAGAAAGACATTGCCTTATACGTGTCAAAATGCCTTACTTGTCTTAAGGTTAAGGCTGAACATCAGCGTCCTTCTGGTTTATTGGTGCAACCAGAGATCCCAGTTTGGAAATGGGAAAACATTACTATGGATCTCATTACTAAACTTCCGCGCACAAAGAAAGGTCATGATGCCATCTGGGTAGTTGTTGATCGTCTTACTAAGTCAGCGCATTTCTTGCCAATCCGTGAGGATTTTCCTGCCGACAAACTTGCCAAAATCTATGTGGATGAAATTGTAGCTCGACATGGTGTTCCTTTGAACATCATTTCTGACAGAGATGCTCGTTTCACTTCTCATTTTTGGAGAACCATGCAATCTGCTATGGGGACCCAACTTAATCTGATCACGACTTATCATCCGCAAATGGATGGTCAATCTGAAAGAACAATCCAGACTCAGGAGGATATGCTTAGAGCTTGTGTGATCGATTTTGGTGGTAGTTGGGATTCACATCTTCCGTTAATTGAATTCTCCTACAACAACAGTTCTCACACCAGCATCAAAATGGCTCCTTTCGAGGCTCTCTGTGGTCGAAAATGTCGTTCACCAGTCTGCTGGAATGAGATTGGCGAGGCTCAACTTACTGGACCTGCTCTCAGTTTAGAGACAACTGATAAGGTTAAGAAAGTTCGTGATAACCTTCAGACAGCTAGAAGCCGTCAAAAGAGTTACGCGGACCCAAAACGAAAGCCCTTGGAATTTCAAGTCGGTGATCGAGTATTACTTAAGGTCTCACCTTGGAAAGGTGTGATCAGATTTGGAAAGAAAGGAAAACTTGCACCTAGATACGTTGGACCATTCAAGATCGTCGAAAGAATCGGAAAGGTAGCCTACAGACTTGAGTTACCTCCTGAACTTGGAAATGTTCATCCAACCTTTCACGTGTCCAATCTCAAGAGGTGTTTAGCTGATGAGAACCTCCAGATACCACTTGACGAAATTCGTGTTGATAAAACACTGAAATTTGTCGAGAAGCCTGTGGAAATCATGGAACGTGAAGTCAAGTGGCTTAAACGCAAGCGCATTCCTTTGGTCAAAGTTCGCTAGGAAGCTAAACGTGGACCCGAGTTTACTTGGGAACGCGAAGATCAAATGAAGGCGAAATATCCGCATCTTTTTCCACGAGTTTCCTCTAAATAAATTTCGGGACGAAATTTCCACAAGTAGGGGAGACTGTAACATCTGTGCTTGTAATCATTGTGAACAGTTCTATTATCAATAAAACAATGTTGTTTGATCCCAATGTTTGTTTGGTTGTGTTTTACATTTTTCATGTTTTGACTTTTATTCAATTCCAAACTCTATATCGCTTTCTGGAGAGTTATACGCAAACTGATGCGTAAACGTACTCAGTTTAATGCAACAAATACTTCGGAACATCAACATATGCTTAACATACCTTAAATAACCCTTACATAACTTAGAAATAAGTTTTGAAGGCTTTGGTATGTCAAAAACAAGTTAATTCGCTCACAGGGACTAAATTTGACAAACTGCGAAAGTATGCCAATTTGAACTATAACGAACATTCCGGAACATGAACATAAGTTAAACACACCTTAAATATCCTTTATATAGCTTAGAAATAGGCTTTGAGGGGTTCGGTGTGCTAAAATAAACTTTTGGGTCATTCAGGGACTAAAAGCGTCAAAAAGTGCACAAGTTTGCATTTTCGCACATAACTTACGTTCTGAATACATCCGGACATCCAAAAATTTATGTAAGCACTAAAATATTTTATTTTAGTGTTTGGCATAAGAAAAATCCATTCATCGCGCAATTTGGATCATTTTTCGCGCTTATGCGCATTCCGGTCGTAATTAAGCGAACATCGCGATCGTACGACCAAACAAACTGACATCCGGCATATTTTTGAGCATGTTTCATGCCCACAATGTTTAGGCATCCTTTTGGAGCCTTGAAAATGATTTAACGAGCCTTAAACATGTCGGAAATGGCCTTAATACGCAACGGGGACTGAAAGGTGAACATTAGAAAGTGTTTGCTGATCAGGGGGACCCGTCACGCGAGGCCCCTTCTGATCAGAAAAAGCCATTTTAATGACATGCTAACATCCCCTAACACCCTCCAAAGGTCAAGTGCCACATGTTAATCTCTTATGGTGGCCAAAATCAGCTACCATAACTTTCCAACAAGTGTAGGGATGTGATCATTCCCTCTTCTCCAAGAAACGATCCTAACGGTGGACCGAAAACTATAAATACCCACCTCCACCCTTCACTTTTCCTCACAAGAATCTGATCTTATGTGCTCTAAGTTGAAACCTTTGTTTCATACTTGAGCTACTTTGATCTAGATTAGCATTCGGGGACCCTTCGTAAGTGTTCCTTCGTTCTTTTATTGCTTTTCGAGTCCGAAAGTCAAACTTTGTTTGACTTTCTGCATTGACCAGTTTATAGTCAATGCGAAGTTCGTTTGAACTTCGCAACGTGATTGTAATCACAATGGTTATAGTCCCTTGTGACTATGCCTACTGATTACCACGTTGTCTAGGGTCGTAAGGGTAAGCGATCTAAATAATCGCTTATACCTTCGAACCCGACCCATTTGGTCGATCATTAGGATCCGACCAAACACATTAGATGACCATAGTATATAGGGAATAACCTTCCGAGGTTATACCTTATGGTCGCTTCGTTTAAGTAGTTATATGATAGGTAGTTTATATGCCTTAGGTAAATTACCAAAATGCCCTTTTAACGCCAAAATTCATTTTAAGCATATGTAACATAACTTTTGGTATCTAAACTGATTTGGTAACAATATTAGATATGTTAAGGCATATTTTACTTGTCATAGGACTAGTTAGGCGTTCTGAACGCGTTTTACGCGAACGACGCGTTAAAGTAGCATAAGCTACCTAAACGGGTCGTAATGGGTCGTAAGCATTTAGGCTAGGTTTCATTTAGTATGTAGGCTTTGTTAAACCATACTACATGAGTTCCCATACTCATTTGGTTTACGAGCCCTCATTCTATCCGATCCTCCGATATAGGTCCGGTTTATTAACATAGTTACCTATATTAGGTGCCGTTTGATTCCGTGATCTCTAGCATTGCTTGGTGGTTATCTTAGGACTTCTGAGCAATCTCAAGTGAGTACATAGACCCCTCTTTTACTGTTTTCCAAACTGTTTTGGGGTGAAACACATGTGCCTACTTGTTACTTTCATGCTTTCCTGTTTTCACATCATATACCTGCTATGTTTGTTAATACATTATAGTACATGATTTCATTACATTTCATGCTATGTATGCGCATTGTGTGCGTACTTAGTACATCGTTTTACATTACATTTCATGCTATGTATGTCCATTGTGTGCATACTTAGTACATTGTTTTACTTTACATTTCTGCTGTGTATGTTGACTGATAGCATGCTAGCACATTGATTTACATGACTTTTCTGCTTTGTATCTTAACTTAGCATACTTAGTACATTGTTTTCATATGACATGTATACAACTGCTATAACATTTGGTTTGCACAAACGAGACTTATATACGTTCATTAACATTAGCTACGCCACTCGGTAGTAAGTACTGGTACCATAGGACTTAACAAATCCCATTCCTGACATCCCGGGTTTGTTTGGATGTAAGGAATGACTGAATCCGAAAACATTTCTTTTGATAACCTTGACTGAAAGGGTTATCCAACTGTCTCAAGGCTTGAATGTATGCGTTAACTTACCACATAAATGTTTGTATCAATGTAACATGCATTACTTTGCAAAACATAACTTTTTGATATATTCAAAATACTTTGTTTTGTACATTTCTCCATTTGGATTATGTGACAATACTTTACAATACAATACATAACAATTGTTACACATTACTTGACTACATTTGGACTTTTAAACATTTGACATGGCTTATACAAGGACTTTTTGACAATTGGTTTAAACATGGACTTTATACATTGGTGGTTTGTTTAAGTGATTTAAGTAACGAGGCGTGTGTAATATGATACAAGCATGGTGGATACGCCGCTAGTACTTCCTATATATAAGTGTTTGTATGGTATTACATATCGTAGCGTTATTTGAATCATTTCAATTTGAGATATATAACATTTTATATAAATAACATATTTTTCACAAGACTTTGGTTTACAAACAATTTACTTCATACAACTCATTTTACTTGGTTATACATTTAACCATACATTATTCTTTTATTTATACATATCATTCGATCTTATCGCTTTTTAAACGATTTACAAAACAAAACAATTTACAAGGTTCATGACTGACTTTTGATAAACAACTTTTTCTTAAACTTATAAGTCATGAATCCTATTTTCACAAACCTATGTATCTCACGGGCATTTTTATGCTGACGTACCTATTTTCACATGTGTTTTCAGGAGCTTTTGCATAGGATGATGATCGTGACACTAGGGCGGACCTGTGCCTTAGAGACATAAAACGAAGATAGACTTAGTTTAATTATGTTAAGAACTTTGTATTTCCTGTTTAAGACAATGTAACTCTTATGTTGATAAATAAAATACAACTTTGTATGCCATGGTTATGAAACAATTAATTCTGTTACAACACTCCCCGACGTTTTCCGCCACGTCTTGTATGTTATATGTGGTCGGGGTGTGACATCATGGTTGGTATTTGAAGTCTCTTCGGTATCTCTGCATCACAAATAGGTGGTGCAAAACGAGATATCTTGTGGCTTACATCCGGAATTTCAGGAATGGGATTAACCACTACTGGAATGCTGGATATCATATCCTTAAGCTTTTGTAATTCTTTGGCCATAGCTTGGTTGATACCTGTATCCTGCACAAAGCCATGGTTAGCATTATAAGAAGTATTCAAAGTGTTACCTCCTAATGGATTCAAGGTTGGAATTCCAGATGTGAATCCATATTGACGTGATTCTGGTATAACTGAGGGACCAGAAGAAGCAATAGTCTGCATCGGTATGAAGTCACCTAGATAAACATCTGAACTTCCGGGTTGCACACTCCTTAAGTATCCTTGATCCTGGAAGATGTTGGATCCTTGATGTGCTGTGAATGAAGGTCTTGGAGGATAATCCATGGATCCGGAAACCTGAGATGAGGATCCTTGAACCTGGAAGGAGGATCCTTGAACCTGAGAGGATCCTTGAACCTGAGAGGATCCTTGAACCTGAGAGGATACTTAAACCTGAGAGGATCCTTGAACCTGAGAGGATCCTTGAATTGGCTGCGTCCCCATGCATTCTCCTAAACGTGTGAAGAATCCCTGATGCTGAAATGAGGATCCTGAAGGCTGGAAAGAGGATCCTTGAGCCGGAGACATTGCCGATGATCCAGAACGCATTCCTGTTGATCCACCCTGGTATTGGACATCTGGAGCTGCAAAGTGCCGGGAAGTTATGACCAGAGTGTCGAAATTCAGCGACCTCAGCATCAAAGCGGAGTGATCCTCTGCTGATTTTATCAATTTCGCGAAGGATCCTGCCATTAGTTTGGTCCTGTTGTTGCATGTATCCTCTCATCTGCAAAATCAAAGCATAAAGATCACTGTTAGTAAGTGTAGAGGAAGAAACAACAGTTGGTTTTGTGAAAATGGGGGTTGTCTTCTTCGGAGCATTTTCAGCATTCTTCTGGAATGCAGGGATAAGATGATGCAACGGTGGAATGCCCTGTGATGAGGTAACTGCCGACATGGAACTTGAAGAAATTTTTCCTTGAGAAGCCATGTGGTTGAAGGTGATGAACCGAAATGATCGAAATGAACAAAATTTCTCAGAAATGAAGCACCAATTGCCCCACGGTGGGCGCCAAACTGTTTTGGTCAAAAATCACACAAGGATAATGCAACCAAATTTGATTTTGTGAGGTTTGATGCTTGGTTAATTGTATGAACGACAAGTATATGAAATCAACAATGAACACCGAGATTTATACGAGGAAAAAGCCCTTGATCCTTAGAAGATCTCTGGCATAAAAAACCTCGGGTGATGGAAACTACCGATCACCAAATATATTGGAAAAACAATAATGATCCTTGTTCAACTTAGGAAGAAAACAAGCTCAATACATTGAATTGCTAGTGTAAGTGTGTGTTTTTGCTAAGTGTTTGTAGAGAATTCGAGTGTTGTGTGTTTTTTCTGTGGTGTGTTCGACTTATGCCTCAAATGAGCTCGTTTTCCCCTTAAAAGATAAGAAAAAATCAACTAACTAACTTCCCGAAAAAGGTGGAAGTCACCCATGATCACCACTAACGGTTATTTCTTCATTAAGCACGTGCCTATGAAGCATATTCCACGACAATTGTTAGAAATCATAAGTTCTGTTAAGGATCATGTGATCCTCAGACTCTGGATCCTCAGACTCCCTGCATCATCCATTAAGGATCCGTGATCCATGCCCAGTCTCAGGATAGATAATCCTTAGCATAAAATTCATGCCCTAACAATCACAAGCTCGCGTAAGCCTCCATAAAGTGGAACCCAAATGCCTCCGTTAACATAGTAGGCGCCGTCTCCCTTTTGTTCTAACCGCTTCCTCGACCCTCGCAGGGACTCAGCCCTGATGTTTTCTGCTTTCAATGCTTTGACTTGAGCATCACGAATTTGAACGGGAAGGCTAGAGTGAATGGTAAGCTGTAACGCACGTACACGCTTAGGTATAGTATCCTTTCGACTGAGGGCGTCGGCCACAACATTGGCTTTGCCCGGATGGTACTTGATCGCACACTCGTAATCATTCAAGAGTTCGACCCATCGACATTGTCGCATGTTCAACTCCTTTTGCTTGAAGATATGCTCGAGACTCCTGTGATCGGTGTAAATGGTGCACTTGGTACCGTACAGGTAATGTCTCCATATCTTAAGTGCGAAAACAACTGCTCCCAATTCCAAGTCGTGTGTAGTGTAGTTCCTTTCATGAACCTTAAGTTGGCGTGATGCGTAGGTAATGACCTTGTCACGTTGCATCAATACGCAGCCAAGTCCTTGGATGGAAGCGTCGCAATAAACCACAAAATCATTTGTACCTTCAGGCAATGAGAGGATAGGCGCGCTACAAAGTCTATCTTTTAAGTGCTGGAATGCGGACTCCTTTGTATCACCCCAATGATAGGTGACACCCTTCTGAGTCAGTGAAGTGAGGGGTTGCACAATCTTTGAGAAATCCTTTATAAACCTTCTGTAATATCCTGCTAAACCCAAGAATTGGCGGATTTCTGTTGGTGTTGGAACACCCTATTTTCTATTTAACGGTTTTATATGCAAATACCAACAATTAGATGTGTAGCTAAGACTACACATACTATAAAAAAAATACAGGTTTATTAAAACTTTTACAATTTATAAGTTATTCTACATAACGTGATCGAATTCGTTGTTTAAAATATACAACGTGGCAAGGTGCGGAAGCATGTAACTATATCGTGTTCGGTTCTTCGTTGAGCTTGATCGTCTCTCGGCATCCAAAATGTACCTACATTTCATAAACATGAAATGCTTTAGTCATACTGGGATTAAAACGTGATTAAACGAGTCCGGGAAACAGTTGATTCTAAAAACAAGAATTTGGAAATGACCTCCACCGTAACTTACGGTGGCACCGTAAGTTACGGTGGCCCCTGTAATGTTATTTTCCTACCGTACAATAGTAGGCAACCACCGTAGCATTTTCATCTCCACCGTAACTTACGGTGGCACCGTAAGTTACGGTGGACTCTGTAACAGCCCAGTTTACTTTTTGCCGTAATTGACACGAAATCTTTCGTATCTTTCAAACCGCTTGTCCGTTTAACCTACCGTTTCTTCCTACGTGATTGTTTGTTTTGGTTTACCCTATAAGGTAACCATTCAAAAGTTCATTTTCCATTTGTCATAAAATGATCAAATTACCGATTTAACTCCTTTTAAACCATCAACATTGTTTCTTGTCATACTCGACTATCTTGTTCCGTACGTTTACATGCCGGAACATCATACCTCAATTATGTATTTATCTTATTCGCAACTAATACGATAAGAGAATATTCTAAAATATAAGACTAGTGTAAGTTATACTTACCTTGCATCCGAATTATGCTTTTTCCTTCATTCTTGATTCGTTTGACCCGCTTTCACTCCAAGCTTCACCTAGCTTGTTTAAGCGCCAACTATTATTCATCATTTCACAAGGTGGTTAGTTTAGTCATAACTTAATACGATCATTCCACCCTACGCATTTTATATTCAAGAATTATCATTCATCGTATTATAGGTCGGTTTGACTGTTTAAAGTCAACGACCTATTAATCATAAGTGATTACATGACGTAGCTTTACTACTCATTTAACTACTTGGTCAAATACACGGTAGCATCATACTTAGGCTACCGTTTATTCACTTCGTTTACCAAGTTTTATAACCATAATTCATCGAATTAACACTACATTAATCTTTCTTAACACATGATGATATCAAGCTTCATTTTTAACATGAATTTATCATCATTTCCATTCTTTTTACATCAAACCTAATTCATGGTAATTATGATTCATGTACTCAAACACCTAAATGGTTCAAGTAGCATACTTTTATTATCTAATATGAGGATTCTAATCACAATTTAGACACTAACATCATCATATCATAAAAACCCATCTCTATCATGTATGAACAAGTACTCAATCATGTAAATTTGTTCAAGTACTTTGTTTCTACTATCAACTATGATGATTTCTAGCACAATTATATCATCATCTTCATTATCTAGCCATAACCCACTTAGCACATACAAGGGAAATCATCAATTCCCTAGTTTTCAACACTAGTTCATCAAATTGTTAACTAGGGTTGTTCCTACACATAGATTTCTTCACAACTACACTCATGGATTCATCATCCATTCCCAAATTGTGAGTTTGAGTGTTCATCATAACTTCAAGACATCACCAAATTACAAAATTTAACATACCTTACGATCCCTTTGACTTGGTGATCATTTATACGCGTTCATGCATTGATTTGGGGCTTGATTCGAGCTCCAATTTGGTGAATTTGTTGATTTTAGGGTTTGAGCTCTCTTGGTCGCTCCTGATGATCGATCCACACACACAAAGTGTGTGTGTGGTGTGTGTTTTTTTTATTAATAGAACTTGTTCCCTTTTTGACGATTTTGGTCCCTCAAGTTTTGTTAACTAGTAAGTAGGCTACAACCTACTTATTTTCAACAATACTTTGTTTTGTTAACTAGGTTAAACTTTGCTAGTTTAACTTAGTGAGTTCGGGGTATTCATAACCCGTTTTATTTTAAGTCCCGTTAGCTCGGGCCTTCCATATACTTTGTTTTCCTCAAAGTATTTATCCTCTTTTAATTAACATCAAATTTATTTATTTAAATCCTAATATTAACCGGGTTAATTTTTACCACTAACGGTATTTTACCCGTCGTCACTAGTAACGTGGTTTAATTACCAAACCCATTTTTGGGGTGTTACAAGTCTACCCCCCTTAAAGAGGTTTCGTCCTCGAAACCTTTTCTTACATAATTTATTGAGTTTCAACCCAATGTACATAAACTGAGTAACCTTCTAAGCATTACTCACACTTTGACCATTTGTTAGTGTCATTAGACAAATATGGTAACATCTTTTAATTACACAACATATGTATCTTTTATGCGAATTTACGCAACTCAGAATAACGCCATCTTGTCATTTCGACTTGTTTGATTAACTTAGCGAAATCCATCGCCTTTATACTTTCGGATTCTTTGTGAATCCGTTATTTTCACCCATTTGGATGTTTCTAGTGAGATCTTTCACTGTTTACAAACATACCCCTTTTCTTTACGAACTTATTCATTTGGTTCATTCGTACAGCATTCGCCACTAAAATGAATTTCCTGATTTTATCTTATTTATTTAGCACTATCTAGATGTGCTATTAACGGAATTCTACAAGGCATATTACCACATACCTTCCGGCTTTATCCTTTTTATCGTGCCTTTACTCGATCTGACTTCCCAATACTTTGCTTGTGTTGCCTTGTGATCGCTCAGTATAGGCGATCAATACTTTTCGTTATTATGACCTCATGGACCATCACTGCCGTTTTGTACTCACTTACCTTTATTATTTGGCTTGACTGAGTAGCCATTTGGCCACTTGGTCATACACGCTTATCAACTATGATTACTTCACGCTAATCTTAATATAGATAGCGTGTTGAACACTTTCTTAATTTAAATATTGACCTTAACCAGCCTCACTGACTAGTCTTATTAGTCCAGTTACTTTATACCCATCTCTCAGGCTACTATGTGATTTTATTGCACATAACTTTCCTGACCGTGATCGCGTCAAGTCGTGTTTTAGGTTTATTTCCCAATCATCTCATACTATATATGTTTGATAAAACGTTGTTTTTGACTTAAACGGAATTTTAGTTTAATGTTTTATCTTTAATTTATGTCAAGCAATTTTGACGACTTGGCATTTACTCTTTTACAGTCTTTGTTTTACGCGAGGATTCTCACTGGTTCTCTCGCTTTGTTTAAGTAACTCGTAGGTTCTCTCACTAGCCTCGTAGGCTATTTCCTTAGGTCTTCACCCCCTTTTAATGGGAACCCTAAGGTTTATTCCCCTTTCTTTTCGTGGCCCGAGGGTCATTCTGGTCCCGTAGACCTTAACACTAATCGCATTCCCGTGGGTTACGATGATCCCACAGATTCATCTTTTATTTGTATCTACATTCAAATGCATATATGTATATATGCATATATATAGCTTCAAAGCATGTCTTGTTATGTTTGGAATCGTATATTTCCGCTTTTGAACTTTAGTTGACCTTGACCGTAGTCTAAGGCTTCATTTGTTTATTTTCGGACAAAATTTTCCGACTTTATGACTTCTCATATCATTTATGCGTCGGTTCATCTTATGCTCACCATTCTCCGGTTTTCATATATCCGTACTCGATTATGTCCCATTACCGGGCTCATTATTCTTTTGCTTTTAACGGTACCACTATCCCGTTTGTATTTACTCATGCCGTCCGGCGTGATATTGTAATCGACCCATTCAACTTTAAAATAGTTGAACATAATTTATTCACAATTTTTATTTACATTATTTTGTCATCTTTTAGTTATGACCCAAAACCCGAGTCCTTTAACTTTCCATCCGAGTTTCCGTTTCTCGGTCTGTGCATGCGTTCAATTCTTACCCATCAACCGGGTGTTTTACCGAAGTCGTTATTATTGCAACCCTCCCGGTATGCATTAAGACCTCGCTTCATTTCTATATTCCGACTTTGTCCTCGAGTTTGACGTTTTACAAAAACGACTCGTTTAGGGACATATTCGCATTTTCTGGGTTCGAGTGTAAGTACACTCCCTCCCAACGCATATCTTGATCATTCTACATGTTTATATTCTTCGGGTTCGAGTGTAAGTACACCCCCTCCCAATGCGTACCTTAACTATTTTACATGTTTCTCCGTCCCTTCTTTCGGGCTCATTATCCTAATGTAATACGCTTCCGTCTCTCGGCTGTGCGTTTACATTATTATCAAATATTTTACTCATTTGATTCATTTGGGTACTTTTAATTTGTCCCATTTACCCCGTCCTTACTACATCGGATGTAAATGTGTCGGCTATAAGAAGTTCATGGTATCATATGCCACTACTTACTTGGCCAGAGTAAGCGATTAACACATGACACGCATGACCTTTTTATAGTTTTCACATCACGCCCAATGTAAGTAATACCTCTGTTTATTTCTCTTGGAAACAATATCCTGGATAGGTATTCTATTCAGGTTTGTCCAAGTTTTCAATCTAAATCTGCAACTATCAGTTTCTACGTATTGGTTGCATGTTTATATTCATGCAATAATTTAAACATGCACCTGGTAAATGCTTTCCCTAACGGGCTTTTCTTGCCATTAGTCTTGTTCGCGACCATTACGCGATTTAGGTCCTTGATGAGCATGCTCTTCTTGTCATATCTCGGACCGTTCCATCATCATATCCACAATTCGTTTGAATCTCGTCGTCTTCAAACGCGAGTGTCCTTCAATTAAAACATTCACAAAAGTTAGTAACATCAACTTCAATAATCGCCCGTATTATAATACAAGGCTTTTTTCTACTATACGCGTCAACGCGCGTATTTTCGTCAACTATATCAATCATTTCAATTGGGGTAATGTGTATCACACGATAGCCCTATGTGTTGTTTACAACACTTTAGCATGCTAAACTATTAACATACATGTACTTACCGGATCTGCGATCAAGCCTCGAACCGAACACTATTCTTTATCAAGAGCGTAAGGTTTAAGTCCAAGCATGGTTTTCCCCACCATACTTGAATCTCTTAAACCAGGGCTCTGATACCAACTTGTAACACCCTATTTTCTATTTAACGGTTTTATATGCAAATACCAACAATTAGATGTGTAGCTAAGACTACACATACTATAAAAAAAAATACGAGTTTATTAAAACTTTTACAATTTATAAGTTATTCTACATAACGTGATCGAATTCGTTGTTTAAAATATACAACGTGGCAAGGTGCGGAAGCATGTAACTATATCGTGTTCGGTTCTTCGTTGAGCTTGATCGTCTCTCGGCATCCAAAATGTACCTACATTTCATAAACATGAAATGCTTTAGTCATACTGGGATTAAAACGTGATTAAACGAGTCCGGGAAACAGTTGATTCTAAAAACAAGAATTTGGAAATGACCTCCACCGTAACTTACGGTGGCACCGTAAGTTACGGTGGCCCCTGTAATGTTATTTTCCTACCGTACAACAGTAGGCAACCACCGTAGCATTTTCATCTCCACCGTAACTTACGGTGGCACCGTAAGTTACGGTGGACTCTGTAACAGCCCAGTTTCCTTTTTGCCGTAATTGACACGAAATCTTTCGTATCTTTCAAACCGCTTGTCCGTTTAACCTACCATTTCTTCCTACGTGATTGTTTGTTTTGGTTTACCCTATAAGGTAACCATTCAAAAGTTCATTTTCCATTTGTCATAAAATGATCAAATTACCGATTTAACTCCTTTTAAACCATCAACATTGTTTCTTGTCATACTCGACTATCTTGTTCCGTACGTTTACATGCCGGAACATCATACCTCAATTATGTATTTATCTTATTCGTAACTAATACGATAAGAGAATATTCTAAAATATAAGACTAGTGTAAGTTATACTTACCTTGCATCCGAATTATGCTTTTTCCTTCATTCTTGATTCGTTTGACCCGCTTTCACTCCAAGCTTCACCTAGCTTGTTTAAGCGCCAACTATTATTCATCATTTCACAAGGTGGTTAGTTTAGTCATAAATTAATACGATCATTCCACCCTACGCATTTTATATTCAAGAATTATCATTCATCGTATTATAGGTCGGTTTGACTGTTTAAAGTCAACGGCCTATTAATCATAAGTGATTACATGACGTAGCTTTACTACTCATTTAACTACTTGGTCAAATACACGGTAGCATCATACTTAGGCTACCATTTATTCACTTCGTTTACCAAGTTTTATAACCATAATTCATCGAATTAACACTACATAAATCTTTCTTAACACATGATGATATCAAGCTTCATTTTTAACATGAATTTATCATCATTTCCATTCTTTTTACATCAAACCCAATTCATGGTAATTATGATTCGTGTACTCAAACACCTAAATGGTTCAAGTAGCATACTTTTATTATCTAATATGAGGATTCTAATCACAATTTAGACACTAACATCATCATATCATAAAAACCCATCTCTATCATGTATGAACAAGTACTCAATCATGTAAATTTGTTCAAGTACCTTGTTTCTACTATCAACTATGATGATTTCTAGCACAATTATATCATCATCTTCATTATCTAGCCATAACCCACTTAGCACATACAAGTGAAATCATCAATTCCCTAGTTTTCAACACTAGTTCATCAAATTGTTAACTAGGGTTGTTCCTACACATAGATTTCTTCACAACTACACTCATGGATTCATCATCCATTCCCAAATTGTGATTTTGAGTGTTCATCATAACTTCAAGACATCACCAAATTACAAAATTTAACATACCTTACGATCCCTTTGACTTGGTGATCATTTATACGCGTTCATGCATTGATTTGGGGCTTGATTCGAGCTCCAATTTGGTGAATTTGTTGATTTTAGGGTTTGAGCTCTCTTGGTCGCTCCTGATGATCGATCCACACACACAAAGTGTGTGTGTGGTGTGTGTTTTTTTTATTAATAGAACTTGTTCCCTTTTTGACGATTTTGGTCCCTCAAGTTTTGTTAACTAGTAAGTAGGCTACAACCTACTTATTTTCAACAATACTTTGTTTTGTTAACTAGGTTAAACTTTGCTAGTTTAACTTAGTGAGTTCGGGGTATTCATAACCCGTTTTATTTTAAGTCCCGTTAGCTCGGGCCTTCCATATACTTTGTTTTCCTCAAAGTATTTATCCTCTTTTAATTAACATCAAATTTATTTATTTAAATCCTAATATTAACCGGGTTAATTTTTACCACTAACGGTATTTTACCCGTCGTCACTAGTAACGTGGTTTAATTACCAAACCCATTTTTGGGGTGTTACAGGTGTACGGGGTGCAGGCTAGTTCTTGATCGAGTCAACCTTGGATGGATCCACATGAATCCCATCCTTGTTTACCACATGGCCTAGAAAGTGGACTTCACGAAGCCAGAAGTCGCATTTCGAAAACTTGGCATACAACTGCTCTTCACGAAGAAGTTCCAGGATAAGCCGCAGATGCTGCTCGTGTTCCTCCTGACTCTTAGAATAGATCAGGATCTCGTCGATGAATACAATGACAAACTTATCCTGGTAAGGCTTGCACACCCTGTTCATGAGATCCATGAAGACCGCTGGTGCATTCGTCAATCCGAAAGGCATGACCAGAAACTCGTAATGGTCGTAACGAGTTCTGAATGCTGTTTTAGAGACGTCCTCATCTCGGACTCTCAGCTGATGGTATCCCGACCTCAAATCAATCTTAGAGTAATAACTCGACCCCCTGCAACTGGTCGAATAAGTCGTCAATGCGTGGAAGAGGATAACGATCCTTCATGGTCACCTTGTTGAGTTCGCGGTAGTCAATACACATTCTAAAGGTACCGTCTTTCTTCTTTACGAATAGCACTAGAGCTCCCCATGGCGAAGAGCTAGGACGTATGAAACCCTTTTCCAAGAGTTCTTGTAGTTACGTAGACAGTTCTTCGAGTTCTGATGGAGCTAGACGATATGGTGCCCGAGCTACTGGTGCTGCTCCAGGAGCTAGCTCGATTTGAAACTCAACTTGATGATGAGGCGGAAGACCAGGTAATTCCTTAGGAAATACCTTAGGAAAGTCACATACAATAGGTATGTCTTCTATCATCCTTTCTTCCGCGGATGAATTAGAAACGAGGGCTAGGATAGCGGTGTGGCCCTTTCGCAAACACTTCTGGGCCTTAAGGAAAGAGATGATGCCTACAACAGCACCACTCTTGTCGCCACGAATCACGAGGGGTTCTTCACCAGAATGAGGGATACGGACAATTTTCTCCTTGCAAACAATCTCCGCTTGATGATGAGATAGCCAATCCATCCTAATAACGACGTCGAAACTACCAAGGGCGATAGGAATAAGATCGATAGAGAAGGTCTGACCAGCTAAGACGAGGTTACAACCTTTAACTACGTGTGTGGCTTCAAGACTTTTACCGTTTGCTAGTTCTACCATGTGTTTGGTGTTCAAAAGTGTTGGAGTGCGCTTAAGCATTTGGCTAGCTTTTAAGGACACATAACTAGTATCGGCAAATAAAACAGTAACAAAGAAGTCGTCCAGAAGAAACTTACCCATCACAACGTTGGGATCGTTCCTTGCATCACCCTGACCTAGCACGAAAACACGTCCTCTGGCACCGTTGCCATTATTGTTACCCCCGTTGTTGCCTCCATTATTACCTCCATTGTTGTTCCCATTGTGGTTCCCGTTTCCTTGGTTGTTGTTGTTCTGATTCTGGTTCAGTTGGGGGCAGTTCCTCTTAAAGTGGCCTTCAGCGCCACACTGAAAGCATCCTTTATTGCCCTGTTGTTGCTGCTGCTGGTGGTTCTGTGGAGCTTGTTATTGTTGGCGATTCTGATTTGCTGGTCGTGCGCTCCTACAATCCTTTGCTTCATGACCAAACTTGTTACACCTCAGACAACGACCCTTGTTGCACTGCCCGCTGTGATGCTTATGGCACCGGTTGCACTTGGGGTGGTTCCCTCGGTATCCACCCTGTCCTTGACTACCAGAAGATTGCTGACCAGGACTCTGGTAGTCATCAGTCTTTCGCTGCTGAGACTGAACTGAAGTAGAACCCTTACTGGAATTCCCATCCCATTTTCGCTTGTTGTCGCTAAGAGCATCAGGAGTAGTTGTGGCACTGATACGTTTGGGTAGCCTGTTTTGCTCCACTGCCTGGTCAGTGAGACGATGAGCCAACTTGATGATTTGCTGAATGGTACCCAGGTTAGCTGAAGTCACGTGACTTTGAATCTCTGGTACAAGACCCTTGAGGTACAGCTCAATACGTTTGATGGAAGGGTCCACCATAGTGGGACACAAGATGGCCAGCTCGTTTGACCTCTTAGTATACGCCTCAATCTCAGACCCCGTCATCTTCAGATTGAAAAATTCCACCTCTAGCTTGTGGATGTCATCCCGACTGTAGTACTCTTCCTTGATCAGTTCTTTGAAACCGTTCCATGGGGTGGCATTAGCAACCGCCAGCCCTAGCAATTGAACATGTGCCTTCCACCAGGTTAACGCAGCACCTTCAAGCGTTCCAGTAGCATATTTCACCCTACGATCTTCAGGGCATTCACACATTTCGAAGACAGATTCAAGCTTCTCAAACCAGTGAATGAGACCTACCGCTCCTTCTGTGCCGCTGAAGGTACTGGGTCGGCAATCCATGAAGGTTTTGAACGTGCACACAGGGTTGCTGAGCATGTTGACCTGTTGTGCGAGAATAAAAGACAAGGTTAAGCACGAGGGTTGGTTTGCGAAGGTAGGATCTAAATGTCCTAAAATGGGTTGATATGGCAGGTTATACCTCCTATAGGGACAGCTGCGAGTGCCTCAGCAACCCGTTCATTGATCAAAGCCGTCAACTGGGCTTGAGTCAGGTTGATACGTCCTCCGCGTCAGCTCATGATCTTCGCAACGAAGCAACGTAAGTGAGAAAAGTGTCGCGAAAGTGCGTAAGTGTGGGATAACAGGAGAGAGTAAGCACACAAGGTTCAAATACTTATCACATTAATTAATGCACAGTGTGAACTATCTAACCGACAGTATAGCATAAATCATACCACCTATTGTGTCGAGTCTTGCACGTGGAGCGAAGTGTCGTTGTGGATCGTTGAGCACTGTACAGGTTATTGTCTGGTTTTATCAAAAAGCTTTTCCCCTTTTTAAAACCAAGTTCACTATAACCAATGGCTCTGATACCAATCTGTCACACCCCCAAAATCCACCACGCGGAGTATCACCGCTTGGAGGCGTGACATGACCTGGATCGAGCCACCAATCATATTGAACAATGAAATTAAGTAAGTAAGACCAACCACAATACAATTGGTGACCATAAGACAGTAACCAGTTTTAAGTTAACAGCGGAAGCATAAAACGTAAGTTCGAAACATAAGTTCGTAGTTTATAAGTTTTAAGACCCAATACATAAGTTCCATAAGTTTATAAAGTTTAATTAATAAGCATGGGATATAACAGTCCGCATCCCACAACAAGCTCCTCCTCGTGCAAGCTCCATCAGCATCTAGCGACCTGTAAGGCATGTAACAACGAGTCAACAACAAAGTTGAGTGAGTTCACGATTGGTTGATTAGTTTTAAGTTGTTTCAGAAAATGTGGTTTGACTTTCATTGGCATATTTGCCGTGGGGGTTACCCCATAGTTGAAAGTATGTTTAACCAGATCCTTTTTATTACCCAAACCATATCCATAATCAGTGGGGACTTCCCCATGTGAACCACTAGACCGATATCGACAACTGACGAACAATAGTTATGCCCTACGTCAATGTTCTATCATCATTGACAGTTTGCCATAGTCCATTAGTACACGCCCGTTCGGATGACACGGTGTGAGGTTTGTTAAACCTAATAGCGCTCTTAACTAATGACCCGCTCGCCATTGGCCTCGGCGATTAAGTCGATATAAATTGAGGGACTTCATGATAGAGTTTTGTCTACTAAGTTTTAAGGGTGTTGTCCTACCCAAGGAGGACGAACGTACGTATTCTACCCAAGGAGAATACGCAGAATTATTATTGGCATCCTACCTATGGAGGATGGCCGTACATATCCTACCCAGGGAGGATATGTAGATTCCGTTTTATTTTCTTTAACCCATTCCCAACCACCAGGAATCCCATGCCTTAGAAAGTGTGTGAACTCACCTCGGTTGCTCGGTTTGACTCTAAAAAATAGCTAACAGTCAAGGTCGGTCAATCACATCCTAATATGATTACCATTTAGTCATTTAGTGGTTTTCAAATAGAGCACAAAGTTCCTACACGTATCTATTACATAACATGCATTACTTTAACGGTTTATGCCCATATAATCTTCCCATCTATTCCCATTCATAAGCAAACATACAACATCGCACATAACACATATAACATGTTGTATCATTCTCGGACAACCTACCCGACATTTAGACACACAAATTACTACTTATGTCGTTGTAGCTTTTATATTTAAAACTGGGCTGATTTCGGGGATTTTAATAAAATAGTTAACTTGTTCCAAAAATTCCCAACTTTTTACAGAAGGTCTTAAACGATCCAAATATTATCGTGTAAAAATCTCAGGATCCAACTCATTACCAATATTTTATAAAAATTCATTTTCCGGACTGAAATCAGATTTATCTTTTTCTGACTGCAGTCCACGGAATAATTTATTTAAAATTCATCAAGAGTCCGATTTACGAAATTCTAGTGAGAGAATTACAAATACATCGGTGGTCATCTACAGTACAAATTTCATGACCTAGTTCTACTCAGGTTTCAAGTTATGGATAAAAATATAACACTCATTTACTGCTGTAAAAACTCAGCTTTAGCTGTTGTTACAAATCTACCCTTTAAAATAGCAAACGAAGTCCAAAAATTATGATTCCAGTGCCATTAGAACCGTATTTCATAATACATAAATCTAGACTTTAGAAAATACATTTTTCGTTTTATTAAGGTCCTGTTACAGCCAACTGAAGTTGGCTGTAATCACCAAACAGCCTTCTGTTTTCAGTAACATTCTAAAGCGTGCTCGATTGATTTTGTTAACATGTTTAGTGATAAACAACGATACTTACAGAGGATTATAAGTCCTTCATATCATCACATAATCATCATACACCAAACAACATCATTCTAACATCATTTCTTCATGTATCATCTTGTTTAAGCTTATGTTCAAGTTTTAAGTGTAAGATCTTATGGTGTTCATATGTTTTCTTCATAATACATCTATTAACCACTAAAACAACATGTAAAATGCAAGGATCTAAGTTCTTACCACTAGCTCAAGGCTAGGGGAGTTCAAGTGTGTAAAAGTGATGGATAAAAGAAAATGAAAGCGGTCCTTGAGCTTCCAAACACACCGAGCTTACTTGTAGGATCTCTAACACCTTTGGATATCCTTAGATTGCATGAAAGAAAACTTGAAAGTGGTGATGGTGGTGTGTGGGTTCTCGGCTGATCACAAGGGAGAAAGGAAGAAAGAGTTTTGGTGTGTTGAAGTTGTGAATGAGAAGATGGAGCTTGGGACTTTTGGTGTATACTTATAACCATTCTATTACATTAACTCTTGTGTAATATGCTCCTCAAGTGCCAACATAATCCAATATTATAATCAACTAAAATCTTGATGTGGGCCCTTGGTGTTGGCCGATCATAGGTGGAGGGGGGGTAGTAGGCTAGGTTAAACTATCTAGTTAGTTATTAAGTAAAAATCCAAGTATTAGTTAGGATTTAGTTACTAGATATTTTTATAGTGTATTATGATGTTCGGGGACCATAACTAGTTCAGAAAATTAAAAACAATGTGTTTAACAATATTTTTGTGTTTCGGGTAATGTCCGGTTGGTTCGGTTTGATACGGTTCCGCTAAAGTGCTTAATTAATCCGTAAAGTGTCCTATATATATATTTTGTAACATTTTTAATCTTTCAACTCTCAGGAAAACATACCGGACTATTTAGTAACTTTTCTGCACACTACTAGTATGTTAACATGAACATGTAAGTATAACACAGAAATCCGAAAGCAGTTAAATGATTCAGCACAGTCATCAAGAAATTTAATTATCATTAATAAATTGTACGGATACATGGAATTATGAGGGTTGTCACATTCATAAAGCACACACAAGTAAAGCACATAATAACACATATAGAACAATACAATAACTGCGTTTTGAGTTTGCGATGTGTTGTGATAGCGGTAGTAACATTGCGATAAAGTGCGTTTAAATAGTATGCATTTGTAAATAGCGTTTAGCATGCGATGATAAGCGTAATATAGTTAATTAAGAAATAATTAAGCAAGAAAAGACAGATCTGAATAATGACATGTCTTAACTTTGACTTGTAATTTGACTTTCCTTTGACCTTGACCCGGAAAGTTGGGTTGTTACAGTAATGTTTTCATAAAAGTGATAGAACTAGGTAACTAATAAATTTTGATGGTTGTGAGAAGCATGCTTCTACACAAGGGTTGAGATTTATAGGTACACCATGTTCGTGATACGACCACTTTGTTGAAAGATGAAGAGCACACGAGGAATGATCGAAAAACTAGGTGCAAAAGTTTCTTTTAACCTTTGATTTTTAGTTAGCAAATAAGTGGAATGTGATTTGTATTTTAATTTCGGGGTGAAATTTGGGGAAGTTAGTCGTGTCACATCCCTTGTACGTTTTAAAAACTCTAGTTCTTACACATTGAGGACAATGTTTACCTCAAGTGTGGGGATGGGGGAGTAAAAGTTTTACGATTTTTGACCCGTTCATTTAAACACTACACATTGAGGACAATGTTCACCTCAAGTGTGGGGATGGGGGAAAATTTTTAAAATGTCTTTGTTTGAAGCGATCTTAAAAGCACAAGTAACTAAGTTGACGAGGGATGACACAACCCATTTGGTCTTTTGTCATGGTCAAGTTCGAATTAATAGCCTGACGGGTATTTAGCGGGTGGTTATTTGGGAATAATCCACCTAAGAAACTTGCAATTCATGTATATCATATTCCATACCCTTATACGTGAGATTTTGAGCCACTTGTATACATTACTTATGCACATATTTCTTTGTCCGAGTGGACCATTAGTCATGTATTGTAGAACTTGCATCTTTTGATACGTTTGAGACCATAGACCGAATACAAGCACAAGAATGATTAAGGCATTAGGTAAACATTTTCCATTTACACCATTTATCTATCCTTACCCAAAATACATCCCTTAGTAGCCAACTTTGAGCCTAAACCTTTCGTTTGACAACCCACTTAGCCTATAACCATAAGCCTTTTCTTTTTAATCCCATGTGATGAAAATTCGATTATAGGAGTTTAAGTTTGTATAGTTGTGATTTGTTTATATGTGAAAAAAAAAGCAAAAAATTCAGAAAATATTACGAAAAAGAATGAAAAAAAAGGTTGAGAAAAACACAAAAAGATGTGTTAGTAGTTGTTGAAAAAAAGGCGAAAGTTGTTGCCTCATAGTTGATATTTATATTTAGTTTTGTTTAGTTTAGTGGTTTGAAATAAAAATTGAATTTTCATCACCTTAGCCACTTTAAATATCCTACTTCCTACCCTTAGCCTAGCCCTGTTACAACCCTTACAAAGACCTTTTGACTTATGCTTAGTATTCGTGTTCGGTGGTGGAGAATGATTGAGTTGCAGGCCTATGTGGGTACGTGTTCTAATCGGTTTTGAGTGATTATTTTTTGAAAAGTGCTAATACATCATGAAAATTAGCCAACTTGTAAACCAAGGGGAGTGAACATTGTGAGGGATATGCATGAAATGCGAGTTTCACGGGCGGGTTAATCTTGGATAACCACTTTTACATGATTAATCAATTACTGCTACATATGTCGAAAATTGTAAAAACTTTGAACTTGGGCATGACAATAGACCTTAACCGTAGTCTCGGGAATGGGGAGTATATTTCTTGTTCAACCCACGTGAAAGTGAAAGACAGATTTGCTTGAGGGCAAGCAAAACACAAGTGTGGGGATGTGATACGTGGTCGAATAACGGTGATCGTAATTGCATAACTTGATGTTTTTACATGGGTTTTAATTCCGAATAGCCTACTTTTAATTAAAATTGTATTTTGCAGGTTTAATGAAGTTTAAGGTGCTTTTTGGGAGCTTTACGGGTCACCGGGATGAAAAACGGACCACCGAGACGCGAAACGGGTCATTCGGGAAAAAGGAAATGGAAAAAATGAAGATTTGGTGTTGTATGCACCGTCACCGACGCCCAAAAGGGCCGTCGGCAACACCCCGTGGAATGTTCCGTCGCACAAAAAACCTTGTAGACAGCAAGTTAAGCCGTCGCTGGCATTTGTAACTTACACAGCACGTCGCCAACGCCCAGGGGGCCGTCGACGACGCCACATACAAATGGCAGACGCGAAATTCGAGTTTTTGGGTTGTTGGCACGAGTTTTAATGAGAATAATCACCATTATTCGAGAGTTACACTTTCTTTTGAGTTTTAGTTGAGTTCTTGGAGCCTAATCTTACCACCACTTCATTCAAAATCATTATCATCATCCAAGATCATTCGATTTCACCATGGAATTCATATCCAAACCCTAACCATTCCACCAATTATTCGACCCATTCATCATCATCACCCCACCTAAACCTGTAAAACCCTTGAAGATCTTTCAATGATATCAAACAGAAACTTGTGTAAGTGCGGAAATCAAACACAAGTGGATTCAAGAATATATAATCAAAACTAAAACAATATAATTAAAACAAACCGAAAACTTGCATTCACTGATTAACTTGTGACTGATACAAGACTTCCAAAGTGGTTTCGGCTGCCTATCCTTTCCAACGACTGATCAACCTCAACCAATAGGTTGAGGTTTGTTTAAATACTAAACATATGGGTCGAAACCCTTAGGCCCACTCGAAACCATTTACATGACCCAACTAATACATATCGACCCAAAAGTCTAATGAACAAAACATACTAATTAACCCCTAAACTTTGTAGCCCTCTATGTATAAACCTTCAGGTTCCAACAATCTCCCCCTATGTTTATGCATAGAGGTCCTTGAGACTTCAATGCCCACTGTCACCACCCAAACGATCCTTGAAACCACCAAATCCTTTTGTGCGAATATGAACAGTTGAAGCAACTACAGCTGTCCATCCTTTTGCTAGTTCTTCATATTTTTCAGTAGCTCTAATTTGATTACGAGCTAGCACTTCCAAATCTTCATAGGCAAGATTCAGCAGATCAACTTGATCAACCATACGAAAGCTTACATCACCATCACACACCATAACTGCTTGCCCTAGACGCTCATCATAAGCCCAAAAATGCAAGGTCTTCAGAGCACCTTTTGGAATTTTCTTAACCAAAGGAATCATCTTTTCCTTGTCAGTTGGTGGCCAGTGCACAATCTTCATCCGCTTGTTAGTGTATGGATCTCTAATACCCTTAGCTGGCTTAACAATATATTCTGCAGTGTGCATCGAAGGAAAATTACGAGCAACTTCCCTCTGCAGTCTCTCGAAGAACAAATATCCACGACCTCCAGGCTGATCATCCACATAAGGTGACTTTGACAAATTTTTCAAATCAACCTTTGTGAATGTTTGAAACTGAGCGGGATTTTTATACCATTCAACAGGTCCAACCTTTCTTTTAATCCACCACCTTCTTCGGTCATGATCAAAACCCTAGCTGACTACTCCAGAACGATTCCCAACTTTATCATAGAGAGTTTCACCCACATCCATCAGATGATGAGTAGCATTAGCATCTTCATCTTCTGGATTAAGATTCTTATTTTTCAGGATCACAAACTCTCTTTTCTTCTTGATTCTTTCAGCTTTTTCTTTGTCTGCAACTGGATCAGTAACTCTCTTGAAGTATTGTTCCATAGCAGCATTCCTCTCAGCATCATCCTTATCGAAAGCTCTTGCTCTATCTTCATCAGCCTTTCTTCTACTTTCCACATCAGTCAGATCAGAAAACTCTCTACCAAACTTCTTTTCCAACTTTCCACGCAGATCATAAACCATGTTGAACAACAAACTCACGTCTCCTTGAAGTTGATCAATTTGTTGATTCTTTTTCACTATAGTATCTTCATGTTGAATGATCTTAGCGTCTTTATGGATCAAATCTTGCTCAACCACAACTAGTCTTTTCTTCATTTCCCTCTTACTGATGAACTCATCATCATCACTTGAATCATCATCAAACAACATCCTCAATGGCTCTTCAATCCTCTTGCCACGTTAACTACCAGGCTCGTCATGAATAACTCCAAATGGACCTGCAGTTTCAGATGTAACAGGTGGCATTGACCCGATGACAGGATCAGAAACAACATTTGTAACTGGTATATCTGCAGTGGTGGTTTCCAAATCAATTCTTTGAGTATGAACGTTAAACTCAAAGATATCTTCAGTAGTGTTGGTGGTATTAGTGACATTCTTCTCAAAATCGAAGTTATATAAGCCATCATCATCATCAGCATCATTTATGGGTTTATCTTTGTTCTGTTCAACATACATTCCGAGTCGAGGATCCCTCCATTTCCGCTTCAAAGGCAATGAATCAGGATCCTTTGGGTTCTCACTTGGTGGCTCTTCATTTGATACTGAAAGATTGGAAGGAGGATTTCCCATCTTATTAGTCACAAACTTTAACAACAGAGCCAAATTCTCAGCAGAAATCACAGGTTGAACAGTAGAAACAGCAATATCAGCTTCATTTTCAGGAGGAAGCTCTTCATCATCTCCTGAATCACACATTATCTCTATGCCCTCATCGTCAGAGTTAATCGTTAAAATCTCTATCTCAGGCTTATCTTCAGCAGCACCTTGAACATCATGCTCTTCAGCAATCATAGCATTTACAGGAGCATTGATTTGTGCAGCATTTACAGGAACAGGTTGCACTAACACTGGTTCAACAGCCACATCTTCAGTCTCAGCGAACTGACCAAACTTCTCCAGAGAAATTAAACCTTCATATTTCTTTCCAGTACCCTTTTTAGGAGTGAGAGCACCAAAGCATGCAGGACCCATGGGTTTCAACTCCAAGGTGTTTCCAGATATCACCAACTCTGGATAACGAGCATTAAGAATCATTTGCAAGAATCTTGGGTACATAAGAAACTTGTCCTTTCTAACTCCTATCACACTTCTCTTCATAGCCTCAAAAATATACTTAGAATAATTGAAAGGCTTGTTCGTTATCACACAAACGAGAGCAGCAGACTGTGTGATGTTCAATTGATCTGTGCCTCCTCTGTTTTCTGTCATGCAAAGAATGAACATGTGCACCAACAGACGCCAATAAGGATGCACGAATTTCTTCACTAAGGGCGGGTACTTTCCTTCATAACTCAATCGTGGTAAAATTGCTTCCACGGTTCAAGCTGGAAGCTCAATAGAATCTATTTCTTGGTCATTGAACTGTAGCACCTCTCGTATCATCTGCTCTATCACAGAGACAACCTTCTTTTGAATCTCAGCAACTATTGCTCCTTTCCGTTCAGCTTCAAGTGCTTCGAACCTTGCCATCTTCCAGAAATCTTGAATAAGGATTTCGTAGACAACGGGATTTTCTCGTAGTGCATGAACTATCCTGCAGCTATTCAATCCTTTGATCAAAGAAGTATACATTCTCTTGTGTTTATCTGGAGGTGGAGCTAGGTATCCTGCCTGATTGTGTGTGGGAATAAATTTCAAGTCCATATTCTGCACAAACCAAAATTTGTTAAGTACAAAATTATGTTTAAGAAATTCAATATTGACTTAGTTTAAATTTCACAGTGATGCAAATCTTTTAAGTCAAAAAGGCCAGCACAGATCACAAGTCCATAATTCAGATTGTGAAACTTTGACTCGAGACCATGAGGTTTCGAGTTGAGACCATGTGGTTTTGAATCGAGACCATGTATTTTCAAGTCGAGACCCCAGTCGAGCTATGAAATTTTGAGTCGAGACCCCAGTCAAGACCATGAGGTTTCGAGTCGAGACCATGAGGTTGCGACTCGCAACCACCAGTCTCGAGTCCTCATATGTTTCCAGTTGTAACCCGAGTTGAGACCACATAAACAACTTTCATCTGCTTAATTTTTTGATCAAAACCCAAAAACACTCTTCGATTTCTTTGAAGACCACCATATATCATGATTAGGGTGCATGCAACTCTTCAAATCTTCATCTGATTCTTCATCTAAGCTTCAAACAATCTGCAAATATTTAATTAAGACATTCATTAATATCATAATACCTTCAAATGGTTGATGATAACAAGTCGAGATCGGAAAAACTTGTCGGAATTTAAGAATCTTATCGGAGAATTGAGAGAGAATATTTGAGTGAACAGTGGAAGGTCTCGAGTGAAATGTGAGGTTTCGACTCGAGACCAGCTTTTATACCCCAACATACATGGGCCGGGCCTCTGAATTTGGGTCGAGACCAAGTAATTTGGGTCGAGACCACTGAATTCACTCGAGACCACATTTTCTTCAGATTAAAGATTTACTTCAATTTTTATTTTTCAAAAATCTCTTTAAACCAAGATAAGATTTTTTATTTTATTTGACAACCCATTTGACTTCCTGAGCACGTTTTATGAGAACAAAAACCTACAAACACAAAAATAAATAATACTAATAATTATTTACAAAAATAAAAATTAGAAATATCATAATTGCTCAGGGATCAAATCACAAGGTTTCGGGCCAGACTTCACTTATCAACACTGATCTACTACCGAATGATCTAGACGATTGCCAGTATATTTGTCCACTTAAACTCGTTTCCCTAGACCTTTTCCATATAACTGCCTGTAACTCATTTTATCATGTTTTGATGTCTTAACAATGAACACCCAAACAAATACTAATCAAGTCCCGGAAATATAGACAGCACACTCTATCATGCAAGCAGTTTTGCCCTACCACATATTTCACAAGTCCGTTCCAGACTTCTGAAACCTTAACTGGGAATAGGTTGATAAGAGAACAGAATAGATCATAAGCAGAGAAGGTATAATATACAGATCAAATGATTTTTTCTCAGTTTGATATAGGTTTCTTGGGTTTCTTTTGGGCACTTGAGGGACTCTTTCGGGTGTTTAATTGATCTATAAGATGACAAACGCTCAGCTAGGTCTTTGCTCACGCAAAACAGAGGAGATACACAAGTTTTTCAGAGAAGATTTTAGAACCAGACCAAATTATGTGTATCGGGACAACATACAGACATTCAAATAGAAATGAGCTAATTCCAAGTGACTTTCTTTCTTGGGGTCATGTACTATTTTAGTTCTGAACAGAAACAACCAATGTTTCTAGTCTTAAGGATAGAGCCTACCAACATATCATACTAGAGTTAAACTATTTCGATACTGGTCTTACATGAGTCAGCCCTTAACTATAATGTGAAAATTTATCTCATTTCCCATGACATGCAATGCTTCTTTTTGTATTTTTATAAATTTATAATGTTTTTGAATTTTTCAAAATTTTTCAATGTTTTTGTATTTTTCAAAATTTTCTCCCCCTAAATTTGTGCATAAATAAAAACTACCTAAGAATAGAAAACTTTATGAACAAATTTACCTACAAAACACCAAAAACATGCTCAGTCAGTAAAACGGATCATTTTCAGAAAATCCACAAACACTTGACAGGTTTTGTGAACAAATCGGCAGCATTTGCATCTGTGTCGATTTGCTCCAGTTTAATAAGACCTCTGTCAAAGCAGTTTATATTCACCATTTTGCACATATTTTAGTCCCCCATTTTATCCCCATTTTATGCGTTTTCGGCCGTAAAACCGTCATTCGGATACTTAATCATGTATACTTTTGTTTACGGGCCTAAAACAACATACCAGACAAGATGATTGTGAAAACGAGGATTTTCCGGGCGAAACGAATGAACTGCGAACATTCAGTGGAAAATTCTGACCTGGGCAAGTTGCACCCCCGTGCGACTGGTGGCACCCCCTTGCGGATGCGACAACAAGGCTCAGCTCGGCGTTGCACACCCAGTGCGATCAGGAATGCAACGAAATCCCGGGAACGCACCCTCGTGCGACTGGTGGCACCCTCGTACGACTGGTGGCACCCCTGTGCGGATGCGACAACAAGGCTTAGCTCGGCGTTGCACACCCAGTGCGATCAGGAATGCAACGAAATCCCGGGAACGCACCCCCATGCGACTGGTGGCACCCCCGTGCGGATGCGATGACCAGCCCCAGCCCGGATATGCACTACCTGTGCAGTTGGTCGTGCCAAACCCATCTCGGTGATGCACCCCAGTGCAACCCATGGCACGCCCGTGCCGATCGGAAGACCGGTCAAGATCTGATGACGTCATGCGGTATGGTGAACAGTAACTCCAATAATGCATAAAGTGAAAGGTTGTGCCAATAAAGTGCACGGCCGTGCGACAGCTGAAAAATATAAAAAACATGCAGAAACATTCTGCTCGCAACTCTGGAATTTTGGAGAGCAATTCAGGCGATTTTTAGGCTCCGGAGGCGTTAGTTTTCACCTGGATTCAAGCCACATTGTCCCGTTTAGCTCGATTACTATCCGGATTCTTAATCTAGTGCTTGTTTATGGTTTGGTTTTCTAAACTTTCCATAATTTTGTTAATCTTTCAAGCATTTAGATTAATGTTTATGTATTATTGTAGCCTTTGGGCAAAAACACAACAATCCCTTGCTTAATTGTAACCATTAGTATGTTAATCTTTGTTTGTAATGACACTTGGAAGTATTTTTTATGTTAATCTTTGATGATTAGTTTGCAACCTTGTTATTGATATTGATTTCTTGATTATAAGTAATTTTGTTGGATGATTGGTATTTGGTTAGTTAAGATAGTTGAAAAATGAAGCTTAATTAATCTTGTATTAGTAAACTTTAAACTTGGTTAACTAGTTTAGCTTGGTTAAAATGTGTGCACCATGATACTAGAAATGGTTAGTGGTTTAATAAAATGTAATTATTGTTAATCAAGAAAGCTTGCCGTCACGTAAGGACCTTAACGGGTTAAATGGTGTCGTTATAAATTATTGCCATGATTTGTTAGCTTAGTTAGTAGTTTAGGCCAAAATTGCTATCTTGGTGAATTTATGTGCAAGATTCGTAAAATGAACTCGGTTGTGATTTAATCTAGTTTATGCTTGTCTCGGTGGTTGCATTGTGTTTATCGGTGTCGCTTTCCTTGTTTAAGTGAGGTTAGAAAACTCCTAACGGATGACTAACTTATTTTTAAGAGATTTTCATAGACATTCATCAATTGCACGTTAAAGAACAATTTTAGGTGGTTAAAGTGTGTTTATCGTTTTAACTTTCCGAGTGATTGTCATGTTAGGATTCCTGAAAGGGATACTAATTGTCTCAAAATTGGAGAATTGATCAAATGCTTCTAGTGCCAAAACCGACTTAGTTGACATGCTTTGGTTGTGTATTAAGCAAGGCTATTTATCTATTTTCATATTTGAAATCTATTATGTTTTTATAAGTAGTTGTTTATGCTTACTTTAGTTTATTAGAAATCAAACAACTTACGTTTTTACCGGTAGTTTAGTGACAAAGGTCTAGTATTATTCCTCCGCCCATTTCCTTGGATCGATACTTGGTTCTTACCGATACTTTACTACATATATGACGGGGTACACTTGCCTCTTTCGTGTGTGTTTTGATGTTAAAGTAATAATCACTTTTATAAATTTAAAACCGATTCGTGTGTAATTTCATTGCAAAATTATGTATATATACGCACACATCAGCAGTCTCATATAAAATGGACTTTAATATCAATGTGCTTGGTTTTTGAGTGGAAGACAGGATTTTTCACAATTTGTATGGCAGCATCATTATCACAGTATATGGTACTATTAAGGTAAGTCAAACCGTAGTCCTGTAATTGATGCTGCATCCACACCACTTGGGAGCAAGACGCCGAAGCTGCAACATACTCTGCTTCAGCTGTTGAAATTGCCACCGTTTGTTGTTTCTTGAATTGCCAAGAAATGAGTCTGTCGCCCAAAAATTGACATCCAGCAGATGTGGATTTCCTATCCTTGTCAGTGCCTCCAAAATTATTATCAGAAAACGCAAACAGGTCAAAATTTGAATCCCTCGATACCACAGACCAAACCGAGGTCGGCCTTTAAGGTACCGAAAGATTCGTTTGTTAGTGCATACATCTGTCGTCTTCGTCTTATATCGAGTCTCGGTCGCGGTGCGAATCTGATCAAAACATGATGTCATTTATTCATTGATGACATCATGTAGATGACATCATCTTGTGCCACATCTCACGAAATTGAATGTTCACTAGAAGACAAAATGTCATATATACGTTTGAAATAGAATTGTATATTAGAGTCTGATTTCGCTCCAACATGCACGTGTAGGTGATTCCGCTCGGAATCTTATGTTTCTAATTTCGCTCCTATTGCATGTATGTCATTCTGAGCGAAATCAAAGGCACTATATATAGTTCTTAGGAGCGAAATCATTAGTAGAGTTCTTGTATTCCATACCGAGGTGCTGCCGGTGTGAGATTTGAATGTAATCTGTTATAAATCAATACAAAAGGTGTTAAAAGTGAATTGCTAGCTGTTTCTACATCAGTTACTTGTTTTCTGCACCTGAAAGTGATAAAACTCCTCTGAACGACTCATTCGGGTTCGTACACGATCCTACAAGTGGTATCAGAGCCAGTTGGAGGAGTTCTGAAGTTTACAGCCGTATTTGATTGAAAATTCTTGTTTCTACACCTTCTTTCATCAGTTCAAGAAGTTTTATCGGTCAAAATCAATTCAAAATTTCACAGTTTATAGATAATTGGACTTAGACAAATCCTAGAAAGTTTCATAGCTAAAATCGGGCTAAAAATGGACCAAAATGGACTCCGAGCTGATTTCGCTCGTAATGGATATTTCTGATTTCGCTCTTGGGATACAAACTTTCTGATTTCGCTCCTAATAACTTTCTGATTTCGCTCCTGATAACTTGCTATTTTCGCTCCTAATACATAGTCTGATTCCGCTCCAAAACTTTAACGTGTGACCTGTTTGAAAGTGCATCGAGTTGTGTGATTTAACATGTTTTTGTGTCAGTGCATGTGATGTTTTCATTTAGGGTCTCGTAAATTGAAGTTCAGATTGCTTGGTTTGATAAAACTTGTCAGTTACTGAATTGTGAAGAGTAATTGTTGTCTGTTGAATATTGTCTTGAAAATATAAATTCACGTGATTAGTCAGGCCCATGTGAATCATATCAAATTGTCGGTTTAAGTGGCTATCTGCATGATGATATCGATTTGTATGTGTTGTTGAAATTTTAAAATTTGCATGTGTAACATTAAAGTCATATTGGACGGCCCAATCAATATCATTCATTAAAAGAGCCCATGAACATTTAAAGGTTGTCGACCATCAACTCATTGCTTGCTTGTGTTGTTGTCAGCTATTAAATGGATTGCATGTAAAAAGTTTACACACTGTTCTATAAATGTTGCATGTGATCTTGGGCAGATAATAAAGTAATAATCAAAGTTGTTGGCCATTGTGATAATCAAACAATCAAAGTTCAACTTGATGGCAGTTCATGATTGCAGTTTATTTTGAGAATCATCGGCCCATGTGTTATTGTTAAAGGTGATCAAGTCATTTTTGTCGTATAGTACTTACAATCAAGAAGTCCAGGTCATTTGGACTTAAGTTCAGGTCACACGGTTTGGAGTTCAAAGTGTTTAAAGGTTCATCAGGTCGTTTGAAAGTCCGTCAGTTTGCATGTAAAAGGGTCAGGTCATTCGATTTTGATCCGGGTCATAGCAGTTTGCACGGTTTGCAATTTTAAACCTCAGAATAAGCACGGTTTGCACGGTTTGCAATTTTAAATTCTTCGATACCGAAACATGGATTTTGAATTCTACAACGCATTTGCTTCAACTTCGAGTACTCCTGCTGACATTGCTAAGAACATGAACATGGAGAATGAAACCGGAACCATGCAAAAACCCCCGAAACTTATGGGAATTGAAGACTATCATGGATGGAAGAAACGTTTCGAGAATTGGGTTCAAGCGAATCATTTAAAAGCTTGGGAAAGCATTGAAACTGAATATGAGAGGCCACAAAACTCAGTGGGAGTTGGTAAAATCATTTCAGAATTCACAAAGCAAGAGAGGGAAAGTTATAAAGGAGAGAAAATGATGATCAATCTATTACAACAAGCTGTTAAAGAGGATATATTTGTGTTGCTTCAACATGATGACAGTGCTTATTCTATCTGGGAAGCTCTTAAAAAGAAATTTGAAGGAAGTACAGAAATGCTACAGAGTAAAGCAGCTTTGTTAAAAAAAGAGTTTGAATTGTTTACTTGTATGCCTGGGGAGACAACAAAGACTCTCATTGAGAGATATTGTCATCTTGTACGCACCATGTCACAATTGAAGATTACAAAAACTCCAGCAGAATGGGTAGAAAAGCTTGCTGATGCATTACCACAAAAGGAATGGGGTACATATCTGATGATTCTGAAAAATTCTGGACAGTTTAGCAGATTATCAATTGCTCAGTTTATTGAAAAGCTGGAGGCACGGGATCTTGAACAGCAGAAAATTGCCAGAATGAATAGTTCAAGTAATCAACAAGATGTCAAACTGTACTACAAAGGAAATATTCAAACTGTTGAAGCAAGTCCAAAGATCCAAACTGCGTTTAGTGCAGGAAATCAATCTGGAACAGGCATTCAAAGTTCAGTTAACACTAGTGGATTTTCAAGTGTTAATCCTCCAAGTGTTCAAAGTGCGAGTGTTGGTAATGGGCATCTGATTCAGTGTAATGTGGCTTTACATCTTCAAAATGGATAAAATTATTCTGAAGAAGTTGTGAAAAGTCATATGGGATTACTGGTCACTGCATTAGAATCTTATGAAGGGTTGATTACTGGAAAAATTGGTAATCCGATGCTCACAAAGGAAGATTATGACCAGATCGATGCAGAGGAGTTGGAACTGATGGACATTAAATGGGCATTAGCTAGTGTTTTGAGGAGAGCAGAAAAATTTAGAATGATTATAGGAAGAAGTGATTTCTTGGATGCAAATCTTTCTAATTTAGGTTTTGATAAATCTAAAGTTGTCTGTTTTCGTTGCAGGGAGAAAGGCCATTTTAAAAGATAGTGCAAGAATCAGGAGCCAAGAGGAGTAAAGGATACTTTTGGAAAAGATGATTATTATAAGAAGTCCATATATCAACAAATCACTCATCTACCACATCAACAAAAAGATTCACAAACGGCACATGGGAAAATGATCGAAGATGCAAACAAGAGAGCTTATTATGGCATCATTAATCAAGATGATGAGAAAGTGGCTGAAGCTTTTAGCTGGGATAAGTATATTCCAGCTGATCCAAATGTTAAATCTTTTATTGCTCATATTGTACAAAAGCCAGAATTGATGAAGGAGTGGATGGCTGTGATATCGGATGATGAGGAGAGTCAATATGAAAAATCTGTTTCTTCAGAAAGCAGTGATGATGATGAAGAGCTTGAACATATAAATCTTGGAAAAACACATTTATCTTCTGACCAATTTGAATTTTATTTTGCAGATAAATTGAAGAAGTTCAAAGAGAGAAAAGCTGCAAAAGAATTGAAAGAAGTCAAAGTGATTGAGAAGATAGTTGAAGTGGAGAAGTTAGTGGAAGTTGAGAAGTTAGTGGAAGTAGAAAAGATAGTCGAAGTCACAAAACCCTGTCTTACTTGTTTAGAGTCATGTAAACAATGTATAGAAAAAGACGAGAGGTTTAGTGAATCAGAAAAGATGAAAGAAAAGTTGTTGTTTGATGTAAAAAAATTGAAAGAGTCATATGATGTATTGAACAGAACTGTGAATAGTCTGGAAAAGACTAACTCTGAAAGAGAGAAAGCTTTGAAGATGTTGAATGCAACAATGATGTCAAAGCAGAAAGAGATAAATTTTTACATCGAAGAATGTGCAAAATGGAAGCAAGAGTTGGAAACTGAGAAAGCTGAAAATGAAAGAATCAGAAGATTGCTGCGAAGTTATACAAGTTGTGATTACATAATTGATAGAATTTATCCTACTGTTGCAGGTTTTGAGGCGTTTAAAGATGAAGATAAGAAGTCAAAGAAGAAAACGGATACTGGTAAGAAACAGAGTGTATGTTATAACAAGTGTCCGCCTCCAATTTGGGAAGGGTATTCGCCTAGAAAACCGAATGAGGAACAAGTAAAAAAGGCAGTCAATATAAAGTTGGAGTCCGAGTTAACCGATGTATTACCAAACAACATTGACGTCACGTTCACAGCGTCCGACACAGATCATGAGTCCGAATTAATAAAAAGAATGGTCGATCAGGTGTTAGATAAGGATGAGGAGTCCGAGTCAATGTCTGAGTCCAGGAGTTCGAGTTCGTATGTCAAGAGTTCAAAGTCGTCGGGAAAACGGGTGTATAGTAAAGAATTTTTGTTGTCAAAATCTAATTTGAATGACGAAACATTTGAAGTTGTATATACTTTGAATGATTCTGACAAAATATATTTTGATAAAGAATTTCCAATAAGAAGTGTTCGTTTTGATATGATCAAAAAGGTTTTCAAAATGACAGAAATTAATATTTCTGAAATAAAAGATCTTAATCTTTCTGAAAGACCTAAAAAATACACTTCAAGAGTTCAACAGCGTTTAAACAAGAAAAAGAATTACGGTTCCGGTTCTGGTTTTCAAAAGAAATCAAACCGTAACGGTAATTTCAAAAGAAAAGGTTTAGGTTTTATTCCACCTGAAAACTATAAAAATGAAAAAGTTTCTAAAAAGTATACAAAATTTGTTTCAGGTCCGTTTGCTGAAGAGGAGAAGAAAAGCTCATTTTGGAGACAATCAAATCTAGAATTTTTTGATGAAAAGAAGATTGAAGCTCATCAGAGGAGAGAGACTAGAACCTGTTTTAGATGCAATGAAGTTGGTCACATTGCATGGAATGTGAAGCTTGACAACCAAAAATGGGTTGTTAAGAAATCTGAGGAGAAAACTGGCGATGAATCTGATTCCACAAAATCAGAGGAGCCACAATTTGATGATAGTGATAAAAACTTAGTTCCTTCAATGGATGATGCGAACTTTCCACCATTGAGGACTGAGAATTTTAAACAAAAGATTGAGAAGGTTGAAATCTCAAATCAGTTTTATTCTGAGAAGGATAATTTTGATGTTGAGAAAGCATTTAATGGAAATGTGAAGAAAATTTTCGGAAAGATGGTCGATGGGAAGGTGAAAGGGGTTAAATATTTTTATGCTACAAAGAAAGCAACTTATACCCCAACTAAATCTGAATTGAAAACACCCAAGGCTGGTCAGGCTTGGGTGGACATTTTCTTTCATTGAAAAACCTGATTTGCAGGAGATCCCAAGTTTGTAATCGTGGATCAGGAATCGGCATCTTTCTTGATAATTGTTTTTTTTGTGATTGAATCTTAAAAATAGTTGAATTTTTACAGGATAAGTGTGAATTGCTGGAGCTTTCAGGTAGGTAAGTGTGAAGCAGGAATCGGCATTTTGATTGGTAAAATGGTTTGTGTAAATAATTTATTCCTACATGTGATTAAAATGTTTTGGATATTATTACAAGTGGTAAAAGGTTGATTCTGACAAAGTGATTACTCAAGGTCATTAGTTTGAACTTGATGTAATCCTGATACAAGAGATTGAATGGACAATATGATGAACCAAACCCCTAATTTTACAAGTGGTAAAATCAACAAAACTTATTTTCCGGAAAAATCATTTTGGTTAAAACAAACTTAAGTGTTTTGAAATCATAATGAGAAAATAGTTTTGTGAAAGGGGGAGTTCTGATTGTTTATGCCTAGTGGATGGCGAATTGAGGTGATTTGATATCAGTTGTCACTTTCTGTATAGTTTATTTTCAAATTTCCTAAAATGTGTTTGCATTTTAGGGGGAGTAGAAAATTTCAGAAAATCCAAAAACATTAGAAAATTTGAAAAAGACAAAAACAGGATAAAATCAAAAATGAGTTTTGTTGTGAAATAGAGGAAATGATAGTACATCAGTGGACTGTCACAACATGCTAAAGAAATGGAATGTTAAAATGTGATAAACAATCTCACTGCGGATATGCCAGTAGGTTTTTGCACATTTAGTAGATTGTGACGAGATATAAACATAAATTCAAATTTGCTTATATCGTGGGAACAACTTCTTGGATATATGGGTAACCCCCGAAATCTTGTTTGAAAGGTCCCTCTTTCTGAGATACTAGGTCTTTATGCTCAGTGATATCTGGGGTATTATCCCGGGACTTCTGATTTTGCGGAAGCAATGGCCTAGTCCCCGGAGAATACTTTCTGCTGGCTTGAAATATAGCGTCGCCCTCATCAAATTGATGAAACAATAAAATTGATAGTCATTGCTGTTGTAAACAAAAGATCCTCTAAAGGGGACACACCAAAAGTCGAACCGTCATCTCTCTGCTGAACGGAAGTTCTGACCTGAGCTCTCACGGTTTCGTATTATAAATTATTCCCTTACAGATATCATCTGTGGTATACTCACCTGTAAGACTGAATATTGGGATCTGGATACGGGAGTATATTCAAGTAGTGGGACACACGAATAAGTTTAAGTTCCTAAGACATTAATATCGTATCTCGGAACAGTTGAACTTTGTGTGAGAATTTAAGTGGACCAATATACTGACAATCTAGGTGAATTGTTTAGAACTTAAAATGAAATATAGCTTAACGGTGTTGGTGATATGTCTCAGAAACTGATATGATCCTCTTACACAAACTCACACAAAAATATTGTTTGTAAATATTTCTTTATTGCATTTCATTTCATTACTTTAAAAAAAAATCCAAAAAGATTTTTAGGTTGTTTTAGCATAAAATTTTGAAAAATTCAAAAAGATTTTTGACAACTGGTGTTGGAGAACTGATTTTCAAAATTCCAAGTGCTAGACATGATGACCATGTTGTGAGGGGGAGTTTATGTTTTTAATCAAATGTGTTTTAATCTAATTTACAAGTGGTTCATCAGGATTATCATTGATAAAATTTTCGGTTTGATTTGAGGGAGAGTTTCAGTTGATGTATACATGTTAATGTTTAAAAATTGTAAAATTTACTTTGAGGTAGAGATGGTGCAGGTTTAAAGAAAAGCTGGATGTGAGCCAGATTGATCGATTCTGAGAAGCTTATGTTTGAAAAGCCAGGTTCCGATATTTGAAGACTCTGAAGACAAAGTTTGAGTCAGACAACGATCTTGAACCTGTGAAAGCCAGACTACGATCCTGAAGCAAATGATGCTGAAGAACTGAAGGAATGCCAGTACATTGTTAAGGGGAGTCTGTTGATGCTGATTGAAAGAATGAAGCATAAAGACTGATAAAGACTGAAGATTGTAAAGACTCGACACTTAAGACTCGTCAACATCTGAGGGGGAGTCTGTTAGTGCATACATCTGTCGTCTTCATCTTATATCGAGTCTCGGTCACGGTGCGAATCTGATCAAAACATGATGTCATTTTATTTATTGATGACATCATGTAGATGACATCATCTTGTGCCACATCTCACGAAATTGAATGTTCACTAGAAGACAAAATGTCATATATACGTTTGAAATAGAATTGTATATTAGAGTCTGATTTCGCTCCAACATGCACGTGTAGGTGATTCCGCTCGGAATCTTATGTTTCTAATTTCGCTCCTATTGCATGTATGTCATTCTGAGCGAAATCAAAGGCACTATATATAGTTCTTAGGAGCGAAATCATTAGTAGAGTTCTTGTATTCCATACCGAGGTGCTGCCGGTGTGAGATTTGAATGTAATCTGTTATAAATCAATACAAAAGGTGTTAAAAGTGAATTGCTAGCTGTTTCTACATCAGTTACTTGTTTTCCGCACCTGAAACTGATAAAAACTCCTCTGAACGACTCATTCAGGTTCGTACACGATCCTACATCGTTTAACAGTAGTAAGATGAGAAGTTTTAGGATTAGCCTGATATCACGCGCAGTTGCAGACAGTAAACATAATGTCTGGGCGGCTCGCTGTCAGATACATCAACGATCCGATCATGGACCTATAAATTCGTTGATCAACAGGGGATCCTTCTGCATCTTCAGTCATCAACGGTCTTTCTGCCATTGGAGTTTCAGCCGGTTTAGCGTCTGTGAACTTAAACTTCTTTAGCACATCATCCACATATTTCCCTTGATGAATTAGAATGCCTCGAGAATCTTGTTTAACTTGTAAACCCAAGAACAGTGTCATTTCTTCGAGCGCACTCATCTCGAACTTCTTTTTCATAACTCTCTCAAATTCCTTGCAAAGAACATCACTTTTTAATCTGAAGATAATGTCATTGACATAGATTTGAACCAGTATCATATCCTTGCCCACTCTCTTAATAAACAGAGTCTGGTCTATCGTGCCTCGAGTGTACCCATGAGCCAGAAGATGTTCGATTAGAGTTGCATACTTGGTGCTTGGTGCAATCCATACAATGCCTTATCAAGTTTGTAGGCATATTCTGGATGGTCTGGATGAATAAAACCCGGTGGTTGCTCAACAAAAATTTCTTCCTTCACATCTCCATACAAAAACGCAGTCTTGACATCCATCTGGTAAACAGTGAACCCCATGTAAGATGCGTATGCTAAGAAGATCCGAATTGCTTCAAGTCGGGCAACAGGGGCATAAACTTCATTATAATCCAGTCCCTCTATCTGTTTGAATCCTTGAACCACTAATCGTGCTTTATTTCTAACAATAAACTCCTGCTGAATCTTGCTTGTTTCTGAAAACCCAGCGAGTTCCAAGTTTGCGTTTTCCCTATGGCAACTCCACGAGCTTCCATACTCCTAGTTTCTCGAACTGGTTCAGCTCTTCATGCATGGCATCAACCCAGCCTGATTCCTGCAAAGCTACATCAATAGTTTTAGGTTCAATTTGAGAAATATAGCTGGAGTATAAACATAGATTAATGGTTCCTGATTAGCTCCTGGTCAGAACTCCTGCCTTAACAGGACCGATTACGTTCTCAATAGGATGATTTCTTTGAACGCTTGTTGGAATGGCAAATTCAGGTATGGTCTCATCTTGAAGTGTGTTGATGTTGCTTGACTCCCCCTCATTAGGTGCTGGCGGACTGCGAACCACAGGAGTAGTGACAGCACAATCTTCAGGAATAGGATCAGTAAACAGTTCCGATCCAGATCCATTTAAGGACATGCCGCTCGATTGTGCACCTTCAGAGGTGTGATGAGATGTTGGATGCTGAGAAAATCGCATTCCAGGTGGATCAATGGTGTGATTTCTCGAGATCCCTTCCTCATGTTCTAATTCTTCTGTATCATCAAATAAAATTGGTTGCTTCATACTCGACACACCTGCATCAGGAGAAACACTAGACAGAATGTTAAAAGATTTGAACAAATCAGCATAATCATACAACCAATCTGGACCAACTCTAGCGTCCGTTGAGTTTCTTCGAGCCATTCAACATTACACGACTCGATGACTTTCTTGGTTACTTTATTGTATACTCTATAGGTGGATCCTTTAGCATACCCAATAAATAAACATTCGTCCCCTTTGACTTCAAACTTCCCATTAGTGTCCATGAGTAATAAAACACACGGACAACCAAAGATACAAAAGTGAGAGACAGAGGGTTTACGTCCTTCCAGAATCTCGTAAGGAGTTTTCATGTGACGTTTATTTACTAAAGCATGATTCTGAATGTAACAAGCCATGTTAACTGCTTCGGCCCAGAAGAAACTAGGAAGCTTCGAGTCGGCCAGCATGGTTCGTGCAGCCTCAATAAGAGTACGATTTCGTCTCTCGGCTACTCCATTTTGTTGTGGAATTCGTGGTGCACTGTACTGTCGTTTGATTCCCTTCTCTGCATAGAATGTGTCCAAGGTGATATTTTTGAATTCCGTTCCATTATCTGATCGAATTGCTTTCACTCTTGTACTGGCCTGATTTTCCACTAGAGTGACAAATTGTTTGATCAAACTTGCAGCCTCGTTTTTGTGACCAAGAAAGTAAACCCATGTGTAACGAGGATAGTCATCGACGATCACAAGACAATACGCCTTCTTGCCAATACTTAGAACATTCACTGGACCAAAGAGATCCATGTGTAGCAGCTCGAGTACAGCTTTTGTTGAAGGAGTAGACTTGGACTTATGAGGCTTTCGATGGGCTTTTCCTTTGGCGCAAGCAACACACTTCTCTACCAGCATGAAATCTTTGACTGGTAGATCACGGACCAATTCTCCTTTAGCTAGACGATTCAGATTTTTCATATTCACATGTCCAAGACGACTATGCCACAACAGACCGTCATGTTCTGAAATCTTCGAGAAGAGGCAAGTAATTTCTTCACATAGTTTCTTGTTCATGTTGATAATAGATGCATTTCCACGTCTTTCAACAGTCATTAAAAACCAATCTTCTGGTATCACGATTCCTGGTTTAAGTACATAACATCCCTTCTTGGTGAAATGAACCGAATTTCCTCTATCATAAATTTGTGAGATACTCAACAAATTGTGTTTCAGTTCTTGGGACGTAATTCACATTTTCAAAGCTTAAAACGCCATTTCTCACTGTTCCTTTCAGTGTAATTTTGCCTGATTCTCCTCCCGCAAAAGAGACATATCCACCATCAAATTCTCTAACATTAACAAGTTGGGACAAGTCTCCTGTCATGTGCCTGGAACAGCCACTATCCATGTACCAAAGTCGCATGGTAGTCCTCCACAGTTGTTCCTGCACAATTAGCGGGATCCGTTAGATTTGGGAACCCAGCCCATAGTGGATATGGGTTTTCCTTGTGCATCAATGTATGTCACTTTCTGCCAAACTAGATTGTCTTTATTCAAAAACTTTGATTTGTTTTTATTGACAGATTTGTGTGAACATGTGTTTGACAGAGCAGCTTTAGCTTTGGGTTTCTAGTATTGATTTGACCACTTGTAATTGTAATTTCCAAAAGCTTTATATTGATTTCTTTAAAAATTATTTTGACAATTATGGTTTCTTTGTTTGGCTGCATTCCAGTCATAATCAGAGGGCTTGGCCTTACGATTGTTATTCTTCATTGCCTCAATCTTTGCAGCTTTCACTGGCTCTGAATAACAAGATTGATTTGGCTTAGCCTTTTGATTTTGAAAATTCTTATGCTTAGATTGCATTCTTGGGAGTTGAACACAATTTCGTGCGATGTGTCCAGCAATACCACAGTTGAAACACGTTTGTCGTTTCAAAGTGTGAGTATTTTGATTTTTCAAAGTGTCGTTTCTGATTTTCCTCGCTTGTCTAGCATGTTTAGGTTGCTCCCGTTTTGAGCGATTTGGTCCCTGCTGATTAGAGTTTGCACAAGCATGATTTGGTCCCTGTTGATTCAAGAATAACATGAAAATATGAAGAACAAACCGAATACGAAGAACACACCGAATCACCTTTAAACACTTGCACACGATTCTATTACTTGAACAAGCAAAACCGTCTAGTACAAGTGTTCCTCACAATCAAATCGCCTCTCTCTCTCTCTGTAGAAATTTTGAAACTATGAGGCTCATCCTTCTTACTGTGATCATCATCATTTTGAAAAGTCGGTGGTTCAGTTTCAGTTTTATTTTCAAAAACATTTGTTGGTGACTGCTTGTTTATTTCAACATTCATTTCTTTGTCAATGGATTCTGACTCAGTTTTAATTTCAGAAGAAGTTGAAATTTCATTAACACATGTTTCTTCAACATATGTATCAACGGTTTCCAATGGGGTCCCACTAGATTCAACATTAGGGACGCCCACTAAGACCGACTTAGAAAAAGAATCAGGATATTCTTGATTTTCTTGAGAAGTAGTTTCAGTGGTTTCACTGAATGTATCCTGAGGGACCTCACCTGTAACACTATCATCAACCAAGGGGTTAGAAGCATCACATTCACAATCATTAACTGAAAAACATTCATCACCAGACTTATTGTTCACAGATTCAACACAAACATCATCAGTCTTGCCCAAAACATCAGGCCCATTAGACGCTATAGAAGCAAACATAGGAAAAATATTTTGTCCCAAAACAAAACAAAATCAGAATCAGTTTCATCAAAACAATTTTTAGGTAAATCAGAATTTAAAACTTGTTCTCCCCCAAGAGTATCTTCACATTTCAAGTCTACTTTTTCATCTGCACATGTAAACGATCTGTTAGGATCAACATTTCCTTTAGAGACGAAATTTATTGATGGAGCTGATTGTTTATTACCAACAAATTTGTTGTTGATTGATGACTTATCAGTTTTTGGGCCATAAGTCATTTTGCCCTCATTCATTAACTCCTCCTCCATGAAAGGAATATATGTATAGTTATGATTGTATGGAGGAGGAGTTTTAGTGTATCCCAAACCAGCCCCGTTCTTTTCTTTGTACTCTAGCTGAATATCACAAATGTCCTTGACCAATTTGCTAGAAGTGTCATATTTTTTAATATTAATTTCATTAATCTGATATTTCAACTTTATGTCTTCTAGCTCCTTGGTCAAGTCCTTAATTATCGCTTGATCATATTTATAGTTACAATTCTTAACGCTGATTTCTTCTTTCAACTGAATGATATCTTTCCTTTGGGCTTCAATTTTTTCTTTATAAAATTTTTCATTTTTAACCAAAGTAAAGTTTTTATTTTTAATATCTTTGTAATCTTGAATTAAATCAGCGTTATGTAACCTATATGCTTCAACTCTTTCTCTACATTCAGGAGTATAGAAAACGGAACGTACCTCTTCAGCAGTAAGTCCATGGACGGGAGCTGACAGAATCCTAGTCATAAGAGCCAAATTTTTAGCTGGAGTCTCATCATCAGGCGCATAATTCCTGTCCTCGGAAGTTGAAGTCATGAAAGCAATGTTTTCTGAGGCAGTCTGATTTTCTGGAGCAGAGATGTTCAAATGTTGAATTCCAGCATTCCAATCAAAATTTGCACTTGGTTGAACTACCAGGGCTGAGCTCTGAGTGCTTTCACTAGCAACTGTTGAAGAATCATTTGTAGTGACAAGAGCCCTTTCAGGGTTTGGTGGAGCAGGTTGTGCAGGATTTTGTTCTTTATTTACACTCGGCTTAGTGCAGTTTCACGCCAAATGTCCCGGTTCATGGAAATTGTAACAACGTAATTTGAACGGTACACTGGCAGAATTTGAATAAGGAGAACCCCACTTGTTTCTTCCAGTCTTGATTGCAAACTTTTGTGCTCTGAATGCAGCCATAGCCATCTGCCACGTAATATCCATTTCTTCTACATCATCAGGATGATACTGATATAGATCATTCATAGACCATCCAGGAGGTTGTATCTTTCCTGCAACAAAGGCATTTAAACAGAGCAATCTCCAGATTTTCTTTGGACTGTTGTGTAAAGAAAGCAATCAACTCGCTTTTCGCTGAAGGAACAGCAGCAGTTGACGGTACAGTAGATGAAGCAGTCGAACCAGAGTAATGAACATTTGCGGAAGCAGGAGTGACCTTTTTAGATCCACTTTGAGAGATCAGTGCAGCATTGTTGTTATTTGAAGCAGTAGAAGCAACTGAGAAACTTGCAGTCAACATACTAGCCTTATGGTTATTTTCCCTTTGCTTGTCATCCAACTCACAAGCCTTGATGTGAGAAATCATCTCAGTCAAAGAACATCTTGCAAGGTCTTTGGTCCGTTTGATTATTGCGACGTGATTATCCCAGCTTTTAGGCAAAGCATTTAGAAGTTGTCGATTCTGAGCAGCTTTAGAAGGAAGGATTTCCTCCAAATCCATTTGAGTAACAATCTGTGTGAGTCGCTGAATCTGATTCTCAATAGTCACTCCGTAGACATAATTGAAGTTGTTAAAGTTTTGCCTCAACAAGTTCCTCTGACTTTCTTTCATGTCTTCATTACCTTCATAGACATCGATCAGTGCTTCCCACATTTCTTTAGCTGATTTGCAAGTGCGAAATCCCATAGCAATGTCTGATCCCAATGCCATGGTCAGATATGAGGTTGCCCTATTATCCTCCTCAATAATAGCAAAATCCTCTTCACTATAGTCTTCACGAGGCTTCTTGATTTTAACTCCTGGATCTGAAGCTCGTTCATACATAATTTCCCTAGGACCTCTTAGAATACATCTCCATATTTTAGGATCCTTGACTTTCACATGCTGTTGAAAATGCCACTTCCATTCGGGAAATTCATTAGCATCCATCAACCTGGGAATACGCGTACTAGTTCCAATTTTAGAGTCCAATTCTTGCTGAGCATTCGTGACTGCCATGTCACCATTTTGATTACTTGTAGACATGTTTCTCAGAAAGTGATTAATTAATTAATTATTGTTAAGTCCAAAAGTCCAAGGTCCAAGGTCCAAGAATTTTAGATGACAGGTCAAAACACGTTGCAGAGTTTCATTGCGACTCGAGACAGTAAGTCGAGACGCTGGTTCCGAGTCGAGACAAGAAAAACTTGACAACTCGAGACTATAGCTGATTGCGAGTCGAGACAAGATGATGACAACTCGAGATTGTAGCAGATTGCGAGTCGAGACAAGATGATGACAACTCAAGACTGTTTCCGATTGCGAGTCGAGATAAAAAAGGTGACAACTTGAGACGGTTGCTGATTGCGAGTCGAGACCAGATGTTGACAAGTCGAGATTGTTGCTGATTGCGAATCGAGATCAGATGTTGACAAGTCAAGACAGCAGATTGCGAGTCGAAACCCTGCAAAACAAACTGTGAGATAAAAATAGCTGATATCCCTGATTATCAGCAGCTTCCAAAATTCAAAGATTTTGAAATCTTTGAATTTTTATCCTCAACAATCTTCCGAGAAATCAGCAAACACTATCCAGAAATTACACGAACCAGAATCAGCACTATGAATCAATATTTGATATGAACAGCTTGAAGATTGTATGATCCGTAAACAGAAAACACAACCTAAAACTGTACCACTGCAAAACAAACACTAGCCAAACAAGATCAGTAAAAATAATGCTTTCTTGAATCCGAATGATATCAAAAACCGAACCAAGAATTGGTTTCTTGGCTCTGATACCAATTGTAAAACCCTTGAGGATCTTTCAATGATATCAAACAGAAACTTGTGTAAGTGCGGAAATCAAACATAAGTGGATTCAAGAATATATAATCGAAACCAAAACAATATAATCAAAACAAACAGGAAACTTGCATTCACCGATTAACTTGTGACTGATACAAGACTTCCAAAGTGGTTTCGGCTGCCTATCCTTTCCAACGACTGATCAACCTCAACTAATAGGTTGAGGTTTGTTTAAATACTAAACATATGGGTCGAAACCCTTTGGCCCACTCGAAACCATTTACATGACCCAACTAATACATATCAACCCAAAAGTCTAATGAACAAAACATACTAATTAACCCCTAAACTTTGTAGCCCTCTATGTATAAACCTTCAGGTTCCAACAAAACCCTAGCCTTCATAAATTCACCATCTCAAGACTTCAAGATGATCAAAATCAAGTTTCAAACATCTGGTGATCAAGTTCTTTCGATCATGAGCGGCTAATTTCTCGGAGGTTTCACCCTGGTGTAGACTTGTGTAAGTTTTAGGTTTTATTATATGTTTGATGTTTGGTTTGTGACAAATTGAATTGCATTTGAATCTTTAGACAATTGTCCTACATTTGTATTGAATTTACGAATTGTCGAGTGAATGATTAAATTTGACTTTGAGAAACAAATACACGTATTTATGCCTTGTCTTTTGAAAGAAATTGCTAGTCCAAGGTAACGAAGTGCATCGTGGTCCGTTGTCTATGACGTTGATAGCGAATGGCACCTAAGCTTTGTGATTGTTAACTCGTTAATGAACTAATTCGATTAAGCCAAATTAAAACGTGTAGTAACCCTAGATCTTGCACTTGTTGAAACCGGGTATGAACCTTGTTATTCCATCTTATTTTATAATCGTTAATCAAGTTTTCTTGCAATCGTTTAATTTCTAGTAGTTAATTATTCCCGTCAACTTTGTTAATTTCATTCAACGCCTTTTCAATCAAACAAAAACCATTAAAATTAATCTAGTAATCTTCATAATTGTGACAACCGTTTATAAGCAATCAAGTCCATTCGCAAACCACAAACTCTTTGTGGTTCGACCCCTTACTACCACTAGCTATTAGTTAAGGGTAATTTGGGAATCTAAATCTTATCTTTGACCGGAGCGCGAGACTCCGATCAACCCACAAACAAAAATGAAATATTTAGACTAAACTATTAAAATGGTTCAAACCACAAGAACTAAAATAACATTTAACTCTAAAAAAATTAAAGTGACAGAAACAAACCTAGGAATTGGTCATTTAATAATAAATTAAGAAAACAAAATAAAACAATTTAACCTCAGCCTTTTATTTGATTTGATTGGTAGGCTATTGTTCTCATTGGGAACTTAAATCATAAATGAATCGATTAGAAAAGAGAAGTGGTAAGGGAGAGAGTTGGTGTTCTAAGGGACTTAGGTTCGATTCTTGTCCTCCCCATTATTTTCTGCAGCACCTGACGATGATGGGAGACTAGGTGGAGATCGCTAGTTCGATCCTTGAACCGAGCGGGTTTTACCTCACTGCACTGTCCTGCCTTTAGGCGAGTGTTCACGGGCTTCGGCCCTAGGTGAGGGTTTTCCCTGATTCGGAGGCGAGTGTATCCCGGTGTGGTGAATTTCGCCAGTAGCCCATTTGGATGATTTATTGGCCTTAAAAAAAGAGAATATAATTATTATTTTATTGTAACCTCTTCTCCTTCATATTCTCTGCTCAAAGTCTACAGACCCGACGCTATGGCCGGAAATTTTATTGATCATATTTTGTTCACGTTTCTTCTTTTGAGGATCAGTTTAGAAAGTTTATGCGGTGCAATTTCAAAATTTTATGGGGGACGATCCGGATTTTAATGCCTATATAACACTAATTTACTTTTTTTAAGGGTGCGCCCGCCCCCCTTGGCGGAACAATAGGTCTGCCCCTGATTATAGTTGAAACTTAACTTAGTCAAAAAATAAAACAACTAAATAAAAACCCTAACTTGATAGCCAAGATATTACTATAACTAATTATATTATACAATAGTATAATTTGCAACATTTTGGTGCTGTGAGAGTTGTACAGTTTGCATAAGTTGTGGTTTGTGCTAATTTATCTTGTATGTTGTGTAATATTGTTTGTACAATGCTTTTTAGAAGCCACATGCCCTTCCTTTTGCTACTTCTTCCTATCCTGTTTTCACATTCTCAGAGTTAGATCTAGGGTTAATGAGAAGAGAGGGTTCTAGAGAGAAAGATTCGCCGGCACCAGACACACTACCCAATAACTATCTAGATATATTGATGAAGTGGGTATTAATCCAAAGGATGAAAATCATTAGTAGGATCAAACCAGAGGCCATATCTCCACTTCATTCAAACCATAATTTCACCATCCTTTCGCTGATATGAAGAGCTTTAAGGAGAAGGAACAAAGAACAACGCAACGATCCACTTTATTAAAACCCTAATTTCAACGAAGGTCCACCGGAGCAAGTCGTAGGTTCGTAATCTTCTCGTACCAAAACCCTAATTTCGTCATTATTACTAATATTATTGCTAATTGTTCAGAGATTTCGTCATTTGTTCATGCGTGTGAGGGAGATTCGGTTACGAAGATTACTAATGATGCTTTTATTTCCAACGCGGCTTCTGTTCTATGGTTACCCGAGTGATGAAGATGACCAACAGCCTTTCGTAAGTTCTTTAATTTGAATCATTGTTGAATTTACACTTCTTGATGACTTTTTTAGCCCTTTAGGCTATGCAAGTTAGGTCATACTTATTGTTAAATTGTTTGCAGTGGTGTCTTAGACTCTCAGCTGAAAGAAGTGGTGTTACGGTAAAGGGATCTGCTTATCTCCCAGGAGAGGCTGATACAGCTCCTGTTGATACGTGGTCGAAAATCGGTGCTTTATTACGTTTAAGTTGATGTTTTTACATAACTTCTAGTTTCGAATAGCCTACTTTTAATTGGGATTCTATTTTACAGGTCTAACGGAGTTTTAGGAGCTATTCGGGAGCTATACGGAGCATCGGGATGGAAAATGGGTCAACCGGGAGCAAGAAATGGGAAAAACAGAAACCCAAGGTTAGGGGGGTCATCGCCAATGCCCACATGGGTCGTAGGCGACGCCCCGTAGAAAACCCCGTCGCCCAAATGTAGCGTAGACAGCAAAATAAGCCATCGGAGGAATTAGTATATGCACAAGGCGTCGCCGACGCCACAATTGGCTGTCGGCGACGGTCTCTCTGGTCTTGCGTCATGAAATTTGTTGTTGGTTGTTTGGGGACGGGTTATAATGTTTATTTTGATGATTTTTCGGGGGTTACACTTCATTTTTGAGTTTGCAATCATCTCTTGGAGCCTAGAACTCACCACCAATCATCCCCAATCCATCCACAACATCCATCTTGATCTAAATTCATCATCAATAATGAAGGATCATAAGCAAATGGTGTAAAAGTAAGATTTACAAATGATCGGTAAGCTGATTGTAAATAGGATTAGTCGACAATGTTTTGACTAGGAAGACTAGTAAACATTGGGGACTAAAAGATATAGGTGGTTTAGTTAAAAATTTAGATATAGATGGAACTTTAAAATGATAGACATATGGTAGAGGTTTTGTTTGAAAACCTATAACTAAGGAGATTAAGATAGAAGTTTAACACATTTGATATAATAAGTTGGGGTATATAACCTAACCTAGCCAACCATTTTTTTGGTGTGGTGATCGGCCAAGAACAAATGAAGAAAGAGAAAGACTAATTGCGAGATAGAAAAGGAAGAGAGGGTCATAAGTTATGACTAAGGGATATGTAGTCCCCCATCGTGCAATTTTAGTAAAATCAAATTTTACTTATGTTCATGATAAGTTGAAACACCTTTAGTTCTGGCCAGTGAACGATAACCGAACTTGTTCAAAGGGACACAAAATAAAACTTTATCTTGTTGGCTCCCACTTAGTCTAAGATCTCTATCTTCTCCTTGGTTTGCCTCCGTTCAGTCTTCAATATCTTGTCTTTGTTCGGTGATGTGTGCGTAGCGTTATATATTTTTATGTATATTTTTAGCCCTTTTTAACACTTTAGTCAAGTTTTAAATTTATAAAACACGATATTCTACTAATACTAAACACACATATGGGCAAGTGCACCCATCGTGAGCGTAGTATAGTGTTGGTAAGATACCGAGGTCATCCAAGGACACAAGAGCTTTTAGTACCGGTTTATCCTCAAAGTCTAATCAAATCAAAAGTTTAGAAAAAGGTTTTAAACATGAAAATAAAAAAAAATGTTGAAAATAAAAATAAAAACAGATAGACAAGATGAATCACTTGGATCCGACTCGCCTTTAGTGTAACGTTTGATGTTTTCCGCACTTTTGCACTTTTTAAGAGATTATCTTAGTTCTAGTAGTAGGCCCCTCTTCTGAAGGTGACGTTACCCTCAACCCAGTAGTTTGAGTCAGCAAGGATACAATCCTAAAGGGTTGGATTATTGAAAGATAATTAATTTAGTTATTAATGCGTAATGTGGTAGGCCCTCTTCTGAATGTGACGTTACCCTAGGCTAAGTGGTTTGAGTCAGCAGGGATACAATCCCAAGTAGCCGGGTTAATGTATTAATAGTAGTTTACATATGAGGGGATCAAGCCATTCGCACCCCCGCCATCCAATACCAGTGGGTATTGAAGGAGGTCCTAGTAAGCTTGACCCAGGTCCTTGCAGGATCTATGCACTGAACAAGGCAAGAACCTTACCAAACCATTCCCTTAACCCCCAGGTAGCCAACATATCTCTATATAGACCGTAGAGATATGAATGGTGTAAATCTTTTATTTTATATAGACAGTAAAATAACGCCAAGACACCATGGACAAATGATAAGGAAGTTTCACCTTTAACATAAGAAACTATTTATTAAAGTCATTAATACAAAACCAAATAAAAAGTGCGAAAAGATTAGAAAACAAAAGTATTACACTAAATGCTTGTCTTCACCAAGTGATGTAAGAGACTTAGGCAAACATGGCCTTTGATTGTCAAGAACTCTTACTATCAATCTTGGATCCCGAGACTACTACACACACTCTATGATGGATGATGGATGATGGTGGTGGATGTGGGTGTTGTGATGGTGGTGGAATATGGGTGAAGTGGGAGAGAGGTGGTTTGCCAAGGGATGCCTTTGAAATGAACCAAACACCTCTATTTATAGCCTGCACAGAAGCCCGAACACGGCCCCGTGTCCATTGGGCACGGCCCCGTGTCCATCCACTTTCTCTTTCTTCATTAAATGCAGTTTGTCTACATTAGTTAACCACGCCCCCGTGTCCGCTGGGCAAGGCCCCGTGTGCAGAAGCATATCTGTACTATCAAGATTTGCTTGGATTCTGCGAATCTTAGCATTGACCATGGCCGTGTGGAGCTGGGCATGCCCCCGTGTTGGGAAATAGAAGCTTCTACAACTTTGTCTTTTCTGCAGACACTTGGGCACGCCCCTGTGTTCGCTGGGCACGGGGCATGTTCAGCCTTCTGGTGTCTTGTTTTTGCTTGGGAAGATGCTGTCGAGGGGTCGGGCATGCCACGTTTATTCCTTTTCTTGTATTTATGTTAGATTTAGCTGTATTTTTGCTTCTTTTATCCATTTGAGCTCATTTAATCCTGAAAATACAAAAGGAAGACAAAAGCACACTTTTCCAACATTAGTACTAAAAAAGGGTTAGTTTTATGCCTCATTTGATGTAATTTATATGTTCCATTTTACACACATCAAATACCCCCACACTTGAATCTTTGCTTGTCCTCAAGCAAAACTCTTTATAATGTGGCTTACACTCCCAAATGTAATGGGTAGAAGAGAAGTTTTGGGCTTATCTTGAGTGTCGGGATTCCAAGATCTTTATTAGGTTTTATTTTTATATTATTTACAATCCTATTCGTTATGATTTATTTAGAACATTACATAAGATAAATTACTTATTTGTGCATAACATGCCTCTTTAAAATTCCATTTATATACAAGTTCACATACCTTACGGGAGATCACTCAACACTCGGCTGAAGATGTATTTTTGTGAAACACTCGAGTCCGGCATGGAACTTACTTCTACCATATGCTTGCCAAGCAATCAATCCTCCTCCTTTTTAACTATATACCTTTGTAAATATTAAGAGGACTTGGGGAAGGGTTAGGCTTGGGTTAAAGGTATGTGGTATTGGGTTAGTGGTTAGTAGAAAAGGGTGAAAAGGCGTAAAAAGCGTCGGTTTTCGTAAAACTTTTTGTTTTTGTGACTTTTTATTCTAATGAAGCATTTTTCAAACAAAGTTTCTTTTGATGAACTTGTATGTTTATTTCTAGACTTCATCATTTTTTTTGATAAGGAATGTCATATGAAAACCGAGCTTTTTACTAAAATAAATGGTTTAAAATGAAAAAGGGTTTTGGTGGGTAAAGGGTGTTTGTTCTGTGGGTTAAGAAATGAAAAGGTTTAGGCTCAAAAGGGTTAACTAGGGGGATTTTGGATAGGTGGTAAAAAAAATAATGGTGTTGAAAGGAAAAGGGGTTAGTCCTAATGCCTCCATCATTTATTTACTTGGGTTTTAAGTTGGTAAGGACCGGGAATGTATTGTCATGGCAAGTTCTAGAGTCGTAAGAAACCAAGCGGCTATTCACACAAGAACGAAAGATGAGCATTTAAGTTTAAAGATGTGTATTTGTATGCTCAATTAAAGGCTCAAAACTCACTTTTTGTGGGAATGGGGTTTTAATGTGATCAAGTATATATAATCAAATTTTAACTAGATTTGTCATGCCGTTTCATAATTTTCTTATGTTGGTTCTTTTTATCACGACGCTATCGGTTGTAAATTCGTAAAAAAATATAACCTTTTTAGAACTTGTTATTCCCAAATTAAACCAAGACAAGTAAAAAAATGAAAAAATTTGGGGTGTTTAGCGGTTCCAATAGAGTTTTGTGTAAGGCTTGTAATTAGGACTTGCAAAATTCAAGGTTTTAGCATCCCCCCCCCCCCCCCACACTTAAATTACACATTGTCCTCAATGTGTCCCAAAAATAAGTTTTTAGGTTGATTGAATGTGTAAAAGGTGTGTTAAAAACAAAAATTTATGTTACTGGGTATCTGGACACGGGTCGTGGTGTCCGGGCATGGCCCCATGTTCAGGTTGCCAGTAACAGAAGGCTGGGCACGGAGGCGTGTTCAGTGAACACGCCCCGTGTCCAGTTACCTGAACTGTGCGTTTTTTCCACAGACCTTTAAGCACGGGGCGTGTTGGCTGGGCACGGCCTGTGCTGAACTTGCTGTAATGAAGAAAAATTTTCGGGAGGCTCAGTTTTCGTGCATGGGGTGTTGGTTCAAGCTTCCCTTAGTATCCTTCACCATCCCGAGTGTGTTTTATTCCTGAAAATTAAAACTAAACTAGAAAGCATAAAAGTTAATCTAAACTAAAACTAAGGATAGTTCCGCAGAATGCCTCCGTGGTGCGCCACGCTTATAAGGGTCCTTGGCTAGACCCAAAGTCAGTCTTATGTTACCCAAGTGGGATGTTTCGCATCCCATGTTGCACCGTCAGAGAGCATCATCCAAACTTGAGTCTATTACTTTCATGTAATTGACTGGGTCGTCGTCTTCTACTCTCTTACCAACCCTAAACTTCATCTCCTTGTCCCCAACCCTCAATGTTAGTGTCCCACCATTCATGTCTACCACTGCGTGGGCCGTAGCTAGGAATGGCCTCCCTAAGATGAGTGGTACTTTGGTATCTTCCTCCATATCTAGTATGACAAAGTCGGCTGGGAAGACAAAGTCTCCGACTTTAACCAATAGATTTTCAGCGACACCTTGTGGCTATTTTACAGACATATCGGCAAGTTGTATGCTCATTTTTGTAGGGCTTGTTTTTCCTAGTCCGAGTCGGTCGAACATTGATGCGGGCATGAGGTTGATACTCGCCCCGAGGTCGGCTAGTGCGTTGCGAATGGGTGATTCCCCAATTGAACAAGGGATGGTGAAGCTTCCGGGATCGATCTTCTTTTGTGTGAGTTTGTTGAGTAGCAAGGCGGAGCATTCTTCGCTTAAATTAACTAATTGCAATGATTCGCTTTTCCTTTTGTGAATGAGGAAGTCCCTCATAAATTTTGAATATTTAGGCATTTGAGTTAGGACTTCGACAAATGGAATATTAACATGCAATTGTTTTAGTAAATTTACGAATTTTTTGAATTGCTCATCGGTCTTTTGGCGAAGTAACCGACCAGGGTACGGTACCGGAGGATTCTTGGTGGGCTCTTGAATTGGTGGAGGAGCCGTCTCTTGTTGGGGTGCCGGTGAAGTTGTGGTTTGGCTAGATTGGCTCTTTTCAGTTGGAGGTAGCGGAGCCTCCTCGGGACCTACTGTACGGTTTCTCAATGTGATGAGATGCACTTACGCCTTTGGGTTGGTTTCGGTATTGCTTGGTAACGCGCCTTATGGTCTCTCGGAGATATTTTGAGCTAGTTGATTTATTTGTTTTTCAATGTTTTGAATACTAGCTTGTTGATTTCTAAAGTTCGATTCCAATTGTTGAAATCGATTCGAGTTTTTCTTTTCGGTGTCGGAGATGAGGCGAGAGACGGTATCCTCAAGCCACTCTCGTCCCCCTTGTTGTTGTTAAGAGAAATTTTGTGACTCGTTTCTTGGTTGTTGAAAGTTTGTTCTTTGGTTTAGATTTTGTTGGTTACTACTATTGTCGGGTTCTCTCCAACCAAGGTTAGGGTGGTTACGCCATCCTTGGTTGTAGGTACCTATTGGAGGACCCGACGGCCTAGGTTTATTATCAATGTAGTTTACCGTTTATGTTTGATTATCCATTTCTTTCATACAACTCCAATACCACACCCTTCACAAGCCATAACTGAGGCCGTTTTTGCCATTTCTAACTTTTTTTATTTTTAAAGAAAGGGCCTCGATTTGGGCTTGCAAGGAGGTGCTTTCGTCAACCTTATGGGCGCCCGGGGCAATAGATTTTGTGCCTCGGGGAGTGTGCCACTGAAAATTGGTTTGAGCAATTTCCTCAATTTGATTATAAATTTCATTTGGGCGACGATTACCTAAAAGTCCCCCGGAGCTAGAATCTAGTATTTGTCTTGTGTGTGGCAACAACCCATTATAGAAAGTGGATACTTGTTGCCATACCGCAAGACCATGATGAGGACAATTTCTTAGTAGCTCCTTGAACCTTTCCCAAGTTTCATATAAGGATTCCCCGTCCTCTTGTGAATATGTATTAATTTCAGTCATTAATTTAGCCGTTTTAGCAGGAGGGAAATACTTATATAAAAACTTTTGGGCTAGTTCATCCCAGGTGTTTACCGAACCAACTGAGAGGGTATTAAGCCAAGCCTTAGCTCGGTCTTTTAGTGAAAATGGAAACATTCGGAGGCGGATGGCTTCATTTGATGCTGCATTGATCTGAAATGTATCACATATTTCCAAGAAGTTAGTAATATGTAAATGGGGATCTTCGTCCGCATGCCCATGGAAGGTTGCGGAGTTTTAGAGCATTTGTATCAAATGCGGCCGAAGTTCGAAGTTGTTGGGCTCGACATTCGGTGTATTGATAGCGGCGCCAAGATTACCTACGATGGGTCGTAGGTAATCCATGAGGGTTCGTTGATCCGACATTGGAAGTGGGTCCCCCGAAACTTTCTCTTGCTTTTTAGCTTGAAGTCTTTTTCTTAGAAAGCGTTCGGGTTCGTCTAGAGGTTCTTTTATGTCTCTACTGGAACTGGAGCTCATACACTGCATCAAAAATTCAGGTGCGGCACCTGGGTCCCAAGTCCTGCAATAAAAAAAAAAGAACGTTGGTCAGAAGTTTCACCACGGCCACGTGCTCAGATGAACACGGACCGTGGTCGGAGTTGCAGTGATTGTTTCCCGGATCCCTGTTACTGGAGAGCTCGACACGGCCCCGTGCTCAACTCTCTGTAACTCGGAAAATAAAAACTGCAAGTAACAACGCTGGGCACGGCCCGTGTCCGACCAGGCACGGCCCGTGCTGAGCTCTGTAGAAGCTGAAAAATAAAAAAATCCTAAAAAACAGAAAGAATAAGAAAAACGATTAGGCCGTTGATTCCTAACTTTCTTAAAATCCTTGTGTCCCCGGCAACGGCGCCAAAAACTTGATGTGTGCATAGTCTTATATATTTTTATGTATATTTTTAGCCCTTTTTAACACTTTAGTCAAGTTTCAAATTTAGAAAACACGATATTCTACTAACACTAAACACACATATGGGCAAGTACACCCATCGTGAGCGTAGTATAGTGTTGGTAAGATACCGAGGTCGTCTAAGGACACAAGAGCTTTTAGTACCGGTTTATCCTCAACGTCTAATCAAATCAAAAGTTTAGAAAAAGGTTTTAAACATGAAAATAAAAAAATGTTGAAAATAAAAATAAAAACAGATAGACAAGATGAATCACTTGGATCCGACTCGCCTTTAGTGTAACCTTTGATGTTTTCCGCATTTTTGCACTTTTTAAGAGATTATCTTAGTTATAGTAGTAGGCCCCTCTTCTGAAGGTGACGTTACCCTCAACCCAGTAGTTTGAGTGAGCAAGGATACAATCCTAAAGGGTTGGATTATTGAAAGATAATTAATTTAGTTATTAATGCGTAATGTGGTAGGCCCCTCTTCTGAATGTGACGTTACCCTCGGCTAAGTGGTTTGAGTCAGCAAGGATACAATCCCAAGTAGCCGGGTTAATGTATTAATAGTAGTTTACATATGAGGGGATTAAGCCATTCGCACCCCCGCCATCCAATACCAGTGGGTATTGAAGGAGGTCCTAGTAAGCTTGACCCAGGTCCTTGCAGGATCTATGCACTGAACAAGGCAAGAACCTTACCAAACCATTCCCTTAACCCCCGACCAGGTAGCCAACATATCTCTATATAGACCGTAGAGATATGAATGGTGTAAATCTTTTATCTTATATAAACAGTAAAATAACGCCAAGACACCACGGACAAATGATAAGGAAGTTTCACCTTCAACATAAGAAACTAGTTATTAAAGTCATTAATACAAAACCAAATAAAAAGTGCAAAAAGATTAGAAAACAAAAGTATTACACTAAATGCTTGTCTTCACCAAGTGATGTAAGAGACTTAGGCAAACATGGCCTTTGATTATCAAGAACTCTTACTATCAATCTTGGATCCCGAGACTGCTACACACACTCTATGATGGATGATGGTGGTGGATGTGGGTGTTGTGATGGTGGTGGAGTGTGGGTGAAGTGGGAGAGAGGTGGTTTGCCAAGGGATGCCTTTGAAATGAACCAAACACCTCTATTTATAGCCTGCACAGAAGCCCGGACACGGCCCCGTGTCCATTGGGCACGGCCCCGTATCCATCCATTTTCTCTTTCTTCATTAAATGCAGTTTGTCTGCATTAGTTGACCACGCCCCCGTGTCCGTTGGGCACGACCCCGTGTGCAGAAGCATATCTGTACTATCAAGATTTGCTTGGATTCTGTGAATCTTAGCGTTGACCACGCCTGTGTGGAGCTGGGCACACCCCCGTGTTGGGAAATAGAAGCTTCTACAACTTTGTCTTCTCTGCAGACACTTGGGCACGCCCCCGTGTCCGCTGGGCACGGGGCGTGTTCAGCCTTCTGGTGTCTTGTTTTTGCTTGGGAAGATGTTGTCGAGGGGTCGGGCATGCCACGTTTATTCCTTTTCTTGTATTTATGTTAGATTTAGCTGTATTTTTGTTTCTTTTGTCCATTTGAGCTCATTTAATCCTGAAAATACAAAAGGAAGACAAAACCACATTTTTCCAACATTAGTACTAAAAAGGGTTAGTTTTATGCCTCATTTGATGTAATTTATATGTTGCATTTTACACACATCATTCGGTTTACAACTTTATAATAAAACAGGTTTTACATAAAATAAAACCTAACTATTACATCAGAATTTCAAATAACCCGTAAAATACAACATACTGAAAAACAACCAAAACCAATGAAATAAATATAAACATCACAAGGTTCTAGGGCTCGATTTATTTACATCACAATCATCACAAACAAAAAAGGCTCGAGCTTTTGTCAAAAAGTTTTGAAAAATAAAACACGTATTGATTTAAACCAACAACATTTAAACGAATGTAAAAGAGGCTCTGATACCATTGTCAGAATCGGTGTACAATTTCAATTTAATAAAATCCAATGTTATTTTTATTAATATAATATATTAGTCGAATAGTGGAAGCGTGTACACATTATTTAAATTCCTTTTAGTGATCAAAATACAATTCATCTAAACAATTGGGGTAAATTACTTTTTGAGTCCCTATGTTTTATGGGTTTTAACCACTTGAGTCCAAAAGCAAAAAGTTTAACGACCTGAGTCCCCATAAGCATTTTCTTTAACCATTTGAGTCCAAATTTCTAACATTATTAGAATTTTTTGGTTAAGTATTGTTAAATGACCAAAATACCCTTATATTTAAAAAATAAAAAACTCTCTATTTCTTTCTTCACCCTTTATCTCTCGTGCCTTTCTCTCTCTTCCACTTCTTCTTCACAATCAAACCCACTTCCCACATCTCTCTGCCAGTTGATCGATTCCCTCACTTCCCACATCTCCCTCTACAATTCCCACTTACCATTTTCACCATCTTCTTCACAATCAAACCCTAACCCTAGATCTTCAATTCTCAAATGGTTTAACATCCTGGTGCAAGTGGCCAGTTGAGGTGGCAAAGGACCTTCCAGTGCATTGTGGGAGAGGTCCAGAGATCTGTGATATTTTAGCCACAAACTGTAATTTTGTGCTTGATTGGTACCTGACATTACCACATAGAGAAATGAATATATGCACAATTTCTGATAGCTATTAGGTTGATCGTTTGTGCTTCATATTGTGCTCATTTTGATATTTTGAGCTATATAGAACCTTAATTCTTCCTTTTGTGTTTGTACAACTTTGAGAACCTTAATACCGGTTTAACTAATTATTACAAGCAGCAGTGAGATATTTTAGTTTTGAGGATAGACTTCATGCCAAATCTACCTCCAAAAACAGAATTTAATTACTGTTTCTACATTACCAAGCCTCATATAAATGGTTTATGGTCTTTTCATGATGCTTTACTACTTGTTTTGGCGCAAATATCTCTTTTATGCAGTAGTGATCTTTTTGATCTGCCGTATCCTTTGAAGGTATTTTAACTCGCTGCAGAGCGAATGTTTTTCTGCTTGTTTTCACTCGGACATCAACATGGTTATCTCCGCACCAACAGGCAGTGGCAAGACAGTCCTTTTTGAGTCATGCATCTTGAGACTTCTATCAAAGTTCATGTCACATAGAGAAATGAATATATGCACATTGTTTGTTATAAGCTCAGGTGGAAGACCTGCAAATTCGTTGAAAGACAAGTCTAAATAGACAAGGCTGGCAAGGTTGTTTAGGCCGCAAGGCAGCGAGCCTGTAAAGTTGTTCCTGAATAGGTCCAATTGTTGAAGATGAGTGCAATTGGCTATCTGTGGAGGAGTGGTACCAGAGATAGTGTTGAGGCTTAAATTCAATGTTTGGAGATGGTGAAATTGGTAAGTGGGAATTGAAGATCTAGGGTTAGGGTTTGATTGTGAAGAAGATGGTGAAATTGGTAAGTGGGAATTGTAGAGGTAGATGTGGGAAGTGAGGGAATCGATCAATTGGCAGAGAGATGTGGGAAGTGGGTTTGATTGTGAAGAAGTAGAAGAGAGAAAAAGAAAGGCCAAAGAGATAAGGGTGAAGAAAGAGGGAGAGAGTTTTTTATTTTTTAAATATAAGGGTATTTTGGTCATTTAACAATACTTAACCAAAAAATTCTAACAATGTTAGAAATTTGGACTCAAATGGTTAAAGAAAATGCTTATGGGGACTCAGGTCGTTAAACTTTTTGCTTTTGGACTCAAGTGGTTAAAACCTACAAAACACAGGGACTCAAAAAGTAATTTACCCAAACAATTATAATCCAACCATAGGGTGTTTTAGATTTGTACCCTAAGATGAAAACCGAAGAACGCATTTGATGGATTCGACAAAAGCAATGCTAGTTGATAAGTTCACGTACTCGTAAGTTCTAGAATGAACACTTGAAACAAACTCCAAAAACCCGAAGCAAATTCGGTGGTGCGTGATATAAAACTTGATGGTGCGTGGCATCGGGAAACCATCGACGGGACTTGCATCGGAACTTGGTTAGCGGAATCGGGTGGCAGGTCGGGTTGAAGCGATGGTTGGTTCAGCAGAACCGGGAGGCGTGGTGGCGGGCCGACATTTGACGACGCTGGGGCGCTGTAGTGGCCAGTTAATCAATCGACAAAGACGAGTCGAATGACAGAGGAAGGAGGTCAGCGAAGGTGGATTGGTGGTGGGTGTCAGATTTCTTTTGTCTCACAATTGTTGTAAAGCACAACCCATTTATTTATATCTAGACTATTCATAGTTTAGATCTCTATCTAATTGTAGTCTAATATAAACATTTCACCATTTATATTCGTCTTATAAATATAATATTATTATTTACATTTAAATAAGAGTTAAATGCTTGGTTGGTCCCTGTGGTTTTCAAAAATTGCAGACTTGGTCCCAATGGTTTAGTAATTATACGCGTGGTCCCTGTGGTTTTCAAAAATACACTCGGTTGGTCCCTAGCCCTAACATCAGTTAGATTTCTCAGTTAAGTCCATGTTAAATAACCAAATTATCCCTGAGATTAAAATAAAGCAATTAAAAAGGAAAAAATAAAACAAAGGGCCCACCCCATCATCTTCTTCATCATCTGCCCCTCCACCCGCTTCCCATCCCAACCCCTTCGTTTCCACCGGCGACCATCCCTCCACCGGAGACCACCCCAATCGTAAGTCCGAGCGCTGCAATCTGTTAAAGACTCACCTTCCGATCGTAACTCCGGGCGAAACAGCTCCACTCTTCCGGTTACATTTACACCACCGGTTAAGATCATCGGATCCATTGTTCACCTCTTAAATTTTCCTAATCAAGATAGCAAGGACACAGACACACAGACTCAAAGTTTGAGACTCAATTTAATTTCTAATTTCTATGCCCATTTTTCATTCCAACATGCCTTTTAAGATAGCAGTGACTTATATGAATCATTTGATGGTTACAGGTAGTTAATAATTGCAAAACTCAGGTTAAGATCCAATGCAAACCCACCTCCATTACCCCCTAAACACCACCGCTCTGCTAATACTTCCACTCCACCGGAAACTCATGTCAAGTTTTCTGCCAACAGGGTCCTCTGTTTTGGCTTAATCTGTTCCTGACTTGTCCTCTGTTTTGAGAAAGGAGAACCTGAAACCAACACTACCACCGGTAGCTGAGAAGTTTGTAACGCCACCTGCAAAGTGGTTTTCATGATCAACTTCACATTTTCCCCCAAATCACCACTCACCAAACCCAATCCAATCAATTCGACAACCAAATTACCATTTTTCTCAAACCCAACAAAATCCCATGAAGAATTATCATCTCTCTAACCCACCACCTCCACCTTCAGCCCACATCCTCCACCAGCTCCAGATCTGATCCAATTAGATGAATTAACCTAATTCGCTTCTGGGTTTTTCTCATCAAACATCGGATCGAAAAACCCATCAACCAATTGAGATATCTTGAACCGAGTAGTACTCTACGGATCCAAACTTGTGCGTTTACAATATGGGTGTGCAAGAAAATGGGGGTGGGGATATGGGTCTTTCTAACGTTCCTCTTGGATCGAAAAACAAGTACAGGAGAATGGATTTTGAGCTGAATGATTACAGTGGTGATGATTTGGAAGTTGTACCGTATAAGCAGACACAACAAGAGAGGAGTTCAACTAATTGATGGAGCCCTAAACCTTTAGGGGAGACGGTAGTCCAGGTGATTGTGGTGGGTTGACCGGGGCTGTAGGGGAGACGACGGTGGAGGTAGGATGACGGCGGTTGTAGTGGATTGACGGTGGTGGAGGTAAGACGGTGGTGGTTGAGGTTGAACAGATGTTCTCCGATGATGGGGAGGGGAGACGGTGGTGGTGGAGCACTGCAAAATGGGTGGGTGATGGTGGTCTATCATCAGGAGATTAAAGAAGAAGAAGGTGGAGGTGGGGGTGAGGGTGAGGGTGAGGTGGGGTTGGGATGGGAAGCGGGTGGAGTGGCAGATGATGAAGAAGATGATGGGGTGGGCCCTTTGTTTTATTTTTTCCTTTTTAATTGCTTTATTTTAATCTCAGGGGTAATTTGGTCATTTAACATGGACTTAACTGAGAAATCTAACTGATGTTAGGGCTAGGGACCAACCGAGTGCATTTTTGAAAACCACGGGGACCACGCGTGTAATTAGTAAACCATTGGGACCAAGTCTGCAATTTTTGAAAACCACAGGGACCAACCAAGCATTTAACTCTTTAAATAATAATTACCACTCATCCATTAATTAATATATAATTATTACTCTAATATTTATTTAAGGGTAAATTACTTTTTGAGTCCCTGTGTTTTACGGGTTTTAACCACTTTAGTCCAAAAGCAAAAAGTTTAACGACCTGAGTCCCCATAAGCATTTTCTTTAACTATTTGAGTCCAAATTTCTAACTCCATCCACTAAGCATGTTAACTATGAGGGTAATTTGGTCATTTACACACAAAGTACAAGTCTTATATGCACATTAGTACAAGTCTCTTCTCTCTCTCTCTAAACTCCACCACACAGCCACCATCCCCACCACTGCCCCACCATCATCTCCACCACTGCCACCACCATCGCACTACCGCCACCTCCAAACACCCACAACCACCGTCTCACCCCCACCATCAATGTCGTCAAACTCTCCACAAACATCAACCTCTCCGTCCCCTGTGTCGCCTCTCCGTCTCACCCCCACCACCGATGTCGTCAAATCTAACACCTGTTGTAAAACAGGATGATATGAAACAAAGATAACCAAAACCAAACCAAAGTGTTGATTTTGCTACATTATTCCACATTATCAGATCATTAACAACCAATCCGATTCGATCAAGATCACACCCATAAACATCATTATTTCCTTCTGCAAGTGCAAACCACAACACCATAAACATGAATAAAGAATTATCGAAAAAGAATTAAAACCCGAACGAAAACCACAACAGATTAGATGAATTCTTACTTGGGGATGGAACAGAAAATTTATAGAGAGTGCCCCACCACTGCCCCACCATCATCCCCACCCCCACCACTGCCACCACCATCGCACTACCGTCACCTCCAAACACCCACCACCACCGTCTCACCCCCACCACCGTGACGGAGTCCTCCATGGCCGTTATGTGTTGTACAAAAGAAACCGACTAGAGCACGTAAGTATGTAACAAACCACGTTTGTCCACCACCTGATCTCCACTCCGGTCACCGCCGGCATCTCCGCTCCGATCTCCTCGTCTCCGGCATCCTCGTGCCAGAAAATCCTCCGGTAAGTTTCCGTTCGTCGTTACTAACCGTTCAATCGCTCAACGGATCGCGTGGGTCGTTCTATCTGTTCCGTTACTTACGTCGCCACCGTGATGGAGTCCTCCATCACCATCATCTTCACCACCGATCATCTAGAAAGGTTCATCTTCACCGCCGATCATCTTCTCCGATCATCTCTCTGTTCCGACTCTCACTCTCTCTGAATCTCTCTCTAAACTGTTTCTCTCTCTAGATTTGTGAAAGTGTGTGTGGGAGTTTTGTATAAAAGGAAAGAAGAAGTGAAGAGTGAGAATGAATGACCAGAGAGATAAGGTGAAGAAAGAAAAAGAGAAAAGTGTTTTTTTTTTATTTTTTAAATATAAGGGTATTTTGGTCATTTAACAATATTTAACCAAAAAATCTAACAGTGTTAGAAATTTGGACTCAAATGGTTAAAGAAAATGCTTATGGGGACTCAGGTCGTTAAACTTTTTGCTTTTGGACTCAAGTGGTTAAAACCAATAAAACATAGGGACTCAAAAAGTAATTTACCCTTTATTTAATAAAACAATTTTCAAATATTTAATTTCCTACATTTAATTAATTAACTGCATTTTGTGAAATTAATTTTTTTGAACCACATAGATCATTTCTATACTTGTTTTAACTATCTGGAATTAATTTTTTTTGTAGCATTGACTAGATTCATATGAAACTAGAGGGATTTCTCGCACTCCATAGCATGCTTACGATCGTTATCGGTTCGATTCGCTACAATACTTGTACAATTCCGGCAATCAGTAAAGCAACCAAAAGATATATATGTTTAAGAGGATATTGACAAGTGTTTTACATCTATAAAAAAAAATACCGTTACAAGTAGTACTTAATCGGCTGGTTACGGTACAAAAAAAATAATTTTATGTTATACGTTGAGAAAACCATAAAAAAATAATATACCAGTACCAATATTATTTGGACGGTATCATTATTATTCATAATTCGACCTGCTAATCCCAAGAATCGTCTAATCTTAGTGGGATTTCTAGGTGTTTCCTAGTTCTTAATTACTTCACCTTTGGAAGGATCTACTTGTATACATTTCTTATTCACGATGTGTTCTAAAAATTGGACATCCCTAGTCAAGAATTCACATTTACTATACTTAGTATAAAGTTTCTCTTCCTTCGATAACTTGAGGATGGCACAAAGATGTTCTTCATGTGCATTTTTACTCTTAGAATAAATGAGGATATCGTCTATGAAAACAATCACACACCGATCCAGGAAGGGCTTGCATACTTGATTCACATGGTCCATGAAAGCAGTTGGTGCATTTGTGAGGCCACACACTCAATTGGGGGAAATTTTTGAATTAGATCATGCTACTTTGAAATCTGATGGTGTTTTTCGTAGCAATCCAAGGGGTTGGTTTACTTTTGGACATGCTTCATTTGCTTTGCTCTTCTTCTTTGGACACATTCGGCACGGTGCTCGAACCTTGTTTAGAGATGTTTTCGCTAGTATTGACCCAGATTTGGATGCTCAAGTAGAATTTGGAGCATTCCAAAAACTTGGAGATCCAACTACAAGAAGACAAGCAATCTGATACGACATTTCTTTGGTCTCTTTGGAATCTATTTTCTTTTTATGATTTGATTTTGATATAGGGTACCAGAGAAATCCTTATTTGAATCGTCATGTTTTTGTTACTCTTGCTCTTGTTTTATTCGAGATATGATCCCCCCCCCCAAATAAACAGGTATGGAAGCTATAATTGTAAACCATGATGGAATCTATGAAAGCATTCGTTTATACATTCCTATTAGTCTCGATTCTAGGGATATTTTTTTTTCTATCCTTTTTAGAGAAACGCCGACAATTTCAACTAAAAAATAAAAAAAATGAAATGATTTTTCATTATCGCAATTGAAGTAATTAGTCTCTGTGTTCCTCGAATGGATCTCTTAGTTGTTGAGAAGGTTGCCCAAAAGCGGTATACAAGACGTATCCAGTAAAACTTACAAGTAACTAGATATAAAGATGGCGACTAAGGTTATTGTTTTCATTATTATATAATTTCAAGATCACAATAGATCCATTTTTGAGTAATATATATATCTAGACGTAGAGAAAATAACCATGTTCCTCGAATGGATCTCTTAGTTGTTGAGAAGGTTGCCCAAAAGCGGTTTACAAGGCGTACCCAGTAAAACTTACAAGTAACCAGATATAAAGATGACGACTAAGGTTATTGTTTTCATTATTATATAATTTCAAGATCACAATAGATCTATTTTTTAGTAAAATATATATTTAGACGTAGATAAAATAACCATCTTGCAACATCACCCTCAAAATTTTATAATACATCTTATCTAAAAAACTATTGTGAAAAACAAAAATTCTTAAACGTAATCATAATAACAAAATGTTCTACTAACTAGTGGAAATTCTCCCGCTATCAGTGAGAATATGTATGTATTACAAATAGAAAAATGAATAAGTTGCAATGGTATCTATACTATCTATAATAAGAGATTATGAGCTGATGTAAATCTGCTTATGTGTCAACTTCTAAGGTATGCCACATGTCAATGATGATGTCATAAATCCCATTTATTAAAATACTTCAAAATTCAAAGTTGGCCCACTTTCACATTTTTAAAGGTCTTCCCTCAAGCCACTGCCCATCTTCAAACCATTTTCAAACCATTGATAATTCGAAACCTGACGATTCAAAATTCAAACCACTAACCACTGATGATTCAAAATTATGGCTCCAGATTCAAAATTCAAAATTATGGCTCCAGATACATAAGATACCATCTTCTTCAATCAATTACTCTTTCTAATCCATTTCTCTCTCAACTCTCTCTCTCTCAATGCAGGTTTCGTTCACTCTCTAACTCTCTTATTTTTTTCTTTTGTAGAAAAATCCCAAATCTTCACAGTCTTTTGAAAGATAAATCATTCGGTTCACAGTCTTTTAAACCCAATACTCTTTCTTCTTTGGCAAGAATCTGAAATTATCTCAATTTCTTCTTCATATCGAAATCTTCTGCCCTAATTCTCTCTGCCGTCCTTCAGCCTTACGAAATCTTCATCACAAAGGTACAATTCCATCTCTTTGGTAACATTCAATCTTGGTTTTCTGGCCTTTTCTTTCGATTTCTTAGTTTTTATTTACTGAAACAATATTAGGGTTTTTAGAGTCATCAGGGCACAGGTAGTTGAATATTACACCGAATCTTGACCCTCATGTAGTGTTTATTCATCATCTTTACAAACATATATCATTAATAACCTAGGGGATAAAAACCATTTATGTTTGGCAGAGTATTATGAGCTAATTTCACTAGGTTAAAAAGCATTTATGTTTGGCAGAGTTTCAGGTATGAGTTTCAGGTTTATATAGATACTATGGTTGCTTATAAAGGTGAAGTTAGAATTGATGACAACCATTCAGAGTGTTTTGGTGGAAAACTTGGAGGGGGTCAGTGACGTTGTCGAGGTTGTCAGGAAATGCAAAGTGATAGCATTTCCTGACAACCCTCGACAATGTCACCGACCTCCTAATCTGAGCGTGACCCTCTGAAAAATATAAATGTTTTGCAACTTCACCATGAATAGAGAAGAAAGAGAGAGTTGGGTTTCTAGCTCCAGTTGTGTTGCAGCCGGATCAACGGCAAATTCACCAGCAGTAGTTGTTGATGCATGAATATGAAGATTGAATTTGTGAGGTTCAGTTAATAATCGACTGAATGAAATTATATTATTTATTGTATTCACCATTGTTAAACCAAAATGATTGAATTTGTGAGGTTCAGGAATATGAAGATTGAATTTGTGAGGTTCAGCAGCAGCAGTTGTTGATTCAGCAGCAGCAGCAGTAGTTGTTGATGTAGGTGAGTTTTGCAAAGGTTTGCGGCTTGAAATAAAATTATTTATTGTATTCACAATTGTTAAACCGATTGTGCTTTATGTTTATCATTTGAACTTGTGATAATTTGTGCCTAATAATCGACTGATTGAACGGATTTTGATTTTTAATTAAGTTTATTAATGTAAACCAAAAGTTTTAATTAAGGTATGTGCTCTCACATATTTTTTGTTCAAATTAATTTCATGGGATGATAACATCTTCATTTTTATTATTTAGTTTAGGGATTGAATTTTGTGTAGAGATGGATGGAAGAAATGGGCACGTGTTTCATCGGACGAGTTTTGGTGTAATCGAATGGAATGGAATGTTGGATCCTTATGTTAATCTCAATGGAACTATTAGCAGCGAAGAATGTTATTGGTGCTCATCTGAATGGAATGTTGGATCGTTATGCAATCATCACTTGTGGTTCAGAAAAGCGGTTTAGGTAATAGATAGTATAAATTAAGTTTGTTGTGAAACATGTATTTGGAAAAGGTCTGTTTTAGGTTTGAAACCTCTGTTTGTTGTTAGCAGATGTTAGAATATAAAACAGATGTTTCAAACGACTGGTGGGTTAAATAGTGTTTTGTGTAGAAAATAGTGTTTCAAACCACTGTTGGGTTAAAACGGTGGTTGAAACCAGTGTTGGGTTAAAACGGTGGTTGAAACCACTGTTGGGGTTAAAACGGTGGTTGAAACCACTGTTTTGTTCAAACCAATGCTTGAAACTACTGTTCCGTTAAAACGGAAGTTTAAAACCATTGTTGGGTTAAAACAGTGGTTGAAACCACTGTTTGGATGTGTTGAAAGTGTGGAAGCGAAGGGTAATAAAGTGGTTTTGTGATTTGGTGGTTTCGTATCAATGTAGTTCTTTCCATTTACGTTTTTTTCTATTTGTATGTAGTGAAATTGGCTGAATTTATGAAATGTTTTTAGAGCTTTTTCGGAAGAACCGAGACGAGAGGGTTTTTGAACTAAAGTATATGGATACATCAACACATCTCCTGGAAAGTATAAAGACAGAATGAAATCATACTGGTGGATGGTTAAAAGGATAAAAATTGCGGATCTCACCTTAGATAGCTGGAAAAATTTTGTAAAAGTTGGATTTTGTATAGGCTTCTCTGTAGTTTGTTTGTTGTTTTTGTTCTATTTAGGGTGTATTTGCTCTTATGTTATGGCTAATATAGCAGTTATCAGATAGAAGCATTAGCTTAGGCAATTAAGGAGAACACTATAGTGTTCTTGGAGACGGGCTCAGGCAAGACGTTGATCGCGATTATGCTTTTACGTCACTATGCTTATCTGCTGAAAAAACCCTTCCCGTGTATTGCTGTGTTCTCGGTAGTTGGTACCCACTGTTGTATTGGTCAAACAGGTATGTCGGTTGACTTCGTTGTTTCTTGAACATGTTTTCAACATGTGGTTAAAGCATACTAATGGAAGCTTTCTCTGTCTTATTAGCAAGCGGAGTATGTGGGAAAGCACCTTGATTTGAAAGTGGAGTATTGGGGTGAAAAAGGTGTTGATTTTTGGAATGCTGCTGATTGGAAGAAACAACGAGATCAGAATCAGGTATGACAAGTCAACATTTGACTTTTTTGTTGACCGCATACAATCTCATCAGAATTTTGAGTAATGATCAAATACGTAAAGTACCCCTGAGGCGGACAATTGCAGTCTTGAGTAATAAACTTTTATTGTGTTACTCTTTACCTTTGTTGTATCATGTAGTTTTTATTTTTTCAATTTAAACTGAATACACGTATATGTTATACATCATTTTTACAGCTATTGGTCATGACCCCTGACATTTTAAGGAATGAATTCAGACATAGATTCTTAACGTTGGATATTATCAAGGTGTTAATGTTTGATGAATTCCACAACGCAAAGAAAAATCATGCGTATGCTATCATCATGAAGGTATATTAATGATTGTAATTTTTAACGTTATTAATTTGTTTTAGTTGAGTTTAAAAATTGAAATAATATTTGTTCAAACCACTGCTTGAAACTGCTGTTCGGTTAAAACGGAGGTTTGAAACCATTGTTGGGTTAAAACAATGGTTGAAACCACTGTTTGGATGTGTGTTGAAAGTGTTTGGGTGTGTTGTAAGTGTGGAAGTGAAGGGTAATAAAGTGGTTTTGTGATTTGGTGGTTTCATATCAATGTAGTTCTTTTCATTTACGTTTTTTTCTATTTGTATGTAGTGAAATTGGCTGAATTTATGAAATGTTTTTAGAGCTTTGTTGGAAGAACCGAGACGAGAGGGTTTTTGAACTAAAGTATATGGATACATCAACACATCTCCTGGCAAGTATAAAGGCAGAATGAAATCATACTGGTGGATGGTTAAAAGGAGAAAAATTGCGGATCTCACCTTAGATAGCTGGAACAATTTTTTAAAACTTGGATTTTGTATAGGCTTCTCTGTAGTTTGTTTGTTGCTTTTGTTCTATTTGGGGTGTATTTGCTCTTATGTTATGGCTAATATAGCAGTTGTGTATTAATAATGCAAAAGAACAATTGCATCAGGATTTCAATATTAAAGTTTTCAAATTAGAAGAAAAAGTACCACCATCTTATTTTTCAATATCATAATATTTTTATTAACCATCGAGATAGTGTTGTTAATGATGTTTTTATAGAATGTTAGATGTATTTTGATCTTATCCACTAAAGAAAAACCTTTTGTAACACTTAACTAAGAACAAGTTTTATTTAGGCCAAATAAGACTGCTTTTAATGAAAGTTTATGCGAATGTCAATTCATCAAATATTTGTTCACATGATAGTTTACATATTTACATATACAAAAACTTTTATCATTATGGTTATTATAATACTAATACATACTGTATTTAACATTATTTTATAAAGATATAGAACTAAAGACCACAATTTAAATGGTATATTATAATCTGAATTTGTTGCGCCTCTTTTGTAAACGCCTCTTTTGTTGGGATTGAACCCTATGATGGCCCTCATCTATTGTTTGAATTAGACTACCCCCTTGAAAGTGGTTATAACATATGATGGCCCTCATCTATTGTTTGTATACTACAACTACTGTCCATTAAGTACTGCTTGTGTACAACAACTGCTGAAGACAAGGTGCTGCTACTTAATCTACTGTCCTAACTCAAGTTCTGCTAAAGAGCAAAGCCCTGCTTGGAATGAAGCAGTGGAATTTAAAAAACTGTTGACAAATTAATACGATTAAAATATGAAGTATTAAGAAAGTAGCAATTACATACAAAAAATAAATCTAATTAGACACGTCTAACTCTAATAACAAAAATCAAGAAACTTTAACTTCAATTGTGGATCTTTACTGACGGTATTTGATCAAAACGATCTGAGAGTGCCGTATGATGATGCAAAAGAACACTTATTTGTGGTGTATTTGTTCTTATGTTATGGCTAATTTAGCAGTTATACATTAATTATGCAAAAGGACAATTGCATCAGCATTTCAATATTCATGTTTTCAAATTAGAAGAAGAGGTACTACCATCTTATTTTTCAATATCATAATATTATTATTAACCATTGAAATAGACTTTCCCCTTCAAAGTCGTTATTTTGGGCCAAATAAGACTGGTTCACATCAGTGGATTCATCATAAGCAGGTGTTTGCATTACACATTCCCCCTGAAAGTGGTTATAACACCTGATGGCCCTCATCCACTGTTTGTATACTACAACTGCTGTCCATTAAGTACTGCTTGTGTACAACAACTGCACCAGAGCAAGTGCTGCTATTTAATCTACTGCCCTAAGATAAGTTCTGCTAAAGACCATAGCCCTGCTTGGAATGAAGCAGTGGAATGTAAAACCTGCTGACATATAAAGATTGACAATTTGTGTCTAAAATGTATTTTGTTAAGGATGGCATTCTTGCAGATATTTCATAAATCACCATCAACATATGTTGGACATGATATTTTGTGGTTACGCAAGACAAAATCATTCCTTTCTTCAGAACAGAAGATGATCAAAACATTTGTCAAAAGCTTATTCACTGTTGCACTAACAGTTGCTGATTTAATAGTCTTTCAAATCATTATCATTTCCTTACCCCTAACTACTTTTGTGCTCAAACATCTGTTTTCTAAATACTGTCCACTGCTATTCATCATAAGCAGCTGTTTGCATTAGACTTTCCCCTTGAAAGTGGTTATAACATCTGATGCCCTCATCCACTGTTTGTATACTACAACTGCTGTCCATTAAGTACTGCTTGTATACAACAACTGCTGAAGACAAAGTGCTGCTATTTAATCTACTGCCCTCAGTCAAATGCTGCTAAAGACCAAAGACCTGCTTGGAATGAAGCAGTGGAATGTAAAAACTGCTGACATATTATACTTGACAATTTGCCTCTAAAATGTATTTTGTTAAGGATGACATTCTTGAAGATGTTTCATAAATCACCATTAACAGGTATTGTAATTTACATTTTCATTAATTATTTCCGGTGACATTTTTATTATATCAATGACTTATAGTTATTCTTTTCGATAAAACGGTCTTATGGCATTTTATGATACATTGTTTAGGTAGGTATAATCCATACTACAAGATTATATTTACAGAGTTGATTCTTGAATTTGGTTTGTTTTGTTTTGTTTTTTTTTTTTTTTGGTTTTGTGATTGTTTGTTGGTACGTGGTTTATTTTTAGGGTGATCAGTGTTTTATAATCGGACCGTGCGGTTCATTCATCAGGTTTATTTCCATTTCATTTTCACTACACTGATTTAGCGTTACCTGCTTTTTAACAATCCAGAAAAATATGTTTCATATCATACCTGCTTTAGAGTTTTACTTGTATCGTTTAAAACAAAACCAAAAAAAAATTTGTTTCCGAGTGAAGAACCTATAACACATCAAAAATTCAGTATTTAAAACCAAACCCAAAAAAATTGGTCAGCCCAAAACCATACCTAAAATTATAATGAAATAGAAGCAAAAATAAAGTGTCATAAAAAAATTAAATCGTTTATTGTATAAATATTAAAAAAAGTTACAATTACATAAAAAAAGAAAAGTAATCAGACACTTAAAGTCTAATAGCCAGAATGAAGAAATTTTAACTTCAACTCCATGGAGCATTGCACTTCTCGATGTATGTCATTGATCTTTCTCATGAAGTCCAGGTCTCTGTCTCCACATTCTATATTGTTCGCAACACACAGGTCACGAACGGAAGTAGTCGGCATCGCCCTCAGGTCTCTTGAAACTTGGTCTCTTGTCAGCATACCAAGTTGCAGTCCGTCAAAACATCTCTTCAACTCTTGAAGAGTACTCCTATCAGTAAAAACTTGCTCTTCGATTTCTTTAATAAAGTGTTGCTTGAAATCCTCAGATTGTGCAGCAGTATGTGACTCCATTTTAATGTATTTATAACAGCTAAGGCAAAACAATAAGAGTTGCTCTTCTATTTAACTGAATGAATCTGGTTATGATGAAACAATGTTTGAATTTGCAATGATATTATATAGGATATCTATCAGCCCAAAGGTCAGGTTTAAATGCAACCATTAAATAAAAATTTATATTTAAAAACCTGATACATGTAATGATTTAATAATGAAAAACGTGTATATACCCAACATGTCTCTTCATTTACCTTATCAAACATTTTAATGTAAAACCTTTGAAAAATGATCTTTATTAGCAGGCGTCTCTTCATTTATCCTATCAAATATTTCAAACACTATAAAGGATCATGATTGCTCTACTTGAAAACATCAAGACTTCATTTAAAAAAAAAACCCTTCATTCTAAAACAAAACGTCCAAACCCACCCACACTCTTTCTAAATGGCAAGCAAAACCTTCTACCACTGGTCGGATAATACCGATCTTAAAATTGAATATTCAAGATGGTCACTCCATGAACAGAGAAAAGCTGAAGAAGTCAACAAAAAAGTTGCGTTGGTAAGTGATAAATATTATAAGCAGACGTGGAGTAGCATTGCACTGCTGGATGAAGTTGTCTCTTCTCCTCCATCAGAGTTTAAAGAAAAAGCCGAAGAGTTTTTGACACATCTGTTGAAACAAGATCAGAAGACCTGTGATATGCTAGCAGATCTGCAAATTAAAACAAAAAATGAAATTGCATGGAGGAAGGTGAGAGAAATAGATATCCTAGGAAGTGTTAATTGTAATGTTTAGTTTTTAATATTTTTCAAACTCAGAATTTTGTAATACTATTTAATATCGAATGAAGAAGTGTTTATTGCTAGCAGAATTTTGTAAAAGTTGGACTTTGTATAGAATTCTGTGTAATTTGTTTGTGTTTTTTGTTCTATTTGGGGTGTATTTACCCTTGAAGAGGTACCACCATCTTATTTTTCAATAGCATAATATTATTATTAAACATTGAAATAGACTTTCCCCTTCAAATTCGTTATTTGTTTGGGCCAAATAACAGTGATCCACATCAGTGGATTCATCATAAGCAGCTGTTTGCATTACACCTTCCCCTTGAAAGTGGTTATAACATCTGATGGCCTTCATCCATTGTTTGTATACTACAACTGCTGTCCATTAAGTACTGCTTGTGTACAACAACTGCCCCAGACAAAGTGCTGCTATTTAATCTACTGTCCTAAAATAAGTGCTGTTAAAGACCAAAGCCCTGCTTGGAATGAAACAGTGGAATGTAAAAACTGGTGGCATATAAAGATTGACAATTTGTGTCTAAAATGTATTTTGTTAAGGATGGCATTCTTGCAGGTATTTCATAAATCACGATCAACAGATGTTGGAAATGATATTGAGTTTACGCAAGACAAAATAATTCAACAAAATCATTCAACATAATCTTATTAAACAGTTGCTGATTTAATAGTCTTTCAACTCATTATCATTTCCTTACCCCTAACTACTGTTGTGCTCAAACATCTGTTTTCTAAATACTGTCCATTGCTATTCATCATAAACAGCTGTTTGCATTAGACTTTCCCCTTGAAAATGGTTATAACATCTGATGGCCCTCATCCACTGTTTGTATACTACAACTGCTGTCCATTAAGTGCTGCTTGTGTACAACAACTTTGAAGAAACCACTGAGTGTCAAACATTTCATAAATTGACATGCAACAATGGAAGGAAGAAGCAGTAGTTTAGTTTGTCATTTATATTGTATAGAATCAGTGGTTAAGGTTAGCAGTGTTTGAAACCACTGTTCAGTTATAATAGTGTAATCCTTAATGATATGTTTTGAAACCAGTTTTGGGTTAACACTGTTTGAAACTACTGTTGATTTAAGGACAATTTTTAAAACCAATGTTTTAAGCCAAAAGTGTTTTCAAAACAGTGTTTTAACAACACTAAGTATAATTCACCAATCTATCATTGTTTGTATCTTCAATGATCACACAACTTGAATCGACAAATCATAACATTGAGAGCAGCCCATTAACAAATATTACAAACTGTATGCTGTATAAACTTTTCTTATAACTATTAATCATTCATTGAATGTTGATTTATTTATTGTAATTGATGAAAGGAGGATATCTTCCGGAAGAGTTGCTGATTACAGAAAAAGTTGATCCAGTTGGTTCTCTCATATCATTCACATAACCTGATATTTAAGGAGAGTTGTGAAAATGAAAGTTGTATTGGCATTGTTAATATTTTTTATAACAAATTATTAAAGCCTAAATTATATATTAAAGGTAAACTTTTAATACATATAATACAGAGACAAAACGTTATACCAACTTCGTAGACTTGACGGAACTTGCAGATTCGATAACAAAAGACTGTAACATACAATACAGGTGAAGTTAGAATTGATGACAACGTTATTGGATTCAACCAATATAGTGTTTCAATATGCTATAGCGGAAAATCCTGGAGAGGCGGAGGCTTGCAAGCGATGTAACTGTAAGAAATCCAAGTTTTTGCACATACAATACAGAGACAAAACGTCATACCACCACAAGCAATTGTGGATCGTTACTGGCGGGTGCACTTCGGAATGTAGCAGATATGAATGAATATAACCTCAGTGTAGGTAATTACATATCTTCCACTGGGGTTATATTCATTCATATGAATGAATATAACCCAAGTGGTAGATATGTAATTAGCGAGCTCTGGAATTTCAAGGAAAATCGAAGAGCTCCACTGGGGTTGTATTCATTCATATCAATCATTTCCTTATGTGCACCGCATCTTCTAGGAGGTGGTCAAGTGTTCTCGCCTTCGTAGTTGGTGTTTTGCTTATATTTACTTCCGCAGCCATTCTGTACATCGAACCAAACCAAAACCAAATAACTGTTATCATCGAATCAAACCAAAACCAAATAACTGTTATCATCGAATCAAACCAAAACCAAATAACTGTTATCATCAAAAACCAAAAATAAAAAATGAGGAACACATTCAAATCACACATTCAAATCATTGAATCAAATCCAAAACACATTCAAAACCTCTGTTTTGATAGCCCAAACCCTAAACCCATAAGAATCAAAACAGGAACACGTTCAAAACCTCTGTTTTGATACCCTAAACCCTAAACCCTAAACCCACAACAATCAAAACAGGAACACATTCAAAACCTCTGTTTTGATACCCTAAACCCACAAAAATCATAACCAAAACACATTCAAAACCTCTGTTTTGATGCATTTTGAACAAAATCAACCCTCTGTTTTTTCAAAATCAACCCAAAATCATCGGATGGAACCCAAAATCATGAACAAAATCAACCCTCTGTTTTTTCAAAATCAAACCAAAATCATCGAACGGAACCCAAAATCAAACCCAAAATCATCGAATGGAACACAAAATCAAACCCAAAATCAACCCTCTGTTTTTTTCAAAACCAACCTAAAATCATCGAATGGAACCCAAAATCATCGAATGGAACCTAAAATCAAACCCAAAATCAACCCTCTGTTTTTTTCAAAACCAACCCAAAATCATCGAATGGAACCCAAAATCAACCCAAAATCATCGAATGGAACCCAAAATCAAACCCAGAATCAACCCTCTGTTTTTTCACAATACAAACACATTCAAATCATCGAATGGAACCAAAAATCAAACCTCTGATTTCAAGATGAAGATGATGAAGCTGGATGAAGATGATGAAGATCTGTGTTGACTGTTGAGAGTTGAGAGAGATATTTGGAGATTTTTGGAGAAGTGTGATGATGATAATGATCGGTGATGATATTAGTCATTTCATACAACTTATAACAGTCAAGTTGCATTTTTGGTGAAGTGTGATGATGACAAGGAGATTAAACTAAAAAATAATTATCCATAAGAAATTAAACTAAATAATATTTAGTAGGAGGATTATATATAAATTAATTAGAAAAGATTAAACTAAAATAATACTTATCTATAAAACATGGTCTAATATAGTATAAATAGAACTAAAGACCAAAATTTAAATGATATATTATAATCTGATGTAAATCTGTCTATGTTACGGGTATTAAGGGATAAGGATAATAAGGAATATTAAGGGATATTAAGGGATAAGGGTATTAAGGACATTTGATACATGTCTTTAACAAATCTAATCCATATTTGATAGAAGGGTTTTAACGGGCCTACAAAATCTAATCCATTAGTAAGCTTAATTGGATCAAATATAAGGGGCTTTATTGAACTGTTTAATAACATTTAGTTATTTGAATTAGGTCAGGCTTTAATTATTAGACAATATAAAATTAGGTTATGCATTCAGCTTAGACAAGAAATTTTGAGTTAGTTAGCTAATTTCTATATCAAACATGAACTAAATACAAACAATTTAAATGATGTATTATAATCTATTTCGATGATTATTAAAACTACCCATGTGGTCACACATACTATCTTCAACATTACTTTATAAAGATATAGAACTAAAGACCAAAATTTAAATGATTTATTATAATCTGTTTTTTAGTATTTGATTTCGATCATTACTAAACCTACCCGTGTGGTTACACGGGTACTACACCTAGTTAAGTTTAATTACACAAAATTTGTCTTATCTAGCAAATAAATAAATAAGGTTGTGACATGCCTAAAAGAATATTAACACGTATTTTACATTGACCGAAAACCATAAAAACTAACGCCGGGGTATCTGTCATATTGTATTAGGGGTGTTCAATAGTTGAATTGCACTTAAAAAACTCGAAATTTGAATTGAAATCGAGTTCCAGATTCAAATTCAATTTTACTTTATAAAAGTTAACGAACTAAAATTATCAGAGAAAAATCAAATTAAAATATAATTAAAAGCAATAACTAAGATAAAAATAATTAAATATCACATGTGCCATTTTTTTATAAGGAATGTTCTATTGATTAAATAATAAAAAAATAAAAAAAATACCTATTCATAATCAAGCAAACTGAAAAGTTAGGGGGGTTTCTAGGCCTAAACTAATGATCAAGGGCCAAAGTGTACGCAATATCAAACTAAAAGCCCTGAAAAGTAAGCACAATATTTCCTACTTCCCGTGACCTTCCTGAACAATACTAGTGCGACCAATGTTCTTGCTTACACTTTAAACCTCCATACCCGAATTCAATTCATAGCGAGACACCTGAAGAAAGCAAGCAGAAACAACGTTGTCTTCCAGTCTATTTGGGTAGTATCCCCACAATTAACGAGGTAAATTATACAGAAATTGTTGTTGTGGTGTAAAACCCCCTTAACCTAATATGCATGCCACCTGTTTGATGAAAGTCCCCAATGAATAAACAGTCTGATATGCCATTATTTTGTTTCCATTAATGATTTCATATTACAGTATTGAGTAAAACCCTTAACAATGTCGTTAAGTTTAGGGTTTATAGATGCTTATAATCTTTGGTACGTTCATATATGTATGGAATGTAGGTTTTGTTTAAGACCTAGTTTTCTTTAGAACTTGATTGCGTAGGTTTTTGACTGCTTAGGGATTAGGGCTGAGCAGGATTCAGGTTGGACCGGGTAACCTTTATGTATACCTGACCGAGACCAGACTGATTAAGCAGATTCGGTTTGGTTCTTGGTTTTAATTTTGGGGAGAATTTGGGTTCGGTTTGGTTCAGGTTCAGTCTGAGTAAAAACCGAAAAATTTTCTGAGTTTTGTGATTGGAATCGTTTAAGATATGTTTGTTGTGTTTTATATTGGGAGCATAGTTTATAAGTCCCTCCGTAGTGGAGTGGGAGGTGATATAACGCCGGAGGCCACCATAGCGCCCTATGGCGCCTCCCCACACCGCCCGAGGGGCGCTATACCCCTCCAAATTGTTTCTGTTGTAAAAATTATAATGGGGTGACCAGATTTGGCTCTCTCACATACACATATATGTACATACATATATAACCCCAAATTCACATAATCCCCCACTACACACACATGTTATATAACCCCCCTATAACCCCCACATTTCACTTTTTTGCCATTTGTCACATAACCCCCCCTAAAACATATGAAACGAAACATGGCCTAAGTTATTGATGAAACATATGAAACGAAACATCTTAGCATACAGAAATCATATTCGGTCCTCGCCCAACCCGAGACCAACTCGAAAAGAGCGAGACTGACCCACCCTATAACGGTCCAGAATTTTTAGGTTCAGGTTTGTTCCGGTTTCAACCAAACACTCATAAAATCTAAGTCAATATAATGTTTATACTGGTAAGCAGCATGTCTGTGCACTGTGCAGAGTCACACGCTAACATATGAACACACATTACTATAACATTATGTAATTAATGGGGAAAGAAAATTTTTCGTTAGTTCACCAACAAAAACCTGGTGGTCTTTGTCTATCACTCCAACAAAACAATTAAAGATATCAGATTTTACACAATCCCCAACTCTATTTTCTAATGGTTTTTGCAGAGATAACTTTTATTTCTACTTTTACGGCAATATGCACCAATATTGAAAGCATCTATACTTTATGCTCGTAATGAAACGGTAAAAATGACAATTGACCGTCAAGTTATATACTGACGAGTTATTTTCTTTGAAAAAGTTATCGAAATTGGCTAACTATTTCTGTCCCTCATACTGATATTTGCTTTCGTTGTATTTCATTGGATAAAGGCTTTAATCACTAGCGATTTGAAGGAAGTTAGTGCTTTTGTGATACTGCAAAAATGCTGGGTGGCCCTGGGCTTGAATCTGTTGTTGACCGTAAGTTTATGATCTCGACATGATTATTGTTTCATTAGTGTTTAATGTAGATTCATTTTATTTTGACTTTTGAGTTGTTTCTTGTAACGTTAATGATCTATTCTTCCTCTAATAAAATATTTCTTTACAGAACTCATTTCAGTCATCACAAATGATGGACGAAACATAGTGGTGAGTTTTATTATTTTTGTTATTTTTATTAGATCACTGATACACCTTAATCTGCACATAATTTCTTGATTAATTATCATTGTATGCTTTCAGGGTATTCTCAAAGGTTTTGATCAGGCAACAAACATAATTCTGGATGAATCGCATGAACGAGTTTATTCGACAAAGGTTCGTTCACTTTCTACACAAAAAATACTTAGATTCTTAACTTAATCTTTAATATTCATTTGCGCTTATTTTATATTTGTTTTATTGACTGACCAATTTTGATCACATTTATTTGCAGGAAGGAGTTCAACAACTTGTTTTGGGTCTTTACATCATAAGGGGTGATAACATGTATGTTTCTTTTAACCAGTTAACAAAGTTATCCAAAGTGTATTTTTATTCGATAAAACCTCATATATCATTTTATTAAAATTTAGATCATTATTTGTGTAGTATAGTTTTTGCAATTAGATACTAACTAGTATTGTTTAAAAATGTAAACCCAACTCGACCCGTTACCTTACCTGCTCATTTTGCCACTTTAAATATATAGTTTTGCGAGACTAATTAATTATTATTGTCTGTATCTTCAGAAGCATTATTGGGGAGCTAGATGAAGAACTTGATGCAAGCTTGGATTTGTCGGAAGTGAGAGCTCATCCTCTGAAGCCTGTTATTCATTAATGAGCTACATGGTATGCTGCGTAATTGCAATGGTGTTTTTTAAAGAAAGTAAATGATTTACTTGAGAAAACGTTATTGGATTTATCGGCTTGAAAACTTAAGTGCTTGCTATATGTCTTGGTGTGGATTCTTTTAGCTTTTAGTTGAAATTGGACCGTGTACTAGAACTTCTTTATATGTTCTAAGAATGCTAAAGAATTCATGTACTGATCTTTTTGCCTTCCTTTCTTGTTGGTTATGCATTCCTAGGGACAGAGAAGATGTATACATAAGTATATGTACACACACGTATAGACATGCATATGTGAATGTGAGGTACATACATGCATATAGGTGTGAGCATTATATGTGTGTATATAAAAGTTTTTTTTTTTTGGTAAAGGATTACCCCGGTGATTTTATAAATTTCACAAAACAAAAAGAACATGTAGCATGGATACGTTCCATACTAGATCATAGATGGGACATCCCCCCAACTATGTACACCAAAACTATAGTTTTCAAGACCTTTACTTGGTCACAAAGTGATAGATGATGTTAACAATTAAGAAATTTGGTATGTATAGGATGGTTTAATTTTAAAGATTCCAAATATTTATAAAAAAAAATCGTAGAAACGTTTAAAGTGAAAGGTAAATGCATCTGTCCATTATGCAAGTTTGTGGCAACAATAAATGTAAATTGTAACGGGGTGGCGTGTGAGGCGATAGGAAAAATGCCTCTAGGCCTTGAGGCGACGCTTCATGTATATGTTGGTCAAAATTGGTCAAACATAAGGTCGAGGAGGCTGATATATAAAAATTATGATTATGAATGGCTTACTTGATTTAAAGGCTCATATGCAACTTTTGGTTGTATATAGAGCAACTCTTCGCGTACGTAAAGCTCGTCTCACACCTCAGTTTTCAGGACCTAAACACATCGAAGCATCTCGTGCTTTTTAAAACCAAGGTACTTCAGTTACACGTGCTATTGTTACAAGCAAGTGTTGGACGCAAATCAAACTTCAAAAACGTTGATTTTATGATATAATTAAAAGACTACTAGTGTAATTTTTTAAAATTTTAAAAGACTACTAGTATAATTTTATAAAATTTGTTTGATTTGAAAAAAATGGTGGGACTAGAATGAAACCTAAAAAGCACAAAAAAAAAAAAAAAAAAAACAATGACAATAAAAAAATACTTCTCTTATGTGTGTGTAGTTATTGAACTAATCCTGTTAACTATAGATACCAAATCCTTTTACATATTGAATTAGTCTGCAAAGTGATAGATAATGTTAATTAGTTTGGTATGTTTAGGAGTGGTTTAAAGCTTAAACTTATGAAAACATGAATTTACCTGTTTTCAGATTATATGAGGGCCTTGATATAATGCGTAATCTAAACCTTATTTTGATCCACCGTGCTATGTACTTAGCGAAAAATGACCCTTTAGTAATAGGTTCGGGTTACAACAGTAAGCTTTTAAACGGGTCGGGCTTGATTGACTAAATTGGATCTGCTGTTTCTTTCTAACGGGTCAAATGAGATTGCTTAAAGCCTTAAAACAAATAAGAATCTTTATTATATGATTTATATCAAAACGTACATGATAAACACCTGCTAAGATACATATGAATCCCAACATAGAGAAGGGAGGAAAAACCGATCTACGATCCTCCTCTTTCTCTTCAATATCAAATCAAGAAATAAACAAAACAAATATAACAACATAATAATAACACAACCCTCCCAAAAAACAACGGGAAATATATCGAAAGAATTATAAATCTATAACCTAAATTTGAAACTGCAACTGCTATCCCTGATTCTGATAACATTATCAGTAGATAACGTATTCACATTCACCCGACACCTCACCAACGGCTTAAACTTCGGTAATTTTAACTTGCCAAGCTTAATTCTCACCGGAACTTTAGCTCTAAGCACTAAAGGAACTGTTCCGGTCTGTTGCTGGGCATTTAGCGAGGTTAATAGCCCGGTAGCATCTCGAGTTTGACCCGTTAAAGGGACATTTAATACGGTGGTGTTTCTATGACCCTGATAGAATTTGGGCCATGCTCCTTCACAAAGGACCGTACCCATGTAGATCACGGTCAGTTTTGATCCACCTTCGTAGGAGATTCCAATCTTCGTGTTGGGATTTCTCGCTGTAATGTTGACGTTAAACTGAGCCGATAACGAGTTATCGGTGTTGAGATTGAACTGAGTGATGGTCATACCATCAACCGAGTATTTTGGCAGTTTTGGATCGAACCCAAAGTACACGACTGCTGCTAATACGCCTATAAGAATCACGAGTGTGAATACTACGCAAAGTGTACAACATAGGCACCGGCGGCACCAGTTTTTCTTTTTTGGTGGTTTGGAGTACTGGACCGGGATGGTGCGCTGGAAAGGCGGGTGTGGTTCGGTTGGGTGACCGTTTTCAGACCGCGATGAGCCTCGGGGTACCAATGGCGCGGTGGGCTTTTGTTGTGATTCAAGGTCGGGCGTCGGCTCGACCGTTTCGGGGTGGATTCTTTGGTGATCTGCCATTTGAATGAGATGATGAACACTATGTTGTTTGTTATATATATTTTGGTGCTTAGCTGAAGAAGCAAGTAAAGTAGAACACTTTTTTTTCTTCTTTAATGAATGACGATTTTGTGTTATATATAAGACTTGAAGAAACAAAACGAGTAGATAAAAGTCATAGGTAAGTAAATGTTACAAAGTAGACCTTGTACTGTGGATCTTGTACATTTTGTACTAATTAGATAATTTATTAACACCTTTGATTCTTTTTTACAAACCGTGTGTTTTCCTATGTCAAAAACGTTGTCTAGACTCTAGAGCATGTGAACATTAACTTGTAAATAATACATAATTAACTTGGTTTCAAAAAACATGAGGCGCACCACGACGATAGGGCCCTAGGAGCTGAGATGAGAGGTGAAGACACACAATGTGTACACGAGGCATAAGGCTTTTATAGTTTTATATATGAGTTAAATGTCATTTTCGTCCATGCGGTTTGTTCAATTACATCAGTTCATACCAAATTTCAAATTTGTACCGTTTCTGCCCTGACATTCTTGAAGCATGCCAATTCCGTCAAAAAAACTACGGTTGAATCAAATAATTAGACAAACCACATGGACGAAAATGACAATTAACTCATGTTTTTTTTAACGGAACTGGCATGTTTTAAGAATATTAGGGACGAAAATAATACAAATTTGAAATTTGACCTGAACTGATATAATTTGACAAACCACATGGATGAAAATAACCGTTAACTCTCTATATATATTTTTGGTAGGTTTCTCACCATGCACTTACAATTTAGATATAAATAACTTCTATATACGATTTAATATATAAATTACATCTATATACAACCTAAAAGGCTCTATATATATAACCTTTTAATGCAAAATTTGCCTATGGTGCTCCCGATGTGTGCGCCTCATGCGCTTTTCAAATGGTGAACTTTGTCTAGCTTGAGTGCACCTCGCGCCAAGGTGCGTCTCAAACGGGCTTGTTAAAACAAAGAGATGATATGGAGTGATGTGTACTTTGTGCATCTGAATTTTATTGTGGAATGTAACCAAATCGCTAAACACTTCCAAATGCAAAATACATGGATGAATTTTGTAGTTTGGTGAAAGTGCAAGGGCTGAAAGCGTACTTATTTGACTTTGTTTGTGAATTGGTTGAGCAGTCATTTTCTTGGTATATGTTTTTTATACACGGTTTTGCATTGTGTTTACATTTAAACCTTCTTCTTCTGTTGCCTGATCCTTTCCGCCATTTAAATACTGCATTGTGTGGTTGTACTGTACAACATGGCAATGCGTCAAGGGTTATAGGTACAACCTTGAAGGATATGGAGGCTTATTTGGGTTATCTACCTTTGAAGACTTGGTGTTATTTTTACACTTTTAATTTAAATAATGACGTGTGGGGAACTATTGACTTAATCTTAAATTAAGGATATTTTTTATATTAATTTAAGTAACTTTTTGAATATTTAAGTTATTATATATACTTCATCCAATGAAAGTATCGTCATCATCATCATATTAATTCAAACTTTTCTTTTATTTTGAACGGCCAACAAACTCAATCCCGAGCACTCTCGGGGCACCCACTGGACAAACGGAGTACTCCGAGAGTAACCCGAGTCCACCACCAATTCCGGGGAAAACCCGATAACCCACCCGCCCGTAGGCACGACAGTGAAATTACCGGTAAAACCCGTTTGGCTCAAGGATCCAACCCAGGTTTCCCTGGGTCTCCTATCATTGCCCACCAGTGCCTCACTCTGCACCAAGTGGGAATCAAACTTGCATCTCTCAAGAGAAATGCAAGCCCTTCACCACTTGATCTAGAGATCATTGGCCAAACTTTTCAATCCTGTTTTTCATTACTTCGAAATAAATATTTAAAGTTAATAACATTATTTTTGGTTTTGGAGCTTTTTTTCATTATTTAGAGCTATAAATAGATATTTATAATCATTATTTTTTTATAATATGTGTTGACCATGTTAAAGTGTAAATTTTGTTCAACAACTATAGTTAGACCATGTGTAGTGGTAATGTGTTATAATGCCCTCACCATGGGGCATTATCCGACACGTGGCGTCCTAGTCAGCGATGGGGCATTATAGCAAAAGTGGCGTAGTGGGAATAATGCCCAAATAATGCCCCTTTCAATCCTTAAACAAAAAAAAAAAAAAAAAAACAAAACAAAAAACAAAGTGATTTCTCATTGGTGGGTCAACATAAGTCAAAGCTCCAACAATTGCAAAATGGCGTTTTAATAATCACGCCAGATTCATTTTTTTTGAAAAATAACGCCCGGTAACGCCGGGTGTAGTGGTTACCGGGGCGTTATAGGGCGTTTTTTTTTTTTTTTAATTTTATAAATCACGCCCCACTACACACGGTCTTATAAAGTATCTAAAAGTGCTAAATTCCTCAATGTTACAACCAACTTCACAGATGTTATAATCGTGTTGTATTTAAGTTGAGTAAATTATTTTAGTTCAAGTAGTTTTTTTTCTCCTCTAATTCTCTGAGTTTTTCATTTTCTTACCATTTTCATCCAACACACTAACTCTGTCAAAAACTATCAGTTAACTCGAGAGTATTTGGTTAGATTACACATATCTTTTGTTTTGTTGCCATTTTGATCCAAAACTCTTTTTACATTTTTCTTTTTTTATTCATTTATATTATTATTATTATTATTATTATTATTATTATTATTATTATTATTATTATGAAATGGAAACTCTCATCAATATATAGATATCGCTCCTGACTTTATGGTGAGTTTTGTACAAAATAACAAGTATAGCGGATTGAAAGTCGTCAACAAATGTGGGAATCGCCCCTATTTTGGTGAGTCGTTTCGATTGTGAAATAAGAGTGTCTTCATCAAGTCTTTAAGTGTGTATTGTGTTTGCCTTAGGAAAGACATGTATATTTGAGACCAAAGAAATAGATAGAAGTAATTAAGATAGAATGCAATTAGTTTAAATCACAAACAAGAAAATGTTCCTAAACTATAAACTAGGTAAAAAACAAAGCAATTAATCCTAATTCCCTATAGTTGTAGCTCTGATACTAATCTGTCACACCCCAACCGATGGCAGAAACATCAGAGTGAGACGAAAACAAGATTGCTCAAAGCATCATAACACTAAATGTGACAATATTTAATTAATCAAAATTTCATAAATACTAAATGTGCATACATTGTCAACAAAACAAATACATCGAATTGTAGCAACATCACAAAACATAAATAATGGTTTATTTCATTAAGATAAGTATCTATGTCCACCCTAACTGTGTTTCTTCGATCATCATCTATCAACCTGCAACATATATTAAAATATAATCAACAAAATGTTGGCGAGTATACAAGTTTGAATACATAACATGACAGTGAAAATGTTTAATGGTGATCATATCCAACATGATAATTGTATACCATGTTACTAACATACTACACAAGTGTAAGTTATATGTCAAACCAGAGTTTAACGCAATCATGATTACCCAACATAGTTGAAACGAAGAGGGTGTAATGGTGTTTTACTTAACAATACCACAAGAATATGGGCGGGGAGTTAGTCCTATAGCGCTATAATTGTTAAGGTAGGCTTGCAAAGTTAATGAGCATATAGACACGTGTAAACATAACATGCGAGATTAACAAGTATAAACAAGTCTCATGTTTAATAGTGGATAGAGTGTGATTTGTAAACATGTTTAATAGTTTTGTGTGTTTTTGTATAAGTGTACATGATGCACCCAAAGTGTATAAAATAAAAAAAGGATCGAATATACTCACAGTTTTGCGTAGATTTCCATGAAAACCGAGAGTGGATTAGACGGGAGCTGGTACACCGAAGTCACCCTGAAATGGGTAAACGAAGGTGTGAGTATTCTGATGTGAAAAGGTTCAGATCAGACTTTAAAATAAGAAAAAGTACGAAACAAAACAAGTAACAGACCCTTTGTGCGAAAGGGAGTCCTTTCGTGTGAGTGGCAGTAGCCATTCGTGCGACTGGTCTGTTTGAACGCGGATTCATGCGTAAAATTTAATTGTAAACTGATTTGATATAATACATTATTAAAAATTGTTATACAAAACGAAAACAGTAAGTAAAATGGCCAAACAGTCAAGTAAGGACAACCCATGTGTGCTAACTCAACATAGAAGGTGTGAACCAAGTGTTGGAGGCTGGACGAGGTTAACTTACTTTGTGACTAGCAAACTGCTTGGTGTACATCCATGATACTGATGAACTGACATCGAACAAAAATGAAATCGAAAACGAAAACACATGAAACAGTCCCCTTTCGTGCGAAAGGTGCCAGTTTGTCAAAAACGTTTGTTTGAACTATCTCAAAACAGATCATTTCTTGCTGCAAATTAAACCTAACGCAAACCCACAACTATGAACTGAGTTGTGAGCCTGGTGGGTACTAGATTCCACCAAGTTTTTGGAACAGAAAGTAAAACGAAATGTAAGAACAAGTTTAAATCAAGGTTTATAATGTTTGAATCTCCTTTGTGGTGAGGTTTCAACATCAGTTTGCCCAAGAAAACTCGTGAAAACCGTTCGTGTGATATATTTAAATAATATGTTTTGTAAAAATGTTAAAGAAATGGAACAAAACGTAAGCAAATGTAATGGAAATGAAAGGAATGATAGAAATATTACTGAAATGGTTCTGATCGCGAAGAGAGCTTCAGAGCATTTGGAAGTAGTCTGAGTGACTGGGAGGGGAAAATGAGTGGAGTAGCGTGCTTATTTATAGGTTTAGGGTGAGTTTGGGAAGAGAGGGAGCTTTCGGACGAAAGGGAGTTTGGGGTGACAGGCCTATTCGCACGAAAGGGAGTCCTTTCGTGCGAAGGGTCACTTCCCTTCCTCTCAAAGGTCCAAGTTTGATTAATTCACGTGATTTACCCGATTTTACGTGTAACGTGCATAAATGTTACCGATTCTCATGGGCAAATCAGGACCCATGAAATCACAGTAACTTAGTGTCGTATCGAGAGCCTAGACAAAATATAATTTCTGTTTTATCATACTTTTATACATATACTTTAAATTCTAAAATCCAAATCCTCCGTTCAAACTCCAATAACTCATACCTTCGTTTACCCACCTGTAGGGTAACCTCAGTGTTCCAGCGCTCTCGTCAACTACTCAACAACTCACGGGATTTCAAATGAAGATTTGCAAAACCGTGAGTATAATTGAACACCCTTTTTAAATTTTACACTTTTGGGTGCAATATGTTTACTTATCAACCTACACAGTTACACTTACATTTTATGCAACCACATAAACAATCCAATCATGCATGCTTAATACGTTATACTTGATTCGTGTGTCTGGAACATTCTTATGTGATAAACTTGTCATTAACTTTGTACGAGCCTCCCCTTAACATGTATAGCACTATAGGAGTAACACACCGCCCGTAGTCTTGTGGTCTTGTAAAGTCTTTAAAACAGAACAGTCCTATTGTTGCTACAGTAGGATTACGCTAGCGGTAATCAGAGGGTTGATGTAACTGTAGGTCCCGTAATCTGAGGATCGATAACGAACCAAATCACTTGTTTATAGCAAACACAGTTTAACAGAATTTTGACAGAGTTTCTTTAAGTGTAAGCTCTCATCTAGTTTCTAAGTGAAACCAGATGTGTTTATATAGTCCCTGGGCCCATGAGTCGACGAAACACATTAAGTGTCGACGAATCAACATTGGGCCAAACACTTGGGCCTGTTGCAGCCCAACACACGACGAAACAAGTGTGTTTCGTCATGATCGTCAACGAAACAGAATATAATGGACATTGTTCTGTTTCGTCATGATGTGTTCGACGAGACAGACCTGTTTCATCGAGACCTGCATCTGTTGTGTTGTTTACTTCAAACAGACAGCAACAACAGCAACATATAAACATTCTAATTATGACCAGTTTACCCTTGTGTGCAACATGCACTGTTTGTAATACATTACATATCAAATGGAGACAAACAAGTCAGACACAAGCGGATAGAAGGATATCCGACTTGGTCGACGTCAATTAAAGGCTTGAACCGAACGTGCCGCGTCCACACAAAAGTGTATCAACAAACTCCCCCTTGGACGCTGCTGTGATGGTTCGACTTCCATGTCTTTCATGTCGGAGGATCTTCAAAGTCTTCACGCGTCGTAAGAAGAAAGTGTATCAACAAACTCCCTTTTTCATTTAAGAAGTGTGTTAACAAACTCCCCCTTAGAATGAACTCTCCATTGAGTTATGCTCGTGAATCTTTTGATTTGCAATATTTCAGATCCTTGTGGTGTTGATGAAGGGTCAGCGGCAACTCGATCATTTTATCCTTTGAGTGCCTCCACTTCGTGTCTTCATTCCAAAGCTTGTCATCGAAAATGTTCTCCTCGCCTTTAGCATCTGCACAGGCAAGAAAGCTAAACGCATAATGAGAACAACCGCTTGGAATATAAACAATTAAACAAATGACACATATGAGATCAAATCTCAATCAAACACCGACCGACAACAGTTTGAAAGTTTAAAAATTGTTCAAGTTTAGTTCTTAACTTTCAGAACTTGTTAACTTCGACAGATTATGAAGATTTTCACACTGAACAGAATTTGTTTTACTTGAACACATTTTCATTTTGTTTGAGTTCCAAATGCAAGGACGTTTTATGAAGTAGGTTTCAGGCTTTCGGTAGAAAACACCAAGCAACAACTTCGGCTTAATCAAAAACGAACTTTACAAAAAAACACTAAAAATGAATTTAAAGCACGGTAAACTAAACGAAAAGGCAATAAACTGTGAAAAACAGTAGGCAACTGTACAAATGTAATCTTTTTGCGAATCTCAAGGATAAGGAATCATACCAGCTTACGGTCTTAGTCAACATGATTTTGATTTCTGTTTAAAGCTCTGGATAAGTATACTACCTCGATTATCGGTATTGTGGTCCACATAAGCTCAAACTGATCAGACGTAATCATAATTAAGAGATACGATTAACGGTAAGGATTATACTTACAAGTCGATGTAAATCCACTCACGACACATTCCCGTATCAAGGTATGCATGATAATTCATCTTACCGGTGAGTATACCGATTATCATCTGTTTGACCGTATAAAAATGTGAGAAACTCACTTATTTTGATTTGAAAACAAGCCCTATGTGATAGAATCACTTATTGATGAGGAACTTGATTTTCAGATGCATGAGGGCACAGGAGCAAGTCCGTGAACAGGTCAGTACTTCCGTACAGCAGAGAGACGAACTTGACTCCCGCAAAGAATCTGTGATAAATTATCACTTATTTTGTTTGGACATGTGATTGTTGATCACTTATTGAGGTCGAATGCAGTATGTACACGTATGTATAGTATCATGGAAGATCTTAGACTTCGTCTCCGTTATTTTTACGGTTTGATACAACCATGATACCCAGATGATAAGCAGCATAAAGACCGAATATTTCAGATCTCGGCAATCTCTCAAACGAGATTTCGGTACTAAGACCATATGCCAATGAATGGTTCCCACCTGACTTGAAGTCTGTTAGGTTTGTATCATCCTGCACATTTTAGTCTGATTATGAGCCTACCGATACATCGTTAGTAGTGATACTTATCATTTTTCTTTTTGTTTTTCATTTTGAACACGTTGACGACCACACCAGTGAACATCATCATTTTCCTTTATCCAAGAAACTCATTTCTGGTTTTTCTATTTTTTTTTTGAAATTTTCATTTTTCAAACGAAAAGACAGAAAGTAACGACATCTTTTTGGATTTTGAAATTTTGCAATGTTTTTGTATTTTCTTGAAATTTCTCCCCCTAAAATGCTCAAAGTTTACGAAAACTAAAATCTTTTTGAATTTTCAGAGTTTATAAAGAAAATATTTACAAAAACGATCAGCCAAAGAAGTTTACTCGGGTATCACCTTAATGCCATTGACCAAAAGTAGATAATCAAAACGTGATTTATCAAATGCTTTTGTAAACAGGTCAGCACGTTGGTGATCGGTGATCGGTGGGGACATGAACGACATCGATTAATTTCTTGTCAAAACAATCACGTATGAAGTGATATTTAATGTCGATGTGTTTAGTTTTGGAATGCTGCACAGGATTTCTAGTGATCTGTAAAGCAGCATTATTATCAACAAAAATATGAGTAGATAGGAATTCTAAACCGTAGTCGCGCATTTGTTGTTGTATCCAAAGAACTTGGGAGCAACAACTCGAGGCAGCAATATATTCTGCTTCACATGTTGATGTAGCAACACACGTTTGCTTCTTGCACTGCCACGTGACTAGGCGATTTCCTAAGAACTGACATCCTGCTGTTGTCGATTTGCCATCGATTTTGCAACCACCAAAATCAGAATCACTGTATGCAATTAATTCAAAGCTATCATCCCTAGGGTACCAAAGACCAAGGTCTGGGCATCCCTTCAAATAGCGAAAAATCCTTTTGATAGATGACAGATGAAAGGCCTTCGGGTTTGCTTGATATCTTGCAAGCAGGCATGTTGGATACATTATGTCAGGCCTCGAAGCGGTGAGATACATGAGAGATCCGATCATGGCACGATAGTAAGAAGAGTTGACACTTTCTCCCTTCAAATCCGGAGTAATCCCGTGATTCTGCGGAAGTGGAGTACCAATGGGCGTTGCATCTGACATTTGGAATCGGCTCAAAATGTCACCAACATATTTAGTCTGATGGATGAATATCCCAGACTCTGTTTGTTGTACTTGTAGGCCCAAGAAGAAGTTCATCTCCCCCATAGCGCTCATTTCGAACTTTTCTTGCATAACACGTTCGAATTGCCTGCACAAAGATTCATTAGTAGAACCAAATATTATATCATCAACGTATACCTACACCAGCAGAAGATCTCCATCTAGTTCCTTGATAAAGAGAGTGCAATCAATAAGACCTCGTCTAAATCCATTCTCCAGAAGATAATTGGATAAGGTTGCGTACCAAGCCCTAGGTGCTTGATGTAAACCATAAAGAGCTTTGTTTAGCAACCAAACCCGATCGGGGTGAATAGGATCTTCAAACCCTGGAGGTTGTTCGACATGCACCTCTTCTTGAACTATACCATGAAGAAAAGCACTTTTAACGTCCATCTGGTAAACTTTGAATCCTTTGAAAGAAGCATAAGCTAAGAAGATCCGAATAGCTTCCAGACGTGCAACAGGTGCATAAACTTCATTGTAGTCAATGCCTTCTATCTGGCGAAAACCCTGAACAACCAATCTCGCCTTGTTGCGAATAACAATTCCACGGTCGTCCTTCTTGCATTTGTAAACCCATCGTGTGCCAATTTTCTTGTAATTATCCGGCTTTTCAACAAGCTTCCAAACACCAAGCTTTTGAAATTGTTGCAGTTCGTCCTGCATGGCTTCAACCCAAGAATTATCTTTTAAAGCTTCCTTCCAAGACTTTGGTTCTTCTTGTGACACGTAGCACGCAAAGGACCAATCGTTTTGAAGACCAGATTCTCTAATGGCTGAATATAAACTAGCACTCCGGTTATTTCTTAGCTGATTACGCGTCTGCACACCGCTGTGGACATCTCCTATAATGTTCTGCTGTGGATGGGTATTGTGAATCCTCAATTCAGGATTTTCAGGAACACTAGTATTAATACCCAAATTGTTAAGATTAAGATCAGCAACCAACTCCGCACCGGGAATATGAGTGGAAGTGGATGCATTTCCTTCAGCAGTATCATCATTCTGCACTTGAGGAGTTTCTAAAGAAGAGCCTTGAACAGGAGCAACCGGGACAGAAGTGCCTTCAGTCGCATCAAGATGTTCATCATCTTCCGATGACTCAGTAGCATCTTCAAATACCTCATTTTGAACAGTATTGTTAACTGAATTAGAACCTTGAGGGCTAACAATAACAGGTCTTACCAATGGCGAGCCAGCAGCGTTGTCAATATCAAATAACATTTGATCAGCTGCAGATTCTTCATCAAAGGTAGGCAGATTAAAGGAGTCGAAAATCCCATCGTAATCGAACATCCAAGGATCACCCGGAGCTCTAACAGGACTTGTATACCTTTGAACCCTTACTTCATTCCAAAGCTCAATCTTTTTGGTGGTCAGATTCCATACACGAAAATTTGGAGTTGCATATCCAAGGAAGAAACCTTCGATAGCTTTTGCGCCAAACTTTCCATCTGGTTCAATCATGGTACATGGACCGCCAAAGGGTTCAAGGAAAGAAAGATCCGGTTTCCTTTTCTGTAGAAGTTCGAAACAAGTTTTGCCATGCCTCTTAACTGTAAGAACTCTATTCAATGTGTAGCAAGCAGTCGACACAGCTTCTGCCCAGAATTGAACAGGAAGCTCCGACTCTACTAACATAGTTCTTGCAGTTTCAATAATCGTGCGATTCTTCCTCTCAGCGACACCGTTTTGTTGTGGAGTATAGCGAGAACTGTATTCATGAAGAATGCCTTTAGAAGTACAGAACTCATCCATCACACGGTTCTTGAATTCAGTTCCATTGTCGCTTCGGATCCTCTTCACTTTCAAAGTGTATAAATTCTCCAACATTGTGAGAAGATCCTTGAGGATTCCAGGAGTATCACTCTTGTGTGCCATGAAAGCTACCCAAGAAAATCTAGAATAATCATCAGTAACAACCAGACAGTAAGCATCTCCGAATGTTGTATTGTGCTTCATAGGTCCAAAAAGGTCCATATGAAGACGTTCGAGAGGCATGCTAACAGAGTTGATTTTCTTCAGAGGGTGAGACTTCTTTGTTTGTTTCCCTTTCTGGCACGAAACACAGATATCTTGTAGATGAAAACTTCTCACAGGCACACCATTCACTAGGTTATTTTTCACCAAATGGTTCATTTTCCTCAAGTGAATGTGCCCCATTCTTCTGTGCCAAGAAATAGACTCCTTCTCTGTGGCCTTTGAGACAAAACATGTTACTTGCGCAGATGACGTAATAGCTTGGCTCATGTCAAGAATATAAAGATCATTAATTCTTGGAGCCGATAATAGAATCCATTCATCAGGAATCTTGAATCCAGGTTTAAGCACATAACAACCGGCATCATCAAAATGCACGGTGAACTTTTTATCGCAGATTTGCGACACACTGAGAAGATTATGATCAAGTTGACGAACATAATTAATCTTTTCAAAACATACCACACCATTGGAGATCATTCCTTCTCCGGTGATATATCCGCCTTTGTCTCCTGCGAACGCGACATAGCCTCCTCTAATATTTCTCACATCATATAGAAGTCGTAAGTCGCCCGTCATGTGCCTGGATGCCCCACTATCAACAATCCAATGACTACTGATAGTTCCTCCTGGAACACCCTGCACATATCATCCAATGATAAGTTAAGGATGGGGACCCAAGCCATAGTGGTCTTGGGTCGTCCCTGAGCATCACGAATAGTGATCTCGATCTGTTGATGATTTTCCAAACTAATAACTCCCCCTGAACCTTCACCCTTCCTAGGTTTCCAAGTTTGTTTTTGTTTACCAGATTGAGTTTTGAAAACAGATTTTGAAACTTCTGGTTTTAAAGGTGAACTTGGTTCCCTTGGAACAGATTTGACCTCAGATTTTAAAGCCTTTTCTATTTTCTTCACATTTTGAGATCGTTGTTTCGTTTCCTGTTCTTTAACCGTTCTTTTATCATGTTTTAACGAAACAGTACGACATTGAGGGTGAATCGTTTCAGGTGGTGCTTTCTCAACAAATTTATCTCTTGGAGTGTTTACACAATCTTTGATGATGTGCCCAAACTCTCCACATTTAAAACACATTCTCCTCTCAACAAACTTAGGAGAACCAGATCGACGCTCATATGTCAAACCTGTAGAACCTGAGGTACTTGCCTTTTCATCACACCCGTTTGAATGTTGAGTGTATTATTTTGACTGTTACGCTTTAAAATCTTGACTTTTTGTACAAAATCAGTGTTTGATTTGTTAGCAAAAATCTCAATTTTATCAGTACCCTCAGATGCCACAAATCTGACATCATTATTTTTCTTTTGATTACGAGCTCCATTTGTTTCAAACTTTGATTTAGAAACATTTGGTCTTTGAGCTCGTTGAAATGGTTGTTTACCCTTAGAAGCAAAAGGTTGTTGCTTTGTTGGGAAGTTTTGATTTCTAAATTTCTTTTTGATTTCAGCTTTAGGAATTGGATCACATTGAGTCACAATAACTCCCGGGATCGTCTTTCCCAAAAACTTACTTGTGTTATTTTCAAAAACGTTATCAATCAATGATGGATTGACATTTTTAATTGGAAAATCATTATCTGAGTAGATTTTAGAATCACCAACCAAAGTATACAACATCTTGTTACTCTTAACAGTAGACACAGGTTTCTTGTCATTTATGACAGGATTAATCACATTTTTGGCAACTTGTTGCACAACAGGAATAGGAGGATCACAAAGAATATGATTCTCAATTGGAATTTCTATTCCCTTTTTCTTATCAAGTGATTCATCCTGGTCATTTGCATCTGTTTCATCATCAGATGAATCATAATCCTCAACAATTGGAGGACTTTGACTCACTGATGTTGAAGTTTCTGTTTCAACAGATGAGGTTCCCGAGGAATTGTTCGGTTTGAACCCTAATCCAGTAGTAAATTCCTCATTAGTAAGAGGCACACTGGGTTCAAAACGAGGCATATCCTCTTCATCAGGTGGTCGAGCATAGTTGTGTCTCAAAGGGGGCGGACATTTCTTATACCCAACACCACTCTTGTTTTTCTTCAGTTGTTGAACATCAATTATGTGATTGAGCACAAATCGGGAGTTAGAATAACTCTCCAATTTTTGCTTGATCGCATCGTGCTCGCATTTTGCAATGGCTAAATCCTTTTTGGTTTCCTCAACGAGATTTATGTACTTGTTAATACTAACTTGTTTGTGATAAACAACTTTAGTAGTTTCGGAAACACTTTTCTTTAAATTTTCAATTAAAGATTTAAAGTCTTTTTCGTTTCTTGTTAAAGCCATATTTGCCTCTTTGCACTTAGCCATTTCAACAACTAAACTTTGATTGTGACCATGAATTTTGTCACTTTCAAGTTTCATTCTTTCACATTCAAGTCTCATATAATCACAGTCTCTACATATGATAAGAGTTTCAGGTGTTACCTGGCTAGAAGAGGCTGAAACATTTGCCATAAAGGCAGTTTGAAAAGAAAAAGATCCGTCTTCAGAGAAGAACTTCTCCATTTCCTTAGATGCTATCCCAGCCTTCTTGATAAGAACAGATTTCTGAGACTTCAATTCCTCTGCTTCATTCAACAAGTCATCAATAGAAGTCGCTTCTTCTTTCACATCTCCCGAAATAGAACTTTCTTCATCCGAACTCCCGGTATAACCCGAACTGTCGTCACTTTCAGAAAATTCTTCTTTATGAACGTGCTTGATGTGATTGATGATCTTTGCATAGCACGCTGTTCCTCCTCCTTCATTATCACCTCCCCCTAATTGTAAAGACCAATTACACCCTTCATCTGTTTGAACAGTCAATGCACGAGTGTTGTTAGATGGTCCAGACTGGTCCTGGCTGGTAGTATTATTCACAGCTACTATCCCTTTTCCATGATTTTCTTGAGTGCCTTGATTTGCATTTGAAGTACTTGTCTGATTTCTGAATGGGTTTTGATTGCCTTGCTTGGCTGGTCGGGTGCACTCACGTTTGAAGTGACCCTTTTCGCCACAATTAAAACATGTAACCGCTTCTTTATCAAACCCGTACTTCGTTTCCTTCTTACTTTCCAAAGAACTTCTTCCTGTTCGACTCATGAAATCCCTTGCCCTTCTAACTGCACTTGCAAACACCCACTTTATATCCATCAACTCCATTTCATCACGGTCGATTTGTTGATAATCTTCGTGGGTCATACTGATGTTCCCAATTTGACCTGCTACCAAACCGCAGTATGCACTGACCATTGTATTAATGAGTTCCGAATGCTCCTTTGCAACTTCAATGCTAACTTTTGAGAGGTTCGAAGTATCAACTTTGATAGTATTCGTGTTTTGAGGTGGAGGATTGTTGGTATAATGTACTTGTTGTGGTGGTTGTGCTTTAGATTTGGACATCGATTGTGAAAGATAAGCACCTAAATCAAACTCTGGTTGAGTAGTAGTAACTTGAGGTTGAGGTTGAGATTTAGATTTGGACATCGATTATGAAAGGTAAGCACCTAAATCAAACTCTGGTTGAGTTGATGAGTTTGTGTTGGAAACAAACGCCGTTTGAAGCTTAGGTTGTGAACAGAACTAGAACTAGCTGAAGGAGCAAAACCAGGCAAATACATTTCTGTATTTTGAGGAGCTCCAATCCTTTTAGCTTTCCGATTTTCCTCTTCACTCTTGTGCTCCAACTTCTGAACGAATCCATAGATAGTGACATTTTCCCCATCCAGAGCACCCGTATGTTTTAGAAGTTCAATGAATGGACTCCACACAGGAGGTAAAACATCAGCTAAACGTGCAATCATTTCCACATGAGATGTAGCAACCTTATAAGAACTCATTTCACTGATCAAATGATAGAAACGAGAAGTCATATCATTTAGGGTTTCATTTTCCAAAGATTGAAATGATTCAAATTCTTTCTTCAAAAGATCATGGCGTATTTTTCTAGAAGCTGCATTTCCTTCTCCTCTTGTTTCCAATGCATCCCATAAAGCTTTTGTGCTCTTACTATAAGAAAATTGATGATAGAGGTCTTTATGAAGAGCTTGTGTTAGAAAAGCAAATGCCTTCTTCTCTAATTCATAGGCTTTCTTGTCTTCTTCAAGCATATTAGAAATACCAACGGCAGTTGATGCGGCTGCTTCTAGTTCCGGGCTACATTCAGTAGTGAAACACGTCCAAAGTTCAACGTTTTGCCCTTGAATGTATGTGTGAAAACGACCCTTCCATGATGGATAGTCGTTCATGTAATTTAGCTTTGGCGGGCGATTGTTGCTACCCGTCTCACTCTCACTGAGCAATAGATTTTGAATGTTTTGATTTTGATTAGAAACCATTGTCCATTGTCCTGCATTTATTGCTTGTTGTTTTTGAGGTAATTGGTTCATTAAATCGGCAAGCGAAGGCTGATTTTTAGCTGGTTGTGATTCCGAACTCCAATCCAACGGACCTTTGTTACTCATATTTGGTATATGTATGATAGTACCTGCACACACTCTTGAAAACACAAGGTTAGAATGGTTTTACAAGTCCTCTGTGTAAAACAGAAGTGAATTCGACGAAACAGATTCCACGAAACAGATTTGTTTCGTTGAAATGAAAAATGACGAAACATACTTGTTTCGTCCAAGATATTATGACGAAACAGAACTTGTTTCGTCGAAGATATTTTTGACGAAACACTAGTGATTCGTCGACTGCTTGTTTCGTCAAATCTGAGTCCCAGACAGCTGGTTAAGATATTTAAAATATCTTACTGACACAAGGTAAGTTGATAGACCTGTTTTTCAACACAACATGCTTTTTCAGAAACTAATGATCACAATTGTATACAAAAGTCAAGTTAATGTTTTATATTGTAAAAACTCTTTGATTTAAACAATACAAAGATCAAATCCACAAGTATTATAGGAACTCTTTGAAGATATGAAGAACACACTCAAGAACAAAGAATTTTCCTGGTCACCGATGATTTTCCGAAACACGAAAATGCACAAGACTTTCACTAAAAACCCGGTTTAAAGCATGAACAAACAAACTGACAAGGTTTTTGATAAAACTCTTACCAAATAACAATCAAACAACAGATTTTATGAATATTTTTCCAGAAATATAATTTTTCAAGAACAAATTTTCAGAAAAACACACACAAATACTTGATAAAAACCGAACAATGTTTGATTTTAAACAAGGATTAGAGCCAAACGCTCTGATACCAATTGTAGGTCCCGTAATCTGAGGATCGATAACGAACCAAATCACTTGTTTATAGCAAACACAGTTTAACAGAATTTTGACAGAGTTTCTTTAAGTGTAAGCTCTCATCTAGTTTCTAAGTGAAACCAGATGTGTTTATATAGTCCCTGGGCCCATGAGTCGACGAAACACATTAAGTGTCGACGAATCAACATTGGGCCAAACACTTGGGCCTGTTGCAGCCCAACACACGACGAAACAAGTGTGTTTCATCATGATCGTCAACGAAACAGAATATAATGGACATTGTTCTGTTTCGTCATGATGTGTTCGACGAGACAGACCTGTTTCGTCGAGACCTGCATCTGTTGTGTTGTTTACTTCAAACAGACAGCAACAACAGCAACATATAAACATTCTAATTATGACCAGTTTACCCTTGTGTGCAACATGCACTGTTTGTAATACATTACATATCAAATGGAGACAAACAAGTCAGACACAAGCGGATAGAAGGATATCCGACTTGGTCGACGTCAATTAAAGGCTTGAATCGAACGTGCCGCGTCCACACAAAAGTGTATCAACAGTAACGCTTCGCATATTTGTACTTTCCTGATTTAGCAAGAATTGTTGTACTTTCTATTTTTAGACACTTGTACTCTTGTCGTATTCTACTTCGCTTCAAATTGTAATCCGAGACGATTGATAATAATGAGAACGCAATTCTTTTAATCATATTTATGTTATTCATGATAAACTTATGTGCAAATTTGTAATCATATTTCACAATTTGAACGTTATGTTATGCATGATTCTTGATTCTTCGATACACATTGATGCTTGACACTCGAAAAACCGATTAAAACACGTAAAATAATCAAACTTGAAACTCAAAACGTTGAAAATAAGTGTGTTCGCATGGACCTGCAGATCCGCACCAAGTAGATCTGCACCAAATTCGATCCGCACCAAATGTGCATCCGTGCGAGATTTTAGAAAACCCTAATTTTCACCCGAGCCTATAAATAGGCATACTTCTCCACTCCAAAATTTGCCCACTTTCTTGCAAACACTCTCAAGCCCTCCTTGGCGTCCAGAACCTGCTGTAAGGGCCTATCTTTCATTTTCAATTACATTTCATTTCAATTCTTGCATTTAAATCACAACCCCTAAACTTTTCACAAAACCCTCTTGATTTGACCTATCTCAAGGATGGTTTCCAATATTTTTGCTTGGGGAAACTACCGTGGAGCATTACACATACGACTGAATCAAGATATATAAAAATCTAAACATCTTACAACTCATACAAAACTTTCTTTTCGATTATTATACGATCTTTATAGAATCTGGAACCCGTCAGACCCTCAACTCATTTCATAGTTAAGGGCCTGCATTAGGGTTAATTTCCATCAAGAAATGATCTGATTAAATGGATCAAACACACGTTTCAACATAACAGGGGGTTCGGACGGACGAACTAGGTCCATCGGTACGAACGGACATGTTCCGTATTCTGTTTTGATTTATGTTTTCGCACCTGTTTATCATTGTTTAACCATTTTATCTAGTGATCGAAATAAATTAAACAACTACTTCACCTTTTCAATTAAATCAGTTTAAAACTAAAACAGTTCACAACACTAACAGTCGGTTCGTACGGACGGACTATGTCCATCCGCACGAACGAACCTGTTACCTAAACTAAATCGTTTTACCTTCTGTTTTAACAACAACTATTACATACGAACATTTTATTTACTGTTTTGAATTAATTATCTTACTGTTTACAAATCAAATCAGTTCGTATCAAACACTAACAGCCATATCCGTTTTTTTGCCAAAACCTCGATCCGTACGAATGGACTATGTCCATCCGTACGAACCAACCTGTTACCCGTTTTATCTCGCACATTTCACGTATCTTAACAATTTGATCCGACACTCTTTGACAACAGAATACTTAGACTCTTGTTTGACCATTTCAGTGTAATCTCGGTGCTCAAACTTCATCAACTCCGCTCGCGGTTTCGTATTTACCTTACGCAAAACTGTGAGTATACTCGATCCCTTTTTCATTTTATTCACTTTGGGTGCAACATGTACATTATACAAAAACACGCAACACTATGATACTTGTTTATTCAAATCACACTCTATCCACAATTAAACATGAAAACATGTTATACTTGTTAGACTCTTATGCTCTGTATACATTGTGTATATATGCTCATTAACTTTGCAAGCCTACCTTAACAATTATAGCGCTATAGGATTAACGCACCACCCCGATTCTTAGGGTATTGTTAAGTAAAACATGTTACACCCTCTTCGTCTCGACGAGGTTGGGTAATCACGATTGCGTTGGAAACTTTGGTTTGACATATAGTTTACACTCGTTCAGCATATTAGTAACTTGTATGCATTATTCATGTTGGATATGAGCACGTTAAAACATTTTATTCTTATGCTATGTGTCAAACTTGTATACTCGCCAACATATTTGTTGAACTTTATTTTAATACATGTTGCAGGTTAAAAGATGAGGCTATTGAAGAAACAAGTTTAGGGTGGACTTAGAAACACGCCTAGATAATAATATTTGAAATTTGATTCATCTTTTGATCATATTTGGTTTTGAACAATGTATGACATTTTGGCATTTATGAAATATTGGTTAATTATATTGTCAGAATTAGTGTTATGATGCTATGAGCAATCATGTTTTCGTCTCACTCCGATGTTTTCTTCATCGGTTGGGGTGTGACAGATTGGTATCAGAGCCATAACTATAAGGAATTAGGAAAAGTAGGAATGCTTTTACCTAGTCTATAGTTTAGGAACATTATCCTTATGTGTTCTTTAAAACTACTTGCATTCTATCTCGTTTCCTTCTATCTATTTCTTTGGTCTATAAATATACATGCCTTTCCTAAGGCTAACACAATATACACTTGGAGGCTTGATGAAGACACTCTTATTCCACAATCGAAATGACTCACCAAAATAGGGGTGATTCCCACATTTGGTGATGACTTTCATTCAGCTATACTTGATATTTTGCACGAAATTTACCCTCAAGTTAGGAGTGATATGTCACACCCCCAAAATCCACACGCGGAGTATCACCGCTTGGAGGCATGACTGACCAGGATCAAGCCACCAATCATATTGAACAAGCATGTAAGTAGTATATAAAAATCCAACACAATACAATTGGTGTCTAGACAAAACATAGTTTAAGTTGCAAGCGGAAGCATAATGTTTAAAACCAAGTCATAAGTTTAAACGTTTCAAATGTTTAGCATGGCACACAGCTGTCCATGTCCCACAACGACTCTTCCCACTCCGATGCAAGCTCCATAGATACCTAACGACCTGTAAGGCATGTAACAGAGAGTCAACAACAAAGTTGAGCGAGTTCACAGTTGGCTGTTTAGTTATAGTGTTCGTAAATCGTATGTTTATTTCATAAACCATGTATCGTATTAATCCGTATCGCGGTTTCCCAAACATGTTTGCGATGATTAGTGGGGGCTTCCCATGTGTGTTACTAGACTAGTCGTATCCATAAGTGTCCTTCCCAATCCGAGGACAGTGTTAAGTATGAGTGTACGTAGGTTTTACGTACGTGCCCTTCTCAATCCGAGGACAGTAGTAGGTATGAGTGTACGTAGGTTTTACGTACGTGCCCTTCTCAATCCGAGGACAGTAGTAGGTAGTCTAGTAGTGTTGATAATATAAATAGTTATTCAATCCCATTCCCAACCCACCGGGAATCCCATGCCTTAGGAGTGTGAACTCACCTTGGTTTGCTCGGTTTGATTAATTACTTGGTTCCAATTAATCAGTCATGGCCTATAATTATGCACGTATGTGAAGATCAGTTTATGTTGGTACAGCTTCACATGTAATCTATATCACTAAATGTACTTGGCAGTTTACATCATGCACCACTACATCAGTTAACCAGGTTCACATAATTCATGCTTCACATGGTTGATCTCTCAGTTTATTCTATTAATAGTATCCATTAAAATACCTAACGACGTTAATGGGTTTAACGAAGTTATCATACTTAACAAGATTACCACACTTAGCATAGTTTGCACACATGGCAGAGTTGATCAGAATCAGCAGAGTTATCATACAAAATGAACTTAACTTACATAACATTGTTAACATAACCCAGTTAACATACATAACATATTTGACATACATAACACAGTTCACACTTAGCAGGGTTAACCACTTAACAAAGTTAATTAGCTAACGAGGTTAACAAACCATAGGAGTTACCTACTTAACAGGGTTACATTATTTAACATGGTTAATAAGGTTAACAGAGTTAATAAACTTAACTCAGTCAATAGACTAAACAAGGTTACTGTGGTCACCCACTTGGACGAAATCTCATGTGTCGAAATCACTTATATGGAGAAATCACCTGAGACGAAGGCACCTGGGACGAAGACCCTATACTGGCGAAATCCCTAGCGGCGAAAACCCTTTGGTTTTCGTCGAACATGAGGTGTGACGAAAACAGAAAGTGTTTTCGTCTGATCCTTGTGTTTTCGCTGGTCACAACATCATCATCAACAGCAGTTACGAATAACAACAACTCTAATCGTCACTTAACAGTTTCGACCGCTTCAACAATCAATCGATAAATCATAAAACTAATACAATTGCTTATATACTCCATCATCAGTACAATCAAAATCATCATTCAGGCATCATGAATCATTGGAATTTATTCGAGTAATAATCGATCACATAACTATCAAGATTAACCCCTATATAACATATAATTCACAAAGATCTAGTTACTTAACAATCATCATTCGGTCTTACGATCATAAGCACTACACAATCACAGTTATGCTAATAAACAAATCGTTCATACAATTGATTCAAATCAAACACTCGGTTAAAGGCTAACACTAACTGCGACGGGCGAGACAATAACTTGATTGATCTAGAGGATCCGGGGAACACAAGTTTGCCGTCAGGTTCAAAGGGTAGCGAGAGAGAATGCGAGAGGTGGTTAGGGTTTTGCCAATTATCGATTTCGTGCACGAGTGAAAACAATTCCTTTATTCAGTCGTTACTGGGCCGAGGCCCATTCTTGTTTTCGTTGGCCCCCTAGTGGACGAAAACATAAAGTGTTTTCACCACAAGGGGTGTTTTTGGGTGGGTATTTCGGCTGGGGTGATTTCGTAGGGGGGTATTCGGCTAAGGTTACATATTAAATTATAAAACACAAATTAGCACAAAGCAAATTATTAATATACACTCATATATAATGCACACCAAATATATAGAAAACACGCTTTGCAAATAAGTACAAGGTTAAGTCGAATAGAGACCTTGAAAACTCGAGATGTCACTTTATCCCCAACTTGAAAGAAATTTCGTCCCAAAATTTAGCACGTGGTTACTGAGGAAGCTAGTTGTGTTGTGTTGTTTCCTTGTTTTCCTGGGGTGTCACATCATCCCCCCGTTGGTTTGGAATTTCGTCCCGAAATTCCGTAGTAGCTTCAGCCTCAGTAGTGGTTGCACTGTTTCCGAATAACTGGGGATACTTGAGTTTCATTTGATCTTCTCATTCCCAGGTAAACTCTGGGCCATGACGGGAGTTCCAACGAACTCGTACAAGAGGTATTCTGGTGTGCTTGAGGACCTTAACGTCCCGGTCTGTAATTTTAACTGGTTCCTCGACGAATCTCAACTGATCGTCAATAGTGAGCTCCTTCAAAGGAACTATGAGGGTCTCATCTGATAGACATTTCTTCAGATTTGACACGTGAAAAACGTTGTGAACTGCACTGAGTTCTGCGGGCAGGTTTAGTTTGTAGGCCACTTTGCCTATCTTCTCAATGATTTCAAATGGTCCGACAAAACGAGGGTTAAGTTTGCCTCGTTTTCCAAAGCGAACTACACCTTTCCAAGGTGAGACTTTGAGTAGCACTCGATCCTTAACCTGGAACTCGAGTGGTTTCATGCACTTATCAGCGTAGCTTTTCTGACGGTCACGAGTTGCCGCCATTCGTTGTCGTATCTGAGCAATCCTTTCAGTAGTATCAAATACGAGTTCTGGGCCAGTGATTTGGCTGTCGCCAACTTCTGCCCAGCAAAGAGGTGATCGGCACTTACGCCCGTACAGTGCCTCAAACGGAGCGGCTTGAATGCTAGTGTGGTAACTGTTATTATACGAAAACTCCACTAGAGGGAGATGTTTTTCCCAGCCGTTGCCAAAATCGATTACACATGCACGAAGTATGTCTTCAAGAGTTTGGATGGTGCGTTCAGATTGCCCATCTGTTTGCGGGTGATAAGCTGTGCTCATATCCAGTCGAGAGCCAAAAGATTTGTGCATTGCTTGCCACATTTCTGAAGTAAAACGTGCATCACGATCAGAGATAATAGAGGTTGGAACCCCGTGCCTCGAGACAACTTCCTTAAGATAAACGTCTGCAAGAGTGGAGAACTTATCCGTTTCCTTGATAGCCAAAAAGTGTGCAGACTTTGTGAGTCGATCCACGATCACCCAAATAGTATCATTTCCTCGTTGAGATCTAGGCAGGCCAGTAACGAAATCCATGGAAATTTGCTCCCATTTCCATTGTGGTATTTCTGGTTGTTGGAGTAGGCCCGATGGTTTCTGATATTCAGTCTTGACTCTCGCACAAGTCAAACACTTGCTAACGTAAGTTGCTATGTGAGCTTTCATGCTAGGCCACCAATACGTAGTTCTGAGGTCGTGGTACATCTTATCTGACCCAGGATGTACCGAGTAACGAGACTTATGTGCTTCATCCATTACAAGTTCTCGTAAGTTGCCATAGAGTGGGACCCAGATGCGTCCTGTTACGTAGTAGGCACCGTCTTCCTTTTATTCTAACCGTTGCCTTGAGCCGCGTAGGGCTTCAGCCCTGACGTTTTCTGGTTTCAATGCTTCTACCTGAGCATCTCGTATCTGTGCAGGAAGACTAGATTGGATAGTGAGTTGTAAAGCACATACGCGTCTAGGCGTAGTATCTTTTCAACTGAGGGCGTCGGCCACAACATTGGCTTTGCCTGGATGGTACTTGATCACGCATTCATAGTCATTCAATAGCTCGACCCATCGTCATTGCCGCATGTTCAACTCCTTTTGTTTGAAGATATGCTCGAGACTCCTGTGATCGGTGTAGATGGTGCACTTGGTACTGTACAGGTAATGTCTCCATATCTTGAGTGCGAAAACAACAGCTCCCAAATCCAAATCATGTGTGGTGTAATTCCTTTCGTGAATCTTAAGTTGGCGCGAGGCGTAAGCAATGACCTTATCCCGTTGCATCAATACACAACCCAAACCCTGAATTGACGCGTCACAATAAACCACAAAATCATCTGTGCCCTCTGGCAATGAAAGAATAGGTGCGCTACAAATTCTATCCTTTAAGTGCTGAAATGCTGATTCCTGTGCATTACCCCAACGTTAGATAACGCCTTTCTGAGTTAGTGAAGTAAGCGGCTGCGCAATCTTGGAAAAGTCTTTGATAAACCTTCTGTAGTAGCACGCCAAACCCAAGAATTGGTGGATTTTTGTTGGTGTACGGGGTGCAGGCCAGTTCTTGATCGAGTCTACCTTGGATGGATCAACATGAATCCCATCTTTGTTTACCACATGGCCTAGGAAATGGACTTCACGAAGCCAGAAGTCGCATTTCGAAAACTTAGCATAAAGTTGCTCTGTTCGAAGCAGTTCCAAAATAATCCGCAGATGCTGCTCGTGTTCCTCCTGATTCTTAGAATAGATCAGGATGTCGTCGATGAATACAATAACAAATTTATCCAAGTAAGGCTTGCACACTCTGTTCATAAGATCCATGAAAACTGCAGGTGCGTTTGTTAACCCGAATGGCATGACCAGAAACTCGTAGTGGCCGTAGCGAGTTCTGAATGCTGTTTTGGAGACGTCTTCGTCCCGGACTCTCAGTTGATGGTAGCCTGATCTTAGATCAATCTTCGAATAGAAGCTCGACCCTTGCAACTAGTCGAATAAGTCATCAATGCGTGGAAGAGGATAGCGGTTCTTCACGATCACCTTGTTTAATTCGCGGTAATCTATGCACATGCGGAAGGTATCGTCTTTCTTCTTCACAAATAATACTGGAGCTCCCCAGGGTGAAGAGCTAGGATGAATGAAACCCTTATCCAAGAGTTCTTGTAATTGCGTGGACAGTTCATCAAGTTCTGATGGAGCTAAACGATACGGTGCTCGAGCTATGGGCGCTGCTCCAGGAGCTAGCTCGATTTGGAATTCGACCTGGCGATGAGGCGGTAGCCCAGGTAAATCTTCAGGAAACACTTGAGAAAAGTCACGTACAACTGGAATATCCTCTATCTTCTTCTCTTTCGTTGGTGCGTCAGTAACAAGTGCTAAAATAGCAGGGTGGCCCTTTCGCAAACACTTCTGGGCCTTAAGAAAGGAGATGATGCCCACAACAGCACCACTCTTGTCGCCTTGAATCACGAGAGGTTCTTTACCATAACGGGGAATACGAACAATCTTCTCTTTGCAAAGGATATCTGCTCGCTGTTGGGATAACCAATCCATCCCAATGACGATGTCGAAACTACCCAAAACTATAGGAATGAGATCGATAGAGAAAGTCTGACCAGCTAAGACGAGATTACAACCCTTAACTATGTGTGTGGCTTCTAAACTTTTACCATTTGCTAACTCTACAACGTGTTTGGTGTTTAAGGGAGTTGGTGTGTGTTTAAGCATTTGACTAACTTTTAGAGACACATAACTGGTATCAGCACCCGAATCAAATAAAACAGTAACATAAAAGTCGTCGAGAAGAAACTTACCCATCACCACGTTAGGATCATTCCTTGCATCACCCTGACCCAGCACGAACACTCGACCCCTGGTGTCGTTGCCATCGTTGTTTCCCCCATTGTTGTTCCCATTGCCCTGATTATTTTTGTTGTTGTTCTGATTCTGGTTTAACTGAGGGCAGTTCCGCTTGAAGTGGCCTTCAGCACCACACTGAAAGCATCCCCGGTTGCCTCGCTGTTGCTGCTGCTGGTTCTGTGGAGCGGGTGGTTGTTGTTGATGGTTCTGATTCGCAGGTCGTGAGCTCCTGCAATCCTTAGCTTCATGACCCATCTTGAGACACCTCTGGCAATGACCCTTGTTGCACTGACCATTGTGGTTTCTATTGCATTTGTTGCACTTCAGGAGGTTTCCTCGATATCCACCCTGCCCTTGACTACCAGAAGATTGCTGACCAGGACTCTAGTAGTCATCGATCTTTCGCTGCTGTGCTTGGGACTGAACCAAAGTCGAACCCTTGCTGGAGGCTCCATCCCATTTTCGCTTGTTATCACTGGGAATAGCAGAAGTAGTAGTAGCAGTAGCACCTATACGCTTAGGCAGCCTGTTCTGTTCCACTGCCTGGTCTGTGAGACGATGAGCAAGATGAGTAACATCCTGGATGGTAGCAAGGTTAGCAGCAGTCACATGGCTTTAAATCTCTGGTACTAAGCCTTTGAGGTATAGTTCGATACGCTTGATGGGAGGATCCACCATAGTTGGACATAACACTGCCAGTTCGTTGGATGGCTTCGTATACGCCTCTATCTCTGACCCCGTCATCTTCAGGTTAAAGAACTCCACTTCCAGCTTGTGGATGTCATCACGATTACAGTATTCTCGCTTGATCAGTTCCTTGAAGTCGTTCCATGGGGTGGCATTAGTAGCTGCCAGCCCTAACATTTGAACTTGCACGTTCCACCAAGTCAACGCAACGCCTTCGAGAGTACCAGTGGCATACTTCACCCTACGAGCCTCAGGGCATTCACACATCTCGAAGACCGATTCGAGCTTCTCGAACCAGTGGAGGAGTCCAACGGCGCCTTCAGTGCCACTGAAAGTACTAGGACGACAGTCCATAAAAGTCTTGAACGTGCATACAGGTGGCTGAGCGTTCTGACCTGTTGTGTATAAGAACAATACAAAGTTAAACACAAGAGTTGGTTTATGAGGGTAGGATCTAAAGATCCTAGAGTGAGTTGCGACTGCAGGGTATACCTCCTGCTTGAGCGGCTGCAAGCACTGCAGTAACTTGTTCAGTGATCAAAGCCACCAACTGGGCTTGAGTTAGGTTAACGCGTCCACTCATGATCTTCATATCAAAGGAAACATGAGTGAGAAAGGTTCACGAAAGTGCAATGACAGATGAGAGTAAGCACACATGTGTTTTCAAGCAATAGTTGTTACGTTCATCTAAGCATACTATGAGCAATGTACTATGTAACTAACAAGTAGGCAATATTAACATAAACCATATCACCTATAGTGTTGAGCCTTGCACGTGGAGCGAAGCGTCATTGTGGATCGTCGAGTACTGTTCAGATTATAGTATGGTTTTAACAAAAACTTTTTCCCTTATTAAAACCAAGTTCACTATAACCAATGGCTCTGATACCAATCTGTCACACCCCCAAAATCCACATGCGGAGTATCACCGCTTGGAGGCGTGACTGACCAGGATCAAGCCACCAATCATATTGAACAAGCATGTAAGTAGTATATAAAAATCCAACATAATACAATTGGTGTCTAAACAAAACATAGTTTAAGTTGCAAGCGGAAGCATAATGTTTAAAACCAAATCATAAGTTTAAACGTTTCAAATGTTTAGCATGGCACACAGCTGTCCATGTCCCATAACGACTCTTCCCACTCCGATGCAAGCTCCATAGATACATAACTACCTGCAAGGCATGTAACAGAGAGTCAACAACAAAGTTGAGCGAGTTCACAGTTGGTTGTTTAGTTATAGTGTTCGTAAATCGTATGTTTAATTCGTAAACCATGTATCGTATTAATCCGTATCGCGGTTTCCCAAACATGTTTGTGATGATTAGTAGGGGCTTCCCATGTGTGTTACTAGACTAGTCGTATCCATAAGTGTCCTTCCCAATCCGAGGACAGTGTTAAGTATGAGTGTACGTAGGTTTTACGTACGTGCCCTTCTCAATCCGAGGACAGTAGTAGGTATGAGTGTACGTAGGTTTTACATACGTGCCCTTCTCAATCTGAGGACAGTAGTAGGTAGTCTAGTAGTGTTGATAATATAAATAGTTATTCAATCCCATTCCCAACCCACCGGGAATCCCATGCCTTAGGAGTGTGAACTCACCTTGGTTTGCTCGGTTTGATTAATTACTTGGTTCCAATTAATCAGTTAAGGCCTATAATTATGCACGTATGCGAAAATCAGTTTATGTTGGTACAGCTTCACATGCAATCTATATCACTAAATGTACTTGGCAGTTTACATCATGCACCACTACATCAGTTAACCAGGTTCACATAATTCATGCTTCACATGGTTAATCTCTCAGTTTATTCTATTAATATTATCCATTAACATACCTAACGGCGTTAATGGGTTTAACAAAGTTATGATACTTAACAAGATTAGCACACTTAGCATAGTTTGCACACATGGCAGAGTTGATCAGAATCAGCAGAGTTATCATACAAAATGAACTTAACTTACATAACATTGTTAACATAACCCAGTTAACATACATAACATATTTGACATACATAACACAGTTCACACTTAGCAGGGTTAACCACTTAACAGAGTTAATTAGCTAACGAGGTTAACAAACCATAGGAGTTACCTACTTAACAGGGTTACATTATTTAACATAGTTAATAAGGTTAACAGAGTTAATAAACTTAACCCAGTCAATTGACTAAACAAGGTTACTGTGGTCACCCACTTGGACGGAATCTCATGTGTCGAAATCACTTATATGGAGAAATCACCTGAGACGAAGACACCTGGGACGAAGACCCTATACTGGCGAAATCCCTAGTGGCGAAAACCCTTTGGTTTTCGTCGAACATGAGGTGTTACGAAAACAGAAAGTGTTTTTGTCTGATCCTTGTGTTTTCACTGGTCACAACATCATCATCAACAACAGTTACGAATAACAACAACTCTAATCGTCACTTAACAGTTTCAACCGCTTCAACAATCAATCGATCAATTAGAAAACTAATACAATTGCTTATATACTCAATCATCAGTACAATCAAAATCATCATTCAGGCATCATGAATCATTGGAATTTATTCGAGTAATAAGCGATCACATAACTATCAAGATTAACCCCTATATAACATATAATTCACAAAGATCTAGTTACTTAACAATCATCATTCGGTCTTACGATCATAAGCACTACACAATCACAGTTATGCTAATAAACAAATCGTTTATACAATTGATTCAAATCAAACACTCAATTAAAGGCTAACACTAACCACGACGGACGAGACAATAACTTGATTGATCTAGAGGACCCAGGGAACACAAGTTTGTTGCCAGGTTCAAAGGGTAGCGAGAGAGAATGCGAGAGGTGGTTAGGGTTTTGCCAATTATCGATTTCATGCACGAGTTAAAACAATTCCTTTATTCAGTCGTTACTGGGCCGAGGCCCTTTCTTGTTTTCGTTGGCCCCCTAGTGGACGAAAACATAAAGTGTTTTCACCACAAGGGGTGTTTTCGGGTGGGTATTTCGGCTGGGGTGATTTCGTAGGGGGGGTATTCGGCTAAGGTTACATATTAAATTATAAAACACAAATTAGCACAAAGCAAATTATTAATATACACTCATATATAATGCACACCAAATATATAGAAAACACGCTTTGCAAATAAGTACAAGGTTAAGTCGAATAGAGACCTTGAAAACTCGAGTTGTCACATGATATCCATATCTTGATGGAAATTTCCATTTCATATTCTAGTGGACCCTTATCAATCAATAAGTACCAACCACATTAGGGTACGATGTTACCAAGTTAGGGGTGAAACCCACATCTTGATAACTAGTCCCACTCTTCGATTTTTAATCTCACCAAAGTTTCGATTTTCCAATCGACTAGGGACGTGTAGTAACTGGAAGGACACATACCGCTAATCGCTTCTCGATGAGAGTATGTGTCTATTAGGCCAAAGCACGTTTCCCTAACTCGAAAGGACTTCGATTTACTTTGGAATAGTCTTAGTTACATTCCGTGACAATCCAATTTTTATGTTAAATCTCTTTTATGCTATCTCAATTTTAATGTGTTTTACATTTGTACGTTACTTCGTTTCAAACTTGGAGGCATGAAGAGCACTATCCTCGCAACCTAAACAATAATAATCTCTCATGAACAAATTAAATTTACGATGCTTTCATTATCCATGTTACACTATGTGAAATTCATGTTATGCAATTATTTGAAACATTATATGCTATGTGATGCATTCATGAAAACAAATTTCTTTAAACAAACATTATGATCAAGTCTCATCCATTCCTTGTTTTGAATCTCTAGATGTCGTCAAGCCGTCACTCAAACTCGAACTAGAGGTCCAAGACTAGCTCACAAAAGAAGATGATGGCATTCATGGCTAATCAGATGGCATGTGTGATTCCTGAAATCATCAGCAAGATTAACACAACCTCTACCCCTAACTCCTCAGTCGACTCCAAGGCTGAGCAACCCAAACCCGTCTCTTTTAACTTCAAGCACTTTTCAGCATGCAACCCTAAGCCTTTCACTGGAAATGATGAGGTGACAGCAATGCTTGAGTGGTTCGATAGCATTAAGGTCACTTTCAGCAACAGTGAATGTCCCGAGAATCTCAAGACTCGAAGTGCTACTGGGGTCTTTCAAGCCAGAGCCTTAGAATGGTGGACCAATGAAAGAAACATCCGCTCAAATTAAGAAGCTTTTGCCTTACCTAGGGCCGAAGTCAAGGAACTAATGATGGCTGAATTCTGTCCTGCTCACGAGCACTAGAAGCTCGAAGAAGAGTTCTGGGCTCTTAAGCAAATTGGTGATGACAATCTTGCGTACACCACTCGATTCAAACAACTGAGCTTTATCGTACAACACCTGGTGTCTACTCCTGACCACATGATCCGGAAGTATATCCATGGCTCACCTTCTGCCATGTGTGACACCATCGGAGCAGCAAAACTTGACACCATCGAGGCAGTCTATCACCTCGGAGCCAGCCTGAACAACAATCGTATCTGTGATAAGTAAGTTGTAGCACCCACTAAACCAGCCAACCAAATCACTGCATAACCAAGTGGTAGCAAGGGCAAGAAACGAAAGTTTCAAAACCCAAGCTGCAACACGATTGTCCCCGTTATAACCCCGAACCCTGTTACACTTGAAAACACGAAGAAACCATACACTAGGGCTCATCCCAAGTGTAATACTTGCCATTATCATCACCCAGCCAACTCTCCCCGCCGCCATTGCACTATGTGCAATCGTTTTGGTCACACAGCCCCTTATTGATGCAATGGAAATCAAGTTCAGTAAGCTCCCCAAAACCCTAAACCAGCAAACAACGCTTATGTATGTTACAAGTGTGGAGACACTACACATCTTCACCCACAATGTCCTCAACTGAATCAAGAACAACAACAGCAATAAGCTCCACGAGGACGAGCCTTCAACATCAATGCCAATCAAGCTCAAAACGACAATGAAGACATTAATGGTACGTTTCTCGTTGATAATCTTTATGCTTCTATACTAATTGATACTGGTGTGGACAAAAGCTTTGTGTCCGTTGAATTTGAATCTATGTTAAATTGTGCATGCTCGAAACTACCTAATTCATTCACAGTCGAAGTTGCCAATGAAAAATCCATCACAGTTGATTCTATTCTACACGATTGCTTTCTCACGCTCAACGATCACGTTTTCCCTATCGACCTCATACCCATGCAATTGGGTAGCTTTAATATCATAGTAGGCATGGATTGGCTTCGTAAGAACCATGCCGAAATCGCTTCTCACCAAAAATACGTTCGTTTACCTCTTCCTTCTGGCGATACCTTACACGTTTATGGAGACAGACCTTCAAAGAGACTGAATCTTATGTCATGCACACAAGCGAACAAGTACTTACGTAAACAGTACTTTGCGCCCACATTGTGGAAGAAAAAGGCAAGGGAAAGAGCCTAAGTGATGTTCCAGTGGGGTGTGATTTTCCTGAAGATCTACCTGGTCCTCCTCCATCTCGATCTGTTGATATTTTGCATTGATCTGATTCCTGGTTCGACTACCGTTGCTAAAGCTCCTTATCGTCTCGCACCCCCTGAGATGTAAGAGTTTTTTAGTCAACTTCAAAAGTTTCTTGATAAAGGTTTCATACGCCCAAGTACTTCCCCTTGGGGCGCTCCTATTTTGTTCGTCAAAAAGAAGGATGGTTCGTTCCGCATGTGCATCGATTATCGTGAGCTTAACAAACTTACAGTCAAAAATCGTTTTCCTCTCCATCGTATTGATGATGTCTTCGACCAACTTCAAGGCGCAACATGTTTTTCTAAGATTGATCTTCGATCTGGCTATCATCAACTTCGCGTTCTTGAAGAGGACATCCCCAAAACTGCTTTTCGCACTCGCTATGGTCACTACGAGTTCGTGGTTATGCCCTTTGGCTTGACCAACGCACCAGCAGTCTTTATGGATTTAATGAATCGTGTATGTAAACCCTACTTGGATCATTTTGTAATCGTTTTCATCGACGACATTCTCATTTATTCGAAAACTCAAGCTGAGCACGAACGTCATCAACACCTCATTCTTGAACTCTTACGTGGTGAACGCCTATACGCAAAAGTTTCTAAGTGTGAGTTTTGGATCAAAGAAGTTCAATTCCTTGGACATGTCGTGAATGAAAAAGGAATTCATATTGACCCTTCCAAGAATGAATCAATGAAGAATGGGATCACGCCTAAATCCCTATCTGAAATTCGTTCTTTCCTAGGATTGGTAGGTTACTACCGTCGATTCATCTCGGACTTTTCAAAAATCGCCGTTCTCATCACGTTGTTGACTCAGAAAGAGAAACCTTTTGTTTGGGGTCCCGAACAAGAGGAATCCTTTCAAACCCTTAAGGACTTGCTTTGCAATGCTCCTGTTTTTGCTCTTCCTAATGGAAACGATGACTTCGTTGTATATTGCGATGCGTCAAACCATGGTCTTGGTTGTGTCCTCATGCAATGAGACAAGGTCATCACGTATACTTCTGGGTAGCTGAAAATACATGAGAAGAACTACACTACCCACGACCTCGAGCTTGGCACAGTTATTTTTGCGTTAAAGATTTGGCGACACAACCTACATGGTACAAAATATGTGGTCTTCACCGACCATAAGAGCCTACAACATATCTTTAACCAAAAAGAGTTAAACATGCGTCAGCGTCGTTGGGTGGAATTACTTAACGACTACGAGTACAAAATTCACTACCATCCTGGCAAGGCGAATGTCGTGGCCAACTCACTCAGTCGTAAATCTCATGTCAACAGCATTCATTGCTCTCAAATCGTTAGCGATCTTCATACTCGCATTCGTGAGGCTTAGTACACATCCTTCAATGAGGCAAACATGTTCAACGAAATGAGGCGTGGTGTTGAAAACCAACTCATGACAAATCAGATGGACTCCAATACTACCTCGATCATGTTTGGGTGCCAAATCGCGACGATCTACATGAAATTATAATGAAGGAGGCACACAAATCACGATACTCCATTCATCCTGGTGCCGATAAGATGTACCATGACCTTCGTACATCCTATTGGTGGCCTGGTATAAAGAAAGACATTGCCACCTTCGTTTCCAAATGTCTCACTTGCTCGAAAGTCAAAGCTAAGCATCAGCATCCTTCTGGTTTACTCGAACTGAACACCCCAATCGCGTAATACAACAACATGCGGCATAAATATCAGGGAGTAACGTTACAAATTGCTCACAACTACTGGTACTAAATTTTTTCAATATCATTAACATCGTTTTACAAACTAAAAAAATACATGTAATTGTTCTTTTGTTTTAGAAGTCTAAGGCCCGAATGCAGTCCAATGCGTTGCATGCTTGAACAGTCGAAAACCTGAAACATATGTGAAAAACAGTCAGCATAAAAATGTTGGCGAATACATAGGTTTTATTAGCCAAATAAATGGCAAAACATTTGGTATTGCAATACTTTAACAGCTACGAGAACTGTCAATTGAAAATAAATATTGAAGCCAAAGAAAGGCGAAAATTTCGCATTTGCAATACATAATCTTAATTGTGAAAACTCGTGACAAAATAGGTTTGTATATGGCAATATGATTATTAATAAGTCATTTTTATGCCTTACATTGAAATCTTGTTTAAATCATCGTAAAAACTCGTTAATATGTTATTAGAAATCCAATCGAGGATTAATAATAACTGTTTTGAAATAAATCAAAACTTCTGTAAGTATTATATAGATCAAATCAATGAGTCATGATAATACTTCAGATATCTTTCTAAGAGTCCAATATATAGAGATATGGAAGATTCTACAAAGATTTGGATAATTGAACATTGAAACAATCATACACAAAATCCTAAAGTGATCCTGATAACGCTACAAGAATAATAAAATAAGAACACTTTTATATAGGAAGTACCAGCGGCGAATCCACCATGTTCTTATTTTATTATACACGTTTCGTTATCTAAATCACAACTACCACATAGCACATAAATCGTCAACTTGTACCAACTCGTAAACACGCATTAAAGCACACAATGAATCCAATCAAGGACTCCAATATCAGTACTTTAAACATCCTACAAGAATCAACCTATGAAGATAGATAGATGCTATAAGGATTCGGTTTCTGTTACATTGTCTACTCACATACGCATTAAAGCACACAATGAATCCAATCAAGGACTCCAATATTAGTACTCTAAACATCCTACAAGAATCAATCCATGAAGATAGATAGATGCTATAAGAATTCGGTTTCTGTTACATTGAATCAAAACAATCCTAAATCCTAATGGTGATTCGGGATAACGCCACGAAGGGTAATACAATAAGCACACCTATATATACGAAGTACCAGCGGCGTATCCACCATGTGCTTATTGTATTATCTAGTTTCGTTACCTGAATCACCAACCATCTACACAAAACCAAGCATCGAGTTGTAAAGTACTTCTTAAAAACCTTACTATGAAGATAGGAAGATCTAAGACAGTACTTCAAATATCCTATATGAATCTAACTATGAAGATAGGTAGATCACTTAAGGATTCAGATAAAGATCGCATTTGCATAATCGGAATAATACACATAAAAACACTTAGTGAACACATATATGCCATACATTTTGAAAATAAATCGATTACACATATGAATCACCCCAAAACATTTGAAAACGGTAAAAGAGGGGAACTATGTACTCGCCTGGGATTGCGTATAGTTCCAGTTCAAAGGGTATAACAAAGCTCAAAAGACCAAGAGTTCAAGTGTTGAAGTGGTTCCTAGTGTAACGGATACTATGTTAGCGAATCGACACCTAAATCGGAAGATCGGGTAGAATGAGGTCTTGTAAACCAAATGAGTATTGGAACTCATGTGATATGGTTTAACAAAGCCTACATTCTAAATCGTAACCTATCCTAAGTGCTTACGACCCATTAAGGTAGCTTATGCTACTTTAACGCGTCGTTCGTGCGAAAGCGCGTTCGGGATGCCTAACTAGTCCTATTACAAGTATTATATGCCTTTACATATCTAATTAGGTTATATAATCAGTTTAGATGTCAAAACATGTGTTACGTATGCTTAAAATGAAATTATACGCAAAAATGGCATTTTGGTCATTTTCCTAAGGCATATAAACTACTTATCATACGACTAACTAAACGAAGTGACCATAAGGTATAACCTCGGAAGGTTATTCCCTATACAACTATGGTCACAATACATGTTTGGTCGGATCCTAATGATCGGCCAAACGGGTCGGGTTCGGAAGTCTAAGCGGTTGTTTAGACCGCTTATCTTACGAGCCTAAACAAGCACTAAACTAAAATTGACAAGTTAAACATGTTAAAACATGTTTAACAAAGTTAGAAAACAAGTTTTATATCAAAACAAATGGTTTTGATATCCAAGAATAGTTTGGTTGCAAAATACGCAAAGACGCGTATTTTGACCGAAACTATGACTCGTCACTACACCTAGTTAATGTGGTAATCAGTAGGTATAGTCACAAGGGACTATAACCATCATGATTACGCTCACGTTGCGAAGTTCAAACGAACCTTGTGTTGACCATAGACTGGTCAAAGTAGAAAGTCAAACACTGTTTGACTTTCACGCTTGAAAAACGATAACAAGCATGAAAGAAACTTAAAAAGGGTCCAAGCTATAAAGATTTGAACTCAAAATTTCTCAGGTATGAAGCTTCACAAGGAGAGCTTCAACTTAGAGAAGAAATTGAGAGCAAATGTGCAAGTGAAAGTGATGAAGATGGTGGGTTTATATAGGATTTGGACAACCGTTAGGATCGTTCCTTGATTTACGAGCTTCAATCTCAACCATACATGTAAGGCACATGGTTTTGGAATACTATGGGTGCCCAAAACCATCACACGGTATTGAGAAAAGTTACACAAAAGACCCCCCAAGTTCAACCTGGTTGTGAAAATGAAGTTTATGCACAGATGAGGCCATGGCGTCGCACCACGGCAAATCCATATAGTGGTGGCGCAGCGCCACCATGTGCCAGCTCCCAGAAAGTTTCAATAATTGACCGGTTTGGTCCCTGCAACACTTTTGAGCCATTTTCGATGTGTTTAAACCCCGTTAACCCCATTTCAAGGCTCTAAAATGAAGTTAAAGTATAGGGAACGTGAAACATGCTCAAAAACATCTCGGATATCGGTTCGTTTAGTCGTACCATCGCGTTGTTCGGTTAATTACGACGGGAGTCGTAACGAACGCGAAATCGATCCAAATTACGCGACGAGTAAACTTCTAACATTCCAAACACTAAAATAAATTATTTTAATGATTACAAAAATTTTTGGATCTTCATATATATTCAGAACGTAAGATATGCGCGTAAATGCAAACTTATGCACTTTTTGACGCTTTTAGTCCCTATTGATCAAATAAGCATATTTTCGCATAACGAACCACTCAAAGCCTATTTCTAAGCTATGTAAAGGATATTTAGGGTACATTTAGCTTATGATCAAGTTCCGGAATGTTCGTTACTAAACGAATCAGCAGACTTTCGCAGTTTGACGCAAAAAGTCCCTAAGAGTGAATAAACTTGTTTTTGACACACCAAAGCTTTCAAAACCTATTTCAAAGTTACATAAAAGTTATTTAAGGTATGTTAAGCCTATGTCACTGTTCCGGAGTGTTTTCTGCATTAAACTGATTACGTTTACGCATCAGTTCGCGTATAACTTACCAGAAAGCGATTTAAAGCTTGAAAATGAACTAGAATCAAAACGTGAAATTGTAAAACCAAAATAAACAAATTTTTGAGACCAAAACACATTGTTTCTTTGATAAAAGATAGTTTCCTACATCGTGTGTGTTTACGGAGAACAAGTGTCACACGAACAACCATAAATCCCAGTTTGGAAGTGGGATAGCATTGCTATGGACTTCATAACTAAACTCCCTCGTACACCTTCTGGTCATGATAGCATTTGGGTGATCATTGACCATTTGACCAAATCCGCTCACTTCCTCCCCATTCGTGAGGACTTCAAAGTTGAGAAACTAGCTCGAGTCTACACGGATGAAATCATATATCGTCATGGTATCCCTATTGACATCATTTATGACCGCGATGGTCGTTTCACCTCACGTCTTTGGCAAACATTCCAAACTGCTATGGGTACTCACTTGAATCTTAGTGCACCCTTTCATCCTCAAACAGATGGACAGATTGAACGTACTATCCAAACCCCAGAGGACATGCTTCGCTCTTGTGTTATCGACTTTGGTGGTAATTGGGATGTACATTTACCTTTAATTGAGTTCTCATACAACAACAGCTATCACTCTAGTATTCAAATGGCTCATTTTGATGCATTATATGGTCGTAAGTGCCGATCTCCCATTTGTTGGCATGAAATTGGTGACGCTCAAATTACTGGCCCTGAGCTTATTCAAGAAACAACGGATAAGATTCTTCAAATCCGCGACAAATTCCTCAAGGCTAGAAGCAGACAAAAGAGCTACGCCGATAAGAGACGCAAACCTTTAGAGTTCAATGTTCGTGATCACGTATTATTCAAGGTGTCTCCTTGGAAAGGAGTAATCCATTTCGGTAAAAAGGGAAAACTTGCTCCACGCTTTGTTGGTCCTTTCAATATACTCGAGAGGATTGGTAAAGTGGCATATCGACTCGATTTACCTCAAGAACTCAGCAATGTTCATCCAACATTTCACGTCTCGAACCTTAAAAAGTGCTTAGCTGATGAAGGACTTCAAGTTCCTATCGACGACTTGCAAATTAACGAGACTCTTCACTTTATGGAAAAACCGGTCAAAATCATGGATCGAGGAACCAAACAACTTAGGCGCAGCCGAATTCCCATAGTCAAGGTGCATTGGGAAGGAAAGCGTGGTGCCGAATTCACTTGGAAACTCAAGAGTGAGATGAAGACCAAGCATCCACAACTCTACGTTCAGCCTTCCTCTTAGATTTTAAGGATGGAATTGTCACACCCCAACCGATGGCTGAAACATCGGGATGAGACGAAGATGAGATACAAGGTTCAAACAAAAGATAACGTTGTTTAAAAAATACATCAAAATAACAAAATTAATCTAGGTGTGTATCTAAGTCCACCTAAATTGCTTTCTTCATAGCATCATCGAGTCTATCAACCTGCAACATGTATTAAAATAATCAACAAAAAGTTGGCGAGTATACAAGTTTTGTTACATAGCATAATATAGTATAAAAAGTGTTCATATCCAACATGATTCATAATATGCAATACTAGTATGCTAAAATGGCGTACAATATGTTCAAACCCAAGTATACAACGCGTTAAAAGAGCCTATCCCAAATAGAGTAGTGGGAGGTAACAAGTTTAACTTAATAATACCCCAAGACTAATGGGCGGTGCGTTAATCCTATAAAGCTATAATTGTTAAGGTAGGCTAGCAAAGTTAATGAGCATATATCGACCAAGTAGTTTACAAAGCATACGAGATTAACAAGTATCACATATAGTTTCATGTTAAGCATGGATAGAGTTTAAAAATAGTTTCATGTGAGTGTAATTTTGTATAAAATACATGTTGCATCCCAAAGTGTTTAAAGAGTAAAATGGGATCGAGTATACTCACGGTTTTGCAAGCTTTCCTACTTGAAATCCCGCGAGTGATGTTGGTGGATGGATTAATTTGGAGCACCTTATCCTTCTACATGAAGAAAACATAGGTGTGTTGTGACAACCCTCGTAATTACATGTATCCGTACGATTTATTAATGTTAATTTAAAGTGCTTGATGTCTGTGTTGAATTACTTAACTGTTTCCTGATTTATGTGCCATACTTACATGTGCTTGTTAACCTACTAGTCATGTGCAGAAAATTTACTAAAAGGTCCTGAATATTTTCCTAAGTGTTAGGAATTAATTGTGTTACAAAAATATATATATAAGACACCTTACGGGACAATTAAACACTTTAACGGAACAGTATCCGACCGAATAACCAGACATTACCCGGGACACTAAATATTTGTCAACCACATTGTTTTATTATTTTTGACTAGTCGTGATCCCCGTTTGCCATAACACCCACTAAAAAGCAACTAACTAACATATGAAACCACATACTTGGATTTGAACTTATATTTACCAACTAGCCATCAAATATTACAAATAACCCCCCCCCCCATGTCCCATTTACGGTTCAAAGAAAAGGACCCACCCCAAAAATCCATACCATACTTCATATCTTGTTCTTGGATTATATTCCAATATTTTAGTAGATGTCTTGCTTGAGAATCTTGGCAAGATATTGTAATAATCAATATAAGTAAGATGCATATCATTCACAAGATCTTCATATCCCCACCTTTCACCTCACAATCTTCACTCTCACTCCTCACTCTCTCTCCCTCTTTCGGCTCACCCCAAACCGCCACCACTAAACCACCACCTTCATCCATTTTCAAGTCTCATTCAAGTGTAGAAGAAGGGTTATAGGAGCTTGCATCTTGTGGTGCTTCAAAGGAGCCTTGTTCTTGCTTATTCATCATCTTTTTCTCAACACCTCCTTCACTAGATTCTACCCTAGCCTTGTGCTAGTAGTAAGTTCCTTGTGCACCCTTGTTCATCTTGTTTTTATGGCTAAAATTTGTAGTATGATACTTATGTTTAAAACACTAAAGATCTAGAACACAAAAAGGGGTTAAACAAAAAGATGAACATAAAGCTTTACTGTGAACTCGCTCAACTTTGTTGTTGATTTGTTGTTACATGCCTTGCAGGTCGTTAAGTACTTATGGAGCTTGCGCGAGGAGGAGGTCGTTGTGGGATATGGACTATCATGTCCCGTGCCTAATAAATAAACTTTATGAACTTATGTAACTTATGTTTGGTCGTTAAACTTATGAACTATAAACTTATGTTTGGACTTACGTCTTATGCTTCCGCTGTTAACTTAAAGTCGGTTACTGTATTTTGGTCACCAATTGTATTGTGGTTGGTTTATTTACTTAACTACGTTGTTCAATATGATTGGTGGCTCGATCCTGGTCATGTCACGCCTCCAAGCGGTGATACTCCGCATGGTGGATTTTGGGGGTGTGACATGTGTGAGTTTGGGGAATAACGGAAGATTATAGATTCGGAATTTAAAATACATGAACATAGACATAGGAAAAAAATCATCCATCACATATGATGTTTAGATGATATACTTACTAACTTGACAATGTCCACTTGTTCACCATCAAGAGTTTGGTTTGTTTGAATGTTACATAAGTATTACATAGAGTATACTATATCATATATGTCAAGCATGAGGTAGAAGATTAAAGTCTTCATTTAGGCACCTCTAAGTATCATGGAATTCATACATGAGGTAGGAAGAACAAAGCTTCCATTTAGGTACCTCCATTGTTCACCGCTACACTTGTTGTTATAAACAACAAGGAGGGTCATGAACTTACAAGAAATAATGAAAAAACAATAACTAATCTATGGAAAACATCAAGAAGTGAGTGGATTTCTATGAAAGATAGCCCAAGCTTGTCTAATAATCACACATTCATCAAGCTTCAAGCTTGAACACTTGTTGTGGGTAAAACCCTAACTAAAACAGAATGTTTGTAAGGTTTTATCCTCTGATTCAACATTTCTCAACCTTGTTTTTAAGCCTAACTAACCATTTAATTGATTATGAGCATTAGGAGATAGGTTTGAGATGAGATAGACTCAAGTTTAACTAAGATTAACAAGTTTAAATGAAATCAGAAACAAATAATCCACTTTGGAGCCTTTTTGGCGACATTCCAGGGCTTGGTTTTCCATGGAAAATCTCTGGAAAGGTTCCTAAGGTTGTTCCACAAAAGTGGGAAAAAGAATCAAGTGAAAAGACGAAGAAATGAGAGAGTTATGCATACTTTTGTGAAGGTTGATGTTTCTACTCGAATCTTCAAATTACCAGCTGATTAGAGGGAGATTGAGAGTGTTTTTGAGAGTTTGTAAAGTGGAAATGGCTTGGGGAATGATGGGTTTATATAGGGAAGAGTTTGGTTAGGTGTTAGGTGAGTAATTAATGTTAAAAACTTGTTTAAAAATAAAAAAAACATCAAAATAGCGCCAAATACAGGTCTGATCAGATGATGCTGCGCGCTGGGCTTCGTCGCGGGCCGCGGACCTGCAGGTGGGTCGGGTCGCGGGCCGCCTGAATTCAGATTGGGATGTTGGCTTGATTTGAACGACGGTACAAACTTTTAAGGGGCTGGGTTTGCTCGATGTGAAGGTCGCAGCCGAGTGGCTGTGTGCGTGATTGATGAAGATGGTGACCCGGGTTCGAGTCCCGTGGTCATCAGTTTACTTATTTTTTTTTGTTTTAAAGACATAATAACACTTTTAGTTATGTGCACAAATGGTCCTTGTAAGTTTAAAATTCAGCAAGTACTCAAATATTCCCTTGACTTTAATCAACTAACTTATGTTACTTTTTAAAAGAAACTAGCCTTACAATTAAAATTAACTATGTTAGTTTGTTTTTCCACTAACTTTAAAATTTAACAAGACTAACTAGATTATTATAAAAATAAAACTTTTAATTTGTTAAAATTAATTAATTTAATTAACTACATAATGGATAAATAACCATATTTATAACGAATTAAAGATAAAAGATTTTTCAACGATCAACCATTTCGCGAAACTTTCGAGTTTCATTATTTACGAGTTTTGACTAGTTTAATGAGCATCGAGTTTCATTGTATAATAACGAACCAAGAGTCTTGGATAACATATCGTTCAAACATGAATTTTGATTATCAATTGCACATAAGTCTAATATGAATACACAAACATGATTAAAATAGCTTCATTTTCATTATGATCAATAGTCTCGAATTACATATGAAACGAAAGTAGATTACAAAGAGAGTACAAGTGTCCAAATATGGAAGGTACAACACGACTGACTAAAATAAGAAAATGAGAAAATGAGGAGCGTTACAGAAATCTCCTAAAGTAGGGAGACTGTAATGCTTCGCATATTTGTACTTTCCTGATTTAGCAAGCATTGTTGTACTTTCTAGTTTTAGACACTTGTACTCTTGTCGTATTATACTTCGCTTCAAATTGTAATCCAAAACGATTGATCATAATGAGAACGCAATTCTTTTAATCATATTTATGTTATTCATGTTAAACTTATGTGCAAATTTGTAATCATATTTCACAATTTGAACATTATGTTATGCATGATTCTTGATTCTTCGATACACATTGATGCTTGACACTCGAAAAACCGATTAAAACCCGTAAAATAGTCAAACTTGAAACTTAAAACATTGAAAACAAGTGGGTTTGCACGGACCTGCAAATCCGCACGAATCTGCCGATCCGCACCAAGTAGATCTGCACATTTATCCGTGCGATATTTTAGGAAACCCTAATTTTCACCCGAGCCTATAAATAGGCACACTACTCCACTCCAAAATTCCCCCACTTTCTTGCAAACACTCTCAAGCCCTCCTTGGCATCCAGAACCTACTGTAAGGGCCTCTCTTTCATTTTCAATTACATTTCATTTCAATTCTTACATTTAAATCACAACCCATAAACTTTTCACAAAACCCTCTTGATTCGACCTATCTCAAGGATGGTTTTGTAACATTCCCAAAAAATTTAAATTTAAAATAAAGTTATTACACGAATAGGTCATGGTTAAGTTGACCGATAGAAATATAAGGTATTTTGGCGAACGTAGGAATCGTTTAATAATTATAATAATAAAAATACATTATATTTGAACCTACTCAGTTTTTAATGAAACTTGGTTCAAAATGTAGATAAGATTATTCTCGTTCTAATGACATATTTATTGTTTTATAAAACGTCATATTTTATAAGTTATGAACGCCTAATAAGTGAAGCAGCTGAATTAATTATAATATATAAATTAATAAAAATAAAAAATAAAAATAAACTAACTATCTGCATATTTACGTGTACATATTAAAATATTAAAATAATCAAAATTTACATTAAAGTATATGTTTGTAATTTGAATAAAATAATAATAAAAAAATTCAACAACTAACTTTAATAATTTCATTATACGTGTAGAGTGTTATATAGAATATGTATATAATATTAAATTATAAACTAAACAATTGAAATTGTAAAAGTGCAAGAACATGGAAGCCAAAATTGAATGCATTAAATGCATGGGTACGTGGCTTAATTTCGTAACCTCCATATCTCCCAACTATAAATAGGTGGTATGTAGCAGCCATTTCATTTGCACACCCTTCTTTCTTTCTACCATATCTCGTGATCTCTCTCTCTCTCTCTCAAATTCTAATTTTTTTTATTTCACTTATAATAATAATAAAGCTCTGCCCCGTTTTAAGTGTTGTAACCCCTGATCACTGAGTCAATACCCTGTCCTATTGTTTTAGGACCCACCAACGCATGTAAAGGCTTTGGCCGACTAAGTACGTTGGGGTTCTGTCTCGTGACATATTGATAAAGTTGAATTGGGTTACTATACTTAATGCGAGTGCATTATATATTTTATTAAATAGTTCAGGAGTTATACCCAAGATATAACAACCCTCCTAAAACGACCCTAAACATTCTTAAATACATCATGTACCTGAGAAACAGACCCGAATAACATTAATTTTAATAAAAAATAAGAAAAACAAAGATTCTGGGTCGCTCGCGGCGACCCAGATAACCTAACTTTGTCGCGGGGCGCGACAACATGTTGCTTGCCGAACACCTGAGTCGCCACGTGTCGATGACTCATCAAACCCATTGCCTCCTTTTAGGCTCTCGCGGGCCGTGACGGAAGTAAGGGGAGGTTCTCGCGGGACGCGAGAGACCTTTGTCTCAGCTATAAAAGGAGCAGAGAATGGCATTTCAATCCGTTCAAATCTCTTTCTTTTCTCTCAACTTCTAAATAGGCTAAACTATAGCCAAATGCCCCCTAATAAGCGACGTTCTGCCTCGTTGTAAGTTTTATAACCCCCGGTTACGTATTAGTTACTCTGCCCGATTGATCTAGAGCTCCGTAACGCATGTCAAGGCTCTGCCTGACTCAGTCGTTGGAATTCTGTCTCGGGAGTATAGCTAATGTAAATTGGGTTATTTTAGTAACACATGTGCATTATTTATATTTTTAGAAAGTAACCCAAAAATAGTACAATCAAGCTATAATATTACTAGGAAGCCTGTAGAAATACCTAAGTCTACAAATGTGAGTACATCTGCTTTTCATAAACTGTTTTATAAAACCTCATTTGTTTTAAATTATAATTAACAATGATTGAGTATTTGTATTCTACAATTATCGTCGGTATGTTGGTGTTTTGTATACATAACTTGTTACTGCACTGTGAGTAGTAACATTACCACAAGTCAGGATTGGCAGTATCGTGGGTGGTAATTAAAGTAGATGTAAACAAATGTAATTGCGGGTTGCCCTCAATGCTGTAAAATGATAAAACTGTTTTGATTAAACTGAGATGCACTCACCAATATTTCTTGCTGATAAAATGTTTTAAACACGTGTTTCAGGTAACTTAGTGTGAAGCCAATAAAAGCCAGCCGGAGAGCACTGAAGGCTTAGAAAAGTGGCTATAAAAGTTACCCAGATAAGAAGAAGAATTATTTTCAATAATTAGGGTTTATCCCTATAAATATATTACAAATGAATATCGGGTTTTGTCCCACTTGTTTATTATAAATGTATTATCAGCAAAACTTGGGTTTTATCCCATTTATCTATTTTAAATATTTTGGTGTTTAACTCTGATAACAATATTTCCTAACTACGGTCCTGATGAAACTTTCCGTTGCCAAATTAATATACACCGATACCATCTGAATGGCTCGCGGCTCCCGCTCCCGGGGTGGGACCGGGGGCTGTGACAGGTTTCCACTAGTTTTGCTTGGGAAAACTGCTGTGGAGCATCACACATACGAGATTGAATCAAGATTTATAAAAATCTAAACATTTTACAACTCATACAAAACTTTCTTTTCGATTATTGTACGGTCTTGATAGAATCTGGAACCTTTCATAGTTAAGGGCCTGCATTATGGTTAATTTCCATCAAGAAATGATCTGATTAAATGGATCAAACACTCGTTTCAATAGAACAGTGGGTTCGCACGGATGGACTAGGTCCATCCGTATGAACGGACATCTTCCGTATTCTGTTTTGATTTCTGTTCTCGCACATGTTTATCATTGTTTAACCATTTTATCTACGGATCCAAATAAATTAAACAACTACTTCACCTTTTCAATTAAATCAGTTTAAAACTAAAACAGTTCCCAACACTAACAGTCGGTTCGTACGGATAGACTATGTCCATCCGCAAGAACGAACCTGTTACCTAAACTGAATCGTTTTACCTTCTGTTTTTAACATCAGCTATTACATACGAACATTTTATTTACTGTTTTAAATTAATTATCTTACTGTTTACAAAACAAATCAGTTCGTATAAAAAACTAACAGCCAGATCCATTTTTTTGCCAAAACCCCAATCTGTACGATGGACTATGTCCATCCGTACTAACCAACCGGTTACCCATTTTATCTCGCACATTTCACGTATCTTAACAATCTGATCTAACACTCTTTCACAACAGAATACTTAGACTCCTGTTTGACCATTTCAGTGTAATCTCGGTGCTCAAATTTCATCAACTCCACTCGCGGTTTCGTATTTACCTTATGCAAAACTGTGAGTATACTCGATCCCTTTTTTCATTTTATTCACTTTCGGTGCAACGTGTACATTATACAAAAACACACAACACTATGATACTTGTTTATTCAAATCACACTTTATCCACAATTAAACATGAAAACATGTTATACTTGTTAGATTCTTATGCTTTGTATACATTGTGTCTATATGCTCATTAACTTTGCAAGCCTACCTTAACAATTATAGCGCTACAAGATTAACGCACCACCTCGATTCTTAGGGTATTGTTAAGTAAAACATGTTACACCCTCTTCGTCTCGATGAGGTTGGGTAATCACGGTTGCGTTGGAAACTTAGGTTTGACATATTGTTTACACCCATTCAGCATATTAGTAACTTGTATGCATTATTCATGTTGGATATGAGCATGTTAAAACATTTTATTCTTATGCTATGTATCAAACTTGTATACTCACCAACATATTGGTTGAACTTTATTTTAATACATGTTGTAGGTTGAAAAATGAGGCTATTGAAGAAACAAGTTTAGGGTGGACTTAGAAACACACCTAGATAATAAACAATGTTTGAAATTTGATTCATGTTTTGATCATATTTGGTTTTGAACAATGTATGACATTTTGGCATTTATGAAATATTGATTAATTATATTTTCACAATTAGTGTTATGATGCTATGAGCAATCATGTTTTCGTCTCACTCCGATGTTTCCGCCATCGGTGGGGGTGTGACAATTGACACCTTAATCGCATGCCAGTTTTATGTTAATCTTGATAATTAAGTTTGCCATATGGATTCGTTTAAATCCTTTTTCATACTTTTAAACATGTTGCAGGTTGATGATGTTGATGTTGACGAAATCTAGTAGGGATGCTTTAGAAACACATTTAGAAATACTAGAGATGTCGTTGTACTTGCTATATTTTGTTGTATCGTTTAAACAATGTTGTACTTTGCTTCTTGTATCATTGTTGTATTTCCAAAACATTGTTGTATTTGATTTCCTTGTATTGTACTTGACAATTGTTATCAATGAAAAGAAATAGGTTTGGAATTAAATATTGTCGCAATAGCATTATGAAGTCTCGAACAATCTCGTCCACATCCTGCCCCTATGTTTCCGCTATCGGTTGGGGTGTAACATGGACCACCCTCAGGAATCTCTTTTTGCTCAATCTCCACACTGGATGGATCATCCAGAAGAATATAATCTAAAGCACTCGTCTCTACAAAACAAACAAGTGCAAAAATAATAAGAATCATTGAATGATGCATAAGGACACGGGGAACATAAAATACATACCCCTCCGATCAGCACAAAAGATGTGTTCAAAATCAGAATCAACCCAATTTTGACTAACACCCAAAACCACAAGAAGCTCCTCCGGAAAAGCCCTTAGCTTTGTACGGGAAGCACGAAGTTTAAGTAGCAACCCCTGCTCAAGTTCATATACCTCCGGCTCTTTTTCATTCAAACCCTCGGAAAACTTACGAGGGATAACTGTAAAAGAAAGTAACTGATTGGAAATGAAAAAGAACTGGTTTTTCCAGGCGTAAGTATGACTGACAGTCGTAGAGAGAAGGGCAGTCTCACACTGATTTTTCTCAATGGTGTACCAGTCCCCATTCTGGGCAAACGGAATAAACGACAGAAATCAACAAAGAGGGCTCATAACTTAATGCAGGGCAAAGGATTGAAAAGTGCATTATACGTGCAACACCAACAGGGGCCAATTGGCCAAGAGAAAGACGGTAGTATTTCTACACTTCCAAAAAGATGTTTGTAAAAGGGTATCTCAGGTTTGGTTGGTCAAGAATACGGGTATAAAAAACCCAAAACCCTTTCGGATAATGATTAGCAGTCCTTTCCCCTGGAACTTCAGTCTCAAGGGAAGGATCAATGCCATGATCCAAACAGAACTTATCAATCTCTGATCTAGTAAGTTTCGAAAATTGGACGAGCATATCATTCTTATTAGAACCCATTTGAAAAGTAAAGAGAGCAAGCGGCAACTTACCAAATTTATAAAGAAGAATCGCCAGAAAATCCCACCAGAAAAAACCATTGGACCGAAGGAGAATTCAATGAAAAAAGAAAAGTAATTGGAAGAAAGGAGGAAACGAATGCTTATAAGGGAGTTATAAATTTCAAACTTCAAATCCCCAACAAAACGGGACAGGTGGAGGGTGGGGATGTAACTGCCAACAGCTGGCAGGCTAGGGCAATCAAGAGCTCCCATGCGGCATTGTCACATCAATCACCTCCGAGCCGCCTGGACAGGCAAGTGGGCCTTAAATGAAAAGTAGCACATGATGAAATGATAAAAACTTACAATAAAAGGGCCAGGGGTAGACTAATACCTCCCGACGGGAAGCCCATAGCCATAGAATAAATGCCTCATACTTCTAGTTCCCCCGTTTGATGATTTAAAACTCTTTTCTTTTTTATAAAAGACCAACATAATATCAAACACCACAACAAAGAAGAACACGCAAGGCAGCTAACGACTTTTAAGAAAAGCAAGGGCAGAAGATAAAAACCCCTAGACTTAGAGTCATAAGCACTGACATTTACAACATCGATACTTATGACTGAGGGGCTGATGATGTGGATACTCGGAGATCCCAGTCAGCAAAATCAACATTAATAATAATCGTAAATAAACAATAAAGAATGCTAAACATAAACTGAAAATCGAAAGCTGGAAGTTCCCGACGAGAAGCTGATACACCAATAGTTGGTGACAGGGAGCTAAAGTTACTGTACAACCTTGGAACTTGAACTCGGTAGGTCAAAGTGATTAGACTTCTCCCTAAAACACATAAAGGTTTCCTCAAGACACACAAACCTGAATCTTACCCAAAGAGGCAAGGTTATCCCCGTAAGCAACGTCAAGGGATGATAAGCTTACCAAGACTAAAAGGTACCAGCTGGCACAAGGCTCCTTTAGGCAGAGCAATCTGTCTATAAAAGGAGTCTTGTTCATCCCAAAGTAAGTCCACTTCTCTCATTCTCACTCTAAATTCTTATCCTATTATTTCGCTAAGACTCTTAAGAACAATCCACCGATTCTCATGTCGGAGTCCAAACATGGGTGTCACACCCAGATATTTCCACGTATTACCGGTGGGCCCGGTGGGGAGTATCGTGACGTAGTTGATATCATCATGGTCAGATAATCAAAGTTTAATGCACAACAGAAGTCTAGAAAGTAAAATATTAATACAAACGGAAACACAAAATATAATTAAATATTATACAAGCGGTTATATGTGGATCCACAGGCGGATATTAAAACATAAAGAAAATATTGTTCGACAGACTTTAAGTATTAAGAGCTTGCAAGACTCTTTATTTAATACTCAGGAGCTTCCAGCCCATTACGCGTAGTACCTGCACTTAATCTTTTGAAAAATACGTCAGTTTACACTGGTAAATACAATTAACTGACTTTTTTGAAAACATTTATGAAAATTGATTTAAATGCACAAGGCACAAATTTCTTTTGTAACTTGGGGCAATTATTTAAAATAATCTTGTATACAGATTTACATGTTTGTCGTACGTTCAGGGCCCGAAATAGAAGAGCCGGGACAATATTAATAGACACACCACTAGTATAAGCCCACAGGAAGTTTCCTCATGAGTGAGATACCGTTTTACATACGCAACTGTTAGGTGTATGCCTACACCCCGTGCTTAAGTCGTGACCATTTCAAATGAATGAGCTGAGGATATCCAGGACACGGTCATATTAACCCCCAAATGCTTTGTATCAAACAAAATAGATTAAAACGGGTTATCTCAATGATTTAACCACTAATCGATTAAATATTCAATACCCGACCAAGCGGTAATAATTTACCGTATCCCAAGCCCGTATAAGGGAAAATAAGTTAAAAGTATTTACCTGAGCAAAAAATGTAAATCAAACTCAGTCGTGTATATTCTGATCAACAACTGCAGGTAGCTTTTATTGGGCTCCAAATCTGGAACGAAGGTTTTTAATAACCTATTAGATTCCTAACGGGTCTTATTAAGTTATAACTTAGACCGGTTAGTTTTAAGGAAAAGCTTACGGTACGAAACGCGAGATTAAGCGATGACCGGATTAGAATGTGATTTAGACCCAACAAGTATGAAGACTTGTATAAAATGGGTAAACTAAATACAATTTGGATTTTGAAATAAAAATGATAAGGTTTGACCCGTTTCGGCTAATTTATGCAAACTAGTCACGTACCGAACACGTATAAGCATAACGGGTAACCGGATAAGACAAGTACAAGTTCCATAAGTTATTATGCTTAAAATATGTTGTGATATTAGTAGGATATCTTCAATTATGCCCATAACGAGTTTAAAACCAATTTAAGCCCCGAAGGGTAATTTGGTCATTTTAAAGTTTATAAAAGAGGTTTAATAGCAAACTGAGGTTTTGGTCTAATATATTCAGTAAAAATATTTATTTTATCAAGTTACATCAGTAAGATATCTTACATATGTGAGGTTTATCATTTATGGCCAAACTATGCACCGTAGGGGCATTTTGGTCATTTCACATATGCTTTTAAGGTCAAATTTGGAAGTCTGAGTTCAAGACTTATACTTACTATTAAAGTATTAAAATTTATTTATAAAATCAGTAGGTAACAAGTCTTAGGCGTTAAATATGGTTTTAAACCATACTACGCGCCTAATTAGCGTAAAAGTCGGTAAATGACGATATTCATGATGTTTATAAAATTCTGAAGTTTTGATCAGTCTTTAATTCTTAAAATATTTTATTTATTATATAACATCAGTAGAAAAAGGTTTGGCATGCAAATGATATGTAAAACTCATTTTATTAATGAAAAGGGCATTATCGTCAACTACCGAATTTATACTAGAGCTCTATGTTATGGTCAGTATGAAATTTGACAAAAATTTCCAAAACTCCCTAAAAATTATATCATAATAGTGGGTAGCAAGTTCGGTGCCAAAATATGGGTTTAAATATGATTTATTCTAAAAATATCATTTAATTAACAAAACGTTTTATTTTACGCTATCTTGCATAACTTTTGATCGGGACCAGAAATTGATGTCAAATTTTATGGACATACTTATTTTTCAGTAATAAAACTTTTTGTCCTCTCACATTTTCAAAAATCCCGTTTTTATAATATAAGGGCATAAATGTCAACTTTTAAGCAAATAACGGAAATTGCAATGTACTATGATTTCGAAGGGACCATGATGTATAACCTCAGAGGGTTATACTAACATGTAACATGGTCACAACAGAACCTTAAGGCATATCTAAAGTAAGCTAATTCGGTTCAGAACTGAAAGTCAAAGCAAAAGTCTACTTTTGCGACTTTCGGTTGTGAACCGAGCCTAATACTCAGAATTGTCGGGTTGAACATGCCTAAACATGTTCTTATATTATTTACCAAGTTATTTAAGTGATAAAATATATTTTATAGCTTTTTCATTATTAGTTATGAATTATTTTATAAAACTGACCCGTTTGACTTTTCTGTTCATAACTTTGACCCGATAATTGACTGAGTAAACGTGATAATTAGAAGGTGCCCTTTTGAGGGATTATCACCTACTTAATTACCAACACCTAGCCACTTTCAATTCGAACAATGGCTGGACCGTTAGTGATTAATCACAAAGTCAAAGTATAATTACGATATCTTTGACTTCCAGTCATTTAACTAATAAAAACTTAACTAAAGAAGCTAAGAACACTCACAATGGTCCTTAGCATGAAGATTAGACTTGAGAAAGCTTCCTAGAAGACCAGGATGCTCCAGAGATCAGTTGAGAGTAAAAACTTGAAGTGTGCAAGTTCAAGAATCCAAAACATTTATATAGAAATTTGAATGCTCTAGGATCATTACAGCTGTTATGGGAGGTCATCAGATGTTAACAAGTGTCCCCATGGCAGTAAAAACCACTTGCTCAGTCCCTGGTAACAAAAAACTAGCATGCAATGGCGGTGGACAGGCTGCAACATGCAGCTGTCCAGTTTTTGGTCGCTGGTGACTTAGTCGCGGCCCGCGTAGACTTCAGGGAAGGTCTATGCGCCCCGCGAGGACCCTTAAATCCGGTAAAAACTTTCCCTGCTTTTCATTTTCAGTCCCTGGTCCATATTTAGTTTAAATAACTTTCATTAATTGCAGTATTAACCCCCATAGTTAACTTTTAAGTGCCTTGGGTCATAAGATTAACTTTGTTAAGCTCCCGGTTAGCTATGAGACCACTCGAAAAGTCTTGATTGCATTGAAACTATATAAAATCAATATCCGACATCCGCGAGAATATGATAAAATGTTACAAGGCTTCGGGATTGTTAAAAGGTCACTCAGATGTAACATTTTAACATGTTGACACGTTTAACCCTCGTGCTTTGTAAATTCTAAATTTTTAAGCACAAACGGCTTTTTGCGTCACATATTATATTTAACAAAGAATACGAATATCGTGTAAGGTCAATCAGAGGCACAAGTTTGGCACGTTGACATTTTTGATCCTTCCACAAACATCTTTACACTAATTGACCACTTTAGTCCCTCAAAGTTATCTTTTCACATATTTAATGTTATGACACGTGTCGTTATTGCATTGGACATGATTTTTGCGAGGTGTTACATCCTCACCCCCTTAAAAGAAATCTTAACCTCGAGATTTACTGAAATAAATGAGGGTATTTCTTTTTCATAGTGGATTCAACTTCCCACGTATATTCTAGGCCTCTACGGGCATCCCATTTTACCTTCACAATAGGAACATTTTTTCTTTGTAGCTTCTTAACTTGTCGATCCTCGATCGACAAGGGTTTTTCAACAAACTTCAAGCTTTCGTCAATCTGCACATCCTTATGCGACATTGCTAGCGACTCGTCGGCTAGACATTTCTTTAAATTGCAGATGTGGAATACATTATGTATCCCACTAAGCTCTTCAGGTAGATTCAGCTTGTAAGCTACAGTTCCGACGCATTCGTTGATTTCGAATAGTCCTATGTACCTTGGGCTCAGCTTGCCCTTTTTGCCAAAGCGCATCACCCCTTTCCAGGGTGACACTTTGAGTAACACTTTATCACTAACTTCAAATTTTAGAGGTTTGCACCTCATATCTGCATAGCTTTTCTGCCTATCCCTGGCAACTTTCAGACGATCACAGATTTGAACAATCTTGTCCGTCGTCTCCAGGACTATATCAGGTCCTGATAGTTGGGTTTCTCCAACTTCCGCCCCACAAACTGGCGTTCTGCACTTCCTTCCATATAAGGCCATGAAGGGGTAAGGTCCCAAAAACCTCACTTCAAGTACTTGGGACCATACCACAATCTCATCCTTTTAACCTTCTTTAGACCTCACTTCAACAAATTCCAGAGTGAACAGGAATAGAGGCGCGAGGAGGAGAGGGCGGAAGCTCTTCATTAACCACAGATTCTGGCTCTGTGTGAACAGGAGAGTTTGGTTTTTCTACAAGAACATATGAATTACAATCATTTACGGTGTATAAGAGGAAAACAGAGATGAATACTTACCAAGAACAGGTTTTGAAATGAAGGCTTCAAGGTTACCCCTTCTGGTAATTTTCTTCCTTCGAACCTTTTTATCAGGCTGACCTTCAGCCTCAACATCAGCTTGTTTCCTTTTCCCTGCCTTCTTCCTCAACAAATGTTCTAGGCTCGATTCCAAGTCGATAGGATCATCAGGGTTCGATGGAGGGATATCTGCAGCATCTTTTGGTTCCAGCTTCGGTCTTCTCATAACTACAGGCGCAAGACCCTCCAATGAATCAGATACCACCACATAATTACACCAAGAGTCAGAGGAACGGCGCATACCTTTCTTCTCCCCCCCCCACACACATTTTTAGCCTTAGAAGGTTGAGCTTTCTTTGCATCACTCCTCTTTGGCGCAGCAGTAGTAGGGGGCGCACGCCTTTTCTTCTCAGGGCCTATGCCCAAATTAGAAAGCTCACCTACTATGAAACACAGAAATTAAGCGTGCAAGAGCAGCAAGAAAACAACTTTACGATACAAACTTACCAGCGCCAGCAGCAGGTTGCGCAACCAAATCATTATCCCACGGAAGAACAAAGTTCCTCACAATGTGATGATACCAAAGCTCCTCCTCAGGTTTTTTGGCAATGGTAGCCATCCTCCAACCTTCTCTTTCAAACGCAACAACATACAAAGAAACAACTTCAAAGAAAGAGAAACAAAGCCAAATTCAAAAAAAAAAGGGAAAAAGAGAAGAAGCAGGGCAAACCCCAAATATTACTTTTGTCGCCCTCCATGTACACCGGCTTCTCTTCCCGATTCATCCTCCAATTCAGGCTCATACTAGCACCAACAAGGGCTTTCTCCGGCAAAGAAATAGATGGAACATCTTTCAAATCTTGATACCAATTTTCATCAGTAGAAGTCTGAAGAGTCTCAGTTGGGACATCCTCTTTCCCTCTAAACGTCATCCTCATCGGGATAACCCCCACTTTAATAAAGAAAAACTTTTGTTTCCAGTCATGAAACGATTTTGGGGGATGAAGCAAAATCTTCTTCGCAGATGCCCTTTGCATAAAGGAATAAAACCCCTGAGAACAATGCATTTGATGGAAAACTCGAAATCGAGGAACAGTCGGTTCAATGTGCATCATACGGCACACAAATCCAAAGTGACGAACCCTAACCATACCAATAGGGTGCATCTGGGAGATGTGAAACTTGTAATAATTGAGAATTTCAAGAAAAATTTTGTTGCAGGCAATCGGAAATTTCCTGCAGAGAAGAAGTCCCAAAACAAGGTTTTGTACCCGGCCGGAGCATCCGCCGCGGTCTGACCCTCGTCAGGGTATCGAGCACCCCAACTTTCTGGAAATTTAAAATTCCGAATCAAACCATCAAAAGTTGCCCTGGACCACTTCAATGGTGGAAGTTCGGCAGCTATGTCTTCAGCAGAGTCTTCGTGATGATCTCCGGTTGACATAAGAAAGAGAGGTTGAAAATTCTTTCAACAAACTGATAAGGGAAACGACGAAAGGAAAGGGTTTTTCAAGAAAGTAATGATTAACGAAAATAGGCAATTGAAGACACTTATATACTCACCGCCATAAATCGCCTAGGTAACTGCAACAACACCTTTTCCGGGATGGCACAGTTATCCGAGCGTCAAGGGCGAGTGAGAAAAGAACCACAAACGCGAGTTCACACGCGCGTGTAAAACACGGTAAGTAACGTACAACTGACAATGACAACCTGTCACACGTTAACAGTCATTACTGCACCTTTCCACATACCAAAGGTCAAAGTTTTCAAAATTAGAAAGAATGAGTAAGAGTATCTTCTCCCAAACGATTCTCCACTTTCGCGCCAAAAACTCTACAGCAAAAACACCTCCCTCTCATAGTCCAGTGTTCCACTTATTTGCATAAGAGCACCACTAGACTGGTGGGACTTGAAGGGGTAAGGTCCCAAAAACCTCACTTCAAGTACTTGGGACCATACCACAATCTCATCCTTTTAACCTTCTTTAGACCTTGCGCGGCCGCGCACTGGTCCTACAAAGAGGGCTTGGAAGGAAAACAGCAAAGCAACACCTGCGCGCCAAAAGGAAACTGTCGATTCCTTGCGCCAATCTCCATAAAAGATAAAGGATAAAAACCCTGATAAGCACTCCCGCATAAATAATATCCTGACTTGAATATTATCTATTCCACTGATGTCATATAGTAAGGAGCCACACAGGATTACAGCTGTAATCTTCTAGAAAGCTCCATCGTGCACCACTAGACGGTTATAACCATCTGGCCACGTGTCATCATCCCAGGCTCTCCTGAAGTCACGATGATGGAATGGAATTGAAGAGAGATCTCCACTTGTCCACTTTCCACGTGGCAATACCCCAACCGTTGATCATAAATCGCGATCCGTGTGCTCTCACATTCGTTAAGTGATTAACGGAGGGAAAAATAACCGCCTACGGAGTTAGCAGTTTCCGTCAATATTTCATCAACAGGTTTTCCCACCCAAACTTCGGCTATAAATAGAAGGATAATTAAGGTATAATCTTCAAGTTACATTCACTTCACTTACACTTCTTCTTCATAAACCTGTGCTTATTCTCACGCCAGAGGGTGGTCACGAAGAGAACCCCCATTCTCCCCGTGGCGAGTCTAACGGTGGTTGTTTTGCAGTTACTGTGAAGAGATAAAGATCTGCCACCCACGAACCAAACGAGGAGAAACCAACCCTTTTATGCAGAACCAAACCCCCTGGTTTATTTGATTCCAGTCAATTAACCAGTGTTTCTTCAGACCTTGAAAGGCGCGGCTTGGATACTCGAATGATAACTATTGTTGTATGAAAATTCAATCAAAGGAAGATGGTCATCCCAACTTCCACTCAAATCAATAACATAAGCCCTGAGCATATCCTCAAGTGTTTGAATCGTACGCTCGCTTTGCCCATCCGTCTGAGGATGATAAGCAGTACTGAAATTTAAACGAGTGCCTAGAGATTGCTGAAAGCTTTTCCAAAAATGAGATGTATATCTAGTATCCCTATCAGAGATAATAGATACCGGCACTCCGTGGAGAGATACTATCTCATCCACGTACAGCTGAGCTAGCTTGTCGGAGCTGTGCGTTTCTTTAATAGGCAAGAAGTGAGCTGACTTGGTCAGCCTGTCAACTATAACCCATATCGTATCATTCCCATGCTTCGTCCTTGGTAACTTAGTGATAAAATCCATAGTTACCATTTCCCACTTCCTGGTGGGAAGTTCAGGTTATTACAGCAAACCTGTCGGCTTTTGATGCTCAGCTTTAACTTGTGCACATGTCAGACATTTAGCCACATAGGTGGCTATAGATTTCTTCAAACCTATCCACCAGTAATTTACCTTTAAATCCTGGTACATCTTATCACTGCCTGGATGAACTGAGTATTTGGAGCTATGAGCTTCTTGGAGGATCACATCCCTAAGTCCTCCATGGATTGAAACCCAGATTCGACCATTTAATCTAAGGATTCCATCCTTACCATAAGACAACTGATCAGCAATTACGCCTAACTTCTCATTCGGAAAGTTAGCTTCTAGTATAGCTTCCTTTTCGGCAGCTAATATTCTCTCATTCAAGCTATTCTTTAGTTCAATGCTTTTGGGATTGATCCTGATAGGTTTAATCCCTTCTTTCCAGCTCAAGGCATCAGCGACCTCATTTGCCTTGCAAGGATGGTATCGTATTTCACAGTCATAATCATTTAATGTTTCCATCTAGTGTCGCTGCCTCATATTAAGATCCTTTTGGTTAAACAGATGTTGGAGGCTTTTATGATTTGAATAGATTACACACTTGGTTCCATATAGGTAATTCCTCCATAATTTTAGTGCAAATACAACGGCACCCAATTCCAAATCATGGGTGGTGTAGTTCTTTTCGTGCACTTTCAATTGACGTGAAGCATAGGGAATTACTTTGCCTCTCTGCATAAGCACACAACCCATACCTGTGTGCGATGTGTCGCAGTACACAATAAACTCTTCAATCCCTTCTGGCAATGTCAACACAGGGGCATTGCTTAATTTCTGCTTAAGAATTTCAAAAGATTCTTGTTGCTTGGGACCCCAGTCGAACTTTAAATTCTTGAGAGTCAACGAAGTCAAAGGTGCAGCAATTCTTGAAAAGTTTTCAATGAAACGTCTGTAGTAACCTGCCAAACCTAAGAAGCTACGTATTTCTGTGGGCATTTTTGGTGCTTGCCAATTCATAGTCGCTTCAATCTTAGTGGGATCCACCTTGATACCACGCTCACTTACCACATGTCCAAGAAATTGGACTTCTCATAACCAGAATTCACACTTAGAGAACTTTGCGTAGAGTTTCTCCTGTTGTAGAAGTTTGAGGATGCATCATAGATGTTTTTCATGATCAGCTTGGCTCTTTGAATAAATAAGTATGTCATCAATGAAGACAATGACAAACTTGTCTAGATACGGCTTGCATATGCGATTCATGAGATCCATGAATGTTGCAGGTGCATTAGTGAGCCCGAAAGGCATCACTAAGAACTCGTAGTGGCCATATCTCATTCTGAATGCAGTCTTGTGCACATCTTCGGTTCTGACCTTCAACTGATGATAACCTGACCTTAGGTCGATCTTTGAGAAGTAACTTGCTCCTTGAAGCTGATCGAACAAATCATCGATCCTAGGCAATGGATATCTGTTCTTGATCGTAACTTTGTTCAATTCGCGATAATCGATGCATAGACGCATCGAGCCATCTTTCTTCTTCACAAATAGAATAGTGGCTCCCCAAGGAGATGAACTTGGTTGAATAAAAACTTTCTCCAGCAAGTTATCCAACTGCGTTCTTAATTCTTTCATCTCGGTCGGTGCCAACCGATAAGGAGCTCTGGAAACTGGTGCTGCTCCTGGGATAATATCAATTCTGAATTCCACTTGTCTGTCGGGAGGTAAACCAGGTAATTCTTCAGGAAAAACATCTGGATATTCAGCAATAACAGGAATATCTTCAATCTTGGGCTTTGGCTCATCCACTGTCACCTGTGCCATGTAAATGACACAACCTTTCTTCAAACACTTAGATGCCTTAAGCATAGATACTTGTTTAGGCAATCCATACTGCGTATCTCCCTGAATTGTAAGTGGCTTACCATAAGGGGTCTTAATGATGACTTGCTTCTTATCATAGACAATTTGGGCTTGGTTAAAAGATAACCAATCCATGCCTATCACTATATCAAATCCTGCCAATTTCAATGGAAGCAAAGAAAGTGGAAAAGAGTGATTCCTAATGGATATGAAACATCCATCTAAGATTGTTGAAGCAGTCTCTATGGTACCATCGGTCAATTCTACTTAATATTTTATGCTTAGAGTTTTAATAGGTAGATTTAATAGTTTACAAAATTTATTGTCTACAAAAGACTTGTCTGCACCAGAATCAAATAAAACTCTAGCATATACATCATTGATAAGGAAAGTACCTGTTATAACGTTATCCTTCTGTACTGCCTCTTGAGCATTCATTTGGAAGACTCAAGCATTGGTCTTCTTGACCTCTTCAGGTTTCTTTGGTTTTTTCGGGCAATTGGTCCTTATGTGCCCCTTCTCATTGCAACCATAACAGGTTGCATCCTTCATTTTATTGCAATCCAAAGTTCTATGCTCTTTTGACTTGCAGATTCCACAAACTTTAGGCTGTGATTGCGATTGCGATTTCGATTCGAATCTGCATTTCCCAAAATGGTGCTTCTGGCAGGTTTTACACTTCGTCTTCTCACTTGTTTGATGGGTGTCCTTTTTAAACCCAAAACTCTTTCTATACTCAGAGTTCCCTTTTCTTTTCTTATCGGAGCGATGAGAACTCTCGCCTTCCCATTTCCGCTTTCCCTCTTCAGAAGCCTTGATAGATTTATTCCTGACCGCATCGAGTGTGAGGGATAACAACAAATCTACTACTGATCTATACGTGGTAGGTCTGGAAGCTTTTACATTGCCTTTAATTTCTGGAGCCAGACATCCAATGAAGCGCGCTATGCGCTTAGGCTCGGGGGTAACTAGATAAGGGACAAGCCTAGACATGGTGTTGAAACTTGTAACATATGCCTGACAATCCAAATTCTTCATGACCAGAGTCAAGAAGTCAGTTTCGATTTTCTCAACCTCATGCTGAGGATAAAAATTTTCTTGATTAGTGCAACAAATTGTTCCCAAGATAAGTTGTATAGCGGGATCTTCCCCGTGGCTTGGAATAATGACTTCCACTAAGGCAAGGCCTCTCCTTTAAATGATTGTGAAACAAACTTAATATCCTATTCCGCATAACCACTGATATCTACTACAGTATCCATCTCATCTAGCCACGTCATACAGTCAATGGCACCATTTTCGCCTGTAAAGTCCCTCGGCTTGCAAGAGATGAAGTATTTGTAAGAACAAGCCTTCGTCCGCGGTTCCTGATTAAGCACAATTTGTCTGGATGGGATACTCTTATGATTCGATGAGTGACGGGAATTGTCCTTATTTGACTCATGTGTTTTAGAGGGGGGCTTACTATGAGCCATATATTGAGTCTTAGTGCGAGTATTACTTGGTTCCTTGAATTGTCTGTCAATGGCTCTAGTAACAACATTTTCTATTAATGCTTGTAGGTCTACACCATCTACATTCATTCTGGTGTTATCCTTTCTCTCCCTTGGATGACTATTAACTTCTTGAGATTCAACCATAAAGCTTGATTGCTATAAAATAATGACAACAATTTTGTTCAGAGGTTTATTATGGAATCATCATTTTTGATGATTCATTAACCATGGCAATTATAGACCATATTAATAAATTTAAATCTTTTCCATTTTAATTATACCCAGTTATAAACTATTAGGGATATTATGGTGGCACAAAAGGCTAGTCACAAGGACAATTTAATTTATAAGCCATGACCTCATAGGATCGAGGCATTTAGGTTTAAACACAGTTCGTCGCCTTTTCTTGACAGGAAGTCATAGACTATACTGTCATTTGTCTTGTAGGATAATAAATATGGCCCATAGGCACTTGATCACTAATGGATGTTTAAATCATCAGGTTAGATAAGGAATTGGAAAAATCCAATATGGGGATGACTAGTGTGACTTTATCGAATCACATTTGTCAGGAGTGCTAACATATTTTTAGATGTTAACAAAGACTTGAATTTTAAAAAGGTCTTACTATCATGGCCCTGTCTAAAATGACATGTGGGCTATGTTATACCTGTAAGATTTTCTGGTAATATTAATGGCGAATCAATTGAAAATTGAGTTGATATTCTAATTTGTTTTATATTGTACATGCATATATATATATATATATATATATATATATATATATATATATATATATATATATATATATATATATAATGACAAACAAGAATTTAAATGAAGCATTCCATAAATTGTCTCAAAAAGTACAATAACTGCCCTAAACGGGACTTTAAATAAATAACTTATCCACACAGGGACTGAAATAAATAAATAAAAAAAAGACAAGTCCACACAGGGACCAAATACATAAATGAAATGTCCACGTAGGGACTTAATTGAAATAAAATAACAATACAATAATTAAGGATTTCTAATAATCCTTCTTCTTCTTCCCCTTAATGAGGTTTGCCAAACCCTTTAGAAGACCGCGGCGACTCATGCGCTCTTCATCTACCCTCTGTTCTACCTCATGCAACCTTTGAAGAATTTCTTGTTGCTGCGGTGGTTGAATTTGTGGTGGCTGCGGCGGCTGCTGCTGTTGAGGTTGTGGAGGTGGTGGGTATTGATACCCATATGCAGGGTACCCAGTTAGGTACGTAGCTGGGAAGGGCCCAGGGTAGAGAGCGTTGTAGTTAGCTGCCTCAACGTTTGGGTCGATGGCAGGGGCATTGTTGTAGTTGTAACCCGAGTAAGCTTGCTGCTCAAACGGGTTATACCCATCTGCACCTGGGTAAGATGGGATTGGGTTTTCATAACCCATGGGTGGTGCTGGTGCGACTGGTGCGGAGTCGACTTCAGAAACTGCATTTGAAGGCCCACCCATTTGCGGGTCTTCATAGAGCGGCGGGTAGTTGCTATTGCTGGAGTGTTGGGGGGTGTTGAAGTGAAAACCCCCACGCATGGACATCCGTGCACTTCTTCTCCGCCTCGATGGTTCTGGAGGCGGTGGCTGCTCTGGCGCTGGTGGTGGCGTGACCGCCTCAAAATGTGGGTCCTCTGAAGGGACCTGCTGGTGTGGTGAGTAGTGGTGAGGGGGAGTATACTCCCATTTGTATGAAGCCCATATTTCGGCCCAGATATCAGGGCCCCTGTAAGGCGAACCATGGAAGGGTGATCCGCTAGATATTTCAATGGGATGCGTGGGCGTCCCAAATGGCGGCATCTCAGGATCTGGATCTTCGTCCATATCCATGTTCTGGTACTCTGGAAAGTGATCCACCTGTCCCAAAGGGTTTTGACCCTCTGTTTCATCGGGTTGAATCGGCTTTGAAAATAAGGGGTCGGGTTCTGGAAAGAGTGGTGTGAACCCGATCGTTGCAGAGGAATGTAAGAGTGGTGAGAGTCATTCGGCTCGTCCTCCTACTGCGGCCCAAAGGAATGGTGATAGGATGGTGAGGAGTTGAGCGAGACAGAGCGTCTCGCAGGCTCGAGGTATGTCCTCCAGTCTTCGTGAGGACTTGATCCGAATGATGCGGATGGTGTACGCCGGTGAGATGGTCCGGCTTCGTGGTCGTTCCTGGCAATAATTGGAGTTTTTCCTCTTCCTCCTCGACCTCTCACTCTTGGTGGCATATTTGCTTGTGATCCTGTCAAAACAAAAGAAAAAACAAAAAGATATAAACCGATTAAGATTAGGATTAATCCTAGGTCTTTTGCCTAGACTCGGAAGTCAAGGAATGTGCAACTGTGTCATTGAGATTAAACACAAAAGACTAGTGTTTAATTCTCTCAATGTTGGCTCTGATACCAACCTGTCACACCCTGATATTTCCATGTATTACCGGTGGGCCCGGTGGGGAGTATCATAACGTAGTTGATATCATCATGGTCAAATAATCACAGTTTAATGCACAGCGGATGTCTAGAAAGTAAAATATTAATACAAACCGAAACACAAAGTATAATTAAATATTATACAAGTGGTTGTATGTGGATCCACAAGCGGATCTTAAAACATAAAGAAAATATTGTTCGACAGACTTTAAGTATTAAGAGCTTGCAAATTCTTTATTTAATACTCAGGAGCTTCCAGCCCATTACGCATAGTACCTGCACTTAATCTTTTGAAAAATACGTCAGTTTACACTGGTAAATACAATTAACAGACTCTTTTGAAAATATTTATGAAAATTGATTTAAATGCACAAGGCACAAATTTCTTTTGTAACTTGGGACAATTATTTAAAATAATCTTGTATACAGATTTACATGTTTGTCGTACGTTCAGGGCCCGGAATAGAAGAGTCGGGACAAGATTAATAGACACACCACTAGTATAAGCCCACAAGAAGTTTCCTCACGAGTGAGATACCGTTTTACATACGCAACTGTCAGGTGTATGCCTACACCACGTGCTTAAGTCGTGGCCATTTCAAATGAATGAGCCGAGGATATCCAGGACACGGTCATATTAACCCCCAAATGCTTTGTATCAAACAAAACAGATTAAAACGGGTTATCTCAATGATTTAACCACTAATTGATTAAATATCCATACCCGACCAAGCGGTAATAATTTACCGTATCCGAAGCCCGTAAAGGGAAAATAAGTTAAAAGTATTTACCTGAGCTAAAAATGTAAATTAAACTCAGCCGTATATTCTAATCAGAAAGTGCAGGTAGCTTTTACTGGGCTCCTAATCTGGAACGAAGGTTTTTAATAACCTATTAAATTCCTAACGGGTCTTATTATGTTATAACTTAGACCAGTTAGTTTTAAGGAAAAGCGTACGGTACGAAACACGAGATTAAGCGATGACCGGATTAGAATGTGATTTAGACCCAACAAGTATGAAGACTTGTATAAAATGGGTAAACTAAATACATTTTGGATTTTGAAATAAAAATGATAAGGTTTGACCCGTTTCGGCTAATTTATGTAAACTAGTCACGTACCGAACGCGTATAAGCATAACGGGTAACCGGATAAGACAAGTACAAGTTCCAAAAGTTATTATGCTTAAAATATGTTGTGATATCAGTAGGATATCTTCAATTATTTCCAAAACGAATTTAAAACCAATTTAAGCCCCGAAGGGTAATTTGGTCATTTTAAAGTTTATAAAAGAGATTTAATAGCAAACTGAGGTTTTGGTCTAATATATTCAGTAAAAATATTTATTTTATCAAGTTACATCAGTAAGATATCTTACATATGTGAGATTTATCATTTATGGCCAAACTATGCACCGTAGGGGCATTTTGGTCATTTCACATATGCTTTTAAGGTCAAATTTGTAAGTCTGAGTTGAAGACTTATACTTACTGTTAAAGTATCAAAATTTATTTATAAAATCAGTAGGTAACAAGTCTTAGGCGTTAAATATGGTTTTAAACCATACTACGCGCCTAATTAGCGTAAAAGTCGGTAAATGACGATATTCATGATGTTTATAAAATTCTGAAGTTTTGATTAGTCTTTAATGCTTAAAATATTTTATTTATTATATAACATCAGTAGAAAAAGGTTTGGCATGGAAATGATATGTAAAACTCATTTTATTAATGAAAAGGGCATTATCGTCAACTACCGAATTTATACGAGAGCTCTATGTTATGGTCAGTATAAAATTTGACAAAAATTTCCAAAATTCCCTAAAAATTATATCATAACAGTGGGTAGCAAGTTCGGTGCCAAAATATGGGTTTAAATATGATTTATGCTAAAAATGTCATTTAATTAACAAAAAGTTTTATTTTACGCTATCTTGCATAACTTTTGATCGGGACCAGAAACTGATGTCAAATTTTATGGACATACTTATTTTTCAGTAATAAAACTTTTTTCCCTCTCATATTTTCAAAAATCTCGTTTTTATAACATAAGGGCATAAATGTCAACTTTTAAGCAAATAACGGAAATTGCAATGTACTATGATTTCTAAGGGACCATAATGTATAACCTCAGAGGGTTATACTAACATGTAACATGGTCATAAAGGAACCCTAAGACATATCTAAACTAAGCTAATTCGGTTCAGAACTGAAAGTCAAAGCAAAAGTCTACTTTTGCGACTTTCGGTTGCGAACCGAGCCTAATACTCAGAATTGTCGGGTTGAACATGCCTAAACATGTTCTTATATTATTTACCAAGTTATTTACGTGATAAAATATATTTTATAGCTTCTGAATTATTAGTTATGAATTATTTTATAAAAACTGACCCGTTTGACTTTTCTGTTCATAACTTTGACCCGATAATTGACTGAGTAAACGTGATAATTAGAAGGTGGCCTTTTGAGGGATTATCACCGACTTAATTACCAACACATAGCCACTTTCAATTCAAATAATGGCTGGACCGTTAGTGATTAATCACAAAGTCAAAGTATAATTACGATAGCTTTGACTTCCGGTCATTTAACTAATAAAAACTTAACTAAAGAAGCTAAGAACACTCACAATGGTCCTTAGCACGAATACTAGACTTGAGAAAGCTTCCTAGAAGACCAGGATGCTCCAGAGATCAGTTGAGAGTAAAAACTTGAAGTGTGCAAGTTCAAGAATCCCAAACATGGCCCTTTATATAGAAATTTGAATGCTCAAGGATCATTGCAGCTGTTATGGGAGGTCATCAGATGTTAACAAGTGTCCCCATGGCAGTAAAAACCACTTGCTCAGTCCCTGGTAACGAAAAACTAGCATGCAATGGCGGTGGACAGACTGCAACATGCAGCTGTCTAGTTTTTGGTTGCTGGTGACTTAATCACGGCCCGCGTAGACTTCAGGGAAGGTCTACACGCCCCGCGAGGACCCTTAAATCCGGTAAAAACTTTCCCAGCTTTGCATTTTCAGTCCCTGGTCCATATTTAGTTTAAATAACTTTCATTAATTGCAGTATTAACCCCCATAGTTAATTTTAAGTGCCTTGGGTCATAAGATTAACTTTGTTAAGCTCCCGGTTAGCTATGAGACCACTCGAAAAGTCTTGATTGCATCGAAACTCTATAAAATCAATATCCGACATCCGCAAGAATATGATAAAATGTTAAAAGGCTTCGGGATTGTTAAAAGGTCACTCAGATGTAACATTCTAACATGTTGACACGTTTAACCCTCGTGCTTTGTAAATTCTAAATTTTTAAGCACAAACGGCTTTTTGCGTCAGATATTATATTTAACAAAGAATACGAACATCGTGTAAGGTCAATCAGAGGCACAAGTTTGGCACGTTGACATTTTTGATCCTTCCACAAACATCTTTACACTAATTGACCACTTTAGTCCCTCAAAGTTATCTTTTCACATATTTAATGTTATGACACGTGTCGTTATTGCATTGGACATGATTTTTGCAAGGTGTTACAGTGGGAGGTCATCTCTCGCGTTAAGACTAAAGGTGTTCTTTGATTGCAGATTCCGACCAAGGAGCTAACTTTTGGAGTTGGTCCTGGACCTACTACCCCTGCCATACACTTGTTGCTTTAACAAGTATTTTAATTAAACTCATAAAAAGTTCTTTAGGTTTTATAAAATACTTGGGAGCATTGAATGTAAGAAAAAGGATAGGACGGAAGTATCTTACATAAGAGGGAGGAAATTGACATGTTTGAATCTTAAAAACTTAAAATATCCATTTTGATTAAATACTAATTAACGTATTTTAGAGTCTTAAAAAGTTAAAATATCCACTTTGATTAAAGACTCAAACATTTAGATTTTGCCACAAGTTTCACATGTCATCATAGAAATATGCACCAAGTGATTGAAATCACGTAAAAAAAAAAGTGGTCGACTTTAATACATTTTAGGATAGCAATGTTCAGTCGAATGATTTGAAAAACTTAAAAAAAACGATCACACATTTTGAAAAGGTGTAGCGTTTGCTAGGGCCCACTGTCATGTCGTGGATCAACCGTAGAGAGTGGACAATTTTTTCAAATGTTGATTTTTCGTTGTATCTAAGCAAACACTTTTCTCACATTTAAGCCAACAAATTGCCACATAAAAAAATGATTTTTTTTTTTTTTCCAAACGTGATTTTAAACTCTCTCCATCTTTCATATCAAGATCAAAATATCCAAGAGACAACAAAAAAAAAGTATTCTTGTGTTTAATTATATATTTTGTAAACACTACTTAGTTATGTAGTGATATGCATGTAAGAAAAAAAAAGTGGTGATCACTAGCAACATTAATGAGATGATAAAATGGTGATTATCACCAACATTAGTGAAAAGATAACTTGGTGAACATTGCCAATAACAGTCGTGATTAGTGATCAATACGAAAGTTGTTGAAAAAATAAGAGATCTTACCAAGGTGCTGCACTGATAATCTCTAGTCTCTATTGACTTTAAAAAACAAGAGAGAGAGAGAGATTTTAGTGAAGGCAAACTCTTCATTGAAAAACGAGACAACCGTGAGGTTAATCCAACCCGACAATTAGGCTATACGGTATGGTGATGGTCCTCGCTTGTAGGATGGTCTGCCACGTAAGCGACACGTAAGATGGGCATGAGGACGAGGCAAAGAGGATGGAGGTGTGGAAATGGGAGGATGGACCTAAAATGTGTATGTATATATTGTATGTATAGGGGTGTGTGAGAGGGGGGAATATTTTTTGTCTTCTTGTGATCGTCCCCAATCGTCGAGCAGAGGACGCCCAGGACGAGGACGCGGGGGGTCGGCGTGGTGTTAGGGTCGGCGCTGGTCCGGGACGGTAGAGGACTAACCTCCATACCGTGTAGCCTTAAACATTAAAGCGTTATCTCGTTCACTATAACTTTTATTTACTTCCATGCAAAATCCAAGGAAAAAAAAAGAAACATGTCCACATACTCTAGGATTTTGCATCAAGTATTTATAAAGATCACATCCATCTGTAGGATTTTGTTTTGATTACTGGTGACGTGGGTAGCTCAAAGCTTAATAAACTGATCAGAACACAAAATAGCTTAAAAGGTTGAAAGAATGAAAGCCAAAAAGGTTCAAAAGTAAGCAGCTGTCATAAGCAGGAAAAGGAATGAGCCAGTGTCCAGTCACATTGTACTTTACATGTGGACTCTCCCATTCAGCAGCAACAGACGCATGTGAGAGACTGAACTCTATCATCCGCCGGTCAAAAGCCTTTCACTAACCAAAAAGGGTAAGTCCTCCACTGCAGTCTTGGATCGAGAGTCAAGTGCTTCATCTTATAGAAGATCCTTTCTTCAATAAATAGCATATACCTTTGACTCAAACAAAAACACCGTATTCTCTCTCTCTCTCTCGTAGGTCTCGTTACTATCCTTAGTCTTGTATTTGTTGAAGCAACAATTACTATATTATCTAACTTATGTATTTAAAAAATAACTTGGCTTACAATCTCTAGCACACTCAAGAACAACTTGATTTGTCATAATAATTCTTTGTATGCCATTGGGATCGGTTTGGTTGGCCCATCCTTCGAGGGGTCTCACTTTTAACTTACCTTCAACGTGATAGGCGATGATTTGTTATGGACTGGTTAGGTTATCCGGATTTAACCTTTTAATAGATGTGATAGGCGACAATTTGCCGTGTACTTATTAAGTTGTACAGGTTCAACCTTTTGATAGATGTTTATTCATAAATCTTTATTAAGTTACTTGAATCGTATACATATCTCCCAAACACTTAAAAGCACTCGTTACAACCAAACCGATGATTATGTAATAAAAATACAAGGTTTAACCATTAAATATTAAAGGGTTGAAAGCCTCTTGAAAAAAAGAAGCATTTAGAGTTAATTATTGTTTTGTCCATGTGTTTTGTCAAAAATCACTATTTCAGTCCATTAGTTTAAAAATTGCTATTTCAGTCTCTGTGGTTTCACTTTCATAACCATTTCAATCCCTGTGGTTTCACTTTTGTAACCATTTCAATCCATTATTATGTAAAGTGCTAGGACTGAAATGGTTACGAAAATGAAACCACAGGGACTGAAATCGCAATTTTTAAACTAATGGACTGAAATAGTGATTTTTGACAAACCACAGGAATGAAAACAGTAATTAACTCTTTTATTTTACATCATTTTATTCCATCACCAATGTAGCATGGTGATAATATTTTATACATATTTTCTTTAACATCGTTTTCTTTTTCTCGTCAATTGATTAAAAAGATTATTATATCATTAAAAAGAATAATAATTTGCATCTAAAAATACATGTGTGTTCAAATAAATTTATATTTATAGTCTGTGGTTTGGGTTGGGCCGGCTTCCTCCTTGGAGGTCGCCGGTTCGACTCCCGGGTGTTGCATACGGGGGTTGGGACGTCCCAATGATGGATCGTATCCTACCGAGGCATGGTGCGGTCTTGAGGGCAACCCGGTTTTACCCAGCTGTTACCCCAGCGAGTCTCTCGTGTGGGGGCAGTATAGTTTCCAGGCGGAAGTCAGCTTGCGTGGCGGCCGGGGCCCGATCGAACATCGCGTCCGAGAGTGCGGGGCTGACGGGGGATTGTCTTCGACATGAACCCGGTGACCAATAGGTCCAGTACATAGAAAGTCACGTTACAAAAAAAAAAAAATTATAGTCGTTTAACTCCAACTATAAATTATATCTTTATTATTATTGTTTATAAGAAATCTAGAAGCTGACTTGGTTAAGCCGCCTCAATTGTATAATCACGTAATATTAACCAGACTAACCAAGTGTAATTATTAATTATTAATATAACTTCATTTGTACTGACTGTGATGCATCATACCACACCAACATAAAATATAACAAATAAATATACAAATAAATAATAAAAAAAAAAAACAAATTTTCCCCACAAAGAAGGATCATTATATTCCCTAAACTGGTTGATGTTTGCAAGTAAGTATGTTTAGTTTAGCAACAATTCAAGATGCTAATTACACATAATAAACGAAAATTTGTCATACAAGTACATCATCTTCCCTTAAAAAGGCCCGATAAGAAACCTGCGGCTCCACGTTGCTTCGCCTAAAACGTTATTCCAAAATCACAGTCACTATTAAAAATATTTACCTTTTTAACAGGCTGATTTAATCTGTTTAAGTTGCATTAATCTCCAACGGCTCAAATGTTAAAACTACACTGATAACAACTTCGCAAACCAGTTTATTTTAAAAGATTTTTGGCTTAATAGTGAATATTTTAGTTAATTACCTCTAAAATAAAAATAGGATTGACACAAATATAACTGTACCTTTGCATTGTTGAATAGATCTTCTGCAACAGCCTCTCGCTGTTTACGTTTCTTTTCTTCTTTCAAAGACTCTGCTACTTCCTCGTTCTCGTATTCAGACCCTCTGCCACAAATTCAAACATAATTACAAAAAGCATTTCCAATTTTTATTTTTATTAGTAACAATTAACAACAATAATAACATAAAGAATGAAAACAAAATCAAAGATATGTCATCATACTTGTAAGGATGCTTTGAAAAAGGTACAAGATTATGGAAACCAATTCCTGATTCGTTCGCCATCTGCAAGTTAATTCCATCGTTATTAACAAACCCAAGATGTCGTAAAAGGGTCATTAGGGGTTAAAATTTTGATTCATTTACTTATAAACGGTTAATGGGTTAAAACATGTTGAAGGTCGTTTAAAGTCTTTTTAATACATACACATAACCTCTTAAATCGTTTCTATTCAAAGGTTTGGACAATATGATTTTTGTGATCATAATTTAACACATTAACTGTTTATAAAGAACAAAAAAATGGAAGAAAAGAAAAGTATTTTGGGTCAACCCAACTCGACTCGGACCAGCCGTTTCAAATCATGCAACTGGGATGTTCATGCATGAAGATGACTAGGGGTGCAAACGAGCCGAGCGCCTCACGAGCTGCTCGAGATCGGCTCGAGAAAAAGCTCGAAACGAGCCGAGCTCGAGCCTAAAATAAAGATAGTTTATTTATCAAGCCCGAGCTCGAGCTTGGTATGTGAAGCTCGCCAGGCTCGTTGAGCCTTAGTGAAATATTAGTTTTTATTAATATTTTAATAACATTTGCCCCTTATTTAAAGTTGTCTGGTAAACGAGCCAAGCCGGGCTTATTTAAACTTGTTTACTAGCCGAGCCCGAGCTTCAGTTATCGAGTTCGTGAGCCTAAACGATTCTATTATTTATATTATTTTTATTTAATATATTGATTAATAGAAAATAAATGAGCCGAGCTTGAGCTTTAGACACTACCAACAAGCCGAGCTCGGGCTCGGCTCTGCTCGTTTGCACCCCTAGATAACTATACTGAAGCCAAGTTACCTTTTTGAATCGTTTAAAGTTCAAAACTTGATGATTTGTCTGATAAGAAGGTTGTGAATTTGAATTTCGAACAATCAAATCTTGGCTGAAAATTACATCCGAAGTCCCCATTTCACTACCTTCATCAACATCAATCTTACGTTCTCGGGGCAACATTCCATCATCGTTTTGACCATCTTTTGACTTTGCACTAACATCATCTACGCTTGTATCTTTGTCAACATTGAATTTTGTTGGATCAATTTCCATTACGGTAACAGAATCTACACTATGAACAGATGTTATTTCCTTTTCATCTTCAACAGATTCTATTTTCCTGATTCCGGATGTATAAACAGATGTGATTTCAACTTCGGGTTCGGAATCCGCTACTATTGTCTCATCGGTGGAGCATGTAGATGTGACAAGTACTGCAATTGGAAATTAAATTACATGTGATAAATTGATGAACCGTTTAATATAAAAAAGTAAATTAATTTTTTTAATACATAAATAAGAAATATTACCAGGTGGTGATACAAGGATAACAGCATCCAGATGACCGGATAAAATAGCGGATACTAAGTTAATTTCACTCACTTTAGGTAGAAGATTAAGATCATTGGAGCACACGGAATTATCTTCAGAGATTACATGTACAAAACGATTCTTCTCATCATCCTCCACACCCTAAGAAATAATTTTTTCCAAGAAACACAAATAATTATAATTAATCTATGACGCGATGAAGTATTTCTAAAAATATATAAGTACGGGGATTAATATGAAAAGATGGGAACCTGACTATGTGGAACGAATTCACCAACAGGAATAACTTTTGCACCAAAGGCTTCAAGTAATGACTGCAACTTTTTCTTAACTTTATACTGTAAAGCATGATACAACAAAAGAAATCATTGAACTAAATAGAAAGATTACAACAAAAGAGAGAACCTCAGATTTAAAAAGCCTTAGATAACGAAGAAATCAAAAATATTTGGCCAAACTGTGTTATTATCTTACAGAATAAATGCACATACGTATGTATATGTGTGTGTGTGTGTTATAAAAGCTTACCTTGTCTGATGACTCCAGCAGAAAAGAGTATCCACTTAAACAATTTTCTCGAGACTCAGGCTCAACAACTTTAATAGAGACCCCTTGCAACTTCAACGTTGGAGCATAGCTGCAGGTTTACTGACGGGTCAAAATGGTTTTCGGCTGAAACAACAATATTATTACTATAATAATCAAGATCTTTGAATAAAACAATTTAGGAGGTTGTTTGCATCCAAAATAGACTTTGACGGACTTTCAACATATCGGATATGTTCCCCTTTTAAATAAATTGTTTGATTTGACACATTCGACCCCTTTTGAGATAAAACACAACCAGATCAACTTATTCATAAGTAAACGGGTTGAATTGCCACCTCTAGTTTGAAGCAAAAATAATCACGATAATAGTTGATACTTACGTATTGCAATTAGGGATCGTAGTGCCAATACGTTTATCTGCAAGTAACTAAAAAACAACAGAAAAAGTTTAAATATAAGTAACTAGTACCACGACTTCATATAACTTTTTAAAACTTTGATCTATAAACGAACAACTTCCATTAAAAAAAAATAACTAGTAAAATTAAATCAGCAACCAAACATGTGACATGAGGTCAATGTGCATATGCATGCAGTACAGTTAGATACAAATAATTAACAAAAAAAAAAGTAAGATACCTCTATCCATTTATAACTAACAAAATGCCGTTTAGACATTACGGCATCAACTATATCAGCATTCAGCGATGCATTATCATCAACAAGAACATGTGTGCACTTTGCGTTCCATTTATTAGTCATAGAAGCACCTGCACGCCATTTTGTAATGTTGTTCATTAAATATATTATAATCATTTAAGAGGTTTCGTATCTAACATATAAACCTACCTACGGATGAAATCTTCTCGTTAAGTTCTTTTGATCGACCCGGCTCCAACCCACAAAGAAAAAACACAAGAGGAACATAACTAAACCTGTAATGTGAGAAAAAAAGTTTAAAAAATAGTTTAAAAAATACAATCTTTAAATGATGGAAATAAATAGTTTAAAAAATACACATAGTATACCTGTAAGTAGCATTACCAGTTCCAAATGAAACAAGATCCGCATCATCCAATGTTGTCTCTTTATTTGGAAATTCATGAACCTTTTCTTTTGATCCAACGGGCCTCTTAATATATGTTCCGTACTTTGAGCAATCTCTGATCCGAATTTCGGATGATTTCTTTTTTGTATTGTCCTTGGAAATCATTTCATCAATGACTATTTCTGCATGGACCCGCGAGACGCCTTTATCTTTATTAACAATGACATCACATCCTATGCAACAAAAAATGCAAGATTAGCAATCTTGTTGCAACTTTTCAAGCAAGTTCATAAGTAATCATAAATAGGCTATCGATATACGCATCCAAAGCACGTATATGTTCATGGCATTTAACTTTGAAATCACATAAGTTTAAGCATTATAGTCTACATTTTGAAATCGCACGCGTATCATAAACAGCGACAGTTACAAGCCTTGGTTTTGCACCAACAGACTCCCCCTTAATTGTTGCTATCAATTCAGACCAACACCGATAATCATCAGTCACAAATCTGCATCAACACATTTTCCTGAGCACCTCGCGCCTTTCAAAACCATGATAGATATGAGACCGATTTCTAACATCCTACTTTCCCCTTATGCAGGGAATACAACAGAAACATAAGACCTAATGTTCTTTACTATGCATAATTTAAAGATGACAAAGATGAAGCTATATACGAATCAACTATTCGGATTACCTTTTCGTCCCACTTTATACGTCCCTTTGCTAAAGAAATAATAACTTTCTTCCCCTGCAAATGAACATAACCTTAGTACAAATCATGCCACTCATTTTTAAATATCTTATAACAATAACGCACGTATAGAAGCATAAACCGCTTTGTAAGTTTACCATGGTCATGTTCACTAACGCCGGAACATTTTAAAATGTGTGATTCAAAAACAATGATGCTTATGAATCCGGGTATCGTTAAATCCATAAAAAAAAACTCACAAAATTATGATAAATTCAAGTCTAGTCGAGTAATATGCCACAAACAAACGACATAAATAGTTCCAACAATTCAATCATCAAGAACAAAAGACAGCGACTTGCGACAGCCAGAAATCATCTAGTAGATTATACAAGATACCCAATAGTCCTAGTCCACTATGGATGCTTACAAGTTGAATAATCTTGTGTTCTACGAAGTGCACATAAGTTGTTCGACGAAATGACAGAAAGAAATTACATTGGTGGGTGGTTATGATTTTGATGAACGGGTAATATTGAATGGGAAATTTGAAGAATGTAAAGATTAACCTGGGATGGGATCGACCGGAAAGAGGCCCCAGACCATGTTTACGGTAGTTCGTTTGGAGATTCTTGGCTCCGTTGACAGTGGTTTTGGGAGAATAATATGCACTTTTATGACCAGATTTTTTATCGGCTCTCGCTAGTGTGTTTGAAAGATGACCCAACTTGGGGGTTTGGTTTAATTGTAGGGTTCGAACGAGTTAGAGGACCTGAGTATACATGGGAGCAGGAATCAGAAATGCAAAGGAAATATCCGCATTTGTTCTAGTAGATCTCGAGGACGAGCTCTAAAACAAGGTGGGGAGGATATAACAATCCTAAATAAACCGACACCCTCGAATAATTTTTTCAACACCCTAAAATATATTAAAATACCCCAATATGTCCCAAAATACACCCCATACGCGAAAACGGGCCCCGAATACCCTAAATACAATTAAATTTAATTAAAAATCTGATTTTTGAGTTGAGGCGGGCCGCATAAACCCCACCCCAACTCTTACGCGGGCCACGTAAACTTAAAAACCAGGCAAAGCCCGGTGCGGCCACGTGGCCCAACACCCGGCAAGTCTAGTCGATGACCCAACCCAGCTACACGTTGACCAGGGTTTGAACCGGGCCGCATAGACCCTTGTCTACCCTTACGCGGGCCGCGTAGAAGTTGAAGACAGGCCCTATATATAGAGGCCATCGGATTTCATTCGAGAATCGTTCAAAATCGTTTTCTTTCTCTTAATTCTGAATTATAGGTATAATCTACGGGTATTATACCCCTTTAAATAGCGAAGTTCTGCTCCGTTGTAAGTATTATAACCCCTGGATACGTATTAGATACGCTGCCCGATTGATCTAGGGTTCCGTAACGGCTGTCGTGGTTCTGCCCGACGTAGTCGTTGGAATGCCGTCTCGGGGAGGGTATTACTAATGTTAAAATGGGTTATTAATACTAACGCGTGTGCATTTGTGTAAATTATAGATTGTCACCAGGAAACCCTTACGGAAAATCTAAGAAAGCAATGTGAGTTTATCCGCTTTTTGTAAACCTTTTTGTAAATTGTTTTTACAAAACCTCACTTAATTAATTATATATTAAGCAGTTATTGAGTATTTGTAAGAATACAATTATCATGAGTATGTTGGGGTTTTGTATACAAAATTTGTTACCACCTGGTCAAGGAGTAACATTTCCACAAGTCGGGTCTGACAGTACCATGGATGTTAATTGTTATAACTTGGAAACAAATGTAATTGCAAGATCGCCCTCAATACTGTACAATGGTTTTTATTTGAACTTGATTAAACTGGGATTCACTCACCAGTATTTCCCTCTGACAAATGTTTTTAAACGCGTTTCCGGTAACAAACTTTGAAAGCCAAATAGAAGCCAGCTGGACAGCACTGAAGGCTTGGAAAAGTGGCAATAAAGTTACCTAAAAAGAAATAGATGTTTTTCTTAAATAAAATAGGACTTATTCCTATGAAAATGTGTGTATTGCAAACTTGGGTTTTACCCCCATGTGTTTAATATTATGAAAATGTGGTATTTTACTCTGATCAAATATTTCCTAACTACGATCCTGATGAAAAAATCCGCTGCCAAATTAGACAATACGCGATACCACCAAAACTGGCTCGCGGCCGCCCGTTCTCGGGAATTTGGGATCGGGGGTTGCGACAAAACCCACTTTCCACGTGGCATCTCCCCAGCCGTCGATCACACTTACGATCTATGTGCATAGATGTGACGTTAGTGATTGACGGAAAAGGAAATAACCGTCGACGGAAAATACTTTCCGTTATTATCTCCGTCAACAAATTTCCTGCCCAAATCCATCTATAAATGAGTCATTCCAGGTATGATCTCACAAGTTACTTTCACTTCACTTTTACTACTTCTTCTTCTTCATTGAGATCACTGTACTTATTCTCACGCCGGAGGGTGGTCACGGAAAGAACCCCCATTTTCCCCGTGGCGAGTCTAACGGCTTTCTGTTTTACAGTGATCATCGGAGAAGGAGCTCGGTCAAAACCCCCGAATCAACGAGAGGATTAACCCTTTTTATGCAGAGACTAAACCCCCGGTCTGATTGATTCCGGTCATTCAGATCACTGTTTCTTCAATAACTTACTTAATTATCTTTCAATATTCCGACCTAGTGGGATTGTATCCTTGCTGACTCAAACCACTAGGTTGAGGGTAACCTCGCCTTCATAAGAGGGGCCTACTACTATAACTAAGATAATCTCTTAAAATTCCCAAAGTGCGGAAATCATCAAAAGGGTACATGAAAAATAAGTCGGAACCAAGTGATTCTTTCTTGTCAATCTGTTTTTATTTTTTATTTTATTTCTATTTTTAATTTATCTTTTTATAGTTTTTAAATTCTTTTCTCAAAGTTTGGTTAGATTAGACGTTGACGATAAGCCGGTATTAAAAGCTCTTGTGTCCTTGGACGACCTCGGTATCTTGCCATCACTACACTACGTCCGCGATGGGTGGACTTGCCTTAACGTGTGTGTAGAGTGATAGTAGAATATCATGTTTTATAAATTTAAAACTTGAATTGGCAAGTGAAAAGAACTAAAAATATACTAAAAAACATATCCACACCCGTACACGTCACACCCCCTCACTTAACTCGTGTAAAGAACACCCAAACAATCTCCTAGACCTAGAACAAGTGAACCCCGTCCAGCCTTCGACACTTAGTTAATTCTTTCTATCTCGTGTTGGCACACATGGGTTGTACATTGTTCGATTGTTTGGTTAAACTTTTACATTCTGTCTTTTGAATTTTGTAATCATGACCAACCGGTCAGTTAACTCCGTTAACTGATTTGTGCTTTGGTGATCATTAACGAGGATAAACCTCCATGTATGACTTCTATGAACTTTCTGATTATACTGGACTGTAATATACTAATACTATAACTAATAAACTTAACAGAAATCACAAGCATAACTGTTTAATAGTTAAAACATCCAAAAGAGAATTTGTCCACCAACAACCCCTTACCTAGACACTCTCGTCCAAACAGTTCGTATTTCAGTTACCGTTATTCTTATTTACATGTTTCCTTGTCACTGATTCTATCGGGCAAGCTTGGACCCATAAAACCATAGAAAATCAGTGTCAGGACAAGTGCACGAACAAAATCTAATTTCTGTTTTTTATACTTTCATATTATACTAAGTATTTAAAATTTCGTAACTTAATTTTGCAACTCCAACTCACACCTCCGTTTATCCTGTAGGGTAACCTTGGTGTTCCTGTACTAGTTCCACCATAATCTTGGCATTCCTATACAACGCCTACCTACTCCTGCCAAAACTACGCTCATGGGATTTCTACTGAAGATTTAGCAAAACCGTGAGTATACTCGCATTCCCTTTTTCAATTTCACACTTTGGGTGCAATATGTTAACTTATAAACCAACATAGTTACACTTAGACTTTTATACAAAATGCATGAACAATCCAATACATGCATGCATATGTTATACTTGATACTTTAATCTGGGTTTGTACGTTTTGTGTTGAACTTGTCATTAACTTCGTACGAGCCTTCCCTTAACAAGTATAGCGCTATAGGATTAACGCACCGCGTGTGTACGTGGGGTCATGTTAAGTCTTTTACTTGCGTTAAACCTTGGGTTGACTTGTTTGTTCACATGCCAGCTTAATGTTAATCTTAAATAGCTAGCTTGCCATGTGGATTCGTTTAAACTTTTATTGTTATGTTATATATCAAAACTTGTATACTCGCCAATACGTTGTATTGAACCATGTATTTTTAACATATTGCAGGATGATGATGAATTAAAATTGGGCATAGCGACGAGGCCTTAGATACACATCTAGAAACCTTATATTCTAATTGTTGTATCAAATTTTGTACTATATTATGTCGTATTTGTTTTGTTGTATTTAATATTCCCTTGTATTGTAGTCTGATAATTGTTATGTAATGAAATGAAATCATTTTATCTAAATTCTATTGTCACTTTAGTGTTGTGTGCAACGAGCAATCTATTTCGTCTTACTCTGATGTTTCCGTCATCGGTTGGGGTATGACAGATTGGTATCAGAGCCATAAGTATAGGGAATTAGGAAAATTGCCATGCTTTTGACCTAGTCTATAGTTAAGCACCATACTTGACCATACTTGATTTATGTGTTAATTCTTGAAATTCCCTTATGTGCTCATATTAATTTGTTTTACTATTTCAAAACATACGCCTTTCCTAAGGCCATTTAACTCGATTATGTTAAATTCGAAAACGCCCGTATTATACAAACGAGTCGAATTCACCAAAATAGGCGTGAAACCCACAATTTGGTGAACAACTCTCAATCCACTTATTCTTTCTTTTTGCACAAAATTCGCCATCAAATTAGGAGTGAAATCCTCACCTTGATGGAGAATTTCCATTTCAAATCTAGTGGACCCTCGTCAACGTGTCAGAATTAACTTTCATGACCTGGCGAGTACTAACCACACTTAGGGTACGATGTTGTCAAGTTAGGGGTGAAACCCGCATCTTGTCAACTAGTCTTGTCACACCCAAAAAATGTCGCAGCGGAATATAAAATGTAGTGGTGGCGAAAGTTGGTGCCCATTTATATCTTGCCGATCGATGCATTTAAGTGTTGGACATTTTAGTTTATTTTAAACATAAGTTATTTAAACATTACGTTTTAAGTCACGACATAACCACCTAGTCAAGTTGTCTTTGATTCTCGCGGATCTTATTACATATGTCCCAGAAAGTTTAAAAGTCGTCCAACATTTTTAAAACAAACATCATGCATCATTCAAACACAAGATACGCCATGATTCCCGAAGCCGAACTCAAGTACCTGTAGAACACGTTAAAATCAAGTGTCAACACAAAGGAAGGTGAGTTCACATATTCACATACAAACAAATCATCTCAGAGGAAAACTTTCTGATTATGTGTTTATTTGAAAACATCCATATAAATTTTAGAAAGTCCATTTTTACTTTCTTAATAAAATCCGTGGGTCTTCCGTCGCGGTTTAACAACCCGACAATACACTCTTACCCAGGTTTTGTATATTAAATTATTGCATCAATTTTCAGACTCGTATGTTAGCTAGACAATACGAACTATATATTAACCATGCAGGGATAATCAAAGCTAGACAATAATCAGAATATCAATTCGTCGTTTGACTTGACACGGGGCGACCGGTCAGGACGGGGTTGTCAACCCGATAGATCTACCAACAATTCCTCGCGTGCAATACTTAAATGATTAAACGACATCATGGACGCAGGGTCCGCTCGAGACCAATATGATGTCTGCCTCACGTACAATATATATATCCTACTAATATGACAATTTAATACACGGAGTTGTACGAACCCCATGGCTCCCCTTCCCTGGGACCAGGCCGGCATCCGTCCCAGCTTTACGGTATGTTTCGCCTCGGAAACACCGTTCCAATCCCGTTTCATCCGAAACAAATATATTCGACAAAACCGTTTCATCCCCGAAACATATATTTTCACAAATCCATATATTTTCAATGAAAATATATAATTTATATCAAAAAGGTATGTTTTATTCCAAAAACATTATTAAACTCTTTTATTGGCGTGTTCTACCCCCAAAATATATATAAAGCAGTAAAAAGAGGGGTTTAGTGACACTCACCTTTGGGTGCGTATTTTTAAATAACGCAATCCCACAGTTTGATTTCTACATGTCCTATTATATGTAGGAACGATTTATAAATCAATATATCACAAAAATCCTAAGTTTCTCTGTTTCTTAGAATTTTCACATAACTTTGAGATTTTCTCGAAAAATCATCGTTTTTTATTATGTGACACGTTAATATATATATATGAGTCCATAAATATATTTTTAAGATTTTGCGACTTGAACGATTTTATTGGTGACCGTTATCATGTAAATCCCTTAACACACCCGTTTATACGTAATATATCTACGATTTGCGCGTCGTAATATATATACATAAACGTACACATAAATTAACACCGAAACACGTGAAATCTTGTTAACTTATATATTTTGTCATTTTTAAAGCAAATATACATAAAATATCTCATATGTATCAAATTTCATGCTCGACAAACAAGTTACACATTTAACGCGATTTTTACCGTTTCTACCGCACAAAACACACAATATACATGCATAATCTAAATTTCCAAAATCATGTAAAAATAAAACTTAACATACTTTCACATTGTCATGTTTAAATCACATAACACATTTTAACACATAAGGTTTACCCAAAATTTTACCCATACTAGTGTACGTTGAAAAATGCGTATTTTAGCGATTCGGTAACGTTTTTTGTGTCAGATTAGTGCATTTTTTGTGTAAGTCACATAAATCATGCGATTTCACGTATTTTACAACTTTTAATGCACCAAGTACAACATGCAAAGCTAGCAAACATTATGACAAAGTTATATTCACTAAACACTTTAAAATAACTTTATTTTAGTGTTTATAATCTGATTAAAACTAATTTTTACTAAATCATACTCAAATCACCTTTTTATGATCACATATCATCTTGCATGTTCAAGTAAATGCATCTAATGCACTCATACATCATCATCATCATCTTTTATGTTCTAATCATACTCAAGAACACATTAATATCATGTTTTTACATAACACAACATATATCATCCATCACCACCAAATCATTCGTACATAAATACAAGTATCTTTCATTCATGAGTACATGACCAAAATTTACATGCATGCATTATTTCATTCAAGAATCATACTATTCAAGAATCACTCAATCAAAAATCAAAACACAATCATATACACACACACACAAACCTACGGCCATACATACATACACATACAAACCTATTTCCATTTTGTTTAAAATCTCATCCTTTATCATTTTCAAGTTCATGTTTAATTCCAAGTTCAAGAGAAACTTTCCATTATCTTTATCATTACTAAAAATCAAGAATGTAATTTTGAAAATAACTTTATACCTTTCAAGTTTTTAGTGGGTTTTAACAAGATTCTTGATGGTTAGAAGCTTGTTTCACCAAGAAAACACTTTCGGATACTCAAAACACCTTGAAACCTTCTTGGAATGAACTTTGATCTTCATGAACAAGTTAAAAAAATTTCGAAAATGATAAGTTAGAGGGGATGTTCGGCTGATTTTATGAGAGAGAGAGAGAGAGAGAGAGTTAAAGTGTTTTTGAAATGAATTCCTTGGACTTTGAAGAATATTGAAAGATTTAAGGTAAGATGTCATTACACACCTCCATTCTTAGCCAATAAAAACATGAGAGAGGAGAGAGAATCATCATGCATGGCTTCCACCAAATCCTCTCTCTCTCATACACACACCCCTATACACGCATATATACATATATTTATGTAATATAAAGTAAAAACTGGTATTTTACTTGATACCGAGTATTTTATCTAGCGTTTTAATCCTGTTTTAGTGTGTTTTAAATTATTTCTAGCACTCTATAAAAATAAACTCACCAAAATATTACTGAAAAATATTTTGTTTGTCTGGTCTGGCTACGATGCCGGTATTTGGCAGTATGCGCGCTGTGTTGCGCGGTACGCGCTTAAAATCCCAAAAATAGGGATTTAAGCATTTTTATTTATTTTTATCATTCTATAGTAATTAACTCATCAAATTATTTCTAAAATGATTATCAGTTTCCTTGACAGGCTGTGTTGACAGTATTTTGTCGGTATACGCGCGGTATGCGCTTAAACTCGAGAAATAGAGTTTCTTGGCGTTTTAATTTATTTTTCCTCACGAACATGATTAAAATTATCATTCTAATCATAACGGACTATTTTTAGGATTTTAACACTGATCGGGTGGTCACCGACATTTGTTTCGCATTTTAACCGTTACGCGATAAGTTTATCTTATCGTTGCCAACATAATTCTTTCCAAGGTTTAAATTTACCAACTCATTAAATATCATATATAAACATCATAATCAGTCAAATACAGCCTTTTATCTATTCACAACACATGTTACAGTTGTACGGTACGGCCTGAAAAGTCGGGTGTCACAATCTCCCCCTGTTTAGGAAATTTCGTCCCTGAAATTTTACTCTACAGGTTTTATTTTTGCGCTAGGTGGAAACAGTAAAAACAGGCTTGCTAAATATGGTCTTGTAGTTTCTGCGAGAAAGTTTAATTCTTACGAAGAATCTTCATAGACCTATATTACATACATCCTCAATTCCTAATCTCACGTCTCAACGCTCTCCACCTTTTTCCAAGGTTCAATATTTACAAGCACTTAATTAGGAAGGGTTAAATCAATGTTCCACCATTTCATGTTTAACATACGTATATCTACATATACGTTGCCCTATACCTGAGGTAGTCTAAGTTTACAAAAGATTGATCCAACTCAAGATGGGCTCTCAAAAGTATCAAATCTCATGAACTCGTTTTCTTTCCTCCTTGCATTCATTTTAGATATCCACGGATTACATAACCAATAAATCATATACTACTAGAATGCTATAATCACCTCTCCAGTTTTTAACATAACTCTTCTAGCTATACGTATTGCTTATACGGTACTTCGATAAACTTCCGTTTATCTTCCAAATAAATCTCTACAAGAAACAAAATCAGTGTATTATCCATTATACACTTTCTCAAACTGGACCAATACATCATGTACACTACTCAATCCTTATGGTAGCTTGAGCCTATAAGTGACTGATCCAACTCAAGATAGGCTCTTGAAAGGACCAAATCAATGTGGCTCAGCTTTTCTTTACTCTGCTAAACCTAATAGCATCTTTGTAAGATAACTCCTTTAATAGAACCAAATCTTCAATCTGGAATCGCAATAGTTTCCTTCAATTGTCCATGTAATCCTCCTGTTGATCAATTGGCGACTTTTAACCTTCCCTCGATCTAGGCAAATCATGTCGCTGGTTTCCCAGATAAACTAGGGTCTGGTTAATCGTCTTTTTCAACTTTAGCTTAACAAAGTGGAAATCAACACTTCCATCCGTACAAAGCTTCAAACTGAGCAACCTAAATACTAGCGTGATAACTATTATTGTAGGATAACTCTGCCGAGGGCATGTGAGTATCCTAACTTTCTTCGAAATCAATCATACATGCTTTCAATATTTCCTCCAAAGGTTTGAAAAGCTTCCTCTTACTTTTCTGCCCAATCAATTCCCCTTTCCTTTTGGGGTTATTAGTGTCGAAGGCTGCACTAATTTAGAGAAATTCTTAATAAATATCCGGTAGTACCCAGCTAGTCTTATGAATCGTCATACTCCCGACGGGGTCTCTAGCGCTTCTCATCAATTGATTGCTCTAATCTTAGACTGATCTACATGCATGCCTTCCTTAATCCTCAACAACTCCATAGTCAACTTCAAATGTTACTCATGATTCTCCTTGGCTCGCGTGTAAGCAAGTATGTCGTCGACGAATATTATCACGAACTTATCCGATTAAGGTTTCCATACCATGTTCATGAGATCCATGAATGTATAAATGGCGCATTAATTTAGTAAAAAGGCATGACTAATAACTCGCAATGGCCATATCGTGTTCAAAAAGCAGTCCTCGGAATATCTTCGTCAGCAATCTTCAACTGATGATATCCTGATCGTAGATCGATCTTTGTGTAGCAGCTGGATCTCGGTAGCTTGATTGAACAGATCGTCAATCGTCGGTGAAAGGGTACCGATTCTTGATAGTCAACTCGTTCAGTTTTTTTGAAATCATCACACATCCTGAAGGATCCATCCTTCTTTCTTACAACAAAACAGATGCACCTAAGGCGAAAAGCTGGATCAAGTGAAACTCTTGTCTAGTAGCTCTTAAAGCTGATTCGACATTTCTTTCATTTCTAATGGCGCTTATTCTATAAGGAGATTTTGCAATTGGGTGCAGCACCAGGTGCCAGATCAATTCGGAATTCGATCCGTCTCGCAGGGGGCAATCCAGGTAAGTCTTTTTAGGAAAACTTCTGGATAATCACGAACAATAGGAATCTCTCTAATATTCCTACATTTGACCTTCATATCCACCACTTTAACAAAGAACGCAGGATAGCCTTTTCACAACAACTTGAGCATCCTCATAACACTGACGACTTTCAACACTCATCACCCGACACTCGATCGGTCGGTCTCCGTGAACAACTACCACCTTTCCACCATCAGAATGAGGTATTCTAGCTAGCTTCTCCGAGCAATAATCTCCACTTCGTTCTTGGATAGTCAATCCATTCTCATATATGCGTCAAGGCTCCCCAGCTCCACTGGAAAATAAATCGACACTAAAACTACGATTACCTAACTAAATACTTCAACCGCAAGCGACCTCACTAGTTTCCATCAACTTACCAATTGCTAGTTCTATCGGGCACTTTATACTCAGCTTACTTGTAGGTGAACACAAAAATGGTTCAAAGTTTTTTTTTTCGAACAAAACTCAAGTCAGCTTTGGTATTAAAAGTATGAACATAGATTGGTTTTTGATTCGAAACATACCAGTAACAGTAGCAAGATTCTCACGTGCCTTCCCAGCGCTTGCCTCGACGGCTTTACCCACAGCATCCTGTCGTTTCGGTTTCGGGCAATCTCTTTTGGTAGTGTCCTTGTTCACCACACACGAAGCATCCCTCTACCTTCGCTCCCTCTGATGTACTCTTAGCATAGCACTTGCGAGTCATATGTCCAATCCGACCACATCTGGCGCACTTTCTCCGTTCATCCTCGTGAGTCTTCCTCTCAGAACCACCATTGCCATCCCTGGCATTATCCTTTCACAAACCACTAGAGTTAACCACATATGCTTTCCCCAAACTGCGTTTCTTATCACACTTCTCATCGGTATCCCATCTCAACTCTCAGATTTTCGCTTTCGCGAATCCCCCAGATCTAGGCTCGGAATGCGGAATTATTTGAATGGTCGACCTGCTGTAACGGCCCGACATCACGCATACCGTTGCCATGTCATTGCACAGAGCACCAGTAAATGATCTTGGGTTATAACCCTGGATTGTTTTATGTGTACTTCTATGTACTGTTCACAAAGTTAATAAAAAATCAGAATTACGCTTCGATTATATCATAACACAGGAACTAGTAAAACTTTTCGATCATTATATCACCTGAAGGGTTTCCGATCTGTGTCCCGCCAAAACCATGCCCATGAGCATCACGTCCACGTTCCTGGCCATTATTTTGGTTAGCATCGCGCTATTCCATGGCAGTATTCACGTGTTGGGCTATGAGTTGTGCCACTCCTCTAGGGTAATGGGTAGTCCAGAATCCTGTCTCGCTTTTGGCGGTATTTCGTCGTTTCTATTACTACAACATAATATCAATATAAGACGATATCCAAAATAATTCAATCATTAAATGCTAGTGGACCAAACATTGTGCATGTATAATATCCACACATTAATGAGAACAATTTTTAAACCAAAAGGAACCCATTCGATATTTATACCAGAAATTTACAAAGCTTGTTTTTAGTACTAAGACTAATCGAAATTTGGCGTGGGTACATCAACACCCGCAACAAGTCTATATGAAATTTCCTCCTAAATATCTGAAAATTTGGCATGCAGGCCATATATAGGGTTCATCATATGAGACATACAAAACAAACAACAGAAACAACCAACAACTAACACTTCAATCCCTGGAAGTCCAACATCTTCCTAACAAGCTCTTCTAGCTCATCATACTAGTCCATCTGTCTCTCTAAGTCTTTCATCTTGCCCTTCGTCATCTCCAAGTCTCCGCATAACGTGGCGAACTGACGATCGTAGTGAGAGCGATTGACCCAAATCCTTTTTCTGCTTCTTCATAGCGGAGACTGTCTCAGCTCTCGAAGTCGAATGCGATCTCTCTAACGGGTCAATTCCTCTTCCTACGGTGAGTGTAGACTTAAAAGAGATGTAACAAAACACGTGACTCGAATAGCAGAACAAACGATTCTGTAACGACGGGCAAAAGAATCTCAAGTGTAGGCTCGACAGTATCAGTGAGCAGGACTACTAATGACTCTATAGGCCGAGACGTGACATATTGTAACCATACAAAGTAAGTGTGTGATCAATATGAATAGTAACACATAAGGCCCAAATAAACAGAAAATCACGTATGCACGTAAACACATAAGGGTTTTCATACATGATAAAATTTTCCATGTTTATTTAAAAATCTTGGCTTCGAGAATTTTGGACTTTACATCTCAAAATTCTTCGGTTGAAGTCTAGTGTTTTCTCCCGAAAACATCTAGTTCGCTAACAACCACTGGCTCTGATACCAACTTCTGTCACACCCCAAAAATGTCGCAGCGGAATATAAAACGTAGTGGTGACAGAAGTTGGTGCCCATTTATATCTTGTCGATCGATGCATTTAAGTGTTGGACATTTTAGTTTATTTTAAACATAAGTTATTTAAACATTACGTTTTAAGTCATGACATAACCACCTAGTCAAGTTGTCTTTGATCCTCGCGGATCTTATTACATATGTCCCAGAAAGTCTAAAAGTCGTCCAACATTTTTAAAACAAACATCATGCATCATTCAAACACAAGGTACGCCATGATTCCCGAAGCCAAACTCAAGTACCTGTAGAACACGTTAAAATCAAGTGTCAACACAAAGGAAGGTGAGTTCACATATTCACATACAAACAAATCATCTCAGAGGAAAACTTTCTGATTATGTGTTTATTTGAAAACATCCATATAAATTTTAGAAAGTCCATTTTTACTTTCTTAAAAAAATCAGTGGGTCTTCCGTCGCGATTTAACAACCTGACAATACACTCTTACCCAGGTTTTGTATATTAAATTATTGCGTCAATTTTCAGACTCGTATGTTAACTAGACAATACGAACTATATATTAACCATGCAGGGATAATCAAAGCTAGACAACAATCAGAATATCAATTCGTCGTTTGACTTGACACGGGGCGACCGGTCAAGACGGGGTTGTCAACCCGATAGATCTACCAACAATTCCTCGTGTGCAATACTTAAATGATTAAACGACATCATGGGCGCAGGGTCCGCTCGAGACCAATATGATGTCTGCCTCACGTACAATATATATATCCTACTAATATGACAATTTTAACACAATACATGTTATTTACTGATTAAAATAGTGGTTATAATCAGATTAGTGCAGTTTTTGTGTAAGTCACATAAATCATGCGATTTCATGTATTTTACAACTTTTAATGCACCAAGTACAACATGCAAAGCTAGCAAACATTATGACAAAGTTATATTTCACTAAACACTTTAAAATAACTTTATTTTAGAGTTTATAATCTGATTAAAACTGATTTTTACTAAATCATACTCAAATCACCTTTTTATGATCACATATCATCTTGCATGTTCAAGTAAATTCATCTAATGCACTCAAACAACATCATCATCATCTTTTATGTTCTAATCATACTCAAGAACACATTAATATCATGTTTTTACATAACACAACATATATCATCCATCACCACCTAATCATTCGTACATAAATACGAGTATCTTTCATTCATGGGTACATGAGCAAAATTTACATGCATGCATTATTTCTTTCAAGAATCATACTATTAAAGAATCACTCAATCAAAACACAATCATATACACATACACAAAAATCTATGACCATACATACATACACATACACACCCATTTCCATTTTGTTTAAAATCTCATCCTTTATCATTTGATAAGTTAGAGGGGGTGTTCGACTGATTTTATGAGAGAGAGAGAGAGAGTTAAAGTGTTTTTGAAATGAATTCCTTGGACTTTGAAGAATATTGAAAGATTTAAGGTAAGATGTCATTACACACCTCCATTCTTAGCCAATAGAAACATGAGAGAGGAGAGAGAATCATCATGCATGGCTGCCACCAAATCCTCTCTCTCTCTCATACACACACCCCTATACATGCATATATACATATATTTATGTAATATAGAGTAAAAACTGGTATTTTACTAGATACCGGGTATTTTATCTAGCGTTTTAATCCCGTTTTAGTGCGTTTTAAATTATTTCTAGCACTCTAAAAAAATAAACTCACCAAAATATTACTGAACAATATTTTGTTTGTCTGGTCTGGCTACGATGCCGGTATTTGGCAGTATGCGCGTTGTGTTGCGCGGTACATGCTTAAAATCGCAAAAATAGGGATTTAAGTGTTTTTATTTATTTTTATCATTATATAGTAATTAACTCATCAAATTATTTCTAAAATGATTATCAGTTGCCTTGACAGGCTGTTTTAACAGTATTTTGCCGGTATACGCGCTGCATCGCGCGGTATGCGCTTAAACTCGAGAAATAGAGTTTCTTGGCGTTTTAATTTATTTTTCCTCACGAACATGATTAAAATTACCATTCTAATCATAACGGACTATTTTTAGGATTTTAACACTGATCGGGTGGTCACCGACGTTCGTTTCGCATTTTAACCGTTACGCGATAAGTGTTTATCTTATTGTTGCCAACATAATTCTTTCCAAGGTTTAAATTTACCAACTCATTAAATATCATATATAAACATCATAATCAGTCAAATACAGTCTTTTATCTATTCACAACACGTGTTACAGTTGTACGGTACGTGATGCGTGTGAAGTGTTATATATATTAGGTGTATATTTTAAGCCCTTTAACACTTTTTTTAGCCAAGTTTTAAATTTATAAAACACGATATTTACTAACACTAAACACACATATGGGCAAGTGCACCCATCGTGAGCATAGTATAGCGTTGGTAAGATACCGAGGTCGTCCAAGGACACAAGAGCTTTTAGTATCGGCTTATCCTCAACGTCTAATCAAATCAAAAAGTTTAGAAAAAGGTTTTTAAACTAAGAAAAATAAAAACTAACTAAAATGCTGAAAATAAAAATAAAAGAAAAAACAGATAGACAAGATGAATCACTTGGTTCCGACTCGTGTATAGTGTAACCTTTGATTATTTCCGCACTTTTGCACTTATTTAAGAGATTATCTTAGTTATTGTAGTAGGCCCCTCTTTTGAAGGTGACGTTACCCTCAACCCAGTAGTTTGAGTCAGCAAGGATACAATCCTAAAGGGTTGGATTATTGAAAGATAATTAATTAAGTTATTAATGCAAACTATGGTAGGCCCCTCTTTTGGAGGTGACGTTACCCTCGACTAAGTAGTCTGAGTCAGCAGGGATACAGTCCTAAATAGCCGGGTTATAGTATTAATAGTAGTTAACTTATGAGGGGATCAAAGAGTTTGGACCCCTGCCATCCAATACCGTTAAGTATTGAAGGAGGTCCTACTAAATTTGACCCAGGTCCATTGCAAGACCTCTAAACGCTGAACAATGGCAAGACTCTTACCAAACCGTTCCCTTAACCCCCGACCAGGTAGCCAACATACCTCCATATAGACCGTGGAGATATGAATGGTGAAAATCTTTTATTTTATATAGACAGTAAAATAATGTCAAGACACCACGGACAAACGATAAAGAAGAATCACCTTCAACATAAGAAACTAGTTATTAAAGTCATTAATACAAAACCAAGTAAAAAGTGCGAAAAGATTAGAAATAAAAAGTATTACACTAGACACTTGTCTTCACCAAGTGATGTAAGAGACTTAGGCAAACATGGCCTTGATTGTCAAGAACTCTTACGATCAATCTTGGATCCCGAGACGACTCACACACTCTATGATGGACAATGGATGATGGTGGTGGATGATGGTGTTATGGTGGTGGTGGGTGGTGGGTGAAGTGTGAGAGAGGTGGTGTGCCAAGGGATGGTTTGAGCTTGAGCCAAGCACTCCTATTTATAGGCTGAACAGAAGCTCGGGCACGGCCCCGTGTCCACATCCTTCTCTTTCTTCATTTAATGCAGCTTGTCTTATTAGTTGACCACGCCCCCGTGTCTGCTGAGCATGACCCCGTGTGCAGAAGAATCTTTGTACTATGAAGATTTGCCTGGATTGTGCGAATCTTATAGTTGACCACGGCCCCGTGTCCGCTGAGCACGGCCCCATGGTGGGCAATAGAAGCTTCTACCACTTTGTCTTTTCTGCTGACACTTGGGCACGCCCCCGTGCTGGCTGAGCACGGGGCGTGTTCAGTCTTCTGTCTTCTTGTTTTGCTTGGGAAGATGCTGTCATGGGGTCGGGCATGTCACGTTTGTTCCTTTTCTTGTATTTATGTTAGATTTTGCTGTCTTTTTGCTTCTTTTGTTAATTTGAGCTCATTTAATCCTGAAAATACAAAAAGGAAGACAAAAGCACACTTTTTCCAACATTAGTACTAAAAATGGTTAGTTTTATGCCACAATTGATGAAATTTATATGTTGCATTTTGCACACATCAAATACCCCCACACTTGAATCTTTGCTTGTCCTCAAGCAAAACTCTTTATAATGTGGCTTTACACACCCAAATGGAATGGGTAGAAGATAACGTTTTTGGGCTTGTCATAGAGTGTTGGGATTTCCAAGATTCTTTATTAAGTTTTATTTTTATTTATTTACAATCCTATTCGTCATGATTTATTTAAAACTTTTCATAAGATAAATTACTTATTAGGGCATAACATGCCTCTTTAAAATTTTCTTTATATACAAGTTCACATACCTCACGGGGGATCACTCAACACTCGGCCGAAGATGTATTTTAGTGAATCACTCGAGAGCGGCATGGAACTTACTCCTACCATAGGCTTGCCAAGCAATCAATCCTCCTCCTTTTTAACTATATACCTTTGTAAATATCAAGAGGACTTTTTGGGTGAAGGGTTAGGCTTGGGTTAAAGGTAGGTGGTTGGGTTAGTGGTTAGTAGAAAAGGGCGAAAAAGCGTAAAAAGCATCGGTTTTCGTAAGACTTTCTATTTTTCAACTTTTTATTATTTTGATGAAGCCATTATTCCAAACAAAGTTATTTTTGATGAACTTGTTTGTTTATTTTCTTTTGCTTCATAATCAACATTTTTTTTTGAAAAGTCATACGAAAAACCGAGCTAGTTACTAAAACAAAGGGTTAAAAATGAAAAAGGTTTTGGTGGGTAAAAGGGTGTTTGGTTTGGGTTATGAAATGAAAATGTTTAGGCTCAAAGGGGCTAACTAGGGGGATTTTGGGTAGGTGGTAAAAAAAAATAATGGTTTAGAAATAAAAAGGGTTAGTCCTAATGCCTCCATCATTTACTTACTCGGGTTTAAGTTGGTAAGGACCGAGAATGTATCGTCATGGCAAGTTCTAGAGTCGTAAGAACCAAGAGGCTATTCACACAAGAAACGAAAAATGAGCATTTAGTCTAATGATATGTAATTGTATGCTCAATAAAGGCTCAAAACTCACTTTTGTGGGAATGGGTTTTTTATGCGATCAAGTATATATAATCAAATTTTACTAAGTTAGCCATGCCTTTTCATAATTTTCTTATGTTGGTTCTTTTTATCACGATGCTATCGGTTGTAAATTCGTAAAAATATAACCTTTTTAGAACTTTGAAATTCCCAAGTTAAACCTAGACAAGTAAAAAAAATGAAAAATTTTGAAAAAAATTTGGGGTGATTAGCGGTTCCAATAGAGTTTTGTGTAAGGCTTGTATTTAGGATTTGCAAGATTCAAGGTTTTAGCATCCCCCCCACACTTAAATTACACATTGTCCTCAATGTGTCCCAAAAATAAATTTTTAGGTTGATTGAATGTGTAAAAAGGTGTAAAAAGCAAAAATTTTGTGTTACTGGGCACTGGACACGGCCCCGTGCCTGGTGGGCACGACCCCGTGTTCAGGTGCCAGTAACGAAAACTTACAGAAGGTGGACACGTGGGCGTGTCGGCTGGGGACGACCCCGTGTCTGTCAAATTTTGCAGAAATAAAACAAACAACAGGTTTTGGGGAGTGGGCACGGGGGCGTGTCGGCTGGACACGGCCCCGTGTGGACAATCTGCAAGGTTGAAAAACAGGTTTCTTTCTTCGGTTTTCCTGTCCCGGCTTTAGTAGTACTAATGCTTAGTACTCTAAGCCTCGTATGTACCTGCTTAATTAATAAACACCATACCACACCATAGCAAATATCCTAATTTTACCAAGTTCAACATCCATGTCAACAAAGTTAAAAGAAACATAAATGCAGTAAATAAAAGAAGTTAGGGAAAGTAAATTGTTCAACACTTGGCACGCAGGCCTTAAATTGTTCAAGATTAGAAAAGGTTAACCTGGGGAATCACCAACCAACCGCTTCTTCCTCCGCTCCTCCCGCCTAATCCATGTCCTCGTCTTCATCATCATCATCATCATCCTCCCCACCATGGCCAGCCATGTACTCCAGGATATTTCCAATATCATCTTGGATATCGGATATGTTTCTCTCGATCGCCCCAACCCGGTTGTACGTGTTGCTTGCCATATTGTAGGTGTTACTGGTGCACATGAGGTTTTCCTGCAACAAATCATGTAAACTTTGAAAGTTAGGAAAACCGCATCCTGAGGAGGAGGATTGGCCTGGATCACCATGGGGCTGGTATTGGTACTGATGATGTTGTGGAGTGTGGAGGACAAGTGCTTCTTGCGGGTTCTATGCATGACCTTGCATCCTTTGAAAGCTTACCGTCCCGTCTTCAGCCTCATAAATTAGGTTCATTGAGCGGCAGATGTGTATATCTACCCTACCCGACCATGGGCTCCTTTCGAATGACCTAGGTATGCGGGTGAAGTGCCTGAAGAGACGGTACACCCATCCCCCAAAGAAGATAGGGGTCGGTGCACTAGCAAGGCGGTTATGATGCATGTTTCGGAGCAGGAGGAATGGAACATCGAGGGGCCTGCGGTTATGGATGCAGTGGAGGACAACCAAATATCTTAACCCAACGACGCCACCGCTATCGTGTCTTTGACTAAGAGAGTAGCCGAGGATCCTATGGATGTATCTGTAGAGCGGATCCCTCAACTTCGTGCTCTTAGTGCTGCTTGGATTGTAATACCCTTCACCAATCTGAGCCCACGCGGCTTGGCCATCGTTTTCACCTATATCTCGCATCCCTCCAGTATTTTCCTCGTTATCTGCATCTTCTTCCGCATACAACCCGACAATCGACCCAAATTGTGCCATAGAGATCGAATACTTAGTTCCGCCACATCGGAATGCTACCCCATCATTGTCGAATGGGTCGCACCTTGAGTTGAACGTGAAGGTGCTATAGAATTCCAAAGTGCATTCGTGGACGGAACGGAGTCGAGTTGTTAAAGCGACTCTTAGTGGTCCTGTGACAAGGTTGTTGAAGCGGTCGAGTTGGTTCACCAATGTTAACAAATCCGTGCATGCTTGCCTTGGGTATTCCTCCGGCCTTGTCTGAAGTACTTCGTATCTAGCCCTCTCATCGAGCTCATTTGCGTTAAACCTTGTGAACTTCCTTGCCATCTGAAAGAATACACCAAAAGTTAGCACGAAACATTAGGATTTTAGGACAAAACTACAAACAGTGGGCTGGACACGACCCCGTGTTCAGCGGACACGGCCCCGTGTCCAGGCGTCTGTTACACAAAAATTCCATTTTTCGACCCGGTTTCGAAAACTTGAAAATTTTTGGTCCAATAGGTGCGGTTTCCCCCGAAAATGAAACCCCAAGCGCCGTTTTTCCCAAAATAACCCGTTTACCCTATCAATTTTATCTTTTTCGGTTCAAAAACAAGGGTTTGGAGTTTTTATGAGAAATCGGGTGAATCTATGAACAATACAAGTGGATTTACTTCCCGTAACACTATTCTAACTAAATGCAAACAGATCTAGGCAAAAATTTGAGGTTTGATTCGGATGAAGTCCAAGAACCCTAGATTTTTCCCCAAATTTGTGGGGTTTTAACTACATGCAAGTAACTAATCTAACTACTAATGATGTAAGAATCATACCTTGACGTTGTTAGAACAAAAGGAGACGTCGAAAATCTGCGGAAAATCGCCTGGAGCCAGAGCTTTTTCGGGGAAACGGGGCGTGTGGAATGTTGTAACTGTTATGAAAAAAGGGATATATCCCGACTGCAGTGCGGACACGGCCCCGTGCCGAGCAAAGTTTTGAAATTTTTTTTAGTGCTCGTGTGAGTGCCCTTGTTTCCCATAAACTTTGGTTAGAAAACTTACCGCTTTAGATGTCGTCCCAATCGTTCGTAACTTACCAGGTATGATGTTGATGCTTTCATTCTTCGATCGTTTGAAGCGAGATATCCTCCTCTTCATCCTCAATGAATCCTTGATAGAGTTTCAGCCGTTGGCCATTGACTTTGAATGGAGGACCATTTCGAGATTTAATTTCTACTGCACCGTGTGGGAAAATATGGGTGATGGAAAAAGGTCCTGACCACATAGACTTTAATTTACCAGGAAACAATCGAAGTCGTGAATTAAACAAAAGAACTAGATCTCCTACTCAAAATTCATTAGGTTTAATATGTTTGTCATGCAAGTTTTTCATTCTTTCCTTATAAATTTCGGAGTTTGAGTATGCATAATTCCTAAGCTCGTCTAATTCATTTAATTGACAAAATCGATTTTTACCAGCAAATTCTAAATCTAAGTTCACATTTTTAATTGCCCAGTAGACTTTGTGTGAAATTTCTACTGGCAAGTGACAACTTTTTCCATAGACTAGCTTATATGGGGTTGTACCTATTGTTGTTTTATAAGCAGTTCGAAAAGCCCATAAAGCATCATCTAATTTATCTGCCCATTCCTTTTATTTAACCCTACGGTTTTTTCAAGTATTCGTTTTAAACCTCTATTAGTCACTTCGGCTTGTCCGTTTGTTTGAGTGTGATATGCTGTCGAGACCCGGTGATAGACCCCATATCTTGTTAAAAAAAATTCAAGTTGATGGTTGCAAAAATGGGTACCTCTATCACTTATTAATGCTTTAGGTGTGCCAAAACGAGAGAATAATTTCTTCAGAAATCTTACCACGACTCTTCCATCATTCGTTGGAAGTGCCTCGGCCTCGGCCCATTTAGACAAGTAGTCTACTGCCACAAGTATATATTTATTTCCTTTCGATGGTGGGAAAGGTCCCATAAAGTCGAGTCCCCACACATCAAAAATTTCACAAACAAGAATGCCATTTTGTGGCATTTCGTTTTTGGAAGAAATATTACCTGTTCTTTGGCAAGCATCACATGTTTTGACAAGACTTTGGGCGTCTTTGTAAATGGTTGGCCAATAAAATCCTGAATCAAATACCTTTCGTGCGGTACTAGCGGCACCATGATGCCCTCCGTATGGACCTTCATGACAATGGCGGAGAATTCTTCGTGCTTCGCCACCATGTACGCATCGTCGGACGAGTTGGTCGGCACACATTTTGAAAAGATATGGATCTTCCCAAAAATAGTGTTTCACATTAGCAAAGAAATTTTTTCTTTGATGATGTGGCCAACCTTTTGCGACTATACCGCTAGCTAGGTAGTTAGCATAGTCGGCGTACCATGGTTCTTCCTTATATTCCACCATTTCCAGGGACTCAGTCGGGAATTTTTCGTTGATTTGCTCATCCCTGGTTGCCTCCAAAGCTGGGTCTTCCAAGCGCGAAAGATGATCTGCTGCGGTATTTTCTGCTCCTCTTTTATCTTTGATTTCAATATCAAATTCTTGGAGGAGTAGAATCCACCGAATCAAACGTGGTTTCACGTCCTGCTTTTTGAAAAGATATCGAATGGCTGCATGATCTGTATAGACTATAGTTTTAGAAAGAACAAGATAAGAACGAAATTTATCAAAAGCAAATACCACAGCTAGTAATTCTTTTTCAGTTGTTGTGTAATTTTCTTGTGCATCATTTAGTGTTTTACTAGCATAATAAATTGGGTGGAAATGCTTTTCTTTTCTTTGTCCCAAGACAGCTCCAACTGCAAAGTCACTAGCATCACACATGATTTCGAAAGGAAATTTCCAATCAGGCGCTATCATGATAGGTGCATTGACTAACATTTCCTTTAGGGTTAGAAATGCTTGATTGCAATCCTTGTCAGAGATGAAAGGGGCATCTTTTTCAAGTAATTTTGTTAGAGGCCTTGAGATTTTAGAAAAGTCTTTGATAAACCGCCTATAAAATCCGGCATGCCCTAGGAAACTTCTGATAGCTCTTACGGAGGATGGAGGTGGTAATCTAGAAATGGTATCTATTTTGGCTCGATCCACCTCCATTCCTTCGCTTGAGATCTTGTGACCGAGTACTATTCCCTCCGTTACCATGAAATGGCATTTTTCCCAATTAAGGGCGAGGTTGGTTTCCTCACATCGGGATAGCATTCGTTCAAGGTTATCGAGGCATTGGTCGTATGAATCCCCAAAGATAGAAAAGTCGTCCATGAAGACTTCCATTGTCTTTTCTATCATGTCATGGAAAATGGCTACCATGCAACGTTGGAATGTTGCGGGGGCATTACATGGACCAAACGGCATGCGTCGATAAGCAAAAGTTCCATAGGGACATGTGAAAGTTGTCTTTTCTTGGTCTTCGGGTGCTATCGGGATTTGAAAGTAACCTGAAAAACCATCCAAGAAACAGTAAAATTTATGACCGGATAATCTTTCTAACATTTGATCAATGAAGGGTAAAGGAAAGTGATCTTTTCTTGTTGCTTCATTTAATCGTCTATAATCTATACATACTCTCCATCCTGTGACGGTTCTCGTGGGTATTAATTCATTTTTTTCGTTAGTTATTACCGTCATACCTCCTTTCTTTGGAACTACTTGGACGGGACTTACCCAAGGGCTATCGGAGATAGGATAGATAAGTCCGGCGTCAAGTAATTTGATGACTTCGTTTTTAACCACTTCTTGAACATTTGGATTTACTCATCGTTGTGGTTGTATTACCGATTTGTAGTCATCATTCATTAAAATTTTGTGCGTACACATGGAAGGGCTAATTCCTTTAATGTCTACAAGTTTCCAAGCGATCGCATTTTTGTGTTTTTTCAAAAGACTAATTAATTTTTCTTTTTCTAAGCTATCTAATTTAGACGAAATAATTACAGGTAAATTACCATCTTTGTCTAGAAAAGCATATTCCAAACCTTTTGGAAGTTCTTTGAGCTCAATTGGTGGGTCTTTAGGAGACTCCTTATTTGGTTGCTCATTTTGATCAAGAACTTTAAAAGTTTGTTCTATGGCGACCTCTTCTTCAACAAAGTGGTCAATCTTTTCACTTGTATCGGGTGGTTCATCTTCATCTTCAATTAGGGGGTCATCATTGCCAAATGGATATTTCATTAACCGCTCGAGATCGACACTTCTTTTAAATGCCCCTAATTGAAGAGGTAGATTGTTGAACTTCCGGTTTTTCAATGCTTCGTGAGTTTTTACAAATGGTCGTCCCAACACTAGAGGAGCGTCATCGAGGATGACAAAGTCGATGGGGACTACCATTTGATTTGTTTGAACCAAGACATCCTCAACTACACCGATTGATTTTATTACCTTCCGATTGGATAGAAAAATGGGTATTTGAAGTGGAGAAAAATCACTAATTCTTAATTTTTCGAAAATGTAGTTAGGCATTATGTTAACACAAAGATCTTCATCAATTGTGACATTACTAATAAATGAATTTTGAAAGAAACATGGAACTGGTGTAATGTTAATTTCAAATGGGTCTTCTTTTATTAGTGAGGTTTGATCTATAGTTAACTTAACGCTTACCGTTTCGTCAATTTTAGTGTTTGTGTTCAACTCTTTTAAAAACTTAGCATGAGTGGGAACTAAACAATGATTTTCAAAAGAAGGTGACAAGAGATTAATTTCTTCAAAATTAGACTCTTCTTGAATTTTAACGTTGTCGGACTCACCTTTTTCATTGTTTAACTCATGTGTCGGTTTTTCACTTATTTGTTCTTCTATTTTTACACTTTCAGTTATCTCTTCCTTTTTTAATTCTTCTCTTGCGCGGGACTCCTCTTCCCTTGCGCGAGATTCTTTTATATAGCGATCGATAACTCTAAGGTGTTCTAATATCCTATCAGTCACTTCGGTTATAGAAAAAGAATCGGGATTTTCAAAGCTTGAATCCGGTTGTTCGATCCTTTGTTCCTCATAATACCCATATGAAGTAGATGGTTCACACCATTGTTCTTCATTGTAAGTATATGATGGATAAGGGTCGTAATTTTGTTCTTCATAATACTCATATGAGGTGGGTTGTTCACGCCATGGCTCCTCATAATAAGCATACGAAGGTGGTGGCTCATATCTCGGTTCCTCAAAGTATGAGTATGGAGGCTCATACCTTGGTTCATCAAAATATGAGTATGAGGGAGGAGGTTCATACCTTTGGTCTTCATAGGATGTGTATGAAGTCGATGGCTCGTACCTGGGTTCCTCATAGTAGGTGTATGAATTGGATGGTTGATATGAGTGATTATATTGAACCGAGTGCGTGTTACTACAATTAGTGCAATAATTACCCCTATAATCATCCTCCTCATAGGTGTAGTTGTAACCTCCTGACTATTGATCCATAAGAATCACTCAGCAGACCACAACCAAGTCTCGAGATCAGAAAACAAAAATAAAAACGGAAACAGAGGCTGGACACGGCCCCGTGTTCAGTGGACACGGCCCCGTGTACATAATCTGTATCTGGGCGTTTTAATTAAATTTACTGATTTCTTTGAGCACGGGGCGTGTTCAGTGAGCACGACCCGTGTTCAAGCTACTGTTACTGGGTGTTTTTATGAAAATGTGCTGCACGGCCCCGTGTTCAGTGAGCACGGCCCGTGTTCAGGTTACTGTAATGCAAAACTAAACTAAAATGCAGAAAAAGGTGCGCGCGTTTTAAAAAGGTTTTGAAAAACTGATTAGGCCGTCGATTTTAAGCTTTCTTAAAATCCTTGTGTCCCCGGCAGCGGCGCCAAAAACTTGATGCGTGTGAAGTGTTATATATATTAGGTGTATATTTTAAGCCCTTTAACACTTTTTTTAGCCAAGTTTTAAATTTATAAAACACGATATTTACTAACACTAAACACACATATGGGCAAGTGCACCCATCGTGAGCGTAGTATAGCGTTGGTAAGATACCGAGGTCGTCCAAGGACACAAGAGCTTTTAGTACCGGCTTATCCTCAACGTCTAATCAAATCAAAAAGTTTAGAAAAAAGGTTTTTAAACTAAGAAAAATAAAAACTAACTAAAATGCTGAAAATAAAAATAAAAGAAAAAACAGATAGACAAGATGAATCACTTGGTTCCGACTCGTGTATAGTGTAACCTTTGATTATTTCCGCACTTTTGCACGTATTTAAGAGATTATCTTAGTTATTGTAGTAGGCCCCTCTTTTGAAGGTGACGTTACCCTCAACCCAGTAGTTTGAGTCAGCAAGGATACAATCCTAAAGGGTCGGATTATTGAAAGATAATTAATTAAGTTATTAATGCAAATTATGGTAGGCCCCTCTTTTGGAGGTGACGTTACCCTCGACTAAGTAGTCTGAGTCAGCAGGGATACAGTCCTAAATAGCCGGGTTATAGTATTAATATTAGTTAACTTATGAGGGGATCAAAGAGTTTGGACCCCCGCCATCCAATACCGTTAGGTATTGAAGGAGGTCCTACTAAATTTGACCCAGGTCCATTGCAGGACCTCTAAACGCTGAACAATGGCAAGACTCTTACCAAACCATTCCTTTAACCCCCGACCAGGTAGCCAACATACCTCCATATAGACCGTGGAGATATGAATGGTGAAAATCTTTTATTTTATATAGACAGTAAAATAATGTCAAGACACCACGGACAAACGATAAAGAAGAATCACCTTCAACATAAGAAACTAGTTATTAAAGTCATTAATACAAAACCAAGTAAAAAGTGCGAAAAGATTATAAATAAAAAGTATTACACTAGACACTTGTCTTCACCAAGTGATGTAAGAGACTTAGGCAAACATGGCCTTGATTGTCAAGAACTCTTACGATCAATCTTGGATCCCGAGACGACTCACACACTCTATGATGGACAATGGATGATGGTGGTGGATGATGGTGTTATGGAGGTGGTGGGTGGTGGGTGAAGTGTGAGAGAGGTGGTGTGCCAAGGGATGGTTTGAGCTTGAGCCAGGCACTCCTATTTATAGGCTGAACAGAAGCTCGGGGCACGGCCCCGTGTCCAGTGGGCACGGCCTCGTGTCCACATCCTTCTCTTTCTTCATTTAATGCAGATTGTCTTATTAGTTGACCACGCCCCCGTGTCCGCTGAGCACGACCCCCTGTGCAGAAGAATCTTTGTACTATGAAGATTTGCCTGGATTGTGCGAATCTTATAGTTGACCACGGCCCCGTGTCCGCTGAGCACGGCCCCGTGGTGGGCAATAGAAGCTTCTACCACTTTGTCTTTTCTGCTGACACTTGGGCACGCCCCCGTGCTGGCTGAGCACGGGGCGTGTTCAGTCTTCTGTCTTCTTGTTTTGCTTGGGAAGATGCTGTCGTGGGGTCGGGCATGTCACGTTTGTTCCTTTTCTTGTATTTATGTTAGATTTTGTTGTCTTTTTGCTTCTTTTGTTAATTTGAGCTCATTTAATCCTGAAAATACAAAAGGAAGACAAAAGCACACTTTTTCCAACATTAGTACTAAAAAAGGGTTAGTTTTATGCCACAATTGATGTAATTTATATGTTGCATTTTGCACACATCACTACGGCCTGAAAAGCCGGGTGTCACAAGTCCCACTCCTCGATTTTCGAAATCCGCCACATCTTGAACTTTCGATTGACTAGGGACATTAGTAACCAGAAGGGTGAACACCGTTAACCAAAATTTCGGCGAGAGTATTTCACCTATTAGGCCAAAGCATGCTTCCCAAACTCAAAAGAACGTTCAACCACTTTGGTTTAGTCAAAAGTTCCATTTTGGAACAATCCAAGTTTCAATCAAACTTCCATTTTACCAATATCAATTTTCGCTTATCACAATTCAAACTTTCCTTTCCAAGAATTCAAATTATTTCAAGATGATTACACACACATCATACTAAATCTTTTCACATACTTATACGTTATTCACATGCATGATTTAAAAAAATAGTCACCAACAAGATTTACAATTCCCGAAATCCCTAAATGGAGGCATATCACCAAGATAGGAGTGATTTCCTTACCTTGGCGATTAGCTCCGCTCCTTCCTTCCTCAAAAACGACCTCACCAATGGGTTAGGGGTGAATCCCTTACCTCGGTGATCGTTACCAAAGGGTGCAGTTTTGTATACTTTGGTTTAATTTTATACAATCGCTCATCAGGAGATTTAAAATCTAAGATTTGTGTAGGGAGGCGGTTAATTAGATGGACGGCGGTTTGAAACACATGGGACCAAAAGGTGAGCGACAAGTTGGCATGATGGATTAAAAATAACCTTGTTTCAACTATATGTCTATGGCGTTGTTTGGCAACACCATTTTGTTCCGGTGTGTGTGGAGGAGTCGTGAAGTGAGAAATTTTGTTCTTTTGAAGATAAGGGATTAGCACAACGTATTCTCCTCCATTATTCGAAAACAATGAAACTAATGATGTGTGAAAGAATTTTTCTAAGAGTGTTTTAAATTGTGGAAATAAGATTGAGACATCTGATTTTCCTTTTATTGGATATAACCACGTATATTTGGAGTAGAAATCGACAAAGATAACATAGTACAGATATCCATCATTTGATGTTTGGACCAGACCCCAAACATCCGAGTAGACAAGTTCACGTGGTTAGACAGTTTGAAAGAGTTTTTGCCAAAGGGATTTTTATGACTTTTATTTAACGAACAAGCATCATAATGAAAATAAGTATTCTAACATTTTATTGTAATCAAGCCCTAGATTATTAAGTGGGAGTTTTAGAACTTTGATAGGTGGATGTCCGAACTTGTGATGCCACGAAAGAAGCGAACCAAGTGCCTTGATGCTTGAGTTGAGTTGTTTAACAGGGTGATGCAGAAAGGTGTTGGCGTAATACACGCCATTGATTCAACCGAAACTTGATTTGTTTTGCAAAGTTTGGCGACTGAAATAAGATGGTTGTGTAAATGCTAGACAAGAAAAACATTATTCAAATTTAATGTGCGAGAAGTGGTGGGAATTGTGGTTTGACCGGTGTGAGAAATAGATAGAGTTTTACCATTTCCGAGCACGATCTCATTGGGCCCTCCATATTCAGAGAGGTAGAGTAAATAGGATTTGTCGGGTGGGTGTAGCATGATGAGATGCCCTAGTATCAAACATGAATGGTGGTGTAGATAGCGACGAGCTTGCCATTGACGCATTCACAGTTGGGTTAGTAGAAACATTAATGTTGTAGTCTTGTAAAAAAAACGTGTTAGCTTGCGATAGTCTTTTGTATCATGACCTAGAATGTTACGAAAGTGAAAAAAATCGATTAGTTCGATAACGATTCATATGTCCACTATTGTGTTGTTGAATGGCCACTATTATAGTTATGAGATGGGGTGTTCCTCGGCCCAAATGAGTTGGGCCTATTTGAGTTTTGGGCTGTAGAAGGAGGCTGTGAAAAAGGCCTAGATCATTGTCGTTGCGTACCGTTGACTGTAGAAATTAGGGTTGTTGATTTGGAGGCTTGTAAGGATCTCTTGTGATATACCAGCTTCTCATAAAAATCAGAAAAGTAATTGGCGTGTTGCGAATTTTCAGGGTTGCAACAATCTCTTTGTAGTCGTCACCAAGGTGGGTCAGTATGTGAACCATAAGATCATCATCATCCATTGGCTTTTGTGCCAATGCTAATTCATCAGTGAGGCCCTTCATTCCGTTGAGTTAGCAATTGGTTTAGTTCCTTGCTTGGATCGAAGAGAGATGATCCGGGAGCACGAAACACCAACGTAGCTCTCGGTTAGGCGCTTGAAAAACTGATGAGATGTTTGGCAGAGGATACAATGGGTTGAATCGTGTCGGAACAGCTTCCAAGAAGTGCCTCGAGTAGGATTTTGTCTTGTCAAAACCAAAGACGGTAAGAAGGGTTTGGCTTCCTTTTGATTGTTTTTGGTGGTGGTTTGGTTCGACCATCAACAAACTGTTCAAGTTCGAGACCCATGAGGGTAGATAAGACATGTTTGCGCCATGAGGGAAAGTTGTTGGCTGTTAATTTGATGGAGAAGTGGGTGTGAGTAGAAAGCTCAACAACGATGGAAGAGGTTGATATGGTGGCCGAGAGAGAGGAAGGCTGGGAAGGTCTGCAGGGAAGGTTTTTGGATCGAAGAAAAAACACAGAGGAGTATTCTTGCTCTGATTACCATGTGAAGGTTTGTGAATATTATTAAGTGATGTATTAAAAGCAAGATGTATAGGAGATTATATAGACAAATAAGATAAAGGAAATAAGCCAGAATAAAGGCTAATCCTATGGATCTAGCTAAAGTAAAGGATGACCACTATTACAAATATACATTCTAAATATAAGTGAGGCTGAAATTATGTAGTGAAGATTATGATTCTGTAAACATGAATGTTCTTTGGAAAGAAGGTTGCAAGGTCCGTTTCTTGAAAGAATGTAGTATGTGCTAAAAAAGAACTCAATTCTTAAAAGAAGGTAAAAGGTAGTTAAGAGCCAGTTATTGAAGAAAGATAAAAGGTAGTTAAGAGTCAGATCTTGAAGAAAGAAAAAAGGTAGTCAAGAGTCAGATCTTGAAGAAAGAAGGTAGAAAAAATGGCAGATGCAAAACTTAATTAGGCTATCATTCAAGCACGAGAGTAGGTGTGTTGTCTTTGGGATGTAGCAATTGAACAAGTAGGGTGTAGAAAACAATGAAAAGAATGTAACTATAATAAAGGCAATGATTTTTTAGACATTGTCTTATGATATTTTGAATGTGGCGAATTTGCTCACTTTACATATGAGTGTATCAAGTGGAAGAGTAAAGAGGAAGCTCGTCTCGCACATGAAGAAGGTCTATCGTTGTTTTGAAGCAGCATGGATGGGTTTCATGATTAAGGGGGAATATTGAAAGTTAATATCGAAACGGATCAATTTTGAAAGAAGGTAAAAGTTGAAGGGGGTTTCATAAAAGTTATTTTAGTAAATTGTTTGATATGGTATTTTGAATGGTAAAATATTGAGTCAATTAAGGAAATTCGGTTTCATCCTATAATATGTTTTCTTGTTTGGTCTTGATTAAGTTAAAAATAAAGTTTAAAGAAAGTATTTGGTCTGCATAACTTTCTAATTGGGTTTAATAAAAAAGTGTGGATCAAATTTGATCAAAATCTATGTTTTTCATCTTATTTTTATTTGTTCTTAGGTTGGGGCCAACATCATAAACGTGTTAAGTGGGTTGAACTTGTCTGGACACATTAGTTATAGTAGTGTTGATAAAGTTGTCACTTCTAAAGAACAACTTGATGCTGGTAAAGTTATTGCTATCAATGGAAAACAACTTCATCTTGATGAGATTGTTATGGATGATAGAAGACCAAATTACTAGTGATGGCAACTTACTATCGAATAAGAAAGTCCTACTGGTTGAGAAATTACCATTGAAAAAGATGTGTACCATAAAGAAGATTAAATAACTATTTGGATAATCTTTAATCATTTGAGTTAAATTTGTAATTTTTAAGAATTGTAAATAAATATACTTATAATTTGGAGATTAGTTTGCTAGTGTTTAGCATATTTATTCTTATGTAAGCCAATATAACATTAAACCCAATTGAGTTATTGTAATTATGAATACCTTGTGTTTATGTGTTCTTGATTATGATCAAACAAGATTTTTGATTGGTTTGTTTAATATTTCCGCCTTTAATCAAAACAACTTGTTTATTAATTGTGGCCTAGTGGTAAGGAGGATTAGGTTCTTCAATGGAGACCAAAGTTCAATCCCACTTGTGTCACTTTGGTGGATTAGGCAATGATGGATAAAGCCTAGCCTTCTTGCAGAGGTGCCAGTTTATATCCCGAGCCCACCCGGGTTTTCGAGCACCGTGTGTTACGCCAGAGAGTGTTCAGCTCTTGTGGTGACACAACGGCTGTCAAGTGGCAGTCGACGTTGTGGTTTCTCGGGGGAACGCCTAAGATGTGACAACTGGCATTTCTCCATGTGTTTAATACAATAATAAACAGTAATTTGTGCTTTAATGACCGTGCATGAATGAATTAACTAGACGAATGAATTTCTGATTACTGACATATACATACAAAGGCATTTCATGTTGCAAGATTGTTTATCTTTATTACATGCAACACAATGTGGTTTACTTAATGCACATAACAAAGTTAACACAGTTATCAGACAACCTAGAAGTGCTGATGGGGGCTCAATACTCAGACATACATGAAATTAAGACACAGAATGAGCCCCGGAACCAAGTGTTACACTAGAATAGTGTGTAGGAAAGTAGGGATTACAAAACTGCCTTTCTGGTGATGAATTAGGTACCGGAAAGTGCCAGAAACACACTAAAACTGCAGAAATCTGCAGAAAACAACACAATTCAGCAAAATTCAGCTTTTTAACATCTAAATAAAATGCAGAATTATGGTTTAATGGTCCTGAATACCTTCCTAGGTGTTGGGAATCAAAACTGTTATAAAAGGTAACATACAGCACACTAAACTGCGTAATTTAGTACCTTAACGAACCGTAAAGAAATGAACAACCGGACACTACCCGAAATACCAGATTTTCACTAGAAGCATTGTTTTAGTGTTACGAAGCTAGTTATGGTCACTGAACATCATATTACATCTCATAAACACTAAATACATAAAATACCTAACTAGCACCATTAAATCCTAACTAAATCATGTAACTTATAATTGAAATGTTACACTTTACCCCCTCCCCATGTTGGACGATTAGGGGACATGGGTCCCACATGTCACACCCCGACCACGTAAAACAACAAAACGTGGCGGAATCGTCGGGGAGTGTTGTAACAGAATCATTGTTTCATAACACATGGAAAATTGAAATATTGTTTTATTGATTAAAAGAGTTACAATGTCTTAACAAACAAAGAAGTATAACAAAATTAACTAGTCTTCCATCTTTTATTGTCACTAAGGCCCAAGTCCGCCTAAGTGTATCTTGATCAATCCTATGCATCATTTCCTGAAACACATGTGAAAATAGGTACGTCAGCATAAAAATGCCGGCGAGTACATAGGTTTTGTGAAAATAGGATTCATGACCTATAAGTTTAGAAAAAGGTTGTTTAACAAAAGTCAGTCATGATCCTTGTAAAATGTTTTGTTTTATAAATCATTTGAAAAACGATGATAAAGTAGATGATATGTAAAAGAATAATGTAAGATTAAATGAATAACCAAGTAAAATGAGTTTGTATAAGATAAGTTGTTTGTAAAACAATGTCTTGTGAAAAAATATGTTATTTGTATAAAAATGTTATATGTCTAAACTGAAATGATTTAAATAACGCTACGATATGTAATATCATACAAGCACTTATATATAGGAGGTACCAGCGGCGTATCCACCATGCTTGTATCATATTACACACGCCTCGTTACTCAAACCACTTACCCAAACAAACCACCAATGTAAATTGCCCACGTCTAAACCATTTGTCAAATGTCTTTGTGTAACCCATGTCAAAATGTTTATGTGAAATATAGTCCATGAAATGTGTATATCAATATCAAAATGTCTATGTCAAATGTCAATTATGTAATGTGTAAACAAAAATGTCATGTATGGCAGGTGAAATATATATATTTATATATAACTACTGATCCACAGATAAAAATGCACAAAACAATGTATTGAAGTAAAACGTGGTTTAAATCAACGTTATGTCTCGTGGATATGCATGCTATACTGAATATAAACATTTATGCGGTGTTGTGAAAATGCATACATTCAAGCCTTGTGACTGTGGTGATAAGCCCTTAAACAAATTAAAGGTCTATCTAAGTTATGTTTTATCGAATTCGGTCATTCCTTTCACCCAAACATACCTAGGATGTCAGGAATGGGAGTTGTCAATTCCTATGGTACCATTACCTACTAACGAGCGGCGTAGCTAATGTTAATGAACGTATATGGTCCCATTTAAACAAACCAAATGTCATATCAAAATGTAAGCATGTGATGAAAATAATGTACCTAGTATGCTAAGTAAACATACAAGGTAGAGATCTAAAACAATGTGTCCATATGTTACGAGAACATATGCAACAGAGATGCAATGTAAAACAAATGTACTAAGTATGATGAACATACATAGCATGAAAAGGTAAAACAATGTACTAAGTATGCACTAAATGGACATACATAGCATGAAATGAAATGTAAAACAATGTACTAAGTATGAACTAAATGAACATACATAGCATAAAATGTCATGTAAAACAATGTACTAAGTATGCTACAAAGGACATACATAGCAAAAACACAATGAAATCATGTACTATAAGTGTACTAATGAACATAGCAAGTATATGATATGAAAACATGGAAAGCACGAAAATAACAAGTAGGCACATGTGTTTCACCCCAAAACGTTTGGAAAACAGTAAAAGAGGGGTCTATGTACTCACTTGAGGGTGCTTAGAAGTCTTGAACAACAACCAAGCAAAGCTAGAGGGATCACAGAATCAAACGGCACCCTATATAGATAACTACATAAATAACCGGGCCTAAATCGGGAGATCGGGTAGCATGAGGGTTCGTAAACCAAATGAGTGTAGGAACTCATGTAATATGGTTTAACAAAGCCTACATACTAAAACGAAACTTATCCTAAGTGCTTTTGACCCGTTACGACCCGTTTAGGTAGCTTATGCTACTTTAACGCGTCGTTTGCGTAAAACGCGTTCGGATCGCGTAACTAGCCCTATGACAAGTAAGATATGCCTTAACATGTTTAATATAGTTTCTAAATCAGTTTAGATGTCAAAAGTCATGTTGCATAGGCTTAAAATGAATTTTGGTGCGAAAAGGGGTATTTTGGTAATTTACCTAAGGCATAAGAACTACTTATCATACAACTACTTAAACGACGTGACCATAAGGTATAACCTCGGAAGGTTATTCCCTATACAACTATGGTCACCTAAAGTGTTTGGTCGGATCCTAATGATCGACCAAATGGGTCGGGTTCGAAAATATAAGCGATTGATTAGATCGCTTACCTTTACGACCCTAGACAAGCACAAATCTAAAAGTGACGAGCTAAACATGCCAGAACATGTTTAGTTAAGTTAGAAAACAGGTTTGGTATCAAAACAAACGGTTTTGATACCCTAGAGTAGTTTGGTTACAAAATACGCAAGAACACGCATTTTGGCCGAAACTACGACTCGTCACTGAGTCTAGATAACGTGGTAATCAGTAGGTATAGTTACTAGGGACTATAACCATCGTGATTACGCTCACGTTATGAAGTTCAAACGAACTTCGCATTGACTATAAACTGGTCAATATAGAAAGTCAAACGCAGTTTCACTTTAACGCTAAAACGAATGAAAAGAACGAAGGAACACTTACAAAGGGTCCCCGCAAGATTGAATTTCCAAGTATTTCTCAGGTATGAAGTGTTTTCACACATCAACTTAGAGAAAATCTCAGAATTCAAGTGGGTTGCAAGTGAACTATGGAGGGGTATTTATAGTTTTCGTAGAACCATTAGGATCGTTTCTTGAAAACCGAGATTCAATCCCAGCCGTACACATCAAGCCCATAGATTTATAAAACCAGGGGAGCCCATAGAAATGTTTAAAACCAGGTGCAAAGGTGCCCAATAGCTGGATCAAGCTGGAAACAACATTCTGCTGTTCTGGGGACACCTTACGGACCATATGGTCCAGTCCTTACGGACCGTAAGCTGGTCTGCAGATCAGCAACTTTGAAAATTGGCAGAACAGGCCCCGGTGCGCGTATGGTCGTGTTTTGGCACTTCTAACACCCGTAAAACCTATTTTTAAGGTCCCTAAGGATGTTAAAGCATAGGGAACATGAAACATGCTCAAAAATATGCCGGATGTCAGTTCGTTTGGCCGTACGGTTGCGTTGTTCGGTTAATTACGACGGAAGTCGTAACGGATGCGTGTACGATCCAAATTGCGCGACGAATGGATTTTTATCAAGCCAATCACTAAAACATAATATTTTAATGATTACATAAATTTTTGGTTATCCGGATGTATTCAGAACGTAACTTATGCGCGAAAATGCAAACTTATGCACTTTTTGACGCTTTTAGTCCCTGAATGACCAAAAAGTTTATTTTAGCACACCGGACCCCTCAAATCCTATTTCTAAGCTATGTAAAGGATATTTAATGTGTGCTTAACTTATGATCAAGTTCCAGAATGTTTGTTACAGTTCAATTTGGCATACTTTCGTAGTTTATCGAATTTAGTCCCTGTAAGCGAATAGACTTGATTTCAGCATACCAAACCTTCCAAAACTTATTTCTAAGTTATATAAAGGTTATTTAAGGTATTTTAAGCCTATGTCACTATTATAGAGTGTTTTTTGCATTAAACTAGTTATATTTATGCATCAGTGTGCGTATAACCTTCCAGAAAGCGATTTAGAGCCCGAAATCGAACAAGAGTTGATTATGTGCAAATGATACACATATTTATACAAATCCCAAGTATGAAATATAATATTTTATTAGTTTGGTATTTGTTTGATGGCTGTGGAGGCACAGGTGTCACAGTCTCCCCTACTTCAGGAAATTTCGTCCCGAAATTTATTTAGAGGAAACTTGTGAGAGTTTAAAACATGAAGTTGAAAAGATCGTACAACACTGGTTAGAGTCCTGAACTTCTAGTAACTTTACAATAACATCATGCTTGCAATGTGAGAGGGACACTTATATACAAGTATATAAAGCGTCATTGGTGCGTCCACCGTACCTCTATTACATTGTTCACATTTCGTTATGGTTGTCACTATCGGTTCTTACACATAATAAGTCTTACCGAGGTTTCCGTGCACTGAACTTTGTAATTATGTATGCATCCATAATTACGAAATTCCTTGCATAGTCACGTAGTGCATCTTATAATGTGTAGGGGAAGAAAGCAATGAACGAGCTTGTGATGATTGTGACTAGACCACCATAGGTTCCTTTTAATTAAATCAATAAATGATTTAAATAGACTACCAAGGAGTCTGTTTAGCTACATCAGCGCATGTCATTTTTAACCAGATTCTGATTCAAGCTTTTTTACTAGACCACTAGGAGGGTCTCTTTTGAATCATGGAGTGGTACTATATAATCCAAGGGTTTTAACTAACACGTAGAAGCCCAATAAGGATTTAGGGTAGTACCTTTTTGAATATCCTACTACGAATCCCTCATATGAAGATACGAAAGGTTCTACGAGGATTTGGATAACGAATATCAAACACATAACCACAAAATTGTTTAACTTGATTTTAGATTTGTTATCATTTTGTTAATTTGTTTTTGTTAATCGAGCACATGTATTTAAAGCACACCAGGTATCCGATTCGTGGATTTTGATTGGTGCTTTAAATATTTCCAAGAATCTAACTATGAAGATAGAAAGATCTTAAAGAGAAAATTCGATTTCGATTATAAGGAACCGAACTGTTCGAATTAAAGTACACAAGGAATCCAATTAAGGACTCTGATTTGAAAGATAATCATCCACAAGGGTCTTATTGTGAAGATAAAAAGATCCCATATGGATTTTAGAAGTTAAAGATGTTTTGAAACCTTGCACTGGATGTGCTTAAGTAAAAAAATGAAGTAAAATGCTTATGAAGTTGGGATGCTAGATATGTCAAGGCGACATATGAAGCAGAATTTGAAGGTTAAGTCAATGTATGAGAAAAAAAAATGTTTTTGAAAACTATGCATGGGGTTTCTTTTTTAAAAAAAATGTGTTTAATGTTTTTGAAATCTTACATAATACTTTTGAAATCATAAATGTCACACCCCCAAAATCCACACGCGGAGTATCACCGCTTGGAGGCGTGACTGACCAGGATCAAGCCATCAATCATATCAAACATAGTATTTAAGTGTAAAAGTAGGAAAATGTAATTCATCTTGACATGACTGATGTTCATAACCAAACATTGTTTAAGTAGCGGAAGCATAATAATGAAAACCCAAAGTAAGTTATAAGTTCAAATATCGTCTACGATCCGTATCCCACAACGACCTGCTCCTCCCTGTGCAAGCTCCATATGTACCTAAGGTCCTGCAAGGCATGTAAGAGAGAGAGTCAACAACTAGTTGAGCGAGTTCACAGTTAATAGTTCAGTAATAGTATAGCGTGAGTAGTAGTATGTTCGTTCGTTACAATGTATCATATTAGTTTCCATCGCGGCCAATGTCCTTGGCAGGTGTGCGAAGATGTTGGGGAAAGTCTTTCCCCAAGTTTTTCTAGACTAGGTTTGTTTGTATCGCGGCCAATGTCCTTGGCAGGTGTGCGAAGATGTTGTAAGTTTAGTTCGCGGCCAATGTCCTTGGCAGGTGTGCGAAGATGTTGTAAGTTTAGTTCGCGGCCAATGTCGGCCAATGTCCTTGGCAGGTGTGCGAAGATCGTTCAATAAGTGTTACTAGTCTAGCAGTAGGTTCTGTCATCTTTACATGTACAGTAAACATCAAATCCCCATTCCCCCCTGGGAATCCCCATGCCTTGGCTTGTGTGAACTCACCTTGGTTTGCTCGGTATGCTAGGTTATGTGCTCGCAAATAAGTCAATCACGTCCTAGAGTATGCACGTATATATAATCAGTTTGTAGTCACAAGGTACACGTATACGCATGTAACACATAATCCTATCAGTCATGCTTATTATTTAACAGCAGTTAGTTAACTGGATTAAGTCTTAACAGAATCAGATTACTAAACAGTTTACTCAGTCGGCGAAACACATATTGACGAAACATATTCTGTTTCGTCATTCAGGGTCTCGGCGAAACACTTGTGTTTCGCCATGTTTGTTTCGTCAAGATGGTCTCGGCGAAACACATTCTGTTTCGCCAAGTGTGTCTCGTCGTCCAGTTGTTTCGTCAAAACATCAGTTACGTCAATAACAGTTACACATCCATAGCCCTAATGATCATCTACAATATGCCGAATTCATCATAGTCATTCAGTCAAATTAATTCATGAAATCCTCCACACATATAAGGCATTAATCCAACATTATTTAACACTGAATTAATATGATTATTATTCATTGAACTGTACATGCATCGAGATCTATCACAACATCAGATCTAACTCCATGATGAACATCGACCCTATCCAATCTTCATTAACACTACCAATAATTTTATAATTCATTCAACCCAAAATTAATTCGAACAACATATATGTAAATTAGTTAGAATGTTCGGTCCAATAACAAAAACCCAGATCATGCGTTAACTGGTAAACAACAGATCATACAATCATGAATGACATAACTAAGAATACTATAATAATATCCCCCTATTTGATTAAATCAATGCTCACACATGACCGACAATTTCTGCAATGATCCTTATCACTTAAAGTCAACAACACTACCAATAACCATCAAGTTACATATATTATTCCTTAACAAATAAGGTTGTTTTTCATATGATTTGAAGCACTAATAATTCGCATATAAACACACGTAACTTGCCAGTAAATATTGCATGAACCATACTAATCATACTCACCCGAGATGTAAAAGAACAGGAAATGTCGGTCAAGAAAGTGATTCCAGTTGGAGGGGGTTTCGCCGACTTCAAGGAGTGTTTTAGGGTTTGATGCAAATTGTGAGTGCTTGATTATGAAATAACCCCTCTAAGCTATTGTACGTAAACATGTAAATGTGGACTAAAGATGGCCGGCCCACCCTCTAATCCATAATTGGGCTGGACCTAAGATTAATGTGTGTGTGCAATAACCATTTAGAGTTCACGTTTAATCATAAAATAAAATGTTTAATCATACAATAAAATGTTTAATCAAGTTTATATATAAAACACACATATAAGGCACATCAATTAATCATCTCAAATTACAATCAGTGTACAGTTATAAGTCAAACAAGTCAAAGTCAACGTGCATTAAATGCATGAGTGAAAGTCGGAAATTCGAGTTGTCACATTATCCCCAACTTGAAAGAAATTTCGTCCCGAAATTTAGCATGCAGTTACTGAGGAAGCTAATAGTGTGACGTTGTTTACCTGTTTCGTATCGCGGCTCCCCGAGCATGTATGCGAAGATTACTGGTTTTCTTGGGGTGTCACATTATCCCCCCGTTGATTTGGAATTTCGTCCCGAAATTCTGCATTGGTAGCTTCAGCCTCAGTAGTAGTTGCTTGGTTTCCGAATAACTGGGGATATTTAAGTTCCATTTGATCTTCACGCTCCCAGGTGAACTCTGGGCCGCGGCGGGAGTTCCAACGAACTCGTACAAGAGGGATTCTCGTGTTCTTGAGGACCTTAACATCCCGGTCCGTGATTTCAACAGGTTCCTCGACGAAGTGCAACCGTTCGTCGATAGTGAGTTCCTTCAAGGGAACTATGTGGGTCTCATCTGACGTACACTTCTTCAGATTCGACACGTGAAAGACGTTGTGAACTGCACTGAGTTCAGGTGGTAAGTTCAATCTGTAGGCCACTTTGCCTATTTTCTCTGTAACTTCGAAAGGTCCAACATATCGTGGATTTAGTTTGCCGCGTTTGCCAAAACGAACCACACCCTTCCAGGGTGAAACTTTAAGTAGCGCTCGATCCCCAACTTGGAATTCGAGTAGTTTTCTGTCTAAATCAGCGTATGCTTTCTGACGGTCGCGTGCTGCCGCCATGCGTTGTCGTATTTGTGCAATCTTTTCTGTAGTATCGACTACCATTTCTGGACCTGTGATTTGACTTTCTCCCACCTCTGCCCAACAGAGAGGTGACCGGCACTTACGCCCGTACAATGCCTCGAATGGTGCAGCTTTAATGCTGGTGTGGTAGCTGTTGTTATACGAAAATTCCACAAGTGGCAGATGTGTTTTTTCTTTTTTTCCAACCATTGCCAAAGTCTATTACGCACGCCCGTAGCATGTCTTCTAGAGTTTGAATAGTGCGCTCAGACTGCCCATCGATCTGAGGATGATACGCCGTGCTCATGCCTAAACGAGAGCCAAACGATTTATGCATTGCTTGCCACAGTTCTGAAGTAAAACGTGCGTCACGATCAGAGATGATGGAGGTGGGCACTCCATGCCTCGAGACCACTTCTTTAAGATATATGTCTGCTAGTGTGGAGAACTTATCCGTTTCCTTGATTGCCAGGAAGTGAGCAGACTTAGTGAGTCGATCCACGATCACCCAAATAGTATCGTTTCCGCGCTGAGATCTAGGTAAGCCAGTAACAAAATCCATGGAAATCTGTTCCCATTTCCATTGTGGTATCTCAGGTTGTTGAAGTGGACCTGAAGGTTTCTGGTATTCTGCCTTGACTCTCGCACAAGTCAAGCATTTGCTAACGTATGTGGCTATGTGGGCCTTCATGCTAGGCCACCAATATGTAGTCTTAATATCGTGGTACATTTTATCCGAACCAGGGTGTACCGAGTAGCGAGACTTATGAGCTTCATCCATCACTAGCTCACGTAAGTTGCCATAAAGTGGAACCCAAATGCGTCCTGTAACGTAGTAAGTACCATCTTCCTTCTGTTCCAAACGTTGTCTTGAGCCACGTAGGGCTTCAGCCCTGACATTTTCTGGTTTCAATGCTTCTACCTGAGCATCTCGTATCTGGGAAGGAAGGTTAGACTGTATGGTGAGTTGTAAAGCTCGTACGCGCTTAGGCGCGGTGTCCTTTCGACTGAGGGCGTCAGCCACAACATTGGCTTTGCCTGGATGGTACCTGATTGAGCATTCGTAGTCATTTAACAGTTCGACCCATCGTCGCTGTCGCATATTCAGTTCTTTCTGTTTGAAGATATGTTCGAGGCTTCTGTGATCAGTGTAGATTGCGCACTTAGTACCATACAAGTAGTGTCGCCATATCTTGAGTGCAAAAACAACAGCTCCCAGCTCTAGGTCGTGTGTCGTATAATTCCGTTCGTGAATCTTAAGTTGGCGCGAAGCATAAGCAATAACTTTATCCCTCTGCATCAATACACATCCAAGACCTTGGATAGATGCGTCGCAGTAGACTACGAAATCGTCCGTGCCTTCAGGCAGTGAGAGGATAGGTGCGCTACATAGTCTATCCTTTAAGTGCTGAAACGTTGTTTCCTGTGCGTTACCCCAACGGTAAACAACACCCTTCTGCGTCAGTAGTGTAAGCGGCTGAGCAATCTTTGAAAAGTCCTTGATGAACCGTCTGTAATAACCCGCCAAACCCAAGAATTGGCGTATTTCGGTTGGTGTACGAGGCGCAGGCCAGTTCTTGATCGAATCTACCTTGGATGGATCGACATGAATCCCATCCTTGTTTACCACGTGGCCTAAAAAGTGGACTTCACGAAGCCAAAAGTCACATTTAGAAAACTTAGCGTATAGCGGTTCCGTTCGTAGAAGTTCCAGTATAAGTCGTAGGTGCTGCTCGTGTTCCTCCTGACTCTTCGAATAAATCAGGATGTCGTCTATGAAAACAATGACGAACTTATCGAGATAGGGTTTGCACACCCTGTTCATAAGATCCATAAATACGGCAGGCGCGTTCGTTAGCCCAAATGGCATGACCATAAACTCGTAGTGGCCGTAGCGTGTTCTGAACGCTGTTTTGGAGACGTCCTCATCCCGGACTCTCAGCTGGTGGTATCCTGACCTTAAGTCTATCTTGGAGTAGTAGCTCGACCCTTGCAGCTGGTCGAATAAATCATCTATGCGCGGAAGAGGATAACGATTCTTGATCGTCACCTTGTTGAGTTCACGGTAGTCTATACACATCCTGAACGTACCGTCTTTCTTCTTTACGAATAACACTGGAGCTCCCCAGGGCGAAGAGCTAGGACGTATAAAACCCTTTTCCAAGAGTTCTTGTAGCTGCTTTGACAATTCTTCCAATTCAGTTGGAGCCAAACGATAAGGCGCTCGAGCTATGGGTGCTGCTCTAGGAGTTTGTCGCCATGAATCACCAAAGATTCTTAACCAGCACGAGGAAGTGCGGATGATCTTTTCTTTGCAAAGAGTCTCTGCTCGATGTTGAGGTAGCCAATCCATACCAATATCGATGTCGGAACCATCACAACGTTGGGGTCATTCCTAGTATCACTCTGACCGATCACGAACGCTCGACCCCTGGCACCATTGCCGTCGTTATTACCCCCATTGTTGCCTCCATTATTGTTCCTGTTTCCTTGGTTGTGGTTCAAATTCTGGTTCTGGTTCAACTGTGGGCAGTGTCTTTTGAAGTGACCTTCAGCACCACACTGATAACATCCCTTGTTACCCTGCTGTTGCTGCTGATTCTATAGATCTTGTGATCGTTGTTGTTGGTTCTGGTTTGCAGGACGTAAGTTTCTACCATCTTTGGTTCCATGACCAAGCTTGTTTCATTATTGACAATGATTGCGTTTGCCCTGCCCGCTGTGGTGCAGGTTACATCGTTTGCGCTTAGGGTGATTTCTCCTGTATCCACCCTGCCCTTGAATACTAAATGTTGCTGATTAGGACTTTGGTTGTCATCGACCTTTCACTGCTGTGCCTGGGACGGAATCGTAGTCGAACCCTTGCTAGAGGTTCCATCCCACTTTCATCCGTTGTCACTGAGGGTAGCAGAAGTAGTTGAAGTAGTAGTGGTAGTAGTATCGCTGATACGTTGAGGCAGCTTGTTCTGTCCCACTGCCTGGTCTGTGAGACGATGAGCAAGATGAGTAACATCTTGAATAGTAGCAAGTTTAGCCGTCTTCACATGGTTTTGAATTCCTGGTACTAAGCCTTTGAGGTACAGCCCAAAGCTCTTTATGGGAGGATCCACCATAGTTGGACACCAAAATTGCCAGTTTGTTGGATCGTTATTGTGCACGCTTCTATCTCTGACCCCGTCATCTTCATGTTAAAGGACTCCACTTCCAACTTGTGGATGGTATCATAACTACTGTATTCACGTTTGATAGGTTCCTTAAAATCATTCCATGAGGTGGCATTAGCAGCCGCCAGCCCCAGCATCGTAACTTGCGCGTTCCACCAAGTTTGCGCAGTACCTTCGAGAACATCAGTGGCATATTTCATCTAACGAGCCTCAGGTCATTCGCACCTTCGAAGGCCGATTCGAGTTCCTCGAACTAATGGAGGAGTCCAACAGCTCCTTCAGTGTCGCTGAAAGTAGTAGGACGACAGTCCATAAAAGTCTTGTATGTGCATACAGGTGGCTGAGCGTGTTGACTTGTCGTGTGCGTAAGAGTAATCAAAATTAAGCACAAGTGTTGAGTTACGAGAGTAGGATCTAAAAATCCTAGAGTAAGTGGCGATGGCAGGTTACACCTCCTGCCTGGGCAGCTGCGAGTGCTGCAGTAACTTGTTCAGTGATCGAAGCCGCCAACTGGGCTTGAGTTAGGTTAACGCGTCCACACATGATCTTGACATCAAGGAGAACATGTGGGTGAGAGGTTCGCGAATAGTGCGAAGAGAGTGAGCACACAAGTATTCTCGAGCAATAACATATAGTAGGTTCTGTACTCTAGGCATACCACGAGCAAAGTTCTATGTAGTTCTAGCATGTAGGTAATGTAACATGAATAGTAATACCTATGGTGTTGAGCCTTGCACGTGGAGCGAAGCGTCGTTGTGGATCGTTGAGAGCACTGTTCTGGTTATAGTCTGGTTTTAACAAAATCGTTTTCCCTTTATTAAAACCAAGTTCTCTATAACCAATGGCTCTGATACCAATCTGTCACACCCCCAAAATCCACACGCGGAGTATCACCGCTTGGAGGCGTGACTGACCAGGATCAAGCCATCAATCATATCAAACATAGTATTTAAGTGTAAAAGTAGGAAAATGTAATTCATCTTGACATGACTGATGTTCATAACCAAACATTGTTTAAGTAGCGGAAGCATAATAATGAAAACCCAAAGTAAGTTATAAGTTCAAATATCGTCTACGATCCGTATCCCACAACGACCTGCTCCTCCCTGTGCAAGCTCCATATGTACCTAAGGTCCTGCAAGGCATGTAAGAGAGAGAGTCAACAACTAGTTGAGCGAGTTCACAGTTAATAGTTCAGTAATAGTATAGCGTGAGTAGTAGTAGGTTCGTTCGTTACAATGTATCATATTAGTTTCCATCGCGGCCAATGTCCTTGGCAGGTGTGCGAAGATGTTGGGGAAAGTCTTTCCCCAAGTTTTTCTAGACTAGGTTTGTTTGTATCGCGGCCAATGTCCTTGGCAGGTGTGCGAAGATGTTGTAAGTTTAGTTCGCGGCCAATGTCCTTGGCAGGTGTGCGAAGATGTTGTAAGTTTAGTTCGCGGCCAATGTCCTTGGCAGGTGTGCGAAGATGTTGTAAGTTTAGTTCGCGGCCAATGTCCTTGGCAGGTGTGCGAAGTCAGTCATAATATCGCGGCCAATGTCCTTGGAAGGTGTGCGAAGATCGTTCAATAAGTGTTACTAGTCTAGCAGTAGGTTCTGTCATCTTTACATGTACAGTAAACATCAAATCCCCATTCCCCCCTGGGAATCCCCATGCCTTGGCTTGTGTGAACTCACCTTGGTTTGCTCGGTATGCTAGGTTATGTGCTCGCAAATAAGTCAATCACGTCCTAGAGTATGCACGTATATATAATCAGTTTGTAGTCACAAGGTACACGTATACGCATGTAACACATAATCCTATCAGTCATGCTTATTATTTAACAGCAGTTAGTTAACTGGATTAAGTCTTAACAGAATCAGATTACTAAACAGTTTACTCAGTCGGCGAAACACATATTGACGAAACATATTCTGTTTCGTCATTCAGGGTCTCGGCGAAACACTTGTGTTTCGCCATGTTTGTTTCGTCAAGATGGTCTCGGCGAAACACATTCTGTTTCGCCAAGTGTGTCTCGTCGTCCAGTTGTTTCGTCAAAACATCAGTTACGTCAATAACAGTTACACATCCATAGCCCTAATGATCATCTACAATATGCCGAATTCATCATAGTCATTCAGTCAAATTAATTCATGAAATCCTCCACACATATAAGGCATTAATCCAACATTATTTAACACTGAATTAATATGATTATTATTCATTGAACTGTACATGCATCGAGATCTATCACAACATCAGATCTAACTCCATGATGAACATCGACCCTATCCAATCTTCATTAACACTACCAATAATTTTATAATTCATTCAACCCAAAATTAATTCGAACAACATATATGTAAATTAGTTAGAATGTTCGGTCCAATAACAAAAACCCAGATCATGCGTTAACTGGTAAACAACAGATCATACAATCATGAATGACATAACTAAGAATACTATAATAATATCCCCCTATTTGATTAAATCAATGCTCACACATGACCGACAATTTCTGCAATGATCCTTATCACTTAAAGTCAACAACACTACCAATAACCATCAAGTTACATATATTATTCCTTAACAAATAAGGTTGTTTTTCATATGATTTGAAGCACTAATAATTCGCATATAAACACACGTAACTTGCCAGTAAATATTGCATGAACCATACTAATCATACTCACCCGAGATGTAAAAGAACAGGAAATGTCGGTCAAGAAAGTGATTCCAGTTGGAGGGGGTTTCGCCGACTTCAAGGAGTGTTTTAGGGTTTGATGCAAATTGTGAGTGCTTGATTATGAAATAACCCCTCTAAGCTATTGTACGTAAACATGTAAATGTGGACTAAAGATGGCCGGCCCACCCTCTAATCCATAATTGGGCTGGACCTAAGATTAATGTGTGTGTGCAATAACCATTTAGAGTTCACGTTTAATCATAAAATAAAATGTTTAATCATACAATAAAATGTTTAATCAAGTTTATATATAAACACACATATAAGGCACATCAATTAATCATCTCAAATTACAATCAGTGTACAGTTATAAGTCAAACAAGTCAAAGTCAACGTGCATTAAATGCATGAGTGAAAGTCGGAAATTCGAGTTGTCACAATAAAGTAGGTGTATTAGATAAAAATGTTCTAAAATCATGCGAGATGAAATTTTTGAAATTATGTGTAAGGTTTTTGAAAATATGAATAATGCTTTTTTTTTTTAAATTATGCACTTGATAAGAAAATATACTGTGTTAATATTGTTTTCAGACTATATGAAACATTTTAAAATCGTGAAGGTTGTTTTTGAAAACATAGACAATGTTTTTGAAATCATGGAGGTTGTTTTTGAAAATATAGACAATGCTTTTGAAATCATGTATTTGATATTTTAAGTAAATACACTATATTAAAAATGTTTTCGAACTATATATAAAATGTTTTTGGAATCATGGAGGTTGTTTTGAAAACTTCTGCTATGCATGTTGAAAAATCGGAACGTAATGGGTATGAGATTGAAAAATACCTTAGTTATCTAACCAAGGATTTAAAGGCACAGATGTGCAAAAGCACGATTACTCATAATGTCACTTTATTTTCTGTACTTCGTTTCTTAGAATGAAACGAGTACTTAGAATTTTCCAAGGGAATCATGAGCAAACACAAGAATGGGAAATTCACAGGAGTAGTTTGTAAGGAACATAGTTCCTTAATGTAGGTATTATAGGGAAATGCCATACACACCTGTAACTACATTTATATATCCGAATTTGTGAACAACAATTTATTTATAGACAAATTAGATTGTTTCACATTACAAGAAAAACAAAGAAATAAAAGCATAAGATTAAAACAGCAACATCTTATACTCAGCCAAATGCTCATCCGTGGGTCAGATTTGCATTGACAATCTTTGTTCACTTGCTCCTGAAATAGCTCGTCTCGCCGTAGTTGTACCAAGTACCAGATGGTGAACGAGCTGGAGCAGGGTTGACTTGGGGTTGGTTAGGACCACCTTGGATTGGGTTGAATTGACAAGCATTTGCCAGGTGACCGAGTCGTCCACATGAAGCACACAGACGACACTGCAGGTAAGCTTGGTGAGGTACATTACACTTGTTGCACATCAGTGCAGTACCGGCATAAGGTCCCCTGGCAGGAGGTTGAGCAGCAGCAGGGCTTATAGCAACTTTGTTTTGGATAGCAAAGCGGCATATGTTAATCAGATTTCCCCTCCGTCCACAGTAGGTACATTTGGAGCAGGGTATGAGGTTTGAATGATGACGGTTGCATCGTTTGCACCGTGGGGCAGCTCCTAAGTACGGCTTCCTAGCTTGTGGCACTGCCACTTGGCTAGGTCCCGCTTGATTAGGTGTAACTGTTGCGGGTTTCCTTGAAGCCTTACGCTTCCTTGATTTTGGTGCAGGCTTGACTTCTGCTTCCTTCGGTGACTCTTGAGTGGCTTCATTGTTGAGACGAGACATGGCAATGCCTAAATCCACAGTCTTCAGAATCCCTTCGCCTATTTACTGGGAAAATTTGGTTGTTTGCTCGGACATTTGACCGTTGCTGAGAGGAAAAGACATTCTAGAAGAAAATGAAAGACATAGGAAGAAACAAGTGAAATGTTACCGGATAAACAAAACAGAATGGCAATCCATAAAAATTGCGATCATTTGTTTGTTACCTAAGGCAAACAAATGAGACGGTGACTAACCAAAGTAAACGGGTCATATTAACGTATCACTGAAGACATGCTCGCCTATAAGTGAACACTCACCCCAAGAGTTCCCTGGTAAGAGTGACTGGTCCGATTCTGCGGATTTATACGAACACTCTAGCCTTAGACAGAAAACTCAGAGTACAGGCATTCACTCTTCCAGTTTGCACGTGTTCACATCAAAAGACCCGAACTTTGACGAGATTTGAAAACTTAAAGGATTCAAAACCTAGTAATTAATCATCCTAGAACAGATGATTGGTTTTCAAAGCGGTTTTGAAATTTATGTTCTTGTTGTGGTTGTCGCCTAAGGATAGGTGACGGTATTGTTTTATGACTAAACGCAAGTAAACTCGCGTTAGGGTCCTAGGAAGGTTATAGACTAGGTCAAAGCATTACTAATAACCTAATTCCCTATAACCATGGGCTCTGATACCAACTTTTTTGTCACACCCCGACCACGTAAAACAACAAAACGTGGCGGAATCGTCGGGGAGTGTTGTAACAGAATCATTGTTTCATAACACATGGAAAATTGAAATATTGTTTTATTGATTAAAAGAGTTACAATGTCTTAACAAACAAAGAAGTATAACAAAATTAACTAGTCTTCCATCTTTTATTGTCACTAAGGCCCAAGTCCGCCTAAGTGTATCTTGATCAATCTTATGCATCATTTCCAGAAACACATGTGAAAATAGGTACGTCAGCATAAAAATGTCGGCGAGTACATAGGTTTTGTGAAAATAGGATTCATGACTTATAAGTTTAGAAAAAGGTTGTTTAACAAAAGTCAGTCATGATCCTTGTAAAATGTTTTGTTTTATAAATCATTTGAAAAACGATGATAAAGTAGATGATATGTAAAAGAATAATGTAAGATTAAATGAATAACCAAGTAAAATGAGTTTGTATAAGATAAGTTGTTTGTAAAACAATGTCTTGTGAAAAAATATGTTATTTGTATAAAAATATTATATGTCTAAACTGAAATGATTTAAATAACGCTACGATATGTAATATCATACAAGCACTTATATATAGGAAGTACCAGCAGCGTATCCACCATGCTTGTATCATATTACACACGCCTCGTTACTCAAACCACTTACCCAAACAAACCACCAATGTAAATTGCCCATGTATAAACCATTTGTCAAATGTCTTTATGTAACCCATGTCAAAATGTTTATGTCAAATATAGTCCATGAAATGTGTATATCAATATCAAAATGTCTATGTCAAATGTCAATTATGTAATGTGTAAACAAAAATGTCATGTATGGCAGGTGAAATATATATATTTATATATAACTACTGATCCACAGATAAAAATGCACAAAACAATGTATTGAAGTAAAACGTGGTTTAAATCAACGTTATGTCTCGTGGATATGCATGCTATACTGAATATAAACATTTATGCGGTGTTGTGAAAATGCATACATTCAAGCCTTGTGACTGTGGTGATAAGCCCTTAAACAAATTAAAGGTCTATCTAAGTTATGTTTTATCGAATTCGGTCATTCCTTTCACCCAAACATACCTAGGATGTCAGGAATGGGAGTTGTCAATTCCTATGGTACCATTACCTACTAACGAGCGGCGTAGCTAATGTTAATGAACGTATATGGTCCCATTTAAACAAACCAAATGTCATATCAAAATGTAAGCATGTGATGAAAATAATGTACCTAGTATGCTAAGTAAACATACAAGGTAGAGATCTAAAACAATGTGTCCATATGTTACGAGAACATATGCAACAGAGATGCAATGTAAAACAAATGTACTAAGTATGATGAACATACATAGCATGAAAAGGTAAAACAATGTACTAAGTATGCACTAAATGGACATACATAGCATGAAATGAAATGTAAAACAATGTACTAAGTATGAACTAAATGAACATACATAGCATAAAATGTCATGTAAAACAATGTACTAAGTATGCTACAAAGGACATACATAGCAAAAACACAATGAAATCATGTACTATAAGTGTACTAATGAACATAGCAAGTATATGATATGAAAACATGGAAAGCACGAAAATAACAAGTAGGCACATGTGTTTCACCCCAAAACGTTTGGAAAACAGTAAAAGAGGGGTCTATGTACTCACTTGAGGGTGCTTAGAAGTCTTAAACAGCAACCAAGCAAAGCTAGAGGGATCACATAATCAAACGGCACCCTATATAGATAACTACATAAATAACCGGACCTAAATCGGGAGATCGGGTAGCATGAGGGTTCGTAAACCAAATGAGTGTAGGAACTCATGTAATATGCTTTAACAAAGCCTACATACTAAAACGAAACTTATCCTAAGTGCTTTTGACCCGTTACGACCCGTTTAGGTAGCTTATGCTACTTTAACGCGTCGTTCGCGTAAAACGCGTTCGGATCGCCTAACTAGCCCTATGACAAGTAAGATATGCCTTAACATGTTTAATATAGTTTCTAAATCAGTTTAGATGTCAAAAGTCATGTTACATAGGCTTAATATGAATTTTGGTGCGAAAAGGGGTATTTTGGTAATTTACCTAAGGCATAAGAACTACTTATCATACAACTACTTAAACGACGTGACCATAAGGTATAACCTCAGAAGGTTATTCCCTATACAACTATGATCACCTAAAGTGTTTGGTCGGATCCTAATGATCGACCAAATGGGTCGGGTTCGAAAGTATAAGCGATTGATTAGATCGCTTACCTTTACGACCCTAGACAAGCACAAATCTAAAAGTGACGAGCTAAACATGCTAGAACATGTTTAGTTAAGTTAGAAAACAGGTTCGGTATCAAAACAAACGGTTTTGATACCCTAGAGTATTTTGGTTACAAAATACGCAAGAACACGCATTTTGGCCGAAACTACGACTCGTCACTGAGTCTAGATAACGTGGTAATTAGTAGGTATAGTTACTAGGGACTATAACCATCGTGATTACGCTCACGTTATGAAGTTCAAACGAACTTCGCATTGACTATAAACTGGTCAATGCAGAAAGTCAAACGCAGTTTGACTTTAACGCTAAAACGAATGAAAAGAACGAAGGAACACTTACAAAGGGTCCCCGCAAGATTGAATTTCCAAGTATTTCTCAGGTATGAAGTGTTTTCACACATCAACTTAGAGAAAATCTCAGAATTCAAGTGGGTTGCAAGTGAACTATGAAGGGGTATTTATAGTTTTTGTAGAACCGTTAGGATCGTTTTTTGAAAACCAAGATTCAATCCCAGCCGTACACATCAAGCCCACAGATTTATAAAACCAGGGGAGCCCATAGAAATGTTTAAAACCAGGTGCAAAGGTGACCAACAGCTGGATAAAGCTGGAAACAACATTCTGCTGTTCTGGGGACACCTTACGGACCGTATGGTCCAGTCCTTACGGACCGTAAGCTGGTCTGCAGATCAGCAACTTTGAAAATTGGCAGAACAGGCCCTTGTGCGCGTATGGTCGTGTTTTGGCACTTCTAACACCCTTCAAACCTATTTTTAAGCTCCCTAAGGATGTTAAAGCATAGGGAACATGAAACATGCTCAAAAATATGCCGGATGTCAGTTCGTTTGGCTGTACGGTTGCGTTGTTACGTTAATTACGACGGAAGTCGTAACGGACGCGTGTACGATCCAAATTGCGCGACGAATGGATTTTTATCAAGCCAATCACTAAAACATAATATTTTAATGATTAAATAAATTTTTGGTTGTCCGGATGTATTCAGAACGTAAGTTATGAGCGAAAATGCAAACTTATGCACTTTTTGACGCTTTTAGTCCCTGAATGAGCAAAAAGTTTATTTTAGCACATCGGACCCCTCAAAGCCTATTTCTAAGCTATGTAAAGGATATTTAAGGTGTGCTTAACTTATGATCAAGTTCTGGAATGTTTGTTACAGTTCAATTTGGCATACTTTCGTAGTTTGTCGAATTTAGTCCCTATAAGCAATAGACTTGATTTCAGCATACCAAACCTTCCAAAACTTATTTCTAAGTTATGTAAAGGTTATTTAAGGTATGTCAAGCCTATGTCACTATTCCGGAGTGTTTGTTGTATTAAACTGGTTATATTTACGCATCAGTGCGTGTATAACCTTCCAGAAAGCGATTTAGAGCCCGAAATCGAACAAGAGTTGATTATGTGCAAATGATACACATATTTATACAAATCCCAAGTATGAAATATAATATTTCATTAGTTTGGTATTTGTTTGATGGCTGTGGAGGCACAGGTGTCACAGCACACAAGATTTCTTTATTATATTTTATTCGATATGTTGAGAATATACTAAACATATTATACCTTATGCCATTTAATGTTGGAAGATTATTTTATATAACCACAAGTTACTAGTTCTTCTCATTTCTAACACTTCAAAACAACATAAACACTCTCCTTCTCTTCTCCAATACCTACGGCCATACACCCCTATCCACCATCATTCTTTTTTAATCCATTCCTTCATAATCTAAGTATCCTACAAGATGTCTTAAGCATATTTATGAAGCTTGGAAGCATTGGAAGTGGAAGGACCTCATCAAGGAGCTTTTATCCACTCTATTTCTTCATCATCTTCATACTTGTTCTTCTCTAGCCTTGTGCTAGTAGTAAGACTCTCATGATCTCATTTTACTTCTTATTATGTTGCTTAAAAGGTCATGTAAAAGATTAAACATGAAGAACACTATGAATCAAGAACATAAATCTTAAACATAAGACTAAAAATCATAAAAACACATGTTGTTTATGTGTTGTTATGTTACTTGATTGTTGGTTGTTTATGTTGATGATGTTAAACATCATATGATCTTGCTAGATAGTGATTAAAGGTATAATCTAGCAAGATGAGAGGATGATTATGTTAAAGATCAAGAGATCATCCTTATGTTAAAGCATGAACTTGAAGTATAAATTGTTTTCTTGAATAAAGATGATCAAAGTGTAACGAGAATCTTGTAAGTATGTAATTTCAAGAAATATTTTTCAAGAAACCAAGAATAAAATACAAGATTTACATAAACTTGGTTCTTAAAGAAACTAACCACATTTTTAGTGGTTAATCAAGTGTAGAAATATATATTTAACACGAAAAATTCAAGAAGAAATATTTTTAGAAAATCACTTTACAAGTTGTGAAGATCTAAATTCTTCAAGAATGATATCTTTAAATAAATAACCGCACTTTAAAGGGTAACTAAGCTTACTAAATACACTAGTAAGTTACTACAAATTTTTATAAATTTTCGAGTTCATGAAGTAGTGATTGATGCTTGATTTATGGCACTTGGTAAGTATTGTTTGGATTATTGTTGATTGTGATGATTTATAAAATAAAATGATATGCTTTGAAAGCATGGAAACCTCCATTTATAAGGAGAAACCATGGCAAAAATTTTCTAGAAATTAAACCCTTAGGAAAATATTTTTAAACAAATATTTACAAGTACATTTTAACCATGATTTTTCATTTAAAGTTTGCCATAATTTTTGTTACAAAAATTACAAAATATTGGAGGTTGGTTTTTGTTAATAAAAGTGACTAAATATGTATTTAGGAGAATATATATTTAGATGTCACCATGTATGTGATTATTTGTATATTATGTGTATTAGTTATATTATTTTAGGGTTTGAAATAATATAACTTACCAAAATACCAAGAAATACAATACTAAATATTACCAAAAATTCCAAGAAATAAATATAGAAATTATACCCAGAATTTTTGGAGAAACCGAACAAGGAATATAACTTACAATAAATATTCTGGAATTAGATTCGTAAGTATATTTTGGTAAACGGTATTTTGAAAACCAAGAGAACAAAAATATGATTTTCATAAGTATTATAAAATAAATCATATTTTTTACAAGAAGAAAATATATTATTTTTGGGTAAAGAAAAATATATATGTTTTCTTGAAATTATTAGAAGATATATTATTTTTGGGAGAGAATATATATTTTCTTAAATAAACATAGAATACATTATTTGGGGGTGAAAAATAGATTTATATATATATATATATATATATATATATTTTCTAAGTTAAACTTGAAAATATATTATTTTTGAGGTTTAAACGAAAATACAATTATTTTTGCCAAAGGAAAAATTATAAATAATTTTTCTATGTAAGTTTCTTAAAATATATATTTTGAGAATATATATTTTTATTAGAAATATTATTCCGGAAAATTAATACAAAAATTAAGTATAAGAATACTTAATAAACACAATAAGAATACGTATCCTCGTACGTATAAATATACACCGGAATACGCCACCAATACTTGGCAAATACACAAGTCTAATATACACAAGTATGACTATACCCATTCTTGGGAGAACACATACGTATAACTGCATGATATACCAAGTTAGAATATATTGTTTTAACAAATATTCCAAATGATTAATAAATATAATTTAAGTTAAAATATTATTATTTTAACAAAATAATTATATACTTTGGGATAATACAAGTACTTCAAAAACGTAACTCAAGGATGCTAAGACATAACAACAAATACAAAGAGTCGTTACACGATCTAAACGTCTAATAAAACATGGCATGTGTGTAGGTAGTTGTATGACTCATAGAAGGACCTATGGGCATACGAGATAGCAGGACGCAAACTTGTGAGTTCATGTCCCCTTTTTCTCTTAACTGTTTTTTGGTTTTATAACTCTCAGGGGTGGAATACATGTTACGAATGTTTAAATGGTATGATTTGGCTATGAAATGAATTATTAGATCATGTGAGCATAGATTGAAATTGAAATGCTGATAACTCTCATAAGAAATATGGACAAAGGTTTGATCTAACGGGTACGGCCGAGCCCAACTCATGGTCCTTATATGACCACTTAGAGTGCTTTAGTGTCCCAGTCGAGGTGATTCGACAACGGTCAAGGGTGATTTGACACAGTCAAGGTGATTTGATACGGTCAGGGGAATTTGACACAGTCAAGGTGGATTTGACACAGTCGAGGATATTCGACAAGGATAAAAGCCTACTCATATTGAGTGATCCCTATGTCTTCACATATATTAATGTCCTTGCAAAACATTAATTTGATCTGTTCATAGACGCTTTTCATACCTGTTTTCAAAGGAGTCTCTCAAATGTTTACAAGTTTACCAGTATTCATACAAAACGCATGAACTCGCTCAATTCTTGTTGATGTATTTCAGGAAACAAGTTGTATCTTGGGCGCTGGTGTTGTTTCAGGATGTGAATAACAAGTCTAGATCTCATTCACTTTTGTTGGTTTGTAACTTAATCAGAGGTTGTGTCGTTTGAAACTTAAATAACTGGTGTTTGTAATATTTTAAACTTTATGAATGGGTGACATCATTTTGATCATATAGTTGTTTATTATAATTGAATGTAATGATATTGAATAAGTCACACTTCATACGCTTCTGCAAAAGTCAGGGTGTGACAGTTTGGTATCAGAGCTTCAGTTGTAGTGAACTAGGATTCCTTCTCGAGTCTAGACTACAATCATTAGGACTCCCTCACGAAAACATTTTTACAAAAGGGTTTTTCATTGCATTTACGAAAGCACCAAGATCCAAGAGTCAAACGTTTTTCAAAGAAAAGACAAGGTAAGGACATTAGTAGGGAGGAGAATACCCCAAATTAAAATGCAAATTGAGGTATAGTCTACGTAAGATAGACTTGCCAAAGACGAAATGATCCCCCCCCCCCGAAAAGGGCAAACGAGAGTTATATGTGACATGATGCATTTATTTGCATGTTTATACTAAGTAACATATTTATTCATTAATATATATATGCGTATAAGTGTACGGAATAATTATTGACGTGAACGAGATACCTTCGACTCCGAATCCTATTGTTATTCTTGACTCGCAAGATGAGACTGTCGACCTCGCGTTTATAACGGAGCTCATGGCTGGAGTGATTACCAATCGAGATCCTGAGCTGGTTCCGTAGAAGATGGCTGCTCTTCCCTCTCGATTGTGAAGGTGCCTGACTACGGTAGTGACGGCGAGGCGAAGGCGGCAACCTTGGACAACACCCTTATCAGTAGGATGAGGTCTCTGTGGCTTTTGTGAAACAAGATTGACGACACACTTGACCAAACAAGGAAGACGAAGTACTTACCTTGAAGGTGCCCCTCCAACTACTAGGAATTCTCCTTATTCCTATTACGTCTAATCACCGTGCCTATTTGCGTGTAACGATAACGGATGTTAGCGCGTGGACCGCCGCAATGGTCCTTTCCACATCGAAAGTATAAGGATAGTAATGTCCCCTCTCTGGTTGACCATCTGCTTTAAATGAGGGAAAATTAGGGTGACCATGCAAGGCAATTTATTATTACGTGGGCCCACGTAATAACGACTTGTAGTGCATGGAAATCTTGGTGGACTCTGCGGGTCAAGCTAATGATCACCACCCATCCAAAAATTTCTAAGTGTTCACACCTTCGTCCAATAGGACAATACCTAGATAATTGCTATAGTACTCTACAAAGTAGGAAATCTGTCTTTGCCTACTTCGTGTCTGACACTTCTACCCGCATACGAGTCGTTTGGGAACCGATATCTAAGCAAGTGAAGATGGCTAACACTCGGGAAAGATTCAGCAACTTTTCACTCTCTGTCACCCCTATATGTGGTAGAAATGCACAACCCCCATCTCTTGGGAAGTATACCTGTCTTTATGAAGCTCAAGACCTAAGAAAACCAATGTAGAAGGAATATAACTACTACTTTCATATTATGAAACTTGTATGACCGAGGTGATGTAACCTCGAGTTCATTTTGTTTTCTCCGTTACAAACAATAAGTCAAGTTGTCAAGCATATATGAAAGCTCAGTGGTTGTTTTCTTACTTATACATTGTTGATTATATATGCATGTGATGTTAGGTGATTGCATGTTTGCTTGTGGCGATATATACCTCATAGACAATTATGGAATGTTGTCTAACCTACCCCATACCTTTTTTGCCAGAAGGAATGCCGCCCAGACGTGACACAGACACCAGTACGTTACCAAGAACCGAGGCCGAACTCAATGAGCGCATTTCCCAAGCTATAGCATAGCATGAAGCCCTCCACTCTGAACACAGTGGTGGCACTCCCGGAAATAACCCTCCAACTGGCTGCACCTATAAACAGTTCCTGGACTGCAAGCCATTGAATTTTGATGGAACAGGAGGTGTCGTTTCTTTTGTTCATTGGGCAGAAAAGACAGACTTCGTTCTGAGAATGAGTAAATGTTCGCCCGAGTAGAGAGTTACCTATATCTCAGGGTTGTTTTTGGATGGCGCACTCTCCTGGTGGAACCTTCTGTCACACCCCGATATTTCCACGTATTACCGGTGGGCCCGGTGGGGAGTATCGTGACGTAGTTGATATCATCATAGTCAAATAATCACAGTTCAATGCACAGCGGAAGTCTAAACTAAAATATATTACAAACCGATTCAAAAGTAACATCAATATTACAAACGGATTGTAAGATGGATCCACAGGTGGATCTTAAAACAGAAAGATAAACACTGTTCAACAGACTTTAGACGTCTAGAACTTGCAAGATTCCCTATTAACTCCCTGAGCTCCCAGCCAATTACGTACAATACCTGTCACTTAATCTTTTTGGAAAATACGCCAGTTTACACTGGTAAATACAATTAACTGACTCTTTTGAAAACATTTATGAAAATTGATTTAAATGCACAAGGCACAAATATCCTTTTATAACTTGGGACAATTATATAAAAATAATCTTGTATACATATTTATATGTTTATTATACATTCAGGGCCCGATGTTAGAAACTGATTCAAGATTAACAGACAAACCACAAGTATAGGCCCACAAGAGAGTGAGATACCGTTTCCCTTATGCAACTGTCAGGTGTATGCCTACACCCCGTGCTTAAGACGTGGCCATTTCTTAATAATGATGCCAAGGATATCCGGGACATGGTCATTAACCCTCAAAGGCTTTTATTTCAAACAAGACAGATTAAAACGGGTTACCTCACTAATTTAATAACAATCCGATTAAATATTCAATACTCGACCAAGCGGTATTATTATAATACCGTATCCCAAGCCCGTATAGGGAAAATAAGTTAAAAGTATTTACCTGAGCTTAAAATGCAATTTATACTCAGTCGTACATTCTAATCAGCAAGCACAAGTACCTCTACTGGGGCTCTCAATCTGGAACGAAGGTTTTATTAACCTATTAGATTCCTAACGGGTCTTATTTAAGTTGTAACTTAGACCGGTCAGTTCTAACGAAAGGTTTTCGGTTCAAAACGCAAGATTAAGCGAAGACCAGATTAGAATGTGATTTAGACCCGACAAGTATGGTGACTTGTATAATATGGGTAAACTAAACACATTCTGAATTTTGAAGCAAAAATGATAAGGTTTGACCCGTTTCGGTCAATTTATGCAAACTAGTTACATAAACCGTTCCGAACGCGAATAATGCATAACGGGTAACCAAAAAAGTCATGAACATTTTTCACAAGTTAATATGCCTTAAATATGTTGTGATATCAGAAGGATATCTTTCATTATGCCCAAAAACGAATTTAAAGTCAATTTAAGCCCCGTAGGGGTATTTTGATCATTTTAAAAGATTATAAAAGAGGTTAATTGACAATCTGAGGTTCTGGTCTAAAATGATCAGTAAAAATATTTATTTTATGAAGTTATATCAGTAAGATATCTCACATATGTGAAATTTATCATTTATGGCCAAACTATGCTCCGTAGGGGTATTTTGGTCATTTCACATATGCTTTTAAGGATTAATTTTGGAAATTTGAGTTCAAATCTTTTATTTATTGTTAAAGTATAAAAATTTATTCATAACATCAGTAGGTATCAAGCTTTAGGTGCCTAATATGGTTTTAAACCATACTATGCGCCTAAAAAGCATAAAAGTCGGTATTTGACGAAATTCGGGTTGATTAAGGAAATCTGAGATTTTGATCAGCCTTTACTGTTTAAAATAACTTATTTAATATATAAAATCAGTAGAAAAAGGTTTGGTATGTAAAGGATGTGTAAAACTCATTTTATTAGCGAAAAGGTCATTATCGTCAATTACCGAGTCTATGCGATAACTCTATGTTATGATCAATAAAAATTTTATAAAAATTTCCAAAAATCCCAAAATATTATATTACATCAGTAGGTAAAAAATTTTGCTGTCCAAATTTGAGTTTAAATAGGTTTTATGCCGAAATTGCCGTTTAATTAATAAAAAGGCTTTAATTTACGATATTGAGCATAACTCTCATTTTAGACCACGAACTGATGTGAAATTTTAAGGACATGTTTATAAATCAGTAACAAAGGTTTTTATCCTCTCACAATTTCAAAAATCTCGTTTTAATATTAAAAGGGCATAATAGTCAACTTTAAGCATATAACGGAAACATGTAATGAACTAGGATTACTATGGAACCAGGTTGTATAACCTCAGAGGGTTATACTAACCTATAACATGGTCCTAAAGGAATCCTAAGGCATATCTAAACTAAGCTAAATCGGGTCAGAACTGAAAGTCAAAGCAAAAGACTACTTTTGCGACTTTCGGTTCCGAACCGAGCCTAAACTCAGAATTGTCGGGTCGAACATGCCTAGACATGTTCAATTAATATTTACCAAGTTATTAAAGTAACAAAACTGATTTTATTGTATTTACACCATTAGTTATGGATTTTGTTTAAAAATCGACTAGTTTTACTTTTATTTTAATCATTTTGACCTGACAATTAACTAAGCAAACGTGGTAATTAGGAGGTGCCCTTTGAGGGTTTAATACCTACCTAATTACGATCACGTAGCCATGTTCGTTATGAACAATGACTTGACCGCTTAAAAGTCAAAGCGGTTATCGAAACATTTGACTTTTTCAGCTTTAAAAGCCAATAAACTGAACTAGGCACGAAAGGGATGCTTACCAAGGGTCCAATGGACTGAAAGGTGGTTCCCAAAGGTTCAGGATCCTCCTAGTTGAGAGTAAGAGCATATTTTTGGGAAAATGGTGTGAAGTGAACAAGTGAATCCACTTCTATATATAGTTTTCGGGACTTTGTAGGATCGTGACAAGTGTCGGGAGGTTATAACCAGATGATAACAAGTGTAAAACCACCTTTAAAATTAGTTGGCAGCCCCTAGAGTCGAGATATGTGAGTATAGAAACCAGTTTTGATAAAACCAGCAGCAAAACAGGTTTTCTGCAGCTGATCTGATCTACACGGCCCGTGTAGGAAGCCCAGGTGGGTTTACATGGCCCGCCTGGCCTCTGGTTCTGATTTAAAGTTTGGCAGAAGTACAGAAACAGTCCCTGTACTTGTTAAATATCATTTCTGACACATGTAAGGCCTGTTAACCTCATTTCAAGGCTCTACTATGATGCCTAAACTTATGGGACATGAAACATGCTTAAAAATATGTCGGATGTCGGTTCGTTTGGCCGTACGATCGCGTTGTTCGGCTAATTACGACGAAACACGAACGGATGCGAAAAACAACCCAAATTACGCGACGAATGGAATTTTATCACGCCGATCACTAAAATAAAATATTTTAATGATTACATAATTTTTTGGATGTCCGTATATATTCAGAACGTAAGATATGCGCGAAAATGCAAACTTGTGCACTTTTTGACACTTTGAGTCCCTGCTTGACTTAAAAGTTTATTTTTGCGCACCAAACACCTCTAAGCCTATATATGAGCTATATAAAGGATATTTAGGGCATGTTTAACATACGACCATATTCCGGATGGTTCGATACCCTACGAATAGGTATACTTTTGCAGTTTGACGCAAATAGTCCTTTAATCGCACAAAGTAGCGCGAAATGTCGTTTAATGATATCCAAGCCTTCCATGGCCCATAATGGGTATTCCCAAGCATGCGTTTAAATTTTACTATGCTCTCGTTCGCTTAAATGGTCACTAAAAGGCGTAGATTCAAAAGTTGATGCTTTAGGTCCTTCTAATGCGCAAACTTGCGCATATCATCGTTTAATAGCATCGAAGCCTCATCTAATCCATATTAGGCATTCATGGAAGTATTATTAAGCATCACGATGCTTCGGGTTCGTAAAAAGGTCATTCAGAGGTATAATTAAACATATTGATGCTTTTAACCCCTTAAACTTACAAAGTTACGCGTAACGTCATTTAAAGGCATAAAAACCTTAGACGGACAATACTTGGCATTCCTGAGAGTATAATAAAATATCATGAAGCTCCCGGTTTGTTAAAAGGACACTCAGAGGTAAGAATTAACATATCGATACTTTTAACCCTTCATTGCGCAAACTTTTAATTAATTACGCAAACGGCTACTCTTGAGCAACAAATGGCCCATTTGTGAATATGATTACCATGTAATGTTATTCAGAGGCTTATAATAAGCATGTTAACATTTCCAGTCCTTCTATAATCAAAGTTTTTGATTTTTCAAAAAAATAGTCCCTTAAATTCAACGTTTGACTTTATTAGGGTTTATTACACGTGTCAATACATCATTGGACGTGTTTTTACGAGGTGTTACATCCTCACCCCCTTAAAAGAAATCTCAACCTCGAGATTTGGTAAAGTAATGGAAGTACTTTCTGACATAACATGGACTTAACCTCCATAGTATATTTGGGCATATAAGGGCATCAAAGTTGACCTATACAATAGGCACATTCTTCTTTCAGAGTTTCTACTCCTGTCGATCCTTAATCAATACAGGTTTCTCATCACACCATAAATTTTCATTCGTCTGCATATCATTATGCGACGATGCTCACGACTTATCACCGAAACTCACCCTTGAATCACTTAGTGTGGGACACATTGATTCCCATCAAGCTCCTTAAATAGGTTTTAGCGTATAAGCTATTGATCTTGATATATTCGATTTCCTCGAATGATCCTATACATCAGAGCTTAACTAACCTGATAAATTAAAAAAAATTAGCACACCTTTCTTAGGGTGATACCTCCAATTGAACCTTATTCCTTATCAAGGACTTAAAAGGGATGCGATTTTTACTAATCCTTGATTTTCCGCCGATTACTGGCAGTTTCCAGACGTTCATAATTTACATGGTCTTATCCGTTGTTTCCAAGACAACTTTCAGATCCTGATAATTGGACTTACCAAACTTTTGTTCAATAACAGATGTCTAACATCCCATCCATACAAGGTCTCCAAAGGAGCAGCCTTGGTACTTATATATCGACTACTTGTTATAGAATAGCTTAGTTAAGGTGAGATGGTTATTCCAATTATAACTTAAAGCTAATATTAAGGAATAGCTAATCCTTACGGTTAGTCAAACAAATCGACGATCCTGGGCAGCTGATGGCGATTCTTAATTGTTGCCTAAATAGGGTTGCGGTAATCGATGCATAAGCAAAATGAACCGTGTTTCTTAATTAATAATACCGAATTCTTCGAATATTGAATTAGGCTTTATGAACCTTTATCTTAAAACTCACTTAATCAGGGCTTTGATTCTTCCAATGATGATGGTAATAATCGTCATGGAGATTTCACAATAATGCAGCCCTAAGCGGGATGTATATCTTAACTCTACTTGTCTCAGGAGGTAAACAGGGTAGTTTTTTTTTTTTTGAAGATAATCAAGACACAAGGAGATTATAGAGATTTTCCAAATCTCAGGCTCCGGTTCATCTATCATTGCTTGTGTCAGATGAGTGACACATTTATCTTACAAATTCATGGATACCTTATTCAGTGACGCTTATTTGGACATTTCCCTTCTGGATATCTTCTTTGAATACCATTAGCTGACTTTAGGACAATATGACCATTGGGATATCTCAGTGGTTCCATGCATTAAACCTCCATACTGATCAGGCATGGAAGCAATCTATGGAACATATCAAGATACACCAATCCTCATATGGCACTTTTTATCATACAATCTTATATCCGCAGTTGATAGAAATCAATGGGATAACAATACTAACATATACTGATGTACTCCATCTGGAGAGAGAGTACTCTAGAACTTTACGAATGAAGATTTCTGGCAGGAACAGAAGAAATGGTTCCTACGAATCTCATCTGTAAGTTTTACCTTACTCTTAATCTCTAGGGTGTTTATGGAAGATTTTAAAAGTTTGTTATACTTACCATCTATGAAGGATTTATTGGCATCCTATTCAAGATAGAACTCTTAGCATTTATTCTACTTCATATTTTATGCTTAGGGTTCTAACAGGCAGATTTAATAACTTACAAAATTTATTATCCACAAACAACTTATCTGCACTCGAATCAAACAATACCCTTGCATATACATTATTGATAAGGACGTACCGGTTATAACATTTTCATCTTGTATGGCCTCTTTTGCACCCATCTGAAAGACCCTAGCGTTGGTCTTCTTAACTTCTTCAAGCTTCTTTGCATATTTTAGGCAATTTGATTTGATATGCCCCTTCTCGTTACAATTGTAACAAGAGTCGCATCTCCTATCTTCTTGCATTCTAATGTTTTATGCTCACTAGATTTGCAGATCCCACAAGCCCTAGGCTATGATTGGGATTTTGATTCGAACCTGCACTTCCCATAATGGCGCTTCTTGCTGGTCTTGCATACAGGTTTCTTGTTGGACTTTTGTTTGTTCTCCTTAAGCTCAAGCTTACCCTTTTTCTTAGAAGTATGGGAGTTATCTTTCTCCTTCTTCCTTTTTAGTTCATTCTTTGCACTCGAGGTATGAACCAGATCCTTCTCATGAGTAAGGAAGTGTGGTTTTGAATGGGGTTTGGAACAAGTAGTATTGGGTTCTTTAAACTTTTTCACAACCTTTCTCACAGCCTTTCCAACAGCTGCGTCAATCATAGCTTGGAGAACATCTTTGTTAATTTTGAGGTTCACAATTGTAGCATCATTTGCATGTGTCGCATTATCAATGACACGATCGACAGTTGTCTCATCCGAGTTTGTCATACTTGAGATTTGGTTCCTAATACCAAACGAAACAATTTCTTAGTTGCACTTCAACAGCTATCATCATCCTGATGACTTAACATATACTAACCATGGTATCATTAAACCATACAGGCTAATACAGTACGAACATTCGTATTGGATCTTATTTAAAATATATATCAATTATATTTAGCCTAGGCTATATAAGGACCATCAATGGAATTTAAGGTTTGGACCTAGTCCATTACCTTTTTTACAGGGGATCAAAATGTCATATCTCTCTTGATTATATTGATGATTTTGGATAGCTTGAAAGCTTGCCATAAGGATATTGGAACAGAGTGATTTCTAATGGATATAGAGCATCCATCTAAAATGATGAAGCAATCTCTAAAGTATCATCAGCCAATTCTCCCTCGCGTTATGTGTCTAGAGTCCTAACAGGCGGATACAACAACTTACAACATTTACCATCCACAATAGACTTATCTGTTCCAGAATCAAACAAATTCCCGCATAAACATCGTTTGATAAGAAAAGGTACCTGTTATGATGTTATCATTCTGTACTGCCTCCTGGGTGTTCATCTGGAAGACTCACGCGTTTGTTTTCTTGGCCTCTTCAGGCTTTTTCTGATTCTTAGGACAGTTGGTCTTAATGTGACCCTTTTCGTTGCAACCGTAATAGGTTGCATCCTTCAAATTCTTGCATTCCAATGTTTTATGTTCCTTGGACTTGCAGATTCCACAAGGTAGAGGCTGAGATTCAAATATGCATTTCCCGAGGTGGTATTTCCTACAGGTTTTGCACCTGGTCTTTTCACCCGACTGCTGGTTGTCTTTCTTAAACCCGAAACTCTTCTTATTCTCAGAGTTCCCTTTATGTTTCTTATCAGCATTGCGTGAGTTCTCATCCTCACGTTTCCTTTTCCCTTCTTCATAATTCTTGAGCGATCTCCGCCTAACCGCATCAAGGGTAAGAGATAACGACAGATCAGCCGCTGACCTAAAGGTGGTAGGTCTTGATGCCTTCACACTGGCTTTGATTTCTGGAGCTAAACCTCCAATAAAACGAGCGTTGCGTTTTGGTTCCGGTGTAACCAGATAAGGAACCAAATGAGACATAGTGTTGAAGCTCGTAAGATACGCCTGACAATCTAAGTTCTTCATGACCAAGGTCAAGAAGTCAGTCTCAATTTTCTCAACTTCATGTTGAGGTTAGAAATTTTCTTTGATGAGAGCAACAAACTGATCCCACGTCAGATTATACAACGGGATATTCCCTGTAGCTTGGATTAGGGACCTCCACCAAGCTAACGCTTCACTTTTAAACGATTGTGACACAAATTTCACAATGTCCTATTCTGCACAGCTACTAATATCAACCACTGCATCCATCTCATCGAGCCAAGTCATGCAATCGATGGCTCCTTTCTCCCCTGTGAAATCTCTGGGTTTGCAGGAGACAAAATATTTATACAAACAGGTTTTAACCCGAGGCTCCTGATTGAGTGCAACCTGCCTAGACGGAACACCCCTCTGATTTGAAGAAGGATGAGATTCGCTCTTGCGAGCTATTTGAGTCTTGGAGGGTGATTTTGTATGTTGTACAGATAGGGTCCTGCTTCGGGTACCACTTGATTCATTATCTCGTATGTCTAGAGCTCGAGTAACGGCATTGTCTATTAATGCCTGCAGTTCCGCACCAGCTACATTAACTCTGGTAGTATTATTATTCTCCATTGGGTGGCTGTTAACCACATCAGATCCAGCCATGTAGCTTGATTGCTACATAAATTATTGACAAGGATTTATTCAGAAGTCTATTATGGAATTTGTCTTTTATGGCAATTCATTAACCATGGTAATTTAAGCTATATTGGTTAATTTGATTTATTTAAATTTTTATTATATTTTATCCAAGTTATAAACTATTAAGGATAATAGGGTGGCATACAAAAGGCCTAGTCACAAGGACAATTTTAATTCATAAGCCATGATTTTATAGAATCAAGGCACTAAGGCTTGAACATAGTTCATTACCTTCTCTCGACAGAGAGTTGTAGACTACAACTGTCTTCTTGTCTCAGAGGACAATAAACATGGCCCGTAGGCACTTCATCACTAATGGGTGTTTAATATATAATCATCTTTATTGATGATTTGAACCCATGATTCTAGATCATTAGGCTAAATAAGGGATTGGAAATTCCCAATATAAAGATGACAAGTGTGATTTTATCGCCTCACTGTTGTCAGGAGTGTTAACACGTTTTCGGATGTTAACAAGGATCTGGATCTTTTTAAACAGGTTTTACCATCATAGCTAGGTTTTTGATGACATATAAGCTAGGTTATACCTTTTAACATTCTTTTTAATATATACTGGCAGATCTATTACAAAAAGGAATGATATTTTGATTTATTTCATATATTATATTCATATATAATGATAAAGATGAAATTTAAATAAAACATCCCAATAAATTTTTAAAAGGAGTACATAATTGCCCTAAACGGGACTTGAAAGAAATAATGTTGTCCACGAAGGGACTAAAAGATAAATATGTCCTTATAAGGACCACTAAGGAAACGAAATTCAGCAAAAGGAGTTTCTTCTTCACTTAATTTCTGAATGTTTTCTCCTTGGTTGCATGTTTATCCTGGCCGTGGTACGAAGCTCGGCCTTTCTAGGCTTCGGATGTGGAGAATTTCCATTACGGCTTCTTCGCTTGGCGACATATTCAAAATACATAAAATCGAAAGCAATATATTTACAGAATAGGGACGAGAGTATTCCTATGTTAAGTCTAGACTCAGAAGGTCTAAGGAATGTGCTACTGTGTCATTGAGATTAAACACTAAAGGCTAGTGTTTAACTCACGCAATTTTGGCTCTGATACCAACCTGTCACACCCCGATATTTCCACGTATTACCGGTGGGGAGTATCGTGACGTAGTTGATATCATCATAGTCAAATAATCACAGTTCATTGCACAGCGGAAGTCTAAAGTAAAATATATTACAAACCGATTCTAAGGTAACATCAATATTACAAACGGATTGTAAGATGGATCCACAGGCGGATCTTAAAACAGAAAGATAAACACTATTCAACAGACTTTAGACGTCTAGAACTTGCAAGATTCCCTATTAACGCCTTGAGCTCCCAGCCAATTACGTACACTTCATTATAAGCCTAGGTTATCAATTTCATCAAAATACAGCCGATTGTGTAATATCAGTTTCAGTTCGTTCTAAAAATCACTCCAGTTCGTATGAGAATCTTGCAGGTCGTGTGAATTTTGTTCGACAGTTCGTTTAAGTGACCTAGTTCGTTTAGATAATTCAGTTCGTTTAAGTGACATAGTTTGTTTGAAAAGTTCAATTGAAATGAAATGACCTGATTCGTCTGAAAGGACATACGAAGTAACCTCAGTTCGTTTGAAAAGTTCATCGGTTCATATGAAGTGACCTCAGTTCGTTTGAAAAGTTTATCAGTACATATCAGTGTGCATCAGAACGGTTTGAAAAAACCAACAGTCTTCATGTGAATTATAGCCAGTAGTCCAATGATAATCCATTGAGTGTTGTATTAAAAGTTGTTGTCGGGCACCTACATTGATTAAATACATGTGATTTCGTATAATAGCGGCTTAATCAAGAATGGCATGTGATAATGTTTGTCAGAATCATTGTATGGCAGCCTCTTAAATGTTTGCATGTGATTTTATGAGTTTCGATGACATTGAACTTTGATTAATTCATGCACAATAAAGTCCATTAATTCAGCGGCCCAATGAGAATTTAGAAGTTAAAAGTTTGTCGGCCATTTCAATTGTTTTACATGTGATATACTTGGCTTTGTCAGCTCATTCATGTGTAAACAAACACAAGCCCATCGTTAAGCAGTTTGAGCCCATTCACATAATACAGTGGAGTCCATCTGAAGATTTGTAGCAGGTCCATTTGCTAGATCAGTTTGTATTCAGACCCATGTGTTGAATTTGGAACAGTTAAATTAGCTTGAATAATCAGGAATTTGCATATATAGGTATTGAAACAATTGATTTGAACGAATGGTGATTCGTCCGATTTTTCATCCAATCAAAAGTTCCTATCCGATCACTTTGCTTCCGTTGACATCATCTGATTGTGTATTCATTCAAACATTGAACGAGTTCGCGAATTTTCAACACGAGTCATAGTCATAGATTGATTCCACCATCACACATTTTCACATATTCAGTCCGTTTAAACTGATTGTTTGTTTGTTTGTCTACAGGTGATACAGGTGTTTTACGAGGTGAACCAGTTCGTTTGAAAACCTGTTTGTGTAAACATTCGAAACCGAAAACATGGAAAACGAATTCTATAACATTGATAGTAAAAAATCATTATTAAAGAAAGAATTTGAGTTATTTGCAAGTATGCCAGGGGAGACTACAAAGACTCTCATTAAGAGATATTGTCATCTTGTGTGTACCATGTCTCAGTTGAAAATTACTAAAACTCCATCAGAATGGGTTGAAAAGTTAGCTGACGCATTACCACAGAAAGAATGGGTACTTATCTCATGATCTTAAAGAATTCTGGAGAGTTTAGTAGATTGTCAATTGGACAATTTATTGAAAAGCTTGAGGCACAGGATCTTGAACAGAAAAAGATTGCCAGAATGAACAGCTTGAGTAATCAACAAGATATCAAATTGTACTATAAAGGAAATGTTCAAACTGTTGAAGCAAGTCCAAAGATCCAAACTGCTTTTAGTGCAGGAAATTCATCTGGATCAGTCAGTCAAAGTTCAATCAACACTAGTGGATTTTCAAATGTTAATCCTCCAAGTGTTCCAAGTGAAAATGTGGGTAATGGAAGTATGATTCAATGCAATGTTGCATTACATCTTCAAAATGGTCAAAATTTTTCTGATGAGGTTGTCAAAAGTCATATGGGATTACTAGTTACTGCTTTGGAATCTTATGAAGGATTGATTGCTGGAAAGATTGGTAATCCTATGTTAACCAAGGAAGATTATGACCAAATTGATGCAGAAGAATTGGAGCTTATGGATATAAAGTGGTGCTTAGCAAGTGTTCTGAGAAGAGCTGAAAAGTTCAAAATGATTACAGGAAGAAATGATTTCTTGGATGCACATCTTTCTGCTTTAGGTTTTGATAAATCTAAAGTTACTTGTTTTAAATGCAGGGAGAAAGGACATTTTAAACGAGAATGCAAGAATCAGGAAGCTAGTGGAGCAAAGAATCCTTTTGGTGGTCATGATTACTATCGGAAGGCCATATATCAACAAGTTGCTCATCAACCACATCAACAAAAGGATTCACAAACTGCTCATGGGAAGATGATAGAATATGCAAACAGGAAAGCTTATTTTGGTATCATTGATCAAGACGGTGAGAAAATGGCACCAGGATTTAGCTGGGATAAGTTTGTGGATGAAAATGGGAATTTTAAAGCTTTCATTGCTCAAATTGTTCAAAAGCCAGAGTTGATGAAGGAATGGATAGCTGTGTTATCTGATGATGAGAAAAGTCAAGATGAAGAATCAGTTTCTTCTGAAAACAGTTCAACAGAAAGTAGTGATGATGATGAAGAAATTGAACAGATAAATGTTGGAAAAACTCATCTATCTTCTGACAGTTTTGAATTTTATTTTGCAGATAAACTGAAGAAACTCAAAGAGAGAAAAGCTGCAAAAGAAATGAAAGAAATCAAGATTGTTGAAAAGATAGTTGAAGTGGAAAAGATAGTTGAGGTCGAGAAGATTGTGGAGGTAGAAAAGATTGTTGAAGTCACAAAACCGTGTCTTACATGTTTAGAACCTTGCAAACAATGTGAAGATAAAGATGAAAGGTTTAGTGAGCTTGAAAAGTTGAAAGAAAAGTTGTTGTTTGATGTAAAGAATGTGAAAGAGTCATACGATATATTGAACAAAACTGTGAATAGTTTACAGAAGACAAACTCTGAACGAGAAGATGCATTGAAAATGGTGAATGCAACAATGATGTCGAAGCAAAAAGAGATAAATTTTTACATTGAATAATGTGCGAAATCGAAGCAGGAGTTGGAAATTGAAAAAGTTGAAAATGAAAGAATCAGACGATTACTGAAAAGTTATTCAAGTTCTGATTACTTAATTGATAGAATTTATCCAACTGTTGCAGGTTTTGAAGCTTTTGACAACAAGAAGCCGAAGAAAAAAGATACTGGTAAGAAACAGAGCGTTAGTTACAACAAGTGTCCGCCTCCAATTTGGGAAGGGTATTTGTCTAGAAAACCGAATGAGGAACAAGTAAAAAAGGCAGTCAATATAAAGTTGGAGTCCGAGATAACCGATGTATTACCAGACAATATTGACATCACATTCACAGCGTCCGATATAGATCATGAGTCTGAGTTAATAAAAAGGATGGTCGATTAGGTGTTAGATAAGGATGAGGAGTCCGAGTCAATGTCCGAGTCCAGGAGTTCGAGTTCGTCTATCAGGAGTTCAAAGTCGTCGGGAAAACGGGTGTATAGTAAAGAATTTTTGTTGTCAAAATCTAATTTGAATGACGAAACATTTGAAGTTGCATATACTTTGAATGGTTCTGATAAATTATATTTTGATAAAGAATTTCCAATAAGAGGTGTTAAAACTGAAATAATCAAAAAGGTTTTCAAACTGACAGAAATTAATATTTCTGAAATAAAAGATGAAAATTTTTCTGCAAAACCTAGACCTTACACCTCAAGAATAAAACAAAAATTAAACAAGAAAATGGGTTACAGTTCTGGTTCAGGTTATCGAAAGAAACCAAACCATAACGGTAATTTCAAAAGGAAAGGTCTTGGATTTATCTCACCAGAAAATTATAAAAATGAGAAAATTTCTAAAAATACAAAATTTGTGTCAGGAACTTCTGCTGAAGATGAAAAGAAGAGCTCATTCTGGAGACAATCAAATCAGGAATTTCTTGCTGAAAAGAAGAAAACTGAAGCTCATCAGAGAAAAGAGACAAGAACCTGTTACAGGTGTCAAGAAGTTGGTCATATAGCTTGGAACTGTCCTAAGGCAACCAACACAAAACAGGGAGTTTCAGAAAAACTCAAAGAAATAGTTGTTGATAAAACTGAACCACCAATTGAAAATTTTAAAGTGTTTAAAAACTCTACATATGAAGTTGGTGAGTGTTCAAAAAGATTTTACAAGAAAAGGGGAAATCTTGACAACCAAGCTTGGGTTGTTAAGAAATCAGATGTAAAATCTGGCGATGAATCTGATTCCACAAAATCAGAGGAGCCACATGGTGTTAAAAATGCTGAAAACTCAATACCGCCTTTGGATGATGTTCATTTTCCACCATTGCGGACTGATAACTTTAAATCAAAAGTTGGGAAAGTTGAGATCTAAAATCAATTTTATTCTGAAAAGAATGAATTTGATGTTGAGAAAGTGTTTAATGGGAATGTTAAAAAGATTTTTGGGAAAATGGTCAATGGGAAGGTTAAAGGGGTAAAAGAATTTTACGAATCAAAGAAGGCTACTTACAGCCCAACCCCTAGTGAAGCTGAGAAGGTCACATCCAAGTTCAGTCAGGCTTGGATGGAAGTTTTTCACAAGTAAAAATTCTGACTTGCCGGAGCTCCCAAGTTGGTAATCGTGGAGCAGGAAACGGCATCATTCTTGAAATGGTTTGTTTAGTAAAGTACAGGTGGTATCTTTAAATTGTCATATATTCTTTTACAAGTAGTTGAAGAAGATTTTAACTTCCAAGTGGTAAATCAAGGACATTAAGTTGTACTTGCATTTTCCTACAAGTGATAGTTTGGAGAACAATGTGATGAACCCCTAACCTACAAATGGTTTAAAATCAACAAAACTTATTTTCCGGAAAAATCATTTTGGTTAAAACAAACTTAAGTGTTTTGAAATCATAATGAGAAAATAGTTTTGTGAAAGGGGGAGTTTTGATTGTTTATGCCAAGAGGATGGCGATTTGAAGTGATTCGATATCAGTTGTCAATTTACTTGTTTAGTTTGTTTTCAAATTTCTTTTAAATGTGTTTGCATTTTAGGGGGAGTAATTTTTCAGAAAATCCAAAAACATTAGAAAATTTGAAAATGTCAAAAACATGATAAAATCAAAAATGAGTTTTAGTGTCAAAGAAGAGGAAATGATAGTACATCGGTAAACAGTTACAGTATACTAAAGAAATGTAATGATTAAATAGCATTAAACGGTCTCACTGATGATATGCCGATAGGTTTTTACACATTTAGTAAGCTTTTTCGGGATATAAACTTAAATTCAAACTTGCTTATTTCGTGGGGAACACTACTTGGATATATAGGTAACCCCTGAAATTTCGTTTGAAGGATCCCTCTTTCTGAGATACTAGGTCTTTATGCTCAGTGATATCTGGGGTATTATCCCGGGACTTCTGATTTTGCGGAAGCAACTAGTCCCCTGAGAATACTTTATGCTTGCTTGAAATAAAAGCCTGCCCTCAGTATAAAAAATGATGAAACATTGAAAAATGCTAATCATGTGCTGTTGTAAAAAAGATCCTCTAAAGGGGACCCACCAAAAGTCGAAGCCGTCATCTCTCTGCTGAACGGAAGTTCTGACCTGAGCTCTCACGGTTCTTCGCAATATAACCCCTTACAGATATCATCTGTGGTATACTCACCTGTAAGACTGAATATTGGGATCTGTATACGGGAGTATATTCAAGAGGTGGGACACATGAATGAGTTTAAGTCCTTGATACACCTAATTCATATCCTGAATCAGTTGAAATTTGTGTGAAAATTTAAGTGGATCAGTATATCGGCAATCTAAGTGAATTGTTTAATTCTTAATGTGTAACTAAGCTCAACGGTACTTGTGACTTGTCAAAAACTGATATGATCCTCTTACACAAACTCACAAAAATATTGTCTGTATATATTTCTTTATTGCATTTCATTTCATTTAAAAAAAATCCAAAAAGATTTTCCGTGTGTTTTAGCATAAATTTTGAAAAATCCAAAAAGATTTTCGACAACTGATGTTGGAGAACTGATTTTCAAAATTCCAAGTGCTAAACATGATGAGCATGTGGTGAGGGGGAGTGTGTGTATAAATGAGAAAAGATTTTGAATTTTTATCTACATGTGGTTCATAAGTTTTTAACATTGTTAAATCATTCTGAATAAATTTGAGAGAGAGTCTATATATATAAATTTGTCAAATTTTAACTTTGTGAAATTTATTGTGAGGTAGAGGATGTGCAGGTCTCTGTTTGATAGAGAGCCAGATTCCGATACCTGAGGACTCTGTGATTTCAATAAGCCAGACAGCGATCCTAGCAAATCGAAAGAGGGAGTCTGAAGACATCCGAGTAAAGATTATTCGAGAGGAGTCTGTTGAAGCTGATGAGGAGAAAGAGATAAAGTTTGAGGATGCTTACATGTTCAGACTGATAAAGACTGAAGACGTTGAAGACTCGACACTTAAGACTCGTCAACATCCGAGGGGGAGTCTGTTGGTGCATACGTCTGTCGACTTCGTCTTGTATCGAGTCGTGTAATAGAATAGATGAAACAAGTCACCCAGTTCGAGATTAACAGGATACAGAGGTGAACAAGCCAATTCAAACGAAGTGGCCAGTTCAAACGAACTGGATTTAGTATAAATAGTGGACTTGTTGTATTCATTTGTAACTTTTCCCTTTCCAGCAGCGAAGCTCTAATGATGTGTCTACAGGTCTGTAAACATGTCATATCAATAAACAAGATGGTTAAACTACTTTCTAGTGAAAATCAAGCTGAACCGACACCGAAACGTCTGATTCCGCCTCTCGTTTTGGTCTAAAACTCTTCTGAAAGACTCGTTTTGGTCGTTACTCGATCCTACACAGTACCTGTCACTTAATCTTTTTGGAAAATACGTCAGTTTACACTGGTAAATACAATTAACTGACTCTTTTGAAAACATTTATGAAAATTGATTTAAATGCACAAGGCACAAATATCCTTTTATAACTTGGGACAATTATATAAAAATAATCTTGTATACAGATTTATATGTTCGTTATACATTCAGGGACCGATGTTAGAAACCGAGTCAAGATTAACACACATACCACAAGTATACGCCCACAAGAGAGTGAGATGCCGTTTCCCTTATGCAACTGTCAGGTGTATGCCTACACCCCGTGCTTAAGATGTGGCCATTTCTTAATAATGATGCCAAGGATATCCGGGACATGGTCATTAACCCCCAAAGGCTTTTATTTCAAACAAGACAGATTAAAACGGGTTACCTCAGTAATTTAATCACAATCCGATTAAATATTCAATACCCGACCAAGCGGTATTATTATAATACCGTATCCCAAGCCCGTATAGGGAAAATAAGTTAAAAGTATTTACCTGAGCTTAAAATGTAATTTATACTCAACCGTATATTCTAATCAGCAAGCACAAGTACCTCTACTGGGGCTCTCAATCTGGAACGAAGGTTTTATTAACCTATTAGATTCCTAACGGGTCTTATTTAAGTTGTAACTTAGACCGGTCAGTTCTAACGAAAGGTTTTCGGTTCAAAACGCAAGATTAAGTGAAGACCGGATTAGAATGTGATTTAGACCCGACAAGTATGGATACTTGTATAATATGGGTAAACTAAACACATTCTTAATTTTGAAGCAAAAATGATAAGGTTTGACCCGTTTCGGTCAATTTATGCAAACTAGTTACATAAACCGTTCCGAACGCGAATAATGCATAACGGGTAACCAAAAAAGTCATGAACATGTTTCACAAGTTAATATGCCTTAAATATGTTGTGATATTAGTAGGATATCTTCCATTATGCCCAAAACGAATTTAAAGTCAATTTAAGCCCCGTAGGGGTATTTTGATCATTTTAAAAGATTATAAAAGAGGTTAATTGACAATCTGAGGTTCTGGTCTAAAATGATCAGTAAAAATATTTATTTTATCAAGTTATATCAGTAAGATATCTCACATATGTGAAATTTATCATTTATGGCCAAACTATGCACTGTAGGGGTATTTTGGTCATTTCACATATGCTTTTAAGGGTTAATTTTGGAAATCTGAGTTCAAAACTTTTACTTATTGTTAAAGTATAAAAATTTATTCATAACATCAGTAGTTATCAAGCTTTAGGTGCCTATGTTAGGATCTGAGGCTCTCATGATTGTGTTTGTTTGTATGATTTGAACATTAAATGAATATGAAACAATGTATAGTGCAGCGGAAATGAATACAAACTTTGTAAACACAATCAAGGAAGAAAATAGTTTAGATAAACAATTTCTTTTCATCAGTCAAAAGATTACAAAGTAATTCAAAAGATTACAAGCATGCTTACAAACTAAGCTCCCCCTCAGCTTGATACCCCATGGTTGGATTGCACACGATGAAAGGATTGAATTGAGGAGAAGAACTCACTCAAAACGAATCAAATGTAACAGTACAGAGTACTGTTCCATTTATAGACAAAGCAAACCACTGAGGCATCTCAGCTGACGTCACCATGAAAGCGACGTCTAACAACCTAACAACCTTTAACAACTGATCCTATACAAACACTGCTATTCTAAACCACTGATTATGCATACAACAAGTAATACTCTAAACTACTGCTTTCTTCCTTCATCAGTGCTTTCCTTAAGGTTGAACAGTCCTTGATTGGGCAGTGCTTTATCATCAGTAGATAGGACCAGCAGTGTTGACTACTTCAGGGCTTGATCAGCAGTTGAAGGGGCAGCAGCAGTTGTATATGAACAGTGGATAGAGACCATCAGTTGTTGTAAATCACTTTCAAGGGGAAAGCTTAATGTAAACTGCTGCTTATTGTGAATCCACTGTTGTGACCTGGTTTTGGCTTTCATTATCTGTTCCTCTGGTAGGGGTCAATCCCAACAATCTCCCCCTGGAACAGATAATGCCAAAACCTGTCATTATTCTGGATCTTTATTCCTCATCAGTAGTTCCTTTGCTTTTCTTTTAAATTCTTCTTCAAATGCTTTGGAACTTGTGTCATCTTCATCCCGGCACAGTGTAAGTTCAAGGAGATCCTGCAAATCTTCAACACAAAGGCATAGTGCTTCTTTCCTTGATATGTACTTCACTTCGCCATTGGATCTGACTAGAGTCAATAGGTGGGTCTTTTGATCAGACATCCATTTTAGTTCTTTTAAACCCAATGGGTTTCTTGTGACAACCCAATCCCCAGGGTTAGTGTCTTTCGGTATTGTGATTGTGATTCCTCTCAATATCTTTCTTTCCCGTTCTTGCTTTAGTAAATTTCTTTTACACTCGTAACTTCCGTAACTTTGACAAACGTATGGTAGACGTGTTAAGGTATAACGCAGTTGGGTAAGTGCTTGTGTTGTGGGCCAATCCGTGTGTCGAATGTATGATTGGGCCGTACCCTGGTATTTCTAGTGAATTGATCGTTTTTATGTGGACCGCACCTATCACAACTACCATTGGGCCGTTACCATATTTTACCAATCCAATCCCCTCATTCCCTTATTTTGGGCGTAAGTTATTGTGTTGTAATTGACAACCGGTTGCAAACCCTATCTCTCTCAAGATCACATACGTGCGAGCAGGAAACCCCCTTCCCTTTTCATGACTCTCTCTTGTTACAAGTGTTACCTTCTGGTTAGTACATTATCCTTATTTAATTAGAATTCTTGGTGATATTTGGTTGAAATCATGATCAGCAATGAATGGTTGTAGCATGTGTATGTTTTCGTAGGATTATTTATGTGTGAATGTGATTATCCATATCGTATGCATGTGCTTTAAAACAACATTGATTAACTGATCTTATTCGAGGTAATTTGTTTAGTGTGGCTTGTTATCATAAACTGATTTTGTGACACCCTCGGCCGAAAACATACTTGTCGATCAATATGTTATTAGTAAGAGAATAACTATGGTTTAAAGTTTTGCTAGAACCGGGAGGATTATGATTGTATGGTTACAAACTAGGACTCTATGCGATGATTTGTGTGATCCGATTTGGATGTTTCTTGTTGATAAATAATTGATAATTCTTTGTCATGATGAATCACCTGATTTATGTTAAGCATTGCTTATGACTCGATTTAATAAGTTGTTGATTATGTGTCTTTGGGTAAAATATGTGGAATGAAAATTATGGCCATGCATTGGAAATCTAAGAGGGATAATGGTCGAGATTATCACTTTGTTATTTGAATTGATTGGGTTATGAGCCATGATGGAATTGTCAGAATATGTTGGGATGGTGGCATAGGAATAGGTGATAGATTAATTAGATAAGGATGGGTGTGTATTGATAATTGTTGGTAACTAATGATTAATGAAAAGGAAACGGTTCTGGGATTAAACTGAAGTTGTGTGATCGGTTGTGGGTTAAGATCAAATGTGCTATTAATCCAGTAATTAAGTATATGGTCCGAGTAGCTTGGGTAATGGATAACGGGGATTGGTTATATACGGCTGAATTGAATTGTTCGATGTTCTAGGATTTGACATGATTTGATTGTTACATGACTTAATTGACTTTGGATCACTGTTATGAACATCATACACATGATTTGGGACTGTTGTTTGGATGAACACTTAAACAGATTACATGTATATATTGTTGGGTTGATATTAATTAAATGAGTTATTAGAGTATTGTATGGGATATTGGATTGGGCCGCACATGGTTATTGAACACACAAACACACTTAAACTAGTTAGTGATCACGGATTCCAGTTGGGCCCGGAGCCAACTGAATCACGTGATTTGATCTGGGCCAGCAAGATTGGGCCGCTGCACACAGTGAACACAACCGTTTAGAATGATAATGTTTTGGGTTACATATGAGATGTGTTTTATTTTGTTTAGTTGCAAGCCCAATTCATTGAACGATAAGAGGCCCAATCGCATATATACTTACATCGGTATAGTCTAGTGGGCCGCATCTCAATTTGAAGTCGGTTATGTTTGTGATACGTAACTACTTGTGTTTCGAAAAATTATCAAGCATTATGTGAACTACATGAGATTGAACTGGGAATCTGAACTTACATGAACTGTTATGTCATACCCATCATGAGTGATCAATCTGTGCTACAACTTGCTTTAATAAGTGGATTTTGGTGTATGAATCTGATCATTATCGGTAATTATATTAGGATTGAATTGAGAAACTGTGAACACATTCTTTAATCTTACCGAGCAAAACCAAGGTGAGTTCACTACATTCGAGCATGCGTCCCAGTGGTTGGGGACAGTCAGTGGGTATCCCGTGGAGGGATAAGTCTTTTGGGTAAAAACGGGTATATTGGTTAATATTCTCACCTATCAATCTTGTAAGTCCCTTATTATGTTACCTGGAGGGTAACAGGTATTAGTTGGTAGCGCTACTTAGGTTTGGCACCCTCACACCGCTCCTAGATAGGACGGATGTGAACTAATGACCCAGTCGGGGCCCAGTACTAGATAGGAGTACGTGTGAAGGGCAGTCATGTATTTCAGGAGCCGTCTTGTTCGGAATTGAGATATTAACAATATTACTTGCATGTGTCAGCGAACTGTTTTACATACAACTGGTAACAAACGTTTTCTAAAACTGTGAACTCGCCAGCTTTGTCTGATACACTTGTTACATGCTCGCAGGTCGTTAGGTACTTGGGAACAGGAACTTGCTGGCTGGAGGGCGTGAGTGGTCATGGTTGCATTGATGGGTTTATTTATCAGACATCTATTTACTACAGTTGTTTGGAAAGTATTTACATTATGTTACGTTAACACTTCCGCTGAACTTGATGGTTTATGAATTACTTACGTTTGGATTTTATTACTATTAAATGATGAAACTTTATTTTAAACTTATGGATTCAATGTAATTGGTGGCTCATTACTAGTGGTCACACGCCTAACAGGGACACTCCCTAGGTGGTAATTTGAGGGTGTGACATTTCTTGGGAGAGATTTATTCAAAGATGAGTTGGGAGATGTTGGCCTTGTGAAAACTTGCATACTTTCAGACATTCTTTTGAAGGCCATTTCAATAACTTTGTTTGTTGCAGCTATGTCTTCTGCAGTTTCCTTTTCTATCTGCTCCTGTCTCTTTTGTTGATCTGGCTCAATGTCTGAAACTTCTGAAGTAGATGGTGATGCAGGTTTAGTTAACACCTTCTTAAAAAGGTTTTGAAGTTTTTCCGAGTTCTCTTCTTTTAGACCCATTTTCATGATGGTTTCTGTGAAGTACTCAACTTCCTTTTTCCTTTACCTCTTCACTAGTCAGCTGTTCTTTTTCTTCTCGGTTCATTGACCTGAATAGTGTTTTGAGGTTTTCAATCTGCTGTTCAAGCTTCATCATTTGTTCATGCTTCTTTGAAGTGCCTGAAACAGTTATCTTTCTTTTCTTTAGCCTTTCATAGGCTTTATCAGTTTGCTGCTTTGACCATTTTGATATGGCATTTGCAGTGTCTACTTTTGCATCCACCAACTCCTGTTTCTTTCTTTTATACTCAGCTGTTAGGTCAGAGATGAGCTTTTTGTATTTACTCCAATTTGGAGCATTTTTCTTCTTTCTAGGATCATTCTTGATTCTATCAATCCTATCAGCTTCATGCTTTAAAGCCACTATTGGCCATTCTTCAAATTGGTTTTCTTCAGCAGGATAGAATTTTTCTTGCATTATGTATGCAAGAAGTTTTCCTCTCATCACTTTTCGTTGTTCTGCCTTTTCTTTGCTCAGCTCTTGTGCAAAATCTTTTATTTGTTTGACTTTTGTGAGCAGAAAATCCAATCTTTCAGCAATGGCTTCATCACCTTGACCTTTACATTCAACCTTGGATCTTATCTTAGCCTGTCTTACTTTGAGCTCAAGATATTCATCCATGTCTTCTGGAACCATGAAGCCAACGAGTGAAGAAAATCTTCTGTTTGAAGGATCATCATCAGTGTAGAATTGCCTCATCTCATTTTTATAGCTTCCAGTTCTAACGGATATCTTGCAGCAGTGGGATCATATTGGTCCTCATCTGGCTGAGTAAGTTTTCTTTTTCTGGTGTAGAGCTTTGCTGGTTGTGATGTGAGACTGGTGGAAACAGTGGTGGATGTCTGACTAACAGTGGTTGAAACAACTAGTGTTTTAACCGCTGTTGTCATTACAACTGCTGATATGTCAGCAGATGTCTTCTGCTTTTGAGCAGGGGATGGAGGTGGTGAGGTAGTTTGAGTTGATGGTGGTGGTGAATCATCAGATATGACAATCCTTCTCCTTTTTATTGTAGGAGAGGCTGATGATGTCTTGGGTGGATCAGTGGTGGTGATATGAGTAGCAGTGGTTTGTGATTGTGATTGACTGACAGTGGTTGAAACAACTGGTGTCTCAATCACTGTTGTCATTACAGCAGATGTTGTAACATCTGTTGTCTTCTGTTTTATGACAGGAAATGGTGGTGTTGTGAGAGTAGTGGTTTTGGTGGTGTGTGATGGAGTGGTGTGTGTTGAAGAGATGGCAGCTGTTTGGCTAGTAGTTTTTGTAACTACTGTTGTATCAGCTGTTTGGATGGAAGTTTGGGATTTTGTGGTTTGAGGTGGTTTGGATGGCTGTTTTGCTTGTTCTGGTTCAACATACAGACCATCTTCAATTCCCTTTTTCTTCATCTTCTTGACATTCTCCCCCTTTTTGGCATTATCTGCAAGGGGGTTATCCATAAAAAGGATAGTGGAGGGAACTTTTTCACCATGGGCAGTCTTTTGTATATGAGCCTTGATAGCTTTAATATCTGCTTGAGTATCTTTAAATCTCGACTCTACCATGTTTGTCAGCATTTTTACATGTATTTCATGCTGCTGATCAGCCATCTGCTTTTGTTGTTCAAGTAAGGGCTGGAAAATATTCCAGAGCTCATTTGCAGCAAGTGCTTGTGGTGGAGCAGGTGCTTGAGGTGGAACAACAGTGGATTGTGCTTTTTGAGCTTTCAGAATCTCTTGCACCATATCCTTTATTTCAGCAACTGAGGTTTCAAGTTTTTCAACTCTGCCCGTCAATTCCTGATATTTTGAATCATCACCTACATTGGTAGGATCATCTGAATCCCCACCAGCAGTGGTTGTATCAATGTGTGACTTAGGAACTGAGTCCCAAAAATCATTCATTGATGCCCCTTGTTCTTGGTTCTGGGGTCTTCTTTCTTCAGCACTCGATGAATCTTTGATGTTACCAGTGGACAAAATAGCCTCACCAGTGATTATCGATGGTGCTATTGAAGAAATTGCCTTCAAGGGAGTCTGACTGATGTAACAACTGTCCAAACGTAGACCTGTTGGTCCAACATTTGTAGTTGCTGCTCCACTTGAACTACTGACAAGAGTTACTTGTAACTCCTGCAGTGTAACCTCCTCAACTGTTGCTGGGATAGCAGAGGTATAAGCATCAGACCCAGTCACTTGTGGGGTTATACTCTCAGTGATAGGTGATAGAGAGGAACTGGTTTGTGTCTGTGCAATATCAACTGCATGCAACAGGGGTATTATTGACTGTGGTAGTGTGATGGGTGAGGGTATGGGAGTTGAAAGAGACATGTCCTTGGGATTAGGACTGAGGAAGATGGATCCGATTGAATCCGGAGCTTCATATTGTGGGGTCCCTGTGCTTACAACCTGATCCTTTTGTGAGGATGCAGGAGGAGTTTTAGGTAAGGGTGGAGATCTTTGTACCGACTGCTGTGAGGAAGTAGCAGCAGTGGTTTCTGGTGACTTTTGTTTTGTCACAGGCAGTTGCTCTGGGATCTCATCTTCCAGAGTTGCCTTTTTCGTGGGTTTGGTGGGTTTTCTGGATGTTTTCTTTTTGGTCTTTTTGGTAGTGGCAGGTGTGGGTTTCAAAGCAGTGGTAGTGCTGCTATGATCACCTGGAGTAGTGGGCTCAGCAGCAGATGTCTGAGGAGCAGTTGTAACCGCTAAATTCTGCTCAGACACCTCTGCTTTTGTTTTTATTGTTGCCATCATTCAAGAAAATATTTCAGATGTTAATCCTTTTATTTGAAAATAGACACCCTGTTTGAGCAAATTTTCATCTTCTTTTTCGAATTTTTGTTCAAAATAATAGCTCAGAAATCTTGGAAAAAGTAAGAATGCTTTGCTATCAGCGTTCTTTACCAAGTCATTGAAGATCTCCTGGGAGTAGTTGTAATCTTTATTATTTAAAATAGCATAGCCCAGGCATTGAATCTTCAATGGTATTTCGTTAAACGCTGTTGTTTTATTTGAAACACACGACAAAAGTGTGTGGAATAAAAATCTGGGTGCAGACGGAAAATAACCTTTTTGTAAGGTATCTACCTTTGATTGTTCTGCATATCCCCTTTTCAGAAAATCAGCTTTTAACTCGTTTTTATCAAAAGAAGTTTTACCTTTCTGATCATCGAGTTTGAAGACTTCTGAGATTGATTGCAGAGTGATTTGGATTGCTTTACCCTGTATCGACGAGTTTATGGCTACTACTTTATCATCTTGTTTCTCAAGCGTAGCATTTTTTCAGAACTCTCTCTGGGTTTGCAAGTAAATGGGAGCATCTGTTGTCAACAAAGTTTTGTACTTTGATGCAGAAATTGTATCAATGATGGAGTCGAATGTGTGGTTGTTGGTGGGTTTTGTGAGTAAACCCAAATAATTATGCGGAGATTTGTATGGTATTTCGATGGATTCAGAGGCTGTTTGAGCAGCCTCTTTAGAAGATGATGATGGCTTTGATTTTGATTTTGTCATTTTGAGAAAGGAGAATGAAGAACAGAGAATGATTTGAGATGAAGGGTTTGGAAACTGCTTTGAGAAGAGAATTTTAGAATTCAATTCGACAGTGTAAAACCCTGTTTGGGGGTTTTGATCAGGGTTTTATTTAGGGAAAAAGTGATCGCTGATGTGGCAGCGGTTATTATGATCTGAAGGCTAAAAACTTACCACGTGTCAACCTCTGATGATATGGATGAAGAATGGAGGACAGTTGTTTTGAGAGCCACTGATGTACTAAGCATCAGTAGTTACAACGGTAATAAAATGATAACAGTGGGAGATTTTTACTATCAGTGGATAGTATATCAGTGGATAAGACACTGATTTTAAGCATCAGTGCTTGCCAAAACAAAATGAAGATCAGTGGTTGACATCCAGCAGTGGATAGTAATTAGGAACCAGACATTTGAACAAAACAGTGGTTAGGGTTAAAATAATGGCAATGATTTGAAAGTTCATTTTTAGCAACCTTTTAAAGAAATTTCCATTCAAGGTTTTGCCACATGTCAATTTCCTTTTGAGATTCTTACGAATTACTGAGAGTGGTTTGGTACCCTGGATGATGAGAACTTTTTGCTAAGGCAACTCATTTTCGTTTAATATCCAAATTAAAACATGAGTGCCCCATTAGTTTAAGCACTGTTTAGCAATCAACCTTTGATTAGTTTTTAAAACAACCCTGAGTATGATATGAACTTGACATATGCACCATTTCCTTTTGACCCATTTATGAGGATAATAATACCAATAAAAAATAAGGTACCATATCCTGACAGGAAAATGAAACTATTGCCAACAAAAACAAGCAAAAGTTCAAAATATATTATTAAAAAAAACGAATAATATACCCTGGTTATTAGAGGAAATCCTTTGTATAAAAATGGATAAAGGATTTTCTGAGAAGAGCATCAAAAAGGATCTGGTATATTTACAATAAAATACGTAGTCACATCATCTTCAAGTTTATGAAAATGGTCAGTGGTTTGACAACAGTCGTATGAAATTTTAAATACATTTTGACCACTGTTTTAGTACCATTTTCTTGTTGATTGATTGACAACAGCATTGAGGATACATGTACACATGAGTTTTTGAGAATCATGTGATGATTTTGAAGATTTGTCTATTCCTCTTTGAAGTTCATTCACCGGAATTTCCATTTTTACCTAAACCTTTTCGTGAACAGATGAATGCACACAGTTGCTTAATGACCATTATTACCCTAAACTCTGACTCTTCAGTGTTTTATGTTTATACTCTTTTCTTCTGACTTCAGAAGTTTTGAGATAAACACACTTCAGAGTTTCTTGTGAATTTCTTCTTCCCTTTTTACCCTTCCCATTTATAAGTAATGAAATACTCACTGGGAGGTTTTTATTGAAGGAATACTTAATCCAGAACCATTTTGCAGTAATGTTTTGAGAGACTTGGTCATGTTTCCACACGTTTTCCAACCAATCTCACATTACATATGATACGGACTATGTTGACCCCTGTTTTTCTTAGTGTATTTAGACAAAGTTGATTTGTTCCTTTTGAGGATCTCAACCTGTTTTCAACACCTAAGATCTAAATGACTAAAGTTTTAATTTCCTTCTTTTTAGATAATCAAAAACACTAATGTTTTATGAATTATAGGTTTTTGTTAATCTGAGGTTCATACTTTAGCATTTTATGAAATCATCACAAATATCAAAACAACAGTTGAAATTAATTTTGAAAAGACAAAATGATTCTTATAGTTTAGCAGATATGTCTGCAGATCTGACAACTATAAGTGACTTGTGCATAATATCACTTGTTGTGTGAGATTTGTGGGTCATATGACATCTTGGTTGATTTACAGAATTTTTTAATAACCATTTTGATCATGTTTTACTCGTTACTCTGTTTTTCAACTGGATACAACCAACCTTAGTATCAATAAATTTTGAGCCGAACTATTATGTCAAATTGATTGTTAGATCGAATTTGACTGTCCAGGCTCTGATACCAATTGTTAGGATCTGAGGCTCTCATGATTGTGTTTGTTTGTATGATTTGAACATTAAATGAATATGAAACAATGTATAGTGCAGTGGAAATGAATACAAACTTTGTAAACACAATCAAGGAAGAAAATAGTTTAGATAAACAATTGCTTTTCATCAGTCAAAAGATTACAAAGTAATTCAAAAGATTACAAGCATGCTTACAAACTAAGCTCCCCCTCAGCTTGATACCCCATGGTTGGATTGCACAAGATGAAAGGATTGAATTGAGGAGAATAACTCACTCAAAACGAATCAAATGTAACAGTACAGAGTACTGTTCCATTTATAGACAAAGCAAACCACTGAGGCATCTCAGCTGACGTCACCATGAAAGTGACGTCTAACAACCTAACAACCTTTAACAACTGATCCTATACAAACACTGCTATTCTAAACCACTGATTATGCATACAACAAGTAATACTCTAAACTACTGCTTTCTTCCTTCATCAGTGCTTTCCTCAAGGTTGATCAGTCCTTGATTGGGCAGTGCTTTATCATCAGTAGATAGGACCAGCAGTGTTGACTACTTCAGGGCTTGATCAGCAGTTGAAGGGGCAGCAGCAGTTGTATATGAACAGTGGATAGAGACCATCAGTTGTTGTAAATCACTTTCAAGGGGAAAGCTTAATGTAAACTGCTGCTTATTGTGAATCCACTGTTGTGACCTGGTTTTGGCTTTCATTATCTGTTCCTCTGGCAGGGTTCAATCCCAACAGCCTAATATGGTTTTAAACCATACTCTGCGCCTAAAAAGCATAAAAGTCGGTATTTGACGATATTCGGGTTGATTAAAGAAATCTGAGATTTTGATCAGCCTTTAATGTTTAAAATAACTTATTTAATATATAAAATCAGTAGAAAAAGGTTTGGTATGTAAAGGATGTGTAAAACTCATTTTATTAGCGAAAAGGTCATTATCGTCAATTACCGAGTCTATGCGATAACTCTATGTAATGATCAGTTAAAAATTTTATAAGAATTTCCAAAAGTCCCAAAATATTATATTAAATCAGTAGGTAAAAGGTTTGGTGTCCAAATTTGAGTTTAAATAGGTTTTATGCCGAAATTGTCGTTTAATTAATAAAAAAGCTTTAATTTACGATATTGAGCATAACTCCCATTTTAGACAACGAACTGATGTGAAATTTTAAGGACATGTTTATAAATCAGTAACAAAGGTTTTTGTCCTCTCATATTTTAAAAAATCTTGTGTTAATATTAAAAGGGCATAATAGTCAACTTTAAGCATATAACGGAAACATGCAATGAACTAAGATTACTATAGAACCAGGTTGTATAACCTCATAGGGTTATACTAACCTATAACATGGTCCTAAAGGAATCCTAAGGCATATCTAAACTAAGCTAAACCGGGTCAGAACTGAAAGTCAAAGAAAAAGTCTACTTTTGCGACTTTCGGTTCCGAACCGAGCCTAAACTCATAATTGTCGGGTCGAACATGCCTTGACATGTTCAATTAATATTTACCAAGTTATTAAATTGACAAAACTGATTTTATTGCCTTTACACCATTAGTTATGGATTTTGTTTAAAAATCGACTCGTTTGACTTTTATTTTAATCATTTTGACCCGACAATTAACTAAGCAAACGTGGTAATTAGAAGGTGCCCTTTTCAAGGGTTTAATACCTACCTAATTACGATCATGTAGCCATGTTTGTTACGAACAATGACTTGACCGCTTAAAAGTCAAAGCGGTTATCGAAACATTTGACTTTTTCGGCTTTAAAAGCCAATAAACTGAACTAGGCATGAAAGGGATGCTTACCAAGGGTCCAATGGACTGAAAGGTGGTTCCCAAAGGTTCAGGATCCTCCTAGTTGAGAGTAAGAGCAGATTTTTGGAAAAATGGTGTGAAGTGAACAAGTGAACCCACTTCTATATATAGTTTTCGGGACTTCGTAGGATCGTGACAAGTGTTGGGAGGTTATAACCAGATGATAACAAGTGTAAAACCACCTTTAAAATCAGTTGGCAGCCCCTAGAGTCGAGATATGTGAGTATAGAAACCAGTTTTGATAAAAACCAGCAGCAAAACAGGTTTTCTACAGCTGATCTGATCTACACGGCCCGCGTAGGAAGCCCAGGTGGGTTTACGCGGCCCGCCTGGCCTCTGGTTCTGATTTAAAGTTTGGCAGAAGTACAGAAACAGTCCCTGTACTTGTTAAATGTCATTTCTGACACATATAAGGCCCGTTAACCTCATTTCAAGGCTCTACTATGATGCCTAAACTTAGGGTACTTGAAACATGCTCAAAAATATGTCGGATGTCGGTTCGTTTGGCCGTACGATCGCGTTGTTCGGCTAATTACAACGAAACACGAACGGATGCGAAAAACGACCCAAATTACGCGATGAATGGAATTTTATCATGCCGATCACTAAAATAAAATATTTTAATGATTACATAAATTTTTGGATGTCCGGATATATTCAGAACGTAAGATATGAACGAAAATGCAAACTTGTGCACTTTTTGACACTTTTAGTCCCTACTTGACTTAAAAGTTTATTTTGGCGCACAAAACACCTCTAAGCCTATATATGAGCTATATAAAGGATATTTAGGGCATGTTTAAGTTACGACCATATTCCGGAAGGTTCGATACCCTACAAATAGGTATACTTTTGCAGTTTGACGCAAATAGTCCTTTAATCGCACAAAGTAGCGCGTAATGTCGTTTAATGATATCCAAGCCTTCCATGGCCCATAATGGGTATTCCCAAGCATGCGTTTAAATTTTACTATGCTCTCGTTCTCTTAAATGGTCACCAAAAGGCGTAGATTCAAAAGTTGACGCTTTAGGTCCCTCTAATGCGCAAACTTGCGCATATCATCGTTTAATAGCATCGAAGCCTCATCTAATCCATATTAGGCATTCATGGAAGTATTATTAAGCATCACGATGCTTCGGGTTCGTAAAAAGGTCATTCAGAGGAATAATTAAACATATTGACGCTTTAACCCCTTAAACTTGCAAAGTTGCGCGTAACGTCATTTAAAGGCATAAAAACCTTAGATGGCCAATACTTGGCATTCCCGAGAGTATAATCAAATATCATGAAGCTCCTGGTTTGTTAAAAGGTCACTCAGCGGTAAGAATTAACATATCGACACTTTTAACCCTTCATTGCGCAAACTTTCAATTAATTACGCAAACGACTACTCTTGAGCAACAAATGGCCCATTTATGAATATGATTGCCATGTAATGTTATTTATAGGCTTATAATAAGCATGTTAACATTTCCAGTCCTTCTATAATCAAAGTTTTTGATTTTTCGAAAAATTAGTCCCTTAAATTCAACGTTTGACTGTATTAGGGTTTATTACACATGTCAATACATCATTGGACGTTGTTTTTACGAGGTGTTACACCTTCAGGTTCAGACCCTTGGTGAAGCTACTGCTTATGCACTGAGCTGGGATGAGCTCAAGGAATTGATGCGGAAGAAATACTGCACCAAGGCTGAAATCCAGAAGCTTGAGACTGAGTTCTGGAATTTGAAAATGGACGGGCCAAAAATTTCTGAGTACGTCCAACGCTTTCACGACTTATCTAGGGTTGTTCCCTACTTAGTCGAGCCGGAATTCAAGAGGATTGAGCTATTCATTTGGGGACTTTCACCTCAAATCCTGAGCATGGTTACTGCCTCAAAGCCTCCAACCATCATAGAGGCTATCGATTTGAGTGTCGCACTTACTGAAGAAGCTCTTCGTATGGGAAAGTTTTTGGGATCTGAGACAAACAAGAAAGAGACTCATGTGGATTCTTCGGTCAATAACAAAAGAAAGTCTTCGAACCTAAAGATAGGCACCCATAGGGCTGTAAACGAACCAAATGTTCGGCGAACAGTTCGTGAACTGTTTGGCGGGAAGTTCGTTTGTGTTCGTTCGTTTATTAAACAAACGAACACAAACAAAAAATTTCGTTCGTTTAGTTAAATGAACAAACATGAACATAGGTAATGTTCGTTCGTTATGTTCGTGAACGTTCGGTAACGTGTTTGTTTGTGTTTGATAGTTCATTAGTGTTTTTAGTTTTTATATCTATTTAAGTACTTCAAAATTCCAACAAATTAAATATCTAATAAGTGTCCGTGTATTATATATTCTGTTTATGAACGATTGTTTGTGTTCGTTTGTTTCCATTTGTGTTCATGAACATTAGTTTGTGCTCATTTGTGTTCGTCAAAGTTCGTTTTTGTTCGTTGCCTAAAATTAACAAACAAACACAAACGAACATGAAGAATTTCATTTCCTTAACAAACGAACATGAACATAAAATCTCGTTTGATAAGTGTTCGTGAACGGTTCGCAAACACATATTTTCTTAACAAACGAACACGAACAAGGTCTTGTTCGTGTTCGTTCGGTTCGTTTACAGCCCTAGGCACCCAAGTCAGTTATGAAAGCTATAAAGCAAACAAAAGAAGGGAAGTGGACCCGCCTCGTGGCATGCGAGCTTATGGAGCCACCAATAAGGCCGGTGGTAAGGTTTACTTGGGGACTAAACCGAGATGTGATGAGTGCAAGTTTCACCAGGAAGGTCGATGTCTAAGGCCTAAATGCGACAGATGTGGAAAGGAAGGACACAATAAGGATGCCTGTTGGGAAAAATATCCCAAACAAGGGGGAAATGATGACTGCAACCAAGACAGAAACGATAATGGAAGAGTTCTAGGTTGCTTCAAGTGTGGTGATGCGGGGCACTTCAGGAAGGATTGCCCTAGGAAGAACCAAGCAAGGAAGAGTCTTCACGATCGGAGCTCGTGAAGCACGCCAGGATCCAGATGCGATTACGGGTACGTCCCCTATTAACCAGCACTATGCATCCATTTTGATTGATACTGGCGCCGACTTTAACCTTGTATCCTTAGGAATTAAGAACCTACTTGGCCTAGTTTCAAGTAGGATAGACGCCCTGTATTCTTTAGAATTGACAAATGGAAGGTTAGCTAAAGCAGATGAGATGATTAAAGATTGTATTTTGGAATTTAGAAAGCGGGAACCTTCTATTACCGTTGACTTGGGAAGTCATGATATTGTAGTCAGCTTAGATTGGATATCCAAGGATGGAGCTGAAGTTGTTCGTCATAAGGAAAATCATTCGCATCCCTCTTGCGAATGATGAGACACTTATAGTACACAACCTTCTTGCAATAGATACGAGGGCATTAGGCCCCATAAGGCGGTGGACTTGCGACATCTCACATTGGTCATAGAGACACAGAAGCACCTTCGAAAAGGCTGCATAGCCTTCCTTGCTCATGTGGTCGATAAAGAGACCAAGAAGCCAAAGCCAGAAGACATCCCCGTTGTGAAGGAATTTCTAGAAGCATTTCCCGAAGACTTGCCAGTGTTACCTCCACAGCGACAAGAGGAGTTTAGGATGAACCTAGTGCCGGGAGCGGCACCGGCGACGGATGACGCCTTACCGAATAGCTTTGTTCGAGATACAAGGACTAACGACTCAACTACAAGAACTGCTAGAACAAAGGATTCATCAGACCAAGCTACTCGCCTTGGGAAGCTCCAGTACTATTCGTTAAGAAGAAAGTGGGCAGTTTTCGTTTTGCATCAACCTCAGAGAATTGGATATTAAGGACCGGTATCCTTTGCCAAGGATTGATGACTTGTTCAACCAATTACAAGGTTATAGTTACTACTCGAAGATCAACTTGAGGACAAGATGTCCTCAACTGCGAATACAAGAAGAAAGTATCCCTAAAACGACCTTTAGGACTCGCTTTAAGCATTACGAGTTCCTTGTCATGCCGTTTGGCTTAACAAATGCACCGGAAATATTCATGGACCTCATGAATCGGGTGTGTAAGCCGTACCTAGATAAGATCGTGATTATATTTATTGACTACATTCTTATGTGCTCAAGGACCAAGGAAGGCCATGAGCAACATCTGCAATTTATCTTGGGACTCTTAGAGAAAGAACATTTAGGTGCTAGAATGTCGAAGTGAGAAACGGGGATTCATAAGGTAAGATTCTTAGGTCACGTGGTGAATAAGAATGAGATTTATGTCGACCCTGCAATCAAGAACTAAGGAGTCCCTAAGACACAACTAAGAATTTTTGGGGGATCGTAGGCTGTATCAGACGACTCCTAGAGAACTTTCCAAGGATTGCTCAACTGCTAACAATCCTAACCTAGTCGATCCCTATCTTGTCTTCACCTGATAGTACCAATAGAATTGCGCTTCTTGTGACGCTTCTCGACAAGGTCTCGATTGCGCGTTGATGTAACGAGACCAAGTCATCGCGTACGCGTCACGTTGATTTAAGGATCATGAGAAGAGGCCTTAATCTAGGTGAAGTACTTGCGCACTGAAGATTTGGCAACATTACTTGTATGGAAAAACGCTGCACGATCTTTACTGATCACAAGGGTTTGCAGCACACCGTTGACCAGAAGGACTTAAGCATGAGATAACGAAGAAGGATTTGGCTAGTGAATGATTATGATTGTGAGATTAAGTATCACCTAGACAAGGCAAGCGTTGTAACAAACTCCTTGAGCCACAAGGACCTCGCAAAGCCTCTAAGGGTGCGAGCCTTAGAAATGACCATGTAGGCGAATCCCGCTACTCGGATTCGTGAAGCTGAGCAAGAGACGCTCAAACCAGAGAACCTACTAGCTGAAGCATTACGTGGAATAGGAGTGCGATTATTGCCTAAGGTAAACGGAACATTATACTTCATGGAACGACTTTGGGTTCCGTTTCGCGACAATTTACGTACGCTAGTTTTGGGACAAGGCTCATAGGTCAAGGTACTCGATCCATCCTGGATCCGACAAGATGTACAAAGACTTGAAGGATTAGTATGGGTGGACCACATCGGAAGCTGATATAGCTACCTATGTGGGTAACTGTCTTACTAATGCCAAGGTTAAGGCAGAATACCAGAAACCATCAGGGCTGCTACAACAACCTAAGATTCCCATGTGGAAGCGGGAACGAATCTCAAAGGATTTTAATCACAAAGCTACCAAGAACCCCAAGAGGTCACGATATGATTTGTGTGACTATTGATCAACTCACCAAGTCTGCACTTTTCCTACCGAACCGTGAGGAAGACAGCACAAGGGAATTAGCAGAGATTTGTCTTAGAGAGATTGTGGCACGTTATAGAGTGTCTGTTTCTATCTCGTCTGACCGAGATGGTCGTTTTGTGCCAAGGATATGGCAGATGTTTCAAAAGGCGTTTGGATCACGATTGGACCTTAGTACTACATTTCACCCTCAGACGGACGGCCAGAGCAAACGAGCGATACAGACTTTGGTAGACATGCTACGTGCTTGTGTGATAAACTTTGATGAAAAGTTGGAATACTCACTTGCCTTTAGTGGAGTTTTCCTACAATATTAGATATCACACTGCTGTTTAGGCCGCTTCATGTGAAGCTTTATAGGAACGTAAGTATCGGTCCCCTTTGTGTTAGGCGAAGATTAGAGATAAGCGATTTACTGGCCCGAGTTGGTTTAGGAAACTACAAACAAGATCGATTAGATACGTGGTCGTATCAAGTCAGCACGTGATGTACAGAAAGGCTATGCCGATAAGCGGCTGAAACCGTTGGAGTATGATGATTGGAGATATAGTTTTAAGGAAAGTCTCGCCTTGGAAAGGCTTGGTACGATTTGGAAAGCGTGGGAGGCTGAACCCACGGTATACTAGACCAAATTAAGTCTGAGTATCCACATGGATTCACAACTCCCCGGCAACTAATAACATAGCTTGAATTTTGGGACAAAATTCTTTTAACGGGGGGAGAATGTGACAACTGGCATTTCTCCATGTGTTCCGTATAATAATAAATAGTAATCTGTGCTTTAATGACTATGCATGAATGAATTAACTAGACGAATGAATTTCTGATTACTGACATATACATACAAAGGCATTTCATGTTGCAAGATTGTTTATCTTTATTACATGCAACACAGTGTGGTTTACTTAATGCACATAACAAAGTTAACACAGTTATCAGACAAACTAGAAGTGCTGATGGGGGCTCAGTACTCAGGCAGCTATGAAATTAAGACACATAATGTGCCACGGAACCAAGTGTTACACTAGAATAGTGTGTAGGAAAGTAGGGATTACAAAACTGTCTTCCTAGTGATGAATTAGGTACCGGAAAGCGCCAGAAACACACTAAAACTGCATAAATCTGCAGAAAACAGCACAATTAAGCAAAATTCAGCTTTTTAACATCTAAATATAATGCAGAATTATGGTTTAATGGTCCAGAATACCTTCCTAAGTGTCGGGAATCAAAACTGTTATAAAAGGTAACATAAAGCACACTAAACTGCGTAATTTAGCACCTTAACGAACCGTAACGAAACGAACAACCAGACACTACCCGAAATACCATATTTTCACTAGAAGCATTGTTTTAGTGTTACGAAGCTAGTTATGGTCACCGAACATCATATTACATCTCATAAACACTAAATACATAAAATACCTAACTAGCACCATTAAATCCTACCTAAATCATGTAACTTACAATTGAAATGTTACACTTTACCCCCCCTCCCCCATGTTGGATGGTTAGGGGACATGGGTCCCACACAAGATTTCTTTGTTATATTTTATTTGATATGTTGAGAATATACTAAACATATTATACCTTATGCCATTTAATGTTGGAAGATTATTTTATATAACCACAAGTTACTAGTTCTTCTCATTTCTAACGCTTCAAAACAACGCAAACACTTTCCTTCTCTTCTCCAATACCTACGGCCATACACCCCTATCCACCATCATTCTTTTTCAATCCATTCCTTCATAATCTAAGTATCCTACAAGATGTCTTAAGCATATTTATGAAGCTTGGAAGCATTGGAAGTGGAAGGACCTCATCAAGGAGCTTTTATCCACTCTATTTCTTCATCATCTTCATACTTGTTCTTCTCTAGCCTTGTGCTAGTCGTAAGACTCTCATGATCTCATTTTACTTCTTATTATGTTGGTTAAAAGGTCATGTAAAAGATTAAACATGAAGAACACTATGAATCAAGAACATAAATCTTAAACATAAGACTAAAAATCATAAGAATACATGTTGTTTATGTGTTGTTATGCTACTTGATTGTTGATTGTTTATGTTGATGATGTTAAACATCATATGATCTTGCTAGATAGTGATTAAAGACATAATCTAGCAAGATGAGAGGATGATTATGTTAAAGATCAAGAGATCATCCTTATGTTAAAGCATGAACTTGAAGTATAAATTGTTTTCTTGAATAAAGATGATCAAAGTGTAATGAGAATCTTGTAAGTATGTGATTTCAAGAAATATTTTTCAAGAAACCAAGAATAAAATACAAGATTTATCACACACCCCCCGCCCCAAATCCACAAGCGGAGTATCACCGCAGGAGGCGTGACTGACCAGGATCCAGCCACCAATCATATTGAACGATATAATTAAATAAATAAAAGTCCAAACCATAATAAAGTATAAAAGTTCATAAGTTTAACATGGAACTCAACAGTCCATGTCCCACAACGACCTCTTGCTCCTGTGCAAGCTCCATCTAAGCACCTAACGACCTGCAAGGCATATAATAACGAATCAACAACAAAGTTGAGTGAGTTCACAGTTGGTTGTCCATTTTAACGTTGTTCCAAAAACCATAGTTATGTTTTGAAAACCACGAGTTACCCAGTTCCTTGTTTCCCAAACCATACTCAGTGGGGGCTTCCCCATGTATCCCACTAGACCTGTTACCATATCGACTACTGACTGTAGTTATGTTTATGTGCCCTGCGTCAATGTCTATCACCATTGACTAGTGCACAAGTCCATTAGTCCATGCCCGTCCTCTGCGGCACGGTGTGAGGCTTGTCAAACCTAATAGCGCTATTTAACTAATGACCCGTTCGCCATTGGCCCGACGATTAATTCGATATAAAATGAGGGACTTAATGAAAGAGTTTTGTCTAGTGTCAATCAATGTTGTCACCCTTCAGTTAAGAGGGTGGGAGTAAGTGTCAAGAAGAACACGCAGGTTTCAATGTTGTCACCCTTCACCGTAGAGGGTGGGAGCACGTATTCTACCCAAAGAGAATACGCAGGTTTCCTTATTAAACATTAACCCATTCCCAAACCACCGGGAATCCCATGCCTTGTAGAAAGTGTGAACTCACCTCGGTTTGCTCGGCAGATAAGCATTTGTCCTAAGTTGGTCAACCACACCCTATTATGGTTACCACTCGTTAGGACGGTAAACAAGTAATCACGTATAAGCTACATGTATCTAATACGTATTTGTCAAGTAGTTGTACAAGTAACAGTTATAGTATAATACCTTAACCATACATAGTCCATGTATAAAACAGTTAATCATGAAATAATAATATGGGACAGTGAGTGAGCGACAAACAGGAATTCAAAATAGAGAGGGTGGGGTCAGATGGTTCTAGTGTGCGATTCATCTTGAACCCAATGTATGTGTGTGGCCAAATTATATCATGAGCCCAAACAAGTGTGCAACCAAACTACTGGTGTGCGACCAACTTTTTGTAGGAATGTACGGCCCAATCAAAATGAAAGAGGATTCATGAGTATGCGATCTGCAATTCATGTGACAAGCATATCCTAATATGTGTGTGAGTGTGCGATTTAAGAGGATTCAAAAAGGGTGTGGGGTCCGAACATTTACATGTGCAGCCAATTAAAATGCAATCATCATCTCTTCCTTAAAATTTAACCGAAAAAGACAAGGAAACCATTTATTGGGCAATTTCAAACCACACAACTTTCAGGTGGGTTATACCTTGTGCTTATGTAGTGGTACATTTATGAAAACCCAGATCCATGCTTTACAAATAACAGTCATCATATCTGATTCATCATCGTCACTCAACTTGAATCACCCTTAATTAACAAACATCCTTGGTCGAAACTGTCAATCAACAAATATTTTCTTAGCGAGCATACACTCTTTGTCAAAAGTCATACAAGAACCCTTAATCCAATAATTTTAACGATTATTTGTGTGAAACCTAACTATCAGTTTGCGTTAGTTAAAAAAATCACAATGGATTCGAAACAACCACAAGAGAGCCATCAGTTTTCATTAAATCAGTTAATGATTATATACATATTTCTATCCTCTCATACACCAATTTGGTTCATCATTATTTGAGTTGTTATCCACATATGTATCTTTTCATTACAACTAAGGAATCACAAAGAAATTAGGACAACAATCGGTCAAAGGTAACCAGTGTACTCAAATAACAACATTAAACTATTCTTTCAAAACAACTTTCATATCTAAGCAAACAATCAGTGACAATTATACAATCAGGTTTCATGATACACGTCAATATTAAAGGTAATACGTAAATTACCGAGAAGTTATAAAGAATCAGGTGTGTGTGTGTGTGTACGTGCTGCTCCTGCTTCACTCTTGAACTAAGACCCTGAAACCCAAAAGCTCGAACCCGACGGAAATCCACCACCACAAAACGCCCTAATTGCCATCAGTAGAGTTTCCGCCCGCGGTGGTTCCTCCGTTATCTTACCGGAAAAGAAATCGGTACACTATCATCATCGTCATTATCATCATCATCATCAACAGTAGCAGTTGCCTGCAATCGAAGCTGTCGGTCAAACAAGAGAGAGAGAGAGAGAGAGGGGGGTTACGAGTGTTTAAGACAGGGGAGTTGGGGAAGTGTGATAGCCAGGGAGGAGGCCGCAGCTGTGATCATCGGACTCCGGCTCAGATCATCGGAGATTTCTGATCGAGAGGGAAGGATAAAACTGTGCGGCTGATGTTTCATTTAGGGTTTCCTTTAAATATATGATGGGTGAGGTTTATAAGATAAATATATATAGTCTAGGGGTTTAGAGTGTGATTAAGTTAAATTGGGTTTGGGCCGCGTATAAGAACTCATAAAATATTATGCCTCCCATTTGAACGTACTGACTCGTTTAATTATTAACTAATTATAATGGTGATATATATATATATAAGTATGTCGTGCCCGGGTTATTAGTTAAATGATTTGTTTATTTCGTCGCTCGTTATTATTATTTAGTAAATAATAATAATACTAGCAATAATAATGACAGTAATGAGATACCTTTCTCTCGATGGTTAGAGTTGAGAGTACGGGTTGTCACATTCTCCCCATGTTACAGGGATTTCGTCCTCGAAATTTAAGTCAAGTCATACGGAACGTTCTATTTGTAGATTCGTCAATAACCTTTCGTCATACGTAAATACACGTAGTTTCATGAAAAATTACAAAACGAGCATCTAAGCCACATAGCACATAAAGTCATGAATCATATAAAGTCACATAATTCGCATATCATGAAACTTCACATAGTTTATACTTATCTCACACGGTATAAGATTTCATGAAATTAATCATAACTTCAAAGAAATGCGCAGGAAAACCCGAAGTGCCACATTATCCCCAAGTTCGAAGAAATTTCATCCCGAAATTTAGCGCCCAGCCACTGACCAGCTAGAATGTTTAAACGTTTTCGCGAGGTGTCACAAGATTTACATAAACTTGGTTCTTAAAGAAACTAACCACATTTTTAGTGGTTAATCAAGTGTAGAAATATATATTTAACAAGAAAAATTCAAGAAGAAATATTTTTAGAAAATCACTTTACAAGTTGTGAAGATCTAAATTCTTCAAGAATGATATCTTTAAATAAATAACCACACTTTAAAGGGTAACTAAGCTTACTAAATACACTAGTAAGTTACTACAAATTTTTATAAATTTTCGAGTTCATGAAGTAGTGATTAATGGCACTAGGTAAGTATTGTTTGGATTATTGTTGATTGTGATGATTTATAAACGAAAATGATATTCTTTGAAAGCATGGAAACTTCCATTTTTAAGGGGAAACTATGGCAAAATTTTTCTAGAAATTAAACACTTAGGAAAATATTTTTAAACAAATATTTACAAGTACATTTTAACCATGATTTTTCATGTAAAGTTTGCCATAATTTTTGTTACAAAAATTACAAAATATTGGAGGTTGGTTTTTGATAATAAAAGTGACTAAATATGTATTTAGGAGAATATATATTTTGATGTCACCATCTGTGTGATTATTTGTATATTATGTGTATTAGTTATATTATTTTAGGGCTTGAAATAATATAACTCACCAAAATACCAAGAAATACAATACTAAATATTACCAAAAATTCCAAGAAATAAATATACAAATTATACCCAAAATATTTGGAGAAACCGAACAAGGAATATAACTTACAATAAATATTCCGGAATTAGATTCGTAAGTATATTTTGGTAAACGGTATTTTGGAAACCAAGAGAACAAAAATATGATTTTCATAATTATTATAAAATAAATCATATTTTTGACAAGAAGAAAATATATTATTTTTGGGTAAAGAAAAATATATATGTTTTTTTGAAATTATTAGAAGATATATTATTTTTGGGAGAGAATATATATTTTCTTAAATAAACATTGAATACATCATTTGGGAGTGAAAAATAGATTTATATATATATATATTTCTAAGTAAACTTGAAAATATATTATTTTTGAGGTTTAAACGAAAATACAATTATTTTTGCCAAAGGAAAAATTATAAATAATTTTTCTATGTAAGTTTCTTAAAATATATATTTTGATAATATATATTTTTATTAGAAATATTATTCCGGAAAAATTAATACAAAAATTAAGTATAAGAATACTTAATAAACACAATAAGAATACGTATCCTCGTACGTATAAATATACACCGGAATACGCCACCAATACTTGGCAAATACACAAGTCTAATATACACAAGTATAACTATACCCATTCCTGGGAGAACACATACGTATAACTGCATGATATACCAAGTTAGAATATATTGTTTTAACAAATATTCAAAATGATTAATAAATATAATTTAAGTTAAAATATTATTATTTTAACAAAATAATTATATACTTTGGGATAATACAAGTACTTCAAAAACGTAACTCAAGGATGCTAAGACATAACAACAAATACAAAGAGTCGTTACACGACCTAAACGTCTAATAAAACATGGAACCTGTGTAGGTAGTTGTACGACTCATAGAATGACCTTTGGGTATACGAGATAGCAGGACGCAAATTTGTGAGTTCATGTCCCCCTTTTCTCTTAACTGTTTTTGGTTTTATAACTCTCGAGGGTGGAATACATGTTACGAATGTTTAAATGGTATGATTTGGCTATGAAATGAACTATTAGATCATGTGAGCATAGATTGAAATTGAAATGCCGATAACTCTCATAAGAAATATGGACAAAGGTTAGATCTAACGGGTACGGTTGAGCCCCACTCATGGTCCTTATGTGACCACTTAGAGTGCTTTAGTGTCCCAGTCGAGGTGATTCGACAATGGTCAAGGGTGATTTGACACAGTCAAGGTGATTTGATACAGTCAAGGGAATTTGACACAGTCAAGGTGTATTTGACATAGTCGAGGGGAATTCGACACAGTCGAGGAGATTCGACAAGGAAAAAAGCCTACTCATATTGAGTGCTCCCTATGTCTTCACATATATTAATGTCCTTGCAAAACATTAATTTGATCTGTTCATAGACGTTTTTCATACCTGTTTTCAAAGGAGTCTCTCAAATGTTTACAAGTTTACCAGTATTCATACAAAACGCATGAACTCGCTCAACTTTTGTTGATGTTTTCAAAATTACATGTATTTTAGGAAACAAGTTGTATCTTGGGCGCTGGTGTTGTTTCGGGATGTGAATAACAAGTCTAGATGTCATTCACTATTGTTGGTTTGTAACTTAATCAGAGGTCGTGTCGTTTGAAACTTAAATGACTGGTGTTTGTAATATTTTAAACTTTATGAATGGATGACATCATTTTGATCATATAGTTGTTTATTATAATTGAATGCAATGATATTGAATAAGTCACACATCATACGCTTCCGCAAAAGTCAGGGTGTGACATAAGCCAAATTTTGAAGCCAACGTGGACTCGGTTAAGACAACATAGTCTGGCTAGAGTGGGGCAACAGGGCTCTCCAATTTAAAGAGTGTGGTAGCCTAATACTAGAAAGTCATTGGTCTAAAACAATTAAGAACAAGACATCAGATTGAATACCCAATCCAACCGAGGCTACCGCAAATATTGTGACATATATTTTATTTACATTCACAACCATATCTTTGTTTCAATTATTCTCATGAACAACACCAATAAGAACAAGACATCAGTATAAGTATTGCCCTGATTAACAAACCAGTTTAGAGCACCATATAAATACTTGGTTCAAAATGCATAAATCCAAGGCCAATAAAAAAACTTTAGATTTATCATGCAAAAATTTGTATATTTTGTAGTTTATATTAAAAATTCAAAAAACGTGTATAATATATATATATATATATATATATAGAGAGAGAGAGAGAGAGATTTTTTCTTTTTATTCATGCAATAATTAGTGTTCTGTAATGATCCTCATATACATGTATATACATAAAAGTACCCACAGAGATTTTTAATAGACGCAAGCAATGACGTCTATAAAAATCAATTATACACAATTTCAATTTTTATTCTCAACAATGGATGGCATGGGATAAAGGAATCTTTGCACAACCATTTTACTTATCATTTATACACAATTGTAAATTCTCAACAATGGATGGTAGAGAATACAATAATCTTTACACGACAATTTTACTTGTCGTTTATAATTATGTAACTCTTGAGGTTTTTATATTCTTTTTTGCATAATGCTAAGTCCATTACTGGCCATTTGGTAGTGGTAATATTATACAACACTAGAAGTTTTGCCTATACACAGAAGGCATTTTTGCTCAATGTACGTATCCAAGAATCAATAATGTTTTGCATTTACTTTCACTCTCATGGCTTGCTAAACCTCCCATCCATATTCTTTAGTCCATCTTTCATAAATTTTATATCATTCCCTTGCACTTCATATTATATCCCTTACAAAGGGAGAGAGAGAGAGAGAGAGAGAGAGAGAGAGTTTAAAATACAAACCATTTTATCTTGCGAAGAGACGCGACCAGCAGATTGCTACACGTGCCATTCCTTTTTTATACCGGAGGGAAAATTAGGCATTTCACATCCAAGATCAGATAATGAGTTCGTTACATAGAGATTCTGTCATTTATGGAACATATCAATTCAAGTATTGCAGAAGTTTTAAAATACATTTAGTGGTTTCAATTGTAGCAACTAGGGTTTTGTTGAGTGTGATTTCGATTCGCAGAGCAACACCGGAGGATTTATAGGTGTGGAAATGCATGATGAATGTGTTTCAATAGAAGAATCATGGAACCCGAGCATGATTATGGATGAATCATGGGAATCGAGTAGTAAGTTTTACATTAAGAAATTGAGGTGTATTGTTTGATTTTTTAGACGTAGGGGTCAATTCATATTGTTTTGGTCTTAATTGGTTAGTCACAGATTATTCATGGAGACGTTTAACGTTATGGTGATTGTATTCATGGAGACGTTTAACATTTATTCATGTTATAACTTTTATAACAAGCGTGAGTAATATGCAACGTGCGTAATAAATATGTATTGAGGCATACTTATTTGTTTCATTGTAGTATACAATAATAACATGCGTGATTATTATAAAGTAACATGCATGATTAGTAGTCTTCTTAAAGAGTAACGTGCGTGATTATTATTTGTAACATGTGTATATCAAATTATTATTTCAGGATGTGTAGAAGACAATGTGTATATATACCAGAGGTAGCATCATCATGTATACCTATTGAAGGCATGGAATTTAATTCTATTAAACAAGCATATGTATTTAGACAAATGCTAGGTGTTCTTTCCGAAAAGAAGGTGAACTGTTCATAGTGGTTTGATAAAGACCAAGTATTTTGTATGTTTCTGCATGGAAAGAAGGTGGACATGTTCACAATGGTTTGATAAAGACCAAGTATTTTGTATGTTCTAAAGAGGGTCATAAGCCTCAAAATATATACGATTCTTATGGGGGTAGTGTATAGGAAAATAAGCCATTTAAAACAAGGAAAAGACCCTTTATCTGTACGGGTAGTAAAGCACAAATTGGCCTTTGTTCAACAGATGGCATATCATACACAATTAAGAAGTTTGTAGAAGGGCATAATCATACACTTGTTTCTTGTAAAGAAATTCATTTATTATCTACTTATAAGAATTTGTTAGAAGTTTAAGAAGAAATGGTTGGGAGTTTGGTACTCTAAATCTTGGTCTTGTTAACTCATTTCATATCATGAGGAAAATATATGATGGGTTTGAAACTGTAAGTGCTACAACTGATGACTACAAGAATTTTAAAACATAAATAAATAGTTACATAGGAGAATATGATGCAGATTTGATTGTTAATAGGTTGAATGATAAAAAAGTATTTGGTTGATTATTTGTTTGAGCATTCACTTGATGAAAAATGTCGGTCAACTTGGTTGTTTTGGGCTGATGGACTCTGCAAGGGGAATTATATGGCCTTTGGAGATGTGATCTCTTTCGATGCAATATTCAAAACTAATAAGTAAGTGTTGCTTAGGTTTTATTAACTTTATATTTCATTTGTATGATCTGTAAGATATTTAGTTTATATTTCATTCTTATGTAGATACAAGATGGTTTTTGTCCCTTTCAGGGACATCGATAATCATTATTGAAACGTAACATTAGGAGCGTGCTTGTTAGCACCTGAAACTACTGAATTATATAAGTGGCTACTTGGATAATTTTTTAAATCATTTGGACACCCGCCAAAGGTTGTAGTCACTAATCAAGATCTAGCAATGAAGCAAGCTATCAAATGTGTTTTTTAATCAAAGTCGACATAGATTATGCATGTAGCATGTTATGAAAAAAAGTTGTAGACAAGGTTAGAAAAAATGGCATATCATAACATGCGTAATTATTTTATACACATGCGTAATTTGAAACATATTATATTTTTTACAAGTTGGGCATGAGATTTGCAATAATGAAGACTTCAAACGTCGGATATGTGATATTGTATGCGTAAACTCAATCGAGCCTGAAACATTTGAGATAGAATGGAAAGCTATAATGATTGAGTTTGCTCTTATGGATAATAAATGGATATATAAACCAGAGACACACGTTATATAAACCAGAAACGCACGTTATATAAACCAGAGACACACGTTTATTTTCATCAAGACAAATACCCTAACTAGATATGCACGTTTATATTCATCAACATTTTCACAGCTGCATGTTTATTCCCATGGATTAAAAGGTTTTTACAGTAAAAATAAAATATCACGTCCAAACATTTTACAAATTTCATACCTGTATTTATGATTTTCTTGTGGTCTATCATTGTTTTGCTTGCTTCATCTTTCCCGATCAACTGTTATGTAGTTAAACTCAGTGATTAATTTGGATTTCAGGAATTCAAGATGAAACAAAGACGATACGCATATTAGGATAAAATATTACATGTATTTTGTTTTTTAGCCATGATCGAGTCTCTATTTTACTATGTGATTAGAATCCGAAGCAAATTAGCTAAATCTAGGGCTACGATTTCATCTCCAACTGTAAATCGGTTCTTTGAAGGTTGAAGTGTAATTGACACTTATGCCCTTCTAGGGCTGTTCACGAGCCGAGCCGAGCTAGGAAAAAACTCAGGCTCGGCTCGATTATAAACCGATTGGAAAGGACGACGACGAGTAGGGTTAATTTGGGGCACAAAACCGGGTTTGGGTGAGGTTATCGACCCAAGATTAAGGGTCGCTCATCTCTTAAATAAAAGGCACGCACTCCGCCACTGCCAACAACAGGTTCCTACCATACTCCACCTTCCTCACTCCAGCGTCAAAGTATGTCTGAGACTTACTTTTGAAACCAGTAATTGGAAACCTAAGTTCACTTCACAAAAAGGCGAAACCAATACTCCACTACTACCTCAATATGCATTGCTTACAATTAAGGAAATTAACTACCTCAATATCCCTTTTACAGACCACGTCCCATGCAGCAGGAGACCCCTGTGCATGGTATCATTTACCCCATACAATGTGTCTTTTCTTGACCAAAGCAAGCATACTATTATACTTTTCATATTAATATTAATATTTGGATTGGATTAAATCTTTTGAACAACAACCTTTTAACCTAAATTCGTAAGCTTTTGAAATTAGATCATTGCAAGTAATGGAGTATCTTGATAAGGAGTCTACAAGATGTGTGTTGATGGGTTAGTAATGTGGTTGGGCACTTGGATCAAGATCCAATAACTAATGGGGCAGATCCAAATCCCTTTAGTTGGATAATGGGCCAGGTCAGATCATTAAAAGATGACCTGATCTGCCCGTGGCCCCGCCCCATTATCAAGCATTTGGTGTTAGTTAATCAGGTGTTATAGGTGAACCTTTAAACGCCAAAAGTTCTAAAAGACCTTGAATTAGCTTTGTTGAGGTAATAAAGGAAGGTATAATTAGTTGATTTAAGCTCTTTATTTATTTTTTCACCCTTTATACGCAAAACACACTAAGTCACTAATGATGCTAGTGTAAACACATAGGGAATGAAATCATATAACCTTGAAAATACATAATCATAGATATATTAAGGTCAACTGGTCTCAGAAAAAAGCTTCATCTGATTGACCTTATAAACATGTTATCTATTTTAATTTTGAGTAAATTACTTTTCTGTGTTTTAGTGGTTTTAACCACTTGAGTCCAAAATCAAAAAGTTTAACGCCCTGAGTCCCTAGCCATTTATTTTATAACGTTTTGAGTCTAATTTTGTTCATTTTATAACGATTTGAGTCCAAAAAATTGGACTCAAAAGGTTAAAATTTGGACTCAAAAGGACTAAAATGGTTAATGAAAATGCTTATAGGGACTCAGGTCGTTAAACTTTTTGCTTTGGACTCAACTAGTTAAAAACACTAAAACACAGTGACTCAAAAAATAATTTACCCTTTAATTTTATATGAGTTGACGGGTTGACCTGTTTAATTAAACAGGTCAACATGAACATAGCCCGTTTAATAAAACGTATTAAACAAGTCAATCATAACATTACTCCGTTAGTAAAAGGTTATACATGACACACCAAAATATGATTATTCTCGTATAGTGTTTGCCATCATGAATTGTCACTCCTAAGTTACATTTTTCTCGTTTGATAACTAACCAAACATTTGGGGGATTTCTAGGCCTTAAATCAACAATTAGCTAATTTGGGGTCAAAGTATGTACTATGTCAAAGTTAAAGTACCAGAAAAGTAAAAACATTATATCCTATTTCCCAGATCAGTGACCTTCCTGATTATTAATAATATCACGATTAACCTCCATTGCCGAATTCTTTAAGCAATACATGAAGAGAAACAAGCAGCAACAAAGTTTCTTCTAGTCTTTTTGGGGTTTCTTCCACAATTAACGAGGTAATTTTAAAGAAATTGTTGTTCTGGTGTAAAGTTTCCTTAACCTAATATATATGCATACCACTTGTTTGATGAAAGTCCTGAATGAATAAATAGTCTGATATTGATATACCATTACCTTGTTTCCATGGATAGATTCTGTTTTTTAAAGAAATAAGTACAACCTAAACATACGAGTAACACTTAGTCTAAATTGAGGCGGCAATGCCATCAAGTTATGCTCTTTGTGTGGAATATAGATTTGGGTTATTGATTGTTAATTTTTATTCATAAATTCAGGTTAAATGGAATGATTATTTTGGTAAGCAGCATGTATGTGTAGAATCACATACAAACATATGAACACACATTAAAATTATGAAATTATTGGGTAAAGAAAATCTTTCACCAGTTGACCAAGAATCCAAGATAATCTAAAGAGGTAAGGCAGGTCAGAATGGGCAGCACTAATTATTTGAGCGGGTATACAAAGGTTTCTCGACACTCTAGTTCATTGTCTTCTTATTTTGTCGACTCAAGTTTCCACTTTACCAGATTAAAGTATAGCGCCTTCTTCAACCTGTACTGATCGTTCATTCGTCTCTGGTTGCTACTAGTACTGATCGTTCTCCAAACTTTGAAGGGATTTGAATCTCTGTTGAAACTCCTTAGGTTTTGGTCAGGGGGCAAAGCTTTTAGAGTTGTGACGGCAGTTGATCGTGTTTGTTGGTAGGACCGTTACCAAACGAACGCTACCTGATCATTGCCACACCACCCAACAGAAGGTTATCTTTTTTTTTTGAACGGCAAGGAACGACGTGCCAACCACCGTGACACCGGGCGCTGTGGCCAAGGTTGACTACTTGACCGCCGCCAGCCCCTTGGGTCTCCCAGATGCGCGGAAACCCGACCTCCACCCGCCCGAAGGCACGGCAGTGGAATAATCGGTAAAACCTCGCCTGCCATCCAAGACGAACCGGCGCCACCCGTATTCGCCCTTCACCTGGATGCCGCAGAAAATAATGGGGAGTGGGAGTTGAACCTGGGTCTCAAGGAACACCAAGTCTTTCCCCAACCACTCCACCAGTACCTCATTATCTACCTCTGTTTTTTCAGTCTTTCTACAAACTCGGCATTATTTAATGTTCGTTGGTTCAGATATTCATATTCTTACAATTCTGTTCATGAATTTTTTATTTCTATCTGATTAAGTTAAACCTGTAAGGATTCACAAATAATGTGCTAACTAATCAAAATAACTTACGGTTTACTTTGAATGTTTAGTTTCTAACCCATTCTTTGTAACTTGAGTATTGGTTGTTTACTACTAAATGAGACCTAACTGGTAACCTTGAATGGTGAAATTCAATCTTTGGGTTGGCTTTGCTTATTTGTTTTAGTGATGTATTAGTGCTCTGCTACTAAATGTGTTGGTGCTTACATCTTTTCCTTTTCATTCTTGTACGATCACATGCTTATTTTTTGGCCCGACCCGAACCGAACCGTTCTGATGTGACCCATTGTAACGTGACTTGTTTTGATCTCATATATTTTTGGCCTCCACTGACGAAAAGTCCTGGATCCCTACTGTTCTGATTCATGAGATATGACTCTAAATATTCAAACTGCCAAGGATATCTACTTAACCGAATGGCTTGAATCATGACTTAAAGATATCTTATTCAAGCAAGGATCATTCTGCGTATGATTTAATCATGATCCTTTTTCAGAAAGCTTCAATGAAATCTGACCAGATTAGCTATATGGTCATAATGTAATTGCTTGATACATTATATTTTTATAATTAACACTCTCTGTTAAACCTAATGCTCCCTGTTTTCTAATATAGAGATGCGATTTTGAGAGGCGAACAACGCCTTTTCTAGTTTAGAATATGAGATACCAAATACATATACCGATTACAACCTGATAATTGAGTTTCTTTATCTAGTTTTGTGACTGCTTGAGAGTAATTTACTTGTCATTGTGTCATATATTTAAAATGTGTCCCATGTGCAATATTTTGTATATAATTATTGGAAATAAAAATAATAATACTATTCAGCAATTGAGCCTTCGAAACTTTATTTCAGTAAAGGCTTTTAGTTGGATCAACCTGCCTACAAAATGCCTGAAATAAGAACCTATCAGAAAAAAAAAACTAGATTTGAGAACAAACTCTGAAATAAGACTAACTTTGTGATTCTGGTTTTCAGTTGGATCAACCAGGTAATCTGTCCTTATTCCTTAAACAAACAAACAAACCTAGTATGACTCCTGTTACATCAAAGCAGTATGCAGGTAAATTCGTCAATCTATATACACTTAATTAGTTATTACTATTATCTTCATTCATCAATCGGTTTCTTTTTTTTTGTTTTAATTTTAACTTTTAACTTAATCACAGATGATGTAAGTCTGCTAATGGTGTTAATCGACACAAATCCGTTGTTCTGGAGCTCAACTGCTGCCCCTTTATCGTTCTCCAAGTTCCTATCTCAAGTATAGTTTATTTCATATGCTTTCTCATTATCTGTATTAAATATATAAAATGTTTTTAAATATTATGATTTATCGCAGGTTCTTTCTTTCGTAAATTCAATACTTCTACTAAATCAACTGAATCAAGTTATGGTGATAGCGACTGGCTTAAACTCCTGTGATTACATTTACGATTCTTCATCGGGGCCCACAACCCCGAGATTTGATACCCTGTTGCAGAAATTGGAGGATTTTGTGGTTAAAGATGAAGAGCTTAATAAAGATGACTCTGTTGACGGGATCGGGTCATCCTTGCTTTCCGGATCTCTTTCAATGGCACTCTGTTGTATCCTTTCGATTATTTACGCCATTTTGTGTTTTTATATGTACGGTTTAGTATCTGAGTGGATTGTTTAACGTAACAATAATATGATCAGATATACAACGCGTATTTCGTTCTGGGTCACTTCATCCACAACCTCGGGTAATCGTTGTGCATTTGTTAAAATTAATTTGTTAATCTAGTTATGATCGGGATAGATCTCTTACATCACGAATCATTGCAGATTTTGTGTATGCATGGATCACAAGATGGATCTGGACAGTATGCCTCTCTCTTATTCTATTTTATATATATATATATATAGAGTTAAGTTCCTGTACAAATAAAATAAACGTACGAAACGTACGAATTGGGGGAAAAAACAAAAAGTGGCGGTGGCATTTTGGTAATTATCAGCAACTTCTGTAGAGTAATTTTGTAAATGTTCATGTAGAGTAATTTTGGTCGTGTAGGGTAATTATCAAAATTGTAGGGTAATTATCAAAATTACACTAACACCCCCCCCCCCCCCCCCCCCCAAACTAAAAGCTAAAAACTAAACCATAAAGCTAAACCCCATAACTAAATGCTAACAAAATTACTCTACAAGACATTTTCCAAAATTACTCTACAGAAGTCAAAATTACTCTACTAGAGTAATTTGATAATTACCCTACATTTCCCAAGATTACTCTACTAGAGTAATTTTGAAGTTGCTGATAATTACCAGATTGCCACCGCCACTTTTTGCTTTTTCCCCAGTAATTTTGAAGTTGCTGATAATTACCAGATTGCCACCGCCACTTTTTTGCTTTTTCCCCCAATTCGTACGTTTCGTACGTTAATTTTATTTGATCCTTTACCTATATATATATATATATAGGGTTATGTTAACGTACAATGACTCTTATCGTACAATATGTAAGCGATCATCTCAGCCGTACGATCTGGTGCGAATTCACTCTTGAACATGCGATTTGTGCTGAAAAACCAACATGCGAAATTGTTTTATATACCAACATGCGATTTCATCATATTTACCAACATGCAAAATTGCTACAAAAAAACCAACATGCGATTTCATCAAAAATACTAACATGCGATTTCCAACATGTTTTTTTATAACATGCGATTTCACAATATCGTACGAGCGTACGATAAGCCCTAATTGTACGTTACACTTTTTCTATATATATTTATATATAGGGTAGGGTTCGTGCGAAAACCACCTTTATTGCGAGAACCAATGTGAACTCAACAAAATAAACCCATACCCAAAACCTAAAAAAAACCTACCCCCCCCTCCAAAGCTAAATGCTAAAAACTAAACCATCTGATGTAAATTTTGGAATGCGACATTTTTTTTTTATTTTTCTGTTGGAACAAGTGATTTTTTTTAAGATTTTTGAGAATTTTTTTTGAAAAAACCTTTAGCAATGCCTTGCTCACATGGTTCTCACAACTCAATGTGGTTCTCATTTCATATATATATATATATATATAGGGTTTGGTTAACGTACAATAGCTCTTATCGTACAATATATACGCGATCATCTCAGCCGTCCGATCTAGTGCGAATTCACTTTTGAACATGTGATATGTGCTGAAAAACCAACATGCGAAATTGCTTTATATACCAACATACGATTTCATCATATTTACCAACATGCGAAATTGCTTCAAAAAAACCAACATGCGATTTCATCAAAAATACCAACATGCGATTTCCAACATGCGTTTTTATAACATGCGATTTCACAATATCATACGAGCGTACGATAAGCCCTAATTGTACGTGACACTTTCAATATATATATATATATATATATATATATATTCTGGACCACACTTTTTCCCTAAGCAAAATTGCAAAAAAAAAAAAAATGCAATTTTTGGAAAATCAGAGCTTTTTCTGTCAGGATTTTTTTAGGTGTTTAAAATTGAAAAATAAGTATTGTACATCTATGATTTAGTTTTAGCTTTAGGGTTTGGGGGTCAACATTAGTATTTAGTTTACAACCGGTAAGGAACTCATAAGCGATTGAAACTTAAGTTTTCGTGTCCATTTTAGCTCACTTAAGGCGATGAGAAATTTAAATTTTTTTAAAATTTCCAATGTTTTCAATTTTCATCGATTTCAACCACTTTACAATCTCTTCAAGCTTTATCCACGAATCCCTTCCCGGGTTCCCACATCCTCACACTTGAGATATATTGTCCTCAATGTATGGTGCTTTTAAAACTAACCCGGGAATACCAACCAACAATCCACAAACGGCTAACTCCTAACACAACTAAATAAAACACATTTCCTAAACGAAACAAAGTTTAACACCACCAAATACAACAAAACACACCAAAAATAAAGCAAGTCAGAGATTGCATCACTGGTACGATGGACCCGGTGGTTCACCATAATAACCGCCCAAATGCTCATAGAAGGAGCTCATATCAAATATATCCGCTAAACCCCTTCCTTGTTGTTCCTGCTGCTGTTGAGATGACGACTGAGGTACTTGTACGGTGGTGGCTGGTATGGGTTCGAGCTCTGAAAGCGTGGCTCCGAATACTGTCGTGGAAGCCACATCGAACTGTGCACTTGAGGCATAGGATGTCGAGGCATACCTGGCTCATACGGGGGGTAACTGACTATAATCCATGTAAGTTGGATGCTCAACAATAGGGACCCCGGCATAATAATCCAAGTGTTTTCGGGTTTGATTCTCGTCATAAGCTCGCAGATTTAGCTCCATCTGGGAATCAATATGCCTTACCTGATCAGTTCGGCACATATACGCCATCAAATCATTATGTTGCCGTTCTCTATTAACATCCTGCCTCGTCCCTTGATCGTAGATAGACTTCTGTCACATTTCCCAATTAGCATACTCCGGTGGCTGAGTACTATCTACTCTCGCCTGCATCTCATCATCAAACACTCCCCATGAGTAAGCCGACTGTCTCGGCTCAGACCGTATCGGTTCTTCTACTTGTGCACTCGACCCCTCGCCCACAATTTCTCCAGCTGCCTTCTTTCTCCTTATTAACTCCTCATCACTGGACTCTAAGTCGTCCATTTCACCCCGACTCGGCTTCTCTTTACCCCACTGTAAAATCTTCTATTTCGCCTTATCACCGAATTCAACTTTATGCCACAACTTTGTTTGCTTATGTAGATGATTCTCGTGCAAGCAAACTTCACTGATTCGGTAACCCCGTGCGGCCTGTTATACGGTTTCTCATTCGGTAGCAAAGCTTGTTGTTTCTCCAACAATGCGTTAATCAATCGCACGTGAGGTGTCAACTTCTTCTCTTTTTGATTGCGACATCTCCACACATTCATTAATACTAGATGTCGAAAAGAGAACTTAATCTCCCCAGTTAGGATAGCATACAACATCGACACTTCCCATAACCTCAACGACGATTTATCTCCCGTCCTCAGACTCACATTTGATGTCACAAAACTTAACAACAACCGTACCAACGGTTTAAGATGATCTCGCTTCATCGTAATTTCTTCCTTCTCCAACATAAACAACTCTCTATGCATTACACTTTCGCTAGCCAACTTCTTCTGATGCAAAAAAACACGTCATTCTCCTTAACATAATTGTAGAACTTATCTGGCTTCGAATCAAATGGGGCTAACTGCCTTAGAGTTGCAAACGACATCGTAGCCGACTTACCATTTACCGTGCCGGTCAAAGTAGTGGTCTTCGGCGAGGTTGGTCCATCATCCTTTGTTAACGTGCTCATCCACTCTAGGATACTTTTCAAATAGATATCTCCTTTGTCGTTACCCCGAAATTCCATCACCGCCCCCCATCCAAGATCTTCCAACATCTTGTAAAAACCCAAGGCCCTGAAATCGGGACTATACACTAACTTCTCGAGAGCCAAATTATCCTTGATTGACCGTTCCTCCCCCATTTCTGTTCGTGCATGGGTTAGTCCAAACCAAACAGTGCCCAAGAAAGCAAGAATAAAGATTATGAAGGGCGACAACGGTGAGCAAATAGCCACTGGCCGGTAACCGGGTGGCGGGTATGTATTGATTACAGGAAATTAAATGACGCCATGTCAAAGAATCACTTTCCTTTGCCTTTCATCGATCAGATGTTGAAAAGTTATCAGGTCAGAAGTACTATTGCTTTCTAGATGGGTATTCGGGGTATAATCAGATTGCCATACACCCCGATGACCAAGAGAAGACTACATTCACATGCCCATATGGTACTTTCGCATTCAGGCGAATGCCATTTGGGCTGTGTGATGCTCCGGCCACCTTTCAAAGGTGCATGATAAGTATCTTTTCAGATATGGTCGGGGATGCCCTAGAAATCTGTATGAACGATTTTTCAGTCTTTGGGTCGTCATTTGATACTTGTTTGAATGAGTTGTCTAGGGTATTAGAACGATGTATCCAAACAAACTTAGTGCTTAGCTGGGAAAAGAACCATTTCATGGTTTAAGAAGGCATAGTTTTAGGGCATGCATCTAGCAAGGGATTGAGGTCGATAGGGCCAAAGTAAAAGTGATTTCTACATTACCTCCCCTTACAAATGTTAAGGGCGTCCGTTCCTTCTTAGAACATGCCGGGTTTCATCGTAGGTTTATAAAAGGATTCAGTGTCATAATTAAACCATTGTGTAATCTACTTTTAAAGGATGTTTCTTTTGAATTTGATGCTGAGTGTCTTAAGGCTTTTAATGTGTTCAAGAAACAGTTAGTACAAGCCCTGATCTTGCAATCACGAGACTGGACAAAATCTTTGGAAATAATGTGTGATGCAAGTGATTTTGCTATCGGGGCTGTACTCGGGCAAAGAGTAGATAAGAAACCGGGAGTTATCTAATATGCAAGCAAAACTCTTTCCGATGCTCAACTTAATTATACCACAACGGAGAAAGAGTTTCTTGCAGTTGTCTACGCTTTAGACAAATTCCGGTTATATATATGGGGAAGTAAAGTTATTGTGTATTCTGATCACAATGCAGTCAAGTACTTGATGGAGAAGAAGGATGCCAAATCGAGGCTGATTCGGTGGATCCTTTTGCTGCAAGAGTTTGACCTCGAGATCAGAGATAAAAAGGGGTGTGAGAATGTGGTTGCTGACCATCTGTCACAACTACCTTCGGGGGTAGAGGATGTCACACCCGAGATTAATGAGCAATTCCCCGATGAATTTATAATGGCTGTTAGGTCCGGACCGTGGTATGCTAATTTTGCCAACTACCTTGTTTCAGGTACAGTCCCAGACGCATGGAATAAGCGCATCAAGCAACAATTCGTCACGCAAGTGGGGGATGAGATGCCAATGCAACCAATCCCTTTATAAACCTACGATAAAACCCGGCGTGTCATAAGAAGGAACGGATGCCCTTAACATTTGTAGGGGGAGGTAATGTAGAAATCACTTTTACTTTGGCCCTATCGACCTCAATCCCCTTGCTAGATACAACATGCCCTAAAACTATGCATTCTTGAGCCATGAAATGACTCTTTTCCCAGCTAAGCACTAAGTTTGTTTGGACACATCGTTCTAATACCCTAGACAACTCATTCAAACAAGTATCAAATGACGACCCAAAGACTGAAAAATCGTCCATAAAGATTTCTAGGGCATCCTCGAATATATGTGAAAAGATACTCATCATGCACCTTTGAAAGTTGGCCGGGGCATCACAAAGCCCGAATGGCATTCGCCTGAATGCGAAAGTACCATATGGGCATGTGAATGTAGTCTTCTCTTGGTCATCGGGGTGTATTGCAATCTGATTATACCTCGAATACCCATCTAGAAAGCAATAGTACTTCTGACCTGATAACTTTTCAACAATTTGATCGATAAAAGGCAAAGGAAAGTGATCCTTTAACGTGGCGGCATTTAATTTCCTGTAATCAATACATACCCGCCTCCCGGTTACCGGCCGAGTGGCTATTTGCTCACCGTTGTCGCCCTTCACAATCTGTATTCCTGCTTTCTTGGGCACTGGTTTGGGTTGGACTAACCCATGCACTATCAGAAATGGGGGAGGAACGGTCAATCAAGAATAATTTGGCTCTCGAGAAGTTAGTGTATAGGCCCGATTTCAGGGCCTTAGGTTTTTACAAGATCTTGGATGGGGGGCAGTGATGGAATTTCGGGGTAACGACAAAGGAGATATCTATTTGAAAAGTATCCTAGAGTGGATGAGCACGTTAACCAAGGATGATGGATCAACACCGCCGAAGACCACTACTTTGACCGACACCGTAAATGGTAAGCCGGCTACGATGTCGTTTGCAACTCCAAGGCAGTTAGCCCCATTTGATTCGAAGCCATATAAGTTCTACAATTATGTCAAGGAGAACGACTTGTTTTTGCATTAGAAGAAGTTGGCTAGCGAAAGCGTAATGCATAGAGAGTTGTTTATGTTGGAGAAGGGAGAAATTATGATGAAGTGAGATCATCTTAAACCGTTGGTACGATTGTTGTTAAGTTTTGTGACATCAAATGAGTCCGAGGACGGGAGATAAATCGTCGTTGAGGTTATGGGAAGTGCCGATGTTGTATGCTATCCTAATTGGGGAGATTAAGTTCTCTTTTCGACATCTAGTATTAATGAATGTGTGGAGATGTCGCGATCAAAAAGGGAAGAACTTGACACCTCACGTGCGATTGATTAGCGCATTGTTAGAGAAACAATAAGCTTTGATACCGAATGAGAAACCGTATTACAGGCCGCATGGGGTTTACCGAATCAGTGAAGTTTGCTTGTACGAGAATCATCTTTATAAGCAAACAAAGCTGTGGCATAAAGTTGAATTCGGTGATAAGGCGAAGTTGAAGATTTTACAGTGGGGTAAAGAGAAGCCGAGTCGGGGTGAAATGGACAACTTAGACTCCAGTGATGAAGAGTTGATAAGGAGAAAGAGGGCAGCTGGATAAATTGTGGGCGAGGGGTCGAGTGCACAAGTAGAAGAACCGGTACGGTCTGAGCCGAGACAGTCGGCTTACTCATGGGGAGTGTTTGATGATGAGATGTAGGCGAGAGTAGATAGTAGTCAGCCACCGGAGTATGCTAATTGGGAAATGTGGCAGAAGTCTATCTACGATCAAGGGACGAGGCAGGATGTTAATAGAGAACGACAGCATAATGAGTTGATGGCGTATATGCGCCGAACTGATCAGGTAAGGCATATTGATTCCCAGATGGAGCTAAATCTGCGAGCTTTTGACGAGAATCAAACCCGAAAACACTTGGATTATTATGCCGGGGTTCCTATTATTGAGCATCCACCTTACATGGATTATAGTCAGTTACCCCTGTATGAGTCAGGTATGCCTCGACATCCTATGCCTCAAGTGCACGGTTTGATGTGGCTTCCGCGACAGTATTCGGAGCCACGCTTTCAGAGCTTGTACCCGTACCAGCCACCACCGTACGAGTATCATGCGCAGCATCAACGTCAAGAACCTCAGTCGTCATCTCAACAGCAGCAGGAACAACAAGGAGGGGGTTTAGCGGATATATTTGATATGAGCTCCTTCTATGAGCATTTGGGCGGTTATTATGGTGGACCACCGGGTCCATCGTATCAGTGATGCACTCTCTGACTTGTTCAGGTCCATGTGCCCTTTCATGTACTCTATTTGAACAATTTACTTGCTTGAGTTTTGGTATGTTTTGTCGTATTTTGTGGTGTGAAACTTTGTTTCGTTTAGGGAATGTGTTTTATTTAGTTGTGTTAGGAGTTAGCCGTTTGTGGATTGTTGGTTGGTATTCCCGGGTTAGTTTTAAAAGCACCATACATTGAGGACAAGTATCTCAAGTGTGGGAATGTGGGAACCCGGGAAGGGATTCGTGGATTTTCTACCGCTTTTACCACTAAATGCCAAGTACTTCTTAAGGACCGAGCCTTTCGCTTTGATGTACTCGCATTCTTATCCAAGTACTCACAATCAACATGATTATAGTTAGTATCGAACGTACCATTTGATATTGAGCTAAGGTCTTGATCGTCTTCATCTGTTAACCCTTCATGAAACGCATTTAATAGTTCCCATAGCTGGATTCCATGATGCGGACAATTCTTTAACATCATCTTAAACCGATTAAAGGCATCCTGGAATAGCTCACCTTGTTGCTGTTGGAAACCCCGAATATCCTTCCGAGCGTTATTTGTTCGTTGCGGTGTATAGAACTCGTCCAAAAAGAGTTATTGCATCTCCGGCCATGTGAAAATCGATGCAGACGATAATGAATGAAACCATTGCTGAGCTTTATCAAGTGTGAACCGGAAGAGTACCATATTCACATTGTCTGCTGAAAAACCTTGACCCCCGATCGTATTGCAACGTGCGTTATACGCTACAATGTGCAAATACGGCTCTTCATGTGCTAAGCCATGATACTTAGGCAAACTAGACATGGATTGAGCACGAACTTCAAACGACCGCCCTGCTTGTAATTGAGGAATCACCACTGGTGATGGATTATTAGCTATGTTGGGCTTGAAATGACTCTCAACACCGCGAACCGGTCCCCGATTATATCTTTTTGGAATGCCTTCCGGTTGATTAACCTGTGGGATTAAATTCCGAGGAAGAGGCATTGCCTGACCCGACATTTGAGGTACCGGTGGTGGCAACGAAATGTCTAACGGTCTTCCCGGGATAAGTTGTTGGTTAATCGGGTCAGGTTGCTGGTATTGTGGTTGTTGCATCGATATCTGTTGTGTTTGTGGCATGACATTGACCGGCTGCTGCACATGCTGTTGATACGTAGGATTATTCTGAGTTCCTCTCTCTGCAAAACCAAACCCTGCTGCATACCTCTCAACATTTCCCGTCTTTAACACCTGTCAGTCACCTTGATTTGCGTAACTATCGTACTCCTCAAAGCCGTCTTCAAATTCCCTTGAACTGTACCCTTGATCAAACATGGATGCTCTGTATGAGAACTGTGGTTGTTGAGCTGGTTGATAATAGCAAGGTTGTGTTGGTAATGGAATTGAAGTGGATGAGTTAATGGGTTGTGTTTGGTTAGGTGATGCGGTGTTATCATCAGCGAGAATCTTCACATAGCGACAATCTTCACATACGGTGAAGAATGTTGGATATTGGACGTTTGGGTGAATGTAGGGTGTTGAAAGGATGTTGGTTGAGTTGTGAAGGGTGGCATGTTGTTTAAGTCAGGAAACGGTGGTGGTGGCATAGGTGGAAGTGGAGCGGTAGCGGTAGTAGTAGTAGCTTGGGTGGATTGTGGTGGTTGGTCGGACGGTATAAATGTGTTTGGTGCGGGTTGAGTGGGTGTCGGTGAGAATTGAGTTTGTTGAGATGGGGTGGAAGGTTGATTACTCGAGTTTTCCATTGGTTTGATTGATGATAGCGGTGAATTCAAGATCTTGTTTTCTCGGTGCAACACTCGGGTGTGCCGAACGGTTCGCTTAATTTCTGGATCGTAAACTAGAGGCGAAGACTTCCCGGACTTCCGAGTATGATGCATACACGTAAGAGATTACTTGCGCACTACAAACAAGAAAAATCTCGCGTAATTCTGAACAAAACAGGACAAAACAAAATTACACTATTTTTGGATTTTTTTATCTATTTTAATATAAACTTCCCCGGCAACGGCGCCATTATGATGTCTGTCATGAAGAACATACAAAAACCAACTGAACTATGTAGATAGGATAAGTCGGATATCAAAACAGAGGAGGATTGTGGAAAGTGTTATAAGGTTAAGTGCTGATTAACTCAGACGAAAAAAATAAAACTTTGTTGTGAGTTTGATTGATTATCTAAAATTACGAACTAAAAAGTTTAGTTTAAATCAATAGAGAAACAATGGTTTCTCCAGATTTCAGGTTTTACAACTAGATTCAATTATGTGTTTAATCGAAACACTTACATAGACATAAGTGTTTAACCTAATTAACCAATTGTGATAATCAACGACTAAGTACTCCGGTCAATACATAACGGGAGGTTATAATGATTATTAATCGCATTTACCAACCCTAATCCCATAGCAAATACTATGCAGTTAATGCGGAAAAATATCGGTTATCGGTCAAGGACCGATATATGAGATATCGTTTATGGCGGTGAGATATCGGTAATTTCTAATATCATGCATAAATATATATATTTATATTTATATTCATATTCATATCTAGAGCCTATATATATACTAGAAGTCCTAATATCATGCATAAATATATATATTTATATGTATACAAGAGGTGGTAGAAAGTCTAGGTGTGGGAATGAAAGTCTCAAAAGGTGGTAAATACTTTGTCCCACATTGGTGTGGGAACAAAGTGAGTGGGTGTTTATAAGGTAAAGCATTTACTACTCCATTATAGCTTTATGACATGTTTTACCACAAGTCCTACCCGCGCGCAGGGGGGGGGGGGGTGCAAAAAATGGGTTTCTGAGCTGGAATTTGGTTGAACTCGTGCGTGCCCGCGCATCCTGCGGACACGAATGCAGCTTCGAAACCCCAGGGGTCCGCGTGAGGTCGTTTTTTGCTGTGGAGTGCAGTTTTTTTTTTTGTAAAAAAATGGCCAATGTGATATATCGGCGATACAACCGATACGGTTTTTGCAAGATTTCGGCGATATTTCGGCGTTGACCACCGATATTATCGTTGACCGATACATGACCGATATCGGAAACCGATATTTTGGTGAGAGGCCGATAACCGAGATATCACCGAGATATCGCCGAGATTAACTGCATAGAGCAAATATATCCCAATTACTAGAACTCTCGGGAATTGAATGATTAAGAATTAAGCTTTAAATAAAATGCAACCGGTTACAATCAATTAATCAAATCAAAGGTGAAAAGCATACACATACACTTTAACATACCGTAGGTGGGAGCGGACAAAGCAACAGCTCAATCACAATACACATACACTTTAAGCATATGTCATTTTTGGTCCCTCGACTTTACTTGTTCTCGTTCCTCTCACAAACAAACTCTCCCATCTTCCATTTAATAACCAGAAGGCCCTCAAACTTTAATGTTTCTTCATTCCTTTCACATATTAACTACTATTAACTTTCAGTTAATTACCAGAAAGCCCCTCAACTTTGTAGCATCACATCTCTTGTATCTTCAATCTCAATTTCAACCCGAAACAATGCCCGATCACCATGAATGCCTTGTTCTTCATTCTCGAACTCTCCGCATCATCTTTAACTGGCTTAACATCACCGAATTATGTGCTTTACCTGCAATGACATGAAAACTCGCAATAAACGTATTCCACACATATAAACATGTAAAACACACTAAATCACACAAAATAATCACTTTAGCACTTGTGTTTCACACTCGCCATCATTTAGCATTAGTATTTAGGGTTTAGTTTTAATGTTTAGCATTAGTATTTAGGGTTTAGCTTTAGGGTTCAGTGTTTAGCATTAGGGTTTAAGGTTTAGTTATTAATTTTTAGCCATAGTTATCAAATGCGCTAGGCGCACTCTAGGCGCATAGGCCTCGCCTGTCGCCTAGGCGAGAAGCGCAAAAAAACGTGGGCCTGAGAAAAAAAGCGGAAGCAAATAAAAACATAAAAAATAATCTTATGTATTGAAAAAAAACACTTTCTTCAAATTCCAAAAGTATTTGAATACCATAATCCTTATAATAAAACATAATCATCATGAATCCTCGTGAGGTCGAAAAATATACTGCAGAATCCTCATAAGGTCGAAAAATAATTGTAGTATTGTATGTTTTGCCGGCCAAAAATATGAACGTTTGTTTACAGCATAGGTAACAAAATGTTTTTACAGAAGATATATCTAACTTTTTTAAAATTCAAATTTTTGAGATATAATTTCCAAAAATTAGATAAATATCTGTAACTATAATCTGGTGTGTATATATATAAGATAGGATTTCAAAAAAAAAATCACGTGGCTTTTTTTACCTAGGAGGGAGAAGTGATGGTAGGTCGATTCGCCCAAAAATGTCGCCTAGGCGGGAAGAGCGAGCGCTTTTGATAACTATGGTTTTAGCATAGGGTTTAGCCTTAGGGTTTGGATTTATGGTTTAGAGTTTTGGGTTATTATTCGACGGGCTAGTCCCAATTATTAACCGAGATATTCGTACATATTTATAGTATAGATATATAATTAACAAATTGTAATTATTCTGTGTAAATATTGATTTCTTTTCCTTGTTTAGGCGATAGGGTTATTATGTATTCTCCCTTATTTAAAGGGTGTTTTGCTTAATGAAAGATCATCAACTTTTACAGACTTTCATGGTATCAGAGCTTCGGTTCTGAATACCCATCGCCTTCCCTTTGGTTTCGACCACTGATCTGTTTTTCCTCATCCCAGCCGAACCCTAGCTTTTGTTTTTTTCCCCTTCTTGTTGATTTCAGCAACCCTCTTCCTGTTGATTTCAGCAGCTTTTGTTTTTCCTGTAAACATCAGCCACCTTCAGCCGACTCCCTGAAACAATGCCTAAATCCGACGACTCAAAATTCTCATCCACCAAACCTGTTAACCCTACCCTACACCCGGCCTACTCTGTGTCCAATATTCAATCAAAGATACGAACCGTAGATGTAACAAAAGTGACTTATACCTCCTGGGTGAAGTTGTTCAAGTTCCATGCTATAGCCTACAAAGTGCTCAACCATATTGACGGGTCAACCAAACCCAAATCCACTGACCCAGACTTTGAAACATGGAAGGAGATTGATGCACTCATGTCTCATTGGATCTTCAGCACAGTGTCAGATGATTTGCTTGGTCGAGTGCTGGATATGGACGTCACAGCCAGGGACACTTGGGTTCGGTTAGAGAAGCACTTTCTCAGCAATAAACAGGCCAGGGCAGGAGCACTGGAAACCAAGTTCGTTAACCTCACGCTTGCTGCATGTTCTTCTATGGACGATTACTGCCAACAACTCAAAGACTTGGCAAATCAACTGGCTGACGTTGATCAGCCAATCACTGAATCCAGGCTCGTTTTACAACTTGTTCGGGGACTTTCTCAGGAGTTTGACACTACTGCTCAGTTAATTCACTCTCAAAAGGCTGATTGGGATCTTGCTAGAACGATGTTAAATGATGAAGTCATACGCCAAGAGGCAAGAAAACAACAGAATACTTCTGTTCTGGTTGCACCAGCCGCTGCAGCCCCAAATAACTCCACTGTAGCCGCCCAAAACAATCAGCAACCACCTGTTAATCACCAGCAAACTGACCCGAATCAGCAGCAATATTATCGGCCAAGAGGTCGTGGCCGAAATCAATCAGGTCGCGGTAGAGGAGGACGTGGACGCGGCTCACGGGGTTATTCTGGTTCAACCACATGGGCTTTTAAAAACCAAACAGGGCAGCCCACTTAGCCACAATGGGCCTGGTGGATCACTCCACCATGTCCTTACCCAACCCAACAGAATTGGCGGCCCAACAACAACTCCCAACCACCTTCGGCTAACTACCTCGGCTACCCCGTGCCTCCTGGATTCGATGCTTTACGTCCATCAGAGCTCAGTGCTGCTTTCAACTCCATGAATCTCACTTACACGGACCCGAACGCAGTCATGGACACCGGTGCTGAAGGACACGTCACTGAAAACCGAGGTATAATTTCTGTCCCTGATTCTTCTCCTGTACACACTAAAATTTTGGTTGGTAATGGTCAATGTTTGCCTATTGAGGGTTCTGGCACGGGCTTTCTTCCCATTTTTAACCGAACCTACATTCTCCCAAACATACTTTATAGCCCTCGTATTATTAAAAATCTTGTTTCAGTTCGTCGCTTTACTCGTGACAATAATGTCTCTGTTGAATTTGACCCGTTTGGTTTTTCTTTGAAGAACCTACGAACTGGACGGCTCCTTTCCCGCCGCAATAGCACGGGAAATCTCTACCCAATAACTCCACCAACACTCCTGCCACAAGCCTGCTTCCTTGCTTCCCAGTCTCTTCCTTGGCATGATCGTCTCGGACACCCAGGGGCTCAAGTTTTAGATTTACTTCGCAAACGTACTGGTTTTTTTATGTAATCACAATAAGACTTCAAACATTTGTCATTCTTGCACTTTATCCAATAGTAAACGTTTGCCATTTTATGAATCTAATTCCTTTACATTTACTCCATTTGATATTATACATTGTGATTTATGGACATCACCAGTTACTAGTAAATCTGGGAATAAATATTATATGATCCTTATTGATAATTTTTCCCACTTTGTCTGGGTATACCCACTTAAATATAAATCTGAGACATTTCCCACCTTTGCAAAATTTCACCGTATGATTACAACTCAATTTAACCGCAACATAAAAACCTTTCAAGGAGAATTCGATAATAATGCTTTTAAAACTTTTGCTGCTCAACATGGGCTTTTATTCCGTTTTCCTGCCCCCAGACATCGTCTCAGAACGGCCGAGCCGAACGGATGATTCGTCGCCTAAACGACATCATCCGTTCTTTGCTTATTCATGCTCACCTCCCACCCTCCTTCTGGGTGGAAGCCCTTCACACAGCCACCTACCTTCACAATATTCTACCTTCGAAACGTTTAAACTTTTTCACCCCTACATTTGCCCTTTACCTTCGTCACCCCACTTATGATCATCTCCGAGTGTTTGGTTGCGCTTGCTATCCAAACACTTCAGCCACTCAACCACATAAACTACATACACGATGCATCTTTCTTGGGTATCCCCCGGACTTCCGTGGATACCGATGCTTTGATCCCACCACCGGAAAGGTCTCAATATCTCGTCATGTTACCTTTGATGAGACCGTTTTTCCATTTACCATACCCACCCCCACCGCTTCTTACTCTTTCCTTGATGACCCCACACCTTCCGGTTTTACTTTCACTTCCACTCCTTCCCCTAAACCTTCCCTACATTCCACCTCTTCTTACCCGTTTCACTACACACGTCGACCTAAGCCTACCCAACCTGTTACACACCCGCAAACTGCATCACAGCAGCCCTTTACTGCTGCTGCGCCCACCGAACAACCATCAGCTGCTGTACAACAGCCCTTTGCAGCTGCTGCGACCACCACACAGCAGGCTGCTGCTGTACCTGAGCCCACGACTCCTCCCACCGCAGCCCCACATCCCTCGGCACCTGGTTCTGTAGCTACCGGGTCCTCCAAATCTGCCTCGGCAGGCCCACCGCCCAATCCTACAACCAATACCCACCCTATGACCACCTACTCAAAATCTAAACACACTCTCATATCATCCACCATTTCACCCATCCCTAACACTTACTCGAAAGCCTATGTCGACCCAAATTGGTTACGTGCCATGCAATCAGAATTTGGTGCTTTGCAGGAGAACGATACGTGGGAACTGGTTCCTCGCCCATCTGATCGCCCTGTTATACGCTGTATGTGGTTATTCCGTCATAAGTTTAAATCTGACGGTTCTTTGGAGCGTTACAAAGCCAGACTGGTAGTAAATGGGAAATCTCAGACCGTGGGCATTGATTGTGAGGATACTTTTAGTCCGGTTGTCAAACCGGCTACCATACGGACAGTTTTATCCATTGCTATCTCTCGGTCTTGGCCTATCCATCAATTGGATGTCAAGAGTGTTTTTTTGCATGGTAACTTAAATGAAACAGTGTTTATGCATCAGCCGCCTGGGTTTGTGGATAGTAGGTACCCAAATTATGTATGCAGGCTGAAGAAATCTTTATATGGGCTCAAACAGGCCCCGAGAGCGTGGTATACTCGGTTTGCCACATATATTTTATCACATGGGTTCAGGAGTAGTGTGTGTGATAACTCATTATTTATACTCACTCGGGGGACTCAGACTGCTTATTTACTACTGTATGTTGATGATATTGTTATTACTGCTTCTTCGACTGCATTTTTGCAGGACATTATTCGCACACTCTCACGAGAGTTCGCCATGACAGATCTGGGTTCTTTACATCATTTTTTGGGTATTAAAGTTACTCGCACGACAGCAGGTTTATTCTTGGACCAGTCCCAGTATGCCAGAGATATTATTTCCAGGGCGTCTATGACATCCTGTAAACCATGCGCTACACCTGTTGATCTTAATGCTAAACTGAGCGCCACTGATGGACCATTGTTCCATGACCCTACTTTATATCGCAGTCTGGCAGGCGCTTTGCAATATTTGACCTTTACACGTCCGGATATCTCTTATGCTGTTCAGCAGGTTTGTTTATTCATGCATGAGCCTCATGACCCACACTTTGCCTTCCTGAAGCGCATACTACGGTACCTTCAGGGAACGATTGATTATGGCATACGTATTGTTCGCTCCAACATTCATTCCTTAATCGCCTACTCGGATGCGGACTGAGGTGGTTGTCCGGACTCTCGTCGCTCGACAAGTGGTTATTGTGTTTTTCTGGGCGACAATTTGATTTCTTGGTCTTCTAAACGCCAACCGTCCATTTCTCGTTCTGGTGCAGAGGCAGAATATCGGGGAGTGGCAAACGCTGTCGCAGAGGCCACTTGGATTCGGAATTTGCTTTTGGAGTTACATCTTCCTCTTCGGCAAGCAACAGTTGTGTATTGTGATAACGTTTCGGCCGTCTATCTATCTGATAACCCAGTTCAACACCAGCGTACCAAGCATATAGAGATTGATATTCATTTTGTACGCGAAAAGGTTCGCGTAGGTCACATCCGGGTTCTACATGTTCCATCTTCTCTTCAGTACGCGGACATTTTCACAAAGGGCCTTCCACGACACCTATTTCAGACTTTCAGGTCCAGCTTGAGCGTCCTTCCGCATGGTCGCTCAAACCGAGGGGGAGTATTAACCGAGATATTCGTACATATTTATAGTATAGATATATAATTAACAAATTCTAATTATTCTGTGTAAATATTGATTTCGTTTCCTTGTTTAGGCGATAGGGTTATTATGTATTCTCCCCTATTTAAAGGGTGTTTTGCTTAATGAAAGATCAACTTTTATAGACTTTCACCAATGCCGTTGGAATGAACTCAATCGGCTTCCGTTTGACCCAGTTTCCTAAACTTCTTAGGTCAAGGATATATATTTTTCATAATATACACATATGTATAGTTTAAAAATTGACTATATACATATGTATGTAATTCAAAATTCACAATATACATATATGTATATATGCAAAAAAAATAAAATTCTTAAAAACGTGCGATTAGAAGTAACAAATTTTTTTTTTGGCTAGAGGAAAATGTGTGGTCCAGAATGCTTCTCAAGTTTCTCAAATAGGATACTCTTCTCTTAGGATCCCTACATATATATAGAGAGAGAAAGTTTAAAATACAAATGGGATTTTATTGTGCGAAGGTACGCAACAACAAAATTGCGCCGTGTGGAATTCTATATTTTCAGAGAGAAGGGTAAATTAGGCAAGTCAGATAAAGTATAATCACATGCATTTTGAAAACATTGCATGCGTTTCTTTAGTTGTGTGTAGCAATACAGAACAAGCGTTTTTAAAACAACCTCCTGCGTCTTCAACATCTGTTACACTGTAACTCATAGATTATTACTCTATGGTTCTTGTCAACTGCAATCATTAACAGATTATTTAGATCGTTATTGTGAATCATTCGATTAATTGATTAGAGATTATGCATCTAATCGATCGAATTGGTTGAATTTGTCTCTGTTCTTCAATAGTAAGATTCGATTGAATTGTAATTGACTCTTATGCCCTTCCCACTTGATTTTGTAATTGAATTCAAATTTAATTACGTATTATGCCACCACATTTAATTGAGCCCTAGATTGAATCAGATGTGTGGTTCAGATGATCGCGTACGCATCACACATTAAGGGGCTATTGTACGATTATCGCTCTCTATATCTATATGTATATATATAAATTTTAATTTTTCTTTTTACTCAAAAACATATTATATTTCACAGATACGTTGCCATCATGAATTCAATTTTCTCTGCTCAAAGATCAATGGTATTGCTTTTTATAAATTTTGTTAGTGCTATGTTTTATTTAATCGACATTTCTGAACGGGCATATTTCAACAGGTACCTATAGATTCTTGTGTTATCGGATCACAACATTCGGCATTTTTACAACAGGTACTACATACATTCATATTGCAACCTTGACCGTAGCTATAAGCTGTTTCAAGTATAAATAATTTTTTGTAACTCGTGTATTTGCCAGGCATCTTATATAACCGGAGGTGTATATCTGAAGCCACAACAGCCTGATGGATTGTTTCAGTATCTAACGGTATGACCGTAGCTGTTTTGACCCATACCCGCCCAGTTTGCCACGCTTGTCAAAGTTTTATTTCTTTTATGCAGACGGTATTTGCAACAGATTTACATTCCCGTAGCTACTTACAACTCCCTAAGCCTGTGGGTGTAGATTTCCGTGCTTCGTAAGTTGCTTCATATACATTTTTTACGACATGAATATTTTCAACTTGTGATTGAACGTTGAATTATGCGACAGGTGTTTTTGTCACAAAAACACAATCGACATGGGATACATTTGCTCTGTTTGTCTGTCTATTTTCTGTAAGCATCACAAGAAATGTTCGACTTGTGGGTGAGTTGCGGTATCTTCATTCTCTTTAATATTGGTTTGCAGTTGCTGTATGTTATGTTGATGGCCCGTATATTGTAACGCAGGTCGGCTTTTGGTCAACCCCAAACAAACGTATCGGCATCGAATCAGAAGACAAAAGCTCCTTAAACGTAAGCGAATTTTATGATTTCTTGTTCTGAAATTTTGCAATTTAGAACTGTATAAGCATTTTAAATTATGGGACAAAAAATATTTCTTCAACACATATACGAAGTTGTGGGAAGTGTTTGAGTTTACAAATCATTATACGAAAGTTGAAGTTTTAAGATTCCGAATGCAATCCAAAAATATTGTGTAAGCTGAAACCAAAACCTGATTGATAAAGCTCCATAAGTTTACATATACAAAGAACGAGCTTATACAAAAATGACTTCAATAGCAATATATTTAGTAAATGTAACATAATTATTTCTTCATGTCTTGAGATGTTTTGCCGGTACACCACGTATTTATTAGCATTACATGAATGTGTTAATCTCGAAGACGTTTGTCAAAGCTCCTTTCTAGATTAACTTCTAAAATTTGACAGTGAGGTACATGACTGTATCTTACACACGATATCTTCAACGTTTCATATTATTCACATAATAAGGTTGATTGTGCATTCTACTTCTGCAGAGAGCCCAATTTAGGCTCCTTATTTCGCCAAGAGAGCCCAATTTAGGCTCCTTGTGATTTAAGCCTCCATTTCGCCAAGAGAGCCCAATTTAGGCTCCTTATTTCCCCCAAACCTAGACCCCCCATCCTCTTTGGACCTTGAATCTTGTTCCACGCCACCCATCTCGTCTTGTTTCGATTGCCCGCTTTTCCCCAAATAAAAACTCTACGAATTCCTTCCAAAGTGTTTATAACCTTAGTCGGGGCTTTGAAAATAGAGAGGTAGTAAGAAGGTTTCTGAGTACCGATTTTGCAAGGGTAATTCTTCCGCCCATAGAGGTGTTTCGCCTTCCAACTTGAGAGTTTCTTAGTGAATTTTTGGATGAAACTTCTCCAAGGTTTGACCTGTTTCATATTTTCCCCAATGGGAAGTCCGAGGAAATTGAAAGGGATCGAACCCGCTTTGTGCCACATCATGTTTGCCATTTCTTCCACCGCACGTTCATCAACCCCCACTCCCATTAGAGAGCTTTTATTAAGGTTTACATTCAGCCCCGTCACTGATTGTAAGACCCGCATAATTCTTTTAATGTTTTGCACATTCTTTCCGGACCACGACCCCAAGAAAATTACGTCCTCCGCATAACAAAGGTGGGTAAGGGTATACTCACAATTTGGAATGGAAATGCCTTCAAACAAACTGATTATAGTGGCTCTCCTCATGAAGACTTCAAGCACTTCCAAGACCAAGACAAAAAGGAACGATGAAAGCGGATCACCTTGGCGAAGATCCCTTTCCAAAGTGAATTCTTTTGTCGGCGACCCGTTGATAACCAAAGCTTTGCTTGAGGTGAGACACAAATCAATCCACCCTCTCCATCTCTTTGGGAAACCCATCATCTTAAGATTATTAAGAAGTAAGTTCCAATTACTGATTCATATGCTTTATCGAAGTTTACTTTAAAAAGCAACATTTCCTTTTTTTCTTCTTGGCCAAAGAAATAACCTCATTCACGATTAGGAGCCCATCAAGGATATTCCTCTTATCCACGAAGGCCGATTGGGTTTGGGAGGAAACCGAGCCTATGACGCTTTTAGGCGGTTTGTGCGGGTTTTAGCGATAACTTTATACACGACTCCTATCAAGGAGGAGATGGGTCTAAAGTCAACCAAAGTTTGAGGATCGAGTACCTTTGGAACTATGTCGCACAGGAACGGGTATGGGTACGGGATTGGGATACGAGGACGATACGGGTACCGAGAACGACAAAACTCAAAATTTCAAGATACCGGTACGGCAAAAAAAATATAAAAAAAAATAAAAATATATTTAACAAAGTCCAAAATAGATATATATTGATGTAAATTGTAAACTCCTTTTTTCTCTGTTACATATAAATCAATTTAAAATTCTATATTTGTCTTCCTTTTTTCTCTAATGTCTATTGGGTTATCAAAACATTATATTTGGCAGAGCAATATTTTGTTCTCCTTTTCCCTAAACTTATTTTCATCTCCCGCTCTATCCCTTTCCTCTTCATCTCCCACTCTTCTTCATCTCTAGCAGCCGCCGCCACCACCGAATCCAACCATCATCGCGCACCATCACCGACACACCTACACCGATATGAACCACCGACGCATCTCCCTCGATTGGAACTACTGCAACACCTCCACCGATTCGAACCAGGTTCATCTTACAAATTCTAGGGTTTTATTTCCGTACCAGGTTTGAAGCACCAAATATAGAGTACTGTGATATTATTATGTTTAATAAAAAGTTAAAACCCTAAATATAATAGGAAACGTCCCCAAAACGTCATACGGTCGTCCCCACTTTCCCAGAAGCGTTTAGGCGCCGTCCCCATTTTCCCGGAAACGTTTGGGGAACGTCCCCATGGCGTTTCCGAACCCAAAACGTCCCTGAGACGGGTACTTGATGATACTTGGCGTCCCCGTGCTTCATAGCTTTGGAATGAGCGTGAAGAACGAAGCGTTGCATCCGTGACTTATCTTTTCCGACTCGTAAAATTGATGCATCATCTCCAAAAATAAAGGCTTCAACGACTCCCAAAACCTCTTGATGAATTTGAACGTGAAGTCGTCTGGGCCCGAGGCCTTATCTCCTCCAAAATACCAAACCGCTGCTTTAATTTCCACCTCCGAAAACCGCTCCGTGGCTTGGTTGAGAAAAAGTTTACGGAATTCATTAATCATAAGGGAGGGTCGGTATCTCATTAGCTCGTCAATTTTTTTTTCCAGAAAGGCTATCCTTATCTCCTATTTCATTTGAGTTGGGTCGCTTAAATCTCTCCCATCCATCCGAATAGTATTAATTATTTTCGACATTTGCTTGAAGTTTAAAAACTTGTGAAAGAAAGAGCTATTTTCATCCCCATACTTAGTCCAGTTCATTCTGGATTTTTGTAGTAGCTCCTTCGTTTTCCTTTTCTCCAAACTTTTGATAACACTTTTCCACTTTACCCTTGCAGCCTTTTCTTGTGTGTTCAGTTTCCTATTTTCGGCCCCCTTTTCAATACTTTCCAGTGATTTTATGGCCAAGTCCTTCTCCGCCTCCTCTCTAACTTTTAGATTCTCGCGCCACCGCTTAATTCTTTCTTTAACTTTCTTAAGCTTACCCAAAATGACTTTATCCCCTTCAATATAATTCACCTCTTCAACCAATGTATCACACACCAGGTCCTTAAAACCATCCATATGAAGCAAGTGGTTAAAGACTTTAAATGGAACCAGGCCAAAGTCCATCAACCCACACGAGAGGACCAGGGGGCTGTGATCTAACAGCTCACGGCAGAGGGCGTTTAACGAGAGGCCATTTGTTCATAAAGTTGTCGCACACTAGGACCCAATCCAATTTACTTAGTTCCATCCTGTCGGATGTGATGTATGTAAACTTACTACCCAACATCGTGTACTCAATAAGGCCCACTGGTTGTATAAAGCTATTAAAGCTTAAAGCTCTGTATTCGTCTAATTTTGAACTGAACCTGTCACTTTCGCATCGGACCTCATTGAAGTCGCCCAACATAATACACAAACCCTTTAGCTTACTCCTGATGTCAAGCAATTCTGACCACAAACGTCTTCTTTTGGTATCGTTATTCAGCATATAAACGTTTATGACATTTAGATCCACATTCATCCCTTTTAACAAGCCACTCACCATAATGAAATTGGTACCCGTGATGTAGGAATTATGAGCAAAGACATCAGTATTCCATAAAGAGAAGAGCCCCATGACCGAACTCTCGCATTCACAGACATCGATCCCATCGGCCCGTTACCCCTAAAACGAGCTAAGAATTGTTCAGACAAACCTAAGAAGTGGTTTCTTGCACAACCACGAACGAGATCTTGTGCTCCAAAGTGAGACACCTTACCCATCTGGCTTTTTTCAGTGTCCCCAACGCCCCTTAAGTTGAGAGAGAGAAAATGCATAATCTAACAGCTTCCGCCATTTCCCATTCAACGAGGTTTTTAACCTCTACATCGAATTTGTTTAGGTTAACCCCGAGACCGATCCCGATCTCAATTGTTTCCTTAATTTTTGCATCAGAATCAAACGAACACCCTATCGGAATAACACCAGCATGTCTTGGGTCATTTGCACCTGTCGAGCCTGCCCTTTGAACTGTCGCAACATCCTCTAGCCCTTCGGTATCACGAATCTTTCTGTGTTTCACTTGGGAGTCCTCTGGTCCAAAGGTAAGCCCCAACCCTGTTCTGGATTTCCTCTTTTTTGCAGCTTTCTCCAAACCCTCTTTCTAGATGATCTTTTCTAAGTCAAAAGGGTCATCTGGTTTGAGGTTTAGGTTAATATACGGCCTGCTGGGTTTCAATTTCTTTTTATCGGACCTTAGCCCAATGTGAGTAGATAAGGTTGTCCCAACCCCCATCTAGGCACCCCCTTTAGAACTACGCTTTGGGCCCGGGCCCACCTCCTTAAGCCCACTTGTCTCTTTCAACAAATTAACCTTTGCCTTGAAAAAGTAATAGTCATTCTTGTGGTTTCCATTCGCCGACTTCTGTAGGCTGGGGGACCTCACACCCTTTTGCACGTCATCCGCCTTAGGATGTGTGAAAACAGGCTTCCCATGCAACGGTCCCTTCCCATGCACCAAATTCCACTTCCGTAGCCTTTTCGTCTTCCGCCGGAATAACTTCCGGTCGTGTAAAGCCCTCCGACAAAATAGTGTCATTGGTCGTTGTCTCCTCCATCATCCTGACTTTTGTTCTACCCACTTAGAAAACTCGAAGACCGTTCGCCTTCCTCTTCTGAAACCTAAATCCTGAAAGCTTTCCCCTTCCAAATGACAAAGACTTCTTCTGCAAGTTTCTCCCCATGGTCAACCAATACAGCCATATTTTCGAATGAGACACCCATCACCGGTAGATGCCTCCGATGCCTGCACAATCCTACCAAAATGCTCTATAATTTTATTAAACACACCCCAGTCCCAAAGGCCCACCGGGGCTCCTCTGATGATAATCTAAGAAACTTTATTGTACTCCGTTTTCTGCCCATCCCATAGAACCATATTCGATGCCCATTGGCTCCAGAACGGTTTCATATCTTCAATGAATTCCTTTGCCGCCTACACGTTTTGGAAGCACAATAAGATCTTTAAGCCTCCCAAGTAACTCGTCTTAGCCCCTAGAAAATTATCTTTTAGAAGGAACCGGTCCAGGTTATTAAAGGTGTTTAGGTCAACGATGTCACACCCGCTCGTAGGTGGAAGCGCAAGGTATGAACTTGATTAGTTTTCATTGCATACGATGTAAGTAAACAAGCTATATGAATAAAAAGCACGATGGTCATCCTTTCAGCATAAGTAAAAGATACAAGTCATACGTTGTTCGAAAGTAAAAGACAACACAAGTTAAAATGTTTTACAAAAGACTTGTTCCAAAATAAAGTTTTTAAAACGCAAAGGCTTTGCATCCTATATTTCACTTGAAGATGAGATATATGGATCAAACCCTTCAAAAATGGATGACATCGGCAACTTGACAACCATATTCTTCGTGATAACCATTGTGCCAAGATCCAATTAGTTTCTTGAAATGCATGTAAGTTTAAAACATCAACAAAAGTTGGCGAATTCATGTGTTTTGAGTTCGCGACAAATGAAAGTTTGTGTATAGAAAACCGGTATGTAAAGCGTTTTAATGAAATCGTTGATCATTAATGTTTTGCAAGGACATTAATATGTGTGGCGACATAGGAAGCACTCAACCCTTTGACGATTTAGCACAGAATTCACTTCTGTTGGGACAACAAAAACACTACATGCGGCCACACAAGGAACCATGAGTGGGGCTCGCCCGTACCCGATAGATCTACCCCTCTTGTTTCTTGGTCTTATAAAAGATTAATGGCGCTTAAGATTCACCCTATTCGCACATGATCTAGTTGTTTAATTCCATAGCTTAACCATACCATTGTAACATGTATTCCCCCCCCCCCCCCGAGAGTTGTAAAACCGAAAATGTTTAATAAAGGGGGGGGGGGGGACATGAACTCACAATTTTGCGTCTGTATAAATGTGCTAGCAACGAGTATTCCAAACACGCGGTGCAACCTACAAGTGTTCTACCTCGATAGACACTTAGGTCCCTATTAGACCGTGTATGCGTTGCTCATCTTGAACGTCTTTAGATTTGTATTTATTATGTATTTGAAACCCTTATGTATTTTTAATATGTTGGTATTTGTTTTGTATGTTTATTTTTAATATATATACTTCTTATATATATAGTTTGCATTCGTAATGTGTATGAACAGGCCTCGCCCTTCATGGGTCTTCATGCGTAGCACGAGTATGTGTGGGCCTAGCCCATGACAGTCCTTGTGCCTCGCACAAGTAAGAATGAGCCTACCCATTTGAGTCTCCGTGTTCCACATGGTGTAAGTGGGCCTAGCCCAATAGCATCTCCGTGCCGTGCACGGGCGTAAATTCGTTACATGTAATATATATTCTTCAAATATATGTTTTTAAGTTTAGTGAACCTCGTTCACATGTATAAGTATGTTTGGTTCGATTGCGTATATTTGTCTCACAAATATATATGTATATCCTTTCTAGACATAATGGTTAAAAATATTTATTTTTAACATCGTATTACAATTGTTGTACATGTATAATGTCCTTTGTATGTGTACACTTCAACAAGTGTATTTGTGTACATCACTATGTACTTGCGTATTTATACGTATTGGTGTACATGTACATTCCTTGTATTCTTGCAATTTCACCAAGTGTATTATTGTACATATTTTTATACGTATAAGTATACTTATGTATTTACACTTGGTGATTATTCATTTTATACTTTCCGGAATTTAGAAGTGTTAAAAATATCTATTTTCAAAGTTCTAAAAATATATTATTTTTAGAGTCCGTCGTAGTAACCGTTAATATATATTCTCATATCGGGGATGCCCAAGTGCCGTTGGTGATGTGTCCACGCTCCTTGTCGCAACGATATGGCGTTCGTGGTCGATGACGATATATTTAATTCCTTATCGAATTTTTTTATATGTTGGTTTTGGATATATGTTATTTTGTCAGTATATATTTGTGTAATCGTTTGTTGATGTCCGTTTTGTCCGTTGTCTGCGTTTAGGGATATAACATAAGCATGTTCATATATGTATTTTTGTGTAATTCACTTCCCAAGTATTTGGGTATTTGGAGGATAAGTGTGTGTATGTGTGTATATATATATATATAGGATTAGGTTCAAGAGTGAACAACTTCTTAAGAATGAACTGAGTGAACTAATCTTGGCCCTTGATCATTTTTTAGATTAAAATGGTAAGATTGACATTAGCCAAGTATGTTTAATTAAAATCTCTTAATTTTCTCATCTCTTAACTCTCTTTCTCTCTCTCCCTCTCTCTCTCATTTTTAATTATTTCTCAATTATTTTAGTTATAAGAAATTGAAGTGCTTTAAATTTTGGTAGACCATCATAGATTACGACATTCTACATCTTCAGCTCATATTTTAAAATTGATTAATGAATATTGCAGGTATTCTTATCACTTAAGAAGATGATAAAGACAAAACAATTATTTTTCCAAATGTTTTTTTTGAAAGTATTCTGTTTTTTAATTATTTAATTTCCAAATATTCGTAGCACTCGTTTCTTTATCTATAGATTTTGTTTTAATTTTAACTTAAATATTGTTTTTATTTTATTATCCATATATATATATATATATATATCATAATATATTGTTTTTAACTTATTATAATTTTAAATAAATATTGAAAATTTTTCTTTGAGATTGAAATTGTTATTATTTTTGGGCATTAACTTTTTTTTTTATATGTGATGAAGTTAATTATTTTTGTATACATGTGACTTGTTTCGTTTTCATTAATTTCATAATTTTTATATGAATCTACTCGTGTGCATGCATAATATACTATATGTTGTTAATATACACATATGTAACAATTTCTGAATATAATACACAAAGGTATAAAAGTTTGTACACATGTGTATAAACTAAAGTTGTGTATCTTGTATAAACTAATAGTTAGCTAGACTGTACACATGTGTATAAACTAATAGCTGTGTATCTCGTATAAACTGATAGTTTGCGAGACTATACACATGTGTATAAACTAACATCTGTATATCTTGTATAAACTGATACTAGCAAGACTGTACACATATGTAGAAACGGGACCAGGAGAGAACGATTTGAAGTGTGAGAACAGTGAGAACGATTTTCGTTTCATGACTATTTACCATTTCAACTCCCTTATTACCATTAACATGGTTTTCATCATTTTATTCGTTCCGACGCATATCATTTCGCGTCGGGATTCGTATTTCGGATACAATCCGTTATTATGTTTATATCCTCTAAAATGGATATATATATATATATATATATATATAAAGTATATCGTACATTACGGCTTAACGTACTTCACGTACAACAACGTGCGTTATTTGTTCTATAACATGCGTGATTAATGTTTTCAATATGCGTGATTATTGTGTTTCAACATGCGTGATTTTGGATTTTTGAGTTATAACATGCGTGATTTTAAAATGAACGTGCGTAATTACCTGTCGTACGTGATGTACGTTAAGCCGTAATGTACGTTAACCTTCCTCTCTCTCTCTCTATATATATATATATATACTATGAATGGGTGCAAGTTTTACTTACCTTTCATCCAAGCAAGTCTTCCTCGTGTCTTTATCCCGTTTGATCATCTCCTCCAAGCTTCACCTAGCTCGTCAAGAGTCAAACTATCATATTACCCATAAAATGGTTAGTTTAATCATTTCATATTATGGCTACCATTTCCTATGGGGTTTCTTGCATATAATTTACTTAACTAAATCATAGGTCAGTTTTACTTTCTTAGTAGTCAAACTACCCATATGTATTATATGCTTTAATCATTCTTTTTCTCATTTTCACAACTTCGTTGGCAAGCTTATTTGTAGGTATTTTAAATACTTGCAATAAGAAAAATAACATGCTTAATATTCATGAAACCATTATTTTATAAACAAGGCAAGGTATAAACAAAATACAACTTTCCTTTGATTAAGTTTATCAATAAAATGTGCAGCAACTTTACAATGTAGCTGCTGAATCGACTCTTTTGACCACTTTACGTTCTTGTTTAGCCATTTGTGATCAAAGATGAAATGAAGAATACTAAAATATATTTCTAGCCCAAAAAGAATAAGCTCAATCCAAGCTTCCTAGAATTAGTTATGATTTTTGCAAGATCAGCTCAGAAGTCAAAATGGTTCCAATCAGCTTGCTGTCAAAACAATTCAGCCGACTTTGGACACTGTTTTGACCCGTTTAACATCAGAATTTAACAAACATGTTCAAACATAAAACGTATTATGTTTCAATAGCTTTCTGAGCATATAAGGCTCAACCTCACAGGTCGTTCTAGTGATTTTATATGATTTTTTAAAAACTGCAGTCCAATAATTTTTAATCCCAATCAGCTTTGTTATATCTTCTTGTTCAAGCATTTCATCAAGCACCTTGTGTGCAACACGCAACATCAAATTTCTCCAGCCCATTTAAGTGTTCTAAATCCTTAAATTCTAGCATAATTAACAAGTACTAACATCAAACTTCAAATCTAATCATGTATTCACTCAAACTTATAAATTGTTCAAGTATTTTGTTCCAACTATCAAATATGATGATTCTAAGCACATGCATATCATCATTTTTACTATTTAGTTAAAAACCCACTTAGCTCATATATGGGTAATCATCAAAATCCTAGTTTTCTATACTAAATCATCAAACTTTCAACTAGGGTTTGTTCCTAGGCATGGATTCAACCCTATATCACTCATACATATGACATTCATCACAGAATTTCGATTTATGAGTGTTCATGACGAATCATAATCATCACCAAATATCAAAATTAGACATACCTTGTGATCCCCATGACTTGGTGATCGCTAATATATATTCAAACCCGAATTTGGTCTTCGATTTCCCTTTCAATTTGAAGGTTTTGTTGAGTTTAGGGTTTTACCCCCTTTTCTCCTGCTCTGGTCGATCGACTCCCACACACACCAAGTGTGTGTTTTGTTTTCTTTTTTTTTTTGGTATTAAAACTAGTTTCCCCTCTTGGCAATATTGGTCCCTCATGTTTTATTTTGATCAATTGAAGCTATAAATCACTATTTATAACTTAATCACATATTACTAACTAGGTTAATTATTCCTAGTTAATTTAATGGGTTCGGGAAGTCATAACCTGTTTTATTTTGTTCCGTTAACTCGGGACTTTTATTTACTTTGTTTTCTCAAAGTATTTATCCTCCTTATAATTTATTTTAGCTTTATTTATTTAAAATCGTAATATTTACCGGGTTAATTTTCACCACCAACGGTATTTTACCCGTCATCACTATTAACGTGGTTTGATTACCAAACCCGTTTTTGGGGTGTCACAATTGCCTACTTAATAGTTACTTGGTATATTGCTCATGGTATGCTTAGTTCTTAGGGTTTACTTGGAACTTTATGTGCTTGGGTCTAAACTCTCTTCTGTTATCCTTTCCACACTCTTGTGTCATCATCCTCGCTTTATGTTTTATGGATGTGAAGATGATGAGTGTCGACAAACCCCATCATCTCCACCAGTTGACATTCGCGCAACTCGAAACTCTATCATCCAAACTCCGTTTTTGGACAAATGATATATCCACATGACCGTGATGCGACGAACTTTCATCTCATGCCATTGATGTTGCCGGCTGTTGCTGGAGATGCCGATGGTGATCAGAATAGTTGTCAGAATTCTTCGATTATATGCCTGATTCTTTGTTTTTTCACCTAATACTTCGCCTAAGCATTACCAACCTCCTGTTCTTCTGATCCATAACCGAAATAGCGAAACACTAATAACCATATCATGATCCCCATCGATCACAAGGCTACCCTCATTACCCTATTATGTGGCTAATCCTTAGTCTAACTTAATTTACACCTTAGCGTATCCGCCGCTACAAACGGATTTCCCCAAATGGCTCCATGGTCTTCGGGACATTGGATGTCGGAGAAACAAATTAGTCAACCCACAGATGAGACGCGATGATTGAAACATATACCTTACACCCCCCGCGTATATTGCAAGAGTCGTTATTCCATGAGAGTTTTTCTTTTACACGAATCTTTTCACTAACCATTGCACTGGCCGATCCTTACCGTTTAAGGCAATATCTAATTCCTATTATCAACTTAGACTAATCTATCGTTCCTTTATCACGGTGACACTACGCCTTCATTTTTGTTTTTCATGTAAAAGCCCTAATAAGATTTCGCTCTAGCTTGGAAAATTTGGTAAGCTCGACTTTCGATCCTTAGTGATCACTTTTTGAACCCTAAAGAGGGTGATGTGTGTTGATACAATCATACCGTTTTAAACATGTTTTCGCGTCCTCACACTCGAACTCCTTGACGACACAGGCGTTATTACAAATTCATCCGCACAACTTAAGTCAACTCTTTTAAATTTAGTTGCTTACCGGCTTGAGAAATCGCAGACTCATTTAAGCTCATGGATTAAGGTGAATTATCCATCCTTCGCACACGAACGAGCTCGAAAACTTTAACAGACGTTTTAGCGAACATAAACACTACAAACTTATGCGACAACCATTCTTCTCTGGTTAATTCTTGTTGTGCCAACACCATCGACGTAACACTTTTAGCGGTGAATAACGTTCCTTATTTCTAATTTTTTTATACCACTTGCGTACGACCAACTACACTCTTGACATCCGATAAACCCTTACTACTCATCCTACAACATTTATGTGTTGCATCAAGTTAAATGCATTGATTTCGGCTACCCTTTGGTGTGTTTTCACGTCTTATCCTGTTGTGCTTCATGAACACTATTATTCTTGTCTAACTCCATTCTGCGCGAACCCTCGCTTGGGTAAATCACCCTCTACGAACGTTCCTCGAGGAACAATGAGCCATAGATACCTCAGAGATGAAGATATCTCAAAGACTGCATTCAGAACTCGATACAACCATTACGAGTTCCTTGCCATGCCGTCCGAATTAAGCTATGCACTTGCGGTCTTCATGGATCTCATGAACCGAATGTGCAAACCATACCTTGATAGGTTGTTAGTGCATATGTCTGTTGACTTCGTCTTGTATCGAGTCATGTAACTAGATAGATAGACCAAGACACGTAGTACGATAGAAACGGGAAACAAGCTTGAAACAGCCACCTTTCACGAACTGCCCAGTTCGTGCGAACTGGCCAGGTCGTGCAAAGTGGACCAACTCGTATGGACAGTTTCGTGTGACCTGGACTCCCTATATATAGAGAGGGTCTTGGGTCTTCATTTGTAAGAACTTCTGATTCCGGTAGCGAAGCTCTGCCGAAGTGTCGCCAAGCCTGTGTAATGTTGTGAAATCAATCTAAACGACATTTAATCTACTTCTAAGTGTATATCAAGCTGCTACAACATCAATACGTCTGTTTCCGCCTTTCGTATTGACCGAGAACTCTTCTGAACGTCTCGTTTGATCGATTCACTGATCCTACAAGTGGTATCATAGCTCAGGAGGAAGAGTTCTTACCATTTCAGCTTGTTTTCACCGAAAAATCTAATTTCTACTCATTTCTACTCACTTTCTTCACGTTTTCTTAAAATTAACTGAGTTTTTACGGTTAAAATGATCTGATTTCGTGATATAACATGTAGAACTGAGTTTTAATCAATCCTTGAAAAAATCAGGACCTAATTCAACCTAAAACTTGATAAAATTGACCAAATCGTGTGAAAAACTGTTCAGATCGTTCGAGAATCTTTCAGATCGTTTGAAACTATGTTCCAGGTCATGTGGTTTTAGTCAGCTCATTTGAAATCAGTCAGGTCGTGTGAAATTATCTCCTTCAGGTCGTACGGTTTGAACCAGTCCGTTTGGAAGTTTGAACCAGATCGCACGAAGTGATTCAGGTCGTGCGAGGTAGTCAAAGTCGTGTGAGATTGACTCAGTTCGCACGAGGTGTTCAGTTCGCTTGAAAGTTCATCAAGTCGCACGGTTTGAAAATCAGTTCACACGAAGTGAAATATCTGTTTGTTTATACCTTAACTCGTTTGAAATTCACTAGATCGCACCAAATTCAATTCGTACCAGTTCCAGGTCGTTTGGAGGTGTACCAGATCGTGTGAAACTTCCTCAACTAGTGTGAAATAACAGAACGTTTGAAAGTAAAACCAAAACCGAAACATGGATTCTGAATTTTATAATGCATTTGCTACCCCGATCACTATGGCTCAGAACGTGAACTTAGAAAATGAAATGGGCACCATGAAAAAACCGCCTAAGCTCATGAGTATCAAGGAGTATAGTGGATGGGAGGAACGTTTCTAAAATTGGGTTCAAGCAAATCACTTAGAGACATGGGAATGTGTTGAAGAACGATATGTTAGACCGATTGATGAATACGGAGAGATTGTTGCTATTAAAGATTTAGATGACAAAGAGAGAAAGAAATACAAAAGTGAAAAGATGATGATCAGTATATTGCAACAAGCCATTAAGGAAGACATCTTGATCTTATTGCAACACAACGGAAGTGCACACTCAATGTGGAAAGCACTAAAAACGAAGTTTGTTGGAAGCTTAGACATGATCAAGAACAAAAAATCGCTTTTGAAGAAAGAATTTGATCTATTTCGTGGATTAAAAACTGAAAACACTAAAACGATTATAGAAAGATATTGCAATTTGGTGATTAACATGAAGCGATTGGATATCAAGAAAGATAGAGAAGAATGGGTTGAAAAGTTGGCCGATGCGTTACCACAAGATGTTTGGGGCACGTATCTTATGATTCTGAAGAATAATGGTGAATTTGCAAATCTATCGCTGAGCAAGTTTATTGAAAAACTCAAAGTTCAAGAGATGGAACAACGGAAGATGGAGAAAATGAAGAATTCTAATGGTGAACAGGACATTGGTTTGTATTACAAAGGAAGTACGCTTGATAAGACCAACATTGCACCAAAGATCGAAACTGCATTTAACACAAACAGTTCTTCTGGAGGGTCATCTCAAGGATCAAACAACAATAATGGATTCTCTTCATATCCATCATTTGATCCAAATTTTTCAGCAACCAATTCTAAACCGCAAAGCTCATACAACAGTAATGGCCAAGTATTACAATGTAACATTGCATTACATCTTCAGAATGGTCAGAATTTCTTGGAAGAGGTTGCCAAAGGTCATATGTCTTTATATGTGACTGTATTAGAGTCTTATGAAAGTTTGGTAGCAGGAAGGATTGGTAATCCAATGTTGACCAAAGAGGATTATGATCAGATTGATGCTGAAGAGATGGAACTAATGGATAAAAAGTGGTGTATGGCTAGTGTGTTGAGAAGAGCTGAGAAGTTTAAACAGATCACTGGAAGAGATGATTTCCGTGATGCTGGAACTTCACCTTTAGGTTTTGATAAATCTAAAGTTACTTGTTTTCGTTGCAGGGATATAGGGCACTTTAAACGAGAATGCACAAATCGCGAAGCAAGTGGAGCTCAAAATCCATTCGGAAACAATGATTATCATCGAAAAGCAATTTATCATCAAATTGCTCCACAAACTTCGCATGCTAGGAAGGATCTGATCGAAGAGCCATCAAAGAAAGCTTATCTAGTTCATCAAGAAGATGAAAGAATCCCAGAAGGTTTTAATTGGGATCATTATGATCCTAACATAACTTCAGATTCTAAAGCATTTGTTGCTCAAATTTTTGAAGATTCAACTGCTGAAGATGAAATAGCGTATGCTTATTACGAATCTCAGCAATTCAGTCCTAAAAAGACCGAAGAAGAACCGGTTTCAACAGAAGAGGCTTCAGCAAAAGCACCAATCTTTGATCACTCATCAGATGAAGAGAGTGATGATGACAGTGAAGAAATTTGAAAACTTGAATATTATAAAAGAAAATTTTCATCTGATAGGTATAATTTGTGTTTTGCAGGTAAAATGGAAGAGATCAAAGAAAGACAATCTGCGAAAGAGAAAAATCATAAGGCAACAACTGTTGCAGAAAAGGTCAAACCTGAGGAAAATGTTCGAGTTGTAAAGAAGCAGGTTAAAGAAATTCCAGCTATCAAGGTTGAGAAGGAAGCAAATACTGAAAAGATAGCTGAGAAGTTTGAAAATTGTGATACTGTGAAAAGGCACAACAACAAACCGATTCATAACATGAACAGGCTGAAAGAATCTTATGATGTTTTAAACAAAGCTATGAATCAATATAGCAAGTCAAGTAATAAACAAGAGATAGCTATGAAGACACTTAATGGAGCGTTCATGACGAAGCAGAAAATCATCAATCAGTACATTGAGAAATGTGCAGAACTTGAACAAAAATTGGAAACTCAGAGGATAAAAACTGAGAGGGTAAACATGTTATTAAAAAGTTATTCATGTGCTTCTTATGTGATTGACATGATTTACCCTACAGTAGAAGGCATGGAAGCGTTTGAAGAAAAGAAATCTGAAGTAAAGAATACTGGTAAGAAACATAGTACCAATTATACCAAGTGTCCACCTCCGCTTAAAGAAGGATATTCTCCACGAAATCCTAATTCAGAAAGAGTCAAAAAGGCAACAAATTTAAAGTGGGAATCTGAACCTTCAGATGGATTGCCAGATGTCACTTTCATAACATCTGATACGGATCATGAGTCCGAGTTGATTAAGAAAGTGGTAGATCAGGTGTTGGATAACGATGAGGAGTCCAAGTCAAAGTCAAAGTCTGACACTTCAAGTCCAACAGTTGAAAAGGGAAAAAAGGTTTACAATAAAGATTTTCTGATATCAAAAAATAATTTGAATGACGAAACATTCAAAGTAGCATATACTTTGAATGACTCCGAAAAATTATATTCTGATGAAGAATTTCCAATAAGAGGTGTTAAAACTGAAATGATTAACAAGGTTTTCAAATTAACAGAAATTAATATTTCTGAAATAAAAGATGTAAATCTTACTGAAAAACCTAAAAAATACACTTCAAGAGTTCAACAAAGATTAAACAAGAAAAAAGGTTACAGTTCTGGTTCGGGTTATCGAAAGAAACCAAACCATAACAGTAATTTCAAAAAGAAAGGATTACGTTTTATTTGAAAAGAAAATGAAAGATATGTTAAAGATTTTAAATCGAAAGTTGTTTTTGTATCAGGAACATCTTCTGAAGAAGAAAAAGAGAATTTTTTCAGAAAGTAGATGAACAAAGAATTCCTTGCTAAGAAGCAAGAGAGAATGAAGAATGATGTTGCTCAGAAAAAGGAGACAAGAACCTGTTACCAATGTAATGAAGTTGGTCACATCGCCTGGAACTGTCCAAATGCAACCAACACACAACAGGGAGTGATGACGGGGGTAGCTCAAGACTAAATAAAATGATTAAATATGTAAACGCTCAAAAGGTTAAACGGTTCAACGGTTGAAAAGCTGTGAGTTGGGAAAAGCAATGCGGAAACAGTGGCCGATCACATCTGGAGATCGCTTCACCAACCCGCAGCCGCAAAAGCAAAGCAGGTCTGCACAATGCACACTATTATCCGGGGGTCAAAAGCCTTCAACCCCCGAAAGGGGAAACCCTCCACTGCAAGCAAGGTTACTAGTCTAATACATTCCACTTCGGGAGATGCCTTCTCTTATAAAATGACACTTCATTTACTTCAGAAAACATCTCCTGACCAGCTCTGATTCTCTAATCTCTGGTCATTCACATCGAATGCTTGTCTCACACAAGTCATTCCCTTTTACATCCAACACACACATTCCCTTTGCTACCACTTCCAAATCCGAGTACGATTCAGAGGAGGATCCATAGCAAAGAACAATAATAAACTAGTAAACCTCCTTCCACGTCTCACAAACGTGGGGGGACCCCACGACCTGCGTTAGGCAAGGTTGAACCCTTCAACCATTTTGCCTAGCCAGTCCAGCTACCACCGTTGGTCTTGTATTTGTTGCATCAACAAGTTGGCGCCCACCGTGGGGCTACGCCGCTATTTCTTCTCAAAAAAGACCTAGTAGTGTAGCTCTATTTACCTAAAATCACCATGTCTGAAAGTGGATCCCCGGAAGAAGTAAATCAGATTCCAAACACTTCTACTCCGGGTAGTAGCCAAGCTCACGTGGCTATACCAACTTCTTTCTCAACTCCGGGGAGCACAACCGAGTTCCTCAACTTCAACACACCAACTCCGTCCAGATCCGGAGTTCCATCTCCCAATATCGGTGTCTCTGATGCCCCATCATGTGTTGAACTCACCCCTGAAGGGGTTGCCAACAATTTCCTTGTGCTAAGGTCCCTTCTCAACCAACATGTGAGTAAAGAAAGAGAAACGGGAGTGAGGATTCGTTTAGACTATGATGAACCTGAACCAACATTATCCCCTGGGCCACCTCCCCCTCTTTTTGCAACAAGAAGTGAGGTTGGTCCCAGTAACCTTTCAAACCCTCACCCTTATCTGTCCACTATGACAAATCCTACGGTGCATCCTATCTTCTCTTCCCAACCAATTACTAGTGGTGCTCCTCTGGGACATGAGCTAACTCTCGACCAGCTCCTACAATCCCCATTGACAAGCTATCCAGCATCTACTACAACTACATGGGAGCAAGCTCTGTCTGTGCTCCCCTTAGCACGAAGTGCTGTTATGAGTGCTCCCCTCGGGATAAACTGCTCCGCTGGCCCAGGAAGTCTTCAAGGCTTAAACCCTATGCCCAACATGATGACCCAGATGATGGCCAACTTCCCATGGCAACACTTCATCAATCAAGTGCTTGCCACTCAGGGAAATAACGGCAATAGCAGTAATGTGGATGCAAGGACTGAAGAAGACTTGGCTAAACCATACAAGCCAAGTAACCTTTCATGTTTTTCAAGGCAGATAGCCGATTATGATTTCCAGTCAAAGATCAAAATGCCAGCCCACATCAGGACGTATGATGGGACTGAAGATCCTGAGGACCATCTCCAGATCTTCACCGGTGCAGCTCGGATAGAGAAATGGTCCAACGCTGAGTGTTGCCTAATGTTCATGCAAACTCTTGTTGGATCCGCCAGGATCTGGTTCAACGATTTACCTGCTCAAAGCGTTCGAAGCTTCGACGATCTCAGCAAGGGTTTCCTGGCCAATTTCTCCCAACAAAGGCGATATGTCAAAGACGCAACAGTGATCTTTCAGATAAAACAACGTGATGATGAAAGTCTCCGTGCTTTCATTGAACGATACAAGAAGGAAGGTCTGACTTATGTAGGGGCCGATGAGAAAATGAGGGTGGCTGGCTTCATGAATGCCATCACCTCTAAATACCTTACAAGGGATTTCAACAAATCTCTACCCAAGACCTTAGAAGAAGCTCTTGAAAGGGCTGAAGCCCACATCCGGGGAGAGGAGGCAGTAGATATCAAGGAACAAAGAAAAAGAGGGTCCGGCTGGAGAAGCAACAGTCCAGCCAGAAAAAGAGGGAACTTCAACTCCTATGACAGGCGGTCAAAGGGTTCAGACCCTCGAAGGTCTGAAGGTCGGAACCTTTCAAGCAGGGAAAAAGGCATAAGTTTCACACCTCTCACAAAGACCCCTCAAGAAATCCTTGCAACAGAAGAAGTTAAGCAAAACTTTCGGCCTCCTAGACCTCTCCCCAAAAGCAGGAAAAATGAGAACTCCACCCAATACTGCGAGTTTCATGAAGAAAAGGGTCACCACACCAATGATTGCTTCCAACACAAGAAAAGAATAGAAGAGGCTGTTAAGTCCGGAGAACTCGCTCATTTGGTAAAGGGAGTCCGGGACAAAATGGCTGAAGGAAAGGGTAAGGAAGTCAATATGGTAGATTTCGATGGAAAGGTTCCTCACAAGAGACAGAGGTTGGAAGCTTGGGAGCTTCAATGTGTCTGTTTCCCCCTACGGAGAATGACCCTCTCTCTAGCCCTCTCGTGGTAGAAGCTACCGTGGGAACGTTGCAAACATGCAAGGCATACATAGACACGGGGGCAGCCACTGAAATCATGTTCGAAAAATTCTTCAACCGATTGAGCAATGAAGAACGTTCAAGGCTTCAACCCTCTGGGACCTCCATAAAAGGTATCGCTGACATACCCCTCAAGCCTTTAGGGCAACTGACACTTAACGTTCGTTTCAGTGAAGGTTTAAAAGAAAGAACCCAACCACTCAACTTTGTGGTTATCAACATCCCCTCAAGCTATGATGTGATCATCGGAAGACCAGGACAGTGTGCATTTTACATGGCCGTGTCTGTTGGCCATGGCACATTCAAATTTCCCACCGAAAGGGGCATAGCAACCCTTCAACCCTCTCAGGAAGCCTACATGGTTGAAGGTGAAAGTTCAAACAGTGAAGAAGACAGACAAAGGTTGGTCATAAACCCTAAATACCCTGAACAAAGAATAAGGGTCAACCCAAACCTTTCTCAAGAGACCCTTTCATACCTTGAAAAGTTGCTAACACACTACAGCGATGTATTCGCTTGGTGTCCTGAAGATATGACCGGGATCCCCCGGGACATTGCCGAACATGAGTTGAGAATACCACCAGAGGTCAAGCCTGTGGTCCAGAAGAAAAGAAGCTTGGCACCAGAGAGAAGTTTGGCAGCCTGCCAAGAGGTCGAAAAGCTTGTGTCAGCCGGTATTCTCCGAGAAGTCAAGTACCAGTCATGGGTTGCAAACCCGTTTATGGTCAAGAAACCAGACAACTCTTGGAGGATGTGCATAGACTTTAAGGATCTTAACAAAGCTTGTCCCAAGGATTGCTATCCACTACCAGAAATTGATCTCAAAGTTGACTCCCTCACAGGCTACTCGTTCAAATGCTTTCTTGATGCATACAAAGGCTATCACCAAATCCTCATGAAAAAAGAGGATGAGGAAAAGACAGCCTTTCACACGGATAAAGGGATCTTTTGCTATCAAAAGATGCCTTTCGGCCTCAAAAATGCAGGAGCAACCTATCAACGGCTCGTTGACAAAGCCTTCGAAAGCCAAATCGGCAAAAACATGGAGGCATATGTCGATGACTTGGTTATTAAAAGCAAGACGGAATACCAAATGCTCGATGATATTCAAGAAACTTTCAAGAACCTCAGGAAGGTTAACATGAAGTTTAATCCGGAAAGGTGTTCATTTGGATTCGAGGAAGGAAAATTCTTGGGCCACATTGTTGGAAAACAAAGCATCAAAGCCAACCCTAACAAAGTAAAAGCCGTCCTTGAAACTAAGCCACCAAAGACCAAGAAGGAGGTTGAAAGCTTGAACGGGAAGCTTGCAGCCTTGAAGCGTTTTACCTCAAAGTTAGCCGAAAGATCTCTGCCCTTCTACAAAACGCTCAAGAACTGCTCAGATAAAAAGGATTTCAAATGGACTGAAGAAGCTGAAGAAGCTTTCAACCAGATGAAGCAACATCTAGCTTCCCTACCAGATATCGCGGAACCAAAAACCGGGGAGTTAATATCGGTGTACCTCTCAATCACGGACGAGGCCATCAGTGCAGTCCTCACCATTGAGCGAGACAAGGCCCAGGTACCCGTTTATATTTTCATCAAAACTTTAAAATTAGCTGAAACGAAATATCCTCCCCTTGAAAAACTTGCCTTAGCCTTAGTTCAAACAGCTAGAAGGATTCGAAGGTATTTCCAAGCACACCCCATACAAGTGGTCACCGACCAACCTATTAAGAGTGTGCTTGAAAAACCTGAAAACTCGGGGCGATTAGCCAAATGGGCCATAGAACTAGGTGAACATAACATCACCTATGTCCCAAGGAAAGCTATCAAGGCTCAAGTCTTGGCCGATTTCATTGTGGAAGTCCCAAACCAAACAGTCACTGAAGTAAACACTGCCACCTCTGAACCTTCCAACCCTGAAGCCTGGAAGCTTTTTACCGACGGGGCTTCAAGTGTTGAAGGGTCAGGGGCTGGATTAATTTTGATCAACCCAAAAGGTTTGGAATTCACATATGCTCTTCGATTTGATTTTCAGACCACCAATAACGAGGCTGAATACGAAGCACTAATAGCCGGCCTAAGGCTGGCCAAAGAAATGAAGGTTGAAAAGCTTGAAGTGTTCACAGATTCGTTGCTGGTCTCAAGCCAAGTGAATGACAACTACATAGCTAAAGAGCCCAACATGAAAAAATACAGAGAAAAATCCAAGGAACTGATGAGTACCTTCCAAGCATGCAACATCAAGCAGATCCCCAGATCTCAAAATAAAAAGGCCGATGCCCTAAGTAAGCTTGCATCTCTCACTTTTGCCTACCTCACCAAGAAGGTACTGGTAGAAGTGTTGAAGGCCCCATCCATTAATGAATTGGAGGTTCAAGATGTGGTTACCGAAGAAGAACCAAACTGGATGACTCCCATAAGAAAGTTCCTCAAAAATGGTGAATTACCCAATGATCAAGTGGAAGCTAAAAGGGTTGAAATCAAGGCAAGGCAATACATACTGCAAGGAGAAACCCTTTACAAAAAGGGTTACCTTGCTCCCTTGCTAAGATGTGTCGGTCCCGAGCAAAGTAAGTATTTGATCAAGGAAATTCATGAAGGAGTGTGTGGAGCTCACTTTGGAGCAAGGTCGGTAGTTGCAAAGCTCATGAACCTCGGATATTTCTGGCCTTCAATGCATCGCGACACAGCCGAAGAATTGAAGAAATGTGATGCCTGCCAGATCCATGCACCAATCCCAAAAAGTCCGAAGCATGATTTAGTCCCAATAACCTCGGCTTGGCCATTCCATAAGTGGGGAATGGACATTGTTGGTCCATTTCCCCCAAGCAAAGGCGGAGTGAAATTCCTACTGGTGGCGGTAGACTATTTCACCAAGTGGCCCGAGGTCAAGCCACTTGCCAAGATCACAGTAAGCAAGTCATTGACTTTGTCTGGGAAAACATCATTTGCCGTTATGGATTGCCAGGAGTACTTGTCACCGACAACGGAAGACAATTTGCTGAAAAACCTTTCAGCATTTGGTGCAAGGAATACAAAATCAATCAAGTTTTCAGCTCAGTGGCTTATCCGCAATCAAACGGCCCGGTTGAAAGAACAAATAGAAGCATAGTGGAAGGCATCAAGACAAGATTGGGAAGATACGAAAGCAACTGGCTCGAAGAATTGCCTAGTGTCCTATGGGCAATTAGAACAATAGAAAAAACAAGTCATAAGAAAACACCTTACAGCTTGGTATTTGGATCCGAGGCTGTGATCCCTGCCGAAATAGGAGTTGTAACCCAAAGAATTGTCAACATGGATCCCGAAGCAAACCAAAAAGAGACCATGTTGAATTTACAACTCCTAGAGGAAGCAAGAGATCAAGCCGCAATTCAAGAAGCCAAATACAAGCAACAAATGGAAGCTTACTACAACAAAAAAGTCAAGAACGAACGTTTCAAGCCAGGGGACCTGGTCCTCAGAAACAACGAAGCCAGCAAGAAAGAAAATCAAGGAAAGCTTGGCCCAAAATGGGAAGGCCCATACACCATCCTTGAAGCACACAAAGGTGGATCCTACAAGCTGGCTGATTCAGAAGGCAAAAGGCTTCCAAGGCATTGGAACGGCAAAACCCTGAAAAGGTTCCATGTTTAGACGGAAAAGTTTGGTTTGTATCAAAATGTATTTCAAGCAGGGTTATGAATATCTTTTGTAAAAAGCAAGTATTGCTTTAATGAATGAAGTTGTTTTTATCAAACTTGTCTTTCTATCCCAAAATCAGGTTGAGAACCTAGCAAAAAACTCCATGGCAAGGGCCATGTAAGGGGATGAGCTCCCAGGCCACATCGCTCAATAGGTTCAAGGGTTGAATGAGCCTATATAAGGGGTGAGTTCCTAAATCAATACAACTCCATGAGACTTCTAAAGAAAACACAAAATTGTCTCATAGATGGGTATGAGCAGCCTACACCAAATGTTCCCTAAGCCTTAAAAATATAGTCCACAAAAAGGCTAAAAAACCAAAAGAAATAATAAAAAGGATAGGTGCTATCTCTTCTTGTTAAAAATGCCAAGGCCAAGTGTCTGCAGCACTGAACCCTTTTAGGTATAAAAAACATAAGGGCAGCACAAACTTGACAAAGACAAAGTTACAAAAGAACAAAGCAAATCCAAAAAGAACAAAGTCAATTGGACAAAAATCACAAAGGTACAAACCAAGCCAGGACGCAAAACTAAGAAGCCTTCAAGGCTTCAAGCCACCCGGGCAATACCTCGAAACCTTAAGGGCTTCAACCTATTAACAGACAGCCAAAAGGCTTGGACGGTTAAAAGCCAAATGAACTGCCTTGACCGAAAAGGCAGAAGCATAAAACCATAATAAATGGAAAATAGCTAAAACATAATATCATATAAAAGAAAGCCCCAAAAAGACTTTCAAACATAAGTTAGAAGCAAGTCCTAATAACTTGCAAGCTTAAACTACTGTTCCAGCGGCCACAAAGGCCTTAAAACACAACCAACAGGAACCTTAAGGGTTCCTAATAACCTAATATTGTTCAAGTTAACATTACAAAACATAAATTGTTTCAGTGCTAAGAAAGCTACGAATCAAGCATCAACAGATTTGGAAACTCCAGAACCTTCGCCCTTGGCCTTCTTTGTTTTCTTCAACTTTTTAGTCTTCACACCTCCATCACCACCAACCGCCGAAGCCTCCAAACTCGCATACTTGGGAACATCCGGCTGACCTGAAAGGGTATCATCACTATCCCCCGAATAGGATCTCTTCCTTGAAAGAGAGCCCAAAACCTCAGCACAGACCTTCTCATTTAGGCCCTCCGGTTTCAAGTCCTGCAACACAGCAAGAGGCTTACCAAAACAAGTGGAAACCTGATGGATGTAGGGATAGGTCAACTTCTCCATTTTCTCAACGGAGCCTTTAAAAACATCAGAAGGCTCGGGACGAAACAGAGGTGACTTCTCCAAAGGATGGCCGGATTCATGAAGTTTATACCCAGCAATAAGGCCTTGGTGTTTCCCCAGGTTAAGAAGCTTAGTGTAAACGTCACCAAGAGCAGAGTTAAACTCTTTGGAGTGCAATAGATAAGTAACCACTTGGTGAAAACCCTGCTCTATGAGCCATTGGTTATCCATAGTAGCCTGAGCAACTGAAGCTTTCAACCTCTCTTTCTCCTTACTAAAAGCCTGTTGCAGAACAAACAAAGCTTCCCGGTCAGCCCTAAGTTTCAACCTATCAGCCTCGAAGCTCTTTTTCAAGTCACCCATCTCAATCTCATGCATCTTTTTCAGATCACTAACCTTCTTCTCCCATGCTGCTTCCTTCTCGGCAAAACCAGCTATCTCCTTTTTCATCCCAGCCATGGAGGATTTCATTTTATCCTTCTTCTTGGAGAATTCTTCATATTCCCGCATTCTCTGACGAAAACGGGCAATGCCTTGAGGAAGCATGGCAGCAAGGTTGCAAGTACTCAAAATCATACGGGACAACATCAGGTCATCATCCATCCCAGTAATAGTCTCGTGCACTGAGGGAGGAGCAATGTGACTCAGAGCATCCTCACAAACAACAGCATCTTTGAAACTGTCATCATTCTTCACCGACCAAGTAGGCACATAAATCCCTTCCGGATCCAACCCTTCAACGTCCCTGCTCGAAGACTCCTGAACAGGAGTGGCAACAACCTTCTTGCCTGAAACCTTTTTACCATGGACAACCAATTCCTTATCCTTCTCAGCACCTGCTTCAACACCTTGATCTTCCGAAACTTCAATATCGTCACTCAAGTCCACTGGTTCAGTAGAAGTGGATTGAGGACCAGCTTTCAACAACCGACGAGAAGATCGGCGGGTTGAAGATTTAGGAGCATTAGACTTAGAAAAACCCTTGGCAGTAGCAGCACTAACATAACCTAAGCCCTCAAACCTTTGATCAACAGTTCTAACCACAACATTCTCACCAGGAACAGACGGCGCATCCTCAAAAACAACATCAGAAGTATCGTCGCTCTTAATAAAGTCCAAAGCAGACATGACTGCAAAAAACAACAACAAATAAGTCATAGGTTAAGAAAAACATAAAGAGGACAAAAAGGAAAATGCATACCAATTCCACTCCTCATAAGAACCGGATCCCGATCAACATTCCCCCAAATTTTACTAACCCCTAAAAGAACTAGTAAGTGTTCAGGAAAGGGACAAACCCTCGAAGGGCACCCCCGGATGGCATTGAGAAAAACAGCATTCAATTCAGACTCGGAAGGTTCCGAATCATTGAGAACAGCATCCGGATTCCTCCACACCATTTTAAATGGGAGAATAGTATCGGAAACCCAGAAAAAGCGGTCTTTCCAAGCCCAAGCGTAGTAACCATCGACGAAATAAGGCAGGTATCAACTTTGGTTGTTTCAAAAGTAAACCAATCGCCATTCTTAGCCAAGCGAAAAAACCGGCGAAAGAGTAAAACGGAAGGATCATACCCAAGTGCACGACACAAAACCTCAAAATGCAAAACCCTAGCCATCCCCTTTGGATGAACTTGCCCAAAAGAAACCCGATAATACTCCAACAAGTTCAAAACAAAAAACGAAAAGGGATAACGAAGGTTCGAGAACTCAAAATGACTACAATAAAGGGCAATCGAACCAGAAATCGGATTATTAACGGGAACATCACAAGCAGGGGCAGTTGGGTTAAACTTCCTATCAATACCATATTCCATACAAAATAAATCTACCTCCTCTTGTGTTAACCGGGAAAAAGATTTTGCTAAGTCCTTACGAGCACCCATTTTTTGAAAACGGAAAATGAAGAATGCAAGATGAAAAGGAAACCGGAACTAACCTTAGAGAAGGAGAGAAAATGGCAGAAACTTGGAAAGAATTATGAAACAAATGGATAAGTTTGAAAATATAAAATAAGTATAAGCCTACAATAGGGGTAATAATGGCAAAACAGTAACTCCTGCGAAAACCGCCACCCTATCAACTGCCATACATCAATTAAATCAATTGTCAGTTATTTAAAATTCAAATTCAAAACATTAACTGCCTTCAACCTTTCAAGCCTTCAAGCAACGAACCCTCGAAACCTTCAGGCAATAAAATACGTACATAAAAGTCAGAAGTCTTTGAGCTTATCACCCAAAAACCTCTGACTTGGGGGGCTGATGACGGGGGTAGCTCAAGACTAAATAAAATGATTAAATATGTAAATGCTCAAAAGGTTAAACGGTTCAACGGTTGAAAAGCTGTGAGTTGGGAAAAGCAATGCGGAAACAGTGGCCGGTCACATCTGGAGATCGCTTCACCAACCCGCAGCCGCAAAAGTAAAGCAGGTCTGCACAATGCACACTATTATCCGGGGGTCAAAAGCCTTCAACCCCCGAAAGGGGAAACCCTCCACTGCAAGCAAGGTTACTAGTCTAATACATTCCACTTCGGGAGATGCCTTCTCTTATAAAATGACACTTCATTTACTTCAGAAAACATCTCCTGACCAACTCTGATTCTCTAATCTCTGGTCATTCACATCGAATGCTTGTCTCACACAAGTCATTCCCTTTCACATCCAACACACACATTCCCTTTGCTACCACTTCCAAATCCGAGTACGATTCAGAGGAGGATCCATAGCAAAGAACAACAATAAACTAGTAAACCTCCTTCCACGTCTCACAAACGTGGGGGGACCCCACGACCTGCGTTAGGCAAGGTTGAACCCTTCAACCATTTTGCCTAGCCAGTCCAGCTACCACCGTTGGTCTTGTATTTGTAGCATCAACAGGGAGTGTCTTCTAAACTCAAAGAAAAAATTGTTGATAAAACTGAACCACCAACGGACAAATTCAAAGTGTTTAAAAAATTCTACATTTGAGGTTGGTGAGAGTTCAAGACGTTTTTTACAAAAGAAGAGGGAATCTTAACAACCAAACGTGGGTTGTTAAGAAATTAGATGTTAAATCTGGAGATAAATTTGTTTCTTCGGAAGCAAAGGAGCCACTTTCTGGCGATGAATCTGACTCGTCAAAGTCAGAGGAGCCACAAGTTGAGCTAAAAAGTGATAACTCCGTTCCGACAATGGATGATGCAAATTTTCTACCATTGTCAAATGGAAACTTAAAACAAAAAATTGGCAAAGTTGAAATTTCAAATCAATTCTTTTTCTGAAAAGAAAGAATTAGATGTTGAAAAAGTCTTTAATTGTCACACCCCGACCACGTAGAACATACAAAACGTGGCGGAAACATCGGGGAGTGTTGTAACAGAATTAATTGTTTCAAATCCATGGCAATTAAAGTTTCGTTTTATTAATCAAACAAGAGAGTTACATTGTTTTAAACAAGAAACAAAGAGTATATAACAAAAATTAACTAGTTCTTGTCTCGTTTTAAGTCACTAAGGCACAGGTCCGCCTAAGTATGTCTTGATAAGTCCTATGCATCATCTCCTGAAAACACATGTGAAAATAGGTACGTCAGCATAAAAATGCCTGTGAGATACATAGGTTTTGTGAAAACAGAATTCATGACTTATGTTTGAGAAAATGTTTAGTCATGAACCTTGTAATTTGCTTTGTTTTGTAAATCATTTGAAAAACGATAAGATCAGCTGATATGTATAAATAAGAGAATAATGTAAGGTAAAATGAATAACCATGTAAAATGAGTTTGTATAAGATAAGTTGTTGTAAAACAATGTCTTATGAAAAGTATGTTATTTGTATAAAATGTTATATGACTTAAATTGAAATGATTCAAATAATGCTACGATATGTAATACCATACAAACACTTATATATAGGAAGTACCAGCGGCGTATCCACCATGCTTGTATCATATTACACACGCCTCGTTACTTACATCACTTACTCAAACCAAACCATCAAGATGTAATGTTTAACAATTGTAGAAATGTTTATGTATGGTCAAATACGGTTCATACGGTTCACAGATACAAACGGTTCACTGATACAAACGGTTCACAGATACAAACGGTTCACAGATACAAACGGTTCACATAGTCAAATGATTACAACGGTTCACATAGTCAAATAGTTATAAACGGTTCAAAATGTAATATAATGTGTTCATATGCTGGATGAGTATATGCAACAAATTGTAATGTAAAACAATGTACTAAATATGCACTAAATGGACATACATAGCATAAAATGTATTGAAATCATGTACTATAAATGTACTAATGAACATAGCAAGTATATGATGTGAAAACAGGAAAGCATGAAAGTAACAAGTAGGCACATGTGTTTCACCCCAAAACGTTTCGAAAACAGTAAAAGAGGGGTCTATGTACTCACTTGAGATTGCTTAGTAGTCCTTGAGTAACAACCAAACAATGCTAGAGATCACGGATATCAAACGGCACCTAATATAGGTAACTATGTTAATAACCGGACCTAAATCGGAGGATCGGATAGAATGAGGGTTCGTAAACCAAACGAGTGTGGAGACTCGTGTAATATGGTTTAACAAAGCCTACATACTAAATGAAACCTAACATAAGTGCTTACGACCCATTACGACTCGTTTAGGTAGCTTATGCTACTTTAACGCGTCGTTCGCGTGAAACGCGTTTGGACCGCCTAACTAGCCCTATGACAAGTGTTATATGCCTAAACATGTTACATAATCTGTTATGTGTCAAAAGTTTAGGTTACATATGCTTAATTACCAATTATACATGAAAAGGGTATTCTGGTAATTTACCTAAGGCATATAAACTACCTATCATACAACTATTCAAACGAAGCGACCATAAGGTATAACCTCGGAAGGTTATTCCCTATATACTATGGTCACCTAATGTGTTTGGTCGGATCCTAATGATTGACCAAATGGGTCGGGTTCGAAGGTATAAGCGATTTATTAGATCGCTTACCCTACGACCCTAGACAACGTGGTAATCAGTAGGCATAGTCCCAAAGGACTATAACCAACGTGATTACACTCACGTTGCGAAGTTCAAACGAACTTCGCATTGACCATAAACTGGTCAATGAAGAAAGTCAAACAAAGTTTGACTTTCAGACTCGAAAAGCAATAAAATAACGAAATAATACTTACGAAGGGTCCCCGAATGCTAATCCCGATCCAAGTAGCTCAGGTATGAAACAAAGGTTTCAACTTAGAGCTTCTCAAATCAGAATTCTTGTGGGTTTTGCAATGGGGTGGGTTGGGTATTTATAGGATTCGGAGAACCGTTAAGATCGTTTCTTGAATATTGTGCTTTGATCTTGTCCATACATGTGCACACATGGTTTTGTAATACCATGTGCCCACAATACCAGCCCATAGATTCCCCAAAACCATTTGCAACAAGTGGAACAGACCAGATTCGATGTTTCTGCATGTTTCTGCTGTCTAGGAGGCTGATGCGGCCCGCTTCAGGATCAGGCAAAACTCAGGCGGGCCGCCTGGCCTTGTCTGATCAGAACAAGTTTGCAGAAATTACAGTTTTGGTCCCTGCACATGTTTAAGGCCATTTCCGACACTTCTAAGGCCCGTAAAGACAACTTTAAGGCCCTAAAATGATGCCTAAACATTGTGGACATGAAACATGCTAAAAAATATGTCGGATGTTGGTTCGTTTGGTCGTACAAACGCGATGTTCGCTTAATTACGACGGAATGCGCATAAGCGCGAAAAACGATCCAAAATGCGTGACGAATGGATTTTTCTCATGCCAAACACTAAAATAAAATATTTTAGTGCTTACATAAATTTTTGGATGTCCGGATGTATTCAGAACGTAAGTTATGCGTAAAAGTGCAAACTTGTGCACTTTTTGACACTTTTAGTCCCTGAATGACCCAAAAGTTTATTTTAGCACACCGAACCCCTCAAAGCCTAATTCTAAGCTATGTAAAGGATATTTAAGGTTTGTTTAACTTATGGTCATGTTCCGGAATGTTCGTTACAGTTCAAATTGGCATACTTTCGCAGTTTGTTAAGTTTAGTCCCTGTAAGCGAATAAACTAGATTTTGCCATACCAAAGCCTTCAAAACTTATTTATAAGTTATGTAAAGGTTAATTAAGGTATGTTAAGCCTATTTCACTATTCCGGAGTGTTCGTTGCATTAAACTGGTTATATTTACGCATCAGTGCGCGTATAACCCTCCAGAAAGCGATTTAAAGCTTGAAATCGAACAAGAGTTGATATGTGTAAACGATACACATATTTTTACAAATCCCAAGTATGAAATACAATATTTCATTGGTTTGGCATTTGTTTGATGGTTGAAGTGACACAGGTGTCACATTAACCCTAAAGTTCTAAATATTTTTGGAAAAAAATGGTTGAACGGAAGGTCAAAGGGGTAAAGGAATTCTATGAAAAGAATAAGAAAGGAAAGAAACCGAGTGATGATGACTCGGAATCACCCAAGGACCGTCAAGCTTGGGTGAATCTCTTTAACTAAAAATCCTGACTTGCCGGAACTCCCAGGTTGGTAATTGGGGAGTAGGAATCGGCATCTTTCTTGAGAAATTCACAACTGTGATATTTCAAGTTACAGGTAGTATTGTTGATAAGAACCTACAAGTGGTTAATCAAGTTCATTAAGTTGAACTTGATTTAACTTTCATTCAAGTGGTTAAAGAAAAGGAAAAGAGAAATTACAAGTGGTAATTTGACAACATTGTGATGAAACCCCATGATTTTTGATCATCAACAAATCTAATTTTCCGGAAAAACCATTTTGATTAAAACAAACTTAAATGTTTTGAAATCATAATGGGAAAATAGTTTGTTGTCAGGGGGAGTTCTGATTGTTTATGCCAAGTGAATGGCGAATTGAAGCAATTCACACCAGTTTGTCATTTTAGTTGTACAATTTATTGCTTTTTCGTTTCAAATTTTCCCGGAAAATAAAAAATTGAAACATATTTTTGATTTTAGGGGGAGTAAAAAATTTAGAAATTTCGAAAATTTGAAAAATCCAAAAACATGATAAGATCTAAAAAACCAAAAACATCGAAAAAACAAAATGAGTTTTGTTGTGAAAAAGAGGAAATGATAGTACATCAGTAGACAATCACAGTACGCTAAAGAATTGGAAAGTTAAAATGTGATAAACGGTCTCACTGATGATATGCCAGTAGGTTTTTACACTCTTAGTAGATTGTTTTCGAGATATAAATCTAAATATCAAATACTTACTTATCTCGTGGGGAACATCTCTCGGATATATAGGTAACCCCTGAAATCTTGTTTGAAGGGCTTTCTATTTCTGACATACTAGGTCTTTGTGCGTGATGATATCTGGGGTATTATCCCAGGACTTCTGATTTTGCGGGAGCAATAGCCTAGTCCTCGTATAATACTCTGCACTGCTTTAATCATAAAGCTTACCCTCAGCATAAAAAATGATGAAACATTGAAAAATGCTAATCATGTGTTGTTGAAGAAAAGATCCCCAAACGGGACAGACCTAAAAGTCGAGCCATCATCTCTCTGTCTGAATGGAAGTTCTAACCTGAGCTCTCATGGTCTCGCATTACCCATTTACAGATATCATTAGTGTACATTCACCTGTAAGACTGAATATAGGAGTCTGGATACAGGAGTATATTCTGAGGTGGGACACGTGAATAAGTTTAAGTCCATTAAAACATTAATCACGTATCTCGAATCAATTGAACTTTGTGTGAAAATTTAAGTGGATCAGTATACTGACAATCTAAGTGAATCGTTTAGAACTTAAAGTGTTTAAAGCTCAACGGTGCTAGTGATTTGTCAAAAAACTGATATGATCCTCTTACACAACTCACAAAAATATTGTCTGTAAATATTTCTTTATTGCATTTTAACACACTGAAAATCTTAAAAATCCAAAAAGAGTATGTTTTAGCATAAAATTTTGAAAATTCAAAAAGATTTTATTTCATCTCATTTTCGACAACTGATGTTGGAAAGTTGATTTTCAAAATTCCAAGTGCTGAGCATGATGAACAACAGGGTTGGGAGCGTTTTTTTTTTTTTTTTGAAATGATTAAATGGTTCATTAATTTGAAACCAAATTTGAGTGTTACGAATACAAGGGGTTAAACAGAGATTAAAATTGTTATATATAAAAAAAAACCTTATGCTTTGGGTAGAGTATGTGCAGGTAAAAAGCTTTAAAAGAGCTAGGTTTTGACTTCTGAGGACTTTCCGCATAAGCATATGGAGATTAAAGCCAGGTTTCTGATCCTATTGCTACGGAGAGCCAGGAGACATTCTTGAACCTATGAAAGATGCAGATTGTGAATTCCAGACTGCGATCCCAGCTTATCGAAAGGGGGAGTCTGAAGACATAAGAGCCAGATTTCAGATTGCTGAAGAGTTTAAAGAATCAAGAGACCTGATCAAGAGAATTTGAAGAGTAAGGTTGAGATGCTGAAAGAGAAGAGAGTGATTGATGCGGATGCTTACAGAGAAATATACTTTGGAAAGAGCGAGAAGACTGATCAAGACTGAAGACTCAATACACTGAAGACTCGTCAACATCCAAGGGAGAGTTTTTTAGTGCATATGTCTGTTGACTTCGTCTTGTATCGAGTCATGTAACTAGATAGATAGACCAAGACACGTTGTACGATAGAAACGGGAAACAAGCTTGAAACAGCCACCTCACACGAACTGACCAGTTCATGCGAACTGGCCAGGTCGTGCGAAGTGGACCAGCTCGTATGGACAGCTTCGTGCGACCTGGACTCCCTATATATATAGAGGGTATTGGGTCTTCATTTGTAAGAACTTCCGATTCCGGTAGCGAAGCTTTGCCGAAGTGTCGCCAAGCCTGTGTAACGTTGTGAAATCAATCTAAACGACATTTAATCTACTTCTAAGTGTATATCAAGCTGCTACAACATCAATACATCTGTTTCCGCTTTTCGTATTGATCGAGAACTCTTCTGAACGTCTCGTTTGATCGATTCACCGATCCTACATAGGTTCGTCATTGTTTTCATTGGCGAGATCCTAATCTACTCTAAGAGCCAGGAGGAACACGAGCAGCATCTGCGTCTTATTCTTGAACTCCTACGAAACGAGCAACTTTTGTGACAACTGTGCTCTGTAATCGGTGTACAATATAAAACAATGTTAATTATCAATAAAACAATGTGTTTGTGTGTTATTATGTGTATATTTGTGTTCGATGATTTTACGATTCGATTCGATTCCGATTTCAAGCTTTAAATCGCTTTCTGGAAAGTTATACGCAAACTGGTGCGTAAGCGCAGTCAGTTTAACGCGACAAACACTTCGGAATAGTGACATAAGCCAAACATACCCTAAATATCCTTTACATAACTTAGAAATAAATTTTATTTTAATCAGGTTCGTGTTGAAAAAATAAATTAAAACGCTTAAAAACGTTATTTTCAAGTTTAAGCGCGTACCGCGTGTTTCTGTGCGATACAGTGCTTCTACTCTGCAAAACGCAGACAACACAGCCAGTCTCGGCAACTGAAATTTATTTCAGCAATATTTTGGCCAAATTATTTTTATAGAATAATAAAAATAATTTAGAACGCCATAAACCGGGATTTAAACGCTAGATAAAATACCCGGTATCCAGTTAAATACCTGTTTTATCTATTTTACCATACAAACTTACACTTTACCCCCTCCCCCCATGTATATTACGGTCACTAGGACCCTACCAAGATCACCCAATATTTGCTAGATCTCCTAGATATCTTATTTGATCTTGTTAGGACAAGTGTTGTTGCATGCCTTCCTCCAAATCTCTACATATATCTCCATATTCTTACAAGATCACAAATCTCCTTCTCTCCTCTCTCCCTTGAACCGTAAGCACCACCACCCTCACCATTTCCTTTTTTCCAACTTTGTTCTTCAAGATCAAAGCTCATTCCAAGCATATTTCAAGTTAGTGTGAAGATCCTAAGGTGTTTCCAAGGTGCTTTCAAGTGATTTCAAGCTCCATATCATCAAAACCTCATCCAACAACTTACTTTAATCTTAAAGGTATAACATTTATGTTTAAATCATACTCTTGATTCTTGGTTGTTCTTGATGATTTGAAGTTTCTCTTGAATCTTGGAATTTTCAAAAAACTTGAAATCTAAAATGAATTGGGTCTTGATACAAATAAAAAAATGGTGGTGTATATATATATGTATATAACTGTACACATATATGTGTGTATATAAGTTTTTGAGTTTTGAAGTTTGATTTCTTGTTAAGTACTTGTTTAAGTTGTTACTTGTTCTTGAATGATAGTTAAAATGCAAGTGTTTAATGATCTAAGCATGATATGATAAATGTTCAAATACATCAGCAAATAAACATGAATAAGTTGCATATTTGATGCATTTAGACTAATATGAAATGTTGATGATATGATAGTATGCTTTAGACACTTGTACATGAGAATACATGTTGAATTAAAGCTCAAGAAGTGATAAAAAATGGTTGTATGACAAAAATGATTTAGAACATATTACAAACACTAAAAATAATATTATTTGATGTATTATAATGGCATGAAAGTTTGACATAGGTTTGATAGCTTTGCATGTTGTACATATAGCTTAAAAAGTGGAAAATTATGTGAAATTTGCATGATTTATGTGCTCTATGTGAGACCTGCACTATCATGAGTATAACCACTATTTTATTCAGTAAATAACATAGGTTATTTTAAAATATCAATTCGTTTCGATTTGGGATGGTTCAGGTAACGTTTGATGCAAAACTATGCGGTAAAACGGTTAAAAATCGGCTTTTCGGAGGATTTTTATAAAACTGTTATAGATCAGTAATTAAACTAATATTTTTGATATAAAAATAAGTATTTTAACTTATATTAAGTTTACTTGGTGTTTGGTTAGTCATACGTGACTTCCGGCGCCCAAAAATGTTACCGAATCGCTAAAATAAGTGTTTTTCGACATACACTATAATGGGTTGTTCATGGGTAAATTTTAGGTGTTTCAATGTGCTATGGGTTTTACAATATGAGTATGATGATGGGTTAGTGTTGACAAGATTATGTGTATTACGTTTGAGTATATGTATATAAATACACAAATATAATAAAAAATAATAACTTTTTGAGAAAAATCTCAAAGTTATGTGAAAATTCTAAGTATCGGAGAAACTTATGTATTTTGTGGGTTTTTTGATTATTAAATCATTCTTATTTAATTTAGGACGAATAAACAATTTGAGGGATTGTGTTAACATATAAAAACGCACCCAAAGGTGAGTACATAGATCCCCTCTTTTACTGTTTTCGATTGTTTTGAGGTGATTCATATGTATCAAAACGATTTCGATGATTTTAACGATGGTTTCAAAACGAGTAAGATGGTTTATACTAAACTAATAACGATTTCGACAATGTGAACGAACTTGTTGGTTGTAGTTACATAACGAATGACATTCATTAATTTTGGCCGAACCGACCAGTATTAGGTTATGGTACCATAGGATCCGACAAATCCCGTTATCAGACTGCACCCATGGTTATGTGTGGGTTATGTGGGTAACGACTGAACCTGATGATTGTTAACTTACCCTTTGGTGGTTTGTTAATACGAGTTGAACAAGTTGAACGATGAACGAGTCACGAAGGTTTGAATGTTATTAGCGAGACGGCCAAAAGTAGTTTTCACAACTAAAACGAGAACGATTTTGAACGATTGTGAACGATTTATACAAATAAACGATGATCTATAACGAGAACGAGTTAAACGATGTCACACAACGATGTTTACGAAACTATATAAACCATACGAGTTTCATTACGAGAACGATTTATGATTTGGGTTACATAAACAAATGTTTTGGGTTAAGATTCATGGCATCGAGGTTTATAAATTATAACCAATCTGTTATGACTTGGTTATTCATTTTACAATATAAACATTTTACAAAACAAGGTTTCTAATATCGATTAACGAAGTTGTACGAGATATTTCAACATGTAAACGAGCCATGAATCTGACACTCACACAAAAACTATGTGCTCGCCATCATTTCTTTGCTGACTTTGTTTTTACATATGTTTCAGGTGATATGGCTTGATGTTGATTGCTAGGATGCATAAGTCACATAGGATCTGGACGAGACCTTAGTGAGATAATAACAACGATAGTCGATATATAACTTGCTTGTTTCATGCTAAAACAATGTAAATTACTTAATGAATAAATAAAACAAAACTTTTTTGTATCCATGGTTGTGAAACGATAATTCTGTTACAACACTCCCCGACGTTTCCGCCACGATTTGTTGTTTTACGTGGTCGGGGTGTGACAGAAGAGTTGGTATCAGAGCCAATGGTTATAGGGAATTAGGTTATTAGTAATGCTTTGACCTAGACTATAACTTTCTAGGAACCCCAATGCAAGTTGATTTGCGTTTAGATTTTTAAAAACAAAACCGTCACCTACCCTTAGGTGATAATTATGAGTTTTCAAAATCTCGTCAAAGTTTGGGTCTAAGTAATGTGAACACGTGCAAACTGGAAGAGTGAATGCATGTACCCTGAGTTTTCTGTCTAAGGCTAGAGTGTTCGTACAAATCCACATAATCGGACCAGTCACTCTTACCTGGGAACTCTTGGGGTGAGTGTTCACTTATAGGCGAGCATGTCTTCGCGATACATTATTTTGACTCATTACTTTGATTAGTCACTGCGTGTCGTTTGTTTCTTCGAGGTAACGAACAAATGATCGCCTTCCTTATGTTTCGTCGATATTTTCAATACCACTTTTGTTTTTCTTAAATTATCAACCTCACTCGTTTCTCATATTTCCTTGTTAGACAATGCCTCCTCGACGTGATGCACAAACTTTTACTGATGAAGAAGTCGCAGCCCTTGTCTCTCAGCAAATGGCTGCTGTGCTTCCAGGCGTTGTGATCCAAATCCACGAGCTATAGAACAACAATAACAATAGCAATGCACAATGTAATTTCAAGAGTTTCAATTCTGCTAAGCCGCTAAAGTTTTCTGGGTCGCAAGGAGCAACTGCGCTCCTTCAATGGTTCGAAAGTATCGAGAGCACATTCAGACATGTGCAATGTCCGAATGGGCGTAAGGTTGAATTTGCATCAAGTGTGTTTGAGAAGCGTGCTCTTACGTGGTGGAACGGAGTGATGCGCGATAGGGGTGCCGAAGTGGCATTAGCACAAACATGGGAAGAGCTTCGAGCTCTCATGATGAGAGAGTTTTGTCCCCGTCATGAAATTCGAGCTTTGGAACGAGAGTTTGACGATCTAAAACAAGATGGGGGAGAACACCGTGCGTATACGGATCGATTTGAGGAACTCAGTCTTTTGTGTCCTACTATGGTTACCCCGTTGGAGAAAGCGATAGAGAGGTATATCGATGGTTTACCCGATTCCATACAGGATATTGTGACTGGCGTTAATCCTACTACTGTTCGTCACGCGATCGAGTTATCTGCTACCCTGACTGAGTCACAAGTCAGGAAGGGTAAACTTACCTGCAAGGGTGATAAGAAGAAATCGACCGAATCTGTCAAGGAAAAGGGTAAAGGTAAGAAAGGTGAGTCGTCGAAGAAGTCGAGAAAGCGAAAGGGTGCTCAGAACTTTGCAGTTACTACTCAGAACCCTCAGAACCCACCAGCTCAACCGCCTGCGAAGAAAGCGTATGCTGGTACCGCACCTTATTGTGCTCGCTGCAACGGTCATCATGTTGCACAACAAGCTTGTAAGCAATGCATAACGTGTGGTAAGTTTGGGCATCTGGCCAACACCTGTCGTTTGGGTCAGAATCAGATTGTTCAGAATCAAGCTCCAGTTCAGGGGAATGCTGCTAGATTCCCACCGGGTTCATGTTTCAATTGTGGAGAGTTTGGTCACTTCCGCAAAAACTGTCCGAGGTTGGCGAATGCAAATGCGAATCCGAACGTGAATGTCAACGCGAATGCGAATCCCGCTCGTGGACGATCATTCAATCTGAATGCAAACGAGGCTCTAGCTGACAACCTCGTGGTCAATGGTACGTTTCTTGTTAACAATAGACATGCATCTATTCTTTTTTATTCTGGTGCCGATAGAAGTTTTGTTTCATTATCGTTTGAACATTCGCTTGCGATACCTAGAACTAAATTGAGGAAACCCTTATCTGTCGAAGTTGCTACTGGTAAACCTCTTGTTCTCGATTCTGTTATTCGTGACTGTCAGTTAAACCTTGATAACCATCTTTTTCCCATTGACCTCACGCCGATGCAACTTGGGAGTTTCGATATTATCGTGGGGATGGATTGGTTAACCAAACATCATGCTGAGGTGGTTTGTTTCGATAAGATTGTTCGTATTCCTCTTTCGTCTGGCGATGTTCTGGAAGTTCGTGGTGAGAAGCCATTTGGTGATTTGAAGCTTATGTCGTGTACAAAGGCCCAAAGTTATTTTCGAAAAGGATATGTTGCTTTCTTGGCACATGTCACCGAGGAGAAAGACAAGAGCAAGAGTATTCAGGATATTCCGATTGTTCGGGATTATCTAGAGGTGTTTCCCGATGAACTGCCTGGTTTGTCGCCAGTTCGTCAAGTCGAGTTTCATATTGACCTTGTACCCAATGCCAACCCGATTGCGAAAGCACCTTATCGTCTTGCACTGTCGGAGATGCAAGAGTTATCAAAACAAATTCAAGAGTTGTCTGATAAAGGATTCATCCGTCCGAGCTTTTCGCCTTGAGGAGCACCTGTCCTCTTTGTGAAAAAGAAAGATGGATCTTTTCGAATGTGTATCGATTATCGTGAGCTTAATAAGCTTACCATCAAGAATCGATATCCCCTACCTAGAATTGATGATCTCTTCGACCAGCTGCAAGGTGCTTCATGCTTTTCCAAGATCGATCTGCGCTCTGGGTATCATCAACTTCGTGTTCTCGAAGAAGATATTCCAAAACTGCATTCCGTACGAGATATGGGCACTACGAGTTCACTGTCATGCCTTTTGGTTTGACGAATGCCCCAGCTATCTTCATGGACTTAATGAACAGGGTTTGTAAACCTTATTTAGATAAGTTCATCATTGTGTTCATCGACGATATTCTCATTTATTCGAAGTCTCGATCCGATCATGAGCAACACCTTCGTTTGACCTTGGAACTTCTGAAGAAGGAACAACTTTTTGCTAAATTCTCCAAGTGTGAATTTTGGTTTAGAGAAGTTCAGTTTTTGGGTCATATTGTCAATGAGCAGGGTATCCATGTGGATCCTTGCAAAATAGCAGCTATTAAGGATTGGAATACACCGACGACCCCTACAGAGATTCGATCATTTCTTGGTCTTGCTGGTTATTATCGTCGATTCATTTCTAATTTCTCAAAGATCGCGGTTCCACTCACTGCTTTGACTCAGAAAAATAAGCCTTTTGAGTGGGGACCTAAGCAAGAAGAAGCATTCCAAACGCTGAAACGGAAGCTCTGTGATGCTCCTATTTTATCTCTACCTGTGGGGAAACGATGATTTTGTTGTCTATTGTGACGCGTCGAATCTAGGACTTGGTTGCGTTCTTATGCAACGAGGTAAAGTCATAGCTTATGCGTCTAGACAGCTGAAAATTCACGAGAAGAACTATACGACTCATGATCTTGAATTAGGAGCTGTGGTTTTCGCACTTAAAATCTGGAGACACTACCTCTATGGAACGAAGTGTGTGGTTTTCACAGACCACAAAAGTCTCCAGCATATTCTCAATCAGAAGGAGCTGAACATGAGTCAACGACGTTGGGTTGAACTCTTAAACGATTATGATTGCGAGATCCGCTACCATCCTGGTAAGGCGAATGTCGTAGCCGATGCGCTTAGTCGAAAGGAACGAGTCAAGCTTCATTCTGTTCGAACTCTATCTGATATTCAATCTCGTGTCCTTCAAGCTCAATGATCTTATGTGATCAAAGACTTATTGAAATATGAGCTACCGCTTCAACTCGAACTTAAACTCGAAACGAAGGACGATGGGTTGCTATATTTAAAGGATCGTTTGTGGATTCCGAAACAAGACGATCTTCGCACCTTGGTAATGGACGAATCTCACAAGTCTCGATATTCTATCCATCCTGGTGTTGATAAAATGTACAAGGATCTTCGTACTCAGTTCTGGTGGCCTGGTATGAAGAAGGATGTTGCCTTGTATGTATCGAAATGCCTAACTTGTCTCAAAGTCAAGGCTGAACATCAATGACCTTCTGGTTTGCTTGTACAACCAGAGATACCGGTTTGGAAGTGGGAGAACATTGCAATGGATCTCATCACTAAGTTACCGTGTACATCTAAAGGTCACGATGCTATTTGGGTTGTTATCGATTAACGAAATCAGCTCATTTTATACCAATTCGCGAGGATCTATCTGCTGATAAACTTGCAAAGATTTATGTTGATGAGATTGTATCACGACATGATGTTCCTTTGGATATCATTTCCGATCGTGATGCTCGGTTTTCATCTCATTTTTGGAAGACCATGCAATCTGCTTTGGGAACCCAACTGAATCTAAGCACTACTTATCATCCCCAAACAGATGGTCAGTTTGAGAGAACGATTCAAACTTTGGAGGATATGCTTAGAGCATGCGTGATAGACTTTGGTGGTAATTGGGATTCTCATCTTCCACTGATCGAGTTCTCTTACAACAACAGTTATCATGCTAGTATTAATATGGCACCATTTGAAGCTCTCTACGGTCGAAAATGTCGTTCACCTGTATGCTGGAATGAGATCGGTGAAGCTCAGCTTACTGGACCTGAGCTCATTCTGGAAACAACAGACAAAATCAAGAAGATCCGCGATAATCTTGTGACAGCTCGAAGCCGTCAAAAGAGTTATGTGGATATGCGACGCAAGCCCTTAGAATTTCAAATCGGAGACCGTGTCCTACTCAAGGTGTCACCTTGGAAGGGAGTGGTGAGATTTGGAAAGAAAGGAAAACTTGCACCCCGATATGTTGGACCATTTAAGATTGTTGAAAGAATTGGAAAGGTTGCCTATCGACTAGAGCTACCTCCAAAGCTTGGAAATATTCATACGACTTTTCACGTGTCCAATTTGTGAAAGTGTTTAGCTGATGCTGATCTTCACATTCCTCTCGACGAGATTCAAATCGATGAAACGATGCACTTTGTCGAGAAACCTGTGGAAATAGTGGACCGTACATTCAAACAGTTGAAGAACAAACGGATTCGATTGGTCAAAGTTCGCTGGGAATCCAAACGTGGCCCAAAGTTTACTTGGGAACGTGAGGACCAAATGAAGGCGAAATATCCGCAATTGTTCTCACAAGTTTCCTCTAGTTAAAATTTCGGGACGAAATTTCCTAAAGTAGGGGAGACTGTGACAACTGTGCTCTGTAATCGATGTACAATATAAAACAATGTTAATTATCAATAAAACAATGTGTTTGTGTGTTATTATGTGTATATTTGTGTTCGATGATTTTACGCTTCGATTCGATTCCGATTTCAAGCTTTAAATCGCTTTCTGGAAAGTTATACGCAAACTGGTGCGTAAGTGCAGTCAGTTTAACGCGACAAACACTTCGGAATAGTGACACAAGCCAAACATACCCTAAATATCCTTTACATAACTTAGAAAATAAGTTTCGAAGGATTCGATATGGCAAAAACATGTTTATTCGAACTTTAGAACTAATTACGACAAAACTGCGAAACGAACGTTGGTGACCGTCCGGATAATATTTATATCCCAAAAATATTCTGTTATGATTAAAATTTTATTTTAATCAGGTTCGTGTTGAAAAAATAAATTAAAACGCTTAAAAACGTCATTTTCAAGTTTAAGCGCGTACCGCGTGTTTCTGCGCAACACAGTGCTTCTACTCTGCAAAACGCAGACAACACAGCCAGTCTCGGCAACTGAAATTTATTTCAGCAATATTTTGGCGAAATTATTTTTATAGAATAATAAAAATAATTTAGAACGCCATAAACCGGGATTTAAACGCTAGATAAAATACCCGGTATCCAGTTAAATACCTGTTTTATCTATTTTACCATAAAAACTTACACTTTACCCCCCCCCCATGTATATTGTCACACCCCCAAAACCCACCTGCGGAGTACTACCGCTTGGAGGCGTGACTGACCAGGATCCAGCCACCAATCATATTGAACAAGCATATAAGTAGTTATAAAAGTTCAACCAATACAATTGGTGTTCAACAAAACATAGTTAAGTTGCAAGCGGAAGCATAAGTCTTAAAGTTAAAACATAAGTTTAATAGTTTCAAAGTTTGACATGGCACACAGCCGTCCATGTCCCACAACGATCCTCCTCCATGCAAGCTCCAGCTAAGAATCTAAGGACCTGCAAAGCATGTAGTAACGAGTCAACAACAAGTTGAGTGAGTTCACGGTTGGGTGTTCGTTTTACGTTGTTTCGAAAACAATTTCCTTTATCTGGCATCCTGCCGTGGGGGTTACCCCATAGTTAAAAAAACGTGACTTGTTTATTCCCAATTATTCTGGCAATCCAGCCGTGGGGGCTACCCCGTGTTAGTTATCTGGCATTTCGGCCGTGGGGGCTACCCCATGTATATACTAGACTCGTTACCATATCGACTGCTGACTATAGTCATGTTTATGTGCCCTGAACTGTCAATGTCTATCATCATTGACGTGCCAGTAGTCCATTAGTTCACGCCCGTCCTCTGCGGCACGGTGTGAGGTTTGTCAAACCTAAATAGCGCTATCTAACTAATGACCCGCTCGCCATTGGCCTCGGCGATTAAGTCGATACAAAGATGAGGGACTTCGTGATAGAGTTTTGGTCTAGTACGAGTTATCTGTCCGTGAGGACGAGGAATTACATTCCTGAACCTTTGCTGTCCTACCCAAGGAGGACGAGGAACCCAGTTCCTTAACCCCAATTCCCGACCCCTGGGAATCCCATGCTTTGTAGAGGGTGTGAACTCACCTTGGTTTGCTCGGTAGAAACACAGAAAAGTCAAACAAGCAATGTTGTGGCTACTCACGCCCTATCATAGTTGTATCATACAATCAGGTTCGTATTCAAGTAGTGCACGTATGGCATACACGTATAATAGCAGGTAGCATGCAGGTATAATTTATGGCATACACTCATAACCATACGGTTCACAAAGACACTTATGAGTTCAGTATACAAGCGAACAAGGCCCAATAGTCCGGCCCAAGCACTTCGGCCCGTAACAGTGAGAGCCCAAATAGTGTGTACATGCACATGGGCTCGAGTCGCAACCGGACTCGCAACCACGGTTTCGGTTCGTGCTGTTTTGGTTACGAGTCGCAACTGGACTCGCAACTGTGGTTCCGAGTCACCAAGTTGGTGTGCTGATCATGTGTGATTTCGAGTCGCAACCAGGTGTTTGCGACTCGCAATCTGTGTCGCAACCGGGAGATTTCGACTCATCGTGCATGGTTTCGAGTCGCAACTGATGGTTTCGGTTGGACAGGAGCTGATTCGGTACAGTGTACTACCCACTAACATTCTGATTTCATGTAGCAGTTTGTACTATCCAACCAAAATCCTTAAACATGTTTCTTGTCTAGCAAATTACTAAAAATGGATCAAACATATCAGATTTCAAATATTCAACATGTTCATATGATATTCAACAAGTTCTTCATGTGTTCATCATGTTCATCTTTAGGGTTTTCATCTTTTGAACAAACAAGCTCATTAAACCGATTTATGTCAACATAATCTACTTAGTTTAATGCACCAATGATCCTTATCATTCACATATTCAATCCGAGAACATAATAGCACCATATTCAAACATTTTTCTACTTATTCATATGTTAAGTTATCATGAAACATTAGCAACCACTCTAATCATGACTTTGTCTAGAAATCAAGCATATACATCATAGATGAACAACAACAATCTTAACATCGGTTATTCAAGGAGGATATATATCTATCATGTATGAACCTTAACAAGCAAACATGTTATCAAATCATCATCATCAACCGAAAATCATACATCATTATCAACTCAAAACACAATACACATCCGGTTCACAAACATCATCAAGCATACACTACACTAGTTAAGTTCTATCATTCATACCATTATTAAACAACAACAAACATCATAAATTCACTAACCGGTTCAAGTGTGGGTTCAAAGGTGTGAGTGAAGCTTCCAACCGGTGTGTGTGAGAGACGATCCGAGAGCTTCTTACGGTTGTCGATTGGATCCGAGAATGAAGGAGAGACAATGTTGTGACTTAGGGTTTTAGTGAGAGGATGAGGAGTGTGTGTGTAGAGGAGAGTATGAGTGTTGTCCAAAATGACAAGTGTGGGTATCATGAGGATTATATACTTGTTTCACTTGTGCACCCTAATGGGCTTCGAAATAGGCTAAGGGGTGTGTGTGGCCCAACCGGCCCACATGTTACGGTTCACTCGGTTCATATACATACCCGCATACATACACAAAGCATACACATAGCATAACACATAGTCATATAAGTTCACATGTATTCATTAAATCATCAAATCGGTTAGTCGCTAAACGTTCAAGCACACAACAAAAGGTTCTAAATTTCGAGTTGTCACATCATCCCCAAGTTGAAAGAAATTTCGTCCCGAAATTTGGTAGGCACTCACTGAGGAAGCTAGTTAAGTTGTATGGTTTTCCCGGTTTTCCTGGGGTGTCACATCCACCCCCCGTTGATCTGGAATTTCGTCCCGAAATTCCGTAGCTTCGGCCTCAGTAGTGGGTGTACTGTTTGCGAACAGTTGGGGATACTTTTGTTTCATCTGATCTTCGCGCTCCCAGGTGAACTCTGGGCCGCGACGTGAGTTCCAACGAACTCGAACGAGAGGTATTCTAGTGCTCTTGAGGACCTTAACATCCCGGTCCGTGATCTCGACTGGTTCCTCGACGAATCGTAACTGCTCGTCGATAGTGAGTTCCTTCAAAGGAACTACGTGGGTCTCATCTGACGGACACTTCTTCAGATTCGACACGTGAAAAACGTTGTGAACTGCACCGAGTTCCGCTGGTAAGTTTAATCTGTAGGCCACCCTGCCTATTTTCTCAATGACTTCGAAAGGTCCAACGTATCGTGGGTTAAGTTTACCGCGTTTACCAAAACGAACCACACCCTTCCAGGGTGAAACTTTGAGTAGTACCCGCTCCCCAACCTGGAGCTCAAGTGGCTTCCTGCCCATGTCGGCGTAAACTTTCTGACGTTCACGGGCTGCCGTCATGCGTTTTCGGATCTGAGCGATCTGCTCGGTTGTATCTACCACATATTCTGGACCAGTGATCTGACTATCTCCCACCTCTGCCCAGCAAAGAGGGGACCGGCATTTACGTCCGTACAATGCCTCAAACGGAGCAGCTTTAATGCTGGTGTGGTAGCTGTTATTGTACGAGAATTCCACAAGTGGCAGATGCTTTTCCCAGCGGTTGCCAAAGTCGATTACACATGCACGAAGCATGTCTTCTAAGGTTTGAATAGTGCGTTCGGACTGCCCGTCCGTCTGAGGATGGTACGCTGTGCTCATGTCTAGTCGTGAGCCGAAGGATTTGTGCATTGCTTGCCACAGCTCTGAAGTAAAACGCGCATCTCGATCCGAGATAATGGAGGTGGGCACCCCGTGCCTCGAAACAACTTCCTTGAGGTAAATTTCTGCGAGAGTGGAGAACTTATCCGTCTCCTTGATAGCCAAGAAGTGTGCAGATTTTGTGAGTCGATCCACGATCACCCAAATAGTATCGTTCCCGCGCTGGGATCTAGGTAGGCCAGTAACAAAATCCATGGAAATTTGCTCCCATTTCCATTGAGGTATCTCTGGTTGTTGGAGTAGGCCTGATGGTTTCTGGTATTCCGACTTGACTCTCGCGCAAGTCAAACACTTGCTGACGTAGGTCGCTATGTGGGCCTTCATGCTAGGCCACCGGTACGTAGTTTTGATGTCGTGGTACATTTTATCCGATCCAGGATGTACCGAGTAGCGAGACTTGTGTGCTTCGTCCATCACAAGCTCTCGTAGGTTGCCATAGAGTGGGACCCAGACGCGTCCCGTTACGTAGTAAGCACCGTCTTCCTTCTGTTCTAAGCGTTGCCTCGATCCGCGTAGGGCTTCAGCCCTGACGTTTTCTGGTTTCAGTGCTTCTATCTGAGCTGCTCGTAGTCATTCAGCAGCTCGACCCATCGTCGTTGTCGCATATTTAGTTCTTTCTGCTTGAAGATATGCTCGAGGCTCCTGTGGTCGGTGTAGATCGCGCACTTGGTACCATACAGGTAATGCCGCCATAACTTAAGTGCAAAAACAACAGCTCCCAGCTCTAAATCGTGCGTAGTGTAGTTCTTTTCATGAACCTTGAGTTGGCGTGAGGCGTAGGCTATAACTTTGTCTCGTTGCATCAACACGAAACCAAGACCCTGAATTGATGCGTCGCAGTAAACCACAAAGTCGTCTGTGCCTTCTGGCAAGGAAAGGATAGGTGCGCTACAAAGTCTATCCTTTAGGTGTTGAAATGCCAACTCCTGTGCGTTTCCCCAGCGATAAACAACGCCCTTCTGCGTTAGTGAGGTGAGAGGCTGTGCAATCTTGGAAAAATCCTTTATGAATCTCCGGTAGTATCCCGCCAAACCCAAGAATTGGCGAATTTCCTTTGGTGTACGAGGTGCAGGCCAGTTCTTAATCGAGTCTATCTTGGATGGATCAACATGAATCCCATCCTTGTTTACCACGTGGCCTAGGAAATGGACTTCTCGAAGCCAGAAGTCGCATTTCGAGAACTTTGCATAAAGCTGTTCTGTTCGAAGGAGTTCCAGAATAAGTCGCAGATGCTGCTCGTGTTCCTCCTGACTCTTGGAATAGATCAGGATGTCGTCGATGAAGACTATAACGAACTTGTCCAGGTAAGGTTTGCACACTCGGTTCATCAAGTCCATGAAAACCGCAGGTGCGTTTGTCATCCCAAAAGGCATGACCAAAAACTCATAGTGCCCGTATCGGGTTCTGAAAGCTGTTTTGGAGACGTCCTCTTCCCGGACTCTCAGCTGGTGATAACCCGATCTCAAATCGATCTTCGAATAGTAGCTCGACCCTTGTAACTGGTCGAACAAGTCGTCGATACGCGGTGGAGGATAACGATTCTTCACCGTCACCTTGTTGAGTTCTCGGTAGTCGATGCACATTCTGAAAGTACCGTCTTTCTTCTTTACAAATAACACTGGAGCTCCCCAGGGCGATGAGCTAGGACGAATAAAACCCTTATCCAGGAGCTCTTGTAGTTGCGTAGAGAGTTCTTTCAACTCTGATGGAGCCAATCGATAAGGTGCACGAGCTATAGGCGCAGCTCCAGGAGCTAGTTCGATCTGAAACTCGACTTGACGATGAGGCGGGAGACCAGGTAATTCCTCAGGAAATACCTCTGGATAATCGCGTACAACTGGAAAATCTTCTATCTTCTTCTCTTTTTCTGAGGTGTCAGTAACGAGAGCCAAAATGGCAGTGTGGCCCTTTCGCAAGTACTTTTGGGCCTTAAGGAGAGAAATGACGTTCTCAACAGCACTCCTCTTGTCGCCATGAACCATGAGAGGTTCGCCACCGGAACCTGGAATACGGACAACCTTCTCGTTGCAAAGAATCTCTGCTCGGTGTTGGGACAACCAATCCATCCCAATGACAACGTCGAAACTACCCAAGACGATAGGAATGAGGTCGATAGAGAAGGTATGGTCAGCGAGAATAACCTTACAACCCTTGACTATGTGCGTGGCTTCTAAACTCTTACCATTTGCTAGCTCTACGGTGTGCTTGTTGTTCAAGGGTGTTGGAATACGCTTAAGCATTCGACTAACTTCTAGTGACACGTAGCTAGTATCGGCACCCGAATCAAATAAAACTGAAACATAAAATTCGTCGAGAAGGAACTTACCCGCCACAACATTGGGGTCATTCCTTGCTTCACCTTGGCCGATCACAAACATCCGCCCCCTGGCGCCATTGTTGTTGTTGTTCCCATTGTTACCATTCCCCTGATTGTTGTTATTGTTGTTGTTGTTGTTCTGGTTCCTGTTCAGTTGAGGACAATCTCTCTTGAAGTGGCCCTCAGCTCCACACTGAAAGCACCCTTTGTTATCACCTTGCTGCTGCTGCGGGCGCTGGTTCTGTTGAGCTTGCTGACGATTCTGATTGGCGGGGTATAAGCTCCTGCAATCCTTTGCAGCGTGACCAGGCTTGTTGCACCGATGACAGTTGCCCCTGGTGCATGGTCCGCTGTGGTGCAGGCTGCAGCGATTGCATTTGGGGTGATTTCCTTTGTACCCACCATGACCTTGACCACCAGATGATTGCTGACTAGGGTTCTTGTAGTCCTCAGTCTTTCTCTGCTGAGACTGGGACTGAACAGAAGTCGAACCCTTACTTGAAGTTCCATCCCATTTTCGTTTGTTATCACTAGAAGTACCAGTAGTAGTTGCAGCACCTATGCGTTTTGGTAACTTGTTCTGCTCCACCGCCTGATCCGTGAGACGGTGAGCCAACTGAACGGTTTCCTGGTAGGTGGCGAGGTTCGCTGAAGTCACATGACTTTGGATTTCTGGCACTAAGCCCTGAAGAAATAGTTCGATGCGTTTGATGGGAGGATCCACCATAGTAGGGCACAGAATTGCCAGTTCGTTCGACCTTTTCACATAAGCTTCAATTTCGGACCCCGTCATCTTGAGGTTGAAGAATTCCACCTCGAGTTTGTGAATCTCATCACGACTGCAGTATTCTTCTCTGATCATTTCCTTGAAAGTTTCCCAAGGGGTGGCGTTGGCGGCAACCAACCCTAGCATTTGAACCTGAGCGTTCCACCATGTGAGGGCTAAACCCTCAAGAGTACCAGTAGCATACTTCACCCTGCGCGCCTCAGGGCATTCGCACATTTCGAAGACCGATTCTAGTTTCTCAAACCAGTGTAGGAGACCTACTGCTCCTTCAGTGCCGCTAAACGTAGTTGGTCGGCAGTCCATGAAAGTCTTAAAAGTGCACACGGGTGGCTGAACGTGCTGACCTATCGTAGGTGAAAGAAAAGACAGAGTTTAACACAAAGGTTGGTTCACGAGAGTAGGATCCTAAAGATCCTAGAATGAGTTCGGACTGCAGGATATACCTCCTGCGTGTGCAGCTGCAAGTGCTGCGGCAACTCGTTCGTTGATCAGAGCCGTCAACTGGGCTTGTGTCAGGTTAACGCGTCCAGACATGATCTTCATACCAAGAAGAACGTGAGTGAGAGGGGTTTGCGAAGGTACGACGATAAAATAGGGCAAGCACGCACGTGTTCAAGCAACAGTAGTTATACTAACCTAGCATACCATAAGCGATGTACTATGTAACTAACAAGTAGGCAATATATACACAAATCATATCACCTAGAATGTCGAGCCTTGCATGTGGAGTGAAGCATCGTTGTGGACCGTTGAGCACTGTACAGGTTATAGTCTGGTTTTAACAAAAACGTTTTCCCCTTATTAAAACCAAGTTCTCTATAACCAATGGCTCTGATACCAATCTGTCACACCCCCAAAACCCACCTGCGGAGTACTACCGCTTGGAGGCGTGACTGACCAGGATCCAGCCACCAATCATATTGAACAAGCATATAAGTAGTTATAAAAGTTCAACCAATACAATTGGTGTTCAACAAAACATAGTTAAGTTGCAAGCGGAAGCATAAGTCTTAAAGTTAAAACATAAGTTTAATAGTTTCAAAGTTTGACATGGCACACAGCCGTCCATGTCCCACAACGATCCTCCTCCATGCAAGCTCCAGCTAAGAATCTAAGGACCTGCAAAGCATGTAGTAACGAGTCAACAACAAGTTGAGTGAGTTCACGGTTGGGTGTTCGTTTTACGTTGTTTCGAAAACAATTTCCTTTATCTGGCATCCTGCCGTGGGGGTTACCCCATAGTTAAAAAAACGTGACTTGTTTATTCCCAATTATTCTGGCAATCCAGCCGTGGGGGCTACCCCGTGTTAGTTATCTGGCATTTCGGCCGTGGGGGCTACCCCATGTATATACTAGACTCGTTACCATATCGACTGCTGACTATAGTCATGTTTATGTGCCCTGAACTGTCAATGTCTATCATCATTGACGTGCCAGTAGTCCATTAGTTCACGCCCGTCCTCTGCGGCACGGTGTGAGGTTTGTCAAACCTAAATAGCGCTATCTAACTAATGACCCGCTCGCCATTGGCCTCGGCGATTAAGTCGATACAAAGATGAGGGACTTCGTGATAGAGTTTTGGTCTAGTACGAGTTATCTGTCCGTGAGGACGAGGAATTACATTCCTGAACCTTTGCTGTCCTACCCAAGGAGGACGAGGAACCCAGTTCCTTAACCCCAATTCCCGACCCCTGGGAATCCCATGCTTTGTAGAGGGTGTGAACTCACCTTGGTTTGCTCGGTAGAAACACAGAAAAGTCAAACAAGCAATGTTGTGGCTACTCACGCCCTATCATAGTTGTATCATACAATCAGGTTCGTATTCAAGTAGTGCACGTATGGCATACACGTATAATAGCAGGTAGCATGCAGGTATAATTTATGGCATACACTCATAACCATACGGTTCACAAAGACACTTATGAGTTCAGTATACAAGCGAACAAGGCCCAATAGTCCGGCCCAAGCACTTCGGCCCGTAACAGTGAGAGCCCAAATAGTGTGTACATGCACATGGGCTCGAGTCGCAACCGGACTCGCAACCACGGTTTCGGTTCGTGCTGTTTTGGTTACGAGTCGCAACTGGACTCGCAACTGTGGTTCCGAGTCACCAAGTTGGTGTGCTGATCATGTGTGATTTCGAGTCGCAACCAGGTGTTTGCGACTCGCAATCTGTGTCGCAACCGGGAGATTTCGACTCATCGTGCATGGTTTCGAGTCGCAACTGATGGTTTCGGTTGGACAGGAGCTGATTCGGTACAGTGTACTACCCACTAACATTCTGATTTCATGTAGCAGTTTGTACTATCCAACCAAAATCCTTAAACATGTTTCTTGTCTAGCAAATTACTAAAAATGGATCAAACATATCAGATTTCAAATATTCAACATGTTCATATGATATTCAACAAGTTCTTCATGTGTTCATCATGTTCATCTTTAGGGTTTTCATCTTTTGAACAAACAAGCTCATTAAACCGATTTATGTCAACATAATCTACTTAGTTTAATGCACCAATGATCCTTATCATTCACATATTCAATCCGAGAACATAATAGCACCATATTCAAACATTTTTCTACTTATTCATATGTTAAGTTATCATGAAACATTAGCAACCACTCTAATCATGACTTTGTCTAGAAATCAAGCATATACATCATAGATGAACAACAACAATCTTAACATCGGTTATTCAAGGAGGATATATATCTATCATGTATGAACCTTAACAAGCAAACATGTTATCAAATCATCATCATCAACCGAAAATCATACATCATTATCAACTCAAAACACAATACACATCCGGTTCACAAACATCATCAAGCATACACTACACTAGTTAAGTTCTATCATTCATACCATTATTAAACAACAACAAACATCATAAATTCACTAACCGGTTCAAGTGTGGGTTCAAAGGTGTGAGTGAAGCTTCCAACCGGTGTGTGTGAGAGACGATCCGAGAGCTTCTTACGGTTGTCGATTGGATCCGAGAATGAAGGAGAGACAATGTTGTGACTTAGGGTTTTAGTGAGAGGATGAGGAGTGTGTGTGTAGAGGAGAGTATGAGTGTTGTCCAAAATGACAAGTGTGGGTATCATGAGGATTATATACTTGTTTCACTTGTGCACCCTAATGGGCTTCGAAATAGGCTAAGGGGTGTGTGTGGCCCAACCGGCCCACATGTTACGGTTCACTCGGTTCATATACATACCCGCATACATACACAAAGCATACACATAGCATAACACATAGTCATATAAGTTCACATGTATTCATTAAATCATCAAATCGGTTAGTCGCTAAACGTTCAAGCACACAACAAAAGGTTCTAAATTTCGAGTTGTCACATATATTACGGTCACTAGGACCCCACCAAGATCACCCAATATTTGCTAGATCTCCTAGATATCTTATTTGATCTTGTTAGGACAAGTGTTGTTGCATGTCTTCCTCCAAATCTCTACATATATCTCCATATTCTTACAAGATCACAAATCTCCTTCTCTCCTCTCTCCCTTGAACCGTAAGCACCACCACCCTCACCATTTCCTTTTTTCCAACTTTGTTCTTCAAGATCAAAGCTCATTCCAAGCATATTTCAAGTTAGTGTGAAGATCCTAAGGTGTTTCCAAGGTGCTTTCAAGTGATTTCAAGCTCCATATCATCAAAACCTCATCCAACAACTTACTTTAATCTTAAAGGTATAACATTTATGTTTAAATCATACTCTTGATTCTTGGTTGTTCTTGATGATTTGAAGTTTCTCTTGAATCTTGGAATTTTCACAAACTTGAAATCTAAAATGAATTGGGTCTTGATACAAAAAAAAAATGGTGGTGTATATATATATGTATATAACCGTACACATATATGTGTGTATATAAGTTTTTGAGTTTTGAAGTTTGATTTCTTGTTAAGTACTTGTTTAAGTTGTTACTTGTTCTTGAATGATAGTTAAAATGCAAGTGTTTAATGATCTAAGTATGATATGATAAATGTTCAAATACATCAGCAAATAAACATGAATAAGTTGCATATTTGATGCATTTAGACTAATATGAAATGTTGATGATATGATAGTATGCTTTAGACACTTGTACATGAGAATACATGTTGAATTAAAGCTCAAGAAGTGATAAAAAATGGTTGTATGACAAAAATGATTTAGAACAGATTATAAACACTAAAAATAATATTATTTGATGTATTATAATGGCATGAAAGTTTGACATAGGTTTGATAGCTTTGCATGTTGTACATATAGCTTAAAAAGTGGTAAATTATGTGAAATTTGCATGATTTATGTGCTCTATGTGAGACCTGCACTATCATGAGTATAACCACTATTTTATTCAGTAAATAACATAGGTTATGTTAAAATATCAAGTCGTTTCGATTTGGGATGGTTCGGGTAACGTTTGATGCAAAACTATGCGGTAAAACGGTTAAAAATCGGCTTTTCGGAGGATTTTTATAAAACTGTTTTAGATCAGTAAGTAAACTAATATTTTTGATATAAAAATAAGTATTTTAACTTATATTAAGTTTACTTTGTGTTTGGTTAGTTATACGTGACTTCCGGCGCCCAAAAATGTTACCGAATCGCTAAAATAAGTGTTTTTCGACATACACTATAATGGGTTGTTCATGGGTAAATTTTAGGTGTTACAATGTGCTATGTGTTTTTCAATATGAGTATGATGATGGGTTACTGTTGACAAGATTATGTGTATTACGTTTGAGTATATGTATATAAATACACCAATATAATAAAAAATAATAACTTTTTGAGAAAAATCTCAAAGTTATGTGAAAATTCTAAGTATCGGAGAAACTTATGTATTTTGTGGGTTTTTTGATTATTAAACCATTCTTATTTAATTTAGGACGAATAAACAATTTGAGGGATTGTGTTAACATATAAAAACGCACCCAAAGGTGAGTACATAGATCCCCTCTTTTACTGTTTTCGATTGTTTTGGGGTGATTCATATGTATCAAAACGATTTCGATGATTTTAACGATGGTTTCAAAACGAGTAAGATGGTTTATACTAAACTAATAACGATTTCGACAATGTGAACAAACTTGTTGGTTGTAGTTACATAACGAATGACATTCATTAATTTTGGCTGAACCGACCAGTATTAGGTTATGGTACCATAGGATCTGACAAATCCTGTTATCAGACTGCACCCATGGTTATGTGTGGGTTATGTGGGTAACGACTGAAGCTGATGATTGTTAACTTACCCTTTGGTGGTTTGTTAATACGAGTTGAACAAGTTGAACGATGAACGAGTCACGAAGGTTTGAATGTTATTAGCGAGACGACCAAAAGTAGTTTTCACAACTAAAACGAGAATGATTTTGAACAATTGAACGATTGTGAATGATTTAAACAAATGAACGATGATCTATAACGAGAACGAGTTAAACGATGTCACACAACGATGTTTACGAAACTATATAAACCATACGAGTTTCATTACGAGAACGATTTATGATTTGGGTTACATAAACAAATGTTTTGGGTTAAGATTCATGGCATCGAGGTTTATAAATTATAACCAATCTGTTATGACTTGGTTATTCATTTTACAATACAAACATTTTACAAAACAAGGTTTCTAATATCGATTAACGAAGTTGTACGAGATATTTCAACATGTAAACGAGCCATGAATCTGACACTCACACAAAAACTATGTGCTCGCCAGCATTTCTTTGCTGACTTTGTTTTTACATATGTTTCAGGTGATATGGCTTGATGTTGATTGCTAGGATGCATAAGTCACATAGGATCTGGACGAGACCTTAGTGACATAATAACAACGATAGTCGATATATAACTTTCTTGTTTCATGCTAAAACAATGTAAATTACTTAATGAATAAATAAAACAAAACTCTTTTGTATCCATGGTTGTGAAACGATAATTCTGTTACAACACTTCCCGACATTTCCGCCATGATTTGTTGTTTTACGTGGTCGGGGTGTGACAACTTTATGCTAAATTCTTGAAATGTGAATTTTGGCTTCGTGAAGTCCATTTCCTCGGCCACGTAGTCAATTGGTGTGTGCAAAGCGTGATATGTTTTTATTGATATTTTAAGCCCATTTTACACATTAATCAAGTTTTAAATTTATAAAACACAATATTCTGCTAACACTAAAGACACACTTGGGCAAGTGCACCCATCATGAGCATAGTATAGCGTTGGTAAGATACCGAGGTCGTCCAAGGAAACAAGAGCTTTTAGTACCGGTTTATCCTCAACGTCTAATCAATCTAAAATTTTTGAGAAAAGGTTTTAAACATGAAAATAAAAACTAAAAATGTAGAAATAAAAATAAAATAAAAACAGATAGACATGATGAATCACTTGGATCCGACTCGCCTTTTAAGATCCTTTGATGATTTTTGCACTTTCGGACTTTTTAAGAGATTATCTTAGTTATAGTAGTAGGCCCCTCATTTGAAGGTGGCGTTCCCCTCAACCCGCTGGTTTGAGTCATCTAGGATATAATCACAAAGGGTCAGAATATTGAAAGATAATTAATTAAGTTATTAATGCGAAAAGTGGTAGGCCCCTCTTTTGAAGGTAACGTTACCCTCGGCTAAGTGGTTTGAGTCAGCAGGGATACAACCCCAAGTAGCCGGTTTAATGTATTAATAGTAGTTTACATATAAGGGGATCAAGCCATTCGCACCCCCACCATCCAATACCAGTGGGTATTGAAGGAGGTCCTAGTAAGCTTGACCCAGGTCCTTGCATGATCTATACATTGAACAAGGCAATAACCTTACTAAACCATTCCCTTAACCCCGACCAGGTAGCCAACATATCTCTATATAGACCGTAGAGATATGAATGGTGTAAATATTTTACTTTATATAGACAGTAAAGTAATGCCAAGACACCACGGATAAATGATAAAGAAAATTCACCTTCAACATAAGAAACTAGTTATTAAAGTCATTAATACAAAACCAAATAAAAAGTGCCGAAAGATTAAAAATCAAAAGTAATACATAAAAGACTTGTCTTCACCAAGTGATGTAAGAGGCATAACCAAACATGGTCTTTGATTGGTAAGAACTCTTACTATCAATCTTGGATCCTGAGACTACTTCACACACTCTAAGGTGGATGATGGATGATGGTGGTGGATGTGGATGTTGTAGTGGTGGTGGAGTGGTGGCAAAGTGGGAGAGTAGTGGTTTGCCAAGGAATGCCTTTGAAGTGAGCCAAGCACCCCTATTTATAGCCTGAACAGAAGCCTGGCCACGGCCCCATGTCCAGCGGACACGCCCCCGTGGCCATCCTTTTCTCTTCCTTCATTAAATGCATTTGTCAGCATAGGGCTCCACACGGCCCGTGTTCAGCGGACATGGCCTCGTGGGTAGAAGCGTATCTGTACTACCAATATTTTGCAAGATTCTGCGTATCTTAGCGTTGACCACGCCCCGTGCTGAGCTGGGCACACCCCTGTGGTAGGCGTAGAAGCTTCCACGGCTTTGTCTTTTCTGCAGGCAGCTGACCACGCCACCGTGTCAAGTGGGCACGGCCCGTGGTCAGTCTTCTGTTTCTTGTTTTTGCCTTTGGGGATGCTGCTGAGGGGTTGGGCATGTCACGTTTATTCCTTTTCTTTGTATTTATGTTGGTTTTGGCTATATATTTGTTCCTTTTGCTCGTTTAAGCTCATTTGGTCCTGTAAATTAAAAAAGGAAGACAAAAAACACGTTTTTTTCCAACATTAGTACTAAAAAAGGGTTAGTTTAATGCCTTATTTGATGTAATTTATATGTTACATTTTGCACACATCATCAATAAAGATGAGATTCATGTCGATCCAACAAAGATTGACACTATTAAGAATTGGCCTGCACCTTGAACTCTAACCTAAATATGTCAATTCTTGGGTTTGGCGGGTTACTATTGAAGGTTCATCAAAGACATTTCGAAGATTGCGCAACCTCTTACCACTCTAACTCAGAAGGGTGTCACCTACCAGTGGGGTGATGCTTAGCAATCCGTGTTTCAACAGTTGAAGGTGAAACTATGTAGTGCACATATTCTCTCTTTACCAGAAGGCACAAATGACTTCGTTGTCTACCGTGACGCCTCCATACAAGGGCTCGGTTGTGTGCTAATGCTACGCGAGAAAGTAATTGCTTACGCTTAACGCCAACTCAAGGTCCACGAAAAGAAACTACACTACCCACGATTTGGAGTTGGGAGTAGTAGTGTTCACACTCAAGATATGGAGACATTACTTGTACAGTACCAAGTGCACCATTTACACCATTTACACAGTACCAAGTCGGTAGGTCGAACTCCTCAACGATTATGAGTGTGCGATTAAGTATCACCCAGACAAGGCTAACGTTGTGGCCGATGCCCTCAGTCGGAAGGAAACTAAACCTAAGCGTGTACGTGCATTACAGCTTACCATTCACTCTAATCTTCCGACTTAAATCTGAAACACTCAAGTTGAAGCACTGAAGGAAGAGAATCTCTTAGTTGAATCCATGTGGGGCATAAGGAAGACTGCACATACTACTTCATGGAACGTATCTGGGTTCCATCCTATGGAAACCTACGAGAGATTGTGATGGACGAAGAGTCTCGTTACTCGGTGCATCCTGGTTCTGACAAGATGTACCAGGATCTCAAGACTTTGTACTGGTTGCCCCACATGAAAGCTAACATAGCGACCTATGTTAGTAAATGCTTGACCTGTGCTAGGGTTAAGATCGAATATCAAAAGCTATCAGGGTTACTGCAACAACCAGAGATCCCAACATGGAAATGGGAACAAATTTCCATGGATTTTGTCACTGGGTTACCTAGATCTCAGCGGGGGAACGACACTATCTGGGTGATCGTAGATCGACTGACCAAGTCTGCACACTTCCTGGCAATCAAGGAAACTGACAAGTTTTCTACACTCAAAGGCATCTATTTGAAGGAAGTAGTCGCTAGGAACGGAGTGCCAACTTCCATCATTTCGGATCATGACCCACGCTTTGCATCTCAATTGTGGCAGGCGATGCACAAATTGTTTGGCTCAAGTCTAGACATGAACACGGCTTATCACCCGCAAATGGATGGTCAGACTGAGCACACCATCCAAACCCTTGAAGACATGCTGCGGGCGTGTGTTATTGACTTTGGTAACGACTGGGAAAGACATCTGCCTTTGGTGGAATTTTCCTACAACAATAGTTACCATACTAGCATTAAGGCTGCTTTGTTCGAGGCTTTATACGGACGGAAATGCCGATCACCTCTATTGTAACACCCCGTGTTTTCACGAGTGAAAGTCAAAGTCAAGATCAAAGTCAACGACCGATTTCGCGCGACGTGACTCGTAGAATTGTTTGTATGATATTTAGATTATGTGGAGTAAATGTCGTACATTACAATAATCAAGTCCTGCTAACCGTATTTCAATCGACCTACGACTGAGAACGATAGGAAGTAACAATGCGATAAAGTTAATCAAGCTATGCTAATCAAGTCGACACCAAATCGTAACTCGAGTTATGTGTTTTACTTATCATTATACGTGTGTGTGTGCCTTACGTGTTACCTGTGCATGTTTATTTTATGTTATTTTATGTTGTGATAATCAAGCAAACTCAATCGAACTCGAAGTCCAACTCGAATATAAACGAACCCGAACCCGAACCCGAATTCCGAATCGAACCCTATAAGAAGTAGTTGGGACTGAAAGTAGTTTGATTAGGAAACCCTATCGAATCGCTCGCAAATCGAAACCGAATCAGCAGCGCACCGAACACACCAAAGGAGGTGACATCCGCACGGATGGCCAATCCGCACGGATTGCCAATCCGCACGGATTGCCAATCCGCACGGATGACCAGTCCGCGCGGATAACCTACCCGGGTGCGTGCCATGCGCACGGCTCACCCTTTCCCTTTTTTGGCATCCTATAAATACACGGGTCACTCTCCACTTTTTCCACTTTTGGCAAGTGACGTCCGAACCTCGTGCATTCTTCACCTTTTCTCAGATTTCTCTCAATCCAGGTAAGATCTTGCACTAATTCTTGTACATCTTTGATCACTACACGATTCTACACATTTCTATTTTTCAAATCTTCCATTTTAACCATGAAATCACCCGGATTTGAGGTATTCTCTGGTGACGTCATCATGAAGCTCATAAGAACTTCAAGCTTGACCTCATACCACCAAGAATATCTCAGATCTAAACGATTTCTACAAGTTTTTACAATAACTTCACCTAGATCTAAACTTTTCTAAGGATAAAAGAGTTGAAAGAAATAAACCTAAGTTCTCTCCTTCTTTTAACCTTAAAACCGGTACGAATCCGATCAGTCCTAGTGTTCTACTCGTCAATAGTGATGCCCTAGTTCTAGATCTGGAGTCCTACCCATAGACAACTAATTTCGGGGTTAACCGGGATGACCGTTCTGAGTCGCCGACAGGTCGAGTTAGGGTGGTTCCTGACCGGTCTAGTCACGCGGGTGAGAACACAACTCCAAGTGGTTGCCACGTAATCAGAACGCCTCGATAAACGACAACAGAAACCAAGTGTAGACGAACGGAACAACCAGACCAGTTGTCCGCACGGACTAGCTGTCCGCACGGACGAGCCGTACGCACGTACAGGTCATACGCACGTACAGGTCATACGCACGGGTTGTCACCCGCACGGACTACCCTTGGGACCCACTTTCCAAACGAGGTTTGAGTATCGACAAACGAGCAATCCGGACGGACGACCTCTGAATGGATTACTCTTCGGATCATGAGATACTAAGGCCTTAAAATGAAAATCAAACAATCTTCATCCGCACGGTCAAGTCGTACGCACGGACAGGCTATCCGGACGGATTGTCTCTGCCCGCGCGCACAGGCTGCCCGCACGGATTACCATGCGCACGGACCACCGTCCGCGCGGCCGGCTTGAAATGTAGAAACACTTAGGTGTTTTCTAAATGCTACAACGAAAACTCCAAAGCACAAGCCATCATACACAAACACATCTTAGGAAGAAACAATCCACTTGAACATTTATCCACACAAGCAATCTAACCGTACGGATAAGTCGTCCGCACGTGCAACTAGTCCGCACGGGTTGCCACCCGCACGGACAGTCACACGCACGGATAACCTATCCGGATGGAACACCATCCGCACGCATCACCACCCGCACGCATCACCATCCGCACAGATAGGTCATGCGCACGGATGACTTCTACTCACGGATAACTGATCCGCACGATCAGTCACCCTACCCACTCTCACTTGTACTGTTTTACGTGTCACTTATCGTTACGTTATCGAATCTATTCAGGCTAACCGTACTCGCTGTAAAGCGCTCCCTTCAATCCATATCACTGTGAGTATACTCGAACCCTTTTTGCTTTTAGCACTTTTGGGTGTTACATACGTTACAACTATTCAAACTCCAACTATCACACTACTCAAGCTATTTTTACGCTTAACCATTAATGCATGTTATACGTGGCTTATGAATGCTTGTTTGTTATGTTTACACATGGAATGTTGTCTACCTGCCTTAGCAACGATAGTACTATAGTTTGGACTCAGCACCCGTTCACACAGGGGTTGTTAAGGATCTTATACTTGCATGGATTACAGTGGTAATCGTGTATTGCGAACTGCCTCGGGCAGTCAACCCGCAGTCATTGGTATCGATGGATCTATGTCGATAACTAACGTGCTTCATTTCACTATGTGTACGTGCTGGTTATGCGTAAACGAATTCGAACTCTATATGCTATTATCAAACTTGTATGCTCACCTTTACATTTTATGTATTGACTTTATTTTAACGTATGTGACAGGTGCTTAGGACGCATATGTGGTAGGAATTGGAAGCTAGAATAAAAGCTTTAGAGCCCAACAAATAGTTGTCTGTAGATAACTTATTAGGGGTCCCTAGAAGCAGATAAACAATTGCTACTTATTTAAATCTGAGTTGTCGGAACAGAGTATTTGTTTTGATGTTGCCTGTAATAACTTGTTTGACTATTTATGTTACGGTATGGGACGTAATGTTTACTTAAATGGTGATGATAGTTGTTATGGAAACTTCTGGACAATCTGTTTCGCTCAGTGCCGCGCCCCGATGATTCCGCCGTCGGTTGGGGTGTGACATCTATATTGGGCTGAAGTTGGCGACAGCCAAATCACTGGCCCAGAACTTGTTCTCGACACAACGGAAAATATTGCCCAAATTAGACAACGAATGGCGGCAGCTCGTGACCGTCAGAAAAGCTACGCTGATAAGCATAGGAAACCTCTCGAATTCCAAGTTGGGGATCGGGTACTACTCAAAGTCTCACCTTGGAAAGGTGTGGTTCGCTTTGGCAAAAGGGGCAAGCTTAATCCGCGTTATGTATGACCCTTCGAAATCACTAAGAGAATCGGCAAAGTGGCGTATAGACTGAACCTGCCAGAAGAACTCAGTGGTGTACACAACGTTTTTCACGTGTCAAATCTGAAGAAGTGTCTGTCAGATGAGACTCTCATTATTCCTTTCAAGGATCGATGACCAGCTACGCTTCGTCGAAGAACCAGTGGAGATCGTGGACTAGGAAGTCAAAACTCTAAAACATAGCAAAATACTTATAGTTCGAGATCGTTGGAACTCATGTTGTGGCCCAGAGTTTACCTGGGAACGAGAAGACCAAATGAAACACATGTATCCTCAGTTGTTTAAGAAAGATGAGTCCAGTACTGAAGCTACAACTGAATTTCAGGACGAAATTCCAAACCAACAGGGGGGTGATGTGATACCCCACGAAAACGCTCAACACAACTAGCTTCCTCAGTACATGTGTGCTTAATTTTTGGGATAAAAATTCTTTCAACATGTGGATAATGTGACAACCCGAACTTTTACGATCAAGGTTAGCACCTGTTACTAATCACGTTATAATTTTGTTTGAATTATGTTTTACAACTATAATTAAATTATGGTGCTACGAAAATTATTAGTCTTGTTTGTATGCAGAAAGTTATATCATAGAAACGGGATACGGGAAAAATTGTAACTTAAACCACTACGCTACTTCTGCGATTAAACCGAACCTGAAACTCAAACCCCTAGCCCAACCAGCCACCCATCCCCAATTCGGCCCAACCCTTGCGGCCCAATAACCAAATCGCCCCCACCCCCACCCTTGTTTTATAACATTACGTATGTTATATATGCATGAGAAGGAAAAGAAATCAAAAACCCTAATCACTCCTTGGTGTGCGACGGCAGTGGACGCAAGCAGCCCCCCTTCAATCGATCCCACATCTCTCTCTTTCTCTAGTTCTTTCATCTCTACTCAAGGTTAGTGTTCTTGGTATTTTTCGGTGTACGATGTTTCATGAATACATGGCTGCGTTTTCTAGTTTTTGATGTTCTTGATGTTCTGGATGTCTTGATGTTCTGGATGTCTTGATGTTTGTGATGCTACTTGTAGTCTAGGGTTGCTAGAATGCATGATTATTAGTGTTATAATCGCATAAGAGTTCGTATTATTACTAGGGTTTGATGTGGTATGATATTGTTTTGAATATTGTTAGTCATGGTTGATGAATTAGATGATATAATGATGATAACCTGCTATAAATTATGAATACATGTTGCTCTTGGTTGCTAGGGATGTGATTAAAATCATAAAAATCGTTTTAGGAAGCCGGGTAACGAAACTGATTTTGTCCAGAAAGTTACAGCCGACTTGTATCGACTGTAACCGGGTCAAAATTGAACGAAAATAAGTGTTTCTTGATTCTATAATGTAATTCCAGGAAATATCTTTCAAACCCCACTGGAATTGCATATTTTCGACGCCGTTTGATATTTTAATTGAATTTTTTCGTAACAAAGGTCCAGGCTGCGTTTTTTGTCAGAATTTGCAGCCCATTTGTTAGTGCACGGAATGTCTGTTGACTTCGTCTACATCAAGTCTTAGGTCAATATGGGTCAACATAGGGTTTAGAATGTCGAAATCATGAAAAATGTTGACAGGTTCGCTTATGTGACCATGTTAGGTCTGGTTCGCTCATAGGTTCATAGCTGGTTCGCTTATGTGTCAAGTGGGCTGGTTCGCTTTTGTGGCAGTTCACATAAGCGGACCACACACATTATATATAGGCTGATGTTGTATTTTATTTGTAACGTTTGGAGCGAACCGAGACCATTGTTGCTGTAACAAAACTCTGTCAAAACAATATCAGAAAGCAGTAAAAAGATAGGAATTGAAAGGATAAGCTGTTGTAACTTCATATATGTTGATTCCGCCTTCATACATGAAGATGAGCTACTCGGATTGACTTTTCGGGTCACGTAAACGGTCCAACAAGTGGTATCAGAGCTTCAGGACGAGAAGTTCATACTACATCAGCTGATTCGACACTTTTCTCATCTTTCTACTCAATTTCTTTTATTCTTTCGGTTTAAACAAGTTCCTTTGGACAAAATGAGTTGAATCTCAAGTATATTGAGCGAAACTTGTTATTAATCAATTCGTAAAAGTATCAGACCTTAAAACACAGTAATAATCAATCAATTTTTTTCAAATCTCGATCGGTTCACGAACAGAATTTTCAAACTCAGATCTGGAACGATTTTGCGGTCGAAATTGAACAATAATCATATCATTGTGATCGGAATTAAGAGTAGTATAACCCTTGAAAGTATCAGATTGTAATTCGGACTAAAAACAGGCTAAAAATTGTGGTCCGCTTTTTCGGTCATCGCGAGTTTTGGTTCGCTCTTTCAGACAATCGTACTATCTGGTTCGCTCGAAATAACATTTAGCCGGTCCGCTCGAACGGGCAAAATCTGATTCGCTCAAACGGACACTATCTGGTCCGCTCGAACGATCATTACTTGGTTCGCTCGAACGAACAAGTCTGGTCCGCTCGAACGAACAAGTCTGGTCCACTCGAACAGACATTGTCTGGTTCGCTCATTAGTACACTTTCTGGTTCGCTTATCTGAACCTGTTTGGTCCACTTATCTGTCACGAGCACAGATTGGTTCGCTTTTGTGGTTCTGTTTTTCAAAAATCTCGAAAATTTTTCTAAGTGTTGATTGATTTTGCAGGTACATTCAAAATGTTTGACGAAAAGGAAAACAAAAATCTTGAAAATTTAAATGATTGGATTTGTGAATCTTGGTGTGGGAGATTAGGTGATAAGGATGTTTATGTTAAAAGATTCGAAAATTTGTTGTGTATGAAGAATGAATCAGTGGAGAAGTTGGTAAAACGATTTGATGAGTTAGTTTACAAGTTAGAAAGACATGGGATATATTTTTCAAAGGATGAAAAAATTTCAAGACTTGTTAATGCTTTACCTTTGGAATGGGATAAATTCGTGAATGAACTGAAACGGGATTCTAGTTTATCACGCTTTGATTTAAGAAGTTTCATAAATACAATAACAAATCATAGGAGTCATAAAGATTCAAGAAAAAGGGAGTTATTGGATGAAATAAAAGGAGAATCAGAAAAGATAGATTTGGATGTGATCATTGAAATGAGAAAACGAATCACTGTGTGTCTTGCAGCAAAAAATGTTATGAGATACGATATTAAGAGGGGTTGCTATATTGATGAAAATATGAATCCTCTTGATTTTGTTAAAATTTTCTGTGCAGGAACATACAAGATGGAAACAAAGAAAGAAGTTGATGATGGAAAGATGAATGGAAAATGCTCGAAATGCGAAAAATCAGAAACAGACAATGTCAAACTTCTGAAGAATGTAGAAAGTTTAACATTGGAAATCAAAAGTTTGAAGGATAAGAAAGAATCTGATAATAAACAGATTCTTGAAATGAGAGAAAATTGCGAAAAATTGACGTCAGAAAACGACAAACTGTTGAGTAGTTTGGACAGTTTGACATTGGAAATTAACAATTTGAAAGAAAAAGAAAAAGATTTTGGAAAAATTAAAATTGAAAATGAAAACGTTTTTTGGATAAAATTGGAAAATGAAGCGTTAAAAGAAAAAGAAAAAGATTTTCAAAATCAAATCAAGATTTTAGAAGATGAGAGAGATATTTTTGGTAAAGATAATCTTGAAAAACAAATTGAAATCAATTCTCATCTTGCTAAAATCATTCAGTTTGAAAAAGAAGCTGAAAAAGCTCGGATTAAAATCAAAGAGCTTGAGAATAAATTGAAAGGTTTTGTGACTTCGGCACCATATGAGTGTCCAAAACCGATCAATTCAGTTCCAATAAGTGACAATGTCACAAATTTTGACAAAGTCAAAATTGAAGATTGTGATGAAATATCTGATGATGAAAAAGAAAAGAAAAGAAAAATATTTTTAGATTTACAAGAAAAATTTAAAAATACTGTTTTGCAATCTACTGAAATAGGTGAATGCTCTAAGCAAAAACCTGTTAAGAAGAGTGTAGAACAGAAACAAAAAGATAAAAATTTGAAAAATTCTAAAATTGAAAATAAAAGCTCATCAGATAAGTCATCCAATCATTATCAAAAATCACAACAAACTAAAAATGAAAACTCACAAAAAGTTGGTAATAAGTGGTGCAGGTTTGACCACAGTGCTTCAAAGCCAAATCAAATTTTCAAGAAGAGTGATGATCACCACAAAGCCAGACAATGGTATGATCTAAGCATATGGTGTGAAAGTGGTGAATGGTACGATAACAGAGTGTGCTACACCTGTGGTGTGAGAGGACACATTGCTGTTAACTGCCAGAATTGGAGTTATGAGACAAGAAGATGCTATAATTGTCAAATCAGAGGTCATATTGCCAGAGATTGCCCAAGGAGATCAAATGAAAGATTGAGGGTTAATTCTCGAAGAATGGCAAAGAAACCAGTCAACGTCAAGCTCCATGAACAGAAGGTTCTAAAACCTAAAGTTCAGGATCAGACAATTCAAGAAAAGAAAGTTAAACTTTCACAGGGGTAGAAAGACAGACTGCGAAAGAAAAGGAAGAAGGCGAGAGAGTATCTCGAGAAAATTTTGTCTTCGGGTTCAAAGGACAGATTGAATAAAAGTTCTGATGAATCAACTCACTCGACTGTAAAGCCAAGTAAATTGAATTCTTCAGATGTAAATCTGAAGACAAAAGAGAAAAAGGAGAAAAAGAAAGTTGTCGGCGATAAATCTGGCTCTTCAAAGTCAGACAAGCCACATTCAGGCCATGATTCTGGTTCATCAAAGCCAGAGGAGCCTAGTGTTGAGGTAAAATCTGAGAATTCAGGTTTAACAATGGATGATGCAAATTTTCCACCATTGTTGAACAAGAATTCTAAATCACCCAAAGATAGTCAGACTTGGGTGAAACTTTTCAAATAGAAAAATCTGACTTGCCGGAGCTTCCAGGTTGGTAAGCGTGAAGCAGGTATCGGCATCATTCTTGAGAAATTCACAGGATGGTAACTGTGATATTTTGATTTACAAGTGGTAAATCAGGGACATTAAGTTGTACTTGATTTTCTACTAATGTTTGTTGTTGACAAGGGTTTTAATTGTTAATACTTTAAAATGGTTGAAAAAGAACAATGTGATGAAACCCCGAGTTTGTGAAAAGACAAACAAAACTAATTTTCCGGAAAAACCATTTGATTAAAACAAACTTAAGTGTTTTGAAATCTAAATGGGAAAATAGTTTGTTATCAGGGGGAGTTCTGATTGTTTATGCCAAGAGAATGGCGAATTGAAGCGATTCGATATCAGTTTGTCACGTTTCTTGTATAGTTTGTTTTCAAATTTTCCAGAAAATCAAAATTGAAACATATTTTGATTTTAGGGGGAGAAATTTTTTTTAAAAAAATTAGAAAATTTGAAAATGTCAAAAACATTGAAAAATAAAAAATGCGTTTTGTGTTAAACAAGAGGAAATGATAGAAAATCAGTGAACTATCACAGCATGCTAAAGAATTGTAATGTCAAATGTGATAAGCGATCTCACTAATGATGTGACGGTAGGCTCAGCTAGACTAGTAGATTTGCGATAACGATACAAACATAAATGAAAAAGCCTAGTTCTAGTGGGAAACATGGTCAAAAGCATAGTACTTGGTTTTGTCCTTCTTGACTGTGTACCTACTCAGTAATCGCTGATTGTCGAAAGACATAAAACTGGTTAAGTTTGTGAACTTTCACAACTTTGCTGAAAAGTCGCTGTGATTGTGCATTTTATTTTGCAAAGATTTAAACTTGTTTTATTTCTTTATTTTGTTTAAGCATCGGACATCCTCTGCGTATACGTGAGTATCGATCTGGATGTTGTTGCCTAAACGTTCTGCTTTATTTTCTTTGGTGTTTCGTTTAAGCTTTGGATCACCTCTGCGTATACGGGAGTATCGACCTGGTGGTTAAAGCCTAAACAACTTCAACTTATTTTTATTTTCTTATTTTGTTTAAACATTGGACTTTCTCTGCGTATACGGAAGTATCGACCTGATTGTTAATGTTTAAACATTCTGCTTTATTTTCGCACAAATCACAGTTGATAAAAGTTTAAAGGCATTACTTGAGTCAGTGTATTACATGATGAGGGGATATGCTGAGATCGTGGGGTCCATAAGAATTTTAGTGATATCTTAATATACCTTAACGTATCGGTAAGCTTTTCGAAAGTTTTTAGATTGAGCTTAAGAGGACAACTATATCGTCAATCTAAGTGAATCGTTTAGAACTTAAAATGATTAAAGCTTAACGGTGCTTGTGATTTGTTTCATAAACTGATATGATCCTCTTACACAAACTCACAAAAATATTGTTTGTATATATTTGTTTACTGCATGTCTTTCAAAAACTAAAAATTCAAAAGGATTTTCGGAGTGTTTTAGCATAAAATTTTGAAAATTCAAAAAGATTTTCGACAACTGATGTTGAAGGACTGATATTCAAAATTCCAAGTGCTAAACATGATGAATTCGATTGGGAGAATATGTTGAAAACTTTGAATGTCATATACAAATGTTTTGTAAGATTGTATGCTTAGTTAATCGAGGTCATTCATTTGAACTTGATGTAACTATACAGATTGTTGAATAAATGATATCTACCAGTAAGTTTATTAAATTCAATTGTTATAAATTTGTAAAACTTATGTTGAGGTAGAGGATGTGCAGGGTAACAGGTTTGGACATTATTTCCCAACGGAGGCAAATTGTCAAAGCTTGAACCAGATATCTTAGATTCTAGCATATTGAGAGGGGGAGTCAATGAAAGGGGGAGTCTGGATCAAAAGTTAATGGGAAGACTGAAGTTGGAGCCAGGATATAATTCTGAAACTTGTAAAGATAGAGTGCTTAAGATGAGAAGATAAAGAGTTGAAGAAAAGACCAAGACCGAAGACTCAGGTGCTGAAGATTGCTGAAGACTACGTCAACATCCAAGGGGGAGTCTGTTAGTGCACGGAATGTATGTTGACTTCGTCTACATCAAGTCTTAGGTCAATATGGGTCAACATAGGGTTTAGAATGTCGAAATCATGAAAAATGTTGACAGGTTCGCTTATGTGACCATGTTAGGTCTGGTTCGCTCATAGGTTCATAGCTGGTTCGCTTATGTGTCAAGTGGGCTGGTTCGCTTTTATGGCAGTTCACATAAGCGGACCACACACATTATATATAGGCTGATGTTGTATTTTATTTGTAACGTTTGGAGCGAACCGAGACCATTGTTGCTGTAACAAAACTCTGTCAAAACAATATCAGAAAGCAGTAAAAAGATAGGAATTGAAAGGATAAGCTGTTGTAACTTCATATATGTTGATTCCGCCTTCATACATGAAGATGAGCTACTCGGATTGACTTTTCGGGTCACGTAAACGGTCCAACACCATTACGAATGTCATAACTCAATATAGGAATTGAGTTATATAACTCAATATAGGAATTGAGTTATGATCTGAAATTTTTACTATAAGTACTTCCAGGTGATTCAAGAATCTCCAACTGGAATTTCGTCAATCGGATAAATGAGGAATTTTAAATGAATTTTTCTGTAAGCTGCAGTCAGAAGTGACGAATCTGATTGCAGCTTAGTAAATGAATTTTTATGAATTATTGGTAAAGAGTTAGACCTTGAAATTTTAACACAAGGCCTACCCCCCCCCCCCCGAGAAGTACGTCACATAAAAAATCATAATTTTTGAAGACTTGTAAACAGGTTAAATGGATCACCCAAAACAACCTATTTTCAGTGATTTTTCTATGTAGTAAAGCATGAACGCATAAGAACCAACTTGCTACTTTTAGTATCCATGCTTGTTTGATAGTTGTATAAATAACGTATGTAATATCGTAGAAAGGTTGTGAACATGGTTATGGAATCATATGATAGACATGCTATGTGATTGCTTGTTTGTGTGCTAGTTGCTAGACATGTGTAGGACTTTCATGCAATGTCTAAACAAAGTCTAATATACCATAGTAACTATTATAGGGCGTGGTCGGTCGCTCTAGATTTCATACACTTAATTTAATATGCCGAGCTAATCTAAGGTGAGTTCACATTTTTCTAAAAAGCATGTAATTCCCGGTGGTTTGGGAATGGAGCAAACAATAACCATCCCCCTTAGGTGGGATGCAACCTAAATATTCTCCTTGGGTAGAATACGGACAATTGCGTCCCCTTGTGAGGGACGGAAACCGTTAATTTACTGTTTATTTAACATGTCTTAAACGGGCTAGACGAAAACTCTATCTGAAAGTCCCTACACATTTTATACCGATTAATCGCCGGGCCAAGGGCGAACGGGTTATTAGTTAAATAGCGCTATTAGGTTTGACAAGCCTCACACCGTGCCGCAGAGGACGGGCATGGACTAGTATACTTGGGCACTTTTCAATGATGATAGACATTGACTCGGGGCACTAAATATAACTACAGTTAGTAGTTCGTATATTTTCAAAAGAACAGAGTAATTTAACAAAACTTATGTTTTTGGAACAACACTAAACAACTGTGAACTCGCCAACATTTTTGTTGATACGTTACTACATGCTTTGCAGGACGTTAGGTACTATGCTGGAGCTTGCACGGAGGAATGGTCATTGTGGTGTGGAACCATCTGTTGGATTCCTATTAAACTTTTTAAACTCAAACTAATTAATTGGGTTTTTAACTTTATGCTTTCGCTGACACTTGAACACGGTTTTGCTTATTTGTTTTCGTAACACTAATCGTATTGATTGTGGTGGTTTTTACTTTACTTTATTTACTTTTACTTATTGTTCAATATGATTGGTAGCATGATCCTGGTCAGTCACACGCCTTGCGGTAATACTCCGCATGTGGATTTTGAGGGTGTGACAGTACGGGCCCAGATTTTTCTTTCATGCTAAATGGTGTGTCATACAAGCACGGGTATTATTTAGCTGACAGTATGTAGCCACCGTATACAGCCATTGTTAAAACTATTCTGTTACCTGATGATGAAAAGAGGAAAAAGTTTTTTTTTTAAACAAAGAGGAAAAAGTTTGCAAAGTGCCAAGAAGAGGCACGAAAAGATGTCGCGGTAATACTTTGTATGGGGGATTTTATTTATTTGAAATTTTGTAGGAAAAAATGTATTAAAATGAAATTAATTGCAAAAAAAGGGAAGGGGGGGGGGGACCACACCCCACATATGAGGGAGTAAGTGATGAGGTGGGCTAGGAGGTGATGTGAAGCCTAGGTGACCATGAGGGAAGGGGGAACTATGCTCCATGGTCTTACTACATATTTACCAAAAATCTGGGCTCAAAGGGAACAAGAAACGGGCTTTGCATGCTGTGATTTTAACAACCTGCTGGATTCTCTGGGCGCAACGAACTGATTTTCTCATGCAAAAGACTGAAGTTGGATAGGTTGCTGGGCGAGATAAAAATGACCTCGTTCAATTGGGTCAAAAGCCGGAACAAGCAGTTGGCGTTAGAGTGGGAGAACTGTTTGGTGTGAAGTCTATTTTTTGGTGTTTAGACCACCCGTAGTGGTGAAGTTTCTGAGCGTTTTTTGGTTCGAGAACGCCCCTCCACGCCCTAATGCCCCACAATGCCCACATCCTCACTATACTGATTTTAGAAAACGCCCTATAATTCCTCATTGCTGACTGGACTGCCATATAACGCAAAACGCCCAAAGATAGAGGCATTAACACAACACATGTTCTTATAGTTTTTTTAGTCGCTGGCTAGGAAGCTACAGTGTATAATCTTTTGGAGAAAAATAAAATTCTTTGCTGTCCAAAAACAACCATACATGGTCGGGTGTCGTTTTCTATTCCAAACACCAAAAGTGGCATACCCACAAAAAAACAGCACCAAAATGGGTACATCAAAATCCAGTTTGACTAGTGATCAGAAGAGCAAAATAAAGACTTCAATGTCTGAATCTTATGAAGACAAGCTTCAGCCTTGTGAATGGCATCACGTATCCCCTGTCTTCTTCGTCTTGGGATTTTGTTTTCGGGTTTTTTGTAGCCGTCATCCATTTCCTCCTCTCTCCCCCTCTTCCTGCTTGATGATGATTCTGTTAACCAAATTCATTATCACTAGTAAATCCACATTTTGATGCCATTAATTTTTCTTTGAAACAGCTAACTAATATTTACACCTTTGTAACCCTCAACCACCACGAAGGAAGCTAGGGACAACTTTTTTTAAACACCCTTAGACTATGAGTGGGTGTTTGGGATTTCTTTTGAAAAGTACTTTTGTAGCTAATTTTGACTTATTAACTTCTTAGAAGTTTAAAGAAATCTCAAACATCATCTGAGATTTGAAAGCAAAAGGAATCCCAAACACCTCTTGAAAATGCCTTTTATGCCTTCAACAAGGGAAAACTGAGAAGTAAGAATTTGTTAGTTATTCCTTTTGAGAAGGACTTTTGAAAAGTCAAACGTAAAAAGGAATCCGAAACATCCCCTTTGGTCCGATTTGTGTCGGTTCGGGTCACGTTCAAGAAAATAAATAAACCAAAATTAAATTTCAAATACTTAATAAAAGATGTTCTTATTAGAAATCCATAACAGAAATTAAAAAAAAAATAGATATATGTAAACAAACAAAAACGTGACAGTTTAAACTAAAATAAAAAGTTATGTAACAAAATACATGTAAAGGATGAAACAAAATTATAATAGTAATTTAGTAAAAATCCGATTAGAATGTGGAAAACAAACAGAGGGAACCTTGAGTGATGGGAGAGTGATAAAACTGCTGCTGCTGCTGCTGTTGGTCTTCTTCTTCTTGGTCGAGAAGGTGTATGAATTCCTTGAGTTGGAGCTTCAGGAAGTTGAATCGGGTCGGGTGCTGAGCTTCGAGAAGCTTCAATTCTTGCTTAGCAAACTCTTTCATTTTCTTCTACTTCTTAAGGGTGGATTTTGAGTGGTTTAAATAAAATAAAATAAAATAAATGGTGATGGCGGACACGGTTTCTTAGGAGCCATGCCTGCCTGCCTGCCGTTGTAGTTTCACTGTACCAAGTGCTACATATCCCGATATTTATTTTTTCTTTACTGTCTTTTTTATTTTTATATTTTTGCACACACAAAAATCCAAATCATACAAAAATACAAAGTTGGACAAAATCCAAATCATACAAAAATACAAAGTTGGAATTTTATGCTTCTCTATACTTTATTTTCAACCTTTTACACTTTTATGTAAAGTCAATTATAAAAGTCTCCTTTTTATATATTGGGTTATAAACTCGTATATTACTAATACAATAAAAAATATCTATAATAGATAATTACATATTACAATACATGTATTAATAAAAAAATACAAATAAATGTTAAATTTATAATTTACAAATACAAATTATAAATCTCTAAAAACTTATTTATAGAAAATATCAGATGTGCCACTCGAAATACTACAATTTTTATCAACATTAACAGTTTAAGCCCATCTCTACTTTTAACTCTGGAAAAGCCATATATAGACTATGTGAAAACATTGTTTATTTTAAAAACAAGCCAACTTTAAATAGCGATTATCATTAAATTTTATTTATCGTCATTGTTGTAACATCCCATTTTGGATTTACGTTAGATAAGAAAACGAAAGTTGTAGTTTGGGTCCATAATGTCAAAGACCAAACAATAATGATCATTGTGCACTTTGGCTTCTTTGGTTACATGCTTACGTGAACACGAGGGTAAACTCGTAATACGGTTAGTGGGAACTAACAACGCTAGCAAGTTGAAAGAAAATTGAAAGTTTTGACTAATAGTGGAAAATACCCGACTACAGCCTACAGGGACTAAAGTTGTAATTATGCCTAACTTAGTTAAACTCCTCCAAATTTATGTTGAAAGGAGTTAGTTGTCACATAGTGTGATCATAAGGGTTAAACATAGATGAAAGTTGTGGGGTTGGTTATAATTAACCAAAAATCTCATATAGAGGGACCAAAAGTGGATCGATAAATGAACGAGCTTTATTTTAGGCTCAAGCTCGCCTTGAGCTTGATAAAGTAAAAGAAGCAGATGTAATGACTTGATTTTAAGCTTTAAAAACCGAAGAGGAGAATATTTTAGATATGTGTTTAACTTTATTTATTATCGTATTTTTTTTTACTTTATCGTTTACATTGTATGAAATACGGTAAATGAAGTTTTGAACATTTCTCTCAAATTTTGGTCTAGATCTGCTGGATCATGGATAATTAATCGACGTGTAAATTCAAAGACTGAAACCCCGGATTCAAAGACGTTTCATGCAGGGGCGGATCTACCATAGAGGTAGGGGTAACCGGGGTTACCCCTTGGTCGGAAAAAAATTGGAAAAATTAGTGTAAATTTTGGAAAAATTTGACGTTTTTTCGATTTCGTTATGGCTTATTTATATAAGGTTACCCCTTGGTCGGAATCCTAGATCCGAAGGTTACCCCTTGGTCGGAATCCTAGATCCGCCACTGGTTTCATGTGATTGTAAAACTGTTACTACTTGACCCAAAGCGAAAGAACAATATTCATTCTTGTTTTCCCTCTTGGTGGATTCACCCAAAGAGGGGTCAAATGGACTTACTCTAATCTAAGACTTGTGCTTAGAAATATTAATATTGGATAGCCTTTTATGTTGCAACTTATAAACATAAGAGGTAGGGGTGCTCCACTTTTCATCACTCACCACACCCAATCATTGTCCGTCACGTCATTGAGCTTGATTCCATCACTAGTGATGGATTTTAGTGGGGGTGCTCATCACTCACCACACCCATGATATAACACAACAAATGATATACAAACAACCCCTAATTTTTCACAATTCAAGCGTGATACGTACGATGCGTGTTGAAGTCCACGCGTGAAGAAGACCAACGGCGGCGGTGTATCACGGACCACCACGTGTGAAGTTTGATTGATAATGGGGCACCCCGACCCCCCTAATGGTTAGGGTTTAATTTAAACCAGTCAATTGAGCGAGTTTACCTTGGTTCAAGCTTGTCTGATATACAAATAAGCCGATCGAGTTAGTTTTTACCGGTCTTTTTAATTGAGCGAGTTTACCTTGGTTCAAGCTTGTCTTATTTACAAATAAGCCGAATTGGAGTAAGTTTTTACCAGTCTTTTTTACGAGCTTTTTATACACGCCTACTCATAAACAATGATAAGGCTACAAACAATAACAATATTTAAATAATTGTGCAGCAAAGACAATACTTATTTATAGCTAATACCAACTAATGTAGCATCGACAATTGTTTACCTATTCCTTAACTGCATGCATAGAAACATAAACATAAACGTTAAATTAACCAAACCAAACCAAAACCATAAAACCATTCTCAAGAACCTAAAAACTCATCAACCTTCATGTTAACCCCCCTAGAAAGAAACTTCATGCAAATAGGAGGCCTCACTCCCACCAAAGCCAGTATCGAGCTCGGCAGCGTCCATATCCCATCGCCACAAATCAAACCCGAGGCGACCGCGGGCCCAAACGCTGCCGCCTTCGGCTTATTCACCTTTGACCAAACAAACAGTATCAAACTCCCAACTCACATATCAATAGCAAAGTACCCTCCAATATAAAACGGGATCGCCATCGCCATCGGTATCGGTATATACTTCGCCTTCGCCTTCCCAACCAAATCCCGAATCCCATTTATAACAATCGCGAGCGCGAAAAACGCGTAGCATAACGCCAAACAATGTTTAGGCAACGCCGCGAACCCCTCCACGCCCAAAATCGCCATGTTGCGATAAATAAGCGCGTAAGGAGCCGGATAAGTCGAACCCGGGACACCAAAGTTGTTAAACGCATTGTAAAAAAGCCAAAACACACAAGGCGAAATGATACAACCCATACCGGTACCGATCATCTGGCTTACGAACATGGACCGCGGGCTAGCTAACGTCATGTACCCGGTTTTAAAATCCTGCATAAGGTCTGAAGCAGTTGATACAATGTTCATCATGACTCCACACGCGGCTAAACCCGCTAGAACACCCCCGTTTTCACCTCCAGCCCACGCTCCGATTATGAAGATGGCGAGCTTCCCGTACGTTGAGGCAAGAGACCAGTCTGTTAACCCGCAACCGTAGGCGTTACAAAACGCTAATGTGGGAGCTAGTAAGTAGATAACTGCAATGTGGTAGCGTTTGAGTTGGTGGAAAATGTGTGGGAGGATGAAGATGGAGATTGCTGCAATGATGAGGTAGCCTGCAATGGCGATCCACATGGGGATTTGGTCTTTGAGGAAGAGTTGGGTGCGTCGCTGGTCGTCGAAGGAGAGGGAAGCGAGTTCCGGTGAGGAGTTTCGGCTAACGGGTATTTCGGATTCGGATTTTTTTCCTTTCATTTGCCGGTATAGACCGTGGAATGTGTGGCCGAGGACTTTGAAGAAGTTGTAGAGACCGTCGCCTAGGATCATTGCTATGCCGATGAACACCTGTGATTGTGAAATAGGTTATCAACTTATCGGTTAAGATAGTCATTTTGGTGATTAGTGTTTTATTAAAAAGGGACTTTACCCTGTAACCTTGTATGCCATGGAGGCTGCCTGGTCCAAGGTCTGCAGGGTACCAGTCACCCTTTTTTAGGTCAATGAGCGGCCACATCAAACCCCATGAAATTATTGCTCCGACTAACAAAGATATGTTGATCAGATAGGGGCAGATCATGCCAACGCCTACGTAAGTCGCTGAGAAGTCAAAGTAAAACCTGGTTTGACATAAGTTAAAGAATCATATCAAGAAAGAGCTTAAAGATTGTTAAGAAGTTGAGTGAGATATTAGATGGTCTGACTTGTGTTCATATGCCTTAAGGCCAAGTGAAGGGAAGCTTGAGAAACCACAGCCTTCTCCTGCAGTAAAGAACCATTGAAATAAACCCCATAGGAAGCTGAAAGTGAAGAATTTCCCAAGAGTTCTCACTTGTCTCCTACAATTGAGATAGCAAGAATTGTGAGATTATTGAACCCATATATCATAATATTTTTTAAGATATGGGTTTTTTTTTAAAACCAATGATAGAAGTGGCTTCTTGTGGTCGAGTTTGAATCATGGTTAGTTTCCATCTTAGATAACGACTTTACTCTCTTGAATTTCGCAATTCGTAAGTTTTTTTTGGTTTTTTGGCATTTTGTTGTTAAAGTCACTGTCTTTAACCAATGACTTCTAATAATGTCGCTATAATGAGATGCGACATCAACAACTAAATGACAAAATACCTAAACACTCGTCACGTATTGCTAAATTCAAGATGCCATAGTCACTATTTAACATAACAACTAATCCGTTTTTTAAACTCAACAAATAAAATAACCCATTTTACAAGTTTAACAAAAACATGGCTCATTTTCATCACATTTTAAAACAACCCGTTTCTATAAAAAAAAAAAAAACAAAAAATGTTCCAATATACATATAAACAGGGGCGTAGTACCACTGGGATACATATAAACTTCTTCAGAAAGGTAACATTTATATGTTCAAATGGCGGGTTAAGCTAGTTAATCATAAGCTAAGCTTACTTAGCTAACTTGGCTCCTTGAGGAGTATGGAAGCTGTTGATAAGGTGTGCGGTCGCAGTACCACTGGGATAAATTAGTTTGAAGTCGATGATCATTATCTGCAAAGCGTATAATTCGTTATGACATACTGATTTATGTTAGATGTGCGCTCGTGTAGGGATGAGCAAAATGGACCCGGTACCGGTACCGGTACCGAACCGGTACCGGTACCGAATTTACCGAACCGGGTACCTTTTTGGTACCGATTCGGTACCCGCTTTTGACATTTTCGGTACCGGTTCGGTACCGGTATTTTGCTCGTTTTACCCTCAAATACCGGTACCGAACCGTACCGAACCGGGTATATTCGGTACCGGTACCGGTACCCACTTTTGAGGATTTTCGGTACCGGTTCGGTACCGGTACCGGTTCGGTACCGAACCGGACCGAGCTCATCCCTACGCTCGTGTGAGCAATTAATGTAGTTTCCTCGTACTTTACCTTCCGAAGAGGTACAACCGAAAATAGTCCAAGGAAGCTAACAACAAACAGAAAACCAATCAACCAACCCAAAGAAGGGTTCTTTATATTCTCGGCCGCGTTATCTTCGTTTGACTGTTTGGCAATGACTTCACTCATGCCAAAGAGGTAACTACCAAACCCTCCTGTAAGTTATTCAGTTGTTACAATATCAATGCTAGATGATATCGAGTTTCGAAACAAATCATTTATAAAACTAGAGATTAGTTTTTCAATGAACTTGAAGAAAAAGTTCATCATCATCATCATACTCAGTATATCCCACCAATAGCAAAGCTAAGGTAGGGTCTGAGGAGGGTGAGATGTAGACAGCCTTACCTCTACCCCATAGGAATAGAGAGGCTGCTTCCAATGAGACCCCCGGCTCGATTGTAGTTTTGCATCAAGCCTTGGACATAAGGCACATAACACTCGGCAATTGAGACAAACACCGATTAGTGCATGTACCCCCTTGTCTTTTGGCTATCAACGCCACCACATGATGCATGATTAACCATCCCCCTCTTTTAACGTTATTTTCACGAAATTAGTAAAATAACGTTAAAATTAGTGCCTTTTCACTTTTGCCCCCCGAGCGCCCACACATATATACATTATATGAGCATACCACAAGCGGGGCGTATGCTAGAAAAAGTTGAACGTGTGACTCACACATTAATTAAATATATACTCCTAAATTTACACAAAAGTTCATCATAGGACTAATTAGGGATGAACACCTTTACTACACACTCCTTAATATCGCTAGGCTACATGTTAGATAAAATTCCAAATTTATATACTTGTGATATTTACCTATATGTATTGTGTTGATAGTGTAAGTTAATATATGCTGTATGCAATTATCTAATGAATCTAACATATTTGTCAGGGGCGTACCCACCTATATCTCAAGGTGGGTGGGCGCACCACTTAAAAAAATAAAATTTAATGCTAAATTTCCGATGAAATCCTGACTGCACCCCTTGAAAATTTTCGTCTGCACCCCTTTAAAATTTTCGACCGCCCCCCTTAGGAAAAAAAATCTTATGAATTTATAAAAAATTTACGTAAACACTGATTGCTTTTTTTAAAATACAACCTAATTAACTTTTCATTTAACTAACTAACTTTCACTTAACCCAATTAACTTTCACTTAACCTAATTAACTTTCTCTTAACCTTTAACCCAATAAACACGCTATAACTCAAGCCTAGCCCAATCTAGTAATCTAAATTGAACTAAAATATAATAACCCAACCACCGCAATTTCGGACACTAAATTCACAAAAACAACATCTCATCACTATTTTTGGGTATGGTTTCATTATTATTTTTTTCTTGTTTTATTTGGATTTTTAGGAGAAATACAATTGTTAAAAAGTTTGAAATTTTAGTTGTTTTGTTGTTTTTTGAAACTTTAGTTGGTTGATTTTGTTGTTTTAGTTAAAGTTTAGTGTGTTTAAATGGTTAGTTAGAAGGAATCAACAATTAAAACTAGGGCTTGATTATAAAGTTGAAATTTATGAAGTTTGGTAGGCCTGTAAACGAACCGAACGTTCATGAACTGTTCATGAACTTGTTCGGCGGGAAGTTCGTTTATGTTCGTTTATTTAATAAACGAACGAACACAAACAAAAAAATTTGTTCGTTTAATTAAATGAACAAACATGAACACACCTTGTGTTCGTTCATTTATGTTCGTGAACATTCTTTTATGTTCGTGAACGTTCGTTTATGTTCGTTTAAATTTTAATAAATAAATAAATAGTTATAACTTATATTTATATAAATATTAGGTTTTCTAACTAGTTATATAAATATAACTAATTAGTATATCTATGAACCCTTATTTAGATGTGTTTTCGGATGATATGTAATATATTAGACTTCTTTCTTCAATCATATTAATTTATGTTTATTCAAATATGTTCAGTTAATTTTTTTATGTTCGTTTGTGTTCGTTTATGTTCGTTTAGGCTTTAAACGAACGAACATAAACGAACACGAACATGCCCGGTTTCTTAATGAACGAACACGAACAAAAAAATGTGTTCGATTATATGTTCGTGTTCGTGTTCGTGTTTGGTTAAAGTTAAATGAACGAACACGAACAAGCCTATGTTCGTGTTCGTTCGGTTCGTTTACAGGCCTAAAGTTTGGTGATGATTGTTTAAGTGTTTAGTGTTGAAAATTAGTTGTATATGTTATATAGAGAAATACTTGCTTAGAAAAGTAGCTCAATATGTTTTGATTAACTTTCAAAAAATGAAAACCCATAGAGCGACATTTTAAATATCTTTGTAACGACGTTTGACATGTTTTTGATAATTATATAAATTTTAGCTTGATATTCTTTTGTTTTACATGACCCGACCCGATATGAACCGATTTTTTTTTATATAACTAGAGACCTAAAATCTTTAAAAATATTCTGCACGCCATGAAAAAATTCATTGGTCCGCTACTGTTTGGTAGATACCAACTTGCATTGAGCGAAGAGATTGCAAGTTAGGAAATTGTAACGTCCAAAATAAGATATTCTATGACATGTAAGTTTTAAAATTCTTAGTATCTTATATCATGATGCAAAAATCCACTGTTAGGAAGACGACATATATAAGGCAAAAGACGGCCAAGGACGACAAGGAAATTAACCTCGTACAGATTGTGGGGGGGGGGGGGGGGGGGGGGGGGGGGCAAATCCATCGAAAAGCGACTGGCAACCGTTGTTTGGCAATTTTAGAAAATCTTGTGTCAAACATGATTTATACTTATTTATTTCTTAATTATTAATATTAAGTATATTATACTGATAATATAAATTTGTAATTCACATGTTTATAAACGATTAAGCATATTAAAACTAAAAATTACTTCCCAAATATGGATTCTTAAAACAGTATAATTAAGACCTTTGAAATGGGTATAAGTTTAAATATTTATTTTTTGAACTAATGTAAATATAATTTTTTTAGTTTTTTTATTATTTCAAATAATATACACTTAATTGAAACAAAATAACCTGTGAACATAATTACCTACAAAAAAAGAGAGATGTCATAAAGTGAGGCATAAATTAAAAGTAAAATTAAAATAAATCTAATGCATATGGACTATGGACTATGTATATAACAATATAATGTAATTTTGCACTATACATTAATCATAAATTTTGATATTGAGTAGTTAATGACATGTATTTGTAACTTAGAGCAATTTTGAGGTAGTTGTAAAGGTTAAGTTGCATCACATGTAAATTAGAAATGTGTTAAGAACGTTTGTAAATGACTTTCGTCTAAATTTGTTCGACCTTTCCTAGTTACCTGTTTTCTTATAGTTTTTTTTTATAGTTACTTGGAAATCCATATACGGTAGTTGTGTTGATATATTTTTTTTAACGGCAAATTTGGATCACTGACGGACCACTGGAGTATCATCGTGCCACCAGCGAAACCACCCGATCATATCCATCTCCACTAGGCAATAATTGCCTATACACCAATTCAGGAGGAAACCCAATAAATCTGGGAAAACCCCCCTTGTGGGAATCGAACTCATGACCTAATGGTCATAAGCCTTATCAACAAAGTTGTGTTGATATTACCGTACATCAATTAATTTTGTTATTAATGTTTAGTGATACTGGGTAGGGATAGTGTACATTAATTCAGAAGTGTGAGAAGTGTATTATAACACTATATATAACACTATATAACACCATATAAACACCGTATAAAACTATGTAACACCATATAACACGATGTAACACGATATAACACTTTATAACAATATATAACACTATACATCTATCATAAACATGCTATCAGACAAAATATAGTGTTATATTTGTTATATAGTGTTATATAGTGTTATATAGTATTATATGGTGTTATATGGTGTTACATACTGATATACGGTGTTTATATGGTGTTATATATAGTGTTATAATACACTTCTCATACTTCTGTATTAATGTACAGGATCCTCTACCTAGTGATACTTATATGGTACACTAATTTGAAGCATTTGGTATCATCAATACTAGTTCGGGAAGGAAAGAAGAAGAGTAAACCTTGCTTTATTTGAATTTTTGCTGTTAGATAGTATTTTTGGTGCAATGGTAACATTAAACTAAAACATGTAAAAACGAATTCTGTTTAAATATGTCTTATCCATGTCAAACCAAAAATACGCGAATGAGACTGGTGCTGTTTGAAACTTCTGAATGGTTAAGTGATAAACCAGTAAAAGGTCTGAACAGTGCTGAATCTGTAAGAGGTCTGATCTGAACCATTAAGAGTCAGTATAATGCTTAACCGTTCAAAGACAAATGACTGACCAATTCAGATTAGAGGTTTTAATCATTCAGACTCATTATAATGCTCAACCATTTAGAGACAAATGTTTGAACCATTCAGACATTTGTTCGTGAAACAATCAGTTTGAACAATTAAGTGCTAAATCAATAAAAGGTTTGAACCATTGAAAGATTCATTAAGAGCTAAAGAAGGAAACCAACTAGGGCTGCAAACGAACCAAACGAACACGAACAAGACCTTGTTCGTGTTCGTTTGTTAAGAAATATATGTGTTCGTGAACCGTTCACAAACACTTATCGAACGAGATTTTATGTTCGTGTTCGTTTGTTAAGAAAATGAACTTGTTTGTGTTCGTATGTGTGTGTTTGTTAATTTTAGGCAACGAACAAAAACGAACGTTGACGAACACAGATAAGCACAAACTAATGTTAATGAACACAAATGGAAACAAACAGTCGTTCATGAACAAAATATATAATACACTAACACTTATTAGATATTTAATTTGTCTGAATTTTAAAGTATTTAAATAAATACAAATACTAAAAACACTAATAAACTATCGAACACAAACGAACACATTAACGAATGTTCACGAACATAAACGAACAAACACGACCTCTGTTCATGTTTGTTCATTTAACTAAACGATCGAAATTTCTTGTTCGTGTTCGTTTGTTTAATAAACAAACACAAACGAACTTTCCATCGAACGGTTCACGAACTGTTCGCCGAACGTTTGGTTTGTTTGTAGCCCTAAAACCAACCATTTAACAATTACCCTACCATCATATCAATCATAAATATTATAAACATATTTGGATACATACTGCTAAATACACATCTCTTTATATTTAATATTAAATATTATAATTATAATATCACATCTTTTTTTTTTCCCAATAACTCGCTCAATTTAGAAACTTAATTAATTAACAATATATGATAAAATACACCACGTATACGTATTAGTTAGTTCATTCCACAACCCAATTTCATATTTTCTCGTGATCTCCTTTGCGAAAAGTAAGCGAACAACAGGTGACGTGTCAAACAGAAGTGCGTAAACTAAGAAAACTGTAGAGAGAGAAGATACCGGAAAACGCAATCCCGGAGGTTGCAACCACGCACGTCTGAATGACCGTATTCTCCTGCCGCGTAAACGGCTGCTTCAACATACCTGTTACATTAATATTCACAAATCTATAGCAGTTTGTATAGTAATATAGGGATTGTACTGTCAAAACAATATAGAACAATACCGGATTTATTCAAGAACTTGGTCCACGTCTTGACGAAAAAAAACCCTAACAGTCCAGCAGAGACGTTTAGCGACGGAATAATTCCGGTGGTTAGGTTAAGCTTCATGACAATGAACGTGAACAAGATTCCGAGAATGAAACTAACGACGAACGCTCGAACAGTCAGCTGTTTCTGCCATGTGGGAACCTCTTTGCACTCGAAGATCCGCTCGATTGTTTCGATTTCTCCCGTGTCCGTCTTGTTTCCTTTGCCGTCGCTTTCGCTGGTCTGCATGTCGTCGTAAGCGCGGCCTGATCCGGCGTCCCTGCGTGAAGAGGATCGATCCATGTGGTTGTTTGTGTGGTGATTTACATGCACGAAATGAGAGGAGAGTGAGAATGAGAAGAGATGAAGAAGATGTGAGTGTTGAAATGGTTTGGGGGGTGATGTGAAGTGAGTGATTGATAGATGGAGTAGGAGATCTTTGCATTGTTTGTGGTATATTATGCATGGTTGTGTGTACACTTTTGTATATAGATCTTAATTAATGCAATATTGGATTAATCTAATTTAATGTAAAAATGGGTTAAGAATTGTTTATTGGTTTTCTTATTTTAGTTTTCTAAACTAGTTTAGATGTAAAGTATCACGAGAAAGACGTATAGGAAGAGAAGTGAACGTGTTTATTTTATTTAGAGAAAATTACCATTTTAGCAAAGAATAAATTCAACTTACCAATTTAGCAAAGTCATGAGTCCTTGGAAGGACCTTCCAGCAGCTGATGCCTCTTCTTGTTCCTTTTTTGCGTCTGCCACTCTCCAATCGACACGTGTGGCACATTTTAAAAAAAAATTAACTTGGATGCGTTAGCGACGCATGGTAAGCGTCGCAAATACTTCAAAAGGTCTGACAAAAACGCATGGCACATTTGTGATAGTGACTGATGTGATGCGTCCGAAAAGCTTACAAAGAGTCTGACAAAAACGCGAAGGATGCGTCGCCGACTCATGGGATGCTTGTTCGGTTGCGTTTGTGTGGCTTGTTGATTTCTTGATGCGTCCCGTTCAGACCCGTAAGAGTGGTAATGTGTCCTCCTACAGACGCATGCGTGCTGTCAGGTTACTCCGGCCACCTTCTCCGGTTACTCCGGTCACCTTCTCCTGTTACTCCGGTCACCTTCTCCGGTCACAACACCACTCACCTGCTATCTTGTTTTCGAAGTGAGGGAGAGAGAGACAAGGAGCTAAGATTGTAGTGATCAACCGTGAAAGAAAAGAAATTTGTTTTGGCGACTGGCCATTTTTATACGAAAAGGAAGAAGACAACAGGTTTTTTGTGACACCTGGTCGTCGCGAAAAGAAAAGAAAGATAACACAGGGAATTGTATTAGTGACGGTTTGGGTGTCGCGAATTGTTTGGTGAACTGAATTACGGTTGAGTTGATGGTGGTGTTCCGTACACGGACAATGCCCTTTATAAAATAAAAAGAGAAAATGCCATTGAGTTAATGACTTGACTGGTCACTGACAGGGGTGTCATGACTAGCCATTAATGAAAGGGGGAGAGTAATGGCAGATATTCACATCAGTCACTGTCACAAATGTGCCAAGCGTTTTTGTCAGACCTTTTGAAGTATTTGCGACGCTTACCATGCGTCGCTAACGCATCCAAGTTAATTTTTTTTTAAAATGTGCCACACGTGTCGATTGGAGAGTGGCAGACGCAAAAAAGGAACAAGAAGAGGCATCAGCTGCTGGAAGGTCCTTCCAAGGACTCATGACTTTGCTAAATTGGTAAGTTGAATTTATTCTTTGCTAAAATGGTAATTTTCTCTTTTATTTATAAGTGTGTATCATATATGAAATTAAAATGAGCAATATATGTAGGATGGAAACTATTCAAATTATAGCTCTAATTTAAACTTTTTACACTTTTTAAAAAATTTGGACTTTGTAAAAAGTCAAAGAACACCAAAATGTATTGACCATAAAATACACCCAAAAATAACAAAATGAAGATTACTAAAATATCATATATAAATGGGTCATGTTTTGTGTTTTAGATGATAAGCCTCATTATTGTGTTTTGTTTTGATTAGCATGTTGTGTTTTATATTCATAGTTCTATAATAATGTGTTTGAAATTTTTATGAACTATTATGGTTTGAATATAGTGTTTTAGTAATCTTCTCTCTGTTATATGTGGGTTTAGGTGTGTTTTACGGCTGAAATTATAGTGTTTTATGACTTTTTACACTTTTTAGGAAATTTAGACTTTGTAGCTGAACTTCACCCATATATGTGTGTGTGTGATAAAGTCTATTTATACATTTGTTACAAGGATATTGACAACCATACTAAATATTTTGTAATACTTATCAACTTAATTGACTTAGTGATGTTGTTTCGTTATAAACATTGCTAAGAAAATCAAGTGGGACAAAATAACATCTAAGGGAAAAGGGTAGAATGAACATGAAATTAGAGCTTATAGGTTTAAATTAGAGCTTGTAGGTTTAATAGTGGGTATAAATCAAGCAATACGAGGATATGATGGTGAATGTTAATATGATACATAATATCTAGTGTAAACATGGCCAATTACTAGTAAATACGCAACTTGAATGAAGGCGAATTTAGAATGCCCACCAAGTGTTTGATGATATGCCTTGTAATGTTAATTATGTGGATTTGTGATAACTATTTGTGACGTTCATTTTTAGAATATAAAAAATCCTTGTATGCGGTGAATTTGGACTCACGTTGATTTTATAAGTATCTAATGGAATGAAATTCATGAATCTAAGCAAGAATTCATTAAGTGTGGGAGTGAAGGAGGAAACATCAAGTGACCCTAAGCAATAAGAGACACAAGATCAAGGTAAGTTCTTTTAGCTTACAAGTTTGTTTGTTAGTTGTTAGTTGTTAGTAGTGTTGATGTGCAAAAAGTAGTTAATTAATGATTAACTAAATTACCATAATCTAGACACTAAGTTAAACTCTAGACTTTTTAAAACTCGACTAAACTACTAACCGACAAGTGAATCTATCGATTCTAGTAAAGCTAAGTAAGTCCGGAAATCGAACCCACGTGACTCTTTTGATTTCGTAAACTAGACTCACTAGACTTAATGAACGACAAGACTAATTGTTATTATATTTTGAGAGGGGGGTTTTCTAATACCCTAAAACTGCAATTAATTAAATACTAACTAAAACAAACGAACTAAGGCACAACTTGGAACTTGGGTTTCACTCAAATGATGATAAAACGACAACCTAGGCTGGAATCCTATATGCTATCAGTTATCTTTTAACCGGACACGAACTATTATGGAACCAGGATCGTTAAGTGCTAAACCTACAGAGAAACCGAACAGGACCCTCGACCCTTCTCGAGAAGACACCTATGGAACTCTAATAGTGTAACACTCTGAAAATTTTAGATCAAATCCTAGCATGACACGTGTCTAGAAACCTTCCACATAATTCACAATGTTGAAAGGAATGGTTAAAAATCATAAATATATTAAAAGGGGGCTAAAATATAAGTTTAAGGGCCAAATCTGCCTTAAAGGCAAAAATATTTTTCTGTCGGAGGTCCTTACGGACCGTAACATTATACCCTTGCGGTCCCCAAGGGTGTTTTAAAAATAATACGCGCCCGAAGTCCTTTACGGTCCATAAGGGGTCCCCAAACAGCTAGAAACTCACTAGCAGCAGCCTTTGCTGTATTTTTGGCACACAAACACCATATTTGCCACCTTCAATATGGTGTTGACACCTCTTATGCCACTAATCTCATTCTTAACACATTAAGGGATACTTGTCATGTTCTAAGCACTTGAAGATTAATATAAATAGGACTAGTTAGTTCATAAGTTCTTCACACGTTCACATTCTTACTCTCAAACTTCTTATGGAGCTTAGGAGCCTCCTCTCCCTAGTTCTAAGCTTTTCCTTTAACACTAGTAAGTGTTCTTTCTAGTTCTTTTCAATTATTTGACTAGTTATTAGCCGAAAGTCAAGCAAATTGACTTTTGCTTTGACTTTCGGTTCCGACCATTTTGATCAAGTCAAAGTTCAAGTTGGACTTTGCAACGTGATCGTAATAATGAAGGTATGAATCCCCTGCGATTATACCCTCTGACGATCACGTTAAGTAGGTGAAATGACGAGTCAAGCATGTTATGTATAAAAGTCAAAACTAGAAAAATATGCGTTTTGCGATAATTGAACTTCTAACTATCTAAGTCAATTATTTTGACATCATAACCGTTTTTATAAACTTATAAAGCTTGACATGTCCAACTCATCATATTCAGTTTAGAGTTCAATTCTATATCGAAAGTCAAGTAGTTTGACTTTTGCTTTGACTTTCGATTATAACCCGTTTGGTCTACTTTGAAACCCAATCAAGGCATGTTTTGTGACCATATAAGGTTATACCTTATGTTCATACCATTTCAAGGGTAAATCGACAAGTCCACTACATATACTTTTAAAAATGTCAAAAACTCTCTTTTGGCGTAGAAATGGTTTAAAAACCAACGAGGTATATAATTTGACCTCGGAACTGATTATATAACATTTGAAAATATGTTTTGACATAGCGGAGTCTTCATAAACCTATTTGATTTCCCGATGCCGTATTTGCGCATATGACTAGTTTAATATATATAAAATATATAAACTAGTCGATTTTGGTTTAAACCTTTCAAAATTATTCCAAATCATAATGTTTGGTTAAATAACCCATATCTAACGAGGCTTTACACCCGGAAGGATATAAACCACATTTTAACCGGTCAACGCTTAATCTAGCGAAACCGAACAATATTCTAATAAGCGAGTCAAGTAATGTTACTTACAAAAAGACTCGTGAACATTCTAACGGATATTTATATCTGTTTTATTCCGGACTATAGAGCATTCCAGATAATCGTACCTAGGATAAACAACCTAAAATACGGCTTTGCTTCAAAGAACTTATTTGAACAGAATATTTGCTAAGCAAAGGAAAATACTCTTAGCCTAGTTTTATTTGAAAACTTGGGATACGACATTAGCCGCTTGAAGCGGGTATTATATAAATGGGCAACTGATTTCATAAATATAAGAATCTTGTTTAATCCGTATTGCTTGAATAACATTAAACACTAGGGGTAATGGTACCGTGTTCGGGTGTCCCGACTCATCAAATAGGAATGGCCATATAAAATACGCGCAGGGTAGTCGGCATACTCCTAGAAGACGTGTATTAAAGGTGGTGTGTACCATCATCACATACCGACATAGATTTCTGGTACCCATGTGTATTGACAAGAATGTAAAACTTGTGACAAGAAATCTATCCTAAAAGAATACTAAATAATAACCCACGGGTTATCATAGTATGTATCAAATGATTTATGAAAATGATTTTTAAACGAGTCGGTTAATTGTTTTTACCAGAGAAAGCTGACGCATTTTCAAAAGATTAAACGGCAGGTAACGAACCCTGAATATCGGGTGGAATTGTTTGGTCAAAGAATAAGTTTTGGCATATGTGACTCCACTGCTAAAGGCCTATGATGTCCTAAGCTCGCTTTTATTTCGGATCCTATGTTGTGGGACATGTATCGAACGAAGTATGAATCTTATTTAATAAATTTCAAATCATTTATATTATTATTTTATTATCCTATCTTCCGCTGCATATTTGTGAAACTGTTATCAATCGACACGCATAAACCCTTCACCTGGGCCCACCAGAAATCGGAGTGTGAGAAATAGGTTGTTAAAGTACGGTTTATCTAGACCCTTCTCGAAAAACATAGGTGGCTTTTTTGGAAAAAAAATATATCCATGTTTGAAAACTGAGAAACTTTTTCAAACTCACGAACCAAATTCATACCAAGTGAACTTTATGCGAATACAAAATTCACAATCTTTCTTCAAGCAAGTCACGGTGGATCACGCCATTGAACCGAAACTGATGTCCCACAAGTTTCTTAAAAAATGTGTAACCTGAAGCAATTTTTAATAACACCCTAAAAATGTATCCTAGAGTGATGATGTCGACCCGATTAACTTGTACCGTCTAAAATCCCACAAAAGTGTTGATCAATCTCAAATGGCTCACACAACTAACATAATCGACCCTAATAACAATCAACTCAAAATAAACAAATTGCACTAGTGACCAACTGAAATTATTATATATATTAAAGAACATCATGAAAATAATAGTAATGTTTTTACCACAAGTCTTTATTAGTTTCATCATTTATCCCTTAAAGTGATTTTTGTTTTGTTTATTAAGGTTTTGGTTCTTACACTTTTACGGCAACATTTTTTTTATTTTTCTTTTTTTTTTTAAGTTTCAAATTAGCTCTATACATTATAGTAAATTACGTCTTTAACCCAATAGTTTTATGGTTTTATTTTTCTTTTATAACTTTCATTCGTTAATTTATTTTTACAAAAAACTAAATACATGATATAACTTTCTTTTGAAACGTCATGAAAACTTGACGTATAGTAAAATACATCAATATTTCGTATTTGTTTATTCAATTTTTAGTTATAATTTAGTAATTTGATGAGTTTTTGCGGTTTCAGGTCCTTGGTGCTGAAAATAGAGAAAACCGATGAATAAACGGCTAATTGCTAAGTTAAATCTTGAGTCGGTTCGTTGCATAGCTGAAACTGATTGAAAACTGAAGAAATCTGGAAAAAACGAGTCGTCGTGATACACGACGACAAAAGAGAGTTGTTGTCGCGCTACGCTAGAATTAAAAAATATTTCTGGAACAATACGTTGTCGCGCTATGCGACTGAAATAGAAGCCACCCGTCGCGCGATGCGACGGGGTGTTGGGTCAGCTGATTGTGATTCGTTTCTAAGGGTTACGTATAAAATCATCTTAATCTTCAAAATATCATAACTTACAAACCAGAAACCCTTTGGACGAATTTTCAGTATCTTTTGAAGCGTTTTCGAGTGCTTGGAGCTGTCGGTTGAAGATTCGAAGCTTAGGGAATCATCCTTGGTGCAATTCTGCCACCCGGATGTCTTTACTTTCGTCTCTTTCTTTCGATTATGTTTCATGTACTTGAAAATACTTTGGATGAGATGATTTCAATGACTTTGCTTGGCAAGATTTTATAAACTACCTAGACGGATGAATAATTGTTTAACGTTTTGATTTTTATAATGGATAATTGATTTTTATGAATTATTTATGAATTATTTATGAATTGTAGGCGACTTGATTATTGATTAGATGTGTTTGCATGCTTAATATTGTTTCAAAATTGTTTATTACTTCGCACAATTCTTGGTGACTGTCTTTATCACATAATAGAGTCATGCTAGGTTTTAGATTTTGGTGAGTGTCTATATCTCATAATAAATCTTTAATCTTTATGACCATGAAATGTATTGACCATAAAATACACCCAAAAATAAAAAAATGAAGATTACTAAAATATCATATATGTGGGTCATGTTTTGTGTTTTAGATGATAAGGCTCATTATTGTGTTTTGTTTTGATTAGCATGTTGTGTTTTATATTCATAGTTCTATAATAATGTGTTTGAAATTTTTATGAACTATATTGGTTTGAATATAGTGTTTTAGTGATCTTCTCTCTGTTATATGTGGGTTTAGGTGTGTTTTACGGCTGAAATTATAGTGTTTTATGACTTTTTACACTTTTTAGGAAATTTGGACTTTGTAGCTGAACTTCACCCATATATGTGTGTGTGTGTGTGATAAAGTCTATTTATACATTTGTTACAAGGATATTGACAACCATACTAAATATTTTGTACTACTTATCAACTTAATTGACTTAGTGATGTTGTTTCGTTATAAACATTGCTAAGAAAATCAAGTGGGACAAAATAACATCTAAGGGAAAAGGGTAGAATGAACATGAAATTAGAGCTTATAGGTTTAAATTAGAGCTTGTAGGTTTAATAGTGGGTATAAATCAAGCAATACGAGGATATGATGGTGAATGTTAATATGATACATAATATCTAGTGTAAACATGGCCAATTACTAGTAAATACGCAACTTAAATGAAGGCGAATTTAGAATGCCCACCAAGTGTTTGATGATATGCCTTGTAATGTTAATTATGTGGATTTGTGATAACTATTTGTGACGTTCATTTTTAGAATATAAAAAATCCTTGTATGCGGTGAATTTGGACTCACGTTGATTTTATAAGTATCTAATGGAATGAAATTCATGAATCTAAGCAAGAATTCATTAAGTGTGGGAGTGAAGGAGGAAACATCAAGTGACCCTAAGCAATAAGAGACACAAGATCAAGGTAAGTTCTTTTAGCTTACAAGTTTGTTTGTTAGTTGTTAGTAGTGTTGATGTGCAAAAAGTAGTTAATTAATGATTAACTAAATTACCATAATCTAGACACTAAGTTAAACTCTAGACTTTTTAAAACTCGACTAAACTACTAACCGACAAGTGAATCTATCGATTCTAGTAAAGCTAAGTAAGTCCGGAAATCGAACCCACGTGACTCTTTTGATTTCGTAAACTAGACTCACTAGACTTAATGAACGACAAGACTAATTGTTATTATATTTTGAGAGGGGGGTTTTCTAATACCCTAAAACTGCAATTAATTAAATACTAACTAAAACAAACGAACTAAGGCACAACTTGGAACTTGGGTTTCACTCAAATGATGATAAAACGACAACCTAGGCTGGAATCCTATATGCTATCAGTTATCTTTTTACCGGACACGAACTATTATGGAACCAGGATCGTTAAGTGCTAAACCTACAGAGAAACCGAACAGGACCCTCGACCCTTCTCGAGAAGACACCTATGGAACTCTAATAATGTAACACTCCGAAAATTTTAGATCAAATCCTAGCATGACACGTGTCTAGAAACCTTCCACATAATTCACAATGTTGAAATGAATGGTTAAAAATCATAAATATATTAAAAGGGGGCTAAAATATAAGTTTAAGGCAAATCTGCCTTAAAGGCAAAAATATTTTTCTGTCGGAGGTCCTTACGGATCGTAACATTATACCCTTGCGGTCCGCTAGGGTGTTTTAAAAATAATACGCGCCCGAAGTCCTTTACGGTCCATAAGGGATCCCCAAACAGCTAGAAACTCACTAGCAGCAGCCTTTGCTGTATTTTTGGCACACAAACACCATATTTGCCACCTTCAATATGGTGTTGACACCTCTTATGCCACTAATCTCATTCTTAACACATTAAGGGATACTTGTCATGTTCTAAGCACTTGAAGATTAATATAAATAGGACTAGTTAGTTCATAAGTTCTTCACACGTTCACATTCTTACTCTCAAACTTCTTATGGAGCTTAGGAGCCTCCTCTCCCTAGTTCTAAGCTTTTCCTTTAACACTAGTAAGTGTTCTTTCTAGTTCTTTTCAATTATTTGACTAGTTATTAGCCGAAAGTCAAGCAAATTGACTTTTGCTTTGACTTTCGGTTCCGACCATTTTGATCAAGTCAAAGTTCAAGTTGGACTTTGCAACGTGATCGTAATAATGAAGGTATGAATCCCCTGCGATTATACCCTCTGACGATCACGTTAAGTAGGTGAAATGACGAGTCAAGCATGTTATGTATAAAAGTCAAAACTAGAAAAATATGCGTTTTGCGATAATTGAACTTCTAACTATCTAAGTCAATTATTTTGACATCATAACAGTTTTTATAAACTTATAAAGCTTATTTTGACATGTCCAACTCATCATATTCAGTTTAGAGTTCAATTCTATATCGAAAGTCAAGTAGTTTGACTTTTGCTTTGACTTTCGATTATAACCCGTTCGGTCTACTTTGAAACCCAATCAAGGCATGTTTTGTGACCATAATGTTATAGGGAATAACCTTCTAAGGTTATACCTTATGTTCATACCATTTCAAGGGTAAATCGACAAGTCCACTACATATACTTTTAAAAATGTCAAAAACGCTCTTTTGGCGTATAAATGGTTTAAAAACCAACGAGGTATATAAATTGACCTCGGAACTGATTATATAACATTTGAAAATATGTTTTGACATAGCGGAGTCTTCATAAACCTATTTGATTTCCCGATGCCGTATTTGCGCATATGACTAGTTTAATATATATAAAATATATAAACTAGTCGATTTGGGTTTAAACCTTTCAAAATTATTCCAAATCATAATGTTTGGTTAAATAACCCATATCCAACGAGGCTTTGCACTCGGAAGGATATAAACCACATTTTAACCGGTCAGCGCTTAATCTAGCGAAACCGAACAATATTCTAATTAGCGAGTCAAGTAATGTTACTTATAAAAAGACTCGTGAACATTCTAACGGATATTTATATCTGTTTTATTCCGGACTATAGAGCATTCCAGATAATCGTACCTAGGATAAACAACCTAAAATACGGCTTTGCTTCAAAGAACTTATTTGAACAGAATATTTGCTAAGCAAAGGAAAATACTCTTAGCCTAGTTTTATTTGAAAACTTGGGATACGACATTAGCCGCTTGAAGCGGGTATTATATAAATGGGCAAATGATTTCATAAATATAAGAATCTTGTTTAATCCGTATTGCTTGAATAACATTAAACACTAGGGGTAATGGTACCGTGTTCGGGTGTCCCGACTCATCAAATAGGAATGGCCATATAAAATACGCGCAGGGTAGTCGGCATACTCCTAGAAGACGTGTATTAAAGGTGGTGTGTACCATCATCACATACCGACATAGATTTCTGGTACCCATGTGTATTGACAAGAATGTAAAACTTGTGACAAGAAATCTATCCTAAAAGAATACTAAATAATAACCCACGGGTTATCATAGTATGTATCAAATGATTTATGAAAATGATTTTTAAACGAGTCGGTTAATTGTTTTTACCAGAGAAAGCTGACGCATTTTCAAAAGATTAAACGGCAGGTAACGAACCCTGAATATCAGGTGGAATTGTTTGGTCAAAGAATAAGTTTTGGCATATGTGACTCCACTGCTAAAGGCCTATGATGTCCTAAGCTCGCTTTTATTTCGGATCCTATCTTGTGGGACATGTATCGAACGAAGTATGAATCTTATTTAATAAATTTCAAATCATTTATATTATTATTTTATTATCCTATCTTCCGCTGCATATTTGTGAAACTGTTATCAATCGACACGCATAAACCCATCACCTGGGCCCACCAGAAATCAGAGTGTGAGAAATAGGTTGTTAAAGTACGGTTTATCTAGACCCTTCTCGAAAAACATAGGTGGCTTTTTTGAAAAAAAAAATATATCCATGTTTGAAAACTGAGAAACTTTTTCAAACTCACGAACCAAATTCATACCAAGTGAACTTTATGCGAATACAAAATTCACAATCTTTCTTCAAGCAAGTCACGGTGGATCACGCCATTGAACCGAAACTGATGTCCCACAAGTTTCTTAAAAAATGTGTAACCTGAAGCAATTTTTAATAACACCCTAAAAATGTATCCTAGAGTGATGATGTCGACCCGATTAACTTGTACCGTCTAAAATCCCACAAAAGTGTTGATCAATCTCAAATGGCTCACACAACTAACATAATCGACCCTAATAACAATCAACTCAAAATAAACAAATTGCACTAGTGACCAACTGAAATTATTATATATATTAAAGAACATCATGAAAATAATAGTAATGTTTTTACCACAAGTCTTTATTAGTTTCATCATTTATCCCTTAAAGTGATTTTTGTTTTGTTTATTAAGGTTTTGGTTCTTACACTTTTACGGCAACATTTTTTTTATTTTTCTTTTTTTTTTAAGTTTCAAATTAGCTCTATACATTATAGTAAATTACGTCTTTAACCCAATAGTTTTATGGTTTTATTTTTCTTTTATAACTTTCATTCGTTAATTTATTTTTACAAAAAACTAAATACATGATATAACTTTCTTTTGAAACGTCATGAAAACTTGACGTATGGTAAATTACATTAATATTTCGTATTTGTTTATTCAATTTTTAGTTATAATTTAGTACTTTGATGAGTTTTTGCGGTTTCAGGTCCTTGGTGCTGAAAATAGAGAAAACCGATGAATAAACGGCTAATTGCTAAGTTAAATCTTGAGTCGGTTCATTGCATAGCTGAAACTGATTGAAAACTGAAGAAATCTGGAAAAAACGAGTCGTCGTGATACACGACGACGGAAGAGAGTTGTTGTCGCGCTACGCTAGAATTAAAAAATATTTCTGGAACAATACGTTGTCGCGCTATGCGACTGAAATAGAAGCCACCCGTCGCGCGATGCGACGGGGTGTTGGGTCAGCTGATTGTGATTCGTTTCTAAGGGTTACGTATAAAATCATATTAATCTTCAAAACATCATAACTTACAAACCAGAAACCCTTTGGACGAATTTTCAGTATCTTTTGAAGCGTTTTCGAGTGCTTGGAGCTGTCGGTTGAAGATTCGAAGCTTAGGGAATCATCCTTGGTGCAATTCTGCCACTCGGATGTGTTTACTTTCGTCTCTTTCTTTCGATTATGTTTCATGTACTTGAAAATACTTTGTATGAGATGATTTCAATGACTTTGCTTGGCAAGATTTTATAAACTACCTAGACGGATGAATAATTGTTTAACGTTTTGATTTTATAATGGATAATTGATTTTTATGAATTATTTATGAATTGTAGGCGACTTGATTATTGATTAGATGTGTTTGCATGCTTAATATTGTTTGAAAATTGTTTATTACTTCGCACAATTCTTGGTGACGGTCTTTATCACATAATAGAGTCATGCTAGGTTTTAGATTTTGGTGAGTGTCTATATCTCATAATAAATCTTTAATCTTTAGGGTTGAATTACGTAATAAAATTTAGAAGTAATATTCGGTAATCAAATAAAATTAAGTGCTCTACTAATTCTCAATAGCTGAGAGGTGCGAGATTATTGTTAGGTCTAAGTCATTAAACCATAAGGTAGGAGCTTCGTTAGGAGTAAACCTATTGGCTGATGTCTAATAAGTCTAATCAAGAACCCAAGTTTACCTTAGGTTTAGGTCCTGAGAGGGAGTGAATCTTTTAGGGTACTTTCGTAAACCCCTTAGATGTCTTGAGAGAGAGTCTAACGAACCGGTGTTCGTAACAACATCTAAGGTGCCATAAGTGTCTCTTGAGAAGGGTTAAGGGTCTTGTTCGGTATCCCGAAAAGTGAGAATTTTAGGATCCCGGTTCCATAATAATCAATATCCTAATAAAATCGTTACTAAAAGCAATCAGGATTCCAATCTAGGTAGTGTCTTCCACCATCTGAGTAAAAGTCTAAAGTTAGTTCGTTTTTGTTAACTTAGTTAATTTAGTTTAATTTAATTGCAATTTTTAGGATTTTTTAAACCCCCCCCCCCCACCCCCCAAACATAAAAATAGTTAAATGTCTTGTCAGTGTCAGTCTAAGTAGATTCGTCAACGTAATCATTAGAGTCTCGGGGGTTCGATATCCGGACTTACTGTTCTTTACTAGAGTCGATCGGTTCACTTGCCAGTTAGTAGTTTAGTCGAGTTTAGAGAGTCTAGAGTATTACTTCGAGTCTAGATTTAGGTTAATTTTAGTTATTTTAATTAAACTACTTTTAGCACATCAAGTTTTTGGCGCCGTTGCCGGGGACTCTTGGCAATTGCGTTGATTACTTTGTTTGGACTTTATCTGATATCATTATGTGCTATTTGTGTGTTTTTGAGCCTTAGGATTCTAAATACTTTAGTGTCTTTTTTATTTTATTTTTGAGTCTTTAGTTAGAGTCATCATACTTGTTTATTTTCGGTTTTGCAGTGAATGCCCCATACACTTTCATAAGGACCACCGAAGCAGCTGATTGACAAGTCTGTTTCCTCGTCTTCTAGTTTCCAGGTTAGTAAAACTTCTACTTCATCTTCCGCCTCTTCTGACTCTACTCTCCAATCTAAACCACCAGCCTTCGACTTCACCCCGAAGCCGTCACCCCATAATTCCCCATCACCCACCCGTCCTCTAAGTCCGACACCCGCAGTCCAAATAGTTGCAAATCAAACTGTTCACCAACGCTCCACCGCCGGTTTTACCGGTGCGAATTCACCCATCACCTTACTTGCCATTGACAACGAAAAGTCTTAGCAGATTCCTTCATACATCATTACCGCTATCACTAATTCATGTCAATTTCACGGTCGTGATGTCACACCCCAAATTTCCACGTGTTACCGGTGGGCCCGGTAGGGGAGTAACGTGACGTGGTTGGCAACATCATAGTCAAACAACACAATATATAAATGCACAGCGGAAGCAAAAGGATAAATTTATTACAATCCGAAATAATGTAACATCAAAGTATTACAACGGAAGTAAAGGATCCACATGCGGATCGAAAATAAAATAACACTGTTCAACAGACTTTAGGCATCTAAGCTTGCGAGACTCTTTATTGATGCTAGGAGTAGCCAGCCAATTCCAATTAGTACCTGCACTTAGCCTTTTTTGGGAAAATACGTCAGTTTACACTGGTAAATACAATCAACCGACTCATTTTGAAAAGGTTTTAAAAATGATTGATTTGAATGCACATGACACAAATAATATTTTATAACTTGGGTTACTTATTTAAATATATAAACTTGTACAGGATTTACATGTTTCTTATGCGTTCAGTAGCCCGGATCAAGCCGGGTTAAAGATTAATGGACACACCACTTTAATTATGAGACATTGACAGGTGTACGCCTACACCTGTGTGCTAAGGTCGTGGCCATTCCGTAGAATGATGCCAGGGATATCCGGGACAACGGTCATTAACCCCCAAAGGCTTTAAGTAAACAAAAAAAATTAAACGGAGACATCTCAATAATTTAACCATAATAAGATTAAATATTCAACGCCCGACCAAGCGGTATTTTATATACCGTACCCCAAGCCCGTATAGGGAAATAAGTTAAAAGTATTTACCTGAGCTAAATATAAATTCAATCCCAGCCGTATCAAATCAGCAAGTACAGATAGCTTTTACTGGGCTCCTATATCTGGAACGAAGGTTTTTAATAACCTATTAGAATCCTAACGGGTCTTTGAATTAAGCCTTGACTTAGACCGATTAGTTTTCAAAAGGAAGATACGGTTCAAACGCATGATAAGGCGAAGACCGGAATAGAATGTGATTTAGACCTGAAAAGTACAGAGACTTGTCTAACATGGGTATATTATACACATTATGTATTTTGAGATAAAACCGATAAGGTTTGACCCGTTTCGGCTAATTTATGTAAACTAGTTACATAAACCGAACCGAACGCGTATGAAGCGTAACGGGTAACCATAAGAGTCCTAAACAGGTTTCCTAAGTTAACATGCCTTAAATATGTTGTGATATCAGTAGGATACCTTCCATTATGCCCAAAACGAGTTTAATCTATAACTAAGCCCCGAAGGGGTATTTTGGTCATTTTAAAGATTATAAAAAGGGATTAATTCAACTCCTGTGATTCAGGTCTGAATAAATCAGGAAAATAATTTATTTTAACAGGTTATAACATTTGATGTTAAGTCTTATGAAACAAAATGGTTTTAAACTCAAACTACGCGTATAATACGCGTATAAAGCCGTTTTAAGCGACGTACGGTTTAAAATAGGATTCTAAGTTTTCTGATCATTTAAACAGGCTCAAAACACTTCATTTATGATTTAAAATCAGTAGCAATTGGATTTGTAGCAAAAGAACTTGGAAAACTCATTTTATACCCGAAAAGGGCATATTCGGTATTTACCGAATTAAGGCGATAAACCTAGCTTATGATCAGTTTAAAAATAATTAAAAATCTTCAAAAATCCTAAAATATTATTTAACATCAGTGGGAAAAAGTTTTGGTGTCAAAAATTTGGTTTAGATAGGCTTTATGCTAATGACGTCGTTTAATTAATAAAAGTGTTTAAAATTACGTCATTAAGCATAACTCCTAATCTAGACTTCCGATTGACGTGAAAATTTACAGACATGTTCAATAATCAGTATCAAAGACTTTTGTACTTTCACATCTTCAAAAATCTCGTTCTACGGTCATAAGGGCATTATGGTCATTATTTAGGCATTTAACGGAAATGTCGGATAGTTAAGGATTTGGGTAGTATAAACGCAGAGGATTATACAAACATGTAACAAGGTCCTAATGGAACTTTAAGGCATGTCTAAACCTATCAAAACCGGGTCAGAACTGAGGTCAAAGCAAAAGTCAAACTTTTGCGTCTTTCGGTTCCGAATCGGTTCAAAACAGAAAGTTGTCGAGTCAAACAAGCGTAGACAAGTTTTTATACTTATTATCAGTTTATAAGAATGATAAAATAGGTGATACGCCTTTTACATCGTTAATCATGCGTTAAATCGAAAATACCATTTCTGTTGACTTTTTCGGATAACGTTTGACTCGACAAACAACCTAGTTAGGATTGGAATCAGTGAGTGCCCTTTTAGGGGTTTATTACCCATATAAATACCAACTTATAACAACTTTCGCTTCGACAAAACTCTGGACCATTTGTGTTTTATCGCTAAGTCAAACCGTAGTTACGACGGTTTGATTTCTAGGCTAATAACTAACCAAGACTTAATTTAGAAGGGTCTAGGATACTTACACACGACTAATGGATGATTTGGAAGTCTTGTATCAGGTCTTGTGCTCCTCAAAATGTCCAGAAATGAAGTGTGGTTGCATGTTGCAACTTTGTGACTTATATATGAACTTTAATCATGCTAGATGGATGCCAAATGGGTCTACCAAGGTTCAAGGATCATTACATGTGTCCCCTATAGTCTCAAAACCATGATAGGACGCCCATTGTATTGCCCAAAGTCGATCTAAGTCGGTTAAGGGACTGAAACAGGCACCTGTCCACGTTTTCTGGTTCTGGCAGTCGGACGCGGGCCGCCTCACATTTTGCTAAATCTCACGCGGGCCGCCTGAGCCTTATGTTCAGGTTTCCCATTTTTCTTTAATTGCATTTTGGCCCTTGGTCCCCCGAAAGGTCGTTTTCGAGTTGTTTCTTGCATTAAGAGGCCTTATATTTGACATATGGGGGCTTTAATACTTATACCCACTTTGTCAAGTCCTCAGGTAACTTTGTGATCACCCGAAAAGCCCTAAATTTCAATGTTGACGATTCTAACCCTCACACACGAATTTTATCATAACTTTCTCATACGGTAACGAAACTTGGTGAAATTTTTATGGTGCATTCTAGTGAGCATAATTAATCATTACAAGGCTTCGGGTTTGCTATAAGGTCACTCAGAGGTATATCTTTAACATGTTGACACATTTAACCCCTGTAGTTTGTAATCTCTCACTTTCTTTCACAATTCGTTTCGTATGATCCATGATCCATTCGTTTAAGGTTATAAACATCATGTAGGGTTATTGTAAAGTATATTTATTCATTGTTGACACTTTGAACCCTTGTATTTACATAGTTTCATTGTTTGTCAACTTTAGTCCTTCAAGAACATTCTTTCACACGTTGAAAGGTTATGACACATGTCAAGAGATTATAGGACGTAAATTTTCGGGGTGTTACATCCTCACCCCCTTAAAAGAAATCTCGACCTCGAGATTTGTTAAAATGCTGGAAGTACTCTTTGCCGCATAAGGGACTTAACTTTTATAGCATATCTGGAGTCTTTCCAAGCTCCCAAAGTGGCCCTTATATTAGGCGTATGTATCCTTTTGGAGCTTCTTGACCTGTCGATCCTCAATCGATACAGGATGCTCATCACATCATAATTCTGCATATCATTATGTGATAGTGCTTCTTGACTTATTGGCGGAACACATCCTCCAATCACTAGTGTGCAATGTATTGCGAGCTCCGTCAAACTCCTTAAGTAGGTTTTAGCTTACAAGCTACTTGATCTTGATACATTCGATTTCCTTCGAATGATTTACATTTATTCAGAGCTTAACTAGCCTGATAATTTCACAAATTTGATACACCCTTCCTGGGTGATATCTTTTGTTAAACCATATTCCTTAACAAGAACTTAGGAAGTTTGCTATTTTCATAACTCCTTGATTTCTTTCCGTATACTGGCAACCTACAATCAATTATGGATTTGCATGATCTTATTTGTTGTCTCCCAGGCAACTTTCAGATCTTGATAATTGGACTTACCAATTCTCTATCTAACAATAGATATTTAACATTCCATCTATACAAAGTCTCCAAAGGAGTAGCCTTAATACTTACATATCAATTATTATAGAAAAGCTTATTTTTAAGGGGAGATGGTTATTCCAACCACTGCTTAGCTAATGTTTAGGGAATAGCTAATCCTTGTCGTTAGTCGAACAGATCGACGATCCTGGGCAGTTGATGGCAAATTCTTAATCGTTGCCTATTTAGGGTTGCGGTGATAATGCATAAGCAAAATGAACCGTCTTTCATAATTAACTATACCGGATTTCCAGGATATTGAGTTAAGCTATATGAACCCTCTATTTTTAAACTTAGTTAATCAGGGTTTCGATTCTTCCAATGATAGTACCAACCGTTTTGGAGATTTCATAATAACACTTCCTTAAACGGGATTTAAACCTTAACTTTTCCTGCCTCTCAGGGGCAACAGAATAATATTAGGAGAAAAATAATCAAGGTACAAGGAGGTTAAAGAGATTTTTACAAATCTCAGGCTCCAATTCATCCACCATTGTTTGTGTCAATTAAGTGACACATTTATGTTATGAGTCCAAGAACTCCTTAACCGTGAACATTTACTTGGACAATTCCATCCTGGACATCTCCTTTGAATACTATTAGTTGAATTTAGTACCATATGACCTCTCGGAATACCTTTGTGGTCCCATGCATTAAACCTCCATACTGATCAGGCATGGAAGCAATCTATGGAACTTATTAAGATACACCAATCTTCATATGACGCTTTTATCATACCATCTGGTATTCGGAATCGGTAGAGATTAAAGAGATATCAACTATATATGCTTTCGCACTTCCTTTTAGAGAGAGGATACTTCAAAAAATTTATGCCAAAAGGTTTCTGACAAGAACAGAAGAAATGGTTCATATGATTCGCCTGAAGGTTCTACCTTATACTTAACATATGGGGTTCTTACAGGGAAAAATTTCTAAAAGTTTGCTAAGTTTATGGTCTGGTGAGAGACTTAACAACACCCGAAACCATATGTAATTTATAGCAACAAATTCACAATAAGGGTTTATCTGGTGAAATTCACAATATGAGCTGTCTCTAATTATTCAACAGGAGGGTTAAACGCCTCCATTATTAATCCTTCTAACTTAGCTGTAAAATCTTAGATAAATTTAGGGCAGTCTCAGTTTTGACTGATTACTTCTTAATCAATATAACGTGGGTAGCTGAGGTAGATCCATAATGGATTTTTAATAAGCAGGTTTTTAAACCTTAGTGTGCCCTCTTATTGTCAATGCTAACCACTAATAATTATGTGCTTTAATAGGGTACTATCTCAACCAACGAATTAAAATTTGCGACACACTGTCGACAGTCTAGAACTTTTATGGTGAGAGACAGAAAATTCTTATTCCGTCTTTTCCCCTTTTTCGCGAAACGGATATCAGGTTTTTCCTATAAGGTCCTTAAAACTTGGACCGTTCCATAATGTATAAGAGGATCCTACTCGAGGATTTCATTAATGTCCTTACTCATTAAGAGTATTGCCATCAAATGACTGTGATGTATACCTTACCATGTCCTTTCTAGCATAACCACCGATATACTTATTGGTTTCTACTTCATCCTTTCTAGTATTTAGTCAACATAAGCGAGCCAAGAGTAATTAAAACATAGAGATAAAATCTCAGATTCTAATACTTAGTTAACAGCAGAAGGATAAGTAGGTGACTTATAGTAAGAAGTAAGGAAGTTATTGTACATGTGCTTATATTTAATCGGATTGGAAATTTTCACAAACTAGGCACCTAGCTCGGTTGGCTAGGCGCGCGAAAGGGTGCGGCCTAGACCCAGGTTCGATTCCGGGGACGGCCGGTTCCACCATTTTTTTTTGACGTGGGCCGCGTAAGGTATCACCCAGGGCTTACGCGGGCCGCATGGATCTTCTGATCCGAAGCAAACCTTCAAAATGACAGTCTTGATAATTAACTGCTTCTTATCACCCACAATATGGGCTTGGTCACAAGACGACAAATCCTTACCTATTACTATATAGAGTCCTCTTATTAACGGAACAAGGACAACGGAGAAGGGTAATTCTTAATGGATATAAAACATCCATCTAATATTGCTGAATTAGTCTCTGAGGTATTATCGGTCAATTTTACTTCATACTTGACGCTTAGAGTTTTTTAAACAGGCAGATTTAATGATTTACAATATCTATTGTCTATGAGAGACTTATCTGAACCTGAATTAAATAATACTCTAACATGAGCGTTATTGATATAGAAAGTACCTGTTGTGACCTTGTCATCTTGGATAGCCTCTTGAGTATCCATTTGGGAGTTTTCGGTTTTGGTCTTCTTAGCCTCGCCAGACTTCTTTGTTTTATTAGGGCAGTTAGTTTTGATGTGCCCCATTTCATTGCAACTATAGCAGGTTGCATCTTCCATCTTCTTGCAGTCCAAGGTCTTATGCCCCTTGGACTTGCATATCCCACATGCAAAAGTTCTCGTCTGTGTATGCGAGTTCGATCCATACCTACACTTCCCGAAGTGCTGTTTCTTACAGATTTTGCATCTGGGTTTTTCACCTGACTTCTGGTTGTCCTTTAAATCCTTGCCAGACTTAGCTGCCTTTCCCTTGGCAGCCTTAGGGCAATTAGTACTGATGTGGCCCTTTTCGCCGTAGCCATGACAGTTTGCATTCTTTATATCCCTACATTCGTGGGACTGGTGGCCAGCTCTTTTACAGATGCCACATTGCTTTATCTTTTAATTTGATCGACACTGACCCTAGTGTTTTCTTTTGCAGGTTTTACATTCGGGTTTTGCCTCCTTTGGCTTGGACTGGTTATAGCTTGAACCGGTCTTACTCTTTTTGTAACCTTTATTTGGGGTATCATCGCACATTCGCTTATAATCCTTCAACACACGGTCCACGGCGTTGCTTACGGCTGTATTTATCACAGCCTGTAACTCGGTGCTTATTAAGTTCAGTCTTGCATCATTATTCTGATTAACTGGATGATGGTGAGCTTCAGAGGAGTCAGCCATGGTGAAGCTTTGAAGGCTACTATCCAAGTAGAAACAATTTGTTTAATCATATAGTGAATTGTCGAATTTGATGAATAAATAGCCATGGCGCAATAAACCATATAGGCCAATAGATAGAATTTAATTTATTTGATTATGTTTTGCCTAAGTTTAAATAAACCATCTTTGGCATTTAAGCGGAATATAATCCTTCATATTTATTAGACAGGGGACATAAGTCACGACTGCCAATGTCATACTGACATCTTTTATATATAGCACAAGGGCTTGTTCCAAAGGACTTATGATGGCCCAGAGGCTTTGTCACTAGGGAAATTTTAAAACATAATTGATGATTCCTTTGGGTCGGAAAATTTCATAGTTCATTGTCTTGACAAGAAGTTATGAAATAACTATCTTTCTCATATATTCATCTTTACTCGTATATATACATCCCAAATGGATGTTTTGATGCGTACCTCATTTTCGACGTTTACCAGCCATGATTCCTATTGATCATTTACGCTAAATAAGGGATTTGGAAAAATTCCTAATATAAGGATGACAAGTGTGATTTTATCGCATCACGGTTGTCGGGAGTGTTAACACATTTTCAGGTGTTAACAAGGATCTGAATCTCTTTTTAAACAGATTTTACCATCTTAGCTAGGTCTTCAATGACATTCAAGCTAGGTCAAACCTTTTAAGATTCTCCTTTAATAATTATACTGGCAGGAAAGGAATGATATTTATTTTATTCAGGATTTTTATCATGAATCCTAATTTATAAGTTAGTAACAGCACAAATGGCCTAGTCACGTAGACAAGTTTAATTTATAAACCATGATTTCAGAGAATCAAAGCATGAAGGTATTGCTGGCACAACAGGCCTAGTCACAAGGACATTTATAAATTATAAGCTATGATTTCAGAGAATCAAAGCATGAAGGTTTGAACCTAGTTCATTACCTTTATCTGACAGGGAGTCATCACTACCACTGTCTTTTGGTTCATATGGAAATGAACAGGGCCTGTAGGCGTTATATTACCACGTACGGTCAAAATGTGATCATCTCAAGTGATGATCTAAACCCATGATTCCGGGATCATTACATTGGGTTAGGAATCTTTTGAAGAATCCATTAATAAGAATGACGTGTGTGATTTTAATGAATCACGTCTGTCAGGAGTGTTAACATATTTACAGATGTTAACAGGGATTCGAATCTTTTAAACAGGTCTTACCATCATGGCCCGGCCTTAAAATGACCCGAAGGCTAGGTTTCACTCTTAAGATTCTTATTAATATTTAACGCAGAACAATCCTAAATTGAGGTGTTAAATATGGATCTGAATCTAATTATGGAACTACCATCTTTGCCCTGCCTCAAAATATTGCGTGGCTAGGTCTCGTCCTTTTTATATTTTTCCATTTTATATAAAGGTAGATCTTATAAAAGGAATGTCTGAATGAAAATTTAAAGTTAATTATTCCACTAAAAAAAATTAAAAAAAATACAGATGTGCCCTAGACGGGACTTGAAAGGAATAGTGTTGTCCTCGAAGGAACTGAAAGGTAATTATGTCCTTATAAGGACTATTAAGGAAACGATTTTTAGCAAAAGGAGTTTCTTCTTCATTTTATTTTTGAATGTCGTCTCCTTGGTTGCATGTTTCGTCCTAGCCGCTGTACGAAGGTCAGCAAATCAAGGCTCCTGGTGTGGAGAATTATTATTACGGCTTCTTCGCTTGGCGACGTATCCAAAATATAGAAATTTTTGGAAGCAGAAATTCCAGATAAGGATTGAGAATATTCCTATGTTAAGTCTAGACTCAGAAGGTCAAGGTATGTGCTAATGTGTCATTGAGATTAAACACAAAAAGATAGTGTTTAATTCACTCAATGTTGGCTCTGATACCAACCTGTCACACCCCAAATTTCCACGTGTTACCGGTGGGCCCGGTAGGGGAATAACGTGACGTGGTTGGCAACATCATAGTCAAACAACACAATATATAAATGCACAGCGGAAGCAAAAGGATAAATATATTACAATCCGAAATAATGTAACATCAAAGTATTACAACGGAAGTAAAGGATCCACATGCGGATCGAAAATAAAATAACACTGTTCAACAGACTTTAGGCATCTAAGCTTGCGAGACTCTTTATTGATGCTAGGAGTAGCCAGCCAATTCCAATTAGTACCTGCACTTAGCCTTTTTGGGAAAATACGTCAGTTTACACTGGTAAATACAATCAACCGACTCATTTTGAAAAGGTTTTAAAAATGATTGATTTGAATGCACATGGCACAAATAATATTTTATAACTTTGGTTACTTATTTAAATATATAAACTTGTACAGGATTTACATGTTTCTTATGCGTTCAGTAGCCCGGATCAAGCCGGGTTAAAGATTAATGGACACACCACTTTAATTATGAGACATTGACAGGTGTACGCCTACACCTGTGTGCTAAGGTCGTGGCCATTCCGTAGAATGATGCCAGGGATATCCGGGACAACGGTCATTAACCCCCAAAGGCTTTAAGTAAACAAAACAAATTAAACGGAGACATCTCAATAATTTAACCATAATAAGATTAAATATTCAACGCCCGACCAAGCGGTATTTTATATACCGTACCCCAAGCCCGTATAGGGAAATAAGTTAAAAGTATTTACCTGAGCTAAATATAAATTCAATCCCAGCCGTATCAAATCAGCAAGTACAGATAGCTTTTACTGGGCTCCTAAATCTGGAACGAAGGTTTTTAATAACCTATTAGAATCCTAACGGGTCTTTGAATTAAGCCTTGACTTAGACCGATTAGTTTTCAAAAGGAAGATACGGTTCAAACGCATGATAAGGCGAAGACCGGAATAGAATGTGATTTAGACCTGACAAGTACAGAGACTTGTATAATATGGGTATATTATACACATTCTGGATTTTGAGATAAAACCGATAAGGTTTGACCCGTTTCGGCTAATTTATGTAAACTAGTTACATAAACCGAACCGAACGCGTATGAAGCGTAACGGGTAACCATAAGAGTCCTAAACAGGTTTCCTAAGTTAACATGCCTTAAATATGTTGTGATATCAGTAGGATACCTTCCATTATGCCCAAAACGAGTTTAATCTATAACTAAGCCCCGAAGGGGTATTTTGGTCATTTTAAAGATTATAAAAAGGGATTAATTCAACTCCTGTGATTCGGGTCTGAATAAATCAGGAAAATAATTTATTTTAACAGGTTATAACATTTGATGTTAAGTCTTATGAAACAAAATGGTTTTAAACTCAAACTACGCGTATAATACGCGTATAAAGCCGTTTTAAGCGACGTACGGTTTAAAATAGGATTCTAAGTTTTCTGATCATTTAAACAGGCTCAAAACACTTCATTTATTATTTAAAATCAGTAGCAATTGGATTTGTAGCAAAAGAACTTGTAAAACTCATTTTATACCCGAAAATGGCATATTCGGTATTTACCGAATTAAGGCGATAAACCTAGCTTATGATCAGTTTAAAAATAATTAAAAATCTTCAAAAATCCTAAAATATTATTTAACATCAGTGGGAAAAAGTTTTGGTGTCAAAAATTTGGTTTAGATAGGCTTTATGCTAATGACGTCGTTTAATTAATAAAAGTGTTTAAAATTACGTCATTAAGCATAACTCCTAATCTAGACTTCCGATTGACGTGAAAATTTACAGACATGTTCAATAATCAGTAACAAAGACTTTTGTACTTTCACATCTTCAAAAATCTCGTTCTACGGTCATAAGGGCATTATGGTCATTATTTAGGCATTTAACGGAAATGTCGGATAGTTAAGGATTTGGGTAGTATAAACGCAGAGGATTATACTAACATGTAACAAGGTCCTAATGGAACTTTAAGGCATGTCTAAACCTATCAAAACCGGGTCAGAACTGAGGTCAAAGCAAAAGTCAAACTTTTGCGTCTTTCGGTTCCGAATCGGTTCAAAACAGAAAGTTGTCGAGTCAAACAAGCGTAGACAAGTTTTTATACTTATTATCAGTTTATAAGAATGATAAAATAGGTGATACGCCTTTTACATCGTTAATCATGCGTTAAATCGAAAATACCATTTCTGTTGACTTTTTCGGATAACGTTTGACTCGACAAACAACCTAGTTAGGATTGGAATCAGTGAGTGCCCTTTTAGGGGTTTATTACCCATATAAATACCAACTTATAACAACTTTCTCTTCGACAAAACTCTGGACCGTTTGTGTTTTATCGCTAAGTCAAACCGTAGTTACGACGGTTTGATTTCTAGGCTAATAACTAACCAAGACTTAATTTAGAAGGGTCTAGGATACTTACACACGACTAATGGATGATTTGGAAGTCTTGTATCAGGTCTTGTGCTCCTCAAAATGTCCAGAAATGAAGTGTGGTTGCATGTTGCAACTTTGTGACTTATATATGAACTTTAATCATGCTAGATGGATGCCAAATGGGTCTACCAAGGTTCAAGGATCATTACATGTGTCCCCTATAGTCTCAAAACCATGATAGGAAGCCCATTGTATTGCCCAAAGTCGATCTAAGTCGGTTAAGGGACTGAAACAGGCACCTGTCCACGTTTTCTGGTTCTGGCAGTCGGACGCGGGCCGCCTCACATTTTGTTAAATCTCACGCGGGCCGCCTGAGCCTTATGTTCAGGTTTCCCATTTTTCTTTAATTGCATTTTGGCCCTTGGTCCCCCGAAAGGTCGTTTTCGAGTTGTTTCTTGCATTAAGAGGCCTTATATTTGACATATGGGGGCTTTAATACTTATACCCACTTTGTCAAGTCCTCAGGTAACTTTGTGATCACCCGAAAAGCCCTAAATTTCAATGTTGACGATTCTAACCCTCACACACGAATTTTATCATAACTTTCTCATACGGTAACGAAACTTGGTGAAATTTTTATGGTGCATTCTAGTGAGCATAATTAATCATTACAAGGCTTCGGGTTTGCTATAAGGTCACTCAGAGGTATATCTTTAACATGTTGACACATTTAACCCCTGTAGTTTGTAATCTCTCACTTTCTTTCACAATTCGTTTCGTATGATCCATGATCCATTCGTTTAAGGTTATAAACATCATGTAGGGTTATTGTAAAGTATATTTATTCATTGTTGACACTTTGAACCCTTGTATTTACATAGTTTCATTGTTTGTCAACTTTAGTCCTTCAAGAACATTCTTTCACACGTTGAAAGGTTATGACACGTGTCAAGACATTATAGGACGTAAATTTTCGGGGTGTTACACGTGATGACGAAGATGCACCCGCTCACATTAACCTCCTTTCCCGCCTTTGTGGTACCTTCTCTATAGAGGGTGCTAACCAAGATGCCCATTTACTACATGATTTCCCTTTCTCACTTACGGGCCGCGGCCATCTGGCTTGATTCGCAGCCCGTGGGTACGTTTACCACCTGGGCCACCCTTCGAGATGCCTTCTTAGCCAAATACTTCCCACCCACTAAGGCATCTCGACTTCGTGATGCTATCCATTCGTTCCGAATGGAACCTGACGAGCCTTACCATCTAGCATGGGAGAGATTCCAAACTTTGCTATCCCGTTGCTCCCAACACGGTCTATCAGATTGGGCCCTTGTAGAGAAATTCTACAACGGTCTCACTCTCAAGACACGAGTCCGGTTCGACACTTCAGCATGAGGCCACCTCATGGGTAAGAAAACAGTGGCCGAATGCAACGACCTTTTTGAGAGTATCGCCCATTCCGACATTGATCATTGCGCCATTAGCAGGACTTCCTGTTTCTAGTACTCCCTCGGCCGATCGAGGAGTACACCAAGTTAGCTTGGATACATCGATGGTCGCGGCGATGAAAAACCTTGAGAGAAAGCTTACCAGTGGGATTAACGATTTACAAGCGAGGGTAGATAGGTGTGAGGTGTGTAGAGGGTGTCACGATACCATAGATTGTCCCACATTCACTCTTGAGCATGTTGAGTCTATAGCAAATAGAGGTCCAACGAACCCTTTCAACAATTCAAATTTTGGGTCCAATTGGCGTAGTAATAATAATACCTTCCATTCTTCTGGTAACCCCCTGGTTTTCAAACAGGTTCAAATCAAAACAGGGGTCCACATGGTTATTATTATGGTGGGGGTTCAAATCAACAGGGTCAATTTAGGGGTTCAGGGTCAAACACTCAGGGTCAGTATTCTGGTGGGGGTTCACAGGGTTAATTCACCTTAGGGGGTTCAAATAGGCAATATCCTAGTGGAGGGTTAAACAGTCAAGGTTCAAACAACCAAGACTTGGGTAGTGGTCTAGATGAGATTAAATCTTTGTTATCCCAAATACTAGTTAAGGATCAAGAAACCCAAAGAACACTACAAGCCACAAGCCACTCAACAAACCTTAGAGGACCATGCCACATTCTTAAAGAACAATCACTTGAACTTCTTAGACCTTCGAAGGCAAATTTGTGACATCAATCGCCAATTGCAAGAAAGGCCTTCTGGTCAGTTTTCAGGTAATACCCTACAAAACCCAAATGGCCAATTGAAGGCAATCACTACTAGGAGTGGTAGGTCGTTAGGAGAGGTAGTTAGAGAGAGAGTTGAGGTCGAGGATGAGGAGCAAGTAGATGAGGAGATAGAGATGGAGACTCCCGGTAAGGTGCACATTAGGCTAGACTTAACAAGTACCGCACACACCGAGGAGCCTCAAATAGAGAAGAGTGTAGAAAAACATCAGGTAGGGATTAGGCCATCACCATTAGTTGATCATTTATGTGTCCCATACCCCGCCCTCCTTAAGCATCAGAAATATGCTAAGGAATATGGGCAATTTCTTGAGATGTTTAAACAGTTGAAAATCAATCTACCGTTCATAGAGGCCCTTCAGTCCATGCCTAAATATGCAAAATTCCTTAAGCACCTTCTCAAACGTAAGGATATGATAGGTGAGCTTTCGAACATTCAGTTGACCGGAGGTTGTTCCGCGGTGGTCTTGAATAAGCTACCGGAGAAACTAACCGACCCGGGTACATTCACCATTCCATGCCTATTCGGGGGTGTCGTTACTCCCGCTCATGCGTTAGCCGATCTAGCATCAATTTGATGCCATTCTCTCTTTATGAGAAGCTAGGGTTAGAAGAGCTTATGCCCACGCGCATGTCATTGTCCTTGTCCAACCGCTCGGTGTAACATCCTAAAATTTTATCCTAAATTTTTAACAAAATAAGATTTAAGTACATGGCTTTCGTTAACGAAGTTCATGAGTAACAAGACCTTAGTCAACTAATGACTAAATTACATCATTTCAAAATTTGTTTAACGTGTGTTTTTAACCCATTCACAAAGACTACAAAAGATTTAAAACATTGCGGAAGCTTCAAAATCGAGTGTTCGGTTCTTCACTATATCACTTGATCGCCATCCGTAAGCTTCACTAATTTACCTGTGATCAAAACGTTGAACTTATTAGTTTTGATCGTTAATGTAAAACATAATCACAATGATAAACATCACATTTGAGATAATAAACACAAAACAACAATTCTGGGTTCACCGTAAATTACGGTCTCACCGTAATTTACGGTGTGTCCTAAAATTTCCTGGTTACCGTAAACCAGTAGAGATGCTCCGTAACATGTCTGACCATTACCGTAAATTACGGTAAGACCGTAATTTACGGTAAGAACTGGAAACCTATGTTTTGTTTTGTTGATTCATCTCATTCAAACAATTCTTGTAATTTGCTTTTCAAACAACCCATTTCATCTAAAACTAGTATTTCTAGCATGTGATAAATATTAACCAATAGCGTAGACAACTAACATATTCCCGGAATATGATTCATGTTTTACTCGATTATTTGACCCGTTTGGCTCGTCTAAAGAATCCTTCTATATGACGACTACCAACGGGTACCAACCGAATTTAATAATTCAATCAATATTACAACTTCATTGCTTAATTCAAAACAACTCTTATTCAAAATTTAATTTCACATAGAATCATCCGATAAAATAAATGTAACGGGTCAAGTTACATACCTTAACGCACGCCCTTCAACCGTGAGTCACCACCGGCTTATCCACTCGACGTTCCGGTATCTTGTCCTACAGAGTTCAATGTTATCATGTTTAGAACTCTTTGTAACCACATTTCACATAATAGTCAAAACATCACGAGTAGGTGTTTTAACTACAAAATTCTAGTTTTTAAGCCTTCTTTGGGGCATTTCAACAAACACTTCATATGCAGAATTTTTATATCTTTAATAATCAACTTCATAGCTTGCTAATTAGCTAACTTGACAACAATAAAGCCCTCCTATAGTGTTTAAGCATCATATGTTTCTGGAATCACTATTCTATAATCAATTTACACTAGGATAATCATCTAAACCCTAGTGTTCATCATCCTCATATAAAACCCACAACCCACCTTCAAGGTGTTCATGGAAATTTCCTGAATTTGGTCATGATTTTACATGTAGTTGATTAGGTTTTACTTCTAAACACCATATAAACTCTAATCTAACCATATAACACACATGCAACATCGAATTTCCAGATTTCCTAAATCATGAGAATTTCAAGTTTAGAGATTTCATCAGATTTTACATACCTTATGATCCTCTTGTGATGAGGATCACGATTCTAGGCTCGGATTTCGTTTTGGACCAGATTTGCACATTCAATTTGGGAGTTTTTGTGATTTTGGAGTTTGGAGCCAAGGGGTGTCGCCCCTCTCTTGTTCTGTACGACCAACACCTCCTAATGGGGGTGTTTGGTTTGTTTTATTTCTTTAATTACAATTCAAGTTTCAGTTTTTACAATTCTAGCCCCTCCATTTTAATCATCTTTTAATCTAGCTACTTATAACTCTAGTTTGAGTTATTCCTAGAAATTAACTAACTAGGTTAAAGTCCCAATTAAATAAATTCTCGTATATTTAAACTTTATAATTCTAATATAAAGTTTTAAAATTTTCGGGGTGTTACACTCGGTCAAGTATCCTCGTGGGATCATAGAGAATTTGTTGGTTAAGGTTGATAAGTTCATTTTTCCCGTAGACTTCATTGTTCTTGATATGGAGGCCGACGAGAGAGTTCCTATTATTCTAGGTCGTCCATTCCTTCGCACCACAAAGGCAATCATCGATGTCTTTGACGGTAAGATTTCACTTCGTGCGGGTGACGAGATTGTCACATTTGAGATCGATAGGGCCATGCAGCACCCTAGTGGTAGAGATGAGGATAGTGGGTTGTGTCATTCCATTTACTTTCTAAATTCTATCATATCATGTGTTAACACGTGTCTAGAGTATATTAGCAGGGCCGATTTGGTGAGTGAGAGAGTTGTTGACGAAGAGGTTGAAGAAGAGCCTTTAGAAGAAGGCGATGAGTTGTGGGTTCCCGAGACGTTGGAACTCAATGAGATTAGTGATGAGAGTACTCTGTTTGATATTCCACCGCCTTTAGAGCTTAAGGTCCTTCCATCACATTTAGAGTACGCATTCTTATGAGAGAAACCGAACATACCCGTCATCATTTCTTCTAAGTTGACGGAGGAGGGGAAGATGCGGTTGATTGAGGTGTTGAGAGAACACAAAGAGGCGATTTCATGCAGGTTGTTGGATATAAAGGGGATTAGTCCCACGTTTTGCACGCACCGGATTCTTATGGAGGAGGTTTATAAGCCGGTGGTGCAGCCGCAAAGACGCCTTAACCCGAACATGCAAGAGGTAGTGAAGAAGGAAGTTATGAAGTTGTTAGAGTCTGGGTTGATATACCCGATTTTCGATTCCGCGTGGGTGAGCCCTACTCAAGTCGTCCTAAAGAAAGGGGGGATGACGGTTGTTATGAATGAGAAAAATGAGCTCATTCCATCACGCAAGGTCACCGGTTGGCTAGTATACATTGATTACCGAAAATTAAATGACGCCACCCAGAAGGACCATTTCCCGCTTCCGTTCATTGACCAAATGCTAGAGCGTTTGGCGGGGCAACAAGTCTATTGTTTCCTCGACGGATTTTCAGGTTACTTCCAAATCCCATTGGACCGGAGGATCAAGAGAAGACAACCTTTACATGTCCATATGGCACGTACGCGTATCGACACATGCCGTTTGGATTATGTAACGCTCCGGCTACCTTCCAACGGTGTATGATTGCTATCTTTCAAGATATGGTTGAGAGTTCGATGGAGGTCTTTATGGATGACTTTTCGGTCTATGGTAATTCTTTCGATTAATGTCTAGGTAATCTTGAGAGGATGATGAAGAGGTGTGTTGAGACAAAATTGATTATGAATTGGGAGATGTGTCACTTCATGGTGATGGAGGGGATCGTCTTAGGTCATAAGATTTCTAGAGCCGGTATAGAGGTGGATAGGGCTAAGATAGATACTATTAGTAGGCTTCCTCCACCGACTAGTGTGAAATTAATCCGAAGATTTCTTGGTCATGCGGGCTTCTATAGGCGCTTCTTTAGAGATTTTTTCAAAAATTACACGCCCCATGACCCGACTCTTAGAGAAGGACGTTCCTTTTATCTTCGACAAAGAGTGTCTTAAAGCATTCGAATTCCTTAAATAGAAACTTGTGAGTGCACCCATTCTTATATCGCCCGATTGGAACTTTCCCTTTGAGCTCATGTGTGACGCGAGTAACTATGCGATCGGTGTGGATTTGGGGCAAAGACGGGAGAACCACTTTCACCGGATCTACTACGTGAGTAAAACCCTAAATGACGCCCAAGAGAACTACACCACCACCGAGAAGGAACTTCTAGCCGTAGTGTTTGCATTCGATAAGTTCCGTTCTTACCTCGTGCTTTCCAAGACCATAGTGTTCACCGACCATTCGGCTTTGCATTACCTTTTCCAAAAGAAGGACGCTAAGCCTCGTCTTATACGATGGATCCTCCTTCTTTCCAAGTTTGACATAAAAATTAAGGATAAGAAAGCAGCGGAGAACATCGCGGCGGACCATCTTTCACGATTAGAGGATCCGAGTAGGGAGGAGATTCGTGCGGAGGCGATAAGAGATAGATTCCCTCACGAGTCCAATGATTTTATTGCGGCGGAAAAAGAGGGTTTGCCATGGTTTAGCGATCTAGCAAACTATCTTGCAAACGGTTATGTGATGAAGATATGAGTGCTCAACAAAAGTGGAAGTTGTTTAGAGATGCGAGGAAGTACATATGGGATTACCCATACCTCTTTAGGATAGGAGGATATCGCATTCTTAGGAGATGTGTTTCGAAGGAAGAAGGGTTAGATATTCTTAGGCACGTTCACGAGGGTTTGACCGGAGGTCATCATGGCGCGCACACTACCGCACAAAAAGTCTTTGATTGTGGTTTCTATTGGCCTACGATAATTGAAGATGCTTTAGAGTTCGTTAGGAAGTGCGATGCATGCCAACGTACCGGCAATATCTCATCTAAGGAAGAGATGCCCCAAAATCCTATTCAAGTACTCGCAATCTTTGATGTGTGGGGCATCGACTTCATGGGACCTTTCCCCTCCTCTAGTGGGAATAGGTACATCCTCGTGGCAATCGACTATGTCTCTAAGTGGGTTGAAGCTCAAGCTTTGCCTACAAACGATGCACGAGTGGTGGTGAGGTTCTTAAAGAAGTTGTTTACGCGTTTTGGTACACCTAAATCCATTATTAGTGACCGAGGAATGCATTTTTGCAATGTCGTGATGGAGAAGGCATTAGAGCGTTATGGAGTTACACATCGTTTGTCCACCGCGTACCATCCACAATCAAACAGTCAAGCTGAGAACGCGAATCGAGGAGTTAAAAGGATTTTAGAGTAACGGTAGGGAAAAGTCAAAAGGATTGGTCGGATAATCTTGACGATGCATTATGGGCATTTCGTACCACCTACAAGACACCTTTAGGGACCACTCCTTTCATGATTGTCTATGACAAAGTGTGCCATCATCCGGTAGAATTGGAGCACCGAGTGCTTTGGGCTCTTGAAACCGTAAACTTAGATCTTACCGAAGCAGCTAGGAAACGGTTCTTCCAAATTCACGAGTTGGAAGCTCTTAGAGATGCAGCATATGAGCGATCATGGAGTATTAAGGAGAAAACAAAAGTGTTGCATGATAGAAGAATTAAAGGTTTGAAAGAGTTTAAAACCGGGGATATGGTGCTTCTTTACAATTCAAGGTTTAAGCTATTTTCCTGTAAATTGAAGTCCAAATGGACAGGGCCGTAACGTTGTTAAGGAGGTGTTTCCGTATGGTGCGATTGAGTTGTACGAAGAGGTTGACGGGGGTACATGGAAAGTGAATGGCAATAGGTTAAAACATTACTTAGGAGGGCTGATGTGCAAATTATGTGTCACACCCCGACCACGCAAAACAACTAAACGTGGCGGAAACGACGGGGAATGTCATAACAGAATCATTGTTTCATAACCATGGATTAAATAATTTTGTTTTATTGCATTATTAAACTCATTATTTTATTACAAATCAGATAAATACAAATATTATCTTTCAAGTTTTAAAGTCACTAAGGCACGAGTCCATCCTATGTATAGCATGTATCAACAATTATCACGTAGTAGCACCTGAAACATATGTAAAAATAGGTACGGTAGCATAAAAATGCCTGTGAGATACATAGGTTTTATTAATGCATGATTCATGAATTCGTAAGTTTAAAAGAATGTTTTAACAAAATAGTCATGAACTTTAAAAATGTTTTCTTTATAAATCATGCGAAATTTTACAAGAAATTTGATGATATAAAAGAATGATGCATAAATAAATATGTAAGTAAAATGAGTTTGTAAAACAGTGTTTTGATAAAAAGGTTTGTAGTATATAAAAAAATATACTCTGGTTTTAAAAAAGTCGAATAAGTAATATATTAAAATATATTTCAGTTCCAAAATCGTTAAACAGATAGTATATTAAATATACTTTAGTCGTCAAAATAATCGTTTTCGGTAGTATATCAAAAGTATACTTTGGTTTTAATAATAACATATTAAACTATGCTTTGGTTTTATAACTAACATATCAAACTATGTTTTAGTAATTAACAAAATATATGTTGTTTTGTACAATATCACACATGAGAGTATATCAAACTATACTTTTGGGAGTATAACAAAATATACAATAAAAATGTGATTTAAGAATTCAACCAAACCTAGTGCATCAAAATACACCTAGGAGACTATAGAAATACCACGAAGGCAATCCCTATTTGGATAAAATATCGGTTTCTGACATTCCATGACAACAGGAATGGGGTGTCAAATCCTATAGCGCTACATCATACTACCAATCGGTCTGGTGAACATAAAATAAGTACTATCCAACAATTAATTTTATAATCTTTGAAAAATTAGAGTTTAAACCATAAATAATCATTCAGTTTGTAAAAAGATAAGCACTAATATGTATAATCAATTATACTTTTGAAAACAAGAACATAACAAATAGGTACACATGCTTCACCCCAAAACATTTGAAAACAGTAAAAGAGGGGACTATTTACTCACTTGAGGATGCTTAGAAGTCTTGAACAACAACCAAGCAAAGCTAGAGGGATCACGGAATCAAACGGCACCTAATATGGGTAACTAAGTAAATAAACCGGAGCTAAATCGGAAGATCGGATAGAATGAGGTCTCGTGAACCAAATGAGCATTGGAACTCATGTGATATGGTTTAAAGAAGTCTACATTTTAAAACGGAACCTATCCTAAGTGCTTACGACCCATTAAGGTAGCTTACGGTATTTTAACGTGTCGTTCGCGCAAACGCGCGTTCGAGGCGTCTAACTAGTCCTATGACAAGTATTATATGCCTAAAGATGTTTAATTATGTTGCATAATCAGTTAGGTGACAAAATTTTAAGTTACATACGCTTAAAATCCAATTATGCATGAAAAGGGCATTTTGGTCATTTACCTAAGGCATATTAACTACCTATCATACAACTACTTAAACTGTGTGACCATAAGGTATAACCTCGGAAGGTTATTCCCTATGCAACTATGGTCACTAAACATGCTTGGTCAGATCGTAATGATCGACCTAACGGGTCGAGTTCGAAAATCTAAGCGGTATTTTAGACCGCTTGACTTACGACTCTAAACAAGCACTAAACTAAAAGTGACAAGCTAAGCATGTTAAAACATGCTTAACTAAGTTAGAAAACAGGTTTTTGATATCAAAACAAAGTGTTTTGATACCCTAAAGTAGTTTGGTTGCAAAATACGCATAAATGCGCATTTTGACCGAAGCTACGACTTGTCACTACGCCTAGTCAACGTGGTAATCAGTAGGTATAGTCACTAGGGACTATAACCATCGTGATTACGCTCACGTTGCGAAGTTCAAACGAATTTCGTGTTAACCAAAGGCTGGTCAAAGCGGAAAGTCAAACACTGTTTGACTTTCACGCAAGGAAAGCGATAAAAGAACGAAGGAAGGTTACAAAGGGTCCTTGCTAGGGAGAACTTGATCTATCACACTCAGGTATGAAGCAAAGGCTCCAACTTAGAGTGTAATTCAGATCAAGGGTTAAGAAACAAATGAATGAGCATGGCTATTTATACTTGTGCATGAAGAACAAGATCAAGACAAGTGTTTGTGTGGCTAACAAACAATAAATCATAGCCATACAAGTGCTAGAAGCAGGTTAGAAGCCTTGGAGAGGTGTTAACTTGGTTAACACACCAAGAACTTGCAAGAACAGCCCCTAAAGTATCAAACAGTTGCTGAAAATCAAAATCTGGAACTGGGAACTTTTAGGCGGCCCGTGTAAGACAGAAGACAAGTCTTACGCGGCCGGTATGGTCCCTGCAGATCAGCAAGCTTTCAGCTTTTGCAGTTTTGGTCCCTGTACTTGCATAAGCCCATTTTTTGGCACTTTTAACACCCGTTAAGCCATTTCAAGGCTCTACAAGGTCGTTAAAGTTTAGAGGACCCAAAATATGCTCGGTAAACTCTCAGATGTCGGTTCGTTTGGCCGTACGGTCACGTTGTTCGTCAAATTACGACGAAACTCGAACGGACGCAAAAACGATCCAAATTAAGCGACGAATGGTATTTTTGCATGCCGATCACTAAAATAAAAATATTTTAGTGTGTACAAAAATTTTGGATGTCCAGACGTGGTCAGAACGTAAGATATGCGCGAAAATGCAAACTTACGCCGTTTTTAACACTTTTAGTCCCTGTTTGATCAAATAAGCATATTTTCGCACACCGAACCACTCAAAGCTTATTTCTAAGCTATGTTTAGGTTATTTATGGTATGTTTAGCTTATGATCATGTTCCGGACTATACGTTGCCTTACGAAATGGCAGACTTTTGCAAATTGACGCAATTAGTCCCTGTGAGCGAATAAACTTGTTTTTGCCATACCAAACCTTCAAAACTTATTTCTAAGTTATGTAAAGGTTATTTAAGGTATGTTAAGCCTATTTCACTATTCCATAGTGTTTGTTGCATTAAACTAGTTATATTTACGCATCAGTTCGCGTATAACCATCCAGAAAGCAGTTTAAAGCTCGAAATCGAACAAGAATTGATATGTGCAAATGATACACATATTTATACAAATCCCAAGTATGAAACACAATATTTCATTGGTTTGGTATTTGTATGATGGTTACAGTGACACAGGTGTCACGGTCTCCCCTACTTTAGGAAATTTCGTCCCGAAATTTAATTTTAGAGGAAGCCTTGTGAAGACAACTGTGATTGTTTCGCTTTCGAATGAATCCCTCGAACCCTAAGTAAAACTCTGGGTCATGTTTGGATTCTTAGCGAAATTGTCAACTATCAAAGTGAAGTCCTTGTAGTAACAAAACATGGAGTTTCGAACTACGGACAAGTACCAGCGGCGTATCCACCATGCCCCTTTTTACATTGTTCCCATATCGTTATTCTTGTCACTGTAGGTCTTAACACATGACAAAACTTGATGTGGTTTCTGTGCACTAAATTCCATAATTATGTATGCATCCATAATTACGTAATTCCTTGCACAGTCCGCACAGTTCATTTCATAATGCGTAGGGGAAAAAGAAAAATCAATCGAATAAATATGAAGTGACTTGATTAGACCACCAAAGGATCTTTTTAACTAGATAAACGAACGATCTTTTAAACTAGATCAACACATGATCTCCTTAACTAGATCGTCGTACGATCTCCTTAAATAGAGCACTTAAGGGATCTTTTCAATTATATCATCACATGATATTCCTAACCAGATTTTTAGATCAATCTATTTAATTAGACCACTCAAAAGGTCCAATTATAGAATAGTACTTCATAATCCAAGGGACTTAACTACAACGTAGAAGTCCATTAAGGATTTAAGGTAGTACCTTTTGATATCCTACTATGAATCCCTCATATGGAGATATGGAAGATTCTACGAGGATTTGGATGAATCACATAAAAACACGAAACATAAAAGAAAACACATAAGCACATAATCACGTAATTAATTAAATTGATCTTCATTTTGTTAATTTTCTTGTTAATTGAGTACATGCATTTAAAGCATACCTGGAATCAAATCCGTGGATTCCATTTGGCACTTTAAATATAAGAATCTAACTATGAAGATACGGAGATCTTAATAGGAATTCGGCTTTGTCCTTATTGAATCGTAATGTACGTATTAAGGCATACGAATAATTCAATTAAGGGCTCCGATTTGAGCGATAATTATCCACAAAGATCTAATTGTGAAAATAAGAAGATCCTATATGGATTTTGGAATTTGTGTAACGAAAGGTGTTTCGAAACCTTGCACCAGAGGTGCTTAAGTTGATACACAAGGTAGAAAGTTCATGAGGTTGAGGTACTAGATATGCCAAGGTGACATATGAAGCAGAATTTGGGGGTTGAGCAGCAGCAGGGTTTGCAACAGCTTTGCTTTGGATAGCAAAGCGGCACATGTTAACCAAATGTCTCCATCGTCCACCGTGGGTATATTTGAAACAGGGTATTTGATTTGGATGATGACGGTTGCATTGATTGCTCCAAGGAGCGGTTCCCTTGTACGGCTTCATCCATGAGCTGAGTCATGGTGATAGCTAAATCAACGGTTCTCTGGAGTACGACGCCTATTTGTTGGGTAATTGCAGCACCTGGTTCGGATATTTGAGTGTTGTTGCGATGAAGAGGCATCATGAAGATAATGAAAGATTTGGGAGGAAACAAGCGAAATGATATCGGATAATCAAAACAGAATGACAACGCATAGAAATTGTGATCATTTGTTTGTTACCTAAGGCAAACAAATGAGACGGTGACTAATCAAAGTAAATGGGTCAGTATAATGTATCACGAAGACATGCTCGCCTATAAGTGGACACTCACCCCAAGAGTTCCCAGGTAAGAGTGACTGGTCCGATACTGCGGATTTGTACGAACACTCTAGCCTTAGACAGAAAACTCAAGGTACAGGCACCCACCCTTCCAGTTTGCACGTGTTCACATTATTTAGACCAAACTTTGACGAGATTTTGAAAATTTTAAAGGTTCAAAACCATATAATAAATCATCCTAGAACAGACGATTAGTTTTCAAAGCGGATTCGAAATTTGTGTTCTTATTGTGGTTGTCTCCTAAGGATAAGTTACGTTATTGTTTTAAAACTAAACACAAGATAACTTGTGTTAGGGTCCTAGGAAGGTTATAATCTAGGTCAAAGCATTACTAATAACCTAATTCCCTATAACCATTGGCTCTGATACCAACTTTTCTGTCACACCCCGACCACGTAAAACAACTAAACGTGGCGGAAACGTCGGGGAGTGTCGTAACAGAATCATTGTTTCATAACCATGGATTAAATAATTTTGTTTTATTGCATTATTGCATTATTGAACTCATTGTTTTATTACAAATCAGATAAATACAAATATTATCTTTCAAGTTTTAAAGTCGCTAAGGCACGAGTCCATCCTATGTATAGCATGTATCAACAATCATCACGTAGCAGCACCTGAAACATGTGTAAAAATAGGTACGTCAGCATAAAAATGCTTGTGAGATACATAGGTTTTATTAATGCATGATTCATGACTTTGTAAGTTTAAAAGAAAGTTTTAACAAAATAGTCATGAACTTTAAAAATGTTTTCTTTATAAATCATGCGAAATTTTACAAGAAATTTGATGATATAAAAGAATGATGCATAAATTAATATGTAAGTAAAATGAGTTTGTAAAACAATGTTTCGATAAAAAGGTTTGTAGTATATATAAAAATATACTTTGGTTTTAAGAAAGTCGAATAAGTAATATACTAAAATATATTTCAGTTCCAAAATCGTTAAACAGATAGTATATTAAATATAATTTAGTCGTCAAAATAATCGTTTTCGGTAGTATATCAAAAGTATACTTTGGTTTTAATATTAACATATTAAACTGTGCTTTGGTTTTATAACTAACATATCAAACTATGTTTTAGTAATTAACAAAATATATGTTGTTTTGTACAATATCACACATGAGAGTATATCAAACTATACTTTTGGGAGTATAACAAAATATACAATAAAAATATGATTTAAGAATTCAACCAAATCTAATGCATCAAAATACACCTAGGAGACTATAGAAATACCACGAAGGCAATCCCTATTTGGATAAAATATCGGTTTCTGACATTCCATGACAACAGGAATGGGGTGTCAAATCCCATAGCACTATATCATACTACCAATCGGTCTGGTGAACATAAAATAAGTACTATCTAACAATTAATTTTATAATCTTTGAAAAATTAGAGTTTAAACCATAAATAATCATTCAGTTTGTAAAAAGATAAGTACTAATATGCATAATCAATTATACTTTTGAAAACAAGAACATAACAAATAGGTACACATGCTTCACCCCAAAATATTTTAAAACAGTAAAAGAGGGGACTATGTACTCACTTGAGGATGCTTAGAAGTCTTGAACAACAACCAAGCAAAGCTAGAGGGATCACAGAATCAAACGGCACCTAATATGGGTAACTAAGTAAATAAACCGGACCTAAATCGGAAGATCGGATAGAATGAGGTCTCGTAAACCAAATGAGCATTGGAACTCATGTGATATGGTTTAACGAAGTCTACATTCTAAAACAGAACCTATCCTAAGTGCTAACGACCCGTTACGACCCATTCAGGTAGCTTACGCTACTTTAACGTGTCGTTCGCGCAAACGCGCGTTCGAGGCGTCTAACTAGTCCTATGACAAGTATTATATGCCTAAACATGTTTAATTATGTTGCATAATCAGTTAGGTGACAAAAGTTTAAGTTACATATGCTTAAAATCCAATTATGCATGAAAAGGGCATTTTGGTCATTTACCTAAGGCAAATAAACTACCTATCATACAACTACTTAAACTGTGTGACCATAAGGTATAACCTCGGAAGGTTATTCCCTATGCAACTATGGTCACTAAACATGCTTGGTCGGATCCTAATGATCGACCAAACGGGTCGAGTTCGAAAGTCTAAGCGGTGGTTTAGACCGCTTGACTTACGACTCTAAACAAGCACTAAACTAAAAGTGACGAGCTAAGCATGTTAAAACATGCTTAACTAAGTTAGAAAATAGGTTTTTGATATCAAAACAAAGTGTTTTGATACCCTAAAGTAGTTTGGTTGCAAAATACGCATAAATGCGCATTTTGACCAAAGCTACGACTCGTCACTACGCCTAGTCAACGTGGTAATCAGGAGGTATAGCCACTAGGGACTATAACAATCGTGATTACGCTCACGTTGCGAAGTTCAAACGAACTTCGTGTTGACCAAAGGCTGGTCAAAGCAGAAAGTCAAAAACTGTTTGACTTTCACGCGAGGAAAGCGATAAAAGAACGAAGGAAGCTTATAAAGGGTCCTTGCTAGGGAGAACTTGATCTATAACACTCAGGTATGAAGCAAAGGCGCCAACTTAGAGTGTAATTCAGATCAAGGGTGAAGAAACAAATGAATGAGCATGGCTATTTATACTTGTGCATGAAGAAGAAAATCAAGACAAGTGTTTGTGTGGCCAACAAGCAATAAATCATAGCCATACACTGTTAGAAGCAGGTTAGAAGCCTTGGAGAGGTGTTAACTTGGTTAACACACCAAGAACTTGCAAGAACAGCCCCTAAAGTATCAAACAGTTGCTGAAAAATCAAAATCTGGAACTGGGCACTTTTAGGAGGCCCGTGTAAGACAGAAGACAAGTCTTACGCGGCCGGTATGGTCCCTGCAGATCAGCAAACTTTCAGCTTTTGCAGTTTTGGCCCCTGTACTTTCATAAGCCCATTTTTGGCACTTTTAACACCCGTTAAGCCATTTTCAAGGATCTACAAGGTCGTTAAAGTTTATAGGACTCAAAATATGCTCGGAAAACTCTCGGATGTCGGTTCGTTTGGTCGTACGGTCACGTTGTTCGTCAAATTACGACGAAACTCGAACGGACGCGAAAACGATCCAAATTAAGCGACGAATGGTATCTTTGCATGCCGATCACTAAAATAAAAATATTTTAGTGTGTACAAAAATTTTGGATGTCCAGACGTGGTCAGAACGTAAGATATGCTCGAAAATGCAAACTTACGCTGTTTTTGACACTTTTAGTCCCTGTAAGATCAAATAAGCATATTTTCGCACACCGAACCACTCAAAGCTTATTTCTAAGATATGTTTAGGTTATTTATGGTATGTTTAGCTTATGATCATGTTCCGGACTGTACGTTGCCTTACGAAACGGCAGACTTTTGCAAATTGACGCCATTAGTCCCTGTGAGCGAATAAACTTGTTTTTGCCATACCAAACCCTTCAAAACTTATTTCTAAGTTATGTAAAGGTTATTTAAGGTATGTTAAGCCTATTTCACTATTCTGGAGTATTTGTTGCATTAAACTGGTTATATTTACGCATCAGTTCGCGTATAACCTTCCAGAAAGCGGTTTAAAGCTCGAAATCGAACAAGAATTGATATGTGCAAATGATACACATATTTATACAAATCCCAAGTATGAAACACAATATTTCATTGGTTTGGTATTTGTATGATGGTTACAGTGACACAGGTGTCACATTATGGTCTAAAAAAAACTAACCTAATCTAGACACCCTAGTTTTAAATTTATAAACTAAGACTCTCTAAATGCTAGACCACTGACAGGCAAGTGTACCTATCGTATGTAGTAAAGCCTAATGAAGTCTGAGTATCGAACCCACGAGACACTAGCGACGCTAAACTAGACTCTGACTCAACTAATTACTTAACTGGTTTATTTGATTTGATTAGATCTTGGGGTTTTAACTAACTAACTAACTAAACTGAAGGAATTAACTAAGACGGACTATACTACCTACACGCAGGCTAAAGGCTACTAAGGTGAAATCAAGGATGAGAAAGTACTACCCAGGTTTGGAATCCTATATGTGACTCTCGGTTTTCTCTCAGCAATGGTAACTATGATGGAACCATGTTCTAATAATACGACACTCTAAAACTAAAGACATGTTGAATATCCTCCCGGTCTCATCAACTTCTCCTAAGGTCTAAAGGTCAAATAAAGCTCACTGGTATGGGTTGGATCACCTCCCGGTCTCTTCACAAATACTAAAGTACCCGAAAACTAGATCTCCTCCCGGTCTCACTAATCACAATACACCCTAGAGTGTACGGGGTAACCTAAAAATTCTTGACAAGACTTAGGAAAGCAAATAATCTGGGGCACTTAGACAGATCTCCTCCCGGTCTCACTGCACCTAGATACCTAGCACCAAAGACAATCCTAACTATCTATCTACTCCCAGTCTTAAGAATAGGTAGCACACTAAACTCCTTTAAATTATCAAACAAAGTTCCTATGGAATTCTAGCTAGGAAAACCATAAACTAGTTACAAACACACAGTAGGTAACCTAACATGCATCTATACATGAAAGACATTCACAAAGACACACGAGGAACAATTATTAGATAATAAATTAGAATAAAGTACGCACCCACATCTAGCCAAAAATAATTAAGTCTCTTACTTTAATATTAATCCATCAATAAATTACCAAAACAGAAAGATTACCGATTGAAACAAAGGGTAAGGTTCCAGCGTGAACAACCTCCCAAGAGTGAACTGCGTGAACAAATCTTGACCGCTGATTAATATGATCTTGATTATTTAAAGGGGTGGCATGATTGTAATTAATAGGTTAGATTTTATTGTTTTATTAAAATTAAAAGGGTAGAAGTGTAATTATATTATTTTGCTTATTTAAAACTAGGAAAGAAAATTATTTCCAATAATAAGAGAGTAAATCCCGTAAATATACCATGTATTATACACATGTGTACTATCGTATTGGAATGTATAGAACAGTAGAACACAGCAGTACACATGTGTACTACGGAGCTAAGACAACAATGTTGCGGGTCACATGTGTACTATACCATGTATTATACATATGTGTACTATTGTGTTGGAATGTATAGAACACAGCAGTACACATGTGTACTACGGAGCTAAGAGTTATACACAATAAAAAAGATGACTAAAAACTCTAGTTCAACCAAAAAAAGACAAAAACTATAATTCGAATCTTGCTACTATGACAAAAAACAATGACAATATTAAAATAAGTTAAGATTATCCTAACATATTTAAAATAAGTAATTGTTTTGTAGATGTCGAAAATGTTGGTAACTGATGATGATTTAAATATGTTAGGATTTTGAAATTAATAAGACAATAATTTAAATTCAATATTTATATAAAGTTACAATCTTACCCTTGTTAAATGTATATGAAATCAATGGTTCAGATCAGTTCACGCGGTTCACTCTTGGAAATTTGTTCACGTTTGAACCTAATCCTTGAAACAAATATTCATCACAAACCCAGGTAGAAAATATGAACTAGCCAATAATCATAACTAAAAACATAAAACGAGTCTGAAACGAGTAGCAAAACATAATATCAAATCTGAAAAACACAAAGTTATTCAAAACTGAAACTAACTAATCACTAACCCAAACTCGAATCATGAATCGTAGATCTTGAACTTGAACCATATATCCTTCTCCTATTCGCCCTTTTTAGCTTTCTGCTCATCAGCCGTCTTCTCTTGTCTAATCTCTGTGCGTCTGATTATGTTTTTTTTTCCATATGGTTTGATAAAAGGAGTTTTTATATGCAACACATGTTTAGCCGCCTTCAAGCCCATACTACACGACAAGAACAAATTATATTTTAATGATGGACTACTGCAAGTTATTGGCCCATAGAATTTTTTTCTAAATTCAAATCTTCTTGAGTGCATGCATGGCCCACTTGTTTTTAATCTGTTTCTCCACCTACGTAAAAAAGAACTCATCATTTCATAACTACATTAATTGTAACTTTAATTGAATTAATGGTATTTCAACAATTTTTGTTTCAACGTAGCTTCCAACAACCATTAACTGCCATTAGTATTAGTTTAATTTTCTAAATTGTAGGCTTTTCAAATTTGCACTTTTCTTATGTATAAATTTATGGTTTTGCTTGTTTTCTCTTAAAATCATAAAACTTCAAATAAGAACAAAGAATGAGTAGAATTTAATAAAAACAACCCTATATCTACTCAAAAGTGTAGGAATATTTATGTAAAAATATGTATATTTTAAAGCATATCAAGAGCCAATCGACAAACCGAGAAGGAGGAAACTCCTCTCGAAGACCTCCCAAATACCACCGTTTAGACTCTTGAGAGCAATCTCAAGTGTAGAAATTGTATAGTTTGTTTAGATTCGTTATTTGAGTTATTTCGTAGTTAACGATAATTTTTCGTAGTTTGTCGTGTCTTTGTTTTGTGTGTTTGAGTATTTTGCAGGAATCATTACCGACGAGGAGCGAAAATTGCGGAGAAAACAGCGTTCCAGGTAAATCCCAATGTTAGAAAATATTTGGGATGTGTTTTGGGAAGGATGGGTAAAAGTTTGAAAAGTTTCTAAGGCTTGGAGGCTACAAAAATTCGTAACCTTTTGTTGAAAATGGCTTGTCGCGTCACGCCACAATAAAACCCACTTTATCGTCGCGTGCCACTAGACCCGGGTTCACAAAAATGATCTGAACCCCCCTGTAGCGTCGCGCGACAACAGATCATTATAGTCGTCGCACAGCGCGACGACACTAAATGAACCAAACATTTTGAACTTACATGTAGCGTTACGCGAGGAGCCTCAGATTTAACGTCGCGTCACGCGACGACATGTGTTACGAAACAAAACCCATTACCAGCTATCTTCTTTCCCATTTGAATCAAACCCTAAGTCAAGAAACGCACAGCCGTATACCACCATTATACCATCATCACACTACAGAAAACCCACCAAACTTTACCATATTCATACCTACGTGACCGGAATCATCTAGCGCACCAAACCCACCATCGATTTTACCCTAGTAACCGCTGATTTGCTCAAATTGGGGACTCACCATCAACCCTTAAAGTTACATTTTTTTCTTGTGCAATCGTCATGATTCTTGTATGTTTCTCGCTTATACTCTTCACATACATTGTCTAGAGACTTGTTAGAGTCTCGTTTAGAGTCATTAGTGTCGGTTATTTGTCGGGTCGGTTTTGAGTCGTATCTAGTGTAGGTTGCTTAGTTAGTTATTGGGTGCTTATGGTGTGGTTTGGGGCTGTTGAACATTGATTTGCTGCTGATGATTGAAATGTTGCTACATTGGCATATATAGTTCCAACCTTGCGTTTTGACATCGGACAAATTAACGAGATAAAAACCTCCTCTTATTAGGCGGGCTTTTTCAAGTTTAATTCTGTTTTTGACACTTAAAAAGCGGTTGACTTTATGCAATGGTTGAACTCAACATTCGTTTCGGTAGGCACTTGAACTTAATTGGGGACAATTAAAGTGCCGGGAGGGGGTAGTGTACATTGAGTCTTAGTTAGTGTGTTGTTTTAGCTTAGTCTAGTCGGTCTTGGGTTTACATGCACGTACAAGTTGATTAAGCTCGCCCGTACTCAATCTCCATTCGGGCGAGTTTAGTCATTACTTAGCAATTGTAAAACGGTAGCCGACGTCATTTTATTTCAACTTTATTTTCAGAATTAACCGCGAATGAAATGCTATGCGGTTATTCTAATTTTAAGAAAAAAATTTCAAAAATCCAAAAAAAAATCAAAAAAATTAAAAATACCATAACTAGCTCGTGATTACTAATGGTTTGCATGTTTTGTCTTGTTTAAACATGGTTTGTACAGATATGTCCGGTGGGAGTAGTAATGCGGGGGAGGAACGCCTTCAGAAACGGGGTCCGGCCGCTCGTGCGCGAGGGGATCCGGCATTGCAGGTGGATGTTCCAAATCCGGGAAGAAGGAAATTATATATCATACTCATGAAAGGCTCTCGATTTGCAAAATAAATAATAGAGCCGATCACCCATTGCTACAGTTTGAGTTAGGTACGCATGAAAGGAAGAAGTATGATAAATTGAAAAAGACCGAGTTGCTTGAACATAGGATTATGGACTAGGGGTGGTTGGAGGAGATTGGTTCACGACAGCAGGTCGAGGATATTATGGGTCCAAAGTTAAGGGAGATGATTAAATGTGTGTGGGACCAGTATGAGGAGCTGGTTTTGGAATTTCATAGCACCTGGAAACACAAGGAGGGTGCGTTTGCTCAAGACAAGGCGGTATCTTTTAGTTTGGGTCAAAGGGTTCATGAGATGGATATGGCCCATTTTGCGGTAACATCGGGTTTTTATACGGCTGAGGAGTTGCAGTCACCGGGTTTCATGACGAGTTTGAGAGGAGCGTATTCGACTGCTTGGGATGTTAGTGTTGGGGCAGCGGAGTTGAGCCAGTTTTGGGCCACTATTTCGGACCATCTGTTCGCTCTTACGAACCTTATCACATCGGTTCGTAACCCAGTCTATAGGTACAACTTGAAGATATTATCTACTACTTTAGTCGGCCGAAAGTCGGTGAAAATAAAGCAAACTAGATTGATTTATTTATTCTGATGTGTCGGGTGGAGAATAGAGATATGAATCTGGCGAGGTAAGAAAATGCCTTGAGATATATGATGCAGAAGATGAACATGGCAATGCCCGATTTCTTCCAGCCGGCTACACAGTCGGGCCGAGTGGTGCAGGTGGCTCCGGTCAGTATGGGTTTGGGGATCCGCATTCCCTGTTTACTGTATTTAGACCTGTGTAACACCCCGAAAACGGGTTTGGTAATTAAACCCCGTTAATACTAAAGAGCGGGTAGAATACCCTTTGCAGAAAAGATTAACCCGGAAATTATTAGGATTCAAATAAATAAGCCTAATAATAAATAAAAAGAGAGCAAACGACTTGAGAAGACAAAGTTTATAAGGCCCGAGTTAACGGGACTTAAAATAAAACGGGTTATAATTTCCCGAACCCATTAAAATAACTAGGAATAAAAATAACCTAGTTAGAAAGAAGCGTTGTAGTAATATGTTAGAAGGTAAAAAAAACACCTAAAATAAGAACCTAATAATAGTTTGGGGACCAAAGGTGTTAAGTTTGAAACTAATATTATTAAAACAAAAAAAAAACACCAAACACACATGTCTGGTTCGATCAAAAACACAGGGGCGACCAAACATCCTCCACCAAACCCTAGTTCATGCAAATTGTCCAAATTGAAAGTCCAAATCAATCCCAAATCAAAATCCGAGCACGAATTAGTGATCTCCACTGAAAAAGTAGTCACAAGATATGTAAATTTCATGAGAAATCTCTAGTTGAATTTCTGAGTATGCCTAGAGAATTCAAAAGTTGTTGATGCATGCTTGTTATATAGATGAAATAGGAACATTGTAGTGTTTAGGAGTAAACCCTAGACAAGTATATATTGAAATCATGCCTAGCTCAAGTAAATTCAGATTTTGTTGATGCTAAATTCATGTATGAGATGCTTTTAGGGTTTTGATTGCTAAAAAATAGTGTTATGATGTCAAGAACATGCTTAAATTGAAAGCTGAATTCAAACGGCTCTTGATCAGAATTTACAGCCGACTTGTATTGGCTGTAACCTGGACAAAACGTGACAAAACATGTGTTTCTTGAGTCTAAAATGTAACTCCAGGAAATATCTTTAAAACCCCACTGGAATCGCATTTTTTCGACGAAAATTGAGTGTTTTATGAATTTTTTTCGTATCAAAGGTTCAAGCTGTGTTTTCTGGTAGAATTTGCAGCCCATTACGAATGTCATAACTCAATTTAGGAATTTAGTTATGATCTCAAATTCTTACTGTAGAAAGTTTTAAGTGATTAAAAGAATCTCCGATTGGAATTTCGTCAATCGGATAAATGAGGAATTTTTAATGAATTTTTCCGTAAGCTGCAGTCAGAAGTGACGAATCTGATTGCAGCTTAGTAGATGAATTTTTACGAATTTTTGGTAAAGAGTTAGATCTTGAAATTTTAACACAAGGTCTAACCCTCCGAAAGGTACGCCACATAAAAGAATCATAATTTTTGAAGACTTGTAAACAGGTTAAACAGGTCACCAAAAACAGCCTATTTTCAGTGATACGAAACTTGATTGTTGATGTTATAAGTTATGCCCACAATGTTCATATGTTGAAATTATGAATCAAACGCGTAATTTCCTAGTTTGACTAATTACGTGCAATGTGGGGTAATACAAATTTTAATTATGAAGTCGATTTAGCTTATATGCACATATCATATAATTAAGGCTAGTTAACTTTTGAAAAGTTAAACTAACCATGGACGGAGTCGAATAGTAGTTTTGACGCAAATAATATGAGTCGGAACTAGTGCAATGGTGAGAAATCATAAACAATGGCAAAAAAGGGTAAATTGGTAAATTAGTCATGTGACGATAAACTAATAAGAAATTTTGAAACATTACGTTATGGTGTAAACCGGAATGGGTAAAAGGGCGAGATGGTAACTAGATATCATCACATAATGAAAAATGGTCGTTCGGACTAAACGGGTCAAATGACATTGGCAAGATCATTTGACAATTTTAATTGATGATCGCTTGTTGAGTTTTGTGATTACAGGAAATATCATACGGTTCACGTTGGTATTATTTAGAAATTTATAGTGAGAGATATTTAAACGGGTAAATCCTATGACTCGAGCCAGGTACGCATATTTAGAAATTATTGTTAAAGGCGATATTTTTGATCAAATATTAGCGATAGTCCTTCGTCGTAAATGAAGGACTAAAATTGACCAAAAAGCCCTTGATGGGAAAACCGGGCAAACGACCCTTAGAGGTTGTTTAGGAATTTGCATTAAGATTACGAAATTTAGGTAGATACCTTAATGTAGTAAAATGAGGGGTGAAAGGAGTGTGAAATTTAAAGTAAGATGGTAAATCCCTCTAACGGGTCAAAATGAAGTTCTACTAATAACTCAACCATTAGTGGTATAATGTATGAAAGTTTTAGACTTACGAGTTGATAGTTTTGAGATAATAAATATTTCAAAAATTTGCAATGATTTAAACAAATGTGGTTTAATGAATCATGAAACGGGTCAAAAGTGTTAAAACGGAATTTCAAGCCGAAAGCTTGAAATCTGAATTTTTGAAGTAGTTGAATATTAGGTTTTAACTCCATAAGATGGAGAATTAAATTTCGAACGCGTAGGAAAAAGAATCACGTAAAACGGACTTCTAGATCAAAAGTTATGGCCTTTGAAAGTTTGATTTTTGATAAATAAACATAGCTGGAAGAAATGCTGGTCCCAGATGTGGCCCTGCTGGGAAACGATCTCCCCTGCGGCACGCGAAGGAGAACCAGGCACCGGGCGCGACACGCGGGTGCTGTCACGGCACGCGAAGGAAAAGAAGGAGCCTCTCGCGTGGCGCGAGAGGCAAAATTCCGAAATTTTATTTTATTTTTATTTGTTTGTTTATGAAACTTGTTTATACATGTTTATAAGCTATCAAAACTAACTTTTAAGTTGGTTTTGATCATAGGTGATATCAAGTGTACCCGGATGGAGATCAAGCGATGGCAAAGGACCGAACACACGAAAAATGAAGCTTCCGCAAGTTGTTTCGTCGTTATTCTAAAACGATGAATTAAATCACATTATGTTGTATTACTTTAAATTGTAAAAGTTTTTAATAAACCCGTATTTTTCATTGTAATTGTAACCGTAATTACATGATTATGGACTTAAATTATACGAAAATTGTTAAATAATAGCAAGGGTGTTACAACCTGGCAGTTCAGGAGCTGGTGGAAGCGATGAAAGTGAAGAGGAGGAGAGTGATGAGGACTAGTGTGGGAATGAAGAGGATGCAGCAGGAGCTGATTTTAGTATCTTTCATTTTATCTTTTATGTTGTTTTTAATCCTCATATCTTGGTCTTCACTTATATTTTAAATACTTTTAAACAGGTTGGGTTGGGTTTGGTTGGGTTGGTTGGTTTGTGATGTTGAACTGATGCACTTTATGTTGTATATTATTTTTGGTGTGTTTGTTGATGCTTGTTGCTAGGTTTGATGGTTGTTGTCGCTTCCATTTGCGTGTATGAGATTAGGAGTTGTTTCCTGAGCGCGTTCAGATTGGAGGGCGTATGTGGAATTGACTGGCACATTGATAGTCTCACATATTAGCTAAGTCATTTTCCACTTGTATATTTTGTATATTTTATTTATTTGGTATTTAGTTTATTTAGTTTAGTGGTTATTTAGGTAGTTTAGGTAGTTGAGTCATGTTCTCTGTCACACCCCAACCGATGACAGAAACATCGGGGCATGGCACTGAGCGAAACAGATTATTCAAGAGAAATTCCAAAACCACTACTTTACCGAATAGTTATACATTATGTCCCATACCATAACCTATTAAGCAAGTAAGTTATTACAGATAGCGATATCTCAAAAACAAATAACATCTTTCGACAACTCAGATTTAAATAGATTGTTCGTTTGTTTCTAGACTCTTCCTAACTCGATTCCACAAAGCAAGCATCCTAGCAGGTAGCATCCTAAACACCTGTCACATACGTTAAAATAGAGGTCAATACACATAGTGTAAAGGTGAGCATACAAGTTTGATAATAGCATATAGAGTTCGAAATCGTTTACGCATAACCAGCATGTACAACGTATAGTGCGAAGCATGTAAGTTATCGACAAAGATCCTATCAATATCAATGACTGCGAGTTCACTGTGAGTAGCGAGTGCGCATCACATGTCCGCCACTGCGAACACGTGAAGTATTGTCCTTAACAACCCCTGAGTGAACAGGTGCTGAGTCCAAACTATAGTACTATCGTTGCTAAGGCAGGTAGACAGCAATCAATGTGTAAACATAACATACAGGCATTTATCGAGTCACGTATAACATGCATTAACGGCCAGCGTATAAATAGTGTTTGAGTTGTGTGATCGATCTGATTTAGATTAAGTAACGTATGTAACACCCAAAAGTGCATAAAGCAAAAAGGGATCGATTATACTCACGGATAGCGTTTAACTTAATAAACACTGCCTTGGATTGAAGGGAGCGCTTGAGGGATTAGCCTGAACAGTTAACGATATCATAAACGATGAGCGGCGCGTAAAACGATGCAAGTGTACCAAGTATCGGATGGCAATCCGATCGGATGGTCAATCGATTGGATTGACACCTCGTTTGGTAAGGATGTGTTTGTGTATGATGGTTTGTCCCTTGAAGTTTTCGTTGTAGCATTTTGAAAATAGAGAAGTATCTCTACCCTTCAGGTCGGTCGATCGGACGGCGATCCGATTGGCGAGGCTTCTTAGTTGAGAACAAGTTCACAGCAGGACGGTCACTCGATCGGATGGCTATCCGATCGGGTGGCAATCCGTTAGTTACTGATGTTCTTTTGAAAATTGAAAATGATTAAGTGTCGAAGTCCCAAACGTCACACGATCGGACGGTCACTCGATCGGATGGCAATCCGATCGGGCAGTAATCCGTTCGACGTTCAGATCCTTGAAAAGTTTGAATAAAAAGATTTAAGTGTGGAACCAAGTGTAACCCGATCAGATGGCCGGTTGATCGGATGTTCAACGTTCAGATCCTTGAAAAGTTTGAATAAAAAGATTTAAGTGTGGAACCAAGTGTAACCCGATCAGATGGCCGGTCGATCGGATGTTCAACGTTCAGATCCTTGAAAAGTTTAAATAAAAAGGTTTAAGTGTGGAACCAAGTGTAACCTGATCGGACGACAATCCGATCGGACGACAATCCGTCCCGACGTCCTGATCGTCTTGGCACTTGATTTCGTTGAAGATTTTGCAGTTTTGAACGAGACGTTTTGATAACTTACTTAAACAATAGGAACCCCATCTTGACCCAAGTGACCCGATCGAACAAGAACCACCCTAGTCCGGCCGGATCACGGTTTGAGACGGTTGTTCATGTTTAAACCCGAAATCAGTTATCTCTCGGATAGAATTCAGATCTCGAGCTAACCCATCACTAAGAAAGAGTAGAAGATCAGAACGAGGTCCGATTCTATTGGTTTTGAGTGCATTGAGTGTAAAAGAGTTGAAAGAAAGTTGGAAAACCTTCTTTTAATCCTTTTAACCATGAATAAGTGTAGATCTATGCGAAAACATTGATTACTCTTGTGGAAATCCTTCAGATCTAAGTTGTTCTTGGTGGTATGAAGCCAAACTTTGAAGTTCATAAGAACCCCATGATGACATCACCCTAGAACACCTCAAATCTGGTGATTTCACGGTGAAAAGTTAAGATTCAAAGGTGAAAATGAAGAAGAACTGTGTGTAGATCATAGAAGTACAAGATTTAGGTTGAAAACTTACAAGGAGCTGTCACATCACAAAGTCGAGAGAAATCGAGAGAAATGAGAGCTTGAGTGTGGCTGGTCGAACAAGAAGCTGTCACATCACAAATGATGTGACAGGTGGGTATTTATAGGGTTTCCCAAAAAGGAAAATGGGGAAGTGTTGGGTCGATCGGGTGGCAATCCGATCAGGTGGCAGCCCAATCTGGTGGAAACTCGATCGGATGACAACCCAATCGGATGGCAATCCGATCGGATGGCCACTCGATCCTGGTGTCCGGCGCTACGAGTTTTGTTGTTTCGATTCGCGTGTTGAACGTTGCGATGCGATTCGAGCGAGCGATGCGATAGTATTACCCATTAGTTACACAAATAACATAACAACTATATCTAACATACAATCACTATAATCAACTTGCATTTATCGTTTGCGATTTGATTGCGGTGCGATAGATTGCGATTGCGATTAACACCTCAACATAAACATAACATGCACAAGTAACACATAAGTAGCACACACACACGTAAAACAATATCCAGAATACATAATTCGAGTTGCGATGAGATAGCGATATACGATAAGTCGGTTAATGAAAAATATGCGATTAAATAGCGTTCAATCTTCGATTATTAATAGATACTCCATATAATATAACTAAAGCGATTAAATAAATATTAGATTCGATTACAAGTCAAAGAAGTCAAAACAGTGGTTGAGCAAGGAGTGACAGATCGCAATTAGCAATCTTTTCTTCCTTTGACTTCAATCTTGACTTTGACTTTCAAAACACGGGGTGTTACATTTTCATCCTTGCATTAGGGACAATGCAAATTTTTAGTGTGGAGATGGAACATTTGAGTCGTAGTCTAGTTCGTTAATTTAGTGTGTTGAGTCGATAAAAAAATGAAAAATTAAAAAAATTAAAAAATTGAAAATTTCAAAAAAAAAATTGAAAAAAATTAGAAAATGTCCCTTGTTTTAGAAGTTTGCAAAATAAAAACAGAAAATGATAGAAAAATCAGTTTTTGTTTGGGTTTCAAATAATAATAATAAGAGAATAAACAAGCATGTGTCTAATTTAGGATGTGTGAGTAGGTCTGGCTCGGTTTTAGGTTCCTTTGAGCTAAAATATACCTAATTGTTGATTTGCTAGTGGGTTCTAATCTAGGAGATGTAGGGAAGCCGAAACCGCCAATAATAGTATAAGAGATGCCGTTATAAGCTAAGATTGTTAGAATTTTTTTATCAATGAAAAGAAAAAATATATATATATAAAAGAGCTAGACTGAAAAAATTGACAAGGACTACGTAATCTCTGTTGGGGATAGTGACTCTGAGTTAGAATGCCTCTGGGATTGTTGAATAAAAATGCAAAAAATACAGATGCTTATTGTAATCTGTCTTGGGGATGATGACTCTGATTGGGAATGCCTCTAGGATAAGGTATGCATAGTCTAAAAGCTCAAAAGAATAGAAAAAAAGGAGATAAAAAAAGTTGATGTTAAATTCTCCTGATCTTGGTATAAAACGGTTAGGAAATAGTCCAGTTACTGTTCCTTTTGTTCTATAAGTTTGAGGCGGGATTAGGTGAAACGGCCAATTCTAGTGTGAGACCCTAGGTGAGTTAACCAAACTTGAATGAAATCTACATGATAAGGGCTTGGAACCGGGTTTGGGTTTAAAAGGATCAATATACTTGCAGTCGCGGTTAACACAAGTTTTAGTTTTAATAAAGTAATCTAGCTTTTGTGCCCAAACATTAATCTGATTCTGATTATGTTTGCACAATTCTTTTTCGGGGACGAAAAAAAAGGTAATGTGGGGATATTTGATGTATAGTAAAATACATCCATTTATCGTGTACAGTTTGTATATATTTCATATTCGTTTATTCAATTTTTTGTTAGAATTTAGTACTTTGATGAGTTTTTGTGGTTTCAGGTCGTTCGTGCTGAAATAGAGAAAACCGGTGAATAAACGGCAGATTGCTAAGTTAAATCTTGACTCGGTTCGTTGCATAGCTGAAACTGATTGAAAACTGAAGAAATCTGGAAAAAAACGAGTCGTCGCGTCACGCGACGACGGAAAAGAGTTGACGCGACGACGGAAGAGAGTTGATGTCGCACTACGCTAGAATAAAAAAAATATATTTCTGGAACAATACGTTGTCGCGCTACGCGACTGAAATGGAAGCCACCCGTCGCGCAACGCGACAGATTGTTGGGTCGGCTAATTATGATTCACTACTAAGGGTTACGTATAAAATCATCTTAAACTTCAAAACATCATAACTTACGAACCAGAAACCCTTTGGACGATATTTCAGTATCTTTTAAAGCGTTTCGAGTGCTTGGAGTTGTCGGTTAAAGATTCGAAGCTTAGGGAATCATCCTTGGTGCAATTCTACTGCTCGGGTGTCTTTACTTTCGTCTCTTTCTTTCGATTATGTTTCGTGTACTTGAAAATACTTTGTATGAGATTATTTCAATGACTTTGCTTGGCTAGATTTTATAAACTACCTAGATGGATGAATGATTGTTTAAAGTTTCGATTTTTATAACAGATAATTGATTTTTATCGATTGTTTATGAATTGTAGGCGACTTGATTATTGATTAGATGTTTTTGCATGCTTAATATTGTTTGAAAATTGTTTATTACTTCGCACAATTCTTGGTGACGGTCTTTATCACATAATAGAGTCGTGCTAGGTTTTAGATTTTGGTGAGTGTCTATATCACATAATAAATCTTTAATCTTTAGGGTTGAATTGCGTAATAAACCTTAGAAGTAATATTCGGTAATCAAATAAAATTAAGTGTTCTACTAATTCTCAATAGCTGAGAGGTGGGAGATTATTGTTAGGTCTAGGTCATTAAACCATAAGGTAGGAGCTTCGTTAGGAGTAAACCTATTGGCTGCTGTCTAACAAGTCTAATCAAGAACCGAAGTGTACCTTAGGTTTAGGTCCTGAGAGGGAGTGAATCTTTTAGGGTACTTTTGTAAACCCCTTAGATGTCTTGAGAGAGAGTCTAACCAACCGGTGTTCGTAACAACTTCTAAGGTGCCATAAGTGTCTCTTGAGAAGGGTTGAGGGTCTTGTTCGGTATCCCCAAAAGTGAGAATTTTAGGATGTCGTTTCCATAATAATCAATATCCTAATAAAATCGTTACCAAAAGCAATCAGGATTCCAGTCTAGTTAGTGTCTTCCACCATCTGAGTAAAAGTCCAAAGTTAGTTCGTTTTAGTTAACTTAGTTAATTTAGTTTAATTTAATTGCAATTTCTAGGATTTTTTAGAACACCCCCCCCCCCCCAAAAAAAAACATAAAAATAGTTAAGTGTCGTGTCAGTTAAAGTAGAGTCGTCAATGTAATCAGTAGAGTCTCGTGGGTTCGATATCCGGACTTAGTGTTCTTTACTAGAGTCGATTGGTTTACTTGCCGGTTAGTAGTTTAGTCGAGTTTAGAGAGTCTAGAGTATTACTTCGAGTCTAGATTTTGGTTAATTTTAGTTATTTTAATTAAACTAATTTTAGCACATCTAAAGTACTATACATTTTTTTACTTTTATGTATTTACCACAAGTCTTTATTAGTTTCATCATTTACCCCTACAGTGCTTTTTGTTTTGTTTTATATTTTGACTACCAAGGTTTTGGTTCTTACATTTTTAGCGGCTACATTTCTTTTTTTTTTTTCTTCTTTTTTAAAGTTTCAAATTAGCCCTATGCATTATAATAAATTACATCTTTAACCCAATAGTTTTATAGTTTTGTTTTTCTTTTATGACTTTCATTCCTTAGTTTATTTTTACTAAAAACTAAATACGTGAAATAACTTTTGGAAACGGCACAATACCACGCCACCACCACCATTTTTTCCGTTCGTTTGTTCAGGTCGTAACATCACGTCGTAGATACCATGTCACCATTTTTTTCTTCCATTTGTTACATTTTATTTCAATTTTAAATTTTTACTCGTTTATATTTTGCATGTTCATATCGGTCTTTATCGTTTAGTTCGTATGCGGATTCCCCGTCGTAACGCGCGGTGGGAAAATCCTAGTATATATTAAACTAGGTTATCACATGTGATACCTACGGGTTGTTTATTTTATTAATTATTATTCATGTATATTTTTTTAAGTATAACGGCTTTTTTTTTAAATTTGTTAGGACAGTCTTAATTCTTAACCTTAATCTTAATACAATAATATATTAAAACAATGTAATTTATATATGTTAACAATAACAATGTAAGTAATTTATTTATCTTATATTATAAATGAAAACCGTGATGCAATGTTTTCAATCAAACAAAACACAAAACTGAAATTATTATTGAAAATAAAACAACCAATGATTATTCCAAAGGGAGAACCCAAAAATTCAAGTGAACGAAAAGACTAATTCTCATATCAAAGTAAGACTCGATTGTCCAAATACGAATGCTTGAAACTTCAAGAAGAATCTTTATCACCAAGAATGCCTATATTCAACCTAAGCTTTGAAGAAGAGCAAGGCAATGGGGCATCAACATCATACACTTCATAAACATTGCGTTTACCATTATCGTTGTTCTGCACATCCTCAACAATCTTCGACTCATTGTCAGTTGTATTATCCGGGATACTTAACTCAACTTCAAAGTCATATTTCCCAATCAGTTCAGGAGGACTCCAAATCTGTATTTGTATTACAGAAGCCTTCATCTCGGAGAAGTTCCTTAATCCATAAATGACAAAAATATGAAATTAATAAGAACAATGTTGGTCAAATAGTATTTTAATTTAAATGTAACGATTATACAACAGTAAGATATTACCAGATGAAGTGCAACATAGCTAACATGATAAAGACCAAACTCAAAGGATGATAGCCCGTCACACCATTATCTAGATACACATTTGAATCGATGAATTGCTTTAGCATTGAGTTTGGTTAAAATCTCAAAGAGTACCATCTTAAACATATAATTGACTATATTATATAGATTAGTAAAGTAATTTATATAAGAAAAGGAAATTGGGCCTTATATAGAAAACATAATAAGCCCAATTCGATCCACTCAAACGGTTTAGCACAAATAATTTGGTTTTTCAAAATTTTGAACCATCTAAACCTTTCAACAAATTAGAAAATTTTGTTGAAACAATATATTCAATCTTATAGCTAAGAATTCTATTGAGACTCAATAAATGATAATATACCATATGATACATTTTGTGATTATAATTATTTTTATAAATACGAAGAAAGGATGGTTTTAAATTCTTGAATATGTTAAACAATCTAAATCTTTGTTGAATATGTTAAACAATCTAAATCTTTGTAGCAGGTAAACCTTTGAACCAATTATACAACATATATTATACAATTTTTTCAATTTCCAAATGCTTTTTAATTATTTAATCTAATATAAGATAATTCGATTGACCATAAGTAAATGATAATATACCATACGACCCAACCTTAGTGAGATGAATAAAAAATAATTAAAAATCACGGGTTGGCCATGAATAAATAGCAAGTCAAAAACGAAGGAACATATAAAATCTGAATAAGCAAATGTACTAAATGAATAAATAAAATTCATACTTCTTTTTTTTTTTAATTCAACTGTATATTTTTTTTAAACATACCAATATCATTCCACACGAAAAAAGACAATTACAAAGCAATGGCAGGTAGTCGGGCAACAAGTTGCGCCGCCACCCCCTTTTGAATAGAAAAACCAATTCTACTAAATACAAAGATTGAAACCTTTAGCGACGAAGAATTACTATTAACGACTTTTTGAACCCGATTCAAAAGTCGCACAGCATCAACAGCGAGACCACCAAAGGTATCAAACGCAAACGGGACAAACACATGTTGATTCTCCAGGCAGGCTTTCTCATGTTTTGCCACTTTGCTTGCCTCTGCCTTGAGCACCGCTTGCCCTACGACAAAGCCCTTGTCCTTGAGCCCGACAAGGGGGGAGACTCCAGCTACACAAGCGTGTTTCCCCCTTCCCATCCAAACACAAGGATGTCCGCCGGGCGTAAAGTGGACCTCCCCTCTAAGGGGTCAGTCAGGAAATTTAATGGAGCCTCCTTTTTGGCAGAGATCCCGGCCCGCTTAAGAACATCACATAACACATCTCTCACCCAATCATGCCGATATTTAAACCCTGGTAGCTCTTTACAGTGGATCGCGTGCTCGCCGAAAAAATCCAAACACGCTTTGCGGCATACCGGACATGGCTCGTCAACTGGGAACAAAGGAATCACCAGTCGGTATCTAAGGATAGCACGGTATTCCACAGGCGACATGTGTTGCCCCAAGCCTTCAATAGGTGCGACAGACAGAAAATCCTGAGCATTTGGGGCACGTAGACATTCAAACACAGCTCTTTGCCGATGGGATAAAACAAACTTCTCTTCAAACCTCTTGACAATTTCGCCATATAAGGCATTCGCCAGAATTTTCTGGGATTTAGGAGGGGCGATGTCTTTAATGTAGAAACCGCCAATATCAAGGTCGGGAAGAGAACTATGCAAAAGGTTCAACGCACTCCTGTAATCGGAGTCTAAAACATCCCCACCACATTCTCGGAGTATGTGGTCTTGTAAACCCCAAGATTGGGCCCTTGAAGCCACGAAAGCATATGAAGAGGCATCCTCGGCCGTACAAATCCCTAAGCCTCCGAACCGGGTCGGAAGAGAAGCCAACCTCCACTGGAGATCTCCAAAAAAGCACCCCCACAAACAACAATGTCCTCTAATGCTCCCCAGAGGCCTTCATCGAAAACAGAGACAGCTCCCCCGACTAAAGAAGGTTGACACGTTCGAAGACCAAACAGTAATTTAGCAACACCCATACAAGAACGAAGCAAGAGGAGCTCACTCTGAGGGTCCCGTAGGCGTTTAAGGCACCTCATCAGCTCGACTGCACAGTTCGCTCTTTTAAGAGCCATACTACTAATAAAAAAGCAATGTTCGAAAATAATGCAAGTAAGTTAGTAACATGAACAAACGGATGTTCATCAGTATATACAATGTATGGACAAAATTTTAATTTAGATAATCTAAATTTAAAAGAGGCAAGAAAAAGTATAATTACTAATATTGATGGTTGATTTGTACTGAGATTTGTTCATCATTATGTTAATTTGTAGGTTATGCATAAATAAATGAAAGTCTTTATTGTAATATGCAAAATACAGCTGGAAAATCTTCTTAACCTAATAAAAGTCATACCTAGGGGACACATGTCCCTCATCTAGAGCCTCTAAACCTCATTTTCCCGCCATTTTTCTAATCCTCTCATTTCCCTGATATGAAACCCACGCGGGATCCGAACAACTCATTCGGGTCATTCCATATATAAACAAAGAACCCGTCATTTTGTTTCCCCATTTTCATCTTCTACAGTACGGTAACTCCTATTAGGGTTTCATCTTCTTCTACACGCTTCCAACTCGCAATAGTCTACTTTCTCCTCAAATCTTCCAGGTAAAATTCCCATTCTCTAATCTGTAAGAGAACTATGAATCCTAGTATGTTAGTAAGCATCATTCTTGATTTTTTCTTTCCGGTTTCTTCAACTTATCAACACCCGATATGATACGATCCTCATCCTTTCCTCCATTGCCGAATCTTTCACTCCGATTTCTTCATGAACTTAGAGGTACGGTTCTAATTCTTAAGTAATATTTATTGCTGATTTTGTTAATATTTATTTCAATTCTAACTGTTTTGATTTAGGATTTTCTTTGATCCGTTGCTTAATCTGTTTCTATTATTTAAATGTGCTGATTTATGCTATCTTGGGGCTGTTTTGTGTTTATTTGGTGCTTTTTGTGGCTGCAGTTTCACTTTAAATTGATAGGGTTCTGGTACTCGGATGAACCAATTAATGGAAGGTCAATCCTCATTCAGCATTCAAACGCTCATTTTACGAACCTCTGGTATTTGTTCTAACCCTAAGTATGTTATTCTTTATATATGTTATTCAAAAACGTCACGTGTTCAATTGATACATATATGTGATTGAAGTTTTTTGGTCTTAATGTTTAGTATAACAGAGTTTTCTAATCTTTTAATGTTTAGTGTACCAGATTTGAACTACTGTTTCATGCTTTAATACTTTTTTATGAGTCTGAATTCATGATTAAATATCTCTTCATTGTTTAAAGAAAAACTGATGATTTTAATGGCTTTTTTTTTAACAAACAAGAAAAATTGTTCTGTTTTTTCTAATTTTAATGTTCAGATTAACATATTTCAATGGCGTTGAAGCTCTAATACCTAACTCCTCTCTCACTAAATATATATTTTCTTTCACATTTATATGTTCAAAACAGGTTCCCCATTGATGTCCCAGTCAGCTGTTGATGAAGGGTCCAAAACTAGAATCAAAGGGTCTGGGATTCTGAGCTCAGTACCTAAACCGAGGAACAAGAAGTTAAAGTCTTTGATCAGTAACACATAGCACGGTTCTTCTGGTCCGAATCTGTAAACATAATAACTCGATTTGTCACTCATGAAGTTGATGTTTGGTTTGTGGTTTACTGTTTATAAATGTTGTTATTTCAGCCATCAAGGATCAACATCTGTTAGTCGACACATGACCATTTTTATGGTGGCCAGGCCCATATGTTTGATGATTTTCACCCAAACAAGGTCAAGATGCATAATTTGTTTCAGTTCTGACTGTTTTTGGTAATAGTAATGATAGTTTTGTTCTGAAAGATTCATCAATGGAATTCTGGTTTCAGGCCGATGTGATTATTACCCTAGCTGGATCAAATGGTGGATCATGGTCAACCAGTTTCTTACCAAATTCATCATTAAAGCCATATGATGGTGAGACTATTTCTTTGAACGATAAGAATCGCATTCAATGCTATGAGTAATTTTGTTAACACGCTAATGATGGTTTGACTCAAAAAGTCAAGTAATTAAGCATGTAATTAATTGTTTGTAGGGGAGGGTAGTGTAACTCAGGAGGGCAATGTCGCGCAAAGCTTAGACTGTTTTTTTAATGTCAGTCACTTAACCAATTACCCATCAAAGAGCACTTTGACTTCCAGCACTTGAGCAGGTATTGTCCCTCTTTGCTTTTCTACTTACGGTGCTTTTGACATCCTTCAAATCGTCTACTGTAATTTTTCCCGGAGGTTGCACTTTTCGACCTGTTTACTTAACATGGTCAAGTAGCGGGTCAAAACAGGTAACTATTAGCGTGAGTCAAAATAGTTGGGTCGAGTAAGTCTGCAAATATCTTTATCTTTTCATTTGATATATTATTAGCGTTTTATATGACTTAAAACTATATTACAAAAATATAACCGAAGCCGAACCGATTCGGTCATTTGGTTCGAACAACCAACCCTCTGAAAGTAAAAAGTTCAGTTGTCCCTTCAAATGAGCCATCACCTTCGCTTTCGAAATGAACATGTCATTGTCAATGTAGGTTTTTTAGCTGAGCAACCAATCCTTTAGATGTTGCAAACCCACTTGACCCGACCTGTCTAGCCAATTCTTTTTTTTATTATATTGTTTCTTTCTTTCTGAGGTTGAATTACACGTTATGCTGGTAGCTAAACACGGGAAAAGTTGTAAGTTGGTTTTGTTTTTCACCTAATAAAATGGTGTTATGTTGTTTGGCAGGTTATTCATGTATGGTTAAGCTATTTGCCAATCAAAAGAGATCTTATTGAGGCTAAAGGTGTTCACGAGATACTTTGTTCATTGGTCGAAAGGCAAGTATGGGTAATGCCTTTTTTGGTTCTCCTTTACCTCTTTTTGCATTGCTTCTAACAAACTCTGCTATCTATATCACAAGTTAGACATGGAACTTCAGGGTCCCAACAACCGACATGTGCCAAAAATTGTTTCTATATTGCTGAAGTTAGTTATCCTTCATTAAGATAGTTTTTTGGTTAGTTATATTTTACTCTGGAATGGGTTGATTCAGGATACATAGAAAACCTAAGGAATCGTTGTTATGGAAGAAAATGATTTTACACAAACTTTAATATGTATATTTAACTGGTCAAACGGTAAAATAAATAAAATACCAGCGCATAATGAGCAGGTCAAGTAGGCGCCAGTCTTTTTCATCTGGTAGGCTTAACATATTTAGGAATACATTACATAGTTTGCCTTCATTTAACCACAAGATTTGGGTTAAGGGTAGTTTGTGGCAACAGTGAGAAGGCTAGGTTGCAGCAGCGTTCATGTCGCTGCAACCAGTAGGTGGCGAGTGCATAGAGTGGTGGTTGGTAACATTTGTCGATTTAGATCTTTTATAAGTTAATAGCTTTCGTGAAATCTTAATTAGTTATATAACTTAAATTGACCCAAATCAACCTATTTAAACACACAAAAATTTACCCAAAGCAACTCAGCAACTCATCTTTTCTATGAAATAAATCATGTCTGCCATGAGTGTTCAATTGGTAACTTTCAAAATTATTGGACAGACTATTATTTTATGTCAAGGAATTACAAAATAAAACAGTTGACTGTTTTATTTAAAAAAACAATTAAAACTAACACCAGATCATATTTTGGTCCACAAAGAACTTATAAATAAATACTCTCATTTTATCTTTTCAACAACCTACATTTGTCAACTAGAATTCTACTGTATATATTTATGTCACATTTGACACAACCGAACCAATGCTCACATCTGCTTGCTTTTTGAACCTTAATTTTTTGAAGTTTTGTTTTTCATTTATCTAAATTTTTAATGGATTTAGTTTCTTTGTGCTGGCAAGGTTTATCTGAAATTTGACGAGGTGGACCGAGTTAATTTTTCTGTGCCTTAGATAATTTCAGCAAACGACTACGTATTGTGGACCGGGGACATGAAGTAATCGAACGGAGATGAGTTGGGAGAAATGGTTGGAGAGACGTTGTGGCGGTGATGCGAACTGTTGCCGGTTTCGTGTTGTTGATCCGTGGTGAGTAATATGTTGGGTTCAGATTTGTGGAAGAGGTCTCCGAGCTTGGTTCGCCCGCGGGCGAGTTTTCAGCTGGAAACAATGGCATGTTGGTTTCTTCTTCATCATGTTGAACAAAGATAGTTTGTTAATTGTTTATTTTGCATTGAAAATATGGAGATGGATTGGGAAGTGAAGAAGATGGGATTATTATTATTATTATTATTATTATTATTATTATTATTATTATTATTATTATTATTATTATTATTATTATTTTGTAGAATTGTAGCTTGACTGGCTCATTGAGGTAACTTTTTGGTCAGATGGTTTCTAATTTCTTTTCTTTAGAATCAGTCATCGGATCATACCCACCAATGATTTTTTATTTATTAACCAACATCCCCAATCCCCATCCTTGGCCCATGGGCTATATTCCACCACCATGGGGTGCACCTCCTGGATACTACGCCAACAGCCCATATGCTTCTTCGACAGATTTGCGTACATATAACTTATATACATTTATTTTATTCATGGTCAAACAAGGTTTACCAATCGATTACTCAACTTATTGATTACTTTTATTTTAGTTTATTTTTCAATGTATTTCAATATATTACTAATAAATTGTTTTCATATATTTTGTTTACGATAGGTACGGTGTTGTTGGATGGCATGATATAATTGAAGCCGAATATATTTCGTTAGGTGATGAATGTTTTTTCAATTGGTCAAAAACGAATTCGAGGTTATTGGTTACGAAGCTCCAGCAAGTAGAAGTATTAGAGTAATAGACTTTCGTTTATATTTGAAACCAGAAAAACGTATTTCATTCATTTACTATCTTTTCAGTTTTGTTTAATCTATAGTACGATGCTTTGTTGTATTTTAATCTTCAACTTCAAATTTCTATAATAAGTTCATGCGTATAGTTTCTTTATGATCGGTATAAACGCAATTTCACATTAAAAGTTTTCAAGTCAGTCACATAACTTACAAAGTTAATGTATAATGTATTATATTTCAGTTTTACGTAGATAATTGAAGATGCTTTGGTTAAACAGTTTTACGCAAACAACCCCCCAGTTGGCACATATCAAATATGTTACAAGGGCTCTTTTTGGAGTGTGGAGACATCTAAGTTTCATACATGATACAAGTTATGTGTTCGCTAAAGGATGGCCTGAAGTTTGCAATGATATTAGGATAGATGATGATGATTTACTCATCTTTAGAAGGATTGATAACGTTGTTTAGACATTCACGGTCTTTATGATCATGCGTACATATTATTTATGATCAACAACGTATTTTGTTTTTAAAAGTAACAAACATATCATTTTTCAGCACCGCGAAATTCGCGGGAATTGTCACTAGTATTAATATTAATAACTAGAACAATGAGAAACAACTTCCATAAAAAATACGTTTGAAATTTTGAAATTCAAAATTATTAAACAAAAAAAGTCAAACTAATCTATTAGTGAGATTGTTTAATATAGTATAATATGGATGGAAGAATATTTCAAAAACTATAGTGGGTAACAACTTTCCTAATTTGATTAATACATATTAAAATCATACAATAAATATGACATTAAATGTATTGGCTATAGAATACTTAATAACTTTTCATAAACTTAAATCATGGGTTGGCTATAGAGTTCAAGTCAAAAAAAAGTAAAAATCTACATTAGCTATGTCTTTAAAGTTGGTAATCAACTTCTGACTTTAAAGTTGCTACAATAGCTTTGAAAAAAAAAATTAACTTCTCACCTTGTCATTCTTATAGAATATAAATTAAACTTCATCACCTTACCAGCCTATAATAATTTATGGCCCGTTCCATTTTTATGATACATGAGCAAATAGAAAATTTAAGTCATAGTTGCCTGTATATGTCACGGCCCCGTCCCGGTTTTACCCGGTCCAGGAGCCGCGGGACAGAAACCCGTGGTATTTATTAATTGAGTTTGACAGCGGAAGATTTACAGAATCTTTTAAACTTGAAAATGCCCGATTATTTTATTTCATAATTCGAGATAAACCCCGTAATTTACAATAGATGAATCTCACGAGGAAATTCCCTAGTTAACAAAACATGTTTTATTCATTTTATTGAGCCACCTCTTCAAGCTTGTTAGTGCTCCGTAGCACGTTTTTCTTGATTCACAGCAGGTCGCATGAAACATGTTTTAAATTATTTTATCAGCGGGGAAATACTGGCGAGTCATTCAAGTTAAACAAAATGACACCTTAGTTATGAATTACAGCATAAGAGCGATTACAATGGCTTCTATCTTATTTTTATCTGGCGCCGTGTCACCTCCTGGTGACGATGGTCATACCACTATTGGGTCCTTTCACCCAAGTAGTGATGATTATCACTGTTAGGATTTATTAGCCTAACCGAGAGAAATTAGTAATGTGCACAATACCCCATTAGCTAGTGATTCAAGATAACCACGACTTAATCCCTTTAATTGTAACCTTTGAAAATAATTGGAGTATTGTAAAACAACTTTGATAAAAAGAGAATGACTCACATTGCAGATTTACACGGGCAGAGTTTAGCCTACTGATTAGCCTTGTAACCTAATTTAAATAACAATGCACACGAACTAGGTCAGTAACTAATACAGCATTTTAGATAACTCACGAGATTAAAACCTTCACAACGAATGACAAAGTGCAATACTTAAACATCCATCGAATTCACGACGAATGACAAAGTATAGCCCTAATGTGGGCAGCACTTAAACATCCATTAGATAGTTTCAATCGATCGGACATTGAATCGTAGCAGCGATCGAGTTAATACCCTGTATCGTAGCAGCACCTTCCTAATAGAAATTGTAATTTCGAGTTTTTGAGAATTGTTTTCGACACAGATGAACAGGCCATGCGACAAGAAATTTATAGCTGAAATTTGGGGTTTACGCGGCCCGCGTAAGCCCCCTCTTAATCTTTACGCCGCCCGCGAGGAACCCTAGTCGTAGATTAGGGCTAGCGTGTCATCAGTAGTGCTGCCATGTGTATGCCACGTGGCCTGGGAATGCTTATCCGGTCAACAGAGTTTTGACGTGGCCCGCGTAAGCTTCTCTTATGGCTTACGCGGCCCGCCTGAAACCCAAAAACCTTGTTTTCTTGGTTTTTCATGCACGTTAGGGTTTCAGGGGTCCGGGTTTTTATTTACGGGTCGTTTTAGGACATTTTTGAAGGTCCTTACATCATCCCCACCTTATTTAAAATCTCGTCCTCGAGATTTATTGAAATATGTGAGGATACTTTCGTTTCATCTCCGATTCTAGCTCCCAGGTGTATTCGGGTCCTCTCTTTGAATCCCATTTGACATTAACTAGTACCAATCTTTTGTGCTTGAGAAACTTTATCTTCCTGTCTTCTATTTGAAGTGGTTTCTCCACGAACTTTAACTTTTCATTCACTTGTATATCTTGAAGAGGGACTACCAACAATTCATCCGATAGACATTTCTTGAGGTTGGATACATGAAATACATCATGTACTCCAGCTAGCTCCTCTGGTAGTTGTAGGGGATACGCGACTAGCCCTATTCGCTGTATTACTGGGAATGGTCCTATGTACCTTGGACTTAGCTTTCCTTTCTTACCGAACCGAACTACTCCTTTCCAAGGAGAAACTTTCAAAAGTACCTTGTCTCCAACTTGAAACTCTAGTGGCTTGCGTCGATTATCGGCATAACTTTTCTGGCGATCTCGAGCCATTTTTAGTCTTTCCTTGATTTGAGTGATCTTGTCGGTAGTTTCTTGCACAATTTCAGGACCTGATAATTGGCTTTCCCCTATTTCTGCCCATCAAACTGGAGTTCTACACTTACGTCCATACAGTGCTTCGAATGGGGCAGCTACAATACTTGAATGATAACTATTGTTTTAGGAGAATTCAATTAAGGGTAGGTGGTCATCCTAGTTTCCACCAAAATTTATTACACGTGCCCTGAGCATGTCTTCTAGGGTTTGGATCGTCCTTTCACTTTATCCATCTGTTTGAGGATGGTATGCAGTGCTTAAATTTAGTCGGGTTCCCATTGCTTCCTGGAAACTGGTCCAGAAATGGGAAGTGAAACGACTATCTCTATCCGATACAATGGAGAGTGGAACTCCATGTAAGGGTACTACTTCATCTACATACAGCTTTGCCAACCTTTCCACGCTAAAGGTTTCTTTTATGGGTAGGAAATGAGCTGATTTGGTTAATCGATCCACAATTACCCAAATTGCGTCATTACCTTTTCGGGTTTTGGGCAACTTAGTAATAAAGTCCATTGTTATGAGTTCCCATTTCCATACAGGCATTTCTAATTGTTGTAGTAGACCTGAGGGTTTCTGGTGTTCTGCCTTAACTTGTGAACAAGTAAGACATTTAGAAACATATCTAGCTATGTCCTTTTTCATTCCTATCCACCAGTAGTTGTTCCTTAAATCTTGGTACATCTTATTGTTACCAGGATGCATGGTATATCTAGATTTATGGGCTTCCTCTAAAATCTTATTTCTTAATTCTCCCTGCTTAGGTACCCAAATTCTTCTAATGTGGAATCTCCAAATTTCATCACTTCCTTGCTCTAATTCCTTTATTCGCCCTTTCATTCCTTCAGCATCATCCTTGCTTGCTGTTTCTTGAATGTTCTTCAATTGTTCCATTAAGTCTAATTGTAAACTTAATCTAAGAGCACGAACTCGTCGTTGTTTCTCATGATACTTACGACTTAAAGCATCAGCAACTACGTTTGCTTTTCCTTTGTGATATTGAATATCACAGTCGTAGTCACTTAAGATTTCCATCCATCTCCTTTGCCTCATGTTTAATTCTTTTTGCCCAAATATGTATCTTAAGCTCTTATGGTCGGTATAGACAGTAAACTTACTTCCATACAAATAGTGTCTCCAAATCTTAAGGGCAAAAATTATGGCTCCTAATTCTAAGTCATGAGTCGTATAGTTTTCTTCGTGCTTTTTCAATTGCCTTGAGGCATATGCAATTACTTTCTTGCGTTGTATTAGCACACATCCTAATCCTAACTTAGAAGCATCACAATAAACTTCAAAATCTCCAGTTCCTTCTGGTAAGGTAAGAATTGGAGCATTTGTTAATTTCTGTTTTAAGATCTTAAAAGCTTCCTCTTGCCTAGGTCCCCATTCAAATTTCACTGCTTTACAGGTTAACTTAGTTAATGGCACGGCTATCTTAGAGAAATCCTTAATAAAGTGCCTATAGTATCCAGCTAAGCCTATAAAACTTCTAATTTCCATAGCTGACTGCGGGACCTTCCATTTGGTGATCGCTTCTATCTTAGAGGGATCTACGTGAATGCCTTCGTGATTCACCATGTGACCTAAAAATTGCAATTCTTGTAGCCAAAATTCACACTTCGAGAATTTGGCGTAAAGTTTTTCCTTTCTTAACAAAGTTAAGAGTGCATGCAGGTGCTGACAATGCTCCTCCTGGCTTTTGGAATAAATAAGTATATCTTCGATGAAAACAATTACAAATTTATCCAAGTACGGTTTACAGATCCTATTCATCATGTCCATAAATGCTGCAGGAGCATTTGTTAACCCAAAGGGCATGACTGTAAACTTGTAATGACCATACCTAGTTCTGAAAGCAGTTTTAGGTATGTCTTCTTCTTGTACTTTCAACTGATGGTATCCGGAGCGTAAATCTATCTAAGAAAAGTATCTAGCTCCTTGAAGTTGATCAAAGAGATCATCAATCCTAGGTAATGGGTATCGATTCTTAATTGTAACCTTATTCAATTCCCTATAATCGATACACATTCGCATTGACCCATCTTTCTTCTTGACAAACAACACTGGCGGTCCCCAAGGGGATGAACTAGGTTGTATAAATCATTTGCTTAATAATTCATCTAACTGCTTTTTCAATTCTATCATTTCGGTGGGTGCTAACCGATAAGGTGCCTTGGCTATCGGTGTAGTTCCAGGAATTAGATGAATTCTAAATTCTACTTCCCTATTGGGTGGTAATCCCGGTAGTTCTTTAGGGAATACATCTGGGTATTCTGCTACTACAGGAATTTCTTTAAGTTCCTTACCTTTCGTGTTAATGATTACTGAAATCATATACACCATTTCTTGTTTTCTTGAATAACTGGCCACTTTCATTATTGAAATGAATTTTAGTGGCTTACGTGGCTTATCTCCTGTAATCACCACTAATTCTCCTGTAGGTGTATGAATTTCTATGGAATTTTTAGCACAGATAATTCGAGCATGGTTGGCTACTAGCCAATCCATTCCTAACACAACATCAAATCCGGCTAAATTCATAGGTAACAGGTTTGCAGAAAATTTATGACCTAAGAGTTCTATCTTTCCTTCTCGCAAAACCTTATCTATGTTAACAGAACTCCCATCTGTCGTTTCTACCGTAAAAATTTGTCTAAGTTTGGTTAAGGGTAGGTTAAGAGCTTGGCAGAATGAAGTATTTATAAAACTTTGGTTTGCACCAGAGTCAAATAATACTTTTGCATAAACGTTGTGAACTAGGAACGTACCAGCTATCACGTCAGGAATTAGTTCTACTTCCTGAGTAGTCAATTGGAAGGCTCTTGCGTTCTTCTTGGTAACTCCTTCTGCAGGTTTGGTTTTGTTGTCAGCTGGTTTGACCAATTTGGGACAATCTGGCCTAAAGTGTCCAGCTTCTCCACAGTTGTAACAGATTGTTGATTTCTTCCTCCCGCAGTCTTCCTCTTGATGCCCTGGAATTTTACAGAAGTTGCAATACCCTTTGCATCTTCCAAAATGCTTTCTTTTGCAGGTATTGTAAAATGGAACAGTGGAAGATTGCCCAGTTCCCTTTTTCTTGAAATTACTTCTGTTACCCATACGGAATCCTTGGGTAATTTTCTGGGCCACTTCCTTTTTCCGGTTTTCTTCTCTTGTGCGTACCAACCCGTCAGTTAAGGTGTTAGCTAATTCCACAGCATCGTCAATAGTGCGGGGTCTTGCAGCTTTGACGATATCCCGTATCTCGCCAATCAATCCCCAAATATATTGGGAAATAAGCACCGGTTCTGGCGAAGCCAGGGTTGGTACAACTCTAGCATATTCGAAGAATGTCGAAGTATACCCTCGACAGTCTACATCCACCATCCGGTGGTTCAAGAATTTATTCGCCATTTTCTCCTTTTCATATTCAGGGCAGAATTTTCTTTCCACCAGCCTCTTAAATTCTTCCCAGCTCATGGCATAGGCCATATCACTTCCCTTGGATTGAAGTACCGTATTCCACCATTCTAGTGCCCCTTCTTTAAAAAGATGCGACGCGTACATGACCTTGTTGTCTTCGGCACATTTACTTATTTTAATTACTGCTTTGGTTTTCTCTAACCAACGCAATGCAGCAGTTTCCCCTTCGTTGCCTACAAATTCAGCTGGTTTACAGGCAAGAAATTACTTGTAAGTGCAACCAGGTGTTGCAGCTTTCATTCTTTTGAGAGTTGGGGCTTGCAATACATCATCATTATTATTATTATTATTATTATTATTATTATTATTATTATTATTATTATTATTATTAATGTTATCGCCTTCATTTATGCTATTACTGAAGTTATCCTCATGAGTACGTTTGCTAGGAATAACTTGTTGAGGTTCAACTGGATGTCGGGCAGCAGCAAGAATTGCTGGAATAGCATTGGCTATTCCCTGAGCAACGATATTCTCGATATCTTGCCTATTCAAAAATTGATCCTTTTGGTTTGTTCAGATTGGTTAACTTCGTGAACAGGTTCATTACCAATGTTTTCCATCTGGTAATTAATTTATATAAGTTATTAGCAGAAAATAATTAACAACCAAACATAACAAAATAATCGCACATAATCACATCAATAAGTATAGCCAAAATTGTCGATTCTTCGATGTTCGATATTTTATATATTATAATAGGCATCCGTACACACAAGTTATCTTACAAAAGTTTTATTTTTAAGTTATTTCACATCATTATATTTTTATTATTATTATTTTGTTATTATACAACCACAACCACACTATCCCTATCAGCTGGAATCTCAGAAACGACGCTCCCTCTCGTCGTATTTCCAATATATCCTCTCTCCTATTTCCCAGATTCTATTTCCTGCGTCCACTAGTTCCTCGCCATAGTGGCGGAGTTCTGCCAAGTTTTCAGAGCTCATAGGTGGGTGTAGTGGAGGTTCCGGGTCAAACTGGGGAAAAAAGGTATTAGGGTTATTTAGGAGATTCTGAAACTGCCAGTTGGTGGTCCACCACTCTTCTAGCTCTGCTGGTAGAGGTTGGGAGTGGATAATAGGATCGGGGATATCAGGCTCTAGATCAACTAGAAGTTGTGCTTCCACTGGGTAATTAAAGAGGTTTTCATCGGCAGGTCCGATGAGGTCACTAAGTGCCAGTTTATGATCCAGCTCCTCCCAAGATGACATTTCCTGGTCTTGCCTGGAACTTTCTCCGATCTCTATTCCCTTGCCTTTATCTTTGGGATCCTCCATCTTTATAACTTTCCGTGTCGCTGGTTTCTTCCTACGCACATGCCTCCATCCTACAAGTCTTCTTCTTTTCTTTGGTTTGGGTTTCTCCGAAGGCTGGGCTTGAAATTCCATAGGTTCATCAACTTCGGCACAATAAACGGTAAAGTCTTTGGAAACTTCCACATTAACAGGATAGAGATTGAGATTCTGAAGAGCTTTAGATAACTCATTCATGCTGTTTAGTAGATATGAAGAAACACACAAAATTCTAGGTTAAAATTTTGTAAATTGAATTTTCACAAACTCACATAATGGCAATCAGAAAAAAAATTAATTACAATTATCTTATTTATACAAACCATTTTATTGAAACAAAATATTGTGATATATATCTATTGAAACAAAATTCTGGCTCGTAGGTGGTATAGGTCCTGGTACTGGTTTGGCGATTCAACTATAAGTTAGGATTTACTGCTGTAGTGGCTAGCATGTAGAGATTTTCCCATTGTTTGTCTACTTCATCTTCCCATGGTGGGTTATTGCCTATTTCCTGAGTTTCCTTATTAATCATCACTCCTTTTGGTTGTGACTTCTTTATTTTCTCTTGACTTTTTCTAATAATCCAACTTCTTTTCTTAATGGTAAGTGGTTTCTCAAACTGTGCCTTACGAACAAATATTCCTTCCTCAGTATCTGCTGAGTATCCTGAGGAATTTGATTGAAATGAAGTTCCCTTATCTTTTGGTGAACTATCTAATTGACGATAGATGTCCGAGATTCTTAGCTTACCCATACTGTAACTAACAAGTAGTCAGTTAACAAAAACACATAATTACAAGATAGTAATCAGGAAAGGTAAGTATTTCTAAATACTTAATGGGCTTAAATCAGTGGCTCTGATACCACCTTTTTCTGTCACGGCCCCCGTCCCGGTTTTACCCGGTCCAGGAGCCGCGGGACAGAAACCCGTGGTATTTATTAATTGAGTTTGACAGCGGAAGATTTACAGGATCTTTTAAACTCCAAAAATGCCTGATTATTTTATTTCATAATTCGGGATAAACCCCGTAATTTACAATAGAGGAATCTCACGAGGAAATTCCCTAGTTTACAAAACATGTTTTATTCATTTTATTGAGCCACCTCTTCAAGCTTGTTAGTGCTCCGTAGCACGTTTTTCTTGATTCACAGCAGGTCGCATGAAACATGTTTTAAAATATTTTATCAGCGGGGAAATACTGGTGAGTCATTCAAGTTAAACAAAATGACACCTTAGTTATGAATTACAGCATAAGAGCGATTACAATGGCTTCTATCTTATTTTTATCTGGCGTCGTGTCACCTCCTGGTGACGTTGGTCATACCACTATTGGGTCCTTTCACCCAAGTAGTGATGATTATCAATGTTAGGATTTATTAGCCTAACCATGAGAAATTAGTAATGTGCACAATACCTCATTAGCCAGTGATTCAAGATAACCACGACTTAATCCCTGTAATTATAACCTTTGAAAATAATTGGAGTATTGTAAAACAACTTTGATAAAAAGAGAATGACTCACATTGCAGATTTACACGGGCAGAGTTTAGCCTACTGATTAGCCTTGTAACCTAATATAAATAACAATGCACACGAACTAGGTCAGTAACTAATACATCATTTACGATAACTCACGAGATTAAAACCTTCACAACGAATGACAAGGTGCAATACTTAAACATCCATCAAATTCACGACAAATGACATAGTATAGCCCTAATGTGGGCAGCACTTAAACATCCATTGGATAGTTTCAATCGATCGGACATTGAATCGTAGCAGCGATCGAGTTAATACCCTGTATCGTAGCAGCGCCTTCCTAATAGAAATTGTAATTTCGAGCAGTAGAATTTCGATTTTGAGAATTGTTTTCGACACAGATGAACAGGCCATGCGACAAGCAATTTTAGCTGAAATTTGGGGTTTACGCGGCCCGCGTAAGCCCCCTCTTAATCTTTACGCCGCCCGCGAGGAACCCTAGTCGTAGATTAGGGCTAGCGTGTCATCAGTAGTGCTGCCACGTGTATGCCACGTGGCCTGGGAACGCTTATCCGGTCAACAGAGTTTTGACGCGGCCCGCGTAAGCTTCTCTTATGGCTTACGCGGCCCGCCTGAAACCCAAAAACCTTGTTTTCTTGGTTTTTCATGCACGTTAGGGTTTCAGGGGTCCGGGTTTTTATTTACGGGTCGTTTTAGGACATTTTTGAAGGTCCTTACAGTATGCTTGCTGGTTCATTGCATCTGCGGGTAAAAAACTGTTCATCGAAAAACAATATGATACTCTATATGTACTTATTGAAAATATATCATACTAGAAACCATCACCGCCGGTAGCTAAGACATCATTTTGATACCACCAGTATACTCCAACCACTTGAAGCATAAAAATTATAATATAACCAAGCAAAACAGAAAATTATCCCCCCTACAAAGTCACTAATCAAAACCCATTAATGCTTAAGTAAGGGTGGGAATCAAAATCCAGCGCATTTATGTAAGAAAAACATACATATATTAACTTACAGCTTCAGTTCCTCAGGAAATGAGTCAGTAGGATATAGTAGATATCCATCCACAAGTCCTTCACTGCAATTTATCTCTTGTTAAAAGATCATTTGCATAAAAGTAAAGAATTTAATAAAATTATAACTATATAAACGAATTAACAGAACAACGCTGAAGAATATGCATTGCCCATATGAGTCATTCTCGATAATTATCAAAATATTGCATGAAAAAGAAATGAAATGCATATTACAAGCAACTTTGTTGGAAGAGTTCAAGCATGTATTAAAGTGTTGACCTACCCCTTTCAATAGATATTTATAAATACCCATTTAAAGCCAAACCTGTTTTGACTCTTTATCCAAGCTGCCTGCGTCTTATTTTTTGACTCTTTATCCAACCCGCCCACCTCAAACCAATGAATAAATCGTTATGTTATTTATTTTTTCTAAACAGGATCTATTAAGACATATTATAACCAACCTAGTATGAATAGAACACTCCACCGTGGCTATACATATGGTTGGTTACTATGCTTCGCAATCGCCAATCACATGCCTTAATTGAGATTGGTCTCTGTTGAGTTGAATTATAGAACCTAAACATCATATTTATTTCATTATATGTATATCGGATCAGGTGTAATCTTAATTAAGGTTTTTGCTTTTGAATACATTTTCAACGACTTTTAACTCGTTTGACCCTCTTAACCTATAATCGGGTCGAAATAACCACCACAAAAAGAATAACCTTTATAAAAGGAGAAAGTCCATACCAGTTCTCATACCATCCAGCATCTTATGTGCCCGATTTTGCTTGTTTTTTTTTTTTTTGCACTTCTTTCTATCCTTGCTATACTACTACACATAAAACCCAATAATCACTAAGATAAAAACTAATATATAAATGTTTAAATACTAGGTAACATTTAAAATGCAAATACAACTAATAGAACCTCCATTCGATGAAGATCCAAAAATGAGCATTGAGAAGCTCTAACTTTATAAAGAGTCTTATTTAGCATCTTGAAAAATAGGGTATCATCAAAACTCAAAAGAAGCTCAGACAAAAAAATGTGCCAACCATCAGTGAAACAAAAGTTATTGCCAACTTTTTTAAGGGTAACCGTCCACTTATATCCATCAGATAAATAAAGAACAACGCGAATAGTTGGAACAATAGTTGTGTATTGTCTAACAACAAAAGATAGTGGAAGCACCCACAAGAAATAACAGTAATAGTTGTCATATATGAAAATTCATTATTGAACATATAAAATATAGAACGTAAAGTATAGGCTAAATATATACTCACCAATTCTTTGGATAATGGTTCATATATTGTCTTGCAAAAACATGTGCCTAATTGTTTTAAAGGATTAGCACTATAAGAATGGATGGTAAATGTGGTTTGGCCAACATACTTGAACACAATAAAGGTCAGATATTCCAAATGCAATGCTTCAACAACATCAGGCCACCCATCCGTTAAATAAAACTGATGAGTCAAGCATTTCAGATGTACGGACCAACCTTGTAGGTTTACCGGTTTAAGAATAACAACTGAGTTCCAAGACCGTTCTTCAATAATAACTTGCTCATACATGTCGGTAATGGCTGAAAGTTCAAAAATTTAACGTTGTATAATGGTATAATTTATACGTTCAAAAATTTAACGTTGTGTAATGGTATAATTTATAAGTATAATTAACACAACCATGAAAGTAAATTATGAATTGGTGGCTAATAATAAAGTTACTTACCAACTGAGAAGACAACGGATCATGAGTAACTTGTAAAAACCTTTGTCCATTTAGGTAAGACATCCTCTAAGAAAAATATTGAGAAGAAAAATGGATTGAATGAAATTTAAAGCACTCCAAAACACAATACAAGAGCAGCAAGCACCACTAAGAATCCCATCCAACACTTATAATTCAAAAAACAATATTACCCCAAGGATCTTAAATCAAAACTGCGCCAATGCTTCTATGTAAGTGTTATGACCTTTTCCTTCTTCCACCACTTTCCTCACGCATAGAGATCCTTGGTTAAACACTTTGTTGTTTCGATGTCTCCGCGAGCTCCATAAACCGACCATAAAGACGTCGTGTTACTTTTTGCTTCTTCCTTGTACCTGAAATGTATCTTAACAGTTCCAAAAGGTCTCCTAAATCTGCTGCAAATATGTCTTGAATCAGACAAAATATGCCATATTAAATGTCTTGGCTATAGAATAGTTATAAAATTTCCGGAATTCTAAGACCCTCCTTATCAAGTTCTGCACAAAGTTCCTGCAATCAATCTTCAACAACACCACTACTTCTAGGAACCTTGTTTGCATGCCTATATAATTCAATTATGTTAGATATGCAAGGTTTATGAAAATGTCTTAACTTCATTCTTTTTAACTCAAACCCAAAATTTAAAATGGATAAATTAAAAATTAAGTTATAAGATAGCATAAATTATTTACAAATAATTACAAAAGTGATTTGTGTGATATGTACACACTTTACTAAGATGCTTTAGACCAGACTCACATTTTTTAGCAAAGTAATTAAGGTCTACTTATCAAAAGTTTTAAAGTGGCATATATATATATATATATATATGGAACGGCCAACAAAAAACCTTTATTAATAACTAGCCAGCGGCTAACACTAAATTTACATACACCAATACAACCGCATACAACCCAATCTTTAACCAAGAACGAACCCAGGAGATACAAAAATCAAAAAACATCAAAAACTCTCCATTGATCCCATGACATGTTCACCTCCTTCGAACGGTGCTTAACCCATACGAAGCTTTTCGCCTTAATCTCCTCCACAACATTCGCAATGGATTTTGTTTTCCCGGAAAACATCAAATCGTTTCTAAGATTCCAGATGGACCATAATGTAACTAGACATACCGCGTGAAAAGCCTTCTTCTTCTTGACCGAACCACCGAACCTCTGATGTGTGTCAAGGATGTCTCTCAAACTGAAAGCAATAACCGGTTCCGTTTTGCACCACTGGAAGACTATCAGCCAAAGAGTTTAGGCGAAACCACACGAAACGAACAAACGGTCGCTAGTTTCACAAAATTCGCTACACAGGATGCAATCCAAATTCTGGACCGTGACGCCTCTCCTTTGGAGCGCTACTCTAGTCGGCAACCGTTCCTTGAAAGCACGCCAACAATTATATTAGTGATTTGTGTGGTATGTACACTCACTTTACTTATATGATTCAGACCATACGTGTAACAACCCGAACCTTTGATTCAGACCATATGATTCATTTCGTAAACGCTTGTACTCTGGGATTCGATGGCAGTTAACCCATTGGTAATTACATATTTGTTGAACTATAATTAAAACGCACTTTTTTACATCGCTTATTTATCGCAGTTATCGCAACTAAACTCTTATTACTTGAACGCTTATCGCAACGCAAACTCGAAATGCGGATTTGTTTATATTATTTGTGTTATTTATGTGTTTACTTGTTTAGTATGTTATGTGTGTTGACTACATCGCTTAAAACGCTCAAATGCTACTCGCACAACTCGATTTATCTCGCTAAAACGCAACGCAACGCAATACTTGACACCTCACTAAAATACTTAACATACTCTAGCTAACTAACGCAACAAAACACACCACCGACACCCGAAACGAGAATTCATAACACAAAACAGCTCCCTTCTAACGAAGCCAGCCGCTTCGTACGAAGGCAGCCGGTTATAACCAAGCCTTCAGCTCATCTCTATAAATACCCAAGCCTCCTTTCTGATTCTAACTTGCGGCCATTTCATCCAAATCGCTCCGAAATTGTTGTCCTGCTATTTTTCAAGTAAGATTTACTGTTCTTGCATGAATCACAATGTTTTCCACTACGATTTTCCACAAGATTCACTCCGATTTCATCAAAACTCTCCTATTTTCACCTAAACTTCATCTTTCTCAACTAAGCTTCTTATTTTTACAAAAACCCTCATCTTTTTCATGCAAATCTTCATCTTTTTCATCAAATCTTCTTCATTTACCACGGATCTACACTTGAACAAGTAATTTGGGTTTAGCCTTGACTTCTCAAGTTGAAGATCTGAAGATCTCATATTCACTAAATGTTAGAACTGGGTGAAAACCTTTTTAAACTCGATTTTTACACTAAAACGGACCTAAACCGACATGTATTCGTTCACTGGATAGTGGGGAGAAGTGGTGTCGAAACCGTCATGAAAAGGACTCGAAAACACATCCGATTCAGACGAAAACACAACTCTGAATGCCAAGAACAGCCACGAATGCGAGCTGGACTGTTCTGTGCGAAGCCCGGCTTCGTACGAAGGCACACATGGCTTCTTATGAAGGCACTGCCTTCATACGGAGGCACCGACTTCGCACATCACAGCCCGATTCTCACCCGTGACTCAAACCAAGACCTTTTCGGCTCTAAGTTTAATTAGTAGCTTAAGGCTGGAGGGATGAACACTTGATTTCTCGAAGGAAGACGCGAAGCACACTCGATTTTGGACAACGGAAGCCACACATGTAAGAAGTCCCCACCTTCGCATGAAGGCACGCCTTCGTACGAAGGCAATGGCTTCGTACGAAGCCTCTGTTTCCCACCCGACAGTTCGATTTCGACCGTTTCAGAACTTTGGAAGACGTACGCATTTTGTCCCCGTACGTAGACTGATCCGGTGTTCCCTTCAATCCATTCCAGAACGTGTTTACTTATTAGACACGCACTGTGCGTATACTCAAACCCTTTTTCTCTTAACGCACTTTTGGGTGTTACAAACGTTCTCTATCAAAAACACAACACTTAAACGCTTTATAAATGCTAACCGCACTCGCATGATATACGTGATTAGTTGAATACTTGTTGCCATGTTACACAGTGATGACTTGCCCGACCGCCCTTAGCAACGATAGTACTATAGTTTGGACTCAGCACCTATTAAGTCAGGGGTTGTTAAGGATCACATACTTTACTTCACGAGCTCACTTCAGTGAACACGTATCACGCATACTCTACTCACAGTCATGTGGTTAGCTTGTATCATTGTTGATAGCTTAGTTGATTCGCCCATTACATGTTACATACTGGTTTTGCGTAAACGTTTTATACTATACTTATGCAAACTAGTGTACTCACCTTTAGATTATTGTATTGACTTTATTTTAACGTATGTGACAGGTTGATGGATTATTTACTGCAACTGGATAGGATTGCTAGAAACCCACAACTAAATCTAAGTTGTCGGATCTTGATTTGTTTGAGAGACTTGTTATCCGTTATGACTGTTTGTTGAAATATCCGTTTAATAGTATGGGATAATGAACTTGTTAAATATTGTCACTAAATAGTTGTTATGGATTCTCTTGTGCAATCTGGTTCGCCTAGTGCCGCGACCCGATGATTCCGCCATCGGTTGGGATGTGACAGATTGGTATCAGAGCCATAACTAGAGGGAATTAGGTCGAGTCATGCAAACAGAGCTAGTCTATAGTCTGAGTACCAAACAGACCACCTTCGTATGAACCCACATGCTATATCCTTGAACAAACTCATATTGCACCTTTGTACGAACTCATTAGCTTCATACGAAGGGAGCCTTTCCTAAGGCTGAAAACTTATTTTGCCTTTCCTAAGACTAACACAATACACACGTTTGAAAATGCTCATCTAACACCAACGAGTGATTGTGTTGAGAATAGGTGTGAAAACCAAGAACTCTCGATAAGATCACTCACTCCGCGTATTTTACTCTCAACACGAGAATCTTTCATTGAGTTAGGAGTGATATCCATACCTCAATGGAAATCTCCATTTCTAATTTGTGGTTGTTCCAACCACCACTAGGAGCGAAGTTGTTAAGTTAGGGGTGAAACCCGCATCTTAATAGCCCGTTCCACTCTCTAAATTAATTTTAAAGATCTCACCAAAGTCTCAGCTGTTCCAATGACTCGAGTCACGTAGTAACTTGACGGATGAATGCCGGTAGCTGTACCGTGGTGAGAGCATAGTCTATTAGGCCAAAGTGTGTGCTCGAACTCTTTGGGAATAGTTGAATCACTTTGGATAGTCGATGTCTAACACCCAAGACACTCTATTTTAAGCCTGCAATCACCGATTTTACGCGCCATCGAGATATTGTATTTATGTGTTTTAAATTGTGAATTTTTACGCTTATGTTTTCGATTTCTCATTCCTCGCTTTACAAAACACACACAACTCGCACAACTCTCGCAATCTAAAACGCTAACTAATCGTGAACAAACTAAGAAGCCTCATACATTATACTAATCGCTTATGCTACTCGCCTATGTCACGCAACTCTCGCAAACGCATCACGCAATTTAAGAGAAGGTGAATACATGCAAAATACGTGTGTATATGTGAATTATGTGCTAATAAGTGCTTATGTGCTTATGTGTATACTTACAAATACGTGATTATGTGCTATGTGATTATATTTTGTTTTGCCTTATGTGAATAATAATAATAATGAATATGTTGTATAAATCGTAAAACTCTTAACTAAAACCCAATATAATCGAATCCAATCTAATGGCAGATGTCTTCTCTCGGATCGCATACTCGCCGAAATACTCAACGAAGCAATGCTGATAAACGCATCGCCACTCTCGTGGCTAAGGAAATGGCCAAGGTGATCCCCCAAATTGTTAGTGAAATCCACAATGTCAGCAACACATCTTCTGTTGATTCCAAGAATGACTCGCCGAAAGCACCGTTCAGCTTCAAGCAGTTCAAAGCTTGTGGTCCTATGAACTTTACTAGTGAAGACGGACCCAGTTAGATGTTCCAATGGTTTGATGCAATCGAAGTTACCTTCCGACAAAGCAAATGTCCTGAGAATATCCGCACTGTCAACGTCACTGGAGTCTTTCAATCAAGGGCACTTGATTGGTGGACCACTGAGCGCAACAGGCGCGGAAATGATACAGCCTATGGTCTCGCATGGGAGGAGCTGAAAGAGCTCATGATGAAGGAATTATGTCCTCCCCCACGAAGTCCAGAAGCTAGAGAATGAATTATGGAACATCAAACAAGTTAGAGGTGATAACATTGGTCTCACCGCCCGATTCAAGCAATTGAGCATCATCTGTCCAAGTCAAGTGGACACTCTTGAGAAAGCCATCATGAAGTACATCCGTGCTCTCCCCGACTATGTCGTTGATTTTGTTCACGCAGCGAAATCGGCAAGAATTGAGGAAACTTATCAACTTGTCGTAGAAATCAACGACAAGCGAGTCTTGGCTGGAACCTTCAAGACCTCCACCAAGAGACTCAACCAAGACACTGCAACACCAGACTCTGCCGATGTCGCACCATCTCAAGCCTCCAAGTCTAATCGTCAATGTTGCAAGCGAAGGAACTCCAACAAGAACTACGCGATAGTGACAGCACCGTCTAACACTCAGTCTCGTTAGGTTGCTACTCCCAACGCACCACCTGCTAAGCGTACGTATACTAGTACTCACCTACTATGCCCTAGTTGCACTTATCATCATCCAGTGGGGACAAACTGTCGTTTCTTTGTCAACTGCAATGTCTATGGGCACTACACCGCTCACTACCGCTCATCGTTAGCAAGCTCCACAAGCTCTTGCAGCACCGCCAGCTCAGCAACTCGCTCCTCAGGTTAACCCAGCAGTTCAAGCACCAGCTGTTCATGCACGAGCTTGCTACACATGCAGTGACCCGAACCACTTTGCAAATGTCTGCCCACAATGTGTTGTGAAATAAGAGCCGCAGCAGCAACCGCCATCGCAGCCACAGTAACCATAGCCGTAGCAGCAGCAACAACAACAACAACAACCACAAGCAGCCCGTGGAAGAACTTTCAACATCAATGTCTGCCAGGCTCAGACTGACAACAATGTTATCAATGGTACGTTCCTTGTCAGTGGTATTTATGCTTCATGCTTATTTGATACTGGAGCCGATAACTGTTTTGTATCGTTTGAATTTGAAATGCTTCTAAAACGTAAACGTGCTAACCTTCCGACGACCTTCGATGTAGAAGTTGCCACCGGAAGAACCGTTACCGTTAGTTCCATTCTACGTGATTGTACCCTTGAACTCAACAATCACATTTTCCCGATCGATCTCATACCTATGCAACTAGGTAGTTTTGACGTCATAGTAGGTATGGATTTTCTTCACAAGAATCGTGCCGAAGTTGTTTGTTTCGAAAAGATGATTCACTTCTCCCTCTCAAATGGTGATCAATTATGTATTTATGGCAATGTACTCTTGAAAGAATTGAAGCTCATGTCGTGTATCCAAGCGAGCAAGTACCTACGCAAGAAATACACCGCTTTCTTAGTCCATATTATCGTACCAGTGGATGAGAAGAAAACCGTGGAAGACGTTCCTGTTGTTTGTGATTTTCCTAACGTTTTTCCCAACGATTTACCTGGTTTACCCCCTACTTGCGATATCGATTTCCGTATTGATTTAATCCCAGGTGCTACACCTGTTGCAAAAGCTCCCTATCGCCTTGCACCATCCAAAATGCGCGAGCTATCCAGCTAACTTCAGTAATTACTTGATAAAGGCTTTGTACGCCCGAGCACATCACCATGGGGTGCACCCGTTCTTTTTTTGAAAAAGAAGTATGGATCATTCCGAATGTGCATCGATTATCGGGAACTTAATGTCACGGCCCTTGGCCCCGGTTTGACCCGGTCCAGAGCCGCGAGGCAGGAAATCCCGTGGTATTTAATTTAGTGACAGCAGAAGACTTTTTAAACAGGATCGATTAATATTTAAAACTGCTCGTTTATATATAATATAGGTATAAATCCCATAATTTACAAATACTTGATTTCACTGGGAAATCCTTATTTCTTAAAACATGTTTCTTTATTTATTTACATTGAGCCACTTTCTAAGCTTGTAGTGCTTCACGGCACTTTTCTTTTGCTCACAACAGATCACCTGAAACATGTTTGAAAAAGGTTTTGTCAGCAGGGAAATACTGAGTGAATCATTCTATTTATTAAAACATCCTGTTTGTTATAATGTACAGTATTAAGAGCGATTACAATTGCCTCATCTTTTAAATTAACTGATCCAGTTGTCACTTTACCGGACTGTGACTGTGGACATATCACTTGTAGGGTCCTTTCACCCCAAGTGATAAATAATTAGTAGCTATGTGCACATCCCCCCACATACTGGCAGTAATTTCAGATAACAAAGACTTAATCCCTGTAACTATAATTTTGATAAAAACATGCTTTTGAAAAGTATTTTGATAAAAAGAGAATGACTCACATTGTAGATTTAACGAGCAGAATATAAGCCTACTGATTAGCCTTGATTAACCTAATTTAATTAACAATGCACACACAATAGGTTAGTAACTAATACAACATTTACGACAATTCACGAGATTAAACCTTCACAACGATTTATTAGTGCAATACTTAACAATTCAGCGGATTCACAACGAATGACAGAGTATAGTCCGAATTCGAGCAGTACTCAAACATTCAAGTTGAAATCACAATGAATTAATAAAGTATAATCTCAATTTGAGCGGCACTTAAACAATCGTTGGATAGTTATAATCGATCGGACGTTGAATCGTAATAGCGATCGAGTTATTACCCTGATTGTGGCAGCACTTCGTGATTAGTGTGTGTTAATTGTGTAAACATAAAGTAATTTCGATATCAGAAACGAATTTCTTCGTCGAACTTATGCCAAATTTCAAGTCCCAAGGTCTGCTATTTATACCCAAAGTTTGGTCAGCCCTGCGCATCGTAGGCCTAAAAACCCTTGCGCATCGTATGGTATTTTAACAGGCTTACGCATCGTAGGCCTTAAACCCCTGCGCATCGTATGGTATGAAAAATAGGTTTATAGAGTAGCCACGTTTGGGACTAGCTATGCTGAGTTAGTAGTTTCGTAATTTCTGAATTTTACAACGAAACTTTGAGGATAATTATCAACTAGGGTTTACCCCCCTTGAGTTTTAGGGGCCCTAATCCTGATTCTGAAAATTATGAAAATTTTAGGGTTTGTGCAGAATCAGTTGGGTTTCTCAATTAGGGTTTCCTATTGACCAAATTAAAATAATAACTAGGACTTTTGATGAGAGTTGTTACATTCTCCCCACCTTAATAAAATCTCGTCCTCGAGATTACTGGAATAAATGGGGATACTTTTTCTTCATTTTTGATTCCAGCTCCCAAGTGTATTCAGCTCCTCTTTTTGAATCCCATCTAACTTTGACTAAAACTAGTCTTTTATGTTTGAGAAACTTAATCTTTCGATCCTCAATTTGAAGAGGTTTCTCCACAAATTTCAGCTTTTCGTTTACCTCTATTTCTTGAAGAGGTACCACCAAAGATTCATCTGATAAACATTTCTTGAGATTGGATACATGAAATACATCATGTACTTCAGCTAATTCTTCTGGTAGTTGTAAACGATAAGCAACTAATCCTATACGTTGGATCACTGAAAATGGTCCTACGTACCTCGGACTTAGCTTTCCTTTCTTTCCAAATCTAACTACTCCTTTCCAAGGAGAAACTTTCAAGAGTACTTTATCTCCAACCTGAAATTCTATCGGTTTGCGTCGATTATCTGCATAACTCTTCTGGCGATCTCGAGCAGTTTTCAACCTTTCCTTGATTTGAGTAATCTTGTCGGTCGTCTCTTGCACTATCTCAGGCCCTGACTATTGACTTTCTCCTATTTCTGCCCAACAAACTGGAGTTCTACACTTTCTTCCATAAAGTGCCTCAAATGGAGCAGTTTCAATACTTGAATGATAACTATTGTTATAGGAGAATTCAATTAATGGTAAATGATCATCCCAACATCCACCAAAGTCAATTACACATGCTCGGAGCATGTCTTCCAGAGTTTGTATTGTCCTTTCACTTTGTCCGTCTGTTTGAGGATGATATGCAGTGCTTAAATTTAGTCGAGTTCCCATTGCTTGCTGGAAACTTTTCCAGAAAAGGGAAGTGAAATGACTATCTCTATCTGAAACAATGGAGAGTGGGACTCCATGTAAAGATACTACTTCGTCTACGTACAACTTGGCTAACCTTTCCATACTAAAGGTTTCCTTCATTGGTAGAAAATGAGCTGATTTGGTTAATCGATCCACAATTACCCAAATCGCATCATTACCTTTTCTGGTCTTGGGTAACTTAGTAACAAAATCCATTGTTATGAGTTCCCATTTCCATACAGGCATTTCCAATTGTTGTAGTAATCCTGAGGGTTTCTGATGTTCGGCCTTAACTTGTGAACAAGTAAGACATTTAGATACATATTTTGCTATATCTTTCTTCATTCCTATCCACCAGAAATTCTTTCTTAAATCTTGGTACATCTTATTGTTTCCAGGGTGCATAGTATACCTAGATCTATGAGCTTCTTCCAAAATCTTATTTCTTAACTCTCCTTGTTTAGGTACCCAAATTCGTTTCTTGTGGAATCTCCAAATTCCATCATTTCCTTGCTCTAGTTCCTTAATATAACCTTTCATTCCTTCAGCATCGTCCTTGATTGCTATTTCTTGAATGTTCTTTAATTGTTCTATTAAATCTACTTGTAGATTTAATCTAAGAGCACGGACTCGCTTTTGTTTTTCATGATACTTACGACTTAAGGCATCTGCAACTATATTTGCCTTTCCTTCGTGATATTGAATATCACAGTCGTAATCGCTTAGAATTTCCATCCATCTTCTTTGCCTCATATTTAACTCTTTCTGCCCAAATATATACCTTAAACTTTTATGATCTGTATAAACAGTAAACTTACTACCATACAGATAATGTCTCCAAATTTTTAAGGCAAAGATTATAGCTCCTAATTCTAAGTCATGAGTTGTATAATTTTCTTCGTGCTTTTTCAACTGCCGGGAAGCATACGCAATTACCTTCTTGCGTTGCATCAATACACATCCGTATCCTAATTTTGAAGCATCACAATATACTTCAAAATCTTCTGTTCCTTCGGGCAATGCTAAAATTGGAGCATTTGTCAATCGGTGTTTTAAAATCTTAAAAGCTTCTTCTTGCTTATGTCCCCATTCAAACTTAGTGGCTTTACAGGTTAACTTAGTCAAAGGTACGGCTATCTTAGAGAAATCCTTAATAAATCGTCTGTAGTATCCGGCTAAGCCTAGAAAACTTCTAATTTCCATAGCTGTTTGTGGGACTTTCCATTTGGTAATTGCTTCTATTTTAGCAGGATCTACATGAATTCCTTCATGATTCACCATGTGACCTAAAAATTGCACTTCCTTTAACCAAAATTCACACTTTGAGAATTTTGCATAAAGCTTTTCCTTTCTTAACAAAGTTAAGAGTGCATGCAAGTGTTTGCAATGTTCTTCTTGACTTTTGGAGTAAATTAGTATATCGTCGATGAATACGATTACAAATTTATCCAAATATGGTTTACAGATCCGATTCATCATGTCCATAAATGCTGCTGGGGCATTTGTTAGTCCAAAGGGCATGACTGTAAACTCATAATGGCCATACCTAGTTCTGAAAGCAGTTTTAGGTATGTCTTCCTCTTGTACTTTTAACTGGTGATATCCAGATCTTAAATCTATCTTAGAAAAATACCTAGCACCTTGAAGTTGATCAAAAAGATCATCAATCCTAGGTAATGGATATCGATTCTTAATTGTAACTTTATTTAGTTCTCTATAATCGATACACATTCTCATCGATCCATCTTTCTTTTTCACAAACAACACTGGTGCTCCCCAAGGGGATGAACTAGGTTGTATAAATCCTTTGCTTAATAATTCATCTAACTGCTTTTTTTAATTCCAGCATTTCGGTGGGTGCTAATCGATAAGGTGCCTTAGCTATTGGTGTAGTACCTGGAATTAGATGAATTCTAAACTCTACTTCCCTATCTGGTGGTAACCCAGGTAACTCTTCTGGAAAAATGTCTGGGTATTCTGAAACTATAGGGATGTCTGGAAGTTCCTTACTTTTAGTGTTAATGATTACTGAAATCATATACACCATTCCTTGCTTTCTTTCATAACTAGCAACTTTCATTACTGATATGAACTTTAGTGGCTTTCGTGGTTTATCTCCGGTAATTAAAATTACCTCTCCTGTGGGAGTATGGATTTCTACGGAATTCTTGTCACAAAGGATTCGAGCATGGTTGGCTATTAACCAATCCATTCCTAACACTACATCGAATCCGGCTAACTTCATAGGTAACAGGTTTGCGGAAAACTTATGACCTAACAGTTCTATCTTACCTTGTTGCAAAACCCTATTTATGTTAACAGAATTTCCGTCTGCCGTTTCGACTGTAAAAATTTGCCTAAGGGTGGTTAAAGGTAAGTTAAGGGCTTGGCAAAATGAAGTATTGATAAAACTTTGGTTTGCACCAGAGTCAAATAATACTTTTGCATAAACGTTGTGGACCAAGAACGTACCGGCTATGACGTCAGGAATGAGTTCAGCTTCTTGAGTGGTTAGCTGAAATGCTCGGGCATTCTTCTTTGTTGTTCCATCAGCTGGTTTGCCTTTATTGTCTGCGGTTTTTATCAATTTAGGACATTCGGTTCGAAAATGACCCATTTCTCCACAGTTGTAGCAGATTAGGGATTTCTTCCTGCAATTCTCCTCTTGATGCCCTGGAATTTTGCAAAAATTGCAATATCCTTTGCATCTTCCAAAATGCTTCTTTTTGCAATTTCTACAATACGGAGGAACGGAGGATTGCCCGGTTCCTCTTTTCTTGAATCGATTATTACCATTACCCACACGAAATCCTTGGGTAATCTTTTGAGCCAATTCCTTCTTTCGATCTTCTTCTCTTGTGCGCACTAGTTCATCAGTTAGGGTATTAGCTAATTCCACAGCATCGTCAATGGTGCGAGGTCTCGCAGCTTTAACGATATTGCGGATTTCACTAATTAATCCCCAGATGTAGCGAGAAATGAGTACCGGTTCTGGCGAAGCCAGTGTAGGTACCACTCGTGCATATTCAAAGAATGTTGAAGTATAACCGCGACACTCTACTCCTATCATACGATGATTTAGGAACTTATTTGCCATTTGTTCCTTTTCATATTCAGGACAATATTTTCTTTCTACAAGATTCTTAAATTCTTCCCAGTTCATGGCATAAGCCATCCTTCTTCCTTTTGCTTGTAGCACCGTATTCCACCACTCTAATGCCCCTTCTTTAAACAAATTTGATGCATACATCACCTGATCTTCTTCTGAACACTTACTTATTGCAATTACTGCTTCGGTTTTCTCTAACCAACGCAGTACTGCAGTGGCTCCTTCATTACCTGCAAATTCAGCAGGTTTGCAAGCAAGAAATTCTTTGAAAGTGCAACCAGGTGTTGCGGCTTTCATTTTCTTAGGAGGTGGAGCCTGTAGTGGATTATTATCATCATGATTGCCTCCTCCATTTACACTATGACTAACATTGTCTTCCTGAGTACGTTTACTAGGAACGATTTGTTGCGGTTCTATTGGTTTTTTAACAGCAGCAACGAATGCTGGAATAGCATTGGCTATCCCTTGAGCAACAATATTTTCAATATCTTGTCTAGTCATATATTGGTTTTCATGATTTTGTTCAGATTGATTCCCTTCATTAACTGGTTCATTACTAGCGTTTTCCATCTGATAATTATTGTAAATATAACTATTAGTATCAAATAATTGTAAATAAAGCAATTACACAGAAGCACATAAACTCTGACAACACAAATATATATCCAAAATTGTCGATGTTTCGACTTCTATTTTGCTTTATATATTATATAGGCATCCATACACACCGTTTATCTTACAATGTTTTATTTCCCATTTTACAGAGTTATATTTAGCTATTTATTATTATTATACAGACATTCTTCCCAACCCCACTATTCTTTGGTCAACTAGCAGTTTAGTAGCGACGTTCCCTTTCGTCGTACTTCCAGGAAATTTGCTCCCCCATTTCCCGGATTCTATTCCCTGTACTTATCAGTTCTTCACCGTACTGACGGAGTTCGGCTAAGTTTTCGTTGCTCATTGGAGGATTGGGGATAGGGTCTGGCTCCCACTGTGGAAGGAAAGAATAAGGACTGTTGACAATATTTTGGAATGGCCAGTCATTTGTCCACCATTCTTCCATTTGACCTAAAGGTCGAGTGTGGATTAGTGGATCTGGAATAGCTGGTTCCAGATTGACAGGAAGTTGGGTTTCTAGGTAAGGATATAGATTATTATGGATAGGGCTAATAACATCACAATTTGCCAGTAGACGGTTGATTTCGTCTTGAAATGTGATATCTTCAGCTTGTCTAGAATTCTCTCCAATTTCTATTCCTTTTTGTTTATAATCTTTCCTGATCTCTATTTCTGCTGGATTTGAACTTTCTCCGATTTCGATTCCTTTTCCTTTGTCTATAGGGTTTTCTATTTTAGGGAGTTTCCTAGTAGCTGGCTTTCTCCTGCGCACTTTTCTCCATCCTACATATCTTCTCTTCTTTTTAAGTTTTGCTTTTTCCAGCGGTGGAGCTTGGAATTCCAGGGGTTCCTCTATGTCAGCAATATAACCAGTAAAGTCGTGGGAGACTTCAATTGGTACTGGGTAGAGGTTGAGATTCTGAAATGCTTCTGATATCTCAGTCATGCTGGACAGCATATATGCAAAATGCACAAAAATGCTAAGTTAAAACTTTGGAACAAAGTTTAACAAATAAACATTAAGTTTATTGCATACGGATTTGTACAAAAGACTACAGGAAAGTGAACACACTATAATTTATTTATTTACTGGGTATTACTTTTCTACTAGACCAGGCTTTAAAAGTTTAGAGATTTGCATTCTCTGCTACGGTAGCTAACATATAAAGGTTTGCCCATTTTTCATCTAATGTATCTTCCCAAGGTGACCTATTGCCTAATTCCTGGATTTCCGAATTAAACCTCACTTTCTTGGCTTGGGGTTTCTTTATTTTCTCCTGTCCCTTTCTAATAATCAAATTTCTTTTATCTTGGGTGAGAGGATTTTCATAATTTGCTTTACGGACAAAAATCCCTTCTTCCAGATATGCTGGTTGTTTAGAGGATGAGGTTCCTTTTCTTGTGGGTGCAGTATCTAATTTGTGGTAGATAGCAGAAATCTTGTGTTTACCCATACTGTAACTCAACAATTAATCAGTTAATAAAACATATTTTCACAGAATAGCAATTAAATTTCCTAATTATTTTAATAGGCTAAAATCAATAGTAAGCTTAAATCAGTGGCTCTGATACCACCTTTTCCTGTCACGGCCCTTGGCCCCGGTTTGACCCGGTCCAGAGCCGCGAGGCAGGAAATCCCGTGGTATTTAATTTAGTGACAGCGGAAGACTTTTTAAACAGGATCGATTAATATTTAAAACTGCTCGTTTATATATAATATAGGTATAAATCCCATAATTTACAAATACTTGATTTCACTGGGAAATCCTTATTTCTTAAAACATGTTTCTTTATTTATTTACATTGAGCCACTTTCTAAGCTTGTAGTGCTTCACGGCACTTTTCTTTTGCTCACAACAGATCACCTGAAACATGTTTGAAAAAGGTTTTGTCAGCAGGGAAATACTGAGTGAATCATTCTATTTATTAAAACATCCTGTTTGTTATAATGTACAGTATTAAGAGCGATTACAATTGCCTCATCTTTTAAATTAACTGATCCAGTTGTCACTTTACCGGACTGTGACTGTGGACATATCACTTGTAGGGTCCTTTCACCCCAAGTGATAAATAATTAGTAGCTATGTGCACATCCCCCCACATACTGGCAGTAATTTCAGATAACAAAGACTTAATCCCTGTAACTATAATTTTGATAAAAACATGCTTTTGAAAAGTATTTTGATAAAAAGAGAATGACTCACATTGTAGATTTAACGAGCAGAATATAAGCCTACTGATTAGCCTTGATTAACCTAATTTAATTAACAATGCACACACAATAGGTTAGTAACTAATACAACATTTACGACAATTCACGAGATTAAACCTTCACAACGATTTATTAGTGCAATACTTAACAATTCAGCGGATTCACAACGAATGACAGAGTATAGTCCGAATTCGAGCAGTACTCAAACATTCAAGTTGAAATCACAATGAATTAATAAAGTATAATCTCAATTTGAGCGGCACTTAAACAATCGTTGGATAGTTATAATCGATCGGACGTTGAATCGTAATAGCGATCGAGTTATTACCCTGATTGTGGCAGCACTTCGTGATTAGTGTGTGTTAATTGTGTAAACATAAAGTAATTTCGATATCAGAAACGAATTTCTTCGTCGAACTTATGCCAAATTTCAAGTCCCAAGGTCTGCTATTTATACCCAAAGTTTGGTCAGCCCTGCGCATCGTAGGCCTAAAAACCCTTGCGCATCGTATGGTATTTTAACAGGCTTACGCATCGTAGGCCTTAAACCCCTGCGCATCGTATGGTATGAAAAATAGGTTTATAGAGTAGCCACGTTTGGGACTAGCTATGCTGAGTTAGTAGTTTCGTAATTTCTGAATTTTACAACGAAACTTTGAGGATAATTATCAACTAGGGTTTACCCCCCTTGAGTTTTAGGGGCCCTAATCCTGATTCTGAAAATTATGAAAATTTTAGGGTTTGTGCAGAATCAGTTGGGTTTCTCAATTAGGGTTTCCTATTGACCAAATTAAAATAATAACTAGGACTTTTGATGAGAGTTGTTACACTTAACAAGCTTACCATTAAGAACCACTACCCACTACCCTGAATTGATGATTTATTCGATCAACTCCAAGGCGCTACGTGTTTCTCGAAGATTGATTTACGTTTAGGCTATCATCAGTTGTGTATACAAGAGCAAGACATCCCGAAAATTGCTTTTCGTACTCGTTATGGCCATTATGAATTCGTGGCCATGCCCTTTAGTCTCACACACGCACCAGCGATCTTCATGGATTTGATGAACCATGTATGCAAACTCTTTTTGGATCGTATCGTCATTGTGTTTATCGATGATATTCTTATCTACTCGAAGTCGAGAGCCGAACACGCGCGACATCTTCGTTTAGTTCTCGAACTTCATCAAGGAAATCGCCTCTACGCCAAGTTCTCCAAGTGTGAATTTTGGCTCGACGAAGTTCAATTCCTCGGTCACATTGTCAACAGTCAAGGAATTCATGTCGACCTCGTGAAAATTGAAGCTTTAAAGAGTTGGATAACGCCGAAGACTCATTCCAAAATCTGTTCGTTTCTCGGATTAGCGGGTTATTACCGTCGATTCATCGCCGACTTTTCTAAAATCGTCGTACCTCTTACAGCCCTAACTGATAAGGACAAACCTTTTATATGGGGCTCTGACCAAGAGGGCGCCTTTCAAACTCTCAAGCGTATGCTTTGCAACGCTCCTGTACTCACACTTCCCGACAGAAACGACGATTTCGTTGTTTATTGCGATGATTCTAACCTAGGCCTTGGTTGTTTTCTTATGCAACGAGAAAAGGTTATAGCATAGGCGTCTCAACAAATAAAAGTCCACGAGAAGAACTTCACTACCCATGACCTCAAGCTCGGTGCGGTTGTTTTTACATTAAAGATATGGCAACACTACCTTTACGGAACCAAGTGTACAGTCTTCACCGACCATAAGATCTTATAACATATCTTGAACCAAAAAGAACTGAACATGCGCCAACGCAGATGGGTTAAACTTCTCAAAGACTATGATTGTGAGATATGCCACCACCCAAGCAAGGAAAACGTCGTAGCCGATGCTATCAGTCGACGAAGCTATGTTCTTAGTATTTGTAATGTTCAAGCCAAGAACGACCTCGAGGCCCAAATTCGTGACGCTCAGCACGCATGTTTTCTTGAGAATACCTTGAAGGAGGAAAGGATATGTGGCATTGAAACTCAGTTTAGTGAATAAATCGAACAATATTTTTCACTTTCTCGACCGTATTTGGATTTCTCGTCGCAAAACCTCAGGGAGATATTGATGATTGAAGCTCACAAATCCCGATACTCCATTCACCCTAGTGCCAACAAGATGTACTAGGACCTCTGTTCCAAGTGTTGGTGGCCGGGCATGAAAAAGGATATCGCTCTGTATGTTTCGAAATGCCTAACTTGATCGAAGGTTAAAACCGAACATCAACGACCCTCTGGTTTACTCGAACAACCCGAAATCCCAATATGGAAATGGGAAGGTATAGCTATGGATTTTATTACAAAACTCCCTCGAACACCTTCTAGTCACGATTGCATTTAGATTATCGTTGATCGTCTTACGAAATCCGCCCATTTCATTCCGATACGAGAAGACTTTAAGGTTGAACGATTAGCATAAGAAAATTTTCGGAATCTGAGGCTAACAAGAAAGAGACTCATGTGGAGTCATTAGGCAACAAGAAAAGGAAGTCTTCAAACCTAAAGTTAGGCACCCAAGTCAGCTATGGAAGCTCTAAAGCAAACAAAAGAAAGAAAGAAAGAGACTCATGTGGAGTCATCAGGCAACAGGAAAGCTTATGGAGCCACTAATAAGGCTGGTGGTAAGGTTTACTTGGGGACTAAGCCCAGATGCGAGGAATGCAATTTTTACCATGAAGGTCGATGTCTGAGGCCTAAGTGTGGAAAGTGTGGAAAGGAAGGGCACAACAAGGATGCCTGTTGGGCGAAGGATCCAAACGGAAGAGATAATTGGAGAATTCCAGGCTGCTACAGGTGTGGTGAAGTAGGGCACTTTAGGAAAGATTGCCCTAGGAAGAACCAAGCAAGGAAGGGTCTTCACGATCGGAGCTCGTGAAGAACGCATGGATCCAGATGCTGTTACGGGTACGTTCCCTATTAACCAAATTCTATGCATCCATTTCTGATTAATACTGGCATCAACTTTAATCTCGTATCCTTAGAACTTAAGAACTACTCGGCCTAGTTTTGAGTAGAATAGACGTCCCATATTCTTTAGAATTGGCGAATGGAAGGTTAGTTAAGCGAAAAAGATGATTAAGGGCTATATTTTGGGAACTTAGAAGGCCGGAGCCTTCTATTACCATTGACTTGGGAAGTCATGTTGTGATAGTCAGCATGGATTGGATATCCAAGTATAGAGCTGAAGTTGTTCGGAAAAATCAATCGCATCCCTCTTGCGAATGATGAAACACCTATAGTATACAACCTTCTTACAATAGGTGCAAGGGTACTAGGCCCCCTAACGCAGTGGAGCTGCGACATCTCACAGTGGTCGTAGAGACACGGAAGCACCTCCAAATAGACTGCATGGCTTTCCCTGCTCATGTTGCCGATAAAGAGACCAAGAAGCCTTTCCTGAAGATTTTCCAGGAATACCCCCTCCCCCCTCAACGACAAGAGGAGTTTAGGCTGAACCTCGTGCCATGAGCGACACCAGTGACAAGATGACGCCTTGCTAACTAGTTTCGTTCGAGATACAAGAGCCTCTGATGCAGCTGTGAGAGCTGCTAGACAGAGGAAATCTACCAGGCTGAGTTTCTCACCTTGGGAAGCCCCAATGTTATTCGTTAGGAAACAGGAGAACAGTTTTTACATGCGTACACAGCCTAATTTGAGAGGAAATCAGAGGGAATAATGAGGGAGAAAAGTATTATGTATGGGTTACAGGGAGATAGACATCTAACCAACAAGAATCAGTACCCCTTACCGAGAACCGATGACTTGTCAACCAACTACAAGATCCCAGCTACTACCTCAAGATGGAATTAAGGACATGGTGTCCTTAGTTAAGGACACAAGAAGAAAGTTGACAGTTTCCACTTTGCATCAATTCCAGAGAATTGGATACCAAGGATCGGTATCCTTTACCAAGGATTGATGACATGAACAGACCAATCGCCAGGTTCTAGTTACCACTCAAAGATCTACTTGAGGACAGGATGTCCTCAACTGTGAATACAAGAAGGAAAATCCCTAAAACGACCTTTAGAACTCGCTTCGAGCATTACGAGTTCCTTGTCGTACCGTTTGGTTTAACACATACATCGACACTATTCATGGACCTCATGAATAGAACGTGTAAGCCATACCTGGATAGATCATGATTATATTTATTGACTATATTCTTATATGCCCAACGACCAAGGAAGGTCGTGAGCAACATCTGCAATTTACCTTGCGACTCTTAGAGAAAGAACAGTTATGTACTAGGATGTCGAAGGGCGGATTTTGAATTCGCAAGGTAAGAACTTTAGGATACATGGTGGATAAGAATGAGATTCATGCCAACCCTGCAATCAAGAGCAAAGGAGTTAGAGTTGCAATTATGTGACGCTTCTCGACAAAGTCTCAATTGCGCGTCGATGCAACGAGACCACGGCATTGTATATGCGTCACGTTGATTAAGGGATCATGAGAAGAAACCTTGATCTAGATACAGTAATTACGCGCCGCAAACTTGACGTCATTACCTGTAAGAAAACGTTGCATGACCTTTACTGATCACAAGGGTTGCAGCACACTGTTGATCGTAAGAACTTAAATATTAACGAAGATGGACTGAGATACTGAACGATGCAGACTGTATGGACATGTTACGTGCTTGTGTGATAAACTTTGATGAAAAGTTGGAACACTCACTGGCCCTTAGTGGAGTTTTCCCACAACAGTATTTATCACACCGTTGTTTAAACCGCTTCGTGTGAAGCTTTAGATGGAACATAATAAGTCGATTCCTGTTGTGTTGAACGGAGACCGGAGATAAACAATCTATTGGCCCGAGTTGGTTCAGGAAAAATTAGAGGCAAGATTCCCAGGTAAGCACAACTGGTCTCGCGTCTGATGAGATATATACGAAGTGCTTGCCTAGACAGAAAACCCAGAATACAGGCATTCACTCTTCCAGTTTGCACGTGTTCACACTATTTAGAACCCAAAACTTTGACGAGATTTTGAAAATTTGAAGGCATAAAGCCAAAAATTTAGTCAAACTGGAAGGGTTCAAAACCTTACAAAAGAGGGTTCAAAACCATGTAATAAATCATTCAAAAACAGAAGATTGTTTTTCAAAAAAATCGTTTCGGAAAATTGGGTTCTTGTTTTGATAATCACCTAAGGATAGGTGATGTGCATGTTTTAAGATCTAATCACAAGATAACTTGTGTTAGGGTCCTAGAAAGGTTATAGTCTAGGTCAAAGCATTACTAATAACCTAATTCCCTATAACCATTGGCTCTGATACCAACTCTTCTGTCACACCCCGACCACGTATAACATACAAAACGTGGCGGAAACGTCGGGGAGTGTTGTAACAGAATTAATTGTTTCATAACCATGGCATACAAAGTTGTATTTTATTTATCAATATAAGAGTTACATTGTTTTAAACAGGAATCAAAGAGTTTATAACATAATTAAACTAAGTCTATCTTCATTTTAAGTCTCTAAGGCACAGGTCCGCCCTAGTGTCACGATCATCGTCCTACGCAAAAGCTCCTGAAAACACATGTGAAAATAGGTACGTCAGCATAAAAATGCCTGTGAGATACATAGGTTTTGTGAAAATAGGATTCATGACTTAAGTTTAAGAAAATGTTTAATAAAAGTTAGTCATGAACCTTGTAAATTGATTTGTTTTGTAAATCGTTTGAAAAACAATAAGTTCAGATGATATGTATAAATAAGAGAATAATGTATGGTTAAATGAATAACCATGTAAAATGAATTTGTATAAGATAAGTTGTTTGTAAAACAATGTCTTGTGAAAGATATGTTATTTGTATAAATTGTGATATGTATAAATTGAAATGATTTAAATAATGCTATGATATGTAATATAATACAAACACTTATATATAGGAAGTACCAGCGGCGTATCCACCATGCTTGTATCATATTACTCACATCTCGTTAATTAAGTCACTTAAACAAACCACCAATGTATAAAGTCTATGTTTAAACCAATTGTCAAAAAGTCCTTGTATAAGCCATGTCAAATGTTAAGAAGTCCAAAAGTAGTCTAGTAATGTGTAACAAATGTTATGTATTGTAAGTAAAGTATTGTCACATAATCCAAATGTAGAAATGTACAAAACAAAGTATTTTGAATATATCAAAAGTTATGTTTTGCAAAGTAATGCATGTTACATTGATACAAACATTTATGTGGTAAGTTAACGCATACATTCAAGCCTTGAGACAGTCGGATAGCCCTTTTAGTCAAGGTTATCAAAAGAAATGTTTTCGGATTCAGTCATTCCTTACATCCAAACAAACCCGAGATGTCAGGAATGGGATTTGTCAAGTCCTATGGTACCAGTACTTACTACCGAGCGGCGTAGCTAATGTTAATGAACGTATATAAGTCTCGTTTGTGCAAACCAAATGTTATAGCAGTTGTATACATGTCATATGAAAACAATGTACTAAGTAAGCTAAGTTAACATACAAAGCAGAAAAGTCATGTAAATCGATGTGCTAGCATGCTATCAGTCAACATACATAGCAGAAATGTAAAGTAAAACAATGTACTAAGTATGCACACAATGGCCATACATAGCATGAAATGTAATGAAATCATGTACTATAATGTACTAACAAACATAGCAGGTATATGATATGAAAACAGGAAAGCATGAAAGTAACAAGTAGGCACATGTGTTTCACCCCAAAATGTTTGGAAAACAGTAAAAGAGGGGGTCTATGTACTCACTTGAGATTGCTCAGAAGCCCTAAGATAACCACCAAGCAATGCTAGAAATCACAGAATCAAACGGCACCTAATATAGGTAACTATGTTAATAAACCGGACCTATATCGGAAGATCGGATAGAATGAGGGCTCGTAAACCAAATGAGTATGGGAACTCATGTAGTATGGTTTAACAAAGCCTACATGCTAAATGAAACCTAACCTAAGTGCGTACGACCCATTACGACCCGTTCAGGTAGCTTATGCTACTTTAACGCGTCGTTCGCGTAAAACGCGTTCGGAACGCCTAACTAGTCCTATGCACTGTTGCAGAAATCGGCCTAGGCGGCCAATTAATCGGCGCCTAGGCGCTAGGCGGTTGGCTTCTGATTAATTTTAAGCTAGTCGGTGGAATTAATCGGTTTTGGTCAAAGTCGGTCGTAGGCGGTCCTAGGCGGTGAAAATCGGTCCTAGGCGGTCAAAAATTGGATTAATCGGAATATTAATCGGTCAAAATCGGTCCTTGGCGGTCCTAGGCAGTCCTAGGCGGTCAAAATTGGTCAAAATCGGTCAAAATCGAACCATACTATCTGAAACTTAAAGTATTTATGTGAATTTTGAAGTATTATTTTTATATTATTGGGTATATATATATATATAATTTTGAAAAAATACATATAAAAATCCCATTCTGATTAATCCCGATTAATCCCTATTAATCCCGATTAATCCCTAGGCGGTACCTCACCGCCCGACTAGCGCCTAGCGCCTTCTACAACATTGGTCCTATGACAAGTAAAATATGCCTTAACATATCTAATATTGTTACCAAATCAGTTTAGATACCAAAAGTTATGTTACATATGCTTAAAATGGATTTTGACGTAAAAAGGGTATTTTGGTAATTTACCTAAGGCATATAAACTACCTATCATACAACTACTTAAACGAAGCGACCATAAGGTATAACCTCGGAAGGTTATTCTCTATATACTATGGTCACCTAATGTGTTTGGTCGGATCCTAATGATCGACCAAATGGGTCGGGTTCGAAGGTATAAGCGATTTATCAGATCGCTTACCCTTACGACCCTAGACAACGTGGTAATCAGTAGGCATAGTCACAAGGGACTATAACCATCGTGATTATAATCACGTTGCGAAGTTCAAACGAACTTCGCACTGACCATAAACTGGTCAATGCAGAAAGTTAAACAAAGTTTGACTTTCGGACTCGAAAAGCAATAAAAGAACGAAGGAACACTTACAAAGGGTCCCCGAATGCTAATCTAGATCAAAATAGCTCAGGTATGAAACAAAGGTTTCAACTTAGAGCACATTAGATCAGATTCTTGTGAGAAATGAGTGAACATAAGGTGGGTATTTATAGTTTTCGGTTCACCGTTAGGATCATTTCTTGGAGAAGAGGGAATGATCACATCCCTACACTTGTTGGAATGTTGTGGTAACTGATTTTGCCCACCACAAGAGATTAACATGTGGCACTTGACCTTTGGAGGGTGTTAGGGGCTATTAACATGTGTTTAAAATGGCTTTTGCTGATCAGAAGAGGCCTAGCGTGACGCCAAGGGGGCTAGGTGTCACGCTAGGGTCCCCCTGATCAGCAAACACTTTCCAATGTTCCCCTTTCAGTCCCCGTTGCGTATTAAGGCCATTTCCGACATGTTTAAGGATCGTTAAATCATTTTCAAGGCTACACAAGGATGCCTAAACATTGTGGACATGAAACATGCTTAAAAATATGCCGGATGTCAGTTCGTTTGGTCGTACGATCGCAATGTTCGCTTAATTACGACCGGAATGCGCATAAGCGTGAAAAACGATCTAAAATGCGTGACGAATGGATTTTTCTTATGCCAAACACTAAAATATAATATTATAATGCTTACATAAATTTTTGGATGTCCGGATGTATTCTGAACGTAAGTTATGCGCGAAAATGCAAACTTGTGCTCTTTTTTACGCTTTTAGTCTCTGAATGACCCAGAAGTTTATTTTAGCCCACCGAACCCCTCAAAGCCTATTTCTTAGCTATATAAAGGATATTTAAGGTGTGTTTAATTTATGGTCATGTTCCGGAATGTTCGTTACAGTTCAAATTGGCATACTTTCGCAGTTTGTCAAGTTTAGTCCCTGTAAGCGAATTAACTTGTTTTTGCCATACCAAAGCCTTCAAAACTTCTTTCTAAGTTATGTAAAGGTTATTTAAGGTATGTTAAGTATATGTTGATGTTCCGGAGTATTTTTTGCATTAAACTGGTTACGTTTACGCACCAGTTTGCGTATAACTCTCCAGAAAGCGATATAGAGTTTGAAATTGAGCAAAAGTCAAAACATGAAAAATGTAAAACACAACCAAACAAACATTGGGATCAAATAACATTGTTTTATTGATAATTGAACTGTTCATAATGATTACAAGCACAGATGTTACAGTCTCCCCTACTTGTGGAAAGTTCGTCCCGAAATTTATTTAGAGGAAACTCGTGGGAAAAGATGCGGATATTTCGCCTTCATTTGATCTTCGCATTCCCAAGTAAACTCGGGTCCACGTTTAGCTTCCCAGCGAACTTTGACCAAAGGAATGCGCTTGCGTTTAAGCCACTTGACTTCACGTTCCATGATTTCCACAGGTTTCTCGACAAATTTCAGTGTTTTATCAACACGAATTTCGTCAAGTGGTATGTGGAGGTTCTCATCAGCTAAACACCTCTTGAGATTGGACACGTGAAAGGTTGGATGAACATTTCCAAGTTCAGGAGGTAACTCAAGTCTGTAGGCTACCTTTCCGATTCTTTCGACGATCTTGAATGGTCCAACGTATCTAGGTGCAAGTTTTCCTTTCTTTCCAAATCTGATCACGCCTTTCCAAGGTGAGACCTTAAGTAATACTCGATCACCGACTTGAAATTCCAAGGGCTTGTGTTTTGGGTCCACGTAACTCTTTTGACGGCTTCTAGCTGTCTGAAGGTTATCACGAACTTTCTTGACCTTATCAGTTGTCTCTAAAATGAGGGCAGGTCCAGTAAGTTGAGCCACGCCGATCTCATTCCAGCAGACTGGTGAACGACATTTTCGACCATAGAGAGCCTCGAAAGGAGCCATTTTGATGCTGGTGTGATAACTGTTGTTGTAGGAGAATTCAATTAACGGAAGATGTGAATCCCAACTACCACCAAAATCGATCACACAAGCTCTAAGCATATCCTCCAGAGTCTGGATTGTTCTTTCAGATTGACCATCCGTTTGCGGATGATAAGCTGTGCTCAGATTAAGTTGGGTCCCCATAGCAGATTGCATGGTTCTCCAAAAATGAGAAGTGAAACGAGCATCTCTGTCAGAAATGATGTTCAAAGGAACACCATGTCGAGCTACAATTTCATCCACATAGATTTTAGCAAGTTTGTCAGCAGAAAAATCCTCACGGATTGGCAAGAAATGTGCTGACTTAGTAAGACGATCAACGACTACCCAGATGGCATCATGACCTTTCTTTGTGCGCGGAAGTTTAGTAATGAGATCCATAGTAATGTTTTCCCATTTCCAAACTGGGATCTCTGGTTGCACCAATAAACCCGAAGGACGTTGATGTTCAGCCTTAACCTTAAGACAAGTAAGGCATTTTGATACGTATAAGGCAATGTCTTTCTTCATACCAGGCCACCAATAGTGAATACGAAGATCCTTATACATCTTATCTGAGCCAGGATGAACAGAATAACGCGACTTATGGGCTTCATCCATAAGCAAGGTGCGAAGGTTATCTTGGCTTGGGACCCACAAACGGTCCATGAAGTAATACGATCCATTATCCTTCAGTTCCAGATCAGGTGTTATGTGATAGGGAAATTCCTTATCCATCAAACCTTGTGAAACACAAGATTGTTGAGCCTGAGAAATGCGTGCTTGGATATCGGATCGAGCTTGAATAACAGATTGAATACGAACACAATGAAGCTTAGTATGTTCCTTACGACTCAATGCATCGGCTACGACATTCCCCTTACCAGGATGGTAGCGAATTTCACAGTCATAGTCGTTTAAAAGCTCGACCCAACGTCGTTGCCTCATGTTGAGTTCTTTCTGGTTGAAGATATGCTGAAGACTTTTGTGGTCCGTGAAAACCACACATTTTGTACCGTACAAATAGTGTCTCCAGATCTTAAGAGCGAAGACAACTGCACCCAACTCAAGATCATGAGTGGTGTAGTTCTTCTCATGTATCTTCAACTGCCTCGATGCATATGCTATGACTTTGTTCCTTTGCATCAGGACACAGCCAAGACCCAATTTAGATGCGTCGCAATAAACGACGAAATCATCATTGCCCTTAGGCAAAGTCAGAGCAGGCGCGTCGCAAAGTTTTTATTTCAAGTATTGAAAAGCTTCCTCTTGCTTGAATCCCCAATCAAAGGGCTTGTTCTTCTGAGTTAGAGCAGTTAGAGGAACTGCAATCTTCGAGAAGTTCTCAATGAAGCGGCGGTAATAACCCGCTAGACCAAGAAAAGAACGAACTTCAGTAGGAGTAGTAGGCGTATCCCAATCCTTAATCACACTGATCTTGGAGGGATCTACATGAATGCCTTGTTCGTTGACAATATGTCCTAAAAATTGAACTTCTTTAAGCCAGAATTCACACTTGGAGAATTTGGCGAAAAGTTTCTCTTTCTTTAGGAGTTCCAAAGTAAGACGAAGATGTTGCTCATGATCAGCTCGCGTCTTAGAATAAATCAAGATGTCGTCAATAAAAACAATGACGAACTGATCCAAATAAGGCTTGCAGACCCTATTCATTAAGTCCATGAAAACAGCAGGAGCATTAGTCAAACCGAACGGCATGACTGTGAACTCATAATGCCCATAACGAGTGCGGAACGCTGTCTTGGGAATATCTTCTTCATGCACACGAAGTTGGTGATATCCAGATCGCAGATCGATCTTCGAAAAATAAGAAGCACCTTGTAACTGATCAAAGAGATCATCAATGCGAGGTAGGGGATATCGATTCTTGATGGTAAGCTTGTTAAGCTCACGATAATCGATACACATCCTAGAAGATCTATCCTTCTTCTTGACAAAAATAACGGGAGCACCCCAAGGTGAAAAGCTAGGACGGATAAAACCTTTGTCAGAGAGTTCCTGAAGCTGCTTAGACAACTCTTGCATCTCAGACGGTGCAAGACGGTATGGAGCTCTAGCAATGGGATTTGCACCAGGTACGAGATCAATACGGAACTCGACTTGGCATGCTGGGGGTAGACCAGGTAAATCTTCAGGGAATACTTCAGAATAATCCCGAACGACAGGAATATCTGAAATAGACTTACCCTTGCCTTTATCTGCTGTAACATGTGCTAAGAAGGCCACATAATTCTTTCGCAGATACTTCCTTGCTTTAAAACAAGACATGAGCTTGAGACCACCAGACGGTTTCTCACCTTGAACCTGTAGGATTTCGCCTGTCGAAAGCGGCACATGAACAATCTTCTCAGAACAAACTATCTCTGCGCGATGCTTAGATAACCAATCCATACCTACTATAACGTCGAAGCTTCCAAGTTGCATAGGCGTGAGGTCAATAGGAAAAAGATGGTCGTTAAGGTTTAACTGGCAGTTGCGAAGAACAGAATCAAGAACAATGGGTTCACCACTAGCAACTTCTACTGTCAAAGGTTTACTTAGTTTCGTTCTAGACACGCAAAGTAAAGGCTCAAAAGACAATGACACAAAACTCTTATCGGCACCCGAATCAAAGAGAACAGATGCAGGCTGATTATTAATAAAGAACGTACCGTTCACCACTTCATTGTCTGCTTGTGCCTCTTGAGCATTCATGTTGAAAACTCGTCCTCGAGCCGGAGCCTGATTCTGATTCTGGTTCTGGTTTACTAGCCTTGGGCACCGGTTTCTGTAGTGGGTCAGATCCCCACAATTGTAGCACGAACCAGGAGGAAAATGAGGTCGTGCAGCTTGACCTTGTTGCTGAGCAAGAGGCTGAGCAACTTGTTGGGCTTGGTTCTGAACTGCCTGGTTCTGGTTAACAGGAACGCGACAAGTAGCGGCAAGATGACCAATTCTCCCACAGTTGGTGCAATGACGACATTGGAGATGTGGTAGGTGATGGCCGTTACACCTGTTGCACAAAGGTGCAGTGCCAAGATATGGCTTCTTGGCTAGTGGTTGTGCAGGCTGATTTGGTGCAGCTTGAGCCTGTGCAGTAACGGCATAGTTTTGGGAAGCCTTTCGCTTCCTTGAACCCTTTGAGGAACAAGAATTCTTCCCATTCTTGTTTTGACCTTTCTTGCTATCTTCCTTGTCAGACGACTATTTCTTGCCCTTGTTACCCTTCCTGTGTAATTTATTCTTCCGAATCTGCGACTCAGTCAATGTCGCTGATAACTCGATCGCCTGACAGAGTGTGGCAGGGTTACTACCAGTAATGATGTCTTGCACTGAGTCAGGTAGGCCGTCGATGTACCTTTCGATAGCCTTGTCGAGTGGGGTAACCATAGTCGGGCAAAGCAGACTCAATTCCTCAAACCTATCAGTATATGCCCTGTGCTCGCCACTATCTTGTTTCAAGTCATCAAACTCCTTCTCCAACGCTCGTTGTTCATGACGAGGACAAAACTCCCTCATCATAAGAGCTCTAAGTTCAGCCCATGTCTGTGCTAGAGCAACTTCTGCACCACGGTCTCTCATTACCCCATTCCACCATGTAAGAGCCCTCTTCTGAAACACGCTCGAAGAAAACTCGACCTTGCGATTATCCGGACACTGAACATGACGGAAAGTATTCTCAATGCTCTCGAACCATTGAAGAAGCCCAGTCGCTCCTTCAGAACCACTAAACTTGAGTGGTTTAGCCGAGTTAAAATCCTTGTATTTGCATGGAGCATTGTTGTTGTTGTTGGCTTGGTTCCATTGAGCAAAGAGGTTTGGGAATTGAGCAGCCATCTGCTGCGCAATGATTTCTGCCAGTTTGGCAGTCGCTATCTGGTTTTTGCGTCGAGGAGGCATTCTAAAAGAGGAAAACATGAAAAGGAACGAGTGAGATGATTGGATGAAGAGAATGAGATGAAACAAAATTAACAAAAGAAAAGATGGTGGTCATTTGTCCGCATTACCAAGCAAACAAACGACACACAGTGACTAATAAAAGTAAATGGATCAAAAATAATGTATTGCGAAGACATGCTCGCCTATAAGTGAACACTCATCCCAAGGATTCCCAGGTAAGCACAACTGGTCTCGCGTCTGATGAGATATATACGAAGTGCTTGCCTAGACAGAAAACCCAGAATACAGGCATTCACTCTTCCAGTTTGCACGTGTTCACACTATTTAGAACCCAAAACTTTGACGAGATTTTGAAAATTTGAAGGCATAAAGCCAAAAATTTAGTCAAACTGGAAGGGTTCAAAACCTTACAAAAGAGGGTTCAAAACCATGTAATAAATCATTCAAAAACATAAGATTGTTTTTCAAAAAAATCGTTTTGGAAAATTGGGTTCTTGTTTTGATAATCACCTAAGGATAGGTGATGTGCATGTTTTAAGATCTAATCACAAGATAACTTGTGTTAGGGTCCTAGAAAGGTTATAGTCTAGGTCAAAGCATTACTAATAACCTAATTCCCTATAACCATTGGCTCTGATACCAACTCTTCTGTCACACCCCGACCACGTATAACATACAAAACGTGGCGGAAACGTCGGGGAGTGTTGTAACAGAATTAATTGTTTCATAACCATGGCATACAAAGTTGTATTTTATTTATCAATATAAGAGTTACATTGTTTTAAACAGGAATCAAAGAGTTTATAACATAATTAAACTAAGTCTATCTTCATTTTAAGTCTCTAAGGCACAGGTCCGCCCTAGTGTCACGATCATCGTCCTACGCAAAAGCTCCTGAAAACACATGTGAAAATAGGTACGTCAGCATAAAAATGCCTGTGAGATACATAGGTTTTGTGAAAATAGGATTCATGACTTAAGTTTAAGAAAATGTTTAATAAAAGTTAGTCATGAACCTTGTAAATTGATTTGTTTTGTAAATCGTTTGAAAAACAATAAGTTCAGATGATATGTATAAATAAGAGAATAATGTATGGTTAAATGAATAACCATGTAAAATGAATTTGTATAAGATAAGTTGTTTGTAAAACAATGTCTTGTGAAAGATATGTTATTTGTATAAAATGTGATATGTATAAATTGAAATGATTTAAATAACGCTATGATATGTAATATAATACAAACACTTATATATAGGAAGTACCAGCGGCGTATCCACCATGCTTGTATCATATTACTCACATCTCGTTAATTAAGTCACTTAAACAAACCACCAATGTATAAAGTCTATGTTTAAACCAATTGTCAAAAAGTCCTTGTATAAGCCATGTCAAATGTTAAGAAGTCCAAAAGTAGTCAAGTAATGTGTAACAAATGTTATGTATTGTGAGTAAAGTATTGTCACATAATCCAAATGTAGAAATGTACAAAACAAAGTATTTTGAATATATGAAAAGTTATGTTTTGCAAAGTAATGCATGTTACATTGATACAAACATTTATGTGGTAAGTTAACGCATACATTCAAGCCTTGAGACAGTCGGATAGCCCTTTTAGTCAAGGTTATCAAAAGAAATGTTTTCGGATTCAGTCATTCCTTACATCCAAACAAACACGAGATGTCAGGAATGGGATTTGTCAAGTCCTATGGTACCAGTACTTACTACCGAGCGGCGTAGCTAATGTTAATGAACGTATATAAGTCTCGTTTGTGCAAACCAAATGTTATAGCAGTTGTATACATGTCATATGAAAACAATGTTCTAAGTATGCTAAGTTAACATACAAAGCAGAAAAGTCATGTAAATCGATGTGCTAGCATGCTATCAGTCAACATACATAGCAGAAATGTAAAGTAAAACAATGTACTAAGTATGCACACAATGGCCATACATAGCATGAAATGTAATGAAATCATGTACTATAATGTACTAACAAACATAGCAGGTATATAATGTGAAAACAGGAAAGCATGAAAGTAACAAGTAGGCACATGTGTTTCACCCCAAAATGTTTGGAAAACAGTAAAAGAGGGGTCTATGTACTCACTTGAGATTGCTCAGAAGCCCTAAGATAACCACCAAGCAATGCTAGAGATCACGGAATCAAACGGCACCTAATATAGGTAACTATGTTAATAAACCGGACCTATATCGGAAGATCGGATAGAATGAGGGCTCGTAATCCAAATGAGTATGGGAACTCATGTAGTATGGTTTAACAAAGCCTACATGCTAAATGAAACCTAACCTAAGTGCTTACGACCCGTTCAGGTAGCTTATGCTACTTTAACGCGTCGTTCGCGTAAAACGCGTTCGGAACACCTAACTAGTCCTATGACAAGTAAAATATGCCTTAACATATCTAATATTGTTACCAAATCAGTTTAGATACCAAAAGTTATGTTACATATGCTTAAAATGGATTTTGGCGTAAAAAATGTATTTTGGTAATTTACCTAAGGCATATAAACTACCTATCATACAACTACTTAAACGAAGCGACCATAAGGTATAACCTCGGAAGGTTATTCCCTATATACTATGGTCACCTAATGTGTTTGGTCGGATCCTAATGATCGACCAAATGGGTCGGGTTCGAAGGTATAAGCGATTTATCAGATCGCTTACCCTTACGACCCTAGACAACGTGGTAATCAGTAGGCATAGTCACAAGGGACTATAACCATCGTGATTACAATCACGTTGCGAAGTTCAAACGAACTTCGCATTGACCATAAACTGGTCAATGCAGAAAGTCAAACAAAGTTTGACTTTCGGACTCGAAAAGCAATAAAAGAACGAAGGAACACTTACAAAGGGTCCCCGAATGCTAATCTAGATCAAAATAGCTCAGGTATGAAACAAAGGTTTCAACTTAGAGCACATTAGATCAGATTCTTGTGAGAAATGAGTGAACATAAGGTGGGTATTTATAGTTTTCGGTTCACTGTTAGGATCATTTCTTGGATAAGAGGGAATGATCACATCCCTACACTTGTTGGAATGTTGTGGTAACTGATTTTGCCCACCACAAGAGATTAACATGTGGCACTTGACCTTTGGAGGGTGTTAGGGGCTGTTAACATGTGTTTAAAATGGATTTTGCTGATCAGAAGAGGCCTAGCGTGACGCCAAGGGGGCTAGGTGTCACGCTAGGGTCCCCCTGATCAGCAAACACTTTCCATTGTTCCCCTTTCAGTCCCCGTTGCGTATTAAGGCCATTTCCGACATCTTTAAGGCTCATTAAATCATTTTCAAGGCTCCACAAGGATGCCTAAACATTGTGGACATGAAACATGCTTAAAAATATGCCGGATGTCAGTTCGTTTGGTCGTACGATCGCGATGTTCGCTTAATTACGACCGGAATGCGCATAAGCGCGAAAAACGATCTAAAATGCGTGACGAATGGATTTTTCTTATGCCAAACACTAAAATATAATATTATAATGCTTACATAAATTTTTGGATGTCCGGAGGTATTCAGAACGTAAGTTATGCGCGAAAATGCAAACTTGTGCTCTTTTTGACGCTTTTAGTCCCTGAATGACCCAGAAGTTTATTTTAGCCCACCGAACCCCTCAAAGCCTATTTCTAAGCTATATAAAGGATATTTAAGGTGTGTTTAACTTATGGTCATGTTCCGGAATGTTCGTTACAGTTCAAATTGGCATACTTTCGCAGTTTGTCAAGTTTAGTCCCTGTAAGCGAATTAACTTGTTTTTGCCATACCAAAGCCTTCAAAACTTATTTCTAAGTTATGTAAAGGTTATTTAAGGTATGTTAAGTATATGTTGATGTTCCGGAGTATTTTTCGCATTAAACTGGTTATGTTGACGCACCAGTTTGCGTATAACTCTCTAGAAAGCGATATAGAGTTTGAAATTGAGCAAAAGTCAAAACATGAAAAATGTAAAACACAACCAAACAAACATTGGGATCAAATAACATTGTTTTATTGATAATTGAACTGTTCATAATGATTACAAGCACAGATGTTACAAGAGTTACTTGGGAACATGAAGACCAATTTTAAACCTAAGTGACCACATTTGATTCACAACTCCCCTGCGACCGATGGCATCGCTTGAATTTCGGGATGAAATTCTTTTAACGGGGGGATAATGTGACAAATTTCACTTTTCCGTACATTCCGTACACTAATTGAACAGTAATCTGTGTTTCAAGAACTGTGCATGGTATAGTTTACAAGACAAATGAATTTCTGATTACTGTTATATACATACAATGGCATTTCATGTTGCAAGACTTTTATCATTACTACATGCAACACGATACAGTTCCAATAATGCACAGAACAGAATTGGCACCATTATCAGACAAACTAAAAGCACTGGCGGGAGTTCAATACTTAGACAGACATGATGTTAAGACACAGAATGAGCCCCAGAATCAAGTGATACACTAGGATAGTGTGTAGGGAAGGACCACAAAACTGCATGCCTAACTGATAATTTAAGTGCCGGAAAGTGCCTAAAACCCACTTGAAGTGCTGAATTCAGCATTTTTTAGCAAAAATCAGCATTTTAACAAGTTGGTAACATGCAAAAATATGACTAAATGGTCCTGAATGCTTTCCTAAGTGTCATGAATTCAAGGTGTCACAAAAAGGTACGTAAAGATCACTAAACGGTATAGTTTGACACTTTAACGAACCGGTATCTAACCGAACAACCGGACACTACCCGAAACACCAAAATTATACTAGAAGCATTGTTTTATTATTTCTGAGCTAGTTATGATCCCCGAACACCCTAACACACTATATAACACACCATATCCATGAACACTAACTAATACACTTAAATCCTAACTAGATCTCCTAATTACCCATCATCACACAACCAATACCCCCCCCCCCCTTAAGTGGACGGTCACCTATGTGGCCCTACCCCAAGATTTCCCTTGATCTCACTTAATCTTCCTTGGATTCACTTTGATATCTTAGATGATCTTGTATTGTACTTAAGAAACGCTTTATCCAATGGGTAAAATTATAAGATGGTTATAAGATAGAACATGATCTCACACACAACACACACCACTCCATCTCCTTCCTCCCTTCCCTCCTTTCGGCCGAGAACAAGCACAACACCACCATCATCATTCAACTCACTTTCATACATTCCAAGTTCATTTCAAGGTGTAAGAAGGTCTACAAGAAAGCTTGGTGGTCTTGGATCTTGAAGGACCTTTCTCATTTGCTTTTACCCAACACATTTATCATCCTCAACATCTTGTGTTTATCCCTAGCCATAGAGCTAGTAGGAAGGCCCTTATGATCTCTTGTTACTTCATATTTTGATGGTTCAAAGATGATGAACATTGTTAATCTTGATGAACACTAAAGAACATAATCATGAATCTCTAACATAAGCTTAGTAACATATGAATCCATGTTGATTTGTGTTGATTTGCTTCTTGATGATTGATAATTTGTGTTAGTGATGTTAGACAACATAAGAAACCTACTAGATTGTGATTAAACACATGATCTAGTAAGTTAAGGTGGTGATCTTATGAAAGACCAGGATCATCATGCTTTATGTTTTCATGAACTTGAAAAATGAAAATGATTTTGTGAATGATGAAGTATGTAATATGTTACTAGACATACACTTGGATGATTTCACAAATAGTTTTCCAAAGAAACCAATTTCAATCACAAGATTTACATAAACATTGTCTTTAAAGAGACTAACCATGTTTCTAGTGGTGAAACAAGTATAAGAATACATTGTTTACAAGAAAAATTCAAAAGAATGATTTTTGGAAAAATCATCTAGTAAGTTGTAAACACCAAGATCTTCCAAGAATGAGTTTTTTAAAGAAGTAAACACACTTTAAAGGGTAACTAAATCTACTAAACCCACTTCCAAGTTACTACAAGTTTTTATGAAAGTTCAAGTTCATGATTATTATGTAGGTAGCATTGTTTTGGCACTTGGTAAGTGTAGGTTGATTGTTGATTGTTTGTGATGATTTTGAAAAGAAAATGATATGCTTTGATAGCATGGACACCTCCATTTTTAGGGGAAACTATGGCAAAATTTTCTAAAAATATAAACACTTAGAAAAATATTTTATAAACAAATATTTACAAGTGTGTTTTAACCATGGTTTTCAATATAAACTTTGCCATAGAATTTGTTACAAAAATACAAATATTGGAGGTTAGTTTTTGTAAACAAAAATAACTAAATATATATTTGAAAGGTATATATTTAGAAGACATGTGTGTGAATATTTGTATGCTTTGTGTAATAGTTATATTATTTTAGGGTTTAAAATAATATAACTTAACAAAATACCAAGAAATTTACAATCCAAAATGTTACCAAAAATCACAAGGAATAAATATATAAGTTACACACATAATACTGCGAAACCGAACGAAAGAACGTAACTTACAAGATATTCCGGAAACTACATTTATGAGCATATTTTTGGTAAATATTATTTTGGATACAAAAGAAATGAAAGTATGGTTTTTATTATTATTACAAAGTATATCATATTTACGACAAGGCGAAAATATATTATTTTTGGAAGTTAAAATATATTTTCGTGGAATATTTAGAAGATATATGATTTTTGGGAAAAATATATATTTTCTTGACAATACATTATTTTCGGACAAAATAAGTTTATATATATATATTTTTTCTAAGTTAGACTTGGAAATATATTATTTTGGGACTACAAATACAAGAATGCAAATATACATGTATGAGATACCCCATCCTAGGGAAGGAAGTACGAAAATAAATACTTGAGAAGTATTATTACAAAAATACTGTTTAAACTATTATTCCAAAATTTAATATAATTTAAAGTTAAAATAATCATTATTTTAACAAGAAATTATAATTTGAGATAATATTAAGAGAAACGTAACTCAAAAACGTAAATACTAAGGCAAGGCATGGCCCGTTCGTCTAATAGACCCTAGTACCTTGTAGGGAGTCGTGTTTGCTGAAGAGATTTGGGTTACGAGTACCGAAGACGCAAAACAGTGAGTTCATTTCCCCCTTTTCCTTAATTGTTTTCGGTTTTATAACTCTCGGGGGTGGAATACATGTTACGAATGTTTGAACGGTATGAAATTACTATGAAATGAACTATTAGATCATGTGAACATAGACTAAATTTGAAATTTCATTAATTCTTAATTAGGGACGAAGGTTAGATCTAACGGGTACGGCCGAACCCCATTCATGGTACTTGTGACCACTTGAGTGCTTCGGTGTCCCAGTCGAGGTAAATCGACAATAGTCAAGGTGAATTGACATAGTCAAGGTGAATTGACATAGTCAAGGTGAATTTGACATAGTCGAAGGGAAATTCGACATAGTTGAGGGAAATCGACATAGTCGAGGGAAATCGACAAGGGTATAAGCCTACTCATTTCGAGTGCTCCCTATGTCCTCACATGCCCTAATGTCCTTGTAAAACATTTATTTGGTATGTTCATACACACTTTTCATACCTGTTTTCAAAGGAGTCTCTCAAAGGTTTACAAGTTTGCCAGTACTCACACAAAACGCATGAACTCGCTCAACTTTTGTTGATGTTTTCCAAAATTACATGTATTTCAGGTGACATGTTGGATCTTGGGCGCGAGTGTTGTTTCTAGAAGTAGACTTTAAGTTTAGATGTCATCAACTTTTGTTGGTTTGTAACCTAGTCGAAGGTTGTGTTTTAAAACTTAAATAACCGGTGTTTGTAACACTTAAATTTTATGAATGGATGAACATCATTTTGATCATGTAGTTGTTTATTATGATTGAATGCAATGATATTAAACCAGTCACACATCATACGCTTCCGCAAAAGTCAGGGTGTGACATATAGATACAGAAGGACAATACGAGTAGAATAAGATGGTAGAACTTGAATCAAAAGGGAGAAATTAGCAATGAAGGATTGTTAGGATCTGAGTTTCTTATGATTGTGCTTTGTTTGATTAAGATGAAAATGAAATAGAAACTAATTGCAGCGGAATGTAATGGAATAAACTTTCAACACAATCAAACGGAAGAAATGCTTTCAACATACATGTTTAACATGAAACCGAATGCTTATATTTATTATAAACTTCAATTACAATGCATGCATGTAATGCAATCTCCCCCTCAGCCTGAGCTCACACTGGTTTGTTCGTACAGAATGACAAGTGATGAAAGAGCTAATAGAACAGTACAGGCTACTGTTCTATTTATAGTACAAAGCAAACCACTGAAGCATCTTTGCTGACGTCACCATGAAAGTGACATCCAACCTCCTAACAACCTACAACTACTGATCTATACAAGCACTGTTATCAAACTACTTATTACAGTATAATACCAAGACATAAACTATCTACTGCTTCTAATTCCACTGTTATACTCCTAGCAGTGCTTTGTCTTCATCAGCAGTACTTGAACCATGACAGTAGATTGAGCATCAGTATTTGTCTTCAATAGTCTTTAGGTCTTCATCAGATGTTGAGTGATCAGCAGTTGTTGTAGTCGATCAGTAGATAGAGGTCATCAGTTGTTAGGGCCACTTCCAAGGGGAGAGAATTGAATACAAACATCTGCTTATTCTGGATCCACTACTCTGATCCACTTTTGGCTTTAATCAACTGTTCCTCTGTAGGGTCTAATCCCAACAATATCCCCCTGGAATAGATGATGCCAAAACCCTTCATTATTCTGGATTTTTATTGCCTCATCAACAATTCCCTGACTTGCCCTTTGAATTGTAATTCAAAGTCCAAGAATCTGTGTCATCCTCATCCCTGCACAGTGTAAGATCAAGGAGATCTTGCATATCTTTAACACCCAGGCCTAGTGCTTGTTCCCTTGTTATGTTCTTCACCTCACCACTAGATTTGAGCAGAGTCAATACGTGGGTCTATTTGTCAGATTTCCACTTTAGTATTTTTGAATTCAGTGGGTTTCTTGGGAGAGGTTTTATTGATGATGAGTTTGGAGATGGTGGCCTGGTGATAACTGGTTGAGCAATGTTTGAAGCTTGAGCCAATTCTGGATTTTCTGTTATCATCTATTTAAGGACCATTTTTATAATGAAATCCCCTTGTGCAATGTCGTCAGCAGTTTCTGCATCCATCTGCTTTTGTTTCCTTCTTTGATAAAGGATGACAGCAGGAGGAGCAGTAGATTTCCTGACTTGTAACTTTTGTGGCTTGGCTGGAACCACTATTTCAGGATAGTTTGGCTTTTGTGGCACATTTGGATCTTTCTTTCTCAATTCTTCCAACCTCTTGTTGTATCTATCACTTTCTCTTCTTTCCACCCGCTGACCTGATTCCTGGACCCATAATCAGCAGCAATGAGCTCCTCTTTCATTCTCTTCAGCTTTAAAACTTTTTCAGGTACATTTTTCTTGTACTTTGACCAAACAGGAGGAGTGTGTTTTACTTTGTCTTTATTCATCTTTTCAATTCTCTCTAATTCCTCTTTAAGCTCACCAAGGGTCTATTCTTTATATTGAGCTTTTTCTCCCTTGTATTTCTTGAATGCCATAATGTGTTCAATGTAATCTTTTCTCAGGGTTTCATCATCTCTTTCTGAAAGTTTCTGACAAAGGTCCTTTGAAAACTGCTCCAAAGTTCTGACTTGTGTGAGCAAGTATTGAAAGTACCTTTGGATCTCTTTGTCAGACTTTCCTTGTGTATTTCTTTTAGAGATATCCTCTGCTTGTTGTGCCTTTAACTACAAATGTTCTTCAATGTTGTTAGGCCTGGGATATCCTTGAAGAGAAGGCAAGTTCCTTTTTGCAGGATCATCTTCAGAGTAGAAGGATTTTATTTCCTTTCTAACTGCTGGAAGATCTAATGGATACTGAACAGCTGCAGGAATAATGGCAGTGTTTGGATTTTGAGCTTTTATTGAAGAGAGTGGATCAGGGTTTGGAATGATAGCAAGGGTCAGTTGTTGTGAAGATGTTGGAGGTGATGGAGAATCATCTTCCAATATTATCCTTCTCTTTTTGGGTTTAGGAGAGGTTGGTGGTGTTTTGGTGGGTTGAGAAGTGGTGATTTGAGTGGTGGTGATTGAAGTGGAAGGTGGCTGACTAATAGTTGTTGAAACAACTAGTGCTTCAACCACTGTTGTCATTACAACTGATGATGTGTCATCAGTTGTCTTCTGCTTTTTTGCAGGAGGCTGTTGTGGTGGTGATGAGATTTTTGGTGGGACAGTGGTTGAAGTGTGTGTTGATGTAGTGGTGGAAGTTGTTGGTTTAATAGTTGTTGAAACCAATGAAGTACCAACAGCAGTTGATACAACAGGTGTTTTAACATCTGCTAGTTTGGAGGTTTGATGAGAGGAGCTTTTGGGAGTTTGGGGAGCATGTTTTGTGATTCTGGAAGGTGTAGATTTGGGTTGCCTCACTTTTCTAGTGGGCTATCTTCTTTTAGGCTTAAGATCTTCTTGTTCATCCTTAGGCTCTAAAGTACCCTATTCTTCTATTTCCATAAAAACTTTCTTCTCCTTCTCAAACCTTGATTTACCCTTTGCCTCCATATCCTTTTTCAGCCTTGTCTTTTCATCAGCAATGGCATTTAAGGTTACATCAACCTTTTTGGAACCATCTGGCCTAGGGATTTCTGCAAGCATACTAGAGTTATCTGGTGCAATGTATAGACCATCTTCATATCCCTTTTTCTTTAACTGTTTCATTTTCTCCCCCTTTTTGGCATCATTAGGTGGTGGGTTGTCCACAAAAATGATTAAGGGAGGAGCAGTGCAGGTGGTGTTCAGCAAGTAGGCCTTAATTGCCTTTATATCTGCCTGTGTATCCTTGAACCTAGCATCCATTAAATTTCTGATCTTTTGAACTTGAATTTCATGTTGTTGATCAGCATATTGTCTTTGTTGAATAAGCATAGGTTGAAATAAACTCTAGAGCTCAGTGGGAGTAGAAGCAGATGATGGAGCAGCTGTTTGAGTTGGTGCAGCAGTGGGTGTGACCGTTTGTGCTTTTAACAGCTGTTGCAGCATATCTTTGATTTCCGCAACAGAAGTGTCAAGTTTATCAACCCTCTCCGTCAATTCTCGGTACATTAAAATATCACCCAACTTAATGGGATCATCTGATTTCCTACTGGCAGTGGTTGTATCAGTGGTTGACTTAGGGAAAGTATCCCAGAAATCATCCACTGATGCCCCTTGTTCTTGGTACTAGGGACTTCTTCCTTCCGGATGGGTAACCCTTTTAAGTGAACCAGTGAATACTGGAAACACTCGAGTTCCCAAAGAAGAAATTGCCTTCAAGCAAGTCTTATTGATGAAACTACTGTCCAAGTGTAAACCAGTGGGTTCAACACTTGTAGTAGCTGCTTCACTTGAACTACCACCAAGAGTTACATGTAACTCAAGGGGTGTAACCTCCTCAGTTGTTGGTGGGTTAGCAATGATAGGGAGCTCAGACTCAGTCACTTGTGGTGGCATACCCTCAGTGATAGGTGGTTGAGAGGAACTGATTTCTGTCTGAGCTATATAAAGTGCATCCAACAATGGCAATATTTGTGCTGGAATTTGGGCAGTGAGTATGGGTGTGGAAAGAGAATTTTCCCTGGGAGCTGGGTTGTGGATGATAGAATCAAGTGATTCTAGAGCATCATAATTTGGTGTCCCTGTTCTTACAACTTGTTCTTTTTTAGAAGAAGCAGGAGGAGTTTGAGGCTAAGGTTGAGATCTTTCTTCCAACTGCTGTGAGGAAGTAGCAGCAGTGGTTATTGGTGACTTTTGTGTTGTCACTGGCAGTTGCTCTGGGATCTCATCTTCCAGAGTTTCCTTTTTTGTAGGTTTGGGGAGCTTTTGTGATTTTTTCTGTTTTTTGTCTTTTGGTGGTTTTAGGTGTGGGTTTCACAACAGTTGTTTTGCTGCTGTGATCACCTTAAGCAGTGGGCTCAGCAGTAGGTGCCTGAGGAGCAGTGGTTGCTGCTAAAGTCTGCTCAGGAACCTCTGCTTTTGTCTTGGAAATTTTTGACAGCCGTGTGAATGTTTCAGGAGTTAGGCTATTTATTTGACAAGGTTCTCCTTGGATAAGCACATGAGCATTATCCTTTGAAAATTTCTTTTGAAAATAGTAACTTAGGAACCTTGGAAATAGTAAAAATGATTTTTTATTAACATTTTTGACCAAATCATTGAAGATCTCCTGGGAGTAGTTAAAGTTTTCCTCATGCAGTATAGCATAACCCAGGTATTGGATCTTCAATGGAATTTCATTGAAAGCAGTGGTCTTATTGGAAACACACATTAGGAGGGTATGAAACAAAAACTTTGTGGCAGGAGGAAAGCTGCCTTTTTGTAAAGTATCTTTTGTCATTTCCTCTTCATACCCTCTTTCGAGAAAATCAGTTTAATACTCTATTTTAGGGAAAGAAGGTTTACCTTGAAGATCATTCAGTTCAAAAACCTCTGACAGAGTTTGTGGTGTGATTTTAGCTGGAACACCCTTTATTGAAGAAGTAATGGCTAAGGGCGTTTTATCCTTAGATTCAAGTTTCGCATTTTTCCAAAATTCTTGCTGGGTTTCCAGGTAAACTGGAGCATCAGAAGTCCACAAAGTTTTATACTTTGAGGACGAAAGAGCATCAATTATAGAGTCGAAGGTGGTGGTATGACTTGGTTTTGTCAGTAGACCCAAGTAATTGTGAGGAGCTTTGAATGGAAAAGCCATGGTGATTTAAGTATGTGTGCGAGAGGAAGAAGTTGATGAAGTATTTGAGAGAAATGGATGGTAACTGCTTTGAGAAAGGAATTTTGAATTCGATTCGACAGTGAAAACCCTGTTTGGGGTTTTGATCAGGGTTTTATAAAGGGAAAAAGTGAATGCTGACGTGGCAGCATTTACAAAAGATCTGACCGACAAGTACTGTCCACGTGTCAACCACTGATGAATAATGGAAGATAGTTGTTTTAGGAAACCACTGATGGAATAATACCAGTGGTTTGCAACGGCTATAAATAGAATAGTGGCTGATTTTCAACTATCAGTGGATAGCCTATCAGTGGGTTAAAACACTTATTTTGAACAACAGTGATTAACAAAGAAATGAGAAAACAATGGTTGACTTTCAGCAGTGGACAATATTATCAAAATAGATGTTTGAACCAAATCAGTGGTTATGGCAGACTTTTAAGGATTAATGAAAATTTTTCATTTTTTAACTATTTTTAAGGATGGAATTTTGATTTTCTGAAAACATTTTAATGCTTTTATTCATAGAAAAACAGAATGTTGCTTGTTATTCCATGTTCAGCATGCCAATCCTAGAGATCAAGCTTTCAAAGGTGGATGGGTCTAATGCTTTTGTTAGCACATCTGCCAGCTGATATTTAGTTGGAACATGGTGTAGAGAAATCAAACCTTTTTCATAGCAATCCCTCACAAAGTGATGTCTGATATCAATGTGCTTGGTGGTTGAATGGGAGACTGGATTTTTGATGATATTTTCTGCTGCCTGACTATCCAACATGAGAGGTGTCTTTAGGGCAGTGATACCAAAATCCAGCAATTGATTTTGAAGCCATAACAGTTGGGCTGTACAGCTTGCAGCAGCTATATACTCTGCCTCAGCTGTTGGTACACTTTATGTGGACGCGACTCGGCTCGGTTCGACTCGGTTTGGTTCAGCTCAAGCCCGACGTAGCGACATTCCTCCGTCGTGCGCCCCAGAGTTCGACACGCGAAGCACGGAGAGCCGCGAACCACTCCCATCGACACATCACCATGACATTATCATGATGATGTCATATGAAGACTTTTGACATGAAGACTAGATATAAACGTGAATTTTGTTTGTTATGCAATTAATAGGTTGCTGTTATTAAACAATACATGTGACGAAGATTGTAATTGGCGAAATCACAAGTCTGTCGAAATCCCCTTAGTGGCGAAAACCAAATGAGACGAAAACCAAATGGGACGAAATCACAAGGGATTTCGTCGAGGTCTTGGATTTCGTCGACCTATTTTCGCCCAGAACTGGTTTTCATCGCTGTGTTACTATATAAGCCCAGACAACAGACAAAAACACTTAGACAAGTCTGAATAGATTTGAGAGTGAACACATTGTAACACACACACTGAGAGTTTACAGAGACCATTTGTAAACACCGTATTGTAACCGTTTTCTAGCATTAATACATTGAGTGTTAATCGTTGAATATTGTGTCTTACGTGTTCGTAACTTGGTTTAACTTACCCGTTTGGATTCCGCACTTTCGGGTTTGTCGGAAAACAGGGAACAGAGGTTACTCAATCCTCCGGGTGGACCTACAATTGGTATCAGAGCATTGGCTCGATTCCTTGTTAAAACCAAGTTGTTTTCTTGTGTTTTCAAAAAGATTTTTATGTGTTTTTCTTAAAAGCTTGAGTTTAAAGATTATATTTTTCTGAAAAACAGGTGTTAAGATCTTGAAAACCTTGTGATTTTGCTGTTTGTTTTTGTTAAAAACCTTGTTAAATCTTTGTTATACATGTTAGGATAAGGTTGTTTTTGAAACATTGTGCAAAATCGTTGTTCGGAAAATTTATCGGTCACCAGAATTTTCATCAAGTTCTTCATATCTTCAAGATTGTTCTTATTTGTTCTTGATAAATATCTCTGGTTGATCTTAAAATTCTAAAATGATTTATGATTGAATTATTGTGTTATTATTATTATAATACAAGTTGTTTGACATTTGTGACACACAAATGATGATAGTTGAATTTAGTAGTCTGATAGGTAAGGTTGTTTGAAAAAGGAGTCTTGATTGTCAGAAGGATAAGATATAAATTGTTGCAAAATATCTTATTTGTCTAGTATAGTCAACAAAATCTTTGGTCAACAATATCATCCTTTCTACGAAATCAAGCTTCCATGAAAACACCTTGTGCACTTATGGACGAAAACATCTTGTGCACTTCTAGACGAAATCACTTTCTCATAGTGTGGACGAAATCCCTTTGTTTTCATCCCACCATCTTGGGCATAATCCTTACGAGAAAAAAAAAATCACATAATAAATTATAAGTGCTTGTAGGCTTACTAAGTCAACGAACAGTCTTCGTGACTTCTAACAATCCACTTTAGCTCTTTGTTGGGTTTTTAAATTAAAGTCTCATTGGGCCTTCACGTTTTGGTCTAAAGTCTCATACGGGAATGTGTCGTGTGTGGATGAACACCGGGCAGTAAGTATAAATCATACCTTAACGTATCCCTCGCCATGATTACATATGATAAGTTGAGCTTATGTGGATAACAATACCAATAATCGTTATAGGATGATTATCTAAATGTTAACTAATTGAACAACAAGAGCGTTTTGACATGCCCGTTAACTGATATGATTCTCTTACCCTCGAAACTCACAAAAAGAATGTCTGTAAATATTTGTTTACTGCTTTCGTTTCTACATCTTTGTATATATTTATTTATTGCTTTCCGTCTTTACTTTTGAAAAATGAAAAATTCCAAAAAGATTTTAGGTGTGTTTTAATCTAAACTTTATAAAAGTCAAAAAGATTTTGCTTCTTGTTTATTTTTTATTGACCGATGTTGGAACTCGAGTCTATCCTACCCAAAATCCTGATTGTAAGCTGGAAAACAATTGCATCTTTATAAACTGTCGAAGTTAACAAGTTTTGAAAGTTAAAAGGTTAAAATTGATCAATTTTCTAAACTTTCAAACTGTTTTCGGTCGGTGTTTAAATGAGATTTGATCTCATATGTGTCTTTTGTTTAATTTTTCTAAATTCCAAGCGGTTGTTCTCATTACGTGTTTAGCTTTCTTGTATGTGCAGATGCGACATCAGAATCAGCTAAAGGCAAAGAGAACGTGTCAGATGACAAGCCGTAAAGTGAAGACACGACGTTGATGCAATCAGAAGATCAAGATGATCGGGTTGCAGTTGATCTCTCATCAACACCACAAGGATCTAAAGTTTTGAAGTTCAAAAGATTCACGAGCAACATTCAAGGGGGAGTTTGTTGATACACTCCCTGATTGTATCACGTGAAGACCTTATTAAAGATCCTCCAACACAAAATACATGGAAGACGAACCATCACGAGTAGCGTCCAAGGGGAGTTTGTTGATACATATTTTGTGGACGCGACTCGGTTCAGTTCGACTTGGTTCGGTTCGACACGGTTAGGTCCGGCTCAAGTCCGACGTCGCGACATTCCTCCGTCGTGCCCCCCAGAGTTCGACACGCGAAGCACGGAGAGCCGCGACATTTCCCGTTGACACATCACCATGACATCACCTTAGTGATGTCATGATGATGTCAATGAGAATTCTAAATGTCAACATGACGAAATCTGTTTGTTTTCGTCAAAATATTCATGTGATGAAATCCCTTTTGTTTTTGTTTTCGTCATATATGTGTGGCGAAATCCCTGATTTCATTACACATGTTTTCGTCCAAAGGGTTTTCGTCAAAGGTCAGTATAAATAGCTGGTTATGTTTAACAGTTTATTTATGAGAGCATAGTGAAACCAGAGAGTTTATCGTCAAATATTGTGTGTATATGTTTGATATTGTTTTCGTCCTTTTAATACAAGTGAATCTTCGATTATCTGTTTGTGTTACTCGCTTTACGTTTGTTTGGTTTGCACCGTCACGGGGATTCCGCACCCGCGATCGTGTTTGTGATAAACAGGGATTAGGTTTCGTATCGGATCCACCGAGAAAAATGGACCCACAATTGGTATCAGAGCATTGGCTCGATTCCTTGTTAAAACCAAGTTGTTTTCTTGTGTTTTCAAAAAGATTTTTATGTGTTTTTCTTAAAAGCTTGAGTTTAAAGATTATATTTTTCTGAAAAACAAAGATCTTGAAAACCTTGTGATTTTGCTGTTTGTTTTTGTTAAAAACCTTGTTAAATCTTTGTTATACATGTTAGGATAAGGTTGTTTTTGAAACATTGTGCAAAATCGTTGTTCGGAAAATTTATCGGTCACCAGAATTTTCATCAAGTTCTTCATATCTTCAAGATTGTTCTTATTTGTTCTTGATAAATATCTCTGTTTGATCTTAAAATTCTAAAATGATTTGTGATTGAATTATTGTGTTATTATTATTATAATACAAGTTGTTTGACATTTGTGACACACAAATGATGATAGTTGAATTTAGTAGTCTGATAGGTAAGGTTGTTTGAAAAAGGAGTCTTGATTGTCAGAAGGATAAGATATAAATTGTTGCAAATTATCTTATTTCTCTAGTATAGTCAACGAAATCTTTGGTCAACAATATCATCCTTTCTACGAAATCAAGCTTCCACGAAAACACCTTGTGCACTTATGGACGAAAACATCTTGTGCACTTCTAGACGAAATCACTTTCTCATAGTGTGGACGAAATCCCTTTGTTTTCATCCCACCATCTTGGGCATAATCCTTACGAGAAAAAAAAATCACATAACAAATTATAAGTGCTTGTAGGCTTACTAAGTCAACGAACAGTCTTCGTGACTTCTAACAATCCACTTTAGCTCTTTGTTGGGTTTTTAAATTAAAGTCTCATTGGGCCTTCACGTTTTGGTCTAGAGGAATTTTTTTTTGAACCTTTTTTTTTGTGGATATTAGCCTCAAGTCGCTGTTTGTTAACTTTTAACAATCAAGTCTTTTGTGGGATTATAATTTTTAGTGGACTACATTTCAAACAACACGTCTTCGTTGTGAATCACTGTTCGTGGAGTATAGTGTTCGTAGAAGCATAGTGTTTGCGAAAGATATTTGACTGTGTTTTCAAGTGTTTGACCAGGTGTTATCATTCTGATATCAAATATGAGTTGTACGAGTCCTTGGGATTGGAGTACGGATCTACAACCAGCTCAAAAACAGATGTCGATGGCCGAATATTTAGCGAGTACCATACCTCAACCCCCTCCACATCAGACTTCGATGGCCAAATATTTAGCGAGTACCATACCTCAACCCCCTCCACATCAGACTTCGATGGCCGCGAATTTAATGAATTCCATTCCTAAACCTCAACCTCAAGTTTCCACAACACAACCTCAATTCGATCCAAGTGTCAATTGTGGTCCGGCCATAGAGTTGGGAAACGGTGATCAAACAAGAACTGCGTTTTATGCTGAAATTGTCAAGAATGTCAATGATGGTGAATCTTCAGGAAAAGATGACAGTTCAGGATATAGTGGCACTGATGAAGATAACTCAGGTGTGAGTGATTACAGTTCAGAATCGGACGTGAAGGAGGGAATGGATTCTGAAGCTGATAGTTTGTCGAATGATGCTAAGGAGAAATCTGACTTGATCAAGAAAGTTGCTGCTGCTTCAAAAGAAATGGAGAAGATTCTCACTGAAGATGGATCTTTCTCTTCTCAGACTGCCTTTATGGCTAATGTCACAGCTTCTACAAGTCTGGTACAATCTGAAACTCCTAGCATATGTATTGATTGTGCTGATATGAAACATGAATGTGCTGAATTGAAACAAGAATCTGAAAAGATTCACAGTCACAATCAGAGTTTGGTTATTGAACTGTCAGAGTGCAAAGAGGCAAACATGGCCTTAGCTCACAATGAAAAGGAGTTTAAAACAGTTATTGAAACCCAAAATAAAAGTGTTTCCGAATTAACAAAAACTGTTTTCAACAAACAAATTGGTATTAATAACTACATTAATATCATTGAGGAAACCAAGAAAGAGCTAGCCGTGGCCAAGTGTGAATATGAAGCGATCAAGCTCAAGTTGGAGAGTTATTCTAACTCCCAATATGTGCTTGATCACATCATTGACGTTCAGAAACTAAAGGGAAACGCTATAGGCGTTGGTTATAGGAAGTGTCCACCCCCTTTGAGACACGACTATACCAAGTCGCCCGATGAGGAGGAAATGCCTCGTTTTGAACCCAGTGTGCCTCTTGATTATGAGGAAGTTACTACTGGCCTAGGGTTCAAATCGGACAGTTCTTCAAGTACATCATCTGAGCAAACAGAAACTTCAACATCTACGAAACAAAGTCCTCCAATCATTGAGGACTATGAGTCGTCTGATGATGAACCAGAATCAGATATGCGTGATCAGGATAAATCACTTGACAAGATGAAAGGAGTAGAAATTCCAATTGAGAATCATATTCTTTGTGATCCTCCTACTCCTGTTGTTTAACCAGTTGTCAAACAAGTGATAGATCCTGTCAAGAATGACAAGAAATCTGTGTCTACCGTTAAGAGTAATAACGTGTTGTACACTTTAGTTGGTGATGATAAAATTTATTCAAACACAACTTTTCCAATTAAAAATGTCAATCAATCTTTGATTGATAAAGTGTTTGAAGATACTACCAGTAAGTTTTTGGAAAAGGGGATCCCGAGAGTTTCAGTAACTCAGTGTGATCCGATTCCAAAAGCTGAAGTTAGAATAAAATTTGGAAATCAAAAATCACCAACGAAGAAACAACCTATCGCTTTTAAGGGTAAACAACAACAACGAGCTCAAAATTCTAAAGGTTCACAACCGAAGGTTGAGACCAAAGGAGCTCGTTTCAAGAAGAAAAACAATGATGTTAAATTTGTAGCATCCAAGGGTACTGACAAGGTGGAGACTTTTGAAAATAAATTAAACACCGATTTTGTTCAAAAAGTCAGAATTTTAAAGCGTAACGCTCAAAACAATTACACCCAACACATAAAAGGGTGTGAAGCTAGTACCTCGGGGTCTACAAATTCAACATCAGGTCCTCGAACCGAATCTCCTAATTATGTTGAAAGGAGATCATGCTTTAAATGCGGGGAGTTTGGCCACATTATCAGAAATTGCACAAACTCTCCGAAACCAAATTTCGTAGAAAGAGCCCCTTCTGAACAAGGTCACCAACAACGTCGTCCTGTGTCACCAAAAACTGACAAACGCACTGTTAATGAACAGGAAACAAAACAACGACGTAAAGATGTGAAGGTGATCGAAAAGGCTTTAAAACCGGAATCTGTTAAAAGGGAACCAAGTTCAACACAACCGTTAAAACCAAAAATTGTTAATAATACACAATCCGGTAAACAGAAACAAGTTTGGAAACCGAAAACAGGTGAGGATTCAGGGGGAGGCTTGCAATTTAAGGACCTTCAAGAAATTGAAATTACATTTCTTGATGCTCAGGGACAACCCAAGTCTATGAAGGCTTGGGTCCCCCTCTCCAACTAATCTCTGAGTGAGTGTGCATGATGTTCCAGGAGGAACTATCGATAGTCATTGGATTGTTGATAGTGGAGTGTCCATGCACAAGATCGGCGACAAAGAAGTTGTTGCCTTTGGTGGAGAGAAAAAGAAAAGAAGACAGAATTGTCTGTCGAAAGAAATTGAAAAGCTTCGACAAAATGCAAATCATTTCAAAATTTGATTGTTCAAGGCTTTAATCGGGTCACCGGGATAGATTCAATCAAAATGTACGCACCTGTAGCACGTCTGATGTTCAAAATCAACAAATGAATGTGCAGTGTACATTTCTTCGCGGTGTGATTGAAGAAAATGTGTTTGTTGAACAAACCAACCAGGTGTGCGGATGCCTTGGCGTGGATTGAACAACCGCACACTACTTCTCAAAGAGAAAGACAAAGACCTTCGCTGGTGCAATGTGGAAGACCAGCCGGACCCAAAAGGTTTATAATCTTGTTGCTGTGAAGAGATTTCTTAGTAGCTACATAATCGACTTTGAAGTCCACACCGAGTGGATATCCAGTTTGGGAGAGCGCTCAGATTCCTTGCAATGCACGAAGCAGTTGCAGGATACGGTTTTAAATTCTAATCTCTCCTTTACTTGTCGATATTTAAGCTGCTTTATAAATGGTTATCCTCTCGTACAGCACTCTTTGGCCAGACACGTTGATCTTGAATATCACCTCACACGTGATTGTTTTTAATATGAAACTCGTCAATGTTGTCATAGTCCACACCGATTACCGACGTGCCAACTGATTTTTCCAAAATTCGATAAACCAATTCTGATTAAAATTAATTTTGGTAAACGGCATTGAGGTAAAACATGAGTTAACCAACATCGGGAAATCGTTTTTGTAAATACCTTTGTGTTTTTAAAAAATTATCTTAGTTTGTTGATTTTAGGGAGAGTAATTCCAAATTTGAAAAATTCAAAAACAGTGAAAACTTTCAAAACTCAAAAATAATAGAAAACAAAAATGAGTTTCCTGGCAAGAAAAAGAGAAAATGATAGTAAATCAGTGGTCTGTCGAAACCTCTTCGAACTGAAATGCAAAATGAAAAATACGATAAGCAGCTCTATATAAAATGTATCGGTAGGCTCACAATCATTTTAAAGTGTGTAGGGTGATATAAATCCTAAATCGACTGAAGACCAGGTGGGAACCGCTCATTGGCATATGGTCTTAGTACCAAAATTTCGTTTGAGAGATTACCGAGGTTCTGAGATATTCGGTCTTTATGCTGTCTTATCATCTGCGTATCATGGTTGTATCACACCGTAAAAATAACGGAGACGAAGTCTAGATCTTCCATGATACTATTCATACGTGTACATATTGCATTCGACCTCAATAAGTGATGAACAATCACATGTCCAAACAAATAAGTGATAATATATCACAGATTCTTTGCGGGAGTCAAGTTCGTCTCTCTGTTGTACGAAAGTACTGACCTGTTCACGGACTTGCTCCTGTGCCCTCATGCATATGAAAATCAAGTTCCTCATCAATAAGTGATTCTATCACATAGGGCTTGTTTTCAAATCAAATAAGTGAGTTTCTCACATTCTTTTATACGGTCAAACAGATGATAAACAGTATACTCACCGGTAAGATGAACTCTCGTGTATACCTTGATACGGGAATGTGTCATGTGTGGATGAACACTGGTCGGTAAGTATAAATCATACCTTAACGTATCCCCTCGCCATGATTACATCTGATAAGTTGAGCTTATGTGGACAACAATACCGATAATTGTTATAGGATGCTTATCTAAATGTTAACTAATTGAACAAAAAGAGCGTTTTGGCGTGACCGTACACTGATATGATTCTCTTACCCTCGAATGTGACAACTCGAAATTTAGAACCTTTCGTTGTATGCTTGAACGTTAAGTGACCAACTGATTTGATGAATGATATATGTGAACTTATATGATTATGTGTGTGCTTGTATGTATGCGTATATTTATATATGAACCGAGACACGAGAACCCGACTCGAGACCATGCGGTCTCGAGTGAATAGTGTAACTGATGGGCCGGTTGGGCCGTGTCTCTCTCCACCCCACTCGAAAGCCCATTAGAGTGCATCAACATAGAAGCTAGTATATAACCCTTGTAGTGAGCCAACATCACCACTTTTGAGCAACCTACACTCACCCACGCACACACTCCACCCTCTTCACTAAAACCCTAAGCCACAACACCCTCCTTCCTCACTCTCGGATCAAACCGGTGACCACTAAGGAGCTCTCGGATCAACTCGTACACACCCACTTGGAGGCTTCACTCACACCTTTGAACCTATACTTGAACCGGTTAGTGATTCCTTTGCAAACACATGTATTTTCATGATTTAAGGTGTTGATGTGTGATGCTATAGGTTAATGATGCATGTTATGCGTTTATTTCGGTTTAATGATGATGTATGATGAAGACTATGTAATAATATGTTTATTTGTTAAGTTTTATGCATGATGATGATTAATAAGATAACATGACTTGATTTCGGACATATTGTATGATGGGTTAATGATATCTTGTGTTTAAATATGGTCAAAACCATTAGTTGTTAATGTTCATGAAATCGGATTGCATACTCTTATGTTACAAATCAAATGCTTGTTAAATGGCTGCACATATGTGGAAATCGGATTAGTTGTTTGAATGTTTTGATTGTTGTTTCAAGTTATGATCATGTTAAAGTCCATAGAGATTGATGCTAAAAACCCTGAAATGAAGAACATGATGAACATGTGAAGAACTTGTTGATTGTTATATGGGTATTTGAAATGGATATGTTTGATCCATTTTGGTTGATTGTTAGACAATTAGACATGTTTGTAGAACCTCATTGGATAGTACATAAAATCACAACAGTGAAATCCCATTGGTCTAGTACAATGTTGGAATTCAGCAAATGTCCCCAGCCGAGGACTTCAGTCTCGACTCGAGACCCCCGATTGCGACACTAGTTGCGAGTCGAGAACCTATAGTCTCGACTCGAGATCATACTTCATCAACACACACATATCATGACTCGAGAACGGGATTGCGAGTCCGGTTGCGACTCGAGACATGACCCGAGACCTTCACGTTTGCGACTCGAGAACACATAAGCACAACTCGAGACCGCACAGTCTCGACTCGAGACCAACTACATATATACGCTGAATTGGACTTGCACACTATTATGGGCTTAGATAATTGGGCCGGACTGTTGGGCCTAAGGCATGGACCTTATACGTTTCTGTCGAATGTGAATGTTATGAATGATACTTGCATACAATGTGCTAGCATACGTGTAGAACATACGTGCAATACGTGGTTTGAACCTGACTTGTATGATACAACTATGATAGGACGCGAGTGACCACAATATTGCTTGTTTGACCTTTCTGTGTATCTGCCGAGCAAACCAAGGTGAGTTCACACCCTCTACAAAGCATGGGATTCCCAGGGGTCGGGAATTGGGGTTAAGGAACATGGGTTCCTCGTCCTCCTTGGGTAGGACAGCAATGGTTCAGGAATGTAATTCCTCGTCCTCACGGACAGATAACTCGTACTAGACCAAAACTCTATCACGAAGTCCCTCCTTTTTATATCGACTTAATCGCCGGGCCAATGGCGAGCGGGTCATTAGTTAGATAGCGCTATTTAGGTCTGACAAACCTCACACCGTGCCGCAGAGGACGGGCGTGAACTAATGGATCTGGGGCACGTCAATGATGATAGACATTGACAGTTTCAGGGCACATAAACATGACTACAGTCAGCAGTCGATATGGTAACGAGTCTAGTATATACATGGGGTAGCCCCCACGGCCGAAATGCCAGATAACTAACACGGGGTAGCCCCCACGGCTGGATTGCCATAGTAACCGGGAATAAACATGACACGTTTTTAACTATGGGGTAACCCCCACGGCAGGATTGCCAGATAAAGGAAACTGTTTTTGAAACAACTTAAAACGAACACCCAACCGTAAACTCACTCAACTTGTTGTTGACTCGTTACTACATGCTTTGCAGGTCCTTAGGTACTTAGCTGGAACTTGCATGGAGGAGGATCGTTGTGGAACATGGACGGATGTGTGCCATGTTAAACTTTGAAACAATTAAACTTATGTTTTGGTTTTAAGACTTATGCTTCCGCTTGCAACTTAACTATGTTTTGTTTGAACACCAATTGTATTGGTTGGATTTTATAACTACTTATATGCTTGTTCAATATGATTGGTGGCTGGATCCTGGTCAGTCACGCCTCCAAGCGGTAGTACTCCGCAGGTGGATTTTGGGGGTGTGACAGATTGGTATCAGAGCCATTGGTTATAGTGAACTTGGTTTTAATAAGGGAAAGGTTTTATTAAAATCAGACTATAACCTGTACAGTGCTCAACGGTCCACAACGACGCTTCACTCCACATGCAAGGCTCGACGTTCTAGGTGATATGATCTGTGTATATATTGCCTACTTGTTAGTTACATAGTACATTGCTTATGGTATGCTTGGTTAGTATGACTACTGTTGCTTGAACACGTGTACGTTTACTCACTTCTGTTATCGCATTTTCGCGAACCCCTCTCACTCACGTTCTTCTTGATATGAAGATCATGTCTGGACGCGTTAACCTGACACAAGCCCAGTTGACGGCTCTGATTAACGAACGAGTTGCCGCAGCACTTGCAGCTGCACACGCAGGAGGTATATCCTGCAGTCCGAACTCTTTCTAGGATCTTTAGAATCCTACTCTCGTGAACCAACCTTTGTGTTAAACTCTGTCTTTTCTTTCACCCACGATAGGTCAGCACGCTCAGCCACCCGTGTGCACTTTCAAAACCTTTATGGACTGCCGACCCACTACTTTTAGCGGCACTGAAGGAGCAGTAGGTCTCCTCCACTGGTTTGAGAAACTAGAATCTGTGTTCGAAATGTGTGAATGCCCTGAGGCGCGCAGGGTGAAGTATGCTACCGGTACTCTCGAGGGTTTAGCCCTCACATGGTGGAACGCTCAGGTCCAAATGCTGGGGTTGGTTGCTGCCAACGCCACTCCATGGGAAACTTTTAAGGAGATGATCAAAGAGGAATACTGCAGTCGTGATGACATTCATAAGCTGGAAGTCGAGTTCTTCAACCTCAAGATGACGGGGTCAGAAATTGAGGCGTACACTAAGAGATCGAATGAGCTTGCCTTACTGTGTCCTACTATGGTGGACCCTCCCTTTAAGCGTATTGAACTCTTTCTCAAGGGCTTGGTGCCAGAGATCCAAAGCCATGTGACTTCAGAAAACCTCGCTACTATCCAGCAGGTTGTTCAGTTGGCTCACCGTCTTACTGATCAGGCGGTGGATCAGAACAAGTTACCAAAGCGCATAGGTGCTGCAACTACTTCTGGTACCTCTAGTGACAACAAACGGAAATGGGATGGAACTTCGAGTAAGGGGTCGACTTCTGTTCAGTCCCAGTCTCAGCAGAGAAAGACTGATGACTACAAGAGCCCTAGTCAGCAATCGTCTGGTGGTCAAAGTCATGGTGGGTACAAAGGAAATCACCCCAAATGCAATCGCTGCAGCCTGCACCACAGGGGGGGCATGCCCCAGGGGTAACTGTCATCGGTGCAACAAGCCTGGTCACGCTGCAAAGGATTGCAGGAGCTTATACCCTGCCAATCAGAATCGTCAGCAAGCTCAACAGAACCAGCGCCAGCAGCAGCAGCAAGGTGATAACAAAGGGTGCTTCCAGTGTGGAGCTGAGGGCCACTTCAAGAGAGATTGTCCCCAACTAAACAGGAACCAGAACAACAACAACAACAACAACAACAATCAGGGGAATGGTAACAATGGAAACAACAACAATGGAGCCAGGGGGCGGGCATTCGTGATCGGCCAAGGTGAAGCAAGGAATGACCCCAATGTTGTGGCGGGTAAGTTCCTTCTCGACGACTTTTATGTTACAGTTTTATTTGATTCGGGTGCCGATACTAGCTACATGTCACTAGAAGTTAGTCGAATGCTTAAGCGTATTCCAACACCTTTGAACAACAAGCACACTGTAGAGCTAGCAAACGGTAAGAGCTTAGAAGCCACACACGTAGTCGAGGGTTGTAAACTCGTTCTTGCTGACCAGACCTTCTCTATCGACCTTATTCCGATCGTCTTGGGTAGTTTCGACGTTGTCATTGGGATGGATTGGTTATCCCAACATCGAGCAGAGATTCTTTGCAATGAAAAGATCGTTCGTATTCCAGGCTCCGATAGTGAACCTCTCATGATTCATGGCGACAAAAGGAGTGCTGTTAAGAACATCATCTCTCTCCTTAAGGCCCAGAAGTGCTTGCGAAAGGGCCACACTGCCATTTTGGCTCTCGTTACTGACACCTCAGAAAAAGAGAAGAAGATAGAAGATTTTCCAGTTGTACGTGACTATCCCGAGGTATTTCCTGAGGAATTACCTAGTCTTCCGCCTCACGGCCAAGTCGAGTTTCAGATTGAACTAGCTCCTGGAGCTGCGCCTATAGCTCGTGCACCTTATCGTCTAGCTCCATCGGAGTTAGAAGAACTCTCCACGCAACTACAAGAACTCCTGGATAAGGGTTTTATTCGTCCAAGCTCATCGCCTTGGGGAGCTCCAGTACTATTTGTGAAGAAGAAGGACGGTACTTTCAGAATGTGCATCGACTACCGGGAACTCAACAAGGTGACGGTGAAGAACCGTTATCCTCTACCGCGTATTGACGACTTGTTCGACCAGCTGCAAGGGTCGAGCTACTATTCAAAGATTGATTTGAGATCGGGTTATCACCAGCTGAGAGTCCGGGAAGAGGACGTCTCCAAAACAGCTTTTAGAACTCGCTATGGGCACTATGAGTTTTTGGTCATGCCTTTTGGGCTGACAAACGCACCTGCGGTTTTCATGGACTTGATGAATCGAGTGTGCAAGCCTTATCTAGACAAGTTCGTTATAGTCTTCATCGACGACATTCTGATCTATTCTAAGAGTCAGGAGGAACACGAGTATCATCTACGGCTTATCCTGGAACTCCTTCGAACAGAACAGCTTTATGCAAAGTTCTCGAAATGCGACTTCTGGCTTCGAGAAGTTCATTTTCTAGGCCACGTGGTAAACAAGGATGGGATTCACGTTGATCCATCCAAGGTAGACTCGATTAAGAATTGGCCTGCACCTCGTACACCAAAGGAAATTCGCCAATTCTTGGGATTGGCAGGTTACTACAGGAGGTTCATTAAGGATTTTTCTAAGATCGCACAGCCCCTCACCTCGCTAACACAGAAAGGCGTTATTTATCGTTGGGGAAATGCACAGGAGTTAGCATTTCAGCACTTGAAGGATAGACTTTGCAGTGCACCTATCCTTTCATTGCCAAAGGGCACAGACGACTTCGTGGTCTACTGCGACGCATCAATTCAGGGTCTTGGTTGCGTATTGATGCAACGAGATAAGGTTATAGCCTACGCCTCACGCCAACTCAAGGTTCATGAGAAGAATTACACTACGCATGACTTAGAGCTGGGAGCTGTTGTTTTTGCACTTAAGTTATGGCGGCATTACCTGTACGGTACCAAGTGCGCCATCTACACCGACCACAGGAGCCTCGAACATATCTTCAAGCAGAAGGAACTGAATATGCGACAACGACGATGGGTCGAGCTACTGAATGACTACGAGTGCTCGATCAGATATCACCCGGGCAAGGCCAATGTTGTGGCCGACGCCCTCAGTCAAAAGGACACTGCGCCTAAGCGCGTGCGAGCTTTACAACTCACGATCCATTCTAGCCTCCCTTCCCAAATACGAGCTGCTCAGATAGAAGCACTGAAACCAGAAAACGTCAGGGCTAAAGCCCTACGCGGATCAAGGCAACGCTTAGAACAGAAGGAAGACGGTGCTTACTACGTAACGGGACGTGTTTGGGTCCCACTCTATGGCAACCTACGAGAGCTTGTGATGGATGAAGCACACAAGTCTCGCTACTCAGTACACCCTGGTTCGGATAAAATGTACCACGACATCAAAACTACGTACTGGTGGCCTAGCATGAAGGCCCACATAGCAACCTACGTCAGCAAGTGTTTGACTTGTGCGAGAGTCAAGTCCGAATACCAGAAACCCTCAGGCCTACTTCAACAGCCAGAGATACCTCAATGGAAATGGGAGCAAATTTCCATGGATTTTGTTACTGGCCTGCCTAGATCCCAGCGCGGGAACGATACCATTTGGGTGATCGTGGATCGACTTACCAAATCTGCACACTTCTTGGCTATCAAGGAGACAGATAAGTTCTCCACTCTTGCAGAAATATACCTCAAAGAAGTTGTTTCGAGGCACGGGGTGCCCACCTCTATTATCTCGGATCGAGATGCTCGTTTCACTTCAGAGCTGTGGCAAGCAATGCACAAATCCTTCGGCTCACGATTAGACATGAGCACAGCGTATCACCCTCAGACGGATGGGCAGTCCGAGCGCACTATTCAAACCTTAGAAGACATGCTTCGAGCGTGTGTGATCGACTTTGGCAACCGCTGGGAAAAGCATCTGCCACTTGTGGAATTCTCATATAATAACAGCTACCACACCAGCATTAAAGCTGCTCCGTTTGAGGCATTGTACGGACGTAAATACCGGTCACCTCTTTATTGGGCAGAGGTGGGAGATAGTCAGATCACTGGTCCAGAACATGTGGTAGACACAACCGAACAAATCGCTCAAATACGAAAACGCATGGCGGCAGCTCGTGACCGTCAGAAAGTCTACGCCGATAAGGACAGGAAACCACTAGAGCTCCAGGTTGGGGAGCGGGTACTACTCAAAGTTTCACCCTGGAAGGGTGTGGTTCGTTTTGGTAAACGCGGCAAACTTAACCCACGATACGTTGGACCCTTCGAAGTCATTGAGAAAATAGGCAGGGTGGCCTACAGACTGAACTTACCAGCCGAACTCGGTGCAGTTCACAACGTTTTCCACGTGTCAAATCTGAAGAAGTGTCTGTCAGATGAGACCCACGTAGTTCCCCTGAAGGAACTCACTATCGACGAGCAGTTACGATTCGTCGAGGAACCAGTCGAAATCACGGACCGGGATATTAAGGTCCTCAAGTGCACTAGAATACCTCTCGTTCGAGTTCGTTGGAACTCACGTCGCGGCCCAGAGTTCACCTGGGAGCGCGAAGATCAGATGAAACAAAAGTATCCCCAACTGTTCGCAAACCGTACACCCACTACTGAGGCTGAAGCTACGGAATTTCGGGACGAAATTCCAGATCAACGGGGGGTGGATGTGACACCCCAGGAAAACCGGGAAAACCAAACAACTTAACTAGCTTCCTCAGTGAGTGCCTACCAAATTTCGGGACGAAATTTCTTTCAACTTGGGGATGATGTGACAACTCAAAATTTAGAACCTTTCGTTGTATGCTTGAACGTTAAGTGACCAACTGATTTGATGAATGATATATGTGAACTTATATGATTATGTGTGTGCTTGTATGTATGCGTATATTTATATATGAACCGAGACACGAGAACCCGACTCGAGACCATGCGGTCTCGAGTGAATAGTGTAACTGATGGGCCGGTTGGGCCGTGTCTCTCTCCACCCCACTCGAAAGCCCATTAGAGTGCATCAACATAGAAGCTAGTATATAACCCTTGTAGTGAGCCAACATCACCACTTTTGAGCAACCTACACTCACCCACGCACACACTCCACCCTCTTCACTAAAACCCTAAGCCACAACACCCTCCTTCCTCACTCTCGGATCAAACCGGTGACCACTAAGGAGCTCTCGGATCAACTCGTACACACCCACTTGGAGGCTTCACTCACACCTTTGAACCTATACTTGAACCGGTTAGTGATTCCTTTGCAAACACATGTATTTTCATGATTTAAGGTGTTGATGTGTGATGCTATAGGTTAATGATGCATGTTATGCGTTTATTTCGGTTTAATGATGATGTATGATGAAGACTATGTAATAATATGTTTATTTGTTAAGTTTTATGCATGATGATGATTAATAAGATAACATGACTTGATTTCGGACATATTGTATGATGGGTTAATGATATCTTGTGTTTAAATATGGTCAAAACCATTAGTTGTTAATGTTCATGAAATCGGATTGCATACTCTTATGTTACAAATCAAATGCTTGTTAAATGGCTGCACATATGTGGAAATCGGATTAGTTGTTTGATTGTTGTTTCAAGTTATGATCATGTTAAAGTCCATAGAGATTGATGCTAAAAACCCTGAAATGAAGAACATGATGAACATGTGAAGAACTTGTTGATTGTTATATGGGTATTTGAAATGGATATGTTTGATCCATTTTGGTTGATTGTTAGACAATTAGACATGTTTGTAGAACCTCATTGGATAGTACATAAAATCACAACAGTGAAATCCCATTGGTCTAGTACAATGTTGGAATTCAGCAAATGTCCCCAGCCGAGGACTTCAGTCTCGACTCGAGACCCCCGATTGCGACACTAGTTGCGAGTCGAGAACCTATAGTCTCGACTCGAGATCATACTTCATCAACACACACATATCATGACTCGAGAACGGGATTGCGAGTCCGGTTGCGACTCGAGACATGACCCGAGACCTTCACGTTTGCGACTCGAGAACACATAAGCACAACTCGAGACCGCACAGTCTCGACTAGAGACCGCACAGTCTCGACTCGAGACCAACTACATATATACGCTGAATTGGACTTGCACACTATTATGGGCTTAGATAATTGGGCCGGACTGTTGGGCCTAAGGCATGGACCTTATACGTTTCTGTCGAATGTGAATGTTATGAATGATACTTGCATACAATGTGCTAGCATACGTGTAGAACATACGTGCAATACGTGGTTTGAACCTGACTTGTATGATACAACTATGATAGGACGCGAGTGACCACAATATTGCTTGTTTGACCTTTCTGTGTATCTGCCGAGCAAACCAAGGTGAGTTCACACCCTCTACAAAGCATGGGATTCCCAGGGGTCGGGAATTGGGGTTAAGGAACATGGGTTCCTCGTCCTCCTTGGGTAGGACAGCAATGGTTCAGGAATGTAATTCCTCGTCCTCACGGACAGATAACTCGTACTAGACCAAAACTCTATCACGAAGTCCCTCCTTTTTATATCGACTTAATCGCCGGGCCAATGGCGAGCGGGTCATTAGTTAGATAGCGCTATTTAGGTCTGACAAACCTCACACCGTGCCGCAGAGGACGGGCGTGAACTAATGGATCTGGGGCACGTCAATGATGATAGACATTGACAGTTTCAGGGCACATAAACATGACTATAGTCAGCAGTCGATATGGTAACGAGTCTAGTATATACATGGGGTAGCCCCCACGGCCGAAATGCCAGATAACTAACACGGGGTAGCCCCCACGGCTGGATTGCCAGAGTAACCGGGAATAAACATGACACGTTTTTAACTATGGGGTAACCCCCACGGCAGGATTGCCAGATAAAGGAAACTGTTTTCGAAACAACTTAAAACGAACACCCAACCGTGAACTCACTCAACTTGTTGTTGACTCGTTACTACATGCTTTGCAGGTCCTTAGGTACTTAGCTGGAGCTTGCATGGAGGAGGATCGTTGTGGAACATGGACGGTTGTGTGCCATGTTAAACTTTGAAACAATTAAACTTATGTTTTGGTTTTAAGACTTATGCTTCCGCTTGCAACTTAACTATGTTTTGTTTGAACACCAATTGTATTGGTTGGATTTTATAACTACTTATATGCTTGTTCAATATGATTGGTGGCTGGATCCTGGTCAGTCACGCCTCCAAGCGGTAGTACTCCGCAGGTGGATTTTGGGGGTGTGACATCGAAACTCGCAAAAAGAATGTCTGTAAATATTTATTTACTGTCTTCAGTTTCTGCATCTTTGTATATATTTATTTATTGTTTTCCGTCTTTACTTTTGAAAAATGAAAAATTCCAAAAAGATTTTAGGTGTGTTTTAATATAAAATTTATAAATGCCAAAAAGATTTTGCTTCTAGTTTATTTTTGATTGACCGATGTTGGAACTCGAGTCTATCCTACCCAAAATCCTGATTGTAAGCCGGAAAACAATTGCATCTTCATAAACAGTCGAAGTTAACGATTTTTCAAAGTTAAAGGATTAAAACTGAACAATTTTTAAACTTTCAAACTGTTGTCAGTCGGTGTTTGATTGAGATTTGATCTCATATGTGTCATTTGTTTATTTTGTCTGTATTCCAAGTGGTTGTTCTCATTGCGTGTTTAGCTTTCCTGTATGTGCAGATATGACATCAGAATCAGCTAAAGGCGAAGAGAACGTGTCAGATGACAAGCCGTAAAGTGAAGACACGATAGTGATGCAATCTGAAGATCAAGATGATCAAGTTGCAGCTGACCACTCATCAACACCAAAAGGATCTGAAGTATTGAAGTTCAAAAGATTCACGAGCATCATTCAAGGGGGAGTTTGTTGATACACTCCCTGATTGTGTCACGTGAAGACTTTTAAAGATCCTCCGACATGAAAGACATGGAAGACGAACAATCACGAGTAGCGTCCAAGGGGGAGTTTGTTGGTACACTTTATGTGGACGCGACTCGGCTCGGTTCGACTCGACTCGGTTCGACTCGGTTAGGTTCGGCTCAAGCCCGACGTAGCGACATTCCTCCGTCGTGCGCCCCAGAGTTCGACACGCGAAGCACGGAGAGCCACGAACCACTCCCGTCGACACATCACCATGACATCATCATGATGATGTCATATGAAGACTTTTGACATGAAGACTAGATATAAACGTGAATTTTGTTTGTTATGCAATTAATAGGTTGCTGTTATCAAACAATACATGTGACGAAGATTGTAATTGGCGAAATCACAAGTCTATCGAAATCCCCTTAGTGGCGAAAACCAAATGAGACGTAAACCAAATGGGACGAAATCACAAGGGATTTCGTCGAGGTCTTCGATTTCGTCGACCTGTTTTCGCCCAGAACTGGTTTTCATCGCTGTGTTACTATATAAGCCCAGACAACAGACAGAAACACTTAGACAAGTCTGAATAAATTTGAGAGCGAACACATTGTAACACACACACTGAGAGTTTACAGAGACCATTTGTAAACACCGTATTGTAACCGTTTTCTAGCATTAATACATTGAGTGTTAATCGTTGAATATTGTGTCTTACGTGTTCGTAACTTGGTTTAACTTACCCGTTTGGATTCCGCACTTTCGGGTTTGTCGGAAAACAGGGAACAGAGGTTACTCGATCCTCCGGGTGGACCTACATCAGCAGTGGATGTGGAAACAGCTGCTTGCTTTTTGCTTTGCCAAGACACTAAGAAACTGCCTAGGAATTGGCACCCTCTAGAAGTGGACTTCCTTGTCTTGTCACATCCAACAAAGTCACTATCTGAGAAACCTGAAAGCTTGATATTTCCATCAGCTGGATACCAGATACCAAGTGTGGGAGCACCTTTTAGGTATCTGAATATCCTTTTTACAGCAATAAGGTTTGACTTTCTAGGGGCTGATTGGGATCTTGCACAAACACATGTTGTAAACATGATGTCTGGCCTAGATGCAGTCAGGTACAATAAAGACCCAATCATGCTTCTATAAAGAGTTTGATCAACCAAATCATCCTTTTCATCAGACATGACTATCTTTGTGGTTACAATGGGTGTACTGCATGGCTTACAATCATCCATCTCAAATTTCTTTAAAAGTTATTTGGCATATTTGCCTTGATGGATGAAAGTATCATTTTGCAGTTGCCTTACTTGGAGACCAAGAAAGCACTGGAGTTCACCCATTGCACTCATCTCAAACTTAGCTGTCATGAGTTATCTGAACTCTTCACACATTTTAGTACATGTGCTTCCAAAAATGATGTCATCCACATAAATCTGGACAATCATCAAGTCTTTCCCTCTCCATTTTAAAAACAATGTTTTGTCTATTTTACCTCTTGTGAAACCAATGGAAAGAAGAAAGGTGGAAAGAGTTTCATACCAGGCTCTTGGTGCTTGTTTCAGGCCATATAAAGCTTTATTTAGCTTGTAGACATGATTTGGATTAAATGGATCCTCAAAGCCTGGAGGTTGACAAACATATACCTCTTCTTGAATCTTACCATAGAGGAAAGCACATTTTATGTCCATTTGAAACACCTTTATGTTGTGGTTGACAGCAAAGGCCAGGAATAATCTGATAGCTTCTAATCTTGCTACAGGGGCAAAAGTTTAATCATAGTCAATGCCCTCTTCCTGTCTGAACCCTTGAACCACGAGCCTTGCTTTATTCTTGACAACAATACCCCTTTCATCAGTTTTATTTTTGAAGACCCACTTTGTGCCAATAGGACTTACACCCTCTGGCAGTGGTACAAGCTCCCAAACTTGTTGTCTTCTAAACTGTTGGAGCTCCTCTTGCAGGGCTTCTACCCAGTTGTTGTCTTTTAGTGCCTCTTGGTACTTGACTGGCTGATAGAGAGATAGGGAACCCGCAAAAAGACAGATGTTTTGGGATTGGTTTCTTGTTAGCACCCCTTCACTGATGTTGCCAATGATTTGGTCAGGTGGATGAGACTTCAAGAAGGTTAACTCTCCTTTGTATGGAACAATGGCATTTAAGGGTGAGGGCTGCAGATGTGAATCATCTGAGCTAACAACTGCTGGTGACTTTGATGATCCAGCAGTGGTTTCAAATGGAGGTGGAGGAATACGAGGAACTGGTGTGAAAGTAGGTTTATTTTTATCCACTGTTTAGGGATTTTTATCAACAGTGCTTGATGATGTGGAAGCAGGGGTTAATGGGCTACTTTGGTCAACAACTGTTGAGGTAGCAGTGGTTGAGATTTGATAGCTGTTTTGAACATCTGCTGCTCTTCCAATTGAAACAGACTTTTGTTGTGGAATGATGACTTCATATCCATAGTCTGATGGAGGATTTTCTGATGGACCTGCACTGTTAGTCTTGACAGAAACATTTTCGAATGTGAATTTATCAAGATCAAATAAATCTGCAGGGTTTGCTGGGATTTTCATTGAAGAGAGTTCATTGAACTTTACATTCAAAGTCTCTTCCACTATTTTGATCCTTGTGTTAAACACTTTGTAGGCCTTAGCAGTGGTTGAGTGTATCCCAAATGGTAACCACAATCTATTTTGGCTGCAAACTTTGAGATAGAATCTTTTAAGTTTAAAATAAAACATGGGCAGCCAAAAACTTTAAAATATGAGATCAGTGGTTTTATTTTATACAGCAGTTCATAGGCAGTCTTTTGATGCCTGGGGTTGATTAAAACTCTGTTCTGGACATAGCAAGCAGTGTTTACTGCCTTTGCCCAGAAAGTTAATGGCAAACCTGAATCAGCAAGCATGGTTCTGGCAGCCTCAATCAATGTCCTGTACTTTCTTTCAACAACCCCATTTTGCTCTGGTGTTCTTGGAATGTTGTACTACCTTACTATTCCTTTTGACACACAGAACTCATCCAACTCCTTATTTCTGAACTCTGTGCCATTGTCACTCCTGAAGATTTTTACTGGCAAGTCAAACTGCTTTTCAACCTGTGTAACAAAGTCTTGCAGAATGCCTGCAGTCTCATCTTTGGAATGTAAGAAATAAGTCCATGTAAACCTAGAAAAGTCATCTACAATAACCAAACAATATCTTTTCTTTCTAAGACTCATGACTTTAACTAGGCCAAACAGATCCATGTGAAGCATTTTCAAGCACTTGGTTGTTTTGGACTCTTCAATGGACTTAAAGGATCTTTTATGTTGTTTTCCTTTTAGGCAGGAAACACAATGCTCAGGACAGTTGAACAGTTTTTGAGGTAAACCTCTTACTAACCCCTTTTTTGACAAATTAGTGATTGTCTTGAGATTTGTGTATCCCAATCTTCTGTGCCATAATTCTGTCTCTTTGTTAGAGGCAGCTGAGAACAGACAAGCATCAGTCCTGGGGCTCTCTTTTGACATATCAACTACATAAACATGGCCACTCCTTTGAGCAACAAGTTGGGTTTTTCTATTTTTTTATTTCTTCAATCTTTTCAACCATTTCTGGTCCAACAATCCTACAACACTCCTTGGTAAAGAATGAGCCATAGCCCTTATCACTCATTTATGAGACACTTAGGAGGTTGAATTTTAGATTGTCTATCCGATTGACATTTTCAAACTTAACATTACCAGACCCCATAACCTTCCCTTAACTATTATTACCAAAGGATATATCACCCCCTCCATGAGTTTTGAAATCTTTGAGTAGGGCTCTACATCCTGTCATGTGCCTGGAGCCTCCACTATCTACATACCAAAGACTATCTAAGCATGCAGAAGCACCCTGCACATCAAGTAAAAGGTTAGTTCATTAGGGTCTCCAAAGCCAATAAGGCTTTGGATGGGGTTTCAACAGTGTTTGTGTTAAGTTCAGGTGGATGGACAGTGGTTAGCTCAGGGGTTTGGACACTTTTGGAACTGTTTTTCTCTAACCACTGTTGAGGGTCTTGCCCTATCAGCTGTTGATACCCAAAGGGATGCCTGTTCACTCTTGGTTTAGATGGCTTTTTGTAAGTCTTATAAACATGTCGGACCCTTGGGTATGGTGGTTAACCTTTACCTCTTCGTTATTGGTTAGCAGGGGGTGCATCAGTCACCTGAACATCTCTTTTAACAGAGGTTTGGTTCAGCTGTTTGAACTAGCACAAACAGTGTTGATTCTTGACTGGTGGTTTTGATGAACTCGAGGATATTTTTGAAGTGTACTCATTCTTTTTTACATCAAAGGATTTGAGATACACACACTCCTGAGTGATGTGGTTTGATTTACCATAGATGGTGCAGCTTTTAGCAGGCACAATGACACTTGTTTTGTTGATATCATATGCTTTTAGATGAAAACAATCTTTTGTTAGATGATTCTTCTTTTCACAGAAATCACAAAACAGGTTTTTAACTTTTTCTTTTCTTTTCTTCTTATCAGACTCCTTTGCAACAGAGTTTTGAACCACTGTTGGGATGTCTTTAAGAGGAATGACCTTTGCTTTGGGAGCTTTTACACCATCAATGGTTGTGAAGTCCATGGGCTTGAAGTTTTCAAGGATGTCACACTAATTAGACCATGTGGCTTTAAATTGGTATTTCTCAATTTCCTCAAAAGTTGAGGACCCCATAGATCTTTCCAGAGTGATCTTGTTACCAAGTTTGTCAGTTATTTTAACCTCTTGGCCATCCTTGTTTTTGGGAATGATTTCAACAAAACCAGATTCATTTGTAGCATTGTTTTCAACTTGGTCATGTTTTCTAAAACCTACACCAAATTTTACATTGCTTTTGATCTGTTTCTCAAGTATGACCTCATAACCTTTGAAGGATTCCACCCATTTTTCACAAGTGATCTAGGTGGATTCCAACTCCTTTTTGCAGGCATGATATTTCTCTATCATGGTCTGGAGTTGGTCCTTGGTTATGCTATGCTCTTGTTTGATGCTGCAAATTTCACTTTCTTTTTCACTCAATTTGTTTTTCAGTTCTTTTAATGACTTTTCAAATTGAATTTCAGAAGTTAACAACCTATCCCTAAGGTTTTCATTCACCTCTTTAATGTTAGCAAATGCTATGATGCATTTGTCTGAACACAGATTTTTAAGAACCTGAAGTGATACCTTGGTTGCAGCCATCATGGCACAATCACATGTATGATCACTTTCTTCTTCAGCTTTCTCTTCTTTTTCACCTTCTTTTCTTATTCTTCTTCTTTGGAACAGGGGTCGGACAGTGGTTCCAACAGGGGTTTTGAACTTTCTCCCAACAGTACTTCATCAGCAACAGCAGTAACCACTGCTTCAGCCATTTTGTCCACTGTTTCATCACTTGACTGTTCTTCTTTAGCTTCCAGCCCCTCCTGTATAGTCTCCAATGCTACAAAACAGATATCATTACAAGAAACAGTACTTTGAGCATAGAGTGCAAAATTTTCATCTCCTAACTCTTCAGGTAAACTGCTCTAGTCAACCAGCCCTTGTGTGAAAAAGCTTTGTTGGCCTAGTTGAACCACTGTTGGTGCAGTTTGTTGAGGTGCAGCCTGTTGAACCTAAACCTGAGGAGCAGGGGCTTGGACATACTGAATTTGGGGAACAGTGGTTTGAATATAATGCACAGGAATATGGGTTGCAGGATGTGCATAGTGGGCAGTGTTAGCATGGGCATGTTGTGCTTTGGTTATTTTGTGGTCTAGGGTTTGAGCTGGGATGTGTGATAATTGGTCCAGTGGTTTGACTCCTACATTCCCTAGCAAAATGACCTAGCCTATTACACTTATAGCACTTGATCTTAGACTTATCCAACCCCACTTTTAGATTCCCATGTAACCCTGGGAATTTTCTCCCTGTCCTTTTGTAAAACTTGCTAGTTCTCACACTTAGCATTGCAAGTTGATGCAAAATGTCCATTTTTTTCTAAGCCAGTTGGATCAAAATGTTGTATATCATTGAGTTCAAAGCACAGATTGTCAGAGTTCTGGCTTTCTCCATTTGCTGTGAAAGCAAAATTGGATGAGTGAGGATCAGAGTTAAAGTTTCCACCAGCAGTTATGTCAATAAAATGATCATAACTCTGATCCTTACTGCTGCCAGACTCTTCCTGACCCAGAAGAGCTGTGTTGCCAAATGAATAGTTATCTGCAACTTTACCAGACTCTTGCAACTTCTTTTTCTGGTTTAACTCCCTTTCATAGGTCAGGAGTCTACCATGAAGTTGGGCCAGGGTCAGATCTTTGAACTCAACAGAGTTTCTGGTCACAAAAGCTATAGTATCCCATTTTACAAGAAGTGATCTTAAAAACCTGCTGTTAATAGTTGATTTTGGAAATTCAGTTTTAACAAGCTTAAGTTCACTTATGAGACAGCTAAATTGCTCAAACTGCTGTGTTAATGTTTCACCCTTAATGTGACAAAAGGTTTCATACTGTTGGCTCAAAATTTCCCTGTTGTTTTCAATTACTTCTTCAGTCCCCCCAAATTGTTCCTTAACTGCATCCCACAATTCCTTGGCACTGTTACAATGTAACAGCCCAGCATAGATCTCATTGGGGAGTGCAGATGCAACGATGCTAAATGCCTTGGCATCCAGTTTGATTTTCTGAAAATCCTGTTCAGTATAGTTTTCAATTTGTTTAGGTTCGAACTTCTTTGGATCCTCAACACTCAGCACCAGTGGAACATGTGGTCCAAAGATAACCGACTTCCAACATCCAGTATTCTGTTGAGCTAAGATGTGACCCATCCTTCGCTGCCAGATGTTGTACTCATTTCTCTTCAACATAGGTGGTTTGAAGAGAGAACCGATGTTATTGTTCATATCTTGTGATTGTGACGTCATCCTAGTTGTTTTACAAGCACTGGTTAATTAACTTTGATCGTAATTAACCCTTACTCTGTTTTTCAACGAAACGAACAATTTAACAGCATCAACGATTATGAGTTGAACTATTTATGTCAAAATGACTGTTAAATCAAATTTGACTGTCCAAGCAAGCTCTGATACCAATTGTTAGGATCTGAGTTTCTTATGATTGTGCTTTGTTTGATTAAGATGAAAATGAAATAGAAACTAATTGCAGCGGAATGTAATGGAATAAACTTTCAACACAATCAAACGGAAGAAATGTTTTCAACATACATGTTTAACATGAAACCGAATGCTTATATTTATTATAAACTTCAATTACAATGCATGCATGTAATGCAATCTCCCCCTCAGCCTGAGCTCACATTGGTTTGTTCGTACAGAATGACAAGTGATGAAAGAGCTAATAGAACAGTACAGGGTACTGTTCTATTTATAGTACGAAGCAAACCACTGAAGAATCTTTGCTGACGTCACCATGAAAGTGACATCTAACCTCCTAACAACTTACAACCACTGATCTATACAAGCACTGTTATTGTGACAACCCGAGTTTTCAAGGTCTCTCCTCACTACTACGTTCTCTTATTCCGTTGCGTTCTTTTACGTGCACTTGATTATTTGATTGCATATTGCTGATTAGTGTTAATTGGTTAAAGGTTAAGCATGAAACTTTGGGAATTATTTGATGTGCTATTAATATATGCATATATACATATATTAAATTTTAAATGCTCATGATGAAACACCCACACCCGAAACACCTACTTATGTTGATATATGTGTTCTGTGTTAACAATATGTTCTAAATAGTTAAGAGATATGGCCATACCCGAAACACCCCCTCCTCACGAAAACATGGGAGTTTTTGCCAACTTGCAAGCCGACGAAAACCCTTTTGGATTTCGTCGGTGGAGGAGAGTTCGCCGCAAAGAGGTTGGGCCCAAAGTCATATGTGGCCCAATGGCCTGTCTTGTTTGTTTAAGCATGTTTAAGAATTCCGAAACAACTTATTAGCAAACCCTAGCATGCAAACGGCAGTCTCCTCATATCAAAAACCCTATTGGTTCTATACGTTACGTACAGCAGGAGCCCCCCCCCCCCCCCCCCCCCTTTCGAGATAACATCTTGTGCGACCAACTCTTTGGTTAGTGATTCTTGTCTGTTGATTATTCATATTTGCATGATATGGTTTATATGTGTTATTGATCATTTATTCTTCCGTTCTAAGTAATCGTCTAGGAGTAGAAGCATGCTTCGATAATCATGACCTCCGTAAATGTGTTTTGAGTTATGATTAATGTGAAGAGTGATATATGTTCATAATGCAAATGCTTGAGTCTGTGTATTAATGACGTGTACAATCAAGAATGCTCAACGTACAACTCAATGATGCATGCTAAGAATAAAAGCTAAGGATAAAATATGAATAATAGGTTATGTGATCTTGAGGAATATATCTGCTGGGTTAGTATTAAATAAGAATTGGTTTGCATTTGATGGATCGAAAGTTTGTATGGATATTCATGATTTGAATAAGTAAATATGTGTTTTTAATGACTTGATGATGGGTTTTTCTTAAATGTACAACTAAACATGCTCTATGTACAACCTGGTCATGCACATTTGTGATATTGTAGGATGATTTCTATATTTTTAAGGTAGATAATGGTGATATTTGTATGGCGAACTTGTTGTCTTTGTGATTATAAAAATAACTCAGAAACATGAATATGGAGGTTCATATACTGGAAGCTGGGTTTCCATTCTTGATTGATTTAAAAAGTATTTTTTTTGTCTTATTTGTTCAATCCTAGTATGTCTGATTGTTATGAAATGTACAAATGAATATGCCTTGGGTACAACCCACTAGATGGTTATATGATTTGAATTGAATGATAGTGCTCTTTTGTCTTATTCGGCTAGATTAAGAATATGGAAAAGCAACACATGTTATGACTACCCATGTTCTAGTCGCACAATTAAGGAACCAGCCCCACCACTTAATTTGTAATTCTGAACATGAATCGCACAAGTCACTTTGTTGGGTTGCACAACTTGGGCCAGGGTGTTAGTCATGCACTGTTTGATTTGTAATCCAAATCAAAAATCATTCGCAAACCATTATATCATATCCTTCCCTGTATATAAGTCGCACACTTATAAATGAACGTAGTCACACACTGTTTGGTCGTAAACTACTTATTGTTTGTATACTACTGTGAAATACGTGATTACTTGCTACGTGTATGAAATGCTTGTTATATGTGAATTACTTGCATACGGTCCTAACGATGGGTAATCGTTATAGGACGCGGGTGACCCAGTTTAGGATAAAGTATTATCTACCGAGCAAACCAAGGTGAGTTCACACTCTATCCAAGGCATGGGATTCCCAAGGGTTGGGAATGGGTTAAAGAACTGAACGGTAACTACAAACTTGCGTATTCCCCATACAACAGGATACGTACGACCATAAGACCATCACTCTATCATTTTAAGTCCCTCATGTATCGACTTAATCGCCGAGGCCTATGGCAAGCGGGTCATTAGTAGATAGCGCTATTAGGGTTTAACAAACCTCACACCGTGCCAGTCGGACGGGCGTGTACTAATGGACTATGGGCAAATGGTCAATGCTGATAGACATTGACTTAGGGCACCTCTTACATTTTCGTAGCAGTCGATACGCGTGGTCTAGTAACACATGGGAAGCCCCCACTAATCTTCGCAAACATGTCTGGGAGACCGCGATACGAATCAATACGATACATGGTTTACAAAACGAACATATGGTTTACGAAACGAATGCTATAACTAAACAACCAACTGTGAACTCGCTCAACTTTGTTGTTGATTCGTTGCTACATGCCTTGCAGGTCATTAGGTACTCATGGAGCTTGCACAGGGAGGCGCAGTCGTTGTGGGACATGGCAGTGTGTGCCATGTTAAAAACATTGCTTTATTTCGTACTTACTACTTACATTGGGTTTTACAATTATGCTTCCGCTAATCATTTAACTACGTTTTAGATTTGAAACACCTTTCATATTGTGCGGTTGAATTTTACTTAATACTTGTTACGTTCAATATGATTGGTGGCTTGATCCTGGTCATGTCATGCCTCCAAGCGGTGATACTCCGCGTGTGGATTTTGGGGGTGTGACAGATTGGTATTAGAGCCATTAGTTATAGTGAACTTGGTTTTAATAAGGGAAAAAGTTTTTGTTAAAACCAGACTATAACCTGTACAGTGCTCAACGATCCACAACGACGCTTCGCTCCACGTGCAAGACTCGACATTCTAGGTGATATGGTTTATGTTTTATTGCCTACTTGCTAGTTACATAGAACTTTGCTCATGGTATGCTTAGATAAACGTAGCAACTGTTAATTGAAAACACTTGTGTGCTTACTCTCTTCTGTCATCGCACTTTCGCGAACCTCTCTCACTCATGTTTCCTTTGGTATGAAGATCATGAGTGGACGTGTCAACATGACCCAAGCCTAGTTGGCGGCTTTCATCACTGAACAAGTTACTGCATCACTCGCAGCTGCCCAGGTAGGAGGTATATCCTACAGTCGCAACTTACTCTAGGATCCTTAGATCCTACTCTCGTAAACCAACACTTGTGCTTAATTCTGTTTACTCTTACGCACACGACAGGTCAACACGTTTAGCCACCTGTATGCACATTCAAGACGTTCATGGACTGTCGTCCAAATACTTTTAGTGGCACTGAAGGAGCCGTTGGACTTCTCCATTGGTTTGAAAAGCTCGAATCGGTCTTCGAGATGTGTGAATGCCCTGAGGCTCGTAGGGTGAAGTACGCCACTGGTACTCTCGAAGGCACTGCGCTAACTTGGTGGAACGCACAAGTTCAGATGCTGGGGTTGGCGGCTGCTAATGCCACCCCATGGAATGATTTTAAGGAACTGATCAAGCGTGAATACTGTAACCGTGATGACATCCACAAACTGGAAGTGGAGTTCTTTAACCTGAAGATGACGGGGTCAGAGATAGAGGCGTATACGAAGCAATCGAGGCATAAGTGATGGAAATTGACCTTGGAATGGTATGCGTAACTACCAACACAGAGAGTAACGCGTTAGGACGTGGCGGAATGTGAAAAGGTGGAATCTGATAGTGAAGAAATCGTAGGGCTTGTTTCGAGCAACGACGTTGGAGTCAGCAGTCACAACGACAACAAGGTGCTTGTAACCCTAGCTTTCAGTAAGGAAATAAAGGAGCCTACAACGGCAGTACTTGGAATTTTTGTAATGAAAACAGCAACACCAGAAGTGATGCTCTTGGAAAGGAATTTAGTGTTGGCATGGGCGACGCCAAGATTGTAACAACATGGTGGCCTACACATTCTTAGTAACAAATCGCTTCGTCACTGTTTTGCTCAACCCTGATACTTCTTGAAACCGAATCTGCTGTGGAATCGACAGGTGTCAAGCTCACAAAAACCTCATATGATTGTTGGAATGCAAACTCGACCTTGTAGGACAAGTGTTCGACGTCGACCATCATTCTACTACTCTTGCTAGTCTTGATGCAGTGGTCCGTATGGATTGGTTATCCGGATATCATGCAGATACACCCAGTGAGGAGAAAACTTTGTGTGGAGAATTGTTATCTGACCTAACACGCCAGAGTGGCACAACGGTTTGCGCCATTTCAACAAGAGAGGCCAGGAGTGTCTACGGAAGGATTACCCCACAATGTTAACACTCGATACTGATGTCAAGGTTAGGAAAAGAGGATCGAGGATCCACCAGCTGTTCGTGATTACACTCCATGTGCTGCTAGAGGAAACTTCCAGGATTATCTCTACAACTGTTAAGAAGGAACTCAGTTTGACCTCATGCCAGAGGCAGTTCTAACTACTCGTACTCCTTACCATTTTGCACCAGGAAGGTTGCAGGAGCTGTTTAACCAACTACAGGAACTGTCGGATAGGATTTTTCGCTTTAAGGAGCCCTCTCTATACCCATGAAGAGAAGCCTTTTCGTATGTGTACTGATTATCGAGAACTCAACAAGGTGACAGTCAGGAACCGTTTGCCTCAACCACGTAATGACAACCCGTCGACCAGCTGCGAGGAACAAGCTTCCATTCGGGAATTGGCTAGTGAACGAACTATCGACAGATGGGAATCCAAGGGGAGAATGCTCTTAGAACAACATATCGAATGTATTGCCGCCATTTCAACGTTATACACCATGACCATTGAATTGACCAACACACCAGCAGCTTCAGGGAATCGCATGAATCGACCACATTTATTGACAACATTCTGAATCCTGACCAGGAGAACGGAACGCCATAGGTGGCATTTATATCTTATTTTAGAACTCCTGAGAGAGGAGCCACTCCGCTTAAAGTCTTGTTAAATGCAATCTCTGGGTTAGAGAGGTGGAAATGCACGTGGAACTCGCTGAGATCCGTCTTGGTTGGAACTGATCGACGCCAAAAAGTCCTTCGTGGATACAGCAACTTCTTAGTCTTGCTTGATGCTATCACAGATAAATCACAGGAATTGCGAAGGTCGCGCAGCTTAAATCTCTCTAGCACAGCAGGGTGCTGTGTTCGTAGAAGACGGTACAGGAGGACGTCATTTCAACTTTCGAATCCCGACACTGCAATGCTCTGAGCATCGTTTTACCCAGGATACGGGTGATATAGTGGTATACCATGATGGAAGGAACCAGAGTCCCAGCTACACACCAACGCAACACGAGAGAATGAGGACTTACGTGATGGAACTACAAAGAGTAACTGTACGACACACAACTGGCAGTGAAAACCGTGGCCTTGGGATTTTAGATGGAGGCAATACTTGGACGGTACCAGATGCATCATTTAGACCGATCACAAGGGCCTCCCAAGTATCGATGTTCGAAAAAGCTAAAACATACAACGTTCCCGCTGGATGGAACTTCTAGATGAATACGACTGCGAAACCTGAACGTGCACGAGCTCTGCAACTCGCTATCGACTCTAACTCACCAGTATCAGACTCGCTACTTTCAAACTGGAGAACTGAAGGAAGAGGATTTTCAAATGGAACTCATGCGGGGCATGGAGAAGCCACCTTTGACAAATCAGACGATACTCGCTACCCCATATAAACGAATGCGGGACTCATGGTTACAATTGCTTTTGTAGTTTCATGGTTAAATTAATAGTTTATCTTTTGTTTGTATTTATCGTCAACAATACAGAAGCATGGGGGAGGAAGGGAAATGATGCACTTTTGCAGTGTTGTCCATGATCACCAGGTGTTTGTATTCAACGAATTTGGAAGACCATGAGCAGCATCTATTGAGCAATCTACGCAAAACATCATCTTTTTTTAGCTTTCCAGAGCCATAAGCAGCCAAGCTTTGAAGACTATGAGCAACATGTGTTGGATTGAAAAGCCAACACTTTTTATACATATACTAGGTTATCACCCGCGAATACTCGCGGGTCGGAAAATTTAATTTGCATTAATCGAATTATGTCGTTAAATAAAATAAAAACACATGTTTTCAAACGTTCTTGATGAACACAATTGAGAGAGAGAGATAGTATAAACGAATTCGTGAGTTCTTAATATTATTGAAAATTTTACTTGTTGGGATATATAAATTTATTAAAACTTTGTATATATATATATATATATATATATATATATATATATTAAAAACTGAATAATGTGTGACGACTTGTATATTTTAATTAAGTGTTAATGTCTTCAAAATTAAAAAATAATTATGGGAAGTTTAATATTAATTTGTTTATTATTATTATCCTAAAGAATAAGAATATGAAGTATTAATGGTATAGTTATTTATAATTTTATTTGTAGTATAGTTTTTTGTAAATAAAGCAACACAAAAATATTCATATGTATAATAAACAATGAAAGGAAGTGATCCAAAAAAATAAAAAAACATTGATATGTATACCACACAAACATGGAGGATAATCTTAAAAATTAAGACATGAGGATCAATTACATTGGTATGTCCCAGTTCAACTAACCACTATGGCTCAACATAAGTCACACATTGTAGGTATTCTTTTGTCGTCGGTATAAGCTCATGGTTCACCACATAATTCGGCATGTCCCTCAACCCATAAAGAGCCGAGCTCGGGTGCATATGGCACCACATTCCTTTCCTACGATTCACATATTCTCCCGCCCCTTTTAGCCTTGCAACATTATGAAAATGATCCGAACGTATTGCTTTCCTTACAATATCAAAATCTAGCCCACACGAGGTCAGCCGAATCTTGTGTGTTTTTAATGTCTTAACCGATGCGGCCTAATTTTCCGGACCTTTTTCAGACCCCTTCACCTGCAGATAATGATCGTTACATCAGTGACCAGTCTCCATGATATTGATTAGCTATCCACTATTGGTACACGTTCAGTACCCAACCAAACTGACCCAGGTTGTTTTGCCACTTGTACATAATATTTTTTCTCTTTAGCTATAAGTCTATAAATACTTAAACACATTGAAATTACCTCCCAAAGAAGTTGGAAAATTCTGAGCGTTGAGGGTGGCAGAAGTAACAATAAGCATAAAGTCTCGACGCCTTGCAACCACTTTTTTTAAGGATCCCGAATAACACATCAGTACTTAATCATCTTTCATGGGCTTCGTCGATCACAACACTGCAATATTGCATGAAAAATTAGAGAAGTTAAATTAAATTAAATAAATAATTATATATTACACACACCATCAACTGCGCTATTAGATAATACTTACCAATATTTGTCAAGATCAACATCTTTCAATGTTTCACGCAGAAGCACACCATCAGCCATGTACTACAATGCAAATTAAAGAGCATAAACATTTGATAAAAATGAAAAATATTGTCACGTGTTTAATCAATTGCCATATCCAAGCTTTAGTTACCAAAAACGATGTAGGAATCTGTATGCATTAAAGATTACACATTTGGTGACTTTCAAATTTCAGATTTAACACCACCATACAACCCATCCCCCTAGCCTTTTTTTTAATTGACCCATTTGGGATAAGACAGTAACCCAATTGCTCAATTCATATGTAAACCGGTAGAAATAAGATTGAAACATACTTGATGAGGACATCGAGTAGAGCTCAACTCAAAGATACGAAAACTTCCATTGCTTGACCTCGTTGTCTTTAAGCATCTCAGTGAAAACCTTGACAACTTCATGTGGCCCCGTATATAAAAACTAACCTATAAATATCCAACACTTCATAAATAAAGAATAAAAAAAATATTGTACACCTCCATCGCCAGTAGCCGCTACACATCCACCTGCAGTCACCTCGAATAATGAAACTAATGGGCCTTTTTTAGTGGTTCATTTAGTCAGTTCCTAGTTAAAAATTAACTATTTTGTCTATCACCATTTTCATTAATTTTTAGTGATACTTCATACATGAATCTATTTATAACAGCTATTTATAACAGCGGCCCTTGGTATTGAAATGGAGTTGTTTGATTCATCGGCTACAGTTTTGCCAGTGGCTCAAGTTACCGTCACTTCAAGTTTCTATGCCCTCAATGCTTCAACTGGTGCTCTTGCTATAGTCCCTAAAGAAGCAACCAAACTTGAGACAAAATCCACTACTTGGGCTGATACATTGAACCGTTGGCTCGTTAACCTGAATATAGCTGGATGTGAGTTGTTTCATTCTGAATTCATAACAGGTTTGAATCGGGTTGACCATATACACAGTTTTAGAAATAAATAACAGTTTTTAAATGCTAACTTTCATAAATTGGTTATATAAAATTCAAAACAAAATATAAAATTCAAAACAAATGTAAAATATTAACGGGCCATGATGTGTTACCCGACCCGCTCAGTTTATCTTATCTCATTTTTATGTCAAATATATGCTAATAATGATTCCTTTTTGTATGAGCCAGCTAAAACAAACCTATTGTTAGATATTGAATGGTGGAAATCCTAGAAAAAAAGTAAAAAAAAAAAATATCAATCCAATTCTACCTTTGTTAGGTAAAATGTGGTTTAGATGAAGATCCCTGCTCAAATCTTCCCTAACAGCTTTTATCGAGAACAAATTCACGAACTCGTTCCTCCAAAACCAGGATTCATCTCATGTAAAAGGGAGTTAAAGTTTTATACGCATTTAACTTAATAATATGTAAAGTGGATTAGTAATTTGTTTCAACTTAATAATGCCAACAACATATTGTACCTGTTATGACCAGATCTTTACGGTGTTATCCATCACACAACTGGCAATACGATATATATTTAAAGGGTGGAAATCCTAGAAAAAGGTAAAAAAAAATATCAATCCAATTCTACCATTGTTAGTACTAAAAACTAATAATTAAAAAAATAAAGGTTTTAAAGTGCTAACTATACAGGAATGAGCTATCAAAAGGTAATTAAATGATGGTCAAAAGATACAAACTTTATACCTTCCTCGTTAGGCCTTGCCTTACTTCATCATCTGAGAGTGTATCAAAAATCTTGAAATCAACCTTTTTTTCTGTGAGACTCTTGACTACCTGATAGATTATAACGATTGAGAAATCATTTTTGGCAGCAGGTTATAATAAAAAAAACCTCATCGAATAGCAATAAAATCACAAATAAAAAGACAACAATCAATCAACTTTCCGCTGAAACCAGATAAGTTAGTCTTCCTGAATTAACAATAAAAAGCAAAATACTTTAAACGTACAACGGACAGCTTCAAAACACAACGAACTCATTCTTAAGGCACACTTCGAAGCTAATTTTGAACCCTCGCTTAATAACACCACTTATGTTTAGGTTGACCAACGTTAAGTCAAAATCATAGTACCATATTAACAACATACATGGCCTATAACTAATTACCATCGGGCTTCACTATCATCATCTGCAGGTGGTGCTACTATCGAAGAATCCCAAAACATTTGCATCATTGAAGTGGCAGCATCATTATTAATTCCTCCGATACTTCCAACCTAAACATAAATAAACACAATAGTGTTTATAGACGTTTCTAAAATTGAACCACCTATCCGCGAACCATATTAATACGAACCTAACCAGGGAGAATTTAGCTTACCGAAGCTACAGCTATGAGAGTGATCTGGAGTTTATTGATAGTGGCAAGAACAACTACATTTGAGTCAGTGTATAAATGCTTCAGTACATATGTAAGCTTAACTATATATTTAATTTGAGTTACAAAAGTTTGCCACTCCAAACAATGTACGTCGAGGGACTGCTATTTTGTATACCACATCATTCAGGCTGGTATGGCGGCCCTTCATTTCTCTCTTCTTTACCCATCCTTTCTCTGGAAAAAAAGCCTTTATTGCGTTTTTGGTAATATTATAACAATGACCACCAACAAATCAATGTCCTATGACAAATTATCATAAAAATTTTCATTTTGATCATCAGTATTGAAAAAAGGTCACAAAAAACAGAGGAACCAATTTTTGTAGTTGACATAATGAATGGAAATATACATAAGTCAAAATTACCTATTTACTTCTCACCCATATTACATTCAGTGCCTCCTTTTTCTATCCATCAAGTTCTTCAATCACCAGCTTTATCTTTAACTTGTTCCTATTCAATGAGGATACCGTATAGTTAAACTTGCAGCGTAAGGTAATCAGGTATCAAAATATTGACTAACTTTAAAGTTACCTCCTAAAATGCCATCTCTGGTTGACACCAATGTTGAGGCAAAACCTCTTTTGAACTAAACCCATAATGCAGCTTTCAAAATCCATCATTAGTGTCTCGTGCAATGATATACCCCTAAGATTTTACAAAAAAAAGAATCATAAACTATTTGCCATCGGAATGTTAGGTAAAATGTGGTTTAGATGAAGATCCTTGCTCAAATCTTCCCTAACAGCCTTTACCGAGAACAAATTCGTGAACTCGTTCCTCCAAAACCAGGAATCATCTCCACTTGTAATAGGTTGTTGTAATAACACTGCTGCAAGGTCAAGATGTCTAACAGGGGCCATGTATTACTGCATGAAATACAACAAAAGATCATTAGAATTTATAAACTACCAACTCAGTCATATTGTTTAAAATTAAATGAAGAACATAGTTATACCACTTCATTAGAAAGAAGAATAAGACGACCAGGTTCTAACCAAACGGTCTCTAACATTTTTTTTTTGAAAAATGGTTCTATCATTTAAATAAGAAACAGGGAGCGTCTGGAAATTTGAAAGCCCACAAAACAGCCAAATACAAAATGTGATTACAAAATAATATACGGAATAAAAGTCACTCCACCTCTCCAAATCTTCCAACTTTTGGAGTGGGATGTGCCGTCATTTTCCTGTTGGCTTTTTCCAATTAAACAGACATATTAGAAACATAAAACACACACCAATCAAAGAACAAAACAAAAGGTAAAACAAAGTGAAGCGGTCAATATAATGCATGTACATAAAAAAGCTATAATCATAATATTTAATGTCACAAAGCACACTGTCAATCAGAGAATGAATCAAAAGGCAAAACAAAGTGACATCTGTACATATAGGAGGCAATTTCAATCCATTTATGTAAAAACTGCTCAAATTTCAAGTTATACTATAATGATAAGAGGTCAGGCTCATAAAACTAAAAGTAATAGCTAAAACAGTAACAGCATATGGGTTTAAACTTAAAAGTCAAACAAAGCATACTCATTATACAACCTCCTATATTGTTTTGTTAATTAAAAACAGATCATACTTTTTAGTTTCTATAATAGCTTGCAAACATAATTTAAACTGTATATTTATAAAATCACCAAGAAAATAAGACAAAATAATGTTAATCATTCAACCCATTTTGAACCTATGTTGGCCGACCCACCCATTTTGCCACCGAAAGAAAGTTAATTATGAAAAGCATACTTTGTTGCTTTCATATCTGAAGACGATAAAGAGAGAACCCTTGTAGAAGCTCCTTGCACTGTAATTGGTAACCTTATACCCCTAAACAAATGCAAACAGTGGGCCAATAACCAATTTAGTTTATATACCACTCCCAACAAATAGTTCATATAAATTAAACTTACCAGTTCACGTGGACAAACAACTTCTGATTCATGAGCATTATTTGTTTCATACAGATCAAACAGCGCTAGAATGAGATTGAAATATCTACCACAGATGTGATCCGAAAGGCCATGAAAGCTTGCAACATGAAAGCTGAAAAAGTAAATGCATAAACTATCTATTCAGCGGCATCCAAACATCAGCAAATGTACATTCCCAGCACATAACAGTTGTACAAATACATATTACAAACCTCAGTATTCATTGTTTTCTATAAACCCTAAGTTCTTATGTTTCTATCAAACAATTCATTCACATACAAAGCAAGAAACTACATAATTCGACTCACCCTTCGTTGTCAGACTGGAGAAGATCAAGATATGTGTCCCGTTTGTTTCCAGTAACCTTAAATACAAACGGATACTAATGACCAGAACCCTAGCCGTCATAGCTGAAGGGGCGGCTAGGGCATTTTGTCCTAGTTTTCAGATCTGTAAAATAAAACCACACCAAGAAAAAAAGCTGATAAAAAAGAGTACACAATGAAAATAGAAAATAACGGTAGCCGGAACTCACATATTTTTAAATCGGGATTTGGATCATGGCCGTCGCTAACCACCCTATAGCCACAATAACGCCACCACCGTTGTTCCACGTGAAAACCCTAACATCATTAACATAAATCGACAACATTTAAAGGACACACATAAACTAAATCTTGCAAATCGCAAACCTGATTACGGAATCTCAATAGCCTTACTGTCTCCAATCGATTTGGGTGGAAATCAAAATTGTAGAGCAATGAATGAAAAAAAAAACCCTAGATCAATACATGTCAGAGATGGAATCCACCTCCTACATCTTCTGAATTTCAGGTATATAAATCTCCATTAAAAACCCTAAATCTAAGAAATAGGAGAAGATAATAAGATGAACGATTTGATTGCTCTTGATGGATTTCACAGGAAATCACCGTTCGGTTGAGAGAGCAATTAGGGTTTGCTCTAGGTAATGAAAGATGGAATGAGAAATTTGTCGGATAGAAATGTATTTAAAGGATCCGACATTAATCAAACGGGTCATCAAAGTCGGGTTCGGATCCCGCGTTTTCTCATAAGATTTAACACGGAAGTTTTTGGAGCCAAAACCAATTTCTAGATTGCCTTAGGTGATGCCACCTCATTCTCCAAGCCCTCATAACATGACACATAAGCCCTTATTTATCATGTTTATATATATATATATATAGATTTAATTCCATAAATAATTGTTATTTGGTCAAATTAGTTACAAAACTGTTGTTGAATAAAACATTAATTAATTGAATAAAATAGTTTAAGAGGTTATTTAGGAGGTTGTAATGATTTGGTCGACCGTTCTGCATGTTTCCTTTTTAGTTCTACTTTTCAACTTTACCCCTGGCCGTTTATTTATATATAATATAACATGATTTGGCCAGTTTATCAACATTAATTAATCGAATAAAATAGTTTAAGAGGTTATTTAGGAGGTTGTAATGATTTGGTCGACCGTTCTGCATGTTTCCTTTTTAGTTCTACTTTTCAACTTTACCCCTGGCCGTTTATTTATATATAATATAACATGATTTGGCCAGTTTTGTTTTATATAAATAAGTCCAGTAACGCCCCAAACCAACTTAATTTGGTGGCGCCAAGTTATAGATAGACCACACCTACGAATAAGAAACTAAAGCCGGGATGTGTGTAGTAATGCCCCAAGCCAACTCAGCTTGGTGGCGTCTTCAACACCACCCTTATGGGGCCATTTAAAGGCGCCATGATGTCTTCTATCGTAACAATAGCGGGTGCTAGAGGGAGAGAGAGTGTGGCCCATGTGTGAAGAACCAGTTACATTTTTTTTTTTGTTTTTAATATAGTTAAAGGCGCTTTATTCCATATTGTACAATATATTACGAGTGGATTGATAAACTAACAAAAAATGAGTATCGCGTTGCAAATCGCATCGGCCGCCGCATCGCGCGGGTAGAAAGCTAGTATATATATATAGGGGAAGGATCCACTAAAAAGTGGATTTTGCCTAAGTAGCCTAAGAAGGATTGTGATGATGACATGTGGCACTCCTAATAAGTAGGAATGAAGGGCATTTTGGTCCTTATAAATAGCAGTGAAAATGACATGTGGCACCCTTTTTGTTTTTAAAAATACAAAAAAAAATCTAGTACAAAAAAATCTAGCACAAAAAATCTAGTACAAAAAAATATAGCACAAAAAATCTAGTACAAAAAATCTAGCACGAAAAATGTAGTACAAAAAAATATAGCACAAAAAATCTAGTACCAAAAATACAACACAAAAAAATTTAGCAAAAAAATGTAGTACAAAAAAATCCAGAACAAAAATTTGAGAAAAAAAAAATTAAGACAAAAAAAATCAGCACAAAATTTTTAGTACAAAAATATAGTACAAAAATCCAGCACAAAAAATATTATACAACATAGAAATACAACACATTTTAGTGGGTTTTTTGAGTCTTCATATTTTATATAGCAATATGGTACTCAGATTAAAGATAAAAAGACGCTCGATTTTATGGTGAAATTTTTATGAAAAAATAATGTCGTATAAAAAAGTTATGAACGTTTAAAAAATGGGGGTGAAATATGCATGTGCCTTACATGTGGAGAGAGAAAGTCCATAAATAGGATTTTCCCAAGATACCCTTGCACTCCTCCTTTCTCATACCCTTTCATCTTAACCATTGATTTAAAAAATGAATGGTTAAGATTCCTTCTTAGGCTACTTAGGCAAAATCTACTTTTTAGTGGATCCTTCCCCTATATATATATATATATATATATAAGATTACATCACACTAGCTACAATATAATTATCTTCTTTTTATTTTAGACATCAAAAGTTTTCCCTTTTTAAGTTTAGACAGATGAAACTTAAACTTAGGCATAATTTATTTTATCAAATAGGAAACATAGATAATCAATAATTTTATACTAAAATGATTTTTTTTCTATGTATTAAATATGTTAAACAATGTGTGTTATATTTTCTATATTATTTTTACTTTTAGACTAATTACAGTTTTTATTAGTTAAATTTATTTATTAATTTTTTAAAAAAAATCCCTTCGGCGCTTTTTTGTTTTTTTTTTTTTGCCCAAAACACTCTAAAACATGTATATTACATGTGTTATTTTTTTCAAAAAAAAAAAAAAAGTCGGGAGGTTGGGTAAAAATGGGGGGAGATTTGGGTTTCCAGAGTTTTCTAAGAAAATGAGGGTTTTCTGTCTAGCATTGCCCTATATATATATATATAGGAGAAGGATCTGTTAGGAATCACCCTTTATTGCGAGAACTACGAGAACCAATGTGAACACAACCAAAAATACCTAAAAATAGCTAAAAAACACACATTTTTTTAAATAATTTTTATAGAAAAATCGCTACTTTTAGTAGCAAAAAAATTGTTTTTATAAATTTGTTTTGCTACTAAAAGTAGCGATTTTAATGTAAAAAATATTTAAAAAAAAATTGTGTGTTTTTTTTATTTTTTTTAGATTTTTTAGGTTTTTTGAGGGTTTAGTTTTTAGCATTTTAGCTTGTGGGGGGGGGGGGGGTTGGGGGGTTTAGGTTTTTTTTTTTTGGGGGGGGGGGGGGGAGAGTAGGTTTTTTTTAGCTATTTTTTGTTGTGTTCACATTGGTTCTCGCGGTTCTCGCAATAAAGGTGGTTATCGCATGAACCTTACTATATATATATATATATATATATATAGGGAGAGAATAATTAAAAAACTTGTTCTTCGTGAGAAAACTCTATCAAACGATTGTTATTTGTATTGAATTTTTATATGGTTTAGTTTTGAGGGTTTAATTTTTAGAATTTAGGGATTATATGTAAGTGTTTAGGGTTTTGCATTTAGAGGGTGTTTGGGGTTGAGTTTTGAAAATAGATTATGCGTTTTGAATAATCAGAATAAGATAATTAGCTGTAACAAAACGTGCTGCAGAAAGATAGTGTTTGGATTTGATTATATTGTTTGATATCACAATAATCAGATAATCAATAGTGTTTGGATTTGATTATATTGTTTGATATCACAATAACTAGATAATCAACTATTTGAGTGTTTGGCAAGTATATATTTTATAAAAAAATAAGTGAAAACATAAGATCAGTTTTTGGATTATCACGTTTTCCTGCAGTAAAGGGTGACCTACTTTTGGATTATCACGTTTTTATATCTACTAAACGTAAAAATCAGTTTTTATTATTTTTTTTACCAAACACTCAAAATAGATTTTTTACGATTTCAAAACACAATAATAAAAAAATCAGGTTGAAAAAGCAATTCAAAACACACCCTTAGTGGTTAGCTTTTAGGGTTTAAGTTTAGCTTTTAAGGTTTAATTTATTAGGGTTTAGAGTTTATTTCTTAAGATCTAGAGATTAAGGTTTAGAGTTTAATAATAACGAGTATTAACACCCCCACCCTCACCCACCATGCACGCGCGTTGTGGTGGGGTCGTAAAGCCATGACAAATAACACCAATACCACACCACCATCAGTGACCATCAACACTGAAGTTACGGCGTGTTAATGTGGAAAAATGAGACCGAGACGTAAAACATGGAAAATAATAACTAAGTCGATTAAAGACCCGCGCGTTGCGACGGGCCTGTCAAACGGGAAAAATAGATGACATAAAAACGTTGAACCACACACGCAAATTGCACCATGTTAACTTGCAAAATATAGAAGGAAACGTAAAACAAAAACGTAAAAAACATTGAACCACACACGAACGTTGTGTCATGTTAAATCGCAAAATTTAGAACAAAAGGTAAAACGAAAATTTTGTGAAATATGAAAAGTTAGGGGACCAAAGTTGAAAGTTAAAGAAAATTATAAGATTAAATTGGTAAACATGAAAACTTTTGGACTAAAAGTAAAATATCAATTAACTTTAGGACTAAAAGTATAACACTATATATTTTTTTTTTGAAAACCACCCTATGCATAGAGTACAACACCTTTATGCATTACAATGTTACTTATTTATAGTAGATAAATTGTAATAATTTTGGATATGCCACGGTTTTACTCAACTTTAATTTATTTAGGACGTGACTTTTTCGTGATTTATATTTACGAATATGATGTCACAAATGTTTTTATCCACATTTTGTCACGAGAGTTTTTATCTATATTTCCATGATTTTACTCGAGTTAAATATACGACGTGACGTACCGTCGCAACGCATGAAATATTTTACCAGTTTGTATTATAGTACACTAATTTCTTCAACACAAGAAAGCCCAACTAAAATCTCAGCCCACTATTTTAAAGAAAATTATCACCGGCCCAATCTATTTTACAATATGACCGGGCCACATAGAAATATTTAGTTGAAGTCCTTCAATTTTTAAGTCTCTAGCCCACTTAAAATTTGTATCAAACCAATGTCTGGTTGGTCATGTGGTTTGCAAATATTGTAGACTTGGTCCCCATCGGTTTACTAATTACAGAATTGGTCCCAATGGTTGAAAATTTTGCACTCGGGTGATCATTATCACTAACCTATGTTAATTTTCTCAGTTAAATGTATGCGAAATGACTAGATTACCCCTAAACAATAAAAAAAATAAAGAATGGCCCACCCTCATCTTCTCTCCCCCCCCCCCCCCTCTCTAAAACCCACCGCCACCACCTTCAACCCACCACCACCACCATTATCTCCCCACCACCTTCAACCCACCCTCATAACAAACACATCTGATTCGATTTAAACCAAACGTCAATACATTTAGCATGAAACAAGTGACGACACAACGGCAAAAGGCGTAGTTGATCAATCGGTTCAAATTTCGATAAACAAACGGCAATCACCACCGGCGATGTTACCTGTAAGTGACGAAAACGTAAACATCGGAAGCGAATCAAGTGATTCAACTTTACTAAAACGTCAGAAGCCAAATCTTTGGCATTTATCCAACTTTGACCCCTCAACTTTCAATCTTCCACATTTTTTATGAATTTGGTTTCTCTCGTCCAACATACTGGGAATATTTGAGAGTTATCGGACACGTGTTGCCATATCATTCGCTATAAATTTCCGAGGTGTCACATCATGGTAACACGATTTAAGGAGATTAGATAGTACACAACCACACGAATGTGAACTAAACGACTCCCCCTTGCACCGCTAAGGGAGGAAGGGGCACAAAAGGGTAAGTACCCTAGCCCCGACCAACCATCACTCGCCATGTCAAATATTGCTCAAAGCACCCATTAACTAGTAAGTGGTGGCGGCGCCTACCTATGCCCAAAACTTTTTTTTAATTTAAATAAATTCAACATTAAATTGTTTATTAATTTTTTATTTGCTCAGTGCTTAAAGTTAATTTAAACTACTACAAATACAAGATGGTGACATCAGCAGGCAATAGTGCCTCCCTTTAATTGGGCGAAAAGGGTGGCAGGTGTAATAGTGCCAGGCACCTGCCTGGCACTACCCTATTGGCCCAATAAAATTACGATTTTATCCTGATTTAAATTTATGAATTTGCTATCAGTTCAAATTTATGTTTTCGCCCCCGCTTAAAAATAAATTTACGCTTTTGCTCCCAGCTAAATATTTCAATTTTACCCCCGGTTAAAAAATTACGATTTTGCCCCGTTTCAATTTACAGTTTTGCCATTAGTTTTTTTCCCCTTAAAAAACGATTTTTCCATTAGTTCAAAATTATGTTTTTACCCCCCACTTAAAAAAAAATTACGTTTTTGCTCCTGGCTAAAAATTTCAATTTTGCCCTCGGTTCAAATTTACGATTTTGCCCCGTATAAATTTATAGTTTTGCCATTAGTTTTTTTCTCACAACCAAGTTACGATTTTACCCTCAACTTAACTTTACATTTTCCCCATCGTTTTAGTTTGTTTTCCTGGTAACATTACAATTTTGCCCCCAGTGTAAAATTACAGTCGTGCCGGCAACTTCCTGGCACTCCCCCGTTGGTCCATTTAGTTTACGATTTATCCCCGAATTAAATTTATGATTTGGCTCTCAGTTAAAAATTACGTTTTTTCCATCGTTTTAGTTTTTTTTTACCAAAACTATAAAGGTTTTTTGTTTTAATTGGTTTACTACGGTCTTATCATCGTTTTTGTTTTTTTTTTCCCTAGGAAAATTATAGTAGTCTTTTTTTAATTGGTTGAGAATTATTCGGTCATCGCCCCGCAACACGGGCGGGGCATTTACTAGTAAAAATACAATTCATAAAACCAAAAGAAAAATTAAAAAACTTAAAAGTGTAAAGCTGAGGACTAACATTATTGTAAATAATATTTTGAGTAAAATGCACGGATAGTCCCTGTGGTTTTGCAAAGTTTCAGCTATAGTCCCCAGATTTTGGAAATTACACTCATAGTCCCTGTGGTTTGACAGTTTGTTACGCTGATAGTCCCTGGAGTGGATGCAGGTTAGTTTTCTCTGTTAAGTCCATCTGAAATTACTTATTTACCCCTCTCTATAAAAAATAAAAAACCAATATGGATTGTTAAAAGTGTGGATCCACCTTATTCACCCCTCCCTTATAAACCAGCCACCATCACCATAGCCACCACCTCCACATCCACCACCATACACCACCGCCACCACCACTATTACCCCACCACAAAATTGCAATAATACAAGGTAAACAACAGCAAACAGCAAATACCAACAACACACGCCACAGCAACAAAGATAACCACAAAAAACACATCAAATGCCAAGAATGTAATACAGAGCCTAAAACAAACCAAATACACAAATTATATCAGAAAAATGTAGTTCAGATTAAGCAGTTTCTAGGAAGAAGATGAGAGATGAACCAGTATAACCGAGGTGAATTTTGAGTAAGATGTTGGCCACAATAAGACACCCAAAAGAATCCAACCATCCAACAAATAAAGGAAAACATCGTATTAACAGATTCCAGATGCTTAGCAACACTGCCACAAATAAAATGTAACACAACTGACATACATGTAATCCATACAGAACAAGAGCATACTTTTATTGTTTTTTCACTTTGGAAGCATAGTTAAGGACAACAATAACCCCTTACCCAATTAATCCCAATTTACCTCCACCACCATACACCACCGGCACCACCACTATTTGGGGTTAGGGTTCTGATGGGGGAGGCGACCGTGGAGTTGGTGTTTGTAGTGGAGGAGACGGTGGTTGGATGGTGAAGACGGTGGTGGTTGCAGGCGAGGAAGTGAAGACGGTGGTGGCGGTGGTGGTGGCAGCATCCGGCGGTGTTGGTGAAGATGGTGGTGGCGGCGGCGGCATATGGTGGTGGTAGGTGAGAGAGAGAGAGAGAGTTAGAGAGAGTAGAGACAGGTGGTTGTCTAAGTTGGGTGCGGTGGTGGCTGGTGGTCAGCAGCGGCAGGTTGGTTGTGGTGATTGTTAAGAGATAGAGATAGAGAGAGAGGCAAAGTGTATTTGTTTATATATATGTGTGTGATTTTTTATATTTTAATAAAAGCAAGGGGTAAATAAGTAATTTCAGATGGACTTAACAGAGAAAACTAACCCACATCCACTCCAGGGACTATCAGCGTAACAAACTGTCAAACCACAGGGACTATGAGTGTAATTTCCAAAATCTGGGGACTATAGCTGAAACTTTGCAAAACCACAGGGACTATCCGTGCATTTTACTCTAATATTTTTTAAGAGGTAAAACTAGATTTTTTTTTAAACCCAAGAGGTAAATTGAATGGCAGAGCCCACAAAATTCTAGCCTTAAATTCCTGTCGCTCACATCCACCATAGTCCATGGCGCAGGGGAGGGTTCCCAAGGCCCTTCAACGGTCAAAAGAACCGTTGAACGGTCTCTTTGACCTCGCAAACAACAACCAGCAAACGGGTTCCACTAACCGGACTTTCTACCCGCCGAGCCAACCCGTAGGGTGGCGGCGGGGTTCTGGCACGAGATCGAACCCGTGAGCCACTTACCCGCGAGTGACCCAGCCACCCAAAGTCTAACTAACCTCTTAACCAGTTGACCTATCAATGTATGATGAGTACCTATTGATGCTATGCAGAAATGAATTCATCATGCACTTGAATTATTTAGCACAACTTATTCAAAGCTCGAGAAAAAGTTCACTTGAATCTGGCTCATTATAAACGACCCAAACTTGTCATTAAATTAGCCCCAAGTTTTAACATTTATATTTATATTTTAGAGTTAATTGCCATTTTAGTCCCTGTGGTTTGGCCCATTTTGCCAGTATAGTCCAAAGGTTTCATTTTTAACATCTGGATCCAAAAAGGTTTCGTCGTTGCCTTTTTTCTTATTTCTTTTCCCTCTGATTTGGCGCCCGTTTCACCCTGTATATGACCAGATCGATAGAAACCCTAAAATCCTAATTAACTTGAGCAAAGCAAACCATCTCTCATACCTACCTTCAATCTTCAACAATGGTGCAATGTCCATGTGGTGCCCATACTGTAATTCGAACTTCGTGGACCTCTTTGAACCCCGGCAGACGTTTTTATTGTTGCAATAGACAGGTATTTGGGTTTCTTTCAACATCTTCATAATTACCTGCGATTTGTTCATGTTTTTATCATTTTTTGTTAACAGGGGGAAGGGGCTGTGGATTCGTTGCTTGGGCTGAGGCTGAGTTGTGTCAAAGGTGTGCAGGAATCATAAGAGGGCAGTTGAACTCCATCCGCAGGCTTGAAGAAGAGAACAGGAGATTGAAGTGGCTATTGTGTGTTACTTGGGGTTTATTGATGTTGTACTGTGTGTGTAGTTAAATGATGCGTATTTAGGTTATTTCGAGTGTTTGTAGTTCATGAATATGGGATGAATGTTGTAACATTTTTGGTTTAGCTAATGGAACTATGTTAATGGTGTTATATGAATGATATTTGAATGATTCTTGATGGTATGAATGATATAAGATTGTTGATGGTTTAGTTAATGGAACTATGTAAATTTGCCGATAGATTGTATCGTACAAAGCGGCCATTACAAACCTGCATTATATTGAACTATGTTAATGGTATGAATGATGTAAATTTGCCGATAGATTGTATCGTACAAAGTGGCCATTATATTGAAGTAAACTGCCAAATACAAACTGGCCATTAAAAGAAACTGACCCATTACAAACCTGCATTATATTGAAGTAAACTGCAGCCATTACAAACCTGAACTAAACTGCCAAAATACAAAGTGACCCATTACTGAACTAATCTGCAGTTGACGATTACATACCAAAAGACTAACTGACCCATTACCATAACAGATTACAAGTACCAAAAGACCTAAACTGTTTTACCAAAATACATAACCATAACCCATGACAAGTACCAAAATACATAACCATTAATTGTTTTACCAAAATACATATCAAAGACCTAAACTGCAAGTACCAAAATACCTAAACTGCACCACTTTGACTTGCACCAACATTTTCACTTGGACCTGCACCACTTTGACTTGCACCAACCTGACTTGCACCATCTTGACTTGCACCAACCTGACTTGCACCATCTACATCTTGTTTTTTCTGTCTTTTCTTGCATGTCCTCTTGTTGTGGCCTCTTGCCTTGCAAATCTCACATGTTACAGTGTTTCCCTTTCTGGTCAACTTTCCCGCATCTGGAATGGATGCTTCAGTATTCTGTGTTTGGGTCTGTGTTTGACTTAATTCCTCTGCTGACTTCTTCCTCTTTTTCTTTGGTCTGCCTATCTGGTTATGATGTTTAGGAGGTAACAAAGTGGTGGGGCATCTCGACTTTGGCCATTCATCCATACCATTGATTGGTTCAATGGTACACTCATAAACCAGCTTCCATGTTTCATACCAGTATGCTTGATCAACCCACCTTTCTGGTATGGGTTCCCCACCTCCATGTAGACCCTGATTCCAGATTGCAGCCACTGCGTGCTTGTGATTTGGTTTAAATTATACATATTTTATGTCAATATTTCCTACACTTTTGAGTGTCTTAAGAGTTGTTTCTATTAAATTTTACTCATAGATGGCTCATATATAAAATTTTGATGATATAAAGTGAAAATGAGTTAAATGCTTTGAGTTATTTAAAAGATGTTAATTATTAATGGTCAAAGCTCAAGTAACTTACTATTATAGTAATTAATGACATTTATTGAAACATGTAAACTCAGATTTGATCATCGTACGATTGCAAGCATATGCCAAATGAGAATTTAGTATTTTAAATACACTTTAATTTGCTAAACTTAAGTTGCATGTCAACCAGGGCCGGCTCAACCAATTTGGTGGCCTAAGGCGAAGTAAAATCTTGTGGCCTTTTTTCCCAAAAAAAATGTATGTGATTGAAAGTTAAACTTGAAGGGCCCAAGTGTAATTATTTGAAAGATTATGTTAAAATTAAAATACAAGATAAAAAATGCTGAACCAAGGATTCGAACTTGGGTCTCACCAACATCCATACATTCACAAAACCACTACACTACCAACCATCAATCTGTTGATAACTCACACCCTAAATCTTTTATAAATGGATTATGGTTTCATTAAATTGTGGAGGCCCTATAATTTTGGTGGCCCAAGGCCCAAGCCTCATTTGGCTTACCCTTGGGCCGGCCCTGATGTCAACTCTAGGTGACATGGAGCAGCCAACAAATTGTTGCTCTAGAAAGAAGGCGCAAAACAGATGATGGGAATTAATAAAAAGGAGGTGCAATTAATTCGATGGAGGATTATTATATTTGGGCCACAAGATTTAGTTAGAAGGCAATATTGATATAACCTTGTAGGTGGCTGCACGAATTTTATGATTGGGGCTGGCAGGTGAAACGCAAGACACATGCCCATATACCATCATCACACGTAAGCCAGGCCCAACTCCTTTAGCCACATGCTGCTTATGATGCGATAAATGGGCCCAATTCGTGTAGTTGTATTGAAAAGAGAGGAGCCGATAAATGGGCCCAATTCGTGTAGTTGTATTGAAAAGAGAGGAGCCCTATTATTTTGGAAAAGGGAAGCAAACGGCAGCAAGAAAAGATACAACATCAAAAGACGTCGAACAAGAAGTGGGACGCACGAAAAGAGAGGCATATCAGACGCACAAAATCAATAGCAACGCACGGATAGGAATCATCGGGTACGAGTTCGGGAGCATTCGGAGTGAAGCATTCGGGTTTAATCCTCCCGTCTTTTTCTAGTTTCGTTTAATTCCAACTTGTTTCATGATGAATTCTGTTATGTTTAAGATTTTTATGATGTTTGAAACCATGATTATCGGCTAATTCTTTTAAGTCACCTAGACTTGATGAATGGATTGATATGAAGTTTTTACCTTTTTCGTTAATCGCATGAATATTATGGATTGATTGTGTTTAGTAAAGAGTTTGTTTTATTGATTTGATGCACATGCGTACTTGAACTTGGTTTATTATTGTCATTTGCTTCGTATGATTCTTAGTGATGGTCTATATCACAACATAGAGTCATACTAGGGTTTAGGATTTTGGTGAGTGTCTATATCACGTAAGAAATCTTAACTTTTTAGGGAGAATCGGCCGGTAACCCCTAGAAGTAATTGTTAGTAATTTGCTAGGTTTTAGTGTCCTGCTAGTCCTAATACCTGGAAAGTGAGGGGCTATTGGCAGGTCTTAACCGGCGAATTGCGTTAGATAGTCCTTGGAAAAGGTCGTGTCTTAGTTGACCTGTCGGGTTTATTAGTCTATCAAGTCAAGTTTAATAACTCAAACTACCCTAGATCTATGATTGGAAAAGAGTAGGTCACCATTAGGGTACTTACACAATAATTAGACAACTGGAAATGCGTCTAATAACCGGTAGGATTAACAGCCTAGGTAGTTCCACAGGTTTCTCCTTGAGAAGGGTCGAGGGGCTTAGTTGGTTCTTAATAGGTTTAGTACTTTAAGATCTCGGTTCCATAATTCATGCATTTAACTTAATCGGTAATTCTTTAAAAGTAATCCAGGATTCTAGTCTAGGTGGTCTCGTTCATCATATAAGAATCGTCTTCGCCTTACTTCGTATTAGTCTAGTTTTTAGTTTAATAATTAGTTTAAATAGATTTTCTTTGATTTTCCGTAACCCCCCCCCCCCCAAACAATTAAATAGTTAGAGTCCGTGTCATTCTAGGTCTAGATAGAGTCTAATTAGCGTAATCAGAGAGTCTCGTGGGTTCGATACTCGGACTTACTTAGGCTATACCGCATTGACCGGTACACTTGCCGGTGGTGTGGTCTAGGTTTTAGAGAGTCTGTTTTTATAAATTTAAAACTTAGAGTGTCTAATTTAGGGTTAAAATTAGTTAGTTTAATTAGACCACTTTTAGCACATCAAGTTTTTGGCGCCGTTGCCGGGGACTCTTTGGCAATTGCGTTGATTACTTTATCTGGACTTAATTGACATCATACGTGCTACTTGCTTTTGTATATTGAGTCGTAGGAGTCTAATTGTCCGTGTCTTTTAGTTTTGTTTTTTATTTTTTTTCTAGAAAATATGTGTGAAATTTGTGGAGGACCCCATTTTACTGTTAAGTGCCCACAATATGAAGGGTCCTCTGCATATTATTATGCTAACCCCTATGTGCAGCCGCAGTCATATTTTTTCACAGGGGTATTCCTCGTACCAATATGAGGAACTGTATCAGCAGCCTCAACAGCAAAATTTTGGAGTAAATGAGCAGGACCAGCTGGATAGGATAATGGGGTTGTTAGCTCAACTGGTAGCTACGGATGAGACTACTCATAAAATGATTCAAGAACATGAAGTCCTGTTTCAAAATAACCAGTCTATACTCTCAGACATTCGATGTTCAGTAGAAGAAATGTCTAGGAAATTAGAAGAAGTAGAAGAAACTGAGAATAAGGGCATCATTGATTTTGGTTGTGAAGAAGAGGAGACTATGATGCAAATGGCTAATTGTGGGATATTGAGAGAGAGTGTGGAAGAAGTAGACGAGTGGCAAGTCTACCAGGAATCATTGGTTAAAGGGGTAGATATTGATGAGGTATTAGATTTAGGAGATTCCTTAGGTAGTCTGTTTGATGATGAGGTAGAAGTTAAGGTAGAGAAAAAAGTGTTAAGTTGGGAAGATGAGTTTTTAGGGGAGTTAGAAGGTTTATCAGAATCGGAACAAGTAGGGGAATTTGATCCATTAGGTGATTTAGCAAATTTAGAAGCCCTACTAGAAGGTAAACCCGAGAAAATAAGTGAACCCACACCGCACGTAGAAATTAAGTGTGGGGATCTTCCCGAAGAAGAAGTGGTGGTGGAAGAGGAAGAACACCGCAGCTGGCCTGTGGTACTGATAGCGAATGCAAGAAAAAGTTTAAAATCACGGGAGAAGGCAATGAGAAGAACACATGGGATTGTGATTCGGTGGCTCCTGCCAGGTAAGTTCAAATTTTGGTGTTTTAACCCGTTAAAAATTTTAAAATCATTTTATAATTCCACTACAGAAATTTTAAATGTTTATGAGGACCGGGTGGAATTAAACGGGTTAGACCAGGTTCAGATCAAAGAGAAACCTCCTGATTAAGTTCAAGTGTGGGGAGGTTTTTGTAGAGTTTGTATAGAGTCGTAGTTTTTATATATTGAGTCTTAGTTAGTAGTTTTTGTTTGGTTTTTGCTTGTTTTGTTTATGCAGGTTTGAATATGTACCACCCGTACTCAATCTCCATTCGGGTGATTTTGGAGCTGCTTATCAAATTTCAGGCATTTTCCAAGTGTACTAGTTAGAGTCAAAGCCGATCGCGAACGAAATGCTATACGATCGAGCTGGATTGGACGAGAGAGTTGGAGCATATGCGTTACATAACCAGCTAAGTCCTTTCCATTTATGCCCTTAGTTTTTTATTTCTTATTTATTTTAGTCTTTTGAGTCGGTTTCCATCCTACATTGAGGGCAATGTAGAGTTTAAGTGTGGAGTTGGGAAACTATCGTTTATTGTCTAGTTAATGAGTCTTGAGTCATAAAAATTTAAAAAAATACAGAAAAAGAAAATTAAAATTTGAAAAAATCCAAAAAAAATTGAAAAAAAATCAGAAAAATGTTATTTGAAATGAGAAGTTTGCAAAATTAATACGGAAAATGATAGAAAAGATGAATTTTTGCTTGGGTTCAAATAATGATAATATGAGATTAAATAAATCGAGCTTGCGTCTAGTTAGGGATATGTGGATAGGCTTGGGTTTGGTTTTAAGTCCCTTTGAGTTAATATACCTTAATTGTCGGTCTGCTAGTGGGTTTTCGCCTGGGAGATATGGGAAATCAAAACTGCCAATAAGAGTATAAGGGACACCGTTATAAGTTAAAACCGTTAGAGTTTGTGGTCATGCAAAAATAATAAAAAAATAAAAAATAAAAAGTGAGCTAGAAACTAAATGAAAGTAGTGCATTCCTATGTAGTCTGGGCTGGGGATAGCGACTCTACAGCCGGATTGCCGCTAGGGTGTGTGAAATCGACCGTGCAAAGAAAAGAAAAAAAAAGTACCGAAACCTAAGTAATCTGGGTTGGGGATAGCGACTCTACAGCCGGATTGCCTCTTGGTTAGGGAAAGCATCGTCTATGCTCATTGAAAGAAAAGGAAAAAAAAAAGAAAAGCGAAAAAAATGGAAAAAGAAAAAAATTTGATTGTAAATTCTCTTGGTTTTGATATAAGACGGTTGGGATTTGGTCCAATGATCGTTCCTTCAGTTCTATAAGCTTGAGGCGGGAGTAGGTGGACTGTAGATTCTAGCGTGAGACCCTAGGTAGACTGGCCGCACTTAAATTAAATTCACATGATAAGGGCTTAAGATCGGATTTGGGTTTAAAGGGACAAATATATTCGCAATCGCGACTAACGCAAGCTTTGGTTTTAATAAAATATAAATAAGTTTTTGACCCGAGTGATTATTTATCTCTGATTCCGTTGCATAATTCTTTTTCAGGGACGAAAAAGGTTTAAGTGTGGGGATATTGATCAAGGGTTGGAAAAGAATAGGTCAACATTAGGGTACTTGCACAATAATTAGACAACTGGAAAGGCGTCTAATAACCGGTAGGATTAACGGCCTAGGTAGTTCCACAGGTTTCTCCTTGAGAAGGGTCGAGGGGCCTCGTTGGTTCTTAATAGGTTTAGTATTTTAAGATCCCGGTTCCATAACTCATGCACTTAACTTAATCGGTAATCTCTTAAAAACAATCCAGGATTCTTGTCTAGGTGGTCGTGTTCTCATATAAGAAAAGTCCTCAGTCTTTATTCGTCTTTAGTCTAGCTCTAGTTTAATTTAGTAGTTTAATATAGATTTCCTTAGTTTTCCGTAACCCCCCCCCCCCCAATCAACAGTTAGAGTCTGTGTCAGTCTAGGTCTAGATAGAGTCTAACTACTTTCCAGGTATTAGGACTAGCAGGACACCAAAACCTAGCAAATTACTAACAATTACTTCTAGGGGTTACCGGCCGATTCTCCCTAAAAAGTTAAGATTTCTTACGTGATATAGACACTCACCAAAATCCTAAACCCTAGTATGACTCTATGTTGTGATATAGACCGTCACTAAGAATCATACGAAGCAAATGACAATAATAAACCAAGTTCAAGTACGCATGTGCATCAAATCAATAAAACAAACTCTTTACTAAACACAATCAATCCATAATATTCATGCATTTAACTTAATCAGTAATTCTTTAAAAGTAATCCAGGATTCTAGTCTAGGTGGTCTCGTTCATCATATAAGAATCGTCTTCGCCTTACTTCGTATTAGTCTAGTTTTTAGTTTAATAATTAGTTTAAATAGATTTTCTTTGATTTTCCGTAACCCCCCCCCCCAAACAATTAAATAGTTAGAGTCCGTGTCATTCTAGGTCTAGATAGAGTCTAATTAGCGTAATCAGATAGTCTCGTGGGTTCGATACTCGGACTTACTTAGGCTATACTGCATTGACCGGTACACTTGCCGGTGGTGTGGTCTAGGTTTTAGAGAGTCTGTTTTTATAAATTTAAAACTTAGAGTGTCTAATTTAAGGTTAAAATTAGTTAGTTTAATTAGACCACTTTTAGCACATCAGCTTGCAAGGCATACCAGTAAGGTCCCATTTCCTGCATGAGCATGTCCTTTCACCAAGATTAACAACCCTTTGATCTAAGCCATGACTGACCTGATACTTTGTTCCTCCAGTCCAAATGCAAGTGTACTGTGAGGCTTCAGACTTGATTGCATCAAATATCCTAGTAGCAGCAGGTGTTAAAGGACCATTACACTTGGCAATTAACTTTTTGACAACCACAATCTTTTTCATTAGGTATTCCCTAATGAATTCAAGACAAGTGATGATAGGTTTGTCCCTACCATACACCAGTTGCCTATTGAAGACCTCACACAGATTGTTCAGGAGTACATCACACTTTGCCCTACCTGTACATGCATAACTTTATGTTATTAATGTGTACACTTCAATAAAGAAGTTTATGTTATATATGTCATACCACTGAAATGAGATCTAGACCAATGCCTTGGAGGAATTTCTTTCAACCAGTCATGTAAGTCTTTATCTTCTTCCTCAACTGCCTTCATTGCATTTTCCCAACCTCTTGGTGTAAGGACACTAGCACAGCTCCATAACAAATCTTTGTAGACATCACCCTTCCATCTTGGTTTCATATTATCATGTATATGCCTTAGGCAGAACCTATGTTCAGCCTTTGGATACACCTTTTCTATTGCTGGTATTATACCCTACATAAGCAAACAGTTTATGATACATAAGAAAACAATTAAATCAGTTACATAAATAAACAATTAAATCAGATACATACCTTCTGCCTGTCACTTATAAAGGTGAAATATGAGTTGGGATCCAGCCCTAGATCATCTCCCAAGCACATCAAAAACCATGTCCATGAAGCCTTAGATTCTGACTCAACCAATGCATAGGCTACCGGGTAGATGCCATTGTTTGCATCTATACCAACTGCAATTAAGACCTGCCCTGGATAAGGCCCCTTCATGAAACATCCATCTAGACCCAACAAATTTCTACCAGCTATCTGAAATCCTCTTTTTAAACCAGCTAAACAAATGTATATCCTTTTAAACTGCCTTGTTGGAGAATGTGGGTTAGGCTCCCTCTCAACCTCTATTTTTATTGTTGTACCAGGATTAGCCCTAAGCAATTCTTCACAGTAGTCTCTAAGCATTGTATATTGAACATTATAATCACCTTGAACTCTCTTTGTTGCCTGAGACCTAGCCCTAAACATCTGCATTACAGTAACTTCTACCTGGAACTTCTTTTGTATCATATCTTGTAAGGATTTGAGTGGAATAGTAGGATTAATCCTAATAGTACCTTCAATCTCCTTGGCCAGCCAACCGATTGTGCAGAGCCTAACATCCCTTGTGTTTAAACATATGTGCTCTTTCAAGAAGGTTTTAACTACCCAAGAGCCGACACTCTTGCTCTTTGATATGTGCAGCAGCCAAGGGCATGTAGGGTTTATATCCCTTTTTTAGGTTTAGGTTTAACTTAGGCCCACTTGCACTTTTTGCTGAATTTACAGATGTACCCCCAGCAGTTAATGAACTTCCAGATATACACCCAACATTTAATGAACTTCCAGATATACCCCCAACTGTCACATCTTCAACTTCCAGCCCTTTTGCTTTTGTTTTACCCCTAATGTTTGTTACATCTTCAGCAACAGCCCCATCTTTTGCCTCTGTTTCACCCCTGACCAGTTTAGGATTGAACCCCTTACACACTACACGAAACCTAGATGTATCATTTCTTACTATCATCAGTTGCCTCCTACTTTCCACTGCATGTTTTTAAGTAACCTTTTGATTTGTTCCTTATTACTAAAGGTTTGACCAAGAAAAAAAGGACAACCATCACTTTTTTGGTTTTTTTTATGCTTCCTCCTATGAGCCCTCATTCTCTTTTGCATCTTTGTGTCATTCTCATCATCACTCAAACTATCAAATTCATCTAAGTCAATCTCAACATCCATGTTCACATCATCTCCAATATCTAAGTCTGCCCCATCATCACTTAAATCAAAATCTACTGCAGCCCTAAAATCATCCATATCAACATCATACTCCTCAACAATGTTATCAACATCCATAATGTAGTCTGAGTCTTCATCAGATACATAATCTACTTTGGCCTTTCCTTTAGAAACCTCATCAACTTTGGCCTTTCCTTTAGAAACCTCATCTATATCACTACTATCATCCTGCTCATAATCACCTGCCTTACGTTCAAAATTGCTATCATCTGATCCATCACTACCACTATTTTCTGATCCATCACTACCACTATTTTCAGATCCATCACTACTTAAAATCTCTTCAACAATGTGCTCCCCATCAGCTGCACTATTTTCTGATTCATCATCAACATTTTCATTGATATCATGCTCTGCATTGTTTCTTAACTGCAAACCTTCATAATCAGGTCTAATATGTTCTACAAACACATCTATCAGTTTAGTAGTTCTAGATAGCTTTAAAAGATCAAGAATATAGCCATCATTTAACAGTGGTCTTAGCCCTAAATCCAGATCCTCTCCTGGAAATCTATACATAAATCTCATATCATCCTCCTCTCTATACCCAATATCCACCATCATATCCTTCAGTACAATGACTGAAAAGTAATCTGAGTTAACCTTGTCAACATAAGATACCTTACCCTTCGCATATGTTATCCCAGGATACTCTGTAAATTCACCTCCATGGTGTATTTCGATTGAAAAGTTTTCAGGGTAGTTTACTGCATAAATGAACATATAAACTTCAAATAAGGGATCAATCCACTTTAAAAAGGCAAAATTTAAACAACATTGTTGAGTATTAGACAGAACTTACCATATGCCTCTTCTGGATTGAATACTTCATTAGGATCACGAACACACCAAGGCTCATTCATCGTTCAGAAACCACCGCACAATGCTCGTTCACAGCTCAGTCGCCTTTGATCGATCGTCTTCGTTTCGTTGTTAGGGTTTTAAAATTGTGGGAATTGTCTGTGTTTGTGATCGATGTAATGAAGCAGGTATGTCATTTAAAGAGCTTATAAAGGCTTTAATTAAAAGAAAAAGAAATAAGAAAAAAGGGTTAATAAAAATAAAACTGAAATGATAAAAATGCCCTTGGCAGCTTTAACATATATGGATGGAGTTAAGTCAGTTGGACCAAAATGGCAACGATGAAACCTTTTTTGATCCAGATGTTAAAAATGAAACCTTTGGACTATACTGGCAAAATGGGCCAAACCACAGGGACTAAAATGGCAATTAACTCTATATTTTAAATAAAATTTATTTTATCTTTTAAGCCCGACTATTCATAGTTAATCGATCCAAACTGACCCAAAACCAAGTACAGGTAAAAAGAGTTTTTGAAATCAAAAGGAGGACCGTCTTGTTTACGTTCCGAGGCGAGCAATGGAAATCCACACTTATAATAATACTAGTAGAGTGCCCGCGCGATGCGGCGGGGGCGACACTTTGTATTGCGACACTCGTTTCCGGTAGTTTTCTTATTCGTATAATATTTATGATAACATTATTTTGGTGGATATATGTCATAAGTGTTACACATATGTAAAGTTTTGTTTTTTTTTTATAAAACTTAATAATCAAAAGACAAAAAAGTATTTTTTTTATAAAAATAATAAACAAAAGACAAAAAATAAAAGATAAGTTGTTATAATTGTAAAGTATGTTTATTTTATTAATTAAATTATAAAGTATAATTTTATTCTTTAAAGTTCATAACTTTTTTAAATATCCACATAGTATCATCCAATAAACTTTAAGTTTAAATTTTTTGTTTTTATAAAATAAAAAATAGTATTTAACTCGTAAGTACGTTTTAGACCTTAATTGTTAAATTTCGTTTTTTACAGATATAAAAATTTATATTTTTATAAAATTTCTAGAACTGTTTTTATAAAAAATAGGATATTAAGAGTTTATATCTTTATTAACTTTATATAATACTAAATTCAGATTTTTAGTTCCTAACTAATCTTATTTATATGAGTATACTTTTAACTTATAATCCCTAAAAATATGCAACACAATCTACTATCTATCTAGTCAAGTTGGTAAAGAATTCTTTTGAAACTAACTAAAATTATCTATAACAATATCGTTGAACTTATAATTCCTAAAAATTTGCAACACAATTTAGTATTTATCTATTAAAGATTGTAAATTTCTGGACTATTTTATTTCTATTACTTGTTACAAGAAATGTTTGTAAAAGAATTATTTTTTTATAAAAACAAATGTTTTGTTTACAAATAAAGTAAAAAAACAGTTTTACACATGTAAAGTTTTGTTTTTAATGAAAAAAATAAAAGTTAAGTTGTTATAGTTGCAAAGTAAGTTTATTTTGTTGGTTAAATGATAAAGTTTATAATTTTATTTTATAAAGTTCATAACTTTTTTTAAATATCCACATAGTACTCATCCAATAAACTTTAAGTTTAAAATGTTTGTTTTTATAAAAATAAAAAATAGTAGTTGACACATAAGTACGTTTTACATTTTTAACTTTAATTGTTAAATTTCGTTTTTATGTATATAACAAATTTATACTTTTATAAAATTTTAAAAACAGTTTTTTATAAAAATAGGATGTTAAGAGTTTATATCTTTATTAACTTTATATCATAGTAAGTTCAGTTTTTAGTTTAGCTTTAAAGTTTATTACGTTATTATTTTTTAATTAAGAAATACAAATTATTAGATTAATATCCAACAATAACTGTAATATTTTATAATTTCAGCTTGACTATATCTAACTGCAGTACCTATTTATTGCAACTTTAGGATATTTACTTATATAAGTTCAGTTGACTTATAAATTTAGGATACTAACTTTATTTTTCACTTTATTAATATGGTCAATAACTGCATTATATTAACACCAAAAATAAAGTTTAAATATAAAATAAACTTTATTCATACGTCTAGATCAAACATAACAACTGAAAATGAAAAAAAAAAACAAAAAAAAAAAACACTTGATAGATTTCATATTAGACTGCATGAAATCTGTTCCGCTTCTAAATTGACACTCGAGATATTTTTAATCGGGTTTTCTGGTTTCTGCTTGAATCGGCAGTATCTTCTAATTCCTCTTCTTTGTCATTGTACTCAAAATCGTCTAAATTAATAACCTCACTCTATTTCCATTCAAAGAGTCTCTTGGATCTCTTCCTTTGAGTCACAAACTTCCGATCCTTAAAAATAGAATACAAAAGTTAAAAAAAAGATTAAATAAACCTTAAAATTACCTCTTCAATAAATTCACGTTGAAGATTAAACTTGTATTGACTAAACATTGCACCATAAGAAATAATATCAACACTTTTATCACCATCATCCTACAATAAAACATACATATAATAACATAACAAACATGTTAATATGAAAGATATACACAAAAATAATACTTAAAAACCAACAAAATCAGTACCTTAGAATCTTGTTTGCCAATTGGGTTGTTTAAATTGGCATATTCATCATGCAACTGAATTTGAAAAATCAAATAAGTTAACATTCACATAAAAGTAAATAAAAGAAAACAATTATTCACTGCTGAGATATAACAGAATCGACCATAGAATTTTTAATCTCGCATGCTTGATTTTTCGCAACAATTGAATTCAGAACTGGATCCATTTTTTAAATTTGTTTAGCAATAGATATAAGGGTGTCCAGCTATGTATTTATCGTAGTAACTATAGAAGTGCATTAAGGTTTAATTTTAGATTTGCCACCCCCTTATTTAGGAAGTTTGTTGTGGTTAGTTTTAAGTTTTTATAAGATATATCTAAGTTTATATATTAGGTAGTTTTAATAAAATAAAATGTGACACATCATATCTTCATTTTATGTTACGGTACTTTGAATTCTTTTTTTTTTTTTTGCATAGATGGAGCCCATCTTTGTAGATTAGGCGCATTAGATGACAAAATATTAATTACTTGTAGATTAAAGTATTATCGACTTGTACCTTTTAATCTGTGCGTCGATATTGAACAAGACAACTACAGAAACGTCGACAAAAATGTATAGGTCGTCATGCTATCTTTAGATTTTTTTTTAAACAGTATAGTTTACAAAATATGTCAACAATACGTAAAAAATTATAAGTTTGTTGTGGAGGGGTGAATTGTAACTAATTATCTATAATTTTGTTAAAACCTCAGGGACTTAAGTGTAATAAGTTTAGGGGCTAAAAAATAAATAGTGTTTAAAAGACAAAACTACCCTCATTTTAGGGGTCTTTCTATAAATAAATGAGGGAAAAGTTCTTATTTTTTGGGTATCTTAAAATACCCCCCCCCCATGCATTATAATATAGTATAGATAATATAGAGTAAACTTTCGTTTTGCTCTCTGTGGTTTGGTCGTTTTAACGGTTTTGTCACAATCTTTTTAAAATAGTCATTTTACTCCCTGATGTATAAAACTTATCTCTATTTTACTCCTCGCCCCTAACGCCATCCAATTCAACTGTTAAATCCTAGTCACATGCCCCTCATAAGATGGGCATTTTAGTCTTTTCCCACTCAAACTTATTAATTTCCTATTTAATTTTCGCACACTTTCTCTCTCTCCACCATTCCCCACACCTTCATCATCCCCAATTCTTAAACCCTAATGTTTCATCAGCAAGTTAACAAATTCTCTGTTATACTTCAACAACAGTAACAAAATGGCCTCAAATTACCACTTCACAATCCTCTATTTCTTCACATTTTCTTTCAGTTAGTAAATAAGTGCTATCTTATGAATAAGTATACCAACCCCACCATCTTCTTCCCCAAAACCTCCCAGCTCCTCACCTCCGCCTACCATCTCCGGTGGTCCGGTACCTTCCCGCGGCCACTCCACCTCCACCATGAACCACCAATTATTTAAACTTATGATCGGTTCACTCATCCGCCACCCTTACTAAATCCGTCATTATTCAGGTTTTGTTCGGATTCATCTTCAATGTTATTGTTGCGAATTAATTGGTACCTGATTCGAAGTTTTTTGCTACGGCGGATTGTAAATAGCGCATTGTTAGATCTGTTCACTATTCTAACTGCGATGTTTGACTGTGTGTTTGGTGCTCCAAATCAAGTAGTTATCTTCTTCTAGTATAACCGATTTCCCCCCTTTTATCTATGTTAAATGAGTTCGTAAATACTGGAGATGTTATCTAGAGATCAATTTTTAGATTTTATTATGTTTTACATTGGAATTGGGATCTTGAAATGTGACGTGTGCGCATATATACATGTTTTACAATGAATTTTACACACGATTCAGTTTTAAATTTATAAAAGTGATTTATACTTCAACATTAAAACACACACGAAATGGCAAGTATACCCCGTCATATATATAGTAAAGTGTCGGTAAGAACCAAGTATCGATCCAAGGAAGTGGGCGGAGGAATAATACTAGACCTTTGTCATTAAATTAACGGAAGAAAGATAAGTTGTGTGATTTTATAAAAACTAAAATAAGCATAAACAAATATTTATAAAAAGATAGTAGACTCCAAATAATAAAATAGATAAATAGCCTTGCTTTATACACAACCAAAGTATGTGAACTAAGTCGGTTTTGTCACTAGAAACATTTGGTCAATTCTCCATTTTCAAGACAATTAGTATCCCTTTCGGGAATCCTAACATGACAATCATTCAGAAAGCTAAAACGATAAACACACTTTAACCACCTAAAATTGTTCTTTAACGTGCAATTGATAAATGTCTATGAAAATCTCTTAAAAATAAGTTAGGCAGCCGTTAGGATTATTCTAACCTCACTTAAACAAGGAAAGCGACACCGATAAACACAATGCAACCACCGAGATAAGCATAATCTAGATTAAATCACAACCAAGTTCATTTTACAAATCTTACACGATAATTCACTAAGATAGCAATTTTGGCCTAAACTACTAGCTAAGCTAACAAATCATGGCAAGAATTTATAACGACACTATCTAACCCGTTTAGGCCCTTACGTGACGGCAAGATCTCTTGATTAACAATAATTACATTTTATTAAATCACTAACCATTTCTAGTATCATGATGCATACATTTAAACCAAGCTAATCTAGTTAACCAAGTTCAAAGTTTACTAATACAAGATTAATTAAGCTTCATTTTTCAACTATCTTAACTAACCAAGCACTAATCATCCAACACAATTACTTATAATCAAGAAATCAATATCAATAACAAGGTTGCAAACTAATCATCAAAGATAATCATAGAAAATACTTCAAATGTCATTACAAACCAAGTTTAACAAACTAATGGTTATAATCTAGCAAGGGATTGTTGTGTTTTTGCCCAAAGGCTACAATAATACATAAATCATAATCTAAGTACTTGAAAGATTAACAAAAACTTGGAAAGATTAGAAAATCCAACCATAAACAAGTACTAGACTAAGGATCCGGGTAGTAATCGAGCTAAACGGGATAATGCGGCTTGAATCCGGGTGAAAGCTAATGCCTCCGGAGCCTGAAAATCGCCATTGGAGCTCTCCAAAAATCCAGAATTTCCCAAGATAACGAGCAGACTGTTTCTGCTGTGTTTTTATACTTTTTGCTGATGCACGGTCGTTCCCCATACGGTCGTTCAGTTCCGAGACTTCATGTTGCACGATCAGTCGCACCTACCGTTCAGTTCCGAGGACTCTGCTGATTCACCGGAGACGCACGGTCGTTCCTCACATGGAACGACCGTTCTTCACCAAGTTGCTTGTTTTCCCTGGAACGCCCAGCCGCACCTACCGTTCATTGCCGAGATGATCAGTGTTGTCGGAGATGCACGACCGTGCATCAGGTGGAACGGTCGTTCTACAGGCCCAGATCAGAATCCTTAACAGAAAGTCCGCAGATTTGTCGTTTTGTCCGGAAAGTCCTCGTTTTTGGTATCATCTTGTCTGAAATGCAGTTTTAGGCCTGTAAACACAAATGTAGATAAATAAGTATCCGAACGACGGTTTTACGGCCAAAAACGCATAAAATAGGGGTAAAACGGGGGACTAAAATATGTGTAAATTAGAGTGTATCACTAACTAAGTTAACAACTTATGTCAAGAATTCATAACAACACCATTTAACCTGTTAAGGTCCTTCCGTAAGGGAAAGCCTACTTGATTAACAATAATTACCCCTTATTAAACCACTAACAATTTCTAGTATCATGGTGTAAACATGTTAAACAAGTTCAAAGTCTACTAATACATGATTAATTAAGCTTCTTTTTGCAAATATCTCAACTAACCACATACTAATCATCCAAGATAACTAACTATAATCAAGAATTCAACATCAATAAATAAGGTTGCAAACTAATCATCAAGGATTAACATAGAAAATGTTTCAAGTGTCATTACAAACATAATTAACATACTAATGGTTGTTGTTAAGCAAGGATTACTAGTGTTTTTGCCCGTAGGCTACAATAATACATAAAACATCAACCAAAATGCTTGGATCATAACAAAATTATGGAAAGATTAGAGAATCAAACCATAAACAAGCACTAGATTAAGAATCCGGAAGATAACGGAGCTAATCGGTACAATGTGGCTTGAATCCGGGTGAAAGCTAATGCCTCCGGAGCCTGAAAATCGCCTAAAGAGCTCCCAAAATATCTAGAGTTACGAACAGAATGCTGTTGTTTGGTTTTTAAATAATTTTGCGATAGCACGGTCGTGCCAATAAAGTGCACGACCGTTCACTTTTGAATCACCGTTCACCATACCGTGTGACATCACCTTATCTTGGCCGGTCTTCGATCTCGCACGGTCATGCCAATTGTTGCACGTGCGTGCATCTCTGGGTTTTGCTGGCACGACCAACTGCACTGGTGGTGTAGTTCCGGGCTGGGCTTGGACATCGGATCTGCACGGGGTGCAACCATCCGCACGATCGTTCAACTCCGGGATTGGCTTGCACTCCGGATCGCACCGACGTGCATTGCTGAGCAGAGCCCTGTTGGTGCATGCATCTGTCGACTTCGTCTTGTATCAAGTCTTGTATTTGTATAGATAGATCAAGGCACGAAAAACGAGAAATGTGTGTTTATAGGTAATTTCGCTTGAAATGACACATGGTCATTTCATGCGAAATCAAGAGTGTAATTCCGCTCGAAATCAAGTGTTAATTTCGTTTGTGTAATTTCGTGCGGAATTAGATTCCGCTTAAACCATTTCAAGCGAAATTACCTAGCCTATAAATACCTGATGTGTCTAGTCATTTGTAATGATTCTGATTCCGATAGCGAAGCTCTGCCAAAGTGTCTACAGCATTGTAATCGATCTGTTATCAATCAAAAGATAGTTTAAAGTGATAATCTTGCTGAATTGAACTCGATACGTCTGTTTCCGCCTTTCGTATTGAGAAAAACTCTTCTGATCGACTCGTTCGGGTCAAAAAATGATCCTACAAGTGGTATCAGAGCTCAGAAGGAAGAGTTCATACCAATTCAGCTGCAAATTCTGATTTCTACACCTTCTTTTCAAAATTAAACAACTTTTCACGATTAAAATCGGCTAATTTTCTCACATATTGTGTCAAACAGTGTTTTAACAAACCCTTGAGAGTTTCAAACCTAAAATCGAGCTACAACCTGATCAATTTGACAAAAGTTGGACCGAAATGATGATGTCAGCATAATTTCGTTTGAAATTATACTTAATTCCGCACGGAATTAGTATTTCGCTTGAGTGATTCCGTTCAAAATCACTATTCCGCTCAAAATTGGTATTTCGCTTGGGTGATTTCGTTTGAAAGCTTTATTTCGTGTGAAAAGTGATTCCGTGTGAAGAGGTATTTCGTTTGAGAGTGTTATTTCGTGTGAAGGATTTAATTTCATTTGAAAGTGTCATAGTTTTGTGAAACTTGTTACCGAAACATGGAAGAGGAATTTTATAACGCATTTGCTACCACCCCGACTACACTAGCATCTGTTACTTAGAATTTGAATATGGAAAATGAAACGGGTACCATGAAAAAACCGCCAAAGCTTATGAACATTGAAGAGTAAAAAGGATGGGAAGAACGATTTGAGAATTGGGTACAAGCAAATTACTAGGATGCTTGGAAATGCGTGGAAACGAAATATGTTAGACCTTTGAATGATGAGGAAGAGGATATTGCTATTAAAGATCTAAGTGTTGATGATAGAAAGAAATACAAAAATGAAAAGATGATGATTAGTCTATTGCATCAAGCTGTGAAGGAAGATATTTTGGTTCTATTGCAACATAATGGAAGTGCTTATTCAATCTGGAGAGCTTTAAAATCAAAGTTTGTTGGAAGTAAAGAAATGACTAAAAACAAGAAATCACTTTTGAAAAAAGAATTTGATCTATTTCGTGGTTTGAGAACTGAGAGCACCAAACAAATTATTGAAAGATACTGCAATCTGTTAGTCCAAATGAAGAGAGTGAGTATCACAAAAGATAATGAAGAATTGATTGAGAAGCTAGCTGATGCTTTGCCACATGAAACTTGGGTGACATATCTCATGATGTTAAGAAATAAGAAAGATTTTAGTAATTTGACACTGAATAAGTTCATTGAAAAACTTGAAGCTCAAGAGATGGAGCAAAGGAAAATCTCAAGAATGAAGGATTTTGATGGTGAACAAGATATCAGTCTTTATTACAAAGGAGGAATCAGTGATAAAACAAACATGTCACCAAAAGTTGAGACTGCATTCAATGCAAAGAGTTCGTCTGGAGGGTCTTCTAAAGGATCAAACAGCAAAACAAGTTTTTCTTCATATCCATCATTTGATCCGAACTTGTCAACAATCAAGAATGGCAAGAGATTACAAAGCAACATTGTTTTGAATCTGGAAAATGAGGAAAATTTCTCGGAAGAGGTTGCAAAAGGTCACATGTCGTTGTTGGGAACTGTATTAGAATTATATGAAAGTTTAGTTGCAGGAAAGATCGGGAATCCAATGTTGACAAAAGAGGATTACGATCAGATTGATGCTGAAGAGATGGAGTTGATGGATATAAAATGGTGTCTTGCGAGTGTTTTGAGGAGAGCCGAAAAGTTTAAACAAATTACGGGAAGAGATGATTTCCGTGATGCAAATGTTTCTACTTTAGGATTTGATAAATCTAAAGTTACTTGTTTTCGTTGCAGGGAAAAAAGACACTTCAAGAGGGAGTGCACAAATCGTGAAGCAAGTGGAGCTCAAAATCCATTCAACAACAATGATTACTATCGGAAAGCAATTTATCATCAAGTTGCTCAACAATCACATCAACAAGAGCCGCAAACTGCACATGCCAGGAAAGCAATTGAGGAATCATCAAAGAGAGCCTGTATGGTGAATCAAGATGGTAAAAAGTCTACAAATGGTTTCAGTTGGGACGAATATGTTTCAGCAGACAGTAAAGCATGTCTGATAAATCAAGATGATGAAAAATTACCAGAAGGGTTTAGCTGGGCAAATTTCAGTTGGGATGATTATGATCCTAACAAAACTCCAAATCACAAAGTTTTTGTTGCTAGAGTTACTGAAGACAGTGATAATGATGATGATTATTATGCAAAGAGAATGAAAAAGCACTTAAAAATGATGGAAGAGAGTGACAGTGATGATGAAAAAGCTAAAAAGAAAAAGAAGAAAATTAAAAAACATGTCAGCAGTGATGATGAAGAAGTTCCGGTGATAAGGAAGAAAATTAAAGACATTCCAGATTTCAAAGTTGAAGCTGAAGCTGATGCACAAAATACTCCGGTGATATGTGAGAACTGTGAAGCAGTAAAGAAGCAGAATAGTACTTTGATTCATAACATGAACAGATTGAAAGAATCTTACGATGTTTTGAATAAAGCAATGAATCAGTACAATCAGTCAAGCAGTGAACAAGCAACAACAATGAAGACACTTCAAGGAGCTTTCATGACAAAGCAGAAAGTAGTCAACAATTATATTGAAAAGTGTGCTGTGTTGGAACAGAAATTGGAAACTCAAAGAATTGAAACAGAAAGAGTAAATAGGTTGTTAAAAAGTTACTCATGTACTTCTTATGTCATTGACATGATTTATCCAACAGTTGAAGGCATGAAGGCTTTTGATGAAGATAAAGTATCTGAAGACAAAAGTTTTGAAGAAAAGAAGAAGGATAGTGAAGTGAATGATTCTGGTAAGAAAAAAGGTTTCAGCTATACAAAGTGTCCACCTCCGCTTGAAAATGGATATTCTCCACGAAATCCAAATTCAGAAAGATTCAAAAAGGCAACCAATTTACAGTGGGAGTCTGAGTCTTCAGAAAATTTGCCAGACAACATTGATGTTATTTTTACATCGTCTGATACTGATCATGAGTCCGAGTTAATAAAGAAAGTGGTCGATCAGGTGTTGGATAATGATGAAACTGAGGAGTCAAAGTTGGAGTCAAATTCAGAGTCAAAGTCTGTCATGTCAAGTCCAACAGTCAAAAAGGATAAAAGGGTTTATAATAAAGAGTTTTTGTTATCAAAGTCTAATTTGAATGACGAACCAATCAAAGTGGCATATACTTTGAATGATTCTGACAAATTATATTCTGATGAAGAATTTCCAATAAGAGGTGTTAAAACTGAAATGATAAAAACGGTTTTCAAACTAACAGAAATTAATATTTCTGAAATAAAAAATGTAAATCTTTTTGAAAAACCTAAAAAGTACACCTCAAGAGTTCAACAAAGAGAAAACAAGAAAAAGGGTTACAGTTCTAGTTCAGGTTTTCAAAAGAAACCAAATCATAACGGTAATTTCAAAAGAAAAGGACTTGGTTTTATTCCACTGAAAAATCATAAAAATGAGAAAAATTATAAACCAAAAACTGTTTTTGTTTCAGGAACATCAACTGAAGAAGAAAAGGAGCAGTTGTTCAGGAATCAATCAAACAAAGAATTCCTTGCAAAGAAGCAAGAAGAAATGAAAAATGAAGTTGCTCAAAGAAATGAGACAAGAACTTGTTTTCAATGCAAAACAGTTGGTCATATTGCTATGAATTGTTCAAAGGCAATCAAAACTAAACAGGGAGTCTCTGTTAAACTCAAAGAAAAGATTGTTGATAATGAACTACCAACCAAACAATTCAAAGTTTTCAAAGATTCAAAGTTTGAGGTTGGTGAATGTTCAAAAAGGTTTTACAAGAGAAAAGCAAATCTTGACAATCACAAGTGGGTTGTTAAAAAAACATGATGGTAGTTCTAGCAATGATTCTGATTCGTCAAAATCAGAGGAGCTATTTTTAGGTGATGAACCTAATTCCACAAAGTCAGAGGAGCCACGTGTCGAGTTAAAATTGGAAACATCAGTACCGCCAATGGATGATGTCAATTTTCCACCATTGAGGGCTGAGAATTTTAAACAAAAAGTTGGCAAAGTTGAAATTTCAAATCAATTTTTCTCTGAAAAGAAAGAATTTGATATTGAAAAAGCTTTTAACTCCAAAGTGCAACATATTTTTGGTAAAATGGTTGAAAGGAAGGTAAAAGGAGTGAAGGAGTTTTGTTAGAAGAAAATGAAGAAACCAGATAAAGATGTTTCATTCCAGGTTTGTGACTAGGATGGAACTTATTATGATATATGAAAAGTATGACTTGCCAGAGCTTCCAGGTTGGTAAGTGTGGAGCAGGAATCGGCATTTTTCTTGAGAATGTCACATTGGTGATATTTTGACTTACAAGTGGTAAATCAGGGACATTAAGTTGTACTTGATTTTCTACAAGTGGTAATGGTTAGTTGAATTTAAAACTGTTATATTTTTTCAAGTGGTTGAAAGAACAAAGTGATGAATTGATCTCCTAACCTACAAATGGTTTATTAAATCAACAAAACTTATTTTTCGGAAAAACCATTTGATTAAAACAAACTTAAGTGTTTTGAAATCATAATGGGAAAATAGTTTGTTGTAAGGGGGAGTTCTGATTGTTTATGCCAAGTGGATGGCCATTTGAAGCGATTCGATATCAGTTGTCAATTTACCTTGTACAGTTTGTTTTCAAATTTCTTTTAATGATTTTGAATTTTAGGGGGAGTAAGAATTTCAGAAAATCGAAAAACATTAGAAAATTTGAAAAAGCCAAAAAACATGATAAAATGAAAAAATGAGTTTTGTTGATAAAAGAGGAAATGATAGTATATCAGTGGACTATCACAGCATGCTAAAGAATTGGAAAGTCAAAATGTGATAAACGGTCTCACTGATGATGTGCCAGTAGGTTTTTGCACATTTAGTAGATTGTGACGAGATATAAACCTAAATTTCAAACTTACTTATATCATGGGGAACATCTCTTGGATATATGGGTAACCCCCGAAATCTTGTTTCAAATGTCCCTCTTTCTGAGATACTAGGTCTTTATACTCAGTGATATCTGGGGTATTATCCCGGGACTTCTGATTTTGCGGAAGCAATGGCCTAGTCCCCGTATAATACTTTATGCTTGCTTGAAATATAGCACCACCCTCAGTACAAAAAATGATGAAACATTGCAAAATGCTAATCATGTGCTGTTGAAGAAAAGATTCTCTAAAGGGAACACACCTAAAGTCGAAGCCGTCATCTCTCTGATTTTGCGGAAGCAATAGCCTGAGCTCTCACGGCTCTCGCATTTAACCCTTTACAGATATCATCTAGGTATACTCACCTGTAAGACTGAATATTGGGATCTGGATACGGGAGTATATTCTGATGTGGAACACGCGAATAAGTTTAAGTGTCTAAAACACTAATCTCGTATCTCGAAATAGTTGAACTTTGTGTGAAAATTTAAGTGGATCAGTATACTGACAATCTAAGTGAATCGTTTAAAACTGAAAATGTATAAAGCTTAACGGTGTTGATGATTTGTCTCAAAAACTGATATGATCCTCTTACACAAACTGTTGGGATTAAACCCTACCAAAGGAACATATAATTAAAGCCAAAACTGGATCAGAGCAGTGGATCCAGAATAAGCAGATGTTATGTTCACATGTCTCTCCCCTTGAAAGTGGTTTCAACATCTGCTGACCTCCTATCTACTGATCGTACAAACTGCTGACCTACAAACTGCTGATCTAGTAAAAGACTGATGGAAGACTAAAGCTCTGCTGTTCAATCTACTGCCTTGAGTCAAGCTCTGCTGATCCGGACAAGTACTGCTGGGTTCACATCAGTAGAATGATGCAGCAGTTGTTTAGATGTCTTTATGTAATGAAATGTAATAGCAGTAGTTAGCATAGCAGAGTTTGTATAGATCAGAGGTTAGAGTTTGTTAGGAGGTTAGATGTCACTTTCATGGTGACGTCAGCTTAGATGCCTCAGTAGTTTGCTCGTGCCTATAAATAGAACAGTGCTCTGTACTGTTCTATTAGCTCTTTACAAAATCTTCTTCCTACAAGAACAAACACTGTGAGCTCAGGCTAAGGGGGAGTTTGTATTCAGACATTGCATTGTAATCGTTATTGAAATAAATTCAATCTTTCGGTTCTTTGTGGAAAATGTTTGATTAAAGCAATTCTCTCGTTTGATTGTGTGCAAAGTTTGTTTCCATCTTAATTCTGCTGCACAACTCATCCATCTTCATCTTAATTCAAACGAAAACACAATCAAAACCAAACTCAGATCCTAACAATTGGTATCAGAGCCTGGATAGTCAAATTTGATTTAACAATCATTTTGACATAAATAGTTCAGCTCATAATCGTTGATACTGATAGTTTGTTCGTTTGTGTTGAAAAACAGAGCAAGGTTTAATCACCATCAAAGTTGATTGGAGTGCCTGTAAAATAACCAGGATGACGTCACAATCACAAGATGATAAGAATAACATTGGCTCGCTTTTTAAACCACCCATGCTTAAACGTAATGAATACAACATCTGGGAAAGATGGATGGGTCACATCCTTGCTCAACAGAACACTGGATGTTGGAGGTCTGTTGTTTTTGGTCCACATGTTCCTATGGTGCCAAGTGCTGAGGATGCAAAGAAGTTCGTTCCTAAACCAACTGAAAACTATACTGAAACTGATTTTCAAAAGTTCGAACTCGATACCAAAGCATTTAGCATCATAGCATCTGCATTACCCAATGAGATCTATGCTGGACTGTTACATTGTAACAGTGCCGAAGAGCTATGGGATGCACTGAAGGAACAGTTTGGGGGGACAGAAGAAGTCATTGAAAACAATATGGAAATTCTAAATCAGCAGTATGAAACATTTTGTCACATCAAGGGTGAATCACTGACTCAGCAATTTGAGCGATTCAGTTGTCTCATTAGTGAACTAAGGCTTGTTAAAGTAACATTTCCAAATTCAACTCAAAATAGCAGGTTCCTTAGGTCACTACCAGAAAAATGGGATACCATAGCTTTTGTCACTAGAAACTCTGTTGAGTTCAAAGATCTGACCCTGACCCAACTTCATGGTAGACTCCTGACCTATGAAAGGGAGTTGAACCAGAAAAAGAAGTTGCAAGAGTCTGGCAAAGTTGCTGATGATTACTCATTCGGTAGCACAACTCTTTTTGGTCAGGAAGAATCTGGTAGCAGTGGTAAGGATCAGGGTTATGATCACTTCATTGATATAACTGCTGGTGGAAATTTTAACAACCCTGATCCTCACTCTGCAAATTATGCTTTTACTGCAAATTGTGAAAACCAGATGTCAGATAATTTGTGTTTTGAACTCAATGATTTGCAACACTTTGATCCCACTGACTTAGAAGAGATGGACATTTTGCATCAATTGGCTTTGCTTAGTGTAAGAACAAGCAAATTCTACAAAAGAACAGGGAGAAAATTCCCAGGGTTACATGGGAATTTAAGGGTGGGGTTGGATAAATCAAAAATCAAGTGTAATAGGCTAGGTCATTTTGCTAGGGAATGCAGGAGTCAAACTACTGGTCCTATAATTACTCATCCCAGCTCAAACCCTAGACCACAAAATCAAAGCACTGTGCACTATACCCAATATACCCCTGCAGCCCATGTTAACACTGCTCACTATGCTGCTACCCCTGTGCCTGTGCATTATGTCCAAACCACTGTTCCATAAATTCAGTACGTTCAAACCCCTATCCCTCAGGCACAAGTGCAACCTGTTGCACCTCAAACAGCTGCTCCAGCAGTGGTACAACCAGATCAGTAAAGCTTCTTCACTCAAGGCTTTGTTGACTGGAGCAGAATGCCTGATGAGCTTGGTGATGAATATTTTGCCCTCTATGCTTTTAATGAACCTTCTAATGATGAATTTTTTTTGATGGCATTAGAGTCAATACCGGAGGGGATAGAAACTGAAGGTGAACAGCTAAGTGCTGAAACAGTGGATGAGGTGACTGAAGCAGTGGTTACTGCAGTTGATGGTGAACTGCTGCTGGGAGAAAATTCAGAAACCCTGATTGAACCACTGACAGACCCCTGCTCCAAAGAAGACAAGGAAGAAGAGGAAGAAAAGTGAGCAGGTGAGAAAGAAGTAAGAAACGATGATGAAGAAAATCATCAATGTGATTGTGCCATGATGCCTGCTGCCAAGGTATCACCTCAAGTTCTTGAAAAACTATGTTCAGACAAGTGCATTATTGCATTTGCTAACATCAAAGAGGTAAATGAAAACCTTAGGGATAAAATCTTAACTGATGAAGTCAAATTTGAAAAGTCATTAAAAGAGCTTAGAAACAAATTGGCTGAAAAAGATAAAGAGATCATCAGTCTTAAAGAAGAGCAAAGCATAACCAAAACTCAACTCCAAACTATGGTAGAAAAATACCAAGTTTGCAAAAAGGAGTTAGAGTCCACCCAAATCACATGTGAAAAATGGGTGGAATCCTGCAAAGGATATGAGGTAATGCTTGAAAAACAGATTAAAAGCAATGTGAAATTTGGTGTTGGTTATAGAAAACATGATGATGAAAACACTGCTTTTGAAAAATCTGTTCAAACCATTGATGAATCCACAGAGTTCATCCCCACAAACAAGAATGGCCAAGAAGTGAAAATCACTGATAAACTTGGGAACAAAATCACACTTGACAAACCAATGGGATCCTCTACTTTTGAGGAGATTGAGAAATACCAGTTTAAACCCACTTGGTCTGATGAGTGTGACATTCTTGAAAATTTTAAACCCATGGATTTCACAACCACTGATGGTGTCAAAGCTCCAAAAGCAAAAGTCATTCCTCTCAAGGACATCCCAGTAGAGGTTAAAAACTCTGCTACAAAGGAGTCTGAAAAGAGAAAGAAGAGAGAAAAGATCAAAAACCTGTTTTGTGAATTTTGTGAAAAAAAGAATCATCTAACAAAAGACTGTTTCCATTTAAAAGCATATGATCTAAACAAAACAAGTGTCATTGTTCTTGCTGAAAGCTGCACCATCTGTGGTAAAACAAACCACAAAAATCAAGCATGTGTGTATCTCAAAAACTTTGATGTGAAAAAGAATGAGTATACAGCTAAAACATCCTTGAGTCCATCAACATCATCTGTCAAATTCACCAAGAACCAACCACTGTTTGTGCCAGTTCAAACAGTTGTCACAAAACAGCTGAACCAAACATCTGTCAAAAGAGATGTTCAGGTTACTGATGCACCCCCTGCCAATCAATACAGAAGAGGTAAGGAACAACAGTCTTACCAAAGGATTCCACACGTTTATGAGACCTACAAAAGTCCCTCTAAACCTAAAGTGAACAGGCATCCTTTTGGGTACCAACAGGTGATTGGGCAAAACCCACAGCAATGGTTAGAAAGAAACAGTCCTAAAACTGTCCAAACCCCTGACCTAACCACTGTCCATCAATCTGCATCCATCCCAGACACTGTTGAGACCCCATCCAAAGCCTTATTGGCTTTGGAAACCCTAATGAACTTATCCTTTTACTTCATGTGCAGGGAGCTTCTGCATGCTTAGATAGCCTTTGGTATGTATATAGTGGAGGCTCCAGGCACATGACAGGATGTAAAACCCTACTCAAAGATTTCAAAATTCATGGAAGGGGTGATATATCCTTTGGGAATAATAGTAAAGGGAAAGTTCTGGGGTCTGGTACAGTGCAGTCTGGAAATGTAAAATTTGAAAATGTCAATCTGATTGACAATCTGAAATTCAACCTCCTGAGTGTTTCACAAATGAGTGATAAGGGGTATGGGTCATTCTTCACAAAGGAGTGTTGTAGGATTGTTGGACCAGAAATGGTTGAAAAGATTGAAGCAATAATGAAAACTGGAAAAACAAAACTTGTTGCTCAAAGAAGTGGCAATGTTTATGTTGTTGATATGTCAAAAGAGTGTCCCAGAGCTGATGCCTGTCTGTTCTCAACTGCCTCTAACAAAAAGATAGAACTTTGGCACAGGAGACTGGGGCACACAAATCTCAAGACAATCACTGAAATTTCAAAAAATGGCTTTGTAAGAGGTTTGCCACAGAAACTGTTTTCATGTCCTGAGCATTGCGTTTCCTGTTTAAAAGGAAAACAACATAAAAGCTCCTTTAAGTCCATTGAAGAATCCAAAATAACCCAGTGTTTGCAAATGCTGCACATGGATCTGTTTGGCCCAGTTCAAGTCATGAGTCTTAAGAAAAAGAGACATTGTTTGGTTATTATTGATGACTTCTCTAGGTTTACATGGACTTTCTTTTTACACTCAAAAGATGAGACTGCAGGCATTTTGCAAGACTTTGTGACACATGTTAAAAAGCAATTTGACCTTTCAGTAAAAGTCTTCAGGAGTGACAATGGCACAGAATTCAAAAATAAGGAGTTGGATGCCTTCTGTGTGAAGAAAGGGATTGTAAGGCAGTACAGCATCCCTAGAACACCAGAGCAAAATGGGGTAGTTGAAAGAAAGAACATAACTTTGATTGAGGCTACCAGAACCATGCTTGCTGATTCAAGTTTACCATTAACTTTTTGGGCTGAGGCAGTAAACATTGCTTGCTATGTCCAAAACAGAGTTTTAATAAACCCCAGGCACAAAAAGACTGCCTATGAAATTCTGTATAAAATCAAACCACTGATCTCATACTTCAAGGTATTTGGTTGCCCATGCTTTATTTTGAACTTAAAAGATTCCATCTCAAAATTTGCAGCTAAAGTAGACTGTGGTTATCATCTGGGATACTCAACCACTGCCAAGGCCTACAAAGTGTTTAATACACAGACCAAAGCAGTGGAGGAGACCTTAAATGTGAAGTTCAATGAACTTTCATCAATGAAAATCCCAGCAAATCCTGCAGATTTGTTTGATCTTGAAAAATTCACTTTTGAAAATACTTCTGTCAAGACTAACAGTGGAGTTACATCAGAGGATTCATCACCAGACTATGGGTATGAAATCATCATCCCTCAAAAGTTTGCCACAATGGGAAAAGCATCAGTTATTCAAAACAGCTGTTAAAGCTCAACCACTGCTACCTCAACAGTTGTTGACCAAAGTAGCCCATCAACCACTGCTTCCACATCATCAAACACTGTTGACAAAAGTCCCCAAACAGTGAATAAAAGCCAGTATGTGTCCTCACCATTACCTCCTATTCCACCACCTTTTGAAGCCACTGCTGGGTCATCAAAGTCACCAGCAGTGGTTAGCTCAGATGATACACATTTGCAGCCTTCACCAACAAATGCCATCATACCATACCAAGGAGATTTAATCTTCTTGAGATCTCATCCACCTAATCAAATCATTGGCAACATCAATGAAGGGGTGCTCACAAGAAGCCAAACCCAAAACATTTGTCTTTTTGCTGGTTTTCTATCACTCCATCAGCTAGTCAAGTACCAAGAGGCAATGAAAGACAACAACTGGGTAGAAGCCATGCAAGAAGAGCTCCAACAGTTTAAAAGACAACAAGTATGGGAGCTTGTACCACTGCCAGAAGATGTAAGTCCCATTGGCACAAAGTGGGTCTTCAAAAACAAAACTGATGAAAGGGGCATTGTTGTCAAGAATAAAGCCAGGCTTGTGGTTCAAGGTTACAGACAGGAAGAGGGGATTGACTATGATGAAACATTTACCCCTGTAGCAAGATTGGAAGCTATAAGACTGTTCCTGGCCTTTGCTGTCAACCACAACATGAAGGTGTTCCAAATGGATATTAAAAGTGCTTTCCTCTATGGTACAATTCAAGAAGAGGTGTATGTCTGTCAACCTCCAGGTTTTGAGGATCCATTTTATCCAGATCATGTCTACAGGCTAAACAAAGCCTTGTATGGCCTGAAACAAGCACCTAGGGTCTGGTATGAAACTCTTTCCACCTTTCTACTCTCAAATGGTTTCAAAAGAGGTACCATTGATAAAACACTGTTTCTAAAATGGAGAGGAAAGGATTTAATGATCGTCTAAATTTATGTGGATGACATTATTTTTGGAAGCACATGTAATAAAATGTGTGAAGAGTTTAGGTAACTCATGACAGCTGAGTTTGAAATGAGTGCAATGGGTGAGCTGCAATGCTTTCTTGGTCTCCAAGTTCAGCAAATGCAGAATGGAACTTTCATTCATCAAAGCAAATATGCTAAAGAACTTTTAAATAAATTTGATATGAATGATTGTAAACCATGCAGCACACCCATGGCAACAAATAAGCTTGTCATGTCTGATGAAAAGGATGAGCTGATTGACCAAACACTTTATAGAAGCATGATTGGGTCTTTGCTGTACTTAACTGCATCTAGACCAGACATCATGTTTGCAACATGTGTCTGAGCAAGAAGTCAATCAGCTCCCAGAAAATCAAACCTCATTGCTGTAAAAAGGATCTTCAGATACATAAAAGGTGCTCCCACACTTGGTATCTGGTATCCAGCTAATGGGAATATCAAGCTTTCAGGTTTTTCAGACAGTGACTTTGCTGGATGTAACACCACAAGGAAGTCCACTTCAGGAGGGTGCCAGTTTCTAGGCGATTGCTTGGTCTCTTGGCAAAGCAAAAAGCAAGCAGCTGTCTCAACATCCATTGCTGAAGCTGAATACATTGCTGCTGCAAGCTGTACAGTCCAACTCCCGTGGCTTCAAAATCAGTTGCTGGATTTTGGTATCACTGCCTTAAAGACACCACTCATGTTGGATAGCCAGGCAGCAGAAAATATCATCAAAAATCCAGTTTCCCATTCAACCACCAAACATATCGACATCAGACATCACTTTGTGAGGGATTGCTATGAAAAAGGTTTGATTTCTCTGCATCATGTTCCAACTAAAGACCAGCTGGCAGATGTGCTCACAAAAGCATTAGATACAACCACCTTTGAAAGTTTGGTCTCTAGGATTGGCATGCTAAACATGGAATAACAAGCAAATCTTGTTTTTCTATGAATAAAAGCATTAAAATGTTTTCAGAAAATAAAAAATCCATCCTTAAAAATAGCTAAATATGAAGTTTTCATTAAAATCCTTAAAAGTCTGCCATAACCACTGATTGTTCAAAAGTCTGCTCTACTTCAAAGTCTGTCCACTGCTGAAAGTCAACCCCTATTCTCTCATTTCCTTGATAAATACTGTTGTTCAAAACCAGTGTCTTATCCACTGATATGTTATCCACTGATAGTGAAAATCATCCACTGCTTCCATTTGTTACCGTTGTAACCACTGCCTTCATCAGTAACTTTCATAAAAGTACTGTCCTCCATTTCATCAGAGGTTGGCATGTGGGCAGTACATAGTGGTCAGACCTTTTGTAACCGCTGCCACGTCAGCATTCACTTTTTCCCTATAAAACCCTCATTCAAAACCCAAAACAGGGTTTTACTGTCGAATTGAATTCTTAAAAATTCTCTTCTCAAAGCAGTTTTTCTTTAAATTCCTTCAAAACCTTCTTCTATCATCATCTCCAAATGACAAAATCGAAGTCATCTGTAAAACCCACTTCCAAATCATCATCAAAAGAAGCCTCTCAAAAGGCAAAACCTACTGAAATTCCACACAAAACATCTCACAACCTTCTAGGTCTTCTCACAAAACCTGGCACCACTAATATCTTCAACTCCATCATTGATATCATGTCTGCATCAAAGTACAAAACTTTGTTAACAGCAGATGCACCAATTTACTTGGAAACCCCAAGAGAGTTTTGGAAGAATGCAACCCTTGAAAAACAAGGAGAAACTGTAATAGCCATTAACTCTTCTCCAAAGGGTAAAGCTGTCAAGATTACACCACAATTCATCTTGGAGGTCTTTCAACTTGACGATCAGAAATGTATAATTTCTTTCCCTAAAAACGAGTTAAAAATTGACTTCATCGAAAGAGGGTATGCAGATACAATGATGAAGAAGGATACCTTACAAAAAGGTTTCTTCCCTTCTGCAACAAGGTTTTTATTCCATACCCTCCTAATGTGTGTTTCAAACAAAACCACTGCTTTTAATAAAATACCATTAAAAATTCAAAACCTGGGATTTGCTATTCTTCAAGGAGAAAATTTCAATTATTCTCGGAAAATTTTTAATGATTTGGTTAAAAATGTTGAAACAAAGGCATTCTTACTGTTTCCAAGATTTCTAAGTTATTATTTTGAAAAGAAACTTGGTAAGAATGATTCTTCTGCAATAAAACAAGGTGAATCTCTTCAAATGCACAGCTTAACTGCTGAAACTTTTACAAGAATGTTAACACCTTGCAAAACACAAGCAGAGGTGCCTGAGCAGAATTTAGCAGCTACCACTGCTCCTCAGGTATCTGCTGCTAAGCCCACTGCTCAAGGTGATCAAAGTAGCAAAACAACTGATTTGAAACCCACACTTTTAATCACCAAAAATCCAAACAAAAATAAAACTCAAAAACCCCCCAAACCCATCAAAAAGGTAACTTTGGAAGATGAGATACTAGAGCTAATGCCAGTGACAGCACAAAAGTCACAAGAAACCACTGTTGCTACTTCCTCACAGCAGTTGGTACAAATATCTCAACCCATAACCAAAACTCCACCTGTTTCTTCTAAAAAAGAACAGGTTGTACATATTGGGACACCACAATATGATGCTCTGGAATCACTTGTTTCCATCATCCACAGCCCAATGCCCGGGGCAAATTCTCTTCTAACACCAAACCTCACATTCACAATTCCTCCACCAACTAGACTTTTGTTGGAAGCAATTGATTTGAACCAGGCACAAACCAGTCCTTCTCAATCACCTATCAATGAGAACATGCCTCAACAAATGACTGGGTCTGATGTATCAATCTTTGCTAACCCACCAACACAACCTGAGGAGGTTATACCCCCTGAGTTACAAGTAACTCTTGGTGGTAGTCCAAGTGAAGTAGCCACTACAAGTGTTGAACCCACTGGTTTACATTTGGACAGTGGTTACATAAATAAGACTTCCTTGGAGGCAATTCCTTCCATAGCACCTCTGACATCTCCCAGTGGATTTCTTTTGACCACTGGCAACATCAAAAGATTGTCAAGTGTTGAAGGAAGAAGACCCCATTACCAAGAAAAAGGGGCATCAGTGGTTAATGTTTGGAGTACACTCCCTATCTCAACCACTGATAAAACCACTGCTAGTGGGAAATCAGATGATCCCATTAAATTGGGTGATGGTTTAAAATATCTGGATTTGACGGAACGAGTTGACAAACTGGATACAGCTGTTGCAGATATCAAAGACATGCTACAACAATTGTTGACAGTACAAAAGCAGCAATCCACTGCTGTTCCACCTCAAGCACCTGCTCCACCACAAGCACCTGCTGCAAATGAGCTCTGGAATCTATTTCGACCTTTTCTCCAACAACAAAACAAATGGCTGATCAGCAACATGAAATACATGTACAAGAGCTGAGAAACACAATGGAGTCTAGGTTCAAGAACACACAAGCAGACATCAAGGCACTCAAGGCCCACATATTGAAAACCACTGGCACTGCTCCTCCAACTGTTCTCTTCATTGATCAATTACCCCCAGATAATGCCAAAAAGGGGGAGAAAATTAAAGAATGGAAGAAAAAGGGAGTAGATGATGGTCTCTACATAGAACCAGAAACGGAGAATATGACCAAGCAGATACCTTTGCCAGATGGTAGCAAAAAGGTTGATGTTACCCAAAATGCACTTGATGAAGCTATAGCAAGTGTAAAAAGGGACAGAGCGGCAAAGGATATGTCAAGGTGGAATAAGGAGAAGAAAGCTTACATGGAGCTGAATGCGCAGGGTTATTCTGGACTAAAGGATGTTCAAAGTCCTGAGCTAAAAAGTTATCCCACTAGAAAAGTGAGGGAACCCAAGTCCACACCATCCAGACTCACAAAGCGTACTCCAAAACCACCATCCAAAAGCCCCCAACATCAAACCTCCATCCAAACAGTTGTTGTAACTCCTGCTGTATCAACTACTGCTGGTACTTCAGAGGTTTCAACATCTATTATCACTTCAACACATACCACTTCAACACACACCACAACCACTGTCTTACCACCACCATCATCACTATCAAAAAACAACATCACCACCATCGCCTCCTGCCAAAAAGCAGAAGACAGCAGATGTTACAACATCTGTTGTAATGACAACAGTGGTTGAAACACCAGTTCTTTCAACAGCTGTTAGTCAATCACAAATCACTGCCACTCAAATCACCACCACTGATTCACCCAAAACATCATCTGCCTCTCCTAAAATAAAAAGGAGAAGGATTTTCATACTAGATGATGATTCACCATCACCCCCGCCAACATCTTCAAAATCTCTATCACTTGTTACAATACCAAAGTCGGTTCCTCTCTCATCAGCTCCAGTACAACAATCAATCCCTGTCATTACTCCTGCAGGTGTCCAATTTCCTCTAGAACTTGAAGCAGTTAGAGAAGAGATCAAATCTTTTTACTATGAGGATGACCCTGCTAAAAGGAAGTTGCCATCAGTGAAAGGATATCCAAGGCCAAACAATATTGAAGAATATTTGAAAGTCAAAGCTAAACAAGCAGAGGATATCTAAAAAAGAAATGCACAAGGAAAATTTGATAGAGAAATTCAGCAGAATTACCAATTCTTGCTCACACAAGTCAGATCCTTAGAGCAATTTGCAAAAAATGTATGTCAATAGATCTTAGAGAGAGCAGATGAAACTTTGAGAAAAGATTACATTGAAAGCATCATGGCAACCAAGAAGTACAAGGGAGAAAAGTCTATGTACAAGGAGTAGACCATTCCCGAGCTTGAAAAAGAAGCAGCCAGGATTCAATAAATGATAAATAAGAAGGTCAAACACACTCCTCCAGATTGGTCAAAACACAAAAAGAATATGTCTGACAAAACACTAGAGCTGAAGAGAATGAAAGAGGAATTGGTTGCTGCTGATTATGGGTCCAAAAATCAAGTGATGAGATGGAAAGAAGATAAAGTCAAGGCTACCTACAAAAGTTTGGAGAAATTAAGAAAGAAAGATCCAAATGCTCCACAAAAGCCTGACTATCCTGAAGCAGTGGTTTCAAACAGATCCTCAAAGCTGCAAATCAGGAGAGCCACTGCTCCAGTTGGTGCAGCCATCTTTAAAAGAAGGCAACAAAAACAGTTGGGTGCTGAAACCATTCAAGAGCTAATAGAAGGAGATGCCCTTGTAAAAGAAGGCATCAAGAAAATGATTGTAGAAACTCTTGGATTGGATCAACCTGCAAGTACTGCTCAGACAGTCATCAATAGGCCAGCTTCACCAAACACCTCTTCCAATAAATATCTCCCAAGAAACCCACCAGGCTCAAAAGTACTAAAGTGGGAAACTGACAAACAGACCCATGTACTGACTATGTTCAGGTCTAGTGGAGAAGTGAAGAAAATAACAAGGGAACAAGCACTTGGCCTAAGTCTTGAAGATATGCAGGATCTCCTTGATCTTCCACTTGGTAGGGATGAAGATGACACAGATGCCCTAGACTTTGAGTTACAACTTAAATGTCAGATAAGGGAACTGTTGATGAGGCAATAAAGCTCCACAATAATGAAGGGTTTTGGCATTATCTATTCCAGGGGGAGATTGTTGGGATTGAACCCTACCAAAGGAACAGACAATTAAAGCCAAAACTGGATCAGAGCAGTGGATCCAGAATAAGCAGATGTTATGTTCACATGTCTCTCCCCTTGAAAGTGGTTTCAACATCTGCTAACCTCCTATCTACTGATCGTACAAACTGCTGACCTACAAACTGCTGATCTAGTAAAAGACTGACGGAAGACTAAAGCTTTGCTGTTCAATCTACTGCCTTGAGTCAAGCTCTGCTGATCCGGACAAGTACTGCTGGGTTCACATCAATGGAAGGATGCAGCAGTTGTTTAGATGTCTTTATGTAATGAAATGTAATAGCAATAGTTAGCATAGCAGAGTTTGTATAGATCAGAGGTTAGAGTTTGTTAGGAGGTTAGATGTCACTTTCATGGTGACGTCAGCTTAGATGCCTCAGTAGTTTGCTCGTGCCTATAAATAGAACAATGCTCTGTACTGTTCTATTAGCTCTTTGCAAAATCTTCTTCCTGCACGAACAAGGCTGAGGGGGAGTTTGTATTCAGACATTGCATTGTAATCGTTATTGAAATAAATTCAATCTTTCGGTTCTTTGTGGAAAATGTTTGATTAAAGCAATTCTCTCGTTTGATTGTGTGCAAGGTTTGTTTCCATCTTAATTCCGCTGCACAACTCATCCATCTTCATCTTAATTCAAACGAAAACACAATCAAAACCAAACTTAGATCCTAACACAAACTAACAAAAAGACAGTTTGTAAATATTTTTTTTCTATATTTTCTTTCAAGTTCAAAAATCCATAAAGATTTTTAGTGTGTTTTAGCATAATTTTTTTTGAAAAATCCAAAAAGATTTTCGACAACTGATGTTGGAGAGCTGATTTTCAAAATTCCGAGTGCTAATCATGATGAACAAAATGTTTGGGAGAATTTGTTTGAGATGAAAAAGTGTTTGAAAATGAAAATGTTATTTTTACAAGTGGTTCATCAGTGATTAACATTGTAAAATCATTTATTGATTTGTGTATACAAGTGGTAAGAAGAGAATAAATTTGTCAAATTTTAAATTTGTAAAATTTATTGTGAGGAAGAGATTGTGCAGGTAAGCCAAGTTCAGATTCTGAGCGAGCCAGGAAGACGTTCCTGAACCTGTGAGAAATTTAAGGAATCAAGAGATCTGATCAAGAGAATTGGTGAAGAGTTAGAGCCAGATCAAGATTCTGGAGATAAAGAGAAGAGAGAGATTGAGGATGCTTTACATTGTTAGATACTTCAGAAGAGGACGAGAAGACTGATAAAGATTGATGATTGAAGACTCGACACTGAAGACTCGTCAACATTCGAGGGGGAGTCTGTTGGTGCATGCGTCTGTCGACTTCGTCTTGTATCGAGTCTTGTATTTGTATAGATGGTCATTTCATGCGAAATCAAGAGTGTAATTCCGCTCGAAATCAAGTGTTGATTTCGTTTGTGTAATTTCGTGCGGAATTAGATTCCGCTTGAACCGTTTCAAGCGAAATTACCTAGCTTATAAATACCTGATGTGTCTAGTCATTTGTAATGATTCTGATTCCGGTAGCGAAGCTCTGCCGAAGTGTCTACAACATTGTAATCGATCTGTTATCAATCAAAAGACAGTTTAAAGTGATAATCTTGCTGAATTGAACTCGATACGTCTGTTTCCGCCTTTCGTATTGAGAAAAACTCTTCTGATCGACTCGTTCGGGTCAGAAAATGATCCTACAAGCCCTATTGTCGGATCCGTACGGCCGTGCGACTCATTGCACGACCGTGCCAAATGCCCAGGTCAGAATCTTCACAGAATGTTCGCAGCTTTGTCGTTTCGCTCGGAAAGTCCTTGTTTTCACCATCATCTTGTTTGGCATGCTGTTTTATGCCTCTAAACAAAAGTATACATGATTAAGTATCCGATTCACGGTTTTACGGCCGAAAACGCATAAAATGGGGATAAAATGGGGGACTAAAATATGTGTAAATTGGTGAATATCAAAATGTCATATTTGTGAAAGTACAACATCGACTTACTGAAACAAATAGATAACGCTTACTGTCGAAGTGGTAATTTAAGGCCATTTTGTTATTGTTGTTGAAGTATAACAGAGAATTTGTTAACTTGCTAAGGAGACATCAGGGTTTGAGAATTGAGGATGATGAAGGTGTGGGGAATAGTGCAAGAGAGAGAGAGAGTGTGAAAATTAAATAGGGAAATTAACAAGTTTGAGTGGGAAAAGACTAAAATGCCCCTCGTATGAGGGGCATGTGACCAGAAATTAATAGTTGAATTGGATGGCGTTAGAAGCGAGGAATAAAACAAAAATAAGCTTTATAGATCAGAAAGTAAAATTGCTATTTTTAAAAGATTGAAACAAAACCATTTAGAAAACAAAAATAAGCTTTATAGATCAGCTGGTTGTTGGACCGGTTGTTTCCTTGTGAGACTCCGGTTCGATCCTGGCAAAGGCATATGGGTGTGACATGTGCGCTATGATGGTGAAAAACCCACCGAGGAGGGTTTGATCTTGAGCGTCACTCCGGTTTTCATCCGGCTGTTACTCCAGCGAGTAAAATCGTGTGGAGACAGTACGGTTTCCGGGGGAAAGCCTTCGACCCAAAACTGGTTAACCCAGCGCTGGCCCCGCTATCTAGGCCCACGTTCTAGGAGAGGGTCCACGATGTGCGGATGTGACCATGGTCACCATTAAAAAGTTCACCTTTCAAAAAAAAAAACATATCTATTTTTCAACAAACCGCATCCCAAAACATTTAATAACCCACTTTCGTCAATCCAACTCCGTTATTCTCCCCCAAATTCACATACGCTACAAACAAACCCACCCCTCTCATGGCTTCCCCCACCACCACTGTCCTCTTCTCCCTCATCGTCGCCATCTCCGCCACCGCCAGACCCTGTAAAACTATCTTCTTCGTCACCTCCACCTACCTCCCTACTAACCCCCAATTCCAAAACCCTAACCCTAACCCTAACTCCCCCCGCCTAACCTTCTTCATCACCGAAATCCACCAATTCCACCGCACCAGATCATCCTTCCCCTCCCACCACGATGTCGTTTCTTCCAAACCCTACTTCCCCCCATCCAATTCCTCTATTCGTGACCGTACCATGAATATTATGAGCATCGTTGGTGCTCTACTCTTTGGTGTAGGCTGTGGTGCGCTTACTGCCGGAACTATGTACTTGATCTGGGCTTTGTTCTCTAATCGCTGTTTGGATATTGATTCTGATGATTCTGATTGTGAGGTTGAAGATGACGTCAGCCCTAGCAAGAACGGTTATGTTGCGGTTCCGACGGTTGGTAAAGAAGTTCCTCCGTCTGCTGATGAAGTTGATGCCATGAAATAAGTAATAATTGAAGCTGTTGGTAAACTGTTGATTCTTGTTTTCTCTTACGATGTGTATCTGTTATAAATTGGAAGTTTTATTGTGATTCTCTCCATGTTATGCTATATGTGTGTGATTGTAAGGATGATGTGTTTCTATGAAAATTGACTTTTAATGATATCTGCATTGGTTTATGGTGTTAGGCAGAAGTTAGAATTCTGTTTGAATCACATGGATGATTATTGGATTCTATAGTAGAATTCATTAGCTGTTTGTTTACCTCTTAATGGTTCGGACCTCTTCCTGGTTCAGCACTTAATGGTTCGGACTGTTTGTTTCACGAGCAGATGTCTGAGTCTGAACGGTTCAGACATTTGCCTCTGAATGGTTACGATTTATACAGAGTCTAAATGGTTAAGACCTCTAATCTGAATTGGTCAGACATTTGCCTCTGAACGGTTAAGCATGATACAGGCTATTAATGATTCAGACCTGTTTAGCACTTAATTATTCAGATGTTGCCAAACAACCCCTTATTTTTCTTCTTTTTTAGTTGCTTGCGATATTTATTAAAGTTTTCGTTTGCATACGCGCTTGGGTTTGTTTATTTGTTAATTCTTTTATCATACAAAGAAGATTATGCCAACAATGTTAATGGTCTTGAACAGCATTGTTATGATACTTAACTTTGTAACGGTGTCGGCAATGGTTTATGGTACATGTGATGTTAGGCAGAAGTTAAAGAGTTCTGTTTGGTTTTCTTTTAAATGATGTTTGAGTCGGTTGGTAGTTTTTTTTATAGTAGAGATCAGTATTCATTGGGAATCTGATGAATTTGATCAAAACTTTCTGTGCTCTGTATCTTCCAGTTCTGTATGCTGTTTTGAGTATGTGTAAATAGGTGTTAATCTGTTCCTTTTTTTGTGTTTCTTTCGGTTTGTCACTCGCGATGTTTTTTGAAGTCGTTTTTTTGCATATGCATCTTGTTTTTGTTGTTCTTTTATTGTACAAAGGGGATTCTGGTAACAAATGTTGATGGTTTAGTCTTTAGAACAGTCGTAGTTAGTTAAAGAATATGGTTAAACTAAATTATTATTGCCATATGCATGCGGTTTGGTAACCGATGGCTCTAATGTGATCGAAGCAGGATTCAATTTTTTCATACCAACATTTGGGGTCACATGAGATTGTTTCATCAACTAAGGTCAATCATGCTGTTTTGTTATTTCTGGACAATTGATGTTGTTAGAGGGTTGTTCTAACTTCTAAGGCTATAGGGTGTGGTCATGACCACCATGACCCTCCACATAGGCGCCATGTCATCTACCATCTAAAACCACTATCCTAAGGGTGTGGTCATAACCCAAACCACTATCTCCTTTATTTTTTTTATTTTTTTGGCCTTAAAATCATCAAATGGGAGGGTCATGGTTGCCGTGGTTTAATCCACGCGAACTACCGTAATTTAATGAGGGGTGGTGTAGCGCATGAATAATGGTCCTATGCGGCAAACCCAACCATGGCCCCATACCCCTTAGCCTAAACATATGGATGCACATCTAATCTAATTACTATACTAACAACCACTCCGGTTATTTAGTCATGTATCTCTTTTGTTCTGTGGATATATAATATGCATGTATCTCATGTTTGTAAAAGGTTTAAGGGTAGTAGATTGAAATGTGTATATTTTGTATATTTAAATGTCTCTCTGTGTTGTAAAGTTAGCTTCAACCATCTCTCTTGTGGGTTTTGGTATCTCATTAGACATATAGATTGACTGCACTGGGTTAATGCCCACGTACACCTCAGCAATCTTTGGGCACTAAACGCTGTTACGTGGGCCGCGTGAGGGAGATGAGAGATGATATATTTGCTCAGTAGTAATGCATTTGGTTTTTGGAGTGAATTGACATTTGATTTTAGCGTTAACTTGTTTAAACTTTAAAGTGACTATTATACTTCTAGGGTGGGGATCAAATAGGAAGTTTATTTTGGCTAGGAAGGATATAGGAAGCAATAAAATTATGACATGTGGCAAATTTTAAAATAAAGAGAAAGGGTATTTTAGTCAATCTCATTCTTTATTCTTCCTTCTTCTCCCCAGTTACTTCAAAACCCACCATTTTCAAAACTCACCATCTCCAACCTTTTCTTCACTTACTATCTCAATAATCACTACATTATAGTACGATTTTCGTTATCAATCAATGATTCAAACACCCGATCAACGTGTTCTTCAGCTTTTTTTTTTTTTTTGAAGAAAACCCAGTTTAATTTCATTCAAAATCTCGTTTTTCCCGTGATTTTGAAGATAATCACTCGATCCGTTCGATTCAATCGCTGATAAGTGTTTCTATCATTCAAATTTCGTCAATCGATGAAGAAATCGGCTTCGATCCATGTAAGACATTCTTTAATTTCATTTTCACGATCTGGGTTTTTGATTTAGTCATTGCGTTTTACGATCTTGGCCGGGGTCCGGGGGCGGCAGCCCCTGGTAGCAGGGTCCCGGGGGGGCAGCCCTTGGCGGGGTCCAAGGGGCAGAGCCCCTGGCTGGGGTTGAGCTGCATTCGTAGACAGTTTTATGCCATTGCGTTTTAGAACTGCATTCCTGGTTCAGACAATTCACAGACAACTATTGTCCTGGTTCAATGCGTTTTATAGAGAACACTTTCTTTGGTATTTTTATGCCATTGCGTTTTAAAACTAAGACATTTTTATGCGTTTTCTGGTTATTGCGTCTTAGAAAAACACATTTTGAAGTGTTTTTAGTCATTGCGTTTTAGGTAAAACACATTTTTAGGTGTTTTCAGTCCATTGCGTTTTACAGAGAAAACTTTCTTTTGTTTTTTTAGGCCATTGCGTTTTAGAAATGAGATATTTTTAAGTGTTTTCTGGCTATTGCGTTTTATAAATAAGACATTTCTTTGTGTTTTTTGTGCATTGCGTTTTAGGTATAACACATTTTTATGTGTTTTAATTCCATTGCGTTTTAGAAAACAGACATTTTAAGTGTTTTCTGGCCATTGCGTTTTAGAATAAGACGTGCTTGTGTTTTTGGTGCATTGCGTTTTAGGTAAAACACATTTTTATGTGTTTTCAGTTCATTGCGTTTTAGAAACTATACTTTCTTTTGAGTTTTTATGCTATTGCGTTTTAGAAATAACTCATTTCTTTGTGTTTTCTGGCCATTGCGTTTTACAAATAAGACATTTCTTTGTGTTTTTTGGTGCATTGCGTTTTAGAAAAATGTCATTTTTTAGGTTTTTTTTCCATTGCGTTTTACGCAACTGGTTTTTTTCCATTGCGTTTTACGCAACTGGGTTCTCAATTTTTTTTTTCGAAAATATAGCAATAGTATACTCGTTTTAAAGATAAAAAAACGCTCGTTTTTTGGTGCAATTTTTATAAAAAAAAATAATGTCGTGTGAAAGAATTATTAGCGTTTAAAAAATGGGGGGAAATTGGAGGAGAGAAAAACTATTGCCTTGGATTGACTAGAATGCCCCTAAACAAACTCACGCGCCTCTTTTCTTCCCTTTAATTTCCATCATTTAATCTTAGCTCTTGATTAACTAAATGGATGGTCAAGGTCACTTCCTAGCCTTCTTAGCCAAATAAACTTCCTATTGTATCTCCACCCTATACTTCTATGTTAAAAGTAAATTAACAAAGTTTTTTTTAACGACAAATTTGGATCACTGACGGACCACTGGAGCATCATCGTGCCATCAGCGGAATCATCTGATCATATCCATCTCTGCTAGGCATAATGCCTATACACCAATTCAGGAGAAAACCCAATAAATATGAAAAAAAAAAACTCCTTGTGAGAATCGAACCCAGGGCCTATTGGTCCCAATGTCTCCCACTCCCCAAGATGTCACTAGACTGTAAAGCCAAAAAAGTAAATTATCAAGTGGTGGAAGACTTGTATTTCTTTTGAGAGATGTAGGTTCAACTCCCACTTGGTGCAGAGTGAAACACTGGTGGGCAATAATACGATACCCAGGGAAATCTGAGTTTGATCCTTGAGCCTAACTGGTTTTACCGGTAATTTCACCGTTGTGCCTACGGGCGGGCGGGTTATCGAGATTTCCCCGGAATTGGTGGTGGACTCGGGTTACTCTTAGAGTACTCCGTTTGATTCAGTGGATGCCCTGAGAGTACTTGGGGTTGATTCTGTTAACGGTTAAAAAAATAATTAAAAAGAAAAAGAAATTCCCACGCGCTGTCCATTATTTATCAAAAATCAGTTAAAACACCCAAATACCCAATGGATAACCTCATGTGACCCCCTAACTTTGGGTGACAACTGACAACTAAGTTCTATCTCAGTTCTTTGGTTAATTTAGTGTTAGGTTGTGCGGTATGGTAATGGTCCATCCTTGGAGTATGATCTGATACGTAAGCGTCACGTAGATCGGGCGTGAGAATGGGGCAAAGAGGGAGCTAAGGAAATGGGGGATGAGGATAATATATACATATATATATATATATTGTATTTATAGGCGTGTGAGAGAGGGGGAGGCCCGTCTCCAACGTCCGCATGCCGACGTTCAGGACGCCGCGGGTGGAGGGGAATGGGGGGACAACGGTGACGAAGTAGGACGGGGCTGGGACGAAGCCCATACCGTCCAGCCTTAGGATATGTAGTTTATTAATTTTGCACTGCTATGTTTTTATCAATCCGGTAGAAAATATTATATAAAAACACTTGTTGATACAACAAGATCCCAAAATTGAGTTTGATTTTTGTATGTTTTTATTAACCAGGTAGAAAATATTACAACAAGATCCCAAAATTGAGCGATTTTTGTAGGAACACTATGATACAATCTGATAGAAAATATTCCTTTTATTGTTACGTTTAACCTCTCAACCTGCTTATATTTAGAAGGAATTCAATTAGTGATTTTAATTAGCCACAATATAATTTCAGGGTAGGATTATATAAAAAGGTTATTTTGTTTAACTAGGATGAGAAGAAAGAGTAAACTGCCAAAATGTTCTCTCAGGTTTGGACAGTTTTGTCATTTTAGTCCAAATTTGAAACCTTTTGCATCTAGGTCCTGTGGTTTCATTTTTTTTTTGTCATTTTGGTCCAAAATCATAACAGAGTTAAATTTTTCTGTTAACACCAGAGTTTTTGTCATTTTATTCCCTTTTAATGAAGGGTAGAATCGTCTTTTTACGTATTTTTTGTGATTTTTTATTTTTTATTTTATTAATATGTTGTAATAATATACACATATATCAATATATACATACAGACATTCACACAAATACCCATCTCTCTCTCTCTGCATCTCCGATGACCTACATCCCATTTTAATCTTCATCTTTACACCCACTTTCACCACCGGCAAAATGGCTCAACTGCGCAGGCCGTTAATCCTCTCGCTGGCGTCAAAACAGCCTCTCCGACGATGCATAAACGGTGTTTTCCACTCAGCACCGACGCATATTCTCATCGGAAGTTTCACACACCGTCGAATATTTACAACAACAACTCTTCTTCACCGGAGAAAGCTGTGGTCTCCGTCCGGCTGACGCTCCGGTGAAGTCAGTTCTCAGTCAGAGTGATAGTGAATCGGATTCATCAGACGGAGAACGGAACGACGGTTATTGTGGTTGTTCGAACCTATAACCGACAATGATGTTGATGATGAAGGCAATTTATAAGAACATAATCGCTGGCATACACACCGCACCAAATCGCAAAAGGGTCTCGCTGGAATCTAAATTAGTGTCTCTCTCTAAACAAACATACACAAGTTCTCTCTCTACTCTATCTCTCTCAATCAGACCCAAAGTCAAATTTGGGGGTTAGGGTTTGCAGTGGACCAAGCAAATCATTGTTCTGAAAACACAATCTGGTGCCAAATGGAGAGTCAAATATACAAGGATCAAAGACAAGTATTACTTCATGGGTGGATGACCCAAGTTCATGAACAAAAATCATCTTCAACTTGGTGACCTTCTGGTCTTTTGGCTTCGGTCTTTTGATCCAAAACCCATGTTTGAAGTTATTATCTATTCACCAAATGGCTGTCTAAAAACACATCTAGTTCAGACGATACAAGTTTTGATCATAAGAAGAAACCCTCTGTTGAAGAAGCAACAAGTGATTGGGTTTCGTTGAAAAATGTGGAGGAGCCGTTGACATTGTTGAGGGGGGTTGCCAGGAAAAATTATATATACAGAATGGTAGCTATGTTATTGGTATATATAAACATGGCTTATATGCTATTCCGGGTTTGCTTTCTAGTCTCACACCGTTTTAAAATGATTATTTGAAGTTGTCTAGGTTCTTTGTGTGTTTACATGATGTTCTTATAAATTGTGTGTGGGTTCTTTGTGTGTATACAGGATGTTCTTCAAATTTGTGTGTTTATAGGATGTTCTTCGTATTTGTGTGTTGATGATGATGGTAACAACATATGTAGGGAGAGAGAGAGTTGTCTGTATGTGTGTATATATATAATTGATTTAGGGTATTAATTATATGTTAAATGACCATATTGCCCTTCATTAAAAAGTAGGAAAAGGACAAAAACTCTGGTGTTAACAGAAAAATTTAACTATGTTACGATTTTGGACCAAAATGGCAAAAAAATGAAACCACAGGGACCCAGATGCAAAAGATTTCAAATTTGGACTAAAAAGTGGCAAAACTGCCCAAACCTCAGGGACCATTTTGGCAGTTTACTCTGAGAAGAAATTTTAAGCTTTTATTTTTCAAATCAATGGTTAAGATTAAAATGTAGGAAAAAAAAGAAGTGTAAGGTTATCTTTGGAAAATCTCATTTATTGAATTTATTTTTCTATATGCAAGACACATGCATATTCCACATATATTTTTTAAATATTCATACCTTTTTTATACGACATTATTTTTTTCATAAAATTGAGCGTCTTTTTATCTTTAATTTGAATACCTTATTGCTATATAAAATGTGACAACTAAACAAACCAAAAAAAAATTGTGTTGTATTTTTTTGTGCCATTTTATACTAGATTTTTTTGTAGTGTATATTTTGTGCTGGATTTTTTTGTACTGTATTTTTTGTTGTATTTTTTTTGAAAACGAAAGGGGTGTCATATGTGATCTTCACATTTCTACTTATAAGGATCAAAATGTCATTCCCTCCTGCTTATGTAAAGTGTCACATATCATCATTACAATCCTTCTTAGGCTATTTAGAAAAAAACCCACTTTTTAGTGAATCATTCCTCTATAATTTCATGCCATTAAATTTAGAATACTAGTTGCGGATGAAGAAATATGATAGGAAAACCACTTATGTTGTCATGAAAATTCACGAGGGATGAGAGATAGAAAATAATTTGTTGAATTTTGGTAGGGGAAACCCCATTGTCATCTTTGGACTGCTTGAATTTTTTAGTTTCAGTAATGCAGTGATCAGGTTGCACTCGCATCTTAGCTAAAAAACAAGACCGTAAGTTTCATCACCAATTTTACTGATCAAATCGTGCTGTTGCAATCATTCATTACGACGGGAAGTGTTTGGGGTTGCTACCACTTACATTATTATTACCTTTGTTACTCATCAAAATCAAGCAAAAAGAAACCGAATGGGACTTGGGGTTGTGTTAACGGAAGGAGGGGAAAGTCAAGGTTGTATAGGTGATTTAGTTAGATTTGGATCGGAGATGCGGTCCGGGGAGGTAGAACCGAGGGTTGGGGGTTGTGTGAAACTAGAAGAATAAAGAGGAAGGGAAAGGACGATGAAAAGAGGAGGGTATTTAGAATGGCTTTTATACATCTTTATATGAAAAAAAAAAAAAAAAAAAAAAACTCTGATTTTTTTTAATCAGAATGGCTTCTATACATCTTTTATATGCAAAAACTCTGATTTTTTTTTTTTGAAAAAAGCAATATTTTACATGTTGAATTCACTTTCTATGATATATTTAATATGTTAAATACATGTTCCCCAATTCTTCACCTTTTTAAGTTTATCGTTGAACATCACACTAAAAATGTATATAAATTAACAATTAAAATACAATTAGCTTTTATCAACACGTATGTAAACGAACCGAACATTCAATGAACAGTTCGTGAACTGTTCCGAGGGAAGTTCGTTTATGGCCGTTCATTTAATAAACGAACGAACATGAACAAGAATTTCGTTCGATTAGTTAAAGGAACGAAAATGAACAGATGTCTCATTAGTTCATTTGTATTCGTGAACATTCATTCATTTGCGTTCGTTTATGTTCGTTTGTTTGTGTTTTAATTAAATATTTTTTTTACTTTCATATATTTATCTATACGTTTTATATTATTTAATTTTTACTTGTTTTATTACCCTAATAATTAAAGTAGGAAACCCTATTTCCACCTTGTTTATGCAACATTCCCCTTTCATTTCTCACTGTTAACATCGACGAAGACCTCCATTCCATAATTAAGGCTTCAAGTTCCAGTGCTACTCTTCGGCCATCCATCTTTAGCCTTCGACGCGTTCGCCAATTTTATTTGTGTTCATGAATTGTTCATGAACACGCTCATTTCCTTAATGAACGAACACAGACATAAAAACTCGTTCGAAAAGTGTTAACGATCCGCCCGTGAACACATTCATTTCCTTAACGAACGAACACAAACAAAGCCTTGTTCGTATGTGTTCGATTCGTTTACAACCCTCGTATAACCGTATTTTTCACTTATGTTTTTTTCTTTTTTCGTATGATGCCATTTGTATACACAAACAAAGCGAGCACTTATTTGTCTTTAACATATCGCGGTACTAAGGTGTTTTTCATTAATAGCGTCTTGTAGCGACTCAAAGGAGGGACCAATAATGTTTTCATCCTTATCTTTTTCTTTTCACGAAATTATCATTTCTATATATTTTTTTTAAATAGAACCTTAATTTCAGAAAATAAGGATAAAGTATTGCTATAATTATAGTTGATATACACGTATAATATATTTATGCCCATTACATTATAGTCTAGTGGCATCTTGTGGTTGGAATAAGTCTTTGAGACCATTAACTCCTGGACTCGATTCCCATAATGATCCAAATTTGTCGTTCAATATATATATAGGGTAGAGATCCTAAGAGAAGTCTACCCTATTTGAGAAACTTGAGAAGCATTCTGGACCACATATTTCCCTAAGTTTTTTTGTAATATACACATATGTATAGTTTTAAAATTGTATATATATATATCATAAATGAAAATATAGGTGTTGATGTGTCATCATATTAAAGCTTCTCAATGTTGGTTTTGGCTCCAAAACCATGGGTCCGCTTTTTTATAAGTGAAGCCCCAATTCTCATAATCCCATATCACATTCCAGATCTTATAAAAGGCTTCTAATTTATTCACCTTTTGCAATCTAGGGTTTTTTTCTCTGCCAACTGCCTACGAACAAATGAAACCCTTCCACTTGAAGCTTCTACAATCTAAATGATTCGCCATCATCAAACCCTAGGCGCATCATCTTCTCCCTTTGTAATCCATAACACGGCCAGGTTTATATTATCTTCTCCCTTAGGGTTTAAAAAAAATCGATGCTTCATTTGTTCAGATTTGTTCATCGTTTAAGCTTTTAAAAACTTGATTTGTGTTTCAGATTTGTAAAAACTATATGTTTTTCGATTATACATCGTGAAATTGCGATTAGTATTTCAAATAGGTGAGATGAACCCCGGCAACGATGGCAGAATACTCGCTGGTTTGACTTAGTGAGTCTTTTTTTTTTGTTTTATTCGGTGAGTTAGGTTTTGGGAATACACCGATTAGGTTACTGTTAATGGTTTTTTGTTACGAGTTTTTCCGAATTGATGTTTTTGGTTGGTGACTTGAAGGTGTGTAAGACTGACGTGCGTGGGTGAGTATATATTTTTTAGTTATTTTTTAGCTCTTTTTACTCGCAGATTTCAAGTTTTAAATTTATATAGCACGATATTCTATTATCACTCTACACACATGCTTAGGGCAAGTATACCCATCGCGGACGTAGTATAGTGATGGCAAGATACCGAGGTCGTCCAAGGACACAAGAGCTTTTAGTACCGGCTTATCGTCAACGTCTAATCGAACCAACTTTTGAGAAAAGATTTTTAAACTAATAAAAAGTTAAAAATAGAAAATAAAAATGATAGACAAGAAAGAATCACTTGGATCCAACTTATCTTTCATGTACCCTTTTAATGATTTCCCCACTTTGGGCATTTTAAGAGATTATCTTAGTTATAGTAGTAGGCCCCTCTTCCAAGGCGACGTTACCCTCAACCTAGTGGTTTTAGTCAGCAAAGATACAATCCCAAAGGATTATATTATTAGAAGATAATTAAGTAATTTATTAATGCAAAATATGGTCGACCCCCCTTCCGAGGCGGCGATCACCCTCAACCGTTGGTCTGAGTCAGCAGGGATACAGTCCTCGCGGGGTTGGTTTAATGTTTTAATACAAGTTTAAGAATAAGAGATTGAAGCTTTTTGCACCTCTCCCATGGTGGATAATGCCCACTCCGACTCGTGAGGTGTTACTGGGCTTGAACCGAGTTCTATAAGGATCTATACACTGAGTGAGACATAGAATTACGCAAACCACCCTTCTAACCACCTTCCAGGCACTTAACATGCTTTATGTAGACCGTAAAGACATGAATATGTTGAATCAACGAACATATGAAGAATGATTGAGTAAATTCGCCTTCAATATAAAAACAAAACTATTTACTAACGTCACTAATACATACCCAATTAAAAAGGAGCCAAAGATTGGAAATCATAAAAGAAGTACATAAAAGAAAAGTATTCACCAAGTGATGTAAGAATTTAGCCAAGCATGGCCTTTGTTTGACAAAGATTCTTACGATCAATCTTGGATCCCAAGACTACATGTTGGTGCATTTAGTGTCTGTTAACTTCGTCTTAATCGAGTCTTATGTCTAGATAGGATAAATGAGTGCACAACAGGGATTGATTTAGGGTTTGATTAGTTGAAAGTTGGTAATTTCGTTTGAACCTGACATGGTCCATTTCAAACGAAATTAAACCAAGTGATTTCGTTTGAAGTGAACCTGTGTCACCTTCAAACGAAATAGCATCATCTATATATAGGGTTGTGCATGTCTCATTTCATATGGAATTATGTGTGTGTGAGCTGAGGTGCTGCCGGATTTTTGTCAGAATTACATTGTAAAAGCTCAGAAAATCATCAATAGATAAAGATTGAAAGGAAATAAGATGATTGACGTCATTTACATTGATTCCGCCTTTTCAAATGATGATGAACTGCTCGTACTGACTATTTAGGGTCACATGAACGATCCAACAAGTGGTATCAGAGCTCAGGACGAGGAGTTCATACCAAATTCAGCTTGATTTTACCAGATTCTCTTACTTCTACTCTTTCTTTTCTGATTTGAACAAGTTTTCACGGTTGAAATGGCCTAAAACTCTCACATATCAAGCGAAACATAGTGTTAATGAATCCTTGAAAGTTTTGGACTGAAATTCGGCTTAAAATTTGATCAAAACCATAATTTCGTTTGAAAATTGTTCGAAAATGCTGACATCACCTTGATCTCGTTTGAAAATACTTGGTAATCTCGTTTGAAAACACACAATATACCTGATTTCGTTTGAAAGTTATGGGTGATTCCTTTTGAACCGCTATCTCGTTTGAAAAGGTTTGGGTAATTTCGCTTGAGGGTGTACTTGTTGTAATTTTGTTTGAAAGCTCACATTAGTTCAGTGATTTCGTTTGAACCAGGTGTTGTCTCAAACAAAATTAGATATTTCGTTTGAGATAGCTATTTCGTTTGAAAGCAATTTTTCAAAATTTCAAGAATATTTCTAAGTGTTGGTTGATCATTTCAGGTACTTGAAAGATGGATGATTACACGAATCCATTCTGTGATATCTTTGCCTTTGCTGGAAACGGTGGGGATGATTCTTCAAACGATACATCGAACAATACAAATGAGAAAGCTCCAAGTGCGAAAAAGACTCTTTCGGATACATTAAGTGTTGAAAGTGCCTATGGAACTTACAACAAACCTCCAAAATTGTTGGCTATTGAAGATTATAATTGGTGGGCTACAAGATTTGACGAGTGGCTTCAAGCTTTTGCATATCAAAGCTGGAAAAGTTTAAAGAATGGTTACCTTAGAGGAGAACGGTTTGGTGAAAGTTTGACAGATCCTGATGATATTGAAAGATATATTGCTGAACAAAAGTGCATCGCGTTGATTCATCAGTCTGTGAGAGATGATATAATTTCGTTGATAGAATATGAAAATTCAAAAGATCTTTGGGAGAAACTGAGGGTAAAATGTGTAGGTAATGATGAGATAGTCAAAAACAAAAAGAAACTGTTAAGAAAAGAGTTTGATTTATTTGGTTGTTTAAAGAACGAGTCTGTTTCCAAGATGATTGAGAGATTTGGACATCTGAAATTGGAGCTGGCAAGACACAAAATTGTATATACTCAAGAAGAGTTAGTTGATAAATTGTTTGACTCGCTGCCGAATGAACAAGATTGGCAGTACTTTGCATTAATGCTGAAGAATACAATTAAGTCTGAAGAGTTGACATTGGATCGGCTTATTGAAAGACTGGAGAGTCACGAGTTGGAGATCAAGAAATCTAACAAAGTCAACAACACATCTTATCAGCAGAATGTGGAGTTGTACTACAGAGGAAATCTACCAAAGACTGGTTCTCCAAGAACATCATTTTCTGCAGAGGGTTCAAAAAATGTGAATCAAGAAACTCCTCACAGTGGTTTTCATAGTGGATCTTCTTCAACAACTTCAAGCCAATCTGCATCAAAGAATCTGTTCCAATGTAACATTGCTGTTGATCTGAAGAATGGTCAGAATTTCAGTGAAGAGTCTGCTAAACAACAGATGGTGTTTTTAGCTTCTGTGTTAGAATCATACGAAAGTCTCGTTGCAGGAAAGATAGGCAACACCAACCTAACAAAGGAAGACTACGATCAAATAGATCCTGAGGAGATGGAATTGATCGATATAAGGTGGTGTATGGCCAGTGCAGTGAGAAGAGCGCAGCATTTCATGGAGATTACTGGAAGACAATCTATTGGTGGACCTTCTACCAAGTTAGGATTTGACAAGTCAAAAGTGACGTGCTTCAAATTTAAACAGAAAGGTCACTTTAAGCGTGAGTGCAGAAATGCTTATACTGATGATACTGCAAATCCTTTTCGGGAGGATTATTACAAGAGAGCGATCTATCATCAGAATAAATCAGAACCTCCCAAGATGAAGCAGATAGAGGAGGCACCCAAAGAGAAATCCAGGGCACTTGCTGTTATTCATGATGATGAAGGTTTTGATTGGAGTGAACTGCTACCAGAGGAAGATGCAGTAGGATATGCTTTTGCAGCAGAAAAGATTATTCCTGTCAAAGACACCAGAACTGAAGAACATAAATACCTCGCAAGAAAGCAGAAAGCAGAATTCAAGATGATCAGATTATCTAAGGTGTTCAACGAAGCCAAGAGAGCAAAGAAATGGGATGCTGATAGAGAATGTTATCTTGATCCTCAAGGAAACATTGCTATTGATACGAAAACTCTTAGTATAGAAGCTTTTATTGAGTAATTCAAAGCAGAAGAAGATGCCAGACAGAGAGAATGGTGGGGAGGAGGAGAATCTGATGAGAAAGAGAAAGAGACAGCAAAAGAACCGCAGTCAAAGAAAGCGGATGATGGAATTATTGATACTTCACAAGAATTTACTGCTAAAAACTTGGGAAAGATGGCTGACAAAGTGCTTGCTGCAAAGGAACTTGAGGTAGACTCTAAGTCTGAAACTGAGTCTAAAAGCAAGGTCAGTCCAAACGTTTCAACAAGTGAGACAGGTAAGAAAGTCAAAGGTGATAGTGAATGCAAAAGTTGCATGAAAAACTGTAAGTTTTGTAGTACACTCACTTACCTTAGTGATGCAAAGGTTGAAGAACTGACAAAAAGAGTCAGAAAGGTTGAAGATCAGATTCTAGACCGTGATAAAATGCTAAAAGCTTCAAATGATCATGCTAAAAATTTAACTGAGAAAATTGAAAATGATAAAATTGAAGTAGAAAGAATTAAGAAAGAAAATGAAAAATTGGTTCTTGAAAATCGTAAAATTTCAGAAAATTTTGAAAAATTAAAACGAACGGTTAAAGATTTTGATGAACGAAACGGTAAAACCAATAAAGAAAATGAGCATTTAACTGTAGTTCTCAGACACAAAGAAGAGCAAATCAACCAACAACTGGATGAGATTGCTAAATTGAAGCTTCAGTTTGAAGAAGCTAAGATTGAGAATGAGCGCATCAATCTGAAATTAACCAGTTACAGCTCCGCAAGCTTTGTTTTACAACATATTGTTCCTAAACCCATTGGGAAAAACAAAGCCGGCGAAGATGTTTACTCGGATGGAACTGGGGTTGGGTTTCATCAGGTTCCACCGCCAGTTTTAAACAATTACTCAAAGAAAAAGTCTGGGTTGGTTAATGATGAAGATGAAACGAATGATATAAAACTTCCAGAGTCAATTGATGTTACATTTTCTTCATCTGATGATAGTGTTCAAACTGATATTATGAAAGGCATGGCTGAAAGTGTTTTGAAATCTGACAGTGATTCAGTTGAGGATGAAGAATGTTTTCTGAACAATTACATTCCGAAACAAAAATCCAAAAACAACTTAAATAAAGAACCTACTCTTGTCATGTACAAGATGTCGGGATCGGATAAGTTGTATTCGGATTCTGATTTCCACTGGAGAATGTTAATGTTGCTAAATTGATAAATGTGTTCAAACTGGTTGAAATTGATTTGTCTGAAGTAGAAGGTTTGAATCAGACAAAGAGGCAAATGAATTTTGAAAAAGATAAAGCTTACTACAAGAAACCTGTTGTTCCACCGCATTTTTATAACAACAATCGAAACAGATGTTCGGGTGGTTATCAGGGTGGTAAGAATTATCAAAAGAAAAATGTTCAAAACAAGAAGTTTGCTGAGAAAAGGGTGTTTGTGAACGGTTCAAGTTCACTTTCTGATGAAGAATCTGAGATTTTTTCAAAATCAAACAAAGAGTTCTTTGAGAAGAAAGCATCGCAGCCTTAGTCTAAAGGCACAAGTCGGGTAGTTGACACCCGAACATGCTTCAAATGCAATCAAGTTGGACATATTGCATGAAAGTGTACCAACTTGAAGCCTAAGACTGAAGTTGTGATGAATTCAAGAAAGAAAAACGATGTGAAGGGAAAAGCTCCATTGGTTGTTGAGAAAAAGATTTTGAAAAATGACAACACCAAGATCAAAACTGAACCTGTTAAGAATATGGTAACTAAAAATGACAAGTTTTATAAACGGGTTGCATCGTCTCAACAAACATGGAAGCCAAAAGTGGTTGAAAAGAAATCAAATGTTCAAAAACCAAAGGTTTTAGAGTCAGAAAAACAATCGTCTTCTACCACACCAGTAAAGATGGATGTTCCTTTGGATTACTATGAGAAACTTGATCCACAAGAGTCTGTTATTTCTGAGAAAAAAGTTGTTTCGAAGAAAGACCAACCAATTGGTCAACCTAAGAAAGATGAGTTTTTCTTATACAAAAAGGTTGAGGTTGGATCTGCAGAGAGCTTAAAGATGAATGATAAAATTTCCCGCCACTTTACACTATAAAATCTCACATTAATGTCAAGTTACCCGAGTCAAAAGAGGCTTGGGTGGCAACAAAATCTCACTAAATGTTTCTGATTTGTGTAGGAGCTTCCAAGATCCGTTTCACGATGGATTATGGATAGTGGAGCTTCTCGGCACATGACGGGGAAAACAGCCCTGCTGTACGATGTCAGAAATTTCAATGGTGGTTATGTAGGTTTTGCAGGCAATCAAGGTGGTAGAATAGTTGGAGAAGGAACGTTATCCAATGGGATTGTAACTTTTGAAAGAGTTAACTACATCGCCGAGCTTGAAAACAATCTTCTGAGCATATCTCAGATATGTGATCGTATGTATACAACGCACTTTACAGACAAAGAATGTTTGATCTTGAAACCATGATTTGTTGTTCCTGAAGAATGGATTATCATGAGGGCACCTAGAGTGAATGATCTGTACGTGTTGGACATGAGTGTAGCTACTACAACCACGGGTCAGGCTCACTGTTTTGTGTCAAGAGCAACAGAGAAGGAATCGAAATTGTGGCACCGGAAGATGGGTCATATACATCTTAGAAAAATGAATCACTTGGTGCATAATGATTTGGTTATTGGTGTTCATGTCAAAGGTTTTCATCTGGAAGGAGAATGCATTAGCTGCATCAAAGGCAAGCAGAAGAAGAAATCACATCCTAAAAAGAAAGTCAACTCAGTCTCAAGACCGTTAGAGAGACTCCATATGGATCTGTTTGGTCCAATAAACGTCAAAAGTATTACAGGGGATCTCTACTGTCTAGTGGTAACGGATGATTTTCAAGGTTTTCATGGGTATCATTTCTGAAGTCGAAAGATGAGACGTTTGATAGTTTGATGGCGTTGTTCAGAAAAATTAAAAATTTGTACCAAAGGCGTATCAAAAGAATCAGAAGTGATAATGGTACTGAGTTCAAGAACAGAAAGATGGAAGAATATTGTGATGAGAGAGGTATATTGCATGAATTTAGTGCTCCTTACACTCCGCAGCAGAATGGAGTAGCTGAAAGAAAGAACATGACGCTAATTGAAATGGCTAGGACGATGCTTGCTGATTCAAAGCTACCAGTTAATTTTTGGGCGGAAGCAGTATCCGCCGCATGCTATACACTCAATCGGGTTCTCACTGTTAAGAAATTCAATAAGACGTGTTTCGAGCTGATCAATAATTGCAAGCCGAACCTGAAGTATTTAGAACCGTTTGGGTCTCCCTGTACAGTTCTAGAGCCTTTTGGTAAATTTGGTCCAAAGAGCATCGAAGGAATTTTCGTGGGTTATACAAGTCCATTGAAACGAGTCTTTATTCCAAGCTTGAAGCGGATTATTGAAGCACATAATGTTGAGTGTCAAGGTTACACAATGCCACCGCAGAATCCTGGAGATTCATGGCGTTTTCATTATGATACTTTGTGGGATTCGTTTGACATGGAAGAAGAAAAGGAAGAAGAAGATTTCTTTGACGAGTTGGATATTTTGAGAGAGTATGAAGAATCGCAGGAAAGATTCCCAGCAGAAACTTTCAGTCGACAACGGCAAGCTTCGAACGGTGATGAAGCAGGTCCAAGTAATGCTGGTGAACATGATGATATTCAACAAGAGGAAGTTGCTCATGATAATCAGACCGTAGTCAATGATAATCAAGAATCTGATAATATGCCTGTATTTGATCATGGTGATTAAGATTCTGAGGGGGAGCAAATTCAGATTTCAAGTCAAACAAACCTAGTCAGTGAACAAGGTGCAAATCAGAATGTTACTAATCTGGAAGGCGAGGTAGATGTTTCAGGCGAGGTGATGCCGATAACTCTTTCATACCATCCAAAAGAGTTGATCATTGGAGAATTGCAATCAGGCGTTCGCACTAGACGTCAAATTGACCAAGGCCTTACTTGTTTTTATTCTACAGTAGCACCTTTACAAACTGAGTTTTCACTAAGTTGTTTTATTTCGCAGATTGAACCGCGAACATACAAAGAGGCGCTAACTGAAGATTCTTGGGTCAATGCTATGCAAGAAGAATTGAGTCAGTTTGAGAAGTTAGGTGTGTGGAAACTAGTAGACTTGCCTGATGGTCAGAGGAAGATAAACACCAAGTGGGTGTTCAAGTGTAAGAGAGACGATAGAGGGGTTGTTATTCGTAACAAAGCTCGAATCGTTGTCCAGGGTTTCAGTCAGCAGGAGGGTATAGATTTCACCGAAGTGTATGCTCCAGTGGCTCGACTAGAAGCGATCAGAATCTTCCTGGCATTTGCATCTTGGAAAAATTTCAAATTTTATCAGTTAGATGTTAAATCGGTGTTTCTCTACGGGAAGGTAAAAGAGGAGGTATATGTCGGTCAGCCACCGGGCTTCACCGATCCAATCCACAAAGACAAGGTCTACTTGCTAGACAAAGTGCTGTATGGTTTACACCAGGCCCCGAGAGCTTGGTACGAGACATTGTCTCAACACCTGCTAGCCAACAGCTTCATTCGTGGAAAAGTGGATGCCACTCTCTTCACCAAAGAGGTCGACGTACATCTTCTGATAGTTCAAATTTACGTGGACGACATCATATTTGGGTCTACAAATGAGAATCTGTGCAAAGATTTTGAACAAGTTATGAAGCAGAAATTCGAAATGTCATCGATGGGTGAGATGAAATTCTTTTTGGGACTACAGGTTGATCAACTACCCAAAGGAATTTTCATACATCAAACAAAGTACGTTCATGATATTTTGGAGAAATTCGGGATGTCAGGTTCTACTCCAGCTTCCACCCCATTAGCGACGAATCATGGGATAAACCCTGATCTCACCTGAGAGAAGGTAGATGAAACGTTGTATCGTTCCATGATCGGATCGTTGATGTACTTGACAACTTCAAGACCCGATATTATGTATCCAACCTGCCTCGCAGCAAGATTTCAGTCTAACCCGAGAGCTTCGCATATGGTGATTGTGAAAAGGATATTACGCTACCTGAAAGGAACTCCATCGTTGGGGTTGTGGTATCCAAAAGATGGCGACTTTATGCTCGAATGGTATTCCGATTCCGATTTCGGATGTTGCAAAGTCAACGCTAAATCAACAATAGCGGGGTGCCAGTTTTTCGGACCACGATTGGTCACCTGGCAATGCAAAAAGCAGACATCTGTGGCTTTATCCACATGTGAACCGGAGTATGTATCTGCTAGCAGCTGCTGCTCTCAGTTCTTGTGGATCCAGCAACAGATGCGCGACTACGGTTTGCAATTTCTAAACACCCCTATCTTTGTTGATAATGAGGCAGCGATAAACATTACGAAAAATCCTGTTCATCACGCTAAAACCAAACACATTGAAATTCGTCATCACTTCATTCGCGATTGTTTCGAGAAGAAGTTGATACGAATTGAGAAAATCCACACTGACGAACAAAAAGCTGATTTACATACCAAAGCGTTTGATAAAACTCGTTTTCAATACTTGTTAAAATTGAACAGTATGAAGCTTTTATTAGTGTTGGAGGAGATTCTTGGCGTTGATGAAGGAGACATTGTAGATGATGTTGAGAAGCAATCTGCAATGGTTTGTCGATTTTTTACTTGTTTTGGTATTTAGGGGGAGTAGGGTAATATTTTCAGAAAATATAAAAACAGTAAAAAAATTCAAAAATACAAAAACATGAGATATTTTCAAAATCCAAAAACAATAGAAAACCAGAAAAGAGCTTGTGTAAAAAAGGGAAAATGATAGTACATCGGCTTGACAGTTACGGTATGCTAAAGAATTGTAATGTTTAAAAAGTTTTAAACAGTCTCGCTGATGATATGCCGATAGGTTTTTGCACATTTAGTAGGTTTGTTCGGGATATAAACCTAAATCTTTACTTACTTATTTCGTGGGGAACACTACTTGGATATATAGGTAACCCCTGAAATCTTGTTTGAAAGATCCCTCTTTCTGAGATACTAGGTCTTTATACTCAGTGATATCTGGGGTATTATCCCGGGACTTCTGATTTTGCGGAAGCAATGGCCTAGTCCCCGGAGAATACTTTACCGCTTTGCTTGAAATATAGCGCCGCCCTCAGCATAAAATGATGAGACAATAAAATTGCTAATCAATGCTGTTGTAAAAAAGATCCTCTAAAGGGGACCCACTAAAGTCGAACCGTCATCTCTCTGCTGAACGGAAGTTCTGACCTGAGCTCTCACGGTTTCGCAATTTAACCCCTTACAGATATCATCTGTGGTATACTCACCTGTAAGACTGAATATTGGGATCTGGATACGGGACTATATTCAAGAGGTGAGACACACGTATAAGTTTAAGTCTCTAAATCACTAAATCCGTATCCTGGACAGATTGAAAATTGTGTGAGAATTTAAGTGGATTAGTATATCGACAATCTAAGCGAATTGTTTAATTCTGAGAATGAAATTAAAGCTTAACGGTACTTGTGACTTGTCGAATAGCTGATATGATTCCCTAACACGCTCGCCAAAAATATGTTTGTAAATAGTTTACTGTTACTGCATTTTATTTCTGTATTTCATTTATAGTTTAGAAACTTTATTAAAAATTCAAAAAGATTTTTCATTTCTGCTTTATTTTCCGACAAACCAAAGTGGAAAGCTGATATTCAGATTCGAATTGAAGCAGATGCAGGAAGTTTCTGGGCTGGAGGATGAGTTTGGAGTTTAATATGATAAGTTTGTGAAATTGGAAAGTCAAAGCAAGTTCATTAATTTGAAACTTGTAAATTTTCAGAAAATGTTTGAACAAAATGTCAGTGTGAATTGTCTCAGATCAACCAAGGTCATTAAGTTGGACTTGGTAGACAAATTGAGTAATCAGGGTCATTAATTTGGACCTGAATACTTAAGTGGATTTCTAATTTTGACAAGACCATCGAATGAAGTGAATGGTAAGTTTAGATTGAAACTGTTATTGTCATATATCTTATATTTAGGTAGAGATTATGCAGGAAACAGGAGTTAAGTTCCCCATGGCAAAGAAAATGTCAAAGTTTGAATCAGAATTCAAGCCCCAGCTTATCGAGAGGGGGAGTCTGCGAAAGGGGGAGTCAGAATTCTGGATCAGCACTCAAAGGGGAGATTGAAGATTAAAGTTTAAAGATAAAGATTGAAGAAGCTTTTACAATGTCAAGACAATTTGGAAAAAGACTAAGACTAAAGACTCGACGCCGAAGACTTCGTCAACATCCAAGGGGGAGTCTGTTGGTGCATTTAGTGTCTGTTAACTTCGTCTTAATCGAGTCTTATGTCTAGATAGGATAAATGAGTGCACAACAGGGATTGATTTAGGGTTTGATTAGTTGAAAGTTGGTAATTTCGTTTGAACCTGACATGTTCCATTTCAAACGAAATTAAACCAAGTGATTTCGTTTGAAGTGAACCTGTGTCACCTTCAAACGAAATAGCATCATCTATATATAGGGTTGTGCATGTCTCATTTCATACGGAATTATGTGTGTGTGAGCTGAGGTGCTGCCGGATTTTTGTTAGAATTACATTGTAAAAGCTCAGAATATCATCAATAGATAAAGATTGAAAGGAAACAAGCTGTTTGACGTCATTTACATTGATTCCGCATTTTCAAATGATGATGAACTGCTCATACTGACTATTTAGGGTCACATGAACGATCTAACACTACACACACTCTAAAGATGGAAAAATGGATGATGGTGGTGGATGATGGTGTTGTAGTGGTAGCAAGTGAGAGAGAAGTGGTTTGCCAAGGGAAGAGTTGAAGTGGAACCAAGCACTCCTATTTATAGCTGTAAACAAAAGCTTCAGCACGGCCCGTGCCCGCCTGGCACGACCCCGTGCCCATCTCTCTCTCTCATCCACATTAACTGCTTGTCAGATATTGTACTAACACGACCCCGTGTGTCAAAGACACGGCCCGTGGCCAAAGTACTTGCTGTACTATCGCAGATTCTGCAAATATTTGAGTTGACCACGCCCCGTGTTGGCTTGGCACTACCCCGCGTTGGCTGCCATTTTTGTCTTTTGCAGTTTTCTTTTTCTCCTGCCCAGTATCCATCTTTGGACACGGCCCGTGTCAGGTGGACACGGCCGCGTTTCGGCCTTCTGTTCTTGTTATTTTGAGGTTTAGATGTGAGTTGGGGTTTGGCGATCTGTGTGACAACTCGAGTTTTCAAGGTCTTTCCTCAACACGTTACTTGTTTCAAAAGTGTGCTGCATAACTGGTTTGTCTTGTAATTGTGCACCTTTGTTATACGTTGAGATATTATGTTATTATTTAGTATTTGATTTATGTGTTAATGTGTAACTTGTGATCTGTTTGCAATTAAAACCCTACACGACGAAACCCTGGAGTTTCGCCATAAACTACCTCCACGGAACCTTAGAGTTTCGTCACTAACCAACTCGACGAAACCTTGGAGTTTCGCCATTCCCTTATCGACGAAACATGGGTTTCGTCGGCCCATTTGTTAGTAAATCCCAGTACGGGCCCAACACCTCTATACGTATATATAACGGGGAAGGGTTTCGTGAGGGCAAATAACTGATCATTTGGCAAACCCTAGACTCTTATTCTCTCCCTTGCACCCAACGGCGATTATCATCCTCTCATCATCATTCTCTCGAAGTTCTTTTGCCTTATTCCGAACCCGGTTAGTACATGATCGCTAGACATAACTTGGTTGTTGCTAGATTAGTATAATCATCTTCATATGATCTTGTACAATATGATTGACATGTATGATATGAATCATGATTTGATATGAACACGATTACGAGTCTGATAGGTATCATCAAATGCAGAATTGGGGTTTTTTGGAATATGTGAATAACCATTATGGAGAAACTATTTTGTATGAATGAAAACAATATTGTTTAGGCATGATGATTTAATTGGCCTGATGACTGGATATCTTTCGGGAGATAATGAATGATTAGGGTTTCTTGTTATTATTGATTCGAATAGGATGTTGATCGATGAGATAAGTTGTTGATATTGATGAATCTGTGAATTTTTTTGCATGTAATGGCCATCATATATGCTAGATTATTTAGGATTAATGTATGATTCTGCTATGATTGAATAATGATTTCAAACTGATTGTTTTGCTGACGGCAGCTAGGGTTTCTGTGTGATTAACTGTTATCACGACGTAACATATGTGTTCTGACGAAACACTGATGTCGACAAAACTTGGGGGTTTCGTCAGCTGAGGTTACGACGAAACCTGGGGGTTTCGTCAAAGGGAGCCACGAGGAAACTAGCGGGTTTTGTCAACAAGGGATCACGACGAAACTGAGGAGTTTTGTCAAAAGGGTAAACTGCATAGTTAACTTAGTTAAGTCTGTTAGCAGATAACTGTGTTAGTGTAGACTGAGAAACAGTTATGTGTTGTTATGTGAAGCATGAATTGCCTGAACTTGAATAACTGCCTATGTGTTAGTTGATGATAATTGCCAAGCACACCTTATGATGCTAGATTATACGTGAAACATTACGGACATAAACTGATTGTGTATACGTGCATACCATAGGCTTTGAATGATTGATTTTGAACGAATAGTTAAGCATACCGAGCAAACCGAGGTGAGTTCACACTTTCCACAAGCCATGGGATTCCCAAGGGTTGGGAATGGGTAAAGGATTTGAACTGAAACTGCGTGATCTCCTGGTTTGGAACACGTACACACCCTCTTTATTAAAGGGTGACAACATGTACTAAGGATCTAATCGGAACCTGCGTGATCTCCTGGGTTGGGGACACGTACACACCCTCTTAACTGAAGGGTGACAACATTGATACTAGACCAAAAACTCTATCATGAAGTCCCTCATTTTTTATCGACTTAATCGTCTGGCCAATGGCGAGCGGGTCATTAGTTAGATAGCGCTATTTAGGTTTGACAAGCCTCACACCGTGCCGTAGAGGACGGGCGTGAACTAATGGATCTGGGTACTAGTCAATGATGATAGACATTGACGTCAGGGCACCAACTTACTTTAGTCAGTGGTCGATATGGTAACGGGTCTAGTGGTTCACATGGGGAAGCCCACACTGGTATGGATATGTTTGGGAAACAAGGAAACTGGCTAACTTATGGTTTACAAATGAACTCATGGTTTTTGAAACAAACTTATAAATGAACACCAACTGTGAAGTCGCTCAACTTTGTTGTTAACTCGTTGTTACATGCCTTGCAGGTCGTTAGGTACTTAAGGAGCTTACACAAGGAGGAAGGAGTCGTTGTGAGACATGGACAGCTGCGTGCCATGTTAAATACTTGAAACATTTAATCTTATGCTTTTGTTTTATACATTATGCTTCCGCTGACTGTTTAAACTTGGCTTACTGGTTTTGAAACACCAATTATAATGTGTTCAGTTTTATGTCTACTTTGATTATGTTGTTCAATATGATTGGTGGCTGGATCCTGGTCAGTCATGCCTCTATGCGCTGATACTCCGCTTGTGGAATTTGGGGGTGTGACAGATTGTTATCAGAGCCATTGGTTATAGTGAACTTGGTTTTAAAAAGGGAAAATCTTTTGATAAAACCAGACTATAACCTGTACAGTGCTCAACGATCCACAACGACTCTTCGCCCCACGTGCAAGGCTCAACACTCTAGGTGATATGGTTGATGTTTATATTGCCTACCTGTTAGTTACATAGTACATTGTTCATGGTATGCTTGATTAAACGCAGAAACTATTGTTTGAAAACACATGTGTGCTTACTCTCTTCTGCCATCGCACTTTCGCGACACCTTTCTCACTCATGTTTCCTTTGATATGAAGATCATGAGTGGACGACTGAACTTGACTCAAGCCCAGCTGACGGCTCTCATTAACGAACGAGTTGCTGTGGCACTCGCAACAGCTCAACCCGGAGGTCAACCTGCTCAGCCTCCTGTGTGTACTTTTAAAACTTTTATGGACTGCCGACCTACATCTTTAACGGCACTGAAGGAGATGTAGGCCTCCTCCACTGGTTCGAGAAGCTCGAATCTGTCTTCGAGATGTGTGAATGCCCTGAGGCTCGTAGGGTGAAGTATGCTACTGGTACTCTTGAAGGTGTAGCGCTTACGTGGTGGAACGCTCAGGTCCAAATGCTGGGGTTGGCGGCTGCTAATGCCACCCCATGGAACGATTTCAAGGATTTAATAAGGGAAGAGCACTGCAACCGTGATGACATCCACAAGCTGGAAGTAGAGTTCTATAACTTAAAGATGACGGGGTCGGAAATTGAAGCGTATACGAAAAGATCGAACGAACTGGCTATCTTGTGTCCTACTATGGTGGATCCTCCTATCAAACGCATCGAGCTGTACCTTAAAGGTTTAGTGCCAGAGATCCAGAGCCATGTGACTGCAGCAAACCTCGCCACTATCCAACAAGTTATTCGTTTGGCTCATCGTCTCACTGATCAGGCAGTTGAGCAGAACAAGCTGCCAAAGCGTATTGGTGCTACTACTACTTCTGATGCCCCCAGTGACAACAAGCGCAAATGGGATGGAGTCTCAAGCAAGGGTTCAACATTAGCTCAGTCTCAGTCTCAGCAGCGAAAGACTGATGACTACAAGAGCCCTGGTCAACAATCTTCTGGTAGTCAAGGGCAGAGTGGGTACAAGGGGAACCACCCCAAATGCAATCGTTGTGGTTTTCACCACAGCGGACCGTGTACTAAGGGCAACTGTCAGCGGTGTAACAAACCTGGCCATGCGGCCAAGGATTGCAAGAGTCTCTACCCTGCAAATCAGCGACGACAACAACAGCAGCAAACTCCTCAGAACCAGCAGCAGCAACAACAGAGGGGTAACAACAAGGGATGCTTCCAGTGTGGTGCTGATGGCCACTTCAAAAGAGACTGCCCCCAGCTAAACCATAATTAGAACAACAATCAGGGAAATGGAAACAACAATGGGGGAAACAATGATGTCAATGGTGCCAGGGGACGTGCATTCGTGATTGGTCAGGGTAATGCAAGGAACGATCCCAACGTTGTGATGGGTAAATTTCTACTGGATGATTTCTTTGTTACTGTTTTATTTGATTCGGGTGCCGATACTAGTTACGTATCTTTAAAAGTTAGTCAAATGCTTAAGCGTACCCCAACACTTTTGAACACCAAGCACATGGTAGAACTAGCAAATGGTAAAAGTCTCGAGGCCACACACATAGTCAAGGGTTGTAATCTCGTCCTAGCTGGTCAGATTTTCCCTATCGATCTTATCCCCATCGTTCTTGGTAGTTTCGACATCGTTATTGGGATGGATTGGTTATCTCAACATCGAGCAGAGATCCTTTGCAAGGAGAAGATCGTCCGCATTCCTCGTTCTGGGGAAGAACCTCTCGTGATTCATGGCGACAAGAGTGGTGCTGTTGTGGGCATCATTTCTTTCCTTAAGGCCCAGAAGTGTTTGCGAAAGGGGCACACTGCTATTCTAGCCCTCGTTACCGACAGCTCAATGAAAGAGAAGAAGATAAAGGATATTCCTATTGTACGCGACTTTTCTGAGGTATTTCCCGAGGAATTACCTGGTCTTCCGCCTCACCGTCAGGTTGAATTTCAGATCGAGCTAGCTCCTGGAGCAGCACCCATATCTCGTGCACCTTATCATTTAGCTCCATTAGAATTAGAAGAACTATCCACACAGTTACAAGAACTCTTGGAAAAGGGTTTCATACGTCCTAGCTCTTCGCCCTGGGGAGCTCCAGTGTTATTTGTGAAGAAGAAAGACGACGGTACCTTCAGAATGTGTATTGACTACCGCGAACTCAACAAGGTGACCGTGAAGAATCGCTATCCTCTCCCACGCATTGATGATTATTCGACCAGTTGCAAGGGTCGAGTTTCTACTCAAAGATTGACCTGAGGTACGGCTACCATCAACTGAGAGTTCGAGACGAGGACATCTCCAAGACAGCATTCAGAACTCGTTACCGGCACTACGAGTTTCTGGTTATGCCTTTCGGATTGACAAATGCACCTGCGGTCTTCATGGATCTTATGAACATAGTGTGCAAGCCGTACCTAAATAACTTTGTTATTGTATTTATCGAACGACATCCTGATCTATTCTAAGAGTCAGGAGGAACACGAGCATCACCTGAGACTTATTTTGGAACTCCTTCGAGCAGAGCAGTTGTATGCTAAGTTCTCAAAATGCGACTTCTGGCTTCGTGAAGTCCATTTCCTAGGCAATGTGGTAAAAGAGGATGGGATTCATGTTGATCAATCCAAGGTAGACTCGATCAAGAACTGGCCTGCACCCCGTACACCAACAAAAATTCGCCAATTCTTGGGTTTGGCGGGCTACTACAGAAGGTTTATCAAGGATTTCTCCAAGATCGCGCAACCCCTCACTTCGCTAACTCAGAAGGGTGTCACCTATCGTTGGGGCGATGCACAGGAATCTGCGTTTCAGCACTTAAAGAATAGACTTTGTAGCAATCTATTCTCTCATTGCCTGAAGGCACAGACGATTTTTTGGTTTATTGCGATGCGTCCATCCAAGGACTTGGTTATGTGTTGATGCAACGTGACAAGGTCATTGCTTACGCATCATGCCAACTCAAGGTCCATGAGAGGAACTACACTACTCACGACTTGGAGTTGGGAGCAGTTGTTTTTGCACTCAAGATATGGAGACATTTCCTGTACGGTACCAAGTGCACCATTTACACCGATCATAGGAGTCTCCAGCATATCTTCGAACAGAAGGAGTTGAACATGCGACAGCGACGGTGGGTCGAACTCTTTAATGATTACGAATGCGTGATCAAGTACCATCCGGGCAAAGCCAATGTTGTGGCCGACGCTCTCAGCCGAAAGGAGTCAAAACCTAAGCGTGTGCGAGCGTTACAGCTTACCATTCACTCTGGGCTTCCTACTCAGATACGTGATGCTCAGGTTGAAGCATTAAAGGCAGAAAACATTAGGGCTGAGTCCTTATGTGAATCAAGGAAACGATTAGAACAAAAGGAAGACGACGCCTACTACGTAACAGGGCGCATCTAGGTTCCACTTTATGGCAATCTACGTGAGCTTGTGATGGATGAAGCACACAAGTCCCGTTACTCTGTATATCCTGGTTCGGATAAGATATACCACGACTTAAAGACTACATACTGGTGGCCTAGCATGAAAACCAACATAGCAATCTACATCAGTAAATGTTTGACTTGTGCGAGAGTCAAGATTGAATACCAGAAACCATCTGGCCTACTTCAAAAACCAGAGATTCCGACATGGAAATAGGAGCAAATTTCCATGGACTTTGTTACTGGCCTACCTAGATCACAACGAGGAAACAATACTATTTGGGTGATAGTGGATCGATTGACTAAGTCTGCACATTTCTTGGCTATCAAAGAAACGGATAAGTTTTCTACTTTAGCGGACGTTTACCTGAAGGAAGTGGTTTCGAGGCACGGGGTACCAACCTCCATTATTTCTGACCGTGATGCACGTTTTACCTCTGAGTTGTGGCAAGCGATGCACAAATCTTTTGGCTCTCAATTAGACATGAGCACAGCATATCATCCACAGAAGGATGGGCAGTCTGAGCGCACCATTCAAACCCTTGAAGACATGCTTCGGGCATGTGTAATTGACTTTGGGAACGGCTGGGAAAGACATCTTCCTTTAGTGGAGTTTTCGTATAACAACAGTTACCATACCAGTATCCAAGCTGCTCCTTTTGAGGCATTGTACGGACGTAAATGCCGATCACCTCTTTGTTGGGCAGAGGTTGGCGACAGCCAAATCACTGGTCCAGAACTTGTAGTAGACACGACATAGAAGGTTGCTCAGATACGACATCGAATGGCGGCAGCTCGTGACCGTCAGAAAAGTTACGCTGATAAGCGTAGGAAATCTCTAGAATTCCAGGTCGGGGACCGGGTTCAACTTAAAGTCTCACCCTGGAAGGGTGAGGTTCGTTTTGGTAAACGAGGCAAGCTAAACCCACGTTATGTTGGACCTTTCGAAATCACTGAATGAATTGGCAAGGTCGCCTACAGATTGAATCTACCTGAAGAACTCAGTGGAGTTCACAACGTATTTCATGTGTCGAATCTGAAGAAGTGTCTGTCGGATGAGACCCTCATAGTTCCTCTTAAAGAACTAACCATCGACGATCAGCTGCGATTCATCAAGGAACCAGTAGAAATCACGGACCGAGATGTTAAGGTTCTCAAATGTACCAGAATACCTCTTGTTCGAGTTCGTTGGAACTCCCGTCGTGGCCCAGAGTTTACCTGGGAACGAGAAGACCAAATGAAACACAAGTATCCCCAATTGTTCGATAACAGTGTAACCATTACTGAGACTGAAGCTACTGCGAAATTTCGGGACGAAATTCCAAACCAACGGGGGGATGATGTGACACCCCAGGAAAACCACGCAACTTAACTAGCTTCCTCAGTGACTACGTGCTAAATTTCGGGACGAAATTTCTTTCAAATTGGGGATGATGTGACAACTCAAGTTTTCAATGTCTTTCCTCAACACGTTACTTGTTTCAAAAGTGTGCTGCATAACTAGTTTGTCTTGTAATTGTGCATGTTTGTTATATGTTGAGATATTGTGTTATTATTTAGTATTTGATTTATGTGTTAATGTGTAACTTGTGATATGTTTGCAATTAAAACCCTACACGAGGAAACCCTGGAGTTTCGCCATAAACCACCTCCACAAAACCTTAGAGTTTCGTCACTAACCAACTCGATGAAACCTTGGAGTTTCGCCATTCCCTTATCGACGAAACATGGGTTTCGTCGGCCTATTTGTTAGTAAAGCCCAGTACGGCCCAACACCTCTATACGTATCTATAACGGGGAAGGGTTTCGTGAGGGCACATAACTGATCATTTGGCAAGCCCTAGATTCTTATTCACTCCCTTGCACCCAACGACGATTATCATCCTCTCATCATCATTCTCTCGAAGTTATTTTGCCTTATTCCGAACCCGGTTAGTACATGATCGCTAGACATAACTTGGTTGTTGCTAGATTAGTATAATCATCTTCATAAGATCTTGTACAGTATGATTGACATGTATGATATGAATCATGATTTGATATGAACACGATTACGAGTCTGATAGGTATCATCAAATGCAGAATTAGGGTTGTTTGGAATATGTGAATAACCATTATGGAGAAACTGTTTTGTATGAATGAAAACAATATTGTTTAGGCATGATGATTTAATTGGCCTGATGACTGGATATCTTTCGGGAGATAATGAATGATTAGGGTTTCTTGTTATTATTGATTCGAATAGGATGTTGATCGATGAGATAAGTTGTTGATATTGATGAATCTGTGAATTTGTCTACATGTAATGGCCATCGTATATGCTAGATTGTTTAGGATTAATGTATGATTCTGTTATGATTGAATAATGATTTCAAACTGATTGTTTTGCTGACGGCAGCTAGGGTTTCTGTGTGATTAACTGTTGTCACAACGTAACATATGGGTTCTGACGAAACACTGATGTCGACGAAACTTGGGGGTTTCGTTAGCTGAGGTCACGACGAAACCTGGGGGTTTCGTCAAAGGGAGCCACGATGAAACTAGGGGGTTTCGTCAATAAGGGATCACGACGAAACTGAGGAGTTTCGTCAAAAGGGTAAACTACACAGTTAACTTAGTTAAGTCTGTTAGCAGATAATTGTGTTAGTGTAGACTGAGAAACAGTTATGTGTTGTTATGTGAAGCATGAATTGCCTGAACTTGAATAACTGCCTATGTGTAACTTGATGATAATTTCCAAGCACACCTTATAATGCTAGATTATACGTGAAACATTACGAACATAAACTGATTGTGTATACGTGCATACCATAGGCTTTGACTGATTGATTTTGAACGAGTAGTTAAGCATATCGAGCAAACCGAGGTGAGTTCACACTTTCCACAAGGCATGGAATTCCCAAGGGTTGGGAATGGGCAAAGGATTTGAACTGAAACTGCGTGATCTCCTGGTTTGGAACACGTACACACCCTCTTTATTGAAGGGTGACAACATGTACTAAGGATCTAATCGGAACCTGCGTGATCTCCTGGGTTGGGGACACGTACACACCCTCTTAACTGAAGGGTGACAACACTGATACTAGACCAAAAACTCTATCATGAAGTCCCTCATTTTATATCGACTTAATCGCCGGGCCAATGGTGAGCGGGTCATTAGTTAGACAGCGCTATTTAGGTTTGACAAGCCTCACACCGTGCCGCAGAGGACGGGCGTGAACTAATGGATCTGGGCACTAGTCAATGATGATAGACATTGACGTCAGGGCACCAACTTACTTTAGTCAGTGGTCGATATGGTAACGGGTCTAGTGGTTCACATGGGGAAGCCCCCACTGGTATGGATATGTTTGGGAAACAGGGAAATTGGCTAACTTATGGTTTACAAATGAACTCATGGTTTTTGAAACAAACTTATAAATGAACACCAACTGTGAACTCGCTCAACTTTGTTGTTGACTCATTGTTACATGCCTTGCAGGTCGTTAGGTACTTAAGGAGCTTGCACAAGGAGGAAGGAGTCGTTGTGAGACATGGACAGCTGCGTGCCATGTTAAATACTTGAAACATTTAATCTTATGCTTTGGTTTTATACATTATGCTTCCGCTGACTGTTTAAACTTGGCTTACTGGTTTTGAAACACCAATTATAATGTGTTCGGTTTTAGGTTTACTTTGATTACGTTTTTCAATATGATTGGTGGCTGGATCCTGGTCAGTCATGCCTCCATGCGGTGATACTCCGCTTGTGGAATTTGGGGGTGTGATAATCTGCGACAATTCCTTCTCTTTTGCATTTATGTTGGATTTTTTTGTCTTTTTGCTCCTTTTGCAAATCTAAGCTCTTTTATCCCTGAAAATATAAAAGAAACGAAAACACGAGCTTTTTCCAACATTAGTACTAAAAAAAGGTTACTTTTACGCCGTATTTGACATAATTTGTGTGTTGTATTTTGATCACATAAAATACCCCCACACTTGAATCTTTGTTTGTCCTCAAGCAAATCTCTATTACGTGGCTTACACACCCAAACAGAATAGGTAGAAGAGAAGGTTTTTGGGTCTTATCTTTAGGGTGTCGGGTTTCCAAGTTTTAAATATATTTTGTTTTTATTTTATTTACAATCCTATTCGTAATGATTTATTTAAAACTTAATTTACGAAAAATTATTTACTATGGGCATAATATGCCTTTATAAAATTCTAAGTTATATACAATTTTACACACCTCATAAGTATTCACTCAACACTCAGCCAATATCAAGTGAAACACTGGTGCCCGATTTGGAACTTACTCCTACCATAGGCTTAACAATCGATCAAACCTCCTCCTTTTGACATTAAATCTTTATAAATATCAAGAGGATTTTGAAGTGTAGGTGGTGGTTTGGGTTTGGAGAGTTTTATTTGGAAAAAGGGTAAAAACGTAAACTATCAGTCTTTCTATTGCTTTTTGGCTTAGCAAAAAATACTTTGGCATATTTTTCAAATTTTTCTGATTTTTTTATGCCAAAGTTGAAACTGAGCCGAAATCGTAACTTCATAACCGATAAGTTTACAAAAATAAAGGATGAAAAATGAAAAAGGGTAATTATTTGTGGGTTTGAAACGAAAAAAGTTTTTAAGGTTCAAAGGGTTTAACTAGGGGGTGTTTTTGTAAAAAGCAAAGAAAATAAAGGTTTTGTTTAAAAAATGGGTTTGTCCTAATGCCTCCATCATTTACTTACTTGAATTTTTGTCGGTAAGGATTTGGAACATATCGGGTTGTCAAGTTCTAGATTCGTAAGAACCAAACGGGCTATTCACACAAGAAACGGAAATTGAGCAATTAGTAAAGATGTATATTTTATGCTCGGTAATGACTCAAAACTCACTTTTGTGGGAAAAATGGTCATAGTGTAAAAATGTATATATAAACAAATTTTACAAAGATTTATCATGCCCGTTTTCGTAATTTTTCTAAATTGGTTCTTTTTATCACGACACTATCGGTTGTAAATTTGTAAAAACATAAATTTTTAGAACTTGTTTACCCAACTAAACTTGAGATAAGTAAAAAAAATGAAAATAATTTTTTTTTGAAAAAGTTTTGGGTGTTTAGCGGTTCCAAGGCGAGTTTTGTGTAAGGCTTGGTTTGGGACAAACGATTCAAGGGTTTTTATTATCCTCCCCCACACTTAAATTACACATTGTCCACAATGTGTCCCAAAAATGATTTATTTTGGAAAAATGTGTAAAAAGTATGAAAATAACAAAAATTTTTGGTTACTGGCACTTGCAGCATGGCCTTGTGTCCAAAGTGCCAGTAACAATTGAATTCAGAAGACTTACAGTAGGGTGGCCATGGGGGCTTGCTGAGTGAGCACGGCCTGTGCCACCTTCTGGACAAGAAATTTTTTATAGCAACAAGACGAGCACGGAGGCATGCTAAGTGAGCATGGCCCCGTGTTGCAGCTACTGTTTTGCAGAAAATGAGGCGGGAGGCTACTTTTTACGTGCATGGGTTCCATTTCGTCATCCATTTTGTGTTTCCAGTGTCTCTAACACATTTATTTGAAGTACCAGCATCAAACATCCATTTTTTTTATTAAAAAGACACATTACATAGAAAAGAAAAATTACCAACCTAGTTAAACTAAAGCTAGATAGATAAAATCTTGGAAATACCTTTCCGAGATCAATTATTAACAACCTAAAAGCTACATTCCTAGATTTATGGATGTTGAAAGATAGAGGACTAATAGCTTTTGTTGGAAATACCCAAGCAAGAGGTCGTTGAGCATTTCTTCAATCTCCCTTGGTAGGAAGATAAAGTGCTCTTCTTCCGCTTTGGCTTTAGTGGGCGCGGGGTTGATCGGGACCTCAAAAGTGGCGTTAATAGGAAGAGGTTCCGGAATCTCCACATCCCAACCTATAGGTTGTATGATCTCGTTGGCTAGGTTCCAATCTTCTTGTGGGAAGATTGGCTCCATTGGAGGTAATGCCAAGATGTACAACCTTTGATGCAAAAGGTTGATCTCTCTGAAGCAATCCTCCAGCCCCATGGTGAGGTAGTTCACTCGGTCAATTAGAACCTCCTTTACCAATGTCATTTCATCAAGGCTTTCCCTTAAGGTACTCACGTATCGTACGAGAGTGGCCTCAATAGAGAGCCTTATTCCCCTCCTTTGGCTTCTGGAGTTCGTCGACGATGTTCCACTCTGTTGGCTTGCCATCTTGAGAGAAAATGACCAACCGTTAGAAAGAAATAAAAGATCAGAATGTTCAGCACGGCCCCGTGCTGCTCCATCTGCTCCAGATTTTTAACTCTAAAAAAATTATTTTAAGTTAGTTTTGCTAATTTTTGATTTTCTGAACGTAAATAACTTAAAATAATGTTTTACTAACGTGAATTTGCAAAACCTTGAGCTAAAAATCAAGAGTATGAGCCTCCTATTGAAACTTTTGAAGCTTGAAGCTTCAAGCTTCAATGGAGTTCATGGAGGATGAAGAAGAGGAAATGTACAAAAGAGGAAAAGACAAGAAGGTTGAATGAGAACTTTTTAAGAAAATACCGCTTCAGGTATGTGTGAAGAATCTCAGAGATCTTGCCTTTTGAGAATGATTCCAAACATTCTTCCAAAGGTTGACTTTATAGACAATGACAGCACGCGAGCACGGCCCCGTGCCGGATTCATGTGTTAGAGAATGTTGTCCGTTAGTTGAACACGACCTACGTCACTATGGACACGGCCCCATGCTGAAAAAATATTGGTGGCACGGCCCCGTGTTAATTCGACACGCCCCATGTTTCTGGAAGAAAGTGGGCACGGCCCCGTGTTCAAGGAACATGGCCCCGTGTTCAAGGAACACGGCCCTGTGTCAGAGTTTTTATTTATTTTATTACTTAATTAATTTTAAGGAATTTTACGATCTCGGGTGGTTCCTTACTGGTTGGAACAACACCGTACTGTCGGATATACCGCAGACTTAGGCGAGGGATACGAAAACGTAAGAGGTTGTCGGAAAGGTAGGAGAGTTCTTTAAAAATGGAAAAATGGGGTTTTTCCTTATTTACCTTTTTCGGGCTCTTGTTAAAGAAGGTGTGAGTCCATTCGCTACTGTCCATGCTATTGGTGTGAGATTCACACTCGATAAGGGGGACCGTCATGGCTAAATCGATACAGGGTTGACTATCGCTTTCCTCTTCGTGGTTGTCTATGGTAGAGGTTTGGTTGACCTCAGTGTTGTCTTGTGCGCCTATTTTTTTCCATCGGTTCTCATTCTGATGGAATCTCTGATGAATTTTGTGCCTTCAAGTAAGACTCTATCACTTGGATACTTTGGATGATCCTTTTTTCTATTTCACCTATGGGCTCTAGGCCGTCTAGAAAAGAGGATCGATGGGGTTCAGGCGTAGGGATTTCTTCATTATTTTCACACCCGCTTGTTTCTGGGGTTTCGTTATAGGAAAACGATGGGGCAAATACTGAGGAGTGAAGTTTATAATGCCACATTCTGCTTCCTCATGATCCTCCCCATAAAAATCGCAACATAACCCGTAGGAGTGGCGGGGATAGAAGTAGTCAAAGAAATCCATTTTGTTGTGTTTTTTAGACCGTCGGGATCAGGCGGCCACTCTTTTCTTACAAACAGTGAGTTTGGCACGGCCCCGTGTTAGAACAACACAGCCCCGTGTTGCACTATGTATCTGGGAGAAAATAGTTTTAAGGTTCTGAGAGTTGACACAGCCCCGTGTTAGAGCAGTACGGCCTCGTCTCAAGGCTGCAAAAAGATGAAAAATAAAAGAAAAAGAAGAAAAACCTAAAAAGAAAAGGAAGAAAAAGATTAGGCCGTTAATTTTAAGCTTTCCTGAAATTCTTGTGTCCCGGCATCGGCGCCAAAAACTTGACGTGCGTGGGTGACTATATATAATTTTTAGTTATTTTTAGCTCTTTTTACTCGCCGATTTGAAGTTTTAAATTTATTAAACACGATATTATACTATCACTCTACACACACGCTTAGGGCAAGTACACCCATCGCGAACGTAGTATAGTGATGGAAAAATACCGAGATTGTCCAAGGACACAAGAGCTTTTAGTTCCGGCTTATCGTCAACGTGTAATCGAACCAAGTTTTGAGAAATGATTTTTAAACTAATAAAAAGATAAACATAGAAAATAAAAATAAAATAAAAATGATAGACAAGAAAGAATCACTTGGATCCAACTTATCTTTCATGTACCCTTTTAATGATTTCCGCACTTTGGGCATTTTAAGAGATTATCTTAGTTATAGTAGTAGGCCCCTCTTCCAAGGTGACGTTACCCTCAACCTAGTGGTTTGAGTCAGCAAGGATACAATCCCAAGAGATTTGAAAGATAATTAAGTAAGTTATTAATGCAAAATGTGGTGGACCCCCTTCCGATGCGGCGATCACCCTCAACCCGTTGGTCTGAGTCAGCAGGGATACATTTCTCGCGGGGTTGGTTTAATGTTTTAATAAAAGTTTAAGAATAAGGGATTCAAGCTTTTTGCACTCCTCTCCCATGGTGGGTAATGCCCGCTCCAACTCATGAGGTGTTACTGGGCTTGAACCAGGTTCTCACAGGATCTATACACTGTACGACAAATAGAATTACCCAAACCGCCCTTCTAACCCCCCTTCCAGTCAATTAACATGCTTTATATAGACCGTAAAGACATGAATATGTTGAATCAACGAACATATGAAGAATGATTGAGTAAATTCGCCTTCAATATAAAAAAACTATTTATTAACGTCATTAATACATACCCAATTAAAAAGAAGCCAAGATTGGAAATCATAAAAGAAATACATGAAAGAAAAGTCTTCACCAAGTGGTGTAAGAATTTAGCCAAGCATGGCCTTTGTTTGACAAAGATTCTTACGATCAATCTTGGATCCCGAGACTACACACACACACACTCTAAAGATGGAAAATGGATGATGGATGATGGTGGTGGATGATGGTGTTGTAGTGGTGGTGGAGTGGTGGCAAATGAGAGAGAAGTGGTTTTGCCAAGGGATGACTTGAAGTGGAACCAAGCACTCCTATTTATAGCTGTAAACAGAAGCTTCAGCATGGCCCGTTCCTCCTGGCATGACCCTGTGCCCATCTCTCTCTCTCTGTCATCCTCATTAACTGCTTGTCAGATATTGTACTAACACGGCCCCATGTGTCAACGACACAACCCATGGCCAAAGTACTTGCTTTACTATCATAGATTCTGCAAATCTTTGAGTTGACCACGCCCCATGTTGGCTTGGCACAGCCCCGTGTTGGCTGCCATTTTTGTCTTTTGCAGTTGTCTTTTTCTCCTGCCCAGTATCCATCTTTGGACATGGCCCGTGTCAGGTGGACACGGCCCCGTGTCGGCCTTCTGTTCTTGTTATTTTGAGGTTTGGATGTGAGTTGGGGTTTGGCGATCTGCGGTAATTCCTTCTCTTTTGCATTTATGTTGGATTTTGCTGTCTTTTTGCTACTTTTGCAAATTTAAGCTCTTTTATCCTGAAATTAGAAAAGAAACGAAAACACGAGCTTTTTCTAACATAAGTACTAAAAAATGGTTGCTTTTACGCCGTATTTGACATAATTTATATTTTGTATTTTGATCACATCAAAGACCCAAGCACATTTTATCCGAAAAGTCGCAGCGGAAAATGCGAGCCATAAAATTACTTTCTTTATAAAATGTTTTGACGTACATGAAAGTCCATTTAAAAAATGACAAATATTTTCTCTAAAAACAATTACAACATTCATTCTTAATTAACGTATCAAATATAATATGTAAATACTGTAATGCCTGCGTCCCTAAACTTTTACCTATTTGACACTTTTAGTCCCTAAACAATGTAATACTTGATACTTTTGATACTTGGTGAAACTTATGCTATGATTTTGACACTTGATGCTTGGAAACTATGAAATTTTGATTCTATGATTCTATGAAATTATGATTCTATGATTCTATGACACTATGAGGCTATGAATCTATGATACTATGATTCTATGATACTTGATACTATGGTGCTTGACTCTTGAGGCTCGTGAAACTTGAGACTTGGTTGAATGAGGGACTGGAGTCTTGTCACTGGCGGAAACTATGAAAGCTATGAAAACTATGGAAACTTGTCTTAATAATGTAATCTAGTCACAAGATACTATTACCCAATAAATACTCAATGCAACGCTTGATCTAACGCGCAAATCAAATCAAAGATGGAAACGTGGAAAAGATGGATTGGCCGAGTGGCAATCCGATCGGATGACCATCCGATCGGATGACCATCTGATCGGATGACCACCCGATCGGATGGCCACTCGATCGAGTTGCCATCCGATCTGTGCACACCGCCTTCACTCACTTTTACACTATAAATAGGCCTGTCACATCACCATTCTCACTGATGTGACAGCCTCACTCGACCCAGACGCATGCACTCCTCGTTTCCTCCAGTTCTTGGCGATTTCGGTACGTTTTACACTAGATTCTTGTACATCTTTGATCTACATGTTACACCCCGACCACGAAAAACAACAAATCGTGGCGGAAACGTCAGGGAGTGTTGTAACAGAATCATTGTTTCATAACACATGGATTGAAGTTCTGTTTTGTTAAATTAAATGTATTACATTACATTGAAATTAGAAACAAAACATGAACAAATAGACTGTCATTGTTATCAAGTCACTAAGGCTTCGTCCGTTCCTATGTGAGCATGCATCAATATCATCATCAACTATGGTACCTGAAACTCATGTGAAAATACGTCAGCATAAAAATTCCGGCGAGTACATAGGTTTTATGTGAGTGTCTGATCCATGGCTAGTTTACATGTTGCAATACCTAATTAAAGACATTGTTTTGAAAAGTATAGTATTGCGACATAATTAACCAACTCAAATCAAGTTGGTTATACTTTATAAAATCTCATAGCCATGATTCTTAACCCAAAACATTTATTTTATTAAATCAAATTGTAAAACATCTCGTAAAAACTCGTTAATAAAACTCGTATGGTTTATATTATTAGAAAAACCTTGTAATATCACTTTGTTTTGATAACCTTTGCCCAAGTGATCTAGATAACGCAACGAGATATAATGTGTTAAAAGTACTTATATATAGGAAGTACCAGCGGCGTATCCACCATGCTTTTATCACATTACAATCGCCCCGTTACCTAATCACTTCCCTGACCCAACGTTTCAAACAGATCAAACGGTTCACATAAACGGTTCAAACAGATTCAAATAGCTCACATAAATCAAACAGTTTCAAACAGTCCCAACAGTACAAATAATTCACATAGATCAAACAGCTTCAAACGGTTCAAACAGTTCAAAATGTAAAATAATGTGTCCATATGCTGGATGAACATATGCAACAAAAGTATTTATGAAAATCAATATGCTAGCATCCTAAGAGAACATACATAGCAAAACATAATGAAATCATGTACTATACGTGTACTAATGAACATAGCAAGTATATGTTATAAAAGCATGAAAACACGAAAGTAACAAGTAGGCACATGTGTTCCACCCCAAAACAGTTGAAAACAGTAAAAGAAGGGGCTATGTACTCACTTGAGGATGCTTAGAAGTCTTGAACAACAACTAAGCAAAGCTAGAGGGATCACGGAAATCAAACGGCACAAAGGGTCCAAGCTAGGAGGATCTTGATCTAAATACTCAGGTATGAAGCATAAAGCTTCAACTTAGAGCATAAAGATCAGATCATGAGTGAATTGCAAATGAAATCTTGGTGGGTATTTATAGGATTCGGTCCACCGTTAAGATCGTTCCTCGATTCCCGATCTTCAATCTCAACCATCCATGTGTGCCCACTGATTTGAATACCATGTGTGCCCCAAAACAAGCCCCTAGATTGGTTAAAACCATGTGCAAACCCAAAAACCCAGCTGCTGATTGAAATCAGCTTGTTTTGTTGATCTGGGCAGTCTACGCTCCCCGCGTAAGACTTAGAGAAGTCTTACGCGCCCCGCCTGAACCATTTTCACAGAATGTCAAAACAGGTCCCTGCAGGTCCAGAACTTGCTATTTGATGCATTTTTGACACGTTTAAGCCCCGTTATCCTCATTTCAAGGCTCTAAAATGAAGTTAAAGTGTAGGGACTTAAAATATGCTCAAAAACATCTCGGATGTCGGTTCGTTTGGTCGTACGGTTGCGTTGTTCGGTTAATTACGACGAAACACGAACGGATGCGAAAAATGATCCAAATTACGCGACGAATGGAATTTTATCATGCCAATCACTAAAATAAAATATTTTAATGATTACATAAATTTTTGGATGTACGGATATATTCAGAACGTAAGATATGCGCGAAAATGGAAACTTATGCACTTTTTAACGCTTTTAGTCCCTATTGATCAAGAAAGTTTATTTTTGCGCACCAAACACCTCAAAGTTTATTTCTAAGCTATGTAAAAGATATTTAGGGAATATTTAACTTATGATCAAGTTCCAGAATGTTTGTTGCATTTAACTGGTTATATTTACGCATCAGTTCGCGTATAACCTTCCAGAAAGCGATTTAAAGCTCGAAATCGAACAAGAATTGATATGTGCAAATGATACACATATTTATACAATCCCAAGTATGAAACACAATATTTCATTAATTTGGGATTTGTTTGATGGTCGCAGAGGCACAAGTGTCACACTACACACAATTCTCTACATGATTCTCCTTTGAAATCTCACTTTTCACCATGAAATCTCTAAGATTTGAGCTCTTGAGGGTGATGTCATCATGGTGGTTTGTACAAACTATTGAATGATGTCATTTTGATCAAGATCTAGCTCAGATCTACGGAATTTAATAAGTTTTTTTCACTAAATCTTCACTAAACCTATACTTTGCAACAAAAACTCATGTTTATCTTCATCTCTTCTTAAGACTTTTATCAATAAACGGTGAGATCTGGATTCAAACGGCCTGTAGACTTAAATATTAGTCTGAAGTTGGTTTGGAGAAGGATTGTTGCCGGAAAAGATGACCGGAGTATGAATTCTGACATGAACACCGTCACGAACGGACGACTGAACTGACTGAGGTGATTCCCACCCGATCGGATCGGCTGCACATTGATGGGTTTACCATTGTCTTAATGCGTACCATGTCGTTGGTGCTTATTCAGAAACTTGGAAACTTTACAAGTTAGGAACGGGACAAGGACAACCCGATCGAGTGGCAATCCGATCGGATACACTTGTCTTATTAACCCTAACACTTGAATACTTGAACCTTATGATCGTCGAATGGCAATCCGATGGGATAGCCATCCGATCGAACTGCCATCCGATCAAGTGTCATTACCTTAAAACACCTTTGGAAATTTAAATCTTTGACCGTCGAATGGCAATCCGATCGGATAACCATCCGATCGAACAACCATCCTATCGAATAGCCATCCGTCCATTTCACTCACATGTCATCTCAATCTAATGGCAATCCGATCGGATGGCCATCCGATCGGACAGCCATCCGATTAAGATGACTGATCCGACATTTGGTTTGAATCTCGTTATTCTGCCCGACTCTTATCTATTGTAATTTAATTAGGCTAATTCTAAAGAGCTCCCTTTGATCCAATAACAGTTGAACTGTTAAGCAATCACTGTGAGTATACTCGATCCCTTTTTGTTTTAAACTTTGGGATGTAACATGTATTATATTAAACTACGATACTTGAGACTTATGCAAACTAAACTCTATCCTATGTGTATGTGAAACTTGTGATTCTTGTATTTTATTCGTGCTATGTGGACGTTTAATCCAGGGTGTGTAGTTCCGCCTTAACAATAGTAGCGCTATAGGAGATGCACCTCCCCATTATTCTCGGGGGTATTGTTAGGAGGATTCTAGTTTTCCTTGAGACTTGGGAAAAAAAAACAAAGCATCGGGATACTTGGGCTATCACTTGTTGGCCTGCGAACACTAGCATGGCTGAAACTATTTTGTTACACTTACATAAGGATACTAGTTGTTTTAATCTATTATGCTATTACTCAAACTTGCATACTCGCCGGTACATTTTGTACTGACTGATAGGATGCTGAATCATGGAAATCAAGCTAGGGATGATGCATAGAAACCCACCTAGTCTAAATCTAGTCTTTGAAACAATGAATAATGGTTGTATTTTGAATCTTTTGTTGGCGATGATGTTTTAGACAAACTTATGAATGAATCTTACTTAATCTATATTGAAATTTCTAGTGTTATGGAATCTCGTGAGCAATCTGAACGCTTAGTGCTCTCACCCCGATGTTTCCACCATCGGTTGGGGTGTGACAGATTGGTATCAGAGCCATTACTATAGGGAATTAGGATAAGTAGGAATACTTGCCCTAGTCTATAGTTCTAGGAATCTTGATTCTTATCTGTTGTTTAAAACTTATGCATTCTACCTTATCTGCTTCCTAGCAGCACATTTTCCTGCTAAACTTACATGCCTTTCCTAAGGTTGACACAATATACACTTGATACTTTGACAACACTGTTAACCAGTGTTTGTATTTTTCACGAGGTTTTCCCTCAAGTCAGGAGTGACAACCGAACTTGATGGAAAATCTCCATACTATTCTTGTAGGTCTTGTCTACGGATAAGTACCAACACTATTAGGGTACGATGTGTCAAGTTAGAAGTGAAACTCAGATCTTGATAACTAGTCCCGCTCCTTGATGTTTTATTTATGTCTCGCCAAAGTCACGAAATTTCCATTCAATTGGGTAAGTGAAATGACCAAAAGGATGAATAACGTAGGCCTAACATCGTGATGTATTTGTCCAAGTAAGTCAAGACACGTTGCCTCAATTTGAAAGGAGTTCGAATCACTTTGGTTAGTTGCCGTTCCTCTACCCGGAACAATCTATGTTTTATGAGCCTATCTTTTATGTTATCTCAATTTTACATGTGGTTCTAAACTTGATTATTCGTCTATCTTGATTCTTCGTTTATTTGAGACTTTTTACACAAATCACACGTATGTCCGCAATCTAAAACCCTAATTCTAATCTCAGAAGCAAACTAAATTTATGAAGCTTTATTCTATCATGATAGCCTAAGTGGGAATCTTGATCGACTATGAAACTATGTGAATCTACCTGGTGAATCTATGTGTTAATACGATTGTAAAACACTAAACGGAACATGGCATAGATATGCGAGACAGAAGTGACGTGTCTAAAGCATGGTGGATACGCCGCTGGTACTTCCTATATATAAGTGTTTCAGACATGTTACCAACTTTCGTACTAAGTGCCATGCGAAGCTTAGTGTTTTGCAGACCGGTGATGAGCTTGTTGAAATCTAATCCATGGGAAACTACTTGAGTAATATATGAGGACTCTATGTGTAATCTATGTGTACTCTAGCATAACCTACGTGTAATCTAAGTATGTGTTGTTTTGAGAAACAAAATGCGAAACGTAGCCTAGCGCCGAAGACGAGGAAGACGTGGCATGTCCGAAGCATGGTGGATACGCCGCTACTACTTCCTATATATAAGTGTTTCTGGCATGTTCCCGAATCTTCGTACCACGCGCTAAGTGAAGTTCGTAGTTTTGTAGGCTCGGGTTGAAGTTGTGGAATCTATTTGGTTAATCTATGTTGAATCTGTTTGGTTAATCTATGCTGTGAAAAGTGGTGGAATCTAATGTTGTAGGTAACGAAGCGTGACACCGATGACGAGGGGGACGTGGCATGATTGAAGCATGGTGGATATGCCGCTAGTACTTCCTATATATAAGTGCTTCCGTCATGTTGCCGAACTTTCGTAGCACGTGCCATGTGGGATTTTGTTGATTGTAGGTTGTTAACATGAATCTATGAGGATCTATTGAATCTAATGAAAACTATTGAATCCATGAATCAATCGAACCTATTTGGTAACTATTGAATCTATTGGAGTCTATGAATCTATTGAAACCTGGGAATCTATTGAAGTATATGTGAAACTATTGGAGTAGCCTATGTGAATCTATGATGATGAGTGTGTTTTGCGACATGTAACATGACACCGAGTACGAGGCAGAAGCGATCGTGCCCGAAGCGTGGTGGATACGCCGCTGGTACTTCCTATATATAAGCGATCTGTCATGATGCCAAGCTTCGTACAACGTGCCATGTGAAGGTTGTGGATTCTGTAGCGTTGAGTTAATGAAGTCTATGGGAATCTATTGAATCTATTGAAGCCTATGTGAAACTATGATAAAGATGATGAGTATGTTTTACGACACGTAACATGACAACTAGTACAAGGCAGAAGCAATTGTGCCCGAAACATGGTGGATACACCGCTGGTACTTCCTATATATAAGTGTTTTTGACATGTTGCCAAACTTCGTACAACGTGCCATGCGAAGGCCGTAAGTTATGGTGTTTAAACTAATGTGAACTATGTGAATCTTGTTGAATCTCGAGTCTTTAATCTATCGTGTGTGAATCTATACTGTGTGACTTTGTGAACCTAGATTTATACGATCCTCTTGTTGGATCAATAGGATGTCTTCTCGAAAGCTCTCCGACACTCTCAAGAGATCCAGGGAAAAGTCTCAGAAAAAGATGATGTCCTTCATGGCCGACCAGATCGCTCGAGTCGTGCCAAAGATCGTCTCTGAGATCCAAGGATCAAACACTCCGCCCTCTTTTGTTGACTCTAAGACGGAGAAAGAAAAGTCTACCAAGTTCACCTATAAGCATTTTGTCTCTTGCAACCCTAAGTCTTTCACGGGCAGTGATGGGGTAACTGCTATGCTCGAGTGGTTTGACAGCATCGAGGTTACCTTCATTAACAGTGAGTGCCCAGAGCAGCTAAAGACTAGGAGTGCAACATGAATGTTTCAAGGCAGAGCGTTAGAATGGTGGACAAATGAGAGAAACATCCGATCGAATGAAGAAGCCTATGCTCTTCCATGGGCTGAGGTGCGAGAATTGATGATGCTTGAATTCTGCCCTCCTCATGAACAATTGAAGCTTGAAGAAGAGTTTTGGCACCTGAAGCAGGATGGTGATGACAACCTGGCTTATACTACCAGTTTTAAGCAGCTCAGCTTGATCGTTCCTCACTTGGTTTCTACTACCAAGCGCATGATAACCAAGTATATCAATGGTCTACCTCCAGCCATGCATGATTCTATTGAAGCAGCTCAACTCAGAACTATTGAGGAAGTCTACCGTCTCGCAGCTAGTCTCAACAACAACCGCGTTCGTGATAACCAGTTTGCTAACCCTGCTTCCTCCAAGTCTGCACATCAAGTTACCCAGCATCCAAGTGGCAGCAAGAACAAGAGGCGAAAGTCACAGGGTTCAGGATGCAATGCTATTGTTCCTGCTGCAAACCCTGCTGCTAAGCCTGCTCCTCCTACTGCTACTGTTCAGAACCCTGCCGCACCTGAAGTCAAGAAGCAGTACTCTGCGTCTTACCCCAAGTGTGCCACTTGTAATTTTCATCATCCTGTTGCTTCTGCATGTCGTTTGTGCACCAATTGCAATTGCTATGGTCACACAACTCCTTACTGCCTTCAAGGTAACCCAGCTCAACAAGCTCAGCAAGCCCCAGCTCAGGCAGTCCTACCAGCTCTCCCAGCTCCTCTGCAGAATCCAAAACCAGTCAACGCTGTTCGTGCATACTACAAATGTGAAGATACTACTCATCTTCATAACCAGTGTCCTCAACTGAACCAGGATCAACAGCCACCGCTCATGGAAGAGCGTTCAATCTCAATGCTAACCAGGCTCGTAATGCCAATGATGTCGTTAATGGTACGTTTCTTGTGAATAACCTTTATGCTTCGATACTATTTGATATTGGTGCCGACAGAAGCTTTGTGTCCGTTGAATTTGAATCTTTGCTAAACTGTGCACGCTATATGTTACCTAAGTCGTTTTCGGTGGAGATTGCCAATGGGAAGTCTATTCTAGTTGATTCTATTCTCCGTGCCTGTTCCTTGATTCTTAACGACCACATGTTTACTATTGATCTAATACCCATGCAATTGGGTAGTTTTGATGTCATTATCGGTATGGATTGGTTGTGTAAGAACCATGCCGATATTGCTTGTCACGAGAAGTTTATCCGTCTACCTCTACCATCTGAGATATCTTGCATGTCTATGGAGACCGACCTTCGAAAGGGCTGAGGCTGATGTCATGCACACAAGCGAGCAGGTGCTTACGTAAATAGAACCTTGCTTTCTTGGCCCACGTGGTGGAACAAAAGAGCAAGGGGAGGAACATAAGCGAAGTTCCAGTGGTGTGTGATTTCCCCGATGTCTTTCCTGAAGATCTACCTGGTCTTCCACCTCCTAGAATCGTCGATTTTCGTATTGATCTCATACCTAGTGCGACTCCTGTCGCCAAGGCCCCATATCGTCTTGCACCTTCTGAGATGCAAGAGCTATCTAGTCAGCTTCAAGAACTACTCGACAAGGGATTTATTCGTCCAAGTACCTCCCCGTGGGGTGCTCCGGTGTTATTCGTCAAGAAGAAAGATGGTTCGTTCCATATGTGTAACGACTACCGTGAACTTAATAAGCTCACCATTAAGAATCGTTATCCCCTTCCCCGTATCGATGATTTATTTGACCAACTACAAGGCGCGTCCTGTTTCTCAAAAATCGATCTTCGTTCTGGTTATCATCAACTTCGTGTACTCGAGGATGATGTACCCAAGACCGCATTTCGTACTCGCTATGGGCACTACGAGTTCGTGGTCATGCCTTTTGGATTGACCAACGCACCCGCTGTGTTCATGGATCTCATGAATCGTGTTTGTAAACCTTATCTTGATTGTTTTGTGATAGTCTTTCTTGATGATATTCATATTTATTCTAAAACTAAAGCCGACCATGCTCGTCATTTACGCTTGATGCTTGAGCTCTTACGTGGCGAATGTTTGTATGCAAAATTTTTTAAGTGTGAGTTCTGGATTAATGAAGTACAATTTCTTGGTCACGTCATTAGTAAGCAAGGTATTCATGTTGACCCATCTAAAATCGAAGCTGTGAAGGATTGGAGTACGCCTAAATCTGCATCCGAGATTCGTTCCTTTCTAGGACTGGCGGGCTATTACTGCCGATTCATTTCGGATTTCTCTAAGATCGTTGTTCCTCTTACTTCGTTGACTAAAAAAGAGAGGCCTTTTGCTTGGGGTCCCGAGCAATCAAACTCTTAAGATTCTTTTGTGTAATGCTCCTGTTTTAACTCTCCCTGATGGGAATGACGATTTCATGGTATATTGTGATGCCTCAAACCGTGGTTTGGGCTGTGTGCTCATGCAGCAGGACAAGGTTATTGCTTATGCCTCCCGTCAACTCAAGGTACAAGAGAAAAACTATACTACTCACGATCTGGAGCTTGGTGCAGTGGTATTTGCGTTAAAGATATGGCGACACTACCTATATGGTACTAAGTGTGTGGTTTTCACTAACCATAGGATCCTTCAACATATCTTTGACCAAAAAGAACTGAACATGCGACAGAGACGTTGGGTGGAATTGCTTAACGACTACGACTGCGAAATTCGCTATCATCCTGGCAAGGCGAATGTAGTGGCCGATGCTCTTAGTCGTAAAACTCATGTGAATGCTATTCGTATCTCTAATGACCTCCATGCGTGTATTCGTGACGCTAAGTATTCGTCAGCAAATGAAGGAAGTATAGAAGTGGAAATCCAAGGCGCTAAGATTGAACAACTTGAAACTAAACCTAATGGACTCCAATACTACCTCAGTCGCATCTGGGTGCCGGATCACGATAATCTCCATGAGCTCATTATGAATGAGGCTCAAAAATCCCATTACTCTATTCACCCGGGCGCTGACAAGATGTACCATGATTTGCGTGTAACTTATTGGTGGCCTGGCATGAAGAGGGACATTGCTGTATATGTTTCTAAATGCCTTACTTGTACGAAAGTTAAGGCTGAACATCAACGTCCTTCAGGACTCTTAGAATAGCCCGAGGTTCCCGTTTGGAAATGGGATAGTATCACTATGGACTTTATTACTAAGCTACCTCGAACACCTTCTGGTCACGATAGTATCTGGGTGATTGTTGATTGTTTGACCAAATCAGCCCACTTTCTTCCTATTCATGAAGATTATAAAGTGAAGAAACTTGCTCGAATCTATACCGATGAGGTTATATGTCGTCATGGCATACCTCTTGACATAATCTCCGACCGTGATGGTCGTTTTACTTCACGTCTTTGGCAAACCTTTCAATCCGCTATGGGTACTCATTTGAATCTTAGCACGGCCTTTCATCCTCAAACGGATGGACAGACCGAGCATACTATTCAGACCCTAGAGGATATGCTCCGTTCTTGTGTCATCGACTTTGGTGGTAACTGGGATGTACATTTACCATTGATTGAGTTCTTGTACAACAACAACTATCATTCCAGTATTCAGATGGCTCCTTTTGAAGCTTTGTATGGCCGCAAGTGCCGATCTCCTCTCAGCTGGCCTGAGATTGGTGACAAGCAGTTTCTTGGCCCTGAAATCATTCAAGAGACAACGGATAAGATTCTTCAGATCCGTGATAACTTGATCAAGGCTAGGAGCAGAAAAAAGAGCTATGCTGATAATAGGCGTAAGCCTCTGGAATTTGATGTTGGTGACCGAGTCCTTCTCAAGGTATCTCCCTGGAAGGGAGTAGTTCATTTTGGTAAGAAGGGGAAACTCGCTCCTCGCTATGTGGGCCCTTTCAAGATACTCGAAAGGGTTGGCAAGGTGGCGTACAGACTCGAGCTGCCACAGGAACTAAACAATGTGCATCCAGTGTTCCACGTATCTAACCTACGTAAATGCCTCGCCGACGAGGAACTACAGGTTCCCCTGGAAGACTTACAAATAAACGAAGCTGTACACTTTGTGGAGAAATCGGTTGAAATCATGGATCAGGGCGTCAAGCGACTGAGGCGCAGCAAGATTCCCATAGTCAAGGTTCAATGGGAAGGAAAGCGTGGTGCCGAATTCACTTGGGAGCTGAAAAGTGAGATGAAGACCAAGTATCCGCAGCTCTTCGAGCAATCTTCTTCCTAGATTTCGGGGACGAAATCTCCAAAATGAGGGGAGACTGTAACGCCTGCGTCCCTAGACTTTTACCTATTTGACACTGTTAGTCCCTAAACTATGTAATACTTGATACTTTTGATACTTGGTGAAACTTATGCTATGATTTTGACACTTGATGCTTGGAAACTATGATTCTATGATTCTATGAAACTATGATTCTATGATTCTATGATACTATGAGGCTATGAATCTATGATACTATGATTCTATGATAATGATTCTATGGTGCTTGACTCTTGAAGCTCGTGAAACTTGAGACTTGGTTGAACGAGGGACTGGAGTCTTGTCACTGGCGGAAACTATGAAAGCTATGAAAACTTGTCTTAATAATGTAATCTAGTCACGAGATACTATTACCCAATAAATACGCAACACAACGCTTGATCTAACGTGCAAATCAAATCAAAGACGGAAATGTGGAAAAGATGGATTGGCCGAGTGGCAATCCGATCGGATGACCACCCGATCGGATGGCCACTCGATCGAGTTGCCATCCGATCCGTGCACTCTGCCTTTACTGACTCTGACACTATAAATAGGCCTGTCACATCACCATTCTCACTGATGTGACAGCCTCACACGACCCAGACGCATGCACTCCTCATTTCCTCCAGTTCTTGGCGATTTCGGTACGTTTTACACTAGATTCTTGTACATCTTTGATCTACACACAATTCTCTGCATGATTCTCCTTTGAAATCTCACTTTTCACCATGAAATCTCTAAGATTTGAGCTCTTGAGGGTGACGTCATCATGGTGGTTTGTACAAACTGTTGAATGATGTTATTTTGAACACCGTCACGAACAGACGACTGAACACCGTTGAATGATGTCATTAGTCTGAAGTTGGTTTGGAGAAGGATTGTTGCCGGAAAAGATGACCGGAGTATGAATTCTGACATGAACACCGTCACGAACAGAGGACTGAACGGACTGGGGTGATTCCCACCCGATAGGATCGGCTGTACACTGATGGGTTTACCGTTGTCTTAATGCATACCACGTCATTGGTGCTTAATCAGAAACTTCGAAACTTTACAAGTTAGGAATGGGACAAGGACAACCCGATCGAGTGGCAATCCGATCGGATAGCCATCCGATCGAACCGCCATCCGATCGAGTGACACTTGTCTCATTAACCCTAACACTTGAATACTTGAACCTTATGATCGTCGAATGGCAATCCGATCGGATAGCCATCCGATCGAACTGCCATCCGATCAAGTGTCATTACCTTAAAACACCTTTAGAACTTTAAATATTTGACCGTCGAATGGCAATCCGATCGGATAGCCATCCGATCGAACAGCCATCCGATCGAATAGCCATCCGTCCTTTCACTCACATGTCATCTAAACCGATCGGATGGCCATCCGATCGGACAGCCATCCGATCAAGATGACTGATCCGACACTTGGTTTGAATCTCGTTATTCTACCTGACACTTATCTATTGTAATCTAATCAGGATAATTCTAAAGAGCTCCCTTTGATCCAATAACAGTTGAACTGTTAAGAAATCACTGTGAGTATACTCGATCCTTTTTTGTTTTAAACTTTGGGATGTAACATGTATTCTATTAAACTACGATACTTGAGACTTATGCAAACTAAACTCTATCCTATGTGTATGTGAAACTTGTATTCTATTTGTGCTATGTGGACGTTTAATCCAGGGTGTGTAGTTCCGCCTTAACAATAGTAGCGCTATAGGAGATGCACCTCCCCATTATTCTCGGGCTATTGTTAGGAGGATTCTCGTTTTCCTTGAGACTTGGGAAAACAACAAAGCATCGGGATACTTGGGCTATCACTTGTTGGACTACGAACACTAGCATGGCTGAAACTATTTTGTTACACTTACATAAGGATATGAGTTGTTTTAATCTATTATGCTATTACTCAAACTTGCATACTCGCCAGTACATTTTGTACTGACTCTATTTTATTACATGTTGCAGGCTGATATGATGCTGAATCATGGAAATCAAGCTAGGGATGATGCATAGAAACCCACCTAGTCTATATCTAGTCGAAACAATGAATAATGGTTGTATTTTGAATCTTTTGTTTGCAATGATGTTTTAGACAAACTTATGCATGAATCTTACTTAATCTATATTGAAATTTCTAGTGTTATGGAATCTCGTGAGAAATCTGAACGCTTAGTGCTCTCACCCCGATGTTTCCACCATCGGTTGGGGTGTGACAAATACAAACTACGTGACCACCCTTTCTGTACAATCCTTGCTCTTTAACTCGATCTACACCCGCTTGTCCTTTATGGTGTTGGAGAACATCTACACAATCATACGATCACCATATACAATCAACCCATTAGTAATTGGTAACATCATACATAATTTAATACATATATTTAAAGACCATGTGGCATTCTAACTACAAAATTCTATCACATTCTATTATCCTCTCCAATTCACTTGCTCCAGTCCGACATCAATTCCTCTAGATCCCGCGTTCTCATACCTGTATTCAATTTCATTCTCAACGTAACACGATTCGCAACACGTAATCTACACATGTTGAAAACCCACGTCTATGTACCATTGGTCTACATTCATTCAACTACAGCACGTGTATTGATATGCATAAAATGCAACATATAAATTAAATCATACAAGGCATAAAATCAACTCTTTTATGTACTAATGTTAGAAAAAGTTCATTTCTTTGTATGCTTTTGATTTTCAGGACTAAATAAGCTTAAACGTACAAAAGGAACAAATTAATAGTAAAAACCAACACAAATACATGAAAGAGGAATTGACACACCATGCCTACCCTCCAAGCTACACCCCAAGACTAAAACAAGAATCCAGAAGACAAGCACGGGGCCGTGCCATCTAGACACGGGGTCGTGCCCCACCACTGAGTGTGTTCAGAAGCTATGTAGATCAAGACAAAACAAAGCAGACTGGAGACACGGGCCGCGGTCAACTCCCAGATACGTAGAATCTCCCAATGGACTCCACAAAGTTAACCACGGGGCCGTTCCTACTATCACACGAGGCTGTGTGTGTATACGATCTGACATTGGTCATTAAATGAAGATAGAGAAAGAACGGACACGAGGCCATGTGAAGGAACAGAATCCAGCAATAAATAGAGGGGCTTGGTTTACTTCCAACCCATCCCTTGGCAGCCCTCTCTCACTTCACCACCACTCCAACACTATCATCCACCACATTGTCCACCTTTAGAGTGTGTGTAGTAGTCTCGGGATCCAAGATTGTTGTAAGAGTTCTTGTCAATCAAAGGCCATGTTTGGCTAATCTCTTACATCACTTGGTGAAGGAAAAATTTTATGTATTACTTTTGATTTCCAAGCTTTGGCTACTTTTTTATTTGGGTTTGTATTAATGAGTTTAATAACTAGTTTTTTTATATTGAAAGTGAACTTTACTCTATCATTTCTTCATGTTTTGTTGATTTACTCATTCATATTTTTACGGTCTATATAAAGCGCGTTAACTGCCTGGAAGGGGGTTATAAGGGTGGTTTGGGTAAAGTTCTTGCCTCGTTCAATGTATAGATCATGCGAGGAATTGATTCAAGCTTATTAGGACTTCTGTTGAGGCAGATTGCATCAAATCGGGGGAAGTAAGAATGACTTGAATCCCTTATAAATTAACTACTATTAAAACTTTAACCCAGTCTTGTAGGACTTTATCAAATATGACCGAGGGTAGCGTTGCCTCCAAAAGAGGGACATGCCACAATTTGCATTAATAACTTACTTAATTATCTTTCAATAATCCATCCTTGCGGGACTATATCCTTGCTGAATCTGACCAATATGGCTGAGGGTAGCGTTGTCTCCAAAAGAGGGACATGCCACAATAACTAAGATAATCTGTCACACCCCCCCCCCCCCAAATACCACCCATGGGAAACCCTATTAGGCGTGTGACAAACCAATAACGAGCCACTAATCATATTGAACCAATCACAAGTTATTAAATAAAATCATCAATTATTAATGAAAGGTGCCATCAATAAGTTTTAATGAAAACCAACATGTTCAGCGGAAGCGAATAATCAAGCAAGTTAAACTATTTCAAAACCAATGTATAATGTCAAGAATTCAATCACGAGAATCTCTCCAGTCGACCCATGACCACTCCTGCTACTCCAGACAGCAAGTTCCAAATCTAAGACATCAAACGACCTGCGAGCATGCAACAAGTGTATCAGACAACGCTGGTGAGTTCATAGTTTTTACGAAAACGTTGGTTACCAAGTGTTTAGTTAATCCATTGAATTTAATTCCGAAAGTAATGTTGATAATACCCCGAATACAAGACGACTTCTGATTATTTTGCCCTTTCTCCAATGCTCCTATCAAAGCATTGGTCATGACCAGGTCATTAGTTCAACACCCGTCCTCCCAGGTACGGGGTGAGGTTGCCGAACCTAAGTAGCGCTACTAACTAATACCTTGTTACCTCCCCGGTAACCAAACAACACGGAGGGACTTTAAAGGTGATAGGAAGAGTATATTATCCAACATTCCCATTTTTACCCAAAAGACTTATCCCTCCCTGGGATACCCACTGACTGCCCCAACCACCGGGATACATGCTCAAGAGAGATGAACTCACCTGTGGTTTGCTCGGTAAGATTGGTTACTTGTTTGCGTTTATAGTTAATCAACCAAATCCTATCGTGGTTACCAGAGACAATCAGTTTAGTATTCGCATGTATCACGTATTCTATGTACACGTCACATAAGTAGCATACAAGTAGCACACATATCCTTATACATAGTACACAGCCGTATTTCATGTTCCATATTCCCCACACAATTATTATCCGTTTCGCGTCTCATATGCACATAGATCGAGCATTCTCTACACATACTACACTTGTAATGTATGCAGATTACACATATCATTATGCGATTTACGTCCATAATTCATGCAACATACCAGTTTATCATCCTCATATATTCACATATCGTAGGTTCGGGTCACATACTAGATCACGTTATAAGTTTAGGTTCAATAAACACTCAATAGTCCATTATCACACATCATAAGATTATTCGGTCCATTAATCTAATTCGGCCCAGTGTCATGTGCGGTTGTTAAACAACTTTGGAAGACACAAGGTTGGCAGCAGACTTCCTTAATTTGGGGACCACGATCCATCGAAACATAGGGGCAATAGGGGTTGACTTTTTGGGTGGCCCTTATAATAAAACATCATCATCACTTTGGAACTTTGGAGCCTTACATCATCATAGTCACATGAATAAGAAGTGGAGGCAGACACATTGTGTGATTAATAATTATGTTGGCTGGTGGATAAGAAAGCATGCACATGGGCTTACGATTAATTGGCAGCAACATTCACAACATATTCAATTATTCTGTCATCAATTATTATCTTAGACTTAATCAAGATCCATCAATGATTCTTATAAACAAACAAGTCTAATTACGGTTCATCATTCAAAGAAACAGTTTACTTAAGTATCATATGACCATATAATTTACAAAGCATAGATATAATTTCATTAACCAAGATTTCACGTAAATACAATTACTAATTAAAAGTTAACATAAACAAGAATCCACTCACCAAGATTCTAATTACAACCTTATACAAGTTCACATATAATCAAGACAATCAACAAGGTTAAACACGCATGAGATAGTACTAACCAAGAGATGGTGATGGTGATCACGACTGGAGGAGGGGTGGTCTTCTACTGCCGCGACTTGGGGAGGGGTAGGGTTTTATTTGTGTTATCTTGTTACGTATACATAAACATATAAGGAAGAAAGGTTGGGCCTAATGTGTTTACTAACCAAACAAGGGTTGGGGCCGAGATTACAAAATAGAAGGCAGCCCAGTGACTTTTCTTTCTATCGGACTTGTATAGGCCCAACAACATTGAACGTATAGTTATCCTAACACAAGCTAACCCATTACCCGCACATACACGATTACTCAATCACACTTACACATAACAACCCATATTAATCAATAATTAAGAACAAGAAATCATATCTACGTAAATATGGAGTAAATGAGAAGATTGGGCCGATTGGTTCACACTTGATGGATTTGGCCGAGAGGAGAGGTGTGTGTCAAGATGTCCATTGGCGGCCCAACATGTATAAATCACACTAACCGGCCCAAATGAAAAGTGTGTGTGCTAAATAGGTTTACGACCCAAGTATATCAAGTAGATTCACGGTTCAATCAAATTTAATTACCTAACTTAGTTAAGCGCCCCATAAAACATTTAACGATCACGTAAACCATTTAACGATTTATTGCATAACCACTAATCATACCCACATAACATTCAGCGGTGCACGAGATAGACAATTAAACGTTAAGTAGTGCTAACCCTAATTATTGGGGTTGTCACATAATCTCTTAAAAAGCATAAAGTGCGGAAATCATCAAAGGATACATATAAGAAGAGTTAGAACCAAGTGATTCTATCTTGTTTATTGTTTTTACTAACATTTTATTTTTATTTTTAAATTTACTAACATATTTTCTCCAATTTTTGGTTAGATTAGACGTCGACGGTATTCCGGTATTAAAAGCTCTTGTGTCCTTGGACGACCTCAGTATCTTACCATCACTATGCTACGCCAACGAAGGGTGCACTTACCCTAACGTGTCGTAGAGAGTGATTGTATTGTATCGTGTTCTATAAATTTAAATCTTGATAACGAGTAAAAAGTGCTAAAAATATACTAAAAATTATACCACACTCGAATCACACCATGTATACACTTTCATATAACCAATTACATGCATACGTGTCCCATACTGTCACACCCCAAAAACGTCGCAGCGGAATTTAAAACGTAGTGGTGACGGAAGTTGGTGCCCATTTATATCTTTCTGAACGATGCACTTATTTGTTGGACATAATGACTTATTTTAAAACATAAGTTATTAAACATTACATTTTAAAAACCACGACATAACCACATAAGTTAAGTTGTCTTTGATCGTCGCAGATCTTATTACAATCGTCCCAGAAAGTTTAAAAAGTTAGTCCAACATTTTCAAGTAACACAACATGCATCATCAAACACAAGATACCCCATGATTCCCGAAGCCGAACTCAAGTACCTGTAGAACACGTTTAAAATCAAGTGTCAACACAAAGGAAGGTGAGTTCACATATTCAAATTTAAACAATTTGATACTAAGGAAAAACTTTCTGATTATGTGTTTATTGTAAAACATCCATATAATTTTTAGAAAGTCCATTTATTTCCTTAATAAAATCCATGGGTCATCCGTCGTAAGTTTTAAAACCCGACATTAAGGCATTTTCCCAAGTTTTGTATATTAAATTCATAGGTTCAACGTCCGGACTCGTATGTTAGCTAGACAATACGAACTATATATTTACCATGCTGGGACAATCAAGGCTAGACAATAACCAGAATTTAAATTCATCGTTTGACTTGACACGGGGCGACTGGTCACAACGGGGTTGTCAACCCGATAGATCTACCAACAATTCATCGCGTACAATACTTAATCGATTAAACGACATCATTTGCGTAGGGTCCATATTGGGACCATATATGATGTCTGCCTCACGTACAATATATATATATATCCTACTAATATGAAAAATTTAATATACGATGTTGTACGAATCCCCTGAATCCCCATCGAAATGTAAGCCTATGCTGTTACTTACTCTCTTGAGACCAAGCAATATTCGTTCCAACTATACAGTTGTTTTCCCCCAAACATATATTCACCAAAAACGTTTTATCTCGAAACGTATAATTTATCAAACTCCATATATTTTCAACGAAAATATATACTTTATACGTAATATATCTACGATTTGCGCGTCGTAATATATTTTAAATAGCGTAATCCCAGAGATTGATTTCTACACGTCCTATTATATGTAGGGTCGATTTTTAAATCAATATATATCACAAAAATCCTAAGTTTCTCTATTTCTTAGAATTGTCACATAACTTTGAGATTTTCTCGAAAAGTTCTCGTTTTTATTATGTTGGCACGTTAATATATATATGAGTTCATATATATATATATATATATATATATATTTAAGATTTTGCGACTTGAACGATTTTATTGGTGACCGTTATCATGTAAATCCATTATCACTCCCGTTTATACGTAATATATCTACGATTTGCGCGTCGTAATATATATACATAAACGTTCGCATAAATTAATATCGAAGCACGCGTAATTTCGTTAACTAATCTATTTTGTCATTTTTAAGGCAAGTATACATAAAATATCTTATATGTACCAAATTTCATGCTCGACAAACAAGTTTCACATTTAACGCGATTTTTACCGTTTCTATCACATAAAACGCACAAGTATATATGCATAATCTAAATTTCCAATATCATGTTAAAACTTTACATATTTTCACATTCACACATTTAAATCACATAACACATTTTAACACATAAGGTTTACCCAAAAATTACCCATACTTGTGTTCATTGAAAAATGCGTATTTTAGCGATTCGGTAACATTTTCGGGCGTCGGAAGTCACGTATGACTAACCAAACAACAAGTAAACTTAAAATTAGTTAAAATAATTGTTTTTAAACTAAAAATATCAGTTTACTTACTGATCTAATTCAGTTTTATAAAAATCAATCGAAAAGTCGCTTTTTGACCGTTTTAACGCATAGTTTTGCGTTAAATGTTACTATAATCATCCCAACTTGGAATGAGTTGATTTAACAAAATACATGTTATTAACTGATTAAAATAGTGGTTATAATCAGATTAGTGCAGTTTTTGTGTAAGCCACATAAATCATGCAATTTCACATATTTTACAACTTCTAAAGCACCAAATACAACATGCAAGACTAGTAAACATCATGACAAAGTTATATGTTACTTAAACACTTTAAAAAAACTTTATTTTAGTGTTTAAAATCTGAATAAAACTGATTTTTATTAAATCATACTCATATGATCATTTCATGCCTTCACATCATCATGTAAGTTCACATATGTGCATCTAATGCACTCATACAACATCACTATCATCACTTATGATCTAATCATACTCTAGAACTCACTAACATTATGTTCTTACAAATATTACACATATCACCATGATCATTCATGTCACACCCCAACCGCGTTAAAACAACGAAACCGCGGTGGAAACGTCGGGGAGTGGAGCAACAAAATTATTGTTTCACAACCATGGATTCAAAAGTTTCGTTTTTATTTATTGATTAACCATTTACATTGTCTTAAAGTTAAACAAACAACTCAAACATAGTCTATCATTGCTATTAAATCACTAAGGCCTCATCCAGTCCTAAGTGAGCATGCATCCTAGCAATCAACATTATTCAACAACACCTAAAACATATGTAAAAACAAAGTCAGCAAAGAAATGTTGGCGAGCACATAGGTTTTGTGAGAGTATCGGATTCATGGCTCGTTTACATGTTGCAATACCTCGTTAGACTACAAGAGTCAATAGTTAAAACCCTTGTTTTGAAAAGTGTATAGTATTGCAACATAATTAACCAACTCAAAACAAGTTGGTTATAGGTTATAAAATCTCGTAGCCATGAATCTTAACCCAAAACATTTGTTTAAGTAAACCAAACTGTAAATCGTCTCGTTAGTAAAACTCGTATGGTTTATATCGTTTAGTAAATATCGTTGTGTGATATCGTTTTAAAATCGTTTGCCCAAGTGAACTAAATAATGCCACAGAATGTAATATGATAGAAACATTTATATATAAGAAGTACCAGTGGCGTATCTACCATGCTTTTATCATGTTACACCCATCCCATTATCTAATCATAACCCAAAACCAATCGTTTATCATTTCGTTTAACTCGTTTAAATCGTTCTCGTTTAATTGTGAAAACTACTTTTGGTCGTCTCGTTAATAACATCCAAACCTTCGTAACTCATCTATCGTTAAACACGTATTAACAAACCACCAAAGGCTAAGTTAACAATCACAGATTCAGTCGTTACCCACATAACCCCCACACATAACCATGGGTGCAGTCTGATAACGGGATTTTTCAGATCCTATGGTACCATAACCTAATACTGGTCGGTTCGGCCAAAACTAATGAATGTTATTCTCTATGTAATTACGTCCAACAAGTTTGTTCACATTATCAAAATCGTTATTAGTTTAATATAAACCATAGTATTCGTTTTTGAAATCATCGTTAAAAGCATCGAAATCGTTTAACACATATGAATCACCCCAAAACAATTGAAAACAGTAAAATAGGGGAACTATGTACTCACATAGTTACCACAAAACATGTAAAAAGAGGGGATCTATGTACTCACTTGAAGTGCAAAGTATCCTCGATCTAATGAACTTAATGAAGCTCAGGCAAAACAAGGAAATCAGGTAGCACCTAGTAATCGGATCGCTAGTTAATAAATTGACTTCTAAACCGGAAGATCGGGTAGAATGAGGTCTCATAAACCAAATGAGTATTGGAACTCATGTGATATGGTTTAACAAAGCCTACATTCTAAATCGGAACCTATCCTAAGTGCTTTCGACCCGTTACGACCCATTTAGGTAGCTTATGCTACTTTAACGCGTCGTTCGCGCAAATGCGCGTTTGAGATGCCTGACTAGTCTTATGACAAGTATTATATGCCTAAACATGTTTAAATATGTTGCATAATCAGTTTAAGTGACAAAAGTTAGGTTACTTATGCTTAAAATCCAATTATGCATGAAAAGGGCATTTTGGTCATTTTCCTAAGGCATATAAACTACCTATCATAATTAAACTAAGTGACCATACGGTATAACCTCGGAAGGTTATTCCCCATACAACTATGGTCACAAAGCATGCTTGGTCGGATCCTAATGATCGACCAAACGGGTCGGGTTCAAAAGTCTAAGCGGTTGTTAAGTCCGCTTATCTTACGACCTTATACAAGCACTAGACTAAAAGTGACGAGTTAAACATGTTAAAACATGTTTAACTAAGTTAGAAAACAGGTTTGATATCAAAACAAAGTGTTTTGATACCCGAAAATAGCTTCGATGCAAAATACGCATAAACACGTATTTTGATCGAAACTTTGACTCGTCACTTCGACTAATCGACGTGGTAATCAGTAGGTATAGTCACAAGGGACTATAACCATCGTGATTACACTCACGTTGCAAAGTTAAAACGAACTTTGTGTTGACCAAATCATGGTCAAAGCAGAAAGTGAAACACTGTTTGACTTTCATGCTTGAAAAGCATAAAAAGCATAAAAGGAACTTACAAAGGGTCCAAGCAATGAAGATTTGATCTAAAATACTCAGGTATGAAGCTAAGGCTTCAACTTAGAGCAATATTCAGATAAAATGTGAGGAAAAGAAGTGAAATACAGTGGGTATTTATAGAATTTCAAGAACCGTTAGGATCGTTCCTCGTAATTCGGGCTTTAATCTTAGCCATACATTTGGGCACATAGTTTACGATACCAGGGGAATTCAAATACCAGTCCATAGAGTGCAAAAACAAGGATTAAAACTGGTTGCAACAGCCGGAATGAAAGCTTCTGATTTCTGTGGTGCTGGCACTAGCTTACGGACCATAAGCTGTACTCCATACGGTCCGTAAGGACCTTGCAGACCAGCCCATTTTTAAGCTTTAAAATGAAGTTAAAGAATAGGGAACATGAAATATGCTTGAAAATATCTTGGATGTCGGTTTGTTTGGCCGTACGGTTGCGTTATTCGGTTAATTACGACGGGAATCGTAACGAACTCGTGTACGCCCCAAATTGCGAAACGAATGGAGTTTTTGTGTTCCAATCCATAAAATAAAATATTTTAATGATTACAAAAATTTTTGGACGTCCAGATATATTCAGAACGTAAGATATGCGCGAAAATGCAAACTTATGCACTTTTTGACGCTTTTAGTCCCTGTTTGATCAAAAAGTTTATTTTCACATACCAAACCCCTCAAAGCCTATTTCTAAGCTATGTAAAGGATATTTAGGGTATGTTTAACTTATGATCAAGTTCCAGAATGTTCGTTATCATACGAATCGGCATACTTTTGCAGTTTGACACAAATAGTCCCTGCGATCGAATAGACTTGTTTTCGACTCACCAAATCATCCAAAACTTATTTCTAAGTTATGTAGAGATTATTTAAGGTATGTTAAGCCTAAGTAACTATTCTAGAGTGTTTGTCGCATTAAACTGATTACGTTTACGCACCAGTTTGCGTATAACCTTTCAGAAAGCGATTTAAAGCTTGAAACCGAACTCGATTCAAATCGTAAAATCATCAAACACAAATATACATATAATAACACTAAAACACATCGTTTTATTGATAATTGATATTGTTTTACATTGTACATCGTTTACAAAGCACAGTTGTCACAGTCTCCCCTACTTTAGGAAATTTCGTCCCGAAATTTTAACTAGATGAAACTTGTGAGAAAAATTGTGGATATTTCGCCTTCATTTGGTCCTCATGCTCCCAAGTAAACTATGGGGCACGTTTGGACTCCCATCAAACTTTGACCAATCGAATTCGCTTGTTCTTCATCTGTTTGACTGCACGGTCCACTATTTCCATAGGTTTCAAGACGAAGTGCATCGTTTCATCAACTTGAATTTCGTCGAGTGTAATGTGAAGATCAGCATCGGCTAAACATTTTCTCAAATTGGACACATGGAATGTTGGGTGAATATTCCCAAGCTCTGGAGGTAGCTTTAGTCGATAGGCAACCTTTTCGATTCTTTCAACAATCTTAAATGGTCCAACATATCGTGGTGCAAGTTTTTCTTTCTTTCCAAATCTCACCACTCCCTTCCAAGGTGACACCTTGAGTAGGACACGGTCTCCGACTTGAAATTCTAACGGCTTGCGTCGCATATCCGCATAACTCTTTTGATGGCTTCTAGCTGTAAGAAGATTATCGCGAATTTTCTTGATTTTGTCTGTAGTTTCCAGAATGAGCTCAGGTCCAGTAAGCTGAGCTTCACTGATCTCATCCAACAGACAGGTGAACGACATTTTCGACCGTATAAAGCTTCGAACGGTGCCATATTAATGTTAGCATGATAACTATTGTTGTAAGAGAACTCGATCAATGGAAGATGAGAATACCAATTACCACCAAAGTCTATCACTCATGCTCTAAGCATATCCTCCAATGTTTGTATCGTCCTCTCAGATTGTCCATCTGTTTGGGGATGATAAGCAGTGCTTAGATTTAGTTGAGTTCCCATAGCAGATTGCATAGTCTTCCAAAAGTGAGATGAAAATCGAGCATCACGATCAGAAATGATATCCAAAGGAACACCATGTCAAGATACGATCTCATCAACATAAATCTTGGCAAGTTTATCAGCAGATAGATCCTCGCAAATCGGTATAAAATGAGCTGACTTCGTTAATCGATCGATAACAACCCAAATAGCATCATGACCTTTAGATGTACGTGGTAACTTAGTAACGAGATCCATCGCAATGTTTTCCCATTTCCATACCGGTATCTCTGGTTGTACAAGCAAACCAGATGGTCGTTGATGTTCAGCCTTGACTTTGAGACAAGTTAGGTATTTTGATACATACAAAGCAATATCCTTCTTCATACCAGGCCACCAGTACTGAGTACGAAGATCCTTGTACATTTTTTCAGCACCAGGATGGATAGAATAACGAGACTTATGAGATTCGTCCGTCACTAAAGTGCGAAGATCGTCTTGTTTCAGAATCCACAAACGATTCTTGAAATAGAGTAAACTATTGTCTTTCATTTCGAGTTTAAGCTCAAGTTGAAGTGGTAGCTCATATTTCAACAAGCCTTTGTTACACATGATAGTTGAGCTTGAAGAACACGAGTTTGAATATCAAATAGAGTTCGAACAGAATGAAACTTGACTCGTTCCTTTCAGCTTAGCGCATCGGCTACGACATTCACCTTACCAGGATGGTAGCGAATCTCGCAATCATAATTGTTTAAGAGTTCAACCCAGCATCGTTGTCTCATGTTCAGCTCCTTTTGATTAAGAATATGTTGGAGACTTTTATGGTCTGTGAAAACCACACACTTTGTGCCATAAAGATAGTGTCTCCAGATTTTGAGAGCAAATACCACAGTACCCAACTCAAGATCATGAGTCGTGTAGTTCTTCTCATGAACTTTCAGTTGTCTTGACGCGTAAGCTATAACTTTACCTCGTTGCATAAGAACACAACCAAGGCCAAGATTCGATGCGTCACAATAGACAAAGAAATCATCGTTTCCATCGGGCAAAAATAGAACAGGAGCATCACATAGCTTTCGTTTCAGCATTTGGAATGCTTCTTCTTGTTTGGGTCCCCACACAAAAGGCTTATTCTTTTGAGTCAAAGCAGTGAGTGGAACCGCGATCTTTGAAAAGTTCGAAATAAACCGTCGATAATAACCAGCAAGACCAAGAAAAGAACGAACTTCTGTCGGTGTCGTAGGTGTGTTCCAATCCTTAATAGCAGCTATTTTGGATGGATCCACATGAATATCATGCTCGTTTACTATGTGACCCAAAAACTGAAGTTCTTTAAGCCAAAATTCATACTTGGAGAATTTAGCAAAAAGTTGTTCCTTCTTCAGGAGTTCCATTTTCAAACGAAGATGTTGTTCGTGATCGGCTCGAGATTTCGAATAAATGAGAATATCATCAATGAACACAATGATAAACTTGTCTAAATAAGGTTTACAAACCCTATTCATTAAGTCCATGAAAATAGCTGGAGCATTTGTCAAACCAAAAGGCATGACAGTGAACTCGTAGTGTCCATATCTCGTGTGGAAAGCAGTTTTGGGAATATCTTCTTCGAGTACACGAAGCTGATGATACCCAGAACGCATATCGATCTTAGAAAAACATGTAGCACCTTGTCGCTGATCGAAGAGATCATCGATTCGTGGTAGGGGATATCGATTCCTGATGGTAAGCTTATTAAGCTCACGATAATTGATACACATTTGAAAAGACCCATCTTTCTTTTTCACAAACAGGACTGGAGCGCCCCACGGTGAATAGCTTGGTCGGATGAATCCTTTATCAGATAACTCTTGAAGCTATTTAGATAATTCTTGCATCTCAGACGGTGCAAGACGATAAGGTGCTTTAGCGATCGGGTTAGCATTGGGTACAAGATCAATATGAAACTCGACTTGACGAACTGGAGGCAAACCAGGCAGTTCATCAGGAAACACCTCGGGATAATCTCGAACAATAGGAATATCTTGAATACACTTGATCTTTCCTTTCTCCTCGGTGACATGTGCCAGAAATGCAACATATCCTTTTCGTAGATAGCTTTGGGCTTTCGTACACGACATGAGTTTCAAACCACCAGATGGTTTCTCGCCACGAACTTCCAAGACTTCACCAGATGAAAGAGGAATATGAACAATCTTATCGAAACAAACCACCTCAGCATGAAAATTAGTTAACCAATCCATCCCAACAATAATGTCGAAACTCCCAAGTTGCATCGGTGTGAGGTCAATAGGAAAAAGATGGTTATCGAGGTTAAATTAACAATCGCGAATAACAGAATCGAGTACTATCAGTTTACCAGTAGCAACTTCGACAGATAAGGGTTTCCTCAATTTAGTTCTAGGTATAGCAAGCAAAGGCTCAAATGATAACGATATAAAACTTCTATCGGCACCAGAATAAAAAAGAATAGATGTAGGTTGATGGTCAACAAGGAACATACTGTTAACAACCTCGTTGTCAGCCCTTGCCTCGTTTGCATTCAGATTGTACGCTCGTCCACGAGTGGAATTCACATTGGCACTTGCATTAGCATTCGGATTTGCCAGCCCCGGAAAATTGTTGCGGAAATGACCCATTTCACCGCAGTTGTAACACGAGCCAGGTGGAAATCTAGCAGCATTCCCCTGAGCCTGTGCTGGATTCTGAGCGGCTTGATTCTGACCCAAACGACAGATGTTGGCTAGATGCCCAAGTTTACCATAAGTAGTACACTGTGTACAAGCCCGTTGTGCCACATGATGACCGTTGCACCTTGTAAAGTGAGGTGCGGTACCCGCATACTGTTTCTTTGCAGGAGGTTGTGCTGGTGGGTTCTGAGCATTCTGCGCAGTAACAGCAAAATTTTGGGAAGCCTTGCGCTTCTTCGACCTCTTAGAAGACTCGCCTTTCTTCTTTCCCTTACCTTTACCCTTGTCTTTAACGGAATCGGCCAACTGCTTCTTATCACCCTTGCGGGTCAGTTTACCTTTTCTGACCTGAGACTCGGTCAGAGTAGCAGCCAATTCAATTGCCTGACGCACAGTGGTAGGATTACTACCAGTGACAATATCCTGCACAGTATCGGGCAAACCATCGATATACCTCTCAATCGCTTTCTCCAATGGGGTAACCATAGTGGGACACAACAAACTCAACTCTTCATAACGATCCGTATACGCACGGTGTTCTCCCCCATCTTATTTCAGATCGTCGAATTGTCATTCCAAAGCTCGAATCTCGTGACGGGGACAGAACTCTTTCATCATGAGAGCTCGAAGCTCTTCCCAAGTTTGTGCCATGGCCGCATCGGCACCCCTATCACGCATCACATCGTTCCACCATGTGAGAACACGCTTCTCGAAAACACTGGATGCAAATTCAACCTTACGCTCATTCGGACACTGAACATGTTTAAATGTACTTTCGAGACTCTCGAACCGTTGCAGGAGCGCAGTTGCACCTTGCGACCCAAAAAACTTTAGTGGTTTAGCCGAATTGAATTTTGAAACTACACTGGGCATGGTTGTTGTTATTGTTGTTGTATATTTGATGAATCTGGGTTACTATGTACGGAAGCACATCAACCATTTGCTGAGCGACAAGGGCTGCGATTTCTGCGTTAGTTTGAGGTTGTGCATCTCGTTGAGGAGGCATTTTCTAGAAAGAACAAGGAAATATGAGAAACGAGTGAGATCGACAATTGGATAAACAAAAGAGGTATTGAAAACATCGACAAAATACAAGGAAGGCGATTATTTGTTCGTTACCTCGAACAAACAAATGACACACAATGACTTATCAAAGTAAATGGGTCAATATAATGTATCGCGAAGACTTGCTTTAGCCTATAAGTGGACACTCATCCTAAGAGTTCCCAGGTAAGGGTGACTGGTCCGATTATGTGGATTTGTACGAACACTCTAGCCTTAGACAGAAAACTCAGGATACAGGCGCCCACCCTTCCAGATTGCACATGTTCACACTATAAGACCCAAACTTTGACGAGATTTTGAAAATTTAGAGGGTTCAAAACCTTATAACAAATCATCTTAGAACAGATGATTGATTTTCAAATAAGATTTGTTATTGTGTTCTCGTTGTTGTTATCACCTAAGGATATGTGACGGTATTGTTTTTTTTTAAATCTAAATGCAAGAAAACTTGCGTTAGGGTCCTAGAAAAGTTATAGTCTAGGTCAAAGCATTACTAATAACCTAATTCCTTATAACCATTGGCTCTGATACCAACTCTTCTGTCACACCCCGACCGCGTTAAAACAACGAAACCGCGACAGAAATGTCGGGGAGTGGAGCAACAGAATTATTGTTTCACAACCATGGATTCAAAAGTTTCCTTTTTATTTATAGATTAACCATTTACATTGTCTTAAAGTTAAACAAACAAGTCAAACATAGTCTATCATTGTTATTAAATCACTAAGGCCTCGTCCAGTCCTAAGTGAGCATGCATCCTAGCAATCAACATCATTCAACAACACCTGAAACATATGTAAAAACAAAGTCAGCAAAGAAATGTTGGCGAGCACATAGGTTTTGTGAGAGTATCGGATTCATGGCTCGTTTAGATGTTGCAATACCTCGTTAGACTACAAGAGTCAATAGTTAAAAACCATGTTTTGAAAAGTGTATAGTATTGCAACATAATTAACCAACTCAAAACAAGTTGGTTATAGTTTATAAAATCTCGTAGCCATGAATCTTAACCCAAAACATTTGTTTAAGTAAACCAAATTGTAAATCGTCTCGTTAGTAAAACTCATATGGTTTATATCGTTTAGTAAATATTGTTGTGTGATATCGTTTGCCCAAGTGAACTAAATAATGCCACGGAATGTAATATGATAGAAACATTTATATATAAGAAGTCCCAGCGACGTATCTACCATGCTTTTATCATGTTACACCCGTCCCATTATCTAATCACAACCCAAAACCAATCGTTTGTTCATTTCGTTTAACTCGTTTAAATCTTTTCAATCGTTTAAATCGTTCTCGTTTAATTGTGAAAACTACTTTTGGTCGTCTCGTTAATAACATCAAAACCTTCGCAACTCGTCTATCGTTAAACTCGTATTAACAAACCACCAAAGGGTAAGTTAACAATCACAGAATCAGTCGTTACCTACATAACCCCCACACATAACCATGGGTGCAGTCCGATAACGGGATTTGTCAGATCCTATGGTACCATAACCTAATACTGGTTGGTTCGGCTAAAACTAATGAATGTTATTCATTATGTAATTACGTCCAACAAGTTTGTTCACATTATCGAAATCGTTATTAGTTTAATATAAACCATAGTATTCGTTTTTGAAATCATCGTTAAAAGTATCGAAATCATTTAACACATATGAATCACCCCAAAACAATTGAAAACAGTAAAATAGGGGAACTATGTACTCACATAGTTACCACAAAACATGTAAAAAGTGGGGATCTATGTACTCACTTGAAGTGAAGAGTATCCTCGATCTAATGAACTTAATGAAGCTCAGGCAAAATAAGGAAATCAAGTAGCACCTAGTAGTCGGATCGCTAGTTAATAAATTGACATCTAAATCGGAAGATCGGGTAGAATGAGGTCTCGTAAACCAAATGAGTATTGGAACTCATGTGATATGGTTTAACAAGGCCTACATTCTAAATCGGACCCTATCCTAATTGCTTTCGACCCGTTACGACCCATTAAGGTAGCTTATGCTACTTTAACGCGTCTTTCGCGCAAATGCGCGTTCGAGATGCCTAACTAGTCCTATGACAAGTATTATATGCCTAAACATGTTTAAATATGTTGCATAATCAGTTTAAGTGACAAAAGTTAGGTTACTTATGCTTAAAATCCAATTATGCATGAAAAGGGCATTTTGGTCATTTTCCTAAGGCATATAAACTACCTATCGTACAACTAATTAAACTAAGTGACCATAAGGTATAACCTCGGAAGGTTATTCCCCATACAACTATGGTCACAAAGCATGCTTGGTCTGATCCTAATGATCGACCAAACGGGTCGGGTTCGAAAGTCTAAGCGGTTGTTAAGTCCACTTATGTTACGACCCTATACAAGCACTAGACTTAAACATGTTAAAACATGTTTAACTAAGTTAGAAAACAGGTTTGATATCAAAACAAAGTGTTTTGATACCCGAAAATAGCTTCGATGCAAAATACGCATAAACACGTATTTTGATCGAAACTTTGACTCGTCACTTCGACTAATCGACGTGGTAATCAGTAGGTATAGTCATAAGGGACTATAACCATCGTGATTATGCTCACGTTGCAAAGTTCAAACGAACTTTGTGTTGACCAAATCGTGGTCAAAGCAGAAAGTCAAACACTGTTTGACTTTCATGCTTGAAAAGCATAAAAAGCATAAAAGGAACTTACAAAGGGTCCAAGCAATGAAGATATGATCTAAAATACTCAGGTATGAAGCTAAGGCTTCAACTTAGAGAAATATTCAGATCAAATGTGAGGAAAAGAAGTGAAATCAAGTAGGTATTTATAGAATTCCAAGAACCGTTAGGATCGTTCCTCGTAATTCGGGCTTTAATCTTAGCCATACATTTGGGCACATGGTTTACGATACCAGGGGAATTCAAATACCAGTCCATAGAGTGCAAAAACAAGGATTAAAATTGGTTGCAACAGCTGGAATGGAAGCTTCTGATTTATGTGGTGCTGGCACTAGCTTACGGACCGTAAGCTATACTCCATATGGTCCGTAAGGACCTTGCAGACCAGCAACTTTCATAAATTGACAGTTTAGCCCCTACACCTTGTTTTGTCGCATTTTGGCACTTCTAACACCCGCCAAGCCCATTTTTAAGCTTTAAAATGAAGTTAAAGCATAGGGAACATGAAATATGCTTGAAAATATCTCGGATTTCGGTTTGTTTGGCCTTACGGTTGCGTTATTCGATTAATTATGACGGGAATCGTAACGAACGCATGTACGCCCCAAATTGCGAAACAAATGGAGTTTTTGTATTATAATCACTAAAATAAAATATTTTAATGATTACAAAAATTTTTGGATGTCCGGATATATTCAGAACGTCAGATATGCGCGAAAATGCAAACTTATGCACTTTTTGACGCTTTTAGTCCCTGTTTGATCAAAAATTTTATTTTCGCATACCAAACCCCTCAAAGCCTATTTCTAAGCTATGTAAAGGATACTTAGGGTATGTTTAACTTATGATCAAGTTCTGGAATGTTCGTTATCATAAGAATTGGCATACTTTCGCAGTTTGACACAAATAGTCCATGCGATCGAATAGACTTGTTTTCGACACACCAAATCATCCAAAACTTATTTCTATGTTATGTAGAGGTTAGTTAAGGTATGTTAAGCCTATTTCACTGTTCCAGAGTATTTGTCGCGTTAAACTGATTACGTTTACGCACCAGTTTGCGTATAACATTCCAGAAAGCGATTTAAAGCTTGAAACCGAACTCGATTCAAATCGTTAAATCATCAAACACAAATACACATATAATTACACCAAAATACATCGTTTTATTGATAATTGATATTTTTTTACATTGTACATCATTTACAGAGCACAGTTGTCACAATTCAAATCATTCATATTCATTCATGCTTATATCTTTCATATTTAAGATTATATGACAACTTTTATATGCATGCATACATATATACGAAATACATACATACATATACTTCCAAAAATTTATTTTTCAACATATCACTTTCAAATCTTAAATCATTTTAGAACATTCTTGTATGACACCTAAAAATTCCTTCATGCATCATACTTTTCAAGAAATCAAATAAATCAAGAAACCTTTCATCAAAAATCAAAATACAACATACACACACACACACACTCACGGCCATATATACATACACCCATTTTGTATTTCATTCAAAACCCATTTGTTTTTAGTTTTCAAGTTAGTGTTTAGATTCAAGAACAAGAGAAACTTTCACTATCATCTTCATCACCATGAATCAAGAACAAGATTTAGAAGAAAATATGTTATACCTTCAAGATTTCTAGTGGGTTTTATGATTTATGATGATGTGAAGCCTTGTTCTTGCTCAAACCTCCTTGAAATCACTTCTAAACCTTCTTGTAAGCTTGAAATCACTTTGAAATGGACGATTCTTTAAGATTTGGATTTGAAAATGAAAATGGTAGTGTAATAGGGGGTGTTTGGCCGAGATTGTTTAAGAGAGAGAGAATGAATTTTTGAATGTATTTCTTGGAAGTATGAGAGTGTATGGAAGGTGTTACAAGTATAATCATCACCCATCATTCTCTAGGTATGACAAGTGTCCCGTTTGCAAGATTCAAGAGAGTTTTGGCTGCCCATAATGCCGCCACATCTCCTCCCTCTCACACACATTTATATATACATACATATATTATATGTAAATTAGTGCAAAACAAGTATTTTACTGAATACCGGGTATTCTATCTGGCGTTTTAATCCCGTTTTAGTGCGTTTTAAATTATTTTTATCACTTTATAAAAATAATCACATGAAATTATTACTGAAATAATTACCAGTTGCCTTGACTGGCTGTGTTGACAGTATTTTGTCTAATATACGCAGTAACGTGTGATACGCGCTCAAACTCGAAAAATAGAGTTTCTTAGCGTTTTAATTTATTTTTCCTCATGAATATGTTTAAAATTACTACTCTAATCATAACAGACTATTTTTAGGATTTTAACATTGATCGGGTGGTCACCGACGTTCGTTTCGCATTTTAATCGTTACGCGATAAGCGTTTATTTTATCGTTGCCAACATAATTTTTATAAACGTTTGGATTTACCAACACATTAAATATCATACATAAATATCATAATCAGTCACATACAGCCTTTTTATATGTTCACTACACATATTACTATCGTACGGTACGGCCTGAAAAGCTGGGTGTCACAGTCTCCCCCTGCTTAGGGAATTTCGTCCCCAAGATTCTACTTCATGGGTTTCGTTTTCACACTCGGTGGGAAGAGATGAGGATATTTCTGTTGCATTTGGTCCTGTCGCTCCCTGGTGAACTCGGGTCCACGCTTACAATCCCAGCGGACCTTGACCAACTTAATCCTACTCCTCCTGAGTTTCTGGGTTTTCCAATCCAGAACCTCCATCGGTTCCTCGATAAACCTCAGTTTATCGTCCACTCGAACCTCTCCAGGGGGTATAATTAGTGTCTCGTCGGACAGACACTTTTTCAGGTTGGAGACATGAAATACATCATGAACTCCACTCAATTCCTGCGCCAGCTTAAGCCTATACGCGACTGGTCCAACTCGAGATGCGATTTCGAAAGGACCTGTATAACGCGGGCTCAACTTTCCCCCTTTCCCAACCTCATAACACCCTTCCATGGCGTTACCTTCAACATGACTCAATCACCGACCTGAAACTCCAGCGGCTTCCTTCGGTTATCTGCAAAACTCTTCTATCGATCCGCGACAACCTTCAACCTATTCTTAATCTGGATAACTTTGTCCGTGGTCTCTTGGATAAGCTCGGGTCCAGTCAAATGCTTCTCGCTGACTTCAGCCCAACAGAGTGGTGATTGACACTTTCTTCCATACAGGGCTCCAAACAGAGCGGCCTTAATACTAGCGTGGTAACTGTTGTTGTAAGAAAACTCTGCCAAAGGAAAGTGAGTATCCCAACTTCCACCGAAATCAATCGCACACGCTCTCAACATATCTTCTAACTTCTGAATGGTCCTCTCGCTCTGACCATCCGTTTGAGGATGATATGCAGTACTCATATCCAAACAAGAACCCAATGATTTTTAGAGAGACAGCCAAAACCTGGAGTCAAGTCGCCCGTCTCTATCGAAATGATTGACACTGGTACTCCATGACGGGCTACAATCTTGTTAAGGTACAACTGCGATATCTTCTCCATATTGTCTGTTTCCTTAAGTGCCAAGAAATGAGCAAACTTTGTCAATCGATCCACAATTACCCAGATCATATTGTGTCCACGCGACGTACAGGGTAACTTGGTTATAAAGTCCATCGTAAGATGTTCCCATTTCTACTTAGGAATTTCTGGTTGCTGCAGAAGGCCAAACGGCTTCTGATGCTCAGCCTTAACCTTAGAGCACGTCAGACATTTACTCACGTAGACCGTAATATCTCTCTTCATCTTCGGCCACCAGTAAAACTCTTTAATGTCCTGATACATTTTGGTAGAACCTGGGTGAATGGAATACTTGGATTTATGAGCTTCATTCATAACCAATTCACGGAGGTTACCTCTAAGCGGAACCCAGACTCGGTACATGAAGTACTTTACTTCTTCCACTTTTGGTATCAGTTTACATTCTAAGCCCTTCAAACCTTCTCTTCTCAAACTTTCACCCTTCAACGCTTCTCGTTGTGCATTACGAATTTGATCGGTCAAACTCGTCTGTATGGTCAAACCCAAAGCGCGCACACGTAGAGGCTTTTCCCGTTCCTTCATGCTGAGTGCATCTACAACAACGTTTGCTTTTCCTGGGTGATAACGGATATCACACTCGTAATCGTTGCGTAACTCTACCCAACGTCATTGTCGCATGTTGAGCTCCTTCTGATCGAGGATGTGCTGGAGGCTCTTATAGTCCATGTATATCGTACACTTCGTGCCATACAAATAGTGTCTCCAGATCTTCAGGGCAAACACAACAGCTCCAAGCTCCAAATCATGTGTTGAGTAGTTCTTCTCGTGCACTTTCAATTGTCTGGATGCATAGGCTATCACTTTGTCTCTTTGCATTAGAACACATCCAAGGCCCAAACGTGAAGCATCACAGTATACAATGAAATCATTACTCCCCTCAGGAAGGGAAAGAATAGGTGCACTGCAGAGCTTATCCTTCAACATCTGAAAAGCTTCCTCTTGCTTCTCCGTCCAATCAAACTTCCTCTCCTTCTGGGTTAATAGCGTCAATGGCTACTCTATTCTGGAGAAATTCTCAATGAATCTCCGGTAATACCCAGCAAGCCCTAAGAATTGTCGCACCTCTGACGGAGTCTTTGGCGCTTCCCAATTCTTGATCGCTTCGATCTTAGGTGGATCCACATGTATATCTTTCTCATTTATGACATGTACGAGAAAATGAACCTCCCGAATCCTGAATTCACATTTAGAGAACTTGGCATACAGCTTCTCTTCCTTCAACAACTCCAAAATCAACTTCAAATAGTGCTCATGATCTTCTTTGGTTCACGAATAGATAAGTATATCATCAATGAATACTATCACGAATTTATCCAAGTAGGGTTTGCATACCCTGTTCATTAGATCCATGAACACAGCTGGAGCATTAGTTAGGCCAAAAGGCATGACTAAAAACTCATAATGGCCATATCGTGTTCGAAAAGTTGTCTTCGGAATATCTTCGTCAGCAACCTTCAACTGATGATACCCTGAACGCAGATCTATCTTCGATTAGTAACTGGATCCCTGTAGCTGATCGAACAAATCATCAATCCTTGGTAAAGGGTACCAATTCTTGATAGTCAACTTGTTCAGGTCCCTGTAATCAATACACATCCTGAAGGATCCATCATTCTTCTTCACGAACAAGACAGGTGCACCCCATGGCGAAAAACTCGGTGGAATGAAACCTTTGTCTAGTTGCTCTTGAAGCTGATTCGACATTTCTTTCATTTCAGACGGTCCCAATCTATAAGGAGATTTTGCAATCGGTGCAGCACCAGGTACCAGATCGATTCGTGTTGGTGCATACGTCTGTCGACTTCGTCTTGTATTGAGTCTAATATTAGAATTGTTAGATCAGGGCGCGTTGTACGAGAAAATAGGAGATTTTAGGTTGTTTAAGTGGTAATTTCACTTGAATGATGTTATTTCGCTTGAAATGACATTTGACAGTTTCAAGCGAAATCAAATATGTTGATTTCGCTTGAACTGACATAAGACACTTTCAAGCGAAATCTCATGTCTATAAATACCAGCCCAAGCAAAATCATTTGTAACAGTTATCATTCCGGTACCGAAGTGTTGCCGACGCGTCGTTTGATCTGTATTGTTGTTATTTTCAATAAACAAGACTTTTAATAGTGAAACAAGCTGTTTTCCACATCTGTTTCTTAGTTTCCGCCTCTGAAACAGACTAGAGCTCTTCTGAACGACTCATTTGGGTCACAAGCTGTTTTCCACATCTGTTTCTTAGTTTATACAAAGTGTCAAGTATAATAGATGTTCGCCCCCGATCCATGAAAGTTATTCTCCCAGGAATCCTAACGAGGAGCGTCTAAAAAAGGCAGTCAACATCAAGTTAAAGTCTGAAATCGTTGATGAATTACCAGACAATATTGATGTTACATTCACAGCGTCTGACACTGATCATGAGTCTGAGTTAGTAAAGAAAGTTGTCGATCAGGTGTTAGATACGGATGAAGAGTCAAAGTCGGAGTCTAAGTCAGATAGTTCGAGTTCGTCTGAGAAGAGTCCGAGTTCATCGGTTAAGAGGGTTTATAATAAAGAATTCCTGTTATCAAAATCTAATTTGAATGACGGACCAATCAAAGTAGCATATACTTTGAATGATTCAGAAAAATTATATTCTGATGAGGAATTTCCAATAAGAAGTGTCAAAACTGAAATAATCAAACAGGTCAAATTAACAGAAATTAATATTTCTGAAATAAAAGATTTAAATCTTGATGAAAAACCTAAAAAGTACACTTCAAGAGTTCAACAGAGATTGAACAAGAAAAAGGGTTACGATTTTGGTTATGGTTTTCAAAAGAGACCAAACCATAACAGTAACTTCAAAAAGAAAGGTTTGGGCTTTAATTCTTCAGAAAATTATAAAAATGAGAAAAATTATAAACCAAAAACAATATTTGTTGCAGGAGGAAGTTCTAAAGATGATCAAAAGAAACCGTTCTGGAAACAATCCAATCAAGAGTTTCTTGCTGAAGTAAAGAAGAATGTAAAGAAATTTGCTCCAAGAGTTGATAGAAGAACTTGTTTCAAATGTCACAAGATGGGACACATTGCTTGGAACTGCCACGAGTCCAATTATACAAAACAGGAAGTTTCTTCTAACTCTGAAAAGAGTAGGAAATGTGTTGATAAATCGATTTTGGAAGTTGGTGAAACTTCAAAACGTTTTTACAAAAGATATGTCGATTTGAACAAACAAAAATGGGTTGTAAAATCTGAAAGTAGTTCTGACAATGAATATGATTCCATAAAATCAGAGGAGTCATCTGTTGAGAAAAAGGTTGAGAATTCCGTTCCAGAGGTGAACGATGAAAATTTTCCAAAACTATCAAAGGAAAATTTGAAGTTGAAAGTGGGTAAAACTGAGATTTCAGGTCAATTCTTTGCTGGTAACAAAGAATTTGATGCTTAAAAGGAGTTTAATGGCAAAGTTAAACATATTTTCGGGAAGATGGTTGATGGGAAGGTTAAAAGTGCTAAAGATTTTTATAAATCAAAATGTTGGTGGGATAGATGTGTTCCAACATCACCCAAGACCGGTCAGGCTTGGGTGACAGGATTTTCATCATAAATTCCGGACTTGCCGGAGCTCCCAGGTTGGTAAGAGTGGAGCAGGAATCGGCATCATTCTTGAAAGGTTTGGTTGATAAATTTACAGGTGATATCTTTATATTGTTATATTTTGATTTACAAATGGGATGGTTGGTGAGTGAACCTGCAAGTGGTTGAAGAAGGTTTTCATCTTCAAATGGTTAATCAAGGTCATTAAGTTGAACTTGATTGGACCATACTTACAAGTGGTATTTTGGAGAACAAAATGATGAGTTTATCCCCTAATCTACAAGTGGTTTGAAAATCAACAAAACTAATTTTCCAGAAAAACCATTTGATTAAAACAAACTTAAGTGTTTTGAAATCACAATGGGAAAATAGTTTGTTGTGAGGGGGAGTTCTGATTGTTTATGTCAAGAGGATGGCGAAATGAAGTAATTCGATATCAGTTGTCATTTTACTTGTATAGTTTGTTTTCAAATTTTCTAAAATGTGTTTGCATTTTAGGGGGAGTAAAAATTTTCAGAAAATCCAAAAACATTTGAAAATTTGAAAAGGTAAAAAACATGATAAAATCAAAAATGAGTTTTGTTGTCAAAAAGAGGAAATGATAGTACATCAGTGGACGATCACAACATGCTAAAGAATTGGAAAGTTAAAAAAGTGATAAACGGTCTCATTGATGATGTGCTAGTAGGTTTTTGCACATTTAGTAGATTGTGACGAGATATAAACCTAAAATTCAAACTTGCTTATATCGTGGGTAACATCTCTCGGATATATGGGTAACCCCCGAAATCTTGTTTGAAGGACCCCTCTTTCTGAGATACTAGGTCTTTATGCTTAGTGATATCTGGGGTATTATCCCGGGACTTCTGATAATGCGGAAGCAATGGCCTAGTCCCCGGAGAATACTTTACTGCTTGCTTGAAATATAGCGCCACCCTCAGCAAAAATGATGAAACAATAAAATTGATAATCATTGTTGTTGTAAAAAAAAGATCCTCTAAAGGGGACCCACCAAAAGTCAAAGCCGTCATCTCTCTGCTGAACGGAAGTTCTGACCTGAGCTCTCACGGTTTTCACAATTTAACCCCTTACAGATATCATCTAGGTATACTCACCTGTAAGACTGAATATTGGGATCTGGATACGGGAGTATATTCTGAGATGGGACACTCAAATAAGTTTAAGTATCTAAAACATTAATCTCGTATCTCGAAACAGTTGAACTTTGTGTGAGAATTTAAGTGTATCAGTATACTGACAATCTAAGTGAATTGTTTAGAACTTAAAGTGTTTAAAGCTTAACGGTGTTGGTGATTTGTCTCATAAACTGATATGATCCTCTTACACAATCTCACAAAAATATTGTATGTAAATATTTCTTTACTGCATTTCATTTCTTTACAAAATCCAAAAAGATTTTAGGTGTGTTTTAGCATAAATTTTGAAAAATTCAAAAAGATTTTAGACAACTGATGTTGAAAAGCTGATTTTCAAAATTCCGAGTGCTGAACATGACGAACAGGTTTGGGTAGTTGGTTTGAAGATGCTTGAAAAGAAAAATGATATACATCCAAGTGGTTCATCAGTGGCTTATATGATAAATCTTTTTATTTGATTCTTAAAAATGTTGTGTTAAGATTGTATTTTCAAATGGGTAGCAGGGTTTCTAAGTTTGTTATATCTTATCTTTTATGAAACTTATGTTTTGGGTTGAGGATTTGCAGGAGAGCCTGGTTGCGATGCTTTAACCTGAAAATAGCCAGACTACGATCCCAGCACAAGTTGAGGGGGAGTCTGAATGACAAAGAGCCAGGTTCTGTTCCTGAGATTGCTGAAGCTGATGAACTTAAGGAATCAAGAGAGCTGAAGAATTTGAAAAAAAAAGGCAAGAGCCAGGCCAAGATCCTGGAAGCCTGAAGTCTGATAAAGACTGAAGACGTTGAAGACTCGACACTTAAGACTCGTCAACATCCGAGGGGGAGTCTGTTGGTGCATATGTCTGTCGACTTCGTCTTGTATCGAGACTAATATTAGAATTGTTAGATCAGGGCGCGTTGTACGAGAAAATAGGAGATTTTAGGTTGTTTAAGTGGTAATTTCGCTTGAATGATGTTATTTTGCTTGAAATGACATTTGACAGTTTCAAGCGAAATCTCATGTCTATAAATACCAGCCCAAGCGAAATCATTTGTAACAGTTATCATTCCGGTACCGAAGTGCTGCCGACGCGTCGTTTGATCTGTATTGCTGTTATTTTCAATAAACACGACGTTTAATAGCGAAACAAGTTGTTTTCCACATCTGTTTCTTAGTTTCCGCCTCTAAAACAGACTAGAGCTCTTCTGAACGACTCATTTGGGTCACAAAAAGATCCTACAATTCGGAACTCGATCTGTCTCACAGGGGGTAATCCAGGTAAGTCTTCAGGAAAAACTTCTGGATAGTCACGAACAATAGGAATCTCTTCGATCTTCCTACGTTCCGCCTTTGTATCCACCACGTTGACTAGGAAAGTAGGATAACCTTTCCGTAACATCTTGAGCATCTTGATAACACTGACGACACTCGACACTCGACTTGAGCATCTTGATAACCTTTCCGCACTTGCTTCTTCAAGCAAACAATCTCCGCTTTGTTCTTGGACAGCCAATCCATTCCCACAACTATGTCGAAGCTTCCCAGCTCTACTGTTAATAAGTTGATACTAAACTTATGATAATCTAACTGAATACTACAGTCGCGAACGACTTTGCTAGTTTCTATCAGTTTACCATTTGCTAGTTGTATCGAGTACTTCTTACTTAGCTTACTTGCACGTGAACAGAAAAATGGTTCAAAGTTTTTCGAGACAAAACTCAAGTCAGCTTTGGTATCAAAGAGTACGAACGCAGAATGGTTATTGATAAAAAACATACCAGTGACAACAGCAGGATCATCACGTGCCTTCCCAGCGATTAACTCAAATGCTCTACCCCTGGCATTCTGACCTTTCGCCTTAGGACAATCCTTCTTGAAATGTCCCTGTTCTCCACACTGGAAACATACCTCAAGCTTCGTTCCTTCCAGAGTACTTTTGGCATAGCACTCGTGGGCAATATGTCCATTTCGTCCGCATTGGCGGCACTTCTTCTACTCATCCTCATGGGTCTTTCTCTTGGAACCACTTCGGCTATCTCTGGCGTTATCCTTTTTAGAGCTGCTAGAACTGCCTACATACGCCTTCCTTGAATTGCATTTCCTGTCGCGCTTCTCGTCAGTTTCCTTCCTCGAGCTCTCGGACTTGCGTTTCTTCGAATCTTCTGTCTTAGTCTCAGAACGCCTCAACCGTTCAGATTTCGCATCTATTTTGGCCTTGCCCGATGACTTCCCGGTTTCCTCCTTTTTATCAAGACCACTTTTGCGAGCAACGTCATCGGCTAACGATTTTGCCAATGTAGTAGCCTTTAGGTAGGTGGTAGGTTTCGCGGATGTAACCATATTGCGAATTCGTGGCGACAATCCCCAGATATACCTTTCTACCTTTACGTATTCAGGAGTAACCATTCGTGGAACTAACCTCGCCAAGTCGTTAAAACGAGAAGTGTAAGCTCTGATGTTCAGACCTTCCATGGTTAGATTCCAGAAGTCGGTCTCGATTTTCTGAATTTCACTGCGCGGGCAGTATTCTTTCAGGAGCATCTCCTTGAGTTCATTCCAGGTTATACCGTAGGCAGCGTCTTCACCCTAAATTTGAACTTGCGAGTTCCACCAGGACAACGCTTCATCAAGAAAAGAACAAAAAGCATATCTCACCCATTGATCAGCAGCACAACCACTGATTGCCATGACAGATTCCATTTTCTCAATCCATCAGGTGATATCTAAGGGTCCTTCAGCACCGGTAAATGATCGTGGGTTACAACCCAGGAATGTTTTATATGTACATCCGTGCACTGTTCAATAACGTTAATGAAAATCAGGAATATGTTCCAATGATATCGTAACACATGAACTACAAAAACTTTCCGATCATCTTTTACCTGGAGGATTTCCAATATGTGCCCCACCAAAACCTTGCCCGTGTGCACCACGTCCACGTCCCTGGACATTATTTTGGTTAGCTTTGAGCTATTCCATGGCAGTATTAACGTGTTGGGCTATGAGTTGAGCCAACTCTTCCGGTGTGGTAGGTAATCCAGAACTCTGTCTTGCTTTTGGCGGCATTTCGTCGTTTCTATTATTACAACAATAATATTCACATAAGATGATAAACGAAAATGATTCAATCATTAAATGTTAATGGACCTAACATTGAGCATGTATAATATCCACAAATTAATGAGAACAACTTTTAAACCAAAAGTAAATCATCGATATTCATTATAGAAATTATTTAAACTTGTTTTCAGTACAAATCGACTATCCTTGGCATGTCTACGTCGACACCCATAACAAGTTCACACAAAATTCCCACATAATATCCAAAAATGAAACTGGCACGCAGGCCCCAAACAAAAAGAGTATAAAAAATGTCTAACAATACAATCCATCAAAACAAACAACAAACAAACAATAACGAACATCAACGCTTCAAACCTAGAAATTCTAACATCTCCTTGACAAGTTCCTCTAGATCCACTATCCTCCAATGAATCTGGTCTCTCGCAATATTGTCTAAAACCTTCAACTCCTCATGTCCATCCATCTGTCTCTCGAGGTCCTTCGCCTTACCCTTGGCTGACTCCAGATCTCTGCGCAGAGCGGCGAGCTATCGGTCGCAGTGACAATATCAGTCTACCCTATATCCTTTCTGCTTTTTGGAAGCAGATGCCATCCCAGCGCATGGTATAGATGCGATATCCCCAGCAGGCCTAGTCCTCTTCCTACGACGATAATAGACTAATAGCGGCGTAGTAGGAGCGCGTGACAATAAGACAGGTAAAGAAGACTCAGACAAAACAGGTGGAGGGATCTCAGCAACAGGCTTGATCACAGCAGCATGTGGGACGACTGATGGCTCTAACGGTCGAGTCGTGAGAATAGTGGCATCCACAACTGGTGCGATACCGAGAGATCCTCCGACATTAGAGACACCTCTAATCACATCACCGATAACTGGTACAATGCCAGATGATCGTCCCGTCTCATGGATCGAGAGAGGAACATCATCATCCTCATCATCATCTATCCACCCGTTGCTAGTGAAAGCGTATCGGGGGTCTACCTGGCTGGTAAAGGCAGCAAGGTCGATGTGGAAAGATGAGGTAAGCTCGGTAGTACCAACCATCCGTAGAGTCATGATAGGTATCTCTGGTAGAATAAATCTGGGTGAAGTCTCGAAATCTGGCTCGTAACCTGAGTCGTGGATCTCGATGACCTCGTGTTCATGCGACATCTGTGACACATATATAACCGTACAAGTAAGTGCGTGATCAAAATGAATAGCAACACATAAGGCCAAATAAACAGAAAATCATGTATGCACATAAACACATAATGGTTTTCACACATGATAAAAATTTCTATGTTTATTTAAAAATTTTGGCTTCGAGAATTTTGGACGTTATATCTCAAAATTCTTCGATTGAAGTCTAGTGTTTTCCCCCGAAAACATCTAGTTCGCTAACAACTATTGGCTCTGATACCAACTTCTGTCACACCCCAAAAACGTTGCAGCGGAATTTAAAACGTAGTGGTGACGGAAGTTGGTGCCCATTTATATCTTGTTGAACGATGCACTTATTTGTTGGACATAATGACTTATTTTAAAACATAAGTTACTAAACATTACATTTTAAAAACCACGACACAACCATATAAGTTAAGTTGTCTTTGATCCTCACGGATCTTATTACAATCGTCCCAGAAAGTTTAAAAAGTTAGTCCAACATTTTCAAGTAACACAACATGCATCATCAAACACAAGATACGCCATGATTCCCGAAGCTGAACTCAAGTACCTGTAGAACACGTTTAAAATCAAGTGTCAACACAAAGGAAGGTGAGTTCACATATTCAAATTTAAACAATTTGATCCTAAGGAAAAACTTTCTGATTATGTGTTTATTGTAAAACATCCATATAATTTTTAGAAAGTCCATTTATTTCCTTAATAAAATCCATGGGTTATCCGTCGTAAGTTTTAAAACCTGACATTAAGGCATTTTCCTAAGTTTTGTATATTAAATTCATAGCGTCAACGTTCGGACTCGTATGTTAGCTAGACAATACGAACTATATATTTACAATGCGTGGATAATCAATGCTAGACAATAACCAAAATTTAAATTCATCGTTTGACTTGACACGGGGCGACCGGTCACGACGAGTTGTCAACCCGATAGATCTACCAACAACTCATCGCGTACAATACTTAATCGATTAAACGACATCATTTGCGCAGGGTCCATATTGGGACCATATATGATGTCTGCCTCACGTACAATATATATATCCTACTAATTTGAAAAATTTTATATACGATGTTGTACGAATCCCCTGAATCCCCACCGAAATGTAAGCCTATGCTGTTACTTACTCTCTTGAGACCAAGCAATATTCGTACGAACTATACAGTTGTTTTCCCCCAAGCATATATTCATCAAAAACATTTTTTCTCGAAATGTATAATTTATCAAACTCCATATATTTTCAACGAAAATATATACTTTATACGTAATATATCGATTTGCGCGTCGTAATATATATACATAAACGTTCGCATAAATTAATATCGAAGCACGCGTAATTTCGTTAACTAATCTATTTTGTCATTTTTAAGGCAAGTATACATAAAATATCTTATATGTACCAAATTTCATGCTCGACAAACAAGTTTCACATTTAACGCGATTTTTACCGTTTCTATCACATAAAACGCACAAGTATATATGCATAATCTAAATTTCCAATATCATGTTAAAACTTTACATATTTTCACATTCACACATTTAAATCACATAACACATTTTAACACATAAGGTTTACCCAAAAATTACCCATACTTGTGTTCATTGAAAAATGCGTATTTTAGCGATTCGGTAACATTTTCGGGCGTCGGAAGTCACGTATGACTAACCAAACAACAAGTAAACTTAAAATTAGTTAAAATAATTGTTTTTAAACTAAAAATATCAGTTTACTTACTGATCTAATTCAGTTTTATAAAAATCATTCGAAAAGCCGATTTTTGACCGTTTTAACGCATAATTTTGCGTTAAAAGTTACTATAATCATCCCAACTCGGAATGACTTGATATTTTAACACACTACATGTTATTTACTGATTAAAATAGTGGTTATAATCAGATTAGTGCAGTTTTTGTGTAAGTCACATAAATCATGCAATTTCACATATTTTACAGCTTCTAAAGTACCAAATACAACATGCAAGACTAGTAAACATCATGACAAAGTTATATGTTACTTAAACACTTTAAAAAAAACTTTATTTTAGTGTTTATAATATGATTAAAACTGATTTTTATTAAATCATACTCATATGATCATTTCATGACTTCACATCATCATGTAAGTTCACATATGTGCATCTAATGCACTCATACAACATCGCTATCATCACTTATGATCTAATCATACTCTAGAACTCACTAACATCATGTTATTACAAATATTGCACATATCACCATGATCATTCAAATCATTCATATTCATTCATGCTTATATCTTTCATATTTAAGATTATATGACAACTTTTATATGCATGCATACATATAAACATACATATATACGAAATACATACATAAATATACTTCCAAGAATTTATTTTTGAACATATCACTTTCAAATCTTAAATCATTTTAGAACATTCTTGTATGACACCTAAAAACTCCTTCATGCATCATACTTTTCAAGAAATCAAATAAATCAAGAAACCTTTCGTCAAAAATCAAAATACAACATATACACATACACTCACGGCCATATATGCATATATACATACACCAATTTTTTATTTCATTCAAAACCCATTTGTTTTTAGTTTTCAAGTTAGTGTTTAGATTCAAGAACAAGAGAAACTTTCACTATCATCTTCATCACCATGAATCAAGAACAAGATTTAGAAGAAAATATGTTATACCTTCAAGATTTCTAGTGGGTTTTATGATTTATGATGATGTGAAGCCTTGTTATTGCTCAAACCTCCTTGAAATCACTTCTAAACCTTCTTGTAAGCTTGAAATCACTTTGAAATGGACATGATTCTTTAAGATTTGGATTTGAAAATGAAAATGGTAGTGTAATAGGGGGCGTTCGGCCGCGATTGTTTAAGAGAGAGAGAGAGAATGAATTTTTGAATGTATTTCTTGGAAGTATGAGAGTGTATGGAAGGTGTTACAAGCATAATCATCACCCATCATTCTCTAGGTATGACAGGTGTCCCATTTGCAAGATTCAAGAGAGTTTTGGCAGCCCATAATGCCGCCACATCTCCTCCCTCTCACACGCATTTATATATACATACATATATTATATGTAAATTAGTACAAAAACATGTATTTTACTGAATACCGGGTATTTTATCTAGCGTTTTAATTCCGTTTTAGTGCGTTTTAAATTATTTTGAACACTTTATAAAAATAATCACATAAAATTATTACTGAAATAATTAACAGTTGCCTTGACTGGTTGTGTTGACATTATTTTGTCTAATATGCGCAGTAACGCGCTGTACGCGCTCAAACTCGAAAAATAGAGTTTCTTAGCGTTTTAATTTATTTTTCCTCATGGATATGATTAAAATTACTATTCTAATCATAACAAACTATTTTTAGGATTTTAACACTGATCGGGTGGTCACCGACGTTCGTTTCGCAGTTTAATCGTTACACGATAAGCGATTATTTTATAGTTGCCAACATAATTTTTATTAACGTTTGGATTTACCAACACATTAAATATCATACATGTTGGTGCATGCGTCTGTCGACTTCGTCTTGTATCGAGTGTTGTACTAGTTTGTATAGATCAGGGCACGCAAAACGAGAAAACTGTCGAAAATAGGTCAACAGGCAAGTTCAAACGAAATTACATAATGTAATTCCGTTTGAAAGTGACAAGTTGTTTCAAACGAAATTAGCTTTTTCGCTTGAACCTGTAATATCGTTTGAACCTAATCTCGTTTGAACTATGATTCCGCTTGAGTCATGTTCAAGCGGAATTACTTGGCCTATAAATAGTTGAGTCCTAATTCCGTTTGAGTCATTCTTGTATGTGTGTTTCCGGAGCCGAAGTGCTGCCGAAGTGTTGTTTCGCTATAAAACTTTGTCAAGTTAATCAGAACAACAGTCAAAGTGAATATCTTGCTGAATCACACACAATATGTCTGTTTTCGCCTTTCATATTGTGTAGAACACCTCTGATCGACTCGTTTCGGGTCCGTACACGATCCTACATGTGGTATCAGAGCTCAGGAGGAGGAGTTCTGTCGATTTCAGCTTGAATTCATCTTGTTTTCTAACATCTACGCCTTCTTTTTAAAATTGAACAACTTTTTGCGGTTAAAATTGGATAATTTTTCTCACATTATATGCGAACTGGTGTTTTAACAAACCCTTGAAAGTTTTAGACCAAAGTTCAGACCGAAATGATGACATCAGCATAATTCCGTTTGAACATGCACCTGATTTCGCTTGAAATTAGTAATTCCGTTTGAAAGTTGGGGTTAATTCCGCTTGAAAATGTAATTTCGTTTGGTGATTCCGCTTCAAATAGGGTAATTCTGCTTCAGATTGTAATTCCGCTTGAGTATTCCGTTTCAAGTTGTTGATTCCGTTTGAAAGGAGTGTTAGTTCAAATGAAATTAGATATTCCGTTTGAAGTTGGTATTCCGTTTGAGGGGATATTCCGCTTGAACTGGTTATTTCGTTTGAAATTGTTGATTTGGTATTCCGCTTGAAGAGGGTGATTTCGCTTGAGTTGTTATCTCGTTTGAAAAGTAATCTCGCTTGAAATTGTCTGGTTTGAGAAACTTGTTACCAAATCATGAGTGAAGAATTTTACAACGCATTTGCAACATCCCCAACTACTCCGGCTACCATTGCTCAAAGCATGAACTTGGAAAATGAGACTGGAACTATGCAAAAACCCCCCGAAGCTAATGAGCATTGAGGAGTATTACGGTTGGAAAGATCGGTTTGAAAATTGGGTTCAAGCAAATCATTTGAGATCTTGGGAGAGTATTTTGAAAAAATATGTATTACCACGTACTGATCTGCAAGTTGAGAAAACAATCTCTGAATTTACTTATAAAGAACGAGACATGTACAAAGCTGAAAAGATGATGATTAGTCTACTTCAGAAAGCTATTAAAGAAGACATCTTTGTATTGCTTCAACATGACAAAACTTCAAAATCAATTTGGGATGCTCTTAAAATCAAATTTGAGGGAAGTGAGAAGATGATAAAAAGTAAAAAGGCATTACTTAAGAAAGAATTTGATCTATTCACAAGTCTGCCAGGGGAAGATACAAAGAAATTGATTGAAAGATATTGCCACTTAGTGCGTTCTATGTCATTGTTAAGCATAACTAAAGAACGAGAGGAATGGGTTGACAAATTAGCTGATGCTTTACCACAAAAAGAATGGGGTACATTTTTGATAATCTTAAAGAACACCGGAGAATATGATGGATTGACGATTTCTCAGTTCATTGAAAAGATTGAAGGTCAAGACCTTGAACAGCAAAAGATTGCAAGGATGAATAATCCGAGTAATCAACAAGATGTGAAGATGTATTACAAAGGCAGTGTTCAAAAGGTTGAAATGAGTCCGAAAATTCAAACTGCTTTTAGTGCTGGGAACTCATCTGGAAATGTTGATCAAAGTTCAAACAGCAGCAGTGGAGTTTCTTCATATCCAAGTGTTAATCTGAAGAGTTCAACTTCAAGTTTTTATTCTCAAAGTTCAAAAAGTGGGAATAGTTGTGTGATACAGTGCAACATTGCATTGAATCTTCCAGATGGTCAAAGTTTTTCTGAAGAAATTGCAAAAGATCACATGGCGTTACTTGCAACTGTGTTACAATCCTATGAAGGTTTGGTTGCAGGGAGGATTGGAAATCCTATGCTGACGAAAGAGGATTACGATCAGATAGACGCTGAAGAGATGGAGCTCATGGACATCAAATGGTGCTTAGCTAGTGTCTTGAGAAGAGCTGAAAATTCAAAATGATTACAGGAAGAAATGATTTTTTGGATGCACACGTTTCTACTTTGGGTTTTGATAAATCTAAAGTTACTTGTTTTCGATGCAGGGAGAAAGGTCATTTCAAAAGAGAATGCAAAAATCAAGAAGCAAGTGGAGCAAAGAATCCATTTGGAAAAGATGATTACTATCGGAAAGCCATATATCAACAAGTTGCTCATCAACCGTACCAACAAAAAGATTCACAAACTGCTCATGGGAAAATGATCGAAGATGCAAACAAGAAAGCTTATTATGGTATCATTGATCAAGATGATGAAAAAGTGGCAGAAGACTTCAGCTGGAATAAATATATTCCACCTGATTCAAAAGTTGTAGCTATGATTGCAGAAATAGTTTAAAAGCCTGATTTGTTTATGGAATGGATGAAAATATTTGATGGTGATGATTCGAACCAAGAAGAAGAGTCTGTTTCATCCGATGAAAGTTCAGAAAGAGCAACTGGTTTTGATCAAACACCATCTGATTCTGGTTCTTCAGATGATAGTTCTGATAAGACGATAGATTTTGATCAATCACCAACTGATGATAGTAGTGATGATGAAAGGCATATTAATATTGCAAAAACTTCTTTATCTCCTAAAAGTTTTCAATTTTATTTTGCAGATCGCTTGGAGAAGTTGAAGAAGAAACGAGCAGCAAAAGAGTTGAAAAAGGTGAAGGTTGAAGGTGTTGCTGAGACAATGAAGAATGAACAAAGTAAGGAAGTTAATATTGCTGTGAGGAATGGTGAAGATGAGAAGGTGATTGAGATTGAGATTGAGAAAGTTGTTGAAGTGGAGAAAATAATCAAAGTTGAAAAGATTGTTGAGATTATCAAGCCATGTGAAAAATGCTTGGAATCTTGTAAGAAATGTGAAGAAAAAGATGTGAAGTTTGTTGAGCTTGAAAAGATGAAAGAAAAGTTACTGTTTGATCTCAACTACATGAAAGAATCTTACGATGTGTTGAATAGAACGGTAACTGGTCTCCAAAAGACTAATTCTGAAAGAGAAGATGGACTGACAATGTTGAATCCTGTGCTGATGTCGAAGCAGAAAGCCATTAATTTCTACATTGAAGAAAGTGCAAATTGGAAGCAAGAATTGGAGACAGAAAAGATTGAGAATGAGAGAATCAGACGTTTATTACAGAGTTATTCTAGTTCTGATTATCTCATTGATCGAATTTATCTAACTGTTGCAGGTTTTGAAGTATTTCAAAATGATGAGAAGCCAAAGAAGAAGGATACTGGTAAGAAGCAGAGTGTTAGTTATAACAAGTGTCCGCCTCCAATTTGGGAAGGGTATTCTCCTAGAAAACCGAATGAGGAGCAAGTCAAAAAAGCAGTCAATATAAAGTTAAAGTCCGATATAACCGATGAATTACCAGAAAACATTGACGTCGTTTTTACATCGGCTGACACTGATCATGAGTCTGAGTTAATAAAAAAAGGTGGTCGATCAGGTGTTGGATACAGATGAGGAGTCGGAGTTAAAGTCTGAGTCAAAGTCCGAGTCTGGGTGTTCAAGTTCGTCCGTCAAAAGTTCGAGTTCGTCGGTCAACAGTTCAAAGTCATCAGTTAAACGGGTAAGAATTCCTATTATCAAAATCTAATTTGAATGATGAATTATTCAAAGTTGCATATACATTAAATGATTCAGACAAATTATATTCTGATGAGGAATTTCCAATAAGAAGTGTTTAAGTTGAAAAGATCAAACAGGTTTTTAAACTAATAGAAATCAATATTTCTGAAATAAAAGATGTAAATCTTATTGAAAAACCTAAAAAATACACTTCAAGAGTTCAACAACATTTAAACAAGAAAAAAGGTTACGGTTCTGGTTCTGATTTTCAAAAGAAACCAAACCATAACGGTAATTTCAAAAAGAAAGGTCTTGGATTTATTCCACCAGAAAATTATAAAAATGAAAAATATGCTCGAGATTTTAAATCAAAAATGATATTTATTTCAGGGACAAGCTGTGAAGAAGAATCAAAAAGCTCATTCTGGAAACAATCAAACAGAGAGTTTCTTGCCAAGAAGCAAGAGAATGTGAAGAATGGAGCTAATCAAAGAAAGGAGACAAGAACCTGTTACAAATGCAATGAAGTTGGTCACATTGCATGGAACTGTTCTCAAGCTACAAAAACAAAACAGGAAGTCTCTAAAAAACTCAAAGAAAAAGTTGTTGAGGAAATTGAACCACCAACTGAAAAATTCAAAATTTTTGAAAATTCAACATATGAAGTTGGTGAGTGTTCAAAGACTCATTTTTATAAAAAGAGAGCTAAGAATGACAACCAAATGTGGGTTGTTAAAAAATTTGATGTGAAATCTGGTGATGAATCTAACTCCACAAAGTTAGACGAGCCACAGGTTGAGGTTAAAGAAGAAAACTCAGTACCTCCAATGGATGATGTTCATTTTCCACCATTGAGGGCTGAAAATTTTAAATCAAAAGTTGGGAAGGTTGAGATTTCGAATCAGTTCTATTTTGAGAAGAAAGAATTTGATGTCGAGAAAGCGTTTAATGAAAATGTGAAAAAGATTTTTGGAAAAATGGTTGAGGGAAAGGTGAAAGGGGTAAAAGAATTCTATGAAACAAAGAAGGCAACATACATCCTGACTGAAAGTGAACTTGATAAGCTTACATCCAAGCTTGCTGAGGCTTGGATGTCTGTGTTTAATATGTAAAAAATCTGGACTTGCCGGAGCTCCCAGGTTGGTAAGTGTGGAGCAGGAATCGGCATCTTTCTTGAGAAATTCACTCTGGTGATATTTCGACCTACAAGTGGTAAATTAAGGACATTAAGTTGTACTTGATTTTCTACAAGTGATATTGTTGTTAAAATCTAAAATTGTTATATTTGACAAATGGTTGAGAAAAACAATGTGATGAACCCCTAATCTACAAGTGGTAAAATCAACAAAACTTAACAAAACTTATTTTCCGGAAAAATCAGTTTGGTTAAAACAAACTTAAGTGTTTTGAAATCATAATGAGAAAATAGTTTGTTGTAAGGGGGAGTTCTGATTGTTTATGCCAAGTGGATGGCGATTTGAAGTGATTCGATATCAGTTGTCAATTTAGCTTGTTTAGTTTGTTTTCAAATTTCTTTAAATGTGTTTTCATTTTAGGGGGAGTAAGAAATTTCAGAAAATCCAAAAACATTTGAAAATTTGAAAATGTCAAAAACATGATAAAATTCAAAAATGAGTTTTTGTTGTAAAAGAGGAAATGATAGTACATCAGTGGACTATTACAACATGCTAAAGAATTGGAAAGTCAAAATGTGATAAACGGTCTCACTGATGATATGTCAGTAGGTTTTTACACATTTAGTAGATTGTGACGAGATATAAACCTAAATTTCAAACTTACTTATATCGTGGGGAACATCTCTCGGATATATGGGTAACCCTCGAAATCTTGTTTGAAAGGTCCCTCTTACTGAGATACTAGGTCTTTATACTCAGTGATATCTGGGGTATTATCCCGGGACTTCTGATTTTGCGGAAGCAATGGCCTAGTCCCCGTATAATACTTTCTGCTTGCTTGAAATATAGCATCTCCCTCAGTACAAAAAATAATGAAACATTGCAAAATGCTAATCATGTGCTGTTGAAATAAAAGATCCTCTAAAGGGGACACACCAAAGTCGAAGCCGTCATCTCTCTGCTGAACGGAAGTTCTGACCTGAGCTCTCACGGCCCTCGCAATTAACCCCTTACAGATATCATCTGTGGTATACTCACCTGTAATTTCAGCCCCTTCCTTTTCCTTCTTGATTCGCTTCACTCAAGAGCTTACACCCACACACACTAGTGTGTGAATATGTCGACATATACACTTTCACACACATAAAATGTAGAATTTTTATGAAGTTTGCTAAGTCACTTTTGGTCCTTCTACTTGGGTTTTTGGTTAACTATAACCAACACTTCCATTTCATTAAATTTATACTTATTCCTTATGTTTTAACTAAGTTGAATAACTTAATTAGTACATTTCACACCCTACATAAGAAAACATACTATCATATTAGAATTTCGAATTTTGGGGTATTACAAGGTGTCCAGTTGAAATGAGCATTTGTTTGGAGACGATGCATTACGACTACTTCTTTGGCTTTGATGACGTCTATGCTTATTGTTGTAACGCCTCACTTTTCCGAACCTTCCTTATTTAGAAAATATATTCGAAACATTATTTTTAGATACTAGTATCCGAAGTTCTTTTCCCAACATTTTAATCCAAGGCTTCGATCATAATAAAACCCCCTTTATTTTATATATACTTATATTTATACACTACACTTGCATGCTCAAAACACTTAAAACCGGCTGAAATACGAGAAAACCGGTCAAACCTAATCCTCTTCGTGCAACTGGCACTCTTCGCGCGAATGGGCAACCCCCCCCCCCTTGTGCGAAGATGCCATCCACTCGCATGAACAGACTCAGTCACCCCAAACTCAGTCGCACAAACACCCTCCGCATCTATAAATACGAACTCACTTCCTCACTTCACACTATCTAGCTACTCTAAACTCTCTCAAACTTACTAAACGCTCTTACTTCGGATAAGGCACATCAGAAGCTTCTAAGTAAGTTCTAGCTCACTTACTTATCATCTCTTCTTACTTTCCTATTGATTTCTACTTTCTTCTACATTTTCTTCAATCGTTCATAACTTGGTTAACCTCTCGGATGTTTCACAAACTTGCCTTGGCAGTCTAATGATGAAACTCACAACATTGAGGTCCAAGATAAAGATTGAAGTTCCTTTTTCATTCAAACCTTATAAAATACTTTTCTGCTTTGGAAATTAGTGAAAATCGGAACCTGCCAAGCTCACAACTTAGTCTATAGCTGTGAGTTTGGGTTAAGGATGAATTTCAGTCAAGAAACGAGCTCGAAATAGTAAAATTTCGTGAAGAACCAAGTCCCGGTCGCACGAATAGACTCCATTCGCGCGACTGGAGTTCATTCGCACGAATGAGCCAACTGTTGTTTTATTTTCCGTTCTTACAAACCGCAAGTGCTGAAACCATTCGGGATTCCCCATTATCAATATAGACGGACCTGTGTACAGGTAAAGTGTGAACCATAAGAGGCTTGGCTTTCGAAACTAGTTCCACTGCCTCGCTTGTGACTTGTAATCGAACACCCAACAGTCTCTTAGAACTAGAATAAGTTAACCCCCCTCGCCTCAAACACTTGCCATGTTGGGAATGACACACCCAGGTTATCCTTATTCGGCTCGGCTCGGCTTGGATTTAAAACCGAGCTGCAAATCTAAGCTTGGGCTCGGCTTGGTTTTAAACCGAGCTGGCTCGGCTCGGCTTGATTTGGTTCGAATTCAAAAATAAAAATTAATACATAACTCTCAAAGTTCAATAGTTTAAAATATTATTCGATAGTTTAAAAGAGCATATCCAAAATGAGTTCAACCTTATACATTACAAGCAAAAATCAAGTTCAATAACACAAAATAAGTTTCAAATTTCAAAGAAATACAATATAAGTTTATTGGAATGGTAACCCACCTTCAAATATTTCATAGATATACAATTACACTCACAAATACATGTAAATAATAATAAGTTTTTTGTAAATATATTATAAAGTATATAAAAATAAAATAAAATACATTAAAAGTAATATAATCTTAGCTAAGCTGAGCTAAAAAGCGAGCCAAACCGAGCCAATTTGGCTCGTTACGAGCCGAGCCAAGCTAGGTTCACTTTCTTACCGAGCCAAGCCGACTCGGTTCAGTTTCAACCTGAGCCATATCGAGCGGCCTTTTTCCGAGCTAAATCCGAGCGAGCTTCGAGCCAGCTCCAAGCCGCAATCTTTTTGGACAGCCCTAGTTGGTATAGGCGTATTATTTCTGTTATATTCATGATAAATTGGGTTTGTTAACGATGTTAATGAACTTTGTGCTTTGGTGAAACATATAATGAGGTGTTATACCTCCTTACATGACTTCTATGAACTCTCTGACTTATTGGACTGTTATCGCATACTATATAATATAATATGATATAATACAATATAATATAATATAATATCTAAAACATAACCGGAATCAAAACGTTAACCGATTAATGGTTAAAGTGTCTTGAACAGGCCCTTCGAACGACTGGGAATTTCCCACTCGCACGAATGGACTCTGTTCGATTGAACAGACACCCGTTCGCACGAATGGATATTCCATTCGCACGAACAGTGTTGTGAGCTTTAGTTACCCTTTTTATCTTAAAACTGAGTTCCTCGTTGCTGATTCTAATGGGCAGACCAGGACCCAAGAAATCACAGTAACTTAGTGTCACAACGAGTGCCTAGACGGGATATATTTTCATGTTTACATATATACTTTTTATACTTTAATCCCTATCCGAATCCTCCGTTCAACTCCGACTAAATCATGCCTTCGTTTCCCCATTCTCAACCACTCGTCAATTCGTGGATAATCGGAAAGCTTTGCAAAGACTTGTGAGTATACTCGACTGTAACAACCCGCTTTTTGGGAAGTCAAAGTACAAGTCAAAGTCAAAGTCAAAGGAAGAAAAGATTGCTAATTGCGATCTATCACTCCTTGCCTAACTAATGATTTTACGTTAATGACTTGTAATCAAATCTTTTATTTAATCGCTTTAGTTGTATTATATGGAGTGTCTATTAATAATCGAGGTTTAATCACATGTTAATCGCTAATCTACTTAACGTTATCGCATCGCAACTCGAATTATGTGTTCTGGATATTGTTTTACGTGTGCGTGCCATTATGTGTTATTTGTACATGCTATGTTTTTGTTGAGGTGTTTAATCGCAATAACAATTGCAATTCTATCGCAATCGCAATCTATTCGCAAACTCTAAACGCAAGTTATTTATAGTGATTGCATGTTAGATATAGTAGTTAGGTTATTCGTGTAACTAATGGGTAATACTATCGCATCGCAACGCTCAACACGCGAATCGAAATGATAAAACTCAACACGCCGGACACCTGGATCGAGTGGCCAACCGATCGAGTGGCCATCCGATCGGTGACCAATCCGACACTCATGCACTTTTCTCTTTCGAAAACCCTATAAATACCCTCCTGTCACATCATTTGTGATGTGACAGCTCCTCACTCGACCAGCCACACTCAAGCTCCTTTTTCTCTCGATTTCTCGTGATTCTTGTAAGTTTTCAACTCAAATCTTGTACTTCTATGATCTACACGCACTCCTTCATCTATTTCACCTTTGAATCTTAACTTTTAACTATGAAATCACTGGATTTGAGGTGTTCTAGGGTGATGTCATCATGGAGTTCTTATGAACTTCAAGGTTTGGCTTCATTCCACCAAGAACAACTTAGATCTGAAGGATTTCCACATGAATAATCAATGTTTTCGCATAGATCTACATAGATTCATGGTTAAAAGGATTGAAAGATGGTTTTCTAACTTTCTTTCAACTCTTATACACTCGATGCACTCAAAACCGATAGAATCGGATCTCGTTCCGACCTTCTGCTTTGTCTTAGTGATGTGTTGGTCCAAGATCTGAATTCTATCCAAGGGACAACTGATTTCGGGTTAAACAAGATCAACCATCTCGAACAGTTAACTGATCGGACTAGGGTGATTCCTGTTCGATCGGATCACTTGGGTCAAGATGGGGTTTCTGTTGTTTAAACATGTTATAATGTCGTCTCGATCAAAACTGCAAAACCTTCAAAATAATCAAGTGCCAAGACGATCAGGCCGTTTGGATGGATTGCCGTTCGATCGGATTTCCATGCAATCGAACAGCCATCCGATCGGCTTGCACTTGGTTCCACACTTAAACTTTTATTTTCAACTTTCAAAGATCTGAACGTCGAACGGATCGTCGTTCGATCGGATAGCCATCCGATCAAACGACCATCCGACCATGTGACATTTGGAACTTTGACACTTAATCATTTTTATAATTTTTAAATATCATCAGTAACTAACGGATTACCAACCGGTCGGATTGCAATCCGATCGAGTGACAATCCTGCTATGAACTTGTTCTCACTAAGTGTCCTGCCAATCGGAGCGTTATCCGATCGAACAACCGTTCGATCGACCTGAAGGGTAGAGATACTTCTCTGTTTTCAAAATGCTACAACGAAAACTTCAAAGCCATCATACACAAACACATCCTTACCAACAAATGTCAATCCAATCGAATGGCCATCCGATCGGATGACCATCCGAACGGATTGACATCCGATGACTGGGCATTCGATCGGATTGACATCCGATTGGATTACCATTCGACACTTGGTCACTTTTCACCGTTTTACGCACCGCTCTTCGCTTATGCTATCGTTAACTATTCAGGCTAATCTCTCAGTGCTCCCTTCAATCCAAGAGAGTGTTTACTTGTTAAGCACGATCTGTGAGTATACTCGATCCCTTTTTGCTTTATGCACTTTTGGGTGTTACATACGTTACTTATTCTAAATCACATCAATCACACAATGCAAACACTATTTATACGCTGACCGTTACTGCATGATACGTGTTACTCGATGAATGCCTGTATGTTATGTTAACACAGTGATTGTTGCCTGACGCCTTAGCAATGATAGTACTATTTGTTTGGACTCAGCACCTGTCATGGACAGGGGTTGTTAAGGTTACCTCTCACATGTCGTAGTGGTGATATGTGTTGCGCATTCTACAACTCGCAGTCTAGTCTGTGCATATTTCGTTGTAAATAACTTACTAGCTTCGCATTATACATGATACATGCTGGTTATGCATAAACTATTTCGAACTCTACTATTACTATTAAACTTGCATGCTCACCTTTACACTATGTGTATTGACCTCTATTTTAACGTATGTGACAGGTGCTTAGGATGTTGTGCTTTGCTTGCTATTTGATGGAACCAAGTAGGAGAGTCTAGAAACAAAGACAATTTATTTAATTAACTGTGAGTTGTCGGAACATGTTTTGTTTTGAGGATATCTATGTCTGTAATAATTTGATTGCTTGGTAGGTTATGGTATGGGACATAATATTAACTATCTGGTAATCTAGTTGTTATGGAATTTCTCTTGACAATCTGTTTCGCTCAGTGACATGCCCTGATGTTTCCGCCATCGGGATGAGACAAAAAGACGAGATTGCAAGAGGCTTCATAACGCTATTTGTGACAAGTATTTAATAATTACCCTTTTCGTTGCTTAAATCAGATAATACAAATTTCGAATCACCACACTTATAAAAGAAATATAATTTCATTTCATTTCATAATAGTTTAATACAATGGTTTAGGAACTAATACAACATGTATGAAATAAAATACAATACAACAAGTATTTAACGTTTAAATGCGTTTCTAGGCAATCCTACTAGATTCCATGCGTCATTGATATTCCTGCAACATGTATTAAAAGCATAGATCAATACAAAGGTATTGGCGAGCATACAAGTTTGAATATAATTATAAGTATAAAAGTTTGTCTCAAATTCACATAGCATTTATTATTCACGTCGAAACGAGCCTACATAAACAACTTAAACATAGCAAATAGTATGAAATTAAGATTTTTAAACTAGCATGCATAAACGGCCTAAGCATATCAATATCATAGGAATACAAGTTGAAACTAGCAAGTATAACTAACACAAGCGTAACAAATAACATGTATGTACAAAATGAAACTAGCGTGCATAACTAACGTAAGCATGTCGGGAATACGTTTGATTTCGTATAATATGAATTTTTGTTAAATGATACATGTTGCACCCCCAAAACGCGTTAAAGTGTAAAAAAAAGGGGTCGAGTATGCTCACCGTGTTTGCGTATGGAGATTCCTTGAAATAACGTGCGAGGGAAAAGATAGAAAAAACCGAACGCACGGGAGTGATTACCCTAAATATGGAATACGTGAACGTCAACGCTATATATAAGTTAAATAAATTGATTTAAATGTGTATTAAAGGAAAAGAATTAATAAAAGTAAAACTGTTATTATTATTGTTATTGTTATTATTATATATAATTCGTTTTAAGAATAATATGGTTAGTTTTATAAAACAGTTAAGTGTTATCTAAAACAAATATACTTTTATATTTGTTTTTACAAAAATAACTTGAATCTGATAGGTTTCGCTTTATAATTAAACAGGTTTCGTTTTACGGATTTTTATGAAAATCGGGCAGAGTTTCCTCTGTTTTTGGACGATCCCGACGATACAAGTCGTCGATATAATGTGAAAATTCAACAATAAACGAACAATATAATTATATGTATATTTTTCTACGTAAGTTTACAAATTATATAAAGTTCGGTTTTACGATAACAAAGTTAAATGTGAAACATTATAACTAGTATTCGCACCATTATCAAACCGAGTCTCGTGTTTAATGTGTATCAATCAGATAACCGGTTCGGCCATGTGTTGACCGGGTTTAACTGACTTGGACTGGGTTTGACCCGAATAGAAACAGAATCAAGACATGAATTAAGACCTGAATACTATATACTCATATCAAATTCATATCTGAAACAAATAAACTCAAGGTTCTCACCTGAGCTGAGACTAGAACTGGAACCGGTCATCGAATCTGAACCAAGGTTGCACCCGAGTCTGAACTTCGAACCAAACCGAGTGAACCGAATCCGTCTGCAACTGACCTGGGTCGTGTACCTGAGTCGAACCAGACCCGTTAACAACCCGGGACTGCACCCACTGATCCGAACTGCACGGGGACCCAAACCTGCGATTGAACCTGACCCGAGCCCAACGAACCCAAGCCACACATCGACCCGAATCCAGTCGCCGTCGCCGGACGGCTTCTACCGATGCTTCGCCGCCGCCGCCGCCACAAATGGTGTCGGCCTTCCTTCTCAGTTGTCTCTCTCTCTCCCTTCGTGTCTGTGTTCGCGCCGTCGTATGCCACACGGCCTTCACGCTGCCACGGTGGGGTGCTTGTCAGATCAACACAGCAGCCGGAGGGTTTCTGATGGCCGGTCGGAGTCTCTCCGGTCACCGGAGAAGGAAGAGAACAAAAGGGGGGTGGGTGTGTGTCTCTGGTTCCGAGTTTGAGGGAGAGGGAACGAGATGTGGAGTGTTTAGGGGATTAGGGTTTTTCTAAGGAGTGCAGAGAAGATGACATGGAGGGGGTGTCGGCTGAAAATGTTTTAAAAGAATTAGGGTTGGGTTCCATATTATACTATTAAGTATATACATAATTAGCCCCTCAACTTAAGGAGTTAATTAAATGTCTAATTAACTTGGTTATCTATGTCATGATGTTTTTAAAAGGATCCAACTTTACAATTAACTAACTTGGTTAGTTTATATTACTAACGTTAAAATTTAACGAGGCTAACTAGATTATTATAAAAATAAACTTTTTAAATTGAAAAATCAATTAATTTAATTTATTAATTAATTAAACAATAAAAAAATTAACCATATTTATAACAAATAAACAAAATAAAGATAAAAGATTTTCGACGATGCAACGGATTAAAATTTTGAAAGAGGTAAGTTTCTAAAAATAGATTTTAAGACTCGATTTCTAAATTAGGAAGGTTATGAAAACGCGGAGCGTTACAGTCTCCCCTCCTTTAGGAAATTTCGTCCCGAAATTTTATTCAAGAGGAAGACTCGAAAGGGCTTTTGGCAAACCAAAGAGGATTGTTTAAAATTGGGGCCTTGGAGTTTGAGACAACGGAGAATAATCGAGGTATAAGGGTGAACGGTTGATCTAATAAACGACCATGAGTATAAGAATAACATAAATATCGGATAGACGAAAGTAGCGTGCTAAGAATGAAGTCTCGTCGGGGAAAATCGGATATAATGCGTCTGTGAGTTGCTTAAAGTTTACGTATTAGGTCTAAGTAGGTCTGCAAAACACTGAATTTCTCATGGCACGTTTTACAAAAGTTTGGTAATCATGGTGAAAACACTTATATATAGGAAGTACCCGCGGCGTATCCACCAGGTTTTAACCACATCACGTCTGTTTCGTATTCGGTGTCATGTTACGTTCCGTGTCTTACCATACACAGTAGTACACTCTATGGTTCTCATACGCCTATCACTATAATCCCATGTGCACCCGTGATTATTTTGATCGTTGCATGATCCGCATAGCTTGTACTAGTAGTGTACGGGTCAGGGTATATTAACATATTACAAGTGATAACGATAGCGTATAGGATTTTAAGTATGCATGCATGATTGTAATTAAGTATGAGAGTATAGACTTTAAGTATGGGTATGATTAAAGTCTTTGAATAGTCCACACGAGATATTTAGTTAACTAGATTAAAGCATTACTGGCATGTGATCTCACTGGTCAAACCATCGTGTCCGCAAGTATGTATGAATGTCTTAACATGACCGCAAGTCCATGCGGTGGGCGTTACTCCTATAGCGCTACACAAACGCTATGTATGTTAAGGTGAGGCTTCATCCGAAGTTAATGACAAAATGTCAACCCAACGTTTAACGCAAGCGCCATCTAATCATAGCACATGACATCATTTCGTTGCTATGAAAAGATCCGTAAAAGTTTAACTTAACATGACCCCAAGTCCACGAGGCGGTGCGTTACTCCTATAGTTCTTCACAAGCACTATATATGTTAAGGTGAGGCTCGAACAAATCGAACCAACGTGTCCGCTAGTATCATCTCTATAGCACATGTCATCATTTCGTTGCTATAAAGACCGTAAAAGTTTAACTTAACGTAACCACAAATCCATGTGGCGATGCGCTGCTCCTGTAGTGCTTCACAAGCACTGTATACGTTAAGGTGTGGCTTCTTACGAAGCTAATGACCAGTTCATCACATAAAGAATGTCCAGTAATCCCGAATCAAGTATAACGTATTAGTATGCGTGTATTAATTTATTGTGTAAAAACGATGATTAGGTAACAAGCATTAAATCACATTAATATAAAAGAGAGGCTTGATAAGTATTGGAGTGCTTCGGGTTTAGAAACTTTGACTATTCCAAAGTGGATCGCAAGTCCTTCTGAATTAGGGAGACATGCTTTGGCCTAATAGGTATAATACTCTCGTCGCCAGGCGATTAACGGTATTTTACCCTTCCAGTTAGTACATGTCCCTAATTTGATTGAAAATACGAAACTTTGGCGAGATTGAAAATACGAAACTTTGGCGAGATTGAAAATCATAGAGCGGAACCAGTCACCAAAGTGTGGATATCAATCCTAGCTTGACAATTTCGTCACCAAAACGTGGTTTATTAAAAGAAACAAGATAAAATCTCGACTCATCAATAAGGAACCACTAGAGTATGAAATGGAAATTCCCATCAAGATACGGATATCACTCATGACTTGATGGTGAAATTTCATGCAAAATAACATGTAAGGTGGATTGAAATTCGTCACCAAAGGCGGGAATCACCCCTATTCTAGTGAGTCGTTTCGATTGTGGGATATGAGTATCTTCAAGTATGTATTGAGTGAAATGTTTTAGAAAAAACACATTATATATTTAGACACAAGAAGAGGTAGGAGCAAATAGGAAGAATTACATATTAAGCAAGAATAAGGAATGGTCAAGTTTTGGAACTTAGACTATAGACTAGGTCGAACATGGCAATTCTACCTAGTTCTCTATAGTTATGGCTCTGATACCAATCTGTCACACCCCAACCGATGGCGGAAATATCAGGATGAGACGAAAAGACGAGATTGCAAGAGGCTTCATAACGCTATTTGTGACAAGTATTTAATAATTACCCTTTTCGTTGCTTAAATCAGATAATACAAATTTCGAATCACCACACGTATAAAAGAAATATAATTTCATTTCATAACAGTTTAATACAATGGTTTAGGAACTAATTACAACATGTATGAAATAAAATACAATACAACAAGTATTTAACGTTTAAATGCGTTTCTAGGCAATCCTACTAGATTCCATGTGTCATTGATATTCCTGCAACATGTATTAAAAGCATAGATCAATACAAAGGTATTGGCGAGCATACAAGTTTGAATATAATTATAAGTATAAAAGTTTGTCTCAAATTCACATAGCATTTATTATGCACGTCGAAACGAGCCTACATAAACAACTTAAACATAGCAAATAGTATGAAATTATGATTTTTAAACTAGCATGCATAAACGGCCTAAGCATATCAATATCATAGGAATACAAGTTGAAACTAGCAAGTATAACTAACACAAGCGTAACAAATAACATGTATGTACAAAATGAAACTAGCGTGCATAACTAACGTAAGCATGTTGGGAATACGTTTGATTTCGTATAATATGAATTTTTTGTTAAATGATACATGTTGCACCCCAAAACCCGTTAAAGTGTAAAAAAAAGTGGTTGAGTATGCTCACCGTGTTTACGTATGGAGATTCCTTGAAATAACGCGCGAGGGAAAAGATAGGAAAAACCAAACGCACGAGAGTGATTACCCTAAATATGGAATACGTGAACTTCAATGCTATATATAAGTTAAATAAATTGATTTAAATGTGTATTAAAGGAAAAGAATTAATAAAAGTAAAACTGTTATTATTATTATTATTATTATTGTTATTATTATTATATATAATTCGTTTTAAGAATAATAGGGTTAGTTTTATAAAATAGTTAAGTGTTATCTAAAACAAATATACTTTTATATTTGTTTTTACAAAAAAATAACTTGAATCCGATAGGTTTCGCTTTATAATTAAACAAGTTTCGTTTTACGGATTTTTATGAAAAATCGGGCAGAGTTTCCTCTGTTTTTGGACGATCCCGACGATACAAGTCGTAGATATAATGTCAAAATTCAACAATAAACGAACAATATAATTATATGTATATTTTTCTACGTAAGTTTACAAATTATATAAAGTTCTGTTTTACGATAACAAAGTTAAATGTGCAACAATATAACTAGTATTCGCACTATTATCAAACCGAGTCTCGTGTTTAACGCGTATCGATCAGATAACCGGTTTGGCCATGCGTTGACCGGGTTTGACTGACTTGGACCGGGTTCGACCCGAATAGAAACGAAACAAGACATGAATTAAGACCTTAATACTTTATACTCACATCAAATTCATATCTGAAACAAATAAACTCATGGTTCTCACCTGAGTTGAGACTAGAACTGGAACCGGTCATCGAATCTGAACCAAGGTTGCACCCGAGTCTGAACTTCGAACCAAAACGAGTGAACCGAAGCCGTCTTCAACTGACCTGGGCCCTATACCTGAGTCGAACCAGACCCGTTAACAACCTGGGACTGTACCCGCTGACCCGAACTGCACGCGGACCCAAACCTGCAATTGAACCTGACCCGAGCCTAACGAACCCAAGCCACACATCGACCCGAATCCAGTCGCCGGACGGCTTCTACCGATGCTTCGTCGCCGTTGTATGCCATACGGCCTTCACGCTGCCACGGTGGGGTGCTTGTCGGATCAACACAGCGGCCGGAGGGTTTCTGATGGCCGGTCGGAGTCTCTCCGGTCACCGGAGAAGGAAGAGAACAAAAGGGGGTGGGTGTGTGTCTCTGGTTCCAAGTTTGAGGGAGAGGGAACGAGATGTGGAGTGTTTAGGGGATTAGGGTTTTTCTAAGGAGTGCAGAGAAGATGACATGGAGGGGGTGTCGGCTGAAAATGTTTTAAAAGAATTAGGGTTGGGTTCCATATTATACTATAAAGTATATACATAGTTAGTCCCTCAACTTAAGGAGTTAATTAAATGTCTAATTAACTTGGTTATCTATGTCATGATGTTTTTAAAAGGATCCAACTTTACAATTAACTAACTAGGTTAGTTTATATTACTAACGTTAAAATTTAACGAGGCTAACTAGATTATTATAAAAATAAACTTTTTAAATTGTAAAATCAATTAATTTAATTAATTAATTAAACAATAAAAAAATTAACCATATTTATAACAAATAAAAAAAATAAAGATAAAAGATTTGACGATGCAATGGATTAAAATTTTGAAAGAGGCAAGTTTCTAAAAATAGATTTTAAGACTCGATTTCTAAATTAGGAAGGTTTTGAAAACGCGGAGCGTTACACAAATTGGTATCAGAGCCATAACTATAGGGAATTAGGCAAGACTCGACCTAGTCCGGGTCGATATCTTAGAAATGACCTAGTCTATAGTCTAAGTACCAACAGACCCACTTGTACATGCCCAGTAGGGGTTTTTGCACGAGCTTACTGCTATTTCCCGCTCGCACTCGCTGAACACTACACTATCACTTCACTCTAATTCTTGAAAATGAACGAGTGATTAGGTCGAGATTAGGTGTGAAAACCGCAAACTCTCGACCAAATCGCTTGTTCGACCCGCATTTTTATCAATAAACGGGAGAATTTGCGTTGAATCAGGAGTGAAATCCGTACTTTAACACATATTTTCTCTTCTATTTCATCAAAATAGGAACGAAGTCGTTAAGACAGGGGTGGAAACCGAACCTTGACAACTAGCTCTGTTCTTATTTTGGTTTTACAAAGATCTCACCAAAGTCTCGACGGACTCCAACGACTTGAAGTCAAACTGCAACTGGAAGGATGCGTGCTGTTCGCCCAAATCAAGGCGAGAGCACAGTCCTGAAAGCCAAAAGTGTGTACCAAAAGTCCTTGTGAATAGTCAAATCACTTTGGGCAGTCGACGTTTATCAGCCGCTGACAACCTATTCTCGACTTTTATGTGTTTTGATTCTGAGCCTGCAACTGCTGACTCTAATATTTGTCGTTTTATGTGGATTTTATGTGTTTTATGTGGTTTTACCAGGTTATATGTTTCGAATTTGGTGATTTATACGCTTTTCACTGTTCGCTTTGATCGACACACACAATACGCACTGCACATCTATCTCAATACGCTAACAAATTATTACTGTCTGTGGACGATCGCATGCTATGATACTCGCTTATGCTATGCTACTCGTTGTGTACTCGCTAATTGCATATCGCTATTCTTGAACGCGCGAACTTTGAACAATAGATGAATCAGTAATACAAATGTAGGAAACCATGTTGTATTCTGTGTACGTGTTTCTGTGTTTTGACTGCCTTATGTGGTTTATGTGCCTACGTGCCTATGTGATTGTATGGTTGTTGTGTTCCTGCGCTTTAATAGTACTAGGCATGAGTGTGGTGAGATTCGATTAAATAGCATTTTGAATCCTATGGCGCTGTCTATTGCAGACAATGTCGTAATTTGGATCATTTCACTCCCGTTCCGCTCGCCGCAATCATGATGACAAACGCATCGCCGCCCTCCTCACTAAGAAAATGGCGAAAGTTATCCCCCAGATTGTTAGTGAGCTGAATGAAAACGCTAGAAAGTCTTCTGAAGAGTCCAGGACTGATGCTCCTGAGGCTGCTTTTAGCTTCAAGCAGTTCAAAGCCTGCGGCCCGAAAGAGTTTACTGGTGAAGATGGACCTACGGCCATGTTCCAATGGTTTGATTCTATCGATGTCACCCTGCGCCAGAGTGGCTGTCCTGATAATCTCCGTACTCTTAACACCATTGGCGTCTTCCAATCCCGAGCTCTGGATTGGTGGACGGCCGAGAGAAACAAACGCGGAAATGATGCAGCTTACGGGCTGACGTGGGATGAGTTGAAGGACGTCATGATGCAAGAGTTCTGCCCTCCCCACGAGCGCCAAAAGCTGGAGGACGAGTTCTGGCATATCAAGCAGAAAGATGGAGAGAACGCTGGTTTGACTGCTCGCTTCAAGCAGCTAAGCATAATCTGTCCTAGCCAAGTTACCACGCCTGAAATCACCATCAAGAAGTATATCCGTGCTCTTCCGGATTGCATGGCTGATTTCGTTCAAGCTGCAAAGACGGCGAAAATTGAGGAAACCTTTTTACTCGCTGCTGAGATCAACGATAAACGAGTCAAGTCTGGTTACTGGGATAAAGCTTCCAAGAATCTGCAACAAGCTACCACTGCTCCAACCGCTGAAACCGCCGCCGCTCCGCACTCTTCAAAGTCCTCTCGTCGTAAGAGGAAGAACAACAACAACAGTAGCAAGAATTGCGCTGTAACCACTGTTGCCCCGCTCCAATCAGTTCCAGCTCAACCGCAGCCTCAACACCGCCAAGTAGCGGCACCGGTCACCAACGCACCACCGACAAAGCGTGCGTATACTGGTCCTCACCCGGCTTGCCCTACTTGTACCTATCACCACCCTGTGGGAATCGCTTGCAGATACTGTGTGCATTGCAACATGTATGACCACTTCACCGCAAACTGCTATACAGGTACACGTCAAACCCCAGCTCCAGTTCAAGGTCAAGCTCCTGCTCAACAAGCTCTACTTACTGCTCCTCCAGGCCATCAAGCAGCTCCTGCACCCGCAGCTCATGCTCGAGCTTGCTTTGCGTATAGTGATCCCAACCACTTCGGAAACATGTGCCCCAATCGAGTGGTTAAGCAAGAGCCACAACAGCAGCAGCCCCAACAGCAGCCTCAGCAACAGCCAGCAGCCCGCGGACGTGCCTTCAACATTAACGCTCGCCAGGCTCAAGCAGACAACAATGTGGTTAATGGTACGTTCCTTGTGAATGGTATATATTCTTCGTGTTTATTTGATACTGGAGCCGATAACTGTTTTGTATCGTTTGAATTCGAAAAGCTCCTTAATCGTAAGCGCGCCCATCTCCCCTCGACGTTCGATGTTGAAGTTGCCACCGAAAGAACCGTCGCAGTCAATTCTGTTCTACGTGATTGTACGCTCGAACTCAACAATCACGTCTTCCCTATCGACCTTATTCCGATGCAGCTCGGTAGTTTTGACATCATAGTAGGCATGGATTTTCTTCGCGAAAATCGTGCTGAAGTTGTTTGCTTTGATAAGATGATTCGTTTCTCGCTTGCTAATGGTGACCTACTTTGTGTGTATGGCGAAACTCCTTCGAAAGGTCTTAAACTCATGTCATGTGTCCAAGCTAGCAAGTATCTCCGCAAGGAATACAGAGCTTTCTTGGCTAACATTGTAGTAGCGGAGAAGGAAAAGAAAGGAAACTCAGGAGTGAAAGACGTTCCCGTTGTTTGTGAATTTCCCAACGTTTTCCCCGATGATTTACCCAGATTACCTCCCGCTAGTGATATCGATTTCCGAATCGACCTCATTCCTGGAGCAAACCCTGTTGCTAAAGCGCCTTATCATCTCGCTCCTTCTGAAATGCGCGAACTCTCGAGTCAGCTTCAGGAACTACTTGATAAAGGCTTTATCCGCCCTAGCACCTCTCCTTGAGGCGCGCCTGTCCTTTTTTTCAAAAAGAAGGATGGATCGTTCCGGATGTGCATCGACTATAGGGAGTTGAATAAGCTGACAATCAAGAATCGCTATCCCTTGCCTCGAATCGATGATTTGTTTGATCAATTACAAGGTGCTACGTGTTTCTCGAATATCGATCTACGCTCAGGCTATCACCAGTTATGCATTCAAGAGGATGATATACCCAAAACCGCATTTTGAACCCGCTATGGTCACTATGAGTTTGTTGTTATGCCTTTTGGTTTGACCAACGCCCCCGCAGTTTTCATGGATCTAATGAATCGAGTGTGCAAACCCTTTCTTGATCACTTTGTAATCGTGTTCATCGATGATATCCTGATCTATTCCAAGTCAAAAGCCGAACACTCGCAGCATCTACGTTTGGTTCTTGAGTTACTCCAGGGAAACTGTCTCTATGCCAAGTTCTTCAAGTGTGAATTTTGGCTGGAGGAGGTCCAATTCTTGGGTCACATTGTCAATAGTCAAGGTATCCACGTCGATCCCACGAAGATCGAAGCAGTTAAGAGTTGGGTTACACCCAAAAATCCATCTGAAGTCCATTCTTTCCTCGGACTGGCAGGCTATTTTCGCCGATTTATCGAAGGCTTCTCTAAGATCGTTGTGCCGCTTACCTCACTTACGCATAAGGATAAACCTTTTGTTTGGGGAACTAAACAGGAGGAAGCCTTTTAAACTCTCAAAGCTATGCTTTGCAATGCTCCCGTGCTCTCACTGCCCAACGGAAATGACGATTTCGTAGTTTATTGCGATGCCTCGAACCTTGGTCTTGGTTGTGTTCTTATGCAACGAGATAAGGTTATCGCATACGCTTCTCGATAGCTCAAGATCCACGAGAAGAACTACACCACACACGACCTTGAGCTTGGAGCGGTTGTTTTTGCGTTAAAGATTTGGCGACACTACTTTTACGGTACCAAGTGTACGATCTTCACCGATCATAGGAGCCTACAACATATCTTTGACCAGAAGGAACTGAATATGCGTCAACACCGGTGGGTAGAACTACTCAACGATTATGGCTGTGAGATTCGTTATCATCCTGGCAAAGCAAATGTCGTTGCCGACACTCTCAGCAGACGAAGCTATTTGCATAGTGTTCGTAATGCTCAACATGCCTGTTTTACCGAACGAACATTGAAGATGGAAAGGATTCTAAACGATGGCCCCCAACTCGAGAAAAAATCGAATGGTATCCTTCATTATTTGGACCGAATTTGGATTCCCAAGCGTACGAATTTGCGACAACTTCTGATGGACGAAGCGCACAAATCTCGATATTCCATTCATTCCGGTGCTGACAAGATGTACCAGGACATGCGCTACAAGTACTGGTGGTCGGGCATGAAGAAGGATATCGCTATCTATGTTTTGAAGTGCCTGACCTATTCCAAGGTCAAGGCTGAGCATCAGAGAACCTCTGGCTTGCTCGTTCAACCCGAGATCCCGATGTGGAAATGGGAGAGTATAGCTATGGAATTTATAACAAAACTTCTGCGTACTCAATCAGCTCATGATAGCATTTGGGTTGTAGTTGACCGGTTGACCAAGTCAGCTCACTTCCTGCCGATACGAGAAGACTTTAAGGTAAAAAAATTAGCCCGAATCTACACCGGCGAGATCATTTGTCGACACGGGACGCCTCGTGACATCATCTCTGACCGCGATGGTCGGTTTACCTCGCATCATTGGGAAACATTTCAATCTGCCCTCGGTACTACTCTTAATCTAAGTACCGCTTTCCATCCCCAAACCGACGGTCAGACTGAAAGAACGATTTGCACCCTTGAAGACATGCTTCACTCGTGTGTTATAGATTTCGGTGGTAATTGGGATGCGCACTTACCTTTAGTCGAATTCTCGTACAATAACAGTTATCATTCCAGCATTCAAATGGCACCGTTTGAGGCGTTATACGAAAGAAAATGTCAATCACCGATTGTGTGGCATGAGATCGGAGATGCGCAGCTAACCGGTCCTGAACTACTGCAAGAAACGACTGACAAAATCCTCCAAATTCGAGACATTCTGGTGAAAGCTCGGAGTCGTCAGAAAAGTTACGCCGATAGACGACGCAAGCCCCTTGAATTTGACGTTGGCGATTACGTACTCCTACAGGTATCACCTTGGAAGGGTGTGGTCAGATTCGACAAGAAAGGGAAACTCGCGCCTCGATATGTTGGACCCTTCAAGATTCTAGAAAGGATCGGCAAAGTGGCCTACAGACTCGAACTACCGGAGGAACTTAGTAATGTCCACCAGACTTTCCACATTTCGAACCTCAGAAAATGCTTGGCCGACCAGGAATTTCATGTCCCTCTCGAAGATTTACAAGTGGACGAAACATTACACTTCGTGGAAAAGCATGTCGAGATCATGGGACGAGAAACCAAGGTGCTCAGACACTCACGCATTCCCATTGTGAAGGTTCGCTGGGAAGGCAAGCGCGGTGCCGAGTTTACCTGGAAACTCGAAAGTGACATGAAGGCGAAGTACCCGCAACTGTTTGTTACGCCTACTTCTTAAATTTCAGGACGAAATTTCCTAAAGTAGGGGAGGCTGTAACAACCCGCTTTTTGGGAAGTCAAAGTCAAAGGAAGAAAAGATCGCTAATTGCGATCTATCACTCCTTGCTTAACTAATGATTGTACGTTAATGGCTTGTAATCGAATCTTTTCTTTAATCACTTTAGTTGTATTATATGGAGTATCTATTAATAATCGAGGTTTAATCGCATGTTTATCGTTAATCTACTTAACGATATCGCATCGTAACTCGAATTATGTGTTATGGATATTGTTTTACGTGTGTGTGCCATTATGTGTTATTTGTGCATGCTATGTTTATGTTGAGGTGTTTAATCGCAATCGCAAACACTAAACGCAAGTTATTTATAGTGATTGCATGTTAGATATAGTAGTTAGGTTATTTGTGTAAACTAATGGGTAATATTATTGCATCGCTCGCTCGAATCGCATCGCAACGCTCAACACGCGAATCGAAACGACAAAACTCAACACGCCGGACACCTGGATCGAGTGGCCAACCGATCGAGTGGCTATCCGATCGGTGACCAATCTGACACTTATGCACTTTCCTCTTTTGGAAACCCTATAACTACCCTCCTGTCACATCATTTGTGATGTGACAGCTCCTCACTCGAGCAGACACTCAAGCTCCCTTTTCTCTCGATTTCTCGCGATTCTTGTAAGTTTTCAACTCAAATCTTGTACTTCTATGATCTAAACGCACTCCTTCATCTTTTTCACCTTTGAATCTTAGCTTTTAACTGTGAAATCACCGGATTTGAGGTGTTTTAGGATGATGTCATCATGGAGCTCTTATGAACTTCAAGGTTTGGCTTCATTCCACCAAGAACAACTTAGATCTGAAGGATTTCCACATGAATAATCAATGTTTTCGCATAGATCTACACATATTCATGGTTAAAAGGATTGAAAGATGGTTTTCTAACTTTCTTTCAACTGTTTTACACTCAATGCACTCAAAACCGATAGAATCGGAGCTCGTTCTGACCTTCTGCTCTGTCTTAGTGATGTGTTGGTCCAAGATCTGAATTCTATCCATGGGACAACTGCTTTCGGGTTAAACAAGAACAACCATCTCGAACAGTTCACTGATCGGACTAGGGTGATTCCTGTTCGATCGGATCACTTGGGTCAAGATGGGGTTTCTGTTGTTTTATCATACTGTCTCGATCAAAACTGCAAAACCTTCAAAATAATCAAGTGCCAAGACAATCAGGCCATTTGGACGGATTGTCGTTCGATCGGATTGCCAGCCGATTGGATTGCCATCCGATCGGATTGCCATCCAATCGAACAGCCATTCGATCAGCTTGCACTTGGTTCCACACTTAAACTTTTATTTTCAACTTTCAAAGATCTGAACGTCGAACGGATCACCGTCCGATCGGATAGCCATCCGATCAAACGACCATCCGACCATGTGACGTTTGGAACTTCGACATTTAATCATTTTTATAATTTTCAAAGATCATCAGTAACTAACGGATTACCAACCGATCGGATGGCAATCCGATCGAGTGACAATCCTGCTCTGAACTTGTTCTCACTAAGTGTCCTGCCAATCGGAGCGCTATCCGATCGAACGACCATTCGATCGATTGAACTGAAGGGTAGAGATACTTCTCTGTTTGCAAAATGCTACAACGAAAACTTCAAAGCCGTCATACACAAACACATCCTTACCAACGAATGTCAATCCAATAGAATGGCCATCCGATCGAATGACCATCCGAACGGATTGACATCCGATCGACTGGCCATCCGATCGGATTGCCATCCGATCGAATGACCATCCGACACTTGGTCACTTTTCACCGTTTTACGCACCGCTCTTCGCTTATTCTATCGTTAACTGTTTAGGCTAATCTCTCAGCGCTCCCTTCAATCCAAGAGAGTGTTTACTTGTCAAGCATGATCTGTGAGTATACTCGATCCCTTTTTGCTTTATGCACTTTTGGGTGTTACATACGTTACTTATTCTAAATCACATCAATCACACAACCCAAACACTATTTATACGTTGACCGTTACTGAATGATACGTGTTACTCGATGAATGCCTGTATGTTATGTTAACACATTGATTGTTGCCAGATGCCTTAGCAATGATAGTACTATTTGTTTGGACTCAGCACCTATCGTGGACAGGGGTTGTTAAGGTTACCTCTCACATGTCGCAGTGGTGATATGTGTTGCGCATTCTACAACTCGCAGTCTAGTCTGTGCATATTTCATTGTCGATAACTTACTAGCTTCGCATTATACATGATACATGCTGGTTATGCGTAAACTATTTCGAACTCTACTATTACTATTAAACATGTATGCTCACCTTTACACTATGTGTATTGACCTCTATTTTAACATATGTGACAGGTGCTTAGGATGCTGTGCTTTGCTTGCTATTTGATGGAACCAAGTAGGAGAGTCTAGAAACAAAGACAATTTATTTAATTAAATCTGAGTTGTCGAAACATGTTTTGTTTTGAGGATATCTATGTCTGTAATAATTTAATTGCTTGGTAGGTTATGGTATGGGACATAATATTAACTATCTGGTAATCTAGTTGTTATGGAATTTCTCTTGACAATCTGTTTTGCTCAGTGCCATGCCCCGATGTTTCCGCCATCAGTTGGGGTGTGACATCGACACCCTTTTTTTATGTTTTACACTTTTGGGTGCAACATGTTTACATTGTCAAAACTTACACAATCACACAAATTGTATGCAATCACAAACAAACAATTCAATCATGCATGCTTAATACATTATACTTGATTCGTACGTGCTAGAACATTCTTATGTGGTATACTTGTCATTAACTCCGTACAAAGCCTCCCTTAACATGTATAGTGCTATAGGAGTAATGCATCACCCATATTCTTGAGGTCATGTTAAGTTAAAACAGAACGGTCCTATCGTTGCAACAATAAGATTACGCTAGCGGTAATCTTTGGATTGACACTTATAGTTGCATGCCAGTCTTACATTAATCTTAGATAATAAGTTTTACCATGCGGATTGTTCAAACTTTTAAACATATTCCAGTACTCAAACTTGTATGCTCGCCAATACTTTTGTATTGAACTATACTTTGAAACGTGTTACAGGAATTGGATGATGATGGTGATGATGTAATCTAGTAGGATGGACTAGAAACTCACTTTAGAAATTTTGTATTGTTGTTGTAATCGTTTTATGTACTTGTTGTATTTGTTTTACAAACCTTGTTGTATTTACGTTTCAATCGTTGTATTTGAAAGTTTATTAATGAAATGAAATTTTGTTCAATTAAATATTGTCGCAAATAATGTTATGAAGTATCGAGCGGTTTCGTTTTCGTCTCACTCCGATGTTTTCGCCATCGGTTGGGGTGTGACAACTGTATCTCACACTGATTTGCTTCTTAAAGGTATGGTGAATTCCGGTGCAATTTACTTTTTATTTGTGTGTTCTGATCTTATGAATATAAGTAATATACTTTCTAATTGGATGTTTGTTGTGGATATTGCTGCTTACTTTTGCTCATCCTTTATTGTATTTTTTACGCAGTATACATATAAAAAATCACCGAAGTGTGAACATCAAAAGAGTTCTATACTTGCATGCCAGAGGAAAGATGCAAAATATGAAGAGTATTGCTTATGATATTATTAGTAGTTGTAATAACAGTAACAATAATAATGGTGGTGATGAAGCTCAGAAGTAGAAAGAAAGGCATATAGTTTCTTGGTCTCAAGAGGTTGGTTCTAATCAATTAATTGAAGTTTTTTATTGTGTTTTAGAATCTGTATTTTATATTATGATCATTTGTTTTATATGAGTTGTTTTATATAGTCCAGTCGCACGAATGGGTGATGTCCATTCGTGTAAAGCCTCACTCGCACGGGATAGACTGCCTATAAATAGGAGTTATGAGTGAGAGCTGAAAAGAAGTTTATGAGTTCCTAGAGGGGAAATGTTGGAGAATTTTTTCTCCAGTTTGTAAATGACGTAAATTCTTTCGGTATGAATAGAATCCTTCTGCTTCTACTCCATTCTTAATAACATTCTACCGAATTAATTCTATTTCGTCCAAACTTCCGTCTAAACCCGCCGGATCCTAAACTCTCATTATATATAGCCAAGCTTTTATTAAATAAATATTTTAACTCAATACTTCCGCTGCATAATAATTGTGATACTGTTATTCAATCGTCACGCTTAAACCCTACCCATCCGGGCCCACCGAAAATCACGGCGTGACACTTTTTGGCTTTCATTTTTTGAACTTAAATACTTCGCCGATCGCGTGCATGTTACAATCTTCCTTGAAATCTGGTTAAACACGCAATCCATATAAACAAGGAAACTTCATCAGAGTACACAAAAAAGGCATGACATTCACAATTCAAGTCAAGTCAAATATTACCTCCTTTATCTTCTTCTTCGCGCCTGGATTTTGGTTCCACAACACCCAAGTTATGTATCTTCTCCCTGCTACTCTCAAGAACTACATCGGAATTACATAAAAATAACAAGTGAGCTTGTGTACAGACAGTTAACACTTGTAATAGTATCGTAGCCAGGTTTTGTCTTTTCTTACTTTTACTAGATTTCACCTTTTCTTTTTTTGGGGTCTCTTTTTGCTTCCATTTCTTAGACTTTGATATTTTATCGATTGTGTCTGTGTTACACTCTTGCTCGAAATCTGAATAATACGCAAACAATTAAATCAAAGTATCTTTGTTACACTTTTATCAGTTACACTAGTAACTTTGTATTGTAAATATAAAAAGCAGTTGAACCTTTCATGTCCAGTTTCCGAAAATACAAAAAACACTAGTGTAAAAGGCAAAATACTAACACACCAAGATTTGAACTTTTCTAACAAACAACATCCCTTGTATAAGAATATTTCTTCAACCTTTCATGTCCAGTTTCCGTATTGCCGACATCTCCTATAAAAGCACAAAGCAACATTTATACCTTGCATACTTAATTTACACTTTCCATGACTACAATATGAACTATCAAGCATTTTAACTTCCAAGTTGTCGGAGAACGGAACACGCATCGCATGTACTAATTCTTGTCTCACCAATTTAACTGGTTTCCATTTTCTAATCTTTTTTCTGATCTCTTTCATTATTTCTAACATGCTTATCAGCCCCATCAACAACTTCCACAAGGTAAACAGGGATAACATAGAGGTTCAAAACATAAAATTATTACATTAGAAATAGTTTAGAAAGCTATACCTTTATTGATATTTACGTCTTCAACTGTGTTCCGGTCAACGTCGAGATCAACATACAGAGTCGCTCCATCAGTAAACAACGATATATCAATGCTTGTTTAAATTTATTATATGTGAATACACAAACTTCTTACACATTCACAGTAGAATAATATTAATGTTCCTATTAAGCTATATCCTTATACATCATATACGTATACACAAACAAAGTCAACTAATATGTTCGTTCCTTCACTGTCAGAAAACTCGATAGGGTAATCCATTGAGTTTTTAAACCTTTTAACTGCTTTAAGTGATATCCATTCGCTTTTCTTTCTGACAAAATCAATTTAAATGTTTCCTATATATCAGATGTGAATTGTTACCTACAAACAACATTACACTCAACATTTTTTTCATACATATTGGTTCTCATTTGGAGATTTGGTATAACAACTGAAATATCACAACACAAAATAACACAAAGACCTGTATACCCAAACATATAAATGATATCCATAAGAATATTTTCCAACATTCTTAACATCATTATGACACAATGTATCACTAAATTAACCCATGTGAACAAATCACTTATACAAATGTGTACCCCTATTGAATACAAATATCATGTGTACCCCTACTGAATACAAATATCATTCAATTAAATAAACATTACACACAAGTGTATAAATATTCACTTACTCTTATACATATGTGTACATCACCGGTACTAACAACTCTATATAACATAGTAAAATAAAAAATTTTACTCAACAAACACTAACCTACAAAAAACCATTGCTACATCTCAAAACAATATCCTTCAAACTCATATACAAAACAATATACACAGGTGTACATCACCGTAGTTGCAACCCATTACAAAAAAAATCTCTATACTGTCACGATGATGATGATAATGCCTAAAAACAGAGTAAAATCAAGATTCTAATTCACTTAACCCTAACATACAAAGCGTTTTGCTATACTCGGAACAAAGGATGCTCAAAACCATAATTTTATGATTAAAACAACTATTACAATTTTAAATAAATCTTTAAAAAGAGGATGAACGTAACCCTAGCTTGCGATTACAGAGAATCAAACGGAATAGAAAGTACACACAATCGGAAACGAATGTACACAATTAAGATTCTTACCTATGTTTGGATTCCGGTAAATGAAGTCGCCGATATGCAACACCTTGTGTACCAATGATGGTAGTAATCAGTCGCGGTGGGTTTTAAAGGGGAGATACTATGATTGATATAATCTCCAAAAAATTGAAATGTGCGATGATTAGGGAACCAAATATTTCAAAAGATAGACTCTTCAGTTTTCCCGGTTCCCAAAATTGCTATTGAAATAAAATTACAATAATAACCTTCTGCGAATTATTTATTAGTAAAATATTACAACATGATTACAAAATTGCCATTACTAATAAATCTCATCATCTAGGAAATTAAAGGTTAAGATTTGTTCACTTTGTTCACAAATGAACCATTGTTTACTCTAGGACCCTACCATATATATATATATATATATATATAGGGGCATGATTTAGAGAAAACACCCTAAAGTGTGAAAACAGTGAGAACGGTTCTGATCTGCCCGATCAAAACAATCTATGGATTATATTGGGACGGTGGCGTTTTTGTAAATAACATCAACTTTCTAAAGTGGACGCGCTTCATTAAGGGTAAAATGATCTTTTTACTGCTCTAATACAAAATGCCAAACTCATGAGAAAAACGCCATAAAAATTCCCGCCTTAAACTACAAGCCATACAGATCAAATCCCTTCCAGATGAAACGCCAAACATTATCGATGAAAACGCCATTAATTGAATAATAAACAAGACCTAGTAAACATATGATTGAAAACGCCATAATGTAAACGTTATTAGTTGAATAATTAATAATATGAAGAACTAACAATATTAAATAAAACGTGTTAATGAAAACGCCATAAGTTGAATAATTAATAATATTAAATAAAATGTGTTAATGAAAACGCCATAATTAACAAAACTGATGTTTACAAATTAACAAATAGTAAGAACTGATGTTTACAAATAGTACGCCAAACATGTAAAACGCCATTGATCGTAAACAATAAGCATATATTATATCCCAAACGACAATTAACATTAATAATGAAAAAGCCAAATATCAGTTCTTACTATTTGTTAACAAATAATGAAAACGCCAAATATTGGATATATGAAGAACGCCATTGAAACATAAACGCATTGTCAAATATTACTTTGAAAAAAAAACGACATTAAAACAAGCATAAAGAACAAAACACCATATCTGTTGCATATGTGTTGCATGATTTGCTGGAACACATATGAAAAAGTCATCAAATATTACTTTGTAGAACGGAATCCACGTTAGACGCCATAGATCTCGAAAGCTTGGAAATGAGATAACTGCTAATACGAAATTTTTGAAGCATTATTTGAAACGGAATTATGATGCGATTTATGGAGTGGAACATGGACAATGACAATCGTGCCTTGCATATCATTTAGCGCCCCTGCTACGTGTTCGACCATGATCCGTTCTCAACGTTTTCACACTTCCAACAGTTTATATAAAACGTGTTAATGAAAACGCCATAAGTTGAATAATTAACAATATTAAATAAAACATGTTAATGAAAATGCCATAATTAGCAAAACTGATGTTTACAAATTAAGAAATAGTAATAACTGATGTTTACAAATAGTACGCCAAACATTCAAAACTAAGCAGCTGTAAAATGCCATTGTTCGTAAACAATAAGCATATATTATATCCCAAACGACAATTAACATCAATAATGAAAAAGCCAAATATCAGTTCTTACTATTTGTTAACAAATAATGAAAACGCCAAATATTGGATATATGAAGAACGCCATTCAAACATAAATGCATTGTCAAATATTACTTTTAAAAAAACGACATTAAAACAAGCATAAAGAACAAAACACCATATCTGTTGCATATGTGTTGCATGATTTGCTGGAACACATATGAAAACGTCATCAAATATTACTTTGTAGAACGGAATCCACGTTAGACGCCATAGATCTCGAAAGCTTGGAAAGGAGGTAACTGCTAATATGAAATTTTTGGAGCATTATTTGAAACGGAATTATAACGCAATTTATGGAGGGGAACGTGGACAATGACAATCGTGCCCTGCATATCATTTAGCGCCCCTGCTACGTGTTCGACCAGGATCTGTTCTCAACATTTTCACACTTCCAACAGTTTTCTTCTGATCCCGTTTCTATATGTATAGTATAGTCAAAAGATCAAATACAAAGTATATTATTGTAAGAATGGAGTGGAAAAGTAAAAAAATGTGGTGACATTTTCGTAATTATTTTACTCGTATGGTAATTATCAAAATTACTTTACAAATGATTTTGTAAGGTAATTTTGATCTTTGTAGGGTAATTTTGTAGAGTATCATAGTTACTCTACAAACGATCTTGTAGAGTAATTGTGATCTTTTAGGGTAATTCTGATCTTATAGGGTAATTTTATAGAGTGTCATAATTACTTTACAAATGATCTTATATGGTAATTTTGATCTTGTAGAGTAATTACGATTAAAATAATTGAAAAATGCCACTGCGTTTATTTCGTTTTCCATGCCATTCATACGTTTTGTATGATAAAATATTTTACACGGGATCTTTACTCTATATTTATAATCATGTTGTTAGAAGGATATATTCTTGTATATTTGCTACCAAATAGCATATTTATCTTAGCGTTTGCAACTTTGCATTGGTTGTTAATTAGTCATTACACTTACATAGTATAGAATTTTCTTCTTATCGGTTTTTATTACAAAATACTAACATATTTTCTCAGTTATTGTATAGAACTTCCTTCTTGTCGGTTTTTATTACAAAATACTAAAATATTTTCTCGGTTATTTCATACTTGTCATTATTATATTATCTATAATAACAATTGTCGTAGGAGCTTGTGAACAGTATATCAATTGGACATAGTTGGGATACTATTTACGGCATTGCCACTGTCTTTATTATTTGTAAAAGAGAGAATGTGAGGTAAAGAGTTACAGATGAGATAGAGTAAATAGGGGAGGGCCGGTGCCGGTGGAACTGAGGCGGCTCCGCATCGGCAACACCATCATTCAGGCATGTGGAACGGTTCTATTCCCGATTCTGAAGGCGTGGAAGCCACTGGTGGTGGTGGTTTGTACACCCGAGCGGCAGCGACGAGGTTCGACGGTGTAATAGCTCACTATTCGGCATCTAAACAATAGCCAATCTCAATGGCAAGCACCATCGATGGAGATGGTTGTGGGTGTTTGAGTAGCAGACCCGCCACCTCCGACGATGGCAGCTAGGATTCCGTCAGAATCGCAAGCCTTTCAAGATTCTTGGTGAAATTTTCATTAACGAAGCCTTGTAAAGGGTGGATAAAATTGGGTATTTTAATGCGGGTAAATTGAGGTCGTGGGGAAAAAGATGAGTAAATTAATGGATTTAGAGATGGGGTTTTGAAGACCTGAAAGTGAGGAGATGAGTGGTGGGTTTATAGGGGTTTCTTAGAATGACTTTTTTGGTTGGCCGTGGAGGTTAAACGTCTAATCTACAACTTAAGGTGGTTTTGATAGGCAAAGAGAGTCACTTGATTTTGAATCTTTGCAAACTTTTCTTCTACTTATTGTATCTGTTCAATAAGGTAATTTTGATTGAGGTTGCATACAAGCTATCTTAGTTCAAATTGTTCAATGTAGTTCAATTTCGAAGTTCTTGGTAAAGTTTTGTAGTTATATTTATGGACTTATGTATGTGTTATGCAATCAATAAATTTAACCACTGCTCTATAGGACATTTGCTCGCATTTTTGTAGTTGATTCTTAATAGTTTTAAGTTTTTGCCAAATTGGTTTTGGAAGTCGTAATTGTACTCCAAGATAACGTTTCGAGCTGCAGTGCTGTCATTTAATTATTGTATGATCATCTCATCGAAAAGTCAGGTTTAGCAGCAGCGCATAGTTTTAGTAGTATGCGACACGAAATTTGAAGTTCATCAACTTATCTTCTCTAATATAAGAAGCTAGATGAACGGATTATTATATGACAGATTGATCATGTATTATCTAAATGTTGATCTTTATTGTGTACTTTGGATGTGCATAGTTTGAAATACATAAATCTGTTTAATAACAAAATGTATTTCATAAATATGTAGTTCATCATCAGTAAGGCATTATTATATTCTTACCTCGATGAGACGAACCGAGCAATACTGTCCAAAATACATCGATATAGGTATTCGTTTGTATCATTTTCGTTTGATGTAAAGCTCGTGTCGATATCCTCATGATTGTAATATCAAGTGCCGGTATTGTACCGGTGTTGTAACAAAATGAACCAATGTCGACTAAAATCTTACTGTAACGAACCAAACCGATGACGATCAAGTTCCAATACTGTTACATGTCAAAATGATACTGACCAAACCGCCGCCGCAAAGCGCGAGGAGATAACACTAGTATAATAACAAATGTTGAAAGAGCTTATGAACAGTAGAATAATTGGACAAATTTTGTATCTCATTTACAGAATTGCCATGACTTCCTTTTAGGTTAAATAGAGTGTGGAATAGTTGGATAAATTTGGGTCTTATTTACATAATTTTCATGGCTTTCTATTGGGTTTGAATAGAGTGAGAGGACCGGTTTTGCACGTTAGAGACTACAAGTCATTTTAAAGAAAGTAGAAGTCTAATTTTTAACGTAACAAACACGTGTGTATATATATCCTTTTTATTTAATATATTATTAACAAGTTATTTTTAAGAAAGTAGAAGTCTAATTTTTAATGAAGGAAATTGTTAGGATATGAGTTTGGATTGATTGTGTTTTATGTTTGAAATAAGATGAACAATGAACAAGTAATGCAGCGGAATATAAATGGAATTAAACTTTGCATACAATCAAACAGGCGAATTGCTTTTAACACACATTTTCACATAGAACCGAAAGATTGAATTTATTTCAACTACGATTACACTGCATGCATGTAACAAACTCCCCCTCAGCCTGAGCTCACAGTGTTTGTTCGTGCAGAAAGAAAAGTGGTGAAGAGCTAATAGAACAGTACAGGGTACTGTTATATTTATAGGCACGCCCAAACCACTGAAGCATCTTGGCTGACGTCACCATGAAAGTGACATCTAACCTCCTAACAAACTCTAACAACTGATCTAATACAAACACTGCTATGTTAACTACTGATTACAATTCATTACATAAGAAAACTAAACTACTGCTTTATCCTTCCACTATTGTGACTCCAGCAGTATTTGATAACTTCAGCAGCGCTTGACCCATAGCAGTAGATTGATCAACAGGGCTTTAGTCATCATCAGCATTAAACTTGGTCAGCAGTTGTAATCAGCAGATGTTGTAAAGGATCAGTGGATGGAGGTCATCAGATGTTGAAACCACTTTCAAGGGGAGAGACTTGTATACATTTACTACTTATTCTGGATCCACTGCCCTGATCCAGTTTTGGCTTTAATTATCTGTTCCTCTGATAGGGTTCAATCCCAACAATCTCCCCCTGGAACAGATAATGCCAAAACCCTTCATTATTGTAGATCTTTATTGCCTCATCAACAATTCCCTTATTTGCCCTTTGAGTTGTAACTCAAAGTCTAAGGCATCTGTTTCATCTTCATCCCTGCATAGTGGAAGATCAAGGAGATCCTGTAGATCTTCAACACTCAGGCCTAGTGCTTGTTCCCTTGATATTTTCTTCACTTCTCCACTAGACTTGATCACAGTCAGTACATAGGTCTGTTTGTCAGTTTTCCTTTTTAGTACTTTTGAGTCTGGTGGGTTTCTTGGGAGATTTTTATTTGAAGAGGAGTTGGGAGATGGTGGCCTGGTGATGACTGACTGAGCAGTGTTTTGAGCTAGAGCAAGTTCAGGAATATCAGCCATCATTTGTTTGTAAACCATTTTTATAACTTCATTTCCAGCAGCTATTTCCTCTGCTGTTTCTACATCTATCTGTTTTTGCCATCTTCTTTGATAAAGAATGGCACCAGGTGGAGCAGTGGCCTTCCTGACTTGCAGCTTTGGTGGTCTTTTTGAAACATCTACTTCAGGATAGTCAGGCTTTTGTGGAACCTTTGGATCTTTCTTCCTTAGTTCCTCCAAACTTTTGTAAGTGGCCCTGACTTTGTCTTCTTTCCACCTTAACACTTAGTTTCTAGACCCATAATCAGCAATGATTAGTTCCTCTTTCACTCTCTTCAGCTCCAGTACCTTATCAGGTACATTCTTTTTGAATTTTGCCCAATCAGGAGGAGTATGTTTAACCTTATTTTTGATCATGTCTTGAATCCTAGCTGCTTCACTTTCAAGCTCAGGAATGGTCCATTCTTTATACATGTATTTTTCTCCTTTGTATTTCTTATAAGCCATGATGTTTTCAATGTAGTCTTTTCTCAAGGATTCATCTGCTTTTTCTGAAATTTGTTGACATACATTCTTTGCAAACTGCTCCAAAGATCTGACTTGTGTGAGCAGAAATTGATAATGCCTTTGAATTTATTTGTCAGATTTTCCTTGTGAGTTTCTTTTAGAAATATCATCTGCTTGTTTAGCCTTAACTTTCAAGTATTCTTCAATGTTGTTAGTCCTAGGATATCCTTCAACTAATGGCAAGCTTCTTTTAGCAGGGTCATCCTCAAAGTAGAAGGATTTGATTTCTTCTCTGACTGCTATAAGTTCTAGAGGATATTGGACACCTGCAGAAGTGATAGTAGTGATTGGTTGTTGAACTTGGGCTGAAGAGAGAGGATCAGGGTTTGGAATATTGACAAGTGAAAGAGATTGTGAAGATGTTGGTGGTGGTGATGGAGAATCATCATCATTCAAAATTACCCCTCTCCTTTTTGGTTTAGGAGAGGTTGGTGGTGATTTGGTTTGCTCAGGGATGGTGATTTGAGTGGTGGTGATTGAAGTAGATGGTAACTGACTAACAGTTGTTGAAACAACTGGTGTTTCAACCACTGTTGTCATTACATCAGATGTTGTAACATCTGATGTCTTCTGCTTTTTGGTAGGAGGTGATGGTGATGAGATTGTTTTTGGTGGTGAGGTGGTTTTTGGTGGTGATGGAATTTTTGGTGGGGCAGTGGTTGAAGTGGGAGCAGTTGTTGTTGTTGAATTGGTGGTATTTGGTTTAACAACTGCTGAAACCGTTGAAGTACCAACAGTTGTTGATACAGCAGGTGTTACAAAGTTGTTTAGGTGGAAGATTGATGTTTGGAGCTTTTGGAAGGTAGTTTGGAAGCATGCTTTGTGGGTCTGGATGGTGTGTGTTTGGGTTACCTCACTTATTTAATGGGCTTCTTCTTTTTATCCTTAGGATTTTCTTCATCCATTGGCTCAGAAGGACCCTGTACATTCAGCTCCATAAAAGCTCTTTTCTCCTGTTCCTACCTGGCTTTATCCTTTGCTTTCCTATCCCTTTTTACCTGTGCTATTGCATCAGCAATGGCATTAGTGGTAACATCAATCTTTTTGGACCCATTTGGCAAAGGGATGTCTTTGAGCATACTACCTTTTTGTGGCTCAATGTACAGACCATCTTCATATCCCTTCTTCTTCCCCTGCTTGATTTTCTCCCCCTTTTAGCATTATCTGGTGGTGGGTTATCCACAAAGAGAACAGTGGGAGGAGCAGTGCCAGTGGTGTTCAGTATGTGGGCCTTTATAGCCTTGATATCAGCTTGGGTATCTTTAAACCTTGATTCCATGAGATTTTTAAGTTTTTGGACTTGAATCTCATGTTGCTGATCAGCTAATTCTATTTGATGTTGGAGCAGTGGTTGAAACAAACTCCAGAGCTCATTTGCAGTAGCAACAGATGATGGAGCAGCTGTTGGAGTTGTTGCAGCAGTGGGAGGTACCTTTTGAACTTTCAACAACTGTTGCAGCATATCTTTAATTTCTGTAACAGAGGTATCCAGTTTATCAACTCTAGCCATCAATTCGCGGTAAATTAAACCATCACCCAACTTAATGGGATCATCTGATTTCCCACTTACAGTAGTTGTAACAGTGGTTGACTCAGGGAGTGTACTCCAGAAATCATCCACTGATGCTCCTTTGTCTTGGAACTGGGGACTTCTTCCTTCAAAAAGAGAAACACTTTTTAGTGAACCAGTAAAAACTGCATACACAAATGTTCCCATAGAAGAAATTGCCTTCAAGGAAGTCTTATGGATGAAACCACTGTCGAAGTGCAAACCAGTGGGTTCAGCACTTGTAGTTGCTGCTTCACATGAACTACCACCAAGAGTTACTTGTAACTCAAGGGGTGTAACCTCCTCAGGTCTTGTTGGTGGGTTAGCAATGATTTATAGATCAGATCCAGTCACTTGTTGAGGTATGTTCTCATTTACAGGTGAGTGAGAAGGACTGGTTTGTGCCTGGTTCAAATCAAGAGCATCCAACAATATTTTTGTTTGTGGGGGAATTGTGGAGGTGAGTTTGGGTGTAGAAAGTGAATTTTCCCTGGGCATTGGGCTATGGATGATGGATTCGAGTGATTCCAGAGCATCATATTTTGGTGTCCCTATGTGTACAACCTGTTCTTTTTTAGAAGAAGCAGGAGGAGTTTGAGGGATGGGTTGAGATATTTCTACCATCTGCTGTGAGGAAGTAGCAGCAGTGGTTTCTTGTGACTTTTGTGCTATCACTGGCAGTTGCTCTGGTATCTCATCCTCCAAAGTTGCCTTTTTTGTGGGTTTGGGGGGCTTTTGTGTTTTCTTTTGTCATGGCTTTTTGGTGATTTTAGGTGTGGGTTTCACAGCAGTTGTTTTGGTGCTGTGATCACCTAGAGCAGTGGGCTCAGCAGCAGATACCTGAGGAGCAGTGGTAGCTGCTAAATTCTGCTCAGGGACCTCTGCTTTTGTTTTGCAAGGTGTTGATAGTCTTGTAAAAGTTTCAGCGGTTAAGCTGTTTATTTGAAAAGAGTCACCTTGTTTTTATTACATGAGCATCATCCTTACCAAATTTCTTTTGAAAGTAATAACACAGAAATCTTGGAAATAGTAAGAATGGCTTTTTATCAACATTTTTAACCAAATCATTAAAGATTTCCTGGGAGTAGTTAAAATTTTCATTTTGTAGAATAGCATATCTCAGGTATTGAATCTTTAATGGTATCTCATTAAAAGCAGTTGTTTTGTTTGAAACACACATCAAAAGGGTATGGAACAAAAATCTTGTTGCAGGTGGAAAACTACCTTTTTGTAAGGTATCCTTTTTCATTGAATCTGCAAACCCCCTTTCAAGGAAATCAGTTTTAAACTCGTTTTTGGGAAAAGAATTTGTACCTTGCTGGTCATCGAGTTCAAAGACTTCTGAAATGGATTGTGGTGTGATTTTGACTGTTTTACCCATTAAAGAGGAATTAATGGCTATGACGTCTTCACCTTGTTTTTCAAGAGTAACATTTTTCCAAAATTCTCTCTGGGTTTTTAGGTAAATCGGAGCATTTGATGTCCATAAAGTTTTGTACTTTGACGACGACATAATGTTAATGATGGAATCGTAGATATCGATGGTACCGGGTTTTGTGAGGAGACCCAGATAGTTGTGAGGTGATTTGTATGGAATTTCAATGGGTGTGGTAGCCATTTGAGTGGCCTTTTTAGAAGATGAAGACTTTGATTTTGTCATTTTGACGAAGAAGATTGATGAATGATTGGGAGATATGGATGATAACTGCTTTGGGAAAGGAATTTTTGTGAATTCGATTCGACAGTAAAACCCTGTTTGGGGGTTTTGAAGGGGGTTTTATAGAGAAAAAAGTGAATGCTGACGTGGCAGCGGTTACAAAAGATCTGACCGCTATGTACTGTCCACGTGCCAACCCCTGATGAATTAAAGAACAAGTGGTTTATGAAAAACCACTGATGGAACAAGAACAGTGGTTGCAACGGTAATAATGAAAGCAGTGGGTGATTCTTACTATCAGTGGATAGCATATCAGTGGATAAAAACACTGATTTTGAACAACAGTGATTACCAAGGAAATGAGAGAACAGGGGTTGACTTGCAGCAGTGGACATCATTTTGAGCAGAACAGATGTTTGAACAAAACAGTGGTTATGGCAGACTTTTAAGGATTTAATGAAAAATTCATTTTTAGCTATTTTTTAAGGATGGATTTTTGATTTTCTGAAAACATTTTAATGCTTTTATTCATAGAAAAACAAGATTTTGATTGTTATTCCATGTTTAGCATGCCAATCCTAGAGATCAAGCTTTCAAAGGTGGATGTGTCTAATTCTTTGGTTAGCACATATGCCAGCTGATCCTTAGTTGGTACATGGTGCAGAGAAATCAAACCTTTTTCATAGCAATCCCTCACAAAGTGATGTCTGATATTAATGTGCTTGGTGGTTGAATGGGATACTGGATTTTTGATGATTTTCTGCTGCCTGACTATCCAACATGAGAGGTGTCTTTAGGGCAGTGATACCAAAATCGAGCAATTGATTTTGAAGCCAAAGCAGTTGGGCTGTACAGCTTGCAGCAGCTATATACTCTTCCTCAGCAGTGGATGTGGAAACAGCTGCTTGCTTTTTGCTTTACCAAGACACTAAGCAATTTCCTAGGAATTGGCACCCTCCTGAAGTGGACTTCCTTGTCTTGTCACATCCAGCAAAGTCACTATCTGAGAAATCATAGAGGAATGCACACTTGATATCCATTTGATACACCTTTGTGACAACTGTGTTCTGTAATCGATGTTCGATGTAAAACAATGACGATTATTAATGAAACAATGTGCTTTGGTGTTATTATATGTGTCTTGGTATTTCTATGTGCGTATTTGTGTTTGGTGATTTTTCAATTCGATTCGATTCCGATTGCAAGCTTTAAATCGATTTCTAGAAGGTTATACGCAAACTGGTGCTTAAACGCAGTCAGTATAACGCGACAAACACTCCGGAATAGTGACATACGCTTAACATACCTTAAATAACCATACATAACTTAGAAATAAGTTTTGAAGGCTTTGGTATGGCAAAATCAAGTTAATTCGCTTACAGGGACTATTTGTGTCAAATTGCGAAACTATGCCGATTTGTATAGTAACAAACATTTCGAAACATGACCATAAGTTAAACATACCCTAAATATCATTTACATAGCTTAGAAATAGGCTTTGAGGGGTTCGGTGTGCTAAAATAAACTTTTGGGTCATTCAGGGACTAAAAGCGTCAAAAAGTGCACAAGTTTGCACTTTCGCGCATATCTTACGTTCTGAATACATCCGGACCTCCAAAAATTTATGTAAGCATTAAAATATTTTATGTTAGTGTTTGGCATAAGAAAATTTCATTCGTCGCTTAATTTGGATCGTTTCTGTGTTCGTTACGACTTCCGTCGTAATTAACCGAACAATGCAACCGTACGGCCAAACGAACCGACATCCGAAATATTTTTTAGCACATTTTAAGTTCCCTATACTTTAACTTCATTTTAGAGCTTTGAAATGGGGTTAACGGGGCTTAAACGTGTCAAAAATGCATCAAATATCAAGTTTGGGGCTTCAGGGGCCTGTTCTGCCATTTTTGAAACTTGGCTGGTCTGCACAAGGCTTACGGACCGTAAGCCATCAACCATACGGTCCGTAAGGACCTCCCAGAACAGAAAAACCAGATTAACAGCTGGTTACAGCTGTTAAGCACTCTTAAACCACTTGCACCAGGTTTTGGGCAATACCATGGGCTCAAATGGTTTTATAAAACCATGGGCTAGATGTGTACGGCCTAGATTGAAGCATGATTTACGAGGAACGATCTTAACGGTCCAAGGAAATCTATAAATACCCCTCCATTCTCATTTGCAAAACCCACACTTGATTTTCTGAAATTTCTCTAAGTTGGAGTGTGAACCACTTCATACCTGAGAATACTTGGGAAATCAAAGCTTGCGGGGACCCTTTGTAAGTGTTCTTTCGTTCTTTTCATTTGTTTTAAGCGTTAAATTCAAACTGCGTTTGACTTTCTGCATTGACCAGTTTATGGTCAATGTGAAGTTCGTTTGAACTTCATAACGTGAGCGTAATCACGATGGTTATAGTCCCTAGTGACTATACCTACTGATTACCACGTTATCTAGGCTCAGTGACGAGTCGTTGTTTCGGCCAAAATGCGTATTCTTGTGTATTTTGTAACCAAACTACTCTTAGGTATCAAAACCGTTTGTTTTGATACCAAACTTGTTTTCTAACTTAGTTAAGTATGTTTTAACATGCTTAGCTCGTCACTTTTTAGTTTAGTGCTTGTGTAGAGTCGTAAGTCAAGCGGACTAAACATCCGCTTAGACTTTCGAACACGACCCGTTTGGTCGATCTTAGGATCCGACCAAACATGTTTAGTGACCATAGTAGCATAGGGAATAACCTTCCGAGGTTATACCATATGGTCACCTAGTTTAGATAGTTGTATGATAAGTAGTTTATATGCCTTAGGTAAATGACCAAAATGCCCTTTTCATGCATAATTGGTAATTAAGCATATGTAACCTAAAATTTTGTCACATAACTGATTATACAACATGATTAAACTTGTATTGGCATATAATACTTGTCATAGGACTAGTTAGACGTCTCGAACGCGCATTTGCGCGCACGACGCGTTAAAGTAGCATAAGCTACCTTAATGGGTCACGATGGGTCGAAAGCACTTAGGTTAGGTTCCGATTTAGAATATAGGCTTTGTTAAACCATATCACATGAGTTCCAACACTCATTTGGTTTGCAAGACCTCATTCTGTCCGATCTTCCGATTTAGGCGTCTATTATTTACTAGTGATTCAATTACTAGGTGCTGCTTGATTTCTCTGGTTTACTCGAGTTTGTTGAAGTACTATTGATTGAGGATACCTTGCACTACATGTAAGTACATAGTTCCCCTATTTTACTGTTTTCAATTGTTTTGGGGTGATTCATATGTACAAAATGTTTTCAAGGTTTAAACGATGATTTCGAAAATGAATAGAACGATTTATACTAAACTATTAACGATTTCGATAATGTGAACGAACTTGTTGGTTGTAGTTACATAACGAATGACATTCATTAGCATTGATCAAGCCGACCAGTATTAGGTTATGGTACCATAGGATCTGACAAATCCCGTTATTGCACTATACCCATGGTTATGTGTGGGTGTTGTGGGTAACGACTGAATCTGTAATTATTAACTTATCCTTTGGGGGTTTTTTAATACGAGAAGCGAGGAACGAGGTAGTCGAGTCACGAAGGTTTGAATGTTATTAGCGAGACGACCATATATAAGTTTTCACAATTAAAAACGAGGATGATTTAAACGATTCAAACGAGTAAACAATTTGGAAACGATTTGGAAACGATGTTAAATGATTTGGATAAATGATTGGTTTTTGGCTAGTGTTTAGATAACGGGACGGGTGTAATGTGGTGAAAACATGGTAGATACGCCGCTGGTACTTCTTATATATAAGTGTTTTCAACATATTACATACCGTGGCGTTATTTAGTACACTTGGGTAAACGATATTGAAACGATGTCACACAACGATGTTTTCGAAATAATATACGAGTTTTATTAGCGAGTTTATACAAGATGTTTTACAAGATGGTTTTCTAAAACAAAAAGCTTTTGGGTTAAGAATCATGGCTATGAAATTTTATAAATTATAACCATCTTGATTTGAGTTGGTTAATCATGTTGCAATATTATACAATTTTTAAAAACAAGGTTTTCGAGGTATTGCAATATATGTAAACAAGCCATGATTCCGATACACTTATAAAACCTATGTACTCACCAGCATTTCTTTGCTGACTTTGTTTTTACATATGTTTCAGGTGTTGTTGCTTGATTGACGTTCTAGGATACATGCGTCACATAGGATCTGGACGAGGCCTTAGTGACATAAAATGATGATAGTCGATATAAAACTTGTTTGTTCTATGTTAAGACAATGTCAATGTTTAATACTATCAATAAAACGAAACACTTTTTGTATCCATGGTTATGAAACGATAATTCTGTTACAACACCGCCCGACGTTTCCGCCACGCTTTGTTGTTTTACGTGGTCAGGGTGTGACAGAAGAGTTGGTGTCAGAGCCAATGTTTATAGGGAATTAGGTTATTAGTAATTCTTTGACCTAGACTATAACTTCTAGGACCCCAACGCAAGTTTATTTGCGTTTAGATTTTTAAAAACAAAATCGTCACCTATCCTTAGGTGATAACCACAACGAGAAACTCAATTTTCGAATCCGCTTTGAAAATTAATCATCCATTCTAGGACGATTGATTACTAGGTTTTGAACCCTCTGTTGTAAGGTTTTGAACCCTCTGTTGTAAGGTTTTGAACCCTTCCAGTTTAACTCATTTTTGGCTTAGTGCCTTCTGAGTTTTCAAAATCCCGTCAAAGATTGGGCCTAAATAATGTGAACACGTGCAAACTGGAAGAGTGAGTGCATGTACTCTGAGTTTTCTGTCTAAGGCTAGAGTGTTCGTACAAATCCACATAATCGGACCAGTCACTCTTACCTGGGAACTCTTGGGGTGATTGTTCACTTATAGGCGAGGATGTCTTCGCGATACATTATTTTTGACCTATTTACTTTGATTAGTCACTACGCGTCGTTTGTTTGTTCGAGGTAACAAACAAATGATCGCCTTCCTTATGTTTTATCGTTACCTCTTTTGTTTTTCCTAATTTTCAACCTCACTCGACTCTCCTGTTTCTTTGTTAGACAATGCCTCCTCGACGTGAAGCACAATCTTTTACTATTGAAGAAATCGCAGCCCTGGTCTCTCAGCAAGTGGCTGCTGTGCTTCCCGGTGTTGTGACCCAAGTCCACGAGATATACAACAACAATAATAACAACAACAATGCGCCGTGTAACTTCAAGAGCTTCAATACTGCGAAGCCGCTTAAGTTTTCTGGGTCGCAAGGAGCAACTGCGCTCCTGTAGTGGTTTGAGAGTATCGAGAGCACATTCAGACATGTGCAGTGTCCAAATGTGCGTAAGGTTGAATTTGCTTCGAGCGTGTTTGAGAAGCGAGCGCTTACCTGGTGGAATGGTATTATGCGTGACAGGGGTGCCGAAGTGGCGTTGGCACAAACATGGGAAGAGCTTCGGGCTCTCATGATGAAGGAGTTTTGTCCCTGTCACGAAACTCGGACTTTGAAGCGAGAGTTTGACGATTTAAAGCAAGATGGGGCTGAACACCGTGCGTACACGGATCGTTTTGAAGAACTCAGTCTATTGTGTCCCACCATGGTTACCCCTCTGGAGAAAGCAATCGAGAGATATATCGATGGGTTACCCGATTCTATTCTGGAGATTGTGACCGGTGTTAATCCTACTACCCTTCGTCAAGCAATCGAGTTGTCTGCTACCCAGACTGAGACTCAAGTCAGGAAGGGTAAACTCACCTGCAAGGGTGATAAAAAGAAGGCGACTGATTCAGGGAAGGACAAGAAAAAGGGTAAGGGTAAGGAAGGATAGACGTCGAAGAAATTGAGGAAGTGAAAGGGTGCCCAGAATTTTGTTGTTACAGCACAGACTGCTCAGAACCCGCAGAACCCACCGGCTCAGCCACCTGCAAAGAAAGCGTATGCTGGTACCGCACCTCATTGTGCTCGTTGCAACGGTCATCACGTTGCACAACAAGCTTGCAAACAATGCATAACGTGTGGTAGACTTGGGCATTTGGCCAATGTTTGTCGTTTGGGACAGAATCAGGTTGCTCAGGTTCCAGCTCCAGGTCTAGGGAATGCTGCAAGATTCCCACCGGGTTCATGTTTTAATTGTGGAGAGTATGGTCACTTCCGCAACAACTGTCCGAGACTGGTGAATGCAAACGCGAATGCTAACGCGAACTCGAATGCGAACGTCAACGTTAATGTGAATCCCGCTCGTGGGCGAGCGTACAATTTGAATGCAATCGAAGCGAGGGCTGACAACGAGGTTGTCAATGGTACGTTTCTTGTTAACAATCAACCTGCATCTATTCTTTTTGATTCTGGTGCCGATAGAAGTTTTGTTTCATTATCTTTTGAGCCTTTGCTTGCGATACCTAGAACTAAACTGAGGAAACCCTTATCTGTCGAGGTTGCTACTGGTAAACCTTTGGTTCTCGATTCTGTTATTCGTGATTGTCAGTTGAACCTTGATAACCATCTTTTTCCTATTGACCTCACACCGATGCAACTTGGGAGTTTCGATATTATCGTTGGAATGGACTGGTTAACCAAACACCACGCTGAGGTGGTTTGTTTTGATAAGATTGTTCGTATTCCTTTGTCTTCCGGTGATGTTTTGGAAATACGTGGAGAGAAGCCATCTGGTGGTTTGAAGCTTATGTCGTGTTTAGAAGCCCAAAGGTATCTACGAAAAGGATATGTTGCTTTTCTGGCACATGTCACCGAGGAGAAAAGCAAGAGCAAGAGTATTCAGGATATTCCGATTGTTCGGGATTATCCGAAGGTGTTTCCTGATGAACTGCCTGGTTTGCCTCCAGTTCGTCAAGTCGAGTTTCATATTGACCTTGTACCCAATGCCAACCCGATTGCAAAAGCACCTTATCGTCTTGCACCATTGGAGATGCAAGAGTTATCGAAGCAGCTTCAAGAGTTATCTGATAAAGGATTCATCCGACCGAGCTTTTCACTTTGGGGAGCTCCTGTCCTCTTCGTGAAAAAGAAAGATGGATCTTTTCGAATGTGTATCGATTATCGTGAGCTTAATAAGCTCACCATCAAAAATCGATATCCCCTACCTCGAATTGATGATCTTTTCGACCAGCTGCAGGGTGCTTCATGCTTTTCCAAGATCGATCTGCATTCTGGGTATCATCAACTTCGTGTTCTCGAAGAAGATATTCCCAAAACTGCTTTCCGCACAAGATATGGGCATTACGAGTTCACTGTCATGCCTTTTGGTTTGACGAATGCTCCAGCTATCTTTATGGACTTAATGAATAGGGTCTGCAAACCTTATTTGGACAAGTTCATTATTGTGTTCATCGACGATATTCTCATTTATTCAAAATCTCGAGCCGAGCACGAGCAACACCTTCGCCTAACATTGGAACTCCTGATTTCATTGTCTATTGCGATGCGTCCAACTTAGGCCTTAGTTGCGTCCTTATGCAACGAGGTAAGGTTATTGCATATGCATCTAGACAGCTGAAAGTTCACGAGAAGAACTATACGACTCATGATCTTGAGTTAGGAGCTGTGGTTTTCGCGCTTAAAATCTGGAGACACTACCTCTATGGAACAAAGTGTGTGGTTTTCACAGACCACAAAAGTCTCCAGCATATTCTTCATCAGAAAGAGCTGAACATGAGGCAACGACGTTGGGTTGAACTCTTAAACGATTATGACTGCGAGATTCGCTACCACCCTGGTAAGGCGAATGTTGTAGCCGATGCGCTTAGTCGAAAGGAGCGAGTCAAGCTTCATTCTGTTCGAACTCTATCTGATCTTCAATCTCGTGTCCTTCAAGCTCAGCAATTTTGCGTTTCACAAAATTTGATAGGTAAGGAATTACCACGTCAACTTGAGCTTAAACTCGAAGCGAAAGATGATGGTTTGCTCTATTTTAAGGATCGATTGTGGATTCCGAAACAAGACGATCTTCGCACCAGGAAATGGATGAATCTCATAAGTCTCGATATTCTGTCCATCCTGGTGCTGATAAAATGTACAAGGATCTTCGTACTAAGATCTGGTGGCCTGGTATGAAGAAAGATGTTGCCTTGTATGTGTCAAAATGCCTAACTTGTCTCAAAGTCAAGACTGAACATCAATGACCATCTGGTTTGCTTGTATAACCAGAGATACCGGTTTGGAAATGGGAGAACATTGCAATGGATCTCATTATTAAGTTACCGCGTACGTCTAAAGGTCACGATGCTATTTGGGTTGTAGTTGATCGTTTGACAAAATCTGCTCACTTCTTACCAATCCGTGAGGATTTCTCTGCTGAGAAGCTTGCCAAGATCTATGTAGACGAGATTGTATCACGGCATGGTGTTCCTTTAGATATCATTTCCGATCGTGATGCTCGATTTTCATCTCATTTTTGGAAGGCCATGCAATCTGCTTTGGGAACCCAACTGAATCTAAGCACTGCTTATCATCCCCAAACAGATGGCCAATCTGAGAGAACGATCCAAACTTTGGAGGATATGCTTAGAGCAAGCGTGATAGACTTTGGTGGTAATTGGGATTCTCATCTGCCACTAATCGAGTTCTCTTACAACAATAGTTATCATGCTAGCATTAATATGGCGCCATTTGAAGCTCTCTGCGGTCGAAAATGTCGTTCACCTGTCTGTTGGAACGAGACCGGTGAAGCTCAGCTTACTGGACCTGAGCTCGTTCTGGAAACAACAGACAAAATCAAGAAAATCCGCGATAATCTTGTGACAGCTCGAAACCGTCAAAAGAGATATGCGGATGTGCGACGTAAGCCCTTAGAATTTCAAATCGGAGACCGTGTCCTACTCAAGGTGTCACCTTGGAAGGGAGTGGTGAGATTTGGAAAGAAAAGAAAACTTGCACCTCGATATGTGGGACCATTTAAGATTGTGGAAAAGGTTGGAAAGGTTGCCTATCGATTGGAACTACCTCCAGAGCTTGGAAATATTCACCCGACTTTTCACGTGTCCAATCTGCGAAAGTGTTTAGCTGACGCTGATCTACACGTTCCTCTCGACGAGATCCAAATTGATGAAACAATGCACTTTGTTGAGAAACCCGTGGAGATCGTGGACCGTGCTTTCAAACAGTTGAAGAACAAACGGATTCGATTGGTCAAATTTCGCTGGGAATCCAAACGTGGCCCAGAGTTTACTTGGGAACGTGAGGACTAGATGAAGACGAAATATCCGCATTTGTTTTCACAAGCTTCCTCTAGTTAAAATTTCGGGACGAAATTTCCTGAAGTATGGGAGACTGTGACAACTGTGTTCTGTAATCGATGTTCGATGTAAAACAATGATGATTATTAATGAAACAATGTGCTTTGGTGTTATTATATGTGTCTTGGTATTTCTATGTGCGTATTTGTGTTTGGTGATTTTTCAATTCGATTCGATTCCGATTGCAAGCTTCAAATCGCTTTCTAGAAGGTTATACGCAAACTGGTGCTTAAACGCAGTCAGTATAACGCGACAAACACTCCGGAATAGTGAAATAGGCTTAACATACCTTAAATAACCTTTACATAACTTAGAAATACGTTTTGAAGGCTTTCGTATGGCAAAATCAAGTTAATTCGCTTACAGGGACTATTTGTGTCAAACTGCGAAACTATGCCGATTTGTATAGTAACGAACATTCCGAAACATGACCATAAGTTAAACATACCCTAAATATCCTTTACATAGCTTAGAACTAGGCTTTGAGGGGTTCGGTGTGCTAAAATAAACTTTTGGGTCATTCAGGGACTAAAAGCGTTAAAAAGTGCACAAGTTTGCACTTTCGCACATATCTTATGTTCTGAATACATCCGGACCTACAAAAATTTATGTAAGCATTAAAATATTTTATTTTAGTGTTTGGCATAAGAAAATTTCATTCGTCTCTTAATTTGGATCGTTTCTGCGTTCATTACGACTTCCGTCGTAATTAACCGAACAACGCAACCGTACGGCCAAACGAACCAACATCCGAGATATTTTTTAGCACATTTTAAGTTCCCTATACTTTAACTTCATTTTAGAGCTTTGAAATGGGGTTAACGGGGCTTAAACGTGTTAAAAATGCATCAAATATCAAGTTTGGGGCTTCAGGGGCCTGTTCTGCCATTTTTGAAACTTGGCTGGTCTGCACAAGGCTTACGGACCGTAATCCATCAACCATACGGTCCGTAAGGACCTCCCAGAACAGAAAAACCAGATTAACAGTTGGTTACAGCTGTTAAGCACTCTTAAACCACTTGCACCTGGTTTTGGGCAATACCATGGGCTCAAATGGTTTTATAAAACCATGGGCTTGATGTGTACGGCCTAGATTGAAGCACGATTTACAAGGAACGATCTTAACGGTTCAAGAAAATCTATAAATACCCCTCCATTCTCATTTGCAAAACCCACACTTGATTTTCTGAAATTTCTCTAAGTTGGAGTGTGAACCACTTCATACCTGAGAATACTTGGGAAATCAAAGCTTGCGGGGACCCTTTGTAAGTGTTCTTTCGTTCTTTTCATTTGTTTTAAGCGTTAAAGTCAAACTACGTTTGACTTTCTGCATTGACCAGTTTATGGTCAATGTGAAGTTCGTTTGAACTTCATAACGTGAGCGTAATCACGATGGTTATAGTCCCTAGTGACTATACCTACTGATTATCACGTTATCTAGGCTCAGTGACGAGTCGTAGTTTTGGCCAAAATGCGTATTCTTGCGTATTTTGTAACCAAACTACTCTTAGGTATCAAAACCGTTTGTTTTGATACCAAACTTGTTTTCTAACTTAGTTAAGCATGTTTTAACATGCTTAGCTCGTCACTTTTTAGTTTAGTGCTTGTGTAGAGTCGTAAGTCAAGCGGACTAAACATCCGCTTAGACTTTCGAACACGACCCGTTTGGTCGATCTGAGGATCCGACCAAACATGTTTAGTGACCATAGTAGCATAGGGAATAACCTTCCGAGGTTATACCATATGGTCACCTAGTTTAGATAGTTGTATGATAAGTAGTTTATAAGCCTTAGGTAAATGACCAAAATGCCCTTTTCATGCATAATTGGTAATTAAGCATATGTAACCTAAACTTTTGTCACATAACTGATTATACAACATGATTAAACTTGTATTGGCATATAATACTTGTCATAGGACTAGTTAGATGTCTCGAACGCGCATTTGCGCGCACGACGCGTTAAAGTAGCATAAGCTACTTTAATGGGTCACGATGGGTCGAAAGCACTTAGGTTAGGTTCCAATTTAGAATATAGGCTTTGTTAAACCATATCACATGAGTTCCAACGCTCATTTGGTTTGCAAGACCTCATTCTGTCCGATCTTCCGATTTAGGCGTCTATTATTTACTAGTGATTCAATTACTAGGTGCTGCTTGATTTCTCTGGTTTACTCGAGTTTGTTGAAGTACTATTGATTGAGGATACCTTGCACTACATGTGAGTACATAGTTCCCCTATTTTACTGTTTTCAATTGTTTTGGGGTGATTCATATATACAAAATGTTTTCAAGGTTTAAACGATGATTTCAAAAACGAATAGAACGATTTATACTAAACTATTAACGATTTCGATAATGTGAACGAACTTGTTGGTTGTAATTACATAACGAATGACATTCATTAGCATTGATCAAGCCGACCAGTATTACGTTATGGTACCATAGGATCTGACAAATCCCGTTATTGCACTATACCCATGGTTATGTGTGGATGTTGTGGGTAACGACTGAATCTGTAATTATTAACTTATCCTTTGGGGGTTTGTTAATACGAGAAGCGAGGAACGAGGTAGTCGAGTCACGAAGGTGTGAATGTTATTAGCGAGACGACCATATATAAGTTTTCACAATTAAAAACGAGGATGATTTAAACGATTCAAACGAGTAAATGATTTGGAAACGATTTGGAAACGATTTGGATAAACGATTGGTTTTTTGGCTAGTGTTTAGATAACGGGACGGGTGTAATGTGGTGAAAACATGGTAGATACGCCACTGGTACTTCTTATATATAAGTGTTTTCAACATATTACATACCGTGGCGTTATTTAGTACACTTGGGTAAACGATATTGAAACGATGTCACACAACGATGTTTTCGAAATAATATACGAGTTTTATTAGCTAGTTTATACAAGATGTTTTACAAGATGGTTTTCTAAAACAAAAAGCTTTTGGGTTAAGAATCATGGCTATGAAATTTTATAAATTATAACCATCTTGATTTGAGTTGGTTAATCATGTTGCAATATTATACAATTTTTAAAAACAACGTTTTCGAGGTATTGCAATATATGTAAACAAGCCATGATTCCGATACACTTATAAAACCTATGTACTCACCAGCATTTCGTTGCTGACTTTGTTTTTACATATGTTTCAGGTGTTGTTGCTTGATTGACGTTCTAGGATGCATGCGTCACATAGGATCTGGACGAGGCCTTAGTGACATAAAACGATGATAGTCGATATAAAACTTGTTTGTTCTATGTTAAGACAATGTTAATGTTTAATACTATCAATAAAACGAAACACTTTTTATATCCATGGTTATGAAACGATAATTCTGTTACAACACCCCCCGACGTTTCCGCCACGCTTTGTTGTTTTACGTGGTCGGGGTGTGACAACCTTGATGTTGTGGTTGACAGCAAAGGCCAGGAACAGTCTGATAGCTTCTAATCTTGCTACAGGGTAAAAGTTTCATCATAGTCAATTCCTTCCTCCTGTCTGAAACCTTGAACCACTAACCTGGCTTTATTCTTGACAACAATGCCCCTTTCATCAGTTTTGTTCTTGAAGACCCACTTTATGCCAATAGGACTAACATTTTCTGGAAGTGGAACAAGCTCCCTTACTTCTTGTCTTCTAAACTGTTAGAGCTCTTCTTGCATGGCTTCTACCCTGTTATTGTCTTTCAGTGCCTCTTGGTACTTGACTGGCTGATGGAGAGATAAGAAACCAGCAAAAAGACAAATGTTTTGGGATTGACTTCTTGTGAGCACCCCTTTATTGATGTTGCCAATGATTTGGTCAGGTGGATGAGATTTCAAGAAGATTAGATCTTCTTGGTATGGAACAATGGCATTTAATGGTGAAGGCTGCAGATGTGAATCATCTGAGCTAACCACTGCTGGTGACTTTGATGATCCAGCAGTGGTTTCAAATGGAGGTGGAGGAATAGGTGGAACTGGTGTGAAAACATGCTGACTTTTATCCACTAATGGAGGACTATCAACAGTTTTTGATGATGTGGAAGCAGGGGTTAATGGGCTACTTTGGTCAACAACTGTTGAGGTAGCAGTGGTTGAGCTTTGACAGTTGTTTTGAACAACTGCTGCTTTTCCCATTGAGACAGACTTTTGTTGAGGAATGATGACTTCATACCCATACTCTGATGACGAATCCTCTTATGGACCTGCATTGTTAGTCTTGACAACAGTATTTTCAAAAGTAAATTTATCAAGATCAAACAATTCTGCAGGATTTGCTGGGATTTTTATTGATGAAAGTTCATTGAACTTCACATTCAAAGTCTCTTCCACTGTTTTGGTCCTTGTGTTAAACACTTTGTAAGCCTTAGCAGTGGTTGAGTATCCCAGATGATAACCACAATCAATTTTGGCTGCAAACTTAGAAATAGAATCTTTTAAGTTTAAAATAAAGCATGGGCAGCCAAAAACTTTGAAATATGAAATTAATGGCTTGATTTTATACAGCAGTTCATAGGCAGTCTTTTGATGCATGGGGTTGATTAAAACTCTGTTTTGGACATAGCAAGCAGTGTTTACTGCCTCTGCCCAAAAAGTTAATGTCAAACCTGAATCTGCAAGCATGGTTCTGGCAGCCCCAATCAAAGTTCTGTTCTTTCTCTCAACAACCCCATTTTGTTCTGGTGTCCTTGGAATGCTGTATTGTCTCACAATTACTTTTGACACACAAAAATCATCTAACTCCTTGTTCCTGAACTCTGTGCCATTATCACTTCTGAAGATTTTTACTGGAAGGTCAAACTGCTTTTCAACCTGTTTCACAAAGTCTTGCAGAATGCCTACAGTCTCATCTTTTGAGTGTAAAAAGTAAGTCCATGTAAACCTAGAAAAGTCATCAACAATAACCAGACAATATCTTTTCTTCCTAAGACTCATTACTTTTACTGGGCCAAACAAATCCATATGAAGCATTTGCAAACATTTGGTTGTTTTGGACTCTTCAATTGATTTGTATGAGCTTTTATGTTGTTTTCCTTTTAAGCAGGAAACACAATGCTCAGAACAGATGAACAGTTTTTGAGGTAAACCTCTTACTAACCCCTGTTTTGAAATGGCAGTGATTGTCTTGAGATTTGTGTGCCCCAATCTCCTGTGCCATAATTATGTCTCTTTGTTTGAAGCAGCTGAGAACAGACAGGCATCAGTCCAGGGGCTCTCTTTTGACATCCACCACATAAACATTTCCACTTCTTTGAGTAATAAGTTGGGTTTTTCCAGTTTTAATTATTGCTTCAATCTTTTCAACCATTTCTGGTCCAACAATCCTACAACAATCCTTTGTGAAGAAAGAGCCATAGCCCTTATCACTCATTTGAGAGACACTCGGGAGGTTGAATTTTAGATTGTCTATTAGATTGACATTTTCAAACTTAACTTTACCAGACTGAACAGTACCAGACCCCAGAACCTTTCCTTTACTATTATTTCCAAAGGATATGTCACCCCCTCCATGAGTTTTGAAATCTTTGAGAAGGGCTCTACATCCTGTCATGTGCCTGGAGCCTCCACTATCTACATACCAAAGACTATCTAAGCATGCAGAAGCTCCCTGCACATGTAGTAAAGGATTAGTTCATTAGGGTCTCCAAAGCCAATATGGCTTTGGATGGGGTCTCAGCAGTGTCTAGGTTAAGTTCAGATGGATGGGCAGTGGTTAGGTCAGGGGTTTGGACAGTTTTGGGACAGTTTTTCTCTAACCACTGTTGGGGGTCTTGACCAATCACCTGCTGATAACCAAAAGGATACCTGTTCACTCTTGGTTTAGAAGGCTTTTTGTAAACCTCATAAACATGTGGGATCCTTTGGTATGGTGGTTGTCCCTTACCTCTTCTATATTAATTGGCAGGGGGTGCATCAGTTACGTGAACATCTCTTTTGACAGATGTTTGGTTCAGCTGTTTTGTAACAGCTGTTTGAACTGGCACAAACAGTGGTTGGTTCTTGGTGAACTTGACAGATGATGTTGATGAACTTAAGGATATTTTTGCATTGTACTCATTCTTTTTTACATCAAAGTTTTTTAGATACACACATTCTTGAGTTTTGTGGTTTGTTTTACCACAGATGGTGCAGCTCTCAGCATGTTCAATAACACTTGTTTTGTTGATATCATATGCTTTTAGATGAAAGCAGTCTTTTGTTAGATGATTCTTCTTTTCACATTAATCACAAAACAAATTTTTGATCTTTTCTTTTTTCTTCCTCTTTTCAGACTCCTTAGCAACAGAGTTTTGAACTACTGTTGGGATGTCTTTGAGAGGTATGACCTTTGCTTTTGGAGCTTTTACACCATCAGTGGTTGTGAAGTCCATTGGTTTAAAATTTTCAAGAATGTCACACTCATCAGATCATGTGGGTTTAAATTGGTATTTCACAATTTCCTTAAAAGTTGAGGACCCCACAGATCTTTCCAGAGTGATCTTGTTACCAAGTTTGTCAGTTATCTTAACTTCTTGGCCATTCTTGTTTGTTGGAATGATTTCAATGGAACCAGCTTGATTTGCAGCATTGTTTTCAACTTGATCATTTTTTCTAATGCCAAATTTCACATTGCTTTCAAGCTGTTTCTCAAGCATTATCTCAAAACCTTTGCATGATTCCACCCATTTTCACAAGTGATCTGGGTGGACTCTAACTCCTTTTTGCAAACACGATATTTTTCTATCATATTTTGGAGTTGATTTTTGGTAATGCTCTGCTCTTCTTTTAAACTGTTGATTTCTTTATCTTTTTTCAGCCAACTTGATTTTAAGTTATTTTAAAGACTTCTCAAATTTGACTTCATCAGTTAAGACTTTATCCCTAAGGTTTTCATTCACATCTTTAATGTTAGCAAATGCAATAATACATTTGTCTGAACACAGACTTTCAAGGACCTGAGGTGATACCTTGGCAGCAGCCATCATAGCACAATCACATTGATGATCACTTTCTTCATCAGCTCTCTCTTCTTTCTCACCTTCTTTCTTCTCTTCTTTTTCTTGTTTGTCTTCTTTGGACCAGGGGTCAAACAGTGGTTCAATTAGAGTTTCTGAATTTTCTCCCAGCAGTAGTTCACCAGCAACTGCAGTAACCACTACTTCAGCCACTTTATCCACTATTTCAGCACTTCGCTGTTCTCTTTCAGCTTCTACCCCTTCTGGTATTGACTCTAATGCCATCAGACAAAATTCATCATTAAAAGTATCATTAGAAGCATAGAGTGAAAATTTTTCATCACCAAGCTCATCAGGCATAATGCTCCAGTCAACAAAGCCTTGGGTGAAAAAGCTTTGCTGGTCTGGTTGAACCACTGCTGGAGCAGCTTGTTGAGGTGCAACAGATTGCACTTGTGCCTGAGGGGCAGGGGCTTGAACATACTGAATTTGTGGAACAGTGGTTTGAACATAATGCACAGGCACAGCGGTTGCAGCATAGTGAGCAGTGTTAACATGGGCTGCAGGGGTATATTGGGTATAGTGCACAGTGCTTTGATGTTGTGGTCTAGGGTTTGAGCTGGGATGAGTAATAATTGGACCAGTGGTTTGACTTCTGCATTCCCTAGCAAAATGACCTAGCCTATTGCACTTATAGCACTTGATTTTTGACTTATCCAACCCCGCTTTTAAATTCCCATGTAACCCTGGGAATTTTCTCCCTGTTCTTTTATAGAATTTGCTTGTTCTTACACTAAGCAGTGCTAATTGATGCAAAATGTCCATTTCTTCTAAGTCAGTGGGATCAGAGTGTTGTAAATCATTGAGTTCAAAAGACAGATTATCAGAGATCTGGTTTTCTCCATTTGCTGTGAAAGCAAAGTTGGATGAGTGAGGATCAGAGTTGAAGCTTGCACCAGCAGTTATATCAATAAAATGATCATAACTCTGATCCTTACTGCTGCCAGTCTCTTCCTGACCCAGAAGAGTTGTGTTGCCAAATGAATAATCATCTGCAACTTTGCCATACTCTTGCAACCTCTTTTTATGGTTTAACTCCCTTTCATAGGTCAGGAGTCCACCATGAAGTTGGGTCAGTGTCAGATCTTTGAACTCAACAGAGTTTCTAGTAACAAAGGCAATTGTATCCCATTTTTCAGGTAGTGATCTAAGAAACATGCTATTTTGTGTAGAATTAGGAAATACAACCTTAACAAGTCTTAGCTCACTAATGAGACAACTGAATCGCTCAAACGGTTGAGTCAATGATTCACCCTTGATGTGACAAAAGGTTTCATACTGATGATTCAGAATTTCCCTATTATTTTCAAGTACTTCTTCCGGTCCCCCGAATTGTTCCTTAAGTGTATCCCATAACTCTTTGGCACTGTTACAATGTAACAGCCCAGCATAGATTTCGTTGGGTAATGCAAATGCAATGATGCTAAATGCTTTGGCATCCAATTCGAACTTTTGAAAATCAGTTTCAGTATAGTTTTCATGTTTTTTAGGTTCGAAATTCTTTGAATCCTCAGCACTTGGCACCATAGGAACATGTGGCCCAAAAACAACAGATCTCCAACATCTGGTATTTTGTTGAGCAAGGATGTGACCCATCCTTCTCTCCCAGATGTTGTATTCATTACGTTTTAGCATGGGTGGTTTGAATAGTGAGCCGGTGTTATTCTTATCATCTTGTGATTGTGCGTCATCCTGGTTGTTTCACAGGTACTGATTAATCAACTTTGATGGTGATTAAACCTTACTCTGTTTTTCAACAAAACGAACAACTATTAGTATCATCGATTTTGAGCTGAACTATATATGTCAAAATGATTGTTAAATCAAATTTGACTGTCCGAGCTCTGATACCAATTGTTAGGATCTGAGTTTGGATTGATTGTGTTTTATGTTTGAATTAAGATGAACAATGAACAAGTAATGCAGCGGAATATAAATGGAATTAAACTTTGCACACAATCAAACAGGAGAATTGCTTTTAACACACATTTTCACATAGAACCGAAAGATTGAATTTATTTCAACTACGATTACACTGCATGCATGTAACAAACTCCCCCTCAGCCTGAGCTCACAGTGTTTGTTCGTGCAGGAAGAAAAGTGGTGAAGAGCTAATAGAACAGTATAGGGTACTGTTCTATTTATAGGCATGCCCAAACCACTGAAGCATCTTGGCTGACGTCACCATGAAAGTGAGATCTAACCTCCTAACAAACTCTAACAACTGATCTAATACAAACACTGCTATGTTAACTACTGATTACAATTCATTACATAAGAAAACTAAACTACTGCTTTATCCTTCCACTGTTGTGACTCCAGCAGTACTTGATAACTTCAGCAGTGCTTGACCCATAGCAGTAGATTGATCAACAGGGCTTTAGTCATCATCAGCATTTAACTTGGTCAGCAGTTGTAATCAGCAGATGTTGTAAATGATCAGTGGATGGAGGTCATCAGATGTTGAAACCACTTTCAAGGGGAGAGACTTGTATACATTCACTGCTTATTCTGGATCCACTGCCCTGATCCAGTTTTGGCTTTAATTATCTGTTCCTCTGATAGGGTTCAATCCCAACAGAAATACAACCTATATACCCTTTTTATTTAATATATATTATCATATCTATTTTAATTCCTTCATCTATATATCTACTATAATAAAAGAAACTAATTTTTGAACACGTGTCATTCATTGAAGATATCATCAAATCTATACTTATTTTATATTAACTAAATAAATAATAAATTAATATTAAATCTTATCATACTTTAATAAAATATTATCCTCAAATTTACATTGTTAATTTAATATATTTCGAAACCTTTATTTCCTACTTATTTTATTAAATATATAAATAATAAATTAATATTAAATGTTTTCCTAATTTATTAAAAATAAAAATTTTTATTATTTGGTATACAAAATCATATTTATTCAACTCGTGTAAAACGCGGGGTTTTAAAAAATATAGTGTTTTTTATTATTTACTATACAAAGTTACATTTATATAACCCATGCAGTACATGAAGTTTTAAAGATATAATTTTTTATCATTTTCTATGCAAATTTAGATTTATTCAACACGTGTAATACACGGAGTTTTTAAGGATATATATTTTTTTTATTTGATAGATTTTTCAACCCGACTATACACGTGTTTTTTTAAAGATTCTACGTTTTTAGTATTTAATATACAAAATTACATTTATTTCATCTATGTAATACACATGGTTTTTAAAGATATAACTCTTTTTTAGATCTATTCAACACGTGTAATATACGGGTTTTAAGGATGTAATTTTTTTTATTATTTGGTAGATTTATTCAACCCGATTATACACGGGTTTTTTAAAGATACGACATTTTTAGCATTTAGTATACAAAATTACATTTATTCAATCTGTGTAATACACATGGTTTTAGAGATATTTTTTTTTTATTATTTGATATATAAAATGACATTTATTTAAACCGTACAATATGTGAGGTTCATAAAGATATAACTTTTTTATTATTTAATGTATAAAATTACATTTATTCAACTCGTGTAATACACGGGGCTCTAACCTTGTTTACATTTATATATAAACCTTTTTTTTACTTTAATGCATATCACGTAACCTTTTGTCATTTCGTAATTTTACGTTACGAAATTTTTTATTTACGATTCAATATTCAAACACGAGCTGCCGTTACTTTATACATGTTTTTTAACATACATAACCATGTTAATGTTACCGCTGCAACGCGCGAGCGTTACCAACTAGTTGTAATGTAAATGATGAAAATATAACACTTCTGTTAAACTTAATGAATAAATTGATACAAAGCATGATAAACTTAATGAATAAATTGATACAAAGCAAAATGCAATAGTTGATATAAAACATGAAGTGGGGTTCTTAACTTCTTTTCACACATCATCATCATACTCAGTAAATCTCAACAATAACAAAGATAAGATAGGTTCAGAGAAGGGTAGATGTAGATAGCCTTACCTCTACCTCATAGGGATAGAGAGACTGTTTCCAGTAAGACCCCCGGCTCGATTGTAGTTTTTTAGTAAGCCTTGGACCTAAGACATATACCGCTCAAACAATCGGGACAGAGACTGATTGGTGCATGTACTCCCGTGTCTTTCAGATATCAACGTCACCAGATGCATGATCAACCATCCGCCGTTTTTAACGTTATTTTCACGAAATTAGTAAAATAATGTTAAAGTTAGTACCATTTCACTTTTAACCCCCCCCCCCTCCTCCCCCAAACGACCACACATATATACATTATATGTGCACACCACAAGCAGTGTATTTAACGTCTTTTCATACAAGTTTTAAAAATGAATTCCTGGTAGGATAAATATATTGGTGAGATATTTTCACTCAATTTTGACCCATGGTACCAACATCGAAAGAATGTCATTTTAAGTTTTTAGATTAATTTATCATTATATATTTATGTTTATATACCATTATTTGGAACATTTGTATGCATCTTTGGTTGTAATTTGTGCTTAAATAGTTGTACATTAATCAAATAATAGTTTCATTACCTTACCATGTATGCATGTTTGGTTGTAATTTATGCTTAAGTAGTTGTACCTTAATTAAATAATAGTTTCATTAACTTACCAAATTCAATCTGTTTTGTATGCATGTATGGTTGTAAATTGTGCTTAAGTGGTTGTAACCTAATCAAATAATGGTTTCATTATCTTACCGTACTCAATCATTTTGATCCATTCAAAGTTGTATGGTTTTATTTGTAAATTATTATTATTTATAATAATCTAATTAATTTAGCCAAAATCTTGTATAAATATAATTTGCAACGTAATGATGCACTTGTTGTTGTAATGTATGCATTATGGTTTGTATAGTGGTAATGATATATATTATATATAGATTACGATTAACCTGTCAAACGAGAAAAAATAGACGCGAGTTCATCGTAACGCACGAGTTCTAGATCAACTTAGTTATTTTATTCTATGTTTTACGTTTTCATTTAATTTCTTCGTATTAACACGCCGCAACTTCAGTGTCGGTGGTCGCTGGCGGTAGTGTCGCATTAGTGTTCGCCACCGCCGCTACGCGGGAGTGCTTAACACTAGTTTTTATGAAAACAAAACAAAATGTTTTAACTCAATTTATTATATATTATTACGAAAACAAATTAAAAAAAATAATAAAACTTTTTTTATGATATCTATTTATTTGAATGCATTCTGAAAAACTGTCAACCCTTTCAATCCTCAATATGGCACAAATAAACTGTCTTTAAATAAATAAAATAAACTTTATTGTATTTCTAAATAATTTACTACTACATGTACATTTTGAAACTGAGGGAATAGTGCCACTCCCCTGTTAGACCAAACAATTTTTAATTTAATTTTATTCCTACCTTTAAATTTCGGTTTCGTTCTTTGTTTAAAATTATATTTTCGCTCCTAATTCAAAATAAATTTATATTTTTGCCCTGGCTCAAAATTTACGCTTTTGCCCTCAATTTAAAAACTCATTTCTAATTCTATTCCCAGTTTAAATTTACGGTTTCGCCCTCCATCTAAAATTACGCTTTTGCCCCTTCAAAATAAAAATATGTTTTTGCCCCTAGCTCAAAATTACGATTTTTCCCCAACTCAAATTTACGTTTTGTCCACATTTCAAAATAAAATTATGTTTTCATAGCTCAAAATTATGATTTTGCCCTTAGTTTAAAATTATGATTTCACCCACAGTTCAAAATATTTTTACGATTTTGTCCTTTGTTAAAAATTATGATTTTGCTCCAATTTCAAAAATTACGATTTCTCCCCCAAATTATGATCTTGCCATCGTTTTGAAATTGAGGGAATAGTGCCAGGCAGCTTGCCTGACACTTCCCTATTGGACCAACCCATTTTTAATTTAATTTTATTTCTAGCTTTAAATTACGCTTTCCTCCTTTGTTTAAAATTATGTTTTCGCCCCTAATTCAAAATAAAATTATATTTTTACCCTGGCTCAAAATTTATGCTTTTGCCCTCAATTCAAAAACTCATTTCTAATTCTATTCCCAGATTAAATTTACGGTTTCACCCTCCGTCTAAAATTACGCTTTTGCCCCCGTTCAAAATAAAAATATGTTTTTGCCCTTAGCTCAAAATTACGATTTTGCCCCCAACTCAAATTTACGTTTTTGTCCCCAGTTCAAAATAAAATTATGGTTTTCCCCATAGCTCAAAATTATGATTTTGCCCTCAGTTTAAAATTATGATTTCACCCACAGTTCAAAATATTTTTACGATTTTGCCCTCTGTTCAAAATTATGATTTTGTTCCAATTTCAAAAATTACGATTTCTCCCCCAGTTAAAAATTATGATCTTGCCATCGTTTTACTTTTTTTTGCAAAACTATAGTACTGTTTTATTTTGCTTGGTTGACTCAATGTACCTTTTATTGTGTCAAGCAGTTGTCTAACACTCGCTCATTGATCCTGACAAATTAGTATTTTACCGCAGCTCAAAATTACAGACCTGTTATTGTTTTAATTTTTTTTAGCAAAACTATGGTAGTGTTTTCGTTTAATTGGTTGTCTCGATGTATTTTTTTAGATCGTGTTATAAGTAGTATGTACAAGTAACCTAAATACATGCATACATGTTATGAAACTAAGAAATTTTTGATTTAACGCCCCGCAACGCGGTCGGGCATAGGTGTAATTTTTATTCGTCCAGGCATGCTTGGTACATGCTCATTTGTCCTGAAAATTACAATTTTGCTCCAACTTTAAAATTATAGTTTTTCCATCGTTTTAGTTTTTTTTAGTAAAAGTATAGTAGTGTTTTTTTTTAATTAGTTGACTCGATCTAATTTTTTTTGAGATCGTGTTATGAGTAGCATGTACAAGTAACCGAAACACAGACATACATGTCATAAGAGAGAAATATTCGGCTTATTGCCCCGCAACGCGGGCGGGGAAAAACTAGTTATAACTTATAAACATCAAATAATATCTATAAATTAATATAATGGGGTCATATCGGCCAAAAGAGCCCACGAGCCATAACTATAAAGTAAATGAAATGGGCCCTTCGAATTTGATGTCACCACACCACATATGCTTCTTCATGTGGGTAGATTCTCTTCTGACAAGTACTCGGATTCGGGTATGGTTAGGGTCCATATCAGGACCTACCAAATAATTGACGGACACGTGGCCCACGAGAAACACGGTAACAAGATAAAGATTTTTTTAAGGATAACAAAAAAAAAAAAAAAAATAATAAATACAGCAACGATACATAAGATAAAGATGAAAACCTTTAAATGCGCGATATTACTTAAGCAATGATACATAAGAATCGTAAAAATACATGTAACGATTACCTTAACTTCGATAAAGACGACTATCTAACTATGATACATAAGAACCGTAAAAATACATGTAACGATTACCTTAACTTTGATAAAGACGACTATCTAACTAAATGCTTCACCTTTTCTCTTTCACTATCCAGTAAGCTTTATGTATAGGTTTTTATGCGGCTTTATATTGAACACATCTCTACAAAAGTGATTATTCGATGTTGAATGATTAAGAGGGTGTTTAGGGTTGAGTTTTGAAAATAGATTATACGTTTTGAATAATCAGAATCAGATAATTAGCTGTAACAAAACGTGTTGCAGAAAGATAGTGTTTGGATTTGATTATGTTGTTTGATATCACAATAATCAGATAATCAACAGTGTTTGGTTTTGTTTATGTTGTTTGATATCACAATAATCAGATAATCAACTATTTGAGTGTATAGCAAATATATATATTTTAAAAAATAAATAAGTGAAAACGTAAAAAAAACCAGTTTTTGGATTATCACGTTTTCCTGCAGTAAGGGGTGACATACTTTTGGATTATCACGTTTTGATCTCTACAAAACGTAAAAAATTAGTTTTTATTCATTTTTTACCAAACACTCAAAATAGATTTTTTTTTGCGATTTCAAAACACAATAATCAAAAAATTATGATACCAGTTATAATATAATCAACCATAAAAATAATATGTAGGAATGATTTCATTTTAAAAATCGTTTATTTTTAAGGATAAGCGATTGTCTTACATTAAATACAAATTTAACTATCTTGATATTTAACATATGAAAAAACTAAAATTGTCATATATTATTCACAAGTTCAAGTAGTAAACACTATTCTAAAAATTCCAAATCATAACATTTATAATAACTTTTGAAGGCACATCCAGAAAACCTCAAAATACTTGTTACATGTACGAAAACACTTCTATTATCATCATTATAGTATACTATACGGTAGAAAATTATCATGATATACACTATATTATAAAGTAAAAGTTAACGGTTTTCTAGTTTCATAATTTTCAAAGATACAATTCAAGAATCTTTCTGATTAGAAAAAAAGTTGACACTATGATGTTTAATGTACATTAGATATGCACTATTTAAGCATGCCAATAATCAAAAGGGGATAGATTTGGCAACCTTTTTACACCTCATATTTGCACCAAATGACATCAAAGATATTCAAACTTTCTAACTTGTTACATTTGAGCCACAACTCGTGTCATCCTCTAGCGATTTTGGGTGCTTGTCATATCTTGAGGAGAATCGACATCAATTCAATATCCACTTGAAACAATGGGTCTCAATAACGAGTTTAAACGTTGCAAAATTCATATTTTCGCTTCAAGTACCGTGCCACACTTCAACCACGTATTGGTTTCTTAGTTGAGAATAAAAACATGAATTCGTAACCATTTATATAAAAATTTAAAACAAAGAATAAAATGACTTTGTTTATCTATTCACAAGTAGAAGAAGTTACATAAAAACTCATAATGAGAAGTACATCTAATAATATATGTACCATTTCATACTACTATTAAAATAGTACACCTGCACGATATTTGAACTAACATGATCAACTTTTAGTACATCGATTTAATTTTACTACAAGGATATGTTATAATTAAAATTTATTCTAACTTATTTTGTGAATATTCAACGTTTAATCTACGTAAACTGTACCATAATGCTCAGAATTTGTAGTATCTTGATATCTTTAATGAATCGTGTTGAGACCACTTTCAATTTGATAGTATACTCGAGAATGCTATTGGACAATTCAAAGAGATATACAAGAAGAAATATGCAAGTTCAATCATGAAAACATGTACCAAAATCAGACCAAACACTTCCTTTTTTATAAGTGAGGAATCAATACAACGTTTCAGATGATAGTTGATGGTTATGATAGTCAGCAGTTATTCGATTACATCAACGAGAAAACATCCGCGAAAACTCGAACGGCAGTAACTTTGTTACTATTCTCCGTAGTCATAGTTGAAACATGTTACTACTAATTAATAGTAACTTATCAATGACTAACAAGTTTCTAATGATCATTAGTAACTTACAATTATAGTAACCTATTACTAATCCCGCTTGTCACTGATGAGCCACGTTGTTGATGGCAACTGTTAATTATTTCTATGCAACTTTTTATTAGTCGTGTAAATCTGAAGTAACTTTCAATGGTTCTACCCTTTGGACCCCCACCATACGGGGGCGACTTCCCTTGAAACCCTCATATGGTCTAGGGGATAAATACTAGAGATTTCTAGGTGTTCGAAATCAGAAAAGTGTTGAAGGAATGTGTCCTCCATGTAAGATTAAATATGTAATTATGTTATATTTAATCATGTAGGCATTATAATCATTTATATAATATAGATCACTAGTTTAAATAAAAACCACTAGTTAGAGTGAAAACCCGAAAACTAACTAAAAAGCCCAAAAAACATACAATTTTTTTTTTTACAAATTTTCGTTACTTTTTATATATAAAAAAAAAACTTTTTTTCAAAAAAAAAAAAAACTTGTACTGCACATATGCATTATATATGTACTACACATGTGTATTATTGCCCATGTGCACTACAATTTTTTTTATATTAAAAGTAGTGAAAATTTATAAAAAAAATTGTAAAAAAAAAATTGGTATGTTTTTTGAGCTTTTTAGTTAGTTTTCGAGTTTTCACTCTAACTAGTGGTTTTCAATTGAACTCTCCCCTTTACCTATAATATAATTAGTTGGTAATTGTTGATGGACCATATTACCCTTATTAACTAATTAGGTTTCCCCTTTGTTGTATGTAAGGAGATTACTAGAGAAGAATTAAGGTTAGACTCTCATAACATCAACACACAATTCGTCTCCCCTCTCTCTCCATTTACAAATTCCTAACCTTAGAATTCGGCACTACCATCAAGAACATACATCCTAAACAGGAACCAAATCAAGCTGACTATCATGTCGAACTCCGTGATTGCATCTGTTTTTGAATTCTTTGTTGGCATGTCTGCTCTAACATGTATGATTTACATGTTTTCCATTATGTTTAAACAGAACTGGTCAACACTTCACACTTTCTTACTTGTAGGAATGTTTACGAATAAGCAAACACCTTCTTTGGTCTTAAATAAACCTCAATTAACCAATACTATTTGATGACATTAAAAGCAACGACATAAGTTTGGGCTCACAATAATAAAAAGATACGGAAAGTTAATGCTCTCCATCTATTCAATTCTATGATTTTAGCTTAACAATATAAAGAAAAAAATAGTGAATACAAAGAAGAGGAAAATAAATGTAAGTCACAAAGATTTAATAGATCTATTTAAAAACCAACCATTAGTTGCAATTCATTCTATTAACAAATATCATCTATAATCATTTCGATTTAAAAAGGTTAAAGATAAGATGCAAACTCTCATAACCAGAAGCAACAGCAACATAGATGAAGAATCAAAAATAGCAAAAGATTTAGAAAAAAGAACTTGAACATCCAATTAATTAATAATATAAAAAAGGTTCAATGATCAACTAAAAATAAAAGTTTCTCAATAATTTATTCAACTTTGACCATAAAAAAATAAATTTGAAATTTAAAAATAACAATATTAGTTGTTTTTTTCTTCACTCCATTCACAAGTTTCACTGTGACCCACATCGTTTGTTAAAGTAATGAAAACACAACATGATTCTAACATGGAGTTCTTGAGTTTGGTTTTAGTATAAATGGAATCTGATAAGGATATATGGTATGTAACTATCCTTTTTTGGAGGGTGATCTGTTATCTAGGCGCCACATCATAGTCCTTTTGAGAATGGTCCATCCCATAAAAACAATAGAAATGGGAGGATGATCCTACCCCACTAATTTTTTTTAAATCTTCCACTTTTTTAACATTTAACATATAAAATAGGAAAATAATTTCATTAATATTAAAAAAACAATACATAAACCTAAAAAAACATAAACTTAAAAAAATCCTAATAACTTAAAAAAACATAAACTTATAAAAATCATCCACTTTGATGCTTCTTGATGATGTCATCTTGCAATTTTTTTAAAGTAGAGCTTTTCGGTTCGGGATAACTATCAACATCCATCGTCAATATTTCTCACTCCTTGAGCCGAACTGTGACAACTCGTATTTTGAGAACCTTTTCGTTGTACTTTGATGTAACCTGTATGAAAGTTATATGATTAACTGATGTGTTTGTTTGCAATGGAACGCTATGTTTTACTATGTTATGTGTTTCGAAGTGTAATATGTATATGTACGTCTAGTCGCACAACATAAGTCAAAACGCACAAGCCCTTTTGGGCCGCACACCTTGTCCCTGGTCACACACACCCTCTCGGCCCAATACTGTTTGTCTTGTACTCAAGACCAAAGGGCAGCCCAAAGAAGGGTTCGGCCCACTCCCCTTGTGCGCATACACATACCCATTATGGGGTTTTGTTCCTCATAATTTGCAAGCAAGAAAACACACACAATGTGACAACTGCTAAATTTGCATGCGTCCGTACAATTAATTAATCTTGATTAGTGCTTAATGACTGTGCTGAATTATACTTAACTGCTTTCTGATTACTGCATCATACTTACATGTGCATCACATATCGCATAATGACACATCACTATTACATGCAAACTTTATTGTCATACATGATGCACAAAGCACGGTTAGCACAATTAACGGATAAGACAGAAAAATGCGGACGTGGTTCAGTACATAGACAAACGTTGTTTTGAGACACAGTGTGAGCCAAAGACTAAGTACTACACTAGTATGGTGTGTAGGGAAGTAAGGACCACAAACTGCATTCCTAAGTGATAGTTAAAGTGCCGGGAAGTGCCTAAAACCCACTTAAAGTGCTAAATTCAGCACATTTCAGCAAAAATCGGCAATTTAACAAGCTAGTAATGTGCAAAAATATGGCAAAATGGTCCTGAATGCTTTCCTAAGTGTCGGGAATTAAAAGTGTCACAAAAGGGTACATGAAAATCACTAAACGATATAGTTTAGCACATTAATGAACCGGTATCTAACCGAACAACCGGACACTACCCGAAACACCAAAATTTTACTAGAAACATTGTTTTATTGTTTCTGAGCTAGTTATGATCCCCGAACACCCTAACACCTACTAAAAATATCAAGTAACCTACACTTATAACTAATGCTTGGATTTAAACCTTTAATCTAACTAGATGGTTGGAGGTTACACTTAGAAACCCCCCCCCCCCCCATATAAGTGGACGGTCACTTATGTGACCCCACCTCTAAAATCTTACAAGATTTCTCTAAATCTCCCATTGATCTTCCTTAGATATGCTAAAGATTTCTCTAAATCTCCCATTGATCTTCCTTCAAAGGGTAACTAAGTCTACTAAACACACTACCAAGTTACTACAAGTTTTTATGAAAACTCAAGTTCATGATCATTATGAAGATAGCTTTGTTTTAGCACTTGGTAAGTGTAGATTGATTGTTGATGGTTTATGATGATTTTTGAAAAGAAAATGATATGCTTTAATAGCATGGATACCTCCATTTTTAGGGGAAACTATGGCAAAATTTTCTAAAAATATAAACACTTAGAAAAATATTTTCTAACAAATATTTACAAGTGTATTTTAACTATGGTTTTCAATATAAATTTTGCCATCATTTTTGTAACAAAAATACAAGTATTGGAGGTTGGTTTTTATAAATAAAAATGGATAAATATGTATTTAGAATATATATTTACATTAAAGACATGATTTGTGTGAATATTTGTATGCTTTGTGTAGTAGTTATATTATTTTAGGGATTAAAATAATATAACTTGACAAAATACCAAAAAATTACAATCCAGAATGTTACCAAAATCACGAGGAATAAATACACAAGTTACACACAATATATTGGCAAACCGAACTAGAAATGTAACCTACCAAGGATTCCGGAAGATACGTTATAAATATATTTTTGGTAAATAATATTTTGGACACCGAAAGAATGAAAATGGGATTTTCACAATTATCACAAAGTTATGTCATATTTTGACAAGAAGGAGATATATAATTTTTGGAGATTAAAAATATATATGTTTTCTTGGAATTATTTAGGAGATATATGATTTTTGAGAAAAATATATATTTTCTTGAAATACATTATTTTTGGACAAATGAGTTTATATATATATTTTCTAAGTGAGACTTAAAAATATGATGTTTTGGAAATATATTGGATATTTATTAAGAAAATACGTATACACTGGATTACGACGCCAATACATGGCAAGATATACAAATACAAGAATACGGACATACATGTATGAGATATACCCATCCTTGGGAAGGAAAACGAATATAAATACTTGAGAAGTATTGTTACAAAATATTGTTTAACAATTATTCCGAAATTTAATAAATATAATTTAAGTTAAAATATTAATTATTTTAACAAATAATTATATGCTTGGAATAATAACGAAGACACTTTAAAACGTAACTCAAAGGCACTAATTAATACCAAGTCAAGGCACGACTCGCTCGCCTAATGGACCTTAGTACGCATGTAGGTAGTCGTGCGTTCTAGAGGAAGCTTTGAGTTACATCGGATACAAGGAACGCAAAACTGTGAGTTTATGTCCCCCTTTTCTTTTAACTGTTTTCAATCTTATACTTCGGGGGTGAAATACATGTTACAACTGTTTACATATGATTACATTTGGTATGGTTAGCTAAGGAAAGGTACTGCTAGATCATGTGAGTGGTGGGTACGACATTAAGGCCATTAATCCTCGTTGTAGGACCGAGGGACATAAGTGATAGATCTATTTGGGTGTAGTGAGCCCCACCCTTGAGTCCGTTGAGTGGACCATGTGGTGACTATGTCTTACTGATAAATCTGCTAGGTTTGAGTTTTCCTACATCACTTCACACATATCAATGGCCTTGCAAACCATTGGTGATCTCTTTTTCCTTGTTGCTTTCATACCGAGACTTATAAACTTACATACATACTTACACGATTTCAAAGGTTTATACATACACACAAACGAACACATGAACTCGCTCAACTTTTGTTGATGTTTTCAAACTACATGTATTTCAGGGAATTTGTAAGTGGATCTGGCGGGCGTTGGAAGTTTTTATGCTGCGATAGAAATAAAGATGTCATCCATGGTCTTTGAGTTTGGTTAGTGTGTCTTATTCCTGGACGAGACACGTCTTCCAAACCTTGGTGTTATTCAATATCTTTTGACGAGTCCTTAATGAACTCATAAACAATTTGTAAAACTTGAATTTGAAGTCTACGTTTCAAAACAATGTTGTTATGTTTTAAACTTATTTAATGGATGACAAATCTATGGTTTTATCATATAGTTGTTGTTATGATTGAATGCAATGATATTAAAGAAGTCACACCATAATCACGCTTCCGCAAAAGTCAGGGTGTGACACACAAAACCCTAAGCTCTTTCTCTCTTCTCTTGGAACTCGACGGTAGCCTCATCCTCCTTCGAAGCCACACGGATCGCATCACTCCCTTCTTTTGATCACATACGTTTATTGGAAAACAAGCTCACGGTTAGTATAATATAAGATTTCGATTAGTATGTTATCTTGTTGGAGCATATGTGTGATGTTTGTGTATGTTATGTACTCGATTGATGTTGATTCAATGACTAAGTTGTATGAATTCGATGAATGAATCTTGATAATCAAACTGTTAAAATCGGGATCAAGGGTGTGGGTTGTGCGATGGATTGGTGGTCACTAGATTGATTAGATATTTGTTATAAAAAATGATATGTCGATATGCAAGTGTATTTTGATCCGAATTGTGTATCGCTTGTATTTGTTAGTGGCATGATAATTTAGGAATTAAGAGTTAATCATATTAGTTGATCCGATTTTTGATGATGATGGGTTGTTGTTATGATTAGGGTTAATTAGGGTTTATGAGAATTAATTGGTAAATGGTTGATTTGATCAATTATTTACAAAGATAGAAACTGTCAGAATGGAAAAACTGATTTCCTAAATTCATGGCACCATATAACTAATCGCACAAGGGCATCTCGCACAAATTCTGGTCGCACAAGCTAGGATATCATAGGGTACAACTGTTGTAGCACATAGTACTGTCTGTTCATGCATGACCGCACAATATATTGTGGATCGCACAAGACTGTGCTGATCACACAATATATTGGGCCGCACAAGAAGCCTCCTTGTTTAATACTTTTGGGCCGCACATATATTTAGACTGTATGTTTAATGGGTCGGGGTATGGATTGGATCGCACAACATGTTGTGGATCGCACAAGTTTGTGCGGATCGCACAACAGGTTGGGCCAGTTATTGATTGGGCTTTATTTACTGAATCGCACAAGATAATCGGGCTCGCACAAGCTCACCAGCCCAATCACTTGAATCACACAATTTGAGTTTTATTTGTGAACTTGCATGCTAGTGTTTAATATGCTAAGTGTTGATGAACCAGTTACTATGATAATGCATGTATGCCATGATCCTTCTGTGTACGGAAATTGTTAGCTATGTGTGAAACCTATGTGAATTAGTTGAACCTAGACCTGACTTATATTGTAACCATGCTAGGATGTGGTTGACCACAAATAGCTCAAGTGACCTTTTGTTTATCTGCCGAGCTAATCTAAGGTGAGTTCACACTTTCTACAAGGCATGGGATTCCTGGTGGTTTGGGAATGGGTTAACGCTTAATAAAGAAACCTGCGTATTCTCCTTGGGTAGAATACGTACTCCCACCCTCTTTGTTGAAGGGTGACAACATTGAAACCTGTGTGTTCTTCTTGACATGTACTCCCACCTTCTTAACTGAAGGGTGACAACATTGACACTAGACGCAACTCTATCATTAAGTCCCTTATTTTTATATCGACTTAATCGTCAGGCCAATGGCGAATGGGTCATTAGTTAAATAGTGCTATTAGGTTTGACAATCCTCACACCGTGCCGCAGAGGACGGGCGTGGACTAATGGATCTGGGCACTAGTCAATGATGATAGACAATGACGCAGGGCACATAAACATACCTACAGTCAGTAGTCGATATGGTAACGGGTCTAGTGGTTAACATGGGGAAGCCCCCACTGGTTATGGTTTAGGAAACAAGGAATTGGATAACTCGTGGTTTTCGAAACAACTTGTGGTTTTTGGAACTACATTAAACTGGACAACCAACTGTGAACTCGCTCAACATTGTTGTTGATTCGTTACTATATGCCTTACAGGTCGTTAGGTGCTTAGATGGAGCTTGCACAGGAGGAAGAGGTCGTTGTGGGACATTGGCTGTTGAGTTCCATGTTAAACTTATGAACTTTTAAACTTATGTTTTGGGTTTTGAACTTTATGCTTTAGCTGATAACTTAGACTTGTTAAACTATTTTGACACCAATTATATTGTTTGGTTTGGACTTTTATTTATTTAATTATATTGTTCAATATGATTGGTGGCTGGATCCTGGTCAGTCACGCCTCCTGCGGTGATACTCCGCTTGTGGATTTTGGGGGTGTGACAGATTGGTATCAGAGCCATTGGTTATAGTGAACTTGGTTTTAAAAAGGGAAAAGCTTTTTGATAAAAACCAGACTATAACCTGTTCAGTGCTCGACGATCCACAACGACGCTTCGCTCCACGTGCAAGACTCAACATTATAGGTGACATGGTTCATGTTTGTATTGCTTGCCTGTTAGTTTACATAGCGCATTGATCATGGTATGCTTAGTCAACGTAGTAGCCCGATGCCATTAGCTGTAATGTACCTTCTTGACATGCATTTGTTTGCTTGAAACCTTACGTGCTCACTCCCTTCTGTCATCTCACACTTTACACACCTCAACGTCACCATTCTTACTTGATTTTCTTTCTATGTGAAGATCATGAGTGGACGTCTCAACTTGAGTCAGGCCCAACTGACGGCACTAATCAACGAACGAGTTGCTGAGGCTCTCGCAGCAGCTCAAGCAGGAGGTATAGCCTGCTGTTTCGACCTACCCTATGATGTTTAGATCCTACTCTCGTGAACCTAGCCTCGTGCTTAACCTTGTCCTTTCTTTCTCGCACGACAGGTCAAAATGCTCAGCCTCGAGTGTGTACATTCAAGACCTTCATGTACTGTCGACCAAGTATCTTTGACGGCACTGAGGGAGCCATGGGTCTCCTCCACTGGTTCGAGAAAATCGAATCCGTTTTCGAAATGTGTGAATGCCCTATTTCCAGTAGGGTGAAGTTTGCTACTGGAACTCTTGAAGGCGGTGCATTAACTTGGTGAAACGCACAAGTGCAGATGTTAGGGTTGGCAGCTGCTAATGCCACTCCCTGGAATGACTTTAAGGACCTTATCAAAGAAGAGTATTGTCATCGTGATGACATTCACAGCCTAGAGGTGGAGTTTTACAATCTGAAGATGACAGGGTCCGAAATCGAAGCGTATACTAAGAGATCGAATAAATTAGCTGCTTTGTGTCCCACCATGGTAGATCATCCCTACAAGCGTATCGAGCTCTAAATCAAAGGTGCAGTGCCAGAGATTCAGAGTATGGTGACTTTAGCTAACCTCCCTACAATCCAGTGGGTTATACGACTATCCCACTGTCACGGCCCCCGACCCGGTTTGACCCGTTTCAGGAGCCGCGGGACAGAAATCCCGTGATATTTAATTAATTGAGTTTAACAGCGGAAGTTTAACATCAGGATCTTTTTAAGACTGAAATATTTCCCGATTATTTTATTTCACAACGCGGGATAAAACCCGGTAATTTACAATCTTGAGATTTCACGAAGAAATCTTTTATTTTACAAAACATGTTTCTTTATTTTATACTGAGCCACTTCTTTGAGCTTGTAGTGCTATATGGCACTTTTCCTGGATCATAACAGATTACCTGAAACATGTTTGAAAAAGGTTTTGTCAGCGGGAAATACTGAGTGAATCATTCTATTTTGCATAATGATGCATAGTTATTAATTACAGCATAAGAGCGATTACAATGGCTTCTATCTTATTTTTATCTGGCTTTCTGTCACAATGGTGACATGTCACAATGGTGACATGTCACAATGGTGACGATGGTCATACCACTATTTAGATCAATGAACCTAAATAGTGATGATTATCCCTGTAGGTCAATGAACCTAACAGTGATTATCCCGAGTAGGTCAATGAACCTATCTGGGAGAAATTAGTAATGTGCACAATACCCCACTAACCAGTAATTCAAGATATCCACGACTTAGTCCCTGTAATTATAACCTTGAAAATAATTTGAGGTATTGTAAAATAGTTGATAAAAAGAGAATGACTCACATTGCAAAATTATACGGGCAGAGTTTAGCCTACTGATTAGCCTTTTTAACCTAAATTTAATAACAGGCACGCAATTCGGGGTTAGTAATCAATACAGCATTTACGATAACTCACGAGATCAAATTCTCACAACGAACGACAAAGTGCGATACTTAAACATCCATCGAATTAACGACGAACGACAAAGTACGATACTTAAACATCCATCGATTTAACGACGAACGACAAAGTATAGCCCTAATGTGGGCGGCACTTAAACATCCATTGGATATATTGATCGATCGGACAATGAATCGTAATAGCGATCGAGTTAATACCCTGATTGCGGCGTCGATTAGTGACCCGTGTGTGTTAATTGTGATAAACAGAACGTATCTCGGTGCCTAGAAAGAATTTCTCCGTCGAACATACGTAGAATTTCAAGTGCCAATGTCTGCTATTTATACACAAATTTGGCTTAGCTTACGGATCGTAAGCATTAACCCTTACGGTCCGTAAGGGTCATGCAATCCGGATAAGGTGGCCACGTGTGGGACTAACTCAGCTGAGTCAACAGATTTCTTAAATTCATTTCTGCCAACGAATTATTTGGATAATCGTAAACTAGGAAATACCCCCCCTGAGTTTTAGGGGCCCTGATCCTGATTCTGATTGTTCTGAAAATTTTAGGGTTTGCGCAGAATCACTTGGGTGTCTCAATTAGGGTTTCCTATTGGTCAAATTAATTTAATAAATATGACTTTTGATGAGAGTTGTTACATTCTCCCCACCTTAATAAAATCTCATCCTCGAGATTTACTGGAATACTTGAGGATACTTTTTCATTTGGATTTCGGTTCCCAAGTGTATTCAGGTCCTCTCCTTGAATCCCACTTTTCTTGAACTAACACTAATCGTTTGTGTTTTGAGAAATTTGATCTTTCGATCTTCTATCTGAAGAGATTTCTCTACCAATTTTAACTTTTCGTTTACCTCTATATCTTAAAGAGGTACTACCAAGGATTTGTCTGATAGACATTTCATGAGATTGGATACATGAAATACATCATGTACTCCAGCTAACTCTCCTGGTAGTTGTAAACGATAAGCAACTGGTCCTATACGTTGGATTACTGGAAATGATCCTACGTACCTTGGATTTAACTTTCCTTTCTTACCGAATCTAATAACTCATTTCTAAGGAGATACTTTCAATAGCATTTTGTCTCCAACTCGAACTCCAACGGCTTTCATCTATTATCTGTATAAATCTTCTGGCAATCTCTATTCGTCTTTAGCCTTTTCTTCGTGATACTGAATATCACAGTCGTAGTTACTTAGGATTTTCATCCATCTTCTTTACCTCATGTTTAATTCTTTTTGCCCAAATATATATCTTAGACTTTGGTGGTCAGTATAGACAATAATTTTACTTCCGTAAAGATAATGTCTCCATATCTTAAGGGCAAAATTACGGCTCCTAATTCTAAATCATGAGTCATATAATTTTCTTCGTACTTTTTCAACTGTCTTGAAACATACGCAATTACCTTTTTGCGTTGTATTGACATACATCCAAATCCTAGCTTTGAAGCATTACCGTATACTTCAAATTCTTCAGTTCATAAGGATAAGATTGGAGCATTTGGTTAATTTCTGCTTTAAGATCCTAAAGGCTTTTTCTTCTTTAGGTCTCTTATTCAAACTTAACTGTTTTATAGGTTAGCTTAGTTAATGATATAGCTATCTTAAAAAAATCCTTAATTAAACTGTCTATAGTATCCGGCTAAACCTACAAAACTCCTAATTTCCATTGCTGATTGCGGAACCTTTCATTTGGTAATTGCTGCTATCTTATCAAGATTTAAGTGAATACCTTCATGATTCACCATATTACCTAGAATTTGCACTCCTTGCAACCAAAATTCACACTTCGAGAATTTGGCATAAAACTTCTCTTTTCTTAACAAAGTTAAGAATGCATGCAAGTGCTGACAATGTTCTTCCTGACTTTTGGAATAAATAAGTATATCGTCGATGAAGACAATTACAAATTTATCAAAATACGGTTTACAGATTCTATTCATCATGTCCATGAATGCTGCAGGTGCATTCGTTAATCCGAAGGGCATGATTGTAAACTCGTAATGACCATACCTAGTTCTGAAAATGGTTTTAGGTATGTCTTTCTTTTGTACTTTTAATTGATGATAACCGAAGCGTAAAAATATCTAGCTCTTTGAAGTTGACCGAATAGATCATTAATCCTAGGTAATGGGTATTAATTCTTAATTATAATCCTTATTCAATTCCCTATAATCAATACACATTTTCATCGAATCATCCTTTTTAAATAACACTGTGTTAACCTATAAGGTGCCTTGGCTTATCGGTATAGTTCCTGGATTTAAAGGAATTCTAAATTCTATCTCCCTATCAGGTAGTAACCCTGATAACTCTTTTTGGGAATACATCTGGGTATTCTGAAACTACAGAAATTTCCTTAAATTCTTTATCTTTAGTATTAATGATTACTGAAATCATGTATACTATTCCTTGCTTTTGTTCATAATTAGCAACTTTCATTACTGATATGAACTTTAGGGTTTTACATAGCTTATCTCCTGTAATCATTATTACTTCTCCATTGGATGCACAAATTTCTATGGAATTCTTATCACAGCTAATTTGAGCATAATTGTTTTACTAATCAATCCATTCTTAGCACAACCTTGATTTCAACTATTTACATAAATAATAGGGTTGCAGAAAATTTATGACTTAAAAGTTCTATTTCTACGTGTTGCAGAACCTTATTTATTTTAACTGAATTCCCATCTGCCGTTTCTATTGTAGAAATTTGCCCAATGCTGGTAAGTTAAAAGTTTGGAAGAATAAAGTATTTATAAAACTTTGGTTTACACCAGAGTCAAATAATACTTTTGTGTAAACGTTGTGAACTAAGAACGTACCGGCTATCACATCTGGAATGAGTTCTGCTTCCTTAGCAGTTAGTTGGAAGGCTCTTACATTCCTTTTTGCTCCTTCTGCAGGTTTTGCTTTATTGTTAGATGGTTGGTTCAGTTTTCGACAATCTGGCCTAAGATGTCCAGCTTCTCCACAGTTGTAGCAAACTGAAAATTTCTTCCTCCTGCAGTCTTCTTCTTGATGCCCCGGAATTTTGCAAAAATTGCAATATCCTTTGCATCTTCCAAAATGCTTTCTTTTACAAAAATTGCAAAATGGGCTAGTAGAAGATTGACCATTCCCTCCTTTCTTGAAATTGTTATGGTTAACTGGACGAAATTCTTGGGTAATCTTTTGGGCTACTTCCTTCCTTCTATTTTCTTCTCTTGTCTGTACTAGTTCGTCTGTCAGAGTATTGGCTAAATCTACCGCATCATCAATCGTGCGAGGTTTCGCAGCCTTGACGATATTACGGATTTCGGAAATCAATCCCCAAATATAACGAGAAATAAGTACCGGCTCTGGCGAAGCCAGGGTTGGTACTACTCTAGCATATTCGAAGAATGTCGAAGTATACCCTCGACAATCTACATCCATATCCGGTGGGTTAGAAACTTATTTGTCATTTGTTCCTTTTCATACTCAGGACATAATTTTCTTTCTACAAAGCTCTTAAATTCTTCCCAGTTCATAGCATACGCCATCCTTCTTCCTTTTGCTTGTAACACCGTATTCCACCATTCTAGCGCCACTTCTTTGAAAATGTTTGACGCGTACATGACTTGATCATCCTGAGCACATTTACTTATGGCAATTACTGCCTCGGTTTTCTCTAACCAACGCAGTGCCGCAGTCGCTCCTTCATTGCCTGCAAACTCAGTGGGTTTACAAGCAAGAAATTCTTTGTAAGTGCAACCAGGCGTTGCAGCTTTCCTTTTCTTAGGGAGCGGAGCTTGCCGTGGTTCATTATCATGATTAACATGATTACTGCCTCTGTTTATACTATTACTGAAGTTATCTTCAGAAATACGTTTACTAGGAACGATTTGTTGCGGTTCGATTGGATTTTTAACAGCAGCAACGATTGCTGGAATAACATTGGCTATCCCTTGAGCAACCATTGCTGGAATAGCGTTGGCTATCCCTTGAGCAACGATATTTTCTATATCCTGCCTAGTCATAAATTGATCCCCCGGTTGTTGCTCAGATTGATTAACCTCATTAACTGGTTCATTATTAGCGTTTTCCATCTGATAACTAATTTATAGATAAATAATTAGTATCAAAGAAATAATCCAATGTTACAATTATTTGCACATAATCACGTAAACAATTATACAACCAAAATTGTAATTTTCTAATATTTCTTTTGTTTTATAGATTATATCATGCTTCTATATACAACCGTTTTATTATTTATTTTACACATACTGATTTTACTATTACTATTACACAATCATAGTTTCATAAATCCCCTATCCTTTGTCAGTTGATTTTCTAGTAACGGCGTTCCCTCTTATCGTAATTCCAGGAGATCTATCCCAAAATCTCTTGGATCCTATTCCCAGCATCCATTAATTCTTTATCAAAATGATGGAGTTTAGCCATATTTTCGTTACTCATTGGTGGATTTGGTAAAGGTTCTGGATTGAACTGAGGAAAAAGCTTATAGGGATTGTTTTGTAAATGTATTTCATTAGTCAACCATTCATCTATTTGCAAGTGGATTGAAGGGTTTGGAATAGCTGGTTCTAAGTTTATTGGTAGTTGTGTTTCAAGAGAATGAATAAAATCATTTTCATTAATAGGCTCAATAGTATCATTGGTTGCCATTATAAAATCTAGTTCTTCTTGAGATGGTAACCCCTCAATTTGCCTAGAGCTTTCCCCAATTTCCATTTTCTTAGGCTTAGGTTTCTCGAGAGGTAAAGCGTTGAATTCTATAGGTTCTTTTATGTCTGGAATATACCTATTGAAATCTCTGGAAATCTCTATTCTTACTGGATAAAGATTTAAATTCTGAAGGACGTCAGACAAGTCACTCATGCTGTTTAGCAAAATACACACAATTACTAAGTCATAACAAAATTTTATAGAACAACTTTTTAAATAGTATTTCATACTGGGTAACTACCAAAACAACTGAAAATTAAAACACACTAGATTTTATTTGTAAATTTATTTATTTACTGAATAAGGTTTCTGGACTGTAGATAATAAAGATGCTAAACTTAAATTATTTAAGAACTTGTTTTAATTGCTACATTAGTTAGCATATAAAGATCTGCCCATACTGTATACAGTTAACTAGATAATAAAACATATAATCACAAAAAATAGCAATTAATAAAAATTAAGTATTTTCTAAATACTTAATTGGCTTAAATCAGTGGCTCTGATACCATTTTTTTTTCTGTCACGGCCCCCGACCCGGTTTGACCCGTTTCAGGAGCCGCGGGACAGAAATCCCGTGATATTTAATTAATTGAGTTTAACAGCGGAAGTTTAACATCAGGATCTTTTTAAGACTGAAATATTTCCCGATTATTTTATTTCACAACGCGGGATAAAACCCGGTAATTTACAATCTTGAGATTTCACGAAGAAATCTTTTATTTTACAAAACATGTTTCTTTATTTTATACTGAGCCACTTCTTTGAGCTTGTAGTGCTATATGGCACTTTTCCTAGATCATAACAGATTACCAGAAACATGTTTGAAAAAGGTTTTGTCAGCGGGAAATACTGAGTGAATCATTCTATTTTGCATAATGATGCATAGTTATTAATTACAGCATAAGAGCGATTACAATGGCTTCTATCTTATTTTTATCTGGCTTTCTGTCACAATGGTGACATGTCACAATGGTGACGATGGTCATACCACTATTTTGATCAATGAACCTAAATAGTGATGATTATCCCTGTAGGTCAATGAACCTAACAGTGATTATCCCGAGTAGGTCAATGAACCTATCTGGGAGAAATTAGTAATGTGCACAATACCCCACTAACCAGTAATTCAAGATATCCACGACTTAGTCCCTGTAATTATAACCTTGAAAATAATTTGAGGTATTGTAAAATAGTTGATAAAAAGAGAATGACTCACATTGCAAAATTATACGGGCAGAGTTTAGCCTACTGATTAGCCTTTTTAACCTAAATTTAATAACAGGAACGCAATTCGGGGTTAGTAATCAATACAGCATTTACGATAACTCACGAGATCAAATTCTCACAACGAACGACAAAGTGCGATACTTAAACATCCATCGAATTAACGACGAACGACAAAGTACGATACTTAAACATCCATCGATTTAACGACGAACGACAAAGTATAGCCCTAATGTGGGCGGCACTTAAACATCCATTGGATATATTGATCGATCGGACAATGAATCGTAATAGCGATCGAGTTAATACCCTGATTGCGGCGTCGATTAGTGATCCGTGTGTGTTAATTGTGATAAACAGAACGTATCTCGGTGCCTAGAAAGAATTTCTCCGTCGAACATACGCAGAATTTCAAGTGCCAATGTCTGCTATTTATACACAAATTTGGCTTAGCTTACGGACCGTAAGCATTAACCCTTACGGTCCGTAAGGGTCATGCAATCCGGATAAGGTGGCCACGTGTGGGACTAGCTCAGCTGAGTCAACAGATTTCTTAAATTCATTTCTGCCAACGAATTATTTGGATAATCGTAAACTAGGAAATACCCCCCCTGAGTTTTAGGGGCCCTGATCCTGATTCTGATTGTTCTGAAAATTTTAGGGTTTGCGCAGAATCACTTGGGTGTCTCAATTAGGGTTTCCTATTGGTCAAATTAATTTAATAAATATGACTTTTGATGAAAGTTGTTACACCCAGCATCTCACCGATCAGGCAGTCGAGCAGAGCAGACTGCCAAAACGTCTTAGTGCTACCACTACTTCTGATGCTCCAAGCGAGAACAAACGCAAATGGGATGGAAACTCAAGCAAGGGTTCAAGTTCTGTTCAGTCTCAGCAGCGAAGGACTGACGACTACAAGAGCCCTAGTAAACAATCTTCTGGTAATCAAGGACAGGGTGGGTATAAGGGAAACCACCGTTAGTGCAATCGATGTAATATGCACCACAACGGGCCGTGTAGCAAGAACAACTGTCAGAGATGCAACAAACTAGGTTACGCAGCAAAAGATTGTAGGAGCCTTTATCCTGCGAATCAGAGGCGACATCAGCAACAGACTCCACAGAACCAACGCCAGCAGCAGCAGCAAAAACATGGTAACAACAAGGGATGTTTCCAGTGTGGTGCTGAGGGCCACTTTAAAAGAGACTGCCCCCAGCTGAACCAGAATCAGAACAACAATAACAATCAAGGGAATGGAAATAACAGGGATAACAATGATGGCAGTGGTGCCAGGGGACGTGCTTTTGTGATTGGTCTGGGTGATGCGAGGAACGATCCCAATGTCATGACGGGTAAATTCCTACTGGATGATTTCTTTGTTTCTGTTTTATTCGATTCGGGTGCCGATACTAGTTACGTGTCCTTAAAAGTTAGTAAAATGCTTAAGCGTACCCCAATCCCTCTGGATTCTAAGCATGTTGTAGAACTAGCGAACGATAAACATCTTGAGGCCACACACATAGTTAAGGGTTCTAATCTCGCTTTAGTTGGTCAGACTTTCTCTATCGATCTTATTCCCATCGTACTTGGTAGCTTCGACGTTGTCATTGGGATGGACTGGTTATCCCAACATCGAGCGGAAATACTCTGCAAGGAGAAAATTGTCCGCATCCCTTGTGCAAGCGGTGAACCCCTCGTCATTCGTGGCGACAAGAGTGGTGCTGTTGTGGGCATCATCTCTTTCCTTAAGGCCCAGAAGTGTTTGCGAAAGGGCCACGCTGCTATACTAGCTCTCGTTACTTACACCAAAAAGAAAGAAAAGAAGAGAGAAGACATCTCGATCGTACGCGACTTTCCTGAGGCATTTCCTGAGGAATTACCTGGACTTCCGCCTCATCGTCAAGTCGAGTTTCAAATCGAGCTAGCTCCAGGAGCAGCGCCTATAGCTCATGCACCTTATCGTTTAGCTCCATCAGAATTAGAAGAACTGTCAGCGCAACTGCAAGAGCTTTTGGACAAGGGTTTCATCCGTCCTAGCTCTTCGCCCTGGGGAGCGCCAGTTTTGTTTACGAAGAAGAAAGCCTTTAGAATGTGTATAGACTATCGTGAACTCAACAAGGTGACCGTGAAGAATTGCTATCTTCTCCCACGTATCGATGACCTGTTCGACCAGTTGCAAGGGTTGAGCTTTTACTCTAAGATTGATCTGAGATCGGGCTATCATCAGCTGAGAGTCCGAGACGAGGACATCTCCAAGACAGCATTCAGGACTCATTACCTGCACTACGAGTTTCTAGTTATGCCTTTCGGGCTGACAAACGCAACTGCGGTTTTCATGGATCTAATGAACCGAGTGTGCAAACTTACTTGGATAAGTTCGTTATTGTATTCATCGACGACATCCTAATATATTCCAAGAGTCAGGAGGAACACGAGCGCCATCTATGACTCATTCTAGAACTTCTTCGAGCAGAACAACTTTATGCTAAGTTTTCGAAATGCAACTTTTGGCTTCGTGAAGTCCTTTTCCTAGGCCACGTGGTTAATAAGGATGTGATTCACGTTGATCCATCCAAGGTTGACTCGATCAAGAATTGGCTTGCACCTCGAACTCCAACTGAAATCCACCAATTCTTGGGTTTGGCAGGTTACTACAGAAGGTTTATCAAGGATTTCTCGAAGATTGTGCAGCCTCTTACTGTTCTTACTCAGAAGGGTGTCACCTACCGTTGGGGTGATGCCTAGGAATCCGCATTTCAGCAGCTAAAGTCGAACCTTTGTAGCACACCTATTCTCTCATTGCCTGAAGGCACAGACGATTTTGTGGTTTATTGTGACACGTTAATCCAAGGACTTGGTTGTGTGTTGATGCGACGTGAGAAAGTCATTGCTTACGCATCACGCCAACTTAAAGTTCACTAAAAGAACTACACTACTCACGAATTGGAGTTGGGAGCAGTGGTGTTTGCGCTTAAGATATAGAGACATTACTTTTACGGTACCAAGTGCACCATTTACACCGATCACACGAGTCTCCAGCATATCTTCGATCAGAAGGAGTTGAACATGCGACAGCGTCGATGGGTCGAACTCCTGAACGACTATGAATGCGCAATCAAGCACCATCCAGGCAAAGCCAATGTTGTGGCTGACACCCTCAGTAGTAAGGAAACCAAACCTAAGCATGTACGTGCGTTGCAGCTTACAATTCACTACAGTATTCCCGTCAAATTCGTGAGGCACAGATCAAAGCATTGAAGGAAGAAAACTTTAAAACTGAGTCCCTACGAGGATTGGAGAAATGGTTGGAACTAAAGGAAGACGGAGCTTACTACTTAGCGGGGCGCATCTGGGTCCCATTTTATGGTAGTTTGCGTGAGCTTGTGATGGATGAGGCACACAAGTCTCGTTACTCGGTATATCCTGGCTCTGATAAGATGTACCACGAACTCAAAACTACGTACTGGTGGCCCCACATGAAAGCTAACATAGCGACCTATGTTAGTAAATGCTTAACCTGTGCTAGGGTCAAAGTTGAGTACCAGAAGCCATCAGGCCTACTCCAACAACCAGAAATCCCCACATGGAAATGGGAGCAAATCTCCATGGACTTTGTTACTGGCTTACCTAGATCACAACGAGGAAACGATACCATTTGGGTGATAGTGGATCGACTGACCAGGTCTGCACACTTCCTGGCTATCAAAGAAACGAATAAGTTCTCTACTCTAGCAGACATCTACCTGAAGGAAGTAGTCTCGAGGCACGGGGTGCCAACTTCCATCATTTCTGATCGTGACTCACGTTTTACATCTGATTTGTGGCAGGCGATGCACAAATCCTTTGGCTCGCGTCTAGATATGAGCATAGCTTATCATCCACAGATGGATGGGCATACTGAACGCACCATCCAGACTCTTGAAGACATGCTTCGTGCATGTGTAATCGACTTTGGTAACGGCTGGGAAAGACACCTACCTTTGGTAGAGTTTTCATACAACAACAGTTATCACACTAGCATCCAGGCTGCTCCGTTCGAGGCTCTGTATGGACGGAAATGCCGATCACCCTTATGCTGGGCAGAAGTTGGCGACAGCCAAATCTCTGGCCTAGAACTCGTCGTCGACACGACGGAAAAGATTGCCCAAATACGACAACGAATGGCTGCAGCTCGTGACTGTTAGAAAAGCTACGCTGATAAGCGCAGGAAACCGCTCGAGTTCCAGGTTGGGGATCGAGTGCTACTTAAAGTCTCACCTTGGAAAGGTGTGGTTTGCTTTGGCAAGCGAGGCAAGCTAAATCCGCGTTATGTCGGACCTTTTGAAATCACTGAGAAAATCGGCAAGGTCGCGTACCGATTGAATCTGCCCGAAGAGCTCAGTGGAGTTCACAACGTATTCCATGTGTCAAATTTGAAGAAGTGTCTGTCATATGAGACTCTCATAGTTCCTTTCAAGGAACTCATTATCGACGACCAGTTGCGATTCGTTGAGGAACCTGTGGAAATTACGGACCGAGAAGTTAAGGTTCTCAAACGTACTAGAATACCCATTGTTCGAGCTCGTTGGAACTCCCGTCGTGGCCCAGAGTTTACCTGGGAACGAGAAGACCAAATGAAACACAAGTATCCCCAGTTGTTCGAGAAAGTGAGACCACTACTGAGGCTGAAGCTACTGCGGAATTTCGGGATGAAATTCCAAACCAACAGGGGGATGATGTGACACCCCAGGAAAACCAGGAAACCACGCAACCTAACTAGCTTCCTCAGTGACTACGTGCAAATTTCGGGACGAAATTTCTTTCAACTTGGGGATGATGTGACAACTCGTATTTAGAACCTTTTCGTTGTACTTTGATGTAACCTGTATGAACGTTATATGATTAACTGATGTGTTTGTTTGCAATGGAACGCTATGTTTTTACTATGTTATGTGTTTTGAAGATTAAGATGTATATGTATATCTAGTCGCGCAACATAAGTCAAAATGCACAAGCCCTTTTGGGCCGCACACCTTGTCCCTGGTCACACACACCCTCTCGGCCCAATACTATTTGTCTTATACTCGAGACCAAAGGGCAGCCCAAAGAAGGGTTCGGCCCACTCCCCTTATGGGGTTTTGTTCCTCATAATTCGCAAGCAAGAAAACACACACAAAACCCTAAGCTCTTTCTCTTGGAACTCGACGGCAGCCTCATCCTCTTTCGAAGCCACACGGATCGCATCACTCCCTTCTCTTGATCACACGTGTTTATTGGCAAACAAGCTCACGGTTAGTATAATATAAGATTTCGATTAGTATGTTATCTTGTTGGAGCATATGTGTGATGTTTGTGTATGTTATGTACTCGATTGATGTTGATTCAATGACTAAGTTGTACAAATTCGTTGAATGAATCTTGATAATCAACCTGTTAAAAATCAGGATCAAGGGTGTGGGTTGTGCAATGGATTGGTGGTCACTAGATTGATTAGATATTTGTTATAAAAAATGCTATGTCGATATGCAAGTGTGTTTTGATCCGAATTGTGTATCGCTTGTATTTGTTAGTGGCATGATGATTTAGGAATTAAGAGTTAATAATATAAGTTGATCCAATTTTTGATGATGATGGGTTGTTTTTATGATTAGGGTTAATTAGGGTTTATGAGAATTAATTGGTAAATGCTTGATTTGATCAATTATTTGCAAAGATAGAAACTGCTAGAATGGAAAAACTGATTTCCGAAATTCATGGCACCAAATAACTAATCGCACAAGTCCCCTAATCGCACAAGGGCATCTCGCACAAGTTCTGGTCGCACAAGTGAATCGCACAAGCTAGGATATCATAGGGTACAACTGTTATAGCACATAGTACTGTCTGTTCATGAATGACCGCACAATATATTGTGGATTGCACAAGACTGTACTGATCTCACAATATATTGGGCCGCAGAAGAAGCCTCCTTGTTTAATACTTTTGGGCCGCACATATTATTAGACTTTATGTTTAATGGGCCGGGGTATGGATTGGATCGCATAACATGTTGTTGATCGCACAAGTTTGTGCGGATCGCACAACAGGTTGGGCCAGTTATTGATTGGGCTTTATTTACTGAATCGCACAAGATAATCGGGCTCGCACAAGCTCACCAGCCCAATCACTTGAATCACACAATTTGAGTTTTATTTGTGAAATTGCATGCTACTGTTTAATATGCTAAGTGTTGATCAACCAGTTACTATGATAATGCATGTATGCCACGATCCTTCTGTGTACGGAAATTGTTAGTTATGTGTGAAACCTATGTGAATTACTTGAACCTAGACCTAACTTATATGGTAACCATGCTAAGACGTGGTTGTCCATAAATAGCTCAAGTGACCTTTTGTTTATCTGTCGAGCTAATCTAAGGTGAGTTCACACTTTCTACAAGGCATGGGATTCCCGGTGGTTTGGGAATGGGTTAACGCTTAATAAAGAAACCTGCGTATTCTCCTTGGGTAGAATACGTACTCCCACCCTCTTTGTTGAAGGGTGACAACATTGAAACCTGCGTGTTCTTCTTGACACGTACTCCCACCCTCTTAACTGAAGGGTGACAACATTGACACTAGACGCAACTCTATCATTAAGTCCCTCATTTTTATATCGACTTAATCATCGGGCCAATGACGAACGGTTCATTAGTTAAATAGCGCTATTAGGTTTGACAAGCCTCACACCGTGCCACAGAGGACGGGCGTGGACTAATGGATCTGGGCACTAGTCAATGATGATAGACATTGACGCAGGGCACATAAATATAACTACAGTCAGTAGTCGATATGGTAACGGGTCTAGAGGTTAACATGGGGAAGCCCCACTGGTTATGGTTTGGGAAACAAGGAATTCGATAACTCGTGGTTTTGGAAACAACTTATGGTTTTTGGAACAACATTAAACTGGATAACCAACTGTGAACTCGCTCAACATTGTTATTGATTCGTTACTATATGCCTTGCAGGTCGTTAGGTGCTTAGATGGAGCTTGCACAGGAGGAAGAGGTTGTTGTGGGACATGGACTGTTGAGTTCCATGTTAAACTTATGAACTTTTAAACTTATGTTTTGGGTTTTGAACTTTATGCTTCCGCTGATAACATGGACTTGTTAAACGGTTTTGACACCAATTATATTGTTTGGTTTGGACTTTTATTTATTTAATTATATTGTTCAATATGATTGGCGGCTGGATCCTGGCCAGTCACGCCTCCTGCGGTGATACTCCGCTTGTGGATTTTTGGGGTGTGACGCGAACCTTATCATCGGGCAATCGTAACTTTTCTCCCACCACGCGTGACTTTTCTTCGATCGTCCATTCCTTCGCCCTCGCCTTTTGGGCCGTGACCTCGGTGTATGTTTTAAATTGTGTCATAAACTCCTCCATCTTTTGATCGACCTTTTGCTTTTCTTTCATTGACGCCGCCTCCTTCTTTGATTTGTGGGGGCCCGGGGGACGTTGTTTAAATTTATGTGACATCTCGCACCCGATCTGCCAACGCTATAACTACCGGTTTCCGAGGTTCTTTGCCGTTTTGCCATCTCCACCTCGTTCGGAACCGGCGCCCACTTTGGGGCCATTCGCATAACTTCCCACGCCCGAACGTGGGTGAACGTGGTGTGATGGTTCGTCATGTAAACATCCAATGCCTTTTTAAAGACATCCTCGTCGCTCATCCCACTACGACGCCCACTTGAATATATTTTATTATATTCGTCCGAAAACTTGTTGACGAACCCGCTCATTTTTTGCCATTTAGAAGACACCGAGTCGACATCTCGATATGACCCTTGTTCCATTAGCTCAAGAAACTTCGCCAAAACTAATTTCCAAAACCCCTCACCCGTTTGATTGTTACCTATATTGGAAAAAATATATGTTACAAAAAATTAATACTACAAAGTATATACTTAACAAAAATACAAGTTATTTTGACGTACCTTTAATGGGGTGTGTGGACGAGCCTATATAAGCTTTCGCTAAGGCTTCTTCCTCGAGTTGCGTCCATTGTTTCGGCTTCGGTTTGGACGGTTGGCTTTGCTCACCCGCAACTTGCTTGCCTTTTTTCGTTTGTTTTTTTGCGGTTGGGTCTCGGGAACAACTTCAACAACATCTTCGTTGGGTTCGGTTCGAATGGGTTGCGATGGTTGTTCGGGTTGAACGTGTCACACCCTGACTTTTGCGGAAGCGTATGATGTGTGACTTGTTCAATATCATTGCATTCAATTATAATAAACAACTATATGCTTAAAACATGATGTTCATCCATTCATAAGTTCTAAAAATTACAAACACAAATCTTTTAAGTTTCAACCAAAATCCTCAAGTTATGTTACAATACAAAAGTGGATGACATCTAAACTTGAACTTTACGTCTTGAAAACAACACCTGCACCCAAGATCCATCTTTTCCTGAAATACATGTAATTTTGAAAACATCAACAAAAGTTGAGCGAGTTCATGTGTTTCTGTATGAGTTCGAATAATCTTGTAAACATCTGTAAGTATGCCTTGTGTAAACCGGTATGAAAGCGTCTATGAACAGATCAATAATGTGTAGCTAAGACATTAATATGTGTGGTATGTAGTAAGTGTGGTATGTCTTAGCTAAAACATCTGTAAGTATGCCTTGTGTAAACCGGTATGAAAGCGTCTATGAACAGATCAATAATGTGTAGCTAAGACATTAATATGTGTGGTATGTAGGAAGTGCTCAAACCTCGCGAATTTCCTCTGGTCCATGCGGCAGGAACGACATAGTCACCACATGCGGCCACACAAGGACCCATGGGTGGGGCTCGCTACACCCAGATAGATCTACCACTCATGCCCCTCCGGTCTTAAACTAGATTAATGGCACTTAAGAGAGATACTACATCATCCACGTGATCTAACAATTCATTCCTTAGCTATATCATACCATTGAAACATTTGAAATCTTTGAAACATGTATCTCACCCCCGAGGGTTATAAAATTGAAAACAGTTAAAAGAAAAGGGGGACATGAACTCACTGATTTGCGTCCTGTTCCTTGTAACTCAAAGATCCTTTCTTCTGGTCGTACAACTACCTACACACGTGCTATGTTTTATTAGACGGCTAGGCCGTGTAACGACTCTTAGTCTTATGTGTTATGACTTATCATGTTTTGAGTTACATCTTTGATATACTTTATGTAGTTTCAAAGTATATAATTATTGGTTAAAATAATAATATTTTAACTTAAATTATATTTGTCAATTATTTGGAATATTGTTAAAATAATATATTTTAACTTAGTTCATTTTGAAATCTTTTCATGAGTATTTCCTGTGACACCTGTGCCTCTGCGACCATCAAACAAATATCAAACCAATGAAATATTGTATTTCATACTTGGGATTTGTATAAATATGTGTATCTTTTGCACATATCAATTCTCGTTCGATTTCAAGCTTTAAATTTTCTGGAAGGTTATACGCGCACTGATGCGTAAATATAACCAGTTTAATGCAACGAACACTTTGGAATAGTGAAATATGTCACACCCCCAAAATCCACACGCGGAGTATCACCGCTTGGAGGCGTGACTGACCAGGATCAAGCCACCAATCATATTGAACAAAGTAATTTAGTAAATGTAATACAACCAAACAATATGAAAGGTGTTCAAAACAAAAGTATAGTATCAATGTTTAGCGGAAGCATAAATGTAAAACCCAACATAAGTAGTAAGTTTGCAATCATAAGCGTTTAACATGGCATCCACGATCCATGTCCCACAACGACCGCGCCTCCCTGTGCAAGCTCCATGAGTACCTAACGACCTGCAAGGCATGTACAACAAGTCAACAACAAAGTTGAGCGAGTTCACAGTTGGTTGTTTAGTTATAGTATTCGTTTCATAAACCGTATGTTTGTTTAGTAACCAATGTATCGTATTATTTTGTATCGCGGCCTTCCCGGCATGTGTGCGAAGATTAGTGGGGGTCTCCCATGTATTCTAGACTAGTTGTATTTGTATCGCGGCCCTCCAGGCATGTTTGCGAAGTTTAGTATTCGTATCACGGCCATTCCAGGCATGTGTGCGAAGATTAGTATTCGTATCGCGGCCATTCCAGGCATGTGTGCGAAGATTAGTATTCGTATCACGGCCATTCAGACGTGTGTGCGAAGAGTAGTATTTGTATCACTAATCTAGAAGTATCTACAAGTAACCTGCCTCTCCCGAGGTCAGTGGTACGTAATTCCCAGTATCAATGTGTGTACAAGTAATCATCCAAACCCATTCCCAACCCCGGGAATCCCAAGCCTTGGTAAGAGTGTGAACTCACATTGGTTTGCTCGGTATGCTAAACTATGTGCTCGCAAATAATCAATCAAGTCCTATAGTATGCACGTATACTCAATCAGTTCAAGTTCGTAAAGTTTCACATGCAATTAATACCACAGGGTATGTTTGACAGTTGATATCATGCATCATACATCAGTTAATCACATTCATATAATCCATGTTTCACATAAAAGCTTTCTTAGTTTAATCTAACAATATCATCCATTAACATAACTAACGGTGTTAATGGGTTTAACGAGGTTACCGCACTTAACTGGATTAATACACTTTGCATAGTTCACATGCATAACAGAGTTAATCAGAAACATATCACAGTTAACTCACATAACATAGTTAACATAACAGAGTTAACATAGGTAACATAACCCAGTTAATATACTTAATATAATCAACCTGCTTAACAGCGTTAATAAACTTAACAGGGTTATCAGATTGGACATAACAAGGTTACTGTATTACAACTTAGACGAAATCACAACAAACGAATCAGTTATTGGCGAAATCACCTTGGGCCGAAAACACTTTGGGCGAAAACACTTGGTCGAAAACCCTTTTTAAACTAGTCATGATATTACTGGTTTTGATCAAGTTATCTTTGTCAAGAATTCATGTAACCAAGTCAATTAAATCTGATCCTAACAACCATATGCATTCTAAATTCTTATTGGACCTATTCAACATAATGGATCTGAAAAATTCATTCAAAAGTCTTGAAATCTTTAATGTAATGTTTAGATCAATGCCACGACAACAACACACAACATCAATTCCATAATATATTACACATAATCAGATTATTCATACACCCCTTATCATCGATTAATGAGGGCACTAGCATGTGATTTCTAATCTATTTGTATTGAAACAAGTGTACCCCTACTTCCTTGTCATACTTTTTACCACATCAACTACATAATTACTCACATATAGATATGCATCGGCATTAATAAGTTGCCACATATCAAGCTATTAACAATCACATGCAAACTTGAACCATAATGGCCGACACATGCATTGCTCATTATCAATTTGGATGCACTTTCAATACATGTCACATGTACTAATATTATAGGATATTGAGCCCACAAAACCAAGCAAACATCAATATAATAATATTACTAACCGAATTTTCGATCCACAAAGAGGATGCCTCGAGAGGGGGGTATTCCACTGTCGTCGCACAGAAAGGGGTAGGAATAGGGTTTTGTTTTGTTGTGTGCATAATACTTTTCGTACATATAAGAACATGTAAAAGAAAAAGGAGTGGTTGGGCCGGCTAGGTTTGCTAATTCACGAATGGATTGGGCCGAGATCTAAAGATTCACATTTTCGGTTTTTGGGTCAAACTCCATTACATCGATGGGCTTCAAACGAACTAACACACACACACATATCATGGCCCATTTAAGTCTTGCGGCTCAACGTACACACGACATAGAAGTTGGCTCGTTATACACGCACACACACGCAAATACAATACGATTTAACATATTACAACGTGTACAGTTGTGAAACAAACAAGTCGTGTCAACAAACAATCTAAACAATTAACGTGCAATAGTGCGAAGATGGAATCTTGGAAACTCGAGTTGTCACATTATCCCCAACTTGAAAGAAATTTCGTCCCGAAATTTAGTACGTGGTTACTGAGGAAGCTAGTTGTGTTGTGTAGTTTACTGGTTTTCCTGGGGTGTCACATCATCCCCCCGTTGATTTGGAATTTCGTCCCGAAATTCTGTAGTAGCTTCATCCTCAGTAGTGGTTGCACTGTTTCCGAATAACTGGGGATACTTGAGTTTCATTTGATCTTCTCGTTCCCAGGTGAACTCTGGGCCACGACGTGAGTTCCAACGAACTCGAACAAGAGGTATTCTGGTGTGCTTAAGGACCTTAACATCCCGGTCCATGATTTCAACTTGTTCCTCGACGAATCGCAACTGTTCTTCGATAGTGAGTTCCTTCAAAGGAACTATGAGGGTCTCATCTGACAGACACTTCTTCAGATTCGACACGTAAAAAACGTTGTGAACTGCACTGAGTTCTGCGGGCAGGTTTAGTTTGTAGGCCACTTTGCCTATCTTCTCAATGATTTCAAACGGTCCGACGTAACGTGGATTGAGTTTGCCCCTTTTGCCAAAACGAACCACACCCTTCCTGGGTGAGACTTTAAGTAGAACCCGGTCCCCGACCTGGAATTCTAGAGGCTTTCGGCGCTTGTTTGCGTAGGCTTTCTGACGGTCGCGAGCTGCCGCCATGCGTTGTCGTATCTGTGCAACCCTTTCTGTTGCGTCTACTACCAGTTCTGGACCTGTGATCTGACTGTCACCCACCTCTGCCCAACAAAGAGGTAATCGGCATTTACGCCCGTACAATGCCTCAAATGGAGCGGCTTGAATGCTGGTGTGGTAACTGTTGTTATACGAAAACTCCACCAAAGGGAGGTGTTTTTCCCAGCCGTTGCCGAAATCAATTACACATGCCCGAAGCATGTCTTCTAGAGTTTGAATAGTGCGCTCAGACTGCCCATCCATCTGAGGGTGATAAGCTGTGCTCATGTCTAATCAAGAGCCAAAAGATTTGTGCATTGCCTGCCACAGTTCTGAAGTAAATCGTGCATGACGATCAGGGATAATAGAGGTTGGCACCCCGTGCCTCGAGACAACTTCCTTAAGATATACGTCTGCTAGAGTAGAGAACTTGTCTGTTTCCTTGATAGCCAAGAAGTGTGCAGAGTTAGTGAGCCGATCCACGATCACCCAAATAGTATCATTCCCACGTTGAGATCTAGGCAGGCCAGTAACAAAATCCATGGAAATTTGCTCCCATTTCCATTGTGGTATCTCTGGTTGTTGGAGTAGGCCCGATGGTTTCTGATATTCAGTCTTGACTCTCGCACAAGTCAAACACTTGCTAACATAAGTTGCTATATGAGCTTTCATGCTAGGCCACCAATATGTAGTTTTCAAATCGTGGTACATCTTATCCGAACCAGGATGTACTGAGTAGCGAGAGTTATGAGCTTCATCCATTACAAGCCCGCGTAAGTTGCCATAGAGTGGGACCCAGATGCGTCCCGTTACATAGTAGGCGCCGTCTGCATTTTGTTCTAACCGCTGCCTTGAGCCGCGTAGGGCTTCAGCCCTAACGTTTTCTGGTTTCAATGCTTCCACCTGAGCATCTCGTACCTGGGAAGGAAGACTAGATTGAATGGTAAGTTGTAATGCTCGCACGTGTTTAGGTGTAGTATCTTTTCGACTGAGGGCGTCGGCCACAACATTGGCTTTGCCCGGATGGTATCTGATTGCACATTCGCAATCATTCAATAGCTCGACCCATCGACGTTGTCGCATGTTTAACCCTTTGCTTGAGGATATGCTCGAGACTCCTGTGATTGGTGTAAATGGTGCACTTGGTACCGTACAGGTAATGTCTCCATATCTTGAGTGCGAAAACAACAGCTCCCAGCTCCAAATCGTGTGTGGTGTAATTCCTTTCGTAAATCTTAAGTTGGCGCGAAGCATAAGCAATGACTTTATCTCGTTGCATCAACACACATCCAAGACCCTGAATGGATGTGTCGCAGTAGACTACAAAATCATCTGTGCCTTCAGGCAATGGGAGGATAGGTGTGCTACAAACTCTATCCTTTAAGTGTTGAAATGCTGATTTCTGTGTATTACCCCAACGATAGATAACGCCTTTCTGAGTTAGTGAGGTGAGGGGTTGTGCAATCTTGGAGAAGTCCTTGATAAACCTTCTGTAATAACCTGCCAAACCCAAGAATTGGCGAATTTCTGTTGGTGTGCGAGGTGCAGGCCAGTTCTTGATCGAATCTACCTTGGATGGATCAACATGAATCCCATCCTTGTTTACCACGTGGCCTAGAAAGTGGACTTCACGAAGCCAGAAGTCGCATTTTGAAAACTTGGCGTACAGCTGTTCCGCTCGAAGGAGTTCCAAAATGAGTCGTAAATGATGCTCGTGTTCCTCCTGACTCTTGGAATAAATCAAAATGTCGTCGATAAATACAATAACGAACTTATCCAAATAGGGCTTGCACACTCTGTTCATAAGATCCATGAAAACCGCAGGCGCGTTTGTTAGCCCGAATGGCATGACTAGAAACTCGTAGTGGCCGTAGCGAGTTCTAAATGCTGTTTTGGAGACGTCCTCGTCCTGGACTCTCAATTGATGATAGCCTGACCTCAGGTCAATCTTCGAGTAATAGCTCGACCCTTGCAACTGGTCGAATAAGTCGTCGATGCGTGGAAGAGGATAGCGATTCTTCACGGTCACCTTGTTCAGTTCGCGGTAATCTATGCACATGCGGAAGGTACCGTCTTTCTTCTTCACAAATAATACTGGAGCTCCCCAGGGCGAAGAGCTAGGACGTATGAGACCCTTTTCCAAAAGTTCTTGCAATTGTTTAGATAGTTCTTCCAGTTCGGTTGGAGCTAAACGATAAGGTGCTCGAGCTATGGGTGCTGCTCCAGGAGCTAGCTGGATCTGAAATTCGACCTGGCGATGAGGCGGTAGCCCAGGTAAATCTTCAGGAAACACTTGAGGAAAGTCGCGTACTACTGGAATATCCTAAATCTTCTTCTCTTTCGTTGATGCGTCAGTAACAAGCGCTAAGATAGCGGTGTGGCCCTTTCGCAAACTCTTCTGGGCCTTAAGAAAGGAGATGATGCCCACAATAGCACCACTCTTGTCGCCTTGAATTTCGAGAGGTTCCTTGCCAGAACAGGGAATACGAACAATCTTCTCTTTGCAAAGGATCTCCGCTTGCTGTTGGGATAACCAATCCATCCCAATGACGATGTCGAAACTACCCAAAACTATAGGAATGAGATTGATGGAGAATGTCTGACTAGCTAAGACGAGGTTACCACCCTTGACTACCAGAAGATTGCTGACCAAGGCTCTGATAGTCATCGATATTTCGCTGCTGTGCCTGGGACTGAACTGAAGTTGAACCCTTGCTGGAGGTTCCACCCCACTTTCTCTTGTTGTCACTGGGAATAGCAGAAGTAGTAGTAGTAGTAGCACCAATACGCTTTGGCAGCTTGTTCTGTTCCACTGCCTGGTCTGTGAGACGATGAGCAAAACGAGTAACATCCTGGACAGTAGCAAGGTTAGCAGCAGTCACATGGCTTTGAATCTCTGGTACTAAGCCTTTTGAGGTACAGCTCAATGCGCTTGATGGGAGGATCCACCATAGTTGGACACAAAATTGCCAGTTCGTTAGATCGCTTCGTATACGCCTCTATCTCTGACCCCGTCATCTTCAAGTTAAAGAACTCCACTTCCATCTTGTGGATGTCATCACGGTTACAGTATTCTCGCTTGATCAGTTTCTTAAAATCATTCCATGGGGTGGCATTAGCAGCCGCCAGCCCCAGCATCTGAACTTGCGCGTTCCACCAAGTTAGCGCAGTGCCTTCGAGAGTACCAGTGGCGTACTTCACCCTGCAAGCCTCAGGGCATTCACACATCTCAAAAACAGACTCGAGCTTTTCAAACCAATGGAGGAGTCCAACTGCTCCTTCCGTGCCACTGAATGTGCTAGGACGACAGTCCATGAACGTCTTGAATGTGCATACATGTGGCTGAGCGTGTTGACTTGTCGTGTGCGTAAGAGTAAACATACTTAAGCACGAGTGTTGGTTTACGAGAGTAGGATCTAAGGATCCTAGAGTAGGTTGTGATGGCAGGCTATACCTCCTGCCTGGGCAGCTGCGAGTGCTGCAGTAACTTGTTCAGTGATCAAAGCCGCCAACTGGGCTTGAGTTAAGTTAACGCGTCCACTCATGATCTTCATATCAAGGGAAACATGAGTGAGAGAGGTTCGCGAAAGTGCGATGACAGAAGAGAGTAGGCACACATGTGTTTTCAAACACTAGTTGTTATGTTTATCTAAGCATACCATGAGCAAAGTTCTATGTAATCTAGCAAGTAGGCAATGTAATCATAAATCATATCACCTAGAATGTCGAGTCTTGCACGTGGAGCGAAGCGTCGTTGTGGATCGTTGAGCACTGTACAGGTTATAGTCTGGTTTTAACAAAAACGTTTTCCCCTTATTAAAACCAAGTTCACTATAACCAATGGCTCTGATACCAATCTGTCACACCCCCAAAATCCACACGCGAAGTATCACCGCTTGGAGGCGTGACTGACCAGGATCAAACCACCAATCATATTGAACAAAGTAATTTAGTAAATGTAATACAACCAAACAATATGAAAGGTGTTCAAAACAAAAGTATAGTATCAATGTTTAGCGGAAGCATAAATGTAAAACCCAACATAAGTAGTAAGTTTGCAATCATAAGCGTTTAACATGGCATCCACGATCCATGTCCCACAACGACCTCGCCTCCCTGTGCAAGCTCCATGAGTACCTAACGACCTGCAAGGCATGTAACAACGAGTCAACAACAAAGTTGAGCGAGTTCACAGTTGGTTGTTTAGTTATAGTATTCGTTTCGTAAACCGTATGTTTGTTTAGTAACCAATGTATCGTATTATTTTGTATCGCGGCCTTCCCGACATGTGTGCGAAGATTAGTGGGGGTCTCCCATGTATTCTAGACTAGTTGTATTTGTATCGCGGCCCTCCAGGCATGTTTGCGAATTTTAGTATTCATATCGCGGCCATTCCACGCATGTGTGCGAAGATTAGTATTCGTATCGCGGCCATTCCAAGCATGTGTGCGAAGATTAGTATTCGTATCGCGGCCATTCCAGACGTGTGTGCGCAGAGTAGTATTTGTATCACTAGTCTAGCAGTATCTACAAGTAACCTGCCTCTCCCGAGGTCAGTGGTACGTAATTCCCAGTATCAATGTGTGTACAAGTAATCATCCAAACCCATTCCCAACCCCGGGAATCCCATGCCTCGGTAAGAGTGTGAACTCACCTTGGTTTGCTCGGTATGCTAAACTATGTGCTCGCAAATAATCAATCAAGTCCTATAGTATGCACGTATACTCAATCAGTTCAAGTTCGTAAAGTTTCACATGCAATTAATACCACAGGGTATGTTTGACAGTTGATATCATGCATCATACATCAGTTAATCACATTCATATAATCCATGTTTCACATAAAGGCTTTCTCAGTTTAATCTAACAATATCATCCATTAACATAACTAACGGTGTTAATGGGTTTAACGAGGTTACCGCACTTAACTGGATTAATACACTTTGCATAGTTCACATGCATAATAGAGTTAATAAAAAACATATCACAGTTAACTCACATAACATAGTTAACATAACAGAGTTAACATAGTTAACATAACCCAGTTAATATACTTAATATAATCAACCTGCTTAACAGCGTTAATAAACTTAACAGGGTTATCAGATTGGACATAACAAGGTTACTGTATTACAACTTAGACGAAATCACAACAAACGAATCAGTTATTGGCGAAATCACCTTGGGCCGAAAACACTTTGGGCGAAAACACTTGGTCGAAAACCCTTTTTAAACTAGTCATGATATTACTGATTTTGATCAAGTTATCTTTGTCAAGAATTCATGTAACCAAGTCAATTAAATCTGATCCTAACAACCATATGCATTCTAAATTCTTATTGGACCTATTCAACATAATGGATCTGACAAATTCATTCAAAAGTCTTGAAATCTTTAATGTAATGTTTAGAACAATGCCACGACAACAACACACAACATCAATTCCATAATATATTACACATAATCAGATTATTCATACACCCCTTATCATCGATTAATGAGGGCACTAGCATGTGATGTCTAATCTATTTGTATTGAAACAAGTGTACCCCTACTTCCTTGTCAAACTTTTTACCACATCAACTACATAATTACTCACATATAGATATGCATCGGCATTAATAAGTTGCCACATATCAAGCTATTAACAATCACATGCAAACTTGAACCATATTGGCCGACACATGCATTGCTCATTATCAATTTGGATGCACTTTCAATACATGTCACATGTACTAATATTATAGGATATTGAGCCCACAAAACCAAGCAAACATCAATATAATAATATTACTAACCGAATTTTCGATCCACAAAGAGGATGCCTCGAGAGGGGGGTATTCCACTGCCGTCGCACAGAAAGGGGTAGGAATAGGGTTTTGTTTTGTTGTGTGCATAATACTTTTCGTACATATAAGAACATGTAAAAGAAAAAGGAGTGGTTGGGCCGGCTAGGTTTGCTAATTCAGGAATGGATTGGGCCGAGATCTAAAGATTCACATTTTTGGTTTTTGGGCCAAACTCCATTACATCGATGGGCTTCAAACAAACTAACACACATACATATCATGGCCCATTTAAGTCTTGTGGTTCAACGTACACACGACATAGAAGTTGGCTCATTATACACGCACACACACGCAAATACAATACGATTTAACATATTACAACGTGTACAGTTGTGAAACAAACAAGTCGTGTCAACAAACAATCTAAACAATTAACGTGTAATAGTGCGAAGATGGAATCTTGGAAACTTGAGTTGTCACAAAATAGGCTTAACATATCTTAAATAACCTTTACATAACTTAGAAATAAGTTTTGGAGGGTTTGGTGTGGCGAAATCAAGTTTATTCGCTTACAGGGACTAATTTCGACAAACTGCGAAAGTATGCCGATTTGCACTGTAACAAACATTCCAGAACATGACCATAAGTTAAACATACCCTAAATATCCTTTACGTATCTTAGAAATAGGCTTTGAGGGGTTCGGTGTGCTAAAATAAACTTTTTGGTCGTTCAGGGACTAAAAGCGTCAAAAAGTGCATAAGTTTGCATTTTCGCGCATATCTTACGTTTTGAATACATCCGGACATCCAAAAATTTATGTAGTCATTAAAATATTTTATTTTAGTGATTGGCAAGATAAAATTCCATTCGTCGCGTAATTTGGATCGTTTTTCGCATTCGTTCGTGTTTCGTCGTAATTAAACGAACAACGCAACCGTACGACCAAATGAACCGACATCCGAGATATTTTTTAGCATGTTTCATGTTCCCTATACTTTAACTTCATTTTAGAGCCTTGAAATGGGATTAACGGGGCTTAAACGTGTCAAAAATGCATCAAAAACCATGTTTTGCACATTCAGGGACCAAAATTGACAATCTGTCATAGTTATCTTAGGAAGGGACCAAAATGAAAAATCTAAATTCCAGCTTGTTCCATCTGTTCCTCTCATTTGCACATGGTTTTAATGAAACTATGGGCTCCCATGGTTTCACAAAACCATGGGCACATGTGTACAGATGAGATCGAAGCTCGTTTTTCGAGGAACGATCCTAACGGTTGTGCAAAAACTATATAAACCCCACCCGCTTTGCTCTCAAACTCACATTTGATCTGATATTTCTCTAAGTTGATGTGCTTTCACCTCATACCTGAGAATAATCGGGTCAAACTTCTGTTCTTGGACCTTTTGTAAGTCCTCTTTCGTTCTTTTACGCGTTTTTAGCATGAAAGTCAAACTTTGTTTGACTTTCTGCATTGACCAGTTTATGGTCAACATGAAGTTCGTTTGAACTTCATAACATGAGCGTAATCATGATGGTTTTAGTCTCTTGTGACTATACCTACTGATTACCATGTTATCTAGGCTTAGTGACGAGTCGTAGTTTCGGCCAAAATACGTATTCTTGCGTATTTTGTAACCAAACTTCTTTTAGGTATCAAAACCGTTTGTTTTGATACCAAACCTGTTTTCAAACCTCGTTAAACATGTTTTAACATGTTTAGCTCGTCACTTTAGGTTTAGTGCTTATGTAGGGTCGTAAGGTAAGCGGTCTAAACAACCGCTTATACTTTCGAACCCGACCCATTTGGTCGATCCTTGGGATCCGACCAAACACATTAGGTGACCATAGTTGTATAGGGAATAACCTTCCGAGGTTATACCTTATGGTCACTTCGTTTAAGTAGTTGTATGATAGGTAGTTTATATGCCTTAGGTAAATGACCAAAATACCCTTTTGCGCCAAAATTCATTTTAAGCATATGTAACATACTTTTTGACATCTAAACTGATTAGGCAACATTATTAGACATATTAAGGCATATAATACTTGTCATAGGACTAGTTAGGCGTTTCGAACGCGTTTTACGCGAACGACGCGTTAAAGTGGCGTAAGCTACCTTAACGAGTCGTAATGGGTCGTAAGCACTTAGGTTAGGTTTCGTTTTAGAATGTAGGCTTTGTTAAACCATATTACATGAGTCCCTACACTCATTTGGTTTACGAAACCTCATTTTATCCGATCCTCCGATTTAGGTCCGTTTATTTACATAGTTATCTATATTAGGTGCCGTTTGATTCCGTGATCCCTCTAGCTTTGCTTGGTTGTTGTTCAAGACTTCTAAGCACCCTCAAGTGAGTACATAGACCCCTCTTTTACTGTTTTCAAATGTTTTGGGGTGAAACACATGTGCTTACTTGTTACTTTCGTGTTTTCCATGTTTTCATATCATATACTTGCTATGTTCATTAGTACACTATTAGTACATGATTTCATTATGTTTTGCTATGTATGTTCACTTAACATGCTAGCACAATTTTTTTACGTTTTGAACCATTTGTAATCGTTGGATGTATGTGAACCATTTGTAATCATTGGATGTATGTGAACCATTTGTAATCGTTGGATTTATGTGAACCGTTTGTAACCATTTGATTTATGTGAACCATTTGTAACTGTTTGAACCATTAGGTTAGGGAAGTGATTAGGTAACGGGGCGGGTGTAATGTGTTAAAAGCATGGTGGATACGCCGCTGGTACTTCCTATATATAAGTGCTTTTAACACATTATATATCGTTGCGTTATCTAGATCACTTGGGTAAACGATTTTGAAACGATGTCACACAATGATGTTTTCTGAATAATATAAACCATACTAGTTTTATTAACGAGTTTCTACGAGATGTTTTACAATTTGATTTAATAAAACAAATGTTTTGGAGTTAAGAATCATGGTTACGAGATTTTATCAATTATAACCAACTTGATTTGAGTTGGTTAATTATGTCGCAATACTATACTTTTCAAAACAAGGTTTCTATATAAGTATTGCAACATGTAAAACGAGCCATGAATCTGACACTCATATAAAACCTATGTACTCGTCGGCATTTTTATGCTGACGTATTTTCACATGTGTTTCAGGTACCATAGTTGATGATGTTTGATGATGATTGATGATGATATTTGTGTACGCTCACATTGGAATGGACGAGGCCTTAGTGACTTAATAACAATGAAAGTCTATTTGTTCATGTTTTGTTTCTAATTCCAATGTAATGTAATACATATAATTCAATAAAACGAAATTGTTTAATCCATGGTTGTGAAACAATGATTCTGTTACAACACTCCCCGACGTTTCCGCCACGTTTTGTTGTTTTACGTGGTCGAGGTGTGACATTTCCCAAGGGTGGGTATAATCATACTTGTGTATTTTTAGACTTGTGTATTTTGCCAAGTATTGGTGGCGTATTCCGGGGTGTATTTGTACGTACAAGAATACGTATTTTCTTGTATTTCTTAAGTATTTTATACTTAATTTTGTATTTAATTTTCCGGAATATTATTTTCAACCAACCAAAAATCAACAATTTATATTCTTAAAATATATATATTTTAAGAAAACTTTCATAGATATTATCTATAAATCTTTCTTGGCAAAAACAATTATACTTTCATATAAACCTCAAAAATAATATATTTTCAAGATTATCTTAGAAAATATTTATAAATTCATTTCTCACCCAAAATAATATATTCTTAACTTGTTTAAGAAAATTATATATCTTCTAATTGTTCAAGGAAATATATATTTTTCTCCATTCAAAATAATATATTTCCTACTTGATAAAAATATGATATATTTTGTAATATTTGTAAAAATCATAATTTCCGTTTCTATGGTTTCCAAAATTCCGTTTACTCATTTGTCAAAATATATATGAATTTGATTCCGAATATATATATATATATATATATATATATATATATATAGTCCATAGTCCTTGTTTGGTTTGTCCAAAATTCGGGTATAAATTATATATTTGTTTTCTCGGAATCTTGGTATTATTTTGTATTACAATTTTTGTATTTTGGTAAGTTATATTGTTTTCAAGTCCTAAAATAATATAACTAATACACATAATATACAAGTAGCACACAAATTGTGACTTCCAAATATATTTTCCTAAATATATACTTAGTCACTTTTATTTATCAAAGATCAACCTCCAATATTTGTAATTTTTGTAACAAAAATTATGGCAAATTTTATATGAAAAACCATGGTTAAAATTTACTTATAAACACTTGTTTAAAAATATTTTTCTAAGTGTTTAAATTCTACAAAAATTTTACCATAGTATCCCCTTAAAAATGGAGGTTTCCATGCTTTAAAAAGCATATCATTTTTTTTTTAAATCATCACCAATCATCAACACTTACCATGAGCCAAAATCATGCAATTTACATTACATCATGAACTTGAAATTTTGTAAAAACTTGTAGTAACTTACTATGTTATCAAGTAGGTTTAGTTACCCTTAAAAATGTGTTTTTTTGTCCATAAATCCCTTTCCTGTAAAATTTAGTCTTTTACAACTTACAAGATGATTTTTCTAAAAATAATTCTCTTGTATTTTTCTGGTTACAAACATGTTTCTAACTTTGATTTAACACTAAAAATATGATTAGCTTCTTTTGAAATCATGATCTTGTAAATCTTGTAAATAACTTTGGTTTCTTGAGAAAACTATTTTTGAAATCATTCATTTACAAGTCTTATAACATGTATCAAACTTCATCATACACAAAATCAACTTCATTTTCAAGTTCATGTGGAACATAAAGGATGATCATTTTGTTTTTCACAAGATTCATCCTCTCACTTGCTAGATCATGTGTTTAATCATATATACACTAAAACAACACAGATTCTTATGATTTTAAGCTTTATGTGAAAGATTATCTTCTTGTTTCTTTAGATCTTCATGATTAATCACTTACATAATCTTTTAACCATCACAATGAGAAGTAAAAACAAGTTACAAGAGGCTTACTACTAGCACAAGGGCTAGGGAAGAATCAAAGATGAAGAAGATGATGAACAAGGTGGATAAAAGCTCTATAGAGTGGTCCTACAAGCTCCAATGCTACCAAGCTTCTTAATCAAGTTCCTAGCACCTTAGAATCACCTTAGAATGGTTGTTAGTGGATTGAAAATGGGGGTGGTGTGGTGGTTGTTTGAGGCCGAGGGCAAGGAGGGAGAAGAGGGAGAGATGATGTGGGTGAAATGGTGAAAATGAGTTGTAGTGTGATCTTATGGTCTTTAATAACAATTCTCCAACATTTTATAAACTTATGGATAATATGCTCCTAAAGAACTTAACATATCTTATAAAATATTAGAAAGAAATCAAGGGTGGGTCCACCCTTGTAACCGTCCACATTGGGGGGGTGGGTCATGGTTAAGTTTCAATGGCTAGTTAGATGGTTTAGTTAGATTCTACGGTAATTTAGTTAAGGTGATATGTGTTTAATGTTTAGAGAATGAATTATGATGTTCGGTGACCATAACTAGCTCGAAAATGTTAAAACAATGCTTCTAGTGAAAATTTGGTGTTTCAGGTAGTGTTCGGTTGGTTACTGGTTCGTTAAGGTGCTAAATTACGCAGTTTAGTGTGCTTTATGTTCTCTTTTGTGACAATTTTGATTTACGACACCTAGGAAGGTATTCTGGACCATTAAACCAAAATTCTGCATTGTATTTCATTGTTAAAGTGCTGATTTTTGCTGAAATGTGCAGAATTCTGCAGTTTTGTGAGTTTTAGGCACTTTCCTGCACTTAAACTATCACTTGGAAGGCAGTTTTATGATCCTTACTTTCCTACACACCATACTAGTGTAACTCTTGGCTTCGAGCTCATTCTGTGTCTTAACATCATGTCTGCCTGAGTACTGAACTCCCGTCTGTACTTCTAATTTGTCTGATAACTGTGCTAACTTTGTTTCGTGCACTAATTGAACCATATGGTGTTGCATGCAATAATGATAAATAATCTTGCAACATGTAATGCACTTGTATGTATATGACGGTAAGTAGAAAATCATTCATGTCAATAATTAAATCAGGCACAGTCATTAATGCACAAATTACTGTTTAACATTGTACGGAATATGTGGAAAAGTGCCAGTTGTCACATTCTCCCCCAGTTAAAAGAATTTCGTCCTGAAATTCAGGCTGTGTTATCGGTTGCAGGGGAGTTGTGAAACAAATACGGATATTTTGATTTGGTCTTTACGCTCCCAAGTAAACTCTGGGCCATGGCATGAATTCCAACGAACTTTGAGAAGTTTAATACGACTTCTCCGGGTCTGGTGGACTTTCCAGTCCGTAACCTCGACAGGTTAATCAGTACATTGGAGTTTGTCGTTTGACGTGAAACCCGTCTGCGGGTATAACTACTGTTCATTGGGATCGGACACGTGGAACGTGTCATGAACACTGCTAAGTCCTACTGTAGGCTTTAGTTTGTACGCAACGGTTCCGATCCTTTTCGGGATCCTGAAGGGTCCAATGTACTGTGGGTTTAACTTTCCACGTTTACCAAATCGCACCACGCCTTTCAAAGGCAAGACTCTCAATTAAATCATATTTCCAACCTCAATTCCAACGGTTTCCGTCGCTTGTCGACGTAACTCTTCTGTCTATCACGGCTGTCCTGATACGACCACGTATCTGTACAATCTTGCCCGTTGTTTCTTGAACCAATTCAGGGCCAATAAACCGTTTATCTCCGGTCTCCGCCCAACACAACGGGGACCTACACTTACGTTCATATGGAGCTTGAAACGGGGCGGCCTGAATGCTGGTGTGATAACTATTATTGTAGGAAAACTCCACCAAGGGCAAGTGAGTATCCCAACTTCCATCAAAATCCATCACACAAGCACGTAGCATATCCTCCAAAATCTGTATTGTTCGTTTACTTTGGCCGTCTGTCTGAGTGTGAAATGTAGTACTAAGGTGCAACTGGGATTTGCCAAATCCTTGGCACAAAGCGACCATCCTGGTCGGATGTGATGGATACAGGCACTTCATGACGTGCCACAATCTCTTTCAGATATATCTTTGCTAACTTCTTGGTGCTATCTTTCTTACTGATAGGTACAAAGTGCGCAGACTTCGTGAGTCGATCAAGAATCACCTAATTCATATCGTGTCCTCTTTAGGTTCTTGGTAGCCTTGTAATGTAGTCCATAGAGACCTGTTCCCACTTCCAGACGGGGAATCTCCTGTTGTTGCAGTAACCCTGACGGGTTCTGGTATTCTGCCTTAACTTTGGCGCATGTAAGGCCGTTACCCATATATACAGCGATGTCAGCTTTCATCTTGGGCCACCGATACCGATCTTTTAAGTCTGGGTACATCTTGTCGGATCCAGGATGGACCGAGTACCTCGACTTATGAGCTTCGTCCAGAATAAGTGCTCGTAGATTGCCGAGGGATGGTGCCCAAATTCGTTCCATGGAGTATGATGTTCCGTTTTCCTTTGGAGCCAATTTCACTTCCATACCACGCAATGATTTTTGCTCATAAGTTCTCAGGGTTAAATGCTTTCTGCTAGGCTTCATGAATTCCGAATGGTGAGATCGGTTTATGTTGTCATCTCTAAGGCTCGCGCCCTTAGAGACTTTGCGTGTTCCTTGCGACTCAAGGCGTCGGTTACAACGTTCGCTTTACCCGGGTGTTATCTGATCTCACACTCATAATCTTTCAACAGCTCAACCCATCTACACTGTCTCATACTCAAATCCTTCTGATCGAAAATGTGTTGCGAAATTTTATGATCTTGTAAAGATCATGCAATGAGCGCCATACGGGAAATGACGCCAGATCTTCAACGCGAAGATCACAGCACCTAGTTCGAGGTTGTGCGTCATGTAGTCCCTCTCATGCACCTTTAATTGACTTGACACATAAGCGATGACCTTTTCCTGTTGCATCAACACGCAACCAAGACCTTGTCGAGATACATCACGGTAAACTACAAATCCATTGGTACTGTCAGGTAAGATAAGATAGGTGCATCGCAGAGTTTATCCTTCAACGTCTGCAAAGCTGTTTCTTGTTTCTCTCCCCAATCAAACTTCTTATCCTTTTCGGTTAAGGACGTTAGCGGCTGAGTAGTACTTGGAAAAATCCTCTATGAATCGTCTGTAATAGCCTGCTAACCCCAAAAATTGCCGTATCTCGGTTGTGGTTTTTGGTGCTTCCCAATTCTTGATTGCCTCTATCTTGGCAGGGTTTACATGGATTCCATCCTCTTTCATCATGCGACCTAGGGGTTGCACCTCGCGAATCCAAAATTCGCACTTTGGCATCTTTGCATATATCTGTTCTTTCTTTAAAAGCTCCAAAGATAGCTCCCTGATGTTGCTCATGATCTTCTTTGATACTTGAGAAAATAAGAATGTCGTTGATAACATAATCACGAACTCATCCAAATACGGCTTACACACTCGGTTCATGAGATCCATGAATAATGACGGTGTGTTCGTTAAGCCAAACGGCGTGGCAAGGGACTCGTAATGCCCGCATCGAGTCCGTGAGGCCGTTTTAGGTATACTTTTTTCTCGTGTCCTTAATTAATGTTATCCCATCCTTATGTTAATCTTGGAATAGTAACTGGAACCTTGTAGTTGGTCAAACAAGTCATCAATTCTTGGCAAGGGTTACCGATTCTTGATGGTTAGTTGTCTATCTCCCTGTAACCTTGCACCACGCTTTTCCGTTATTAGTTCCTTTGAGTTCCTCTCAGGTCGGGCCGTATGCACATACGAAAACTGTTGTCCTTCGTCCTAACCAATAACACTGGAGCTTCCCAGGGTAAGAAGCTCGTCGTGATAACTTCCCTTATCTAGCAGCTCTTGCAGTTGAGTCGAAAGTTCCTGCATCTCGGGCGGAGCTCGTCGGTATGGTGCCCTAGCCACTAGTGCCTCTCCATGCACTAGATCTATACGAATCTCCACTCGTCGGTATGGTGCCCTAGCCACTGGTGCCTCTCCATGCACTAGATCTATACGAATCTCCACTCGTCATTGTGGAGGTAGTCCAGGCCAGTCTTTGGGAAAGACTTTTGGAGATTCCTTTACAACGGCAATGCCTCCTAATCTTGCCCCCTGGTCTCCTTGTCGACATTATGAGTAGGGAAGGCTATGTAGTGTCTTCGGAGACACTTATGCGCTCTCATAACCAATGTGAAATGTCACAGTCTTCTGCCTTAAAAGGTCCAGCGTCCTCGCATCAACTGTATGAAGGTCGTGTACTATAAGTGTTTCATCATTCACAAGAGGGGTGCGAATGATTTTCTCATGACAAACAACTTCAGCTCCGTTCTTGGATACCCAATCCAAGCCGACTACAACATCAAAACCTCCTAAACCAACTGGTAGCAGGTCAATAGAAAACTTTCGTTCTCCAAGTTCAAGTGTACAACCCTTAATAACTCCATCCTCTTTGACTACTTTCCCATTTGCTAATTCTATTGAATAGGGGGTGTCTAGCTTACTTGCTTCTAGACCAAGTAGGTTCTTAAATTCTATAGATACAAAGCTAAAGTCGGCGCCAGTATCAATCAAAATGGATGCATGGTGTTGGTTAATAAGGAACGTACCCGTCGCAATATTCAGGTCCTGGCGTGCTTCACGAGCTCCTTTCGTGAATCTCTTCCTCGTGCTTATTCCTTCTTAGGGCAATCTTTCCTAAAGTGCCCCGTGTCACCACATTTGAAGCAGCCTGGAACTCTATCATTACTGTTTCCACCTTGGTTGTTGTTGTAGTTGCCATCTTGGTTGGGATACCTTGCCCAATAGATATCCTTGCTGTGTCCCGTTTTTCCACATCTGTCGTACTTAGGTCTCTGGCATCGACCTTCGTGGTGAAACTTGCATTTGTTACATGTCGGCTTAGTCCCCAAATAAACCTTTCCTCTGGCCTCATTGGTGGCTCCAGAAGCTTTCATGCCACGAGGCAGGTTTGCTTTCCTTCTTTCGTTTGCATTTGGGTTGTCATGACTTGCTCGGTTTCCTTTCTTTAGGCTTGAAAACTTTCTCTTAGTTCCACTCGAAGAAGACTCCACATGTGTCTTCTTCTCCACTGGATTTTCATTAGATTTCTCCACCGTTACTCCGCCCTCGGTAGGACCTAGGGCAAGAGTTATCGCCTGAGCGATTCCCATTATGGTTCCTCTTAGTCCGCCACTATTCGCAATGTTGCTTGCTTCGTACTGGTCGATTGCTTTAGCGACTTGCTGGTTCACTAGAGCCTCAAGCTCAGCTCTTGTTGCAGGTAAAGGTTCCAGTTGTGTCTGACCAATGTCCTTTTGTTGTGGTTCATGAGCTTCACATCCAAAAAACGTATCGACGAAATTAGACACTTATTTCAGAATAAATATTGTCATCGAATAGTGAAAGCAAAGCTCATTCGTCGTGCATTATAAGCATAAGGGTAAGGAAATTCCTAATGAGGCCTAAGTAAATCTTCCCACCATAATCATCTCATCCTTGTAATGAGTTACAACAGAATCTTGCTAAGGGTACATCGACCTTTACATATATCATATCAACTTGTTGCAATTAGTCTTGCGTAGAAACTTCCTCGGAGTCACCTTACTCCGATTGTCGTAAGTCACCCTGTGCTATACAAAATTCGGTGAGGCATTCCCTTCACCTTGTTCCTTGTTTATTCCTCAAGTTTTCGACTCTTCCATAGTCTTTACTTTTACAAAAACAAGCCTACTTCCCAAAGGATGGGGTCGTGCATTACTACCACGGGTAGAAGGGGATAGTGGAAATGCAGAGGTAAGGTTTTGAGGGTACGTGACTTCATCCTTGTGACCGAATTGTGTTTTGCAGCAAAAGTAGAGTGGTTTCTAGGGTGTGAATGCACTACCCTAACGATGGGGTGCACTACGGGATGAAGAGTGCGGATGTACTGATAGAGGTGTAGATCGAGAAGAATCTTCTTGCATGTGTCTTCCATGTGTCTAAATGGAATACCAATCTGCTGAGAGTATAAAGTGGTTACTTCCGCCCATATAATATGTGTTCTGTACTTCATGGTTCTCGATTGTCCAATATTGGGAGGACCCCTTTGCCACACGGGGCTGTGCAACGCATACATTGATTTGGCTTGGGCTCCATGAGTCCCAATATGGTTGGCCTAGTCTTCCTGAATGCCGAATAGAGTGCGGTAAATGGGTTACACTACAGTTCACGCCATGCTCCCTCCATGGGGTAATACGGATGTCAAAAGCTGGGGTCTATCGTAGCAACTACAATGGGTAGGTTTTGGGGTGTTGTAAGTACTGTACAACTTCATACATAAGAATCCTGTAGTGTTGGGGTAAATCTTTCCTGAGCGTTAACTATCTTCACTTGTTTAGATATCGGGTCCCAAACGACTCGTACTACATGTAAAAGTGTTAAGTGCGAAAGAGGCATAGGCAGACTTCCCACGTTGTGGAGTATTGTAATAACCATCTTGGTTACTGTTTTACTAGGTGGGGATTTGGAACAAAAGAGGATTTCCAAATAGATAGTTATCATCTGCTTGACCCGCAAAGTCCATCAGGATTTCCATGCACTACAAGTTGTTATTACGTGGGCCCCCATAATAATAAATTGTCTTGCACGATAACCCTAATTTTCCCTTGTTCGAAGCAGCTGATCAATCAGAGAGGGGACACTGCTGTCCTCATACCTTCAACATGGAATGGACCTTTATGATGGTCCACGCGCCAACGTCCGTTGTTGTTATGCGCGAAATGGCACAATGCTTAGACAGAATAGGAATAAGGAGGGTTCCTAGTAATAGTAGTTGGAGGGGCACCTTTAAGATGGGTACTACATTCTCTTTATCTGGAAAAGAGTGTCATCAATCCGGTTTCATAAATGCCTCAGGGACCTCGTCACACTAATAAGGTTGCTGTCCAAGGTTTCCTACTCCGCCTCGCCGTCACTGCCGTAGTCAGGCACCTTCGCATTCGAGAGGGAAGATCAGCCATCTTCTACGGAATCAAGCTCAGAGTCTTGTTTAGTAGTTACTTCAGTCATGAGCTTCGTAATAAATGCGAGGTCGATAGTACCATTGTACGAGTCAAGAATAGTAATAGAATTCGAAGTCGAAGGTATCTCGTTCCCGTCAATAATAATCCCATACGTATATATATAGGCATATATATTAATAAATAGTAATGTTACTTAGTATATACAAGCAAATAATGCAACATGTCACGTATAACTCTCGTCTGTTCTTTTGGGGGGGGGGGTCATTCTGTCTTTGGCAAGTCTATCCCAGATGGACTGACTATACCTCATTTGGCACATTAGTCGGGGTATTCCCTTCCCTACTAATGTCCTTGATTTGCCTTTCCTTTGTCTTTGCTTTGTCCTTCCTTTGAAAAATGTTTGACTCATGGATCTTAGCGCTTTTTGTAAATGCAACGAAAAATATTTTGTGTACATGTTTTTCATGAGAGAATTCTAGTGATTGTAGTCTAGACTCGAGAAGGAATCCTAGTTCACTACAATCAAAGCTCTGATACCAAACTGTCACACCCTGACTTTTGCGGAAGCGTATGATGTGTGACTTGTTCAATATCATTGCATTCAATTATAATAAACAACTATATACTTAAAACATGATGTTCATCCATTCATAAGTTCGAAAAATTACAAACACAAGTCTTTTAAGTTTCAACCAAAATCCTCAAGTTATGTTACAATACAAAAGCGGAAGACATCTAAACTTGAACTTTACGTCTTGATGCGCCCAAGATCCATCTTGTTTCCTGAAATACATGTAATTTTGAAAACATCAACAAAAGTTGAGCGAGTTCATGTGTTTCTGTATGAGTTCGAATAATCTTGTAAACATCTGTAAGTATGCCTTGTGTAAAACGGTATCAAAGCGTCTATGAACAGATCATTAATGTGTAGCTAAGACATTAATATGTGTGGTATGTAGGAAGTTTTCAAACCTCACAAATTTCCTCTGGTCCATCCGGCGGGAACGACATAGTCACCACATGCGGCCACACAAGGACCCATGGGTGGGGCTCGCTACACCTAGATAGATCTACCACTCATGCCCCTCGGTCTTAAACTAGACTAATGGCAGATACTACATCATCCACGTGATCTAACAGTTCATTCCTTAGCTATATCATACCATTGAAACATTTGAAACATTTGAAATCTTTGAAAATGTATCTCACCCCCGAGGGTTATAAAACTGAAAACAGTTAAAAGAAAAGGGGGACATGAACTTACTGATTTGCGTCCTGTTCCTTGTAACTCAAAGATCCTTTCTTCTGGTCGTACGACTACCTACACACGTGTTATGTTTTATTAGACGGCTAGGTCGTGTAACGACTCTTAGTCTTATGTGTTATGACTTATCATGTTTTGAGTTACGTATTTAATGTACTTTATGTAATTCCAAAGTATATAATTATTGGTTAAAATAATATATTTTATCTGAAATTATATTTGTCAATTATTTGGAATATTGTTAAAATAATATATTTTAACTTAGTTCATTTTGAAATCTTTTCATGAGTATTTCCCAAGGGTGGGTATAATCATACTTGTGTATTTTTAGACTTGTGTATTTTGCCAAGTATTGGAGGCGTATTTCGGGGTGTATTTGTACGTACAAGATTACATATTTTCTTGTATTTCTTAAATATTTTATACTTAATTTTGTATTTAATTTTCGGGAATACTATTTTCAACTAACCAAAAATCACAAATTTATATTCTTAAAATATATATATATATATATATATATATATTAAGAAAACTTTCATAGAAATTATATATAAATCTTTCTTGGCAAAAATAATTATACTTTCATATAAACCTCAAAAATAATATATTTTTAAGATTATCTTAGAAAATATTTATAAATTCATTTCTCAACCAAAATAATATATTCTTAACTTGTTTAAGAAAATAATATATCTTCTAATTGCTCAAGGAAATATATATTTTTCTCCATTCAAAATAATATATTTTCTACTTGATAAAAATATGATATGTTTTTGTAATACTCGTAAAAATCATAATTTCCGTTTCTATGGTTTCCAAAATACCGTTTACTCATTTGTCAAAATATATATGAATTTGATTCCGGAATATATATATATATATATTCCATAGTCCTTGTTTGGTTTGTCCAAAATTCGGGTATAAATTATATATTTGTTTTCTCGGAATTTTGGTATTATTTTGTATTACAATTTTTGTATTTTGGTAAATTATATTGTTTTCAAGTCCTAAAATAATATAACTAATACACATAATATACAAGTAACACACAAATTGTGACTTCTAAATATATTTTCCTAAATATATACTTAGTCACTTTTATTTATCAAAGATCAATCTCCAATATTTGTAATTTTTGTAAAAACAATTATGGAAAATTTTATATGAAAAACCATGGTTAAAATTTACTTATAAACACTTGTTTAAAAATATTTTTCTAAGTGTTTAAATTCTACAAAAATTTTGCCATAGTTTCCCCTTAAAAATGGAGGTTTCCATGCTTTAAAAAAGCATATCATTTTCTTTTAAAATCATCACTAATCATCAAAAATTCAATCAACACTTACCATGAGCCAAAATCATGCAATTTACACTACATCCTGAACTTGAAATTTTGTAAAAACTTGTAGTAACTCACTATGTTATCAAGTAGGTTTAGTTACCCTTAAAAATGTGATTATTTGTCCATAAATCCCTTTCTTGTAAAATTTAGTCTTTTACAACTTAGAAGATGAAATGAAAAATGAGAAATATGAGAAAGTGTGTAACCTTTCATTTATCAATCACAAATATATATATACAATGATGTAGTCAAATGTAACTGAAACTTTATGTAGTCAAATGTAACTGAAACCATGATAACTTGGGAGGAGAATTAGGAGGGAATATATCTGTATTCATAACACTCCCCCTCAGATATATATTATTATTTATTATACACAGTTAATAACATACTTCAGGATGATATTAAATAGATACTTCAGGACCTATATAATAAACTGATACTACTGGATCAGTTGTACTGCCTCATTAAAAACCTTACTAAGAAAACCCATTGGGACAAAACTTAGTTAAGGGAAAAAGAGTACAGTGTGTATAATTCTCCCCCCGAATTCAACAAACATCTTTCAATCTACGGAGACCGATCTTGTGTGATAGTTGCTCGAAACTGTTTCTTTGTAAAGATTTTGTGAATATGTCAGCTAAATTTTCACTTGACTTGATTTGGCAAACATCAATTTCCCCTTCTTTCTGCAAGTCATATGTTGAGAAGAATTTTGGTGAAATGTGCTTTGTTCGATCACCCTTGATGTAACCTTCTTTGATCTGAGCTATGCAAGCAGCATTGTCTTCATAAATAATCGTTGGCTCCTTCTTGATCTGTTCTAATCCACATGCTTCTTGTATGTGAGTAATCATTGATCTCAACCACACGCATTCTCGACCAGCTTCATATAGTGCAATTAGTTCAGCATGATTTGATGACGTTGCTGTAAGTGTTTGCTTCGTTGACTTCCAAGAAACTGTTGTGCCACCATATGTGAATACATAACCTGTTTGAGATTTTGCTTTATGTGGATCTGATAGATATCCAGCATCAGCATATCCAACAAGCTGGGAATTTTGATCATTCTGGTAGAAAAGACCTAAGTCTTGTGTCCCGGAAATATATCGGAATATGTGTTTTATTCCATTCCAGTGTCTACGTGTTGGGTTTGAACTATATCTTGCTAGTACATGTACCGAGAATGAAATATCGGGTCTCGTGTTATTTGCAAGATACATAAGGGAACCAATCGCACTTAAGTACGGTACTTCTGGACCAAGTACTTCTTCGCCTTCTTCTTGAGGGCGGTAAGGATCCTTTTGAGGATCTAGCGGTCGGACAACCATGGGTATGCTAAACGGATGAGCTTTGTCCATATTAAAACGTACTAACATCTTCTGGATGTAGTTTGACTGATGGACGAATGTACCGTTTCGTAAATGCTCAAACTGCAGGCCGAGACATAATTTTGTTGTGCCAAGGTCTTTCATCTCAAATTCTCTCCTTAATATATTAGCAGTTTTTTCTATCTCTTCAGGAGCTCCGATGATGTTTATATCATCAACGTAGAGTGCTACTATAGTGAATTTTGAGAGTGATCTTTTTATAAAAACACATGGACTGATTACATCAGACTTGTATCCTTCTTTTTTAAGATATTCACTGAGCCGATTGTACCACATGCGGCCAGATTGTTTAAGACCATATAAAGATCTTTTTAGCTTTATAGCACACATGTCTCGAGGTATTGATTTTAATGCTTCGGGCATTTTTAATCCTTTTGGGATTTTCATGTAGATGTCATTTTCTAGTGTCCCGTACACGTATGCGGTGACGACATCCGTAAGTCTCATTTGAAGTCCTTCTGAGATTGCAAGGCCAATTAGAAATCTAAGGGTTATCGCATCCACTACAGGGGAATACGTTTCCTCATAATCAACTCCTGGGATTTGGGAAAACCCTTGTGCTACAAGACGTACCTTGTATCGTACAATCTCATTCTTTTCATTTCTTTTTATAGCAAACACCCATTTATAACCTACTGGTTTGACGTCTATGGGTGTTCGGACTACAGGTCCGAAAACATTTCGCTTTTCAAGCGAATCTAACTCAGCCTTTACGGCCTCTTGCCATTTTGGCCAATCAATTCTATGCATGCACTCTTCTAGAGTTTTAGGTATGTAATCATTTTCATTGATTACATCTGTTGCTATAGCATATGCAAATATATCATTAACACGTGTTTCATTTCGGTTCCATATTGTACTATTTTGTACATAATTGATAGAGATCTCGTTTTCGTTTGGTACCAGTGCGTCTTCTGGATTTTCATTTTCCTCTGGAATTATATTTGTCTCTTCTGGGACATTTACCTATTCTAGGGTTTCATTTACTAAGTTTTCACCAACTGATTTATTCTGCTCTTTCCGTTTACGTGGTTCTTATCTTTGGAACCTATTGGTCTCCCACGCTTTCTTTGTATGGTAATCGCTTCTAGGATTGCTTTAATTCGAGCAGGTGCATTTGATGCTGGTATATGTGACTTTGTCACCCTATTTGTGTATGTGAATGCATCTGGTAATTCATTTGCGATTCTTTGCAAATGTATAATCTTTTGGACTTCAGATTCACATTGACCACTTCGTGGGTCGAGATTTGATAATGACGATGCATTCCATGTTAACTCTTGTGTTACCAGTCTTTCTTTAGTCTTATCTCCCCCTAAGACTGGGAATACTGTCTCATTAAACTGACAGTCAGCAAAGCGTGCTGTAAACATGTCACCCGTTAATGGTTCTAAATATTTAATAATAGACGGGGAGTTAAAACCGATGTAAATCCCCAGTCTTCTTTGTGGTCCCATAATGGTACGTTGTGGTGGCGATATCGGTACATATACCTATACCGCACAACCAAATATTTTGAGGTGGGACAAATTTGGTTCTCTTCCAGAGACCAGTTGTAATGGGGAGTATTCATGATCGGCAGTTGGTCTTAATCGGATTAGTGCAGCAGCATGTAGAATAGCATGTCCCCATGCAGAAGATGGCAATTTGCATCTCATCAGGAGGGGTCTAGCGATTATTTGTAATCGTTTAATTAATGATTCAGCTAAACCATTTTGTGTATGAACATGAGCTACTGGATGTTCAACCTTTATCCCAATCGACATACAATAATCGTTAAAAGCTTGGGATTTGAATTCTCCTGCATTATCCACTCGTATAGTTTTAATTAGATTTTCGGGGAAATGAGCTCTCAACTGTATGATTTGCGCTAATAGTTGAGCAAACGCTACATTTCGGGTAGCTAAAAGACTCACGTGTGACCATCCCGATGAGGCATCAATTAATGCTAAGAAATAACGAAATGGACCATAAGGAGGATGTATAGGCCCACAGATATCCCCTTGGATTCTTTCCAAAAATGAGAGGTTTTGTTGTGTCAATTTAGTTGGTGAGGGCCGAGTAATGAGTTTGCCTAGAGAGCATGCCGCACATGATAAATCTTTTGATTGTAAGACTTTTAAATTCTTAAGAGGGTGCCCATTTGCGTTTTTAATTATTCGCCTCATCATTATGTTACCTGGGTGACCTAGTCGGTCATGCCATATTGTGAATGTGTCTTTATCTAGTAACATATGGTTACTCACCACCATGTATGCTTCAATAGGAGTAATATTTGTACAATATAATCCAGAGGATAAAGCTTTTAGCTTTTCTACAATGGTATCTTTGCCATTTTCATTTGAAGTAATTTGTAAGTATTCAATATTATTGTCGGATGTTGTTTTGAGGTGGTAACCATTTTGTCGAATACTTTTAAAACTAAGTAAATTTCGTCTTGATTTACTAGAGTATAATGCATCATTTATAATTAGTTTGGTACCCGATGGTAATATGATGGTTGCTCTTCTAGAGCCTTCTATAAGATCACATACACCAGAAATAGTACCAACAAGTGTCTCTGCAGGAGACAACTCAGAGAAAAATTTCTTATGTTTGAGAATAGTGTTGGTAGTACCACTATCTACGAGACATTCATCACCAATAATAGCTTTATTGGAGCTTGTAAACATATTTCCTCTGGAAATAATAAAATAAATTAATATAACGAACTACTTGCTTGAGTATGATAAAAAAAATCACATCACACAAATATGAATCAAACATCACAAAGATTTTAAATGAAACCATAACGATAGTTCAAAACATAAAATACCACTAGAGTTGAAATAAAAACCAAACAAAGAAGAAAAGAAAAAAAACAAAGTCTAAAAAAAATTATCACATAACACGCATTTTATGATTTTGTAGTATGAGTTTGTTGTTTTGTTCCGCGACCAACAAACATGATATTAGCTCAGAATATTTTATAAAATTACGTTCCATGTACTGCTGCGCCAGGAGCATGTTTGATAAATGGAACGTTGAGATAGTTTGCTCAATCATGTCTTTGTCGGTGATTTTTCACCACATAATTTAAGCTCAGAGGTGATGCGAAGAAAAGCAGAGTTGTACTCACTAACAGTCTTATGATCTCGTAGCCTTAAATGAACCCACTTGTAGCGAGTTTTAGAGAGTAAAACCAACTTCAGGTGGTCAAATCTTTCTTGGATGTTTTTCCATAACTCGAGAGGGTCCTCGACAGTACGGTTTTCCCTCTTTAGGTCTTCATGAAGATGAAGGCGAATGAATGCCATAGCTTTAGTTTTTTCTTGAAGGAATGTTTTATTCCCATCAATGATTGTCTCCCCCAAACTCATTGCTTCCATATGAGTTTTAGCATCAAAAGCCCAAGAGGGGTAGTTGTTGCCCGAGATTTCAAGTACAGTGAATTTAAGATTTGATAAGTTCGACATTTTTTTTCATCTACAAGGAAAAATTCATGCATTTAAAACGAGCCAATATAGAAAAACTTCGGGTTCATATTTCTTTTAGTTTTTCATCTACAATAATTCACTAAAAAATTCTTTTAGTTTATATCGCAAAAGGAAATTTCTAGAATGATTTTCATTTTCAGAATTTAAAGTGCATATAATGGATTATTTATGGTGTACTAATCAGTTACTCTTATATAAGAATTTAACTAATCAGTTACTCTTATATAAGAATTTAAAGTGCATATAATGGGTTATTTATGTTGTACTAATCAGTTACTCTTATATTTAGGGGAAATAAAAAAAATCAAAATCAATCTTCCTTGTGGAAAATAATTGTGCCTCGAGATTTGTGGAAAATATTTGGGCAAATACAATTTTCGCAAAAATCAAAACATACGTACCTAAAAAAAATCACTTTCTTTTTACTAATTACAATATGTTATACAACATCACGAAGAAATAAAATATTGAAAATTATTATATATAAAAAAAATAATAATTTTTTTTTCTGTTTTGTTCTCATGTGAGGGGATCTGATTCTCTGGGGAAAACTTCCTTTTTTTATTTAAAAATTTAAGTCATGAGACTTTTCTGACAATTTGTTTTGTAAAACCATACAACTACTAGAGTTAAAACCACGAGCGTTTAAAACCATTTAAATTACTTTATATCTCTTCAGAGTTCAATCTCACATAAAACACTTCACAGTTCACCCCTATAATCTTTACCTTTTGATTTATCAAAACAACTTTCATTCAAACAAAGATTAACGTTTTAAAAACCTCACGACTGAACGGTGAGTTTCGGGCCATCGGCGATGGCAAAGGCTGGCCGGCAAAGGTTAAAACTGCCGGAGATCGGAGGAACCGCTTCGTCGCCGGATTATGTGTCAAACTGGTCACGGTTGGCGGTTAAGGACAATCGCCGGAAAAAAGTTTTCGGGTAAGAGATTTTATGTATTATGGGTTGATTTATATGTTTTGTTTCGGTGGCTTGTGGCGGCAGTGACCGCCTGATTGTTAGGGAAAAGAAAAATGTTCTTTGATATTCAAAACAATACTTTAAATTTAGGTTCGATGTTTCCGTAAGTTTAAATCAGAGGGAAATCCTATGTGGTTCTAAGTACTGATTAGATAATCCTATCCTGGGCAATCTAAAACCCATATCGGAAATCCCATTTGTTATGTTCCAAAGGATTATATTTTGAAACCAATTAAAAAAAATATGTGAAATATGTGAAATCATATGAAAAAGTTCTTCGTATTCTTTTTCCTTTTTTTTTCGGAGTACAGACTTTGTACTTTATAAAATTGGTAATTCATCCTTTGGATATATATGTTCCGATTCTGTTAAAAAAAATTATAATATGGAAACATTGAACACTTGGTAGAAAATGTTAAGATGTGTACCCGGATTATGATGAACGAAGATGTTCGGAATCCAAAGATGTTGATGAATCCGTCGTGTGGTTGCAGGATTGCCGGTTAATCCCAGTGGAGAATCCTCGTCCAAGGACACAAGAGCTTTTAGTACCGGTTTATCCTCAACGTCTAATCAAATCAAAAAGTTTAGAAAAATGTTTTAAACTAAGAAAAATAAAAACTAACTAAAATGCTGAAAATAAAAATAAAAGAAAAACAGATAGACAAGATGAATCACTTGGTTTCGACTCGTGTATAGTTTAACCTTTGATTATTTCCGCACTTTTGCACTTATTTAAGAGATTATCTTAGTTATTGTAGTAGGCCCCTCTTTTGAAGGTGACGTTACCCTCAACCCAGTAGTTTGAGTCAGCAAGGATACAATCCTAAAGGGTCGGATTATTGAAAGATAATTAATTAAGTTATTAATGCAAATTATGGTAGGCCCCTCTTTTGGAGGTGACGTTACCCTCAACTAAGTAGTCTGAGTCAGCAGGGATACAGTCCTAAATAGCCGGGTTATAGTATTAATAGTAGTTAACTTATGAGGGGATCAAAGAGTTTGGACCCCCGCCATCCAATACCGTTAAGCATTGAAGGAGGTCCTACTAAATTTGACCCAGGTCCATTGCAGGACCTCTAAACGCTGAACAATGGCAAGACTCTTACCAAACCGTTCCCTTAACCCCCGACCAGGTAGCCAACATACCTCCATATATACCGTGGAGATATGAATGGTGAAAATCTTTTATTTTATATAGACAGTAAAATAATGCCAAGACACCACAGACAAACGATAAGGAAGAATCACCTTCAACATATGAAACTAGTTATTAAAGTCTTTAATACAAAACCAAGTAGAAAGCGCGAAAAGATTAGAAATAAAAAGTATTAAACTAGACACTTGTCTTCACCAAGTGATGTAAGAGACTTAGGCAAACATGGCCTTGATTGTCAAGAACTCTTACGATCAATCTTGGATCCCGAGACGACTCACACACTCTATGATGGACAATGGATGATGGTGGTGGATGATGGTGTTATGGTGGTGGTGGTGGGTGGTGGGTGAAGTGTGAGAGAGGTGGTGTGCCAAGGGATGGTTTGAGCTTGAGCCAAGCACTCCTATTTATAGGCTGAACAGAAGCTCGGGCACGGCCCTGTGTCCAGTGGGCACGGCCACGTGTCCAGTGGGCACGGCCCGTGTCCACATCCTTCTCTTTCTTCATTTAATGCAGCTTGTCTTATTAGTTGACCACGCCCCCGTGTCCGCTGAGCACGACCCCGTGTGCAGAAGAATCTTTGTACTATGAAGATTTGCTTAGATTGTGCGAATCTTATAGTTGACCACGGCCCCGTGTCCGCTGAGCACGGCCCCGTGGTGGGCAATAGAAGCTTCTACCACTTTGTCTTTTCTGCTGACACTTGGGCACGCCCCCGTGCTGGCTGAGCACGGGGCGTGTTCAGTTTCCTGTCTTCTTGTTTTGCTTGGGAAGATGCTGTCGTGGGGTCGGGCATGTCACGTCTTGTTCCTTTTCTTGTATTTATGTTAGATTTTGATGTCTTTTTGCTTCTTTTGTTAATTTGAGCTCATTTAATCCTGAAAATACAAAAGGAAGACAAAAGCACACTTTTTCCAACATTAGTACTAAAAAAGGGTTAGTTTTATGCCACAATTGATGTAATTTATATGTTGCATTTTGCACACATCAAATACCCCCACACTTGAATCTTTGCTTGTCCTCAAGCAAAACTCTTTAATATGTGGTTATTACACTCCCAAATGGAATGGGTAGAAAAGAAGGTTTTGGGCTTGTCATAGAGTGTCGGGATTTCCAAGATTCTTTATTTAGTTTTATTTTTATTTATTTACAATCCTATTCGTCATGATTTATTTAAAACTTTTCATAAGATAAATTACTTATTAGGGCATAACATGCCTTTGTAAAATTTTATTTATATACAAGTTCACATACCTCACGGGGATCACTCAACACTCGGCCGAAAATGTATCTTTGTGGATCACTTGAAAGCGGCATGGAACTTACTCCTACCATAGGCTTGCCAAGCAATCAATCCTCCTCCTTTTTAACTTATATACCTTTATAAATATCAAGAGGACTTTGTGGGTGAAGGGTTAGGCTTGGGTTAAAGGTAGGTGGTTGGGTTAGTGGTTAGTAGAAAAGGGCGAAAAGCGTAACAAGTGTCGGTTTTCGTAAGAATTTTTTTTTTTGATGAAACCACTATTCAAACAAAGTTATTTTTGATAAACTTGCTTGTTTTATTTTATTTTATTTTTTTTGCTTCATCATCATCATATATTTTTTTTTTTGAAAGTCATAAGAAAAACCGAGCTTGTTACTAAAACAAAGGGTTAAAAATAAAAAGGTTTTGGTGGGTGAAAGGGTGTTTGTTTGGGTTATGAAATGAAAAGGTTTAGGCTCAAAGGGGCTAACTAGGGGGATTTTGGGTAGGTGGTAAAAAAAGAAAAATAATGGTGTAGAAATAAAAAGGGTTAGTCCTAATGCCTCCATCATTTACTTACTCGGGTTTAAGTTGGTAAGGACCGGGAATGTATCGTCATGGCAAGTTCTAGAGCCGTAAGAACCAAGCGGCTATTCACACAAGAAACGAAAAATGAGCATTTTATTTAAAGATATATATTTGTATGCTCAATAAAGGCTCAAAACTCACTTTTGTGGGAATGGGTTTTTATGTGATCAAGTATATATAATTAAATTTTAACTAAGCTTGTCATGCCTTTTCATAATTTTCTTATGTTGGTTCTTTTTATCACGACGTTATCGGTTGTAAATTCGTAAAAATATAACCTTTTTAGAACTTTGAAATTCCCAAGTTAAACCTAGACAAGTAAAAAAAATGAAAATTTTTGAAAAATATTTGGGGTGATTAGCAGTTCCAATAGAGTTTTGTGTAAGGCTTGTATTTTGGACTTGCAAGATTCAAGGTTTTAGCATCCCCCCCGCACTTATATTACACATTGTCCTCAATGTGTCCCAAAAATAAGTTTTTTGGTTGATTAAAATGTGTAAAAGTGGGTTAAAAACAAGATTTTATGGTACTGGGTAGCTGAACACGGGGTGGTGTTGGCTGAGCACGGCCCAGTGTCCAGACTGCCAGTACCAAAAGTAAACAGAAGGCTGGGCACGGGGGCGTGTTCAGTGAGCACGGCCCCGTGTCCAGGTACCTGAACTGGGCATTTTCTACAGAACCTCGGGCACGGGGCGTGTTGGGGTGACCACGGCCCCGTGCTGAACTTGCTGTAATGAAGAAAAATTGTCGGGAGACTCTGTTTTTGCGCATGGGTTGTTGGTTCAAGCTTCCCTTAGTATCCTTCACCATCCCGAGTGTGTTTTATTCCTGGAAATTAAAACTAAACTAGAAAATATAAAAGTTAATCTAAATTAAACTAAGGATAGTTCCGCGGAATGCCTCTGTGGTGCGCCACGTTTATAAGGGTCCTTGGCTAGACCCACCTTATCGGGTGGTTCTGGCTCATCTTCAATTAGGGGGTCATTATTGCCAAATGGATATTTCATTGACCGCTCAAGATCGACACTTCTTTTAAATGCCCCTAATTGAAGAGGTAGATTGTTGAACTTCCGGTTTTTCAAAGCTTCGTGAGTTTTTACAAATGGTCGTCCCAACACTAGAGGAGCGTCATCGAGGATGACAAAGTCGGTCGGGATTACCATTTGATTTGTTTGAACCAATACATCCTCAACTACACCGATTGATTTTATTACTATCCGATTGGATAGAAAAATGGGTATTTGAAGTGGAGAAAAATCACTAATACTTAATTTTTCGAAAATGTAGTTAGGCATTATGTTAACACAAAGATCTTTATCTATTGTGACATTACTAATAAACAAATTTTGAAAGAAACATGGAACCGGTGTAATGTTAATTTCAAATGGGTCTTCTTTTATTAGCGAAGTTTGATCATTAGTTAACTTAACACTTACCGTTTCGTCAATTTTAGTGTTAGTGTTAACTCTTTTAAAAACTTAGCATGAGTGGGTACTAAACAATGATTTTCAAAAGAAGGTGATAAGAGATTAATTTCTTCAAAATTAGACTCTTCTTGAATTTTAACGTTGTTGGACTCACCTTTTTCGTTGTTTAACTCATGTGTCGGTTTTTCACTTATTTGTTCTTCCATTTTTACACTTTCAGTTATCTCATCCTTTTTTAATTCTTTTCTTGCGCGGGACTCCTCTTCCTTTGCGCGAGGTTCTTTTATATAGCGATCGATAACTCTAAGGTGTTCTAATATCCTATCGGTCACTTCGGTTATAGAAAAAGGATCAGGATTTTCAAAGCTTGAATCTGGTTGTTCGATCCTTTGTTCCTCATAATACCCATATGAAGTAGATGGTTCACACCATTGTTCTTCATTGTAAGCATATGATGGATAAGGGTCGTAATTTTGTTCTTCATAATACTCATATGAGGTGGGTTGTTCACGCCATGGTTCCTCATAGTAAGCATACGAAGGTGGTGGCTCATATCTTGGTTCCTCAAAGTATGAGTATGAAGGCTCATACCTTGGTTCATCAAAATATGAGTATGAGGGAGGAGGTTCATACCTTTGGTCTTCATAGGATGTGTATGAAGTTGATGGCTCGTACCTGGGCTCCTCATAGTAGGTGTATGAATTGGATGGTTGATATGAGTGACTATTTTGAATCGAATGCGAGTTACAACAATTAGTGCAATAATTACTCCTATAATCATCCTCCTCATAGGTGTAGTTGTAACCTCCTGAGTATTGATCCATGAGAATCACTCAGCAGACCACAACCAAGTCTCGAGATCAGAAAACAAAAACAAAAACGGAAACAGAGGCTGGACACGGCCCCGTGTTCAGTGGACACGGCCCCATGTACAGAATCTGTATCTGGGTGTTTTAATTAAATTTACTGATTTCGTTTAGCACAGGGCGTGTTCAGTGAGCACGGCCCGTGTTCAAGCTACTGTAACTGGGTGTTTTATGAAAAATGTGCAGCACGGCCCCGTGTTCAGTGAACACGGCCCCGTGTACAGGTTACTGTAAATGCAAATCTAAACTAAAATGCAGAAAAATGTGCGCGCATTTTAAAAAGGTTTTGAAAAACTGATTAGGCCGTCGATTTTAAGCTTTCTTAAAATCCTTGTGTCCCCGGCAACGGCGCCAAAAACTTGATGGGTGTCAAGTGTTATATATATTAGGTGTATATTTTAAACCCCTTTAACACTTTTTTAGTCAAGTTTTAAATTTATAAAACACGATATTTACTAACACTAGACACACATATGGGCAAGTGCATCCATCGTGAGCGTAGTATAGTGTTGGTAAGATACCGAGGTCGTCCAAGGACACAAGAGCTTTTAGTACCGGTTTATCCTCAACGTCTAATCAAATCAAAAAGTTTAGAAAAATGTTTTAAACTAAGAAAAATAAAAACTAACTAAAATGCTGAAAATAAAAATAAAAGAAAAACAGATAGACAAGACGAATTACTTGGTTCCGACTCGTGTATAGTGTAACCTTTGATTATTTCCGCACTTTTGCACTTATTTAAGAGATTATCTTAGTTATTGTAGTAGGCCCCTCTTTTGAAGGTGACGTTACCCTCAACCCAGTAGTTTGAGTCAGCAAGGATACAATCCTAAAGGGTCGGATTATTGAAAGATAATTAATTAAGTTATTAATGCAAATTATGGTAGGCCCCTCTTTTGGAGGTGACGTTACCCTCGACTAAGTAGTCTGAGTCAGTAGGGATACAGTCCTAAATAGCCGGGTTATAGTATTAATAGTAGTTAACTTATGAGGGGATCAAAGAGTTTGGACCCCCGCCATCCAATACCGTTAAGCATTGAAGGAGGTCCTACTAAATTTGACCCAGGTCCATTGCAGGACCTCTAAACACTGAACAATGGCAAGACTCTTACCGAACCGTTCCCTTAACCCCCGACCAGGTAGCCAACATACCTCCATATAGACCGTGGAGATATGAATGGTGAAAATCTTTTATTTTATATAGACAGTAAAATAATGCCAAGACACCACGGACAAATGATAAGGAAGAATCACATTCAACATAAGAAACTAGTTATTAAAGTCATTAATACAAAACCAAGTAAAAAGTGCGAAAAAATTAGAAATAAAAAGTATTACACTAGACACTTGTCTTCACCAAGTGATGTAAGAGACTTAGGCAAACATGGCCTTGATTATCAAGAACTCTTACGATCAATCTTAGATCCCGAGACGACTCACACACTCTATAATGGACAATGGATGATGGTGGTGGTGGTGGTGGTGGATGATGGTGTTATGGTGGTGGTGGGTGAAGTGTGAGAGAGGTGGTGTGCCAAGGGATGGTTTGAGCTTGAGCCAAGCACTCCTATTTATAGGCTGAACAGAAGCTCGGGCACGGCCCTGTGTCAACATCCTTCTCTTTCTTCATTTAATGCAGCTTGTCTTATTAGTTGACCACGCCCCCGTGTCCGCTGAGCACGACCCCGTGTGCAGAAGAATCTTTGTACTATGAAGATTTGCTTAGATTGTGCGAATCTTATAGTTGACCACGGCCCCGTGTCCGCTGAGCACGGCCCCGTGGTGGGCAATAGAAGCTTCTACCACTTTGTCTTTTCTGCTGACACTTGGGCACGCCCCCGTGCTGGCTGAGCACAGGGCGTGTTCAGTTTCCTGTCTTCTTGTTTTGCTTGGGAAGATGCTGTCGTGGGGTCGGGCATGTCACGTCTTGTTCCTTTTCTTCTATTTATGTTAGATTTTGATGTCTTTTTGCTTCTTTTGTTAATTTAAGCTCATTTAATCCTGAAAATACAAAAGACAAAAGCACACTTTTTCCAACATTAGTACTAAAAAAGGGTTAGTTTTATGCCACAATTGATGTAATTTATATGTTGCATTTTGCACACATCACTGGTACATCATATGATGAAGCTGCTAACACACTTAAGCATTTTAATTCAGTTTGAGTGTGACAGTCTAACTTGCTGATGTACTATCATTTCTTCTTTTTCACACAGTGATAACTCATTTTTGATTTTCTAATTTTTTATGTTTTTGATTTTTCAATGTTTTTGTATTTTTTATTTTTAAGAAAGCAGTAAACTATTTACAAAATTCTTATGAAAAACCAGTTATTCAGGATTCCTCATCCCGTTGAGTTCGACTAAGTGTTCAAAGCGAGCTCGATCAAAAGCTTTAGTGTAAAGATCAGCAAGGTTATCTAGTGTGTCGACTCGGTGTAATTCAATGAGTCTATTTTCAGCACAATCCCATATAAAGTGATGACGTATGTCAATATGTTTAGTTCTACTCTGCTTTACGGGATTGTTTGTGATTGATATAGTGGCATTATTATCTATCATAATAGGAGTACGAGTGAAATCCAAACCGTAATCGCGCATCTGCTGTTGAATCCAGAGAACCTGAGAGCAACAGCTACCCGCATTAATATATTCAGCTTCACACGTAGATGTAGACACACATGATTGCTTCTTGCATTGCCAAGACACGATCTTGCCTCCTAAGAACTGACAACCACCTGTTGTTGACTTTCTGTTTGATTTGCATCCTCCAAAGTCTGAATCAGTGTAAGCAACGAACCTCAAATCACTATCAGCTGGATACCACAACCCAAGTTTAGGTTTCCCCTTCAAGTAACGAAGAATACGCTTCACTGCTTTCATGTGTGACTCTTTTGGATTCACCTGATATCTCGCACACAAGCATACGACAAACATGATGTCGGGTCTTGAAGCAGTCAAGTACATTAGAGAACCAATCATCGCCCTGCATTGAGTAGGATCAACATCTTCAGTGCTTTCATGATCTGGGCCAAGATTGTGATTTTCGCAAATGGGTGTGTTGAAAGTAGAGCAATCATTCATTTTGAACCGATCCAAAATGTCATACACATACTTCGTTTGATGAATAAACATCCCATCCTCCTTCTATTCAACTTGTAATCCCAGAAAGTAAGATAGCTCACCCATAGCACTCATTTCAAACTTACTCTTCATCACCTGTTCAAACTCTTTACACATGTTCTCATCAGATGACCCAAAGATGATGTCATCCACGTATACCTGTACCAGCAGAAAATCTTCCTTCTTCCTCTTTATGAACAGTGTACTGTCAATCTGACCTCTTTCAAAACCATTCTTTATCAGATGTGTAGACAGTGTCTCGTACCACGCCCTGGGCGCTTGATGTAGCCCATACAAAGCCTTATCAAGTTTGTACACTCGATCTGGATAGTCTGGATCAACGAACCCATCTGGTTGTGAGACATACACCACTTCTTGGACTTTCCCGTAAAGAAATGCACTCTTCACGTCTAGTTGGTAAAGTTTAAAGCCCTTGAAAGAAGCGAAAGCCAGAAACAAACGAATTGCCTCCAACCTTGCCACTGGTGCAAACACTTCATTGTAATCTATCCCTTCTTGCTGATTGAAACCTTTGACAACCAACCGAGCCTTGTTGCGCGTTACAATACCTCTTTCATCCTTCTTGTACCTAAATACCCATTTAGTGCCAATCTCTCTTTCACCTTTAGGAAGGTCCACTAACTCCCAAACCTTCAACTTCGCAAACTTGGCCAATTCCTCTTGCATAGCTTGAACCCATGAATTGTCTTTAAGAGCCATGTGAATGTTCTTCGGCTCCTCTTGGGAAATAAAGCAACTATACAAGCATTCATTCACTATCCCAGTCTTCTCAATAGAAACAAATAAACCCAAATTAGCAGCTATGCTTCTTCTCGTCTGAACACCTGCAGTAGGATCTCCAAGTATCATATCAACCGGATGATCTTTATTTGCTCGTGTAGTAGCAACTGCCTCGACTTCAAGATTATCACCCAGGTTTGATCCAACCTCCCCCTGAATATTCTGATTCGCAAACGAATTAATGAACTCCTCCCCCTGAATAGGTTCAGAGTCACTATCGCTTGAATCAGGATCAGCAGCACCTTGGGAAGTTTCCGGAGAATCTGACATATCAACATTTGATCTAGGCATAAACTCGCCTTCGTCATCTTCACCAATCACTGTTTGAATCAGCTAAGAATCATCTGCATCATAAATCTTAGGAATATTAAATGATTTAAACACACTTTCATAATCATATAATATAGAAGGACCACTCGTTGATTGTTGAGGTTTGTAGGAAGTAATTTCCACATTAAAAACAAACTCAATTTTACCAGTTTTGAGATTAAAAACCCTTTTATTCGGTGTGCCAGACACGTAACCTAGAAAGTAGCCTTCGTCAGCCACCTCACCGAATTTTTGTTTATCTTTGTTTCGCACAATGGTGCAGGGTAATCCAAAAGGTTCAAAGCCTGTTAAGTTTGGTTTCTCGTTAAACATAAGTTCATGACAAGTTTTGTTAAAACGTTTAACGGTTAAAACTTTTTTTAGGACGTAGCAAGCTGTATTCACAGCTTCTCCCCAGAAAATAACTGGTAGCTTTGAATCTGAAAGCATCGTCCTAGCGGCTTCAATCAACGTCCTGTTTTTCCTCTCAGCGACTCCATTCTGTTGAGGAGTATAAGGAGCAAAATATTGATGTTCTATTCCCTTTCGAAGACAGTAGAGATCCAGAATCCGTTTCTTGAACTCTGTGCCTTTATCACTCCTTATCCTCTTGATCCTAGCATCATGAACGTTTTCCAATTTTGTAAAAAGATCTATCAGCATCTCCGCTGTCTCATCTTTTGTACCTAAAAAGAAAACCCATGAATAACGTGAGTAATCATCAGTGACAACCAGACAGTAGTACTTTCCACCTATGCTCCTCACGTTCACTGGACCGAATAAATCCATGTGAAGTAAATCATAAGGGGCATTAATGGAATTTACTGTTTTAGACTTATGAGGTTTCTTGTGTTGTTTTCCCTTTTGACATGGAAGACATTTATCTTCCACTTGAAACCTCTGCAATGGAACCCCTTTCACTAGCTCATTTTTTATGATATAATTCATTTTGCGGTAGTGAATATGGGCCATGCGTCTGTGCCACAACATAGATTCAGCTTCAGATGCTTTTGGCAGTAAACACGCCACCACAGCAGTTGGATCCTTGGCACCCATGTCCATGACATAAGTATCATTTTTCCTTGGTGCACGCATTACTATCCATTCGTCCGGAATGACCAAACCCGGTTTCAACACCAATGCCTCAGACTGTGTAAAATGGACTGAGTGACCCTTGTCGCAGACTTGTGACACGCTCATCAGATTGTGTTTAAGCTGCTCAATATAGTTCACTTTGTCCAAAGTGATCTTCCCATTCGTCACTTTTCCTTGTCCAGTAATCCTACCACCTTTAGCACCAGCAAAATTTACATGTCCACCATCATATTCTCCAAATTCAGAAAACAACCTCGCATCCCCCGTCATGTGCCTGGAGCAGCCACTATCAACATACCATAAGTTGATAATCCTCCTTAGCAGCTCCTGCACACACCAACCAAAAGATTAGTTAGATTGGGGGACCCAAGCCTTAATGGTCTTGGGTCGTCCAAATTCACCAACTACAGGAACATCCATCCATATCCATCACTCCTAACTGGAGTCTTGGATCTTGGACCTGTTAATGGAAATGGGGCTTGATTTCCATAAGGTCTCTGGTCCTGAGGGTAACTATTTGTTTTTGGACTATGTGACCTTTGAAAATTTTGATTTTGATTCCAAGAACCTTGATTGTTGTAATTTCTAAAGCCATTGTTATAAAAAGTTCGACCACCATTATTTTGGTATCGATTTTGATATTGACCTTGACTTCTGAAATTATTTGAATTTTGGTTGTTCATTCTTGGTGAGCTACTTCTAGGTCTCTCATATCTGCCTGATGTAGATTCGGGCTGAAATCTTGGTTGATTTCTTTGAAAATGAGGAACTTGTGGAGTTCCTTTTTCGCCTTGTCTACACCACCAGCAACATTCTCTGGTTGCTTAGGAGCTGATTTCTTTGGAGAATTTGAGACTTTCTCCTCATTATCACCTTTCTTCTATGGTGATTTCCCTCTTTGTTTCTCACTAACTTGTGCTTCAATCTTTTTGTTAGGACAGCAGCTAGCAACATGTCCCTTTGTGTGACACTTGAAGCACGGTCTCTTTTTCGAAGACTTCTCAAATGAAGCCTTTGAACTAGATTCTGGTTTTGATGATGATGCCTTAGAAGGATTTGGTTCAGTTTGCTTAGTTTCAAGATTTTCTATGTTTTTGTTTTTAGCAAACTCTACATTTGATTCATTTTCAATAACAGCTGTTTCATTTTTCATGTCACTTCCTTGAACAAAATTAACCTTTTTAACAAAAGTTGAATGTTTATTCTTAGGATTTGAATTTTTCTGTTTTAAAACAGGTTTGCTGTTATTCTCCTTCTTAGCATCATTATTTTCAGACACATCACCTTGACTGGATGTGAAACTACTTGGTGATGTTGACAGAAAGTCTGTGAACTCATCTTCATCAGGTAAGAAAGAATAGTCATGACTAAGAGGAGGTGGGACTTCATTAAAGCCCTTGAATCCCACATTGGTCTTGTCATTACTCTTCTTTAACCCACCCATCATGTGTTTCATAACAAAAGTAGAATCCCTGAACTGACCTAATTTCTTTTCAAGTTCAACAATTTTGAGTTGTGCATCTGACAACTCTTTGCATTCTTCAGAAATCTCTTTTGTTTTCTCAGCCATCATGTCATGAGCTAAGTCTATGACTTGAAGTTTTTCGTTTAGTTTGCAGGTTAAAGCTTCAATTTCACTTTCATAACCTTTTATCTTCTTCAAGTATAAAGATTCGTTTCTTTTAGCAAAAAAGTTTGATTCTTTTATGTTAGACATCTCGCTCACCAGACTTTGGTTTTGTGTTGACAACCTGTCAACTTCACCCTGTAATTCACGACATTTTAAACAGACAGAAGTAGCAAAGTTACTTACCTCTCCTGTTGATTTGTCTGAGTTGGCCATAAGAGCAGCAAGTTGAGCTTCCATTCTTTTGTATTTTGCATCTCACTCTTCAGCTTCCTTTTCACGGTCAGACTTTGGCTTTTCTTCTTTAGCATCTGTTGTCTGATCAGCCTTATCTACCTTAGCTTCACTTTCTTTCTCAACTTCTGCGTTCACATTAACTTCAGCATCATCAACAGGTACAATCTCTTCCATGAATGCTTGAGTGACATTCTCATCATTTCCCAAATGAACACTCCAGTCATATGAACCTTCTCGTGCAGTAGAGATCAACGCCCTTGAGTTAGAGTTGTTTGATGAATTTCTATTGTTTAAACTCTGACTCGAAGTTTCATGCTTTTGTTTCTGACATTCCCTAGCGAAATGACCATAACTTTGACAGTTAAAGCATCTGACTTTGGCCTTGTCGAAACCAATGCTCTTTCCTACAAACTTCCCTCCAGTTCTGTTCATGAACCTCTTCACACGTCTCGAAATCATGGCCATCTGCCATTGCAAATCCATCTCTTCTAGATCATCAGGGTCAATGTGATCATAATCTTCATCTAAAGTGGCAGGATCAGATATCTTCCCCTGAATGTAGTTATCATAAGAGGCAACAAATGAAGCAAGTAGAGCAAGATGTTTGATGTGTGTAAAATGCAACATATAAATTACATCAAATGAGGCATAAAACTAACCCTTTTTAAGTACTAATGTTGGAAAAAGAGTGTTTTTGTCTTCCTTTTGTATTTTTAGGATTAAATGAGCTCAAATTCACAAAAGAAGCAAAAAGACAGCTAAATCTACCATAAATACAAGAAAAGGAACATAAGTGGACTGCCCGACCCCTCAACGGCATCTTCCCAAGCAAAATAGAGAAGGCAGAAGACTGAACACGCCCCGTGCTCAGCCAGCACGGGGCCGTGCCCAAGAAGCAGCAGAAAAGACAAACCTATAGAAGCTTCTATTGCCCACCACGGGCCGTGTCCAGTGAACACGGGGGCATGGCGAAATTACAGCAGGCGCATTAATTGTAATTGCGAATTACAATTAATGAAGAGAGAGAGTGTCAGACAGGCACGGGGGCGTGTCCAACGGACACGGGGCCGTGCCCAGCCTTCTGTCCAGCCTATAAATAGGAGTGCTTGGTTTCATTTCAACTCATCCCTTGGCACACCACCTCTCTCACACTTCACCCACCACCCACCACCACCATAACACCATCATCCATTGTCCATCATAGAGTGTGTGAGTCGTCTCGGGATCCAAGATTGATCGTAAGAGTTCTTGACAATCAAGGCCATGTTTGCCTAAGTCTCTTACATCACTTGGTGAAGACAAAGTGTCTAGTATAATACTTTTTATTTCTAATCTTTTGCACTTTTTATTTGGTTTTGTATTAATGACTTTAATAACTAGTTACTTATGTTGAAGGTGATATTTCCTTATCGTTTGTCCGTGGTGTCTTGGCATTATTTTACTGTCTACATAAAATAAAAGATTTTCACCATTCATATCTCCACGGTCTATATGGAGGTATGTTGGCTACCTGGTCGGGGGTTAGGGGAACGGTTTGGTAAAGGTCTTGCCATTGTTCAGCGTTTAGAGGTCCTGCAATGGACCTGGGTCAAATTTAGTAGGACCTCCTTCAATGCTTAACGGTATTGGATGGCGGGGGTCCAAACTCTTTGATCCCCTCATAAGTTAACTACTATTAATACTATAACCCGGCTATTTAGGACTGTATCCCTGCTGACTCAGACTACTTAGCCGAGGGTAACGTCACCGCCAAAAGCGGGGCCTACCATAATATTGCATTAATAACTTAATTAATTGTCTTCCAATAATCCACCCTTTTAGGATTGTATCCTTGCTGACTCAAACTACTGGGGTGAGGGTAACGTCACCTTCAAAAGAGGGGCCTACTACAATAACTAAGATAATCTCTTAATTATGTGCAAAAGTGCGAAAATAATCAAAGGTTATACTAGATACGAGTCGGAACCAAGTGATTCATCTTGTCTATCTGTTTTTCTTTTTATTTTTATTTTCAGCATTTTTAGTTAGTTTTTATTTTTCTTAGTTTAAAAACATTTTTCTAAACTTTTTATTTTGATTAGACGTTGAGGATAAACCGGTACTAAAAGCTCTTGTGTCCTTGGACGACCTCGGTATCTTACCAACGCTATACTACGCTCACGATGGGTGCACTTGCCCATATGTGTGTCTAGTGTTAGTAAATATCGTGTTTTATAAATTTAAAACTTGGCTAAAATAAGTGTTAAAAGGGCTTAAAATATACACCTAATATATATAACACTCGACTACGCATCAAGTTTTTGGCGCCGTTGCCGGGGACACAAGGATTTTAAGAAAGTTAGGAATCAACGGCCTAATCATTTTTTATTTTTCTTTTTTTATTTTTTAGGATTTTCTTTGTTTTTCAGCTTCTGCAGAGCTCAGCACGGGCCGTTCCTGGTCAGACACGGGCCGTGCCCAGCATCATCACTGGCAGTTTTTATTTTCTGAGTTACAGAGAGCTGAGCACGGGGCCGTGTCGGTGCAACACGGGGTCGTGTCCAACTCCCAGTAACTGGGATACAGAAAATAATTACTGTACCACTGACCATGGGCCGTGTTCACTGAGCACGGGGCCGTGGTGAACATTCTGACCAACGTTCTTTTCTGTTTTTATTGCAGGACTTGGAACCCAGGCGCCACATTTGAACCTCCTACGTAGTGCATGAGCTCCAGTTCTAGTAGAGATATAAAAGAACCTTTAGAAGAACCCGAACGCTTTCTCAGAAAAAGACTTAAGGCTAAAAATCAAGAGAAAGTTTCGGGGGACCCACTTCCAATGGCGGACCAACGTACCCTCATGGATTACCTACGGCCCACCGTAGGCAATCTCGGCGCCACTATCAATGCACCGAATGTCGAAGCCAACAACTTCGAACTTCGGCCGCATTTGATACAAATGCTCCAAAACTCTGCAACCTTTCATGGGCTTGCGGACGAGGATCCCCATCTACATATTACTAATTTCTTGGAAATATGTGACACTTTTCGGATCAATGGAGCATCAAACGACGCCATTCGCCTTAGGATGTTTCCATTTTCACTAAAAGACCGAGCTAAGGCTTGGCTTAACACCCTCCTAGTGGGCTCGGTAAACACCTGGGATGAACTAGCCCAAAAGTTTCTATATAAGTATTTCCCTCCTGCTAAAACGGCTAAATTAATGACTGAAATTAATACATATTCACAAGAGGATGGGGAATCCTTATATGAAACTTGGGAAAGGTTCAAGGAGCTTCTAAGAAAGTGTCCTCATCACGGTCTAGCGGTATGGCAACAAGTATCCACTTTCTACAATGGGTTGTTGCCACACACAAGACAAACACTTGATTCAAGCTCCGGGGGACTTTTAGGTAATCGTCGCCCAAATGAAATATATAATCAAATTGAGGAAATTGCTCAAACCAATTTTCAATGGCACACTCCCCGAGGTAATAAATCTATTGCCCCGGGCGCCCATAAGGTTGATGAAAGCACCTCTTTACAAGCCCAAATCGAGGCCCTCTCTTCGAAAATCAAAAGGCTAGAAATGACAAAAACGGCCTCGGTTATGGCTTGTGAAGGGTGTGGTGGGTCACATGAAAATTGGAGTTGTATGAAAGAATTAGATGAACAAGCAGAAACGGTAAACTACATTGATAATAGACCTAGGCCGTCGGGTCCTCCAACGGGTACCTACAACCAAGGATGGCGTAACCACCCAAATCTTGGTTTGAGAGATCCCGGCAATAGTAGTAACCAACAAAACCAACGAACTAATTTTCAACAACCACAAAATTTCTCTCAACAACAAGGTGGAAGAGAAAGGCTTGAAGATACCCTATGTCGCCTCATCTCCGACACCGAAAAGAAAAACTCGAATCGATTTCAACAATTAGAATCGAATTTTAGAAATCAACAAGCTAGCATTCAAAACGTTGAAAAACAATTAAATCAACTAGCTCAAAATTTCTCCGAGAGACCACAAGGCGCGTTACCAAGTAATACCGAAACCAACCCAAAGGCGCAAGTACACCTCATCACGTTGAGAAACCGAACCGTGGGTCCCGAGGATGAGCCCTTACCACCAATTGAAGGTAGTCAACGCCAAAACACTACTTCACCCATACCTCAACCAGAAAAGGCTCCTTCAACAAATCAAGAGCCCACCAAGACTCATCCGATTCCGTACCCCGGTAGGTTAAATCGTCAAAAGACCGATGAGCAATTCGCAAAGTTCGAAAGTTTAATAAAACAATTGCATGTTAATGTTCCTTTTATTGAGGTCCTAACCCAAATGCCTAAATATGCAAAATTCATGAGGGATTTCCTCACTCACAAAAGGAAAATTGAATCATTGCAATTAGTTAACTTAGGCGAAGAATGCTCAGCTTTAGTACTCAACAAACTTCCACAAAAGAAAATCGACCCCGGGAGCTTCACAATCCTTTGCTCGATTGGGAAGTCCCCCGTCCGTAATGCTTTAGCCGATCTTGGGGCTAGCATCAACTCATGCCCATGTCAATGTTCAAGCGACTCGGCCTAGGAACGACAAGCCCTACAAAGATGAGCATACAACTCGCCGACAGACATGGAAGAAGACACCGATGTCCCTCTCATCCTCGGGAGGCCATTTCTAGCCACCGCCCAAGCAGTGGTGGATATGAATGACGGAACTCTAACATTGAAGTTTGGGGATGAGGAAGTAAAATTTGAATGTGGAAAGAAAGTAGAGGAAGAAGATCCGGTCAACTACATGAAGGTCATAGACTCAAGCTTGGATGACGCTCTCCGACGGTGTAACATGGGATGCAATACATCCCACTTGGGTAACATATGACCAGTCTTTGGGTCTAGCCAAGGACCCTTATAAACGTGGCGCACCATGGAGGCATTCCACGGAACTATCCTTAGTTTAGTTTAGATTAATTTTCTTGTTTTCTAGTTAGTTTTAATTTTCAGGAATAAAACACACTTGAGATGGCAAAGGATACAAGGGAAACTTGAACCAGCACCCCATGCAGGAAAACAGAACCGTCCGACAATTTTCTACATTACAGAAGGTTCAACATGGGCTGTCTCCAACCAACACGGCCCCGTGCTGAACCCCCTGCAGAAAAATGCCCAGTTCAGGTAACTGGACACGGGCCGTGTTCACCAGACACGCCCCCGTGTCCAGGCTTCTGTTTCTTTTCTTTAATTTTTGTTACTGGCACCTGAACACGGGGCCGTGTCCGGTCCCCACGGGGCCGTGTCCAGACTACCAGTAACATAAATCTTTGCTTTTAACACCATTTTACACATCTAATCAACCTAAAAATTTATTTTTGGGACACATTGAGGACAATGTGTAATTTAAGTGTGGGGGGGATGCTAAAACCTTGAAATTTTGCAAGTCCTAATAACAAGCCTTACACAAAACTCTATTGGAACCGCTAAACACCCCAAATTTTTTCAAAAATTTTCATTTTTTTTACTTGTCTAAAGTTTAAGTTTGGAATCATAAGATTAATAAGGTTATATTTTTACAAATTTACAACCGAGAGCGTCGTGATAACAAGAACCAACATAAGAAAATTATGAAACGGCATGACAAGCTTAGTTAAAATTTGATTATATATACTTGATCACATAAAAACCCATTCCCACAAAAGTGAGTTTTGAGCCTTTATTGAGCATACAAATTTACATCTTTAGACTAAATGCTCATTTTTCGTTTCTTGTGTGAATAGCCGCTTGGTTCTTACGACTCTAGAACTTGCCATGACGATACATTCCCGGTCCTTATCAACTTAAACCCGAGTAAGTAAATGATAGAGGCATTAGGACTAACCCTTTTTTCTTCTACACCATTATTTTTTTTTACCACCTACCCAAAATCCCCCTAGTTAGCCCCTTTGAGCCTAAACCTTTTCATTTCATAACCCAAACTAAACACCCTTTTACCCACCAAAACCTTTTTTATTTTTTACCCTTTGTTTTAGTAACAACTTCGGTTTTTCGTATGATCGTTCAAAAAAAAAATATATGTGTTGATGATGAAGCAAAAGAAAATAAACAAACAAGTTCATCAAAAATAACTTTGTTTGAATAATAGCTTCATCAAAATAAAAAGTTACAAAAAAATCCTACGAAAACCGACACTTGTTACGCTTTTTCACCCTTTTTCTACTAACCACTAACCCAACCACCTACCTTTAACCCAAGCCTAACCCTTCACCCGCAAAGTCCTCTTGATATTTACAAAGGTATAAAAGTTAAACAGGAGGAGGATTGATTGCTTGGCAAGCCTATGGTAGGAATAAGTTCCATGCCGCTCTCGAGTGATTCACTAAAAATACACCTTCGGCCGAGTGTGAGTGATTTCTCCCGTGAGGTATGTGAACTTGTATATAAATGGAATTTTAAAAAGGCATGTTATGCCCAAATAAGTAATTTCTCCTATGAAACGTTCTAAACAAATCATAACGAATAGGATTGTAAATAGATAAAAATAAAACCCAAAAAGATCTTGGATTCCCAACACTCTATGACAAGCCCAAACCTTCTCTTCTACCCATTCCATTTGGGAGTGTAAGCCACATATTAAAGAGTTTTGCTTGAGGACAAGCAAAAGTTCAAGTGTGGGGGTATTTGATGTGTGTAAAATGCAACATATAAATTACATCAAATGAGGCATAAAACTAACCCTTTTTAAGTACTAATGTTGGAAAAAGAGTGTTTTTGTCTTCCTTTTGTATTTTCAGGATTAAATGAGCTCAAATTCACAAAAGAAGCAAAAAGACAGCTAAATCTAACATAAATACAAGAAAAGGAACATAAGTGGACTGCCCGACCCCTCAACGGCATCTTCCCAAGCAAAATAGAGAAGGCAGAAGACTGAACACGCCCCGTGCTCAGCCAGCACGGGGCCGTGCCCAAGAAGCAGCAGAAAAGACAAACCTATAGAAGCTTCTATTGCCCACCACGGGCCGTGTCCAGTGAACACGGGGGCGTGGCGAAATTACAGCAGGCGCATTAATTGTAATTGCGAATTACAATTAATGAAGAGAGAGAGTGTCAGACAGGCACGGGGGCGTGTCCAACGGACACGGGGCCGTGCCCAGCCTTCTGTCCAGCCTATAAATAGGAGTGCTTGGTTTCATTTCAACTCATCCCTTGGCACACCACCTCTCTCACACTTCACCCACCACCCACCACCACCATAACACCATCATCCATTGTCCATCATAGAGTGTGTGAGTCGTCTCGGGATCCAAGATTGATCGTAAGAGTTCTTGACAATCAAGGCCATGTTTGCCTAAGTCTCTTACATCACTTGGTGAAGACAAAGTGTCTAGTATAATACTTTTTATTTCTAATCTTTTGCACTTTTTATTTGGTTTTGTATTAATGACTTTAATAACTAGTTACTTATGTTGAAGGTGATCTTTCCTTATCGTTTGTCCGTGGTGTCTTGGCATTATTTTACTGTCTACATAAAATAAAAGATTTTCACCATTCATATCTCCACGGTCTATATGGAGGTATGTTGGCTACCTGGTCGGGGGTTAGGGGAACGGTTTGGTAAAGGTCTTGCCATTGTTCAGCGTTTAGAGGTCCTGCAATGGACCTGGGTCAAATTTAGTAGGACCTCCTTCAATGCTTAACGGTATTGGATGGCGGGGGTCCAAACTCTTTGATCCCCTCATAAGTTAACTACTATTAATACTATAACCCGACTATTTAGGACTGTATCCCTGCTGACTCAGACTACTTAGCCGAGGGTAACGTCACCGCCAAAAGCGGGGCCTACCATAATATTGCATTAATAACTTAATTAATTATCTTCCAATAATCCACCCTTTTAGGATTGTATCCTTGCTGACTCAAACTACTGGGGTGAGGGTAACGTCACCTTCAAAAGAGGGTCCTACTACAATAACTAAGATAATCTCTTAATTATGTGCAAAAGTGCGAAAATAATCAAAGGTTATACTAGATACGAGTCGGAACCAAGTGATTCATCTTGTCTATCTGTTTTTCTTTTTATTTTTATTTTCAGCATTTTTAGTTAGTTTTTATTTTTCTTAGTTTAAAAACATTTTTCTAAACTTTTTATTTTGATTAGACGTTGAGGATAAACCGGTACTAAAAGCTCTTGTGTCCTTGGATGACCTCGGTATCTTACCAACGCTATACTACGCTCACGATGGGTGCACTTGCCCATATGTGTGTCTAGTGTTAGTAAATATCGTGTTTTATAAATTTAAAACTTGGCTAAAATAAGTGTTAAAAGGGCTTAAAATATACACCTAATATATATAACACTCGACTACGCATCAATGTTCTTCAGCAGACTTCACACTCATTGGCATCGATGTTGCACTACCACTTTGCTTAGAAGCTGATGTTCTTTTGGCTCATGTTGAACCTCCTGAAGCAGCTACAAAACACACATCACCATCCTCATTTACTGTGACCTGCTCATTCTCACATGAAAGAAATGCAGTAGCAGAGTCGCTAGAAGCATCATGAGATGAAGAAGATGTAAGCCCATTGTAGATCCCTGGATCTTGAACCTGATCATATCCAGTGTCTTTCTTCTTCATACTGAGCTCATAAGCTCTTAGCTTTCCATCTACTTCTTCCAGTTCCTTTGTCTCATAATCTGCTTCTCCCTTGATCATGAGAGTGTAGATATCCCATTTAGCAGGTAGAGCATCCAGCAGCTTGTCATTTTTCTCTATGTCAGTATAGCAATCTACATCATAATTGTCCAATTCTGACATCAGATGGTAGTAACGAGTGATGATGTCCTCAAGTGACTCGTTTTTCATGAACTTGAAGACAGCAAACTGCTTCTTCAGTAGATCAACTTTGTTCTTCTTCACATCAGTATTTCCCTCATATCTCTTCTCTAGTGCATCCCACATTTCCTTTGAAGTAGTGTACTTCTTAAAGGTATGTTTGATGCTATCAGGTAGGGACATCTTGATAGCAGCCAAGGCTCTCTTTTCAGCCTCATACATCTTTTTATCATTCTCTTGCATGTTCACATATGCGGTGACACGTGGTCTGCCCTCAAAGTCATGTGTTGGGTTTGTGTACCCATCTACAATACAGATCCACATACGTGTGTCCTGATATTCAATGAAGGATTGAAACCTATCCTTCCATGTCAAATAGTTCTCCACCTTCATCATCTTAGGTGGTTTGTTTGTTGTGCCAACCTCGTGTTCCATCCTCAAGAGTTCGTTTAATTTAGACATGTTCGACATTTTACTTAAGCAGACTGGTTAAACCGTACAATTTTTGTCCGAAACCTGTTTTTACCAAATTATACCTTTAGATTCATCTTGAGATTACGATTCCAATGATATATAATGTCAAAAACCTTTTTCGGGATTTTCCAGAAGTTTTTTTTTTTTTGTCCTAAAAATCCAAGGAGTCCAACGGTGTAAACTGTTTGTCCAGATGAGTTATGGGTGATTCTCTAAACACGAAACGGTTAAATTTTTCTTACGATTGCCTAGAAAAATTCCACCACTTTCAAACTTGCATCCACTCAGTCCAGTCGAGACCACACAGTCCAGTCGAGACCTCCGTTTCGAGTCAAATATGCACAACTCGAGACCACTGATTCGAGTTGAGACCTCTGTTTCGAGTCAAGACTAATGTTCCGAGTCGAGACCTCCATTTCGAGTCAAATATGCACAACTCGAGACCACTGTTTCAAGTCGAGACCTCTTGTTTCGAGTCAAATATGCACAACTCGAGACCACTGTTTCGAGTCGAGACCTCTTGTTTCGAGTGAAGAAGGACTAGTCGAGACCTCCAGTCGAGACCACTAATTCTAGTCGAGACCAGCAATCTTCCAATAATAAATCCCGAAAAATCAGCACTTTTTACACCACAGAATCTTCTGATTGATAACTTTCCAACTGAAACTCCTAAAAACAAGCAAACAAGTCAGATCAATAACCAAAACGAATCAAAGACTCAAAATATTGACTGTTCTTCGATGTTCTTCACACAAAATCCGAAAATCTTCAAACGAATAAAATCCTTGAATCTGTAATATCAGTTTTGAACCGTACACAAGAGTAAGTGCTCTGATACCAATTGTAGGTCCCTAATCCGTATGGATCTTAACAAAACTGACAATCTACCAAGGGTGCGGAATCCCCTTGATAAACCTAGTAAACAGAAACAAGAACACAAGACGGTTTACCAACTGATTTTCTATGATTATCCAACGAAAACGTTTACAATCACTAAAGATCTCCACGAACTCACAGCCAATGTTCTGTGTATTCAAACTCTCTCTCAATTGCCTAAAAGTCTAACTCTAAAACTCTAGGTAAAGGTTGTTTATATAGCACAACCTATACAATTCGAATTGGGCTTTAAACTAGAAGGACTTTAACTTGAACTTGAACTTGAATGATTTGGGCTTTAACAAACTTGAATTCCATTCTGCCTTCATAAGTCTTCGCGGCCCAAACTCGTTTAATATCCAAAGACCAATCCAACACTGTTGTCACATAAAATGCACCAACAGTGTATGCGTATGAACGACAGGAGCAAGCTCCCATGGAACCAACCCCTAAATTCAACAAAATCTTCAAATTGGAGGATCAAACGAAGGCCAAATTCTGATTTGAATACATAGAAACGATCACCAAGTCAAGGGGATCGTAAGGTATGTCGAATTTCTAATATTCATTAAGTTGTGAAAATTAGTTAACTTTCCATGATGCGATCTATGCATGAATCGTAGAGGCTATGGCCGAATTAATGAAGTGTGATTGCTTAGGAACAAACCCTAAGTACAAGTTTGAAGTAAAATTGCTATGACTTGAATAATTTGATGATTTACCACACTTAGAAAAGTGGGTTTTGGATTATGTAGTGAAGATGATGATATACGCATGTTTAAGATCATCATATTTAATAGTAGAAACAAGACACTTGAACAATTTGCAAGTTTGAGTATTTGATCATACATGATAGAGGTTGAATTTTGATGTTAATCTTGATAAAAATGAGTAGTTATGAACTAGTTAGTAAATGTGTAAGATTATGCCTATTAGGTGTTTGTTAAAATGGCAAAATGAGAACTAAAGTGTTGAAATTCGATTGAAACACACATTTGAATAATATGGCGAATTATGCGAAACATGAAGCGATAAAAGTTCTAAACATCATGTTGATTTAGACCTAACTGTGTAAACCATGTGATAGAAAGTAGTTAACTTTTGATAAGTTAAGCTAATTAATGATGAAGTCGAATAGTAGTTTCGACATAGAAACTAAGTAAGGTGGAATAGTCGTGATTGTTAATGACTAATCTAACCACATTGTAAATGTTGACAATAGTTTGACGCTTAACGAGCTAGGTGGGGGCTTGGAAAAGATACGGTCAAACGAAGCAAGTACGAGAAGAAAAACGTAACGGATGAGAGGTAAGTGAAACTTACATCTTTTGTAGAATACTTATTTATTATATACGTTGTAAACTTGATAAAGATAATATTGAAAATATCGATTCCGATGCAATTGATACGGGTCGGAACAAATATAAACAATAAGTTTTCAATAAGATTACATTATGACTAAGAAACGGTAAATTGGTCATGTAATGACTAAGAAATTATGAGTTTTCAATAAGATTACATTATAGTGTAATCTAATATTGAGAAAAAGGGGTAAAAATGGAAATTTGTTCATAATGTCGACTAATATAAACTGAAGCTAAAAAGATACCCATGGCGCAAGCCAAAATGGACTAAATAAGTAAGAAAAGGGAACTAATGAAAGAAAAATCCGAAATGGGTCGGATGGGCAATTGGTAATTAAAAACCATGTTTTGCTACATATGTAGATGTTTGGTCATATAGACCGAACGGGTCAAATGGTGGTGATAACACCACTTGACAATTATCGACTAATGTGGTTGTCAAGTCTTATGTTAACAGGAGCGATTTGCAATTCGGATAATTTGCGTCACCATGGATTGTGTGATAATAAAAGTGTGGTATAAATCGGGTCTATTTGTTGACCCGGGCCAGGTACGCTATATGGACTTATAGTTAAAGGTGCAATGTGGGTCGACTATTTAGTGTGGTCCTTCATCGCAAAAATGAAGGATTTAAAAATGACCAAAAAGCCCTTGATGGGTGAACCGGGTAAACAACCCTTAGAGGTTGTTTAGAAACTTATATTATGAATTTGTAACCCTTAGATGCGTGTAAAAGTTGTAGGCATAAACTTTCAAGGGTTAAATGCCTTAAATTGTGTCTTGCCGTAAAATGACTTATCCGAGGGATAAAACTTGAAATAAATAGTTTATTCCATTAAACCCACCACAATCATAGTTGTGGTGGAAGACTAATCAATAGGAATGGGTGGAATTATTAGGCATATAAGAAATGAGCGTAATTTATGCTTAAAAGTGCATAAATATCCTTAACGGGTCAAAATAAGATTATAAGCAAAAAAATGGGTTAATAATGCGTAGAAACCCGTGACTGGAACCTAACATGATAGAAAATATTGAAATTAAAAGGTTCATGAGAAATGAGGGGTCAAACAAACTTGTTCGTTTGATAAATACACGAACGGGTCAAAAAGTGTCATAATTGAATTTCAAGCCGAGAGCTTGAAATCTAAATTTTTGTGAATTCGGATGTCGGGTTTTCACTCAAGGTGATGGAGAATTAAATTACGATCACATAGGAAAAAGAATCGTGTTAAAGGATAAATAACGAGAGAGTTATGCACGTTTCGGCGAAAATTAGCGTTGCTGAAAATATGCAGCTTTTAGCTACAACATTCTAGAAAAAAGAAAGGGACGCGCCACGCGACGACAAAGGCCAGGGGCCGTCGCGCGACGCAACGGTGTCCTTTTTGGCGAAAAATTATTTATTTAATCAATTTTATTTTGCGAACCCGTTTAAGCACGTTTTAAACTACGTATGACTAAAATCATTTCATGTTTATGGAATGTAGGTTGCCTAGAAGTACCGGATGACGATCAAGCCCGATGAAGAACTGAACACGATCAAGATACAAGCTTCCGCACATCGTTTCATCATAAATTTTTAAACGACGAATTTAATTAAACCATGTTGTATTGTTTTCAAGTTTAGAAAAGTTTTAATAAACTCGCGTTTCTCAATGTATGTGTAATTGTAAATGTACATTTATTCCCGAAACCTATACGAAAACCGTTAAATAGTAGTAAGGGCATTACATGCAATAATGATAAATAATCTTGCAACATGTAATGCACTTGTATGTATATGACGGTAAGCAGAAAATCATTCATGTCAATAATTAAATGTGGCACAGTAATATTCACAAATTACTGTTTAACATTGTACGGAATATGTGAAAAAGTGTCAGTTGTAACAGAACGGGTTGCACGGGTTGGATATTAAAAGGATTACGCATCATCAAGTGTTGTATGGCTTGACTTTGTTGCGTGTTCGCAAAAACATTCGGTGAGTTTTGGAAAGCGGCATAAGAGTTTGCGGAAAATTGACTGAATTGCTTCGGTTCCATCGTCGGATAGTACCCCGGCACCGAAAATACATTTGGGTTGTTCGGGTTGTTTGGGACATTCGGGTTGTTTAGGTTAAAGGGATCCATGGTAGATTTTTTTTATAAAAAGGGAAGAATGTTTTAAAAAATGAGAGAGAAATGAGGTTGTAGTGGGTGAAAAGGTGTGAAAAATTGTGTAAAAGTGGGGAATATATATAATTTTTGGTTGGATTTTGGTAAAAAATAGAAATATAGCCGTTAGTTTATTTCAAAATGGAAATTAATTTTTTTTACAAACGGTCGATTGCATGGGAAAAGGCAAACTTTTTGACATTTTGTGGGCCGTCTCCAACGTCTTGTATGCGACGGGGAGGACGGGGGGGATGTGTTTGGGTCGGCACCGGGTGGGACTGTCTAGGGGACGTTCCCCATACCGGTTTGCCTAAGTTTTAAGTCCAACATGTTCATTTAAGTGGGTTATGTTTGAGTCCATCAGGCGGGTTTAGAGGTTAAACTGTTTAATTTTATACTTAGGATTTTTTCTAATATGTATCTTATGTCATAACTTAACTTAAACTCACCGAGTGTTTTATGCCAAATCTCAAAAGACCAAAGAGAAACTAGTCAAGTTTTACAGTGTAGGCGTAAGTATTTATATACATTTGTATTTTGTTTGTTGTAAATGTATTTTTTGTGCGCGGGGTGTGCTCATCTCAACCCAATAAAATTCGTGTCATATTTGGGTTCATAAGTCTGAAACAACTTTCAATTTCGTGTTGTGGATGGGTTTGCGTCAAGTTCTACCAGTCAACCCACGAACAATTATAATTAAGTACAAACTTTATTTTCACCCTATTTCTTCGGTAAAATAAGTAGGACCAAGTTGGTAATTGTTGATGCAACAAATAATAGACCAAGGATGGTAGCTGGACTGGTTAGGCAAAAGGGTTGAAGGGTTCAACTTTGCCTAACGCAGGTCGTGGGGTCCCCCCATGTTTGCAAGATGTGGAGAGAGGTTCACTAGTTTGTTTTTGTTGTTTGCTCGAGATCCTCCACTGAAATGTGTTCTGTTTCGGATGTAGGAGCAAAGGGAATGTGTGTGTTGAACGTGAAAGAAAGTGACTTGCATGAAGCAAGTACTCAAGAACAATGACCAGAGATTCTCCAGGAATCAGAGCTGATCGGAATGTTTTTTACACTTAATGAAGTGTCACATTTATAGGGAAAGCCATCACTCAAAGAGGAAGCTATTTGACTAGTGAACATGCTTGCAGTGGGGGTTTTGCCCTTTTTGGTGGTTGAAGCCTTTGACCTGCGGGTAAAAGGCTGTGCTCTGTGGACCTGTGTCACTTTTGCGGCTGGAGAGTTTGGTGAAGCAATCAGAGATGTGACTGCCTACTGTTCACGTACTATTTTATCTAGTCTCTCGGGTTTCCAACCTTCGGACCGTTTAACCTTTTTAGCTTTAATGTGTCTAAGTCATTTTATTTGGTCTTGGGCTACCCCCGTTATCAGCCCCCCAAGTCAGAGGTTTTTGGGAGTGAGCTCAAAGAATTCTGACCTTTTCACACTTGCTTTTATTGCTTAAAGGCTTGAAAGCTTGAAGGCTTGGAGTCAGTTAATTTTTTTAATTTAAAAAAAACTGACAACTGATTTGATTGATGTGTGGCAGTTTATAGGTTGGCAGTTTTTGCAGAGATTAGGTTAATGACTATTGTGTAATCATAACTTCTATTTGGGCGTTATCTTCATTTATTATTGATGACAAACACCATTTTTTTCATTTTCTCTTCAAGTTTTCTCTGCGTTTCCTTTCCATCCTTCAGGTTAGTTCCGGTTTCCTCTGTTTCCTTATTTTCTTCGTATTTTTCTGTAAAATGGGTGCTCGTAAGGATTTGGCAAAATCCTTTTTTCGATTAACCCAAGAAGAGGTAGAAATGTTTTGCATGGAATATGGTATTGGGAAGAAATTTAAACCATCTGCTCCGGCTTGTGACGTTCCGATTGATAAATGTCCGGCCGGTTCGATTGCTCTTTATTGTCGTCATTTTGAGTTTTCGAACATCCGTTATCCGTTTTCCCTCTTTGTTTTAAATCTGTTGGAGTATTACCGAGTCTCTTTTGGTCAAATTCTTCCGAAGGGCATGGCTAGGGTTTTGCACTTCGAGGTTTTATGTCGTACTTGTGGTTATGACCCTTCTTTGTTGTTATTCTGTCGATTTTTTCATTTGGCCAAGAATGGTGATTGGTTCACCTTTGAAACATCCAAGGTTGATACTTGCCTGATCTCTTCCATGGTTACCACACTTGGTACTTGGAAAGATCATTTTTTCTGGGTCTCGGATTCTATTATCCCCTTCAAAATGGTGTGGAGGCACCCGGATGCCGTTCTCAATGAACCAGAACCTTCTGAATCTGATTTGAATGAAGTTTTTCTCAAAGCCATCCGAGAGTGCCCTTCCAGGGTTCGTCCTTTCCCTAAACATTTGCTAGTTCTGTTAGGGGTTAGTAAATTGTGGGAAAAGGCCAATTGGGATCCGGTTCTAATGAGGAATGGCACGCGTATGCATTTTTCTTGTTTACTCCTTTTGTGTTTTCTTAATTTATGCCTGATGTGCTTTTTGTTTTATGGTTATTTGCAGTTATGTCTGCACTTGATTTCATCAAAAGTGACGATACTTCTGATGTTGCGTTTGAGGATGTCCCGGTTGTCCCTGATGAAAATGTTGTAGTTAGGAGTGCTGAGTAAAGGTTCGAGGGTTCGGGTTATGTTAGTGTTTCCAACGTCAAAGGTTTTTCTAAGTCTCATGCTCCCAAAGCTTCAACCCGTCGATCTACTCGCCGTTTGTTGAAGGGTGCTCCTCAATCCACTTCTTCTGAACCAGTGGATTTGAGTGACGATATTGAGGCTTCTGAAGATCAAGGTGTGGAAGTGGATGTTGAGAAGGAACAGAAACTGGTTGTTCATAGCAAGAAGACTCCAGCCAAGAAGGTTATGGCTACTCCTGTTCAAGGTTCTTCGAGCAGGGACGTTGAAGGGTTGAATGATGAGGTTTATGTGCCTGGTTGGTCTGTTAAGCTTGATGATAGTTTTAAGGATACTGCTGTTTGTGAAGATATGTTAAGCCATATTGCTTCTCCTTCGGTTCATAGTACCATTGCTGAGATGGATGATGACATGATGCTATCTCGAATGATTTTAAGTACTTGCAACCTTGCTGCCATGCTTCCTCAAGGTGTTGCTTGTTTTCGTAAGAGGATGCATGAGTATGAAGAATTTTCTAAGAAGAAGGAGAAGATGAAGTCTTCGATTGCTGCAATGAAGAAAGAGATTAGTGGGTTTGCTGAGAAGGAGGAAGCCTGGATAAAAAAGGTTGGTGAATTGACTAGAAGGCATGAGATTGAAACGGGTGATCTTAAGAAAAGCTTCGAGGCCGATCGGTTGAAGCTCAAGGCTGATGGGGAGGCTTTGTCTGTTCAACAGAGAGCCTTTGATGAAGAGAAGGAAGGCCTGAAGGCTTTGGTTGCTCAAACCACCAGTGATAACCAATGGTTAATTGAGCAAGGTTTCCAGCAAGTTGTTACTTACCTTCTTCACTCCAAGGAGTTCAATTCCGCTCTTGGTGAAGTTTACACTAAATTGCTCAACTTGGGGAAACATCAAGGTCTCATCGCTGGTTACAAGCTTCATGAATCTGGCCATCCTTTGGAAAAGTCTCCCTTATTTCGTCCTGAAGCTTCTGAGGTCTTCAAGGGTTCTGTTGAACAGATGGAGAGGCTGACCTACCCGTATGTCAATCAAGTTTCTACTTGTTTTGGTAAGCCTCTTACTGTCTTGCAGGAGCTAAAGCCGGAGGGCCTTAATGAAAAAGTCTGTGCTGAAGTCCTGGGTTCCCTTTCAAGAAAGCGATCTTACTCGGGAGATAGTGATGACACCCTTTCAGGAGGACCTGATGCTTCGAAGGATGCAAGCTTGGAGGCTTCAACGGTAGGTGGTGATGGTGGCATGAAAGCTAAGAAGTCAAAGAAAGCGAAGAAGGTTAAAGGTGAAGGTTCCGAGGCTTCCAAGCCTCCTGCTGTTGCTTAATGGATATTCGTAGCTTTCTTTGCACTCTTGAAAACAATTTGCGGTTTGTATGTTAACTAAAACAATGTTAGGTTTCACAGGAACCCTTAAGGTTCTTGTTATGTGGTTGTGGTGGGGCCTGTATGGCCGTTTGAACAATTTCTCAACTTGCAAGTTGTTAGGGCTTTCTTTTAACTTTGTTTGGAAGTCTGTTAAGACTTTCTTTGCTATGCTATTATGTTTAACTATTTGTCTTGTGTTGTGTTTTTTATACTTGTGCCTATTTCGTTAAGGCAGCTTGGTTGACTTCAAGCCTTCAAGCTTTCTGGCTATCATGCATGTAGGTTGAAGCCTTTGGGGCTTCAGGTTATCACATATGTGGCTTGAAGTCTTCAAGGCTTCTCAGTTTCATGACTTGTCTTTGGTTTCATAACTTGGTTTGTAGTTTTGAGTTTTATAACTTTTTGTTCAAGTTGTCGTATTATTCCTTAGGTTATGTCTTTTTCTTGTAGCTTTGTCTTTGTCGAGTTTATGTTGCCTTTATGTTTTTTATACCTTAAAGGGTTCAGTGCTGCAGTCACTTAGCCTTGGTATTTTTAACAAGAAGACATAGCACCTATCCTATTCATTAGTTTCCTTGTTTTAATTTCCTAAGCCTGTTTGTTGATTATCTTTTCTAAGGCTTAGGGAGCATTTGGTGTAGGCTGTTCAAACCCGTCTATGAGACAATTTTGTTTTTAATAATAAGTCTCATGGAGTTGTATTGATTTAGGAACTCACCCCTTATATAGGTCCATTCAACCCTTGAACCTATTGAGCGATGTGGCCTAGGAGCTCATCCCCTTACATGGCCCTTGCCATGGAGTTTTTTGCTAGGTTCTCAACCTGATTTTAGGATAGAAAGACAAATTTGATAAAACAACTTCATTCATTCAGGAGACACTGTGTTACAAAAGGTGGTCAACTCTTGAAATACAATTTTGTGTAATACAAACCAATCTTTCTTGACTAGACATGGAACCTTTTCAAGGTTTTTCCGTTCCAGTGTCTTGGAAGCTTTTTACCCTTTGAGTCTGCTAGCTTGTAAGATCCGCCTTTATGTGCTTCAAGGATGGTATACGGGCCTTCCCATTTTGGGCCGAGCTTTCCTTGGTTCTCTTTTTTGCTAGCTTCATTGTTTCTAAGCACCAGGTCTCCTGGCTTGAAACGTTCATTCTTGACTCTTTTGTTATAGTAGGCTTCCATTCGTTGTTTGTACTTGGCCTCTTGAATTGCAGCTTGGTCTCGTGCTTCCTCTAGGAGTTGTAAGTTCAACATTGTCTCTTTTTGGTTTGTTTCGGGATCCATGTTGACAGTTCGCTGTGTTACAACTCCTACTTCAGCTGGAATCACGGCTTCAGACCCAAATACCAAGCTATAGGGTGTTCTTTTGTGACTTGTTTTTTCGGTTGTTCTTATGGCCCATAGAACACTTGGTAATTCTTCAAGCCAATTGTTTTCATACCTTCCCAACCTGGCTTTGATTCCTTCAACTATGCTTCGATTCATCCTCTCAACTTGACCGTTTGACTGTGGGTATGCCACTAAGCTGAACACCTGAGCGATTCTAAATTCTTTGCACCAAACGCTGAAAGGCTTCTCAACAAATTGCTTTCCATTGTCGGTGACAAGCACTCCCTGTAGTCCATAACGACAAATAATGTTTTCCCAAACGAAGTCAATGACCTATTTGCCCGTGATTTTTGCAAGTGGTTTAACCTCAGGCCACTTGGTGTAATAATCTATGGCCACCAGCAAGAATTTTACTCCTCCTTTACCTGGTGGGAATGGACCAATGATATCCATTCCCCATTTATAAAATGGCCATGCTGACGTTATTGAGACAAGGTCATGTTTGGGATTCTTCGGGATTGGTGCATGAATTTGGCAGGCATCACACTTTCTTAATTGCTTAGCTGTATCTCGGTGCATGGAGGGCCAAAAATACCCAAGGTTCATTAGTTTAGCAACCACCAATCTAGCTCCAAAATAAGCTCCACATATGCCTTCGTGAATTTCTTTGACCAAATACTGGCTTTGCTAGGGACCAACACATCTTAGCAAGGGTGCAAGGTAACCCTTTTTGTAGAGGATTTCACCTTGCAACACGTACTGTCTTGCCTTGATCTTAACCCTTTCTGCCTTTGTTTGATCAGCAGGAAATTCACCATTTTTAAAGAATTTATTGATTGGAGTCATCCAATTTGGATCTTCTTCGGTGATCACGTCTTGAACTTCCAACCCATCAATTGACGGAGCTTTTAACACTTCTACCAATACCCTTTTGGTAAGGTGGGAAAAAGTGAGAGATGCGAGTTTACTCAAGGCATCCGCTTTCTTGTTTTGAGATCTGGGAATTTGCTTGATGGTGCATGCTTTGAAGGTGTTCATCAATTCTTTGGATTTTTCTTTGTACCTTTTCATGTTGGGCTCTTTTGCAATGTAGCTATCATTCACTTGGCTTGATACCAGCAACGAGTCTGTGAACACTTCAAGCTTTTGGACCTTCATTTCTTTAGCCAGTCTTAAGCCGGCTATCAGTGCTTCGTATTCAGCTTCGTTGTTGGTGGTCTGAAAATCAAATCGGAGAGCGTATGTGAATTCTAACCCTTCTGGGTTGATCAAAATGAGCCCATCTCCTGGCCCTTCAACGCTTGAAGCCCCATTGGTAAAAAGCTTCCAGGCTTTAAGGTATGAGGGTTCAGTGGCAGCTGTGTTTACTTCAGTGATTGTTTGCTTTGGGACTTCTACAATGAAATCAGCCAAGACTTGGGCTTTGATGGCTTTTCTTTGTACGTAGGTGATGTTATGTTCACCTAGTTCCACTGCCCATTTGGCTAATCATCCCGAGCTTTCTGGTTTTTCAAGCACACTCTTAATAGGTTGGTCGGTGACCACTTGTATAGGGTGTGCTTGGAAATACCTACGAAGCCTTCTAGCTGTTTGGACTAGGGCTAGAGCAAGTTTCTCCAAGGGAGGATATTTGATTTCAGCCAATTTTAGAGTTTTGCTGAAGAAATAAACGGGACCTGAACCTTGTCTCGTTCAATGGTGAGGACCGCACTTATTGCTTCTTCGGCAACTGAAAGGTATACGGAGATTAATTCACCCGTTTCTGGGGCTGCAATGTCAAGTAGAGAAGCTAGGTGTTGCCTCATCTGGTTGAAGGCTTCTTCGGCCTCCTCAGTCCATTTGAAGTCCTTCTTATCGGAGCAACCCTTGAGCGTTTTGAAGAAGGGTAAAGACCTTTCAGCCAGTTTTGAGGTAAAACGCTTCAAGGCAGCGAGCTTCCCGTTTAAGCTTTCAACCTCCTTCTTGCTTCTCGGTGGTTTGGTTTCAAGAACAGCTTTCACCTTGTTTGGATTGGCCTTTATGCTTTGTTTTCCCACAATATGCCCAAGGAACTTACCTTCCTCAAACCCAAATGAGCATTTCTCGGGGTTGAGTTTCATGTTGACCTTTCTTAGGTTCTTGAAGGTTTCTTGGATGTCATCGAGCATTTAATATTCCGTTTTGCTTTTGATCACCAAGTCGTCGACATATGCCTCCATGTTTCTACCAATTTGACTTGCAAAGGCCTTGTCAACTAAGCGTTGGTAGGTTGCTCCAGCGTTTTTGAGACCAAAAGGCATCTTTTGGTAACAAAAGATCCATTTGTCTGTGTGGAAGGTGGTCTTCTCCTCATCTTCTTCCTTCCTAAGGATTTGATGGTAACCTCTGTAAGCATCAAGATAACACTTGAAAGGGTAACCGGTGAGGAGTCAACCTTGAGATCAATTTCTGGTAACGGGTAACAATCTTTGGGACAAGCCTTGTTAAGATCCTTGAAGTCTATGCACATTCTCCAAGAATTGTCTGGCTTTCAAACCATGACCGGGTTTGCAACCCAGGATTGATACTTGACTTCTCAGAGAATGTCGACTGACACAAGCTTTTCAACCTCTTAGCATGCAGCCAAGCTTATTTCAGGTGCTAGACTTCGTTTCTTTTGGACAACAGGCTTGACATCGGGTGGTATTTTCAACTCATGTTCAGCAATGCTTCGAGGTATGCCAATCATATCCTCCGGGCACCAAGCAAAGACATCACTATAATGTGTTAACAACTTTTCAAGATATAATAGAGTCTCTTGTGAAAGGCTTGGATTGACCCTTGTCCTTTGCTCAGGATACTTAGGGTTTATAATTAGCCTTTGCTTGTCTTCTTCACTTTTAGAACTTTCACCCTCAACCATGTAGGCCTCCTGAGTAGGTTGAAGGGTTGCGACTCCCCTCTCGGTAGGAAATTTGACAGTGCCATGGCCAACAGACACAACCATGTAGAATTCACACTGCCCTGGTCTTCCAATGATCACATCATAGTTCGAAGGTATATTGATAACCACGAAGGTGAGAGGCTGGACTCTCTCCTTCTGTCCTTCGCTGAAACGAACATTAAGGGTCAGTTGCCCCAAAGGCTTAAGGGGTATGTCGGCGATACCTTTTATGGAGGTCCCGGAGGGTTGAAGCCTGAACGTTCTTCATTGCTCAAACGGTTGAAAAACTTTTCAAACATGATTTCGGTGGCAGCACCAGTGTCTATGTATGTTCTGCTTATTTGTAATGTCCCCACAGTAGCCTCAACCATAAGAGGGTTTGAAAGAGGGTCTTTCTCCGTTGGAGGAAGCAAACACACTGAAGCTCCCAAGCTTCCAACCGCTGCCTTTTGTGTGGAACCCTTCCATCAAAATCCACCATATTGACTTCCTTGCCCTTTCCTTCAGCCATTTTGTTTATTGCTCCCTTCACCAAGTGAGCAAGTTCCCCGGACTTAACGGATTCTTCGATCCTCTTCTTAAGTTGGAAGCAATCATTGGTGTGGTGCTCCTTTTCTTCATGAAATTCACAGTATTGTGTGGAATTTTCGTTCTTTCTGCTTTTGGGGAGAGGCCTAGGAGGCCGAAAGTTTTGCTTGACTTCTTCTATTGCGAGGATTTCTTGAGGGGTCTTGGTAAAGGATGTGAAACTTATGCCTTTCTCCCTGCTGGAAGGGTTCCGACCTTCAGACCTTCGATGGTCTGAAACCTTTTGGCGTCTGTCATAGGAGTTAAAGTTCCCCCTTTTTCTAGCTGGGCTGTTGTCTCGCCAGCTGGATCCTCTTTTCCTTTGCTCTTTAATGTCTACTGCCTCCTCTCCCCGGATGTGGGCTTCAGCCCTTTCGAGAGCTTTTTCCAAGGTCTTGGGCATGGATTTGTTGAAATCTCTTGTGAGATATTTGGATGTAATGGCGTTCATAAAACCGGCCACCCTCATCTTTTCGTCTGCCCCCACATATGTTAGACCTTCCTTCTTGTATCTTTCTATGAACTCTCGAAGGGTTTCATCATCTCTTTGTTTTATCTGAAAGATTACCGTAGCATCTTTAACATACCGCCGCTGTTGGGAGAAATTGGCCAGGAACCCCTTGCTGAGGTCATCAAAGCTTCGAACGCTTCGAGCAGGTAAATCATTGAACCAGATTCTGGCCTATCCGACAAGGGTCTGCATGAACATTAAGCAACATTCAGCATTTGACCATTTCTCAATTCTTGCAGCACCAGTAAAGATCTGGAGATGGTTTTCAGGATCTTCAATCCCATCACATGTTTTGATGTGGGATGGCATCTTAATCTTCGTTTGAAAATCATAATCGGCTATTTGCTGTGAAAAGCATGAGAGGTTACTCGGCTTATAAGGCTTGGCCAAATCTTCTTCAACCCTGGCTCCCATGTTGTTGCTGTTGTTGTTGTTCCCTTGAGTGGCCAGCACCTGATGAATAAAGTGCTGCCACAGGAAGCTGGCCATCATATGGGCCATCATCTGGGGCATAAGGTTGAAGCCTTGAAGGCTTCCAGATGTAACTGGGTAACTAATTCCCAAGGGAGTACTCATAACAGCACTTCGTGCCAAGGGGAGTACAGACAGAGCTTGTTCCCATGTAGTTGTTGCTGAGGGTGGAAGGCATGCTATTGGAGATTGTAGGAGTTGGTCCAAAGTCAGCTCGTGCCCTAGAGGAGCACCGCTTGTAGCTGGTTGGGATGAAAAAAGAGGAATTATTGTAGGATTTAGCCTCATGAACAGGTATGGGTTAGGGTTTGGAGGAGGATTGTTGGGGGCCAGCCTCATCCCTAGACACAAAAGGTTGTGAATTTGCAAAAGGAGGGATGGGGGGTCCAGGAGATAGCGTTGGCTCCGGTTCGTCATAATCTAAACGAATCCTCACTCCCTTGTCTCTCTCCCTACTCACATATTGGTTGAGGAAAGACCTCAACTCAAGGAAATTGTTGGCAACCCCCTCAAGGGTAAGTTCAACATGTGATGGGGTGCCAGAGACACCGACATTAGGGGAAGGGACCCCTGATCTGGATGGGGTTGTAGTGTTGAAAGTGAGAAACTCGGGAGTGCTTCCCGGTGTCGAGAAGGACGTTGGTATAGCCACATGGGCTTGACCAGTGCTTGGGTTAGAGGTATTTGGAACTTGATTCACCTCTCCCGGGGATCCACTTTCTGACATGGTAATTTTGAGAGAATGGAGCTACACTACTGGGTCTTTTTGAAGAAAAATAGTGGCGTAGCCCCACGGTGGGCGCCAACTTGTTGATGCAACAAATAATAGACCAAGGATGGTAGCTGGGCTGGTTAGGCAAAAGGGTTGAAGGGTTCAACTTTGCCTAACGTAGGTCGTGGGGTCCCCCCATGTTTGCAAGATGTGGAGAGAGGTTCACTAGTTTTTTTTGTTGTTTGCTCGAGATCCTCCACTGAAATGTGTTCAGTTTCGGATATAGGAGCAAAGGGAATGTGTGTGATGAATGTGAAAAAAAGTGACTTGCATGAAGCAAGTACTCAAGAACAATGACCAGAGATTCTCCAGGAATCAGAGCTGATCGGAATGTTTTTTACACTTAATGAAGTGTCACATTTATAGGGAAAGCCATCACTCAAAGAGGAAGCTATTTGACTAGTGAACATGCATGCAGTGGGGGTTTTGCCCTTTTTGGGGGTTGAAGCCTTTGACCTGCGGGTAAAAGGTTGTGCTCTGTGGACCTGTGTCACTTTTACGGCTGGAGAGTTTGGTGAAGCAATCAGAGATGTGACTGCCTACTGTTCACGTACTATTTTATCTAGTCTCCCGGGTTTCCAACCTTCGAACCGTTTAACCTTTTTAGCTTTAATGTGTCTAAGTCATTTTATTTGGTCTTGTGCTACCCCGTCATCAGTAATGGTGACATTGGTCCTTGTGTGAGCGCTAGAAATGATGGAACTTTTGTTGTAGGGGATAGAAGTACCAAAGATTGGAGCTTTTACTTTCATCCATGGATTTTTAATGTCTTTTATTCAAGATTTTAATGACTACAACCTCCGATTTGGTGATCCTTTTAATGGAAAAGGTAGCATTTGTTCAAACAAATATTTACACTTTCATTGGTTAGGATTTCGGTTTATTCGGTTTGGTTTACTCGGTTTTGAATTGTTTTTAGCCTAACCACTAAGTGAAGTTACCCGAATTAGAAACGTGCCTAACGTAACCGAATTCAACTGATTTGTTTAGTTTATTTGGTTTGATTATTCAGTTAAACCAATTAAACTGGTTATTGGTCAGTTTATTCGATTAAATTTGGTTCGGTTATCTGAATAAGCGAGACTTGTGGAACCAAAACCGAATATGCAATTTGTATAAGTTAGGAACCAAACCGAATAACCGAAAAAGATTTTGGTTTGTTTTGTTTCTTGGTTACATACTTACAAATACGGGTTGGTTTTTTATTTTTTTCGAATAACTTTTCACATACATATTTAGAAGCAAATTTGTTGTCATAGGTAGCTAATTGTTTTGTATTTGCTTTGCATATTCATAACAAATGAAAAGTGTAAAAAGAACAAATACTAGATGAAAACTAAGAAAACAATATGTTGATTATTATGGACAATTTTATGCAACTTTATTGTTTTAAAAAAATAGTTACGATGTTACGAATTCATGTTCTTCTCCACTAGGAATTTAATATGTAGTCGGTGTTAAAGTCCAAGAATCAATAAATAGGAAAACAAATACGTTTTGGAATAACTCTTCAATATTATAACTAAGATAATAAACTCAAATCTCAATTACAGTCTCCTAAACCATAACTTGAGTTTTTTCTCCCATAATGTCAAACCCTAACTTGGTAGCTAAGATATTACATAATTAGGAAACTTAAAAAATTTAACCAACTTGTTAAATTTGGTCCTAAGTCTTGTTGATCCATACAACCTAACCTTAACCGGCGTGTTAGAGTTAGGAGTTAACCCCAACGAACTTAGGGGTTGTTTGTTTACCTCTTAATGAGGCTCTTAATGGTTCAGACTTCTTACTGGTTCAGCACTTAATGGTTCAGACTCTTTGTTTCACGAGCAGATGTCTGAATGGTTCAGACATTTGCCTCTGAATGCTTAAGATTTATGTAGAGTCTGAATGGTAAGGCTTCTAATCTGAATTGCTCGGACATTTGCCTCTGAACGGTTAAGCAATATACAAGCTCTTAATGGTTCAGACCTCTTAGACCATGGGGTATGGAATGGATAGTCTCTTTGGAGACTACCCGCCACGTAGGCGCCACGTCATCACGAGAGGAGGACCATCCTCTTGGGGACTACCCATGGGTGTGGAGGACTACCAACTTTTAATAAAAAAAACAATATATTACAAGGAGAGAGAGAAGTCAGAGGGGAAAGAGGAGAGGGGGCCCACCATTTGCATCGTCGCCTCCGTCATCTGCAAGACGCCGCTGACGCGACGGACCGCCGGGGGCGATGTGGGACGAGCCTGAACGCCGGGGACGGGGGGAGAGATGAGCCCCATGCCCCTTGGTCTTACTGATTCATCACTTAATGGTTCAGACCTCTTACTGGTTCAGCACTTAACCATTCAGATGTGGCCAAACAGCCCCTTAACCCAACTATTGTGCAAATTGGTATGAAATATGAATAGAGAGGATGTAAGGTTCCAACTTTTCTAAGTAAAATTTCTAGTGTATAATTTTAGAGGCGTGTATGTATTCTCTTTAGATTTTTAAAGTCTTAATGAAATTTTTAACTCCAAAGAAATATTGCTAGCAATGTAATGTTAAGACATAGAAACACGTCACCACGTATAAGAGTTCACGTGAATGTTAACAATATCTTTGAAGGTTAATCCATGCCGATATGTAGCATCTAGTGTGATTTACAACACCTTTAGACTCTTTTGGTTGACATTTGTACATTTATATCTACCATTTAAAGAGAAGTTTAGTAAAAGCAATTCTGAATGCAAGAGTCACGACTCACTTCTTGTTCGTTATTCAAGCTAGTCCGTATCTCAACTTTTGGCGTTAACCCTAATTGGTTTAACCCTTTCCTTGCGACTCAAGGCGTCAGCAACGACATTTGCCTTACCGGGATGGTAACGAATCTCACATTCGTAATCATTTAAAGTTTCCATCCAATGACGTTGTCGCATGTTCAAATCTTTCTGATTAAACAGATGTTGGAGACTTTTATGGTCCTTGTATATAATACACTTTGTGCCATATAGATAATGTCTCCATAACTTTAGTGCGAATATAACGTCACCCAATTCCAAATCATGGGTGGTGTAATTCTTTTCGTGCACCTTAAGTTGTCGTGATGCATAGGCAATCACCTTGCTTCTTTGCATCAATACACACCCAAATCCGGTGTGTGAAGCATCACAGTAAACTACAAAGTCTTCAATCCCCTCTGATAGGGTTAAGACAAGAGCATTGCTCAATTTCTGCATCTGAATCTTAAAGGATTCTTTCTGTTTTGGACCCTAGTCAAACTTGACATTCTTACGGGTCAACGTAGTCAAAGGAGTGGCAATTCGAGAGAAGTTCTTAATAAACCTTCTGTAATAGCCCGCTAATCCTAAGAAACTACGGATTTCAGAACGAGTCTTGGGGTGCTTCCCAATTCATTATAGCTTCAATTTTGGCGGGATCCATTTGGATGCCACTCACTAATGATATATCCCAATAATTGGACCTCTCTAAGCCAAAACTCACACTTAGAGGATTTCGCATAAAGCTTCTCTTGCTTTAGCAAATCAAGAATACATCTAAGATGTTTCTCATGATCATTCTTATTACAAGAATAGATAAGTATGTCATCTATAAAGATAATGACAAACCTATCTAAATACGGCTTGCAGACTCTCTACATGAGATCCATGAATGCTGCAGGTGCGTGAGCCCAAAAGGCATCACAAGAAATTCATAGTGGTCGTATTTAGTTCTGAAAGCAGTCTTTGGAACGTCTTCGCTCCATACTTTCAATTGATGATAACCAGATCGAAGATCTATCTTCGAAAAATAACTAGCTCCTTGCAATTGATCAAATAGATCATCATTCTTAGCAAAGGATAACGATTCTTGATCGTTATCTTGTTCAGCTCACGGTAATCAATGCACGTTCGCATTGAACCGTATTTCTTTTTGACAAATAAAATAGGAGCTCCCCAGGGCAAGGAACTTGGCTGAATAATGCCTTTCTCCAATAGCTCATCATGTTGTGCCTTTAGCTCCTTCATTTCAATTAGTGCTAATCGATATGGAGCTCTAGCCACAGGAGCAGATCCAGGCAAAATGTCGATTCTAAACTCAACTTGCTCTCCAGGGCAGACCGGGTAAATCTTATGGAAATACATCAGGATACTCCGAAACGATTGGAATGTCTTCAATTCTTAGCTTCGATTCAACAATAGTTACTTGTGTCATGTAAATGACACATCCTCTTTTCAAGTACGTGGATGCCTTAAACAGAGACGCTTTCTCGGCAGTCCATAGTGTTGATCTCCACGAATGGTGAGTACTTCACTGGATAGGGATTTAATCTTGATAAGTTCTTATCGCAGGCAATGCGGGCTTGGTTATGAGCTAACCAATCCATGCCTAAAACTATATCGAATCGTGCAAGATTCATAGGAAATAGATTAACAGGGATAGAATTGTTCTTAACGGATATAGCGCATCCTTCAAGAATTGTGGGGGCTATTTCTATACTACCATCAGCCATTTCAACTTCATAAGTAATATCTAAAGCTCTTAGGGTCGGTTAGAAGTTTACTAAACTTATGATCTACAAAGCTTTTATCAGCTCTAGAATCAAATAAAACTCTAGAAAATATATCATTTACGAGGAACGTACCCGTAATGACATTCGCATCATTAACTGCTTCTCTTGTAGTTAGCTGAAAAGCCCTTGCATTCTGTTTCTTTGCCTCCGCGGGATTAGCATTACCCTCAACAGTATGCTTAGGGCACTTAGTCTTTATGTGGCCTTTTTCACCACATCCATAACAAACAACATTCTCTAAGTCCCTACATTCATGGGACTTGTGACCAGTCTTCTTGCAAATACCACACTACATTGTCTGCTGGTTTGTCCGACACTGTCCTTAGTGTCGTCTCCCACAAATTTTGAATACGGGTCTATCATCAGACCTCTGCTGGTTCTTATTGAACCCGAACTTATCCTTCTTCGAATCCTGTAAGCGATTATCATCACGCTTCCTTTTTCCGTCAGTCTCAGTCTTGACTGACTTCAATCTCCCCTCATCATGTGTTAATGAGAGAGATAGAACCATAGCGGATCTGAATGTTGTGAGTTTACAGGCTTTAACCATGCCCTTGATTTCTGGTGCTAATCCACCAATAAAACGCACAATGTACTTGGATTCCGGGGTAATCAAATATGGAACCAATTTGCACAATGAGTTGTAGTCGGACATATATTTCTGACAGTTCAGGTTCTTCATGGTGAGAGTCAAGAAATCAGACTCCACCTTCTCAACATCATAAGGAGGACAATAAGTCTCCTTGATGTAACACCTCGAAAATTTACGTCCAATAATGTACTGACACGTGGCATAGGCTTTGAATATGTGAAAAAGTACTTTAGAGGGACTAAAGTTGACAAACAGTGAAACTATGTGAATATAAGGGTCCAAAGTGTCAACCATGGATAAATAGGCCCTACAATAACCCTACATGGTATTTATAATCTTAAACGGATAAATCATGGATCATACGAAGCGGAAAATGAAAGAAAGTGAGGAATTACAAACTACAGGGGCTAAATGTGTCAACATGTTGAAAGTATACCTCTGAGTGGCCTTTTGGCAAACCTGAAGCTTTGTAATGATAAAATATACTCACTAGAATATGTGATAAAAATTTCATCAAGTTTCGTTATCGTATGAGAAAGTTATGATCAAAACCGTGCACGAAGGGTTAATTACGTTAACGTTGAAATTCGTGACTTTTCGGGTAAGCACAAAGTTAACCAAGGACTTTACCATGTTTGTAAATGTCCCAAGGTCCTTAAAAATCAGATTTGAGGGTCTAATGAGCAAGATAAATAGCCAAAACCACGTAACAAGGACCAAGGACCAAAATGTAAAGCATGAAAACTTGTAAAGCTGGTTACCCACTTGTACGCGGCCCGCGTAAGGGGTCTCGCGGCCCGCCTACAAGTCACCAGCGAACAAAACATGCGCAGCTGCCAGTAACAGGTCTGTTTTCGAGTTGTAAACAGCTGTATCCGATACCTGAGCCTCACCAATGGATGTACATGCATTGAGGGGCACTTTGACACATCTTACAACATCCCTAGACTATTGTGGCAACATCAAATGAGATCAAACTAGTTATAAAAGGGTCTTGAAGTTGTAACAAATGAACACTTGCATTTATAAAAATTCACAAGATCATCTCTGGAGCTCTCTGGACATCAAGCCAACTTCCTAGTGCTCTCTAAGCTTAATTAGGACTCTTGTAAGTGTTCATAACCCTTTCTAATTCGTTCTAGCTTAGTTAATTAACCAATAGTCAAACCGTCGTAATTTAAGTTTGACTTTGAGATTAAACGAAATTTGCTCAGTCATTTCTCAAATTGAAAGTACCTACAAGTTGGTATTTATGTGGGTAACAAACCCTTAAAAGGGTATTTTCAGATTCCCACTCTAAGTATGATTATTGTCGAGTCAAAGCTTATCTTAAAAAGTCAACAGAATGATTATTTGCAAATTTAAGCATGATTAGCAATGTAGGGTACATGCAACCTGTTTGATCATTAAAATGACTTAGTAATTAATGTAAGAACATGTCTCAACATGTTCATCTCGACAATTTTCAGTTTAAACCCGAATCGGAACCGAAAGTCGCATAAATTGACTTTTGCTTTGACTATCAATTCTGATCCGTTTATGCATGTTTGAGATCTGCCTTAGAGCTTATTTTCGACCAAGTTTCATATAAGTATAACTCTCTGAGATTTTTCAACTTGGTTCAATACTTATCCGATTCATATGCATGTTTCCGATTTATGCTTAAATGTGGACTATTATGCCCTTTTGACTATAAAACGTGATTTTTGAAAAAGTGAAAGAGTAGAAACATTTGTTACTGATTTATAAACTTGCACCTAAAATTTGATATCAGTTTGAGGTCTAGATTAAGAGTTATGCTCATTAGCGTAATTTGAAAGCTTTATGTTACTTAAACGGCGCAATTAGCGTATAACCTATTTAAACCCACTTTTTGATACCAAACTTTTTACCCACTGATGTAATATAATATTTTGGGATTTTTAAATATTTTTATTTAATTTTTGGCTGAGCATAACATAGGTCTCTAAGTTTAATTCGGTAAATACCGATTTTGCCCTTTTAAGCCATAAAATGAGTTTTACAAATCCTTTTGACCCAAAACCTTTTTCTACTGATTTTATTTGATAAATAAAATATTTTGAGCATTCTGGAAATATAAAAATATCAGCTTTCTTTTAAAAACCCGGAAACGGCTCTAAATCGCCTTTTTAAGCGTTTTTAACGCATAGTATGTACTATAACCATATTAAACATATAAGGTTGATACCTAATGATGTTTTTAGTATATTTTTATATAATAACAGTAAGTATAAGTTTTTGAACTCAGGTTTTCAGTTTTGACCTTTTTAGCCCTTGTGAAATTACCAAAATACCCCTAAGGTGCATAGTTTGGTTTTAAATGATAAGTTTCACATATAGATCATACCCTACTGTTATAACATGTTAAATTAAGTATATTTACTGTATGAATCAGACCTGTAACTCAGATTACAAATTAAACTCTTTTATAATCTTTTAAATGACCAAAATGCCCTTATGAGGCATAAGTTGAGTTTAAATTTATTTGGGGCATAATAGAAGATATCTTACTGATATTATAACATAATTAAGCCATATTATCTCAGGGAACTTGCATATGACTCTTATGGTTACCCGTGATGCACTTTTCGCGCTCGGTTCGGTTTATGTAACTAGTTTGCATAAATTGACCGAAACGGGACCTTATCACCTTTGTCTCAAAATCCAGAATGTATTTAGTATACCCATATTATACAAGTATTCAAACTTGTTGGGTCTAAATCACATTCTATCCGGTCTTCACTTAATCGTGCGTTTGAACCGTATCGTCCATAAAACTAGCCGGTCTAAGCTTAAGCTTAAATAAAGACACGTTAGAAATCTAATAGGTTATTATAAACCTTCATTCCAGATTAAGGAGCACCAGTAAAAGCTACTTGCATTTTGCTTATTGTGATTGATACTTACCAAGGTAAATACTTTTAACTTATTTTCCCTATACGGGCTTGGGGTACGGTATATAAGATACCGCTTGGTCCGGCATTGAATTCTTTAATCGAATAGAGGTTAAATTTATTGAGATGCTATGTTTTGAATGTGTTTTGTTTGCTTAAAGCCTTTGGGGGTTAATGACCATGTCCCGGATATCCTTGGCATCATCTTACGAGATGGCCACGACCTGAGCACGGGGTGTAGGCGTACACCTGTCAGTGTATAACTCAATTTTTGTGGTGTGTCTATTAATCTTTAACCCGGTCTACGGATCAGGCTACTGAACGCATAAGTAACATGTAAATCCCTTACAAGATTATATTGCATAATTATCCCAAGTTATAAAATGTTTTGTGCCACGTGCATTCAAATCAATTTTCAACTCTTTTCAAAATGAGTCAGTTAAATTGTATTTACCAGTGTAAACTGACGTATTTTTCCCAAAAGGTTAAGTGCAGGTACTACTTGTACTAGGCTGGCTGTCTTCTAGAGCGTCCACAATAAGTCTCGCAAGCTTGGATGACAATAAACTGTTGAACAATATCTTATTTTATTTTGATCCGCCTGTGGATCCATTTCAACTATTAGTGATATTTAATATTACACGTTATTAAAGTTGAAATGAATCTATCTTTGCTTCCGCTGTGCATTTATATATTGTGTTGTTTGTCTATGATGATACCAACTACGTCACTATACTCCCCACCGGGCCCACCGTTGACACGTGGAAAATAGGGGTGTGACAGGTTGGTATCAGAGCCAACTCTGAGTGAATTAAACACTAGCCTTTTATGTTTAATCTCAGTTACACAATTGCACATTCCTCAATTCTCGAGTCTAGACGAAGAACTTAGGAATTTTCCAAATTTTGGTTTTATTTCTAACTTTGTCTTATATATATTTCTTGTTGTATCACTTGTTTGTTTTTGACAGGTTGTCAACATGCCGCCACGTATGAGAGGAAGAGGAAGGGGAAATGGAGCACATGTAGCCCCAAACGACCACGAGGCCGGACCGTCACACCAGCGAACACCTTCGGATCCCCATAACACAGATGCTCAAAATCTTTGGAGGTCTTTTACCGAACCAGCTAGGCGCTCAGTCTCACTGAGTACCTCCCCGTCTATCCCATACTCCTTTGGGCCTCATTCTGAGAATGAGCCCCACAACTCTCAACAGTCCTACATTCCCCTACTAGGACACAATTCACCCTTTGACCATCCATCACCCGTCTTCCAGGGTCAGTTCAACCCTGACGACTACTTAGGAGCAGCAGTGGGTTTTAACCCACTTGGACCCAAAGACCACTTTTCTGGTGGCAACCCGATGGACATCGATGAGGATACCGATCCTGCAATGCCACCATCCGGAACTCCCAACCATCCCATTGAAATTTCAGATGGGTCACCGTTTGTGGGATCACCTTACAATGGCCCCGACAGCTTCGAGGAGAATTTCCGGCAGTACGACTAGGTGTTTACCCCCAGTTATCATAACTCTCCCCTGCACCAGCCACATCACTCTCCCCTGCACCAGCTTCAGCCCAACTCTCCCCTACATCAGCAGCAGCAGAATCCTTCTGAAGATTCCCGACTTGTCGCGGTCACTCCGCCGCCACCACCGCCTCAGCTTCAACCTCCCTCGCCTCCGAGGCGAAGGAGAACGACAGTGCGAATATCCGCACGAGGGGGAATACGCATCAGCACCCCTCCACATTCAGGTGGCAGCCGGTACTCACCTGTCCACGAAGAACCAGAGATGGGAGAATACTCACACCCCATCTCTGAAGTAGTCTCTGCGCCAGTCGCGCCACAGCCACCATTGGGTTTCGGAGACCCAATTCCCACTTACACTGGTGCGGCGGCATACAATCCTTTCGAGCCGCCGATGCACATGAACTACAACTTTACAGAGGATCCCTATTGGATAGCAGCAAACTCCAACACTCTCCAACCGGGAGGTCACTATGGAGGTCCCTGGACTACGGGACACTCGACCTATGGATACCCATCATATGGGTATCAGCAGTCACAGCCTCCTCAACCTCCGCATTATCAACCACAGCCTCCTCAACCTCCGCATTATCAGCAACCACCGCAGACACCGATGATGTCGCCGCCACAATTTCAAGAAATCCTTCATGAGATACATGAGGTGCAACAAGAGGTGCGACATGAAATGCGGGAGGAACGTAGGCATAACCGGGGGATGTTTAAGAAGATGGTGGATTTGATCAAGGGAAAAAGCAAGAAGGGTCACTAAATCCTTTGTTTATTTATTTTAGTTGTAATCATGTCCCTGCGAGGACATTTATTTCTGTACCCTGCCCCTGCGTGGGCATATTTTTCCTTTCTGTTCTGCACCTGCGTGGGCATGTTTTTCTATTTGACCCCTGCGTGGGTTTGTTGTTTGTTTGTTTGGCCCCTGCGTAGGCGTGGTAGTTATGTAAAAGTCCTGTTTAGGGCAAACTCGTACTAGTTAAATTTTTATTTGGAATGGTTAATTTAAGTTTTTCATTTTTAAATTATGTACATAAACATAGTGTATAAATAAATGAAAAATAACATTTATTATTTTGATTTACCATTTTAATAAAATAATAAGAATCTTAAAAGGTAAAACCTAGCTTGAATGTCATATTAAAGACCTGGCCAATATGGTAAAACCTGTTTAAAAAGATTCAGATCTCTGTTAACGTCTGCAAACATGTTAACATTCTTGGCTAGTGTGATCCGCAAAATCACACATGCCACCCTTTTAATAAATTATCCAAGTTTATATTTTTATATATATCTGATTGTGACATAATGCCTACGGGTTATAACTAATGTCATATAAAACAAAAAGGCAGCCGTAGTTTCTAAACTCCCTGCCAAGAAAAGGATTGATTTGTCTTATTTATTCAAACTTTAATCCTATAAGATCTAAATTTGTAATTTAGAAATTTGTCTATGTGACTAGGCTTATTATGCCAATATTATATTTCATTCTAAAAAGATTACTAGTAAAAATCCCGAATGAAATTATTGAATAAATTAACTAGTATGGCTATTAAAACCATGGTTAATAAATCGTCAAGAACGATAATACTGTTTAGGCTTCTAAATAGACCTTGTCCTTATTTTTATGTAGCAATTAAGACTACATGGCTAAGTCAGAAGAGATAAACAGTCGTCCAGAGGAAAACCCTGAAAATGCAAAAATATTAGTAACTGGTGCGGAGTTGAAAGCATTAGTGAATGATGCTGTTATCGAAGCACTAAATAGACAGTATAGTGAATCGAGCGGGACCCGAAGTAGGACCCGATCTGCACCACATTCCAAGCCAAGGACACACTCGGAGGCTCATAACAAACCGCCCTCTAAGAAGGATGAATCTAAGAAAGATGAGCTCAAGAAGGATGAATCTAAGAAAGATGAGCTCAAGAAGGATGATGATCGACACTCATCAAATCAGAACAGTGTTCCCTCAAAAAGGATGGTGTTTGATGCCAAACCACACACCAAGTCCTGTACTTACAAGTACTTTATTTCTTGCAAACCCCGGGACTTCACCGGGGAGAAAGGAGCAATAGATTGTATGACTTGGTTAGACGAGATGGATACGGTAGTAGACATCAGCGGTTGTGCTGAAAGGGATGTAGTGAAATATGTATCCCAATCGTTCAAGGGAGAAGCACTGGCGTGGTGGAAGTCTCTCATACAAGCTGCTGGAAAGATCCCACTTTACAACTTGTCATGGGATCAGTTCGTTGCTCTTATTAAAGAGAATTATTGCCCGTAGCACGAAGTTGAAAGAATCGAATCAGATTTCTTGTCATTGGTGATGAAGAATTTAGATTGCCAAGCATACCTCACCACTTTCAATACCCTATCTAGGTTGGTTCCTTACTTGGTAACCCCAGAGCCTAAGAGGATTGCTCGCTTCATCGGGGGTTTAGCCCCAGAGATTAAAGCTAGTGTTAAGGCATCAAGGCCTGCAACCTTCAGATCAGCAGCTGATCTATCTCTCTCTCTTACCTTGGACGTAGTCAGGTTGAGAGCACTCAGGAATTCAGAAGAGAACAAAAGGAAGCGTGAGGACGATACCTCATGAAGATCAGGTAAGAAACACCAAGGAAATGACGACCACAAGAAAGGGTCGGGGTCTAAGAGAGATGGGCAACAATCGGGGGATAAGCCCAAATGCAAAACTTGTAAGAAGAACCATTTTGGGAGGTGTCAACTTGAGTCGAAATCCCAGTCTCACACGAGACCCTGTGGGATTTGCAAATCTACGGATCATAAGACTTTGGAATGTAAGAAGCTGAAAGATGCAACATGTTACGGTTGCAATGAGAAAGGGCACATTAAGTCCAATTGTCCAAAGAACGCCAAGAAAGCCGAGGATGGGAAGAAGACCAATGCGAGGGTCTTCAAGATGGACGCTAAGGAAGTTGTTCAGGATGACAACGTGATCACAGGTACTTTTCTCGTAAATGATGTTTTTGCTAGAGTATTGTTTGATTCTGGAGCAGATAAGTCTTTTCTGGATAATAAGTTTTGTGACTTGTTGAAATTGCCTGTAAAACCCTTAAGTGTGAAATATGAGGTGGAATTAGCTGATGGAACCATAGAAACCGCTTCAACTGTTTTAGATGGATGTGTTATATCCATTAGGAATCACTCTTTTCCTTTGTCCTTACTTCCCTTTAAGCTAGCCGGCTTTGATATAGTCTTAGGTATGGATTGGTTATCGCATAACCAAGCCCAGATTGTGTGCAACAGAAAGCAAGTAGTAGTCAAAACTCCGTCTGGGGAGTCACTTACCATTCAAGGGGATACTCAGCATGGATTGCCTGAGCAAGTGTCCATGCTCAAGGCATCCAGATGTCTGCAGAAGGGTTGTGTCATTTATATGGCACAAGTTACTATTGATGAGCCAAAGCCCAATATTAAAGACATCCCTATCATTTCGGAATATCCTGAAGTTTTTCCCGAAGAACTACCTGGTTTACCACCAGATAGGCAAGTGGAATTCCGAATTGACATCATCCCGGGTGCAGCACCAGTAGCAAGAGCGCCTTATAGGTTAGCACCAACAGAGATGAAGGAATTAAGGACGCAATTGGATGATCTGCTAGCCAAAGGTTTTATTAGACCTAGTTCGTCTCCTTGGGGAGCGCCGATCTTGTTTGTCAAGAAGAAGGATGGATCGATGCGTCTGTGCATCAATTACCGTGAGCTTAATAAAGTCACTATCAAGAATAGGTATCCTTTGCCCAGGATCGACGATCTGTTCGATCAATTGCAAGGGGCAAGCTACTTCTCTAAGATCGACTTGAGGTCAGGCTATCATCAGTTAAAGGTCAAAGATGAAGATGTACACAAGACAGCGTTTAGGACTCGTTATGGACATTACGAGTTCCTAGTGATGCCTTTTGGGCTCACTAATGCACCGGCCGCATTCATGGATCTCATGAATCGCGTCTGCAAGCCTTACTTGGACAAATTCGTCATCGTCTTTATTGACGACATCCTTATTTACTCGAAGAGCCAAGCTGATCACGAGAAACACCTTCGTTGTATTCTCAAACTTCTACATCATGAGAAACTCTACGCCAAATTTTCGAAGTGCGAATTTTGGCTTCAAGAAGTCCAATTCCTTGGACATGTGGTAAGTGAGCGTGGTATCCAAGTGGATCCCGCTAAGGTGGAAGCAGTTATGAATTGGCAAGAGCCAAAGACGCCTACTGAGATTCGTAGCTTCCTGGGTTTAGCAGGATATTATAGGCGTTTCATCGAAAACTTTTCAAGGATTGCTGCCCCCTAACTTTGTTGACACGTAAGAAGGTTAAGTTTGATTGGGGCCCTAAGCAGCAGGAATCCTTTGACATTCTGAAGAAAAAGTTGAGCAATGCACCAGTATTAACATTGCCCGATGGTATAGAAGAATTTGTGGTGTACTGTGATGCATCACACACTGGTATGGGCTGTGTACTCATGCAGAAAGGCAAGGTTATTGCCTACGCTTCACGACAGCTAAAGGTGCACGAGAAGAACTACACCACCCATGACTTGGAGCTGGGTGCCGTTGTATTTGCATTGAAATTATGGAGGCATTACTTGTATGGAACCAAGTGTGTGATCTATTCAGATCACAAGAGCTTTCAAATATTTGTTCAATCAGAAGGACTTGAACATGCGACAAAGACGATGGATGGAAACTCTAAATGATTATGATTGTGAGATAAAATACCATCCGGGCAAGGCAAATGTAGTTGCTGACGCCTTAAGTAGAAAAGAAAGAGTGAAGCCAATAAGAATCAATGCCAAGCGCATCGAAATCAGGAATAGTTTGAACGAAAGGGTGTTAGCTGCACAGAAGGAAGCTGTGTTGGAAGCTAACTATCGTGAAGAAAAGCTAGGAGTAACTGAGGAGCAGTTATCCTATGACAAAGACGGAATGCTTAGATTGAATGGACGAATATGGGTTCCAGTTTATGGAGGACTTCGGGATGTTATCCTCCAGGAAGCCCACAGTTCCAAATATTCCGTTCATCCTGGAGCGGATAAGATGTACCAGGATCTAAAAGCAAACTACTGGTGGATTGGTTTGAAAAAGTCTGTAGCTGCCTATGTAGCTAAATGTTTGACTTGTGCGCAAGTCAAAGCTGAGCATCAGAAGCCGTCAGGTTTGTTAAAACAACCTGAAATTCCCACGTGGAAGTGGGAGATGGTGACAATGGATTTTATCACCAAATTGCCAAAGACGAGAAAGGGAAACGATACTATATGGGTCATAGTGGACAGACTGACGAAGTCAGCACATTTCCTACCCATTAAGGAAACCTACAGCTCAGACATGTTAGCTCAATTATATACAGATAAGATCGTAGCTCTACATGGTGTACCATTTTCAATTATCTCTGATAGAGATACGAGATACACCTCTCATTTTTGGAAAAGTTTCCAACAGTCTTTGGGCACGCGCTTGAATTTTAGTACGGCTTACCACCCACAGACAGACGGACAGAGTGAGCGTACCATCCAAACATTGGAAGACATGCTTCGTGCATGTGTGATTGATTTAGGTGGCAGTTGGGATAAGCATCTGCCATTAGTCGAGTTCTCCTATAACAATAGCTACCATACTAGTATTAAGGTTGCGCCCTTTGAAGCATTATATGGTAGAAAATGCAGAACACCCATTTGTTGGGCGGAAGTAGGAGAAGTTCAATTATCAGGACCAGATTTGGTCTTTGAAACAACGAACAAGATTGTCCAGATTCGCGATCGTTTGAAAGCTGCCAGGGATAGGCAGAAAAGTTATGCGGATCCAAAACGTAAGTCTTTTCACTTCGAAGTAGGTGACAAGGTATTACTTAAAGTATCACCCTGGAAGGGGGTAATGCGATTTGGTAAGAAAGGCAAGCTAAGCCCGAGATACATAGGACCTTTCGAGGTTATCGAACGTGTCGGGTCAGTTGCTTATAAGTTAAACTTGCCTGAAGAGCTTAGTGTGATCCATAATGTGTTCCACATCTGTAATTTGAAGAAGTGTTTCGCTGATGAATCACTGGTTATACCACATACAGATGTACATATAGACGAAAGCTTGAAATTTGTGGAAAGACCATTGTCGATTGAGGATCGACAGGTAAAGAAGCTTCGTAGGAAGCATGTACCTATTGTTAAGGTCAAATGGGATGCCCGTAGAGGTCCCGAATACACATGGGAGGTAGAATCCACGATGAAAGAAAAATACCCTCATTTGTTTCAGTAAATCTCAAGGTTGAGATTTCTTTTAAGGGGGTGAGGATGTAACACCTTGAAAATTTACGTCCAATAATGTACTGACACGTGTCATAGGCTTTGAATATGTGAAAAAGTACTTTAGAGGGACTAAAGTTGACAAACAGTGAAACTATGTGAATATAAGGGTCCAAAGTGTCAACCATGGATAAATAGGCCCTACAATAACCCTACATGGTATTTATAATCTTAAACGGATAAATCATGGATCATACGAAGCGGAAAATGAAAGAAAGTGAGGAATTACAAACTACAGGGGCTAAATGTGTCAACATGTTGAAAGTATACCTCTGAGTGGCCTTTTGGCAAACCCAAAGCTTTGTAATGATAAAATATACTCACTAGAATATGTGATAAAAATTTCATCAAGTTTCGTTATCGTATGAGAAAGTTATGATCAAAACCGTGCACGAAGGGTTAATTACGTTAACGTTGAAATTCGTGACTTTTCGGGTAAGCACAAAGTTAACCAAGGACTTTACCATGTTTGTAAATGTCCCAAGGTCCTTAAAAATCAGATTTGAGGGTCTAATGAGCAAGATAAATAGCCAAAACCACGTAACAAGGACCAAGGACCAAAATGTAAAGCATGAAAACTTGTAAAGCTGGTTACCCACTTGTACGCGGCCCGCGTAAGGGGTCTCGCAGCCCGCCTACAAGTCACCAGCGAACAAAACATGCGCAGCTGCTAGTAACAGGTCTGTTTTCGAGTTGTAAACAGTTGTATCCAATACCTGAGCCTCACCAATGGATGTACATGCATTTAGGGGCACTTGGACACATCTTACAACATCCCTAGACTATTGTGGCAACATCAAATGAGATCAAACTAGTTATAAAAGGGTCTTGAAGTTGTAACAAATGAACACTTGCATTTATAAAAATTCACAAGATCATCTCTGGAGCTCTCTGGACATCAAGCCAACTTCCTAGTGCTCTCTAAGCTTAATTAGGACTCTTGTAAGTGTTCATAACCCTTTCAAATTCGTTCTAGCTTAGTTAATTAACCAATAGTCAAACCGTCGTTATTTAAGTTTGACTTTGAGATTAAACAAAATTTGCTCAGTCATTTCTCAAATTGAAAGTACCTACAAGTTGGTATTTATGTGGGTAACAAACCCTTAAAAGGGTATTTTCAGATTCCCACTCTAAGTATGATTATTGTCGAGTCAAAGCTTATCTTAAAAAGTCAACAGAATGATTATTTGCAAATTTAAGCATGATTAGCAATGTAGGGTACATGCAACCTGTTTGATCATTAAAATTAGTTAGTAATTAATGTAAGAACATGTCTCAACATGTTCATCTCGACAATTTTCAGTTTAAACCCGAATCGGAACCGAAAGTCGCATAAATTGACTTTTGCTTTGACTATCAGTTCTGATCCGTTTATGCATGTTTGAGATCTGCCTTAGAGCTTATTTTGGACCAAGTTTCATATAAGTATAACTCTCTGAGATTTTTCAACTTGGTTCAATACTTATCTGATTCATATGCATGTTTCCGATTTATGCTTAAATGTGGACTATTATGCCCTTTTGACTATAAAACGTGATTTTTGAAAAAGTGAAAGAGTAGAAACATTTGTTACTGATTTATAAACTTGCACCTAAATTTTGATATCAGTTTGAGGTCTAGATTAAGAGTTATGCTCATTAGCGTAATTTGAAAGCTTTATGTTACTTAAACGGCGCAATTAGCGTATAGCCTATTTAAACCCACTTTTTGATACCAAAATTTTTACCCACTGATGTAATATAATATTTTGGGATTTTTAAAGATTTTTATTTAATTTTTGGCTGAGCATAACATAGGTCTCTAAGTTTAATTCGGTAAATACCGATTTTGCCCTTTTAAGCCATAAAATGAATTTTACAAATCCTTTTGACCCCAAACCTTTTTCTACTGATTTTATTTGATAAATAAAATATTTTGAGCATTCTGGAAATATAAAAATATCAGCTTTCTTTTAAAATCCCGGAAACGGCTCTAAATCGCCTTTTTAAGCGTTTTTAACGCATAGTATGTACTATAACCATATTAAACATATAAGGTTGATACCTAATGATGTTTTTAGTATATTTTTATATAATAACAGTAAGTATAAGTTTTTGAACTCAGGTTTCCAGTTTTGACCTTTTTAGCCCTTGTGAAATTACCAAAATACCCCTAAGGTGCATAGTTTGGTTTTAAATGATAAGTTTCACATATAGATCATACCCTACTGTTATAACATGTTAAATTAAGTATATTTACTGTATGAATCAGACCTGTAACTCAGATTACAAATTAAACTCTTTTATAATCTTTTAAATGACCAAAATGCCCTTATGAGGCATAAGTTGAGTTTAAATTTATTTGGGGCATAATAGAAGATATATTACTGATATTATAACATAATTAAGCCATATTATCTCAGGGAACTTGCATATGACTCTTATGGTTACCCGTGACGCACTTTTCGCGCTCGGTTCGGTTTATGTAACTAGTTTGCATAAATTGACCGAAACGGGTTAAACCTTATCACCTTTGTCTCAAAATCTAGAATGTATTTAGTATACCCATATTATACAAGTATTCAAACTTGTCGGGTCTAAATCACATTCTATCTGGTCTTCGCTTAATCGTGCGTTTGAACCGTATCGTCCTTAAAACTAGCCGGTCTAAGCTTAAGCTTAAATAAAGACTCGTTAGAAATCTAATAGGTTATTATAAACCTTCGTTCCAGATTAAGGAGCACCAGTAAAATCTACTTGCATTTTGCTTATTGTGATTGATACTTACCAAGGTAAATACTTTTAACTTATTTTCCCTATACGGGCTTGGGGTACGGTATATAAGATACCGCTTGGTCCGGCATTGAATTCTTTAATCGAATAGAGGTTAAATTTATTGAGATGCTATGTTTTGAATGTGTTTTGTTTGCTTAAAGCCTTTGGGGGGTTAATGACCATGTCCCGGATATCCTTGGAATCATCTTACGAGATGGCCACGACCTGAGCACGGGGTGTAGGCGTACACCTGTCAGTGTATAACTCAATTTTTGTGGTGTGTATATTAATCTTTAACCCCCTCTACGGATCAGGCTACTGAACGCATAAGTAACATCTAAATCCCTTACAAGATTATATTGCATAATTATCCCAAGTTATAAAATGTTTTGTGCCACGTGCATTCAAATCAATTTTCAACTCTTTTCAAAATGAGTCAGTTAAATTGTATTTACCAGTGTAAACTGACGTATTTTTCCCAAAAGGTTAAGTGCAGGTACTACTCGTACTAGGCTGGCTGTCTTCTAAAGCGTGCACAATAAGTCTCGCAAGCTTGGATGACAATAAACTGTTGAACAATATCTTATTTTATTTTGATCCGCCTGTGGATCCGTTTCAACTATTAGTGATATTTAATATTACACTTTATTAAAGTTGAAATGAATCTATCTTTGCTTCCACTGTGCATTTATATATTGTGTTGTTTGTCTATGATGATACCAACTACGTCACTATACTCCCCACCGAGCCCACCGGTGACACGTGGAAAATAGGGGTGTGACACTTGATCAGGTCCACAAACTTGGACCACTTCATATTATACAAGGACACTTTCCCTGTTGACTGAATCATGGCCTTCCACCATGTTAGGGTATCGCCCTTGAATGATTGAGATACATACTTAACAATATCCTTATCCGCACACCTACTGATATCTACAACTGTCTCCATCTTATCGAGCCATTTCATGGCATTGATGGCTCTTTTCTCCCCCATGAAGTCTCGAGGTTTACAAGATACAAAAAAATTATATGTGCACCCGTCTTTAATAGTCCGGGTTTCCTTCTTGGCAACACTTCTAGATTCACTCCTCTCATTCGAGTAATAATGTGAACTCTCAGATTTAGGTGTGGAAGATGGTGGGATTGATTGGGATTTCGAATTGGTACATGCCAATAATATATTATTGCTCAGTGCAATATATTTGAATATAATAAAAATAGTCATTGAATTTGATGACTGGATAATGATATTAGTCGTGATCTCATTGGACCATAAGGGCTATGAGGTTTGGATATATATCCTCCGCCTTTTCGGCCAGTGTGCACATTGTCACAACTTCCTAAATATGATTTAACATTACATTGAATGTTAAATAAGTTTAAATATTAGGCGCAGTCTCATTAGACCATAAAGGCTATAAGGCTTGGACATATGTCCTCCACCTATTTAGGTCAACGTGCTTCCACATTGTCACACTACCTTATTATAATCTTACATTACATTGAATGTTAAATGAAAATGATCATTGAAGTTATGTTTCAATGATTGGATAACATTACGAGCCGCAATCTCATTCGATCATGTGGCTATAGGGTTTGGACATATGTCCTCCACCCTTTTTGGACAGTGTGCCATATGGTCACATCTGCCATTGTCTCATTCGACAATAAAATATTGCTCATAGGCAAATCAATCTTTAACATCATTGGATGTTAAATTAAAAATGATCATCGAATTTGATGATAATATTAGCTATGATCTCATTCGATCATATAGGCTATAAGGTTTGGACATATGTCCTCTACCTTTTGGTCAGTGTGATTCCTCATTGCCACACTTCTAGAAATATTAACATTACATTGAATGTTAATATCAAAGAATGAATGTCTTAATGGTTTGATAATATATATATATATATATATATATCATTATCTGTAGTCTCATTTGATTGTAGGAATAAGGTCTGGACATATGTCGTCCACCTCTTTTGTCAGTGTGATTCCTCATTGCCACACTGCCATTTATCATTGCCAATTATGTAGGCTTGCCATATGGCTAATCAAACCATTAAGAAGATTTTGTTAAAAATTAAGCAGATCGATAAAGTTCGAATTAAAATCTAGATGATCGCTTGAATAAGTGAAATGGAAATATAATTCAAAATTATCATTGAAATAAGGAATTACAATACGAGTCCACATAGGGACTTTTAAAAGAAATTACAATACTAGTCCACATAGGGACTTTTGAAAGAAAATACAAAGCTAGTCCACATAGGGACTCTTGAAAAGAAATACAATGACATGTCCAACATGGATTTTTGGAATTTAAATTACAATAAAAGATAAAAATACAATCTTCATTCCTCCTTCTTTCCTTTGATGATTTTTGAAAGTTTCTTGAAGATCTTGCTTGTTCTCCTTTCATTATTTTCAGCCTGCCGCTGAATCTGTTCCGCTCTTTCCAAGGCTTGATTAATAGCTTCAATCTGTTGCGGTGGTTGTGGTTGTGGAATAGCAGGATACTGGTACCCATAATTAGGGTATCTAGTATTTCGATAAGTAGGAGGAAAATGTGACGGATAAAGGGAATTATACAACTGCCTGTAAATAGGGGTCGTATGACGGAGCTAGATAATTAAAATCCATAGGGGCTGCCGAATAAGAAGTATCATATCTATTCATATCTAGATATGTAGGAATAGGGTTATCAAAACCCATAGGTGGTTGTTGATGTGGCTCAACATGTTCAGTATTAGAGGGTCCACCCATTTGTGGGTCCTCTGGTAAAGTAGGATAAGTTGGAGGCAAAGGTGGAAGTGATCCCGACCATTACCCTACACGTACCGACATACGTGCACCACGAGGGTTCCGCAATTGTAGTGGTGGTTAAGGCTGCTGCTCCGCTGGCTCTATTTGCTTATCCTCCTATGGAGGTGGCAGTGTTTGAGGATGCGGGTATGGTGGTGTTTTAACAAAAGTAAACTGATTAAAATATTGGTCTCATTCATCGGGACCCTAATAAGGTGATCCTGCATAAGATGCAATATCGCTTGATAGCTCAATTGGATGCATGTTGGATCCAGATGGCGGCATCTCCAGATCAGAATCATTGTCCTAGTAGTTTGGCTGAGGGGTGGCGTGTTTATAAACTGGTTAGGGTCAAAAGAATCGTGGTGAGAATAAGAACGGGAATGATGTGAATGGTGTGAGTGGTGAGAATGTGAGGAATGGTGAGACAGAACGTCTCGCTCGCTGCAACGAGTGAGATTCGTTAGAGTATTGTGGGTGATCCGAACTATGTGACTGAGATGGTATTTGCTTTGATGGTCCTCCCGGCATGGGACCTTTTCCTCTTCCTCTAATTCTTGGCGACATAGTACCTATTAAGTATCAAAATCAATAATAGTATAACTTAAATAAATATGAATGGTCCTAGGTTAATGCCTAGACTTGGGGAAGTCTAAGGATTATTTAATGTGATATTTGAGTTTAGACACAAAAGGTTGTTGTCTATTTCACTCAAATGTTGGCTTTGATACCAACCTGTCACACCCTGATTTCCCGGTGGGCCCAAACTTGGGGTTATGCATGACAAATTGATATAGATATTCACAATAACACAGTAGAAGCCTTGGGAGTATAAAATAATTACTACAAATTACAAATGTCTGAAAATTCCAAATATTATAAAGACCAAAGTGTATAAAAGATCCTCATACGAATCGATAACAAATGATTACATAAAAGACCACTAGGCATCTTGCATGGAGTTGCAAATTCCACTAAATAATTACTGGGTAGCTTCCAGCCTATTTACGTTCTTTGCAACATGCACTTAGTCTTTTGAAGATACGTCAGTTTTCACTGGTAAATACAAATAACAGACACATTTTGAGAATATTTCAAAATCATTTTTATATACCATATGGTATATAAATGTTCATAAATAACTTGGGGCAAACTATATCTCTTGTTATAAGTATTACTTGTTTGTCAATACATATGGGGCCCGGAACTATGTCCGAGAACATGATTAACCGACACACCACTTTAATCCCCTTATCGGGTAAACCCGCATTGGGTGAGAAAATATTTTATCATAGCATTAGCATCTGTCAGGTGTATGTGTTGGGATTGAACCCTATCAGAGGAACAGATAATGAAAGCCAAAACTGGTTTAGCGCAGGGGTTCCAGAATAAGCAGATGATATGATCAAGTCTCTCCCCTTGAAAGTAAACTTCAACATCTGCTGACCTCCTATCTACTGATCTTGCAAAGTGCTGCCTTACAACTACTGCCCAAAGTTAAAGACTGATGGAAGACCAAAGCTCTGCTGATTCAATCTACTGCCTTGAGTCAAGTACTGCTGATCCGGACAAGTACTGCTGGGTTCACAGCAGTGGAAGGTTGTAGCAGTAGTGTAGTTGTCTTTATGCAATGTAATGTAATATCAGTAGTTTGTATAGCAGTGTCTGTATAGATTAGAGGTTAGAGTTTGTTAGGAGGTTAGATGTCACTTTCATGGTGACGTCAGCTAAGATGCTCAGTGGTTTGCAAGTGCCTATAAATAGCTCAGTACTTTGTACTGTTCTATTAGCTCTTTTGCATCATCGTCTTCTTTGCACGAACAAACACTGAGCTCTGGCTGAGGGGGAGTTTGCATTCATTCATCAATCATTGTAATCGTTATTGAAATAAATTCAATCTTCCGATTCATTGAGAAAAGATGTTTGATCAAAGTATTACTCTCGTTTGATAGTATGCAAAGTTTGTTTTCATCATAATTCCGCTGCATACTCATCCATTTTCATTTTAATTACAAACACAAAATACAACCAGAAACAAACTCAGATCCAACAATTGGTATCAGAGCCTGCACAGTCAAATTTGATCTAACAATCATTTTGACGTAAATAGTTCGGCTCATAACAGTTGATACTGATCGTTTGTTCGTTTGTTGAAAAACAGAGCAAGGATTAATCACCATTAAAGTTGATTTCTCAGTGTCTGTAAAACAACAAGAATGACGTCACAATCTCAGGATGACAAAAACAACATCGGCTCGCTTTTTAAGCCACCTATGCTAAAAAGAAATGAATACAACATCTGGCAGAGGAGGATGGGTCACATCCTCGCTCAACAAAGCACAGGTTGTTGGAGGTCTGTCGTCTTTGGTCCCCACGTTCCCACAGTGCCAAGCGCTGAAGATGCTAAAAAGTTCGTTCCAAAACCAGTTGAAAATTATACCGAAACCGACTATCAAAAGTTCGAACTAGATGCTAAAGCGTTTAGTATCATAGCATCAGCGCTGCCCAATGAGATATATGTTGGACTGTTACACTGTAACAGTGCCAAAGAGTTATGGGACGCGCTTAAGGAACAGTTTGGGGGTACCGAAGAAGTCATAGAAAACAATAGGGAAATCCTGAACCAACAGTATGAAACATTTTGTCATGTTAGAGGTGAATCACTGACGCAACAATTTGAGCATTTCAGTTGTCTCATCAGTGAACTGAGGCTTGTTAATACCACTTTTATAAATAGCAGGTTCCTCAGGTCACTGCCAGAAAAATGGGACACCATAGCTTTTGTCACCCGAAACTCACCTGAGTTCAAGGATCTGACCTTGACCCAACTCCATGGTCGACTCTTGACCTACGAAAGGGAGTTGAACCAAAAAAGGAAGTTACAAGAGTCAGGAAAAGTCGTTGATGATTATACATTCAGTAACACTGCTCTTCTGGCTCAAGAAGAATCTGGGAGCAGTGGTAAGGATCAGGGTTATGATCACTTCATTGACATAACTGCTGGGGCAAATTTTAACAACCCTGATCCTCACTCTGCTAGTTATGCATTCACTGCAAATGAAAACCAGATGTCAGACAATTTAAGCTTTGAACTCAATGATTTGCAACATTTTGATCCCACTGACTTAGAAGAGATGGATATTCTGCACCAGTTGGCTTTGCTAAGTGTTAGAACTAGCAAATTCTATAAAAGAACAGGGAGAAAATTCCCAGGACTTCATGGGAATTTGAGGGTTGGGTTGGATAAATCGAAAATCAAGTGTTACAAGTGCAATAGGTTAGGGCACTTTGCTAGGGAATGCAGAAGTCAAAACAATGGACCTATAGTTACTCATCCTAGCTCTAACCCTAGACCACAAAGTCAAAACACTGTGCACTATACCCAATACACCCCTGCAGCTCAAGTGAACACTGCTCACTATGCTGCTGCCCCTGTGCTTGTGCACTATGTCCAAACTACTGTCCCACAAATTCAGTACGTTCAAACCCCTGCTCCACATGTACAAGTGTAACCTGTTGCACCTCAAACCACTGCTCCAGCAGCAGTACAACCAGATCAACAAAGCTTTTTCACTCAAGGGTTTGTTGACTGGAGCAGTATGCCTGAAGACCTTAGTCATGAAAATTTTGCACTCTATGCTTCTAATGATTCTTCTCATAATGAATTTTGTTTGATGGCATTAGAGTCAATACAGGAGGGGGTTGAAACTGAAGAGGTGTATGTGTGTCAACCTCCAGGCTTTGAGGATCCATTTTATCCAGATCATGTCTACAGGCTGAACAAAGCCTTGTATGGCTTGAAACAAGCACCAAGAGCCTGGTATGAAACTCTTTCCAACTTTCTACTCTCAAATGGTTTCAAAAGAGGTACCATTGATAAAACACTGTTTCTTAAATGGAGAGGGAAGGATTTAATGATTGTCCAAATTTATGTGGATGACATTATTTTTGGAAGCACATGCAACAAAATGTGTGAAGAGTTTAGAGAACTCATAACAACTGAGTTTGAAATGAGTGCAATGGGTGAGCTGCAATGCTTTCTTGGTCTCCAAGTACAGCAAATGCAAAATGGAACTTTCATTCATCAAAGCAAATATGCTAAAGAACTTTTAACCAAATTTGATATGAATGATTGTAAACCATGCAGCACACCCATGGCAACAAATAAGCTGGTCATGTCTGATGAAAAAGATGAGCTGATTGACCAAACACTTTATAGAAGCATGATTGGATCTTTATTGTACCTAACTGCATCTAGACCAGACATCATGTTTGCAACATGTGTTTGTGCAAGAAGTCAATCAGCTCCCAGAAAATCAAATCTCATTGTTGTAAAAAGGATCTTCATATACATAAAAGGTGCTCCCACTCTTGGTATCTGGTATCCAGCTAATGGGAACATCAAGCTTTCAGGTTTTTCAGACAGTGACTTTGCTGGATGTCACACCACAAGGAAGTCCACTTCAGGAGGGTGCCAGTTTCTAGGCGATTGCTTGGTTTCTTGCAAAGCAAAAAGCAAGCAGCAGTTTCAACATCCACTGCTGAGGCTGAATACATTGCTGCTGCAAGCTGTACAGCCCAACTCCTGTGGCTTCAAAATCAGTTACTGGATTTTGGTATCACTTCCTTAAAGACACCACTCATGTTGGACAGCCAGGCAGCAGAAAATATCATCAAAAATCCAGTTTCCCACTCTACCACCAAACACATCGACATCAGACATCACTTTCTGAGGGATTGCTATGAAAAAGGTTTGATTTCTCTGCATCATGTCCCAACTAAAGACCAGTTGGCAGATGTACTCACAAAAGCACTTGATACAGCCACTTTTGAAAGCTTGGTCTCTAGGATTGGGATGCTGAACATGGAATAACAAGCAACATCTTGTTTTTCTATGAATAAAAGCAACAAAATGTTTTCAGAAAATCAAAAATCCATCCTTAAAAATAGCTAACAATGAAATTTTCATTAAAATCCTTAAAAGTCTGCCATAACCACTGATTGTTCAAAAGTCTGCTCTACTTCAAAAGTCTGTCCACTGCTGAAAGTCAACCCCTGTTCTCTCATTTCTTTGATAAACTCTGTTGTTCAAAAGCTGTGTCTTATCCACTGATATGCTATCCACTGATAGTGAAAATCATCCACTGCTTTACTACCACTGCCTTCATCAGTCACTTTCATAAAAGTACTGTCCTTCACTTTCACCAGGGGTTGTCACGTGGGCAGTACATAGTGGTCAGACCTTTTGTAACGGCTGCCACGTCAGCATTCACTTTCTTCCCTATAAAAATCCCCACTTACCACCATAACAAGGTTTTACTGTCGAATTGAATTCTTAAAAATTCTCTTCTCAAAACAGTTTTTCATCTCATCTTTCACAAATTTCTTCGATCCTCATCTTCAAAAATGACAAAATCGAAGCCATCTGAAAAACCCAATTCCAAATCATCATCGAAAACAGCCTCTCAAAAGGCAATCTCCACTGAAATCCCATATAAACCATCTCACAATCTCCTGGGTCTTCTCACAAAACCAGAAACCACCAATGTTTTCGATTCCATCATTGACACCATGGCAAAATCAAAGTACAAAACTTTGTTCACCGTCGATGCACCAATCTATTTGGAGACCCAAAGAAAGTTCTGGAAGAATGCAACCCTTGAAAAACAAGGAGACACTGCAACCACCATACACTCTTCTATAAAGGGTAAAGCTGTCCAAATCACGCCACAATCCATTTCAAAGGTCTTTCAACTCGATGATCAGGAAGGTAAAACTTCTTTCACTAAAAACGAGTTACAAACTGACTTCATTGAGAGAGGGTATGAAGCCACAATGATGAAGAAACTTACCTTACAAAAAGGTTATTTTCCTTCTGCAACCAGATTTTTATTTCATACCCTCCTACTATGTGTTTCAAAGAAAACCACTTCTTTCAATGAAATCCCTTTAAAGATTCAAAATCTGGGATATGCAATTCTTCAAGAAGAAAATTTTAACTATTCTCGGGAAATCTTTAAAGATTTGGTTAATAATGTTGAAACAAAATCATTCTTACTGTTTCCAAGGTTTTTAAGTTACTATTTTAAAAAGAAATTCAGTAAGGATGATTTAACAGCAATAATCCAAGGTGATTCTACTCAAATAAACAGTTTAACAACTGAAACCTTTTCAAGAATGTTAACACCTTGCAAAACACAAGCAGAGGTACCTGAGTAGATTTTAGCAGCTACCACTGCTCCTCAGGTATCTGCTGCTGAGCCCACTGCTCAAGGTGATCAAAGTGGCAGCACAACTGCTTTGAAACCCACACCTAAAAACACCAAAAAGCCAAAAAGAAAAACTCAAAAACCCCCAAAACCCATCAAAAATGCATCTCTGGAGGATGAGATACCAGAGCTACTGCCTGTGACAGCACAAATGTCACAAGAAACCACTGCTGCTACTTCCTCACAGCAGTTGGTACAAATATCTCAACCCATACCCACAACTCCTCCTGCTTCTTCACAAAAAGAACAGGTTGTACACATAGGGCCACCACATCATGATGCTCTGAAACCACTTGGTTTCATCATCCACAGCTCAATGCCTGGAGCAAATCCTATTTCTACACCACACCTCACATCCAAAATTCCACCAAAAACACAACTTTTGTTGGATGCAATAGATTTGAACCAGGCATTACCCAGTCCTTCTCAATCACCTGTTAATGAGAATATGCCTCAACAAATGACTGAGCCTGATGTATCATTCCTTGCTAACCCACCAACACAACCTGAGGAGGTTACACCCCTTGAGTTACAAGTAACTCTTGGTGGTAATCCAAGTGAAGCAGCCACTACAACTGTTGAACCCACTGGTTTACAGTTGGACAGTGGTTACATCAATAAGACTTCCTTGGAGGCAATTCCTTCCATAGCACCTCTGCCAACCACCAGTGGATTTATTTATCCTACTGGCAACATCAAAAGGTTGTCAAGTGTTGAAGGGAGAAGGCCCCAGTACCAAGAAAAAGGGGCATCAGTGATTAATGTTTGGAGTATACTCCCTACCTCTACCACTGATAAAACCACTGTTAGTGGGAAATCAGATGATCCCATTAAATTGGGTGATGGTTTAAAGTACCAGAAATTGACGGATCGTGTTGAAAAACTTGATAACTCTGTTGCAGAACTCAAAGATATGCTACAACAGTTGTTACAAGTACAAAAGGTACAATCAACTGCTGTTCCACCTCAAGCACCTGCTCCACAACAGGCACCTACTACAAATGAGCTCTGGAATTTATTTCAACCTTTTCTCCATCAACAAGCACAAATAACAGATCAGCAACATGAAAAACATGTTCAACAGCTGAGAAATGCAATGGAGTCAAGGTTCAAGAACACTCAGGCTGATCTAAAGGCTCTCAAAACTCAGATCCTGCACACCACTGGCACTGCTCCTCCAACAGTTCTCTTCATTGATCAACTTCCCCCAGATAATGCCAAAAAGGGGGAGAAAATTCAGGAGTGGAAAAAGAAGGGAATAGATGATGGTCTCTACATTGAACCAGAAAATGCAAACATGACCAAACAGATCCCTCTACCAGATGGAAGCAAGAAAATTGATGTGACCACAAATGCACTGGCAGAAGCACTTGCAAGTGTAAAAAGGGATAGAGAGGCCAAAAAGAAAGCCAGGGTGGATTATCCGGATCAGGGTACTTCAGGGTCAAAAGATGATGAAAATCTTGTTGATGAAAAGAAGAAGCCTACAAGAAGAGTAAGGCTACCCAAATCCATTCCAACCAGACGTTCAAAGTCTGCTCCAAAACCACCACCTAAAACAGCTGCTGTAACTCCTGTTGTATCAACTATAGTAGGTACTTCAGTGGTTTCAACATCTGCTCCCACTTCAACACACACCAGATCCACTGCTTTACCACCATCACCACCAAAAACAAAATCACCTCCTGCCAAAAGGCAGAAGACAGTAGTTGTTACAACATCTGCTGTAATGACAACAGTGGTTGGAACACCAGTTGTTTCAACAACTGTTAGTCAATCACAAACCACTGCCACTACATTCACCACCACTGTTCCATCCAAAACATCATCAGCCCCTCCTCAAACAAAGAGGAGAAGGCTAATTCTCAAAGATGACGACACTTCACCACCACAAACATCTTCAAAATCTTTAGCTCTTGTCACAATACCAAAACCTGTTCCTCTCTCTTCAGTTCAAATGTACAAGCCCTTACCTCCTGCAGGTGTTCAATTTCCTCTTGAACTAGCAGCTGTTAGAGAAGAAATAAAATCTTTTTACTATGAGGATGACCCTGCCAAAAGGAGTTTGCCATCAATAAAAGGATATCCGTGGCCTAAAAATGTTGATGAATATTTGAAAATCAAGGCCAAGCAAGCAGAGGATATCTCAAAAAGAAACTCACAAGGGAAATCTGACAAAGAAATTTCAAGAAACTATCAATATCTGCTCACGCAGGTCAGATCCCTAGAACAATTTGCAACAAATGTCAGTCAACAAATTTCAGAAAGAGCAGCTGAAACTTTGAAGAAAGACTACATTGAAAGCATCATGGCTCACAGGAAGTACAAAGGAGAGAGATACATGTACAAAGAGTGGACTGTTCCTGAACTTGAAAATGAAGCAGCAAGAAGTCAAGACATGATAAAAAGGAAGGTCACTCAAACTCCTCCTGACTGGGCAAAGTTTAGAAAGAATGTACCTGACAAACTGGTAGAATTGAAGAGAATGAAAGAGGAATTGGTTGCTGCTGAATATGGAAACAAGAGACAAATTCCTAGATGGAAAGAAGATGTGGTCAGGGCTACTTACAAAAGTTGGAGGAACTAAGAAAGAAAGATCCAAGTGTTCCCCAAAAGCCTGTCTATCCTGAAGCAGAGGTTTCTAAAAGACCTTCAAAACTGCAGTTCAGGAGATCCACTGCTCCAGCAGGTTCAGCCATCTTCAAAAGAAGGCCACAAAAATCACTGAGAGCTGAATCAATTCAAGAGCTAATGAAAGGAGATGCACTTGTGAAAGAGGGCCTAAAGAAAATGTTTATAGAAACTCTTGAATTGAATCAACCTGCAAATACTGCTCTGTCAGTTATGAATAGGCCAGCATCACCAAACTCCTCAACAAATAAAGATCTCCCAAGAAACCCATCAGGCTTAAAAGTACTAAAGTGGGCAACTGACAAACAGACCCATGTATTGACTCTGTTTAGGTCTGGTGGAGAAGAGAAGAAAATGACAAGGGAACAAGCACTTGGCCTAAGTCTTGAAGATATGCAGGATCTCCTTGTTCTTCCTCTTGAAAGGGATGAAGATGATACAGATGCCCTAGACTTTGAACTACAACTGAAAGGTTAGATAAGGGAGCTGTTAATGAGGCAATAAAGTTCCATAATAATGAAGTGTTTTGGCATTATCTGTTCCAGGGGGAGATTGTTGGGATTGAACCATATCAGAGGAACAGATAATGAAAGCCAAAACTGGTTCAGCGCAGTGGTTCCAGAATAAGCAGATGATATGATCAAGTCTCTCCCCTTGAAAGTAAACTTCAACATCTGCTGACCTCCTATCTACTGATCTTGCAAAGTGCTGCCTTACAACTACTGCCCAAAGTTAAAGACTGATGGAAGATCAAAGCTCTGCTGATTCAATCTACTGCCTTGAGTCAAGTACTGCTGATCCGGACAAGTACTGCTGGGTTCACAGCAGTGGAAGGTTGCAGCAGTAGTGTAGTTGTCTTTATGCAATGTAATGTAATATCAGTAGTTTGTATAGCAGTGTCTGTATAGATCAGAGGTTAGAGTTTGTTAGGAGGTTAGATGTCACTTTCATGGTGACGTCAGCTAAGATGCTCAGTGGTTTGCAAGTGCCTATAAATAGCTCAGTACTTTGTACTGTTCTATTAGCTCTTCTGCATCATCGTCTTCTTTGCACGAACAAACACGGAGCTCTGGCTGAGGGGGAGTTTGCATTCATTCATCAATCATTGTAATCGTTATTGAAATAAATTCAATCTTCCGATTCATTGAGAAAAGATGTTTGATCAAAGTATTACTCTTGTTTGATTGTATGCAAAGTTTGTTTTCATCATAATTCCGCTGCACACTCATCCATTTTCATTTTAATTACAAACACAAAATACAATCAGAAACAAACTCAGATCCAACAATTGGTATCAGAGCCTGCACAGTCAAATTTGATCTAACAATCATTTAGGAGGTTAGATGTCACTTTCATGGTGACGTCAGCTAAGATGCTCAGTGGTTTGCAAGTGCCTATAAATAGCTCAGTACTTTGTACTGTTCTATTAGCTCTTTTGCATCATCGTCTTCTTTGCACGAACAAACACTGAGCTCTGGCTGAGGGGGAGTTTGCATTCATTCATCAATCATTGTAATCGTTATTGAAATAAATTCAATCTTTCGATTCATTGAGAAAAGATGTTTGATCAAAGTATTACTCTTGTTTGATTGTATGCAAAGTTTGTTTTCATCATAATTCCCCTGCACACTCATCTATTTTCATTTTATTTACAAACACAAAATACAATCAGAAACAAACTCAGATCCAACAGTATGCCTACACCCCGTGCTTAGGTCGTGGCCATTCGCAATTAAATGAACCGAGGATATCAAGGACACAGTCACATTAACCCCCAATGTTTAAGTTATCAAGCATGACGAATTAAAACAAGTTATTTGGATTTTGGACACATAGGTCATTGATCCCATACCCGGCCAAGCGGTAATAATTTACCGTATCCCAAGCCCGTATAGGGAAAATAGGTTAAGAGTATTTACCTGAGCTTAAATGTTTATAACCCAAAGATAACTATAAGCACAATTGATTAAACAAAACAACTAGCAAGGTTGCAATTTACTGGACGCCCTTAGTCTGGAATGAATGAAATTATTATCCATTAGATTGTTAACGGGTCTTATTCAAGTCATATGACTTGGACTGGTTAACTAATATAAAAAAATGCTACGGTTCGCTAGATTAAGCAGAGACCGGGTAGAATGTGGTTTGTGTTATGGGTCATTTTCTAAGCATACATATCTTGACCAATATCCTGCTTTTTATTGTTTATTTGTGACCAGGATGCTGGACGAGGATATTTCTAACATCTTGGGTGATATCCTGAGGTTGATCGAATTAATCACGTGCAGGTTAAAGACTGGGACTTACCAACGGTCAAATGGACTTCGTTTCCTCAAGACTCGGACGTATTTGTTATGGGAGAGACGTTGAACCCGAAAGACCAGGTCTACAACGTTCGACTGAGGAATATTCGCTGGATCCTGGTTATTTAGGATAGTTTGTTAAATTTGTTTTACTATAAATAGATGGGGGCGGATCAGATTAAGGCACTCAACTTTCACATTTTCAAACACTTTCTCTCTAGCTCACTGCAAACACTGCACACAACACTTGTATTCGAATTACATTGTAACACATAGTTGATCCGCACCACATCCTGCACTGTATCCTGATATTTGAAGCAATAGAAGAACAAGGCAGCTACGATTGTCAGCTCCCGAGGTTTTATGCTGGCGATCTAGATTGATCAAGGGCTTTCCTCGTACATCATGTGTCAACCTTTACTTTTCTGCTCATTGTTTGATCATAGATAGAGCTCTATATCTTGAGCCGTATCCTGAAACTGTTTTTATAACTAACTTGGTTAACATATTTTTCACACATAATTTTAGCACACTACCTCACTTAACTAATTTGATCACTAAATTGCTTCGGTAATTTTTGACCAAAACAATTTGGCGCCCACCGTGGGGCAAGTGGTGCTACCTTTACTAAAAATCTTTGTGAAATCGTTAATCGGTTTTCTATTTTCAAAACTTTTTGCCACATTGTTTACAATGGCCTCAAGATCAAACATGAGCTCCTCCACTATGTCTGCTGCAACCTCTGCTACTACCGGTTCGGTGCTTCCACCACCTCCTCCAAGGATGCCATTTTCTTCACAACCTCAAGATGTTATCCCTACTCGGAGTGTTCAGGGATCTGCTCCCGTTTTAGCCTCTAATGATGAAATTCTAACTTTATTTGGAAGTGTGCAGGAACAAATGAGGCAGCAATAGGAAACTAACCAAATGCTGTTAAGAGAAATACAACTCTTAAAAGCTAGCTCGAGTAGACCTGCTGAAGAAACTGTCACTCCTATACAGCCCAGGGCTTTGAACTTCAGTTCCGCAGTTTACACAGAGGATAACAGGGGGAATATCGTCCCAAGCCATTCTCAGAATCATACCCCTGAGATACCCTCTTCGGTCAGGATGTCCACTGTGAGGAGTTCAGGATATGCTTCAGGATATGGCCAAAATCCTCAGACCGGTAATGTGTCAAATAATAATGTTCTTGCTACTAACAACAATGGCTCTTTGCAGGATGCAGGTATGACGTCAACATTTACCAGGGAGCTCCAGAAATTTAAGGACATGATATCCAGTGTACCTGGAGTGGTCCAGCCAATTCCAGAAGTATCCCAAGACAGCCACAGGATATCCCGCTTTGCATATCCTATCTGTGATGCTGAAATCCCAAAAAGATTTCAGACTCCCAACATGAAGCTGTATGATGGGACTACGGATCCTGAAGAGCATATTGCCCAGTATAGGGAAAGAACGGAGATCAACCCTATCCCTCCGGAGCTCAAGGAAGCATGCTTGTGCAAGGGTTTTGGATCTACCCTGACAGGATCAGCCTTAAAATGGCTATTAAATGATAACTCAAGGGCCTCAGGAATCCTTGAGGGATATGTGAACAAATTCAGTCGAGAATCCTTGGATATCCCACATCTTGATGTTGCAACAGTTGTGCAAGCTTTTAAGATGGGGTTACAAAAGGATTCTCAGTTTTATCAAGATCTTGTAATGAATCCCTGCAGGAATCTCGACGAAGCTCGTAACAGGGCTTTGAGATATATCCGTTTGGAAGATGACAAGAAGATGCAGGAGAGGATGAATTCTACCTCAACCTATGAATCGACTAACAGGAAATCAGAATCCTCATTATATCGCTCCAAGCCATATGGCAGAAATGATAACAAGAAAGTGAATGTTGTTGAAGACGAGGATCCTGAAGAATATCCTGACTTATCTGAATACTGCTTTTCTGTTAATATACCTGAGTTAATGTATGCTATGCAGGGTTTGGGGGACAAAGCTAGGTGGCCTCGAAAGAACCAGCAGAAAGCTGATTGGAAGGATAAATCCAAATGGTGTGCCTTCCATGAAGACTTCGGACATATGACCGAGGATTGCATTGCTTTAAGGAAAGAAATAAGTTACCTGTTAAGCAAAGGGTATCTGAAGGACTTGCTGGGAAGAAAGAAGAATAAAGGGCAGGATCCCGAGAAGGATCCTGAACGAGCAGCATCACCCCCAGCAGATGCCAAGATAATTAACTTTATTTCAGGAGGATCCGACATTTGTGGGACTTCGTATTCGGCGGCTAAGAGACATGCAAAGGAAGCTAAGAGTGAAAGGGGTGACAAACCAGTCAGGATGACAACCCTCATAACTGATAAAGTGATCACTTTCGATAGTGATGACAGGGATACTGTTCAGGATCCTCACCGTGATGCTTTGGTAATAACATTATATGTGGCTAACCATTTTGTACGCAGGATATTGGTGGACAACGGTAGTTCTGTCAATATAATTCAGCTTGAAACATTGAAAAGGATGAATGTATCTCCGATGGAAATTACTTCGAAGTCCACTGTGCTCGTTGGTTTCAGTGGAGAAGCTAGAAATACTGTAGGAGAGATAAAGTTACCAGTATACGTTGAAGGGGTTAACTCGATACAACGCTTCTGTGTGATAGACTCCTTATCCTGCTATAACATCATACTAGGCAGGCCATTGATCCATGACATGAAGGTTGTGCCTTCGACTTATCACCAATGCATCAAGATTCCAACCCCTTGGGGGGTCGTCAAAGTTGATAGTGATCAGCAGGAGGCGAAGGAATGCTACACATCCTCAATGAAATCCTCGACTAAGCCTAATCCAGCATAGCAATTAAAGATGCGGGCCCGGGATACCTTGGAAGCTTCGGAGCAGGATGTGAAGAAAGTTATCCTGGATCAGGATCATCCTGATATCTCGGTGCTCGTAGGAACCAATATCCCTCGGGATATTGAAAAACAATTAACTGACTTTTTGAAGTGCAGGATGTCAACGTTTGCATGGAGGCATGAGGATATGACAGGTATATCCAAAGACATTATTACTCACAAGCTTGAAATTGACAGGTCATTCAAGCCTATTCAGCAAAAAAGAAGGAAGTTTGCTCCTGAGCGGAATATAATCATCCAAGAGGAAGTTGAAAGATTGTTAAAGTCCAAAATGATCAGAGAAGTCAAGTTCCCAAGATGGTTGGCGAATGTGGTCGTAGTGCAGAAGAAAAATGGGAAATGGAGAGTCTGTGTAGATTACACAGACTTGAATAAGGCTTGTCCTAAAGACCTGTTCCCCCTTCCTCATATCGATGCAATGGTGGATGCTACTGCTGGGCATGAAATGTTAACGTTCATGGACGCATCCCCAGGATTTCAGCAGATTCAAATGGAGCCTTCGGACCAGGAGGATACTGCTTTCATGACACCAACAGGTATTTATTGCTATACTGCTATGCCTTTCGGTTTGAAAAATGCAGGTGCAACATACCAGAGATTGGTGAACATGATGTTCAAAGATAAGCTGGGGGACACCATGGAGGTGTATATTGACGATATGGTGGTGAAATCTAAAAAGGCTGAGGATCACCTCCAGGATATCAAGGGAGCATTTGATATTCTGGATCAGTATAACATGAGCTGAATCCTGCTAAGTGCCATTTCGGAGTGGGGGCAGGAAAGTTTCTAGGATATATGGTGACGAAAAGGGGGATAGAGGCAAGCCCGGAGCAGATTAAAGCTATCCTGGATATAAAATCACCCTCGAATATGAAGGACGTTCAACGGTTAACATGCCGAGTAGCAGCTTTGAACAGATTTATTTCAAGATCCTCGGAAAAATGCAAGGAATTCTATGATATCCTCAAGAAGAATAAGAAATTTGAATGGGGAGCAAAGCATGAAGCAGCCTTGCAGGATTTGAAGCGATATCTCTCAACTGCACCTCTATTGATGAAACCTGAAAATGGTGAACCACTATCCTTATACCTCGCTGTATCAGGGAATGCTGTAAGTGCCGTTCTTATAAAGGACCATGAAGGTCAACAATATCCTGTTTATTATGTTAGTAAAAGTTTGTTAGATGCTGAAACTAGGTATTCTCATTTAGAAAAATTGATATTAGCTCTAGTTATGGCATCGACAAAGCTTAGACATTATTTTGAGACACATAGGATCCATGTTAAAACAAATTATCCTGTCAAAAATGTGCTTAGGAAACCAGAGATGTCAGGCAGGATGGCCAAGTGGTCAGTAAAGTTAAGTGCTTATGATTTAGTATATGAACCTAGAAATGCCATAAAGTCTCAGGCTTTAGCTGACTTTGTGGCTGATTTCAGTAGTGACATTCAGGATGAGGTAGACCTAGAAGTTCAACAGTTAGGAGAATCCTCAGGATCCTGGACATTATATACTGATGGTGCATCTAATGTAAGAGGAGTAGGATTGGGAATACTACTAAAATCGCCACAGGGGGACATATTACCCCAGGCTATTAGGTGTGAATTCCCTGCTACTAATAATGAGGCAGAATATGAAGCTTTAATTGCAGGATTAGAGTTGGCTAAGAATATGAGTATCAAGAATTTGCAAGTATATGTTGACTCCTTGTTAATTACTAACCATTTTAATGGATCCTATGCAGTTAATGGTTAGAAATTAATCGAATATCTCGATATTCTCAAAAAATTAGCAGGATATTTCGATGTTTTTACACTTGAACAGGTACCAAGGGAGGATAATGCTGAAGCAGATGCCTTAGCAAATTTGGGATCATCGATCAGGATACCAGAAGGGACCCAAATACCAATATTACATGTCTTATATCCTGCAACGAATCCTCAGGATAAAGAAGTAGCGGCTATTCAGGATCCTGGAGCAGAGTACCCTGAAAATGATCCTAAATCCTGGACGGCTCCAATCGTGAGATATCTCAAGGAAGGACACATCCCCAGAAATGAAAATCCTAAGGCATTTAGGATGAAGGTATCACGATTCACTATTATAAATAATGTTTTATACAAGAAATCTCTCGCAGGACCGTATTTGAGGTGTTTGGAGGATCCTGAAGCCAAAGAAGTACTTCAGGATATACATGAAGGGGATTGTGGTAACCATACTGGGGGCAGGTCATTATTCTTAAAAGTATTAAGGACAGGATATTATTGGCCGACAATGAGAAAAGACGCCACAGAATATGCTCGAAGATGTGATGCATGTCAAAGACATAGTAACATATTACATCAGCCTGCTGAACCGCTGTATCCTATTGTTTCCCCTTGGCCATTTATGAAGTGGGGTATGGATATAGTGGGAAAGCTTCCAAAGGCTCCAGGAGGGAAGGTTTTTATGTTGGCAATGACAGATTACTTCTCCAAATGGGTTGAAGCCGAGGCATTTGTCCAAGTCAGGGATCAAGAAGTAGTATCCTTCATAAAGAGAAATATCCTGACCAGATTCGGAGTACCAGCTGAGATAATCTGTGACAATGGTTCTCAGTTTATAAGCAAGAGAACTACTGACTTTTGCAAGAGTTGGGGAATCAAAATGATAACATCTACTCTGGTACATCCTCAAGCGAATGGACAAGCAGAATCCTCAAACAAGATAATTGTCAATAACTTAAAGAAGAGACTTGGAGCCAAAAAAGGAAGATGGGCAGAAGAATTACCCTTTGTTTTGTAGGCTGATAGGACAACGGTAAAGAATGCAACAGGCCAAACCCCATTTTCCTTGGTATTTGGAGCAGAAGCAATGATTCCAACGGAAATGGCGATACCTACTTCGAGATCTATCCTACAGGATCCTGAAGCCTTATGTCAGGATTTGGATACTATAGATGAAAAAAGGGATGCAGCAAGTCTAAGGATGGCAGCATATCAACAAAGAATATCCAGAGCATATAACAAGAATATGAGGACTAGGAGATTTCGAGTTGGTGATTGGGTGCTAAGAAAGGCTTTTCAGAATACCACTAATCCTGCCGATGGCAAGCTAGCTCCATAATGGGAAGGACCATATGAAGTTGAGTCAGAAGCAGGGAAAGGAGCATATAGACTCAAGAATATGGAAGGGGATATGCTATCAAGATCCTGGAATGCAATACACTTAAAGCTCTATTTCAAGTAAGAATAGAATGTAATTTCTATCTCAAGATGGTATGAATTCTATCTCTTTTAAATATGTTTGATTTGATTTGTTCTTTGAAACCCAATACTAACTTAAGCATCGGAGGGGTGTTAGCCATGCTAACACCCACCTTAGTTTAAGGATGTTTTGCAGCATATGCTCCAAGATATAGCTCCAGGATGCTCACTCAGGATACTTCGGAAGATTAGAGGATTGGCCCCCTCTCTCACGTATAAGGGATCCCGATCCCTTCACAGGCTTAAAGGTATTCACCTTTCTTCCGAATTGGGTTTAAACACCCCGCCTGGAGCGCAAGTTATTCGGGAATAGTTCAAGGTGGCGGGACCAGTCCATGTAAAAGTGGCTGACAATTTCGTTACTATTGGCTATATCCTGAATCCTAAAGGTATATGAGGATTGATCACCCTCTCTCACGAAAGGGTATTTTCATACTCTCTAAGGTTTAAAGGTTTTCACCTTTCTAAGTCTTGGAGTTTATACACTCCCGCCTGTAGCGCACGAAAATTTGGGATTTTCCCCAGGATACAAGGGATTCATCCCCAATACATTTTTTGGGTTTTACCCTGTAACATGAAGATTTGTCTACACAATGGGAACTGATATCCAAAGGATTTCTAAGTATTTGAAGGCATTGTACACAGGGGACATTCCTACTGAAGCAATGGTGTAAAGCTCAAAGGATAAGGCTCAGAACTAATGCACTAAGTGTCTCAGACAGGGGACATCTTCATTGGAAAAGTTGCAAAGGGATTGAGGTTTGATAATAGGGTTATACCCTATTCCTGGTATAATATTTCCTTTGTAAACATCGTTTAAGTTTTTGACAATACTATGTTTGGTAAAAGGTTAAATATCCTGATTAGGATAAATTCCCGGGATATATTCTCAAAATATATTTTCAAAATACTTTTCAGGATATTTGATTAAGATATATGAAACTGGTACTAGTTTGAAACTTTAATTAAGTTAGTATCGTCATAACAGGTTTTAAAATGAACTATCTTTTAATTTTCTCTAAAGGTGATTGAATTAATAAAAGTTTTGGTAATATATCACTGACTATATTTTTCAAAACTAAGGTCTATAATAAGAAAGACAGAAAGTGATAGCAAGAAAAATGAAAGATGAAATTACTGGAAATAAACAGTACTAGCTGATAACCAAAGGCTTCATCCTGAAACCCAGGACCCATCCGCCTTCGGTTATCAAATTGTTTTAATGCAGAAAATAAAAATTGTTCATAAGACATAAAATTGCTCAAACAAAAGGAAATAAGTTTTAGGGGGCAATGCTATCTTCGTTCGCGGTAATTTCAGCAGCATCCGTCTCAGGATCCACCTCAGCAACCCTCTCAGCATCGTTAGCTTTTTCAGCTACTTTGGGGGATCCTTCGGTAGCTGGTGTGGTAGAAATGCCGCCAAGATTCTTTAGTCTCGTTTCCCAGGCACCAACGTCCCAAGAAGGGCATTCAAAACCTAGTGTCTTGGCTTCATGGGCCATCTTCAGCCTGGCCTGGAGAAGAGAAATGACGACGGAACTCTTAAGGCTATCCCGGTAGGTGACCATATCCCGTTCTTGTTGCACATGGGCAGCTTCAAGATCGGCTTGGGCTTGAAGAGTAGCTTTGTTGAGAGCAGTCTGGTGTTCTTGAATCATAGCTTTGAACTTCTCCTCGTAATGACGAGATTTGGCTGCTGCAATCATGCCTTGATCGGAGATCGTGACCTCTGTTTCCTTTAACTTGGATTCAAGCATCTTGTTAAGCCCGCAGGATTCTTGATATAGATGAACCAGACGCTCAAGACCCTGCGAAAGTAAGAGGACAGGTATTAATATTGATAAATCTTTGTAAATGATGTAAGTTGCAGGATGTGGTTGGAGAATACTAACCTGGTTAAGAAAGGAAGTCATAAACCCGCTAGCTTTAATGAACCCGTGCTTCTCATAGGGAAAAGTGTCAGAAATGACGGGGGAATCGGGCTCTTTCCTTTTACGAGAGCTGGAGCTCCGGGGCTTGGTAGTTGGCAAGGGTTTGCTGATGACAATGGCTTTGGAACCACTGGGTTTGGATGAGGCTATGGCCCTGGGACTAGGTTTCTTCTTGACCAAAACCTGATCAGAATAACTGTCCAACTCGTCGAGGTCAAAGACTTCAGGGATCTTGGCCGGTGCTGCATAAAGGAAAAAGTTTTGCATTATTATTACTTTTCATTCTATTATGCTATACTAACTAACTATTTTAAAAGTAATCCTTACCAGACATTTCAGATGACGAGTATTGACTGGAACTCGGGACGTGTGTGGTGAAACTCCTGTTTATTGCAGGTAATTGGTAAACAGTTTTGATTCTTTCCTCTGATTCAGCGGTGGGGGGAGCTACTTCCTTGAAATTCACTGCATAAGAATCAAAAAGAAGGATATTAGTAAAAGATAAAAATCTAAAGGTACATGAGAGCATTTATGACCCTACCGGTGGTTAACCACTCCACCGGAAGGCTGGCACCCTCAGCAATGGAGTCTCGTTTGACAAAGAAAAATTTGCGTTGCCATCCATCTTCGTTTTTGGTGGCTTTAAGAATAAGGGGTTTGCTAGAGGTCGAAAAAAGCAAGAACCGGCTAGAGCCGTGGGATCGGAGGCGATAAGCAATAGGCAGATCCTCGATGCAGAGGTCGGGGCAGTGAAGGTTTTTGATTTGGTTGAGTACGATTAATACTCTCCAAACCATGGGAATGGTTTGAGCAAAAGAGATGCCGGTGGTTCGGAAGAATTGCATCGTGAATTCGGGAAAGGGGTATCGAAGACCCAGCGAAAAAGGGTATGCTGGAAAGCAGACCCAATCTGTGGAAGAAACATCCGATCGAATTGACCGATCGAACGATCTAAAGACTGTGTTATCAGGGAAAGCACCGGAAGCTCTCAAAGCCGCGATGTCTGCGTTGTCGAAAGCGCAGACCTCCTTTTCAGGATTTTTGAGGAGATTCTGCTGGGTGAAGATCTCGGCAGCCATTACGAATAAGGCAAGAAAAATTGACAGAAAGTGAATGAGAAATGGGGAATTACCTGGAGACTCTGTTGGAGATATCTGCTTTTCAAACAAGAAGAGAGAAGATATAGGGGCATTGTGGATCTCCATTGAGCTAAAAGCGCGTTGGAGGTTATGATGTGATCTTGACCGTCGCTTTGTTTTAAATGCCTTGAATTACGGGATAAAACTTTTAAAATATATCCGTTGGATTGGTATACCAACCGATATATTTGGGGACAATTGTTATGGGTCATTTTCTAAGCATACATATCTTGACCAATATCCTGCTTTTTATTGTTTATTTGTGACCAGGATGCTGGACGAGGATATTGCTAACATCTTGGGCGATATCCTGAGGTTGATCGAATTAATCACGTGCAGGTTAAAGACTGGGACTTGCCAACGGTCAAATGGACTTCGTTTCCTCAAGACTCGGACGTATTTGTTATGGGAGAGACGTTGAACCCGAAAGACCAGGTCTACAACGTTCGACTGAGGAATATTCGCTGGATCCCGGTTATTTAAGATAGTTTGTTAAATTTGTTTTACTATAAATAGATGGGGGTGGATCAGATTAAGGCACTCAACTTTCACATTTTCAAACACTTTCTCTCTAGCTCACTGCAAACACTACACACAACACTTGTATTCGAATTACATTGTAACACATAGTTGATCCACACCACATCCTGCACTGTATCCTGATATTTGAAGCAATAGAAGAACAAGGCAGCTGCGATTGTCAGCTCCCGAGGTTTTATGCCGGCGATCTAGATTGATCAAGGGCTTTCCTCGTACATCACGTGTCAACCTTTACTTTTCTGCTCATTGTTTGATCATAGATACAGCTCTATATCTTGAGCCGTATCTTGAAACTATTTTTATAACTAACTTGGTTAACATATTTTTCACACATAATTTTAGCACACTACCTCACTTAACTAATTTGATCACTAAATTGCTTCGGTAATTTTTGACCAAAACAGTTTGTACCCTCACAAGTACTATGACTTGTATAATATGGGTAATATAATATTGCATTCTAATTAGATGTGAAATTGAAGGAATTTGAACCAATTCGGTTAACTCATATAAAGTAAGTTATATAAGTCAACCGTACGCGCATAGGCGGTATCAGGTGATCTGATGAGTCAATGTCAAGTTCATTATGCCAAAACATGTTCATTATGTTACCACGTCAGTAAGTATTCCAATTTATAATTCAATATGGTTTAAAAACCATTTTATGCTCAAAAGAGCATTTTGGTCAATAATTAGACATATATTAATGTGACAACCCGAAATCTCAGGACCTTTCCTTTATGTGTCGTTTGTTTTAGGATCATGTTTTATAAGTTGTTGCATTGTATCATTACATTGTTTCGTTTGAATATTAATAGGATGGTTATGTTGATGGTTTAAGGTAAATGTTAAAGTTTAATAATAAGTTAATGTTTAATAATAAGTTAAGTAATAAGTCAAAGTTTAATAATAAGTCAAGTCATCCAAGAAGCTAGTGTGACCCTTGACGAAACTGGGGACTTTCGCCGTGTGGGATCTCGACAAAACTCATCTTTCGTCGAGCAGGGAGTTTTATCAAACAGTTTTACGGCCCAGTGAGGCCCAGACTCTGTGAGGCCCAGCGTTTTAATATAAGTCTGGTTACCCTCTTCGGCAAACCCTAAAACATCATTCTCCACTTTCGTGTAACCGACAGCGATCTTTTTTTCACTCAAAGCTTTCTCTTCTCACTGATTCAGGCACCGTTATTCTGTTTCAATTCTCCGGTGAGTGTGACAACACTTATCTTATTATGTATTGATTGTCCTAGGTTATGAACAGATGGTTGATTTCTTATTGGCAATGTAGATCATGAATTCGTATAGTTTAAATAGGTAGTTAGAGTATCTTGTTGATGATTGTTTTGTGATTGTTGTGCGTTAACAGTATTTGTGATTTGATTGTATGCATATGGTTATTGTTGAATCATGGAAAACTTATGTGTACAAAGCATGGAAACTGTAAAACGAATCCCTGTGAATTGATAAATTGCCGATTATACAGTCGGATGGATTAGGGTTGGTAGTAGCATGATATGGGTAATGATTAGATGATGATTGGAATTCTGCATATTACGGGAAATGTGTAACGGTTATGCATGATGACGAAACACTTAGATTGACGAAACACTTATGATGGCGAAACATGAGTTTCGTCGACATGAATGATGGCGAAACTTGGGAGTTTCGCCGATAGGGTAAACCGCACAGTGAGCTAAGTTGACTTAGTTGCTGAATGAATATGTTAATGAAATCACAATAATTACTGTTAATGTTACTTGCTGTCTACGGTTAATGATGTTTACTTATGATCGAGTGACATAGTTTGGTTCATACACCTAGTACAGTACACATAACTGTTAAGCATTATTTCGGAACATATACGTGAATTGTGGGATTATATGAATTGTGTAACTGCTGTGATAGCTTGTATACACATTATGACTATACGTGAACATGAACTAATTACGAGTGCTTGAATACCATAAGCTGTGATTGTTTAAGTGCGAAGAAGTAACAAAACATACCGAGCAAACCAAGGTGAGTTCACTGCTCTTTTCCAAGCATGTGTCCCGGGTTGGGGACATCTGGTAAACGTTCCGGGAAGGGAATGTCGGGTAATGGGTTTGACTGGAATGTTAAACCTGGGATGTTTTTTTAATGCACGTCTGTATCTATCATTCAAGTCCCTCCTACAGATCGTTGCTTGTAGGGCAACAGGGTACTAGTTAGTAGCGCTACTTAGGTTTGGGACCCTCACACCGCACCGAGGAGGTCGGGAGTGAACTAGTGACCCCCATCTTGACCATTGCTTTGATAAAGACAATGGGGTTTAGGGTAAATAATCTGGAGCCATCGGCGGTAAGCGTGTGATTAACAACAATGAATCTGTGAAACGTTTTAATCTGGTAATTGGTAACTAAACACGATAACAAACTTTGAACTTACCAGCGTCGTCTGACACACTTGTCTGCATGCTTGCAGGTCGTTAGATTTCTGATTATGGACTTGCTATCTGGGAGTGCTGGAGTGGTCATGGATCGAGACTCTTGGATATTTGATACATTGATTTTGAACACTTATTTTGAAACAGTTATTTAACAATTTACTTTATGCTTCCGTTGAACGTTTTATTTGGTTTAAAGTTATGACTTGGATTTATCTTATGCTATGAATCGAATGTTTTATTTAAATATTTATTATTGGTTCAATGTGATTGGTGTCTTAGATCCTGGTACGTCACACGTCCCGTGGTGAATCCGCATGTGGTATTTTGGGGTGTGACAGTTTGGTATCAGAGCCAGGTTATAGTGAACTAGGTTTTAAAATGTTTTTATAAAACCAGACTATAACCGAACAACTTCGAAAATCGACCATGACACTCAGCTCCTGATTGCAAGGTTCGTCATCTGTTTACTTTATGCATTACTTGTTTAGTAGTCACACACTCACAGATCGCATGAAACGATATACTAGATACTATGGTGATTTGATAGTGTGACACTACTCTTTGACTTTTGTGATTCGTAATCCTACAATACCTTTCGTTTTGCTATTTAAATGTGGGGGAAACTTCTAGTGCAAGTTAAGAGGCACTGAGATAAGCATGCAAATTGCCTTATTATTATGGGTGCACACATAATAATAACGTGAGGTGTATGTAAGTCCCAGTGAGGCTTAACGAGTGTGAGAAGGGTTCTGCCCTATTGTGTGTAAACTTGGTAGTTTGTAGATTTCAACGTGATACTTGACTCTTACCTCATCTTGACTCTTAAATTTGTTCCCTCTCCTTATATAGAATCATGAGTGGATGAGGTCATGGACGTGGTCACATCGCGATGACCCAAGCTGAGCTGACAAACTTAATCAACACACGAGTGGCTGAGGCTTTGGCATCCTACCAAGCTGGTACGAAATGTGCCAAACACTCTTTAATCTTGTGTCGCGTACACAACTCTTACCCCTGTGTTGTATTTTCTTTCGTCCATTAGGTTAGCCAGCACATCAGAACAATCCGCATACCTGCACATTCAAGACATTCATGGATTGTAAGCCCCAGACGTTCAGTGGGACTGAAGGGGCTGTAGGTTTACTGCGTTGGATTGAGAAGGCTGAATCAGTGTTTGCTATGTGTAACTGTCCCGTGGGGGACCGTGTGAATTATGCTACAGGCACCTTGGAGGATGGTGCCTTAACTTGGTGGAATGCCCAGGTGCAGATGTTGGGCATCGATATGGCTAACACCACTACTTGGGAGGATTTTAAGGAGTTGATACGAGAAGAGTACTGTCCTCGGGATGAGATTCAAAAGCTCGAGAATGAGTTCTACGATTTGAATATGGAAGGATCCGAGATCGAGGCTTACACAAAACGATCTCATGAACTAGCAATTTTGTGCCCTAATCTGTCTCGACCTCCACATCGACGAATTGAGTTGTATCTCAAGGGCCTAGCACCAGCTATAAAGGGGTATGTCACTGCTGCTAACCATAATAATATGCCCCAGATCATCCATTTGGCACATAGGATCACTGACCAAGAGGTCGAGCGTGGCTCATTGCCGCCTAGTAAATCTGCTACTACCTCTACTACTACAGCTACCACACCTGCTAGTGATAACAAGCGCAAGTGGAATGATACTGATAAAGCAACCAGTGCCAGTCAATCTCAGAAAAGGCCTGACAATAGAAACAACCGCAGTTTCAGTCAGTCGTCCTCAGTTAACCAAGTCCAGGGCAGCAATCAGGGTCCAGGGCAGCAATCAAGGTCAAGGCTCCTATGTTGGTAGGAAGCTAAAGTGCAACAAGTGTGGGTATCATCATCATGGAGCATGTGTTCAGGCCTGCCACAGGTGTGACAAGGTGGGCCATATGGCAAAGGATTGTAGAGCTTCGTACCCAAAGCAGCAGCAGCAAAACCAGCAACAGAATCAACAGCATCAGCAGCAGCGAAGGCAACAGTCCCATCAGAACCAAGGTTCTAAAAGGGGGTGTTTCCAATGTGGGGATGAGGGTCATATTAAACAGGATTGCCCTTAGCTGAATCAGAATGCCAACGATAACAACAACCGTCAGAACAACAACAATGCTGGGAATAATAATAATGGCAACAACGGGGGCAATGGAGCTCGTGGAAGGGTATTTACTATTGGAGCAGGAGATGCTAGAAACGAAGGCAATGTCGTGACTGGTACGTTTTCTGTGAACAACCTTTTTGCTTCTGTATTGTTTGATTCCAGTGCCGATTGGAGTTATGTGTCCCTAGAGTTTGGTCAACGATTAGGGTTAGCCCCAACACCCCTAGAAGTTAAGCATGTGGTAGAGTTAGCCGATAGCAAAACGATTGAAGCTTTGCATGTCCTTTTTGGGTGTAAGTTAGATCTTGTAGGCCAAGTATTTGATATTGATCTTCTTCCTGTTACCCTCGGTAGTTTTGATATAGTGGTTGGTATGGATTGGCTGTCTAAACACCAAGTTGAGATTCTGTGTAAAGAGAAGATTGTATGTATTCCTCTCCCTGGTGGAGAGTCATTATCGGTTCAGGGGCATCGCAGTGGTGCGATGGTTGGTATCATCTCAGCTATGCAAGCGCAGAAATGTCTACGAAAGGGGTATCCTGCTATTCTAGCACTTGTTACTTATACTCTGTCAGGGGAAAGAAAGATCGAGGATCTGCCAGTTGTACGCGAATTTGCCGATGTATTCCCTGAGGAACTTCCTGGTTTACCTCCTCATCTCCAAGTGGAATTTCAGATTGACCTTGTGCCAGGAGCGGCCCCAATTGCTCATGCTCCTTATCATTTAGCACCTGGAGAGTTGCAGGAGCTATCTAATCAACTACAAGAGTTTTTGGACAGAGGCTTTATTCGACCCAGTTCTTCGCCTTGGGGAGCCCCAGTGTTGTTTGTAAAGAAGAAAGACGGGTCCTTTCGCATGTGCATTGATTATCAGGAACTCAACAAGGTGACTATTAAGAACCGTTATCCATTGCCACGCATCGACGACTTGTTTGACCAGTTGCAGGGGTCAAGTTTTTATTCGAATATCGACTTAAGATCGGGCTATCATCAGGTGAGAGTCTGAGAGGAGGATGTTCCTAAAACAGCTTTTCGAACGCGTTATGGACACTATGAATTTCTAGTTATGTCGTTTGGGTTGACTAACGCGCCAACGGTCTTCATGGATCTCATGAACCGTGTATGCAAACCGTATCTCGACGATTTTGTTATCGTATTCATCAACGACATTTTGATCTACTCGAATAACAAGGAAGATCACGAGCGGCACTTACATCTTATTTTGGAGCTCCTGAGGAAGGAGCAACTCTACGCGAAGTTTTCCAAGTGTGACTTTTGGATTCGAGAGGTACACTTCCTTGGACACATTGTTAATGAATTGGGGATACACGTGGATCCTGCAAAGGTTGATGCTGTTAGAAATTGGGCGGCACCAAAGAATCCTTCGGAGGTGTGACAATTTCTTGGTCTCGCTGGGTATTATCAAAGATTTATTAAAGACTTTTCAAAGATCGCGCAACCCCTCACCTCGTTGACACAGAAGGGCGTAGTATACTCTTGGGGAACGAAACAAGAAGAGGATTTCCAACTATTAAAACAGAAACTCTACAGTACACCGATTTTGTCTCTACCTGAAGGTACAGAAGACTTTGTAGTATACTGTGATGCTTCCTTACAGGGTCTTGGTTGCGTGCTGATGCAACGCAACAACGTGATTACTTACGCCTCTCGACAGTGGAAGGTTCACGAGAGGAATTATACGACACACGACTTGGAGTTGGGAGCTGTAGTATTTGCGCTCAAGATCTGGAGGCATTACCTGTACGGTACTAAATGCACTATTTATACCGACCACAGGAGCCTTCAGCACATTTTCGACCAGAAGGATCTAAATATGCGACAGCGTCGCTGGGTAGAACTTTTAAACGATTATGATTGTGCAATCAAGTATCATCCGGGTAAGGCCAACGTTGTAGCCGACGCTCTTAGTAGAAAGGAATCGAAACCCAAACGTGTTCGCGCTTTGCAGCTTACCATTCATTCTAACCTGCCCGATCAGATCCGTTCAGCTCAGGCCGAGGCATTGAAGGAAGAAAACTATGAAGCTGAGTATTTACGGGGTATGGAGAAACGACTCGAGAAGAGATCAGATGGTATTTACTATTTTATGGAGCGGATACGGATTCTGTTGTTTGGTATCCTTAGAGAGCTTGTGATGGACGAAGCACACAAGTCTCGATACTCTGTCTGTTAGTGCATATGTCTGTCGACTTCGTCTTGTATCGAGTCTTGTATTAGATTAGATAGAACAGGGAACGAAATACGAGAAAACATGTTAGATGCTGATTTCGCACGAAATGGACAAGCTATTTCACACGAAATGACTTTGTCATTTCGTACGAAATGACCTGGTTATTTCGCTTGGGCTGTTTCGCACAAAATAAGCATGCCTATAAATAGTAGTGTCTTGATTCTCATTTGGAACTTTCCGGTTTCAGAGTCGAACTGCTGCCGAAGTGTCTATTCACTGTAAATCTTTGTTATATCAATTAAAAGACAGTTTAAAGTGAATTACAAGCTAAATTACCTCAATACGTTTGTTTCCGCCTCTTGTATTAAGCAAAAACTCTTCTGAACGACTCGTTAAGGTCAAATCTCGATCCTACAAGTGGTATCAGAGCTCAGGAGGAAGAGTTCTTACCGATTCAGCTCCAAATTCTGATTTCTACACCTTCTTTTTCAAAATTAACAAGTTTTTACGGATAAAATGGCTTAATTTTCACACATTATATGCGAAACACTGTTTTAACAATGCCTTGAAAGTTTCAGACCTAAAATTGGACTAAAATCTGATTAATTTGACAAAAATATGGCCGAGATGATGACATCAGCAGCATTTCGTACGAATTGAGTCTTTGATTTTGCACGAAATCACTTTTCAGTAATCTATTTCCCACGAAATAGACCCATTTCGCACCAGATTGTCATTCCGTTTGAAAGAGTGCTTCATTTCGCACGAAATCATCTGTTTCGCACGAAATTTGTCATTTCGCACCAAGCAGAATCTTATATCGTACGAATCAATTATTTCGCTTGAAAGTGTATTTCGTTTGAGAGTGCTGATTTCGTTTGAAAAGCTGATTTTGTGAAACTTGTTACCAAATCATGGAAGAGGAATTCTATAATGCGTTTGCTACTGCCCCAAGTACTCCTAATACTATTGCTCAAAGCATGAACATGGAAAATGAAACAGGAACTTTGCAAAAACCCCCGAAGCTAATGGGTATTGAAGAATACTATGGATGGAAAGATCGGTTTGAAAATTGGGTTCAAGCTAATCCTTTAAGGTCTTGGGAATGTATTGAGAAGAAGTATGTTAAACCTCGTACTGATGTGGGAGTTAACAAATCGATTTCTGAATTGACAGACAAAGAGAGTGACATGTACTAAGCTGAAAAGATGATGATTAGTTTGTTGCAACAAGCTGTGAAAAAGGACATTTTCATATTACTTCAACATGATAACACTTCACGTTCAATTTGGGATGCACTTCGTGTTAAGTTTGAGGGAAGTGAGAAAATGATCAGGAATTAGAAATCATTATTAAAGAAAGAATTTGATCTGTTTACGAGTTTGCCGGGTGAAAATACCAGGAAAATAATTGAGAGATATTGTCACTTAGTTCGTTCAATGTCTTTGTTAGAAATAAATAAAGAACGAGAAGAATGGGTTGACAAATTGGCTGATGCCTTACCGCAAAAAGAATGGGGTACTTTTTGATGATATTAAAGAATACTGGAGAATATGATGGCTTGACAATTTCTCAGTTTATCGAAAAGATTGAAGGACAAGATCTTGAGCAGCAAAAGATTGCTAGAATGAGCAATCCAAGTGGTCAACAAGACATTAAGATGTACTATAAAGGAAGTGTTCAGGATCTTGAAGCAAGTCCGAAAGTCCAAACTGCTTTTAGTGCAGAAAACTCATCTGGATCAGTAAATCAAAGTTCAAACAGCAGCAGTGGATTTTCCTCATATCCAAGTGTTAATCCGAAGGTTTCAACCTCGAGTCATCAGTTTCAAAGCTCAAATAGCAGTAATGGTCATGTGTTACATTGCAATATTGCGTTGCATCTTCAGAACGGTCAAAATTTCTCTGAAGAGGTTGCTAAAAGTCATATGGCGTTACTTACTACAGTGTTGGAATCATATGAAGGGTTGGTTGCAGGAAGGATCGGAAATCCTATGTTGACGAAAGAGGATTACGATCAGACTGATGCTGAGGAAATGGAGTTAATGGATATAAAGTGGTGTTTAGCGAGTGTTTTGAGAAGAGCTGAAAAATTCAAGATGATTACAGGAAGAGATGATTTCGTGGATGCAAATGTTTCTACTTTGGGTTTTGATAAATCTAAAGTTACTTGTTTTTTATGCAGGGAAAAAGGACATTTTAATAGGGAATGTACCAATCGAGAAGCAAGTGGAGGAAAGAATCCTTTCGGTAGTAATGATTATTATCGAAAATCCATATATCAACAAGTTGCTCAACAACCATATCAATCACAAGATTCAAAGACTGCACATGCTAGGAAGGCAATCGAAGAATCAAATAAGAAAGCTTATTTTGGTGTAATTGATCAAGATGATGAAAAAGTAGCAGAAGGTTTCAGTTGGGACAAATACATTCCGCCTGATTCAAAGACAGTGGCGTTAATTGCTCAGATAGTTCAAGAACCAGATTTGATGAAGGAATGGATGAAAGGGTTTTTTAATGTTGAGAAGAATCAAGATGAAGAGTTTGTTTCTTCAGATGATAGTTCAGAAAAGACAACAGTCTTTGATCAATCATCATCCGATAGCAGTGATGATGAAGAAGAAACACAAATAAATATTGGAAAATATTTATTATCTCCTGAAAGTTTTGAATTTTATTTTGCAGATAGATTGGAGAAGCTGAAGGAGAAACGAGTAGCAAAAGAAAAGAAAAAGGTGAAATGTGATAGTGTTGCTTAGAAAAAGAATTCTGAACAAAGTGATGAAGATAAAGCTACTGAGCAGGCAGTTGAAGCTGAAAAAGTAGTTAAAGTTGAAAAGATAATTGAAGTCGAAAAGATTATTGAAGTTTCCAAACCGTGTCTAAAGTGTTTGGAATCATGTAAGCAATGTGAAGAGAAAGAGGAGAAGTTGAGTGAGCAAGATAAGATGAAAGAAAAATTATTGTTCGACCTCAATTATGTGAAAGAATCGTATGATGTGTTGAATAGAACAGTGAATGGTCTCCAAAAGACGAATTCTGAAAGAGAAGATGCTTTAAAAATGATGAATGCTGTGATGATGTCAAAGCAGAAGGCCACTAACCATTACATTGAAGAATGTGCAAAGTTGAAATAAGAGTTGGAGACAGAAAGGATTGAAAATGAAAGAATCAGACGATTACTGCAAAGTTATTCTAGTTCTGATTATTTGATTGACAGAATTTATCCAACTGTTGCAGGTTTAGAAGCTTTTCAAGATGAGAAGTCGAAAGAGAAGGATACTGGTAAGAAACAAAGTGTCAGTTATAACAAGTATCCGCCTCCGATCTGGGAAGGTTATTCTCCCAGAAAACCTAATGAGGAGCAAGTCAAAAAGGCAGTCAATATAAAATCGAAGTCTGAAACAACTGGTGAATTACCAGAAAACATTGACATAACGTTCACATCGTCTGACACTGATCATGAGTCTGAGTTAATAAAGAAAGTGGTCGATCAGGTGTTGGATAAGGATGAGGAGTCAGAGTCAAAGTCAGAATCCAAAAGTTCGAGTTCATCATCAGTTGACAGTCCAAAATTCGTCAGTTAAAAGAGTTTACAATAAAGAATTCCTGTTATCAAAATCTAATTTGAATGACAAAACATTCAAAGTTGCATATACTTTGAGTGATTCAGATAAATTATATTTTGATGAGGAATTTCCAATAAGAAGTGTTCAAATTGAAAAGATTCAAAAGGTTTTCAAATTAACTGAAATTAATATTTCTGAAATAAAAGATGTAAATCTTAATGGAAAACCTAAAAGATACACTTCAAGAGTTCAACAAAGACTGAACAAGAAAAAGGGTTACAGTTCTGGTTCTGGTTTTCAAAAGAAACCAAACCATAACGGTAATTTCAAAAAGAAAGGTCTTGGATTTATTCCACCAGAAAATCATAAAAATGAGAAAATTTCTAAAACAAATACAAAATTTGTTTCAGGGACCAATTGTGACAAAGAAGCAAAGAGCTTATTCTGGATGCAATCAAACAAGGAGTTTCTTGCAGAAAAACAGAAACATGAGAAGAATGGAGTTCATCAGAGAAAGGAGACAAGAACATGTTACAGATGTCAAGAAGTTGGTCACATTGCCTGGAACTGCCCAAAGGCAACCAACACAAAACAGGGAGTTTCTAAAAAATTAAAAGAAAAAGTTGTTGACAAATCTGAACCACCAACTGAAAGATTCAAAGTGTTTAAAAACTCAACATATGAAGTTGGTGAATGCTCGAAAAAGTTTTACAAAAGAAGAGTGAATCTTGACAACCAAAAATGGGTTGTGAAGAAATCTGATGTGAAAACTGGCGATGAATCTGATTCCACAAAGTCAGAGGAGCCACCAGTTATTCAAAAGAAGAAAATTCAGTTCCGCCAATGGATGATGTCAATTTTCCACCATTGAGGACTGAAAATTTTAAACAAAAAGTTGGAAACGTTGAGATTTCGAATCAATTCTATTCTGAGAAGAAAGAATTTGATGTCGAAAAGGTTTTTAATGGAAACGTGAAAAAGATTTTTGGGAAGATGATCGATGGAAAGGTTAAAGGGGTTAAAGATTTTTATGAATCAAAGAAGGCAACTTATACCCCGAGTGAAGTTGAAGAAGACACATCCAAGTTTGGTCAGGCTTGGATGTCTGTTTTTCATATGTAAAAATTCTAACTTGCCGGAGCTCCCAAGTTGGTAATCGTGGAGCATGAATCGACATCTTTCTTAAAAAGTGAAAAATGTCATATTTCAATTTTCAAGTGGTATTGTGATATGTACTTACAAGTGGTTAATCAAGGTCATTAAGTTGAACTTGTTTTAACTTTCATACAAGTGGTTGAAAAGCAATATGATGAAACCCCAACAAAACTAATTTTCCAGAAAAGCCATTTTGATTAAAACAAACTTAAGTGTTTTGAAATCTTAATGGGAAAATAGTTTGTTGTCAGGGGGAGTTCTGATTGTTTACGCCAAGTGGATGGCGATTTGAAGCAATTCACATCGGTTTGTCAAATTTTTCTTTAAAATGGTTTTGAATTTTAGGGTGAGTAAGAAATTTTCAGAAAATCCAAAAACATTGGAAAATTTGAAAAGTCAAAAACATGATAAAAATTCAAAATGAGTTTTGTTGTAAAAAGAGGAAATGATAGTACATCAGTAGACTATCACAGCACGCTAAAGAATTGGAAAGTCGTAATGTGATAAACGGTCTCACTGATGATGTGCGAGTAGGTTTTTACACGCTTAGTAGATTGTTGTCGAGATATAAACCTAAATATCAAACTTACTTATTTCGTGGGGAACATCTCTCGGATATATAGGTAACCCCTAAAATCTTGTTTGAAGGGCTTTCTATTTCTGACATACTAGGTCTTTGTGTGTGGTGATATCTAGGGTATTATACCAGGACTTCTGATTTTGCGGGAGCAATAGCCTAGTCCTCGTATAATACTTTGCATTGCTTTAATCTTAAAGCCCGCCCTCAGCATAAAAAATAATGAAATATTGAAAAATGCTAATCATGTGTTGTTGAAGAAAAGATTCTCTAAAGGGAATCCACCAAAAAGCGAACCATCATCTCTCTGATTTTGCGGAAGCAATAGCCTGAGCTCTCATGGTCTCGCAATTAACCCTTTACAGATATCACTAGTATACATTCACCTCTAAGACTGAATATAGGAGTCTGGATACGGGAGTATATTCTGAGATGGTACACGCGAATAAGTTTAAGTGCTTAAAACACTAATCTCGTATCTTGAATCAGTTGAACTTTGTGTGAAAATTTAAATGGATCAGTATACTGACAATCTAAGTGAATCATTTAGAACTTAAAATGTTTAAATCTTAATGGTGTTAGTGATTTGTCAAAAACTGATATGATCCTCTTACACAAACTCACAAAAATATTGTCTGTAAATATTTCTTTACTGTTTTTCTTTTAAATAAAAAAATCCAAAAAGATTTTAAGTGTGTTTTAGCATAAATTTTTGAAAAACCAAAAAGATTTTTGATAACTGATGTTGAAAAGCTGATTTTCAAAATTCCAAATGCTAAACATGATGGACAATCAGTGAGGGGGAGTCTATTTGAAATAAGAAATATGTTTGAACTTGGTATTTTTACAAGTGGTTCATCTGCAAATTTAAAAATGTTAAATCATTTTTATTTGATAAATACCTATATGTGATATATAAATTTGTCAAATTTTAAATTTGTGAAATTTATGTTTGAGGTAGAGATTTGTGCAGGACTCCGTGATTAAACCTGAGCAGAAGGTGAGCCAGGTTTCAATTCTAAACCAAAAGCTAAGCCAGACTACAATCCCAGCACAATTCAAGGGGGGTCTGCTAACAAAGGGGAGTTTGAAGATTGTAGAGCCAAGTTCAGATCCTGACGTTCACGCAAGCTGATGATGCTGATGAATTTAAGGAATCAAGAGATCTGATCAAGAGAATTAGAAAGCTCGAGAGTCAGATTGTGATTGAGAAAAAGAGAAGACAGAGATTGAGGATACTTACACTGTCAGACACTTTGGAAAGAGCACAAGAAGACTGATAAAGATTGAAGATTTTGAAGACTCGACACTGAAGACTTCGTCAACATCCAAGGGGGAGTCTGTTAGTGCATATCTCTGTCGACTTCGTCTTGTATCGAGTCTTGTATTAGATTAGATAGAACAGGGCACGAAATACGAGAAAACATGTTAGATGCTGATTTCGCACGAAATGGACAAGCTATTTCGCACGAAATGACTTTGTCATTTCGTACGAAATGACCTGGTTATTTCGCTTGGGCTGTTTCGCATGAAATAAGCATGCCTATAAATAGTAGTGTCTTGATTCTCATTTGGAACTTTCCAGTTTCAGAGTCGAACTGCTGCCGAAGTGTCTGCTCACTGTAAATCTTTGTTATATCAATCAAAAGACAGTTTAAAGTGAATTGCAAGCTGAATTACCTCAATACGTTTGTTTCCGCCTCTCGTATTAAGCAAAAACTCTTCTGAACGACTCGTTAAGGTCGAATCTCGATCCTACACTGTTCACCCAGGTTCGGATAAGATGTATCAGGACCTCAAAGTCATGTATTGGTGGCCAAAGATGAAAGCTCATATCGCAACTTATGTGAGTAAATGTTTGACCTGCTCGAAAGTTAAAGTGGAATATCAGAAACCATCTGGATTGCTCCAACAACCAGAAATACCCATGTGGAAATGGGAGCAAATCGCAATTGATTTTGTCACAGGGCTACCTAGAACTCAAAACGGGAATGATACAATAAGGGTGATCGTTGACCGTCTCACGAAGTCAGTGCATTTTCTAGCAATCAAGGAAACAGATAAGTTCTCACAACTAGCTGTTGTCTATCTTAAAGAGGTGGTTTCTAGGCACGGGGTGCCGACATCTATTATTTCTGACCGTGACCCGCGTTTCATCTCAGATTTGTGGCAGTCGATGCACAAATCATTTGGCTCGCGTCTCGATATAAGCACTGCTTATCACCCGCAAACGGATGGTCAAAGTGAGCGGACCATCCAGACACTTGAAGATATGTTATGAGCATGCGTGGTTGATTTTGGAAAGGGTTGGGAGAAACACTTACCACTGACAGAGTTCTCCTACAACAACAGTTACCATACCAGCATTCAGGCAGCTCCATTCGAAGCATTATACGGACGAAAGTGTTGTTCACCTCTCTGTTGGGCTGAGGTGGGTGACAGCCAGGTCACAGGCCCTGAACTTGTGTTGGAAACTTCAGAAAAGATCGTTCAGATCAGGAATCGTATGGCGACAGCGCGTGATCGCCAGAAAAGCTATGCTGATAAGCGTAGGAAACCTTTGGAGTTTGAAGTAAATGATCGCGTTATGTTGAAGGTCTCACCCTCGTTATGTTGGGCCATTCAGAATTCTGGAGTAAATTGGTAAAGTGGCGTACAAGCTCGAGTTACCTACTGAGCTGGGTAACGTTCACGATGTGTTCCACGTTTCACAGCTGAAGAAGTGTTTATCAGATGAAACACTTGTAGTACCATTTCAGGAACTGAAAATTGACGATAAATTACAGTTTATTGAAGAACCAATTGAAATTATGGATCGGGAAGTCAAGGTTCGTAAGTACAGCCGAATTCCGATTGTGAGAGTTCGTTGGAACTCAAGGCGTGGACCGGAGTTCACCTGGGAATGCGAAGATCAGATGAAGCTCATGTACCCACATTTATTCCCAGATGACAAGTCCTAGTATGGCAAATCGAAATCTAATGTGACTAGTGAATTTCGGGATGAAATTCCCATTCAAGTTGGGGATGATGTGGCACCCGCCGAAAATACACAGTCATCCTGATCTCAAAACCTCGCACCGTACTGTTTTGGATTGCTTGTCAAATTTCGGGATGAAATTTCTTTCAAGTTGGGGATGATGTGACAACCCGAAATCTCAAGACCTTTCCTTTATGTGTCGTTTGTTTTAGGATCCTGTTTTATAAGTTGTTGCATTGTATCATTACATTGTTTTGTTTGAATGTTAATAGGATGGTTATGTTGATGGTTTAAGGTAAATGTTAAAGTTATCAATAAGTTAATGTTTAATAATAAGTCAAGTAATAAGTCAATGTTTAATAATAAGTCAAGTCATCCAAGAAGTTAGTGTGACCCTTGACGAAACTGGGGACTTTCGCCGTGTGGGATCTCAACGAAACTCGTCTTTCGTCGAGCAGGGAGTTTCGCCAAACAGTTTTACGGCCCAGTGAGGCCCAGACTTTGTGAGGCCCAGCGTTTTAATATAAGTCTAGTTACACTCTTTGGCAAACCCTAAAACATCATTCTCCACTTTCGTGTAACCGACGGCGATCTTTCTTTCACTCAAAGCTTTCTCTTCTCGCTAATTCAGGCACCGTTATTCTGTTTCAATTCTCCAGTGAGTGCGACAACACTTATCTTATTATGTATTGATTGTCCTAGGTTATGAACAGACGGTTGATTTCTTATTGGCAATGTCGATCATGAATTCGTATAGTTTAAATAGGTAGTTAGAGTATCTTGTTGATGATTGTTGTGTGATTGTTGTGTGTTAACAGTATTCATGATTTGATTGTATGTTTATGGTTATTGTTGAATCATGGAAAACTTATGTGTACAAAGCATGGCAACTGTAAAACGAATCCCTGTGAATTGATAAATTGCCGATGATACAGTCGGATGGATTAGGGTTGGTAGTTGCATGATATGGGTAATGATTAGATGATGATTGGGATTCTGCGTATTACGGGAAATGTGTAACTGTTATGCATGATGATGAAACACTTAGATTGACGAAACACTTATGATGGCGAAACATGAGTTTCGTCGACATGAATGATGGCGAAACATGATTTTCGTCGACGTGAATGATGGCGAAACTTGGGAGTTTCGCCGATAGGGTAAACCGCACAGTGAGCTAAGTTGACTTAGTTGCTGAATGAATATGTTAATGAAATCACAATAATTACTGTTAATGTTACCTGCTGTCTACGGTTAATGATGTTTACTTATGATCGAGCGACATAGTTTGGTTCATACACCTAGTACAGTACACACAACTGTTAAGCATTATTTCGGAACATATACTTGAATTGTGGGATTATATGAATTGTGTAACTGCTGTGATAGCTTGTATACACATTATGACTATACGTGAACGTGAACTGATTACGAGTGCTTGAATACCATAGGCTGTGACTGTTTAAGTGCGAACAAGTAACAAAACATACCGAGCAAACCAAGGTGAGTTGACTGCTCTTTTCTAAGCATGCATCCCGGGTTGGGGACATCTGGTAAACGTTCTGGGAAGGGAATGTCGGGTAATGGGTTTGACTAGAATGTTAAACCTGGGATGTTGGTTAATGCACGTCTGTATCTATCATTCAAGTCCCTCCTACCGATCGTTGCTTGTAGGGCAACGGGGTACTAGTTAGTAGTGCTACTTAGGTTTGGCATCCTCACACCGCACCGAGGAGGTCGGGAGTGAACTAGTGACCCCATCTTGACCATTGCTTTGATAGAGGCAATGGGGTTTAGGGCAAATAATCTGGAGCCATCGGCGGTAAGCGTGTGATTAACAACAATGAATCTATGAAACGTTTTAATCTGGTAACTGGTAACTAAACACGATAACAAACTTTGAACTCACCAGCGTCGTCTGACACACTTGTCTGCATGCTTGCAGGTCATTAGATTTCTGATTATGGACTTGCTATCTGGGAGTGCTGGAGTGGTCATGGATCGAGACTCTTGGATATTTGATACATTGATTTTGAACACTTATTTTGAAACAGTTGTTTAACAATTTACTTTATGCTTCCGCTGAACGTTTTCTTTGGTTTAAACTTATGACTTGGATTTATCTTATGCTATGAATCGAATGTTTTATTTAAATATTTATTATTGGTTCAATGTGATTGGTGGCTTGGATCCTGGTACGTCACACGTCCCGCGGTGAATCCGCATGTGGTATTTTGGGGGTGTGACAATTAAGAACTTGCATAAAACCCGATAATTGATTATGATCAAATGGTATAACCTCAGAGGGTTATTCCATACATTAATATGATGATAATACGACTTCAAATTAGTAGCTAACTTAGCTTAAACGAGTCAGAATCGAAAGTCAAAGCAGAAGTCAAATTGCTTGACTTTCGGTTGCGAACCGGACTATAAGCAGGAAATGACGCGTTGAACATGATCTAACATGTTCTAATATGTTATACTAACTAATATAATGTCAAAAATATGTGTCTAAATGTTTAGAAGTTCATTTAACTTAATTCTAAAATACTTTGTTTTGACTTCTATTTTAATATAACTTTGACCTGTCATTTGACCAACTTAACGTGATCTTCAGGAGGTGCCCTCATATGGGCTTATCACCTACCTTATTACGATCATGTAGCCATGTTTGATTCAAACATTGACTTGACCATAATGGTCATAACCGAAAGTCAAAGCAAAAGTCAATTTGCTTGACTTTCGGCTAATTACTTAGCCTAAGAAATGAAAAGAGTTATGAAAAACACTTACAAGTGTTCTATGAGAATGTTGAACTCAGTGGGGGAGGCTTCCTTTTGATCACAAACAACACCAAGAGTGAGTAGAGAAAGAAATAAGAAATGAGCAAGGAACAATGGGTGATTTGGGGTGCTATTTATAGTTGCAATGTGATCACAAGATCATGCCATGTGTTCCCAAGGTTCCTTAGATTATAACAAGTTCATAATGAGGTGTTTGAAGCAGAAGGATAGTGGCAATTCGCGTAATAGATTGCATAACATGCAGGCTGCCATGGCAGACTGCCAATTCTGCCAGTTGCACCCCTTACGGACCGTAATGGGTGACAACTTACGGTTCGTAAGGACCCTTCATGCCCACATATTTAAACTGCTCACGGTCCATAAGGGACTTCCAGATACAATATTATATTTTCCTTACGGTCTATAAGGCTTTAGGCCTTGCGGCTCATAAGGGTCACTCAGAGTCCAAATTTTGGCATGTTGACACAAATAATCCCTCCACATCCAATCTTCCACTATTTTACAGATTTAGTCCCTCTCGTCCAAATAACTTGGCATATTTGAGAGTTTATTAGACACGTGTTGCCATTTGATTCGATACAAAAATCCGAGGTGTTACAAAAACCAGTATCAGTCATGACCATATGTTGATTAACCCCAGAGTCAATAATCCACCTAACCTTTTGCTCATCCCTTTTGCAAGACATGTCAATAAAACTATTTAAACACAAAGAATTGACACACCTACCAGCAAAACTACTGCCTTGAGGATCATTTTTTTGACTTATCATTCAGAAGGCTAAGTAGTTGAGCAACCTGGTCACTAGTCAAAGAACTCACAGTAGAAGAAGGTGAAGTAGTATCAGGAGAATCAGCTATAACATTATTACTAACCCTGCAACCCTTATTCCCATTATTTTTAGACTTCGTCTATGAAGGATAACCAACAAGTTCAAAGCATTTTCAATAGTATGACCAGTCTTGTTGCAATGAGAACATTTAAGATTGGGATTATGAGGTCTACTACCCTTTTTCTTTGAATCAAAACCTTGATTTGTTTTAATAGCAAAGCCAACAGTACTATTAGGAACCTTTTCAGAAAATTTTTTAGTATGAAGATATGATTCTTCTCTTGAAAGAATGGAAAAGGCATCCTTCACAGAAGGAAGAATTTCTCTAGTTAAAAGATTAGTTCTCACAAACTGGTATGTACTATCAAGACCCATCAAAAATTGCATCAGTTTAATGAGATGATTAAAATCATTAAATTGTTTAGATGCATCACAAGTAAAGGAAGATAAAGCAAGTAATTGATCCAATTGTTTCCACATGCAATTCCATTTGATAGTACTCAGAAATAGGCATGCCATTTTGTGTAAATGAATTAATCTTCTCATACAAATTAAGCACAACAGATCCATCAACTTTATCATAAATTTCCTTTAAGTCCTTCCACACCTTAGAAGCTAACTTAGAATACACATGACCAAGATACAGTTCATCAAACACAGAATTTAGGATCCAAGTAAGAAGAATTGAGTTACACCTATCCCACTGTTTACCTAAAACTTCATCAGTAGTGGATCTACGACAGGAACCATCAATAAACCCAATTTTAATCTTAACTTGTAAGGCTAAATTCATAGAGTTTTCCCAATCCGTATAATTTTATATTCCTTTAATTTTAACAGTAACAATAGATAGACTAGCACAATCACAAGGATGAAGAAACAAAGGGTCACCAGCATCAATCTTGCCAACAAAAGTAGTACTAGCAGAAGTCATAGTATCAGTAGTAGTAATCACAGTATCATCACCAGTCATAGTAAACAATCAAGAACTAAATAGAACAGTCTCAAAGAATAAGATCAATGAAAAAAACACAAAGAATAAAGACCAGCGAAACCAGGACAGCGGTCCGATCATAGGTTCGTCACTCAAAAGGTGCCTCCGCAGACAATATCCTGGAAGCTATAAACTTACCAGACCAAACACATAACAAATGCAACAGAGTGGAACCTCTCTGTGTCCCAATAATCAAACCGGTCTTGCTAAACCCATTATCAATATGCCTAGACACACAGACTCAGTGATGCAAAAAATTAAAAAAAAAAACAAGAAAGAGATAGAACAATCTCACAGTGGGTGCGTCTAACTCCAGCAAACCAGGCTTGTAACCTTAACTTAGGGTTACAAGCAACTGATCAGAAGTAAACAAACACAAGTTCTGTTAGTTTTCCCTATAAAAGAGACCAACGGTAACTTCATCAAGAACACCAGGAAACCCTAGAAATTAGGGCAATGTTCTCAGACCCGGACCGGTCGGTCCGACCGGTTGGGCCGGGGATCGCTGCTTGCGCCGGGCCGGTTCACCCTTACGAACCGTTTATGCAGTAGACCGGCGGTTTGGCCGGTGGCCGGCGGTTCGGCCAGAAATTCGTTGAAGGTCGGACTGGTTCTAGTTGTGTTCACACATCCATTGCTTCTATTTTCTTCAAACCCTAGAGTGGTTGAACTGAACATGATATTCATTGATTTGTTCCTCTTAGTTTCTTCAAGATCTATGGCTGTGTTTGTGCTCAGAAAGAAAGAAAGAAAATGGAGGTTTTGGATGTGTATTTGAGAAGACGAAAGTAATAAGAATGAAAATTAAAAAAAGGTAAAAAGTTGTACAGTCTTGGGCTCATAAAAAGACTGTGTAGTCTTGGGGTAGGTGAAAAGCATTTATAAATATAGATATATAATATATAATTTTCATGTATAGAAAAGAGGGATTATTTAATTATGTATTAAATATATAATATATAATATTACATATATACACACGCATCCAGTTCGACCGGTCCGACTAGTGACCCATTAAGAACACCGGCTCAATGTCCGGTCCGGTTTTAAAAACATTGAATTAGGGTTTCAATATCCAGAGCAGCATGAACTCCAAGAAGATAAGTAACACCAGATCTGGCATCAGCAGAACCAACCGGAACTACCAAGACTCCAGTCGATCACCAGAAAAACACCCGGATCTAGCCAGATCAGAGATAAAACCCTCAAACACAGCAGAAGAAGATAACCCTAAGAGGACCTAGTGCTTTATACCATGTCAAATACGCAGTATTAAGGATGATAATAACACTTTATTCTAAACCAGTCAACACAAATTCACCGACAAAGATACATGTATCAATCCAAACACAGATTGCAATAAACAGCCAAAAACAACTCTCAACCTACGCAGATCATCAATACGATGATCTGCTCTAAAGATTGATCAAACAGACCAACCAAAAGCTCTTGAAACACAGTGGTTGCAGAAACCCTATGTGCAGAATGTTCTAAAGAGAGAGAAAGTAAATAGAGAAGATGAAGTGTTGAGATAATTATGATCCCAAAGCTCCTAGATCTTATAAAGCCGGACAACTCCTTAAGCCCCACACGTGTATAAAGCCCATGATACAGCAAAGCCCCTTAGCACAGGAGAATAAAAGGTCCAGCTCCAAGCAGCCCAAAAAAGAGATCATCATTTAAACATAAAACAAAAACATTAGAAACAATAATAAAAATAATAAAACATATTGAATTGAAAAAAAGGACTATTAATTTTAACACTTCTTTTATTGCTTTGATCACAAAGATTAAAGACCCGGTTAGTCCCTCGGATTTTCGGCCCATTACCTTGATTGGAGTAGTTAATAAAGTAATCTCAAAAGTCTTGGTGAATCGATTGAAAAGAGTGATTGGGGACCTTATTTCGGAAGAACAGTCGGCATGTATAGCTAGGAGAAGCATCATGGATGGGCTGCTTATGTTAAACAAATTATTGGGTTGGCTTAAAAAGTCAAAAAAGAAAGGCATGTTTCTTAAAGTCGACATCAACAAAGCATACGATTCCATTAATTGGTCCTTTCTAAATTCAATCATGTCACAATGAACTTCCCAAGTAGGTGGAGGGGGTGGATCATGGCGACTCTTCACTCGGCTATGGATTCAATCTTAGTGAATGGCTCCCCTACGAGGGAGTTCGATTGCTCCCGCAGTCTTAGGCAAGGTGATCCACTCTCACCTTTCTTGTTCGTTATTGTTATGGAAACACTAACTGGAATTATGAAAAGGCTATATCACTGGAGTTTTTTAAAAGGCATTCTGTGCACTAGTGATGGTCCATATTTATGGCATTTAATTTACGAGGACGATGTGGTTTTCATTGGGGATTGGTCTGTTTCAAACTTCTCTAGCCTTCGGAGAATCTTTAGATGCTTTTATTTAGCATTCGGATTGAACGTTAATCTTGCTAAATGTAGTGTGTATGGTGTCGGGGTGAGTGAGCTTGAAGTTCAAAATATGGCGAATCATCTAAGTTGCAAACAAGGTACCTTTCCGTTTAAGAATCTTGGCTTGTTCCTGGGAGCTAATATGAATCTAGTTCGGAATTGGAGACCGGTAGTCGAAACTTTTAGGAACCGTTTATCGACTTGGAAGTCCAAACACTTGTTGTACGGTGGTAGAACTACACTCCTCAAATCGGTTCTTAATGCTCTACACACGTATTATTTCTCTTTATTCTAGGCCCCTGTTCAAGTTTTAGAGACCCTCGAAAGCATTTGAAGGGTATTCTTTTGGGGAGGATCAGAAGAAAAGGCAAAAATGAATTGGGTGGCGTGGGATCATACCATCTCTCCAGTCGATTATGGTAGGCTTGGCTTTGGAGCTCTCAAAGATTCTAATCTTGCTATGTTGTCGAAGTGGTGGTGGCATTTTCGGACGGAAAAATGTGGTCTTTGGAGAAAAGTTATATGGCATTTCATCACAATTCGAGAGCTTGGTCCGCTATTCTCGGTAAGGTCACTTTTTCGGGGCCATGGAAGCAAATCGTCGGTATTCAAGAAACATTACTGAAGGTTGGAGTTGATCTAAATAAGGTAGTATCTACAGTGGTTGCGGACGTGATGTCTACCTCGCTTTGGCTTGACTGTTGGGCTGGAACGGATCCGCTATACATCAGGTTTCTGAACCTATTCCGCTTAGAAATGCTGAAATCGTGTAAAGTGGGGGATCACTTAATTTCTGGCTACGTTGGGCTGGTTTTCAGCTGGGACTGGTCTACTGCAACCTTTGGTATCACAGATCAGCAGGAGCTAAAGATGCTAACTGCGGTGTTAGCGGCAATTAACATGGGTACCAGAAAAAATAAGTGGGTTTGGAATTATGAGGAGTCATGGTTGTTTCAGGTTGCGAACATTAAGAGAATCTTGAGCAATTTTAACCGTAGCTGCCCAAATCGTCTGTTTGTTTGGAACAACTGGGTTCCAAAAAAAAGTGGGGATCACTGCATGGAGAGCCGACAAGGACCGGCTGCCTACCAAAAGTGCTTTGTTGAAGCGATGCATAAATGTCGAGAACCCGTTGTGCCCTTTGTGTGGTGAACATGATGAATCCAGTGAACATATATTTTTTTCGTGCCAATTTTCTCTAGTTGTTTGGCAAAACGTCACCATATGGTGTAAGCTGCCTCCTATAATGGCATTCAAGTTCAAAGATCTGTTGGAACTTGATGGCTTTAGCCCGGGATCTAAGAAGAAGAAAAAGGCGCTTCACGCGATATGTTTGGTGGTTATTTGGAGCATCTGGAGGCTGCGTAATGAAATAATGTTTGCGCAAGGGCGGCCTCTAGTAACAAAGGTTTTGGAAGAGGTCAAGTCACAATCATTTCTTTGGGTCAAGAACTGTTCGAAGGAGGTGGCCTTATCGTGGGAAGATTGAAGCAAGTGTAATATTTTTCCGTAACCGGTTCTGTGTTTTAGTCTGGTGTATCTTTGTGATTTATTTCTTGTAAATTTGGTGTCTAGCTTCTTGCTTTTTAATAAAAATTTCTGTCGGCCGTTTAAAAAAAAGAATTATGACAAATCAAGACGTTAATTATTGGAGGCATGATTGTGTGGCTCCTTTTGAGCAACATAACAAATTTATTTTCTCAAATTTTGTCTAATAAAAGTAAAACACTAAAACCCATGCGGAATAGTATTAATATTTTTCTTAATGGAACAACAATGTTCTCCAACAATCCAACATTTAATTTCATCCTCGTACTCCCTGTCTATCTTTAATAATTTGTTTATTAATGATTTCAAATGCATTTTATCGGCTAAATAGCTAAAATAATCATAAAACGGGATGCATTTAATCTCCATTTTATTAGTTTTTTTTTCCCTAGAATCCTAAACCGGGATGCATTTGATCTCCCTTTTTATTAGTTTTTTCCTTAGTCCTAAGGGTGTGGTGGAAGCGGTAAAGGGTGCAGTAAACCCCTTTATCGTGCGGGAAACACCGCCGCAATCAAAGTTTACCTCATGAGGGGAGTTGATTTCGGTGATTAATCACCGTACAAAGAAGAAGAAAGAAAGTGGGTTAATGGTAGGCCTCACTCTCTTTAAACCAATCATAATTTCTTCTTTAAAAAAATTTATTTGTGCACACCACTCCTTATGTTGGGTGCAAGATGAGAGTGGGAGAGAGGAGTTAAGATGACATGACTTGATTGGTTATGATGGAAGTTTACCTCTCCTAGAATGGTCGTGGTGACCACCCACTCTAAGAGGATAACACTAAATTGGTTGTATTCCTAGCTAAGTGGTTGTAAGTCAGGTGGAGAATTTTACAAGAAGTAGATGTGATGAAACAAAGAGGTAGATGTGATGATTTCAGTTGTTCAAAAAACAAAAGAGTAAATTATTGTTTTGATCATTGTGGTTTAGTCAGTTTAACTCTTTCAGCCTAAAAGTGAATTTTTTAAAATATCAGACCCCGATGTTGCATTTTATAATGATTTTGGCCCCCGACACTAACTTTGTTATTTTTTTGCAGTTAAGTGTAAGGGTAATTAGGTAATTAAATACCTTAGGGGTTGTTATTTTTTTGCGTGATTACACGCTTTATCCACTGGCTATGTCAGTGTGTTATGTTCTCTTCCCATCAAACGAGCACGCCTCTAGTTTATGCAATAAAATATGTAACATTTGAATTTAAAAAGTAAAACACGAACCAACATTTTATGGAACAACATTGTTCTACAATGACACTAAACAAATCAATATGTTTTCATTGAAATGTATGAAAATTACAACCTTTTTATTGTTCATTTGGTTCCAAACTAATGATTTCTTTCAAAAAGAATCCTAAAAAAAGAACTTTATATGTTTTGAAAAAACTAGGAAAGTAGTCAATTTTTTTAAAGTAAAGTTTCTGTACAAATAACTTTAACGTACGAATAGTATGAAAAAGACAAAAACACGCGATGACATTTTTGTAATTATCTGCTTACAGAGTAATTATCAAAATTACTGTACAAATGGTACTGTAGAGTAATTTTAATCTTGTAGAGTAATTTTGTAAAATGTTCTTGTAAAGTAATTTTGATCAAAAACTATAACTCAGCAAAAAAAACCTAACCCCCACCCCCACTCCAAAACCTAAAAATACCTACCCCACCCCCCCCCCCCCCCCAAAAAAAAAAAAAACCTAACCCCCCTTCTCCCACGCCCCCAAAAACCTAAAAAAAACATAACCCCCCCTCCTCTCACACCCCTAAAAACCTAAGAAAAACCTACCCCCTCCCCATCCAAACTAAATGTTAAAAACTAAACCATAAAGCTAAACCACATAAATAAATGCTAAAAAAAATTACAAAATTACTCTACAGTATCTTTTGTAGAGTAATTTTGAATTATATGTTGTTTGATAAACTTGCAGAGTAATTTTGATTCACTTGTAAAGTAATTTGGTGTAGAGTAATTTTGATACACTTGTAGAGTAATTTTGATAATTATCCTACAAGATCAAAATTACGCTACAAAGATCAAAATTACTCTACAGGATCATTTGTAGAGTAATTTTGATATTACTAATAATTATGAAAATACCACCATGTTTTTTGTAAAACCTTTAGTTTGTACGTTTTGTAAGTTAATTTTATTAGTATTTTATCTTTTGTCAATTTTTGTAATATGATAAATCTTTGAGTAAACTGCAATTTTACCCCCTGGGGTTAGAGCCAATTGGCACTGTTAGCCCCTCCTAGGAAATAATTGCAATTTACCCCCCCCCCCCCCCAACGTTGTTGTTATGTCGCATAATGACCCCCTGCCATCAAATAAGTTAACAGATCTGTTAACTGGGATGTGAAATGACTATCTTACCCTTTCATATTACCCCCTACGTTTGGATCCTACCTTCGCGAACCAACTCTTGTGCTTAACCTTGTCTTTATGCTCACGCCACAGGTCAACATGCTCAGCCTCCCGTATGTACGTTCAAAACCTTCATGGATTGCCGACCCAGTATCTTCAGCGGCACAGAAGGAGCGGTAGGCCTTCTACACTGGTTCGAGAAGCTTGAGTCAGTTTTCGAGATGTGTGAATGCCCTGAAGATCGTAGGGTGAAATATGCCACTGGAACGCTTGAAGGTGTTGCGTTAACCTGGTGGAAGGCACAGGTTCAACTGCTCGGGCTAGCGGTTGCTAATGCCACCCCATGGAATGGTTTCAAAGAACTGATCAAAGAAGAGTATTGTAGTCGGGACGACATCCACAAGCTAGAGGTGGAATTTTTCAATCTGAAGATGACGGGGTCTGAGATTGAGGCGTATACGAAGAGGTCAAACGAACTGGCCATCTTGTGTCCTACTATGGTAGACCCTCCCATCAAACGTATTGAGCTGTACCTCAAGGGTCTTGTACCAGAGATTCAGAGTCACGTGACTTCAGCTAACCTGGGTACCATTCAGCAAATCATTAAGTTAGCCCATCGTCTCACCGATCTTGCAGTCGAACAAAACAAACTGCCCAAGCATGTTAGTGCAACTACTACTGACGCTCCCAATGATAACAAGCGAAAATGGGATGGGAATTCCAGTAAGGGTTCTACTTCAGTTCAGTCTCAGCAGCAAAAGACTGATGACTACCAGAGTCCTGGTCAGCAATCTTCCGGTAGTCAAGGACAGGGTGGATACCGAGGGAACCACCCCAAGTGCAACCGGTGCCACAAGCATCATAGCGGGCAGTGCAACAAGGATCGTTGTCTGAGGTGTAACAAGTTTGGTCATGAAACAAAGGATTGCAGGAGCGCACGACCAGCAAATCAGAATCGCCAACAACAACAACAAGCTCCACAGAACCACCAGCAGCAGCAACAGCAACAGCAGGGCAATAAAAGATGCTTTCAGTGTCAAGCTGAAGGCCACTTTAAGAGGAACTGTCCTCAGCTGAACCAGAATCAGAACAACAACAACCAAGGAAACGGGAACAACAATGGAGGCAATAATGGAGGCAACAACGGGGGTAACAATAACGGCAATGGTGCCAGGGGACGTGTCTTCATGCTGGGTCAGGGTGATGCAAGGAACGATCCCAACGTGGTGATGGGTAAGTTTCTTCTGGATGACTTCTTTGTTACTGTTTTATTTGATTCGGGTGCCGATACTAGTTATGTGTCCTTAAAAGCTAGCCAAATTCTTAAGCGCACTCCAACCCTTTTGAACACCAAACACACGGTAGAACTAGCAAACGGTAAAAGTCTTGAAGCCACACACATAGTTAAGGGTTGTAACCTCGTCTTAGTTGGTCAGACCTTCTCTATCGATCTTATTCCTATCATTCTGGGTAGTTTCGACGTTGTTATTGGGATGGATTGGTTATCTCATCAGCAAGCGGAAATTTTTTGCAAGGAAAAAATCGTTCGCATCCCTCGTTCTGGTGAAGAACCCCTCGTGATTCATGGCGACAAGAGTGGTGCTGTCGTAGGCATCATCTCTTTCCTTAAGGCCCAGAAGTGTTTGCGAAAGGGCCACACTGTTATCCTAGCCCTCGTTTCTGATACATCCTTGGAAGAAAGGAAGATAGAAGACATTCCTATCGTGCGCGACTTTCCTGAGGTATTTCCTGAGGAATTGTCTGGTCTTCCGCCTCATCGCCAAGTTGAGTTTCAAATCGAGCTAGCTCCTAGAGCAGCGCCCATAGCTCGAGCACCTTATCGTCTAGCTCCATCAGAACTCGAAGAACTGTCCACGCAACTACAAGAACTCTTAGAAAAGGGTTTCATACGTCCTAGCTCTTCGCCTTGGGGAGCTCCAGTACTATTCGTGAAGAAGAAAGACGGTACCTTCAGAATGTGTATTGACTATCGCGAACTTAACAAGGTGACCGTGAAGAATCGTTATCCTCTTCCACGTATTGACGACTTGTTCGACCAGTTGCAAGGGTCGAGCTATTACTCTAAGATTGATTTGAGATCGGGATACCATCAGCTGAGAGTCCGAGAGGAGGACGTCTCCAAAACAGCATTCAGAACTCGTTACGGCCATTACGAGTTTCTAGTTATGCCATTCGGGTTGACGAATGCACCTGCGGTCTTCATGGATCTCATGAACCGAGTGTGCAAGCCTTACCTGGATAATTTTATCATTGTATTCATCGACGACATATTGATCTATTCAAAGAGTCAGGAGGAACACGAGCAGCATCTACGACTTATGCTGGAACTTCTTCGAGCAGAGCAACTGTATGCTAAATTTTCGAAATGTGACTTCTGGCTTCACGAAGTCCACTTTCTAGGCCATGTGGTAAACAAGGATGGGATTCATGTTGATCCATCCAAGGTTGATTCAATCAAGAACTGGCCTGCACCCCGCACACCAACAGAAATCCGCCAATTCTTGGGTTTGACAGGATATTACAGAAGGTTTATTAAGGATTTCTCAAAGATAGCGCAACCTCTCACTTCACTGACTCAGAAGGGTGTCACCTATCGTTGGGGTGATACACAAGAATCCGCTTTTCAGCACTTGAAATATAGACTTTGTAGCGCGCCTATTCTCTCATTGCCTGAGGGCACAGATAATTTTGTGGTTTATTGCGACGCTTCCATCCAAGGACTTGGTTGCGTGTTGATGCAACGTGACAAGGTCATTGCCTACGCATCACGCCAACTTAAGGTTCACGAAAGGAACTACACCACGCATGACTTGGAATTGGGAGCAGTTGTTTTCGCACTTAAGATATGGAGACATTACCTGTACGGTACCAAGTGCACCATTTACACCGATCACAGGAGTCTCGAGCATATCTTTAAGCAAAAGGAGTTAAACATGCGACAATGTCGATGGGTCGAACTCTTGAACGATTACGAATGTGCGATCAAGTACCATCCGGGCAAAGCCAATGTTGTGGCCGACGCCCTCAGTCGAAAGGATACTATACCTAAGCGCGTACGTGCGTTACAGCTTACCATTCACTCTAGCCTTCCTACTCAGATACGAGATGCCCAGGTTTAAGCATTGAAAGCAGAGAATGTCAGGGCCGAGTCCCTGCGAGGATCAAGGAAATGGTTAGTACAAAAGGAAGACGGCGTCTACTATGTTAACGGACGCATCTGGGTTCCACTTTACGGAAACTTACGCGAGCTTGTTATGGATGAAGCGCACAAGTCTCGTTACTCAGTACATCCTGGTTCGGATAAGATGTACCATGATCTCAAGACTACATACTGGTGGCCTGGTATGAAAGCCCACATAGCAACTTACGTTAGCAAATGTCTGACTTGTGCGAGAGTCAAGACTGAATATCAGAAACCATCAGGCCTACTCCAACAACCAGAGATCCCGAAATGGAAATGGGAGCAAATTTCCATGGATTTCGTTACTGGTCTCCCTAGATCTCAACGCGGAAACGATACCATTTGGGTGATCGTGGATCGAGTGACCAAGTATGCACATTTTCTGGCTATCAAGGAAACGGATAAGTTTTCTACCCTAGCAGACATCTACCTAAAGGAAGTAGTATCAAGACACGGAGTGCCAACCTCCATCATCTCTGATCGAGACTCCCGTTTTACATCTGAATTGTGGCAAGCTATGCACAAGTCCTTTGGTTCTCGATTAGACATGAGCACGGCATATCATCCACAGACAGATGGGCATTCTGAACGCACCATCCAAACCCTTAAAGACATGCTTAGGGCATGTGTGATTGATTTTGGCAATGGTTGGGAAAAGCACCTCCCTTTGGTGGAGTTTTCGTACAACAACAGCTATCACACCAGCATCCAGGCTGCTCTGTTCGAGGAATTGTACGGACGGAAGTGTCGATCACCTCTCTGTTGGGCAGAAGTTGGTGACAGTGAAATCACAGGCCCAGAACTTGTAGTAGATACAACCGAGATAATTGCTTAGATACGGCAACGAATGGCGGCATCTCGTGACCGTTAGAAAAACTATGCTGATAAGCGCAGGAAACCACTCGAGTTCCAGGTTGGGGATCGAGTGCTACTCAAAGTCTCACCTTGGAAAGGTGTAGTTCGTTTTGGCAAACGAGGCAAACTCAATCCGTGCTATTTTGGACCGTTTGAAATAATTGAGAAAATTGGCAAAGTCGCTTACAGGCTGAATCTACCTGAAGAACTCAGCAGAGTTCACAACGTATTCCATGTGTCGAATCTGAAGAAGTGTCTATCAGATGAGACCCTCATAGTTCCTCTCAAGGAGCTCACTAGCGACGACCAGCTGCGATTCGTCGAAGAACCAGTAGAGATTACGGATCGAGAGGTTAAAATTCTCAAGCGCACCAGGATACCTCTCGTCCAAGTTCGTTGGGATTCCCGTCGTGGCCCAGAGTATACCTGGGGACGAGAAGACCAAATGAAACTCAAATTTCCCCAGCTGTTTAAGAAAAGTACAACCACTACTGAGGCTGAAGCTACTGCAGAATTTCGGGACGAAATTCCAAACCAACGGGGGGATGATGTGACACCCCAGGAAAACAACGCAACTTAACTAGCTTCCTCAGTAACCAGGTGCTAAATTTCGGGATGAAATTCTCTTAACAGGGGGAGAATGTGACAACCCTCATAATTCCATGTATCCGTACAATTTATTAATGATAATTAAAGTGCTTGATGGCTGTGCTGAATCACTTAACTGCTTTCTGATTACTGTGTTATACTTACATGTGCTTGTTAACATACAAGGAGTGTACAAAAAAGTTACTAAATAGTCCGGTATGCTTTTCTGAGTGTTGAAAATTAAAAACGTTACAAAAATACAAATGTAGGACACTTACGGATTAATTAAGCACTTTAACGGAACAGTATCAAACTGAACAACCGGACATTACCCGGAACACCAAAATAATGCTAGAAGCATTGTTTCTATTTTTCTGAACTAATTATGGTTCCCGTACATCATAACACACTATAGTATTACATAACACTTTAACACTTAACTATTTCACTTACACTCCAACCATGAACCAACTAAATTAGTTGAAACCCAACTAGACCAACCCCCCCCCCAACCGGTTATGAACATGTGGGACCACCCCATGATTTTATTTAATTATTTAGATGATCTTGTCTAACATTATGAAACACTTTATCCAATAGTCCTTCACATCTTGGAGATTATAAGAAGACCCATAGGACTTGAACCACCATTCTCATTCAACACACTTCCAAACTCTCTCTCACTCTCTCCCCTTTTCTTGATCTCGGCTGCCCCCAAGAGCACCACCACCACCACCACTTGATCACCTTCAAGCATTCTAAGAGCATACAAAGGTGCTACGGGTTATACAACGAAGCTTGGTGTGATCGGAAGCTCAAGGACCTCTTTCATCTTCTATTATCCACCACTTTTCCACACTTGAACTCCCCTAGCCTTGAGCTAGTGGTAAGAACGTAGATCCTTGCATTTTACATGTTGTTTTAGTGGTTAATAGATGTATTATGAAGAAAACATATGAACACCATAAGATCTTACACTTAAAACTTGAACATAAGCTTAAACAAGATGATACATGAAGAAATGATGTTAGAATGATGTTGTTTGGTGTATGATGATTATGTGCTGATATGAAGGACTTATAATCTGCTGTAAGTATCGTTGTTTATCGCTAAACATGTTAACGAAATCAATCGAGCGCGCTTTAGGATGTTAAAAACTGAAAACAGAAGGCTGTTTGGTGACTACAGCCAACTTTAGTTGGCTGTAACAGAACCTTAATAAAACGAAAAATGTATTTTATGAAGTCTAGATTTATGTATTATGAAATACGGTTCTAATGGCACTGGAATCATAATTTTTGGACTTCGTTTGCTATTTTTAAAGGGTCGATTTGTAACAACAGCTAAAGCTGAGTTTTTACAGCAGTAAATGGGTGTTATATTTTTAATCCTAACTTGAAACCTGAGTAGAACTAGGTCATGAAACTTGTACTGTAAATGACCACTGATGTATTTGTAATCCTCCCAGTGGAATTTCGTAAGTCGGACTTACGATGAATTCTAAATAAATTATTCCGTGGACTGCAGTCAGAAAAAGATAAATCTGAGTGCAGTCCGGAAAATGATTTTTTTATAAAATATTGGTGATGAATTGGATCCCGATATTTTTACACAATAATATTTGGATTGTTTAAGACATTCTGTAAAAATTTGGGAATTTTTGGAATAAGTTAACTATTTTATTAAAATGCCTGAAAACAGCCCAGTTTTGAATATAAAAGATGAAATGACATAAGTCGTAAATTGCGTGTCTAAATGTCGAGTATGTTATCTGAGAATGATCTAACATGTTATATGTCAATGAAAGTATTATTGTGCAATATCGTATGCTTGTTCTTGAGTAGCTATAGGTGGAATGTTTATATGAGTGTGAACTATTGAAGTGAATGCATGTTATGTGGTAGATACGTGTAGGAACTTTGTGCTCTATTTGAAACCACTAAATGACTAACTGGTAATCGTATTAGGACGTGATTGACCGACCTTGACTGTTAGCTATATTTGAGAGTCAAACCGAGCAACCAAAGGTGAGTTCACACACACTTTCTAAGGCATGGGATTCCCGATGGTTGGGAATGGGTTAAAGAAATTAAAACGGGATCTACATATCCTCCTTGGGTAGGATATGTACGGCCATCCTCCATAGGTAGGATGCCAATAATAAATTCTGTGTATTCTCCTTGGGTAGAATACGTACGTTCGTCCTCCTTGGGTAGGACAACACCCTTAAAACTTACTAGACAAAACTCTATCATTAAGTCCCTCATTATATATCGACTTAATCGCCGAGGCCGATGGCGAGCGGGTCATTAGTTAATAGCGCTATTAGGTTTAACAAATCTCACACCGTGTCATTCGAACGGGCGAGTACTAATGGACTATGGCAAACTGTCAGTGATGATAGACACTGATGTAGGGCACAACAAAATTCGTTAGTAGTCGATATCATACGGTCTAGTAGTTCACATGGGGAAGTCCCCCACTGATTATGGATATGGTTTGGGTAATTAAAGGAACTGGTTAAACATACTTTCAACTATGGGGTAACCCCCATGGCAAATAAGCCAACGAAAGTCAAACCACGTTTTTCATAAACAACTTAAAACTAAACAACCAAACGTGAACTCACTCAACTTTGTTGTTGACTCGTTGTTACATGCCTTACATGTCGCTAGATGCTTATGGAGCTTGCACGAGAGGAGGAGGTTGTTGTGGGATGCGGACTGTTATGTCCCATGCTTATTAATTAAACTTTATAAACTTATGGAACTTATGTTTTGGGTCTTAAAACTTATGAACTATGAACTTACGTTTTATGCTAACGCTGTTAACTTAAAACTGGTTACTGTCTTATGGTCACCAATTGTATTGTGGTTGGTTTTACTTACTTAATTTCGTTGTTCAATATGATTGGTGGTTCGATCCTGGTCATGTCACGCCTCCAAGCGGTGATACCCAACATGGTGGATTTTGGGGGTATGACACCGAAGACTTCATCAACATCCGAGGGGAGTCTGTTGGTGCATACGTCTGTCGACTTCGTCTTCATTCGAGTCTTAGATTAGTATTGAAAGATCAGGGCATGAAGTTCGAGAAATATATCAAAAATAGGTTGGCAGGTAATTTCGCATGAAATTACAATTGGTAATTCCACACGAAATTACAAGGTAATTTCGCATGAAATTACAATTGGTAGTTCCACATGAAATTACATGGTAATTTCGCATGAAATTACAATTGGTACTTCCACACGAAATTACATGGTAATTTCGCATGAAATAACAAGTGGTAATTCCATGTGAAATTAGATGTCTACAAATAGGCAGGTCATGCTTCTCATTTGGTACGAAATTAGGTAAAGTGTAACGAAGTGCTGTCCGATTTTCACCGTGTATTCAAGTCTAAAATCAATGAGAAGCTTGTTTTAAGTATCATACTCTATTTCTACTCATTTCTACACTGATTCTAGGCTATTTGTTTGTTTCCGCCTCTCAAACAGTTGTGTATTGTCTCTGATCGACTCATTTGGTCGTGTTTACGATCCTACAAAAACTGCGCGCACATTTTTACATTTTTAGGTAGTTTTTACAGTATTCTGAACACGGGGCCGTGTTCACTGAACACGGGGCCGTGCTGCAAGAAAATTAACCAAACGCCCAGTTACAGAGTTTGAACACGGGGTCGTGCTCACTGAACACGCCCTCATGCTGCATAAAACCAGTCACATTTTTTTTTAAAACGCCCACACAGAGAATCTGAACACGGGGTCGTGCTCATTGAACACGGGGTCGTGCTCAGCCTTTGTTTCCGTTTTTATTTTTGTTTTCTGGTCCCGAGACTCTGTTATGGTCTGCTGAGTGATTCTTATGGATCAATACTCAGGAGGTTACAACTACCACTATGAGGAGGATGATTAGAAAGAAGAATATTGTACCATTTGTGGTAATCCTCATTCGGTGCAATATTGTGACCTCTTTGAACCATCCCCTTCGTACACATACTATGAGGAGCCTAGGTACGAGCCATCCACTTCATACACATACTATGAAGAGCCAAGGTATGAACCTTCTCCCTCATACTTATATCTTGATGAACCAAGGTATGAGCCTTCATACTCATACTTGAAGGAACCAAGTTATGAGCCTTCTCCTTCATGTACTTACTATGAGGAACCATGGCATGAACAACCCACCTCATATGAGTACTATGAAGAACCAAGTTACGACCCTTATCCATCATATACTTATAATAAGGAACAATGGTATGAACCATCTACCTCATATGAGTATTATGAGGAACCAAGGATCGAACATCCGAACTCAAGCAGTGGGGATATTTATTCCGATCGCTTTAACGAACCACCAACTATCTCCCCCGTACCAAAAGATAATAGAACACCTTAAAACTATCGAGCGCTATATAAAAGAAGCCCGCGGAAAGGAAGAGGTAATTTGTACCAAAGAAGTGATAGTTGAAGTGGTAAAAATGGAAGAACAAGTAAGTGAAAAACCGACGCATGAACTAAACAACGACAAACGTTAGTCTGACAACGTTAATCTTCAAAGAGAGTATAATTTTCAAGAAATTACCCTCTTGTCACCTTCTTTCAAAAACCATTGTTTAGTATCTACTCATGCTAAGTTTTTAAAAGAGTTAAACACTAACACTAAAATTGACGAAAAGGCAAGAGCAATAAGTTAACAAATGATCAAACTACACTAATAAAAGATGATCCATTTGAAATTAACATTACACCGGTTCCATGTTTCTTTCAAAATTCCTTTATTAGTAATATTACAATTGATAAAGATCTTTGTGTTAATATAATGCCAAACTACATTTTCGAAAAATTAAGTATTGGTGATTTTTCTCCACTTCAAATACCCATTTTTCTATCTAATCGGAAAACAATAAAATCAATAGGAGTAGTTGAAGATATATTAGTCCAAACAAATCAAATGGTAGTCCCTACCGACTTCGTCATCCTTGATGACGCTCCACTCGTGTTGAGACGACCTTGTGTGAAAACCCACAAAGCATTGAAAAGTCGGAAGCAAAACAATCTACCCATTCAATTAGGGGTATTCAAAAATATGTCGATCTTGAGCATTCAATGAAATATCCAATCGGCAATGATGACCCCCTAATTAAAGATGAAGATGAGCCACCCGATACGAAAGAAGAAATTGACCACTTTGTTGAAGAAGAGGTAGCCATTGAACAAACCTTTTTGGTTCTTGACCAAAATGAGCAACCAAATAAGGAGTCTCCTAAAGACCCACCACTTGAGCTCAAAGAACTCCCAAAAGGTTTGGAATATGCTTTTCTCGACAAGGATGGTAAGTTACCTGTAATTATTTCGTCAAAATTAACTAGTGTAGAAAAAGAAAAATTAATCACACTTTTGAAAAAACACAAAAACGCTATCGCTTGGAAGCTTGTAGATATTAAAGGAATAAGCCCTTCCATGTGCACGCACAAAATTTTAATGAATGATGACTATAAATCGGTAATACAACCACAACGTAGAGTAAATCCAAACGTCCAAGAATTGGTTAAAAATGAATTCATCAAATTACTTGACGCCAGACTTATCTATCCGATTTCTGATAGTCCTTGGGTAAGTCCCGTCCAAGTAGTTCCTAAGAAAGGAGGTACGACGGTGGTCACTAACGAAAAAAATGAATTAATACCAACTAGAACCGTCACCGGATGGAGAGTATGTATAAATTTTTCGTCGATTAAATGAGGCAACAAGGAAAGATCATTTTCCCTTACCCTTTATTGATCAAATGGTAGAAAGATTATCCGGTCTCCAATTTTATTGTTTTTTAGATGGTTTCTCAGGTTACTTTCAAATACCGATAGCAACCGAAGACCAAGAAAAGACAACATTCACATGTCCCTACGAAACTTTTTCTTGTCGATGCATGCCTTTCGGTCTATGTAATGCCCCCGCAACTTTCCAATGTTGCATGGTGGCCATTTTCCATGATATGATAGAAAAGACTATGGAAGTGTTCATGGACGACTTTTCTATCTTTGGAGATACATACGACCAATGCCTCGATAACCTTGAACGGATGCTATCCCGATGTGAGGAAACTAACCTCGCCCTTAATTGGGAAAAATGCCATTTCATGGTAACGGAGGGAATAGTGCTCGGTCATAAAATCTCAAGCGAAATAATGGAGGTTGATCGGGCTAAAATAGACACTATTTCCCGATTACCACCCCCATCCTCCGTTAGAGCCATCAGAAGTTCCTAGGACATGCCGGATTTTATAGACGATTTATCAAAGACTTTTCTAAAATCTCAAGACCTTTAACAAAATTACTTGAAAAAGATGCTTCTTTCATTTTTAACGCTAAAAGAAATGCTAGTTAATGCACCTATCATGATAGCGCCTGATTGGAAATTACCTTTCGAAATCATGTGTGATGCAAAGTGACTTTGCAGTTGGAGTTTTCTTGGGACAAAGAAAAGATAAGCATTTTCACCCAATTTATTACGCTAGTAAAACACTTAACGATGCACAATAAAATTACACAACAACTGAAAGGGAATTACTAGCTGTAGTATTTTCTTTTGATAAATTTCGTTCTTATCTTGTTCTTTCTATAACGATAGGTTATACAGACCATGCAACCCATGCAACCATTCATTATCTCTTTAAGAAACAGGATGCCAAACCACATTTAATCAGATGGATTCTACTCCTCCAAGAATTCAACATTGAAATAAAAGACAAAAGAGGAGCAGAAAACACCGCTGCAGATCATTTATCCCACTTGGAAGATCCAGCTTTGCAGGCAACTAGGGATGAACTAATCAATGAAAATTTTCCAACGGAGTCCTTAGAAATGGTGGAATATCGAGAAGAGCCATGGTACGCCGACTACGGTAACTACTTAGCTAGTGGAATAGTAACAAAAGGATGGTCACATCATCAAGGAAAAAAATTCTTTGCCGATGTAAAGCATTATTTTTGGGAAGACCCTTATCTTTTCAAAATATGTGCCGACCAACTTATCTGACGATGCGTACATGGTGGTGAAGCAAGAAGAATTCTCCGCCATTGTCATGAAGGTCCAAACGGAGGACATCGTGGTGCCGCTAGTACCGCACGAAAGGTATTTAATTCAGGATTTTATTGACCAACCATATACAAAGAGGCCAAAAGTCTTATCAAGACATGTGATGCATGCCAACGATCAGGTAATATTTCTTCCAAAAACGAAATGCCACAAAATGGCATTCCTGTTTGTGAAATTTTTATATGTGGGGACTCGACTTTATGGGTCCTTTCCCACTATCAAAAGGAAACAAATATATACTTGTGGCAGTGGATTACTTGTTAAAATGGGCCGAAGCCGAAGCTCTTCCAACAAATGATGGAAGGGTTGTGGTAAGATTCCTGAAATGATTATTTTCTCATTTTGGAACTCCAAAAGCGTTAATAAGTTATAGGGGTACCCATTTTTGTAACCATCAACTTGAAGAAATTTTAACAAGAAATGGGGTCTATCACCGGATCTCAACTGCATAACACCCTCAAACAAATGGACAAGCGGAAGTGACTAATCAAGGTTTAAAAAGAATACTTGAGAAAACCGTACGGTTAAATAAAAAGGAATGGGCTGATAAATTAGACGACGCTTTATGGGCTTTTCAAACTGTATATAAAACAACCATAGGTACCACCCCATATAAGCTCGTCTATGGAAAAGTTGTCATTTGCTAGTTGAAATTGGACACAAAGCCTACTGGGTAATAAAAAAACGTAAACTTAGACATAGAAACTACCGGTAAAAACCGATTTTGTCAATTAAATGAATTAGACGAACTAAGGAATCACGCATATTCCAACTCCGAAATTTATAAGGAATGAATGAAAAATTTACATGATAAACACATTAAACATAATGAATTTCGGGTAGGAGATCAAGTTCTATTTTTTAATTCACGACTTTGATTATTTCCCGGTAAATTAAAGTCTAGGTGGTCGGGACCTTTTTCTATCACCCGTATTTTTCCACACGGTGCAATTGAAATTAAATCTCGGAATGGAATTCCATTCAAAGTCAATGGCTAACGGCTAAAGCTTTTTCAAGGATTCATTGAGGATGAAGAGGAGGAGATCTCGCTACAAGCGGCCGAGGAATAAACGGGTTTGTGCATCAACATCATATCTTGTAGGTAACGAACGTTGGGAAAGCTTCTAAATCGGTAAGATTTCTAAAACCAAGTTTTGGGAAGCAGGTCACTCACATGTGCACTAAAAAAATCTAACTTTTACCCGCCCACGGGGAAGTGCCCGCTGGACACAGGGCCGTGGCCGGCTACTGTCGGGGATAAAACCCCCTTTTTCTTTTCATTCTTCATTTCAACACGACCCATTTCCCCGAAAACTCTCTGGTTCCTTCACGAATCTCTGCATATTTTCACATTCTTCCACCGTTCAATATCGTCAAGGTATGATTCTATCATCATAGTTAGTTAGATTAATGAATTGCATGTAGTTTAACATCAAAAATTTGGGAAAATCTAGGGTTCTTGAACTTGACCCAAATCAAACCTCAAATTTTTGCTTAGATCTGTTAGTAGTAGTGTAGTTGCATGTTATAGGAAGTAAATCAACTTGAATTGTTTGTAGATTTGCTCGATTTCAAACAAAAACCTCAAACCCTTGTTTTTGAACCGAAAAAGATGAAATTGATGGGGTAAACGAAGTATTTTTGGAAAAACGGCACTTGGGGTTTCAGGGGAAAACCGCCCCTACTCAACCAAAAATTTTCAAGTTTTCGAAACCGGGTAGAAAAATGGAATTTTTGGGAAACAGACGCCTGAGTACGGGGTCGTGCTCAACGAGCACGGGGGCGTGGCAAGAAAAACTCAGCTGAACACGAGGCGTGGCCATTGGCCACGGGGTCGTGTTCAGCTTGCTGTTTTAAGTTTTCTTCGGAAATTTATTGTTTCGTGCTAATTGTTTTGTGTTTCTTTCAGATGGTCAGGAAATAAACAAGCTTCAATCAAAATGAATGGAACTATCAAGCCCGATTTAAAGTTCTCCAAACAAGGCCCGAGGAAAATCCAAGACAAGTAAGCCTCGAGACTCTGGAAGCTGTGGGACAGATAGATCGCTTCAACAACCTAGTCACGGGTCCACTTAGGGCGGCACTCTGCACTAGACTCATCGATCCACGAATATAGCATGGAGTTCTATAGCACATTCGCGTTTAAAGCTAAAGCAGAGCCGTTTGATGAGCAAGGGGTTCCGTTGTGCGGGAGAGGTGCTTTCAATCTCTATTGCACAGTTTGGGGCAATAATTGGGTTGTTTTCTAAAGAGGATGCTGGAGACGAAGAAAACATGGGTGGTCTCCATGAAATCTCGCCAAACTCGCGTCAGACGGCATGGTCTCAAATTGGAGAAGGTCCATACGATCTGATCCAAGCCAAACCAAAAGCTCCCAGTTGCGGGACCCTCTCTACCGCTACATTCATAGGGTCCTTAGCAACTCACTCAATCAAAGGCGTGACAGTACCGGTGTTGTTAGCTTAAGTGATCTGACGGTCTTACACTACATCCACAACTGTGTCCCTCTTGATGTTCCACACCTGCTCCTCCGAAACATGCACCTGAACCAACCAGCCACCGCCCCGACACCTATCTTCTTTGGGGGATGGATCTACCTCCTTTACAAGAACTTTGTTCAAAAGATGCCAAGATCCTTCCGTAAAGGCCCATGGTCTGGCAAGGTGGATCTCGTTATATGCCGCTCAATAGGAATCATCAACGAGGCGGGTGACGGGATGGTCCGATTTCAAACCACTCAGGGACATGTTTGGAACCCACAGGAGGCTCTTGTTCTTCACGCCACCCCAATCCGTGCTCCTCCTCAATTTCAGGGCCATGCGGGCTCATCCTCTTCTCAAGGGGGTGGTTTTCCTAACCTTCAAAGATTACATGATCTTTTGCAGGGAAACCTCTTATGCACCCGCAACACCTACAACATGGCCAGCAACACCTACCCCTAGGTCGGAGCAATGGAGAGGAACATCTCCGATATGCAAGATGACATCAGCCACATCCGGGAGCACATGGTGTATCGAGGAGGAGATGATGAAGATGAAGACATGGATTGATGCGGAGGCGTCAGAGGTGGTGTGACACAGATGCAGTTTCTACTAGGTTAACCCCTTTATCTCATGAACAATTATCTGGCATGCGTGCCAAAGTTTGAACAATTTACTTTCTTTAACACTTTTACTTTTCTGCATTTTATTTTTAGTTTGTGATGTGGATGATTAACGTTGGTATGTTTAGGATGTTTGTTATCTGTTGTGTGGCGTGGTATTTTAAGCAAAACGGGTACCTAGGAAGCTTGGAGGCACTAAGTATTAGTGCTATATAATCCCGGAAACCCAAACCGAAAGCCAAAAACTTGTTTCCATTGATTGCAGACTGTCACCATGGGGTCGTGCTCAGCCAGCATGCCCCCATGTCCACTACCCTGTACCTGTTGTTGTCTAAAACTGCTTGCCACGAGGCTGTCTTCACCAGGCACGCCCCCATGGCCACTGATGCGTGCGTATTGCTATATATATTTTTAGCCCTTTTTACACTTTAGTCAAGTTTTAAATTTATAAAACACGAAATTTTACTAACACTAAACACACATATGGGCAAGTGCAGCTATCGTGAGCGTAGTATAGCGTTGGTAAGATACCGAGGTCGTCCAAGGACACAAGAGCTTTTAGTACAGGTTTATCCTAAACGTCTAATCAAATCAAAATTTTAGAAAAAGGTTTAACATGAAAATAAAAACTAAAAATGCTGATGTAAGAGACTTAGGCGAACATGGCCTTTGATTTTCAAGAACTCTTACTATCAATCTTGGATCCCAAGACTACTACACACACTCTATGATGGATGATGGTGGTGGATGTGGGTTGTGATGGTGGTGGTGGGTGGGTGAAATGTGAGAGAGGTGGTTTGCCAAGGGATGATTTGCAAGTGAGCCAAGCACCCCTATTTATAGCCTGCACAGAAGCCCGGACACGGCCCCGTGCCCGTTGGGCACGGCCCCGTGTCTACCCATCTTCTCTTTCTTCATTAAATGCAGTTTGTCTGCATTAGTTGACCACGCCCCCATGTCCGCCGGGCACGGCCCCGTGTGCAGAAGCGTATCTGTACTATCAAGATTTGCCTAGATTCTGCGAATCTTAACCATGACCCCGTGTCCATTGGGCACCCCCACGTGTTGGGAAATAGAAGCTTCTACAACTTTGTCTTTTTTGCACACACTTGGGCACGCCCCCGTGTTCAATGAGCACGGGGCGTGTTCAATCTTCTGATGTCTTGTTTTTGCTTGGGAAGATGTTGTCGAGGGGTCGGGCATGCCACATTTATTCCTTTTCCTGTATTATTGTTTGATTTAGTTGCATTTTTGCTTCTTTTGTTCATTTAAGCTCTTTTAACCCTGAAAATACAAAAGGAAGACAAAAGCACACTTTTTCCAACATTAGTACTAAAAAAGGTTAGTTTTATGCCACATTTGATGTAATTTATATGTTGCATTTTACACACATCAAATACCCCCACACTTGAATCTTTGCTTGTCCTCAAGCAAAACTCTTTATTTTGTGGCTTACACACCCAAATGGAATGGGTAGAAGAGAAGGTTTTGGGATTGTCTTGAGTGTCGGGATTCCAAGATCTTTATTAGGTTTTATTTTTATTTTATTTACAATCTTATTCGTTATGATTTATTCAAAACATTACATAAGAGAAATTACTTATTTGGGCATAACATGCCTCATTAAAATTCCATTTATATACAAGTTCACATACCTCACGGGGAATCACTCAACACTCGGCCGAAGATGTATTTTTGTGAAACACTCGAAAGCGGCACGGAACTTACTTCTACCATATGCTTGCCAAGCGATCAATCATCCTCCTTTTTAACTATACACCTTTGTAAATATCAAGAGGACTTTGGGGAAAGGTTAGGCTTGGGTTAAAGGTAGGTGGTTTTGGGTTAGTGGTTTGTAGAAAAGGGCGAAAGGCGTAGAAAGCGTCGGTTTTCGTAAGACATTTTGTTTTTGTGACTTTTTATTTTAATGAAGCATTTTTCAAACAAAGTTTCTTATTGATGAACTTGTTTGTTTATTGCTAAACTTCATCATAATTTTTTTTTTTTTGATAAGGAAGTCAAAAGAAAACTGAGCTTTATACTAAAATAAAGGGTTTAAAATAAAAAACGGTTTTGGTGGGTAAAAGGGTGTTTGTTTTGTGGGTTTAGAAATGAAAAGGTTTAGGCTCAAAGGGGTTAACTAGGTGGATTTTGGGTAGGTGGTAAAAAAAATAATGGTGTTGAAAGAAAAAGGGTTAGTCCTAACGCCTCCATCATTTACTTACTTGGGTTTAAGTTGGTAAGGACCAGGAATGTATCGTCATGGCAAGTTCTAGAGTCGTAAGAAACCAAGCGACTATTCACACAAGAAACGAAAAATGAGAATTTAATTTAAAGATGTGTATTTGTATGCTCAATAAAGGCTCAAAACTCACTTTTTGTGGGAATGGGTTTTTATGTGATCAAGTATATATAATCAAATTTTAACTAGATTTGTCATGTCGTTTCATAATTTTCTTATGTTGGTTCTTTTTATCACGACGCTATCAGTTGTAAATTTGTAAAAAAATATAACCTTTTTAGAACTTGTTATTCCCAAATTAAACCAAGACAAGTAAAAAAATGAATTTTTTTTTGAAAAAAAATGGGTGTTTAGTGGTTCCAATAGAGTTTTGTGTAAGGCTTGTAATTTGGACTTGCAAAATTCAAGGTTTTAGCATCCCCCCCACACTTAAATTACACATTGTCCTCAATGTGTCCCAAAAATAAGTTTTTCGGTTGATTAAATGTGTAAAAAGGTGTGTAAAAACAAAAATGTTTGTTATTGGGCATCTGGACACGGCCCCGTGTCGGATGAACACGACCCCGTGGTCAGATTGCCAGTAACGAGAACTTACAGAAGGTGGACACGGCGTGTTGGGTGAACACGACCCCGTGTCTGGCGAAAGTCTGCATAAATTAAACAAACAGGAGGTCAGGGCAATGGGCACGGGGGCGTGTCGGCTGAGCACGACCCCGTGTGGACAAACTGCAAAAGTGTAAATAAGGTTTCTGGTTTCGGTTTTGCTGTCCCGGCTTTAGTAGCACTAATGTTTAGTGCTCTAAACCTCGTATGTACCTGTTTAACTAATAAATACCACACCAAACAATAACAAACATCCTAATTTACCAAAGTTAATCATCCACACCATAAGTTAAAAAGAAAAGAAATGCAGAAAAATAAAAAAGTGTTAAAGGAAAGTAAATTGTTCAATAAGTGGCACGCAGGCCAGAAATTGTTCATGAGATAAGAGGGTTAACCTGTGAGACCTCCAACCGTGTACCGCTACCTCCAACTCCTCCCGCTCAATCCATGTCCTCGTCTTCATCATCATCACCTCCTCCGTGGCCCGCCATATACTCCCGGATGTTTCCAATGTCATCCTGCATGTCGGAGATGTTTCTCTCTATCGCTCCGACCCGGGCGTATGTGTTGCTGGCCATGTTGTAGGTGTTCCTGGTGCACATAAGGTTTTCCTGCAATAAATCATGTAAGCTTTGAAAGTTAGGAAAACCGCCTCCTTGAGAGGAGGATTGACCTGGATCACCCTGATGCTGGTAGTGGTAATGAGGAGGAGGACGGATGTCTGGAGCGTCTAAGACGAGTGCTTCCTGCGGGTTCCATGCATGCCCTTGAACTCTTTGAAAACTGACTGTCCCGTCTTCCACTTCGTAGATCAAGTTCATGGAGCGGCAAATGACCATGTCCACTCTCCCCGACCATGGCCCCTTGTGGAAGGACCTCGGCATATTCATCAAGTGTTTGAAGAGGCGGTATATCCACCTTCCAAAGAAGATAGGATTCGGGGGAGTAGCAAGTTGGTTCCAGTGCATGTTTCAGAGTAGAAGGTATGGAACATCAAGGTTGACCCGGTTGTGGATGCAATGGAGGACTAGTAGATCCCGCAAACCTACAACACAGCTGCTGTCGTGCCTCTGGCTAAGAGAGTAGGTGAGGACCCTGCGGATGTAGCGGTAAAGAGGGTCTCTCAACTGGGTGCTCTTAGTTCGGCTCGGGTTGTAGTTGCCTTCCCCGATTTGAGCCCAAGCAGCTTGGCGGTCATTTTCTTTGATCTCGCGGAGACCGCCGGTGTTTTCTTCATCCCCAGCATCTTCTTCAGAGTGCAACCCCACCAAAGCCCTGAACTGAGCGATTGAGATCCTGTATGTGGTCCCTCCACAGCGAAACTCTACCCCTTCATTGTCAAACGGTTCAGCTCTTGTGTTGAAGACGAACGTGCTGTAGAATTCCATATTGTATTGGGCCGGTGACAATGGTGTTGAATCGGTCCATTTGGTTCACTGTCTCAAGAGTGTCCATGCACACTTGTCTGGGGTTCTCCTCGGGCCTAGTCCTTAACACATTATAACGAGCTTGAGCCGCCAACTCGCTTGCGTTGAACCTAGTGAATTTCTTGGCCATCTGAAAGAAAACACACCAAACAATTAGTACGAAACAGTGGAAATTTCGAAGAAAACTGAAAATAGTCGGCTGAACACGACCCCGTGTTCAGCGGACACGCCCCAAGTTCGCCTGAATTCGGCTGGACACGCCCCCGCGTTCAGCGGACACGACCCCGTGTCTAGACGTCTGTTTCCCAAAAATCCCATTTTTTCGACCCGGTCCCGAAAACTTGAAAATTTTTGGTCCAGTAGGGGCGGTTTTCCCCGAAAATGAAGCCCAAGTGCCGTTTTTCCCAAAACAAACCGTTTACCCCTTCAATTTTATCTTTTTCGGTTCAAAACAAGGGTTTGGTGTTTTCGTGATAAATCGGGCAAATCTACAAACAATACAAGTTGGTTTACTTCCTATAACATGTATCTAAACTAATGCTAACAGATTTATGCAAAAATTTGAGGTTCGATCCGGTTCAAGTTGAAGAACCCTAGATTTTTCCCCAAATTTTGATGTTAAACTACATGCATGAACTTAATCTAACTAGTTATAAGGGTAGAATCATACCTTGACGTTTTTAGAAGGAGGGGAAACGTCGAAATCTTGCAGAAAAATCGCCGGAACCAGAGAGTTTTTGGGGAAACGGGGCGTGTGGAATGAAGAAACTGTTTGGAAAAAGGGGGTTTTATCGCGACAGTTGTGCGGACACGGCCTCGTGCTCGCTGAGCACGTCCCCATGGGAGGGCAAAATTTTAAAATATTATTATTATTATTTTAAGGGCTCGTGTGAGTGCCTTGTTTCCCAAAACTTGGTTTTAGAGATCTTACCGATTCATATGTTTTCCCGATTGTTCGTAACTTACCAGGTATGATGTTGATACTTTCATTATTCGACCGTTTGAAGTGAGATTTCTTCCTCTTCATCCTCAATAAATCCTTGATAAAGCTTTAGCCATTGGCCATTGACTTTGAATGGAATTCCATTCCGAGATTTAATTTCGACTGCACCGTGCGGGAAAATATGGGTGATGGAAAAAGGTCCTGACCACCTAGACTTTAATTTACCAGGAAATAATCGAAGTCGTGAATTAAACAATAGAACTTGATCTCCTACTTGAAATTCATTAGGTTTAATATGTTTATCATGCAAATTTTTCATTCTTTCCTTATAAATTTCGGAGTTAGAGTATGCATAATTCCTTAATTCGTCTAATTCATTTAATTGACAAAATCGATTTTTACCGGCAACCTCTAAATCTAAGTTTACATTTTTAATTTCCCTGGTAGGCTTTGTGTGTTATTTCTATTGGCAAATGACAACTTTTTCTATAGACGAGCTTATATGGGGATGTACCTATGGTTGTTTTATAAGCAGTTCGAAAAGCCCATAAAGCATCGTCTAACTTATTAGCCCATTCTTTTTTATTTAACCCTACGGTTTTTCAAGTATTCTTTTTAAACCTCTATTAGTCACTTCGGCTTGTCTGTTTGTTTGAGGGTGATATGCCGTTGAAACCCTGTGATAGACCCCATACCAAGTTAAGATTTTTTCAAGTTGATGGTTACAAAAATGGGTACCTCTATCACTTATTAAAGCCTTTGGTGTTCCAAAAAGAGAGAATAATCTTTTCAGAAATCTTACCACGACTCTTCCATCATTGGTTGGAAGTGCCTCGGCCTCGGCCCATTTAGAGAAGTAATCTACCGCCATAAGTATATATTTGTTTCCTTTTGACGGTGGGAAGGGTCCCATAAAGTCGAGTCCCCACACATAAAAATTTTCACAAACAAGAATGCCATTTTGTGGCATTTCGTTTTTGGAAGAAATATTACCTGATCTTTGGCAAGCGTCACATATCTTGAAAAGACTTTGGGCGTCTTTGTAAATGGTTGGCCAGTAAAATCCTGAATCAAATACCTTTCGTGCGGTACTTGCGGCACCATGATATCATCCGTATGGACCTTCATGACAATGTCGGAGAATTCTCCTTGCTTCATTACCATGTACGCATCGTCAGATTTGTTGGTCGGCACACATTTGAAAAGATAAGGATCTTCCCAAAAGTAATGCTTTACATCAGCAAAGAATTTCTTCCTTTGATGATGTGGCCAACCTTTTGCGACTATACCGCTAGCTAGGTAGTTAGCATAGTCGGCGTACCATGGCTCTTCTCGATATTCCACCATTTCCAGGGACTCCGTTGGGAATTTTTCGTTGATTTGCTCGTCCCTGGTTGCCTCCAAAGCTGGGTCTTCTAAGCGCGAAAGATGATCTGCTGCGGTGTTTTCTGCTCCTCTTTTGTCTTTTATTTCAATGTCAAATTCTTGGAGGAGTAAAATCCACCGAATCAAACGTGGTTTAGCATCCTGTTTCTTGAAGAGATATCGAATGGCTGCATGATCTGTATAGACTATTGTTTTAGAAAGAACAAGATAAGAACGAAATTTATCAAAAGCAAATACCACGGCTAGCAACTATTTTTCTATTGTTGTGCAATTTTCTTGTGCATCGTTAAGTGTCTTACTAGCATAATAAATTGGGTGAAAATGCTTATCTTTTCTTTGTCCCAAGACGACTCCAACTACAAAGTCACTTGCATCGCACATGATTTCGAAAGGTAATTTCCAATCAGGCGCTATCATGATAGGTGTATTGACTAGCATTTCTTTTAGGGTTAGAAATGCTTGATTGCAATCCTTGTCAAAGATGAAAGGGGAATCTTTTTCAAGTAATTTTGTTAGAGGCCTTGAGATTTTAGAAAAGTCCTTGATAAATCGTCTATAAAATCCGGCATGCCCTAGGAAACTTCTGATAGCTCTAACGGAGGATGGGGGTGGTAACCGAGAAATGGTGTCTATTTTGGCTCGATCAACCTCCATTCCCTCGCTTGAGATTTTGTGACCGAGTACTATTCCCTCCATAACCATGAAATGGCATTTTTCCCAGTTATCGAGGCATTGGTCGTATGAATTTCCAAAGATAGAAAAGTCGTCCATGAAGACTTCCATTGTCTTTTCTATCATATGATGGAAGATGGCCACCATGCAATGTTGAAAGGTTGTGGAGGCATTACAAGGACCAAAAGGCATGCATCGATAAGCAAAAGTTCCGTAAGGACATGTAAATGTTGTCTTTTCTTGGTCTTCGGGTGCTATCGGAATTTGAAAGTATCATGAAAAACCATCCAAGAAACAATAAAATTTATGACCGGATAATCTTTCTAACATTTGATCAATAAAAGGTAAAGGAAAGTGATCTTTGCTTGTTGCCTCATTTAATCGACGATAATCTATACATACCCTCCATCCTGTGACGGTTCTCGTTGGTATTAATTCATTCTTTTCATTAGTTATTACCGTCATACCTCCTTTCTTTGGAACTACTTGGACGGGACTTACCCAAGGACTATCGGAGATAGGGTAAATAAGTCTGGCGTCAAGTAATTTGATGACTTCGTTTTTAACCACTTCTTGGACATTTGGATTTACTCTGCGTTGTGTTTGTATTACCTATTTATAGTCATTATTCATTAAAATTTTGTGCGTGCACATGGAAGGACTTATGCCTTTAATATCTACAAGCTTCCAAGCGATCGCATTTTTGTGTTTTTTCAAAAGTGAAATTAATTTTTCATTTTCTAAACTAGTTAATTTTGACGAAATAATTACAGGTGATTTACCATGTTTGTCTAGAAAAGCATATTCCAAACCTTTTGGGAGTTCTTTGAGCTCAAGAGGTGGGTCTTTAGGAGACTCCTTATTTGGTTGCTCATTTCGATCAAGAACCACAAAAGTTTATTCTATGGCGACCTCTTCTTCAACAAAGTGGTCAATTTCTTCTCTTGTATCGGGTGGTTCATCCTCATCTTCAATTAGAGGGTCATTATTGCCGAATGGATATTTCATTGAACGCTCAAGATCGACACTCTTTTTAAATGCCCCTAATTGAATAGATAGATTGTTGTACTTCCAATTTTTCAAGGCTTCGTGGGTTTTTACAAAAGGTCGTCCCAACACTAGAGGAGCGTCATCAATGATGACAAAGTCGGTTGGGATTACCATTTGGTTGGTTTGGACCAAGACATCCTCAACTACCCCTATTGACTTTATTATTTTCCGATTAGATAGATAAATGGGTATTTTAAGTGGAGAAAAATCACCAATACTTTGTTTTTCGAAAATGTAGTTTGGCATTATATTAACACAAAGATCTTTATCAATTGTGAGATTACTAATAAAGGAATTTTGAAAAAAAACATGGAACCGGTGTAATGTTGATTTCAAATGGGTCTTCTTTTATTAGCGAAGTTTGATCATTTGTTAACTTAATACTTACCGTTTTGATGATTTTAGTGTTAGTGTTTAACTCTTTTAAAAACTTAGCATGAGTGGGAACTAAACAATCATTTTCGAAATAAGGTGACAAGAGATTAACTTTTCCAAAATTAGACTCTTCTTGAATTTTAACGTTATCGGACTCAACTTTTTCATTGTTTAACTCATGTGTCGAATTTTCACTTATTTGTTCTTCCATTTTTACATTTTCAACTATCTCTTCTTTATCACGAGTTAATTATTCTCTTGCGCGGGACTCCTCTTCCCTTCCACGAGATTCTTTTATGCATCGTTCGATAGTTTTAATGTGTTCTATTATCCTATCGGCTATGTCGGTGATAGAGTAAGGATCGGGATCCTCAAAGCTTGAATCCGGATGTTCGATCCTTTGTTCCTCATAATATCCATAGGAAGTAGATGGTTCACACCATTGTTCTTCATTGTAAGTATATGATGGATAAGGGTCGTAACTTTGTTCTTCATAATACTCATATGAGGTGGGTTGTTCACGCCATGGTTCCTCATAATAAGCATACGAAGGTGGTGGCTCATATCTTGGTTCCTCAAAGTATGAGTATGAAGGCTCATACCTTGGTTCATCAAAATATTAGTATGAGGGAGAAGGTTCATACCTTGGTTCCTCAAAGTATGAGTATGAAGGCTCATACCTTGGTTCATCAAAATATTAGTATGAGGGAGAAGGTTCATACCTTGGGTCTTCATAGAATGTGTATGAAGTTGATGGCTCGTACCTGGGCTCCTCATAGTCGGTGTATGAAGTGGATGATTGAAATAAGTTACAATATTGTACCGAGTGAGGGATACCGCAATTGGTGCATTAATCTTCCTTATAATCATCCTCCTCATAGGTGTAGTTGTAACCTCCTGAGTGTTGATCCATAAGAATCACTCAGCAGATCACAACAGAGTCTCGAGACCAGAAAACAAAAATAAAAAAGGAAACAGAGGCTGGACACGGCCCCGTGTTCAGTCAGCATGGGGGCGTGTTCAATGAGCATGACCCCGTGTTCAGACTCTGTATCTGGGTGTTTTATAAAAAATATGCAGCACGGCCCCCTTTTTCAGTGAACACGGCCCCGTGTTCAGACTACTGTAAATGCAAAAACTAAGTAAAATGTAGAAAAATGCGCGCGTTTTAAAAAGGTTTTGAAAAACTGGTTAGGCCGTCGATTTTAAGCTTTCTTAAAATCCTTGTGTCCCCGGTAACGGCGCCAAAAACTTGATGCGTGTGTAGTATTATATATATTTATATATATTTTTACCCCTTTTTACACTTTAGTCAAGTTTTAAATTTATAAAACATGATATTTTACTAACACTAAACACACATATGGGCAAATGCACCCATCGTGAGCGTAGTATAGCGTTGGTAAGATACCGAGGTCATCCAAGGACACAAGAGCTTTTAGTACCGGTTTATCCTCAACGTCTAATCAAATCAAAATTTTAGAAAAAGGTTTAACATGAAAATAAAAACTAAAAATGCTGAAAATAAAAATAAAGTAAAAACAGATAGACAAGATGAATCACTTGGATCTGACTTGCCTTTAGTGTAACCTTTGATTATTTCCGCACTTTTGCACTTTTTAAGAGATTATCTTAGTTATAGTAGCAGGCCCCTCTTTTGAAGGTGACGTTAACCTCAACCCAGTAGTTTGAGTCAGCAAGGATACAATCCTAAAGGGTTGGATTAATGAAAGATAATTAATGAAGTTATTAATGCGTAATGTGGTAGGCCCCTCTTTTGAAGGTGACGTTACCCTCGGCTAAGTAGTTTGAGTCAGCAGGGATACAATCCTAAGTAGCCGGGTTAATGTATGAATAGTAGTTTACATATGAGGGGATCAAGGAGTTCGGACCCCCGCCATCCAATACCAGTGGGTATTGAAGGAGGTCCTACTAAACTTGACCCAGGTCCTTACAGGATCTATACACTAAACAAGGCAAGACGCTTACCAAACCATTCCCTTAACCCCCGACTAGGTAGCCAACATATCTCCATATAGACCGTGGAGATATGAATGGTGTAAATCTTTTATTTTATATAGACAATAAAATAACGCTAAGACACCACAGACAAATGATAAGGAAGTTTCACCTTCAACATAAGAAACTAGTTATTAAAGTCATTAATACATAACAAAAAAAAAGTGCGAAAAAATTAAAAATAAAAAGTATTACACTAAATGCTTGTCTTCACCAAGTGATGTAAGAGACTTAGGCAAACATGGCCTTTGATTGTCAAGAACTCTTACTATCAATCTTGGATCCCGAGACTACTATACACACTCTATGATGGATGATGGTGGTGGATGTGGGTTGTGATGGTCGTGGTGGGTGGGTGAAGTGTGAGAGAGGTGGTTTGCCAAGGGATGATTTGCAAGTGAGGCAAGCACCCCTATTTATAGCCTGCACAGAAGCCCGGACGTGGCCCCGTGCCCGTTGGGCACGGCCCCGTGTCCACCTATCTTCTCTTTCTTCATTAAATGCAGTTTGTCTGCATTAGTTGACCACGCCCTCGTGTCCACTGGGCACGGCCCCATGTGCAGAAGGGTATCTGTACTATCAAGATTTGACTAGATTCTGCGAATCTTAGCATTGACCACGGCCCCGTGTCCGTTGGGCACGCCCCCGTGTTGGGAAATAGAAGGTTCTACAACTTTGTCTTTTTTGCAGACACTTGGGCACACCCCCGTGTTCAATGAGCACGGGGCGTGTTCAGCCTTCTGATGTCTTGTTTTTGCTTGGGAAGATGCTGTCGAGGGGTCGGGCATGCCACGTTTATTCTGTCTCTTGTATTATTGTTAGATTTAGCTGCATTTTTGCTTCTTTTTTTCATTTAAGCTCTTTTAACCCTGAAAATACAAAAGGAAGACAAAAGCACACTTTTTCCAACATTAGTACTAAAAAGGGGTTAGTTTTATGCCACATTTGATGTAATTTATATGTTGCATTTTACACACATCACCACCTTCTGTAAGTTTTTGTTACTGGCACTCTGACCATGGGCCGTGCTCATCCAGCACGAGGCCGTGGCCAGGTGCCCAGTAACACCAAACCTTGTTTTTAAACACCTAAACCTAAAAACTTATTTTTGGGACACATTGAGGACAATGTGTAATTTAAGTGTGGTGGGATGCTAAAACCATGAATTTTGCAAGTCCTAACAACAAGCCTTACACAAAACTCTATTGGAACCGCTAATAACCCCAATTTTTTTCAAAAACTTTTCATTTTTTTTACTTACTTGTCTTGGTTTAGTTTGGGAATAATAAGTTCTAAAAAGGTTATATTTTACAAATTTACAACCGATAGCGTCGTGATAAAAAGAACTAACATAAGAAAATTATGAAACGGAATGACAAATTTAGTTAAAATTTGATTATATATACTTGATCACGTTATAAACCCATTCCCACAATAAGTGAGTTTTGAGCATTTATTGAGCATACAAGCATACATTTTTAAACTAAATGCTCATTTTTCGTTTCTTATGTGAATAGCTGCTTGGTTCTTACGACCTAGAACTTGCCACGATGATACATTCCCGATCCTGACCAACTTAAACCCAAGTAAGTAAATGATGGAGGCATTAGGACTAACTCATTTTCCTTTCAACGCTATTATTTTTCATTTTCTTTTTTCCACCTACCCAAAATCCCCCTAGTTAACACCCCTTTGAGCCTAAGCCTTTTCATTTCTAAACCCACAAAACAAACACCCTTTACCCACCAAAACCTTTCTCTTTTCAACCCCTTTATTTTAGTAGAAAGCTTGGTTTTCTTGTGACGTCTCTTTATAAAAAAAAAATAATGAAAGTCTAGCAATAAACAAACAAATTCCTCAAAGAAACTTTGTTTGAAGATGCTTAGTTTGAATAAAAGTCACAAAAACAAAAAAAAAATTTACGACGATCGACGTGTTTTACGCTTTTAGCCCTTTTTACTAACTACTAATCAAAACCACCTACCCTAAACCCAAGCCTAACCTTTTCCCCAAGTCCTCTTGATATTTACAAAGGTATATAGTTAAAAATGAGGAGGAATGATTGCTTGGCAAGCTTATTGTAGAAGTAAGTACCATGCCGGTCTCGAGTGTTTCACAAACATTAATCTTCGGCCGAGTGTTGAGTGATCTCCCATGAGGTATGTGAACTTGTATATAAATGGAATTTTAAAGAGGTTTGTTATGCCCAAATAAGTAATTTCTCTTATGAAACGTTCTAAATAGATCATAACGAATAGGATTGTAAATAACATAAAAATAAAACCCAATAAAGATCTTGGATTCCTGACACTCAAGACAAGCCCAAAAACTTCTCTCCTAACTATTCCATTTGGGTGTGTAAGCCACATAATAAAGAGTTTTGCTTGAGGACAAGCAAAGATTCAAGTGTGGGGGTATTTGATGTGTGTAAAATGCAAAATATGAATTACATCAAATGAGGCATAAAACTAACCCTTTTTTAGTACTAATGTTGGAAAAGTGTGTTTTTGTCTTCCTTTTGTATTTTCAGGACCAAATGAGCTTAAACGAACAAAAGGAACAAATATGCAGCAAAAACTAACATAAATACAAAGAAAAGGAATAAACGTGGCATGCCCGACCCCTCAGCAGCATTCCCAAGGACAAAACAAGAAACAGAAGGCTGACCACGGCCCCGTGCTCACTGGACATGGGGGCGTGTCCAGCTCAGCACAGGGCGTGGTCAACGCTAAGATTCGCAGAATCTTGTAAATCTTAGTAGTACAGATACGCTTCTGCACACGGGGCCGTGCCCAGCGTACACGGGGTCGTGTGGAGCCTGATGCAGACAATTGCAATTAATGAAGGAAGAGAAAAGGGTTGGCCACGGGGGCGTGTCCGCTGGACACGGGGCCGTGGTTGGGCTTCTCTTCAGGCTATAAATAGGGGTGCTTGGCTCACTTCAAAGGCATCCCTTGGCAAACCACCTCTCTCCCACTTTGCCACCACTCCACCACCACTACAACACCCACATCCACCACTATCATCCATCATCCACCTTAGAGTGTGTACAGTAGTCTCAGGATCCAAGATTGATAGTAAGAGTTCTTGTCAATCAAAGGCCATGTTTGGCTAAGTCTCTTACATCACTTGGAGAAGACAAGCATTTACTGTATTACTTTTGATTTTTAATCTTTTCGCACTTTTTATTTGGTTTTGTATTAATGACTTTAATAACTAGTTTCTTATGTTGAAGGTGAAACTTCTTTATCATTTGTCTGTGGTGTCTTGGCATTACTTTACTGTCTATATAAAGTAAAAGATTTTCAGCTTTCATATCTCTATGGTCTATATAGAGATATGTTGGCTATCTAGTCAGGGGTTAAGGGAATGGTTTAGTAAGGTTCTTGCCTTGTTCAGTGTATAGATCCTGCAAGGAACTGGGTCAAGCTTACTAGGACCTCCTTCAATACCCAATGGTATTTGATGGCGGGGGTGCGAATGGCTTGATCCCCTCATATGTAAACTACTATTAATACATTAAACCGGCTACTTGGGATTGTATCCCTGACCACTTAGCCGAGGGTAACGTCACCTTTAAAAGAGGGGCCTACCACTTTTCGCATTAATAACTTAATTAATTATCTTTCAATATTCCGATCGTTTGGGATTGTATCCTTGCTGACTCAAACCACTGGGTTGAGGGTAACGTCACCTTCAAAAGAGGGGCCTACTACTATAACTAAGATAATCTCTTAAAAAGTGCAAAGGTGCGGAAATCATCAAAGGATAGATTAAAGGCGAGTCGGATCCAAGTGATTCATCTTGTCTATCTGTTTTTATTTTTTATCTCAGCATTTTTAGTTTTTATTTTTCATTTAAAACCTTTTCCAAAAATTTTAGTTTGATTAGACGTTGAGGATAAACCGGTACTAAAAGCTCTTGTGTCCTTGGACGACCTCGGTATCTTACCAACGCTATACTACGCTCACGATGGGTGCACTTGCCCATGTGTGTGTTTAGTGTTAGTAGAATATCGTGTTTTACAAATTTAAAACTTAACTAATGTGTAAAATGGGCTTAAAATATCAATAAAAACATATTACACCTTACGCACACCAATTATATATGTTTGTCCAAATATATATTTATGTCCAAAAATATCCATTATTTGTCCAAGTTCATATATTTTGAGGGATATATTTATGTTAATATATATTTTTGTTTATTGTCCAAATACCTCTTTTATGGGTAATTCTTGTATACTTGTATCCTTAAGTATTCTTATGTATTTGTATATGTATTTTGATGGTGATACTCCTTTGGAGTGTTTAGTGTATTTTCAAGTTCCTAATACACTACTACATATAATACACATAATATACACTTAGCACAAAATTTGGTGACCACTAAATATATATATTTCTCTAAAAATATACATACTTAATATTGAATTTTAACCTTGAGAAATCCTTATTTCTTGGCTTGAAATTTTGTACAAAAATTAGGAAGCCTTAGTAAATATTTTTAGGTGAATTTTTGGGGAATAAGTTTCACCAAAACTTATATTTTTCTAAGTGTCAAAATTTTATAAAAATTTGACATAGTTTCCCCTAAAAATGGAGGTTTCCCATGTTTTCAAAACATGTGTTTATTTTCTTTTCATCACCAAAAATCAATTTCCAACAATTTCACAAGTTACATGCACAAATTTCACCATGTAAAACCCTAAGATGAACTTGATTATTTTTTAAAAACATGTAGTCTTTCAGATCTACACATAACATGCTTGATTCTTTCAAAAATAAGCTTCTTGATGAACTTTTCATGGACTTTTTATGAAGTTAAATCTCATAACTTAATCATCCATAAACTTTATTACTTCAAGATCATAAGAATCATACTTTAAAAACCTTTTTTCATGTTTACATAAAGACTTTTCAAGTTCATCTTCAAGTTTAACCATGGATCTTTCAAGATCCATGCTTAAACTTGTTAGATCTAAGCTTCTAACAAGCTTTAACATGATGGATCTAACTAGAAACACAAGATTCAACATTCACAACTTCATCACATACATCAAACAACTTCAAAACAACTTGATTTCACTTAGATTATGTTAGATCTTCATGTTACTCATGTTACCACCTTTTAAAGTTTAGTTTATTTGATTGTGTGAGTTGTACATACCAATAACATGAAGTAGATAGTGTTTAGAAGGCTTACTACTAGCTCTAGTGGCTAGGGAAGTGGCACAAACAAGAAGAAGATGAAGATTGATGAAGATGAGAGGTTAAAAGCTCTACAAGGCGGTTCTTCAACTTACTTTACTCAAAACCTTCTTAGATCATCTTCTTACACCATGGAACAAGCTTGGAATGGTTGATTGATGAATGAAAATGGAGGTGTGTATGTGTGTATGTATGGCCGAGATTTATGAGAGGGAAAAGGAGAAGTATGGAGTTTGAAAATGGAGAAGATGATAATGTTTCTTCTACTCTTGGTTATTTATAAAAACTATCCAACAATACTTTAACCATGGGGTTTATTGTCCCATATCTTGCACACACTCATAATATTTTAATGGAAAGTGATGTGGGGCCATGTTGGGGCCGGTTACAAGTGAGGGGGGGGTAAATTGTAAAATTTGGAAGTTAAAGGTTATAAGTGTCAGTTGGAAGGTTTATGATGAAATTAAGTGTGTTTATGTGTTTCCATGATTTTTAAGGGGTTTTATCACCATAACTAGCTTTAAATCATAAAAAAATGCTTCTAGTCTATTTTTGGTGTTTTGGGTAGTGTCCGGTTATTCGTTCGGTTATCGGTTCGTTAAAGTGCTAAATAGCGTAGTTTTACAAGGTATGAAGTACCTTTTGTGATAGTTTTCATTCCCGACATTTTATAAGTTATTATGGACACTAAAACACAAATTTTGCATGTTATTTTATTGTTTAAAAATTGTTTTTGCTGAATTTCTGTAGAAATCTGCATTTAAAGTGCGTTTCGGGTACTTTTTAGTGTCTGCTTTAGCTTCCGGAAAGTGTTTATGTTAACCCTTGTTCCGGCTATTGGGTTTTAATGTATTTTTTATGTTGGACCTACATCTAGGCCCTAAATCTGTTGTCCGATTGTATTCTGCAGTCATGTTGACGCATCTTGTCTTACCGGTGAGTTTACTAGTCGTTCCGACGCAACGCTTAATGTAATACACAATGCGATAATTGAAGTATAAAACATGCATGAATTCATATGTAAAGCAAGTAAGCACGTAATGTTGACGTTTAAGCACATAATTGCAGGAAATAAATAATTATTAAAATAGTACGGAAATTACTGGTTTGTGCCTGTTGTCACATGATAGTGTATTATGGATGGTATGATAGATGAAAGGGAAAATGTATTCAAAGTAGTGTACAAAAACACGTTATAACATGTTCATACATATAGATGCACATGTGCATTTCTAATATTGTTAATGTAAAAAGTAGTGTATTATGAATGATAGTGTAAATGAAAGTGCAATTGTCTAATGTTAGTAATGTACTACAGAATTTGTCAAAGAAATGATACATATGCACATGTGCATGGATAATTGTTACTCGATTTTTTATTTTTATTTTTTGGTTTTCTTAGTGATGAAATATAACTCGATTTTGTTTTTGGTTATATCAAGTGGTTGATGGTTTAATTATATGTTTCACTTTATGATTTAATATGTTGTTTGGATGGTATAAAGGGTGTTGATGTACATGTAATAAAATGAAATATTGGTAATGGTATTTTAGTATGGATGGTAGGAGGTAACGGTATTGTATTACGGATGGTAGGAGGTAAATGGTAGTGTATTATGCATGGTATGATAGATGAAAGGGGTTTAGGTATTTGGAGGGTGGGGGTTAGGTTTTGGGGAGTGTGGGGGTTAGGTTTTTTTTTTTTTTTTTGGGGGGGGGGGGGGTTAGGTTTTTTTAGGGGGGTTATGTTTTTTAGGTTTTTGGTGGTGTAGTAAGTTTATTTTGTTGTGTTCACATTGGTTCTCGTGGTTCTCGCAATAAAGGTGGTTCTCGCATTAACCCTACCCTATATATATATATATATACATACGGCACACACATGTATACATATATACTTCCAAATTTCAACTTTTTCACTATATATATATATATATATATATATATATGGCACACACATGTATACATATATACTTCCAAAATTCAACTTTTTCACATAATCATCTCAAATCACAAGAACTTTTATAAGGAATCTTTTGATCATGCGTGCATCCATCTTTTAAAATACACACCAATCAAGTACATTCAAAAGTCAAAACATCATCTCTAACACATACATATATACACTCATGGTTACATATATACACACACATGCTTCCATTTTTATTTTGATTAAAACCCACTTGTTATTAGTTTTCATGTTTGTGAAGAACTTCAAGTTTATGAGAAATCTTTCATCATCTTCATCATCACCAAAAATCAAGAACAAGGTTTTAAAAGTAAGTTTATACCTTCAAGATTTTTGGTGGGTTTTGGTAAGGTTTTGAAGATATGGAGCTTGCACCTCCTTGGAATCACCTTGAGAAAGCTCCATTGGATCTTCAAATGGACTTGAAATCACTTGGAATGAACTTGAATCTTTAAATAACTTCAAAATGTGAAAGTGGTAGTGTGTGTGTTCGGTCCGAAAGTGGGAGAGGGAGAGAGATGGAAGTTGTTTGGATGTTGGAAACTGTATAAAATGGTGTATGGAGGGGTTTTCAATCATGAGGTTCCTTCCAATTCTAACATGTTTCAAGAGAGAGAAGAGTGGACAACCTCCAAGGCCGCCACCTCCCATACATCTCACATACATGCATATACATGCACATATATATGGTATATTTGGCTAAAAACAGGTATTTAACTGGCTATCGGGTATTTTATCTCGCGTTTTATTCGCGTTTTAAGGCGTTTAGAATTATTTTTATCGTTCTATAAAAATTAACTTGCCATAATATTACTGAACAATATTTTATTTGCCTCGACTGGCTGCGTCGTTTGTATTTTATAAAATACGCGCGGTATCGCGCAGTATGCGCTTAAATTCAAAAAACGGTGTTTTTAAGAGTTTTACTTAATTTTTCCTTGCGGATATGATTAAAAGTAACATTTTAATCATAACAGAATATTTTTAGGATTTTAACAATAACCGGGCGGTCACCGACATTTGTTTCACATTTTATTCGTTATCCGATAAGTGTTTATCTTATTATTGCCAACATAATTTTTCACGAAGTTTAAATTTACCAATACATCACATACTATATATTAACACCAAATTCAATAAAATATTTCCTTTATTTATTCATAACACGTGTCACACTAGTACGATACAGACTCAAAATAGTCGGGTGTCACAACACACACACACTCTAAGGATAGATGATGGATGAAAGTGGTGGATAATGGTGGTATTGTGGTGGTGGAGTGGTGGCAGGTGTGAGAAAAGTGGTTTGCAAAGGAATGAGTTACAAATGAGCCAAACACCTCATTTTATAGCTGAAAACAGTAGCTTCACACGGCCCCGAGCCCACCAGGCACGACCTCATGTCCTTCTCTTCTCTGTCTTCATTTAATGTTGTTGTCAGCCCATCTGAACACTCGGCCCCGTGTGTCAACGGCACTGCCACGTGTCTCTTATACTTGCTATATGAACCCAGATTTGAAAATATGAGAATTAACGACGGCCCGTGCTTAGGATACACGTCCCCGTGTCCCTTGTCGTTTTTTGTTTGTCTTTATACTCTGAGAATCTTAAATGGGGCACGGCCCATGCCCGGTTGGCATGGCCCCGTGCTTGAGTTCTGGTTTTTTTATTTTTGTCTTTGGGGGTGAAACTTGGAGGGTCAATATAGTGTGTTAACTTCCCTTCTTCGTATGTATGTTGGTTTTTGCCGTTATTTTGTTCCTTTTGTCCATTTAAGCTCTTTTAATCCTGAAATCAAAAGTAAACAAAGAAATGCATTTTTCCCAACATTAGTATTAAAAAAAGGTTGTTTTTATACCTTATTTGATATGATTCATATGTTTCATTTTATGCATATCAAATACCCCCATACTTGAATCTTTGCTTGCCCTCAAGCAAAACTCTTATATATTTGCTTACACTCCCAAATGGAATGGGTAGAAGAGAAGTTTTTGAGTCTTGTGTATAGAGTGTCCGGAATCCAAGTTCATTATTTATTCTCATTTTTATTTTATTTACAATCCTATTCGACATGATTTATTTGGAACTTTTTAAGAAAAATAAATATTTATAAGCATAACATATATTTTAAAATTTCATTAAGCTATATATATATTCACATACCTCACAAGTGGTCACTCAACACTCGGCCGAAAATGTATAAGTGAAATACTCGGTCCTTGTATGGAACTTACTCCTACCACAAGCTTGACAATCAATCAAGCCTCCTCCTTTTTTACTTAATCTTTGAAAATATCAAGAGGACTTTTAAAGGGTAGGTTTTTGGTTAAGGGTATGGTGGTTTTATTTAAAAGTGGCTAAAAGCGTAAAAAGTCGGTTTTCTTTTGAAAATTATTATTTCGTGACTTTATAAATTAACTAAGTACTTATAAGCAATAGATTTGCTTATTTTAAGCAACAAGAAGTGTGTATATATATATATATATATGTATGTATTTGGAAAAAATAAAGTCACATGCTTTACGTTTTTTTTAAGAACCGATTTTTTTTTACAAAATTAAAGGGTGTAAAGATAAAAATGTGGTTTTTGGGTGATGGTGTGTTGCGGGTTTTTAAAATGAAAGGGTTTAGGCTCAAAGTGGTTGACTAGGGGGGATTTTTTTGTTTTTGTAGGATGATAAAAATAGAAAATAAGATTGAAAAGAAAAGGGTTTAAAGTCCTATTGCCTCAGTCATATACTAACTTGGATTAGTCGGTAAGGACTGGGAATGTATTGTCTTGTCAAGTTCTAGATTCGTAGAAACCGTACGGGCTAGTCACACAAGAAATGAAGAATGAGCATTTAGTATATATATGATATTTGTATGCTCGTTAAAGGCTAAAAACTCACGATTTTGTGGGAAAGGGGTAAAAATGTGAATATATATATATATACAATCAAATTTCTTTAAAAATTTGTCATGCCCTTTTTATAATTTTTTCTTGTATGGTTCCTTTTTTATCACGCCTCTATCGGTTATAAATTTGTAAAAACTTGAACTTTTTAGAACTTGATTTCTTAACTTAAACTATAAAAAAGACAAAAAAATAAAAAGAAAGTTTTGAAAAGATTTGGGGTGTTTTAGCGGTTCCAAGTAGAGTTTTGTGTAAGGCTTGTCTTTAGGACAAACAATATTCAAGTTATTAAGTCTCCCCCCCCCCCACACACACACACTTAAATTACACATTGTCCTCAATGTGTCCAAAATTGGTTTAATTGATTAAATGTGTAATATGTGTGTTAAAAGTAACAAAATTTTCATAAAACAAGCACTTGACACGGCCCCGTGTGTGGGAGCCGCGACCCCGTGTCAAAAGTGCCAGTACCGAATTTTTCCAGAAGGCAAACATGGGGCATGCCCATGGGACACGATCCCTTGTCAAGTTTTTGAATCAAAAAATGTTACAGCAGACTTGGGGCACGGGGCGTGCTTACCTGACATGGCCCCGTGCTGCACTTACTGAATTGAAGATTTTCAGTCGGGAGTCGTCTGTTTTCATGCATGGGGTACTGGGTCAACGTCCTTTGGCTATTATTATCACTTTTGTTTTTAACAATTTTGTTTTTACCACCACCAAAGATACTTTCATTTCATCCATTAAAAACAAAGGAAAAATACAAGGAGAAAGAAAAATTAAGTTCCTAAGCTAGATAGATAAAATCTTGATGGAAGCCATACGAGATTTTATTTTAAACCCCTAATAGCTACTCCCTAGATAGATCTTTGACTAGTGAAAACTGAGATTAATCTTCGGAGGGCTTCAAGCTATTCCCAGAAATACTCTTTTAGAGGTCGTTGAGCATTTCCTCTATCTCCCTCGGAAGGAAGATAAAGGGTTCCTCGTCAACCTCTTCTTGAGGTAGGGGAGCGGGATTGATCGGAACCTCAAAGGCAACATTAATAAGAGGTTCCGTGATATCTCATCATTTGATCTGGTGGGGTGAATGACCTCATTAGCATGGTTTCAATCTTCTTGAGGCCAAACTGGTTCCATTGGGGGCACCACCAAGATATTAAACCTTTGGTGAAGAAGGTTGATTTCCCTGAAGCAATCATCCAATGCCATGGAGAGGTAGTTCACTCGGTCAATTAGAACCTCTTCCACCTTGGTCATTTCATCGAGAGATTCTCTTAAAGCACTCACGTACCGGATGAGAGTGGCCTCTAGAGAAAGTCTCCTTCCTCTACGGTCATTCCCTGAGCTGGTGGACGATGTTCCGCTCTATTGGGTCGACATGCTAGAAAACACGACAAACCGTTAAAGATTTGGAATAACAGACAAGTCACACGGCCCCATGCCTAAGAGGCACGACCCCGTGCTGAATCAACAACAAAGATGTTTTAACCCAAGAACTTTTATTTTAAGTTAAATATGTTTGATTTCTTTCATTTCTGTAACACCCCTAAAATATAAACCTTTTTTATATTCGATGTCGGTAATAAACAAAACGAACTAACTAGGAATAAAAATAACCTAGTTAGATAGAAGTCTTGTGGTAATAAGTTAGTGTGTTGAAAACACCTAAAATAAGAACCAAACAATAGTTGGGGGACCAAAGTTGATAAGTTTGAAACTAATATTATTAAAACAAAAATAATAGACACCAAACACACACTTATGTGTGTCTAGTTCGATCAAAACACAGGGAGCGACCAAGGATCCTCCACCAAACCCTAACACGTACAAATTGAAGGCTCAAATCAGTTCCAAATTGAAATCCAAGTATAGAATAGTGATCTCCTCAGTGAAGAGATCATAAGGTATGTAAAATTTCATCAAATGATTCCATCTAAAATTCTCGATGAACAATTATAATTCAAAATTTAGTTTGCATGATTGTTGTTTGGATGGATTTGGAATAATATTGTGACTAGGAATAAACCCTAGACAATTACTTGTTGAAATTTTGCCCATTACTTGTGACTTCCATAATCACTGATGGGTGTAAAATGCAACATATAAACTACATCAAATGGGGCATAAAACTAAACCTTTTTAGTACTAATGTTGGAAAAAGTGTGCTTTTGTCTTCCTTTTGTATTTTCAGGATCAAATGAGCTTAGTTGAATAAAAGGAACAAATATGCAGCAAAATCTAGCATAAATACAAGAAAAGGAATAAACGTGGCATGCCCGACCCCTCGACAACATCTTCCCAAGCAAAAACAAAGAAACAGAAGGCTGACCACTGCCCCGTGCCCAGCAGACACGGGGGCGTGGCCAGAAGCCTGCAGAAAAGACAAAGCTATAGAAGCTTCTATTCCCAGCACGGGGGTGTACCCATCTCAATACGGGTCGTGGTCAACGCTAAGATTAGCAAAATCTTGCAAAACTTGATAGTATATATACGCTTCTACACATGGGGCTGTGCCCAGAGAACACGAGGGCGTGTGTAGCTAATGCAGACAAAATGCAATTAATGAAGAAAGAGAAAAATGATGGCCACGGGGACGTGTCCAGCGAACACGGGGCCGTGTCCGGGCTTATGTGCAGGCTATAAATTGGGGGGCTTGGTTCACTTCAAAGGCATCCCTTGGCAAACCACCTCTCTCCCACTTCACCAACACTCCACCACCATCACACACCCACATCCACCACCATCATCCATCATCCACCTAGAGTGTGTGTAGTAGTCTCGGGATCCAAGATTATTCGTAAGAGTTCTTGACAATCAAAGGCCATGTTTGCCTAAGTCTCTTACATCACTTGATGAAGACAAGCATTTAATGTACTACTTTTGATTTTTATTCTTTTCGCACTTTTTATTTGGTTTTGTATTAATGACTTTAATAACTAGTTTCTTATGTTGAAGGTGAAACTTCCTTATCATTTGTCCGTGGTGTCTTGGTGTTATTTTATTGTCTATATAAAATAAAAGATTTTCACCATTCATATCTCTACGGTCTATATAGAGATATGTTGGCTACTTGGTCAGGGGTTAAGGGGATGGTTTGGTAAGGTTTTTGCCTTGTTCAGTGTATAGATCCTGCAAGGACCTGGGTCAAGCTTACTAGGACCTCCTTCAATACCCACTGGTATTGGATGGCGGGGGTGCGAATGGCTTGATCCCCTCATATGTAAACTACTATTATTACATTAACCCGGATACTTGGGATTGTATCCCTGCTGACTCAAACCACTTAGTCGAGGGTAACGTCACCTTCAAAAGAGGGGCCTACCACATTACCCATTAATAACTTAATTAATTATCTTCCAATATTCCGACCCTTTGGGATTGTATCCTTGCTGACTCAAACCCCTGGGTTGAGGGTAACGTCACCTTCAAAAGAGAGGCCTGCTACTATAACTAAGATAATCTCTTAAAAAGTGCAAAAGTGCGGAAATCATCAAAGGTTACATTAAAGGCGAGTCGGATCCAAGTGATTCATCTTGTCTATCTGTTTTTTATTTTATTTTTATTTTTCAGCATTTTAGTTTTTATTTTTCATGTTTAAAACCTTTTCTAAAACTTTTAATTTGATTAGACGTTGAGGATAAACCGTTATTAAAAGATCTTGTGTCCTTGGACGACCTCGGTATCTTACCAACTACGCTCACGATGGGTGCACTTGCCCATGTGTGTGTTTAGTGTTAGTAGAATATCATGTTCTATAAATTTAAAACTTGACTAATGTGTTAAATAAAGGGCTTAAAATATAAAGAAAAACATAATACACCCGACACATACCAAGTTTTTGGCGTCGTTGCCGGGGACACAAGGATTTTAAGAAAGCTTAAAATCGATGGCCTAATCAGTTTTTCAAAAACCGCGCGCATTTTTACGTTTTTAGTTAGTTTTTGCATTACAGTAGTCTGAACACGGGGCCGTGCTGCATTTTTTTTACCAAACGCCCAGATACAGAGTCTAAACACGAGGTCGTGCTCGCTGAACACGCCCCCGTGCTGCACAAAACCAGTCACATTTTCTAAAACGCCCAGATACAGAACCTGAACACGGGGCCGTGCTCACTGAATTCCGTTTTTATTTTTGTTTTCTGGTCCCGAGACTCTGTTGTGATATGCTGAGTGATTCTTATGGATCAATACTCAGGAGGTTACAAATACCACTATGAGGAGGATGATTATTGGGAAGAGTATTGTACTATTTGTGGCAACCCTCATTCGGTACAATATTGTGACCTCTTTGAACCATCCCCTTCTTACACCAACTATGAGTAGCCCAGGTACGAGCCATCAACTTCATACACATCCTATGAAGAGCCAAGGTATGAACCTTCTCCCTCATACTCATATTTTGATGAACCAAGGTGTGAGCCTTCATACTCATACTTTGAGGAGCAAAGATATGAGCCTACACCTTCATATACTTATTATGAGGAACCATGGCGTGAACAACCCACCTCATACGAGTATTATGAAGAGCCAAGTTACGACCCTTATTCATCATATACTTACAATGAGGAACAATGGTGTAAACCATCTACTTCATATGAGTATTATGAGGAACCAAGGATCGAACGTCCGAATTCAAACTTTGAGGATACTTATTCCACTCACTTTGACGAACCACCAACTATCTCACCCGTAGCCGAAAAGATAATAGAACACCTTAAAACTATCGAGCGCTATATAAAAGAATCCTGCGCAAGGGAAGAATTAACATGTAATAAAGAAGAGATAGTTGAACAGGTAAAAATGGAAGAACAAGTAAGTGAAAAACCGACACATGAGTTAAACAACGAAAAAGGTGAGTCCGATAACGTTAAAATTCAAGAAGAGTCTAATTTTCAAGAAATTAATCTCTTGTCACCTTCTTTCAAAAATCTTTGTTTAGTACCCACTCATGCTAAGTTTTTAAAAGAGTTAACCACTAACACTAAAATTGACGAAATGGTAAGCATTAAGTTAACAAATGATCAAACTACGCTAATAAAAGATGATCCATTTGAAATTAACATTACACCGGTTCCATGTTTCTTTCAAAATTCCTTTATTAGTAATATTACAATTGATAAAGATCTTTGTGTTAATATAATACCAAACTACATTTTCGAAAAATTAAATATTGGTGATTTTTCTCCACTTCAAATACCCATTTTTCTATCTAATCGGAAAACAATAAAATCAATGGGAGTAGTTGAAGATGTGTTAGTCCAAACAAATCAAATGGTAATCCCAACCGACTTTGTTATCCTTAATGACGCTCCGTTAGTGTTGGGACGACCTTTTGTAAAAACCTTTGAAGCTTTGAAAAATCGGAAGAAAAACAATCTACCCATTCAATTAGGGGCATTCAAAAAAAGTGTCGATCTTGAGCGTTCAATGAAATATCCATTCGGTAATGATGACCCCTTAATTCAAGATGAAGATGAGCCACCCGATATAAGAGAAGAAATCGACCACTTTGTTGAAGAAGATGTCGCCATAGAACAAACCTTTTTGGTTCTTGATCAAAATGAGCAACCAAATAAGGAGTCTCCCAAAGACCCACCACTTGAGCTCAAAGAACTTCCAAAAGGTTTGGAATATGCTTTTCTCGACAAAGATGGTAAGTTACCTGTAATCATTTCGTCAAAATTAACTAGTATAGAAAAAGAAAAATTAGTCACGCTTTTCAAAAAAACACAAAAACGCGATCGCTTGGAAGCTTGTAGATATTAAAGGAATAAGCCCTTCCATGTGCACGCACAAAAACTTAATGAATGATGACTATAAAACAGTAATACAACCACAACGTAGAGTAAATCCAAACGTCCAAGAAGAGGTTAAAAATGAAGTCATCAAATTACTTGACACCGGGCTCATTTACCCAATTTCCGATAGCCCTTGGGTAAGTCCCGTTCAAGTAGTTTCTAAAAAGGGAGGTATGACGGTGGTCACTAATGAGAAAAATGAATTAATACCAACAAGAATCGTCACCGGATGGAGAGTTTGTATAGATTATCGTTGATTAAATGAGGCAAAAAGGAAAGATCACTTTCCCTTACCTTTTATTGATCAAATGTTAGAAAGATTATCCAGTCGCAAATTTTATTGTTTCTTAGATGGTTTTTCAGGTTACTTTCAAATCACGATAGCACCCGAAGACCAAGAAAAGACAACATTCACATATCCCTACAGAACTTTTGCTTATCGACGCATGCCTTTTGGTCTATGTAATGCCCCCGCAACCTTTCAACGTTGCATGGTGGCCATCTTCCATGATATGATAAAAAAGACCATGGAAGTCTTCATGGACGAATTTTCTATCTTTGGAGATTCATATGACCAATGCCTCGATAACCTTGAATGAATGCTATCCCGATGTGAGGAAACTAACCTCGCCCTTAATTTGGAAAAAAGTCATTTCATGGTAACGGAGGAAATAGTACTCGATCACAAAATCTCAAGCGAAGGAATGGAGGTTGACCGAGCAAAAATATACATTATTTCTCGATTACCACCCCCAACCTCCATGAGAGCCATCAGAAGTTTCCTAGGACATGCCAGATTCTATAGACGATTTATCAAAGACTTTTCCAAAATCTCCAGACCTCTAACAAAATTACTTGAAAAAGATGCTCATTTCATCTTTGACAAGGATTGCAACCAAGCATTTCTTACGCTAAAGGAAATGCTAGTCAATGCACCTATCATGATAGCACCTGATTGGAAATTACCTTTCGAAATCATGTGTGATGCAAGTGACTTTGTAGCTGGAGCCGTCTTGGGACAAAGAAAAGATAAGCATTTTCACCCAATATATTATGCTAGTAAAACACTTAACGATGCACAAGAAAAATAACACAAAAACTGAAAAATAATTACTAGCTGTAGTATTTGCTTTTGATAAATTCCATTCTTATCTTGTTCTTTCTAAAACGATAGTTTATACAGACCATGCAGCCATTCGTTATCTCTTTAAGAAACAGGATACTAAACCTCGTTTGATCAGATGGATTCTATTTCTCCAAGAATTCAACATTGAAATAAAAGATAAAAGAGGAGTAGAAAACACCGCTGCAGATCATCTCTCCCGCTTGGAAGACCCAGCTTTGGAGGCAACTAGGGACGAGCTAATCAATGAAAAATTTCCAAGAAAGTCCCTAGAAATGGTGGAATACCGAGAAGAGCCATGGTACGCCGACTATGCTAACTTCTTAGCTAGCGGAATAGTCGCAAAAGGTTGGCCACATCATCAAAGAAAGAAATTCTTTGCCGATGTAAAGCATTATTTTTTGGAAGATCCCTTATCTTTTCAAAATGTGTGCCGACCAACTTATCCGATGATGCGTACATGGTAGTGAAGCAAGAAGAATTCTCCGCCATTGTCATGAAGGCCCATACAGAGGACATCATGGTGTCGCTAGTACCGCACGAAAGGTATTTGATTCAGGATTTTATTGGCCAACCATTTACAAAGAGGCTCAAAGTCTTGTCAAAACATGTGACGCTTGCCAATGATCAGGTAATATTTCTTCCAAAAATGAAATGCCACAAAATGGCATTCTTGTTTGTGAATTTTTGATGTGTGGGGACTCGACTTTATGGGACCATTCCCACCATCAAAAGGGAACAAATATATACTTGTGGTAGTGGATTACTTGTCTAAATGCGCCGAGGCCGAAGCCCTTCCAAAAAATGATGGAAGAGTTGTGGTAAGATTCTTGAAATGATTATTTTCTCGTTTCGGAACTCCAAAAGCATTAATAAGTGATAGGGGTACCCATTTTTTAAATCTTCAACTTGAAATTTTTTTAACAATGTATGGGGTCTATCACCGGATCTCAATAGCATACCACCCTCAAACAAATGGACAAGCCGAAGTGACTAATCGAGGTTTAAAAAGAATACTTGAAAAAACCGTAGGGTTAAATAAAAAGGAATGGGCCGATAAATTAGACGATGCTTTATGGGCTTTTTGGAACTGCATATAAAACAACAATAGGTACCACCCCATATAAGCTTGTCTACGGAAAAAGTTGTTATTTGCCGGTAGAAATAGCACACAAAGCCTACTGGGCAATTAAAAACATAAACTTAATTGCCGGTAAAAATCGATTTTGTTAATTAAATGAATTAGACGAATTAAGAAATCACACATACTCTAACTCCGAAATTTATAAGGAAAGAATGAAAAATTTGCATGATAAACACATTAAACCTAATGAATTTCGAGTAGGAGATCAGATTTTATTGTTTAATTCACGGCTTCGATTATTTCCCGGTAAATTAAAGTCTAGGTGGACGGGTCCTTTTTCCATCACCCATATTTTTCCACACTGTGCAATTGAAATTAAATCTCGGAATGGAATTCCATTCAAAGTCAATGGCCAAATGCTTAAGCTTTATCAAGAATTCATTGAGGATGAAGAGGAGGAGATCTCACTACAAGCGGCCAAAGAATGAACAAAGGTTTGAGCATCAACATCGTATCTTGTACGTAACGAACGACGGAAAAACTTCTAAATCGGTAAGATTTCTAAAACCAAGTTTTGGGAAACAGGTCACTCACACGTGCACTTAAAAAAATTAATATACCCGCCCACAGGGCCGTGTTCGCATAAGTGACGGGGATAAAACCCCTTGTCTTTTCATTTGTTCACTTCAACACGACCCGTTTTCCCGAAAACTCTCTAGTTCCACCGGAAATTTCTGCAGATTTTCACGTTCTTCCGACTTCCAACAACGTCAAGGTATGATTCTATCATCATAGTTAGTTAGATTAATCACTTGCATGTAGTTTAACATCAAAAATTTGGGGAAAATCTAGGGTTCTTCAACTTGAACCGAATCAAACCGCAAATTTTTGCTTAGATCTGTTAGTAATAGTGTAGTTGCATGTTATAGGAACTAAATCAACTTGAATTGTTTAAATATTTGCCCGATTTCTCACAAAAAACCTCAAACCCTTGTTTTTGAACCGAAAAAGATGAAATTGAAGGGGTAAACGGTTTGTTTTGAGAAAAACGGCACTTAGGGTTTCATTTTCGGGGAAAACCGCCCCTAGTGGACCAAAAATTTTCAAGTTTTCAGAATCGGGTCGAAAAATTAAGTTTTTGGGAAACAGACGCCTGAGCACGGAGTGAACACGGTGGCATGTCCAACAGATTATTAGCGAACATGGGGCTTGTCCAGTGGACACAGGGCCGTGTTCAGCTTGCTGTTTTTAGTTTTCTTCGAAAAATTTACTGTTTCGTGCTAATTGTTTGGTGTTTTCTTTTAGATGGCCAAGAAATTTACGAGATTCAGCTAGAATGAGTGGGCTGCTCAAGCCCGGTTTGAAGTTCTCATGACAAGGCCCGAAGAAAACTCACGACAAGTTTGCCTCGACACCTTAGAAGTGGTAGGACAGATTAACCGCTTCAACAACCTAGTCACTGGTCCATTGAGGGCAGCTCTTTGCACTAGGTTCCACTCGGTTCACGAATATAACATGGAGTTCTATAGCACGTTTGTCTTCAAGGGAAGAGCGGAGTCGTTTGATAATGAGGGAGTGGAATTTCGTTGTGTGGGGAATGTGCTTTCAATTTCGATTGCACAATTTGGGTCAATCATTGGGTTGTATGCTGAAGAAGATGATGGAGATAAGGAAAACACAGGTGGTCTCCGTGAACTCCCACAAGACCAACGTCAAGCAGCATGGGCTCAAATTGGGGAGGGACACTATAACCCAAGCCAGACTAAGAGCACATAATTGCGGGACCCTCTATACGCTACATCCATAGGGTCCTCAGCAACTCCCTCTGCCAACGGCACGACAGTAGTGGCGTTGTAAGCTTGCGCGATCTGTTGGTCCTACACTGCATTCACAACCGTGTGGCCCTCGATGTTCCATACCTGCTCCTACGCAACATGCACCTGAACCAGCTAGCCAATCCCCTGACCCATATCTTCTTTGGAGGGTGGGTTTACCGCCTTTTCAAGAACTTCATGCAGAGGATGCGAAGGTCCTTCCGTAAGGGCCCGTGGTCGGGGAAGGTGGATCTCGTCATATGCCGCTCGATGAGGATTATAAATGAAGCGGGTGACGGAACTATTCTTTTCAAACGGTTCAGGGGCATGTGTGGGACCCTCAAGAAGCTCTCGTCCTCCACGCTCCACAAATTCGTCCTACTCCACAGTACCAGTATCAGCATCATGGTGATCCGTGCCAATCCTCCTCTCAAGGAGGTGGTTTTCCTAACTTTCAAAGTTTACATGATCTCATGCAGGAAAACCTTTCGTGCACCCGCAACACCTTCATTATGGCCAGCAACACATACACCCGGGTCGGATCAATCGAAAGGAACATCTCCAACATTCAAGATGACATCAGCAATATCCGGGAGTACATGGCGGGCCAAGGAGGAGATGACGAGGACGAAGATATGGACTGAGATGGAGGCGTTGGAGGCAATGTGAGACGGTTGAAGGTCGTACAGGTTAACCCCCTTATCTTACAAACAATTTATCTAGCCTGCGTGCCATTGTTGAACAATTTACTTTCCGTTAACACTTTCAATTTCCTGCATTTTTCTTTTTTTTTTTTTTAGTTTGTGTTATGGATGTTGAACTTATGGTAAGGTAGGATGTTTGTTATTTTGTGTGGGGTGGTATTTTTAAGAAAAACAGGTACCTAGGAGGCTTGGAAGCACTAAGTATTAGTGCTACCTAAGCCCGGAGACCAGAACCAAAAGCCAAAACCTGTTTTCAAAGATTGCAGATTGTCAACACGGGGTCGTGCCCAGCCAACACGCCCCCGTGTCCACCACCCTGTAGCTGTTGTTTGTTTAAAACCTGCCCGACACGGGGTCATGTCCACCGAACACGCCCCCGTGCCCACCTTCTGTAAGTTTCCGTTACTGGGAATCTGAACACGGGGCCGTGCTCACCCAGCACGAGGCCGTGTCCAGATGTCCAGTAACACCAAAACCTTGCTCTAACACCTTTTTACACATTCAATCAACCTAAAAACTTATCTTTGGGACACATTGAGGACAATGTGTAATTTAAGTGTGGGGGGGATGCTAAAACCTTGAATTTTGCAAGTCCTAATAACAAGCCTTACATAAAAAGAACCAACATAAGAAAATTATGAAACGGCATAACAAATCTAGTTAAAATTTGATTATATATACTTGATCACATTATAAACCCATTCCCACAAAAAGTGAGTTTTGAGCCTTTATTGAGCATACAAGAATACATCTTTAAACTAAATGCTCATTTTTCGTTTCTTGTGTGAATAGTCGCTTGGTTTCTTACCACTCTAGAACTTGCCATGACGATACATTCCCGATCCTTACCAACTTAAACCCAAGTAAGTAAATGATTGAGGCATTAGGACTAACCCTTTTTTTTCAACACCATTATCTTTCTTTTTCATTTAACCTACCCAAAATCCCCCTAGTTAATCCCTTTGAGCCTAAACCTTTTCATTTATAAACCCACAAAACAAACACCCTTTACCCACCAAAACCCTTTTTTTTTCTTTTAAACCCCTTATTTTAGTAAACAGCTCGGTTTTCTTGTGACGTTCCTTATAAAAAAAAGAATGAAAAATGAAGTCTTGCAATAAACAAACAAGTTCCTCAAAGAAACTTTCTTTGAAAGTGTTTAGTTTGCATAAAAGTCATAGAAACGAAAAGTTTTACGACGACCGACGCTTTTTACTCTTTTAGCCCTTTTTACTACCACTAACCCAAAACCACCTACCTTTAACCCAAGCCTAACCCTTTCCCCAAGTCCTCTTAATATTTACAAAGGTTTATAGTTAAAAAGGAGGAGGATTGATTGCTTGGCAAGCATATGGTAGGAGTAAGTTCCATACCGGTCTCGAGTGTTTCACAAAAATACACCTTCAGCCGAGTGTTGAATGATATCCCGTGAGGTATGTGAACTTGTATATAAATGGAATTTTAAAGAGGCGTGTTATGCCCAAATAAGTAATTTCTCTTATGAAACGTTCTAAACAAATCATAACGAATAGGAATGTAAATAGCATAAAAATAAAACCTAATAAAGATCTTGGATTCCCGACACTTGAGCTAAGCCCAAAACTTCTCTTCTACCCATTCCATATGGGTGTGTAAGCCACATAATAAAGAGTTTTCCTTGAGGACAAGCAAAGATTCAAGTGTGGGGATATTTAATGTGTGTAAAATGCAACATATAAATTACATCAAATGAGGCATAAAACTAACCCTTTTTTAGTACTAATGTTGGAAAAAGTGTGCTTTTATCTTCCTTTTGTATTTTCAGGATCAAATGAGCTTAGTTGAACAAAAGGAACAAATATGCAGCAAAATCTAACATAAATACAAGAAAAGGATTAAATGTGGCATGCCCGACCCCTCGACAGCATCTTCCCAAGCAAAAACAATGAAACAGAAGGCGGGCCACGGCCTTGTGCCCAACAAACACGGGGGCATGGCCAGAAGCCTGCAGAAAAGACAAAGCTATAAAAGCTTATATTCCCAGCACGGGGACGTGCCCAGCTCAACACGAGCCGTGGTCAACCCTAAGATTCGTAAAATCTTGCAAATCTTGATAGTACAGATACGCTTCTGCACACGGGGCCGTGCCCAGCGAACACGGGGGCGTGTGGAGCTAATGCAGACAAATTGCAATTAATGAAGAAAGAGAAAAAGGATGGCCACGGGGCAGTGTCCAGCGGACACGGGGCCGTGTCCGGACTTCTGTGCAGGCTATAAATAGGGGTGCTTGGTTCACTTCAAAGGCATCCCTTGGCAAACCACCTCTCTCCCACTTCACCCACACTCCACCACCATCATCCATCATCCACCTAGAGTGTGTGTAGTAGTCTCGGGATACAAGATTGATTGTAAGAGTTCTTGACAATCAAAGGCCATGTTTGCCTAAGTCTCTTACATCACTTGGTGAAGACAACGATTTAATGTAATACTTTTGATTTTTAATATTTTCGCACTTTTTATTTGGTTTTGTATTAATGACTTTAATAACTAGTTTCTTACGTTGAAGGTGAAACTTCCTTATCATTTGTCCGTGGTGTCTTGGCGTTATTTTACTGTCTATATAAAATAAAATATTTTCACCATTCATATCACTACGGTCTATATAGAGATATGTTTGCTACCTGGTCGGGGGTTAAGGGAATGGTTTGGTGAGGTTCTTGCCTTGTTCAGTGTATAGATACTGTAAGGACCTGGGTCAAGCTTACTAGGACCTCCTTCAATCCCTGCTGACTCAAACCACTTAGCCGAGGGTAACGTCACCTTCAAAAGAAGGGCCTACCACATTACGCATTAATAACTTAATTAATTATCTTCCAATATTCCGACCCTTTGGGATTGTATCCTTGCTGACTCAAACCTTTGGGTTGAGGGTAACATTATCTTTAAAAGAGGGGCCTACTACTATAACTAAGATAATCTCTTAAAAAGTGCGGAAATCATCAAAGGTTACATTAAAGGCGAGTCGGATCCAAGTGATTCATCTTGTCTACCTATTTTTATTTTATTTTTATTTTTCAACATGCTTAATTGATGATTAATTTTGGCTACATAATTAGTCATGAGCTTGATTGTAAACTTTGAGAAATTATGCCCTTTAGGTGTTCGTAGAAATGCCTAAAAGAAAGCCTAATGTTGAAAATTTGAATTTAAAGCGCATACATGTATGTTTTGGCGAATTATGCGTGGAATGTTAAGAAAAGAGTTCTAAACAATTCGTGCTTGAACTCTATAAGAAAGGAAACCGGAACGTCGAGCGGAAAAGCCGGTGGTGACGTGTGTTTGAAGGGAGCGCTTTGAAGGTATGTTACTTATTTCGTTACATTATGTTAATTTGATATCGTAGTCATTCAAAGTTGTGTTTTAGAATATGGACTTTCATTAGTTGAAGTGACAATGATCACTACTTAAATTGAATGAATCAAAACTAGATTAGTAAATGTTTGGTTGTTGTTGAATGATCACGGGTATTTTCATGGATAAGCTGAGATTTTGCGATGAGCTAGTGATACCGAAGAGCAGAAGATATATTATTATTACAATATGTTGAGCACTGAATATCAGGAGTTCATGACCCCCTCGAAGTACGAGACCCTCACAGAAATCATTAACACCGCCCGGGAGCGGGAGATTAAATTGAAGAAACAAGTAGAGAGTGGCGAACAAAGGGCGCAGTATGTGAATCCAAGTCCTACAAAGAAGGCAAGAATATTAGAGTCGACACGAAAGACTGATGTAAAAAGCGGGTCGCCAAGTTGCAAAGTGTGTGGAAAGGGACATAAAGGCGAATGTCTTTTCAAAGACAAACCGTGTCCCATATGCGGAAAGACGGGGCAAGCGGCTTCGCTGTGCCTTGGAAAAGTTTCTGTTTGCTACAAATGTTATCAACCAGGTCATAAGAAATCCGAATGCCCAGAATTTATCAAAAAGAAAGATAACAAAGAATCTCTAACAGAAACTCCAAAGGCGAAGGCCAGGTCCTTCCAACTAACTACGGCTGAAGCAAAGACAGAACCCGATGTGGTCTTAGGTATATTCGCAATAAACTCAATTCCTACACGTGTATTATTCGATACAAGTGCGAATAAATCCTTTATTTCACATGGATTTATTCGACATCCTTCATTTGTATTGACGAAATTATTTATGCCCTTAGAAGTTGAAATAGGGGACAACAAGAGCTTTATAGTGTGTGATGTTTGTCAAAACTGCAAATTGAGTATCGATGACGAGGAATACTCAATAGATCTAATCCCGATGTCGATAGGAGAGTTCCAAGTGGTTGTCGGGATGGATTGGCTATCCCGACACCACGCAAAGGTTGTGTGTTTCTGTAAAGAGATAAAGTTAACATCTCCGAGCGAAAAACACGTTACTATCTATGGCGAGAAAGGAGGCAATCCGGTGATATGCTCGATGATAAAAGCTCACAAGCTTATGAGGCACGGATGTAGAGCGTTTATGATATACGCGAATGAACCAGGGAAAGAAATACTGAAGATTGGAGATGTACCGATGGTACATGATTACGAAGACGTATTCCCGGAAGACTTGCCCGGAATACCGCCCGAACGGGAGATAGAGTTCAGAATCGAATTGATTCCGGGCGCGAAACCCGTAGCTAAGGCACCATACCGACTCGCCCCATCGGAGTTACAAGAATTAATGTCGCAAATTCAAGACTTGCTCGACAAAGGATTTATAAGGCCGAGTGTGTCTCCTTGGGGCGCACCGGTATTGTTTGTGAAAAAGAAAGACGGGAGCATGCGAATGTGTATCGATTACCGGGAGTTAAACAAACTCACTGTGAAAATCGATACCTGCTCCACAGAATTGATGATTTATTTGACCAACTACAAGGTGCGAATTGGTTTTCCAAGATTGACCTTAGATCGGGGTATCATCAGTTAAGGGTCAAGGAAGAAGATATGCCGAAGCCGTCCTTTCGAACGCCGTATGGACATTACGAATTCCTCGTGACATCATTCGGGTTGACAAATGCACCCACGGCTTTCATGGACCTCATGAACCGGGTTTGCAAACCTATGTTGGATAAGTCGGTAATCATGTTTATCGACGATATTCTAGTATATTCGAAAAGTGAGGCGGATCACGCGCATTATTTACAGGAGGTGTTAGAGACCCTCAGATGGGAAAGATTATATGCAAAATTCTTGAAGTGTGCCTTCTGGTTACGAGAGGTACAATTCCTCGGTCACATCATAAGTGCCGATGGAATATTGGTAGATCCGTCAAAGATAGAAGCCATGTCGAAATGGAGCCCTCCTAGGAATCCTTCGGAAATTAGAAGTTTCTTAGGGCCTGCGGGATACTACAGGAGATTCATTCAAGATTTCTCCAAGATTGCTACGCCGTTAACTAAATTAACTCGCAAGGAGGAAAGATTCGTATGGGGTGTTGAACAGGAAAAGGTGTTCCAAACGCTAAAGGAGAAGTTAACTCACGATCCGGTATTAACATTGACGGATGGAGTCGACGATATAGTAGTCTACTCGGATGCGTCACTTTCGGGGCTCGGATGTGTCTTGATGCAACGAGGCAAAGTGATAGCTTATGCCTCGAGATAACTAAAGGTGCACGAAAAGAAATACCCCACACACGATCTTGAATTGGAGGCGGTGGTATTTGCACTAGAAATATGGAGGGACTATTTATACGGAGTAAAGTGCACTATATTCACCGACCACAAAATTTTGAAATACTTCTTCGAACATAAGGAGTTTAACATGAGACAGAGGTAGTGGTTGGAGACGGTGAAAGACTATGATTGCGAAATACATTACCACCCCAGGAAAGCTAATGTCGTGGCAGATGCCTTGAGCAGGAAAACAGATTATGTTCCAATACGAGTACGGTCGATGTAGCTTGTTGTGACCTCGGGTTTACTTGAACGAATCCGAGGAGCACAAGTTGAGGCGATAAAAGAGGAAAATTGGAAGAAAGAAAGAATCGTTGGTCAGCTGGAAGAGTTAACTGATAATAACAATGGGTTGAAAACCCGGTTTGGCAGAATATGGATTCCTAACTCATGTGGAGTTACAAAGCTTCTACTCAATGAAGCACATAAAAGTCGTTACTCCATCCATCCGGGAGCAACCAAGATGTATAACGACTTGAAACAAAATTACTGGTGGCCCGGAATGAAAAGGGATGTGGCTAAATATGTGGAAAAATGCTTGACTTGTTTACAACTCAAGGCTGAACACGAAAGACCCTATGGTAAGCTTCAGCCATTAGATATTCCAATTTGGAAATGGGAACATATCACCGTGGACCTATTAACCAAACTACCAAAGATGAACCGAGGATTTGATGCTATATGGGTGGTTGTTGATAGGCTGACGAAGAGTGCTCACTTTATTCCTATACGTGAGACTTATACGTCAGAAAAGATGTCGGAGGTGTATACTAACGAGATAGTGGCACGCCACGGAGTACCGATATCCATCGTGTCCGACAGGGATACCCGTTTTACTTCAAACTTCTGGCGAGATTTCCAAGACCCGATAGGAACGAAACTATTTATCAGCACTGCATACCATCCTCAAACGGATGGACAGAGTGAAAGAACGATACAGACACTAGAAGACATGCTGAGGGCGTTCATTATCGATTTCGGGGGTAGTTGGGAAGTTTATTTACCGTTAGCAGCATTCTCTTATAACAACAATTATCATGCCAGTATCAGCATGGCCTCGTATGAGATGCTATATGGTAGAAAATGTAGAACCCCGGTGTGTTGGGGTGAAGTGGGTCCGCGTGAACTGGCCCATAAAGATGTAGTTCGAGCAACTAATGAGAAAATTGACATGGTTCGGGCTCATTTGAAAGAGCCTCAAGATAGACAGAAGTCTTATGCTGACAAAAGGCGAAAACCAATTGAATTTCAAGTGGAAGACGGAGTTATGCTGAAAGTATCCCCATGGAAGGGCGTTATCCGGTTCAGAAAAAGAGGGAAATTAAGCCCGAGCTTTATCAGACCGTTTAAAATCATTGAACGAGTTGGCAAGGTAGCATATTGCCTTGAATTACCGAAAGAATTAAGCGGAATCCATGGCACGTTTCATGTGTCACAACTCCGAAAGTGTTTAGCTGAAGAAACGGCTTATATCCACTACGATGACATCGAGGTGGATAATAGCCTTAATTATGCGGTAAGGCCAATTGAGATTCTAGATCGGAAGGTTAAAGGTTTGCGGAATAAGAAAATTAGTCAAGTGAAGATCAAGTGGGAGCACAGAAAGGGTTCGGATACTACATGGGAATCCGAAGAGGAGATGCGACGTCTCTACCCAGCATTATTCGGTACGTATTTCGGTTTCGAGGACGAAACCCTTTTTAAGGGGGGTGGACTTGTAACACCCCTAAAATATAAACCTTTTATTATATTCGATTTCGGTAATAAATAAAACGAACTAACTAGGAATAAAAATAACCTAGTTAGATAGAAGTCTTGTGGTAATAAGTTAGTGTGTTGAAAACACCTAAAATAAGAACCAAACAATAGTTGGGGGACCAAAGTTGATAAGTTTGAAATTAATATATTATTAAAACAAAAATAATAGACACCAAACACACACTTGAGTGTGTGTCTGGTTCGATCAAAACACAAGGAGCGACCAAGGATCCTCCACCAAACCCTAACACATACAAATTTCACAAATTGAAGGCTCAAATTAGTTCCAAATTGAAATCCAAGCAAAGAATAGTGATCTCCTCAGTGAAGAGATCATAAGGTATGTAAAATTTCATCAAATGATTCCATCTAAAATTCTGGATGAACACTTATAATTCGAAATTTAGTTTGCATGATTGTTGTTTGGATGTATTTGGAATGAAATTGTGACTAGGAATAAACCCTAGACAATTACTTGTTGAAATTTTGCCCATTACTTGTGAATTCCATAATCACCAATGTAGGTGTTTAGTGGGTTTTGTAGAAACATGTTAAACACTAGGATTTTGATTATCATTCTAGTGTATTTTGAGTTCCATAAAGAAATTTCAGATTTGTTGATGGAAAATTTGATATGAACATGCTTAATTGATGATTAATTTTGGCTACATAATTAGTCATGAGCTTGATTGTAAACTTTGAGAAATTATGCCCTTTAGGTGTTCGTAGAAATGCCTAAAAGAAAGCCTAATGTTGAAAATTTGAATTTAAAACGCATACGTGTATATTTTGCCAAATTATGCGTGGAATGTTAAGAAAAGAGTTCTAAACAATTTGTGCTTGAATTGTATAGGAAAGGAAACCGGAACGTCGAGTGGACAAGCCGGTGGTGACGCGCGTTTGAATGGAGCGCTTTGAAGGTATGTAACTTGTTTCGTTACATTATGTTAATTTGATATCGTAGTCATTCAAAGTTGTGTTTTAGAATAAGGATTTCCATTAGTTGAAGTGACAATGACCACTACTTAAATTGAATGAATCAAAACTAGATTAGTAAATGTTTGGTTGTTGTTGAAATGGTCGATTCCATAAATCAGCCAAACGGGTCAAATAAATGGGTGTTGAATTGATATTGTGAAAATGTTGAAAGATCCCTTGGCGATTGTAGATCATAAGATCGTAAACCATGGAATTGGTAATAATACGCCAGTGATTGTAAGCCCCGGAAGATGGGTAAATACGCCTTGTGATCATAAAAATATTTGTGGCAGAATTAGTGCAAAACTATGTGGGTCAAATAAATAAAAAGGGGATTATTAGTCATTCGGTTCGTAAACTCAAATTTTGGTAAGATAAGCATGATAGTTGCGTTGGTAATAAAATTACATACGCGTAGGAAAAAGAATCACCTAAAACGGACCTTTAGATAAAAAGTTATGCAAATTTGAAGATGAAATTGTGAAAAACGGAGTTGGGCAGGAAATGCAGGTTTTCAACCTGCACCTGCTGGAAACCAGTCTCCCTCGCAGCACGCGGAGGGAGACACGTAATCTGTCGCGACACGCGGGGGTCACTCGCGGCCCGCGTAAGCTTTTAAGGAATCTGTCGCGGGGTGCGACAGGCCCAGTTTTGAATTTTAATTTGTTTTCTCATTGTTTGGCAATAGAACTTGATTATACGTGTTTTAACATTGTCAAAACTAACATTTAACGTGGTTTTGACAACAGGTGAATTCGATCTCACTCCGGATGGCGGTCAAGCATGAAACCAAGAACCGAACACATCATTTTGAAGCTTCTGCGTTTATCAAACTTTATTATTGACAATGTTCCTTTTGTAAACACTTAACTTATCGTTTCGATGTCTTGACTAGCTAGTTAGTTAACTAGAATGTTGTTACTTTGAAAACTCACTGTTTTGTCTAACTTTATGAAATGATGCATTCCTTTTTAAAAATGCGTATTTTATATTAAAATCTTAATTAAATGAGACGGGTGTTGCAATTTCTGAACGTAAGGAACTTAAAATAGTGTTTTAAAATAATAGTTTTGCAAAACTTTGGGTTAAAAATCATGCTTTTGACCCACCAATTGAAGCTTTCAAGCTTGAAGCTTCAAGCTTCAATGGAGGTTGTTGAAGGAAGAAGAAGAGGAAATGGCTATAAGTGGTAATGACAAGAAGGTTTAAGGAATCCTTTTCAAGAACATACCTTTTTGGGTATGTGTGCAAGATCTGGAAGGATCTTGGTCTTTTTGGAATGGCTCCAAACATTCTCCTCAAGGCTGACTTTACAGAAAGTGACAGCACGTTGACACAGCCCAGTGTCTAGGAAGCACGGCCTCGTGTCACCTGCATGAGCCAGAGAATGTTGTCCGTTAGTGAGACACGGCCCATGTCTAGGTTGACATGGCCCTGTGTTGAAAAATACGAGGGACACGACCCCATGTTTTTCTGACACGCCCTCATGTTTGGAAGAAGATTGGACACGACCCCGTGTCTCAGGGTTTTTATGAAGTTTCGTCTAAGGTTTTAAGCAACCATTCCCTGTCGGGGGGTTCCTTACTGGTTGGAACAACACCGTATTGCCGGATATACCTTAGGCTCCGACGAGAAGTACGAAAACGCAAGAGATTGTCAGAAAGATAGAATCCTAATTTAAAAGTAGGAGGGAGAAACCTTCCTTTATTTACCTTATCTGGGCTCTTGTTAAAGAAGGTGTGAGTCGACTCGCTCCCGTCCAAATCATTGGTGTGAGACTCACAAACCGTAAAAGGGACTGTCATCGCGAGGTCGATACAGGGACGGCCATCACATTAGTCTTCGCAAGTGTCTAGGGTAGGTTTGTTGGTCTTGGTGTTGTTTGTACCTGAATGTACCTCCATCGATTCTCCTTCACTTAAATTCCTTGATGAATATCACGCCTTCATCATGTATTCTATTTCTTTGACTTTTTGGAGCCTTTTTTTCTATTTGATCTACGTCTTTTAGGTTCTTAGGAAAGAGGTTTGATGGAATTCAGGTGGATGAATGTTATTATCGTTTTTACTCCCACCCATCTTAAGGTGATCGTCACAGGATAACGATGGGGCTAAGTAGTGGGGATCAAATCTTAGAATGGCACATTCTAATTCTTTATACATTCCACCACATAACTTGCACCATTCACGGTAAGAGTGGCAGGGGTAAAAATAATCATAAACATCCATGTTTTCCATATTGGTTTTAACCGTCGGGATCAGACGGTTACCGTTTTCTTACAGACTGTTGTTGTTGCACGGCCACGTGTGGTTATCACCCGGCCCCGAGCTGTAGCTCGTATCTGGTATAAAACAATTTTACTGTTACTGGGGATATGAAACGGCCCTGTGTTGATCACACACGACCCCATTTCAGTCCTGCAGAAAGTAGAAAGCTAGGAGAAAAAGAAGAAAAACCTAAAAAGAAAAAAATGACTAGGTCGCCGATTTTAGACTTTCTTAAAATCCTTGTGTCCCCGGAAACGGCGCCAAAAACTTGACTTGTTGGAGCGTGTATGGATTTTTAATATATATTTTAGTATCTTTTTACCCTTTAATCAAGCTTTAAATTTATAAAACATGATATAAAACTATCACTCTCTACAACACGATAGGGCAAGTGCACCCATCGTTGGCGTAGTATAGTGATGGTAAGATACCGATGTCGTCCAAGGACACAAGTGCTTTTAATACCGGAATATCGTTGTTGTCTAATCTAACCAAATATAGAGATAAAATTTTTGTTTTTGTTTTTAATAAATAGTAATAAAGAAACAAAATAAATAAATAAATAAATAAAACAGATAGACAAGATAGAATCACTTGGATCCGACTCATCATTTATGTATCCTTTGATGATTTCCTAGCTTTGGGTTTTTTAGGAGATTATCTTAATTAATGTGGAATGTCCCTCTTTTGGAGGCAACGCTACCCTCAGCCATATTGGTCTGAGTCAACAGGGATACGGTCCCGCAAGGCCGGATTATTGAAAGATAATTAAGTAAGTTATTAATGCAAAAAGTGGCATGTCCCTCTTTTGGAGGCAACGCTACCCTCGGCCATATTGGTCTGAGTCAGTAGGGATACAGTCCCACATGGCCGGTTTAAAGTTTTATTAGTAGTTTGTTTATAAGGGATTACAAGGCATTCTTACTTCCCCCGATTTGATGCTATCTGCCTCAAGGGAAGTCCTAATAAGCTTGAATCAGGTCCTCGCAGGATCTATACACTGAACAAGGCAAGAACTTTACCCAACCACCCTTCTAACCCCCTTATAGGCAGTTAACACGCTTTATATAGACCGTAAAGACACGAATGAGTGAATCAACAAAACATGAAGAAATGATTAAGTAAAGTTCACCTTTAATATAAAAAACTAGTTATTAAAGTCAATAATACAAACTCAAATAAAAAGTTACCAAAGCTAGGAAATCAAAAGTAAAACATAAATGATTTTGTCTTCACCAAGTGATGTAAGAGATTAGCCAAGCATGGCCTTTGTTTAACAAAAACTCTTACTATCGATCTTGGATCCCGAGACTACACACATTCTAAGGATGGATGAAAGTGGTGGATAATGGTGGTATTGGGGTGGTGGAGTGATGGCAGGTGTGAGAGAAATGGTTTGCTAAGGGATGAGTTGCAAATGAGCCAAGCACCTCCTTTTATAGCTGAAAACAGTAGCTTCACACGACCCCAGGCCCACCATGCACGGTCCCGTGTCCTTCCCTTCTCTGTCTTCATTTAATGCTGTTTTCAGCCCATCTGCACACACGACCCCGTGTGTCAACGGCACGGCCCCGTGTCTCTTGAACTTGTTGTACGAACCCAGATTTCCAAATCTGAGAGTTGACCACGGCCCATGCTTAGGAGACACGGCCCCGTGTACCTTGTCTTTTTCTGTTTGTCTTTATCCTCTGAGAATCTTGAATGGGGCACGACCCATGCCCGGCTGGCACGACCCCGTGCTTGAGTTCTGGTTTTGTTATTTTTGTCTATGGGGTGAAGCTTGGAGGGTCAGTATAGTGTGTCAACTTCCCGTCTTCGTATTTATGTTGGTTTTTGTCGTTATTTTGTTCCTTTTGTCCGTTTAAGCTCTTTTAATCCTGAAAATCAAAAGTATACAAATAAACGCACTTTTCCCAACATTAGTGTTAAAAAAGGGGTTGTTTTTATACCTTATTTGATATGATTTATATGTTGCATTTTATGCGTATCATAGACAAATCAGATTGGAACCCTAAATCAGTTCAGGTTAACAAAAAAAGTCAAAACTAGATCCTCTTTTAAGCGGTTGGGGTTTTGACAAATTTGTTGACTTGGTTTTTGACCGTTTCCTACGGTTTTCATTGGTTTTTGCTGGTTCGATCTGGTTAGAAACCTATGGGTAGTTTCAAATCGGCTTATATGTATCATGGTTTCAAACAAGTATTAGTTGGGGTCAGTTGTCACACCCCGAATTCCACGTATCACCGGTGGGCCCGGTGGGGAGTATCGTGACGTGGTTGGCAACATAATAGTCAACCAACACAATATTTAATATGCACAGCGGAAGTAAATGAAAGATATATTTCAACCGAATAAAATATTGTAATATCGTGTATCACAAACAGTTGAAATTTTATCCACGGACGGATCGAAATAAATAGGAAACAATAGTTCAACAGACTTTAGGCATCTTAAGATTGCGAGACTCTTTATTGATGCTAAGGAGAAATCCAGCCGATTACGATTAGTACCTGCATTTAATCTTTTTGGGAAAATACGTCAGTTTACACTGGTAAATACAATCAACTGACTCATTTTAAAAATGATTAAAAATTGATTTGGATGCACGTGGCACAAACTTTTTATAACTTGGGATAACTATTTAAATATATAATCCCGTAAAAGAATTACATGTTACTTATGCGTTCAGTAGCCCGGGTCGTGCCGGGTTAAAGATCAATAGACACAACACATTATTTATTTTGGCAACTGACAGGTGTACGCCTACACCCCGTGCTAAGGTCGTGGCCATTTCGTAAAATGATGCCAAGGATATCCGGGACATGGTCATTAACCCCCCAAAGGCTTTAAGTAAACAAATCAATTTAAACGGGCTGATCAAATTTCAATTAACCACCATACGATGGAAGATTTAATGCCCGACGAAGCGGTATTTTATATACCGTACCCCAAGCCCGTATAGGGAAAATAAGTTAAAAGTATTTACCTGAGCAAAGTAATAATCACAATAAGCAAAGGCAAGTAGCTTTTACTGGTCCTCCTAATCTGGAACGAAGGTTTATAATAACCTATTAGAATCCTAACGGGTCTTTAGTTAAGCTTAAGCTTAGACCGGTTAGTTTCAAAGATACGGTTCTAACGCACTGGTTAAGCAAAGACCGGATAGAATGTGATTTAGACCCGAAAAGTTTGAAGACATTCTTAATATGGGTATTTCATACACATTCTGGATTTTGAGATAAAACCAATAAGGTTTGACCCGTTTCGGCTAATTTATGCAAACTAGTTACATAAACCGAACCGAACGCGTAATAAGCGTAACGGGTAAAAGTAAGAGCCATATATAGGTTTCCTAAGTTAATATGCTTCAAATATGTTGTGACATCAGTAAGATGTCTTTTATTATGCCCGAAACGAATTTAAACACAAACTATGCCCCGTAGGGGTAGTTTGGTCATTTACAAGGTTATAAAAGAGTCTAAGTATTAACCTGAGTTACAGGTCTGATATAATCAGCAAAAATACTTAGTTTACTAAGTTATAACAGTAGGGTAAAGTATATATGTGAAATTTATCAATTATAACCAAACTATGCATCGTAGGGGCATTTTGGTAATTTCACATAAGCCGAAAAGCTCAAAACTGAAGTCTGAGTTTAACAACTTTTGCTTACTGTTAAAATACTGTAATTTACCTAAAATATCAGTAGGTATCAACCCTTGTATGTTTAAAATAGTCTTAGTACATACTATGCGTTAAAAACGCTTAAAAACGCTTAAAAACGCTTAAAAAGGCGATTAGAAGCCGTTTCTGGGTTCTATATACAAAGCTGATATTTTTATCATTCCAGAAGGTTTAAAATAATGTATTTATCATATAAAATCAGTAGCAAAAGGTTTGGGATCAAAAAGATATGTAAAACTCATTTTATAGCCCGAAAGGGCAAAACCGACAATTACCGAATTAAGCTTACGACTCTAAGTTATGCTCAGCCTAAAATTAATTAAAAATCTTCAAAAATCCCAAAATAATATATTACATCAGTGGGTAAAGAGTTTGATTTCAAAAAGTAGGTTTAAATGGGCTATACGCTAATTACGCCGTTTAATCGCTAAAGAAGCTTTCTAATTACGCTAATGAGCATAACTCTCAATCTACACCTCGAACTGATGTCAAACTTTGGGTGCAAGTTTATAATTTAGTAACTAAGGTTTCTACACTTTAACATTTTCAAAAATCACGTTTTAAGGTGAAAAGGGCATAATGGTCAACATATGAGCAATTAACGGAATCATGCATATTAATTGGATAACTAATGAACCAAGGTGTATAATCACAGAGGGTTATACTAGCATGTAACCTAGTCCAATTAAAGCTCTAATTCATTTCTAAAACATGCCAAAACGGGTCAGAACTGAAGTCAAAGCAAAAGTCAAAGCTTTGCGACTTTCGGTTCCGAACCGGGTCTAAACAGAAAATTGTCGGGTTGAACATGTTTAGACATGTTCTTACACTAATTACCAAGTTATATTAATGATCAAACAGGTTGTATGTGTTCTACATTGCTAATTATGCATAAATTGGAAATTAAGCATTCTGTTGACTTTTTAATAACAAGTTTGACCCGACAAATGGTCTAGTTAGAGTGGGAATCAGAGGGTGCCCTTTTAAGGGTTTAATGCCCACATAATTACCAACTTATAACTACTTTCAATTTGACTAATCACTGAACCATCAATGATTAATCGCTAAGTCAGCCGTTGATTACGACGGTTTGACTTTTAAGCTAAAACTAAGCAAAAACTTAACTAAGAAAGGTTAAGCATACTTACTGAAGTCCTATGCACGATTAGTGATCACTTGAGCCTGCTTTGGAGCTCCAGAAATGATCAGAAATGCTGAAGGAAGGTGTGAAGAATTGGTTGCAACCTTGTGGCCTTTTATAGTGCTCAAGAACTCATGGATTGTTGACACACAAGTCTACAATGGCCATGGATCACTTCCAGGTGTCCCTAAGTGTCTAGGGGTTGTTTAGGGGTCGTGCAAGATGAGGAAAATCGAGTTAAAGGCGGTTACAAGGGCTATGGCAGACAAGAATCCAACAAAATCAGAATTCTGATCAGGTAAGGTCGTCGCGTAGCACGACGGCATAGGGGCTAGTGCTCGCGCTACGCGAGCATGTGGTGATCTGCCAAAACAATTTTCCATTATTTGCAGTTTTGGTCCCCGGTCCTTCTAAAGGTCGCTTTCACGTCTTGTTTTGCACAATGAGCCCTCTAAATTGACTTATAAGGGCTTTAAGACATTTACCCACTTTGTTTAGTCCTGGGTTAACTTTATTGTTACCCGAAAAGTCATAAACTTCAACGTTGACGCTTTAACCCATTGTATACGAATTTGATCATAACTTTCTCATACGATAACGAAACTTTATGAAATTTATATCATGCATTCTAGTGAGCATAATTAACCGTTACAAAGCTTCGGGTTTTTCAAAAGGTCACTCAGAGGTATAACTTAAACATGTTGACACATTTAACCCCTGTAGTTTGTAATCTCTCACTTTCTTTCATATTTAGCTTTGTATGATCCATGATTTATTCGTTTGAAGATATGAGCATCATATAGGGTTAATGTACAATATATTTATTCATTGTTGACATTTAGAACTCGTATATTCACATACTTTTCATGATTGTCAACTTTAATCCTTCTATAACATTCTTTCACACGTTCAAACCTATGGCACGTGTCAACACATTATAGGACGTGAATTTTCGAGGTGTTACATCCTCACCCCCTTAAAAGAAATCTCGACCTCGAGATTTACTGAAATAAATAAGGGAATTTTTCTTTCATTGTGGACTCAACCTCCCACGTGTATTCGGGACCTCTACGGGCATCCCATTTCACCTTTACAATAGGCACATGCTTCCTTCGAAGCTTCATAACCTGTCGATCTTTAATCGAAAATGGTTTTTCCATAAATTTTAAGCTCTCATGTATATGCACATCTGTATGTGGTATGACCAGTGATTCGTTAGCGAAACACTTCTTCAGATTGCAGATGTTGAATACATTATGAATACCACTGAGCTCTGTAGGTAAGTTTAGCTTATAGGTAACTAATCCGACACATTTGATGACTTCGAACGGTCCTATGTATCTCGGGCTTAACTTTCCTTTCTTACCAAATCGCATCACTCCCTTCCAGGGTGATACTTTAAGCAACACTTTGTCACCTACTTCGAATTTCATAGGTTTACGCTTTGGATCTGCGTAGCTCTTCTGCCTATCTCGGGCAGCTTTGAGACGGTCACGAATCTGGACAATCTTGTCCGTCGTTTCAAAGACTATCTCCGGTCCTGACAGTTGGACATCTCCAACTTCTGCCCAACAAACGGCCGTTCTACACTTTCTACCGTATAAAGCCTCGAAAGGCGCAGCCTTGATGCTGGTATGGTAGCTATTGTTATATGAGAACTCAATAAATGGTAGGTGGTTATCCCAACTACCACCTAAATCAATTACACATGCACGTAGCATGTCTTCCAATGTTTGGATGGTACGCTCACTCTGTCCGTCAGTCTGAGGGTGGTAAGCCGTACTGAAATTTAAGCGCGTGCCCAAAGATTGTTGGAAGCTTTTCCAAAAATGGGATGTGTATCTAGTATCTCTGTCAGAGATAATAGACACAGGTATGCCATGTAAAGCTACAATCTTATCTACATACAGTTGGGCTAACATGTCGGAGCTATAAGTCTCCTTGATGGGTAAGAAATGTGCTGACTTAGTCAGTCTATCTACGATCACCCATATGGTATCATTTCCTTTCTTTGTCTTAGGTAACTTGGTGATAAAATCCATAGTTACCATTTCCCACTTCCACGTAGGAAGTTCAGGCTGTTGTAGCAAACCTGACGGCTTTTGATGTTCTGCTTTGACTTGCGCACACGTCAAGCATTTAGCTACATAGGTAGCTACAGACTTCTTCAAGCCTATCCACCAATAGTTGGCCTTTAGATCCTGGTACATCTTATCAGCTCCAGGATGAACGAAATATTTGGAACTATGGGCTTCCTGGAGGATAACATCCTGAAGTCCTCCATAGATTGGAACCCATATTCGTCCATTCAATCTCAGCATTCCGTCTTTGCCAAGAGATAACTGCTCCTCAGTTACTCCTAGCTTTTCGTTAGGATAGTTAGCTTCCAACACAGCTTCCTTCTGTGCAGCTAACAACCTTTCATTCAAACTGTTCTTTATTTCAATGCTCTTGGCATTGATTCGGATGGGTTTAACCCTTTCCTTTCTGCTCAAGGCATCATCGACTACATTCGCCTTGCCGGGATGGTATCTGATTTCGCAATCATAATCATTCAAAGTCTCCATCCATCGGCGCTGCCTCATGTTTAAATCCTTCTGATTAAACAGGTGCTGGAGGCTCTTGTAATCAGAATAGATCACACACTTGATTCCATATAAATAATGCCTCCATAGTTTTAGTGCAAATACAACGGCACCCAACTCCAAGTCATGGGTGGTGTAATTCTTTTCGTGCACCTTTAACTGTCGTGATGCATAGGCAATAACTTTGCCATTCTGCATAAGCACACACCCCATGCCAGTGTGTGATGCATCGCAGTAAACCACAAAATCTTCTATTCCATCTGGTAATGTCAATACGGGAGCGTTGCTCAACTTCTTCTTAAGGATATCAAAGGATTCTTGCTGCTTGGGGCCCCAAACAAATTTAACCTTCTTCCTAGTCAAGGAAGTTAAGGGCGCAGCAATCCTTGAAAAATTTTTGATGAAACGCTTGTAATATCCTGCCAATCCCAGGAAGCTATGAATCTCTATAGGTGTCTTTGGCTCTTGACAATTCATGACAGCTTCCACTTTAGCGGGGTCCACTTGGATTCCGCGTTCGCTAACCACATGTCCAAGAAATTGGACTTCACGAAGCCAGAATTCACATTTAGAGAATTTGGCATAGAGCTTCTCCTGCTGAAGTAATGAAAGAATACGTCGAAGATGCTTCTCATGATCAGCCTTGTTCTTCGAGTAGATGAGGATGTCGTCTATGAAGACGATGACAAATTTGTCTAAGTAGGGCTTGCAGACGCGATTCATGAGATCCATGGATGCCGCAGGTGCATTTGTGAGCCCAAAAGGCATCACTAAGAACTCGTAATGGCCATAACGAGTCCTAAATGCAGTCTTTTGTACATCTTCATCTTTAACCTTCAATTGATGATAGCCTGACCTCAGATCGATCTTAGAGAAGTAGCTTGCCCCTTGTAGCTGATCGAACAGATCGTCGATTCTGGGCAATGGGTACCTATTCTTGATCATGACCTTATTAAGCTCACGGTAATCGATGCACAGACGCATCGATCCATCCTTCTTCTTGACAAACAAGATTGGTGCTCCCCAAGGAGACGAACTAGGTCTAATGAAATCTTTGGCCAGCAATTCATCCAGTTGCATTCTCAATTCCTTCATCTCCGTTGGTGCCAACCTATAAGGTGCTCTAGCAACTGGTGCTGCCCCAGGGATGATGTCAATTCTGAATTCGACTTGTCTATCTGGTGGTAAACCAGGTAGTTCTTCAGGAAAAACATCAGGGTATTCAGAAATGACGGGGATATCTTCCATCTTCGGTTTCGGTTCATCAATAATCACTTGTGCCATGTAGATGACACAACCCTTCTTTAAGCACTTAGAGGCCTTGAGCATAGTCACCTGCTCAGGCAGTCCATACTGGGTATCTCCCCGAATGGTAAGTGATTCACCAGACGGAGTCTTAATCACCACTTGCTTTTTGTTGCAGACAATTTGGGCCTTGTAATGAGATAACCAGTCCATACCCAATACTATGTCAAAACCGGCTAACTTAAAGGGAAGTAGGGACAAAGGAAAAGAGTGGTTCTTAATGGATATAACACATCCATCTAAAACAGTTGAGACGGTTTCTATGGTGCCATCAGCTAACTCCACCTCATAATTCACACTTAAGGTTTTGACAGGTAAATTCAGCAATTTGCAAAACTTATTATCTACGAAAGACTTATCAGCGCCTGAATCAAAAAGTACTCTTGCATAGACATCATTTACAAGGAAAGTACCTGTAATCACATTGTCGTCCTGGACGGCTTCCTTTGCATCCATCCTGAAGACCCTAGCATTGGTCTTCTTGGCCTCTTCAGGCTTCTTGGCGTATTTAGGGCAGTTGGTTTTTATGTGCCCTTTCTCATTGCAACTGTAGCACGTTGCATCCTTCAGCTTTTTGCAATCCAAGGTCTTGTGTTCCTTGGACTTGCATATCCCGCAAGCAAAAGTTCTTGACTGAGTCTGCGAGTTCGATTCGAGTCTGCACTTTCAAAAGTGCTGTTTCTTGCAAATCTTGCACTTGGGCTTATCACCAGACTGATGCCCATCCTTCTTTGACTCAAACCCCCTCTTGTTGTCACTGTTTCCTCGGTGCTTCTTGTTTGACCTCTGTGAATTATCATCTTCACGTTTTCTTTTCTCAGCATCTTTGTTCCTCAGCGATCTTTGTCTGACCGCGTCCAGAGTGAGGGACAGAGATATGTCAGCTACAGATCTGAAAGTAGCTGGCCGAGAGGCCTTCATGCTTGCCTTTATCTCGGGGGCTAAACCCCCAATGAAACGAGCTATTCGTTTGGGTTCCGGGGTCACCAAATACGGAACCAACCTCGACATTGTATTAAAGCTCGTGAGGTAAGCTTGGCAATCTAGATTGGTCATTACCAACGAAAGAAAATCTGACTCAATCTTCTCGACCTCATGTTGAGGACAGTAATTCTCCCTGATGAGGGCAACGAATTGTTCCCATGACATATTGTACAATGGGATCTTCCCAGTGGCTTAAATCAGTGATCTCCACCAGGCTAAAGCCTCGCCTTTAAAAGATTGCGACACAAACTTGACTATATCCCTCTTAGCGCACCCGCTGATATCCACTACTGTATCCATCTCGTCTAACCACGTCATGCAGTCAATGGCTCCTTTTTCCCCAGTGAAATCTCTGGGTTTGCATGAAACAAAGTATTTATAGGAGCAACCCTTACTACGGGGTTCTTGATTTAGTACAATCTGTTGAGATGAAGCACTATGGTGGTTTGAGGAGAGTCGATCATCATCTTTCTTCGGTTCTTCCTTCTTGGAAGGTGGCTTCGAATGCGGTGTAGATAGGGTCCTACTTCGAGTCCCACTATATTCTTCGTACTGCCGCTCTAAGGCCTTTGTAACTGCGTCGTCTACTAACGCTTTCAGTTCAGCACCCGTTATATTAATTCGGGCGTTATCATTATTCTCCACTGGGTGACTATTAATTTCATCCGAGTCAGCCATTTTAATTGAACTGTTACATAAAACAAGGACAATAGTTTACTTGGGAGTTTATTATGGAATTGTCTTTTATGGCAATTCATTAACCATGGTAAACATAGACCATATTTGGTTAATTTGTTACTCACATTCATTTAGGATTTCTATTATAATTTATCCTAATTATAAAGCAATAATAGTTTTATTAGTAGCACAAAAGGCCTAGTCACAAGGACATTTTAAATTTTAAGCCATGATTTCAGAGAATCAAGGCATGAAGGTTTGAACATAGTTCTTTACCTTTTTCAGACAGGGTCATAGACTATTACTGTCTTTTGTCTCATATATAAAAAAATGAGAAGGGCCCGTAGGCATTATATTACCAATGTATGATCAAAATATGATCATCTTAATTGATGATTTAAACCCATGATCCAGAGATCATTAAGTTGGGTTAGGAATCTTTTGAAGAATCCTTATATAAATGACGTGTGTGATTTTAACGAATCACATCTGCCAGGAACGTTAACATGTTTTCAGATGTTAACTGGGATCCGAATCTTTTAAACAGGTCTTACCATCTTGGCCAGGTCTTTACAATGACACTCAGGCTAGGTTTCACTCTTAAGATTCTTATTCAATATTTAATAGGCAGATCATTATTAAAAGGAATGGTTTTGATTTATTTATTTCATACATAATATCTATGCATATAATGGCAAAAATGAAATTTATAAACTAAACATTCCATTAATTATTAATAGATTACACATCGCCCTAAACGGGTCTTTTTAACAAACACTTACCCACGCAGGGGTCAAACTGAAATACTAGTCCACGCAGGGACTTAAACAAACAACATACCCTCGTAGGGGTTAACAGAAAGATAGACCCACGCAGGGGTCAAAACAAACAAACAAACAAACATACCCACACAGGGGCTAATACAGCAAGACAGGCCCACGCAGGGGCTTCTCTACAACAAACAATGGAAGGATTCAATGGTCCTTCTTGCTCTTCCCCTTTATCAAGCTTGTCAATCCCTGGAAGAAGGTTTGTCGCTCCCTGCGATCTCGGTGAAAGTCTCGCTCGACCTGGTCCAGTCTCTGAAGAATTTCCTCCCGTTCTGGGGGAGAAAACCGTGGCGGCTGCGATTGTGTCCGTATTATAGGTCTGGCAGGTATCTGGTACCCATGAGTTGGGTATCCTGCTCCCCAAGGAGCTCCAAACGGTCCTTCAGGGTTAAAGGCGTTGTAATTGGCTGCTACCAAGTATGGGTCGGCTTCAGCGTAATTGTAGTTGGTGTGAACCGGCGACCCAAATGGGTTGTACGTCATAGAACCAGTGTAGGCAGGAATCGGGTTATCAAAACCCATCGGTGGTGGTTGCGGTGCAACTGGGTTTGAAGGTCCACCCATTTGTGGATCTTCTTGAAGTGGCGGATAATGACTGCCACTTGATTGTCGAGGAGAGCTAAAATGAAAGTCCCCTCCTCGTGCAGACATACGTGCTCCGGTTCTCCTACGCCTCAGCGGTTGCGGAGGTGCCGGCCGAACTGGCGGCGGTGGAGGCGGTGGCGTGACTGCCACGAATCGTGAATTCTCAGAGGGATCCTGCTGCTGATGATGAGGCGACGAATGATGCGAGGGAGTAAAATACCACTCGTGTTGATTAAATCGTGCCTGGTAACTGTCCGGACCATGGTAGGGTGATCCATGAAAAGACGAACCATCCGAGACCTCGATGGGATGGTTGGGAGTTCCGGTTGCGGGCTCGATGGGATCGGTGTCCTCGTCCATATCCTCTGCATGATCGCCGGAGTAATGATCCTCTGGCCCCAATGGGTTAAAACCCACTGGTTCTTGTATGTAATTTGCCGGGTTAAACCGGCCCCTAAAAACAGGTGTGGGGTTACCAAAGGAATTATGCGATGGAGATCGCTGAAGAGGTATGTAAGAAGGTTGAGGGTTGTCGGGCTCATTTTCTGACTGTGGCCCATATGAGTTGTGAATGGGAGGTGTTGAACTGTGTGAGACAGATCGTCTAGCAGGTTCAAAAAGGTTCCTCCGGTTTTCTCTAGGGTCAGCACTCGCAGTGGTGGTAGGAGCTCGCATGTGCGAAGGCCCTGCCTCGTCGTCATTGGGGGCGGTGATTGGCCCCTTGCCTCGTCCTCTTCGTCGAAAGAATCTTGGCGGCATATTTAATCCTGTCAATACAACATAAGATAACGACAAGAATATATATAAAATAAAAGACAATGTAAAAATAAATTGAAACAAATTTGGATTGTTCCTATGTTCTTTGTCTATACTCGAAATTTTTTGGAATGTGCAATTGTGTAACTGAGATTAAACACAAAAGGTTAGTGTTTAATTCACTCAGTGTTGGCTCTGATACCAACCTGTCACACCCCGAATTCCACGTATCACCGGTGGGCCCGGTGGGGAGTATCGTGACGTGGTTGGCAACATAATAGTCAAACAACACAATATTTAATATGCACAGTGGAAGCAAATGAAAGATATATTTCAACCGAATAAAATATTGTAATATCGTGTATCACAAACAGTTGAAATTTTATCCACAGACGGATCGAAATAAATAGGAAACAATAGTTCAACAGACTTTAGGCATCTTAAGCTTGCGAGACTCTTTATTGATGCTAAGGAGAAATCCAGCCGATTACGATTAGTACCTGCATTTAATCTTTTTGGGAAAATACGTCAGTTTACACTGGTAAATACAATCAACTGACTCATTTTAAAAATGATTAAAATTGATTTGGATGCACGTGGCACAAACTTTTTATAACTTGGGATAACTATTTAAATATATAATCTCGTAAAAGAATTACATGTTACTTATGCGTTCAGTAGCCCGGGTCGTGCCGGGTTAAAGATCAATAGACACACCACATTATTTATTTTGGCAACTGACATGTGTACGCCTACACCCCGTGCTTAGGTCGTGGCCATTTCGTAAAATGATGCCAAGGATATCCGGGACATGGTCATTAACCCCCCAAAGGCTTTAAGTAAACAAAACAATTTAAACGGGTCGATCAAATTTCAATTAACCACCATACGATGGAAGATTTAATGCCCGACCAAGCGGTATTTTATATACCGTACCCCAAGCCCGTATAGGGAAAATAAGTTAAAAGTATTTAGCTGAGCAAAGTAATAACCACAATAAACAAATGCAAGTAGCTTTTACTGGTCCTCCTAATCTGGAACGAAGGTTTATAATAACCTATTAGAATCCTAACGGGTCTTTAGTTAAGCTTAAGCTTAGACCGGTTAGTTTCAAAGATACGATTCGAACGCACTGGTTAAGCGAAGACCGGATGGAATGTGATTTAGACCTGACAAGTTTGAAGACTTTCTTAATATGGGTATTTCATACACATTCTGGATTTTGAGATAAAACCGATAAGGTTTGACCCGTTTCGGCTAATTTATGCAAACTAGTTACATAAACCGAACCGAACGCGTAATAAGCGTAACGGGTAAACGTAAGAGCCATATACAGGTTTCCTAAGTTAATATGCTTCAAATATGTTGTGACATCAGTAAGATGTCTTTTATTATGCCCGAAACGAATTTAAACACAAACTATGCCCCGTAGGGGTAGTTTGGTCATTTACAAGGTTATAAAAGAGTCTAAGTATTACCTAAGTTACAGTTCTGATATAATCAGCAAAAATACTTAGTTTACTAAGTTATAACAGTAGGGTAAAGTATATATGTGAAATTTATCAATTATAACCAAACTATGCACCGTAGGGGCATTTTGGTAATTTCACATAAGCCGAAAAGCTCAAAACTGAAGTCTGAGTTTAACAACTTTTTCTTACTGTTAAAATATTATAATATACCTAAAATATCAGTAGGTATCAACCCTTGTATGTTTAAAATAGTCTTAGTACATACTATGCGTTAAAAACGCTTAAAAAGGCGATTAGAAGCCGTTTCCGGGTTCTATATACAAAGCTGATATTATATCATTCCAAAACGTTTAAAATAATGTATTTATCATATAAAATCAGTATCAAAAGGTTTGGGATCAAAAAGATATGTAAAACTCATTTTATAGCCCGAAAGGGCAAAACCGACAATTACCGAATTAAGCTTACGACTCTAAGTTATGCTCAGCCTAAAATTAATTAAAAATCTTCAAAAATCCCAAAATAATATATTACATCAGTGGGTAAAGAGTTTGATATCAAAAAGTAGGTTTAAATGGGCTATACGCTAATTACGCCGTTTAATCGCTAAAGAAGCTTTCTAATTACGCTAATGAGCATAACTCTCAATCTACACCTCGAACTGATGTCAAACTTTGGGTGCAAGTTTATAATTTAGTAACTAAGGTTTCTACACTTTTACATTTTCAAAAATCACGTTTTAAGGTGAAAAGGGCATAATGGTCAACATATGAGCAATTAACGGAATCATGCATATTAATTGGATAACTAATGAACCAAGGTGTATAATCACAGAGGGTTATACTAGCATGTAACCTAGTCCAATTAAAGCTCTAAGGCATTTCTAAAACATGCCAAAACGGGTCAGAACTGAAGTCAAAGCAAAAGTCAAAGCTTTGCGACTTTCGGTTCCGAACCGGGTCTAAACAGAAAATTGTCGGGTTGAACATGTTTAGACATGTTCTTACACTAATTACCAAGTTATATTAATGATCAAACAGGTTGTATGTGTTCTACATTGCTAATTATGCATAAATTGGAAATTAAGCATTCTGTTGACTTTTTAATAACAAGTTTGACCCGACAAATGGTCTAGTTAGTGTAGGAATCAGAGGGTGCCCATTTAAGGGTTTAATGCCCATATAATTACCAACTATAACTACTTTCAATTCGACTAATCACTGAACCATCAATGATTAATCGCTAAGTCAACCGTTAATTACGACAGTTTGACTTTTAAGCTAAAACTAAGCGAAAACTTAACTAAGAAAGGTTAAGCATACTTACTGAAGTCCTATGCACGATTAGTGATCACTTGAGCCTGCTTTGGAGCTCCAGAAATGCTGAAGGAAGGTGTGAAGAATTGGTTGCAACCTTGTGGCCTTTTATAGTGCTCAAGAACTCATGGATTGTTGACACACAAGTCTACAATGGCCATGGATCACTTCCAGATGTCCCTAAGTGTCTAGGGGTTGTTTAGGGGTCGTGCAATATGAGGAAAATCGAGTTAAAGGCGGTTACAAGGGCTATGGCAGACAAGAATCCAACAAAATCAGAATTCTGATCAGGTAAGGCCGTCGCATAGCGCGACGGCATAGGGGCTAGTGCTCGCGCTACGCGAGCATGTGGTGATCTGCCAAAACAATTTTCCATTATTTGCAGTTTTGTTCCCCGGTCCTTCTAAAGGTCGCTTTCACGTCTTGTTTTGCACAATGAGGCCTCTAAATTGACTTATAAGGGCTTTAAGACATTTACCCACTTTGTTTAGTCCTCGGTTAACTTTATTGTTACCCGAAAAGTCATAAACTTCAACGTTGACGCTTTAACCCCTTGTATACGAATTTGATCATAACTTTCTCATACGATAATGAAACTTTATGAAATTTATATCGTGCATTCTAGTGAGCATAATTAACCGTTACAAAGCTTCGGGTTTTTCAAAAGGTCACTCAGAGGTATAACTTAAACATGTTGACACATTTAACCCCTATAGTTTGTAATCTCTCACTTTCTTTCATATTTAGCTTCGTATGATCCATGATTTATTCGTTTGAAGGTATGAGCATCATGTAGGGTTAATGTACAATATATTTATTCATTGTTGACATTTAGAACTCGTATATTCACATACTTTTCATGATTGTCAACTTTAATCCTTCTATAACATTCTTTCACACGTTCAAACCTATGACACGTGTCAACACATTATAGGACGTGAATTTTCGAGGTGTTACATCAGTTCACAGATGTCGGTTCTCAAACTAGTTTGAATTTGCATCTCTGTTGTCACACCCCCAAATTCCACCTGCGGAGTACCGTCCGCTTGAGGGCGTGACCGACCAGGATCCAGCCACCAATTATACTGAGCATTGGATAATAGCGAGGATGATCACCAACCATAATGGTTAGTAAACACCATAGTTTAAAGTTCAAATGTTTAAGTTCAAATATCAATTAAGTAAGTAGCGGAAGCATAGATAAAATAGTTTAAACAAGGTTCAAATTATTTAGAACCCAACACGCGGGTTTACACGACCACTACACTTCCCAAGCAGCAGCTCCACAGTCACTGGTTACCTGCAAAGCATGCAGTAAGGGGTCAACAATAATGCTGAGTGAGTTCACTAGTTGTCCAGTTTTAATTACCGAAAACTTGTTTCACCAGTTAATTTATCCGTTTATACATGCCATGGGGAGCTACCCCAAAAGTTAGCAACTAAACTGTTTTTCCAATACCGAACACTAGGTGACCGTTGCGTATCCGCAAGAGAGTGCCCCGATGTCAATGTTCTATCATCATTGACGGATGCCTGAGTACATTAGTTCACGACCGATCCCATACCTTGGCACGGTGTGAGGTTGGTAAGACCTAAATAGCGCTATCAACTAATAACCCGTTCGCCTGGCCCCGGCGACTAATCGGTATTAAGTAGTAGGGACTTTAAGTGATAGAGTTTCGTTTAGTGCCGTTTGTTGCAATCCGTATAAACAGTAATTAACTAAAAGGTTCCCAATAACAAGGGAAGAAAAGTAAGTTGTATCCCTTATAAGGGGATAGTGTTGTCTTTAGTTCCGTTTCCCAAACCACCGGGAATACATGCTTTAGGTTGTGAACTCACCTTGGGTTGCTCGGTAGATTAATTACCCGGTTGATCACGTTGGTCACCACGTCCTAGCATGGTTACCAATATAGGTCAAGTTGGGGTACAAGTATTCACGTATAATTTACACATAACTAACACATAGCATGCTCAACATATAATTACAGCAACAGTTAATAGTCAACACGTAGCCCAACTAAACAGTAACAAGCATGTACAGTGAATACACTTAGGCCCAATAACTAACAGCCCAGTCGAGACCAGGACACTCAGTTGCGAGTCGCAACCAGAGGTTGCGGCTTATCACGTCTTGGTTGCGAGTCGCAACCGGTATTTCGACTGGTCATGTCTTGGTTACGAGTCGCAACCGGAGGTTTCGAGTTGTCGTGATCCGGTTACGAGTCACAACCGCCGTGGTTTCGAGTTGTCAAGCTTTGGTTGCGAGTCGCAACCGGGGGTTGCGAGTCGCAACCTCGGATACGTGCACAAGAATCCTTCTAGAACCTGTTCCAACAGTACTATCCAATAGAATTGAGATTTCATGCAAAGTGTGTACTATCTCCAATAAACATGTTTTATTGTCTAATTCTCACCAAAACAGATCAAAACACAGCATTTTCAAATATTTTCATGATCTTCAAACTGTTCTTAATATGTTCATCATGTATTCAAGCAGTTCATCCAATACTCATACACATTCAATATGTTTATCCTACACATTCATATTGTTCTTCATTTGCAATCATGTTCACCCAAAACAAAATACCATTTAGTCATCAACATCGGCCCTATATCTAGCACATTATTACCGATTTAGACATCATCAACAAACACTCGGTATTTGTGGTTTTGTATATCATTTATTCAAGCCAATTCACAGCTAATATTCAAGTAACAAGTCTTAACAAGTTTCATATCAATATGGCAAGAAATATCATCATTCTAAACAACATCTTTAAACAATCATAATCATACAATCATCGGTTAACACAATCATTATTCATAACATGTTCATAACATATTCATAGTATCAAGGATCATTATTCATGTTATCATATCATGAGAGGAGGCATATCATATTAATCTTCACATTCAAGCTAAAACACATTATCCTTATCATGCTATCAACCATAATGCACCAAAATCATAGTAAACACTTAAAATACTAACCGATTAGTAGTCAAAAGTGTGAAGGTATGGAAGATTGGTGAAGGGAGTTTCCGAGTGATGACAATGAGCTTGAACCGGGATGATCCGAGATGATCCGAGAGCTCCTTGTTGTTGTTTCCGGTTTGATCCGAGAGAGGGAGAGGAGAGGAGGTGAGTTTGATGTTATGACCTTAGGGTTTTAGGGTTTTAGTGAGAGAGAGAGAGGGAGAGTGTGTGAGGTGAGAGAGTGTGGGAGTGGTGTTGCCAAAATGGTGCAAGTTGTGAGGGTGGCCGGTTATATATCTCGAGTGGGTAAGGGGGGGTTTCCGGGTGGGCTAAGGTTACGGCCCAACCGGTCCATATCGTTACTTGTTTACTCGAGACCGGGTGGTCTCGAGTCGGGTTCGGTTCGGTTCGGTTCACACTTATATATATATATATATACATACATAATACACACGACACAATCAAAAGATCACATAATGCACAACAATAAATAACAAGTTCTCATTTAATATTATATATATACGCACATACATTCATTTAAAGACGACAGTTGGTTCGGGGAAAACCCGAAGTGTCACATTATCCCCAAGTTTTAAGAACTTTCGTCCCGAAAGTTAAAGCAGCCACTGACAAGCTAGTAAAAGTGAGAGCGTTTCAACGGGGTGTCACATCATCCCCCCGTTAGTTTGGAATTTCGTCCCGAAATTCAGTTGTAGCTTCAGTGCTGGGGGTTTCATTTGGGAACAGCTGGGGATACTTGCGCTTCATCTGGTCTTCCCGCTCCCAGGTAAACTCTGGGCCACGACGTGAGTTCCAACGAACTCGCACGAGGGGTATCTGGCTACGTTTGAGGGTTTTGATCTCACGATCCGTGATCTCAACGGGTTCCTCAGTAAAGTGTAGCTGTTCGTCGATAGTAAGTTCCTTGTAAGGAATGACGAGTGTTTCATCTGATAGACACTTCTTCAGATTAGACACGTGGAAGACATTGTGCACAGCACTCAGTTCTTCAGGCAGATTCAATCTGTAAGCGGCCGTGCCGATCTTTTCGGTAACTTCAAAGGGTCCGACATATCTGGGATTAAGCTTGCCCCGTTTTCCAAAACGAACCACACCCTTCCAGGGTGAGACCTTAAGTAGAGCCCGTTCACCAACCTGGAACTCTTGTGGTTTCCTATCTTTATCAGCGTAGTACTTTTGACGGTCACGAGCTGCCGCCATGCGTTGCCTAATCTGGGCGATCTTTTCTGTGGTGTCGACTACATGTTCCGGGCCTGTGATTTGGCTGTCACCAACTTCAGCCCAGCAGAGAGGCGATCGACATTTACGGCCGTACAATGCCTCAAAGGGTGCTGCCTGAATGCTGGTGTGGTAGCTGTTGTTGTAGGAGAATTCCACCAACGGTAGGTGCTTCTCCCAATTCTTGCCAAAATCGATCACACATGCCCTAAGCATGTCTTCGAGGGTTTGGATGGTGCGTTCAGACTGCCCATCCGTTTGCGGGTGATAAGCGGTGCTCATGTCTAAACGTGAGCCAAAAGATTTGTGCATGGCTTGCCACAACTCAGAAGTAAAACGCGCGTCTCGATCAGAAATAATAGAGGTAGGCACTCCGTGCTTCGAGACCACTTCTTTTAAGTATACCTCTGCTAGGGTAGAGAACTTGTCTGTTTCTTTAATGGCCAAGAAGTGTGCAGACTTAGTTAGGCGATCCACTATCACCCAAATGGTGTCATTTCCTCGCTGAGACCTAGGCAGGCTAGTAACAAAATCCATGGAAATCTGCTCCCATTTCCATTGCGGGATTTCTGGCTGTTGGAGTAGGCCTGATGGTTTCTGATACTCAGCCTTGACTCTTGCGCAGGTTAAACATTTTCTGACATACGTTGCTATGTGGGCTTTCATGCCGGGCCACCAATAGGTAGCCCTCAAGTCGTGGTACATCTTATCTGAACCTGGATGTACTGAGTAACGGGACTTATGAGCTTCATCCATCACCAGGTCACGTAAATTTCCATAAAGCGGAACCCATATGCGTCCGGCTACGTAATAGGCGCCGTCTTCTTTTTGTTCCATTCGTTGTTTCGATCCTCGTAGGGACTCGGCCCTGATGTTCTCGGCTTTCAATGCTTCAACCTGAGCATTTCGAATTTGATTAGGGAGGTTCGAGTGGATAGTGAGCTGTAAGGCACGAACACGCTTGGGTTTGGTCTCCTTTCTGCTGAGGGCATCAGCTACCACATTAGCCTTGCCTGGGTGATATTTGATCGCACACTCGTAGTCATTTAGGAGTTCGACCCATCGGCGTTGTCGCATATTCAACTCTTTTTGTCCCATTATGTGCTGGAGACTCTTGTGGTCAGTGTAAATCGTGCACTTGGTGCCATACAAGTAATGTCGCCAAAGCTTGAGCGCGAAGACCACAGCTCCAAATTCTAAGTCATGCGTCGTATAGTTCCGTTCGTGGACCTTGAGTTGTCGCGAGGCGTAAGCAATAACTTTCTCGCGTTGCATCAATACGCAGCCAAGTCCTTGAATAGAAGCGTCGCAGTAAACGACAAAGTCGTCGGTACCTTCGGGTAAGGAGAGGATAGGAGCACTACAAAGGTTCTCCTTTAGTTCCTGGAAGGCAGATTCCTGAGCGTTACTCCATTTGTAAGCAACACCTTTCTGAGTGAGTGTCGTAAGTGGTTGAGCGATCTTAGAGAATCCCTTGATAAATCTTCGATAGTATCCTGCCAATCCCAAGAATTGGCGAACTTCGGTCGGAGTCTTAGGCACAGGCCAATTCTTAATGGACTCAATCTTAGCAGGGTCAACATGAATCCCTTCCTGATTGACGATGTGCCCAAGGAAATGGACTTCTCTAAGCCAGAAATCACATTTCGAGAATTTGGCGTACAGTTGCTCATTGCGAAGGAGTTCGAGAATAAGACGTAGGTGTTGTTCATGCTCCTCTCGGCTCTTCGAGTAGATTAGGATGTCGTCGATGAATACGATTACGAACTTGTCGAGGTAGGGTTTGCATACTCGGTTCATGAGATCCATGAAGATTGCAGGTGCGTTGGTCATACCGAAAGGCATAACGAGGAATTCGTAGTGACCATAGCGGGTTCTGAAGGCAGTCTTAGAGATGTCCTCATCGCGGACTCTCAGCTGGTGATAACCCGATCGCAGATCAATCTTGGAATAATAGCTCGACCCTTGCAGCTGGTCAAACAGGTCGTCGATACGGGGAAGTGGATAGCGGTTCTTGATGGTAACCTTGTTAAGTTCGCGGTAGTCAATGCACATTCGGAATGAGCCATCTTTCTTTTTGACGAAGAGCACTGGGGCTCCCCAGGGTGATGAACTAGGACGGATAAAACCTTTGTCCAAAAGTTCTTGTAGTTGGGTAGAAAGCTCCTTGAGCTCCGCGGGGGCTAATCGATAAGGTGCACGAGCTATAGGTGCTGCTCCGGGAGCTAGCTCGATTTGAAATTCGACCTGACGGTGAGGAGGGAGTCCAGGTAGTTCCTCCGGGAATACCTCGAGATAGTCGCGTACAACTGGAAAATCTTCAATCCTGTTTTCCATTTTCTGTGTGTCGGTAATGAGGGCTAAGATAGCGGTGTGCCCCTTTCGTAGGTACTTCTGGGCCTTTAAGAATGAAATGATGCCTGTGACTTCTCCGCTCTTGTCGCCTTGAACTATAAGGGGTTTGCCTGGGGGACGGGGAATACGAATAGCTTTCTCTTGGCAGAGGATTTCAGCTCGATGTTTGGATAACCAATCCATACCAATAATGACGTCGAAGCTTCCAAGAATGATGGGGAAAAGATTGATACGGAAGGTCTGACCAGACAACTCTAATTTGCAGTTACGAATTATGTGTGAGGCCTCGAGGTTTCTACCATTAGCTATTTCAACGGTGTGCTTAGAGCTCAGCGGCGTGAGAGTGAGCTTAAGTTTCTTACTAATACGTAGGGATACATAACTAGCATCTGCTCCGGAATCAAATAGCATGGAAACATAACGATCATTAAGTAGGAACTTACCCGCTACAACGTTGGGGTCATTCCTTGCTTCCCCAGCTCCAATCACAAAAGCTTTTCCTCTAGCACCATTTCCAGCATTGTTGTTATTGTTCCCAGCACCCTGATTGTTGTTGTTTTGATTCAGTTCAGGGCAATCCTTTCGTATGTGCCCCGTTGCTCCACACTTGAAGCACCCACGATTGTTTCCTTGTTGCTGCTGTTGCTGATTCTGCCTAGCTGGGAACTGGCTTCGGCAGTCTTTGGCTTCGTGCCCCATCTTGTTGCATCGCTGACACTGACCTTTTCCACATGGCCCACTGTGATGTCGGTTACATTTGTTACACTTAGGGTGGTTTCCTCGATAGCCACCCTGTTGCTGAGGGCCCTTGTTGCTTTCAGTCTTCCTTTGTTGAACTGGGGCCCGAGTGGGGTTAGCATCCTTTCCCTGACTTCCATCCCACTTTCGCTTGTTATCGCCAGAAGTTCCAGCAGTAGCACCGATCCTCGGGGGCAGCTTGCCCTCTTCCACAGCCTGATTGGTGAGTTTGTGAGCAAGACGAACCACAGGCTGTATGGTATTGAGGTTGGCCGAGGTCACATGGCTCCGGATCTCTGGGACCAAGCCTTTGATGTACAATTCGACCCTTCGATACATAGGCTGGGACATGTTTGGGCAAAGTGCAGCATAGTCGTTGGACTGCTTGGTGTAGGTCTCAATCTCTGACCCAACCATCTTGAGTGCATAGTACTCGTTCTCGAGTTTGTGGATGTCATCCCTGTGACAGTATTCCTCTTTGATCATGTCCTTGAAATCTTCCCATGCCGTAGCATTAGCAGTTTCCAGACCAAGCATCTGAATTTGTGCCTTCCACCATGAAAGCGCGTTTCCTTCAAGTGTACCAGTTGCGTACTTAACCCAGTTAGCAGGGGGACACTCGCAGACAGCAAAGACAGCTTCGGCCTTTTCAATCCAATGCAGAAGGCCTATGGCACCCTCAGTGCCGTTGAAAGGGAGAGGCTTGCCATCCATGAAGGTTTTGAAAGTACAAACACGTGGTTGCGCAGGCGCAGGCTGACCTGTTGTGAGAAATGGAGCGAATAGGTTTTAGAGGTGAAAAGACGATGTGGGGGTAGGATCTAAACATCCTATAGCAACGAGTTTACCTCCAGGGTGAGCTGCGAAAGCTGCAGCCACCGTGTTGAGCAAGTTAGCGAATTGAGCCTGGGTCATGTTAACGCTTCCTCTTCCGCGTCCACTCATTGTCTTCATAACCAGAAAACACAGTATGAGTGTGATGTCGTAACGTAGCGAGAATAAGATAGAAGAGGGAGGTGTATCTATCTAATCAGGCACACTAGTATGTATAATAGAGCAGTCAACATAAGGTAAACAAGCAAGTAAACACAAGTCCGAGCTACGAGGTCTAGTATGTCGAGTCTTGCCCTTGGAGTGTAGTGTCGTCACGAGTCACGGGTTATAGTCTGGTTTTTCTCAAAAAGACTTCCCTTTTTAAAACCAAGTTCACTATAACCAATGGCTCTGATACCAATCTGTCACACCCCCAAATTCCACCTGCGGAGTACCGTCCGCTTGAGGGCGTGACCGACCAGGATCCAGCCACCAATTATACTGAGCATTGGATAATAGCGAGGATGATCACCAACCATAATGGTTAGTAAACACCATAGTTTAAAGTTCAAATGTTTAAGTTCAAATATCAATTAAGTAAGTAGCGGAAGCATAGATAAAATAGTTTAAACAAGGTTCAAATTATTTAGAACCCAACACGCGGGTTTACACGACCACTACACTTCCCAAGCAGCAGCTCCACAGTCACTGGTTACCTGCAAAGCATGCAGTAAGGGGTCAACAATAATGCTGAGTGAGTTCACTAGTTGTCCAGTTTTAATTACCGAAAACTTGTTTCACCAGTTAATTTATCCGTTTATACATGCCATGGGGAGCTACCCCAAAAGTTAGCAACTAAACTGTTTTTCCAATACCGAACACTAGGTGACCGTTGCGTATCCGCAAGAGAGTGCCCCGATGTCAATGTTCTATCATCATTGACGGATGCCTGAGTACATTAGTTCACGACCGATCCCATACCTTGGCACGGTGTGAGGTTGGTAAGACCTAAATAGCGCTATCAACTAATAACCCGTTCGCCTGGCCCCGGCGACTAATCGGTATTAAGTAGTAGGGACTTTAAGTGATAGAGTTTCGTTTAGTGCCGTTTGTTGCAATCCGTATAAACAGTAATTAACTAAAAGGTTCCCAATAACAAGGGAAGAAAAGTAAGTTGTATCCCTCATAAGGGGATAGTGTTGTCTTTAGTTCCGTTTCCCAAACCACCGGGAATACATGCTTTAGGTTGTGAACTCACCTTGGGTTGCTCGGTAGATTAATTACCCGGTTGATCACGTTGGTCACCACGTCCTAGCATGGTTACCAATATAGGTCAAGTTGGGGTACAAGTATTCACGTATAATCTACACATAACTAACACATAGCATGCTCAACATATAATTACAGCAACAGTTAATAGTCAACACGTAGCCCAACTAAACAGTAACAAGCATGTACAGTGAATACACTTAGGCCCAATAACTAACAGCCCAGTCGAGACCAGGACACTCAGTTGCGAGTCGCAACCAGAGGTTGCGGCTTATCACGTCTTGGTTGCGAGTCGCAACCGGTATTTCGACTGGTCATGTCTTGGTTACGAGTCGCAACCGGAGGTTTCGAGTTGTCGTGATCCGGTTACGAGTCGCAACCGCCGTGGTTTCGAGTTGTCAAGCTTTGGTTGCGAGTCGCAACCGGGGGTTGCGAGTCGCAACCTCGGATACGTGCACAAGAATCCTTCTAGAACCTGTTCCAACAGTACTATCCAATAGAATTGAGATTTCATGCAAAGTGTGTACTATCTCCAATAAACATGTTTTATTGTCTAATTCTCACCAAAACAGATCAAAACACAGCATTTTCAAATATTTTCATGATCTTCAAACTGTTCTTAATATGTTCATCATGTATTCAAGCAGTTCATCCAATACTCATACACATTCAATATGTTTATCCTACACATTCATATTGTTCTTCATTTGCAATCATGTTCACCCAAAACAAAATACCATTTAGTCATCAACATCGGCCCTATATCTAGCACATTATTACCGATTTAGACATCATCAACAAACACTCGGTATTTGTGGTTTTGTATATCATTTATTCAAGCCAATTCACAGCTAATATTCAAGTAACAAGTCTTAACAAGTTTCATATCAATATGGCAAGAAATATCATCATTCTAAACAACATCTTTAAACAATCATAATCATACAATCATCGGTTAACACAATCATTATTCATAACATGTTCATAACATATTCATAGTATCAAGGATCATTATTCATGTTATCATATCATGAGAGGAGGCATATCATATTAATCTTCACATTCAAGCTAAAACACATTATCCTTATCATGCTATCAACCATAATGCACCAAAATCATAGTAAACACTTAAAATACTAACCGATTAGTAGTCAAAAGTGTGAAGGTATGGAAGATTGGTGAAGGGAGTTTCCGAGTGATGACAATGAGCTTGAACCGGGATGATCCGAGATGATCCGAGAGCTCCTTGTTGTTGTTTCCGGTTTGATCCGAGAGAGGGAGAGGAGAGGAGGTGAGTTTGATGTTATGACCTTAGGGTTTTAGGGTTTTAGTGAGAGAGAGAGAGGGAGAGTGTGTGAGGTGAGAGAGTGTGGGAGTGGTGTTGCCAAAATGGTGCAAGTTGTGAGGGTGGCCGGTTATATATCTCGAGTGGGTAAGGGGGGGTTTCCGGGTGGGCTAAGGTTACGGCCCAACCGGCCCATATCGTTACTTGTTTACTCGAGACCGGGTGGTCTCGAGTCGGGTTCGGTTCGGTTCACACTTATATATATATATATATACATACATAATACACACGACACAATCAAAAGATCACATAATGCACAACAATAAATAACAAGTTCTCATTTAATATTATATATATACGCACATACATTCATTTAATGACGACAGTTGGTTCGGGGAAAACCCGAAGTGTCACATCTGTCTAGTAGTATACGCTAAAAACGTGTCCAGTCACCATCACCTCAACATTATATATATTTAATTTATTTAATATATATAATTGGAAAGTGGATGTGAATACTAATTTGAATTTTAAAATAATATATAGTTTTTTCTTCATATTTTTATAATAATATATAGTTTTTCTATCATATCATATTTACTTTTAACCTTTATAATATTTCTATAATTTTTAACTTTTAATGAGTTTCTTTTCTGATATTGTCTGAACAACATTGGTATCAGTACCGTATAACATCCGTATAGTTTTTTATCAGCATTTTATAGAATTTAAATATATTGTCCTCATGTGCTTATTATTATTTATGATTCGATAAAAGTTCTAATCGAACAGGTCATATATATCATCACAAATTGAACATATACCGACCAAACAACATCGATAGCAATACCAACTTCCTTTTTATAGTCTTTTCGACGTGGAGGTATAAAATTCGTTAAACACAGACTTATATTTGCAATAAAGTATTTCTTAGTATCGTAAGCTATATCGAGTGTTTATATGCTATCGGTATCCTGATGAACTGATACCGGCCGAACAACACCGATATCGGTATATGTATTCTTTTTATGGTTTTCAATCGATGTAAAATACGTGTATTGCTATGTCGAGTGCAGTATCGTACTAGTACCGTAATGAACCAGACCGATAATGACCAAAGACCCGCAGCGACGCGCGTGAGAATCACACTAGTATATATATAATATAGGGTAAGGTTCATTTGAGAACCTTATTGCGAGAACCTCGAGAACCGCGAGAACCAATGTGAACACAAAATAAAATCTAAAAAAAAATCAAAAAGCACTTAAATTTTTTTTTAGTATTTAAAAAAAATCGCTATATTTAGTTATCAAAAAATAACTTTTTTTTCGAGTAACAGTTATCCATACCCATGTGCATATGTATCATTACTTAGACAAATTCCGTAATACATTATCAGTAATAGACAATTGCACTTTAATTCAATACCATCCGTAATACACTACTTTTTACATTACCAATATTCAAAATGCACATGTGCATCATTATGTATAACCATGATATAACGTGTTTTGGTCAAAAAGTTTGTGATTTTGAATGGAGAAGTAGGTCCATATACATGTTTTTTGGTTAGTTATATCTAGTGGTTGATGGTTTAGTTATAGTTGTTAATTTATGATGTAATATGTTAATTGGATGGTATAAATGGTGTTGATATACATGTAATAAAGTGAAAATATTGGTAATGGTATTGTATTATGGATGGTAGGAGGTAATGGTATTGTATTATGGATTGTAGAAGGTAATGGTAGTGTATTATGGATGGTATAATAGATGAAAGGGAAAGTGTATTCAAAGTAATGTACCAAAACACCTTATTTCATGTTGATACATATAGATGCACATGTGCATTTCTAATATTGGTAATGTAAAAAGTAGTGTATTACATATGATAGTGTAAATGAAAGTGCAGTTGTCTAATATTTGTAATGAATTACGGAATTTGTCAAAGAAATGACAAAAATGCACATGTGCATGTTTGTGTATTATGGATGGAATGATAGATGAAAGAGAGTGTATTCAAAGTAGTGTACCAAAACACCTTATTTCATGTTGATACATATAGATGCACATGTGCATTTCTAATATTGTTAATGTAAAAAGTAGTGTATTACACGTGGTAGTGTAAATGAACGTGCAACTGTCTAATATTTGTAATGAATTACGGAATTTGTCAAAGAAATGATACATATGCACATGTGCATGGATAACTGTTACTTGGAATTTTTTATTTTTTTTTGAATTTTTTTATTATCAATGAAATATAGCGATTTTTCCAACAAAAAAAATAGTAAAAAAAATTTTTTTTGGGTGTTTTTTAGATTTTTTTAGGTATTACTGTTTGTGTTCACACTGGTTCTCGCGAGTCTTGCAATAAAGGGTGGTTTCCAACGTGTTGCGGCGGGGGCGAACACTAATGCCACACTACCGCCAGCGACCACCGACACTGAAGTTACGGCGTGTTAATGCGAAGAAATTAAACCAAAACGTAAAACATAGAATAAAATAACTAAGTTGATCTAGGACTCGTTCATTACAATGAACCCACGTCTGTTTTTTCTCGTTTGACAGGTTCATCGTAATCTATATATAATATATATCATTACCACTATACAAACCATAATGCATACTGATGTGTGTAAAATGCAACATATAAATTACATCAAATGGGGCATAAAACTAACCCTTTTTAGTACTAATCTTGGAAAAAGTGTGTTTTTGTCTTCATTTTGTATTTTCAGGATTAAATGAGTTTAAACGAACAAAAGAAACAAATATGCAGCAAAAACTAACATGAATACAAAAAAAAAGGAATAAACGTGGCATGCCCGACCCCTCAGCAACATTCCCAAGGACAAAACAAGAAACAGAAGGCTGACCACGGCCCCATGCTCACTGGACACGGGGGCGTGGTCAGATGTCTATAGAAATGGACAAAGCTGTGTAAGCTTCTATGCCCACCACGGGGGGGGGGGGGGTGCCCAGCTCAGCACGGGGCGTGGTCAACGCTAAGATTCGCAGAATCTTGCAACTCTTGGTAGTACAGATACGCTTCTGCACACGGGGACGTGCCCAGCGAACACGGGGCCGTGTGGAGCCTAATGCAGACAATTGCAATTAATGAAGGAAGAGAAAAGGGTTGACCACGGGGGCTTGTCCGCTGGACACGGGGCCGTGGCCGGGCTTCTGTTCAGGCTATAAATATGGGTGCTGGCTCACTTCAAAGGCATCCCTTGGCAAACCACCTCTCTCCCACTTTGCCACCACTACAACACCCGCATCCACCACCATCATCCATCATCCACCTTAGAGTGTGTGTAGTAGTCTCGGGATCCAAGATTGATAGTAAGAGATCTTGTCAATCAAAGGTCATGTTTGGCTAAGTCTCTTACATTACTTTGCCACCAGCATTTAATGTATTACTTTTGATTTTTAATCTATTGCACTTTTTATTTGGTTTTGTATTAATGACTTTAATAACTAGTTTCTTATGTTGAAGGTGAAACTTCTTTATCATTTGTTCGTGGTGTCTTGGCATTACTTTAGTGTCTATATAAAGTAAAAGATTTTCACCATTCATATCTCTACGGTCTATAAAGAGATATGTTGGCTACCTGATCGGGGGTTAAGGGAATGGTATAGTAAGGTTCTTGCCTTGTTCAGTTTATAGATCCTGCAAGGACCTGGGTCACGATTACTAGGACCTCCTTCAATACCCAATGGTATTGGATGGCGGGGGTGCGAATGGCTTGATCCCCTCATATGTAAACTACTATTAATACATTAAACCGGCTACTTGGGGTTGTATCCCTGCTGACTCAAACCACTTAGCCGAGGGTAACATCACCTTCAAAAGATGGGCCTACCACTTTTCGCATTAATAACTTAATTAAGTATCTTTCAATATTCCGACCCTTTGGGATTATATCCTTTACTGACTCAAACCACTGGGTTGAGGGGAACGTCACCTTCAAAAGAGGGGTCTACTACTATAACTAAGATAATCTTTTAAAAAGTGCAAAAATGCGAAAATCATCAAAGGATACATTAAAGGCAAGTCGGATCCAAGTGATTCATCTTGTCTATCTGTTTTTATTTTTATTTTTATTTCAGCATTTTTAGTTTTTATTTTTCATTTAAAACCTTTTTCCAAAAATTTTAGTTTGATTAGACGTTGAGGATAAACCGGTACTAAAAGCTCTTGTGTCCTTGGACGACCTCGGTATCTTACCAATGCTATACTACACTCACGATGGGTGCACTTGCCCATGTGTGTGTTTAGTGTTAGTAGAATATCGTGTTTTATAAATTTAAAACTTGACTAATGCGTAAAATTGGCTTAAAATATCAATAAAAGCATATTACACCTTACACAGACCACATACATTACAACAACCATTGCATCAATATGTTGCAAATTATATTTATAAAAGATTTTGGCTAAATTAATTAGATTATTATAAATAATAATAATTTACAAATAAAACAACACAACTTTTAATGGATCAAACCGATTGAATATGGTAAGACATTATTTGATTAGGTTATAACCACTTAAGCACAATTTACAACCATGCATGCATACAAAACAGAATGAATTTGGTAAGGTAATGAAACTATTATTTGATTAAGGTACAACTACTTAACCATAAATTACAACCAAACATGCATACATGGTAAGGTAATGAAACTATTATTTGATTAAGGTACAACTACTTAAGCACAAATTACAACCAAAGATGCATACAAATGTTACAAAATAATAGTATATTTATTTGATTAAGGTACAACTACTTAAGCATAAATTACAACCAAACATGTATACATGGTAAGGTAATGAAACTATTATTTGATTAAGATACAACTACTTAAGCACAAATTACAACTAAAGATGCATAGAACTGTTCCAAAATAATAGTATATAAATATAATTATTATAAAATATTTTATTTGTTATTTTGTTAATATAATATTTTATTTCTATAATTATTTTGTTTTTTGCGTAATTTTATTTGAACATGTTAAATATATTTGAATTTTTTCTTTACCGGGAGAAACAAAACCGATACGCTTTGAACATCGGTAGTGGTACCGTATTCGTTTTTATGTTTTCTTAACATGGAGGCAAAAAGTTCATTGAAAATTAAGTTGTGTTCGCAATATAGTATTTTTTTTACACGATACAATAACTTTTTCTTTTCCGTGAGGAACGAAACTGATACCCTTTGAACATCGGTAGGTTACGATATTTGTTTTTATGTTTTCTTAACATGGAGGAAAAATGTTCGTTGAAAATTAAGTTGTATTCGTAATATAGTATGTTTTTTAATGCTCGGTACAGTAACAAAATCGTGAGCCGCCGCATCGCGTGCAAATATTTATAACTCTGGTAATGATTAAAGGAACTAATAATCACACATGGTAAAATCTTATTCTCACATGGCGATACGGGCCGTATAAGGTTATACGACTGGTATACAATAAAATGAACTGACAAAGGTTGTGCCAGGAGCCTTTGTCGGTTCATTTTATTCTATACGGTCCGTATAACCTTATACGGCCAGTATACACCATGTGAGCATAAGATTTTAGGGTGGTCGTATATAATGTATACGATATCTTTATACGGATCGTATAAGGTTATACGGCCCATACTTTGAATTTCAAATTTTTTTATTTTAACAGTTTGACTCGACGTATTATTCCTCGATATGCGTGCGGTTAGACGTAAGATTTTTCGATTCGATGTTATATTCATCGATTCTCGTGCGAGTTATGTTATTAGACGTTAGATTTCTCTAAATTCGTGCGAGTTATTTGATTCGACGTTAGATTCCTCGATTCGCGTGTTAATAATTTGAAACGATGTAATATTCTGTAAAAACCTCTATATAAATGACACTAATCTTATTCATTTTCATTCAACTTCTATACATTTCCTCTATATTTCTTTGTATTCAAATTATATTACGCTATCAATGTCGTTTTCGGGTGACGGTAACTTTTTCGGTAGTGAATCCGCTAGCGAGTCGAATCAGAGGAGTTATGATATCAATCAAAATAACAATCTGGGTTTGTTTGATCTAAATATTCCGTTCGATCTCAATCTTACATCTGATGCAAGTCAGGATCCTTGGGGTTTGGATGCCTGTCAGGGTAATTATGTTGGTTATTATCCGCCACCATCCGGTAGTTTTCAATCCCCTCCTGGTAATGGTGGACCACTGCCCGATAGTTTTTAATATCCTCCCGGTAGTGGTGGACCGTCCGAGGGTCCAAAGGGTGACTAGGAACCTAGTGAGTTTGAAACCGATCAGGTATAACATTTATTTATATGTTTATTTGCCGTACGTTTAATATTATTGTTTATACGTTTGATGTCTTTTACATTATCATCGCAGTTCATCCAAAAACTATGCATAACATCTTATTCAACTGAGTTAATCATTAATTCACACATATAAGTGTTTCGATAGAAATTCGATAGCATGGATGAATTGGTGGAGTGGTGTAGACAAGTCGGATGCCAAAATGGGTACGCCATAGTCACCAAACACACGATATACAAGAAACCCCCAAGCGGCCAGCCGTTAAAAATATGGCTTATATGCGATTGTGCCGACCAGCACAAGTCAACAGCCACAGTCAGACACAATGGGAGCAAGAAAACCAGTTGCAAATTCCAACTGATCGGGACATACAGAAAGAGGTCACGTTTTTGGAAACTAAGGGTTGACAAAGCTAAGCATAACCACGAACCCTTTCTGTATCCAGATGGTCATCCGTCCCTAATGAGGCTCACACCAGCGGAAGAGAGGACGTTGGAGCAACTGACGTACCAGAACATGAAACCACGTGACATTCTTACTACCATGAAAGAACAGAACCCCGAAAATGTCTTAACAAGAAATACCATATACAACGCACGGGCCAAATTGGGTTAAATGGGGTAAGTCGGCGAGACTCCAATGCAGATACTTTTCCACCGGTTGAAGACAGTTGGGTTTGTTTTCTTCCATAGAATATCTGAAAACGACGAAAGGGTACAAGATGTTTTCTTTATCCACCCGGAGTCGAACAGGTTGTGGCGCGCCTTCCCGCGTGTGTTGCTTATAGACTCCACCTACAAGACGAACCGGTACAAAATGCCGCTAGTTCAGATTATCGGTGTCACATCCATATACTTATAGTTTTGCATTGCGCATGCGTTCATAACCAACGAGAAGAGGAAAACTTCACGTGGGTGCTACAAAGGTTGAAAGACTCATTGGACAATGTTATGGAGCCCCGTGACAATGTTATGGAGCCCCGTGTAATAGTAACAGACGGAGATCTCGCCCTCATGAACGCATGTGCAAGCGTGTTTCCGAACGCTAGACATTCGCTGTATAGGTGGCACACACAACAAAACATCGCCAAATATTGCAAGACATGCTTTAAAACGGAAGACTAGGAAAAGTTTGTTTACAAGTGGGGCAGGCTGATTAACTCAAGGACCGATGTTGACTACACCTACTGATACGAGCGAATACGAGCAAGAACGGTAAGTTTCCTAGAAATTTTCTTATTAATCATACTTATCTGACTTGTCTTGACTACACTTCACTTTGTTTTTAGAGATTGTGGATTACATGTTTTCAAACTGGTTAGAACCATTTAGAGAATAGTTTGTTTCTTTCTAGACCGACCAACATCTGAACTTCGGACAGCGTACAACTAACATGGTAGAGAGTCAACATACACTTTTGAAGAAATACCTTGACGAACGCAACAACATGCTGGATAAAGTTGTATTTCTTATCGATCAGCTCATAAAAAACCAGGTGACAGAAATAAAATGCAGCATTGAAGCAAGCAGGAGCCGGACAATGGATCACCGTAACAAATCAGTATTTGATCTCATACGAAAGAAGGTTTCACATGCATGCATGGACCTGTTATCCAACGAAGTACAAGTTATAGAAATCTTAAAAGAATCTAACGGTACATGCGCATGCCGTTTGTTTACAAGTTGTGGGTTGCCATGAGCATGCCGGTTGGTACCGAATATACATAAACGTAATACATTCTTCGACCAACCACGTCTTATAATAAAAGCATTTCATCACGCAATGATTTTCACGTTTTCTGTTGTTTGTTGTTTTATTTTAATTTAGGTGAAAGGATTCCACTGGATTCGATAGACCCCTTTTGGCGAAAGCTAGATTTGAAATCTTTAAACGAAGGGTGCGATGAGGAGTATTTCGACGTGGACAACGAACTAGTGAATCTTAAACAACATATAATGGGGCAGCCGAGAGCAATAAAGATAAACTTGTTTCAAAAGATAAAGGAGTTGGTAAATCCCAATCAGACAAAGGTTAAACAGTCAGTTAAGTAGAAAAACCCACGGGGTCGTCCAACTTTAAAGGCTCAGCAACAAAGGATGGTTGATTCGTTTGTGGAGCCTTCGCTGAGTATGCTTTTAATCGTACCTCTAGCCACATTTGATGTGGCGGCTTCGTCATCCGTCTGGCGAAGCACTGGTTGCGCCGCTTGTCCCCGCAGGTGGCTCTGGATATGACCGTCACACGAGATTGATTCGGCAGGTAGGGCCACATCATGCGCGATGAAGATTGCTCACGAGGTGCTACCGGACAAGGTCCGGGTGATTTGATCGTATAATGAGGGTCGTACCGAGTGGTACCCAAGGCAACCACTACCGAGGGAAGTAGGCCAGGGAGGCGAGGGTGATGGTGAGGGTGACAGAGGTGAGGGAGGCGGGGGGGGGGGGGGAGGCGGGATACAGGGGGTAGTTCATGCTTCGATCGACAGATCACAAATGGGTGTGGGGGATGTACAGGGTGATTGCCCGTACGATCGACGGAGCGTGAGACCTCGTGTGATGCCTCAACCGGGGGTGGAGGAGATACTGGCTCAGGTTGAGTCGGATGTAGCTGATGTACGGGTGGATGTATCCCGTATACAGAGTAACGTACAGTGGATGGTCGAGGCGATTATTGTTATGCATTCTGGCGCGCCCTACCTCCACGCGTTGGCGCTGCACCACCACCACCACCATCGCCGTAGTTGCTTATTGTATTTTGGTTTTGTTGTTTTACATTTAAAACATTGTAAATATTTATCTTTTGTTGTTTTAGGTGTAAAACATTGTAAATACTAATCTTATGTTTACATTTTATTTTGTTGGTTTAATAATTGTTATCGTATTATTTATCATATTCACATATTTTGTTTAATAAAGTGGAAAATTATTCTATGTTATTAGTACGTTTAACTACAAACTTGTAACATAATCCGATATATCTAAATAACACGGCAAACACTATCTAAACAATTACTTAAACTTATTAAACAGTTGTTTTATTTGACATAAAAATAATAATAATAATACTAATAATAATAATTATATACGGGTCGTATAACATTATACGACCCGTATATGTTTGTTAAAAACCCAAAAACATGATAAAACTTCACAAAAAAATCTCATTAGGTCGTATAACATTATATTGCCCGTATAGAATTGTATACGACTCGCATAATTTATACGACCCGTATACACGTAAAACATAAAAAACATTTCACTGCATCTATTTATGTGCAACAACATTTTATACGGGCTGTATAAGTTTATACGATTTGTATATAGTTAAAAAATGTGAAAATAAGAAAATATGGGTGTGAGATTTAAAAGTGCATGATTATATTTCATAGTGTGGAAAATAGGAATAATAGTAATATTATAATCCGAAGGTCCGTACTCTGACAACGACCACTGAAGGATGGTGGCACATGCCCTTCTGTCATCTCTATAATCAAATCAACGGTCTTCATCTCCAGGTACGGCTCCGATCCCCCTGCTCTTCTTCCGCTCGCTCCGATCCCTTATATAACTCCCCCATGCGTCACTTTCCCCTTTCTTTTTCTTCTTCAGAGCTCTCTTCTACTCCAAAGTTTGCAACTTTATAGTTTCATTCACTTCATGGAGTGGTTTTCTGAACTGGGTTAGGGCTTTCTTGGTAAGTTAAGTTTTTTTCTGTAATAAAATATGAAGCTTTCAACATCAGGGTCTGGTCAGCAGCTTGAAGAAGGTATGTTTTGTTTTTGACTTTAAGTTGATTATTATTGTATGTTATTTACTTCATATTGTTCTTGATTGATTGTTGTTTGCTTGTGAAAGGAGAAAAGAAATGCTTGAATTCGGAGCTATGGCATGCTTGCGCTGGCCCTCTTGTGTCGCTACCGACTGTTGGTGGTCGTGTGATCTATTTCCCACAGGGTCATAGCGAGCAGGTCCTTTTTGCTATTTTATTTTGATCACAACCTTTGGGTATGTATGTTGTAGTTTGTTTTTGATGTTTTGAAAAATGTGAACGAACCAGGTTGCTGCGACAACGAATAAAGAAATTGATGCCCACATTCCGAATTATCCGAGTTTGCCTCCACAATTGATTTGCCAACTTCATAATGTCACAATGCATGTACGTTTTTTTTAATCAAGTGTGTAACTTAAAGCGGTCAAATCATCATCATCATACTCAGTAAATCTCACCAATAGCAAAGCCGGTAGGGTTTGAGGAGAGGAGGGTAGATGTAGACAGCCTTACCTCTACCCGTAGGAATAGAGAGGCTGCTTCCAGTGAGACCCCCCGGCTCGATTGTAGTTTTGTATCAAGCCTTGGACCTAAGACACATAACGCTCAAACAATCGGGATAGAGACTGATTGGTGCATGTACCCCCGTGTCTTTCAGCTATCAACGTCCCCACATGATGCATGATTAACTATCCGCCGGTTTTAACGTTATTTTCACTAAATTAGTAAAATAACGTTAACGTTAAAGACTGATTAATATATATTTGCTATTTCAGGCAGATGTTGAAACGGATGAAGTGTATGCACAAATGACATTACAGCCATTGACCCCGGTAATCATTTAGTCAAAGTTGGAATGTGGATTTGTTTAGTAGTATATTAGGAGGATTTAAAAATTTTGAAGGTTATTTTTGTGTGATAACTTATCAGCAAGAGCAGAAGGATACATTTCTTCCTGTCGAGTTGGGTATTCCAAGTAGACAACCAACAAACTACTTCTGCAAGACATTAACCGCAAGTGACACAAGTACGCACGGCGGCTTCTCTGTTCCTCGACGTGCTGCTGAGAAAGTTTTTCCTCCACTGGTAAAATTTTAACCATTTGACCCGTTCGAGTTTTAAACTCTGCAAGACATTTCCGGTTTGTTTGTGCGGCCTGTATGAATTTAAACTCAACCCAAATCGACCCATTTGTAAGTAAATGAGAATAACGAAGGTTTGAGTTGTGATTAGAAAAAACAACAATAATTCAATCTTTGAATTATACGATTTAGGTAGCATACAATTATAAATAAACTTTTGGCGAAGTTAACCCGTTTGACCCGTTCCACTTTTAGCTAATTTATATTTTTTCTAGTTGTTCGACCTATTTGAACTAAAACTCAACACAAATTAACCTATTTTTAAGTAAATGAAAATAACGAAGGCTTTAGTTATGATTAAAAAGACTAATATATCAAATTTTGAATAAAATAATCTAGTAGTTTACATTAATAATTAACTTCTGGCAAAATTTAACCCGTTTGAACCGTTCTACTTTTAGCTAATAATCATTTCGACCAGTTCGGACCAAAATTCAATCAATCTACCCATTTGTAGTAAATGGGTTGAAATTGCCACCTCTACCTAGACGGGTTGTTGTAAAAATTCCGCCTAGGCTTTGATTAGTCGCCTATTAATCAGTAATTGGAGGTTCACCAAGTAATGGCCGATTAATCGCTAGACAGTCAACATTGGTCCTCTTCCGGCCAAATTCTGGCCAGATTCTAGCCAAATTTCGACCAAACCTTTATAAGCTACCTCCAATTGCTTATAAAATGGGTCAACGAGGGGTTAAAACATGCCTACTTAAAAAGTTACATATAAAAATCCCAATCTAATTAATCCCAATTAACCGTTAGTCGGACCTCACCGACCGACTAGCGCCTACCGATTCTTACATCACTGATCAAACATTATCTTTTATGTTTGATCTTTTCAGGATTTCTCTCTGCAGCCACCTGCACAAGAACTTATTGCAAGGGATCTTCACGATGTTGAATGGAAGTTTAGGCATATTTTTCGAGGTAAGATCATACCTCCTTAGTATGTTAAATTACTAAGGAGGTGTTTGAATATGTGTTTTGAAAGCGGATATGCGAACATGAATTAGTTAATCAGCTGCACCAAACTGGATTTATAATATAGCACATTCCTTTTTTAAGTAGTAATAATAAGATATCTGTATGAAATTTTTTGATTATGTAACAAAACAATTATATAATTTATTAAAAAATGGAACTTTGTTGTTTTCTTGGTAGCTCTCTTTAGTAATTGTATAATATGTAAAATTATGTATACGAGCGATATTTTTTATTTTCGGTAGAATTGGATTTGATATTCAAAAGGGGTTGCGGCGCAGCTTGTTGCCCGTTACCTGTCATTCTTATGTAATTTTCCTAACGTTAAGTGAAAGTTGAATTTTTATAATAAAAGAAATATTACCAAATATATAAAGATTTGATATTCTTGAGGTGATGTTACATGTTTTCTCCTTCACATGCAGGGCAGCCCAAACGCCATCTTCTTACTACCGGGTGGAGCGTGTTTGTTAGTGCCAAAAGACTCGTTGCAGGAGATTCCGTTCTATTTATTTGGTAATTTTTCAACTAAATATTGTAAATTCACATGTAATTTGCTAGTTCTAGCTGTGGCACTTTCGACCCGTTTACTTATAGTTTGCATATATCATGCAACTTCTTAAAACATTATATTCAAATATTTAGATTGTTTTTGTAATTAATATTGTTTGTAATCATAATTAGGAATGAGAAAAATCAGCTCCTTTTGGGAATCCGGCGTGCGAATCGTCCACAAACTGTGATGCCATCATCTGTTCTATCAAGTGATAGTATGCATATCGGCCTTCTTGCCGCTGCGGCTCATGCAGCCGCTACTAATAGTTGTTTCACAATATTCTATAATCCAAGGTAGCTACTAAAATATTATAGAAATTCGTAAATTAATATTTTTTCTTTATTTTTTAACAAATTTAACTGCATTCAGGGCTAGTCCATCTGAGTTTGTCATCCCCCTTTCAAAATACGTCAAAGCTGTGTATCACACACGGGTTTCAGTCGGGATGCGTTTCCGTATGCTGTTTGAAACTGAAGAGTCAAGCGTACGCAGGTATTTATGGCTGATTATAAATGATTCAAGTTTTGAATTAGTGTTCAATGATCGTATATCTTTATATTTAGATACATGGGCACAATTACTGGCATTGGCGATTTAGATCCTGCCCGCTGGCCTAATTCTCATTGGCGTTCTGTTAAGGTAAACCATCGTAATTCACTTACATATAAATGTATATATCTGTATCTCATATTTATGATTTATTTTTTTGATATTTGTAGGTTGGTTGGGATGAGTCGACTGCAGGTGAGAGACAACCGCGAGTATCATTATGGGAAATTGAACCTTTGACAACGTTTCCTATGTACCCATCTTTGTTTCCCCTTCGGTTAAAACGACCGTGGTATCCGGGAGCTTCATCTTATCAAGGTATCGTGATAAAAACTCTTTTCGAGTAAAGTACGCGGATGGTCCCTGTGGTTTACCAAAATTTTGGATTTAGTCCCTAGCTTTCCAAAAGCACACATATGGTCCCTGTGGTTCACACTTTGTAACACATTTAGTCCCCCAACTTTTTCCAAAAGTACATGGATGGTCCCTGTGGTTTGCACTTTGTAACGCGTTTAGTCACTAACTTGGACATGCTAAAACCTTTAGATTTGTTGGCTGGGAACTAAATGTGTTGCAACATCCAAACCACAAGGACCATCCATGTACTTTTGGAACGCTAAGGACCAAATCCAAAACTTTGGTTAACCACATGGGCCATCCATGTACTTTTGGAAAGCTAGGGACCAAATTCAAAATTTTGGTAACCACAGGGACCATCCGTGTACTTTACTCTTCTTTTTCAAAATTTAAATTCATTTTTTTGTTTTTTTAATTTTTGGTTTATGGTTGCAGACAGCAGAGATGATACGATTAACGGAATGGCGTGGTTGAGAGGTGAAACGGTAGAGCAAGCGCTCCATTCTCTAAATTTTCAATCAAGTAGCATGCTTCCATGGATGCAGCAAAGGGTAGATCCGTCATTTCTCCAAAGTAATCTTAATCAGCAGTATCTAGCAGCCGGTATGCAGAGTGTCGGAACTGCAGACTCTTTGAAACAACAATTGTTGCAGTTTCAGCAACCCCTTCAACAGCTTCACCATTCGGGCCCACAGTCAACTCCACAGCTGTTTGTTCATGGTCAAAGTCAAACCCAAACGCTGGACAATTTCCCGCGGTCAATGCACCAAGAAAGTCAACAACACGGTCAACACCAAAGTGTATACCCCGAGACTTACCCGATGCAAGGCCAACAACAATCGTTTCCGAAGACAGATTTCATGGAGTCGAGCCCAAAGTTTTCTTCTAATATTGCCCCTACTATGCAGAACATGTTGGGTTCCGCGTTATGCTCAGAGGGGACTAGCAACCTGTCGAGTTTCTCGAGAACCGCTCAACTAGCGGTTCCAGAGCATCAATCAAATCAGCAATCATGGATAGCGAAGTTTGGTCAATCACAAGTCAACACAGCTTCAACTTCACCATCAGTTGACCAAGAATCGTCAAGTTTGGAAGCCCAAAATCACGGCATGTTTAGCGGTATCAATGTCGACTCATCTGGGCTTCTTCTTCCAACAATTGAGACTGATCTGTCCACTATACCTTCTTCGTTTGGTGGCTACATGCAAGAGTCTTCCGAGCTGTTGCAGCCTAACCATAACCGAACATTTGTGAAGGTACGTACAATCATTGTGTTTGGGGTGTGAACGGTTCAATTCGGTTCGGTTTTACGGTAAAACCGAAATGTTCGATTTTCGGCTTTTTAAAACCGTTCGGTTTCGGTTTTTTCGGTTATAGCAATGGTTTGGTTTTTGGAACAAATTACGTAAGATTCAAAAATAAAAAATACAATCCAAGATTTAAGAATCTTTATTAGATGTTTACATTCAAGTTAATATATTTAACCTTTTGTAACTTATATTTATCACATAAACCTAACTTTCTAATCTATTTTTATGTTTCTCCAAAGTTTTTATTAAAACATATCTTTATAATACTTTAAAAATCATTTTATTTTTATGTTAAATTTTGTTATTTCATCTAGGCAATGGATAAATCATTTCAAAGATAAATAAACATGTTAATGTTCTTATTATAAATATTGAACATTCAAGAATAAAATTAATAATTCCTAATTCCTAAATCAATATATAACAAACATTAAAAAAGTGATTTTTTAGGTTTTCTGGTTCGGTTCGGTCTTTATAAAATGTAAAACCGTAACCGAACCGTAAATTTCAGTTCGCTTTTTTTCGGTTATTTTTTTTGACTGTTCGGTTTTTTTCGGTATTGGTTTTCTGCTCACCCCTACTTTGTGTTATGCTAAAGTCAACCTAGGGTTAAAAGTTGACATGAGAGTGTTTATGTTTGGTTGCAGGTATACAAATCAGGGTGTGTTGGGAGGTCGTTAGACATCAGCCGGTTCAACAGCTACCACGAGCTGAGACACGAACTGGGTCAGATGTTTGGGATCGAGGGTCTGCTTGAAGACCCGCAAAGATCAGGCTGGCAGCTTGTATTCGTCGACAGGGAGAATGACGTTCTTCTCCTTGGAGACGACCCTTGGGAGTAAGTTTGACTTAAATACACCATTTCAGTATCGATAGACCTAGGCCTGTAAACGAACCGAACGTTCATGAAGTGTTCGTGAACTTGTTCTGCGGGATGTTCGTTTATTTAATAAACAAACGAACATGAACACACGTTTTGTTCGTTTATTTATGCTCGTGAACGTTAGTTTATGTTTGTTCATTTATATTCATTTATTTACATTTGTTTTTGTTCGTTCGTTTATGTTTGTTTCAATTTAAATACATAAGTAGTTATATTTATATAAATATTAAACATAAAAGGAATTTTCCAACTACTTATATGAATATAACTAACTGGTAATTGGGCTTTCTAGTAATAAAATGGGTTTTCCAAGAATATATCGTAATTAATCACTAATTTATATAAAAATTATTTTATGTTCGTTTATGTTTAGTCTATTGTGTTCATTTATGTTTGTTCAATTGTGTTGTTTATTGTTTGTTAAATTATGTTCATTTAAGTTTATTTGTTTATGGTCATTAGGTCTTAGACTAACAAACATAACGAACACAAACATGCCCATTTTCTTAATAAACGAACGTGAACAAAAAATGTTTTTGATTATATATTCGTATTCGTTCGGTTCATTTACAGGCCTACAGGTATCTAGATACTTAATTTAAATCGTTTATGGTTGGTGCAGGGCGTTTGTAAATAGCGTCTGGTATATCAAGATACTTTCTCCCGAGGATGTGCAACAACTCGGGAAGCACGAGGTTGAATCCTTTGGCCAAAACTCGGGTGAGAAAGTCCAACGAGACCTTTCTGGACTTCCTCCATCAATGGGGTCGTTTGACTTCTGATCAACAAAGTCAACTCTTTATCGGGTCAACTTTCACTCCTTTTGGTCTCTTTTTGTGTGACGACCCCAGTTAGTTATTTGATTAGCTATGTTGATGAATACTTGAGGTAATAATCAAGTAGTACAAGTGACTATTCAAGATTTAGAATATGTAAGAATTGTTGACTATTGTGGAACTGTAATTTTGATCCGTTATTGTGTGCTTTATGTATTGTTTTCATCTTTGTTATCTTTCACTTTTTTTTTTTTGTTTTACAGCAGAGTCAATTTCATTTCACCAAAATTTTGAATTTAACCAATTATCCCATTCAAGCTCCATCTTTTTTGCGCGGTTTTTCACCCAAAGGAATGAAGTGGACTGGATTTTTTCAATGGTTTTCTCCAGTACACACGGCTTAGCCGAAAAAATAAGATTGTTTCTATCTCTCCATATTCCCCAACATGATGTTAAGACGACCTGCTTGCACCGCTTTAGCTTTTTCTTTCGTCAATTTTACATGGTTGTGGTATTCAAGTAAGTCCTTGACGGAGAACGCAATGACGTTTGGAATATTACACCAGGAGACAACCCATTGCCAAATTCTCGCAACCACATAACAAGATGTTAAGAGATGCTCCATTGTTTCAATCGTCCCCCCAGAAACGACACTCAAGGGAATTCAATAGTGTCTTTCTCTTTGACAAAGCATCGAGGGTAGGAAGCCTTTCCATTTCAGCCTGCCATCCAAAGAGATTCATTCACCTTCATATGTATCACTTATTCCAATCCAAAGTGAAGTTATCAGCTGGAGATATTGAGAGCATGCTTAACCGATTTAACAGAAAAATAACCATCTTTATCCGCAGCCCACATCCAACGATCTTTGCAACATGAAATACGAACCTGAGAGAGAATCTCCAAAATGTCACCGAGTTCCTTTGTCTCCTCCGGTCTATCCGGCTCATGCATCCAACGCCAATGCCAAGAGATAGAGCCATCCCTATCCAAATAACAATCATGCACTTGGAACCAAAGGCTGACTTTTCAATTCTTGCCTTCCACCATCATTTCGATAGAAGAGCCATGTTTGTATTTTGTAAAGACCCCAACCCAAGATCCCCGGAAGCTTTAGGAGATAGCACCCGTTTCCATGCTACCCAATTAATCTTCATATTTTCCAAATTACCACCCAAAAAAAAACATTCTTCTGTTGGATTCAAAGTGTTTTAAAACCTTTTTTGGAGCCTTGTATAAAGAAAAATAGAGGATTGGAAAACTATCGAGTACTGCTTTGATCAATGTTACCTTCCCTCCCATGGAAAGTTTGGTGGCTTTCCATAGGTCTTATCTTGACTGAAAAGTTTCAATGACTGGTTTCAGGTATTAAATTTATTCACATTTCCACCCACATTTAGACCGCGGTATTGAAAGGGGAACAAACTTGGTTTGCATCCAAGATAGCACACCATGTCTTCTAATTCGCGTCGACTGACACACGTGGCATACAAACTAAATTTGTTGTAGGTTATCTTCAAACCAGATGCTAAGTGGAAGCATCTAAACAATCTCATGATGTTTGCTAAGCTAGTTTTGACCATTGCCCGAGTAGCAAAGCATGATCCGCATATAGGAGATGCGAGATGCAAGGACCATCATGAGGGAGATTAATCCCGTGTACAAACCCCATCGAGACCGCTTTGTTAATCATGATCGTGACCGCCTCCATTGCTATAACAAATAGGAAAGGTGAGAGCGGGTCACCTTGCCTCATCCCTTTTGAGCATTGAAATTCCCAAGTTGGCGAACCATTTACGAGAACAAATGCGCGCGAAGATGACAATACGCCACGAGTCCATTTCATCCAAAGTGATGGAACATTCATGTGCAATAAAACTGAGTCAAGAAAATCCCAACTTAAATTATCGAAAGACTTCTCAATGTCGATCTTTAACAAGAATGCGTGAGTTTTTTGTCTTCTGAGCCAAGAAAGGACCTCGTTGACTATTAGAGGCCCCTCAACAATATTGCGGTTTGCATTTCGGACACCACTCTTCTAATTACTAACTTTAGATGGTTGGCGAGCACTTTCGAGATCACTTTGTTAATGCATCCAATTAGGCTAATAGGACGGAACTCCTCCAAAGAAAGCGGATCTTACATTTAGGAACAAGTGCAATAAACGACGAAGAACATCCATGGTTAATCACACCAGTGTTATAGAATTCAGCCATCTAGTTGATGAAATCCCCTTCGAGAATACTCCAATATTTCTTTATAAAAGCAAAGTTGAAACCACCAGGCCCCGTGGTCTTATCCACTCCACACTCCCATGCCGTGTTTTTTTATCTCCAACTGTGAAAAAGGTTGAATTAGACTCCGATTCATCAGAAGTAAGGGTGTTGAAACAGTTACTAATAAATGTAGGCCTTGCCAACATGTTTTCTGTGAACCGGTTCTTGAAAAACCTGAAAGTGTGCTTCTTGATCTTCAAAGGGTCCGTAATCCAAAAATCATTCAAATAAAGGCCGTTATCTTTCACTAATTGCATACTTGCATTATGTATTTATGTGTTATCATTGCATGTAACTACAGAAAGGAGTACTTGTGTGTGGTTCTCCGGCAAGGTATAGTATAGCTAGCACTAACGTCAGAGCATGTGACTAATGGGTGCACGCCAGGCTGTGTCCAGTAGAGTTGCACGACGAAAGATCATGCAGGAGATAAAAAGTACAAAAGAAGAGCAATGTGTCATCAATCATCGTGCACCAACCGCTGCTCCATGATCTCCATTAACTGCTGATGACAGACCCGACAGTAAGGACAACTGCAAGGCCACGTGGATCCATTCAGCGTGCGCCATATTCTCATTTGCATGCAGACACTAACAACTGTGTTTAAAGAGACAAACGTGATATTCCTTGATGTCGATGTCGGGCCCAAGGCCCATCAGCCCACCTCCTTCGTCATTCTCTTCGGCTATAAATAGAGAACTTGGTCTTTAGGTTTAAGGATCGCTCTCTTGCTCTCTCTCACTTAATACACACACTTATTATCCTCAAAACAAATTCTTATTCTCACGTTGGAGGGTGGTTACAAGGAGAACCCCCAATCCTTGTAACGAGCTTCACGGTGTTGTGTTGTTTTGCAGGATCAAGGGGTATCCAATCGAAGGGGTATCCAATCAAAGAAGAATGAAGATTAACCTTATTTGAACGAGACAAATCCTACAAGTTAACCAACAAGTTAACTTGGTGTTTCTTCAAATGGGTATTATAGGGACGTGAAGTGGCTTGATAACGCCCTCAACACCATTCATGTGGGCTTTATAGGGGCATGAAGAGGGAGGGGCATGAAGAGGGAGAGGCATAATGAGGAGAAAAAAATGGAAAGTAATGACTGAATGGGCATTAAGAAGTGTTAACCGTTAAACATGTTTTGAAAGAGCGTTATGATGCTGATGTGGCAAAAAATTAACCTTAGAAAACTTTAATCATCAATAATGGTCTTATGGGTTTTGGCACACTAATTTGTAACGGCGCATTAAAATAACCATAACGTTTCAAACCGAATATTTGGAAATCATTATAAACAATTGATGTTCATGCATCGTGCAGTTCGTACCTTTGCCAGCATCGATCTGGGTAAAGAGACGACATGCAAGCATTGATATGTTGGAATCACAATAAATACTTAGATCTACTACAAACCACCGTCGCCGACTCCAATCGTCCTCGTTACATGAAGCCAACGACGCTAACGTCCTCGATTTGAGACGACCGTCGGAGGCGGAGCCTTAATCCGGATCGCCAGCGTCCTCCATCTCCCTGTCTCTATCTCTGTGTCTCATCTCTGTTTGTAAAAGTGACTGGCTCACCGGACGGGTGTCATCTTATTAAGACAATGGAAATAAACACGTGTAAACCACTGTTCATTTCCATTGTCTTATTAATAGATATAAATGTAAAGAAATAATTTATCATTGTCAGTTTTTTAAGCGTTAGCATTTTCTTAATTTAGCCTAAATGTTTTAAAATTCGGTTCGAAATGGCCAGTTGTACTGGTTGAACCGTCCGGTAGAACCCATTAAACCGTCCGATACACCCGGTTGAATCACCCGATATACTCGGTTAAACCATTTCTTTGTCAAATCCGATATGGCATAAAAACCGGATTTTAAAACATTGAATTTAGGCAAAAGAAGGGGCTATCTTCACATGTGAAAACAATATATTTTCGAACACATTATATGTGAACATATCGTGTTTTTACCAATGTTTTAAATATCGGTTCGAACCGGCTGGAAATACCAGTTGAACCAGCTGATGTTTATTGTTTTGATGCGGTTGAGCGCGATATAAATAGGGTTCTGATATAGTATTAGAACCGTGGGTATATCCGGTAATACCAGTTCACACCGGTCTACTGGTTAATCCCATATTAAAATGTTGAGTTTAAAATAGTGATGATAGTGAATTTCATCTTTTAAGTTATCTTGAACTTAGATCCATTCAAGACTCCAATATTATAAACTTATTAAAGATTTTTATTTAATAAGAGTTTATTGAAAAAGATTATATTTTATTATCGAATCATGTAGCATTGAACTACTTTTTGAGTGAAGATACATAGCCAGAGACGGACCTTTCTCATAAGGGTCGGACCGAGTCATGAGAGACGCACGTCCCAAAGCTCCGTCTCCCAATCGCCAACAGACGGACCACCAATAGGTGCGTCCAGCCGGATGACGTCATCACAGTTGACCAATATAAATACCCCCATCAAGTACAACCCAAGTACGATTTTCTAGAACCTTCGTCCTACTTTCTCTCTCTATCAAGTAATTATCCTCACGCCAAAGGGTGGTCACAGAGGGACCCTCCCATCTCTGCGGCGAGCCTAACGGTTTGTTCATCTTGTTGGTTCAGATCTTCGAAGCATCCATAAGATCCAAACGAGATTACAGTCTTCGGTCTTAATATCTGGATCTTCAATTAGCGCCATCCGATTTCATAGCTCACAGTCTTTCTCCTTGTTGAACTTCTTGAGCGAAAAATCAACTGACCTATGGCGGCCCCAGGTTCCTTGAATTTGGGATCTACTACTGTTAGATCACAAACTAAAGCTCCTACAAACACGACTTCCATGGGTTCGGCTCCTTTGAGCTCGGGACCAGGAACGTCATTAGCATTTATAATGATGCCAACTCTGCCGATGTCGGAATTCGACGCAGAATTCCTTGCCAAAAATGCCTGTCTCTTACGACGATTGAAAGCTCAGCAAGCCTGAGATGAGCAGATCCTTGGTTTATGAACCAGGCTTTTTCAAGATGAAACACCGGTAAGGACTATGGGTCCTACAACATTCGCCTCTCCTCATTTCTCCACAATTGTTACTCCGTCAGGAGAAACTTATAACAATTATTGTATGAATGGATCTACGGGACCGTCTCCGGCAGTCATGATATGTACAGACCCCAGTTGGTCGTAACCAATGATCCAGAACTCACAAAGCCGTATAATCCTGTTGGGATTGAACCCTATCAGAGGAACAGATAATTAAAGCCAAAACTGGATCAGAGCAGTGGATCCAAAATAAGCAGAATTTATTGTTGGGATTGAACCCTATCAGAGGAACAGATAATTAAAGCCAAAACTGGATCAGAGCAGTGGATCCAAAATAAGCAGAATTTATGTTTACATTCTCTCCCCTTGAAAGTGGTTTCAACATCTGATGACCTCCATCCACTGATCCTTTACATCAACTGCTGACTTACAACTGCTGATCATGTTAAAGACTGATGAAGACTAAAGCCCTGTTGATCAATCTACTGCTATGGGTCAAGCACTGCTGAAGTTATCAAGTACTGCTGGAGTCACAACAGTGGAAGGATAAAGCAGTAGTTTAGTTTTCTTATGTAATGAATTGTAATCAGTAGTTAGCATAGTAGTGTTTGTATTAGATCAGTTGTTAGAGTTTGTTAGGAGGTTAGATGTCACTTTCATGGTCACGTCAGCAAAGATGCCACAGTGGTTTGGGCGTGCCTATAAATAGAACAGTACCCTGTACTGTTCTATTAGCTCTTCATCACTTTTCTTCCTGTGCGAACAAACACTGTGAGCTCAGGCTGAGGGGGAGTTTGTTACATGCATGCATTGTAATCGTAGTTGAAATAAATTCAATCATTCGGTTCTATGTGAAAAATGTGTGTTAAAAGCAATTCTCCTGTTTGATTGTGTGCAAAGTTTGTTTCCATTTATATTCCGCTGCGTTACTTGTTCATTTTTCATTTTATTTCAAACGTAAAACACAATCAATCCAAACTCAGGTCCTAACAATTGGTATCAGAGCCTGGACAGTCAAATTTGATTTTATAATCATTTTGACATAAATAGTTCAGCTCATAATCGTTGATACTGATAGTTGTTCGTTTTGTTGAAAAACAGAGTAAGGTTTAATCACGTTCAAAGTTGATTAATCAGTGCCTGTAAAACAACCAGGATGATGTCACAATCACAAGATGATAAGAATAACATTGGTTCAGTTTTCAAACCACCCATGCTTAAACGTAATGAATACAACATCTGGGAGAGAAGGATGGGTCACATCCTTGCTCAACAGAATACCGGATGTTGGAGATCTGTTGTTTTTGGACCACATGTTCCCATGGTGCCAAGTGCTGAGGATACAAAGAAGTTCGAACCTAAAAAACCTGAAAACTATACTGAAACTGATTTTCAAAAGTTCAAACTCGATGCCAAAGCATTTAGCATCATTGCATCTGCATTACCCAATGAAATTTATGCTGGGCTGTTACACTGTAACAGTGCCAAGGAATTATGGGATGCACTTTAGGAACAATTTGGGGGAACTGACGAAGTAATTGAAAATAACAGGGAAATTCTGAATCAGCAGTATGAAACCTTTTGTCACATTAAGGGTGAATCATTGACTCAACAGTTTGAGCGATTCAGCTGTCTCATTAGTGAGCTAAGACTGGTTAAGGTTGTATTTCCAAATTCTACACAAAATAGCAGGTTTCTTAGATCACTACCTGAAAAATGGGATACAATTGCCTTTGTAACCAGAAACTCTGGTGAGTTCAAAGATCTGACACTGACCCAACTTCATGGTAGACTCCTGACCTATGAAAGGGAGTTAAACCAGAAAAAGAAGTTGCAAGAGTCTGGTAAAGTTGCTGATGACTACTCATTTGGCAGCACAACTCTTTTTGGTCAGGAAGAATCTGGTAGCAGTAGTAAGGATCAGAGTTATGATCATTACATAGACATAACTGCTGGTGGAACCTTTAACAACTCTGATTCTCACTCTGCAAATTATGCTTTTACTGCAAATTGTGAAAACCAGATGTCAGATAACTTGTGCTTTGAACTCAATGACTTACAGCACTTTGATCCAACTGATCTTGAAGAAATGGACATTTTGCACCAATTGGCTTTGCTTAGTGTAAGAACAAGCAAATTTTATAAAAGGACAGGGAGAAAATTCTCAAGGTTACATGGGAATTTAAAAGTGGGGTTGGATAAGTCAAAGATCAAGTGCTATAAGTGCAATAGGCTAGGTCATTTTGCTAGGGAATGTAGGAGTCAAACCACTGGTCCAATTGTTACTCCTCCCAGCTCAAACCCTAGACCACAAAACCAAAGCACTGTGCACTATTCCCATTATACCCCTGCTGCCCATGTAAACACTGCTCATTATGCAAACCCTGTTCCTGTGCATTATGTTCAAACCACTGTCCCTCAAATTCAGTATGTCCAGGCTCCTGTACCTCATGTTCAAGTGCAACTAGTTGCACCACAACAAGTTGCACCACCAGCAGTGGTTCAACCAGATTAGCAAAGCTTTTTCACCCAAGGCTTTGTTGACTGGAGCAGTTTACCTGATGAGCTAGGTGATGAAAATTTTGCACTCTATGCTACTAATGATGCTTCTAATGATGAATTTTGTCTTATGGCATTAGAGTCAATACCAGAAGAGCTGGATGCTGAAAAAGGGCAAACAAGTGCTGAAACAGTGGATGAAGTTGCTGAAGCGGTGGTTACTGCTGTTGCTGGTGAACTACTGCTGGAAGAAAGTTCAGAACCCCTTATTGAACCACTGAATGACCCCTGGTCCAAAGAAGAAGAGAAGAAACAGGGTGAGAAGGAAGAAAAGGTGACTGATGAGGAAGAGCACACTTGTGATTGTGCCATGATGGCTGCAGCTAAGGTATCATCTCAGGTTCTTGAAAATCTGTGTTCAGACAAATGCATCATAGCATTTGCTAACATTAAAGAGGTGAATGAAAACCTTAGGGATAGAGTGTTGAATGATGAGGTCAAATTTGAAAAGTCTTTAAAAGAACTTAAAAACAAATTGGCTGAAAAAGACAAAGAAATCTGCAGTCTAAAAGAAGAGCAAAGCATAACCAAGAACCAACTCCAAACTATGGTAGAAAAATATCAAGTTTGCAAAAAGGAGTTGGAATCCACCCAAATCACTTGTGAAAGATGGGTGGAATCTTGCAAAGGTTGTGAGGTCATGTTAGAAAAACAGCTTGAAAGCAATGTAAAATTTGGCATCGGGTTTAGAAAATATGATGAAATTGAAAACACTGCTGCTAAACAAGCTGGTTCAGTTGAAATAACACCAACCAACAAGAATGGCCAAGAAGTTAAGATAACTGACAAACTTGGTAACAAAATCACTCTGGAAAGATCTGTGGGGTCCTCAACCGTTGAGGAAATTGAGAAATACCAATTTAAACCCACATGGTCTGATGAGTGTGACATTCTTGAAAATTTTAAGCCAATGGACTTCACAACCACTGATGGTGTAAAAGCTCCTAAAGCAAAGGTCATTCCTCTCAAAGACATCCCAACAGTGGTTCAAAACTCTGTTGCTAAGGAGTCTGAGAAGAAGAAACGAAGAGAAAAAGGCAAAAACCTATTTTGTGATTTCTGTGAAAAGAAGAACCATCTAACAAAAGATTGTTTTCATCTAAAAGCATATGATATCAACAAAACAAGTGTTATTGAACCTGCTGAGAGCTGCACCATCTGTGGTAAAACAAACCACAAAACTCAAGAATGTGTGTATCTCAAAAACTTTGATGTAAAAAAGAATGAGTACACTGCAAAATCATCATTAAGTTCATCAACATTGTCTGTCAAGTTCACCACGAACCAACCACTGTTTGTGCCAGTTCAAACAGCTGTTACAAAACAGCTGAACCAAACATCTGTCAAAAGAGATGTTCAGGTGACTGATGCACCCCCTGCCAATCATTACAGAAGAGGTAAGGGACAACCACCATACCAAAGGATCCCACATGTTTATGAGGTTTACAAAAATCCTTCTAAACCAAGAGTGAACAGGTATCCTTTTGGTTATCAGCAGGTGATTGGTCAAGACCCCCAATAGTGGTTAGAGAAAAACATTCCCAAAAATGTTCAAACCCCTGAGCTAATCACTGTCCATCCACCTGAATTCATCCCAGACACTGTTGAGACCCCATCCAAAGCCATATTGGCTTTGGAGATCCTAATGAACTAATCCTTTTACTTCATGTGCAGGGAGCTTCTGCATGCTTAGATAGCCTTTGGTATGTTGATAGTGGAGGCTCCAGGCACATGACAGGATGTAAAGCACTACTCAAAGATTTCAAAATCCATGGAGGGGGTGATATATCCTTTGGTAATAATAGTAAAGGGAAAGTTCTGGGGTCTGGTACAGTACAGTCTGGTAATGTTAAATTTGAAAATATCAATCTAATAGACAATCTAAAATTCAACCTCCTGAGTGTCTCTCAAATGAGTGATAAGGGCTATGGCTCTTTCTTCACAAAGGATTGTTGTAGGATTGTTGGACCAGAAATGGTTGAAAAGATTGAAGCAATAATAAAAAATGGAAAAACTCACCTTGTTGCTCAAAGAAGTGGCAATGTTTATGTTGTTGATATGTCAAAAGAGAGCCCCAGGACTGATGCCTGTCTGTTCTCAGCTGCCTCAAACAAATAGACAGAATTATGGCACAGGAGATTGGGGCACACAAATCTCAAGACAATCACTGCTATTTCAAAACAGGGGTTAGTAAGAGGTTTTCCTCAAAAACTGTTCACCTGTCCTGAGCATTGTGTTTCCTGCCTAAAAGGAAAACAACATAAAAGCTCATACAAATCAATTGAAGAGTCCAAAACAACCAAATGTTTGCAAATGCTTCATATGGATTTGTTTGGCCCAGTTAAAGTCACGAGTCTTAAGAAAAAGAGATATTGTTTGGTTATTGTTGATGACTTTTTTAGGTTTACATGGACTTACTTTTTACACTCAAAAGATGAGACTGCAAGCATTCTGCAAGACTTTGTGAAACAGGTTGAAAAGCAGTTTGACTTGCCAGTAGAAATCTTCAGAAGTGACAATGGCACAGAGTTCAGAAATAAGGAGTTAGATGATTTCTGTGTGTCAAAAGGAATTGTAAGGCAGTACAGCATTCCAAGGACACCAGAACAAAATGGGGTTGTTGAGAGAAAGAACAGGACTTTGATTGAGGCTGCCAGAACCATGCTTACTGATTCAGGTTTGCCATTAACTTTTTGGGCAGAGGCAGTAAACACTACTTGCTATGTCCAAAACAGAGTTTTAATCAACCCCATGCATCAAAAGACTGCCTATGAACTGCTGTATAAAATAAAGCCATTGATTTCATATTTCAAAGTTTTTGGCTGCCCATGCTTCATTTTAAACTTAAAAGATTCTATCTCAAAGTTTGCAGCCAAAATTCACTGTGGTTATCATCTGGGATACTCAACCACTGCTAAGGCCTACAAAGTGTTTAACACAAGGACTAAGACAGTGGAAGAGACTTTGAATGTAAAGTTCAATGAACTTTCATCAATGAAAAACCCAGCAAATCCTGCAGATTTATTTGATCTTGATAAATTCACATTTGAAAGTGTTGTTGTCAAGCCTAACAATGCAGGTCCATCAGAAAACTCATCATCAGACTATGGATATGAAATCATCATTCCACAACAAAAGTCTGCATCAAATGGAAGAGCAGCAGATGTTCAAAACAGTTGTCAAAGTTCAACCACTACTACCTCAACAGTTGTTGACCAAAGTAGCCCATCAACCCCTACTTCCACATCATCAAACACTGTTGATAAAAGTCCTCAAACAGTGGATCAAAGTCAGCATGTGTCCACACCATTACCTCCTATTCCACCATCTTTTGAAACCACTGTTGGATCATCAAAGTCACCAGCAGTGGTTAGCTCAGATGATTCACATCTGCAGCCTTCCCCACTTAATGCCATTGTTCCATACCAAGGAGATCTTATCTTCTTGAAATCTCATCCACCTGACCAAATCATTGGCAACATCAATGAAGGGGTTCTCACAAGAAGTCAATCCCAAAACATTTGTCTTTTTGCTGGTTTCCTATCTCTCCATCAGCCAGTCAAGTACCAAGAGGCACTTGAAGACAACAACTGGGTAGAAGCCATGCAAGAGGAGCTCCAACAGTTTAGAAGACAACAAGTTTGGGAGCTTGTACCATTGCCAGAGGGTGTGAGTCCTATTGGCACAAAATGGGTCTTCAAAAATAAAACTGATGAAAGGGGTATTGTTGTCAAGAATAAAGCCAGGCTTGTGGTTCAAGGGTTCAGACAGGAAGAGGGCATTGACTATGATGAAACATTTGCCCCTGTAGCAAGATTAGAAGCTATCAGACTATTCCTGGCCTTTGATGTCAACCACAACATCAAGGTGTGTCAAATGGATATCAAATGTGCATTCCTCTATGGTAAGATTAAGAAGAGGTTTATGTTTGTCAACCTTCAGGATTTGAGGATCCATTTAATCCAAATCATGTCTACAAGCTAAATAAAGCTTTGTATGGCTTGAAACAAGCACCAAGAGCCTGGTATGAAACTCTTTCCACCTTTCTACTTTCCATTGGTTTCACAAGAGGTAAAATAGACAAAACACTGTTTCTAAAATGGAGAGGAAAGGATTTGATGATTGTCCAGATTTATGTGGATGACATCAGCACATGTAACAAAATGTGTGAAGAGTTTAGGAAACTCAAGACAGCTGAGTTTGAGATGAGTGCAATGGGTGAACTCCAGTGCTTTCTTGGTCTCCAAGTAAGGAAACTGCAAAATGGCACTTTTATCCATCAAGGCAAATATACCAAAGAACTTTTAAAGAAATTTAAGATGGATGATTGTAAGCCATGCAGTACACCCATTGCAACCAATTAAATAGTCATGTCTGATGAAAAGGATGATTTGGTAGATCAAACTTTATATAGAAGCATGATTGGGTCTTTATTGTACCTAACTGCATCTAGGTCAGACATCATGTTTGCAACATGTGTTTGTGCAAGATCCCAGTCAGCCCCTAGAAAGTCAAACCTTATTGCTGTAAAAAGGATATTCAGATACCTAAAAGGTGCTCCCACACTTGGTATCTGGTGTCCAGCTGATGGTAAAATTAAGCTTTCAGGTTTCTCAGATAGTGACTTTGCTGGATGTGACAAGACAAGGAAGTCCACTTCAGGAGGGTGCCAATTCCTAGGCAGTTGCTTAGTGTCTTGGCAAAGCAAAAAGCAAGCAGTTGTTTCCACATCCACTGCTGAGGCAGAGTATATAGCTGCTGCAAGCTGTACAGCCCAACTACTTTGGCTTCAAAATCAGTTGCTGGATTTTGGTATCACTGCCCAAAGACACCTCTCATGTTGGGCAGTCAGGCAGCAGAAAATATCATCAAAAATCCAGTTTCCCATTCAACCACCAAGCACATTGATATCAGACTTCACTTTGTGAGGGATTGCTATGAAAAAGGTTTGATTTCTCTGCACCATGTTCCAACTAAAGATCAGCTGGCAGATGTGCTAACCAAAACATTAGACACATCCACTTTTGAAAGCTTGATCTCTCGGATTGGCATGCTGAACAAGGAATAACAGGCAAAATCCTATTTTTCTATGAATAAAAGCATTAAAATGTTTTCAGAAAATCAAAAATCCATCCTTAAAAATAGCTAAAAATGAATTTTTCATTAAATCCTTAAAAGTCTGCCATAACCACTATTTTGTTCAAACATCTGTTCTGCTTAAAATCTGTCCACTGCTGAAAGTCAACCCCTGTTCTCTCATTTCCTTGGTAAGCACTGTTGTTCAAAATCAGTGTTTTTTGTCCACTGATATGCTATCCACTGATAGTAAAAATCACCCACTGCTTTCATTATTACCGTTGCAACCACTGATCTTGTTCCATCATGTAACACCCCGTGTTTTCACGAGTGAAAGTCAAAGTCAAGGTCAAAGTCAACGACCGATTTCGCGCGACGTGACTCGTAGAATTGTTTGTATGATATTTAGATTATGTGGAGTAAATGTCGTACATTGCCATATTCGAATCATGCGAACCATATCTCAATCGACCTACGACTGTGAAGGATAGGAAGTAACAATGCGATAAAGTTAATCAAGCTATGCTAATCAAATCGATATCAAATCGTAACTCGAGCTACGTATTTTACTTGTCAGTTATACGTGTGTGTGTGCCTTACGTGTTACCTGTGCATGTTTACTTTATGTTATGATATGGTGTGATAATCAAGCAAACTCAATCGAACTCGAAGTCTAACTCGAATATAAACGAACCCGAACCCGAACCCGAATTCCGAGTCGAACCCCATAAGAAGTAGTTGGGACTGAAAGTAATTTAATTAGGAAACCCTATCGAATCGCTCGCAAATCGAAACCGAATCAACATCGCACCGAACACACCAAAGGAGGTGGCGTCCGCACGGATGGCCAATCCGCACGGATTGCCAGTCCGCACGGATTGCCAGTCCGCGCGGATGACCAGTCCGCGCGGATAACCTACCCGGGTGCGTGCCATGCGCACGGCTCACCCTTTCCCTTTTTGGCATCCTATAAATACACGGGTCACTCTCCACTTTTTCCACTTTTGGCAAGTGACGTCCGAACCTCGCGCATTCTTCACCTTTTCTCAGATTCCTCTCAATCCAGGTAAGATCTTGCACTAATTCTTGTACATCTTTGATCACTACACCATTCTACACATTTCCATCTTTCAAATCTTCACTTTCAACCATGAAATCATCCGGATTCGAGGTATTCACGGGTGACGTCATCATGAAGTTCATAAGAACTTCATGCTTGGCTTCATTCCACCAAGAATATCTCAGATCTAAACGATTTCTACAAGTTTTTACAATAACTTCACCTAGATCTAAACTTTTCTAAGGATAAAAGAGTTGAAAGAAATAAACCTAAGTTCTCTCCTTCTTTTACCCTTAAAACCGGTACGAATCCGATCAGTCCTAGTGTTCTACTCGTCAATAGTGATGCCCTAGTTCTAGATCTGGAGTCCTACCCATAGAAAACTGATTTCGGGGTTAACCGGGATGACCGTTCTGAGTCGCCGACAGGCCGAGTTAGGGTGGTTCCTGACCGGTCTAGTCACGCGGGTGAGAACACAACTCCAAGTGGTTGCCACGTAATCAGAACGTCTCGATAAACGACACCAGAAACCAAGTGTAGACGAACGGAACAACCAGACCAGTTGTCCGCACGGGCAAGCTGTCCGCACGGACTAGCCGTCCGCACGGACGAGCCGTACGCACGTACAGGTCATACGCACGTACAGGTCATACGCACGGGTTGTCACCCGCACGGACTACCCTTGGGACCCACTTTCCAAACGAGGTTTGAGTATCGACGAACGAGCAATCCGGACGGACGACCTCTGAATGGATTACTCTTCGGATCATGAGATACTAAGGCCTTAAAATGAAAACCAAACAATCTTCATCCGCACGGCCAAGCCGTACGCACGGACAGGCTATCCGGACGGATTGTCTCTGCCCGCGCGCACAGGCTGCCTGCACGGACTACCATACGCACGGACTGCCGTCCGCGCGACCGGCTTGAAAGATAGAAACACTTAGGTGTTTTCTAAATGCTACAACGAAAACTCCAAAGCACAAGCCATCATACACAAACACATCTTAGGAAGAAACAATCCACTTGAACATTTATCCACACAAGCCATCTAACCGTACGGATAAGTCGCCCGCACGTACAACTAGTCCGCACGGGTTACCACCCGCACGGACAGTCACACGCACGGATGGCTTACCCGGACGCATCACCATCCGCACGCATCACCGTCCGCACGCATCACCATCCGCACGGATAGGTCATGCGCACGGATGACTTCTACTCACGGATAACTGATCCGCACGATCAGTCATCCTACCCACTCACACTTGTACTGTTTTACGCGTCACTTATCATTACGTTATCGAATCTATTCAGGCTAACCGTACTCGCTGTAAAGCGCTCCCTTCAATCCATATCGCTGTGAGTATACTCGAACCCTTTTTGCTTTTAGCACTTTTGGGTGTTACATACGTTACAACTATTCAAACTACAACTATCACACTACTCAAGCTATTTTAACGCTTAACCATTAATGCATGTTATACGTGGCTTATGAATGCTTGTTTGTTATGTTTACACATGGAATGCTGTCTACCTGCCTTAGCAACGATAGTACTATAGTTTGGACTCAGCACCCGTTCACACGGGGGTTGTTAAGGATCTTTTACTTGCATGGATTACTGTGGTAATCATGTATTGCGAACTGCCTCGGGCAGTCAACCCGCAGTCATTGGTATCGATGGATCTATGTCGATAACTAACGTGCTTCATTTCTCTATGTGTACGTGCTGGTTATGCGTAAACGAATTCGAACTCTATATGCTATTATCAAACTTGTATGCTCACCTTTACATTTTATGTATTGACATTATTTTAACGTATGTGACAGGTGCTTAGGACGCATATGTGTTTGGAGTTGGAAGCTAGAATAAATCTTTAGAGCCCAACAAATAGTTGTCTGTAGATAACTTATTAGGGGTCTCTAGAAGCAGATAAACAATTGCTACTTATTTAAATCTGAGTTGTCGGAACAGAGTATTTGTTTTGATGTTGCATGTAATAACTTGTTTGACTATTTATGTTACGGTATGGGACGTAATGTTTACTTAAATGGTAATGATAGTTGTTATGGAAACTTCTGGACAATCTGTTTCGCTCAGTGCCGCGCCCCGATGATTCCGCCATCGGTTGGGGTGTGACAGATTGGTATCAGAGCCATAACTATAGGGAATTAGGCAAGACTCGACCTAGTCCGGGTCGAAGTCTTAGAGACCTAGACTATAGTTAAGAACCAACAGACCAACTCTCGCGTATGCGAAAACTCGCCACTATCACTCACTCTTTTCTATCATTACACTCGAAATTTTCAAGTTGTGAACAGGCGATGAGGCCGAGAATAGGTGTGAAAACCGCGAACTCTCGACTAAAGTTGCCTAATCAGCTTGCGTTTTTTTTAGCTACAAACGAGGAGAATTATACCAAATCAGGAGTGAAATCCATATTTTGATGAATAATCTCCTCAACTTTTATCAGAAACGAGGACGGAAGTTACAAGATAGGGGTGAAACCCTAACCTTGACGACTCGTCCCGCTTTTATACAAAACTCAACCAAGGTTCGATGGACTCCAACGGTCTAAAGACACAGCCTAACCAAAGGGAATTGCGCCAACGCCCAAGAATCGAGGCAAAAGGCATAGTCCTGGAGGTCGTTGTGCAGGATCCTTGCGAATAGTCGAGCTACTTTGGTTAGTCGAAGTCTATTAGCCGCAGATAATCTACCTTCGATTTATCGATCTTTATGAAAATTTTATGCATTTTTCTGTTATTTGTTAACGTTTTGAGGTACTGTTGGTTTCAACTCGACACTATTGCTCCTGCTAAAGCACAAAACCCATACGACTCATCGCTAGCGAATCGACAATAGAGGCAGTCAAAATGGTTTGTACGCTCGTAGGTGCTTTTAGTAACTAAGTATATGTGTTTCTTGCTGTTATGTTTATGTGATTAGGAATATTGTGATTATGTGCTCTATGTGATTATGTGATTTTGTGACTATATGCGTTTGCATGGTACGTGTTACTGAGCTTTAGTAGTAGTGGACGTGTGAGGTGAGATTCGAATACATGTGTTGAGTTCCATGGCGATGTCTATTGCAGACAATGTCGTCTGGATCCCGTCATCAACTCTCTCGCCAGGAAAAGAGGGACAGACGCCTTGCTTCCATCATCGCGAAAGCTGTAGCAAAGGCTGTGAGCAATGTCTGCGAGAATGCCAGCAAATCATCTGAGGAATCGAGGACTGAGGGTCCTAGAGCTACCGCGAGACCTTTCAGTTTCAAACAGTTCAAGTCATGTGGGCCGAAAGAATTCACAGGCGAAGGAGGTCCTACTGCTCTATTCCACTGGTTTGACTCTATCGAGGTTACTCTGTGACAAAGTGGTTGCCCTGATGACCTCCGAACTCTGAACGCTACCGGCGTCTTTCAGTCCCGTGCTTTGGACTGGTGGACGGCCGAGAGGAACAAAAGAGGGAATGATGCAGCTTATGGTTTGTCGTGGGAAGAGCTCAAAGAAGTCATGCTGGAGGAATTATGCCCTCCTCACGAGCGCCAAAAGCTTGAAGATGAATTCTGGCACATACATCAGAAGGATGGAGACAATGCTGGCCTTACTGCTCGCTTCAAACAGCTCAGCATTATCTGTCCCGACCAGGTCAAGACTCCTGATATGACCATCAAGAAGTACATCCGAGCTTTGCCCGACTGCGTTGCTGATTTCGTGCAAGCGGCTAAGACTACCACGATCGAAGAAACCTATCTGCTGGCCGCTGAGATCAATGACAAAAGGGTCAAGGCTGGGATGTGGGATAAGACCTCCAAGCATCTGCATCAAGCTACCGCTACTGCACCAACTGCTGAACCCACGTCGTCAAGCACCAAGAGAAAGAACAAGAGAAAGAACAGCTCCACCAACAAGAACTGTGCGATTTCTGCTGCACCGATCCAAGCTGTACCTGCCCAACAGCGTCAAGTAGTGGCGCCTGTGGCCAATGCACCGCCTGCAAAGCGTGCATATACTGGACCACACCCACTCTGCCCTACTTGCACCTATCATCACCCGACTGCTATTCAATGCCGCTTCTGTGCTCATTGCAACGTCTACGGCCACTTTACTGCCAACTGCCGTATTCGTCAAGCTCCTGCCAATCAAGCTCTACTCGCTGCCCCACAGGGTCAACAAGCTCCTCCGGCACCCGCAGTCAAAGCCAGAGCATGCTTCACATGTGGCGACCCGAACCATTTCGCCAACATGTGCCCGAACAGGGTGGTGAAACAAGAACCCCAGCAGCAACAGCAGCAACCACAGCAACAGCAACAGCAGCAGCAACAGGCCGCACGAGCCAGAACTTTCAATCTTAATGTGCGTCAAGCCCAGGCCGACAACAACGTGGTGAATGGTACGTTCCTTGTGAATGGTATTTATGCTTCATGTTTGTTTGATACTGGAGCCGATAATTGCTTTGTGTCGCTCAAATTTGAGAAACTCCTTAGTCGTAAACGTTCTCGACTCTCCTCTGCCTTCGATGTTGAAGTCGCTACCGGAAGAACCGTCGCTGTAAACTCCGTTATTCGTGATTGCACTCTCGAGCTCAACAATCACATCTTCTCAATCGATCTCATTCCTATGCAACTAGGAAGCTTTGATGTCATAGTAGGCATGGACTTTCTTCGCGAAAACCATGCCGAAGTTGTGTGCTTCGATAAAATGATTCGTTTTTCTCTCGCGAACGGTGATTCATTGTGTGTTTATGGTGATACTACTTCGAAGGGTCTCAAGCTTATGTCATGCCTACAAGCTAGCAAGTATCTCCGTAAGGAATACAGGGCTTTCTTGGCTCATGTCGTAGCAGCGGAGAAGGAAAAGAAAGAGAAGAAGAAAGTAAAAGACGTTCCAGTGGTTCGAGAATTTCCTCAAGTTTTTCCAGAGGATCTTCCCGGACTACCTCCAAAGCGTGATATCGATTTTCGCATTGATCTCATTCCTGGAGCCAATCCTATCGCCAGAGCTCCTTATCGACTCGCGCCGTCCGAAATGCGCGAACTTTCAACCCAACTCCAGGAATTACTTGAGAAAGGCTTTATTCGCCCGAGCACCTCTCCTTGGGGCGCACCAGTTCTTTTCGTTAAAAAGAAGGACGGGTCGTTCCGGATGTGCATCGACTACCGGGAATTGAATAAGTTGACTATCAAGAACCGCTATCCTCTACCTCGAATCGACGATCTGTTTGATCAGCTGCAAGGCGCTACGTGTTTCTCGAAGATTGATCTACGTTCAGGATACCATCAGCTGCGTATACAAGAGGAAGATATACCCAAAACCGCGTTTCGCACTCGTTACGGCCATTACGAATTCGTTGTCATGCCTTTTGGTCTAACCAATGCACCAGCAGTTTTCATGGATCTGATGAATCGAGTGTGTAAACCGTATCTTGACCGTTTCGTCATCGTGTTCATCGACGATGTCTTGATCTATTCCAAAACGAGAGCCGAACACGCGCAACATCTACGCTTGGTTCTCGAGTTACTCCAGGGGAACCAACTCTACGCCAAATTCTCCAAGTGCGAGTTTTGGTTGGGGGAGGTTCAGTTTCTGGGTCACATCGTAAATAGTCAGGGTATTCACGTCGATCCTGCGAAGATTGAAGCTGTTAAGAGCTGGGTTACGCCTAAGAACTCGACTGAGGTCCGCTCCTTCCTCGGGCTAGCGGGCTATCATCGACGATTCATCGAAGGATTCTCGAAGATTGTTGTACCACTCACTTCTCGCACTCATAAGGATCAGCCTTTTGTCTGGGGAACCAAACAAGTGTCTGCCTTTCGAACCCTCAAGTACATGCTTTGCAATGCTCCTGTTCTCACACTACCCGACGGAAACGATAATTTCATTGTCTACTGTGATGCTTCTAACCTTGGCCTCGGCTGTGTCTTAATGCAACGAGACAAGCTTATAGCTTACGTATCTCGTCAGCTCAAAATCCACGAGAAGAACTATACAACCCACGATCTCGAGCTAGGCGCAGTTTTTTTTGCATTAAAGATTTGGCGACACTACCTGTATGGTACCAAGTGTACGATCTTCACCGATCATAAGAGCCTACAGCACATCTTTAATCAGAGGGAACTGAATATGCGTCAACGCCGATGGGTAGAACTTCTCAACGATTACGACTGTGAGATTCGTTATCACCCAGGCAAAGCAAATGTTGTTGCCGACGCACTTAGCAGACGGAGTTATCTGCTTAGCACTCGAAATGTTCAAGCCCAGCACAATCTCGAAGCTCTTATTCGCGACGCCCAGCATGCATGTTTCAACGAACGCACCTTGAAGAAAGAAAGAATCTACCACGATGGAGCCCAACTTGTGAGCAAATCAAACGAGATATTCCACTTCTTAGACAAAATCTGGATTCCCAAGCGAACCAACCTGCGACAGATTATCATGGATGAAGCCCACAAATCCCGATACTCTATTCATCCTGGTGCTGACAAAATGTACCATGACCTTCGATATAGGTACTGGTGGCCGGGTATGAAACGGGATATCGCTCTTTACGTCGGAAAATGCCTAACCTGTGCTAGAATCAAGGCTGAACATCAAAGGCCCTCTGGCTTGCTCGAACAACCTCCCATCCCCATGTGGAAGTGGGAGAGCATAGCCATGGATTTCGTAACCAAGCTTCCAACCACGTCATCAGGTCACGACAGCATTTGGGTTGTTATTGACCGATTGACTAAATCAGCTCATTTTCTGCCGATACGAGAAGACTACAAGGTAGAACGATTAGCCCGAATCTACACCGACGAGATCATTTGTCGACATGGGATGCCTCGTGACATCATCTCTGATCGTGATGCTCGGTTCACTTCACGATTGTGGGAAACGTTTCAAACGGCACTCGGTACAACGCTTAATCTAAGTACTGCGTTCCACCCACAAACCGACGGTCAGACTGAAAGAACGATTCGTACGCTTGAAGACATGCTCCGTTCGTGTGTTCTAGACTTCGGTGGTAATTGGGATAGACACCTTCCATTAGTCGAATTCTCGTATAACAACAGCTACCAGGCTAGCATCCAGATGGCACCCTTCGAGGCCTTATACGGAAGGAGATGTCGATCGCCTATTGTGTGGCACGAGATCGGTCACTCGCAACTAACCGGTCCGAAGCTGCTACAAGAAACGACAGACAAAATTCTGCAAATCCGAGACAATCTAGCAAAAGCTCGGGATAGACAGAAGCTTCTCGCCGATAAAAAGCGCAAGCACCGTGAGTATGGCGTTGGTGACTACGTACTCCTAAAGGTATCACCTTGGAAGGGTGTAGTCCGATTCGGCAAAAAGGGGAAACTCGCGCCTCGATATGTGGGACCTTTCAAGATTCTGGAAAGGATCGGAAAAGTCGCCTACAGACTCGAATTACCGGAGGAGCTTAGCAATGTCCATCCGACTTTCCACGTGTCGAACCTCCGAAAGTGCATCTACGACCCCGACTTACATGTTCCTCTAGATGATTTACAAGTGAACGAAACATTACACTTCGTGGAAAAGCCTGTCGAAATCATGGATCGCAAAACCAAAGAACTCAGGCGCTCACGCATTCCTATTCTGAAAGTCCGGTGGGAAGGCAAACGAGGCGCGGAGTTCACTTGGGAACTCGAAGGCGATATGAAGGCAAAGTATCCACAGCTGTTTAACGAAGGAGTAATGTCCGGTTAAGAAAGGCAAGGTGGCATACATGTAAATAAGGAGAAATCCCTTATAATCCTTTGCCTATAGATAAAAGTGTAGGGTTAGAGACTGAGACTTTTGCTCATTTGGAGGTTAGAGAGAGAAATTAGAGAGAGAAACTAGAGAGAGAAAGCTTGTACACGTCTTACGAATCTATTGAATCGCGTTAAAAATTGTACGTTCTTGTGTATCGATCTCGCTCGTGCACGGACTCCGCACGTCGTACGAGTCGGATCGCAATCGAAACAAATCACACCGGAACCTAACCAATAGAGTCACAGTTATAATATATACTAAGTGCGAATGATCCTCGCAACCGAGCTCCTGCTCAGATACCACTTGTACTTTCGTTTATCATACCCAAAAATCATCCGATTTTAACCGTAAAATCCTGATTTGACGATTTTCAATGATCCAAACGAAGGACTCTCACACGTGATTCACGAATTAGTTACAGCTTCCGGCTTAATTTCGGGACGAAATTTCCTAAACAAGGGGAGGCTGTAACACCCCGTGTTTTCACGAGTGAAAGTCAAAGTCAAGGTCAAAGTCAACGACCGATTTCGCGCGATGTGACTCGTAGAATTGTTTGTATGATATTTAGATTATGTGGAGTAAATGTCGTACATTGCCATAATCGAATCATGCTAACCATATCTCAATCGACCTACGACTATGAAGGATAGGAAGTAACAATGCGATAAAGTTAATCAAGCTATGCTAATCAAATCGACATCAAATCGTAACTCGAGCTACGTATTTTACTTGTCAGTTATACGTGTGTGTGTGCCTTACGTGTTACCTGTGCATGTTTACTTTATGTTATGATATGGTGTGATAATCAAGCAAACTCAATCGAACTCGAAGTCTAACTCGAATATAAACGAACCCGAACCCGAATTCCGAGTCGAACCCCATAAGAAGTAGTTGGGACTGAAAGTAATTTAATTAGGAAACCCTATCGAATCGCTCGCAAATCAAAACCGAATCAACATCGCACCGAACACACCAAAGGAGGTGGCGTCCGCACGGATGGCCAATCCGCACGGATTGCCAGTCCGCACGGATGACCAGTCCGCACGGATGACCAGTCCGCGCGGATAACCTACCCGGGTGCGTGCCATGCGCACGGCTCACCCTTTCCCTTTTTGGCATCCTATAAATACACGGGTCACTCTCCACTTTTTCCACTTTTGGCAAGTGACGTCCGAACCTCGCGCATTCTTCACCTTTTCTCAGATTCCTCTCAATCCAGGTAAGATCTTGCACTAATTCTTGTACATCTTTGATCACTACACCATTCTACACATTTCCATCTTTCAAATCTTCACTTTCAACCATGAAATCATCCGGATTCGAGGTATTCACGGGTGACGTCATCATGAAGTTCATAAGAACTTCATGCTTGGCTTCATTCCACCAAGAATATCTCAGATCTAAACGATTTCTACAAGTTTTTACAATAACTTCACCTAGATCTAAACTTTTCTAAGGATAAAAGAGTTGAAAGAAATAAACCTAAGTTCTCTCCTTCTTTTACCCTTAAAACCGGTACGAATCCGATCAGTCCTAGTGTTCTACTCGTCAATAGTGATGCCCTAGTTCTAGATCTGGAGTCCTACCCATAGACAACTGATTTCGGGGTTAACCGGGATGACCGTTCTGAGTCGCCGACAGGCCGAGTTAGGGTGGTTCCTGACCGGTCTAGTCACGCGGGTGAGAACACAACTCCAAGTGGTTGCCACGTAATCAGAACGTCTCGATAAACGACACCAGAAACCAAGTGTAGACGAACGGAACAACCAGACCAGTTGTCCGCACGGGCAAGCTGTCCGCACGGACTAGCCGTCCGCACGGACGAGCCGTACGCACGTACAGGTCATACGCACGTACAGGTCATACGCACGGGGGTTGTTAAGGATCTTTTACTTGCATGGATTACTGTGGTAATCATGTATTGCGAACTGCCTCAGGCAGTCAACCCGCAGTCATTGGTATCGATGGATCTATGTCGATAACTAACGTGCTTCATTTCTCTATGTGTACGTGCTGGTTATGCGTAAACGAATTCGAACTCTATATGCTATTATCAAACTTGTATGCTCACCTTTACATTTTATGTATTGACATTATTTTAACGTATGTGACAGGTGCTTAGGACGCATATGTGGTAGGAGTTGGAAGCTAGAATAAAGCTTTAGAGCCCAACAAATAGTTGTCTGTAGATAACTTATTAGGGGTCTCTAGAAGCAGATAAACAATTGCTACTTATTTAAATCTGAGTTGTCGGAACAGAGTATTTGTTTTGATGTTGCCTGTAATAACTTGTTTGACTATTTATGTTACGGTATGGGACGTAATGTTTACTTAAATGGTAATGATAATTGTTATGGAAACTTCTGGACAATTTGTTTCGCTCAGTGCCGCGCCCCGATGATTCCGCCATCGGTTGGGGTGTGACACATCAGTGGTTTTCATAAAACACCTGTCCTTCAATTCATCAGGGGTTGGCACGTGGACAGTACATAGAGGTCAGATCTTTTGTAACCGCTGCCACGTCAGCATTCACTTTTTCCACTATAAAACCCTTAGCAAAACCCCCAAACATGGTTTTACTGCCGAATCGAATTCACAAAAATTCCTTTCTCAAAGCAGTTATCATCCGTTTCTCCCAAATCATTCATCGTTCTTCTTCTTCAAAATGACAAAATCAAAGTCTTCATCTTGTAAAAAGGCCACTCAAATGGCTACCACACCCATTGAAATTCCATACAAAGCTCCTCACAACTATCTGGGTATCCTCACAAAACCCGGTACCATCGATACCTACGATTCCATAATTGACACTATGTCATCTTCAAAGTACAAAACTTTGTTGACAAAAGATGCTCCGATTTACCTGAAAACCCAGAGAGAATTTTGGAAAAATGCTACTCTTGAAACACAAGGTGAAGACATCATAGCCATTAATTCCTCTCTAAAGGGTAAAAAAGTCAAAATCACACCACAATCCATCTCAGAGGTATTCGAACTTGATGACCAGCAAGGTAAAACTTCTTTTCCTAAAAACAAATATCAAACTGATTTTCTTGAAAGGGGGTATGCAGAAGAAATGAGGAGGGGTACCTTACAAAAAAGTTACTTTCCTCCTACAACAAGATTTTTACTCCATACCCTTTTGATGTGTGTTTCAAATAAAACAACTGCTTTTAATGAGATACCATTAAAGATCAATATCTGGGATATGCCATTTTACAAAATGAAAATTTTAACTACTCCCAGGAAATCTTTAATGATTTGGTTAAAAATGTTGATAAAAAACCTTTCTTACTATTTCCAAGATTTCTAAGTTATTTCTTTCAAAAGAAATTTGGTAAGGATGATGTTCATGTGCTCACACAAGGTGACTCTTTTCAAATAAACAGCTTAACAGCTGAAACTTTCACAAGATTATCAACTCCTTGCAAAACAAAAGCAGCTGTCCCTGAGCATAATTTAGTAGCTACCACTGCTCCTCAGGTATCTGCTCCTGAGCCCACTGCTCTAGGTGATCACAGCAGAAAAACAACTATTGTGAAACCCACACCTAAAATCATCAAAAAGCGAAGACAAAAGAAAACTCAAAAACCCCTCAAACCTACAAAAAGGGCAACTCTGGAAGATGAGATCCCAGAGCAACTGCCAGTGACAACACAAAAGTCACAAGAAACCACTGCTGCTACTTCCTCACAGCAGATGGTAGAAAGATCTCAACCCATGCCTGAAACTCCTCCTGCTTCTTCTAAAAAAGAACATGTTGTAAGAATAGGGACACCACAATATGATGCTCTGGAATCACTTGCTTCCATCATCCACAGCCCACTGCCCGGGGCAAATTCGCTTTCTACACCCAACCTCACATCCATAATTCCCCCACAAACAAAATTATTGTTGGATGCTCTTGATTTGAACCAGACACAAACCAGTCCTTCTCAATCACCTGTCAATGAGAACATACCTCAACAAGTGACTGGGTCTAATGTTTCAGTCATTGCTAACCCACCAACAACACCTGAGGAGGTTACACCCCTTGAGTTACAAGTAACTCTTGGTGGTAGTCCAAGTGAAACAGCCACTACAAGTGCTGAACCCACTGGTTTGCATTTGGACAGTGGTTACATCAATAAGACTTCCTTGGAGGCAATTTCTTCTCTGGGAACACTTGTGTATCCAGTCTTCACTGGTTCACTAAAAAGTGTTTCTCTATTTGAAGGAAGAAGTCCCCAGTTCCAAGACAAAGGGGCATCAGTGGATGACTTTTGGAATACATTCCCTGAGTCAACCACTGTTACAACCAATGAATGTGGGAAATTAGATGATCCCATTAAGTTGGGTGATGGTTTAATGTACCAAGAATTGACGGCTAGAGTTAATAAACTGGACACCTCTGTTGCAGAAATCAAAGACATGCTGCAACAGTTGTTGAAAGTTCAAAAGGTACCACCCACTGCTGCATCAACTCCAACAGCTGCTCCTTCATCTACTCCTTCAACAGATGAGCTGTGGAGTTTATTTCAACCACTGCTCCAACAACAAAGACAATTAGCTGATCAGCAGCATGAGATTCAAGTCCAAAAGATCAGAAATCTCATGGAGTCAAGGTTTAAAGACACCCAGGCTGACATCAAGGCTATAAAGGCCCATTTGCTGAACACCACTGGCACTGCACCTCTCACTGTTATCTTTGTGGATAACCCTCCAACTGATAATGCCAAAAGGGGGATAAATTAAAGGAGTTCAAGAAGAAAGGGTATGAAGATGGCCTCTACATTGAACCAGATAATTCAAGCATGCTTACAGACATTCCCTTGCCAGATGGTAGTAAAAAGACTGATGTGACCACAAATGCACTTGCTGAAGCAAAAGCTAGTGTAAAAAGGGATAAAGAGGCTAAGGATAAATCCAGGTGGGAACAGGAGAAAAGAGCATTTATGGAGCTGAATGAGCAGAGTATTTCTGAGCCAAAGGAGGACAAAAATCCTGAGCCAAAAAGAAAGAATCCCACTAGAAAAGTGAGGGAACCCAAACACACACCATCCAGACCCACAAAGCAAACTCCTAAACCTACCAAAAACCTCACACATCAATCTTCCACCCAAACAGCTGTTGTAACACATGTTGTATCAATAATTGTTGGTACTTCAGTGGTTTCAGCAGTTATTAAACCAAAAACCACCACTTCAACTACAACAACTGCTCCCACTTCAACCACTGCCCCACCAAAAATTCCATCACCACCAAAAACCACCTCACCACCATCACCTCCTGCCAAAAAGCAGAAGACAGCTGATGACACATCATCAGTTGTAATGGCAACAGTGGTTGAAACACCAGTTGTTTCAACAACGGTTAGTCAGAAAACCTCCACTAAAATAACCACCACTCAACTCACCACCACTGAACCATCCAAAACATCATCAGCCTCTCTTCAACCAAAAAGGAGAAGGTTAATTCTAAAAGATGATGATTCTTCACCACCACCAACATCTTCACAGCCTTTGTCACTTGTTACTATACCAAACCCTGTTCCTCTTTCTTTAGCCCAAGTTCAACAACCAATCACTACCATCAGTCCTGCAGGTGTCCAATATCCTCTAGAACTTATAGCAGTCAGAGAAGAGATCAAATCCTTCTACTTTGAGGATGACCCTGCTAAAAGGAGTTTGCCATCAGTTGAAGGATATCCTAGGCCTAACAACATTGAAGAATACTTGAAAGTTAAGGCTCAACAAGCAGAGGATATCTCTAAAAGAAACTCATAAGGAAAATCTGACAAAGAAATTCAAAGGTATTATCAATTTCTGCTCACACAAGTCAGATCTTTGGAGCAGTTTGCAAAGAATGTATGTCAGCAAATATCAGAAAGAGAAGATGAATTCTTGAGAAAAGATTACATTGAAAACATCATGGCTTATAAGAAATACAAGGGAGAAAAATACATGTATAAAGATTGGACCATTCCTGAGCTTGAAAGTGAAGCAGCCAGGATCCAAGACATGATAAAAAACAAGGTTAAACATACTCTCCTGATTGGGCAAAATACAAGAAAATGTACCTGATAAGGTACTGGAGCTGAAGAGAATGAAAGAGGAATTGATCACCGCTGATTTTGGGTCAAGAAACCAAATGATGAGGTTGAAAGAAGACAAAGTCAGTGCCACTTACAAAAAGTTGGAGGAACTAAGGAAGAAAAATCCAAAGGTTCCATAAAAACCTGACCATCCTGAAGCAGAGGTTTCAACAAGACCACCAAAGCTGTAAGTCAGGAAAGCTACTGCTCCACCTGGTGCCATTCTTTATCAAAGAAGAAGGCAAAAACATATGGATGCAGAAACAACAGAGGATATAGCTGCTGGTAATGAAGTTATCAAAATGGTTTTCAAACAGATGATGGTTGACATTCCTGAACTTGCTCAAGCTCAAAGCACTGCTCAGTCAGTCATCACCAGGCCACCATCTCCCAATTCCTCATCTAATAAAAATCTCCCAAGAAACCCACCAGACTCAAAAGTACTAAAGTGGAAAACTGACAAACAGACCCATGTACTGACTGTGATCAAGTCTAGTGGAGAAGTGAAGAGAATATCAAAGGAACAAGCACTAGGCCTGAGTGTTGAAGATCTGTAGGATCTCCTTGATCTTCCACTGTGCAGGGATGAAGATGACACAGATGCCTTAGACTTTGAGTTACAACTCAAAGGGCAAATAAGGGAACTGTTGATGAGGCAATAAAGTTCCACAATAATGAAGAGTTTTGGCATTATCTGTTCCAGGGGGAGATTGTTGGGATTGAACCCTATCAGAGGAATAGATAATTAAAGCCAAAACTGGATCAGAGCAGTGGATCCAAAATAAGCAGAAGTTATGTTTACATTCTCTCCCCTTTAAAGTGGTTTCAATATCTGATGACCTCCATCCACTGATCCTTTACATCAACTGCTGACTTACAACTGCTGATCATGTTAAAGACTGATGAAGACTAAAGCCATGTTGATCAATCTACTGCTATGGGCCAAGCACTGCTGAAGTTATCAAGTACTGCTGGAGTCACAACAGTGGAAGGATAAAGCAGTAGTTTAGTTTTCTTATGTAATGAATTGTAATCAGTAGTTAGCCTAGTAGTGTTTGTATTAGATCAGTTGTTAGAGTTTGTTAGGAGGTTAGATGTCACTTTCATGGTCACGTCAGCAAAGATGCCACAGTGGTTTGGGCATGCCTATAAATAGAACCGTACCCTGTACTGTTCAATTAGCTCTTCATCACTTTTCTTCCTATACGAACAAACACTGTGAGCTCAGGCTGAGGGGGAGTTTGTTACATGCATGCATTGTAATCGTAGTTGAAATAAATTTAATCATTCGGTTCTATGTGAAAAATGTGTGTTAAAAGCAATTCTCCTGTTTGATTGTGTGCAAAGTTTGTTTCCATTTATATTCCGCTGCATTACTTGTTCATCTTTCATTTTATTTCAAACGTAAAACACAATCAATCCAAACTTAGATCCTAACAAATCCAGTATCAATGACAGCAAAATTGAAATTCAGTGCCCGCATAGTCCATGCCAATCTCCCTTCGAAGTTAAAAATGCCATCCACGGTGAAAAAATATGATGGCACCACAGATCCAGACGAACATATGTTCGATTTCGATGGGGCTACACGAGTTGAACAATGGTTAATGCCAGCTTAGTGTTTTATGTTCGCTCAGATCTTAATCGGGGCAGCCCGTGTATGGTTTGACGCACTGAATGAAGGAGAAATCGATGATTTCGAGGAGCTCCGGAGGTTGTTCCTCCAGAATTTCAGCCAGCAGAGGCACTACTCAAAAGAGATTACCGAAGTACATAACATCCGAAGAAGGGATGGAGAGTCTCTCAATAGTTTCATAGAAAGGTTCAATCGCGAAAGCATGCAAATCAGCGAAGTAGTTGACCAACTATGAGTCTCTGGCTTTTGTCACGGAGTTCGGAACAATCAGTTGGTAGAAAAGTTACACGAAAACCTTCACAAGACGATGGAACTGCTGATGGAGCGTGCCTGAGCGTTCGCCTGAGGAAAGAATGCATGCAGCTCGGCGGCTGAAACAGAGCAGAAAATGTCCTCTTCGAACAAGAATGGAGTATCCGTCTTTGATAAACCTCCAGTCGGGAATAGGGGACGCACCCTTATAGCAGAAATAACCGACCCCAACGAGTAAGAAATACTAATCCACGGTTTTATAACCTATCGGATCTCTCGAAAACTCCTAGTGAAATTCTTTTCACCAATTGAGCAAGCTTCCCCACGCCACCTAAACTCCGGAACTCAGGTGACAAAAATTTCAAAAATATTGTGACTATCATCGATTGCCTGGATGCATCAGCCGCCTGGATGATCCGGAAGGTAAATAGCCAAGGAATCAAAAGGTCCAATCAACACTTGGCCACCTGGATGCATCAGCAGATTGCGTTCCCTCCCATCACCCCAGGAGAAATCAAGGATGGACCCATCATCGTGTCCGCAGTAATTGTAGGACACAAGGTCCGGCGAATCTATGTAGACCGTGGGAGTGCCTCCGAGATTATGTACCAACAGTGTTTTCAACAATTGGCTACAAAAACCAAAGCGAAGTTAATTCAGGTATCTATGCCGCTGGTTAGCTTCTCCGGAGAAGTGGTCTAGCCCATTGAGCAGATTACCCTACCGACAACTTTGGGTACCGGGAATTTGGCAAGAACAGTAAATCTGACATTTTTGGTCGTTGGAGCAAGGTTCGTACACAACATCATTTTGGGAAGACCAGCGATGTGTGCTTTCAGAATTATTTGCTCCACTATCCACGGCCTTTAAAATTCCCAACCAAAAGCTGTTATAGATACCTTGAATTCTGAATCAGCAAGGTGCGTCGCCGAATTCAGGCAAAGCGAAGGAAGTAGCTCACAACCTCTGGCAATACTCACTGAAGAATGGGCAATCTATCCTGACTTTCCAGAGCAAAAGGTCATCATTGACGCACAACTCCCCGATCGAACAAAACGACGATTATGGAAGCTATTGGCAAGTTCCCTGGATGTTTTTGTTTGACAAACTTCGAACATGGTTGGGGTCCCTAGGGTGTTGGCCGAACACAAGCTAAAATTATCCCACGCCGTTAAACCAGTAGCCCAAAGAAAAAGAAACATGGCTCCGGCACGGAATAGAGCCATTGCCGAAAACGTATAAAAGTTGTTGAGCGCCGGTATAATCAGAGAAGTGCGGTAACAAACATGGGTTTCGAACCCTATAATAGTCACCAAAAAGGATAACACGTGGAGGATGTGCGTAGATTTCTCCGATCTCAACAACGCATATCCGAAGGACTGCTATCCGCTCCCGGAGATCGATCTGAAAATTGATTCTTTGGCAAGCTTCCGTCTAAAATGCTTCCTGGACACCTATAAAGGCTATCGCCAGATACAGATGGCCATAAAGGATGAGGATAAAACAACGTTCGTAAAAAATGAAGGTATGTTCTGCTATACGAAGATGCCATTCGGCCTAAATAATGTTGGGGCAACTTATCAGAGGTTAATGGACAAAGACTTCAAGAATCAAATCAGCAGGAATCTGGAGATTTATAAGGACGATCCGATCATTAAAAGTGCGGTTGAAGATGACATGATAGATGATATACTCGAAACCTTTACAAGGCTTCGGAGTATAAACTTAAAGTTAAATCTGAAGAAATGTTATTTCGGTCTTGAAGAGGGAAAATTTATGGGAGTATGGGTAACCCAGTCCGGAATCCAAGCACGTCCAGAAAAAGTGCAAGCCGTAATCGCTATGCAGCCTCTAAAGACCGTGAAAGAAATACAATCATTAAATGGGAAGCTGGTTGTACTACACCGCTTCATCTCCAAAGCCACAGATTGTACCATAACTTTCATGAATGTCCTAAAAAATAGCACCCGAAAAGGGCAAATCGAATGGACGACCGAAGCTGATGCAGCTTTCCAAGAGTTAAAAGTCTATTTAGGTTCCCTTCCTACTTTAACCGCTCCGATAACAGGCGAAATAGTCACCGTATACTTATCTGCTTCTCATTTCGCCATCAGTGCGCTACTAGTGGTCCATCGGAATCAGGCTCATATCCCGGTGTACTATGTAAGCCGCGTCCTGAAAGATTACAAAACCAGATACCCCATGATCGAAAAGCTGGCTCTGGCATTAGTACATGCTTATAGAAGGCTTCGAAGGTACTTTCAAGCTTTCAACATAGAAGTACAGACAAATCTCCAAATCCAACAAGTTCTGCGAAGAGCTGAGATCTCCGGACGCCACACAAAATGGGCCATTGAGCTCAGCGCCTTCGATATCACTTACCGAATAAGGGGTCTGGTGAAAGGCCAAGCAGTTGCGGATTTTCATACAGAAGTTCCCACCGGAGAAAGCACGAAAGAAAGACCAGCCCTTCCGAAGGTCTGGAATTTATACACGGATGGGGCTTTCAACAAAGATGGTGCCGGTGCCGGTTTAATTTTAATTGACCCCGAAGGGATTGAGTACACCTACGCCTTGCGTTTTGATTTTAAGATGTCAAACAATGAAGCAGAGTATGAACCTCTCCTAGCCGGTCTGAAAACGGCTGCCAAGGCCGGAGCAAGCTCTGTTCTTGCCCATGTAGATTCATTGCTAGTTGCTAATCAAGTTAGTGGGGAGTACGAGGCCCGGGAAGAAAATACGGTCTGGTATCTGAATCAAGTAAAAAGCCTGATCGCCACCTTCGATGCAAGCAAAGTAGTCTATATTCCGAGGAGTAAAAACAAAAAATCCGATGCTTTAAGCAAGTTGGCTTCAGTCTCGTTCTGCCACTTAGCCAAGGAGGTGCTGGTTGAAACTTTACGAGCTCCGACAATCAGTCAAGGAGAAGTTTTTATGGCAATCTCCATACAAGAGGAATCATGGATGACTCCGGTTGTGGAATATCTGGTAAATGGCAAACTCCCGAAAGATAAAGGTCAGGCAATGAAATTGAAGGTTAAAGCACTCCAATACCAAATTCTTGATGGTAAGTTATACCGGAAGACGTTCTTGGGACCGCTCCTGAGGTGTTTGACACTGGAGACCAAATCCACCGGTTTCTCTGGGAAAATATTATGTGTTGATATGGGATGCCCCTGTGCATTGTGGGTGAAAACGGAAAACAGTTCTCCAAAAAACCGTTCAGAAGTGGTGCGAAAAGATGCACACAGAACAGAACTTTGCTTCTATTGCCCATCCCCAGGTAAACGGGCAGGTCGAAAGAGCTAACCGAAGCGTTGTAGACGGTATCAAGAAACGGTTGTGAAGAGAAGGAGTCTCTTGGGCAGACGAACTTCTGCACGGAGACCAAATCCTCCGGTTTGTCTGGGAAAATAGTATGTGTTGATATGGGATGCCCCTGTGCATTGTGAGTGAAAACGGAAAACAATTCTCCGAAAAACCGTTCAGAAGTGGTGCGAAAAGATGCACACAGAACAGAACTTTGCTTCTATTGCCCATCCCCATGCAAACGGGCAGGTCGAAAGAGCTAACCGAAGCCTTGTAGACGGTTTCAAGAAACGGTTGTGAAGAGGAGTCTATTGGGCAGATGAACTTCTGCACGTCCTCTGGGCACACCGCACGATGCCAAAAACAAGCACAAGGGAAACTCTCTTCTGTTTGATCCACGGTATGGAGGCTGTGATTCAGGCCGAGGTAGGTTTGCCCACACGCCGAATGTTGCAAAGTCAAGAAAAGAACGAACACCAGCTTCATCTGAACCTCGATCTCGTTGAAGAAAGAAGAGAACTCGCGGCCACCAGAGAGGCCAAATACAAGAAAGAGTTGGAAAAAAACTACCAACTCCAAGGTCAAGGAGGTTTGGTTCAAAGAAGGTGATTATGTTATGCGGAAGAACGATGCCAACTTAGCCGAATGAACTGGAAAAATGGCCCCAAAATGGGAAGGACATACGTGGTCAGAACATCCGGAAAGAATGGAGCATATACCTTAGTCAAGGTAGACGGAACTCCCATTCCCCGAAATTGGAATGGGACGCACCTTAAGAAGTGCTACATTTGAAGAATCTCTTAAGCCTCCTTAAAACTTTAAAATAAAGTCTTTTCATCTTTTCAATGTATTGTGGATGGTTATGCCCGTACCTTTTTATTTACCGATCTTGTAGTTACAGGGATGGACATGCCCCGGAACATCTTTATGATTAACAGTATGAATGAATTCTCTATTTCGTAATAAGCTGCAGCATAGGTTATTTGTTGGCTAATCAAGGGATTCAAACCCTAAAAATTGAAGACGGACTGGCAAATGTCTGTCCTTTATTTTCAAATAGAAATCAAAAAATTATCCTAAGTTAAAAAAGACGGAGCTCCGCACATATAAATGAACGTTCTAAGATCAGTAAAAATGATTCATCACAAAGTATGGACGCATGACTTTACAAAATGTAAGTTTGCATCAAAATAAATGGACTTAAAAGATCCGGAAATTACATTACTGTTCAAAAAGGATAATTGTCAACATTTACAAGTCGGTAACAACACTAAACTAAAAGGTGCATATCCCAAGATGCCGGATATGTCCACCTACATTTTTCATCTTAAGCAAAAACCAAAGGTGCATACCCCAAGGAGCCAGGCATGTCTACCTCAAACTTCACTTATATTCAGCAGTTTCATCCTTTAAAATAAGCACTTCGAGTCTAGGCCAACGATTATTCCATCTTGGCCAGTACATTTTTATGTTCCTCATCCATCTCCTTCGTTGAGGCCACAAAACCTGCAAGTTCAGCTGCGGTTCTGTCTCTCTCTTAAGACGCCGAAGCAGCTGCGGCTTGAGTGGATTGGTTCAAAGCAGACAAAGATTTTATCTTCTCTTTATGAGTGGCCAGATTTTGTTAAAGTTGGGTAAGCTTTTTCTCGGTGTCGGGAGTTCTCTATAACTTACGTTTTATGGAAAGAATTTCCTTCTCCAGACTCTCCCTTACCGATTCCGCCTCCACCCACCTACAGTACAATTCGATAACATACATGTTCGACTGGGCTTGATTAGCCAACACTGCCATACCTAGATCTTGGCTCTTCATCCTTCGGCTCCGGTAATGATCCACCAGAGTATTTATGCAAAGCAGAAACATTTTTTCCGTAAGTGCATCCATCACCGAATCTTTATTTTTTATGTCCAAGTTTGGGACGAACTTCTCGTCGGCCGTCACCGAATCCACCTCCATCTCATCAGAAAATACATCTGCATACCGGAAAAATGTCATCACTTTAGGTCCGAACCAAGATGAAGGAAGTGAGGAAACTTGATCCTCATCATCCTCCAAAAAAACCGTCCGGACCCAAAGAAACACCTAGAATAATACCTGAAAAACTCACAACCTTTCCTTCTCCTACAACTTTCCCTTCTCCCTTGCTTGTAACCACCACCTCCTCCGTCTCCATTCCCTCCGCTTCATCCACCGGGAGGTAGCCGCCAGAAAAAGTAATTGACGGAGCGGACCGAGCCATTGCGGCTTCATCCCTACTAGACTTCCCTCCAGAGTGATGTTCAGAAAGATCCATCAAAACGTGATCGGCAGAAGACGAAGGTGTAACAACCTGACTTTTTGGTTGTTCCTATTTCATCGTTGTTTCATCTCGTAAACGCTTGTACTCTGGGATTCGATGATTTCTATGGGTTAAACTATATTTTGAACACATTTTATATCACTCACTTATCGCAGTTATCGCATTTAAACGCATATTACTTAAACGCTTTTCGCAACGCAAACTCAAAATGCGGATTTATTTATGTTATTTGTATAAATTGTGTGTTTACATGTTTATTATGTTATGTGTTATCAACACATCGCTTAAAAACGCTCAATTGCGAGAGTGAGCGGCTCGACTTATCGCAACTCGATTTAACGTGCTAAAACGCAACGCAAACGTAACACTTGATACCTCGCTAAAATACTTAAAGTACCCGAACGAACTAACACAACCAAACACACCAAACGAACATTCAACAGGCGAAACAAGAACTAATTGCACAAAACCTTCAGCTCTCCTCTATAAGTACCCAAGCCTCTTCTCTCATTCTAACTTGTTGCCATTTCACTCAAAACGCTCCTGAATTGCTGTCTCGCTATTTTCTAAGTAAGATCTGTTAATTTTACATGATTTACAACGTTTTCCACTTTGATTTTACACGAGTGTAACTCCGATTTCATCCAAACTCCACTATTTTCACCTAAACTTCATCTTTTCATCTAAACTTCAATATTTTATGGAAACCTTCATTCTTTTTACAAAAACCTTCATCTTTTTTCATCAAAACTTCTTATTTTACTACGGATCTACACTTAACTGAGTGTATTGGGCCTAGCTTCGGCTTCCCAAGTTAGAAATCTGCAGATTTCACACTCAACAAGTGTTAATCCAAGTAAAAACCCTTTTAAAACTTGATTTTTACACAAAAACGGACCAAAACCGACACACATTTTGTTAGTTGGATAGTGGGACGAAGTGGTGTCGAAACCGCCATGAAAAGTACTCGAAAATACATCCGATTCAGGCGAAAACACAGCTCCGAATGCCGAAAACAGCCGCTTACACGAGCCAGACTGGTTTGTATGAAGTCAGGCTTCGTACGAAGGCACCAGCTTCGTACAGCTCAGCCTATGTTCCCGCATATGACTTAAACGCTCAAAGACCTCTCCGGCTCTAGGTTTAATCAGTAGCTTAAGGGTGGAGGGATGAACACTCGATTTTCCCGAAGAAAGACGCGAAGCACACTCGATTTTGGACAACAGAAGCAACACTTGTATGAGGCCTCCCTTTGTACGAAGGCACGCCTTCGTACGAAGACAGTAGCTTCGTACGAAGCCTCTGTATCCCACTCGACACTCCGATTTCGACCTTTTCAGCACTCTGGAGGATTTACGCACTTCTGTTCCCGTACGCATGTTGATCCGGTGCTCCCTTCAATCCATTACAAACCGTGTTTACTTGCTAAGCACGCACTGTGAGTATACTCGAACCCTTTTTCGCTTAACGCACTTTTGGGTGTTACATACGTTCTCTACCAAAACACAACGCACACAACGCTTAAATTATTTTACAAATGCTAACCGCGCTCGCATGTTATACGTGACTAGTTGATTGCTTGTTTGCTATGTTTACATGGTGATGACTTGTCCTACCACCCTTAGCAACGATAGTGCTATAGTTTGGACTCAACACCTGTTTATTCAGGGGTTGTTAAGGTTTACTTACTTTACGTGCTCACTTCGGTGAATGCGTATCGCGCATATTCTACATCGCAGTCATGTTGGCTAGCTTGCTTCATTGTCGATAGCTTACTTAATTCACCCCTTTTTACGTGTTACATGCTGGTTATGCGTAAACGCTTTATTACTATACTTATGCAAACTTGTGTACTCACCTTTACATTATTGTATTGACCTTAGTTTAACGTATGTGACAGGTTGATGGATTTGTCTGCTGGAAATGGTTTAGGAAGTATAGAAACCCGCCTAAACTAAGTTGCAAGTTTTGAATGTTATGTCTTGTTGTTTGAGAAACTACTGAATTCCGACATGAGTTTTGTTGAAATATTTGTTTAATAGTATGGGATATTGAACCTTTTAAATATTGTCACTAAATTAGTCGTTATAGATTCTCTCGAGCAACCGATTCGCATCATGCCACATCCCGATGATTCCACCATCGGTTGGGGTGTGACAGAAGGAGTCTTTTTTGTTTTCTTAATCATCTTCGGAAGGGGAAGGGGATCTTTGGATTTAATATGAAGGGTTTTAGCTTTCCACTTTCGGTGAACCAACCCTTTAAACTTTGAACCGGACGAAGTACCCTTACCTTTACCAACCACCGCAGAAGATGGGTACAACAGCTCCTGGCCCAAGTCCCGTATCTCCGGGTCACTATCTTCGTTCACCTCCTGGGGATCCACCCTAACTTGAACACCCGAAGATCCTGCCGTCTTCGCTTAAGATTCTGGGCGACTAGGAATCACCGAAGAAGCTTTAGGATCAACCGGAAGTCTAATCTCTTGAGCCGCCGAGGCTATCTGCTTTATAAACGATTCTTCATCCGCGACTACTTCCTCAAAATCAAAGTCTAAAGTAGAAATGCTGGGCACCTTCTGTTAGTGCACTACGTTTATTGACTTCGTCTTGTATCATGTAATAGTATAGGATAGGATTATCAGTGTCCGAGGTGCAAGAAACAAAGTTTAGTGGGTTTACATGAGGTTTAGCTTGAAAGTGACATGTGACATGTTCAAGAGAAACCAGATCAGTCAGGTTTCGCTTGAACTTGTCATGGTCAGCTTCAAGAGAAACCCAACCACTATATATAAGGCACTTGTTCAATTCATTTGGTAACGCTTCAGGATTTGTAACGAAGTGTTGCCGAAATCTGTTCAGGTTGTAATTAGTGTTATAATCAATCAAAGTGACAGATTTAATAGTATCAAGCTGTTTCCATGTCCGTTTCACTGATTCCGCCTTTGAATCAGATATAAAGCTCTTCTGAACGACTCGTTTGGGTCCAACAATGATCCTACAAGTGGTATCAGAGCTCAGGAAGAAGAGTTTAGCTTGATATCATCTATTTTCTGACTTCTACACCTTCTTTTTCAATCTGAACAAGTTTTAACGGTCAAAATTGGATCAAATTTTCACAGATTGTGTAAAACTACATATTGACAAACCCTGGAAAGTTTCATTGCAAAATTCGAAGTAAAAATGACAAAATTGGACCAAAAACTAGGTTTCGCTTGAACGAACACTTTGGGTTTCGCTTGAAAATAGCTGTTGGTTTATCTTTAAATCGGCTTTCGCTTAAAAATAGCTGTTGGTTTCTCTTCAAATCGGCTTTCGCTTGAAAAATCTTGTTGGTTTCTCTTCAAATCGGCTTTCGCTTGAAAAATCTTGTTGGTTTCTCTTCAAATTGGCATTCGCTTGAAAAACCATGCTGGTTTCGCTTCAGATTGCTGTTTCGCTTGAATCAGGTTTCGCTTGAAAGTTAATCAGGTCTTGCTTGAAGTGTCAGTTTTGGTGATTCAAGAAAACATCATGGTTGAAATCAAGGAGAAAACTCGAGAAGAGATCTTGAATGAGAAAACTTATCGAGAAAGAAACGTTGTTTACAACAGAATGGATGAGATGCAGGAAGAATATGAGAGTGCTGTTATGAGCAGAAGATGGGATAAGAAGAGAGAATGTTACTTCAATAGAGAAGGAGAACCAGTTGTTCCAAAGAAAGACATAATCTTTGATGATGTTCTTCTCATAATTCCTTTAAGAGCCGAATATTATAGAAATGTGATGAAAGATGACACATATGCTAAAAGGCATGAAAAGGAGATCAGATATGCCATGACATCGTGTCTAAGAAAAAGGGATGAAGAGAGAATGAAGAAGAGTGTTGAAGAGATGGTTGAAAAATTAAAGAAAGTTGCTGAGGAAGATGTGAAGAAAGCTGTGGAAGTAAAAGAAGAAGTTGTGGTGAATGTAGAAGAGAAAGAAGCTGTCACTGAAAAACAGCGGATTTTTGAGGAAGTAATTTCAAAGAAAGAAGAATCTGAAAAGCCTGTATCTGTGAAATTTGAACCAGTGATTAAGAAAGAGGTTGCAGAAGATACACCAATCTTTGAGATTGTTCATAAGGAGAAGAAACAGACTGAAGATATTCAAACTTTGAAAGCTGAAAAGAAAGCTGATGATGAACAGATTCTGGAGTTGCGCTTAAACTGCGAAAAATTAAAATCTGAAAATGACAAACTTTTGAAGAATGTTGAGAGTTTGTCATTAAAAAACGAAAATTTTAAAAAATTAGAAAATGATTTTAAAAATCAGATAAAAATTTTAGAAAAAGAAAAATCAATTTTTGAAAACTATAATTTGGAAAAGCAAACTTCAATAAATTCTCATCTTGAGAAAATCATTCGACTTGAAAAAGAAGCCGAATGTTATAGAATTAAAATTGCTAATTTTGAAAATAAGTTGAAAAGTTTTGGGACTTTTGCACCATATGTGTGTCCAAAACCAATCAATGTTGTTTCAATAAGTGACAATGTCACAAATTTTGACAAAGTCAAAATTGAAGATTGTGATGACAAAGCTGATGATGAAAAAGAAAAAGAAAAGAAAAGAAGAATATTTTTAGAATTACAAGAAAAATTTAAAAATACTGTTTTGCAATCTACTGAAACAGGTGAATGTTCTAAGCAAAAACCTGTTAAGAAGAGTGTAGAACAGAAACAAAAAGTTAAAAATTCGAAAAATTTTAAAAATGAAAATAAAAGCTCATCAGTTCAGTCATCCAATCATTATAAAAAATACAAAAATTTGTAAATGAAAATTCACAAAATGATGGTAATAAGTGGTGCAGGTTTGACCACAGTGCTCAAAAGACAAATCCAACATTGAAGAGGAGAAATGATTATCACCAAGCCAAACAATGTTATGATCTAAAGGTTTGGACTGACAGAAGTGGATGGTATGATAATAGAGTGTGCTATTCCTGTGATGTTAGAGGACACATTGCTGTTAACTGCCAGAATTGGAATTTTGAAACACGAAGATGCTATAATTGCCATATCAGAGGACATATTGCCAGAGATTGCCCAAGGAGATCGATGGGAAGATCAAGAGTTGAATCTCAGAGAACGATAAAGAAATCAGTCAATGTCAAGCCCAAAGAACAGAAGGTTCTAGAACAGAAAGTGAAACTTTCGCAGGGGCAAAAAGACAGACTGAGGAAAAAGAGGAAGAAGGCGAGAGAGTATTTGGAGAAGATTTTGTCTTCAGGTTCACCAGTTGGTTCGAATAAAAGTTCTGATGAATCAATTCACTCGACGGCAAAGTCAAGCAAATCGAATTCTTCAGATGCAAATCTGAGGACAAATAAGAAGAAAAAGAAAGTTATTGGCGATGAATTTGGCTCATCCAAGTCAGACAAGCCAAGTTCGGGCAATGAATCTGATTCCACAAAATCAGATGAGCCACAAGTTGAGGTAAAAAAGGAAGAAACAGTTCTTTTAATGAATGATGAGAAATTTCCACCATTACGAGCTGCAAACCTAAAATCAAAAGGTGTTGATGCTGAAAAAATGTTTAATAGCAATGTTAAACATATATTTAGTAAGATGGCTGATGGTAAGGAAAAAGGAGTAAAAGAATTTTATGAAGAAAAGAGAAAAGCTCAAAATACACTCAAGGACAGTCAGGCTTGGGTGAAACTTTTCAAATAGAAAAATCTGACTTGCCGGAGCTTCCAGGTTGGTAAGTGTGAAGCAGGTATCGGCATCATTCTTGAGAAATTCATAGGATGGTAACTGTGATATTTCGTCTTACAAGTGCTTAATCATGGACATTAAGTTGTACTTGATTTTCTACAAGTGATTGTGATGTTTGATCTTATATTATTAAAATTTTACAAAATGATTAAAAGAGAACAAGGTGATGAGATAACCCCGAACCCACAAGTGATGGGTAAACAAACTAATTTTTCCGGAAAAACCATTCTGATTAAAACAAACTTAAGTGTTTTGAAATCATTATGGGAAAATAGTTTGTTGTAAGGGGAAGGTTTGATTGAATACGCCGAAACCCTCACGGCTGAACAAACACGATTACTTTCACAAGATTGAAAAACGGTTTTCAAACTGTAAATATCAATGTGTTGTAAATCATGGGGGTATGTTATTTTCTGCAAATCAGTGCATGAGAAGCAGAAAATGGATGGCGAGACAAAGCTATCAGTATTGGTTGTCAAATTTTCTTTATATGATTTTGCATTTTAGGGGGAGAAAAATTGTCAGAAAATACAAAAACATTTTTGATTCTGCTTTATTTACAAAATATGAAAAATTTGAAAATTTTTGAAAAAGTAAAAAACATGATAAAATTTCAAAAATTGAGTTTTTGCGTAAAAAGAGGAAATGATAGTACATTAGTAGACAGTTACAGTACGCTAAAGAATTGGAATGTTAAATAGCGTTAAACAGTCTCACTAATGATATGCCGATAGGTTTTTATACATTTAGTATACTTTTTCGGGATATAAACCTAAATTCAAACTTGCTTATTTCGTGGGGAACACTACTTGGATATATAGGTAACCCCTGAAATCTCGTTTGAAGGATCCCTCTTTCTGAGATACTAGGTCTTTATGCTTAGTGATATCTGGGGTATTATCCCGGGACTTCTGGTTTTGCGGAAGCAATGGCCTAGTCCCCGGAGAATACTTTCTGCATTGCTTGAAATATAGCGCCGCCCTCAGCAAATTGATGAAACAATAAAATTGATAGTCATTGTTGTTGTAATACAAAAGATCCTCTAAAGGGGACACACCGAAAAGTCGAGCCGTCATCTCTCTGCTGAACGGAAGTTCTGACCTGAGCTCTCACGGTTTCGTACTATAATTTATTCCCCTTACAGATATCATCTAGGTATACTCACCTGTAAGACTGAATATTGGGATCTGGATACGGGAGTATATTCAAGAGGTGGGACACATGAATGGGTTTAAGTTCTTAAAACACCTAATTCGTATCCTGAATCAGTTGAAGTTTGTGTGAAAATTTAAGTGGACCAGTATATCGACAATCTAAGTGAATTGTTTAATTCTTAATGTGTAACTAAGCTCAACGGTACTTGTGACTTTTCAGAAACTGATATGATCCTCTGACGCATACTCAAACAAAAATATGGTCTGTAAATATGTTTGTACATATTTTTTTACTGCTTTATATTTTCAGAAAATACAAAAAGATTTTTTATTCTGCTTTATTTTCGACAACCGATGTCTGACATGCTGAGTTTCAAAATCTAAGTAAGCTGATTGTGTTTCTAAAAATAAAACAAGTTCATTAATTTGAAACTTGAATTAAAAAAAAATTCAAAAACAGTTTGTGATATCTCCAAGGTCATTAGTTTGGACTTGGATGATTTACTGTGAGGATTTTGGATATTGGACATTGCCATATCTGTAAAGATTGTTAATAGAGGGAGTGTTTTAGAGCCAGGTTATGATTCCTGGTAGTTTAAAATGTTGTTACTTATAAACGTATGAGTAATTGCAGATAGTCCAGATTACGATATCGAGAGCAGAGTCTAAGGGGGAGTCTGAAGACAAGCTTGAAGCATGGAGAAGCTTGTAGATGGAAAGCTAGGTTTCGATCCCAAAGCACGGAAGCTTGACGAAAGGGGGAGCCTGAAGCTGATGGAAAAAGAGAAAGATTGATGGATACTTATAATGTTACAATTTGGATGAGAAGGCAGAATGATCAAGACTGAAGATGTGTCATAATGAAAACTAGACACTGAAGACTTCGTCGATATCCGAGGGGGAGTCTGTTAGTGCACTACGTTTATTGACTTCGTCTTGTATCATGTAATAGTATAGGATAGGATTATTAGTGTCTGAGGTGCAAGAAACAAAGTTTAGTGGGTTTACATGAGGTTTAGCTTGAAAGTGACATGTTCAAGAGAAACCAGATCAGTCAGGTTTCGCTTGAACTTGTCATGGTCAGCTTCAAGAGAAACCCGACCACTATATATAGGGCACTTGTTCAATTCATTTGGTAACGCTTCAGGATTTGTAACGAAGTGCTGCCGAAATCTGTTCAGGTTGTAATTAGTGTTATAATCCATCAAAGTGACAGATTTAATAGTATCAAGCTGTTTCCACGTCTGTTTCACTGATTCCGCCTTTGAATCGGATATAAAGCTCTTCTGAACGACTCGTTTGGGTCCAACAACGATCCTACACCTTCAGTGCGTCCCTGGGTGACATCTCGTCTCCTGCAAGTCAGAAAAGAAAGAAGACATAAGCAAAATATAAATATTACGAGGTACCGTATGAAAGAAAACAGGCCGGGTTACTTACTTTCACCATTCTTGCGGATCACCGGCCATTCCCTATCCCCTCGGTCCCAAAAATGGCACACTCGGCCTAAAAGTAACATATGCTCGGGAAGGGGACGGATAGGGCTCCGGTTATCAATTATATCCTGGGCCATGTTCTGATTAAAAGCAAAATTCTCTCCAAGATCAAAGTCCATGGACTGATCTTTGAACCTCCACACCATATCGGCCGGAAGGCGAAGATCGTCCAAACAGAAGAAATTATCTTTCCAGTTTTTCAAGCTGGACTTCTCATCTCCGGCGGGACTGGGGATACCCTTCCGGTGAGCAAAGGTGTACTAGTCTCTGGTCGTGATAAACTCATAAAAATATCTAAACACATTTAGGTCCGGCTTGTAACCTAAAGCCCTACAGGAGATTTCAAAATGGTTAACCTGGCTAAGACCGAACGGTTAACCTGACAAAGATGGGCCCGGAAGAACTTACGGGCCTTCATCAAGAGTTTCGTAAAAGGGACATGGTAATTAGCAAAATTACAGACACGTGTATAAAACAGAAATTTTCCAGAAAGAAAAGGGTATATCGGTTTATTCCGGGCCGGAAGCACCGGATTAAGGTCCAGGGGAATGTGGAATTCTGGAATAAATTTGTCAAATTGCTTCTGCGTCAAAACGCTGAAGCTTTCAGACATATTTTCTTTTCCAGGGGCCATTGTAAACTAATGAACAGATGAGACACACCTTAATGAAGACATTTCGACAGCACCTCGGCGTCGGAATCAAGAAGGTTAAAATGATTTCGCATGAGGAGTATTTATAGGGAGTGTAATTTCGTTTGAAGGTGTCATGTACCTCTTCAAACGAAATTAACTATGTTAATTTCGTTTGAAAATGTCACATGACACTTTCAAGCGAAATTAGCATAAACACATCTAAAACCTCCTATTTTCCTCGTACAACACGCCCTGATCTAATAATTCTAGTATAAGACTCGATATAAGACGAAGTCGACAGACGGATGCACTAACAAAGGCCCGTCTCCGGCTATGTATCTTCAAGTCCCCCAGTTTAATAAGTTCGATATGGACTTGGTAAATTTGTTGCATGTGTGACGGATGATGTTTGAGTTGCTCGTTCGGTGCTGACGTGGAGCCTGTGAGATAAGTGAAAACGCGTCAGTCAGTAACTGCCATGTGTCCGTATAGTTTCCTGTTTCGGGAATCGTGAACGGCGCGTGATGTGACTCTTGATGGGACGTGACAGTTGTTTCCGACTTATTCTCTTATATATAAAGCGGTTTTTACTTTCATTTTTCACTTTTCACTTCTCTATGTGAATCGTTTAGAACTGGAAATGTTTAAAGCTTAACGGTGCTAGTGATTGATCACATACACTGATATGATCCTCTTACACAAACTCACAAAAATTTTGTCTGTAAATATTTCTTTATTGCATTTCATTTCTGTTACATTAAAAAATCCAAAAAGATTTTAGTGTGTTTTAGCATAAATTTTTGAAAAAGTCAAAAAGATTTTCAACAACTGATGTTGGAGAGCTGATATTCAAAATTTCAAGTGTTGAACATGATGAACATGGTTGGGAGTGAGTGCTTAAATGAAGGAATTTATTTTGAGAAAGAAAGTTTGATTAGTAAATCAAGATCATTAATTTGAACTTGATGTAACTATTACTAGTAAGTTTTTCTTATTGATTTAAGTAAAAACTTATATTTTGTTGAGAATTATGTAGGTGATGAGCTGAACAGAACTAAAGCCAGTGTTTGATCTCAAGGTGATAGCTAGTTCCAGACAGCGATCCCATCATGATGAAAGGGGGAGTCTGACGAGTTTAGAGCCAAAGAGAAGATACTGGTACATGATAAGAAAGAAAGAAGACCGATCAAGATTGAAGAGTCGTTATGATGAAGACTCTCACTGAAGATTCCGTCAACATTCAAGGGGGAGTCTGTTGATGCAGTTGTCTGTCGACTTCATCTTTGTTCGAGTCTCAGATTGTGAAAGAGCCCGAAGACTGGTAAAGACTGAAGAATGAGAAGACTCGTCAACATCCGAGGGGGAGTCTGTTAGTGCATCCGTCTGTCGACTTCGTCTTATATCGAGTCATATACTAGAATTATTAGATCAGGGCGTGTTGTACAAGGAAAATAGGAGGTTTTAGATGTGTTTATGCTAATTTCGCTTGAAAGTGTCATGCGACATTTTCAAACGAAATTAATATAGTTAATTTCGTTTGAAGAGGTACATGACACCTTCAAACGAAATTACACTCCCTATAAATACTCCTCATGCGAAATCATTTGTAACCTTCTTGATTCCGACGCCGAGGTGCTGTCGAAATGTCTACGTGCTGTAATCGTTTCAGAGATCAATAAAAGAGACAATTAATAGTGAATCCAAGCTAAACAAAGACAGAATCAATGAATTCCACCTCTGATTCTGTCTGAGCACTCTTCTGATCGGCTCGTTAGGTCGTTTCGCGATCCTACAACCTTTCTCATAAGGGCCAGACCGAGTCATGAGAGACGCATGTCCCAAAGCTCCGTCCCCCAATCACCAACAGACGGACCACCAATAGGTGCGTCCTGCCAGATGACGTCATCAAAGTTGACCAATATAAATACCCCCACCAAGTACAACCCAGGTACTATTTTCTGAACCTTCGTCCTACTTTCTCTCTCTATCAAATACTTATCCTCACGCCGGAGGGTGGTCGCAGAGGGGCCCTCCCATCTCTGCGACGAGCCTAACAGTTTGTTCATCTTGCATGTTCAGATATTCGAAGCATCCTGTCACACACCGACCGCATTAAAACAACAAAACCACGGCGGAAACGTCAGGGAGTGTCGTAACAGAATCATTGTTTCAGAACACATAGAAATTGAAGTTTCGTTTTATTAAATTATTAAGTGTTTAACATTGTCTTAAAGTAAACAAACGAGTTCAACATATTTTCTTTCTTGTTTTATGTCACTAAGGCCTCGTCCATTCCTACGTGAGCATGCATCATAGTCATCAAACAACAGCACCTGAAACATATGTGAAAATAAAGTCAGCATAAAAATGCCGACGAGTACATAGGTTTTGTGAGTGTGTCAAATTCATGGCTTGTATACATATTGCAATACCTCGTACGACTACTAGAGTTGATAATTGAAATCCTTGTATTGAAAAGTGTTTGTATTGCAATATGATTAACCAACTAAAACAAGTTGGTTATATGTTTAAGAAAAACTCGTTGCCATGAATCTTGACAAAAAACATTTGCTTTTGTAAACCAAGAAGTAAATCATCTCGTAAGAAAACTTGTATGGTTTATATCATTTAGTAAACATCATTGCGTGACATCATTTGAAATCATTCATCCGTGTTTTCAATCGTTCAAAATTGTTCAATTCATCTGTGTTATAAACCATCGTTCAATCGTTCATGTCATAAACCATAATCATTCGTGTTATAAACCAACATTCAATCGTTCGTGTTATAAACCATTCGTTCAATCGTCCGTGTTTTAATTGTGAAAACTAACTTTTGGTCATTCTAGTTGAACACATTCAAACCTGTGTGACTCGTCTATACCACCAAAGGGTATATTTAATCGACTAACAAACCACCAAAGGGTTTGTTAAAATAACAGTTTCTGTCGTTACCTACATTACCCCATAACCATGGCGATAGTCCAATAACAGGATTTGTCAGATCCTATGGTACCATAACATACTACTGGTCGGCTTGGCCATAGCTAATGAATGTCATTCGTGTTATGTATCAATGCACCAACAAGTTCGTCCACATTATTGAAATCGTTGTGTTTAATATAAACCATAGCATTTGTTTTTGAAATATCGGAATCGTTTTAGCACATATGAATCACCACAAACAATTGAAAGAATAAAATAGGGGAACTATGTACTCACTTGAGATTGCAAGATATCCTCGATTAAGTGAACTAACAAGCTCCGGCATTCAAGGAATCAAGTGGCACCTAGTATCGGATCACTATGTTAATAAATCGGGACCTAAATCGGGAGATCGGGTAGAATGAGGCCTTGTAAACCAAATGAGTGTTGGAACTCATATAATATGGTTTAACAAAGCCTACATTCTGATTTGAAACCTATTCTAAGTGCTTTTGACCCGTTATGACCCGTTAAGGTAGTTTACGCTACTTTAACGTGTTATTTGTGCAATTGCGCATTCAGATGGTCCAACTTGTCCTATGATAAGTCTTATATGCCTAAACATGTTTAATAATGTTGCATAATCAGTTTAAGTGTCAAAATTTTGGTTACATATGCTTAAAGTGAAATTATGCGCAAAAAGGGCATTTTGGTCATTTTCCTAAGGCATAAAAACTACCTATCATACAACTAAGTAAATGAAGTGACCATAAGGTATAACCTCGGAAGGTTATTCCCTATACAACTATGGTCACAAAATATGTTTGGTCGGATCCTAATGATCGACCAAACGGGTCGGGTTTGAAAGTTTAAGTTGTTGTCGAGACCGCTTGACTTACGACCCTAAATAAGCACTAAACTAAAAGTGACGACTTAAACATGTTTAACTAAGTTAGAAAACTGATTTGATATCAAAACAAAGTGTTTTGATACCCGAAAATAGTTTCGTCGCAAAATGCACATAATCGTGCATTTTGACCTAAACTTTGACTCGTCACTTCGACTAGTCAACGTGGTAATCAGTAGGTATAGTCGCAAGGGACTATAACCATCGTGATTACGCTCACATTACAAAGTTCAATTGAACGTTGACTTGACCAAATCATGGTCAAAGCTGAAAGTCAAACACTGTTTGACTTTTTAGCTTGAAATAAATAAACAAGACATGAAAGAACACTTACAAGTGCTCTAGGCTGAAAAATAAGACTAAGAATGCTCAGGTATGAAGCCTCCAACTAAGTGTGGTAGCCTCAATTCAGAGCAAGATTGAAAAGAAAGGAGATGAGCAAGTTGAAGTGTTGATGTTCTTGGGTATTTATAGGAAATCATGAACCTTTAGATCTTGGCCAAGTGTTTGTGTGATGATCAAGAAATAATCCGTACCTTACACTTGTTAGGACCTGATTTGGGGACTTGGATAACACACAAACCAGCCCACAATACCCAAAAACTAAGATTAAAAACAAGTTCAGCAGGATGTTTTGAAGAAAAATGGTTTCTGCCACCTCCAGGCCTCACGGCCCGTGACCCAGGAAGACTTAGTCTTCGCGGCCAGCCTACCAGTCTGCTGTCCAGACTTTTACATTTTGACAGAAATGGTCCCTGCAGCCCAAAACTTGTTTTTCGACGCGTTTAACCGCCGTTAACCCAATTTCAAGGCTTTATAAGGATGTTAAAGCATACGGGAGTAGAAATATGCTTGGAAATATCACGGATGTCGGTTCGTTTGGTCGTACGATCACGTTTTTCGGTTAATTACAACTAGGGTTGTAAACGAACCAAACGTTCGGCGAACAGTTCGTGAACCGTTCGGCGGGAAGTTCGTTTGTGTTCATTCGTTTATTAAACAAACGAACACGAACAAGAAATTTCGTTCATTTAGTTAAATGAACAAACATGAACATAGGTCGTGTTCGTTCGTTTATGTTCGTGAACGTTCGGTAACATGTTCGTTTGTGTTCGATAGTTCATTAGTGTTTTTAGTTTTTATATTTATTTAAATACTTCAAAATTCCGACAAATTAAATATCTAATAAGTGTCAGTGTATTATATATTATGTTCATGAACGATTGTTTGTGTTTGTTTGTTTCCATTTGTGTTCCTAACATTAGTTTGTGCTCATTTGCGTTCGTCAACATTCGTTGCCTAAAATTAACAAACAAACACAAACGAACACGAACAATTTCATTTCCTTAACAAACGAACACGAACATAAAATCTCCTTCGATAAGTGTTCGTGAACGGTTCGTGAACACATATATTTCTTAGCAAACGAACACGAACAAGGTCTTGTTCGTGTTCGTTCGGTTCGTTTACAGCCCTAATTACAACGAATCTCGAACGGACGCGAAAAGGATCCAAATTGCGCAACGAATGGTATTTTTGCGTTCCTATCATTAAAATACAATATTCTAGTGATTACAAAATTTTTTGAATGTCTGGATATGGTCAGAACGCAAGATATGCACGCATATGCATTCTTTTGCAGTTTTGACTCTTTTAGTCCCTATGATCAAATAAGCGTATTTTTGCATACCGAACCACTCAAAACTTATTTCTAAGCTATGTAAAGAGTATTTAGGGTATGTTTAGCTTATGATCTTGTTCCAGAGTGTACGTTGTTATACGAATTGGCAGACTTTTGCAGTTTGTCGCAAATAGTCCCTATGATCGAATAAACTTGTTTTTGCCATACCAAACCCTTCAAAACTTATTTCTAAGTTATGCATAGGTTATTTAAGGTATGCTAAGCTTATATCACTATTCCGGAGTGTTTGTCGCGTTAAACTGATCACGTTTACATAACAGTTTGCGTATAACTTTCCAGTAAGTGATTTAAAGCTTGAAATCGAACTAGAATTGCAATGTGAAATTGTCAAACACAAATAAATAATTATTCGGATCTAAAACCATTGTTTCATTGATATTTGATATTTTTCTACATCGTACAGTGTTTTCAAGAGCACAAATGTTACAGTCTCTCCTGCTTTAAGAAATTTCGTCCCGAAATTTTAACTAGAGGAAACTTGTGAAAACAAACGTGGATATTTCGCCTTCATTTGGTCCTCATGTTCCCAAGTAAATTCTGGGCCACGTTTGGACTCCCAACGAACTTTGACTATTGGTATTCTTTTGTTCTCCAGTCTCTTGACCTCATGGTTAATTATCTCCACAGGTTTCTCGACAAAGTGCATTGTGTCATCAACTTGAATTTCGTCGAGGGGAATATGGAGATCAGTATCGGCTAAGCACTTTCTTAAATTGGACACGTGGAATGTTGGGTGAATATTCCCAAGTTCAGGAGGTAGCTCTAGTCGGTAGGCAACCTTTCTGATTCTTTCAACAATCTTAAATGGTCCAACGTATCGTGCTGCAAGTTTTCCTTTCTTTCCAAATCTCACCACTCCCTTCCAAGGGGATACCTTAAGTAGTGCATGGTCTCCAACTTGAAATTCCAAGGGATTGCATCGTATGTCCACATAACTCTTTTGACGGCTTCTAGCTGTCATAAGATTATCGCGAATTTTCTAGACTTTGTCTGTTGTTTCCAGAATGAGTTCAGGCCAAGTAAGTTGAGCTTCACCGATCTCATTCCAACAGACAGGTGAACAACATTTTCGACCGTATAAAGCTTCAAAAAGCGCCATATTGATGCTAGCATGATAACTATTGTTGTAAGAGAACTCGATCAATGGTAGATGCGAATCCCAATTACCACCAAAGTCTATCACACATGCTCTAAGCATATCCTCCAATGTTTGTATCATCCTCTCAGATTGTCCATCCGTTTGGGGATGACAAGCAGTGCTCAGATTTAGTTGGGTTCCCATAGCAGATTGCATGGTCTTCCAAAAGTGAGACGAGAATCGAGCATCACGATCAGATATGATGTTCAAAGGAACACCATGACGGGACAAAATCTCATCAACGTAAATCTTGGCAAGTTTATCGGCAAATAGATCTTCGCGAATCGGTAAAAAGTGTGCTGATTTTGTAAGACGATCAATGACTACCCATATGGCATCATGACCTCTAGATGTGCGCAGTAACTTAGTGATGAGATCCAACGCAATGTTCTCCCACTTCCATACCGGTATCTCTGGTTGTACAAGCAAACCAGATGGTCGTTGGTGTTCAGCCTTGACTTTGAGACAAGTTAGGCATCTAGACACATACAAGGCAACATCCCTCTTCATACCAGGCCACCAGTACTGAGTGCGAAGATCCTTGTACATTTTTTCAGCACCAGGATGGATTGAATAACGAGACTTATGAGATTCATCCATCACTAAAGTGCGAAGATTGTCTTGACTCGGAATCCACAAACGGTTCTTGAAATAAAGTAACCCATTGTCTTTCGTTTAGAGTTTAAGCTCTAGTTAACGTGGTAATTCCTTACCCATCAAGTCTTGTGTAACACAAGTACGTTGAGCTTGAGAGATGCGGGTTTGAATATCAGATTGAATTCGAACACAGTGAAGCTTGACACATTCCTTTCGACTTAACGCATCAGCTACGATATTCGCCTTACCAGGATGGTAGCGAATTTCGCAATCGTAATCGTTCAAGAGTTCAACCCAGCGTCGTTGTCTCATATTTAGCTCCTTCTGATTTAATGTGTTAGAGACTTTTATGGTCTGTCAAAACCACACACTTCGTGCCATAGAGGTAGTGTCTCCAAATTTTGAGAGAAAAAACCACAGCGCTTAACTCAAGATCATGAGTCGTGTAGTTCTTCTCGTGAATTTTCAATTTTCTTGATGCATAAGCTATAAATTTACCTCGTTGCATGAGAACACAACAAAGGCCTAGGTTCGATGCGTCATAATAGACAACGAAATCATCATTTCCATCAGGTAAAGATAAGACAGGAGCATCACAGGGTTTTCGTTTCAGTGTTTGGAAAGCTTGCTCTTGTTTGGGTCCCCACTCAAATAGCTTATTCTTCTGAGTCAAAGAGGCGAAGGGAACCGCGATCTTTGAGAAGTTCGCAATAAATCGTCGATAGTATCCAGCAAGACCAAGAAATGAGCGAACTTCTGTGGGTGTAGTAGGTGTGTTCTAATCCTTAATAGCTGCAATTTTGGAAGGATCCACATGAATACCCTGCTCGTTGACAATATGACCCAAAAACTGAACTTCCTTAAGCTAAAATTCACACTCGGAGAATTTGGCAAAGAGTTGTTCCTTCTTCAGGAGTTCCATTGTCAGACGAAGGTGTTGTTCGTGATCGGCTCGTGACTTAGAATAAATAAGAATATCGTCAATGAACACAATGATAAACTTGTCTAAATAAGGTTTACAAACCCTATTCATTAAGTCCATAAAGATAGCTGGAGCATTCGTCAACCCAAAAGGCATGACAATGAACTCGTAATGACCATATCTCGTGCGGAAAGCAGTTTTGGGAATATCTTCTTCGAGTACACGAAGTTGATGATACCCATAACGCAAATCGATATTGGAAAAACATGTAGCACCTTGCAGCTGATCAAAGAGATCATGAATTCATGGTAGGAGATATCGATTCTTGATTATGAGTTTATTGAGCTCATGGTAATCGATACACATACGGAAAGACCCATCTTTCTTTTTCACAAACAAGACTGGAGCGCCCCAAGGTGAATAACTCGAACAGATGAATCCTTTGTCAGATAACTCTTGAAGTTGTTTCGACAACTCTTGCATCTCAGACGGTGCAAGGCGGTAAGGTAATTTAGCAATCGGGTTGGCATTAGGTACAAGATCAATATGAAACTCGACTTGACGAACTGGAGGTAAACCAGGCAGTTCATCAGGAAACAGCTCTGGATAATCTCAGACAATAGGAATATCTTGAATACTTTTGCTTTTTCCTTTCTCCTTTACGACATGTGCCAGAAAGGCCACATAACCTTTTCGTAGGTAATTTTGGGCTTTTGTACACGACATGAGTTTCAAACCATTCGAGGATTTCTAGCCACGAACTTCTAAGATTTCACCAGACGAAAGAGGAATACGAACAATCTTGTCGAAACAAACCACCTCAGCATGATGTTTGGTTAACCAATCCATTCCTACGATAATATCAAAACTCCCAAGTTGCATTGGCGTGAGGTCAATAGGAAATAGGTGGTTATAGAGGTTTAATTGGCAATCGCGGATGACAGAATCGAGTATAAGTGGTTCATCGGTAGCAATCTCGACAGATAAGGGTTTTCCTAGTTTAGTTCTAGGCATCGCAAGTAAAGGCTCAAAGGCTAACGATACAAAGCTTCTATCGGCACCAGAATCGAAAAGAACAGATGAAGGGTGATGGTTAACAAGGAATATACCGTTAACAACCTCGTTATCAGCACGGGCCTCGTTGGCGTTCAAGTTGTATGCTCGTCCACGAGCGGGATTGGCAATCGCATTCACAGGTTTCAGAGAGTTGTTCCTGAAGTGACCCATTTCTCTGTAGTTATAACATGAACCAGGTGGGAATGGAGGTCTAGCAGCGTTTCCTTGTGCTTGTGCTGGATTCTGAGCAGCTTGATTCAGAACGGATCGACAAATATTAGCCGTATGGCCAAGTCTACCACATGATGTACACTGTCGACAAACTAGCTGTGCCGAATGATGACCATTACACCGATTACACTATGGCGCAGTACCAGCATATGGCTTCCTCGCAGGAGGCTGTGCCGATTGGTTCTGAGTGTTCTGATTAGGTTGTGCGGTAACAGCAAAGTTTTGGGAAGCCTTACGCTTCCTCGACCTCTTTGATGACTCGGATTTGTGCTTCTTGTCTTTTCCTTTGTCTTGAGTGGCTGACTATTTCTTATCACCCTTCCTAAACAGCTTACCCTTCCTGACCTGAGACCCAGTCAAGGTTGCAGCCAACTCGATGGCCTGGCGAACAGTGGTAAGGTTGCTACCAGTAACAATGTTTTGCACAGGGTCAGGTAAACCACCGATATACCTCTCAATAGCCTTATCCAACGGGGTAACCAGTGGGACAAAGCAAACTCAACTCCTCATAACGATCCGTGTAAGCACGGTGTTCTCCCCTATCTTGTTTCAAATCATCGAATTCCCTTTCCAACGCCCTTATTTCGTGTCGGGGGCAGAACTCTTTCATCATGAGAGCCCGAAGCTCTTCCCAAGTTTGTGCCATTGCCACATCGGCACCCCTATCTCTCATCACACCATTCCACCATGTTAATCCTCGTTTCTCAAAAACACTAGATGTGAACTCAACTTTTCGCTCATTCGGACATTGAACATGTCGAAATGTGCTTTCCAGACTCTCAAACCATTGTAGGAGCGAAGTAGTTCCTTGAGACCCAGAAAATTTCAGTGGTTTAGCCGAATTGAATGTCATAAAACTGCACTGAGCATTATTATTGTTATTGTTATTTGCTTGATTGATCTGAGTAATAAGGTTCGGAATCACAGTAGCAATCTGCTGAGTGACTAGGGCTGCGAGTGCAGCATCCTGAGTTTGATCACGTCTAGGAGGTATTCTAAAAAGAACAAGGAAACATGAGAAACGAGTGAGATTGATATTTGGATAAACAAAAGAGGTATTGAAAATATCGATGAAACATAAGGAAGGCGATCAGTTGTTCGTTACTTCAAACAAACAAACGACACACAGTGACTAATCAAAGTAAATAGGTCTTTATAATGTATCGCGAAGACATGCTTTAGCCTATAAGTGGACACTCATCCCAAGAGTTCCCAGGTAAGAGTGACTGGTCCGATTATGTGGATTTGTACGAACACTCTAGCCTTAGACAGAAAACTCGGGATACAGGCACCCACCCTTCCAGATTGCATGTGTTCACATTATAAAGACCCAAACTTTGACGATATTTTGAAAACTTTGAAGGCTAAACGCCTAAAACAGATCATCTAGGAATAGATAATTGATTTTCAGAATGGATTTGAAATTTGTGTTCTTGTTATGGGTGTCACCTAAAGATAGGTGATGGTATTGTTTTAAGATCTAAACACAAGATAACTTGTGTTGGGGTCCTAGAACGGTTATAGTCTAGGTCAAAGCATTACTAATAACCTAATTCCCTATAACCATGGGCTCTGATACCAACTCTTCTGTCACACCCCGACCACGTTAAAACAACAAAACCACGACGGAAACGTCGGGGAGTGTCGTAACAGAATCATTGTTTCACAATACATGGAAATTGAAGTTTCGTTTTATTAAATTATTAAGTGTTTAACATTGTCTTAAAGTAAACAAACGAGTTCAACATATTGTCTTTCTTGTTTTATGTCACTAAGGCCTCGTCCATTCCTACGTGAGCATGCATCTCGTCCATTCCTACGTGAGCATGCATCATAGTCATCAAACAACAGCACCTGAAACATATGTGAAAATAAAGTCAGCATAAAAATGTCGGCGAGTACATAGGTTTTGTGAGTGTGTCAAATTCATGGCTTGTATACATATTGCAATACCTCGAACGACTACTAGAGTCGATAATTGAAATCCTTGTTTTGAAAAGTGTTTTGTATTACAATATGATTAACCAACTAAAACAAGTTGGTTATATGTTTAAGAAAACCTCGTTGCTATGAATCTTGACTAAAAATAGTTTCTTTTGTAAACCAAGTAGTAAATCGTCTCGTAAGAAAACTTGTATAGTTTATATCATTTAGTAAACATCATTGCGTGACATCATTTGAAATCATTCGTCCAAGTTTTCAATCGTTCAAAATCGTTCAATTCGTCTGTGTTATAAACCATCGTTCAATCGTTCGTGTCATAAACCACCGTTCAATCGTTCGTGTTATAAACCATTCGTTCAATCATCCGTGTTTTAATTGTGAAAACTAACTTTTGGTCGTTCTAGTTGAACACATTCAAACCTGTATGACTCGTCTATACCACCAAAGGGTATCTTTAATCGACTAACAAACCACCAAAGGGTTTGTTAAAATAACAGTTTCTGTCGTTACCCACATTACCCCATAACCATGGCGATAGTCCGATAACGGGATTTGTCAGATCATATGGTACCATAACGTACTACTGGTCGGCTTGGCCAAAGCTAATGAATGTCATTCGTATTATGTATTAACGCACCAACAACTCCGTCCATATTATTGAAATCGTTGTGTTTAATATAAACCATAACATTTGTTTTTGAAATCTCGAAATCGTTTTAGCACATATGAATCACCCCAAAACAATTGAAAGCATAAAATAGGGGAACTATGTACTCACTTGAGATTGCAAGGATCCTCGATTAAGTGAACTAACAAGCTCGGGCAATCAAGGAATCAAGTGGCACCTAGTATCGGATCATTATGTTAATAAATCGGGACCTAAATCGGGAGATCAGGTAGAATGAGGTCTTGTAAACCAAATGAGTGTTGGAACTCATATAATATGGTTTAACAAAGCCTACATTCTGATTTGAAACCTATTGCTTTTGACCCGTTATGACCCATTAAGGTAGTTTACACTACTTCGTGTCATTTGCGCAATTGCGCATTCGGATGGTTTAACTAGTCCTATGATAAGTCTTATATGCCTAAACATGTTTAATAATGTTGCATAATCAGTTTAAGTGTCAAAATTTTGGTTACATATGCTTAAAGTGAAATTATGCGCAAAAAGGGTATTTTGGTCATTTTCCTAAGGCACATAAACTACCTATCATACAACTAAGTAAACAAAGTGACCATAAGGTATAACCTCGGAAGGTTATTCCATATACAACTATGGTCACAAAATATGTTTGGTCGGATCCTAATGATCGATAAAACGGGTCGGGTTCGAAAGTCTAAGCGGTTGTCGAGACCGCTTGACTTACGACCCTAATTAAGCACTAAACTAAAAGTGACGACTTAAACATGTTTTAACATGTTTAACTAAGTTAGAAAACTGATTTGATATATCAAAACAAAGTGTTTTGATACCCAAAAATTCTTTCGTCGCAAAATGCACATAATCGTGCATTTTGACCGAAACTTTGACTCGTCAATTCGACTAGTCAACGTGGTAATCAGTAGGTATGGTCGCAAGAGACTATAACCATCGTGATTACACTCGCGTTGCAAAGTTCAATTGAACTTTGACTTGACCAAATCATGGTCAAAGCTGAAAATCAAACACTGTTTGACTTTTTAGCTTGAAATAAATAAAAAAGATATGAAAGAACACTTACAAGTGCTCTAGGCTGGAAAATAAGACTAAGAATGCTCAGGTATGAAGCCTCCAACTAAGTGTGGTAGCCTCAATTCAGAGCAAGAGTGAAAAGAAAGGAGATGAGAAAGTTGAAGTGTTGATGTTCTTGGGTATTTATAGAAAATCATGAACCTTTAGATCTTTGCCAAGTGTTTGTGTGATGATCAAGGAATAATCCACACCTTACACTTGTTAGGACCTGATTTGGAGACTTAGAGAACACACAAACCAGCCCACAATACCCAAAAACTAGGATTAAAAACAAGTTCCGCAGGCCATTTTGAAGAAAAATGGTTTCTGCCAGCTCCATGCCTCGTGGCCCGCAACCCAGGAAGACTCAATCTTCGCGGCGAACCTACCAGTCTGCTGTCCAGACTTTTAAATTTTGACAGAAATGGTCCATGCAGCCTAAAACTTGTTTTTCGACGCGTTTAATCACCGTTAACCCAATTCCAAGGCTTTATAAGGATGTTAAAGCATAGGGGACTTGAAATATGTTTAGAAATATCATGGATGTCGGTTCGTTTGGTCGTACGGTCGCGTTTTTTGGTTAATTACGACGAAACTCAAACGGACGCGAAAACGATCCAAATTGCGTGACGAATGGTATTTTTGCATTCCTATCACTAAAATATAATATTCTAGTGATTACAAAAATTTTTGGATGTCCGGATATGGTTAGAACACAAGATATGCACGCATATGCATACTTTCACAGTTTTGACGCTTTTAGTCCCTATGATCAAATAAGCGTATTTTCGCATACCGAACCCCTCAAAACTTATTTCTAAGCTATGTAAAGAGTATTTAGGGTATGTTTAGCTTATGATCTTGTTCCGGAGTGTACGTTATTATACGAATTGGCAGACTTTTGCAGTTTGTCGCAAATAGTCCCTGTGATCGAATAAACTTGTTTTTGCCATACAAAACCCTTCAAAACTTATTTCTAAGTTATGTAAAGATTATTTAAGGTATGTTAAGCTTATGTCACTGTTCCGGAGTGTTTGTCGCCTTAAACTGAACACATTTACGTAACAGTTTACATATAACTTTCCAGAAAGTGATTTAAAGCTTGAAATCGAACTAGAATTGAAATGTGAAATTGTCAAACACAAATAAATAATTATTGGGATCAAAACACATTGTTTCATTGATATTCGATATTGTTCAAATCGTAGAGTGTTTTCAAGAGCACAAATGTTACACATCCATAAGATCCAAACGAGATTACAGTCTTCGGTCTTAATCTCTGGATCTTCATTGAGGTAAAATTGTATTTTTATGGAATTATATAGTTAATTAGTTAATCCGATTGAACTACAACCGGTTGAACCGTTTCTAAGCTTTAGCCTGATATATGTTGTTTTCACAAGTGATTGGACAGTTGGAAAGTATTGTGTATCCAACGATAAAGAGCCGATTATAACAAAATAAATATAAAGAAAACCAATAAGCAAAGGACATCATTTTTTTTTGTTGTAAAAAAGAAAAGCTTTTACCCATAAAATTTATACACAAGTATCACTTGTCCCCAGTCTACATTGTAAAAAGGAAAAGCTTTTAGGCCATAAAATTTATACACAAAGTATCACTTGTCCCCGGCTACAAACAAACAAATTTAGTGTTATAAACTATGAAACACATGATTCAAATATTATAACAAGCAGAAAATTTTCTCCTGCATCATCACGAGACACAAAAAAAAAAAAAAAAAATATTGTAAAATGACAACAAAAACGAACCGTAAAGAATGCACCCCCAAAGGTTATAGTCGAGCCAAAAGAAACTAAACCATAGATCGATCCGTGTAGCCCGAGTAATTTTCCCGACTCAATGGACTCCAATCGGTCTCGTATTGACTAATCGAAAGTGGGGTTGTGTCGATTGAGGTAGCTTGGGAAAGATCATCAATCGGCATCATTGCCGGCCACACAAAAGCCGGTTTGAAAGGTGGGACCTGTGGTACGGCCACGGAACCCGCTAGCATTTGCACAATGGTGTGTGTTTTCGGCCTCTCGTTGGCTATCGGGTGCGAGCAAGCTAGCCCTAACATCAAGAACCGCGTGGCTTCCTCTGTGTCATAATCATCTGCAAGGCGTTTATCGACCGCTTCCAATATACGACCTTCCCGATACAACGACCATACGTAGTCAACCATAAACTGGAAACCGTTGACTTTTGTCCCGGGGCGTTGACCAGAAACGACCTCGATTAGCAACGCGCCAAACGCATAAATATCGGAATGTTGAGTCGCTTTTCCGGTGTGGAAGCATTCTGGGGCTATGTAACCAACGGTTCCAAGCACACCTTCGGCCTCTGCATAACTTGTTTTCTCGTTGTCGATGGCACGTGCGAGACCAAAGTCACCGAGCCGGGCGTTGAAATCGGAATCGAGCATTATGTTGCTCGCCTTGATATCACGGTGAACGACTTTTTGGTCGTACTCGTAGTGAAGGTAGTGTAGGGCGGAGCCGACACCGGCTAGAATCTTGCGACGGAGGGCCCAGCTCAGCGGTTCGCCAGCTACGGTGAATAGGTGCATGTCGAGACTACCTTTTCGCATATACTCGTACACCAACAGGAGCTTTCCGTTCTTGTGACACCATCCTGCAGCGTTTCAATAATGTTATTTTTCGAAAAATATAAACAGTTGATTTAAATAGATAAAAATAATGAAATGAAACAATTTTTAATAGGCTAGGGTTTGCTATCCAGAAAGGGGTAGCGGCGCAGCTTGTTGCTCGCTTACCTGCGATATTGATGTAAAGTGCATTTTGTCGAATATATAAAAATTATGATCTTTTCTAAAAAAAAAAAAATGAAACAATTTCAAAAGTTGTTTTAAATTAGAATTGTATGTATAAAAAATGAATTCAGAATTTATACATTAAATTTAATTTGTCACGAGGAAAATATATATAACGTGCAAGCTGTCTATCAAATTAATGTTCAAAGCTTCCAAGCATGAAAATGAAATCATATCTCATTTCGTAAGTCATAACTAAAAGTCAGATAATGATAACGAAATATATTTAACCATTTCAGGTCAAACTCAAGCTGAAGAATTTAATGCTAGATTTTTTGCACACTAACAAGGTTTCTATGTAATTTCGTAGATCTCAACAACTTTTTTTCCATTTAAATTCCATTTAAAAACTGAAATAGAAAAATAACGGAGTATTAATAACTATAAAGTATAACAAATTAAAATAGATGTTTGATGACACAAGAATAGTAAAAACTTATGAAAATCAATAAACATCATCAATATATTGTGTGACAAATATTAATTGATAATTGATAAATAAGACAACAATATAGTTAAATAAATAGTTGCTTAATGGTAATAACCTTTAAAAGTGTTTAAACCGAAGCAAATTGGTCGTTTAACAAATTAGAAGCTTATTCGGTTAGGTTCTGATGGTTTAACAGTCGAACTATCTTCTCTTTTTATGTAACTTGGCAAATATGAATGAAATAAACTATCAATACTAAAATAGAATTGAAAGAAAAAAAAAACAAAACACAAAACAGGTTAATATGTCCAAGAAAACACAGCTAAATAAATCATCATCATCATGATCTACAGGCTGCTAATGTGAAAACAAGTGGCCCCAACTTTTCTTTTAACTTTATCGACATCAGAATCATTATCACCAAGTTCAGATCATGTTACAAACTTTTGGTCTATGAGAAAAAAATAAAAAATTCCTTAAAAAGAACAAAACTTAATTTTTTTTTTCTTCTAATTTCTACCCCACCACTTATTTCCTTTTGCGAAAGGCTATACTTTTTCATGTTTGTTTGATTAACCCTTGATTAATAGATTTAACCATTAACCACCAGATTCATAGCTAGATTTTACTAAATTTGAAAGTTTTAATTGAAAAGAAATTTTTTTCGAGTCGTGGTAGAGGTGCATATCCAATCCAAACCCGTTTGAAACGAATATGGAGAGGAACCGTTTTGAGCCTGATAAAAACCATTGGCTTGGGACCGGTTTGCAATCCTCTCATTTGAAACTGGTTTGAACCCAGACCAGTAAAAAACGATCAAATCGGCCCCGTAACCAGGTCAAAAAACGCCAAAACCAAAACCATAACCGGTTTGGACTTTTTGTTGATCAAAACCCGTTTAGGGTTGTTTAACTTTAAACCCGATTTGTGCACGGTAAGTGACGCTCTCTTTTCACAGTCCACCGTCACCAGACCCTAACAATAACTTTTGCTATAATAATAAGTGGAATTTAAAAAATTGAATGACCGAATACTCACCGAGTAATCGAACAAGATGTTTATGCCGTAACCGATTAATAATCGTAAGCTCGGCCAAAAAATCATCTTCCCCCTTCAAACTCTCCCGCGAAAACCACTTGACAGCCACCTCAACATTTTCCTCCGGCAAAACCCCCCGGTAAACGACACCGTATCCGCCCTGCCCGAGCTTCCTCTTCTCATCAAAATTATTCGTCGCCTTCTTCAGCTCCCGAAACCTAAACTCCTTCGGCATTCCAGGCAGCGTCCTCAGCCGGCTCAATATATTCGACTGCGACCGGTCCACCAACCGCTTCTTATACAACCGGTAACCCAAATAACCCGCTAACGCCACCAGACCCAACACCAACGGAACCCCAACGGCGATCAAGATCGTCGGTAACGGGCTTTTAGGCCCAGGGATGTATTCAACTGTTATGTTCCATTGTAACACGCAGTTTAACTCGACTGAATCTCCGGTTGATGCAGCAAACCCGATGTAGGAGTTTTTATTAACGGTTTTTCTAAGATCTAAATCATGTTCTATGATGGGTGTTTTCGGCATGGGAGGTGTGGGTGAGGTTTTTTGCGGCTGGTCTGCTATATAAACACGTATCACCTTTTCAGTTCCGTTGTACTGTATCCAAATATTGTGAAACGACGCCGTTGGAGGGGCGAGAGTGATGTTTAAGGGTGTTAGAGATTTGGAAACGACAGATCTGATGGAGTTGATGTTGAGACCTATGTGGTTGTTATCAATATCAAAGGCTTGTTTTACGGTGTCAAGCTCGATAGCTACGACGCCGTTTGTTGTTTGACTGTCTAGAGTTTGGTTCGTGAGGCCGAGGTACTGGCCGTAGCTGTTTTCGGGGATGTCGATTGTCGGGGCGATTAAGAAGGCTAAGCCTTCACCGGGAGTGCCGTTGTTGACGGGGAACATGTTGACGAGAAAGGAGGTGTTGAAAGAGGCTACGGTGGAGTTGGAGTTGGAATCACCATCCCAAAGTTTGAAACGTCGTTTGAACATGATCCGGCCGGATTGGTTGTGGAGGTCGAATACGGCCATGTTGTTGGCCGTGTCCGGGGTGACTTGTAGGGCGTCTTGGCTTACCCTGGCCTCATTTCGGAAGGCTAGCTCGGAGTTGGCTTTATCCTCCAAGGATTTGTTGAAGGTGTGGTAGGGACGGTAGAAGGTTTCGAACTTTGCGGCGGCGGAGAAGAAGAAGCAGAGGAGGAACACGGTGGTGGTTGTTAGGGCTACTCCCATCTCATCAAGTGGTGGTGGTGTGTGGGTGGAATAATTTAGGTTTTTGAGGAGGAAGAAGGTGATGGGGGTGGTGGTTGGTGCTAGGAAAGATCCATTGCTAGTGGTGTTTGATATATATATATTTTTTGTATTTTTGTATAATAGATACAACCTACGTCTTATTGATTAAAGAAAAAGTATTATAATATAATATAAATGAATTAAAAATAGTAGGGACGCGTTCTTCTCTTTAAAATTCTTTTCTAACTGTATAAAATTAGTTAAGACCGTGGGGTATGGTGGTGTTTGGTTTGGGGCATGAGTTGACACGTGGTTTGAGGGGCAGACATGGGGCAACCCACATTCAACACGGTATGGTGGGGCTTGGGTTGGGGGCATGAGTTGGCACATGGGGGCATGTGAAATGGCTAGTTTGGTTTGGTCATTGAGAGCCAGCCATATCACCTTGCTAGCCCGTTCCACGCCCGGCTTGAAACCCAAGCTCCAAGGGCCACACCCCAAACCCAAGCCCCATACCCCATAGTCTAAAGAAAGAAAGAAAGCGTGACTATTACTACGTAATTGTTTGATTTATCAAATTCAAAGTAATATGTTCAAATGGATTATATTCAAAGTAATATGTTTCTTGGAAAATAATTCACTCCAATAAACACGACACGTTATTACGTTAAGCAGTAAAAATGTCACTAATTTATGAGCAGGTTAAATGAAATAAGACTTGTTAAAAGTTTAAGTCAAATCACGTTGGGTTAAGGTCAAACTCGAGGGTAAAGTGAAACTTATTTAATAGTGAGATACAACCATCATCATGATACTCGATATATATTCTATCAATAGCAAAGCTACAATAGAGTCTGAAGAAGGTAAGATGTAAACAACCTTAACTCTATTCTGTAGGAATAGAGAGACTGCTTCCAGTGAGACTCCCAGCTCGATAGTAGTTTTGCATCAAGCCTTAGACACAAAGCACATAACACTAAACAATCGGGACAAAGGCCGATTAGTGCATGTACCCTTTTGTCTTTCGGCTATCAACGTCACTACATGATGCATGATTAACCAGGTATGGGAGCAAATACAAACTCTTATGTTTGTAAGAACCATAAGAACCAATACATAAATGACATGTGTTCTTCAATTAAAAATTAGTTTAGGGGTAATTTAGACATTTTGACCCTATTTATAACTAATCAAAATATCCCTATATCCACGCAGATTAATTCAAACCAAAATTTGAATTTCGTTACAAGATCAAACTAACCTGCAAGAACCACCAACAAAAAAACATAAGCACACCCAAATAAACGATATTAGCACAATCAAAAAAAGAACTTTCATTATTAGCATTCTCGTTTTAATAAAAAAAGAAACTAGCACTATCAACGACCTTAGCAGAATAAAAAAAAAAGACATTAATATAACATAAGACCATCCACATTATCAGCATTCTCGTTTCAATCAAAAAAGGAATTTCCATTATCAACGCAATCAAAAAGCGACATTAGCACAATAAAAAACGACATTAGCACAATAAAAAACGACATTAGCACTCTCTTAACACCACCGCTTGGGCATCCGATGGTAACACCAACATAAACAACATTAGTACAAAAAAACGACCTTCCAAGGAATTTATTTTTAAATAGGATCCCAATAAAAACACAAAAGGAAAAAATAACAACAGATACTATTACATAACTAGCACAATTTCGTTTTTTTATTTTCTAAACAACACATACTCTTACATACTAGCACAATTTTATATTTTTGTTTTAGTTTTGTAAATAACACATACTAATACATAACTAGTAGAAAACAAATTTATTTCAAAATAAGCTCCCAATAACATTACAAAAGAACAAAATAACACATAAGAAGTACATTATAAAATAAAAACTTATGTATAAATTTAAAATCAACACAATACATTTTCATATTAGCACATACCAACTACATAACTAGCACTATTATAAAACATCTTTTTGTAACTTTTTTAAAAGTCATTTTTATAAAATAAAAAAAATATAGCAATATGGTACTCATATTAAAAATAAAAAAATACTTGATTTTATGGTATAATTTTTTTCCAAAATTAATGAAATATATAAATGTTATTTTGGTTTAAAAAGGTTGGTGGAATTAGTATTTTATGGAAAATAACTCTAACTTGATAGTATTAATTATTAATTATAGTGGTTTTATTTGTAATCAATATCAACCCTTGATTTAGACTATGAATGACTCAGATCTATTCTTACGGTCCTTACAATTAGCAGTGTTTGTACAGGATCTCAACTTGATTAACCATCCTTCTCTTTTAACGTTATTTTTACGAAATTAGTAAAATAACGTTAAAATTAGTGCACTTTCACTTTTCCTCCCCGAACGTCCACACATATATACATTATATGTGCATAACGCAAGCAAGCTATGAGATACGTTCCTAAATTTGATATATGATATTAACCTGTATAAAATAACAAAATCCTCCCATCACATTCTAGTTTGCAACAACGTTTTATATTGGAATATAGCAATCTCTTTTTTTTAATCTTTTTAGGAATTATTAATTTACTTGTCACGAGAATTCGCTCGTTATCGATTAAGTTTGTTTTGATACAACACTCAATTTAGTAACCAACAGATAAAACGCAAAAGCCATGATATATCCAAAATGATATCTAACAAGTTTTTTTTTAAACCAATCGAAACCATACAAATGTATGCCATTATCGGTGCCGACGTTTGGGAAGAGATGTAGCATAGATGGATATCAACACGTGTTTTACACGGGTTAGGTAACACCTCAAAAATATATAGGTTTCGTATATATATTGAATATCGGTTATGAACAAGATGAAATAACTAGGAAGTAAATAACCTGGTTAATTACGAGTCTTGTAGTAATAAAGAAGTTGGTTAAAATACACTCAATGTAACATTGGGTAAATTAGAGGGGTCATAAGGGACAACCTAGAAACAAGTTTTAATTAAATAAAACTCTCAACACTTGAGTGTGTGTTCTGGTCGACATTTTTCACAGGAGCAAAGGAACTCCTTTGTTCAACCCTAACTTGTCTAAATCCAAGAAATTGAGAGGCCAAATCAGTCCCAAATCGAAATCCAAACTCGTATTAGTGATCACCTAAGTGAAGGGATCACAAGGTATGTTAAATTTCATCTTCTAGTTACATCTTGAAATGTTGATGAACATATGCGATTCGAAATTTGTGCTGCATGAATGTTGTTTGGATGAAATTAGAATGAAATAGTGTCTAGAGATAAACTCTAGTCGTTAGATTGTTGAAATTATGCTCAATGCTTGAGAATTCCATAATCACCATTGAAGGTGTTAAGTGGGTGATGTAGAAGTATGAAAACACTAGGATTATGATTGTTGTACTAGTGTAATTTGAATTCTATAAAGCAATTTCAGGTTTGTTGATTTTAAAATTGATGTGAAATTGCCAAATTGATGTTAATCTTGGTAAAAATAACTAGTTATGAACTAGTTAGTAAATATGTAAAATTATGCACACTAGGTGTTTGTTAAAATGCTTAAATGAAAACTAAAGTGCTGAAATTTTGAGTGAAAACGCGTATTTGAATGATACGGTAATTATGCGTAACATGAAGTGGTAAGGGTTCTAAAAATCATGTTGATTTAGACTCAATTGTGTAAACCATGCGATTGAACATAGTTAACTTTGATAAACTAAGTTAACTAATCATGAAGTTGAATAGTAGCTTCGGCATAGAAAATAAGTGAGGTAGAATAGTCGTGATTTTTATGACTAATTTAACCGCCTTGTAAATGATTGACAATAGTTTGACGCCTAACGAGCTAGGTGGAGGCTTGGGAAAGAAGCGGTCAAACGAATCAAGAAGGAAAAGAAAAGCGTAGCTCGGAATACGAGGTAAGTAAAACTTACACCCTTTTAGTAGGACACGTGTTTATTTTATAAACTATAAATGCGAATGATGTAATATCCGAAATAAGGGTTCCGACACGACTGATACAAGTCGGAACAAGTATAAATGATAAAAACCATGGTTTATGGTAAATGGGGCAAATGGGTGAATTTGGAAATTTAAAACCATGATTTTATTCTAATTTATGTAAATGTTTGGTCTTATAGTCCAAACGGGTCAAATGGTGATGATAACACCATTTGACAATATTGACTAATGAGGTTGTCAAGTCGTATGTTATCAGGAGCGAATAGCAATTTGGATAATTGCGACACCATAGAATATTGGTTAATTAACGCGAGGTATAAAACGGGTCTATATGTTGACTCGAGCCAGGTACGCACATATATAGATTTATAGTTAAAAATGCAATGTTGGTCAAATACCTTAGCAAAAGGACCTATGTCGTAAAAGGAGGAAATAATTTGACGAAAATGCCCTTGATAGGTAAATCGGGTAAATGACCCTTAGAGGTCGTTTAGATATTAGTATTATCATTATGTAACTCTTAGACACATGTAAGAGTTGTAGGCATAAACTTTGGGGGGTCAAATGCCTATGAACGGGTCAATCACGTAAAATGACTATCCTAAGGGTAAAAAAAATTAGAATAGTTGTCCATTATGTTAAATCCACCACAAAAAAAAAAATAGTTGTGGTGGGATATAAGAGGCTATTTAAAAATGAGAATACGAAATGTAGAAAGATGTAAATCCTTGGTCAAAAGACTCTATATGAGTCTTTGCCGTAAAATAATAATCCGAGGGTTAAAACTCGGATTATATAGATCGCCACATTAAACCCATCACAAATATACTTGTGATGGAAGATCATTTGACAAATAATGTGGAAATAAAATGCTAGAAATAAATGAGTGTCAATTATGTGTAAAAGTGCTTAAATGCCCTTAACGGGTCAATTAAACATCTAAGTAAAAACGGGTTTAAGAATGTATATAAACCCGTGATTTGAATCTAATATGATAAGCAATATGGAAATGATGAGAAATTAGAATCAAACAACATGTTTGTTTGATAAAATCGCGAACGGGTCAAAATTTGGTAAAAAGGGTAATAAGTCGAAGACTTAAAAGTCTTAAATTTTGTTAATCCGGATGTTGGATTTTAACTCCATATGATGAAGGATCAAATTACAATCACGTAGGAAGAAACGGTAGGTCAAACGGACAAGCGGATTAAAAGTTATGAAGGTTTTCGTTTTAGGAAAACGGCTAACTTGGAAAATCCTGCAGAGGCCACCGTAAGTTACGGTAGCCACCGTAACTTACGGTAGCCTTAAAGTCTTTACTCCACATATCCACTGCTTTACGGTGGGAAAATCAACATTCAGGGGCTACCGTAAATTACGGTAGCCACCGTAATTTACGGTAGACCCTGTAGCAAAATGTATTTTAATCAGTTTCGCTTCCCGGACTCGTTTAGACACGTTTTAAACCCCGTATGACTAAATCATTTCATGTTTATGAAATGTAGGTACATTTTGGATGCCGGAAGACGATTAAGCCCGACGAATTACCGAACACACGAGATCAAAGCTTTCGCGAATAGTTTCGTCGTCACGTTTTAAACGGCGAATTAAATTACAAAACATTGGAATGTTTTATTTAGTAAATTTTTCGTTATGTTGAATAACTTACAATTTCTAAAAGTTTTAATAAACCCGTATTTTTATAATATGTGTAGTCTTAACTACACATCTAATTGTTGGTATTTACATGTAAAACCGGTAAATAGTAATTAGGGTCTTACAAAACCGAAGACAACCGAGTTCGAAGTAATGGAAGCCCGAAGAACCTTATACCCGGACCCGATTTACTTTAAATGGATTGGTATTCTGGTTGGAATTTTGTTTATTCGGGATGTGTGATTAGCTCTGGCATCATTGCCTGAAATGGGTTATCAGGTACATTATTTTGTTCCTCCAGCTATTTTAGTCAAAGATTGGTGTCTAATTTTTTTTAAAAATGTTATGTACTATATGTTTCTTGACAGTCATAACATGTTAACTAATGATTCAGTGGTCAACCAGAATGTTTTTCTTTTCTTTTATACTATGTTTGAATATAATAAAACTATTTTTGATGTAATTGTTGTTTTAGCTGGCGTGGGTGATGCACAGGGGGTATGATAACTTGAGGCAAGAGAACAATTTCCGCCCAACATCCTTAGACTAAGAAAGACTAAGGTTGAACATTTAGTATGTTCTTTATGGATTTCAGCCCATCTTACATGAAAATGGGAAATCGATTTGACGATAGTTGACAATTGATTTTAAATCGCTTTCTAATTCATAAGGGATTTGACGATAGTTGATAATCGCTTTTAATGAACAGTCATCACTTCAGATACCAGATTTATTAGAGTTGGGGTTTCAAATGATTCAATCAAACGGCTTCCTTTTCTATGGCAAGTTTTTAAGTTGTTATAACTTCTTTGAGCCATGTGGTTTTATGAACATGGATTCTTACTTGATTATAAAACTCTTATTTTAATTAGATTATCATATGTTGGCTGGTATTTTGTCTGCTTCACGGTTTCTATGTCATCAAATTGCTCTGAGAGAACGCTTAGTTTGGATATTCAGAAGGTGGTTGATAGGTTAAAACTCTGTTTCTAGAACAACCACAAGAAAGCGTCGCCGGCGACCGGAGATCAGGTTCATTATTTTTATCTATTTATTGTTTTAATTCTGATTTGATTTAATTGATTTTGTGATTTACACAATAAAGCTCTTCTACCAACATGTATGCTTCCATTTTACTATTTTGTTTCATATTTAGTCAATGTTTTGTTGTTCTTAATAATTGATGGAACGTCTTTTTGGTGCGCATTTGTAGTAGAACTTCTTAAAACTACGTTACAAATGACACCCACTTATGCCATATCAGTGTTTGAAAATTCACATGCTAAATCCATCTACTCAGTTTTATTTTAGCATCTTGTTGTTTTTATTTTAGCATCTTGTTGTTAATGGTTGTGAAGAGAAGTTTGACAAAACTTAAATTATTTACTTAAACGTGTATGTTTTGGTATTGAGTGGATGAAAATTTAGAGGGAGAGCTGCTGTTGTGGCTGTAATGGTCATTGTTGTAAGCGTTGCTGCAACTGTTCAAAGAACCCCGCTCCAAGTTGATGATAATTGAAGTTAAAAGTTTAGAAGAATAATCTGAATGAAAAGGTAAAGTTGTCATTAAGAAAAAAGTATTGAAAAAGGGTATTATATATGGTATTCTACTTTTGATTTAGGTATATGTAAGCTAGAGGGGGCAATCTTGACCCAAAGCCTTCCAAGTGGGTCACTTTGGGTTGCTTTTAAATTATATGAGTTGGTTTGGGTAAGATATTTTCACTCAATGGGTCAATTAAAATTCCATCTCATATATTTTTGGGTCAAAACGGGTCGACAACTTCAAAGAAATGGATCAATGTGGGTTGGTGTCTTAAAGAAACGGGACAAGTTTCGGATCAGAACGGGTTCGATTCGGATTGAGTTTCGGGCGGCCGGGACGGGTTTCGGATCGGAACGTAGTTGGTTCGGAGTAGATTTCGGGTCGGCACGGACCCATTTCGACCCGAACCAAAACAACCCTTTTTTATAATTGACCTGTTGTGACCCATGACCCGACCCGACCTGTTTGCCAGGTCTAATGTAAGCGATGCAAAATGGCATGGTTGGGTAATGGGGCATGCTTGGCCCTGGTCAGAATGGATACTAAAAGAGGTTCTATCTGGCTCGATTCAAAACTTACTTATGCTCAAAATAGGTTCAGGTAAGAAGGAGCTTTACTCATGGGATACTAACAAAGGAGGAACCCCAGTGGAAAAACCTAGGCCTATCAATAAGGTTGCTCATGTCAATGAAGCCAACGAGGGAGTGTTATGTCTGTAAACATAAGTATTTATTAACCTGTATGTTTGAATAAATACCGTTTTTTAGAAACTGAATCCAAAGAAAGAGTCAATGTTTAACTACAACAGGTCAACTTTTGTGCTATCAAAACTATTTGTCAACTAATGACAATTTTACCTTTCAAAAAAAAATAAAATAATAACAATAGGTTAAAGAGTAACTTTATGTTAGTCTTATTCATTATTGTTTACTTTATCTAAGAATTTGGTGAAAATTTCAGGTGCTTGGGACAGCAAAAACCTATTGGTTTATTCCAGCTTATAGTGATGAAGATTTACGAAGAATGCCCGCCCTTCAAGGTTTGGAGTATCCAACAAAACCGGATTTCGACACCCAAGAATTCTAAAACGAGCATGATTAGAAAAAAAAGAAAGAAAATCTTGGTTAATAGAATCACCTCAGTCCTCACCCCCTCAAACCCACCACACATGCGATGTACCGAATGGCCTGCAACTGAGTTCGGTATAGGTGTTGTAGAAGTGGTAGTTCAGCCATGAGCGGGGAAACATTGAATAAACGTAATGTTTAGAGAAAAATGCCCGGATAGTCCCTGTGGTTTCTCTTTTTTTCACCTATAGTCCCCAACTTTCTAAAATTACCTGAATAGTCCCCAAGTTTTCATTTTTTGTTCCGGATAGTCCCTGCGTCTAACTTCAGTTTGTTTTCTCTGTTAAGAGGGTGTGAAATGACAAAAATACCCTTTCCTTAAAAGGCCAAACCACAGGGACTATCCGGGCATCTTCTTCATTTTTATTTATAAAACCCCACCACCACACTTCATCTTCAACCTCCACCCACCATCACCCTCCTCCACCCTCCACCATCACCGCCACAGTCACTCTCCACCAAATCAAATGCAGAAATTAACCTCTCACTCTCAAATGTCGTTTGCTTCTTTTTATTAATATGGTTTCTGTGTGTCAATACCAAACCACAAAATTAAATAAAATCATCAACTTCATAGCTATGATTTATACCCCAAAATTAAACTCACAAAATTAAATAAAATCATTAACTACCGTCATCGCTGCCGCTACTCCGGTTGAAGCAGACTGTCAAATCGGCACAGTGGGTGGAGGAGGTGGTGGTGGCGGATGATGGTGGCGCTGTCGCTGCCGTTACCGTCGTCGCTGTCGCTGCCGACGCCGACTATCAAATCGGCACCGATTTGAGGTGAAAATTATACCATTCTACTCGTATTCATGGCCTGAATAAAAGCCCTATAGTTTTTGAGTGGCATTCGTACCGATTGAACAAGAATTTCTGAAATGAAATCACAGGGCGATTTCAAGGGTTTACACATGGAAGAAGGCACAGTGGGTGGAGGAGGCGGTGGTGGCTGATTACGGTGATGAAGGTGGTGGTGGCGGATGATGGTGGTTGGTGGTGGTTGTGGCAGTGGTGGCTTGCCGGTGAGAGACGGGGAGGATGATGGGTTGGTGATGGAGGTGTTGACAGGCGGTGGTGTTTTATGGTGGTGCTGGAGATGAAGGAGATGGTGGTTTAGAGAGAGAGAAAAGGGGCTGAAGGTGATGAACTGATGATGAAGAATGAATGTGGTAGGGATGTTTGGTTTTTATATTTTAAGAAAAAAAATATATAATTAATTCATTTTGTTTTACTTAAGGGTATTATAGTCATTTTACATCAACTTAACTGAGAAAACTAACCCCCATCCACGTTAGGGACTATCCGGGAACAAAAAATGAAAACTTGGGGACTATTCAGGTAATTTTAGAAAGTTGGGGACTATAGGTGAAAAAAGGCGAAACCACAGGGACTATCCGGTCATTTTTCTCTAATGTTTATTTAATGGGTATAGTTTTTGCGAAGTTTTTTTTTTTGATGAAGTTAGTGCAAGTCATATATAGGTTGTTGTAAGTCATACATTAGTAACGTATTGAAGAATAGCCCACACGTAATGCGTTCGCAACTTTGTGTTGATTTTTCATCTTGAGTTTTATGATTCGATGGTAATACTAGGCTTCTTTATTATATTACAAGTAATCAACTTGCTCAATGATCAGTCAAGTGGCAAACATACTACTACCATTGCATTTACTTTCTACGATAAATTTCCAGAAGTGATAAAAAATTGTATTTTACAAGTGATAACATGTTAGAAAATGTCACAAACATTGATGATATTAATCTTTAAGATATCTTCAAAAACTTTAAACTTCCAGACAGTTTGGCCGAGTGTTCTAAGGCGCCAGATTTAGGCTCCGGTCCGAAGGGCATGGGTTCAAATATACAACTGCTATATGTATATTATTTTAAATCACCTTGTCGTGAAGCACGGGTACTTCTATATAAATATACAACTCCTATACGATTTTTTTTATCGTTTTAAGGTTTAAGGTTGAATAATGTTTAAGCCCTATATCGGCAACTCCGTTGTAACGCGCGCGTTCCCAATTATTCTCTTAAATCTATAACAAAAAACCTTAATAAAGTGTTTATACATGGCTTTCAAGGATTCGGTCTCTGGACCATTGAAGTTGGAACATCTTCTTTTCATATTAATAGTTCCTTATAAACTATACAAATCTCATGAAAATTAACCTGAGACAGAATCCTTGAAAGTGATTACATCTGAAAGTGATATTTTCATTACAGTATTAAACGAAGAAGCCTTTTATATATCTAAATCCCCACTCCGCTCTCTACCAGATTGCAGATTGCATGATGCGTAGTGTGTTTCCGCCGCAACGCGTGGGTTTCCCACTAGTACTCTTTAAACGTACTTCCTTCTAAGAAAATAATTTACTCCAGTAAACACTACACCGTAAACAGTAAAAATATCAGTAATTTAGGAGCAGGTTGATTGAAATCCATCACGTTTAGTTAAGGTCAAACTAGAGGGTAAACTGAACCTTATTTAACAGAGAGATACGATCTTAATTTGATATATAATATTAACCTGTATAAAATAACAAAATCTACCATCAGATTCTCAATTGTAACAACGTTTTTTATTGGAAAATAACAATCTTAATTTCCTTTTTTTAAGGAATTATTTATTTACTTGTCTCGGAAAACAATACGTATTGTTTATTTTATTTCTACTACGATTATAATATAATATACTAGCCAACATAAAAAAGCTCAACACTAGGTCCTATTTCTTTCCCACTAAGCAGTTGTGAAGTTTGAAAATTTTCATCGAGCGTTGGAAGTCATCGAACCTAAAAATTCTATATAAGTAAAAAAACATTATAAAACTGGGGGTCGAAAGCGTATATGCCTAAAAAATTCTACACGAAACGTGCATATATAACTCTACTGGACGAAAAGTTCGGGGAGTCGGGCGCCCCTTGAAAGCTACGCCCTTGCCACTAAGTTCTACACGAAACGTACATATATAACAGTACTGGACGAAAAGTTCGGGGGGTCGGTCGCCCCTCCCAGCCCCTTGAAAGCTACGCCCTTGCCACTAAGTACAAGAAATTACGTTAGGAATATATAAGAAATCTCAAAGGTTATTTTCATTGAAGAGTAATACTTTTTAAGTACTTGTATTTTACTGGTTTTAACCACTTGAGTATAATTAAAAATTTTAACGTCCTGAGTCCCTAACCGCTTGTTTTATAACGCTTTGAGTCCCTGTGTTTTAGTGGTTTTAACCACTTGAGTCCAAAATCAAAAGTACAAGTGTTAAAAATTGGACTCAAAACGTTATAAAATGAGTGATTAGGGACTAAGTGCGTTAAACTTTTTGATTTTGAATTCAAATAGTTAAAACCATTAAAACACGGGGACTCAAAACGTAATTTACTCTTCATTTAATAAACCATCATTACAAACCATAATATATAGGAGATAAAGTTACACTTTGAACACCTAAAGAATTACCTAATTACAACATGGAATGATCAAATACAAATATAAATATATTATCTAACATCCCTCTTCAAGCTGAACGGTGGTGTACCAATACGAAGTATGTGTCAGAAAATATTACACTGAGAACTAGGAAGACTCTTTGTAAAAATGTCAGCCACCTGAAGCTTGGTCGGAACAAATAGTAGCCAGTTTACCAGCAGTCACTAATTAACGCAAAAATGATAGTCAAGGTCTATGTGTTTGGCCTGGTTATGAGCAACGGGATTTTGAGTGAGAAATACATTGCACTTTGATTGTCACAACGAATCACTGGCCTGTCTAGAGGGAGAGCATGAAGCTCTTGTAGAAGATGAGTTATCCAAACAATTTCTGCAACAGTGTTGGCCATAGCGTGATATTCAGACTCACAACAGGTCTGAACAACTGTTGGTTGATTCTTAGCACTCCAAGAAATCAGATTCCCGCCTAAAAATATAGAATAACCATAGGTGGAGCGTCGAGTTTCTAAGCAACGTGCCCAATCAGCATTAGAATAACCAAGCAGCGATATGGGAGTGGGACAACTGTAATGTAGACCAATGGCAATAGTACCCTTGAGAGAGCGTAAAATCCTTTTAACTTCTTGAAAATGATCTATAGCGGAAGCATGTAAAAACTGACTGACTTGACTTACAATATAAACAATATCAGGTTTTGTGATCGTCAAATATTGGAGAGCACCTACTGTAGAACGATAAAATCTAGCATCTGGAAAAGGAGTACCTGAGGAGACAAAAGACACATTGGCGCTTAAAGGTGTAGGAACAGGTTTGGCATCCGACATCTTTGTACGTGTTAGAATATCTAAAGTGTATTTAGATTGGTTTAAAAAACACCATTTTTAGTGTAGGTAACCTCCAATATTAAGCAGTAGTTGAGTTTCCCAAGATCTTTGATGGCAAATTCTTTGTTAAGACATGAGATAAAGGATTTAAGAGTCGGTTAAATATTTCCCGTGAGATTGAGGTCATCAACACACACAAATAGATACATAATAATGAGTCACATTTATAGATAAATAACGACGAATCAGCTCAGCTGTAACACCTCGTAAAATCACGTCCAACGATGTATCGACACATGTAATAAACCCTAATGAAGTCAAACATTGAATTTAAGGGACTGATTTTTTTGAAAAATCGAAAACTTTGATTATGAAATGACTGGAAGTGTTAGCATACCTAAAATAAGTTCTAAATAACCTCAGACGATATTTATGTTCACAAATGAGCCACTTGGCGATCGAGTGTAGCCGTTTGCGGAATTAATTGAAAGTTTGCGCAATGAAGGGTTAAAAGCGTCAACATGTTAATTCTTACCTCTGAGTGACCTTTTAACAAACCGGGAGAATCATGGTATTTGATTATACTCTATGGAATGCAAATTATTGGCCGTCTAAGGTTTTTATGCCTATAAGTAAGGTTACGCGCAACTTTGCAAGTTAGAGGGACTAAAAGTGTCAATATGTTTAATTATACCTCTGAATGACCTTTTAGCGAACCCGAAGCATCATGATGTTTAATAATACTTCCAAGAATGCCTAATATGGATTAGATGAGGCTTCAATGCTATTAAATGATGAGATGTGCAAGTTTGCGCAATAGAGGGACCTAAAGCGTCAACTTTTGAATCTACGCCTCTTGGTGACCATTTAAGAGAACGGGAGCATAGTAATATTTAAGTATATGCTTGGGAATGACCATTATGGGCCATTGAAGGCTTGGATATCATTAAACGACATTTCGCGCCACTTTGAGTGATTAAAGGACTAATTGCGTCAAACTACAAAAGTATGTCGATTCGTATGGTAACGGACCTTCCGGAATATGACCATGAGTTAAACATACCCTAATTATCCCTTACCTAGCTTAGAAATAGGCTTAGAGGTGTTTCGTGCTCAAAAATAAACTTTTAAGTCATGCAGGGACTAAAAGTGTCAAAAAGTGCACAAGTTTGAATTTTCGCGCATATCTCACATTCTGAATATATCCAGACACCCAAAAATTAATGTAACCACTAAAATATTTTATTTTATTGATCGGCATGATAAAATTCCATTCGTCGCGTAATTTGGGTCGTTTTTCGCATCCGTTCGTGTTTCGTCGTAATTAGACGAACAACGTGACCGTACGGCCAAACGAACCGACATCCGACATATTTTTGAGCATGTTTCATGTCCCCTATGTTTAGTCATCATAGTAGATCCTTGAAATGAAGTTAACGGGCTTTAAATGTGTCAGAAATGGCAAATAACAAGTGCAGGGGCTGTTTAGTAATATTTCAAAGTTGCTGAAATCAGTTTTATTCAAATCTGCTGCTGGTTTCTGGTTTCCACTCACACATAATTCACTCTAGGGGCTGCCCACTGACTTAAAAAGTGGTATAACGCCTGTAACAATCTCTCAAACCCTTGAAACACTTGTCACAATCTTGTTCCTTTCAAAATACTATAAATAGGAGTGAACACCCACTTGAACATTTGCACTTTTCTTTTTAAATCTGCTTTCTCTCAATTCTGAAGAGGATCCTAGACATTTTTGGAACCTCTATTCAGTCCATTGGACCCTTGTAAGTATCCTTAACCTCTTTTAATCGTGTTTTATTAGTTTAATGGCCTAAAGTCAAAACCGTCGTAATTAAGGTTTGACTTAGTGATTAATCACTAATGGTCCAGTCAATACTCGAATTGAAAGTACCTATGAGTTGGTAATTATGTGGGTAATAAACCCTTAAAAGGGCACCCTCTGATTCCCACTCTAACTAGGTCAATTTTCGGGTCAAAGTTAATTATAAAAAGTCAACAGAAAGCAAATTTTCGCATAAACACATAATTAACAATGTAGGAGCTATGGAACCTGTTTTATCACTTATATAACTTGGTAATTAATGTAAGAACATGTCTAAACATGTTTAACCCGACAATTTTCAGTTTAAGCTCGGTTCGGAACCGAAAGTCGCATAATTAGACTTTTGCTTTGACTTTCAGTTCTGACCCAATGTAGCGTGATTTAGAAATGCCTTAGAGCTTTATTAGGACCAGGTTACATGTTAGTATAACCCTCTGTGATTATACAACTTGGTTCATTAGTTATCCGATTCATATGCATGTTTCCGTTATATGCCTAAATGTTGACCAATATGCCCATTTGACCTTAAAACAAGAATTTTGAAAATGTGAGAGGACAATAATCTTTACTACTGATTTATAAACATGTCCCTAAATTTTGACATCAGTTTGAGGTCTAGATTAAGAGTTATGCTCAATAGCGTAATTAGAAAGCTTTTTATTAATTAAACGGCATAATTAGCATAAAGCCTATCTAAACCAAATTTTTGATACCAAACTTTTTACCTACTAATGTAAAATAATATTTTGGAATTTTTGAAGATTTTTATTTATTTTTAGGCTGAGCATAACATAGGGTTATAGCTTTGATTCGTTAATTGTCGGTTTTGCCCTTTTGGCCTATAAAATGAGTTTTACATAATATTTTGATACCAAACCTTTTGCTACTAATTTTATATAATAAATAAAATATTTTGAGTCTTCTGGAATGATAAAAATATCAGCTTTTCTTTAAAAACCCGGAAATCGCTTAAAACCGTCTTTTTACGCGTTTTAAACGCATAGTATGTATTAAAACTACTTTAAATATATGGGACTTGATACCTACTGATGTTTAAAATTTTTTTTTATATTTTAACAGTAAAGAAAAGTTTTTAACTCAGATTCCCTGTTTTGACCTTTAAAGCTTATGTGAAATTACCAAAATGCCCTTACGGTGCATAGTTTGGTTATAAAAGGTAAATTTCACATATATGCCATACCCTACTATTATGACTTATAAAAATAAGTATTTTTACTGAATATATCAGACCTGAAACTCAGATTTATATTTAAACTCTCTTATAACCTTTAAAATGACCAAAATACCCCTACGGGGCATAAATTGGTTTTAAATTCGCTTTGGGCATAATTGAAGGTATCCTACTGATATCACAACATATTAAAGGCATATTAACTTAGGAAACCTGTTCATGACTCTTTTGGTTACCCGTTACGCACTTTTCGCGTTCGGATCGGCTTATGTAACTAGTTTGCATAAATTAGCCGAAACGGGTCAAACCTTATCATTTTTATCTCAAAATCCAGAATGTGTTTAGTTTACCCTTATTACACAAGTATACAAGCTTGTCGGGTCTAAACCACATTCTAATCCAGCCTTCGCTTAATCATGCGTTTTGAACCGTATCCCCCTTTAAAACTAACTGGTCTAAGCATAGGCTTAATTAAGACCCGTTAGGAATCTAATACGTTATTAAAAACCTTCGTTCCAGATTAAGAGCCCCAGTAAAGGTACTTGCACTTGCTGATTAGGATATACGGCTGAGTATAAATTGCATTTTTTAAGCTCAGGTAAATACTTTTAACTTATTTTCCCTTATACGGGCTTGGGGTACGGTATATAAAATACCGCTTGGTCAGGCATTGAATTTTTAATCGTATGAAGGTTACTTTATTGAGATGACCCGTTTAAATTGTTGTGTTTGCTTAAAGCCTTTGGGGGGTTAATGACCATGTCCCGGATATCCTTGGCATCATTCATGAATTGGCCACGACCTTAGCACGGGGTGTAGGCGTACACCCGCCAGTGCATATATTAATAATAAGGTATAACCGCCGGTTACGAGAATAACTCGTCGCGGGACTATACCATGTGGTGTGTCTATTTATCTTTAACCCGGTATTCAACCCGGGCTACTGAACGTATAACGAACATGTAATTCTTTTACAAGTTTATATATAAATAATTATCCCAAGTTATAAAAAGTTTTGTGCCATGTGCATTCAAATCAATTTTCTAAAACATTTTCAAAATGAGTCAGTTAATTGTATTTACCAGTGTAAACTGACGTATTTTTCCAAAATGATTAAGTGACAGGTATTGTACGTAATTAGCTGGAAGCTCAGGGCGTTAATAGGGAATCTTGCAAGTTCTAGATGCCTAAAGTCTGTTGAACAAATGTCATCTTTCTGTTTTAAGATCCACCTGTGGATCTATCTTACATTCCGTTGTAATATTAAATATTACTTTTGAATCGGATTGTAATATATTTATCCTTTGCTTCCGTTGTGCATTTAAATTGTGTTGTTTGACTATGATAATATCAACTACGTCATGATACTCCCCACCGGGCCCACCGGTAATACGTGGAAATATCGGGGTGTGACAGGTTGGTATCAGAGCCAACATTGAGTGAATTAAACACTAGCCTTTTTGGTGTTTAATCTCAATGACACAGTAGCACATTCCTTGACCTTCTGAGTCTAGACTTAACATAGGAATACTCCCATCCCTATACGGAGAATTATTGCTCTCAGTTCTATATATTTTTTTTATTTGTCGCCAAGCAAAGAAGCCGTAGTGGAAATTCTCCCCATTTGAAGCCTAGGAAAGGCCGAGCTTCGTATTGCGACTAGGATTAACGTACAACCAAGGAGAAAACATTCAGAAATAAAATAAAGAAGAAACTCCTTTTGCTAAAGTTCATTTCCTTAGTAAGTCCTTATGAGGGCATACGTATCTCTCAATCCCTTCGTGGACAGCACTATTTCTTTCAAGCCCCATTTAGGGCAATTCTATACCTCTTTTAAAAATCCTTGGAATGTTTTATCTAAATGTTATTTACATCATTGTATATGAACATAAAATATGAATAATAACATTCCTTTTATAAGATCTACCATTATGATAAAATGGCAAAATCTAAAAAGGACAAGACCTAGCCCATGTGTCATTTTAAGACAGGGCCAAGATGGTAGTTCCCCAATTAGATTCAGATCCTTAATAACGTCTCAATTTAGGATTGTTCTGCGTTAAATATTAAAAAGAATCTTAAAGGTAAAACCTAGCCACATGTCATTTTAGACATGGCCAAGATGGTAAAACCTATTCGAAAGATTCAAATCCTTGTTAACATCTGAAAACATGTTAACATTCCTGACAATAGTGATGCGATAAAATCACTTTTTAAAATTGATCAACCAGTATATATATTAAAAAGAATCTTAAAGGGGTATAACCTTGCTTGAATGTCATTAAAGACCTGACTACGATGGTAAAACCTGTTTAAAAGAGATTCAGATCCTTGTTAACATCTGAAAACATGTTAACACTACTGACAACAGGTGATGCGATAAAATCACACTTGTCATCTTTATATTAGGAACTTCCAAACCCCTTATTTAGCCTAAATGATCAATAGGACTCATGGCTAATAAACGTCGAACATGATGTACACATCAAAACATCCATTTGGGATGTATACTTACGGGCAAAGATGTATACATGAAAAAGATAGTTTTATTTCATAACTTCTTGTCAAGTCAATGAACTATGAAATTTTTCCGACCCAGAGGATCATTGATTATGTTTTAAAATTTCCCTAGTGACAAGGCCTCTGTTCCATTAAAAAGTCCTTTGGAACAAGCCCTTGTGCTATATATAAAATGTCGGTACGACATTGACAGTCGTGACTTATGTCCCCTGTCTAATAAATATGAAGAATTATATTCCGTTTAAACGCCAAAGATGGTTTATTTAAAAACCTAGGCCAAACATAATCAAATAAATTAATACTATCTATTGGCCTATATGGTTTATTTGCACCATGGCTATTTAATTATCAAGTTCAACAATTCACTATATAATTAAACAAATTATTATTACTTGGATTGTAGCCTTCAAAGCTTCACCATGGCTGACCCATCTGAAGCTCACAATCATCCAGTTGATCAGAATAATGATGCAAGACTGAACTTAACGGGCACCGAGTTGCAGGCTATGATAGATACAGCCGTAAACAATGCCGTGGACCGTGTATTAAAGGATCATAAGCGAAAGTGCGATAATACCCCAAATAAGGGTTACAAAAATGGTAAGACTGGTTCAAACTATAACCAATCCAAGCCAAATGAGGCAAAACCCAAATGTAAAACCTGCGGGAAGAAGCACTTCGGAAAATGTTTCTATGAACAGACCAGGGGATGTGGCATCTGTAAAGAGATGGATCACAAGACCCATGAATGCAAGGACTTGAAGGACGCCACATGCTATGGTTGTGGCAAGAAGGGGCACATAAAGACCCGCTGCCCAAAGAAGGCGACTAAAGGGAAAGGCACTTTAGATTCGCACGCTAAGCCTTGTGGAATTTGTAATAAGGAAGGGCACAAGACTTTGGAGTGCCAAGATATAAAGGACGCAACCTGCTATGGTTGCAATGAAAAAGGGCACATCAAAACAAATTGCCCAAATAAAACCAAGAAGCCTGGGGAGGCTAAGAAGACCAAAGCTGGGGGCTCTCAAATGAATGCTCAAGAGGCCGTTCAGGATGGCAATGTCACAACATGTACTTTCCTTATCAATGACGATTATGCTAGAGTATTATTTGATTCGAGTGCAGATAAGTCTTTCGTAGACAATAGATTTAGTAAATTATTAAATCTGCCTGTTAAACTCTAAGCGTTAAGTATGAAGTAGAATTGGCCGATGGTACCTCAGAGACTTTTTCAGCAATATTAGATGGATGTTTTATATCCATTAGGAATTATTCTTTTCCGCTGTCCTTGTTTCCGTTAAAATAGAGGGAGTCGATATAGTGATAGGAATGGATTGGTTGTCTTAAAACCAAGCCCATATTGTGTGTGATAAGAAGCAAGTAGTTATCAAGACTCCTTATGGTGAGCCTTTAACAATTCAAGGAGACACATGGTACGGATTGCCTAAGCACTTGTTGAATTTGGTATTTAATACCAAAGCTTTGAGTATGGAAAACTCAGAAAAGACAAACAACAATCGCAATGCTAGAGAGGCGACAAATGTTAATGGTGCATCAAATGTGAACCTCAATATTAATGGAGTTAATCTCCAAAACTGTAATTAACGCAGCTGTTAGAAAGGCTATGAGAAAAGTCATGAAAAGGTTCAAGAAGCCGAATGTTGTTTGCTCTAAAACACATGTCGCGGCTCATGAGAAGAGCTTTATTCATACTTCAAATACGAAGAATAAACCAAACAAAATCATATATGGCAAGGAACCCCATTTCTTTTTAGGATATACTTAAATGTACTTCGTCTCTTGGAAGTCAAGAGACTTCAATAGTAAAAATGGGCCATCGATTGCAGAAAAATTGTTGGATGAAGTAGAAACCATTAGGTGTATCAGCGGTGATGCTAGAAAGGACACGGTGAGGTATGCATCACAGTCATTCGATGGCAATATCCTTAATTAATGAGGATATTAATGAAGTCCACAAGAAAGAACCTCTTATACAATATGGGATGGTCCAAGTTTTAAGGACCTTATTAGAAAAACCTATTATCCGCATCACGAGATGAAAAAGATGGAATAAGATTTTTCTGACTCTCACCATAAAAGTTCCAGACTGTCGACAGTATGTTACAATTTTAATTCATGGGCTGAGATAGTACCCTATTCCATTTACCCAAAATCTAAGCTTAATGCAAATAATTATTGGTGGTTAGCAACGGAAATAAAAGGATACATTAAGGTTTCAAAGCCTGCTCATTATAAATCCATTATGGATCTACCTCAGTTACTCACGTTATATAGATTAAGAAATAACCAGTTAAAGCTGAGACTGCCCTAAAATTTGCCAAAGATTTTGCAGCTAAGTTTAAAAGGATTAAGAATGGAGGCGTTTAACCCTCCTGATGAATGATTAGAGGCAATTCACGTTAATAATGACACCAGATAAATCCCTTATTGTGATTTTATTGCTAGGAGATACGTTTGGTTTCAGGTGCTGCTGAGTCTCTCATAAGACCATAAGCTTAGCAAACTTTTAGAAATTTTTCCGTAAGAACCCCAGAGATTAAGTGTAAGGTAAAACTTACAGGCGAAATCATAAGAACTATTTCTTCTGTTCCTGTCAGAAACCTTCAGTCGTAGAATTCTAGAAGCATCCTCTCTCTAGGTGTAGTACGTCAGCATATGTAATTGATATCTCTTGATCCCTATCGATTGCGAATACCAGATGGTATGACAAAAGCACCACATGAGGATTGATGTATCTTAATAAGTTCCATAGATTGCTTCCATGCCTGATCAGTATGGAGGTTTAATGCATGGAACCGCAAGGTTATTCCAATGGTCATATGGTACTAAAGCCAGCTAATGGTATTCAAAGAAGATATCCAGAATGGAATTGTCCAAGTAAATGTCTCCGATTAAGGAATTTGTGGACTCGTAACATAAATGTGTCACTTACCTGACACAGACTAGGATAAATGAACTGGAGCCTGAGAATTGGAAAATCTCTGTAACCTCCTTGTACCTTAGTTATCTTCTCCAAAGAGTACCCTGTTTACCTTCTGAGAGGCAAGTAGAGTTAAGATTAACATCCCGCTTAGGGCTGCAGTATTGTAAAGACTCCATGTTGATTATCGAATAATCGAATCCCTGATTATGTGAGTTTTAAGATAGAGGTTCATAAAGCCAAATTCATTATTCTGGGAAGTTCGGTATTGTTAATTAAGAAAAACGGTTCATTTTACTTATGCAATGATTACCGTAACCCTATTTAGGCAACAATTAAGAATCGCCATCAGCTGCCCAGGATCGTGGATTTGTTCGACTAACTGTAAGGATTAGCTATCCCTTAAGATTGGTTTTAAGATATAGTTGGAATAACCATCTCACCATAAATATGCATTTTTATAATAGATGTTATATAAATATCAAGGATGCTTCTTTGGAGACCTTGCATAGATGGGATGTTAAACATCTATTGTTAGACAGAAGATTAGTAAGTCCAATTATCAGGATCTGAAAGTTGCCTTGGAAACAATGAATAAGATCAAACAAATCTATAATCATCTGTAAGTTTCCAGTATTCGGCAGAAAATCAAGGATTTATGAAAGTAGCAACCCTCCTAAGTTCTTGTTAAGAAATAAGGTTCAACAAAAGATATCACCCTGGAAGGGTGTGCCAATTTGTTAATTATCAGGCTAGTTAAGCTCTGAATATATAGAATCATTCGAGGGAATCTAATGTATCAAGATCAAATAGCTTATAAGCTAAAACCTATTTAAGGAGCTTGGCGGAGCTCGCAATGCATTACACACTAATGATTTAAGGATGTGTTTCACCAATAAGTCGAGAAGCATTATCACATAATGATATGCAGATGGATGATATGATGAGAAACCTGTATCGATTGAGGATCGACAGGTTAAGAAGCTCCAAAAAGAAAACATATACATATTATAGAGGTCAGTTTGGGAGCTTGGAGAGGCTCCAGATAGGCTATAGAAGTTAAGTCCATTATGCGACAAAAAGAACTTCCAGCATTTTAGAAAATCTCGAGGTCGAGATTTCTTTTAAGGGGTGAGGATGTAACACCTCGTAAAATTACGTCCAACGATGTATCGACACGTGTAATAAACCCTAATGAAGTCAAACATTGAATTTAAGGGACTATTTTTTTTGAAAAATCGAAAACTTTGATTATGAAACGACTGGAAGTGTTAGCATACCTAAAATAAGTTCTAAATAACCTCTGACGATATTTATATTCACAAATGAGCCACTTGGCGATCGAGTGTAGCCGTTTGCGGAATTAATTGAAAGTTTGCGCAATGAAGGGTTAAAAGCGTCAACATGTTAATTCTTACCTCTGAGTGACCTTTTAACAAACCGGGAGCATCATGGTATTTGATTATACTCTATGGAATGCAAATTATTGGCCGTCTAAGGTTTTTATGCCTATAAGTAAGGTTACGCGCAACTTTGCAAGTTAGAGGGACTAAAAGTGTCAATATGCTTAATTATACCTCTGAATGACCTTTTATCAAACCCGAAGCATCGTGATGTTTAATAATACTTCCAAGAATTCCTAATATGGATTAGATGAGGCTTCAATGCTATTAAATGATGAGATGCACAAGTTTGCGCAATAGAGGGACCTAAAGCGTCAACTTTTGAATCTACGCCTCTTGGTGACCATTTAAGAGAACGGGAGCATAGTAATATTTAAGTATATGCTTGGGAATGACCATTATGGGCCATGGAAGGCTTGGATATCATTAAACGACATTTTGCGCCACTTTGAGTGATTAAAGGACTAATTGCGTCAAACTGCAAAAGTATATTGATTCGTATGGTAACGGACCTTTCGGAATATGACCATGAGTTAAAAATACCCTAATTATCCCTTACCTATCTTAGAAATAGGCTTAGAGGTGTTTCGTGCTCAAAAATAAACTTTTAAGTCATGCAGGGACTAAAAGTGTCAAAAAGTGCACAAGTTTGCATTTTCGCGCATATCTCACGTTCTAAATATATCCGGATACCAAAAAATTTATGTAACCACTAAAATATTTTATTTTAGTGATCAGCATGATAAAATTCCATTCGTCGCGTAATTTGGGTCGTTTTTCGCATCCGTTCGTGTTTCGTCGTAATTAGACGAACAACGTGACCGTACGGCCAAACGAACCGACATCCGACATATTTTTTAGCATGTTTCGTGTCCCCTATGTTTAGGAATCATAGTAGAGCCTTGAAATGAAGTTAACGGGCTTTAAATGTGTCAGAAATGGCAAATAACAAGTGTAGGGGCTGTTCTGTAATATTTCAAAGTTGCTGAAATCTGTTTTATTCAAATCTGCTGCTGGTTTCTGGTTTCCACTCACACATAATTCACTCTAGGGGCTGCCCACTGACTTAAAAAGTGGTATAACACCTGTAACAATCTCTCAAACCCTTGAAACACTTGTCACAATCTTGTTCCTTTCAAAATACTATAAATAGGAGTGAACACCCACTTGAACATTTGCACTTTTCTTTTCAAATCTGCTTTCTCTCAATTCTGAAGAGGATCCTAGATATTTTTGGAACCTCTATTCAGTCCATTGGACCCTTGTAAGTATCCTTAACCTCTTTTAATCGTGTTTTATTAGTTTAATGGCCTAAAGTCAAAACCGTCGTAATTAAGGTTTGACTTAGTGATTAATCACTAATGGTTTAGTCAATTCTCGAATTGAAAGTACCTATGAGTTGGTAATTATGTGGGTAATAAACCCTTAAAAGGGAACCCTCTGATTCCCACTCTAACTAGGTCAATTTTCGGGTCAAAGTTAATTATAAAAAGTCAACATAAAGCAAATTTTCGCATAAACGCATAATTAACAATGTAGGAGCTATGGAACCTGTTTTATCACTTATATAACTTGGTAATTAATGTAAGAACATGTCTAAACATGTTCAACCTGACAATTTTCAGTTTAAGCTCGGTTCGGAACAGAAAGTCGCATAATTAGACTTTTGCTTTGACTTTCAGTTCTGACCCAATGTAGCGTGATTTAGAAATGCCTTAGAGCTTTATTAGGACCAGGTTACATGTTAGTATAACCCTCTGTGATTATACAACTTGGTTCATTAGTTATCCGATTCATATGCATGTTTCCGTTATATGCCTAAATGTTGACCAATATGCCCATTTGACCTTAAAACAAGAATTTTGAAAATGTGAGAGGACAATAATATGTATTACTGATTTATAAACATGTCCCTAAATTTTGACATCAGTTTGAGGTCTAGATTAAGAGTTATGCTCAATAGCGTAATTAGAAAGCTTTTTATTAATTAAACGGTGTAATTAGCATAAAGCCTATCTAAACCAAATTTTTGATACCAAACTTTTTACCTACTAATGTAAAATAATATTTTGGAATTTTTGAAGATTTTTATTTATTTTTAGGCTGACATAACATAGGGTTATAGCTTTGATTCGTTAATTGTCGGTTTTGCCCTTTCGGCCTATAAAATGAGTTTTACATAATATTTTGATACCAAACCTTTTGCTATGTATTTTATATAATAAATAAAATATTTTGAGTCTTCTGGAATGATAAAAATATCAGCTTTTCTTTAAACACCCGGAAATTGCTTAAAACCGTCTTTTTACGCGTTTTAAAGGCATAGTATTTATTAAAACTACTTTAAATATATGGGACTTGATACCTACTGATGTTTAAAGAAAATTTTTATATTTTAACAGTAAAGAAAAGTTTTTAACTCAGATTCCCTGTTTTGACCTTTAAAGCTTATGTGAAATTACCAAAATGCCCTTACGGTGCATAGTTTGGTTATAAAAGGTAAATTTCACATATATGCCATACCCTACTGTTATGACTTATAAAAATAAGTATTTTTACTAAATATATCAGACCTAAAACTCAGATTTATATTTAAACTCTCTTATAACCTTTAAAATGACCAAAATACCCCTACGGGGCATAAATTAGTTTTAAATTCGCTTTGGGCATAATGGAAGGTATCCAACTGATATCACAATATATTAAAGGCATATTAACTTAGGAAACCTGTTCATGACTCTTTTGGTTACCCGTTACGCACTTTTGCCGTTCGGATCGGCTTATGTAACTAGTTTGCATAAATTAGCCGAAACGGGTCAAACCTTATCATTTTTATCTCAAAATCCAGAATGTATTTAGTTTACCCTTATTACACAAGTATACAAGCTTGTCGGGTCTAAACCACATTCTAATCCGGCCTTCGCTTAATCATGCGTTTTGAACCGTATCCCCCTTTAAAACTAACCGGTCTAAGCATAGGCTTAATTAAGACCCGTTAGGAATCTAATAGGTTATTAAAAACCTTCATTCCAGATTAAGAGCCCCAGTAAAGGTGCTTGCACTTGCGATTAGGATATACGGCTGAGTATAAATTGCATTTTTTAAGCTCAGGTAAATACTTTTAACTTATTTTCCCTTATACGGGCTTGGGGTATGGTATATAAAATACCGCTTGGTCGGACATTGAATTTTTAATCGTATGAAGGTTACTTTATTGAGATGACCCGTTTAAATTGTTGTGTTTGCTTAAAGCCTTTGGGGGGTTAATGATCGTGTCCCGGATATCATTGGCATCATTCATGAAATGGACACGACCTTAGCACGGGGTGTAGGCGTATACCCACCAATGCATATATAAATAATAAGGTATAACCGCCGGTTACGAGAATAACTCGCCGCGGGACTATACCATGTGGTGTGTCTATTAATCTTTAACCCGGTATTCAACCCGGGCTACTGAACGTATAACGAACATGTAATTCTTTTACAAGTTTATATATAAATAATTATCCCAAGTTATAAAAAGTTTTGTGCCATGTGCATTCAAATCAATTTTCTAAAAACATTTTCAAAATGAGTCAGTTAATTGTATTTACCAGTGTAAACTGACCTATTTTTCCAAAAAGATTAAGTGACAGGTATTGTACGTAATTAGCTGGAAGCTCAGGGCGTTAATAGGGAATCTTGCAAGTTCTAGATGCCTAAAGTCTGTTGAACAAATGTTATCTTTCTGTTTTAAGATCCGCCTGTGGATCCATCTTACATTCCGTTGTAATATTAAATATTACTTTTGAATCGGATTGTAATATATTTATCCTTTGCTTCCGCTGTGCATTTAAATTGTGTTGTTTGACTATGATGATATCAACTACGTCACGATACTCCCCACCGGGCCCATCGGTAATACGTGAAAATATCGGGGTGTGACATCAGCTACATGAAAAACGATATGAAAGAAGAAACAAGCTTAGGCGATGAAACCAAGCCCTAGGGCCTTGTTTTAAGCCATAGATGACTTTATTTAATTTACGAGCATGAGTTGGAAACTGAGGGCCAATGAATCCTTTTGGCTGTTCCATAAAAACACTCTAAAAAAAGATGACCATGTAAAAAGGCATTATTGACATCTAGCTGATGAAGATGCCAATTGTGAATAACGCTTACAGCAAGAACTATACGAACAGTAGTGGTTTCGATCACCAGACTAAAAGTGTGAAAATAGTCAAGCCCTGGAACCTGACTAAAACCTTGAACAATGAGAGGAGATTTGTGTCGCTCAATAGAGCCATCGGATCAAAACTTAGTTCGAAAAATCCACTTGGAGCCCACAACATTTGCATTTGCTGGTCTTGGAACAAGTGTCCAAATATTATTTTTATTTAGAGAATGTAATTCCTCCCCATTGCATGAACCCATTTAGTGTCTTTAGAATCATTGTGAAATGTGGTAGGATCGCTGGTGGTAATTCATGCATGATGTAGAGGAATATTATTTGTGTGAGCAAGGTCTACACGATGGCGTGGCTTAAAGATTCCAGACTTGCGGGTTATCATAGGATGTGAATGAGGAGGTGGCGGACCTGGTATAGGTGAAGGAACCGAAATTTGAGATGAACATGGTGAGGAGGGCTGTATATCAGCAGGAGATGTTGAAGCGGAAGATGTACTTTCAGTGGTTTCATGATAACATAGGGGAGGCGGAGGAAAATGTTGCATGAAAAAAAAATATAATATAAATGAATTAAAAATGGTAGGGACGCGTTCTTCTCTTTAAATTTTTTTTCAAGTGTATAAAAGATAATAATATAATTAGTTAAAGAAAGAAAGTATGGCTAATAGTACATAATCGTTTTATTTATCACATTTAAAGTAATATGTTCAAATGGATTATATTCAAAGTAATATGCTCTTTAAATGTACTTCCTTCTAGGAAAATAATTTACTCCAATAAACACTACACCTTAAGCAGTAAAAATGTCAGTAATTTATGAGCAGGTAAACTGAAATGAGACTTATTAAAAGTTTAAGTCAAATCACGTTGGGTCAAGGACCAAGGTCAAACTCGAGGGTAAAGTGAAACTTATGTAACAGAGAGATACGATCTTAAATTTGATATAACAAAATCTCCCATCAGATTCTAATTTGCAACAACGTTTCTTTATTGGAAAATAACAATCTCTTTTAGGATTTATTTATTTACTTGTCTCGGAAAACAATACATATTGTTATTTTATTTCTACTAAGATTATAATATACTAGCCAACATAAAAGAGCTCAAAACTAGGTCCTATTTTCCCTCACTAAGGTCAGGGGTGTGGTATACTGCCCCTGACCACATCACCTTCGTTGGTACCCTTTGGCTCCCCACCCTCATCTCTAGTCTGCCAAAGAAGGGGCGCTATAACCCCATCGCCAGCCCAGTATCGAGCAAAAATTCGCGTTGTTCGAGGATTTTGGTCAAAAATGACCGTTTGGCAACGGTCGAAATAATAAAAAAAAATTAAGTTTTAATTTTTTATTGTAACACTATAAATACACTACCCCTTTACTCAAATATTCATCCATTATATAATACTCTAATTTACAACAATTTTGTGCAATGGAGGTAGTACATTTAGCTTCCAATGTTGTACGGTGGTTTTGAGAAACCGTGGGCTACTGGATTGTTTGTGTTCTTTGCTTCTCTATCCTCGTTTCACCCTCATCACCACTCAGACACCACCCCTTCACCCCACATTAGCCAAAACACTCATCCCTTCCCTTCCTCCTCAACAATCTCTTATCTGCGATCCAAAACACCGGCGAAGGAGAGAGAGAACCATGTTTGAAGAGATAGAGCGCCGCAAGAGTAGATATAGAAAGAGGGATGTAACACCCCAAAATTTTACGACAAAAGTATTTGAATGTTTAAATATTTTAATGACTAATTAAATTATAAATAAATGATGGAAGTTAGAAAAATGTACAAGAATGATAACACAAGCAACTTGAGGGGTTGAACTTGTGAATATGATAATAAACATATTAAAAATAAAAAGAACCCAGTGTGGTGGGGGTCTGGGTCGCGAACAAGAGGGCAGGAAGGAGAAACCCTACTCCTTCAATTCTACTCAAGGAATTTCAGAAATTGTTGATGAAATTAGACACAAAATTGAATTCATGAGCCTAGTTAATCTCTAACCTAAGTGATTTGAGCATAAGGTAAGTTGAATGTTATGTTTTGATGCACTTTTATGAAGTAGGTGTTAATCAATCTATGAAATTTTATGAAATTGAACTTGTTTATGAGTTAGAATCATCAAATAGAAGATGTTTTATGCATGAGACAAATTAGATTGAAAGTTTGAGTAGAAACCCATTTGATTTAGTTGTATGGTGAACTTGTAGTTGAATTAATCAAAAGATTTGGATGGGTGAATGTTTATGTACTAAAATACCAATAGATTATTATGTTGTAGGGTGAATGGATTATGTAAATTGGTCAATTGAATGAGTTATAAAACTTGCTAGTAGGTTATGCATAAACACATGTACATAGTGCTAAAATTGTTATACGCACACCAAGTGTTCGATTAAATGCTTGAATAGTTGATTTTTGTAATTTTTAATGAATTAGGATGTCTTGCGTTGTATGTGGAAAATATGGAATTGATATTTTGTAAAAAAGTGTGTGTGGAATGCGAATTATATGTGAATGCGATAGTTATGTAAATGAATGACATAATCTAAGTAAGAATAGGTATATGTGTAGGATTGAAAGAAGAAGGAGGAAGGTCTGGTTCGCAACAAAAAGCTCAAGAACGAGGTAAGTTCGCTACTTACAAGTTTATTTAATATTGTTAGCTGTTTGTTCATTTAATACTAGTTACTTTTTAGAAGACATTTGTATTAGAATGAGAACGCGAAAGTAAAGCTCCATAATGGTCCGTGATGAACGGGTCGGTTTGGATTAGAATAAGAATGTAAAAGTTAGAGTTCCCTAATGTTCCGTGTTGAACGGGTTATTTGAAATAGAATGAGAATGAGAATGTGTTGCATTTGGTCGTTCCATTATGAACGGGACGACCGTCTAGAAGAAAGATAAGAAAGTAAATCATAATCTATGTCGACCCATTCAGAGGGGATCGACATATTGTGGATAATGTATGTTAAAGAACGCATATTAGAAAGTTGGTTGTTATGATTATTGGAATTTAGTGTTGTATGATATGTAAACTTATTGACGAATTTTGTTGTTGTGGCGTTAGGTAAATCTCAAGTTTAGGATGGCGAGCTCGGATCGAACACACCACTTCATCTATATATGCGCTTCCGGTTAAAGTCGCTTTCTTGCAAAAAGGGTCAAAAATGATTTTGTGATGTAATGTTAAACTTAAGTAGTTTGGTCATGTAACACCCCGTGTTTCGAAAGTCAAAGTCAAGATTGAAGTCAAAGGAAGAAAAGATTGCTAATTGCGATCTGTCACTCCTTGCTCAACTACTGTTTTGACTTCTTTGACTTGTAATCGAATCTATTATTTATTTGCTTTAGTTGTATTATGTGGAGTATCTATTAATAATCGAAGTTTAATCTCTATTTAATCGCATATTTATCGCTAATCGGCTTATCACTAATCGCTATCGCCTTGCAACTCGAGATATGTGTTCTGGATATTGTTTTACGTATGTGTGCCATTTATTTGTGACTTGTGCATGTTATGTTTATGTTGAGGTGTTAACCGAAATCGCAATCGCAATTCTATCACACCGCAATCTAATCACAAACGCTAAACGCAAGTTATTTATAGTGATTGTATGTTAGATATAGTAGTTAGGTTATTTGTGTAACTAATGGGTAATACTATCGCATCGCTCACCCGAATCGTATCGCAACGCTCAACATGCAAATCGAAACGTCAAAACTCAATGCGCCGGACACCGGATCGAGTGGCCAAACGATCGAGTGGCCATCCGATCGGATTGCCATCCGATCGGATTGCCATCCGATCGGATTGCCATCCGATCGGATTGCCATCCGATCGGATTGCCACCCGATCAAAGTGCCACCCGATCGGACTGCCATCCGATCGGTGACCTACTCGACACCTCACCACTTTCCTTTTGGGGGAACCCTATAAATACCCTCTTGTCACATCATTTGTGATGTGACAGCTCCCCACTCGAACCAGCCGCACTGCAGTACTTATTTCTCTCGATTCTTGTAAGTTTTCAACCTAAATCTTGTACTTCTATGATCTACACACACTTCTTCATCATTTTCACCTTTGAATCTTAACTTTTAACCATGAAATCACCGGATTTGAGGTGTTCTAGGGTGATGTCATCATGAAGTTCTTATGAACTTCAATGTTTGGCTTCATTCCACCAAGAATAACTTAGATCTGAAGAATTTCCACAAGATTAAACAATGTTTTTGCATAGATCTACACATATTCATGATTAAAAGGATTGAAAGAAGGTTTTCTAACTTTCTTTCAACTCTTTTACACTCAATGCACTCAAAACCGATAGAATCGGAGCTCCTTCTAATCTTCTACTCTTTCTTAGTGATGGGTTAGTTCCAGATCTGAATTCTATCCAAGAGGCAACTGATTTCGGGTTTGAACATGAACAACCGTCTCGAACCGTGAACTGGTCGGACCAGGGTGGTTCCTGTTCGATCGGATCACTTGGGTCAAGATGGGGTTTCTCTTGTTTAAGCAAGTTATCATAACGTCTCGTTCAAAACTGCAAAACTTAAAAACAATCAAGTGTCAAAGACGATCAGGCCGTTGGGATGGATTGCCGTCCGATCGGACTGCCATCCGATCGGACAGCCATCCGATCGACTTACACTTGGTTCCGCACTTAAACTTTTACTTCAACTTTCCAAGGATCTGAACGTCGAACAGATTGCCGTCCGATCGGATTGCCATCCGATCGAACGACCACCCGATCATGTGATGTTGGGACTTTGGTACTTGGTCAATTTCAAAGAACAACAGCTCCAACGGATTGCCATCCGATCGAGTGACAAATCCTGATGTGTACTTGTTCTCACTAAGTGTCCTACCAATCGGATTGCTATCCGATCGGACTGCTGTCCGATTGATCGACCTGAAGGGTAGAGATACTTCTCTGTTTTCAAAATGCTACAACGAAAATTTCAAAGCCATCATTCACAAACACATTCTTACCAAACGAGATGTCAATCCAATCGAATGGCCATCCGATTGGATGACCATCCGAACGGATTGCCATCCGATCGGATTGCCATCCCATACTTGGTACTTATGCACCGTTTTACGCGCCGCTCATCGTTTACGCTATCGTTAACTGTTCAGGCTAATCTCTCTCAGCACTCCCTTCAATCCAAGAGAGTGTTTACTTGTTAAGCACGATCTGTGAGTATACTCGATCCCTTTTTGCTTTATGCACTTTTGGGTGTTCCATACGTTACTTATTCTAAATTACATCGAACACACAACGCAAACACTATTTATACGCTGACCTCTAATGCATGTTATACGTTATTCGATGAATGCCTGTTTGTTATGTTTACACATTGAATGTTGTCTACCTGCCTTAGCAACGATAGTACTATAGTTTGGACTCAGCACCTGTTCACTCAGGGGTTGTTAAGGACAATACTTCATGTGTTCGCAGTGGTGAACATGTGATGCGCACTCACTACTCGCAGTCAAATCGCAGTCATTGGTATTGATAGGATCTTTGTCGATAACTTACATGCTTCAGATTATACGTTGTACATGCTGGTTATGCGTAAACGATTTCGAACTCTATTATGCTATATCAAACTTGTATGCTCACCTTTACACTATGTGTATTGACCTTTATTTTAACGTATGTGACAGGTGTTTAGGATGCTACCTGCTAGGATGCTTGCTATGTGGAATCGAGTTAGGAAGAGTCTAGAAACAAACGAACAATTTATTTAAATCTGAGTTGTCGAAACATGTTATTTGTTTTTGAGATATCATTGTCTGTAATAACTTAAATTGCTTGATGGGTTATGGTATGGGATATAATATTAACTATCTGGTAATGTAGTTGTTATGGAATTTCTCTTGAACAATCTGTTTCGCTCAGTGCCGCGCCCCGATGATTCCGCCATCGGTTGGGGTGTGACAAGTCATTTTCTTTAAAAATCTTATTTTGGCTAGTTTGGTCAAAATACTTGTATTGAATTTTGTATGGTTGCAACCTGTATATGTTTAAAAAGTGTCGTAGCACTTAATTTTGAATCAAATTTGTTAAAAGCAGGAAATCGGTTATCGTACGAACGGGTCATGCCCAAATTTTTTTTAAACTTAAAATTTTTAATTTCTTAAGATCGTCAATTTAGTTAATGATAAAGTCGGCGTTTCAAGTTGGTATCAGAGCCGAGGTTTGAGGGATTCAAGTATTAGAGCTAAAATGCTTGAACTCAAACTGAAAGCTCGTATGAAGGTGTGTTCGTTTCGAAGTGCTATACAAGTAAGTAAATTGTAAATTTGAGTACGCTTATAGTTAGAATTGAAGAAGGGATTTATAGGCTAATTGCTTATAAACCGAGTTTTGAGGCGAATGATGATGTTAAACGGGTCCGCATATAAATTACTAACATGTAGGAAAAAGAATCACGTAAAACAGATTTGTAGATTGAAAGTTATGAAGGTTTTAAGTTGAATTTTGAATAAAACTAGAGCTGGGCAAAATGTAGGTTTTTATAATAAACCTGCTAGAAAATCGACTCCCTCGCACCACGCGACAGGGTAAAGTAAATGGGGCACGACACGCGAGCTGAGTCGCGGCACGCGACAAGATTAGTGTAGTCTCTCGCGTGCCGCGAGAGACCTAATAACGTCCAATTTTTTTTCGCTATTTTGATTATAGAACTTGTTTTAACCAGTTTCTAAGGCCCCGTAATCAATGTTTAAGGTCATTTTTATATTAAGAATGATGAGGAAAAAAATATATATACGAAGGGAGAAAAACTAAATCGTTGCGATCAAAAATTTTGATCTATACGATACGACATGATCGTCGATGACGATAATGCATGACGTATGGGCCTTCTGTTTCTTGTTTTTTCTTGGCAAGTGATGTCAGCATCTTTTTTAAAGGGACATACGGGCCTTCTATTTCCTTTTTTTGCTTGGGAAGATGCTGTCGAGGGGTCGGGCATGACATGTTTATTATTTTTCTTTGTATTTATGTTAGTTTTTGCTGCATATTTGTTCCTTTTATTCATTTAAGCTCATTTGGTCCTGAAAATACAAAAGGAAAACAAAAGCACACTTTTTCCAACATTAGTACTAAAAAGGGTTAGTTTTATGCCTCATTTGATGTAATTTATACGTTGCATTTTACGCACATCAATAATCATCTTTGGTGTAGCATTGCACTACAAAATCATACTTGTGATCCTCACAAACAAATACTTCCGCTGCTATACATAACCAAACCCATCCAAAAGGCTGAACTTAGAAGTATTCTAAGTGCCGCACGAGAGTTCAAGAATAACTCCATGACACTAGTGACATCTTGGTTGTGGGATAAAGCTTTGGTACCAATAGGTCCTAGGTCCGATTCTTACAAATGAGGTTATCCCATATTTATTGGGTTTCCTCCTGAATTGATGTGTAGGCATTATGCCTAGTGAAGATGGATATGATCAGGTGGTTCCGTTGGTGGCACGATGATACTCCAATGTGATCCAAATTTACCGTTAAAAAAAGGTTATTGGACTTATCACCCTTAACTATTGGCTATTGGCTGCTACCACCCTTAACTATCACTTTGACGTCCGCCACCCCCAACTTAACACTTAATGTGTTCTGTCACCATGTCTTTAACTGATCACTAACTTTTGATCTCGTTACTATACTTTTGGGGTGTCATAGGATCCCTAAAATCTTCCTAAGATTTCTATGACACCCCCAAAAGTATAGTAACATGTAGGGCTGTAAACGAACCGAACGTTCAGCGAACAGTTCGTGAACCGTTCGGCGGGAAGTTCGTTTATGTTTGTTCGATTAGCTTAACGAACGGACACGAACAAAAAAATTCGTTCAGTTAGCTTAGCGAACGAACACGAACACAGGTCTGGTTCGTTCGACTACGTTCGTGAACGTTCGGTAATATGCCCGTTTATGTTCGTTCGTGTTTGTTTGATTATATAAAAAAATAATATACAAAAAAACCTTTTATCTAAACATATTGAAAACTTCAAACCCTATTTTTTCTATGTAGCTAAAATTTGGACATTCTAAGACATTTTTGGGGATAATTATGTCTAAATTAGTTAAACTCTATTTATCGTTTGGTGGTCTAGTAGACTTCTTATGTTTTGATTTAGGATAAATTACACTTTTCGTCCTTTATGTTTGTATTGAATTGCAATGGATAGCCTTTAAATTCAATAATTACAGTCACAATCCTTTATATAGAAAACTCATTACACATTTCGTCCTTTACCACTAACTAGGTTAAATTTTTCAGTTAACTTTGGTCACTTAAGGGTAATTTAGTCTTTTAACTTTAAAAGAATTTTAATAAATAAAACAAATATAATTTAACCACCACATCACCAATGAAGCACCAGATCTATGATTATCTTCAAGATTCACAGCCTCCAGTACGTGACCACAAGTTGAAGGTTTTTCACAACCATGTTCATCAACGGGACGGTGAGTTTGTAGTACAAATCCTTGCTCGATCATGTATGTTGTTATGCCTATCGATCGATCCGTTATTAATAATCATTACCTGTACTGATTTTTGACTTTTTATAGCTCTATTTGAATTGAATGAAACAAAGTCAGATCTGAGTTAACTACAAAATTGAATCCAGAGTACACTCGTATGATATAAATGCAATCAAATTTGTTTCCAAACCATATACATGAAACTTTGGTGATGTTACAGAGAAGTTGCTTTCTACTACCATCATCAACAAAAATAATAAAATCACCACCAATAAAACAAAAAAAAAAAATTATCCAGTGAAGCACCTGATCTACGCATCAAGGGTTGAAGAGGGTGAACAAGGGTTTCAAGGGTTGAAGATGGTGAACAAGGGTTTCAAATTTGAGGCTTTTGGGGGTTGAAGAGCTGAGATCTGAGTTGTTTCAGGCGGAGAACAAAATCCTTAACACACCTCCTATTGATTTTCTTACACAATTCACTAGACAATCTATGCGAAATCAACCCATCTCGATCCAAAATATCCAACACCGTAGTTCGGATTCAGGTTTTAAACGACCCTCCCATTGATTTTCTTTCAGGTTTGAACAAGATCTAAGATTTGGTTTGGATCTGTCATTAAAGGAGATTCGAAAGTTGAAGAAGTGAACGGCGCTAGAGGATTCAGTAAGTTGAAATTTGGATGTGTGGATAGCGGTTGTTTCAATGGTGCGTTTGATTCTAGGGTTTAAACATCTGGTTCTCTAAAGAGAGAGATGGAATTGAGAGAGAGAAAGAGAACAGAGTTGTGAGAGAGATGATATTTATAAAAGAGAATGATCAGGTGCGAAAGGACATAAATGCCCTCATGTGGGGTCCATGTGACATCACTTAACCTTTAAAATTAACTTAGTTAGTGCTAAAGGACGAAAGGTGTACTGATTTTTTCAAATAAAGGACTGTAATTGTAATTATTGAAGTTATAGGCTATCCATTGCAATCCGGTATAAACATAAAGGACGAAAAGTGTAATTTATCCTTTGATTTATCATTTGATGGTTGTATTGAACTACTTATATTCAATGTTTAAGGATAATGATGTTTTTATTTTTTTTATTTTCAAGTTAAATGTTCGCTTGCGTTTGTTTTTATTTGCTTGCGTTCGTTTGTGTTCGAGACCAGTGTTCACAAACTGTTCGTGGACAACTAAATTTACTTAACGAACGAACACGAACATAAACTTATGTTCGGTATGCGTTCATGAACCATTCGCGAACATGTTAATTTCCTTAACGAACACGAACTTAGCCTTGTTCGTGTTCGTTCGGTTCGTTTACAGCCCTAGTAACATGACCAAAAGTTAGTGATGAGTTAATGATATGGTGACAAAACACACTAAGTGTTAAGTTGGGGGTGACGGGGTCAAAGTGATAATTAGGAGTAATAGCGGCCAATAGCTAATAATTAGAGATTGTAAAATCCAATAACCCAAAAAAAAAACGTCATCTAGAGCGTAAATGAATTGCAAAACCAGTTTGACTTTATTTTTTTTTTTGAACGGCAAATTTGGATCACTGACGGACCACCGGAGTATCATCGTGCCACCAGCAGAACCACCCGATCATATCCATCTCCACTAGGCAATAATATGCCTATACACCAATTCAGGAGGAAACCCACTAAATCTGGGAAAAACCCCCTTTGTGGGAATCGAACCCATGACCTAATGGTCATAAGTCTTATCCCACCACCAAGATCGAACCCTTTGACTTTAATTATTTAAATCCTCAAATGGAACCTAAATATTTGACCGTAGAATTTGAAAACAAACAAAAATGGCCAGAATGTACCTTTTACTTACGGTTATTTGATTATTAGAATAGGACTTTATTAGGTGCCAAATATCTTTAAATATAACGTCAAGTATATATCTAAACCTAGGTTAGAATCTTGTTTATTATACTAGTAGTAACACCTGTGTGAACACACCGGTATGTTTAATAACGATCGAAATCAAATACTAAAAAACAGATTATAATATATCATTTAAATTGTTTGCGTTTAATTACACATCTTTATAAAACAATATTAAAGACAGTATGTGTTAGGACATAAAAATTTTATTACAATGTTACGAAGAAATTATTAGTTCATGTTTATTATATGAGTTAAGGGCATGTTTGGCTAAGCTTATTTTACATAAAAAGGACTTTTTGTGAAAATGACTTATTGACTTATTACTTTTTGAAAATGAGTTTTTAAAAAAGTGTTTGGATTAGCTTATAGGGTGGAAAAAGCCAATAAGTCAATAAGTTGTTTTTTAAAAAGTGTTTGGTTTAGCTTATTGATATAAAATGACTAAAAGCCAATAAGTCAATAAGTTGGTTCAAAAAGTCATAACATTCTAACTTTTCAAAAATGACTTTTTGATGACTTTTTCTCCTTCTCAAAAACTCATTTTGAAAAGGACTTTTAGGTTTGCCAAACACTAAAACTCCTTTTTAACTTTTTGATTAAGTCAATAAGTCATAAGTTGGGTTGGAAAATGTTAGCCAAACATGCCCTAAATAAATATAGTTTTTTGCATTAAGTAATACGAAAAGTCACATCTTTAAAAACATGTGCATTGCACGGATTGAATAAAATCGGTTAACATAGTCAATATATGTTTTTTGAACAAATAAACTTTGATGTATTATATACTTTTTATAACATTTGATTTGATTTTGTTTTTTTTTTTTAATTATTATGAGGTTATAAACTTAGTGTATTTAAGCTATCACATTTTACTTTGTTTTTTATTTATTTATTAATAAGCAGAAAAACAAAAGAAATAGTTAAGAAAAGAAATATTAAATAAACAAGAGATAAGCGAAAAACAAAATAAAATGTATATATACGGGTGGGGTTCTAAAGTGAACACTAGTGTATTTGTAAATCAAGTGAACAAATTCTGGCCATTGATTTACATCATAAAATCGTAAAATACACTAGTGTATTTTCATCATCAAACCATGGTCATTGATTTACACTTGTGTATTGATTTTCAATGGCTAGGATTAGTTCACTAGTGTTCACAATTAAAGAGGTTGCTCACAAATGAACCTAATCCTATACATACACACACACACACAGGGTGAGGTTCGGCTACAAAGTCCATTTTTCCTAAAAAGTGTACAAAGTTATAAAACACCACAATTTCAACCATAAAAGACACAAAAAAACCCACAAATAACAAAGTGAAATTACTAAAACACCATATTCAAACCCTAATAGTCCATAAAAACTTCAAACACGCCATCGTAGAACTATGAGTATGAAACACAACATGATAATCAATATAAAACACACTAATGTTATCCATTCGATAATCAAAGCCTTATCATCCAAAACACAAAACAAACTCACAACTATGGTGTTTTAGTAATCTTTACTCTGTTATTTGTGGGTTTTGAGTATATTTTATGGTTGACATTATGGTGTTTTACGACTTTTTACACTTTGTAGGAAAAATATACTTTGTAGCCAACTCCCACCCTATATATATATGTACATATATAGGGCAATTATAGGAAGAAAACCCATATTAGTTAAGAAAACTAAGAAACCCACATGAATGGACATGCTTTTGCCATGTGTTATATCTTTTTTCGCAGATGTGTTAAGTATAACAACCAGAGGCTGCTACGTGTTACGTAACAACTTTTACTTTTCGAAAAAAGCTGAAAGTCTGCAAAAGCTGTTACACGTATCACGTGACAGCCTCTGGTTGTTACACGTAACACAGTCTACAAAAAATGTGTAACACGTGGCAAAATAAGGTCCATTCCTTTGGGTTTCTTAGTTTTCTTAACTAATATTATTTTTCTTTATATCTCTCCCGTATATAAATATATATAGAAAAGGGATCAGGAGAAAACGGCTGAAGGTGTAAAAATTGTGAGAACGGATCCTAGCCCAACACGTGGCAGGGGGGCGCTAAATGATATGCATGGGTACGATTGTCATTGTGACATTCCCCTCCATAAACCGCGTTATAAATCTGTTTCAAACAAAACTCCAAAAATTTCCTATTAGCAGTTACCTCGTTTTCAAGCTTTCGAGATCTATGGCGTCTAACGTGGATTCCGTTCAACAAAGTAATATTTGATAACGTTTTCATATTTGTTCCAGCAAATCATGCAACACATATACAATAGATATGGCGTTTTGTTCTTTATGCTTGTTTCATTGTCGTTTTTTTTTCAAATTAATATTTCACAATGCGTTGTAAGTTTCAATGGCGTTCTTCATGTATCCAATATTTGGCGTTTTCATCGGTTGTTTAACAATTAGTAAGAACGGTTAATTGGAGTTTCATTATTAATGTTAATTGTTGTTTGGGATCTAATATATTTTTCTTGTTTATGATCAAGGGCATTTTACATCTGATTAGTTTTGAGTATTATTGAGTAATATTTGTAAACATTAGTTCTTACTGTTTGTTAATTTGTCAACATCAGTTTTGTTAACTATGGTGTTTTCATTATCATGTTTATATTTGTTAATTATTCATATTGTTAATTAATCAACCAATGGTGTTTTCATTATGGCGTTTTTGTGACAACTGGCACCAAACTGGTAATTTCCATACTATTTTAATATTATTTATTATCTCTTAGACGTCAACATTATGTGATTACTTGCTTCACATATAAATTCATGCATGTTTTATACTTCAAATATTGCCTTGTGCATTACTTTAAGCGTTGCGTCAGAAAGACTAGTAAACTCACCGGTAAGACACACTGTGTCAGCACTTCTGCAGAAAGCAGTCAGATGATAGATTTAGGGCCTAGGAATAGGTCCAACATCTAAAATACATTAAAACCTAAGTATGGATACAAAGGTTAACATATAAACTTTCCGGAAGCTAAACTATGCACTAAAAGACACCCGAAACTCACTTTAAATGCTGAATTCTGCAGAATTCAGTAGAAAATCAGCTAAACAGCAATTTAACACCAAAATATTATGCAGAATTGATGTTTTAGTGTCCAAAATAGCTTACAAAGTGTCGGGAATTGAAACTGTCACAAAAGGTGCTTCATACTTAGTGAAACTGCGCAATTTAGCACTTTAACGAACCGTAATGAAACGAATAACCGGACACTACCCGAAACATCAAAATTTAACTAGAAGCAATGTTTTTATGATATTAAGCTAGTTATGGGGATAGAACACCTCAAAAATCATAAAAAAAACCTAAACACACTTAAACTAACCTAAACCTTCTAGTTTCCATTTAAAACCCTCAACTTCCAAGAAATTACATTTTACCTGTCACGGCCCTCGGCCCGGTTTGACCCGGTTCAGGAGCCGCGGAACAGAAAATCCCGTGGTATTTATTTAATTGAATTGGCAGCGGAAGATTTTAGCAGGATCATTTTAAAACTGAAAATGCCAGATTATTTTATTTCATAATTCGGGATAAAACCCCTTGTAATTTACAATCATATGATTTCACTGGGAAATCTTTATTTTTACAAAACATGTTTCTTTATTTATTTTGAGCCACTTCCTTAAGCTTGTAGTGCGTCGCGGCACTTTTCCTGGGTCACTACAGATCACCTGAAACATGTTTGAAAAAGGTTTTATCAGCGGGGAAATACTGGTGAATCATTCTTTTTACTAAAACGACACGTTGTTATAATTTACAATATTAAGAGCGATTATAATGTTTATATATCAACCATCTACCCACGGTATTTATCACTCGACCACCTATTGGCTATCTCGTTGTCCAATGGTGTCTGTGATTATGGTCATATCACCCCTTGGCTAACCCGTTGTCCAATGGTGACGGTTATCAAGTAATGTATACAAAACCCCACATACCGGCTGTAATTTGGAGATTACAAAGACTTAATCCCTGTAATTATAACTTTGAAAATAAATATGATTTTGAAAGTAATTTGATAAAAAGAGAATGACTCACATTGCAGATTTAACGAGCAGAGTTTAAGCCTACTGTTTAGCCTTGTAACCTAAATTAATAACATGCACACGAACTAGGTCAGTAACTAATACAGCATTTACGATAACTCACGAGATCAAACCCTCACAATAAATGACAAAGTGCGATACTTAAACATCCATCGAATTTACGATGAATGACAAAGCATAACCCTAATGTGGGCAGCACTTAAACATCCATTGGATAGTTTTAATCGATCGGACATTGAATCATAGCAGTGATCGAGTTAATACCCTGTATCGTGGCAGCACCCCACTATAATAAAAGTAATTTCGACTTCAGAGTAGTGAAACTTCGTTTTTGAAAGTTTTCGTCGACACAGAATGAAAGCTCCTGCTCCAAACTATTTATAGGTGAAAAATAGGGTTCACGCGGCCTGCGTGAACCTTGACTCAACATTTACGCGGGCCGCGTAGCCGCCTAGTCTATGTGTTGGTCTGATTGGTCACGAATAGGTTCAACAGCTGGTCAATACGTAGATTTAATCTAAGAGCACGAACTCGTCGTTATTTCTCATGATACTTATGACTTAAGACATCTGCTACTGCATTTGCCTTTCCTTCGTGATATTGAATATCACAGTCGTAGTCACTTAGGATCTCCATCCATCCCCTTTGTCTCATGTTCAACTCTTTTTGCCGAAATATGTACCTTAAACTTTTATGATCCGTATATACAGTAAACTTACTTCCATACAGATAATGTCTCCAAATTTTAAGGGCAAAAATGATGGCTCCTAATTCTAAGTCATGAGTTGTATAATTTTCCTCGTGCTTTTTCAATTGTCTTGAAGCATACGCAATTACCTTCTTGCGTTGCATTAGCACACATCCTAATCCTAACTTAGAAGCATCACAATATACTTCAAAATCTTCAGTTCCTTCTAGTAAGGCTAGAATTGGGGCATTGGTTAACTTTTGTTTTAAAATTCTAAATGCCTCTTCTTGCCTAGGTCCCCATTCAAACTTAACCGCTTTACAGGTTAGCTTAGTTAATGGTACTACTATTTTAGAAAAATCCTTAATAAAGCGCCTATAGTATCCAGCTAATCCTAAAAAGCTTCTAATTTCCATAGCTGTTTGTGGAACCTTCCATTTGGTGATTGCTTCTATTTTAGCAGGATCTACATGAATACCTTCGTGATTCACCATGTGTCCTAAAAATTGTACTTCTTGTAGCCAAAATTCACATTTCGATAATTTGGCGTAGAGCTTTTCTTTTCTTAACAAAGTTAAGAGTGCATGCAAGTGCTGACAGTGCTCTTCCTGATTTCTGGAATAAATAAGTATATCGTCAATGAAGACAATTACAAATTTATCCAAATACGGTTTACAGATTCTATTCATCATGTCCATAAATGCTGCTGGAGCATTTGTTAACCCGAAGAGCATGACTGTAAACTCGTAATGACCATACCTAGTTCTGAAAGCAGTTTTAGGTATGTCTTCTTCTTGTACCTTCAATTGATGATATCCGGAGCGTAAATCTATTTTAGAAAAATATCTAGCTCCTTGAAGTTGATCAAAAAGATCATCAATCCTAGGTAATGGGTATCGATTCTTAATTGTAATCTTATTTAATTCCCTATAATCAATACACATTCTCATTGATCCATCTTTCTTCTTTACAAACAACACTGGTGTTCCCCAAGGGGATGAACTAGGTTGTATAAATCCTTTACTTAGTAATTCATCTAATTGCTTTTTCAATTCTAGCATTTCAGTGGGTGCTAACCGATAAGGTGCCTTAGCTATCGGTGTAGTTCCGGGAATTAGATGAATTCTGAATTCTACTTCCCTGTCGGGTGGTAATCCAGGTAGTTCTTCTGGGAATACATCTGGGTATTCTGATACTACTGGAATTTCCTTAAGTTCCTTTCCCTTAGTGTTAATGATTACTGAAATTATATACACAATTCCTTGCTTTAGTTCATAACTAGCAACTTTCATTACTGAAATGAACTTTAGTGGCTTGCGTGGCTTGTTTCCTGTAACCATAATTACTTCTCCGGTGGGTGCACGAATCTCTATAGAGTTCTTATCACAAAAGATTCAAGCATAGTTGGCTACTAACCAATCCATTCCTAACACAACATCGAACTCAGCTAAATTCATTGGTAATAGGTTTGCATGGAATTTATGACCTGAAAGTTCTATATTTTCTTTTTGCAAAACCTTATCTATTTTAACAGAATTCCCATCTGCGGTTTTGACTGTAAAAATCTGCCTAAGGTTGGTTAAGGGTAAGTTAAGAGCTTGGCAGAATGTAGTATTTATAAAACTTTGATTTGCACCAGAGTCAAATAATACTTTTGCATAAACGTTGTGAACTAGAAACGTACCAGCTATCACGTCAGGGATTAGCTCGGCTTCCTGAGTAGTTAACTGAAATGCTCGAACATTCTTCTTGGTAGCTCCGTCTGCTGGCTTGGCTTTATTGTCTGCTGGTTTAACTAATTTAGGGCATTCTGGTTTAAAATGTCCTACTTCTCCACAATTATAGCAGATCTTTGTTTTCTTTCTGCAGTCTTCTTCGCGATGTCCTACAACTTTGCAAAAATTGCAGGTTACATTATATCTTCCATAATGTTTCTTTCTGCAATTCCTGCAGAACGGCGGATTTGAGGATTGCCCTGTTACTCTTTTCTTGAAGTTGCTATTATTACCCACACGAAATACTTGGGTAATTTTCTGAGCCAATTCCTTTTTCCTGTTTTCATCTCTTGTGCGTACCAACTCGTCAGTTAGGGTGTTAGCTAATTCTACCGCATCGTCAATAGTGCGAGGTCTCGCAACTTTAACGATATTACGGATTTCGCTAATCAATTCCCAAATATAACGAGAAATGAGCACCGGCTCTGGCGAAGCCAGGGTTGGTACTACTCTCGCATATTCGAAGAATGTCGAAGTATACCCTCGACAGTCTACATTCACCATCCGGTGGTTCAGAAATTTATTTGCCATTTGTTCCTTTTCATATTCGGGACAGAATTTTCTTTCTATCAGACTTTTAAATTCTTCCCAATTCATGGCATAGGCCACATTTCTTCCTTTGGCTTGAAGTACTGTATTCCACCATTCTAGTGCCCCTTCTTTGAAAAGATTCGACACGTACATGACTTTGTCGTTTTCGGCACATTTACTTATTATGATCATTGCCTCGGTTTTCTCTAACCAAGGCAGTGCCGCAGTCGCTCCTTCATTGCCTGCAAATTCAGCTGGTTTACAAGCAAGAAATTCTTTGTAAGTGCAACCAGGCGTTGCAGCTTTCATTTTCTTAGGGAGCGGGACCTGCCGTGGATCATTATTGTGATTAGTATGATTACCGCCTCCGTTTACGCTATCACTGAAGTTATCTTCAGAAGTACGTTTGCTAGGAATGATTTGTTGAGGTTCAACAGGTTTTTGGGCAGCAGCAAGGATTGCTGGAATAGCATTGGTTATTCCTTGAGCAACGGTATTTTCTATATCTTGCTTAGTCATAAAGTGATCCTCCTGGTATTGTTCAGATTGGTTAACCTCATTAACTGGTTCATTATTAGCGTTTTCCATCTGATAATTAATATACATAATTTATTAGTACAGAATAAATAACAATTATGCACAAAATAATCATACATATTTCACAATACAAATATATATCCAAAATTATCGATTTCTCGATTCCCTTTTTATATATTCTATTATGCATCCGTACACACCGTTATCTTACAAAGTTTTATTTGTAGGTTATTTTACAGACTTATTTTATTATTACTTTTACTATTATACAATCACAACTTTATCACCATCCTCTTCCTAGGTCTTTTAGAAGTGACGTTCCCTCTCGTCGTACTTCCAGGAGATCTGTTCTCCTACCTCCCGAATCCTATTCCCTGCACCTGTTAGCTCTTCGCCAAAATGGCGGAGTTCAGCTAAGTTTTCATTACTCATTGGTGGATTTGGTATAGGTTCTGGGTCAAACTGAGGGGAAAACGTATAAGGGTTATTTAGGAGGTTTTGAAACTGCCAATCGTTAGTCCACCATTCGTCCATTTCTCCTAAAGGTTGAGTATGGATTAGAGGGTCTGGAATGATCGGTTCTAAGTTTATTGGAAGTTGAGTTTCGGCAGGATAAGGGTAGAGGTTGTTATTTATAGGCCCGAGAATATCACAGCTTGTCAGTACGCGATCCAATTCCTCCTGTAATGGCAATTCGTCGACTTACTTAGAACTTTCCCCAATTTCCATTTCTACTTGCCTAGAATCTTCCCCGATTGCAATTCCTTTTCCTTTATCTATGGGATTCTCTATTTTGGGAATTCTCCTAGTTGCTGGTTTCCTCTTGCGTACACGTCTCCAACCTACAAATCTTCTCCTTTTCTTAGGCTTTGGTTTCTCTGGAAGTGAAGCGTTGAATTCCATAGGTTCTTCTATATCGGGTATGTAACCAGTAATGCTCTGGAAACTTCTATTTTCACCGGATAAAGATTGAGATTTTGAAGGGCTTCAAATAACTCATTCATGCTGTTTAGCATATATGCAACATGCATACAAAATGCTAAGTTAAAATTTTATAACAAAATTTCACAGATAAACATTCAAATATTATTGCATACCGTGTGACTAATTTAATACAAAGGACAACTGACAATTAAACATACTAGGATTTATTGTAAACTTATTTATTTACTGGGTAAAGTTTCTGGTTTGTAGATGATATGGGTGCTAAGACTGGGTTAGGGTATTTAAATATTAGCATTCACTGCTAGCGTAGCTAACATATAGAGATCTACCCATTTTTCATCTAATTCGTCTTCCCATGGTGGAGTATTGCTTGTTTCCTGAGTCTTTTTAATTTGAAATTTCCTTATTTTTTCTTGACTTTTCCTAATGATCAAACTTCTTTTATTAGGAGAAAGTGGTTCCTCATAATGGGCTTTGCGAACAATATTCCCTTCTCAGTATCTACTGAGTATCTTGAGGATTTTGATTGGGATGAACTTCCCTTTTCTTTTGGTGAACTATCTAATTTAAGATAGATGTTCGAAAGCTTTTGCTTACCCATACTGTAATTAACAAGTAGTCAGTTAATAAAACACATAATCACAAAATGGCAATCAGGAAAATTAAGTATTTCTAAATACTTAATTAGCTTAACTTAGTGGCTCTGATACCACCTTTTCCTGTCACGGCCCCCGGCCCGGTTTGACCCGGCTCAGGAGCCGCGGAACAGAAAATCCCGTGGTATTTATTTAATTGAATTGGCAGCGGAAGATTTTAGCAGGATCATTTTAAAACTGAAAATGCCTGATTATTTTATTTCATAATTCGGGATAAAACCCCTTGTAATTTACAATCATATGATTTCACTGGGAAATCTTTATTTTTACAAAACATGTTTCTTTATTTATTTTGAGCCACTTCCTTAAGCTTGTAGTGCATCGCAGCACTTTTCCTGGGTCACAACAGATCACCTGAAACATGTTTGAAAAAGGTTTTATCAGCGGGGAAATACTGGTGAATCATTCTTTTTACTAAAACGACACGTTGTTATAATTTACAGTATTAAGAGCGATTACAATGTTTATATATCAACCATCTACCCACGGTATTTATCACTCGACCACCTATTGGCTATCTCGTTGTCCAATGGTGTCTGTGATTATGGTCATATCACCCCTTGGCTAACCCGTTGTCCAATGGTGACGGTTATCAAGTAATGTATACAAAACCCCACATACCGGCTGTAATTTGGAGATTACAAAGACTTAATCCCTGTAATTATAACTTTGAAAATAAATATGATTTTGAAAGTAATTTGATAAAAAGAGAATGACTCACATTGCAGATTTAACGAGCAGAGTTTAAGCCTACTGTTTAGCCTTGTAACCTAAATTAATAACATGCACACGAACTAGGTCAGTAACTAATACAACATTTACGATAACTCACGAGATTAACCCTCACAATAAATGACAAAGTGCGATACTTAAACATCCATCGAATTTACGATGAATGACAAAGCATAACCCTAATGTGGGCAGCACTTAAACTTCCATTGGATAGTTTTAATCGATCGGACATTGAATCGTAGCAGCGATCGAGTTAATACCCTGTATCGTGGCAGCACCCCACTATAATAAAAGTAATTTCGACTTCAGAGTAGTGAAACTTCGTTTTTGAAAGTTTTCGTTGACACAAAATGAAAGCCCCTGCTCCAAACTATTTATAGGTGAAAAATAGGGTTCACGCGGCCCGCGTGAACCTTGACTCAACATTTACGCGGCCTGCGTAGCCGCCTAGTCTACGTGTAGGTCTGATTGGTCACGAGTAGGTTCAACAGCTGGTCAATACGTGGCTCGGGAATGCTTATCCGGTCAACCATACATTGACGCGGCCCGCGTAAGCTTCCCCTTAAGTCTTACGCGGCCCGCCTGAAACCCAAAATTCTTATTTTCTTGATTTTTGATATGGATTAGGGTTTCAGGGGTCCGGGTTTTCACTTACGGGTAAAATTTGGACATTTTTGGGAGTCCTTACATTACCCCCCCCCCCCTTATATGTGGCCGACCCCATAGGCCCCAATTTCCTTTTTTATTATAAAATTTATATTGTCTCCTTGATATTGTGCAAATAATCTCATGGATATTAGCTTGTTGGAAGTTTTTATAAGTACCCATTAGATTGTTGAAGCCTTATCATTTTCCACACTCAAAAACACCATCATCCTCCTCCTTCCTCCTCTCCTTGCTCTCGGCTCACCCACACCACACTACCACCATCATTTTCATTCACAATCTAAGCAATCCAAGCTTACTACAAGGTGTATGGAGGCTAACTAAGAAGGCTTGAGGTGCTAGAACTTGAAGGACCACTTGGAGGAGCTTTTAACCACTCACTTTCTTCCATCTTCATCATCTTCCTTCTTATGCCACTTTCCTAGCCATTAGAGCTAGTTATAAGCCTCCTAATCACTATTTTAGTTCATGTTTATGTTATGTACAAGTCTCACCATCTAAGTAACTAAACTTTAAAAGATGAAAATGAGAAGATCTAACATAATCATGAAGAAAACAAGTGATTTTAGTAATTTTTGGTGTATGTGATGAAGTTGATGTTGTTAAATCTTGTGTGTATGTTTAGATCTAGTATGTTAAGCTTATTAGAAGCTTAGATCTAACAAGTTTAACCATGGATCTTTATCCATGGTTAAACTTCAAGATGAACATGTGAAACACTTATGTGAACTTGAAAAATGATTTTTTTAAGCATGAACATGTAGTCTTGAAGAAACAAAGTGTATGTAAAACTAACTTTTGAAACTAAAATCCATGAAAAGTTTGTTACAAGTGCAACATGAAGCTTGTTTATGCAAGATCTAAAGATGTAAAGTATGGATCTTGAAAGATCCATGATGAAACAAGGTTTTAAACATAAAGATCTTTCTAATGAACATAAAAATGATTTTTAAACATGATTTTCAAGACTTTGAAACCACAAAAGTCATGGATGATTTTGTTAGTAACTTAAAGTTTTATAAAAGTTTGTTTAAAATTACAAGAGAACTTGTTTTTGGAAAGATCATTGTATGTTAAGTGTAGACCTTAAAGATTACACATTTTTAACCACAAATCAAGTTCACCATAATGTTTCATATGAAGGAATTAGTGTATGTTATTGTTGAAAATTGTTGGAAATTGGTTTTGGTGATAAAAAGAAAATAAACACATGTTTTGAAAACACGGGAAACCTCCATTTTTAGGGGAAACTGTGTCAAAATTTTTATAAAATTTTGACACTTAGAAAAATAAAATTTTTATTGAAACTTAATCCCCAAAAATTCACCTAAAAATATTTAACAAGGTTTCCTAATTTTTGTATGAAATTTCAAGTTAAAAGATAGTGAATTCTTCAAGATTAAAATTAATATTAAGTATGTATATTTTAGGAAAAATATATATATTTAGTGATCACCAAATTTTGTGCTAAGTGTATATTATGTGTATTATATGTAGTAGTGTATTAGGGACTTGAAAATACACTAAATACTCCCAAGGAGTATAAATACCAAAATACACATACAAATACATGAGAATATCTAAGTATTCAAGTATACAAAATTCCTCTCAAGAAGAGTATTTGGACAACACAAGAAAATATATTTGTAAAAATATATTCCACAAATATTTGGACTTTGGACAATTATTGGACATAACTATATTTGGACAAATATATAACCATTACCAAGTAATGGAAACTATACAAAAAAAATCGAGTGAATAACAACTATATATATATATTCCGCACAAGACTTAAAAATACATTATTTTTAAGATATATAATTCCGGAAAGTAATAAAAATTAAAGTATTGATTTTTGACAAATAATATAAAATACACAAGTATTTACAAAGAAATACAAGTATACTTTCCTAAGTATGCTTGCGCAAAAATAATATCGAGAATATTATTTCACAAAACACTTATATTTATTTTTGGAAAAATAATATAATTAACATGTATAGACAAGTTAAAAATATAGTTTATTTTTAACACCCATTACTTCGACAATTTCTACATAAATAGATATATATTTTTGAAAAGTAAAATATATATTTACAATAGACAATACATACTCAAAGTGCAATACACAACAAACGGGCAAGACCCGACAAACAAGGGCACGACCTCATGAAAGATGAACATACAAAGAATAAATATATAAACTAAAGATGGTGACTTGTACTTGTGTGTTACAAGTCTAGTGACTAACATACATAGAAACACATATAGGTCACGCCGCTCACAAAGCAAACCCGGTGAAGTTTACGACGCATGTTACGCAAAATTGTGAGTTCATGTCCCCACTTTTAAACATTTTCTTGTTTTCTAAACTTGGGAAAATGCATGTACTATGGTATGACAAAAAAAAAACTAATGAATGACTTTATAGATCATGTCACGAATATGGTGTCATAAGCACCATTAATCAACGTAAGTCCTAGACCGCAGAACAAAATGTTAGATCTAATGGGTTTCAGGCAGCCACACTTTTACTAAGAGTGCTTTTGTGTCTCTAGTCTTGAATCGACAATTAAAATGCCTATGGTTTAGATGCTTCCTATGTCGTTACATATGTTAGTGGCCTCGTGAACCATTAGCGATCTCGTATTCCTTACGCTTACATTTCCAGTATACCTTTTCAAGTACAATCTCATACCATGATTCTTACAACAATACTTAAATGTTTTACACAAAACTGCATGAATTCACACCAACTTTTGTTGACGATTTTCCAAAACTTACATGTATTTCAGGTAACTAAGTGGATGTACGTGCGGTATCTCTCTTGCTCAAGGATGTAGTTTGTGTTTTTAGTTATGTTGTGTCCGGACTCCAATGCCTCTTTTGTGGGATTTGGTTGTTATATTCCACCTTATGTGGTGATATAATGATTGAAACCTTGATATTTGTTTTTGAAATAAAGTTGTAAACTTTTCAAACAATTATCATTCGTGTGATGTAAACACTTAACTTATGTTTTGGATATTTAATATCAACGGCGTTATGGAGTTTGTTTATGATCATGTAGTATGTTTACCATTCGTATGCAATGAGAACCTTTCAGGATCACACCTTGTGCTTCCGCCTTAAAAAGGGGTGTGATAGTTTTTATTATGGCGTTTTCAATTATATGTTTATTAGGTCTTGTTTATTATTCAATTAATGACGTTTTCATCAATAATGTAATAAGGAGACAATTTCAATTTTAATGGTGTTTTTCTGAAATTGTTTCTCACTGTGTTTTCTCAGACGAAGGTGTTTCCTCGAATAAAAGGTTTTACTCATGAGTTTGGCGTTTTGCCTAGAGAAGTATAAGGACCTTTTTACCCTTAATGAAGCGCGTCCACGTAATAAAACTGATGTTATTTATGAAAACGCCACCGCGCCAATCTAGTCCATATATTGTTAAAATATATTTAACATATATATATAGAAGAAGGATCCGTTAGAAACCACTCTTTATTACGAGAACCAATGTGAACACAACCAAAAATACATAAACAATAAAAAAACACACAATTTGTTAATACTTTTTATAAAAAATTGCTCATTTTCGTCATCAAATTTTATTTTTGTTTGATGACGAAAAGTAGTGAGTTTTTTTATAAAAAATAAAAAAAGTTTTTTTTTTTGTGTGTTTTTAGATTTTTTTAGGTTTTTTGAGGGTTTAGCTTTATGGTTTAGTTTTTAGCATTTAACTTGGGGAGGGTGAGGTTTTTGGGGGGGTGGGGTATGGTTTTTTAGGGGGGGGGGGGAGGATTAGGTTTGTTTAGGTTTTTTTTTTTTTTTTTTTTTGGGGGGGGGGGGTAGATTTTTTTAGCTTTTAGGTGGTGTAGTGAGTTTATTTTGTTGTGTTCACATTGGTTCTTGCGGTTCTCGCAATAAAGGTGGTTCTCGTATGAACCCTACCATATATATATATATATATATATATAGGGAGGAGCTCATGCGAGAACCACCATTATTGTGAGAACCGCGAGAACCAATGTGAACACAACCTAAAATAGCTAAAAAAACCTAACCCCCACCCTCCCCCCCCCAAAAAAAAAACCTACCCCCCCCCCAAAACCTAACCCCCCCAAGCTAAATGCTAAAAACTAAAACCCCCAAAAAACCTAACCCCCCACCCCCCTCCCCCAAAAAAAACTAAACCCCCCTCCCCCACCCCCCAAAAACCTAAACCCCCCCCCCCCCCCAAAGCTAAAAACTAAACCCCCAAAAAACCTTAAAAAAATCTAAAAAAATAAAAAAAAATCTAAATTTTTTTTTAATATTTTTTATGTTAAAATCGCTACTTTTAGAAGCCAAATTTTTGGCTTCGAAAAGTAGCGATTTTTTATAAAAAATATTTAAAAAAAAAAAATTTGTGTGATTTTTAGCTATTTTTAGGCATTTTTGGTTGTGTTCACATTGGTTCTCGCGGTTCTCGCATGATCTTCTCCCTATATATATATATATATATATATATATATATATATATATATATATATATATATATATATATATATATATATATATACAGGGTCAGGATTTAGAGAGAACGGTGAAAAGTGTGAGAACGGTGAGAACGATTTTAGGGGTGACATGTGGCATTGATGTTAAATTACACTAAGGGGTAATATTGTTAAAAATACCCACTCACATGAACTACGTGTTCAAATAAAACGTCATAAGCACCCAAAAGCTATTTTTTTGAGCTATAATTTACAATAGCTCAAAAAAACCATTTTTTTTAACTCAATATGTCACGGCCCCCGACCCGGTTTTACCCGTTTCAGGAACCGTGGGACAGAAATCTCGTGGTATTTAATTAAATGAGTTTAACAGCGGAAGTTTCTTCAGGATTATTTTAAAAAACTAAAATATTTCCCGATTATTTTATTTCACAACTCGGGATAAAACCCGGTAATTTACAATCTTGAGATTTCACGAAGAAATCTTTTATTTTACAAAACATGTTTCTTTATTTTATACTGAGCCACTTCCTTAAGCTATTAGTGCTTCGCGGCACTTTTCCTGGATCACAACAGATCACCTGAAACATGTTTGAAAAAGGTTTTGTCAGCGGGAAATACTGAGTGAATCATTCATTTTGCTAAAATGACTCTTTTGTTATAATTCACAGTATTAAGAGAGATTACAATGTTTATTTCAACCAAATACCCACAGTACTTGTCATCGACTCATTTCGGTGACTGTGGTCATATTACTATTGAGTCCGTTCACTCAATAGTAACGAGTATCATTAATTAGGTTCGCCCACCTAAAGTGATAAAATAGCAATACTGTGCACAATACCCCCACATACCGGCTGTAATTTGGTGACTACATAAACTTAATCACTGTAATTATAATCTTGAAAATAAACATACTTTTTGTAAACAGATTTGATAAAAAGAGAATGACTCACATTGCAGATTTACTTATGAACAGAGCTTAGCCTACTGATTAGCCTTGATAACCTATTTTAAATAATCAAGCACACAAACTAGGTTAGTAACTTAATACAGCATTTACGACAACTCACGAGATTAAAACCTTCACAACGAATGACAAAGTGCGATACTTAAACATCCATCGATTTAACGACGAATGACAAAGCATAAACCCTAATGTGGGCAACACTTAAACATCCATTGGATAGTTTAATCGATTGGACATTGAATCGTAGCAGCGATCGAGTTATTACCCTGAATTGTGGCAGCATTTCGTGATCAGTGTGTGTTGTGATAGTATTTAAACAATAACTCAGCGTAGATTTGGAGTTTGAACGTCGTTTCAGTGCCCAGATTCCAGTCCCAAACCCCTCAATTTATAGGTAAATTTTTACCCCCCTCGCGTGACGCGAGGGGTCCTGCCCTAGGCTTCGCGTGACGCGAGGCCTCCTATTCTACCATAGGGTAGCTACGTGCATGGGTAGGCTTGCTGAGTCAACAGTTTCTCAAATTTCGAATTTGACAGAGAGTTATTTGGATAATCGTAACTAGGGTTTTACCCCCCCTGAGTTTTAGGGGCCCTAATCCTGATTCTGAAAATTCTGAAAATTTTAGGGTTTGTGTAGAATTACTTGGGTGTCTCAATTAGGGTTTCCTATTGGACAATTTAATTAAATAATTATAACTTTTGATGAGAGTTGTTACATTCTCCCCACCTTAATAAAAATCTCGTCCTCGAGATTTACTGGAATAAATGAGGATACTTTCGCTTCATTTCTAATTCCAGCTCCCAAGTGTATTCAGCTCCTCTCTTTGAATCCCATTTGACTTTGACTAAAACTAGTCGTTTATGTTTAAGAAATTTGATCTTTCGATCCTCAATTTGAAGTGGTTTCTCAACAAATTTCAGCTTTTCGTTTACCTCTATATCTCGAAGAGGTACTACCAAAGACTCATCTGATAAGCATTTCTTGAGATTGGATACATGAAATACATCATGTACTCCAGCTAATTGTTCTGGTAATTGTAAACGATAAGCAACTGGTCCTATACGTCGGATTACTGGAAATGGTCCTACGTATCTTGGACTTAGTTTTCCTTTCTTACCAAATCTAACAACTCCTTTCCAAGGAGAAACTTTTAATAGTACTCTGTCTCCAACTTGGAATTCTAGTGGCTTGAGTCGATTATCTGCATAACTCTTCTGACGATCACGAGCCATCTTCAGTCTTTCCTTGATTTGAGTAATCTTATCAGTTGTTTCTTGCACTATTTCAGGACCTGACAATTGATTTTCTCCTATTTCTGCCCAACAAACTGGAGTTCTGCACTTTCTTCCATATAGTGCTTCAAATGGGCCAGTTTCAATACTTGAATGATAGCTATTGTTATAGGAGAATTCAATTAATGGTAAATGATCATCCCAGTTTCCACCAAAATCTATTACACATGCTCGGAGCATGTCTTCTAGAGTTTGGATCGTCCTTTCACTTTGTCCGTCTGTTTAGGGATGATATGTAGTACTCAGATTGAGTCGAGTTCCCATAGCTTGCTGGAAGCTTTTCCAAAAATGCGAAGTAAAACGACTATTTCTATCTGATACAATGGAGAGTGGAACTCCATGTAAAGATACGACTTCATCTACATACAACTTTGCCAATCTTTCCATGCTAAAGGTTTCTTTCATTGGTAGAAAGTGAGCTGATTTGGTTAATCGATCCACAATTACCCAAATCGCATCATTACCTTTTCTTGTTTTGGGTAACTTAGTAACAAAATCCATGGTTATAAGTTCCCATTTCCATATAGGCATTTCTAATTGTTGTAGTAACCCTGAAGGTTTCTGATGTTCTGCCTTAACTTGTGAACAAGTGAGACATTTAGAAACATATCGTGCTATATCCTTTTTTCATTCCTATCCACCAGAAGTTCTTTCTTAAATCTTGGTACATCTTATTATTTCCTGGGTGCATAGTATACCTAGATTTATGGGTTTCTTCTAAAATCTTAGGTCTTAAATCTCCTTGCTTAGGTACCCAAATTCTACTTTTGTGGAATCTCCAAATTCCATCTGCTCCTTGTTCTAATTCTTTTATTCGTCCCTTCATTCCTTCAGCATCATCCTTGATTGCTGTAGCTTGAACATTCTTCAATTGTTCCATTAAATCTATTTGTAGATTTAATCTGAGAGCACGAACCCGTTGTTGTTTCTCATAAAACTTACGACTTAAGGCATCTGCAACTACATTTGCCTTTCCTTCGTGATACTGAATATCACAGTCGTAGTCACTTAGGATTTCCATCAATCTCCTTTGCCTCATGTTTAACTCTTTTTGCCCAAATATATATCTTAAACTTTTATGATCTGTATAAACAGTAAATTTACTTCCATACAGATAATGTCTCCAAATTTTAAGGGCAAAGATTACAGCTCCTAATTCTAAATCATGAGTCGTATAATTTTCTTCGTGCTTTTTCAATTGCCTTGAAGCATATGCAATCACCTTTTTACGTTGCATAAGCACACATCCAAATCCTAGTTTTGAAGCATCACAATATACTTCAAAATCTTCAGTTCCTTCTGGTAAGGCTAAGATTGGAGCATTTGTTAATTTCTGCTTCAAAATCCTAAAAGCTTCTTCTTGTTTAGGTCCCCATTCAAACTTAACTGCTTTACAGGTTAGCTTAGTTAATGGAACAGCTATCTTTGAAAAGTCCTTAATAAACCGTCTATAATACCCAGCTAAACCTATAAAACTTCTAATTTCCATTGTAGTTTGTGGAACCTTCCAATTGGTAATTGCCTCTATCTTAGCAGGATCTACGTGAATACCTTCGAGATTCACCATATGTCCTAGGAATTGTACTTCTTTTAACCAAAATTCACACTTCGAGAATTTGGCATAAAGCTTTTCTTTTCTTAACAAGGTTAAGAGTGCATGAAGGTGTTCACAATGCTCTGTTTGACTTTTGGAATAAATAAGTATATAGTCTATGAAAACAATTACAAATTTATCCAAATACGGTTTACAGATTCTATTCATCATGTCCATGAATGCTGCAAGTGCATTCGTTAACCCAAAGGGCATGACTGTAAACTCGTAATGACCATACCTAGTTCTGAAAGCAGTTTTAGGTATGTCTTCTTCTTGTACCTTCAATTGATGATATCCGGAGCGTAAGTCGATCTTAGAAAAATATCTAGCTCCTTGTAGTTGATCGAATAAATCATCAATCCTAGGTAATGGGTATCGATTCTTAATTGTAACTTTATTCAATTCTCTATAATCGATACACATTCTCATTGAACCGTCCTTCTTCTTTACAAACAATACTGGCGCTCCCCACGGAGATGAACTAGGTTGTATGAAACCTTTACTTAGTAATTCATCTAATTGCTTTTTCAGTTCTAACATTTCTGTGGGTGCTAATCGATAAGGTGCCTTGGCTATCGGTGTAGTTCCTGGAATTAGATGAATCCTAAATTCTACTTCCCTATCTGGGGGTAATCCCGGTAACTCTTCTGGAAATACATCCGAATATTCTGAGACTACAGGAATTTCCTTAAGTTCTTTACCCTTAGTACTAATGATTACTGAAATCATATATACTATTCCTTGTTTTCGTTCATAATTAGCAACTTTCATTACTGATATGAACTTCATGGGCTTACGTGGTGTATCTCCTGTAATCACAATTACTTCTCCGGTAGGTGCCTGAATTTCTATAGAGTTTTTATCACAAAGGATTCGAGCATGGTTGGCTACTAACCAATCCATTCCTAACACAACATCAAATTCGGCTAATTTCATAGGTAACAGGTTTGCAAAGAATTTATGACCTGAAAGTTCTATATTTTCCTTTTGCAAAACTTTATCTATACTAACAGAATTTTCGTCTGCTGTTTCGACTGTAAAAATCTGCCTAAGGTTGGTTAAGGGTAAATTAAGAGCTTGGCAGAATGAAGTATTAATAAAACTTTGGTTTGCACCAGAGTCAAATAATACTTTGGCATAAATGTTGTGAACTAAGAACGTACCCGCTATCACATCTGGGATGAGTTCTGCTTCTTGAGTAGTCAGCTGAAATGCTCTGACATTCTTCTTTGTAGCTCCGTCAGCTGGTTTAGCTTTGTTGTCTGCTGATTTAACCAATTTAGGACATTCTGTTTTGAAATGTCCTACTTCTCCACAATTATAACAGATTGTGGATTTCTTCCTGCAATTTTCTTCACGATGTCCTACCATTTTGCAAAAATTGCAGGTTACACCACATCTTCCAAAATGTTTCTTTTTGCAATTCCTGCAGAACGGTGGAGTTGAGGGTTGCCCTGTTCCTCTTCTTTTGAAATTGTTATTATTACCCGTACGAAATCCCTGGGTAATTTTCTGAGCCAATTCTTTCTTTCTGTCTTCATCTCTTGTGCGCACCAGTTCATCGGTTAGGGTGTTAGCTAATTCCACAGCATCGTCAATAGTGCGAGGTCTCGCAGCTTTAACGATATTGCGAATTTCACTAATCAGTCCCCAAATGTAGCGAGAAATGAGTACCGGTTCTGGCGAAGCCAGTGTTGGTACCACTCTAGCATATTCAAAGAATGTCGAAGTATAACCGCGACAATCTACCCCCATCATCCGATGATTTAGGAACTTATTTGTCATTTGTTCCTTTTCATACTCGGGACAGAATTTTCTTTCTACAAGACTTTTAAATTCTTCCCAGTTCAGAGCATAAGCCACTGTTCTTCCTTTAGCTTGTAACACAGTGTTCCACCATTCGAGTGCTCCTTCCTTGAAAAGATTTGATGCGTACATGACCTGATCATCTTTAGCACATTTACTTATTGCAATTACTGCTTCGGTTTTCTCTAACCAACGCAGTGATGCAGTTGCTCCTTCATTGCCTGCAAATTCAGTGGGTTTACAAGCAAGAAATTCTTTGAAAGTGCAACCAGGCGTTGCGGCTTTCATTTTCTTAGGAAATGGAGCTTGATGTGGTTCCTCATTATGGTTAACCTGATCATTGCCTCCGTTTACACTATTACTGAAGTTATCTTCAGAAATACGTTTACTAGGAACGATTTGTTGCGGTTCGATTGGATTCTTTACAGCAGCAACGATTGCTGGAATAGCATTGGCTATCCCTTGAGCAACAATATTTTCGATATCTTGCCTAGTCATATATTGATCTCCTGGATGTTGCTCAGACTGATTAACCTCATTTACTGGTTCATTACCACTGTTTGCCATCTGATAATTAATATATATAATTTTATTAGTATCTGATAAATAATAATTATGCATAAAAACAATCAGACAATTTTCTCAATATACGTATAGTCAAAATTATCGATTTATCGATTTCATTTTATATCTTTTATAGTATGCATCACTACACACCAATATTTTACAAAGTTTTATTCGTAGTTATTTTACAGACTGATGTCATTATTACTATCTCTCGTCACTTGTCGTTTTAAAAATGAAGTTCCCTTTCATCATACTTCCAGGCAATTTGTCCCCCTATTTCCCGGATTCTATTCCCTGCATCCATTAACTCTTCGCCAAAGTGGCGAAGTTCTGCTAAATTCTCGTTACTCATGGGTGGATTTTGTAATGGTTCCGGGTCAACTTGTGGAAAAAATGTATCAGGGTTGTTTAAAAGATTTTGGTATTGCCAATCAGTTGTCCACCATTCATCTAATTCTACTGGTAGTGGTTGAGGTTGGACAATAGGATCTGGAATAGCAGGTTCCAGATTGATTGGAATTGGAGCTTCTAGTGGATAGCTGAAAAGATCTTCTTCAGTAAATATAAGGTTTGGGTTAGATGGTTCAAGGTTTCCATCGGCAGGTCCGATGAGGTCACTCATTACTAGTTTATGATCTAAAACTTCCCAGGGAGTCATTTTCTGTTTCTGCCTAGAACTTTCTCCGACTTCTCTTTCTGTTTGCTTAAAACTCTTCTCAGCTTCTATCTCTACTTGATTAATATTTTCCTCAATTTCTACCCCTTTTCCTTTGTCTTTTGGTTCTTCAGTTTTGGTAACCTTTCTTGTTGCTGGCTTTTTCCTACGTACACGCCTCCAGCCCACAAATCTGTTTCTTTTCTTGGGTTTAGGTTTTGCCAGTGGTTTGGATTGAAATTCCATGGGTTCTTCTTTATCAACGAAGTAACCGGTGAATTCCTTGGAAACTTCTATCTTAACGGGGTAGAGGTTAAGATTTTCTAATGCTTCAGATATCTCACTTATGCTGTTTAGCATATATTCAAAATACATACCAAATGTTAAAATAAAATAACAAAATTTCATAGATAACCCTTAAATATTATTGCATACCATACATAAAACAACTGACAAGTAAATTATACTATGATTTACAGTAAACTTATTTATTTACTGAATAAGATTTCTGAAAAATAAAGGTACTAAAACTTAAGTTAAAGTATTTAGAGATTTGCATTTTCTGCTACTGTGGCTAGCATATAAAGATCTGCCAATTTCTCATCTAATTTGTCCTCCCAAGGTATTTTACTGGTTAATTCCTGGGTTTCCTGTTTAATCTTCTTCTCTCGGTTTTTCTTTATTTCTTCCTGACTTTTCCTAATAATCAAACTTCTTTTATTAGGAGAAAGTGGTTTCTCGTAATGTGCCTTTTTCACAAATATTCCTTCTTCAGGAATTACATAAGGTTTGGTTTGGGATGAACTTCCCTTCTCGTTTGATGACCTATCTAGTTTAAGATAGATATTTGACAACTTTTGTTTACCCATACTGTAATTAACAAATAATCAGTTAATAAAACACATAATCACATAATTGGCAATCAGTAAAATTAAGTATTTCTAAATACTTAATAGGCTTAGATCAGTGGCTCTGATACCACCTTTTTCTGTCACGGCCCCCGACCCGGTTTTACCCGTTTCAGGAGCCGCGGGACAGAAATCCCGTGGTATTTAATTAAGTGAGTTTAACAGCGGAAGTTTCTTCAGGATATTTTAAAAACTGAAATATTTCCCGATTATTTTATTTCACAACTCGGGATAAAACCCGGTAATTTACAATCTTGAGATTTCACGAAGAAATCTTTTATTTTACAAAACATGTTTCTTTATTTTATACTGAGCCACTTCCTTAAGCTGATAGTGCTTCGCGGCACTTTTCCTGGATCACAACAGATCACCTGAAACATGTTTGAAAAAGGTTTTGTCAGCGGGAAATACTGAGTGAATCATTCATTTAGCTAAAATGACTCTTTTGTTATAATTCACAGTATTAAGAGAGATTACAATGTTTATTTCAACCAAATACCCACAGTACTTGTCATCGACTCGTTTCGGTGACTGTGGTCATATTACTATTGAGTCCGTTCACTCAATAGTAACGAGTATCATTAATTAGGTTCGCCCACCTAAAGTGATAAAATAGCAATACTGTGCACAATACCCCACATACCGGCTGTAATTTGGTGACTACATAAACTTAATCACTGTAATTATAATCTTGAAAATAAACATACTTTTTGTAAACAGATTTGATAAAAAGAGAATGACTCACATTGCAGATTTACTTATGAACAGAGCTTAGCCTACTGATTAGCCTTGATAACCTATTTTAAATAATCAAGCACACAAACTAGGTTAGTAACTTAATACATCATTTACGACAACTCACGAGATTAAAACCTTCACAACGAATGACAAAGTGCGATACTTAAACATCCATCGATTTAACGACGAACGACAAAGCATAAACCCTAATGTGGGCAACACTTAAACATCCATTGGATAGTTTAATCGATCGGACATTGAATCGTAGCAGCGATCGAGTTATTACCCTGAATTGTGGCAGCACTTCGTGATCAGTGTGTGTTGTGATAGTATTTAAACAATAACTCAGCGTAGATTTGGAGTTTGAACGTCGTTTCAGTGCCCAGATTCCAGTCCCAAACTCCTCAATTTATAGGTAAATTTTTACCCCCCTCGCGTGACGCGAGGGGTCCTGCCCTAGGCTTCGCGTGACGCGAGGCCTCCTATTCTACCATAGGGTAGCTACGTGCATGGGTAGGCTTGCTGAGTCAACAGTTTCTCAAATTTCGAATTTGACAGAGAGTTATTTGGATAATCGTAACTAGGGTTTTACCCCCCCTGAGTTTTAGGGGCCCTAATCCTGATTCTGAAAATTCTGAAAATTTTAGGGTTTGTGTAGAATTACTTGGGTGTCTCAATTAGGGTTTCCTATTGGACAATTTAATTAAATAATTATAACTTTTGATGAGAGTTGTTACACAATAAAACACTCAAAAGCTATTTTTTGAGCTATAATTTACAACAGCTCAAAAAACCATTTTTTGAGCCAGCTCCCAGTTAAAACGCCATAACAAAAAAGCTAGAGCTATAATTTACAACAGCTCAAAAAAACCATTTTTTTGAGCCAGCTCCCAGTTAAAACGCCATAACAAAAAAAAAACTATTTTTTTGAGCTATAAATTACAACAGCTCAAAAAAACCATTTTTTAGACAGCTCCCAGTTAAAACGCCATAACAAAAAAGCTATTTTTTGAGCCATAAGCCTAAATTAATATTTTTTGAGTTCAGAAAAATCATAATTTGTACTGTAAAAACGCCAGAAAACAGCCAGTTCAGAAAAACGCCTTGAAAAAACTCAGTTGAAAACGCCATAAAACACTCAGTTCAGAAAAAACGCAATGAAAATAACTAGTTAAAACGCCATAAAAACACCTAGTTCAGAAAAACGCCATGAAAATAACTAGTCTAAAACGCCATAAAACACACAGTTCAGAAAAACGCCATAAAACCCAGTTAATTTTTTTTCGAAAAGTATATCAAAAGTATACTCGTTGAAAGATAAAAAAACGCTGAGTTTTATGGTGTAATTTTTTTCGAAAAATAATCACGCATAAAAAATTATTGTCGTTTAAATATGATGGGGGAAAATGGCATGTGATTAACATGTGCATCTTTGTTTAGATATTCCTATTTTACCCCTCCTGGTAGTTCCAAGACCCCTATTATTTACAAAAATGCCACCAAATTAATCTCAGCCACAAACCACTAAGATCTTGTGGCTGAGAATCGTTCTCACCGTTCTCACACTTTGAGGTGTTCTCTCTTGATCCAGTTCCTATATATATATATAAATATATATAGGGGACTGCTAAAATGAGAACCAACTCGAGTTGTAAGAACCGTGAGAACTACACCGTACGGGGTGAGGTGGACCAATTTTTTTTTCATAAACGTAGTTGCGTGTATTATAAACACATTTGTAAAAAAAAATGTTGGGTGTGTAGTTTTGAGCACCACAAGTTTGTGTTTACGGGTACCGTAAATCTAACCGGAAAATTTACGGTACCCGTAAACACAAACTTGCGGTGCTCAAAACTACACACACGACATTTTTTTTTGAATTTTTTTTAGAAATGTGTTTATAATACACGCATCTACGTTTATGAAAAAAAAAATTGGTCCACCTCGCCCCGGATCAAAAAGTTCTCACGGTTCTTACAACTCGAGGTGGTTCTTATTTTAGCGCAATTCTATATATATATATATATAGAGGACCGCTAGAATGAGAACCACCTCGAGTTATGAGAACCGCGAGAACTACTTCATCCGGGGCGTGGTGGACCAATTTTTTTTTTTTAAAAACGTAGATGTATGTATTATAAACACATTCGTAAAAAAAAAGATTTAAAAAAAAATGCCGTGTGTGAAAAAAACTACACACACGACATTTTTTTAAAAATTTTTCTTTACAAATGTGTTTATAATACATGCATCTACGTTTTTGAAAAAAAAATTTGGTCCACCTCGCCCCGTACGGTGTGGTTCTCGCGGTTCTCATAACTCGAGGTGGTTCTCATTCTAGCGGCCCCATATATATATATATATATAGGACAATGCTAGACAAAAAACCCTCATTTAGGTAGAAAACTCTGGAAACCCAAATCTCCACCCATTTTTACCCAACCTCCCGACATTTTTTTTTTGAAAAAAATAACACATGTAATATACATGTTTTAGAGTGTTTTGGGCCAAAAAAAAACAAAAAAGCGCCGAAGGGATTTAAAAAAAAAAATAAACAAATTTCAGCAATGTCCGGTCGCCTAACATGTGTTAGGCACAAATGACAGAAATTGCTGAAATTTTTTTTTTTAAAATATCCCTTCGGCGCTTTTTTGATTTTTTTGGCCCAAAACTCTTAAAAACATGTATATTACATGTGTTATTTTTTTCAAAAAAAAAATGTCGGGAGGTTGGGTTTTCTAGGGTTTTTTATATAGATAGGGTTTTCTATATAGCCCTACCCTATATATATATATATATATATATATATATATATATATATATATATATATATATATATATAGGGTGGGGTTCGGCTACAAAGTCCATTTTTCCTACAAAGTGTACAAAGTCATAAAAAACCACAATTTCACCCATAAAACACACTCAAAACCCACAAATAACAGTGTGAAGATCACTAAAACACAATATCCAAACCCTAACATTCCATAAAAACTTCAAACACAGCATCGTAGAACTATGAATATAAAACACAACATGATGATCATCATAAAACACACTAATGTTAGTCATTCGAAAATCAAAGCCTTATCATCCAAAACACAACACAAAACCCACAAATATGGCATTCTAGTAATCTTTACTTTGTTATTTGTGGGGTTTGAGTGTCTTTTATGGCTGAAATTGTGGTGTTTTATGACTTTGTACACTTTGTAGGAAAAATGGACTTTGTAGACAACTCCCACTCTCTCTCTCTCTCTCTCTCTCTATATATATATATATATATATATATATATATATATATATATGGGACCGCTAAAATGAAAACCACCTCCAGTTGTAAGAACCGCGAGAACCAGTTCCTAACCACTAAATTAAGATGGATAGATGAGATTAAAAGAAACTAAAATTAATATTAAATACATTTTGTCTTATTATATCTTTAATATTTTAATCCAAAAGGGTAGTTTAGTAAAATAACACTTCTTTGTCTTTTTGTCTTTATTAATATTTTATTACTTTTTTGTTTTATTATATTACTTTTTTTATTTTATTATATTACTTTTTATTTTTTTAAAAGTGTTTTTTTATTAAAAGCATTTTTAAATTCAAATATTTTTAACAAGACAATTTTTTTTGCGCGCCGGTTTTTGTACGCCGTTTTTACGCCCGACTTTTTCACGCATCGTTTTTTAACGGGGTCGTTTTTTAACGCCGTTTTTTACGCTCGGATTTTTCAAGCGTCGTTTTTTACGTCCCGTTTTAATTCGGCGTTTTTTACGTTCCGTTTTTTTTCGCGGCATTTTTATGCGCCGCATTCACGCCCTTGTTTTAGGCGTCGTTTTATCACACGTTTTTTACGTTTTACAACTTACGTAGAAAAAGTTTTACGTTTTACGTTAAAAAGTTTACGTTTTACGTTAAACTTTTTACGTTTTACGTAAAACTTTTTGCTTTTTACGTTTTACGTTAAACTTTTTACGTTTTACGTTTTACGTTAAACTTTTTACGTTTTGCGTAAAACTTTTTACGTTTTACATTTTACGTTTTATGTTAAACTTTTTACGCTTTACGTTTTACGTTAAAAAGTTTACGGTTTAACTTTTTTTTTACACAAAAACTTTTCTACGCCAAACGAAATTTTACGCCCGCGACCCCGATTTCGGGTTTACCAAAACATTTTTTTTACGAAAATTTTTTACGGGTTGTGAAAAAAACAGTTTTTACGATAACTTTTTTACGGCATTGACGGCACACCGCCTTCAATCACGGCACCACCGGCAATCAAATGAATTAACTGCTCCGCCGGGACTTGTGGACTTTGATTACACACAATTAGTCCACTCTAAATCTCCATTAAAATTTATTTACCCTCAAGATCCTTCTAGCTCTTCTCTCTCAGTTGTCATCACCCATTTTCACAATTAATCTCACATTTCCTGTAGAACCAAAAAAACCCACAAAAGCAAACAATCACTCTCCAAGAAACCATAATATACCCCCTTACAAAGAAACAACCAAAAATTTTAACCCACGACACAAACACATATACAAACAACCCTTTTCTTCTTCCCCCAAACAATTCAAGATTTCATCAAAACTTTTAGATGAAACTTGGTATATACAAAACTAGGTATATGTAAAAAAACCCTTTCAAAACCTACAAACTCCAAAACATCAATTTACAAGTTCTAACATATCAAACAAACCCTAGATGGAACATCAAACCACACAAGATCCAGAACTAAAACAAGATTAAAAAATCAAAACATGACCCGACCTGGACTGTTGCTTACCTCTCCCCAGAGATGGATGGTGTGCACGAGACTCCGATCTTCATTTCGGTCGTTTCAGAACAGTTGCAGCCACCATGTCTTTTTTTAGATCTGAGATGGATTGCCGATCTGGGAGTTTTTGCAGATCTGAGATGGGTTGCAACCGCCTTCACCCACCGTCGCCATCAACCCCACCACCACAACCGCCCTTCACCCCCGTCACCGCCGCAAAAATCAACCGCCATGAAAACCCGTTCTCTTACCATCCTTCTCACCTCCGGCGACCACCATCAACCTGCTCTACCACCTCCGCCTCCACACCACCGACTTCCACCGCCTTCGCCACCACCGTTAACCCCACCGCGTCACCCCCACCGCTGTTGTTTATGTGTTGTGGGTGTTTGTTGAAGAAAAACTTGACATGAGATGGATTGAACTTCAAACTTGACATCAGATGGATTGAATGTGTTTTGTTTTTGGGTTGTGGATGTTTTTAGAGAGAGAATGCTACAATTTTGGGGTTTTGAAATTTAGAGAGAGAATGGGTTGATTGTCTGGTTGCATTAAATGGAGAGAGAAAGAGAGGGGGATTTGACATATGGGGTAAAAGACTAAAATACCCTTTTAGTTGGCTAAATCTGATTGGTTGAGAGTGGTTCTCGCGGTTCTTACAACTAGAGGTGATTTTCATTTTAGCGGCTCCCTATATATATATATATATATATATATATATATATATATATATATATAGGGTAAGGTTCATGCGAGAACCGCAAGAACCAATGTGAACACAAAATAAAATCTAAAAAAAATCAAAAAAGCACTCAAATTTTTTTTTAATATTTTTCTTAAAAAATCGCTATATTTCGTTACCATAAAAAAAACTTTGTTTTTCGAGTAACAGTTATCCATGCACATGTGCATATGTATCATTACTTCGACAAATTCGGTAATACGTTATCAGGAATAGACAAGTGCACTTTAATTTATAATACCATTAGTAATACACTACTTTTTTACATTACCAATATTCAAAATGCACATGTGCATCATTAGGTATAACCATGATATAACGTGTTTTGGTACAAAAAGTTTGTGATTTTGAATGGAGAAGTAGGCCCATATACATGTTTTTTTGGTTATATAATATAGTGGTTGATGATTTGGTTATAGTTGTCAATTTTTGATGTAATATGTTGATGGGATGGTATAAATGGTGTTTACATATATGTAATAAAGTGAAAATATTGTTAATGGTATTGTATTATGGGTGGTAGGAGGTAATGGTATTGTATTATGGATGGTAGGAGGTAATGGTATTGTATTATGGATGGTATGATAGATGAAAGGGAAAGTGTATTCAAAGTAGTGTACCAAAACACCTTATTTCATGTTGATACATATAAATGCACATGTGCATTTCTAATATTGGTAATGTAAAAAGTAGTGTATTACATATGGTAGTGTAAATGAAAGTGCAATTGTCTAATATGTGTAATGAATTACGAAATTTGTCAATGAAATGACAAAACTGCACATTTGCATGCTTGTGTATTATAGATGGAATGATAGATGAAAGAGAAAGTAGTATACCAAAACACCTTATTTCATGTTGATACATATAGATGCACATGTGCATTTCTAACATTGTTAACGTAAAAAGTAGTGTATTACACGTGGTAGTGTAAATGAAAGTGCAATTGACTATTATTTGTAATGAATTACGGAATTTGACAAAGAAATGATACATATGCACATGTGCATGGATAACTGTTACTCGAAAAAAAAATTTTGAATTTTTTTATTAACAAAATATAGCGATTTTTTCCAAAAAAAAAAAAATAGTAAAAAAATAAAAATAAAAAATTTTGGGTGTTTTTTAGATTTTTTTAGGAATTACTGTTTGTGTTCACACTGGTTCTCGCAATAAAGGGTGATTCCTAACAGATCTTTGTCCTATATATATATATATATAGCGGAGGGTTATCTTGAGAACAATAATATTGCGAGAACCGTGAGAACGAATGAAAAAACCAATTAAAACCAATTTTTTTTAATATAAACCTCATTGTAATTGTTTTGGTCAAAAATTACCGAAGCAATTAAGTGATCAAATTAGTTAAGTGAGGTAGTGTGCTAAGAAAGTGTGTTGAAAATACGCTAATTTAGTTGTTTGCAAAAACAGTTTTCAGGATACGGCTCAGGATATTGAGCTATATCTGTGATCAAACAATGAGAAAAAAGTAAAGGGGGTGACACGAGATATACGAGGAAAGCCCTTGATCAATCTAGATCGCCGACACAAAACCTCGGGAGCTGACAATCGCAGCTGCCTTGTTCTTCTTATTACTTTAAACGTCAGGATACAGTGCAGGATATTGATCAGATCACTAAGTGTTTCAATGCTTTTTGTGAAAGTGAGAGTTGCGAGAGATTAAAGTGTTAGAGAGCAGTGAGTATTGTTGTGTCCTATTCGATCTGATTTATCCATCTATTTATAGCTAAGAAATACAAAAAAAAAAATCCTATAAACGGGGGATGCCTTCGAATATTCCATAGTTAACGTTATGGACCGAGTAAAGCGGCTTCAACGTCTTCCTTCGAATGACTTAGACCGAGTCTTCCGGGGAAAGGGTCCTCATGAACGTTACAAGCTTGGACTCGTATTCCTGCACATAATCCGTTAGTAATCCTCAGGATACCATTCAGGATGTTACCAATATCCTGAATCAGCATCCTGGGCATGAACATATATCATGCAACCAATATATAATTTAAGATATTATCTAGGATATGAGCTCAGAATTTCACCCATAACAATTGTCCCAAAAAAATGTTACCGTTTAGTATCCTGATACTAACGGTTATATTTTTTACGAATAACGAGGAAATTAAGAGATTAGACCTTGATGTGACAGCTTGTAACCTCTTAGTCTATAATTACTCATTACCTCCTATAACTTCTCATCCTCATCCTCATCCTCATTTAACCATTACCGCATAGAAAAAAGGTAAAAACTTTCTCTCTCATCTTCATCTTCATCTACTCATTCTGATCAAAAATTCAGACGACTATATGGCAAGGCAGACAAGATCCAGCTCTGGTGACTCCGCTCCTACATTCTTCCGCCAGAATCTTCTCCAAGAACCGGAGAAAGAGATATGCTCCTTCGATAGTGCCCACTTGTCGGCTCTCAAATCCTCTGGCATCTTCCCGAAAGGGACGGTGTTCCGGTCGTTTGATCGGGAAATCCGGTCGGACATGGTTTCCGACGAGTGGTTGTGCTTTAATGCCTTTCCCTTTACCTTAGGATTGTAGTTTCCCTTTCCGGATTTCATCACTGAGTTCTTTAATACCATGAAAATATGTTTTAGTCAAACAATGCCGATGCTCTGGCGAGTCTTATCTGTTCTTGATCAAATCAAGAGGAATCATATTCCTGACCTTTCCGTTCATGACCTCCCCTTAGCATATCGGCTTAGATGCCATGGTTCCTGTAGATTCTTGTTCTATTCTACCTCCGGCGATCCACTGATACTTCGTGCCACCAGGAATGAGGAGAAATGGCAATCCAAATTCTTCTTTGTAAAAAGAGACTCAATCCCTGGTGGAACGGAATATCCGGTGAAGTGGTTGAGAAAGGGTAGGATTTAGGGTTTAAGGATGATCCTGTCTTATATCCTGTTTCATATTTTGTACTATTTTTTTCATTTTCTTGTACACAGCCGATTTCAGGAAGCTTGCACCTCCCCTAGCTGACTCACAGAAGAGAATCGACGCCATCAGACTCCTCCCAGAGGCTGAAAGAAGTTTCAACCCGTTTCCAGCATCTCCAAGTCCACTCTCTAGTTCAAACATGTATGGTAAGGATCCTGCACAATATCCTGCATACATGTTCTTATTTGATATGTTTAGGAAAGAGTTTTACTCCCTGTATGCAGACTCCAGCAAAGTTCCAATCTTCCTGGACCTTGATGAGCTTGATAGCTACCCCACTCCAGTCGATGTCAAGAAAGAAACTCCTGTTATTACTAGCTCCAAACCGCTCCCGGCTCCCAAGCCTACCCCGAGAACCCGTGCTTCTACTTCCAAGAAGAGGAAAGGTTTTGAGGTCAGCACCCCAGGTTCTGAAGGGTTCTCATATGAAGAACTCAGCTTCACTGACTCCTTAGAGTCGATGACGTCCTTCCTCAACAAGGTAATACCCTGATACTATATCCTGTACACATATCCTGATAGAATATCCTGACAGGATATCCTCGTTAATGTATTTTGACTTATACCTGAATTTTGACGTGCAGGGCCTCCAGCATCTGCTTCATCTTTACACCGATGCTTGCAGCACAAACAAGTTCCAAGAGGCCAGGATCAAACAGCTTGAGACCACTGTTGCCGACCAAGGCGCCATTGCTGAAGTCAAGACCCGGCATTATGAGGACAAGTTAAAGAAGGTCACTCAGGATGCTGAGATAAAGCTGGCTGCCGTTCAAGTGGAGCACGAACAGGCCATGGTCTCTTTCCGGGAAGGGATCAAGAACTCAGCTATTGTCTCTCTGCTACAAGCTCGCATCAAGATGGCTTATGAGGCCAAGGAGACAGGTCTTGAATGCCCAACCTGGCCGGTTGATTCCTGGGTGGCGAAGCTGAAGGAACTTGGAGGCAAAGCTGTGCCGCTTCCTGCTGAGACTGGCGAATCCTCTAAGTCAGCAGAGCCGGTGGACAAGGCTGGAGAAAAGAAGGACGCTAGGACGGATGCTGCTCAGGATACTGAGGCTGAGAAGACAGAGAAGGCTGGTGAAGATGCCACTGTGTGAGGGCATTCAAGTGGGCGATGATGGATGTTGATGCCTAGGCCGAAGCCCATTTTTTTAAATTTGAATGTTGGCATGTAACCCTAAAACAATTTACTTTTCCTGCATTTTACTTTTCCTGCATTTGAACAATATGATGGCCAAAGGTGGAGGGATCCTGAGTTTCAGGACGAAGCCCTTGGTCATCAACGTTAGTATGCTTTACTTTTGGACAATATAACAGTTGGAGGTGGATGAGTCTCGGCTTGAGATGAAACCTTTAACTGTTAAGGAACTAATCGTGCTTTTGGTGGATGGACCTTGGTTTGAGGTGAAACCAAAAGCACAACTTTTGATATGTTAATAATATAACCTTCTTTTGGCTTTATTTCCGTTGTTACAACTTTACTACATAAATTTTACTTATGAAAATAGTTTTGTTAGAACATTTTTGGGAACATATTGTAAGAGTATCCTGAGAGATATCCTGCTCAGGATACTGCCACATAACTTATAAAACTCAAGTTATCTAAATAAAAAGGAGAGACCATACCAAAGATTCCTAGAGAGTCAATTCCAATCTTCCATCATAGGAATGTCCCCAGTGCACATTTATAAGTTTGAATCCATCCTTTGAATTGTATGATGTATGTCCCCTGTGTTCAACATATTTGTAGACTTAGGAATGCCAGCATAGTCATACTTTAGCTATTCTACAGATGAATCCTGAATATCCTGGGGATAAACCCTTAATATCCTGGGGATAAACCCTAATTTTCATGCGCTACAGGCGGGAGTGTATAAACTCCAAGACTTAGAAAGGTGAAAACCTTTAAACCTTAGAGAGTATGAAAATACCCTTTCGTGAGAGAGGGTGATCAATCCTCATATACCTTTAGGATCCAGGATATAGCCAATAGTAACGAAATTGTCAGCCACTTTTACATGAACTGGTCCCGCTACCTTGAACTATCCCTAGATAACTTGCGCTCCAGGCGGGGTGTTTAAACCCAATTCGTAAGAAAGGTGAATACCTTTAAACCTTTGATGGGATTAGAATCCCTCATACGTGAGAGAGGGGGCCAATCCTCTAATCCTTCGAAATATCCTGAGCATGTATCCTGGAGCTATATCCTGAGACATATTCTGCAAAAATAATCTTAAACTAAGGTGGGTGTTAGCTTGGTTAACACCCCTCCGATGCTTAAGTCAGTATTGGGTTCGAGATAATAAACAAATTCAAATATATTTAAAAGAGGTAGAATACATACCATTCTGAGATAGAAATTGAATTCTATTCTTACTTGAAATAGAGCTTTAAGTGTATAGCATTCCAGGATCTTGGTAGCATATCCCCCCTCCATACTCTTGAGTCGGTATGCTCCTTTCCCTGGTTCTGATTCAACCTCGTATGGTCCTTCCCACTTTAGAGCCAACTTTCCATCGGCAGGATTAGTAGTATTTTGAAAAGCCTTTCTTAATACCCAATCCCCAACTTGAAATCTTCTAGTCCTTATATTCTTGTTATATGCTCTGGATATCCTCTGTTGATATGCTGCCATCCTTAGCCTTGCTGCATCTCTTGCTTCGTCTACAGTGTCCAAATCTTGGCACAAAGCTTCAGGATCCCGGAGGATAGATCTTGCCGTAGGTATTACCATTTCTGTTGGGATCACTGCTTCTGCTCCAAATACCAAGGAAAACGGTTTTGGCCAGTTGCATTTTTTACCGTTGTTCTATCAGCCCATAAAACAAAGGGTAGTTCTTCTGCCCATCTTCCTTTCTTAGCTCCTAGTCTTTTCTTCAAATTGTTGACAATTATCTTGTTCAAGGATTCAGCTTGTCCATTTGCTTGAGGATGTACTGGAGTAGATGTGATCATTTTAATTCCCCAACTCTTGCAAAACTCAGTAGTCCTCTTACTTATAAACTGAGATCCATTGTCACAAATGATTTCAGCTGGTACTCCAAACCTGGTCAGGATATTCCTTTTTATGAAGGATACTTCTTCTTTGTCTCTAACTTGAACAAATGCTTCAGCTTCAACCCATTTGGAAAAATAGTCAGTCATTGCTAGCATAAAGACTTTTCCTCCTGGAGCTTTTGGCAATTTTCCTACTATGTCCATCCCCTATTTCATGAATGGCCAAGGGGAAGTTATAGGATATAGTGGTTCAGCTGGTTGATGTAATATGTTATTGTGCCTTTGACATGCATCACATCTTCGAGCATATTCTGTAGCATCTTTTTTCATTGTCGGCCAATAGTATCCTATTCTTAATACTTTTGAGAATAATGACCTGCCCCCAGTGTGGTTACCACAATCCCCTTCATGTATATCCTGAAGCACTTCCTTAGTTTCAGGCATGGTTGTAAAAGTCCCACCTAGGCTCCGAGTACTCCCCGAGTACTCGCTACATGGTAGGCTGTCGAGGCACGAGTACTGTTCTCCCAGGCCAATTACTCCCCGAGTAATCTCCGCCTAAACCGAGTACTTCCTGAGTACTCCCAGATCCGACTAGGGAGCGCCTAGCGACTTTTGCAACCATGGTTTCAGGATCCTCCAAGCATCTCAGGTATGGTCCTGCAAGAGATTTCTTGTACAAAACATTATTTATAATGGTGAATCGCGATACCTTCATCCTAAATGCCTTAGGGTTTTTGTCTTTAGGGATGTGTCCTTCCTTGAGATATCTTATGATTGGAGTCATCCAGGATTCAGTATCCTCATCAGGATCATGACCAGGATCCTGGATGCTTGTTACCTCCTTATCATGAGCTTTGAAGGGATCCACAGCAGGATACAGGATATGAAGTATCGGTATTTGGGTTCCCTCTGGTATCCTGACTAATGATCCTAGGTTTGCCAGGGCATCCGCTTCAGCATTATCTTCTCTAGGTACCGGTTCAAGTGTAAAAACATCGAAATATCCTGCTAATTTTTTGAGAATATCGAGGTACTCGATTAACTTCTCACCTTTAACTGCATAGGATCCATTAAAACGATTAATGATTAACAAGGAGTCAACATATACTTGCAAATTCTTAATATTCATATTTTTAGCCAACTCTAATCCTGCAATTAAAGACTCATATTCTGCTTCATTATTAGTGGCAGGAAATTCACACCTAATAGCCTGGGGTAATATGTCCCCCTGTGGCGATTTTAGTAGTATTCCCAATCCTACTCCTCTAACATTAGATGCACCATTAGTATATAATGTCCAAGATTCTGAGGTTTCTTCTAATTGTTGGACTTCTTGGTCTACTTCATCCTGAATATCACTACTGAAATCAGCCACAAAGTCAGCTAGAGCCTGTGATTTTATGGCATTTCTAGGTTCATATACTAAGTCATAGGCACTTAACTTCACTGACCACTTAGCCATTCTGCCTGACATCTCAGGTTTCCTAAGCACATTTTTAACAGGATAATTGGTTTTAACATGAATCCTATGTGTCTCGAAGTAATGTCTAAGCTTTGTCGATTCCATAACTGTTTTGGTCAAAAATCAGACGAGGATGATGCAACCAAACTCTCTGTTACGGGGTATGATGCTTGAATTGGTAAACAACAATGAGAATCACTCAGAAATGAATTGCACAGGAGACACAAAGATTTATACGAGGAAAAAACCCTTGATCAATGAATGATATCCGGCATAAAAAACCTCGGGTGATGGAAACTACCGATCACCAACTCAAATTAAACAATAATCCTTTTACAACTTCGGATGATAGCGAGCTAAGTACAAGGATCACTATAGTGTATCGTGTAGAAATGTATGAAAAATGCTAAGTGTTTTGCCGAGAGCTGGTGAGTGCAGTTGTACGAGTGTGTGTAGCCAAAAATAGCCAAATGTTCTTAAAAAATAGCTCGCTACCCCCTTAAAATTAGAAAAATATCTAGCCTAACTAACTGTCCGCATTTCGTGCCTTCTCCCCACGTTCTCCATAACGTTCACAATGGTCAAGCACGTGCAGAATTGAAGGGAATATGCTCCAGGAATATCGCCATGACCAAGTCCAAGCTGGTACTCCTGCAAAACAATACCGAATTCAAAGTGAACAATCATTAGTATAAGGATCCTTAGGATGATCCATGATCCTGAAGTACTTCTGAGGATCACTAATTGTCACAGAAGTAAGGATCACCAAACAGGATAACACTTAAGGATCACAGGTCATTAAGAAATCCTCCCCTAACAATTTCCCCCAAAATATAAGGAGTAATATTGTAAATAAACGAGTTGTATTTTGTCGATCTTATCCGCAACAAACTAACGGATATATAGCCATTAAGATCGAACTAGCCGTTGGAATCCTGACGTCACTGAGGTGACTTATCCTGCAAAATCATCGTTATAAATGGCAGTTAGAGACAAGAGGGAAAGGGCATTTAAATCCGAACGTTTCCTTTTTAAATCCTCATCAGAAGACTTATTCAGGTATTCTCTTTTCCTCTTCTTCCTTCTCTTACTCTGCTTTTCTTTCTTTACCATCATCTCGTCAAAAACGATGCTCCGAAACTCACCGGGCAAGGATCGCAAGAAGAACAGCCCCTTAAAGAGCCAAAGGATCATCAAAGATTCCGCAAAAGAACGCTGTTGTTTCACTGATCCACAAATTGATAGAATTCGCTATTCTTTCCCGGCGAACACCATTTTCAAATCCTTTGATCCCACTGCTTTGAGTGACTATATCTCTGAAACTTGGATTGCCTTTCCTGTTACCCCATTCACCATAGGATACACCTATCCTTTTCCAGCCTTTACCCAATCCTTTTTTTCCCTTACCGGCATCTCCTACATCCAAGCTATGCCGATGATCTGGAGGGTCTTATATACCCTTGAAAGGATCATCGAGCAGGAAGGGATTGATCTAGGAATGTCGGAGTTGGCTGAGATGTATGATCTCACAACGTTTGGATCCCACCGATATTTGTTCAAACGAAAACCTGGTGAAGAACACCCCATTTTTAAAGCCACCAAGAACGATACAAACTGGAAACGACGCTTTTTCTTTGTCAGAAGAGACTCTATCCCAAACGGAAAGGATCTACCCAGGGAGTGGTCCACCCATGGTAGGACAGAGGATCCTGAGAAGGATCACCGGATAATCTTGCTCTTGTGATAGGATCACTAACCCCCTTTTGTTTTATGTTATGCAGCTGTCACTGTTTCACACCTCATACCGTCTCCTGCTACCAAGGAAAGGCTTGCTGCTTTTAGAAGACTCGGTCCTGAAACAAGATCATTCAAGACAATCACCCAGGATTCTCAAGAGGTATCCTCAGGCTCAGTCACCATGTCAAGTAAGTATCCTATTTTTTGTATAGTTAAAGATTTAAATAAATAGTTAAATAGAAATAGGATAAGGATACTTATCTTGCTTTGAATGTGCAGGTGCTGGAAAAGCTTCAAAATCTGCCTCCAAGTTCAGCGTGACCGATCTGGACAACGTACGATCCTCCAAGAAGAAGCTTCCTGCCAGCCCAACTGCTTCGATCCCCAAGGCACCCGTTAAAGGAAGGGGTGGCAAGAAAAGAAAAGCCTCTGAAGCTGAGGATCTGCAAGGTCTGCCCCTGGTCCGCCACCAGTTCCTTGAATACTTCAACGATGTAAGGATCCTTGTCCCTGCTTTAGGTATCCAGCTTATTTTAGGATCACCAGTTCTTGAACTGTTCTTTATCTTCTTTGCAGAAATTTGCTGAGATTGAAGACTACGTTGGGCATGTCGAGGAGCAGGACAAGAAGATTGCTGACCTCCAACAAGTCGCATTGCTCAAGGATCTTAAGATTGCAGACCTCCAAAAGGACCTCCAAAATGCCAAAGCTGAAACGGCCAAGGTTCTGATCAATGTTGATTACGAGAAGCATGAGATCACCCAGGATGCTAAAGTCTCTGCTGCCATAGCGATGTACAAGACCAAATTGCAGATGGCCTTGGAAGCTCAGGATCCTGACTTCGACAGGAGCAACTGGGATGTGGAAGGCTGGAAGGCAAGGCTGGCTGAGCTGGATGACAAGGAGGAGGCTGAGGAGATCCTGACGATCGAGGCTGGAGGCAGTGGCAAGGATCATGGTGGTGAAGCTAGTGGAGCTGGAGATGGTGATGCAACGAAGGTGTAGGCTGCAACAATGGGCAATGATGGACACTTCTAGACATAGCCGGAGCCCATTTTTTTTAGGTTTGGTGGTAGTGCTGTTTTCGTTAAACAATGGTTGGTTTGTATTTGAACAATAGTTTTAGGATTAAGGATCTAGGATCCTTTGGATAATAGGTAGGATTACAAATGGTGGAGGGATCCTCTGTTTGGGGGATGAAGCCATTGTGATCCTGCCGCCTTTGATTTCCTGCACTTGCTATAACCGCATAAACAATGGACACCCGTTGCCAACCCATGTGGACGAGCCACGTTTTGCTGGTAGAAACGTGGGTTGGCAATTTTGACAACCTTCGACGGTTAAACTTTTGTTAATAAAATAACTTTAATCTTTTTTGGCTTATCTTGTGTTGTTATCCTTGTTTGTCCTTTTAATTTTCAATTGTTTTGATATACACTTGTCTGAATAAGAAAAGTTGAACAAATTAGATAAAAAATATTTAGGATATGATCCAGGATCAAATATCCTATAGTTGAAAAATTCCAAAAAGTGGTATATTTTAAGGATCATGAGTTCAGTTGTCAAAGTACAAGGGTTATTCAAATAAACAATGAATAAAATCAAAATAGTTAAGGATCATACATGGGGATCTAAGTTAGGATCCTAACCCTTAATACTATAACCAGGATAACCATAAGACAAACCTTAGTAAGAAGTAAGGATCAAGGATCCTTGGTTGTTTAACTTCGAAGATCTGAAATAGAACATAACTTGGGACTAAGCCAATATAAGATAAAAGTTAGCAACTGGGGACAAGCCCAAAGGATATCTGGGGACAAGCCCATGGATAACTGGGGACAAGCCCAAGGATCGTGTGTGAACTGGAGTATGGCCCTAACTGGCGACTATCCAAACTTAGTGGCATGAAAATGCCAAAACCTTAGCTAACGTGAAAACGTTAGAAACCTTAAGAACGGATGTATGGTACGTCTACCATTATACGTAGGATCCTAGGTATAGCCAGTACAATGGAATTATCAGCCCCTAAAACGAGTACTGGTCCCACTGCCATGAACTATACCAGGATCATCGTGCGCTACTGGCGGAACTGGGGTCAAGCCCAAATAACTGGGTTCAAACCCAAGTAACTGGTTGCTTTTGTGGATAACCATCCTTTTGCTAAGAGTACCTGAACCTTCAAAACTCAGAATCACGTGAAAGGGGGATAAAGGATGCAGGATCCTTATCCTTATGTGAGAAAGTAAGGAAATGAAATAGTTTGAGATTAGAATGTTACCAAAATGAGGATAATCTGTGCTCTAAGGATCCTTCAAGGATACTTATTGTTTTGGTAAAAAATCAGGCAATGACAATGTAACCAAACTTTCTGTTGTGAGGTATGATGCTTGAATTGATGAACAACAATAAGGATCACTATGAAGTGTAATGAACAAATGACACGAAGATTTATACGGGGAAAAAGCCCTTGATCAAGAGTTGATCTCCGGCACAAAAAACCCCGGGTGATGGAAACTACCGATCACCAACTCAAATTAAACAAACAATCTGTTACAACTTCGGATGATAGCGAGCTAAGTACAAGGATCACTATAGTGTATCGTGTAGAAATGTGTGAAAAATGCTAAGTGTTTTGTCAAGAGCCGATGAGAGCGGTTGTATGAATGTGTGTGTAGCCAAAAATAGCTAAGTGTCTCTAAAAATAGCTCGCTACCCCTTTAAAAATAGAAAATATCAAGCCTAACTAACATTCCGCAAATCATGCAAGTCTTCCACGACTCCACAACGTCCATTTCTGACCAAGCACGTGCGGAATAGACTGAGAATATTCTCCAGGAATGTCGCCAAGACTAAGTCCAAGTTGATATTCCTGCAAAACATTTACGAATTCAAAGTAGACAATCGTTAGTACAGGGATCCTTATAGTGATCCATGATCCTGCAACACTTCTGAGGATCATTACTTCAGACAGAATTGAGGATCACTAAATCCAACAGTAAATAAGGATCACTGGTCATTTAGAAATCCACCCCTAACAATTGCCCCCAAAATATAAGGAGTAAATATGTAAATAAATGAGTTATATTTTGTCGATCTTATCCGCATTTAACCAACGGATAACTAGCCGTTATAAGCGGACTAGCCGTTACGATCATGACGTCAGTGAGATGACTACCCTGCAGAATCATCATTATAAATAAGAGTTAGAGATAGGGATCATTTCACATTTAAGTTCAAGAGAACTCCCTTTAAATTCTGCATCAACGATCAAACAGGTAACTCTTTTCCTTTCTCCTTTCTCATATTCTGCTTTTTTTTCTTTACCATCATCTCGTTCAAAAATGATGCTCCGAAGCTCACCGGGCAAGGATCACAAGAAGAACAGCCCCTTAAAAAGTCAAGGGATCATCAAAGATTCCGGGAAAGAACGCTGTTGTTTCACTGATGCACAAATTGATAGAATCCGCCACTATTTTCCAGCAAATACTGTTATCAAATCCTTTGACCCCACTGCTCTTAGTGACAACATCTCTGAAACTTGGGTAGCTTTCCCGGTTACACCTTTCACCATAGGATACACCTATCCTTTTCCAAACTTTACCCAATCCTTTTTCTCCCTTACCGGCATCTGCTACATCCAAGCTATGCCGATGATCTGGAGGGTCCTATATACCCTTGAAAGGATCATCGAGCAGGAAGGAATTGACCTAGGAATGTCAGAGTTGGCTGAGATGTATGATCTCACAACGTTTGGATCCCACCGATATTTGTTCAAACGTAAACCCGGAGAAGAACATCCCATCTTTAAGGCTACTAAAAACGATACCAACTGGAAACGGCGATTCTTCTTCGTCAGAAGAGATTCCATCCCGGATGGAAAGGATTTACCGAAGAAATGGAGCACTGATGGTAGGATAGGAGGATCCTCAGAAGGATCACTAAGTAAGCTCATTCTGATAATGATTACTAATATGCTTTTGTTTCTTTTTGTACAGCTATCACATTCTCGCATATTATTCCTTCTACTGCCACCAAGGTGAGACTTGCTGCCTTTAGAAAGCTTGATCCTGAAACAAGATCATTCAAGACAATCACCCAGGATTCACAAGAGGTATCCTCAGGCTCTGTCACCATGTCAAGTAAGTATCCTGTTCTTTTTATATTCAAATGTTTAAATAAATAGTTATATATGAGTAGAATTAGGACACTTATCTGTTTTGGGTGTGTAGGCGCTGGAAAATCATCAAGATCTGCTTCCAAATTTAGTGTCACTGAGCTTGACACCGTCCGATCCTCCAAGAAGAAGCTTCCTGCCAGCCCAACTGCTTCGATCCCCAAGGCACCCGCTAAAGGAAGGGGCGGCAAGAAAAGAAAAGCCTCCGAAGCTGAGGATCTGCAAGGTCTGCCCCTGATCCGCCACCAGTTCCTTGAATACTTCAACGAGGTAAGGATCCTTGTCCCTGCTTTAGGTACCCAGCTTATTTGAGGATCACTTGTTCTTAAACTGTTCTTTTATCTCCTTTGCAGAAATTTGCTGAGATTGAAGACTATGTTGGGCATGTCGAAGAGCAGGACAAGAAGATTGCCGACCTCCAACAAGTCGCATTGCTTAAGGATCTCAAGATTGCTGACCTCCAAAAAGATCTCAAAGATGCCAAAGCTCAGACAGCTACAATCCTGATTAATTTTGATTATGAAAAGCACGAAATCACAGAGGATGCCAAGGTCTCCGCTGCCATAGCCATGTACAAGACCAAGCTACAAATGGCTCAAGAAGCCCAGGATCCTGCCTTTGACAGGAGCAACTGGGATGTGGAAGGCTGGAAGGCAAGGCTGGCTGAACTGGATGACGAGGAGGAGGCTGAGGAGGTTCTGGCAATTGAGGCTAGTGGTAGTGGCAAGGATCATGGTGGTGAAGCTAGTGGAGCTGGAGGTGGTGATGCAGCGAAGGTGTAGGCTGCAACAATGGGCGATGATGGACATTTCTAGACGTAGCCGGAGCCCATTTTTTTAGTTTGGTTATGGTTTTTTTTTTGTTTTGATGATGTTTTGATAAAAAATGGTTGGTCTATACTTGAACAATAGTAATTAGGGTTGAGGATCATGGATGATCCTTTGAACAATAGGTAGGATTACAAATGGTGGAGGGATCCTCTGTTTGGCCTCTGTTTGGGGGATGAAGCCATTGTGATCCTGCCGTCTTTAATTTCCTGCACTTATTAGACCTACAAACAATGGACACCCTTTGCCAACCCATGTGGACGGGCCACGCTTTGCTGGTAGAAACGTGGGTTGGCAATTTTGACAAACTTAAAAGGGTTTAAGCTTTTGTGAATAAAATGACCTTAACTTTTTGGCTATATCCTGTGTTGATATCCTTATTGTTATTTTATTCTTCAATCTATTGTGATGTTCATATCGTTTAAACTTATCAAGTAAGGAAAAAATTTAAAAATATCCCTTAAGAGTTAAGGATATGATCAAGGATCACATAAAATAATTTAAGGATCATAATTTCAGTTGTCAAAGGATAAGTGTCACTTAAATACATAATGAATAAAATCAAAACAGTTTAGGATCATACCTGAGAACCCAAGTTAGGAACCTATCCTTCAACACTTAAAATTAGGATAACCCAAGATACAAACCTTAGTTGAAAGTAAGGGTCAAGAATCTTTGGCCATTTATCTTCACAGACCTGAAATAAGATATTACTTGGAACTGAGCCAATATAAGATGAATGTTAGTGACTGGGGACAAGCCCAACAATTCTGGGGACAAGCCCAATATACTGGGGACAAGCCCAAAGGATAACTGGGGACAAGCCCAAAGGATAACTGGAGACAAGCCCAAAGGATAACTGGGGATAAGCCCAAAGGATAACTGGGGACAAGCCCAAATGATAACTGGGGACAAGCCCAAAGGATCGTATGTAAACTGGAGTATGGCCCTTACTGGCGACTATCCAAACTTAGTGACATGAAAATGCCAAAACCTTAGCTAACGTGAAAACGTTAGAAACCTTAGGAACGGATGTATGGTACGTCTACCATTATACGTAGGATCCTGAATATAGCCAGTACAACGAAATTGTCAGCCCCTAAAGCGGGTACTGGTCCCATTGCCATGAACTATACCAGGATCATCGTGCGCTACTGGCGAAACTGGGGACTAGCCCAAACAACTGGATACTTCTGTGGATACTCAACGCTTAGTTAAAGATACCTGAACCTTCAAAACTCAGAATCAAGTAAAAGGAGGATAAAGGACACAGGATCCTTATCCTTATAAGAATAAAAAGAATGAAATAGTTTAAGATTGGAATGTTACCAGAAAGAGGATCATCTGTCAGCGAGGATCCTTCAAGGATACTTGTCTGGTAAGGATCATGGATCATGATCACATGAAATATTTCTTCAAATGGACAGCATTCCAAGCTCTAGGTAGCAAATCACCCTCCATTGTTAGCAATCGATATGCCCCCTTTCCTGCTTCAGCTTCAATCAAATAGGGTCCTTCCCACTTTGGTGCTAGCTTTCCATCAGCAGGATTGGTGGTGTTTTGAAATGCTTTCCTTAATACCATATCCCCAACTTGGAATTTCCTGAGCCTGACATTTTTGTTGTAAGCTCCATCCATCCTTTGTTGATAACTGGCCATCCTTATCCTTGCTAAATCCCTGATTTCTTCTATAGTATCCAAGTCTTGAATCAAGTTTTCAGTATTTTCTTCAGGATCACGAACGCTTGTTCTTGCAGTTGGAACCACCATCTCTGTAGGGATCACTGACTCTGCCCCAAATACCAAAGAAAATGGAGTTTGGCCTGTAGCATTCTTGGGAGTTGTTCTATCAGCCCACAACACATAAGGTAGTTCTTCTGCCCATTTTCCTTTCTTGGATCCAAGCTTCTTCTTCAAATTGTTGATGATGATCTTGTTAGATGATTCTGCCTGACCATTAGCTTGTGGATGGACTGGTGTTGGGATCCATTATCACAAATAATTTCAGAAGGAATGCCAAATCTAGTAATAATATTCCTTTTAATAAAGGATATAACTTCCTTTTCTCTGACTTGAGCAAAGGTTTCAGCCTCTATCCACTTAGAGAAGTAATCAGTCATAGCAAGCATGAATACTTTTCCACCTGGTGCCTTAGGAAGCTTTCCAACTATATCCATTCCCCATCTCATGAATGGCCAAGAAGAAGATATAGGATGCAAGAGCTCTGCTGGTTGGTGAGGGATATTACTATGCATCTGACAAGGATCACACTTCTTGGCATACTCCACAGCATCCTTCTTCATAGTGGGCCAATAGTATTATGTTCTCAGGATCCTTGAGAATAATGCCCTGCCCCCAGTGTGGTTTCCACAATCTCCTTCATGGAAATCCTTTAGGACTTCTTGAATTTCAGGATCCTCAATGCATCTCAAATATGGTCCTGCAAGAGATCGTTTATACAACATATTATTTAATATTGTAAATTGAGATACCTTAATTTTAAAAGCCCTTGGGTTTTCTCCTGTAGGAATTTCTCCATGTTGTATGTATCTCATGATTGGGAGTATCCATGATCCTGAATGAGATTGGGTATCATCACTAGGGGTGATTGCAGAATCTTCTCCTATCTCCATAGCTACATGATCCTTGATAGCAGGGGTCAGGATATGGATAATAGGGATCTCAATATCCTTAGGAATCTTCAAAGATGATCCTAGATTGGCTAATGCATCAGCTTCTGCATTCTCTTCCCTTGGTACCTGTGTCAAACTAAAGGATACAAAAGAGAGTGCCAATTCTTTGACTATCTCCAAATATTTGATTAGCTTTTCACCTTTAACAGCATAGGATCCATTAAAGTGATTAGTGATCAATAAAGAATCTACATGTACCTCAAGATACCTGATGCCCATATTCTTTACAATTTGCAAACCAGCTATCAAGGCTTCATATTCAGCCTCATTGTTAGTAGTTTGAAATTCACAAGCTATGGAGTGGGGTATTATGTCCCCCTGTGGCGATTTTAGTAGTATTCCAAGCCCTGTTCCATTCACATTGGAGGATCCATCAGTAAACAGTATCCAAGGATCCTTGGTTTCTTCAAGCTGTTGGACTTCTAGTTCAGCTTCCTTTTGCAAATCACTACTGAAATCTGCCACAAAGTCAGCTAATGCTTGGGATTTAATGGCTGTCCTAGGCTCATATCTTATATCATATGCACTCAACTTCACTGCCCACTTAGCCATCCTTCCTCACATTTCAGGTTTCCTGAGAACATTCTTAATTGGGAAATTAGTTTTAACAATAATGGCATGAGTCTCAAAATAATGTCTTAATTTAGTAGATGCCATAATTAATGCAAGGATAAGTTTTTCTAAATGTGAATACCTGGATTCAGCATCAAGTAAGCTCTTACTTACATAATAAACAGGATGTTGTGTACCTTGGTGATCCTTAACAAGGACCGCACTTACTGCTTTTGAGGATACCGCCAAATATAAGGATAACACATCTCCCTTTTCTGGTTTCATTAAGGCTGGGGCTGAGGATAGGTAATCTTTAAGAGCTTTAAGGGCACTTTCATGCTTCTCAGTCCATTCAGATTTCTTGTTTTTCCTCAGGATGTCATAGAACTCCTTGCACTTTTCTGAGGATTTGGATATGAATCTGTTCAAGGCTACGATCCTGCCAGTCAACCTTTGCACATCCTTAGCATTGGCAGGAGATTTGATATTCACGATAGCCTTAATTTGCTCTGGACTTGCTTCAATGCCCCTCTTTGTTACCATATATCCTAAGAATTTACCTGCCTTTACACCAAAATGACACTTAGAAGGATTTAGTTTCATATTAAATTTATCAAGGATATTGAATGCTTCCTCCAAGTCTTTAAGGTGATCCTCAGCTCTTTTGGACTTAACCACCATGTCATCAATATAGACTTCCATAGTGTATCCAATTTGTTCCTTGAACATCATATTGACAAGCCTTTGGTAAGTAGCACCTGCATTCCTTAATCCAAATGGCATAGCAATATAACAGTATATACCAGTTGGGGTCATAAAGGCTGTATCCTCTTGATCGGATGGTTCCATCTAAATTTGTTGAAATCCAGATGAAGCATCCATAAAAGTTAACAACTCATGACCCGCGGTAGCATCCACCATGGAGTCAATGTGGGGTAATGGGAAAGGATCCTTGGGACATGCCTTGTTTAAATCTGTAAAATCGACACATACCCTCCACTTTCCATTTTTCTTTTGAACAACAACCACATTGGCTAACCATCTTGGATACTTAACCTCTCTAATCATACCTGCTCGAAGTAGCTTATCTACCTCTTCCTGGATAATAGCATTTCTTTCAGGTGCAAACTTCCTCCTCTTTTGATGAATTGGCTTGAATGACCTGTCAATGCCAAGTTTGTGAGTAATTATATCCTTAGATATACCTGTCATGTATTCATGTTTCCAGGAAAAGGTGGTCTTCCTTCTTTTGAGAAAGGATACTAGCTCTTGTTCAATATCGCTGAGGATCCCTGACCCTATGAAGATCTTGGATTCAGGATCATCAGGATCCATGAGGATTTCTTTCAAATCCTGTTCTCTTGCCTCCAAGACGTCTCTTGAAGGATACTTTAATTGCTATTGCTCCCTTGGTCTTGAGGCTGGTTTCATTGATGAGGTATAGCAATTCTTAGCCTCCTGTTGGTCACTCTCAATTTTCACCACTCCCCATGGACTTGGAAGCTTTACACACTGATGATAGGTTGATGGAACTGCCTTCATATCATGTATCCATGGCCTGCCAAGGATAACGTTACAACACGATAAGCAATCAATAACACAAAACTTTTGATAAGAATGCAATCCTTCAATATAGATTGGGAGTTTGATGTCCCCCAATGTATTCTTTGTTTCTCCACTGAATCCCACAAGTACTTAGGATCTTGAGATAATATCGGACTCTGGGATATTCATTTTCTTGAGAACATCCAGCTGAATGATGTTCACAGAGCTTCCTCCATCTATAAGGATCCTGCGAACAAAGTGGTTAGAAATAAACAATGTAATTACGAGACCGTCATGGTGAGGATCCTGGATGTCAACACGATCATCCTCATCAAAAGTAATGACTTTATCCTGGGTGACAACGGACGTCCTGACGGGTCTGTCTCCATTATCCATTTTGGTTTCCTTAGCGTGTCTTTTTGCTGCTGAGAAGGATGTACCACATATGTCTGATCCACCGGATATGAAATTTATGACTTGTGCGTCTGCCGGAGGAGCAGGAGCCCTTTCCGGGATCCTTTCAGGATCCTGGGTTCTTGACTTCTTTCGTCCCAAGAGTTCCTTTAAATGCCCTTGCTCAACAAATAACCAATTTCCTTTCTAAGTGCAATACATTCTTCAGTGAGATGCCCAAAATCCTCATGATATGCACACCACTTGGATTTATCCTTTGTAGCAGCTGGTTTTTCACTTTTCCTTGGCCACCTAGCCTTCTCACCTAGATTCTGCATTGCAAGGATTAGTTCATTGTTATCAACAGAGAAACAATATTCAGAAATAGGAGGATAATTCTCATCATCCTCTTCTTGTTCCACTGCGTACACATTCTGGTTATCAGATCTGTTATAGGACTTGGATTTGTTGTTCCTGAAGTAGGATCCTTGCTTATCCTGTTTTGAGGATCCTGTCAATCTGTCCTGGATCCTTTTGTCATCCTCTAGGCGGATGAACCTAAGGGCCCTAGTCCTTACTTCATCAAGATTCCTGCAAGGTGTCATAACAAGATCATCATAGAACAATGAATCCCTAAGCAATCCCATTTTAAAGGCTTCAACAGCCGTAGCTATATCCAAATTGGGAATATCTAAAGATTCTTTACTAAACTTAGTGATATAATCTCTAAGTGATTCATTTTGACCTTGTGTTACCCTATATAGATCACTAGTTAATCGTTCAAACTTTCTGCTACAAGAGAATTGACTATTGAACAAGTTAACTAAATTAGCAAATGAGTTAATAGTGTAAGGGGGAAGACTTAGCAGCCATTTAAGAGCAGATCCTGTAAGTGTGGATCCAAATCCCTTGCATAGACATGCTTCTTTCAACCTTCCCGGAATTGGATTGACCTCCATCCTCTCCCTGTATTGAGCTACATGCTCTTCTGGATCCGTTGAACCATCATATAGCTTCATTGATGGTATCTGGAATCTTTTGGGTATCTCAGCATCACACAAAGGTGGTGCAAAACGAGATATCCTATGGCTACCATCCGCAATCTCAGGAATGGGCTTAACCACTCTTGGTACACTGGATATCATATCCTTAAGCTTCTGCAGTTCCCTAGCCATGGCCTGATTGATACCTGTATCCTGCATAAAGCCATGGTTAGTGCTATATAAATTATTAAAAGTGTTACCTCCCACAGGATTCGAGTTTGGAATTGCGGATGTGAATCCATCTTGTCGAGACTCTGGCATGATTGAAGGACCAGAGGAGGCAATGGTCTGCATTGGTATGAAGTCTCCTTGATGGACGTCTGAGTTCTGAGGTTGCATATTTCTCGAGGATCCTTGATTTTGAAGGGGGTTGGATCCTTGGAATTGCGATGATCCTTGAACCTGAAAGGGTCCTGGGACCAGGGAGGATCCTTGAACAAGGGAGAATCCTGGGACCAGAGAGGATCCTTGGACCTGGGAGGATCCTTGGACCTGGGAGGATCCTTGGACCTGGGAGGATCCTTGAACAAGGGAGGATCCTTGGACCTGGGAGGATCCTTGGACCTGGGAGGATCCTTGGACCTGGGAGGATCCTTGGACCTGGGAGGATCCTTGGACCTGGGAGGATCCTTGGACCGCATGCATTCCCACATATCCTCCTGACGTGAAGTATCCCTGATGCTGAGAGGAGGATCCTAATGGTTGAGAAGAGGATCCCTGTGGCTGGAAGCAAGAGCCATATGCCTGACTCATTGTTGTTGTCCCATAACGCCTTCATGGTAGTTCACCCAAGTATTGCACGTCCGGAACGGCCGAGTATTGTGAGGTTATGACCGGAGTGTCGAAGTTCAGCGATCTTGGCATCAGAGGGGAGTGATCCTCCACTGATTTCTTCTGTTTCTTGATTTCATCGATCTCCCGGAGGATCCTTTCGTTGGTCTTATCCTGCTCTTGTGCATGATTCCTCATCTGCAAAATCAAGGCATAGAGATCATTAGTAGTAGGATTAGTTGAAACAGAAGAAGTAGGTGGTTTTTGGAAAATAGGAGTTGGTTTCTTCGCAGCATTCTCAGCATTCTTCTGGGATCCAGAAGGTGGTGGAGGCAAAGGAGGAACGCCTTGTGAGGAACTGAATGAGGGTATCAAACTTGTAGTATTCTTCACTGAGGAAGCCATCTGTTTGGTTGTAGCGAACCGAAATAACCACGAAAACACGAATCTTTCTAAGAATGAAGCACCAATTGCCCCACGGTGGGCGCCAAACTGTTTTGGTCAAAAATCAGGCAATGACAATGTAACCAAACTTTCTGTTGTGAGGTATGATGCTTGAATTGATGAACAACAATAAGGATCACTATGAAGTGTAATGAACAAATGACACGAAGATTTATACGGGGAAAAAGCCCTTGATCAAGAGTTGATCTCCGGCACAAAAAACCCCGGGTGATGGAAACTACCGATCACCAACTCAAATTAAACAAACAATCTGTTACAACTTCGGATGATAGCGAGCTAAGTACAAGGATCACTATAGTGTATCGTGTAGAAATGTGTGAAAAATGCTAAGTGTTTTGTCGAGAGCCGATGAGAGCGGTTGTATGAATGTGTGTGTAGCCAAAAATAGCTAAGTGTCTCTAAATATAGCTCGCTACCCCTTTAAAAATAGAAAATATCAAGCCTAGCTAACATTCCGCAAATCATGCAAGTCTTCCACGACTCCACAACGTCCATTTCTGACCAAGCACGTGCGGAATAGACTGAGAATATTCTCTAGGAATGTCGCCAAGACTAAGTCCAAGTTGATATTCCTGCAAAACATTTACGAATTCAAAGTAGACAATCGTTAGTACAGGGATCCTTATAGTGATCCATGATCCTGATCCTGCAACACTTCTGAGGATCATTACTTCAGACAGAATTGAGGATCACTAAATCCAACAGTAAATAAGGATAACTGGTCATTTAGAAATCCACCCCTAACACTTATCATGTGAGGATCATAGGTCCTTATCATATGAAGTATTTCTTCAAATGGACAGCATTCCAGGCCCTGGGTATCAAATCACCTTCCATTGTTAGCAATCGATATGCCCCCTTTCCTGCCTCAGCTTCAATCAAGTAAGGGCCTTCCCATTTTGGTGCCAATTTTCCATCAGCAGGATTGGTGGTATTTTGAAATGCTTTCCTCAACACCATATCACCAATTTGGAACTTCCTGATCCTGACATTTTTGTTGTAAGCACCAGCCATCCTTTGTTGATAACTGGCCATCCTTATCCTTGCCAAATCCCTGATTTCTTCTATAGTATCCAGGTCTTGAACCAAGTTCTCATCATTTTCCTCAGGGTCACGAATACTTGTTCTAGCAGTTGGAACCACCATTTCTGTAGGGATCACCGATTCTGCCCCAAATACCAAGGAGAATGGAGTTTGGCCTGTAGCATTCTTAGGAGTTGTCCTATCAGCCCAAAGCACATAAGGTAGTTCTTCTACCCATTTCCCTTTCTTGGATCCAAGCTTCTTCTTCAAATTGTTGATGATGATCTTATTGGATGATTCTGCCTGACCATTAGCTTGTGGGTGGACTGGTGTTGATGTTATCATCTTAATCCCCCAGCTGTCACAAAAGTTAGTAGTTCTGCCCCCAATGAATTGGGAACCATTATCACATATAATTTCAGAAGGAATACCAAATCTAGTTATAATATTTCTTTTAATGGAGGATATAACTTCCTTTTCTCTGACTTGGGCAAAAGCTTCAGCCTCTATCCACTTGGAGAAGTAATCAGTCATAGCAAGCATGAACACTTTTCCGCCAGGTGCCTTAGGGAGCTTACCAACTATATCCATACCCCATCTCATAAATGGCCAAGAGGAGGATATAGGATGAAAAAATTCAGCTGGTTGATGAAGGATATTGCTGTGTCTCTGACAAGGATCACATTTCTTAGCATACTCCACAACATCTCTCTTCATAGTTGGCCAATAGTATCCTGTCCTCAGGATCCTTGAGAATAATGCCCTGCCCCCAGTGTGGTTTCCACAATCTCCTTCATGGAAGTCTTTTAAAACTTCTTGGATTTCAGGATCCTCAATGCATCTTAAATATGGTCCTGCAAGAGATCGTTTATACAACATATTATTTAAAATTGTGAATTGAGATACCTTAATTTTGAAAGCCCTAGGGTTTTCTCCTATAGGAATCTCTCCATGTTGTAAGTATCTCATGATTGGGAGGATCCATGATCCTGAATGAGATTGAGTATCCTCACCAGGGATAATTGTAGAATCCTCTCCTATTTCCATAGCCACATGATCCTCGATGGCAGGAGCCAGGATATGGATAATGGGGATACTTATATCCTCCGGGATCTTCAAAGATGATCCTAGATTAGCCAATGCATCAGCTTCTGCATTTTCTTCCCTTGGTACCTGTGTCAAACTAAAGGAAACAAAAGAGAGTGCCAATTCTTTGACTATCTCCAAATATTTGGTTAGCTTTTCACCTTTAACAGCATAGGATCCATTAAAGTGATTAGTGATTAACAAAGAATCTACATGTACCTCAAGATACCTGATCCTCATATGCTTAGCAATTTGCAAACCAGCTATCAAGGCTTCATATTCAGCCTCATTGTTAGTAGTTTGGAACTCACAAGCTATAGAGTGGGGTATTATGTCCCCCTGTGGCGATTTTAGTAGTATTCCAAGCCCTGTTCCTTTGACATTTGAGGATCCATCAGTATAGAGTATCCAAGGATCCTTGGTCTCCTCTAGCTGTTGGACTTCTAATTCAGCTTCCTTTTGCAAATCACTACTGAAATCTGCCACAAAGTCAGCTAATGCTTGGGATTTAATGGCTGTCCTGGGCTCATATCTTATATCATATGTACTAAGCTTCACTGCCCACTTAGCCATCCTTCCTGACATTTCAGGTTTCCTGAGGACATTCTTAATTGGAAAATTAGTTTTGACAATAATGGCATGAGTTTCAAAATAATGTCTCAATTTAGTAGATGCCATAATTAATGCAAGGATAAGTTTTTCTAAGTGTGAATACCTGGATTCAGCATCAAGTAAACTCTTACTTACATAATAGACAGGATGTTGTGTACCTTCGTGATCCTTAACAAGGACGTCACTTACTGCTTTTGAGGATACCGCAAGATATAAGGATAACACATCTCCTTTTTCTGGTTTCATCAAGGCCGGGGCCGAGGATAGGTAATCCTTAAGAGCTCTTAGGGCACTTTCATGCTTCTCAGTCCACTCGAATTTCTTGTTCTTCCTTAGGATATCATAGAATTCCTTGCACTTTTCTGAGGATTTGGATATGAATCTATTTAAAGCTGCAATCCTGCCTGTTAACCTCTGAACATCCTTAGCATTGGCAGGGGACTTGATGTTCACTATAGCTTTGATTTGTTCTGGACTGGCTTCAATGCCTCTCTTTGTCACCATATATCCTAAGAATTTACCTGCTTTAACACCAAAGTGACATTTTGAAGGATTAAGTTTCATGTTATATTTGTCAAGGATATTGAATGCTTCCTCCAAGTCCCTTAGGTGATCCTCAGCCTTTTTGGATTTTACCACCATATCGTCTATGTAAACCTCCATAGTTTGTCCAATCTGATCCTTGAACATCATATTCACTAGCCTTTGATAAGTTGCACCTACATTTCTTAGTTCAAATGGCATAGCAATATAACAGTATATACCAGTTGGAGTCATAAAGGCTGTATCCTCTTGATCAGATGGTTCCATCTGAATTTGTTGAAATCCAGATGAAGCATCCATAAAAGTTAACAGTTCATGACCCGCAGTTGCATCCACCATGGAGTCAATGTGGGGTAATGGGAAAGGATCCTTGGGACATGCCTTATTTAAATAAGTGAAATCGACACATACCCTCCACTTTCCGTTTTTCTTTTGAACAACAACCACATTGGCCAACCATCTTGGATACTTGACCTCTCTAATCATACCTGCTCGGAGTAATTTCTCTACCTCCTCCTGGATAATGGCATTTCTTTCTGGTGCAAATTTCCTCCTCTTTTGATGGATTGGTTTGAAGGACCTATCAATGCCAAGTTTGTGAGTGATTATATCTTTATATATACCTGTCATGTCTTCGTGTTTCCATGCAAAGGTAGTCTTTCTCCTTTTGAGGAAGAATATGAGGTCTTCCTTCATTTCGCCAAGGATCCCTGATCCTATATAAACTTTAGATTCAGGATCATCAGGATCCATAAGGATCCATAAGGATTTCTACTACATCCTGCTCTCTTGCCTCCAAGACATCCCTTGGAGGATGCTTTAATTGCTATTGCTCCCTTGACTTTGAGGCTGGTTTCATTGATGAGGTGTAGCAGTTCTTAGCTTCTTGCTGATCACTATCAATCTTCACTATTCCCCAAGGACTAGGAAGCTTCACACATTGATGATAAGTGGATGGGACTGCCTTCATGTCATGTATCCAAGGCCTGCCAAGGATAACATTACAACAAGATAAACAGTCAATAACACAAAATTTTTGGTAAGAATGTAGGCCTTCGATATAGATTGGGAGTTTAATGTCCCCCAGAGTATTCTTAGTCTCGCCACTGAATCCCACGAGCACAGAGGATCTTGGTATGATATCGGATTCAGGAATACTCATCTTCTTGAGGACCTCAAGCTGGATAATGTTCACAGAGCTTCCTCCATCTATAAGGATCCTACGAACAAAATGGTTAGAAATAAAAAGAGTGATAACCAAACCATCGTGATGAGGATCCTGAATGTCAACACGATCATCCTCATCAAAAGTTATGACTTTTCCTTCGGAGACACTGGATGTTCGAATGGGTCTATCTCCATTATCCATCTTGGTTTCCTTTGCATATCTTTTAGCTGCAGAGAAGGATGTTCCACAAATGTCTGATCCTCCAGAAATAAAGTTTATAACTTGTGCATCTGCTGGAGGGGCTGGAGCTTTCTCTGGGATCCTTTCAGGATCCTGAGTCCTTGACTTCTTTCTCCCCAATAATTCTTTCAAGTGCCCCTTGCTCAAAAAGTATCCAATTTCTTTTCTCAGTGCGATGCATTCTTCTGTGAGATGCCCAAAATCTTCATGATATGCACACCACTTTGACTTATCTTTAGTTGCAGCTGGTCTGTCATTTTTCCTGGGCCATCTAGCTTTATCACCTAAATTCTGCATCGCAAGGATTAGTTCATTGTTATCAACAGAAAAACAATATTCAGAAATTGGAGGATAATCCTCATCATCCTCTTCTTGTTCAACAGCATGCACATTCTGGTTATCAGATTTGTTATAGGATCTGAACTTGTTGTTCTTGAATGAGGATCCTTGCTTCTCTTGCTTTGAGGATCCTGCTAACCTCTCCTGGATCCTTTTGTCATCCTCTAGCCGGATGAACCTAAGGGCCCGGGTTCTTACCTCATCTAGATTCCTGCATGGTGTCATAACAAGATCATCATAGAATAATGAATCCCTAAGCAATCCCATTTTAAAGGCTTCAACAGCCGTAGCTATATCCAGGTTAGGAATATCTAAGGATTCTTTACTAAATTTAGTGATATAATCCCTTAATGATTCATTATGACCTTAGGTTATCCTATACAGATCACTAGTTAAACGCTCAAATTTTCTACTACAAGAAAACTGGTTATTAAATAGGTTAACTAGATTAGCAAACGAGGTAATAGAGTAAGGGGGAAGACTTAGCAGCCATTTAAGAGCCGATCCAGTAAGAGTGGATCCAGTAAGGTAATAGAGTAAGGGGGAAGACTTAGCAGCCATTTAAGAGCCGATCCAGTAAGAGTGGATCCAAATCCCTTGCACAGACATGCTTCCTTTAACCTTTCTAGGATGGGATTGATCTCCATCCTTTCCCTGTACTGTGCTATGTGTTCTTCAGGATCTGTTGAACCGTCATACAACTTCATGGTAGGCACGTGGAACCTCTTGGGTATCTCAGCATCACAGATTGGTGGTGTAAAACGTGATATCTTGTGGCTCCCATCTGCAATCTCCGGGATAGGCTCGACCACTCCTGGGACACTTGATATCATATCCTTTAACTTTTGCAATTCTCTGGCCATGGCATGATTGATACCTGTATCCTGCATAAGGCCATGGTTAGTGGTATAAGAATTATTGAAAGTGTTACCTCCCATTGGGTTCAAATTAGGAAGAGCGGATGTGAATCCATATTGTTGGGGCTCTGGAATGACTGATGGACCAGTAGAAGCAATGGTTTGCATTGGAATAAAATCTCCCTGATGGATATCGGAACTCCCTGATTGCAAACTCCTTAAGGATCCCGGAATCTGGAAGGATCCATGAAACTGAGAGGATCCTTGAACCTGCGAGGATCCTGGGACGTAGGAAGATCCTTGAACATGGGAGGATCCTTGAAACTGAGAGGATCCTTGAACCTGGGAGGATCCTGGAACATAGGAGGATCCTTGATCCTGGGAGGATCCTGGGACATATGAGGATCCTAAAACCTGCGAGGATCCTTGAAACGGCTAGAACCCTTGAATCTGCTGCGCTCCTGAGTATCCTCCTGAGCTTACGAAGGATCCTATATGCTGAGGATGGGATCCTGCTGGTTGGAAGTATGACCCTGAAGCCTGAGTCATTGCTGATGATCCGTAATGCACTCCTTTTGGTCCTCCCACATATTGAACGTCTGGAACCACTGAAGGCTGAGAAGTTATAACCGGAGTATCGAAATTCAAAGATCTGGGCATCAGTGGGGAATGATCCACTGCCGATCTCTTCTGTTTCTTGATGTCTCCAATTTCTCTAAGAATCCTTTCATTGGTCTTATCCTGCTGCTGTATATGCTCCTTCATCTGCAAAATCAGAGTAAACAAGTCACTAGTAGTGGGAGTATAAGAAGCAGAAGAAGTTGGAGGTTTTGAGAAAATGGGAGTTGGTTTCTTCTCGGCATTTTTCTGAGGTCCAGAAGGTGGTGGAGGCAAAGGTGGAATGCCCTGGGATGAATTGACTGCAGACATCGCACTGGAGGTGTTCTTTGATGATGAAGCCATCTGCTTGGATGTAACGAACCGAAATGATCACAAAAATGAGAATTTCTTAGGAATGAAGCACCAATTGTCCCACGGATGGCGCCAAACTGTTTTGGTCAAAAATCAGACGAGGATGATGCAACCAAACTCTCTGTTACGGGGTATGATGCTTGAATTGGTAAACAACAATGAGAATCACCCAGAAATGAATTGCACAGGAGACACAAAGATTTATACGAGGAAAAAGCCCTTGATCAATGAATGATCTCCGGTATAAAAAACCTCGGGTGATGGAAACTACCGATCACCAACTCAAATTAAACAATAATCCTTTTACAACTTCGGATGATAGCGAGCTAAGTACAAGGATCACTATAGTGTATCGTGTAGAAATGTATGAAAAATGCTAAGTGTTTTGCCGAGAGCTGGTGAGTGCAGTTGTACGAGTGTGTGTAGCCAAAAATAACCAAATGTTCTTAATAAATAGCTCGCTACCCCCTTAAAATTAGAAAATATCTAGCCTAACTAACTGTCCGCATTTCGTGCCTTCTCCCCACGTTCTCCATAACGTTCACAATGGTCAAGCACATGCAGAATTGAAGGGAATATGCTCCAGGAATATTGCCATGACCAAGTCCAAGCCGGTACTCCTGCAAAACAATACCGAATTCAAAGTGAACAATCATTAGTATAAGGATCCTTAGGATGATCCATGATCCTGATCCTGAAGTACTTCTGAGGATCACTAATTGTCACAGAAGTAAGGATCACCAAACAGGATAACACTTGAGGATCACAGGTCATTAAGAAATCCTCCCCTAACAATAACTAGAGCCAATATTAATTTTTCTAAATGAGAATATCTAGTTTCAGCATCTAATAAACTTTTACTAACATAATAGACATGATATTGTTGACCTTCATGATCCTTTACAAGGACGGCACTTACAGCATTCCCTGATACTGCGAGGTATAGGGATAGTGGTTCACCATTTTCAGGTTTCATCAATAGAGGTGCAGTTGAAAGATACTGCTTCAAATCCTGCAGGGCTGCTTCATGCTTCCCTTTCCATTCGAACTTCTTGTTTTTCTTTAGGATATCATAAAATTCCTTACATTTTTCCGAGGATCTTGAGATAAATCTGTTCAATGCCGCTACTCGTCCAGTCAGTCTTTGAACATCCTTCATATTGGTAGGTGACTTGATACCTAAGATGGCTTTGATCTGTTCTGGGCTAGCTTCTATCCCTCTTTTAGTTACCATATATCTTAAAAAATTTCCTGCTCCAACTCCAAAATGGCACTTGGCAGGATTTAGCTTCATATTATATTGATCCAGGATATCAAATGCTCCCTTAATATCCTGGAGGTGATCCTCAGCCTTCTTAGATTTTACCACCATATCATCAATGTACACCTCCATGGTGTCCCCCAGCTTGTCTTTAAACATCATGTTCACCAATCTCTGGTACGTTGCACCTGCATTTTTTAAACCAAAATGCATAGCAGTATAACAATAAATACCTGTTGGTGTCATGAAGGCAGTATCCTCCTGGTCTGAAGGTTCCATTTGAATCTGCTGAAATCCTGAGGATACATCCATGAAGGTTAACATCTCATGGCCGGCAGTAGCGTCCACCATTGCATCAATATGAGGAAGAGGAAATGGGTCTTTGGGACAGGCTTTATTCAAGTATGTGTAATCTACACAAACTCTCCATTTCCCATTTTTCTTCTGTACCACGACTACATTTGCTAGCCATCTTGGAAACTTGACTTCTCTGATCATTTTGGATTTCAATAGCCTCTCTACTTCTTCCTGAATAATCATATTTCGCTCCGGAGCAAATTTCCTTCTCTTTTGTTGGACAGGTTTGAATGATCTGTCAATACCGAGCTTATGTGTTATAATATCTTTGGAAATGCCTGTTATATCCTCATGCTTCCACACGAATGTTGACATCCTGCATTTCAAAAAGTTAGTTAACTGTTCTTCAATATCCTGAGGGATATTGGTTCCTACGAGCACCGAGATATCCGGATTATCCTGATCCAGGATAATTTTCTTTACATCCTGCTCTGAAGCCTCCACGATATCCTGGGCCCGCATCTTTAATTGCTATGCTACATTAGGCTTGGTTGAGGATTTCATTGAGGATGAGTAACATTCATTCGCCTCCTGCTGATCACTATCAACCTTGACAACCCCCCAAGGGGTAGGGATCTTGATGCATTGATGATAAGTTGATGGCACAGCTTTCGTATCATGGATCCATGGCCTACCCAATATGATATTATAGCAGGATAGGGAGTCCATCACACAGAAGCATTGTATTGAGTTGACCCCTTCAACATATACTGGTAACTTTATCTCTCCCACTGTGTTCCTAGCCTCTCCACTGAACCCAACAAGCACGGTGGATTTCGAAGTGATATCCATTGGAGATACATTCATTCTCTTCAAAGTCTCTAGTTGGATTATGTTGACGGAGCTGCCATTAACCACCAATATCCTGCGTACAAAATGGTTAGCCACATATAATGTTATTACCAGAGCATCATGGTGAGGATCCTGGACAGTATCCCTGTCATCACTGTCGAACGTGATCACTTTATCAGTTGTAAGGGTTGACATCCTGGGTGGCTTATCTCCCCTTTCTGCCTTAGCTTCCTTTACATGTCTTTTTGCTGCAGAATAAGACGTCCCGCAAATGTCGGATCCTCCTGAAATAAAGTTAATTATTTTTGCATCCGCAGGAGGTGATGCTGCTCGCTCAGGATCCTTCTCAGGATCCTGACCCTTATTCTTCTTTCTTCCCAAGAGGTCCTTCAGATATCTCTTGCTCAAGAGATAGCTTATTTCTTTCCTCAAAGCGATGCAATCCTCAGTAACATGTCCGAAATCCTCATGGAAGGCACACCATTTGGACTTATCCTTCCAATCAGCTTTTTGTTGATTCTTCCGAGGCCACCTGGCTTTGTCTCCTAAACCATGCATAGCATACATCCGTTCAGGTATGTTAATAAAAAAGCAATATTAAGATAATTCAGGATACTCCTCAGGATCCTCGTCTTCAACAACATTCACTTTCTTTCTTACGATATGGTTTAAACGAGGATTCTAATTTCCTATTGGTTAATTCATAAGTGATAGATGAATTCATCCTCTCTTGCATCTTTTTGTCATCCTCCAGTCGAATATATCTTAAAGCTCTGTTTCGAGCTTCATCCAAGTTCCTGCATGGGTTCCTTACAAGATCTTGGTAAAACTGAGAATCTTTTTGCAGCCCCATCTTGAAAGCCTGCACAGCTGTTGCAACATCAAGATGTGGAATATCTAAGGATTCTCGGCTAAACTTGTTCACATAATCTCTTAAGGATTCCTGAGGTCCTTGAGTTATCCTGTAGAGATCACTTGTTAGTTTTTCAAAACTTCGACTGCAAGAAAATTTACTATTAAATAAATTCACTAGGTGAGCAAATGATGTAATCAAATGAGGAGGAACGTTTAAGAGCCATTTTAAGGCTGATCCTGTTAAGGTAGAACCAAAACCCTTGCATAGGCATGCTTCCTTGAGGTCCGGAGGGATAGGGTTGATCTCCATTCTGTCCCTATACTGGGCAATATGCTCTTCAGGATCCGTAGTTCCGTCATAGAGCTTCATGTTGGGGGTTTGAAATCTTTTTGGGATTTCAGCATCGCAAATAGGATATGTAAACCAGGATATCCTGTGGCTGTCTTGGGACACTTCCGGAATTGGCTGGACCACCCCAGGTACACTGGATATCATGTCCTTCAATTTCTGAAGTTCCCTAGAAAATGCTGATGTCATACCTGTATCAGTTGACATCTTGACCGAGGAGGGTATTTCAGGAGTATGATTCTGATAATGGCTAGGCACAATATTTCCCCTGTTATCCTCAGTATATACGGCCGAACTGAAGTTCAAAGCTCTGGACAGTAAAGGAGTGACAATATCCTCAGCGGGCTTGCTTGAGCTGGATTTCAAGAGTTGTATTTCTCTCATCAGCATTTGGTTGGTTTGCTGCTGTTGCCTCATCTGTTCCTGTACACTACCAAATAAGGTTAGAATTTCATCATTAAAAGCCAAAACAGGACTAGATCCCTGAGTGTTCCGAGTAGGGATAATATCCTGAGGTTGTGAAGAAGCTTGCATCCTTGGAGGAGGTGGTGGAAGCGTCGAACCAGTAGTAGCAGAGGTTGTAGCAGACACGGTGGAAGAGCTCATGTTTGATCTCGAGGCTATTGAAAATAGTGTAGCAAAAAGTTTTGAAAATAGAAAACCAAGTAACGATTTCGCAAAAGTTTTTAGTAGAAATAGCACCACTTGCCCCACGGTGGGCGCAAAATTGTTTTGGTCAAAAATTACCGAAGCAATTAATGATCAAATTAGTTAAGTGAGGTAGTGTGCTAAGAAAGTGTGTTAAAAATACGCTAATTTAGTTGTTTGCAAAAATAGTTTTCAGGATACGGCTCAGGATATTGAGCTGTATCTGTGATCAAACAATGAGCAAAAAGTAAAGGGGGTGACACGAGATATGCGAAGAAAGCCCTTGATTAATCTAGATCGCCGGCACAAAACCTCGGGAGCTGACAATCGCAGCTGCCTTGTTCTTCTTATTACTTTAAACGTCAGGATACAGTGCAGGATATTGATCAGATCACTAAGTGTTACAATGCTTTTTGTGAAAGTGAGAGTTGCAAGAGAGTAAAGTGTTAGAGAGCAGTGAGTGTTGTTGTGTCCTATTCGATCTGATTTATCCATCTATTTATAGCTAAGAAATACAAAAAAAATTCCTATAAATGGGGGATGCCTCCGAATATTCCATAGTTAACGTTATGGACCGAGTAAAGCGGCTTCAACGTCTTCCTTCGAACGACTTAGACCGAGTCTTCCGGGGAAAGGGTCCTCATGAACGTTACAAGCCTGGACTCGTATTCCTGCACATAATCCGTTAGTAATCCTCAGGATACCATTCAGGATGTTACCAATATCCTGAATCAGCATCCTGGGCATGAACATATATCATACAACCAAGATATAATTTAAGATATTATCCAGGATATGAGCTCAGAATTTCACCCATAACAGTAATTAAAGTACAACATCAAAAATAGAATTAACAACATAAAATAATTTATTTCTCCTCTCAAAATCACTTTTATTAGATTTTTTACACATGTGTAAATTTTCATTATTTACGAATTCACGTAAATTTAAACGTGTAAATTAAATTTCTAACATTGTATTCGAATAACAATGATAAGTGCAAAAAAATTTTTGAATTTGAATTATTTTTGACAAATTTCTTGTTATTTTTTTATTTGTTCTCACAGTTCTCATAATATTTAGCGTTCTCATTTAAAGTTTCCCACACACACACACACACACACACACACACACACATATATATATATAGAAACGGGATCAGGAGAAAACGGTAGAAAGTGTGAGAACGGTGAGAACGCTTCCTGGCCCAACACGTGTCGCGCGACATAGAGAAGGGCGGAGGGGCTTTTTTGTCCTTTGATATTTTCTTTTTTTAAACGCGTGTTATATCACCTTTCCATTTTTTGGCGTTTAATAAATACGCAACGTTTTTTTGTTGTTTTTACATCAGGATCATATTAAACATTTTGGCGTTTTAAGCAAATTTTGGCTTTTTTATAGTTTTTAGATCAGGATGCATGACCATAATGTAAAAAACATCAGTTATTTTTTTCTTATGTTTATTTATTTTTTATTTTTTTTTCTATCAAGTGTTGTGCCATTTAGGATCCAGGGCTATAGTGCTGATTTTTCCAATAATCCTTTTTTCGCGTTTTATATACCAACATCGTGCTTTGCTAGCATCCGTTCTCCTTGTTTTCACACTATCAGGCGTTTTGACGTTTTTTATTAGTAGATATTAAATAACAGAGAATTAGATAACAAACAATAGAAAATGGAAAAAAAATTATAATCTAATTTCACATCCAAATCTTTACTATCATCAGCCTCTTCTACTTTAATCTTTTTGGCGTTTTGATCCTTTTTTGAATACCTTATGAAGACCCTTTTTTATTGTGGTTTGATATATACTTGTTTGGTGACATGTTGAACACCAACGCCTGCTCGAATGTAATCATCTCTTCATGGCATCAATAAATCCATCAAGAACAAAGTGACATGATGATCATCAGTCTTTTTTTCATGAATATTTGTCCATCTCATTCAGCAAAAACTTATAGAGATACCCACCTCAGAGTAGAATCCATTCAGTGAAACTTTATTCAGAAAAATACTCAATATAGAAGAAATGAGATTCTGCATCTGTGGCTTTTTTAAGTATCTTTTTTGCCGTTTTAAGGTGAATGGTTTTTGGAAAGTTGGCGTTTATATTTTTTGGTTTTTTGTGATAAGTTGATTGTGCAGAGACGTCTCTCTTATTGGATGTTTTTGGCGCAAAGTTTAGGCGGGATTTTTATTTATAATAAATGATATTAATAAAGTAGCCGTCTTTTCAGTTTCCGTGATTATTTTTTACTCTTTTTTGTTCATCTTTTTATGAGTTTTTAGGGTCATAGATTTTCCATCTCCCAAGTTTGGCGTTTTTAATGGGTTTAAGTTGTTTTTGGCGTTTTTTTTTTCATTTTTAGCTTTTATTAATTAATTCTTCTGCAAACTACTTTCATTATAGTTTGGAAGTTTTTGGCATTTTTACTCCATTTATGGTGTTTTCATATGCATTATGACTATTTGGCGTTTTATTAAGATAATGTATTTTTTAATTCTAAGTTGAAAAATTCATAACAAACAACAGAAAAAGAAAATTAAAAAAATAAAAGTAAAAACAATTCATCTTCCAAATCTTCACTGTCATCAGTCTCTTTTTTCTTAGAATCATGTTCGCTGGTGGTTTGGCTTAGTCATGCTTGTGTTTGTGTGGCTGTTTGGAAAGACAAAATGACATAAGTTTTTTGTTTGAATATGTATCTTCAAACAACTCATGTTATTCGTCTTTTCATGCCATTATAATATTCATCAAGAACAAAACACAGAAAATTACATTAGTCTGACCCCAGCATGTTTTTGTTTATGATTTGTCCATCTCATGCAACAAAATGTTATTTGAGTTACAGCAGTTTAGGGAAGAATGCATTATCCGAAACTTTGGCATTTTTGGCGTTTTACTGAGGAAATAGTGTATCTGAAAGAACCTTCGATTTTTTTTGGAATTTTTGATGTTTGAGTATTTTGGCGTTTTCTAAGATGAATGGTATATAGTAGAAAATATGACTTTTTGAGTAGTTTGTGTTTGATGTTTTTGGGGATTTTGGCGTTTGTAAGATTAATGGTATATAGTAGAAAACATGGCGTTTCAGGTTCTAGGATGTGTTTTTATGTTTGGGATGTTTTTGTTTATATAGCGATGTGTTTTGGTCTGTATTGGCGTTTTATTCATCAGTATGGCGTTTTGGTTTAGAGGTCTAAAGACCTTTTTACCCTTAATGTGGCGCGTCCACGTAATAAAATTGATGTTCTTTACGAAAACGCCACCGCGCCAATCTAGTCCATAGATTGTTTTAATCGGACGATCCATAAGCGTTCTCACCGTTCTCACACTTTCTACCGTTTTCTCTAAATCCCGACCCTATATATATATATATATATATATATATATATATATTATAATACATGAGGGAAGGATTCCCAAAAGTTAAGAATTTCTTCCCCCATTATTTATAAATAAACCCCTAGAATGAGGGTAAAGTGGTCTTTTAAACCATAATTATTTTTTAGTCCCTCAATCTATTACATTTAAATCCTTGACATTTAACATAATTATGGGTAATTAGTTACACTCCCCCCCCCCTCTTTAATTCTTTAATGTATTCCTGCGATATCTTACAACCCGTAATGTTTTAAAAAAATCCGAAGGTACCATGACGATCGGCACATTTTGTTAAACGTTTCGATAGTTGTTTTTTTAGTTTCGCCGTGCGTTCATAAAGTACAAATAGCCGATGCGTAAATGTACAATTGAGTAAAGCCAACATTTGTTTTTTACCCAATCCTGCTTTGACCATTACCTAGCTACCGTGCATTAACATTTGTTTTTTACCCAAGTTTTTTGTTTTGAACGACATTAATAAACTAAAATATTCCCTAATTTTACTTGTACTGAGTCAGTTTGTTGTGACATGTTTAATATAGTATAGATAAAACTCACAACAAACTTCCTATTTAACATGCCACAACAAACTAAACAGGATATGTGCATCTTATTTTAAAAACTTAAAACTCACAACAAACTTCCTAAATAAGTGGATGACCAATCTAAAACTAAACCCTAATGGACTACTATGAATACATAGCAAACACTCACAATTCTACATTTCTATTGCTAAACAGATTTAAAATATGGAGCCAGTTCTGAATTCACTTGATGCGAAAAAACAAGCATGCGATATTGAAAAATCTAAGGTTGGTTCTATGATAAGTTTTGTTATATCGCAATAATGAATAATTGTTTTCTTTTGTTTACTTTTATATGAATACTAACTTATTTGATTTTTCAGATTCAACACACCAATTTAAACACCCCAGTTGTCGAACAAGCTTTTGTTAGTTTTTAAGTAATATTTTCGCTTATAATCTTTCATATTAACAAGTTCATTATGTTATTATTTGGTGTTTTATTGTAGGATGATGGTGATAATAGTGTTGAAATTATTTCTTATGCTGCAATGTTCAGTCCATAAAAGTCTAATCTTCAACGTCAATTTAGTAAAGAGGTGATTTTAAAATTTATTTAATCTTTTTTAAAATTTTTTATTCAATATTTGTTTTTTTATAAAGTTTATTTAATCATTTTTTTACTTTTTTATTAAATTTTTGTTTTTTAAGGATCGGAAGTATGAGAATCAAAAGAAAAGATCTAAGAGACTCTCTGAATGGAAATGGGTCGAGGTTATAAATTTAGATGATTCTGAGGACGATGAGAAAGAAGATGAATTAGATGATACTGCTGGTTCGAGCACAAACAAGAAAAACGGATCAAAAAAGAAGAGAAATTAGATGAAATATATCAAGTGTTTTTATGTTTTTTTTCATTTTCAGTTGTTTTTGTTTGATCTAGACTATCCCATGAATAATAAAGTTTATTTTATATTTGAAGTTTATGTTTTGTGTTATTTTATTGCACTTATAATTTACATCTCGATTGAACTAATATACTTTTGTCATTTGTTTAGTATTTTTTATTAACAAACGAATCTTTACATGTTTAAAACAGTTTTTCTATACTTTATTTATTATTAATTTTTATAACAAAACAAAACTTTGATATTTAGTAGATAGATAGTAAAATTTGATATTTAGTAGATAGATAGTAAACTATATCCCAAAACTATGTTCCAAAATTTTAGGAATTATTTAATACTAATTTACGATATTAGTAGATAGAAAGTAAACTATATCCCAAAATTTTAGGAATTATTTAATACTAATTTACGATATTTATTTAATACTAATTTACGATATTTAGTAGATAAATGGTAAACTATGTCCCAAAATTTTGGGAATTATAAGTCAACTAATTAGGTCCTCCAAGTTAATTATATGGGATGAGGCATCGATGGTGAAACGTTAGGCGATAGAGGCAGTTGATCGAACATTGCAAGACATTATAGGTGTTAGGCTCTCATGTGTAACACTTATGACATATATCCACCACAATAATGTTATCATATACAAATAAGAAAACTACCAACAACGAGTGCCGCAATCCAAAGTGTCGCCCCCGCCGCATCGCGCGGGCACCCTACTAGTATATATATATATATATATATATATATATATATATATATATATATATATATAGGGATGAGATTTAGGGAAAACGCCTAAAAGTGTGAAAACGGTGAAAATGATTTTTGTGTTGACATGTGGCGTTGGTGCTAACTTACACTAAAGGTAATATTGTCAAAAAGTCTATGCACATGACACTCGCATGCAAAAAACCATTCGCATGCAAGTCGCATGCAAGTCACATGTATATTCCACCATCCTTTTTAAACTCACGTAACTTTTTTATACGTGATTTTTTTTAAATATTATACCATAAAATCGAGTGTTTTATTATTTTTCCAACGAGTATACTAGTGCTATACTTTTGAAATAAAAAATGACATGAACTGGGTGTTCAAATAAAAAAGTCATAAAACACACAGTTAAGAAAAAATGCCATAAAAATACCCAGTTGAAAACGCCATAAAACACATAGTTCAGAAGAAAAAAAACCCATGAAAATCCAGTTGAAAACGCCATAAAAACACTTAGATCTGAAAACGTCCTAAAAAAACTAGTTGAAAACGCCATAAAAACACCCACTTCAGAAAACGCCATAAAACCCCAGTTGAAAACGCTATAAAGAAACAAAGTTCAAAACGCTATAAAAAACCCAGTTCATTTTTTTTCAAAAAATATATCAATAGTATACTCGCTGGAAAGATAAAAAACGCTGAGTTTTATGGTGTAATTTTTTTATCAAAATAATCACGTATAAAAAATTTATTGGCGTTTAAATTTGATGGGGGGAAATGACATGTGATTAACATGTGCACCTTTGTTTGAATCTTCCAATTTTACCCCTCCTAGTAGTTCAAAGGTTACCATTATTTACAAAAATGTCACCGCATCATCTTAGACACAAATCACAAAGATCTTATGACTGAAAATCGTTCTCACTGTTTTTACACTTTTAGGCGTTTTCTCCTAATCCTGTTTCTCTCTCTCTCTCTCTATATATATATATATGATTAGATTCAAGAGTGAACACTAGTGTATTTACGAACTGAGCGAACTAATCCTAGTCATACATATGTGTGAATCAATGGTCAGAATTTATTCAGTCAGTTTGCAAATATACTAATGTTCACTCTAGAATATATATACACACATTACAACTTATTAGTAGAATAACTATATAATCCTTTATGTTGTGTAATCTTATCTAAATTAACCATTTCAAAATGCATAAGGAATATCGATAATAAAATGAATTTATTTAGATAATTTGAAGATAATTATATATGAAGTTATTTGATTTTATATATACATCTTTGAACATTTATAGAAATAAATGAATATTTTCAATTAAAAATTAAATAGGAGACAGAGAGGTGGGGAAAAAAATAAATAGTTTTATTAAATAACACGTGTCCCTTTTAGGTTTCTTTGATCATATTGTATATGTAAAAATAATTATATATAAAAAATATTTTAAAGTCTAATTGCATACAAATGTTGTAAATTAGAGTATATAAAAATATAATATAAAAATACTAATACTTTATTGTTCAAGGGATTAAATGGGTATTTTCAAAAGGATTAATCACGTTTCTTTTGGAAGATATTCTTGCAACAATCACATGGCACCAAGAAGATATTATTTTAATATTGGGCAATTTGAAGTCTTGGTTGCTTTAACATAATTAATTAATTAATTAAGAGACTTAATAGTTTCACATATAACCTCATAATATCCAATAATCACCTGCTGGACCTTGTAATTTATCGAATATAATTTATGATACAATAACAAATAGCAATATCATTTATTGACGAGCATCACAATAACAATACAGAAAATCACAATAGTTCTTTGGATAATTCAAGATACAAGGGTATGTTCTGTGAAATAACTATCTACCCCAATAGCTAGTAAAAAGTGTTGTTATCTTATAGCCAAGTCACTGTCACGTAGAAAGTAACTGAACACCCAATATCTAGGTGTAATAGAATAATGAAAATAATAATGATAATAATAATAATAATAATAATAATAATAATAATAATAATAATAATAATAATAATAATAATAAAGCAAACAATGTAATTGGTTGAAGAAGGCAGTGGCCCCACATGTTTGTGCCCTTGTCGCAATTATTGGGCTAGCGTTGGTACCCATAACGCCCATGAATGACGCCCTGGCCTCGTGTTTGTCGCCCCAAGAAGCCGACGTTGCCTCCCTGCCATTCTACAACGAATGGCCCAAAAATAATTGTGAATGTTACGTTAGCCGGACAAACGTAACAAGTTGAATAGTTACCGACTTTATTTACCATTTATTTCAGAAAGCTTATTTCCAATTTATCATTTTTGTTTAAACATTTGAGTTGTGGAGTCAAAATTCTAAAATTAGGGTCACAAAATATTCATCACGACTATTGAAGAAACACAGAACTAATCTGGTGATTAGTTTGTGGTTTGTTCCTTGACAAATAAGGTTAATCTTCTTTGTCTCGTCAAGCTGTGATCATGATTATCCCGCAAAACACTAAACACCCCGTTAAGCTCATTACAAGGAAGAGAATAGGGGGTTCTCCTCGTAACCACTCTTCGGCGTGAGAATAAGTAGGTGCTTTAAGGGTTAAGTATGTAATTAAGAGAATTAGAGAGCAAGGAAGTGGATCCTTAAACCTGTAGATAAAGGTTCCTATTTATAGTCGGAGTGGCATGGAAGGGGATGGGCCGATGGGCCTCGGGCTTGAAGTCGACAACGAGGAATATCCGTTTTGTCCCCTCACCATTAGTGCTTCTGGGCGAGAGGGGACCTGGCGCACACTGATTGGATCCATGTGGCCTGACCATTGTCTTTGTTGTATGTTCTGTCATCAGCGACTAAGTGGAGATCGTGGTGCAGTTGTCGGCGCACGCTAATTGGTGCCACATAAGCGTCCTTGTGTACCTTCTTGTCTCCTGTACGATTGTTAATTGTGGAGCATGATCGGATACAGCCTGTTGTACGCTCATTGGTCCATTGTACTGTAACATCCGTAAAAAAAACGGATCCCCGAAACCCGACTCATATTGTAAACCGATCTGAAATATTTGAATAAACGTGAATTTATAGTTGTTTATGGAATGAATTTATAGTCATAAGGTTGAAAATTTAAATTAAAAATAAAAAATAAGAATAAAAATTCGTTAGTCTGTTAAACTTTACAAAAGAAAGTGATTAACGAAGTTTAGTATTATATATAAACTGAGTTAGAGTGGTTAACTATCTATATTAAGGTTTAAAATTTTGGTTAACAGAGTTTAAAGATTTACTAGTTAAGTTGTGAAAGTTAATAAAAAAAATGTATAACCCATGGTGCTAGGACCCGATATCGAAACCGGGATCAACCCGGTAGACATATAACGAAGCGACCAACTGGGATATGTGCCAAGTTTTGATGAGATGGAGTTTATAGTACCTATATGTTGCTGTTGTTTATTCAACCAAACCAGCTGATCTACGTGTTAACACGTTTAATCTGACCATCGTTTAATATATATACACTCGCTAAAACGAGCAATATCTTCTTCCTCGATGCTGAAAAATGAGTTCAGCGAAAAAGGTTTTTCAAATTTGAATTCTTGTAACGTATGGGCAACTAAATCATCAGTTTCTAGTTTGTTTTAATCACGAATCAATTTCTTAATAACTCCCAGTCATAATTTCACAATAACGGCCTTATATTATGATTCCATTAAAACACCATTAAAGGGTGTTCAAGAACCTTCAAGAACCCCAATTTTTAATCACTCAAATTGTTACAACTGAGACCCAAAAACCCGTACCAAACAATTCTGGAAGCATTTCACCCTAATACCCACTCTCTAAACCCACAATCAAGGTTCCATAAACGCGAATTTGAGGCATAACGAATCTAGGGCACCAAACTTCTAGTCTTGATTTCTCTCTCCTACGAACGCCAAATCAGGTAATTCAAAAGTCTAGTTTTTTTATTTTTTCATGCTCTACCAAACCCCTCTAGCAATTTCTATGATAGAGGGCATTATCTATATGAATTGAAATTTCTAGAAACTAGGGTTCTTTATTTCTAAAATTTGGGGCTTTTTGGTTTAGGATGCTATGTGGTAAAATTGAATATAGGGTTATGTTTAGGATTATGTTAGGATAGTTTGTATGAATTTTTAGAATTTTTGGATAATGTTTGGAATTATTATTGACTTTTTTTTAGAAATATATATTGAGGATTACATGTAAAATAAGATATAAAATTTGCTAACCTCATATTCTTGATCATGCTTTAGGATGCTAGATATAAAAATTAGGGTATGGAAATTCTTATGATTTGCCTATTAGTCTAAAAAGAATAATCCCTAAGTTTTATTTGTATTTAGCTAAATAATTAAACGGTTAAAAGGAACCTAATATATATATATATGAGGATGTAATTTTATTTAGTTTAGTGGAATTTATATTTTTGATCATGAAATCACATAATACAATTAAATTTCATACTTTAAAAATTTTAGACTTAGTTGTAGAAATATTAAGTAGTGTAAATTATGGATTTTACCTATAATGTCAAGATAATAACTAAAGGCTAAGACGATTACTTTTAATTACTCAACACCTTAAACCCTAGAGTTATTTTGTATATTATTTTTGATATCTATTGATTGGTATTTCTATATATAAAATATATTCTAGGATAGTATCTTTTCGTGGAGTTTTCCTCAAAATCTGTTCGTTCGTATCAAGGATATAACAGAACGCAAACCTGTGAGTAATTTCTTCCTTTCCCCATTTTTACACTTTTACAAACCTTGGGGTGCATCATGTTACACATTCCCAAATTACTCAACATGCTAATTCTAGAGTTATTGTGTGGATGCCTATATACGTTTCCATTATTCTACATGCTACAATTTGTCAAGTCTATTGCATGCTATTGTGTCATGAGGATCCACGACTGACTAGGTTCCTCATGGCCATGGGTTGTAGCCTAGTATCACCAACGGTATTAGTCTCGTTCCTCGGGGCTTGAGACTAATGCACGCTATTGTCATGAGTCTATTATTCTATTGTGCTTCGTATTGATAAATGGTTGTGTACTTGTTTGATGTTATGTGATATTTGCCTAAGTTTACATTATGAGACATTCACCATTTTAACCTTGAATTGCATGTTAAAATTATTTATTTTCAAAATTTAATTTATGAAAATGTTTTTGAAATAAAATGAGGAAGTTACCCACCAACATGTTTATTGACCCAAAATATATTTTTTTTCCTAACGTGATGCAGGTAATCAAGGTTGATGATCGAGTGGAGAGGTCACGTAGCATGGGCCTTAGGAAAAATAAATGGGAAAACCTATGTTATCTTTTGTTTCGAACTTTGTATAAACATTTGTTATTCTTATATGTTAAGTGACATTTTAATTTGGTTGTGCTTTAAATATTGTAACTTTAATTAGTGTCATTAGCTATGGGTAATCGGTCCGCTCCATACTTATCCGCTGCGGGTCGGGGTGTGACATGCACCTTTAGTACTTGTCCTTAGATTAGCTGCGCTTCTGTCCTCCGCGGTGATACTAGGAACGCCCCATGTAGCCGGCGCAAGGTCCGAGAAGTCAAGATTTTCATCCAAGGAGCATGTAGCCGGCGCAAGGTCCGGGAAGTCAAGATTTTCATCCAAGGAGCCAAGTGTGAAATCTGGTCTTGTGTTTGTGTTGAGCCCGTTCGCGACCTAGGTTACACCTATTTTGTTAGCGCAAAGTTGGGAAAGCTACCAAATTAGTCTGTTAAGGATATGGTTTCGTGCGCGACCTGCTTGGGTGGCGCAGGATTTGGGATCATACCCCTTCAAGTCCCCCCAGTTCAATGCTGCTTCCATGTGCGGAGCAAGTGGGTGGAGCTCTGGACTTAGAAAAGTAAGAAGTTAAGCCTGTTTTTATTCAGCTCTTCATGAGGCATCTTCGAAGCTAGAATAGCTGGCGCGCGTATAATGTGCTGCAATGCACGTGGCGCAGCTGCCCAGCTGGCGTACGTGTAGTGTGTTATAATTTACGTGGCGCAACAACCTAGTTTACTGTTGAAGTGATGTGCTTCATTGTGCAGGGTCATTCTTGAAATTTGAGAGTCTTCTTTGATAGGAAAGTTGGCACGCGTGTGCATGTTTTGTTAATTGCACGACGCAACATCCTAGCTTGTTTTTGAAGCAATCTGTGCATTTGCACGGGAAAATTTCTTGAAATTTGAAAAGATCGACTGGCAGGTTGGTGCAAGTTGGCGATGACAATGATGTTTGAGTTGATTGCTGACATAATGACGATTGTGTTTTCACTGTGTCAGGCGCGCCGTTTCGTCTGCTGTCAGGCGAGTGAGGCCCACGCGCGTGTGGTAACCGTCGTTTCGCTTTTCCCGCTTGACGTGTCAACTCCTGGTTGGACACGCACGTGGCTGGTTCGGCACGATTACCCATCGCATTAAATGCGATGGGTATAAATAGGCGACACGGGGAGATTGAAAATCACTGTTTCTTCAGATCTCTCCTTCTTCTCTCTTCTTATCAACGAATCTTCGATTGAAGATTTTCAAATCTTCAACGTTTTTCTTCAGATTTTCAAGTTTTTTAGTAGTTCTTCAAAGAGTTCTTTGAATTTTTAGACCTTCTAAAGTTTTCTTAGAATTCGTAAGTTTCTTTCTTCAAAGCAAAGATGTCTACTGGTGACGATGTTATTACTATAGAGGAGGCCGGTGGTGGTTTGCCACCACTGAAGTGGGATCAAGGCCTCTTCGAGCAAGTTATAAGGAGTTATCACCTTACCCCCGCGTGGGATGCAAGATACCCTTCACAAGGGCAAACGACTGCAGACGCGCCGCCTAGTTACATTACATTATTGCTGACTTTTTTCTCCGAAGGAAACTTCCGGCTGCCGCCCACTTATTTCCTGGGTAACATTCTTCAGTACTAGGGTTTCATATTTCTCAAATGAGCCCAATGGGTATGGTGCGCGTCAGGCACTTCGAATTCGTTTGTCGGTCCTAGGGAGAAGAGCCAACGGTTGAGAAATTCAGAGTCTTCTACCAACTTCAAAGTAATATGGGATTTTTCTCTTTTGCTCTGCGCAGTGTGAAGAAAATCCTGATCAGCCCTCCTAAAAGCTTCCATGATTAGAAGATGAAACTTTTCTTTATTCACACGGAGGTAATTTTAATGACGATGCAGTTTCGAGGAATGGGGCCGATCCCTAAGGATGATATGAAGATTCCGCGCGGCGTGTCATGGTATGAGAATCGGATGGCTTTGCCTAACCTAGTTTTTAGTGAGCAAGTGCTAGTCGCTGCAGGAATGAGTGACAAATGGCCTGAAGACAGCGAGAGTGTGCCTGTCTTGCTTCTTGATGGTGAAGGTAAATTTCCTTCTAGTAGTCCCTTTTCAAGGGTTTTTGAAAAATTATTTAATTTATTGCCAACTTCTTTTCTTGAAAGTAGAAACCACGTTGTATCAAAGTGCTTTTCCCACTTTTGCTGGTGTTATGGGCGCGAGACCCTTGCATGATGGCGAGGAATTCTGGTTGGAACAGATCCGAACTAACTTTATGTATGTGTGGGTTGAAGCATTTGCTGCTCCTCGCTTGCCGCTGAAGGTGCGCACATCCTCAATCCTAGGCCATGTAGGGCTATAACTCCTGTTGGGAAAGAGATTGTCTATCTTTCTAGCGAGGAGTCTGTAGCCTAATCCGAACATGAGTTAAATCCTTCACATGACCTATTTGCAGGTGTGTTGCGCAATCTAGGTGTTGACCCTGAAGAGAAGAAACCAAAGAGGGTCTCGAAGAAGAAAACAACAGCAGCCGGGGGCGCAACCATGAAAAAGACAGAGATGGCCGACGCGACATCAGATGCTGCGTCGTAGAAATGTACTCAATGTCAGCAAAGTATACTAGAAGACTTTGTGTATGTGTCTGATTCCTTTGAGGAATTGTACGTCGTAGGTGGAAAACACAAGGGAGTGTGGCGGCAGGAGCGCGGGCTCTAAGGGCCCTGGATCCAGCGCGGCCCCGACGTCTGCTCATGTTGAAGGTACCAAAGAAGATCCGGATCCTAAAAAGGTTGCTGGCAGCATGCCTGCTATTGGGAAAAAAGGAAGCCTAAGAACCTTGTACACCGAAGTCTCGCCTGGTAAATGTTCTTATACTTGTGTTTTCTTGCTTCCTTTTTACTTTGTTTCTTGAGCTTTTTTCTCGATTGCAGAGGCAATTACCAAGAGGCCAGCTGCGCGACCGAAAAAAACTGTCTCCCTTCCCAAGACTACTGTTGGCGAGAAAGGAGATGAAACTTCTAAGGCTGGGATGCAGCCAATTGATATAACTATGGAGGTCGTGGAGATTCCGGAGGTTGTGAAGACTGCTAGGGTTGAGAACCCTATCGCGCAGCAGACACCCCACATTTAGATAAATATTACATCAACTGCTAGGGAGTCTACTGGTGATGTTCGTGAAGAAACGCATGTGGAGACCCGGAATATTGACGGTGTAGGCGCGGGTGGCAGAAAGGATGGCCCACCGAAGACTCGTAAACGGGAACCTTCGTCTATCCGGCCTGAAGATACTTTGGGTGACATCTATTACAAATCGTATGATGAAAGTCACGCTAATGAGATCCACGCCCCGATTTGGAAGGTCAGGCAAGGTGACACCTTTGCCGATTTCCTTCATCCAGGGAGTGGTTCATGGAGGCTTTCCCCCCGGGTGAAGTGCATCCTCAACGGGACCATGGGCATGATGCTTTGTAGAGAGCACATGTTTTTGCCCAGGTGTAACACCACGTAAAAACGTGTCCAATTATGTATAGACACGTGTCCTAAACTCTAAAATTTTGAAAGATTGAGTTTAAAGGACTAAAGTTGACAAACGGTGAAAATATGTATGCGAAGGGACTAAAAGTGTCAACATGCCAAACTTGTGCCTCTGAATGACCATACATGAAGAATATATTCTTAAACGAGTGATTAATTGAATATAAGAAGCCGTTCATGAAAATAATCGGAAGATTATAAATTACAAGGGTTAAACGTGTCAACATGTAAATTCTTACCTCTGAGTGACCTTTTAACGAACCCGATGCTTCGAAATCTTCTATTATACTCTCAAGAATAAGTGGTATAAATTTCAAGTGGTTTCGAGATCGTTAAGCAAGTTTTCAAGACTTTGGGTGAAAAGTGTCAAAGTGATGAAACTTGTGTTCATAGTGATATTTAACGAAACCGAGCCTAACAGAGTTTGATTATACATCCTTGAGATTCTACAAACTAACTACAAGGGCCTTATATGTCAAAAATAAGGTTGTATAAGGTTTTAAATGGCCAGGGACTGATTCTGCCAAGTTTTAAAATGTTTTAACCTGTTATACCAGTCATCGCGGCCTGCGTAGACTCTTGCTGAGTCTTACACGGCCCGCCTAAAAACGCCCAGCGCAGAAAAAATTGGACAGATGCAGGTTCAGCTGCAGAACCGACTTTAGCTTGTTCTAATCACTACCAGGGGCTGTTGGACGGATTTATATTACCACAAGGACACCTGGGGTGATCCTAGATACATCCAAAACAACTGCCAACATCTGAGAGCATGGGAAATTGCTATATAAGAGAGCCTAAGTTCTTGTTTATATGCACATTCATTTGCAACAACATTCAAAAACCATCTCTGGAGCTAGCAAGCATTAGGAGAAGATTGTCAAGTGTAGAAAAGATAGCAAGGACCTTAAGTAAGAGTTTTAATCCCTGCTTAGTCCATTTTATTAGCTTAAAAACTGAAAAGTCAAACATATCGTAATTAAGCTTTGACTTTCGGTTTAATCATAAATGGACCAGCCATTGACCGAAACGAAAGTGGTTATGGAACCATATTAAGGTAGGTGATTAACCCTTAAAAGGGCACCTCCTAATTATTTCGTTTGACTAGTTAATTGTCGGGTCAAACTAGTTAGTCAAAAAGTCAAACTGGACAGAAACTTTAAAAATAATTTAAACTAATAAAACAGAGGTTCTAAATTATATTTTAACATTCTAATGACTTGGTAATTATTATTAGAACATGTTTAATCAGGTCTAACCCGACAATTATCAGTCTAAGGTCAGTTTATAACCGAAAGTCGCAAAAGCTTGACTTTTGCTTTGACTTTCAGTTCTGACCTGTTTAAGCTTAATTCTTCCATGTTTTAAGCTTCCATTAGGACCATATTATATAGTTGTGTAACCTCCTGGAGTTATATTACTTGGTCCTTATTGGTTTGAATTATATACTCTTGTTTTGTTAATATGCTTATAAATGCCGTAAATGCCCTTTTGACATATAAATGAGATTTTTAGAAATGTGAGAGGACAAAAACCTTTGCTACTGATATATAAGCTTGTCCCAAAAATCTGACATCAGTTCTTGGTCTCAAACAGAAGTTATGCTCGATATCGTAATTAGAAGCTTTTTATTAATTAAATTGCGATATCTTGCATAAGACATGTTTAAACTTGGATTTTGAACCAAAACTCATTACCTACTGTTAAGATATTATTTTAAGGAATATTAAGATTTTTTGTCAGATTATAATCTGTTTAAATCATAGAATTCTTGTGTAATGATAATACCCTTTTCATGCATAAAATGAGATTAACAAATGATTTGAATGCCAAACCTTTTCCTACTGATTTCATACATTAAATAAACTATTTTGAGCATTTAAAACTTATCAAAATCTCAGATTTACATAAACATCTTGATTATCGTCAATTAGCGAGTTTTACACTATTTAGGTGCATAGTATGGTTTAAAACCATATTTAATATCTAAGACTTGTTACCTATTGAATTTTTAAACAAATTTCAATATTATTACAGTAGTTATAAGTTATAAACTCAGATTTCCAAATAATGTCCTTAAAAGCATATGTGAAATGACCAAAATGCCCTTTCGGGGCATAGTTTGGCCATAAATGGTAAACCTCACATATATGTAGTATCTTACTGATGTAATGAGATAAAATAAATATTTTTACTGATTACCAAAGACCAGAACTTTAGTTTGTTATAAAATCTCTTTTTAATAATTACTAAAATGACCAAAATGCCCTTACGGGACTTAAATTGGTTTTAAATACTTTTTGGGCATATATGTTAACATCCTACTGATGTATTAACATATTTTAAGCATAATAAGAATTAAGACCTGTATATAATTCATTTGTTTACCCGTTACGCATTTATGCGTTCGGATCGGTTTATGTGACTAGTTTACGTAAAATAGCCGAAACGGGTTTAAACTTATCATTAAATCCTCAAATTCCAGAATGTGTTTAGTTTACCCATATTATACAAGTATCCAAACTTGTCGGGTCTAAACCACATTCTATTCCGGTCTCCGCTTAATCTAGCGTTTAGAACCGTAAAGTTTCTTTCTAGCTAGCCGGTCTAAGTCCTTGACTTAACTAAAGACCCGTTAGCATCCTAATAGGTTATTAAACCTTCTATACAGATTAAGTAGCATCCAGTAGAAGGTATCATCATAAAGCTTTAGGATTTTATGGCTGAGTTACTTTTCACATTTAGCTCAGGTAAATACTTTTAATTTATTTTCCCTTATACAGGCTTGGGATATGGTATTATAATAATACCACTTGGTCGGGTATGAAATCATTTAATCGGATTGTGATTAATAAATTTACATAACCCGTTTTAATCTGTCTTGTTTGATAACATAAACATTAGGGGTTAATTCGACCGTGTCCTGGATATCCTCGGCTCATTTCATTTGAAAATGGCCACGACCTATGCACGGGGTGTAGGCATACACCTGTCAGATGCAAAATGCTAAAATATAAACCCACATGTTGGGGATAACTCCTTTGTGGGTTCTATAAGTGGTGAGTCGGTTAATCATGACCAGCTTCCAACCGGCCCCAATTGTATGACAAACATATAAATCTGTATACAAGATTATCTTAAATAATTGTCCTAAGTTATAAATGATTTGTGCCTTGTGCATCTAAATCAATTTTTCATAAACACTTTTCAAATGAGTCAGTTAATTGTATTTACCAGTGTAAACTGACGTATTTTCTAAAGACTGATTGACAGGTACTTCTCGTAAATAGGCTGGAGCTACTAGGTGTCATATAAACGGATCTTGCAAATCCCTAGATACCTGAAGTCTGTTGTTTTCCGTTTCTTGTATTTTTATTTATGATCCGTGTAGGATTATTGAATCGATCAAATGAGTCGATCTGAAGAGTTCTAATCCAAACCAAAGGCGGAATTCAATGATTCGGACATGATTGCAGCTTGATTAACACTAGAAATCACTTTAAATGTCGTTAGTATTGATTTGAAAGCTATTACAGATCGTACGACACTTCGGCAGCACCTCGACACCGGAATCAGAATTGTTGCAAATGAAGACACAAGTCACCTATATATAGGGTCAGCCAGTTCGCATGAACTGGAACAGTCCACTTTGCATGAACTGGTAAACCCAGCTTGCACGAACTGGTCAGTTCGTGTAGACTGGCTTGTTCTGACCTGTTTTCCGTTTTTCTCGAACTAGGTGACTTGATCTATCAAACCTATTACAAGACTCGATACAAGATGAAGGCGACATACATATGCACCAACAGACTCCCCCTTGGATATTGATGAGTCTTCAGTGTGTCGAGTCTTCAATCTTGATTAGTCTTCTCGCTCTTCCAAAGTATCTCTCTCTGTAAGCATCCTTCAATCTCTATCTTTCTCTTCTTTCTCTCAAAATCTCAATCTGGCTCTTTCAATCTTTCTAATTCTCTTGATCAAATCTCTTGATTCCTTAAGTTCTTCAGCATTAGCAACTGACGTGGACTGCAGGTTTTGAACCTGGCACTAATGTCTTCAGACTCCCCTTTGCTAGCAGACTCCCCCTTAAGTTGTTCCGGGATCGCAATCTGACATAGCATTCGTTCTAAGATAGTGTCTTGGCTCAAACTCTGCTCAGGCATAGACACGGGGATCTGCACAAACCTCTACCCAAAAGTAAATTTCACAATTGTTAAGATTTAACAAATTTAGAAGCTTTGATACCACTTGTAGGATCGTTGAATCGATTAAATGAGTCTATCAGAAGAGTTCTAATCCAAACCAAAGACGGAATTCAATGATTCGGACATGATTGCAGCTTGATTAACACTAGAAATCACTTTAACTGTCGTTAGTATTGATTTGAAAGCTATTACAGATCGTACGACACTTCCGCAGCACCTCGACACCGGAATCAGAATTGTTGCAAATGAAGACACAAGTCACCTATATATAGGGTCAGCCAGTTCGCATGAACTGGAACAGTCCACTTCGCACGAACTGGTAAACCCAGTTCGCACGAACTGGTCAGTTCGTGTGGACTGGCTTGTTCTGACCTGTTTTCCGTTTTTCTCGAACTACGTGACTTGATCTATCAAACCTATTACAAGACTCGATACAAGACGAAGTCGACAGACATATGCACCAACAATCCGCCTGTGGATCTTATTACAATCCAGTTTGTTATTCTTTCATTCGGACACTCAGACATTATGGTTCGTAATAGTTTATTCACCGAGTCTTCCGCTGTGCTATTATATTGTGTATATTAACTATGATGATATCAACTACGTCACGATACTCCCCGACGGGCCCACCGGTAATATGTGGAAATATCGGGGTGTGATAGGCCAGGCCAATTCCGCCTCTACAAGTAATCAAATTAAAAGCGCGAATGGCGAACGATTTATCTTGAACGCTCAAGCTGGGAGAAGCATCGGGAACGATTGGCTGCTGAAGCGAAGTTATTTGAGTGGGCTAAGGCTCAGCTTGCTAAAGAGAAAGAGTCTTTTGAACACGAGAAGAGATTTGAAGAATGGGGTCTTCAAGGCCTTAAGAAAAAGTTTCAGGCGAGCGAGGACACGCTCGCTGAAGAGCGCCGCAAGTGGCGTGTGGCCTGCGACAGAGACAACAAACAGATGTTCATCGCGCGTGCCAAAATTACTAATCTTAAAGCGCGTGTGGAAGAGTTGAAGAAATCTAAGGCAGATTACAAGGACAGATATGAAGAGGCAAAGTCTCATTGCGAGCGTGTCGAAGTCCTTGAGGTCTGTCTTTTCTCTTTTGCGTTACGTAGATGACCTAGTTAAGGAAATTTCCTAACTTGTTTATTTTTACCTGAAGGGGCAGGTTGAGTTGTCACAACAACTCATAAGTAAAGATAAGGATCAGGCCGGTAGGGATGTTGAGATTGCCGAGCTACAACGTCTCCTACGCAAGGCGCATGAGAGTTTGGAGGCTGAAAAGCAGAAGAGTGACTCCCTGGAGATTGAACTTGCTGCGGAGAAAGTTAAGGCAGAGACCACAGAAGAGGCGCACAAGGTTAACCAAGCGGCCTTAAACGTGGCTCAGGAAAACTATGTCGAGGTGCAATCAACAGTGGAGCCTCTTATCACTGATCTTGGATAGATGCAACATTACGGTGTTGCGCACGTAAGTGGTTTCCTTCTTTTGGTTTTCCTTATCTGCTTTTTTTAACTCTTGGCTTACATTTTTCTTCTCTTTGCATAGATTACTAACTCTATCTTGAATGCCACCGAGCTTGATCGGGCTGTGGCTGCGCTCACCATGGCTGCCCGAGCTGCTGGCCATCGTGCTGGATATGTGGAATGCGCAAACCATGTTGAAAAAGCGCTCCACTAACACTTTGGTACGCGCCATTGCTCTGTTAATGAAGGGGCTTAGGAGGGGTTGATTAAAGCGGAAGAAAACTATGACAACCTTGCATTGCCAGTTATGGACTTAGTCACGGAGGCTTTAAAACATGATGATTATGTTGCGCGACTAAGGGCCATTTTTAAGCCTCCAGAGATGGTCCAACTAACAGATGAAGAAGATGAAGCTGGTGACGACGGCACGGAATGAAGATTCAGGATAACTTGTAGGTTTTAGTTAGTTAAGCGCTGATGCCTTGTAACTTTTGTTTCGTTGTTTTGATGTAACCATCGTGCATTAGCGCTTATCAATAGAACAAACTTGTTTGTCTCTTTCTTCTTGAATTACAATTATTGCATGTGTTGGCAACTTCGTCTAGGAAGTTCGAATGAATGTAAGTGGCTCATGTTTGGACATTATCACCCGGTTCCGCACTATGTTCACTTGAACCGTGGAGGCTTAGTTCATGAGCTCGTAATTTACTATAGTGTTTTTGCGCGTACTAGAAGTTGAACATGCATTTGTAATTTGAATGTACCGTAGGAAATAACAAGGAAAAAGGTATGTAAAGAACACTCGTATTAGTAAACTTGCTTGGTGCGTGGCCATGGCTTACATAGGTGGTGCATTACATGTAAAACTTTTCTCCGTTGTCTTGTATCCTAGGTAGATAGATGTAACCGTCTGAAGTACGTATGTAATGCCTTGTCGGCATCAGAGGTTTCATTGTCACAGATGACACTTCTTGACTTCACCATCGGTTACGTCGATAGTCGTCGAACGCGATGGGTTTTTGATTTTAACCAGGATAACCGCCTTTGAGCCATGAAGCTGGTCTTGGATGGTCTTGCCAGTGTTTATTTCCGGTGTGATGTGGTGAGCCCATCGATCACTCGTTGATCCTCTGGATCTTTTTTGTTTCCTTGCGTACGTTCTTCAAGAGGTGCTTTAGCTTGCCACTCTTCAGAGCTTTCTCGATCTCTATGCGTAGGTGAATGCAATCATTGGTCAAATGCCCAGTATATTTGAGGAACTCACAGAACAAACTAAGGTCTTGGCCTTTCTTGCTGCGCATTGGTGGTGGATCTTTGAGATCCAACTTCTCCGTGTTAAGAACCTCAAGGGGTGTCTTAGTTAGTGGATTCCATTGTTTCTCTTGATTCGCACCCTTGCTTGTCTTTGTATCCCTTACCTTGTCGATCGTAGCTCGGGCATCTTCACTGTGTAGGTGTCTTCATTCGTCGTTATACGACTGACTTGATCTCCTGTCGGAGTCTCTCTTCGTCGTGTCGTGCTTGCTGGAGTCGTGCGAATAGTCTATTAAGTGGTGGTCTGTTGAGTAGTGGTCTTTCGAGTACCGACCAGACCTTAACCCGGTTAAAGTTTCCTCTGTTTGCGCGACAATCTTTGCCGCTTCCATCAACTTGTCCCACTCTTTCGGCATACCGTCTCTTCCAGTGATAGTCCTGATTATACTATCACAATGTATGGCCTTCTTAAAGTGGGCGTGCATGAGGTCTTCGTTGACCACTCCAACCTCCAAACACTCCTTGTTGAAGCGAGTGATGAGCTCTTCCAAACCTTCGCCTTCGCGCCTCCAGATGTCCATTACCTTAGAGGTGTCATGTTTGTACCTTCGCTGCTGGCTGGAGTGAGCGTGGAATTTCTCTTGCAAATTCGTCCAAGACTTGATTCTCCCTGATGGGAGGCTGTCGAACCATGCGCGTGCAGCCACTGTGAGGGTTTGCACGAAAAGATGGCACCACATGGGCATGGTCCATCCTCATACGACGCCAACGCTTGTAAACAATTGAATGTGGTCATCTGGATCAGTGAGGCCGTTGAACTTACCGACTGCTTGTGGAAGTTTGGCCTTTTCCAGCGGCGCAAGAGCGAACTCGCGAACGAACTTTGACTTCTCTGCTGCTACTGCTGTAGGTCCGTAAACCACGGTTTAATCATGCTCAACCGACAGGTTGTATGTTATTCACGCCTGTGGCTTGTAAGCTTCATGATTCTTCTGAAGTCTGTTGAAAAATGAGGACTCTTCTTGCTTGTATGTTGAGTCCTCCTCCTCGGTGTTGTACTCCCATTCATTGTTTATGTTGCATGGTCCCAGCCGGTTACTCAACGGAGGCTTCCGCTGTTGATGAGTGTGATTGTCATAGTTGCTCTCTGTTTCTCCATAAGTGTCGCGCGTATCACCCGCACTTTGTCTTCTTGGTGAAGACGATCTTTCATGTTGTTGACTCCGCGCAGTGCTTGATGTGCGTTCAGCTGCGCGTAGATCAGATTCAGTGTTGCTTGAGATTTTGCATACCGGGAGGCGAGAGTTTCTCCCTCTGGTAGTCCTAACAACGCAGAGATGTTTGATGGTGCTGGCGCTGATGGACCAACGTCATGACTTGTTGGGTTTACTATTTGAGTGGTGCGGCCACCACTCGAGCGGATAGCCCCAACATTTGTGTCCTACCCCTCAGTGGACTCGTCATTAGGTAGGGTTTGGACATGAACGATATCCTCCACCGTTCCCGCTTGAGAGCATGTACCAATGGGTGGGAAAAGGATTTTCTGATCAGCCATTGATTGAGAGAAAAAGAACAGCTCAGAGAACAGCTCTATTAATGACAATTTAAAAGGTCAAAAAAAGTAACAATGATATGCCCTTATACTATAAGAAATTCTTATAACAATGATGTGCCCTTATGCTATAAAAAAGTAACAATGATATGCCCTTATTAGTGATGGAAGGAGAGATTTTTTAAAAAATTGTGTAGTTTTTATTTATATTTATGTATTAATATTTATCATTTACTTCCATAGCATATAACGGCTATTTATTCCTTTCAATTAACATATTAATCATGTTTTTAATGACAACTCTTGCTTCTACTCTAACACACCAATAATTCTAAATACTCACCATTGCCCAGGTTTGAACCAGAGACCTCTCCTCTAAGAGGTATAAGCCTCTACCATGTGGGATATCCCCACATTGGCACATGTTAACAATGTACCTATCGTATATCTCGACTTAGATCATACACAATTTATAGTTCTTGGGTGTTTTTATGGGAGATAAGGTTAAGCTAGAGGAGGGAAGGGATGATGTGGACTGTGAAGGCTAGAGAAGGGGAAGAAGTTCTTGTCATTTTGCATATAATAAAAAAAAAGACATTGTGCGAGAGGAGGGGGGGAGAAAGCGGGTAGTTTTTACGAAAAAGATAAAAATTATCAGTGGGGCAAGAGACTGAAAGAGAGACTAGGTGTCGGATGTTTTTGAGACCTAAAAAAAATAAGTACCAATGTACTTGATGACGTGGGTACTCGAAGATCCCAGTCAGCAAAAGTCAAAGTCTACGAATAACAAAATAAAATAAATAAGTAGAACTTAAAATAGGGAGCTGAAAGTCAGAAGCTCAAAGCTCCTGACCAGGAGTTGATACATCTATAGCTTATGACAGGAAGCAAAAATCACTGTTCAAGTCTCGGGACTTGAAATAAATAAGTCAAGACAAAAGGACTAACTTTTATAAAGTAAATAGTGTCCTCGAGACACACTACCTGAATTTTGCCTAAAGAGGTAAAGGCCAAACATGCAAGCAATCTAAAGGTGGATAAGCCTACTCGAAATAGAAGGTGTACAGCTGGACAACAGCTCCTTGGGCAGATCAGACTTCCTATATAAAGGGAGTCTTATCCCAGCCAAAGGTTAGACAATTCTCACTCACTCTCTCACTCTAAACTCTTATCTTTTCATTGCTTAGACTCTTAAAGATCATCCCACTGATTCTCACTCCAGAGTCCAAACGCGGGAGGCCCCCTATCGCATTAAGGCTAACGGTGTTCTTTGGTTGTAGATATCGATCAGGAAGCTCTCTCTTGGAGCGGATCCCGGACCTCCCCCGTGCCATATCCTTGTTGTTTCAACAAGTGGCGCCCACCCTCATCGGGCCAGTTAGATTATGGTTCTGTGGACTCCCCACTAGAAGCATAAAATCCTTCGATGATCTCTACAAAAGCTTCCTTGCCAATTTCACCCCACAAAAGAGATGCACCAGGGATGCCACTGTCATGCATCAGATCCATCAAAAAGACCATGAAGACCTTTGAACCTTCATTGAACGGTTCAAAAGAGAAGGTCTGCTGTATAGTGGGGCAACAGAGAAGATGAGGGTATCTGCCTTCATGAACGCTCTAAAGCCCAAAAAGCTTCTTAGAATGAAAACAACCCTCAAACATTGGAAGAAGCTTTTGAAAGGGTAGAATCATTTCTGAAAGGAGAAGAAGCTTTGTAAATGCAAGCATTGAAGAAAAGGGAGCAAGGAAGCTGGAGGGAAGCTCCTCATCTATCTAAAAGGTCAAGATTCCAACCCTTCGTAGATCGACAACCTTCAGGTCTTTTGAAGGAAGAAGATTCGAAGATAGAAGAAGATCCCCTTGTCCTAGTCGAAATCAGGACAAGGACAAACAGGTCTTCACCCTCCTCACCAAGACACCCCAAGAGATCTTCTCGACAGAGGAGGTCAAGTACAACTTTTGACCTCCCTGACCCCTATCTAAAGCAGCCAGTAAAAGAAATGCAAGCAAGTTTTGTGCCTTCCCCAATGACACAGGGCACCACACTAATGACTGCTATCAGCTGAAAAAGAGGATAGAAGAAGCTGTTAAGTCGGTGGAGCTCGTTCACTTGGTGAAGGAGATAAGAGATAAGAAGGAAGGAAAAAAAAGAGGTTAGTGTAAACATGGTTTGGTCAGAAAGCAAGCAAGAAGGGAAAAGAAGGAGAACCATACCATGGAATCAACAATCCGTATGCTTCCCCCTGAAGTTTCAAATGATAAGCAAGAACACATAATCATCGTGGAAGCTGAAATAGAAGGAGCCTCCCTCGACCGGGTGTACATGGATCTGGGAGCAGCCTCCAACATCATGTATCAAAGGTTCTTTGATTTACTTGGTAGTGAAATGAAAGCTCATCTACAAGCCACTGACATGCCCTTAGAAGCTTCACTTGGGAGAAGGTACAGCCTCTCGGGAAGATAACTCTGAACTTGTGTTTCAGGGACGGAGACTTGTCCAGGACAGAGGAACTTACTTTCATAGTTATAAATTCTCCTTCAAACTACAACTTGCTGATAGGAAGGTCGGGGCTAGCCGTGTTCGATGCTGTAGTGTCAACAACACATGGAATGATTAAGTTTCCTACCGATAAAGGCATAGCTTCATTGGTGCCTACACAAGAAGCCCTTTTGATAGCCTCCATGGAGATAGAGGAAGGGGAATGCAGCAGGTCGAATGAAACCCCGGTTGAAGAAATAAGCATCAATGACTTCTACCTGGAGCAGAAGATAAAAATCAATAATCACCTCCCGACTCGATCAAACATAGGCTGGTGGACCTCCTCCGAGGGAACACTGACGTGTTCGCTTGGTGTTCAGGAGACATGGTGGGGGTACCCAGGGAAGTAGCAAAACATGCACTGAACATAGCTCCCTCATACCAACCTGTCACACAAAAGAAAAGGAGCCTAGCCCCAGAGCGTAGTCAAGCTGCCTGTCAGGAGGTAGAGAGACTAGTGGAAGCAGGTATCCTAAGGGAGGTAAAGTACCACTCCTGGCTAGCAAACCCTGTCATGGTAAAGAAGCCAGATGGTTCTTGTAGAATGTGTGTTGATTTCAAAGATCTCAACAAAGCATGTCCATAGACTGCTACCCGTTGCCCGAGATCAACTGGAAGGTAGACTCGCTCACTGATTTTGAATACAAATGCTTCCTAGATGCCCATAAAGGGTATCACCAAATCAAAATGGTCAAGGAAGATGAGGAAAAGACCGTGTTTCACACTGATAAAGGGATCTTCTGTTACAAGAAGATGCCTTTTGGGCTGAAGAATGTCGAGGCAAGATATCAACGTCTAGTGGACAAGGCTTTCGTTGAACAAATTAGAAGAAACATAGAAGCATATGTCGATGATCTTGTGATAAAAAGCCACACTAGAGAAGACATGCTCCAAGACATCAAAGAGACGTTCCACAACCTCAACGCAATCAACATGAAATTGAACCCAAAAAAGTGCTCCTTTGAGTTTGAGGAAGGAAAATTCCTCGTTCACATTATGGGGGAACAAAGCATAAAAGCAAACCCGGACAAGGTCTGATCGGTCATAGAAATGCAGTCCCCAAAAACCAAGAAGAAGTTGAAAGCCTTAACGGGAAGATAACAGCTCTCAAACGCTTCCTCCCAAAGTCAGCTGAAAGATCACTACCGTTCTTCAAAACACTTAAGAACTGTGCCGATAAGAAAAACTTCATGTGGACGGATGAAGCAGAGACAACCTTTATGGCACTCAAGTAGCTCATAGCTTCCCTGCCAACCATGGCAGCTCCCAGAAAAGAAGAAACAATCATAGTCTACCTGTCGGCAGGTTTGCAGACTATAAACATCTCATTTACTTTGTGGTCCACAAGCCATGTGCTCATGACCATCTCAACTAACAGCTCCTTTACAAATGTTTATCAACAGGACAAGAAGTTATAAGCTCTGTGCTTGTGGTGGAAATAGGGAAGGAGTAGATGCCCGTATACTTTGTAAGCAAGCTCCTAAAAGCAGCTGAAATCAACTACCCCCCAATCGAAAAGCTGGTACTAGCACTAGTACACACGGCCAAAAGATTAAGGAGATACTTCCAGGCCCATCCAATCTAGGTCCTCACTGATCAACGACTAAGGTCCATACTAGAAAAACCTGAAGACTCTGGAAGGTTAGCTAAATGGGCCGTGGGGTTGGGAGAACACAAGATCGAATACGTACCACAGAATGCTTATAAAGGTCAAGTATTGGCTGACTTCCTGGCAGAAATGCCAGTAGTCAAGGAAGTAAATGAGATAGAAGAAGAAAGGTTCCCAACGGTAATCCTAGGGAAGTGGACGTTGTTCTCTGACGGAGCTTCTAGTATTGAAGGTTCCGGGGCAGGTCTTATCATAACAGACCCTCACGGAACCGAATATACTTAAGCACTCTGTCTTGATTTTCCCTACACAAATAACGAAGCTGAATATGAAGCCTTGTTAGCTGGCTTCAGATTGGTAAAAACAATGAAGGTTAAAGAGCTACATGCCTTCATTGATTCAAGGTTGGTAGCCAGCCAAGTTAAGGGAGAATACACATCAAGGGAGCCATCTATGGTGAAATACAAGGAAAAAGTCAAGGAACTGATGGGTAGCTTCAAATCTTGTTCGTTAACACAAGTGTCAAGAACAAAGAACAAGCAGGCAGATGCCTTAAGCAAACTGGCTTCCTTGACGTTTGCACACCTCACCAAGAAGGTACTCATGGAGGTGCTCAAAACAAGGTCTATTGGGGAAGCTGAAATCCAAGATGTGGTAGTTGAAAACGAAGACACATGGATGACACCAATCCAACAATTATTGCAAGAATGAAAGCCCCCCCCCCCACATAATCAGAAGTTGCAAAGATAAGGACGAAAGCCAAATAATATGTCCTTGAAGAAGGGAAGCTCTACAAGAAAGGTTACCTCTCTCCTTTGTTGCGATGTGTAGGCCCAAAGCAGAGCAGGTTGCTGATAAAAGAAGTCCACGAAGGTATCTGTGGATCACACGCAGGGGTAAGAACTATTGTAGCAAAGTTGATGAACATGGGGTACTTCTGGCCAACAATGCATTAAGACACGGCTGAGGTCATTTACAACTGTGAAGCATGTCAACTACATGCCCCAATCAAAGCAAGTCCGAAGCACGATCTTGTCCCAATATTTGTTGTGTGGCCCTTCTATAGATGGGGGATGGACATCGTAGGTTCCTTCCCCCCGGCAGCCGGACAAGTCAAGTTCCTCTTAGTAGCAGTGGACTACTTCACAAAATGGCCAGAGGTCAAGCCCTTAGCAAAGGTCTCAGGGAAGAATGTTATCAACTTCGTCTGGGAACAACTAATATGCAGATTTGGATTACCAGGGGAGATAGTAACCGACAACAGAAAACAATTTGCAGAGAAACCGTTTAGCACTTGGTGCGAGGAGCTTCAAATCAAGCAGGTCTTCAGCTCTGTCTACTATCCACAATCAAACGGACAGGTAGAATGGATGAATCGTAGCATTGTGGAAGGGTTGAAGACTCGGCTGGGGAGGCATGGAAAATTGTGGGTAGAAGAGCTCCCCAGTGTATTATGGGCCATCCGTACTTTAGAAAAGACAAGCCATCAAAAGACTGGATATCCGTACTTTAGAAAAGACAAGCCATCAAAAGACTCCTTATAGCCTCGTATACGGTTCAGAAGCTATAATACCTGCCGAGATCGGGGTCAAGAGATTAAGAAGCTCTAAGAAAAACAACAACACAAATGATTCTGAGATACTCCTAAACCTTGACCTATTTGAAGAAGCCAGGGAAGCTTCCTTGATCCAGGAAGCTAGGTACAAACAAAAAATGGAGGCCTACTACAATGCAAGGGTCAGAAAGGAAACCTTCAAACCTGGTGACTTGGTACTCAGGAACAATGAGGCAAGTAGGCAAGAGGATCTCGGAAAAATGGGCCCAAAGTGGGAAGGCCCATACATCGTCAGTGAGGTGCACAAAGGAGGTTCCTACAAACTCGAAACACCTGAAGGCTGGAAGAAACCAAGGCACTAGAATGGGAAACACCTTAAGAAGTTCATTGTTCAGATAATCATTGTAATGGGAAAAGTAAACTTGTACTTGGCTATATCAGTTTAAAGACAACAAAGATAGCACTTTTTTTAAATATTTCATATTTATTTGTTCTATCCTAAGGGTAAGCTCCGCCAAATAAAGCTCCATGGGATCCGACGCTGTGACACCTGTGTCACTATGACCATCATACGAATGCCAAACCAATGAAATATTGTATTTCATACTTGGGATTTGTATAAATATGTGTATCATTTGCACATATCAATTCTTGTTCGATTTCGAGCTCTAAATCGCTTTCTAGAAAGTTATACGCGAACTGGTGCATAAACGTAATCAGTTTAACGCAAAAAACACTCCGGAATAGTGACATGGGCTCAACATACCTTAAATATCCTTTACATAACTTAGAAATAAGTTTTGGGAGGTTTGGTGTGTCGAAATCAAGTTTATTCGCTTAAAGGGATTAATTTCGACAAACTGCAAAAGTATGCCGATTCGTACTGTAACGAACATTCCGGAACATGATCATAAGTTAAACATGCCCTAAATATCCTTTACATAGCTTAGAAATAGGCTTTGAGGTGTTTGGTGCGCAAAAATAAACTTATTTGATCAACAAGGACTAAAAGCGTCAAAAGTGCATAAGTTTGCATTTTCACGCATATCTTACGTCCTGAATATATCCGGACATCCAAAAAATTTATGTAATCATTAAAATATTTTATTTTAGTGATTGTCAAGATAAAATTCCATTCGTCGCGTAATTTGGATCGTTTTTGCGTCCATTACGATTTCTGTCGTAATTAACCGAATAACGCAACCGTACGACCAAACGAACCGATATCCGAGATATTTTTGAGCACATTTCAAGTTCCCTATACTTTAACTTCATTTTAGAGCCTTGAAATGGGGTTAACGGGGCTTAAAAGTGCCGAAAATCAAGTTTTTCTCATGCAGGGACCATTATTGTCATTCTGCCAAACTCCTGGGTCGCGGGCCACGTAAGAGAGGGCCTCCACTCTCGCGGGCGTGACAGACCTTCTGCACAGAATCCATTTTTCAGCAAGTTGGTCGATTTTCAGGGGCTTTTGTGTAATTTTTTCAATACTATGGGCTGGTATTTGATTGTTTTTAACATCCCCTTGTATTACAAAACCATGTGCCCAAGTGGACGGCCAAGATTGAAGCTCTATTTACGAGAAACGATCCTAACGGTTCTATGAAATCTATAAATACCCACTACCAAATTCACTTGTTCCTCACACATGATCAGAATATTCTCTAAGTTGAAGCTCAAAGCTTCATACCTGAGAATTTATAGATCATATCTCCATTGCTTGGACCCTTTGTAAGTATTCTTTCGTGCTTTTATGCGTTTTTAAGCACGAAAGTTAAACGCACTGCGTTTGACTTTCTGCTTTGACCAGGTTATGGTCAACACGAAGTTCGTTTGAACTTCGCAACGTGAGCTTCTTACACTGGTTATAGTCTCTAGTGACTATACCTACTGATTACCACGTTGATTAGGTGTAGTGACGAGTCATAGTTTCGGTCAAAATGCGCTTTTATGCGTATTTTGCAACCAAACTATTCTTGGGTATCAAAACCCTTTGTTTTGATATCAAAACCTGTTTTCTAACTTAGTTAAACATGTTTTAACATGTTTAGCTCATCACTTTTAGTTTAGTGCTTGTAAAGAGTCGTAAGTCAAGCGGTCTAAACAACCGCTTAGACTTTCGAACTAGACCCGTTTGATCGATCATTAGGATCCGATCAAACATGTTTTTGTGACCATAGTTGCATAGGGAATAACTTTCCGAGGTTATACCTTATGGTCACTTCGTTTAAGTAGTTGTATGATAGGTAGTTTATATGCCTTAGGTAAATGATCAAAATGCCCTTTTTGCGCGTAAATTCATTGTAAGCATATGTAACCTAAATTTTTACATCTAAACTGATTAGGAAACATTATTAGATGTGTTAAGGCATATAATACTTGTCATAGGACTGGTTAGGCGGTCTGAACGCGTTTTACGCGAACGACACGTTAAAGTAGCGTAAGCTACCTAAACGGGTCGTAATGGGTCGTAAGCACTTAGGTTAGGTTTCGATTTAGTATGTAGGCTTTGTTAAACCATATCATATGAGTTCCAACTCTCATTTGGTTTACGAAACCTCATCCTATCCGATCTCCCGATTTAGATCCGGTTTATTAATGTAGTTACCTATATAAGGTGTTGTTTGATTTCCGTGACCCCTCTAGCTTTGCTTGGTTGTTATTCAAGACTTCTAAGCACTCTCAAGTGAGTACATAGTCCCCTCTTTTACTGTTTTCAAACTGTTTTGGGGTGAAACATGTGTACCTATTTGTTATTTTCATGATTTCAAAGTATAAATTGATTATACATGCTAGTACTAATCTTTTGACAAACTGAATGATTATCTATGGTCTAAACACTAATTTTTCAAAGATTATTAAATAAATTTTTGGTTTGTACTTATTTTATACATTCACCAAACCGATTGGTAGTATGATATAGCGCTATAGGACTAGACACCCAATTCCTGTTGTATGGAATATCAGAAACCAAATTTTATCCAAATAGAGATTGCCTTTGTGGGATTTCTATAGTCTCTAAGGTGTAGTTTGATACACTAAGGTTTGAATGAATTCTAAATCACATTTTGTTTTGTATATTTTGATATACTTCCAAGGTATAGTTTGATATACTCCCATATGTGATATTGTTTACCAAGGTATAATTTGATATACTATGTACAAACCAACATATATTTTGTTAAATACCAAAGCATATTTTGATATGTTATTTACAAAACCAAAGCATAGTTTTGATATGTTATTTACAAAACCAAAGCATAGTTTTGATATGTTATTTACAAAACCAAAGTATATTTATGATATACTACCGAAAACTATTATTTTAACAACTAAAGTATATTTGATATACTATCTGTTAAACTATTTTGGAACTGAAATATATTTTAATATGTTACTTATCCGACTTTTGTAAAACCAAGGTATATTTTTATATATATCCTACAAACCTTTTTATCAAAACATTGTTTTATAAACAACATATTTTATACAAACTCATTTTACTTGGTTATCTATTTATCTATTCATTATTCTTTTATATTATCTAATTTCTTATCAATTATTGCATGATTTATAAAAGAAAACATTTTCATAGGTTCATGACTACTTTTTAAACATTCTTTTAAACTTACAAAGTCATGAATCCTAAATCAATAAAACCTATGTATCTCACAGGCATTTTTATGCTGACGTACCTAGTTTTACATATGTTTTAGGTGCTGCTATGTGATGAATGTTGATGCATGCTACACATAGGATGGACTTGTGCCTTAGCGACTTTAAAACTTGAAAGAGAATATTTGTATTTATCTGATTTGTAATAAAACAATGAGTTCAATAATTCAATAAAACGAAACTATTTAATCCATGGTTGTGAAACAATGATTCTGTTACGACACTCCCCGACGTTTCCGCCACGATTTGTTATTTTACGTGGTCGGGGTGTGACAGAAAAGTTGGTATCAGAGCCAATGGTTATAGGGAATTAGGTTATTAGTAATGCTTTGACCTAGACTATAACCATCCTAGGACCCTAACACAAGTTATCTTGTGTTTAGTCTTAAAACAATACCGTCGCCTTTCTTTAGGTGACAACCAAAATAAGAACACAAATTTCGAATCCCCTTTGAAAACCAATCATCTATTCTAGGATGATTTATTATAAGGTTTTGAACCCTTCAAGTTTTCAAAATCTCCTCAAAGTTTGGGTCTTATAATGTGAACACGTGCAATCTGGAAGGGTGGATGCCTGTATCCTGAGTTTTCTGTCTAAGGCTAGAGTGTTCGTACAAATCCACATAATCGGACCAGTCACTCTTACCTGGGAATTCTTGGGATGAGTGTCCACTTATAGGCTAAAGCATGTCTTCGCGATACATTATGAGGACCTATTTACTTTGATTCAGCTTTTGTGTGTCGTTTGTTTGCTTCGTGGATCGAACAAATGACCATCACCCATGCTTTTCGGTCGGTAATTGTAACATCCTATTCTTACCCAATGCCATTTCACTTGTTTTCTCTCATGTTTCCTTGTTCTTTTTAGACAATGCCTCCTCGACGAGATGCACAACCTCTAACCAACGAAGAAGTCGCAACCCTTGTCTCTCAGCAAATGGCTGTTGTGCTTCCGGGCATAGTAACCCAGATTCATCAGTTATACAACAACAATAACAACAACAATGCTCAGTGTAGTTTCAAGACCTTCAATTCTGCTAAACCTTTGAAGTTTTCTGGGTCTCAAGGAGCAAGCGCGCTCCTGCAATGGTTCGAAAGTTTGGAAAGCATGATGTGCACAAAATGCAACATATAAATTACATCAATTGTGGCATAAAACTAACCCTTTTTTAGTACTAATGTTGGAAAAAGTGTGTTTTTGTCTTCCTTTTGTATTTTCAGGATTAAATGAGCTCAAATTAATAAAAGAAGCAAAACGGCAGCTAAATCTAACATAAATACAAGAAAAGGAACAAACGTGGCATGCCCAACCTCCCCGACAGCATCTTCCCAAGCAAAACAAGAGAACAGAAGGCTGAACACGCCCCGTGCTCAATGAACACGGGGGCGTGCCCAAGTGCCAGCATAAAAGACAAAGCTATAGAAGCTTCTATCGCCCACCACGGGGCCGTGCTCAGCGGACACGGGGCCGTGGTCAACTATAAGATTCGCAGAATCCAGGCAAATCTTGATAGTACAGATACGCTTCTGCACACGGGGGCGTGCCCAACGGACACGGGGGCGTGGTCAACTAATGCAGACAAACTGCAATTAATGAAGACAGAGAAGAGGATGGACACGGGGCTGTGCCCACTGGACACGGGGCCGTGCCCGAGCTACTGTTCAGGCTATAAACAGGGGTGCTTGGCTCATTTGAAAACCATCCCTTGGCACACCACTTCTCTCACACTTCACCCACCACCATCACAACACCATCATCCACCACCATCATCCATTGTCCATCATAGAGTGTGTGAGTCGTCTTGGGATCCAAGATTGATCGTAAGAGTTCTTGACAATCAAAGGCCATGTTTACCTAAGTCTCTTACATCACTTGGTGAAGACAAGTGTCTAGTGTAATACTTTTTATTTTTAGTCTTTTCGCACTTTTTACTTGGTTATGTATTAATGACTTTAATAACTAGTTTCTTATGTTGAAGGTGATTCTTTCTTATCGTTTGTCCGTGGTGTCTTGGCATTATTTTACTGTTTATATAAAATAAGAGATTTTCACCATTCATATCTCCACGGTCTATATGGAGGTATGTTGGCTACCTGGTCGGGGGTTAAGGGAATGGTTTGGTAAGAGTCTTGCCTTGTTCAGTGTATAGATCCTGCAAGGACCTGGGTCAAATTTAGTAGGACCTCCTTCAATACCCACCGGTATTGGATGGTGGGGGTCCAGACTCTTTGATCCCCTCATATGTAAGCTACTATTAATACTTTAACCCGGCTACTTAGGACTGTATCCCTGCTGACTCAGACTACTTAGCCGAGGGTAACGTCACCTTCAAAAGAGGGGCCTACCATAATATGAATTAATAACTTAATTAATTATCTTCCAATAATCCGACCCTTTAGGATTGTATCCTTACTGACTCAAACTACTAGGTTGAGGGTAACGTCACCTTCAAAAGAGGGGCCTACTACAATAACTAAGATAATATCTTAAAAAGTGCAAAAGTGCGGAAATAATCAAAGGTTACACTAAACACGAGTCGGAGCCAAGTGATTCATCTTGTCTATCTGTTTTTATTTTTATTTTTCAGCATTTTAGTTAGTTTTTATTTTTCTAGTTTAAAAACCTTTTTTCTAAACTTTTGATTTGATTAGACGTTGAGGATAAACCGGTACTAAAAGCTCTTGTGTCCTTGGATGACCTCGGTATCTTACCAACACTATTCTACACTCACGATGGGTGCACTTGCCCATATGTGTGTTTAGTGTTAGTAAATATCATGTTTTATAAATTTAAAACTTGACAAAAAAGTGTAAAAGGGCTTAAAATATACTTAAACTTATATACACAGTTCACACGCATCAAAGCACATTCAGACATGTGCAATGTCTGAATGAGCGTAAGGTTGAGTTTGCATCCAGTGCATTCAAGAAGCATGCTCTTACATGGTGGAACGGTGTGATGCGTGATAGGGGTGCCGATGTGGCACTAGCTCAAACTTGGGAAGAGCTTCGAGCTCTTATGATGAAGGAGTTCTGTCCACGTCATGAGCTTAGGGCGCTGGAAAGGGAATTCGACGATCTGAAATAAGACAACGGTGAACATCGAGCCTACACTGACCGCTATGAGGAACTGAGCCTGTTGTGTCCTGCCATGGTTACGCCTGTGGAAAAGGCGATTGAAAAGTACATTGATGGTCTTCCTGATCTGGTCCAGGAAATTGTTACTGGTAGCAACCCTACTACCGTCAGACAGGCTATTGAATTATCTGCTACCCTGACTGAGTCTTTGATCAGGAAAGGCAAGCTTTTCCGAAAGGGCGACCCGAAACCATCTTACTAGTCTGCACAAGAAGAGCCAAAGGATAAACATGCCGAGACATCCAAGAAGAAGAAGAAGCGTAAGGCTTCACAAAACTTCGCAATGGTTGCTCAGAACAATCAGGTTGCACCAAACTAGCCAGCACAACCTCATCCTAGGAAAAACTATGTTGGTACCGCACCTTTGTGCAACAAATGCAACCGCCATCATCTGAGGCAAGAACAGTTGTAGGATCGTTATGCGACCTGACTGAGTCGTTCAGAAGAGTTTTAGATCCGAATCAAAGGCGGAATCAGTGAAACGGACATGAAAACAGCTTGATTCACTTTAATATGTCTCTGTTATTGATATAATAGAGTTACAGCACCTCGAGACAAATTGGCAGCACTTCGGTACCAATTCAGACAAATGTTACAAATGAAACGAAATCACAGGTATATATAGGCGTGTAATTCCGTGCGAAATTAACAAGGTTTAGTTCAAACGGAATTAGCTAAAGCTAATTCCGTACGGAATTAACCTGTTAACCTCAAGTGGAATTAACTCCAAACGAAATTACCAATTCCAAGCGGAATTACCATCTTGGTAATTTCGTGCGGAATTACCCTAAATCTCATAAAACCTAATTTCTCATTCTACGAGCCCTGATCTATCAATTCTATTACATGACATGATACAAGACGAAGTCAACAGACATAGTGCACTAACGGACTCCCCCTTGGATGTTGACGAAGTCTTCAGTGTCGAGTCTTTATCATGACACATCTTCAGTCTTAACCAGTCTTCATGCTCTTACCAAATTGTCTAACACTGTAAGCATCCATCAATTTTTATCTTCTATAATCAGCTTCTTTCATTGAATGTTGTACCAGAATCTGACTCTGGCTCTAACATTAACAGCTTCTTCAGAAACACTTTTCTCAGGCTCCCCCTTTCGTCAAGCTTCCGTGCTTCAGGGATTGACACCTTGCTTTCCGGTTACAAGCTCCCCCTTGCTTTGAGCTCGTCTTCAGACTCCCCCTTAGACTCAGCTGTCGAGATCGTAGTCTTGAATCTCATCTGCAATCACTCAGACATTTATAAGTAATAACATTTTGAACTTCAAATATCCAGAAATCGTAATCTAGCTTTATTCAACTTTCTAAACCACTTCCCCCATCAACAATCTTTACAGATTTAGCAGTGGAAAGAATCCAACATCAAACACTGACTCTATAATAACAGATTTTAACAATATAAGAATCCAAATCCCTCATAAACTGTTAATCATCCAAGTCCAAACTAATGACCTTGGAGATATCACAAACTGTTTTTGATTTATTTTTTTTAAAAAACATCATGTTTCAAATTAATAAACTCATTTTATTTTCAGAAACACAATCAGCATACTCAGATTTCAAAACTCAGCATTTCAGACATCGGTTGTCGAAAATAAAGTAGAATAAAAAAAACTTTTTGTATTTTCTGAAATAAAAAGCAGTAAAGAAATATTTACAAACATATATACGAGCAATATTTTTGTTTTGAGTTTGTGTCAGAGGATTATATCAGTTTTTGACAAGTCACAAGTACCATTGAGCTTATTTACACATTAAGAATTAAACAATTCACTTAGATTGTCGATATACTGATCCACTTAAATTTTCATACAAATTTCAACTGACTCAGGATACGAATTAGGTGTTTTAAAAACTTAAACTTATTCATGTGTCCCACCTCTTGAATATACTCCCGTATCCAGATCCCAATATTCAGCCTTATAGGTGAATATACCTAGATGATATCTGTAAGGGGGTTAAATGCGAGAACCGTGAGAGCTCAGGTCAGAACTTCCGTTCAGCAGAGAGATGACGGTTCGACTTTAGGTATGTCCCCTTTAGAGGATCTTTTCTTCAACAGCACATGATTAGCATTTTTCAATGTTTCATCATTTTTGTACTGAGGGCGTTTGCTATATTTCAAGCATGCAGAAAGTATTATACGGGGACTAGGCCATTGCTTCCGCAAAATCAGAAGTCCCGGGATAATACCCCAGATATCACTAAGTATAAAGACCTAGTATCTCAGAAAGAGGGGTCCTTCAAACAAGATTTCAGGGGTTACCTATATATCCAAGTAGTGTTCCCCACAAAATAAGTAAGTTTGAATTTAGGTTTATATCCCGAAAAAGTTTACTAAATGTATAAAAACCTATCGGCATATCATCAGTGAGACCGTTTAACGCTATAAAATCATTACATTTCTTTAGCATACTGTAACTATCTACTGATGTACTGTCATTTCCTCTTTTTACGCAAAAACTTAATTTTTGAATTTTATAATGTTTTTGACTTTTTCAAATTTTCAAATGTTTTTGTATTTTCTAACAATAATACTCCCCCTAAAATGCAAAATCATTTAAAGAAAATTTGACAACCAACAATGATAGCTTTGTGTCACCATCCATTTTTTGCATCTCATGTACTGATTTACAGAAAATTATAACACGAAAAGCAGGAATTACCCCCATGATTTACAACACATTGATATTTTACAGCTTGAAAGCCGTTTTTCAATCTTGTGAAATTAATCATGTTTGTTCCGCCGTGAGGGTTTCGGCATATTCAATCAACATATTTTTGTAATTTTTTAATATTTGACAAAATAAAAACATATTTTTGGTTTTTAAATTTTTAGGGTTTTTGAAATATTGTTTATTTATGTACAGAAAACAAACAAACTCCCTGTTTCAACCAAACCAGGGTTCAGCAGCCTTCTCCTCCTGTTGTGCCAGGCTGCTCCGACACTCCACTTGATAATATTCAATTGTCTTGAGCACCTGCACATTTAAACTATTCAGTCACTTGAACAATTTAGCCCAGGTCTGTTGGACCTTAGGCATTTCAACACAATATGTATCATGCAGTTTCGGAAAATCTTTGTCATCAAAGATTTTTTCAACTTTGACTTCAACTTCTTCATCTTTTACCAAAGTCACTTGTTTCTTAACAGACCATGTTTGACCTTTTGGAGTACCTCTTTTGTAAAACTTTGACTCTTTTTGAACATATTGATTTTGAACAACAACTTTAGGTTTCCAAAACTCATTCGGTTTTGTCATATCAACTGATGTTTTCCAACTTTGAGTAGTTCTGACTCTGGGTGTGTGAGTATTACAAGTCTGTCTTGAATCGAACCTATTCGGGTTTGATCTCCAATTTTGGTTCGAAACAAACTTGTTTGTGTTGTATCTCCAAGTTTGTTTAGAATCAAATTTAGTTGACCTGTGTTTCACATCCTCAGATTTCTGTTTCTCAACATTTTCAGACTTCTTTTTGTCAACATCCACAGGTTTCAGATTTGGACACTTGCGTGCGAGATGTCCAATTTGATCACACTTAAAACATGTTCTCTTTGAAACATCTTTGACCTGTGGCTGTTGCTTTTTCTTTTGAGCATAAAACTCTTCATTAGACTGTCGTCTAAATTTGAGTTCTTTCTCTTCTTCAGAACTTGTCCCGTGAACAAAATTCATTTTTGTCTGAAAATTCAGAGTTTCATTTTTATTTCGACTTTGTTTCTTCTTATAACCCAACCCAGCCTTCATATTCTTCTTTTTGTAACCAGGTTTGTTATAAAAAAAGTTTTATGACCTTTTCCAGCAAACTTTGGAATCTCAGATTTTTCAATCTCAACCATTTTGAAAACTTTGTCAATCTTTTCTGAAATCACATTCTGAATTGGGAATACAACATCTAAGAATAATTTGTTCAATCCAATCATGGTATAAACCAATCCTTTTGAATCATCATTCAGATTTTTCTCAGACTTTGTGTTTTTCAGATATCCATCATGAAAATTACCTTTATTTTCATCCTGTGATTCAAATTTACCTTTTTCAACCGACTCTTCTTTCAACACACTTTCAACGACCTTACCTACCATCTCTGAATCACTAGAATCATCAGATTTGGAATAGGTTATGTCAATGTTATCTGGCAATTGAGCAACCATGTTGAAAGCTTTTTCGACCTTTTGATCATCATAAAACACAAACTTTTCCGGTGGTGGAACTTGATGAAACTCTGAGCCAATACCTTTCTTGTTTTGCTCAGACTCACCCTCCTCCGGTTTTATATTGAAAATACGTTCAAGCACATATGACGACGCGTGATAACTTTTTAACTTGTTATTATCCTGTTCTAAATCAGCAATCTGACGTTTAAGTTTAGCAACATCCTCAATGTAAGAATTAACAACTTATTGCTTTATTTCATAATTTCGCTTATACTCCTTAGTTGTTTCAGAACAGTAATTCAATCTTGATTGAACAAATTTCATTTCACCCTTTACTTTTTCATATGATTCTTTTGTAATGTGATATGCCAGTTTTATTGAATCATATTCCTTTTTCATTTCTTGACAAATAATTTCTTTTTGATCACATTCTTATGTCTTTTTCAAAACATTTTCTTTCAAAACTTCATTTTCTTTTTCTAACTTATTACATTTTTCCAAAAGTTTTTCCTCATTATCTTTCAAAACCTTTTCGTTTTCTAACATTTCTTTGTATTTATTTTTGAAAACTTCTTCTATTTTTGTGAATTCAAGATCTCTTGTTCTGAATTGTTCATCTTTTTCAATACAAGCACTGCACGTTTCCATGCATTTCTTACACTGTTCAACGGTTTTTAAGATTTCAGAATCAGAAATTACCTCAGTGATTGGCACTTCGGTGTTTGCTTCTATGTGCTTCAACTCTGCTTCACTCTTTTGTTTTTCTTCAACACCCACTTCAGTATCACCAGCATCAACACCAACATTACCAGCAACCTTCGAATTCTCATCCTTTACTTCAGTTGAAATTTCAATCTTCATCTCATCAATCTGCTGTTCTTTAGTAACAGCTTTTTCAACCTCTTCATTCACCTCAACTTTTTCTTCAAACTTTTCTTTTACTTCTTCAACTTTCACAGCTTCAACTTTCACATCTTCAGCAACCTTCTTTAAATCGTTCACCATCTCATCTACATTCTTCTTCATTCTCTCTTCATCCCTCTTCTTCAGACTTGAAGTCATAACATCCCTAAGGAGTTTTTCAAACTTCTTCACATAATTTTTGTCTTTTCCAACATTTGTATAGTATTCGAAGGAACGAGGAATTACTAGAAGAACATCATCATAAACTATGTCCTTTTTGGAAACAACGGGTTCTCCATTTCTGTTGACATAGCAATCTCGTTTCTTATCCCATCTCTTATTACTCACAGCATCTTCATACTCTTCTTGCATATCATCCATTCTGTTCCAAGCAATGCTTCTTTCTCTGCATGTTTTCTCACTTAGGATCTTTTCTCTAGTTTTCTCTTTGACCTCAGCAACAACATTTTCCTCTTTGTTTTCCTCTTTAATTTCAACAACAAAAACATAATGATTGCTCTTTGATGGTTTTCTGCCATGAGCTGTACTTTGAATATCAACACGATCTTCTTCTGGAAGAATCTGGCTCCAATCATATCCTTCATCATGACGAATTACAGCACAAGCTCTTGACTTTTCTCTGGGTTTATCTTCGATCATTTTTGGTTCTTCTTTGCTTCGGTGGTAGATTGCCTTTCGGTAATAATCATCATTGAAAGGATGTTCATTTCCACTAACCGCAGAATTGTTGCATTCTCTCTTGAAATGACCTTTTTGTTTGCACTTGAAGCAGGTCACTTTGGACTTATCAAATCCAAGTTTTGTTGATGCACCACCTAATGATTGTTTTCCAGAAATCTCCATATATCTTTGAGCTCTTCTGATGCAACTCGCTAAACACCATTGAATATAAATGAGTTCCATTTCTTCCGGATCAATCTGGTCGTAGTCTTCTTTGGATAACTCTGAGTTTCCAATTTTATCAGCTACAAGACCTTCATACGATTCCAGAACAGATGCAAGGAAGCTCATTTGCTGTTTAGCTGCACTGACGCTCATTGTCGGAGAATTCTTCAACTTGAGAGCAATGTTGCACAATATCTCCTCTGATTCTTCAGAACTAGCTTTTGTCGAATATGAATGATAACCCGAATCGTAACTTGATGAGCTTTTCTGAGGTTCTTTTGTCCTCTCACCACTGAATGCTGTCTTTGGTGATTCTCCAACTTTCACAAAAGGTAGATTACCTTTGTAATAGAGACCAACATTTTGTTGATGTGAAGAGCTGCTCATCTTGCTTTGTTTCTGCAATTCAAGCTCATGACTTTCTATCTTTTCTATCAAGACATCAAGAGAAATTTTATCATTTAAAGCATCATTTTTTAATATGAATACAAACGTTTGCCACTGATCAGCTCGTGGTAATGCTTCTATGATCTTATCAATTATTTCTTCTCTAGTTTTAACAATACCAAACCGATCAAGTTCAATTTTTAAATGACCAAATCTCTCTATCATTTGTCTAACCGATTCATCTTTTAAACTATCAAATAAATCAAATTCTTTCTTTAGTAATGCAATTTTATTTTTCCTGATTTGTTTACCCCCCTAAGCTTTTACCCGCAAAGCTTCCTAGATAGATTTCGATGTTCCGTCATGTTGTAGTAAAGCAACATATCATTTTTTATAGATGATTGTATTAAAGCAATCATTCTCTGTTCAGCTGAGAATTCTACTTTGTCTTCTTTGGATAAACCTTTCAGAGGGAGATCTTCTCCTTTATCATCAGCCGGCCTTTTATAACCGAATTCCAAACAGAACCAGCTTTCATGAGCATAAGCTTTTGCCCAGTTGATGAACCGATCTTTCCAACAAGTAGAATCTTCAATGCTTTCCAGAGTTGGTGGTTTTGAATGTGTGCCGTAAAAGTTATCATGTTTAATGTTCTCATTGATCGCTTTTGTAATGGTTTTTGGTGTGACAGTTGTAATTTCGGATGATTCAGATGTGAATGCATTGTAGAACGTGTTGTAGAACTCTTCAGCCATGATGTGGAATTCTTGAATTTCCTAGAGACAAAGACAATCAAACAAACACAATCAGTTTAAACAATATCAAACAACTCGAAATAAACTGACACTCGGTTGACGTGAAATGATCTTGACGCGAAAAGTCCACTTTCAAACGGAATAGTGATTTCAAGCGGAATCACTTTTGGTGTGAAAACACTTGTTCAAACGAAATCACCTAGATGACATTTCAAACGAAATCAATACTTTCAAACGAGATTACCACTTTCAAATGAAATCCCACTTTCAAAAGAAATCTTCAAACAAAATTACACTTTGATGCGGAATTAACTAATTCCGTGTGAACCTTTCAAACGGAATTACCCTTTTCAAGCGGAATAAGCAGTTTCAAGCGAAATCACATGCTAATCTCAAACGAAATTAAGCTGATTTCAAACGGAATTAACCTGATGTCATCATGTCCGAACAAAATTTCAAGCGGATTTACAAGTTTTACCAAGTTTTAAGTTGATTTTCAGTCCAATTCTTTCAAGGATCCATTAAAACTATGTTTCGCATATAATGTGTGAAATTCAATCCATTTTGACCGTTAAATCTTGTCTAATTAGAAAAAGAAGGTGTAGAAGTCTGAAAACTGATGATATCAAGCTAAACTCTTCCTCCTGAGCTCTGATACCACTTGTTGGATCGTTATGCGACCTGACTGAGTCATTCAGAAGAGTTTTAGATCCGAATCAAAGGCGGAATCAGTGAAACGAACATGAAAACAGCTTGATTAACTTTAATATGTCTCTGTTATTGATATAATAGAGTTACAGCACCTCGAGACAAATTGGCAGCACTTCGGTACCAATTCAGACAAATGTTACAAATGAAACGGAATCACAGGTATATATAGGCGTGTAATTCCGTGCGAAATTAACAAGGTTTAGTTCAAAAGGAATTAGCTTAATTCCGTACGGAATTAACCTGTTAACCTCAAGTGGAATTAACTCCAAACGAAATTACCAATTCCAAGCGGAATTACCATCTTGGTAATTTCGTGCGGAATTACCCTAAATCTCATAAAACCTAATTTCTCGTTCTACGAGCCCTGATCTATCAATCCTATTACATGACATGATACAAGATGAAGTCAACAGACATAGTGCACTAACAATAACAAATGTACCCACTGTGGGCGATTGGGACATTTGATCAATACCTGCCGTTATACAAATCAAGCTGCTGCAAATCCTGTTGCTGCGCAAGCACAGTTTCCTCCGGGGTCGTGTTATAACTGTGGTGACCTTACTCACTAACGAAACAATTGCCCAAGACTTGTTAACGCAAATCCAGCGCGTGGACGAGTGATTAACATAAACGAGGTAAACGCGAACGACGATGCAGCAGTGAACAATTTGTCTTTTGTAATTCCTTGGCTGTTATCTTTTGATGTTTGAATCGACTCAGTTGTTATATAAATAAAATTTGTTGTTTCAATTTTATTTTGCGAAACTGATGCGATTGTATGAATGTTTGATACAACCCTACGATGCCGACACCAAGACAAACTACTTGAGTGGTTCTGTCATTTTGATGATCACTTGTGATCTCCCCGAAAATCTTAATACTCGTTTCTTTTAAGAAACAAAGCCGAATTCCTATTATGATCTTCCTATCTTCATAGTTAGATTCTTGAAGATGTTTAAATTGCCAAATGGAATTCACGTATTGGATTCCTGGTGTGCTTTAAATACTAGTGTGCTCAATTAGCAAGAAAATTAACAAAATAATAACAAATTGTAAACCAAGATAAACAATTATGTGATTATGTGCTTATGCGATTTCTTTATGTCTTGTGTTTTTATGTAATCCGAATATTCATTATCTAAATCCTCATAGAATCTTTCATATCTCCAAAAGTACTACCTGTAGGATCGTTTTCTGACCCGAATGAGTCGATCAGAAGAGTTTTTGCTCAATACGAAAGGCGGAAACAAACGTATCAAGTTCAATTCAGCTAGATATACACTTTAAACTGTCTTTTGATTGATTTGACAAAGATTTACAGCGAGTAGACACTTCGGCAGCACTTCGGCTCTCAAAGCGGAAAGTTAGAACTCACTAAAAGGAAATCACAAGGCACATATATATAGGCTAAGTAATTTCGCATGAACAGGCTCAAGCGAAATCACATTTCACACGAAATAGTAATTTCGTGCGAAATTAGCAAGCGAAATAACACTTTGCTATTTCGTGCGAAATTACCTCCCAACCTATTTTTGACATATTTCTCGTACTACGTGCCCTGATCTATCTATCTATCTACATACAAGACTCGATACAAGACGAAGTTGACAGACATATGCACCAACAGACTCCCCCTTGGATGTTGTCGAAGTCTTCGGTGTCGAGTCTTCAAACTTCTATCTTTATCTGTCTTCTCGACTCTTCCAAAGTATCTAACAATGTAAAGCATCTTCAATCTCTCTCTTCTCTTCTTCTCCAGGATCTCGACCTGGCTCTTATCTCTCTCTAATTCTCTTGATCAGATCTCTTGATTCCTTAAGTTCATCAGCATCAGCATCTTGCGTGAACCTCAGGATTTCAATTCCAGGATCAGAACTTGGCTATCTTCAGACTCCCCCTTTCGATAAGCTGGGATCGCAGTCTGGCTTTCACAGGTTCAAAATCGTGACCTGGCTCAAATCCTGCTCAGGATCAAAACCTGGCTTTCTCTAATCACAGACTCTTCAGGAATCAAAACCTGGCTTACCTGCACATCCTCTACCTCAAAATATATTTCACAAATTTAAAATTTGACAAATTTATATCACTTGCAGAAATAGAATGATTTAACATTTAAAAGTTTCTGATAACCACTTGTAAACAACCATTCAGAACTTATTTATTCTCTGAAAATCACTTGTAAACCTTTTTCTTCATACACACTATCCCAAACCTGTTCATCATGTTTAGCACCCGGAATTTTGAAAATCAGCTCTCCAACATCAGTTATCGAAAATCTTTTTGGATTTTTCAAAAATTTATGCTAAAACACACTGAAAATATTTTTGGATTTTTGAATTTAAAGAAATGCAGTAAAGAAAAATTTACAGACAATATTTTTGTGAGTTTGTGTAAGAGGATCATATCAGTTTTTGAGACCAATCACTAGCACCGTTAAGCTTTCTAACATTTTAAGTTCTAAACGATTCACTTAAATTGTCAGTATACTGATCCAATTAAATTTTCACACAAAGTTCAACTGTTTCGAGATACGAGATTAATGTTTTAAGCACTTAAACTTATTCGCGTGTCCCACCTTAGAACATACTCCCGTATCCAGATCCCAATATTCAGTCTTACATGTGAATATACCTAGATGATATCTGTAAAGGGTTAAATGCGAGGGCCATGAGAGCTCAGGCTATTGCTTCCGCAAAATCAGAGAGATGATGGCTTCGACTTTTGGTGTGTTCCCTTTAAAGAATCTTTTCTTCAACAGCACATGATTAGCATTTTGCAATGTTTCATCATTTTTTGTACCGAGGGTGATGCTATATTTCAAGAAAGTGAAAAGTATTATACGGGAACTAGGCCATTGCTTCCGCAAAATCAGAAGTCCCGGGATAATACCCCAGATATCACTGAGTATAAAGACCTAGTATCTCATAAAGAGGGACCTTTCAAACAAGATTTCGGGGGTTACCCATATATCCGAGAGATGTTCCCCACGATATAAGTAAGTTTGAAATTTAAGTTTATATCTCGACACAATCTACTAAATGTGTAAAAACCTACTGGCACATCATCAGTGAGACCGTTTATCACATTTTGACTTTCCAATTCTTTAGCGTGTTGTGATAGTCCACTGATGTACTATCATTTCCTCTTTTCTCAACAAAACTCATTTTTGATTTATCATGTTTTTGGCTTTTTTAAATTTTCAAATGTTTTTGGATTTTCTGAAATTCTTACTCCCCCTAAAATTCAAAATCATTAAAAGAAAATTTGAAAACAAACTGTACAAATAAAATGACAACTGAAATCAAATCGCATTAATTCGCCATCCACTTGGCATAAACAATCAGAACTCCCCCTGACAACAAACTATTTTCCCATTATGATTTCAAAACACTTAAGTTTGTTTTAATCAAATAGCTTTTCCGGAAAATTAGTTTTGTTGATTTTACCACTTGAATGAATGGGGATCAATTCATCACTTTGTTTTTTCAACCACTTGAATGAAAGTTAAATCAAGTTCAACTTAATAACCTTGATTTACCTCTTGAAGGTGAAAACCTTCTTCAACCACTTGTAGGTTCAATTACCATCCATACCATTTGTAAATCAAAATATAACAATTTTAAGAACAACTACCCCTTATCAGTCGAAATATCACCAAAGTGAATTTCTCAAGAAAGATGCCGATTCCTGCTCCACTCTTACCCACCTGGGAGCTCCGGCAAGTCCTGGATTTCAATCATAATAGGTTCCATCCCAGTCACAAACCTGGGATGACCCATCTTTACATGGTTTCTTCGTTTTCTTCTCATAAAATTCCTTTACACCTTTGACTTTCCTATCAATCATTTTTCCAAAAATATTTTTAACTTTGGGGCTAAAGGCTTTTTCCACATCAAATTCTTTCTTTTCTTAGAAAAATTGATTTGAAATCTCAATTTTACCAACCTTTTGTTTAAAATTCTCAGCCCTCAATGGTGGAAAATTGACATCATCCATTGGCGGTACTGATTTTTCCAATTTTAACTCAACATGTGGCTCCTCTGACTTTATGGAATCAGATTCATCGCCTGAAAATAGCTCCTCTGATTTTGATGAATCAGAATCATTGCTAGAACTAACATCAGATTTCTTAACAACCCATTTGTGGTTGTCAAGATTTGCTTTTCTCTTGTAAAACCTTTTAGAACATTCACCAACCTCAAACTTTGAATTTTTGAAAACTTTGAATTGTTTAGTTGGTGGTTCATTCTCAACAATCTTTTCTTTTAGTTTTTCAGAGACTCCCTGTTTTGTTTGGATTGCCTTTGGACAATTCCTGGCAATATGGCCAACTGTTTTGCATTGAAAACAGATTCCCGTTTCCTTTTTCTGAGCAACATTTTTCTCCATTTCCTCTTGCTTCTTTGCAAGAAATTCTTTGTTTGATTGATTCCTGAACAACTGCTCTTTGTCTTCTTCAGATAATGTCCCTGAAACAAAAACAGTTTTTGGTTTATAAGTTTTCTCATTTTTATGATTTTTCGGTGGAATAAAACCAAGACCTTTTCTTTTGAAATTACCATTATGGTTTGGTTTCTTTTGAAAACCTGAACCAGAGCTGTAACCCTTTTTCTTGTTTTCTCTTTGTTGCACTCTTGAGGTTTACTTTTTAGGTTTTTCAGAAAGATTTACATTTTTTTATTTCAGAAATATTAATTTCTGTTAGTTTGAAAACCTTTTTTATCAGTTCAGTTTTAACACCTCTTATTGGAAATTCTTCATCAGAATATAATTTGTCAGAATCATTCAAAATATATGCTACTTTGAATGTTTCATCATTCAAATTAGATTTTGATAACAGAAATTCTTTATTATAAACCCGTTTCTCCTTTTTTACTGTTGACTTTGACTTGTCAGACTTTGACTCTGAATTTGACTCCAACTTTGACTCCTCGGTTTCATCGTTATCCAACACCTGATCGACCACTTTCTTTATTAATTCGGACTCATGATCAGTGTCAGACGATGTGAAAATGACATCGATGTTGTCTGGCAAATTTTCTGAAGACTCAGACTCCCACTGTAAATTGGTTGCCTTTTTGACTATTTCTGAATCTGGATTTCTAGGAGAATATCCATTTTCAAGCGGGGGTGGACACTTGTTGTAACTGGCACTATATTTCTTACCAGAATCTTTCATTTCAGTATCCTTCTTCTTTTCAGAACTCTTGTCTTCAGATACTTCATCTTCATCAAATGCCTTCATGCCTTCAACAGTTGGATAAATCCTGTCAATAACATAAGAAGTACATGAGTAACTTTTTAACAATCTATTAACTCTTTCTGTTTCAATCCTTTGAGTTTCAAGTTTCTATTCCAGCACAGCACACTTCTCAATATAACTGTTGACCACTTTCTGCTTTGTCATGAAAGCTCCTTGAAGTGTCTTCATAGCTGTTGCTTGTTCATTGCTTATTTGATTGTACAGATTCATTGACTTGTTAAGAACATCATACGATTCTTTCAATCTGTTCATGTTGTGAATCAAAATACTATTTTGCTTTTTCACTGCTTCACAATTCTCACATTTCACCTGAATCTTTTGTGCATCAGCTTCTGTATCAACTTTAAAAACTGGAATGTCTTTTATTTTCTTCCTTATCACAGGAACTTCTTCATCATCACTGCTGACAGGTTTTTTAACTTTCTTCTTTTTCTTTTTAGCTTTTTCATCATCACTGTCACTCTCTTCCATCATTCTTAAGTGCTCTTCCATTCTCCTTGCATAATAATCATCATCATTATCACTGTCTTCAGCAACTCGAGCAACAAAAGCTTTATGATTTGGAGTTTTGTTAGGATCATAGTCATCCCAACTGAAATTTTTCCAGCTAAACCCCTCTGGTAATTTTTCATCATCTTGATTTATCAGACATGCTTTGCTGTCAGCTGAAACATATTTGTCCCAACTGAATCCTTTTGAAGATTTTTTATCTTCTTGATTCACCATACAAGCTCTCTTTGATGATTCTTCAATCTCCTTCCTGGCATGAGCAGTTTGTGGTTGTTGTTGATGTGATTGTTGAGCAACTTGATGATAGATTGCTTTCCGATAATAATCATTGTTGTTGAACGGATTTTGAGCTCCACTTGCTTTGCGGTTTGTGCACTCCCTCTTGAAGTGTCCCTTTTCCCTGCAACGAAAACAAGTAACTTTAGATTTATCAAAACCTAAAGTAGAAACATTAGCATCACGAAAATCATCTCTTCATGTGATCTGTTTAAATTTCTCAGCTCGTCTCAACACACTCGCCAAACACCACTTTATGTCCATTAATTCCATCTCTTCAGCATCAATCTGATCGTAATCTTCTTTTGTCAACATTGGATTCCCGATCTTTCCTGCTACTAGACTTCCATATGATTCCAGCACAGTTCCCAACAAAGACATGTGACTTTTTGCAACCTCTTCTGAAAAATTTTGATCATTTTCAAGGTTTAATACAATATTGCATTGAAGCATCTTGCTATTCTTTGTTGTTGACAAGTTTGAATCAAATAATGGATATGAAGAAAAACTTGTTTTGCTGTTTGAACCTTTAGATGACCCTCCAGATGAACTTTTAGCATTGAATGCAGTTTCAACCTTTGGTGACATATTGGTTTTGTCACTGATACCTCCTTTGTAATACAGCCCAATATCTTGTTCTCCATCAAAATCTTTCATTCTTGAAATCTTCCTCTGTTCCATCTCTTGAGCTTCAAGCTTTTCAATGAACTTGCTCAGTGTTAGATTTCCAAAATCTTTCTTATTTCTCAGCATCATAAGATATGTGCCCCAAGTTTCATGTGGCAAAGCATCGGCTAACTTCTCAATCAATTCTTCATTATCTTTTGTGATGCTTACCCTCTTCATGTTGACTAGCAGATTGCAATATCTTTCGATGATCTGCTTGGTGCTCTTAGTTCTCAAACCACGAAATAGATCAAATTCCTTTTTCAAAAGTGATTTTTTGTTCTTGATCATTTCTTTACTTCCAACAAACTTTGAATTTAAAGCTTTCCAGATTGAATATGCAGTTCCATTGTGTTGCAATAAAACCAAGATATCTTCTTTCACAGCTTGATGCAAAAGACTTGTCATCATTTTTTCATCTTTGTATTTCTTTTTATCTTCAGCACTAAGATCTTTAATTGCAATAATCTCCTCATCATCAGTCATCGGTCTAACATATTTCATTTCAACACATTCCTAAGCATCCAAGTAATTTGCTTGTACCAAATTCTCAAATCGTTCTTCCCATCCTTTATACTCCTCAATGTTCATGAGCTTTGGCGGTTTTTTGCATGGTGCCCGTTTCATTTTCTAACATTGTGTGTTGTTCAATACTGATTGGAGTAGCAAAGGCGTTATAAAACTCTTCTTCCATGATTCGGTTTAAAAAAAAAAAAATCACAAACAGTCAATTTCAAACGAAATCAAATTTCACGCGAAATAACCTTTGGTGCGAAATAACCCTTTTCAAACGAAATAACCTGCAATACAGCTTCAAACGAAATTCCAACTCAAACGAAATCAGAATTTACAAACGAAATAGGTAATTTCGTACGAAATAGCCAAACGAAATCCGGTTTCAAGCGAAATTAACTAATTTCGTACGAAATACTCATGCGAAATACTAATTTCGTACGAAATACTCAAACGAAATTACAATCTGGTGCGAAATAAGGCTTATTTCGTGCGAAATACTGCTGATGTCATCATCTCGAGCTGTTTTTGCCAAAATTGATCAGGTTTTAAGCCGTTTTAAGATCTGAAACTTTCTAGGGTTTATTAAAACACTAGTGCGCGTATATTGTGTGAAATTCAAGTCATTTTAACTGTGAAAACTTGTTAATTTTGAAAAAGAAGGTGTAGAAATCAGAATTTTCAGCTGAATTGGTAAGAACTCTTCCCCTTGAGCTCTGATACCATTTGTAGGATCGTTTTCTGACCTGAACAAGTCGATCAGAAGAGTTTTTGCTCAATACGAAAGGAGGAAACAAACGTATCAAGTTCAATTCAGCTAGATATACACTTTAAACTGTCTTTTGATTGATTTAACAAAGATTTACAGCGAGTAGACACTTCGGCTCTCAAACCGGAAAGTTAGAACTCACTCAAACGAAATCACAAGGCACATATATATAGGCTAAGTAATTTCGCATGAACAGGCTCAAGAGAAATCACATTTCACACGAAATAGTAATTTTGTGCGAAATTACCAAGCGAAATAACACTTTGCTATTACCTCCCAACCTATTTTTGACATATTTCTCGTACTACGTGCCCTGATCTATCTATCTACATACAAGACTCGATACAAGACAAAGTTGACAGACATATGCACCAACACTACCTTAAATCCTTAATGGGCTTCTACGTAATAGTTAAGATCCTTGGATTATGAAGTACTATTCTATAAATGGATCCCTTGAGTGGTCTAGTTAAAAAGATTGATTCAAAATCTGATTTGGAATATCATGTGATGATATAGCTGAAAAGATCCTTTAAGTGGTCTATTTAAGGAGATCGTACGGCGGTCTAGTTAAGGATATCATGTGTTGATCTAATTAAAAAGATCGTTCGTTGATCTAGTTGAAAAGATCCTTTGGTGGTCTAGTCAAGTCACTTCATGTTTATTCGAATGATTTTTCTCCTACGCATTATGAAATGAACTGTGCGGACTGTGCAAGGAATTACGTAACTATGGATGCATACATAATTATGGAATTCAGTGCACAGAAACCACAACAAGATTTGTTATGTGTTAAGACCTTTAGTGATGAGAATAACGAAACGGGAACGATGTAGAAAGGAGTATGGTGGATACGCCGCTGGTACTTCCTATATATAAGTGTTCCTTATTACATTGTGAACGTAGCATTATTTAAGTTTCTAGAAGTCCTGGACCTTGACCAATGTCATTTTATCTTACAATCTCCGACTCTGATTTCGAGCACACACAAGTTTCCTGTAATAACCTTTATAGGAAACATTCTCCTATCAGTTGTTCAAAGCTCCATGCTTTTGTTACAACAATGACATCACTTTGACAGTTGACAAATTCGCTAAGAATCCAAACGTGGCCCAGAGTTTTACTTAGGGTACGAAGGATTCATTCGAAAGCGAAATAATCACAGTTGTCTTCACAGGTTTCCTCTAAAATTAAATTTCGGGATGAAATTTCCTAAAGTAGGGGAGACTTTGACACCTGTGTCACTACGACCATCATACGAATGCCAAACCAATGAAATATTGTATTTCATACTTGGGATTTGTATAAATATGTGTATCATTTGCACATATCAATTCTTGTTCGATTTCGAGCTCTAAATCACTTTCTAGAAAGTTATACGCGAACTGGTGCGTAAACGTAATCAGTTTAACGCAACAAACACTCCGGAACAGTGACATGGGATTAACATACCTTAAATAACCTTTACATAACTTAGAAATAAGTTTTGGGAGGTTTGGTGTGTCGAAATCAAGTTTATTCACTTACAGGGACTAATTTTGACAAACTGCGAAAGTATGCCGATTCATATTGTAACGAACATTGTAGAACATGATCATAAGTTAAACATGCCCTAAATATCCTTTACATAGCTTAGAAATAGGCATTGAGGTGTTTGGTGCACAAAAATAAACTTATTTGATCAACAGGGACTAAAAGCGTCAAAAAGTGCATAAGTTTGCATTTTCGCGCATATCTTATGTCCTGAATATGTCCGGACATCCAAAAAATTTATGTAATCATTAAAATATTTTATTTTAGTGATTGGCATGATAAAATTCCATTCGTCGCATAATTTGGATCGTTTTTGCGTCCATTACGATTTCCGTCGTAATTAACCGAGTAACGCAACCGTACGACCAAACGAACCAACATCCGAGATATTTTTGAGCACATTTCATGTTCCCTATACTTTAACTTCATTTTAGAGCCTTGAAATGGGGTTAACGGGGCTTAAAAGTGCCAAAAATCAAGTTTTTCTCATGCAGGGACCATTATTGTCATTCTGCCAAACTCCTGGGCCGCGGGCCGCGTAAGAGAGGGCCTCCTCTCTCGCGGGCGCGATAGACCTTCTGCACAGAATCCATTTTTCAACAAGTTGGTCGATTTTCAGGGGCCTTTGTGTAATTTTTTCAATACTATGTGCTGGTATTTGATTGTTTTTAACATCCCCTTGTATTACAAAACCATGTGTCCAAGTGGAGGGCCAAGATTGAAGCTCTATTTACAAGAAACGATCCTAACGGTTCTATGAAATCTATAAATTGTCACACCCCGACCACGTATAACATACAAAACGTGGCGGAAAACGTCGGGGAGTGTTGTAACATAATTAATTGTTTCATAACCATGGCATTCAAAGTTGTATTTTATTTATCAACATAAGAGTTACATTGTTTTAAACAGGAAATAAAGAGTTCAGAACATAATTAAACTAGTTCTATCTTTATTTTTAGTCTTTAAGGCACAGGTCCGCCCTAGTGTCACGATCATCATCCTATGCAAAAGCTCCTGAAAACACATGTGAAAATAGGTACGTCAGCATAAAAATGCCTGTGAGATACATAGGTTTGTGAAAATAGGATTCATGACTTAAGTTTAAGAAAAATGTTTAATAAAATTTAGTCATGAACCTTGTAAATTGTTTTGTTTTGTAAATCATTTGAAAAGCGATAAGATCAGATGATATGTATACATAAAAGAATAATACATGGTTAAATAAATAACCAAGTAAAATGAGTTGTATAAAATAAGTTGTTTGTAAAGCAATGTCTTGTGAAAGATATGTTATTTGTATAAACTGTTATATGTCTAAATTGAAATGATTCAAATAACGCTACGATATGTAATACCATACAAACACTTATATATAGGAAGTGCCAGCGGCGTATCCACCATGCTTGTATCATATTACACACGCCTCGTTACTTAAATCACTTAAACAAACCACCAATGTATAAAGTCCATGTTTAAACCAATTGTCAAAAAGTCCTTGTATAAGCCATGTCAAATGTTAAATATTCAAAATGTAGTCAAGTAATGTGTAACATATGTTATGTATAGTAAGTAAAGTATTGTCACATAAACCAAATGTAGAAATGTACAAAACAAAGTATTTTGAATATGTCAAAAAGTTATGTCTTGCAAAGTAAATGCATGTTACATTGATACAAACATTTATGTGGTAAGTTAACGCATACATTCAAGCCTTGAGACAGTCGGATAACCCTTTTAGTCAAGGTTATCAAAAGAAATGTTTTCGGATTCAGTCATTCCTTACATCCAAACAAACCCGAGATGTCAGGAATGTGATTTGTCAAGTCCTATGGTACCAGTACTTACTACCGAGCGGCGTAGCTAATGTTAATGAACGTATATAAGTCTCGTTTGTGCAAACCAAATGTTATAGCAATTGTATACATGTCATATGAAAACAATGTACTAAGTATGCTAAGTTAACATACAAAGCAGAAAAGTCATGTAAATCAATGTGCTAGCATGCTATCAGTCAACATACATAGCAGAAATGTAATGTAAAACAATGTACTAAGTATGCACACAATGGACATACATAGCATAGAATGTAATGTAAAATGCTGTACTAAGTATGCACACAATGGACATACATAGCATGAAATGTGATGTAAAACGATGTACTAAGTATGCACACAACGGACATACATAGCATGAAATGTAATGAAATCATGTACTATAATGTACTAATGAACATAACATGCATATGATATGAAAGCATGAAAGGCACGAAAGTAACAAGTAGGCATATGTGTTTCACCCCAAAACGTTTGGAAAACAGTAAAGGAGGGGTCTATGTACTCACTTGAGATTGCTCAGAAGTCCTAAGATAACCACCAAGCAATGCTAGAGATCACGGAATCAAACGACACATAATATAGGTAACTATGTTAATAAACCGGACCTATATCGGAGGATCGGATAGAATGAGGGCTCTTAAACCAAATGAGTATGGAACTCATGTAGTATGGTTTAACAAAGCCTACATACTAAATGAAACCTAGCCTAAGTGCTTACAACCCATTACGACCCGTTTAGGTAGCTTATGCTACTTTAACGCGTCATTCTCGTGAAACGCGTTTGGAACGCCTAACTAGTCCTATGACAAGTAAAATATGCCTTAACATATCTAATATTGTTACCAAATCAGTTTAGATACCAAAAGTTATGCTACATATGCTTAAAATGAATTTTGGCGTAAAAAGGGCATTTTGGTAATTTACCTAAGGCATATAAACTACCTATCATACAACTACTTAAACGAAGCGACCATAAGGTATAACCTCGGAAGGTTATTCCCTATATACTATGGTCACCTAATGTGTTTGGTCGGATCCTAATGATCGACCAAACGGGTCGGGTTCGAAGGTATAAGCGATTTATTAGATCGCTTACCCTTACGACCCTAGACAACGTGGTAATCAGTAGGCATAGTCACAAGGGACTATAACCATCGTGATTACAATCACGTTGTGAAGTTCAAATGAACTTCGCATTGACCATAAACTGGTCAATGCAGAAAGTCAAACAAAGTTTGACTTTCGGACTCGAAAAGCAATAAAAGAACGAAGGAACACTTACAAAGGGTCCAAGAATGGAAGGTTTGAATCCGAGTACTCTCAGGTATGAAGTGTTAAACACAACAACTTAGAGAGCAAACTCATATTTCAAAGGTGTGAGTTGAGAGTGAAGTGGGTGTTGGGTATTTATAGATTTCGGTTCACCGTTAGGATCGTTTCTTGGAGAAGAGGGAATGATCACATCCCTACACTTGTTGGCAAGCTCATGTACATCATATTGGCCCCCCATAAGCAGGAAACAACACTTGGAAATGGATTGGGAGTGCTAAACAGCTGTTAAAAATGGCTTTTGCTGATCAGAAGGGTCCTCGCGTGACGCCAAGGGGGCTAGGTGTCACGCTAAGGTCCACCTGATCAGCAAACATTTTCCAATGTTTCCATTTCAGTCCCCTTTGTGTATTAAGGCCATTTCCGACACATTAAAGGCTTGTTAAATCATTTTCAAGGCTCCACAAGGATGCCTAAACATTGTGGACATGAAACATTCTCAAAAATATGCCGGATGTTGGTCCGTTTAGTCGTACGATCGCGATGTTCGGTTAATTATGACGGAATGCGCATAAGTGCGAAAAACGATCTAAATTGCGTGATGAATGGATTTTTATTATTCCATACACTAAAATATAATATTATAATGCTTACATAAATTTTTGGATGTCCGGAGGTTTTCAGAACGTAAGTTATGCTCGAAAATGCAAACTTGTGCACTTTTTGACGCTTTTAGTCCCTAAATGACCCAAAAGTTTATTTTAGCCCACCGAACCCCTCAAATCCTATTTCTAAGCTATATAAAGGATATTTAAGGTGTGTTTAACTTATGGTCATGTTCCGGAATGTTCGTTACAGTTCAAATTGGCATACTTTTGCAGTTTGTCAAGTTTAGTCTCTGTAAGCGAATTAACTTGTTTTTGCCATACCAAAGCCTTCAAAACTTATTTCTAAGTTATGTAAAGGTTATTTAAGGTATGTTAAGTATATGTTGATGTTCCAGAGTATTTTTCGCATTAAACTGGTTACGTTTACGCACCAGTTTGTGTATAACTCTCCAGAAAGCGATATAGAGTTTGAAATTGAGCAAAAGTCAAAACATGAAAAATGTAAAACACAACCAAACAAACATTGGGATCAAATAACATTGTTTTATTGATAATTGAACTGTTCATAATGATTACAAGCATAGATGTTACAGTCTCCCCTACTTGTGGAAATTTCGTCCCGAAATTTATTTAGAGGAAACTTGTGGGAAAAGATGCGGATATTTCGCCTTCATTTGATCTTCGCGTTCCCAAGTAAACTCGGGTCCACGTTTAGCTTCCCAGTGAACTTTGACCAAAGGAATGCGCTTGCATTTAAGCCACTTGACTTCACGTTCCATGATTTCCACAGATTTCTCGACAAATTTCAGTGTTTTATCAACACGAATTTCGTCAAGTGGTATGTGGAGGTTCTCATCAGCTAAACACCTCTTGAGATTGGACACGTGAAAGGTTGGATGAACATTTCCAAGTTCAGGAGGTAACTCAAGTCTATAGGCTACCTTACCGATTCTTTCGACGATCTTGAATGGTCCAACGTATCTAGCTGCAAGTTTTCCTTTCTTTCCAAATCTGATCACACCTTTCCAAGGTGAGACCTTAAGTAATACTCGATCACCGACTTGAAATTCCAAGGGCTTGCGTTTTGGGTCCGCGTAACTCTTTTGATGGCTTCTATCTGTCTGAAGGTTATCACGAACTTTCTTGACCTTATCAGTTGTCTCTAAAATGAGGGCAGGTCCAGTAAGCTGAGCCTCGCCGACCTCATTCCAGCAGACTGGTGGACGACATTTTCGACCATAGAGAGCCTCGAAAGGAGCCATGTTGATGCTGGAGTGATAACTGTTGTTGTAGGAGAATTCAATCAACGGAAGATGTGAATCCCAACTACCACCAAAATCGATCACACAAGCTCTAAGCATATCCTCCAGAGTCTGGATTGTTCTTTCAGATTGACCATCCGTTTGCGGATGATAAGCTGTGCTCAGATTAAGTTGGGTCCCCATAGCAGATTGCATGGTTCTCCAAAAATGAGAAGTGAAACGAGCATCTCTGTCAGAAATGATGTTCAAAGGAACACCATGTCGAGCTACAATTTCATCCACATAGATTTTAGCAAGTTTGTCAGCAGAAAAATCCTCACGGATTGGCAAGAAATGCACTGACTTAGTAAGACGATCAACAACTACCCAGATGGCATCATGACCTATCTTTGTGCGCGGAAGTTTGGTAATGAGATCCATAGTAATGTTTTCCCATTTCCAAACTAGGATCTCTGGTTGCACCAGTAAACCAGAAGGACGTTGATGTTCAGCTTTAACCTTAAGACAAGTAAGGCATTTTGATACATATAACGCAATGTCTTTCTTCATACCAGGCCACCAATAATGAGTACGAAGATCCTTATACATCTTATCTGAGCCAGGATGAACAGAACGAGACTTATGGGCTTCATCCATAAGCAAGGTGCGAAGGTTATCTTGGCTTGGGACCCACAAACGGTCCATGAAGTAGTACGATCCATTGTCCTTCAGTTCTAGATCAGGTGTTATGTGATAGGGAAATTCCTTATCCATTAAACCTTGTGAAACACAAGATTGTTGAGCCTGAGAAATGCGGGCTTGGATATCGGATCGTGCTTGAATAACAGATTGAACACGAACACAATGAAGCTTAGTACGTTCCTTACGACTCAATGCATCGGCTACGACATTCGCCTTACCAGGATGGTAGCGAATTTCGCAGTCATAGTCATTTAGGAGCTCCACCCATCGTCGTTGCCTCATGTTGAGTTCTTTCTGATTGAAGATATGCTGAAGACTTTTGTGGTCCGTGAAAACCACACATTTTGTACCGTACAAATGGTGTCTCCAGATCTTAAGAGCGAAGACAACTGCACCCAACTCAAGATCATAAGTGGTGTAGTTTTTCTCATGTATCTTCAACTGCCTCGATGCATATGCAATGACTTTGTTCCTTTGCATCAGAACACAACCAAGACCCAATTTAGATGCATCGCAATAAATGACGAAATCATCATTGCCCTCAGGCAAAGTCAGTACAGGCGCGTAGCAAAGTTTTTGTTTCAAAGTCAGAAACGCTTCCTCTTGCTTGAATCCCCAATCAAAGGGCTTGTTCTTCTGAGTTAGAGCAGTTAGAGGAACTGCAATCTTCGAGAAGTTCTCAATGAAGCGGCGGTAATAACCCGCTAGACCAAGAAAAGAATGAACTTCAGTAGGAGTAGAAGGTGTATCCCAATCCTTAATCGCACTGATCTTGGAGGGATCTACATGAATACCTTGTTCGTTGACAATATGTCCTAAGAATTGAACCTCTTTAAGCCAGAATTCACACTTGGAGAATTTGGCGAAAAGTTGCTCTTCTTTAGGAGTTCCAAAGTAAGACGAAGATGTTGCTCGTGATCAGCTCGCGTCTTAGAGTATATCAAAATGTCATCAATAAAAACAATGATGAACTGATCCAAATAAGGCTTGCAAACCCTATTCATTAAGTCCATGAGAACAGCAGGAGCATTAGTCAAACCGAATGGCATGACTGTGAACTCATAATGCCCATAACGAGTGCGGAACGCTGTCTTGGGAATGTCTTCTTCATGCACCAGAAGTTGATGGTATCCAGATCGCAGATCAATCTTCGAAAAATAAGAAGCACCTTGTAACTGATCAAAGAGATCATCGATGCGAGGTAGGGGATATCGATTCTTGATGGTAAGCTTGTTAAGCTCACGATAATCGATACACATCCTAAAAGATCCATCCTTCTTCTTAACAAAAAGAACGGGAGCACCCCAAGGTGAAAAGCTAGGACGGATAAAACCTTTGTCAGAGAGCTCCTGAAGCTGCTTAGACAACTCTTGCATCTCAGATGGTGCAAGACGATATGGAGCTCTGGCAATGGGATTTGCACCAGGTACGAGATCAATACGGAACTCGACTTGGCGTGCTGGAGGTAGTCCAGGTAACTCTTTAGGGAATACTTCAGAATAATCCCGAACAACAGGAATATCTTGAATAGATTTACCTTTGCCCTTATCTGCTACAACATGTGCCAAAAAGGCCACATAGTTCTTTCGTAGATACTTCCGAGCTTTAAAACAAGACATGAGTTTGAGACCACCAGCAGGTTTCTCACCATGAACCTGTAGGATCTCGCCTGTCGAAAGCGGCACACGAACAATATTCTCAAAACAAACTACCTCTGCTCGATGCTTGGATAACCAATCCATACCCACTGTAACGTCGAAGCTTCCAAGTTGCATAGGCATGAGGTCAATAGGAAAAAGATGGTCGTTAAGGTTCAACTGGCAGTTGCGAAGAACAGAATCAAGAACAATGGGTTCACCACTAGCAACTTCTATTGTCAAAGGTTTACCTAGTTTCGTTCTAGGCACGCGAAGCAATGGCTCAAAAGATAATGACACAAAACTCTTATCGGCACCCGAATCAAAAAGAACAGATGCAGGCTGATTATTAATAAAGAACGTACCGTTCACCACTTCATTGTCCGCTTGCGCCTCTTGTGCATTTATGTTGAAGACTCGACCTCGAGCCTGAGCCTGATTCTGATTTGGATTCGCGTTAGCTAGTCTTGGGCACCGGTTTCTGTAGTGGGTCAGATCCCCACAATTGTAGCACGAACCAGGAGGAAAATGAGGTCGTGCAGCTTGACCTTGTTGCTGAGCAAGAGGCTGAGCAACTTGTTGGGCTTGGTTCTGAACTGTCTGATTCTGGTTAACAGGAATGCAACAAGTAGCGGCAAGATGACCAATTCTCCCACAGTTAGTGCAATGACGACATTGGAGATGTGGTAGGTGATGGCCGTTACACCTGTTGCACAAAGGTGCAGTGCCAAGATATGGCTTCTTGGCTAGTGGTTGCGCAGGTTGATTTGGTGCAGCTTGGGCCTGTGCAGTAACGACATAGTTTTGGGAAGCCTTTCGCTTCCTAGAACCCTTTGAGGAACCAGAATTCTTTCCATTCTTGTTTTGACCTTTCTTGCTATCCCCCTTGTCAGACACCTGCTTCTTACCCTTGTCACCCTTTTTATGCAGCTTTCCCTTTCGAACCTGCGACTCAGTCAATGTCGCTGCTAACTCGATCACCTGACGGAGTGTGGCAGGGTTACTACCAGTAATGATGTCTTGCACTGAGTCAGGTAGGCCGTCGATGTACCTTTCGATAGCCTTGTCGAGTGGGGTGACCATAGTCGGGCAAAGCGGACTCAACTGCTCAAATCTATCAGTATATGCCCTGTGCGCGCCACTGTCTTGTTTCAAGTCATCAAATTCTTTCTCCAATGCTCGCTGTTCATGACGAGGACAAAACTCCCTCAACATAAGAGCCCTAAGTTCGGCCCATGTTTGTGCTAGAGCAACTTCTGCACCACAGTCTCTCATAACCCCGTTCCACCATGTGTGAGCCCTCTTCTGAAACACACTCGAAGAAAACTCGACCTTGCGATTGTTAGGACACTGCACGTGGCGGAAAGTATTCTCAATGCTCTCGAACCATTGACGAAGCCCAGTCGCTCCCTCAGAACCACTAAACTTGAGTGGTTTAGCCGAGTTAAAATCCTTGAATTTGAATGGAGCATTGTTGTTGTTGTTGGCTTGGTTCCATTGAGCAAAGAGGTTTAGGAATTGAGCAGCCATCTGCTGCGCAATAATTTCTGCCAGTTCGGCAGTCGCTATCTGGTTTTCGCGTCGAGGAGGCATTCTAAAAGAGGAAACATGAAAGGAAACGAGTAAGATGATTGGATGAAAAGAATGAGATGAAACAAAAATTGGCAACAGCAAAGATGGTGGTCATTTGTTCGCATCACAAAGCAAACAAACGACACATAGTGACTAATCAAAGTAAATGGGTCAAAAATAATGTATCGCGAAGACATGCTCGCCTATAAGTGAACACTCACCCCAAGAGTTCCCAGGTAAGAGTGACTGGTCCGATTATGTGGATTTGTACGAACACTCTAGCCTTAGACAGAAAACCCAGGGTACAGGCATTCACTCTTCCAGTTTGCACGTGTTCACACTATTTAGAACCCAAAACTTTGACGAGATTTTGAAAATTTGAAGGCACAAGGCCAAAAACCAAACTGGAAGGGTTCAAAACCATATAATAAGTCATTTAAAAACAAAAGATTTTTTTTCAAAAATCGTTTCGGAAAATTGGGTTCTTGTTTTGATAATCACCTAAGGATAGGTGATGTGCATGTTTTAAGATCTAAACACAAGATAACTTGTGTTAGGGTCCTAGAAAGGTTATAGTCTAGGTCAAAGCATTACTAATAACCTAATTCCCTATAACCATTGGCTCTGATACCAACTCTTCTGTCACACCCCGACCACGTATAACATACAAAACGTGGCGGAAAACGTCGGGGAGTGTTGTAACAGAATTAATTGTTTCATAACCATGGCATTCAAAGTTGTATTTTATTTATCAACATAAGAGTTACATTGTTTTAAACAGGAAATAAAGAGTTCAGAACATAATTAAACTAGTTCTATCTTTATTTTTAGTCTCTAAGGCACAGGTCCGCCCTAGTGTCACGATCATCATCCTATGCAAAAGCTCCTGAAAACACATGTGAAAATAGGTACGTCAGCATAAAAATGCCTGTGAGATACATAGGTTTGTGAAAATAGGATTCATGACTTAAGTTTAAGAAAAATGTTTAATAAAATTTAGTCATGAACCTTGTAAATTGTTTTGTTTTGTAAATCATTTGAAAAGCGATAAGATCAGATGATATGTATACATAAAAGAATAATACATGGTTAAATAAATAACCAAGTAAAATGAGTTGTATAAAATAAGTTGTTTGTAAAGCAATGTCTTGTGAAAGATATGTTATTTGTATAAACTGTTATATGTCTAAATTGAAATGATTCAAATAACGCTACGATATGTAATACCATACAAACACTTATATATAGGAAGTGCCAGCGGCGTATCCACCATGCTTGTATCATATTACACACGCCTCGTTACTTAAATCACTTAAACAAACCACCAATGTATAAAGTCCATGTTTAAACCAATTGTCAAAAAGTCCTTGTATAAGCCATGTCAAATGTTAAATATTCAAAATGTAGTCAAGTAATGTGTAACAAATGTTATGTATAGTAAGTAAAGTATTGTCACATAAACCAAATGTAGAAATGTACAAAACAAAGTATTTTGAATATGTCAAAAAGTTATGTCTTGCAAAGTAAATGCATGTTACATTGATACAAACATTTATGTGGTAAGTTAACGCATACATTCAAGCCTTGAGACAGTCAGATAACCCTTTTAGTCAAGGTTATCAAAAGAAATGTTTTCGGATTCAGTCATTCCTTACATCCAAACAAACCAGAGATGTCAGGAATGTGATTTGTCAAGTCCTATGGTACCAGTACTTACTACCGAGCGGCGTAGCTAATGTTAATGAACGTATATAAGTCTCGTTTATGCAAACCAAATGTTATAGCAATTGTATACATGTCATATGAAAACAATGTACTAAGTATGCTAAGTTAACATACAAAGCAGAAAAGTCATGTAAATCAATGTGCTAGCATGCTATCAGTCAACATACATAGCAGAAATGTAATGTAAAACAATGTACTAAGTATGCACATAATGGACATACATAGCATAGAATGTAATGTAAAACGTTGTACTAAGTATGCACACAATGGACATACATAGCATGAAATGTGATGTAAAACGATGTACTAAGTATGCACACAACGGACATACATAGCATGAAATGTAATGAAATCATGTACTATAATGTACTAATGAACTTAACAAGCATATGATAAGAAAGCATGAAAGGCACGAAAGTAACAAGTAGGCACATGTGTTTCACCCCAAAACGTTTGGAAAACAGTAAAGGAGGGGTCTATGTACTCACTTGAGATTGCTCAGAAGTCCTAAGATAACCACCAAGCAATGCTAGAGATCACGGAATCAAACGGCACCTAATATAGGTAACTATGTTAATAAACCGGACCTATATCGGAGGATAGGATAGAATGAGGGCTCGTAAACCAAATGAGTATGGAACTCATGTAGTATGGTTTAACAAAGCCTACATACTAAATGAAACCTAGCCTAAGTGCTTACGACCCATTACGACCCCGTTTAGGTAGCTTATGCTACTTTAACGCGTCGTTCGTGTGAAACGCGTTCGGAATGCCTAACTAGTCCTATGACAAGTAAAATATGCCTTAACATATCTAAGATTGTTACCAAATCAGTTTAGATACCAAAAGTTATGTTACATATACTTAAAATGAATTTTGGCGTAAAAAGGGCATTTTGGTAATTTACCTAAGGCATATAAACTACCTATCATACAACTACTTAAACGAAGCGACCATAAGGTATAACCTCGGAAGGTTATTCCCTATATACTATGGTCACCTAATGTGTTTGGTCGGATCCTAATGATCGACCAAATGGGTCGGGTTCGAAGGTATAAGCGATTTATTAGATCGCTTACCCTTACGACCCTAGACAACGTGGTAATCAGTAGGCATAGTCACAAGGGACTATAACCATCGTGATTACAATCACGTTGCGAAGTTCAAACGAACTTCGCATTGACCATAAACTGGTCAATGCAGAAAGTCAAACAAAGTTTGACTTTCGGACTCGAAAAGCAATAAAAGAACGAAGGAACACTTACAAAGGGTCCAAGAATGGAAGGTTTGAATCCGAGTACTCTCAGGTATGAAGTGTTAAACACAACAACTTAGAGAGCAAACTCAGATTTCAAAGGTGTGAGTTGAGAGTGAAGTGGGTGTTGGGTATTTATAGATTTCGGTTCACCGTTAGGATCGTTTCTCGGAGAAGAGGGAATGATCACATCCCTACACTTGTTGGCAAGCTCATGTACATCATATTGGCCCCCCATAAGCAGGAAACAACACTTGGAAATGGATTGGGAGTGCTAAACAGCTGTTAAAAGCTGTTAAAAATGGCTTTTGCTGATCAGAAGGGGCCTCGCGTGACGCCAAGGGGGCTAGGTGTCACGCTAAGGTCCACCTGATCAGCAAACACTTTCCAATGTTTCCATTTCAGTCTCCATTGTGTATTAAGGCCATTTCCGACACATTTAAGGCTCGTTAAATCATTTTCAAGGCTCCACAAGGATGCCTAAACATTGTGGACATGAAACATGCTCAAAAATATGCCGGATGTTGGTTCGTTTAGTCGTACGATCGCGATGTTCGGTTAATTACGACGGAATGCGCATAAGTGCGAAAAACGATCTAAATTGCGTGACGAATGGATTTTTCTTATGCCAAACACTAAAATATAATATTATAATGCTTACATAAATTTTTGGATGTCCGGAGGTATTCAGAACGTAAGTTATGCGCGAAAATGCAAACTTGTGCACTTTTTGACGCTTTTAGTCCCTGAATGACCCAAAAGTTTATTTTAGCCCACCGAACCTCTCAAAGCCTATTTCTAAGCTATATAAAGGATATTTAAGGTGTGTTTAACTTATGGTCATGTTCCAGAATGTTCGTTACAGTTCAAATTGGCATACTTTCGCAGTTTGTCAAGTTTAGTCCCTGTAAGCGAATTAACTTCTTTTTGCCATACCAAAGCCTTCAAAACTTATTTCTAAGTTATGTAAAGGTTATTTAAGGTATGTTAAGTATATGTTGATGTTCCGGAGTATTTGTCGCATTAAACTGGTTACGTTTACGCACCAGTTTGCGTATAACTCTCCAGAAAGCGATATAGAGTTTGAAATTGAGCAAAAGTCAAAACATGAAAAATGTAAAACACAACCAAATAAACATTGGGATCAAATAACATTGTTTTATTGATAATTGAACTGTTCATAATGATTACAAACACAGATGTTACATAAATACCCACTACCAAATTCACTTGTTCCTCACACATGATCTGAATATTCTCTAAGTTGAAGCTCAAAGCTTCATACCTGAGAATTTATAGATCATATCTCCATTGCTTGGACCCTTTGTAAATATTCTTTCATGCTTTTATGCGTTTTTAAGCATGAAAGTCAAACTGCGTTTGAGTTTCTGCTTTGAACAGGTTATGGTCAACATGAAGTTCGTTTGAATTTCGCAACGTGAGCGTAATCACGAGGGTTATAGTCCCTAGTGACTATACCTACTGATTGCCACATTGATTAGGTGTAGTGACGAGTCATAGTTTTGGTCAAAATGCGCGTTTATGCGTATTTTGCAACCAAACTATTCTTGGGTATCAAGACCCTTTGTTTTGATATCAAAACCTGTTTTCTAACTTAGTTAAACATGTTTTACCATGTTTAGCTCGTCACTTTTAGTTTAGTGCTTGTAAAGAGTCGTAAGTTAAGCGGTCTAAACAACCGCTTAGACTTTCGAACTAGACCCGTTTGGTCGATCATTAGGATCCGATCAAACATGTTTTTGTGACCATAGTTGCATAGGGAATAACCTTCCAAGGTTATACCTTATGGTCACTTCGTTTAAATAGTTTTATGATAGGTAGTTTATATGCCTTAGGTAAATGACCAAAATGCTCTTTTTGCGTGTAAATTCATTGTAAGCATATGTAACCTAAATTTTGACATCTAAACTGATTAGGAAATATTATTAGACTTGTTAAGGCATATAATACTTGTTATAGGACTAGTTAGGCGGTCTGAACGCGTTTTACGCGAACGACGCGTTAAAGTAGCGTAAGCTACCTAAACGGGTCATAATGGGTCGTAAGCACTTAGGTTAGGTTTCGATTTAGTATGTAGGCTTTGTTAAACCATATCATATGAGTTCCAACTCTTATTTGGTTTACGAAACCTCATCCTATCCGATCTCCCGATTTAGGTCCGGTTTATTAATGTAGTTACCTATATTAGGTGCCGTTTGATTTCCGTGACCCCTCTAGCTTTGCTTGGTTGTTATTCAAGACTTCTAAGCACTCTCAAGTGAGTACATAGTCCCCTCTTTTACTGTTTTCAAACTGTTTTGGGGTGAAACATGTGTACCTATTTGTTATTTTCATGATTTCAAAGTATAAATTGATTATACATGCTAGTACTATTCTTTTGACAAACTGAATGATTATCTATGGTCTAAACACTATTTTTTCAAAGATTATTAAATAAATTGTTGGGTTGTACTTATTTTATACATTCATCAAACCGATTGGTAGTATGATATAGCGCTATAGGACTAGACACCCCATTCCTGTTGTATGGAATGTCAGAAACCAAATTTTATCCAAATAGAGATTGCCTTTGTGGTATTTCTATAGTCTCTAAGGTGTAGTTTGATACACTAAGGTTTGAATGAATTCTAAATCACATTTTCTTTTGTATATTTGGATATACTTCCAAGGTATAGTTTGATATACTCCCATATGTGATATTGTTTACCAAGGTATAATTTGATATACTATGTACAAACCAACATATATTTTGTTAAATACCAAAGCATATTTTGATATGTTATTTACAAAACCAAAGGATATTTATGATATACTACCGAAAACTATTATTTTAACAACTAAAGTATATTTGATACACTATCTGTTAAACTATTTTGGAACTGAAATATATTTTAATATGTTACTTATCCGACTTTCGTTAAACCAAGGTATATATATATATATATATATATATATATATATATCCTACAAACCTTTTTATCAAAACATTGTTTTACAAACAACATATTTTATACAAACTCATTTTACTTGGTTATTTATTTATCTATGCATTATTCTTTTATATCATCTAATTTCTTATCAATTATTGCATGATTTATAAAAGAAAACATTTTCATAGGTTCATGACTACTTTTTAAACATTCTTTTAAACTTACAAAGTCATGAATCCTAAATCAATAAAACCTATGTGTCTCACAGGCATTTTTATGCTGACGTACCTATTTTTACATATGTTTCAGGTGCTGCTATGTGATGAATGTTGATGCATCCTACACATAGGATGGACTTGTGCTTTAGCGACTTTAAAACTTGAAAGACAATATTTGTATTTATCTGATTTTGTAATAAAACAATGAGTTCAATAATTCAATAAAACGAAACTATTTAATCCATGGTTGTGAAACAATGATTCTGTTACGACACTCCCCGACGTTTCCGCCACAATTTGTTGTTTTACGTGGTCGGGGTGTGACAGACGCTGTATCTACCCATGAAACGGGGATGCGCTCCTAGGCCATATTGTTCAACAGGGAACAAGGCACTATACCTTCCTGTATACAGGGTGACTTCCTAAAACAATACAACTCCATGGACCTAAGGAAAAATTTTCCAAACTCAACCAGGAAAAATTTTCCAAACTCAACCAGGAAAAAGTACAAGTTTAGATAAAAAAAAAACTACAAACGTGTCCCATTGCAAAACCTGCAAATAAGCACAAAGTTACAAGTATACAAATAAAAACAAGTCCATGAAAGAGGTTGAGCACCTCACACCAATTCTGCTCCATAAGCTAGCATTACAAGAAACAATATGCTTATGTACAATACACCACCATGATAGACTAAATAAAATGTGGACTAGAAAAGAGATAGAACCACCACAACTTGCATTGATCCTCTCTAAAAAGAATCAAACTGGGTGACTGCAGCACTTAGTTTGAGACCTTTGCGGAAAAGGGAATTGCAAAAACACAAAGGGAAAATTAAAAATACAAAGTTCCCAATGATATTAGCCAAAACAAAAGTTTGACAAACAAAAAGTACAAGCAAAAAAAATGAAAATGCACTAGATAGTAAGTACTAAGAGAAGCTAAACACTCCAGAAGGAGCAGCTTCATCATCATTTTATAAACATAAAGAGTTCAACACAACAAAAAAGCCCTCATAAGGGCACCACATACAACCACAAAACAAGTTAAAATATTGTTCAAAGATACAACCATATCAAATTCAAATAAACAACTAGGCTGAACCAGAAGCACCGACATCAAAGAAAAGAAGATCTTTACCCAAGGGTAGATTATCATATAGACCGTCCAGGTCATCTTCTTCATCATTTCCGGTTGCAACGAAGGCTGACTCAACCCTTACATAGGATAAAGGGGGAGCATCAATAGGGATAGACATAGTAGAAACCGGCTCAAGGTCAGGACATGTGACAACTCGAGTTTCCAAGATTCCATCTTCGCATTAATTGCACGTTAATTGTTTACGTTATTTGTTTCACAATTGTATTTGCAAAACTTGTTTGCTTTGTAATTGTACATGCTGGATTATGCTTGAGTTATGGTATTTCTGTTTGATTAATGAATGTCAGAAACTTATTAACTGTTTGAACTCATAAACCCACAATCAACGAAACCTTGTGAGCCACACACACACCACGACGAAACGTATGGAGCTTCGTCAACACCCTCATGAAACCTTGGGGTTTCGTCATTCATCTTTCGACGAAACTAGAGAGTTTCGCCATAATGGGCTTCGGCCCAAGTAAGGCCCAATCGAGATGACAGTTACGCTATATAGTGCACACACCACCATTCGTGAAACCCTAGGCTTCTCTCCCGAAACAACTTGACGGCAACCATCCTCTCTCCCTCTAGAAGTTCTTGCTTAACCCATCTCACATCCGGTTAGTTTTATGATAACCCGACTCGATCAAATTTTTAGATTGTTTGTGTAAATGATTGTTATCATAACTTGATTTCATTGACTGATTTATGAGGATTGTCATGATGTGTATGTATATCGGGATTTAGTTGTTTGATGAGAAGGATACTTGTAATGGTGGATTCGATAACCTGCTATGAGATGCTTAGATGATGAAATGATAAACAGTAGGGTTTGTTATTTGGTTGTTAATCCGTAAGACTAGATCAGATGTTTGAGATTTGTATTTGTTTATGTTCATAGTTCATACTCTGTTGATGTTTGTACATCATGATGATACTTATTTAGAATGGTTAAATGAATATGTGTTATTGTCTTGTATATGCCAATAATCTGGTAGCAATCCGTGGCTAGGTTTGATGTTGATGATAAATTGTTACGATGAAATTAGGGTTTTTCTGTGTTTGAAACTGTTACGCGACGTAACAGTTGCTTGTCTACGAAACACATGTCGACGAAACCTGAGAGTTTCGTCGATGGGGATTTCGACGAAACATGGGAGTTTCGTGAAACGGGTCACGATGAAACCAGGGGTGTTTCGCCGAAGGGGTTCACGACGAAACAAGTATGTTTCGTCAAGCTATTAATCAAGCGCAGTAACTTGGTTAATTCTGTTAGTAATTAACTAGGTTAGTGAAGACTATGTTAATTGATAAGGATAATACAAGTAATTGGTAATTGTAAAGCATGGTTGCATGAGCTTATATAACTGATAAATGCTATGTGTTAGTTGTTACTTGCATGTACGTGATGATCTTGACTGTTAGTCGAACTTGGTGAATGTCAACTGATTGTGTGCACGTGCAAACTATACGCCTTGATTGAATTAATTGTGCACAAGTAATTAAGCATACCGAGCAAACCGAGGTGAGTTCACACTTTCTACAAGGCATGGGATTCCCAAGAGTTGGGAATGGGTTAAAGAACTAAAACGGAAACTACATATTCTCCTTGGGTAGGATATGTACAGCCATCCTCCATGGGTAGGATGCCAAGATTTAAACCTCGCGTATTCTCCTTGGGTAGGATACGTACGTTCGTCCTCCTTGGGTAGGACAACAAGATTAAACATACTGGACCAAAACTCTATCATAAGTCCCTCATTTTATATCGACTTAATCACCGAGGCCGATGGCGAACGGGTCATTAGTTAATAGCGCTATTAGGTTTAACAAACCTCACACAGTGCCGGTAGGATGGGCGTGTACTAATGGACTAAGGCAAAGGGTCAATGATGATAGACATTGACTTAGGGCACAACTTACTTTCGTTAGTAGTCGATATGGTACGGTCTGGTAATTCACATAGGAAGCCCCCACTAATCATTGAGAAGGTTTGGGAAATAGGGTTACTGATTAAAACGTGGTGTACAAAACGAACTTACGATTATTGAAACGAAATCAAAACCTAATCAACCAACTGTGAACTCGCTCAACTTTATTGTTGACTCGTTGTTACATGCCTTGCAGGTCGTTAGGTACTCATGGAGCTTGCACAGGGAGGCGTGGTCGTTGTGGGACATGGATTGTCACATACCATGTCAAACATTTGATACAATTGAACTTTTGTTTGGTTTTAAACATTATGCTTCCGTTGATTACTTAGACTATATTTTGTTGGACACCAATTATATTGTGTTTGGGTTTTACATTTATTTATACGCTATGTTCAATATGATTGGTGGCTTGATCCTGGTCAGTCACGCCTCCAAGCGGTGATACTTCGCATGTGGATTTTGGGGGTGTGACAGATTGGTATCATAGCCATTGGTTATAGTGAACTTGGTTTTAAAAAGGGAAAAAGTTTTTGTTAAAACCAGACTATAACCTGTACAGTGCTCAACGATCCACAACGACGCTTCGCTCCACGTGCAAGGCTCAACACTATAGGTGATATGATTTGTGTTTATATTTTCTACTTGCTAGTTACATAGTACATTTCTCATGGTATGCTTAGATGAACGTAACAACTATTGCTTGAAAACACATGTGTGCTTACTCTCTTCTGTCATCGCACTTTCGTGAACCCCTCTCACTCATGTTTCCTTTGATATGAAGATCATGAGTGGACGTATCAACATGACTCAAGCCCAGCTGACGGCTTTAATCTATGAACAAGTTACTGCAGCACTCGCAGCCGCTCAGGCAGGAGGTATAACCTGCCATTGCAACTTACCCTAGGATCTTTAGATCCTACTCTCGTAAACCAACACTTGTGCTTAACATTGTTTCTTCTTACACACACGACAGGACAACATGCTCAGCCTCCTGCATGTACCTTCAAAACTTTTATGGACTGTCGACCTACTACTTTCAGTGGCACTGAAGGAGCAGTAGGCCTCCTCCACTGGTTTGAGAAGCTCGAATGGGTCTTCGAGATGTGTGAATGCCCTGAAGATCGTAGGGTGAAATATGCTACTAGAACACTCGAAGGTGCTGCGTTAACCTGGTGGAAAGCACAGGTTCAACTACTAGGGCTGGCGGTTGCTAATGCCACCCCATGGAACGGTTTCAAAGAACTGATCAAAGAAGAGTACTGTAGTCGTGATGACATCCACAAGCTAGAGGTAGAATTTTTCAATCTAAAGATGACGGGGTCTGAAATCGAGGCATACACAAAGAGGTTGAACGAATTAGCTATCTTGTGTCCCACTATGGTGGATCCTCCTATCAAGCGTATCAAGCTGTACCTTAAGGGTTTAGTGCCAGAAATTCAAAGCCACGTGACCTCAGCTAATCTTGGCACCATTCAGCAAATCATCAAGTTGGCTCATCGTCTCACTGATCAGGCAGTTGAGCAGAACAAGCTGCCCAAGCGAATTAGCACTACTACTACTACTGATGCTCCCAGTGATAACAAGCGTAAATGGGATGGGATCTCAAGAAAGGGTTCGACATCAGCTCAGTCTCAGGCTCAACAACGAAAGACAGACGATTTCAAGAGTCCTGGTCAGCAATCTTCAGGGGGTCAAGATCAGGGTCAGGGTGGATACAGGGGAAATCACCCAAAGTGCAATAGATGCAACAGACACCACAGTGGTCAGTGCAACAAGGGTCGTTGTCAGAGGTGTCTTAAGATGGGCCATGAAGCCAAGGATTGCAGGAGCGCGCGACCTGCGAATCAGAATCGTCAACAGCAACAGCAAGTTCCACAAAATCAGCCGCAGCAACAGCAGGGTAACAGGGGATGCTTTCAGTGTGGTGCTGAAGGTCACTTTAAGAGAAACTGCCCCCAGTTGAACCAGAATCAGAATAACAACAACAATCAGGGAAATGGAAACAACAATGGGGGTAACAACGGGGGAAACAATGGAAACAATGGTGCCTGGGGCCGTGCATTCGTGATTGGTCAGGGTGATGCAAGGAATGATCCCAATGTTGTGATGGGTAAGTTTCTACTGGATGACTTTTATGTTAATGTTTTATTTGATTCGGGTGCCGATACCAGTTATGTGTCTCTAAAAGTTAGTCAAATGCTTAAACGTACCCCAACACTTTTGAACACCAAGCACATGGTAGAGCTAGCAAACGGTAAAAGTCTTGAAGCCACACACATAGTTAGGGGTTGTAATCTCATCTTAGCTGGTCAAACCTTTTCTATCGACCTCATTCCTATCGTTTTGGGTAGTTTCGACATTGTTATTGGTATGGATTGGTTATCGCAACATCGAGCAGAGATCCTATGCAAGGAGAAGGTCGTCCGCATTCCTCGTCCAGATGGGGAACCTTTAGTGATTCATGGAGACAAGAGTGGTGCCGTGGTGGGCATCGTTTCTTTTCTTAAGGCCTAGAAGTGTTTGCGAAAGGGCCACACTGCTATCCTAGCCCTCGTTTCTGATGCATCCTCGAAAGAAAAGAAGATTGAAGATATTCCGATCGTACGTGACTTTCCTGAGGTATTCCCTGAGGAATTACCTGGTCTTCCGCCTCACCGACAAGTCGAGTTTAAAATCGAGCTAGCTCCTGGAGCAGCGCCCATAGCTCGTGCACCTTATCATCTAGCTCCATATGAACTGGAAGAACTATCTACACAGTTACAAGAGCTCATGGAAAAGGGTTTCATACGTCCTAGCTCTTTGCCTTGGGGAGCTCCAGTATTATTTGTGAAGAAGAAAGATGGTACCTTCCGAATGTGTATTGACTACCGCGAACTCAACAAGGTGACCGTAAAGAATCGCTATCCACTTCCACGCATTGGTGACTTGTTCGATCAGCTGCAAGGGTCGAGCTACTATTCGAAGATTGACCTGAGGTCAGGCTACCATCAACTGAGAGTCCGAGACGAGGATATCTCTAAAATAGCATTCAGAACTCGTTACGGCGATTACGAGTTTCTGGTAATGCCTTTTGGATTGACAAATGCACCAGCGGTCTTCATGGATCTTATGAACAGAGTGTGCAAGCCCTACCTAGATAAGTTTGTTATTGTATTCATCGACGACATCCTGATCTATTCTAAGATTCAGGAGGAACACGAGCATCATCTACGGCTTATTTTAGAACTCCTTCGAACAGAACAGTTGTATGCCAAGTTTTTGAAATGCGACTTTTGGCTTCGTGAAGTCCACTTTCTAGGCCACGTGGTAAACAAGGATGGGATTCATGTTGATCCATCCAAGGTAGACTTGATCAAGAACTGGCCTGCACCCCGCACACCAACAGAAATCCGCCAATTCTTGGGTTTGGCGGGCTACTACCGAAGGTTCATCAAGGATTTCTCTAGGATTACGCAACCTCTCACTGCACTAACTCAGAAAGGTGTCACCTATCGTTGGAGTAATGAACAGGAATCAGCATTTCAGCACTTAAAAGATAGACTTTATACCGCACCTATTCTCTCATTGCCAGAGGGCACAGACGATTTCGTGGTTTATTGTGATGCATCAATTCAAGGTCTTGGGTGTGTGTTGATGCAACGGGATACAGTCATTGCTTATGCATCCCGCCAACTTAAAGTTCACAAAAGGAATTACACTACACACGATCTGGAGCTGGGAGCTGTTGTTTTCGCACTCAAGATATGGAGACATTACCTGTACGGTACCAAGTGCACCATTTACACCGATCACAAGAGTCTCGAGCATATCTTCAAACAGAAGGAGTTAAACATTCGACAACGTCGATGGGTCGAACTTTTGAATGATTACGAATGTGCGATCAAGTACCATCCGGGCAAGGCCAATGTTGTGGCCGATGCCCTCAGTCGAAAGGACACTATGCCTAAGCGCGTGCGAGCATTACAACTTACCATCCAATCTAGTCTTCCTACTCAGATACGGGATGCTCAGGTCGAAGCATTGAAAGCAGAGAACGTCAGGGCGGAGTCCCTACGTGGGTCAAGGAAACGATTAGAACAAAAGGAAGACGGCGCTTACTACGTCACAGGGCGCATTTGGGTCCCACACTATGGAAACTTACGCGAGCTGGTGATGGATGAAGCACATAAGTCTTGCTACTCAGTACATCCTGGTTCGGATAAGATGTACCATGACTTGAAGACTACGTACTGGTGGCCTAGCATGAAAGCCCACATAGCAACCTACGTCAGCAAATGTTTGACTTGTGCGAGAGTCAAGACCGAATATCAGAAACCATCGGGTCTACTCCAACAACCAGAGATACCACAATGGAAATGGGAACCAATTTCCATGGATTTTGTTACTGGCCTGCCTAGATCTCAACGTGGAAATGATACTATTTGGGTGATAGTGGATCGATTGACTAACTCTGCACACTTTTTGGCCATCAAAGAAACAGATAAGTTCTCTACTCTAGCAGACATTTACTTAAAGGAAGTGGTTTCGAGGCACGGGGTGCCAACCTCCATTATTTCCGACCGTGATGCGCGTTTTACTTCTGAACTGTGGCAAGCAATGCACAAGTCCTTTGGCTCACGTTTAGACATGAGCACCGCTTATCATCCACAAACGGATGGGCGGTCTGAACGCACCATCCAAACCCTTGAAGACATTCTTAGGGCATGTGTGATTGATTTTGGTAACGGCTGGGAAAAACATCTCCTGTTAGTGGAGTTTTCGTATAACAACAGTTACCACACCAGCATCCAGGCTGCTCCGTTTGAGGCATTGTACGGGCGTAAATGTCGATCACATCTTTGTTGGGCAGAGGTTGGCGATAGCCAAATCACTGGCCCAGAACTTGTGGTAGACACAACTGAGAGAATTGCTCAGATACGACAACGAATGGCGGAAGCTCGTGACCATCAGAAAAGCTACGCTGATAAGCGTAGGAAACCACTCGAGTTCCAGGTTGGGGATCGAGTGCTACTCAAAGTCTCACCTTGGAAAGGTGTAGTTCGTTTTGGTAAACGAGGCAAACTTAACCCGCGATACGTTTGACCTTTCGAAATCATAGAGAAAATAGGTAAAGTGGCCTACAAACTAAACCTACCTGCAGAACTCAGTGGAGTTCACAACGTATTCCACATGTTAAATCTGAAGAAGTGTCTATCAGATGAGACCCTCATAGTTCCCCTGAAGGAGCTCACTATTGACGATCAGTTGCGATTCGTCGAGGAAACAGAATACCTCTTGTTCGAGTTCGTTGGAACTCCCGTCGTGGCCCAGAGTTCACCTGGGAACGAGAAGACCAAATGAAACTCAAGTATCCCCAGTTGTTCGAGAACAGTGCAACCACTACTGAGGCTGAAGCTACTATAGAATTTCGGGATGAAATTCCAAATCAACGGGGAGATGATGTGACGCCCCAGGAAAACCAGGAAACCACGCAAACCTAACTAGCTTCCTCAGTAACCGCATGCTAAATTTCGAGACGAAATTTCTTTTAAGTTGGGGATAATGTGACAACTCGAGTTTCCAAGATTCCATCTTCGCATTAATTGCACGTTAATTGTTTACGTTATTTGTTTCACAATTGTATTTGCAAAACTTGTTTGCTTTGTAATTGTACATGCTGGATTATGCTTGAGTTATGGTATTTCTGTTTGATTAATGAATGTTAGAAACTTATTAACAGTTTGAACTCATAAACCCACAATCAACGAAACCTTATGAGCCACACACACACACCACGACAAAACGTATGGAGCTTCGTCAACACCCTCACGAAACCTTGGTGTTTCGTCATTCATCTTTCGACGAAACTAGAGAGTTTTGCCACAGTGGGCTTCGGCCCAAGTAAGGCCCAATCGAGATGACAGTTACGCTATATAGTGCACACACCACCATTCGTGAAACCCTAGGCTTCTCTCTCGAAACAACTTGACGGCAACCATCCTCTCTCCCTCTAGAAGTTCTTGCTTAACCCATCTCACATCCGGTTAGTTTTATGATAACCCGACTCGATCAAATTTTTAGATTGTTTGTGTAAATGATTGTTATCATAACTTGATTTCATTGACTGATTTATGAGGATTGTCACGATGTGTATGTATATCGGGATTTAGTTGTTTGATGAGAAGGATACTTGTAATGGTGGATTCGATAACCTGCTATGAGATGCTTAGATGATGAAATGATAAACAGTAGGGTTTGATATTCGGTTGTTAATCCGTAAGACTAGATCAGATGTTTGAGATTTGTATTTGTTTATGTTCATAGTTCATACTCTGTTGATGTTTGTACATCATGATGACACTTATTTAGAATGGTTAAATGAATATGTGTTATAGTCTTGTATATGCCAATAATCTGGTAGCAATCCGTGGCTAGGTTTGATGTTGATGGTAAATTGTTACGATGAAATTAGGGTTTTTCTGAGTTTGAAACTGTTACGCGATGTAACAGTTGCCTGTCGACAAAACACATGTCGACGAAACCTGAGAGTTTCGTCGATGGGGATTTCGACGAAACATGGGAGTTTCGTGAAAGGGGTCACGATGAAACCAGGGGGTCTCGCCGAAGGGGTTCACGACGAAACAAGTATGTTTTGTCAAGCTATTAATCAACTGCAGTAACTTGGTTAATTCTGTTAGTAATTAACTAGGTTAGTGAAGACTATGTTAACTGATAAGGATAGTACAAGTAACTGGTAATTGTAAAGCATGGTTGCATGAGCTTGTATAACTGATAAATGCTATGTATTAGTTGTTACTTGCATGTACGTGATGATCTTGACTGTTAGTCGAACTTGGTGAATGTCAACTGATTGTGTGCACGTGCAAACTATAGGCCTTGATTGAGTTAATTGTGCACAAGTAATTAAGAATACCGAGGTGAGTTCACACTTTCTACAAGGCATGGGATTCCCAAGGGTTGGGAATGGGTTAAAGAACTAAAACTGAAACTACATATTCTCCTTGGGTAGGATATGTACAGCCATCCTCCATGGGTAGGATGCCAAAATTTAAACCTCGCGTATTCTCCTTGGGTAGGATACGTACGTTCGTCCTCCTTGGGTAGGACAACAAGATTAAACATACTGGACCAAAACTCTATCATAAGTCCCTCATTTTATATCGACTTAATCGCCGAGGCCGATGGCGAACGGGTCATTAGTTAATAGCGCTATTAGGTTTAACAAACCTCACACCGTGCCGGTAGGACGGGCGTGTACTAATGGACTAAGGCAAAGGGTCAATGATGATAGACATTGACTTAGGGCACAACTTACTTTCGTTAGTAGTCGATATGGTATGGTCTGGTAATTCACATGGGAAGCCCCCACTAATCATTAAGAAGGTTTGGGAAACAGGGTTACTGATTAAAACGTGGTGTACAAAACGAACTTACGATTATTGAAACGAAATCAAAACCTAATCAACCAACTGTGAACTCACTCAACTTTGTTGTTGACTCGTTGTTACATGCCTTGCAGATCGTTAGGTACTCATGGAGCTTGCACGGGGAGGCGTGGTCGTTGTGGGACATGGATTGTCACATACCATGTCAAACATTTGATACAATTGAACTTTTGTTTTGGTTTTAAACATTATGCTTCCGCTGATTACTTAGACTATATTTTGTTGGACACCAATTATATTGTGTTTGGGTTTTACATTTATTTATACGCTATGTTCAATATGATTGGTGGCTTGATCCTGGTCAGTCACGCCTCCAAGCGGTGATACTCCGCATGTGGATTTTGGGGGTGTGACAAGACATACCTTCACTTTCTTTGAAGAAGGACCAGCTTCATCATCCTCTTCATCACTAATCTTGAACAAGGCCTGTTTAATAGAAGCAACCGCAAGTAGCTGCTCACATAACGCCTTGTTCAGACCTTCCGGCTCTAAAGCTTCAAGTTCAGCCACAGGACGATCCACCATTCGAGATAAAGCTTCAATGTATGGGTAGGAAAGTGCCTCCATATCCTTCAAAGCTGCAACAAAGTCCGGAAGGGGGTTTGGCTTGAAAGCAGGAAGCTTTTCTATAGCCTCCCCCTTCGAGGCAGCATCAAACCCTACAACGAGACCATCATGGCAACCATGAGCCATAGCCTTAGCATAAATACCTGCAAGATGCTGGTTAAACTCCTGGCTGTGAAGAAGGTAAGTCACAAAACGACGGAGACCAGAACCAATCACCCATTTTCAGTCCTCCTCCAACTGTTTTACTCGTTGCCTCAGCTCTTCCGTAACTGCTTCATCGGCAACACGCTCCTGTCTAAACTTTGCCCTTTCAATACCAAACTATGCCCTCTCCTTAGCCAACTGGTTATTGAAATCTGAAAACTGCCCAACATAGACTTCAACCTTCTTCATTTCCTCGTCTATTTTGGCCTGGGAAGCAAGCACCTGACCCTCTAGCTCAGTCACCTTTAACTGAAAAGCTGCCAAATCCTCCTGAGAGGTCTTGAGCTCCGCTTCTCTATTTCCCAAGTAGGCAGTGACATCGTCAACCTTACTAACAGCAGCTGCCCAATGCTCAATGCAGTCAGGAAGGGAGGTAACAAGCCGGGCAGCATCCACCAGAGTTTGGTAAGCAGAATCTTCATCAGTTACTTGGACAAAGACTCTTTTTCAGTAAGAGTAGCTAGGTTCCTTAGCATGTCATGGCAGGTCTCACTACTAGCCGTTGTATCACAAACCCAGACATTCCATCGAGGAACAAACACAGGGAAATTAGCCCTTATGGGCCCCTTCCCTTTAACCACCTCTGTTTTTTCCTTCGAAGCCTTCCAACATAGACTTCAACCTTCTTCATTTCCTCGTCTATTTTGGCCTGGGAAGCAAGCAGTTGACCCTCTAGCTCAGTCACCTTTAACTGAAAAGCTGCCAAATCCTCCTGAGAGGTCTTGAGCTCCACTTCTCTATTTCCCAAGTAGGAAGTGACATCGCCAACCTTACTAACAGCAGCTGCCCAATGCTCAATGCAGTCAGGAAGGGAGGTAACAAGTTAGGCAGCATCCATCAGAGTTCGGTAAGTAGAATCTTCATCAGTTAACTTGGACAAAGACTCTTTTTCAGCAGGAGTAGCTAGGTTCCTTAGCATGTCATGGCAGGTCTCACTACTAGCCGTTGTATCACAAACCCTGACATTCCATCGAGGAACAATCACATGGAAATTGGCCCTTATGGGCCCCTTCCCTTTAACCACCTCTGTTTTTTCCTTCGAAGCCTTCCATTCAACCTTTTCGTCCTTCTCCACAATCTTCTCCTTTTTCTTTTCAATCAGCTTCGAGGAATGAGCTTCCTCATCATCAACCACATAAATACCCCTCCCGGGGGAGACAACCTTAGAAGAACCACTCTTTGGCTTCTTCTTCAAACCTGTTTTCAACTTCTTACCATCATCCAGTATATGAACAGATTTTTATGGAACAACCCTCTTGGTCTCGTTTAGCTTCTTCAAAACAGCAGCTACCTGCTGGTCAGGAGCCACTACTGCCTCACTAGAAACCTCCAAAGTTTCCCTTTTTACCGTCTTCACACCAATAACAGAAGCAATAATGTTAGCATCATCTTCATTACCACTATCAACAGAGATAGGGTCAGAAGATTGGGAAGCAATAGCGGGGGAGCTAGTAGATCTGGTAGACCGACGAGAAGGGGCAGCTTGCTTCTTGGCAGATGAACAATCGACAAGGGGCTGAGTTGGGTCACCCTCAAAATCCCCACCAGTAGTCACATGCCGATTTCGACGTACCATAGAAGGATTGCCTTTAGGAACTTCCTTTTAATTGATCTCCACATTTGAAAGGTCGTTCAGCAAGATATAATCCAAAGCACTTATCTCTGAAAAAACAAAAATGAAAAAATGTCAACATCAAACAAATACAAAGTAAGACAAACACAACGAAAACATACCCTTATCATTTAAATATACAACCGGTTCAAAACCAGCCTCCGCCCAATTTTGGCTTATACCCAACATGACTAGAAGCTCCTCCGGGGAAGCCCTCAGTTTGGGACAGTAGGCACGAAGCCTAAGGAGCAATTTCTGGTCAAGATCATTGACCCCCGGCTCTTTCTCATTTATGACTTCGGAGAATTTTCGAGGAATGATGGTAAAAGGAAGTAACCGCTCGGAAATAAAAAAGAACTGATTTTTCCAAGCATAGGTGTGACCAACGGTATGAGAAAGGAGGGGTGCCTCACATTAAGTCTTCTCAATGGTGTACCAGTCGCCGTTCCGGGCAAGCCGGAAAAAACGCCAGAACATTAAAAGTGAAGGTTCATAATCAAGAGCCCGACACAAAATTTCAAAGTGCATGATTCGGGCAACACCCACCGGAGCCAATTAACCCAAAGACAGACGATAATATTTCAGAATTTCTAGAAAGAAGTTCGTAAAGGGGTATCTTAAGTTAGGTTGATCAACGATCCGGGTATAAAAAACGAGAAAGCCAGCCGGACATTCATTCGCAGTTCTGTCCCCCGGAACTTGGGTTTCGAGGGTAGGATCAATGCCATAATCGGCACACAACTGGTCAATCTCTGACTGGGTTAACTTCGAAAACTGAACATGAATGTCATTTTTGTTGGAAGCCATAAGGAAAGTAGAAAATAGACAAGTGACTCACCGGGATTAAAAGAGGAAAGACGATCGGAAACTTGTAGTAACCAATGGACAATAAGAAAAAATGAAAGTTGAAGAAGATAAAGAAAAGGATGAGATTGACTGTTATATAAAGGGAAATGGAATTCAAAATTCAAATCGACAGATCGAGGATGGAGATTAAAACTACCATGGCTAGAAGCCTAGGGCAATCAAAGAAGGACTGACGGGTTGTCACATCAGTCTTATCCAGGCCGCCCAATTGGGCAAGTGGGACAACAATGGGCTTGGCGACCGGAAGCTCGAAACGTCTCAAAATGCTCCTAGAACAAACACCCCAATAAAATGCATCCTTTTTTTTCTCTCAAAATAAAAAGCATACATTTTATTGAACACAAATAAAGAAGCATAAATTTTAAAACCTTCCCCGAAGAAGGATAGAACCCCTAAACTCAAGAGTCATAAGTACTGCTATTTACAACACCAACACTCATGACTGGGGGGCTGATGACGTGGGTACTCAAAGATCTCACTCAGCAAAAGTCAAAGTCAACGAATAACAAAATAAAATAAATAAGTAGAACTGAAAACATGGAGCTGAAAGTCAGAAGCTCAAAGCTCCTGACCAGGAGCTGATACATCTAAAGCTTATGACAGGAAGCAAAAATCACTGTTCAGGTATCGGGACTTGAAATAAATAAGTCAAGACAAAAGGTCTAACTTTTATAAAGTAAATAGTGTCCTCGAGACACACAACCTGAATTTTGCCTAAATAGGTAAAGGCCAAACCTGCAAGCAATACAAAGGTGGATAAGCCTACTCGGAATAGAAGGTGCACAACTGGATAACAGCTCCTTGGGCAGATCAGACTGCCTATATAAAGGGAGTCTTATCCCAGCCAAAGGTTAGACAATTCTCACTCGCTCTAAACTCTTATCTTTTCATTGCTAGACTCTTATAGATCTTCCCACTGATTCCCACGCCGGAGTCCAAACGCAGGAGGACTCCTCTCGCGTTAAGGCTAACGGTGTTCTTTGGTTGCAGATATCGATCAGAAAGCTGTCTCTTGAAGCGGACCCCGGACCTCCCCTGCCATATCTTGTTGTTTCAAGAGTACCATACTGAATGCTTTAAAACTTACTAGTATTTATCACTACCTAAAAAAATAAGTACCATAGTGAATGCTTTAAAACTTGCTAGTATTTATCACTACCTTAATAAGTATCATAGTGAATGCTTTAAAACTTGCTAGTATTTATCACTATCTTTAATTCTAGTTTATGTCGTAAATGGTTTGACACGAAAAAAACCGTATAATAAAAAATGATAGTTACGCTTTAACTTTTCGATTAACTAAAAGGATCGACTTAGTTAAGATTTGTGAACTCTTAACCCTTCAATTCTAGGATTTAACATTTATATGAAAAAATATTTATAGAAGTTGCGACTTTCGTTAACATTTTGGGGGTCTGATAATAATAATTAGAGGCTAGAAGCATAAGGGCTTATGTGTAAACGATAGCCCTTTGGTGGTCGTTGTGGTGGCCGTTTTGGTGGAGTGTGGATCCTTCGTTATCTTTTAATTTCTTAATAGTGATAATGACATGGTTATAAGATACTCAATGATTAATTAGTATATTAATTAACTTATCATATAAATCGTATATTATCTATTTATTAGATCATAGAGAAGTATATGAATTATATATATGATTATTGTATAGATCATATCATATAAATCGTATATTATCTATTTATTAGATAATAGAGAAGTATGTGAATTATATATATGATTATTGTATAGATCATATAGTTTCATTTACTAGGGGAAGGATTGTCACACCCTCAAAATCCACACGCGAAGTATTACCGCGAGTCGTGTGACTGACCAGGATTCAGCTACTAAGTATTTTTAACCGATCAGTTATTATCACATATAATGGTATAATTAGTGAACTAATTTGATTTTTTTTTCAAAACGTAGTTTAAGTTTGCAGCGGGAAGGGAAAGAAAACACATCGTAATTTAAAACCACAAGTTTGTTAACATGAAACTTACAAACCACGCACTCCATCCGATTGCAATGTCCGTCCAAAGTTGTACCGAGCAACCTGCAAAGCATGCAGTAGAGTGTCGACATAAAGTTGACGAGTTCACAAGTATACCGTTTTCCAGTTTTATTTTCCAAAAACATTTTTGTTGATTAATTACTCATTTATATCATGCGATGTGGAGCTACCCTATATGTAAGCTACTAAACTGCGTTATACCGAATCCTTGTGACCGTACGTTTCCGTAGTGTGCCCCGTTTGTCAATGTCAATCATCATTGACGGTTGCCAGAGTCTACCAGTTTACGCCCGTCCTCCTCCAGAGGCACGGTGTGAGGCTGGTGAGATCTAAATAGCGCTATCAACTAATAACCCGTTTGGCAGGCCCCGGGGACTAATCGGTTATGTAAGTGGGGACTCCATGATAGAGTTTAATTTAGTACACTTGTTGCATCTAATATAAATAGTAATTAATAAAATGTCCCAAATAAGGGGAAAGTGTTACCCGTATCCCACACAAGGAGATAGTAATATCGTATCCCGCACAAGGAGATAGTAAGCAATCCCAAACCAGGGAAAGTATTGTTGTTACCGTTTCGCGTATCCCACACAAGGAGATAGTAAGCAATCCCAAACCATGGAAAATGTTTTCGTTCTGTTTCCCAACCACCGGGAACGCATGCTTTAAGTAAAAAAAGTTGTGAACTCACATTTGCTTTGCTCGGTAGACAATTTACTTGTGTTACGTTGGTCAACCATACCCTATTATGGTTATTAAATATTTATTAGGTTCGTATGCAAGTAATGTCACGTATAAATTGCACGTATCTGACACATAGCATGTAAGTCATACTAGCATATACAGTGTTGGGCCTATCCTAGCATATGAATAGTTAGACAGTAACAATTAAACAACAACAGTAGCACCCAGTCCATAACATCAGTTTGTGCGGCCCAATAACTAAGCAGAGCAGTCCAGTCGAAACCGGGTGGTCTCGACTCGAGAACAAGAGGTCTCGAGTCGCAACCACGAGTTCCTGAGTCAAAATCAGATGGTCTCGGGTTGGGCATAATTGAGTCGCAACCTTAGAGGTCTGTAACACCTCGTAAAATCACGACCAATATAATAAAGACACGTGTTATGGACTTTAAACGTGTTATAAACCCGGATTATGTTAAAAGATATATGGTGGAAATTAAAAGTGTCAACATGTAAATTATTACCTCTGAGTGTCCTTTTAACATTTTCAAACTTTTGTAAAATATAAATACATTCTCATGAAAATCTAATAAGGATTTCATAAGTATCCGGTTAAACTTTGTGATGATAGATTCCACATTCAAATAAATGGAATCCTATGTGCATTTACGAAAATTCTCCTTCACATGATCTTTTCACAAGATTCCAAGACTATGTTTTGCATGGCATTGCTCCCAAGTACTTTTCAGAACTAATCAAATGGTCCCCTCTTGCTGATAATGACCAGAGATTCGAATTATGAAAGATTGCATGGTCAAATGTAAAAGTTCTCAAAATTTTGTCTCTGATGGAAGGCTTACGGACCGCAAAGCTTTAGTCTTACGGTCCGTAAGAAGGCTTAACTGGGCGATACAATTTGAATTACAGATACGGAGCGTAAGGGCTTTGGCTTACGGTCCGTAAGACCTGTAACTGGGCAGTAAAATGCACAGCTGCAGGTTACAACCATTCCACCGCCATTGTAACTTAGTTGTTTTATACCAGGGACTTTGCCACTGGTTTTAACAGTATAGGGACACCTGGAATCATCAGGGATCATCATAGGGACACATGCAAAGATCTTGGAGCTTCCATTTTGCTATATAAGGCCTTGTTCATTCACTTGTCATTTGCACACTTGAAATTTCATTTCAAAACTCACTCTTTGGAGCCTCCTGGAGCTCAAGGAAGTTTTCTAAAGTTCCATACTCGTGCTAAGTACCCTAGTAAGTGTTCTTAGCTCCTTAAGTTCAAGTTTTATTAGTTTAATGACCAAAAGTCAAAGCCATCGTAATTAAGCTTTGACTTAGTGATTAATCACTAATGGTCCAGCCATTTCTCGAAATTAAAGTGGCTATGAGTTGGTAATTATGTAGTTAATAAACCCTTAAAAGGGCACCTACTGACTTCCACTCTAACTTGGTCAATTGTCGGGTCAAACCTATTATTAAAAAGTCAACAGAATTCATTTTTGCAAATAAATTCATAACTGATACTGTAGAAGTTATGGAACCTATTCTAGCGTTAAAATAACTTGGTAAATAATATAAGAACATGATTAGGCATGTTCAACCCGACAATTCGGAGTTTAGGCTCGGTTCGGAACCGAAAGTCGCAAAAGTAGACTTTTGCTTTGACTTTCAGTTCTGACCCGATTTACCTTAGTTTAGATATGCCTTAGGGTTCCTTTAGTACCATATTATAGGTTAGTATAACCCTCTGAGGTTATACAACTTGGTTCCTTGGTAATCCGACATTTGCATGTTTCCGTTATTTGCTTAAAAGTTGACCATTATGCCCTTTTGATATTAAAACGAGATTTTTGAAAATATGAGAGGACAAAAACCTTTATTACTGATTTATAAACATGTCCTAAAAGTTTGACATCAGTTTATGGTCTAAGTTAGGAATTATGCTCAATATCGTAAATGAAAGCCTTTTTATTAATTAAACGACATTTTCAACATGAATCCTATTTAAACCCAAATTTTGACACCAAACCTTTTACCCACTAATGTAATAGAATATTTAGGGATTTTTGGAAATTTTTATTAAATTTTAAACTGATCATAACATAAGGTTCTTGCATTGATTCGGTAATTGACGGTTATGCCCTTTTTGTTAATAAAATGAGTTTTGCACATCCTTTACAAGTCAAACCTTTTTCTACAAATTTTATATAATCAATAAGTTATCTTAAACTGTAAAGGCTGGTCAAAATCTCAGATTTCCTTAATAAACCCGAATATCGTCAAATACCGACTTTTAGGCGATTTAGGCGCATAGTATGGTTTAAAACCATATTAGGCACCTAAGGCTTGTTACCAACTGATGTTATGAATCAATTTTTATACTTTAATAGTAAATAAAATTTTTGAACTCAGATTTCCAAATTTGACCCTTAAAGCTTATGTGAAATGACCAAAATGCCCCTACGGTGCATAGTTTGGACATAAATGATAAATTTCACATACATGCAATATCCTACTGATATAACTCACTAAAATGAATATTTTTACTGATCATTTTAGACCATAAACTCAGATTACTGTTTAACCTCCTTTATAAGCTTTAAAATGACCAAAATACACTTACGGGGCTTAAATTAATTTTAAATTCGTTTTGGGCATAATGGAAGGTATCCTACTGATATCATAACACATTTTAAGCATATTAACTTAGGGAACCTGTTCATGACTCATTTGGTTACCCGTTATGCATTTTTCGCGTTCGGTGCGGTTTATGTAACTAGTTTGCATGAATTAACCGAAACGGGCCAAACCTTATCATTTTTTACCTAAAAATCCAGAATGTATTTAGTTTACCCATATTATACAAGTCTTCATACTTGTCGGGTCTAAATCACATTCTAATCCGGTCTTCGCTTAATCATGCATTTTGAATCATATACCTTTCTTTAAAACTAACCGGTCTAAGTTATAGCTTAATTAAGACCCGTTAGGAATCTAATAGGTTATTAAAAACCTTCGTTCCAGATTTAGGAGACCAGTAAAAGCTACCGTACTTGCTGCTTTGTTATACGGCTGGGATTAAAATTTTATATTTTAGCTCAGGAAAATACTTTTAACTTATTTTCCCTTATACGGGCATGGGGTACGATATTAAAATACCGTTTGGTCGGGTATTGAATCTTTAATCGAATAATGGTTAAAACATTGAGTTAAAACATTGAGATAACCCGTTTAATCTGTTTTGTTTGTGTTAAGCCTTTGGGGGGGGTTAATGACCATGTCCTGGATATCCTCGGCTCATTCATTGAAATGGCCACGACTTAAGCACGGGGTGTAGGCAAACACCTGACGGTGCGTATGTAAAAAGATAAACCCGCTTGTTGAGAATAAATCGCCGTGGGTATATTATGTGGTGTGTCTATTAATCTTTTAACCTGGTACTTCTAATCTGGGCTACTGAACGTATGACAAACATATAATTCTTTTACAAGATTATTTTAAATAATTATCCCAAGTTATAAAAGATTATTTGTGCCTTGTGCATTTAAATCAATTTCCTTAAACATTTTCAAAATGAGTCGGTTAATTGTATTTACCAGTGAAAACTGACGTATTTTCCAAAAAGGTTAAGTGGAGGTACTATGCGAAATGGGTTGGTTACTCCTAGTATCGAATAAAGAGTCTTGCAAGCTTTTGATGCTTAAATCTGTTGAACAATATTTCTTTTTATCTTGATCCGCCTGTGGATCCTTTTATAACCCGTTGTGTAAAATTTCATGATATTTTCAATCGGTTTGTAATATTATTACTTTTAGACTTCCGCTGTGCATTGAACTGTGAATATTTGACTATGATGATATCAACTACGTCACGATACTCCCCACCGGGCCCACCGGTAATACGTGGAAATATCGGGGTGTGACAGGTTGGTATCAGAGCCAACATTGAGTGAATTAAACACTAGCCTTTTGTGTTTAATCTCAATCACACAGTTTGCACATTCCTTGACTTCCGAGTCTAGTCAAATGACTTAGGACTAATCCTAATCTTATTGTTTTTCTTTTGTTGCTTTCCTTTGTTTATTTTGACAGGAACAAGAAAATGCCGCCGCGGTTTGGAGGACGGAGAGGACGATGCAAGGCACCATTCACTGCCCCTATTGATCATGAGGCCGGACCATCACACCGGCGAACTCCATCAGCCACTTTAAGCTCAAGTCCCCATGAAGATTAGAGGACCTACCTAGAGCCTGCGAGATGCCCTGGCGAGTCTTGTCTATTCTTAATCAAATAAAAAAGAATCATATCCCTGACCTCTCCATTCACGACCTCCCCTTAGCATATCGGCTTAGATGCCATGGTTCTTGTAGATTCTTGTTCTATTCTACCTCCGACGATCCACTGATACTTCGTGCCACCAGGAATGAGGAGAAATGGCAATCCAAATTCTTCTTTGTAAAAAGAGACTCAATCCCTGGTGGAACGGAATATCCGGTGAAGTGGTTGAGAAAGGGTAAGATTTAGGGTTTAAGGATGATCCTGTCTTATATCCTGTTTCATATCTTGTACTAACTTTTTCATTTTCTTGTACACAGCCGATTTCAGGAAGCTTGCATCTCCCCTAGCTGATTCACAGAAGAGAATCGACGCCATCAGACTCCTCCCAGAGGCTGAAAGAAGTTTCAATCCGTTTCCAGCATCTCTAAGTCCAATCTCCAGTTCAAACATGTCTGGTAAGGATCCTGCACAATATCCTGCATACATGTTCTGATAGAATATCCTGACAGAATATCCTGACAGGATATTTATACCCGAATTTTGACTTGCAGGGCCTGCAGCATCTGCTCCACCTCTACATCATCGATGCTTGCAACACAAACAAGTTACAAGAGGCCAGGATCAAACAGCTCGAGACCACTGTTGCTGACCAAGGCACCATTGCTGAAGTCAAGACCCGTCATTATGAGGACAAGTTGAAGAAGGTCACTCAGGATGCTGAGATAAAGCTGGCTGCCGTTCAAGTGGAGCACGAACAGGCCATGGTCTCTTTCCGGAAAGGGATAAAAAATTCAGCTATTGTCTCTCTGCTACAAGCTCGCATCAAAATGGCTTATGAGGCCAAGGAGACAGGTCTTGAATGCCCAGCCTGGCCGGTTGATTCCTGGGTGGCAAAGCTGAAGGAGCTTGGAGGCAAAGCTGTGCCGCATCCTGCTGAGACTGGCGAATCCTCTAAGTCAGCAGAGCCGGTGGAAAAGGCTGGAGAAAAGAAGGATGCTGGGACGGACGCTGGTGAGGATGTTGCTCAGGATGCTGAGGCTGAGAAGATGGAGAAGGCTAGTGAAGATGCCGCTGTATGAGGGCATTCAAGTGGGCGATGATGGATGTTGATGCCTAGGCCGGAGCCCACTTTTTTAAATTTGAATGTTGGTCTGTAACCCTAAAATAATTTACTTTTCCTGCCTTTTATTTTTCCTGCATTTGAACAATATGATGGCCAAAGGTGGAGGGATCCTGAGTTTCAGGACGAAGCCCTTGGTCATCAACGTTAGTATGCTTTACTTTGGGACAATATAACAGTTGGAGGTGGATGGGTCTCGGTTTGAGATGAAGCCTTCAACTGTTATGTAAACATAACTATGAACTTATTGTGCCTTTGGTGGATGGATCTCAGTTTGAGATGAAACCAAAAGCATAAACTTTTGTCATGTTAATAATATAACTCTCTTTTGGCTTTATTTCCGTTGTTATAACTTTATTGCACAAATTTTACTTATGAAAATAGTTTTGTTTGAACATTCTTGTGAACATTTCGAGAACATGTCCTGAGTATATCCTGAGATATATCCTGGTCAGGATACTACTAGATAATTTAGAAAAATTAAGTTACCTAAAAAATAAAAAGGAGAGATCATACCAAAGAATCCTAGAGAGTCAATTCCAATCTTCCATCATAGGAATGTCCCAGTGCATATTTATAAGTTTGAATCCATCCTTTGAATTGTATGATGTATGTCCCCTGTGTTCAGTATATTTGAAGACTTAGGAATGCAAACATAGTCATACTTTAGCTTTTCTGTGGATAAATCTTGAATATCCTGGGGATAAACCCTTAATATCCTGGGGATAAACCCTTAATATCCTGGGGATAAGCCCTTAATATCCTGGGGATAAGCCCTTAATATCCTGGGGATAAACCCTGATTTTCATGCGCTACAGGCGGGAGTGTATAAACTCCAAGACTTAGAAAGGTGAATACCTTTAAACCTTAGAGAGTACGAAAATACCCTTTCGTGAGAGAGGGTGATCAATCCTCATATACCTTTAGGATCCAGGATATAGCCAATAGTAACGAAATTGTCAGCCACTTTTACATGAACTGGTCTCGCTTCCTTGAACTATCCCTAGATAACTTGCGCTTTAGGCGGGGTGTTTAAACCCAATTCGTAAGAAAGGTGAATACCTTTAAACCTTTGAAGGGATTAGAATCCCTTATTCATGAGAGAGGGGCCAATCCTCTAATCTTTCGAAATATCCTGAGCGTGTATCCTGGAGTTGTATCCTGAGGCATATTATGCAAAATAACCTTAAACTAAGGTGGGTGTTAGCTTGGCTAACACCCCTACAATGCTTAAGTCAGTATTAGGTTCGAAATAATAAACAAATTCAAATATATTTAAAGAAGTAGAATCCATACCATCCTGAGATAGAAATTAAATTCTAATCTTACTTGAAATAGAGTTTTAAGTGTATAGCATTCCAGGATCTTGGTAGCATATCCCCCTCCATACTCTTGAGTCGGTATGCTCCTTTCCCTGATTCTGATTCAACTTCGTATGGTCCTTCCCATTTTGGAGCCAACTTTCCATCAGCAAGATTAGTAGTATTCTGAAAAGCCTTTCTTAACACCCAATCCCCAACTCGGAATCTTCTAGTCCTTATATTCTTATTATATGCCCTGGATATCCTCTGTTGGCATGCTGCCATCCTTAGCTTTGCTGCATCTCTAGTCTCATCCACTGTATCCAATTCTTGGCACAAAGCTTCAGGATTCTGCTCTGGATCCCTGAGGTTAGATCTTGCTGTAGGTATCACCATTTCTGTTGGGATCACTGCTTCTGCTCCAAATACTAAGGAGAATGGAGTCTGTCCAGTTGCACTTTTTATTGTCGTTCTATCACCCCATAAAACAAAGGGTAGTTCTTCTGCCCATCTTCCCTTCTTAGCTACAAGTCTTTTCTTCAGATTGTTGACAATTATCTTGTTTGAAGATTCTGCTTGTCCATTTGCTTGAGGATGTACCGGAGTAGAAGTGATCATTTTGGTTCCCCAACTCTTGCAAAAGTCAGTAGTCCTCTTACTTATAAACTGAGATCCATTGTCACAAATAATCTCAGCTGGCACTCCAAACCTGGTCAGGATATTCCTTTTTATGAAGGATACTAATTCTTGGTCTCTAACTTGAACAAATGCTTCAGCTTCAACCCATTTAGAAAAATAGTCAGTCATTGCCAGCATAAAGACTTTTCCTCCCGGAGCTTTAGGCAATTTCCCCACTATGTCCATTCCCCACTTCATAAATGGCCAAGGGGAAGCTATAGGATATAATGGTTCAGCTGGTTGATGTAATATGTTACTATGCCTTTGACATGCATGACATCTTCGAGCATATTCTGTAGCATCTTTCTTCATTGTAGGCCAATAGTATCCTGTTCTCAATACTTTTGAGAATAACGACCTGCCCCTAGTGTGGTTGCCACAATCTCCTTCGTGTATATCCTGAAGCACTTCTTTAGCTTCAGGATCTTCCAAGCATCTCAGGTATGGTCCTGTAAGAGATTTCTTGTATAAAACATTATTTATAATGGTGAATCGCGATACCTTCATCCTAAATGCCTTAGGGTTTTCACCCTTAGGGATGTGTCCTTCCTTGAGATATCTTATGATTGGAGCCGTCTAGGATTCAGTATCCTCATCAGGATTATGACCAGGATCCTGAATGCTTGTTACCTCCTTATCCTGAACTTTGAAGTGATCCACAGCAGGATACATGATATGAAGTATCGGTATTTGGGTTCCCTCTGGTATCCTGACTGATGATCCTAGGTTCGCCAAGGCATCCGCTTCAGCATTATCTTCTCTTGGTACCTGTTCAAGTGTAAAAACATCGAAATATCCTGCTAATTTTTTGAGAATATTGAGATACTCGATTAACTTCTCACCTTTAACTGCATAGGATCCATTAAAATGATTAATAATTAACAAGGAGTCAACATATACTTGCAAACTCTTAATATTCATGTTTTTAGCCAACTCTAGTCCTGCAATTAGAGCCTCATATTCTGCTTCATTATTAGTGGTAGGAAATTCACATCTAATAGCCTGGGGTAATATGTCCCCCTGTGGCGATTTTAGTAGTATTCCCAATCCTACACCTCTAACATTAGATGCACCATCAGTATATAATGTCCATGATTCTGAGGTTTCTCTTAGTTGTTGAACTTCTAGGTCTACTTCATTTTGAATGTCACTACTGAAATCAGCCACAAAGTCGGCTAGAGCCTGAGATTTTATAGCATTTCTAGGTTCATACACTAGGTCATAGGCACTCAATTTTACTGACCACTTAGCCATTCTACCTGACATCTCAGGTTTCCTAAGCACAATTTTAACAGGATAATTTGTTCTAACATGAATTCTATGTCACACCCCGAAATATCAGAGCATTGGCGTGACTGGACTGGTATCTTCATTGCACAGCGGAAGCAAATAAGTTAAGACTTCTAGAAATTGAACGCCCACTAAGTACTCGAATCCTCAATGGTTCTCCTATTCCAACCGTGCCATAATTTCTGAAATGTAACCTGAGAAAGAAACATGCGAAAAATCAACATAAAGTTGAGCGAGTTCATAGTTTGTTTGTAAAAGATTTGAAATAAATCTTTTTGAATAACCGGTTTTTGAAGTATTGTTGAGAAAACGAATTTAAAATCATTTTCTTGTCATGTTATACGGAAACTTTGTATTTGTAACGCATTAGGTATGTGAACTCTTGTATTTGTAAAGGTTGTATAACCGTCAATCAAGTATTTCTGTATGTATCATGTGTAAATCAAGTATTTCTGTATGTATCATGTATAAATCAAGTATTTCTGTATGTAACTTGTTGTTAATGGGTTGCAAGGCCATTAACATGTGACACGACATAGGAAGCAACCAAACCATAGGCATTTTTCTAGTTGTCGATTCTGAGACACAAAAGCACTACTTGGTACTCGTTCTCACCAAGAGTGTGGCTGCCCGAAACCCGTTAGATCTAACCTTTTGTTCTGCAGTCTAGGTATATTGTTGATTAATGGTGCTTATGGTACCCTATTCATGACACGATCTCTAGTATCATTTCTCATATCACTTCTTGTATCATTTCTGGTATCATTCCTTAAAACACATCATACTTGGTACTCGTTCTCACCAAGAGTGCTTCTTGTTTTTGTATCATACCATTTGTAAACATTGTAACATTTGTAACATGTATTTCACCCCCGAAGTTATAAAACTGAAAACAGTTAAAAGAAAAGGGGGAGCATGAACTCACTGGGTTGTCTCGTTTTACGTACGCAGACCGACCCAATCCCATTATTATAACTAGGACAATCCCGTCCCTAATCATTAAGATCATTCATGTTTCGAAAATACGCATTTGTTTTGTAAAACCGGTATCTTTAGTACAAATCATTCGTAAACCATTTGAGTTCTTTGTAATCCATTCGTATCATGGTTTAGAAATATGTAATTCTTGTATGATTTGCAAAAAGTGCATGTCTTTCCACCCCGAAAACATTTATAAAAATGTAAAATCGTAAAAAAAAGTGGGGTTATGAACTCACCTGAATATTCCTGTGCAAAGCTAGCTAAATACGACTTCGTGATGTCGTTTCCAAGACGAGACTCGCTAGCGTGCATTCTACAATATTCCATTCTTCGTGTTGAAACGTCGTGTCGCTTGACTCAGTTGACCGAGTTGACTCGGTTTAACCGAGTCAACTGAACCGAGCCGACTGACAGAACCGCGTGACCCGAACCACCGGTTGACCAATGCTGACTAGACCCGATCGTTGTTGACTGAAGTTGACCAAGTGTGACCATCGTTGACCAGCTTTGACCGGGTGTTGATCCGAACCCGATATGCGACCCGAGACTCTCGGAAACCCTAGTTAAATCAAAACCCAGCTGGAATCTAACCAGACATAACTCGAATCTGGACCTGAACAATATCACCACCATCATCATCGTCAAGGCATAAACCTCAGTAGGTCATCGTCCTCAACAACAGCAGCCAAACATCATTCTTTAAAAAAAATAAAGGTAACGGGGAGGGGGGGTCTTACCGGAACCTGTCGAAAATAACAACCACCACCGTCGCGCCGCTACTGCCGCCGCCGTGAGCGGCGACGCCGCTCCTTCTCCGCCGTTCTTTCTCTCTCTCCCGAGTCTCTCTCTTGAACACCCTCTCTCTCATCTCTTCAGCTCTCTCTCTCTCGCTGTGTTAGAGCCGCCGCACACCACCTCCTTATCCCGGTCTCTCTCTCTCTCTCACTTGAAGTATCGCCCGGCACCACCCACCACAGCGCCGCCGCCTGTGGTGGTGGTGGTGTTGCTGCTGAAGTCCGCCACCACCAAAAGATGGTGGTGGTTGGCCGATTAACAGAAGGGGGGGTATCGAGTGGGAGAGGAGATCGAATATCTGATCTTTCATTTATGTGTTTGTATTAATTTTTGAGATTGAGGATAAGGTTTAACAATATATGTTTCTATGCGTGTGTTTTTTTTTTTTTTTTGGATGTGCAGTAAACAAAAGAGAAGTAGGAGAAATAAAATGTCTAGGTTGAAGTTATGAAGAAGAGAGGGGATTTGGTCTCTTATAGAGATGTGGTGTTGGTGCATACATCTGTCGACTTCGTCTTGTATCGAGTCCTACACTGGATATGTTAGATCAGGGCACATTGTACGAGAAAATAGGTGATCTAAGATTGTATTTGAAGTAATTTCGCTTGAATGAGGCTATTTCGCTTGAGAGTGGCTTGTGCTGTTTCAAGCGAATTCATCATAAGTAATTTCGCTTGAAATGCACATGGTCATCTTCAAGAGAAATCTCTTGTCCTATATATACCTTTCAAGCGAATTCATTTGTAACAGTTCTGGATTTGGATACCGAGGTGCTGCCGGTTTATCCTGTGATTGTAATCAGTGTTATATCAATCAGAAGAATGTTTAAAGTGAATTACAAGCTGTGTCCTAGTCTGTTTCTTATTTTCCGCATCTGAAACAGATCAAAGCTCCTCTGAACGACTCATTCGGGTCAACAAACCGATCCTACAAGTGGTATCAGAGCTCAGGAGGAGGAGTTTTATAGATTACAGCTTGTTATCATTGTGTTTTCTTACTTCTACACTTTCTTTCTTGAATAGAACAAGTTTTCATGGTTAAAATCGGCCAAATTTCTCACAGAATGTGTAAAACTGCATTTTAACAAAGCCTTGAAAGAATCAGATTAAAATTCGGATTAAAAATGACAGAAATGGATCTTTGAAGTGATTTCGCTTGAACGAAATATCAGGTTTCGCTTGAAATATATCTGATTTCGCTTGAGAAAGTTATTGTTTTGATTCCGCTTGAATTTGCAAACCTGATTTCGCTTCAAACAAGTATTTCGCTTGAATTGATATTATATTTGAAAATCTTGATTTCGCTTGAAGGTTGTTTACAGGTTATTCTGCTTGAAGTTTGATTCCGCTTGAATCTGTATTGGGTTATTTCGCTTGAAAAGAGCTGTTTTCGAAAAACGTGATATCTAATCATGAGTGAAGAGTTCTACAACGCGTTTGCCACATCCCCGACTACTCCGGCTTCCATTACTCAGAACATGAATTGGAAAACGAAACTGGAACTTTACAAAAGCCCCCAAAGCTAATGAGCATTGAGGAGTATTACGGATGGAAAGACAGATTCGAAAACTGGGTTCAGGCTAATCATTTAAGATCTTGGGAGTGTATTCTGAAGAAGTATGTTTTACCACGTACAGATCTACAAGTTATCAAAGAACTTTCGGAATTCAGTGACAAAGAACGTGACATGTACAAAGCTGAAAAGATGATGATTAGTCTACTTCAGCAAGCCATCAAAGAAGACATCTTTATATTGCTTCAACATGAAAAAACTTCAAAATCAATTTGGGATGTTCTTAAAGTCAAGTTTGAGGGTAGTGAGAATATGATTAAGAGTAAAAAGGCACTGCTTAAGAAAGAATTTGATCTATTCACTAGTTTACCCGGGGAAGATACAAAGAAGCTAATTGAAAGATATTGCCACTTGGTGCGATCCATGTCGATGCTAAGTATAACCAAAGATAGTGAAGAGTGGGTTGATAAGTTAGCTGACGCTTTACCGCAAAAAGAGTGGGGTACTTACTTGATGATTCTAAATAATACTGGGGTATATGATGATTTGACAATTTCTCAGTTTATTGAGAAGATTGAGGGTCAAGATCTGGAACAGCAAAAGATTGCGAGGATGAATAATCCGAGTGGTCAACAAGATGTGAAAATGTATTACAAAGGCAGTGTTCCAGAAGCTGAAAGAAGTCCAAAGATTCAAACTGCTTTTAGTGCTGGAAATTCATCAGAAAATGTTGATCAGGGTTCTAACAAAAGCAGTGGGTTTTCTTCATACCCGAGTGTTAATCCAAAAGATACAACATCAAGCTTTAAGCATCAAAGTTCTAAAAGTGGGAATGGTTATGTGATACAATGCAACATTGCTCTAAATCTTCTTGATGGTCAAAGTTTCTCTGAAGAAGTTGCAAAAGATCACATGGCATTACTTGGTTCTGTGCTACTATCCTATGAAGGTTTGGTTGCAGGGCGGATCGAAAATCCTATGCTAACAAAGGAGGATTACGATCAGATAGACGCTGAAGAAATGGAGCTTATGGACATCAAATGGTGTCTAGCTAGTGTCCTGAGAAGAGCAAAAAAGTTCAAACTAATTACTGGAAGAAATGACTTTCTTGATGCACATGTTTCTACTTTAGGTTTTGATAAATCCAAAGTTATTTGTTTTCGATACAGGGAGAAAGGTCATTTCAAGAGGGAATGCAAGAATAGAGAGGTAAATGATGCAAAGAATCCATTCGAAAAAGATGATTACTACCGGAAAACCATATATCAACAAGTTGGTCAACAACAACAACAAGAACCACAAGTAGCTCATGGTAGAAAAGTGATAGAGGATTCAAAGAGAGCATGTTTGGTGAATCAAGAAGATTTTAGCTGGAACAAATACATTTCATCTGACAACAAAGCATGTTTAATCAATCAAGAAGATGAAAAGTTACCTGAAGGATTCAGCTGGGATATGTTTGCAGATGAGAATGGGAATTTTAAAGCTTTCATTGCTAAGATCGTGAAAGAACCAGATATGTTTACCGAGTGGATGAAATCTATTGGTGTTAGTGTGAAGAATGAAGATGAAAAATTTGTTTATCAGATGAAAGCTCAGAAAGAACAGATGAGAGTTCAGATAGAGAAATTGTATTTGATCAAACACCGTCAGATTCTGGTTCTTCGGATGATAATTCTGATAAATCAGTAGAGTTTGATCAATCACCAACTGATGACAGTAGTGTTGATGAGGAAGAAAAACATATTAATATTGCAAAATCTCATCTTTCTCCTGAAAGTTTTCATTTTTATTTTGCAGATCGCTTGGAGAAGCTGAAGGAGAAACGAGCAGCAAAAGAACAAAAACAAATGAAGTCTGAAAGTGAAAAGGATGAGATAGTTCAAAAGGAAGAAGTTAAAATTGTTGCTGAAGAGATTGTTGAAACAGAAAAGGTAACTGAAGCAGAAAAAGTGGTTGAGGTGGTGAAAACAATTGAAGTAGAAAAGATTGTGGAAGTTATCAAGCCTTGCTCAAAGTGTTTAGAACCATGTAAGGAATGTGCACCAAAAGACGAGAAGTTAGCTGAGTTTGAAAAGATGAAAGAACAATTACTGTTCAATCTCAACTATGCAAAGGAGTCTTATGATGTTTTGAACAGAACAGTAACTGGTCTTCAAAAGACAAATTCTGAAAGAGAAGATGCTCTTACTATGATGAATTCTGTGATGATGACAAAGCATAAGGCAATTAATCATTACATCGAAGAATGTGCAAAGTTGCAGCGGGAGTTGGAGACAGAAAAGATTGAGAATGAGAGAATCAGACGTTTATTACAGAGTTATTCTAGTTCTGATTATCTGATTGATTGAATATATCCTAGTGTTGCAGGTTTTGAAGCATTTAAAGATGAGGAGAAGCCAAAGAAGAAGGATACTGGTAAGAAACCGACTGTTAGCTATAACAAGTTTCCGCCTCTGATCTGGGAAGGTTATTCTCCTAGAAAACCAAATGAAGAGCAAGTCGAAAAAGCAGTCAATATAAAGTTAAAATCCGATACAACTGATGAATTACCAGAAAACATTGACGTTACTTTCACATCGTCTGACACTGATCATGAGTCTGAGTTAATCAAAAAGGTGGCCGATCAGGTGTTGGATACTGATGAGGAGTCTGAGTCAAAGTCTGAGTCTGGAGGTTCAAGTTCGGCAGTCAACAGTCCAAAATCGTCGGTTAAACGGGTTTACAGTAAAGAGTTTTTGTTATTAAAATCAAATTTGGATGATGAAACATTTGAAGTTGCATACACTTTAAATGATTCTGACAAATTATATTCTGACAAAGAGTTTCCAATAAGAAGTGTTAGATTTGAAATGATCAAAAAGGATTTCAAAATGACAGAAATAAATATTTCTGAAATAAAAGATTTAAATTTTACTGGAAAACTTAAAAAATACACTTCAAGAATTCAGCAGCGATTAAACAAGAAAAAGAGTTACAATTCTGGTTCTGGTTTTCAAAAGAAACCAAACCATAATGGTAATTTCAAAAAGAAAGGTTTAGGTTTTATTCCACCTGAAAATTATAAAAATGAGAAAAATTCTAAAACAAAAACAGAATTTGTTTAAGGAGGAAGTGCAGAAGAAGAACAGAAGAAACCTTTCTGGAGACAATCAAACCAGGAGTTTCTTGCTTAGAAGAAAAGAAAAGGAACTGTAGTTTTTCATCTAAAGGATACTCGTACCTATTTTAAATGCAATGAAGCTGGTCACATTGCATGGAATTGTCCGACAAATACTAAGACAAAACAGGGAGTTTCTGAAAAACTAAAAGAAAAAATTGTTGATGTTGAACCACCAACTAAAAAATTTGAAATTTTTGAAAATTCTACTTATGAAGTTGGTGAGTGTTCGAAGAAAAATTTTTACAAAAAGAAAGCTAAAGACAACCAAGTGTGGATTGTCAAGAAATGTGATGTAAAAGTCAGCGATGAATCTGATTCCACAAAATCAGAGGAGCCACAAGTTGAGATTAAAGAAGTAAAATCTGTGACTTCAATGGATGATGTTAAAATTCCATCATTGAAGAATGAAAGTATTAAACAAAAGGTTGGTAATGTGGAGATCTCGAATAAATTTTATTCTGAGAAGAATGAATTTGATATTGAGAAAACTTTTAATGGAAATGTGAAGAAAATTTTTGGGAAGATTATTGATGGGAAAGTAAAAGGGGTTAAAGATTTTTATGCTACAAAGAAAGCAACTTATAATCCTACTGAACAAGAGTAAAGAACACCCAAGGTTGGTAAGACTTGGGTGGAAATTCTCTTTCCTTGAAAATATGGACTTGCCGGAGATCCCAAGTTTGTAATCGTGGATCAGGAATCGGCATCTTTCTTGATAATTGATTTTATGAATGAATCTTATAATGATTAAAATTTTTACAGGTTAAGTGTGACTTGCCGGAGCTCCCAGGTTGGTAAGAGTGGAGCAGGATTCGGCATCTTTCTTGAGAAATTCACGAAAGTGATTTCGATTTACAAGTGGTTGAAAAAGGTTTTGAATTACAAGTGGTAAATCAGGGACATTAAGTTGTATCTGATTTTCTACACATGATTGAGAAACAATATGATGAACCCATAATTTACAAGTGGTAACCCCAACAAAACTTATTTTCTGGAAAAATCATTTTGGTTAAAACAAACTTAAGTGTTTTGAAATCATTATGAGAAAATAGTTTGTTGAAAGGGGGAGTTCTGATTGTTTATGCCAAGTGGATGGCGATTTGAAGCGATTTGATATCAGTTGTCAATTTACTTGTATAGTTTGTTTTCAAGTTTCCTTTAATGTGTTTGCATTTTAGGGGGAGTAGAAATTTTCAGAAAATCCAAAAACATTAGAAAATTTGAAAAAGGCAAAAATATGATAAAATGAAAAATGAGTTTTAGTGTTAAAGAAGAGGAAATGATAGTACATCAGTAGACAGTTACAGTATGCTAAAGAAATGTTTTGTTTAAATAGAGTTAAACATTCTCACTGATGATATGCTGATAGGTTTTTACACATTTAGTAAGCTTTTTCGGGATATAAACTTAAATTCAAACTTGCTTATTTTGTGGGGAACACTACTTGGATATATATGTAATCCCTGAAATCTCGTTTGAAAGGTCCCTCTTTCTGAGATACTAGGTCTTTATGCTCAGTGATATATGGGGTATTATCCCGGGACTTCTGATTTTGCGGAAGCAATGGCCTAGTCCCCGGAGAATACTTTCTGCTTGCTTGAAAAATAACGACGCCCTCAGCAAAAATGATGAAACAATAAAATTGATAATCATTGATGTTGTAAAAAAGATCCTCTAAAGGGGACCCACCAAAAGTCGAGTCGTCATCTCTCTGCTGAACGGAAGTTCTGACCTGAGCTCTCACGGTTTCGCACTTAACCCCTTACAGATATCATCTGTGGTATACTCACCTGTAAGACTGAATATTGGGATCTGGATACGGGAGTATATTCAAGAGGTGGGACACATGCATGAGTTTAAGTTCTTAATACACCTAATTCATATCCTGAATCAATTGAAATTTGTGTGAGAATTTAAGTGGATCAGTATATTGGCAATCTAAGTGAATTGTTTAATCCTTATTGTGTAACTAAGCTCGACGGTACTTGTGACTTGTCAAAAACTGATATGATCCTCTTACACAAACTAGAAAAAATATTGTCTGTAAATATTTCTTTACTGCATTTCATTTAAACTCAAAAATCCAAAAAGATTTTCAGTGTGTTTTAGCATAAATTTTGTAAAATTCAAAAAGATTTTCGACAACTGATATTGAAAAGCTGATTTTCAAAGTTCCAAGTGCTAATCATGATGACATTTTTGTGAGGGAGAGTCTGTGATTAAAAACAAATGTATTTTGATCAAATCTAAAAGTGAGTTCATCAAACTTGAGGAGGAGTTATGATATATAAAGTTGAAATGTTTAAATTTGTGAAATTTTACTTTGAGGTAGAGATTGTGCAGATAACTTGAGCTGGATGAGAGCCAGGTCATGATGATCTTGGAACAACATTTTGAAAAGCCAGATTACGATCCTGAAGCTGATGATGCTGATGAACTTAAGGAATGCCAGCACATCGTAAGGGGGAGTCTGAAGACATTCAAGAGAAGATTAGAAAGAGTATTGCCCAGAGACTAATAAAGACTAAAGATGAGAAGACTCGACAGTTACGACTCGTCAACATCTGAGGGGGAGTCTGTTGGTGCATACATCTGTCGACTTCGTCTTGTATCGAGTCTTACACTAGATATGTTAGATCAGGGCACATTGTACGAGAAAATAGGAGATCTAAGATTGTATTTCAGTAATTTCGCTTGAATGAGGTATTTCGCTTGAGAGTGGCTTGTGCTGTTTCAAGCGAATTCATCATAAGTAATTTCGCTTGAAATGCACATGGTCATCTTCAAGCGAAATCTCTTGTCCTATATATACCATTCAAGCGAATTCATTTGTAACAGTTCTGGATTTGGATACCGAGGTGCTGCCGGTTTATCCTGTGATTGTAATCAGTGTTATATCAATCAGAAGAATGTTTAAAGTGAATTACAAGCTGTGTCCTAGTCTGTTTCTTATTTTCCGCATCTGAAACAGATCAAAGCTCCTTTGAACGACTCATTCGGGTCAACAAACCGATCCTACATGTGGAGATCTTGTGGTCTCAAATTTAGAGACAAAAAATCTCTTGTAGAGATTTAGATAGGATTTTTAGAGATTTTGTAGGATTTGAAGGGATTTTATAAGATTTGGAGAGATCTTGCAAAGATTTAATATATTAGGTGTAGGTTTAGGCTTGTGGGTTTTGGGCTTGGGCCCAGGGCCCACAAGCCCATCTCATGTGTAAGTGGCCCGTAATTCCTACGAGACCTGATATCGCAACCCAAACTCCATAAGCATAAAAATATTCGTGTAACATCCATATTTGTCGGTGTCGTCAGTATTTCGTACGTTATCAGTCCGTTGTCGTTTGATGTTCCGCAGATTCCACGCGAATCTTCATACGCGTACTGTAAAGTCGGATAAACGTTCCTAGGCACTCCAAAGGCCTAATTAAGTTAATTTGCGTCGTAATCACTATTAATTATCGCGTTAATCACCTGTTAATCACGTAATTAAGAGCCGTAAATTACTGGTTGTCACATTCTATGTGTTTCAAAGTAATGTCTAAGCTTTGTTGATGCCATAACTAGGGCTAATATTAGTTTTTCTAAATGAGAATATATAGTTTCAGCATCTAGTAAACTTTTGCTAACATAATAGACTGGATATTGCTGACCTTCATGATCCTTTACAAGGACGGCACTTACAGCATTCCCTGATACTGCGAGGTACAGGGATAATGGTTCACCATTTTCAGGCTTCATCAATAGAGGTGCGGTTGAAAGATACTGCTTCAAATCCTGCAAGGCTGCTTCATGCTTCTCTCCGCATTCGAACTTCTTGTTCTTCTTTAGGATATCATAAAATTCCTTGCATTTTTCCGAGGATCTTGAGATAAATCTGTTCAATGCTGCTACTCTTCCTGTCAGTCTTTGAACATCTTTCAAGTTAGAAGGTGATTTGATATTCAAGATGGCTTTGATTTGTTCTGGGCTTGCTTCCCTCTTTTAGTCACCATATATCCTAAAAACTTTCCTGCCCCCACTCCGAAATGGCACTTAGCAGGATTCAGCTTCATGTTATACTGATCCAGGATATCAAATGCTCCCTTAATATCCTGGAGATGATCCTCAGCTTTTTTGGATTTTACCACCATGTCATCGATGTACACCTCCATAGTGTCCCCCAGTTTTTCTTTGAACATCATGTTCACCAATCTTTGATATGTTGCACCTGTATTCTTCAATCCAAAGGGCATAGCAATGTAACAATAAATACCTGTTGGTGTCATGAAGGCAGTATCCTCTTAGTCTGAAGGTTCCATTTGGATCTGTTGGAATCCTGAGGATGCATCCATAAAAGTTAACATCTCATGGCCGGCAGTAGCATCCACCATTGAATCAATATGAGGAAGAGGGAATGGGTCTTTGGGGCAAGCTTTGTTCAATTCTGTGTAATCTACACAAACTCCCCATTTCCCATTTTTCTTTTGTACCACGACTACATTTGCTAGCCATCTTGGAAACTTGACCTCTCTGATCATTTTGGATTTCAATAACCTCTCTACTTCATCCTAAATAATCATATTTCCCTCTGGAGCAAATTTTCTTCTCTTTTGTTGGACAGGCTTGAATGACCTGTCAATACCGAGCTTATGTGTTATAATATCATTGGAAATGCCTGTCATATCCTCGTGCTTCCACGCGAATGTTGACATCCTGCATTTCAAAAAATTAGTCAATTGATCTTCAATATCCTGAGGGATATTGGTTCCTACGAGCACCGAGATATCCGGATTATCCTGATCCAGGATAATTTTCTTTACATCCTGCTCTGAAGCCTCCATGATATCCTGGGCCCGCATCTTTAATTGCTATGCTGCATTAGGCTTGGTCGAGGATTTCATTGAGGATGAGTAACATTTCTTTGCCTCCTGCTGATCACTATCTACCTTGACAACCCCCCAAGGCGTAGGGATCTTGATGCACTGATGATAGGTTGACGACACAACTTTCATATCATGGATCCATGGCCTACCCAATATGATATTATTGCAGGATAGGGAGTCCATCACACAGAAGCGTTGCATTGAGTTGACCCCTTCAACATATACTGGTAACTTTATCTCCCCAAATGTGTTCCTAGCCTCTCCACTGAACCCAACAAGCTCAGTGGACTTTGAAGTGATATCCATTGGAGATACGTTCATTCTCTTCAATGTTTCTAGTTGGATTATGTTGACAGAGCTGTCATTATCCACTAGTATCATGCGTACAAAATGGTTAGCCACATATAATGTTATTACCAGAGCATCATGGTGAGGATCCTGGATAGTATCCCTGTCATCATTGTCAAAAGTGATCACTTTATCAGTTGTGAGGGTCGTCATCCTGGTTGGCTTTTCTCCTCTTTCAGCCATAGCCTCCTTTGCATGCCTCTTGGCTGCAGAATACGAAGTCCCACAAATGTCGGACCCTCTTGAAATAAAATTAAATATCTTGGCATCCGCAGGAGGTGATGCTGCTCGTTCAGGATCCTTCTCAGTATCCTGACCCTTGTTCTTCTTTCTTCCCAGGAGATCCTTCAGATATCCCTTGCTCAAGAGATAACTTATTTCTTCCCTTAGAGCAATGCAATCCTCAGTAACATGTCTGAAATCCTCATGGAAGGCACACCATTTGGACTTATCCTTCCAATCAGCTTTTTGTTGATTCTTCCGAGGCCACCTGGCTTTGTCTCCTAAACCCTTCATAGCATACATCAGTTCAGGTATGTTAACAGAAAAACAATATTCAGATAATTCAGGATACTCCTCAGGATCCTCGTCTTCAACAGCATTCACTTTCTTGCTATCATTTCTGCCATATGGCTTAGAGCGATATGGTTTGTACGAGGATTCTGATTTCCTATTGGTTGATTCATAGGTTGTGGATGAATTCATCCTCTCTTGCATCTTTTTGTCATCCTCCAATCGAATATATCTTAAAGCCCTATTTCGAGCTTCATCCAGGTTCCTGCATGGGTTCATCACAAGATCCTGGTAAAATTGAGAATCTTTTTGTAACCCCATCTTGAATGCCTGCACAACTGTTGCAACATCAAGATGTGGAATATCCAAGGATTCATGGCTAAACTTGTTCACATAATCTCTTAAGGATTCCTGAGATCCTTGAGTTATCCTGTAGAGATCACTTGTTAGTTTTTCAAAACTTCGACTGCAAGAAAATTGACTGTTAAATAAATTGACTAAGTGAGCAAATGATGTAATTGAATGAGGAGGAACGTTTAAGAGCCATTTCAAGGCTGATCCTGTTAAGGTAGAACCAAAACCCTTGCATAGGCATGCTTCCTTGAGGTCTGGAGGGATAGGGTTGATCTCCATCCTTTCCCTATACTGAGCAATATGCTCTTCAGGATCCGTAGTTCCGTCATATAGCTTCATATTGGGGGTTTTAAATCTTTTTGGGATTTCGGCATCACAAATAGGATATGTAAACCAGGATATCCTGTGGATGTCTTGGGACACTTCCGGAATTGGCTGGACCACCCCAGGTACGCTGGATATCATGTCCTTCAACTTTTGAAGCTCCCTAGAGAATGCTGATGGCATTCCTCCATCCTGCAAAGATCCAATACCATTAGTAGCAACAGTATTATTATTATTTGACACGTTACCAGTCTGAGGATCCTGGCCATATCCTGAAGCATATCCTGAGCTTCTAACAATTGACACCCTGACCGAAGAGGGTATCTCAGGAGTATGGTTCTGAGAATAGCTAGGCACAATATTTCCCCTGTTATCCTCAGTATATACGGCAGAACTGAAGTTCAAGGCTCTGGGTTGCAAGGGAGTGACAATATCCTCAGCGGGCCTACTTGAGCTAGATTTCAAGAGTTGTAACTCTCTTATCAGCATTTGGTTAGTTTCCTGCTGTTATTTCATTTGTTCCTGTATACTACCAAATAAAGTTAGAATTTCATCATTAGAAGCCAAAACAGGACCAGATCCCTGAATGTTTCGAGTAAGGATAATATCCTGAGGTTGTGTGGAGGCTTGCATCCTTGGAGGAGGTGGAGGAAGCACCGAACCAATTGTTGCAGAGGTTGTAGCAGACACGGTGGAGGATCTCATGTTTGATCTTGAGGCCATCGAAAATAGTGTAGCAAATAGTTTTATAAATATAAAACCAAGTAATGATTTCGCAAAAGCTTCTAGTAGAAATAGCACCACTTGCCCCACGATGGGTGCCAAATTGTTTTGGTCAAAAATTACCTTAGAAATTTATTGATCAAATTAGTTAAGTGAGGTAGTGTGCTAAAAATGTGTGTTGTAAATATGCAGAATCGATTGTTTGTTAAAACAGTTTCAGGATATAGCCCAGGATATTGAGCTATATCTATGATCAAACATTGAACAAAAAATAAAAGGGGTGACACGAGATATACGAGGAAAGCCCTTGATCAATCTAGATCGCCGGCACAAAACCTCGGGAGCTGACAATCGCAGCTGCCTTATTCTTCTTATAACTTCAAACGTCAGGATACAGTGCAGGATATTGATCAGATTGCTAAGTGTTACAATGCTTTTTGTGAAAGTGTTGCGAGAGTTGAAGTGTTAGAGAGCAGTGAGTGTTGTTGTGTCCTATTCGATCTGATTTATCCATCTATTTATAGCTAAGAAATAAAACAAAATATCCTATAAAAGGGGGATGCCTTCGAATATTCCTTAGTAAACGTTGGAGACCGAGTAAAGCAGCTTCAACGTCTTTCTACGAACAACTTAGACTGAGTCTTCAGGTGAAAGGGTCTTCATGAATGTTATAAGCTTGGACTCGCATTCCTGCACACAATCCATTAGTGATCCTCAGGATACCATTCAGGATGTTACCAATATCCTGATTCAGCATCCCGGGCATGAATAGATATCATATAATCAAGATATAACTCAAGATTTTATCCAGGATATGGGCTCAGAATTTCACCCATAACAGTTACCATGGTTAGTGAATTGCCATAAATGACAATTCCATAATAGACTTCTGAATAAATCTTTGACAATATTTATGTAGTAATCAAGCTACATGGCTGGATCAGATGAGGTTAACAGTCACCTGAGGGAGAATAATGATACTACTAGAGTTAATGTAGCTGGTGCGGAACTGCGGGCATTAATAGATAATGCCGTTACTCGAGCTCTCGACAGAAAGTTTAATGAATCAAGTGGTACTCGCGCCAGAACCCAGTCTGTACCACATTCAAAACCACCCTCCAAGACTCATACATCTCACAAGAGTGATTCTCATCATTCATCAAATCAGAGAAGTGTTCCGTCTAGACAGGTTGTGCTTAATCAGGAGTCTCGGGTCAAAAACTGTTCTGATAAATACTTTGTCTCCTGTAAGCCGAGGGATTTCACAGGGGAGAAAGGAGCCATTGATGGTATGACTTGGCTCGACGAGATGGATACCGTGGTTGATATCAATGGTTGTGCTGATAAGGATACTGTGAAGTTTGTGTCACAATCGTTCAAAGGTGAAGCTCTAGCTTGGTGGAGGTCACTAATCCAAGCTACTGGGAAAATCCCGTTATACAATCTGACTTGGGATCAGTTTGTTGCTCTTATCAAATAAAATTTCTGTCCTCAACATGAAGTTGAGAAAATTGAGATTGATTTCTTAACATTGGTCATGAAGAACCTAGACTGTTAGGCATACCTTACAAGTTTCAATACCATGTCTCGATTGGTTCCGTACTTGATTACCCTGAAACCAAAATGCATAGCTCGTTTTATTGGAGGTTTAGCTCCAGATATCAAGGAAAGTGTGAAAGCATCAAGACCTACCACATTCAGGTCGGTGGCTGATTTGTCATTATCTCTTACTCTCGATGCGGTCAGGCAGACATCGCTCAGGAATTCTGACGAAGGGAAAAGGAAATGCGAGGATGAGAACTCACGCCATTTTGAGAAGAAGCACAGGGGGAACTCTGATAACAAGAAGGGTTTCAGATTTAAAAAGGATAATCAGCAGTTGGGTGAAAAACCCAAGTGTAAAACCTGCAAGAAGCGTCATCTAGGGAAGTGCAGGTTCGAATCAAAATCCCAATCGCAGCCCAGAGCTTGTGGGATCTGCAAATCAAGTGAGCATAAAACATTGTATTGCAAGAAGATAAAGGATGCGGATTGTTACAACTGCAACGAGAAGGGGCATATCAAGTCCAACTGCCCAAAGTATGCGAAGAAACCTGAAAGGGGTAAAAAGACCAATGCACGGGGTTTTCAAATGAATACTCAGGAGGCCATTCAGAACGACAATGTGATAACAGGTACCTTTCTTATCAATGACGTTTATGCAAGGGTATTATTTGATTCGGGTGTAGATAAGTCTTTTGTGGATAATAAATTTTGTAAGTTATTAAATCTGCCTGTTAAGACTCTAAGCATAAAGTATGAAGTAGAATTAGCCGATGGTACTATAGAGACCGCTTCAACAATTCTAGATGGATATTTTATATCCATTAGGAATCACTCTTTTCCACTGTCGTTGCTTCCGTTGAAACTAGCTGGATTCGATATAGTGATAGGCATAGATTGGTTATCTCATAACCAGGCTCAGATTGATTATGACAAGAAGCAGGTGGTTATCAAGACTCCTTATGGTGAACCGTTAACAATACAAGGAGATACTCAGTACGGCTTACCTAAGCAAGTGTCCTTGCTTAAGGAATCAAGGTGTATGAAGAAAGGTTGTGTCATTTATATGGCACAGGTAACCATCGATGAGCCAAAGCCTAAGATCGAAGACATCCCTGTTATTTCTGAATATCCAGATGTATTCCCGGAAGAACTGCCTGGTTTACCCTCAGATAGGCAAGTGGAGTTCAGAATCAATATCATTCCTGGAGCAGCACCAATTGCAAGAGCACCTTATCGTTTGGCTCCAACTGAGATGAAAGAGTTAAGGACTCAGTTGGATGATTTGTTGGCAAAAGGTTTTATTCGACCTTGCCCATCCCCTTGGGCAGCACCAATTCTGTTTGTGAAAAAGAAGGATGGCTCTATGCGTCTATGCATCGATTATCGCGAGCTGAATAAAGTGACGATCAAGAACAAATATCCGCTACCCAAGATCGATGATTTATTCGATCAGCTTCAAGGAGCAAGTTATTTCTCCAAGATTGATTTGAGGTCAGGATACCATCAACTGAAGGTCAGAGATGAAGATGTGCATAAGACTGCATTCAGAACTCAATATGGACACTACGAGTTCTTGGTGATGCCTTTCGGGCTCACCAATGCACCTGCAGCATTCATGGATCTCATGAATCGCGTTTACAAGCCATACTTGGACAAGTTTGTCATTGTCTTCATTGATGACATTCTTATTTACTCGAAGATTCAAGCCGGTCATAAAAGACATCTTTGGTGTATCCTTAAGCTACTACAGCAAGAAAATCTCTACGCCAAGTTTTCTAAATGCGAGTTTTGGCTTCGCGAAGTCCAATTTCTTGGACATGTGGTGAGCGAGCGGGGTATCCAGGTGGATCCCGCTAAGATTGAAGCAATTATGAATTGGCAAGAGCCTAAAACTCCCACAGATATACGTAGCTTTTTGGGTCTAGCAGGTTATTATAGATGTTTCACTGGGAACTTTTCAAGGATTGCCGCACCTCTGACATCGCTGACTCGTAAGAATGTCAAGTTTGACTGGGGTCCCAACCAGCAAGAATCCTTTGAAATTCTTAAACAGAAATTGAGTAATGCACCTGTGCTGACATTGCCAGAAGGTATTGAAGAATTTGTGGTTTATTGCAACGCATCGCACACGGGCATAGGAAGTGTGCTTATGCAGAAAGGCAAGGTTATTGCCTATGCTTCCCGTCAATTAAAGGTGCACGAGAAGAATTACACCACTCATGATTTGGAGTTGGGTGCCGTTGTGTTTGCACTGAAGCTTTGGAGGCATTACTTTTATGGGACTAAGTGTGTGATCTATTCTGATCATAAGAGCCTTCAACATCTGTTTAACCAAAAGGATCTTAACATGAGACAGCGCCGATGGATGGAGACGCTGAATGATTATAACTGTGAAATTCGATATCACCCAGGCAAAGCGAATGTAGTCGCCGATGCCTTGAGCAGGAAGGAAAGGGTTAAGCCTATTAGAATCAATGCCAAGAGCATTAAATTGAAGAACAATTTGAATGAGAGGTTGTTAGCCGTTCAAAAGGAAGCTGTATTAGAAGCTAACTATCCAAATGAGAAGTTGGGCATAACCGCTGAACAGTTATCGTATGGCAAGGATGGAATCCTAAGATTGAATGGTCGAATATGGGTTCCAATTTATGGAGGACTTCGAGAAGTGATTCTCCAAGAAGCCCATAGCTCCAAATATTCTGTTCATCCTGGCAGTGATAAGATGTACCAGGATTTAAAGGCAAATTATTGGTGGATAGGTTTGAAGAAATCTGTAGGATCGGGATTCGACCTAACGAGCCGTTCAGAATAGTTCTCGATCAATACGAAAGGCGGAATCAGACGTATTGATGATATATCAGCTAGATTTGCACGTAGAATCACTTTAACTGTCGATTGTATTGATTTGATAGTGTTTACAGATCGTTCGACACTTCGGCAGCACTTCGTCTCCGGAATCACAAAGTTACAAATGAAGACCTGGACTCACCTATTTACAGGAATGCCAGACCCCACGAACCAGATCAGTCCAGACCCTACGAGCTGGCCCAGAAAGCACGAACTGGCCAGAAAGCACGAATTTGTCAGAAAGCACGAACTTGCCAGAAAGCATGAACTTGCCACTTCGTGAGGGGTGGCTGGTTCAGGTCTATTTCCCGTTTCTCTCGTACAACGTGTCCTAGTCTATCTATTCTAGTTACATGACTCGATACAAGACGAAGTCAACAGACATATGCACTAACAAACTCCCCCTTGGATGATGACGAGTCTTCAGTGTATTGAGTCTTTAGTCTTGATCGGTCTTCTCGTTCTTTCCAAAGTATCTTTCTCTGTAAGCATCCTTTAATCTCTCTCTTACTCTTCCAGAATCTCAACCTGACTCTTCAAATTCTCTTGTTCAGATCTCTTGATTCCTTAATCTCATCATCATCAACATCAACTTCTTCTACAACATCTTGATCAGTTCCAGAAATGTAAACTGGCTCTCTAGCATTCACAGGTTCAGGAACATTTCCTGGCTCTCCGTAGCAACAGGATCAGGAACCTGGTGACCTGCACAATTCTCTACCCAAAAGTAAATTTCACAAATGTTAAAATTTAACAAATTTAGAAACCACTTGTAAATATCATTCAACATCAACAATAGTTATATCAAGTTCAAATTAATGACCTTGATTAACTAACAGTAGAATCAGCCTCAAAACATCATTTGTTTCATTTTTTATTTCAAACACACTCTCTCAAACCACTGTCGTTCATCATGTTTAGCACTTGGAATTTTGAAAATCAGCTTTTCAACATCAGTTGTCGAAAATAAAATGAAATAAAATCTTTTTGATTTTTCAAAATTTTATGCTAAAACACACTGAATTTTTTTTTTTTTTTGGGAAATAAACTGTATACAGACATCTTTTTGTGAGATTGTGTAAGAGGATCATATCAGTTTATGACAAATCACTAGTACCGTTGAGCTTTAAACACTTTAAGATCTAAACGATTCACTTAGATTGTCAGTATACTGATCCACTTAAATTTTCACACAAAGTTCAATTGTTTCAGATACGAGATTAGTGTTTTAATGGACTTAACTTATTCGCGTGTCCCACCTCAGAATATACTCCCGTATCCAGACTCCTTTATTCAGTCTTACATGTGAATGTACACTAATGATATCTGTAAACAGGTAATGCGAGGCCATGAGAGCTCAGGTTAGAACTTCCGTACAGACAAAGAGATGATGGCTCGACTTTTAGGTGTGTCTCGTTTGGGGATCTTTTCTTCAACAGCACATGATTAGCATTTTTCAATGTTTCATCATTTTTATGCTGAGGGTGGGCTTTATGATTAAAGCAGTGCAGAGTATTATACGAGGACTAGGCTATTGCTCTCGCAAAATCAGAAGTCCCGGTATAATACCCCAGATATCATCACGCACAAAGACCTAGTATGTCAGAAATAGAAAGCCCTTCAAACAAGATTTAAGGGGTTACCTATATATCCGATAGATGTTCCCCACGAAATAAGTAAGTATTCGATATTTAGGTTTATATCTCGAAAACAATCTACTAAGCGTGTAAAAATCTACTGGCATATCATCAATGACACCGTTTATCACATTTTAACTTTCCAATTCTTTAGCATACTGTGATTGTCTACTGATTTACTATCATTTCCTCTTTTTCACAACAAAACTCATTTTGATTTTTCGATGTTTTAGGTTTTTAGATTTTATCATGTTTTTGGATTTTTCACATTTTCAAAATTTTAATTTTTTACTCCCCCTAAAATCAAAAATATGTTTCAATTTTTTATTTTCCGGGAAAATTTGAAAGCAATAAACTGTACAAATAAAATGACAAACTGATGTGAATTGCTTTAATTCGCCATCTACTTGGCTTAAACAATCAGAACTCCCCCTGACAAAAAACTATTTTCCCATTATGATTTCAAAACACTTAAGTTTGTTTCAATCAAAATGGTTTTTCCGGAAAATTAGTTTGTTTGTGATTTCAGAAACATGGGGATTCATTCATCACTTTGTTCTTTCAACCACTTGTAAAAACTATCACTTGTAGTTTTTCCACAAAAAAAATATTTTTCAAGAATGATGCCGATTCATGCTCCACGATTACCAACTTGGGAGCTCCGGCAAGTCAGGATTTTACTTTTTAAAGAATCTCACCCATGCCTGATCAATCATGGGTGAACCATCCTCATTTGCTTTAACAACTTTCGATTCATAAAATTCTTTCACTCCCTTCACCTTCCCATCAGCCATCTTACCAAAAATATGTAGCACTTCACCATTAAATGCTTTTTCAGCATCAAATTATTTCTTATCAGAGAAGAATTGATCTAAAATCTCAATTTTACCAATTTTTTATTTAAAGTTTCTGTTTGACAATGGTGGAAAATTTTCATCATCCATTGTTGGAACGGAATTCTCATCATTTAGCACAACAGGTGACTCCTCTGACTTTGACGAATCAGATTCATTGTCAGAAACAACCTCTGATTTCTTAACAACCCATTTATGTTTGTTTAAATTGGCTCTTCTTTTGTAAAAATGTTTCGAACTTTCACCAACTTCAAAAGTCGAATTTTTGAACTCTTTAAATTTTTCTATTGGTTGTTCCTTTTTATCAACACATTTCTCTTTCAATTTAGAGTTAGAAGAAACTCCCTGTTTTGTGTTGGTGGACTTTGAGCAATTCCAAGAAATATGTCCAACCTCTCGGCATCTGAAACAGGTTCTTCTTTCAACTCTCGGTTCAGATTCCTTCAACATATTCTTTTGCTTTTCGGCGAAAAACTCTTTGTTTGACTTTTTCCAGAAAGGTTTCTCCTTCTCTTCTTCTGAACTTGCTCCTGAAACAAATTTAGTTTTTGGTTTATAAATTTTCTCATTTTTATGATTTTCTGGTGGAATAAAACCTAATCCTTTCTTTTTGAAATTACTGTTATGGTTTGGTTTCTTTCGATAACCCGAACCAGAACTGTAACCATTTTTCTTGTTCAATCTTTGTTGAACTCTTGAAGTGTATTTTTTAGGTTTTTCAGTAAGATTTACATCTTTTATTTCAGAAATATTAATTTCTGTTAATTTGAAAACCTTGTTAATCATTTTAGTTTTAACACCTCTTATTGGAAATTCTTCATCAGAATATAATTTGTCGGCATCATTCAAAGTATATGCTACTTTGAATGTTTTGTCATTCAAATTATTTTGTGACATCAGAAAATCTTTATTGTAAACCCTTTTGACCGGTGTACTCGAACTTCTGTCTGATGAACTCGAATTTTCAGATTTAGACTCTGACTTTGACTCTTCATCTTTCTCCAACACCTGATCGACCACTTTCTTAATTAACTCGGACTCATGATCAGTGTCAGACGCTGTGAAGGTGACATCAATATCATCTAGTAATCCATCGATAGACTCGGATTCCAGATTCAGATTCAGTGCTTCAGCCACCTTTTCAAAGTGTAGGGGGGTATAGCCATCCCACATTGGATTTGGTACTCTGTTATAATTCCAACCAATTTTCTTACCAGAATTTACTTTATCTTCTGCATACTTATGAGCTGCAACGGTATGATAGATGCGATCAATAACATACTCTGAACTTTGATAACTTCGAAGTAAAGTATTCACTCTTTCTGTTTCGATCGTCATTGCTGCCAATTCTTGTTTAAGCCCTGCAATAATCTCAATGTATTTGTTGATTGCAGTTTGCTTTTGAAGAACTGTTGCTTTCAGAAGATTCTTCATCTGGATATCCTCATCACTAGCTCCTTTGTACAAGTTCACTTTGCTGCTTAGGAGATAATATGATTCCTCTATGCTTCTCACATTATGCAATAAGTTCTCTTTGAGCTTCTCCAATTCAGCATACTTTGTATCCTTCTCGGCACAATCTTTGCAGGTTACTAAACACTTTGCACAAGGTTTTTCAACCTCTACAATCTTTTCAACATCAACAATTTTTTCAACTTCAACTATTTTTTCAACTTCAACTATTTTCTCCACCACCTTTTCAATCACAATCGGTTCTTTCTCAACTTCTATCTTCACTTCACTCTCTTCAACCTCGACCTTCTCTGTCGATTTTTCTTCAACTTTTGCCTTATCAGCTTCTATCTTAACTTCAATCTTTTCTTCAGCAACCCTTCTTGCTTCCATTTCTTTCTTCAGTCTAGCAGCCCTTTTCTCTTTCAATATATCGATTTTATCTACAAAAAACAAATTAAAACTATAAGGATCCAATTGTTTTCTAGCTTTATTAATATACTCTTCCTCATCATCAGTGTCTTCATCACTTCCTGAATACTTAAAAATCGGTTGTCTTCTAGGACTGTTCTTAGATTTGATTGATTCTTCTTCCAAGGTTGAATCTTCAAAGAATCGAGCAACAAATGCTTTAGAAACTGAATGTTTAGAAGGATCATAATCATCCCAATTGAAATCTTTCGGAATCATTTCATCTTCTTGGTCTACCAGACCAAAACAAGCTTTACCTTTTGATTCTTCAATCGAAATAGTACGTGAGTGTGAAGATTGTTGTTGATATGGTTGTTGAGCAACTTGATGATAAATTGCTTTTCTATGATAATCATTGTTTCCGAAAGGATCTTGTCGTCCGGTTGCTTCTCTGTTTGTGCACTCTCGTTTAAAATGTCCTTTTTTCTCGGCAACGAAAACAAGTAACCTTCGATTTATCAAAACCTAGCTGAGATGTTGCAGCTTCACGAAGATCATCTCTTCTGGTGATCTGTTTGAACTTTTCTGCTCTTCTCAAAACGCTAGCTAAACACCACTTGATGTCCATCAACTCAAGTTCTTCAGAATCAATCTGATCATAATCCTCTTTAGTAAGCATCGGATTTCCGATTCGTCCAACAACTAAGCTTTCATACGATTCTAACACAGTGACAAGAGATGCCATGTGTTGCTTCGCAATATCTGGAGAAAAATTTTGACCATTTTGAATATGTAATGCAACATTGCATTGCAATACTTGACCGGTAAAATTTGTTGAACTTTGTTGTTGAGAACTCGGTGTCGAGAAATTTGGTTCAAAACTTGAATATGACGAAGAATATCCACTGCTCTGATTTGTATTGCTTGCATTTGTTCCGGAAGAATTTTCAGCACTGAATGCAGTTTGAATCTTCGGACTAGGAGTAGTCTCAATCTTGTTTTCTCTGTAGTACAGACTAATATCCTGTTGAGCACCTGGAACTCTCATTGTAGCAGTTTTTCAAATTGATAGCTCATGTTCTTCCAACTTCTGGATAAACCTACTCAAATTCATCTCTTCAAATTGTCGGTTATGCTTTAAAATCAACAGATATGTTCCCCATTCATTCTGTGGTAGCGCATCGGCTAGCTTATTAACCCATTGTTCATATTCTTTCTTGATGTCCAATCTTTTCATCTCCATGACTAGATGACAATATCTCTCCATAATCTTTCTAGTCGTCTCACCTTCAAAAGCTGTAAACATATCAAATGATTTCTTTAGTAATGCTCGTTTATTTTTGATCATATCTGCACTACCCTTAAACTTTTTAATCAACGCTCTATAAATTGATCTATCAGTTCCCTCATGTTGAAGCAAAACGAAAATATCTTCTTTTACCGCTTGTTGGAGAATGCTAATCATCATTTTCTCACTTGTGTATTTTAATTTTTCATCCGGTAAAAATTGACTTAATTGTTTTTCATTTCCAAGTTCATCTTTTGGTAAAGTATAATCTTTCTCTAAAGAAACCCATGCATCAAACTTGTTTGCTTGTACCCAGTTTTCAAAACGGTCTTTCCACCCTTTAAAGTCCTCAATGTACATAAGCTTTGGAGGCTTTTGGAAAGTTCCTGTTTCATTCTCGATACCAAAAGTTTCGGCATCTGTAACTGGAGTAACCGGGGCAGTAGCAAAAGCATTGTAAAATTCGTTGTCCATGTTGTGATGTCGAAAGTTCACAATAACAGAAATTCAAACGATCTGAAGTTTTGAAACGAACTGGAAGCCACAAACGATTTGACAAGATCATACGATCTGAGTGTTTGATATTTCAAACGAGTTGAATTTTGTGCGGTCTGGTAACCTTCAAACGATCTGAGTTAAAACCGTGCGATCTGAATCAACCCGTGCGATCTGATCAAACCAAACGACCTGGTTCAAAGCCAAACGACCTGGAATTTATCACACACCCCGTACGACCTGGTTTTTCAAACCGTGCGATATGGATTCAATTTTATGTAAACAAATGTTAGTGAACTTGAATATGATTGGACCTTCAACTGTAGTTCATTGATGATCACATGCAGCCGACATTTTAATTCAATAGATTGTTGATGATAGTGTTATCTATTCAATGAATTCAAAGATAGTGGCCAACAAAACCTGATATATGTATTTGCTGATTGGACCTTTAAATTGGACAATGATCTCAATCACATGTGCCGACACTCTCATCTATCAACAAAAATTTAACATGGGCCGAACAATATATCATCACATGGGCCGGTGATTTGTTTCACATGTAAACTGATATCAAATAAATGTCACATGCATGCTGACACTTAGCACATATGGTCACGTGAATAATGTTGTATGATATTAATGATGCAAAGAACAGTTTTCAAACAACCTGATCAATCCGTGCGACTTGGACAAAATTTCAAGCGACCTGACAAGTTTTCACACGACCTGGCAAGTTTTTCACGCGATCTGGAGAGAATTTCATACAATCTGGTCCAAAACTCAAACGATCTGATACATTTCGAATGATTTGACCTAATTTCCACCTCGTTTGAGAATTCCGTTTATCAAAACTTCAAGTTTTTGACATTTTTGGATCAATTTTTGTTCGATTTACAGTCTGCAACTTTGTTCAACTGTTCAAAATGATGTTTTATACAAAATATCCAAAATTCAGTCCATTTTAACCAGAAATTCGTTGAAATTTTGAAAAAAATGTGTAGAAAATGAGTAGAAAGAAGTTGTTTTTGAAGAAATCAAGCTGAAATGGTAAGAACTCTTCCTCCTGAGCTCTGATACCACTTTTAGGATCGGGATTCGACCTAACGAGTCGTTCAGAAGAGTTCTCTATCAATACAAAAGGCGGAATCAGACGTATTGATGATATATCAGCTAGATTTGCACGTAGAATCACTTTAACTGTCGATTGTATTGATTTGATAGTGTTTACAGATCGTTCGACACTTCGGAAGCACTTCGTCTCCGGAATCACAAAGTTTCAAATGAAGACCTGGACTCACCTATTTATAGGAATGCCAGACCCCACAAACCAGATCAGTCCAGACCCCACGAGCTGGCCCAGAAAGCACGGACTGGCCAGAAAGCACGAACTTGTCAGAAAGCACGAACTTGCCAAAAAGCATGAACTGGCCAGAAAGCATGAACTTGCCACTTCGTGAGGGGTGGCTGGTTCAGGTCTGTTTCCTATTTCTCTCGTACAACGTGTCCTAGTCTATCTATTCTAGTTACAGACATATGCACTAACAAAATCTATAGCCCCTTATGTGGCCAAATGTTTGACGTGCGCCCAAGTTAAAGCAGAGCATCAAAAGCCGCCGGGTTTGCTGCAACAGCCTGAACTTCCCACCTGGAAATGGGAAATGGTAACTACAGATTTTATCACAAAGTTACCAAAGACAAAACGAGGAAATGATACTATTTGGGTGATAGTCGATAGGTTGACTAAGTCAGCCCACTTCTTACCAATTAAAGAAACCCACAGCTCTGACAAGCTGGCTCAGCTGTACGTGGATGAGATTGTATCCCTTCATGGAGTGCCAGTATCTATTATCTCGGATAGGGATACTAGATACACATCTCATTTTTGGAAAAGCTTTCAGCAATCTTTAGGCACTCGACTAAATTTCTGCACTGCATATCATCCTCAAACGGATGGGCAAAGCGAACGTACAATTCAAACACTTGAGGATATGATCAGGGCTTGTGTCATTGATTTAGGTAGAGGTTGGGATGATCATCTTCTGTTGATTGAATTTTCGTACAATAATAGCTATTGTTGGTGCATATTTGTGACAACAGCTTAGATTTGGTCTTTGGATATCTTGTAATTAGTAAAACGATAAACAGTTAGCGGGTTTAGCTTTGTAATAGTTAATTAAGAGTGATTGGGCCAAACCAAACCCACATAGGGGGATGGTAGGCGAAATGGGCCTAGCCCAAGACCTAGCCCATGTGCAAAGCTTTGTCCTATATAAACAAAGCTTAGCATTAGGGTTTAGGTTGATCTTCTAATCATCTAATCACTCTTGGAGAGAATTCGTGAAAGACAAAGGCTTGGACGAATTAGGATCTTGATTGATTGTAATCGTTGGAAGATAATCAATAAAGATCGGGTTGAAAGTGATTTCGGTGTTCTACTCATTTTCTGTTAAATCTAATCTAGAGGATTCTGCACTCTAGGTTGGATAGACGATTCTGTTACGATCCATACGGCTCACGGGACCTACAATTGGTATCAGAGCCTTCGGCTCTTGATTTGCTCGGTTCAGAATCGTTTCTGCAGAAAAATCGGCGTTTTTGGACGTTTTCGGAGGCTGTGTTCGTGTTCTGCTGGTGATTTCGGATCCAATTCAAGCATTTCGGATCATTACTGATCAAAAGGGCTTGCATTTCGGACCAAAATTCAGCCATTTCGGATTAATCAGCATCATTTCGGACCAGAAAGCTTGGATTACGGATCAAACAGTTGCATTTCGGACTGGAAACCAATCATTTCGGATCAATTTCGGACCAGTAACAAGCATTACGGATCATAAAGCTGCATTTCGGATCTCCTAACTTGCATTTCAGATCAATTGACTTGATTTCGGAATAGATTGAGTTGATTTCGGACAAAGAACAAGCATTCCGGACTCGATTTCGGATCTAATTGTCTCATTACGGATCAGATTAGTCCATTTCGGATCAGTTTGTTTCATTTCGGACCAGCAAGTGATCATTTCGGATCAACATAACCATTTCGGACCATTACGGATAACCATTAACCATTTCGGACCTTTTCTGACCATTTCGGAAAGGGTGGAATTTTTCTTGGCTCGCGTAAGAAAAATTTCACAGTTTTGTGTTTAGAAAATCATCCGTAACTCGTCAAAGGGAACCGTTTGCACCGTTGGAATCCTCGGATTTTTAGGACAAAAAAAAACAGGTTTTTGACATTATATATCATTGGAATCGTAATCTCGAGACGAATCTAACGGTATAACTTGGTAAAAACAGGTTTCGGATTAAAATTGTACGGTTTTACCAGTCTGCATTAAGTTAAAATGTCGAACATGTCTAAATTAAATGAACTCTTAAGGATGGAACATGAGGTAGGCACAACGAACAAACCACCTAAGATGATGAAGGTGGAGAACTACTTGACATGGAAGGATAGGTTTCAATCATTTGTTGAATACCAGGACACTCGTATGTGGATATGTATAGACGATGGGTATGTGAACCCAACTCATGAGTTTGAGGGAAGACAACGTATAACTGCTTATGTTGATATGGATGCCGAACAAAAGAAAATGTATGAGGCTGAAAAGAGAGCCTTGGCTGCCATTAAAATGTATTTACCTGATGGCATCAAACATACCTTTAAGAAGTACACTACTTCAAAGGAAATGTGGGATGCACTAGAGAAGAGATATGAGGGAAATCCTGATGTAAAGAAGAACAAAGTTGATCTATTGAAGAAGCAGTTTGCTGTGTTCAAGTACATGAAAAATGAGTCACTTGAGGACGTCATCACTCGATACTACCATCTGATGTCAGAATTGGACAATTATGATATAGATTGCTATACTGACATAGAGAAAAATGACAAGCTGCTTGATGCCCTACCTGCTAAATGGGATATTTACACTCTCATGATAAAGGGAGAAGCTGATTATGAAACTAAAGAGCTGGAAGAAGTAGTTGGAAAGCTAAGAGCTTATGAGCTCAGTATGAAGAAGAAGGACACTGGATATGATCAGGTTCAAGATCCAGGGATTTACAATGGGCTTACATCTTCTTCATCTCACGATGCTTCTAGCGACTCTGCCACTGCTTTTCTCTCGCGTGAAAATGAGCAGGTCATAGTGAATGAGGATGGTGATGTGTGTTTTGTGGCTGCATCGGGAGGATCAACTGGAGCTAAGAGAACATCAACTGCTAAGCAAAGTAGTAGTTCAAAGTCGATGCCAATGAGTGTGAAGTCTGCTGAAGAACATCTTGCTCTACTTGCTTCGTTTGTTGCTTCTTATGAAAACTACATTCAGGGGAAGATATCTGATCCTGCCGTTTTAGATGAAGATTACGATCAGATTGACCCTGATGATCTTGAAGATATGGATCTCCAATGGCAAATGGCCATGATTACCAGACGTGTGAAGAGGTTCATGAACAGAACTGGAAGGAAGTTTGTAGGGAAAACTGTTGGTTTTGACAAGACCAAAGTAAGGTGCTTTAACTGTCAAAGTTATGGACATTTCGCTAGAGAATGTCAAAAACAAAAGCAAGAGACGTCGAGTCAGAATTCAAACAACAGGAATGCTTCCAACAACTCTAACTCAAGGGCATTGATCTCTACTGCTCGAGAAGGTTCATATGACTGGAGTATTCATTTGGAAAATGATGAGAATGTCACTCAAGCATTCATGGCTGAGATTGTCCCCGTTGATGATGCTGAAGCTAACGTGAATGCTGAAGTTGAGAAGAAAAGTGAAGCTGAGGTAGATAAGGCTGATCAGACAACTGATGCTGAAAAAGAAAAGCCAAAGTCTGAGCATGAAAGGGAAGACGAAGCTAAAGATGAGATCATCCAAAGAATGGAAGCTCAACTTGCTGCTCTTATGGCCAACTCAGACAAATCGACAGGAGAGGTAAGTAACTCTGCTACTTCTGTTTGTTTAAAGTGTCGTGAATTACAGGGTGGAGTTGACAGGTTGTCAACTCAAAACAAAAGTCTGGTGAGCGAAATATCTAACATAAAAGAATCAAATTTCTTTGCTAAAAGAAACGAGTCATCATATTTGAAAAAGATAAAAGGCTATGAGGCTGAAATTGAAGTTTTGACCAGCAAACTAAACGAAAAACTTCAAGTCATAGACTTAGCTCATGACATGATGGCTGAGAAAACAAAAGAGATTTCTGAAAAATGCAAAGAGTTGTCAGGTGCACAACTCAAAATTGTTGAACTTGAAAAGAAATTAGGTCAATTCAGGGATTCTACTTTTGTTATGAAACACATGATGGGTGGGTTAAAGAAGAGTAATGACAAGACCAGTGTGGGATTCAAGGGCTTCAATGAAGTCCCACCTCCTCTTAGTCATGACTATTCTTTCTTACCTGATGAAGATGAGTTCACAGACTTTCTGTCAACATCACCAAGTAGTTTCACATCTAGTCAAGGTGATGTGTCTGAAGATAATGATGCTAAGAAGGAAAATAACAGCAAACCTGTTTTGAAAAAGAAAAACTCAAATCCTACGAATAAAAATCCAACTTTTGTTAAAAAGGTTAATTTTGTTCAAGGAAGTGACATGAAAAACGAAACAGCTGTTATTGAAAACGAATCAAATTTAAAGTTTGCAAAAAATAAGAACATAGAAAATCTTGAAACTAAGCAAACTGAACCAAATCCTTCTAAGGCATCATCATCAACACCAGAATCTAGTTCAAAGGCTTCAGCTGAGAAGTCTTCGAAAAAGAGATCGTGCTTCAAATGTCACACAAAGGGACATGTAGCTAGCTGCTGTCCTAACAAAAAGGTTGAAGCACAAGTTAGTGAGAAACAAATAGGGAAATCACCTGAGAAGCAAGGTGATAATGAGGAGAAAGTCTCAAATTCTCCAAAGAAATCTGCTCCAAAGCAACAACCGGGTGTTGCTGGTGGTGTAGATAAGGCTGAAAAAGGAACTCCACAAGTTCCTCGTTTTCAAAGAAATCAACCAAGATTTCAGCCTGAATCTACATCAGGCAGATATGAAAGACCTAGAAGTAACTCACCAAGAATGAAAAATCAAAATTCAAATAATTTCAGAAGTCAAGGTCAATATCAAAATCGATACCAAAATAATGGTGGTCGAACTTTTTATAACAATGGCTTTAGAAATTACAATCAAGGTTCTTGGAATCAAAATCAAAATTTTCAAAGGTCACATAGTCCAAACACAAATAGGTACCCTCAGGACCAGAGACCTTATGGAAATAATGCCCCATTTCCATCAACAGGCCCAAGATCCAAGACTCCAGCTAGGAGTGATGGATACTGGATGGATGTTCCTGTAGTTGATGAATCTGGAAGACCCAAGACCATTAAGGCTTGGGTCCCCCAATCTAACTAATCTTTTGGTTGGTGTGTGCAGGAGCTGCTAAGGAGGATTATCAACTTATGGTATGTTGATAGTGGCTGCTCTAGGCACATGACGGGGGATGCGAGGTTGTTTTCTGAATTTGAAGAATATGATGGTGGACATGTTAATTTTGCTGGTGCTAAAGGTGGTAGGATTACTGGACGAGGAAAAGTGACGAATGGGAAGATCACATTGGACAAAGTGAACTATGTTGAGCAGCTTAAACACAATCTGATGAGCGTGTCTCAAGTCTGCGACAAGGGTCACTCGGTCCATTTTACCAAAACTGAGGCATTGGTGTTGAAACCGGGTTTGGTCATTCCGGACGATTGGATAGTAATGCGTGCACCAAGGAAAAATGATACTTATGTCATGGACATGGGTGCCAAGGATCCAACTGCAGCGGTGGCGTGTTTACTGTCAAAAGCATCTGAAGCTGAATCTATGTTGTGGCACAGACGCATGGCCCACATTCACTACCGCAAAATGAATTATATCATAAAAAATGAGCTAGTAAAAGGGGTTCCATTGCTGAGGTTTCAAGTGGAAGATAAATGTCTTCCATGTCAAAAGGGAAAACAACACAAGAAACCTCATAAGTCTAAAACAGTAAATTCCATTAATGCCCCTTATGAATTACTTCACATGGATTTATTCGGTCCAGTGAACGTGAGGAGCATAGGTGGAAAGTACTACTGTCTGGTTGTCACTGATGATTACTCACGTTATTCATGGGTTTTCTTTTTAGGTACAAAAGATGAGACAGCGGAGATGCTGATAGATCTTTTTACGAAATTGAAAAACGTCCACGATGCAAGGATTAAGAGGATAAGGAGTGATAATGGCACGGAGTTCAAGAATCGGGTTCTGGATCTCTACTGTATTCGAAAGGGAATAGAACATCAATATTCTGCTCCTTATACTCCTCAACAGAATGGAGTCGCTGAGAGAAAAAACAGGACGTTGATTGAAGCCGCTAGGACTATGCTTTCAGATTCAAAGCTACCAGTTCTTTTCTGGGGAGAAGCTGTGAATACAGCCTGCTACGTCCTAAACAAAGTTTTAACCGTTAAACGTTTTAACAAAACATGTCATGAACTTATGTTTAACGAAAAACCAAACTTAACAGGCTTTGAACCATTTGGGTTACCCTGCACCATTGTGCGAAACAAAGATAAACAAAAATTCGGTGAGGTGGCTGACGAAGGCTACTTTCTAGGTTACATGCCTGGCACACCGAATAAAAGGGTTTTTAATCTCAAAACTGGTAAAATTGAGGTTGTTTTTAATGTGGAAATTACTTCCTACAAACCTCAACAATCAACGAGTGGTCCTGCTATATTATATGATTATGAAAGTGTGTTTAAATCATTTAATATTCCTGAGGTTTCTGATGCAGATGATTCTCAGCTAATTCAAACAATGATTGGTGAAGACGATGAAGGCGAGTTTCTGCCTAGATCGAATGTTGATGTGACAGATGCTCCGGAATCTTCCCAAGGTGCTGCTAATCCTGATTCAAGCGATAGTGACTCTGAACCTATTCAGGGGGAGGAGTTTGTAAATCCGTTTGCAAATCAGAATATTCAGGGGGAGGTTGGATCAAACCTGGGTGATAATCTTGGAGTTGATGCAGTTGCTTCTACACGAGCAAATAGAGATCATCCAGTTGACATGATACTTGGAGATCCTACTGTAGGTGTTCAGACGAGAAGAAGCATAGCAGAAAATTCTGGGTTATTTGTTTCGATTGAGAAGACTGGGATAGTGAATGAATGCTTGTACAGTTGCTTTATTTCCCAAGAGGAGCCGAAGAACATTCATATGGCTCTTAAAGACAATTCATGGGTTGAAGCTATGCAAGAAGAATTGGCCCAGTTTGCGAAGTTGAAGGTTTGGGAGTTAGTGGACCTTCCTAAAGGTGAAAGAGAAATTGGCACTAAATGGGTATTTAGGTGCAAGAAGGATGAAAGAGGGATTATAACGCGCAACAAGGCTCGGTTGGTTGTCAAAGGTTTTAATCAGCAAGAAGGGATAGATTACAATGAGGTGTTTGCACCAGTGGCAAGGTTGGAGGCAATTCAGTTGTTTCTAGCTTTCGCTTCATTCAAGGGCTTTAAAGTTTACCAACTAGACGTGAAGAGTGCATTTCTTTACGGTAAAGTCCAAGAAGTGGTGTATGTCTCACAACCAGATGGGTTCGTTGATCCAGACTATCCAGATCGAGTGTACAAACTTGACAAGGCTTTGTATAGGTTACATCAAGCTCCCAGGGCTTGGTACGAGACACTGTCTACACATCTGCTCAAGAATGGTTTTGAAAGGGGTCAGATAGACAGTACACTGTTCATAAAGAGGAAAAAGGAAGATTTTCTGCTGGTACAGGTATACGTGGATGACATCATCTTTGGGTCATCTGATGTGAACATGTGTAAAGAGTTTGAACAGGTGATGAAGAGTAAGTTTGAAATGAGCGCTATGGGTGAGCTGTCTTATTTTCTGGGATTACAAGTTGAACAGAAGGAGGATGGGATGTTTATTCATCAAACGAAGTATGTGTATGACATTTTGGATCGGTTCAAAATGAATGATTGCTCTACTTTCAACACACCCATTTGCGAAAATCACAATCTTGGCCCAGATCATGAAAGCACTGAAGATGTTGATCCTACTCAATACAGGGCGATGATTGGTTCTCTAATGTACCTGACTGCTTCACGACCTGACATCTTGTTTTCCGTATGCTTGTGTGCCAGATATCAGGCGAATCCAAAAGAGTCACACATGAAAGCAGTGAAGCGCATTCTTCGTTACTTGAAGGGGAAACCTAAACTTGGGTTGTGGTATCCAGCTGATAGTGATTTGAGGTTCGTTGCTTACACTGATTCAGACTTTGGAGGATGCAAATCAAACAAAAAGTCTACTACAGGTGGTTGTCAGTTCTTAGGAGGCAGGATCGTGTCTTGGCAATGCAAGAAGCAATCCTGTGTGTCTACATCTACGTGTGAAGCTGAATATATTGCTGCGGGTAGCTGTTGCTCTCAGGTCCTCTGGATTCAACAGCAGATGCGCGATTACGGTTTGGATTTCACTCGTACTCCTATTATGATAGATAATAATGCCACTATATCAATCACAAACAATCCCGTAAAGCACAGTAGAACTAAACATATTGACATACGTCATCACTTTATACGGGATTGTGCTGAAAAACGACTAATTGAATTGCACCGAGTCGACACAGAAGATAACCTTGCTGATCTTTACACTAAAGCTTTTGATCGAGCTCGCTTTGAACACTTAGTCGAACTCAACGGGATGAGGAATCCTGAATAACTGGTTTTTCATAAGAATTTTGTAAATAGTTTACTGTTTTTCTTAAAAATCAAATATACAAAAACATTGAAAAATCAAAAACTTAAAAAAAAATAGAAAATCAAAAATGAGTTTTCACTGTGTGAAAGAGAATAAATGATGGTACATCAGCAAGTTAGACTGTCACACTCGAACTGAATCAAAATGCTTAAGTGTGATAGTAGCTTCATCATATGATATACCAGTAGGCAAAAGCATGAAATAATCAACTTACCAATGTGATATAAACCTAAATGCACTGAGTATGAGTGGGGAACACATCAGTGGTGTATGGTTTAATGACCTTAAATCTTGCGTTGATAGATTGCCAAAATCTGAAGTTTTGGGTCTTTATACTGTTATTTCATCTGGGGATATCTTGACTGTCCTTCTGTTCAGAACTAAAATTGTACATGATCCCAGGAAAGAAAGTCACTTGGAATTAGCTCATTTCTATTTGAATGTCTGTATGTTGTCCCGATACACACAATTTTGATCAGATTCTGAAATCTTCTCTGAAAAAAGTCATGTACCTCCTCTGCTGCATCCAGATATATGCTGACCTGGAGGTGCTAGGCAACGACAGCTTCTGCTGCATCCAGATACATGCTGACCTAGCTGTACGTTGTCGCGCTATAGATCTAATACACCCGAAAGAGGCCCTCAAGTGCCCAAAAGAAACCCAAGAAACCTATATCAAATTGAGAAAAACTCATTTGATCTGTATATTATACCATCTCTGCTAAAGATCTATTATGTTCTTTTCTCAACCTATTCCCAGTTAAGATTTCAGAAATCTGGATTGGACTTGTGAAATATGTGGTAGGGAAGCTACTTGCATGATAGAGTGTGTTGTTTATATTTCCAGGATTTGATTAGCATTTATTTGGGTGTTCATTGTTAAGCAATCAAAACATGATAAAACAGATTATATGCAGACCTAGGCACTGTCAGGATATCTTAAAGGATGACATCAGTATACTCACCTACTACGATGAATCTTTGTGCATACCTTGATCGCGGGGGTATATCCTGAAGTGGGGCACACTAGTATATCAGAAATAAAATTACCTTAACGTATCATACGGTAATGGTACTTGAAATGTTCATGCATTTGTTTAAGTGGACAAACATACTGGTAATCGTCTTGAACTGCTTTTCACGAAAAATTAAATAAAGAATTATCTAATGGTGTGAAACAGTTTGATTGTGCTGATATGATCTTCTTACCGGTGATTCTCACAAAAATAGAGTGTTTATTGCTTTTCGTATTTATTTGCTTTCAGAAAATACAAAAATAGTGTCTTTTTCTGTTAAAATTCTTAATGTACGGAAAACTGTTATTCTTGGAGGAATTGTTACTGATAGGGGGAGACGGTGTTAGTAAGTGGGTTCAAAATTTTGAAATGATGCAGGTTATGGGGTGTTTTGTTTAAAATTTGTGTGTGTTGGTGTTGAGTTGGAAAGTGCTTAATCTGTTATACAAATCTCTTGAATAATAATAATTTGTTTAACTTATGTTGAAAAATTCTTATGGTTTCTCGAGATGTTTGTTTTATAGTATACAGATTGAAGTAGTGTGTTGCTGAGAAGTTGCTGTGTTAATGAGATGTTGCTGTGTTGCTGAGAAGTTGCTGTGAAGATGAGAGTTTGATTGGATGCATGGTAGACCCTCCTTTCTACATTGCAGACAAAGTTGAAGACTTGAAGAGTGCTATACAAAAGCTGAACTGGAGTTTACTCAAACGCTAAAGTTTTGAAGATTTGGTGATTGGATGCATCAGCTTAGGGGGAGTCTGTTGCTGACAGAAGCTGTTAAAGCTTAAGCTATCCAAAGACCAAAAGACTGTGAGATTCTGAAGACTGAAGTTACCTTTGCAAGCTATTGTCAAAGGGGAGTTTGTTGGTGCATATTTGTGACAACAGCTTAGATTTGGTCTTTGGATATCTTGTAATTAGTAAAACGATAAACAGTTAGCGGGTTTAGCTTTGTAATAGTTAATTAAGAGTGATTGGGCCAAACCAAACCCACATAGGGGGATGGTAGGCGAAATGGGCCTAGCCCAAGACCTAGCCCATGTGCAAAGCTTTGTCCTATATAAACAAAGCTTAGCATTAGGGTTTAGGTTGATCTTCTAATCATCTAATCACTCTTGGAGAGAATTCGTGAAAGACAAAGGCTTGGACGAATTAGGATCTTGATTGATTGTAATCGTTGGAAGATAATCAATAAAGATCGGGTTGAAAGTGATTTCGGTGTTCTACTCATTTTCTGTTAAATCTAATCTAGAGGATTCCGCACTCTAGGTTGGATAGACGATTCTGTTACGATCCATACGGCTCACGGGACCTACAGCTATCATTCGAGTATTCAAGCTGCACCTTTCGAAGCTTTGTATGGGAGAAAGTGTAGGACGCCAGTTTGTTGGGCGGAAGTTGGTGATGTCCAACTAACAGGACCTGATATAGTCTTGGAGACGACATATAAGATTGTGCAGATACGCGACCGTCTCAAAGCTGCCACGGATAGGCAGAAAAGCTACGCAGATAGAAGGCGTAAACCTCTGAAATTCGAGGTAGGTGACAAAGTGTTACTTAAGGTATCACCCTGGAAAGGGGTAATGTGTTTTGGCAAGAAGGGCAAGTTGAGCCCGGGATACATAGCACCATTCGAGATCATCGAATGTGTCGCAACTGTAGCTTACAAGTTAAATCTGCCAGAGGAGCTCAGTGGAATACATAATGTGTTCCACATCTGCAACCTAAAGAAATGTCTAGCCGATGAATCGCTAGCGATGCTCACAAGGATCTGCAAATTGATGAAAGCTTGAAATTCATTGAAAAACCTTTGTCAATCGAGGATCGACAGGTTAAGAAACTTCAAATGAAGCATGTACCGATTGTGAAGGTAAAATGGGATGCCCGAAGAGGCCCAGAATACACGTGGGAGGTTGAATCCACAATGAAACAGAAGTACCCTCATTTATTTCAGTAAATCTCGAGGTCGAGATTTCTTTTAAGGGGGTGAGGATGTAACACCTCGTAAAATCACGACCAATATAATAAAGACACGTGTTATGGACTTTAAACGTGTTATAAACCCGGATTATGTTAAAAGATATATGGTGGAAATTAAAAGTGTCAACATGTAAATTATTACCTCTGAGTGACCTTTTAACATTTTCAATCTTTTGTAAAATATAGATACATTCTCATGAAAATCTAATAAGGATTTCATAAGTATCCGGTTAAACTTTGAGATGATAAATTCCACATTCAAATAAATGGAATCCTATGTGCAGTTACGATAATTCTCCTTCACATGATCTTTTCACAAGATTCCAAGACTATGTTTTGCATGGCATTGCTCCCAAGTACTTTTCAGAACTGATCAAATGGTCCCCTCTTGCTGATAATGACCAGAGATTCGAATTATGAAAGATTGCATGGTCAAATGTAAAAGTTCTCAAGATTTTGTCTCTAATGGAAGGCTTACGGACCGCAAAGCTTTAGTCTTACAGTCCGTAAGAAGGCTTAACTGGGCCATACAATTTGAATTACGGATACGGACCGTAAGGGCTTTGGCTTACGGTCCGTAACACCTGTAACTGGGCAGTAAAATGGACGGCTGCATGTTACAGCTATTCCACCGCCATTGTAACTTAGTTTTTCGATACCAGGGACTTTGCCACCGGTTTTAACAGTATAGGGACACCTGGAATCATCAGGGATCATCATAGGGACACATCCAAAGATCTTGGAGCTTCCATTTTGCTATATAAGGCTTTGTTCATTCACTTGTCATTTCTACACTTGAAATTTCATTTCAAAACTCACTCTTTGGAGCCTCCTGGAGCTCAAGGAAGTTTTCTAAGTTCCATACTCATGCTAAGTACCCTAGTAAGTGTTCTTAGCCCCTTAAGTTCAAGTTTTATTAGTTTAATGACCAAAAGTCAAAGCCATCGTAATTAAGCTTTGACTTAGTGATTAATCACTAATGGTCCAGCCATTTCTTGAATTGAAAGTGGCTATGAGTTGGTAATTATGTAGGTAATAAACCCTTAAAAGGGCACCTACTGACTTCCACTCTAACTTGGTCAATTGTCGGGTCAAACCTATTATTAAAAAGTCAACAGAATTCATTTTTGCAAATAAATTCATAACCGATAATGTAGAAGTTATGGAACCTCTTTTAACGTTAAAATAACTTGGTAAATAATATAAGAACATGATTAGGCATGTTCAACCCGACAATTCGGAGTTTAGGCTCGGTTCGGAACCGAAAGTCGCAAAAGTAGACTTTTGCTTTGACTTTCAGTTCTAACCCGATTTAGCTTAGTTTAGATATGCCTTAGGGTTCCTTTAGAACCATATTATAGGTTAGTATAACCCTCTGAGGTTATACAACTTGGTTCCTTAGTAATCCGATTCATTTGCATGTTTCCGTTATTTGCTTAAAAGTTGACCATTATGCCATTTTGATATCAAAACGAGATTTTTGAAAATATGAGAGGACAAAAACCTTTATTACTGATTTATAAACATGTCCTAAAAGTTTGACATCAGTTTATGGTCTAAGTTAGGAATTATGCTCAATATCGTAAATGAAAGACTTTTTATTAATTAAACGACATTTTCAACATGAATCCTATTTAAACCCAAATTTTGACACCAAACCTTTTACCCACTAATTTATTAGAATATTTAGGGATTTTTGGAAATTATTATTAAATTTTAAACTGAACATAACATAAGATTCTTGCATTGATTATGTAATTGACGGTTATGCCCTTTTTGTTAATAAAATGAGTTTTACACATCCTTTACAAGTCAAACCTTTTTCTACAAATTTTATATAATAAATAAGTTATTTTAAAATGTAAAGGCTGGTCAAAATCTCAGATTTTCTTAATAAACCCGAATATCGTCAAATACCGACTTTTAGGCGATTTAGGCGCATAGTATGGTTTAAAACCATATTAGGCACCTAAGGCTTGTTACCTACTGATGTTATGAATCAATTTTTATACTTTAACAGTAAATAAAATTTTTGAACTCAGATTTCCAAATTTGACCCTTAAAGCTTATGTGAAATGACCAAAATGCCCATGCGGTGCATAGTTTGGACATAAATGATAAATTTCACATATATGCAATATCCTACTGATATAACTCACTAAAATGAATATTTTTACTGATCATTTTAGACCATAAACTCAGATTATTGTTTAACCTCTTTTATAAGCTTTAAAATGACCAAAATACCCTTACAGGGATTAAATTAATTTTAAATTCGTTTTGGGCATAATGGAAGGTATCCTACTGATATCATAACACATTTTAAGCATATTAACTTAGGGAACCTGTTCATGACTCATTTGGTTACCCGTTATGCATTTTTCGCGTTCGGTATGGTTTATGTAACTAGTTTGCATGAATTAACCGAAACGGGCCAAACCTTATCATTTTTACCTCAAAATCCATAATGTATTTAGTTTACCCATATTATACAAGTCTTCATACTTATCGGGTCTAAATCACATTCTAATCCGGTCTTCGCTTAATCATGCATTTTGAATCATATACCTTTCTTTAAAACTAACCGGTCTAAGTTATAGCTTAATTAAGACCCGTTAGGAATCTAATAAGTTATTAAAAACCTTCGTTCCAGATTTAGGAGACCAGTAAAAGCTACCATACTTGCTGCTTTGTTATACGGCTGGGATTAAAATTTTATATTTTAGCTAAGGTAAATACTTTTAACTTATTTTCCCTTATACGGGCTTCGGGTACGGTATTAAAATACCGCTTGGTCGGGTATTGAATCTTTAATCGAATAATGGTTAAAACATTGAGATAACTCGTTTAATCTATTTTGTTTGTGTTAAGCCTTTGGGGGGATTAATGCACATGTCCTGGATATCCTCGGCTCATTCATTGAAATGGCCACGACTTAAGCATGGGGTGTAGGCATACACCTGACGGTGCGTATGTAAAAAGATAAACCCGCTTGTTGAGAATAACTCGCCGTGGGTATATTATGTGGTGTGTCTATTAATCTTTTAACCCGGTATTTCTAATCCGGGCTACTGAACGTATGACAAACATATAATTCTTTTACAAGATTATTTTAAATAATTATCCCAAGTTATAAAATATTATTTGTGCCTTGTGCATTTAAATCAATATCCTTAAACATTTTCAATATGAGTCGGTTAATTGTATTTACCAGTGAAAACTGACGTGTTTCCAAAAAGGTTAAGTGCAGGTACTATGCGAAATGGGCTGGCTACTCCTAGTATCGAATAAAGAGTCTTGCAAGCTTTTGATGCTTAAATCTGTTGAACAATATTTCTTTTTATCTTGATCCGCCTGTGGATCCTTTTACAACCCGTTGTGTAAAATTGCATTGAACTGTGAATATTTGACTATGGTGATATCAACTACGTCACGATACTCCCCACCGGTAATACGTGGAAATATCGGGGTGTGACAAGGTCTCGAGATCAGGAGGTCTCGATGTCACACCCTGACTTTTTGCGGAAGCGTGATTATGGTGTGACTTTCTTAATACCATTGCATTCAATCATAATAACAACTATATGATAAAACCATAGATGGTCATCCATTAATTAAGTTTAGAAAAGCATAATAACATTGTCTTAAGACATAAAAATTCAAATACTAGTATAAACCATGCAACTTGTTTTAAAAGTTCACAAAGACTCGACAATTTAAATTAAACCAGGATTTGGGGGACGTGTCTCGTCCAGGAATAAGACACACTGACCAAACCCTAAGACCATGGATGACATCTTTTATTCTTAACGCAACTTGAAACATCCAACGCCCGCTAGATCCACTTTTAATTCCGTAAAATACATGTATTTTGAAAACATCAACAAAAGTTGAGCGAGTTCATGTGTGTGATTGTGATTTAACCTTTGAAACATTTGTAAGTATGTTTGTATGTACTTAAAAAACCCGGTATGAAAGAAAACAAGGAAACAGATCGATTAATGGTTTGCAAGGCCATTAGCATGCGTGTAACGGCGTAGGAAGACTCAAACCTAGCAGATTTTGCACCGGGCCTCCGGCTGTAAGACTTAGTCACCTCATGGGCTACCCTGGTCCGCATGGGTGTGGGCTCGCTACACCCAAATAGATCTATCACTCATGCCCCTCGGTCCTAACACGAGGATTAATGGCCCTAAGAGTGCGCCTACCCATTCACATGATCTACTGTACTTTCCAAAGCTAACCATACCCTTTGTATTTGTATGAAATCATTTAGTAACATGTACTTCACCCCCGAAGTTATAAAACAAAAACAATTAAAAGAAAAAGGGGACATGAACTCACAATCTTGCGTCTTCAACAATCGTAACTCAAACTCCTTCGGCGAACACGACTACCTACAACGTACTAATCTATTAGACGAACGGGCTGTGCCTTGACTTATTATTATTGTCTTTGAGTTACTTTTCTTTTCGTGTCTTCGATATCATTCCAAGTTATTTAATTATTTGTTAAAATAATTAATATTTCAACTTAAATTATATTAATAAATTTTGGAATAATATATTTTTGACTTGATACTCTTCGGGTGTTCATACATGTACTTCGGTGTGTATTTATACGTATAGGAATTCGTATTTTATTGTATTCATTAAGTATTTCTTTATACTTAATTTCAAATTAATTTCTCCGGAATATTATCATTAATAAAGATTCAATATATATTTCCAAAATATATATTTAAGGAATATTACTTAGAAAAATTATTTATAATTTTTCTTTTGCAAAAATATTCGTATTCTATTATAAGTTCAAAATTAATATATTTTCGAGTCCAACTTGGAAAATATATATAAACTCATTTTTCTCCAAAAAGGATATGTTTCATATTTATTTGAGAAAATATATCTTTAATCTCAATAATATTGTATTTTATGTTTGTGTAAGAAAAAATATATTTCTTAAAAATAATATATTTTCTAAAATTTCCAAGAAAAATATATATTCATACATGCCAAAATAATATATTTTTTCCTTGTCAAAAATATGATATAACTTTGTAGTAATTGTAAAAATCATATTTTTGTTTCCTTGGTGTCCAAAATATTATTTACCAAAATATACTTGAACAAATTCTTCCGGCATATTTTGTAAGTCTTATTCTTTGGAAATTTTGGTATTATTTTGGATGGAAATTTTTGGTATTTTTGCGAGTTATATTATTTCAAATCCTAAAATAATATAACTAATACACATAGTATACAAATAATCACACACATGTGACTTCTAAATACATATTTCCCTAAATACATATTTAGTCATTTTTATTTATGAAAACCAACCTCCAATACTTATGTTTTTGTAACAAAAAATTATGGCAAAGTTTATGTAAGAAATTCATGGTTCAAAATACACTTGTAAACATTTGTTTAAAAATATTTTTCTAAGTGTTTATATTTTTAGAAAATTTTGTCATAGTTTCCCTTAAAAATGGAGGTTTCCATGCTTTCAAGCATATCATTTTCTTTTGTCAAAATCATCACAATCAACAATAATTAACTTACACTTACTAATTTTGCTAAAATCATGCATTTTCTACTAACTCATGAACTTGAATATTTGTAAAAATTTGTAGTAACTTACTAGTGTTCTTAGTAAGTCGTGTTACCCTTTAAAATGTGATTAGTTCTTTAAAAACTTTATTTTTAAAGAAGTTAGATGTTTACAACTTCAAATCATATTTTCTAAAAATATTTCTTTATGCATTTTTCTTGTTACACAAGTGTTTCTACACTAGTTTAACCACCAAAAACAAGGTTTGTTTATGTAAGAACCAAGATTTAATAAAACTTATAGAGTAAACTGCCATTTTGGTCCCTGTGGTTTGGGCACTTTTGCCATTTTAGTCCAAATCTCAAACTTTTTAAATCTGGGTCCCTGTGGTTTCACTTTTATTGTCATTTTAGTCCAAAATTCAAAAACACCCTATTTTGACTGTTGAAAGCTGCTTTTTTGTCTTTTTGTTCAGGGCCAAATTGGTCATTTTATAAGTTATTATAACAAATTATTAATTATTAAACACTAAATAAAACTAAACTCTATAAAAGATCTGAACAATCTTCATCTTCCCCAAATGCCCCAAAACCCTCACTCCCCCTCCACCACCACCACCCACAGCCACCACCACTACTAAGCTCCGCCGCACCTTTCTTCACCCAGCCTCTAATAACCACTTTCTCTCTCAACAACCAGCCTCTAATAACCATCACCGAGAACTCATCCGCCACCTACCTATAAAAGAACAAATATGTCTTCATCTTCCCCAAACCCAACAAAATCAAACAAGCAGTCATATCCACCCTCAACACAATATCATACCCCTTTTCCATATAATCCCAATACAACAATGCATACTCCAATAGTTAATCATTTTCCACCATTGTTAAAACAATCTCACCTGAAAACGACTACCTTAACCGAATGAAGAACCCATTTATGATTACAAAGTCCGGTACAATTCTGTCTGGTCGCCGGTTTCCACAGCCGGAACCACCATCTCCCACAAAAAACCACCGTCTCTGACAAAAACCGGAACCAACATCTCGATCTATTCAGTCACAAATCAAGTCCCTTTGAAACTCATCGATTCATACGTCTTAGCTCGCTATCACTAATTTTGCTCCGACAACGTTGACAACAGCCGCACCTAGTTCTTTTCTGTGATGGGGTTTTTAGATCTAAGCAGATCTGCGATGGGGTGAGCGAGAATGGAAGATTTGTGACATCGACGGAGTCTGTGTTGATGTTGCTGAAGATGAATTCTTTAGGTTGACCACTAGAGAGGGGAAGTGAAGTGATAGAAATTTTTAATTTTGTGTTTTTGTTTTGAATCGTGGATACATGGATTTGGATATATGAACTGATTATTGATGATTTTGTGGATTATCTGTTCTTTGACAGGAAGTAGGCGGTTGTGGGTGGTGGTGGTGGTGGAGGGGGAGTGAGGGTTTTGGGGCATGTGGGAAGATGAAGATTGTTCAGATCTTTTATAGGGGTTAGTTTTATTTAGTGTTTAATAATTAATAATTTGTTATAATAACTTATAAAATGACCAATTTGCCCCTGAACAAAAAGACAAAACAAGCAACCTTCAACAGTCAAAATAAGGGGTTTTTGAATTTTGGACTAAAATGACAATAAAAGTGAAACCACAGGGACCCGGATTTAAAAAGTTTGAGATTTAGACTAAAATGGCAAAAGTGCCCAAACCACAGGGACCAAAATGGCAGTTTACTCTTTTTAAAATTATTTACATATTAAATATTTAAATTAAATACAAAATAAATAATAATAATAATATCCTTTCATTAACTTCTTAGCTAAAATAAACATTGATAATAAATAACATTAATTTCTTTTTTTTAGTCTAAGTTAACATGTTAACAAAGAGAGATTTTAACACCTCCTAACATTGGGATGTATTGGTTTAAAAGACATGTTAAATTGTCATGTTATCTTTAACACCAATAAAGTTAGTGTACACCTCAAGGCCTTAGGGTAAAGGTCAATATGCATTTAATGTGGAACCAACATCAAGGTAATTGATTTTTTTTTTTAACGGAAAATTTGAACCAAAGATACCCCTCTCTCAAACCTATGTGTTTTTTTTTTTTTTTTTTTGATATGTGAACTTCACAACTGACGGTAATTCACACCCGCAAGACGCAGGCCCACCACCACTCATTACCAGGACTATGTTGTCTTAACCGGGTCCACGCCTGGTCGAGAGGGGCGTTACACTGTCCCCGAGAAAATTTCCAGCCTCCCAGAGCCATCCTCAAGAACTCTTAAAAATATTTAGGCCTCGGGCGACAAAAATAATTGGGCCCAAAATTGTGGTTAAGGGGAAATAAATTAAAAAAAATAAAACCTTGGTGGTGGAGCCAAAACTTGAACTTGAGATCTTTATATTATCTTGAGATGGTTCTTCCACTCCACTATCAACACTTTTTTTAATAATAAATGGATGCATATATTAAATATATATAATTTAGTATATATAAAAGCTTATAAAAAATTTGGTTTTTCAGCCTCCTGCCACATGACAGGAGTTGCACGGGTTAGCTAGCCCAAGAGCCGGCTCTTCAGCCTCCTGCCACATGACAGGAGTTGCACCCTCCACAAGAGCCGACTCTCTGGAGTAAATGCACTGTAGTAGAAAACTCGGGTAGATCAAGGGTCGAACCTGAGTCATTCCCCATTATTTCCAAACATAGGTGTTTAAAGGCTTTTATATTTACCGATAAACCACCACCCATTAATAATCAAGATAATCGAATGAAAGTAGTTTTAGGTTTTGGTACGAGTCTTGTTAGGTTTGGTTTGGTTTAAACTTTACTTCGGGTTGATATAATGTTGAGCTTTATTTGTGCGTGTGAACTTAAATCATAGAAAACAACTCTTACAAACAACTCAAAAACCAAGCAGACTCAGTCTATTAGAATTTATTTAATATAACGAAATTATACTAATATTTTTTTTTCAATTAACAAACCACATACATATTGGTTCATGGGCTTAACAGTTAACACTTAAGCCTTACTTAAACCTTATTAAAAGCCATTGACTTGACTCATAACTATTAAAATTAATTCATGCCTTAGTCTCATGAGCTCTATTTTACGGTAATCACAATTTTTTTTTTTGATTGACCAAGTATATGAGATTCATGATCATCATCATACACGCATATCCTAATTAATAATAGACTAACGTAACGTATACATAAAAACTGACCCTGGGCTTATAGCTCAGTGGGGAAGAATCCTGGCCTTTGGCCTTGAGTTCGATTCCTGATCCCTCCGGGTTTTACTGGTTCTTCATTGTCGTGCCCTCGGGCAGGTGAATGGTCGGGTTTTCCCCAGAACTGGTGGCTTGGTGGGCTAGGGGATCCATGCGTGCAGGTTGGGCTGCCATGGGGCTACTTTTCGGCCAATGGGTGCCGCGTACGGAATACCCGACGTTGCTTAAGTTGGACGTTCAAAAAAAAAAAAACTATACATCAAAACTACAAAATGTAACTAAAATAAACTTGAAACATGAGTTCTGATGAGATAATGATTGGCTAGGTGATTACTATCGAGTAACCAGCATACGAACCTAATGACCTCGTCAAACAACCTCATACATGGTTGACAAATGGTAGTATAAAAGGTTTGGGCTAAATATATTGACCGTTTCTTTTGCTAATTTTTTAACACCTCACTTTCAAAAATAATATATAAAACAAAATAGAATACCTTCTTATATTTTTATTTATGGTTAGGCTTGTAAGAAACTGCTTAGATCACTTGTATGTAAATCTAGGGAAGAGCTTCCAATCCGTACCGATCATGGTCAAATATGGGATTGGTACCAAAAAAAACGGTACGGAAAATTCGATACCGGTATCAATATCGTTACCATATCAATATCGAACCGAAAGTAACAGTACTGAAAACGACAAAAAAGTGAGTACCGAATCAGTGCTGAAAATAATTTGGTACGGAAAATTCGATACCGGTACCCAATACCAAATGCTCATCCCTATGTAAATCCATGACTCTGAATATCTACATTTTATTGGTTCAGAAATGAACGTAGTCGTAAATGTTAATATGGGTAAACAATATTCCGATATGAGTATACGTTTGACATTTTTAAGGTATGGTGTACGTGAAAACTACTTCTACCATTTTCTTTAAGTAAATTTAAATTATTCTTTTATAAAGTTTATTTTATACTTATTCTTATTATATTAATTTCAGGTAAATTTTGGTGCAAAATATTTTATGACAAAAATGCTCTTTTACTTTAATTATTTAAAATAATATAGACGATGATTTATTTGTAAAATTTTACTGCAATACATAATTCACATCTTAAATGTAATTTAGTAAGGTAATATTGTATTTTACGATATAACTATTACTTGTATTATTTAATTTTGTTGAACTACAGGCTTTTTCGCTATTCTATAACATTTCAACATAAGATGATCAATTTAGTATAAACAAAAACAAATACATACTATGTGATATATAAAGATGATTTTATAACTTGCTGTCATTAACGAAATAAGCTAAAATCTAAATGCTAAGACTATATGTTATGGTTTAACTAAAAAATGTATAATATTCTGCCATGTAGCCAGTTGGCTTTAACTAACCAACCATTTAACATTTAACAATTACGTTGTGATTTAACTAAGAATTAAATAAAAGAAAAAACAAAGAAAATGTGATTAGTTGATTGGGGGTGGACCTCACACCCTTACCTTCTCACGCCCGTTAAGTGGGTAGCCCCTCCACCTTCCGCACCCGTGTTGAACGCCCATGTGGCGGTGTTTAGTTCCGGCAAAGGCTTAGGTGATATAGGGTGTTAGCCACAACAAGGAGTGTAATGGGATCTCTAAAAGAATTAAAAGGATGCCTTTTATGTCCCCAAATTTCACTTCTATCGTAAAGGCCATGGCCAAAGATTTTCGTACCTTCTTTAACAAGCAATGTTAATGTAACACCCCGAAAATGGGTTTGGTAATCAAACCATGTTAATACTAAAAGACGGGTAAAGTACCATTAGTGATAAAATTAATCCGATGAATATTAGGATTTTTAAATAAATAAGCCTATTATTAAAATAAAAGCTGAAAGAAAGCTTTTGAGAAAATAAGGTTTATAGAAGCCCGAGTTGACGGGACTTAAATAAACTGAGTTATAGATTCCCCGAACCCACTAATTTAACTAGGAATGTTTAACCTAGTTAATAAGTGGGAATATTGTTAGAAATAAGTAGGTTGTGCCCTACTTAATAACTAACTAAACAAGAAGGACCAAGTCTGGATAATTATAAACTTAAATTATAAATAAAGAAGTCAAAACAAAACACACACTCAGAGTGTGTGTTCTGTTCGAACCCAGGAGGTTCCCCAGGAGCCAAAACCCTAACTCTCAACATAATCATCAAATTGAATGCTCAAACGAGGTCTAAATTCACAATTGAACGTGAATTAATGATCACCCAAGCTAGGGGATCATAAGGTATGTCATTTTTTTTATGATTTGTGAAGTTGTGAAATTTGGATAATCATCATAATCGCGAATTATGAATGACTTATTGAAGCTATGATTGAATTAATGATGTATACATGCTTAGGAACCAAACCCTAAGTGAAAATTTTACATATGATGTTATAATTTGAATGATTTGATGAATTACCCCACTAGGATAAGTGGGTATGAATCATATGATGAAAATGATGATATAATTATGATTAGAATCATCATACATGCTAGTAATCAGGAAATACTTGAACAAATTGTGTGTTTGAGTATATAATCATACTTACTATGAAATAAGTTTAGTATGATATGATAAAATTTGATGATAGGTTCATGTTAAATGATGTCTAATATCATCAAGTAATAATTCGGTAACTTATGGTTACAAGAATTTGGTAAATAAGTGATTAAACGGTAGCATAATAAGGATGCTTACCGTATAGTGGCAAAGTAATAAAACGAGTAGTTAAGCTACATCGTGTAATGACTTTAAAAAGTCAAACTGACCAATGATATGATCGAATGATAATTTCGACATAAAGATCGTAGGATGGAGTAGTCGTAAATGATTATCACTAATCTAACCATCTTACCACTTACAATGATAGTTTGACGCTTGACAAGCTAGGTGAAAGCTTGGGAAGGAAGCGGGTCAAACGAATCAAGAATGACGGAAAAGCTTAATCTGGATGCTAGGTAAGTACAACTTACACTCTTTGTATTAAATACCTATTGGTTTTATAGGTTATTAATAATATAAAGTCTTGTTTGAGTTACGATGTTTCGACACGACATGTTCGGTTCGGAACAAGAGACAATGAAAATAAACTATGTTTAATGGTTAAAATGAGCTAATACGATTATTTAGTCATGAAATGACTAAAAGATAATGAGTTTTGAATAATTACCTGATAAGGTAAACCAATGCAAATGATAAGGGTAAAACGGTAATTCGGTCACTCGTTGACGATAACCGTTAGTTTTGAAAGACAATTTATGGCATAAGACATAAAGGGGTCAAAATAATTAAGAAATGGGTTATAAATAAATTGACCGTACGGTGTAAACCGGAGCGAGTCATATAGACGAGATGATAATAAATAACATCTCGCAAAGATAAACGGTCACTTAGACCAAACGGGTCGAATGGTGAAAATATCACCATTTGAAAATATCGACTAACGAATATTGTCGAGTTTTACGTTCACATGAGTGAATTGGTGAAAGATAACTTGCATCGCTAGTAAATAGCGATTATTAAAGCAAGGTGTTTAAAACGGGCCAATATATTGATCCGAGCCAGGTATGTATAATAGGTTAACTACTCAATTTGAACTAAAGGTTCATTGAGAGTTAAATGAAGTTAATAACCATTCGGTTACTTTAAATAAGTAAATCGAATGATTTAAATGATGGTCATAGTGTTTTGAAAACCTAATGACCTTTAATACAAGATCATAGCTAAAAAGAGGGATTTTGGGTCAAGCATGCTTTCCAAAAGCCATTCATCGTAAATGAAGGGCTAAAATGGACCAAAACGCCCTTGTAAGCTAAATCGAGCGAACGACCCTTAAAGGTTGTTTGGAAACGAGTAGTATGCTTAAATAAATACTTAGTATAAGTATAAAAAGTGAAAAATGTAAATCTTTGGTCATTTTACTCTATAAGAGTCTTTGCCGTAAAATAATGACCCGAGGGGTAAAACTCGTAATTTATGAATTACCACATTAAATCAGACACAAATATAGTTGTGAAGGAAGATTATTTGATAAGAAATTTGGTTGTAAAATGCTAGGAACGAATGGAAGCGATTCGTGTCTAAATTATGCTTAAAATCCCTTAAAGGGTCAAAATAAGCATATGAGCGAAAATTTATTTAAAACACTTATGAGACCCGTGATTTGAACCTAATATGATAGATAATATCGTAAATATACGGTTCATAAGAAATCGGGATCAAACAACGCGTTTGTTCGATTAATACATAAACGGGTCAAAAGTTAGTAACTATATTTTAAGCCGAAAGCTTAAAAGTCTTAAATCTATTTAATCCGGATGTCGGATGTTAACTCCATGTGATGGAGAATAAATTTACGATCACGTAGGAAGAAACGTGACGTAAATCGGATAAAAAATGAGCAAGTTATGCTCGTTTTCGTAAAACTTGGTTTGGCTGGAAATATGCAGCAGCTGTTAACAATCATTCTGCCAAAACTAGGCCCTCACGTCGCGCCACGGAGATGGCTAGTTATGGTCGTGGCACGCGACAGTTAATTTAGATCCCGTCGCGGCACGCGACGGGTGTACAGTTCAGCAAAAGCTGTTAAAAATTGTGGTTTTGCTTATTTCGACCCACGATCTTGCTCGGACATGTTTTATATGCCGAATTACTAACTCATTTCATGTTTTTATGAAATGTAGCTTTAATATGAGTTGCCGGTGGACGATCAAGCTCGATAAAGAACCGAACACAATCAAGATTCAAGCTTCCGCGAAAAAGTTTCGTCGTCACGTTTTAAACGGCGAATGTATATAAAAGATGTTGAAATATTTTATTTCTTAAAATGTTTTGACAAACTCGTATTTTTTTAGTGTATGTTTAACCATAATTACACTATTATAGTCGAAACTTATATGATAATCGTATAAGTGGTCCAAGGGTCTTACAAGTTGGTAATCAGAGCTCCAGGTTAAGGAGTAAGGTGTTCGGTTCGAGACTTGATCGCAAAATCCGGTAAGTTATTCAATACATTAACGGTCTAGCATGTAAAGTGTTGAAAACAACACATAGGGTTATCGTGTAAAACATGTTACCCCAAATAAAGCGATAAAAGACCGAAATAATTAAACGAATTACGTGTGTTAACACGTGTTGTAGAAAGCCTTGCAGTAGAGTACAAGCGCTTATTAATGATAAACGTTACTAATCTTTGTATACGTTTTAGTTAAAGGACCTTCGCATCCGAAGATGACGAGAGTCTAAAGAGTTATTGATACGATAAGTAAATGGTCTGAAGTATGACAAGTAAGTCATACACGCTAAAGACTTGAATCGAGAAACGAATCTCAAATGAGAGATTGAACAACAAGGAAAGTTTATCAGGGCAAGTATCTATAAGGTGCATGTCTTAAATTTATAGCATAAATAGAAATTTGCAACAAACACATATTGAATGACAGTTGCATGTATAATATAAAACTTGGAAAATCTGGATAGGTTACCTATCAAGGATGACGTTTCCAAGAGAAATTCAGTAGAGATAAGTATTATTCACAGTCGTGAATAATAAGACAATAACTAAATTTAGTTTAAATATAAACTTGGACGAAAGTAATCATCCAAGAAAGTATTCTCAATAAAGATTAAATTGAGAAAGGTAATGATCACATCAACGAATGTGATTGTATAAATGATTATAAAAAGGGACATTTTATATGTTCAAGGAAAAAAATGGGTAAAACTAGAAATTGTTAATTGGAAATTAAATAAAGTTTTACCAATTGAAATAAATCTAGAAATTACTTACATGGGACGTGATGTGATAATTATAATAAGGTCATGTGTGTCATGTGTTGATCGCTTACTCTGGCCAAGTAAGTAGTGAACACATGATACCATGAGCTTCTTATAATGAGCACAGTTATGTCCGATGTGCTAAGGTCAAGACGAATGAAAAAGTTAAAAGAACCTTGGGGTCAAGAAATGTTATGGGCATACTCGTATAAATGGTTTTCGAGAGAACCATAAAAACGATGTATGGTGCGCAAAGAAATAAATGACCCAAGAGAATTCGAGAAATAGGTCATTATGGACGAAAGAGCCATAGTTGACAAAAAGGGCATGTAAAACTAAATTATAAATGGCCCGCGAGGTCATAGAAACGAAGGTATTGCCCATACAAAAGACGATCGAAATCATTGACTTTGGTCGTAGTAAAGAAAGAATGATGATGATAATCATCATTCAGAATTTATAAAACCATCAAGCATGGTCACCTAAAGAATAAAGGTTTGGTTAAATAAAGCGATGGATTTCGCTAAGACAACCAAACAAGTCAAAACGAAGTCTTAATGCATACCTAAAGGGTTGAATTAATAATGACTTCGGTAAATCACCCGGTTAATGGGTAGGAATTTAAACACATGCGTAAACCAAGATACGGGAACGCGGATTTAAAGTCAAAGGACTCGGATTACGAGTTGTGACTAAAAGACTATAAAAAATTTCGTAAATAGAAATTTTGAATAAATATGTTCGACTATTTTGAGGTTGAACGGGTTGAATAAAGAATAAAGTTTGATTGTTTATAAGTGATGGATTTCACATTAACAAGTCAAACGGGTTAAATACAATATAATGCCAGATGGCATAAGTAAGCGCAGACCGGATAATGGTAGCGTTAAACGCAAAAGAATAATGAGCCCGGTAATGGGACATAATCAAATACGAATATATGTAAACCGGATAACGGTGAGCATAAGATGGACCGACGCATAAATGACGTCAGAAGTCATAGAGTCGGGAAAATAATCCGAAATAAAACGATTGTAGTCACGAACTATTGTCTAAGTTAACGGATCTTAAACTTGAAACCAAATGATTTTCAAACATAAACAAGGTGACTTGACACCAAACATGTATTTTAAGAATGACATGAGTAAGAAATGATCTACGGGATCACCATAACCTTCTGGTTATAAATAATAAAAAGGTCTACGGGACCAAAATGACCCTTGGGGTTATAAATAAAAAGAAATGAATTATAAGGGCCTTGCTTTAACGAGTTGAAAGCCTAAAGAAATAGCCCACGAGGCTAAGTGAAAGAACCTATGGGTTACTTAGATAAAGCGAGGAAAATATTTGAGAATTCCCGCGTAAAACAAAGGTTGTAAAGAAATATTTTTCGATAATGAAAGGTAAATATAAACTTAAACATGATGTGACACGATCACGATAAAGAAAAGTAATGTGAAATATAATCACATTGTAGCCCGAGTGATGAATGTAAAGTAACTGGACTAATAAGTCTAGTTAGTAAGACCGGTTAAGGTCAAAATTCAAATTAAGAAATTGTTTAATACGCTATTCACTATGAAGATTAGCGTAGAATAAACATAATTTATAAACTCATGTGCCTAAGTGGCCAACTTTTGGCGACTTAGTCAAGTAGACAACAAAGGTAATAGTACATGATGAAAGTGATGACCCATGAGGCCTTACTAACGGAAAATATTGATCACCTATATTGAGGGATCATAAGGCAACACAAGCAAAGTATCGGGAGATCAATTTGAGCAAAAGCTCGACAGAAGGATAAAGTTATAAGGTATGTGCTTATATGCTTTATAGAATTTCATTAATATCATCTATTAAATTGTGTTAGATCATTAAGACAAAAAAAAATCAAAAAATTGGTTTGTTTGTAAGCGGTGGATTCCGTATAAATGAATCGAATAAATGAATTCGAAAACAAAGGAGTTTGTTTGCTAAAAGTGAAAGATTTCACTAAAGACCTTTAAACGGGTCAAAATAACGGATTCATAAAGAATTCGATAGTATGAAAGTGATGGATTTCGCTAAGTTAACTAAACTAGTGGAAATAACAAGATTATGTTATTTCAAGTTGCATTATGTCGTATGAGATACGTAGATGATTTGTAACCCAAAAGATATTACCTTACTTTTCTGGTAATATTAACAATTGGTTAAAGTATGAGTAATGCTTAAAGGATTACTTGGGTCAAATTGCATGGAGTTTAAAAACTCAATGAACTATGTAAGAAAGGTTTCGAGGACGAAACCTCTTTAAGGGGGTAGACTTGTAACACCCCGAAAATGGGTTTGGTAATCAAACCACGTTAATACTAAAAGACGGGTAAAGTACCGTTAGTGATAAAGTTAATCCGATGAATATTAGAATTTTTAAATAAATAAGCCTATTATTAAATTAAAAGCTGAAAGAAAGCTTTTGAGAAAATAAGGTTTATAGAAGCCCGAGTTAACGGGACTTAAAATAAACTGAGTTATAGATTCCTCGAACCCACTAATTTAACTAGGAATGTTTAACCTAGTTAATAAGTGGGAATATTGTTAGAAATAAGTAGGTTGTGCCCTACTTAATAACTAACCAAACAAGAGGGACCAATTCTGGATAATTATAAACTTAAATTATAAACAAAGAAGTCAAAACAAAACACACACTCAGAGTGTGTGTTCTGTTCGAACCCAGGAGGTTCCCCAGGAGCCAAAACCCTAACTCTCAACAAAATCATCAAATTGAAGGCTCAAACGAGGTCTAAATTCACAATTGAACGTGAATTAATGATCACCCAAGCTAGGGGATCATAAGGTATGTCATTTTTTTATGATTTGTGAAGTTGTGAAATTTGGATAATCATCATAATCGCAAATTATGAATGAATTATTGAAGCTATGATTGAATTAATGATGTATACATGCTTAGGAACCAAACCCTAAGTGAAAATTTTACATATGATGTTATAATTTGAATGATTTGATGAATTACCCCACTAGGATAAGTGGGTATTAATCATATAATCAAAATGATGATATAATTATGATTAGAATCATCATACATGCTAGTAATCAGGAAATACTTGAACAAATTGTGTGTTTGAGTATATAATCATACTTACTATGAAATAAGTTTAGTATGATATGATAAAATTTGATGATAGGTTCATGTTAAATGATGTCTAATATCATCAAGTAATAATTCGGTAACTTATGGTTACAAGAATTTGGTAAATAAGTGATTAAACGGTAGCATAATAAGGATGCTTACCGTATAGTGGCAAAGTAATAAAACGAGTAGTTAAGCTACATCGTGTAATTACTTTTGTCAATAGGCAAGTCAAACTAACCAATGATATGATCGAGTGATAATTTCGACATAAAGATCGTAGGATGGAGTAGTCGTGAATGATTATGACTAATCTAACCATCTTACCACTTACAATGATAGTTTGACGCTTGACAAGCTAGGTGAAAGCTTGGGAAGGAAGCGGGTCAAACGAATCAAGAATAACGGAAAAACATAATCTGGATGCTAGGTAAGTACAACTTACACTCATTGTATTAAATACCTATTGGTTTTATAGGTTATTAATAATATAAAGTCTTGTTTGAGTTATGATGTTTCGACACGACTTGTGCGGTTCGAAACAAGAGGCAATGAAAATAAACTATGTTTAATGGTTAAAATGAGCTAATACGATTATTTAGTCATGAAATGACTAAAAGATAACGAGTTTTGAATAATTACCTGATAAGGTAAACCAATGCAAATGATAAGGGTAAAATGGTAATTCGGTCACTCGTTAACGATTACCGTTAGTTTTGAAAGACACTTTATGGCATAAGACATAAAGGGCTCAAAATAATCAAGAAATGGGTTATAAGTAAAATGACCGTACTGTGTAAATTGGAGCGAGTCATGTAGACGAGATGATATTAAATAACATCTCGCAAAGATAAACGGTCACGTAGACCAAACGGGTCGAATGGTGAAAATATCACCATTTGAAAATATCGACTAATGAATATTGTCGAGTTTTATGTTCATAGGAGTGAATTGGTGAAAGATAACTTGCATCGCTAGTAAGTAGCGATTATTAAAGCAAGGTGTTTAAGACGGGTCAATATATTGATCCGAGCCAGGTATGTATAATAGGTTAACTACTCAATTTGAACTAGAGGTTCATTGAGAGTTAAATAAAGTTAATAGACATTCGGTTACTTTAAATAAGTAAAAACGAATGATTTAAATGATGGTCATGGTGTTTTGAAAACCTAATGACCTTTAATACAAGATCATAGCTAAAAAGAGGGATTTTGGGTCAAGCATGCTTTCCAAAAGCCCTTCTTCGTAAATGAAGGGCTAAAATAGACCAAAACGCCCTTGTAAGCTAAATCGAGTGAATGGCCTTTAAAGGTTGTTTCAAAACGAGTAGTATGCTTAAATAAATACTTAGAATAAGTATAAAAAGTGAAAAATGTAAATCTTTGGTCATTTGACTCTATAAGAGTCTTTTGCCGTAAAATAATGATCCGAGGGGTAAAACTCGTAATTTATGTATTACCACATTAAATCCAACACAAATATAGTTGTGAAGGAAGATTATTTGATAAGAAATGTGGTAGTAAAATGCTAGGAACGAATGGAAGCGATTCGTGTCTAAATTATGCTTAAAATCCCTTAACGTGTCAAAATAAGCATATGAGTGAAAATTTATTTAAAACACTTATGAGACCCGTGATTTGAACCTAATATGATAGATAATATCGTAAATATACGGTTCATAAGAAATAGGGATCAAACAACGCGTTTGTTCGATTAATACATAAACGGGTCAAAAGTTAGTAACTATATTTTAAGCCGAAAGCTTAAAAGTCTTAAATCTATTTAATCCGGATGTCGGATGTTAACTCCATGTGATGGAGATTAAATTTACGATCACGTAGGAAGAAACGTGACGTAAATCGGATAAAAAATGAGCATGTTATGCTCGTTTTCGTAAACATTGGTTTGGCTGGAAATATGCAGCAGATGTTAACAATCATTCTGCCGAAACTAGGCCCTCGCGTCGCGCGACGGAGATGGTTAGTTATGGTCGCGGCACACGACAGGTGTACAGTTCAGTAAAAGCTGTTAAAAATTGTGGTTTTGTTTATTTCGACCCACGATCTTGTTCGGACATGTTTTATATGCCGAATTACTAACTCATTCATATTTTTATGAAATGTAGGTTTAATATGAGTTGCCGGTGGACGATCAAGCTCGATAAAGAACCAAACACAATCAAGATTCAAGCTTCCGCGAAAAAGTTTCGTCGTCACGTTTTAAACGGCGAATGTATAAAAAATTGTTGAAATATTTTATTTCTTAAAATGTTTTGACAAACTCGTATTTTTTTAGTGTATGTTTAACCATAATTACACTATTATAGTCGAAACTTATATGATAATCGTATAAGTGGACCAAGGGTCTTACAAGTTGGTAATTAGAGCTCTAGGTTAAGGAGTAAGGTGTTCGGTTCGAGACTTGATCGCAAAATCCGGTAAGTTATTCAATACATTAACGGTCTAGCATGTAAAGTGTTGAAAACAACACATAGGGTTATCGTGTAAAACACATTACCCCAAATAACGTGATAAAAGATCGATATAATTAAACGAATTACGTGTGTTAACACATGTTGTAGAAAGCCTTGTAGTAGAGTACGGGCGCTTATTAATGATAAACGTTACTAATCTTTGTATACGTTTTAGTTAAAGGACCCTCGCATCCGAAGATGACGAGAGTCTAATGAATTATTGATACAATAAGGAAATGGTCTGAATTATGACAAGTAAGTCATACACGCTAAAGACTGGAATCGAGAAACGATCTCGAATGAGAGATTGAACAACAAGGAAAGTTTATCAGGGAAAGTATCTATAAGGTGCACGTCTTAAATTTATAGCATAAACAGAAATATGCAACAAACACATAGTGAATGACAGTTACATATAGAATATAAAACTTGGAAAATCTGGATAGGTTACCTATCCCAGGATGACGTTTCCAAGAGAAATTCAGTAGAGATAAGTATTATTCACAGTCGTGAATAATAAGATAATAACTGAATTTAGTTTAAATATAAACTTGGACGAAAGTAATCATCCAAGAAAGTATTCTCAATAAAGATTAAATTGAGAAAGGTAATGATCACATCAACGAATGTGATTGTATAAATGATTATAAAAAGGGACATTTTATATGTTCAAGGAAAAAAACGGGTAAAACTAGAAATTGTTAATAATTAATTAAATAAAGTTTTACCAATTGAAAGAAATCTAGAAATTACTTATATGGGACGTGATGTGGTAATTATAATAAGGTCATGTATGTCATGTGTATATCACTTACTCTGGCCAAGTAAGTAGTGAACACATGATACCATGAGCTTCTTATAATGAGCACAGTTATGTCCGATGTGGTAAGGTCAAGACGAATGAAAAAGTTAAAAGAACCTTGGGGTCAAGAAATCTTATGGGCATACTCGTATAAAAGGTTTTCTAGGGAACCATAAAAACGATGTATGGTGCGCAAAGAAATAAATGACCCAAGAGAATTCGAGAAATATGTCATTATGGACGAAAGAGCCAGAGTTGACAAAAAGGGCATGTAAAACCAAATTATAAATGGCCCGCGAGGTCATAGAAACGAAGGTATTGCCCATACAAAAGACGATCGAAATCATTGACTTTGGTCATAGTAAAGAAAGAATAATGATGATAATCATCATTCAGAATTTATAAAACCATCAAGCATGGTCACCTAAAGAATAAAGGTTTGGTTAAATAAAGCGAATACCTAAAGGGTTGCATTAATAATGACTTCGGTAAATCACCCGGTTAATGGATAGGAATTTAAACACTTGGTTTGGCTGGAAATATGCAGCAGCTGTTAACAATCATTCTGCCGAAACTAAACCCTCGCGTCGCGCGACGGAGATGGCTAGTTATGGTCGCGGCACGCGACAGTGAGTTTAGATCCCGTCCGGGCACGCGACGGGTGTACAGTTCAGAAAAATTTGTTAAAAATTGTGGTTTTGCTTATTTCGACCCACGATCTTGTTCGGACATGTTTTATATGCCGAATTACTAACTCTTTTCATGTTTTTATGAAATGTAGGTTTAATATGAGTTGCCGGTGGACGATCAAGCTCGATAAAGAACCGAACACAATCAAGATTCAAGCTTCCGTGAAAAAGTTTCGTTGTCACGTTTTAAACGACGAATGTATAAAAAATGTTGAAATATTTTATTTCTTAAAATGTTTTGACAAACTCGTATTTTTTTAGTGTATGTTTAACCATAATTACACTATTATAGTCGAAACTTATATGATAATCGTATAAGTGGACCAAGGGTCTTACAGTTAATGTTGAATTAAACTTAGATAACATTTCTTTATTGTTGAAACAACAAGAGTAAGGTCAGGGGAAGGCACGTTCAGAGTCGTCACCTCCTAGCTTGTACCTACAACATGAAAGAACTTGTTAGAAGGGAGACCGGGGTCTCTGGACCACCCTTCGACGCTCAACATTAGTAATTTATCCATGAGAATGTATAAACGTTAAATATAGATATATATATATAAGTAAGTATCAGAGAGATAGAGAATGCTTGAGAAGGTTGTGGTCGAGATCCAATGATTAGCTAGCAGCTGTGGTGATTCTAGGTTGCATAGCTCTTGGGTTGGAAGCTACTGATGTAGCACCTTAGAAGCTTGTGAGCTTAGCAACTCAGTACCTACAACATGAAAGAACCTGTTAGAAGGGATACCGGGGTCTCTGGACCACCCTTCGACGCTCAACATTAGTAATTTATCCATGAGAATGTATAAATGTAAAATATAGATGTATGTATAAGTAAGTATCATAGAGATAGAGAATGTTTGAGAAGGTTGTGGTCAAGATCCAACGATTAGCTAGCAGCTGTGGTGATTCTAGGTTGCATAGCTCTTGGGTTGGAAGCTGTTGATGTAGCACCTCAGAAGCTTGCGAGCTTAGCAGCTCAGAGGGTTAGCAGCTCAGCTTAGTGGATAAGTTGTAATTGTGTTTTACATAGAGAATACAATTCTAGAGAGAGGATATGTAGAGAGAAAGTGGATAGCTGGAAGGTGTGACAACTGTGAAATCCTGAAAACCCTAATCGTTACTAGTCCGTGATAACGATACACGATGTACAATAGACTAGACTTGGGATGATTTTGAGGATAAAAATGTGTTCACATATGAAATTTCGAATGTACAATATGGATCGTTAGTTACTATATGTGTGTAAATTTACAGTAACCCTAAGTTGATGCGATGCGTTACATGCGTAATAGTATTAAATCATGAGTGTTTAGACGACTCGGGAAACACGAATTGACTAATACATAGGTCCCTTTGACTTGACGTTTTGCTCATGTGATATCTATAACCTAGTCACAATGCGCGGAATTCATTACGATTAGGCGACAAGTGCAAGATTAGTTAGTTTTCAATGATTTCATTCATATAATAACATGTTACAATCAAGAAATCAATCGGACATGGCTTCACCATCGATTCTGCAAAGTTACAAAAGACTAGGTACACACGAGCTATTTATACTGCTGGGAATCACCTTCGTGCGAACCTACCACCTCTGTACGGATGAGACCACATCCGTGCGGACTAACACTCATATGTGCGGATGTGCTCATCCGTACGGATGTACTACAAAACATACAAACCAGAAAATCTAACATTTATATCATATTACATATGACATAACTCGATGACGTAGGCAACATACATTGTGTATCAACAACTCCCCCTTGGATGTTGCCACAGTCTCAATCAGTCTTTAAAATCTTCAAAACACTATCGCCCGAAGAAATACTCTCTAACCCGTTGACGTTTCAACTCGAAGTATGACATCGGCATTTGATCTGTAGGAGTTGGCTTGTTCATAAATTGAAATCTTCTGATAGATGCCTTTTTCATTATCGCTGCAATCCTTTTTTCATTCTTGACCCCTTCACAAATTCATTTCTTTCCAGCTCTCTCCATTTTGTATTTCACACTTTTCCAGAATTCACATCATAAGCAAAACATACTTTGATAACATTCTAATACTGCAACAGTTGGTGTACTCTTTTTAGTAACTACTGGTTCAGCTCCAGCAGTTGTTGTTTCGATTACAAGTTCTTCAGTCACTTTTCTCGCCTTCTTTGTCAAAGGAGACCCAGTCTTCTTAACACTTTTAGCAACTTTAATCTTTTGTCTTTTAGACACTTTCTTGACTGGTTGTTCTTTATCAGAAGGAACATATGGCTCATCATCACTATCTTCAGTACGTTTCTTCTTTCTTGTAGCCCTTTTTTTCTAAAATCTGGCTCTAGGATCATGCATAGCCTTTGGCTTTTTCAAAGTTAACACATCCATTTCCTCACTCTTAGTTCTTTCACCATCTGCCTCATCACCTGAACCTCTTTGCATAAGAGTTTCTATATCTTCAGCAATTTCAGCAGTGTTTTCAGCAGTATCTTTCTTAGATGTAGCAGATATCACATCATCTTCACTTTCTTCACCTCTAAGCATCGTTTGTTGAGCTCGCTTTCTCTTTCTCTGTGTCTTAGTCTTTGCTTTTCGTTCCTTTGAATCTTCCTTCACAAACCACTTACATCTCTTTTCTTTAAACCCTTCCAACTATTTTTCTTCATTATCAGAATTACTCCCGTCTTTTCTCCATTTGTCTTTTGGAGGCGCCACATAATCTTTATCTCACAGAAAACCAATCAATTTCTTGAACTTTGGGATTTCATTCTCAGCTTGCTTCTTGTTGTTGTTAATTTGATCCAATCACATATTAGTCATGTGTTCCAACGGTAACAGATCCTTCTCATTCTACTGCAGATTTGGATAAAGATCATCTAGCAACATTTGTACGAATCTTGGATACATTAACCATCTTGCTGGTATCACGTTAGCCTTCATTTGTTCAAATATTAGCTTTCAGAAGTTATAAGGAAGGTTCAAAGTTAGAGCAATGATCATACACATCAAATAATCCACAACGATATCATAACCTCATTTCCTTTGTCCAAGTGCATGAATTACTGCTTGCATTAAAAACTTGTACGGCCTGGAAATATTAGCTTTAGCAAAATTTGCCTCATTCATGTGCCCTGTATATCACATACGGTAGAAATATCCATTGTGACAACCGGTAATTTACGGCTCATAATTACGCGATTAACAGGCGATTAACGCGATAATAAATAGTGTTTACGACGCTAATCAACTTAATTAGGCCTTTGGAGTGCCTAAGAACGCTTATCCGACTCTACAGTACGCGTATGAAGATTCGTGTGGAATCTGCGGAACAACAAATGACAACGGACTGATACCGTACGAATTACTGACGACGCCGACAAATATGGATGTTACACGAATATTTTATGCTTATGGAATTTGGGTGGCGATATCGAGTCTCGTAGGAAATACGAGACACCTGCACATGAGATGGGCTTGTGGGCCCTGGGCCCAAGCCCAAAACGCACAAGCCTAAACCTACACACAATATATTAGAGATCTTCATACAAAATCTGTACAATCTCTATGAAATCTTATAAAAGATTTTCAAATCTTTACAAGATATACAATATCCCAACAAATCCACATTAATCTCTACAAAAGATTTTAGGCCAATGAATACAACATATGACCTGAAGGTTATTTAAAGGCACAATAGACATAAAGAATAATGTGCTCTATAAATAAGGTCCATCCATCTCTCCTCACTACACACTTCAAACAAGCAAACAACCACAGACATAAGTATGTCTTCTCTCTCTCTCGATTTCAAATACACAAACAAACATAGAGAACTCATGCTCTCGTTTACACACAAACAAAACAATACATAGTGCCATCTTCACAAATCAGATGACTCACAAAGCACCCCCTACCCCCTTGATGTCCCTACCGGCGAGCACAGGGAGTCCGATTGGACTCCGGTGACGTTTTTCCTCTGGTCACACACCACTCGCACCATCTCTACACCCCCCCAATCGGCGGACCAGCAGTTAATGGTGTTACCCGCCGCCGACAACATAACCGGCAAACACCCCCTTTCCGGCGACTCCTTCTGCCTACGACACGCACCCACAGCCGGCGATTTTTACGAAAATCAGAAGGAGAGAGAGAGAGACTGAATGAGAGACGGCGAGGAGAGAGAAGACCGGAGGTGGTGGTGGTGAGCGGCAGTAGGTGTCACGGACCAGCAGTCAATGTCTCGGACCGGTGGTCAACAACAGAGAACCGGCGGTCTATGTCTCGGACCGGCGGTCCAAGTCTTGATCCGGTGGTGGTCGGTGGAGAAGATAGAGACGAGAGAGAAAGACCGTCCAAGCGAGAGAGAACCAGCGGTAGCGGAGGTCTCTGGTTCGGTCCGACAACAGTTCCGGTAAACTCCATTTTCTTTCTATGAAGACCGATGATGATGATAATGTTATGTTGATGTTCAAGTATTGGGTCCAGATTCGAGCTTCGGGTCAGCAGTGGGCAAGTCAGTTCGGGTCAGTTTTAAAGCGGGTCGGGTCAACTCACCGAGTCAACTCGGTCAAACCCGAGTCAACTCGGGTCACCACCAGTCAACAGGCGGTCAACAGAAGTCAACGCTAGTTCGGTAAAGCCTAATCGACGCGGAATTTCTAATTATATTTAATTATTGATTTTTATTTATACGCGAAAACGAGCTCGAACCGATAGTTAAAGTATACATTGATTTATCATTTCGTTCATATAAATTGATTATATTGGTTGAATTTGATTGATTAATTGTTGAATCTTGAAAAATAACGACAACTTGTGTTGTCGGGGCGTCCAAAAACAGAGGAAACTCTGCCCGTTTTTCGAGAAAACCCGTAAAATAAAACGAGTTTTATTATAAAACAAAACGTGTTTTTGAGCGACTTTTATAAAAACGAGATACCAATATAAAGTTTCTTTCGACAACAAATAAATATAGTTATTATATTTATTTCGAACGTCAAACAAAAACAACGATTCTTTTATAAAATAGATATAACTTATCTATTTATTTCGAACATCGTACAACGTGGATTCGTTTTTAAAAATAAATATAGTTTTATATTTATTTCAAACTTCGAACTACTCGATGATACTATCGCAAAATAAATATAATATTTTATATTTATTACAAACGCCGAAACGGCATATACATATATTTTGGGCAAATATACACAAGACGTAATATATATAATACAAGTTTATTATATATTACTTTCATACGAATATTCCTACATACACAAACGACTTCTCGCGGCAGTTTAACTTAGTCATTTACATTAAGTTAACTATTTACCATCAAATCGTTCGATTAACGATTCGGTAGAGCTCGGTAGCACGTAGATTAGTTACCGCATTATTCGAAACTTATTAGATATTCCATGTTCGGAATATTGTAGAATGCACGCTAGCAAGTCAAGTCTTGGAAACGACGTCACGAAGTCGTAATTAGCTAGCTTTGCACAGGAATATTCAGGTGAGTTCATAACCCCACCTTTTCACGGTTTTACATTTTTCTAAATGTTTTTGGGGTGGAAAGACATGCACTTTTTGCAAAGCATACAAGAATTACATATTTCTAAACCATTTTACAAGCAAGTTTTAACTGACACAAATGGTTTACAGAAAAGTGAGTTCATGCTCCCCCTTTTCTTTAACTGTTTTTGGTTTTTATAACTTCGGGGGTGAAATACATGTACAAAAGTACAATATTTATAATTGGTATGATATAAATACAAGAAGTACACTTGGTGAGAACGAGAACCAAGTGTGACAAAATATAAGATAATAAGAAACGCACTTGGTGAGGACGAGAACCAAGTTGGATGCGTTATAAGAAATAATAAAAAGAAGCGCATTTGGTGAGAACGAGAACCAAGTATGAGGCGCTATGAGAAATGATAACAAGAAACGCGCTTGGTGAGAACGAGAACCAAGTAGGATGCGTTATGAGAAATAGTGTCACGAATAGGGTACAGAAGCACCATTAATCGTGTACATACTTAGACCGCAGAACAAAAGGTTAGATCTAACGGGTGCCTGGCAGCCACACTACCGGTCGGGGCGAGAATCGAGTAGTGCTTTTGTGTCTCAGAATATACCAATTAAATGCCTTAGGTTTGGTGACTTCCTATGTCGTGCCACATGTTAATGGCTTTGCAACCCATTAACAAATCTGATGTTTACAGAAATACTGTATTACATAAAATTCATACCATACTAAAACTTGATAAATACTTGAAGTACGTGGGGTACTCAAGAAAACGGGAATTATACTTGAAGTACGTGGGGTACTCAAGAAGATTAGAATTATACATAAGAACTTGAAGTACGTGGGGTACTCAAGAAGATTAGAATTATACATAAGTACTTGGTGTACACATGAATACTTGAATTATACATGAAAACTTGATTTATACGTGACACAAACTATGTTTTCATTCAGAGTTTCAAGTAACTCGACAAGAAAATGATTTTAAATACATTTTCTCAACAAAACATCAAAAACCGGTTATTCAAAAAGATTTATTTCAAATCTTTTACAAACAAACTATGAACTCGCTCAACTTTATGTTGACTTTTTCGCATGTTTCTTTCTCAGGTTGCATTTCTAAGACAAGGCACGGTTGGAATAGGAGAACCATCTGAAGTCGAGTACTTAGTGGGCGTTCATTTACTAAAAGACTTAGCTTATTTGCTTCCGCTGTGCAATGAAGATACCAGTCCAGTCACGCCAATGCTCTGATATATCGGGGTGTGACAGATTGGTATCAGAGCTATAGGTTACAGCGAATAGGGTTCTCTGTAGAGATACCTAGGCTCTAACCTCATATTTCTCTGGGGACTTAGATTATTAAAACGTTGAATACATAAAGAACGCTTAGTACTCGAATATGGTCTCCAACCGTTGCCGAAAAACAAACAGTCAAAATTTTGTTCTCAAACATATGCTAAAATGGTGTCTTACACATGGTACACCAAACAATAACATACAGTACACAAAACACTGAGAGTTTAGGAAACATGCACTTAAGACCTTCGGAAACTCATGTTGGAGTTCATTAAAGGTCATCACGTAGGTACCACGTTTATTAACTCGGACAAACGCCATTTTTATGTCATCTATGCTATTTAGCCGAGCAGGTAACCTACGCAAAACGAAGCACGAGCGTGCAAAAGTACACGAGAACTCGATCAACGGAGGTTGAAGTATGTCGCATACGACTATCGAGGCGATGCCTTTGAAAAGACGCGATGGCGCGATTCAACGACGACACTAGATTCCTGTCAGCAGGAGAACTAACAGGAAGCGGAAACTTGTCACGCGATCCTGCAAGCGACACGAGTCGTGCTAAAAAGAAGACGTATGTCTCTGCATTCCCCCTATCGCATTAACGACGAATACGCTATGTTTGACATTCCATGGTAATGTCACCTAACAACTGGTTATCACATGCAACCCCAGGTAAAGTCCTTAAATTTCTTTTATTGAAATTTCGACTTCCACATTTACTGAGTAGATTTTCGTATCTCTACTCCTCATAATGGTCATTGTGTCACGATCATTTCTTTCAGTATAGCGAATATTCATTTGCTTCATTTCTTGAAAATTCATATGATACGCATGCATCGTTTGTTACGCATGTGTTTTTGTTTCGAATAAAGCATTTCATTAAAGTTCAAATATTATTTCGCTTGTGACTCAAATGACCCGCATTATTGAAATTGTTGGCTTCTTTGTTCTCAAGTCAACACGTTTTCTTAAGAATTCTTTTCTTTTTCGAGATACATGGCATTTCTTTGTGGCCATGCCGAAAGTTTTCTCGTCAATACATGTAATTATTGTCGGCTTGCGCCGAAAATCAAATTCAATTGTTTGAACTTGTTCATTACACATATTAAATTCAAGACACCATATGATGTATTGAAAGCATCATATTCGAATTCATTTTAACAAGCGTTTCATTGTTCCGAGTCGTGGTAGATTTGTTTGGTCTACGACTCCATTAAGTCGTTTGTTGATTTCGACACCTTGTGGTGTCAGTACAAACTTGTAGCTTGGGCTAATCATGATTGAACGTTTTATGCAAAACACAGGTGATACTTGTTCGATCACCGCTATATTTGAATTGTTTCATTCACTACGACACCTTGTGGCGTCGGTAGAACTTGCAGCTTGGGCTGATCATGATCGAGCGTTCATGCAAACTAGTACATTTGAGCTTGTTGAAATCTGAATTCATTTACTTGATGCAATCATTTCTAGAATTCATTTGCATATTGTGATACGTCCTTGAATTCACATCATTCGAATAAGTCTTGATTCGACTTCATGATCGTTTACTTTGTTACTATTCGTATTTTCTACACATAACGTAACTCTGAGAAGTTAACGTAGTCTAAATTTCGAGGACGAAATTTTATTAACAGGGGGAGAATGTGACAACCGGTAATTTACGGCTCATAATTACGCGATTAACAGGCGATTAACGCGATAATAAATAGTGTTTACGACGCTAATCAACTTAATTAGGCCTTTGGAGTGCCTAAGAACGCTTATCCGACTCTACAGTACGCGTATGAAGATTCGTGTGGAATCTGCGGAACAACAAATGACAACGGACTGATACCGTATGAATTACTGACGACGCCGACAAATATGGATGTTACACGAATATTTTATGCTTATGGAATTTGGGTGGCGATATCGAGTCTCGTAGGAAATACGGGTCACCTGCACATGAGATGGGCTTGTGGGCCCTGGGCCCAAGCCCAAAACGCACAAGCCTAAACCTACACACAATATATTAGAGATCTTAATACAAAATCTGTACAATCTCTATGAAATCTTATAAAAGATTTTCAAATCTTTACAAGATATTCAATATCCCAACACATCCACATTAATCTCTACAAAAGATTTTAGGCCAATGAATACAACATATGACCTGAAGGTTATTTAAAGGCACAATAGACATAAAGAATAATGTGCTCTATAAATAAGGTCCATAACCACTGGGGGTGTCCCAGTGGCCACCGCCTCCTATATTACCGTGGGGGCGCAGGTTCGATCCTCACATCAGCCTGTGTCAACTCGGGTGGGAGACTCACCGCCAGGCGGCTATGCGGTAGTGCTGTCTGCGGAGGGAGATCCCTCCGGGGGGTAATGGTACCCTGCAATTACCATTTTATAAATAAGGTCCATCCATCTCTCCTCACTACACACTTCAAACAAGCAAACAACCACAGACATAAGTATGTCTTCTCTCTCTCTCGATTTCAAATACACAAACAAACATAGAGAACTCATGCTCTCGTTTACACACAAACAAAACAATACATAGTGCCATCTTCACAAATCAGATGACTCACAAAGCACCCCCTACCCCCTTGATGTCCCTACCGGCGAGCACAGGGAGTCCGATTGGACTCCGGTGACGTTTTTCCTCTGGTCACACACCACTCGCACCATCTCTACACCCCCCCCCCAATCGGCGGACCAGCAGTTAATGGTGTTACCCGCCGCCGACAACATAACCGGCAAACACCCCCTTTCCGGCGACTCCTTCTGCCTACGACACGCACCCACAGCCGGCGATTTTTACGAAAATCAGAAGGAGAGAGAGAGAGACTGAATGAGAGACGGCGAGGAGAGAGAAGACCGGAGGTGGTGGTGGTGAGCGGCAGTAGGTGTCACGGACCAGCAGTCAATGTCTCGGACCGGTGGTCAACAACAGAGAACCGGCGGTCTATGTCTCGGACCGGCGGTCCAAGTCTTGATCCGGTGGTGGTCGGTGGAGAAGATAGAGACGAGAGAGAAAGACCGTCCAAGCGAGAGAGAACCAGCGGTAGCGGAGGTCTCTGGTTCGGTCCGACAACAGTTCCGGTAAACTCCATTTTCTTTCTATGAAGACCGATGATGATGATAATGTTATGTTGATGTTCAAGTATTGGGTCCAGATTCGAGCTTCGGGTCAGCAGTGGGCAAGTCAGTTCGGGTCAGTTTTAAAGCGGGTCGGGTCAACTCACCGAGTCAACTCGGTCAAACCCGAGTCAACTCGGGTCACCACCAGTCAACAGGCGGTCAACAGAAGTCAACGCTAGTTCGGTAAAGCCTAATCGACGCGGAATTTCTAATTATATTTAATTATTGATTTTTATTTATACGCGAAAACGAGCTCGAACCGATAGTTAAAGTATACATTGATTTATCATTTCGTTCATATAAATTGATTATATTGGTTGAATTTGATTGATTAATTGTTGAATCTTGAAAAATAACGACAACTTGTGTTGTCGGGGCGTCCAAAAACAGAGGAAACTCTGCCCGTTTTTCGAGAAAACCCGTAAAATAAAACGAGTTTTATTATAAAACAAAACGTGTTTTTGAGCGACTTTTATAAAAACGAGATACCAATATAAAGTTTCTTTCGACAACAAATAAATATAGTTATTATATTTATTTCGAACGTCAAACAAAAACAACGATTCTTTTATAAAATAGATATAACTTATCTATTTATTTCAAACATCGTACAACGTGGATTCATTTTTTAAAATAAATATAGTTTTATATTTATTTCAAACTTCGAACTACTCGATGATACTATCGCAAAATAAATATAATATTTTATATTTATTACAAACGCCGAAACGGCATATACATATATTTTGGGCAAATATACACAAGACGTAATATATATAATACAAGTTTATTATATATTACTTTCATACGAATATTCCTACATACACAAACGACTTCTCGCGGCAGTTTAACTTAGTCATTTACATTAAGTTAACTATTTACCATCAAATCGTTCGATTAACGATTCGGTAGAGCTCGGTAGCACGTAGATTAGTTACCGCATTATTCGAAACTTATTAGATATTCCATGTTCGGAATATTGTAGAATGCACGCTAGCAAGTCAAGTCTTGGAAACGACGTCACGAAGTCGTAATTAGCTAGCTTTGCACAGGAATATTCAGGTGAGTTCATAACCCCACCTTTTCACGGTTTTACATTTTTCTAAATGTTTTTGGGGTGGAAAGACATGCACTTTTTGCAAAGCATACAAGAATTACATATTTCTAAACCATTTTACAAGCAAGTTTTAACTGACACAAATGGTTTACAGAAAAGTGAGTTCATGCTCCCCCTTTTCTTTAACTGTTTTTGGTTTTTATAACTTCGGGGGTGAAATACATGTACAAAAGTACAATATTTATAATTGGTATGATATAAATACAAGAAGTACACTTGGTGAGAACGAGAACCAAGTGTGACAAAATATAAGATAATAAGAAACGCACTTGGTGAGGACGAGAACCAAGTTGGATGCGTTATAAGAAATAATAAAAAGAAGCGCATTTGGTGAGAACGAGAACCAAGTATGAGGCGCTATGAGAAATGATAACAAGAAACGCGCTTGGTGAGAACGAGAACCAAGTAGGATGCGTTATGAGAAATAGTGTCACGAATAGGGTACAGAAGCACCATTAATCGTGTACATACTTAGACCGCAGAACAAAATGTTAGATCTAACGGGTGCCTGGCAGCCACACTACCGGTCGGGGCGAGAATCGAGTAGTGCTTTTGTGTCTCAGAATATACCAATTAAATGCCTTAGGTTTGGTGACTTCCTATGTCGTGCCACATGTTAATGGCTTTGCAACCCATTAACAATCTGATGTTTACAGAAATACTGTATTACATAAAATTCATACCATACTAAAACTTGATAAATACTTGAAGTACGTGGGGTACTCAAGAAAACGGGAATTATACTTGAAGTACGTGGGGTACTCAAGAAGATTAGAATTATACATAAGAACTTGAAGTACGTGGGGTACTCAAGAAGATTAGAATTATACATAAGTACTTGGTGTACACATGAATACTTGAATTATACATGAAAACTTGATTTATACGTGACACAAACTATGTTTTCATTCAGAGTTTCAAGTAACTCGACAAGAAAATGATTTTAAATACATTTTCTCAACAAAACATCAAAAACCGGTTATTCAAAAAGATTTATTTCAAATCTTTTACAAACAAACTATGAACTCGCTCAACTTTATGTTGACTTTTTCGCATGTTTCTTTCTCAGGTTGCATTTCTAAGACAAGGCACGGTTGGAATAGGAGAACCATCTGAAGTCGAGTACTTAGTGGGCGTTCATTTACTAAAAGACTTAGCTTATTTGCTTCCGCTGTACACTGAAGATACCAGTCCAGTCACGCCAATGCTCTGATATATCGGGGTGTGACATCCATTAACCATCCTCTCTGTCTATCCATTTGGATCTTCAGCTTTATCACCAAATGCAAACACTCTTCTAATCAGCTCTTTAGTAATAATAACCTCTTTGTCTTCATTCCCGATTAAAGCAATAGAATGAAGAGATGGTGGATTTTTAACATATTTGTCATAATTCCAGAATCTTTCAACATGAGATCTATACGCCTTATGTTGATCAGTAACAACTTTCTTTATCCTCAAACGATCGAAAAATGGTAATATTGGCTTGAAAGGTGTCATCTTCGGTAATGTCTCATATAGCACACAACAAGTGTTGTGCTTCGAATCAAAATTCGTATCTTTTGCCTATACAAACAATACGATCAAACAATTAGAATATTTTGCATTTTCACAAATTTTGGGACAGATGAAGTTTGGAACGGATGTGACAAATTTTAACAAACACTAATTTGAACGAATGTAACAATTTGAACGAATCCACAATTTTTAGAACGGATGTCTCACATTCGTGCGAAGGAGAACACTTTTGATGCGGATGAGTTACTTCCGTGCGAATGTACTACATCTGTACGGTCGTAAGTTTCTCTATTCTAAAATCCATTTTTAATTTTCTTGATTTTGACATGTTCTGTTCAAATTGAAAGTTCCATAACCACCTAAAAGTGCCGATTAACATGATTTTGTGTTCAATTTTAACATTTGACCGTTCAAACTACACAAATATAAGTTTTTATATTTATTAAGTCTGTATGTGTTATTTTAGTTCAATTTGTCCAAATTTTTGGTATAATCTACCTTGCCTATTGAAAGTGTTGTGCTAATCAACTCTCCAAAGTAAATTTAGCAGCACTTCGTTACTTAGCAAGATTTTTTTCTCTCAAAACAGACTTTTTGAGCGGATGAGTTTTTGTGCGAATGATGGTTCATTGGTACAAACCACTTTATACAGTGTCACTGATCCTAGTCCGTTCAAAGGAAGGTATCTTCCTGCGGATGAGGATGTTTTCATACAGATGTGGCTTGGTCCATGCGAAGGAGTTACCTTCGTGCGGACTAGCTCATTCGCTTGAAATATTAGATTTCCAATTTTTAAAATTTTAAACATTTTACAAGTCTTAACAACCCACTCAGTTAACCAAGACCAAGTTAATGACCCTGGTTACCTAATTTGTCAACCAAGTACGAGTTAATGACCTTGGTTAAACACTTTATGAACAAATTGATGTTTTTCTGTCAATGTTAAGTTCAAACTAATGAACTTGTATTCTTTTCAAAACATTTTCCATTTCAGATTAGCTCCCAACCCGTTGTTTTTCAGATTCTATTCAGCAGCTTGGGATTTTGAAGATCAGCATTCCATCATCGGTAGACAAAATAAGATGAAATTAAAGTCTTTTTGATTTTTCCAAAGTTTATGCTAAAACACACTGAAAATCTTTTTGGTTTCCGAAACAAAATAGTTATGTACAAACATATTTACAGACATATTTTTCTGAGTTTGTGTAAGATGATCATATCAGTTTTTAAGACTTGTCACCAACATCGTTGATCTTTGATAAACTTTAAGTTTTAAACAAGTTCAACTAGATTGTCAGTATTGTTTGTCCACTTAAACGTCTACACATGTTTTAATTTATAACAACCTTAAAGAAAATCGACACCCTCGAATTATTTTCCGACACCCTAATATATTTTAAAATATCCCAATATGTCCCAAAATACACCTCATACGTGAAAACTGGCCCCGAATACCTTAAATATTATTAAATTTAATTAAAATTCTGATTTTTGGATTGAGGCGGGCCGCGTAAACCCCACCCCAATCCTTACGCGGGCCGCGAGAGGCCCAAGATGTGGCGCAGCCCGGTGTGGCCACGTGGCCCAACACCCGGTAAGTCTAGTCGATGACCCAGCCAAGCTACGCGTTGACCAGGGTTTGACGCGGGCCGCGTAGACCCTTGTCTACATTTACGCGGGCCGCGTAAAAGTTGAAGTGAGGCCCTATATAAGCAGGCATCGGGTCTTCAGTCGAATTCGTTCAAAAACGTTTTCTTTCTCTAAAATCTGAATTGTAGGCATAATCTATGGGTATTATACCCCCCTAAATAGCAAAGTTCTGCTCCGTTGTAAGTATTATAACCCCTGGATACGTATTAGATACGCTGCCTGATTGATCTAGGGTTCCATAACGGTTGTCGTGGTTCTGCCCGACGTAGTCGTTGGAATGCCGTCTCGGGGAGGGTATTACTAATGTTAAAATGGGTTATTATACTAACACGTGTGCATTTGTGTAAATTATAGTTTGTCACCAGGAAACCCTAAAGGATAATCTAAGACAGCAATGTGAGTTGATCCGCTTTTTGTAAATCTTTTGTTAACTGTTTTTATAAAACCTCATACCATTAAATGTATATTAAGCAGTTATTGAGTATTTGTATGAATACAATTATCATGAGTATGTTGGGGTTTTGTATACAAATTTTGTTACCACCTGGTCAAGGAGTAACATTTCCACAAGTCGGGTCTGACAGTACCATGGATGTTAATTGATATAACTTGGAAACAAATGTAATTGCGAGATCGCCCTCAATATTGTGAAATGGTTTTTATTTAAACTTGATTAAACTGGGATTCACTCACTAGTATTTCCCACTGACAAATGTTTTTAAAACGCGTTCCAGGTAACAAACTATGAAAGCCAAATAGAAGCCAGCTGGACAGCACTGAAGGCTTGGAAAAGTGGCAATAAAGTTACCTAAAATAAAATAGATGTTTTTATGAAATAAAATAGGATTTATTCCTTTGAAAATGTGTGTAATGCAAACTTGGGTTTTATCCCACGTGTCTAATATTGAAAAATGTTGTATTTTACTCTGATCCAATATTTCCTAACTATGGTCCTGATGAAAATTTCCGCTGCCAAATTAGACAAACAAACGATACCACCGAAACTGGCTCGCGGCTGCCCGTTCTCAGGGAGTAGGGATCGGGGGTTGCGACAGAAGGTGGTATCAGAGCTAAGCCACTGATTAGCCACAAAAGTGTTCTGCTGACATCAAAATTCAAATTGTTAGGAAATAAATTACGGAAATACGTGCATAACTATATTTATTGTTATGTGTTATTTGACTATTTGTTAGTTTACAGTATGAGCGACCAAGGACCATCTGACGCGTACCGTCAATTGTCTGGTTCACCTAGAAGCGAAGACACCTCCTCTTCTCAGCCTGCCCTCTCAGGGTACTCTGCTGATACGGGAGAAGGAATCTTTGTGTTTAAGGCTCAGTCAGAAGAGTCATTTCCTCTGAAAAAGAGGGGATGGTTCAGTCAAGGGGTACACGAGCGTAGAAACGTATGAAAAAAGTTACAAGAACAGAGAGTACTAGCAGCAGCCAAAAGAGAAACCGATGCCTATGCCCATGACATGATAAATAGGGGTATATCCAACATCCACATCCTAGCAACCACTGCATCTGACCCTAATCTAGAACAAATAATAGCACCCCAACCACAACTACCAATCCCTGACCAACCAATGGAAATAGAAAACCCCAAAAATCAAGTAGAAATGCACGACTTCAATCCGGAAGAAATACCTAGGGTACCTGCACCAAACCCCCTAGACCCAAATTACGACCCCTGGTGGGACGACAATAGGGACTATGTGCAACGTTACCCGATACATGAAGACATGCCCATGCCAAACATAGGAGCCTACCCAGGTTTGGATCCTTTAGATCCCTATTACCACGATGAATACATTAGGGAGATTTTAGAAGATCCTTACCGATTCCAGGCCCCTACACCCCCATATCAAGAACCCGCACCCCAGATTCCGAACCCAGTCCTAGAACCCGCACCCCCAATGAGTGCAGATAACGTACAAGAACTTAGGACATTTGGTGAGGAAATTTTAGAGAGTAGTGAACGAATGAGACAGGTGGGAGAGCGACTCGTCTGGAAGTACGACGAGCGCAATATGGATTTCTGGATGAATCCATATCCGTGAATGTGATAGTGGAGACGGTAGTAGTAATAATAATAATAAAATAATAATATAATATGTGTGTACGGATGCCTACTATTATTAGTGTAATTTTATTTCAGTTGATATTGTAATTTTAATTTCAGTAATGGTGTGTAATAGATGCATAGTATATGAATAGAGTAAAGTCGCAATGATCGACGCTTTTGGCTAAATTGCGTGTCATGTGATTGACTATATTAAATATTATTTTGTGATATTAATACGGGGTAACTATTTAAAATTCAGATGGCTGACGAAGGAAATCAGGAAAATCTGAATAACGATAACCAGAGTAACATTAACTTGGTTAATGAGAATCCAAACATCAATAACAATGGAAACCCAGTGGATAGCAGTGTCATTCAACACATAGTGGCACAAGGAATTATAGATGCAATGCCATTTATTATTCAAACGGTTCAAGAAGCGAATAATAAAAATAAACATAGCAGTAAGCGACCAATTGAACCAGAACACAGCGTGAACAATGGACCCGTACTTCAAATGCTCATTCCCAAAAGAAGAAGAACCATGCCTTATGGTTGTTCTTACAAGGAATCCTAGTCCTGCAAACCAATAGAATTCTCGGGCAATGAAGGACCCATTGCAGCTCTACGCTTGATAGAAAAGACTGAGGCAGTTTTAAAAATAAGCAAGTGTGCTGAAGAAGATAAGATAATGTTTGCTTCTAACTTGTTTAAGAACTCAGTCTTAGAATGGTGGAACACTATCCTCCAAACAAGAGGAAGTGATAGGATATACAACATGGAATGAGAGGAATTTAAGAATATGGTAGAAAGAAAATTATGCCCTCCCAATGAAAAGGAACAGATAGCAAATAAATTTCTGAACCTTAGGATGACCGGGGTAGATACTAAGGGGTATACTACTACATTCTTTGAATATGCTAGAATAGTACCAACCCTTGCATCACCTGAACCGGTATTAATCTCCCGTTACATCTGGGGATTAATTGGGGAAATTAGGCATGTAGTCAAGGCAGCTAGACCTCAAACTATAGAAGAAGCTGTAGAACTAGCAAACACCTTGACAGATGAATTAATCTGTACTAGAGAAGAAGACCAGAGGAGAAACCTAACCCAAAGGCTTACCCAAGAATTCCGTTCTGGGAATTTCAACCGTAGGAATATAGGTTCTACCTTTGCACCATTCTACAAGGTCTGCAAGAAAAAGCATTCGGGAAAATGCTCCACTCTTTGCAATTCTGCAAGATGCCAGGACACAAGGAAGAAGATTGCAGGAGAAAAGACTGTGCTTCAACTGTGGAGAAAAAGGAAACATCAAGCCGAATTGTCCGAAATTGGCTCCAGCTATGAACAACAGGAACACTAAAAATGCTAGAGCATTCATTCTGACTGCAGATGAAGCCAAGATGATTCTAGACGTGATAGCTGGTACGTTTTTAGTTAATGATGTTTTTGCTAAAGTATTATTTGACTCTGGTGCAAACCAAAGTTTTATTAATACTTCGTTTTGCAAACTTCTAAATCAGTCATTAACTAAACTACCACAAGAATGTCTAGTAGAGACAACAAATGGAGAAACTGTTAAGATTTCTGAAATCTTGCAGGGAGCAAGAATAGAAATTTTAAATCAAAAGTTTATTGCAAACCTTTATCCAATGAATCAGGCAGGATTTGATATCGTTTTAGGAATGGATTTGTTAATGGCCAATAAAGCCAGTATTTTATGTGATCAAAAGTCAATCCAAGTAAATTCACCAAAAGGTAAAAAGATCACAATTAAAGGAGATAAACCCTCTAGGTCCACTAAATTCATCTCTGTGATGAAAACTGCAAATTATATAAGAAAATGATCTATAGTATATTTGATTTCTATAATCACTAACACTAAAGGAAAAGAACTAAAGGACATTCCAGTAGTGTCTCAGTTTTCAGATATATTTCCAGAAGAATTACCAGGACTACCACCAGATAGAGAAGTTGAATTCAGAATTCACCTTCTACCAGGAACAGCACCGATTGCCAAAGCACCTTACCGTTTGGCACCCGCCGAAATGCAGGAATTGAAGAAACAATTAGATGAATTGTTGGAAAAAGGATTCATACAGCCAAGCTCATCGCCATGGGGAGCACCAATATTATTCGTTAAAAAGAAGGACGGATCAATGCTATGTGCATTGACTACCGTGAATTGAACAAGGTCACAATTAAGAATCGGTACCCATTACCGAGGATCGATGAACTATTCGATCAACTGCAACGAGCTCGATTTTTCTCTAAAATCGATTTAAGGTCAGGATATCATCAATTAAAGGTACAGGAAGAGGATATTCCTAAGACCGCATTCAGAACAAGGTATGGCCATTATGAATTTACTGTTATGCCATTTGGTTTAACCAATGCCCCAGCTGCATTTATGGACATGATGAACCGAATATGTTGTCACACCATGTCTTTTGCGGAAGCGTATGATGTGTGACTGGTTTAATATCATTGCATTCAATCGTAATAAACAACTACATTATCAAAACGATGTTCATCCATTCATGAAAATTTGAGTATTACAAATACTTGTTATTTAAGTTTTAAAAACACAACCTTTGTCTAGGTTACAATTCAACAAAAGTGGATGACATCTAAACTTGAAGTCTACTTCTAGCTATGACACTTGCGCCAAAGTTCCATCCTATCACCTGAAATACATGTAATTTTGGAAAACATCAACATAAAGTTAAGCGAGTTCATGCGTTCTGTATATCTTGTATGAAAACATAGTTTGTATTTTGTACAAATCAAGTATTCTTGTATACCCCACGTATTAAATGATTGTTTATACAAGGACGTTAAGGCACGTGAGGACATAGGGAGCATTAGTATTTTCTCCTTCAAGGCATGTGAGGACATAGGGAGCATTAGTGTTTTCTCCCTTAAGGCATGTGAGGACTTAGGGAGCATTAGTGTTTTCTCCCTCAAGGCATGTGAGGACATAGGGAGCATTAGTGTTTTCTCCCTCAAGGCATGGGAGGACATAGGGAGCATTAGTATTTTCTCCCTCAAGGCATGTGAGGATATAGGAAGCATTAGTATTGGCTCCTTTAACTGTGTCGATTACCCTCGACTGTGTCGATTAACCTCGACGGTGTCAATTCCCCTTGACTGTGTTGATTACCCTCGACTGTGTCGATTAACCTCGACTGTGTCGATTTCCCTCGACTGGGACACCGAAGCACTCATGAGGTCATATAAGGACCATGAGTGGGGCTCGGCCGTACCCGTTAGATCTAACACTTGTCCCTAATTAAGTATTAATGGCATCTCAATATTTAGTTTAAGCTCACATGATCTAGTATTTTCTAGGCATTTCTTAAGGCACATCACCAAGAGTGCTTCTCGTATTCTTTTGTATTCTCAAATCCTATTGCACTCGGTACTCGTTCTCACCAAGAGTGCTTCTTGTATTTTTACCATTTGTAAAAATTGTAATATTTGTAACATGTATTTCACCCCCGAGAGTTATAAAACCAAAAATAGTTAAAGAAAAGGGGGAGCATGAACTCACAGCTTTGCGTTCCTGCGTCGTAAACTTCACCGGATTTGCTTAACTAACGTCGTGACCTATACGCGTTTTCTTAACATTAGTCACTAGACTTGCGTCGCACAAGTACAGTCACTCTCTTTTGTATTTGTATTGTTGTGTTAAAAATATTTTATATTTTTAACTAAGTATCTTACTTATATTATTTTCTCAGAATGCCTTGATGACGATCCATCCAACTTTTACTAACAAACAACATCAAATAAGCACAACTACACAAGATTTACACACATATCTTCTCTTTATCCACCTTATTCATCTTATGTTCAAGACTTTAAGTTATGTTCTTTAGAGTTTCTTATCATTTCATCATAAGTCATCTATTAACCACCAAAAATAAGAACAAGATGATGATTTAAGGCACTCACCACTAGCACAAGGCTAGGGAAGAAACAAGGCGTAAATGTGGTGGATAAAAGAAAACGAGAGAGGTCCTCCCACTTCCGAACACACCGAGCTTCGTTGTATGCACTTTAACACCTTCGGTTCACTAGAGATTGCTTGATGGAGTCTTGAAGGTGATTGTGAGGGTGGTGGTGGCTCTCGGCCGAACCAAAGAAGAGAGGGAGAGAGAAGTTTGAAGGTGAAATGTTGATGGTGAATGATGTGTTAGAACCCTTGTGCCTTTTTATAATCCAACTTCACCTTAAACCTTTGTGTAATGTGTTCTTTTATCCAACAACATCAACTAATATAAAAATCAAAGAAATCCTATGTGGGGAACATGTCCCCTAACCGGCCTTCAAGTGGGGGGGGGGGGGTATTAGTTGAGTTGTAATGGTAAAGTTGCTAACTAGTTAGATTTCTAATGTTTAGTTAGTGTGTTATAAAGGGTAATATAATATAAAGTGTGTTAGGGTGTAGGGGACCCTAACTAGCTCAGAAAAGTAAAAACAATGCTTCTAGCATTATTTTGGTGCTCCGGGTAATATCCGGTTGTTCGGTTAGACACCGGTTCGTTAAAGTGCTAAATTACACTTTTTAGTGTCTTTTAAGTACCTTTTTGTATCCTTCTCAATTCCCAACACTTGGGGAAGTATTCTGGATAATAAAACATAATTTCTGCATAAAATTCATATGTTTAAATGCTGATTAGAGCTGAATTATATAAAATTCTGCACTTAAAGTGCGTTTCGGGTTCTTTTTAGTGCGCATTTTTGCTTCCGGAGAGTATATATATTAAACCCTTGTATGTACTCTTGGGTTTTAATGTATTCTTGTCGTCGGACCTACACCTAGGCCTCAATTCTAATGTCTGACTGCTTTCTGCAGTTTTGTTGACACAGTGTGTCTTACCGGTGACTTTACTAGTATTTCTGATGCAACGCTATCATGAAGTAATTCTTGTAGTATAACAAGTTCATGAATTCACTTGTATGGAATTTAGAAATTTATTTGTCTGGTAAACTAGCTCATGTACAGTCATTAAAGCACAAATTACTGTTCATCTAGTGTACGGAATGTACGGAAAAGTGACGGTTGTCACAGTCTCCCCCCGTTAAAAGAATTTCGTCCCGAAATTCAAGCGATGCCATTGGTCGCAGGGGAGTTCTGAAACGAATATGGTCACTTATTTTCGAAACACGTCTTCGTGTTCTCATGTCATGTATTTTATCGTACTCAAGAAAATCAATCATGTCTTTTCTGTATCTCGTGGACTCTTGCTCCGTAACCTTAACAGGTTTCTATAGTATTGTGGACTCTTGGTTCAAAACCTTAACAGGTTTCTATGGTAATTCTTGTCGTTTGTCATTGACGTGAATCTTATTTGTGGGAACGACTGTTCTTGAGTCAGACTCCTCTAAAGACTAGACACATGAATGTGTCGCGATCACTACTGATCTTTTCTGGGAGTTTCATCTTGTGAACAATGGTTCTGATCCCTACACTGGGGATTCAACCTTTTCGTTTTCCAAATCACACTACGCCTTCTCTAGGCGAGGCTCTTATTTAGGCCATAATTTTCGTCTCGAATCCTTACGATTTCTGCCGCTCATCGGCACACTCTTTCTGTATTCCGCGGCTGTCTCAATATGATCACATATCTGAATGATCTTGCCTCTAGTTTTTCCTGGACCAAATCGGGCCAGTAGATTGTTTATCTCCGGTCTCCGCTCCACATGACGGGAATCGACTTATTATGTTCTATCTGAAGCTTCACACGGAGCGATTTAAACGGTGGTGTGATAAATACTGTTGTAGGAAGACTCTACTATGGGCAAGTGAGTGTTCCAACTTTTCGTTAAAGTTTATCACACAAGCACGTATCATGTCCATTCAGTCTGCATCGTTCAGTAGCTCAGTCCGTCTACGTTAACATTCAAGTTCTTACGAGCAACGGTGTGCTGCAACCCTTGTGTTTAGTGAAGGTCGTGCAACGTTTTCCGTTAAGTAGTGACGTCAAGTTTGCGGCGTGCAATCACTGTATCTAGCTCAAGGTTTCTTCTCATGATTCCTTGATCAATGTGCCGCGTATGCGATGTTGTGGTCTCGTTGCATCGACGTACAATTGAGACTTTGTCGAGAAGCGTCACTTAATTGCAATTCTAGCTCCTTAGCTCTGGGTTGCAGGGTTGGCATGAATCTCGTTCTTATTCACCATGTATCTTAAAGTTCTCACTTCGCGAATTCGAAATCCGTTTTTCGTCATCATAGCAGATAACTGTTCTTTCTCTAAGAGTTACAAGATAAATTACAGCTGTTACTCACGACCTTCCTTGGTCGTTGACCATATAAGAATGTAGTCAATAAGTACATGTCTTATCCAGGTATGGCTTACACGTTCGATTCATGCGGTCCATGAACATTGTCGATGCATGTGTTAAGCCAAATGATACAACAAGGAACTCGTAATGTTTGAAGCGAGTGTTAAAGGTCGTTTTAAGGATATTTCCTTCTTGTATTCACAGTTGAGGACATCCTGTCCTAAAGTTGATCCTTGAGTGGCAACTAGGATCTTACGATTTTGTCTGTTTCATGTCACCAGTCCTTGGCAAAGGATTCTGATTCTCAATTCTCTGGAATTTATGCAAAGTGGAGTCTTTCAACTTTCTCCTTGTGCCCTTAACTAAGGAAGTTATGTCCTTAATTTCCTCTGTCTAGCAGCTCTTGCAGTTATATCAGAGGTTCATGCTTCGCTGGTGAAGCTAGTCGGTATGGCGTCATTCGTCACTGGTGCTGCTCCTGGCACGCGATTTATCCTAAACTCCTCTCGTCGCTACGGAGAGACGTTCCTGGCAAGTCTTCCGAAAAGGCCACTGGGACTTCTTCCGTCACGGGGATGTTCTCAGGCTCTGCAGTCTACTCGGAGGCGTTTCTATGCCTCTTCGACCAATGAGGGATGTCGTAGATCTGCCGCCTTGTGGGGTTTAGCATCCTTGCACCTACTGCAGGAAAGTTAGGTTTCATCATCCGCAAGAGGGATGCGTCTGATTTTCTCATCTCGAACGACTTCAGCTGTATACTTGGATTTCTGATCCATGCTGACTATCATATTATGACTTCGCGACTCAATGGTAACAGAAGGTTCCGGCCTTCTGAGTCCCTAAATACAATCCTTAATCGCTTTGACTGTTTAAACTAGCCTCCTATATGCCCATTTCTAAAGAATACGGGGCGTCTATTTTACACGAAACTAGGCCAAGCAGTTTCTTATGTTCTAAGCATGCAAGGTTAAAGTTGGTGCCAGTATTAATTAAAAGTAGATGCATTAGGTTGGTTAATAGGGAACGTACCCGTAACCGCATCTGGATCCTGGCGTGCTTCACGAGTTTCGATCGTGAAAACCCTTCCTTGCTTGCTTCTTCCTAGGGCAATCTTTCCTAGTGTGCCCTACTTCACCACATTTGTAGCAGCTTGGTATTCTCTTATTCCTTCCATCTGGGTCCTTCTCCCAACAGGCATCCTTGCTGTGCCCTTCTTTTCCACACTTTCCGCACTTAGGCCTCGGACATCGACCTTCATGGTGAAAATTGCATTCTCCGCACTTCGGCTTAGTCCCCGAGTATATTTTACCACCAGCCTTATTAGTGACTCCATCAGTTTTCCTATCATGCGGCGGTTTCACTTTCTTTCTTTTGTTTGCTTTAGAGCTTCCATAGCTGGCTTGGGTGCTTATCTTTAGGTTCGAAGACTTCCTCTTCTTATTGCCTGATGACTCCACATGAGTCTCTTTCCCGTTATCCTTAGATTCCAAAAATTTTCCCGCACGTAGAGCTTCTTCAGTAAGTGTAATGCTTAAATCGATAGCCTCTGCGATGGTTGGAGGCCTTGAGGTAGTAACCAAGCTCCTAATTTGAGGTGCAAGTCCCCAAATGAATCGTTCAACCCTTTTGAATTCCGGTTTGACTAAGTAGGGGATGACTCTAGACAAGTCGTGAAATCGCTGGACGTATTCAGGAATCTTCGGTCCGTCCATTTTCAAATTCCAGAACTCCACCTCAAGCTTCTGGATTTCAGCCCTAGAACAGTATTTCTTTTCCATCATTTCCTTGAGCTCGTCCCAGCTTAGTGCATAAGCAGCATCTGCACCAAGGGTTTGAACCTGAAGGTTCCACCAGGAGAGTGCGCCATCTACGAATAATCCTGAGATATAGGTAACACTCTGTTGGGGCGAACAGTTACTCATTCTTAGAATGGAGTCCGTCTTTTCTGCCCATCGAACAAATGCAACGGCACCTCCTGTGCCATCAAAATTTATTGGCTTGCAGTCCAGGAATTGTTTATAGGTGCAGCCAGTCGGAGGGTTATTTCCGGTAGTGCCACCGCTGTGTTCGGAGCGGAGGGCTTCATGTCGAGCAATTGCCTGTGAGATTCGCTCTTGAAGCTCAGCTTCTGTCCTTGGCATCCTACTGGTGTTTGTGTCTCGCCTGGACGTCATTCCTTTTCTGCTAAGAGTATGGGATGGGTTAGACAACATTCCATAATTGTCTATGAGGTACATAGTACCATACGCCATCATGTAATCACCCAATTTCATATGTATATATAATCAACAATGTATGAGCGAGGAAACAATTACTGAGCCTTCCTAGGCTTGGCTACTTGGCCTAATGTTTGTAATGGAAAAGTGAACTCGAGACTATATCGCCTTGGTCATTTATTTCCTGCTACATTGATTTTATTGATGTGTATATTTTCCCTTAGATGGGGTTGTTCGTGTAGAGGTGATAGGGAGTGTAACGTCGCTGAATCTTTTTGAATGTCACCCATCTTCACTTGCTTAAACGTCATTTTCTCAAACGTCTCGTATACAGGTAGAAGTGTCAGTCACGAAGTAGGCTAAGACAGGCTTCCTACTTTATAACGCGCTAAAGCACTGATCTATGTATTGTTCTACCAGATGAAGGTGTGAACACCTATAGATTAATTTTGGTGCAGTGATCGTTAGCTTGGTCCGCAGAGTCCACCAGGATTTCTGTGTACTACAAGTCGTTATTACGTGGGCCCCCGTAATAATAAATTGCCTTGCACAGTTACCCCAATTTCCTCTCGTCCAAGCAGATGATCAATCAAGGTGGGGACACTACTGTCCTTATTCCTTTGTTATGGAAAGGACCGTTGCGATGGTCCATGCGCTAACACTCGTTATCGTTACGCGTGTATAGGCACGATGATTAGATGGAATAGGAATAGAGAGAATTCCTAGTAGTTGGAGGGGCACCTTCAAGATGAATACTTCATCTTCCTTTTCTGGTCAAGTGCGTCGTCAATCTTGCTTCTCATAAGCTGCAGGGATCTCGTCCCATTGATCAAGAATTCGTTCAAGGTTGCCGCCCCTGCCTCGTCATCATCACCGTAGTTAGGCACCTTTACGATCGAGAGGGAAGAGCAGCCATCTCATCTCATACGGAAGCAAGCTCAGCATCTTGTTTGGTAATCACTCCCAACCATGAGCTTTGCAAAGGACGCGAGGTCGGTAGCTTCATCGTGCGAGTCACGTACAGTAATAGGAGTCGGAGTCGAAAGTATCTTATTCACGTCAATAATCATTCCGTACACTTATTTGTATGTATTCACGTCAATATTTATTCCGTACACTTATTCGTATGTATGTATAACAAATACGCTACTTAGCATAACCAAGTATTATATTACGTATAACTCTCGTTTTTGGGGGGTTCATTTTTCTAGTTGTCGATTCACGACAAAAACACTAATTGGTATTAGTGATCACCAAGGGTGTATTTTGTTGTTGGCAAGTCTAACTCGTGTAGACTATGCCTTAATTGGCACCTTATCTTAAGGGTATTCCTCACTAATGTCCTTGCCTTGTCTCTTTTTGAGAAGTGTTTGACGCGTGGATCTTGGCGTTTACGTGAATGCAATGAAAACCTTTTCGTAAAATGTTTTTGTGAGAGAACTCTAGTGATTGTAGTCTAGACTCGAGAAAGAATCCTAGTTCACTACAATCGAAGCTCTGATACCAAATTGTCACACCCTGTCTTTTGCGGAAGCGTATGATGTGTAACTGGTTTAATATCATTGCATTCAATCGTAATAAACAACTACATTATCAAAACGATGTTCATCCATTCATGAAAATTTGAGTATTACAAATACTTGTTATTTAAGTTTTAAAAACACAACCTTTGTCTAGGTTACAATTCAACAAAAGTGGATGACATCTAAACTTGAAGTCTACTTCTAGCTATGACACTTGCGCCCAAGTTCCATCCTGTCACCTGAAATACATGTAATTTTGGAAAACATCAACATAAAGTTGAGCAAGTTCATGCGTTCTGTATATCTTGTATGAAAACATAGTTTGTATTTTGTACAAATCAAGTATTCTTGTATACCCCACGTATTAAATGATTGTTTATACAAGGACGTTAAGGCACGTTAGGACATAGGGAGCGTTAGTATTTTCTCCTTCAAGGCATGTGAGGACATAGGGAGCATTAGTGTTTTCTCCCTCAAGGCATGTGAGGACTTAGGGAGCATTAGTGTTTTCTCCCTCAAGGCATGTGAGGACATAGGGAGCATTAGTATTTTCTCCCTCAAGGCATGTGAGGACATAGGAAGCATTAGTATTGGCTCCTTTAACTGTGTCGATTACCCTCGACTGTGTCGATTAACTTCGACGGTGTCAATTTCCCTTGACTGTGTCGATTACCCTTGACTGTGTCGATTACCCTCGACTGTGTCGATTTCCCTCGAATGGGACACCGAAGCACTCATGAGGTCACATAAGGACCATGAGTGGGGCTTGGCCGTACCCGTTAGATCTAACCCTCGTCCCTAATTAAGTATTAATGGCATCTCAATATTTAGTTTAAGCTCACATGATCTAGTATTTTCTAGGCAATTTTTTAAGGCACATCACCAAGAGTGCTTCTCGTATTCTTTTGTATTCTCAAATTGTATTGCACTCGGTACTCATTCTCACCAAGAGTGCTTCTTGTATTTTTACCATTTGTAAAAATTGTAATATTTGTAACATGTATTTCACCCCCGAGAGTTATAAAACCAAAAACAGGTAAAGAAAAGAGGGAGCATGAACTCACAGCTTTGCGTTCCTGCGTCGTAAACTTCACCGGATTTGCTTAATTAACGTCGTGACCTATACGCGTTTTCTTAACGTTAGTCACTAGACTTGCGTCGCACAAGTACAGCCACTCTCTTTTGTATTTGTATTGTTGTTTTAAAAATATTTTATATTTTTAACTAAGTATCTTACTTATATTATTTTCTCAGAAATTAATATAAGTATCTCGTGTTTTGCACTTTGCACCCGAATTATGTATCTTGTATGCTGTATGTGTATTTTTTTTGTGTTTATACTTCTCATGAGTATTTAGTGTATTTTTAAGTCTTAATACACTAGCACGTAACACATACTATATACACTTAGCACAAAAGTTGGTGATCAAATAATATATATTTTTCTCTCAAAAATATACATACTTAACATAAATTTTAATCTTGAAGAAATTATCATTTCTTATTACCAAAAATTAGGGAAACCTTGGTAGTATTTTTAGATACATTTTTGGGGAATAAGTTTTTCAAAAACTTATATTTTTCTAAGTGTCAAAATTTATAGAAATTTTGACAGAGTTTCCCCTAAAAATGGAGGTTTCCCATGTTTTCAAAATATGTGTTTATTTTCTTTTAATTCATCAACAACAAATTTTTTAACAACAATCTACAATAATCAACAACAGTATATACTAATTTCTCTATTCCATGAACTTGAGAATTTACAAAAATGTGTAGTAACTTACTAGCACAATTAGTAAGTCTTGTTATCTTTAAAAACATGATTGGTTTCTTGTAAACTTTATTTTTAAAGAACTTGAAGTTTCACAACTTCTATTCAAGATTTTCACAAATACCTCTTTGTTAAATTTCTTGTTACACAAGTGTTTACACACTTGTTTAGTAACTATAAATGTGCTTCTTTCATAAAATACCCGGGTTATGACAAAGCTAGTATCTTCCGCTTGGTTCTTCCGAAAAACCACTTGTAGATCTTTAGATCCACAAGTTTACAACTTCATTTTACAAGAAAAATTATGTTTATCCAAGTTTCAAGTTCATGGTGGATGGTTTCATCATTTTTCTTATTTCTATCACTAACATATTACTAGTTCATGTTCTTGAACATGATCTAGCATGCCTTGATGACGATCCATCCAACTTTTACTAACAAACAACATCAAATAAGCACAACTACACAAGATTTACACACATATCTTCTCTTTATCCACCTTATTCATCTTATGTTCAAGACTTTAAGTTATGTTCTTTAGAGTTTCTTATCATTTCATCATAAGTCATCTATTAACCACCAAAAATAAGAACAAGATGATGATTTAAGGCACTCACCACTAGCACAAGGCTAGGGAAGAAACAAGGCATAAATGTGGTGGATAAAAGAAAACGAGAGAGGTCCTCCCACTTCCGAACACACCGAGCTTCGTTGTATGCACTTTAACACCTTCGGTTCACTAGAGATTGCTTGATGGAGTCTTGAAGGTGATTGTGAGGGTGGTGGTGGCTCTCGGCCGAACCAAAGAAGAGAGGGAGAGAGAAGTTTGAAGGTGAAATGTTGATGGTGAATGAGGTGTTAGAACCCTTGTGCCTTTTTATAATCCAACTTCACCTTAAACCTTTGTGTAATGTGTTCTTTTATCCAACAACATCAACTAATATAAAAATCAAAGAAATCCTATGTGGGGAACATGTCCCCTAACCGGCCTTCAAGTAGGGGGGGGGGGTATTAGTTGAGTTGTAATGGTAAAGTTGCTAACTAGTTAGATTTCTAATGTTTAGTTAGTGTGTTATAAGGGGTAATATAATATAAAGTGTGTTAGGGTGTTCGGGGACCCTAACTAGCTCAGAAAAGTAAAAACAATGCTTCTAGCATTATTTTGGTGCTCCGGGTAATATCCGGTTGTTCGGTTAGACACCAGTTCGTTAAAGTGCTAAATTACACTTTTTTGTGTCTTTTAAGTACCTTTTTGTATCCTTCTCAATTCCCAACACTTGGGGAAGTATTCTGGATAATAAAACGTAATTTCTGCATAAAATTCATATGTTTAAATGCTGATTAGAGCTGAATTATATAAAATTCTGCACTTAAAGTGCGTTTCGGGTGTTTTTAAGTGCGCATTTTTGCTTCCGGGGAGTATATATATTAAACCCTTGTATGTACTCTTGGGTTTTAATGTATTCTTGTCGTCGGACCTACACCTAGGCCTCAATTCTAATGTCTGACTGCTTTCTGCAGTTTTGTTGACACAGTGTGTCTTACAGGTGAGTTTACTAGTATTTCTGACGCAACGCTATCATGAAGTAATTCTTGTAGTATAACAAGTTCATGAATTCACTTGTATGGAATTCAGAAATTTATTTGTCTGGTAAACTAGCTCATGTACAGTCATTAAAGCACAAATTACTGTTCATCTAGTGTACGGAATGTACGGAAAAGTGACGGTTGTCACATATGTAAGCCATATTTGGATAAATTCATAATTGTCTTCATAGATGATATTATCATTTACTCTAAGAGTAAAGAGGATCATGCAAAGCATTTGCACGCAATTCTAAGTCTATTAAGAAAGGAAAAGCTTTATGCTAAATTTTCCAAGTGCGAGTTTTGGTTAGAACAGGTACAATTTCTTGGACACTTAGTCAATCATGAAGGAATTCATGTGGATTCCACAAAATTCGAGGCAATTATTAAATGGAAAACCCTGAGTCACCAACCGAGGTTAGAAGTTTCTTAGGATTGGTCGGTTATTATAGAAGATTTATTAGAGATTTCTCTAGAATAGCCATTCCTTTAACTAAGTTAACCTGTAAATCCATTAAGTTTGAATGGGGACAAAAACAAGAAGAAGCATTTAGAATTCTTAAGCAAAGATTAACCCATGCACCCATATTAGCGTTACCAAAAGGAACTGAAGATTTAGTAGTTTATTGTGACACTTCTAAATTAGGTTACGGATGTGTGTTGATGCAACGCCAAAAGGTTATAGCATATGCATCTAGACAACTTAAGAATCTTGAAGAAAATTATTCAACCCATGATCTTGAATTAGGAGCATTAATTTTTGCTTTGAAAATTTGGAGACATTATCTTTATGGTAGTAAGTTTACCATATTCACTGATCATAAAAGTTTAAGGTATGTTTTCGGGCAAAAAGAGCTGAATATGAGACAAAGACGTTGGATGGAAATGCTTAGTGATTATTATTGTGATATCCAGTATCATGAAGGAAAAGCAAATGTAGTGGCAGATGCGTTAAGCCGAAAGTATCACGAAAAGCCAAAAAGGGTACGTTCTCTTAAATTAAATCTACAAGTAGATTTAAATGATCAAATTAGAAAAGCACAAGAATCAGTAATCAAGGATGATACTGAAAAACTAAAAGGTATGATTAAGGAATTAGAACAAGGAATAGATGGAATTTGGAGGTTCCCTAAAAAGAGAATGTGGATACCTAAATTAGGAAACCTACGTCATCGTATATTAGAAGAAGCCCAAAAGTCTAAGTATACGATGCATCCTAGAAATGATAAAATGTATTAGGATTTAAGAAAAAAACTTTTGGTGGATAGGAATGAAAAAGGACATAGCAGCCTATGTTTCTAAATGTTTAACTTGTTCACAAGTTAAAGCTGAACATCAGAAACCCTCAAGTTTGTTACAACAACTAGAAATGCCAGTGTGGAAATGGGAAGTGATAACAATGGATTTTGTTACCAAATTACCTAAAACAAAGAAAGGTAATGATACAATCTGGGTGATTGTAGATAGGCTAACCAAGTCAGCTCATTTCCTACCAATGAAGGAAACCTTCAGTATGGAACAGCTAGCCAAATTATATGTAAATGAAATAGTTTCATTACATGGAATTCCTTTATCAATTGTTTCTGATAGGGATAGCCATTTTACCTCTCATTTTTGGTCAAGTTTCCAAAAGGCAATGGGAACCAAGTTAAATCTGAGCACCGCCTATCATCCTCAAACGGACGGACAAAGCGAAAGGACGATTCAAACAATGGGGGACATGCTTAGAGCTTGTGTAATTGATTTTGGAGGTAATTAGGACGATCACTTACCTTTAATAGAATTTTCTTATAATAATAGTTATCACACAAGTATCAATGCTGGACCATTCGAAGCACTTTATGGACGAAATTGCCGAACCCCAGTCTGTTGGGCAGAAATTGGGGAAACGCAACTATCTAGACCTGAGATAGTACAAGAAACAACCGACAAGATCATTCAAGTCAAAGAACGACTAAAAGCAGCACGTGATCGACAGAAAAGTTATGCTGATAACCGACGAAAACCATTGGAATTTCAAGTAGGAGACAAAGTATTGTTGAAGGTCTCTCCCTGGAAAGGAGTAGTAAGATTCATCAAAAGAGGAAAGCTAAGTCCCAGGTATGTTGGACCTTTTGAGATTATTAGAAAAATAGGACATGTAGCCTATCAGCTACAACTGCCAGAGGAAATGGTAGGAATACATGATGTATTTCATGTATCTAATCTCAAGAAATGCTTTACGGATGAATCGCTAATTGTACCTCTTAAAGATATAGAGATAAACGAACAACTCAAATTTGTAGAAAGGCCTCTACAGATTGAAGACAGGAAAGTCAAAAATCTCAAGCACAAGAGATTAGTTCTGGTCAAAGTGAAGTGGGACTCCAAAAGAGGACCTGAGTACACATGGGAACTTGAATCTGAAATGCAAAGGAAATATCTACACCTATTCCAGTAGATCTCGAGGACGAGCTCTAAAATAAGGTGGGGAGGATATAACAACCTTAAAGAAAACCGACACCCTTGAATTATTTTCCGACACCCTAATATATTTTAAAATATCCCAATATGTCCCAAAATACACCTCATACGTGAAAATGGGCCCCAAATACCTTAAATATTATTAAATTTAATTAAAATTCCGATTTTTGGATTGAGGCGGGCCGCGTAAACCCCACCCCAATCCTTACGCGGGCCGCGAGAGGCCCAATATGTGGCGCAGCCCGGTGTGGCCACGTGGCCCAACACCCGGCAAGTCTAGTCGATGACCCAGCCAAGCTACGCGTTGACCAGGGTTTGACGCGGGCCGCGTAAAAGTTGAAGTGAGGCCCTATATAAGCAGGCATCGGGTCTTCAGTCGAATTCGTTCAAAAACGTTTTCTTTTTCTAAAATCTAAATTGTAGGCATAATTTACGGGTATTATACCCCCCTAAATAGCAAAGTTCTGCTCCGTTGTAAGTATTATAACCCCTGGATACGTATTAGATACGCTTTCCGATTGATCTAGGATTCCGTAATGGTTGTCGTGGTTCTGCCCGACGTAGTCGTTGGAATGCCGTCTCGGGGAGGGTATTACTAATGTTAAAATAGGTTATTATACTAACACGTGTGCATTTGTGTAAATTATAGATTGTCACCAGGAAACCCTAAAGGATAATCTAAGACAGCAATGTGAGTTGATCCGCTTTTTGTAAATCTTTTGTTAACTATTTTTACAAAACCTCATACCATTAAATGTATATTAAGCAGTTATTGAGTATTTGTAAGAATACAATTATCATGAGTATGTTGGGGTTTTGTATACAAAATTTGTTACCACCTGATCAAGGAGTAACATTTCCACAAGTCGGGTCTGACAGTACCATGGATGTTAATTGATATAACTTGGAAACAAATGTAATTGCGAGATCGCCCTCAATACTGTGAAATGGTTTTTATTTAAACTTGATTAAACTGGGATTCACTCACCAGTATTTCCCACTGACAAATGTTTTTAAAACGCGTTTCAGGTAACAAACTATGAAAGCCAAATAGAAGTCAGCTGGACAGCACTGAAGGCTTGAAAAAGTGGCAATAAAGTTACCTAAAATAAAATAGGATTTATTCCTATGAAAATGTGTGTAATGCAAACTTGGGTTTTATCCCATGTGTCTAATATTGAAAAATGTGGTATTTTACTCTGATCCAATATTTCCTAACTACGGTCCTGATGAAAATTTCCGCTGCCAAATTAGACAAACATGCGATACCACCAAAACTGGCTCGCGGCCGCCCGTTCCCAGGGAGTAGGGATCGGGGGTTGCGACATAATTGTTTCAAGATACGGTAATTAAGTGTATTAGAACCTGACTTAACAGTGTTCCCCACCTCAGAATATACTTTTGTATCAAGATTCCCTAGATTTTATCTTAAAGGTGAATATACCTAATTGATATCTGTATCTGGGTTATGCGAGGTCTTGGGAGCACAGGTTAGTACCGCCGCATGGACAAAGAGATGAAGGCTCGACTTTTATTACTTTTTGAGCATAACATTGCCACATGGCATAAAAGGATAAGGAAAACTAAAATCTCATCATCTGAATCCATACGAAAGCTGTCATAAAAATTCAAACAAACATAAGAAAAAAACCATCCGTAACAATAGTTCAACAAAATCCATAATAAATAGTTTCAACAAAATCCATAATATTAGTTCAACAAAATCCATATCAAATAGTTTCAACAAAAGCCATAACAATAGTTCAACAAAAGCCATAACTATAGTTCAACAAAAGCCATAATAATAAGTTCAACAAAATCCTATTAGAACATTCCGTACTTCGCTCCCGCATTCTTAACCCATACCTCGCAACTCTGTGGCTTCAGTCGCAACCACACTTTCCTAATATCAGCACTTTCACCAAAAAGCAAAACCAGTCGAAGTAGATCCCTCAAAGAATTGAACACAAAGCTCCGGATAAGATATGGGTACTCTTCTCAAGGCTTCTATGTATTTGTTGGACTGCGTGAAAAATATTATAGAATACTATAAGATTTTTGAAATGTAATAATAACCATTACTTAGGAAAAGAAAAGAAATACCTTCATCTCAATTTCCCATTCTTCTTCTGATAAGTTAAATGTGTTCGTTATGGGATCATAAACATTACCGGTTTTGCTTTTAAACTTTAACCATGCCGCAAATTTTGATTTTGTATAATCATAACTATTCTTCATTTGCTTTTGATCCACTACGAAATTGTGTTCTATTTTCGACTTTTCACCTGCATTCTTCCATAAGTGTGGTTTAAGACTGCTCCCTTCACGTCCACGAAGTGTGATTTCTTGAAGACATGTTTCAAGAAATGTTTCTCAACACCCTCTAGATTCTAATTAGTCCTACTCCTTTTTTGTGTCATTTCTTTGAATAATTCAAAACACACACAAAATAGCTACTTAATACAAACCATACCACTAAACCATTACGATGAGAAAATAAATCAAATTATAACATTACAATATCGTATCATTAAACTATCACGTCTTGACATGTAAATACACAAATTCAAACTCAAACTCTATACATACACAACATAGATATATACCAACAGAAAAATTCAAACTTAAAGTTGTACATACACAACAGAGATTATTATTCTTGTACCATATTATTATTCATGTCATTATTATATAAACAACAGAGATATATAGCAACAGACATTATATAGCTTCAAAATCAGAATTCAAACTCAAACTTCAAATTAATAACTTCAAAATTAATAGCTTCAAAGTCAGAATCTATAGCAACAGACATTATATACACAAAGATATATCTTCAAAATCAAAATGTATAATATCAACAGACATTATATACACAGAGATATAAATTTAGAATGTGTAAAATGGTACCTTAATAGGTCGTGGAGGAGGGCGGTGGCGCTGAAGAGGTCTCGAATGAGGAGGAGGGCGACGGCGCTGTGGAGGTGTCGGCTGAGGAGGAAGGCGGCACCGCTGTGGAGCTCCGATTGAGGGGATGTAACACCTCGTAAAATCATGTCCAATATAGTATCGACACGTGTCTGGACTTTAAACGTGTTACAAATTGAATATGAGGGACTAAAGTTGACAAACGAAGAAAGTATATGTATTTAAGGATACAAAGTGTCAACATTTGATAATTATGCCTTTTAACAACCCTACACGATGTTTATACCCTTAAAACGAATGTATCATGAAGCGTGTGAAACCGTTTGTGGAAGAAAGTGAAAGTTTACAAGACACGAGGGTTAAATGTGTCAACATGTTTAAGTTATACCTCTGAGTGACCTTTTAGCGAACTCGGAGCCTTGTAATGATTAATTATACTCCCAAGAATAAGTGGTAAAAAATTCACAAGGTTTCGATATCGTATGAGAAAGATACGCTAACTTTCGTAATTAAGGGGTTTAAAGCGTCAACGAGGCAAAACTTGTGTTTTCGGCTATCGTTTAATGAAACCGGACCTAATGATGATTGGTTATATCTCATGGATCATAGAAATATAAATTTCATGGGTTAAAAGTGCTTAAAATAGAAGAAATTACGCTTTAGAAGGTCCAGGGGGTGAAAATGTCATTTTTGAAACTTGTTTGGCTGGTCCCCTAACTCCTGGCGCTGCGCCACCACCTGAGGCACTCCTTCGTCGCGTGACGCGATGGACAGCCAGCTCAGAAAAATGTCTTTTAACGTGGCAGCTTGCATGCTTGCTAAATTCCGCGAGTTTGCCACCCTCTAGCTGCTTGAAACACGTACCTAGACACTTGTTTTCATCTCTAGAGTTGCCATAACACCTGGATCAATCTCCATGATCTTTCCTTGGCTATATATAGAGCTCATTGTTGCAACATTTGAGCACTTCACTTGAAAACTTTCAAACACTTGTTCTGGAGATTCCTGGAGCTCAAGACCACTTCCTAAGGATCCTTAGTCGTGCATAGGACTTCAGTAAGTGTCCTTAAACTCTCTTAATTCAGTTTTATTAGTTTAATGGCCTAAAGTCAAACCCGTCGTAATTAAGGTTTGACTTAGTGATTAATCACTAATGGTCCAGTCAATTCTCGAATTGAAAGTACCTATGAGTTGGTAATTATGTGGGTAATAAACCCTTAAAAGGGCACCCTCTGATTCACATTCTAACTAGGTCAATTGTCGGGTCAAACTTGATTAGAAAAAGTTAACAGAAAGCAATTTTTCAAATAAACACATAATTAACAATGTAGAAGCCATACAACCTGTTTTATCACTCATATAACTTGATAATTAATGTAATAACATGTCTAAGCATGTTCAACCCGACAATTTTCAGTATAAGCTCGGTTCGGAACCGAAAGTCGCATAAGTGGACTTTTGCTTTGACTTTCAGTTCTGACCCATTAGAGCATATTTTAGAAATGCCTTAGAGCTTTATTAGGACCAGGTTACATGTTAGTATAACCCTATGTGATTATACAACTTGGTTCATTAGTTATCCGATTCATATGCATGTTTCCGTTATATGCCTAAATGTTGACCAATATGCCCTTTTCACCTTAAAACAAGAATTTTGAAAATGTGAGAGGACAATAATCTTTATTACTGATTTATAAATATGTCCCTAAATTTTCACATCAGTTTGAGGTCTAGATTAAGAGTTATGCTCAATAGCGTAATTAGAAAGCTTTTTATTAATTAAACGGCGTAATTAGCATAAAGCCTATCTAAACCCAATTTTTGATACCAAACTTTTTACGTACTGATGTAAAATAATATTTTTTGGGATTTTTGAAGATTTTTATTTATTTTTAGGCTGAGCATAACATAGGGTTATAGCTTTGATTCGGTAATTGTCGGTTTTGCCCTTTTGGCCTATAAAATGAGTTTTACATAATATTTTGATACCAAACCTTTTGCTACTGATTTTATATAATAAATAAAATATTTTGAGTCTTCTGGAATGATAAAAATATCAGCTTTTCTTTAAAAACCCGGAAATCGCTTAAAACCGTCTTTTTACGCGTTTAAAACGCATAGTATGTATTAAAACCATTTTTCTCATATAAGACTTTATATCTACTGATGTTTTAAGCAACTTTTTATTTTAACAGTAAGCAAAAGTTTTAAACTCAGATTTCAAATTTTGACCTTTAAAGCTTATGTGAAATTACCAAAATGCTCATACGGTGCATAATTTGGTTATAAAAGGTAAATTTCACATATATGCCATACCCTACTGTTATGACTTATAAAACAAAAATAAGTATTTTTACTGAATATATCAGACCTGAAACTCAAATTTATATTTAAACTTTTTTATAAGCTTTAAAATGACCAAAATACCCCTACGAGACATAGTTTGATTTCAAATTCGTTTTGGGCATAATGGAAGGTATCTTACTGATATCACAACATATTTAAGACATATTAACTTAGGAAACCTGTTCATGACTCATTTGGTTACCCGTTACGCATTATTCGCGTTCGGTGCGGTTTATGTAACTAGTTTGCATAAATTAGCCGAAACGGGTCAAACCTTATCATTTTTATCTCAAAATCCAGAATGTGTTTAGTTTACCCATATTATACAAGTATACAAACTTGTCGGGTCTAAACCACATTCTAATCCGGTCTTCGCTTAACTGTGCGTTTTGAACCGTATATCTTCTTTTAAAACTACCCGGTCTAAGTTTAGGCTTAATTAAGACCCGTTAAGAATCTAATAGGTTATAAAAACCTTCGTTCCAGATTAGGAGACCAATAAAAGCTATCTGCACTTGCTGATTGAATACGGTTGAGATAAATTTGAATATTTGCTCAGGTAAATACTTTTAACTTATTTTCCCTATACGGGCTTGGGATACGGTATTATAATAATACCGCTTGGTCGGGTATGTAGTTGTTTAAATCGGATTGTGATTAATATATTTACATAACCCGTTTTAATCTATTTTATTTGGTAACAGATGAATAAGGGCATTATTCATGTATACCACTACACGTGCTCTTAATGTGGATAGCATACATGATCTTTAATGAGATGGGTCAGTATATCATTAGTTTTTCTATCCATCTAATTCTTCATGTACCAATGAGGTGGTTGTTAATTGGCAAAGGTAAAACCTTTAAAATACCTAGGTTGGGAAATGAACTATCTTGGGTTCAAGTCCTACAGACGATAAGGGATTAAAGAAATTAGTGGTTAAAAAAATATCTAATTCTTCATGTGATTAATTTACACGTTTAGAACACAACCTTCTTAAATTATATATCCCATTATATGTAACAAGTCTTTATTAAAGAAGCATATTTAGTATACTAAAACAAGTAAAAAATTAACATAATATTAAAGAAGCAAATGAAAAACATTAGTGACTAAATGAGACAGATGTAAGTATTTAATAATATTAAAGAAGCAAATGAAAAACATTAGTGACTACATGAGACAGATGTAAATATTTAAGTGAATTAGCGTTTAAAAAAAAGCAAATGAAAAACATTAGTTACTAAGGCTGGAGGGTGTGGGGCGCCACCCCCGCCACCTCAGCATGTATAGCGCCCATATGAGCTCCATCACCACACCCTCCATTTTAAGAGGGGGGCGCCATCTTCTCTTCGCCAACATGGTAGCGCCAAGGTTGAAATGTTCAGGTGGGGCCCACTAGTTTTAGTCCAATCAATTTTTTTTTTAGTTTTGTTCAGGTGGGGCTCCATCCACACCCTGCGATTTAAAGGGGGCTCTATGGTTGACGTGGATCCTACGTGGCTTGATAAAACCTCTAGGGGGCTCCAACCACACCCTCCAGCCTAAATGAGAGATTTTATAGTTGCTTTGGATAAAAAGAAGAGCAAACACAAACTTTGAAATCTGGGATGTGAACATGTAACGAATATTTTTGAATTTATTGCACCTAATATCACCATAATTCATGCATACAATTTTATCATTAAATTATTCATGGTGAAAAGCATAAAAGCCCAATCCCCATTAGCTTTTTTTCACTTTGTTGCTTTTAAAGTGTAACAAGCAAGTATTCCACCCACATGCACACCACCTAAAAGCGTATTAATTATTAAATATTTGAATTTAAGTTACAAAATTCAATTATTATATTCTTTTCGTGGATGTCAGGGTTGTTTTCATAGCTTATCTCCTCAAACCGTGTAGGTGCTTTAAAGTATATAATCATTAGCTTATATCTATGTCATACACGTAAATGAATCTATATTTGAGAGAAGGATAATCATATAATTATTATTTTAAGTTTAACACGGTTTTTTTTAACGGTAAATTTGAGATCACTGACGAACCACTAGAGTATCATCGTGCCGTTAGCGGAACCATCCGAACATATCCATCTCCACTAGTGTAACAACCCGACTTTTTGAAAGTCAAAGTACAATAAAGAAAAGATTGCTAATTGCGATCTGTCACTCCTTGCTTAATTACTGATTTGTGATTCTTGAGTTGTAATCGAATTCTATTATTTGTTTGCTTTAGTTGTATTATGTGGAGTATCTATAACAAATCGAGGTTTAATCGCTAATCGCCTTATCGCTAATCGCATCGCTATCGCACCGCAACTCGAATTATGTGTTCTGGATATTGTTTTACGTGTGTGTGCTATTATGTGTTACTTGTGCATGTTATGTTATGTTGAGGTGATTAATCGCAATCACAATCTCAACTCTATCACAATGCAATCTAATCGCAAACGCTAAACGCAAGTTATTTATGTTGATTGTATGTTAGATATAGTAATTAGGTTATTTGTGTAACTAATGGGTAATACTATCGCATCGCTCACTCGAAACGCATCGCAACGCTTAACGCGCGAAATGAAACGCCGAAATCTAACTCGCCGGACCACTCGATCGAATGACCATTCGATCGAAAACGCATCGCAACGCTCAACGCGCGAAATGAAACGCCGAAATCTAACTCGCAGGACCACTCGATCGAATGACCATTCGATCGAATGGTCATCCGAACGGATGGCCATCCGATCGGATGGCCATCCGATCCGTCACATATGCGCACTTTCCTCTTTTGACAACCTATAAATACCCAGCTCTCTCTTCCGACCAGCGTGCTCAAGCCCTCTTTTCTTTCGATTTCTCGCGATTCTGTAAGTTTCTTCCTCAAATCTTGTACTTCTATGATCTAAACGCACTTCTTCATCATTTTCACCTTTGAATCTTCACTTTTAACCGTGAAATCAGCGGATTTGAGGTGTTCTAGGATGATGTCTTCATGGGGTTCTTATGAACTTCAAGGTTTGGCCTCATTCCACCAAGAACAACTCAGATCTACATGATTTCCATATGTTTTAACACTATTTTCGCATAGATCTAAACATTTTCATGAGTAGAAGGATTGAAAGATGTTTTCACAACTTTCTTTCAACTCTTTTACACTCAAAGCCTTCAAAACCGATAGAATCGGAGCTCGTTCGGGCCTTCTACGCGTTTTCTAGTGAAGTGTCAGCCTGAGATCTGATTCCTATCAAAGAGACAACCGATTTCGGGTTGAACATGAACAAACCGTCACAAACAGTTAACTGATCGGACTGGGGTGATTCCCACCCGATCAGATAGTCTAGACTTGGTGGGGTTCCTGTTGTTCAATACGTTATCATACCGTCTCGATCAAATAGCAAACTTTTCAAAACTTAACAAATTTCAACACGATCAGATTGTTGGATGGATTGTCGTCCGATCGGATTGTCGTCCGATCGGATTGTCGTCCGATCGGATTGCATTTTGTCTTCAACACTTTAACTTTTAATAAATTTTCAAAGATCATAAGTTTTTAACGGATTGCCATCCGATCGGAAGACCATCCGATCGAATGACAATCCTGCTATGAACTTGTTCTCTGAGAAATGTCTAACCGACGGATCGCCATCCGATCGAACGACCGTTCGACCGGGCGACCTGAAAGGTAGAGATACTTCTCTGTTTTCAAAATGCTACAACGTAAACTTCAAAGTCACATCATACACAAACACATCTATCCCAAACAAATGTAAATCCGACCGAATGACCATCCGAACGGATGACCATCCGATCGAATGACAATCCTGCTGTGAACTTGTTCTCTGAGAAATGTCTAACCGACGGATCGCCATCCGATCGAACGACCGTTCGACCGGGCGACCTGAAAGGTAGAGATACTTCTCTGTTTTCAAAATGCTACAACGAAAACTTCAAAGTCACATCATACACAAACACATCTATCCCAAACAAATGTAAATCCGACCGAATGGCCATCCGAACGGATGACCATCCGAACGGATGACCATCCGAACGGATTGTCATCCGATCGAATGACCATCCGTTCGGATTGTCATCCGATCGGATGACCATTCGTCACCTGGTTTACTCTTCACCGTTTAACGCGTCGCTTATTCGCTTATGCTATCGTTAACTGTCCAGGCTAATCTCTCAGTGCTCCCTTCAATCCAAGAGAGTGTTTATTTACTAAACACGATCTGTGAGTATACTCGATCCCTTTTTGCTTTACACACTTTTGGGTGTTACATACGTTACCTATATCAAATCACATCGATCACACAACGCAAACACTTTTATACGCTAACCGTTACCGCATGTTATATGTGTTACTCGATGAATGTTTGTATGTTATGTTTACACAGTGATTGTTGCCTAACACCTTCGCAACGATAGTACTATAGTTTGGACTCAGCACCTGTCGTGGACAGGGGTTGTTAAGGGCTTTTCTCGCATGTCACAGTGGTGATATGTGTTGTACATTCTAGAACTCGCAGTCACGTTTGTGCATATTTCATTGTCGATAACCTACTTGCTTCACATTATACATGTTACATGCTGGTTATGCATAAACTCGCTTTCGCAATCTATTACTATTATCAAACTTGTAAGCTCACCTTTACACTATGTGTATTGACCTCTATTTTAACGTATGTGACAGGTGCTTAAGATGCTAGGAATGTTGTGCCTTGGTGAACCAAGCTAGGGGTCTAGTTATGTCACGCTAAATCTGAGTTGTCGGAACAGTGTTTGTTTTTTAGACAATTATTTGTAATAACAATTTTATTTGGATATGTTATGGTATGGTATGGTATGGGACATGACGTTTAAATATCTGGTAATTAATAGTTGTTATGGATACTCATGGACAATCTGTTTCGCTCAGTGTCGCGCCCCGATGTTTCCGCCATCTGTTGGGGTATGGCAGATTGGTATCAGAGCCATAACTATAGGGAATTAGGCAAGACTCGACCTAGTCCAGGTCGATGTCTTAGAAACGACCTAGTCTATAGTCTAAGTACCGACATACCGACTTGTGCATACCCGGTATGGGTTTTTGCATGAGCTTACCTGCTATTCTCGCTCGAACTCGCTGTACACTACACACTTATGCGAACATCGCATACTACAGTTCCGCAAGATCAGCCTTTCCTAAGGCTGGACACACACAAAAACGGATGATCTGGTTAATATTAGGTGTGAAAACCGCAAACTCTCGACCGAATCACTTGTTCGACACGCCATTTTTACTATAAACAAGAGAATATGCATTGAATTAGGAGTGAAATCCATACTTCGACGCGGTTCTCTTTATATATCTCGTGATTATATCACACAAACAGGAATGCAGTCATTAAGTCAGGGGTGAAACCCGAACCTTGATGACTCGTTCTACTCTCTATGTTGGTTTTACAAAACTCTCACCAAAGTCTCGATGATTTCCAATGACTAAGGGTCACGTAATGGCCAAATAGATGAGTGACGATCGCCCGGATTGAGGCGAGAGCACAGTCTGCTAAGCCAAAATGTGCACCCAAGGTCTTTGAGAGCAGTCGAATCACTTTGGGTAGTCGACGTCTATCTAGCCAAGACAATCTCTCCTCGATTTTATATGTTCCGATTTTGGAACTCGCTACCGCTAACTCTGTGATTTATCGATTTTATGTGAATTTTATGTGGTTTTATGTGTTTTGATTTTTGGTGATTCACTCGCTTTTCGCTGTTTGCTTTGATCAACACGCACAACTCGCACTACACATCTATCTCAATACACTCTCAACCAAAATCGCTACTGTGAAGGATATGTGAATACGTGCAATATATATAGGCCAATACGTGCAAAATATAGTGTGTTCTCGTGATTGTTGTGTTCTATGTGCCTTATGTGTTTTCGGTGCTCTACGTGCTTATGTGATTCTGTGTTTATGTGCTTCTTTGAACTATGTGCCTATGTGATTTTGTGCCTTGATGTGTTCCTGTTCTTTATAAGGTAGCTCTTGTGAAATTTGCTAGACTATACTAGGGTTAATCGAAACTGTGTTTGAGTCCTGCGACGATGTCTGTTTGCAGACAATGTTGATGTGTGTAAAATGCAACATATAAATTACATCAAATGAGGCATAAAACTAACCCTTTTTTAGTACTAATGTTGGAAAAAGTGTGCTTTTGTCTTCCTTTTGTATTTTCAGGGTTAAATGAGCGTAAATGAACAAAAGAAGCAAAAATACAGCTAAATCTAACACAAATACAAGAAAAGAATAAACGTGGCATGCCCGACCCCTCGACATCATCTTCCCAAGCAAAAATAAAACATCAGAAGGCTGAACACGCCCCATGCCCAGCGGACACGGGGGCGTGCCCAGGTGTCTACAGAAAAGACAAAAACATAGAAGCTTCTATTTCCCAACACGGGGGCGTGCCCAGCTCCACACGACCGTGGTCAACGCTAAGATTCGCAGAATCCAAGCAAATCTTGATAGTACAGATACGCTTCTGCACACGGGGCCGTGCCCAGCGGACACGGGGGCATGGTCAACTAATACAGACGAACTGCACTAAATGAAGAAAGAGAAAGTGGATGGACACGGGCCCATGCCCAATGGACACGGGGCCGTGTTCGGGCTTCTGTGTAGGCTATAAATAGGGGTGCTTGGTTCATTTCAAAGGCATCCCTTGACAAACCACCTCTCTCCCACTTCACCCAAACTCCACCACCATCACAACAACCACATCCACCACCATCATCCATCATCCATCATAGAGTGTGTGTAGTAGTCTCGGGATCCAAGAGTGATAATAAGAGTTCTTGAAAATCAAAGGCCATGTTTGCCTAAGTCTCTTACATCACTTGGTGAAGACAAGCATTTAGCGTAATACTTTTGTTTTTTAATCTTTTCGCACTTTTTATTTGGTTTTGTATTAATGACTTTAATAACTAGTTTCTTATGTTGAAGGTGAAACTTCCTTATCATTTGTCCGTGGTGTCTTGGCGTTATTTTACTGTCTATATGAAATAAAAGATTTGCACCATTCATATCTCCACGGTCTATATGGAGATATGTTGGCTACCTGGTTGGGGGTTAAGGGAATGGTTTGGTAAGGTTCTTGCCTTGTTCAGTGTATAGATCCTGTAAGGACCTGGGTCAAGCTTACTAAGACGTCCTTCAATACCCACTTGTATTGAATGGAGGGGGTGCGAATGGCTTGATCCCCTCATTTGTAAACTACTATTAATACATTAACCCGGCTACTTGGGATTGTATCCTTGCTGACTCAAACCAGTTAGCCGAGGGTAACGTCACCTTCAAAAGAGGGGCCTACCACGTTACACATTAATAACTTAATTAATTATCTTCCAATAATCCAACCCTTTAGGATTGTATCCTTGCTGACTCAAACTACTGGGTTGACGGTAACGTCACCTTCAAAAGAGGGGCCTACTACTATAACTAAGATAATCTCTTAAAAAGTGCAAAAGTGCGGAAAACATCAAAGGTTACACTAAAGGCGAGTCGGATCCAAGTGATTCATCTTGTCTATCTGTTTTATTTTTATTTTCAACATTTTTAGTTAGTTTTTATTTTCATGTTTAAAACCTTTTTCTAACCTTTTGATTTTATTAGACCTTGAGGATAAACCGGTACTAAAAGCTCTTGTGTCCTTGGACGACCTCGGTATCTTACCAACACTATACTACGCTCACGATGGGTACACTTGCCCATATGTGTGTTTAGTGTTAGTAAAATATCGTGTTTTATAAATTTAAAACTTGACTAAAGTGTTAAAAAGGGCTAAAAATATACATAAATATATATAACGCTACACACGCATCAATGTCGTCATTTGGATCACACACTGCTCGCTCAGCTCGACGCAATCATGAAGACAAATGCATCGCTGCACTTGTCGCCAAGCAAATGGCGAAAGTTATCCCTCAAATCGTCAGTGAGCTAAATGAGAATACTAGCAAGTCTTCAGAGGAGTCCAGGACTGATACTCCCAAGGCAACTTTTAGCTTCAAGCAGTTCAAAGCATGCGGACCCAAATAATTTACCGGCGAAGATTGGCCTACGACCGTGTTTCAATGGTTTGATTCGATCGAAGTCACCCTGCGCCAGAGTGGCTTTCCGGAAGACCTTCGCACTGTTAACGCCACCGACGTCTTCTAGTCCCGAGCTCTAGATTGGTGGACGACCAAGAGTAACAAACCAGGGAACGATGCAGCTTTTGGACTGACGTGGGACGAGTTGAAGGACATCATGATGCAAAAGTTCTTCCCTCCCCATGAACTCCAAAAGCTAGAGGACGAATTCTGGCATATCAAGCAGGATGGCGGAGATAACGCTAGTTTAATTGCTCGCTTGAAGCAGCTGAGTATCATCTGCCTTGGTCAAGTTACTACCCCCGAGATTACGATCAAGAAGTATATCCGCGCTCTTTTGGATTGTGTTGCAGACTTTGTTCAGGCTGCTAAAACGACAACTATCGAGGAAACCTACCTGCTCGCCGCTGAGATCAACGATAAGCGAGTCAGGGCTGGTTATTTTGATAAAGCCTCCAAGAATCTGCATCAAATCACCGCTGTTCCTACCCCTGAAACCGCCGCATCGCAATCTTCAAAGCCCGCCCGCCACAAGAGAAAGAACAACAACTCCAGCAACAAGAACTGTGCAGTAACTGCCGCTCCACTCCAAACTGTGTCTTCTCAACCGCAACCCCAAAACCGCGAAGTAGCGGCGCCTGTGGTCAATGCACCGCCTGCTAAGCGTGCATACACTGGACCACACCCGCTCTGCCCTACTTGCACTTATCATCACCCGGTTGGAATCGCATGCCGGTTTTGTGTTCACTGCAACATGTATGGCCATTTCACTGCTAACTGTCGTACCAGTCCACACCAAGCACCAATTCAAGCTCAAGCTCCTGCTCTACCAGCTCCGCAAGGACAGCAAGCGGCTCCTGCACCCACTGCTCACGCAAGAACTTGCTTTGCGTGTGGTGATCCCAACCACTTCGCAAACGTCTGCCCCAATAGAGTGGTTAAGCAAGAGCCACAACAGAAGCAGTAGCCAGCACCGCAACAACACCAACAGCAGCAGTAGCAGCAGCTAGCTCAGCAAGCAGCCCGCAGGCGAGTCTTCAACATCAACGCCCGCCAGGCTCAGGCAGACAACAACGTTGTTAATGGTACATTTCTCGTAAATGGTATATATGCTTCGTGTTTATTTGATACTGGAGCCGATAACTGTTTTGTATCGTTCGAATTCGAAAGACTCCTAAATCGTAAGCACATTAACCTCCCATAAACATTCGACATAGAAGTTGCCACCAGAAGAACCGTCACAGTTAGTTCCGTTCTGCGTGACAGTACTCTCTATCTCAACGATCACGTTTTCCCGTTCAATCTCATCCCGATGCAACTTGGTAGCTTTGATGTCATAGTAGGTATGGATTTCCTTCGGGAAAATCATGCTGAAATTTTGTGCTTCGATAAAATGATTCGTTTCTCTCTCGCGAATGGTGATCAATTGTGTGTTTATGGAGAAGTCGCTTCGAAGAAGTTGCAACTCATGTCGTGTGTCCAAGCTAGCAAGTATCTCCGCAAGGAATACCAAGCTTACTTGGCGCACATCGTAGTAGCGGAGGAAAAGGAAGGAAAGACTTGAGTGAAAGATGTTCCCGTTGTTTGTGAATTCCCCAATGTTTTTCCCGATGATTTACCTGGTTTACCTCCTACCCGTGATATCGATTTCCGAATCGACTTCATTCCTGGAGCAAATCCTGTTGCTAGAGCGCCTTGTCGTCTCGCTCCTTCTGAAATGCGTGAACTCTTGAGTCAGCTCCAGGAACTACTTGATAAAGGCTTCATTTTCCCTAGCACCTCTCCTTGGAGTGCACCTGTCCTTTTCGTCAAAAAGAAGGATGGATCGTTCCGGATGTGCATCGACTACAAGGAATTGAATAAGCTGACTATCAAGAATCGCTATCCCTTGCCTCGAATCAATGATTTTTTTGATCAGCTACAAGGTGCTATGTGTTTCTCGAAGATCGATCTACACTCAGGCTATCACCAGCTACGAATTCAGGAAGAAGATATACCTAAAACCGCTTTTTGAACCAGCTACGGTCACTACGAGTTTGTTGTCATGCCTTTTGGCTTGACTAACGCTCCCGCAGTTTTCATGGATCTAATGAATCACGTGTGTAAACCCTTCCTCGACCGCTTCATCATCGTGTTCATCGATGGTATCCTAATATATTCCAAGTCAAAAACCGAACACTCGCAACATCTACGTTTGGTTCTTGAACTACTCCACAGAAACCATCTCTATGCTAAGTTCTCTAAGTGTGAATTCTGGCTTGAGGAGGTTCAATTCCTCGGTCACATCGTCAATAGTCAAGGAATTCATGTCGATCCTGCGAAGATCGAAGCTGTTAAGAGTTGGGTTACACCAAGGAACCCATCAGAAGTTTGTTCTTTACTCGGATTGGCAGGTTACTATCGCCGATTAATCACTGACTTTTCAAAAATCGCTGTACCGCTTACCTCTCTTACGCATAAGGACAAACCTTTTGATTGGGGAACCAAACAAGAGGAGGCCTTTCAAACTCTCAAAGCTATGCTTTGCAATGCTCCCGTGCTCTCACTGCCCGACGGAAACGACGATTTTGTAGTCTACTGCGATGCCTCTAACCTCGGTCTTGGTTGTGTTCTCGTGCAACAGCTCAAGATCCACGCGAAGAATTACGCAACCCATGACCTCGAGCTAGGTGCAGTTATTTTTGCGTTAAAAATTTGGCGACACTACCTTTACGGTACCAAGTGTACGGTCTTCACCGACCACAGGAGCCTACAACACATCTTTAACAAGAAAGAACTGAATACGGGCCAACCCGATGGGTTGAACTCCTCAACGATTACGACTGTGAGATTCATTACCATCCAGGCAAAGAAAACGTCGTTGCCGATGCTCTCAGTCGACGAAGCTATTTGCATAGCATTCGTAATACTCAAGCCCATCACAATCTTGAAGCTCTTATCCGTGACGCCTAACATGCTTGTTTTACCGAACGTGCATTGAAGAAAGAAAGGACCATCAATAATGGCGAACAACTGGTGAATAAATTGAATGGTATATTTCATTATCTAGACCGAATTTGGATTCCCAAGCGTACCAACTTGCAACAGAATCTGCTAGACGAAGCCCACACATCTTGGTATTCCATTCATCTCGGTGCTAACAAAATGTACCAGGACATGCGCTACAAGTAATGCTGGCCGGGCATGAAGAAGGATATCGCTATCTATGTTTCGAAATGCCTGACTTATTCTAAAGTCAAGGCTGAGCATCAACGCCCCTCTGGCTTACATGTACAACCCGATATCCCTATGTGGAAATGGGAAAGTATAGCTATGGATTTTATAACGAAACTCCCACGCACGCCATCAGGTCACGACAGAATTTGGGTTGTCGTTGACCGTTTGACTAAATCCGTTCACTTCCTGCCGATACAAGAAGACTTTAAGGTAGAAAAATTAGCCCGAATCTACACTGACAAGATCATCTGTCGACACGGGACACCTCGTGATATCATCTCTGACTTGAGGGCAAATCTCGTGCAAATTATAAACAATGGTTAGCAGTGTTTTTCAAAGTTTCCAAGTGTATATTGTGACAGCCTTAGGAAAGGCATGTAAGTTTAATAGGAAAATATGTTGCTAGGAAGTAAATACGGTAGAATACATAAGTCTTAAATAACAAATAAGAATCAAGATTCCTAGAACTATAGACTAGGGCAAGTATTCCTACTTATCCTAATTCCCTATAGTTATGGCTCACATACCAATCTGTCACACCCCAATCGATGGCGAAAACATCGGGGTGCGAGCACTAAGCGTTCAGCTTGCTCATGAGATTCCATAACACTAAATAGTTTCATTATAATTTAGATTGATTCAAACATTGTCTAAAACCAAACAACTATCACCAAGTATCATAGAACATCAAGTCTCAAATATTGTTCAAAACTTATTTATCTAGATGAGTTTCTAAGCATCATCCTAGCTTGATTCCAAGGTTCCTAGCTTCCTGTCAGCCTGCAACATGGATTAAAATAGGGTCAGTACAAAATGTACCGGCGAGTATACAAGTTCGAATAACAGCATACTAGATTGAAAGCCTCATATCCATATGTAAATGTAACAATTTAGTTTCAGCCATGCTAGTGTTCGCAGTCCAACAAGTGATAGCCCAAGTATCCCGATGCTTTGTTGTTTTCCCAAGTCTCAAGGAAAACTAGAATCCTCCTAACAATACCCCCGAGAATAATGGGGAGGTGCATCTCCTATAGGGCTACTATTGTTAAGGCGGAACTACACACCCTGGATTAAACGTCCACATAGCACAAATAGAATACAAGAATCACAAGTTTCACGTACACATAGGATAGAGTTTAGTTTCCAAAAGTTTCAAGAATCATAGTTTAATAGAATACATGTTGCATCCCAAAGTTTAAAGCAAAAAGGGATCGAGTATACTCACAGTGATTGCTTAACAGATCAACTGTTATTGGATCAAAGGGAGCTATTTAGTGTTAGCCTGATTAGATTACAACAGATAAGAGTCGGGCATAATAACAAGATTCAACCAAGTATCGGATCAGTCATCTTGATCGGATGGATATCCGATCGGATCGCCATTCAACGATCAAAAGATTCAAGTATCCAAGTGTTAGGGTTAATGAGGCAAGTGTCACTTGATCGGATGGTGGTTCGATCGGATGGATATCCGATTGGATTGCCACTCGATCGGGTTGTCCTTGTCCCATTCCTAAACTTGTAAAGTTTCTAAGTTTCAGTTTAAGCAATGACGAAGGGGTACGCATTGAGACAACGGTAAACCCATCAGTGTACAGACGATCTGATCGGGTGGGAATCACCCTAGTCTGTTCAGTCACCCGTTCGTGACGGTGTTCATGTCAGAATTCATACCCCGGTCATCTTTTCCGGCAACAATCCTTCTCCAAACCAACTCCAGACTATTCCTTAAGTCTACAGTCCGTTTCAATCCAGATCTCACCGTTTTTTAGTAAAAGTCTTAAGAAAAGATGAAGATAAACATTAGGGGTGTTCAAAAAAATCCGAATCCGAAACCGAATCCGAAATATCCGAAATTCCGAATCTGAATTATCCGAATTTTCGGATATCCGAAAATTCGGATATCCGAATTTCGGATATCCAAAAATTCGGATTCGGATACCAATTTTGAAAAATTTCGGATAGTTCGGATATCCGATATCCGAAATGTTAAATTTTGTTATTTTTTAATTATTAATTTTATTTAAATATATATATCATTTAGAGAAACCCTAGTCCCCTAATTTCATTTGTTCGCTGCCTCCCTATGCCTCCCTCAACATCAAACTTCTAACTTTCTTCTCTGATTCAATCTTTCAAGCCTAATCGGTTGAAATCAGACTTCCGACCACATAAGAATCGCAACAGAGGTAAGAATGAAGCCGAAACCAATAGATCTGAGCTCATTTTCAAAAAAGATGATCAAAAATACGCCGCCGTATGTGCGGTACTAAACACCCGTCGCCGCCGGTGACATCCTCCTAGTTGGCCTCCGTGATTACCAGGTTGATAATGCTAATTCTCCGGTGAAGTCGATGCGGAGGATGACAACGACAGTGATGAATACATTGATAAAATCTAGTGTATGTGATTGATGTGTTATTTTTTCTCCATTTCGTAATATATGGGTATGTTTGGATATATAATGGATTTATGCAGGTGTTTAATCAAGAAGTTTGTATTGGATTTAGTTGTAAAACGTTATCTATTTGAATATATTATTTTTTTTGGCTTTTAAGAATCTGAAATACATAAACGTAATCTGTTCTACTTCTTCCATTGTATAAGATATTCATATCTTTGCTTTCAATTTGTTACTTTTTAGTTAACAATTTGCTGGATTGAAAGAGATATATTTTGTTTGATTTTTATTTTGGAACAATTATTTTAGAATTTCGGATATCCATTTCATTATCCGAATGGATATCCGAAATTTCGGATATCCGAACTTCGGATATCCGAACTTCGGATATCCGAACTTCGGATATCCGAACTTCGGATATCCGAACTTCGGATATCCGAACTTCGGATATCCGAAATTTCGGATACGGATTCGGATAGTGAAATTTAGCTATCCGAAATTTCGGATACTCGAAATTCGGATATCCGAATTTCCGGATATCCGGTTTTGAACACCCCTAATAAACATAGGTTTTAGTTGAATAGTATAGATTTAGTAAGGATTTAGTGTAAAACACATGAAATTCCTTAGATCTGAGCTAGATCTTGAACAGAATGACATCACCCAACAGTTTGTACAACCACCATGATGGTGTCACCCTCAAGAGCTCAAATCTTAGAATTTTCATGGTGAAAAGTGAGATTTCAAAGGAGAATCATGTAGAATAGTGTAATGATCAAAGATGTACAAGAATCTAGTGTAAAACGTACCGAAATCGCCAAGAAATGGAAGAAAAGAGGAGTGCCTACGTCTGGTTCAAGTGAGGCTGTCACATCAGTGAAAATGATGTGACATGCCTATTTATAGTGTGAGAGAGAGAAGGAGAGGCAGTGTGCACGGATCGGATGGCAACTCGGTCGAATGGCCATCCGATCGGTTGGTCATCTGATCGGATTGCCATTTGGCCAATCCCATCCTTTCCGCGTTCTCGTCTTTGATTTGTTTCACGAGTTAGATTAAGCGTTGTGTTGCGTATTATTGGGTAACAATATCACATAACTAGATTATATCATTAACACAAAAGTTTCCATAGTTTCCGCCAGTGACAAAACTCCCGTCCCTCGTTCAACCAAGTCTCAAGTTTCACTAGCCTCAAGAGTCAAGCACCAAAGTATAAAGTCTCATAGAATAATAGCATAAGTTTCACCAAGTATCAAAAGTATTAAGTATCACATAGTTTAGGGACTAAAAGTGACAAAAGCTAAAAGTCTAGGGACGCAGGCGTTACAGTCTCCCCTCCTTTAGGAGATTTCGTCCCCGAAATCTAGGTAGAAGACTGCTCGAAGAGCAGCGGATACTTGGCCTTCATCTCACTTTTCAGTTCCCAAGTGAATTCGGTGCCACGCTTTCCTTCCCATCGAACCTTGACTATGGGAATTTTGTTGCGCCTCAGTCGCTTGACGCCCTGATCCACGATTTCAAACAGTTTCTCCATAAAGTGTACAACTTCGTTTATTTGCAAGTCTTCAAGGGGAACCTGTAGTTCCTCGTCGGCTAGGCATTTACGTAGGTTAGAGACGTGGAACACTGGATGCACGTTGTTTAGTTCCTGTGGCAGGTCGAGTCGGTACGCTACCTTGCCTTTCGAGTTTCGCGAATGGACCCACATAGCGAGGAGCGAGCTTTCCCTTCATACCAAAATGAACTACTCCCTTCGAGGGAGATACCTTGAGAAGAACTCGGTCACCAACATCAAATTCCAGAGGCTTGCGCCTATTATCAGCATAACTCTTTTGTCTGCTCCTGGCCTTGATCAAGTTATCACAATTTGAAGAATGTTATCTGTTGTCTCTTGAATGATTTCAGGGCTAGTAAACTGCTTGTCACCAATCTCATGCCAGCTGAGAGGAGATCGGCACTTGCGGCCATACAAAGCTTCTAAAGGAGCCGTCTGAATACTAAATTGATAGTTGTTGTACGAGAACTCAATCAATGGTAAATGTACATCCCAGTTACCACCAAAGTTGATGACACAAGAATGGAGCATATCCTCTAGGGTCTGAATAGTTCTGTGACAACCCGAGTTTTCAAGGTCTCTATTTGACTTAACCTTGTACTTATTTGCGAAGTATGTTTTATGTATTGAGGTGCAGTATAAGCATGTATGTTAATGATATGTTTTGAATTAAAAATTGTATATGTTAATGATATGTTTTGAATTAAAAATTGTATTGTGTAACAAAACAACAAACATGGACCCCTAGCTGAAAACAACCTCCCACTCGAAATCACCCCTACCCGAAAACCCACCCCCTACGAAATCACCTCTCGGCGAAAACACAAAGTGTTTTCATCAAGAGAGGGCCGGCGAAAACTCCACATGGGCTTTGGCCCAGTATCGATCGGGCAGAGGATTGTTTTTAACGTGTGCACGAAATCAATATCTGACAGAAAACCCTAATCGCTTCTCCTCATCTCTCTCTTCAATTTCCATCTTCAACAACAAGAAAACCTGCAACACAAGACCATCGACCGTACTCTTTGGCTCCGCTCGACCACCGGCGTATGTTCACTACGCTTATCCAGTAACCACGTTCCACTCCACTCCATCGTCGGCAGCCCGCGGCACTCCGACTCGAAACTCCGCTTCGGTCTCTCAGTTAACGCTCCGTTACGATCTTCAACTCAGGTTAGAAAGTTTGTATTTCTAGGAGTTAGCGAGATTTCTGAATATATGATATACGTGAAAAACTGTGATCTTTAAATGAGCTTGCTTTCAACGATTTCTGTGATAATTATGTGAAACTGTTAGAGGGATTGGTACTTACTCCTTGAGTTTGTTTGCTGGGTTGAAGATGAGAATGATTATGCGAATGCTTTGATTGAATATATCTCGGTTATCAACTGTTTGTGTTTATTTGATTTTTGTGTTGGTTGAACGCTTTGATGTAGAGAATGATTATTAATAGCGAATGATCTCTGATAAGTTGTTAAAAACAATAGATGATAATGATTTGAATATGTGAATCTATATTAGATCTGAAACTGGATGAAATAAAATGGACGTTGAAGATGTCGGAGTAATCATGTTTTGAATGTTAGTTATAAAACAGTGATGTCAAGGGATTTTGTTGAGAAAAAAAAATGATACATGATCATTGTTGTTTGAAATCTTTAATCCATGCTTTCATGGTGTGTACAATCTTACATGAAAAAGGTACAACTGATTGGTGTATGCATTTATATTTCAGAGATAATGGGTGTCACGTGTGATTGGAAAATTGTGTGATTTAAATATTTTTGTCTATTTCCTGCTGATTTGGAAGGGTGAAAAGGATATGTGTTTTTGTCCAACACCGACCACATCGTACACCTCATTTAATGAACCGGCCCCACCACTTGTCTTGTATTTTTTTAGCATGAATCGCACAACTGGGCATTGATCGCACAAGCCATTTTGTTGGGCTGCACAACTTGGGCCAGGGTGTTAGTCATGCACTATTTGATTGTAATTCAAATCATAAAAACATTCGCACATCTATTATATCATATCCTTCACCGTATATAAGTCGCACAATTATTAATGATCGTAGTCACACACTGATTGGTCGTAAACTACTTACTGGTTGTACACTACGGTGAAATACGTGATTACTTGCTACGTGTATGAAATGCTTGTTACATGTGAATTGCTTGCATACGGTCCTAACAAGTGGTAACCATTATAGGACACGGTGACCAAGTTTAGGATAAACATTATTATCTACCAAGCAATCTAAGGTGAGTTCACACTCTTACCAAGGCATGGGATTCCCCGGTGGGTTGGGAATGGGATTGAATGATTACTTGTACTTACATCAATACTAGACTACTTATCACGGTCCTCGGATTGGGAAGGATGCCTGTGCCATAATCTACGTAAAGCCTACGTACTGTCCTCGGTTTGGGAAGGACACTAGTGTTAAAACCTACGTAAATCCTACGTACCATTGTCCTCGAATGGGGAAGGACACCAGCGCTAAACCTACATACTCGTTACGTACTGTCCTCGGTTGGGAAGGGCACTTACGTAAAACCTACGTAAACTTATACTTACTACTGTCCTCGGTTGGGAAGGGCACTTACGTAAAACCTACGTAAACTTATACTTACTACTGTCCTCGGTTGGGAAGGGCACTTACGTAAAACCTACGTAAACTTATACTTACTACTATCCTCGGATTGGGAAGGATACTTATGGATACAACTAGTCTAGTAACTTACAGTATGGGAATCCCCCACTAATTGAACTTACAACATGGGAAGCCCCCACTAGATGAACATACAAACGGCCTAGTAATACACGGCATGGTTATAAACGAACTTACGATTTATTAAGCGAACTTATTACTGAACAACCAACTGTGAACTCGATCAACTTTGTTGTTGACTCTCTGTTACATGCCTTGCAGGTCGTTAGGTATCTATGGAGCTTGCATGGGATTGGAGAGGAGTCGTTGTGGGACATGGACAGCTGTGTGCCATGCTAAACATTTGAAACATTTAAACTTATGTTGGGTTTACATATTTATGCTTCCGCTAATCACTTAACTACATTTTGGTTTGAAACACCTTTCATATTGTGTGGTTGAAATTTACTCATTACTTGTTATGTTCAATATGATTGGTGGCTTGATCCTGGTCAGTCACGCCTCCAAGCGGTGATACTCCGCATGTGGATTTTGAGGGTGTGACAGATTGGTATCAGAGCCATTGGTTATAGTGAACTTGGTTTTAATAAGGGAAAAAGTTTTTGTTAAAACCAGACTATAACCTGTACAGTGCTCAACGATCCACAACGACGCTTCGCTCCACGTGCAAGACTCGACATTCTAGGTGATATGATTTATGTTTACATTGCCTACTTGCTAGATTACATAGAACTTTGCTCATGGTATGCTTAGATAAACGTAACAACTGTTGATTGAAACACATGTGTGCTTACTCTCTTCTGTCAGCGCACTTTCGCGAACCTTTCTCACTCATGTTTCCTTTGATATGAAGATCATGAGTGGACGTGTTAACCTAACTTAAGCCCAATTGGCGGCTTTGATCACTGAACAAGTTACTGCAGCACTCGCAGCTGCCCAGGCAGGAGGTATAACCTGCCATCACAACTTACTCTAGGATCTTTAGATCCTACTCTCGTAAACCAACACTCGTGCTTAAGTATGTTTACTCTTACACACACGACATGTCAACACGCTCAGCCACCTGTGTGCACCTTCAAGACTTTCATGGACTGTCGTCCTAATACTTTCCGTGGCACTGAAGGAGCCGTTGGACTCCTCCATTGGTTTGAAAAGCTCGAGTCTGTCTTCGAGATGTGTGAATGCCCTGAGGCTCATAGGGTGAAGTATGCCACTGGTACTCTCGAAGGCACTGCGCTAACTTGGTGGAACGCGCAAGTCCAGATGCTGGGGCTGGCGACTACTAATGCCACCCCATGGAATGATTTCAAGGAACTGATCAAACGTGAATACTGTAGTCGTGATGACATCCACAAGTTGTAAGTGGAATTCTTTAACCTGAAGATAACGGGGTCAGAGATAGAAGCGTACACGAAACGATCCAACGAACTGGCAGTGTTATGTCCAACTATGGTGGATCCTCCCATCAAACGCATTAAGCTGTACCTTAAAGGTGTAGTACCAGAGATTCAAAGTCATGCGACTTCTGCCAACCTTGCTACCACCCAGGATGTTACTCATCTTGCTCATCGTCTCACAGACCAGGCAGTGGAACAGAACAAACTGCCTAAGCGGATAGGTGCTACTGTTACTACTACTTCTGCTATTCCCAGTGACAATAAACGAAAGTGGGATATAACCTCCAGCAAGGGTTCGACTACGGTTCAGTCCCAGGCACAGCAACGAAAGATCGATGACTACCAGAGTCCTGGTCAGCAATCTTCTAGTAGTCAAGGGCAGGGTGGATATCGAGGAAATCACCCAAAGTGCAATAGATGCAACAGATACTACAGTGGTCAGTGCAACAAGGGTCGTTGTCAGAGGTGTCTCAAGATGGGGCATGAAGCCAAAGATTGTAGAAGCTCACGTCCTACAAACCAGAACCGACAACAGCAGCCACAAGCTCCACAGAATCAACAGCAACAGCAGGGTAACAAGGGATGCTATCAGTGTGGTGCTGAAGGTCACTTCAAGCGACACTGCCCACAGTTGAACCAGAACCAGAACAAGAACCACAACCAAGGAAACGGGAACAATAGTGGAGACAACAACGGGGGTAATAACGACGGCAATGGTGCCAGGGGTCGAGTGTTCGTGATTGGTCAGAATGATGCTAGGAATGACGCCAACGTTGTGATGGTTTCGACATCGTTATTGGTATGGATTGGCTACCTCAACATCGAGCAGAGATTCTTTGCAAAGAAAAGATCGTCCGCATTCCTCGTGCTGGTTAAGAACCTTTGTTAATTCATGGTGACAAGCTCCTGGAGCATCACCCATAGCTCGAGTACCTTATCGCTTAGCTCCAACCGAACTGGAAGAACTGTCCAAGCAATTGCAAGAACTCTTGGAAAAGGGTTTCATTCGTCCTAGCTCTTCGCCCTGGGGAGCTCCAGTATTATCTGTGAAGAAGAAAGACGGTACCTTCCACATGTGCATAGATTACCGCGAACTAAACAAGGTGATCGTAAAGAATCGCTACCCTCTTCCACGCATTGAAGACTTGTTCGACCACCTGCAAGAGTCGAGCTACTATTCAAAGATTGATCTGCGGTCAGGCTACCATCAACTGAGAGTCCGGGACGAGGACGTCTCCAAAACAGCATTCAGAACTCGCTATGGCCACTACGATTTTCTGGTCATGCCATTCGGGTTAACAAACGCGCCTGCGGTCTTCATGGATCTTATGAACAGAGTGTGCAAGCCCTATCTGGATAAGTTTGTTATTGTATTTATCGACGACATTTTGATTTAATCCAAGAGCCAGGAGGAACACGAGCAACATCTTTGGCTTATTTTGGAACTTCTTCGAATGGAGCAACTGTATGCCAAGTTCTCGAAATGCGACTTCTGGCTTCGTGAAGTCCATTTCATAGGCCACGTGGTGAACAAGGATGGGATACACGTTGATCCATCCAAGGTAGACTCGATTAAGAACTGGCCTGCACCCCGTATACCAACATAAATAATCCAATTTTGGGTTTGGCGAGCTACTACAGAAGGTTCATCAAAGACTTCTCAAAGATTGCACAACCCCTCACCTCACTAACTTAGAAAGTCGTTATCTATCGTTGGGGTAATACACAGGAATCAACATTTCAGCACTTGAAGGACAGACTTTGTAGCGCACCTATCCTCTCATTGCCTGAAGGCACAGATGATTTTGTAGTCTACTGCGACGCATCCATTCAGGGTCTTGGATGTGTGTTGATGCAACGGGATAAAGTCAATGCTTATGCTTCGCGCCAACTTAAGATTCACGAACGGAATTACACTACACACGATTTAGAGCTGGGAGCTGTTGTTTTCGCGCTCAAGATATGGAGACATTACCTGTACGGTACCAAGTGCACCATCTACACCGATCACAGGAGTCTCGAGCATATCTTCAAGCAGAAAGAGTTGAACATGCGTCAGCGTCGATGGGTCGAGCTTTTAAACGATTACGAATGTGCTATAAAGTACCATCCGGGCAAAGCCAATGTGGTGGCCGACGCCCTCAGTCGAAAGGATACTACACCTAGGCGTGTACGAGCGTTGCAACTCACTATTCAGTCTAGTCTTCCTTCACAGATACGAGATGCTCAGGTAGAAGCATTGAAACCAGAAAATGTCAGGGCTGAAGCCCTACGCGGTTCAAGGGAACGGTTGGAACGAAAGGCAGACGACGCCTACTATGTAACGGGACGCATCTGGGTCCCACTCTGTGGCAACTTACGTGAGCTTGTAATGGATGAAGCTCATAAGTCTCGTTACTCAGTACATCCTGGTTCGGATAAGATGTACCACGTCTTGAAAACTACATATTGGTGGCCTAGCATGAAAGCTCACATAGCAACTTACGTCAGCAAGTGCTTAACTTGTGCGAGAGTCAAGACTGAATACCAGAAACCATCAGGCCTACTCCAACAACCAGAGATACCACAATGGAAATGGGAGCAAATTTCCATGGATTTTGTTACTGGCCTGCCTAGATCTCAACGTGGGAATGATACTATTTGGGTGATAATGGATCGACTCATAAAGTCCGCACACTTCTTGGCTATCAAGGAAACAGACAAGTTCTCTACTCTAGCAGACGTATATCTCAAGGAAGTTGTCTCGAGGCACAGGGTGCCAACCTCAGATCGTGATGCACGTTTCACTTCAGAACTGTGGCAAGCAATGCACAAATCTTTTGGCTCTCGTTTAGACATGAGCACAACTTATCACCCTCAGACGGATGCGCAGTCTGAGCGCACTATCCAAACTCTAGAAGACATGCTTCGGGCATGTGTAATCGATTTCGGCAACGGCTGGGAAAAACATCTCCCGTTAGTGGAGTTTTCGTATAACAACAGTTACCACACCAGCATTCAAGCCGCTCCATTTGAGGCATTGTACGGGCGTAAATGTCGATCACCTCTTTATTGGGCAGAGGTGGGTGATAGTCAGATCACAGGTCCAGAACTTGTAGTAGATGCAACAGAAAGAATTGCTCAGATACGACAACGCATGGCGGAAGCTCGCGACCGTCAGAAATCCTACGCAAACAAGCACAGGAAACCACTCGAGTTCCAAGTTGGGGATCGAGTGCTACTCAAAGTTTCACCCTGGAAGGGTGTGGTTCGCTTTGGAAAAAGGGGCAAACTCAATCCGCGTTACGTCGGACCATTTGAAATCATTGAGAAAATAGGCAGGGTGGCCTACAAACTAAACCTACCAACAGAACTCAGTGCAGTTCATAACGTCTTTCACGTGTCGAATCTGAAGAAGTGTCTGTCAGATGAGACCCTCATAGTTCCTTTGAAGGAGCTCACTATTGACGATCAGCTGCGATTCGTCGAGGAACCGGTAGAGATCACGGACCGAGATATTAAGGTCCTCAAGCACACCAGAATACCTCTTGTTCAAGTTCGTTGGAACTCTCGTCGTGGCCCAAAGTTTACCTGGGAACGAGAAGATCAAATGAAACTCAAGTATCCCCAGTTGTTCGGAAACAGTGCAACCACTACTGAGACTGAAGCTACAGCAGAATTTTGGGACAAAATTCCAAACCGACGGGGGGATGATGTGACACCCCAGGAAAACTAGTAAACTACACAACACAACTAGCTTCCTCAGTAACCACGTGCTAAATTTCGGGACGAAATTTCTTTCAAGTTGGGGATAATGTGACAACCCGAGTTTTCAAGGTCTCTATTTGACTTAACCTTGTACTTATTTGCGAAGTATGTTTTATGTATTGAGGTGCAGTATAAGCATGTATGTTAATGATATGTTTTGAATTAAAAATTGTATATGTTAATGATATGTTTTGAATTAAAAATTGTATTGTGTAACAAAACAACAAACATGGACCCCTAGCTGAAAACAACCTCCCACTCGAAATCACCCCTACCCGAAAACCCACCCCCCTACGAAATCACCTCTCGGAGAAAACACAAAGTGTTTTCATCAAGAGAGGGCCGGCGAAAACTCCACATGGGCTTTGGCCCAGTATCGATCGGGCAGAGGATTGTTTTTAACGTGTGCACGAAATCAATATCTGACAGAAAACCCTAATCGCTTCTCCTCATCTCTCTCTTCAATTTCCATCTTCAACAACAAGAAAACCTGCAACACAAGACCATCGGCCGTACTTTTTGACTCCGATCGACCACCGGCGTATGTTCACTACGCTTATCCAGTAACCACGTTCCACTCCACTCCATCGTCGGCAGCCCGCGACACTCCGACTCGAAACTCCGCTTCGGTCTCTCAGTTAACGCTCCGTTACGATCTTCAACTCAGGTTAGAAAGTTTGTATTTCTGAATATATGATATACGTGAAAAACTGTGATCTTTAAATGAGCTTGCTTTAAACGATTTCTGTGATAATTATGTGAAACTGTTAGAGGGATTGGTACTTACTCCTTGAGTTTGTTTGCTGGGTTGAAGATGAGAATGATTATGCGAATGCTTTGATTGAATATATCTCGGTTATCAACTGTTTGTGTTTATTTGATTTTTGTGTTGGTTGAACGCTTTGATGTAGAGAATGATTATTAATAGCGAATGATCTCTGATAAGTTGTTAAAAACAATAGATGATAATGATTTGAATATGTGAATCTATATTAGATCTGAAACTGGATGAAATAAAATGGACGTTGAAGATGTCGGAGTAATCATGTTTTGAATGTTAGTTATAAAACAGTGATGTCAAGGGATTTTGTTGAGAAAAAAAATGATATATGATCACTGTTGTTTGAAATCTTTAATCCATGCTTTCATGGTGTGTACAATCTTACATGAAAAAGGTATAACTGATTGGTGTATGCCTTTATATTTCAGAGATAATGGGTGTCACGTGATGATTGGAAAATTGTGTGATTTAAATATTTTTGTCTATTTCCTGCTGATTTGGAAGGGTGAAAAGGATATGTGTTTTTGTCCAACACCGACCACATCGTACACCTCATTTAATGAACCGGCCCCACTACTTTTCTTTTATTTTTTTAGCATGAATCGCACAACTGGGCATTGATCGCACAAGCCATTTTGTTGTGCTGCACAACTTGGGCCAGAGTGTTAGTCATGCACTGTTTGATTGTAATTCAAATCATAAAAACATTCGCACATCTATTATATCATATCCTTCACCGTATATAAGTCACACAATTATTAATGATCGTAGTCACACACTGATTGGTCATAAACTACTTACTGGTTGTACACTACGGTGAAATACGTGATTACTTGCTACGTGTATGAAATGCTTGTTTCATGTGAATTGCTTGCATACGGTCCTAACAAGTGGTAACCGTTATAGGACGCGGTGACAAAGTTTAGGATAAACATTATTATCTACCGAGCAATCTAAGGTGAGTTCACACTCTTACCAAGGCATGGGATTCCCCGGTGGGTTGGGAATGGGATTGAATGATTACTTGTACTTACATCACTACTAGACTACTTATCACGGTCCTCGGATTGGGAAGGATGCCTGTGCCATAATCTACGTAAAGCCTACGTACTGTCCTCGGTTTGGGAAGGACACTAGTGTTAAAACCTACGTAAATCCTACGTACCATTGTCCTCGGATGGGGAACGACACCAGCGCTAAACCTACGTACTCGTTACGTACTGTCCTCGGTTGGGAAGGGCACTTACGTAAAACCTACGTAAACTTATACTTACTACTGTCCTCGGTTGGGAAGGGCACTTACGTAAAACCTACGTAAACTTATACTTACTACTGTCCTCGGTTGGGAAGGGCACTTACATAAAACCTACGTAAACTTATACTTACTACTATCCTCGGATTGGGAAGGATACTTATGGATACAACTAGTCTAGTAACTTACAGTATGGGAAGCCCCCACTAATTGAACTTACAACATGGGAAGCCCCCACTAGATGAACATACAAACGGCCTAGTAATACACATCATGGTTATAAACGAACTTACGATTTATTAAACGAACTTATTACTGAACAACCAACTGTGAACTCGCTCAACTTTGTTGTTGACTCTCTGTTACATGCCTTGCAGGTCGTTAGGTATCTATGGAGCTTGCATGGGAGTGGAGAGGAGTCGTTGTGGGACATGGACAGCTGTGTGCCATGCTAAACATTTGGGTTTACATATTTATGCTTCCGCTAATCACTTAACTACGTTTTGGTTTGAAACACCTTTCATATTGTGTGGTTGAAATTTACTCATTACTTGTTATGTTCAATATGATTGGTGGCTTGATCCTGGTCAGTCACGCCTCCAAGCGGTGATACTCCGCGTGTGGATTTTGAGGGTGTGACAAGTTCACTCGGTCTGTCCATCCGTTTGGGGATAGAATGCCGTGCTAAGATTCAAGTGAGAACCCATAGCGGATTGAAAGGTTTGCCAAAGACGTGAAGTAAAACGACCATCATGGTCCGAGATTATGTCAAGAGGTATGCCATGACGGCATATAATCTCATCAGTATAGATTCGAGCAAGTTTCTCCACTTTATAATCTTCACAAATGGGAAGAAAGTGGGTTGATTTGGTCAAACGATCAATTATCACCCAGATACTATCGTGACCAGAAGATGTTCGAGGTAGCTTGGTAATAAAGTCCATAGCGATGCTATCCCATTTCCAAACTAGGATTTCGGGTTGTTCCAAGAGTCCTGAAGGACGTTGGTGTTCAGCCTTAACCTTCATACAAGTAAGGCATTTAGAAACATATACAACAATGTCCTTCTTCATACCAGGCCACCAATAAGTCATACGCAAATCCTGGTACATCTGATCAGCACCCGGATGAATAGAGTAGCGGGACTTGTGAGCCTCATTCATAATGAGCTCACGGAGATTATCGCGATCCGGCACCCAGATGCGGTTGAGGTAGTATTGGAGCCCATTAGGTTTAGTTTCAAGCTGTTCAATCTTAGCGCCTTGGATTTCCACTTCTAGACTTCCTTCATTTGCTGACGAATACTGAGCGTCATGAATACACGCATGGAGGTCATTAGAGATACGAATAGCATTCACATGAGTTTTACGACTAAGAGCATTAACCACTACATTCGCCTTGCTAGGATGATAGCGAATTTCGCAGTCGTAGTCATTAAGCAATTCCACCCAACGACTCTGTCGCATGTTCACTTCCTTTTGGTCAAAGATATGCTAAAGGCTCCTATGGTCAGTGAAAACCACACACTTAGTACCACACAGGTAGTGTCGCCATATCTTTAACGCAAACACCACTGCACCAAGCTCCAGATCATGAGTAGTATAGTTTTCCTCATGTACCTTGAGTTGACGAGAGGCATAAGCAATAACCTTGTCCCGCTGCATGAGCACACAGCCCAAACCACGGTTCGAGGCATCATAATATACCACGAAATCATCATTGCCATCGGGGAGAGTTAGAACAGGAGCATTACATAGAAGTGACTTAAGAGTCTGAAAAGATTCCTCTTGCTCGGGACCCCAAGCAAAAGGTCTCTCCTTCTGAGTCAATGAAGTGAGGGGAACAACGATTTTAGAGAAGTCCGAGATGAATTGGCGGTAATAACCCGCCAATCCTAGAAAAGAACGAATCTCAGATGCAGATTTAGGCGTACTCCAGTTCTTCACAGCTTCGATTTTAGACGGGTCAACATGAATACCTTGCTTACTAACGACGTGACCAAGAAATTGTACTTCACTAATCTAAAACTCACATGATGTGTGCTAAACAAACTATAAAAATTAACTAAATTAGACTCTCTAAATTAGACACTAAAAAGCTTTAATTCTAGACTCGACCTAAAACCACACAGTCGGCAAGTGTACTGATCAATGTAGTATAACCCAGGAAGTCCGGATATCGAACCACGAGACTCTATGAACCACGTAAACTAGACTCTGACAGACGCTGATAGACACAACTAAAACTTGTTTATTTGTTTGGGGGGGGGGGGTTACGAAAACTAAGGAAATCTATATTAAACTACTAAGTAGACTAAAGCTAGACTAAAAACGAATAAAGACTGAGGACTTTTCTTATATAAGAACACGACCACCTAGACAAGAATCCTGGATTGTTTTTAAGAGATTACCGATTAAGTTAAGCGCATGAGTTATGGAACCGGGATCTTAAAATACTAAACCTATTAAGAACCAACGAGGCCCCTCGACCCTTCTCAAGGAGAAACCTGTGGAGCTACCTAGGCCGTTAATCCTACCGGTTATTAGACGCCTTTCCAGTTGTCTAATTATTGTGCAAGTACCCTAATATTGACCTATTCTTTTCCAATCCTAGATCTAGGGTAGTTTGAAGTAATTAATTTGACTTGATAGACTAATAAAACCGATAGGTAAACCAAGACATGACCTTTTCCAAGGACTATCTAAAGCAATTCGCCGGGTAAGACCTACCAATAGCCCCTCACTTTCCAGGTATTAGGACTAGTAGAACACTAAGACTTAGCAAATTATTACCACTTACTTCTAGGGGTTATTGCGCAATTCTCCCTAAAGAGTGAAGGTTTTCTAAAGTGATATAGACACTCACCGAAACCCTAAACCCAAATATGACTCTACGTTGTGATATAGACCGTCACTAAGAATCATATGAAGCAAATAATAACAATAAACCAAATCAAAGTACGCATACACATCAAATCATTAAATCAAACCGCTTACTAAACACAATCACCCATAACAATCATGCAAATAACGAAAACGGTAAAAACTTTATATTAATCCATTCATCAAGTCTAGGCGGTTTATGAAATTAGCCAAGCATACTAAAACGTATCATCAATCCAAAGAAATCTAGAACAGAATTCATTGTAACAAAGTTTCAAGACAAATAACCGACAAAACAAGGGATTAGAAAACCAGATATAATCTTCGATTCTTCGCCCTTGACTCGTACCAATGATTCCTACGCCTTCAAATCTCTGATTGCTTGCCAAGAATGCTCCAAGAACGCCCGAAAGAAGTCTGAATTCGTAATTAGGGTTTCTCTAAGTTTCTTGGGAATTAATTAATCAAAACCCTAGCAGCAACATGTTTTTTTCTCGAAATTAGACCCTAGGCGTGACGCGAAGGGGGGCTCGCGTCACGCGGCGCCTCCTTGTTCTGATTTTCTTATTTTTTTTATTTAATTTCGATTTCCAACTTCTCCGACGCGCGTACGAATCCTGATTTTCTTCTAAACTGCTCGTTTCTACTCGTTTTTCATCACTTTAAGCTACGGGACCTGAAATCAAAGCTTAATGTCAGCAGTATCGAAATTCTAACCTAAAACAGACTCAAAACGACTGAAAACTGACCAAAATATACACTATTAACATATGTACTTTGCAGTACATCAAACAACCCCACACTTACTCTTTTTTCGTCCTCGAAAAAGAATTATGCAACGGAATCAGAGACGAATAATCACTCGGGTCAAAAGCATAGGTATATTTAATTAAAACCAAGACTTAGGTTAGCCGCGATTGCGAATATACTTGTCCACTTTAAACCCAAATCCAATCCTAAGCCCTTATCATGTGATTTTAATTTAAGTGAGGTCCATCCACCTAGGGTCTCACACCAGAATTTACGGTCCACCTACTCCCACCTCAAGCTTATAGGACTAAAGGAATGATCATTCGACCAATTCCCAACCGTCTTTTATCAAAACCAAAAGAGTTTACAATCAAAATTTTTTTTTCATTTTTTTTTCTATTTTTTTGCTTTGCTTCTTTTTTTTTCTCTCGTGAGTCTAGACGATGCTTTCCCTAACCAAGAGGTATTCCGGCTGTAGAGTCGTTATCCCCAACCACAGATTACTTAGGTTTCGGTACTTTTAATTGGCAATTCGATTTCACACATCCCAGAGGCATTCCGGCTGTAGAGTCGCTATCCCCAACTCGGATTACATAGACCTGTGTTACTTTCATTTAGTTTCTAGCTCACTTTTTATTCTTTTCTTTTTTTTTCGCAAGATCACAAACTCTAACGGTTTTAACTTATAACGGTGCCCCTTATACTATTATTGGCAGTTTTAGTTTCCCATATCTCCCAGGCGAGAACCCACTAGGAGACCGACAATTAAGGTATATTAACTCAAAGGGACTTAAAACCAAACTCGGGCCTATCCACATATCCCTAACTAGACGCAAGCTCGATTTATTATAATCTCATATTATTATTATTCGACCCCGAGCAAAAATTCATCTTTTCTATCACTTTCCGCTTTAATTGCAAACTTCTTTTTTATTCGAAAGACATTTTTCTGATTTTTTTCAATTTTTTTGGATTTTTCAATGTTTTAATTTTTTTGTGTTTTTTTTTCATATTTATGACTCAAATATTTACAAGTATCCCATCCCCACACTTAGAGATTGCATTGTCCCTAATGCAAGAACGAAAATACGACTCAACAACTACCTAAAAATAAAAACTGCAAACGAAATAAATAAAAAAAATACAACAACAACAAAAAGGAAAACGACTTAGCTGAGTATGTGAGAATGTCAAAGTGCCAGTCGTTTCCACATAAGCCCTCGAATACCGAACGTGCTCAGAAAACAATACCAAACTCTCTCTCACACGAACGGAAAGCGGCTCCAAATCATCAACCTAAAACATAAATACCATACCAAACACACGACTACCACATGTTAAACATACCATCATCCGGAGTTCAAATGAAAAATAAGAATATATGTCCTACGGATACAACCAAATCGAACTACTGAAACAGCATAAATAAAATAAAACATGAAAGGGTTTATATGCTGCTTCAGTCTGCCTGCCTCACTCGTCCTCTGAATCTTCCTCCATCTGCTGGGTCCCCGAACCGCCAGCCTGCTGCCACCCGAACTGACCACTATAAGCATAACCACTTTGCCCCCCCCCACTGATCATACCCCGGGTACTGACCATAGACATATGGGGTCTACTGCTCGCCTCCATAAACTGGTGGAGGTAATAATCCGGCAAAGGGTGGAGGAACCTGAGCATCTAGTGACATACCCGACATCATATACCTGAGCATGTCGTCCTGTCGGTGGTGGCTCTGCATCGTCCACTGGTGGTCGATCCTCATCCTATTTTCAAGTTGATCAATCCTCTGCTGGGTATAGTCAAAAGCAGCCTCAGGAGTGAACGGGTCAGGTCTCTGCTGCCTAACTGGCTACTGTGGAGGAGGAGATTCACGCCTCTGTCGAGGCATGGGCTGTCGCTGCGGAGGAGCACCATCTGCATAATTCCACTCTGGCGGGTTCGTATTTGTCAGAATACCCGCCAACTGTAAGTCCGCAACATTCCAATAAACCGTCAGAAAACTCTCATGCATCTGTCCCTCCTTATATTTTGTGAAAGCACGTACATTCCTTGCCAACCTAGTTATGTACGGCCCAAGATCCATGGCAGCCCGTTTTCCTCCCCTACAAGGCCGATTGCACGACCATGAAAAGAAGCTTGCCAAGTTCCAGTTTCTCTTCTCCACCATGCACATTAGAGCAAAGATTTCCAACATATTTGCTTTATTTTCACCCGACTTCCTCGCCACCACCGTAGTCGCCAACATTTTCAAAATATATCTATATATAGGGTCACGAACCGATGTGATAAGGTTCGTGTTGGCGAACGGTTGAGTAGCGATCTCCTCCCAAAATCTCTTCAACTCCGTCGAATCTAAACACTTTGGCCGAGGATGAGTGTACACACCCCTCAAACCATTAACAAACTCCTCTGTTTTCACCTCCTCTTCCGTGTAAAAACCCAAGGCCACCCCAAATTGAGCAATACTCATCTCGTATAAATTTCGGCCAAATGAAAACGAGACCGCGTCCTTTTCAGCAAAAGTACCCTCTTTATGATGGAAGGTACAATGGAACTCAAGCGTCAATTCCGGGTATTGCGGCCAATCACAATCCATCGCCGCTCTCAATCTCGGGCCCAACAATTCTGCTACCCGTTCACTCGCTCCCATGCTTGCTAACCATTCCCAATTAATTATACGATGCTCCAACATTTGAGTTGTTATATATTTCTTTAGCTTTACCCTCTCATCACTGTCTTCTTCAAAGTCTAAGACTGGGTGATCAACTATCCTCTCGAGTCGGGACCACACTCTCCTATCGGTCCCACGATACTTGATCTTCCTTTTTCTCGGGTTGGGCGATGATCCTTCACCTGACATGTTTCTGCAAAACAAGAAAGATTTGACAAGAAAAACAATGCAGAATGTTAGTACTCACAAACTATTTTTGGTGTTTTTAAAATTTTTAATTTTTTTTAACGAAAACGTAGAATAGCCGTATAGCATTTCATTCGCGGCTAATTCTGAAAATAAAGTTGAAGAAAAACATGGGTTACCGTTTACAAAAGCGTAAGTTACACATCATCCTACCCGAATGGAGATTGAGTACGGGCAAAATGTTGTGAACTTGTACATGCATATAAGTAAACCCGACACTAGACTCTAAATACTACTTCTAAAACGACTACTAGACTCAATAACTCGAACGACCTAAGACTCAGAGTACACTATCTCCTCCAGGCACTTTAATTGTCCTCAATTAAGCATAAGTGCCAAAATATCCCCACACTTGAGACGAAACACGTGAGAGTTTGAACTTTTAAACCTTAACGCAATGTTTGTAGCAACAAAATTCGTTTAGAAAACTAATCACATTTGCAAAAATCAGTTCAAAAACCTATTTTTTTAGCAAAAATTCTTTAGTTATAGCCAAACAAACCCGTAAAGCTCAAACATGTTGTCTAGATGTCCAAACATAACCCACAAGTCTCAAACAACCCCAAGCAAACCAACCCGAACCATCCACAAACCCCATTGTGTGTAAACATCCCAAACAAAACCACCCGCATACCACTAGCATGACTAAAGACTCAAAAATCCTAACTTTAGCAACCTACACAAACCCTAGATCTAAAACATGACTGACCCGACACTACAACTAAGCAATAAAGTTACCTACAAGCGAGAAATCACAGAAATCATACATTGGATTCAGATTTAGCAAGAAAAGTGAAGCCTTGAACTTGTGTTGCACGAAATCATTGAAAAACGCGAAGATTTATCACGATTTCGGGTGAAATTGATGGATGGTATTGTAGGAAAAGTGATTGTGGTGATTTAGGAAGAAGAATGGAGTGATTTGGTGGAGAAATGAGTGAGATATGGCGATTTAGGTGTTCTTGGCGACTAGGGTTTTTAGAAGGTGAAAAGGGAAAGTTTTTCAGCGACAGGTTCATGTTTAAACGTTTTAAACCCGTTCAATAAGGTCTCGCGTGACGCCAAGAGGTCGGGGGGGGGGGGGGGTCTCGCGTAACGCGGCGGGTCAGAAAACAATTAATTTTGGACTGGATGGCTTAGCACGACGCTAAGGCCCTTGGCGTCACGCCAAGGGCCGTTTTTCATAGAATGTTACGTCCAGTTTCAGGTTTCATGCCTTAGAAAAAATTTCCACCAATTTCCCAACCATCCAAAACCTTTAAAAATTTTTCTAAGTGTCCAAGAAACATACCCGGGACCTCTTTTCTCAAGCTTTTTTCCGTTCCATAGCGGTGACGAAACCTGCAAAATTCTCAACGACACAAAACAAAGACCGAAAAACTACGAAAATACTCGTTAGAACACGAAAATACGCAAATAAAGACTCTTATACAAAATGTACACTTGGGCTTTCACCCAAAACACTAATTGGCGGCTTTAGGTGGGATTTCGAGAGGAGTTACCTCCCTCTCATCCTTGTTTATCGCTCCTCCAATGTAATGCTTCAAACGATGACCATTCACCTTCCAACTACGGCCATCCGCCTCATCCAAGATCTCCACCGCTCCATACGGAAACACATAGTGAACCATATACGGTCCCGACCAGTTCGATTTCAACTTACCCGCAAAAAGCTTCAACCTCTAGTTATAAAGAAGCACTTTATCGCCTTTGCTAAACTCCTTCACTTTCCTCAACCTTTTATCATGCAACAACTTCGTTTTCTCTTTCATTCCCAATGATCGAGCATACGCCGCATCCCTAAGCTCCTCAAGCTCATGAATTTGAAAGAAACGCTTCCTAGCGGCTTCGGTCATGTCTAAATTAACGGATTTCAATGCCCAAAGCGCTCTATGCTCTAATTCTACAGGGAGGTGACAAGCTTTTCCGTAGACGATCATGAAAGGTGTAGTTCCTAAAGGTGTCTTGTAGGCGGTTCTAAACGCCCACAATGCATCATCTAGCTTGTCGGACCAATCTTTCCTATTGTTACCAACTGTTTTCTCTAAGATTCGTTTAATACCGCGATTCACATTCTCCACTTGTCCACTCGTTTGTGGATGATATGCGGTAGATAAACGATGAGTGACACCGTAGCGTGAAAGCAACTTTTCCATCAATGCATTGAAAAAGTGAATGCCACGGTCACTAATTAAGGCTTTAGGAGTACCGAATCGTGCAAAGAGCTTCTTAAGAAATTTCAACACTACTCGAGGTTCATTTGTGGGAAGAGCTTGAGCCTCAACCCATTTAGACACGTAATCGATCGCCACAAGTATGTAACGGTTTCCTTTGGAGTGTGGGAAGGGTCCCATGAAATCGATGCCCCAAACGTCAAAAACCTCTACTACTTGTATCGGATTTTGAGGCATCTCATCTTTGGCGGAAATATTGCCGGTTCGTTGACATGCATCACACATCTTCACGAACTCCTCGGCTTCTCTAAGAACGATAGGCCAATAGAAACCACAATCGAATACCTTTTGGGCGGTGGCGTGTGCACCATGATGTCCTCCCGTGAGGCCTTCATGCACATGCTTAATGATGTTCCACCACTCTTCTCTAGACACACAACGTCTATGAACTCTATCTCCTCCTATCCTATAGAGAAAAGGATCGTCCCAAACATACTTCCTTGCCTCGCTAATGAATCGTTTCTTTTGTTGTGTAGACATCCCTTTCACAATAGTGCCACTAGAGAGATAATTTGCTAAGTCGCAAAACCATGGCAATCCTTCTTTCTCGGCCTCAACAAACTCTATAGACTCGTGAGGGAACGTGTCTCCAATCTCCTCCTCACGAATCTCTTCCCTCTTGGGATCCTCTAACCGCGATAAATGGTCGGCCGCCACATTCTCGGCCCCTCTCTTGTCCCTAATCTCAATATCGAACTCGCTAAGCAAAAGAATCCACCGAATGAGTCGGGGTTTAGCGTCTTTCTTTTGAAAAAGAAAACGCAACGCGGAATGATCGGTGAAAACTATAGTCTTGGATAAAACGAGGTACGAGCGGAATTTATCAAATGCGAAAACTACGGCTAAAAGCTCTTTCTCCGTGGTAGTGTAGTTTTCTTGAGCATCATTGAGCGTTTTGCTCGCGTAGTAGATGGGGTGGAAGTGCTTATCCTTTCTTTGTCCTAATACCGCTCCAACGGCATAGTCACTCGCGTCACACATGAGCTCAAAGGGCAAGCTCTAGTCGGGCGAGATAAGAATAGGCGCACTAACCAACAGTTCCTTCAAGAAGTTGAAGGCCTTAAGACACTCCTCGTCAAAGATGAATGGAACATCTTTCTCTAGCAAACGGGTCATGGGGCGAGTAATTTTCGAGAAATCCCTAATAAAGCGTCTATAGAAGCCCGCATGCCCTAGAAAACTCCTAATCGACTTAACACTCGTGGGTGGAGGTAACCTACTAATGGTGTCTATTTCCGCACGATCTACCTCAATACCCTCTCTCGATATCTTATGCCCTAACACTATACCTTCCTTCACCATGAAGTGACACTTCTCCCAGTTTAGCATAAGCTTCGTCTCTACACACCGATTCAACATCCTCTCCAAGTTCTTCAAACAAACATCGAAAGAATCACCATAAACTGAAAAATCATCCATGAAAACCTCCATGGAAGTCTCTATCATATCCTGAAATATGGCGACCATACAACGCTGAAAGGTAGCCGGAGCGTTACATAACCCGAACGGCATGTGTCGGTACGCATAAGTTCCGTAGGGGCATGTGAAGGTGGTTTTATCCTGATCCTCCGGTGCGATGGGGATCTGGAAGTAACCGGAAAAGCCGTCTAGAAAACAATAGAATTGTTGACCGGCGAGACGCTCCAACATTTGATCTATGAAAGGCAATGGGAAGTGGTCTTTACGGGTGGCATCATTCAACTTTCGGTAGTCGATGCACACGCGCCAACCCGTGACCGTACGTGAAGGGATAAGCTCGTTCTTTTCGTTCATGACAACAGTCATCCCCCCCTTCTTGGGGACAACCTGAGTGGGACTAACCCAAGGTGAATCAGAAATGGGATATATCATCCCTGTATCTAGGAGTTTAAGAACCTCCTTCTTCACTACATCTTGCATGTTGGGGTTAAGCCTCCTTTGTGGTTGCACCACCGGTTTATAATCATCCTCCATGAGTATCCTATGAGTACAATAGGAAGGACTTATGCCCTTAATGTCGGACAACCTCCATGCAATGGCCTCTTTGTTGGCTCTCAACACATCTAGCAACCTCACTTTCTCACTCTCCTCTAACTCAGATGAAATAATAATGGGTAGTTCGGAACCCTCCCCTAAGAAAGCATACTCTAGATGAGATGGAAGTACCTTAAGTTCTAAGGGTGGGGGTTAGGTGGTGTCATCACTAACCGCTAACACATCGGGGATTCAAGGAATCCCCTCCTTTTCAACTTCACCTACACTCACAAACTCCTCTTCTACCTTCTCTCCTACCACTAGGTCCGCTCCATTAATGTACTCTAAACAATGGTCGACACACGAGATAAACGAGTTCAAGAAGTATACGGAATGGCAAGGACCACTATAGTCATCCGAACCACTCGGGTGGTTCATGGAACGATCTATCTCAAAAGTAACTCTCTCCTCACCGACCCTAAGGGTGATCTTACCATCGTAGACATCTATGAGGGCCTTAGCGGTACGTAGGAAATGACGACCTAGTATAATGGGAACTCTCTCATCCGCTTCCATATCAAGAATTACGAAATCGGCGGGAAACACGAATTTGTCTACCTTAACTAGCAAGTTCTCAACTATACCCCTAGGGTATTTAACGGACCGATCGGCTAAAGACAATGTCATTCGGGTAGGTGCAAGCTCTCCTAGGTCTAGCTTCTCATAAAGAGAAAAGGGCATCAAATTGATGCTAGCACCTAAGTCGGCTAAAGCTCTAGTGTTGGTGTTGCTACCGAATAGACAAGGAATGGTAAAAATACCCGGATCGGTAAGCTTTTCGGGAAGCTTATTTAACACAACAGCGGAACATCCCCCATTCAACGGGACGTTAGACAACTCTCCTAACTTCTCTTTGTTCCTAAGGAGATCTTTCAAGAACTTCGCGTATTTAGGCATTTATTGGAGTGCCTCAATAAATGGAAGGTTAATCTTCAATTGCTTGAAGATGTCTAAAAACTGCCCGTATTCCCTTGAGTATTTTTGGTTCTTAAGGCGTGAGGGAAACGGAACATACGCATGGTTCACTAAGGGTGAAGGTCTAATGTCTATTGGGGTTTTTTCAACTTTCTTCTCACTTTGAGACTCACCGGGCTGTGCGGTACTTGCTGGGCTTAGCCTCTTTTGCACTTTGCTGGGAGCCTCCATTTCGATCTCCTCATCTATCACATCTCCCTCTTCATCCACTACTCTCTCCTCGACTCTAGGGTTTCCTACGGTCTTGCCACTACGAGTGGTAATGGCTTTAGCATGAGCATTAGGGTTCGGTTGGGTGTTACCCGCAAACTGACCGGGTAGTCTCTCTTCTAGCTTTCTAGACATATCCCCTACAACTCTCTGAAGGTCTTAGAAGGAGGCTTGATGGTTCTTAAGCATTAGGTCATGTTCACTAAGGGTCTTTTGAGTGGTTTGATCCCTAACAAGTAGTTGACTCATCATGGACTCCATCCTTTCTATGCTACCCCCTAAATCAAAACTTGGACCTTGACCTGTTTGACCTTGGTTATTTGACCCCCCATCCTTGAGCTGCCCATTGAATCCTTTGTTGAACTGCCCACTTGAACCCCCACCCAAAAGTGAACTTTGGCCCCTATTTGGGTTTTGAGCCATTTGAAAGCCAGGGGGTCCATTTGAGCGAAAAGTGTTATTATTGAAGTTATTATTATTATTACGCCACCCTGACCCAAAATTATTATTACCACCAAAACTGCTAGGCTGACCTCTACCAAACCCTCCTCCTATGAAATCGACCTGCTCCTCACCAACAAGTAATGGACACGCACTCGTGTCGTGACCCCCTCGACAGAACTCACATTTGTCTACCTTAGCCTTAATTTCTTTAAGTTCCCTAGTCACGTTTTCCAAAACAGCGGCTAAACTAGGATCCATGGTGACATGGTTCACCCCTCGGGCGGGTGCACTAGTAGTGGTATTAGAATTACCACTTTGATACCGCTGATCAGATCGTGATTGGGATTGAGACTGAGCAAATGCCTCAAAACGTTCTAAACACTCAGCAACTGTAAGAATACCCATCATATGCCCCCCCGCATTAGTATCGAACCTATCACGAGTCTCTTGGGTGAGACCGTTATAAAATTTCTCACACAAAGCCCAATCAGAAAGACCATGCTGGGAGCAATGAGCACAAAGGTTTTGGAAACGCTCCCAAGCAAGGTAGTAAGGCTCGTCGGGCTCCATGCGGAAGGAGTGGATTTGGTCCCTAAGACGTGAGGCTTTAGCGGGCGGGAAATACTTATTCAAAAAGGCTTGACGAAGCCCCGCCCAAGTGGTAAAGGTGCCGGTTGGTTGAGAGTCCAACCAAGTAGCCGCACGGCCGGCTAATGAGAATGGGAAAAGTTGTAGGTAGGTGGCATCGTTGGGTGCACCGTGAAGGCTAAAAGTGGCTAGGATGCGGGAGAAACGGTTAATGTGGGCCGGGGCGTCCTCATCGTCTCGGCCATGGAATTGGATACTATTGGTTATAGCCTGCATGGCATAAGATGGAATCTGCCATGAGTTCTCGCTAACGATGGGTGGAACGATTATGGGTGAAGCAAGGCCGGTGAAATCCTGAGTGGCTTGCTGATGGACGGTTTGCCTAGGGTTTGCCATTGGTTCTAAGTTTGCTGGATTGCTAGAGGTACTAGAAGTAGGGCTATTGGGTGGGGAAACCTTAGGTGAGTTTTTAGGTGAATGGTTTGGCGAAGGTGGTGGTGTAGGAGGTGGGGTGGGTAACGGGGTGGAATCAAAGTTGGGGAAACGAGAAGAGGATGTAGAAGTAACCTGTGGGCCTTGGCCCAATTGAGATGATGACTGCTTGACTGGTAGTGGTGGTCCGTGCGAGCGCAGATATGCATCCACTACAAGCAAAAACCTGAACACAAGAAAAGTAAACAATAGTTACTACGACTCAAGACGAAAATAAAAGACACAAAACAAAGTAAACACGTAGCACGTATTTGTCAAGTAAATCTATCAAAGCTAATGATAGCAATTACCAAGAGTCCCTGGCAACGGCGCCAAAAACTTGATGTGTGCTAAACAGACTATTAAAATTAACTAAATTAGACTCTCTAAATTAGACACTAAAAAGCTTTAATTCTAGACTCGACCTAAAACCACACAGTCGGCAAGTGTACCGATCAATGTAGTATAACCTAGGAAGTCCGGATATCGAACCACGAGACTCTATGAACCACGTAAACTAGACTCTGACAGACGCTGACAGACACGACTAAAACTTGTTTATTTGTTTGGGGGGGGGGGGTTACGGAAACTAAGGAAATCTATATTAAACTACTAAGTAGACTAAAGCTAGACTAAAAACGAATAAAGACTGAGGACTTTTCTTATATGAGAACACGACCACCTAGACAAGAATCCTGGATTGTTTTTAAGAGATTACCGATTAATTTAAGTGCATGAGTTATGGAACTGGGATCTTAAAATACTAAACCTATTAAGAACCAACGAGGCCCCTCGACCCTTCTCAAGGAGAAACCTGTGGAGCTACCTAGGCCGTTAATCCTACCGGTTATTAGACGCCTTTCCAGTTGTCTAATTATTGTTCAAGTACCCTAATATTGACCTATTCTTTTCCAATCCTAGATCTAGGGTAGTTTGAAGTAATTAATTTGACTTGATAGACTAATAAAACCAAGACATGACCTTTTCCACGGACTATCTAAAGCAATTCGCCGGGTAAGACCTACCAATAGCCCCTCACTTTCCAGGTATTAGGACTAGTAGAACACTAAGACTTAGAAAATTATTACCACTTACTTCTAGGGGTTATTGCGCAATTCTCACTAAAGAGTGAAGGTTTTCTAACGTGATATAGACACTCACCGAAACCCTAAACCCTAATATGACTCTACGTTGTGATATAGACCGTCACTAAGAATCATATGAAGCAAATAATAACAATAAACCAAATCAAAGTACGCATACACATCAAATCATTAAATCAAACTGCTTACTAAACACAATCACCCATAACAATCATGCAAATAACGAAAACGGTAAAAACTTTATATTAATCCATTCATCAAGTTTAGGCGGTTTATGAAATTAGCCAAGCATACTAAAACGTATCATCAATCCAAAGAAATCTAGAACAGAATTCATTGTAACAAAGTTTCAAGACAAATAACCGACAAAACAAGGGATTAGAAAACCCGATATAATCTTCGATTCTTCGCCCTTAACTCGTACCAATGATTCCTACGCCTTCAAATCTCCGATTGCTTGCCAAGAATGCTCCAAGAACGCCCGAAAGAAGTCTGAATTCGTAATTAGGGTTTCTCTAAGTTTCTTGGGAATTAATTAATCAAAACCCTAGCTGCAACATGTTTTTTTCTCGAAATTAGACCCTAGGCGTGACGCGAAGGGGGGCTCGCGTCATGTGGCGCCTCCTTGTTCTGATTTTCTTATTTTTTTTATTTAATTTCGATTTCCAGCTTCTCTGACGCGCGTACGAATCACGATTTTCTTCTAAACTGCTCATTTTTACTCGTTTTTCATCACTTTAAGCTACGAGACCTGAAATCAAAGCTTAATGTCAGCAGTATCGAAATTCTAACCTAAAACAGACTCAAAACGACTGAAAACTGACCAAAATATACACTATTAACATATGTACTTTGCAGTACATCATCACACTTAGAAAATTTAGCATACAAACATTCACCACGTAAGAGTTCAAGCATCAAGCGTAAATGACGAGCATGACCGGCTCTAGTTTTAGAATAAATGAGAATATCATCAATAAAGACTATCACAAAACGACCCAAGTAGGGCTTACAAACACGATTCATGAGATCCATGAACACAGCGGGTGCGTTGGTCAATCCAAAAGGCATGACCACGAACTCATAGTGCCATAACGAGTATAAAATGCGGTTTTGGGCACACCATCTTCGAGAACTCAAAGTTGATGATAACCAGAATGAAGATCGATTTTCGAAAAACAGATCGCACCTTGTACTTGGTCAAATAGATCATCAATGCGAGGGAGAGGATAATGATTCTTAATGGTAAGCTTATTAAGTTCACGGTAGTCGATACACATACGAAACGGACCATCTTTCTTCTTGACGAATAGTACAGGAGCACCCCACGGAGAGGTACTTGGGCGAATGAACCCCTTTTCGAGTAGTTCCTGAAGCTGACTTGATAGTTCTTGCTTCTCGGAAGGTGCAAGTCGATAAGGGGCCTTAGCGACAGGAGTCGCGCCAGGTATGAGATCAATACGAAAGTCGATAGATCTAGGAGGAGGAAGACCAGGAAGATCTTCAGGGCAGACATCAGGGAAATCACACACTACTGGAACATCTTTTATGTCCTTCCCCTTGCCCTTTTGTTCCACCACGTGGGCCAAGAAGGAAAAGTTCTGTTTACGTAAGCATCTGCTCGCTTGGTGCATGACATCAGCCTTAGTCCTTGCGAAGGTCGGTCTCCATAGACATGCAAAACATCACCGGACGGTAGAGGTAGATGTACAAACTTCTCGGCATGGTTCTTGCGTAACCAATCCATGCTGATTATGACATCAAAACTACCCAATTGCATGGGTATTAGATCAATAGTGAACACGTGGTCGTTAAGAATCAAGGAACAACCACAGAGAATAGAATCAACTAGAATAGACTTCCCATCGGCAATCTCCACCGAAAATGACTTAGGTAACATAGAGCGTGCACAGTTTAACAAAGATTCAAACTCCACAGACACAAAGCTTCTATCGGCAACAATATCAAATAGAATAAAAGCATAAAGGTTATTCACAAGAAACGTACCATTGACGACATCATTGTCGTTACGAGCCTGATTAGCATTAAGATTGAACGCTCATCCACGAGCGGCTGGCTGCTGGCCCTGGTTCAGCTGAGGACACTGGTTCCGAAGGTGAGTAGCATCTCCACAATTGTAGCATGCACGAACAACGTTGACTGGCTTAGGATTCCGCAGAGGAGATAGGAGAGCTGGTAGGGCTGCCTGAGCTGGGGCTTGCTGAGCTTGTTGAGCTGGGTTAACTTGATGACAGTAAGGATTCGTGTGACCATAGCGATTGTAGTTGGTGCAGACACGACATGTAGAATTTGCAGGATGATGAAAGTTACAAGTGGTACACTTGGGGTAAGACCTAGAGTACTGCTTCTTGACTTCAGATGCGGCAGGGTTCTGAACAGTAGCAGCAGGAGCAGGCTTAGCAGTAGGATTTGCAGCAGGAATAATGGCATTGCATCCTGAACCGTGTGACTTTCGCCTCTTGTTCTTGCTGCCACTTGGCTGCTGGGTAACTTGATGTGCAGACTTGGAGGGAGCAGTGTTAGCAAACTGCTTATCATGAATGCAGTTGTTGTTGAGACTAGCTGCAAGATGGTAGACTTCCTCAATAGTTTCGAGTTGAGTTGCTTCAATAGAATCACGCATAGCAGGAGGTAGACCATTTATGTACTTGGTTATCATGTGTTTAGGGGTAGAAACAAAGTGAGGAACAATCAAGCTGAGCTTCTTGAAACGGGTAGTATAAGCCAGATTATCATCACCAACCTGTTTCAAGTGCCAGAACTCTTCTTCAAGCTTCAGTTGTTCATGAGGAGGGCAGAATTCAAGCATCATCAATTCTCGTACCTCAGCCCATGGAAGAGCATAGGCTTCTTCATTAAAACGGATGTTTCTCTCATTTGACAACCACTCCAACGCTCTACCTTGAAACATTCCCGTTGCACTCCTAGTCTTTAGATGCTTTGGGCACTCGTTGTTAATGAAGGTAACCTCGATGCTATCAAACCACTCAAGCATAACAGTCACCCCATCACTGCCCGTGAAAGACTTAGGGTTGCAAGAGACAAAATGTTTGTAGTTGAACTTTGTAGACTATTCTTTCTCCGTCTTAGAGTCAACAGAAGAGGGCAGAGTGTTCAATCCTTGGATCTTAGAGACGATCTTTGGCATGACTCGAGCGATCTGGTCGGCCATGAAGGACATCATATTTTTCTGAGACTTTTCCCTGGATCTCTTGAGAGTGTCGGAGAGCTTTCGAGAAGACATCCTAATGATCTAACAAGAGGATCGTATAAGTCTAGATTCACAAAGTCTATTCACACACGATAGACTAGAGACGCAAAGTTCAACAAGATTCACATAGTTCACAATAGTTTCAACACCACAACCCACGACCTTCGCATGGCACGTTGTACGAAGTTTGGCAACATGTCAAAAACGCTTATATATAGAAAGTACCAGCGGTGTATCCACCATGCTTCAGGCATATTGCTTCCGCCCCGTACTCGGTGTCATGTTACGTGTCGCAAAACACACTCATCATCATCATCATAGATTCACATAGATTACTCCAATAGTTTCACATAGACTCCAATAGATTCAATAGTTTTCAATAGATTCAATAGATTCATAGATTCCAATAGCTTCCAATAGGTTCAATAGATTCTCATAGATTCATGTTAACAATCCATAAACAACGAAATCCCAAATGGCACGTGCTACAAAAGTTCGGCAACATGACGGAAGCACTTATATATAGGAAGTACCAGTGGCGTATCCACCATGCTTCAATAATGCTACGTCCCCCTCGTCATCGGTGTCATGCTTCGCTAATCACAACATTAGATTTCACCACTTCTCACAACGTAAATTTACCAAATAGATTCAACCAATTAGATTAACCAAATAGATTTCACAACTTCAACCCGAGCCTACAAAACTACGAACTTTGCTTAGCGCGTGGAACGAAGGTTCGGTAACATGCCAGAAACACTTATATATAGGAAGTACCAGCGGCGTATCCACCATGTTTCAGACATGCCACGTCCGCCTCGTCTTCAGCGCTAGGCTATGTTTCGTATTTTGTTTCTCAAACAACTCATACTTCGATTACACGTAGATTATGCTAGAGTACACCTAGATTACACATAGATCACGCTTAGATCGCACTTAGATTACAAGTAGTTTCCCATAGTTTTAAATTTCAACAACCTCATCACCGATCTGCAAAACACTAAGTTTCGCATGGCACTTAGTACGAAAGTTGGTAACATGTCGGAAACACTTATATATAGGAAGTACCAGCAGCGTATCCACCATGTTTCAGACATGTCACTTTTCCCTCGTACTTCTATGCCATGTTACATTTAGTGCTTCACAACCACATTACGCATAGATTCATCAGATAGATTCACATAGTATCATAGTCGATCAAGATTCCCACATAGGCTATCATGATAGAATAAAGCTTCATAAATTTAGTTTGATTCTAAGATTAGAATTATGGTTTTAGATTGCGGACATGCGTACCAGCAGCGTATCCACCATGTTTCAGACATGTCACTTTTCCCTCGTACTTCTATGCCATGTTACATTTAGTGCTTCACAACCACATTACGCATAGATTCATCAGATAGATTCACATAGTATCATAGTCGATCAAGATTCCCACATAGGCTATCGTGATAGAATAAAGCTTCATAAATTTAGTTTGATTCTGGGATTAGAATTATGGTTTTAGATTGCGGACATGCGTGCGATTTATGTAAAAGCTTCAAAATAACGGAGAATCAAGTTAGACGAAGAATTGAGTTTAAAACCATACATAAAATCGAGATAACATAAAAGATAGGCTCATAACACATAGATTGTTCCAGGTAAAAGAACGGAGACTAAGCAAATTGATTCGAACCCCTTTTCGAATTAAGGCAACGTGTCCTGACTTACTCAGACAAATATGTCATCGATGTTAGGCCTACGGTATTCGTCATTTTGGTCATTTCACGTTCCTAATTGGATGGAAGTTTCGAGACTTTGGCGAGACATAAAAATCAAGGAGTGGAACTAGTTATCATGGTCTGAGTCTCACCTCTATCTTGATAACATCATACCCTAATAGCGTCGGTACTTATCCGCAGACAAGACCTACTAGAATAGTATGGAGATTTTCCGTCAAGGTTCGGATGTCACTCCTGACTTTAGGGCAAATCTCGTGTAAATTATAAACACTGGTTAGCAGTGTTTTTCAAAGTATCCAAGTGTATATTGTGACAGCCTTAGTAAAGGCATGTAAGTTTAATAGGAAAATATGTTGCTAGGAAGCAAATACGGTAGAATGCATAAGTCTTAAATAACAAATAAGAATCAAGATTCCTAGAACTATAGACTAGGGCAAGTATTCCTACTTATCCTAATTCCCTATAGTTATGGCTCACATACCAATCTGTCACACCCCAACCGATGGCGGAAACATCGGGGTGTGAGCACTAAGCGTTCAGATTGCTCATGAGATTCCATAACACTAAATAGTTTCATTATAATTTAGATTGATTCAAACATTGTCTAAAACCAAACAACCATCACCAAGTATCATAGAACATCAAGTCTCAAATATTGTTCAAAACTTATTTATCTAGATGAGTTTCTAAGCAACATCCTAGCTTGATTCCAAGGTTCCTAGCTTCCTGTCAGCCTGCAACATGAATTAAAATAGTGTCAGAACAAAATGTACTGGCGAGTATACAAGTTTGAATAATAGCATACTAGATTGAAAGCCTCATATCCATATGTAAATGTAACGATTTAGTTTCAGCCATGCTAGTGTTCGCATTCCAACAAGTGATAGCACAAGTATCCCGATGCTTTGTTGTTTTCCCAAGTCTCAAGGAAAAGGAGAATCCTCCTAACAATACCCCCGAGAATAATGGGGAGGTGCATCTCCTATAGCGCTACTATTGTTAAGGCGGAACTACACACCCTGGATTAAACGTCCACATAGCACAAATAGAATACAAGAATCACAAGTTTCGCGTACACATAAGATAGAGTTTAGTTTCCAAAAGTTTCAAGAATCATAGTTTAATAGAATACATGTTGCATCCTAAAGTTTAAAGCAAAAAAGGGATCGAGTATACTCACAGTGATTGCTTAACAGATCAACTGTTATTGGATCAAAGGGGGCTCTTTAGTGTTAGCCTGATTAGATTACAACAGATAAGAGTCGGGCAGAATAACGAGATTCAACCAAGTATCGGATCAGTCATCTTGATCGGATGGCTGTTCGATCTGATGGCTATTCGATCGGATTGCCATCCGATTGGGATGACTATTGTGCGGGGAGGGGATGAATGGCTATTCGATCGGATGGGTATCCGATCGGATTGCCATTCGATCCAAAGTTCTAAGTTTTTAAAGATTCAAAGTCTCAAAAGATTCCAAGTGTTGAAAGTTTCTAAAGCACGTTGTCACTTTGATCGGATGGCAGTTCGATCGGATTGCCAATCGAAGATCAAAGATTCAAAGTTCCAAAAATGTTTAAGGTTACGGAACAATGACACTTAATCGGATGGCAGTTCGATCGGATGGCTATCCGATCGGATCGCCATTCGATAATCAAAAGATTCAAGTATCCAAGTGTTAGGGTTAATGAGGCAAGTGTCACTTGATCGGCTGGCGGTTCGATCGGATGGCTATCCGATCGGATTGCCACTCAATCGGGTTGTCCTTGTCCCGTTCCTAAACTTGTAAAGTTTCTAAGTTTCAGTTTAAGCAATGACGACGGGGTACGCATTAAGACAACGGTAAACCCATCAGTGTACAGACGATCTGATCGGGTGGGAATCACCCTAGTCCGTTCAGTCACCCGTTCGTGACGGTGTTCATGTCAGAATTCATACTTCGGTTATCTTTTCTGGCAACAATCCTTCTTCAAACCAACTCTGTCGCAACCCCTGTCCCCTATTTGTCCCGGAAACGGGCGGCCGCGAGACCAGTTTTGGTGGTATCGGTATTTATTATTTTGGCAGCGGAAATTTCATCAGGACCGTATTTAGGAAATATTTTATCATAGTAAATACCACACTTTTATAATATTAAACATATTGGGATAAAACCCAATTTTTTATTACAAACATTTTCATAGGGAAATCCCTATTTTATTGAATAAAACATCTTCTTTTATTTAGGTAACTTTTATAGCCACTTTTTCCAAGCCTTCAGTGCTGTCCAGCTGGCTTCTAGTTGGCTTTCACATTTTGTTACCTGAAACACGTTTAAAAACATTTTGTAAGTGGGAAAATACTAGTGAGTGAAACCCAGTTTAATCAAGAAGAGTTTTATCCTTTAACAGTATTGAGAGCTATTACAATGTTTATGTCTACACATTTACTCATTCAGTACTGTCAATCCAGACTGGTGGGTAATATTACACATTGGCTAACTCTTTGTCCAATGGTAACGTGTTCCACATTTTGTATACAAAACCCCAACATACTGGCAGTAATTGAAGAACTACAAAGACTTAATCACTGCTTAATTGCATTGTAAAACATTTAAGGTTTTGTAAACACAGTTTACAAAAAGGAGATTACTCACATTGCTGTCTTAGACTTCTTTTAAGGGTTTCCTGGTGTTTATCTATAAATTACACAAATGCACACGTGTTAGTATAATAACCCAATATTTACATTAGTAATACCCTCCCCGAGATGGCATTCCAACGACTACGTCGGGTAAAACCCTGACAGCTGTTACGGAACCCTAGATCAATCGGGCAACGTATCTAATACGTAACCGGGGTTATAATACTTACAATGGAGCAGAACTTCGTTAATTAGGGGGTATTATGCCCGGAATTATGCCTATTTGTGTGAATTTTAGAGAGAGAAAAGAAATGTGAGCGACGGAAACTGAAGGCCCGAGCTCCCATTATATAGGGGTGGAAATCGGGTTTCTAGCGGCCCGCGTAGACCTAAGGGTCGTCTTACGCGGCCCGCATAGTAGGGATGGTATGGCCTAGCTTGTCCGGGTCAGCGTCCTAGCCTCGACGTGTGGCTGCCACGTGGCAGCCCAGGGTCTCGCCGTGTTGATGATCGCTCGCGGCCCGCGTAAGACCAGCCTTGGGTCTTCGCGGCCAGCCAAAACTCCAAAAATCTGATTTTTATTTAATTTTTATAAAAATAAAGGTATTCAGGGTCCGTTTTCGCATACGGGGTGTATTTTAAGACATATAGGGATATTTTAAAATATATTAGGGTGTCAGAAAAATATTTTAGAGGGTTGTTATATCCTCCCCACCTTGTTTTAGAGCTCGTCATCGAGATCTACTGGAATAGGTGCGGATATTTCCTTTGCATTTCTGATTCAAGCTTCCATGTGTATTCTGGTCCTCTTTTGGAGTCCCATTTCACTTTGACCAGAACTAATCTCTTGTGCTTGAGGTTATTAACTTTCATGTCTTCAATCTGTAGAGGTCTTTCTACAAACTTTAACTGTTCATTTACCTCTATATCCTTAAGAGTCACTACTAGCGATTCATCAGCTAAACACTTCATGAGATTAGATACAGGAAATATATTATGTATTCCTGCCATTTCCTCTGGCAGTTGTAACTGATAGGCTAGAGGTCCTATTCTTCTAATAATCTCAAAAGGTCCTACATACCTGGGACTTAGCTTTCCCCTTTTGATGAATCTTACCACTCCTTTCCAAGGAGAGACTTTCAATAATACTTTATCTCCTACTTGAAATTCCAATGGCTTTCTTCTGTTATCAGCATAACTCTTTTGTCGATCTTGTGCTACTTTCAGTTGTTCCTTGACTTGAATGATCTTGTCTGTTGTTTCTTGTACTATCTCAGGTCCAGATAGTTTCTTTTCTCCAATTTCTGCCCAACAGACTGGCGTTCGGCACTTTCGTCGATAAAGTGCTTCGAATGGTGCAGCATTGATACTGGTGTGATAACTGTTATTATAAGAAAATTCTATCAATGGTAAGTGATCGTCTCAATTACCTCCGAAATCAATTACACAAGCTCTAAGCATGTCTTCCAAGGTCTGAATTGTCCTTTCGCTCAGTCCATCCATTTGAGGATGATAAGCGGTGCTTAGATTCAACTTGGTTCCCATGGCTTTTTGGAAACTTGTCGAAAAATGCGAGGTAAAACGACTATCTCTGTCAGAAACAATTGATAGAGGAATTCCATGTAAGGAAACTATTTCATTTACATATAATTTAGCTAATTGTTCCATACTGAAAGTTTCTTTCATTGGTAGGAAATGAGCTGACTTAGTTAGCCTGTCTACCATCACCCAGATTGTATCATTACCTTTTCTTGTTTAAGGTAATTTGGTAACAAAATCCATTGTTATCAATTCCGATTTCCAAACAGGCATTTCCAACTGTTGCAATAAACCTTAGGGTTCTGATGTTCATCTTTGACTTGTGAACAGGTTAAACACTTTGCAACATATGCTGCTATATCCTTTTTCATTCCTATCCACCAAAAATTCTTCCTTAAGTCCTGATACATTTTATCACTTCAAGGATGCATCGTATACTTAGACTTATGGGTTTCTTCTAATATACGATGACGTAGGTTTCCTAATTTAGGTATCCACATTATTTTCTTATGAAATCTCCAAATTCCATCTTTTCCTTGTTCTAATTCCTTAATCATTCCTTTTAACTTTTCAATATCATCCTTTATTACTGATTCTTGTGCCTTTCTAATTTGTTCATTTAAATCTATTTGCAGATTTAATTTAAGAGAACGTACTCTTTTCGGCTTTTCATGATACTTTCGAGTTAAAGCATTAGCTACTACATTTGCCTTTCCTGCATGGTACTGGATATTACAATCATAATCACTAAGTAACTCCATCCAGCATCTTTGTCTCATATTCAACTCTTTTTGCCCAAAAACATACCTTAAACTCTTATGATTAGTGAAAATGGGGAACTTACTACCATAAAGGTAATGTCTCCAAATTTTGAGAGAAAAAATTATAGCTCCTAATTCTAGATCATGGGTTGAATAATTCTCTTCATGATTCTTAAGTTGTCTAGAGGCGTAAGCTATAAACTTTTGACGTTGCATTAACACACATCCATAACCTAACTTGGAAGCGTCACAATAGATTACAAAATCTTCAGTTCCTTCTGGTAACGCTAGTATGGGTGCGTTGGTTAGTCTTTGCTTAATAATTCTAAAGGTTTCTTCTTGTTTTGGTCCCCATTCAAACTTAACGGATTTACAGGTTAACTTAGTTAAGGTAATGGCTATTTGAGAAAAATCTCGAATAAATCTTCTATAATAACCGGGCAATCCTAAGAAACTTCTAACCTCGGTTGGTGACTCAGGGGATTTCCATTTGGTGATTGCCTCGATCTTGGTGGGATCTACATGAATTTCTTCATGACTAGATGTCCAAGAAATTGTAACTATTCTAACCAAAACTCACACTTCGAAAACTTAGCATAAAGCTTTACTTTTCTCAATAAACTTAGAAGTGCGTGCAGATGCGCTGCATGTTCTTCTTTGCTCTTAGAATAAATAAGAATATCATCTATAAAGACAATTATGAATTTATCCAAATATGGCTTACATATTCGGTTCATCATGTCCATAAATGCAGCTGGGGCATTGGTTAAACCAAATGGCATGACAGTAAATTCATAATGGCCATACCTTGTTCTGAAAGCGGTCTTAGGAATGTCCTTTTCCTGTACCTTTAATTGATGATATCCTGACCTTAAATCGATTTTAGAGAAAAATCGTGCTCCTTGCAATTGATCGAACAGATCATCGATTCTCGGTAATGGATACCGATTCTTAATCGTGACTTTGTTAAATTCGTGGTAATCAATGCACATTGATCCGTCCTTGTTTTTAACGAATAAAATCGGTGCTCCCCATGGCGATGAGCTTGGCTGTATGAATCCCTTCTCCAACAATTCCTCTAATTGTTTCTTCAGTTCCTGCATTTCTGCGGGTGCCAAACGGTAAGGTGCTTTGGCAATTGATGCGGTTCCCGGTATCAAATGGATTCTGAATTCAACTTCTCTGTTTGGAGGTTGCCCTGGTAGCTCTTCTGGAAATACATCTGGAAACTGGGATACTACTGGAATATCCTTTAATTCTTTTCCTTTAGTGTTAGTGATTATAGAAATTAAATACACTAATGACCCTTTTCTTATATAACTTGCGGTTTTCATCATAGAGATGAACTTTGTGGATCTAAAGGTTTTATTTCCATTGATTGTGATCTTTTCACCCCTTGGTGAATTTACTTGAATTGACTTTTGATTACATAAAATACTGGCTTTATTGGCTATTAACCAATCTATTCCTAACACAACAGCAAATCCTGCCAAATTCATTAGGTAAAGATTTGCAATAAATTTCTGATTTAAAATTTCTATTCTTGCTTCCTACAAGATTTCAGAAATCTTAATGGTTTCCCCATTTGCTGTCTCTACTAGACATTCTGGTGGGAGTTTAGTTAATGGTTGATTGAGAAGTTTGCAAAATGAAGTATTAATAAAACTTTGGTTCGCACCAGAGTCAAATAATACTTTAGCAAAAACATCATTAACTAAACGTACCAGTGATCACATCCGGGATCATCTTTGCTCTTTCTGCAGTCAGAACAAATGCTCTAACGTTTTTAGTATTCTTGGTGTTTGTGGCTGGAGCTAGCTTTGGACGGTTAGGCTTGATATGACCTTGTTCTCCACAGTTGAAGCATATCCTGTTGTTAGGCTTCTTCCTGCAATCTTCCTTCTTGTGTCCTGATATTTTGCAGAAGTTACAGTATATGGCGCATCTTCCTGAATGCTTCCTTTTGCAATACCTGCAATAGGGTGCAGAGGTAGAGCCTACATGTTTCCCGCGGTTAAAATTTCCAGAACGGAATTCTTGGGTAAGCTTCTAGGTTAGGTTCCTCCTCTGATCCTCTTCTCATGTACGGACTAATTCATCTGTCAAGGTGTTTGCTAGTTCTACTGCTTCTTCTATGGTTTGAGGTCTAGCTGCCTTGACTACATGCCTTATCTCCCCAATTAATCCCCAAATGTAACGGGAGATTAGTACTGGTTCTGGCGATGCAAGGGTTTGTACTATTCTAGCATATTCAGAGAATAATGTAGTATAACCCTTACTATCTACTCCAGTCATCCTAAGGTTTAGGAATTTATTTGCTATCTGTTCTTTTTCATTGGGAGGGCAGAATTTCCTTTCTACCATGTTTTTAAATTCTTCCCATTCCATATTATAAGTTCTATTACTTCCCCTAGATCCAAGGATAGTGTTCCACCATTCTAGTGCTGAATTCTTAAACAGATTGGAAACAAACATTATCTTATCCTCTTCCGCGCATTTACTTATTCTTAAGACTACCTCAGTCTTTTCTATCCAGCGTAGAGATGCAACGGCCCCTTCATTGTCCGAGAATTCCATTGGTTTACAAGACAAAAATTCTTTATAAGAACAACCATAAGACACGGTTCTTCTTCTTTTGGGAATGGGAACTTGAAGTACGGGTCCATTGTTCACGCTGTGTTCAGGTTCAGAGGGTCGTTTACTATCATGTTTACTTTTATTTTCTGCTTCCTTAACCGTTTTGATAATATATGGCATTGCATCTATTATCCCTTTGTGCTACTATGTGTTGCATGACACTGTTATCCACTTGGTTTCCATTATTGTTTTTGTTCGGGTTTTCATTATCCAAGTTATTGTTACTCTGGTTATCATTATTCTGGTTTTCCTGGTTCACTTCGTTGTCCATCTAAATTTTAAACATTTACCAATTATTAATATCACAAAATAATTAATAATTTAGGCAACAATCACACAACACACATATTGGTCAAAAAACGTCGAGCATTGCGACTTACTCTTTCTTATCTATTATACATCTACTACAAACTGATACTAGAATTTAAAATTACAATACTACTATGCATCGCTAACCACGAAGTGGTCTATACTACAACATATATTATTATTATTCCTATTATTACATATATATTATATATATCATACACACATATTATATATTATTATTATATTATTATTACTATCTCCTCCATCACCTCCATGGATATGGATTCATCCAGAAATCCATATGGTGCTCGTCGTACTTCTAGTCGAGTCGCTCTCCGACCTGCCTCATTCTCTCGCTACTCTCTAAAATCTCTTCTCCGAAAGTTCGGAGCTCTTGCACATTTTCTACACTCATTGGGGGTGCAAGTGCTGGTACTGGGGCATGGGTTCCTCCCGAGGGTACGGATTCTCTAAGATCTCCCTAATGTATTCATCGTTATCGTAGTAGGGATCTAAAGGGTCCAGACCTGGATAGGTTGCTAGATTCGGCATGGGTTCGTCATTTAGGTGATAGCGTGGCACATAATCCCTATGATCATCGAACCATGGATCATAATCTGGGTCTAAGGGATTAGGGGCTGGTATCCTAGGTATCTCCTCAGGGTTAAAATCATGCATTTGGACTTGGTTTTCTGGGTTGTTTTCTATCTCCATCGGCTGCGTGGGAAACAAAGGTAAGGGTTGTGGGGCTATTAGTTGTTCCAGGTTTGGGTCGGCAGCTGTGGTTGCTAGGATATGAAAATTAGCTAAGCTTCTATTAAGCATATCCTGTGTATGGGCATCTGTCTCTCGCTTAGCTGCTGCTAGGACTCTCTGCTGTTGCAACTTTCGCATTCTTTTCCTACGCTCGTGTGCTCCCTTACTGAACCATCCTCTCTTTTTATGAGGGAATGGCTCTTCAGACTAAGCCTTAAACACAAACATCCCTTCTTCATTATCAGTTGCATACCCAGGGAGGGCAGGCTGTGAAGAGGTACCTTCACTCCTAGGTGAATCGAACAAATGACGATATGCGTCTGAGGGTCCTTGATCACTCATACTGTAACTAACAAATAGTCAAATAACACATAACTGTAGGATCGTGTATCTGACCCGAATGAGTCTATCAGAGGAGTTTTACTTCGTTTCAGAGGCGGAAACTAAGAAACAAAGGTAGAAACAACTTGTTCTTCACTTTAAACACTGATTTGATTAATCTAACAGCAATTATAATCAGTTTTCACACCGGCAGCACTTTGGTACAATTTTCTGATTTCCCTCTAAATGACATATACACTAGCCTATTTATAGTGTTTCTGATTCCCCACGAAATGACATGGTGTCATTTCGAGCGGAATCAGCACTTAACTTTCGAGCGGAATTAGAACTTAACTTTCGAGCGGAATTAGAAACTTATGTGATTTAGCTTGAAATGCAAGGTGTCATTTCGAGCGGAATCACCCCTAAAAACCACTATCTTGTTTTTCGTGCCCTGATCTAACTATTACAATAATCCCCTTCTGCATTTAGTAGTGACAAGTTGCCGTGGAAGAGTTTGACAACCGCTTGGCTTGGCTTGGGGACCAAATAGCAAGATCCGTTCGGATCAGACCAGGATGAATGGGATTGGTTTGACCTCTCGCTCGGAATTACAAGACTCGATACAAGACAAAGTTGACAGATGCATGCACTAACAGACTCCCCCTCAGATGTTGACGAGTGTCACGTGTCGAGTCTTTGCAACTTCAGTCTTTATCAGTCTTTGGGCTTCACTCTTTCTATCAGCATCAACAGACTCCCCCTAACAAAGTGCTAGCATATCTTTAGTTCTTCAGCATCATCTGCTTCAGGATCATAGACTGGCTTACACTCTCTTTTCTTAGTCTTCAGGTATCGGAAACCTGGCTCTTTAAAACATAAGCTTGTCAGGATCGAATGACCTTCCGGAGGTTGTTCCAATATCGTAACCTGGCTTTTATCCAATTCAGGTATTCTCAGGATTGATAAATCCAGCTCTTTCATAATCCTGCACAATCTCTACCTCAAAGTAAATTTTCTAAATTTAACAATTCAATGTATGCACTAACACTGACTCTCCCTAAAAAATAACTCAATATTCTAGATGAACCATTTTAAAATTTGATCAAAACACATTTGATTTTCAAACACATACTTCTTTTCACAAACATGTCATCATGTTTAGCACTTGGGATTTTGAAAATCAGCTCTCCAACATCAGTTGTTGAAAATCTTTTTGGATTTTTCAAAAATTTATGCTAAAACACACCGAAAATCTTTTTGGATTTTTGAATGTAAAGAAATGCAGTAAAAAATATTTACAGACAATATTTTTGTGAGTTCGTGCAAGAGGATTATATCAGTTTTTGACAAGTCACAAGTACCGTTGAGCTTAGTTACACATTAAGAATTAAACAATTCACTTAGATTGCCGATATACTGATCCACTTAAATTTTCACACAAATTTCAACCGATTCAGGATATGAGTTAGATGTTTTAAGAACTTAAACTCATACATGTGTCCCACCTCTTGAATATACTCCCGTATCCAGATCCCAATATTCAGTCTTACAGGTGAGTATACCACAGATGATATCTGTAAGGGAATAAATTATAGTACGAAACCGTGAGAGCTCAGGTCAGAACTTCCGTTCAGCAGAGAGATGACGGCTCGACTTTTGGTGTGTCCCCTTTAGAGGATCTTTTGTATTACAACAGCAATGACTATCAATTTTATTGTTTCATCAATTTGCTGAAGGCGGCGCTATGTTTCAAGCAAGCGGAAAGTATTATTCGAGGACTAGGTCAAAACTTCCATTTAGCAGAAGTCCCAGAATAATACCCCAGATATCACTGAGCATAAAGACCTAGAATCTCAGAAAGAGGGACCTTTCAAACAAGATTTCAGGGGTTACCTATATATCCAAGTAGTGTTCCCCACAAAATAAGCAGGTTTGAATTTAAGTTTATATCCCGAAAAAGCTTACTAAATGTGTAAAAACCTATCGGCATATCATCAGTGAGACTGTTTAACGCTATTTAAACAATACATTTCTTTAGCATACTATGACCGTCTACTGATGTACTATCATTTCCTCTTCTTTGACACTAAAACTCATTTTTGTATTTTATCATGTTTTTGACTTTCTTTTTCAAATTTTCTAATATTTTTGGATTTTCAGAAATTTCTACTCCCCCTAAAATGCAAACACATTAAAGGAAATTTGAAAACAAACTATACAGAAAGTGACAACTGATATCAAATCACTTCAAATCGCCATCCACTTGGCATAAACAATCAGAACTCCCCCTTTCACAAAACTATTTTCTCATTATGATTTCAAAACACTTAAGTTTGTTTTAACCAAAATGATTTTTCCGGAAAATAAGTTTTGTCGATTTTACCACTTGTAAGTTAGAGGTGTGGTTCATCACATTGTCTTTCAAAATACCAATTGTAAGTTTGGTCCAATCAAGTTCAACCTAATGACCTTGATTAACCATTTGTAGGAAAAACAAGTACAACTTAATGTCCTTGATTTACCACTTGTAGGTGTAAACCTTCATCAACCAACTTGTAGGAATACCACATCTACACAAAATCATTTTACCAATAAAGATACCGATTCCTGCTTCACACTTACCAACCTGGAAACTCCGGCAATTCACACTTATCCTGTAAAAATTCAACTATTTTTAAGATTCAATCACACAATCAATTACTAAGAAAGATACCGATTCCTGATCCACGATTACAAACTTGGGATCTCCGGCAAGTCAGATTGTTTAAGGGAAAAGAATTTCCACCCAAGTCTGACCAACCTTGGGTGTTTTTAGCTCTTTTAGGTCTTGTTCAGTAGGGTTGTAAGTTGCCTTTTTAGTTGCATAAAAATCTTTACCCCCTTTTACTTTCCCATCAAGCATTTTCCCAAAAAAATTCTTAAAATTTCCATTGAAAACTTTCTCGATATCAAATTCATTCTTCTCAGAGTAAAATTGATCCGAGATCTCAACCTTACCAACTTTCTGTTTAATCTTCTCAAACTTCAGTGATGGAAATTCATCATCATTCACTGAAGATACAAAATTTACCTCTTTTACCTCACCTTGTGACTCTTCTGGCTTTGTGGAACCAGATTCATCGCCGACTTTTACGTCACCCTTCTTAACAACCCACATTTGACTATCTTTTGCTTTCCTTTTGTAAAAATTCTTATTAGAACATTCACCAACCTCATAAGTTGAGTTTTCAAAAATTCTGAATTTTTCGGTTGGAGGTTCAACATCAACAACTATTTCTTTCAGTTTTTCAGAAACTCCCTGTTTAGTTTTAGCATTTTTTGGACAGTTCCATGCAATGTGACCAGCTTCATTGCATTTGAAACAGGTTCGAGTCTCTTTTGGATGAAACACTCCAGTTCCATTCCTTTTCTTCTCAGCAAGAAACTCCTGGTTTGATTGTTTCCAGAAAGGTTTCTTCCGTTCTTCTTCTGCACTTCCTCCTGAAACAAATTTTGTGTGTGTTTTAGAAATTTTCTCATTTTTATAATTTTTAGGTGGAATAAAACCTAAACCTTTCTTTTTGTAGCTACCATTATGGTTTGGTTTCTTTTGAAAACCAGAACCAGAATTGTAACCCTTTTTCTTGTTTAATCGTTGTTGTACTCTTGAAGTGTATTTTTTAGGTTTTTCAGTAAGATTTAAATCTTTTATTTCAGAAATCTTAATTTATGTCATTTTGAAAACCTTTTTGATCATTTCATATCTAACACTTCTTATTGGAAATTCTTTGTCAGAATATAATTTGTCAGAATCATTTAAAGTGTATGCTACTTCAAATGTTTCATCATCCAAATTTGCTTTTGATAACAAAAACTCTTTACTGTAAGCCCTTTTAACCGACGATTTTGAACTGTTGACTGACGAACTTGACCCTCCAGACTCAGATTTTGACTCAGACTCCTCATCAGTATCCAACACCTGATCGACCAACTTTTTGATTAACTCCGACTCATGATCAGTGTAAGACGATGTGAAAGTAACGTCAATGTTTTCTGATAAATCATCAGTTGTATCGGTTTTTAGCTTTATATTGACTGCTTTTTCAACTTGCTCCTCATTCGGTTTTCTGGGAGAATACCCTTCCCAGATTGGAGGCGGACACTTGTTATAGCTAACAGCCGGTTTCTTACCAGTATCCTTCTTCTTTGTCTTTTCATCCTTGAATGCTTCGAAACCTGCAACAGTAGGATAAATTTGATCAATAAGATAATCAGAACTAGAATAACTTTGCAATAAGCGTCTGATTCTCTCATTCTCAATTTTCTCCTTCTCCAACTCTTGTTTCAGTGTAGCACATTCTTCGATGTAATGATTTATAGCTTTTTGCTTTGACATCATCGTAGCATTCATCATCGTTAAAGCATCTTCTCTCTCAGAGTTAGTCTTTTGAAGACCAGTTACTGTTCTGTTCAAAACATCATATGATTCTTTCACGTAGTTAAGATTGAACAAATAATTTTTCCTTCATCTTCTCAAACTCTACCATCTTCTCATCTTTAGCTGCACATTCCTTGCATGGTTCCAAACATTTCAAGCAAGGCTTGACGACCTCCACAATCTTTTCTACTTCAACTATCTTCTCAACTTCAATCACTTTCTCAGCTTCAGTCACCCTTTCTGCTTCACTTACCTGCTCAGTCTCAACACTCTCCTTAGCAACACTATTAACTTCATCATTCTGAACAACACTTTCAACCTTCATTTCTTGTTGTTCTTTTGCAGCTCGTTTCTCCTTTAGCTTCTCCAGACGATCTGCAAAATAAAAATGAAAACTTTTAGGAGAAAGATGAGATTTTGCAATATTAATATGTTTTTCTTCTTCATCATCACTACTGTCATCTGTTGGTGACTAATCAAACTCAATTGACTTTTCAGCATTATCATCTGAAGAACCAGAATCAGCTGGTGTTTGATAAAAAACAACTTCCTTTTCTGAACTTTCATCACTTTGTGAACTTTTATCTGAGCTCTGTGAGCTTTCTTCAAATGCAACAGACTCTTCTTCTGTATTCTTCACAATTTCACCAATAGACTTCATCCATGTGGTAAACATATCTGGTTCTTTCACTATTTTAGCAATGAAAGCTTTTAATTCTCCTTTTTCATCAACAAACAGATCCCAGCTAAATCCTTTAGGCAATTTTTCATCATCTTGAAAATTCCAGTTAAAGTTCTCTTGATTCCCAGACATGCTCTTTTTGAATCCTCGATCACTTTTCTACCATGAGCCACCTGTGGTTCTTGCTGTTGTTGCTGACCAACTTGCTGATATATGGCTTTCCGATAATAGTCATCTTTTTCGAATGGATTCTGTACATCACTAGCTTCTCTGTTCTTGCATTCCCTCTTGAAATGACCTTTCTCTCTGCATCGAAAACAAGTAACTTTAGATTTATCAAAACCTAAAGTAGAAACATGTGCATCAAGAAAGTCATTTCTTCCAGTAATCAGCTTAAATTTTTCAGCTCGTCTAAGAACACTAGCTAGACACCATTTGATGTCCATAAGCTCCATCTCTCAGCGTCTATCTGATCGTAATCCTCCTTTGTAAGCATAGGATTCCCGATCCACCCTGCAACTAATCCTTCATAAGAAAATAGCACGGAACCAAGTAAAGCCATGTGATCTTTCGCAACCTCTTCAGAAAATTTTTGACCATCTGGAAGATTCAATGCAATGTTGCACTGTATCACATAACCATTTCCAGTCTTTGTGCTTTAAGAATGGAAGCTTGATGTAGTATCTTTTGGATTGACACTCGGGTATGAAGAGAAACCACTGCTATTTTTAGAACTTTGATCAACTTTTTCAGATGAATCTTCAGCACTAAACGCAGTTTGGATTTTCAGACTTCTTTCAACTTCTGGAACACTGCCTTTGTAATACATTTTTACATCCTGTTGACCACTTGGACTGTTCATCCTCGCGATCTTTTGCTGTTCCAAATCTTGACCCTCAATCTTCTCGATAAACTGAGAAATCGTTAACCCATCATAAACTCCAGTGTTCTTCAAATTCATCAAGTATGTGCCCCATTCCTTTTGTGGTAAAGCGTCAGCTAACTTGTCTACCCACTCTTCATGATCCTTTTTTATACTAAGCATCGACATGGATCGCACCAAGTGGCAGTATCTTTCAATCAGCTTCTTTGTATCTTCATCGAGTAAACCTGTGAACAAATCAAACTCTTTCTTGAGCAGTGCCTTCTTGCTCTTAATCATATTCTTACTACCCTCAAACTTGACTCGAAGAGCATCCCATATTAATTTTGAAGTCTTGTCATGTTGAAGCAGTATAAAGATGTCTTCTTTGATTGCTTGCTGAAGCAGACTGATCATCATCTTTTCAGCTCTGTACATTTCTTGTTCTTTGTCATTGAATTCCGAGAGTTCTTTGATAACTTGCAGATCAGTACGTGGTAAGACATACTTCTTTAGAATACACTCCCACGATCTAAGATGATTAGCTTGAACCCAGTTTTTGAAGCGATCCTTCCATCCGTAATATTCTTCAATGCTCATTAATTTCGGGGGTTTTTGTGTTGTTCCGGTTTCATTTTCCAAATTCATGTTTTGAGCAATCGAAGCCGGAGTAACCGAAAATGTAGCGAACGCGTTGTAAAAATCGTTGTCCATGGTTCTTGTTCAAGCGAAATATCAATCTATCACTATTGGAGCGGAATAAGCACTGAAGTTGAAGCGGAATCACAGTCAATGTTCGAGCGGAATCTCACTTGATGACAGTTTGGAGCTGAATCAGACAACTGAAATCACAAATCTCGATTTGACCAACAAAACCACTAAACTAATAACTTCAAGTGTAATCACATGGGCCAACAACAGTTATTGGATGCACACAATATTTAATACACTCGACTGTTGATCCTTTGACAATTAATCAAATTGATTGGGCCAAGATTTGAGTGAACCGATGACTTTGATTCTAATGAATAATGGAGCCGACAACTTTAATACCCAATGGAATATGATTGGGCCGCTTGTTAAGTGGTCACATGGGCTGCCTATTCAATTCATGTGGCCGACATTTCTTTAAATGTAATATGTAGTTTGAAATTTGATTGGGCCAAATACTGCTTTCACATGTAAAGTCCGACAAACTCTTCAATCTCTAAACAGTCAAGTGTCGACTTAATACTTTGGAGCGAAATCTCTGATATTGTATCCAGGAGCGAAATCAGCAAGAAACATTGGAGCGAAATTAGAATATGGTAGCCTGGAGCGGAATCAGGAACTATTTTGGAGCAAAATCTGAGTTTGCAGCCTGGAGCGGAATCAGGAACTATTTTGGAGCGGAATCAACAATTTCAAGCTGAATCAGAAAAAGTTCTCTCTGAGCGGAATCACTTCTCGAGTCCATTTCACCCACTTTTAGTCCGAATTTTAACTTGTAACTTTCAAGGGCTTGTTAACATGTAATTTCACACAATCTGTGAAAATTTGATCCAATTTTGACCGTTAAAACTTCCTGAAATGATGAAAGAAGGTGTAGAAGATAGAAAATGCAACAAATATCAGCTGTAATCTGCAGAACTCCTCCTCCTAAGCTCTGATACCACTTGTAGGATCATGTATCTGACCCGAATGAGTCTATCAGAGGAGTTTTACTTCGTTTCAGAGGCGGAAACTAAGAAACAAAGGTAGAAATAGCTTGTTATTCACTTTAAACACTGATTTGATTAATCTAACAGCAATTACAATCAGTTTTCACACCGGCAGCACTTCGGTACAATTTTCTGATTTCCCTCTAAATGACATATACACTAGCCTATTTATACTGTTTCTGATTCCCCACGAAATGACATGGTGTCATTTCGAGCGGAATCAGCACTTAACTTTCGAGCAGAATTAGAACTTAACTTTCGAGCGGAATTAGAAACTTATGTGATTTAGCTTGAAATGACAAGGTGTCATTTCGAGCGGAATCACCCCTAAAAACCACTATCTTGTTTTTCGTGCCCTGATCTAACTATTACAGTACAAGACTCGATACTAGACAAAGTTGACAGATGCATGCACTAACAATAACAATAAAATACAGATATGCACATATTTTCATAATTAATTTCCTAACAATTTGAATAATATCTTGGTGTCAGCAGAACACTTCTGTGGCTGAATCAGTGGCTAAGCTCTGATACCACCTTCTGTCGCAACCCCTGTCCCCTATTTGTCCCGGGAACGGGCGGCCGCGAGACCAGTTTTGGTGGTATCGGTATTTATTATTTTGGCAGCGGAAATTTTCATCACGACCGTAGTTAGGAAATATTTTATCAGAGTAAATACCACACTTTTATAATATTAAACATATTGGGATAAAACCCAAGTTTTTATTACAAACATTTTCATAGGGAAAATCCCTATTTTATTGAATAAAACATCTTCTTTTATTTAGGTAACTTTTATAGCCACTTTTTCCAAGCCTTCAATGTTGTCCAGCTGGCTTCTAGTTAGCTTTCACATTTTGTTACGTGAAACGCGTTTAAAAACATTTTGTCAGTGGGAAATTCTGGTGAGTGAATCCCAGTTTAATCAAGAAGAGTTTTATCCTTTAACAGTATTGAGAGCTATTACAATGTTTATGTCTACACAATTACTCATTCAGTACTGTCAATCCTAACTAGTGGGTCATATTACACATTGGCTAACTCTTTGTCCAATGGTAACGTATTCCACATTTTGTATACAAAACCCCAACATATTGGCAGAAATTGAATAACTACAAAGACTCAATCCCTGCTTAATTGCATTGTAAAACATTTAAGGTTTTGTAAAAACAGTTTACAAAAAGGAGATTACTCACATTGCTGTCTTAGACTTCTTTTAAGGGTTTCCTGGTGTTTATCTATAAATTACACAAATACACACGTGTTAGTATAATAACCCAATATTTACATTAGTAATACCCTCCCCGAGACGGTATTCCAACGACTACGTCGGGCAGAACCCTGACAGCCGTTACGGAACCCAAGATCAATCGGGCAGCATATCTAATACGTAACAGGGGTTATAATACTTACAACAGAACAGAACTTCGTTAATTAGGGGGGTATTATGCCCGGAATTATGCCTATTTGTGTGAATTTTCGAGAGAGAAAAGAAATGTGAGCGACGAAACTGAAGGCCCGAGCTCCCATTATATAGGGGCTGAAATCAGGTTTCTCGCGGCCCGCGTAGACCTAAGGGTCGTCTTACGCGGCCCGCGTATTAGGGATGGTTGGGCCTAGCTTGTCCGGGTCAGCGTCCTAGCCTCGACGTGTGGCTGCCAAGGGTCTCGCCGTGTTGATGATCGCTCGCGGCCCGCTTAAGGCCAGGCTTAGGTCTTCGCGGCCCGCCACAGCTCCAAAAATATGATTTTTATCTAATTTTTATAAAAATAAAGGTATTCAGGGTCCGTTTTCGCATACGGGGTGTATTTTAAGACATATAGGGATATTTTAAAATATATTAGGGTGTCAGAAAAATATTTTGGAGGGTTGTTATAAACTCCAGAATATAGGGATATTTTAAAATATATTAGGCTTAAGTCTACAGTCCGTTTCAATCCTGATCTCACCTTTTTTTGGTAAAAGGCTTAAGAAAAGATGAAGATAAACATAGGTTTTAGTTGAAAAGTATAGATTTAGTAATGATTTAGTGTAAAAACACATGAAATTCCTTAGATATGAGCTAGATCTTGAACAGAATGACATCACCCAACAGTTTGTACAACCACCATGATGACGTCACCCTCAAGAGCTCAGATCTTAGAGTTTTCATGGTGAAAAGTGAGATTTCAAAGGAGAATCATGTAGAGAATAGTGTAGTGATCAAAGATGTACAAGAATCTAGTGTAAAACGTACCGAAATCTCCAAGAAATAGAAGAAAAGAGGAGTGCATGCGTCTAGTTCGAGTGAGGCTGTCACATCAGTGAAAATGATGTGACAGGCCTATTTATAGTGTGGGAGAGAGAAGGAGAGGCGGTGTGCATGGATCGGATGGCAACTCAGTCGAATGGCCATCCGATCGGTTGGTCATCTGATCGGATGGTCATCCGATTGGATTGCCATTTGGCCAATCCCATCCTTTCTGCGTTCCCGTCTTTGATTTGTTTTGCGAGTTAGATTAAGCATTGTGTATTATTGGGTAACAGTATCACATAACTAGATTATATCATTAACACAAAAGTTTCCATAGTTTCAATAGTTTCCATCGTTTCCACCAGTTACAAAACTCCCGTCCCTCGTTCAACCAAGTCTCAAGTTTCACGAGCCTCAAGAGTCAAGCACCAAAGTATCAAGTCTCATAGAATCATAGTATCATAGAATCATAGCATAAGTTTCACCAAGTATCAAAAGTATCAAGTATCACATAGTTTAGGGACTAAAAGTGACAAAAGCTAAAAGTCTAGGGACGCAGGCGTTACAATCAGGGATGCGCAGATTACCCGTCCTGAGCTGTTGCATGAAACGACTGACAAAATCCTCCAAATTCGAGACAATCTGCTGAAAGCTCGGAGTCGTCAGAAAAGTTACGCCGATAGATGCCGCAAGCCCCTTGAATTTGACGTTGGCGATCACGTACTCCTAAAGGTTGCACCTTGGAAGGGGGTGATCAGATTCGGCAAGAAAGGAAAGCTCGCGCCTCGATATGTTGGACCCTTTAAGATTCTGGAAAGGATTGGTAAAATGGCCTACAGACTCGAACTACCAGAAGAACTTAGTAATGTCCACCCGAATTTCCACGTTTCGAACCTCCGAAAGTGTCTAGCCGACCAAGAATTTCATCTCCCTCTTGAGGATTTACAAGTGGACGAAACATTACACTTCGTGAAAAAACCTCTCGAGATCATGGGCCGAGAAACCAAGGTACTCCGACGCTCACGCATTCCCATTTTGAAGGTTCGCTGGAAAGGCAAACGCGGCGCCGAGTTCACCAGGGAACTCGAAAGTGACATGAAGGCGAAGTATCCGCAATTGTTTGTTACGCCTACTTCTTAAATTTTGGGACAAAATTTCCTAAAGTAGGGCAGGCTGTAACAACCCGACTTTTTGAAAGTCAAAGTACAAGTCAAAGTCCAAGGAAGAAAAGATTGCTAATTGCGATCTGTCACTCCTTGCTTAATTACTGATTTGTGCTTCTTGACTTGTATTCGAATTCTATTATTTGTTTGCTTTAGTTGTACTATGTGGAGTATCTATAACAAATCGAGGTTTAATCGCTAATCGCCTTATCACTAATCGCATCGCTATCGCACCGCAACTCGAATTATGTGTTCTGGATATTTTTTTACGTGTGTGTGCTTTTATGTGTAACTTGTGCATGTTATGTTTATGTTGAGGTGATTAATCGCAATCACAATCGCAACTCTATCGCAACGCAATCTAATCGCAAATGCTAAACGTAAGTTATTTATGTTGATTGTATGTTAGATATAGTAGTTAGGTTATTTGTGTAACTAATGGGTAATACTATCGCATCGCTCACTCGAAACGCATCGCAACGCTCAACGCGTGAAACGAAACGCCGAAGTCTAACTCGCCGGACCACTCGATCGAATGGTCATCCAAACGGATGACCATCCGATCGGATGGCTATCCGATCTATGTGCCATGCAATCCGTCACATATGCACACTTTCCTCTTTTGGCAACCTATAAATACCCCTGTCACATCACAAACAGTGATGTGACAGCTCTCTCTTCCGACCAGCGTGCTCAAGCCCTCTTTTCTTTCGATTTCTCGCGATTCTTGTAAGTTTCTTCCTCAAATCTTGTACTTCTATGATCTAAATGCACTTCTTCATCATTTTCACCTATGAATCTTCACTTTTAACTGTGAAATCAGTGGATTTGAGGTGTTCTAGGATGATGTCATCATGGGGTTCTTATGAACTTCAAGGTTTGGCCTCATTCCACCAAGAACAACTCAGATCTACATGATTTCCACATGTTTTAACACTATTTTCGTATAGATCTAAACATTTTCATGAGTAGAAGGATTGAAAGATGGTTTCACAACTTTCTTTCAACTCTTTTACACTCAAAGCCTTCAAAACCAATAGAATCGGATGTAGTAGCCACGCCACTCCGGCTCTAGAGGTTCTCAGGGTGAGGTGTTAACTCAGGATTATAGTATAGGTTCTTTTAGGGATACCCAAATCGCTATAAGCGATGGCTCTGATACCATCTTCTGTCACACCCCGACTCGCAGTGGAAGACAATCGCGGGGTGCGGCAGACACATGGCACTCCTCATAATTTAATAACATTACATTACATAAAACAGGAGCATCGGTTACAACGTCTTCGGACTATCACCTTACAAACCATATATTAAAAGCGGTACTACAAGCCATTATAGCTTTTATTATGCTACGTCCGCCTACAAGATCCTTCCATACGCACATGCTCATTCCTGTTTCGTTTTACCTGAAATACATATTAGTTTTAAAAAGGTCAGCTAAACGCTGCTGGTGAGTTCCACTGGTTTGGTTGTTTCATTTCAAAATGTATCAACATGTTTAATTGCACATATCACGGTTCATAGATGGAATTACACGAGTGTCACAAGTGAAACCTAGACTGTTTTAATCGTACTGTGTCACACAGACATTTAATCGCACCACCTGTATCACATGCAGTTTAATGCCCTCGGGTAGTTATGTCTAACAGCATAACCTGGTTAGGACGCGTGCAGTTGCCTAGCTGCCGGCCGCACCTGTCCGGCGGGCAACTGGGTTTGTCAGACCAATAGTGCTATCCACTGCCCACGGCTTACGTTAATCACTTGTATCGGGGCTAATATCGTGTGTTAGATAATTCACATCATAGCAAGTTGGTGTAATTAACACAGTTTGTAACATGCAAATCACCCCTGAAAACAGTAAAACAGATTAAAAGTGGGGGAGTGAAACTCACAATGCAAATAGTAGTCTCGGCTAAAGAGTGTTTAATCAACGAAATCAGCTTTAATAGCACACATGCAAGTAAGGACTCAAATCAGTATTTAAGTCGGTAATGGTTATAATTTGGATTTGGTCAGGAGTTTTCACCCTGGATTGAGTCTATAGGACACGGGTATGGTGATGGAGGTCAGGGTAGTATTAGTTTTCAGTTTGGCTTCCAGGCACCGGTTCGCGTGCCAGTCAATGTCAGTAGTTTAACATGTTCGGACAATGGTACGAGAATACAAATAGTGCCAACATGTTGTTATTTAAGAATGATTAACTTTTCATTAAGGGAGTTTGGGTGTTTGGGGAGTCCAGGTTGCCCAATTTTGAGTTTCCGTTTCCACCGTCAGGTATTTTCCCGAACTGGTATTGGACACACACCAAGTGTCCACTCCGCCCTGGAATCTTCCAGAATATTCCCCGTGTTCCAATTATAGTATTTGTCGGGTTGGGTCAGTTCCCAGTTCCGGCAGGTTCGTTACACGGTAAACTGCCGAAATTGATTTAAAATAACCCATTTTTAATCCCAAAAATTCCCATTTTATCTATAAGGTGAATAAAATTCTGAAATTTTTTATAAAACTCAGTAAAAATCTGTAGAATATGGGAAAAATTTAAGGGAATATATTTTGGCATTTTACTTGTCTAAATAAATTATATATTAAACAATATTTAACCACATAATTAACATTAATTACCATCAGTGATCCAAAAATTCCCAAAAAGATTCCTGGACATCCCTTATGTTTCCATAAACATCTCCAAAAATTTTAAGATTTTTCCGATTTCTTTTCGGTGTGTTTCCGGCTACCGAAAATTCGCAAAAACGCGGATTTTTAACCCAAATCAAAACTCAACCACTAGATTCCTAATTTTCTCAGAATATTCCTCATACGTTCCTTAGTGTCTCTGTAAAATTTGGTGATTTATTGAATCCGTTTGGTATTTTTTTCCAGAATTCTTTTTTTGTAAAACAGTCAAAATTTTACCAAAAATCGTAGAAAATTCCGAAAATTCTAAAAGTTTACGTGGACCTTCCTGACACTACCCTTCATCACCACACCAAATTTCAGCTCAATCTAAGTATCACGGACCAAGTTATAGCCAAAACAAAATTCTTCCTATCTTAGATTCAGTTTTCGGATGTTATACCTAGCGCAAGCTTCGATTCCAAGCGTTCCTTGTGAGTACAGAAGTATGTGTGGGCTATATTCAGTACCTACACATCAAGTACAATCCAAATATGCTAGAACTTAGATCAATCAAGCTTTGATTCATTGTTTTTGGTTAATCGAATAGTTAGGCGATTTTTGTCGAATAAGTGTTGATTAGGGTATCAAAACCCAAAAATTTTTAACCATGGCTGCCATATAACACCAGGGAACTCCCATGGTGTTCTTATTCAGCCCCTAAACTTGTTTAAACCTTCAAAATTCATGGATTAAAAAGGGTTTTTAGGTTGTAAATCATGTATAATCAAGAAATCATGGTTAAAACTATAAGAAACAAGGCTAATACCTTGGATTTGATGGTGTTTAGGACAAGATCAGCTGAGATTCAATTGTGAGGGTGCAGATCTCATGGAAATTTTGGATGAAAATGGAATAAATAAAAGGATTAAAAAGAAAAAAATATAATAAAATAAGGGGGGGTTTGGTGGCGGTTTGGGTGGGCCCCCTAGGGCCACCTCGTGCTTCGTATAACACGATAAAAGATGATGTTTATCTTCCGTTGAGTGTTTAGGTTAGTTTGCGGGTCCCGGACGCGTTCTCGATTTACGTGAAGGACTCCGTTTTGCGCGTACTTAGTGTCAAAAGACTCGGTTTTAAAAATCATGCATAACCGTCTTGAAATCCGAACCCAGTTACGTTTTAATCATAAAAGACTCGTATTAGGGTGGTTTAAGTGTTTTTAAGCTTGATCGATCGTTCCTTGCACGTTTGATTGCCTTATGTTATTCCTGAAACGAAAGCGTTTCCCTAACCGGGTAGCTGCTTCGTTTTGCGTGCCCGATCTCTGATTGGCTTCAAACCTTATGTCACAGTCTAAGACACAAAACTAAGTTGTTCCTGGAACTCGAAATCTTAAATGATGCTACCGATAACCTGATAATCAATGTCAAAGGTTTAATACGCTGTTAAACGGAATGCTCCGGTTTAACACGCGTTTAAAGTCTAAGGATACCAATATCACATCATGGGTCCTTATTAGTGTCATGTCAGTCATAACGTGTTCTCGGATGCCTCCGAGACATAACAGATATAAGTTAATCAAGCATATAAGTCACACATGTTTTTAGGGTTTTCGCGCAATTAAAGTGTTAAGTGTGCTTTACAGTTTTGGACCGTTTAGGGTGTACCTGGTTTCGTCATGGGTGTCACAGTCTCCCCTAGTTTAGAAATTTCGTCTCTGAAATTCAATTCGTCTAGTTAGGGAAGAGATGTGGGTATTTTCTACGGAACTCATCCTTCCGTTCCCAGGTATACTCAGGTCCTTGCTTCGAGTTCCACCGGACTTTCACCAGCGAGATTTTGTTATAACGTAGTTGTTTGGTCTTCCCGTCTACTATTTCCACCGGTTCCTCCACAAAGTGGAGTTTGTCATCAATGTGCACATCTTCTAACGGTATAATAGCTGCTTCATCCGTGAGACATTTCTTTAAGTTGGATACGTGGAAGACATCGTGAATTATGCTCAGTTCATCTGGTAATTTCAGTCGGTATGCTACAGCTCCAACCTTGGAAATAATTTTATACGGCCCAATGTATCTCTGAGCCAACTTTCCTGCCTTGCCAAACCTAATCACTCCTTCCCACGGTGACACTTTTAACAGTACTTTGTCACGTACTTCAAACGACAACGGTTTCCTGCGAACATCGGCGTAACTTTTCTGCCGAACTCGGGCCGCTTTCAGTCTACTCTGGATCTTATGCACCTTGTCTGTCGTCTCTTGAATTAGTTCAGACCCCGTGAGTTGAGTATCGCCCACTTCCGCCCAAAAAAGTGGCGATCTGCACTTCCAGCCATATAGTGCTTCGTACGGTGCAACTTGTATGCTACTATGATAGCTGTTATTGTAAGAGAATTCAATGAGGGGAAGGTGCTTATCCCAACTTCCTCCAAAGTCTAGGGTGCAAGCACAAAGCAGATCCTCTAATGTCTGGATAGTTCGTTCTGATTGGCAGTCGGTTTGGGGATGGTAAGCCGTACTCAGGTCTATTCTAGACCCCAAAGCTTCTTGTAACTGTTGCCAATAGTGTGAAGTGAAATGACTATCACGGTATGAAATGATTGCAACTGGTACCCCGTGTCTAGCCACAATTTCATTCGTGTAGATCTCGGCCAATTTCTCGGTGTTGTAGGTAGTACGAATCGGAATAAAGTGCGCCGATTTGGTTAGTCTATCTACTACTACCCAAATCGCATCATGACCTCGGGGTGTTTTTGGAAGGTGGGTCACGAAATCCATCGTGATTTTCTCTCATTTCCATTGAGGTATTTCGGGTTGCTGTAACATTCCTGAGGGTTTCTGGTATTCTGCCTTTACCCGGGCACAAGTCAAGCATTTGCTCACGTACTCTGCTACGTTCTTTTTCATACATGGCCACCAATAAAATTCCTTAAGGTCGTGGTACATCTTGTCTGTACCGGGGTGAATAGAGTACTTAGATTTATGAGCCTCATCCATAACCAGTTGACGTAGGTCATGGAGAGTAGGAATCCATACTTTATTTTTGTAATACAACACTTCATCCGGTTTCCTCACAAAATTCCCTTCATTTCCATGTAAGTTTTCGCTATTTAGTTGGCCTTCCTCCAAAGCTTCCATTTGAGCATTACGAATCTGCTCTTTAAGGCTGGTTTGAACAATCATCCCAAGAGCTCGCACTCTGAGTGGCTTTACTCGGTCTTTTCTACTCAAGGCATCGGCTACTACGTTAGCCTTACCTGGATGGTATTTTATTTCACAGTCGTAATCGTTCAATAGCTCCACCCCTCTACGTTGTCTCATATTCAGCTCCTTTTGATCGAATATATGTTGGAGGCTCTTGTGATCTGTATAAATTGTACATTTCGTACCGTACAAGTAATGCCTCTAGATCTTAAGTGCAAAAATCACTGCGCCCAACTCTAAATCATGCGTTGTATGGTTCTTTTAATGCACTTTCAATTGGCTGGAAGCATATGCAATAGCCTTATTTCTCTGCATCAATACGCATCCTAGACCACGTCAAGATGCGTCGCAATACACTACAAAATCATCATTGCCTCTTGCAAAGTCAAAATTGGCGCCTCACATAACTTTTGTTTTAACAGCTGAAAAGCTGTTTCTTGTTCTTCGCCCCATTCGTACTTTCGATCTTTCTGTGTCAAGGCAGTTAAGGATTGAGCAATGCAGGAAAAGTTTTCAATAAAGCAACGGTAATATCTAGCCAATCCCAAGAATTGGTGGATCTCTTTCGGAGACTTAGGCGCTTGCCAATTCTTAATAGCTTCGATCTTACTAGGGTCAACATGAATCCCTTGTTGATATACCACATGTCCTAAAAATTGCACCGCTTGTAACCAGAAGTCACACTTTGAAAGCTTGGCGTACAACTTCTCTTTCCTTAATATCTCTAGTATGGCTCGTAGATGGTGCTCGTGTTCCTTTTTACTCTTGGAATAGATCAAAATATCGTCAATAAAGATTATGACGAATTTATCTAGATATGGTTTACAAACTCGGTTCATGAGGTCCATAAATATCGCGGGTGCGTTGGTTAACCCAAAGGGCATAAACAGGAAGTCATAGTGATCGTACCGAGTTCGAAAGGTTGTTTTAGGGATATCTTCCTCGTGAACTTTCACTTGATGATAACCGGATCTAAGATCGATTTTGGAAAAGTAACAGGTTCCTTGCAACTGATCAAATAAATCATCGATTTGCGGAAGAGGATATCGATTCTTTATGGTAACCTTGTTCAGCTCCCGGTAGTCGAGACACATCCGAAAGCTTCCATCCTTTTTCTTCACAAATAACACTGGTGCTCACCAAGGTGAATAACTAGGACGGATAAAACCTCGGTCTAGCAGTTCTTGTAACTGAGATGATAGTTCTTGCATCTCTGAAGGTGCTAAACGGTAAGGTGCTTTTGCAATTAGAGCTGCTCCCGATATTAAGTCGATACGAAACTCGACTTGCCGATTGGATGGCAATCCGGGTAATTCATTGGGAAACATGTCTGGGTAATCACACACTATTGGGATATCCTTAATACGTTGTTCTTCTGGTTCGGTCGTCATTACACTTACTAAGATCACATCACATCCTTGACTTATACATTTCAACACTTTAAGGCGAGATATAAGGTTTAATATGGTACCAGACTTCTCTCCCTGTACCATAATAACTTCATCATTAGGAAAAGGGATCCTAACAATCTTTTGCTCACATATAATCTCCGCCTTGTATTTGAACAACCAGTCCATTCCCACTACTATATCGAAACTTCCGAGCTCTACCGGTAGTAGGTCAATAAGGAATTGGTGGTCGTTAAGAATTAAAGGACAATCACGAATGATTTGGTGACTAGTTATAGGTTTACCGTTAGCAAGTTCTATGGAGTAAGGACTTGTTAATTCAATAGCCGGCATATTCAACAATGGCAAAAATGTAGTAGAAACATAACTCCTATTCGCGCCCGTATCAAATAATACTGAAGCAAACTGATCGGAAACGAGGAATGTACCTGAGACCACATTTGGATCCTGCCGTGCGTCACCAGACCCAAGTATAAAGGCACAACCTCGAACTGTATTTGAGGTGGAAGCTTGGCCCTGCGTATTTTTTCCTGCTGACTGCTGAGCAAGCTTTGGGCAGTTTCTTTGGAAGTGGTCCTTGCTGCCACATCCATAGCACGCACGGGGGTAGGTAATCTGTTGCGCCAGTTGTTGGGGTCACTGTTGCAGAGGTTGAGGCCTTGGAGGTTGAAAACGAGTTGCTTTGGGATTCGGTTCCATGAGTGCTCTACAATTTTGGGCATAATTGTGACAACTCGAGTTTCCAAGATTCCATTTTCGCACTATTGCACGTTAATTGTTTAGATTGTTTGTTGACACGACTTGTTTGTTTCACAACCTTACACGTTTGTAAAACGTTAAACCATATTGTGATTGCTTATATATGAGATGATGTGCATTATAAGTGTCTATGTGAGATGTATGCTTATTGTATTGATAGTGTTGTGTACTTAATAAATCCTTGCAGAAAACAACCCCCACACAAAAACCTCTCTAGTCGAATACACCACTGGACGAAAACACCTAAGAGTTTTCATCAGAATGGGCTTGCGATGAGAATGGGCTTCGGCCCAGTAGCGAATGTGTTATATTTTTGTCCAACCCTTGCGAGTAGTTTCCAATCGGCAAACCCTAGAGTCCCTTCTGTGTGTGTGTGACGGCATTATCGATTCCTCCAAGCTCTCTCTACAGATCAATTGTTCTTTCGGTTTTGGTTAGTACCACTTGTTTTTTTTTATGTGTAATATACTTGAATAATATAATTGTTGTTGCTAGATTATGCATGAATTGAAGATTTAATATAATATGTGATCGCACGATTCAATGCTCATTCACGTGATTGTAATCAGATTGTTTGATCATAGTTGGCATCAATGTAATGAATTTAATTTCTATTGGACCTCAATCCAAAAGCTACTGACCACACAACTGTTGCTTCTATTTGATCGAGAATCACATGCTCACATGCAAACATTAATTGTAGAGTGATCTCTAATGCGTCATGTGATAATCTGATTCAAAACGCAGCTTTTTATTAATTAACTTTGATGTAATGGCCGACAATAATGGAAGGATGATTAGGGTTGTTGATGTTATACGTAACTGATGATAATGATGATATATTGAATTCATGAACTTATGCAAATCTGGATGTCGGACTAGAGTTTTGACATGATTGTGCAATTGGAATTGCGTATCCTTGTTTCTGTTGGTCTGATGTTGTGACTGTTTAGATTTGATCATTGATTACACTCCTGTTGTTATCTAAATCATATAGATCATATATGGTATTCTATAATCTAGGTTGTATGCTCGTGTTGTGATGATTCTGGTGGTATGATGATCGAATGATGATGTTATGATGAAACCGATGTAACAGTTAGAAATCATTAGGGTCTTAGTTTATGTAACTGTTAGTGTTGTTGATGATGAGGTCTCAGCCGAAAACACCCCAACCTGACGAAAACAGTGTTTCCATCAAAACCCTTGACGAAATCACTTTGGGATTTCGGAACCCTAGTGATTTCGCCAATAGGTGTTTTCGGCCAAATAAGTGTTTTCGGCTATGGATCTGTAACTTGAATGTTAAGTCTATCACTTGATAACTCTGTTAGTTGCTATCTGTTAGTCCGTTAACTCTACTAGTTTGTAAACTCTGTTAGATGGTTAACTCTGTTAAAGATATAAATGATGATTAGTTTATTAACCCTGTTAATTAAGTAACTTTGTTAAGTAAGTAACCATGTTGGTTTATTTACTCAGTTCGTTAATTCTGCTGATATATAAACTCTGTTAAGTCTATTACTTCTATTGAGTCTGTTAGTGGATAACCTTGCCAGAATGGACTGAGAAAGCTATGATGTGCAAGATGAATTTGCATGAATTGGATTAGTTGTTTACATGATAAAGGATGCTAACTGTTAGGCACACTCTATGATATTACTGTGATGTTAGTTATATGTGAAACTTTACGAACATGTACTGACTGAACATACATGCATAAATATAGGACTTGATTGATTAATTGTGAGCGTGTATACTTTAGCATACCGAGCAAACCAATGTGAGTTCACACTCTTACCAAGGCATGGGATTCCCGGGGTTGGGAATGGGTTTGGATGATTACTTATGCTTAAATTGTTATCGGAATTACATACCATAGTCCTCGGGAGAGGAAGGTTATTGGTAGGTACTGCTAGACTAGTGATACATATACTTCTCTTCGCACACACGCCGGGAATGGCTGCGATAATAGAACTAATCTTCGCACACATGCCTGGAATGGCTGCGAACCATACTCTACACTTCGCACACATGCCGGGTGGGCTGCGATACAAATATACCTAGTCTAGAAAACATGGGAAACCCCCACAATCTTCGCACACATGTCTAAGAGACTGGGATTCAAGTACATACGATATATGGGTTACTAAACGAACATACGGGTTACAATACGATTACTATAACTGAACAACCAACTGTGAACTCGCTCAACTAGTTGTTGACTCTCTGTTACATGCCTTGCAGGACCTTAGGTACATATGGAGCTTGCACGGGAGGCGCGGTCGTTGTGGGCATGGATTGTGGATGTTTTGATGAAAACTTTATGACTCTTTAAACTTATTACTTATGTTGGGTTTTACATTTATGCTTCCGCTAAACATTGATACTATACTTTGGTTTTCGAACGCCTTTCATATTGTTTGGTTGATTTACATTTATTAATAACATGGTTCAATATGATTGGTGGCTTGATCCTGGTCAGTCACGCCTCCAAGCGGTGATACCCCGCGTGTGGATTTTTGGGGGTGTGACAATAATGTCCACTTTTATGGCACCTCGAGCAGATCCCTGCTCGTCATGCACCATAGTGGTGCAAAGTGCACTTGTTGCATTCTGGGGCTGTTCCTTTATAGCCACCAGAGTTTCCTGTGGGTGTAGTCATGGCGTAGCTTTGACTAGTGACTCTCCCCCTCTTCGGTATAGCTGCCCTCGCTTGACTACTTTCCGGGGCCTCTCGCTTATTTCCTACCGGCTCTCCCGGCATTGTCAAAATCTTGCGTCTAACCATGGCGTACGTCACCGTGCCTGACCTGGCTACCACCCCGTGCATAGTCAGGTGCTCCACCGAATTAATGATGCTTCTCACTTCTGGGGCCAGTCCCCAGATATACCTCTCGATCCTCTTGGACTCCGGTCGAACCATATCTGGCAAGATGCGTGCCAGTTCATTGAAGCGATTTGTGTAACCTGCATGATCTGAACCTTGCATCTGCAGGTTCCAAAACTCATGCTCGAGTTTCTGAATTTCGTGGATAGGGCAGAACCTTTCTCTCATTAGTATCTTAAGATCATCCCAAGTCATAGCATTAATCGCATCCTGCCCGCGAGATTGCACAATAGCATTCCACCAGTTCAAAGTGTGGTCGGTAAAAGTGCAAGCTGTATACTTTACCGCACAATCACCCGGACAATTACTTATGTTAAGGACCAATTCCGACTTCACGATCCATTTCACAAACCCGTTCGGTCCTTCAGTTCCAGTAAACTCCATTGGTTTGAACTCCATAAAGTGTTTATACTTGCAAACTGGCCTAACATTGTTTTGATTATTGTTCTGATCTCCCAGGCCTGGTTGCCGGTTCGCATTGATGCCGACGTTAACCCGCGCCACGATAGTGGGGATAACGGCTTGAAGATGTTGTGCTATCAGTTGGGCAATTTCTACCTCAGTCATTTGAGGTATACGTTTCGGGGCCATTCTATTATAAACAATAGATATGTATGTATCAGCGTCACATAGTTAATCATTACTTATCACATTTTCAGTTACCACATACCACACAATTCCATTACACATCACATAATTTCATCACACCCATAGATCCACGACACATATAGTCAAAAGCATCGTCATATATATATATATATATATATATATATATAATATCATCGTCACACAATCGTCAAAATTTGCACATAGACTTAACCCAAAAGGGTCAGTGCTTAAATGTACGGTCAAAACTGGTCACTAAAGTGACATACATGCATCATACCTCACGACACAAACTACGAGAGTCGAAAAATACTACGGTTACATCCCTACCTCGACATAGGCGTAGCCCAGTGCTTGGTAGGATGTACAAAAGGTACATCATCTCTATCTATACTAGAAAGAAAACCATACTTGGAACTCCACATCCACCACGTCAACCCTGCAAAACCTGCTACCAAACATACAATAGCGCCAATACATCCATACACTAAAGCTCGAAAATGATCCTGCTCATGATGGACGTATCCCATACCCTGCTGTAAGGCAATGATCGCTTGCTGCAAGACGATCAAGTAATCTCCCATAGACCTCCGCTGTTGCTCGTCCTCATCGCGTGCCATCCTCAATAACGAAATCTGCTCAAACAGGAACCCCATCAGGCTGCTCTCAGTGATGGGATCAGGCACCTCCTAAGAAAGAACTGGGATGCCCCAAACAGGTGGGGCAGGCTCCCTGAATGGCTGGGAAGGGCCACCATGCTCATAAGTGTGGAAAGGGGAAGTGTCCTCCCTAGGTGGGGGTAAGAAAACGAGCAGTAAAGTGCTGTTGGGTCCCTATGGGTGTGGGTATCAAGCGAAGAGGGGAAATAGGTGGGGTAAAAATAGGCACAGGGACAGGTACCCTTCGACGAGCCGTCTGTCGGGGGCGGACAAGGGGTACCTCCTGAGAACTAGGTGAGGAGGGGGTGTAAGTACTAGGAGTGGAAGGGGTATAAGGGTCGGGGGGAGTCTCGGGTGTAGGTAACCTAGGGGCTACCGGCTCCCACTCCCAATGCCCCATGGCGGGAGTAGGGCTCCTAGGAATTGGTCCTACTGGGATAACGACATCCGGGTTACGACTATACTCCGAGGAGCTAGTCAGGTGGTGAGATGGGGAACGGTAGGCGCTCAAGGCCTCCCCCACGCGCCTAGTAGGTGGTCTAGGGGGTAACCAGCACTACAATACCCGGACTCCTCCGGCAAGTAGCCCTGGGGCAACAGAGGCATCTGTGGATCCTCCTCAGGAACAGTCTCCATATGAGAAGTCGTCTGGCGACTCGAATGACTCGACATAGTACCTGTAAAGGAAAACAACATCTAACACCGATTCTATCAACTGCCATACCCGAAAATAAACAATCCACAGAGGTACACATAAGCACATATTGCACACAACTTTAATTTTAGTTTTGAAAATTTTTCCATCACTGTTAAGTTAGCATGGCATCTCAGTTCTCTCTTCTCTCTCCGTGACGTTTCCGGAATGCCCAAGTACTAGCAGATAAATTATTGTGTTCCGGACCACAATAATTTATTTGCCTAACAAGACCACCCCGGTAGTAGCCACGCCACTCCGGCTCTAGAGGTTCTCAGGGTGAGGAGCTAACTCAGGATTATAGTATAGGTTCTTTTAGGGATACCCAAATTGCTATAAGCGATGGCTCTGATACCATCTTCTGTCACACCCCGACTCGCAGCGGAAGACAATCGCGGGGTGCGGCAGACACATGGCACTCCTCATAATTTAATAACATTACATTACATAAAACAGGAGCATCGGTTACAACGTCTTCGGACTATCACCTTACAAACCATATATTAAAAGCGGTACTACAAGCCATTATAGCTTTTATTATGCTACGTCCGCCTACTAGATCCTTCCATACGCACATGTTCACTCCTGTTTCGTTTTACCTGAAATGCATGTTAGTTTTAAAAAGGTCAGCTAAACGCTGCTGATGAGTTCCACTGGTTTGGTTGTTTCGTTTCAAAATGTATCAACATGTTTAATTGCACATATCACGGTTCATAGATGGAATTACACGAGTGTCACAAGTGAAACCTAGACTGTTTTAATCGTACTGTGTCACACAGACATTTAATCGCACCACCTGTATCACATGCAGTTTAATGCCCTCGGGAAGTTATGTCTAACATCATAACCTGGTTAGGACGCGTGCAGTTGCCTGGCTGCCGGCCGCACCTGTCCGACGGGCAACTGGGTTTGTCAGACCAATAGTACTATCCACTGCCCACGGCTTACGTTAATCACTTATATCGGGGCTAATATCGTGTGTTAGATAATTCACATCATAGCAAGTTGGTGTAATTAACACAGTTTGTAACATGCAAATCACCCCAGAAAACAGTAAAACAGATTAAAAGTGGGGGAGTGAAACTCACAGTGCAAATAGTAGTCTCGGCTAAAGAGTGTTTAATCAACGAAATCAGCTTTAATAGCACATGCAAGTAAGGAGTCAAATCAGTATCTAAGTCGGTAATGGTTATAATTTGGATTTGGTCAGGAGTTTTCACCCTGGATTGAGTCTATAGGACACGGGTATGGTGATGGAGGTCAGGGTAGTATTAGTTTTCAGTTTGGCTTCCGGGCACCGGTTCGCGTGCCAGTCAATGTTAGTAGTTTAACATGTTCGGACAATGGTATGGGAATACCAATAGTGCCAACATGTTGTTATTTAAGAATGATTAACTTTTCATTAAGTGAGTTTGGGTGTTTGGGGAGTCCAGGTTGCCCAATTTTGAGTTTCCGTTTCCACCGTCGGGTATTTTCCCGAACTGGTATTGGACACACCCCAAGTGTCCACTCCACCCTGGAATCTTCCAGAATATTCCCCGTGTTCCAATTATAGTATTTGTCGGGTTGGGTCAGTTCCCAGTTCCGGCAGGTTCGTTACATGGTAAACTGCCGAAATTGATTTAAAATAACCCATTTTAATCCCAAAAATTCCCACTTTATCTATAATTTGAATAAAATTATGGAAATTTTTATACACTCAGTAAAAATCTGTAGAATATGAGAACAATTTATGGGAATTTATTTTGGCATTTTACTTGTCTAAATAAATTATTTATAAAACCATATTTAACCACATAATTAACATTAATTACCATCAGTGATCCAAAAATTCCCAACAAAATTCCTGGACATCCCTTATGTCTCCATAAACATCTCCAAAAATTTTAAGATTTTTCCGATTTCTTTTCGGTGTGTTTCCGACTACCGAAAATTCGCAAAAACGTGGATTTTTAACCCAAATCAAAACTCAACCACTGGACTCCTAATCTTCCTATAATATTCCTCATATTTTCCTTAGTGTCTCAGTAAAATTTGGTGATTTATTGAATCTGTTTGGTATTTTTTCCAGAATTCTTTTTTTTTTTAAACAGTCAAAATTTTACCAAAAATCGTAAAAAAATTCCGAAAATTCTAAAATTTTAGGTGGAAATTCCTGACACCATGCTTCATCTCCACACCAAATTTCAGCTCAATCCAAGTATCACGGACCAAGTTATAGCCAAAACAAAATTCTGCCTATCTTAGATTCGGTTTTCGGATGTTATACCTAGCGCAAGCTTCGATTCCAAGCGTTCCTTTTGATTCCAAAAGTAGTTGTGGGCTATATTCAGTACCTACACATCAAGTACAATCCAAATATGCTAGAACTTAGATCAATCAAGCTTTGATTCATTGTTTTTCGGTTAATCGAATAGTTAGGCGATTTTTGTCGAATAAGTGTTGATTAGGGTATCAAAACCCAAAGATTTGCAACCATGGCTGCCATATAACACCAGGGAACTCCCATGGGGTTCTTATTCAGCCCCTAAACTTGTTTAAACATTCAAAATTTATGGATTAAAAAGGGTTTTTAGGTTGTAAATCATGTATAATCAAGAAATCATGGTTAAAACTATAAGAAACAAGGCTAATACCTTGGATTTGATGGTGTTTAGGACAAGATCAGCATAGATTCAAGTGTGAGGGTGCAGGGCTCATGGAAATTTTGGATGAAAACGGAATAAATAGAAAAAAAAATAGTAAAATAAGGGGGGTGGTGGCGGTTTGGGTGGGCCCCCTAGGGCTACCTCGTGCTTCGTATAACATGATAAAAGATGATGTTTATCTTCCGTTGAGTGTTTAGGTTCGTTTGCGGGTCCCGGACGCGTTCTCGATTTGCGTAAAGGACTCCGTTTTGCGCGTACTTAGTGTCAAAAGACTCGGTTTTAAAAATCATGCATAACCGTCTTGAAATCCGAACCCAGTTACGTTTTAATCATAAAAGACTCGTATTAGGGTGGTTTAAGTGTTTTTAAGCTTGATCGATCGTTCCTTGCACGTTTGATTGTCTTATGTTATTCCTGAAACGAAAGCGTTTCCCAAACCGGGAAGCTGCTTCGTTTTGCGTGCCCGATCTTTGATTCGCTTCAAACCTTATGTCACATTCTAAGGCACAAAACTAAGTTGTTCCTGGAACTCGAAATCTTAAATGATGCTACCGATAACCTGATAATCAATGTCAAAGGTTTAATGCGTTGTTAAACAGAAAGCTCCGGTTTAACACGTGGTTAAAGTCTAAGGATACCAATATCACATCATGGGTCCTTATTAGTGTCATGTCAGTCATAACGTGTTCTCGGATGCCTCTGATACATAACAGATATCAGTTAATCAAGCATATAAGTCACACATGTTTTTAGGGTTTTCGCGCAATTAAAGTGTTATGTGTGCTTTACAGTTTTGGACTGTTTAGGGTGTACCTGGTTTCGTCTTGGGTGTCATAGAATCGGAGCTCGTTCGGGCCTTCTACTCGTTTTTAGTGAAGTGTCGGCCTGAGATCTGATTCCTATCAAATAGACAACCGATTTCGGGTTGAACATGAACAAACCGTTACGAACAATTAACTGATCGGACTGGGGTGATTCCTACCAGATCAGATAGTCTGGACTTGGTGGGGTTCCTGTTGTTCAATACGTTATCATATCGTCTCGATCAAACCGCAAACTTTTCAAAACTTAACAAATTTCAACACGATCAGATTGCTGGACGGATTGCCGTCCGATCGGATTGCCATCCGATCGAACGACAATCCGATCGGATTGCATTTTGTCTTCAACACTTAAACTTTTAATAAATTTTCAAAGATCATCAGTTTCTAACGGATTGCCATCCGATTGGAAGACCATCCGATCGAATGACAATCCTGCTGTGAACTTGTTCTCTGAAAAATGTCTAACCGATGGATCGCCATCCGATCGAACGACCGTTCGACCGGGCGACCTAAAAGGTAGAGATACTTCTCTGTTTTCAAAATGCTACAACGAAAACTTCAAAGTCACATCATACACAAACACATCCATCCCAAATGAATTTAAATCCGACCGAATGGCCATCCGAACGGATTGTCATCCGATCGAATGACCATCCGTTCGGATGACCATTCGTCACCTGGTTTACTCTTCACCGTTTAACACGCCGCTCATTCGCTTATGCTATCGTTAAGTGTTCAGGCTAATCTCTCAGCGCTCCCTTCAATCTAAGAGAGTGTTTATTTACTAAACACGATCTGTGAGTATACTCGATCCCGTTTTACTTTACGCATTTTTGGGTGTTACATACGTTACCTATATCAAATCACATCGATCACACAACGCAAACACTTTTATACGCTAACCGTTACCGCATGTTATATGTGTTACTCGATGAATGCTTGTATGTTATGTTTACACAGTGATTGTTGCCTGACACCTTAGCAACGATAGTACACTAGTTTGGACTCAGCACCTGTCGTGGACAGGGGTTGTTAAGGGCTTTTCTCGCATGTCACAGTGGTGATATGTGTTGCGCATTCTACAACTCGCAGTCACGTCTGTGCATATTTCATTGTCGATAACTTACTTGCTTCACATTATACATGTTACATGCTGGTTATGCGTAAACTCGCTTTCGCAATCTATTACTATTATCAAACTTGTATGCTCACCTTTACACTTTGTGTATTGACCTCTATTTTAACGTATATGACAGTTGCTTAAGATGCTAGGAATGCTGTGCTTTGGTGAATCAAGCTAGGGGTCTAGTTATGTCATGCTAAATCTGAGTTGTCAGAACAATGTTTGTTTTTGAGACAATTATTTGTAATAACTATTTTATTTGGATATGTTATGGTATGGGACATTACGTTTAAATATCTGGTAAGTAATAGTTGTTATGGATACTCATGGACAATCTGTTTCGCTCAGTGTCGCGCCCCAATGTTTCCGCCATCGGTTGAGGTGTGACAACTAGGCATAATGCATATACACGAATACAGGAGGAAACCCAGTCAATTTGGGAAAAATCCTTTGTGGGAATCGAACCCAGAACCTCATGGTTCCTAAGTCATATCTCACCCCAAAATGTCACTAGGCTATAAAGTCATGGGCAATCATTTGAGAAAAAAAAAATATCATGGTAAAATAATAAATAGTTTACATCTCATGTCATTAATTACTTTTAAGGTTGTAAATGAACTAAACGTTCAGCGAACATTTCGTAAACTGTTCGGTGGGAAGTTTGTTTATGTTCGTCCGTTTAATAAATGAACAAAACGAACAACAAATTTCATTCGATAAGCTAAACAAACGAACATGAACAAATGTTGTGTTTGTTTGTTTACGTTCGTGAACGTTCGGTAAGGTGTTCATTTATGTTCGATCCTTTATGTTTATTTGTGTTCGTTCATTTTAAAAAAAAAAATATGTTATATTTTATTGGCATTTTTTAAAAATTTTGAAACCATAGTAATACTATATGTCTTTGACAACATCCCCCATTTGATCATTTCAATTGTGTTCGTTCATTTAAAAAAAAAATATGTTATATTTTATTGGCATTTTTTTAAAATTTTGAAACCATAGTAATACTATACGTCTTTGACAACATCCCCCATTTGATCATTTCAATTTCAGTTTGTGTTAAGTTTGACAAACTTCTTAATCTTTGTGTTAATTATGCTAAGTGTTTATTTAATTGGTTGGATTCTTAGTAATCTTTCTGATAAAAAAGAAGATTATATTTTTAAATGAATATAAAACGTTCGTTTGTGTTCATTTATGTTCATGAACATTGGTTTGTGCTCGTTTGTGTTCGTCTACGTTCAGTAAGTGGTCATTAACAGTTCATCAACATGTGCATTTCCTAAATAAAGAACACAAACAAGAAATCTCGTTCGGTAAGCGTTCGTGAACCGTTCATGAGCATGTTCATTCCTTAAAATGAACGAACATGAACAAGGCCTTGTTCTTGTTCGTTTACAGCCCTAGTTATTTTCTCTCTTATTAATTAGGCAAACTCAGTTTATCCTACACACTTCAAAATTTATATGGTGGGGTTCGGATACAAAGTCTCAATTTTCTAAAAGTGTAAAAAGTCATAAAAACTATAATTTCAGCAAAACACACCTAAACCCCACAAATAACAAAACGAAGATCACTAAAACACCATATTTAAACCATAATAGTCCAAAAAAACTTCAAACACACAATCGTAAAACTATGAATATAAAACACAACATGCTAAACAACATGAAACACAATAATGTTTGTCATTCGATAATCAGAGCCTTATTATCCAAAACACAAAACACAACCCACATATATGATTTTTAGTAATCTTCATTTTGTTATTTGTGGGTTTTTTGTGTGTTTTATGGTTGAAATTTTGGTGTTTTATGACTTTTTACACTTTTTTAGGAAATTTGGACTTTGTGTGTGTGTGTGTGTGTGTGTGTGTGTGTGTGTGTGTATATATATATATATATATATATATATAGGGGAATGCTAAAATGAGAACCACCTCGAGTTGTAAGAACCGTGAGAACTACACCGTAGGGGGCGTGGTGGACCAAATTTTTTTTTTCATAAACGTAGATGCATGTATTATAACAACATTTGTAAAAAAAAATTCAAAAAAAAATGTCATGGGTGTAGTTTTTTGCAACACAAGTTTGTGTTTTTTGGTACCGTAAAAATTTACGGTACACTTAAACACAAACTTGTGGTGCAAAAAACTACACCCACGACATTTTTTTTTGAATTTTTTTTACAAATGTGTTTATAATACACGCATCTACGTTTATGAAAAAAAAATTTGGTCCAACTCGCTCCGGATCAAGTAGTTCTCACGGTTCTTACAACTCGAGGTGTTTCTCATTTTAGCGTGATCCTATATATATAGGATTAGGTTCAAGAGTGAACACTAGTGTAGATTGCGAACTGAGTGAACTAATCCTGGCCATACACGTGTGTAGATCAATGGCCAGGATTTGATGTTGAAATACACTAGTGTATTTTACGATTTGATGATGAAATCCTGGCCATACATGTGTGTAGATCAATGGACATGATTTGTTCACTCAGTTCGCAAATACACTAGTGTTCACTCTAGAACCCCACCCTATATATATATGTATATATATATATATATATCAAAATTTTCATGCAATTTATCTTATACATATCGAAATTTATCCTACACTTTATCTTACACATATAAACAAAAATTGTCATTCACTTTAAATTAGGTTGTCTTCAAAATAGTATTTTTTTTTTTAAATTAGTTACAAGTTTGATTAATTAGCTAATTTAAGGGAATACGATAAATTAATTAAAATTATAAATTTACCTGTATACCCTTACAATAACATTAAATACATATACTAAATGAAATATTTCTATTGACTTAAAACGTAATTTTTCTATTCTTACAAAAATTTTCTTCTCATTTGAACACTCTACTACACTGATATAACTATATATATTTTACATTCTTTCTCAATTTTTCATTTTGTTTAAATGACACGATATTTTAACTGCTAATACAATTTTTGTAATTCTTTGACCTTTTCAGTTTTAATAGCAATTTTCTTTACATTTAAATACCACTTAACCTTCTCTTGTGAGAATTTAAATTTACATCGTTTTTTAAAGGATAAACGATATACCACTAGACCACTATATTATAAGTGTAATTTCTTACCAAACGTCAACTACATGTTTTATAACCCTTCCTTTCTCTCTCGCTATCTCTCTCTTTCTCTCTACACACACACACACTAGTGGGTTGGTCACCGAGACTTTTCTAGATTCACAGATGACACGTAGATACACATACATGTAATCCTCTAACCCATTATATATAAATTTTTAGAAAAATGCGGATAATTAGGTCCCATATTTTTTTAAGCAAGTCTGGGTTGACTGACAACGCAGACGATTCGACATAATGGACTATTACACATAGTTTACAGTTTAGAATAATAGAGTTTTAAACTTGAAAGCTATATCATGCATAATCATGCTCTATTCTTCCCGTGAATGTCTCCATGAAGATAGTGGTTTAATGGTGTTCGGTTCTTTGCAAGCTTGGTCGTCTGTCCGACGATTGCTTTAGATTTTACCTATCATAAACACCCACAAAACGGTTAGTGTTTAGGTTAATAAGAGGGAAAATCAAGAAGAAAACAAATTCAGTTCATTCGGGCGAAATGCCTGGCTTGCTAGGCATTGTTCCTAGCTCTTTAGTTATGCCTAGCTCACTAGTTATGTCTGGCTCACTAGGCATAATGCCTAACTCTTTAGTTATGCCTGACTCACTAGGCATAATTCTTGTCTCACTATATATGCCTGGCTCATTATGCATAATGCCTGACTCTTTAATAATGCCTGACTCACTAGGCATAATTCTTGGCTCACTAGACATAATGTTTTATAAATAGTCCAAAAACCTCATTACGTCATAATTCATATATATTTCCTTCAATACGAATTCCGAAAACCCAACTAAGACCCAAACTTGATTAGGCTGCGACCCATTATGTGACTTGAGCATGCTAGCTCTAGTGTCCAACAATTTATTTTTCAATTACTTTACCCGACCCTTAAGGAGGCATTACGCATTCAAGTCATGCCTTCTATTTTCTTATATTACCAAAATGATCAATTCTTTCAAAGAACTCATTTTTAAATCTACCTTGGAGGTAGTTTGCCTGATTCATCACCCGAAACATTGTAGTCTGTTTGGTCATATTTTCACATAACAGACACGCCCTTGGCTCGAATGTTTGTTTTACCCAAAATGCTAAATGCACTTCACTTGGATTAATATAACACCCAAATTTGACCCATCCCTCTTTAGTCGGGCCATAAGCCCCTATCGAAAGAATTACCTTTTATACATACCTGGCGCAAGTCAAAACCATGACTCGTTATCAATACCTATCAATTCTAATTACCATCCATGACATTTCATGCCCATACATCATGCTTACTTGTAAGTTTGAAACTTAACAAACAAGCATCAAATATCATATTCGAATGGTGATAACTTCACCATTCAACCTGTTTGAACCAGTTGTCCATTTGATCCGTTCTTGGCTTACCCTTTTTTTGCATTTCAAACTAATCTTTATATTGTTTATCACCATGATGTGATTCAACACAAATTTTAAACCATTTGACCCGTTAAGGATTACGCATTAGGACTCCTTTTCATATTTCTTTGTCTAATCACTACCATGTGATATACTCGCCATTTCACTTATTTGACACGTTATGGTTTACACCATAGAGTCTTTTTGTATAATTCATTGGTTTACTACCAAAAATCATTTTTACTCGTTTGATCCGTTTTGGTTCGCGTCAGCAAGTGTTTACACCAAAAACTCATTTTTACTTGCTTGACCCGTTTTCGTTTACACCTTAGGGTGTAAATTCTAAAATTCTTTATTTGATCACCAAAGTGTGATCTAACATAATCTTACCCGTTTTGACCCATTTGGTCTACACCATGGGTCTCAACTTTTAACAAGTTATTGTTTATTTCTGTCACACCCCGACCACGTAAAACAACAAAGCGTGGCAGAAACGTCGGGGAGTGTTGTAACAGAATTATCGTTTCATAACCATGGATACAAAAAGTGTTTCGTTTTATTGATAATAGTAAGCATTAACATTGTTTTAACACATAACAAACAAGTTTTATATCAACTATCATCGTTTTATGTCACTAAGGCCTCTTCAAGATCCTATGTGACGCATGCATCCTAGAACGTCAATCAAGTAACAACACCTGAAACATATGTAAAAACAAAGCCAGCAAAGAAATGCTGGCGAGTACATAGGTTTTATAAGAGTATCGGAATCGTGGCTTCGTTTACATGTTGCAGTACTTTATCAGACTTCAAGAGTCAAAATACAAACCTCGTTTTGAAAAGTGTATTGCAACATAATTAACCAACTCAAACCAAATGGGTTATCGTTTATAAAATCTCGTAGCCATGATTCTTAACCCAAAAACACTTTTTTTTAGTAAAACCATTTTCTAAAACATCTCGTAAAAACTCGTTAATAAAACTCGTATATTATTTCGAAAACATCGTTGAGTGACATCGTTTCAATATCGTTTACCCAAGTGAACTAAATAACGCCACGGCATGTAATATGTTGAAAACACTTATATATAAGAAGTACCAACGGCGTATCCACCATGTTTTCACCACATTACACCAGTCCCGTTATCTAAACACTAGCAAAAAACCAATCGTTTGCCCAAATCATTTAACATCCTTTCCAAATCGTTTCCAAATCGTTTCCACATCGTTTCCAAATCATTTCCAAATCGTTTACTCGTTTAAATCGTTTAAATCATCCTCGTTTTAATTGTGAAAACTTATATATGGTCGTCTCATTAATAACATTCAAACCTTTGTGACTCGACTACCTCGTTCCTCGCTTCTCGTATTAACAAACCTCCACAGGGTAAGTTAATAATTACAGATTCAGTCGTTACCCACAACACCCACACATAACCATGGGTATAGTGCAATAACGGGATTTGTCAGATCCTATGGTACCATAACCTAATACTGGTCGGTTCGGCCAAAATTAATGAATGTCATTCGTTATGTAACTACAACCAACAAGTTCGTTCACATTATCGAAATCGTTATTAGTTTAGTATAAATCGTTCTATTCGTTTTTGAAATCATCGTTTAAACCTTGAAAACATTTTGTACATATGAATCACCCCAAAACAATTGAAAATAGTAAAATAGGGGAACTATGTACTCACATGTAGTGCAAGGTATCCTCAATCAATAGTACTTCAACAAACTTGAGTAAACCAGAGAAATCAAACAGCACCTAGTAATCGAACCACTAGTCAAACAATAGACGCCTAAATCGGAAGATCGGACAGAATGAGGTCTTGCAACCCAAATGAGTGTTGGAACTCATGTGATATGGTTTAAGAAAGCCTACATCCTAAATCGGAACCTAACCTAAGTGCTTTCGACCCATCGTGACCCATTAAGGTAGCTTATGCTACTTTAACGCGTCGTGCGCGCAAACGCGCGTTCGAGACGTCTAACTGGTCCTATGACAAGTATTATATGCCTATACAAGTTTAGTCATGTTGTATAATCAGTTTTGTGACAAAAGTTTAGGTTACATATGCTTAATTACCAATTATGCATGAAAAGGGCATTTTGGTCATTTACCTAAGGCATATAAACTACTTATCATACAACCATCTAAACTAGGTGACCATAAGGTATAACCTCGGAAGGTTATTCCCTATGCTACTATGGTCACCTAATGTGTTTGGTCGGATCCTAATGATTGACCAAACGGGTCGGGTTCGAAAGTATAAGCGATTGATTAGATCGCTTACCTTTACGACCCTATATAAGCACTAAACTAAAAGTGACGAGCTAAGCATGTTAAAACATGCTTAACTAAGTTAGAAAACAGGTTTTGATATTAAAACTAACGGTTTTGATATCCTAAAGTAGTTTGGTTACAAAATACGCTTAAATGCGCATTTTGGCCGAAAATTCGACTCATCACTGAGCCTAGATAACATGGTAATCAGTATGTATAGTCACTAGGGGCTATAACCATCGTGATTACACTCACGTTATGAAGTTCAAATGAACTTCACATTGACCATAAACTGGTCAATGCAGAAAGTCAAACGCAGTTTGACTTTAACGCTAAAACGAATGAAAAGAACGAAAGAACACTTACAGAAGGTCCCCGCAAGATTTAATTCCGATTTTTCTCTCAGGTAGGAAGCATATACTTCCACTTAGAGAGCATAAATCAGATTTCAAATTGTGGGTTTTGAAGTGAAATGGATGGGGTATATATAGGATTTCTAGAACCGTTAAGATCGTTCCTCGAAAACTGAGCTTTGATCTGGACCTTACATGTGTGCCCATGGTTTTCTTAAACCATGGGACCCCCTAATATGGACTATGTTCATTGAATACCAGCCCATGGTTTTGCAAAACCATGGGTTAAAACCATCAACACTTCAAAATGGACTAGGTTCATTGAATATGCTAGAAATTTCAAAAATGGTCCCTGCACTTGTAAAACTTGATTTTTTTGACACTTTTAAGCCCCGTTAACCCAATTTCGAGGCTCTAAAATAAATTTAAAGTATAGGGAACTTAAAATATGCTCAAAAACATCTCGGATGTCGGTTCGTTTGGTCGTACGGTTGCGTTATTCGTTTAATTACGACGGAAGTCGTAACGAACGCAAAAACGATCCAAATTAAGCGACGAATGGAATTTTATCATGCCAAACACTAAAATAAAAAATTTTAATGTTAACATAAATTTTTGGATGTCCGGATGTATTCAGAACGTAAGTTATGCGCGAAAATGCAAACTTATGCACTTTTTGACGTTTTTAATCCCTGAATGAGCATAAAGTTTATTTTAGCATACCGAACCCCTCAAAGCCTATTTCTAAGCTATGTAAAGGTTATTTAGGGTATGTTTAACTTATGATCAAGTTCCGGAATGTTCATTACTATACAAATCGGCATAGTTTCGCAGTTTGACACAAATAGTCCCTGCGATCGAACAAAGTTGATTTCGACACACCAAACCATTCAAAACTTATTTCTAATTATGTGGAGGTTATTTAAGGTATGTTAAGCCTATGTCACTATTCCGGAGTGTTTACCGCGTTATACTGACTGCGTTTAAGCACCAGTTTGCGTATAACCTTCCAGAAAGCGATTTAGAGCTTGAAATTGGAATCGAATCAGATTGTAAAATCACTAAACACAATTACACATATTATAACACCAAAACACATATAATAACACCAAAGAACATTGTTTTATTAATAATCATCATTGTTTTACATCGTACATTGATTACAGAACACAGTTGTCACAGTCTCCCCTACTTCAGGAAATTTCGTCCAGAAATTTTAACTAGAGGAAGCTTGTGAAAACAAATGCGGATATTTCGTTTTCATCTGGTCCTCACATTCCCGAGTAAACTCTGGGCCACGTTTGGATTCCCAACGAACTTTGACCAATCGAATCTATATGTTCTTCAACTATTTGAAAGCACGGTCCACGATCTCCAAGTGTTTCTCGACAAAGTGCATTGTTTCATTGATTTGGATCTCGTCGAGAGGAATGTGTAGATCAGCGTCAGCTAAACACTTTCGCAGATTGGACACATGAAAAGTCGGGTGAATATTTCCAAGCTCTGGAGGTAGCTCTAGACGATAGGCAACCTTTCCAATTCTTTCCACAATCTTAAATGGTCCCACATATCGAGGTGCAAGTTTTCCTTTCTTTCCAAATCTCACCACTCCCTTCCAAGGTGACACCTTGAGTAGGACACGGTCTCCGATTTGAAATTCTAAGGGCTTGCGTCGCAGATCCGCATATCTCTTTTGACGGTTTTGCGCTGTCACAAGATTATCGCGGATTCTCTTGATTTTGTCTGTTGTTTCCAGAATGAGCTCAGGTCCAGTAAGCTGAGCTTCACCAGTCTCATTCCAACAGACAGGTGAACGACATTTTCGACCGTAGAGAGCTTCGAATGGTGCCATTTTAATGCTAGCATGATAGCTATTGTTGTAAGAGAACTCGATCAGTGGCAGATGAGAATCCCAATTACCACCAAAGTCTATCACGCATGCTCTAAACATATCCTCCAAAGTTTGAATCGTTCTCTCAGATTGACCATCTGTTTGGGGATGATAACCAGTGCTTAGATTCAGTTGGGTTCCCAAAGGAGATTGCATGGCCTTCCAAAAATGAGATGAAAATCGAGCATCACGATCGGAAATGATATCTAAAGGAACACCATGTCGTGATTCAATCTCGTCTACATAGATCTTGGCAAGCTTCTCAGCAGAGAAATCCTCACGGATTGGTAAGAAGTGAGCAGATTTTGTCAAACGATCAACTGCAACCCAAATAGCATCGTGACCTTTAGACGTATGCGGTAACTTAGTAATGAGATCCATGGCAATGTTTTCCCATTTCCAAACTGGTATCTCTAGTTGTACAAGCAAACCAGAAGGTCGTTAATGTTTTGCCTTGACTTTGAGACAAGTTAGGCATTTTGACACATACAAGGCAACATCTTTCTTCATACCAGGCCACCAGATCTTAGTACGAAGATCCTTGTACATTTTATCAGCACTAGGATGGACAGAATATCGAGACTTATGTGATTCGTCCATCGCTAAAGTGCGAAGATCGTCTTGTTTCGGAATCCACAATCGATCCTTAAAATAGAGCAAACCATCGTCTTTCGCTTTGAGCTTAAGCTCAAGTTGACGTGGTAATTCATTACCTATCAAATTTTGTGAAACACAAAATTGTTGAGCTTGAAGGACACGAGTTTGAAGATCAGATAGTATTCGAACAGAATGAAGCTTGACTCGCTCCCTTCGACTAAGCGCATCGGCTACAACATTCGCCTTACCATGGTGGTAGCGAATCTCGCAGTCATAATCGTTTAAGAGTTCAACCCAACGTCGTTGCCTCATGTTCAGCTCTTTCTGATTAAGAATGTGCTTGAGACTTTTGTGGTCTGTGAAAACCACACACTTCGTTCCATAGAGGTAGTGTCTCCAGATTTTAAGCGTGAAAACCACAGCTCCTAACTCAAGATCATGAGTCGTGTAGTTCTTCTCGTGAACTTTCAGCTGCCTAGATGCATATGCAATAACTTTACCACGTTGCATAAGGACGCAACCAAGGCCTAAGTTGGACGCATCGCAATAGACAACGAAATCATCGCTTCCCTCGGGCAGAGATAGAACAGGAGCATTACATAACTTCTTTTTCAGCGTTTGGAACGCTTCTTCTTGCTTGGGTCCCCACTCAAAAGGCTTATTTTTGTGAGTCAAAGCAGTGAGTGGAACCGCAATCTTCGAGAAATTTGAAATGAATCGACGATAATAACCAGCAAGACCAAGAAAAGATCGAACCTTTGTAGGCGTCGTCGGTGTATTCCAGTCCTTAATTGCAGCAATCTTGGACGGATCCACATGAATACCCTGCTCATTGACTATATGACCCAAGAATTGAACTTCTTTAAGCCAGAATTCACACTTGGAGAATTTAGCAAAAAGTTGTTCCTTCTTCGGGAGTTCCAATGTTAAGCGAAGGTGTTGCTCGTGCTCGGCTCGAGATTTTGAATAAATGAGAATATCGTCGATGAACACAATAATGAACTCGTCCAAATAAGGTTTGCAGACCCTATTCATTAAGTCCATAAAGATAGCTGGAGCATTCATCAAACCAAAAGGCATGACTGTGAACTCGTAATGCCCATATCTTGTGTGGAAAGCAGTTTTGGGAATATCTTCTTCGAGAACACGAAGTTGATGATACCCAGAATGCAGGTCGATCTTGGAAAAGCATGAAGCACCCTGCAGCTGGTCGAAGAGATCATCAATTCGAGGTAGGGGATATCGATTCTTGAAGGTGAGCTTATTAAGCTCACGATAATCGATACACATTCGAAAAGAACCGTCTTTCTTTTTCACGAAGAGGACAGGAGCTCCCCAAGGTGAAAAGCTCGGTCGGATGAATCCTTTATCAGATAACTCTTGAAGCTGTTTCGATAACTCTTGCATCTCCGACGGTGCAAGACGATAAGGTGCTTTTGCAATCGGGTTGGCATTGGGTATAAGGTCAATATGAAACTCGACTTGACGAACTGGAGGCAAACCAGGCAGTTCATCAGGAAACACCTCTGGATAATCCCGCACAATCGGGATATCCTGTATACTCTTGCTCTTGTCTTTCTCCTCGGTGACATGTGCCAGAAAAGCAACATATCCTTTTCGCAAATAACTTAGGGCTTCCATACACGACATAAGCTTCAAACCATCTGGTGGTTTCTCGCCATGAACTTCCAGAACATCGCCAGACGGAAGAGGAATACGAACAATCTTATCAAAACAAACCACCTCAGCGTGGTGTTTGGTTAACCAGTCCATTCCAATGATAATATCGAAACTCCCAAGTTGCATCGGTGTGAGGTCAATAGGAAAAAGATGGTTATCAAGGTTCAACTGACAATTACGAATAATAGAATCGAGAACAAGAGGTTTACCAGTGGCAACTTCAACAGATAAGGGTTTCCTCAGTTTAGTTCTAGGTATCGCAAGCAAGGGCTCAGATGACAATGAAACAAAACTTCAATCGGCACCAGAATAAAAAAGAGTAGATGCAGGTTGATTGTTAACAAGAAACGTACCATTGACAACCTCGTTGTCAGCCGTCGCTTCGTTTGCATTCAAATTGTATGCTCGCCCACGAGGGGGATTCACATTAACATTGACGTTCACATTCGGGTTCGCGTTTGCATTCACCAGTCTCGGACAATTGTTGCGGAAGTGACCATACTCTCCACAATTAAAACATGAACCCGGTGGGAATCTCACAACATTCCCCTGACCCAGAGCTGGAACCTGAGCTACCTGATTCTGTCCCAAACGACAAACATTGGCCAAATGCCCAAGTCTACCACACGTTGTGCATTGTTTGCAAGCTTGTTGTGCAACGTGATGACCGTTGCAACAAGCACAATGAGGTGCGGTACCAGCATACGCTTTCTTTGCAGGTGGCTGAGCCGGTGGGTTCTGCGGGTTCTGAGCAGTCTGTGCTGTAACAACAAAATTCTGGGCACCCTTTCGCTTCCTCTATTTCTTCGACGTCTCGCCTTCCTTACCCTTACCCTTTTTCTTTTCCTTCCCTGAATTAGTCGCCTTCTTTTTATCACCCTTGCGGGTGAGTTTACCCTTCCTGACTTGAGTCTCAGTTAGGGTAGCAGACAACTCGATTGCTTGACGAAGGGTAGTAGGATTAACACCGGTCACAATCTCCAGAATAGAATCGGGTAGACCATCGATATATCTCTCGATTTCTCTCTCCAGAGGGGTAACCATGGTGGGACACAATAGACTGAGTTCCTCAAAACGATCCGTGTACGCACGGTGTTCAGCCCCATCTTGCTTTAAATCGTCAAACTCTCGCTCCAAAGCCCGAATTTCGTGACGGGGACAAAACTCCTTCATCATGAGAGCCCGAAGCTCTTCCCATGTTTGTGCCAACGCCACTTCGGCACCCCTGTCGCGCATAATACCATTCCACCAGGTAAGCGCTCTGTTAGTACATTACGTCTGTAGCTTCCGTCAGCATGTAGTCATATTTTGTATTCTGTGTTTATGTATATTGTTTGTATGTATGTATGTAGTTAGCATGACAACTCAGGAATAGGTTTTGTATGTAAAAGTGTTGTTCGGGAAAGGTTCATCCGCACACATGGCAATACGCGCGGATGGTAATACGCACGGATGACTTATCCGCACGGATAAGTCATACGCGCGGATGGCCATACGTACGGGTAAGCCATACGCACGGGTAGCCCACCCGCACGTACAACACTTATTAGCTTCTTGAGTTTGTCTATAAATAGAAGGTCCGGTGCTACTTTGTAAGAACTTTTGACACGCACGGATAGTCTGTACGTCTACCGGAACTTTGTGATTTTCAGAACAATTAATAGAACGAACAGACAAGCAGTTAAACGTTGAATTCTCTGTTGCACAAATCTGTGATTCGTCTTAATGGATTCCGCACATTAAGACGAAATCGATTCATCTTGTTCCTATGATCAGATCCTGTATCAACGGGACCAACAAGTAACTCATCGTGGAAATCTTGCTCCATCGCCCTTAAAGGCATATTCTTCAAACAACTTGGAGGTTTAATATCCAGAGTAATATCCTTCTCACCACTTTCTAAGATTCTGACAATCTGTTGAGGAAAGTGTGGTTTCCAATCAGGATATCTTTTCTCAGCTTGCAGCTTCACGTAATTCCATAACCTTTGATCATGTTGCTTTACATCTAACCCATGGTAAAATTCTTTGATATTCTTTGTTTTCACCAATTCGTCTATATCCGACCATGGTAGAGTTTTGATATCAGACAAGAACTCAAAATACTGCACTCCCTGTTCTCTTCTGATTGCATAAACTTTCAAGTGTTCCAAATATCCCCAAGAGAGAATGTCACCCCAAGAGAGTTCTTTGTCGTGTGTAAAGAATTGTAGTGCCCGAAGTTTCTTTCTCTCTTTTGGCATGACTTTGTACCATTTCTTTCTTTCTTCTGCAAGATTTTCTCTCGGTATGGTATCTGGAATACCTTCTGCAGACACTTTCTCCACTATCTTTCTTCTAATTTCATCAACATTTCGATCTTTGAACATTTCCGTCAACGAAGGAAATGTTGCATCAATCCCAGAATAATGAAAACGAACTTCATCATCAGATGAATCTGAAGCATCTTCAACAATTACATCGTTGTAATTATCAGCTTCAATGGCATATCTTGTCTCAAATACATCTTCAGAAGTTTCAGGAATCTCATCTTCAATATCGAACTTAAATTTACCTTCTTGCAAACCCAATTCCTCTAACATCTCTTCCCTTGTTCTTCTAACCTCAATCACTTCTTGATTTTTATCTTGTAAGAAAATGACGGTAGGATTTGAGAGGAATACCTGATCCATGTGTTGCTTTCCAGAAGTGGAAGTTTCTTGTTGAGCGTCATCTTCTTGTTCGTTGATCTGATCATTCAGAAACTCCTCTATCTTTTGTTCATCAATTTGATTCTTCACAATCAATCCTGAGGAACCTTGATCATCTTCATCATTCTTCTTATCATCATCTTTCTTATTCTCATCGTCTTTCTCATCATCGTCATCTTTTTCTTCATCTTCATCTGCTTCATCATCTACAAGAAGTTCTTCATCAGAATCACTAACTTCTTCACCCCGAGCCTTCTTCGCTTCTTTTCTCCTTTTCATAACTTTCATTCTGTAAAGACCATCTTTTACGTTGAGTGGCACAGTATAAGCATTACCAACAAGAACAAACTGCTTTGTCTTCCATTCAAGTAGTAACACTTCTTTCCCCTTTTTCTTCTTTTGTGCAACAGCAACTCTACGAATGATTTCATCAGAATCAATGATTTGAGAAGGCTCTCCAACCAACATGAAATCTTGATCATGTACAACTTGTTCTTGAACAACTTGTTCTTGAGCAACTTGTTCTTGAGCATGTTCAGCATCAATCATTTCAGCATCAACTTGAAGTGAAGAACCACCAGCTTCTTGAACATCTTCAATTATACTTTTGTTCTTTTGGATAGCATCCTCAGCCAGTCTTCGTTCTCTTTCAAGTCTTCTCTCTTCAACTTTCCTTACTTCAATTTCATTGTAAGCAGCATGAACATCCTTTTTCAAAAGATTTTCCACAACAGAATATAACATCTTGAGTTGTTCATCTTTCATCACTTTGTCAGCTTTCATGGCTTCCATCTCCAACTTCATTGCTTTCATTTCGTTTGAGGTAGATTCACTCATTTCACTGAGCACCTGATTGAGTGTTTGATTTACATCTTGGATATTTTTGTTCAATGAAGAAATTTCTGCCATAAGAGCTTCAATCACTTTAGTATTACTATCACCGTCTTCCTTTATTTTCTTCATGAAGTTTTTATCCTGGATTAACACCGTTCTAAGTTGATCATGAGCTTTCATTATTTTATTAACTTGCTTCAATAAAAGATCACGTTCACTTTCAGCCTTTTCTTTTTCTTTTTCAAGCTCTTTGACTTTCTTTGCCAGGACTCTCACTGCTTCATTGTTGAACAAGTCAACATCAAAATTCAGATCTTCTAATGGATCACCTGAATTTTGCAAAATTGACAAGGATTTTACGGTTAAAATCGGCTAAAATTTGGATATGTTGTGCGTATATGCATGATTTAAAAGCCTACAAAATTTTAGATCTTAATTCAAAGTAATTTGTGAGAAAATTGGATTTTTGTGGTGCGTAAAAGTTGAACTGTTGCTGTTGTTCTTGATGTCACACGCACGCATGACCTATCCGTGCGGATAAGTCGCACGCACGGATAACTCATCCGCGTTGACTGATTGTTGACCCTGTCACCCGCACGGATAACAATTAGACTCAATATTCCTTTGTTGACTTGTTGACTAGTTACCCGCACAGATAACATTTCATTCGTTGCATACGGATAAGTCGCCCGCGCGGGTCACGTGATCTCTTTCACTATTGCAGTTCATTAAATTCATTGACTTTCTTACATCATAATCCCATGTGATATTGTCACTTCATGTGATATTGTTTGTCGGCTATTGATTGTTTATCAGCAAATCACGTGATCAATCTGCATTTGGTGAACATGTGAAGTTGTTCAAGAGCATGTGATATTGGTTATTGGTCGAATAGGAGTTGTATCACCCGTACGTACAAGTCATACGCACGTACAGGTCATACGCACGTACTTGCCATACGCACGGACAACTTGTATGCGCAGATAACATTCCCACCCGTGCGTATCACCACCCGTGCGTATAACATCTCCGGATTCCCACCCGCGCAGATCACCACCCGTGCGGATCCCCACTCGTGCATATTATCATCCGGTTCACCATCCGGATAACAATACACGTCACAACAATCCGTGTCTGTCACACTTAGTCAACATTAATCAGCTTTGTCAGCACCGAAACATAAAATCAATCAAGTTTAGAGTGAACATGCATGTGATATAATAATTCATATTAATTGTGTTTGCATGTGATTTGATTCAGACTTTCACAAAGGGTGCATATGTAAGTTGATAAGATTGTCAGACCCACCGATTGAAAGGATCATTTGTGAATGGGATATGTAGAGGTCCTATAAGATTGAAGTTAATTTGTTGATTGTCGGCCACTTATTTGTTTGTTGAAATTAGACTTTCACGTGAAGGTTATTGTTAGGTTGCAAGTAAGATTGTCGTTCATTGTTGTGGTCAAAGAAGTCAACAGGCTACCCGTTCGGACAACAATTTTGTCTTTTTGTGCCATGTCACATACTTTCACATATTCACTTTGTTTTTAAACTGAGTGTTTGTTTGCTTGCAGGTAATTCAAGGATATAAAATCATGGCAAAATCAGAACCTGTTCCTTTTAAAGATAACAGAACTGAAGAACAGAAGTATGGTTACAGAAAGATGAAAGCTCAAAACAGAATGATCAGAATATCTGGTATCTATCTTGAAGCAAAAAGAGCGAAGAGATGGGATCCAGACAGAGAATGTTATCTCGACCCCATGGAAAACATTGCCATTGATCACAAAACCCTCGATCTTGAAACCATAATTCAACAAATTGCTGAAGAAGATGAGTATTGGCAGAAGAAATGGTGGGGAGAGGAAGAAGAGAAAAAGAAAAAGAAAGAGTTAATAGATGAAATAGAAAGAAACTCAGAAAATATGAGTTTGGTTGAATTTCTTGAATTAATCAAAAAGATTAAAGAAGGAATGACAAAGAATGAAGAATCAAAGAAGGATGAAACTTCAAAAAGTGAAGTTGTGTGCTCAAAATGTGAAAAATCCGAAGCAGAAAATGTCAATCTCTTGAAAGATGTGGAGAATTTGACATTGGAAAACAAAGCTTTGAAAGACGAGAAGAAAGCTGATGATGAACAGATTTTGGATTTGCGCTTGAACTGCGAAAAACTAAAATCTGAAAATGACAAACCTTTGAAGAATGTTGAGAGTTTGTCATTAGAAAACAAAGATTTTGAGAATAAGCTAAACACTTTAGAACATGAAAAAGTGTTTTGGGCAAAATTAGAAAATAAGGCTTTAAAAGATAGAGAAACAGTTTTTGATAATAGAATAAAAGTTTTGGAAAATGAAAATTCTGTTTTTCAAGATAAAATCAAAAGTTTTGAAAATGAAAAATTAAAGATTGAAAAAGATTTTCAAAGTCAAATAAAGATTCTTGAAGATGGGAGGTCTGTTTTTAGCAAGAACAATATTGAAAAGCAAAAGGTAATAAATTCCCATCGTTAGACGATTATACGACTTGAAAAAGAAGCAGAAGGTGATAAAAAGAAAATCAAAGTTTTAGAGAATAAATTGAAAAGTTTTGTGACTTCTGCTTCATATGTTTGTCCAAAACCGATCAATTCTGTTCCAATAAGTGACAATGTCACAAATTTTGACAAAGTCAAAATTGAAGATTGTGATGATAAATCTGATGATGAAAAAGAAAAGGAAGAAAAAAGAAAAACAATTTTGAAATTAAATGAAATGTTTAAAAATACTGTTTTACATTCTACTGAGAAAGGTGAATGCTCAACGCAAAAACCTGTAAAGAAGAATGTGGAACAGAAACAAAAAGATAAAAAATCGAAAAATTTTAAAAATGAAAATAAAAGCTCATCAGATAAGTCATCCAATCATTATCAAAAATCACAAAAATCTGAAAATAAAAACTCACAAAAAGTTGGTAATCAGTGGTGCAGGTTTGACCACAGTGCTCAAATGCCAAATCAAGGATACAAGAGGAGACATGAGTACCACAAGGCAAATCAATGCTATGATCTAAGTGTGTGGTATAAAAGTAGTGTGAAGTATGAAAGTGGTGAAAGGTATGATAACAGAGTGTGTTACACTTGTGGCTATCAAGGACACATTTCTGTTAACTGCCAAAGTCAGAGAATCGAAACGAGAAGGTGCTATGAATGCCACATCAGAGGTCATATTGCCAGAGATTGCCCAATGAGATCAAAGGGAAGATTGAGGGCTGAATCTCAGAAAATGGCAAAGAAATCAGTCAATGTCAAGCCCAAAGAACAGAAAGTTCAAGAACCAAAAGTTCAAGAACAGAAAGTTCAAGAAAAGAAAGTGAAGCTTTCACAAGGGCAAAAAGACAAACTGAGGAAGAAAAGAAAGAAGGCGAGAGAATATCTCGAGAGGATTTTGTCCTCGGATACAATTGGTAATCCGAGAAAAAGTTCTGATGAATCGCTTTCCTCAACTGAAAAGGCAAGAAAAATGAATTCATCAGATACAAATCTGAGGACAAAAGAGAAGAAAAAGAAAGTTGGTGGTAATGAATCTGTTTCTTCGGAAACAAATAAGCCACATGTCGGCGATGAATCTGACTCATCAAAGTCAGACAAGCCACATTCAGGCAATGATTCTGGTTTGTCGAAACCAGAAGAGCCATCTGTTGAAGTAAAAATTGTCAAACCCAATAATGGTCAGGCTTGGGTAGATCTTTTCAAATGAAAAACCTGACTTGCCGGAGTTCCCAGGTTGGTAAGTGTGGAACAGGAATCGGCATATTTCTTGAGAAATTCACAGGTTGGTAACTGTGATATTTCGAATCACAAAAGACTAATCAAGGACATTAAGTTGTACTTGATTTCTCTTTCCGATAAGTGGATAAAGGTAAACAATGTGATGAAACCCCGAGTTTGTAAAAAGACAAACAAAACTAATTTTCCGGAAAAACCATTTTGATTAAAACAAACTTAAGTGTTTTGAAATCTAAATGGGAAAATAGTTTGTTGTCAGGGGGAGTTCTGATTGTTTATGCCAAGTGAATGGCGAATTGAAGCAATTTGATATCAGCTTGTCATGTTTCTTGTATAGTTTGTTTTCAAATTTTCTCAGAAAATCAAAATTGAGATATATTTTGATTTTAGGGGGAGATAAATTTAAAAAAAAAAAATTTGAAAATTTGAAAATGACAAAAATATTGAAAAAGCAAAAATGAGTTTTGGTGTATAAAAGAGGAAATGATAGTACATCAGTAGACGATCACAGCATGCTAAAGATATGAAATGTCAAATGTGATAAACGGTCTCACTAACGATGTGACGATAGGCTCAGCTAGACTAGTAGATTTGCGATAACGATACAAACATAAATGAAAAAGCCTAGTTCTAGTGGAAAACATGGTTGAAAGCATAGTACTTAGTTTTGTCCTTCTTGACTGTGTGCCTGCTCGGTAATCGCTGATTGTCGAAAGACATAAAACCGGTTAAGTTTGTGAGCTTTCACAACTTTGCTGAAAAATCGCTGTGATTGTGCATTTCATTTTGCAAAGATTTAAACTTGTTTGATTTCTTTATTTTGTTTAAGCATTGGACATCCTCTGCGTATACGTGAGTATCGACCTGGATGTTATTGCCTAAACGTTCTGCTTTATTTTCTTTGGTGTTTCGTTTAAGCTTTGGATCACCTCTGCGTATACGGGAGTATCGACCTGGTGGTTAAAGCCTAAACAACTTCAACTTGTTTTATTTTCTTATTTTGTTTAAACATTGGACTTTCTCTGCGTATACGGAAGTATCGACCTGATTGTTAATGTTTAAACATTCTGCTTTGTTTTTCGCACATATCACAGTTGATGAAAGTTTAAAGGCATTACTTGAGTTAGTGTATTGCATGATGAGGGGATATGCTGAGATCGTGGGGTCCATAAGAATTTAGTGCAAAATTAATATACCTTAAAGTATCGGTAAGCATTTCGAAAGTTTATAGTTTGAGCTTAAGAGGACAACTATATCGTCAATCTATGTGAATCGTTTAGAACTTAAAATGCTTAAAGCTTAATGGTGCTAGTGATTTGTCTCATAAACTGATATGATCCTCTTACACAAACTCACAAAAATATTGTTTGTATATATTTCTTTACTGCATTTCTTTAAACTCAAAATCCAAAAAGATTTTAGTGTGTTTTAGCATAAAATTTTGAAAATTCAAAAAGATTTTCGACAACTGATGTTGAAGAGCTGATATTCAAAATTCTGAGTGCTAAACATGATGAACTACATTGGGTTGGGAAAGTTTGTTGAAAAACTTTGAATGTTATATACAAATGTTTTGAAAAACTATGTGTTTAGTTAATCAAGGTCATTCACTTGAACTTGATGTAACTATACAGTTTGATGAATGAATGATTTCTACCAGTAAGTTTTCTTAAATCTAAATGTTAATAAATTTGTGAAACTTATGTTATGGGTAGAGGATTTGCAGGTTAACCAGGTTTCAAATCCTGAGCAGATGCAGAATAGAGCCAGGAATTGATCCTGAACTTGTGAACATGTGAAAGCCAGACTACGATCCCGACAGCTGAGTCTAAGGGGGAGTCTGAAGACGAGCTCAACGCAAGAGGAAGCGTGGATTCAAGAAGCCAGATAACTATCCTGAAGGAGCTTGTATACGGAAAGCCAGGTGTCGATCCCAAAGCACGGAAGCTTGACGAAAGGGGGAGCCTGAAGAAAGAGTTTGCTGAAAGGGGGAGCTGAAGCTCAAGACAGATCCACCGGGATTCTGTTCAAGAAAGAGAGAGAAAGAAAAGTCGCTACGAGTTTGACTACGGATTGACTGCGGCAATATCCAAGGGGGAGTCTGTTAGTGCAGTATGTCTATCGCCTCCGTCAATCCGAGCAGTAGCAGAAACAGTTTAATTCTAGCACTTATATTGTAATATGTAGTAAAAGGCAAGGTGGCAATTCTGTAAATAATGAGTTCTCTCATTATATCCCTTGGCCTATAAATAGAAGTGTTAGGGTTAGAGATTAAGACTTTTGCCACATTTGAGATTTGGAGCTTTCAAGGTTAGAGAGAGAAAGTAGAGAGAGAAAGTGGCAAAACGTGATTCTTGGAGCTTGTAATCATCAGATCATCAATAGAATCACCGATTAGTGTACATCTTGTGTGTTCGGTCACGATTGTTCACGGATTCCGCACGTCAAATGGTCGGTTCGCAATCGAAACGGATTCGAATCCGGACCTACACGCTCGCTTCTCAAACAAGCTCGAAGCAAATTCAACCTTACGCGCATTCGGACACTGCACATGTCTGAATGTGCTCTCGATACTCTCAAACCACTGCAGGAGCGCAGTTGCTCCTTGCGACCCAGAAAATTTAAGTGGCTTCGCAGAATTGAAGTTCTTGAAATTATACGGTGCATTATTGTTGTTGTTGTTATTGTTATGGTATATCTCGTGGAATTGGGTCACAACACCGGGAAGCACAGCAGCCACTTGCTGAGAGACCAGGGCTGCGATTTCTTCAATAGTAAAGGATTGTGCTTCACGTCGAGGAGGCATGGTCTAACAAGGAGATATGAGAAACAAGTGAGGTTGATAATTAGGAAAAGCAAAAGAGGTATCGACAAAACACAAGGAAGGCGATCATTTGTTCGTTACCTCGAACAAACAAACGACACGCAGTGACTAATCAAAGTAAATAGGTCAAAAATAATGTATCACGAAGACATGCTCGCCTATAAGTGAACACTCACCCCAAGAGTTCCCAGGTAAGAGTGACTGGTCCGATTATGTGGATTTGTACGAACACTCTAGCCTTAGACAGAAAACCCAGGGTACAGGCATTCACTCTTCCAGTTTGCACGTGTTCACATTATTTAGACCCAAACTTTGACGAGATTTTGAAAACTCAGAAGGCACTAAGCCAAAAATGAGTTAAACTGGAAGGGTTCAAAACCTTACAACAGAGGGTTCAAAACCTAGTAATCAATCATCCTAGAATGGATGATTAATTTTCAAAGCGGATTCGAAAATTGTGTTTCTCCTTGTGGTTATCACCTAAAGATAGGTGACGATTTTGTTTTAAAAATCTAAACGCAAAGTTTACTTGCGTTGGGGTCCTAAAAGTTATAGTCTAGGTCAAAGCATTACTAATAACCTAATTCCCTATAACCATTGGCTCTGATACCAACTCTTCTGTCACACCCCGACCACGTAAAACAACAAAGCGTGGCGGAAATGTCGGGGAGTGTTGTAACAGAATTATCGTTTCATAACCATGGATACAAAAAGTGTTTCGTTTTATTGATAATATTAAGTATTAACATTGTTTTAACACATAACAAACAAGTTTTATATCAACTATCATCGTTTTATGTCACTAAGGCCTCTTCCAGATCCTATGTGACGCATGCATCCTACAATGTCAATCAAGCAACAACACCTGAAACATATGTAAAAACAAAGTCAGCAAAGAAATGCTGGCGAGTACATAGGTTTTATAAGAGTATCGGAATCGTGGCTTCGTTTACATGTTGTAGTACTTTATCAGACTTCAAGAGTCAAAATACAAACCTCGTTTTGAAAAGCGTATTGCAACATAATTAACCAACTCAAACCAAATGGGTTATCGTTTATAAAATCTCGTAGCCATGATTCTTAACCCAAAACACATTTTTTTAGTAAAACCATTTTGTAAAACATCTCGTAAAAACTCGTTAATAAAACTCGTATATTATTTCGAAAACATCGTTGAGTGACATCGTTTCAATATCGTTTACGCAAGTGAACTAAATAACGCCACGATATGTAATATGTTGAAAACACTTATATATAAGAAGTACCAGCGGCGTATCCACCATGTTTTCACCACATTACATCCATCCCGTTATCTAAACACTAGCCAAAAACCAATCGTTTGCCCAAATCATTTAACATCGTTTCCAAATCGTTTCCAAATCATTTCCAAATCGTTTCCAAATTGTTTCCAAATCGTTTACTCGTTTAAATCGTTTAAATCATCCTCGTTTTAATTGTGAAAACTTATATATGGTCGTCTCGTTAATAACATTCAAACCTTCGTGACTCGACTACCTCGTTCCTCGCTTCTCGTATTAACAAACCTCCAAAGGGTAAGTTAATAATTACAGATTCAGTCGTTACCCACAACACCCACACATAACCATGGGTATAGTACAATAACGGGATTTGTCAGATCCTATGGTACCATAACCTAATACTGGTCGGTTCGGCCAAAATTAATCAATGACATTCGTTATGTAACTATAACCAACAAGTTCGTTCACATTATCGAAATCGTTATTAGTTTAGTATAAATCGTTCTATTCGTTTTTGAAATCATCGTTTAAACCTTGAAAACATTTTGTACATATGAATCACCCCAAAACAATTGAAAATAGTAAAATAGGGGAACTATGTACTCACATGTAGTGCAAGGTATCATCAATCAATAGTACTTCAACAAACTCAAGTAAACCAGAGAAATCAAGCAGCACCTAGTAATCGAACCACTAGTCAAACAATAGACGCCTAAATCGGAAGATCGGACAGAATGAGGTCTTACAACCCAAATGAGTGTTGGAACTCATGTGATATGGTTTAAGAAAGCCTACATCCTAAATCGGAACCTAACCTAAGTGCTTTCGACCCATCGCGACCCATTAAGGTAGCTTAAGAAAGAAAACGCGCGTTCGAGACGTCTAACTAGTCCTATGACAAGTATTATATGCCTATACAAGTTTAATCATGTTGTATAATCAGTTATGTGACAAAAGTTTAGGTTACATATGCTTAATTACCAATTATGCATGAAAAGGGCATTTTGGTCATTTACCTAAGGCATATAAACTACTTATCATACAACCATCTAAACTAGGTGACCATAAGGTATAACCTCGAAAGGTTATTCCCTATGCTACTATGGTAACCTAATGTGTTTGGTCGGATCCTAATGATTGACCAAACGGGTCGGTTTCGAAAGTATAAGCGATTGATTAGATCGCTTACCTTTACGACCCTATATAAGCACTAAACTAAAAGTGACGAGCTAAGCATGTTAAAACATGCTTACCTAAGTTAGAAAACAGGTTTTGATATCAAAACTAACGGTTTTGATATCCTAAAGTAGTTTGGTTACAAAATACGCGTAAATGCGCAATTTGGCCGAAAATTCGACTCGTCACTGAGCCTAGATAACGTGGTAATCAGTATGTATAATCACTAGGGGCTATAACCATCGTGATTACACTCACGTTATGAAGTTCAAATGAACTTCACATTGACCATAAACTGGTCAATGCAGAAAGTCAAACGCAGTTTGACTTTAACGCTAAAACGAATGAAAAGAACGAAAGAACACTTACAGAAGGTCCCCGCAAGATTTGATTCCGATTTTTCTCTCAGGTAGGAAGCATATACTTCCACTTAGAGATCATAAATCAGATTTCAAATTGTGGGTTTTGAAGTGAAATGGATGGGGTATATATAGGATTTCTAGAACCGTTAAGATCGTTCCTCGAAAACTGAGCTTTGATCTAGACCTTACATGTGTGCCCATGGTTTTTTAAAACCATGGGAGCCCCTAATATGGACTATGTTCATTGAATATCAGCCCATGGTTTTGCAAAACCATGGGTTAAAACCATTAACACTTCAAAATGGACTAGGTTCATTGAATATGCTAGAAATTTCCAAAATGGTCCCTGCACTTGTAAAACTTGATTTTTTGACACTTTTAAGCCCCGTTAACCCCATTTCAAGGGTCTAAAATAAAGTTAAAGTATAGGGAACTTAAAATATTCTCAAAAACATCTCGGATGTCGGTTCTTTTGGTTGTACGGTTGCGTTATTCGCTTAATTACGACGGAAGTCGTAACGAACGCAAAAACGATCCAAATTAAGCGACGAATGGAATTTTATCATGCCAAACACTAAAATAAAATATTTTAATGCTTACATAAATTTTCGGATGTCCGGATGTATTCAGAACGTAAGTTATGCGCGAAAATGCAAACTTATGCACTTTTTGACGCTTTTAATCCCTGAATGAGCATAAAGTTTATTTTAGCATACCGAACCCCTCAAAGCCTATTTCTAAGCTATGTAAAGGTTATTTAGGGTATGTTTAACTTATGATCAAGTTCCGGAATGTTCGTTACTATACAAATCGGCATAGTTTCGCAGTTTGACACAAATAGTCCCTGCGATCGAACAAAGTTGATTTCGACACACCAAACCATTCAAAACTTATTTCTAAGTTATGTGGAGGTTATTTAAGGTATGTTAAGCCTATGTCACTATTCCAGAGTGTTAGTCGCGTTATATGTCACACCCCGACCACGTTAAAACAACAAACCGTGGCGGAAAGGTCGGGGAGTGTTGTAACGGAATCATTGTTTCAACAACCATGGTAATTAAAGTTATGTATTATTGATTTAAAGTTTACATCGTCTTGGAAATTAAATAAAACATTACATAATAATTGTCTTTTAAGTCACAAACGCCCGAGTCCGCCTAAGTGAAGCACAAACATCATCATGCATCGGCACCTGAAACACATGTAAAAATAGGTACGTCAGCATAAAAATGCCTGTGAGATACATAGGTTTTGTTTATGCAAGATTCATGACTTGTGGTTTAAAAAGTGTTTAACAAAATGTAGTCATGAACCTTGTAAAATATTTTCCTTTATGAAATCATATGAAAATCAATGATAAATAAAGGACAATGCATGGTTAAATGAATAACCAAGTAAAAGTAATTTTGTATGAAATATGTATTTTGTAAAATAATGTCATGTCCTTGTAAAAATGTTTCATGTCTTGTCTAAGTGATTTATATAACGCAACAATGTAAAATACAATAAAAGCACTTATATATAGGAAGTACCATCGGCGTATCCACCATGCTTTTATCGTATGGCACATAGCCCGTTACATAAGTCACTTATTTAATAACCAACTAAAATGTCTTGTTCAATGTCAAAAATGTTTTATGTGTAAACTATGTTCAATGTCATGTATGAAATGTATCAAATGTAATGCATAGCAAGTAGGAAATCATCTACTTAAACTATGTAATGATATTAGTGTGAAACAAATGTATGGCGAATAACAAGCAATTACTCAACCATAGGAAAAATGTACAAAACAAAGTTTTTGAGTAAACCTAAGTTTATTTCAAATGTCATGTTTTGCAGAAAACAATGCTTTATGATTACAAACATTTATGCAGTAATGTTAATCGCATACATTCAAGCCTTGCGACTGTGGCGACAAACCTTTAAACAAATTAAAGGTTTATCTGAGTTATTGTAGTCGGATTCTGTCATTCCCAACTTCCAAACAAACCTAGGAAGTTGAAACGGGAGTTGTCAATTCCTATGGTACCATTACATACTACCGAGCGGCGTAGCTAATGTTAATGAATGTATTATTATCCTGATTAAACACACCAAATGTCATAACCAATGTAAGCATGCTATGAAAACCATGTACTAGGTATGCTAAGTAAACATGCCTAGTAGAAATGTCATGTAAAACAATGCGTACATATGCTAAGTAAACATATGTAACAAATGTATAATAAATCAATGTGCTAGCATGCTTAACATACATAGCAAAACATAGTGAAAGCATGTACTAAATATGTACTAAGTGAAACTAGCATGTTTATGTCACAAAAACATGTAAAACAAGAAAGTAACAAGTATGTACATGTGAATCACCCCAAAGTATTTGAAAACGATAAAAGAGGGGAACTATGTACTCACTTGGGATTGCTTATTAGTCTTGAGAATAAGACCAATAAAAGCTCCAAGTATCACGGAATCAACCAGCACCTAGTATAGGTAACTATGTTAATAATCGGCTCCTAAATCGGGAGATATGATAGAATGAGGTTCTATAAATTAAATGAGTATTTGAACTCATATGGTATGATTTAATAGTCCCCACATTCTGATTTGAAAGTCTACCTAAGTGCTTTTGACCCGTCTCGACCCGTTATGGTAGTTTAAACCACCATAACGCGTCATTTGCGCGAAACTATGTTCGGATGGTTAACTATGTGCTATGTCAAGTCTTACATGCCCCACTATGCCTAAACATGTTACTAAATCAGATTATATGTCAAAAATATGTTCACATAGTCAAAATACGGATTTATGCTTCAAAAGGGCGTTTTGGTCATTTATTATGGTCATACAAGCTAACTAGCAAAAGACTAACCAATTCTATGTGATCATAAGGTATAACCTCAGGGGTTATTTCCTATGTAACTATGATCACTAAGTAAACTTGGTCAGATCCTAATGATCGACCAAACGGGTCAGGTTCGAAAGTCTAAGCGGTTGTTTAGACCGCTTAACTAATGACCTTAAACAAGAACCAAACTATTAGTGACGAGTTAAATATGTCAAAACATGTTTAACCTACTAATTTGGTATCAAAACAAAGTGTTTTGATACCTAAAAGTAGTTCTGTTGCAAAATGCGTGCTAAAACGCATTTTGACCGAAACTTTGACTCGTCACTACGCCTAGTTAATGTGGTAATCAGTAGGTATAATCACTAAGGATTATAACCATTGTGATCACAATCACATTGCAAAGTTCAATTGAACTTTGACTTGACCAATTGACTGGTCAAACTGAAAGTCAAACACTGTTTGACTTTTTAAACTAGTAAGCAATAAAAGAATGAAAGAATTCTCACTAAGGGTCCTTGCTATCTTTTCTACTAAAAATAAACCTCCAATCAGATTAGGAAGCTCTCCAAAGCAGATGAGAAAGGAGAAATGAGAGAATGAGCAAGGAATGAGTGAATTGGCTTGGCTATTTATAGGAATCAAGAGCCATCAAGATCATTTTGTGTTGTGATCAAGCAATGATCCCAGCCCTACACATGTTAGGATATGATTGAGGGACTTGGGGAAAACTTAAACTTGGTTACCACATAAGGAAGTTGCAAGAAAACATTAGGAAACAGCTGATCTGCTCAAAAAATACATTTTCTGATGCTGGGCATCTCACACGGCCCGCGTAAGGATTGGCATGGACCTTACGCGGCCCGCCTGGCCTCCCTAGATCAGCATTAGTTTCAATTAATTACGGTTCAGGTCCCTGCACATGGTTTAAGCCCATTTCAGCCCCTTTTGACCTCCGTTAAGCCATTTTCAAGGCTCTACAAGGTCAGTAAAGTTTAGAGGACTCAAAATGTGCTCGGAGAACTCTCGGATGTCGGCTTGTTTGGTCGTACGGTCGCGTTGTTCGTTAAATTACGACGAAACTCAAACGGACGCGAAAACGAACCAAATTAAGCGACGAATGGTATTTTTGAATGGCGATCACTAAAATAAAAATATTTTAGTGTGTACAAAAATTTTGGAAGTCCAGATGTGGTCAGAACGCAAGATATGCGCGAAAATACAAACTTACGCTGTTTTTTGACACTTTTAGTCCCTGAAAGATCATATAAGCATGTTTTCGCACACCGAATCACTCAAAGATTATTTATAAGCTATGTTTAGGTTATTTATGGTATGTTTAGCTTATGATCATATTCCGGACTGTACGTTGCTTTACGGAACGGCAGACTTTTGCGGTTTGACGCAAATAGTCCCTGTGAGCGAATAAACTTGTTTCTTCCATACCAAACCTTCTAATACTTATTTCTAAGTTATGTATAAGGTATGTTAAGTTTATGTTGCTGTTCCGGAGTGTTTGTCGCATTAAACTGATTACGTTTACGCATCAGTTTGCGTATAACTCTCCAGAAGGTGATATAGAGTTTCAAAATCGATCAAAAAAACAACATGTGCATAAAATCAAACATAAATAACAATCATTTGGATCAAAACACACTGTTTTATTAATATTGTATTGTTCAGAGTCTGTACAATGATAGACAAGCACAGATGTCACAGTCTCCCCTACTTTAAGAAATTTCGTCCCGAATTTTATTTAGAGGAAACTTGTGAGAATAAATGCGGATATTTCGTCTTCATCTGGTCCTCACGTTCCCAAGTAAACTCTGGGCCACGTTTGGATTCCCAGCGAACCTTGACTAAACAAATCCGTTTGTTCTTTAGCTGTTTGAATGTACGGCCCACTATCTCCACTGGTTTCTCATTGAAGTGCATCGTGTTATCAACACGAATTTCATCAAGTGGTATGTGGAGGTTCTTATCAGCTAAACACTTTTTGAGATTGGACACGTGGAATATCGGATGAACATTTCTAAGTTCAGGAGGTAGCGCAAGTCTGTAGGCTACTTTTCCGATTCTTTCAACGATCTTGAATGGTCCAACATAACGTGGTGCAAGTTTTCCTTTCTTTCCAAATCTAATCACACCTTTCCAAGGGGATACCTTGAGTAGGACGTGATCACCGACTTGAAATTCTAAAGGCTTGCGTCGTAGATCCGCATAACTCTTTTGACGGCTTCTAGTTGCCTGAAGGTTATCACGAATCTTCTTGACCTTATCTGTAGTCTCTGGAATGAGTTCAGGTCCAGTAAGCTGAGCTTCACCTATCTCATTCCAGTAGACCGGTGAACGACATTTTCAACCATATAAAGCTTCAAAAGGAGCCATTTTGATGCTCGTGTGATAGCTATTGTTGTAGGAGAATTCGATCAACGGTAGATGCGAATCCCAACTACCACCAAAGTCAATCACACATGCTCTAAGCATATCCTCCAGTGTCTGGATTGTTCTCTCAGATTGACCATCTGTCTGCGGATGGTATGCTGTGCTCAAATTAAGTTGGGTTCCCATGGCAAATTGCATGGTTCTCCAAAAGCGAGACGAGAATCGAGCATCTCTGTCAGATATAATGTTTAAAGGAACACCATGTCGAGATACAATCTCATCAACATATAACTTGGCAAGCTTGTCAGCAGATAAATCCTCGCGGATCGGCAAGAAATGTGCTGACTTTGTAAGATGATCAACAACAACCTAAATGGCGTCATGACCTCTTTTAGTGCGTGGTAACTTGGTAATGAGATCCATAGAAATGTTTTCCCATTTCCAAACCGGAATCTCTGGTTGCTCCAATAATCCAGAGGGATGTTGATGTTCTGCCTTAACCTTAAGACAAGTAAGGCATTTGGAAACATATAAGGCAATGTCCTTCTTCATACCCGGCCACCAATACTGGGTTCGAAGATCCTTATACATTTTGTCTGCACCAGGATGAATAGAATAACGAGACTTATGAGCTTCATCCATTAGCAAGGTGCGAAGATCATCTATACTTAGGACCCACAAACGGCCCATGTAATAGAATATCCCAAATCTCTCAGTTCCAGCTCAGGATTTGTATGACACGGTAATTCTTTACCCATCAAGTCTTGTGTAACACAAGTATGTTGAGCCTGAATTATGCGGGATTGAATGTCAGATCGAACCTGAACACAATGAAGCTTGACACGTTCCTTACGACTCAATGCGTCAGCCACGCCATTCGCCTTACCAGGATGGTAGCGAATTTCGCAATCGTAGTCGTTTAGGAGTTCAACCCAACGTCGTTGCCTCATGTTTAGTTCTTTCTGATTAAAAATATGCTGGAGACTTTTGTGGTCAGTAAACACTACACACTTTGTACCGTAAAGGTAGTGTCTCCAGATTTTGAGAGCAAAGACTACTGCACCTAACTCGAGATCATGAGTGGTGTAGTTCTTCTCGTGTACCTTCAGTTGTCTTGATGCATAAGCTATGACTTTGTTTCTTTGCATAAGAACGCAGCCAAGGCTTAAGTTGGACGCATCACAGTACACAACAAAATCGTCGTTACCCTCGGGCAAAAATAGGATAGGTGCATCACAGAGTTTCTGTTTCAAGGTCTGGAAAGCTTCTTCCTGTTTGGATCCCCACTCAAAAGGTTTGCTCTTCTTAGTTAGAGCAGTGAGAGGAACCGCAATCTTGGAGAAGTTTTCAATGAACCGGCGGTAATAACCTGCTAGACCAAGAAATGAACGAACCTCGGTAGGAGTAGTAGGTATATCCCAATCCTTAATTGCACTGATTTTGGCGGGATCTACATGTATACCTTGTTCGTTAATGATGTGCCCCAAAAATTGAACTTCTTTAAGCCAAAATTCGCATTTGGAGAATTTGGCGAAAAGCTGTTCTTTCTTTAGAAGCTCCATTGTAAGACGAAGATGCTGTTCATGATCAGCTCGCGTCTTAGAATAGATCAAGATATAATCAATGAATACAATGATGAACTTGTCCAAATAAGGCTTACAAACCCTATTCATCAAGTCCATGAAAACAGCAGGAGCATTTGTTAAACCAAAAGGCATAACAGTGAACTCATAATGACCATATCGGGTACGAAAAGCAGTCTTGGGAATATCTTCTTCGAGAACTCGAAGTTGATGATACCCAGAACGCAGATCTATCTTTGAAAAGCAAGTATTGCCCTGTAGCTGATCAAAGAGATCATCAATGCGAGGTAAGGGATATCGATTCTTGATGGTAAGCTTATTAAGCTCACGATAATCGATACACATCCTGAAAGATCCATCTTTCTTTTTCACGAATAGGACAGGAGCGCCTCAAGGGGAAAAGCTCGGACGGATGAATCCTTTGTCAGATAGCTCCTGAAGCTGCTTAGATAACTCTTGCATCTCAGACGGTGCAAGACGGTAAGGTGACTTAGCAATGGGATTTGCGCCAGGTACAAGATCAATGCGAAACTCAACTTGGCGTACAGGAGGTAATCCAGGTAAGTCTTCAGGAAATACCTCAGGATAATCCCGAACAACAGGGATATCTTGGGTAGTCTTACCCTTGCCTTTATACTCTACAACATGTGCCAAGAAAGCGAAATATTTCTTTCGTAGGTATTTTTGGGCTTGGGTACAAGACATGAGTTTAACAGGTTTCTCCCCACGAACTTCTAAGATCTCACCAGTCAAAAGCGGTATACGGACGATCTTCTCAAAGCAAACCACCTCAGCATGGTACTCGGCTAACCAATCCATTCCCAATATAACATCAAAGCTCCCGAGTTGCATCGGTGTGAGGTCGATAGGGAAAAGATGGTTATTAAGGTTCAATTGGCAGTTTCGAAGAATGGAATCGAGTACAACGGGTTCACCACTAGCTACTTCTATTGTCAAGGGCTTTCCTAGTTTTGTTCTAGTCATCGAAAGCAAAGGCTCAAAAGCTAAGGACACAAAACTCTTACAGGCACTCGAATCAAATAGAACAGAAGCAGGATGGTTGTTAACAAGGAACGTACCGTTCACCACTTTGTTATCTGCGCGAGCCTCATTTGCATTCATATTAAAAACTCTACCACGAGCCGGTGCCTGATTTGCGTTTGCCAACCTCGGGCAGTTATTTCTGTAGTGGGTCAGATCCCCACAATTGTAACACGAACCAGGCGGCAAGTGAGGTCGTGCACGATTCTGGGTAGGGTTTTGGGCAGCTTGGTTTTGAGCTGCCTGATTTTGGTTAGGAGCAAAACGGCAGGTGTTCGCAAGATGACCAGACTTGCCACAATTTGTGCAGATGCGACATTGCAACTGTGGCTGGTGGTGGTTGTTACATCTGTTGCACAGAGGTGCATTTCCCGCATACTGCTTCTTGGCAGCAGGTTGTGCAGCCTGATTCTGTGCTGCCTGATTAGGTGCAGCCTGATTAGTCTGAGCAGTGACAGCGAAATTCCTGGAAGCCTTACGCTTCCTTGATTTCTTTGAAGACTCAGCAGCCTTCTTGCCCTTTTTCTCAGTGGCGCTATCAGACTGTTTCTTCTTGTCACCTTTTCTGTGGAGTTTACCCTTCTTGACTTGTGATTCAGTAAAGGTTGCAGCTAGCTCAATGGCCTGTCGGACGGTAGTAGGGTTGCTTCCAGTGACAATATCCTGAACAGGATCTGGCAACCCGTCTATGTATTTCTCAATAGCCTTATCCAAAGGCATGACCATTGTAGGACATAGCAAGCTTAACTCCTCATATCTGTCTGTATAAGCCCGGTGTTCGCCACTATTTTGCTTCAAGTCATGGAACTCATTTTCAAGTGCCCTCTGCTCGTGACGAGGACAAAATTCTCTCATCATGAGGGCCCTAAGGTCCTCCCATGTCTTACCCAAAGCAACCTCAGCACCTCGGTCTCTCATTACCACATTCCACCAGGTAAGAGCCCTCTTTTGAAATACACTCAACGCAAACTCGACCTTACGGTTGTTCGGACACTGAACATGGCGAAAGGTGCTCTCAAGACTCTCAAACCATTGTAGGAGCCCAGTTGCTCCCTCAGAACCACTAAACTTGAGTGGTTTAGCCGAATTAAAACTTTTGAAATTGCACGGAGCAGGTGCATTATTGTTATTGTTGGCTTGGTTCCATTGAGCAATGAGATTGGGGAACGCAGCAGCCATTTGCTGCGAGATGATTTCTGCCAGTTCGGCATTCGATAGCGGATTTTCGCGTCGAGGAGGCATTCTAAAAGAGGAAACATGAGAGAAGACGAGTGAGATGACATGATGAAAGAAATGAGATATCAATAAAATCGACAAAAATGCAAGGATGGTGGTCATTTGTTTGTTACCACAAAGCAAACAAACAACACACAGTGACAAATCAAAGTAAATAGGTCATAATAATGTATCACTGAAGACATGCTCGCCTATAAGTGAATACTCACCCCAAGAGTTCCCAGGTAAGAGTGACTGGTCCGATACTGCGGATTTGTACGAACACTCTACCCTTAGACAGAAAACTCAGGGTACAGGCATTCACTTTTCCAGTTTGCACGTGTTCACGTTATTTAGACCCCAACTTTGACGAGATTTTGAAAATTTGGAAGGTACAAGACCAAAAGAAATCATCTAAGGATAGATGATGGATTTCAAAATCATTTTGGAAATTTGTGTTCATGTTTTGGAAATCACCTAAGGATAGGTGACGTGTATTGTTTTAAGATCTAAACACAAGTAAACTTGTGTTAGGGTCCTAGAAAGTTATAGTCTAGGTCAAAGCATTACTAATAACCTAATTCCCTATAACCATTGGCTCTGATACCAACTCTTCTGTCACACCCCGACCACGTTAAAACAACAAACCGTGGCGGAAACGTCGGGGAGTGTTGTAACGGAATCATTGTTTCAACAACCATGGTAATTAAAGTTATGTATTATTGATTTAAAGTTTACATCGTCTTGGAAATTAAATAAAACATTACATAATAATTGTCTTTTAAGTCACAAAGGCCCGAGTCCGCCTAAGTGAAGCACAAACATCATCATGCATCGGCACCTGAAACACATGTAAAAATAGGTACGTCAGCATAAAAATGCCTGTGAGATACATAGGTTTTGTTTATGCAAGATTCATGACTTGTGGTTTAAAAAGTGTTTAACAAAATGTAGTCATGAACCTTGTAAAATATTTTCCTTTATGAAATCATATGAAAATCGATATGAAAATCAATATGAAAATCAATGATAAATAAAGGACAATGCATGGTTAAATGAATAACCAAGTAAAAGTAATTTTGTATGAAATATGTATTTTGTAAAATAATGTCATGTCCTTGTAAAAATGTTTCATGTCTTGTCCAAGTGATTTATATAACGCAACAATGTAAAATACAATAAAAGCACTTATATATAGGAAGTACCATCGGCGTATCCACCATGCTTTTATCGTATGGCACATAGCCCCGTTACATAAGTCACTTATTTAATAACCAACTAAAATGTCTTGTTCAATGTCAAAAATGTTTTATGTGTAAACTATGTTCAATGTCATGTATGAAATGTATCAAATGTAATGCATAGCAAGTAGGAAATCATCTACTTAAACTATGTAATGATATTAGTGTGAAACAAATGTATGGCGAATAACAAGCAATTACTCAACCACAGGAAAAATGTACAAAACAATGTTTTTGAGTAAACCTAAGTTTATTTCAAATGTCATGTTTTGCAGAAAACAATGCTTTATGATTACAAACATTTATGCAGTAATGTTAATCGCATACATTAAAGCCTTGTGACTGTGGCGACAAACCTTTAAACAAATTAAAGGTTTATCTGAGTTAATGTAGTTGGATTCTTTCATTCCCAACTTCCAAACAAACATAGGAAGTCAGAAACGGGAGTTGTCAATTCCTATGGTACCATTACATACTACCGAGCGGCGTAGCTAATGTTAATGAATGTATTATTGTCCCGATTAAACACACCAAATGTCATAACCAATGTAAGCATGCTATGAAAACCATGTACTAGGTATGCTAAGTAAACATGCCTAGTAGAAATGTCATGTAAAACAATGCGTACATATGCTAAGTAAACATATGTAACAAATGTATAATAAATCAATGTGCTAGCATGCTTAACATACATAGCAAAACATAGTGAAAGCATGTACTAAATATGTACTAAGTGAAACTAGCATGTTTATGTCACAAAAACATGTAAAACAAGAAAGTACCAAGTATGTACATGTGAATCACCCCAAAGTATTTGAAAACGCTAAAAGAGGGGAACTATGTACTCACTTGGGATTGCTTATTAGTCTTGAGAATAAGACCAATAAAAGCTCCAAGTATCACGGAATCAACCGGCACCTAGTATAGGTAACTATGTTAATAATCAGCTCCTAAATCGGGAGATAGGATAGAATGAGGTTCTATAAATCAAATGAGTATTTGAACTCATATGGTATGATTTAATAGTCCCCACATTCTGATTTGAAAGTCTACCTAAGTGCTTTTGACCCGTCTCGACCCGTTATGGTAGTTTAAACCACTATAACGCGTCATTTGCGCGAAACTATGTTCGGATGGTTAACTATGTGCTATGTCAAGTCTTACATGCCCAACTATGCCTAAACATGTTACTAAATCAGATTATATGTCAAAAATATGTTCACATAGTCAAAATACGGATTTATGCTTCAAAAGGGCGTTTTGGTCATTTATTATGGGCATACAAGCTAACTAGCAAAAGACAAACCAATTCTATGTGATCTTAAGGTATAACCTCAGGGGTTATTTCCTATGTAACTACGATCACTAAGTAAGCTTGGTCGGTTCCTAATGATCGACCAAACGGGTCGGGTTCGAAAGTCTAAGCGGTTGTTTAGACCGCTTAATTAACGACCTTAAACAAGCACCAAACTATTAGTGACGAGTTAAACATGTCAAAACATGTTTAACCTACTGATTTGGTATCAAAACAAAGTGTTTTGATACCTAAAAGTAGTTCCGTTGCAAAATGCGTGCTAAAACGCATTTTGACCGAAACTTTGACTCGTCACTACGCCTAGTTAATGTGGTAATCAGTAGGTATAATCACTAAGGATTATAACCATTGTGATCACAATCACATTGCAAAGTTCAATTGAACTTTGACTTGACCAATTGACTGGTCAAACTGAAAGTCAAACACTGTTTGACTTTTTAAACTAGTAAGCAATAAAAGAATGAAAGAATGCTCACCATGGGTCCTTGCTATCTTTTCTACTAAGAATAAACCTCCAATCAGATTAGGAAGCTCTCCAAAGCAGATGAGAAAGGAGAAATGAGAGAATGAGCAAGGAATGAGTGAATTGGCTTGGCTATTTATAGGAATCAAGAGCCATCAAGATCATTTTGTGTGGTGATCAAGCAATGATCCCAGCCCTACACATGTTAGGATATGATTGAGGGACTTGGGGAACCCTTAAACTTGGTTACCACACAAGGAAGTTGCAAGAAAACACAAGGAAACAGCTGATCTGCTCAAAAAACACGTTTTCTGATGCGGGGCATCTCACAAGGCCCACGTAAGGATTGGCATGGACCTTACGCGGCCCGCCTGGCCTCCCTAGATCAGCATTAGTTTCAATTAATTACGGTTCAGGTCCCTGCACATGGTGTAAGCCCATTTCAGCCCCTTTTGACCTCCGTTAAGCCATTTTCAAGGCTCTACAAGGTCAGTAAAGTTTAGAGGACTCAAAATGTGCTCGGAGAACTCTCGGATGTCGGCTTGTTTGGTCGTACGGTCGCGTTGTTCGTTAAATTACGACGAAACTCAAACGGACGCGAAAACGAACCAAATTAAGCGACGAATGGTATTTTTGCATGGCGATCACTAAAATAAAAATATTTTAGTGTGTACAAAAATTTTGGATGTACAGATGTGGTCAGAACACAAGATATGCGCGAAAATGCAAACTTACGCCGTTTTTGACACTTTTAGTCCCTGAAAGATCATATAAGCATGTTTTCGCACACCGAACCACTCAAAGCTTATTTCTAAGCTATGTTTAGGTTATTTATGGTATGTTTAGCTTATGATCATATTCCGGACTGTACGTTGCCTTACGGAACGGCAGACTTTTGCAGTTTGACGCAAATAGTCCCTGTGAGCGAATAAACTTGTTTCTGCCATACCAAACCTTCTAAAACTTATTTCTATGTTATGTATAAGGTATGTTAAGTTTATGTTGCTGTTCCGGAGTGTTTGTCGCGTTAAACTGATTACGTTTACGCATCAGTTTGCGTATAACTCTCCAGAAGGTGATATAGAGTTTCAAAATCGATAAAAAAAACAACATGTGCATAAAATTAAACATAAATAACAATCATTGGGATCAAAACACACTGTTTTATTAATATTGTATTGTTCAGAGTCTGTACAATGATAGACAAGCACAAATGTCACATTATACTAACTGCGTTTAAGCACCAGTTTGCGTATAACCTTCCAGAAAGCGATTTAGAGCTTGAAATTGGAATCGAATCAGATTGTAAAATCACTAAACACAATTACACATATAATAACACCAAAACACATATAATAACACCAAAGCACATTGTTTTATTAATAATCATCATTGTTTTACATCGTACATCGATTACAGAACACAGTTGTCACAATTTCCCACTACTTCACATTTCTTATATAGTGATTCTATTATAAGAGGGCTAAGTTTTACTTACCTTGCTCCTGGTCATGCATTCTCTCGTCTTTGACCCACTTAACTCATTCCTTTCCAAGCTCCCACCTAGCTTGTCAAGAGTCAACTATCACATAACATCCATAGTATGGTTAGATTAGTCATCCTATATCATGACCATCACACCTTATAGACTTTTATACCATCTTTCTTATTTGATCTTATTATAGGCAATTTTACATATATAAATGCACTAACAAGTTCATGGAACTCATTTAGGCATTTTATCATATACTTGGTGGGCGTCATTTTTAGGCTATCATATTAAGCTATTTTATCAATACTTGCTAACAACCATTCATAGGATTCTTGCAAAAAGTTTTTATGTAATGTTAGCATCTAGATTTCACTTAGGCATTTCACCAAACACCTTATGTGCATAATTTTTAAGCTTTTCTTATTAGGTCAATTTGTCATTATCCTACTACCTCATTACACGTCAACCATTTCATAAAGTAACAATCAATTAACATGTAATTTCAGTTATTATAAGTAAACACAAAATTTGACCATCATAATCATGGATTCAACTCTTATGTCAAAACTCACTTCTAATCACTTATGAACACTTAACAAAATTCCTAATTTGTTCAAGTAGTTCATACATACGAATTAGTATGATGTTTATAAACACCAATACGACATCAGTTTACATTATCTTGCTACAATTTCCACTTGACCTTTCTATTTCATGGATTCTCTAAACTAGATAATCCACCAAAAGTGAAATTGTAACATACCTTAGGCTTATTAGATGTTAGATAGCCTAAATCTTCAACATGCAACTTGATATCACGTTTGATTATTGTTGAATTTGTACACTTGATCAAAGAGAGAACCCTTTTTCTCTTTCTCACATCTCGTACCAGACTAACCCCCCCCCCCCCAAAGCATGTGTTTTAGTGTTATTTAAGCTTTTAATCTTTTAACTTCTCATTTGTCCAACTTAGCCCTTTAGGTTTAGATTAATATTTTGGTTTATTTATAACTCACTTATTCTTCACTAGTAAACAACTATTATTAACTAGGTTAATATTCCTAGTTATACACTTCATGTCAATTGTCAACTAAACATGGTAATTCAGTTTACCAAGTTTAGGAATGTTACTACCCGACTTAGATTAAGTCCCGAAACCCGAACCTTTTATAAACTTTATTTTCTAAAGACATTTACTCGCCTTTTATTTAACATTAGATTTATTTATTTAAATCCTAATGTTTATTGGTTAACCTTTTACCACTAACGATATTTTACCCGCTCATCCCTAGTTAATTTAGTTTAATTACCAAATTTGCTTTTAGGATGTTATAATACACCTATCACATAGATACACATAGCAGATAGCACATAGCTAAATACACATACACATAACAGCCACACATGCACATACCACATAGATAAAGATACCTATATCACATGGATACACATGCCACACAGATACAGATACACATACACAAACAATATATATACACACATGTACATACCACATAGAAACACGTACACACCTATAACATTGATACACATACACATACCACAGAGATTCACATGCACCTATACATAAGTTACACATTAGAAACATAGGAAATTACTAACGAAATTCTTATTAAATGGATGGATTATAGATTGTGATGCATTAATAATATACATATTTGTTTTAATTTAAATTATTAATAATAAATTCATAATCCATGACGGAAGTCAGATAGATAACCATTATTGATGCATTTATGACATACATATTTGTCATGGTAAATTATAAGTAATTAATTATCATTCACCGACAAAAAACCCACGTGTAGCATTAGTTAGTAGTTATTAGATCTTAAATCATAGCATCATGCCCAATTTTCATTCATTTCAAATTTCAGACCCCACCAACAAAACCAGGCAACAACGGCACACGAGCCAAACAGCACCATAGTTCCATCGCCGCTACTTATGACCAACTCCGACGATAATATTGTCATATGTTTACATCTTTAGTAAGTAAAACATTTACTGTATTAAATAATTTAATTCAATACAAAATTCACGCATTACCACCACCTGCCTGGTAATAGTGTCGTGCGAGCTAACCTAAAACGAAAATGTCGTCATCTCATTACATCTTCAGTGAGTAATTGTAATATCCTTAATTTGTTTAATATCTTGCCGTGTTGTTGAAATTAGGGCAGAAACTATGGTTTTTGTGTGTGTATTTATCTTTATGTGTATAAATATGTTTATGTATTTATCTTTATGTATATAAATATGTTAAAAATATATATCATGTATATAGATATGGTAAAAGTATATATCTTTATGTATATAAGTACCTTTATAGTAATTTAGTATATTGATGTTGTTGATGGGAACTCTGGGTATTCGTTTTAATTTATAAAATCCAAATTTACATGAAATGATAATAGTAATAGTAGTAGTACTAATAATAATAATAACAACAACAACAACTCTTAATTATTAATCAGAAGCGGAAGCGTGATAGAACAATAAAGAGATAAAACTGTTCCTGTCAACGATCCAATTACAGTCTATTTAGATAATTATATAAAACACAACCATAGCGGGTGTAGGATTGTACCTTGACGAAAACCAAAAACTCGCATGATGGATGCGACAAACGGTTCCGCTAGTGAGCAGAATCACGATCACCAAAACACCACAAGATCCCACAAATGGATCTAATCTGAATCTCCAAAAATGGCGGTTGGTGATGGCGGTGTGTGGCGGCGAGCTGGAGAGGTGGCCGGATGGAGGAGGTGGACGGAGAGGTGGGTCGGCGATGGAACGGGGGTGGTGGTCGACCAGGCGCAAGTCGGGAGAGAGATTGGAGCCATGGTTTCAGGTTTAACTCTTTAGGTTAAGCTTCTTTTTATAGATTCTTAATTTGCCTTTAGCCCACTAACTATTAGCTTTCTCTCTAAGAGGATGTTTTTAATGAGACTCTTAATGGTTCAGACCTCTTACTGGTTCAACACTTAATGGTTCAGACTGTTTGTTTCATGAGCAGATGTCTGAATGGTTCAGACATTTGCCTCTGAATGGTTAAGATTTATACAGAGTCTGAATAGTTAAGACCACTAATCTGAATTGGTCAGATATTTGCCTCTGAACGGTTAAGCATTATACAGGCTCTTAATGGTTCAGACCTCTTACTGGTTCAGCACTTAATGATTTAGACCTCTTACTGGTTTAGCACTTAACCATTCAGATGTTGCCAAATAGTAATTAATCCCTTATTTATTACTAATTACCTTCAACCATTTGACCTTTGTTTTATTATCTAATAATAAAACTACTCTTTATAATTTTTATCTTAATAATAATCAATCTTTGTTTTTGTCGAATAACGATTATTCTCCGCTTAGTCAAAACGCTTTTGACTTCATTTCATTCTCAATAAAATAATCCTTTTAATTTATAATATAAATAATATATCCTTTCTTGTTTAACTCTTTAAACGACACCAATTGTTTCCAACAAATTAATTGTTTCTCAAACAATTAACGTTTCTAGTATTTCACCAAATACTCGTTCTCCATGATTAATTATCCGCTATCATGATCTATAATATTTAACAATTAAATATCACTCTTTGTTCGTCAACCTAAGTGTAAATCTTTGGATCGTTCCTCAATAGCAGCGGTAAATAATCGATAATTTGACACCTAGTTCCATCAATCTCCCAGATGGATTATTTTCCATTATATCCTTTAACATTGGCAGAGTTGGATGCTTAGCTGCATCGCACGGCCCCTAACAAGGTATGACGTATTATAGTCGTCAACTATTCCTTTGTGATCAAGTCACTCTTTACTAATCAAGTATACAGACGTTGTAACCTTATCTATCTATCCTTTTAGTATAGAACACTTATTGAACATGAGACATGCATCTGATTTCAATGTCATATATTGTTCAACCACTTGTACTCATCTCCGATTCAAATTGGTCGTCGAACTACTGTTAGTTCGAGGGCGATTGCACATTTATACCAGTTTGAGTCTACGAGGGTATTACAATATTCAACTTCTCAAAGCATTAGGAAATACAGAATGCCTTCGATATTATACAACTCCCACTTAGCTTTAATTTTATTCCCAATACGATGTAGCGTTACATAAGATCTAAGAACAAACTTACACTAATGTTAGTTGTAGTATGATTCTCATGTCTAAAGATTTAAAGATTGTACCATTCCTAAACTTCTTATGACGCTGATCCATGAAGAAAGTTTTAATGCAAGTTACGTCCCATGTCATTCTCTAATGATTATCTGTGAATCTTTATCCTCAACACCTTGAGCCTTCATCCCATGAACAATCAAGCATTCACAACAGTCTTAATTCAAATTTATTCCCATGAATTTGATCGACTATGGACATTTAGAGTAACATACTCATAGATGCTTAAACGTACAAATATTCGAACAATGTGTAATGCCTCAAAAATACTAGATATGTGAATATATATATATATATATGTTGTGAAAATGATCATGAGTATAGTAACTAGGAAATATTTAACATAGTTAAATACATGTTTGTTAATAAAAAGAGAGGAGGGTAGGGGTAGCTGTGACACCCCGCGAAAAATCTCAAGCGCACTAACTTCTTCAGCGACTGCTTGCCAAATTTCGGGACGAAATTTTTCTCAACTTGGGGATGATGTGACAACCCGCACTTCCAAGGTTAACACCGTTACTTTTGTGATTACTTGTTTACGTTCGTATATGTTTCACTTTACACACTGTACGAATTAAACCTAACATTCTTAAATGTAAATATATATATATATATATATATATATATATATATATATAGAGGGTAAGGTTTATGCGAGAACCACCTTTATTGCGAGAACCGCGAGAACCAATGTGAACACAACCTAAAATAGCTAAAAAAACCTAACCCCCACCCCCCCCCCCCCAAAAAAAATCTAAACCCCCCACCCCCAAGCTAAATGCTAAAAACTAAAACCCCCAAAAAATCTAAAAAAACCTAACCCCCCCCCACCCCAAAAACCTAAATCCCCTCCCCCACCCCCCCCAAAAACCTAAACACCCCACCCCCCCCCCCCTCAGCTAAAATACTAAAAACTAAACCCCCAAAAAAACTATAAAAATCTAAAAAAAAATCAAAATTTTTTTTAATATTTTTTAAGTTAAAAAAAAAAATTTGCTACTAAAAGTAGCGATTTTTTTATAAAAAATATTAAAAAAATTTGTGTGTTTTTTTAGCTATTTTTAGGTATTTTTGGTTGTGTTCACATTGGTTCTCGCAGTTCTCGCAATAAGGGGTGGTTCCTAACGGATCTTTGTCCTATATATATATATATATAATCATCTAAACTCGAGACATTGCATTACGTAATTATTTGGAGCCTTTATACGTGGTAACCTAGACTCATCACACAACTCAACCCAAGTCCGCAACTCGCTAACACGAAGCCCAACCTCAACCGTCCCTTTTCTGTGGCCCAAGCTGGTTGCTGCCCAAACTCCCCTCCGTGCGAACCACCTTAACCCCTCCGTGCGAACCACCTTAACCCCTCCATGCGAACCACCTTCGCCCCTTGATGTTCACACGAAGGCACCTCCATTCGTGCCACTATATCTCACACGAAACACGTTCTACCCAACTCGAAACCCCTTCTTGCGGCCCAAGTTCATGTGGCCCAATTAAAACCCAAACTGCCCTATGCCCTTCTTAATTAATACACACGCATGAACAATCATAACTCTCCTAAACTCGCCAACCCTAGTGCATCTCCTGCCCCTTCCCTTCTCTCTTCTACTGTTGATGAAGGGGTGGCATATGTCATCTTCACACTCCTAGTTATAAGGACCAAAATATTTTAGTACCAAAATGTTTTAGTACCAAAATGTCTTTTCTTCCTACTTATAAGGAGTGATATATGTCATCATCACAATCCTTTTTAAACTACTTAGACAAAACTCATTCTTTAGTGGATCCTTGTAAGAATCCGTACTCCCGTTGTCAAGAAAAGGGCATTTTAGTAATTCACACATTTATTATTATTGTTCTTATTACTAGTATTATTATGTATTTACAAAATAATAACACACGCGATTGGAAATTTAATTACGTATCACTGTTATATTTTAAAACAACCGGGCCAGTATAATTGAACGAGACACGCAATCATTCAACGGGTCACGCACTTGGGCTAGGCCCAACCCAACTAACCTAAAAACCCTACCCGTTAAATATAAACTTAACCCCCCCCCCATTTTGTTTTCATAAAACCCCAAAACCCTAAATAACTAGTCAGCCGCACCCCCCCCCCCCCTCTTCCATATCCCCTGTTCGATCAGACCCATCTCCGGCGATCGGAGATGCATTCCGGCCAACCCAGCAAGCTCCATTTACCTTATCTTGTTCCTACACGCACACCTTCACACAGTAGAGAGAGAGACATAGGTGAGTGAGAGAGGGAAGGGGGAGACCGGCGACTCCGATCGACCGCCGACGGTTTCCCTCCGTTTACCGGGGCTCCGACGAAACATCCACACATCCAACCTTCTTATACCATTATACCCACATCCACCCTCTCGTTTCGGTTTACCCGGCGGGTGAAACCGGCCACTCACGGAGGAGCTGGAGCTGCGCCGCCGCTCGTAGCAGCGGTAGTGGAGGTATAGATGGTTCTGATTATTCCAACGAGCTTCACCAAGGTAGTGGTGTTCATCGGGGGTGTACGGACGGCGATTGTGACATCGACAGCCATGGGTTTTCACCTCGGTGACACAGCAGCTGCGGTGAGGACAATGTCGGTGACAGACGGCGACAACAGTTGTCGGGGCTCCGATCCAGACCCTTAACGGTGGCTGCAGACACCCCTTTTTGTTTCGATGGTCTCTCGGTCAGTACATTCTGGTCAATGGTTGTCTTGTAATCTAGTGGTTCGTGATTTATATGCGTGTTTGCTACTTGCTGACTGAATTAATGTGATTGTAACTGTTTTATGAATAAAGTAGGATTTGCTTTATGTGATGTTGTGGGTTTGAATAATGATAAGGTCAAACACAGCTGCCGTTCATGAGATGTTTTGTAGTGTTAAATGATGACTGTCCTGTTCATGATATTATGTTAATATTCACAAGAACAATAAGTTAGAGGTTTAGGGAATTATGGGGATTATTGAAATCTGAGGTAGATATATAAAATAGGAGGTATTTGTAACATGTTATCGAAACATTAAATCCGGTTAGATGGTGCACATGATTCAGTGATGATGATGATTGTAGGAGTTCTCATAGGTGAAATAGATGTGGGAATTATGTTGATAAAATAAGTTAGAATTATTTAGGGTAGATTTGTTTGTACTGATGTGAATAATGAAATGAAGAACATGATGAAATGTTTGAAGGTGCTATGAATATTTGAAATTGTTGTATTTTGATCTGATTCTAGGAAGGTACAGTATTAAAAATATGTTAATGAAAATTGAGTGGCTCGTACTGAATGGATAAGGATTCTAGAAACATCAGCAGTAGTTTGCGAGTCGAGACCTTATGGTTGCGACTCTAGACCGCTGATTGACAACTCGAAACCAGACAACACGCTCCAGGAGTCGAGACCAGCTTGGTTACGACTCGACTGTGACAACTGTCAAAAATCCAGGTATCCGTACTAGTAATTAATCATGATTAGTGCTTGATGACTGTGTTAAATTTGCAATTAACTGCTTTCTGATTACTGTCTCATACATACATGTGCATCATATATTGCTTAATGTCATATCATTACTGCATGAAAGCTATACTACCTTAAATGATGCATTAAGTATAGTTAGCATAGTTATCTGATAAATCAGGAAAATGCTGACAGAACTCAGCACATAGGCAGACAATGCATAGAGACACAGAATGAGCCAGAAACTAAGTATTACACTAGTATAGTGTATAGGAAAGTAAGGATCACAAAACTGCCTTGTTAGTGATAGTTTAAGTGCCGAAAAGTGCCTAAAACTCACCCAAGGTGCTGAATTCAGCAAAATTCAGCAATTTAACACACTAATATTATGCAGAAAATGGTAAAATGGTCCCGAATGCTTTCCTAAGTGTCGGGAATCAAAAGTGTCACAAAAAGATATATAAAGCACCCTAAACTGCATCGTTTAGCACTTTAACGAACCAATAACCAACCGAACAACCAGACACTACCCGAAACACCAAATTTACACTAGAAGCATTGTTTTAACATTTCCAAGCTAGTTATGATCCCCGAACATCATAACACCTCCTAAAAATATCTAATAACTAAAGCATGTAACTAATACTTGGATTTCAACCTTAATGTAACTAAACTAGTTAAAACCTACTCTAGACCCCCTATTTACGGCCAACATATGGCCCACCAAGTTGATTTCATTTCAATAAAAAAATAGACCTTGTTTATGATTTATGTAGCATAAAAACCAAGAGTTAGAAGGTTAAAATGGATATAAGTATAACATGTAAGATCAAGAGTTCATTTCACACACACTAAAACACACACAAATTCTCTCCTCCCTTCCCTCTCTTGTTCACGGCCGAACCCAAACACCCCCACAACCATCATCATCCATCCAATCTCATACAATCTAAGCATATACAAGGGTGTTGAAGATCATACAAAGAAGCTAGGAGCTTGTGGAAGATCAAGGAACTCTCTTGTTTGCTTTTATCCACTCATTTCTTCACTTGAATCATCCCTAGCCTTGAGCTAGTGGTAAGAACCTTGTACACTCCATATTACTTCCATTTTTAGTGGTTAAAGAAGAATCATAATCAAAATCTTAAAGAACACTAAAGAACATAAGAAGTAAACATGAACATAAGCTTGTTTAATGAAGTAATCTTGATGAATATGAGTTGTTATGCTTGTTGATCATTGATTGTTTGTTGAAATGATGTTGATCATCATAATATCTTGCTAGATCATGATTAAAAACATAATCTAGCAAGATGAGAAAATAGAAATGTTGTAGGATGATGGATCATCCACACATGAATCATGAACTTGAATGAATAAATGACTTTCTTGAAAAATAAAGATCAAAGTAAGTTGTTAAGCATGAAGATCTAAAGGTTTATAAATGGTCTTTCAAAGAAACCAAGTTAAAAATATAAGTTTTATTAAATCTTGGTTCTTACATAAACAAACCTTATTTTTGGTGGTTAAACAAATGTAGAAACACTTGTGTAACAAGAAAAATGCATAAAGAAATATTTTTAGAAAATATGATTTGAAGTTGTAAACATCTAACTTCTTTAAAAATGAAGTTTTTAAAGAACTAATAACATTTTAAAGGGTAACACGACTTACTAAGAACACTAGTAAGTTACTACAAATTTTTACAAATATTCAAGTTCATGAGGTAGTAGAAAATGCATGATTTTAGAAAAATTGGTAAGTGTAAGTTAATTATTGTTGATTGTGTTGATTTTGACCAAAGAAAATGATATGCTTGAAAGCATGGAAACCTCCATTTTTAAGGGAAACTATGGCAAAATTTTCTAAAAATATAAACACTTAGAAAAATATTTTTAAACAAATGTTTACAAGTGTATTTTGAACTATGAATTTCTTACATAAACTTTGCCATAATTTTTTGTTACAAAAACATAAGTATCGGAGGTTGGTTTTCATAAATAAAAATGACTAAATATGTATTTAGGGGAATATGTATTTAGAAGTCACATGTGTGTGATTATTTGTATACTATGTGTATTAGTTATATTATTTTAGGATTTGAAATAATATAACTCGCAAAAATACCAAAATTACCATCCAAAATAATACCAAAATTTCTAAAGAATAAGACTTACAAAATATGCCGGAAGAATTTCTTCAAGTATATTTTGGTAAATAATATTTCGGACACCAAGGAAACAAAAATATGATTTTTACAATTACTACAAAGTTATATCATATTTTTGACAAGGGAAAAATATATTATTTTGGCATGTATGAATATATATTTTTCTTGGAAATTTTAGAAAATATATTATTTTTAAGAAATATATTTTTTCTTACACAAACATAAAATACAATATTATTGAGATTAAAGATATATTTTCTCAAATAAATATGAAACATATCATTTTTGGAGAAAAATGAGTTTATATATATTTTCCAAGTTGGACTCGAAAATATATTAATTTTGAACTTATAAGAGAATACGAATATTTTTGCAAAATAAAAATTATAAATAATTTTTCTAAGTAATATTCCTTAAATATATATTTTGGAAATATATATTGAATCTTTATTAAAGATAATATTCCGGAGAAATTAATTTGAAATTAAGTATAAAGAAATACTTAATGAATACAATAAAATACGTATTCCTATACGTATAAATACACACCAGAGTACATGTATGAACACCCGAAGAGTATCAAGTCAAAAATATATTATTCCAAAATTTATAAATATAATTTAAGTTGAAATATTAATTATTTTAACAAATAATTATATAACTTGGAATGATATCGAAGACACGAAAAGAAAAGTAACTCAAAGACAATAATAATAAGTCAAGGCACGACCCGTTCGTCTAATAGATTAGTACGTTGTAGGTAGTCATGTTCGCCGAAGGAGTTTGAGTTACGATTGTTGAAGACGCAAGATTGTGAGTTCATGTCCCCCTTTTCTTTTAACTGTTTTTGTTTTATAACTTCGGGGGTGAAGTACATGTTACTAAATGATTTCATACAAATACAAAGGGTATGGTTAGCTTTGGAAAGTACAGTAGATCATGTGAATGGGTAGGCGCACTCTTAGGGCCATTAATCCTCGTGTTAGGACCGAGGGATATGAGTGATAGATTTATTTGGGTGTAGCGAGCCCACACCCATGTGGACCAGGGTGGCCCATGAGGTGACTATGTCTTACAGCCCGGTGCAAAATCTGCTAGGTTTGAGTATTCCTACACCGTTACACGCATGTTAATGGCCTTGCAAACCATTAATCGATATGTTTCCTTGTTTGCTTTCATACCGGGTTTTTCAAGTACATACAAACATACTTACAAATGTTTCAAAGGTTAAATCACAATCACACACATGAACTCGCTCAACTTTTGTTGATGTTTTCAAAATACATGTATTTCAGGGAATTAAAAGTGGATCTGGCGGGCGTTGGATGTTTCAAGCTGCGTTAAGAATAAAAGATATCATCCATGGTCTTAGGGTTTGGTCAGTGTGTCTTATTCCTGGACGAGACACGTCCCCCAAATCCTGTTTTAATTTAAATTGTCGAGTCTTTGTGAACTTTTAAAACAAGTTGCATGGTTTGTACTCCTATTTGAATTTTTATGTCTTAAGACAATGTCATTATGCTTTTCTAAACCTAAATAATGGATGACCATCTATGGTTTTATCATATAGTTGTTGTTATGATTGAATGCAATGGTATTAAGAAAGTCACACCATAATCACGCTTCCGCAAAAAGTCAGGGTGTGACAGCTTGGTATCAGAGCTTCGATTGTAGCGAACTAGGATTCCTTCTCGAGTCTAGACTACAATCATTAGGGCTCTCACGAAAATATTTTTACAACATCTTTTCATTGCATACACGAAACGCCCAGATCCAGGTGAAACAAACATTTTTACAAAGAAAATACACGAAACACATTTCAAGGTTTATGTTTATGGTTCAGTCTGGGAGACTGGATGGTTCAGTCTGAGAGACTGGGAGGTCTAGTCTGGGAGACTATGTGGTTTAGTCTGGGAGACTAGGTAGTTCAGTCTGAGAGACTGGGTGGTTAGTCTGGGAGACTAGGTAGTTCAGTCTGAGAGACTGGGTGGTTAGTCTAGGAGACTAAGAAGGATACATGATTACATTATTATTGATTGCATGTTTAATGTTAAATGTTGATATATGTGCATATGTTGTGATTGCTTTGTTACAGACATTATGTCATCATCCGAGAGTGGTTTGTCCGATACCGATGACCCTATGGCTGTAGTCTCTGATGATGAGATTGCACCTGAGCCAGAGATCTTTACTTCTGACACCGAGAGTGACCCGGAGATGATGTCCGACGATGACGACGACTTTCAGCCCTTTGCGCTGCCCGATTTCGGAGATGATTTACCGCTCGCTGATGGTATCCTGGACGAGGATCCTTTTGTTATTCCTATTCCTGTCCCTGATCACCTTATCATCAGTCACCCTGATGGTGAGCATGTCGTGGCACCGATCCTCGATCCTGTTCCCCTCATGGTCATTCCACCTGAGGATTGGCCATTCGATGATCTTTTTGACGGTGATTTTGATCTTTTTGTTCATGGTCCTCCCGATGATGCTCAGGGTGATGGAGAGCTCGATGAGGACGTTGTTGCTATTCCACTTCTGGGGATTTCTGTGATTGAGATTTCTTCTGATTCTAGTTTACATTCTGTCCCCGATTCCTTTGAGTCTGTGTCTTCATCCGCCTTAGAGGCAGCCGGTTTGCGACGATACGCCACAGTTTATGACGATGATACAGCTATGTCAGCTGCACCGATTCCTCCACATGACGTTGAGCCTGACTTTATTCCAAATGATCAGCCTGTTGATGCACCCGCTGATCCTGAGCCGATGCCAGCACCCGAGCCTTTGCCTGACCTTGACCCTGTTCCATTTGGCATACCTGATATTGCACCCCTTGTACCCGATCTGATTCATGCACCCGCTGACCCTCCTGTTATCGAGCTAGTCACTCCCTCACTTGCACATGCACCTGTTGACATTGTTCCTTTTCACCCGATTGAGTCAGATGTACACCGTGTCGACCTACCTATCACTTTCTTGCAGGATATACCCGCACCCCGTCCAGGGGAATGCCCTTCTAGCCAGCAGCCTGACCGTGATCCTCATGTTTCAGCCGCTTTCCCTCTCATGCCACAGTCTGCACCTACCGCTCATTTTACTTCTTCACCACTAGATGAGCCACTCATATGGTTCCCTCCTTATACCATGTTGATTTCTGATCCCTACCATCCCTCACCTTTTACTGGTTATACCCAGGATGAGCTACTTTTGTCATTACATCTTCAGTTTGAGATCATGAGTCATAGGATCTTAGAGCTTGAGATGACATCGCGGCCTTTGCCATGTCCGTGTCAGCCATCTTTTGTTCCCCCTAGTACACCACCATCCCCATTTTCACATCCTCCTGCACCACTTACTCCATTTCCCGAGTTTGACACTCGCTTTCTTACCGTGGAGCAGCATATCAGTTATCTGTTGCGTCATGTTTATGATCTTGAGGAGGAGCTTGCGCATGTGCGCAGCTTGCTTTTATGTCGGTAGCTTACTTTTGATGAGAGCACCGCTATTGAGCCTAGCTAGTGAAGCCTTTTGGAGACCACCTTTTGACTGTATGACTTATGGTAGATTGATAGACATTTTGGACAAGGGTAGTCCGACCCTGTGTTCCCTTTTGATGCGATACATTTGTAAAACATGTACTGTATTTGTGGTCGATGATCAATGGAAAGCTCAATCGTAATATTCTCATTAGATACAATTGTAACTTACTTGTTTATGCTATGATTGCCTGCTTACTTGTTATAGCAAATACTATTATATATGTAATATTTACTGTATACATAAGACCTGACCTATACAATCTTCTCTTAGAAGATGCCTCCTCGAAGGAACAATCAATTGCCCACAACAGAGGCGGAACTGCATGAACGGATTTCACAAGCAATCGCACAACATGAGGCCTTAAGCTCTGAACACAGCGGAGGTACCTCAGGAAATAACCCACCTCAAGGTAATGTTTAAGTCATTTAAGACACATTATGATACGTTTGGACATTCCATGTGCGTTTGCTAATGCTTATGTGAATGATGTTGCTTGTACAGGTTGTACTTACAAGCAGTTCCTCGACTGTAAACCTCTGAACTTTGACGGCACTGGAGGTGTTGTAGCTTTCATAAGAAGGGCTGAGAAAACAGATTCGGTACTGCGAATGAGCAAGTGCGTGCCAGAGCACCAGGTCACCTACATTTCTGGACTGTTCCTAGACGGAGCTCTATCATGGTGGAACCTTTAGGTTCAGACCCTAGGAGTGGATGCTGCATATGCTATGACTTTAAATGAGATGAAGGAACTGATGCGTAAGAAGTACTGCTCGAGGGCAGAGATTCAGAAGTTGGAAACCGAGTTTTGGAATCTGAAGATGGACGGCCCCATGATTGCTAAGTACGTGCAGAGATTCCACGATTTGTCTCGTGTTATCCCTACATGGTAGAATCAGAGTTCAAGCGAGTTGAGCGCTTCATCTGGGGACTGGCACCCCAAATTATGAGCATGGTGACTACTTCAAAGCCTCAAACGATCACTGAAGCCATTGATAATAGTAGCATTGACAAAAGAAGTGATTAGGTTGAACAAGTTTTCAATCTCTGATGGAAAGAAGAAGGAGACTCACGTCGAGTCATCAAGAGAGAACAAGAGAAAGTTCTCCAATTTCAAGAAGGGTACCCAAGGAAGCAATAGTGGTAACAAGAAGAGGGGTAGGAATCCGCCAGCCGAGGTTAAGACTGGTACTGCTACTGCTGGTGCTGAGAATAGAGAAAAAGGATATATGGGCACTCTGCCGAAGTGTGATGTATGTCAGTTTCATCACGCTGGACGATGTTGAGCTGGGAAGTGTGAGACGTTCGGAAAAGTTGGCCATGCCAAGGAGACATGCTGGTATGGTGCCGGTCGTGAGAATAATGGTCAAAGAGGTAATGGTGGCGGAAATGGAAATGGTAACCGTGGTGGGAATGGCAATGAAAACCGCAATCAAGGAAGAGATGGCGGTAATGGAAACCGTGGTGTTGCTGTAAACCAAGCCGATAATGGAAACCGCAACCAAAACCACAATCAGGGTGGTACTGGAAAAAAGCAAGGATGCTTCGGTTGTGGAGAGGTTGGGCACTTCAAGCGAGTTTGCCCAAAGAACAATCAAGCCCAAGGAAGAGTCTATAACATAGGAGCTAGGGAAGCTCGCCAGGATCCGAACGTAGTCACGGGTACGTTCCCTATCAACCAACACTTTGCATATGTGTTATTTGAAAATGGTGCTGATTATAGCTTTGTATCCCTAGAATTTAAGAATATACTTAGGTTAGTTGCCAGTAAGCTAGATATTCCATACTCGATAGAACTAGCTAATGGAAAGCTAGTAGAGGCAAACGAAGTGATTAGAGGTTGTGCAATAGAGCTTGGAGAGCATGAGTTTACGCTTAATCTTCTGCCAGTTGAGTTGGGAAGCTTTGACGTGGTAGTTGGAATGGATTAGTTATCGAGTAACCTAGCTGAGATCGTATGTTATGAGAAGATCATCCGCATTTCGTTGGCGAATCGAGAGACGATCGTAGTGCACGGAGAGAAACACTATACTCCTCTAAGGATTATCAGCTGTTTGAAGGCCCGAAACTTTTTGCAGAAGGGATGTGTTGCTTTCTTGGCTCACATTGTTGATAAAGAAGCTGAAGAGCCAAAGCTGGAAGATATCCCTACGATGAGGGAATATCCTGAAGTCTTCCCCGAATACTTTCCAGGATTACCACCCCAGTGACAAGTCGAATTCCATATTGACTTGGTTCCAGGCGCCGTGCCTGTAGCCAAGGCACCTTATCGACTTGCGCCTTCCGAAATGCAAGAGTTGTCGACGCAACTCCAAGAGCTTTTGGACAAGGGATTTATTAGACCAAGCTTCTCGCCTTGGGGATCCCCAGTTCTGTTTGTCAAGAAGAAGGACGGTAGTTTTTTGCATGTGAATTGACTACCGAGAGTTGAACAAGTTAACCATCAAGAATCGATATCCCTTGCCGAGGATTGATGATCTCTTCGATCAACTTCAAGGTTCGAGTTACTACTCCAAGATCGATCTTCGATCAGGTTATCACCAGCTAAGGATCCAGGAAGAGAGTATACCAAAGACTGCCTTTAGAACTCGTTACGGACATTACGAGTTTCTAGTGATACCGTTTGGTCTGACAAACGTGCCAGCAGTGTTTATGGATCTGATGAACCGAGTCTGCAAGCCATATCTCGATAAATTCGTGATTGTGTTTATCGATGATATTTTGATCTATTCAAGGACGAAGGAAGAGCATGAACAACACCTTGGAGCCATTTTAGAGCTGCTCAAGAAGGAGAAATTATACGCAAGGTTCTCAAAGTGTGAGTTCTGGTTGCGTGAGGTACAATTCCTCGGTCATGTAGTGAATGAAGATGGGATTCATGTGGACCCCACCAAGATTGAGGCGATTAAGAGTTGGGAAACTCCGAAGACGCCAACCGAGATCCGTCAGTTTTTAGGTTTGGCTGGATATTATCGCCGATTCATTGATAAGCAACCACTGACCTCCCTTACTCAAAAGGATAAAAAGTACGAGTGGGGAGATAAGCAAGAGGAAGCTTTTCAGTTGCTCAAGAATAAGCTTTGCGATGCACCTATAATATCCCTACCTGAAGGCACCGATGACTTCGTGGTATACTGTGACGCTTCGCGTCAGGGATTAGGCTGTGTGCTTATGCAATGATAGAAGGTTATCGCTTATGCTTCGCGCCAGTTGAAAGTTCATGAGAAGAACTACACCACGCATGACTTGGAGTTAGGCGCAGTGGTGTTTGCATTGAAGATTTGACGACATTATCTGTATGGTACTCGCTGTACGATCTTTACAGATCACAAGAGCCTCCAACACATATTTGATCAGAAAGAGCTTAATATGAGACAGAGACGATGGGTGGAGTTGTTAAACGTCTATGATTGTGAAATCAAATATCACCCAGGAAAGGCGAATGTGGTGGCAGACGCCTTAAGTCGGAAAGAGATGATTAAGCCCATAAGGTTTAGGGCTTTGGAGATGATCATTCAAACAGACCTCTCGTTGCGCATTAGTGTTGCGCAGAGAGAAGCTCTTAAGAAGGAAAATCTAAAGAATGAATACCTCCGTGGGATGGAGAAAAAGTTGGTACCCAACAAGGAAGGAACCTTGTGTTTTATGGAACAAATTTAGGTTCCGCTTTTTGGAGGTCTTAGAGATGTTATCTTTTATGAAGCTCATAAATCAAGGTACTCGATCCACCCAGGATCGGACAAGATGTACAAAGATTTGAAGGATTTCTACTGGTGGCCAAGATTGAAAGGTGACGTTGCAACGTATGTTGGAAAATGCTTGACTTGTGCCAAGGTGAAGGACGAGTATCAAAAGCCTTCCGGACTTCTGCAGCAACCCAGGATACCCATGTGGAAATGGGAGCAGATCTCGATGGACTTCATAACAAAGTTTCCAAAGACACCCAGAGGTCATGATACTATTTGGGTAATCGTAGACCGTCTGACAAAGTCTGCACACTTTCTGCCTATCAGAGAAAAGGATAACACAGGTAAGCTAGCTGAGTTGTACTTGAGAGAGATAGTCGCACGTCATGGAGTGCCTATCTCAATTATTTCGGATAGAGATGGGAGATTTATGTCAAGGATTTGGCAATCTTTCCAGGAAGCGTTTGGTTCACAGTTGAATTTGAGCACGACATTTCACCCACAGACGGACAGCCAAAGTGAGAGGACGATTCAGACATTAGAGGATATGTTGCGAGCTTGCGTAATGGACTTGGGTGGCAGTTGGGACACTCACCGGCCTTTGATTGAGTTCTCCTATAACAACAGCTAACATACAAGCATACAAGCTGCAGCGTTTGAAGCTCTCTATGGACGTAAGTGGCGATCGCCATTATGCTGGGCAGATGCAGGCGGTAGACAGCTTGTTGGTCCCGAATTGGTTGAAGAGACGACATACAAGATTATACAGATCCGAGAGCGCATTAAGGCTGCTCACGATCGACAAAAGAGCTATGCGGACCAAAGAAGGAAGCCTTTGGAATTTGAAGTGGGGGATATGGTTTTGTTAAAAGTCTCACCTTGGAAAGGTGTGGCACGCTTTGGAAAGCGTGGTAAGTTAAACCCGAGATTCATTGGCCCGTTTAAAATCCTTGAAAGGATTGGTCCTGTAGCCTACAAATTGGAGCTACCAGCGGAACTGAATGGTGTTCATGATACATTCCATGTATCTAACCTGAAGAAGAGTCCAACGCAGGAAACGGTGATCATTCCTGCTGATGAAGTTCACATTGACGACACACTCCACTTTACCGAAGAACCTGTTGAGGTTACTGATTGGAAAGTTCACAAAACTCGGAAGAGTAGTGTTAAGCTTGTTAAGGTTAGATGGAATGCGCATCACGGCCCATCGTTTACTTGGGAGCGTGAGGACCGCATGAAAGCTAAGTATCCGCATTTATTCCCTAACAACCCTGTAGATAGTAGTTAAGTTTAAAATTTCAGGACGAAACTTTCTTAACATGGGGAGAATGTGACAACTGTAAAAAATCCAGGTATCCGTACTAGTATTTAATCATCATTAGTGCTTAATGACTGTGTTAAATTTGCAATTAACTGCTTTTTGATTACTGTCTCATACATACATGTGCATCATATATTGCTTAATGTCATATCATTACTGCATGAAAGCTATACTGCCTTAAATGATGCATTAAGTATAGTTAGCATAGTTATCTGATAAATCAGGAAAATGCTAACAGAACTCAGCACATAGGCAGACAATGCATAGAGACACAGAATGAGCCAGAAACTAAGTATTACACTAGTATAGTGTATAGGAAAGTAAGGATCACAAAACTGCCTTGTTAGTGATAGTTTAAGTGCCGAAAAGTGCCTAAAACTCACCCAAGGTGCTGAATTCAGCAAAATTCAGCAAAAATCAGCAATTTAACACACTAATATTATGCAGAAAAATGGTAAAATGGTCCTGAATGCTTTCCTAAGTGTCGGGAATTAAAAGTGTCACAAAAAGATATATAAAGCACCCTAAACTGCATCGTTTAGCACTTTAACGAACCAATAACCAACCGAAGAACCAGACACTACCCGAAACACCAAATTTACACTAGAAGCACTGTTTTAACATTTCCAAGATAGTTATGATCCCCGAACATCATAACACCTCCTAAAAATATCTAATAACTAAAGCATGTAACTAATACTTGGATTTCAACCTTAATGTAACTAAACTAGTTAAAACCTACTCTAGGCCCCCTATTTACGGCCAACATGTAGCCCACCTAGTTGATTTCATTTCAATAAAAAAAATAGATCTTGTTTATGCTTTATGTAGCATAAAAACCAAGAGTTAGAAGGTAAAATGGATATAAGTATAACATGTAAGATCAAGAGTTCATTTCACACACACTAAAACACACATAAATTTTCTCCTCCCTTCCCTCTCTTGTTCACGGCTGAACCCAAACACCCCCACAACCATCATCATCCATCCAATCTCATCCAATCTAAGCATATACAAGGGTGTTGAAGAACATACAAAGAAGCTAGGGGCTTATGGAAGATCAAGGACCTCTCTTGTTTGCTTTTATCCACTCATTTCTTCACTTAAATTATCCCTAGCCTTGAGCTAGTGGTAAGAACCTTGTACACTCCATATTACTTCCATTTTTAGTGGTTAAAGAAGAATCATAATCAAAATCTTAAAGAACACTAAAGAACATAAGAAGTAAACATGAACATAAGCTTGTTTAATGAAGTAATCTTGATGAATATGAGTTGTTATGCTTGTTGATCATTGATTGTTTGTTGAAATGATGTTGATCATCATAAGATCTTGCTAGATCATGATTAAAAACATAATCTAGCAAGATGAGAAAATAGAAATGTTGTAGGATGATGGATCATCCACACATGAATCATGAACTTGAATGAATAAATGACTTTGTTGAAAAATAAAGATCAAAGTAAGTTGGTAAGCATGAAGATCTAAAGGTTTGTAAATGGTCTTTCAAAGAAACCAAGTTAAAAATAAAAGTTTGAGGAAACTGCCATTTTGGTCCCTGTGGTTTGGGCACTTTTACCATTTTAGTCCAAATCTCAAACTTTTTAAATCTGGGTCCCTGTGGTTTCACTATTATTGCCATTTTAGTCCGAAATTCAAAAACCCCTTATTTTGACTGTTGAAGGTTGCTTGTTTTGTCTTTTTGTTCAGGGGCAAATTGGTCATTTTATAAGTTATTATAACAAATTATTAATTATTAAACACTAAATAAAACTAACCCCTATAAAAGATCTGAACAATCTTCATCTTCCCCACATGCCCCAAAACCCTCACTCCCCCTCCACCACCACCACCCACAACCGCCTACTTCCTATAAAAGAATAGATAATCCACAAAATCATCAATAATCAGTTCATATATCCAAATCCATGTATCCACGATTCAAAACAAAAACACAAAATTAAAAATTTCCATCACTTCACTTCCCCTCTCTAGTGGTCAACCTAAAGAATTCATCTTCAGCAACATCAACACAGACTCCATCGATGTCACGAATCTTCCATTCTCGCTCACCCCATCGCATATCTGCTTAGATCTAAAAACCCCATCATAGAGAAGAACTAGGTGCGGCTGTTGTCAACGTCGTCGGAGCAAAATTAGTGATAGCGTGCTAAGACGTATGAATCGATGAGTTTCAAAGGGACTTGATTTGTGACTGAATAGATCGAGATGCTGGTTCTAGTTTTTGTCAGAGACGGTATTTTTTGTTAGAGATGGTGGTTCCGGCTGTGGAAACCGGCGACCAGACGGAATTGTACCGGACTTTATAATCATAAATGGGTTCTTCATTTGGTTAAGGTAGTCGTTTTCAGGTGAGATTGTTTTAACAATGGTGGAAAATGATTAACTATTGGAGTATGCATTGTTGTATTGGGATTATATGGAAAAGGGGTATGATATTGTGTTGAGGGTGGATATGAATGCTTGTTTGATTTTGTTGGGTTTGGGGAAGATGAAGACATATTTGTTCTTTTATAGGTTGGTGGTGGATGAGTTCTCGGTGATGGTTATTAGAGGCTGGTTGTTGAGAGAGAAAGTGGTTATTAGAGGCTGGGTGAAGAAAGGTGCGGCGGAGCTTAGTGGCGGTGGTGGCTGTGGTGGCTGTGGGTGGTGGTGGTGGTGGAGGGGGAGTGAGGGTTTTTGGGCATTTGGGGAAGATGAAGATTGTTCAGATCTTTTATAGGGTTTAGTTTTATTTAGTGTTTAAAAATTAATAATTTGTTATAATAACTTATAAAATGGCCAATTTTCCCCTGAACAAAAAGACAAAAAAAGCAGCTTTCAACAGTCAAAATAGGGGGTTTTTGAATTTTGGACTAAAATGGCAATAAAAGTGAAACCACAGGGACCCAGATTTAAAAAGTTTGAGATTTGGACTAAAATGGCAAAAGTGCCCAAACCACAGGGACCAAAATGGCAGTTTACTCTTTTAAAAATGATGGATGAGTTAGAGTTAACAAGGTTAAATTATTTTTTTTAGAATGAGGTGAAACAAAAAGGAAAAAACAGATGATGTGACGCTTATGTGAAATTGAGAAGAGCTAATGTATACCTCATAGCCTAATAACCAAATATTTGTATCTGTCATTAGTTGATTTGGTAGTCTATGAGTTATAGTCTCACTAAGACCACTAATTGTTACTATTCATATAATTAAAATAGTGAAGGTATTAAAAATATATATTATTAAAATATATTAAAAACACTATTAATTTTTCATTTCATTTGATTTATTAATATATAGTAATAATATGACATGAATATACCAGAGCAGTTCATTATGCATGAATTGTGAGATTTCACTGAAACAAAGCAAATTTCGATAATAATTTTAGAAAGCTCCGCTGGAGTTATCAACAGTAAATGACCAGATACCAATTTAGATATAAAGCGATTGGTTTTTTATGGTATAAGCATAGATATAAAATGGGTTCCCAAAGTTCCGTTTTTCCGATCATCGCTTCGAGTCTTGGACGATGAAAGCATAACTTGATTAGCGTGCGAGGTTTTATCGATTTGCTTATAGGTAGCAGATCTGGATTCAACCTTTCATCCTAATTAAGGATCTGCCTAATCCATTCGCCTCTAAGGTTGATTGTAAAAATCATGGTGAGTGGGAAAGGGAGAGGAGCAAGTGGGAGACAAGAGCTGAGACCGGATCCGGCGACTATCCAAGATTTAAGGAGACGTAAGCAGGAAGAGCAATGGAAAGTGGAGCAACGAAGACACCAAGACAAAGAACCGTGGCATCGAGTGCTGAGTAGACATGTAGCAAGACAACAAAAGAAGTTCCTTCTGAGGGAACAAAGGTTACGTAATACTACTACGCTCTTTCTCTCCAATCTCCCGGAAGATTGTAGTCGTGAAACTATATGGCAGGCTTTCGGCCATCTGGAAAACTTGGAAGGTGTGTTTGTTCCTCGGAAAAAGGATGGAAGGGGGAATCGTTTCGGCTTCATAAAACTCTCGAAGGTCGGGGACGTTGAGAGCTGGCTAAAGGAGCTGAAGGAGGTTAAGGTTGACAGTGTTGTGATCGGCGTCAACTTGGATTTGTTTAACAGGGACGGCTCTAAGTTGTCAATAAGTAACACCGGTGGTAAAGTCTCAGTGTTTGAGAGACTGAACAGGGCGGAGAATGTTCATGTTCCCTCTCAGCCAGCCTTCAACGGAAAGAGCTCTCTTAAGGAAGATAACAAGAAGAACTTTCTAAAGGAAGGATAATCTTACCGGAATGTTCTAAACTCACATTCCTGCAAGGCACATACCAGTAATCTAGTGGAACTTCCTCCACTGAACACGGAGGCGAAGAAGGAATAGGAATACAGGACGTTGGTGGGAGAGACGAAGGATTTAGATACTTTGGGTAATTTAATAAGCATTCTGTCCGGGGTAGTGGAGGAGGGTCCAGTGCTAAGATACTTGGGCGGTTTGAGAGTCCTAATTACGTTCCATGATCAAGAAGTGGCAGATGATTTTCTTAGGACCAGGCCGAAGAGTGGGAAGGCATCCCCCTGAATTTGAAAGGGCTGCTTGGATCAAAGTTTTGGGAGTCCCAGCTTCCTTATGGTGTAACAACCCATTTTTGGAAAGTCAAAGTACAAGTCAAAGTCAAAGTCAAAGGAAGAAAAGATTGCTAATTGCAATCTGTCACTCTTTGCTTGACTAGCAAATCGTACTTTTGACTTGTAATTAAATTATATTATTTAATCGCTTTAGTTGTATTATGTGGAGTATCTATTAATAATCGAGGTTTAATCGCAATTTAATCGCATATTAATCGCTAATCGACTTATCGCTAATCGCTATCGCAACTCGAATTATGTATTATGGATATTGTTTTACGTGTGTGTGCTATTTATGTGTTACTTGTGCATGTTATGTTTATGTTGAGGTGTTAATCGCAATCGCAATACCAGCACCACAGCAACCTCAACACCTCCAAGTAGCGGCACCGATCACCAACGCACCACCGGCAAAGCATGCGTATACTGGTCCTCACCCGGTTTGCCCTACTTGTACCTATCACCACCCAGTGGGAATCTCTTGCAGACACTGTGTGCATTGCAGCATGTACAACCACTTCACCGCCAACTTCCGTACAGGTCTACGTCAAAACCCCGCTCCAACACAAGGTCAAGCTCCTGCTCAACAAGCTCTACTTACTGCTCCTCAAAGCCATCAAGCGGCTCCTGCACCCGCGATCAACGCTAGAGCTTGCTATGCGTGTGGTCATTCCAACCACTTCGCGAATATGTGCCCGAACCAAGTGGTCAAGCAAGAGCCACAACAGCAGCAGCCTCATCAACAGCAACAACAGCCAGCAGCCCCCGGACGTGCATTCAACATTAATGCCCGTCAGGCTCAAGCAGACAACAATGTGGTCAATGGTACGTTCCTTGTGAATGGTATATATGCTTCGTGTTTGTTTGATACTAGAGCAGATAACTGTTTTGTATCATTTGAATTCGAAAAGCTCCTCAATCGTAAGCGCGCTCATCTCCCCACGATGTTCGATGTTGAAGTTGCCACCAGAAGAACCGTCGCCGTCAACTCTGTTCTACGTGATTGTATGCTTGAACTCAACAATCACGTCTTCCCCATCAACCTTATTCCGATGCAGCTTGGAAGTTTTGACGTTATAGTAGGCATGGATTTTCTTCGTGAAAATCGTGCTGAAGTTGTTTGCTCTGATAAGATGATTCGTTTCTCGCTCGCTAATGGTGAACTACTTTGTGTGTATGGCGAAACTCCTTCGAAAGGTCTTAAACTCATGTTGTGTGTCCAGGCCAGCAAGTATCTCCGCAAGGAATACCAAGCTTTCTTGGCACACATCTTAGTAGCGGAGAAGGAAAAGAAAGGAAACCCAGAAATGAAAGATGTTCCCGTTGTTTGTGAATTCCCTAACGTTTTTCCCGATGATTTACCCGGATTGCCACCCGTTCGTGATATCGATTTCCGAATCGACCTCATTCCTGGAGCAAATCCTGTTGCTAAAGCGCCTTATCATCTCGCTCCTTCCGAAATGCGCGAACTCTCGAGTTAGCTCCAGGAAATCCTTGATAAAGGCTTTATTCACCCTAGCACCTCTCCATGGGGCGCGCCTGTCCTTTTCGTCAAAAAGAAGGATGGTTTGTTTCGGATGTGTATCGATTATAGGGAGTTGAATAAGCTGACAATCAAGAATCGCTATCCCTTGCCTCGAATCGATGATTTATTTGATCAGTTACAAGGTGCTACGTGTTTTTCTAAGATCGATCTACGCTCAGGCTATCATCAATTACACATTCAAGAGGAGGATATACCTAAAACCGCTTTTCGAACCCGCTATGGTCACTATGGGTTTGTTGTCATGCCTTTTGGTTTGACCAACGCTCCCGCAGTCTTCATGGATCTAATGAATTGAGTGTGCAAACCCTTTCTTGACCGTTTCGTAATCGTATTCATCGACGATATCCTGATCTATTCCAAGTAAAAGCCGAACACTCGCAACATCTACATTTGGCTCTTAAGTTACTCCAGGGAAACCGTCTCTATGCCAAATTCTCCAAGTGTGAATTCTGGCTGGAGGAGGTCCAATTCTTGGGTCACATTGTCAATAGCAAGGTATCCACATTGACCCTGCGAAGATCGAAGCTCTTAAGAGTTGGGTTACACCCAAGAACCCGTCTGAAATCCGTTCTTTTCTCGGACTGGCAGGCTATTATCACCGTTTTATCGAAGGTTTCTCCAAGATCGCTGTGCCGCTTACCTCTCTTATGCATAAGGACAAACCTTTTGTTTGGGGAACTAAACAAGAGGAAGCCTTTCAAACTCTCAAAGCTATGCTTTACAATGCTCCCGTGCTCTCACTGCCCGACGGAAACAACGACTTCGTAGTCTACTGCGATGCCTCGAACCTCGGTCTTGGTTGTGTTCTTATGCAACGAGACAAGGTTATCGCGTATGCTTCTCGATAGCTCAAGATCCATGAGAAGAACTACACCACACACGACCTTGAGCTTGGCACAGTTGTTTTTGCATTAAAGATTTGGCGACACTACCATTACGGTACCAAGTGTACGATCTTCACCGATCATAGGAGCCTACAGCATATCTTTGACCAGAAAGAACTGAATATGCGTCAACGCCGGTGGGTAGAGCTGCTCAATGATTACGATTGTGAGATTCGTTACCATCCAGGAAAAGCAAATGTCGTTGCCGACGCTCTCAGCCGACGAAGCTATCTGCATAGCGTTTCGTAATGTTCAAGCCCAGCATCATCTCGAGACTCTTATTCGTGACGCGCAGCATGCTTGTTTTACCAAGCAAACTTTGAAGAAGGAAAGAATTCTAAACGATGGCGCCCAACTCAAGAATAAATCGAATGGTATCTTTCATTATTTGGACCGCATTTGGATTCCCAAACTTACCAATTTACGACAACTTCTGATGGATGAAGCCCATAAATCTCGATATTCTATTCATCCCGGTGCTGACAAGATGTACCAGGACATGCGCTACAAGTACTGGTGGCAGGGCATGAAGAAGGATATCACTATCTATGTTTCAAAGTGCCTGACCTGTTCCAAGGTCAAGGCCGAACATCAAAGACCCTCTGGCTTACTCGTTCAACCCGAGATCCCGTTGTGGAAATGGGAGAGTATAGCCATGGACTTTATAACGAAACTTTCGCGTACTCAATTAGGACCTGATAGCATTTGGGTTGTAGTTGACCGTTTGACTAAGTCAGCTCACTTCCTGCCGATACGAGAAGACTTTAAGGTAGAAAAATTAGCCCGAATCAACACCGATGAAATCATTTGTCGACACGGGACGCCTCGTGACATCATCTCTGACCGCGATGGTCGGTTTACCTCGTGTCTTTGGGAAACGTTTCAATCTGCCCTCGGTACTACTCTTAATCTAAGTACTGCTTTACATCCCCAAACCGACGGTCAGACTAAAAGAACAATTCGTACCCTTGAAGACATGCTTCGCTCGTGTGTCATAGATTTCGGTGGTAATTGGGACGCACACATACCTTTGGTCGAATTCTCGTACAATAATAGTTATCATTCTAGCATACAAATGGCACCATTTGAGGCTTTATAAGGACGAAAATGTCGATCGCCTATTGTATGGCAAGAGATTGGAGACGCGCAAATTACCAATCCCGAGCTGTTGCAAGAAACGACTAACAAAATCCTCCAAATTCGAGACAATCTATTGAAAGCTTGGAGCCGACAAAAAAGTTACGCTGATAGACGCCGCAAGCCCCTTGAATATGACATTAGCGATCACGTACTTCTAAAGGTTGCACCTTGGAAGGGGGTGATCAGATTTGGCAAGAAAGGAAAGCTCGTGCCTCGATATGTTGGACCCTTTAAAATTCTGGAAAGGATTGGAAAGGTGGCCTACAGACTCGAACTACCGGAGGAACTGAGTAACGTCCACCCGACTTTCCACGTTTCAAACCTCAGAAAGTGCTTGGCCGACCAGGAATTACATGTCCCTCTTGGGACTTACAAGTGGACGAAACATTACACTTCATGGAAAAGCCTGTCGAGATCGTGGGACGAGAAACCAAGGTACTCAGACGCTTATGCATTCCCATTGTGAAGGTTCGATGGGAAGGCAAATGAGGTGCCGAGTTCACCTGGGAACTTGAAAGCGACATGAAGGCGAAGTACCCACAACTGTTTATTACGCCTACTTCATAAATTTCGGGACGAAATTTCCTAAAGTAGGGGAGGCTGTAACAACCCGCTTTTTGGAAAGTCAAAGTACAAGTCAAAGTCAAAGGAGGAAAAGATTGCTAATTGTGATCTGTCACTCCTTGCTTGACTAGCAAATCGTACTTTTGACCTGTAATTAAATTATATTATTTAATCGCTTTAGTTGTATTATGTGGAGTATCTATTAATAATCAAGGTTTAATCTCGCTATTTAATCGTATATTAATCGCTAATCGCTATCGCAACTCGAATTATGTATTCTGGATATTGTTTTACGTGTGTGTGCTATTTATGTGTTACTTGTGCATGTTATGTTTATGTTAAGGTGTTAATCGCAATCGCAATTCTACCGCATCGTAATCTAATCACAAACGCTAAACGCAAGTTATTTATAGTGATTGTATGTTAGATATAGTAGCTAGGTTATTTGTGTAACTATTGGGTAATACTATCGCATCGCTCACTCGAATCGTATCGCAACGCTCAACACGCAAATCGAAACAACAATACTCAACACGCCGGACACTTGGATCGAGTGGTCAACCGATCGAGTGGCCATCCGATCGGATTGCCATACGATCGGATTGCCATCCGATCGGAGACCTACTCGACCCTTATGCACTTTCCATTTTGGGAAACCCTTTAAATACCCTCCTGTCACATCATTTGTGATGTGACAGCTCCTCACTCAACCAACCGCACTCAAGCTCTCTCTTCTCTCGATTTCTCGCGATTCTTGTAAGTTTTCAACTCAAATCTTGTACTTCTATAATCTACACACACTTCTTCATCTTTTTCACCTTTGAATCTTAACTTTTAACCGTGAAATCACCGGATTTGAGGTGTTCTAGGGTGATGTCAACATGGAGTTCTTATGAACTTCAAGGTTTGGCTTCATTCCACCAAGAACAACTTAGATCTGAAGGATTTCCACAAGATTAAACAATGTTTTCGCATAGATCTACACATATTCACGGTTAAAAGGACTAAAAGATAGTTTTCCAACTTTCTTTCAACTCTTTTACACTCAATACACTCAAAACCGATAGAATCGGGGCTCGTTCTGACCTTCTACTCCTTCTCAGTGATGTGTTGGTCCAAGATCTGGATTCTATCCAAGGGACAACTGATTTCGGGTTAATCATGAACCACCTTCTCGAACAGCTAACTGATCGGACTAGGGTGATTCCTGTTCGATCGGGTCACTTGGGTCAAGATGGGGTTTCTGTTGGTTAGCACTTTGTCAAACCGTCTCGAAAAACCGAAAACTTTCAAAATAACCAAGTTCAAGATGATCAGATGCATCGGGATGGATTGCCGTCTGTTCGGATTGCCATCCGATCGACTGGCCATCCGATCGGATTGCACTTGAGCTTCCAAACACCAGAAATAATTTTCAACTTTCAAGAAACAACAGTTTGCAACGGATTGCTATCCGATCGGACTGTCTTCCGATCGAGTGACCTTCCTGTTGTGAACTTGTTCTCAACTGAGAAGCCTCACCAATCGGATCGCCATCCGATCGAATGACCGTTCGATCGATCGACCTAAAAGGTAGAGATACTTCTCTGTTTTCAAAATGCTACAACGAAAACTTCAAAGCCATCATACACAAACACATCCTTACCAAACGAATGTCAATCCAACCGAATGGCCATCCGATCGGATGACCATCTGAACGGATTGGCATCCGATCGAATGACCATCCGATCGGGTTGCCATCCAATCGGATTACCATTCGACACTTGGTCACTTTTCACCTCTTTACGCACCGCTCTTCTCTTATACTATCGTTAACTTTTCAGGCTAATCACTTTAGCGCTCCCTTCAATCCATTTTCATCACTGTGAGTATACTCGATCCCTTTTTGCTTTATGCACTTTTAGGTGTTACATACGTTACGTATTCTAAATCACAATCTACACACAACGCAAACACTATTTATACACTGACTGTTATTGCATGCTACGTGATATTCGATGAATGCTTGTATGTTATGTTAACACAGTGATTGTTGCCTGACACCTTAGCAACGATAGTACTATAGTTTGGACTCAGCACCTTTCGTGGACATGGGTTGTTAAGGGCTTTACTTCACGTGCCTCAGTGGGGATATGTGTTGCGCATTCTATAACTCGCAGTCACGTCTGTGCGTATTTCTCTGTCGATAACCTACTTGCCTTCACTTTGTACATGTTACATGCTGGTTATGCGTAAACGATTTTGAACTCTATTATACTATTAAACTTGTATGCTCACCTTTACACTATGTGTATTGACCGTTATTTTAACGTATGTGACAAGTGCTTAGGATGCGAGCTTGCTATTTGATGGAATTGAGCTTAGGAGAGTCTAGAAACCAACGAACAATTTATTTATTTGAAATATGAGTTGTCGAAACAGAACAATTTATCTTTGATTTCTCTGTAATAACTATGCTACTTGTTATGTCATGGTATGGGACGTGATGTTTAAATAATTGGTAATTGTAGTTGTTATGGAAACTCCTGGACAATCTGTTTCGCTCAGTGTCGCGCCCCGATGATTCCACCATCGGTTGGGGTGTGACATATGGGACAGACATGTTTTCAACTGGATCGGCGAAAGATGTGGAAGGCTTCTTATCAAATCGGACATTTCTCCGGCCGATGGAAATGTATCGAAAGACACTACGGTGGGCACTGACTTTTTTATTGGAGGAGAACTCTGTGCCTCCTTTTCCGGTTCCGTCTGATGACCAGGATCCCAGGTCACCGGAAAGCCAGCCCTCCTCACCGCCGGTGATTCACAGAGAAGGGCAACCGTCTGGGTGCATGGAGGAAAATGATTGCATGGAGAACTCAAACGTCTTCCCAATTATCGAGGATGATGTCAATAGTCTGAAAGGGCATAAGGATGTGGGGTTGGCGGCTGGGACAGGGCACAAGGAGAGAGAAACGTTGGGGCCAGAGCGTCCAGCAGACCTAGGTGATTTGGGGCATAATAACGGTACTGCTGAGCCCAGTCCATGTTCGAATGGGCCTTCTTTTTCTCATAATAGACCCAGCTACAAGACTCTTCGGCCCAAATAGAAGTCCAGAGCTAGGAGGATGGATCCAGGCCCTTTTCGAACACTTGATCTAAATGATAATGTGGGGGAGGAGAACGCGGATCCTTTTAACTTACCTGAAACTTTTCGAATCTTAGAGGAAGAAGACAAGGTGGAGAGAGAAAAAGCAGTATCGGAGCAGAGAAATGTCACCGGAATCAGAGATATCGGGGACGAAGACACGACAAGCATTATTGCTGCTGAGGTTACGGCTACCCTGGATTTCGGCAGTAAGGTAGGAATAGACGTCAGAGGTTTTGAAAATCATGTGATTAAATTAGTTAATGGTGAAAAGGAGTGCAACAATGCTCAATGAATTTTTTATCGCTGAACATCAATGGTGTGTCTGACCCCAATAAGAAGGTTTGGGTGCGTAACTTGACTAGAAATTTGAGGTGCGATTTCTTAGGCTTGCAAGAGACCCACCAGGCCATGATGTCGGAAGTAGATATAAGTCGGTTCTGGGGTAGAGCCGATTTGAGGTACGCTTCGGTGGACTCGGTGGGCAGATCCGGAGGGCTTGTGTCGATTTGGGACCCAGGGGTTTTTTCTGCGGATCTAATTATTAAGAGACATAGATTTTTGGTCGTGGCTGGGACTATCTCGGGGTCTAATGGTAAGCTGAATATTCTTAATGTTCATGCTCCTAATGATCAGAGAAGCCGTCGGGAGCTCTGGGATGATAATGTGCAGATAAAAGAACAGTTGGAAGGTATGTGGATTTTGTTCGGGGACTTTAGTGACGTCAGATCCGAGGAAGAATGAGTTAATTCTAGATTCGACGGGGTTGCTACAGCTGCGTTCAATGGCTTCATTCTCAGAGCAGGTTTGCTTGAATTTCCTTTGACTGGGGGTAAGTATACCTTCATCTCTGACAACCTGGATGTGAAGCTTAGCAGATTAGATAGGTTCTTGGTCTGCGATACTTTCATGTCTAACTGGCCGCTAGCAAAAGTAGAAGTCCATAAGATAGGGCTCTTGGACCACTGCCCTCTGTCTATGTCGTGTGGATTTTTGGATTTTGGTCCCACGCCGCTTAAGTTCTTTAACTCATGGGTAGGGGACGATACCTTGGGGAATATTATTCTTAAGCACTCGGTGCCGGTTTCCAGTAATACTAAGGGCGATAAGGCTCTTGCCAATGTTTTGAAAAACATAAAAAACGACATCAAAAAGTTGTCACACCCCCAAAATCCACCTGCGGAGTATCACCGCTTGGAGGCGTGACTGACCAGGATCCAGCCACCAATCATATTGAACAAGCAAGTAAGTAATTATAAAAGTTCAACCAATACAATTGGTGTCCAAACAAAACATAGTTTAAGTTGCAAGCGGAAGCATAACGATTAAATCCAAAACCAAAATATAAGTTTAAATGTTTCAAAGTTTAACATGGCACACAGTTGTCCATGTCCCACAACGACTCTTCCCCATGCAAGCTCCAGCTAAGTGCCTATTGACCTGCAAAGCATGTTGTAACGAGTCAACAATAATGATGAGCGAGTTCACAGTTGGGTGTTTCTTTTAAGTTTTTTCGAAAACAATTTCCTTTAACAGGCATCCCTGCCGTGGGGGTTACCCCATAGTTGAAAACGTGATTCATTTAACCCATTTACTCTGGCAATCCAGCCGTGGGGGCTACCCCATGTTTAGTTATCTGGCTTTCGGCCATGGGGGCTACCACATGTATATACTACTAGACTCGTTACCATATCGACTGCTGACTGTAGTCATGTTTATGTGCCCTGAACTGTCAATGTCTATCATCATTGACGTGACCAGATCCATTAGTTCACGCCCGTCCTCTACGGCCCGGTGTGAGGCTTGTCAGACCTAAATAGCGCTATCTAACTAATGACCCACTCGCCATTGGCCCGACGATTAAGTCGATATAAAAAGGAGGGACTTCGTGATAGAGTTTTGGTCTAGTGAAAACTGTCCAAGAGGACGAGGAATTATATTCCTGAACCCGTACTGTCCTACCCAAGAAAGGACGAGGAATCCATATTCCTTAACCCATTCCCAACCCCTGGGAATCCCATGCTTTGTAGAAAGTGTGAACTCACCTTAGGCTAGAACATCATCACATGATTAACAATTCCATATTGATCTAAGATGCTATACATGTGAGTCGATTTACCCAAACTAAAACTCAACAACTTTCATCATATTCAATCACAAGATAACACTAAATCATTATGTAGAACATAAACCGAAATCATTCAATCATGCAAATCAAATGTATTACACTAACCGGTTAAGAAAGTATAACGAGGATGATCCGAACAACCAGATCTTCGATTGAGAGAGGGTGTGTTGCCGTCGAGTTTGAGAGGAGAGAAAGAGAGCTAGGGTTTGTAAACTTTGAGTGATTTGGTAAAGTGTGAGACTTATTCTAACACCCTAGTGTTGTGCGAATGATGAAGTGGGCCGAACCCTTTCATGGGCTGCCCTTATGGTTCGAGTACAAACATGTGGCCCGAATGGGCTTGTGCGATCGGATTAGACTTGTGCGGTTGGGTTGTGTTGTGTGTTCATATTACATACATATGTGTATTACACATATTCACAACACATAACAACGTAACATTCCATTTAATCATCAAATTCACATAGTCACATAATGTTCACATACGTTGCATAAGTTCAAAACATGCTACACTTAGCACAAAGATAGGTTCTGAAATACGAGTTGTCACATTATCCCCAAGTTGAAAGAAATTTCGTCCCGAAATTTAGCACGTATTCACTGAGGAAGCTAGTTAAGTTGCATGGTTCTCCTGGTTTTCCGGGGGTGTCACATCCTCCCCCCGTTGATCTGGAATTTCGTCCCGAAATTCCGTAGCTTCAGCCTCAGTAATGGTTGTACTATTTGCGAATAGTTGGGGATACTTTTGTTTCATTTGATCTTCACGTTCCCAGGTGAACTCTGGGCCACGACGGGAGTTCCAACGAACTCGAACGAGAGGTATTCTAGTGCGCTTGAGGACCTTAACATCTCGGTCCGTGATTTCAACTGGTTCCTCGATGAATCGTAACTTCTCGTCGATAGTGAGCTCCTTCAAATGAACTATGAGGGTCTCATCTGACAGACACTTCTTCAGATTCGACACGTGGAAAACGTTGTGAACTGCACTGAGTTCTGTTGGTAGGTTCAGTTTGTAGGCCACCCTGCCTATTTTCTCTATGATATCGAATGGTCCAACGTATCGTGGGTTAAGTTTGCCTCGTTTGCCAAAATGAACCACACCCTTCCAGGGTGAAACTTTGAGTAGCACTCGATCCCCAACCTGGAGCTCGAGTGGTTTCCTGCCCTTATCGACGTAGCTTTTCTGACGGTCACGAGCTGCCGCCATTCATTGTCGTATTTGAGCAATCCTTTCTGTTGTGTCTACCACAAGTTCTGGGCCAGTGATCTAACTATCCCCCGCCTCTACCCAACAAAGAGGTGACCGGCATTTACGCTCGTACAATGCCTCAAACGGAGCAGCTTTAATGCTGGTGTGGTAGCTGTTATTGTACAAAAATTCTACAAGTGGAAGATGCTTTTCCCAGCCGTTGCCAAAGTCAATTACACATGCCCTAAGCATGTCTTCAAGGGTCTGGATGGTGCGTTCAGACTGCCCATCCGTTTGCGGGTGATAAGCTGTGCTCATATCTAAACGTGAGCCAAAGGACTTGTGCATTGCTTGCCACAGTTCTGAAGTAAAACGTGCATCACGATCCGAGATAATAGAGGTGGGCACCCCGTGCCTCGAAACCACTTCCTTCAAGTAAACGTCTGCTAAAGTAGAGAACTTGTCAGTTTCTTTGATAGCCAAGAAGTGTGCAGACTTTGTGAGTCGATCCACGATCACCCAAATAGTATCGTTACCACGTTGAGATCTAGGCAGGCCAGTAACAAAATCCATGGAAATTTGTTCCTATTTCCATTGTGGTATCTCAGGTTGTTGGAGTAGGCCTGAAGGTTTCTGGTATTCGACCTTGACTCTCGCACAAGTCAAACACTTGCTGACATAAGTTGCTATGTGGGCCTTCATGCTAGGCCACCAGTATGTAGTTCTGAGGTCGTGGTACATCTTATCCGAACCAGGATGTACTGAGTAGCGAGACTTGTGTGCCTCATCCATCACAAGCTCTCGTAGGCTGCCATAGAGTGGGACCCAAATGCGTCCTGTTACGTAGTAAGCACCGTCTTTCTTTTGTTCTAATCGTTGCCTTGAGCCGCGTAGGGCTTCAGCCCTGATGTTTTCTGGTTTCAATGCTTCCACCTGAGCATCTCGTATCTGTGCAGGAAGACTAGATTGAATAGTGAGTTATAAAGCTCGTACGCGCTTAGGCGTAGTGTCCTTTCGACTGAGGGCGTCAGCCACAACATTGGCTTTGCCTGGGTGGTACCTGATCGAGCATTCGTAGTCATTCAATAGCTTGACCCATCGTCGTTGTCGCATATTCAGTTCCTTCTGTTTGAAGATATGCTCGAGACGCCTGTGATCGGTGTAGATGGCGCACTTGGTACCGTACAGGTAGTGTCTCCATATCTTAAGTGCAAAAACAACAGCTCCCAGCTCTAAATCGTGTGTAGTGTAGTTCCTTTCATGAACTTTAAGTTGGCGTGAGGCGTAGGCTATAACTTTATCCCGTTGCATCAATACACAACCAAGACCCTGAATTGATGCGTTGCAGTAAACCACAAAGTCATCTGTGCCCTCTGGCAATGAAAGAATAGGTGCGCTGCAAAGTCTATCCTTTAGGTGCTGAAACGCCTTTTCCTGTGTATCACCCCAACGATAAGTAACGCCCTTCTGCGTTAGTGAGGTAAGAGGTTGTGCAATCTTGGAAAAATCCTTAATGAACCTTCTATAGTATCCTGCCAAACCCAAGAATTGGCGAATTTCCGTTGGTGTACGGGGTGCAGGCCAGTTCTTGATTGAATCTACCTTGGATGGATCAACATGTATCACATCCTTGTTTACCACGTGGCCTAGGAAATGGACTTCACGAAGCCAGAAGTCGCATTTCGAGAATTTAGCATACAGCTGTTCTGTTCGAAGGAGTTCCAAAATAAGTCGTAGATGCTGCTCGTGCTCCTCCTGACTCTTCGAATAGATCAGGGTGTCGTCGATGAAAACTATAACGAACTTATCTAGGTAAGGTTTGCACACTCGATTCATCAAGTCCATGAAGACCGCAGGTGCGTTTATCAGCCCAAAAGGCATGACCAAAAACTCATAGTGTCCATAACGAGTTCTAAAGGCTGTTTTGGAGACGTCCTCTTCTCGGACTCTCAGCTGGTGATATCCTGATCTCAAATCAATCTTCGAGTAAAAACTCAACCCTTGCAACTGGTCGAATAGGTCATCAATGCGTGGAAGAGGATAGCGATTCTTCACGGTCACCTTGTTGAGTTCACGGTAGTCGATGCACATTCTGAAGGTACCGTCTTTCTTCTTCACGAATAGCACTGGAGCTCCCCAGGGCGAAGAGCTAGGACGAATAAAACCCTTATCCAAGAGTTCTTGTAGTTACGTAGAGAGTTCTTCCAACTCTGATGGAGCTAAGCGATAAGGTGCACGAGCTATAGGTACTGCTCCAGGAGCTAGCTCGATATGAAACTCGACCTGACGATGAGGCGGAAGGCCAGGTAGTTCCTCAGGAAATACCTCAGGGAAGTCACGTACAATCGGAAAATCTTCTATCTTCTTCTCTTTCTTCGAGGTGTCAGTAACGAGAGCCAGAATAGCAGTGTGGCCCTTTCTCAAACACTTCTGGGCCTTAAGGAAAGAGATGATGCTCACAACAGCACCACTCTTGTCGCCACGAATCATGAGAGGTTCATCACCTGGGCGAGGAATACGGAAAATCTTTTCGTTGCAAAGAATCTCTGCTTGGTGTTGGGATAACCAGTCCATCCCTATGACAACGTCGAAACTACCCAGAACGATAGGAAGGAGGTCGATGGAGAAGGTGTGACCAGCAAGAACAATGTTACAACCCTTGACTACGTGTGTTACCTCTAAATTCTTACCATTAGCTAGCTCTACAGTGTGCTTGGTGTTCAAAAGTGTTGGGGTACGCTTAAGCATTTGGCTAACTTTTAAAGACACGTAGCTAGTATCGGCACCCGAATCAAATAAGACAGTAACATAAAATTCATCCAGTAGGAACTTACCCGTCACAACATTGGGATCATTCCTCGCTTCACCTTGGCCAATAACGAATACACGACCCCTTGCACCATTCCCGTTATTACCCCCGTTGTTTCCATTCCCCTGGTTGTTGTTATTGTTGTTGTTGTTCTGGTTCCGGTTCAGTTGGGGACAATCTCTCTTGAAATGGCCTTCAGCTCCACACTGAAAGCACCCTTGGTTGTTACCTTGCTGCTGATGCTGCTGGTATTGATTCTGTTGGGCTTGTTGTTGCTGACGATTCTGGTTTGCGGGATATAAACTTCTGCAATCCTTTGCGGTGTGGCCTGGCTTGTTGCACCGATGACAGTTACTCCTGGTGCATGGCCCGCTGTGGTGTAGGTTACAGCGATTGCATTTGGGGTGATTTCCCTTGTACCCACCATGACTTGGACTACCAGATGATTGCTGACTAGGGCTCTTGTAGTCGTCAGTCCTTCTCTGCTGAGACTGAGATTGAACAGAAGTCGAACCCTTGCTTGAAGCTCCATCCCATTTCTGTTTGTTGCCACTGGGAGTATCAGAAGTAGCTGTAGCACTAATGCACTTTGGTAACCTGTTCTGCTCCACCGCCTGATCAGTGAGACGATGAGCCAATTGAACAACTTGCTAGATGGTGGCGAGGTTAGCCGAGGTCACATGACTTTGGATCTCTGGCACTAAGCCCTTAAGGTATAGTTCGATGTGCTTAATGGGAGGATCCACCATAGTAGGACACATAATAGCAAGCTCATTCGATCTTTTCGTGTACGCTTCAATTTCTGACCCCGTCATCTTGAGGTTGAAGAACTCGACTTCCAGTTTGTGAATTTCATCACGATTGCAGTACTCTTCCTTAATCATTTCCTTAAAATTGTTCCATGGGGTGGCATTAGCAGCAACCAACCCCAGCATTTGAACCTGAGCGTTCCACCACGTGAGCGCTAAACCCTTGAGAGTACCGGTAGAATACTTCACCCTGCGAGCCTCAGGGCATTCACACATCTCGAAGACAGATTCGAGCTTCTCAAACCAGTGGATGAGGCCTACCGCTCCTTCTGTGCCGCTGAAAGTAGTAGGTCGGCAGTCCATAAAAGTTTTGAAGGTGCACACAGGAGGTTGTGCAGGTTGACCTGTCGTGGGTGTAAGAAAGGACAAAGTTTAACACAAAGGTTGGTTCACGAGAGTAGGACCTAAAGATCCTAGAATGAGTTTAAACTGCAGGGTATACCTCCTGCCTGTGTTGCTGCAAGTGCCGCATCAACTTGTTGGTTAATCAGAGTCGTCAATTGGGCTTGTGTCATGTTAACGCATCCACTCATGATCTTCATATCAAAGGAAAACATGTGTGAGAGAGGTTCGTGAAAGTGCGATGACAGAAGAGAGTAAGCACACATGTGTTTTCAAACTATAGTTGCTATGTTTATCTAAGCATACCATAAGCAAAGTTCTATGTAATCTAGCAAGTAGGCAATAAAACATAAACCATATCACCTAGAATGTCGAGCCTTGCACGTGGAGTGACGCGTCGTTGTGGATCGTCGAGCACTGTACAGGTTATAGTCTGGTTTTAACAAAAACTTTTCCCTTATTAAAACCAAGTTCACTATAACCAATGGCTCTGATACCAATCTGTCACACCACCAAAATCCACCTGCGGAGTATCACCGCTTGGAGGCGTGACTGACCAGGATCCAGCCACCAATCATATTGAACAAGCAAGTAAGTAATTATAAAAGTTCAACCAATACAATTGGTGTCCAAACAAAACATAGTTTAAGTTGCAAGCGGAAGCATAACGATTAAATACAAAACCAAAATATAAGTTTAAATGTTTCAAAGTTTAACATGGCACACAGTTGTCCATGTCCCACAACGACTCTTCCCCATGCAAGCTCCAGCTAAGTACCTATTGACCTGCAAAGCATGTAGTAACGAGTCAACAATAATGTTGAACGAGTTCACAGTTGGGTGTTTGTTTTAAGTTGTTTCGAAAACAGTTTCCTTTAACTGGCATCCCTGCCGTGGGGGTTACCCCATAGTTGAAAACGTGATTCATTTAACCCATTTACTCTGGCAATCCAGCCGTGGGGGCTACCCCATGTTTAGTTATCTGGCTTTTCGGCCGTGGGGGCTACCCCATGTATATACTACTAGACTCGTTACCATATCGACTGCTGACTGTAGTCATGTTTATGTGCCCTGAATTGTCAATGTCTATCATCATTGACGTGCCCAGATCCATTAGTTCACGCCCGTCCTCTGCGACACGGTGTGAGGCTTGTCAGACCTAAATAACGCTATCTAACGAATGACCCGCTCGCCATTAGCCCGGCGATTAAGTCGATATAAAAAGGAGGGACTTCGTGATAGAGTTTTGGTCTAGTGAAAACTGTCCAAGAGGACGAGGAATTATATTCCTGAACCCGTACTGTCCTACCTAAGAAAGGACGAGGAATCCATATTCCTTAACCCATTCCCAACCCCTGGGAATCCCATGCTTTGTAGAAAGTGTGAACTCACCTTAGGTTAGCTCGGCAGATAAACGAAAGGTCAATCGAGCTGCTAGAGGTCAACCACGTCCTAACATGGTTACCATATAAGTCAGGTCTAGGTTCAAGTAGTGCACGTATGTTTACACATAGTTTAACAGGTTATGAACACGTGTTGATCATGGAAAACACATAATACATGTTAACACATTAACAGTAGCATTCAAGTACCAAACATGTCCAACTTGTGCGACCCGAAAGATAAAGCCCAATAAATAGGCGGCCCAACCTATTGTGCGATCAGGACAACTTGTGCGATCCACAATGGGTTGTACGATCAGCCTTATACCCGGCCCAAACATAAAACACAGCCCAAACAATTAAGCATAACAATCATCTTGTGCGATTCGTTTAATCTTGTGTGACTGATGGTACCTTGTGTGATCAGATCAGGTCTTGTGCGACCTGATCTTGTGCGATCAACAACTTGTGCGATTGGTCCTTGTGCGATCATGGACCTTGTACGATCAGAAAGCTTGTATGGCAAGATCTGATCTTGTGCGATTTGTTACCAACTTCCCTAAACTCATGCAATTCAGTTACTAGCTCCAATCAATTCATTTGACCAAAAATTAACATTTTCCATATTCGAAATAAGTCAACTAACAAAATCAATAATTTCTAATCAACCCATTATTCGATCAAAACAAGGTTTTTATCACTCATTTCATATGAACCCTAATGAATAACATAATCAATACATGAACAATAATCACAACACCAACCATATTAACATGATTCATACTCTCGATCACTAGCAAACATCCTATCTTAAATATATCACAGCCGATTAACAAGCATTTGGTTTTCATTCATCGTCTACAAATCCAATTCATACTAACAAAATCAAACCATTAGGATCTAAACACATATATGGCCGATTACACTTCATTCAATCCTAAATCATTATGTAAACAACAAGTCATGATAGCCGATTAACATTATCATACCCATCCGATTAGCTAGAACATCATCACATGATTAACAATTCCATATTGATCTAAGATGCTATACATGTGAGTCGATTTACCCAAACTAAAACTCAACAACTTTCATCATATTCAATCACAATATAACACTAAATCATTATGTAGAACATAAACCGAAATCATTCAATCATGCAAATCAAATGTATTACACTAACCGGTTAAGAAAGTATAACGAGGATGATCCGAACAACCAGATCTTCGATTGAGAGAGGGTGTGTTGCCGTCGAGTTTGAGAGGAGAGAAAGAGAGCTAGGGTTTGTAAACTTTGAGTGATTTGGTAAAGTGTGAGACTTATTCTAACACCCTAGTGTTGTGCAAATGATGAAGTGGGTCGAACCCTTTCACGGGCTGCCCTTATGGTTCGAGTACAAACATGTGGCCCGAATGGGCTTGTGCGGTTGGGTTGTGTTGTGTGTTCATATTACATACATACGTGTATTACACATATTCACAATACATAACAACATAACATTCCATTTAATCATCAAATTCACATAGTCACATAATGTTCATATATGTTACATAAGTTCAAAACATGCTACACTTAGCACAAAGATAGGTTCTGAAATACGAGTTGTCACAAAAGTGGAGGGCCGAGACAAAACTGAATGCTGAAAGGGAGGTGACGGATATGCTGAATATCGTGGAAGGTATAGAATGTAAGGCTGAAAATTATACGCTTTCTTTGGAAGACAGGAAGATGAGGGTTGAGATCCGTTCAAAGCTGAAAGCTTTGGAGACAAAGAAAGCTAAAGATTTTCTGCAGAAAGCTCAGGTTAACTGGATCAGATTGGGAGACGAGAACTCATCATTTTTCCACAAGGTGGTGAATGTTAACTTAGCTCTAAATTGGATCAACGGTCTGAACTTCAATGGCAGATGGATTGTGGACCCGGTTGAGCTGAAAGAAGAATCGAAAAGATGGTTTAAGAGTCTTTTCTCTGAGCCTATTAGACGGAGGCCCAAGTTCTCTACCTCTTGCCTGCCGCGGATTTTGAACCAGCAACATGAGTTTTTATGCAGCCCGTTCTCGGAAGTTGAGGTCAGACGTGCCATAAATAATTATGAAGGGGGCAAAGCCCCAGGCCCTGATGGTTTTACGTTGAAATTTTATAAAGCTTTTTGGGATCATTTAAAACCGCTCGTGATGTCGATGATGGCAGATTTCCATTTGTCTGGAATCATAAGTGCTGGGTGTAATTCCTCCTTTATTGCGCTCATCCCGAAGACAAATGATCCGTATGATCTTAGAAGCTTCCTGCCTATCTCGCTTGTTGGTTCGTCTTACAAAATTATTGCTAAAGTTTTAGCAAACAGGTTAAAATCTATTTTGAATGATATCATTTCTCACACGCAATCAGCTTTTGTCGAAAGCAGAAATATCCTAGACAACCCGTTTATTGTTAATGAGACCATGGCTTGGGCAAAAAGAGCAAGAAGAAGATGATGATTTTTAAGGTCGATTTTGAAAAAGCATACGATTCTATTAACTGGAAGTGTCTCTTTCATGTTATGGAAAGTATAGCGTTTCCCGACACATGGATTAAGTGGGTTAAAGGCTGCCTTTCTTCAGGGTGGGGCTCGGTCTTGATCAGTGGGTCCCTGACGGGTGAATTCAAATACAAAAGGGGGTTGAGACAAGGGGATCCCCTATCCCCGTTTCTTTTTATTATCGTTATGGAAGTGTTAAATCTTCTTATGACGAGGGTGACCGGGTTGGGGTTATTTCACGGAATCCATCTTCCTAACGAGGGCCCGCTTCATTCTCATCTATGCTACGGGGATGACGTCCTTTTCATTGGCGAATGGTCGGAAGAAAATGCTGTCAGTCTTAATCACCTATTAAGATGGTTGAACCTTATTTCGGGGCTTAAGCTAAACCATCATAAATGCAAGCTTTTTTGGTATAGGGGTTAATGACGAGGAGATTGACAGTCTTGCTCGGGTCTTAAACTGCGAGGTCGGCTCTTTCCTGTTTTCTTACTTGGGTATTCCCATTGGAGTGAATATGAAAAGAGCTAAATTCTGGCAGCCTATTATAGATCGATTCCATCAAAATCTTTCTAAGTGGAAAGGCCGTTATCTTTCTTTTGCGGGGAGGATGATGTTGGCCAAGACGGTTTTGGGAAGTTTGCCTTCCTACTTTCTATCTATATTCGTGGCCTCGAAGTGTGTCTTGAACAAGCTTGAAAAGATTCGTAGGACATCGGGCCATAAAATGAGATGGGTGAAGTGGGAGAAAATGGTTAGATCTAAGAAAAAAGACGGGCTCGGCCTCGGTAGCATTAAGGACTTTAATTTCGCAATGTTGGTTAAGTGGTGGTGGAGATATAAATTGGACCCAAATCAGCTTTGGGCTCGGGTTATTAAAGCTATCCACGTCTCGAAAAATGATAGTCTTCTTATCCCTTTAAAGAAATGTGTCCCGGGGGTTTGGAAAGACATCGGAAGTATGAAGGAGGTTTTTGAGAAAGATGGTGTCATTATCGGAGACAAACTGATAGTGGAACTGGGCAACGACCTTAATACGAGATTCTGGAAGGATGCTTGGCTGGATCAGGCCCCGTTAAATACTCTATTCCCTGATCTGTTCCGATTAGCTAAATATAAAAACGCTTTGGTGGCTGATTATGTTTTACGGACTGGTGGAAGTAATCAATGGTCTTGGGATTGGGTTAAGGACCCAGTCGCAACGGAGGAATGGAGGCAATTAAGTGTCCTAATGTGAAGACTAAGCCAAGTTGTTTTCAATAATTGCAAAGACACCTGGAAGTGGTCTAATTGCTCGGAAGACGAATTTTCTGTCAAACAAATGAGATTGGAGCTGTCGGAACCAGAAACGGGACAAGCTGATACGGGATTCAAGTTTTCTTGGAACTCTTGGGCAACTCCTAAGAGTTATTTCTTTTGGTGGCGTGCTGTCCACGGGAGTGTGGCGTCCAAGTCAAAGCTTGTGCGAAGAGGGGTCCCGGTGCAAAATCTGTCGTGTCCGCGTGGTGCGGGCTATGCGAAGAATCTACGAACCATCTTTTCGTCGAATGCGTGTGGGCTAGGTGCATCTGGTGGAACGTGCTGGCATGGGTGCGTATTCCTTTTCCAACCAGCTGCAACTCTATCGAAGATTTGCTGCGTTTTTTAGCGGGTCAGCCAGGCGGTAAAATCTGGAAGAAAACTATTAACACGATTGTTGCGGTGACTGTTTGGCGGATTTGGTCCGCTGGCAATCAGAAAGTGTTTGAGGACAACTTTGTTCCGATCTCGAAGACTATGGAGCTGATAAAAGAGGATTCTTTCTTATGGATGAAGAACCGGACTAAGTTTTCGCACCTTAACTGGGAGAACTGGAACTTGTTTGCGATCTCTGATTTGATGTAATGTTGCTGTTTTGTTGTTCGGTTTCTTTTTCCCGTTGTTTTGTCCCCAGTTTTTTGCTGGCTCTTTATATTTATATATAAAGCGAGTTGCCGTTAAAAAAAATGGGTTTGGTTGATTGGGAGAAATTGTGTAAATTTGACTTTATGTAATTTTTGGTTTGATTCGGCTTTATCTCCACCTTGGTTAGTGAAAGTTGATTTTCAAAAAAAAAAAAAAAAAAACGATTTTTGACTTTAGCCGGTTTTTGGTTAATGAAAGTTGATTTTCAAAAAGAAAAAAAAACAATTATTATATATATATCAATTGACATATGGTGTTTGCTACAGTGTTTGAGGGTATTTTCGTAATTTCATAGCTCATGTAACTAGATTATCCACACGATCCATTTGCTTCTCTCCCAACTCTTCACAGTAGATGACATACAGACTAGGACCCGCCAGGTTACCCACCACCGGCACTAGTGAACCTTCTTCCATCTTCATCTCCGCATTTTTGCTTCGATTTCAAACCAGGTTAACTTATTACCGCATGAACTAGTTTAGATAGAATCTAATAAAATGCTTAAATGAAATTACCTATATATTAATTAGCAAAACTTGGTATACTCACACAATTAGGGTATTAGGAGTGGTGCGGCAAAGGCCTTTGCCGCGCGGCAACACCCCGCCGAGCCCTTTGCCGCTCGGTTTCTTTGATCAGGGGGAGAATGCATGCCGATGCGGGAATCAAGAGAGAGAGGGTAGTGTGGGGTGGGATCCATTACAATCTCAACTAATCACACCTTTTTTCCTTTTTTCTTTTTAAATAGTTTACCACTTCGTCAAGTGTTTAAACCATTGCCAACATTTTTGAGCATATTTTACCACTTTGACATGGTACATTCTCATTGGTTGATTTTTTAGTTTTCCACTCTCAAGTGTTTAACCACTCCTAACACCCTTACTATTTAATTTTCACTCTTTTTATTGGTTAGCTCCATCCTTGCTCTTCTTCAATAAATCAATGACACTTATGCACTTCTTTTATTTTTACTATGATGGGAGTACAACAATTATTAATATATACTCAAATATAAATTAAGTCCTAAATAAGTTATTTTATATTTCTTATTAGTTGTAGGAGCTAACTTTTATTTTACTTTCAACTAAAACATGTTGTATAGTATCAAAACAAATATAGTTTTCCTATTGTATGTTTAGATTTTGAAAAAAAAATCGATATATATATCTTTTAGTTATACATTTAATCTACTTCAATACTTATTACATGTTTAAATAAGATGGGATTATAGTTTATACATATGTATGTTATTATAAGAATTTAATATAAAGCGATAATAACTAAGAGTGGTTGCTACGTAACATCCGCTATTGTAATTATTTTGTTTATTTGGTATATCTAACGTACAAACCTTAATTGCATAATACATTTTTTTTTTCCTTTAAGTATTAGTGAAAATACAAAATAACACTTATGGCAATAAACTCTATACCTCCCATTACTCTTTAAAGTTGTGCGATTATTATACTTTTACGAGTTCGCCGTAGCACATGGGTCTTCAATACTAGTTTTTTAAATTTAACAAATAAGAGGAATTTAATGACATGACGTGAAGCTTAGAATTAAAAAAATCAATAATCCTCTTTTTTAGATTTGTGGACCCAATTCAATTCACTAACATCTTTCATTCATATTATATTCTACATAAAAACGTCAAATAAAATATTTTGACATCGAATTTGGAGTATCCCACTTTCAGATAATTGAAGAGGCAATCAATATTTCACGATAAATGGTGTAATATTATTTAGAGTAGCATTCCTTATATATCATATTTAACAATCGAAGTATGGTTGAGAGAAATAAATATATTGGATAAGGTTTTTTCCTATACTTATGAATTCCATTAAATCCAAAAATAATACATTGAAGAATTCTTCGAGTCTTCCCGTATCAACAGGTTGATTGTTTCATGAGATTAAAACATGACAGTGAACCCATTTCATTTAATAAGAGTTATTAGGCATATTTTACTATACGGTTTATGGTGCTATCTAAGAACATAGTTTATTTTATTACAAAATACATGTTTTGACACACAATTCATGAGATATATTTTTGCCAGTGTATGTATTTATGCGTGCGTACGTGTAATTACTATTTAATCTAACCGCCATATCTAAGCTAAAGAAATTTATCCCCGTCGCGTAACGGGTACAATTACTAGTTTGGTTTAATAGCCATATACATTATTATGCATTTCATCAAACTAACATGTAAGACACCATATACAATTCGTTCTATAAGTATGTGTTTAATTATATTGTTTTAAATAATATAAAAAGAGAACGTGAAGTGTTTAGAAAATTTTGAAACATTGTTGTAAATTAAACTAAAGGAATGAAGCTTATGAAGAAATGTATAGTTAAGAAAATAAAAAGAAGTAAAAATTTTGTTAAGGATATGTGAGTTGGCTCTTCTTCCTTGTAAAACTTAAACAAACCAGCCGATTATTACAACTCAAACCCCATAAACGGATTGCCATTTGGATGTGATGTGCAAAATATAGTCTATAAAACTATCTTAATTTAGACACTCTAGTTAAACCTAGACTCTTCCTAAAGCTGGACCATAAGACAGGTAAGTGTATCTATCGAATGTAGTAAAGACTAATGAAGTATTGATATTGAACCCACAAGACACTAGCGACGCTAACTAGACTCTGACTCAATTAATACTTAACTGGTTTATTTGGATTTTAAGGGTTTTTAATTTAAATAAGAGAAAAATGCTCGGATAGTCCCTGTGGTTTCGCCTATTTTCACCTTTAGTCCCTAACTTTCTAAAATTACTTGAATAGTCCCTAACTTTTCATTTTTTGTTCCCGGATAGTCCCTAGGTCTAACTTCAGTTTGTTTTCTCTGTTAAAAGGGTATGAAATGACAAAAATACCATTTTCTTAAAAAGGCCAAACCACAGGGACTATCCAGGCATCTTCTTCATTTTTATTTATAAAACCCCACCACCACACTTCATCTTTAACCTCCACCCACCATCACCCTCCTCCACCCTCCACCATCACCGCCACAGTCACTCTCCATCTCTCGTTCCCCTTTCATCTTCCATACCAGGTCGCAAAGAGAGAGAGAGAGAGAGAGAGAGGCAGAGGAATTAGAGATGCGAGGGAGAGAGGAAGGCCGGCCGGAGCTCGGCGGAGCCCTTCGGTGGCCGGCATCAGCATCACGACGGCGGCGGTGGTGGTGTTGTTGGCAGCAACAGCGATGGAGGTTTGACGGTGAGGGTTGGGTGATGACGCGAGTTTGGTGGTGGGTCGAGTGACGGCAGTGGCGGTGGTTCTGCGCGGCGGAGACCGGCGGCGGCACGACTGCTGGTCCAACAGAGGCTGATCTTTGCCGGTAAACAGCTAGAAGATCGGTGGACTTTGGCAGATTATGACATTCAGAAGGAATCTACGCTTCATTTGGTGCTGAGGTTGAGAGGTGGGATGCAGATTTTTGTCAACACTTTGACCGGGAAGACGATCACTTTGGAGGTAGAGAGTTCTTATACAATTGATAATGTCAAGGCGAAGATTCAAGACAAGGAGGGTATTCCACCAGACCAGCATAGGTTGATCTTTCCCGGTAAACAGTTGGAAGACGGTCGCACACTTGCAGATTATAACATTCAGAAGGAATCGACCCTTCACCTTGTTCTTCGTCTCCGTGGTGGGTGTTAAGGATCCCTAGTTGGAATGTGTTGAATTGTGATGTGGTTTTTAGGGTTGGTGTTTGTTTGATTATGGAATGTGTTAATTTGTGATGTGGTTTAATGTCATGGAATGAACGGTGCTTTGTTTCTTGTTCATACTCTTTATAACATGAATCATGTTTTTGGTTGCAATGAACGAATATGAGCAAAACTTGAACTAAGCCTAATTTGCATAGCTTGTACTTGGTTCACAAAAACACAACTGAGATGTTAGTAGATTTTCAGATCTAAAATTTGTCTACAATTCAGGCAATACAACCTTCTTAGAAGCTTATGAAATTGCTGAGTTATTTGTGGAGCATACAACATAAAATCTATCATCTATCTGATTTCTTACTTGAGACTGAATTATTTGAGCAGTGGGATGCCGGTGGTGGATTGGACAGGAGAAGAAAGGGAGGGAGGTTGGGCGGTGGATGGCAGTTGTCGGCTCTGTGGCGGTGATGGTGGAGGGTGGAGGAGGGTGATGGTGGGTGGAGGTTGAAGATGAAGTGTGGTGGTGGGGTTTTATAAATAAAAATGAAGAAGATGCCCAGATAGTCCCTATGGTTTGGCCTTTTTAAGGAAAGGGTATTTTTGTCATTTCACACCCTCTTACCAGAGAAAACAAACTGAAGTTAGACCCAGGGACTATCCGGGAATAGAAAATGAAAAGTTGGGGACTATTCAAGTAATTTTAGAAAGTTAGGGACTAAAGGTGAAAATAGGCGAAACCACAGAGACTATCCGAGCATTTTTCTCTTTAAATAATTAAACCAAGGAAAACTAAGGGATTTAAGCCACTAAGACGCAACTGTGGATGCTAAGGGTGAAATCAATAAGGAGAAAACACTACCCAGGTTTGGAATCCTATTCGTGACTCTCAGATTTCTCTCGATAATGGTAACTATGATGGAACCAGGTTCTAAATACGACACTCTAAGACTAAAGATAAGTTTAATCTCCTACTAGTCCCATCAACTTCCCCTAATGATCCTAAATGTCAAATAAAGCTCACTAGCATGGGTTGGATCATGATGTGTGCAAAATGCAACATATAAATTACATCAAATGAGGCATAAAACTAACCATTTTTTAGTACTAATGTTGGAAAACGTGTGTTTTTGTCTTCCTTTTGTATTTTCAGGGTTAAATGAGCTTAAATGAACAAAAGAAGCAAAAATGCAGCCAAATCTAACAATAATACAGGAAAAGGAATAAACGTGGCATGCCCGACCCCTCGACAGCATCTTCCCAAGCAAAAAACAAGACATCAGAAGGCTGAAGACGCCCCGTGCTCAATGAACACGGGGGCGTGCCCAAGTGTTTGTAGAAAAGACAAAGCTGTAGAAGTTTCTATTTCCCAACACGGGGACGTGGCCAGCGGACACGGGGCCGTGGTCAACGCTAAGATTCGCAAAATCTAGGCAAATCTTGATAGTACAGATACGCTTCTGCACATGGGGTCGTGCCCAGCGGACACGGGGGTGTGGTCAACTAATGCAGACAAACTGCAATTAATGAAGAAAGAGAAGATGGGTGGACACGGGGCCGTGCCCAATGGACACGGGGCCGTGTCCGGGCTTCTGTGCAGGATATAAATAGGGGTGCTTGGCTCACTTTCAAATCATCCCTTGGCAAACCACCTCTCTCACACTTCACCCACCCACCACCACCATTACAACCCACATCCACCACCATCATCCATCATAGAGTGTGTGAGTAGTTTCGGGATCCAAGATTGATCGTAAGAGTTCTTGACAATCAAAGGCCATGTTTACCTAAGTCTCTTACATCACTTGGCGAAGACAAGCATTTAGTGTAATACTTTCTATTTTTAATCTTTTCGCACTTTTTATTTGGTTATGTATTAATGACTTTAATAACTAGTTTCTTATGTTGAAGGTGAAACTTCCTTATCATTTGTCCGTGGTGTCTTGGCGTTATTTTACTGTCTATATAAAATAAAAGATTTACACCATTCTTATCTCCGCGGTCTATATGGAGATATGTTGGCTACCTGGTCGGGGGTTAAGGGAATGGTTTGGTAAGCGTCTTGCCTTGTTCAGTGTATAGATCCTGCAAGGACCTGGGTCAAGTTTAGTAGGACTTCCTTCAATACCCTCTGGTATTGGATGGCGGGGGTCCGAACTCCTTGATCCCCTCATATGTAAACTACTGTTAATACTTTAACCCGGCTATTTAGGATTGTATCCCTGCTAACTCAAACTACTTAGCCGAGGGTAACGTCACCTTCAAAAGAGGGGCCTACCACATTACACATTAATAACTTAATTAATTATCTTTCAATAATCCAACCCTTTATGATTGTATCATTGCTGACTCAAACTACTGGGTTGAGGGTAACGTCACCTTCAAAAGAGGGGCCTACTACTATAACTAAGATAATCTCTTAAAAAGTGCAAAAGTGCGGAAATAATCAAAGGTTACACTAAAGGCGAGTCGGATCCAAGTGATTCATCTTGTCTATCTGTTTTTTTTTTGTTTTTTTTTATTTTTCAGCATTTCTAGTTAGTTTTATTTTCTTGTTTAAAAACCTTTTTCTAAATTTTGATTTGATTAGACGTTGAGAATAAACCGGTATTAAAAGCTCTTGTGTCATTGGACGACCTCGGTATCTTACCAACACTATATACTACGCTCACGATGGGTTCACTTGCCCATATGTGTGTTTAGTGTTAGTAAATATCTTGTTTTATAAATTTAAAACTTGACTAAAGTGTTAAAAATGGCTTTAAATATACATTAAAAACTATACGACACCTAACACGCATCATGTTTTTGGCGCCGTTGCCGGGTACACAAGGATTTTAAGAAAGCTTAAAATCGACGGCCTAATCAGTTTTTCAAAACTTTTTTTTAAAACGCGCGCATTTTTCTGCATTTTAGTTAGTTTTTGCATTTGAAGTAGCCTGAACACGGGGCCGTGTTCATTGAACACGGGGCTGTGTTGCATTTTTTTTATAAAACACCCAGATACAGAGTCTGAACACGGGGTCGTGCTCACCAAACACGCCCCCGTGCTGCACAAAACTAGTCACTTTTATTAAAACGCCCAGATACAGATTCTGAACACGGGCCGTGCTCACTAAACACGGGGTCGTGCTCAGCCTCTGTTTCCGTTTTTATTTTTGTTTTCTGGTCTCGAGACTCTGTTGTGATCTGCTGAGTGATTCTTATGGATCAATACTCAGGAGGTTACAACTACACCTATGAGGAGGATGATTATAGGGAAGACTATTGCACCAATTGTGGTAACCCTCACTCGGTACAATATTGTAACTTATTTCAACCATCCACTTCATACACATACTATGAGGAGCCCAGGTACGAGCCATCAACTTCATACACATCCTATGAAGACCCAAGGTATGAACCTTCTCCCTCATACTCATATTTTGATGAACCAAGGTATGAGCCTTCATACTCCTACTTTGAGGAAACAAGATATGAGCCACCACCTTCATATGCTTATTATGAGGAACCATGGCGTGAACAACCCACCTCATATGAGTATTATGAAGAACAAAATTACGACCCTTATCCATCATATACTTACAATGAAGAACAATGGTGTAAACCATCTACTTCCTATGAGTATTATGAGGAACAAAGGATAGAACATCCGGATTCAAGCTTTGAGGTTCCCGATCCTTACTCTATCACCGACATAGCCGATAGGATAATAGAACACATTAAAACTATCGAACGATGCATAAAAGAATCTCACGCAAGGGAAGAGGAGTCCCGTGCAAGAGAAGAATTAACTTGTAATAAAGAAGAGGTAGTTGAAAATGTAAAAATGGAAGAACAAATAAGTGAAAAACTGACACATGAGTTAAACAACGAGAAAGGTGAGTCCGATAACGTTAAAATTCAAGAAGAGTCTAATTTTGAAAAAAATTAATCTCTTGTCACCTTCTTTCGAAAATCATTGTTTAGTTCCCACTCATGCTAAGTTTTTAAAAGAGTTAAACACTAACACTAAAGTTGACGAAACGGTAAGCATTAATTTAACCAATGATCAAACTTCGCTAATAAAAGAAGATCCATTTGAAATTAACATTACACCGGTTCCATGTTTTTTTTCAAAATTCCTTTATTAGTAATATCACAATCGATAAAGATCTTTGTGTTAATATAATGCCAAACTATATTTTCGAAAAATTAAGTATTGGTGATTTTTCTCCACTTCAAATACCCATTTTTCTATCCAATCGGAAAGTAATAAAATCAATAGGGGTAGTTGAGGATATCTTGGTCCAAACTAACCAAATGGTAATCCCAACCGACTTTGTCATCCTAGATGACTCTCTTCTAGTGTTGGGACGACCTTTTGTAAAAACCCACGAAGCTTTGAAAAACCGGAAGTACAACAATCTATCTATTCAATTCAGGGCATTTAAAAAGATTGTCGATCTTGAGCGTTCAATGAAATATCCATTCGGCAATAATGACCCCCTAATTGAAGATAAAGATGAACCACCCGATACAAGAGAAGAAATTGACCACTTTGTTGAAGAAGTGGTCGCCATAGAACAAACTTTTTTGGTTCTTGATCGAAATAAGCAACCAAATGAGGAGTCTCCTAAAGACCCCCCCCCTCTTGAGCTCAAAGAACTCCCAAAAGGTTTGGAATATGCTTTTCTAGACAAAGATGGTAAATCACCTGTAATTATTTCGTCAAAATTAACTAGTTTAGAAAAAGAAAATTTAATTTCACATTTGAAAAAACACAAAAATGCGATCACATGGAAGCTTGTAGATATCAAAGGCATAAGTCCTTCCATGTGCACGCACAAAATTTTAATGAATGATGACTATAAATCGGTAATACAACCACAACGTAGAGTAAATCTAAATGTCCAAGAAGTGGTTAAAAATGAAGTCATCAAATTACTTGACGCCAGACTTATTTACCCTATCTCCGATAGTCCTTGGGTAAGTCCCGTCCAAGTAGTTCCAAAGAAAGGAGGTATGACGGTAATAACTAATGGAAAGAATGAATTAATACCAACGAGAACCGTCACAGGATGGAGGGTATGTATAGATTATCGTCGATTAAATGAGGCAACAAGGAAAGATCACTTTCCTTTACCTTTTATTGATCAAATGTTAGAAAGATTATCCGGTCACAAATTTTATTGTTTCTTAGATGGTTTATCAGGTTACTTTCAAATTCCGATAGCACCCGAAGACCAAGAAAAGACAACATTCACATGTCCCTATGGAACTTTTGCTTATCGACGCATGCCTTTTGATCTATGTAATGCCCCCGCAACCTTTCAACGGTGCATGGTGGCCATCTTCCATGACATGATAGAAAAGACAATGGAAGTCTTCATGGATGACTTTTCTATCTTTGGAGATTCATACGACCAATGACTCGATAACCTTGAACGAATGCTATCCCGATGTGAGGAAACTAACCTCGCCCTTAACTGGGAAAAATGTCATTTCATGGTGACGGAGGGAATAGTGCTCGGTCACAAAATCTCAAGCGAAGGAATGGAGGTAGATCGAGCCAAAATAGACACTATTTCTCGATTACCACCACCATCCTCCGTTAGAGCTATCAGAAGTTTCCTAGGGCATGCCAGATTTTATAGACGATTTATCAAAGACTTTTCCAAAATCTTAAGGCCTCTAACAAAATTACTTGAAAAAGATGCCCCTTTCATCTTTGACAAGGATTGCAATCAAGCATTTCTAACCCTAAAAGAAATGCTAGTCAATGCACCTATCATGATAGCGCCTGATTGGAAATTACCTTTCGAAATCATGTGTGATGCAAGTGACTTTGCAGTTGGAACCGTCTTGGGACAAAGAAAAGATAAGAATTTTCACCCAATTTATTATGCTAGTAAAGTACTTAACGATGCACAAGAAAATTACACAACAAAATAAAAGGAGTTACTAGCCATGGTATTTGCTTTTGATAAATTTCGTTCTTATCTTGTTCTTTCTAAAACAACAGTCTATACAGATCATGCAGCCATTCGATATCTCTTCAAGAAGCAGGATGCTAAACCACGTTTGATTCGGTGGATTCTACTCTGTAACACCCTTGTTATTATATTAAAGGTTTTCGTGTAAATAACAAAAATAAACATGTAATTACGATTAAGTATCCTTAGAAAATACGAGTAATCTAAAACTTTTACACTTAAAAGTTTTCAACATAATATAAATAAATTCGTCGTTTAAAAGTTATGACGTAACGCCGTGCGGAAGCTTTAATCTCGAGTGTTGAATTTTATCGTCTTCGGTTCCTCATCGAGCTTGATCTTCATCCGGGCACTCTTGGCGATCACCTATAATCAAAACCAAATTAAAAGTTAGTTTTGATAGTTAAATAAATAGTTTAAACAAGTTACACGGGTCAAACAATCAAAAAATAAAGTCTTTCCGGAACTAGGGGGCGTCGCGTGACGTCTAGGGGCGTCGCGTGACGCCTAGCCCCCATTTCGACAGAATGTTGATTCCTGTTGCTGCATATTTCCAGCCAAACCAAGTTTTACGAAAACGGCCATAACTTCTTCGTTATTGATCCGTTTGATTCTTTTTCCTACGCGACCGTAATTTAATTCTCCATCATATGGAGTTAAAATACAACATCTAACTTCACAAATTTTTAGACTTCAAGCTCTCGGCTTGAAGTTCAGTTATGACACTTTTTGACCCGTTCGCGGTTTCATCTAACAAACTTGTTTGTGGCCCTTGATTCTTTTGTAAACATATTATTATGATTATTTCCTATTGTACAAGGTTCAATTCACAGGTTATTACACATTCTTAACCCGTTTCGCTATTACTTCTATTTTGACCCGTTAAGGGTATTTATGCACTAAGGTCCCATACCATCCCCTTTTATACTTATCCTAAGGATTTAATCTATCAAAACACTTATTTCCAACAACCTTTAAAGGTCGTTTGCCCGATTTACCCATCAAGGGCATTTTAGTCAACTTTAGCCTCTCATTTACGATGAAGGGCATTTGCTACTAATTTGACCCAAAAATGTATGTTTAACCACAATCGTATTTATACGTACCTGGCTCGAGTAAACCTAGTGACCCGTTTCGACACCTTGCTTTTATTACCGATATTCTTATGGCGACGCGATTACCCAAACTACTATTCGCCCCTGTAAACACATGACTTGACAACCACATTAGTTGATTTTGTCAAATGGCGTTATTCCCACCATTTGGCCCGTTCGACCTACATAACCCAACATTTTCATATGTAACAAAACATGGGTTTTAATTACCAATCACATATCCGACCCATTTCGGATTTTCTCACTAGATCCCCTTTTTTTCTAAAGTCATTTCTTATATTTTTAACCCATTCAGCTTACGCTATGGGTGTCCTTTAAACCTTAATTTACTTTAGTCGATACTTGACTAAATTTCCATTTTTACCCATTTTCCATTACTAGTTACGCTATAAGGTAACTTTAAGAAAAACTCACTAATTCTTAACCAATTCGTGACTAATTTACCATTTTGCCTCTTTCACCATTAATCATGGTTTAAAACATTTTTATTGGTTCCGACCCATTTCGTCTTGTGTCGGAACCCATGATTCGAACCTAATCCTTTATCGTATTCATCGCTTATAAAATAAACACATATACTACAAGTGGGTGTAAGTTTTACTTACCTCGCATCCGAAGTACGCTTTTCCTTCTTATTTGCTTCGTTTGACCCGCTTCCTTTCCAAGCCTCCACCTAGCTTGTCAAGCGTCAAACTATCATCATAATTCGTAAGACGGTTAGATTAGTCATCATTAATTATGACTATTCCATCTTACGGGTTTTACATCAAAATTCACCATTTGATTTCATTTTGGTCAATTTGACTTCTTATAAGTCAATTTGTCTATAACATATTCAAACACACATTTGGCACATTGAACCCACTTAGGCATTTTCATTGGAACTCTTTAACCATTCTAGTTTTTACGCACCAATTTAACTTAGCTCTCGACTATTGAAGCTAATCATTCATTTGTTAAGCAATTAACTAAAGGTTTCCATCTACATGTAAAACCCGTTTCATTATAGCATTAGACATTCATCCAATCATCAAATATAATCAAGTTCTACATATTAATTAGAAGACATCATAATTCCAAACACCTATTTATTTGAACCAAAATCACTAGTTTCATCATAATTTATTAAACCCCTTTCATGAAAGTATGATCATGTACCCAATTTCATGGTTTAATCAAACACCTTCCATTCATTATCATGCATGATGATTCTAAACATAGTCTTATCATCAATTTCATCATAACAATAAAACCCACTTAGCTAGGTGTGGTGATTCAACCAAACACCTAAATCATAGCAATTTATTCTAAATCTTCACTTAGGGTTTGTTCCTAAGCAATCCTACATCCCAAATTCAGCCATAACTTCTTTGATTCATACATAGATCATATCATGCAAGATTAACTAATTTTCACAACTTCATGAATGTTAGAAATTCGACATACCTTACGATCCCCTTGACTTGGTAATCGTTTATTCATGTTTGGTTGTGAATTTGAGCTTCATTTTGACCTTCAATTTGTTGATTTTGTTAAACTAGGGTTTTGGAACCCCTGCTCTTGCTTCTGGTCGATCGATTTTTATTATTGTTTTAATTAAAACATTTCCTAGTTTGCCCACTTTTAGTCCTTCATATTTAGAAGTTTTATAAAGAGGGTTAAAATCTTGATTTCTATTCATTCACTTGATCACACATAAATAACTAGGTTAATTATTCCTAGTTAACTTAGTAGGTTCCGGGGTTATAACCCGTTTCATTCTAAGTCCCGTTAATTTGGCCTTTTTATATACTTTGTTTTCTCAATGTATTTATTCCCCTTTTTAATTAATATTAGGTTTATTTATTTGAGTCCTAATATTTACCGGGTTAATTTTTACCACTAACGGTATTTTACCCGTTTTTACTATTAACGTGGTTTGATTACCAAACCCGTTTTTGGGATGTTACATACTCCTCCAAGAATTTGACATTGAAATAAAAGACAAAAGAGGAGCAGAAAACACCGCAGTAGATCATCTTTCGCGCTTAGAAGACCCAGCTTTGGAGGCAACCAGGGACGAGCAAATCAACAAAAAATTTCCAACAGTCCCTGGAAAATGGTGGAATATCGAGAAGAGCCATGGTACGCCAACTATGCTAACTACCTAGCTAGCGGTATAGTCGCAAAAGGTTGGCCACATCATCAAAGGAAGAAATTCTTTGCTGATGTAAAGCATTACTTTTGGGAAGATCCTTATCTTTTCAAAATGTGTGCCGACCAACTCATCCGACGATGCGTACATGGTAATGAAGCAAGGATAATTCTCCGCCATTGTGATGAAGGTCCATACGGAGGACATCATGGTGCCGCAAGTACCGCACGAAAGGTATTTGATTCGGGATTTTACTGGCCAACCATTTACAAAGACGCCCAAAGTCTTGTCAAGACATGTGACGCTTGCCAAAGATCAGGTAATATTTCTTACAAAAACGAAATGCCACAAAATGGCATTCTTGTTTGAGAAATTTTTTATGTGTGGGGACTCGACTTTATGGGACCCTTCCCACCGTCAAAAGGAAACAAATATATACTTGTGGCGGTAGATTACTTGTCTAAATGGGCCGAGGCACTTCCAACAAATGATGGAAGAGTCGTGGTAAGATTTCTAAAAAGGTTATTCTCTCGTTTTGGAACTCCAAAAGCTTTAATAAGTGATAGAGGTACCCATTTTTGTAACCATCAACTTGAAAAAATCTTAACAAGGTATGGGGTCTATCACCGGGTCTCAACGGCATATCACGCTCAAACAAACGGACAAGCCGAAGTGACTAATAGAGGTTTAAAATGAATACTCGAAAAAACCGTAGGGTTAAATAAAAAAGAATGGGCCGAAAAGTTAGAGGATGCTTTATGGGCTTTTCGAACTGCTTATAAAACAACAATAGGTACAACCCCATATAAGCTCGTCTATGGAAAAAGTTGTCACTTGCAAGTAGAAATAGCTCACAAGGCCTACTGGGCAATTAAAAATGTAAACTTAGACTTAGAAGTTGCCGGTAAAAAATCGATTTTGCCAATTAAATGAATTAGACGAATTAAGGAATTATGCATACTCTAACTCCGAAATTTATAAGGAAAGAATGAAAATTTTGCATGATAAACTCATTAAACCAAATGAATTTCGAGTAGGAGATCAGGTTCTATTGTTTAATTCACGACTTCGATTATTTCCTGGTAAATTAAAGTCTAGGTGGTAAGGACCTTTTTCCATCACCCATATTTTCCCACACGGTGCAGTCGAAATTAAATCTCGGAATGGAATTCCATTCAAGTCAATGGCCAACGGCAGAAGCTCTATCAAGGATTCATTGAGGATGAGGAGGAAGAAATCTCGCTTCAAACAGTCGAAGAATGAAAACATCAACATCATACCTGGTAAGTTATAAACAATCGAGAAAACATCTGAATCGGTTAGATCTCTAAAACCAAGTTTTGGGAAACAGGGCACTCACACGAGCACTAAAAAAAATTAAAACTTGCCCGCCCACGGGGCCGTGTCCGCACAACTATTGGGATAAAACCCCTTTTTCCAAACAGTTTCTTCATTCCACACGCCCCGTTTCCCCAAAAACTCTCTGGCTCTGACGATTTTTCTGCAGATTTCGACGTTTCCCTTCCTTCTAACAACATCAAGGTATGATTCTACCCTTATAACTAGTTAGATTAAGTTCATGCATGTAGATTAACATCAAGATTTGGGGAAAAATCTAGGGTTCTTCAACTTGAACCGGATCGGACCTCAAATTTTTGCATAAATCTGTTAGCATTAGTTTAGATACATGTTATAGGAAGTAAATCAACTTGTATTGTTTGTAGATTTGCCCGATTTCTCACAAAAACACAAAACCCTTGTTTTTGAACCGAAAAAGATAAAATTGAAGGGGTAAACGGTTTGTTTTGGGAAAAACGGCACTTGGGGTTTCATTTTCGGGGAAAACCGCCCCTACTGGACCAAAAATTTTCAAGTTTTCGGGACCGATTCGAAAAATGGGATTTTTGGGAAATAGACGTTTGGACATGGGGTCGTGCTCGTTGAGCACGGGGGCGTGTCCAGCCAAATCCAGGCGAACTCGGGGCGTGTCCGCTGAATACGGGGCCGTGTTCAGCCGACTGTTTTCAGTTTTCTTTGAAAATTTCACTGTTTCATACTAATTGTTTGGTATTTTCTTTCAGATGGCCAAGAAATTCACTCGATTCAATGCAAATGAGTTGGATGCTCAAGAAGATATGAGGTGCTAAGAACTAGGCACGAGGAGTACCCATGACAAGTATGCATGGATCTTTTAGGAGCAGTGAACCAGATAGACCGCTTCAACAATATTGTCACCGGCCCACTGTGAGTTGCCCTTTGCACTCGGCTTCAATCCGTGCATGAATACAACATGGAATTCTACAGCACGTTCGCCTTCAAGATAAGAGCTGATCCGTTTGACAACGATGGGGTAGAGTTCCGTTGTGGGGGAACTAAGTATTTGATCTCGATCGCACAGTTTGGGGCAATAGTTGGGTTGTACGCGGACGAGGATGTTGGAGATGAAGAGAACACCGGCGGTCTACGCGAGATTCCGGAAAACCAATGCCAAGCTGTTTGGGCTCAAATAGGAGAAGGCAACTAAGAGCACCCAGTTGAGAGACCCTCTTTACCGCTACATCCACAGGGTCCTCACCTACTCTCTTAGTCAAAGGCACGACAGCAGCGGTGTTGTAGGTTTGCGGGATCTACTAGTCCTCCATTGCATCCACAACTGGGTTAACCTTGATGTTCCATACCTCCTGCTCCGAAACATGCACTGGAACCAGCTTGCTACTCCCCCGACTCCTATCTTCTTTGGAGGGTGGATATACCGCCTCTTCAAACACTTCATGAATATGCCAAGGTCCTTCCGCAAAGGGCCATGGTCGGGTAGAGTGGACATGGTCATTTTCCGCTCCATGAACTTGATTTACGAAGCGGAAGATGGGACGGTCAGTTTTCAAAGAGTTCAAGGACATGCATGGAACCCACAGGAAGCACTCGTCTTACATGCTCCACATATCCGTCATCCTCCTTAGTACCACTACCAACACCAGGGTGATCCGGGTCAATCCTCCTCTCAAGGAGGCGGTTTTCCTAACTTTCAAAGCTTACATGATTTATTGCAGGAAAACCTTATGTGCACCAGGAACACCTACAACATGGCCAGCAATACATACGCCTGGGTCGGAGCGATAGAGAGAAACATCTCCGACATGCAGGATGACATTGGAAACATCCGGGAGTATATGGCGGGCCACGGAGGAGGTGATGAAGCTGAAGACGAGGACATGGATTGAGCGGGAGGAGCTGGAGGTTGGATCACCCGGTTGAAGGTCTATCAGGTTAACCCCCCTTATCTCATGAACAATTTCTGGCCTGCATGCCACTTGTTGAACAATTTACTTTCCTTTAACACTCTTTTTTTTATTTTCTGCATTTCTTTTCTTTTTAACTTATGGTGTGGATGATTAACTTTGGTAAATTAGGATGTTTGTTATTGTTTGGTGTGGTATTTATTAGTTAAACAGGTACATACGAGGCTTAGAGCACTAAACATTAGTGCTACTAAAGCCGGGACAGCAAAACCGAAGCCAGAAACCTGTTTTACATTTTTGCAGTTTGTCCACACGGGGTCGTGCTCAGCCGACACGCCCCAGTGCCCAGCCGACACGCCCCCGTGCCCATCGCCCAGACCTGCTGTATGTTTAAATTATGCAGACTTTCGCCAGACACGGGGTCGTGTTCACCCAACACGCCCCCGTGTCCACCTTCTGTAAGTTTTCATTACTGGCAATCTGTACACGGGGTCGTGTTCATCCGACACAGGGCCGTGTCCAGATGCCCAGTAACATAAAAATTTTGTTTTTAACACACCTTTTACACATTCAATCAACCTGAAAACATATTTTTAGGAAACATTGAGGACAATGTGTAATTTAAGTGTGGGGGAGGGATGCTAAAACCTTGAATTTTGCAAGTCCTAATTACAAGCCTTACACAAAACTCTATTGGAACCGCTAAACACCTCAAATTTTTTTTAAAAACTTCTTTGTCACACCCCAACCGATGGCGGAAACATCGGGGCGTGGTACTGAGCGAAACAGATTGTCCAGAAGTTTCCATAACAACTATCATTACCAATTAATTAAACAACATGTCCCATACCACGTCTTAAAAGATAACATAATTATTACAGACAAGATCTAGTCAAATTGTTCTGTTCCGACAACTCAGATTTATTACAGGAAATTGTTTATTGGTTTCTAGACTTGTCCTAGCCTCGATTTCATCACTGCAAAGAAAGAAATTAAGCATCCTAGGCACCTGTCACATACATTAAAGTAAAAGTCAATACACTTAGTGTAAAGGTGAGCATACAAGTTTGATAATAGCATATAGAGTTCGAAAGCGTTACACATAACCAGCACGTACATAGAGTGAAAAGAGGCATGTTAGTTATCGACATGAACCTATCGATACCAATGACTGCGGGTTGACTGCCTAAGGCAATTCGCGATACATACTCACCACTGTGAGCCATGTAGGTAATTGTCCTTAACAACCCCCGGGTGAACGGGTGCTGAGTCCAAACTAATAGTGCTACCGTTGCTAAGGCAGGTAGACCACATTCCATGTGCAAACATAACAAACAAGCATTAATTTAGTCATGTATACATGCGATAACGGTTAGCGTTTTAAGTATTGCGTAGTGTGTTCGATGTGATTTTATATAAGTAACGTATGTAACACCCAAAAGTGCGTAAGGCAAAAAGGGATCGAGTATACTCACAGCGATTGATGGATTGAAGGGAGCGCTAGAGAGTAGGGTTAGCCTGAATAGATTGATAGCATAACGATAAGCGACGCGTAAAATGGAACAAGTGAAGGTTGGGTTGATCAGCAATTCGATCGGAGGGTAATCTGATCGGACGGCCGGTCGTTCGCTTGACAGTCCGCTCGGATGGTCATCCGGTCGGGTGACCTTTCGGGTGGATTGTTTCTTCCTTTGAGAAGGATGTGTTTGTGTATGATGGCTTGACCTTTGAAGTTTTCGTTGTAGTATTTTGAAAACATAGAAGTGTCTCTACCTCTCAAGTCGGTCGATCGGACGGTCGTTCATTCGGACGACAACCCAATTGGTTGGACACTTTAGTGAGAACAAGTTCACAGCAGGTTGTCACTCGATCGGATAGTGGTTCGATCGGGCAGCATCCCTTTTGCATTGAACATGTTGAAAATTGTTTAAGTGTTGAAGTCTAATCATTACATGGTCAAGTTGCAGCCCGTTCGGATGGTAATCCGATCGGTCAGCACTTAGTTCAATGTTCATCCTTCGAGGTTTGAAAATAAAGGTTAAGTGTGGGACCAAGGTGTAAGTCGTTCCGATTGGCCAGTCGTTCGGATTGGCGGTTCATTCGGACATCAGTCCGATCGGACAACACCCTGTCCTGGTCGACTTGTTTGTTTTACACTTGCTTGTTTTGATAGTTTGTCGTTTTATCGAGACGTTTTGATAACATGTTAAGCAACAGAAACCTCATCAATACTTGGTACCCCTGATAGGACAGGAATCACCCAAACCCGGTTAGTGAACGGTTCGAGACAGTGTTCTATATTTAACCCGAAATCGGTAGTCTCGTGGATAGAATCCAGATCTTGAGCCAACACGACCACAAGGATGAGTAGTAAGTCGGCACAAGCTCCGATTCCATCGGTTATGAATGCATTAAGTGTAAAAGAGTTGAAAAAAGGTGGGAAAACCATCTTTCAGTCTTTTTCATTGTGGATATGTCTAGATCTATGAAAGATCTTTGTTTGTTTATGTGGAAATCGATTAGATCTAAGTTGTTCTTGGTGGATTGAGGCCAAAACATGAAGTTCTTCAAGAACACATTATGACGTCATCCTAGAACACCTTGAATCTTGATGATTTCACGGTTAAAAGTTAAGATTCAAAAGATAGAAAGGTGTAGGAGTGCATGTAGATTAAGGAAGTACAAGATTTAGGACGAGTTCTTATCGGAATTGCTAGAAATCGGAGAAAAAGCAAGGTGAGAACACTGGTCGGACGTCAGTTGCCAAAAGTGGAAAGTTTGAGAGTGACATGGGGTATTTATAGGGTTACCCAAAGTGGAAAGGAGTGGAGAGGGGCTGGTCAATCGGTTAGGCAGCTCGATCGAACAGCTTGTCCGATCGGTCGGCAGTCCGATCGAACGGCTGGTCGATCGGCTGGTCGCCTGGTCGATCAGTCACCTGGTTTGAGTGTTCGGTGCGACGAGTTTTGCCGTTTTGATTGCGATTGCGAGCGTTTTGATATAATAAAGTTTCCTAGTGAAATTACTTTTAATCCCAACTACTATATCACATACAAGCATCCTTACTTCGTATTCGTTTAGCGTTTGCGATTGAGTTTCGATTGCATTTTGATTGATCACCACATAAACATAATTAAACATGCACAAGTAACACATAAAGGGCACACACACACACATAAACAGTATCCCAAACCTGCGATTCGAGTTACGATTGATGTCGATTCGTTTAGTGTTAGATTAACTTTATCGCATTGTTACTTCCTATAGTTCAAAGTTGTAAGGCGATTGTCAGCGATAAACATACGATAAATAGCGATTAAAACTCGATTATTAATAATTACTCCACATAATACAGCTAATGCAATAAAATAGTTAGATTCTCTATGGTCAAAGAAGTCAAAACAGTCAACGTTGACTTTGAGTTTGACTTTCGAAACAAGGGGTGTTACAGCCTCCCATATTAGGGAATACATTCGGAAATTCACGCACCACAGGGACATCGTTTACTCCCATATTACCTTTCTTTTCCTTCTTCGCTACTACAATGTTGGCCAAGAAAGCTCTGTATTCCTTGCGGAGATACTTGCTAGCTTGGACACATGACATGAGTTTGAGACCTTTCGAAGCAGTTTCACCATAGACACACAATAAATCACCATTCCCGAGCGAGAATCGAATCATCTTATCGAAGCACACAACTTCAGCATGGTTTTCACGAAGAAAGTCCTTGCCTACTATGACATCAAAACTTCCGAGTTGCATCAGAATAAGGTCGATTGGGAAGATGTGATTGTTGCGCTCAAGAGTACAATAACGAAGAACAGAATTAACGGCGACAGTTCTTTGGGTGGCGACTTCAACATCGAACGTCGAGGATAGATATGAGCGTTTACGACTAAGTAGTTTCTCAAATTCAAACGACACAAAGCAGTTATCGGCTCCAGTATCAAACAAACACGAAGCATAAATACCATTCACAAGGAACGTACCATTAACCACGTTGTTGTCAACCTGGGCTTGGCGCACATTGATGTTGAAAGTTCTGGCGCGCGCGGCTTGTTGCTTCTGCTGAGGCTGTTGCTGTTGGGGCTGTTGTTTCACAACCCTGTTCGGGCACATGTTCGCAAAGTGGTTGGGATCACCACATGTGAAGCAGACTCGGGCGTTGACCAATGGTGCCTGAGCCGCTTGTTGGCCTGGTGGGGCTGGGAGCAGAGCTTGATGAGCAGTGGCTTGAGCTGGTGCTTGACGAGGACCAGTACGACAGTTAGCAGTGAAGTGGCCGTACATATTGCAGTGGGCGCAAAAACGGCAAGCTAAACCCACCGGGTAATGGTAAGAGCATGTCGGGCAGGCAGGGTGAGGGCCGATGTATGCACGCTTTGCAGGCGGTGCATAAGTAGCTGGTGCTAGTCGGTGGTGAGATTGCTGCTGAGCCGGTACGGCTTGAAGTGGAGCAGCAGTGGTAGTGGCAGCACAGTTCTTGTTGCTGGAACTGCTGTTGTTTTCTTCTTCTTGCGGTGTGAGGGCTTTGACGATTGAGCGTCGGCGGTTTTGGCGGTTGGTGCGGTGGTGACTTGGTGTAGGTTCTTCGAAGTTTTATCCCAAAAACCAGCTTTTACTCACTTCTCGTTGATTTCGGCGGCAAGCAAGTAGGTTTCTTCGATCGTTGTTGTCTTTGCGGCATGCACAAAATCCGCAACACAGTCGGGTAGAGCTCGGATGTACTTCTTGAATGCCATGTCAGGCGTCTTCACTTGATCGGGGCAGATGATGCTGAGCTACTTGAAGCGAGCAGTCAGGGAAGCGTTGTCACCTTCCTTCTGCTTAATGTGCCAGAACTCGTCCTCCAGCTTTTGGCGCTCATGGGGAGGGCAGAACTCTTCGAGCATAACGTTCTTCAACTCGTCCCATGACAGACCGTAAGCTGCATCATTTCCGTGCTTGTTCCTTTCAGTCGTCCACCTGTCTAGAGCGCAGGAATGGAAGACGCCGGTTGCGTTCAGTGTGCGGAGATTATCAGGACATCCGCTCTGTCGCAGAGTGACTTCGATTGAGTCAAACCATTGAAACAAAGCCATAGGGCCTTCTTCTCTGGTGAACTCTTTCGGTCCACTTGCCTTGAACTGTTTGAAGCTGAAAGCAGCTTTGGGAGTCTTGGTCCTGGATTCCTCAGACGATTTGCTCATGTTCTCGTACAGTTCACTGACGACTTGGGGTACAACCTTTGCCATTTGCTTAGTGATCATGGCAGCGAGGCGTTTGTCTGCTTGCTTTCGGCGAGCATCACGGGTAGCGCGAGATCCAGATGACGACATTGTCTGCAACAGACATCGTCACGGGACTCAACACAATGTAATCGAATCTCACCTCACAATCCTAATATTACTAAAGCTCAGGAACACGTACAATCACGTAAACACATAGGCACAAAATCATAGAGGCACATAAACCCATAAGCACGTAGGGCATAGAAGCACATACGCATGTAATCACAAGATGCAGTCAGAATACAGAAACCTATCATTCAAGGCCCGCGAGTGTTCGAGAAAAGCGGTCGCGATTAACATATCGAGTAGTATAGTATAAACGTATAATATAGCGGTCGACATAACGTACGGTGGTTTCTTATGGTAATAGCGATTTGTTAACATTTTGAGATAGATAAGCAATGCGAGTCATGCGTGTCGATCGAAGAGAAAGCAAAAAAATCGGATATGCCTCCAAAATTTAAACATATAAACAGGTAAACACACATACACACATAAAATCGACGAATCATCAGAGTCAGCAGTTGCGGGCTCAGAATCGAAACACATAGAAATCAAGAAATAGATCGTCTGCGGCTATTAGACATTGACTATCCAAAGTGATTCGACTATTCTCAAGGACTTGTTGTACACATTTTGACTTTCAGGACTGTGCTTTTGCCTCGATTCTTGGGCGTTCGACACGCATCCCTTTTATTCATACCGTGACTTCAGGTCGTTGGAGTCCGTCGAGACTTTGGTGAGAGTTTTTGTAAACCAAGTAAAGGTCGGAACAAGTCGTCAAGTTTAGGGTTTCACCCCTGGCTTAACAACTTCGTTCCTGTTTTGTTAAATAAGAGAGAATTATGCGTCAAAGTATGGATTTCACTCCTATTTCAACGCAATTTCTCGTGTTTATAGATAAACATGTGGGTTGAACAAGCAACTTAGTCGAGAGTTTGCGGTTTTCACACCTAGTCTCGACTTAATAGCTCATTCATAATTTGAAAATTCGAGAGCAGTGATAGTGCAGTATAGGCGAGAAATGGCAGCACGCTCACACATAATCCCTACTGGACATGCATGAGTCAGTCTGTTGGTTCCTAACTATAGACTAGCTCTCTAAGACATCGACCCGGACTAGGTCGAGTCTTGCCTAATTCCATATAGTTATGGCTCTGATACCAATCTGTCACACCCCAACCGATGGCGGAAACATCGGGGCGTGGCACTGAGCGAAACAGATTATCCAGAAGTTTCCATAACAACTATCATTACCAATTAATTAAACAACATGTCCCATACCACGTATTAAAAGATAACATAATTATTACAGACAAGATCTAGTCAAATTGTTCTGTTCCGACAACTCAGATTTATTACAGGCAATTGTTTATTGGTTTCTAGACTTGTCCTAGCCTCGATTTCATCACTGCAAAGAAAGCAATTAAGCATCCTAGGCACCTGTCACATACGTTAAAGTAAAAGTCAATACACATAGTGTAAAGGTGAGCATACAAGTTTGATAATAGCATATAGAGTTCGAAAGCGTTACGCATAACCAGCACGTACACAGAGTGAAAAGAGGCATGTTAGTTATCGACATGAACCTATCGATACCAATGACTGCGGGTTGACTGCCCAAGGAAGTTCGCGATACATACTCACCACTGTGAGCCATGTAGGTAATTGTCCTTAACAACCCCCGAGTGAACGGGTGCTGAGTCCAAACTAATAGTACTACCGTTGCTAAGGCAGGTAGACAACATTCAATGTGTAAACATAACAAACAAGCATTCATTTAGTCACGTATACATGCGATAACGGTTAGCGTTTAAAGTATTGTGTAGTGTGTTCGATGTGATTTTGTATAAGTAACGTATGTAACACCCAAAAGTGCGTAAGGCAAAAAGGGATCGAGTATACTCACAGCAATTGATGGATTGAAGGGAGCGCTAGAAAGTAGGGTTAGCCTGAACAGATTGATAGCATAACGATAAGCGACGCGTAAAACATAACAAGTGAAGGTTGGGTCGATCGGATGGTAATCCGATCGGACGGCCGGTCGTTCGGTTGACAGTCCGCTCGGATGGTCATCCGGTCGGGTGACCTTTCGAGTGGATTGTTTCTTCCTTTGAGAAGGATGTGTTTGTGTATGATGGCTTGACCTTTGAAGTTTTCGTTGTAGCATTTTGAAAACATAGAAGTGTCTCTACCTCTCAGGTCGGTCGATCGGACGGTCGTTCGATCGATCGGACGACAACCCGATTGGTTGGACACTTTAGTGAGAACAAGTTCACAGCAGGTTGTCACTCGATCGGATGGTGGTTCGATCGGGTGGCATCCCTTGTGCATTGAACATGTTGAAAATTGTTTAAGTGTTGAAGTCTGATCATTAAATGGTCAAGTTACAGCCCGTTCGGATGGTAATCCGATCGGTCAGCACTTAGTTCAATGTTCATCCTTCGAGGTTTGAAAATAAAGGTTAAGTGTGGGACCAAGGTGTAAGTCGTTCGGATTGGCCAGTCCGATCGGACGGCACCCCGTCCTGGTCGACCTGTTCGTTTTACACTTGGTTGTTTTGATAGTTTTTCGTTTTATCGAGACGTTTTGATAACATGTTAAGCAACAGAAACCTCGTCAATACTTGGTACCCCTGATCGGACAGGAATCAACCAAACCCGGTCAGTGAACGGTTTGAGACGCTGTTCTATGTTTAACCCAAAATCGGTAGTCTCGTGGATAGAATCCAGATCTTGAGCCAACACGACCACAAGGATGAGTAGTAAGTCGGCACAAGCTCCGATTCCATCGGTTTTGAATGCATTGAGTGTAAAAGAGTTGAAAGAAGGTGGGAAAACCATCTTTCAATCTTTTTCATTGTGGATATGTCTAGATATATGAAAGATCTTTGTTTGTTTATGTGGAAATCGATTAGATCTAAGTTGTTCTTGGTGGATGGAGGCCAAAACATGAAGTTCTTCAAGAACACATGATGACGTCATCCTATAACACCTTGAATCTTGATGATTTCACGGTTAAAAGTTAAGATTCAAAAGATAGAAAGGTGTAGGAGTGCATGTTGATTAAGGAAGTACAAGATTTAGGACGAGATCTTACCGGAATTGCGAGAAATCGGAGAAAAAGCAAGGTGAGAGCACTGGTCGGACGTCAGTTGCCAAAAGTGGAAAGTTTAAGAGTGACATGGGGTATTTATAGGGTCACCCAAAGTGGAAAGGAGTGGAGAGGGGTTGGTCGATCGGTTACGCAGCTCGATCGAACAACTTATCCGATCGGTCGGCAGTCCGATCGAACGGCTGGTCGATCGGCTGGTCGCCTGGTCGATCAGTCACCTCGTTTGAGTGTTCGGTGCGACGAGTTTTACCGTTTCGATTGCGATTGCGAGCGTTTCGATGTAATAAAGTTTCCTAGTCAAATTACTTTTAATCCCAACTACTATATCACATACAAGCATCCTTACTTCGTATTCGTTTAGCGTTTTGCGATTCGATTGCGATTGAGTTTCGATTGATCACCACATAAACATAATTAAACATGCACAAGTAACACATAGAGGGCACACACACATATAAACAGTATCCCAAACCTGCGATTCGGGTTACGATTGACGTCGATTCGTTTAGTGTTAGATTAACTTTATCGCATTGTTACTTCCTATAGTTCAAAGTTGTAAGGCGATTGTCAGCGATAAACATACGATAAATAGCGATTAAAACTCGATTATTAATAATTACTCCACATAATACAGCTAAAGCAATAAAATAGTTAGATTCTCTACGGCCAAAGAAGTCAAAACAGTCAACGTTGACTTTGACTTTCGAAACACGGGGTGTTACATTTTTCATTTTTTTTACTTTTCTTGGTTTAATTTGGTAATAACAAGTTCTAAAAATGTTATATTCTTACAAATTTACAACCGATAGCGTCGTGATAAAAAGAACCAACATAAGAAAATTATGAAACGGCATGACAAATCGAGTTAAAATTTGATTATATATACTTGATCACATAAAAACCCATTCCCACAAAAAGTGAGTTTTGAGCCTTTATTGAGCATACAAATACACATCTTTAAATTAAATGCTCATTTTTCGTTTCTTGTGTGAATAGCCGCTTGGTTTCTTATGACTCTAGAACTTGCCATGACGATACATTCCCGGTCCTTACCAACTTAAACCCAAGTAAGTAAATGATGGAGGCATTAGGACTAACCCTTTTTCTTTCAACACCATTATTATTATTATTTTACCACCTACCCAAAATCCCCCTTGTTAACCCCTTTGAGCCTAAAACTTTTCATTTCTAAACCCACAAAACAAACACACTTTTACCCACCAAAAATGCCTTTTTATTTTAAACCCTTTATTTTAGTAACAAAGATCGGTTTTCTTATGACTTCCTTATAAAAAATATATAGAGAAGAAAAGAAAAAAGAAGTTAGCAATAAACAAACAAGCTCATCAAAAGAAAGCTTGTTTGAAAAATGCTTCATTAGAATAAAAAGTCACAAAAACAAAATGTTTTACGAAAACCGACGCTTTTTACGCCTAACCCAAAACCACTTACCTTTAGCCCAAGCCTAACCCTTCCCCAAAAGTCCTCTTGATACTTGCAAAGGTTTATAGTTAAAAAGGAGGATGATTGATTGCTTGGCAAGCATATGGTAGAAGTAAGTTCCATGCCGCTCTCGAGTGTTTCACAAAAATACATTTTCGGCCGAGTGTTGAGTGATCCCCCGTGAGGTATGTGAACTTGTATATAAATGGAATTTTAAAGAGGCATGTTATGCCCAAATAAGTAATTTCTCTTATGAAATGTTCTAAATAAATCATAATGAATAGGATTGTAAATAAAATAAAAATAAAACCTAATAAAGAATCTTGGAATCCCGACACTCTATGACAAGCCCAAAACCTTCTCTTCAACCCATTCCATTTAGGTGTGTAAGCCACAAAATAAAGAGTTTTGCTTGAGGACAAGCAAAGATTCAAGTGTGGGGGTATTTGATGTGTGCAAAATGCAACATATAAATTACATCAAACGAGGCATAAAACTAACCTTTTTTTAGTACTAATGTTGGAAAAAAGTGTGTTTTTGTCTTCCTTTTGTATTTCCAGGGTTAAATGAGCTTAAATGAACAAAAGAAGAAAAAATGCAGCCAAATCTAACAATAATACAAGAAAAGGAATAAACGTGGCATGCCCGACCCCTAGACAGCATCTTCCCAAGCAAAAACAAGACATCAGAAGGCTGAACACACCCCGTGCTCAATGAACACGGGGGCATCCCCAAGTGTCTGCAGAAAAGACAAAGTTGTAGAAGCTTCTATTTCCCAACACAGGGGCGTGGCCAGCGGACACGGGGCCGTGATCAACGATAAGATTCGCAGAATCTAGGCAAATCTTGATAGTACAGATACGCTTCTACACACGGGGTCGTGCCCAGCGGACACGGGGGCTTGGTCAACTAATGCTGACAAACTGCAATTAATGAAGAAAGAGAAGATGGGTGGACACGGGGCCGTGTTCGGGCTTCTGTGCAGGCTATAAATAGGGGTGCTTGGCTCACTTGCAAATCATCCCTTGGTAAACCACCTCTCTCACACTTCACCCACCCACCACCACCATTACAACCTACATCCACCACCATCATCCATCATCCATCATCCATCATAGAGTGTGTGAGTAGTCTTGGGATCCAAGATTGATCGTAAGAGTTCTTGACAATCAAAGGCCATGTTTGCCTTAGTCTCTTACATCACTTGGTGAAGACAAGCATTTAGTGTAATACTTTTTTTTAATCTTTTCGCACTATTTATTTGGTTATGTATTAATGACTTTAATAACTAGTTTCTTATGTTGAAGGTGAAACTTCCTTATCCTTTGTCCGTGGTGTCTTGGCATTATTTTACTGTCTATATAAAATAAAAGATTTACACCATTCATATCTCCACGGTCTATATGGAGATATGTTGGCTACCTGGTCGGGGGTAAAGGGAATGGTCTGGTAAGCGTCTTGCCTTATTCAGTGTATAGATCCTGCAAGGACCTGGGTCAAGTTTAGTCGGACTTCCTTCAATACCCACTGGTATTGGATGGCGGGGGTCTGAACTCCTTGATCCCCTCATATTTAAACTACTATTAATACTTTAACCCGGCTATTTAGGATTGTATCCCTGCTGACTCAAACTACTTAGCCGAGGGTAACGTCACCTTCAAAAGAGGGGCCTACCACATTACGCATTAATAACTTAATTAATTATCTTTCAATAATCCAACCCTTTATGATTGTATCCTTGCTGACTCAAACTACTGGGTTAAGGGTAGCGTCACGTTCAAAAGAGGGGCCTACTACTATAACTAAGATAATCTCTTAAAAAATGCAAAAGTGCGGAAATAATCAAAGGTTACACTAAAGGCGAGTCGGATCCAAGTGATTCATCTTGTCTATCTGTTTTTATTTTTTTTATTTTTATTTTCAGCATTTTTAGTTAGTTTTATTTTCTTGTTTAAAAACCTTTTTCTAAATTTTGATTTGATTAGACGTTGAGGATAAACCGGTATTAAAAGCTCTTGTGTCCTTGGACGACCTCGGTATCTTACCAACACTATACTACGCTCACGATGGGTGCACCTGCCCATATGTGTGTTTAGTGTTAGTAAATATCGTGTTTTATAAATTTAAAACTTGATTAAAGTGTTAAAAAGGGCTTAAAATATACATTAAAAACTATACGACACCTAAAAAGCATCAGATCACATCCCGGTCTCTCCAACAATACAAAAGTACCCAAAGACGAGATCTCATTCCGGTCTTACTAATCACAATACACCCTAGAGTATACGGGGTAACCTAAGAACACTTAACAAGACTTAGGAAGGCAAATAATACTAGGGAATCTAGACAGATCTCCTCCTGGTCTCACTGCACCTAAATACCTAGCACGAAAGACCATCCCAACTGTCTATCTCCTTCCGGTATCAAGAATAGGTAGAACACTAAACTCATCTAAATTATCAAACAAACTTCCTATGGGATTCGAGCTCAGAAAACCATAAACTAGTTACAAATACAAAGTAAGTAACCTAACATACATCTATACATGAAAGACATTCAAAAAGACACACGAGGAACGATTGAATGATAATAAATTAGAATAAAGCACGCATACACATCTAATCAAGAATTATTAGGGTGTTTACTTTAATATTAGTCCATCAATTAAATTACCAAAACCAAAAAATTAATGATTAACAACAAATATTCATCTCAAACCCAGGTAGAAAAACAAGCTAGCTAAGATTCATTATCAAGAAAAAGAAACAACTCTTAAACAATAGATAATCCATAGTTCATACGTTTTAAAAGCATAAAGTAAAATAACCCAAAAAACTAACGAATTGTAATCGATCCGATTCTTCGTTCTATCGATTGATCCTTGATCTGTATGGCTTCACCTTCTTAAAATCGGCCCTTTTGTATCTTCTGATTTGCGTTTGGTCCTTGTACATTTCTTCTCTATGTCGTTTCCGTTATGAGCCCCCCCCCCCTTTAATAAGATCGTCTAATGTATTAAATACATATTATTCTCATTACTGTATTGTAGTTGGGTTCAAATACCATCTTCATGTTGTTGGGCCGGAAATCATGTTACTGCAGAAGCCCAATTCAAAGAAATAAAAGAAATGGTGGCATGTAGTTGTAATTTGGGGAATTCACTAGGGGTAAAATAGGGATTTGCAAGTAGCCCTTAATTTTCTTCCCACTTTACGTATGATGTTCCTATTTTTCTATTTGTTCCCAACAAAGCACAACAACCTAAGGGGGTGTTTATTTTTCTTGAAAAGCTATTCTTCTCCTCTTATGTCTGTGCCACGCAGACCACGTAGACGTTTGAATCTGCAAATTGTTTGTTTTCTCGAATACATTTCTTTTAAAAAGGTATGCCTGACCTCTTTTTGGTGCAGATGTGGGAAAGGGTCTTCTCACCTCTTCTTCCCTTTCTTTTTGCCTAACATCACATACACAAAACACAAACCCTAGCTGAAGTGTGCAAAATGCAACATATAAATTACATCAATTGTGGCATAAAACTAACCCTTTTTTAGTACTAATGTTGGAAAAAGTGTGCTTTTGTCTTCCTTTTGTGTTTTCAGGTTTAAATGAGCTCAAATTAACAAAAGAAGCAAAAATGCAGCTAAATCTAACATAAATACAAGAAAAATGAACAAACGTGGCATGCCCGACCTCCCCGGCAGTATCTTCCCAAGCAAAACAAGAGAACAGAAGGCTGAACACGCCCCGTGTTCTGTGAACACGGGGGCGTGCCCAAGTGCCAGCATAAAAGACAAAGCTATAGAAGCTTCTATCGCCCACCATGGGGTCATGCTCAGCGGACACGGGGCCGTGGTCAACTATAAGATTTGCAGAATCCAGGCAAATCTTGATAGTACAGACACGCTTCTGCACACGGGGGCGTGCCCAGCGGACACGGGGACGTGGTCAACTAATGCAGACAAACTGCAATTAATGAAGACATAGAAGAGGATGGACACGGGGCCGTGCCCGAGCTACTGTTCAAGCTATAAATAGGGGTGCTTGGCTCATTTGCAAACCATCCCTTGGCACACCACCTCTCTCACACTTCACCCACCACCCACCACCCACCACCATCGTCCACCACCATCATCCATTGTCTATCATAGAGTGTGTGAGTTGTCTTGGAATCCAAGATTGATCGTAAGAGTTCTTGACAATCAAAGGCCATGTTTGCCTAAGTCTCTTACATCACTTGGTGAAGACAAGTGTCTAGTGTAATACTTTTTATTTTTAATCTTTTCGCACTTTTTACTTGGTTATGTATTAATGACTTTAATAACTAGTTTCTTATGTTGAAGGTGATTCTTCCTTATCGTTTGTCCGTGGTGTCTTGGCATTATTTTACTGTCTATATAAAATAAAAGATTTTCACCATTCATATCTCCATGGTCTATATGGAGGTATGTTGGCTACCTGGTCGGGGGTTAAGGGAACGGTTTGGTAAGAGTCTTGCCTTGTTCAGTGTATAGATCCTGTAAGGACCTGGGTCAAATTTAGTAGGACCTCCTTCAATACCTACCGGTATTGGATGGCGGGGGTCCAAACTCTTTGATCCCCTCATATGTAAGCTACTATTAATACTTTAACCCGGCTACTTAGGACTGTATCCCTGCTGACTCAGACTACTTAGCCGAGGGTAACGTCACCTTCAAAAGAGGGGCCTACCACAATACGCATTAATAACTTAATTAATTATCTTTCAATAATCCGACCCTTTAGGATTGTATCCTTGCTGACTCAAACTACTGGGTTGAGGGTAACGTCACCTTCAAAAGAGGGGCCTACTACAATAACTAAGATAATCTCTTAAAAAGTGCAAAAGTGCGGAAATAATCAAAGGTTACACTATACACGAGTCGGAGCCAAGTGATTCATTTTGTCAATCTGTTTTTATTTTATTTTTATTTTTCAGCATTTTAGTTAGTTTTTATTTTTCTAGTTTAAAACCTTTTTTCTAAACTTTTGATTTGATTAGACGTTGATGATAAACCGGTACTAAAAGCTCTTGTGTCCTTGGATGACCTCGGTATCTTACCAACACTATACTATGCTCACGATGGGTGCACTTGCCCATATGTGTGTTTAGTGTTAGTAAATATCGTGTTTTATAAATTTAAAACTTGGCTAAAAAGTGTAAAATGGCTTAAAATATACTTAAACTTATATACACACTTCACACGCATCACTAGCACACCTCCTTCTTCTCCTCCACCACTCCAATTGCCACCGCCGTCACCTCCTGTCATCGCCTCCTTCCATTGCAGCCACCTCCTACCGTCGTTCACCTCCTTCCGCCGCCTCCCCCTTCCACCGCAGCTACCTCCTGTCGCCGTTCACCGCCTCCACCTTCCACCGCCTCCTCCTTCCACCGCAGTCCTCGACCATCGTCGCCCTTCAACACCAGGTAATGTTTTTCTTGTTATGTTTTTCTTTTCATAGAAATTGCCCCCAATTTGATTTTGTTCATTGTTACGTTGTTTTGAGTGAATTGATTGTTCTTTTTTATACAAATCAATTGTTCTTGTTGTTTTGCGTGAATCAATTGTTCTTTATCACAATTGAAGTACTTTATTTTTTGGTGTTTATTATGAAATTTTTGGTGTTTTTTTTCTGATTTTAGTCCATTGTTATGATTATGTGAATTTAGATGTTCATTGTGATAAATTGTTTGATTAGAATTTTTGTTGTTTTTTATGATTAGAATTTCTAGATGTTCATTGTTATTCATGACTATTATGTTGTTGCTTCAAAACTTTTGATTATGTCTAATTGATTCACGCCTATTATGTTAATTGCTTGTTTGTTGCTTAATAGAAATGAGAGAGAAATAACAATGGTCAAATGAGCATCTAAAATGCTTATTAGAGACTTGCATTGATAAGATAAACATGATTGGTAGAAAAGGATTGAGTTTGCATAAAGACTCATGGAATAATTTAGGAAAAGTTCTTAAGGAAAAGTTTGGCTTGGATTTGACTCAAAAACAAATGAAGAATGCATATGATAATCTTAAAGCAAAATACGTAGGTTGGGTGTATTTGAAAAACTGGCAACATATACAACGCTCAAACATATACAACATATACAACGCTTACTTTATCCCTATACGAGAAACCTATACATCTGAAAAGATGTTAGAGGTGTATATAAACGAGATTGTGGCACGCCATGGAGTACCGGTATCAATCGTTTCTGGCAGGGATACCCGTTTTACTTCGAATTTTTGGCGTGAATTTCAAGAACAGATGGGTACAAAATAATTAGTATGGCATATCACCCACAAACAGACGGGCAAAGTGAACGGATGATTTGAACGTTGGATGACATGCTTTGAGCATGCATCATAGACTTTGGCGGTAGTTGGGATGCTTACTTACCGTTAGTTGAATTTTCATACAAAAATAGCTACCATTTAAGCATTGGCAGGGCTTCGAATGAATGCTTTATGGTCGAAAATGTCAAACCCCGGTGTGTTGGGTGAGGTGGGTCCTCGAGAACTCGCCGACAAGGATGTGATTAGAGCCACAAATGAGAAGATTGACGTGGTCCGAGCCCATTTGAAAGCGGCCCAAGATCGGCAAAAATCTTATGCGGATAGAAGGCGAAGACCTATTGAGTTTCAAATTGGTGATAAAGTAATGCTTAAATTCTGGCCGTGGAAGGGAACCATTAGATTTAGAAAGAGAGGAAAGTTGAGCTCGCGGTTGATTGGGCCTTTTAAAATTACCGATCGAGTGGGCAAAGTGGCTTACCGTTGGAACTACTGGAAGAATTGAGTGGAATACACAATACTTTCCATGTATCACATCTTCGAAAATGTTTGGCGAAAGAGACAGCCTACGTTCCCTATGATGACATAAAAGTTGACACTTTGCCCACTCGAAGACCTATTGAGTTTCAAATTGGTGATAAAGTAATGCTTAAATTCTGGCTGTGGAAGGGAACCATTAGATTTAGAAAGAGAGGAAAGTTGAGCTCGCGGTTTATTGGGCCTTTTAAAATTACCGATCGAGTGGGAAAAGTGGCTTATCATTGGAACTACTGGAAGAATTGAGTGGAATACACAATACTTTCCATGTATCACATCTTCGAAAATGTTTGGCGAAAGAGACAGCCTACGTTCCCTATGATGACATAAAAGTTGACAATAAGCTCAACTACGTAATAAGGCCTATCGAAATCCTAGATCGAAAGATCAAAGGATTAAGAAACAAAGAGATTGGCCAAGTTAAGGTGAAATAGGAGCACAGGAAAGGATCAGACACCACTTGGGAGTCGAAGAAGAAATGATGCGACTCTACCCTTTCTCTTTTCGGTATGTATACACGTTTCGGGGACGAAACCCTTTTTAAGAGGGGTGGACTTGTACACCCCAAATGCCACACCCCAACTGAAGGCGGAATCATCGGGATGTGGCATGATGCGAATAGGTTGCTCGAGAGAATCCATAACGACTAATTATGACAATATTTAATAAGGTTCAATTTCCCATACAATCAAAAAAATATTCTCACAAAAAACGTAACGAAATTTCAGTAGTTTCTCAAGCAACAAACAAGACGTAACAAAACTTTCAATTAAATTTAGGCAGGTTTCTAGAATCCTAGATCATTTCCAGCAGTAAATCCATCAACCTGTCACATACATTAAAATAAAAGTCAATACAATAATGTAAAGGTGAGTACACAAGTTTAGCATAAGTATAGTAATAAAACGTTTACGCATAACCAGCATGTAACTCGTAGAGAGGCGAATCAAGTAAGCTATCAACAATGATACAGGCTAACTAACATGATTGCGAGTATGCTCGATATGTGTCCACCGTGGTGACCACGCACGTAAATATGAGAGCCTTAACAACCTCTGAATGAACAGGTGTTGAGTCCAAACTATAGTACTATCGTTGCTAAGGGTGGTAGGGCGAGTCATCAATGTGTAAACATAGCAAACAAACATTCAGTGATTCACGTGTAACATGCGAGAGCGGTTAGCGTTTAAAGTGAGTTCAACGTTGGGTGTGGAATGTTTTAATAGAGAATGTATGTAACACCTAAAAGTGCATTAAGCGAAAAAGGAGTCGAGTATACTCACAGTGTGTGTTTATCAATTAAACATGGTCTGGAAAGGAGTGGAGGGAGCGTCGGATCAGCCTCCGTACGGACACAGAAGGGCATAAGTCTTCCAAAGTGCTGAAACGGTCAAATTAGAGTATCGAGTGGGGAAACGGAACCTTCGTACGGAGGGTCGCTTCTTACGAAGGTGGTGCCTTCGTGCAAGTTTCTTATTTCCGTGCCCAAAATCGAGTGTTCTTCGTGTCGTTCTTTGGGAAATCGAGTGGTCGTCCTTCCAGCCTTAAGTTACTGATTAAACTTAGAGTCGGAGAGGTCTTTTGAGTGATCTAGTCACGTGTGGGAACATGGGCTGTGTTGTACGAAGGGTGCCTTCGTACGAAGCCGGTGCTTCGTACAAGCCAGTTCGGCTTGCACAGGTGGCTGTTTTTGCGTCTTCATGCATTTGGAACTGTGTTTTCGCTAGAATCGGATGTGTTTTCGAGTCCTTTTCATGATGGTTTCGACACCGCTTCGTCCCACTATCCAGTGAACGAAACATATGCCGGTTTTGGTCCGTTTTAGTGTAAAAATAGAGTTTAAAACAGTTTTTCTTTGGATTAAACACTTGGTGAGTACGGAATCATCAAATCTCTATCTTGGGAAGCCAAAGCTTAGCCCAATACACTCGTTTAGGTGTAAATCCGTAGCAAAATCAGAAGTTTTGATGAAAAAGATGAAGGTTTTCTTAAAATAGAGAAGTTTAGATGAAATCGGAGATAAACTCGTGAAAAATCGTTGTGGAAATTGTTTTGATACTTGTAGAAATAGTGATTCTTACTTGGAATGCAGAGAGAAGGCATGCGGGGAGTATTCTTGTGCAAGTGGTAGCAAGTGGTGAATGAAGGAGAGGGCTAGGTATTTATAGAGAGGAGATGTGTGGTTTTGTACGAAGGGACCTGTTTTGTGCAAATGATTCCCGTTTCGCGTGTTGATTGTTCATTTGATGCGTTTGGTTGTGATGCGTGTGAGTGCCGTATAGTTTTTAATGTATATTTTAAGCCCTTTTTAACACTTTAGTCAAGTTTTGAATTTATAAAACACGATATTTACTAACACTAAAGACACAAATGGGCAAGTGCTCCCATCGTGAGCGTAGTATAGTGTTGGTAAGATACCGAGGTCGTCCAAGGACACAAGAGCTTTTAGTACCGGTTTATCCTCAACGTCTAATCAAATCAAAATTTTAGAAAAAGGTTTTAAAACAAGAAAATGAAAACTAACTAAAAATGCTGAAAATAAAAATAAAACAGATAGACAAGATGAATCACTTGGATCCGACTCGCCTTTAGTGTAATCTTTGATGTTTTCCGCACTTTTTAAGAGATTATCTTAGTTATAGTAGTAGGCCCCTCTTTTAAAGGTGACGTTACCCTCAACCCAGTAGTTTGAGTCAGAAGGATACAATCCTAAATGGTTGGATTATTGGAAGATAATTACTTAAGTTATTAATGCGTATTGTGGTAGGCCCCTCTTTTGAAGGTGACGTTACCCTCGGGTAAGTGGTTTGAGTCAGCAGGGATACAATCCCAAGTAGCCGGGTTAATGTATAAATAGTAGTTTACATGTGAGGGGATCAAGCCATTCGCACCCCCGCTATCTAATACCGGTGGGTATTGAAGGAGGTCCTAGTAAGCTTGACCCAGGTCCTTGCAGGATCTATACATTGAACAAGGCAAGAACCTTACCAAACCATTCCATTAACCCCCGACCAGGTAGCCAACATATCTCCATATAGACCGTGGAGATATGAATGGTGTAAATCTTTTATTTTATATAGACAGTAAAATAACGCCAAGACACCACAGACAAATGATAGGGAAGTTTCACCTTCAACATAAGAAACTAGTTATTAAAGTCATTAATACAAAACCAAATAAAAAGTGCGAAAAGATTAAAAAACAAAAGTATTACACTAAATGCTTGTCTTCACCAAGTTATGTAAGAGACATAGGCAAACATGGCCTTTGATTGTCAAGAACTCTTACTATCAATCTTGGATCCCGAGACTACTACACACACTCTATGATGGATGATGGATGATGGTGGTGGATGTGGGTGTTGTGATGGTGGTGGAGTATGGGTGAAGTGAGAGAGAGGTGGTTTGTCAATGGATGCCTTTGAAGTGAACCAAGCACCCCTATTTATAGCATGTACAGAAGCCCGGACACGGCACCGTGTCCATCCACATTCTCTTTCTTCATTTAATGCAGTTTGTCTGTATTAGTTGACCACGCCCCCATATCCGCTGGGCACGGCCCCGTGTGCAGAAGCGTATCTGTACATTCAAGATTTTCTTAGATTCTGCGAATCTTAGCGTTGACCACGGCCCCTTGTCCGCTGGTGTCGTAACCCCCGCCCCTATCTGTCCCGGGAACGGGCGGCCGCGATACCAGTTTTGGTGGTATCGGTATTTATTATTTTGGCAGCGGAAATTTCATCAGGACCGTAGTAAGGAAATATTTATCGGAGTAAATACCATGCTTTTATAATATTAAACATATTGGAATAAAACCCAAGTTTTCATTACAAACATTTTCATAGGGAAAATCCCTATTTTATTGAACAAAACATCTTCTTTTATTTAGGTAACTTTTATAGCCACTTTTCCAAGCCTTTAGTGCTGTCCAGCTGGCTTCTAGTTGGCTTTCACATTTTGTTACCTGAAACGCATTTAAAAATATTTTGTCAGTGGGAAATACTGGCGAGTGAATCCCAGTTTAATCGAGAAGAGTTTTATCAATTTTCACAGTATTGAGAGCTATTACAATGTTTACATCTACACAATTACGCATTCAGTACTGTCAATCCTGACTGGGGAGGTCATATTACACATTGGCTAACTCTTTGTCCAATGGTAACGTGTTCCACATTTTGTATACAAAACCCCAACATACCGGCAAATTGAAGAATTACAAAGACTCAATCACTGCTTAATCACATTGTATAACATTTAAGGTTTTGTAAAAACAGTTTACAAAAAGGAGATTACTCACATTGCTGTCTTAGACTTCTTTTAAGGGTTTCCTGGTAGTTATCTATTAATTACACAAATGTACATGTGTTAGTATAATAACCCAATATTTACATTAGTAATACCCTCCCCGAGACGGCATTCCAACGACTACGTCGGGCGGAACCTCGACAACCGTTACGGAATCCTGGATCAATCGGGCAGCGTTTCTAATACGTAACCAGGGTTATAATACTTACAACGGAGCAGAACTTTGTTAATTAGGGGGGTATTATGCCCAGAAATTATATTATCTATGCAGAAAAAGAGAGAGAGATCGAAGAAATGAGCGACGGAAACTGAAGGCCCGAGCTCCCATTATATAGGAGCTGATTTCAGGTTTTACGCGGCCCGCGTAAGACGTAGCCAAGGGCTACGCGGCCCACGTAGTAGGCTGGGTAGGGCCTAGCTTGTCCGGGTCAGCACCATAACTCCGACACGATAACAACATTTGGCAGCCTGGGGACTCGCCTGAGATTGGAGTTCTCGTGGCCCACGTAGGTCAAGGGGGTGGCTTACGCGCCCCGCGAGAGACCTTAAAAATTCTTTTTTATTTAATCTTTTATAAAAATAAAAGTATTCAGGGTCCGTTTTCGTATACGGGGTGTATTTTAGGACATATAGGGATATTTTAAAATATATTAGGGTGTCAGAAAAAAAATTAGGAGGGTTGTTATATCCTCCCCAACTTGTTTTAGAACTCGTCCTCGAGATCTACTGGAACAAGTGCGGGTATTTCTTTTACATTTCTGATTCAAGCTCCCATGTGTATTCTGGTCCTCTTTTGGAGTCCCATTTCACTTTGACTAGAACTAATCTCTTGGGCTTAAGGTTCTTTACTTTCCTGTCTTCAATCTGTAGAGGCTTCTCTATAAACTTTAACTGTTCATTTACCTCTATATCCTTAAGAGGTACTACAAGTGATTCATCAGCTAGGCATTTCTTGAGATTAGATACATGAAATACATCATGTATTCCTGCCATTTCCTTTGGCAGTTGTAGCTGATAGGCTACATGTCCTATTATTCTAATAATCTCAAAAGGTCCAACATACCTGGGACTTAGCTTTCCCCTTTTGATGAATCTTACCACTCCTTTCCAAGGAGAGACTTTCAATAACACTTTATCTCCTACTTGAAATTCCAATGGCTTTCGTCTGTTATCAGCATAACTCTTTTGTTGATCACGTGCTGCTTTCAGTCGTTCCTTGACTTGAATGATTTTGTCTGTTGTTTCATGTACTATCTCAGGTCCAGATAGCTTCTTTTCTCCAATTTCTGCCCAACAGACTGGCGTTCGGCACTTTCATCCATAAAGTGCTTCGAATGGTGTAGCATTGATACTTGTGTGATAACTGTTATTATAAGAAAATTCTATCAATGGTAAATGATCATCCCAATTACCTCCGAAATCAATTACACAAGCTCTAAGCATGTCTTCCAGTGTCTGAATTGTCCTTTCGCTTTGTCTGTCCGTTTGAGGATGATAAGCGGTGCTTAGATTCAACTTGGTTCCCATGGCATTTTGGAAACTTGTCCAAAAATGAGAGGTAAAACGACTATCTCTGTCAGAAACAATTGATAGAGGAATTCCATGTAATGAAACTATTTCATTTACATATAATTTAGCTAACTGTTCCATACTAAAAGTTTCTTTCATTGGTAGGAAATGAGCTGACTTAGTTAGCCGGTCTACAATCACCCAGATTGTATCATTACCTTTTCTTTTTTTGGGTAATTTAGTAACAAAATCCACTATTATCAATTCCCATTTCCATACAGGCATTTCTAACTGTTGCAACAAACCTGAGGGTTTCTGATGTTCAGCTTTGACTTGTGAACATGTTAAACATTTTGCAACATATGCTGCTATGTCCTTTTTCATTCCTATCCACCAAAAATTCTTCCTTAAGTCCTGATACATCTTATCACTTCCAGGATGCATCGTATATTTAGACTTATGGGCTTCTTCTAATATATGGTGACGTAGGTTTCCTAATTTAGGTATCCACATTCTTTTCTTATGGAATCTCCAAATTCCATATGTTCCTTGTTCTAATTCTTTAATCATTCCTTTCAACTTCTCAGTATCATCCTTGATTACTGATTCTTGTGCCTTTCTAATCTGTTCATTTAAATCTACTTGCAGAATTTAACTTAAGAGAACGTACTCTTTTTGGCTTTTCGTGATACTTTCGACTTAAAGCGTCAACTACTACATTTGTTTTTCCTGCATGATACTGGATATTACAATCATAATCACTAAGTATCTCCATCCAACGTCTTTGTCTCATATTCAACTCCTTTTGCTCCAAAACATACCTTAAACTCTTATGGTCGGTGAAAATGGTAAACTTACTACCGTATAAGTAATGTCTCCAAATTTTAAGGGCAAAAATTATAGCTCCTAACTCTAGATCATGGGTTGAATAATTCTCTTCATGATTCTTAAGTTGTCTAGAGGCATAAGCTATAACCTTTTGACGTTGCATTAACACACATCCATAACCTAACTTAGAAGCGTCACAATAGATTATAAAATCTTCAGTTCCTTCTGGTAACGCTAGTATGGGTGCATGGGTTAGTCTTTGCTTAAGAATTCTATTAAGGGAATGGCTATTCTAGAAAAATCTCGAATAAATCTTCTATAATAATCGGCCAATCCTAAGAAACTTCTAACCTCGGTTGGGGACTCAGGGGTTTTCCACTTGGTAATTGCCTCGATCTTGGTGGGATCCACATGAATTCCTTCATGATTAACTAGATGTCCAAGAAACTGTACCTGTTCTAACCAAAACTCACACTTCAGAAACTTAGCATAAAGCTTTTCTTTTCTCAATAAACTTAGAAGTGCATGCAGATGCGCTGCATGTTCCTCTTTGCTTTTGGAATAAATAAGAATATCATCTATAAAGACAACTATGAATTTATCCAAATATGGCTTACATATTCGGTTCATCATGTCCATGAATGCAGCTGGGGCATTGGTTAAACCAAATGGCATGACATTAAATTCATAATGGCCATACCTTGTTCTAAAAGCGGTCTTAGGAATGTCATCTTCTTGTACCTTTAATTGATGATATCCTGACCTTAAATCGATTTTAGAGAAAAATCGTGCTCCTTTCAACTGATCATACAGATCATCTATTCACAGTAGTCCATGCACATACGCATTGATCCGTCCTTTTTAACGAATAAAATTGGTGCTCCCCATGGCGATGAGCTTGGCTGTATGAATCCCTTCTCCAACAATTCATCTAACTGTTTCTTTAGTTCCTACATTTCTGAAGGTGCCAAACGGTAAGGTGCTTTGGCAATTGGTGCGGTTCCTGGTATCAAATGGATTCTAAATTCAACTTCTCTATCTGGAGGTTACCCTGGTAGCTCTTCTGGAAATACATCTGAAAACTGGGATACTACTGGAATATCCTTTAATTCTTTTCCTTTAGTGTTAGTGATTATGGAAATCAAATACACTAATGACCCTTTTCTTATATAACTTGCTGTTTTCATCACAGAGATGAACTTTGTGGATCTAGAGGTTTTATTTCCTTTAATTGTGATCTTTTCACCCCTTGGTGAATTTACTTGGATTGGCTTTTGATCACATAAAATACTAGCTTTATTGGATATTAACCAATCCATTCCTAACACAACATCAAATCCTACCAGATTCATTGGGTAAAGGTTTGCAATAAATTTATGATTTAAAATTTCTATTCTTGCTCCTTGCAAGATTTCAGAAATCTTAATGGTTTCCCCATTCGCTGTCTCTACTAGACATTCTTGTGGAAGTTTAGTTAATGGTTGACTGAGAAGTTTGCAAAATGAAGTATTAATAAAACTTTGGTTTGCACCAGAGTCAAATAATACTTTAGCAAAAACATCATTAACTAAAAACGTACCAGCGATCACATCCGGGATCATCTTTGCTTCTTCTGCAGTCAGAACAAATGCTCTAGCATTTTTAGTATTCTTGGTGTTCGTAGCTGGAGCTAGTTTTGGACAGTTAGGCTTGATATGACCTTGTTCTCCGCAGTTGTAGCATATCCTGTTGTTAGGCTTTTTCCTGCAGTCTTCCTCCTTGTGTCCAGATATTTTGCAAAAGTTACAGTATATGGAGCATCTTCCAGAATGTTTCCTTTTGCAATACTTACAGTAGGGTGCAGAGGTAGAACCTACATTTTTACCACGGTTAGAATTTCCAGAACGGAATTCTTGGGTAAGCTTTTGTTTTAGGTTCCTTCTTTGATCCTCTTCTCGTGTACGGACTAATTCATCTGTCAAGGTGTTTGCTAGTTCTATAGCTTCTTCTATGGTTTGAGGTCTAGCTGCCTTGACTACATGCCTTATCTCCCCAATTAATCCCCAAATGTAATGGGAGATTAATACTGGTTCAGGTGATGCAAGGGTTGGTACTATTCAGGCATATTCAAAGAATAATGTAGTATAACCCTTACTATCTACCCCAATCATCCTAAGGTTTAGGAACTTGTTTGCTATCTGTTCCTTTTCATTGGGATGGCAGAATTTCCTTTCTACCATGTTTTTTAATTCTTCCCATTCCATATTATAAACCCTATCACTTCCTTTAGACTGAAGGATAGTGTTCCACCATTCTAAGGCTGAGTTTTTAAACAGATTGGAAGCAAACATTATCTTATGCTCTTCCGCACATTTACTTATTCTTAAGACTGCCTCAGTCTTTTCTATCCAGTGTAAAGATGCAACGGCCCCTTCATTGCCCGAGATTTCCATTGGTTTACAAGACCAGAATTCTTTATAAGAACAACCGTAAGACACGGTTCTTCTTCTTTTGGGAATGGGCACTTGAAGTACGGGTCCATTGTTTACGCTGTTTTCAGGTTCAGAGGGTCGTTTACTATCATGTTTACTTTTATTTTCTGCTTCCTTAACCGTTTTAATAATATATGGCATTGCATCTATTATCCTTTGTGCCACTATATGTTGCATGACACTGTTATCCACTTGGTTTCCATTATTTTTGGTGTTCGGGTTTTCATTATCCGGGTTATTGTTACTCTGGTTATCATTATTCTGGTTTTCCTGGTTCACTTCATTGTCCATCTGAATTTTAAACATTTTCCAATTATTAATATCACAAAATAATTAATAATTTTGGCAACAATCACACAACACACATATTGGTCAAAAGCGTCGAGCATTGCAACTTACTCTTTCTTATATAGTATGCTTCTAATACAAACCGATACTGGAATTTAAAATTACAATACTACTATGCATTACTAACCACGAAGTGGTCTATACTACAACATATATTATTATTATTATTACACACACACACACACATATATATATATATTCATATTATATATTATTATTATTATTATTATTATTATTATTATTATTATTATCTCCACCATCACCTTCACTGATATGGATTCATCCGATAATCCATATTGCGCTCGTCGTACTTCCAGACGAGTCGCTCTCCTACCTGCCTCATCCTCTCGTTATTCCCTAAAATCTCTTCTCCGAAAGTTCAGAGCTCTTGCACATTTTCTGCACTCATTGGGGGTGCAGGTGCTGGTACTGGGTCTGGGTACTGGGGCATGGGTTCCTTCCGGGGGTACGGATTCTCTAAGATCTCCCTAATGTATTCATCGTTATCATAGTAGGGATCTAGAGGGTCCAGACCTGGATAGGCTGCTAAGTTCGGCATGGGTTCGTCGTTTAGGTGGTAGCGTGGCACATAATCCCTGTGATCATCAAACCACGGATCGTAGTTTGGCTCTAAGGGATTAGGGGCTGGCATCCTAGGTATCTCCTCAGGGTTGAAATCATGCATTTGAACTTGGTTTTCGGGGTTGTTTTCTATCTCCATCTGCTGCGTGGGAAACAAAGGAAAGGGTTGTGGGGCTACTAGTTGTTCCAGGTTTGGGTCGGCAGCTGTGGTTGCTAGGATATGAGAATTGGCTAAGCTCCTATTAAGCATATCTTGTGTATGGGCATCTGACTCTCGCTTAGCGGCTGCTAGGACTCTCTACTGTTGCAACTTTCACATTCTTTTCCTACGCTCGTGTGCTCCCTTACTGAACCATAGTCTCTTTTTCTGAGGAAATGGCTCTTCAGACTGAGCCTTAAACACAAACATCCCTTCTTCCTGGTCAACTGAATACCCAGAGAGGAAAGGCTGGGAAGAGGTACCTTCACTCCTAGGTGAATCGGACAACTGACGATAAACGTCTGAGGGTCCTTGATCACACATACTGTAAACTAACAAATAGTCAAATAACACACAACAATAAAATATAATTATGCATGTATTTTCGTAGTTTATTTTCTAACAATTTGAATAATATATTGGTATCAGCAGAACACTTATGTGGTTGAATTAGTGGCTTAGCTCTGATAGCACCTTCTGTCGCAGCCCCCGCCCCCTATCTGTCCCGGGAACGGGCGGCCGCGAGACCAGTTTTGGTGGTATCGGTATTTATTATTTTGGCAGCGGAATTTTCATCAGGACCGTAGTTAGGAAATATTTATCAGAGTAAATACCACGCTTTTATAATATTAAACATATTGGGATAAAACCCAAGTTTTCATTACAAACATTTTCATAGGAAAAATCCCTATTTTATTGAATAAAAATCTTCTTCTATTTAGGTAACTTTTATAGCCACTTTTCCAAGCCTTCAGTGCTGTCCAGCTGGCTTCTAGTTGGCTTTCACATTTTGTTACCTGAAACGCGTTTAAAAATATATTTTCAGTGGGAAATACTGGTGATTGAATCCCAGTTTAATCAAGAAGAGTTTTATCAATTTTTACAGTATTGAGAGCTATTACAATGTTTACATCTACACAATTACTCATTCAGTACTTTCAATCCTGATTGGTGGGTCATATTACACATTAGCTAACTATTTGTCCAATGGTAACGTGTTCCACATTTTTTATACAAAACCCCACCATACCGGCAGTAATTGAAGAATTACAAAGACTCAATCACTGCTTAATCACATTGTAAAACATTTATGGTTTTGTAAAAACAGTTTACAAAAAGGAGATTACTCACATTGCTGTCTTAGACTTCTTTTAAGGGTTTCCTGGTAGTTATCTATTAATTACACAAATGTACATGTATTAGTATAATAACCCAATATTTACATTAGTAATACCCTCCCCGAGATGGCATTCCAACGACTATGTCAGGCAGAACCTCGACAACCGTTACGAAATCCTGGATCAATCGGGCAGCGTATCTAATACGTAACCGGGGTTATAATACTTACAACACAGCAGAACTTCGTTAATTAGGGGGTATTATGCCCGGAAATTATATTATCTATGCAAAAATTGAGAGAGAGATCGAAGAGATGAGCGACGGAAACTGAAGTCCCGAGCTCCCATTATATAGGAGCTGATTTTAGGTTTTACGCGGCCTGCGTAAGACGTAGCCAAGGGCTACGTGGCCCGCCTAGTAGGCTGGGTAGGGCCTAGCTTGTCCGGGTCAGCACCATAGCTCTGACACGATGAAGACACGTGGTAGCCTGGGGACTCGCCTGAGATTGGAGCTGTCGCGGCCCGCGTAGGTCAAGGGGGTGGCTTACGCGCCCCGCGAGGGACCTTAAAAATTCATTTTTATTTATTTTTTTATTAAAATAAAGGTATCCAGGGTCCGTTTTCGCATACGCAGTGTATTTTAGGACATACAGGAATATTTTAAAATATATTAGGGTGTCAGAAAAAAATTCAGGAGCCCCCGTGTTGGGAAATAGAAGCTTCTACAACTTTGTCCTTTCTGCAGACACTTGGGCACGCCCCCGCGTCCGCTGGGCACGGGGCGTGTTCAGCCTTCTGTTGTTCTATTTTTGTTTGGGAAGATGCTGTCGAGGGGTCGGGCATGCCACGTTTATTCCTTTTCTTGTATTATTGTTAGATTTGGCTGCATTTTTGCTTCTTTTGTTCATTTAAGCTCATTTAACCCTGAAAATACAAAAGGAAGACAAAAGCACACTTTTTCCAACATTAGTACTAAAAAAGTGTTAGTTTTATGCCTCATTTGATGTAATTTATATGTTGCATTTTACACACATCAAATACCCCCACACTTGAATCTTTGCTTGTCCTCAAGCAAAACTCTTTACAATGTGGCTTACACACCCAAATGGAATGGGTAGAAGAGAAGTTTTGGGCTTGTCTTAGAATGTCGGGATTCCAAGATCTTTATTAGGTTTTATTTTTATGTTATTTACAATCCTATTCGTTATGATTTATTTAGAACATTACATAAGAGAAATTACTTATTTGGGCATAACATGCCTTTTTAAAATTCCATTTATATACAAGTTCACATACCGCACGGGGGATCACTCAACACTCGGCCGAAGATGTATTTTTGTGAAACACTCGAGACCGGCATGGAACATACTTCTACCATATGCTTGCCAAGCAATCAATCCTCCTCCTTTTTTAACTATAAACCTTTGTACATGTGATCAAGTATATATAATTAAATTTTAACTAGATTTGTCATGTTGTTTCATAATTTTCTTATGTTGGTTCTTTTTATCATGACGCTATCGGTTGTAAATTTAAAAAAAAAATATAACCTTTTTAGAACTTGTTATTCCCAATTTAAACCAAGACAAGTAAAAAAATGAAAAGTTTTTGAAAAAATTTGGGGTGTTTAGCGGTTCCAATAGAGTTTTGTGTAAGGCTTGTAATTAGGACTTGCAAAATTCAGGGTTTTAGCATCCCCCCCCCCCCCCACACACTTAAATTACACATTGTCCTTAATGTGTCCCAAAAATAAGTTTTTAGGTTGAATAAATGTGTAAAAAGGTGTGTTAAACAAAAAATTTCTGTTACTGGGCATCTGGACACGGGCCGTGGTGTCCGGGCACGGCCCCGTGTTCAGACTGCCAGTATCAGAAGGTAACAAAAAGTAACAGAAGGCTGGGCACAGGGGCGTGTTCAACGAACACGCCCCGTGTCCAGTTACCTGAACTGGGCGTTTTTCTACAGACCCTTGAGCACGGGGCCGTGCTGGCGGGACACGGCCCGTGCTGAATTTGCTATAACGAAGAAAAATGTCCGGGAGGCTCTGTTTTTGTGCATGGGGTGTTGGTTCAAGTCTACCTTAGTGTCCTTCACCATCCAAGTGTGTTTTATTCCTGAAAATTAAAAACTAAACTACAAAACATAAAGGTTAATCTAAACTAAACTATGGATAGTTTCACGGAATGCCTCCGTGGTGCGCCACGTTTATAAGGGTCCTTGGCTAGACACAAAGCCAGTCATATGTTACCCAAGTGGGATGGTTTGCATCCCATGTTGCACCGTCGGAGAGCATCATCCAAGCTTGAGTCTATGACTTTCATGTAATTGACCGGGTCGTCGTCTTCTACTCTTTTCCCAACCCCAAACGTTATCTCCTTGTCCCCAACCCTCAATGTTAGCGTTCCACCATTCATGTCTACCATTGCTTGAGCCGTGGCTAGGAATGGTCTTCCTAATATGAGTGGTACTTTGGTATCTTCCTCCATATCTAATATGACAAAGTCGGCCGGGAAGACAAATTCCCCAACTCTAACCAATAGATTTTCGGCGACACCTTGTGGATATTTAATGGACCTATCGGCGAGTTGTAAGCTCATTTTTGTAAGGCTTGTTTTTCCTAGGCCGAGTCGGTCGAACATTGATGTGGGCATGAGGTTAATCCTAGCCCCAAGATCGGCTAGTGCATTACGCATGGGTGATTCTCCAATTGAACAAGGGATGGTAAAGCTTCCGGGATCGATCTTCTTTTGCGGGAGTTTGTTGAGTAGCAAGGCGGAGCATTCTTCGCTTAAATTAACTAATTGCAATGATTCAACTTTCCTTTTGTGAGTGAGGAAGTCCCTCATAAATTTTGAATATTTAGGCATTTGAGTTAGGACTTCGACTAACGGAATATTACATGCAATTTCTTTAATAAATTTACGAATTTTATGAATTGCTCATCGGTTTTTCTGACGAAGTAACCGACCAGAGTATGGTACCGGAGGATTCTTGGTGGGCTCTTGATTTGGTGGAGGAGGAGTCTCTTGTTGGGGCGTCGGTGAAGTTGTGGTTTGGCTAGATCGGCTCTTTTCAGTTGGAGGTAGCGGAGCCTCCTCGGGACCTACGGTACGGTTTCTCAATGTGATGAGATGCACTTGCGCCTTTGGGTTGGTTTCGGTATTGCTTGGTAACGCGCCTTGAGGTCTCTCGGAGAAATTTTGAGCTAGTTGATTTATTTGTTTTTCAATGTTTTGAATACTAGCTTGTTGATTCCTAAAGTTCGATTCCAATTGTTGAAATCAACCCGAGTTTTTCTTTTCGGTGTCGGAGATGAGGCGAGAGACGGTATCCTCAAGCCTCTCTCGTCCCCCTTGTTGTTGTTGAGAGAAATTGTGTGACTCGTTTCATGGTTGTTGAAAGTTTGTCCATTGGTTTAGATTTTGTTGGTTACTACTATTGCCGGGGTCTCTCCAACCAAGGTTAGGGTGGTTACGCCATCCTTGGTTGTAGGTACCCGTTGGAGGACCTGACGGCCTAGGTCTATTATCAATGTAGTTAACCGTTTCTGTTTGATTATCCATTTCTTTCATACAACTCCAATTTTCATGTGGTCCACCACACCCCTCACAAGCCATAACCGAGGCCGTTTTTGCCATTTCTAACTTTTTGATTTTTGAAGAAAGGGCCTCGATTTGGGCTTGCAAAGAGATGCTTTCGTCAACCTTATGGGCGCCCGGGGCAATAGATTTTGTGCCTCGGGGAGTGTGCCACTGAAAATTGGTTTGAGCAATTTCCACAATTTGATTATAAATTTCATTTGGGTGACGATTACCTAAAAGTCCCCCGGAGCTAGAATCAATTGTTTGTCTTGTGTGTGGCAGCAACCCGTTGTAGAAAGTGGATACTTGTTGCCACACCGCAAGACCATGATGGGGACACTTTCTTAGTAGCTCCTTGAACCTTTCCGAAGTTTCATCTAAGTATTCCCCGTCCTCTTGTGAATATGTATTAATTTCAGTCATTAATTTAGTCGTTTTAGAGGGAGGGAAATACTTATATAGAAATTTTTAGGCTAGTTCATCCCAAGTGTTTACCGAACCAACTGGGAGGGTATTAAGCCAAGCCTTAGCTCGGTCTTTTAGCGAAAATGGAAACATACGGAGGCGGATGGCGTCGTTTGATGCTCCATTGATACGAAAAGTATCACATATTTCCAAGAAGTTAGTAATATGCAAATGGGGATCTTCGTCCGCAAGCCCATGGAAGGTTGCGGAGTTTTGGAGCATTTGTATCAAATGCGGTCGAAGTTCGAAGTTATTGGCTTCGACGTTTGGTGCATTGATAGCGGCTCCAAGATTACCTACGGTGGGCCGTAAGTAATCCATGAGGGTACGTTGATCCGCCATTGGAAGTAGGTCCCCCGAAACTTTCTCTTGTTTTTAGCTTTAAGTCTTTTTCTTAGAAAGCGTTCGGGTTCGTCTAGATGTTCTTTTATGTCTCTACTGTAACTTGAGTTCATACACTGCGTAGAAAGTTCAGATGTGGTGCCTGGGTTCCAAGTCCTGCAACAAAAACAAAAAGAACGTTGGTCAGAAGCTTCACCATGGCCCCGTGCTCGGATGAATACGTCCCGTGGTCATTGATACAGTAATCATTTTCCGGATCCCTGTTACTGGGGAGCTCGACACGGCCCCGTGTTGCACCGACACGGTCTCGTGCTCAGCTCTCTATAACTCGGAAAATAAAAACTGCCAGTAACAATGCTGGGCACGACCCGTGTCCGACCAGGCACGGCCCATGCTGAGCTCTGCAGAAGCTGAAAATCTAAGAAAAATCCTAAAAAAAAACCAGAAAAATAAGAAAAACGATTAGGCCGTTGATTCCTAACTTTCTTAAAATCCTTGTATCCGCGGCAACGGCGCCAAAAACTTGATGCGTGTGAGTATCGTATAGTTTTTAATGTATATTTTAAGCCCTTTTAACACTTTAGTCAAGTTTTAAATTTATAAAACACGATATTTACTAACACCAAACACACATATGGGCAAGTGCACCCATCGTGAGCGTAGTATAGTGTTGGTAAGATACCGAGGTCGTCCATGGACACAAGAGCTTTTAGTACCGGTTTATCCTTAACGTCTAATCAAATCAAAAATTTAGAAAAAGGTTTTGAAACAAGAAAATGAAAACTAACTAAAAATGTTGAAAATAAAAATAAAACAAATAGACAAGATGAATCACTTGGATTCGACTCGCCTTTAGTGTAACCTTTGATGTTTTCCGCACTTTTGCACTTTTTAAGAGATTATATTAGTTATAGTAGTAGGCCCCTCTTTTGAAGGTGACGTTACCCTCAACCTAGTAGTTTGAGTCAGCAAGGATACAATCCTAAAGGGTTGGATTATTGGAAGATAATTAATTAAGTTATTAATGCGTAACGTGGTAGGCCCCTCTTTTGAAGGTGACGTTACCCTCGGCTAAGTGGTTTGAGTCAGCAGGGATGCAATCCCAAGTAGCCGGGTTAATGTATTAATAGTAGTTTACATATGACGGGATCAAGCCATTCGCACCCCCGCCATCCAATACCGGTGGGTATTGAAGGAGGTCCTAGTAAGCTTGACCCAGGTTCTTGAAGGATCTATACACTGAACAAGGCAAGAACCTTACCAAACCATTCCCTTAACCCCGACCAGGTAGCAAACATATCTCCATGTAGACCGTGGAGATATGAATGGTATAAATCTTTTATTTTATATAGACAGTAAAATAACGTCAAGACACCACAGACAAATGATAAGGATGTTTCACCTTCAACATAAGAAACTAGTTATTAAAGTCATTAATACAAAACCAAATAAAAAGTGCGTAAAGATTAAAAAACAAAAGTATTACACTAAATGCTTGTCTTCACCAAGTGATGTAAGAGACTTAGGCAAACATGGCCTTTGATTGTCAAGAACTCTTACTATCAATCTTGGATCCCGAAACTACTACACGCACTCTATGATGGATGATGGATGATGGTGGTGGATGTGGGTGTTGTGATGGTGGTGGAGTGTGGGTGAAGTGAGAGAGAGGTGGTTTGTCAAGGGATGTCTTTGAAGTGAACCAAGCACCCCTATTTATAGCCTGTACAGAAGCCCGGACATGGCCCCGTGTCCATTAGGCACGACCCCGTGTCCATCCACATTCTCTTTCTTCATTTAATGCAGTTTGTCTGTATTAGTTGACCACGCCCCCGTGTCCGCTGGGCACGGCCCCGTGTGTAGAAGCGTATCTGTACTATCAAGATTTGCTTAGATTCTGCGAATCTTAGCGTTGACCACGGCCCCGTGTCCGCTGGGCACGCCCCCGTGTTGGGAAATAGAAGCTTCTACAACTTTGTCCTTTCTTCAAACACTTGGGCACGCCCCCGTGTCCGCTGGGCACGGGGCATGTTCAGCCTTCTGTTGTTCTGTTTTTGCTTGGGAAGATGTTGTCGAGGGGTCGGGCATGCCACTTTTATTCCTTTTCTTGTATTATTGTTAGATTTGGCTCTATTTTTGCTTCTTTTGTTCAATTAAGCTCATTTAACCCTGAAAATACAAAAGGAAGACAAAAGCACACTTTTTCCATCATTAGTACTAAAAAAGGGCTAGTTTTATGCCTCATTTGATGTAGTTTATATGTTGCATTTTACACACATCAGTTGCATTAGTTAGCTCGAGTACTTTAAGTGTTTTAGCGAGGTATTAAGTGTTGTGTTGCGTTGTGTTTTAGCGTGATAAATCGAGTCGTACGAGTAAGCGATTGAGCGTTTTAAGCGAGTATCAAACACACATAACATATTTAACATTAAACACGTAAGTATAAATAAATCCGCGTTTTGAGTTCTCGTTGAGTTTGCGTTGCGATGAGTGTTTAAGTAATAAGGGTTTAAATGCGATAAATAAGCGATATAAAATACATTGAAAAATGTAGTTAACCCTTGGTAATCATCGAATCTCGGAGTACAAGTGTTTACGAAGGAATCAATGACAAGTATAGGAACAACCGAAAGTCGGTTGTTATACCAAAAAAATATCGAATGATATACTATATATATATATATATATATATACACTTTTGAATAATATTGGAGCACAATAACTAGGATTATTTAACCTAGTTAGTAATATGAATAGTCAATAAAACAATGAATGGTGACTTTATAAATGAAATTAAAGTTGAGGGACTAAAATGGTCAATTAGAGATTTAACATATTAAAAAGAAAAGTTAAAAACTAAAACACACATAAGTGTGTGTGTGGGTGGTCCACCAGAGCGGAGAAAAAAAAGCGAGAAGCTTCCACATAACCTAATCCACCAATTCTGCAAATTGAAAGGCAAAATCGGGTTGAAATCTCGTGCATGAGTTGAAATATTGATCACCTAGTCCAGGAGATCACAAGGTATGTCAAAATTTCTTATTTGATGAAGTAGAGAAATTTTGTTGAACTTCTTGTATTTCGATTCTTGGATGGATTGTTGTGTTATAGCAAAATTGATGTTATAAGTATGCTTAGAATCATGAAACCTCACTAAAATTGAGAAGAAACTAACATGAAAAATGTGCTAGGTTAATCATCCATGTGTATGAGAAGTGGGTTTTGTTGAAAGGTCATAACCCATAAATCTAATTAGATAAACTTATGTTAACACTTGATAAATTGAAGTTACGGTGCTGATTTGATTATGATGAAGAAACCTATTTGACAAATTAAAAATCTCATGGTTAGAGATTCCCAAATTGAATTAGTTTAAAGCATGAGATCAATGCCCACAAGGTGTTTGAGAAAATACTTAAGTGAAAGCTAAATGTTTGAAAACTATGATAAAAATTATGTGATTAATTAATGACAAGTTTATATGTAATAAAATGAGCTACGAAATCCTAATGATAAATTGGTTGTACTATTTAGGCAACTCAAGTGAGAATTCGAGAGCTCAAGTCGGTACGGACACGCGCTTAAAAGGGAAACTTTAAGGTATGTGATTATAAATTTCGTAGTTATTCCTTGTGTAGGATCGGTTTTTGACTCCCGAACGATTGCGTATCGACACGTGTGACGTGTGGAATCCGTACACGTGCGTGGACCGAACACGAGAACCGTAGTATAATCTGTGATTCGATTAAAGATCTGAAAACGTACAAGAAACATGAATCACCTTTTGCCTTTCTCTGTCTAGTTTCTCTCTCTAACTCCAAAGCTCCAAATGTCTCAAATGGGAAAATTTCTAAATCTAACACCTAAGTGTTCTATTTATAGGCCAAGGGTTTTAAGAGATTTCCCCTTATTTACAATATTGTCACCTTGCCTTTTCCCTAAATATTACAATATAATGCTATGTATCATTCTAAATCTGCTACGAACTGGATTGACGGAGGCGATAGACATTACTGCACTAACACCTTGTTTAAAATGTGTGAATTGTTTGATAATGTAGTTGAGAAAGTGATATCCATGAAGTTCGGTTTGTTCATAAGTGATGTATTTCACACGAACAAACCAAACGAGTCAAAATAAGATAAGACGCAAACCGAGTAACGGGAGCGTAAAATATTGATTGTTTTTAATGAAACTGGGTAATAGGTGAAGTTAGGTGTAAACGCAAGTCGGTAATGGGAGCGTGAAGCGAAGAGACGAACCCGAGTAAATGGGTTGCAGATGAAAAAATGAATAATTCCATGAAAGGAATGTAGATGATTTAAGTTTATAAACTTGAATGTCTAACAGGTCAATAGTGTAAACCGAGTAACGGGAACATGGATTATAATATGGTGAACCCAAGGAATGGATCATAATATGGAGGATGTGAATTACTCATGGTAAATTAATGTAAAATTTAAGTTTGGCCATAGTTAGCCAAACGGGTCAAACAAGTGCGAATGCAAACCGGGAAACGAGAGCGTAAAATGCAAGTTTAGTAAGCTCGGACAATGGTAAAGTCGTAAGGAATTAATCCCTACCATAAGGTGTGGGAAACTTGGGTTAAATGCTTAGTTAGGTGAAATGGGTCAATAATTAAGCGCATAAACCAGGAAGCGGTGGCATATTTCATAAAAGATAAGAATCCGGGTTGAGGATTTTGGGTTAATTACATAGGTAAATGCTTTACGGTTATTTAGAAACAAGTTTGAGTCAAAACGGATGAAAATTGGAGAAGTTATGAAACTTTTTGTAAGAAAAAGCGCAATTTAGGAAATCTGCAGCACATACGTGTTGTAACCTACAGCAGAGTGATGTAGGCTACGGCTGGAGATTTCTGGACGAAACAGGGGACGTACGCCGTAAGCTATGCAGTAATGCGGGTTGTTTGGTTAAGTTGTTTGTTTTATTTTCTTTGGCTTTCGGGCTTAATTAGATACGTTATAAACTCCTTATAACTTACGTGTTTTATGATTTTGAAATCTAGGTGTTATTTATGAAGACTCGGATTTATGATCAAGCCTCGTGAAGAACCGAACACAAACTAAGATCAAGCTTCCGGGTTTTCTTTAGTCGTTTATGAAACCAAACAACTTTAACATGTTGTAATGTTTTTAAATACTTATGTAGTTTTATGAAACTTGCAATTACGTATGGATATGTATTTGAATTATTACTATATATAAATGAAAATCCTTTATAAAATTTATGTTCATCAAGTATGGGTCTTACATTAAGAGGGTGGATCGGGATTACAGCTAAAAGTTTAGACCTAATAAAGTAGTGAAGAACATTATCTACTTAACACGACTATTAGGTGCTTTTGGTTTATGTTGAAAACATTGATTGCTTTTGGTTTATGTTTACAACATTGATTGCTTTTGGTTTATGTTTAAGACATTGATTGCTTTTGGTTTATGTTGAAAACATTGTATGATTTTGGTTTATGTTGAATGGTTCTTTAGGTTTAATGGTTGTATATAATTATTAACCCAAGATCATAATGGGTTATAATAAGAAATTACTTCTCCTCATTTATATGTACTTATATGTCCGGTTTTTTTTTTGGAGGAGAGGTTTCAAAACGAATGCGAGACAATGATTTGGGTATGAGAGGACATAAGTACACGTTAGATTTATTGACAGGAAATCCCAAACAATGCACTGAATTGCTACGTATGTCTCGTGAATCATTTGTCCGACTATGTGCACATTTTAGAGTAAATTATTCGTTAGAGGATAGTAAACATGTATCGGTTTAGGAGAAGATGGCTATGTTTTTTATGATAATCGGTCATAATCAACGTTATGTAGTTATCAAGCATAGATTTCAACACTCAAAGCAAACAATTCATAATTTTTATGAAGTCTTGGATAAAATGATGCTTTTTTCCAAAGATATGATAGTACCAACTTCTTTCAATCCAAATCCAAACATTCCAGGACATAACAAGAGGATACGATGTGTTTTTAAAGGAGCGGTTGGTGCACTAGATGTAACTTTGATATATGTTGTTGTCCTACTAGTAAACAAGATTTATATAGAGGAAGAGGAAAAAGGGGATTGTTATCAAAACATATTAGCAATTTGTGACTTCAACATGATTTTTACGTTCGTTGTGGCCGGCTGGGAAGGGGTAGCACATGATGCTAGAATATTATCAGAGGCAATGTCAGATACATATAAAGGTGCACAAAAAAACCAAAATCCGGAAAAAAACGTGAACCCGGGTATGCATGTTATGTTCAACACCCGAGCCTGCTGAGTTTATTCGAACCCGAGTTTTCACCATACCCGGGTTTCCATGAAACACATACCCCGGTTTTCGTTATACTCGGACACATTGTGTACAGCAACTTTTTTTGAACGTTTAGAGCTTGTGTGAGGCTTTTTTGGGTGTATAAATAAAGGTTTTTATTATATTTCTATGTTTTATGCCAAAAAAAATAAATCGAAAAACCTGATCTATACCCGAACCCAAACCATATCCGACCAATACCCGAACCCTACCCGACCAATACTCGAACCCTACCCGGACCCAGAAATAGGGTATTCTAATACCCAAGTATTGAAAACCCGAACCCTACCCGAACCCGAGTACACAAGGTATAGTTTTTCTAGCCAATACTCGGACCCAGACCCAACCCGTGTATGACCAATACTAGAAAACTCAAAACCCGTTTGTACCCGTACCTAGGTATATACCCCAACCCGGGTTAAAAAATACCGGTTCGTGCACCTCTAGATCCACATGCACCATTCCCGTTTCCACCACTAGGTTTGTTAAATATTCCTAACTTGGTTTACTTTCATAATTAATCGTATATCTTTACAGACAAGTTGTTAGGATCTGAGTTTGAATTGTTTGTGTTTGTTTAAGATGAAAAAATGGAAGATGATAGAAAGATGAATAATATACAGCGGAATGAATGTAAACTTTATAACACAAACAACGAGAGATTTGCTTTCATCATGAATACTTTATATTGAATGATTGAATCTCCCCTCAGCCTGAGATCATAGTGTTTGTTTGTACAAAATGCAAGTGAGTGAAGTGATCTAATAGAACAGTACATGCACTGTTCTATTTATAGTACAAACCTAACCACTGTGGAATCTTTGCTGACGTCACCTAGACAATGATATCTAACAACTATAATAACTTCTAACCTCTACTAAGCTAAACATTGTTACATTTACAAAGCACTGATTACAAGCACTGTTGACTCTATCCTTTGATGAGCTCTATCCTCTGATGAAGCTTTAGAAAACCTTCTTCAAAGGGTGATCAGACCTTTGCTTTCAGTAGACCTTTGGTCTTCATCAGCGGTTTAGCTTTAGTAGACTTTGTGAATCCAATAGACCTTAGCTTTGTAGCCGACCTTAGAAGCAGCAGTTGTTTAATGCCTTTGTCATTGGGAAGAGAAGGAATCCAAAACACTGTTATTCAAAATCAGTTGTTTGCAGAACTGTTTTGGCCTTGTATCATCTGTTCTCAGGATAGGATCCACATGTGCCAACAATGTCCCCCAAGAAAAGATGATGCCAAAACCCTTCTTTATTCTTGATCTTTATTTCTCATCAGCATTTCCCGGATTTGCCCTTTGAATTGTAATTCAAAGTCCAAGAAAATCATGTCATCTTCATCATCCCTTTCTAGTGTAAGGTTCAAAAGATCTTGAAGGTCACATGCACTCAGACCATAATTACAAAGGTAGCGGAATGTAACACCTCGTAAAATCATGACCAATATAATGAAGACACATGTCATGAACTTTAAACGCGTAATGGATTGAATATGAGGGACTAAAGTTGAAAAACAAAGAAAGTATATGTGTAAAAGGATTCAAAGTGTCAACATTGAATAATTATACCTTTCAACGACCCTACACGATGTTTATACCCTTAAACGAATGAATTATAAATCATACGAAGTCGTTTGTGGAAGAAAGTGAGAGTTTATAAACCGCAAGGGTTAAATGTGTCAACATGTTTAATTTATACCTCTGAGTGTCCTTTTAACAAACCCGAAGCTTTGTAGCGATTAATTATGCTCACGAGAATAAGTGATAAAAATTTCACAAGGTTTCGATATCGTATGAGAAAGATACGCAAACATTCTTAAGTAAAGGGTTAAAAGCGTCAACGTTGAAATTTAAGACTTTTGGGTGATCAAATAAATAACCGGGGACTTAATGAAGTTGGATTATGACTTAGAGTCCTAAAAAGTCAAGTTTAGGGGTTAAAACGTAATAAAAACAAGTTAAAATAAAGATTTGAAGGACCAGGGACCTAAAATGCAAATTTTGAAACTTGTTTTAACCTGATCTGGGAGCCATACCGGCCGCGTAGACCTTGTCTGGGTCTTACGTGGGCCGCCTGGCAGACACCAGCGACCAAAAACAAGCACAGGTGCCAGTTTCAGCAGGTTAACCGACCTTTATGCATGGTATTCGAATTCTTGAAGTGTGGCTAACAGTTTTGCATGCCTAGGGACACCTGGGAACATCATACAACACCTGTAGACTTGTTTGGCATCATCTTATGAGATTAAAATCTCTATATAAGAACTTCAAAGTTGCAACATTGTTGCATACATTTCAAAAACCATTCCAACTTATTTTTTGGAGTCTCCTGGAGCTCAAGAGCATTCCCTAAGGGTCATTAGTCTTGCTTAGGACCTTTGTAAGCTTCCTTGACCTTTCTTAATTCACTTTTATTAGTTTAATGGCCTAAAATCAAACCCGTCGTAATTAAGGTTTGACTTAGTGATTAATCACTAATGGTCCAGTCAATTCTCGAATTGAAAGTAGCTTTGAGTTGGTAATTATATGGGTAATAAACCCTTAAAAGGGCACCCTCTAATTCCCACTCTAACTAGGTCAATTGTCGGGTCAAAGTTAATTATAAAAAGTCAACAGAAAGCAAATTTTCGCATAAAAACATAATTAACAATGTAGAAGCTATGAAACCTGTTTTATCACTTATATAACTTAATAATTAGTGTAAGAACATGTCTAAGCATGTTCAACCTGACAATTTTCAGTTTAAGCTCGGTTCAGAACCGAAAGTCGCAAAAGTAGACTTTTGCTTTGACTTTTAGTTCTGACCCAATGTAGCATAGTTTAGACATGCCTTAAAGTTCTTTTAGGACCAGGTTATAGATTAGTATAACCCTCTGAGGTTATACAACTTGGTTCATTAGTTATTCGATTCATATGCATGTTTCCGTTATATGCCTAAATGTTGACCATAATGCCCTTTTGACCTTAAAATGAGATTTTGGAAAATGTGAGAGGACAAAAACCTTTATTACTGATTTATAAACTTGTCCTAAAAATTTGACATCAGTTTGAGGTCTAGATTAGGAGTTATGCTCAATATCGTAATTAAGAAGCTTTTTTATTAATTAAACGGCGTAATTAGCATAAAGCCTATCTAAACCCAAATTTTGACACCAAAATTTCTACCCACTAATGTAATATAATATTTTGGGATTTTTGAATATTTTTATTTATTTTTAAGCTGAGCATAACTTAGGGTTCTTGCTTTAAATCGGTAATTGTCGGTTATGCCCTTTTCTTGAATAAAATGAGTTTTACATAATATTTTGATACCAAACTTTTTGCTACTGATTTTATATGATAAATAAAATATTTTGAACATTATAAACTGATCAAAAACTCAGATTTCCTATTTTAACCAGAAAATCGCTTAAAACCGACTTTTACGCGTTTTAAGCGCATAGTAAGAGTTAAAAACTATTTTGGCATATGAAACTTAATACCTACTGATGTTTTAAGTAAATTTTTATAATTAAATAGTAAGCAAAAGTTTTGAACTCAGAATTCTAATTTTGACCTTTAAATCTTATGTGAAATTACCAAAATGCCCCTACGGTGCATAGTTTGATTATAAAAGATAAATTTCACATATATGCATTACCCTACTGTTATGACTTATAAAAATAAATATTTTTACTGATTATATCAGACCTGAAACTCAGGATTAGTATTTAAACTCTTTTATAACCTTCAAAATGACCAAAATACCCCTACGGGGCATAATTTGAGTTTAAATCCATTTTGGGCATAATGGAAGGTATCTTACTGATATCACAACATATTTAAGGCATATTAACTAAGGAAACCTGTTCATGACTCATTTGGTTACCCGGTACGCATTACCCGGCTGGCTACTCCTAGCATCAGTAAAGAGTCTTGCAAGCTTAGATGTTATAAATCTGTTGAACAATGATCTTTTTATATTTGATCCGCCTGTGGATCCTTTACAACCGTTTTGTAATAAATGATATTACTTTCATTCGGTTTATAATGATTTTATCTTTCGACTTCCGCTGTGTATATAAACTGTGATAAATTGTCTATGATGATATCAACTACGTCACGATACTCCCCACCGGGCCCACCGGTAGTACGTGGAAATATCGGGCTGTGACAGGTTGGTATCAGAGCCAATGTTGAGTGAATTAAACACTAACATTTTGTGTTTAATCTCAATGACACAGTTTGCACATTCCTCGACTTTCGAGTCTAGACAAAGAACTTAGGACTAATTCTAACTTATTTTGTTTTGTCCTTTATTTTTTCTTTTGTTGTTCTTATTGTTTGTTTTGACAGGGCCTACAAGAATGCCGCCAAGAATCCGAGGAAGGGGTATAGGCAAGGGGCCACTCATCGCCCCCAACGATCACGAAGCCGGGCCTTCACACCGGCGAACTCCATCAGACACTCTAAGCAAAAGTCCTCAAGAAGATTGGAGGACCCATTTAGAACCCGCGAGGCGTTCAGTTTCGCTGAGCTCCTCAGCTTCCTACCTTAACTCTTACGGGCCTCAATCGTAGAACGAGCCCCACAACTCACATCACTCTTTCATACCCCTTCAAAGCCCCAACTCACACCAATCTTTCAACGACCCAAAACCCTACTTCCAAAGCCGGTTCAACCCGGAAAACCTAATTAAAGAGCCAATGGGTTATAACCCGTTGGGACCGGAGGACCATTTCTCCATGGACATGGAAGAGGATCCGGAACCTGCCGAGCCGCCAACCGGAACACCTACTCACCCCATAGAGATTTTGGATGGGTCGTCATATCATGGATCACCTTATCGTGGTCCAGATAATTATCAGGAAAGATTTGCCCAATATGAGTGGGTGTTTACTCCCAGTTACCACTCATCGCCGCCGCAGCAGCAGCAGCAGGATCCCTCGGAGGATTCGCGCTTTGTAGCGGTTACTCCACCGCCACCACCACCAGTGCAGCAACCGCCTCCGGAGCCACCAAGGCATAGGAGATCAACCGCACGGATGTCCGTGCGAGGGGGAGTCCGTATCAGCACCCCTCAACCTTCAAGTGGCAGTCATTATCCGCCACTATACGAAGACCCACAAATGGGTGGGCCTTCGAACCCTGTTTCTGAGGTGGAGTCTGCGCCAGTCGCACCGCCACCAGTGGGTTATGATAACCCAATTCCTGCATACGCCGGTGTAGCGGTGTATAACCCTTTTGAGCAGCCAGCCCATACTAACTACAACTACGCTAAAGTTAACCCATACCTTGTGGCGGCAAACTACAATGCTTTTCATCCCGAGGGGCCCTATGGAGTCCCATATCAGACTGGGTATCCACCCTATGGGTACCAATACCCGCCACCTCCTCAACCTCTGCAGCACCAGCAGCCGCCGCAGCCACCACTGTTATCGCCACCGCAGCAACAAGAGATTCTACAAAGGTTGAGCCAGGTGGAACGGGATGTTCAAGAAGAGCGTAGAAACAACCGGGGATTTCTTAAAGGTTTGGCAAGCTTAATCAAGGGGAAGAGCAAAAAGGATCATTAAATCCTTTATTTGTTTAATTGTATTTTTTATTTTCAATCAAGTCCCTGCGTGGACATCTGTTTCTGTAACCAGTCCCTGCGAGGACTTGTAGTTTTTGTTTAGCCCCTGTGTGGGCTTGTCATTTGTGTTTAGCCCCTGCGTGGGCAAGTTATTTCAGTTAAAGTCCCGTTTAGTGCAATATGTACTCTTTTTAAATTATTAGTGGCATGTTATCATTTAAATTTATTTTGTCATTATATGCACAAATGTAAAATGTATGAAATAAATAAATAAATCTAAAATATGTCCTTTTATTAAGATCTGCCTTTAAATATTAAATAAGAATCATAAAGGGTATAACCTAGCCTGCATGTCATTTTAAGACCTGGCCATGATGGTAAAACCTGTTTAAAAAGATTCAGATCCTTGTTAACATCTAAAAACATTCCTGGCTAATGTGATTCGTAAAATCACACGTGTCACCCTTATATTGGATAATTCCAATTCCTTCTTTATTATTTAAACATCCATTTGTGATGTAATGCCTACGGGCCATAATCATTGTCATATAAGACAAAAGACAGTTGTAGCCTACAACTCCCTGTCAAGAAAGGTAATGAACTATGATTCAAACCTTAGTACCTCGATCCTATAAGATCTTGACTTATAATTTTAATGTGTCCATGTGATTTGGCCTTTTGTGCCATTATTATATTTAATTATAACTAAGGATTATTAATGAAAAATCCTGAATGAAATACTTAACAAATTAACCAATATGGTTCTTTAATACCATGGTTAATAAATTAATAAGATGACAAATCTAATATATACCTCTAAATAAATCATTGTCATCATTTTATGTAGCAATCAAGCTACATGGTAGAGTCTGAAGAAATCAACAGTCACCCAAGGGAAAATCATGATACCACCAGAATCAATGTAACTGGTGCGGAACTTCAAGCATTGATTGATAATGTTGTTACCAAGGCCATGGATAGGCCGTTTAATGAATTTAGTGATACTCGAAGCAGGACTTTATCTGTACCTCATTCCAAATCACAACCTAAGACTCACTCTGAAGCTCATAGTAAGCCACCTCCTAAACAGCAAGGGTCAAAGAAGGATGATGACCGACACTCATCAAATCAGCATAGTGTTCCGTCGTAGAAGATTGTACTCGATCAAGAGCCATGTATTAGGGGTTGTTCCTATAAGTATTTCGTATCCTGTAAACCCCGAGATTTCACTGGGGAAAAAGGAGCTATCGACTGCATGATGTGGTTAGACGAAATGGACACTGTAGTTGACATTAGTGGTTGTGCTGATAGGGATGTTGTGAAGTATGTATCTCAGTCGTTTAAAGGTGAAGCACTAGCCTGGTGGATGTCACTAATCCAGGCTACTGGGAAGATCCCGTTGTACAATCTGTCTTGGGATCAGTTTGTTGCTCTCATCAAGGAGAATTACTGTCCTCAGCATGAGGTTGAAAAGATCGAGGCTGACTTCTTATCTTTGGTAATGAAAAACCTAGACTGTCAGGCTTACCTTACTAGCTTCAATACCATGTCACGTTTGGTTCCATACCTGGTTACCCCGGAACCAAAACGTATAGCCCGTTTTATTGGGGGTTTAGCCCCAGAAATCAAAGCTAGTGTGAAGGCATCCCGGCCTGCTACTTTTAGGTCAGCGGCTGATTTATCATTATCCCTTACTTTGGATGCGGTCAGGCAGAGATCGCTTAGGCATTCTGATGCTGAGAAGAGAAAACATGAGGATGATAACTCACGCCGATTTGACAAGAAGCACAAAGGGAACTCTGACCACAAAAAGAGTTCAGGATTCAAGAAAGGTGACCAACAGTTGGGTGAGAAGCCTAAGTGTAAAATCTGTAAGAAGCACCATTTGGGAAGGTGCATATATGAATCCAAGTCCCAATCGCAGCCAAGAGCTTGTGGGATTTGTAAGTCAAGTGAGCACAAGATGATAGAGTGCAAGAAGATAAAGGATGCAGCGTGCTATAACTGTAACGAGAAGGGGCACATCAAGTCCAACTGCCCTAAGTATGCCAAAAAGCCTGAAGAAGCCAAAAAGACCAATGCTAGGGTCTTTCGAATGGATGCACGGGAAGCAGTTCAGGATGATAAAGTGATAACAGGTACCTTCCTTATAAATGATGTTTATGCAAGGGTATTATTTGATTCGGGTGCGAATAAGTCATTTGTAGATGATAAGTTTTGTAAGTTGTTGAATTTACCTGTTAAAACCCTAAGCGTGAAATATGAAGTAGAATTGGCCGATGGTACCATAGAAACTGCATCAACTATGTTAGATGGATGCTTTATATCCATTTGGAACCACTCCTTTCCATTATCCTTACTTCCCTTGAAACTAGCTGGTTTTGACATAGTGATAGGCATGGATTGGTTATCGCATAACCAAGCCCAGATTGTTTGTGACAAGAAACAAGTGGTGATCAAGACTCTGTATGGTGAGCCACTTACCATACAGGGAGACACTCAGTATGGGTTGCCTAAACAAGTGTCCATGCTTAAGGCATCAAAGTGTTTAAGGAAAGGTTGTGTCATCTACATGGCACAAGTAACTATCGATGAACCAAAACCCAAGGTTGAAGACATCCCTGTCATTTCTGAATATCCAGAAGTATTCCCTGAAGAACTACCTGGTTTAGCACCAGATAGGCAAGTGGAGTTCAGAATCGACATTATACCTGGAGCAGCACCTGTTGCAAGAGCACCTTACAGGTTAGCCCCAACTGAGATGAAAGAGTTGAGAACTCAGTTGGATGATTTGTTGGCAAAAGGATTTATTAGACCTAGCTCATCCCCCTGGGGAGCACCAATTCTGTTTGTAAAGAAGAAAGATGGATCGATGCGTCTATGCATCGATTATTGAGAGCTGAACAAGGTTACAATTAAAAACAGATATCCATTGCCCAGGATCGACGATCTGTTCGATCAGCTCCAAGGAGCAAGTTACTTCTCCAAGATTGACTTGAGGTCAGGTTACCATCAGTTGAAGGTTAGAGATGAAGATGTGCACAAGACTGCATTTAGAACTCGTTATGGTCACTACGAGTTCTTGGTGATGCCTTTTGGGCTCACTAATGCACCAGCAGCGTTCATGGACCTCATAAATCGTGTTTGCAAACCCTACTTAGATAAGTTTGTCATTGTCTTCATTGATGACATTCTTATTTATTCAAAGAATCAAGCTGATCATGAGAAGCATCTTCGTTGTATTCTTAAACTTCTTCAACAAGAAAAGCTTTACGCCAAGTTTTCAAAGTGTGAATTTTGGCTTCGGGAAGTCGAATTCCTTGGACATATGGTTAGTGAGCATGGTATCCAGGTGGATCCCGCTAAGATTAAAGCTATCATGAATTGGCAAGAGCCGAAGACGCCCACAGAGATTCGCAGCTTCTTAGGCCTGGCAGGATATTACAGGCGTTTTATTGAAAATTTCTCAAGGATTGCTGCACCCCTAACTTCGTTGACTAGGAAGAATATAAAGTTTGATTGGGGTCCTAAACAACAAGAATCGTTTGATATACTTAAGCAGAAACTGAGCAATGCTTCTGTGTTGACATTGACTGAAGGGATTGAAGAATTTGTGGTATACTGCGACGCATCACACACTGGTATGGGATGTGTGCTCATGCAGAAAGGCAAGGTCATTGCCTATGCTTCCCGACAATTAGAGGTGCACGAGAAGAATTACACCACCCACGATTTGGAGTTGGGTGCCGTGGTGTTTGCACTAAAACTTTGGAGGCATTATTTATATGGTACCAAGTATGTGATCTATTCTGATCACAAGAGCCTTCAACATCTGTTTAATCAGAAGGATCTGAACATGAGGCAGCGACGATGGATGGAGACACTGAATGATTATGATTGTGAAATCCGATACCATCCAGGTAAGGCGAATGTGGTCGCCGATGCTTTGAGCAGAAAAGAAAGAGTTAAGCCCATTAGAATCAATGCCAAGAGCATTGAATTGAAAAACAGTTTGAATGAAAGATTGTTAGCCGCTCAGAAGGAAGCCGTATTAGAAGCTAACTATCCAAATGAAAAGTTGGGAGTAACTGCTGAGCAATTATCTTATGGCAAGGATGGAATCCTAAGATTAAATGGACGAATATGGGTTCCAATCTATGGAGGACGACGGGATGTTATCCTCCAAGAAGCCCACAGTTCTAAGTATTCCGTTTATCCTGGAAGTGACAAGATGTACCAGGATTTGAAGGCAAATTATTGGTGGATAGGCTTGAAGAAGTCTATAGCTACTTATGTAGCCAAATGTTTGACGTGCGCGCAAGTTAAAGCTGAACACCAGAAGCCGTCAGGTCTGCTACAACAGCCTGAACTTCCCACTTGGAAGTGGGAAATGGTGACTATGGATTTTATCACCAAGTTACCAAAGACAAAGCGAGGAAATGATACTATTTGGGTTATAGTGGATAGATTGACTAAGTCAACCCACTTCTTACCTATTAAGGAAACACACAGCTCAGATAAGTTAGCTCAGCTGTACGTGGATGAGATTGTATCTCTCCATGGAGTGCCAGTGTCTATCATCTCTGATAGGGATACGAGGTATACATCGCATTTCTGGAAAAGCTTTCAGCAATCCCTAGGCACTCGATTAAATTTCAGCACTGCATATCATCCTCAGACGGATTGTCAAAGTTAACGTACTATACAGACACTCGAGGATATGCTACGAGCTTGTGTTATTGACTTAGGAGGAAGTTGGGATGATCATCTTCCATTGATTAAATTTTCATACAATAATAGTTATCATTCCAGTATTCAAGCTGCACCATTTGAAGCCTTGTATGGAAGGAAGTGCAGGACGCCCGTTTGTTGGGCAGAAGTTGGAGATGTCCAACTGACAGGACCTGATATAGTCCTGGAGATGACAGATAAGATTGTACAGATACGAGATCGTCTCAAAGCTGCCAGGGATAGGCAGAAAAGTTACGCAGATAAAAGGCGTAAACCTCTAAAGTTTGAGGTTGGTGACAAAGTACTACTGAAAGTATCACCCTGGAAAGGGGTAATGCGATTTGGTAAGAAAGGCAAGTTAAGCCCAAGATATATAGGACCATTCGAGATCATCGAATGTGTCAGAACAGTGGCTTATAAGTTAAACCTGCCGGAAGAGCTCAGTGGTATTCATAATGTATTCCACATCTGCAATCTGAAGAAATGCCTAGCTGATGAAACACTAGTCATACCCCATACGGATGTGCACATAGATGAGAGCTTGAAATTTGTGGAAAAACCTTTGTCGATCGAGGATCGACCGGTTAAGAAACTTCGAAAGAAGCATGTACCAATCGTAAAGGTTAAATGGGATGCCCGTAGAGGTCCCGAGTATACGTGGGAGGTAGAGTCCACAATGAAAGAAAAATATCCTCATTTATTTAAGTAAATCTCGAAGTCGAGATTTCTTTTAAGGGGGTGAGGATGTAACACCTCGTAAAATCATGACCAATATAATGAAGACATGTGTCATGAACTTTAAACGCGTAATGGATTGAATATGAGGGACTAAAGTTGACAAACAAAGAAAGTATATGTGTAAAAGGATTCAAAGTGTCAACATTGGATAATTATACCTTTCAACGACCCTACACGATGTTTATACCCTTAAACGAATGAATTATAAATCATACAAAGCCGTTTGTGGAAGAAAGTGAGAGTTTACAAACCGCAAGGGTTAAATGTGTCAACATGTTTAATTTATACCTCTGAGTGACCTTTTAACAAACCCGAAGCTTTGTAATGATTAATTATGCTCACAAGAATAAGTGATAAAAATTTCACAAGGTTTCGATATCATATGAGAAAGATACATGAACATTCATAAGTAAGGGGTTAAAAGCATCAACATTGAAATTTAAGACTTTTCGGTGATCAAATAAATAACCGGGGACCTAACGAAGTTGGTTTACGACTTAGAGTCCTTAAAAGTCAAGTTTGGGGGTTAAAACGTAATAAAAACAAGTTAAAATAAAGATTTGAAGGACCAGGGACCTAAAATGCAAATTCTGAAACGTGTTTTAACCTGATCTGGGAGCCATACCGGCCGCGTAGACCTTTTCTGGGTCTTACGCGGGCCGCCTGGCAGTCACCAACAACCAAAAACAAGCACAGGTGCTAGTTTCAGCCTGTTAACCGACCTTTATGCATGGTATTCGAATTCCTGAAGCGTGGCCAACAGTTTTGCATGCCTAGGGACACCTGGGAACATCATACAACACTTGTAGACTTGTTTGGCATCATCTTATGAGATTAAAATCTCTATATAAGAACTTCAAAGTTGCAATATTGTTGCATACATTTCAAAAACCATTCCAACTTATTTTCTGGAGTCTCCTGGAGCTCAAGAGCATTCCCTAAGGGTCATTAGTCGTGCTTAGGACCTTTGTAAGCTTCCTTAACCCTTCTTAATTCAGTTTTATTAGTTTAATGGCCTAAAGTCAAACCCGTCATAATTAAGGTTTGACTTAGTGATTAATCACTAATGGTCCAGTCAATTCTCGAATTGAAAGTAGCTTTGAGTTGGTAATTAAATGGGTAATAAACCCTTAAAAGGGCACCCTCTAATTCCCATTCTAACTAGGTCAATTGTCGGGTCAAAGTTAATTATAAAAAGTCAACAGAAAGCAAATTTTCGAATAAACACATAATTAACAATGTAGAAGCTATGAAACCTGTTTTATCACTTATATAACTTAATAATTAATGTAAGAACATGTCTAAGCATGTTCAACCTGACAATTTTCAGTTTAAGCTCGGTTCGGAACCGAAAGTCGCAAAAGTAGACTTTTGCTTTGACTTTCAGTTCTGACCCAATGTAGCACAGTTTAGACATGCCTTAAAGCTCTTTTAGGACCAGGTTATAGATTAGTATAACCCTCTGAGGTTATACAACTTGGTTCATTAGTTATTCGATTCATATGCATGTTTCAGTTATATGCCTAAATGTTGACCATAATGCCCTTTTGACCTTAAAACGAGATTTTTGAAAATGTGAAAGACAAAAACCTTTATTACTGATTTATAAACTTGTCCTAAAAATTTGACATCAGTTTGAGGTCTAGATTAGGAGTTATGCTCAATATCGTAATTAAGAAGTTTTTTATTAATTAAACGGCGTAATTAGCATAAAGCCTATCTAAACCCAAATTTTGACACCAAACTTTCTACCCACTGATGTAATATAATATTTTGGTATTTTTGAATATTTTTATTTATTTTTAAGCTGAGCATAACATAGGGTTCTTGCTTTAAATCGGTAATTGTCGGTTATGCCCTTTTCTTGAATAAAATGAGTTTTACATAATATTTTGATACCAAACTTTTTGCTACTGATTTTATATGATAAATAAAATATTTTGAACATTATAAACTGATCAAAAACTCAGATTTCCTATTTTAACCAGAAAATCGCTTAAAACCGACTTTTACGCGTTTTAAGCGCATAGTAAGAGTTAAAAACTATTTTGGCATATGAAACTTAATACCTACTGATGTTTTAAGTAAATTTTTATAATTAAACAGTAAGCAAAAGTTTTGAACTCAGAATTCTAATTTTGACCTTTAAAGCTTATGTGAAATTACCAAAATGCCCTACGGTGCATAATTTGATTATAAAAGATAAATTTCACATATATGCAATACCCTACTGTTATGACTTATAAAAATAAATATTTTTACTGATTATATCAGACCTGAAACTCAGGATTAGTATTTAAACTCTTTTATAACCTTCAAAATGACCAAAATACCCATACGGGGCATAATTTGAGTTTAAATCCATTTTGGGCATAATGGAAGGTATCTTACTGATATCACAACATATTTAAGGCATATTAACTTAGGAAACCTGTTCATGACTCATTTGGTTACCCGTTACGCATTATTCGCATTCGGTGCATTTTATGTAACTAGTTCGCATAAATTAGCCGAAACGGGTCAAACCTTATCATTTTTATCTCAAAATCCAGAATGTGTTTAGTTTACCCATATTACAAAAATATACAAACTTGTCGGGTCTAAACCACATTCTAATCCGGTCTTCGCTTAATCGTGCGTTTTGAACCGTATATCTTCTTTTAAAACTAATCGGTCTAAGTTTAGGCTTAATTAAGACCCGTTAAGAATCTAATAGGTTATTAAAAACCTTCGTTCCAGATTAGGAGACCAGTAAAAGATACTTGCACTCACTGATTGTGATATATACTTGCTCAGGTAAATACTTTTAACTTATTTTCCCTTATACGGGCTTGGGGTACGGTATATAAAATACCGCTTGGTCGGGCATTGAATTTTTAATCATATAAAGGTTAATTTATTGAGATGACCCGTTTAAACTGTTATGTTTGCTTAAAGCCTTTGGGAGGTTAATGACCATGTCCCGGATATCCTTGGCATCATTCATTGAAATGGCCACGACCTAAGCACGGGGTGTAGGCATACACCTGACGGTGCATATATATAAAAAGGTATAACCGGTTGTTCGAGAATAACTCGACGCGGGACTATATCATGTGGTGTGTCTATTAATCTTTAACCTGGTACTCAGCCCGGGCTACTGAACGTATAACGAACATGTAATTCTTTTACAAGTTTATTTATAAATAATTATCCCAAGTTATAAAAGATTATTTTGTGCCTTGTGCATTCAAATCAATTTTCTTAAACATTTTCAAAATGATTCAGTTAATTGTATTTACCAGTGTAAACTGACGTATTTTCCAAAAAGGCTAAGTGCAGGTACTAAACGGAATAGGCTGGCTACTCCTAGCATCCATGAAGAGTCTTGCAAGCTTAGATGTTATAAATCTGTTGAACAATGATCTTTTTATATTTGATCCGCCTGTGGATCCTTTACAACCGTTTTGTAATAAATGATATTACTTTCATTCGGTTTGTAATGATTTTATCTTTCGACTTCCGCTGTGTATATAAACTGTGATAAATTGTCTATGATGATATCAACTACATCACGATACTCCCCACCGGGCCCACCGGTAATACGTGGAAATATCGGGGTGTGACACGGAAGCGCATGATGGACATGATTCGTGTGTGTTCGTTCCAAGTTGCCAAGCCATTATGTTGAAGATTTACCTACATCAAACAACAAACTTGAAGAGTTAAATTCCATTAACTATGTTACATTTTATCTAATAAACCAATTCATCTATTTCGTGTCTTCACATTATTCTTGCACTTACTACCCGTCGAAACGGGTCAAACATACTTATCTCAAAATAGAGCTAAAACATACCATTCATTACTTTCCCGTTGAAACAAGTCAAAACATACTATCTCAATAGTGAGATGAAACATACATTTATTAGCCCGCTAGAAACAGGTAATTACATTTGTAACATAAACTTCCATTCGGTCCGTTTACCATGTACGAATACATTCCTTTCTTACATAACTTTCCAATATACGGTTCATTCGAGACAAACCGATCATAACACAATATCATTCATAAACTTTATTTTCATATGACCCGTTTGTGACGGGTCTTGCTATCTATAGCATAACTACTACGGACTACCATAATTATGATTTTGATATAAAACGACAAGTTACAAAATAAAGTTTGTATGCATAAAACAACATACCTCGATCTTGTGAGCTTTCCAATTTCCTAGCATTTGAGCTTTCTTCTTTTACGCCTACATTAATACATTCACTCATTTAGCCCAAACTATATCATTCCATCATTCATATAATTCCTCATATGACAACATTATCATAAATGAACAAATTTCACATATTTGTTCTCTTAGACATTTTATCGAACACTTGGCGGGTTTCGCATTAATAAGACACTAAATACAATATTCTAAGACATAATTTAACTAGTTCTTCTAGCAATTCATCAATAATCAAACAAGCCATATGCTCCCTTTTACTCTACTTCAATTCATTTAGTGTTCATACATCACAAACAAGATCAATCATCAATATTTTACATACATATTTCTACTTGATCATCCTACTCATGCTAACTTTTCATCAAATGAGTTTTTGCTACAAATCAATCAAAAAGCTAAAATCAAACATTATTCTTGTCCTATTTTGTAATCATAACTTCCAATCACACAAATTTTTGCATAATTTCATGATTAGGTGAAAAACCCATTTCCTATAATTCACCAAATCAAGGAATTCGACTTACCACTTTACTAAACAAGGTTAGATGTTTGCAAATTGAGATTCATGCACTCGATTTTCCTTGAAATCTCTACTCAATTTGATGGAATTGACAAAGCTAGGGTTTTCACCTTGTTCTCTGCCCTGTTCGTTCGTCCAGACTCACACACTGTGTGTGTGAGTTTTAATTATTTTCATTCTTTTATTAATTAGAGTTTTGACATTTAACAACTTTGCCCCTTCTAGTTTGTTCACTTATTCAATTTAGGCGCTTGTCATTTTATTACTAATAATTGTAACATTTCCCATTAACCAAGTTAAATTTTAATTAATTTAACTTATGTCTAATAAACCTTTTTGGGGTGTTACAAGTCTACCCCCCTTAAAAGAGGTTTCGTCCCCGAAACCTGGACATAAAACAAATTAAATATCTATGTACCGAAGAGAAAAGGGTAGTGCTTCCGCATTTCATGTACCGTAGGACAACCCTTAAGTGCTATAAAAGGATTAAAATCCCATGCTTTACATGATTAATTGCTTGAACTTGGTAACTACGAGTCGTTTGGATTTGCAGGTGCTAAAGTGCGTAAGGAGTGGGTATTATGAAGGCTAAATGGAAGCTTGATGTTGGTGGAAGCAAGAGTGGAAGATTCAAGTTGAAACAAAGAAGAAAAGGAAAAACATTTCATACAGCGCCGTAACCTACGGCTCTGACCGTAGGTTACGGCCCCAACCCCTTCAAAATACCAATGCCGTAAGGCAGATCCTCATTGCCGTAAAGAAACAATGGGCGCCGTAAGCTACGGTACCCGGCATAGCTTACGGTGCTATGCTGACTTTTGGTACTTTATTGACCGCCGTAAGCTACGGCGAGCACCGTAGCTTACGGCGCCGACTGGTTCCAAAGTGTAACTTACGCATTTATTTCACTTTTGATGATGTTTTTATGGAGACTTATCATTACCATTTCGGTTATCATCACTGGGGGATGAACTTTGGCTGCACTTGGAGCTTGAAGACATTCTCTAATTATTGTTTTTGATGTTTGGCACTTGTTTGAAGATTAAGACTTCGTTTGTGATGTTTGTTCAAGCCATGGGTGGCTAAACTCTTTATGATTGTCTTTAGTTGAAGGTTTGTAAGACTTTATGTTTTGATTTCCTTATTTCTAGAATAATGAACTCGTCTTTATGATTTGTTTGTTATGGTGTGTGATTAGTTGATAGTAAATTGTTGATTCTTATGTTAAACTAGTTTGAAACCATACGTTCTTGGTGCCATTGGCAATCGAGATTTCATGGGTAGAACTAGGTTTGGGTAAGGGTTAATTGATCATCGGGTAACAACCTCACGTTCTAGGAATCTGAGTACTTAGTTCCCTTTCATCACTACAAGTAATCACACATGAACTATGTCTATGTAGTTCTTTCTAGTGGAATGATAGCATAAATGTCAAAGCAAACCGGAAACTAAAGATGGTCATTTGTCTCTAATTTGTTCACAACCAACACTTTCATTTTGCAATTAGAATAGTAATATTAGTTTTTAAACTCAAATCAATCAAACAAATTCTTGAACTTTACTTTCATTGCAATTAGTTTAATTTTAGTTAACTTAGATAAAGCTTAAAATAACACATATTCCACAAACTCCTTGTGTTCGATACCCACTTGCCACTATCTATTTAGTAGTAATTGGATTAAATTTGATTGTGACCACGACATCACGTCAAATTTTGGCGCCGTTGCCGGGGAGTAGTGCGCAACGTGTGTTATTTTTGATCTTTTTTTAAGTTTGTTATTTTTCTGGTTTACGCTGGGTGTGTTAGTGTGAAGGTATTTATAGGTGCATGCGTACTAGAAGCTCTCACAAGCTATCACCATTGGCATTTGATCAAGAAATTGAACGGACTTTGAGAGGAAACATAATTTTGCTAAGAGAAAACAGAATCAGTGGTTAACAACACCAACTACACCGATTAGATACATGGATCCACCACCACCCACTACGGGTGAACTTATACCACCTTTCATACCATCATCAACTCAACCTTCACCAAATACCACCATGCCTAACACCACTACCGACCCTATTCCACCTCATGATGTTACACCAACCTATTACCACCCAAGATGAACCTACACTTACTTTTAACCCTTCTACTACAATTCCACCATTCTCCCATTTTTTCCCAGGTTCGGGTCAATCATCTTCAACTTATTCAATACCACCAAATTCAACCATTGTTCATGCTACTTCGTCATTTAGACCACCGAACGAATCGGGTGTCCAATATTCATCTTTTCCATTTGGGCAATCATCGGGTATAGGAGGAGATGGATATGAAGAAGGGTATGAAGATTTTGAGGGTTATGAGGAAGAAGGATACATGTATGGGGGTGATGGAGATCAAGGGGAACTTACTTATGTGCAAGGTCAAACTCAAAGAATGCCAAGTGTTGGTGGGATTCCTCAACAACAAATTATACCACAACATATTCGGCCAAGGCCACAAGGGCCATAATTGCAACGTCCTACACCATTGCAACAAGTTCGTCCACAAAATGCACATCCTCAATTTCAAAGGCCAATTCAACACCCACCGATGCCACAACATCAATTTCAACCACATGTACCTCAAGGGGCTATGCAAAGACCAATAGGTCCTATTCGTCCAAGGGGTTGGTTGGGTGTACCAAGAAGACATCTTAGAGAACATGCAAGAGGCATTGAAGCACATTTTAGACCGGTAATCACTCATAATCCTTCACCGGTAGTCATTCCTCACAATGATCAAGGGAGGACATTTGAAGTGAGAGCCAATTCATTACAAAGCCTGCCAAAGTATAAGGGTCTAGCAACGGAGGAGCCTTATTTTCATTTGGAGGCTTATGACTCGATTTGCAACACTCTTGGGAGTCAAGGATTTTCGGCCGATGATGTCAAATTGGTATTATTCCAATTTTCTTTGGAAGACAAGGCAAAAAAGTGGTTTTACACTATACCTTCGACATCTATCTACACATGGGCGGAGATGCAACAAATTTTTCTAGATGAATTTTATACCACTCAAAAGACGAATGATGCTAGGTAAGGGTTAAGAAGTTTTCAACAACAACAAGGTGAGATGTTCCATGAGGCCTTTGAACATTTTAACATGATGATAAAGAATTGTCCTCATCATGGGATTGAGCTTTGGGAATTGATGAATGCTTTCCATGAGGGGTTAAGTGCCGAAGATGCTCGCGACTTAATGTCTATCACCAATGGCACTTTTGGCACAAATTACGAGCATGACGATTGGGAATTTTTGGAGCAAATGGCAGTCACTTCAAAGAGAAAAGCTCAAGCATCAAGGAGAGCACGACCGGCCATTACCCGAACTCAAGTGCACGCGGTAGACGATGGTAATGTTCAAACTTCTAATCAAATTTATGATGTTTGTGCACTTTGTAATGAGATAGGGCATGCGGCTGAAAATTGCCAAGGAGTTGAAGGGCAATATGAGGAGGTGAATGCATTGCAAGGGCAAGGAGGGGGTGGTAGAAATTATAACATGAATTCCAATACTTACCACCTTGGTTTGAGAAACCACCCAAATTTTCGATACGGGAATCCCTCAAACCAAGCCAACCCGAATTTTCAAGGAAGTCAAGGTAACTTTGCTCCACGCCAACCGTTCAATAATCAAAGTGGGTTTTCGGGTCAAAGTTCTTCTGGTGGAAATGAGGTCATGGAGATGCTCAAGGCAATGCAACTTGAGATGCAGCAAAGAAATCCAATGGATGATGTTCGCATGCAAAAAGATGACATCCGTGACAAAGCTATTCAATCGTTGACCACTCAAATGGGTCAACTTGCAAGTGACGTGGTATTATTAAAGAAAGCAAATGGTCAATCACCAAGTGACACGGTGATAAATCCTAAGAACACAAAAAGCATTAATCTCAATGTGGTAAGCACCGTTCCTAATAATGAAATTAATGAAACATTTCTTACTTCTTCTTATCAAGTAAGTGCAGGTATAGGAAGGGATGCCGAGGTTGAAATGGACAAGGAGCATGGAGCACCACTTGTGCCGATCCGAGTGGGAAAATTAAAAATTCCCCATGAATTATTGGATTATGGGGCGAGTATGAGTGTGCTACCAGGTGACTTATATGATATGTATGATTTTGGTCCGCTTCAGGATGCAGACACCATGGTGAGTTTGGCGGATGAAAGTTGGAGTCGTCCACGGGGAATGGTTAAGAATGTTATGATTCGGTTGGGAGAATTCAAATACCCGGTGGATTTTCTGGTTTTAGATTATGCTACTACCATGATGGCGTCACAACAAAGGGTGATTTTGGGTCGACCGTTTCTCTATACGGAAAATGCTCAAATCGATTGTAGAGAAGGAATCATTACCATGACCGAAAAGAACTGTAAATTGTCATTTGATGTTCAGACTAAGATGATTAGTTACGATTTTGTTGAGGTGACGGATCGTGGGTTTAGTGAAAAGGTGTTTCAAAGAATGAGAAGAAATCACCCATCGGATCATGAAGAAAAGCATATGGGTTCAAGCAAGAGTGTATTTGATTACCCACCGAGTCAAAACGAGACGGATGCATTTTGCTCAATGGCACGGGGAAGTGATGGAGATGGCAGGAACCGCTTCTTTGAGCCACCTTAAATGGGGGTGGCACGGTCTAGCTGAAGACCTGAAAACTTAGAGCTGCTCGGGAGGCAACCCGAGGTTTTTCACTGATCTTGTTATTTCTTTAGTTTTCTATGTTTCACGGCCATGGCAACACTCAATTGTGGGGAAGATGTGCGGATATTTGTGTGAAGGTGGTGATAGGAAATTGGATCATTTACAATATCTGTTGTGTCAAACTTCACCAGGTCAATGTACTTTTTCTTTAGACTTGTCATGTTCTTTAGCTTTGAAATATTGATAGTTTATTAGTTTGCTTTTGTTTATAAAAAAATAAAAAAATAAAAAAAATAAACAAAGTTGATGTTTTTGGTGTTTAAGCGATCTTCCCTTCAAAACCATACATTGGGGACAATGTATCCCAAGTGTGGGGATAAGGGGAAATTTTGAAGAATTTCTGAAAACTGTAAATTTTTAAAAAAATCAAGTGACAATGGTCCGAATTGAACATTTGAATACAAAACCGCATGATACACCGGCATCCCATATTCCCTTGTTCTTTCTTGGTGAGAGTTGAGCCATCTCTTTGAATTTATTAGAAATATTTTTCTTTGATGAGAGTGGCAATGGGTGGGGGTACATTAGAACTTGTGCTTAGATGCGGTTTGAGGCCTTAGCTTTGCATGAATGTGAAAATGATAAGGGCATTTAGGTAGCCTCGTCATGGTGAGTGCGAGTGTGGGATTTGGGGGGTTGGACCTCATAAATTATATATATGAGCATGGTAGTGAGATGGGCGGGGGTTTGGACTTTAGTAGCCAATTTGAGCTTGAAGCCGGTCATTTGTAACCCGTGCCTAATTCCTCTAAATTTAACCCGTATTTGACCCGGTCTATTAGTGTTGCATCTCGTATTAGTATGTTTGTTTTGTTATGTTTGAAAAGAAAAAAAAATATAGAAAAAAGAGATATGAAAGGAAAAAAAAAAGAGAAAAAGTAATGAAAAAAAAAATGAATGAGATATGTTGTACATAGTTGTTTATTTTTTGCTTAGTTATAAATAAAAGACCGGGTTGAATTGTTAGCTACTTTGCATATATATTTCCATGTCCTACCCATTTGCCTAGCCACGTTACAACCTCTAAGTCCCTTTCATTAACGTGCATGTTTAGCAAATTATTTAGGCGAATGACCGATTTGAGTATAAGCATATTATTGTTCAACTACCCATTTGCCTTGAGTGTGATCTAGCGTATCTTTGCTAGTTATCACTTGCCACCGAGAAGAGAGTTATTGTGAGGGGTGTGTTATGTGCGGGTTTAAGAAAAAGTTAGTAAATGAGGACAATTGTTGCTTCGTTTGTACTTGATCGCTTGAATAAATTGTGTTTTGTTGAACGGGTTGCTTGGGACAAGCAACGGTTAAGTGTGGGGATGTGACGGGTAGTCCGTAGGACAACCCTTAAGTGCTTTAAAAGGATTAAAATCCCATGCTTTACATGATTAATTGCTTGAACTTGGTAACTACGATTCGTTTGGATTTGCAGGTGCTAAAGTGCGTAAGGAGTGGGTATTATGAAGGCTAAATGTAAGCTTGATGTTGGAGGATGCAAGAGTGGTAGATTCAAGTTGAAACAAAGAAGAAAAGGAAAAACATTTCATACAGCGCCGTAACCTACGGCTCTGACCGTAGGTTACAGCCCCAACCCCTTCAAAATACCACTGCCATAACACAGATCCTCATTGTCGTAAAGAAACAATGAGCACCGTAAGCTACGGTACCCGGCGTAGCTTACGGCGCTATGCTGACTTTTGGGACTTTATTGACCGCCGTAAGCTACGGCGAGCACCGTAGCTTACGACGCCGACTGGTTCCAAAGTGTAACTTACGCATTTATTTCACTTTTGATGATGTTTTTATGGAGACTTATCATTACCATTTCTGTTATCATCACTGGGGGACGAACTTTGGCTGCACTTGGAGCTTGAAGACATTCTCTAATCATTGTTTTTGATGTTTGGCACTTGTTTGAAGATTAAGACTTGCTTTATGACGTTTGTTCAAGCCATGAGTGGCTAAACTCTTTATGATTGTCTTTAGTTGAAGGTTTGTAAGACTTTATGTTTTGATTTCCTTATTTCTAGAAAAATGAACTCGTCTTTATGATTTGTTTGTTATGGTGTGATTACTTGATAGTAAATTGTTGATTCTTATGTTAAACTAGTTTGAAACCATACATTCTTGGTGTCGTTGGCAATCGAGATTTCATGGGTAGAACTAGGTTTGGGTAAGGGTTAATTGATCATCGGGTAACAACCTCACGTTCTAGGAATCTGAGTACTTAGTTCCCTTTCATCACTACAAGTAATCACACATGAACTATGTCTATGTAGTTCTTTCTAGTGGAATGATAGCATAAATGTCAAAGCAAACCGGAAACTAAAGATGGTCATTTGTCTCTAATTTGTTCACAACCAACACTTTCATTTTGCAATTAGAATAGTAATATTAGTTTTTAAACTCAAATCAATCAAACAAATTCTTGAACTTTACTTTCATTGCAATTAGTTTAATTTTAGTTAACTTAGATAAAGCTTAAAATAACACATATTCCACAAACTCCTTGTGTTCGATACCCACTTGCCACTATCTATTTAGTAGTAATTGGATTAAATTTGATTGTGACCACGACATCACGTCAAATTTTGGCGCCGTTGCCGGGGAGTAGTGCGCAACGTGTGTTATTTTTGATCTTTTTTTAAGTTTGTTATTTTTCTGGTTTACGCTGGGTGTGTTAGTGTGAAGGTATTTACAGGTGCATGCGTACTAGAAGCTCTCACAAGCTATCACCATTGGCATTTGATCAAGAAATTGAACGGACTTTGAGAGGAAACAGAATTTTGCTAAGAGAAAACAGAATCAGTGGTTAACAACACCAGCTACACCGATTACACCGATTAGATACATGGATCCACCACCACCCACTACGGGTGAACTTATACCACCTTTCATACCATCATCAACTCAACCTTCACCAAATACCAACATGCCTAACACCACTACCGACCCTATTCCTCCTCATGATGTTACACCAACCAACACTACACAACCGATTACCACCCAAGATGAACCTACACTTACTTTTAACACTTCTACTACAATTCCACCATTCTCCCATTTTTTCACAGGTTCGGGTCAATCATCTTCAACTTATTCAATACCACCAAATTCAACCATTGTTCATGCAACTTCATAATTTAGACCACCGAACCAATCGGGTGTCCAATATTCATCTTTTCCATTTGGGCAATCATCGGGTATAGGAGGAGATGGATATGAAGAAGGGTATGAAGATTTTGAGGGTTATGAGGAAGAAGGATACGTGTATGGGGGTGATGGAGATCAAGGGGAACTTACTTATGTGCAAGGTCAAACTCAAAGAATGCCAAGTGTTGGTGGGATTCCTCAACAACAAATTATACCACAACATATTCGGCCAAGGCCACAAGGGCCACAATTGCAACGTCCTACACCATTGCAAATAGTTCGTCCAGAAAATGCGCAACCTCAATTTCAAAGGCCAATTCAACACCCACCGATGCCACAACATCAATTTCAACCACATGTACCTCAAGGGCCTATGCAAAGACCAATAGGTCCTATTCGTCCAAGTGGTCGGTTGGGTGTACCAAGAAGGCATCTTAGAGAACATGCAAGAGGCATTGAAGCACATTTTAGACCAGTAATCACTCATAATCCTTCACCGGTAGTCATTCCTCACGATGATCAAGGGAGGACATTTGAAGTGAGAACCAATTCATTACAAAGTTTGCCAAAATATAAGGGTCTAGCAACTAAGGAGCCTTATTTTCATTTGGAGGTTTATGACTCGATTTGCAACACTCTTGGGAGTCAAGGATTTTCGGCCGATGATGTCAAATTGGTAATATTCCAATTTTCTTTGGAAGACAAGGCGAAAAAGTGGTTTTACACTCTACCTTCGGCATCTATCTACACACGGGCGGAGATGCAACAAATTTTTCTAGATGAATTTTATACCGCTCAAAAGACGAATGATGCTAGGAAAGGGTTAAGAAGTTTTCAACAACAACAAGGTGAGATGTTCCATGAGGCCTTTGAACGTTTTAACACGATGATAAAGAATTATCCTCATCATGGGATTGAGCTTTGGGAATTGATGAATGCTTTCCATGAGGGGTTAAGTGCCGAAGATGCTCGCGACTTAATGTCTATCACCAATAGCACTTTTGGCACAAATTACGAGCATGACGATTGGGAATTTTTGAGCAAATAGCGGTCACTTCAAAGAGAAAAGCTCAAGCATCAAGGAGAGCACGACCGACCATTACCCAAACTCAAGTGCACGCGGTATACGATGGTAATGTTCAAACTTCTAATCAAATTTATGATGTTTGTGCACTTTGTAATGAGATAGGGCATGCAGCTGAAAATTGCCAAGGAGTGGAAGGGCAATATGAGGAGGTGAATGCATTGCAAGGGCAAAGAGGGGGTGGTAGAAATTATAACATGAATTCCAATACTTACCACCCTGGTTTGAGAAACCACCCAAATTTTCGATACGGGAATCCTTCAAACCAAGCCAACCCGAATTTTCAAGGAAGTCAAGGTAACTTTGCTCCACGCCAACCGTTCAATAATTAAAGTGGGTTTTCGGGTCAAAGTTCTTCTGGTGGAAATGAGGTCATGGAGATGCTCAAGGCAATTCAACTAGAGATGTGTCGAAGAAATCAAATGGATGATGTTTGCATGCAAAAAGATGAAATCCGTGACAAAGCTATTCAATCGTTGACCACTCAAATGGGTCAACTTGCAAGTGACGTGGCATTATTGAAGAAAGCAAAAGGTCAATCACCAAGTGACACGGTGATAAATCCCAAGAACACAAAAAGCATTAATATCAATGCGGTAAGCATCGTTCCTAGTAATGAAATTAATGAAACATTTCTTACTTCTTCTTGTTAAGTGAGTGTAGGTACAGGAAGGGATGCCGAGGTTGAAACGGACAAGGAGCATGGAGAACCACTTGTGCCGATCCGAGTAGGAAAATTAAAAATTCCCCATGCATTATTAAAGGTTATTTAAGGTATGTTAAGCCTATTTTAGTATTCCGGAGTGTTTGTCGTGTTAAACTTGTTACATTTACGCATCAGTTTACGTATAACTTTCCAGAAAGCGATTTAAAGCTTGAAATCGAAATCGAACTCGAATCAAATTGTAAAATCATCAAACACAAATACACACATAATAACACCAAACACATCGTTTTATTGATAATTCGTATTGTTTTACATTGTACATTGTTCACAGAGCAAAGTTGTCACAGTCTCCCCTACTTAAGGAAATTTCATCCCGAAATTTTAACTAGAGGAAACTTGTGAAAACAAATGTGGATATTTCGCTTTCATTTGGTCCTCACGTTCCCAAGTAAACTCTGGGACACGTTTGGACTCCCAGTGAACTTTGACCAATCGAATTCGTTTATTCTTCAACTGTTTGACTGCACGGTCCATTATTGATGTGTGTAAAATGCAACATTAATTTACATCAAATGAGGCATAAAACTAACCCTTTTTTTAGTAATAATGCTGGAAAAAGTGTGTTTTTGTCTTCCTTTTGTATTTTCAGGGTTAAATTAGCTTAAATGAATAAAAGAAGCAAAAATGTAGCCAAATCTAACAATAATACAAGAAGAAGGAATAAACGTGGCATGCCCGACCCCTCGACAGCATCTTCCCAAGCTAAAACTAGACATCACAAGGCTGAACACGCCCCGTGCTCAATGAACACGGGGGCGTGCCCAAGCGTCTGCAGAAAAGACAAAGCTGTAGAAGCTTCTATTTCCCAACATGGGGGCGTGGCCAGCGGACACGGGGCCGTGGTCAACGCTAAGATTCGCAGAATCTAGGCAAATCTTGATAGTACAGATACGCTTCTGCACACGGGGTCGTGCCCAGCGGACACGGGGGCGTGGTCAACTAATGCAGACAAACTGCATTTAATGAAGAAAGAGAAGATGGGTGGACACGGGGCCGTGTCCAGGCTTCTGTGCAGGCTATAAATAGGGGTGCTTAGCTCACTTGCAAATCATCCCTTGGCAAACCACCTCTCTCACACTTCACCCACCCACCGCCACCATCACAACCCACATCCACCATCCATCATAGAGTGTGTGAGTAGTCTCGGGATCCAAGATTGATTCTAAGAATTCTTGACAATCAAAGGCTATGTTTGCCTAAGTCTCTTACATCACTTGGTGAAGACAAGCATTTAGTGTAATACTTTTTATTTTTAATCTTTTCGCACTTTTTATTTGGTTATATATTAATGACTTTAATAACTAGTTTCTTATGTTGAAGGTGAAACTTCCTTATCATTTGTCTGTGGTGTCTTGGCGTTATTTTACTGTCTATATAAAATAAAATATTTACACCATTCATCTCTCCACGGTCTATATGGAGATATGTTGGCTACCTGGTCGGGGGTTAAGGGAATGGTTTGGTAAGCGTCTTGCCTTGTTCAGTGTATAGATCCTGCAAGGACCTGGGTCAAGTTTAGTAGGGCCTCCTTCAATACCCACTGGTATTGGATGGCGGGGGTCCGAACTCCTTGATCCCCTCATATGTAAACTACTAGTAATACTTTAACCCGGCTATTTTGGATTGTATCCATGCTGACTCAAACTACTTAGCCGAGGGTAACATCACCTTCAAAAGAGGGGCCTACCACATTATGCATTAATAACTTAATTAATTATCTTTTAATAATCCAACCCTTTCGGATTGTATCCTTGCTGATCAAACTACTAGGTCGAGGGTAACGTCACCTTCAAAAGAGAGGCCTACTACTATAACTATGATAATCTCTTAAAAAGTGCAAAAGTGCGGAAATAATCAAAGGTTACACTAAAGGCGAGTCGGATCCAAGTGATTCATCTTGTATATCTGTTTTTATTTATTTTTTTTTTCAGCATTTTTAGTTAGTTTTATTTTCTTGTTTAAAAACCTTTTTCCTAAATTTTGATTTGATTAGACGTTGAGGATAAACCGGTACTAAAAGCTCTTGTGTCCTTGGACGACCTCGGTATCTTACCAACGCTATACTACGCTCATGATGGGTGCACTTGCCCATATGTGTGTTTAGTGTTAGTAAATATCGTGTTTTATAAATTTAAAACTTGACTAAAGTGTTAAAAAAGGCTTAAAATTTACATTAAAAACTATACGACACCTAACACGCATCAAGTTTTTGGCGTCGCTACCGGGGACACAAGGATTTTAAGAAAGTTAGGAATCAACGGCCTAATCGTTTATCTTATTTTTCCATTTTTTTAGGATTTTCTTAATTTTTCAGCTTCTGCAGAGCTCAGCACGGGCCGTGCCCGCTAAACACGCCCCGTGCCCAATCTTTGATACTGGCAATCCTGTTTTAAGTCAGACAGTAGCTTAACACGGGGCCGTGCCCAATCAACACGCCCCGTGCCCCAGTATCAGATACTGAAAACAGAACTGTAAGATCCCGACGGTTGGTAATTTCTGACACAACCATGAGTGATACTGATATTTTTTACTTCCAACCCTCTTATGGTACGTGGTGTCAAATATGTGGCGGAAATCATGAAGATTTAAAATGCTATTTTTTAAATTACAAGCCCCACTATATAGACCCATTGTTTTCCTGTAGCCTTAAGAGGGGCGAAAGTAAAAATAATCCCTATCTCTCCCTCGAATGCTCTCAATCGACCCTTCTAGGAGAAATGCTTCTTGATGAATTGTTTCAAATGAAAGATCTAATTCTTAATTGGGTAAAAGAACTTGAGATGGATATCATTAATTCACCTCAAGACGATACCCAAGAAGAATTATTAAGACCGCATTCGGATAAAAACAACTTCGTTGTTCCCGAAATCACCTATAACTCTTACGAAGACTTGAGCGATAGTCGTCCCCGTGTCGATTGTGCCGTGAAGGACTCCCCCATCGACTTCCTTCGATGCATACATAGACCCGAGCGATTCGACATACACCTTCTTTAACGAGAGCTCGGGAAAGGGTTGGACTTGTCCACCTACATTTAGCATAGGAATCACCCTCACCGATAACCTCTTGCGTTCTCATCTAAATCTAGAGAAATTAGGGTATCTCAGGCACTTCGGTGTTGTTCCGTCCAGTAAGGAACCACCCGATCCTGATAAATTCCTTAAAAATAGACGAAACTTCATAAACAGCTTCTAGGCACAGGGCCGTGTCCAGGTCAACACGCCCCCATGTCCACCAAAAGATTCTCGTCTGACTTTTGGTCAGAATACGGACAAAATGTGTCAGGATCTTGTCTGCACACGGGCCGTGTCCAGCCGACATGGGGCCCTGTGCAGCATGCTTTCATTTTCTATAAATGCAGCCAAGATTCCTGCATATTTGGACCACTCCAAAGACAAAGATCTGGTGGGATCTTCACACATACCATCCTAGGTATATTCTAAAGAAGGTTCTCAACAACTATCTTGTCTTTTCTACTTTTGTCCATTGCCTTCTTCTTCAATTTTTCCCTCATCACCTCCATTAAAGCTTGAAATCACCATGGTTCCAAACTTTATTGTGATGTTTGATAGGTTTTTATTCAAGGAATCTTGTTAATAATAAGTTCTACAACATGGTTTTAAGTTATTTCTGCTTAAAAATGCTTTAAAAATCAGAAAAATAATTTGAAACTCCAAGGTTCCTTGTTCCAAAAATCTGCAGATAGGTGAACACGGGGTCGTGCTCATTAAGCACGGGGTCGTGTCCGAGGTTACTGTTTCATTAAAATGAACTCTTTTCAGTTTATTTTCGTAGAATGTCAAGCCAAAACAGTGGAACTTCTTCAGCGCATTCCAGAAACAGTCGAAGAGAACGAAGGTCTTCAATTGAAGTAACTCTCGTACGCTATGTGACGGCATTGCGTGAGGCTCTCGATGAGATGACATCGGTAGAGGAGGTCCTAATAGACTGTATAAACTATCTTACGGTGGGGCTGGAAAACAGTTTTCAAGAAATCAACCTCTTGCACCAGAGGTTGAACATTCTTGTGACACCTCCCATGGAACCAATCTTCCCCCATGAGGATTGGAACTTAGCACTTGGAGTCCATAATCCCACCGGGTGGGATGACATCCCCGCGGAACCTCCACTTAACAACTTGCAAGAGGTCCCGGTGGAAGTTACACCCCCTCAAAATGAGGATGCCAATGAGCCCGCCTTTCTTCTCCCTAGGGAGATAGAAGAATGGCTCGCCGACGTATGAGGGACCCATATCAGGAGGAAGAAGCTCTTCAAGCCGCACCCAACCGAGGAAATTATCTTTTTGGAAATTTTGCTCTTAGAATAAACTATAGGCTAGAACTTCTTTCCGGGTTTAGACTTCTTATGTTTTCTGACCTATTTATTTAAAGTTTTAGTTTATTAAGAATATTATGTAACTCTCTCTATTTAATGAATGATGGTTTTAAAAATTGTTTGGTGTTTGGATGATGTTGTAATGGGTAAAACACACTCGGGATGGTGAAGGATACTAAGGGAGACTTGAACCAACACCCCATGCACAAAAACAGAGCCTCCCGACAATTTTTCTTCATTACAGCAAGTTCGGTACGGGCCGTGTGTGACACCCCAAGAAAACCAGGAAACCATGCAACTTAACTAGCTTCCTCAGTGACTACGTGCTAAATTTCGGGACGAAATTTCTTTTAAGTTAGGGATGATGTGACAACCCGAACTTTCAAGGTCTGTATCTCTTCGTCATGTGATCCTGTTTCTTGTTATTTCTCTTTCATACCCCTTACGGCGATAGAAATTAGTAAACACTTGTGACGGTAATTAAATTGCTAAATGTTAAATGTGTATGTAATATACTTGCTAAATGTAAAACGTGATTGAGTATGTTACGTGTGTTTGACTAATTAACTGCAAGGAATCGTTAAACATCTCTAGGTGTCGTTTAATTAATCTAGGGGACTAACCTAATTGGGCCGCAAACATACGCGAAACACACACACCGGCCTATGTGAGTCCGCACGCCCGAAGCCCAAATACCACATGTGTTGGGGGCCGGCTTTTTGACTTCAGAATATACACACGTATAGTTAGTGTTGGGCCGATTATTTGGGCCAGTAGAAATTACGCACACATGAGGGATTTACATATGATCACTTAACAATATCTCAAACCAAAAAAACAAACAAACCCTACCCATCTCTCAAGATTACGAGCAGCAGTAGCAGACCCCCTCCCCACCCCCCATCATCGAGGACATCATATTGTTCGAACCAACAGTTGGTTAGTAAATTCCCTGCTATGATTGTTTCCTTGTGTGATTTCGATTAACTGAAGTGTATATGAATGTCCTACGGTGATAATTATGCTATGAGAATGGTATGTGAAATTGGAAACTCGTTAATTATAATGATTGTTATTATTATATGTGATAGTGATTATGTTGCACCATAATATGTGATGAATATATGGATTTGGCTATGTGATGTAGTCTTGATGTTATCAAACAAAGTGGAGATGATAGTAAAAAAAATGGCGGCCATGTGACCCTATCAATGTTCAGTGATAACTACTAGTACCATGTTAATTAATTGATTGTTGTTAAAATATCTCAATTCTATATTTTCTTTATATCTTATTTATATCTTATGTTTCTTTTGTTCCTTATTTCTTTTTCATGTTCGATTGGGCTCCGTCAATTGTTGGGCTTCCTTTCCTGCTGCTTGGGCTCAAGCCGGTTGCTGTTGGGCTGCTTTGCTGATGGGCTGCTTCTATACGCGTAAACCCTATAGGGTTTGACGCTATTTATATGGCTTCCTTGGGATCCTCTAGTAGACAAGCATACATCTCTCTCTCTCTCAGTTCGTTTCACAGTCTCTCTCTAGAACATTCTTCAGTTCCATTTGTCTGTTCGAGAGTCTTTTGTGTTAGTCACTTTGTAAGCAGATCATCGGTTGATAATTTGTCTTTCTCTGAGTGTAGTGAGGTTGTGGTGCTTTGTATCTTTGTCAAACTTGTTCCTTTGTCTTTTACTTTCACTGTATTTCAGTAGGCTCAATAAAAGAACCTTTGATTCTGTGTTGTTAACATGGTATCAGAGCTTAGATAAGCTCTTGGGTTGAAGACGATTGCTTCCGATCATTGTTCCGCTGCATTTTCCGTGACCGGATCTGTTCAAATCTGGTTATTTCTGGTGGTTTTTTCGGTAGATCTGGGTTCAGATCTTGAAGAAGTTTGCTGCTGGAGTTTGTGCCGTTTTAAAATTCTAAAACCCTAAATCTAGGGTTTGAATAGTCGAAGTTGGGGATTCTCTGGATCGTCGTTGTAACTTGTGACCGGCTGATTGTGCATCTGAAAAGGCTCTCGTTGGTCTCTGTTACAGAGCAAACCAACAGAGTTTGTATCTGGTCTTCTTTGCTTGAAATCATACTTGTAACCCTAAGTGAAGGTTACAAGTGTGATTAACAGGAGTTAAACGCAACCACTGTGAGATTGTTCTATCTCTGATTTTTTATATTTTATGTTTTCTGCATCACTGAGTCAGTGTGTCTAGGCATTCCCTGTTTACCAGACTAGTCGGGCCGGCCTTAATCGAGTCCTATTTGCTTATTTGTTGCATTTGTTTGGTCTGTGTGCCAAAGCTCCTTGAATATCGTCTGCGGAGGCACCTTTGAGTGATGAACCTCTGATCGGACCTCTGTTCAGGCTTCGCTGTTCTCTGTTTTTTTTATTATTTTTATTTACTCTTTCTGTTCTTGCCTTATCTGTGTTTTGGGTTATTGTTCTTACCTGAGTTTGCAGTATGCCTGGTGATGATGACACTCTTATAACCTCCCCTAGTGCTACTTTGGTTAGCAAAATAGATGTTGGGGATCCATTGTTTCTTCACCCTAGTGACTCTGCTAATTTATCTATAGTCAGTGTTAAACTCAAAGGATCAGAAAACTATAGGATCTGGTCCAATGCCATGTATCTTGCCTTACAAGTAAAAAACAAGATAGGATTTGTTGATGGTTCTTGTCTTAGGTCCAAAACTGATGAGGTTTTGGTAGGCAATGGGATAGGTGCAACTCTATTGTGCTTACTTGGATTCTTAACTCTGTTTCTGAGGAATTATATCTTGGTCTTGTTTATTCTAAAATTGCTTCGGATGTGTGGAAAGACTTAAAAGATACTTATGATAAGATAGATGGGTCTGTTGTGTTTAATCTGTATCAAAAGATTAACTCTTTCAGTCAAAATGGCATGCCTGTTTCTGAATATTATCATAAGTTGAATTGTATGTGGAAGCAATTAGACCAACTACTTGCCTTACCTGCTTGTTCTTGTGATGCATCCAAACAATTTAATGACTTTAATCATCTTATTAAGCTTATGCAATTCTTAATGGGTCTTGATAGTTCATACCAGTCTGTGAGAACAAATTTATTAACCAGAGAAACCCTTCCTTCTGTGAAGGATGCCTTTTCTGTCATCTCTAGAGAAGAATCTCACCTCCACTCTAAAAATATTTTTGATAAAACTCCTAATAACCCTGTTGGTTTTTCTGTTAAAACTGGTCAATCTATTGATTCAAGGAAAAGAAATAACAGAACTCCTAATCCTAATCTCAAATGTTCTCACTGTAATAAGACTGGGCACACTATTGAGAAATGCTTTGAACTTGTTGGTTACCCTTCTTGGATAAAGACAAAAACCGGTGGGAACAAGGGTAACAAGGTTAGTAATAATGTTACTGCTGATACAACTGATACAACTCCTACTATGAGTTCTTTGTCCAATGATCAGATAGCTCAGTTGCTTAGTCTCTTGAATGATAAACCTAAGGGTGACCCTCAGAATAGTGGATTTGCTGGTATGTGTGCTAATCCTGTTTGTCTAAATAGTTTTGTGAATCTGTCTTCCAAACCTACTTGTGATTTCAAACCTGTTTTCTGTTTTTCAAATTTTATCAATAATGGAAAAAAGGTAGGATGGATAGTTGATTCCGGAGCTAATCAACACATGGTAATGACGGATGAATGTCTAATTAATCAAAAGAATGTAACTGAGTTCAATATCAAAGTTAAGCATCCCAATGGCACTAGTGCCCTGGTAACTAAAATTGGTGATATTAAATTAAGTGATACAGTCATTCTATATGATGTGTTCGTCGTCCCTGATTATTGTGTGAATTTAATTTCTGTTCACAAACTTGCTAGAGATTGTAAGCTTATTGTCTCTTTTGATGAACAAACTTGCTACATTCAGGACTCTCGAACAAAGAAAGTCCAGGTGACTGGTAATCAGTTTGATGGTCTATACTTCTGTGGTAGTTCTTCTATCTCAAATAAGGTTGGTAACTCTAGTTGTGATATTAATCTTTGGCACGCTAGGTTAGGTCACCCTGCTGAACCTGTTTTGCATGTTCTTAAAAATAATCTAAACATTAAAAATGGTACAAAATTGAATCCTTGTGAAACGTGTTATAGGGCTAAACAACATCGTGAACCTTTCCCTTTAAGTGATCATAAAACTGAGGCTTTGGGAGATCTTATCCATCTTGATGTGTGGGGTCCATATAGAGTCCAAAGTAGGGATGGGTTTCGATACTTTCTCACTGTAGTTGATGACTACTCTAGAGCTGTGTGGGTGTATCTCATGAAATCAAAAGTTGAAGTTTTTTACAATATTAAAGGTTTCTATAATTTCCTTAAAACACAGTTTAGCAAATCTGTCAAAACCTTTAGGAGTGACAATGGTACTGAATTTACAAACAAACAAATGAGTAACTTTTGTTATGAAAATGGGATTTTACATCAGACCTCATGTGTTCATACACCACAGCAAAACGGGGTAGTTGAGAGAAAGCATAGGCATTTGTTGAATGTTGCTAGGACTTTACTCTTTCAAGGTGGCTTTCCCATTAAATTTTGGTCTGAGTGTATTCTAACTGCATCTTACTTAATTAACAGGACACCTTCATCTGTTTTGAGTGGAAAGTCTCCATATGAGCTTGTGTTTGGTTTTTCCCCTGTTCTGGGTCAACTTAGGGTTATAGTGTGTCTTGGTTTCAGCACTGTGTTAAACAACTCTGATAAGTTTACCACTCATGCAGAAAAATGTGTTTTAGTTGGATATTCGAATGAAAAAAAAGGGTACAAACTTTGGAGTCTAGATCAAAAAATGATGTTCTTCTCTAGGGATGTTAGGTTTTATGAAACCGTGTTCCCTTTTAAGGAAAAGAAAACATTTTCAGATCTTGATACTCCGACTGAAGTTAACACCCTTAACTTTTTTGACTTATCTAATTTAAACTTTACCCAAAGACCCCAAGTTGACCCAACTCCCGATGATGAGAATACTCATACAAATACTTCAACAGGACATGAGTCTGAGCAGTCTGAAAACGATTCAGAAATTGCTTTAGGCATGGCTGAAAATCAACAACCAAGCAATATAGAATCGAATTCGGACAGGGCTGAGCATGACACTGAACAAGAAGATAATAATAATTCTGAGGGAGATATTGGTGATCAAACTAACACGGTTTTAAGGAGATCCTCCCGAAACAGTAATTTTCCCTCTAAATTTGATGACTTTATAGTAGATGGGAAAGTCAAATATGGTCTTGAAAAGGTCTTAAATTACGCTAATTTATCTCCTGAAAGTTCTTGCTTTGCTTCTGTTCTAAATAAAAGTTGTGAACCTAAAAATTACTTTGAAGCTAAAAATGATGCTAATTGGGTTGTTGCTATGAATTCTGAACTCGAAGCTTTACTTAGAAATAAAACTTGGGAGATTGTAGACCTACCACCTAATAGAAAAGCTATTGGGTGTAAGTGGGTTTATAAGATTAAATATAAATCGAATGGTGAAATAGAGAGGTATAAGGCTAGACTCGTTGCAAAAGGGTTTAGCCAAAAGGAAGGCATTGACTTCTTTGATACATTTTCCCCGGTTGTTAAAATGGTTACAATTAGGTGTGTTTTATCTATGGCTGTCCATTATAATTGGGAAATATATCAGCTTGATATTAACAATGCTTTTTTATATGGTGACCTTAATGAAGAAATTTATATGTGCTTACCTGATGGTTATAATCCCTCTTCTGAGTCTAAAGTTTGTAAACTAAAAAAATCCTTGTATGGATTAAAACAAGCACCAAGGATGTGGAATGAGAAACTTGTATCTGTTCTTGTCGATTTTGGTTTTGAACAGAGTAAATGTGACCACTCCATGTTTGTCATGACAAAAGACACCGTTTTTATTGTCCTTCTTGTCTATGTGGATGATATTATTATAACTGGTAATTGTTCAAAACAAGTTGAGGACATCAAACAGTTACTCAAAACAAAGTTTTTTATCAAAGATTTAGGAAAATTGCAATATTTTCTGGGTATTGAAGTTATAAGGAACTCAGCTAGCCTATGCTTAACCCAAAGAAAATATTGCTTAGATTTGCTTGCTGAATTCGGAATGACTGGCTGTAAACCAGTCAGTTGTCCAATCGAGCCAAATCATGTTTTATTTCATCTTTGCGAGAAGGATAATTCTCCTCTAACCAATATAACAGTCTATCAAAAACTTGTAGGTAAATTGATCTATCTCTCTCATACTAGACCTGACATAGCTTACGCTGTGCATTATCTTAGTCAATTTATGCATTCTCCTTTACAAGCTCATTTCAACATTGCTTTGCGACTTTTAAGATATTTATAGGGTGCTCCTGGAAAAGGAATTCTGTTTGAAAAAGGAGATTCTTTAAATATAAAAGCCTTTTCTGATTCGGACTGGGCTAAATGCCTAAACTCTCGAAAATCTGTTACTGGCTTTTGTGTGTTTTTAGGAAAAAATCTTGTTTCATGGAAAAGTAAAAAGCAGTCCACTATCTCAAGGTCTTCTGCTGAAGCAGAATACCGGTCCATGTGTGCTGCTACATGTGAGATTATTTGGATCTCAAATCTCTTACAGGAATTAAAGATTGATTCTAAGCTTCCCGTCCAGCTGTGTTGTGATAATACGGCTGCCATATCCATTGCCGCCAACCCTGTCTTTCATGAGCGTACCAAGCACTTTGAGATTGACCTTTTCTTCTTAAGAGAAAAAATTGCTAAAGGAATAATTCAGACAGTTGGTGTTAAATCAGAAGATCAAGCTGCTGATGTTCTTACCAAGGGTCTATCCCCTGGCCTTCATGAAAAGGTTTGTCAACTTCTCAACATTTCAGATTGCTTGAAATATTGAATTGAGGGGGGTGTTAAAATATCTCAATTCTATATTTTCTTTATATCTTATTTATATCTTATGTTTCTTTTGTTCCTTGTTTCTTTTTCATGTTCGATTGGGCTCCGTCAATTGCTGGGCTTCCTTTCCTGCTGCTTGGGCTCAAGCCGGTTGCTGTTGGGCTGCTTTGCTGATGGGCTGCTTCTATACGCGTAAACCCTATAGGGTTTGACGCTATTTATATGGCTTCCTTAGGATCCTCTAGTAGACAAGCATACATCTCTCTCTCTCAGTTCGTTTCACAGTCTCTCTCTAGAACATTCTTCAGTTCCATTTGTCTGTTCGAGAGTCTTTTGTGTTAGTCACTTTGTAAGCAGATCATCGGTTGATAATCTGTCTTTGTCTGAGTGTAGTGAGGTTGTGGTGCTTTGTATCTTTGTCAAACTTGTTCCTTTGTCTTTTACTTTCACTGTATTTCAGTAGGCTCAATAAAAGAACCTTTGATTCTGTGTTGTTAACAATTGTGATGATAATGATTAGCTATAGGAATTGTCAGAAGACATGTGATGTTTTTTTTATGTGAGCCACTAGTAATGTCTTGCATGAATATTATGATTTGATATGATTGTTGTTAGTGCTCTCGTGAATAGGGAATAGGCTCTCACTATAAATTTATAACCGATGACTTACCTTGATTGGTCTGATATAAATTTTGTGCGTTAAATAATGGTCTTGGTGAACCTCGATTAGGGTGTGAACCTCGATTAGGGTGTTGTCATAAATTGATAAGTGTTGCACATGACTTCATAAATTGCTAAGGGGTTTATAATGATTTCATAAATTGCACATGATGGTGATCTGAGGTTGCATGTGATTTGTTGTGTGATAACATGTGTTTTCTTTGGGATTAATAGAGGTTATAAGTTAACCAATGGCGAACAATTACTAAGTCCAGAACATATGTATGCATGCGTGCTTTTTGAATTCAGCTAAAAGCAAATTAATAAGTTTTTGTAGTCATAACATGGATTAGAGTTTGTTATAGTGAAATAAAGGAACCGGGTTTACTATTAATCAATGTAGAGTTATTGGATCAAGTTGGTCTGAGTTATGTTAATTAATATATGGGCCACAAATGTAAAATGAAATGCACACTGTTGGGTTGGGTTGTTTTGTTTATGGAGTAGGTTATAAGTTGCACACTTTCGTTAAACGTTATGTTGTTACATGTATTGGTATAAACTAGCACTTGAATGACACTAATTGATCTTTACTTACAATAAAACTCGATTAAAAAGTATTTAGAAAGTTAATGGATTGTAAGAGTTAACACTGAAAATTAAAGGGTAAAAGTAAATTAGAAAAAAAAAACCACAAAAAGAAAAGAAAGAAAAAAGAAAAAAATGACATAATAATGTGATTGGACCGAGAAACTGTTTTATTGGGCCTTAAATATTCAGCACATTGACCGTCAATTTCAATTCATATTCTTTCACATGATGACTGCAAATATCACGTGATGACTGCAAACTGTTTCAATTGAACTTTGTGATTGGGCCGATATACAAAAAAGAAAAGAAAGAAAGAAAAAGGAAAACAAATGACAACACCACTTTAGCAAAGTGGTGTTGTCATTTGATATATATAATAATTATGGATAACAAGGTTGGGCTTTACAAGAGTGGGACACACACACACCCGGCGAATGGGGCAGTGGTATGGGCCATACAGCTTCGGATGGTGTTGGGCCACAATGCTTAAAGCACCCCCAACGAGTGGGCTGCTCTTTAAAGTCCCATACGGGATCACCGAATCGGAATGAGTTGGGCCGCATCTGATTAATAAAGTTAGTATGGACTGTTGAGTGTTAATTTTAACTTTGGCTCGTAAAGCAAACGGGTATTTGGCACGAACATCTGCTGTGTGAATAAACGACATTAACTTGGATAATATATGACGAAGCTAACTGTTAGAACGTGTATAATTATGTGTGTATTTCATAAGTGTTACTTGCGTAATACGTGACAATCTACGTGGTGCAATGTGAACATAAAAAACTGATTGTTATCGATAAACTATGTTAGGACGTGCTTGATCAATTGACAAATGAGTAACTAGTCAAACCGAGCAAACCAAGGTGAGTTCACATACTTTCTAAGGCATGGGATTCCCGGTGGTTGGGAATGGGTTAAAGAATTAAAACAGAACCTACATATCCTCCTTGGGTAGGATATGTACGGCCATCCTCCATGGGTAGGATGCCAATATTAATCCTGCGTATTTTCCTTGGGTAGAATACGTACGTTCATCCTCCTTGGGTAGGACAACAACCTTAAACTTACTAGACAAAACTCTATCATTAAGTCCCTCATTTTATATCGACTTAATCGCCGAGGCCGATGGCGAGCGGGTCATTAGTTAATAGCGCTATTAGGTTTGACAAACCTCACACTGTGCCGGTCGGACGGGCGTGTACTAATGGATCATGGCAAACTGTCAATGATGATAGACATTGACGTAGGGCACAACTATTGTTCGTCAGTTGTCGATATGGTAACGGTCTAGTGGTTCACATGGGGAAGCCCCCACTGATTATGGATATAGTTTGGGAAACAAATATACTGGTTAACTCGTGGTTTACGAAACAACTTATGGTTTTCAAAACAAACTTGTAAAACTAAACAACCAACTGTGAACTCGCTCAACTTTGTTGTTGATTCGTTGATACATGCCTTGCAGGTCTTTAGGTGCATATTGTTGGAACTTGCTGTCTGGGAGGCTGGAGTGGTCATGGGTCGAGATACATGGAATCGCAACACAAGACTAATGGTTTTTACATATGGTTTATAAACACTTAACGAATGAATTATGTTCCGCTGTATACTGTGAAATATTTGTAACGTTGTAACACTTCATGTTAATAAATGAAAGTTTTATTTAATTATACCTATGAGTTCAATGTGATTGGTGGCTAGATCCTGGTCAGTCACGCCTCCTGCGGTGATACTCCGCTTGTGGATTTTGGGGGTGTGACACCGTGCCCAGCCAACATTGCCCCGTGCTGAAGAGTCTGTAGAAAAATGCCCAGTTCAGGTAACTGGACACGGGGCGTGTTCGCTGAACACGCCCCCGTGCCCAGGCTTTTGTTACTTGCTGATGATTTCTGTTATTGGCAACCTGAACACGGGGCTGTGCCCGGACACCACGGGCCCGTGTCCAGATGCCCAGTAACATAAAAATTTTGTTTTTAACATACCTTTTACACATTCAATCAACCTAAAAACATATTTTTGGGACACATTGAGGACAATGTGTACTCAATGTGTAATTTAAGTGTGGGGGGATACTAAAACCTTGAATTTTGCAAGTCCTAATTACAAGCCTTACAACCGATAGCGTCGTGATAAAAACTCTATTGGAACCGCTAAACACCCCAATTTTTTTCAAAAAACATTTTCATTTTTTTTACTTGTCTTGGTTTAATTTGGGAATAACAAGTTCTAAAAAGGTTATATTTTTACAAATTTACAACCGATAGCGTCGTGATAAAAAGAACCAACATAAGAAAATTATGAAATGACATGACAAATCGAGTTAAAATTTGATTATATATATTTGATCACATAAAAACCCATTCACACAAAAAGTGAGTTTTGAGCCTTTATTGAGCATACAAATACACATCTTTAAACTAAATGCTCATTTTTCGTTTCTTGTGTGAATAGCCGCTTGGTTTCTTACGACTCTAGAACTTGCCATGACGATACATTCTCGGTCCTTACCAACTTAAACCCAAGTAAGTAAATGACGGAGGCATTAGGACTAACCCTTTTTCTTTCAACACCATTATTTTTCTTTTTTTTTTTACCACCTACCCAAAATCCCCCTAGTTAACCCCTTTGAGCCTAAACCTTTTCATTTCTAAACCCACAGAACAAACACCCTTTTACCCACCAAAAACCTTTTTTTTATTTTAAACCCTTTATTTTAGTAACAAAGCTCGGTTTTCTTGTAACTTCCTTATAAAAAAAAATTTATAGAGAAGAAAAGAAAAATGAAGTTAGCAATAAACAAACAAGCTCATCAAAAGAAAACTTGTTTGAAAAATGTTTCATTAAAAAAATAAAAAAAAGAAGTCACAAAAACAAAATGTGTTACGAAAACCGACGCTTTTTACGCCTTTTCGCCCTTTTCTACTAACCACTAACCCAAAACCACCTACCTTTAGCCCAAGCCTAACCCTTCCCCAAAAGTCCTCTTGATACTTGCAAAGGTTTATAGTTAAAAAGGAGGAGGATTGATTGCTTGGCAAGCATATGGTAGTAGTAAGTTCCATGCCGCTCTCGAGTGTTTCACAAAAATACATCTTCGGCCGAGTGTTGAGTGATCCTCCGTGAGGTATGTGAACTTGTATATAAATTGAATTTTAAAGAGGCATGTTATGCCCAAATAAGTAATTTCTCTTATGAAATGTTCTAAATAAATCATAACGAATAGGATTGTAAATAAAATAAAAATAAAACCTAATAAAGAATCTTGGAATCCCGACACTCTATGACAAGCCCAAAACCTTCTCTTCTACCCATTCCATTTGAGTGTAAAAAGCCACAAAATAAAGAGTTTTGCTTGAGGACAACCAAAGATTCAAGTGTGTGGGTATTTGATGTGTGTAAAATGCAGCATATAAATTACATCAAATGAGGCATAAAACTAACCCTTTTTTAGTACTAATGTTGGAAAAAGTGTGTTTTTGTCTTCCTTTTGTATTTTCAGGGGTAAATAAGCTTAAATGAACAAAAGAAGCAAAAATGCAACCAAATCTAACAATAATACAAGAAAAGGAATAAACGTGGCATGCCCAACCCCTCGACAGCATCTTCCCAAGCAAAAACTAGACATCAGAAGGCTGAACAAGCCCCGTGCTCAATGAACACGGGGGCGTGCCCAAGTGTCTGCAGAAAAGACAAATCTGTAGAAGCTTCTATTTCCCAACACGGGGGCATGGCCAGCGGACACGGGGCCTTGGTCAACGCTATGATTCGCAGAATCTAGGCAAATCTTGATAGTACAGATATGCTTCTGCACACGGGGTCGTGCCTAGCGGACACGGGGGCGTGGTTAACTAATGCAGACAAACTGCAATTAATGAAGAAAGAGAAGATGGGTGGACACGGTCCCGTGCCCAATGGACACGGGGCCGTGTCCGGACTTCTGTGCAGGCTATAAATAGGGGTGCTTGGCTCACTTGCAAATCATCCCTTGGCAAACCACCTCTCTCACACTTCACCCACCCACCACCACCATCACAACCCACATCCACCACCATCATCCATCATAGAGTGTGTGAGTAGTCTCGGGATCCAAGATTGATCGTAAGAGTTCTTGACAATCAAAGGCCATGTTTGCCTAAGTCTCTTACATCACTTTGTGAAGACAAGCATTTAGTGTAATACTTTTTATTTTTAATCTTTTCGCACTTTTTATTTGGTTATGTATTAATGACTTTAATAACTAGTTTCTTATGTTGAAGGTGAAACTTCCTTATCATTTGTCCGTGGTGTCTTTGCGTTATTTTATTGTCTATATAAAATAAAAGATTTACACCATTCATATCTCCATGGTCTATATGGAGATATGTTGGCTACCTGGTCGGGGGTTAAGGGAATGGTTTGGTAAGCGTCTTGCCTTGTTCAGTGTATAGATCCTACAAGGACCTGGGTCAAGTTTAGTAGGACATCCTTCAATACCCACTGGTATTGGATGGCGGGGGTCCGAACTCCTTGATCCCCTCATATGTAAACTACTATTAATACTTTAACCCGACTATTTAGGATTGTATCCCTACTGACTCAAACTACTTACCCGAGGGTAACGTCACCTTCAAAAGAGGGGCCTACCACATTATGCATTAATAACTTAATTAATTATCTTTCAATAATCTAACCCTTTAGGATTGTATCCTTGCTGACTCAAACTACTGGGTTGAGGGTAACATCACCTTCAAAAGAGGGACCTACTACTATAACTAAGATAATCTCTTAAAAAGTGAAAAAGTGCGGAAATAATCAAAGGTTACACTAAAGGCAAGTCGGATCCAAGTGATTCATCTTGTCTATCTGTTTTTATTTTTTTATTTTTATTTTTTCAGCATTTTTAGTTAGTTTTATTTTCTTGTTTAAAAACCTTTTTTCCTAAATTTTGATTTCATTAGACGTTGAGGATAAACCGGTACTAAAAGCTCTTGTGTCCTTGGACGACCTCGGTATCTTACCAACGCTATACTACGCTCACGATGGGTGCACTTGCCCATATGTGTGTTTAGTGTTAGTAAATATCGTGTTTTATAAATTTAAAAGTTCACTAAAGTGTTAAAAAGGGCTTAAATTTTACATTAAAAACTATACGACACCTAACACGCATCAATTATCTCCACAGGTTTCTCGACAAAGTGCATCGTTTCATCAACTTGAATTTCGTCGAGTGGAATATGAAGATCAGTATCGGCTAAACACATTCGTAAATTGGACACGTGGAATGTTGGGTGAATATTCCCAAGTTCAGGATGTAGCTCTAGTCGATAGGCAACCTTTCCGATCCTTTCAACAATCTTAAATGCTCCAACATATCGTGGTGCAAGTTTTCCTTTCTTTCCAAATCTCACCACTCCCTTCCAAGGGGATACCTTGAGTAGGACACAGTCTCCGATTTGAAATTCCAAGGGCTTGCGTCGCATATCTGCATAACTCTTTTGATGGCTTCTAGCTGTCAGAAGATTATCGCGAATTTTCTTGATTTTGTCTATTGTTTCCATAATGAGTTCAGGTCCAGTAAGCTGAGCTTCACCGATCTCATTCCAACATATAGGTGAACGACATTTTCGACCGTATAAAGCTTCGAACGGTGCCATATTGATGCTAGCATGATAACTGTTGTTATAAGAGAACTCGATCAACAAAAGATGAGAATCCCAATTACCACCAAAGTCTATCATGCATGCTTTAAGCATATCCTCCAATGTTTGTATCATTCTCTCAGATTATCCATCTGTTTAGGGATGGTAAGCAGTGCTTAGATTTAGTTGAGTTCCCAAAGCAGATTGCATGGTTTTCCAAAAGTGAGATGAGAATCGAGCATCACGATCGGATATGATATCCAAAGGAACACCATGTCGAGATACAATCTCATCAACATAAATCTTGGCAAGTTTATCAGTAGATAGATCCTCGCGAATCGGTATAAAATGAGCTGACTTTCTCAATCGATCAATAACAACCCCAAATAGCATCGTGACCTCTAGATGTGCGCGGTAACTTAGTGACAAGATCCATCGCAATGTTCTCCCACTTCCATACCAGTATCTCTGGTTGTTCAAGCAAACCAGATGGTCGTTGATGTTCAGCCTTGACTTTGAGACAAGTTAGGCATTTCGATACGTACAAAGCAATATCCTTCTTCATACTAGGCCACCAGTACTGAGTACGAAGATCCTTGTACATTTTGTCAGCACCAGGATGGATAGAATATCGAGACTTATGAGATTCGTCCATCACTAAAGTGCGAAGATCGTCTTATTTCGGAATCCACAAACGATCCTTGAAATAGAGTAACCCATTGTCTTTCATTTCGAGTTTAAGCTCAAGTTGAAGTGGTAGCTCATATTTCAATAAGCCTTTCGTTACACATGATCGTTGAGCTTGAAGGACACGTGATTGGATATCAGATAGAGTTCGAACAAAATGAAGCTTGACTCGTTCCTTTCGGCTTAGCGCATCGGTTACGAAATTCGCCTTACCAGGATGGTAATGAATCTCGCAATCATAATCGTTCAAGAGTTCAACCCATCTTCGTTATCTCATGTTCAGCTCCTTTTGATTGAGAATATGCTGGAGACTTTTGTGGTCAGTGAAAACCACGCATTTTGTACCATAAAGATAGTGTCTCCAGATTTTTAGTGCAAAAACCACAGCTCCTAACTCAAGATCATGAGTCGTGTAGTTTTTCTCATGTACTTTCAGCTGTCTTGACGCATATGCTATGACTTTGCCTCGTTGCATGAGAACACAACCAAGGCCTAGATTCGACGCATCACAGAAGACAACGAAATCATTGTTTCCATCGGGCAAAGATAAAACAGGAGCATCGTAGAGTTTTTGTTTCAGCGTTTGGGACGCTTCTTCTTGTTTAGGTCCCCACTCAAAAGGCTTATTCTTCTGAGACAAAGCAGTGAGTGGAACCACAATCTTTGAGAAGTTCGAAATAAACCGTCGATAATATCCAGTGAGACCAAGAAAAGAACGAACTTCTGTAGGTGTATTCCAATCCTTAATAGCAGCTATTTTGGAAGGATCCACATGAATACCCTGCTCGTTAACTATATGACCCAAAAATTGAACTTCTTTAAGCTAGAATTCACACTTGGAGAATTTAGAAAAAAGTTGTTCCTTCTTCAGGAGTTCCAGTGTCAAACGAAGGTGTTGTTCGTGATCGGCTCGAGACTTCGAATAAACAAGAATATCGTCGATGAACACAATGATGAACTTGTCTAAATAAGGTTTACAAACCCTATTCATTAGGTCCATGAAGATAGCTGGGGCATTCGTCAAACCAAAAGGCATGACTGTGAACTTGTAGTGTCCATATCTCGTGCGGAAAGCAGTTTTGGGAATATCTTCTTCTAGTACACGAAGCTGATTATACCCAGAATGCAGATCGATCTTGGAGAAACATGTAGCACCTTGCAGCTGATCAAAGAGATCACCGATTCGTGGCAGGGGGTAACTATTCTTGATGGTAAGCTTGTTAAGCTCACGATAATCGATACACATTCGGAAAGATCCATCTTTCTTTTTCACAAACAGGACTGGAGCGCCCCAAGGTGAATAACTTAGTCGGATGAATCCTTTATCTGATAACTCTTGAAGCTGTTTCGATAACTCTTGCATCTCAGACGGTGCAAGACGATAAGGTGCTTTCGCAATCGGGTTGGCATTAGGTACAAGATCAATATGAAATTCGACTTGACGAACTAGAGGCAAACCAGGCAGTTCACCAGGAAACACCTCTGGATAATCTCGAACAATCGGAATATCTTGAATACACTTGCTCTTGCCTTTCTCCTCGGTGTCATGTGCCAGAAAAGCAACATGTCTTTTTCGTAAGTAACTTTGGGCTTTCGTACACGACATGAGTTTCAAACCACCAGATGGTTTCTCGCCACGAACCTCTAGGACTTCACCAGACGAAAGAGGAATACGAACAATCTTATCGAAACAAACCACCTCAGCATGATGTCTAGTTAACCAATCCATCCCTACGATGATGTTGAAACTCCTAAGTTGCATCGGTGTGAGGTCAATAGGAAAAGGATGGTTATCGAGATTCAATTGATAGTCGCGAATAAGAGAATCGAGTACAAGAGGCTTACCAGTAGCAACTTCAACAGATAAGGGTTTCCTCAGTTTATTTCTAGGTATCGCAAGCAAAGGCTCAAATGACAATGAAACAAAACTTCTATCGGCACCAGAATAAAAAAGAACAGATGCAGGTTGATGGTTAACAAGGAACGTAGCATTGAGAACCTCGTTGTCAGCTCTAGCCTCGTTTGCATTCAGATTGTACGCTCGTCCATGAGCAGGATTCACATTGGAATTTGCGTTGACATTCGGATTTGCATTCGCGTTCACTAACCTCGGGCAGTTGTTGCGGAAATGACCCATCTCACTGCAATTGTAACACGAGCCAGGTGGGAATCTAGCACCATTCCCTTGAATTGGAGCTTGATTCTGAACAACTTTATTTTGACCCAAACGACAAATGCTGGCCAGGTGCCCAAGTTTACCACAAGTAGTACACTGTTTACAAGCCTGTTGGGTCGCATGGTGACCATTGCACCTATTGCAGTGAGGTACAGTACCAGTATATTGCTTCTTTGCAGGAGGTTGTGCTGGTGGGTTCTGAGCATTCTGTGCAGTGACTGCAAAGTTCTGGGAAACCTTGCGCTTCCTCGACCTCCTAGAAGACTCGCCTTTCTTACCCTTGCCCTTACCCTTGACTTGAGTTGCATCAGCTGACTGCTTTTTATCACCCTTGCGTGTCAGTTTTCCTTTTCTGACTTGAGACTCAGTCAGAGTAGCAGCCAATTCAATCGCCTGACGCACAGTGGTAGGATTACTACCAGTCACAATGTCTTATACAGTGTCAGGCAAACCATCGATATACCTCTCAATCGCTTTTTCCAACGGTGTAACTATAGTAGGACACAACAAACTGAGCTCCTTATAACGATCCATATAAGCACGGTGTTCTCCCCCATCTTATTTCAAATCCTCAAATTCTCGTTCCAAAGCACGAATCTCGTAACGGGGACAGAACTCTTTCATCATGAGAGCTCGAAGCTCTTCCCACGTTTGTGCCATCGCCACATCGGCACCCCTATCACGCATCACACCGTTCCACCATGTAAGAGCACATTTCTCAACACACTTGACGCAAACTCAACCTTACGCTCATTTAGATATTGTACATGTCTGAAGGTGTTTTCCAAACTTTCGAACCATTGTAGGAGCGCAGTTGCTCCTTGAGACCCAGAAAACTTTAGTGGTTTAGCCGAATTGAAATTCTTGAAACTACACTGAGCATTATTGTTATTGTTGTTCGCTTGATTGATCTGAGTTACTAGGTTCGGAAGCACAGCTGCGATTTGCTGAGCGACAAGGGCTGTGATTGCAGCATCCTGTTCAGGATCACTTCTGGGTGGCATATTCTAAAAAGAGTAAGTAAACATGAGAAACGAGTGAGATCGACAATTGGATAAACAAAAGAGGTATTGAAAACATCGACAAAATACAAGGAAGGCAATCATTTGTTCGTTACCTCGAACAAACAAACGACACGCAGTGACTAATCAAAGTAAATGGGTCAATATAATGTATTGCGAAGACATGCTTTAGCCTATAAGTGGACACTCATCCCAAGAGTTCCGAGGTAAGAGTGACTGGTCCGATTATGTGGATTTGTACGAACACTCTAGCCTTAGATAGAAAACTCAGGATACAGGCACCCACCCTTCCAGATTGCACGTGTTCACATTATAAGACCCAAACTTTGACGAGATTTTGAAAATTAGAGGGTTCAAAACCTTATAACAAATCATCTAGGAATAGATGATTGATTTTCAAAACGGATTTGTTATTGTTCTTATTATGGTTATCACCTAAAAATAGGTGACGGTATTGTTTTAAAAATCTAAACGCAAGAAACTCGCGTTAGGGTCCTAGAAAGGTTATAGTCTAGGTCAAAGCATTACTAATAACCTAATTCCCTATAACCATTAGCTCTGATACCAACTCTTCTGTCACACCCTGACCGCGTTAAAACAACGAAACCGCGGCGGAAACGTCGGGGAGTGGAGCAACAGAATTATTGTTTCACAACCATGGATTCAAAAAGTTTCGCTTTATTAAATATTAAACATTAACATTGTCTTGAAATTAAGTTAAAACACAACCACATCGTTTATCATTTGTTATTTAGTCACTAAGGCCTCGTCCAGTCCTAAGTGAGCATGCATCCTAGCAATCAACATCAATCAACACCACCTGAAACATATGTAAAAATAAAGTCAGCAAAGAAATGCCGACGAGCACTTAGGTTTTGTGTGAGTATAAGATTCATGGCTCGTTTACATGTTGAAACAACTGGTATAATTTCGTTAATCGATATTGGAAAACCTTTTCTTGTAAAACATTTGTATTGTAAAACGAATAACCAAGTCAAAACAGAATGGTTATAGTTTATAAAACCTCGATGCCATGAATCTTAACTCAAAACATTTGTTTATGTAAACCCAAATCGTAAATCGTTCTCGTAATAAAACTCGTATGGTTTATATCGTTTAGTAAACATCGTTTGTGTGATATCGTTTAAAATCGTTCATCAAAGTGAACTAAATAACGCCACGGAATGTAATATGATAAAAACACTTATATATAAGAAGTACCAGCGGCGTATCTACCATGCTTTTATCACATTACACTCGTCCCATTATCTAAATACTAACCAAAAACCAATCGTTCATTCAATTCGTTTAACTTATTCAAATCGTCCCAATCGTTCAAATCGTTCATTCCTTTCAATCGTTCAATAGTTCAAAATCGTTCAATCGTTCTCGTTTTAATTGTGAAAACTACTTTTGGCCGTCTCGTGGAATCCATTCAAACCTTCGTAACTCGTCCATCTTTCAACTCGTATTAACAAACCACCAAAGGGTAAGTTAACAATTAACAGGTTTAGTCGTTACCCACATAACCCCCATACATAACCATGGTGGTAGTCCGATAACGGGATTTGTCAGATCCTATGGTACCATAACCTAATACTGGTCGGCTTGATCATTGTTAATGAATGTTATTCGTTATGTAAATACGTCCATCAAGTTCGTTCACATTATCGAAATCGTTCTTGTTTAATATAAATCATAGTATTCGTTTTTGAAATCGTCGTTAAAAGCATCGAAATCTTTTAACACATATGAATCACCCCAAAACAATTGAAAACAGTAAATAGGGGAACTATGTACTCAAATCGAAGTGCAAAGTATCCTTGATTAAATGAACTAGCAAAGCTCGAGTAAACCAAGGAATTCAAGTAGCACCTAGTAATCGGATCGCTAGTTAATAAATCGACACCTAAATTGGAAGATCGGATAGAACGAGGTCTCGTAAACCAAATCAGTATTGGGACTCACGTGATATGGTTTAACAAGACCTACATTCTTATTCGGAACCTATCCTAAGTGCTTTCGACCCGTTACGACCGATTAAGGTAGCTTATGCTACTTTAACGCGCTGTTTGCGCAAAAGCACGTTCTAGACGCCTAACTAGTCCTATGACAAGTATTATATGCCCTAACATGTTTAAATATGTTGCATAATCAGTTTAAGTGACAAAAATTAAGTTACATATTCTTAAAATCCAATTATGCATGAAAAGGGCATTTTGGTCATTAACCTAAGGCATATAAACTACCTATCATATAACTAATTAAACTAAGTGACCATAAGGTATGACCTCGGAAGGTTATACCCTATCCAACTATGGTCACAAATATGCTTGGTCGGATCCTAACGATCGACCAAACGGGTCGGGTTCGAAAGTCTAAGCGGTTGTCAAGACCGCTTATCTTACGACCCTATACAAGCACTAGACTAAAAGTGACGAGTTAAACATGTTAAAACATGTTTAACTAAGTTAGAAAACAAGTTTGATATCAAAACAAAGTGTTTTGATACCCATAAATAGCTTCATCTCAAAATACGCATAAACACGTATTATGTCCGAAACTTTGACTCGTCACTTCGACTAATCAACGTGGTAATCAGTAGGTATAGTCACAAGGGACTATAACCATCGTGATTACGCTCACGTTGTAGAGTTCAAACGAACTTTGTGTTGACCAACTCATGGTCAAAGTAGAAAGTCAAACACTGTTTGACTTTCATGCTTGAAAAGCATAAAAAGTATGAAAGAAACTTACAAAAGGTCCAAGCTAAGATCAAGAACAAGAAAACTCAGGTATGAAGCTTCAACAAGTGAATACTTCAACTTAGAGCAGATCTTGAATGAAATGAGCAAAGAACCAAGTGAAAGACCCATGCTATTTATAGGAAGTTAAGATCAATAGGATCATTCCACTTGTTATGAAGCTCAATCATGGCCATACACTTGTTAAACATTGATTGGGTAGCTAGCAAAACAGGCAAACCAGCCCTCAACATGCAAAATCAGGGATTAAATACAAGGACAACAGCTGAAATGGAAGCTTCTGATTTTTGTGGTGCTGGCACTAGCTTACGGACCATAAGACATAGTCCTTATGGTCCGTAAGGACCTGCAGACCAGCTAGTTTTCACAGTTTGGCAGTTTTAGTCCCTGGGCTTGTTTCATCGCGTATTGGCACTTCTAACACTCGTCAAGCCCATTTTCAAGCTCTATAATGAAGTTAAAGTATATTTAACTTGAATTATGCTAAAAAATGCCTCAGATGTCGGTTTGTTTGGTTGTACGGTTGCGTTTGTCGTTTAATTACGACGGAAATCGTAACGAACGCGTGTACGACCCAAATTGCGAAATGAATGAAGTTTTTGCATTCCAATTACTAAAATAAAATATTTTAATGATTACAAAATTTTTGGATGTCCGGATATGTTCAGAACGTAAGATATGCGCGTAAATGCAAACTTATGCACTTTTTGATGCTTTTAGTCCCTGTTTGATCAAAAAGTTTATTTTCGCATACCGAACCCCTCAAATCCTATTTCTAAGCTATGTAAAGGATATTTAGGGTATGTTTAACTTATGATCAAGTTCCGGAATGTTCGTTACTGTACAAATCGGCATAGTTTTGCAGTTTGACACAAATAGTCCCTGCGATCGAATAAACTTGTTTTCGACACACCAAACCGTCCAAAACTTATTTCTAAGTTATGTAAAGGTTATTTAAGGTATGTTAAGCCTATTTCACTATTCCGGAGTGTTTTTCGCGCTAAACTGATTACATTTACGCATCAGTTTGTGTATAACTTTCCAGAAAGCGATTTAAAGCTTGAAATCGAACTCGAATCAAATCGTAAAATCATCAAACACAAATACACACATAATAACACCAAAACACGTCGTTTTAGTGATAATTGATATTGTTTTACATCGTAAATTGTTCACAGAGCACAGTTGACACAGTCGACATTGCTAATCTTTGTAAATGTTTTAGTTGAAGGTCCCTCGCATCTGAAGATGGCGAGAGTTTAACAAATTGTGATTTGATGGAGGAACGGTCTGAAGTATGAGGAGTAGAGCATGCGACCTAAATCACGTAACGATCATGAATAAGGTTAATGGCAAGGAAAGTCCGTAAGGGCAAGCATTTACCAGGTGCACGTTTTAAATTTACTGCACAAATAATAATATGCAACAGATATGTAGAGACTGATTGTTGCGTACATAGGATAGAAACTTGGAAAACATGAATAGGATACCTATCCAGGATGATGTTTCCAAGAGAAATTAAGTAGAAATATGTGTTATTCACGATTGTGAATAACAAGAGAATAACAGAATCAATTTATGTGGAAACTTGAACGGAAGTAATCATCCAAGTAAGTATTCTCAATATGAAAACTATTGAGAAAACTAACAATCACATTAACGAATGTGATTGTAAAATAGATTTATAAAAAGGAAAACATTTTATATGTTCAAAAATAAAACAGGTAAAACTAATGATTGTTAAATAGAAATTAAATAAAGTTTTAACAACTGAAACCATGAATATGGAAATGAATAGAGGAGTTACTTACATGGGGTGTGATGTGAAAATTATAAAAAGGTCATGTATACCATGTGTTGATCGGTTTCTCTGGCCAAGTAAGTAGTGAACACATGATACCATGAACTTCTTATAATGAATGCATTTACGCCCGATGTAGTAAGGATGGGGTGAATGAGACGAATTAAAAAGGTACCCAAAACGGACCAAATAAGCAAAATGTTTGATATTAAATATAAACGCAAGTCGGGTAACGAAAGCGTATTACATTAGAATAACGAGCCTGAGGGAAGGGACAAGAATCAATGTAAATGAAAATAGAAACCGATTAATGAGAATGTTAAGGCATAAGAATAAGGTTTGACTGTCATAAGTGATGAAATTCACACGAACGAGTCAAACAGATTGAATAAAGAATAAGGACTTGGTTGAATAAAAGCGATGGATTTCACTAAGACGACCAAATAAATCAAAACGGAGTCTTAATGCATACCGGAATGATTGTTTAGATAATGACTTTGGTAAAATACCTGACAGATGGGTAGGATTTCAAATATATGCGTAAACCAAGAGATGGGAACGCGAATTTGTAGGATCGTTTGCACGACTAAACGAGTCGTTCCGAAGAGATCTCGTCCAATACGAAAGGCGGAAACAGACGTATCGGAGTTATTTCAGCTGATTTGCGCTTAGATTCACTTAAACTGTCTCTTGTATTGATATGAGATCGTTTTACACTGCTGGAGACACTTCGGCAGAGCTTTGCTACCGGAAACCAAACGTTACAAATGAAATACTCAAGGCTACTATTTATAGGCAGACCCATTTCGCACGAGATGGCCTCACACGAAATGGCCATTGCCATTTCGTATGAAATGGACACATCTCATTTCGTGTGAAATGGTCACATCCTATATATTTCATATTTTATCGTATTTCGTGCCCGGTCTATTACAAGACTCGATACAAGACGAAGTCGACATACATATGCACCAACAGACTCCCCCTTGGATGTTGACGAAGTCTTCGGTGTCGAGTCTTCGGTATGACACATCTTCAGTCTTTATCTGTCTTCTTGCTCTCTTCAAAGAATCTGACATTGTTAGCATCCTCAATATTCTCTCTTCTCTCTTTCAGAATCGTAACCTGAGTGTATCCTCTCTCTAATTCTCTTGATCAGATCTCTTGATTCCTTAAGTTCTTCAGCATCAGCAACTTCTATCTTGAACACTGTTCTAGGATCTGAATCTGGCTCTTACGTCCTCAGACTCCCCCTTTCGATAAGCTGGGATCGGGGCCTGGAATTCACAATCTACAGGCTTTGGATCGGAAACCTGGCTATACAACTTTCACAGGTTCTAGGATCGTAACCTGGCTTTACCTGCACAATTCTCTACCCAAAACATAAGATATATATTTATGACAATTTTAATCTCTGCTTACAACTTGTAAAATCAATCTCACCACATCACTTGTTAGATTATGACATTTCTCAAACTTTTAACTTCACTCTTTATCTCAAACAAATTCTCCCAAACCTGTTGTTCATCATGTTTAGCACTCGGAATTTTGAAAATCAGCTTTTCAACATCAGTTGTCGAAAATAAGATGAAATAAAATCTTTTTTAATTTTCAAAATTTTAAGCTAAAACACAATCTTTTTTGGATTTTTGTTTAAAGAAAAGCAGTAAACGAAATATTTACAAACAAAATTTTTGTGAGTTTGTGTAAGAGGATCATATCAGTTTGTGACAAACCACTAGCACCGTTAAGCTTTAAACATTTTAAGTTCTAAACGATTCACTTAGATTGTCAGTATACTGATCCACTTAAATTTTCACACAAAGTTCAACTGTTTCGAGATACGAGATTACTGTTTTAAGGACTTAAACTTATTCGCGTGTCCCACCTCAGAATAAACTCCCGTATCCAGACTCCTATATTCAGTCTTACAGGTGAATGTACACTAATGATATCTGTAAGGGGTTAAATTCATGATGCCTGTTTCATTTTCTAGCATCGTATTCTGAGTAACAGTGATCGAGGTAGCAAAGGCATTGTAGAATTCGTTTTCCATGATTCGGTTTCAAAAATTTCACAAACTTAGACTTTCAAACGAAATGGATGATGTTTCACACGATCTGAGAAACTTGGTGCGAAATGGTGCAATTCGTGCGAAATGGAATGTTGTTTCAAGCTAAATGGATCCTTTTCTCCCAATTCGTGCGAAATGATGTTCTGAATTACCAATTCGTACGAGATGAAGATCTAATGAACTGTTTCAAGTGAATTGGCACTTGATGCGAAATGGAAACTCAGCTTGTGCGAAATGGAAGCAAATTCAAACTATATGGCATCCAATTCGTGCGAATTGGTGCTGATGTCACACTTTCAGACCGTTTTTCACAAAATTGATCAAGTTTTACTTCGATTTAAGGTCTGATTCTTTCAAGAGTTTGTTAAAACAGTGTTTCGCACGTTATATGTGAAAATCAAGCTATTTTATCCATCAAATCTCAGTTAATTTTGAAAAAATGGTGAAGAAAGTGAGTAGAAATCAGAATTTTAGATGAAAAACAACTGAAATGGTAAGAACTCTTCCTCCTGAGCTCTGATACCACATGTAGGATCGTTTGCACGACCAAATGAGTCATTCAGAAGAGATCTCGTCCAATACGGAAGGCGAAAACAGACGTATCGGAGTTATTTCAGCTGATTTGCACTTAGATTCACTTAAACTGTCTCTTGTATTGATATCAGATCATTTTACAATGCTGTAGACACTTCGGCAGAGCTTCGCTACCGGAAACCAAACGTTACAAATGAAAGACTCAAGGCTACTATTTATAGGCAGACCCATTTCGCACGAGATGGCCTCACACGAAATGGCCATTGCCATTTCGTACGGAATGGACAAATCTCATTTTGTGCGAAATGGTCACATCCTATATATTTCACATTTTTCTCGTATTTCGTGCCCTGATCTATCTAATCTATTACAAGACTCGATACAAGACGAAGTCGACAGACATATGCACCAACAGAATTAAAAGTCAAAAGGCTCGGATTATGTGTTATGACTAAAAGACGACAAAGTTTCACAAACGGAAATTTCGATAATTATGTTCAACTATTTCAAGGATGAACGGGTCGAATAAATGATAACATTTGATAATGCAAGTAAGCGCAAACCGAATAATGGGAGCGCAAAGTATTAATAAACCTATGTGATGGGTCATGAGAGAATATAAAAAGGAAAAACGCAAACCAGGCAAAGGGAGCGTTAAAAACATTAAGATAAAAGAAACTGGGTAAAGGGTTGAAGAGAAAATAGAGGCGTAAACCAAATAGCGGTAAGAGTGAGACAAACCGACGTGTAAATGACGTAAGGAGTCAAAGAGTTGGAAGGACAATCCGAAAGAAAACGAATGTAGCCTTAGACTACGGTTAAGGTCAAATGAATTTCAAAAGAGAAAATAAATGATTCTAAACATAAAAAGGGGTGAAAGCCTATAGAAATAGCCTACGAGGCTAAGTGAAAAAACCCACGGGTCACTTGAGTAAAGCGTGGGAACTAGTTACGATTCCCCGTGTAAAATAATAATAATGGAAGAAATAAATTCTTGTCGTCAATTCCTTGATATAAGTAATTGACATAAGTTAAAGAGAAAACGTTGAACTAAAATTCAGTTTTAGTGAGAAACCACATTTTGACGAATATGAATATTATGAGAGAAATTAGAAAATGGTTAATATTAAAGGATATAGATCTTAACACCGATAGGTGTAAGACGATACATTCGAAAGAAATATTTTCAATAATGAAAAGTCGATATAAACTTAAACATGACGTGATGTGATCACGATCACAAAAAGTGATATAGAATATAACCACATTGTAACGCGAATTACGAGATAGGAAATCATAAACACACAAAAGGCCAATGATGGCAACATGGTATACCAGAACGACGGGGTGTAAAGTGACGGTGACTAATCAGTCTAGCCGGTAAAACCATTCAAAGTCAAAGTGAGGTATTGACCTATATAAAGCACTTATCAATATAGGATTAGCATGAAGTAAACATGTTGACAGACTCATTCGACCGGGTGGTCAAATGACAACTCGGTCAAATAGGCGACAAGGATAAGAAATACAAGATGAAAGTTACGATGCGTGAGGACTTACACATGAAAAACGCACACGTCAATGCAAAGGTAACTTTTGACCAAAGAATGAATGCCTTGAAAATGAAACTATGTTCATTTGGTTTAAACCAAGGAACTTAGTAAGAAAGATTTCGGGGGGGAAACCTTTTTAAGGGGGTAGACTTGTAACACCCCAGAAATATAAAATAATATATATGTGTAAATATATATATACACACATGAGTTGGTCATAACCAAGGCTGACGTAACTAGGAATAAATAACCTGGTTAACTAAATGTTAGAAGATAACAAGGAAAATATGAATAAATGCACCTTTTAAAATAACTTTCAAACTTGAGGGGTTAAAAAGGGCAAAAGTGAAAAAAGTTAATAATTAAAACACCAAAACACACACATGTGTGTGTGTTTGGTCGATGTTTACAGGAGAAGAAAAAGGGTTCTCTTCAAGAACCCTAAACACACAAAAATTCAACAAATCAAAGAGAAATCGAGCTAAGAAATTGGGGCTTTAAGTAAATTCATGATCACCTAAGCTAGGAGATCACAAGGTATGTTGAATTTTGTTATTTGGTGATATTTGGAAATTCTGATTAACATTCATGAACGAAATTCTGGTATGAATAATGAATGTTATAGTGAAATTGATATGAGTACAAGTCTAGGAACAAGCCCTAGATGTAAACTTGTTGATTGAGTGCCATGAATTAATGTTTCGGTTAACTAATCATGTAGGTGCTAAGTGGGTTTTATGACAATATGATGAACACTTGAATTAGAGTGTTAAATGGGTGAACATTGATGTTGTGATGCAAGTTCTGGATGTAGTACATGAACACTAGACATAAGGGCGTGATATTGATGTTAAAAATTTGGTTAAAAAGTTAATCACAAGCTTGATAAAAGAAGTATACGAATCTCGCCCACAAGGTGCTCGTTATAACGCCTAAGTGAAATCGTGTGCCTACTAGTTTGTATATAGAACTTGATTAAAATAGGTATTCGGATGAATACCTAATAGCATGATGAAACAGGTTTCATTTATAGATGAAAATCCGTAGATTTTGCACAATGAAAGAATAAATCATCTTTCAGAAACGAGAGCTAAGTTAACTTGGTGTTAATAGTAGCATAAACTTAGATTAAAGAAAAATAGTTTAAAAACGGTGGCATAATATTGCCTACCGGATAATTGATGAAATGCCTAATGAGTTATTGATTGCAATTGCGCATTTTATATAATCATTAAAGGTAGTTGACTTATGAAAGTCAAACTAACCAATGATTAAGTCGAATAATAATTTCGACATAAAATCCGTAAGATGGAATAGTCGTAAGTAATGATGACTAATCTAACCGTCTTACGAATTATGATGATAGTTTGACGCTTGACAACCTAGGTGGAAGCTTGGGAAGGAGACGGGTCAAACGAATCAAGTAAGAAAGTTAAAGCGTAACTTGGAATGCACTGTAAGTAAAGCTTACACCCAATTATAAGATACGTATTTATTTTTATAGGTCATAAATACGACAACGGACTATATCCGAAATACGGGTTCCGACGCGAAACGATAAGAGTCGGAACGAATAAAATGATGAAAACCATGTTAATGGTAAAAAGGGGTCGAAATGGTAAATTAGTCATGAGATGACATATATAAAAAGAGTTTTTGGAATGGCTACTTTATAAGGTAAGCCTAGACGAATAATAAGGGTAAAATGGTGATTTGGTCACATATGGACGGATAAAAATGGAAGTTTAAACGATACCATATGGCATAAGCCATGTTGGGTTTAACGCGTAAGAAACAGATTTAAAAAGATACAACCATATGGTGAGAAAGTCGAAATGGGTTAAATAATGAAATGGTAAATATATACCATTCAAATACAAGTGCAAACTGTTTAGTCGTTTAGACCAAACGGGTCAAATAGTGATTTTTAGCGCCATTTGACAAATAACGACTAATAAGTATTTTCCGAGTCTAATGCTCACTGGGTAAAACGGCTTATGGAATTTGCATTCCTATAAATTAGCTAATCATTATGCAAGGTATTAAAACGGGTCAATACTTGACTCGAGCCAGGTACGCGTAAATAAGATTATAGTTAAACGTGTGATTTTGGTCATATGTCTTATTGAAAGTCCTTCGTCGAAAAAGGAGGGACTAAAATTGACCAAAAACGCCCTTGATCAATAAACTGGGTAAACGACCTTTAAAGGTTGTTTAGAAATGAGTATTATTACCAAGTAAGTCTTTGATAAATGTAAAAGTTATTTGCATAATCCTTTTTGGGACAAACGCCCAAAAATGGGTCTTTTCCGTAAAATTGACTAACTGAAGGGTAGATTTCTGAATAATTAGATTACCACAGTAAATCCACCACAAATATAGTTGTGGTGGAAGGCAAATAGACATCTTAATGTGGAAATAAGATGCGAGTAAACAATGAGCGAAATAGATGCTTAAATTAAAAGTCTAAACCTCTAAACGGGTCAAAATAAAATAAATGGTTAATTATTGGGTTTTCGTGATTAGAAAGCCACGAAATGAACGGGTGAATATGAATGAGTAGGCAAATCTCATAGCGAGAACGAATACGCTAGTCTCATGAAGCCCGGAGATTTGGGTAATATGATCAAGGATTAACCTTGGTCACAAATAGTGAAAATCATGCTAAAACATAATGGGTCGAATAATTTTCTATGTGATTCATCAGTCGATAGTTCATAAATTAGGATTTGTTGTTTTAGATGTAATAAACATAGAGGTAAACTTATTACGGTCGCATAGAAACAAGAATCAAGCGAATCGGATAAATATGTAGAAAGTTATGCTAGTTACAAGTTGTAACAAAGGGAAATGTGGAGCTGGGAATCTGTAGCTCAAAAATAAAAATAAAAACATTCTGTCGAAACGGGGCTCTCGCGTCGCGCGACAACCCAACGAAATTATTGTCGCGGCACGCGACAAGCTTCATCGAACCCGTCACGTGCAGATTGTTGTTTTGTTCAATATTTAGCTTAAAGAACTTGTTTTGTGGCGTTATAAAACTATCAAAACTAATGTTTATGATGGTTTATAAAAATGTAGGTATACTTGAAGTGCCGGATGACGATCAAGCTAGTTGAAGGACCGAACACGAACAAGATATAAGCTTCCGCGATGCAATTCATCGTCTTGTTTTAATCAACGAATATTTGTATATTAAGTTGAACAGTTTAAATTCCTAAATGTTTTGACAAACCCGTATTTTCAATGTATGTATAATCTTATAAACACAATTATAGTCGACATTTATACGTAAATCGTAGAAACGAACTAAGGGTCTTACACATAATCAGCAGCAACAAGCTATGCTCTCATTCTTGAACTTTAATGCTTCATCTGGATCCACTTGCTTGGATTTCTTCCAATTGGGTGGAGTTTTCTTGACCAGAGGATCATTGTTCATTTTAGTAATTCTGTCAATTTCTTCCAAAAGAGCATCTGATGACCAGTCTTTAAATTGAGAGTTGATTGTTTTGTAAGGCTTGTACTTCATTATGTGATCAATGTAATCAACCCTTAGTTCCTTTTCAAGCTCAGTGTCCATTGGCTGCTCAGACATGGATTTACTAAGTTCCTTAGCAAAGTCTTCAAGCTTTCTGACTTTCCTAAGCTCATGTGAAAGTTGACCTTGGTATTTCTTGTCACCCATCCCTTTGTTATCTTCTCTAGCTGTTATCTCAGTCTGTCTTACTTTCATTTTCAAATAGTCTTCCAAGTTCTTAGGCAGCTCTATTTTGAAGAATGATTGAATTTCTCCTTGAACTGTGAGCAACTCTAGAGGATATTTAGCAGCCAGAGGGATGACAGATGGTAGTGAACCAATTGGAGGAGTCAAAGTGGATTTAGGTGGAAGTGATGAGGATGGAATTATTTGAATGGTAACAGATGACAAGGGGATTGGTGATGGAATCTCCTTATCATCTTCATGTACAACAAATTTTCTTTTGTGTACATAAGTTAGTTTTGGTGGTGGAGGAACTTTAGGTGCTGAAGGTGGTTGTGAAAGGAATCTTTGAGGTGTTGGAGGTGGTTGGCTTGATGGTGGTGTATTGAAATTTATTGTTGCAGAGGATTGGCTAACCTCTGCTGAAACAACTGGTGTCTCAGCAGCTGTTTGCCTAACATCTACTAATGCTTTTGCTGCATCAGCATTTGTTGGGTGAATGGGTGAGGATGGTTTTAAAGCTTTCTTTTGCTTCTTTTATGGTGGTTGTTGAGGGGAAAGTTTGGTTTTGGGTGTAGCAGAGGATACAGACTTTGTAGGAGTAGCAGTGGTTTTAGGAAAGGTGGCTGTTGGTGGTCTATTATTTCTAAAAGACTTTCTTCTTTGTGAAATGCCAATATTATCCTTTTTCCTCTTCTCCTCCTGTTCTTTTTCCCAATTGTAAGCTTTGCTTTCTTTTGTATCTTGCTTCTTCTATTTTTCTAAAACTTTCTCTTCAGCTTGAATATTTAGGGTCTCATCAATTCCCTTTTTCTTTCCAAATTCTGAAGTTTTTGCAGAAGTTTGTTGTTTAGCAGACCCTGGCTTTTGTTGGACCATTGGTTTTGACTTTACTTTTGAATCAGGTTCTAACTTCCTCATCGAATCTCTCTCACCCTTTTTGGCATCATCATCGTCGTCTTTGTCAAAAACTGGTGCAGGGGAGGAGCCAGTAAGTTTGAGTAGATATTCTTTGATGCCCCTTATGCCTGCCTATGAATCTTTATACCTAGCCTCAACCATTATTCTGATAAATTCCATATGCTTGTTGTGATTGAGTTCAGCCAATTCCCTTTGAGCTGCAAGGATGGGTTGCACAGAGTTCCATAGCTCTTTGGTAATTTGCTGAGTACTAGGCTGACATTTAGAAATCTCCATCATCTGCTTCATCATATCTTTCATTTCAGCAACAAATGTTTCAACTGAAGACATTCTATCCATCAAATCCTTGTATCTTAATTAATCACCTAATTTAATAGGATCATCTGAATTCCCACCAGAGGTGGTTGTATTTGTTTTGATAATAGGAGAAGACTCTATATCATCAGAAACAAATGCCCCTTTTTCTTGGTTCTGGGGACTTCCCACTGGAACAGAGGTTCCAGTTGTAGCCTCAACAGTGGTTGCCTTCAAGGGAGTCTTAAGTATGAAACCACTGTCCAACTATAAATCAATGGATTCAACAGTTGTAGTGGCTGCTCCACTTGAACAACCACCAAGAGTTTAGTAAAACTCAAGGGGTGTAACCTCCTCAACTGTTTGTGGGTTAGCAGATTGAATTGGTTCAGATACAGTCATTTGTTGGGTTATACTCTCAGTAATGTGTTGGTGAAAAGGACTGTTTTGAGTCTGAATTTGAATTGCTTCAAACAGTGGTAATATGGTTGGTGGAATTGGAGATGAAGGTTATGGTGTGTAAAGAGACATTGCCCTCTGAGAAAGGCTTTTAAGCATACTTTCAAATGAAAGTAGTGCTTCATGATGTGGTGTCCCTGTGCTTACAACATGATCCTTTTGTGAGGATACATGAGGAGTTTGGTCGATGGGTTGAGATCTTTCCACATGTTGTGAGGAAGTAGCAGCAGTGGTTTCAAGTGACATTTGTGTTGTCACTGGATTAATATCTTGGATCTCATCTTCCAGCGGACCCTCTTTATTGGTTTTTGTGGGCTTTTTGGATTTGGTAATTTTCTTTTTGGGTTTTGATGGTGTGGGCTTCACAACACTGGTTGTGGTGCTGTGATCACCAAGAGTAGTGGGCTCAGCAACAGAGGTTTGAGCAGCAGATGTGGACTCATCTAAAACATTCTCATCCCCCTTTTCTTGTGTTTTTGAAACAGTTGACTCATTGGCCATAAGGCGAGTAAAAGTTTTAGAAGTAAGACTATTTATTTTAAAGGCTACACCTTGTTCAAAATCCTTTTTAGAAACATGTTTTGTAGGTAGTAGCTTAATAGTCTGGGGTACATAAGAAAAGCATTATTTGCCCCCTATTAAATGTTCTTCACATTTGAGACCAAGTCTAAAAATAGTTCTTGGGAGTAGTTAAAATCAGATTTTGTCAAAATAGCATATCCTAAGTAATAGATTTTTAAAGGTATTTCATTCAAAGCAGTGGTCTTAGCAGAAAGACATATCAAGAGGGTATTGAAAAAGAATTTCATAGGAGCAGGAAAAATTGGTTTAAACGTTGTAACTCCTTTTAACTGTCCTTCATACCCCCTCTCAATCAATTATGCATGAAGTTCATTTTTGGCAAAAGAGGTCTTACCTGCCAAGTCATTCAACCCAAGCGTTGTTGATATGGTAGTTGGGGTTATTGCAGCAAGGGTACCTCGGACTTTTGAAGTTATATCATAAGGCACTTTCTTTTGTTCTTCAATTTCAGCATTTGCCCAAAAATCACGGAGTGTATCTTGATAAGTTGGAGCATTGGCAGTAAGAATGTCTTTATATTTGGATGATGTAAGAACATCAATTATTGAGTGATAAATAGTGTTTTTTTTCGGTTTTCTCAAAGATGGGAAGATAGTTATGGGGGTTTTTGATTGTCAGAGCCATGATCGGAAGAGAAATTTGTGAAAATTTGAAGAAGAAGATTTGAAAGAGAAGATGGAAACCGCTTTGGAGAATTTTGAATCGAGACGACAAGTAAAAGCTCCATTTGAAGATGAAACAGGGTTTTATAAAGTGAAAAAGTGAATACTGACGTGGCAGCGGTTTCAAAGATTTGACGGCTAACATCTGTCCATGTGGCAACCTCTGTTGGAATAATGCAGGACAGTTGTTTGGAAACAACTGTTGGGCAATAACAGTGGTTGTTGGAAACAGTGAAATGAACAGTGGCTGATTTTAGTCTATCAGTGGATAGACATCAGTGGTTGAGACCAACAGTTGTTTGATCAACACTGGTCCAAGCAGTGGATAAAGGAAAACAGAGGATACCTTTCAGCAGTGGGTGAATTTTTAGCCAGTCAAAGGTTTGAACAATCAGTGGTTATGGACAGACTTTAAGGATTCATGAAAATTTTTCATTTTAAGCTATTTTTCAGGATGGATTTTTTATTTTCTGAAAACATTTTAATGCTTTTTATTCATGGAAAACAAAGTTTTGCCTTTTAATCCATGTTTAGCATGCCAATCCTAGAGATCAAGCTTTCAAAGGTAGATGTGTCGAAAGATTTTGTCAACACATCTGCCAGCTGATCCTTAGTTGGAACATGATGCAGAGAAATCAAACTTTTTTCATAGAAATCCCTCACATAGTGATGTCTGATGTCAATGTCTTTGGTGGTTAAGTGGGAAACTGGATTTTTAATGATGTTTTCAGCTACTTGACCATCCAACATGAGAGGAGTCTTTAGAGTAGTTACACCAAAATCCAGCAATTAGTTTTGAAGCCACAAAAGTTGGGTTGTACAGCTTGCAACAACAATGTATTTAGCTTCAGCGGTGGATGTGGAAACGGCTGCTTGCTTTTTTGCTTTTCCAAGATACTAAGCAATTGCCTAGAAATTGACACCCTCCTGATATGGACTTTCTTGTTGTGTTGCAACCAGCAAAATCACTATCTGAAAAACCTGAAAGCTTGATATTCCCATTAGCAGGATACCAGATACTAAGTGTGGGGGCACCTTTTATGTATCTGAATATTCATTTCACAGCAATGAGATTAGACTTCCTAGGTGCTGACTGAGATCTGGCACAATCACATGTTGCAAACATGATGTCTAGCCTTGATGCAATTAAGTACAATAAAGACCCATTCATGCTTCTATACAATGTTTGATCAACCAAGTCATCCTTTTCATCAGTAGTGACAAGCTTTGTGGTTGCCATGGGTGTACTACATGGTTTACAATCATTCATCTCAAATTTGTTTAAAAGTTCTTTTACATATTTTCTTTGATGAATAAATGTTCCATTTTGCAATTGCTTAACTTGGAGACCAAGAAAGCATTGGAGTTCACCCATGGCACTCATCTCAAATTCTGCTGTCATGAGTTTTCTGAACTCTTCACACATGGAGGTACATGTGGATCCAAAGATGATGTCATCAACATAAATTTGGACAATCATCAGATCCCTTCCTTTCCATTTTAAAAACAAAGTTTTGTCAATTTTACCCCTTGTAAACCCAATGGAAATTAAGAAGGTGGAAAGAGTTTCATACCAGGCTCTAGGTGCTTCTTTCAAGCCATACAAAGCTTTGTTGAGCTTGTAGACATGATCAGGAAAATGGCATCTTCAAAACTAGGAGGTTGATAAACATATACCTCCTCTTGAATCTTTCCATACATAAATGCACATTTTATATCCATCTGGTACACCTTGATGTTGTGGTTAACAGCAAAGGCTAAGAACAATCTGATGGCTTCAAGTCTTGCCACATGAGCAAAGGTTTCATCATATTCTATGCCCTCTTCTTGTCTAAAGCCTTGAACTACTAACCTGGCTTATTCTTGACAACAATGCCCCTTTCATCAGTTTTGTTTTTGAAGACCCACTTTGTGCCAATTGGACATACATCCTTTGGCAGTGGCACAAGTTCCTATACTTGTTGTCTTTTAAACTATTGGAGCTCCTCTTGCATAGCTTCTACCCAACTATTGTCTTTCAGTGCCTCTTGGTACTTGACTGGTTGGATGAGAGATAGAAAGCCAGCAAAAAGACAGATGTTTTGGGATTGACTTCTTGTGAGAACCCCTTCAATGATGTTGCCAATGATTTGGTCTAGTGGATGAGATTTAAGGAAGTTTAGATCTCCTTTGTATAGAACAATGGCATTGAATGGGGAAGGCTGCAGATGTGAATCATCTAAGCTAACATCTGTTGGCAATTTTGAAGAGCTAACATCTGTTGGGGATGAAGGTGGAGGAATAGGAGGAATGGGTGTGGCACAATGTTGGCTTTTATCCACAGATGATGGACTTTTGTCAACAGAGGTTGGACTTGATGAAGTGGCAGAGGTTTGATCAACAACTGTTGATGCAGTAGTGGCAGAGTTTTGGCAGCTGTTTTGAACATCTGCTTCTCTGGTGGTAATGACTTTGTATTGTGGAATCACAATGTTAAATCCATGATCTTGTGAGAAAGATTATGGTGTACCTGCAAGGTTAGTCTTGACAGACACATCTTCAAATCTAAATTTATCAAGGTCAAATAATTTAGCAGGATTTGCCAGGATTTTAATGAAGAAAGTTCATTGAACTTTACATTCAAGGTCTCTTCCACACATCTAGTCCTTGTGTTGAACACTTTGTAGGCTTTGGCAGTGGTTGAGTATCCCAGAAAATAACCACGATCCACTTTGGCTGCAAATTTTGAAATTAAATCTTTTAACTTTAAAATGAAGCATGGGCAGCCAAAGATTTTGAAATGTGAGATCAGTGGTTTGATCTTGAATAGAGTTTCATAGGCGGTCTTTTAATTCCTGGGGTTGATTAAAACTCTGTTCTGCACATAACAAGCAGTGTTTACAGCCTCTGCCCAAAAAGTTAAGGGTAAACCTGAGTCTGCAAGCATTGTTCTGACAGCTGCTATCAAAGTTCTGTTTTTTTCTTTTCAACTACCCCATTTTGTTCCGGTGTTCTTGGGATGCTGTACTGCCTTACAATCCCTTTTGACACACAGAACTCATCCAACTCCTTGTTTCTAAACTCTGTTCCATTATCACTTTTAAAGATTTTTACTGGCAGATCAAATTGCTTTTCAATTGTTTCACAAAGTCTTGCAAAATACCTGTAGTCTCATCCTTAGAGTGTAAAAAGTAAGTTCATGTAAACCTTGAAAAATCATCAACAATAACAAGACAATATCTTTTCTTTTTCAAACTCATGATTTTTACAGGGCCAAACAAATCCATGTGCAACATTTGTAAGCACTGGGTTATTTTGGACTCTTCAATGGACTTGTATGAGCTTTTATGTTGTTTATCTTTTAAACAGGAAACACAATTCTCTTCACAAGTAAAAAATTTTGGTGGAAGGCCTCTTACAAGGCCTTGTTTTGAGAGTGAGGTGATAGTTTTAAGATTTGTGTGACCAAGTCTCCTGTGCCATAGTTCTGTATCTTTGGTAGAGGCAGCTGAGAACAGACAAGCATCAGTTATTGAGTTATCCTTCAACATATCAACCACATACACATTGCCACTTCTATGAGCAACAAGTTGTGTTTTGCTCCCGACTATGGTTTCCTCAATCTTTTTAACCACTTCTGGCCCAACAATCTTACAAGTTTCCTTAGTGAAGAATGACCAATAGCCCTTATCACTCATTTGAGACACACTAAATAGGTTAAATTTAAGATTGTCAATAAGATTGACATTTTCAAACTTGATTTTCCCAGCCTGAACAGTCCCTAACCCCAACACCTTCCCTTTTAAATCGTTAGCAAAGGATATATCACCCCCTCCATGTTTTTTGAAATATTTGAGTAGGGTTCTACATCCAGTCATGTGCCTGGGGCTTCCGTTATCTACATACCATAAACTATCTAAGCATGCAGAAGCTCCCTGCACATCAAGTAACAAATTAGTTTAGGTGGGTCTCCAAAGCCAAGATGGCTTTGGATGGAGTCATAGACAGGTCAGCCTCAAGTCCAAGAGAATGGACAGTGGTTTGGTCAGATGTTTGGATAGATTTTTGTAACCACTGCTGAGGATCATCTCCTGTCAGATGATGATAACCGTAAGGATGCCTATTCATTTTTGGTTTAGATGGCCTTTTGTAGGCTTCATAACCATGAGGGACATTTTGGTATGATGGTTGACCATGTCCCCTTGGGAATTTGTTTGCAGGTGGTGCATCTATTACTTGAACCTCTCTGGGAACAGAGGTTGCATTCAGCTGTTTTGTAACAGGTGTTTGGACAGGGACAAAGGTCTGTTTGTTTTTGGATGTTGATTTTTGTGGACTCTTTAGTCTTTTTGATGTATACTCTTTTCTTTTAACTTCAAAAGTTTTGAGATACACACACTATTGAGTTAGATGATTTATTTTTCCACAAATTGTACAATGAGATGCAGGCACAATCACATTCGTTTTGTTAATGTCATATGCTTTTAGAAGAAAACAATCTTTTGTGTTATGATTCTTCTTTTCATAGAAATCACAAAACAGGTCTTTGACTTTCTCTTTTCTTTTCCTTTTTTCAACTTCCTTTTCAACAGAGTTTGTAACCTTTGCTGAGATGTCTTTTAAATGAATGATTTTGACCTTAGGTGCTTTGACACCTTCAATTGTGGAAAAATCCATTGGCTTAAAATTTTCAAGAATGTCACATTCATCAGACCATGTGGGTTTGAATTGATACTTTTCAATTTCCTCAAAAGTTGAGGATCCCTCTGGTTTTTCTAAAACAATTTTCTTTCCGTTTTATCAGTGACTTTGATTTCTTGACCAACCAAGTTTGTTGGAATTACTTCAACCAAGCCAGATTCATTTACAACAGTGTTTTCAAAAATTTGGTCATTTTTCCTAAATCCAATGCCAAATATCACATTGCTTTTGATCTGCTTCTCAAGTATCAACTCATAACCTTTACAATATTCTACCCATTTTACATAAGTGATTTTGATAGACTCAAGCTCCTTTTACAACTTTGGTATTTTTCTACCATTGTTTGGATTTGATCTTTGGTTATACTTGATTCATGTTCTTAGCTGCTGATTTCACTTTCTTTTTCAAACAATTTGGATTTTAACTCTTTAAAAGTTTTCTCAAATTGCACTTCATCATTTAAGATCTTGTTTCTAAGGTTTTTATTCACCTCTTTTATGTTAGGAAAAGCAATAATGCATTTATCTGAACACAAGTCTTTTAAAACCTGAGGTGATACCTTAGCAACAACCATCATGGCACAATCACATTCACCATTACACACACTTGAATCCCATGGGTTATTCAGAGGTTCCAACAGAGGTTCATCAACCATTTCTTCTAACATCTTTTCACCAACAATTTCTGTTGTAACATCTGTTTCAGCTTTTTCTTCTACCACCTTAGATTTGGACTCCACTTCCTCAGATTCAAGCCCTCCAGGTATTGTTTCTAGTGCTATAAAACATAATTCATCAGGTAAAGCTTCAGAATTAGCAACTAGAGAAAAATTTTCATTAGTTAAATCCTCAGGTAAGCTACTCCAATCAACAAAGCGTTGTGTAAAGAAGCTCTATTGACTGACCTCTGCTGGTGCAGATGTTTGTGTAGCTTGTGGTGCAAGTTACACTTGAACCTGGGGTGTAGGGGCTTGAACATACTGAATTTGAGGAATAGTGGTTTGGACATACTAGACAGGAATAGTGTTTACAGGGTGTGCAAAATGAGCAGTGTTTTGCATTTGAGGAGCAGGGGTATATTGGGAATAATGGACAGTGTTTTAGGTGTTTTGAGGTCTTGGACTAGGGTGAGTGATTATGGGACCACTGTTTTAACTCCTACGTTCCGTGGCAAAGTGACCAAGACTATTACACTTATAACACTTAATCTTTGATTTATCCAACCCAACTTTTAAATTCCCATGCAACCCTGGAAACTTCTTACCAGTTCTTTTATAAAACTTGCTTGTTCTCACACTCAACAAGGCAAGTTGATGCAAAATGTCCATTTCTTCCAGATTTGTGGGGTCAAAATGTTGAAGGTCATTTAACTCAAAGGACACGTTGTCAGAGACCTGGTTTTCCCCATTTGCTGTGAAAGCATAGTTGGGTGAGTAAGAATCAGAGTTGAAGGCTCCACCAGCTGTTATGTCAATGTAATGATCATAACTCTGATCCTTACTACCACTAGATGACTCTTCCTGACCAAAAAGTGTTGTACTACCAAAAGAGTAGTCATCAGCCACTTTTCCTGACTCTTGTAACTTTTTTTTTTCTGGTTAAGCTCTCTCTCGTAGGTGAGAAGCCTACCATGAAGTTGAGTCAATCTCATCTCCTTGAACCCAACAGAATTTCTAGTAACAAAGGTTGTAGTGTCCCACTTTTCTGGCAATGATCTAAGGAACCTACTATTTAAAGTTGAGTTAGCATATTCCATATTAACCAGTTTTGGTTCACTAATCAAACAACTAAACCTCTCAAACTACTGGGTTAATGACTCTCCCTTAACATGAAAAAAGTTTCATATTGTTGGTTCAACACTTCTCTGTTGTTTTCAATGACCTCTTCTATACCACCGAATTGCTCTTTTAGTGCATCCCATAACTCTTTTGCACTGTTACAATGTAACAGGCCAACATAGATATCATTGGGTAGTGCTGTAGCAACTATACTGAATGCTTTACATCTAACTCAATTTTCTAGAAATCCTGCTCAGAGTAATTTAGGATTCTTTGGTACTTGGACCATGGGATCTTCTGCACACGGAACCATCGGAACATGTGGTCCGAAGATAACCTATTTCCAGCAACCGTTGTTTTGCTTTGCAAGTACATGACCCATCCTACGTTGCCAGATATTGTACTCAGATCTGACAAGCATAGGTGGCTTGTACAGGGTGCTAGTGTTATGAGGATCTTGTGTGTTTTGAGACATTTTGGTTGTTTTACAAAGTTTTTGTTTAACCAATTTTGCACGTGATTAAACTTTTAATTCTGTTTTTCAACAAATACGAACAAACGCTATCAATGAATTGAGCTGATCTTTTATATCAAATTGATTGTTAAATCAAATTTGATTAACCTAAGCTCTGATACCAATTGTTAGGATCTGAGTTTGAATTGTTTGTGTTTGTTTAAGATGAACAAATGGAAGATGATAGAAAGATGAATAATATGCATCGTAATGAATGTAAACTTTATAACACAAACAACGAGAGATTTGCTTTCATCATGAATACTTTGTATTGAATGATTGAATTACACAATGATTCATGTACGCATGAATACATCTACCCCTCAGCCTGAGATCACAGTGTTTGTTCATATAAATGCAAGTGAGTGAAGTGATCTAATAGAACAGTACATGCACCGTTCTATTTATAGTACAAACCTAACCATTGTGGAATCTTTGTTGACGTCACCTAGACAATGACATCTAACAACTATAACAACTTCTAACCTCTGCTAAGATGAACACTGTTACATTTACAAAGCACTAATTACAAACAATGTTGACTCTGTCATCTGATGAACTCTATCCTTTGATTAGTTCTATCCTCTGATGAAGCTTTAGCAGACCTTCTTCAAAGGGTGATCAGACCTTTGCTTCCAGCAAACCTTTGGTCTTCATCAGCGGTTTAGCTTTAGCAGACTTTGTGAATCCAACAGACCTTAGCTTTGTAGATGACCTTAGAAGCAGCAGTTGTTTAATGCCTTTGTTATTGGGAAGAGAAGGAATCCAAAACACTGTTATTCATGATCAGTTGTTTGCAGAACTGTTTTGGCTTTGTATCATCTGTTCTCAAGATGGGATCCACATGAGCCAACACAAGTATTATCTTGGTGATGCAGTGTATGTACACATACGAGGATTTATGGCTCCGTATCGTAATGTGAGGTATTGGCTTGGAGATTTCGCCGAAGACGTGCATTGACTAACATAGAGAAATTTAACCATGCACATGCAAAACTTCGGAACGTCATTGAGCGTGCTTTTGGTGTCTTGAAAGCAAGATTCCCTATATTGAAGAGGATGGCATCATTTCCATTGGTTACACAAAGGAACATTACCATTGCATGTTTCGCGCTACATAATTTTATAAGGAAAGAGGGTTTGAGAGATGAGTTGTTTACAGGATACAATCAACCCAATATATCATTGCATAATAGGCAAGTGTACGTTGATGCTGATAAAGACGAGGTTGAAGCACATGGTACTGCATCGGATCGGGAATATATAACTCAGTTACGAGATGAGATTGCTGAGCAGTTAATGCAAAGTATGGAATTAATGTTTTAAAAAAAAGTTATTGTGTTTTTATGAATATTATTTCAGTATTGTATAACTATTATTTAAATTTGAATGTTGAAAAACTCTTTTAAGTTTAATAAATCGGTTTATTTAGATTTCAGTTTATTTCAGTAGCTTGCAAAAGTTAAAAAAACAAATAGTCTTCTTCTTAAAGACTTCAGAGGTTTGGTCCACCTCTTCTGATACAGATATCTGCAGATGTGATCCGCAGACTGCAAATGTTTTACCTCTGTAAAAACAAACAGCACCTAAGTCTTCTCCAACATATTTTAACTCAACATTCCTTTGTGTATATTTGTATAATCTTCTACTCAATTCTTGCATGACCTCCTTTTATGTCACCTTCATAAATCCCATTTGCCATGTTAATTAATCCCCACATATTGGTCGTGAAAAGAACCTAGAAAGAGGAGATAAAAATTAATTAATGCCTTATTAATTTGTTAATTAAGTCTCACAAATGAAATGTCAATCATAAATATTAATCACTTCGATATAATTTTCCTTTGGACGAAATACATTGTTTTAGTTCGTTGTCTTTTAAAATTATCAAACTTTGTATCTCAATTAAATGCAAGTAGAATTTAATGTAAACAACACTAAAGTTACTCAAAAGTGTCGTAATATTTATATAAAAATATGTATATTTAATAGCATATCAGGATGTTACCCGAAGGTTGTATTAATCGAATTAAAGAGGTAATTCGTTACCTTATACGAAAGAATCATATTCAAATGACTCAATTGAAGTTGATTGTCGTCGGACCTCCAGCAATAAGGATGAGCAATAAGGATGACGATGGTTATTTGTAATGCCGGCGAGAGAGGGCAATGACGCAATGGTGGCGACATGCAAGTGGTATGCGATAGCAGTGACCCGAAACTTAACTTAGTTTCCGGTGACATCAATGAAGATTCTGAGTTCGAGAGAGATGTATTGAACGCTTTGTGTAAGTTTCAAATAGTGATATTATCGACAACAATCATGGGCCTTAACTTCATAGTAATTGCGAATGATGATGGTTTCAGTTACAAAGTTAATTAATGATCATTTATCGATTTAAGATAAATCGTCGGTTTCGAATTTCATTCGAACTCCCCGTAGGTTTCTATGGCGTCATTAAGAGTTTCAAGAATAAACAATGCCTACAATTTATTTTCAAATGTGCTAATATCCCGTGAAGTATTTATAGTCTTCAATACAAGCCCTTTTAGTTAAATTTGAATTTTTTACTTAACATTTACATTTTATACTATATATATATATATATATATATATATATATATATATGGTAGGGTTCATAAGTGAACAATGATGTATTTGTGAACAAAATGAACTTATCATGACTATTGATTTTGTAGATCTAGATTTTTCCTTTAGTGGCAAGATTGTAATTATCTTTTTTAACTTACATATATTTTAATAGACACAATGGTATAATTGTATTTTTCTTTCTTCATTTAATTAATTGATTTTTTTTCTCTCCTGATTTCTCTTTCCAATTAAAATAATATTTTATTACATTCTCTATATTTTTTTCTCTCACAAATTACCTAACTTAATATTTGATAATTTAAAAAAAAGAATACACACATTATCAAATATTTTTCCATCTAGAACACGATTAAATATTTTTTATTACATTCTCTATACGTATATGTATTAGATCAATATTTGATGAAAAGATGCATAGTGGAAACAATATATAATAAAACACAAGTGTATAAGTCTGGTATATACCGACCTATATACACTATGTACTTGAATAATACACAGGTGTATATGTCTGGTATATACTGACCTGTATACGCATATGTACTTGAATAATACACAGGTGTATAAATCTGGTTTATACCGACCTATGGGAACAAGATGTAATAATACACAAGTGTATAAGTCTTGTATATACTGGTCTTTATTCACATATGTTAAAAAACATAATTTAATTAGGTTTAATATTTAATTTTAAAAACAACGTAAGAGTTTATTTAAAAAAATATTAGCCCTTCAAGATCTTGTAATTAAAATAATAGAGAAATAATTAAAAATGAGAGGGGGAGAAAGAGAGAGAAAGTTAAAGTATGAGAAAATTAAGGGATTTTAATTAAAAATACTTGGCTAACCTCAATCTTGTGACAACCCGAACTTTCGAGACTAGTGCTATCCGTTTCCATGATCTCAGACTTGTATTGTTACGCCTTAGTATATTTAATCGAATGAATGTTTTATTAAACGAGAGGAACATTTAGAATGTAGTTTGGACACGCGATCTAGTCGGATCGCACATTCCTCTCGTGATCGCACACTCTCACACCTCGGTATCTTTTAAAACTCTGCCCACACATTCTGTTCGGCGCAAACTGTTCTCGAGCCCAAACCGAGCCCCACTTAGTCTTTTCTACGGGTATACATGAGGAGTTTGCACACAATCAGTTTCTCTCATCATTTGCAAACCCTAATCCCCACTACCATTGGACGGCGACGGCGACGTCTCCATCTCCCCCACAGTTCGACGGCAGAAGTTCTCATCCGAAGCTCTCCTCCTCGTTCTTCTGAGCATCCTCGTACACTCAATCCTTTGGTTAGTTATCATCCTTGTAAATGAACCTTTCATTGTTGTGATCGATTGTGTTATTACTTGGTAATTTGGGATGCTTGATGATAACGATTGCCATGAGTTTGATTGTCTGTGATGATTGTTTAATGTTAGGGCTCTTGTATATAACAGAATTGGATGAAATTGTTGAAACAATGAACTAGTGAACCGAGTTTAGTAGTATATTTGAATATAGAGGATTGTGTTGTTTGATCCGATTGAATGTTGATCTTGTGCTAAAGTTTTGTTAATAATTCGATGAGGATGATTATCTAAGGAAACAGTTTCGTATAGGGTATAATGGGATTGATCTGATTTGAATGATTGTTGAAAATGATTATTGTTGTTTGAATTGATTGGATGATGATTATGTTGTAACTGCTTGGTTATGATTAGGGGTTTAGAAAATTAGAAACTGGTAACCGATTGGATCTTGTAACTGATTGGGGGAATATGTTTGCGTGAAATAAGGAAAGGGTTGACTTAGTTAATCACACGTTTGGAATCGCACAAGTATATACATGATGAGTCGCACAAACAAGTAATCGCACAACACCTCGGGCCTAACACTGATATTGGCCGCACAAGCCCAGAGTCGCACATTCGGAACCAATCGCACAATTTGGGTCAGTCGCACAAATTGTATCTTTGGGCTTACTGGTTTGGGCTGCACTAACTGGTCGCACAACAATTATAGGATCGCACAAGTTAGTTGGGCCTGTGAAATCTGTTGGCCGCACTCGTCAATCACACAACCCAAAACCCAAAACCCAAAACCCAATCGCACACTTGCAATTGGGCCGGTCACGTTGGATCGCACAAGTGACTAAATTGGATCGCACAAGCTTACACCTTATGATTTGGGCCGAATCGCATATTAGGGCCCGATATGAAATCGCCCACACTTGGACGTCCAATGTTCTGAACTATTATGTGGTTAGATGATTATGGATCTGCATGTGTGTACAAATTGATGACCTACATTACATGGTAGCTGTTGAATGCATGAATGTTTGCACCAAACCTAACTGTTATGTGATTTGTGAAACATGAACTTGCATATGACATAGATACTTGCTATATAATGATATGGATTGTTGAATGATTTCCTGTTACGGCTTGCATAACGATGTATGCTGTACTTGTATGCTACTTATGTGACGTGTACGTAAAATATGTGATATACCTGAATATTAAACTGACTTTTTTTGGTAACCACGTGTCACACCCCTACTTTCCACGTGTCACCGGTGGGCCCGGTGGGGAGTATCGTGACGTGGTTGGCAACATAATAGTCAAACAACACAATATATAAATGCACAGCGGAAGCAAAAGATAAATATATTACAATCCGAATGTGAAGTAATATCCAGTATTACAACGGAAAGTAAAGGATCCACAGGCGGATCTTAAAATATAACATTTGTTCAACAGACTTTAGACGCCTAGAACTTGCAAGATTCCTTATTAACGTCCTGAACAGCTTCCAGCCTATTACGTACTTGTACCTGTCACTTAGACTTTTGAAAATACGTCAGTTTTCACTGGTAAATACACTCAACTGACTCATTTGAAAAGAGTTTAAGAAAATTGATTTAGATGCACCAGGCACAACACATTTTGACACTTTGATTAAAATGCACAGGGGAAAAATTTAATCTTTTATAACTTGGGAAAATTATTTGTATATAATCTTGTATACAGTTTTACTTATTTGTCGTCCATTAGGGCCGGTTAGAAGAGTCGGACAGATTAACTGACACGCCACAGGTATAATGCCCACAGGCTATCATCCTCTAAGTGGATTACCAGTTCCGGTATAGTGCCCACAAGGATGATACCTCGGAGTGGATTACCAGTTTTTACATAAGGCATCTGTCAGGTGTATGCCTACACCCCGTGCTTAGGTCGTGGCCATTTCTTAAAATGATGCCAAGGATATCCGGGACATGGTCATTAACCCCCAAAAGCCATACACCAAATAATACATATTAAACAGGTTATGTAAATACATCAATCACAATCCGATTTAAATGACTACATACACCTGAGCAAGCGGTACTTTTATAGTGCCGTATCCCAAGCCCGTATAGGGAAAATAAGTTAAGAGTATTTACCTGAGCTAGCTCCTGTCTTAAATAGCAAGAATTAATAACTCAGCCGTATTCACTTAAGTAAGCGTAGGTACAATTTACCGGAAGGCTCTAGTCTGGAATGATGGTATAAATACCCAATTAGAAGACTAACGGGTCTTTAATTAAGCCTAAGCTTAGACCGGTTAGTCTTAAAGAAGTATACGGTTCAAACGCATGATTAAGCGAAAACCGGAATAGAATCTGTTTTAGACCCGACAAGTTTGAAGACTTGTATAATATGGGTAATCTAACCACCTTCTGGATTTTGAGATAAAACCGATAAGGTTTGACCCGTTTAGGCTAATTTATGTAAACTAGTTACATAAATCGAACCGAACGCGTAATAAGCGTAACGGGTATACATATGAGCCATTTACAGGTTTCCTAAGTTAATATCCTTCATATATGTTGTGACATCAGTAAGATGTCTTTTATTATGCCCGAAATGAGTTTAAACACAAACTATGCCCCGTAGGGGTAGTTTGGTCATTTAAAAGGTTATAAAAGAGTTTAAGTATTTACCTGAGTTACAGGTCTGATGTAATCAGCAAAAATACTTATTTTACTAAGTTATAACAGTAGGATAAAGTATATATATGTGAAATTGATCAATTATAACCAAACTATGCCCCGTAAGGGTATTTTGGTAATTTCACATAAGTCGAAAAGCTCAAAACTGAAGTCTGAGTTTATCAACCTTTGCTTACTGTTAAAATATTATAATTTGCCTCCAATATCAGTAGGTATCACCCTTGGTATGTTTAAAATAATCTTAGTACATATTATGCGTTAGAAACGCTTAATTTGGCGATTAAAAGCCGTTTACGGGTTCGATACATAAAGCTGATATTTTTACTATTCCAGAAGGCTTAAGATAATTTATTTATCATTTAAGATCAGTAGCAAAAGGTTTGGAGTCGTTTGGATATGTAAAACTCATTTTATGGCCCGTTAGGGCAAAACCGACCATTACCGGATTAAGCCTACGACTATAAGTTATGCTCAGCCTAAAATTTATTAAAAATCTTTAAAAATCCCAAAATAATATATTATATCAGTGGGTAAAAGATTTGATATAAAAAAGTTGGCTTAACTAGGTTATACGCTAATTACGCCGTTTTATTAACATAAAGCTTCCATTTTACGCTAATGAGCATAACTCTTAACCTACACCTCCAACTGATGTCAAACTTTGTATGCAAGTTTAAATATCAGTAGGTAAGGTTTCTATTCTTTTACATTTCCAAACATCACGTTTTAAAGTGAAAAGGGCATAATGGTCAACATATGAGCAATTAACGGAATCATGCGTATTAATCGGTTAACTAATGAACCATAGTGTATAATCACAGAGGGTTATACTAGCATGTAACCTGGTCCAAATGAAGCTCTTAGGGATTTCTAAATCATCCCAAAACGGGTCAGAACTGAAAGTCAAAGTAAAAGTCAAACTATGCGACTTTCGGTTCCGAACCGGGTCTAAATAGGAAATTGTCGGGTTGAACATGTTTAGACATGTTCTTACACTAATTACTAAGTTATAACAATGATCCAATAGGTTGTATATGTTCTACATTGCTAATTATGCATAAATTGTAATTTACACATTCTGTTGACTTTTTAAATACAAGTTTGACCCGACATTTGACCTAGTTAGAGTGGGAATCAGGGGGAACCCTTTTGAGGGTTTATTACCCACATAATTACCAACTTATAACTACTTTTGATTCGACTAATCACTGGAACATTAGTGATTAATCTTAAAGTCAACCGTTAATTACGACGGTTTGACTTTTAAGCTATAACTAAGCTAAAACTTAATTAAGAAAGGTTAAGCATACTTACCAAGGTCCTATGAACGACCAGAGATCACTTGAGAGGAGTCTTGAGCTCTAGGAATGATCAGGAAGTGCAAGAGAAGGTGTGAGAACAAGGTTGCAACTCATTGGCCTTTTATAGTGATTTCAACACCACAAAATGTTGACATCTAAGTCTATCAACTGACCACAACATTCCCACAAGTGTCCCTAGTGTTTAGGGGTTGTTTAGGGGTCGCCCATGGAGTGAACAACTGATTAAGGTCGATTCTATGGCTGAACAGCCAAAAAAAAAAACGATTTTCTGCATCTGGGCGGTTAACGCGGCCCGCGTAAGATGTTAACAACTCTTACGCGGCCCGCGTGGGTCTTGAAATCAGAAATAAACATTTTCATGTTTTTGCATCTTGTCCCTTGGCTCTTCGAAAGGTCAACTAAGCTTATTTCTTGCAATTTGACCCCTTCTTATTTACCTACAAGGGCTTTAAGACTTGTACCCACGTTGCCAAGCCCCTGGTCACTTCTGGTTAACCCGAAAAGTCATAATTTTCAACGTTAACGCTTTAACCCCTCGCATACGAATTTGATCATAACTTTCTCATACGATAACGAAACTTTACGAAATTTATATCGTGCATTCTAGTGAGCAAATTAACAGTTACAAGGCTTCGGGTTTGTCAAAAGGTCACTCAGAGGTATAACTTAAACATGTTGACACATTTAACCCCCGTAGTTTGTAATCTCTCACTTTTAGCCTCGTATGATCCATGATTTATTCGTCTGATGATATCAACATCATGTAGGGTTAATGTACGATATATTTATTCACTGCTGACATTTAGAACTCGTATTTTCATATACTTTTCAAGTTTGTCAACTTTAGTCCCTTTATAACATTCTTTCACACGTTCAAACATATGACACGTGTCTACACATTATAGGACGTGAATTTTCGAGGTGTTACATCCTCACCCCTTTAAAAGAAATCTCGACCTCGAGATTTGTTAAAGTAAAGGAAGTATTTTCTGCCTTATATTGGGCTTAATCTTCCTCAGTACCTTTGAGCCTCTAAGGCACTCCAATTGACCTTTATAATAGGTACATATCTCTCTTTTGGAGCTTCTAATCTTGCCGATCCTTAATCGATACAGGATGCTCATTACATCATAAATCTACATATCGTTATGGGATAGTGCTTCTTAACTTATTTGCGAAACACATCCTTCAGTCACTAGTGTGCAATGTATTGCGAGCTCCGCCAAGCTCCTCAAATAGGTTTTAGCTCGTAAGCTATTTGATCTTGATACATTCGATTTCCTTCGAATGGTTCTATATATTCAGAGCTTAACTAGCCTGAAAATTTAACAATTTGGCACACCCTCCCTGGGTGATATCCCTTGTTGAACCCTATTCCTTAATAAGAATTTAGGAAGGTTACTACTTTCCATTAATCCTTGATTTTCTGCCGAATAATGGCAACTTATAGGTAATTAGGGATTTGTTTGATCTTATTCGTTGTGTCCAAGTCAACTTTCAGATCCTGATAATTGGACTCCCCAAAGTCTCGTCCATCCTACGGACGTTTTGATATTTCATTTATATAAGGTCTCCAAAGGAGCCACCTTGATACTTATATAGCAACTATTATGGAAAAGTTTATCTTAAGGTGAGATAGTTATTCCAACCACTGCTTAGCTAATCTCCAAGAATAGCTAAACCTTACAGCTAGTCGAACCAATCAACGGTCCTGGGCAGGTAATAGCGATTCTTAATTGTTGCCTATATAGGGTTGCGGTAATCAATGCATAAGCAAGATGATCCGTCTTTCTTATTCAATAACATAAAACCCTCAAAAATTGAGTCAAGCTATATGAGCCTATGTCTTAAAACCTACTTAATCAAGGTTTCGATTATTCCATAATCAATATGGAGTCTTTCATAATACTCCAGCCCACAGCGGGATGTTAATCTTAATTCTACCTGCCTTCTAGGAGGTAAGCAGGGAAAACTTATGAGAAGATAATCAAGATACAAGGAGGTTACATAGATTTCCATATCTCAGGCTCCAGTTCACCCATCATTGCTTGTGTCAAATAAGTGACACATTTATGTTATAAGTCCACGAATCCCTTAATCGGGAACATTTACTTGGACAATTCCATTCTGGATATCTTCTTTGAATACTACTAGTCGACTTTAGTGCAATATGACCATTGGGATATCTCAGGGGTTCCATGCATTAAACCTCCATACTAATCAGGCATGGAAGTAATCTATGGGACACACTAGGATACGCCAATCCTCATATGGCACTTTTATCAAACATAGTTTGGCATTCGCAGGCGATAGAAAAACAATGAGAAAAAAAAATAATTAAAATAACATATGTTGTCATACTCTATGCGAAGAAAGAGTACTCTTATATTTTTCGGAAGGATTCCTTGCCGATACTAGAAGAATCGGTTACTATGGTTTCCTTGGTAAGTTATACCTTGTGGATAATATAAAAGCTTGCTAAGCTTATGGTTTATGAAGATTTATTATTGCCTGTACTAAATCAGGACACTTAGCAGAAATTATCATTGGTAAATGATAAGGATTGTACTTGATGACTTCGTGAACTGCCTCTTGGCATTCATCAGGTAAGTTCAGGCATTTCTTCCTTTAGCCTTTCCAGGCTTAGCTGCTCCTTCTTTGGCAGCTTTATGGATCTAGTTCTGATGCGGCCTTACTCACCGCAGCCGTGATAGACTGCATTCTTATTAGATCAAGAGTTTTTAAGGCTTGAACATAGTTCTTCACTTTTGGACAGGGAGTCATAGACTATAACTGTCATCGTCTTGAAAGGCGATTCTCTTGACAGAAAGGTAAACCAACTAACATCACTAATGGATGTCTATCTATAATTTTCGTATCTAATGATGTTGGTCATGATCACATCGATCATATTGACTATTAGGTTTGGGTATAATCCTACCATTTTGAATAGGGGATCATAAAGATCACCACTATTTTGTCTTATCGACAATAGAGTAAAATATAGCCCGTAGGAAATTCATCACTAAGGATGTCAATATTATGAATTTTTGATCATCATACTGATGATACTAGTCAGGATCGTAATGATCATATAGACTATTAGGCTTGAGCGCAGCTCACTACCTTAAATAGGGGATCATAGAGATCGTAATGTTTGTGTCACCAATGGACAATATAATATGGCCCGTAGGCGAAACATCACTAATGGATGTTTATAATGGATTCATCATTTTAGATGATATAAGTCAGGATTGCATTAATCATTTTGACTATTTGGCTTGAGCATAGCTCACCACCTTAGACAAGGAATCATAAAGATCACAATGTCAATGTCTCAGATGGACAATTTATTATAGCCCGTAGGCAAAACATCTTTTCTTGACAGGGAGTTGTAAGCTACCACTGTCATTAGTCTCGGAGGACGTTTATTATAGCCCGTAGGCATTTCCTTCCTAAGGGATATTTATGGTATGATCATCTTTTCAGATGATATTAGTCGAGATCGTATGGACCCTACCGACTATTGTGTTTGGACGTATTCAAACATCTTTAGACAGGGTCAAAGACCACCACTGTCGTTGTCTTATCGGACAACAAATTTAGCCCGTAGGCACTTCATCACTCACGGATGTTTATAATATGATCATCTTATAAGATGATATAAGCCATGATTTCTAGATCATAAGGCAAATTAGGAATTTAAAAAAATTCCCTTATAGGGATGACTGTTGTGATTTTATCGAATCACATTTGTCAGGAGTGCTAACATGTTCTTAGGTGTTAACAAGGATCTGAATCCCTTGAGTAGGTTTCACCATCTTGGCCGCGTAGGCTAGGTTTCACCTTTAAGATTCTTTTAAAAATGCATACTGACAGGGAAGGAAGGATGTTTATTTTATTCTGGATTTTTATCATAAATCCTAATTTATAAGTTAGTAATAGCACAAATGGCCTAGTCGCGTAGACATGTTTAATTTATAAGCCATGATTTCAGAGAATCGAGGCATTATAATTTATCCTAGTTATAAAACATTACGGATATTAAGGTGGCACAAAGGCCTAGTCACATGGACACTTTTAAATTATTAGCTATGATTTCAGAGACTCAGAGCATGAAGGTATTCTGGCACAGTAGGCCTAGTCATAAGGACATTTATAAATTATAAGCTAGGATTTCAGAGAATCAAAGCCTTGAGGTTTGAACCTAGTTCATTACCTTTTTTCTGACAGGGAGTCATAGCTACCACTGTACTTTGGCTCATGTAGAAATGAGCAAGGCCCATAGGCACTATATTACCACGTATGGTTAAAAATATGATCATCTTAATTGATGATGTAAACCCATGATTCAGAGATCATTATATTGGGTTAGGAATCCTTTGAATAGGTTTTACCGTCTTGGCCATGTCTGCAATGACATTTAGGCTAGGTTTTACCATCTTGGCCACGTCTGCATTGACATTTAGGCAAGGTTTTACCATCTTGGCCATGTCAGCATTGACATTTAGGCTAGGTTTTACCTTTAAGATTCTATTTAATAATTAAAGCAGAACAATTTCTAAATTGAAATGTTAATAAGGATCTGAATCTAAATTGAGGAACTGCCATCTTGGCCGGTCTTAATATGACCCGAAGCTAGGTCTTGTCCTTTTAGATTTTGCCATTTTATTATAATGGTAGATCTTGCAAAAGGAATGTTAATAAGGATCTAAATCTAAATTGAGGAACTGCCATCTTGGCCGGTCTTAATATGACCCGAAGCTAGGTCTTGTCCTTTTTAGATTTTGCCATTTTATTATAATGGTAGATCTTATAAAAAGAATGTTATCTTTCATTTATTTCATATTTCATGTTTAGAATGAAAGTTTAAACTTAATCATTCCACTATATAAAAATAAAAGTATAAAGTTGCCCTAAGCGGGACTTGAAAGGAATAATGTTGTCCTCGAAGGGACTGAAAAGATACATATGTCCTTATAAGGACTATTGAGGAAATGATTTTTCAGCAAAGGAGTTTCTTCTTCATTCAATTCCTGAATGCTTTTTCCTTGGTTGCACGTCTCATCCTGGTCGCGGTACGAAGCTCAGCATTTCAAGGCTCCAGACGTGGAGAATATATATATTTTTTTATTACAGCTTCTTCGCTTGGCGACGTATCCAAAAAATTGGAGCAAAATTTCCAGATTAGGATTGAGAATAATCCTATGTTAAGTCTAGACTCAGAAGGTCAAAGAATGTGCTACTGTGTCATTGAGATTAAACACATAAGGCTAGTGTTTAATTCACTCAATGTTGGCTCTGATACCAACCTGTCACACCCCTACTTTCCACGTGTCACCGGTGGGCCCGGTGGGGGGTATCGTGACGTGGTTGGCAACATAATAGTCAAACAACACAATATATAAATGCACAGCGGAAGCAAAAGATAAATATATTACAATCCGAATGTGAAGTAATATCCAGTATTACAACGGAAAGTAAAGGATCCACAGGCGGATCTTAAAATATAACATTTGTTCAACAGACTTTAGACGCCTAGAACTTGCAAGATTCCTTATTAACGTCCTGAGCAGCTTCCAGCCTATTACGTACTTGTACCTGTCACTTAGACTTTTGAAAATATGTCAGTTTTCACTGGTAAATACACTCAACTGACTCATTTGAAAAGAGTTTAAGAAAATTGATTTAGATGCACCAGGCACAACACATTTTGACACTTTGATTAAAATGCACAGGGGCAAAATTTAATCTTTTATAACTTGGGAAAATTATTTGTATATAATCTTGTATACAGTTTTACTTATTTGTCGTCCATTAGGGCCGGTTAGAAGAGCCGGACAGATTAACTGACACGCCACAGGTATAATGCCCACAGGCTATCATCCTCTAAGTGGATTACCAGTTCCGGTATAGTGCCCACAAGGATGATACCTCGGAGTGGATTACCAGTTTTTACATAAGGCATCTGTCAGGTGTATGCCTACACCCCGTGCTTAGGTCGTGGCCATTTCTTAAAATGATGCCAAGGATATCCGGGACATGGTCATTAACCCCCAAAAGCCATACACCAAATAATACATATTAAACAGGTTATGTAAATACATCAATCACAATCCGATTTAAATGACTACATACACCTGAGCAAGCGGTACTTTTATAGTGCCGTATCCCAAGCCCGTATAGGGAAAATAAGTTAAGAGTATTTACCTGAGCTAGCTCCTGTCTTAAATAGCAAGAATTAATAACTCAGCCGTATTCACTTAAGTAAGCGTAGGTACAATTTACCGGAAGGCTCTAGTCTGGAATGATGGTATAAATACCCAATTAGAATGCTAACGGGTCTTTAATTAAGCCTAAGCTTAGACCGGTTAGTCTTAAAGAAGTATACGGTTCAAACGCATGATTAAGCGAATACCGGAATAGAATGTGTTTTAGACCCGACAAGTTTGAAGACTTGTATAATATGGGTAATCTAACCACCTTCTGGATTTTGAGATAAAACCGATAAGGTTTGACCCGTTTAGGCTAATTTATGTAAACTAGTTACATAAATCGAACCGAACGCGTAATAAGCGTAACGGGTATACATATGAGCCATTTAAAGGTTTCCTAAGTTAATATGCTTCATATATGTTGTGACATCAGTAAGATGTCTTTTATTATGCCCGAAATGAGTTTAAACACAAACTATGCCCCGTAGGGGTAGTTTGGTCATTTAAAAGGTTATAAAAGAGTTTAAGTATTTACCTGAGTTACAGGTCTGATGTAATCAGCAAAAATACTTATTTTACTAAGTTATAACAGTAGGATAAAGTATATATATGTGAAATTGATCAATTATAACCAAACTATGCCCCGTAGGGGTATTTTGGTAATTTCACATAAGTCGAAAAGCTCAAAACTGAAGTCTGAGTTTATCAACCTTTGCTTACTGTTAAAATATTATAATTTGCCTCCAATATCAGTAGGTATCACCCTTGGTATGTTTAAAATAATCTTAGTACATATTATGCGTTAGAAACGCTTAATTTGGCGATTAAAAGCCGTTTACGGGTTCGATACATAAAGCTGATATTTTTTACTATTCCAGAAGGCTTAAGATAATTTATTTATCATTTAAGATCAGTAGCAAAAGGTTTGGAGTCGTTTGGATATGTAAAACTCATTTTATGGCCCGTTAGGGCAAAACCGACCATTACCGGATTAAGCCTACGACTATAAGTTATGCTCAGCCTAAAATTTATTAAAAATCTTTAAAAATCCCAAAATAATATATTACATCAGTGGGTAAAAGATTTGATATCAAAAAGTAGGCTTAACTAGGTTATACGCTAATTACGCTGTTTTATTAACATAAAGCTTCCATTTTACGCTAATGAGCATAACTCTTAACCTACACCTCCAACTGATGTCAAACTTTGTATGCAAGTTTAAATATAAGTAGGTAAGGTTTCTATTCTTTTACATTTCCAAAAATCACGTTTTAAAGTGAAAAGGGCATAATGGTCAACATATGAGCAATCAACGGAATCATGCGTATTAATCGGTTAACTAATGAACCATAGTGTATAATCACAGAGGGTTATACTAGCATGTAACCTGGTCCAAATGAAGCTCTTAGGGATTGCTAAATCATTCCAAAACGGGTCAGAACTGAAAGTCAAAGTAAAAGTCAAACTATGCGACTTTCGGTTCCGAACCGGGTCTAAATAGGAAATTATCGGGTTGAACATGTTTAGACATGTTCTTACACTAATTACTAAGTTATAACAATGATCCAACAGGTTGTATATGTTCTACATTGCTAATTATGCATAAATTGTAATTTACACATTCTGTTGACTTTTTAAATACAAGTTTGACCCGACATTTGACCTAGTTAAAGTGGGAATCAGGGGGAACCCTTTTGAGGGTTTATTACCCACATAATTACCAACTTATAACTACTTTTGATTCGACTAATCACTGGAACATTAGTGATTAATCTTAAAGTCAACCGTTAATTACGACGGTTTGACTTTTAAGCTATAACTAAGCTAAAACTTAATTAAGAAAGGTTAAGCATACTTACCAAGGTCCTATGAACGACCAGAGATCACTTGAGAGGAGTCTTGAGCTCCAGGAATGATCAGGAAGTGCAAGAGAAGGTGTGAGAACAAGGTTGCAACTCATTGGCCTTTTATAGTGATTTCAACACCACATAATGTTGACATCTAAGTCTATCAACTGACCACAACATTCCCACAAGTGTCCCTAGTGTTTAGGGGTTGTTTAGGGGTCGCCCATGGAGTGAACAACTGATTAAGGTCGATTCTAAAGCTGAACAGCCAAAAAAAATGATTTTCTGCATTTGGGCGGTTAACGCGGCCCGCGTAAGATGTTAACAACTCTTACGCGGCCCGCGTGGGTCTTGAAATCAGAAATAAACATTTTCATGTTTTTGCATCTTGTCCCTCGGCTCTTCGAAAGGTCAACTAAGCTTATTTCTTGCAATTTGACCCCTTCTTATTTACCTACAAGGGCTTTAAGACTTGTACCCACTTTGCCAAGCCCCTGGTCACTTCTGGTTAACCCGAAAAGTCATAATTTTCAACGTTAACGCTTTAACCCCTCGCATACGAATTTGATCATAACTTTCTCATACGATAACGAAACTTTACGAAATTTATATCGTGCATTCTAGTGAGCATAATTAATAGTTACAAGGCTTCGGGTTTGTCAAAAGGTCACTCAGAGGTATAACTTAAACATGTTGACACATTTAACCCCCGTAGTTTGTAATCTCTCACTTTTAGCCTCGTATGATCCATGATTTATTTGTCTGATGATATCAACATCATGTAGGGTTAATGTACGATATATTTATTCACTGCTGACATTTAGAACTCGTATTTTCATATACTTTTCAAGTTTGTCAACTTTAGTCCCTTTATAACATTCTTTCACACGTTCAAACATATGACACGTGTCTACACATTATAGGACGTGAATTTTCGAGGTGTTACACTACGGTAGGGTATGGTTGATCAATGTGAAACAAAGTAGTATAACATACCATGCAAATCTAAGGTGAGTTAACTGCTCTTTTTCAAGCATGCGTCCCGGGGAGGGACATCTTGTAAATATTCCGGGGAGGAATATTGGGTAATGGGTATGACTGGAATGTTAAACCGAAATGTTGGATAATACACTCACTCCTATCATCTTAAGTCCCATCTTCTACCGAAATAGTTGTCAGGGAGGCAACGAGGTATTTAGTTGATAGCGCTATTAGGTTTGGCACCCTCACACCGTACCGGGGAGGACGGGCGTGAACTATTTACCTTAACCACTCGACCAATGCTTTGACAGGGGCATTGGGGAAGGGCAAACAATCTGGAGCCATCTTGCGGTATCGAGTTATTATCAACATTGTTTTTGGAATTGCTTTTGAACTGAACTAAACTTTTGGCAGCTAAACTTGTAACACGATTTTTTGTAAACAAAACTGTGAACTCGCCAGCGTTAGCTGATACAATTTTCAACATGCTTGCAGGTCTATAGGTACATTCATTTGGAACTTGCTGTATGGGATGCTAGAATGGTTATGGGTCGAGATACATGGAATCACGAGACAAGTCTAATGGTTCTTATACACTTGGGTTATGAAATTATTAACTATTGTATTATGCTTCCGCTGAACAATGAATGATGTTTTGTAACGACTTATTTTAATAAATGAAAGTTTTATTTGAAATCCTGTAATGAGTTCAATGTGATTGATGGCTAGATCCTGGTACGTCACACGCCTCGCGGGGGTTTCCGCATGTGGTATTTTCGGGGTGTGACAAATCTTACCATTTTAATCTAAAAAATATCAAGGGTCAAGATTAGTTCACTCAGTTCACTCTCAAGAAGTTGTTCACAAATGAACTTAACCATATATATATATATATATATATATATATATATATATATATATATATATGTATATGTATATATATGTATATGTATATATATGTAGAGAGAGAGAGAGAGAGGCCCGTTAACGTACAAAATGTGTTAACGTACGATATGTATGCGATACATTATCAACATGCTAATTTTTCTTTACAAAATGCGATTTCCATTTTTTCTTATTTTTTTAGTTCATGCGATTTCACATTTCTTGTACATGTAATCTTCCCCTAATTAAATGAACATGCTATTTTAGTTTGTTGGTTCACTACATGCGATTTCACAAAGTTAGTATACATGCGATTTTGTTTTTTTTTAAATAACGTGCGATTTACCATTACATATGCATCATACGTTAAAGTCTCTTGTACGATATACTTTCTCTCTCAAACATGTCATAAAGTGTGTTATTGTTAACACACTGTATTTCATTAAAATTTTGTTAACTTTATAAGTGTGTTATACTTAATTAACTTTATTTCATTTCGATTTTTGTTATTACTATTATTATAAGTTTTACTTATTTTCTTTGGATATTTGATATTTAATAATATTAAATTTCAATCCATTAAGAGAATGTTTGGGATTGCTTTTTGAAACAACTTATTGACTTATTAGCTTTTTCAAAAAATTAATAAGGAGAAACAGTGTTTGAACGAGTGAAAATGACTTTTAAAAATAACTTTTTGCGTACGGGGAAAAATTATTTTGAAAAGTTAGGAAATCCTGACTTTCTAAAACTCCTTTTAACTTTTGAAGAAATAATTACAAAGATGACTTAACCTAACCCTTTTACATGAATAAGTTAAGCCAAACACCTTTTATAAAAACAATTTATTGACTTTTCTCACCACATAAGCTAATCTAAACACTTTTTTAAAAAACTTCTTTTGCATAAGTCATAAGTCAATAAGGGGCTGTTTATTTACCTCTTAATGAGGCTATTAATGGTTCAGACATCTTACGGGTTCAGCACTTAATGGTTCAGACTGTTTGTTTTATGAGCAGATGTCTGAATAGTTCAGACATTTGCCTCTGAATGGTTAAGGGGCTGTTTGGTAGCCTCTGAATGGTCATTAAGAGGCTACCTCTTAATGGAACCATTAAGAATTTTACCAATGAGAAGGTAGAAGAATGTGACATGTGATGATTTACCATTCAGAGGTTACCTCTTAACCATTCAGACTTGAGGTTACCTCTTATTCATTCAGAGGTTTTAGACCATTAAGAGGTAACATCTGAATGTTCATTAAGAGGCTACCAAACAGCCCCTAAGTTTTATACAAAGTCTGAATGGTTAAGACCTCTAATTTGAATTGGTCAGACATTTGCCTCTGAATGGTTAAGCATTATACAGGCTCTTAATGGTTCAGACATCTTACTGGTTCAGCACTTAATGATTTAGATTTATTACTGGTTCAGCACTTAACCATTCAGATGTTACCAAACAACCCATAAGTCTTTTTGTCAAAAAATGCTTTTTGAGTTAAATAAGCAATCTCAAACACCCCCTGATTAAATTTGTGTTAAGATGTATCGTAGAACTATTATTATCTCACCTAAAATATTATATAGTAGATAGATTAGCCGTCAAAGTGTGAAGCCTTCGCCCTAGCCCGGTTCTAATTTATAGGCAGTTTTATTAGTTTAATATATGCTTAGCCCGTTGTGTAGAGAAGCAAAAGCCCATATACAAGTGTGATTTTTTTAACTAAAGATGCCAACCCGGTAGGCTGGTAATATGTTTTATGGGCTTGTCTTCAATCATATAATATGAAATGTAAAAAAAAAAGGGGATCAACAGAAAAACCAATAAATGAACAATTGTAGCGTGATTTTATGAGGAATATTTTTACTTTTTAAGTTTTTTTTACTGCTGACTTGAAACTCAGGTCAAATTTGACTTATATAACGTAACTTTATTTGATTTTAAGAACTTTGGTCTCATATTCTACATAATCTTAAAGCACAAAGTCGGTGCCTTTTCCACCGACCAAATCACCTGCTTCAGCCTAATTGATCCACGTCACTCCAAATCAGTTTCTATAGAGGCAGAGAACGAGAGATGGTCGGATTAGCTTTGTTCATCAAAAACCCTTAGCGGTCGTCCGGTGGAAGTCATATGTTTTCCTCCAAAGCATTTACGAGAAAATCTATGTTCATTGAAAACCCTGAGTTCAACCACCGCCTCCAATCACGCCACAACACAACACCAAAACCATCAACATCAACGTTTCTGTTCTCTCTCTAAAAAACTTCAAACTCTGACGAACCCCTAGGGTTCCGACGGTCGCTGTGACGAAGAACGAGGTGCAGGAAAAAATAGAAACATATTATGGCAAAGGATATGGTTATGGCGAAGATCCGGTAAGTTTCTTTCCCCTGCATGTTACTTTTTAGTTAGATCCGCAGTCAATGATGTCTGATCGGTTGACGCAACTTGCGGTTAAATTCAGGCGAACTCCGGTGAGAAATTTAGAGGCAATGGCCTCCGCTATCGATTGCCTCTTTCCGACGAAGATGTGGTAGCCGGCGGCAAAAATGGGATGGTGGTTCGGTAATACATCCTAATGCTTGAGAAGCGGTGTTAACGAGGTTTGAAGGCTAGCCGCAATGTCCCAGCGTTGGTCGCTGGACGTTTGATGGTATGAACTTTGTGGCTTTAATTGATGAATCTTATTGTTGTGAATCATTGTGTTACTCCAAATTAATTATCACGAATATCTTTTGCTATGAGTTTTGAATGATTATAAGGATCATTTGCTGTGAATATTTGTACAGTCGATGCAAGATTGCTAGCTTTGAAGTTTGAATATATGAATTTATTAAGTTTATATTATCTATATGAATTTTGATGTGAACACTTTAAAGTTTGGCAGCCAAAGAATTGGTGGCTAGGATATCTTTGTGTTACCGTATTAAACTGTGGTTATCGACACTTCTCCGGTTAGCTTACGTATTGGTGTTTATTGTTGCTACATATATGCTGCCTTAGTTCTTTATGTTTTTACCCTTTGATGGATTTTCTTTGTGTTATGCCTTTCAATATTATAGTCGATTTAAATTTCGTAGTGGAATCAGTTATCCTATCCGCATAATATGTCTTTGGTTTATGGTATTAGTTTGTGCTATTTGTTACTCCTAAGAGCTTGTTTTTTTTTTTTTGAACGACAAATTTCTCTTATTCCTGTCGTCTGTGCGACTTGAATCCAAGACCTCCCCCTCCCAAGGTGTTTAAAGGCTTTGCCTTTGCCAATGGATCACCACCCCATCGGTCCTAAGAGTTTGTTATTAAGAGTAAATTAGCAAATCTATTCATTTGTGTGACCTCCTTTAATTATCTTGAATTATTTGTCCAAAAATTTAGTGTGGGGTTCAAGATGCTGGTGTAATGTAGTTTTTGTTAATCTTTATGAAACTCATTTTTAATATTCTAGATCTAATATCCATATTTAAAATGAAATTATTTTCAGTAAAAATAGATGATTGGCTATACGCTTTAGTTAATTATCAGAGATGAACATCCCGCAACTTTAATTGTAGGGTTTTCCATTCCACAAAGGAATAGACACAATCTAAATCAAATGGTATACATGTAATTGTATGACTTCTGCACAAGGGAATAATTACAAGCTGGCAATGAAATTACTGTAGTTTCAAGATGACATATTGTTGAATTTCTAGATGTTAGATATGAGAAATCCTAGAATAAATGTCCTACTAATTTTTTTAATACTCTACAACCATGTCAAATTTAATTGTATTTTGGTACTTTACCTTTGCAGGGTGGTCTTTGTCCAGTAATGTGTATATGAAATATTTTGTAGTTTCAAGATGTGCTCAAACATATACATTTTTCCCAGACACGCATCACTGTTATCATCACCACCAGATATCCACGTGTTGCGTTCACTGACTCCTCCCAACCTTCGTCAGCTAGCTTCTTCTTACATTGCGTTCTCCTAGTGTGGCAGACATGTGGAAACAATGTTTCCTCCATTAATAAGGGCATGCAAGACAATCAAAAAAGTTAAACAAGATGAATGGTTAGTACTTTACATCACTGCTTCCAAGTTAGTCTAATTTTATATTCATTTAACATAAAATATTCACATTACTTGGATATCATAGACATTGAATGACAGTTGCTTGTACAAACTACTTTGGAGCTTTCGTAACATTTATTTTTCATGCAAGTTTTTGAATGATTTTTCTTAAATATACATGCAGTGATAAATTCCTACTTACAAGAAAAACATGACATGGTTGGCCTTTAGTCAGCTTTAGCAATCGACTCTCTTAATTAATGAAAACGTTATACGTTAGGTAATCTCACATGTACCCACGCCGCAACGCACGCGGGTCTAATACTAGCTATATCTTAAAAGAGAAAGTTGATGACAAAAGCCACCGACCACCCCCAAGTTTTTTAACCTATGGCATAAAGACCTAAAAGGTAACCGCCTCTACTGCCATGAACAATCTCCAACAATTATGAGCCACCACCATACAAAACCACATGTCACCTATTCAAACCATCATCATTAGATTACATTAGACTGGGACGTAGCTTTTAAGGGACGGGAGCTGCACCCGCCCCTCTCCCCTAATGTTTCGGTTAGAAGTGTAACATTTTTTATTTTTCAAATTCGAATTCGTGTAGTTAAGGCAACACATAACGCTTGGATCAAATCGCAATGCTTATGTAGGTTACATTAAGATCAATCGAATGCGTCGAAACACGCGTTTTCGTGTGGTTAATGCAACACGTAATGCTTGGACTAATCTATTCGATGTTTGCGATGTACCCGCGCCGCAACACGCGCTGGCATTATTACTAGTTAATTTTAAAAACTTTAAAGGGGTATGGTCTCAAAGAGAGTGCGCATGATCGCACCAGAAAAGACAATACCATTTCAGGAACTTTGTTGTCTAGATAGATCTAGAACGTTGATAGACAAACCTAGCCACAAACGTGGGGCACCACTGACAATGGCAAGAAGAGCATTAGTGACAGCTAAGGAAAAGGACATCACTTGGAACCAATCATTGGTTGTCAGACTCTGGTGCAAGATCTTAAAGAGACAGCTAGCGACAACCCGATAAGAAGCACTAGGGGACGCTGAGGTGGAGTGACTAACATCATGTCAAATCAGCCATAGTACAGATTAATGGTCATGTCATGTCAGATGGGACAAAACGGATATCCCCCCACGATTGACAACTGGCGAACGACAAGCTGGCTCCTATCTCCTTCACAATCCTTCGGCTATAAATAGAGGACTTCACTACCAGGTTCAAGGATTGCTTCTCTTACTCTCTTACTCTCTCACTCTATACACACACTTCTATCCTCAAAACGAGTTCTTATTCTCACACCGGAGGTTGGTTACAAGAAAAACTGTAACGTGTTTCAAAAGTCAAAGTCAAAGTCAAGATTGAAGTCAAAGGAAGAAAAGATTGCTAATTGCGATCTGTCTCTCCTTGCTCAATTCCTGTTTTGACTTCTTTGACTCGTAGTTAGTCTATTTTATTATCGCTTTAGTTGTATTATGTGGAGTACCTATTAATAATCGCATGGTAATCGCTATCTATCGCACTCGCAACTCGAACTACGCATTTTGGTTATTGTTATACGTGTGTGTGTGCTTTACGTGTTACTTGTGCATGCTTATTTATGTTATGTGTGGTAATCAATCGAATCGCAATCGAACTTAATCGCAATCGAATCGTAAACGCTAAACGAATACAAAATAACGATGTTTGTATGTTGATATAGTACTTGGGATTAAAAGTAATTTGACTAGGAAACTTTATTACATCGCAACGCTCGCAATCGCAATCGAAACAACAAGATTCGTCGCACCGAACACGCGAATCAGATGGCCGATCGACCAGGAGACCGGCCGATCGAACAGCCGCTCGATCGATCGACCAGCTGTCCGATCGGACTGCCTAACCGATCGACCAGCTCCTCCCATTTTGGGTAACCCTATAAATACCCCCTGTTACCATCATACTTTCCACTTTTGGCAACTGACGTCCGACCAGTGCTCTTGCTCGCTTTTCCCTTCGATTTCTCGCGATTCCGGTAAGATCTCGTCCTAAATCTTGTACGTCCTTAATCTACACGCACTCCTACACCTTTCTATCTTTTGAATCTTAACTTTTAACCGTGAAATCATCAAGATTCAAGGTGTTCTAGGATGACGTCATCATGTGTTCTTGAAGAACTTCATGTTTTGGCCTCAATCCACCAAGAACAACTTTGATCTAACCGATTTCCACATAAACAAACAAAGATCTTCCATAAGATCTAAACATATTCACGGTGAAAAGGATTGAGAGAAGGTTTTCCAACTTTCTTTCAACTCTTTTACACTCAATGCACTCAAAACCGATAGAATCGGAGCTTGCACCGACTTCCTACTCATTCTTGTGGTTGTGTAGTCCAAGATCTGGATTCTATCCACGAGATTACCGATTCCGGGTTAAACATGGAACACCGTCTCGAACAGTTAACCAGCCGGATTTGGGTGATTCCTGTCCGATCAGGTTACCAAGTCGTGACGAGGTTTCTGTTGTCTAAAGCGTTATCAAGACATCTCGAGAAAACGACAAACTATCAAAACAACGAAGTGTAAGACGAACGGAACGACCAGGACGGAATGTCGTCCGATCGGACTACCGTCCGATCGGACTGTCGTCCGAACGGGTTGTCACCCGTTCGATCCACACCTTGGTCCCACACTTAACTTTCTCAAAACCTTGAAGGATGAACACTGAACGAAGGGCTGACCGATCGGGTTACCATTCGATCGGACTACCACTCGACCATGTGATGTTCCGACTTCAGCACTTAAACGATTTTCAACATGTTCAATGCACAAGGGTTGCCACCCGATCGAACCACCGTCCGATCGAGTGACGACCTGCTGTGAACTTGTTCTCGCTAAAAGTGTCCAACCAATCGGGTTGTCTTCCGATCGAACGACCGTCCGATCGATCGACCTGAAAGGTAGAGTTACTTCAATGTTTTCAAAATACTACAACGAAAACTTCAAAAGTCAAGCCATTATACACAAACACGTCCTTCTCAAAGGAGGAAACAATCCACTCGAAAGGTCACCAGACCGGATGACCATCCGAGCGGACTGTCAACCGAACGATCGGCTGTCTGATCGGACTACCATCCGATCGAACTGATGTCCTACCCACTTGCACTCTGTATCGTTTTACGCGTCGCTTATCGTTATACTATCAATCTGTCCAGGCTAACCCTACTCTCTAGAGCTCCCTTCAATCCACCAATCGCTGTGAGTATACTCGATCCCTTTTTGCTTTACGCACTTTTGGGTGTTACATACGTTACTTATTCAAAATCACATCGAACACACTACGCAATACTTTAAACGCTAACCGCTATCGCATGTATACGTGACTAAATGATTGCTTGTTTGTTATGTTTACACATGGAATGTTGTCTACCTGCCTTAGAAACGGTAGTACTATTAGTTTGGACTCAGCACCCGTTCACTCGGGGGTTGTTAAGGACAATTACCTACATGTCGCGAACTGCCTTAGGCAGTCAACCCATCAGTCATTGGTATCGATAGGTTCATGTCGATAACTAACATGCCTCATTTCACTCTGTGTGCTTAAGTTGCTAGGATGCTTTATTTTGACGTGATGAAATCGAGGCTAGGATAAGTCTTGAAACCAATAAACAATTTCCTGTAATAAATCTGAGTTGTCGGAACAGAACAATTTGACTAGATCTTGTCTGTAATAATTATGTTATCTTTTAAGACGTGGTATGGGACATGTTGTTTAATTAATTGGTAATAATAGTTGTTATGGAAACTTCTGGACAATCTGTTTCGCTCAGTGCCATGCCCCGATGTTTCCGCTATCGATTGAGGTGTGACAGATTGGTATCAGAGCCATAACTATAGGGAATTAGGCAAGACTCGACCTAGTCCGGGTCGATGTCTTAGAGACCTAGTCTATAGTTAGGTACCAACAGACCAACTTGTATATATCCTGTAAGGGTTTTGTACAAGCTCACTTGCTATTTCTCGCTACTCTCACCTATGCTACACTATCGCTGCACTCGAATTTTCAATTATGAATAGGCGATGAAGTCGAGATTAGGTGTGAAAACCGCAAACTCTCGACTAAATTGCTTAATCAACCCACATTTTTATCTATAAACATGAGACTTTGCGTTGAACCAGGAGTGAAATCCATACTTTGGCGCATAGTTCTCTTTTATTTTATCAAAACAAGAACACAGTTGTTAAGCTAGGGGTGAAACCCTAACCTTGACAATTTGTTCCGACCTTTACTCGGTTTTAAAAAACTCTCACCAAAGTCTCGACGGACTCCAACGACACGAAGTCACAACATGACTGAAAGGATGCGTGCCAAGCCCAAGATTCGAGGCGAAAGCACAATCCTAAAGGTCAAGGTATGTACAACAAGTCCTTGAGAATAGTCGAATCACTTTGGATAGTCAATGTCTAATAGCCGTAGATGATCTATTCCACGATTTTTATATGTTTCGATTCTGAGCCCGCAACTGCTGACTCTGATGATTCGTCGATTTTATGTGCTTGCATGTGTATTTACCTACTTACGTGTTTTAATTTTTGAGAATTATTCGATTTTTGCTTTCACTTCGAACGATACGCGCGACCCGCACTGCATTTCTATCTCAATACGCTAACAAATCGTTACCATTCATGGGACGACTTTACGCCACGCTATTTACTATACTACACGCTTACGCTATGTTACTCGCTATGTTATTCGCGACCGCTATATTCGAACCCTCGCAGACTTTGAATGATAGGTTTCTGTATTATGACTGCATCCTGTGATTACATGCGTAGGTGCTTCTGTGCCTCTGTGCCCTACGTGCTTATGTGCTTCTGTGTCTATGTGAATCTGTGATTATATGCTTACGTGATTCCTGAGCTTTAGTGGTATTAGACGTGTGAGGTGAGATTCAAATATGTCATGATGAGTCCTGTGACGATGTCTGTTGCAGACAATGTCGTCATCTGGATCTCGCGCTACCCGAGACGCCCGCCGAAAGCAAGCAGACAAACGCCTCGCTGCCATGATCACTAAGCAAATGGCAAAGGTTGTACCCTAAGTCGTCAGTGAACTATACGAAAACATGAGCAAATCGTCTGAGGAATCCAGAACTGAAACTCCCAAAGCTGCTTTCAGCTTCAAACAGTTCAAGGCATGTGGACCGAAAGAGTTCACCGGCGAAGAAGGCCCTACAACTTTGTTTCAATGGTATGACTCAATCGAAGTCACCCTGCGACAGAGCGGATGTCCTGATAATCTCCGCACGCTGAACGCAACCGGCGTCTTCCAGTCCCGCGCTCTAGACTGGTGGACGACCGAAAGGAACAAGCGCAGAAATGATGCAGCCTATGGTCTGTCATGGGACGAGTTGAAGAACGTTATGCTCGAAGAGTTCTGCCCTCCCCATGAGCGCCAGAAGCTGGAGGACGAGTTCTGGCACGTTCAGCAGAAAGAAGGTGACAACGCTGTCCTGAATGCTCGCTTTAAGCAGCTCAGCATCATCTGTCCGGATCAAGTGAAAACGACCGACATGGCCATCAAGAAGTACATTCGAGCTCTACCCGACTGTGTTGCGGATTTTGTGCATGCCGCAAAGACAGCAACGATTGAAGAAACTTACTTGCTTGCCACCGAAATCAACGACAAGCGGGTAAAAGCTGGTTTTTGGGATAAAACTTCGAAAAACCTGCATCAAGTCACCGCCGCACCAACCGCTGAAACCGTCGCCGCTGAATCGTCAAAGTCCTCACGCCGCAAGAAGAAGAACAACAACAGCAGCTCCAGCAACAAGAACTGTACTGCCACCACCACTACTGCTCCACTTCAAGCCGTATTGGCTCAGCAACAGTCTCACTACCGCCCAGCACCAGTTACCTATGCACCGCCTACAAAGCATGCATACACAGGCCCTCACCCTGCCTGCCCAACATGCACTTATCATCACCCGGTGGGTCTCACCTGCCGTTTTTGCGCTCACTGCAATATGTACGGCCACTTCACTGCTAATTGCCGTACTGGTTGTCACACCCCCAAAATCCACAAGCGGAGTATCACCGCATGGAGGCGTGACTGACCAGGATCCATCCACCAATCATATTGAACAATGCAATTAAGTAAATAAAACCAAACCTAATATAATTGGTGTTCAAAAGAAACCAAACATGTTTAAGTAATCAGCGGAAGCATAGCAATGTTTAAATAACCAAAACATAGTTTAAAGTTCAAATGTTAAGCATGGGACATAACAGTCCATATCCCACAACGACCTTTCCTCCTCGTGCAAACTCCATAATCACCTAACGACCTGCAAGGCATGTAACAACGAGTCAACAACAAAGTTGAGCGAGTTCACAGTTGGTGTTCATTGATAAGTTGTTTCAAAAACCATGAGTTCATTTGTAAACCATAAGTTAACCAGTTTTTCCCTGTTTCCCAAACATATCCATAACCAGTGGGGGCTTCCCCATGTGAACCACTAGACCCGTTACCATATCGACCACTGACTAAAGTAAGTTGGTGGCCTGACGTCAATGTCTATCATCATTGACTAGTGCTCAGATCCATTAGTTCACGCCCGTCCTCTACGGCACGGTGTGAGGCTTTTCAAACCTAAATAGCGCTATCTAACTAATGACCCGCTCGCCATTGGCCCGGTGATTAAGTCGATATAAAAGGAGGGACTTCATGATAGAGATTTTGGTCTAGTATCCGTGTTGTCACCCTTCAATAAAGAGGGTGTGTACGAAATCCCCAAACCAGGAGATTACGTAGGTTCCAAATCAATTCCTTATCATATGTTGTCACCCTTCAATAAAGAGGGTGTGTACGTGTTCCAAACCAGGAGATCACGCAGTTTCAGTTTAAATCCTTTACCCATTCCCAACCCTTGGGAATCCCATGCCTTGTGGAAAGTGTGAAATCACCTCAGTTTGCTCGGTATGCTCAACCACTTGTGCACAAACAATTCAGTCAAAGCCTATAGTATGCACGTATACACAATCAGTTTATGTTCATAATGATTCACATGCAATCTAACATCACAAGGTGCGCTTGGGCCATTATTATCAAGTAACACATAACATCTAATCAACCCATACAAGATTCCAAGTTTACATGTATGTTCCATAACCATGTTTATCAGTTAAGTGTACTGGGTGTAAGAACCAAATTATATCATCCACTTATAAACAACCATCGTTAACAGTAGATAAGATACTATAAACAATTATTAACATACACGTGGTATCCATAAACATATCAACTTACTGTTCCCTATAAGCTTTCATGACGAACACTGAGATTTTGTCGACATAGGGTTGCGACGAAAAGGCCACGACAAACACTTGAGGTTTTCGTCGCCATGGGATTTCGTCGAATGAGAGTTCGTCGGGCAAGGGTTTTCGTCGGCACAAGGTTTTCGTCGGGTAAAGGTTTTCTTCAGGCAACGTAACAGTTAAACATAATCACATGAAAAACCCTAATCATCATCATCAGCCGTTTCCCCATAACCACCGATCATACAGTTAACTCCCGAATTCACTAAGCATTACCAGTTACTTGTCATTACTCTAATAATCATCACTGCACTTAATGTCTAGCATGCACCCTAAATCATAAAATACCATATATGATCTAAATAGTAACAAGAATGTATTCGATGATCAGATCTAATAAATCACAAGTACAAATCAAATAGAAATATGGCTCCAATTAGTGATCAAGAACGAACACAATTCCACGAATTACCATCCCAGTTTCTACTCAATCCCATTTACACAAGAATGTCAAGACTCTAAATCGATATCAAGATTCGCATAAAGTCATGAAATCAATTTATCATACATATCACAGCCAAGAGCATGTTCAAAACATCATAATCATATATTTAGCATTTAAGCCAACTAAACGTGGGATTACTAACCGATCAACGGAACGCGAATAAGAATGATTGAACAAGGAAGATCCACTACGAAAGGGAGGGGCTGCCGTTGGGTTGTTTTGAGGGAAAGAGAGTCTAGGGTTTTGCTAATAACAGTTTACGTAGACTATGCGTACACAGGGCTTGTCACACCCCAACCGATGGCGGAAACATCGGGATGAGATGAACAAATTGCTCAAAACATCATAACACTATATGACAATATAAATTAAATTGGATTTCATAAATTGCTAAAGTATAATACAAGAATTCAACAAAAACAACATTGTTTCGAATATGCAACAACAAAATAATTTAATCTAGGTGTGTTTCTAAGTCCACTTAAATCTTGTTTCTTCACTTAGCATCATCTTGTCTATCATCCTGCAACATGTATTAAAATATATCAACAAAAAAGTTGGCGAGTATACAAGTTTGATACATAGTATAACATAGAATAAAATTGTTTAACGTGCTCGTACCCAACATGAACAACAATATGCAAGTTACTAGTACGCTGAGATTGTGTAACAATATGTTCAAACCCAAGAATTGAATGCGTTAAAATAGCCTATCCCCGGATAGAATAAAGGGAGGTTAACACGTTTGACTTAACAATACCCCAAGAATCGTGGGCGGTGCATTACTCCTATAGCGCTATAATTGTTAAGGCGGGCTAGCAAAGTTAATAAGCATATATCAACACAAATAGTTTACATAGCATACGAGATTAAAAAGCATCAAATTGTTCAAAGTTTCACTCCCAATAGACTAGCGGGAGATTAACATGTTTCAAAATGGATAGAGTGTGATACAAATAGTTTCAAGTGTTTCGTGTTTTACATAGAATACATGTTGTACCCAAAAGTGTTTAAAAAGTAAAATGGGCTCGAGTATACTCACTAAATTGCATATGCTTTCCGATTATCCAAAGTGACGAAGTTGTTGAGACTAGAAAGTTGAATGTGTTCGATTTGGAGTTTAAGAGGTGTTTACATATGGCTCTAGGGATTTGAAGTTTAAATAACATGAAAATAAACATATGAAAATAATCATCTAACACCTATGACACTTGTTCTTGACACTATGAAACTCTAAAAGAGTTTAAATGTTTTCATGGAACAAGGTTCCATTAGAATCGTGATAAGTTGTCAAGGCCTAAGATGATACAATCTACTAGCTTGACGAATGTCCATTAGTTCATCACCAAGAGTTCGATTTGTTCGAATATTACATAAGTATTATATAGAGTATAGTATATCATATAAGTCAAGCATGAGGTAGAAGATCGAAGTCTTCATTTAGGCACCTCTAAATATCATAGAATTCATACATGAGGTAGGAAGAACAAGCTTCCATTTAGGTACCTCTATTGTTCACCACTACACTTGTTGTTATAAACAACAAGGAGGGTTATGAACTTACAAGAATAATGAAATACAACATCTAATCAATAAGAAAACATCAACAAGTGAGTGAATTTTTATGAAAGATAGCCCAAGCTAGTCTAACAATCACGCATTCATCAAGTTTCAAACTTGAACACTTCTTGTGGGTAAAACCCTAACCAAAACAGAATGTTTGTGAGGTTTTAACCTCTGATTTAACATTTCTCAGCCTTGTTTTTAAGCCCAACTAATCATTCGATTGATTATGAGCATTAGGACATAGGTTTGAGATGAGTTAGACTCAAGTTCAACTAAGATTAACAATGTTTTAGATGAAAACAGAAAAGCCAGTCAAGTTTGGAGCCTTTTTGGTGACGTTCCAGGGCCTGGAAAACCAATGGAAACGTAGCTAAGGTCAATCCAAAGAAGTAGAAAAAAGAATCGAGTGAATCGGACAAGAAATGAAGAAGTTATGCCCTCTTGAAGAACTTGCTACACTTCTGTCCGAATTTTGATTTTTAGCAGCTTTTGAGATGGATTTGAGTGTGATTTTGTGGGTTTGTAAAGTGTATGAAGCTTGGAAGAGGTGTGGAATTTATAGGGAAGTGATTAGGTTAGGTAGTGGTTGTGTAATTAATGTTAAAACATGATTTAAACTAAAAAAGAACACAAAAATCGCGCTAAAACGCGTGCTGAAAGGGGTCTGATCGCTGATCAGGCCATTTAATGAGTGTATTAATGATTTTCGCTGCTGGATTTGTTCAATGTGAAGGCCCTGGTGGGGTGGTTGAGCGCGTGACTGATGAAGCTGGTGACCCGGGTTCGAGTCCCGTGGTCATCAGTTTATTTATTTTTTTTGTTTTAAAAGCCTAACTTTTCCAGTTATAAGCGCAAATGATCCCTGTAAGTTTAAAATTCAGAAAATACTCAAATAGTCCATAGACTTTAATCCACTAACTTATGTTATGTCATTTTTTTAAAAAGGAACTAACTTTACAATTAACTAACCGAATTAGTTTGTATTTTCTAACTTTAAAATCTAACGAGACTAACTAGATTATTAAAAAAAATAAATAAACTTTTAAATAGTAAAATTAATTGATTTAATTAATTTAAAAAATTGATAAATGACCATGTTTATAACGAATTTAATTAAAGCTAAAAGACTTCTCAACGATTAATCATTTCGCGAAACTTCCGAAGTTCAAGAATTAGGATCCGAAATTCATTATTAGATTAACGAGTATCAAGTGTCGATAAAGAATCAAGAATCCTTGAATAATATTTCGTTCAAACGAGAATTTAATTATCAGTTGCACATAAGACTAACGTGAATACACGAACATGATTAAAATAACTTCGTTTTCATTATGATCAGTAGTCTCGAATTACAAATGAAACGAAAGTATATTACAAAGGGAGTATAAGTGTTTAAATATGGAAAGTACAACATGGCTTGCTAAAATAAGAAAGTCCGAAAATGCGGAGCGTTACAGTCTCCCCTCCTTTAGGAAATTTCGTCTCGAAATTTATTAAAGAGGAAGACTTGAAGAGTTTTGGCAAAAATGTGATTATTCAAAACTGAGACTTGAAAATTTCGAAACGTAAAAAGTAAGAAATTTCAAAGAACGACAAGATAAATTTGTACAGGAGTTTGTTTGTCTAGATTGATTTGAGGTACCAAACATAATTGAAAACGTAAGGGTGCGTATATGGTTAAAGCAAGTTTAAATAAGTTTGAAAATTCTCAATTGGATAGGTATTAAAATGCGTCATATTAGGAAGGGGAATCTTGTGTGAAACGGTTTGTATTTTGATGAAAGTGGGGTAGCTTGCATAGGAAGTTTTTAAGGATAGTATAAAATTGCACATTTGTAAAAGTTGTTTATTGAGAGGAATGAGAGGGTTTGGTAAATAAGGTGATAACGGTCTACTAAGTATGTTTACACAAGAATAAAGAATAGAAGGATGGTTTTAAAGGTAAAGTGATAAGTGAGGATTTAAATGTTTAAATCGAGGTTCGTATAAGAGGACAAGGAAGAAGGAAGAATAATGAGAGTTTAAAAGTGAACGATTGATTTTGAATACACGAATACGAGTGTCAGAAATAGTATAAGTGCTGGATAGACGAAAGTAGCGTGCTTAAGAATGAAGTCTCGTCGTGGATAATCGGATATAATGCATTTGTGAGTTGTTTAAAGTTGAATTAGGTCCAAAGGTTTGCAAAGCACTGAATTACTCTGGCACGTTCTACGAAAGTTTAGTAATATGGTGGAAACACTTATATATAGGATGTACTAGCGGCGTATCCACCATGTTACATTCGTTTCGTTATTCGGTGCAATGTTACATTCCGTGTTTTACCATTCGAAGTAGTACACTCTATGGTTCTCGTACGCCTATCATTATAATCCCGTGTGCACCCGCGATTATATTGATCGCCGCATGATCCGCATAGCCTGTACTAGTTGCGTATGAATTAAGGTATACATAAATTCTGAAAATAAGATCGTATGCATAAAGAAGTGTAGCATATAAGCATGTTTGCGTTCCAAATAATATAAGACCAACGTAAGTGAATCCCTCAGGTTTTGCTCACGAATAGGTGCGGAAGTAAAAATTTTGAGTATGAAGAAAGCATGAGCATAGTATAAGTTTTAAATATGAATGCGCATGAGAGCACAACACAAAACGCATGACAAGAGTATGAGCACAAGCATAACATGTATGAAAAGCGAGTATAAAAATGAACACAAAACGTGTGGGTATGAAAACGAGTATAAGTATGAACATAAGATGCATGAGCACGAATATGAACGTGAATATGAGTGCAAAACATGAATGTTCGAGTATGAATAGGGTGTATGAGTATGAATATAAGTGTAGGAATAATTGTATAAGTAAGAACAAGGTGTATGAACGTGAAGATAAGTGTAAGCATAATTGAATAAATATGAGTAGAACATGATTGTGACTATTAGTGTAACCATAATTGTATAAGTGTAGGTGTAGGTGAAATGTATGAAATGAATGTGAATATGACTATAGGTGTAAAACATGTTTAAGTATGAAAAATGTATGAGTGGAAATATGAATGTGAACATTAGTATAAACGTAATCGTATAATGCATGAATGTGTATATGGGTATGAATATAGATACAAACGAAATTGTATAAGTGTGGTTATAAACGTAAATGTATGATTTTTGAATCATAAACATAAATGTGTAAATATGGATATAAGTGTAGACAAAAAATGTATAAATATGAGTGTAAGAAATAATGATTTTGTTTGTAACATTAATCGAAATTTACGAAATGGCACATAAAAGATTAAGAAGGTTTGAGTACGAAGGAGAAGAAAACGATTGTTGTGAGTTATTGACTTAAACGTGTAAAATGATACGTGTGTGTAGTCGCTTGAGCCAAATTGAATCAAAATAGATTAAGTAGAATTGGGAATGTAGAGTATTTTGTTGATTTTGAAAAAAAAGTTTTGGTAAACGATCGAGTAATATTTGTAATATTTTGTATGATAAGTTGGTTTGATTCCCAATATAAAAAAATGCAATCTTTTGTATAATGATGTGAGATGGGTGTGTTTTAGTAATTACATAGAATACAAAATTTCGCGGGCAATGGATTTATTAGACCGGCTAAGTTGATAAGTAGCATTTCGTGAATTTTGAAAACCGAGGAATAAGCGTTCATGGTAAAAGTTAAGAATTTTGTGTGTGTGAGCTATATGAAAATAGATTGTAGTGTAAGAAATTTGTTTATATAAACAATGCATTTGAAATAATTAGAGATTTGACTAATGATAAACGATTTAGATATAAACATGATCGTGTTTACATAATATAGTCTATTAAAGAAAGTTTAGGTAACGATCACCTATGTAAGGGAATCACCCCTAACTCGTTGGTGAGGTCGTTGTAAGATGAGAAAAGAAACGGAGTTAGTCGTCAAGGTAAGGAAATCACTCCCATCTTGATGATATGCCACCATTTATTGTTACAAGGGGTACAAATAAAATTATGTGAAATCATATATGTTTTTTTTTTGGGTAAAGGGTTTTACCCCGGTGAAATCATATATGTTAATAATGTATAAATATATGAAAAAAAGTATTTGTACGATATATGCGTAAAAGTGAAATTTCAAAAATAATTCGAATTCGAAAAGAGGGAATTGTATCATAAATGATCGAGAATAATAAGACGTAATTCGATTAAAACTTGGATGGTTCCAAAACGGAACGTTGACTAACCAAAGTGGTCGAAAGGTCTTTTGAATTTGAGAAGCATGCTTTGGCCTAATAGGTGGTATACTCTCGCCGACACGTCGGTTAACGGTATTCACCCTTCCGGTTACTACATGTCCCAATTCAATTAAAACTTCGAGACTTGGCGGGATTTATAAAAAATCAAGGAGTGGGACTAGTCGACAAGATGCGGGTTTCACCCCTAACTTGACGATTTTGTGCCCTTAGTGTGGTTGGTACTCGTCGGGTCAAAATTTAATTTCGACACGTTGACGAGGGTCCACTAGAATTTGAAATTGAAATTCTTCATCAAGATGAGGACTTCACTCCTAACTTGATGATGAATCTCGTAAAAAGAAAAGGTAGATTGAGAGTCGTTCACCAAATTGTGGGTTTCACGCCTATTTTGGTGAAGTCGTCTCGTTTGTATGATACGAGTGTTTGCGGATTTAGAATAGTAGAGTAAAATGTATGAGGAAAAACGTATGTTGAAGATTAAACAAACACGTATAAACATGTCAAGAATGGCACATAAAGAATGAAATATTAAAACAAATATTAACACATAATAAAACAAGTATTAACACATAGGAATAGCATGTCAAGTATGATACATAAGGATAAAACGACATATATGTTTAGAAGGCTCAAAGAGAATAAATAAGAAACACATAAGATGGAATGCATGTAGTTTCAAGCAAAACATAAGAATAAGGCTCTAAAACTATAGACTAGGCAAAAGCATTCCTACTTTCCTAATTCACTATAGTTATGGCTCTGATACCAATCTGTCACACCCCAACCGATGGCGGAAAAATCGGGATGAGACGAAAAAATTGCTCAAAACATCATAACACTATGTGACAATATAAATTAAATTGGATTTCATAAATTGCTAAAGTATAATACAAGAATTCAACATAAACAACATTGTTTCGAATATGCAACAACAAAATAATTTAATCTAGGTGTGTTTCTAAGTCCACTTAAATCTTGTTTCTTCACTTAGCATCATCTTGTCTATCATCCTGCAACATGTATTAAAATATATCAACAAAAAAGTCGGCGAGTATACAAGTTTGATACATAGTATAACATATAATAAAATTGTTTAACGTGCTTATACCCAACATGAACAACAATATGCAAGTTACTAGTACACTGAGATTGTGTAACAATATGTTCAAACCCAAGAATCCAATGCGTTAAAATAACCTATCCCCGGATAGAATAAAGGGAGGTTAACATGTTTGACTTAACAATACCCTAAGAATCGTGGGCGGTGCATTACACCTATAGCGCTATAATTGTTAAGGCGGGCTAGCAAAGTTAATGAGCATATATCAACACAAATAGTTTACATAGCATACGAGATTAAAAAGCATCAAATTGTTCAAAGTTTCACTCCCAATAGACTAGCGGGAGATTAACATGTTTCAAATTGGATAGAGTGTGATACAAATAGTTTCAAGTGTTTCGTGTTTTTACATAGAATACATGTTGCACCCAAAAGTGTTTAAAAAGTAAAATGGGCTCGAGTATACTCACTAAATTGCATATGCTTTCCGATTATCCAAAGTGACGAAGTTGTTGAGACTAGAAAGTTGAATGTGTTCGATTTGGAGTTTAAGAGGTGTTTACATATGGTTCTAGGGATTTGGAGTTTAAATAACATGAAAATAAACATATGAAAATAATCATCTAACACCTATGACACTTGTTCTTGACACTATGAAACTCTAAAAGAGTTTAAATGTTTTCATGGAACAAGGTTCTATTAGAATCGTGACAAGTTGTCAAGGCCTAAGATGATACAATCTACTAGCTTGACGAATGTCCATTAGTTCATCACCAAGAGTTCGATTTGTTTGAATATTACATAAGTATTATATAGAGTATAGTATATCATATAAGTCAAGCATGAGGTAGAAGATCGAAGTCTTCATTTAGGCACCTCTAAATATCATAGAATTCATACATGAGGTAGGAAGAACAAGCTTCCATTTAGGTACCTCTATTGTTCACCACTACACTTGTTGTTTTAAACAACAAGGAGGGTCATGAACTTACAAGAATAATGAAATACAACATCTAATCTATGAGAAAACATCAACAAGTGAGTGGATTTTTATGAAAGATAGCCCAAGCTTGTCTAACAATCACACATTCATCAAGTTTCAAACTTGAACACTTCTTGTGGGTAAAACCCTAACCAAAACAGAATGTTTGTGAGGTTTTAACCTCTGATTTAACATTTCTCAGCCTTGTTTTTAAGCCCAACTAATTATTCAATTGATTATGAGCATTAGGACATAGGTTTGAGATGAGTTAGACTCAAGTTCAACTAAGATTAACAATGTTTTAGATGAAAACAGAAAAAACAGTCAACTTTGGAGCCTTTTTGGTGATGTTCCAGGGCCTAGTTTTCCATGGAAAACCAATGGAAATGTAGCTAAGGTCAATCCAAAGAAGTAGAAAAAAGAATCGAGTGAATCGGACAAGAAATGGAGAAGTTATGCCCTCTTGAAGAACTTGCTACACTTCTGTCCGAATTTTGATTTTTAGCAGCTTTTGAGATGGATTTGAGTGTGATTTTGTGGGTTTATAAAGTGTATGAAGCTTGGAATAGGTGTGGTATTTATAGGGAAGTGATTAGGTTAGGTAGTGGTTGTGTAATTAATGTTAAAACATGATTTAAACTCAAAAAGAACAAAAAAATTGCGCTAAAACGCGTGCTGAAAGGGGTCTGATCGCTGATCAGGCCATTTAATGAGTGTATTAATGATTTTCGCTGCTGGATTTGTTCAATGTGAAGGCCCTGGTGGGGTGGTTGAGCGCGTGACTGATGAAGCTGGTGACCCGGGTTCGAGTCCCGTGGTCATCAGTTTATTTATTTTTTTGTTTTAAAAGCCTAACTTTTCCAGTTATAAGCGCAAATGATCCCTGTAAGTTTAAAATTCAGAAAATACTCAAATAGTCCATAGACTTTAATCCACTAACTTATGTTATGTCATTTTTTTAAAAGGAACTAACTTTACAATTAACTAACCGAATTAGTTTGTATTTTCTAACTTTAAAATCTAACGAGACTAACTAGATTATTAAAAAAATAAATAAACTTTTAAATAGTAAAATTAATTGATTTAATTAATTTAAACAAATGATAAATGACCATGTTTATAACGAATTTAATTAAAGCTAAAAGTCTTCTCAACGATTAATCATTTCGCGAAACTTCCGAAGTTCAAGAATTAGGATCCGAATTTAATTATTAGATTAACGAGTATCAAGTGTCGATAAAGAATCAAGAATCCTTTAATAATATTTCGTTCAAACGAGAATTTAATTATCAGTTGCACATAAGACTAACGTGAATACACGAACATGATTAAAATAACTTCGTTTTCATTATGATCAATAGTCTCGGATTACAAATGAAACGAAAGTAGATTACAAAGGGAGTACAAGTGTTTAAATATGGAAAGTACAACATTGCTTGCTAAAATACGAAAGTGCGAAAGTGCGGAGCGTTACAGGGCTTTTATAGCTTAAACACTTTTGGGCTCCACATGGGCCAAAAGCCCATTACGGCGAAGATGCCTGGTTTTCGTCGAGTGGGTGTGACGAACACTCCATGTTCGTCGGGTGGGTGTGTTCATCGGGGGGGGGGGGGGGGTGTTCGTCCGGTGGGTATGTGGCGAAGATTCCAAATTCGTCGCACATGGAGTGTAAGTGATAAGTCTCATCTAAAATAAATGGTTCACAACTTTTATTAATTAACACAAAACATATGTCAACATAAACAACTTATAAACTAATCGTAGTGCACAGTTTCAATGCAACGAACCACAAAACACAGTATGAAACAAGTAACGTATAGAGGAGAAACCTTGAAAACTCGAGTTGTCACATTATCCCCAACTTGAAAGAAATTTCATCCCGAAATTTAGCACGTGGTCACTGAGGAAGCTAGCTAGGTTTGCGTGTTTTCTTGGTTTTCCTGGGGTGTCACATCATCCCCCCGTTGGTTTGAAATTTCGTCCCGAAATTCCACAGTAGCTTCAGCCTCAGCAGTGGTTGCACTTTTCTCGAACAACTGGGGATACTTGAGTTTCATTTGGTCTTCTCGTTCCCAGGTGAACTCTGGGCCACGACGGGAGTTCCAACGAACTCGAACAAGAGGTATTCTGGTGCGCTTGAGAACTTTAACGTCTCGGTCTATGATTTCAACTGGTTCCTCGACGAATCGCAACTGATCGTCGATTGTGAGCTCCTTCAAAGGAACTATGAGGGTCTCATCTGACAGACACTTCTTCAGATTTGACACGTGGAATACGTTGTGAACTCCACTGAGTTCTTCAGGTAGATTCAACTTGTAAGCGACCTTGCCAATTCGTTCAGTGGTTTCAAAAGGTCCGACATAACGTGGATTGAGCTTGCCTCGTTTACCAAAACAAACTACACCCTTCCAGGGTGAGACTTTAAGTAGAACTCAGTCCCCGACCTGGAATTCTAGAGGTTTCCTACGCTTATCAGCGTAACTTTTCTGAAGGTCACGAGCTGCCGCCATTCGTTGTCGTATCTGAGCAATCTTTTCTGTCGTGTCTACGACGAGTTTTGGGCCCGTGATTTGGCTGTCGCCAACCTCTGCCCAACACAGAGGTGATCGGCATTTATGTCCGTATAATGCCTCAAACGGAGCAGCCTGGATGCTGCTGTGGTAACTGTTGTTATACGAAAACTCCACCAAAGGGAGGTGTCTTTCCCAACCATTGCCAAAATCGATTACACATGCTCGAAGCATGTCTTCAAGGGTTTGGATGATAAGCTGTGCTCATGTCTAAACGTGAGCCAAAGGACTTGTGCATTGCTTGCTACAGTTCAGAAGTAAAACGCGCATCACGATCGGAAATAATGGAGGTTGGAACCCCGTGCCTCGAGACCACTTCCTTCAGATAAACTTCTGCTAAAGTGGAAAACTTATCCGTTTCTTTGATAGCCAAGAAGTGTGCAGACTTAGTCAACCGATCCACTATCACCCAAATAGTGTCATTTCCGCGTTGAGATCTAGGCAGGCCAGTAACGAAATCCATGGAAATTTGCTCCCATTTCCATGTCAGGATCTCTGGTTGTTGGAGTAGGCTTAATGGTTTCTAATATTCGATCTTGACTCTCGCACAAGTCAAACATTTACTGACGTAGGTTGCTATGTTGGCTTTCATGCTAGGCCACCAGTATGTAGTCTTTAAGTCGTGGTACATCTTATCCGAACCAGGATGTACTGAGTAATGAGACTTGTGCGCTTCATCCATCACAAGCTCGCGTATGTTTCCATAAAGTGGGACCCAGATGCGCCATGTTACATAGTAGGCGCCGTCTTCCTTTTGTTCTAATCGTTTCCTCGATCCTCGTAGAGACTCGGCCCTGATATTCTCTGCTTTCAATGCTTCAACCTGAGCATCTCGTATCTGAGTAGGAAGACTAGATTGGATGGTAAGTTGTAACGCGCGCACGCGCTTAGGTTTAGTCTCCTTTCGACTGAGGGCGTCGACCACAACATTGGCTTTACCCGGATGGTACTTGATCGCGCATTCATAATCATTCAAGAGCTCGACCCATCGACGTTGTTGCATGTTTAACTCCTTTTGCTTGAAGATATGCTCGAGACTCCTGTGATCGGTGTAAATGGTGCACTTGGTACTATACAGGTAATGTCTCCATATCTTAAGTGCGAAAACAACCGCTCCAAGATCCAGATCGTGTAGTGTAATTTATTTCGTGAACTTTAAGTTGGCGTGATGCGTAAGCAATGACCTTGTCACGTTGCTTCAACACGCAACCGAGTCCTTGGATGGACGCGTCGCAATAAACCACAAAATCGTCTGTGCCTTCAGGAAATGAGAGGATAGGTGAGCTACAAAGTCTATCCTTTAAGTGCTAAAATACAGATTCCTGTGCATCACCCCAATGATAGGTGACACCCTTCTGAGTTAGTGAGGTGAGTGGTTGCGCAATCTTGGAGAAATCCTTGATAAACCTTCTGTAGTAGCCCGCCAATCCCAAGAATTGGCGAATTTCTGTTGGTGTAAGGGGTGCAGGCCAGTTCTTGATCGAGTCTACCTTGGATGGATCAACATGAATCCCATCCTTGTTTACCACGTGGCCTAGGAAGTGGACTTCGCGAAGCCAAAAGTCACATTTCGAGAATTTTGCATACAACTGCTCTGTTCGAAGAAGTTCCAAAATAAGCCTCAGGTGTTGTTCTTGTTCCTCCTGACTCTTCGAATAAATCAGGATGTCGTCGATGAAAACAATAACAAACTTATCCAGGTAAGGCTTGCACACTTTGTTCATAAGATCCATGAAGACCGCAGGTGCGTTTGTCAATCCAAAAGGCATAACCAGAAACTCGTAATGCTCATAACGAGTCCTGAATGTTGTCTTAGAGATATCCTCGTCTCGGACTCTCATTTGATGGTAGCCTGACCTCAGGTCAATCTTTGAGTAGAAACTCGACCCTTGAAACTGGTCGAATAAGTCATCAATGCGTGGAAGAGGATAGCGATTCTTCATGGTCACCTTGTTGAGTTCGCGGTAGTCGATACACATTCTGAAGGTACCATCTTTCTTCTTTACAAATAAGACTGGAGCTCCCCAGGGCGAAGAGCTAGGGCGAATAAAACCCTTTTTCCAATAGCTCTTGTAGTTGTGTGGACAGTTCTTCAAGTTCTAATGGAGCTAAACGATAAGGTGCTCGAGCTATGGGCGCTGCTCCAGGAGCTAGCTCGATTTGAAATTCAACCTGAGGGTGAGGCGGAAGACCAGGTAATTCCTCAGGAAATACCTAAGGAAAATCGCGCACAATCGGAATATCTTCTATCTTCTTCTCTTTCTTTGAGGTCTCAGTAACGAGGGCTAAAATAGCAGTGTGGCCCTTTCGCAAACACTTCTGGGCCTTAAGGAAAGAAATGATACCCACCACAGCACCACTCTTGTCGCCATGAATCACTAAAGGCTCTTCACCTGAACGAGGAATGCGGACGATCTTCTCCTTGCAAAGGATCTCTGCTCGATGTTGAGATAACCAATCCATTCCAATAACGATGTCGAAACTACCAAGAACGATGGGGATAAGATCGATAGAGAAAGTCTGACCAGCTAAGACGAGATTACAACCCTTAACTATGTGTGTGGCTTCAAGACTTTTACCGTTTGCTAGTTCTACCATATGTTTGGTGTTCAAAATTGTTGGAGCATGCTTAAGCATTTGACTGACTTTTAAAGACACGTAACTAGTATCGGCACCCGAATCAAATAAAACAATAACAAAGAAGTCATCCAGAAGAAACTTACCCATCACCACGTTGGGATCGTTCCTCGCGTCACCCTGACCAATCACAAAAGCTCGACCCCTGGCACCATTGCCACCATTGTTTCCCCCATTATTGTTTCCGTTCCCCTGATTGTTGTTGTTGTTCTGTTTCTGATTCAGCTGGGGGCAGTCTCTTTTGAAGTGGCCTTTAGCACCACACTGAAAGCATCCTTTGTTGTTACCCTGCTGTTGCTGTTGCTGCTGACGCTGATTCTGTGGTGCTTGCTGCTGGTTCTGTCGTCGCTGATTTGCAGGGTAGAGGCTCCTGCAATCCTTGGCTGCATGGCCAGGTTTGTTACACCTCTGACAAGTGCCCTTAGTACACAGTCCGCTATGATGGAAACCACAATGATTGCATTTGGGGTGGTTCCCCATGTACCCACTCTGCCCTTGACTACCAGAAGATTGTTGACCAGGGCTCTTGTAGTCATTAGTCTTTCGCTGCTGAGACTGAGCTGATGTTGAACCCTTGCTTGAGACTCCATCCCATTTGCGCTTGTTATCGCTGGGGGCATCAGAAGTAGTAGTAGTAGCACCAATACGCTTGGGCAGCCTGTTCTGCTCGACCGCCTGATCAGTGAGACGATGAGCCAAACGAATAACTTGCTGAATTGTGGCGAGGTTCACTGAAGTCACATGACTCTGGATCTCTGGCACTAAACCTTTGAGGTACAGCTCGATACGCTTGATAGGAGGATCTACCATAGTAGGACACATGATAGCCAGTTCGTTCGATCTTTTCGTATACGCTTCAATTTCCGACCCCTTCATCTTTAAGTTGTAGAACTCCACTTCCAGTTTGTGGATGTCATCATGATTACAGTATTCCTCTTTGATCAAATCTTTGAAGTCATTCCATGGGGTGGCATTAGCAGCCGCCAACCCCAGCATTTGAACCTGGGCGTTCCACCACGTGAGCGCTACACCTTCAAGAGTACCAGTAGCATACTTCACCCTACGAGCCTCAGGGCATTCACACATCTCGAAGACAGATTCGAGCTTCTGGAACCAGTGGAGGAGGCCTACAGCTCCTTCAGTGCCACTGAAAGTAATAGGTCGGCAGTCCATAAAAGTTTTGAAAGTACACACAGGAGGCTGAGCATGTTGACCTGTCATGCGAGTAAGAAGGGACAAAATTAAGCACAAGTGTTGGTTCACGAGAGTAGGATCTAAGGATCCTAAAGTAAGTTGCAATGGCAGGTTATACCTCCTGCCTGAGCGGCTGCGAGTGCTGCAGCAACTTGTTCATTGATTAAAGTCGTCAGCTGGGCTTGAGTTAGGTTGATTCGTCCACTCATGATCTTCACAATAAAGAGAGCATGGGTGAGAAAAGTGTTGTGACAATGCGTAAGTGTGGAGTGACAGAAGAGAGCAAGCACACAATGTTTCAAACAACAGATGTTATGATGACTAAGCATACCATGAACAATACATTACATAAACTAGCAGACAGGCAATATAAACTTAATTCATATCACCTATTGTGTCGAGTCTTGCACGGGGAGCGAAGCGTCGTTATGGATCGTTGAGCACTGTACAGGTTATAGTCTGGTTTTGTCAAAAGCTTTTCCCTTTTTAAAACCAAGTTCACTATAACCAATGGCTCTGATACCAATTTGTCGCACCCCCAAAATCCACAAGAGGAGTATCACCGCATGGAGGCGTGACTGACCAGGATCCAGCCACCAATCATATTGAACAATGCAATTAAGTAAATAAAACCAAACCCAATATCATTGGTGTTCAAAAGAAACCAAACACGTTTAAGTAATCAGCGGAAGCATAGCAATGTTTAAATAACCAAAACATAGTTTAAAGTACAAATGTTAAGCATGGGACATAACAGTCCATATCCCACAACGACCTTTCCTCCTCGTGCAAACTCCATAATCACCTAATGACCTGCAAGGCATGTAACAACGAGTCAACAACAAAGTTGAGCGAGTTCACAGTTGGTGTTCATTGATAAGTTGTTTCAAAAACCATGAGTTCATTTGTAAACCATAAGTTAACTAGTTTTTCCCTGTTTCCCAAACATATCCATAACCAGTGGGGGCTTCCCCATGTGAACCACTAGACCCGTTACCTTATCGACCACTGACTAAAGTAAGTTGGTGCCCTGACGTCAATGTCTATCATCATTGACTAGTGGCCAGATCCATTAGTTCACGCCCGTCCTCTTCGGCACGGTGTGAGGCTTGTCAAACCTAAATAGCGCTATCTAACTAATGACCCGCTCGCCATTGGCTCAACGATTAAGTCGATATAAAAGGAGGGACTTCATGATAGAGATTTTGGTCTAGTATCCGTGTTGTCACCCTTCAATAAAGAGGGTGTGTACGAAATCCCCAAACCAGGAGATTACGTAGGTTCCAAATCAATTCCTTATCACATGTTGTCACCCTTCAATAAAGAGGGTGTGTACGTGTTCCAAACCAGGAGATCACACAGTTTCAGTTTAAATCCTTTACCCATTCCCAACCCTTGGGAATCCCATGCCTTGTGGAAAGTGTGAACTCACCTCGGTTTGCTCGGTATGCTCAACTACTTATGCACAAACAATTCAGTCAAAGCCTATAGTATGCACGTATACACAATCAGTTTATGTTCATAATGATTCACATGCAATCTAACATCACAAGGTGCGCTTGGGCCATTATTATCAAGTAACACATAACAGCTAATCAACCCATACAAGATTCCAAGTTTACATGTATGTTCCATAACCATGTTTATCAGTTAAGTGTACTGGGTGTAAGAACCAAATTATATCATCCACTTATAAACAACCATCATTAACAGTAGATAAGATACTATAAACAATTATTAACATCCACGTGGTATCCATAAACATATCAACTTACTGTTCCCTATAAGCTTTCACGGTGAACACTGAGATTTCGTTGACATAGGGTTGCGACGAAAAGGCCATGACGAACACTTGAGGTTTTCATCGCCATGGGATTTCGTCGAACGAGAGTTCGTCGGGCAAGGGTTTTCATCAGCACAGTGTCTTCATCGGCACAAGGTTTTCATCGGGTAAGGGTTTTCGTCGGGCAACGTAACAGTTAAATATAATCACATGAAAAACCCTAATCATCATCATCAGTCGTTTCCCCATAACCACCGATCATACAGTTAACTCCCGAATTCATGAAGCATTACCTGTTACTTGTCATTACTCTAATAATCATCACTGCACTTAATGTCTAGCATGCACCCTAAATCATAAAATACCATATATGATCTAAATAGTAACAGGAATGTATTCGATGATCAGATCTAATAAATCACAAGTGCAAAATCAAACAGAAATATGGCTCCAATTAGTGATCAAGAACGAACAAAATTCCACGAATTACCATCCCAGTTTCTACACAATCCCATTTACACAAGAATGTCAAAACTCTAAATCGATATCAAGATTCGCATGAAGTCATGAAATCAATTTATCATACATATCACAGTCAAGAGCATGTTCAAAACATCATAATCATATATTTAGCATTTAAGCCAACTAAACGTGGGATTACTAACCGATCAACGGAACACGGATAAGAATGATCGAACAAGGAAGATCCCCTACGAAAGGGAGGGGCTGCCGTTGGGTTGTTTTGAGGGAAAGAGAGTCTAGGGTTTGGCTAATAACAGTTTATGCGTACACAGGGCTTTTATAGCTTAAACACTTTTGGGCTCCACATGGGCCAAACCCCATTACGGCGAAGATGCATGGTTTTCGTCAAGTGGGTGTGACGAACACTCCAAGTTCGTCGGGTGGGTGTGTTCGTCGGGGGGGTGTGTTCGTCGGGTGGGTGTGTGGCGAAGATTCCAAATTCATCGCACATGGAGTGGAAGTGATAAGTCGCATCTAAAATAAATGGTTCACAACTTTTATTAATTAACACAAAACATATGTCAACATAAACAACTTATAAAATAATCATAGTGCACAGTTTCAATGCAACGAACCATAAAACACAGTATGAAACAAGTAACGTATAGAGGAGAAACCTTAAAAACTCGAGTTGTCACACTGGTCCCCGTCAAGCACCAGCTCAAGCCATTGTGCATTAAGCTCTGCTCCCAACCCCACAAGGCCAACAAGCGGCCCAGGCACCCGCAGTCACCGCCCGAGTCTGGTTCGCATGTGGTGACCCCAACCACTTTGCGAACATGTGCCCGAACAGGGTTGTGAAACAAGAGCCCCAGCAGCAGCAGCCTCACCAGCAGCAACAGACTCATCAGCAACAGCAACAAACCTCACGCGCCAGAACTTTCAACATCAATGTGCGCCAAGCCCAGGCTGACAACAACGTGGTCAATGGTACATTCCTTGTGAATGGTATTTATGCATCATGTTTGTTTGATACTGGAGCCGATAATTGCTTTGTTTCGTTTGAATTCGAGAAACTCCTTAGTCGTAAACGCTCCTATCTCCCCTCGACGTTCGATGTTGAAGTCGCTACTGGAAGAACTGTCGCCGTTAATTATGTTCTTCGTGATTGTACTCTTGAGCTCAACAATCACATCTTCCCGATCGACCTTATCCCTATGCAACTCGGAAGTTTTGATGTCATATTAGGCATGGACTTTCTTTGCGAAATCCATGCTGAAGTTGTGTGCTTCGATAAGATGATTCGATTCTCGCTCGCGAATGGTGATTCATTGTGTGTTTATGGCGAAACCGCTTCGAAAGGTCTCAAAATCATGTCATGTGTCCAAGCTAGCAAGTATCTCCGCAAGGAATACAGAGCTTTCTTGGCTAACATTGTAGTAGCAGCGAAGGAAAAGAAAGGAAAGACAGAAGTGAAAGATGTTCTTGTGGTTCGTGAATTTCCTAATGTGTTCCCTGATGATCTTCCCGGTCTACCGCCCAGTTGTGATATCGACTTCCGTATCGACCTCATTCCTGGAGCCAACCCTTTTACCAAAGCTCCTTACCGACTCGCACCGTCTGAAATGCGTGAACTCTCGAGTCAACTCTGGAAATTACTTGAGAAAGGCTTCATTCGCCCGAGCACCTCTCCTTGGGGTGCGCCACTTTCTTTTTGTTAAAAAGAAGGATGGGTCGTTCAGGATGTGCATCGACTATCGGGAATTGAATAAGTTAACTATCAAGAACCGCTATCCTTTGCCACGTATTGATGATTTGTTTGATCAACTACAAGGTGCTACATGTTTCTCGAAGATCGATCTACGCTCAGGCTATCACCAACTATGCATTCAAGAGGAGGATATACCCAAAACCGCTTTTTGCACTCGATACGGCCACTACGAATTCGTTGTAATGCCTTTCGGTCTAACCAATGCACCCGCAGTTTTCATGGATCTGATGAATCGCGTGTGTAAACCATTTCTCGACCTTTTCGTCATCGTGTTCATCGACGATGACTTGATCTATTCCAAGTCGAAGGCCAAACACGCGCAACATCTACGTTTGGTTCTCGAGCTACTCCAGGGGAATCGACTCTATGCCAAGTTCTCCAAGTGCAAATTTTGGTTGGAGGAGGTTCAGTTTCTGGGTCACATAGTAAATAGTCAAGGCATTCACGTCGATCCCGCGAAGATTGAAGCAGTTAAGAGTTGGATAAATTCGATCAATGAGATAATCAGAACTAGAATAACTCTGTAATAAACGTCTAATTCTCTCATTCTCTATCTTTTCATTTTCCAACTCCCGCTGCAACTTTGCACATTCTTCAATGTAATGATTAATCGCTTTCTGTTTTATCATCATCACAACATTCATCATAGTCAACGCATCTTCTCTTTCTGAATTTGTCTTTTGAAGACCAGTTACTGTTCTGTTTAGCACATCATACGACTCTTTCACGTAGTTGAGATTGAACAACAATTTTTCTTTCATCTTTACAAACTCAACCAATTTCTCATCTTTTTCTGCACATTTCTTGCAAGATTCTAAACACTTTGAGCAAGGCTTGATGACTTCCACAATCTTTTCTACTTCAATGACTTTCTCCTCTTCAATCGTTGTTTTAGATTCAGACACCTTCTCAGCTTTAACTTCTTCATTTTGAACAATCTCTTCTTTTTTATCAATACTTTCATTCTTCATTTTCTTTTGTTCTTTTACAACACGTCTCTCCTTCAGTTTCTCCAAGCAATCTGCAAAATAAAATTGAAAACTTTCAGGAGATAGATGAGTTTTTGCAACATTAATATGTCTTTCTTCTTCATCATCACCACTATCATCAGTCGGTGATTGATCAAAATCTATTTTCTTCTCAGAACTATCATCTGAAGAATCAGAATCAGAAGATGTTTGATCAAAATCTAATGTCTTTTTAGAACCATCATTTGAAGAACCAGAATCAGATGATGTTTGATCAACAACAGTTGCTTCTTTTGAACTTTCATCAGATGAAACAGATTCTTCTTCTTAATTCTTCTCATGAACACCAATTGCTTTCATCCATTCTGTAAACAAATCAGGTTCTTGAACTATCTTTGTAATGAAAGCTTTAAAATTCCCATTCTCATCTGCAAACTGATCCCAGCTGAACCCTTCAGGTAATTTTTCATCATCTTGGGTTATTAAACATGCTTTACTGTCAGCTGATATATATTTGTTCCAATTGCAACCTGGAGCCATTTTCTCATCATCTTGATCAATGATACCAGAATAAGCTTTCTTATTTGCATCTTCGATCATCTTCCCATGAGCAGTTTGTGTTTCCTTTTGTTGATATGGTTGAAGAGCAACTTGTTGATATATAGCTTTCCAATAGTAATCATCTTTACCAAAAGAATTCTTTGCTCCACTAGGCTCTTGATTTTTGCATTCTCTTTTGAAATGACCTTTCTCCCTGCATCGAAAACAAGTAACTTTAGAGTTATCAAAACCCAAAGTAGACACATGTGATCCAGAAAATCATTTCTCCCTGTGATCATTTTAAACTTTTCTGCTCTCCTCAAGACACTAGCTAGACACCATTTAATATCCATGAGCTCCATCTCTTCAGCGTCTATCTGATCGTAATCTTCTTTTGTCAGCATAGGATTTCCGATCTTCCCTGCAACCAAACCTTCATAGGATTGTAGCACAGTTGCAAGTAATGCCATGTGATCTTTTGCAATTTCTTCAGAAAAACTTTGACCATCTGGAAGATTCAATGCAATGTTGCACTGTATCACACAACCATTTCCACTTTTTGAACTTTGAGAATGAAAACTTGAAGTTGAACTCTTTGGATTAACACTTGGAAATGAATAGAATCCACTGCTGCTGTTTGTACTTTGTTCAACACTTTCAGATGAATTTCCAGCACTAAAAGCGGTTTGAATCTTCGGACTCTTTTCAATCTCTTGAACACTGCCTTTGTAATACATCTTCACATCTTGTTGATTACTTGGATTATTCATCCTTGCAATCTTTTGCTGTTCAAGATCTTGACCTTCAATCTTCTCGATGAACTGAGATATTGTTAAACCATCATAAACTCCGGTGTTCTTTAAGATCATCAAGAATGTAGTCCACTCTTTCTGAGGTAAAGCATCAGCCAATTTGTCTACCCATTCTTCATGATCTTTGGTTATGCTTAACAACGACATGGAACGCACTAAGTGGCAATATCGTTCAATCAATTTCTTTGTGTCTTCACCAGGCAAACTTGTGAATAAATCAAATTCTTTCTTAAGCAATGCCTTTTTACTTTTTATCATCTTCTCACTTCCCTCAAATTTAATTTTAAGAGCATCCCAAATTGATTTTGAAGTTTTGTCATGTTGAAGTAATATAAAGATGTCTTCTTTAATAGCTTGCTGAAGCAGACTAATCATCATTTTTTCAGCCCTGTACATGTCTCGTTCTTTGTCATTGAATTCAGAGATTTCTTTCTCAACCTGCAGATCAGTACGTGGTAGAACACACTTCTTCAAAATGCACTCCCAAGATCTCAAATGGTTTGCTTGAACCCAGTTCTCAAACCGATCTTTCCATCCGTAATACTCCTCAATGCTCATTAGTTTCGGGGGTTTTTGTGTAGTTCCAGTTTCATTTTCCAGATTCATGTTTTGAGAAATGGTAGCTGGAGTAGTCGGGGATGTTGCAAATGCGTTGTAAAACTCTTCACTCATGATTCCGAAAACTTTTTCTCAAACACAGTCACTTTCAAGCGAAATAAGATCTCAAGTAAAAGCACTTTTCATGCGAAATAACCTGCACATAACTTCAAGCGAAATCAAAATTAATTTTCAAGCGAAATCAGAAAGATTTTCAAGCGAAATATCTTCACAAGCGAAATTAGTTTTATTTCAAGCGAAATCCCTTATTTCGCTTGAAATTATCACAACTTTTCAAGCGAAATCAGATAGTACGTTCGAGCGAAATATGATTTTTAGTTCATTTTTATCTGATTTAGACCGAATTTTGATCTGATTCTCTCAAGGGTTTGTTAAAACACAATTTCGCTTAAACTGTGAAAAATTCAGGTCATTTTGACCGTTAAAAGATGTTCAATTCAGAAAAGAAGATGTAGAGGTAAGAAAATAAGATGAAATCAGGCTGAAAACTGCAGAACTCCTCATCCTGAGCTCTGATACCAATTGTAGGATCGTTGTCGGACCCGAAATGAGTCGTTCAGAGGCGTTCTACTCAAAATGAAAGGCGGAAACAGGCATAATGAGTTGAATTCAGCTTGATCTTCACTTAAACTGTCTTGTATATTAATTCTGAAATGTTTACAATCCTGAAGACACTTCGACAGAGCTTCACCGTCGGAAACAAGAACATTCAATCTGATTTCGCTCAAACAGACCTAACACCTATTTATAGAAGTCTGATTTCGCTTGAAACAACTTCAAGCGAAACCTCATACAAGCGAAACCTCAACTATTACATCGCAAGCGAAATAACATTTTAACTCAAGCGAAATCACAAGTTGTCATCTTCAAGCGAAATCACCCATTTAACTTTGTTTTCTCGATCTTCGTGCTCTGAATGATGCAAGACTCGATACAAGACGAAGTCAGCAGACGTATGCACTAACAGACTCCCCCGCGGATGTTGACGAGTAGTAAGTGTCGAGTCTTCAACCTTCAATCTTTATCAGTCTGAACGTGTAAGCATCTTCAAACTTTATCTCTTTCTTCTCTTCAGCATCAACATATTCTCCTCGAACAATCTTTACTCTTATGTCTTCAGACTCCCCCTCTCGTTATGCTGGGATCACAGTCTGGCTTGTTGAAAACATAGAGTTCTCATGTATCGGAACCTGGCTCTCTATTATCTCTTGATCAGATCTCTTGATTCCTTAAGTTCATCAGTATCAGCAGTTCCAAGATCGTACCTGGCTCAAATCTACCTGCACAATCTCTACCTAAAAATAAATTTTCTGATAATCACTTGTAAAAAACAATTTCATCATCTAATGAACCACTTGCAGGAATTTTACAATCAAAGAATAATTTTACAATGTAGATCTCTGATGAACCACTTGAAGATATATCATTTTTCTTTTAAAAAAACACTCTCCCAAACATTTGTTCATCATGTTTAGCACTCGGAATTTTGAAAATCAGCTCTCCAACACCAGTTGTCAAAAATCTTTTTGTATTTTTCAAAAATTATGCTAAAACACACTGAAAATCTTTTTGAATTTTTATTGAGAATGAAATGCAGTAAATAAATATTTACAAACAATATTTTTGTGAGTTTGTGAAAGAGGATCATATCAGTTTTTGAGACAAATCACCAACACCGTTAAGCTTTAAACATTTTAAGTTCTAAACGATTCACTTAGATTGTCAGTATACTGATCCACTTAAATTCTCACACAAAGTTCAACTGTTTTGAGATACGAGATTAATGTCTTAGATACTTAAACTTAATCGCGTGTCCCACCTCAGAATATACTCCCGTATCCAGATCCCAATATTCAGTCTTATAGGTGAGTATACCACAGATGATATCTGTAAGGGGTTAAATTTGCGAAAACCGTGAGATCTCAGGTCAGAACTTCCGTTCAGCAGAGAGATGACGGCTTGACTTTTGGTGGGTCCCCTTTAGAGGATCTTTTGTTACAACAGCATTGATTAGCAATTTTATTGCCTCATCATTATATGCTGAGGGCGGGGCTATATTTCAAGCAAGCATAAAGTATTCTCCGGGGACTAGGCCATTGCTTCCGCATTATCAGAAGTCCCGGGATAATACCCCAGATATCACTAAGCATAAAGACCTAGTATCTCAGAAAGAAGGACCTTTCAAACAAGATTTCGGGGGTTACCCATATATCCGAGAGATGTTTCCCCACGATATAAGCAAGTTTGAATTTTGGTTTATATCTCGTCACAATCTACTAAATGTGCAAAAACCTACTGACACATCATCAGTGAGACCGTTTATCACATTTGACTTTCCATTTCTTTAGCATGCTGTGATCGTCCACTGATGTACTATCATTTCCTCTTCTTTGACACAAAACTCATTTTTGAATTTTATCATGTTTTTGACTTTTTCAAATTTTCAAATGTTTTTGGATTTTCTGAAAATTTCTTACTCCCCCTAAAATGCAAACACATTTCAGGAAATTTGAAAATAAACTGTACAAGTAAATTGACAACCGATATCGAATCGCTTCAATTTGCCATCCACTTGGCATAAACAATCAGAACTCCCCCTTTCAACAAACTCTTTTCCCATTGTGATTTCAAAACACTTAAGTTTGTTTTAATCAAATGGTTTTTCCGGAAAATAAGTTTCGTTGATTGATTTTACCATTTGTAGGTTAGGGGTTTTATTTATCACATTGTTACTCAACCACTTGTAAGAAAATGCAAGTACAATTTAATGTCCTTGATTTACCACTTGTCAGTGAAAACCTTTTCAATCACTAGCAGGTTCACTTGTCAACCATTACCACTTGTAAATCAAAATATAACAATATAATGATATCACCTGTAGATTTACCAACCAAATCTTTCAAGAATGATAACCTTTCAAGAATAATAACCTTTCAAGAATGATGTCGATTCCTGCTCCACGCTTACCAACCTGGGAGCTCAGGCAAGTCATACTTATCACTTATGAAAAACTGACATCCAAGCTTCACCAAACTTGGATGTTTCTTCCTCACCTGCACTTGGATAGTAAGTTGCTTTCTTTGTTTCATAAAATTCCTTTACCCCTTGAACTTTACCCTCAACCATTTCCCAAAAATCTTTTTAATGTTTCTATTAAAAGCTTTCTCAACTTCAAATTCTTTCTTCTCATAATAGAAATGATTTGAGATATCAATCTTCCCAACTTTTGATTTAAAATTCTCAGCCCTCAATGGTGGAAAATGAACATCATCCATTGGAGGTACTGATGTTTCCAGTTTTCTCAATTTGTGGCTCGTCTGACTTTGTGGAATCAGATTCATCGCCAGATTTTACCTTAGAGTTTTTAACAACCCATTTTTGTTTATCAGGATTCACACTTCTCCTGTAAAATCTCTTTGAACATTCACCAACTTTTTTTGGGTAACGGGTTACCCCGGTGATTTTATATCATATCAACAAAACAAAACAAGTAGAGAGGCTTAAATACCCCTAGTTCTCTTTGAGGCATATCACCAAAGAGGAAACAAGAAAACAACCAAACAAAACAACCAAACTAGCAAACTATAACAAATCTACTAACATTGGTCTTCTGCTTCATCAAAAAATCTCTACGCCATCCAACTTCCACTCCTCCAAGAACCTCCTAACATTGATGTTGGCTTTGTACATGAAAGATGTAACACCCTATTTTCTATTTAACGGTTTTATATGCAAATACCAACAATTAGATGTGTAGCTAAGACTACACATACTATAAAAAAAATACGGGTTTATTAAAACTTTTACAATTTATAAGTTATTCTACATAACGTGATCGAATTCGTTGTTTAAAATATACAACGTGGCAAGGTGCGGAAGCATGTAACTATATCGTGTTCGGTTCTTCATTGAGCTTGATCGTCTCTCGGCATCCAAAATGTACCTACATTTCATAAACATGTAATGCTTTAGTCATACTGGGATTAAAACGTGATTAAACGAGTCCGGGAAACAGTTGATTCTAAAAACAAGAATTTGGAAATGACCTCCACCGTAACTTACGGTGGCACCGTAAGTTACGGTGGCCCCTGTAATGTTATTTTCCTACTGTACAACAGTAGGCAACCACCGTAGCATTTTCATCTCCACCGTAACTTACGGTGGCACCGTAAGTTACGGTGGACTCTGTAACAGCCCAGTTTCCTTTTTGCCGTAATTGACACGAAATCTTTCGTATCTTTCAAACCGCTTGTCCGTTTAACCTACCGTTTCTTCCTACGTGATTGTGATTTGATTCTCCATCACATGGAGTTAAAATCCGACATCCAGCTTAATAAATTCTGAGACTTTTATGCCTTCGGCTTATTATCTTTTTACAAGATTTTCACCCGTTTACGCATTTATCACACAAACATATTTGTTTGACCTTTATATCACATACACTACTTCAACTTAAGGTTATTTACCATATTAGGTTCTAACCACAGGTTTGTTACACAATTTAAACCCATTTTCACTTGTATGCTTATTTTGACCCGTTAAGGGTATTTAAGCACTTTCGAGCCTAATTTCGCTTTTGATTACTTCTAGCAATCCATCACCACATTTCTTATCATATAATCTCTCACCACAACTGAATTTATGGTGGGTTTAATGTGGTGATCTATAAAAACCAATTTTTACCTCTCGGATCATTATTTTACGGCAAAAACTCAAATAGTGCCATTTGACTAATATAACGGAATTCTACAAGGCATTCGCCACTAAAATGAATTTCCTGATTTTATCTTATTTATTTAGCACTATCTAGATGTGCTATTAACGGAATTCTACAAGGCATATTACCACATACCTTCCGGCTTTATCCTTTTTATCGTGCCTTTACTCGATCTGACTTCCCAACACTTTGCTTGTGTTGCCTTGTGATCGCTCGGTATAGGCGATCAATACTTTTCGTTATTATGACCTCATGGACCATCACTGCCGTTTTGTACTCACTTACCTTTATTATTTGGCTTGACTGAGTAGCCATTTGGCCACTTGGTCATACACGCTTATCAACTATGATTATTTCACGCTAATCTTAATATAGATAGCGTGTTGAACACTTTCTTAATTTAAATATTGACCTTAACCAGCCTCACTGACTAGTCTTATTAGTCCAGTTACTTTATACCCATCTCTCGGGCTACTATGTGATTTTATTTCACATAACTTTCCTGACCGTGATCGCGTCACGTCGTGTTTTAGGTTTATTTCCCAATCATCTCATACTATATATGTTTGATAAAACGTTGTTTTTGACTAAAACGGAATTTTAGTTTAACGTTTTATCTTTAATTTATGTCAAGCAATTTTGACGACTTGGCATTTACTCTTTTACAGTCTTTGTTTTACGCGAGGATTCTCACTGGTTCTCTCGCTTTGTTTAAGTAACTCGTAGGTTCTCTCACGTGGCCTCGTAGGCTATTTCCTTAGGTCTTCACCCCCTTTTAATGGGAACCCTAAGGTTTATTCCCCTTTCTTTTCGTGACCCGAGGGTCATTCTGGTCCCGTAGACCTTAACACTAATCGCATTCCCGTAGGTTACGATGATCCCACAGATTCATCTTTTATTTGTATCCACATTCAAATGCATATATGTATATATGCATATATAGCTTCAAAGCATGTCTTGTTATGTTTGGAATCGTATATTTCTGCTTTTGAACTTTAGTTGACCTTGACCGTAGTCTAAGGCTTCATTTGTTTATTTTCGAACGAAATTTTCCGACTTTATGATTTCTCATATCATTTATGCGTCGGTTCATCTTATGCTCACCATTCTCCGGTTTTCATATATCCGTACTCGATTGTGTCCCATTACCGGGCTCATTATTCTTTTGCTTTTAACGGTACCACTATCCCGTTTGTATTTACTCATGCCGTCCGGCGTGAATTGTAATCGACCCATTCAACTTTAAAATAGTTGAACATAATTTATTCACAATTTTTATTTACATTATTTTGTCATCTTATAGTTATGAGCCAAAACCCGAGTCCTTTAACTTTCCATCCGAGTTTCTGTTTCTCGATCTGTGCATGCGTTCAATTCTTACCCATCAACCGGGTGTTTTATCGAAGTCGTTATTATTGCAACCCTCCCGGTATGCATTAAGACCTCGCTTCATTTCTATATTCCGACTTTGTCCTCGAGTTTGACGTTTTACAAAAACGACTCGTTTAGGGACATATTCGCATTTTCCGGGTTCGAGTGTAAGTACACTCCCTCCCAACGCATATCTTGATCATTCTACATGTTTATATTCTTCGGGTTCGAGTGTAAGTACACCCCCTCCCAATGCGTACCTTAACTATTTAACATGTGTCTCTGTCCCTTCTTTCGGGCTCATTATCCTAATGTAATACGCTTCCGTCACTCGGCTGTGCGTTTACATTATTATCAAATATTTTACTCATTTGATTCATTTAGGTACTTTTAATTTGTCCCATTTACCCCGTCCTTACTACATCGGATGTAAATGTGTCGGCTATAAGAAGTTCATGGTATCATATGCCACTACTTACTTGGCCAGAGTAAGCGATTAACACATGACACGCATGACCTTTTTATAGTTTTCACATCATGCCCTATGTAAGTAATACCTCTGTTTATTTCTCTTGGAAACAATATCCTGGATAGGTATTCTATTCAGGTTTGTCCAAGTTTTCAATCTAAATCTGCAACTATCAGTTTCTACGTATTGGTTGCATGTTTATATTCATGCAATAATTTAAACGTGCACCTGGTAAATGCTTGCCCTAACGGGCTTTTCTTGCCATTAGTCTTGTTCGCGACCATTACACGATTTAGGTCCTTGATGAGCATGCTCTTCTTGTCATATCTCGGACCGTTCCATCATCATATCCACAATTCGTTTGACTCTCGTCGTCTTCAAACGCGAGTGTCCTTCAATTAAAACATTCACAAAAGTTAGTAACATCAACTTCAATAATCGCCCGTATTATAATACAAGGCTTTTTCTACTATACGCGTCAACGCGCGTATTTTCGTCAACTATATCAATTATTTCAATTGGGGTAACGTGTGTCACACGATAGCCCTATGTGTTGTTTACAACACTTTAGCATGCTAAACTATTAACATACATGTACTTACCGGATCTGCGATCAAGCCTCGAACCGAACACTATTCTTTATCAAGAGCGTAAGGTTTAAGTCCAAGCATGGTTTTCCCCACCATACTTGAATCTCTTAAACCAGGGCTCTGATACCAACTTGTAACACCCTATTTTCTATTTAACGGTTTTATATGCAAATACCAACAATTAGATGTGTAGCTAAGACTACACATACTATAAAAAATAGGGGTTTATTAAAACTTTTACAATTTATAAGTTATTCTACATAACGTGATCGAATTCGTTGTTTAAAATATACAACGTGGCAAGGTGCGGAAGCATGTAACTATATCGTGTTCGGTTCTTCGTTGAGCTTGATCGTCTCTCGGCATCCAAAATGTACCTACATTTCATAAACATGAAATGCTTTAGTCATACTGGGATTAAAACGTGATTAAACGAGTCCGGGAAACAGTTGATTCTAAAAACAAGAATTTGGAAATGACCTCCACCGTAAGTTACGGTGGCCCCTGTAATGTTATTTTCCTACCGTACAACAGTAGGCAACCACCGTAGCATTTTCATCTCCACCGTAACTTACGGTGGCACCGTAAGTTACGGTGGACTCTGTAACAGCCCAGTATCCTTTTTGCCGTAATTGACACGAAATCTTTCGTATCTTTCAAACCGCTTGTCCGTTTAACCTACCGTTTCTTCCTATGTGATTGTGATTTGATTCTCCATCACATGGAGTTAAAATCCGACATCCGGCTTAATAAATTTTGAGACTTTTATGCCTTCGGCTTATTATCTTTTTACAAGATTTTCACCCGTTTACGCATTTATCACACAAACATATTTGTTTGGCCTTTATATCACATACACTACTTCAACTTAAGGTTATTTACCATATTAGGTTCTAACCACAGGTTTGTTACACAATTTAAACCCAATTTCACTTGTATGCTTATTTTGACCCGTTAAGGGTATTTAAGCACTTTCGAGCCTAATTTCGCTTTTGATTACTTCTAGCAATCCATCACCACATTTCTTATCATATAATCTCTCACCACAACTGAATTTATGGTGGGTTTAATGTGGTGATCTATAAAAACCAATGTTTACCTCTCGGATCATTATTTTACGGCAAAAACTCAAATAGTGCCATTTGACTAATATAATACCTCTTTAAGTAACCCATTGTCTATCTAAGACTTCATTAAATACTCATTGAACCTTACGTTCTCAATGAATCATTACTCTATTACACATACCTGGCTCGGGTCAATGTATTGACCTGATTTAATGCCTTGCTATAATATTCGCTAAATAGTAGCGATGCAAATATCATTTCTACATTTATTCCTGAAATCATATAACTCGACAAGAATCATTAGTCGCTATTATCAAAAGGTGGTATCTTCACCCTTTGACCCGTTTGGTCTAAGTGACCGATTATATTGACGAGATGACATGTATTTTCATCTCGACTATATGACTCGCTCCGATTTACATCGTGCGGTCGCTTTACTTATAATTCATTTCTTAACACTTTTCGGCCTATTAAGGCTTACTTCATAAGTGTCTTTTAAAGCCAATAGTTATGGTCGATGCATGACCAATTTACCGTTTTACCCTTATTGTTTGTTTTGGTTTACCCTATAAGGTAACCATTCAAAAGTTCATTTTCCATTTGTCATAAAATGATCAAATTACCGATTTAACTCCTTTTAAACCATCAACATTGTTTCTTGTCATACTCGACTATCTTGTTCCGTACGTTTACACGCCGGAACATCATACCTCAATTATGTATTTATCTTATTCGTAACTAATACGATAAGAGAATATTCTAAAATATAAGACTAGTGTAAGTTATACTTACCTTGCATCCGAATTATGCTTTTTCCTTCATTCTTGATTCGTTTGACCCGCTTTCACTCCAAGCTTCACCTAGCTTGTTTAAGCGCCAACTATTATTCATCATTTCACAAGGTGGTTAGTTTAGTCATAACTTAATACGATCATTCCACCCTACGCATTTTATATTCAAGAATTATCATTCATCGTATTTGTCACACCCCCAAAATCCACACGCGGAGTACCACCGCTTGGAGGCGTGACATGACCAGGATCAAGCCACCAATCATATTGAACATAATAATATCAAAAGTCACTCATCAATACGATAGGTGTTTACAAAACCAAATATATACAAGTGTATAGCGGAAGCATTAATGTAAAACCCAACATAAGTTTAAGTACAAAATGTTATAATGTTTAACAAAACATCCACTTCCGTGCCCACAACGACTGCGCCTCCCGTGCAAGCTCCAAGAGTACCTATTGTCCTGCAAGGCATGTAACAGAGAGTCAACAACTAGTTGAGCGAGTTCACTGTTAGTTATTTAGTTATAATGTTCGTTTCGTAAATCGTATGTAATAGCATCGCGGCCCTCTAGGCATGTTTGCGAAGTTTAGAAATTGTATCGCGTTAGTCCTTGCTGCCAGTCCAGGCATGCGTGCGATGAATAGTGTTGACTAGTCGTATTTGTACGTGCCCTTCTTAATCCAAGGACCGTAGCGAGTGTGATTGTCCTACCCAAGGAGGACGATCATGCGTTAAGGTTTGTTGTCCTACCCAAGGAGGACGAGCATGCGTTAAGGTTGTTGTCCTACCGGACGAACGTATGTATTCTACCCAAGGAGAATACACAGGATTTATATTGGCATCCTACCCATGGAGGATGGCGGTACATATCCTACCCAAGGAGAATATGTAGGTTCCATTTTAGTTTCTTAACCCATTCCCAAACCACCGGGAATCCCATGCCTTAGAAAGAGTGTGAACTCACCTTGTTTCGCTCGGTATGCTAAGTATGTGCTCACGGTTAATCAATCACGTCCTAAGGTATGCACGTATACATAATCAGTTTGTATTAAAGTTGTTTGTGCGTAAACATAATCATCATGAACATCGCATCAATCACAATACACGTATTTGCAATCATACAAGTAATACTTTATACATAACAGCAGTTAACTAACCCAGTTAACACTTAACAGAATTAACTCAAGTTACTGCACAGATCAGCTATTCGGCGAAACACAGATAGTGGCGAAACACATATAGTGACGAAACACATTCTGTTTCGTCGAGGTGTCCCCTGGCGAAACAGAACTTCTGATTCGTCGACTACTCTTGGCGAAACACATCCTGTTTCGCCGAGAGTTCTGTTTCGTCGATCAGTCAGTTTCGCAGACATCAGTTACAGCAGATACGAAAAACACATAAACCCTAACAGCCGTAAAACAGCAATTCCTCAATCATACAGTAATCATTCAACGCAGAATCATCGTAACATCATCATAACATAAGTATCACAGTTCTTAACGTCAAGCACGAACCCTAGGTTATGTGTACAACATATAGATTAACATACAACATCATATCATTGATTCCTATCAAGATACTAATGTGTATTCAGAATCAGGCCATATAAACAACATTCAGAACCGAGTATCATCAACATACCCTCCTATAATCCAGAAATCAAGCATAAACACAACATGTATAAAGAAATCAAGGGACAAAGAAACCGATTTAGACGAGCACGCACTAACCGAGATATTCGAGATGAACAAGGGAGGATTCGAGAGAGAAAGATGATGGTTGATGATGGGTATCGCCTTCACAGAGTGGAGAGTTCTAGGGTTTCTATTTTTGTTAAAAGTGTGAAACAGGGAGTCGGTTCACGTTAATATGAACGAATTACCGTTCTGGGCCCTTAATGGGCTTGGCGAAACTGGGCTTGGCGAAACAGACTTCTGTTTCGTCGGGATGCTTATGACGAAACAGTCTGTTTCGTCGGGTCCTGTCTGTTTCGTCGAGTTGCTTGATGGCGAAACACATCAGTTTCGTCGGGATGTATATGGCGAAACAGAACTTCTGTTTCGTCGGGTCCTTTCATATTTTAAACAGTTTAAGTTTTCAACAGGTGTTTCATGTTATACAGCCAAACACAAAATCATGCAACCACTATGCGTTCATTATAAAATAACGTATACAGTTACAAGTTAAACAAGTCAAACAACTACACAGTCAAAGTCAACGTGCACTAAGAGCGAAAAAGAAAGTCGGAAACTCGAGTTGTCACATTATCCCCAACTTGAAAGAAATTTCATCCCGAAATTTAGCATGCGGTTACTGAGGAAGCTAGGTAAGTTATCGTTTACTGGTTTTCCTGGGGTGTCACATCATTTCCCCGTTGAGTTGGAATTTCGTTCCGAAATTCCGTAGTAGCTTCAGCCTCAGTAGTAGTTGCATTGTTTTCGAACAACTGGGGATATTTGAGTTCCATTTGATCTTCGCGCTCCCAGGTAAACTCTGGGCCACGACGGGAGTTCCAACGAACTCGAACAAGTGGTATTCTGGTGTTCTTGAGGACCTTAACATCCCGGTCCGTGATTTCAACTGGTTCCTCGACGAAATGCAATTGTTCGTCGATAGTGAGCTCCTTCAGAGGAACTATGTGGGTCTCATCTGACTGAAACTTCTTCAGATTCGACACGTGAAAGACGTTGTGAACTGCACTGAGTTCAGCCGGTAAGTTCAGTCTGTAGGCCACTTTGCCTATTTTCTCTATGACTTCAAATGGTCCAACATATCGTGGATTGAGTTTGCCTCGTTTGCCAAAACGAACAACACCCTTCCAGGGTGAAACTTTGAGTAGTGCTCGATCCCCAACTTGGAATTCGAGTATTTTTCTGTCTTTATCAGCGTATACTTTCTGACGGTCACGTGCTGCCGCCATGCGTTGTCGTATTTGAGCAATCTTTTCAGTAGTATCAACTACCATTTCCGGACCTGTGATCTGACTGTCACCCACCTCTGCCCAACAAAGAGGTGATCGACATTTACGCCCGTACAATGCCTCAAATGGAGCAGCTTTAATGCTGGTGTGGTAACTGTTGTTGTACGAAAATTCCACAAGTGGCAGATGTTTTTCCCAGCCTTTGCCAAAGTCAATTACGCACGCCCGAAGCATGTCTTCTAGAGTTTGAATAGTGCGCTCAGACTGCCCATCTGTCTGAGGATGATAAGCTGTGCTCATGTCCAATCGAGAGCCAAAAGATTTGTGCATTGCTTGCCACAGTTCTGAAGTAAAACGTGCATCACGATCAGAGATAATAGATGTGGGCACCCCGTGCCTCGAGACAACTTCCTTAAGGTATACGTCTGCTAGAGTGGAGAACTTATCCGTTTCCTTGATAGCCAAGAAGTGAGCAGACTTTGTGAGTCGATCCACGATCACCCAAATAGTGTCATTCCCACGTTGAGACCTAGGTAGGCCAGTAACAAAATCCATGGAAATTTGCTCCCATTTCCATTGTGGTATCTCAGGTTGTTGGAGTGGGCCTGATGGTTTCTGATATTCTGCTTTGACTCTCGCACAAGTCAAACACTTGCTAACGTAAGTTGCTATGTGGGCCTTCATGCTAGGCCACCAATATGTAGTTCTGAGGTCGTGGTACATCTTATCTGAACCAGGATGTACTGAGTAGCGAGACTTATGAGCTTCATCCATTACAAGCTCGCGTAGGTTGCCATAGAGTGGGACCCAGATGCGTCCTGTTACATAGTAGGCGCCGTCTGCCCTTTGTTCTAACCTTTGCCTAGAGCCGCGTAGAGCTTCAGCCCTGACGTTTTCCGGTTTCAATGCTTCTACCTGAGCATCTCGTATCTGTGAAGGAAGACTTAGACTGAATAGTGAGTTGCAACGCTCGTACACGCCTAGGTATAGTATCCTTTCGACTGAGGGCGTCGGCCACCACATTGGCCTTGCCTGGATGGTACTTTATAGCACATTCGTAATCGTTCAGTAACTCGACCCATCGACGTTGTCGCATGTTCAGGTCTTTCTGCTTGAAAATATACTCAAGACTTCTGTGATCGGTGTAGATGGTGCACTTAGTGCCATACAGATAATGTCGCCATATCTTGAGCGCAAAAACAACAGCTCCAAGCTCTAAATCGTGTGTAGTGTAATTCCGTTCGTGAATCTTAAGTTGGCGCGAAGCATAAGCAATAACTTTATCCCGTTGCATCAACACACATCCAAGACCTTGGATAGATGCATCACAGTAGACTACAAAATCGTCCGTGCCTTCAGGCAATGAGAGGATAGGTGCGCTACAAAGTCTATCCTTTAAGTGCTGAAACGCTGTATCCTGTGTATCACTCCAACGGTAGGCAATACCTTTCTGTTTCAGTAATGTAAGCGGCTGTGCAATCCTTGAGAAGTCTTTGATAAACCGTCTGTAATAACCCGCCAAACCCAAGAATTGGCGTATTTCTGTTGGTGTGCGAGGTGCAGGCCAGTTCTTGATCGAATCTACCTTGGATGGATCAACATGTATCCCATCCCTGTTTACCACGTGACCTAGAAAGTGGACTTCACGAAGCCAGAAGTCGCATTTTGAAAACTTAGCGTACAGTTGTTCCGTTCGAAGGAGTTCCAGAATAAGTCGTAAATGTTGCTCATGTTCCTCCCGACTCTTCGAGTAAATCAGAATGTCATCAATGAAAACAATAACAAACTTGTCAAGATAAGGTTTGCACACCCTGTTCATAAGATCCATGAAAACCGCAGGCGCGTTCGTTAGCCCGAATGGCATGACCAAAAACTCATAATGACCGTAGCGAGTTCTGAATGCTGTTTTGGAGACGTCCTCATCCCGGACTCTCAGTTGATGGTAACCTGACCTTAGATCAATCTTTGAGTAATAGCTCGACCCTTGTAACTGGTCGAATAAGTCGTCGATGCGTGGAAGTGGATAGCGATTCTTCACGGTCACCTTGTTTAGTTCGCGGTAATCTATGCACATACGAAAGGTACCGTCTTTCTTCTTCACAAATAATACTGGAGCTCCCCATGGCGAAGAGCTAGGACGTATGAAACTCTTTTCCAAAAGTTCTTGCAATTGCTTAGACAGTTCTTCCAGTTCAGTTGGAGCTAAGCGATAAGGTGCTCGAGCTATAGGTGCTGCTCCTGGAGCTAGCTCGATCTGAAATTCGACCTGGCGATGGGGCGGTAACCCAGGTAACTCTTCAGGAAACACTTGAGGAAAGTCGCGTACTACAGGAATATCCCAAATCTTTTTCTCTATCGTCGATGTATCAGTAACGAGTGCTAAAATAGCTACGTGGCCTTTTCGCAGACACTTCTGAGCCTTCAAGAAAGAGATGATGCCACTCACGACACCACTCTTGTCACCTTGAACTTCGAGAGGTTCTTTCCCAGAACAAGGAATACGAACGATCTTCTCCTTGCATAGGATCTCTGCTTGTCGTTGGGATAACCAATCCATACCAATGACGATATCAAAGCTACTCAGAGTTATAGGAATGAGATCGATAGAGAAAGTCTGACCGGCGAGGATAAGATTACAACCCTGAACTATGTGTGTGGCTTCTAAACTTTTACCGTTAGCTAACTCTACGACATGTTTGGTGTTCAACAGGGTTGGTGCACGTTTAAGCATTTGACTAACATTCAGAGACATATAACTGGTATCCGCACCCGAATCAAATAATACGGTAACATAAAAGTCGTCGAGAAGAAACTTACCCGTAACCACATTAGGATCGTTCCTTGCGTCACTCTGGCCAATCACAAACATACGACCTTTTGCACCATTGTTGTTGTTGTTTCCCCCATTGTTGTTCCCACTGCCCTGATTATTGTTATTGTTGCTTTGATTCTGGTTTAATTGGGGACAGTTCCGCTTGAAATGACCTTCAGCCCCACACTGAAAGCATGTCTTATTTCCTTGCTGTTGTTGCTGTGACTGGTTTCGTGGAACGGGTGACTGTTGTTGCTGGTTCTGACTCGCAGGCCTTAAGCTCCTGCAATCTTTAGCCTCATGACCTACTCTTAGACATCTCTGACAGCGGCCTCTACGACACTGACCACTGTGGTGTTTGTTGCACCTGTTACACAGTGGATGAATTCCCCGATATCCACTCTGCCCCTGACCACCAGACGATTGCTGACTCGAACTCTGATAATCACTAGTCTTGCGCTGTTGCTGTGCTTGAGACTGTACAATAGCTGAACCCCTGCTGGAATCCCCTTCCCATTTCCGCTTGTTGTCACTGGGAATAGCAGGAGTAATTGGAGTGGTAGCGGTAGTAGTAGCGTTGATACGTTTAGGCAGCCTGTTCTGTTCCACCGCCTGATCAGTGAGGCGATGAGCTAGCTTAACGATCTGTTGAATAGTGCCCAGATTCGCTGAAGTTACGTGGCTTTGAATCTCCGGCACCAGACCATTGAGATACAGTTCGATACGCTTAATGGGAGGGTCCACCATAGTAGGACACAGAATAGCCAATTCATTCGATCTTCTGGTGTACGCTTCAATTTCTGACCCCGTCATTTTCAAATGGTAAAATTCTACCTCCAGTTTATGAATATCATCACGGCTACAGTATTCCTCTTTAATCAAATCCTTGAAATCATTCCAGGGTGTGGCGTTAGCAACAGCCAACCCTAACATCTGCACTTGCGCATTCCACCAAGTCAGCGCAATGCCTTCTAGTGTACCAGTGGCGTACTTCACCCTGCGAGCCTCAGGGCATTCGCACATTTCAAATACCGACTCGAGCTTTTCAAACCAATGGAGGAGTCCAACCGCTCCTTCCGTGACACTAAAAGTAGTAGGACGACAGTCCATGAACGTTTTGAAGGTACAAACAGGTGGCTGAGCGTGCTGACCTCCTGCTTGTGCGGCTGCAAGTGCCGCAGCAATTTGCTCGTTAATGAGAGCCGTCAGTTGGGCTTGCGTCATGTTGATACGTCCAGACATGATCTTCATAGTAAATATGACATAAATGAGAGAGGTTCGCGAGTAGTGCGATAACAAAAGGGAATAATCACACAAGTGTTCTCATGCAATAGTGTCAAGTTAACCTAAGCATACCCGGAGCAAAGTTCTATGCAATTCTAGCAAGTAGGCAATAAGACATGTACCATATTACCTAGAGTGATGAGTCTTGCACGTGGAGCGAGGCGTCGTTGTGGATCGTTGAGCACTGTTCTGGTTATAGTCTGGTTTTAAATAAAAACGTTTTCCCCTTATTAAAACCGAGTTCTCTATAACCAATGGCTCTGATACCAATCTGTCACACCCCCAAAATCCACACGCGGAGTACCACCGCTTGGAGGCGTGACATGACCAGGATCAAGCCACCAATCATATTGAACATAATAATATCAAAAGTCACTCATCAATACGATAGGTGTTTACAAAACCAAATATATACAAGTGTATAGCGGAAGCATTAATGTAAAACCCAACATAAGTTTAAGTACAAAATGTTATAATGTTTAACAAAACATCCACTTCCGTGCCCACAACGACTGCGCCTCCCGTGCAAGCTCCAAGAGTACCTATTGTCCTGCAAGGCATGTAACAGAGAGTCAACAACTAGTTGAGCGAGTTCACTGTTAGTTATTTAGTTATAATGTTCGTTTCGTAAATCGTATGTAATAGCATCGCGGCCCTCTAGGCATGTTTGCGAAGTTTAGAAATTGTATCGCGTTAGTCCTTGCTGCCAGTCCAGGCATGCGTGCGATGAATAGTGTTGACTAGTCGTATTTGTACGTGCCCTTCTTAATCCAAGGACCGTAGCGAGTGTGATTGTCCTACCCAAGGAGGACGATCATGCGTTAAGGTTTGTTGTCCTACCCAAGGAGGACGAGCATGCGTTAAGGTTGTTGTCCTACCGGACGAACGTATGTATTCTACCCAAGGAGAATACACAGGATTTATATTGGCATCCTACCCATGGAGGATGGCGGTACATATCCTACCCAAGGAGAATATGTAGGTTCCATTTTAGTTTCTTAACCCATTCCCAAACCACCGGGAATCCCATGCCTTAGAAAGAGTGTGAACTCACCTTGTTTCGCTCGGTATGCTAAGTATGTGCTCACGGTTAATCAATCACGTCCTAAGGTATGCACGTATACATAATCAGTTTGTATTAAAGTTGTTTGTGCGTAAACATAATCATCATGAACATCGCATCAATCACAATACACGTATTTGCAATCATACAAGTAATACTTTATACATAACAGCAGTTAACTAACCCAGTTAACACTTAACAGAATTAACTCAAGTTACTGCACAGATCAGCTATTCGGCGAAACACAGATAGTGGCGAAACACATATAGTGACGAAACACATTCTGTTTCGTCGAGGTGTCCCCTGGCGAAACAGAACTTCTGATTCGTCGACTACTCTTGGCGAAACACATCCTGTTTCGCCGAGAGTTCTGTTTCGTCGATCAGTCAGTTTCGCAGACATCAGTTACAGCAGATACGAAAAACACATAAACCCTAACAGCCGTAAAACAGCAATTCCTCAATCATACAGTAATCATTCAACGCAGAATCATCGTAACATCATCATAACATAAGTATCACAGTTCTTAACGTCAAGCACGAACCCTAGGTTATGTGTACAACATATAGATTAACATACAACATCATATCATTGATTCCTATCAAGATACTAATGTGTATTCAGAATCAGGCCATATAAACAACATTCAGAACCGAGTATCATCAACATACCCTCCTATAATCCAGAAATCAAGCATAAACACAACATGTATAAAGAAATCAAGGGACAAAGAAACCGATTTAGACGAGCACGCACTAACCGAGATATTCGAGATGAACAAGGGAGGATTCGAGAGAGAAAGATGATGGTTGATGATGGGTATCGCCTTCACAGAGTGGAGAGTTCTAGGGTTTCTATTTTTGTTAAAAGTGTGAAACAGGGAGTCGGTTCACGTTAATATGAACGAATTACCGTTCTGGGCCCTTAATGGGCTTGGCGAAACTGGGCTTGGCGAAACAGACTTCTGTTTCGTCGGGATGCTTATGACGAAACAGTCTGTTTCGTCGGGTCCTGTCTGTTTCGTCGAGTTGCTTGATGGCGAAACACATCAGTTTCGTCGGGATGTATATGGCGAAACAGAACTTCTGTTTCGTCGGGTCCTTTCATATTTTAAACAGTTTAAGTTTTCAACAGGTGTTTCATGTTATACAGCCAAACACAAAATCATGCAACCACTATGCGTTCATTATAAAATAACGTATACAGTTACAAGTTAAACAAGTCAAACAACTACACAGTCAAAGTCAACGTGCACTAAGAGCGAAAAAGAAAGTCGGAAACTCGAGTTGTCACAGTATTATAGGTCGGTTTGACTGTTTAAAGTCAACGACCTATTAATCATAAGTGATTACATGATGTAGCTTTACTACTCATTTAACTACTTGGTCAAATACACGGTAGCATCATACTTAGGCTACCGTTTATTCACTTCGTTTACCAAGTTTTATAACCATAATTCATCGAATTAACACTACATTAATCTTTCTTAACACATGATGATATCAAGCTTCATTTTTAACATGAATTTATCATCATTTCCATTCTTTTTACATCAAACCCAATTCATGGTAATTATGATTCATGTACTCAAACACCTAAATGGTTCAAGTAGCATACTTTTATTATCTAATATGAGGATTCTAATCACAATTTAGACACTAACATCATCATATCATAAAAACCCATCTCTATCATGTATAAACAAGTACTCAATCATGTAAATTTGCTCAAGTACTTTGTTTCTACTATCAACTATGATGATTTCTAGCACAATTATATCATCATCTTCATTATCTAGCCATAACCCACTTAGCACATACAAGGGAAATCATCAATTCCCTAGTTTTCAACACTAGTTCATCAAATTGTTAACTAGGGTTGTTCCTACACATAGATTTATTCACAACTACACTCATGGATTCATCATCCAGTCCCAAATTGTGATTTTGAGTGTTCATCATAACTTCAAGACATCACCAAATTACAAAATTTAACATACCTTACGATCCCTTTGACTTGGTGATCATTTATACGCGTTCATGCATTGATTTGGGGCTTGATTCGAGCTCCAATTTGGTGAATTTGTTGATTTTAGGGTTTGAGCTCTCTTGGTCGCTCCTGATGATCGATCCACACACACAAAGTGTGTGTGTGGTGTGTGTTTTTTTTATTAATAGAACTTGTTCCCTTTTTGACGATTTTGGTCCCTCAAGTTTTGTTAACTAGTAAGTAGGCTACAACCTACTTATTTTCAACAATACTTTGTTTTGTTAACTAGGTTAAACTTTGCTAGTTTAACTTAGTGAGTTTGGGGTAGTCATAACCCGTTTTATTTTAAGTCCCGTTAGCTCGGGCCTTCTATATACTTTGTTTTCCTCAAAGTATTTATCCTCTTTTAATTAACATCAAATTTATTTATTTAAATCCTAATATTAACCGGGTTAATTTTTACCACTAACGGTATTTTACCCGTCGTCACTAGTAACGTGGTTTAATTACCAAACCCATTTTTGGGGTGTTACAAAAGAGTTTAATTTAGTCCGAACCGTATGCAAAATAAGGTCCGCGATCTGCTCAGGGGGTCTTAGCTGGTTGTTAAAAAACCTGGCATTCCTTTCAATCCAAATGTAATAAGCCGAAGCAGCCACCAGAAGCCGACTCACTACCGCCACAATAGATCGATGATTAGCTTTAGGGACCAGCCATTGAATTATATCTTTCCATCTTTCATTAACCGGGATCTTGTCACCTTTTTCACGTACTTTGCACCACACCATCTTTGAGTACTTAGACTCGAAAAAAAGATGGTCATGAGTTTCGATACCTGCATAACATAAGAGGCAACACATTTGATTTATGGATCCAGTAACAGTATGATTCCAATGTAATATTCTGTCTTGAGTCCACAACTTCCTCTTCAAAATTAACCAGCTAATGAACGCATGTTTGGAAATGTTAAACCGAGACCAAACTAAGTTTGAACATTCACCAACTTCATATGTAGAATTTTCCAAAACTTTGAATTTTTCAGTTGGTGGCTCATTTTTCTTAACAACTTTTTCTTTGAGTTTTTGAGAAACTCCCTGTTTTGTCTTTGTAGTCTGAGGACAGTTCCATGCAATGTGACCAGCTTCATTGCATCTGAAACATGTTCTAGTCTCCTTTCTATGAAAAACTCCAGTCCCCATTCTCTCTTGCTTCTTGGCAAGAAATTCTCTGTTTGACTGCTTCCAGAATGGGCTTTTTGCTTCTTCTTCCAAGCTTGTCCCTGAAACAAATGTCATTTTTGATTTAAAATCTCGGACATATTTTTCATTTTTATAATTTTCTGATGGAATAAATCCTAATCCTTTCTTTTTGAAATTACCGTTATGGTTTAGTTTCTTTTGAAAACCAGAACCAGAACCGTAACCCTTTTTCTTGTTTAAACGTTGCTGAACTCTTGAAGTGTGTTTTTTAGGTTTTTCAGTAAGATTTAAATCTTTTATTTCAAAAATATTAATTTCTGTCATTTTAAAAACCTTTTTGATCTTTTCAAAATTAACACTTCTTATTGGAAATTCCTCATCAGAATATAATTTGTCTGAATCCTTCAAAGTATATGCCACTTTGACTGATTCGTCATTCAAATTAGATTTTGATAACAGGAATTCTTTATTGTAAACCCGTTTAACCGACGACTTTGAACTGTTGACCGACGAACTCGGACTTTTGACGGACGAACTTGAACATCCAGACTCGGATTTTGACTTAGACTTTAACTCCGACTCCTCATCTGTATCCAACACCTGATCGACCACCTTTTTTATTAACTCAGACTCATGATCAGTATCAGACGATGTAAAAACTACATCAATGTTTTCTGGTAATTCATCGGTTATGTTGGACTTTAACTTTATATTGACCGCTTTTTCGACTTGCTCCTCATTCGGTTTTCTAGGCGAATACCCTTCCCAAATCGGAGGTGGACACTTGTTATAACTAACACTCTGTTTCTTACCAGTATCCTTCTTCTTTGGCTCCTCGTCATCTTTGAATGCTTCAAAACCTGCAATAGTTGGATAAATTCGATCAATGAGATAATCAGAACTAGAATAACTCTGTAATAAACGTCTAATTCTCTCATTCTCTATTGTTGGTGCATTCATCTGTCGTCTTCGTCTTGCGTCGAGTCTCACTTTTATTGCGGATTTGATCAAGACATGAGGTCATCTTACTCATTGATGACATCATGAATATAACATCATCATTTCAACAAATGTGCATGAAACAGAATTATGACAAGTTCGCTTGAAGACAAAAGTTGTAGGTTCGCTTGAAACAAGAATGTTGTGATCGCTTGAACTGTTGACCGCTTGAACATATGTTCGCTTGAATGTGTATGTGTCATTTCAAGCGATCAAGCAAGCACTATATATATGTGTGATGTTCATTCATTTGAAGCGACTAGGTAGAAAGTATAGATTCCATACCGAGGTGCTGCCGTTGTGAAGACTGATTGTAATTGCTATTATATCAATCAAATCAGTGTGTTTCGAAGTCAGTTTCTTATTTTCTGCATCTGAAACTGATAAAATCTCTTCTGAACGACTCGTTTGGGTCACAAACCGATCCTACAAGTGGTATCAGAGCTCAAGAGGAAGAGATCTTGCCAAAACAGCCAGTTTTCGTCACTTTTTCTGATTTCTACACCATTCTTTTTCAAAATTAAAAATTTTTCATGGTTAAAATCGGCTCAAATTCACACATCTTGTGCGTAATCATGTTTTAACGAATCCTGGAAAGTTTCATCATTAAAAACGATCTAAAACTTGATTTTTCGGTATTCTCGCTTGAAATTTGTTCGAAGTTGCTGACGTCATTGACTGTTCAAGCGAACATAACACCGTGAGTCTGCTTGAATACATCATCTCGCTTGAGTTTACACCGTGTCCGCTTGAAACGACACACCGCTTGAAACGACACACCGCTTGAAAACATCTAATCGCTTGAAAGTACATCGCTTGAAAACTACTGTCCGCTTGAATACATTGTTTGAACCGCTTAAAAATTACATTGTGTTGTGTGAAATATAACATGAAGTGATCAGTTTGCATGTGACCTGCCGTGTATCAGTCCACTAATTACAGCGGCCCAATCAATTTTCATGCATACTTAAGATGTTTGGTTTGGTGGAGTTCAAGGCCCAATGAAATCAAGTGTGTACTAAAAGTTGTCGGAAGTTTATAGAATCAAAGTTGCATATGAGTTGGTCAGTTTGCATGTGATTGCAGATAAGTTCAAAGTCTCGGTAATATCATTTTGTCTAAAAGTGGTCAGTCACTTACATCTTGGTCTAAGTGTTTAAACATCAGAGTTGTCGGACAGATTTTATTCGGCTCATGTGATTCATATAGTGGCCCAATCAGATTAAATTGTATTCGGCCCATGTGCTTTTGGTGTTCAGCCAATTAATGTTGTTGTCGAGTTAGTGGATTTTGAGGTCAAATTAATTTTGATCTGAATTGGAAATTGTCGTCGGCCCAAATTATCAATCAATTAAAGTGTTCGGCCCAATCAGAATTTTAAGTATTTAGTATTTTGTTTGAAAGGTGATCTAGCTTGGACTTGATATTTCGCTTAACGGGACTGTCTTGAAAAACGGGTTTCTGAATCATGGATATAAATTTCTTTAATATGAATAGTGAAACAATTAATAGAATAAATGTATTAGAGAAAGAGTTTGACTCGTTTTCATGTTGTCCAGGAGAAAGTACAAAGAGTATCATTGAGAGGTATAGCCATCTTGTTCGCTCAATGTCTGAGAAGGGTATTCAGAAAAGTCCAAATCAATGGGTTGAAAGATTGGCCAATGCCATACCTCAACAAGAGTGGGGTACATATCTGTTGGATTTAAAAAGAACTGGAGAATACTCTAGATTGACAATTTGTCAATTCATTGAGAAACTTGAAGAACAGATGGAGAAAAATGCTGAGAAGAAGAAAAGTTCAAATGGAAAATCAATTTTAAAAAGAAGCAGGAATATAGGTGTCCAAGTGGGAGAGGAACAGACTGAAGAAATTTCAGTTTTGAAAGAAGAGAAGAAATCTGAGGATAAACAGATTCTTGAAATGAAGGAAAATTGTGAGAAGCGGAAATCTGAAAATGTTAAACTTTTAAGTGATTTGAACAGTTTAACATTGAAAAACGAGATTTTGAAAGAAAAGGAAAAAGAATTTGAAAATGAAAAATTAAAATTTGAATAAGATTTTCAAAGTCAAATGAAGATTTTAGAAGATGAGAAATCTGCTATTTTTAAAAATAATCTTGAAAAACAGATTGAAATAAACTCTCATCTTCAGAAAATCATTCGGCTTGAAAATGAAGCTGAAAAAGCTAGAATTAAAATCAAAGAGCTTGAAGAGAAATTTAAAGGTTTTGAGACTTCGTCATCAACACCAGATTATCCATGTCCAAAACCGATCAATTCTGTTCCAATAAGTGACGATGTCACAAACTATGATAAAGTCATAGTTGAAGATTGCGATGAAAAATCTGATGATGAAAACGAAAAAATTGAAAAAAAGAATTTGTTTTTGAAATTAAAAGAAAAATTTCAAGAAACTGTTTCACAATCAACTGAAAAGGGAGAATGCTCTAAGCAAAAACCTTTGAAGAAGAAAGTGGAACAAAAACAAAAAGAGAAAATTTTGAAAAATGTTCAAAAAGAAAATAAAAGTTCATCAGATCAATCATCCAATCGTAATCAAAAATTACAAAAAGTAAAAATTCAAAATTCAAAATTTGTTGGTAATGAGTGGTGCAGGTCGGACCACAGTGCTCAAAAGCCAAATCCAGCAAACAAGAGGAGGAAAGATTATCACCAAGCCAAACAGTGCTTTGATCTAAATGTTTGGACTGAAAATGGTGATTGGTACGATAACAGAGTGTGTTACAGATGTGGCTATCAAGGACACATTGCTGTTAACTGCCAGAGTTGGAGGTTTGAGTCAAGGAGATGCTTTAACTGCAACATCATTGGCCATATTGCTAGAGATTGCTCAATGAGAAGATCGAGGGCTGAATCTCAGAAGCAGGTGAAGAAACCAGTCAATGTCAATCCCAAAGAACAGAAGGTTCAAGAACCTAAAGTTCAAGAAAAGAAAGTGAAACTTTCTCAAGGACAAAAAGACAGACTGAGGAAGAAAAGGAAGAAGGCCAGAGAGTATCTGGAGAAGATTTTGTCCTCGGATACAACTGGTAAAACAGATAAAAGTTCTGATAAATCGTCTTGCTCGCCAAAGAATGACAAATCAAGCAAAACGGATTCATCAGATACAAATCTGAGGACGAAAGAGGGAAAGAAGAAAAAGAAAGTTCTTGGCAATGAATCTGTTTCTTCGGAAACAAAGGAGCCAGTTGTTGGCAATGAATCTGACCCATCAAAGTCAGACAAGCCACATTCAGGCGATGAATCTGGTGTGGTAAAGCCAGAAGAACCATGTGTTGAGGTAAAAAATGAGAATTCTGGTCTAACAATGGATGATGCAAATTTTCCACCATTGTTGAACAAGAATTCAAAATCACCCAAGGATCGTCAGGCTTGGGTGAATCTGTTTAAATGAAAAACCTGACTTGTCGGAGCTCCCAGGTTGGTAAGAGTGGAGCAGGAATCGGCATCTTTCTTGAGAAATTCACGAAAAGTGATTTTGACTTACAAGTGGTAAATCAGGGACATTAAATTGTACTTGATTTTCTACAAGTGATGTTTGTGGATTGATCTTAAAAATGTTAGTTTTTACAAGTGGTTAAAGAAAAAAAGGTGATGAAAGATCCCCATGTTTGAGAAATGACTCACAAAACTTATTTTCCGGAAAAACCATTTTGATTAAAAGAAACTTAAGTGTTTTGAAATCAATATGGGAAAATGTTTTAGTGTCAGGGGGAGTTCTGATTGTTTATGCCAAGTGAATGGAGAATTGAAGTAATTCTCATCATGTTGTCACGTTTCTTTGTATAGTTCATTTTCAAATTTTCCCAGAAAATCAAAATTGAAACATATTTTGATTTTAGGGGGAGTACAAATTTAAAAAATTAGAAAATTTGAAAAGTCAAAAACATTGAAAAATGCAAAAATGAGTTGTGTTGTAAAAAGAGGAAATGATAGTAGATCAGTGTGACTGTCACAGCATGCTAAAGAAATGGAGAGATAAAATGTGATAAACGATCTTACTTAAGATGTGACGGTAGGCTCAGCTAGACTAGTAGATTTGCGATAACGATACAAACCTAAATGAAAAAGCCTAGTTCTAGTGGGAAACATGATTGAAAGCATAGTACTTAGTTTTGTCCTTCTTGATTGTGTGCCTGCTCGGTAATCGCTGATTGTCGAAAGACATAAAACTGGTTAAGTTTGTGAACTTTCACAACTTTGCTAAAAAGTCACTGTGATTGTGCATTTCATTTTGCAAAGATTTAAACTTGTCTTATTTCTTTATTTTGTTTAAGCATTGGACATCCTCTGCGTATACGTGAGTATCGACCTAGATGTTATTGCCTAAACGTTCTGCTTTATTTTCTTTGGTGTTTCGTTTAAGCTTTGGACTTCCTCTGCGTATACGGAAGTATCGACCTGGTGGTTAAAGCCTAAACAACTTCAACTTATTTTATTTTTCTTATTTTGTTTAAACATTGGACTTTCTCTGCGTATACGGAAGTATCGACCTGATTGTTAATGTTTAAACATTCTGCTTTATTTTCGCACAAATCACAGTTGATAAAAGTTTAAAGGCATTACTTGAGTTAGTGTATTGCATGATGAGGGGATATGCTGAGATCGTGGGGTCCATAAGAACTTAGTGCAAAATTAATATACCTTAAACGTATCGGTAAGCATGTCGAAAGTTTTTAGTTTGAGTTTAAGTGGACAACAATATCGTCAATCAACGTGAATTATTTAGAACTTAAAATGTTTAAAGCTTAACGGTGTTGGTGATTTGTCTCAAAAACTGATATGATCCTTTTACACAAACTCACAAAAATATTGTTTGTAAATATTTCTTTACTGCATTTCTGTTATAAAAAAAATCCAAAAAGATTTTAGTGTGTTTTAGCATAAATTTTGAAAAATTTAAAAAGATTTTCGACAACTGATGTTAAAGAGCTGATTTTCAAAATTTCAAGTGTTGAACATGATGATCAAGGTTGGGAGTGTGAGTTTAACAGAAGAAATTTTGATTTGAGAAAGAAGTTGAGATTAGTTAATCAGGGTCATTAATTTGAACTTGATGGAACTATTTCTAATAAGTTTTTCTTATTGATTTAAGTAAAAACTTATGTTTTGATGAGAATTGTGTAGGTGATGAGCTTAAACAGATTTAAAGCCAGGATTTGATCTCAAGGTGATAACTAATTCCAGACTGCGATCCCAGCATATCGAAAGGGGGAGTCTGAAGACATCTGAGTAGAGATTGTTCGTGAGGAGTCTGTTGATGCTGAAGAGGAGAAGGAGATAAAGTTTGAGGATGCTTAGAGCGTCAGATATTTCAAAGAGTTCGAAAGGGCTGATAAAGACTGAAGACGTTGAAGACTCGACACTTAAGACTCGTTAACATCTGAGGGGGAGTTTGTTGGTGCATTCATCTGTCGTCTTCATCTTATGTCGAGTCTCACTTTCATTGCGGATTTGATCAAGACATGATGTCATCTTACTCATTGATGACATCATGAATATGACATCATCATTTCAACAAATGTGTATGAAACAGAATTATGACAAGTTCGCTTGAAGACAAAAGTTGTAGGTTCGCTTGAAACAAGAATGTTGTGATCGCTTGAATTGTTGACCGCTTGAACATGTGTTCGCTTGAATGTGTATGTGTCATTTCAAGCGATCAAGCAAGCACTATATATATGTGTGATGTTCATTCATTTGAAGCGACTAGGTAGAAAGTATAGATTCCATACCGAGGTGCTGCCGGTGTGAAGACTGATTGTAATTGCTATTATATCAATCAAATCAGTGTTGAAAGTGATAAGCAAGCTGTTTCGAAGTCAGTTTCATATTTTCCGCATCTGAAACTGATAAAATCTCTTCTGAACGACTCGTTTGGGTCACAAACCGATCCTACATCTATCTTTTCATTTTCCAACTCCCACTGCAACTTTGCACATTCTTCAATGTAATGATTAATCGCTTTCTGCTTTGTCATCATCACAGCATTCATCATAGTCAACGCATCTTCTCTTTTTGAATTTGTCTTTTGAAGACCAGTTACTGTTTTGTTTAGCACATCATACGACTCTTTCACGTAGTTGAGATTGAACAACAATTTTTCTTTCATCTTTTCAAACTCAACCAATTTCTTATCTTTTTCTGCACATTTCTTGCAAGATTCTAAACACTTTGAGCAAGGCTTGATGACTTCCACAATCTTTTCTACTTCAATGACTTTCTCATCTTCAATCACTGTTTCAGATTCAGTCACCTTCTCAGCTTTAACTTCTTCATTTTGAACAATCTCTTCTTTTTTATCAATACTTTCATTCTTCATTTTCTTTTGTTCTTTTGCAACACGTCTCTCCTTCAGCTTCTCCAAGCGATCTGCAAAATAAAATTGAAAACTTTCAGGAGATAGATGAGTTTTTGCAACATTAATATGTCTTTCTTCTTCATCATCACCACTATCATCAGTCGGTGATTGATCAAAATCTATTTTCTTCTCAGAACTATCATCTGAAGAATCAGAATCAGAAGATGTTTGATCAAAATCTAATGTCTTTTTAGAACCATCATTTGAAGAACCATAATCAGATGATGTTTGATCAACAACAATTGCTTCTTTTGAACTTTCATCAGATGAAACAGATTCTTCTTCTTGATTCTTCTCATGAACACCAATTGCTTTCATCCATTCTGTAAACAAATTAGGTTCTTGAACTATCTTTGCAATGAAAGCTTTAAAATTCCCATTCTCATCTGCAAACTGATCCCAGCTGAACCCTTCAGGTAATTTTTCATCATCTTGGGTTATTAAACATGCTTTACTGTCAGCTGATATATATTTGTTCCAATTGAAACCTGGAGCCATTTTCTCATCATCTTGATCAATGATACCAGAATAAGCTTTCTTATTTGCATCTTCGATCATCTTCCCATGAGCAATTTGCGTTTCCTTTTGTTGATATGGTTGATGAGCAACTTGTTGATATATAGCTTTCTGATAGTAATCATCTTTACTAAAAGAATTCTTTGCTCCACTAGCCTCTTGATTTTTGCATTCTCTTTTGAAATGACCTTTCTCCCTGCATCGAAAACAAGTAACTTTAGATTTATCAAAACCCAAAGTAGACACATGTGCATCCAGAAAATCATTTCTCCCTGTGATCATTTTAAACTTTTCTGCTCTCCTCAAGATACTAGCTAGACACCATTTAATATCCATGAGCTCCATCTCTTCAGCGTTTATCTGATCGTAATCTTCTTTTGTCAACATCGGATTTCCGATCTTCCCTGCAACCAAACCTTCATAGGATTGTAGCACAGTTGCAAGTAATGCCATGTGATCTTTTGCAATTTCTTCAGAAAAACTTTGACCATCTGGAAGATTTAATGCAATGTTGCACTGTATCACACAACCATTTCCACTTTTTGAACTTTGAGAATGAAAACTTGAAGTTGAACTCTTTGGATTAACACTTGGAAATGAAGAGAATCCACTGCTGCTGTTTGTACTTTGTTCAACACTTTCAGATGAATTTCCAGCACTAAAAGCGGTTTGAATCTTCGGACTCTTTTCAATCTCTTGAACACTGCCTTTGTAATACATCTTCACATCTTGTTGATTACTTGGATTATTCATCCTTGCAATCTTTTGCTGTTCAAGATCTTGACCTTCAATCTTCTCGATGAACTGAGATATTGTTAAACCATCATAAACTCTGGTGTTCTTTAAGATCATCAAGAATGTACCCCACTCTTTCTGAGGTAAAGCATCAGCCAATTTGTCTACCCATTCTTCACGATCTTTGGTTATGCTTAACAACGACATGGAACGCACTAAGTGGCAATATCGTTCAATCAATTTCTTTGTGTCTTCACCAGGAAAACTTGTGAATAAATCAAATTCTTTCTTAAGCAATGCCTTTTTACTTTTTATCATCTTCTCACTTCCCTCAAATTTGATTTTAAGAGCATCCCAAATTGATTTTGAAGTTTTGTCATGTTGAAGTAATATAAAGATGTCTTCTTAAATAGCTTGCTGAAGCAGACTAATCATCATTTTTTCAGCCCTGTACATGTCTCGTTCTTTGTCATTGAATTCTGAGATTTCTTTCTCAACCTGCAGATCAGTACGTGGTAGAACATACTTCTTCAAAATGCACTCCCAAGATCTCAAATGGTTTGCTTGAACCCAGTTCTCAAACCGATCTTTCCATCCGTAATACTCCTCAATGCTCATTAGTTTCGAGGGTTTTTGTGTATTTCCAGTTTCATTTTCCAGATTCATGTTTTGAGCAATGGTAGCTGGAGTAGTCGGGGATGTTGCAAATGCGTTGTAAAATTCTTCACTCATGATTCCGAAAACTTTTTCTCAAACACAGTCACTTTCAAGCGAAATAAGATCTCAAGTAAAAGCACTTTTCAAGCGAAATAACCTGCACACAACTTCAAGCGAAATCAAAATTAAGTTTCAAGCGAAATCAGAAAGATTTTCAAGCGAAATATCTTCACAAGCGAAATCAGATAGTACGTTCGAGCGAAATATGATTTTTAGTTCATTTTTATCTGATTTAGACCGAATTTTGATCTGATTCTCTCAAGGGTTTGTTAAATCACAATTTCGCTTAAGCTGTGAAAAATTCAGGTCATTTTGACCGTTAAAAGATGTTTAATTCAGAAAAGAAGATGTAGAGGTAAGAAAATAAGATGAAATCAGGCTAAAAACTGCAGAACTCCTCCTCCTGAGCTCTGATACCAATTGTAGGATCGTTGTCGGACCCGAAATGAGTCGTTCAGAGGCGTTCTACTCAAAATGAAAGTCGAAAACAGACATAATGAGTTGAATTCAGCTAGATCTTCACTTAAACTGTCTTGTATATTAATTCTGAAATGTTTACAATCCTGAAGACACTTCGACAGAGCTTCGCCGTCGGAAACAAGAACATTCAATCTGATTTCGCTCAAACAGACCTAACACCTATTTATAGAAGTCTGATTTCGCTTGAAACAACTTCAAGCGAAACCTCATACAAGCGAAACCTCAACTATTACATCTCAAGCGAAATAACATTTTAACTCAAGTGAAATCACAAGTTGTCATCTTCAAGCGAAATTACCCATTTAACTTTGTTTTCTCGATCTTCGTGCTCTGAATGATGCAAGACTCGATACAAGACGAAGTCAGCAGACGTATGCACTAACACTATTATCGACGATTCATCGAAGGATTCTCAAAGATCGTTGTGCCGCTTACCGCTCTTACCCACAAAGACAAGCCTTTTGTTTGGGGAACTGAAAAAGAATCTGCCTTCCAAACCCTCAAGCACATGCTTTGCAACGCTACTGTTCTCACATTGCCCGATGGAAATGGCGACTTCATTGTCTATTGTGATGCTTCCAACCTTGGTCTTGGTTGTGTTCTCATGCAACGAGACAAGGTTATAGCTTACGCATCTCGTCAGCTCAAAATCCACGAGAAGAACTGTTAGGATCGGAGGCTCTCATGATTGTGTTTGTTTGTATAATTTAAACAAATTAATAAAGATGAACAGAGTTTAAGTGCAGCGGAAATGAACAACAAACTTTGTAAACACAATCATAACGAGAAATGGATTTGATAAACACATGAATTGCATCAGTCGAAAAATTATAAAGTAAATCAAAAGATTACAAAGCATGCTTACAAATAAAACTCCCCCTCAACCTGATGCTCCAAGGTTGATTGCACACAAGATGAAAGGATTGGACTAGAGGAGAAGAACTCTCCCAGTCAATCAAATGTAACAGTACAGAGTACTGCTCCATTTATAGGCAAACCAAACCACTAAGGCATCTCAGCTGACGTCACCATGAAAGCGACGTCTAACAACCTAACAACCTGTAACAACTGTTCCTATACAAACACTGCTAATCTTAACCATTGATTCTACATAAGACAAGTAATACACTAAACTACTGCTATCTTCTTCTATCAGTGCTTTTCTCAAAGTTGATCAGTCCTTGAGTGGGCAGTGCTTTGTCATCAGTAGATTGAACCAGCAGTGTTTACTTCTTCAGGACTATATCAGCAGTTTAAAAGGTAGCAGCAGTTGTATACGGACAGTGGATAGAGAACCATCAGTTGTTATAATCACTTTCAAGGGGAAATTCTAATGTAAACAGCTGCTTATTGTGAATCCACTGTTGTGATCCGATTTTGGCTTTAATTATTTGTTCCTCTGGTAGGGTTCAATCCCAACAATCTCCCCCTGGAATAGATAATGCCAAAACCCTTCATTATTCTGGATCTTTATTGCCTCATCAGCAGTTCCTTTATTTGCCCTTTGAGTTGTAACTCAAAGGCTAAGGCATCTGTGTCATCATCATCCCTGCTAAGTGGAAGATCAAGGAGATCCTGCAAATCTTCAAGACTTAGGCCAAGTACTTGTTCCCTTGTTAGTTTCTTCACTTCTCCACTAGACTTGAACACTGTCAGTACATGGGTCTGTTTGTCAGTTTTCCACTTTAGTACCTTTGAGTCTAGTGGGTTTCTTGGGAGATTTTTATTTGAAGAGGTGTTTGGAGATGCTGGCCTATTGATGACTGTCTGAGCAGTACTTGCAGGTTGATCCAAACCAAGAGTTTCTACAATCATTTTCTTTATGTCTTCTTTTACAAGGTCATCACCTTCTATTAGCTCTTGGATTGTTTCAGTACCCAACTGTTTTTGTGGCCTTCTTTTAAAGATAGTTGCACCAGCTGGAGCAGTGGATCTCCTGATTTACAGCTTTGATGGTCTTTTTGAGACCTCTGCCTCAGGATAGTCAGGCTTTTGTGGAGCAGCAGGATCTGTTTTTTCTTAATTTCTCCAAACTTTTGTAGGTAGCCCTGACTCTATCATCTTTCCACCTCAACACTTGATTCAAAGACCCATAATCCGCAGCAGCTAATTCCTCTTTCATTCTCCTCAGCTCTACCTTTTTATCAGGTACATTCTTTTTTAATTTTGCCCAATTTGGAGGAGTGTGCTTGACCTTATTCTTGATCATATCTTGAATCCTGGCTGCTTCACTTTCAAGCACAGGTATGGTCCACTCTTTGTACATGTGTTTTTCTCCTTTGTACTTCTTTGTTTCCATGATGCTTTCAATGTAGTCTTTTCTCAGAGTTTCATATGCTCTCTCTGAGATTTCTTGACAAACATTTTTTTTACAAACTGCTCTAAAGATCTGACTTGTGTGAGCAAGTATTGATAGTTCTGCTGAATTTCTCTATCAGATTTCCCATGTGTATTTCTTTTTGAGATATCCTCTGCTTGCTGAGCCTTGATTTTCAAATATTCTTCAATATTGTTAGGCTTGGGATATCCTTCAACAGATGGCAACTTTCTTTTAGCAGGGTCATCCTCATAGTAGAAAGATTTGATTTCTTCTCTGACTGCTATAAGTTCAAGAGGGAATTGAACACCTGCAGGAGGTAAGGGCTTTTGAATTTGAGCTGATGAGAGTGGAACAAGCTTGGGTATTGTAACAAGTGATAGAGGTTTTGAAGATGTTGGTGGTGGTGATGGAGAATCATCATCTGGTATGAAAATCCTTCTCCTTTTTATTGTAGGAGAGGCAGATGATGTTTTGGGTGGATCAGTGGTGGTGGTTTGAGTGGCAGTGATTTGTGATTGACTAACAGCTGTTGAAACAACTGGTGTTTCAACCACTGTTGTCATTACAACAGATGTTGTAACATCTGCTGTCTTCTGCTTTTTGGCAGGAGGTGATGGTGGTGATGTTGTTTTTAGTGGTGATGATGGTGGTGGTAAGTCAGTGGTTGTGGTGTGTTTTGAAGTGGTGTGTGTTGAAGTGATAGTAGATGTTGAAACAACTGGAGTACCAGCAGATGTTGATACAGCAGGAGTTACAACAACTGTTTGGGTGGAGGATTGATGGTGGGGGCTTTTGGACGATGGTTTTGGAGTATGCTTAGTGAGTCTGGATGGTATGGTTTGGGTTCCCTCACTTTTCTAGTGGGATTTCTTTTTGGCACAGGATTTTTAACATCCTTTGGCTCAGAACAACCCTGCGCATTCAGCTCCATGTAAGCTCTTTTCTCCTCATTCCATCTGGACATATCCTTTGCCTCTCTGTCCCTTTTTACACTTGCTATAGCTTCATCAAGTGCATTTTGGGTAACATCAACCTTTTTGCTACCATCTGGCAAGGGAATCTTTCTAGTCATGGCATCCTTTTCAGGTTCAATGTAAATACCATCTTCAATTCCCTTCTTTATCCACTGTTTGATTTTCTCCCCCTTTTTGGCATTATCTGCAGGAGGGTTATCAACGAAGAGAACAGTGGGAGGAGCAGTGCCAGTGGTTTGCAAAATGTGGGCTTTTAAAGCCTTGATGTCAGCTTGGGTATCTTTAAACCTTGCTTCCGTAAGAGTTCTGATTTTTTGAATTTGGATCTCATGTTGCTGATCAGCTAGTTCTCTTTGGTGCCGGAGCAATGGTTGAAATAAACTCCATAGCTCATTGGATAATGGAGCAACTGTTGGGGGTGATGCAGCAGTGGATGTAGACTTTTGAGAATTTAACACCTGCTGCAGCATTGTTTTGATGTCTGCAACAAATGATTCAATTCTGTCTACTCTCTTCGTCAATTCTTTATATTTTAAACCATCACCCAAATGAATGGGATCATCTGATTTCCCACCAGTAGTGGTTGTATCAATGGTAGACTTAGGGAATGTATTCCAAAAGTCATCCACTGATGCCCCTTGTTCACCAATGGTTAAAGAAAACTTTGAACAGCTCACCAATGGTTAAAGAAAACTCACCAGTGGTTGCCCTAGTGTCACTGAAGAAATTGCCTTCAAGGGAGTCTTATTGATAGAACAACTGACCCAATGTAGACCAGTGGGTCCAACACTAGTAGTTGTCGCTCCACTTGAACTACTGACAGGAGTTACTTGTAACTCCTTCAGTGTAACCTCCTCAATTGTTGCTGGGATAGCAGAGGTATAAGCATCAGACCCAGTCACTTGTAGGAGTGTACTCTCATTGATAGGTGGTTGAGAGGAACTGGTTTGTGTCTGAGCTATATCAACTGCATGCAACAACGGTAGCATGGATTGTGGTAATATGAGGGGTGAAGGTATTGGTGTAGAAAGAGACATGTCCTTGGGATCAGGACTGAGGAAGATGGATCCAATTGGACCCAGAGCTTCATAATGTGGGGTCCCTGTGCTTACAACCTGATCCTTTTGTAAGGATGCAGGAGGAGTTTTTAGGCAAAGGTGGAGATCTTTCTACCAACTGCTGTGAGGAAGTAGCAGCAGTGGTTATTGGTGACTTTTGTGTTGTCACTGGCAGTTGCTCTGGGATCTCACCTTCCAGAGTTGCCTTTTTGATGGGTTTGGGGGGCTTTTTGGATGTTTTCTTTTTTGTCTTTTTAGTCAGTGTAGGTGTGGGTTTCAAAACAGTGGTTGTGCTGCCTTGATCACCTTGAGCAGTGGGCTCAGCAGCAGATACCTGAGGAGCAGTGGTAGCTGCTAAATTCTGCTCAGGCACCTCTGCTTGTGTTTTTGTAGGTTTTAACATTCTTGTGAATGTTTCAGCAGTTAAGCTGTTTATTTGAATAGATTCACCTTGTTTTATTGCAGAAGCATCGGTCATACCAAGTTTCTTTTCAAAATAATAACTTAGAAATCTTGGAAACAGTAAGAATGCCTTTGTTTCAACATTTTTAAACAGATCATTAAAGATTACATGAGAATAATTAAAATTTTCTTTTTGAAGAATAGCATACCCCAGGTTTTCAATCTTTAATGGTATTTCATTAAAAGCAGTGGTTTTGTTTGAAACACACATTAGGAGGGTATGAAATAAAAACCTTGTTGCAGAAGGGAAGAAACCTTTTTGTAAGGTATCCTTCTTCATCATTGTATCTGCATACCCTCTTTCAATGAAGTCAATTTTTAACTCGTTTTTAGGAAAAGAAGTTATACCTTTCTGATCATCGAGTTGAAAGACCTCCGATATGGATTGTGGTGTAATTTTGACAGCTTTACCCTTTAGAGAAGAGTTAATGGCTATGACAGTCTCACCTTGTGTGTCAAGGGTTACATTTTTCCAGAACTCTCTTTGGGTCGCCAAGTAAATTGGTGCATCTGCTGTTAACAAAGTTTTATACTTTGATGCAGACATGATATCAATGATGGAATCGAAGGTGTGATTGTTGGTGGGTTTTGTGAGTAGACCCAAGTAGTTGTGAGGGGATTTGTATGGAATTTCAATAGGTTCAGCGGCCATTTGTGTGGCTTATTTGGGAGATGAAGATGAGGATGATTTTGATTTTGATGAGGACGAAACTAAGAATGATTTGAGATAGAGAGTGGGAAACTGCTTTGAGAAGAGAATTTTGGAATTCAATTCGACAGTGTAAAACCCTGTTTGGGGTTTTGATCAGGGTTTTATTTAGGGAAAAGAATGAATGCTGATGTGGCAGCGGTTACAAAGATCTGAAGGCTAAAAACTGACCACGTGTCAACCACTGATGAAGAGATGTTTAATGGAGAACAGTTGTTTTGAGAGCCACTGATGAAGCAGGCATCAGTGGTTACAACAATAATAATTTGATAACGGTGGATGATTTTCACTATCAGTAGATAGCACATCAGTGGATATAACACTGATTTTTGAACAACAGTGCTTATCAAGAGAATGATAGAACAAGGGTTGACTTTCAGCAGTGGACAGTATTTAGGAAACAGACGTTTGAGCAAAGCAGTGGTTAGGGGTAATGGTAAAGATTTGAAAGACAGTATATCAACAACTGTTAGTGCACCAGTGAATAAGCTTTTGACAAATATTTTGAGCATTTGCTGTTCTGATGAAAGAAGTGACTTTATCTTGTGAAATCACAATATCATATCTAACATCTGTTGATGGTGATTCTGAAATATCTGCAAGATTGCTATCCTTAACAAAATACATTTTAGATGCAAATTGTCAAGTTCAATTTGTCAGTAGCTTTTTCAGAGATTTTCATTCAAGGTTTTGCCACAAGTCAATTTCAGGTTTTGAAACTTTTATTGATTCCTGTCAGTGGTTTAGTAACCCAGTATTTTAAAATCTGTTAGCAATCAATCTTTGATCTGTGTTAAAACCAAACTTGAGTATGACATGACCTTGACCTTGACACATACACCATTTCCTTTTGATCCATTTTCGAGGATAATATCACCAAAAAAAATAAAGGTTCTATATCCTGACAGGAGATTGAAACTTTTACTATCAAAAACCAGTAAAGGTACAAAATATATTATTCTTAAAGAAAAAAAACAGAATAATATAACCTGTTTTATTGAGAGAATCCTTTTCCAGAAAAATAATTAAAGGATTTTCTGAAAACAGCACTAAAAGGATCTGGTATATTTTCCAATAAAACTCATAATCTTATCATACTCAATTTATGAAACTGGTCAGTGGTTTGACAACAGTGGTATGAAATTGTAAATACATTTTGACCACTGTTTGGTACCATCTTCTTGACAGTTGATTGCAAGAATGAGGACACATGTACACACAAGTTTTGAAAACCCTATTATAGATTTTGTTACCATGTGATGATTCTGATAGCTTGTCTAGTCCTCTTGTAAGTTTACTTACTGGGGATACTATTGTTACCTGAACTTCCCTGAACCAATGAATGCACACAGTTGCTTGTGCTTGATGACCAATGTTACCCCCAATTTTGATTCATAAGTGTTTTACATTTATGCTCTTTTCTTTTGACATCAAAAGTTTTTGAGATAAACACACTTATTGAGTACTTGTGAATTTTCTTTTTCCCTTTTTTGTGTAAACAAAAACACTAATGTTTTTATGAACATAGGTTTTGTTGACCTAAGGTTCATACCTTAGCAGCGAACATGATGGAAACAGCAAAAACTTCATGACAACAATTTAAATCAATTTTCGTAAATAATTTTACCATAGTTATCAGATATATTTTCAGATCTGAAAATTGTAGGTGATTTATGTATGATATCACTTGTTATGTGAAGTTTGTGTGTCCTATGACACCTTGGTTGTTTTACAGAGCCTTTGAGTAGTCACTTTGAACGTGATTTCACGTTACTCTGTTTTTCAACTACATACAATCAACCTTAGTATCAATGAATTTTGAGCTGAACTGTTATGTCAAATTGACTGTTAGATCGAATTTGACTGTCCAAGCTCTGATACCAATTGTTAGGATCGGAGGCTCTCATGATTGTGTTTGTTTGTATAATTTAAACAAATCAATAGAGATGAACAGAGTTTAAGTGCAGCGGAAATGAACAACAAACTTTGTAAACACAATCATAACGAGAAATGGATTTGATAAACACATGAATTGCATCAGTCGAAAGATTACAAAGTAAATCAAAAGATTACAAAGCATGCTTATAAATAAAACTCCCCCTCAGCCTGATGCTCCAAGGTTGATTGCACACAAGATGAAAGGATTGGACTAGAGGAGAAGAACTCACCCAGTCAATCAAATGTAACAGTACAGAGTACTGCTCCATTTATAGGCAAACCAAACCACTGAGGCATCTCAGCTGACATCACCATGAAAGCGACGTCTAACAACCTAACAACCTGTAACAACTGTTCCTATACAAACACTGCTAATCTTAACCACTGATTCTACATAAGACAAGAAATACACTAAACTACTGCTATCTTCTTCTATCAGTGCTTTCCTCAAAGTTGATCAGTCCTTGAGTGGGCAGTCCTTTGTCATCAGTAGATTGAACCAGCAGTGTTTACTTCTTCAGGACTATATCAGCAGTTTAAAAGGTAGCAGCAGTTGTATACGGACAGTGGATAGAGAACCATCAGTTGTTATAATCACTTTCAAGGGGAAAGTCTAATGTAAACAACTGCTTATTGTGAATCCACTGTTGTGATCCGGTTTTGGCTTTAATTATCTGTTCCTCTGGTAGGGTTCAATCCCAACAAGAACTATACAACCCATGATCTCGAGCTAGGCGCGGTTGTTTTTGCGTTAAAGATTTGGCGACACTACCTGTATGGTACCAAATGTACGATCTTCACCGATCATAGGAGCCTACAACATATCTTTGATCAGAAAGAACTTAATATGCGTCAACGCCGATGGGTAGAACTTCTCAACGATTACGACTGTGAGATTCACTATCACCCAGGCAAAGCAAATGTCGTTGCCGACGTACTCAGCAGACGGAGCTATCTTCTCAGCATTCGTAATGTCCAAGCCCAATACGACCTCGAAACCCTCATCCGCGAAGCCCAGCATGCTTGTTTTAATGAACGCACTTTAAAGAAGGAAAGAATCTACCACGGTGGAGCTCAGCTTGTGAATAAGTCGAATGGGATATTCCACTTTCAGGACCGAATTTGGATTCCCAAGAGAACCAATTTACGACAGACTCTGGTGGACGAAGCCCACAAATCTCGGTATTCTATTCATCTCGGTGCCGATAAAATGTACCAGGACCTTCGCTACAAGTGCTGGTGGCCTGGCATGAAAAGAGATATCGCCCTCTACGTTGGAAGGTGCCTGACTTGCTCAAAGGTCAAGGCTGAACACCAAAGGCCCTCTGGCTTACTCGAACAGCCACCGATCCCTATGTGGAAGTGGGAGAGTATAGCTATGGACTTCATAACAAAGCTTCCGCGCACGCCATCAGGTCATGACAGCATTTGGGTTGTTGTTGACCGTCTGACCAAATCAGCTCACTTTTTGCCTATACGGGAAGACTACAAGGTAGAACGATTAGCACGAATCTACACCAATGAGATCATTTGTCGACATGGGACGCCTCATGACATCATCTCCGACCATGATGCTCGGTTTACCTCGCGACTGTGGGAAACGTTTCAAGCTGCTCTCGGTACAACACTTAATCTGAGTACCGCGTTCCACCCTCAAACCGACGGTCATACTGAAAGAACGATCCGTACTCTTGAAGACATGCTCCGTTCGTGTGTCATAGATTTCGGTGGTAATTGGGATGCTTACCTGCCGTTAGTTGAATTCTCGTACAACAACAGTTATCATTCCAGCATTCAAATGGCACCATTCGAGGCTTTATACGGAAGAAAATGTCGATCGCTTATTGTGTGGCACGAGATCGGTCACTCGCAATTAACTGGTCCTGAGCTATTGCAAGAAACGACTGACAAAGTCCTCCAAATCCGAGACAACTTGTTGAAAGCTCGAAGTCGACAGAAAAGTTACGCCGATAGACGACGCAAGCCCCTTGAATTTGAAGTTGGCGACTACGTACTCCTAAAGGTATCACCTTGGAAGGGTGTGGCCAGATTCGGAAAGAAAGGGAAACTAGCGCCTCGATATGTTGGACCTTTTAAGATTCTGGAAAGAATCGGAAAAGTCGCCTATAGACTCGAACTACCGGAGGAACTTAGTAATGTCCACCCGACTTTCCATGTGTCGAACCTCCGAAGGTGCCTGGCTGAGCATGATTTAGTTGTGCCTCTCGATGACCTCCAAATAAACGAAACACTACACTTCGTGGAGAATCCTGTCGAAATCATGGATCGCCAAACCAAGCAGCTCAGACGCTCGCGCATTCCTATTGTGAAAGTCCGATGGGAAGGCAAACGAGGCACAGAGTTCACTTGGGAACTCGAAAGCGACATGAATGCGAAGTACCCGCAGTTGTTTGTTACGGTTTCGGCCTAAATTTCGGGACGAAATTCCCTCAACTAGGGGAGGCTGTAACACCCCGTGTTTCAAAAGTCAAAGTCAAAGTCAAGATTGAAGTCAAAGGAAGAAAAGATTGCTAATTGCGATCTGTCTCTCCTTGCTCAATTCCTGTTTTGATTTCTTTGACTCGTAGTTAGTCTATTTTATTATCGCTTTAGTTGTATTATGTGGAGTACCTATTAATAATCGCATGCTAATCGCTATCTATAGCACTCGCAACTCGAACTACGCATTTTGGTTATTGTTATACGTGTGTGTGTGTGCTTTACGTGTTACTTGTGCATGCTTATTTATGTTATGTGTGGTAATCAATCGAATCGCAATCGAACTCAATCGCAATCGAATCGCAAACGCTAAACGAATACGAAATAAGGATGTTTATATGTTGATATAGTAGTTGGGATTAATAGTAATTTGACTAGGAAACTTTATTACATCGCAACGCTCGCAATCGCAGTCGAAATGACAAGATTCGTCGCACCGATTACGCGAATCAGATGGTCGATCGACCAGGAGACCGGCCGATCGAACAGCCGCTCGATCGATCGACCAGCTGTCCGATCGGACTGCCTAACCGATCGACCAGCTCCTTCCATTTTGGGTAACCCTATAAATACCCCTTGTCACCATCATACTTTCCACTTTTGGCAACCGACGTCTGACCAGTGCTCTTGCTCACTTTTCCCTTGGATTTCTCGCGATTCCGGTAAAATCTCGTCCTAAATCTTGTACGTCCTTAATCTACACGCACTCCTACACCTTTCTATCTTTTGAATCTTAACTTTTAACCGTGAAATCATCAAGATTCAAGGTGTTCTAGGATGACGTCATCATGTGTTCTTGAAGAACTTCATGTTTTGGCCTCAATCCACCAAGAACAACTTAGATCTAACCGATTTCCACATAAACAAACAAAGATCTTCCATAAGATCTAAACATATTCACGGTGAAAAGGATTGAGAGAAGGTTTTCCAACTTTCTTTCAACTCTTTTACACTCAATGCACTCAAAACCGATAGAATCGGAGCTTGCACCGACTTCCTACTCATTCTTGTGGTTATGTAGTCCAAGATCTGGATTCTATCCACGAGATTACCGATTTCGGGTTAAACATGGGACACCGTCTCGAACAGTTAACCGGTCGGATTTAGGTGATTCCTGTCCGATCAGGTTACCAAGTCGTGACGAGGTTTCTGTTGTCTAAAGCGTTATCAAGACATCTCGAGAAAATGACAAACTATCAAAACAACCAAGTGTAAGACGAACGGAATGACCAGGACGTAATGCCGTCCGATCGGACTGTCGTCCGAACGGGTTGTCACCCGTTCGATCCACACCTTGGTCCCACACTTAACTTTTTCAAAACCTTGAAGGATAAACACTGAACGAAGGGCTGACCGATCGGGTTACCATTCGATCAGACTACCACTCGACCATGTGATGTTCCGACTTCAGCACTTAAACGATTTTCAACATGTTCAATGCACAAGGGATGCCACCCGATCGAACCACCGTCCGATCGAGTGACGACCTGCTGTGAACTTGTTCTCGCTAAAAGTGTCCAACCAATCAGGTTGTCGTCCGATCGAACGACCGTTCGATCGACCGACCTGAATGGTAGAGTTACTTCAACGTTTTCAAAATACTACAACGAAAACTTCAAAAGTCAAGCCATCATACACAAACACGTCCTTCTCAAAAGAGGAAACAATACACTCGAAAGGTCACCCGACCGGATGACCATCCGAGCGGACTGTCAACCGAACGATCGGCTGTCCGATCGAACTACCATCCGATCGAACTGCTGTCCTACCCACTTGCACTCTGTATCGTTTTACGCATCGCTTATCGTTATACTATCAATCTGTCGTGGCTAACCCTACTCTCTAGCGCTCCTTTCAATCCACCAATCTCTGTGAGTATACTCGATCCCTTTTTGCTTTACGCACTTTTGGGTGTTACATACGTTACTTATTCAAAATCACATCGAACACACTACGCAATACTTTAAACGCTAACCGCTATCGCATGTATACGTGACTAAATGATTGCTTGTTTGTTATGTTTACACATGGAATGCTGTCTACCTGCCTTAGCAACGGTAGTACTATTAGTTTGGACTCAGCACCCGTTCACTCGGGGGTTGTTAAGGACAATTACCTACATGGCTCACAGTGGTGAGTATGTATCGCGAACTGCCTTAGGCAGTCAACCCACAGTCATTGGTATCGATAGGTTCATGTCGATAACTAGCATGCCTCATTTCACTCTGTGTGCTTAAGTTGCTAGGATGCTTTATTTTGCGATGATGAAATCGAGGCTAGGACAAGTCTAGAAACCAATAAACAATTGCCTGTAATAAATCTGAGTTGTCGGGACAGAACAATTTGACTAGATCTTGTCTGTAATAATTATGTTATCTTTTAAGACGTGGTATGGGACATGTTGTTTAATTAATTGGTAATGATAGTTGTTATGGAAACTTCTGGACAATCTATTTCGCTCAGTGCCATGCCCCGATGTTTCCGTCATCGGTTGGGGTGTGACAAAACCCCCCAATCTCTCCTCCTTGTAACGAGTTCACCGGTGTTATTTCGTTTTGCAGGATCAATTGAAGATGGTCAGACCACTCGTTGAGGAAAGAATAGAGATTAACCATTGTTGACGAGACAAATCTACTAAGTCTAACCTTGAGTTGGCTTAGGTGCTGTTTGTTTTTTCTGCAAGAAAAGGTCTACAGTCTGCGGACCACATCTGCAGACATCTACAGGAGAAGAGGTGGACCAAATGTCTGCAGTCTGCAAGGAGAAGAGGGTTTGTTTTTTTTATATAAAAACATCTTCACACACAACACACACAAACCACAGATCTCTCTCTCTGCCTTATCTCTCTCTCTCTACAATCTGTCACCACCACCGCACCACCACCACCGCACCACCTGCCACCACCACAACCAACCTAAACCACTTCAGCCACCACCCACCCCGTCGCAACCACCACCACCCCGTTGCAACCAGAGAGGAAGAAGGGGCCGGTGGGTTTCGATTTGGGGGTTTCTAAAGAGAGATTGAGGGAGGAGAGAAGATGGAGGTGGTGATTGTTGAAGGTGGAGGTGATGGGTGTCGGAGGTGGAGGTCTCCGATGATGATGATGGTCTCCGATTGGGTTTTGTTTTAATTGATGGGTTTGGTGGTGGTGGGTTTTGACGATGGTGGTGGTGGAGGTGGTGGCGGAGATGTGGTGGCAGGTGGAGGTGGTGGCTGAGATGTGGTGGCGGAGATGTGGTGGCAGGTGGAGGTCGAGCTAGGGTTTTGGGGCAGGAGAAGAGGTCTGCAGAGGTTAGAAGACTTGTGGACAAGTCTGCTTGGGGAAGAGGTGAGGCAGACGTTTTTGGTCTGCAAATCTTCAAGAAAACAAACAAGCTGCAGAAACCTTATGTCTGCGCGCCTCTGCGCGACGCAGACATAAGTGCTCAGAAGAGCTTCTGGCCAAAAAAACAAACACCACCTTAGTATTTCTTCAAACTCTATATGCACGAAACGATCTTAATTGTCGATTTTTTTTTCATGATAATATTATAGAAGTTTTTTTTTTTTTTTTGATGTCTTTGAATTCTTTGCGAGGAATAAACTTAGTACTAAACAAGTTGATTTACTTAAAAAAGACAATTAAAGTAACTGAAAATAGGATCAAAGTGTAGCAATCCATTATCCATTGAATTTTATACAAGTTAGTGTGATGTGAAGATTAAAGTGTAAAAATGGTATCATTACAATAGTTAAACCGTTGGATTTTATACAATTTTAACTAGGATATACGCTAACACTTGAGTTCTATTTTCTAAGGTTTTTTTCTCTAACAACGAATATATTATACTCAAACAGACGGGCTATCACAAAGCTAGAATAGTTAAACCATCATTACAATGATTTATCTAAGAAGATACCTTTATGATCTTGGGTTTATAACAAACATGACTCGACACCAATTCTCCCACTCAACCAAATTATCGTGAATGAATACCCAAGAAATTGATTGAACGTTAGTATCTTCCATAATTTTGTCCACATCATTGCATACCCAAACATTTCTTGATTTCCAAACAGTCCACTGTTTAGACTAAGCAACAAGAAGTACTTTGAATGTATGTGTGACGTCGATTGCTTGCTTGAAATCCAAAAACTATCGTTCAAGTTCAACTTAGTAATATTTAGAATATAATAGCCTAAAAACATATCCCTTAAAACTTAGGCTATAGGGTGTGGTTATGACTCTCATGGTCACCATGACCCTCTACATCAACGTCATGTCAGTCACTTTTAATCCATCGTTCAAAACACTACCCTAAGGGTATGGTCATAACCCAAACCACTATTCTCTTATTTAAATTTATTTTTGTGAAAATAAAAAGAAAACATTGAAAAAAGGAAAAGAGGCACATGGTTGCCATGGTTTAATCCATGCCAACCATGGTAGATGAGCCAAGGGGTGGTCTAGCAATCCATTAATGGTCCTATGTGGCATTGATGACCGAACTCATGTCCCCCACACCCTCCAGCGTTATAATGTAGTAGCCTATACAAAATATATGGTTATTGGATTTTATCACTTCCAACTATTGGGTAATGGGCGTTGCCGTTTCCAACTATCATTTTGACTCCCACTAATCCCAACTTAACACTTTGTGTGTTGTGTCACTCCCGTTGAGTGGTTTGTGGCTCCCCTTTTATCTTTTAGGAGTAGATTCACCTGTAGCCACTTAGGTTATAGCCTAGTGGTCAAGAGAAATTATCTCTTGTGAGGATATCAAGGTTCAATCCTTGAGAGGTGCAAGTATTTAAGAGGAAAAATTATCCGTTCAAAAGAAAAAACACTAAGAAAATGTTCACCTACAAAGTGAGACAACACACAAAATGTTAAATTGATAGTGATCGTAGTTAAAGTGATACTTGAAAGTGACAACAGTCAATACCCAATAACTAAGAATGATAAAATCCAATATCTCTAGAATATAATAGTCTAAAAACATATCCTCAAAACTTATATTCAGACAGTAAAAAATAATTATATTATAATAAATATAATGAGTAGTTATGTGTAGAAAAATTCTATGAAAATAAAAAAGAAAAATTGTTGTTCAACACATGATCTAGTACTTCACCCGAGCGAAATTAAGGGCGTGTTTGGTTAAGCTTTTTGAAAACAACTTATTGGCTTTTTAGAAAAAAATTAGTATCGAGTGACTTTTTGAAAAAAATCATTTTTCCTCTCACATACAACCTCATTGCCAAACATTATTTTAGAGCTTATGACTTTTCAAAAAGTCAATAATATAAGTTGTTTCAAAAAGCTTAGCCAAACATCCCAAGATTTTTATAAGAACACTTCTGGACCAACGGTTTCGAATCTCCCTGTTCTACAAACAAACACAATAATCTTTACATTTGCAGGTTCAATCCAACAACAAAAATCATGCATATGCAATCATTATCCATCAGCAATTCACACCCCCCTCTTCTCCCCTTATCCACCTTCACAAAACCCCTAAAAAGCTCCCTTCTTTTCACCGCCAAAATCCATCAAAAAATCCATCAAAATTCTCACAGAAAGTTAACAGTGTTTGCTGTCAAAGAAGACGAAGAACCACAATCAACACCTTCTTGGGCCAAACCCGGATCCGAAGAACCTCCACCGTGGGCCCGAAATGAAGCCCAACAAGCTTCATCTAGTATTGAGCTTCCGTTTTTTGTTTATTTGCTTGCATCTGCTATCACTGCCATTGCTGCTGTAAGCTTCTTTCTGTCTGTTGGATAATGTGTTTGTTTGTTTGTTTGTTGATTATTGCTTCTCTGTGATTGATGAATTGTGGGTTGTTTGATGTAGATTGGGTCGGTGTTTGAGTATGTGAATCAGAAGCCGGTGTTCGGGTTGTTGAATTCGGATAGTGTGTTTTATGCACCTGTGCTTGGGTTCTTTGCGTTTACTGGTCTCCCAACTGCTGTAAGTTTAACATTTTAGGAGTGTTTGGATGTGCATTTTCAAGATTATTTGTTGTGTTAGCAGCTTGAAAGCAGGGTAATAATCCCAAGGTGTTCATCAGTTCGGGTTGGAAACTAATTCGGTTTGGACCAACAACCGAATGTGTAATTTGGTTAGCTTTTAAATAGTTTCATTTTCGGTTTAATAGGTTCGAAACAGAGTATTGAACACCCCTACCGAACATGTTGTAAAAAACTAATTATTGAGAGGTGTCAGTCAGTCGTGTAGGGTTGGCGGGGCTGATATGATGAATCCAAACACGACCCATGTACTTGTTTGTTTCAAACTCATCAACCCTACTTAAATAGTGTACCCTGGTTATCTAAATGAGTCAAACGGGTTGGTGGGTTGTAGTGGCGAAGCTTGGATTTTTCGGCCGGGGGGGTGAAAACATATATACCCAAAAATTTCTATAGAACCGGGGGGGTGAAAACGTATATACCCACAAATTTCTATACGAAAACTACATATATAACACTACTGAGCGAAAAATCCCGGGGGGCGGACGTCCCCCCCCCGCCCCCATTAAGCTTCGCCCCTGGTGGGTTGTAAACGGGTTAAAAGGTTGTAATCGGGCTAAACATTTCAAAAACGGGTTGGAAAGTTCTAATAAATGAGTTAAACTGGTCTTGAAGGGATAGTGGGTTGACCTTTAAAAATAAGTGTACTTTCTTTATTCCAATTTTAGAAGACTTGACCTATTCAATTGAACTATAGCGAAACAGAACACAACACGGGCTATTAAACGAGTTAGAATGACATCCAAAACCTGATTATATTTGTGTTCTATCGTGTCTTGTTTCTGGTCTGGTAGTTTAGTGTGAAAGTGCTGACCTTGTAATCAACTTATTAAGCTTAATTATTTGTTAATTGATCCAAAAGGCGTCTACTAACACGAGTTAAAAATACAGGCGTATCTTTGGTTCAAATCGGTTCAAGTTGCCAATAAGGAGGCCGAGGAACAAGATAGGAGAGATGGTTATCGCTAGGTCAGTTGTTGCATATTGTTTCATGTAAAATGCAATCTTGTTTTTTAAGATTTTGTGTAACCATGTATTGATGTTAGTTTCTTTTCTGGCATAACTAAGGTACATGTAAAGAAATATGTTTTTTTTTGTGACTCAAAAGACTCTGACCATTTGAGTCACAAACGATTACACCCACAATTACTAATGAATGGTTTGAACCGGTCAAGTCGATAAAACAAGTAGTTAAATGGAAAACAAATTGAATGGGTTCATTAAGTTGAACAATTATGTATATTTTTTTGTTATTTATATTAAAATTGGACAAAAAGTGTTAGGGTCAACCTGACCCAGTTAATTTCCTCATGTAAAAAAGTTACCCAACCCATTCAACATGCCTATGTTGTCACAATCTACCAAGGACTAACTGTACCTAAAAAGGCGTCACTACTCACTTGTCATAAACACAGAACCCGCTCTCCCCCTAGTGTTTCATGTAATTTGTCTTATAGAATTCAAACACGTTTCATGATTCTCCTGGAACACTTGAGGCTTGTGGTGGCCGCACGCTTCCCGTTAAGAACGGACGAGCTGAGTGGACCGATTACAGAGAGCTCAGTGGCTATGGCCTATGGGCAGCCATTTTAGGAGCAAATGTGGGTGATTTTACTACTTGGATGATCGGTGTTGGTGCAGTTCAAGGTCAGTGGTTCATGATTCTTTCAGGTGTAGCCGGACCCATTACCTGTGGTTGTAGCATGGCTGTTGCCTGTTGGTGATCAAGAAATTTTAGCTTCAGTATTATGTATTAGTATATTTGGCTGTTAGTAAATTTACTCTTTAGGGTTTTTTTTTTTTCTGTTTAGATGTATGTTACAAGTATTAGGGGTAAATGGTTCAGGAATATAAAGCGACATAGGAAACCGACTTAGTTCGTAATAGATTTAAGGGCCCAGGCTTCTTCACTCACTGTCACTACCCTGGCTGTTGACTGGATCGAAAACCAAAAAACATGCAGAATATGATGTGTGCCTCCTCTCTAGTTCATGTCGAACGTGTCATTGGGTAGTTGTTCTTAATGCACTACATGTCATTGGGTCTTTGTTTTTTTTTTTGGTACATAAGGGACTGTTTGTTTACTTCTTAACGAAGCTCTTAAATGGTTCAGACCTCTTAGTGGTTCAACACTTGATGGTTCAGATTGTTTGTTTCGCGAGCAGATGTCTGAATGGTTCAGACATTTGCCTCAGAATGGTTAAGCATTATAATGAGTCTGAATGGTTAAGACCTCTAATCTGGATTGGTCAGAAATTTGCCTCTGATCGGTTAAGCAATATACTAGCTATTAATGGTTCAGACCTTTTACTGGTTCAGCACTTAATCATTCAGAAGTTGCCAAACAGCCCCTAAGTTAGTAGTGGGTTAAATATGTAGTGGTTTTGTTCTTTCAGTTATAGTTGTCTATAAAAGGTTTGCAAATGTTTTGATTTGTTATGAATGAAAAAAGTTAGAGATTATCTCAAAGTCTACTTGCTAATTTCTTTGGAGTTTGACCTACTCAACGGGTTATTACTTATCTAAATCCGATTGGTCCATATCAGAATAGTAACAGACCGTTTAATCAAGTCAGTCTGGTCACGGGCCATTTTGGTCGGGGTTAGATTTTGCACGTCCTTATATTTTAGTCATGGTTTTCGGCATCTCTACATCGAGATGTGTATTATGACACCTTTAATAACACTCTTAGATGGTTGATATTAAATTTATGATGGTTCATATTAAATTTATGATATGAATACTTGTATGTTACTCGATAACAAATAAATTAAGGGTCGAGAGTGTAGTGGGCAAAATGGGCAGGTTGGGTTTGGGTAACATGTCAAAACAAGTTTGTGTGTAGACTGGGTTCGGGTCACGTTGGATTTTGAGGAATGTAAGTTTGGGTCAAAATGCCTGTGTTAAAAAGTTTATCAATTTGGTTCGGGTCAAAACAGGTTTGGTTGAATTAGTAGTTTCATAAAAAAATAAAAACGGGTTCAACACTGCTATAATTATATTATCACACTTAGTGGCGAGGGGTGGAGGTGGCATCAAACGAGTTGGTTGGGGGTTAGAAAGAATTGGTTGTTATTTTATGCTCAAAACTCACTGATTTTCATGTTTTAGGTATTTTCAGTGTATGCAAGCATGAATAATAATAAAGCATGTATGAATATCATTCTGAGAAAATATAATCTCGATGTACGGCTCGGTTGTTTAATCAAAATGCGTATTTTATGATTGTTTACGTATTATGCAAGTTTGATTAAACAAAAATGATATAAAATATAGTTTCCATTATGATCAAATTTTGAATTACAAAGGAGTGCAGATAAGATACAACTTAAAATAAAATGAAAAAGAATGTAAAATAGGGAACGTTACATAACAGCTTCATTTATCTTCTATCCTTTACTCGACTCTTCACTCTCTCTCTCTCTCTCCTCAAATCTAGCAGGAAGATCACCTGCTCCGGCTCCACACCCTCTCCGCTTCATCCATCTTCAACATCTTCCACCACTACACACACATAGCTGAACGATAACCACCTCAACCACCCATTATGCCCACCACCGTCATTAAACTATCACCCACCCCTGCCCCACACCCCATGGCCATTCTCTTCAACCAAATCATCGGCCACCTCCTTTTATATCGATGAATTCTACCAATTCCGACCATTACAAGGGGACTGCCCATACTTCATCTCCACCCCTCAAGTTTTTCAGGCGGGCCTCAAGTTTTCCTACTGACGTCGATTGTGATAGAGAAAATTAAGTGGCTGGATCTGAAGAAACGGCGAGAGCGAAAAGTAAAGTGACGGATACTGGTACTGTTTTGGTGATTTTTAAAACTAATGGATTGTAATGGTTATTGTTAACAAACCAAATGGACGAAAAACGTAACTAACTCTTTGTTTATTTTAATTTTAATACCAGGGGCATTATGGTCATTTCAAATAAGCTAACAAAATAACTGGATGGCGTTAGTATGGGTGGACTGTAATAGTTACGAAAGTGAAACCACGTGAACTGTTTTGACAATTTGTAAACTAATGAACTGAAATAGTGATTTTTGACAAATCACATGGACGAAAAACGTTTAAAAATTGTTTTATACACATTTGTAGTATTTGTTTGTTGTAAATTTATAGCATTTAGGGTGAGCGGAGTGGTGTGGTAAACACCTCGGTAAAGCGGGTTACCGATCGGTAACACCGCCGCTGACGGTGTTTACCGCTCGGTGACATAGTGAGAGCGGTGAAGCTTTACTGATCGAGAAAGGGGGTTGGTTTTGACCGTTTGAGACTTCAACTGCTATAATGTCGTTTAAAACAATTTTTTTTTTAATTTAACTATAAATACCAAACATTTAAATTCATGCCCAAACACATTCAAATTCATACCCAAACCAAACCAAACCAAAAAATACCAAACATTTACCCAATCATTCTAAAACAAAATGGTGGATGAAATCCCGTTGTTTTTTCCACCCGATAGTAGCGACGAATCATCCGGTAGTAGCATTCTTTTTTTTCAAAACTTTCATCGAAGAAACCGAACTTCAAGACACAGGTACATTTAACCGAAGAAGGTATATTGAACGTCAACGTGAGCTTGGGCATGAGACACTCATGGCGGATTATTTTGTCGAAGACCCCACCTGTTGGTCGATTCCGACGAAGACTAGTTTATTTATTTTAATTTAATGTAATTTTAATTGTTTTAATTTAGTGTAATTTTAGCAATTTTTAATTTAATGTAATGTTATTTTTCATTTATTTTGTTAAAATACATGTTTACTTATTAAATATATTAGTTTAAAAAATAAAAAAAATAGTATACCTGATCCAGGATAAGGTAAACCGCCACCAACGTTTTTAAACATTAGGTAAACAATTTAGGTGAATTGATGTGACACTATCTGATTGGATGAATAGGGAGTTTACCGAGTCTAAATAGGTAACCACTCCTTCACCCTTATATATATATAAACGTGGACAAAGTGGCAGCCACTAGATCAAAACTTCCTAACTGAAAAAGACATATTAATTAAACCTATCAGCGTCAGTCCAAACGTTCGTTTTCCAAACACGCCAAAAATAGATCATGATACCTTAGGCCGTTAGATCTGATCTGAATGGTTAAGGGTGAGAGGGGCACTTCCCTCTTAGGGAGTCCCCTCTCTTACGCACACCCAATCAGGTTATGCCACGTCAACTCCCCTCTTAAACTCCCCTCACACCCCAATTTGATGGCGGCACTCCCCTCTTAGGTGACTTGTTTTTTTATTCAAAAAAAAAAAAAAAACAATTGATTGGTTGAAAATTAGGGTGGCCCCACCATCTCTCTCCTTCTTCATGCGGTGAACATACACCGAGCTTGGTCCCCGATTTGCCTCACCGCAGGGATGGCGGCGGTGTTCCCTAGCGGGGACTTGGGTCACCGCATGGGGTCACCGCATGGGGTCACCGCATGGGGTCACCGAGAGTGCCCCGTATACCCTTAAGACTTAAGATAACAGTTAGCCAAATCATGTTGTTGTAAGATTAAATATTTATTTATTTATATTTAATCTAGTAGCCATCATTATCATTTATATAATATAGATCAAAATATATTAATAACCTATTAATAATTAGTTGGTAATTGTTGATGGACCATATTACCCTTATTAACTAATTGGGTTTCCTCTTGGGTGTATATATAAGGAGATTATTAGAGAGGTAAAAGGTTAGACACACAACCTAATAACATAACATCAATTTTCGTCCCTCTCTTTCCCTAACCGAAATCAACCCTATTTTCGGTTTCATCACCATCATTACTTTACACCCTAAGGAGGAACCAGATCAAACTGACAACTATGTCGAACTCCGTGGCTGCGTCTCTGACTGGATTCTCTACTGATGCAATCAAAGGTATGTTACACATGTTTTCCATTTAGTTTAAACAGAACTGATCAACATGTGGTATCAGAGCATATGTTGATAAATCAGTTCTGGTTTTGTATCCATTATTCTGGGATCAAAAATCTGGAAAACGGAAGTTTTTAAAGCATTAAAATCAGAACTGTTTTCGAGTTCATTGTGGCCGAAATCCCTGTTTTCGGAAACTGTTATTTGAATAATTGACTCGGAATCATAAAGGATTAAACTTATTGTCACGAAATCCATTACAAAACCATTAAAATCAGGTTTCGGATTTCCAGATTATGTTTTTTAATTTTTTAGGGTTCATCATAATGTTCTAAGGAAATTCGAAAATTCCATAAATTTTGGAATATGATTTGGATTGATGGGTGTTTCAATGATTTTGATCTTAATTTTATCTATTAGAAATTTCGAAAACTGTTAATGAATTTTCGGTTATTATTTTCGAGATATTTGATAATTTTAGATCATAAATAAAATAGGAAACATTATCCCAAAAATTCCTTAAATTTCGATTTTCAGTTATCACAATAAACAGCCTTAGGTGGGTTTCGAAATCATAATCGCACAAGTCCCTATAACAGTCGCACAAGATCAAAAAAAAAAAAAATTGATCTGATCGCACAAGACTGATCACACAAGGGAAAACGCACAAGACTGCATAATCGCACAATAACTTATGGATCGCACAAGACTTGGGCCTTACACACATCGCACAAGTTTTGGGCCTTACTAATCGCACAAGTTATTGGGCCTTACTGATCGCACAAATTTTGGGCCTCACTGATCGCACAAAACTTGGGCTTTATTTACATCGCACAAGTTTCGGGCCTTATCGATCGCACAAGGCATTACCAATCGCACAAGGCATTACTGATCGCACAAGATTTGAAACCTCATTATTTTTTAAGCTGTTTAATGTGACACAAAATTCGATCCGCGCTAACAGGTGGTTTGCTATTAAATACTTGGTTTTGTTTATACTTAATTAATTAATAAGGATCAAATAATGTTTTACAAAACCAAACTAGCTTAACTTGAATGAGCTTCTGATGTATTAATTCTGGCCAAAGCTGATTTAATACGTCTATTTATTGTTCAAGTATTATAAAAAGCTATGTTAAGTATGCATTACAAACGTGAAATGTCTTAATTCTGGCCAAAGCTGATTTAATTCATTTATGTTTAGCATGCTTGACAAGTGCATAACTAAAGTGATTGTCTCATTTCTGGCCAAAGCTGATTTGTCACGATTACTTTGCGCACATATTTAAATGATTACACTTCTGGCCAAAGCTGATTTGTCTTCGTTTAAATAGAATTTTACTAAGTCTTTTATTTTGATGTTAGTAATAGACATATCACAATCTCTTCACATAATGATCCTTATATTAATGATCCTTAATTAATTTTATGATCATTTTGTCTGTTTTATTCTTAGTACCCATAATTTTTACTCACTATAATTTACTTCTACATATATCTCATCCACTCTAATTCCTAAACCTAAAATGTTTGTTTTATTTAAAGTTTCTAATAGAATTAGCTCTTAAATTAAATCCTTGATTATTTCTTAAGACACGATAATCCTATTGCTCTATTATGATAATCTATAATTGTCTTAAGATTATAAAGAAGAAAATTAGAGCATGATGATTAGGACAAATCGAGCATGATGTCTCTTATGATAATCAAGAACTCTCTAACATAATGCTATCACTAAAGTTATTTCAGATTAAGTCTTTCCTAAGGCAAATCTCTTACATATATGGAATAATCACTAGAACTCCTAAGATGCATGCCTTCTTTCATAATTCTAAACTATAAAGTTAAGTGGTATATGTGAATACATAATAATGTACAATACCATGACCCATAAAGTTAAGGGCTTACGCATGGAAATAAGTACATTTTCCAGTACATTACATATTAAGATTTTCACTTGTACAATTTGATGCCTTATAAATCAACTATAACACTCAAAAAATACCAAAGTATAATGAGTGTGTTGATAAGCAACATATGTACAAAGAAATAAATGTTTGAAACTGGAAAATAAGATGTTATTCACCTTACAACCACTTAAAACCTTAAAAGAGGATTGTTCTAAGGTCCATAGACAAATTACAAGTGTTAATTCCACCTCTAAGGTTCTTCAAGGAAAATCTCACTGCATCATTATGTCATTAGACTAGACATAAGCAACGAGACTATCCATTATTATAAAGAACAGTTGGTTGAATTAATTAGATAGTCACTTATTAAAGATATTTAAGTCTACTAATTATAATATTCCTATTAACACATGATTAGTTGACTCAAGTTTTTAAACGTTTCCTTACCAGAAGTTAACAAATAACTAACATGAGAGTTAGTGACAAAATTAAATGTTAAGGCTATAAGAACAATAATAAGCAGTCTTCTAACAACGTTTTTCGATACCGTACATATATTCTGAGTATTAATCAGAATATAGTATCATAATTAAGCAATGTTATGAAGGTTGTGAGGTTTGCATAGTCAACATAAAGTCACACTTATCTTAAACTCTCATCTTATTTGTTCTAAATATCTGGATTGAAACATTATTAAGATAAAACTAGATGATATCTTACACTTTCACCACTTTTGTTATCATGCAAATGAAAAATTTGACAAAAGGAAAATGAGACTTACAAATTTCATCCATTATAACCAAAATTCATGAGAAATCATGACATGGTTAATGAGGATGATTTCTTATCTAATCTCATTCTAAGTGATTTTAAATCATGACGTTATAGCCCTAAATATTACTTGGCTCAAGGAATAAGTATGGGTCCATCATAAGTCATTCATTGACATTCATGGAACTTATTTCAAATGGAATATTCAGACACAATTCATTTATCATTTAAAAGACTATCAACTTGTATCTAAAATTTTGTCGCATATGGCCCATGGTCTTAAAGAAATCTACTCATATATGTGCTTAACATGATTTCTATTAAATATGTCCCTAAGTTTTTGTGCCATCTGGACATTAAGGAAATCAAGTAAAGTCTAACATATATATATAATAGGTTCCCACGTCACATACCTAATTGAAACTTCTCTTTTAGCATTCTAGAGATATTAAAAGATCAGTGGGAGCATTAAGTGTTTTAGAACAACTTGCAACAGTTGCAAGAGGTGGGGGAGTGAAAATTTCACATTACCTTAATTTGCACCTCTTGTACAAGACATCGCTCCATCACGACACTGTTCCATCAAAACTTGTCTCCTTAAAATCTAATGCTATTATTACAAAAGTTTCATTGTTGCTTAATTGTGGGCACACTTAGATTTCTTATCTAAACCAACATAATCCTCAACAAGAGAAACTACAATGACTAACGTCACTAATATGTTTTCTCTATTATATGTTTTCTCTATTAGAATTTGTTTGGTCGTTAAGTATTGACCCTAAGCATGCTGAGTTCCTAAAGTTTTCTAAGGTCAGTGGGAGCAGTCAAAGTCCTTATCATGACTTGCAAGGAATACAAGAGGCGGGGGGGGGGGGTGTCATTAAATTTCACTCCAAATTTAACTCCGATTACACCTCTTGTACACCATACTGCACCAACTCTTACAAACTTAGAATCCTGATAAATGATAGCAACCTAAGCAAGAGCTAATCCATAAAACTGAAACTTCTAACAAACCCAATAATCAACTCAGGAGGTCATCTAGGTTTAAAAATCTACTAACTTTGATGATTACATAACCTCCCTAATTTGGAGTTGAAATGGATTTTGGAAAAGTTTACTGATCCTATCTCTTCTAATTAAGCCATTAGTGTCAATCAATCTTCTGAATGGAATAAAACTGTTTTCTAGCAAAAACTGATTTTATGTGTTCGCATAATGTTTGGGATTTGATTGAATAACCTAAGAGTGTTCATAACTAAACCAAATCCTGATATAAACGTTAAGACACAAAGAAGCATGATTGATTTGTCAAAGGTTGTACTCAGGAAGAGATAAATTATTAAAGAATCTTTATTACATATCTAACAAAAGATTTCTTTTAGGATCATCACTGTTCTAGTAGCTTATAATAGTTTAAAGCTACATTAGATGAACATTAAAACAATTTTCCATAACAAATGGCTGACACATTTACATGTTCATTAGATAACAACCTAAAGTTTCAAACTGAAGGTTAAAGAACACTTTATTTGTAAGCCAATAAAATCCATGTATGGGTTAATGCAAACGTCATAATGTGATGAAATCTTAACGCAATTATTTTCATCAACAACCAAGTGGATTAATGTACATACTCAAGATGAGTGGGAGCAACTAAGATAAACTTGTCTATATAGATGATATTCTTTTGACAAGTAGATGTTACATAAGTCAAAGCATTGTTAACACAAACTTTGATATAATAGATCTCAGAGATATCTCTTACATAATAGATATCATAACATGTTAAGATAGACCAAATGGGACATTACTTCCGTTCCATAAGTTTAACATTAAATTGGTCCTTACATATGTAACAAACAATACTGCTCTCCTTTAGAGGATAATAGGATAAATGAGATTATTTACTTATGCTTCATTAATAAGAAGCCTTATGTAAGTTTAAGTCTATACTCTTTTAGATATTACTCACATTGCAACACACTAGATATGTCTAGATTAATGTGAAGCATTTAATAGAGTATTACAATATCTTTAAAAGAAATGAGAGACTATAAAGAAGAAGTGAGAATTAAAACCGGTTTATTACTCTAACTTTGAAATATTCAAAGATAACAAAATGTAATTTTGGGTATATCTTTATGTCAGCAGACAAAACCTATCTCATGGAGGAGTCATAATAGACTGATATCAACAACCTAAGTTATAACGACATAATATAGTCACTAAATGGTGTTGGAAATTTATCAGTGGACTCATGACTTTATTAACTCCATATAATTAATATATTGAAGACTTGTTGTGATAAAGTCAGCTACCATGTCTCCTTGAACAGTAACAGTTCGAGAGGTGCTGCATTAAATTTCGATACGTAATTAATTATTCGTTTATGAACGAATTGAGGAAACTAAATCTATGTATCGAATGCATTCATGATATGCTTAAGGATCCTATAACTAAAGGTCTATTACCCATAAGTCTTATTAAGAGTGCTCATAAAAGAGACGGGTTTTAGTTGATGACCATGTACAACTGCATATCGTACTATGAATGACTAACTATTAATTAATTTTCCTCATCAGTTTGATTTTGTATGTCTCTTACATATGTTCTGCCGGTGTAATGACATATAGACAACTATAAATACAAATCAAACGTTAAAGGGCTTACATATTTTGATCATAACTGTTAGGTTTTAAATTAAGGCTATAGTATGACTAATGGGGGTCCTGAGTCGCATAATGATTCAACGGCTGTATTTCTCTGCTATAGTACTTGTTTAAGGTTAAAATGAGTATTAACTTCTGATCAGACTTATCTAATATACTCATGATAAATGATTATTCGGCTAAGTGGGAGAATATAAGATTAAATATTTATTTATTTATATTTAATCTAGTAGCCATCATTATCATTTATATAATATAGATCAAAATATATTAATAACCTATTAATAATTAGTTGGTAATTGTTGATGGACCATATTACCCTTATTAACTAATTGGGTTTCCTCTTGGGTGTATATATAAGGAGATTATTAGAGAGGTAAAAGGTTAGACACACAACCTAATAACATAACATCAATTTTCGTCCCTCTCTCTCCCTAACCGAAATCAACCCTATTTTCGGTTTCATCACCATCATTACTTTACACCCTAAGGAGGAACCAGATCAAACTGACAACTATGTCGAACTCCGTGGCTGCGTCTCTGACTGGATTCTCTACTGATGCAATCAAAGGTATGTTACACATGTTTTCCATTTAGTTTAAACAGAACTGATCAACAGTTGTACCGAATTTTCTTAAGCATTTTACACTGGTCATATTTAAAACAAGTTCATTTTAAAACAATATTGTAGTCTTCAAGTTCTTTAGTAATAGAATAAAAAACAGTTTAGTTTCAAATAGTCTTATTATTGGCTGTTTCTCGTCATCTCGAGCTGGAAGTTTGGCGGGTGTCATCATATCATACAAAGTTCTTAAAAGGGGCTGAGACGTCGTAGGCTCAAGGACCACCATCCAACAATTAAGTTAACACGGGTTAACGATGAATTTAGTGTGTAAGGATGTACGTATGTATCATTTGTAATGTGTAATATGTATGAGAGAGGAAGAAAAGTTATCGCGTAGAGGAAAGAAAAATTTCTAAAAAAAAGCAAGCGTTAACTTTTTTTATACAATAGATTAGGCCAATCCTAACGGGTCTATCCATACACCCTCTATAAAGATAAATCTAGAAAGTATGATAAAAAATAATATTAATTCATTCGTAAAATATGATCCACGAAAATAAAATCATATCAAGTTTGAACGTATCCTTTTATCGTGTGAAAGGATGGACATATCGAAAATTGAAGAGGGCATGTGATGGCATGGGCAAGGTGGTTCTCACTTGTCATTGACATTTACTGGGAAGGAATAATTAATTCATAGAAAAATATTAGGATAGTATAATCAGATATAAGTGTTTTTAGAGTCATACATAAATTGGTTATCTAACTGTATGATTAAGGGGCTGTTTGACAACTTTTAAATGGTTAAGTGCTGAACTAGTAAGAAGTCTGAATCATTAAGTATTGAACCAGTAACAAGTCTGAATCATTAAGAGCATGTATAATGCTTAACAGTTCAGAGATAATTGATTGACCAAATCAGATTAGAGGTCTTAACCATTCAGACTCACTATAATACTTAATCATTTAGAGGCAAATGTCTGAATCATTCAGACATCTGCTCGCGAAACAAACAATCTGAACCATTAAGTGCTAAATCAGTAAAATGTCTAAACCATTAAGAGTCATATTAAGAGCTAAACAAAAAACCCCTAACTCTTTTTCCTTCGTATCATATCTGACGACCAACATTACGTGTGGATACTCCACGATTATTTACATTAAATTGAATCTTTATTATATGTGACTATATAGCTAATAAAGCTACATTGTTTTGATTCGGCTAGTTAGTGTTCTTGTTTTTACCGCGTACGTTTAACAACATCCTCACAACATTTTTGTTTTAAAATTTAATATTCATGAATATCATTCGTGATTTGTGTTTTGCAGGTCTAACGGAGTTTAGGAGCTATTTGAAAGCTTTACGGAGCATTGGGATGCGACCAAGATCAAACGGGTGCAAGAAACGAAGAAACTGGAAAGCCAAAGCAGAGAGTCGCGTCGCAGAAGGCCCCAGTCGACCAAAAATGCCCCGTAGACAGAAACGCACCACTTTGGACACGTAGACACGTCTCCGACGCGACGCGTGTTACCCTGACGTTTATTTTTGTATTTTGACTTGTTTTGACGGAAAATTGGAGGTTTTATGTGGAGTTACGAGTTTTGAAACAAAACAACTTGTTCTTGGAACCAAGGAGAGAAACATCATCATCTACAACCCATCTCCAATCACCATTGATCACCATCTTCATCACATTCAATCCTAAACCCTAACCATCATCATCAATCGATCATCCATATCCATCAATCAATAATCAACATCCAACCCTAACCTTCTTCGTTTCAAGACTCAAGATTCAATCAAGATGAATTCGTTCATGTGTTCCACATCTGTTGTGTTTGTTTCCTCGACCATGAGCAGCTAATCTCTTGGGTTTCACCCCGATGTAGATTTCTGTAAGATTTTCTAAGATTTCAAACATTGTGTTTAATTTGATTTGTGACTAGTTGAATGTGATATTTGAAACTTATGATAATTTACTTGCATTTGTATTGAATTCTTAAATTGTCGAGTGAATCACTAAATTTGACTTTACGAAATGTTTATGTGTAGTTATGCCTTGTCATATGTTAGAATTTACATGTTCTTGGTAACGAAGTGCATTGCGGTCCGTTCTTGCAACGTTGATAGTTTTTGACACCTAAGCCATGTGACACTAAGTTTGTTAATCATTAAATGCAACTAAATCAAGTTAAAACGTGTAGGAACCCTAGGTCTTGCATTTATCGAACTGGGTGTGAACCTTGTTCTCTAATAGAATTTTAAAATCAAGAAATCAGATTTGTGCAACTTCGTGTAATTTGTTTTCATAATTATTAAAATTTATTAATAATGTTAAAACATATTCATATAAATAATATTTAAAATTTATTACAACATAAATATCCAAATCTTATTAAATCATTGCTCATTCCCTATGTACATATCTTCACATCCCACCTCTTTATATTGCATCATATCTCAAAATCTAAATGATTTGCATGAAAAAAATAATATGGAACCAACTTTGCCTGTTCTCCCAAGACTTGATCGTCTTGATCGATTGGTAACCAGTTAACTTCTTGTTTCTTTTCATCTTCTTTCTTTTTATTCTTCCATTTTTGACTTTGGAAAGTCAACTTTAATTGCATATCAGTTAGAGCTCTTGGAAGAGAAGCATGGAAAACCAAGCATGTATGGATCTACAACCATGGCAACCCATGATGATGATGATCATAAAGATAATATAGTGGACCACCCAAATTGTAAAACGCTGTCGTCTGCCCTTGATGATGTTCATTACAAAGGCACGCTTATTGATAGGCTTGAAATGCTTGAGAATCGTGTTTTACAGGTATTATGTCAATTTTTTTTACTATATTTGACTTTCAAAAGTCAATTGTTCTATTGATTTGATTTGGAAAGATGTCTGATTATTGTGTTCAACTGAATTTAACACATTTTGAGTCGAACCGTTAACTATAGTTTTAAAACCGCAAATCAAACAGACCCGATTGGTTTGATGATCTTGATATACATAAATGTATTTTCTAGAAATATAAAAAATTAAGATAAACAGTCCGATCCAAGTTTATATCTATCGAGCTTACTGCTAGACAGTGGCAGACCCATAAATTATTTACTGGGGGTGCGAACGTAGGTCTTAACCAATATTTCAAGGGGTGCAGTTGGGATTTTTGCCAATAAAATACACCAAATTTTTATTTTTTTCAAAGGGGTGCACCCGCTAGAACATGTTTTTCTAACTGTAAACTGAACGATAGTTTAACGTTATATGAGCAAAATAATTTGATGTAGGGTTTATTTTACAGTTGAGCTTAGATATGGAAGAGGGGAGCACATCAAGATCAAGTTCATCAACTGTTTATGCCACAAAGGTAAGATTTTTTTTTTCTTTTCATTTCATATATGATATATACTTCGTCTGTTTCCAAAAAAGAATGAGCATTTAATTTAAATACTCATGCAATATATTTAACATAAGACTTTTCAAAAAAAAAAAAAAAACTTTATATTTAACATAAGAAAGTGTTTAGTTTGTAAGGAGATAAAATAGATAATTATATTATCTCACTGAAATCTTTAAAGTGAGTTTATATAGAATAACTTATTTATATATTTTTACACGTAAAATTATATTAGTTTTAATTAGTTAAGTTTCATAAACTATGCAGTAAATCTAGATAAAACAGTGTTGAAGTTGAATAATGCAGTAATTATTAAATATATATTTTTTTAAACATCGTTATTTCATTCAAAGGTGACACTAGACACTAGCGTCACGAAACATACAACAACTTACAATTTAAAATTACACCAATCTTTCCACCTTAAAGCTCTATACGGAGTTCTATTTTTGAACCATAAAAATCCCAACGATTTTATTGTCTCCATTGTTTTAGCCACCGTCTCCTCCTTCCCAAAAAGATTGTGTCGTTTCGCATTTTCCATATGCTCCAACATGCCGTGAAGATAATCGCTTGAATTGCTTTGCCTTTTTCTTCTCCAATCTTGTGTATTAGTTATAATATACGCACACACATATAGACCTTCATGTTAGAAGTGGAGATTCTATGCACACTTAATGAACTGGGAGTATAATACAAAACCTAAGTCTAAATCAGTAACTAACGCAATGTTATAGCAACTGTGGCTTGCTTTAGCCTAGAGGGGAAACCTTCTAGGTGTTTAGATAGGAGGACTAGAGGAGATTATGGGTATTACCCGAGGAGTGTAACATTTAACCGTTTTAAAAGAATTAAATAACTAACGCAATGCAATGTCTGTCGTGGGCGACATGCACGCTCTGGCCATCTCAGTGCTTTTAAACGCTTCAAAAACCTCTTCTAATATATTCCTGTTAACCATTAATTAATACATGCATCTTGCAGGATTCAAACCCCCAAAAATAATAGAGCGTATCCATATCATTCCCCTTAGAAATTACAACACGTTGCTAGTTGCTACACCCCTTGACAACAACGGGCTAATAATTTACATTATCGTTATTTCATGCATACATAAATGGAGCCCACATAAAATCTATCTCAAGATCTGCCTTGATTCACTTTGGACACATTATCATGGTAACCCGTCAGGGCTGGGGTTTCCCCAAAGGCTGACCCGATCCATGATTACCACTATTAATCCCTAAATTTGATTTTTGTGTATCTTTTTAGCCACATACACATATGATCCTAATTCATTAGTTATACTTTCTTAGCAGAATGCATCATGATAATCAGTAGTGTTGGCATCTTATTATCATTTTCTACGAGCTTAACCATTTGTTATTGCTATCTAGTATAAGTGTCTATGTAAAAACGTCAGCTTAACGAGTGGTTTTTGAAGCTTCTAAAACTAGTAAAAATACAATATAGAACTATATTTAAATGCCGACCACTATATAAAATATAACACGGCTTAAATGCCAACATGTTTTGACTTTGGATATATTCAAATTATTCAATTAGAGAATTTGGATTGAATCAAATGATTTGGATTGGAACAGTTTGGCCCATAAGATCGAAGCATCATTCGTCACCATTCTTTGAAGAGTGGGCTGATTTTAATAAAGATAAATTGTATCCTAGTACATTTGGGTCTTGAATTCAGTCAATGAGTCAACATTGGTCTACTCAAATTAGTTAACTATGTAAGATTAAATATATTATGTTTAATATTTAATCTAGTAGCCATTATAATCATTTACATAATATAGATCAAAATATATATAATAACCTATTAAATAATTAGTTGGTAATTGTTGATGGACCATATTACCCTTATTAACTAATTAGGGTTTCCTCTTGGGTGCATATATAAGGAGATAATTAGAGGGTTAAAGGGTTAGACTCTAATCACAATAACATCACTTATGAAATCGCCCCTCTCTCCTAACCGAACTCCCTTATTCGGTTTCTCTTACCACCATCATTAGATTGCACCCTAAGGAGGAACCAGACCAAGCTGACAATCATGTCAAACACTGTTGCTGCGTCTCCATCTGGATTCTCTGTTGGCCTGTGCTGATGCAATCAAATGTATGTTTTCATGTTTTCCATTATGCCTAAAACAGAACTGATCAACATGTGGTATCAGAGCATATGTTGATTAATCAGTTATGTTTTCGTATCCATTAATTCTGGGATTGAAATATGGAAAACGGAATTTTGAAAGCCTAATTATATTCATAGCCGGTTTCGAGTCACATAACCCGAGTCCACTGTTTCGGGGAAAAAGAATGTTTTTAAATGACTCGGAATCATAATGGTAAATCTTAACTGTCCGAAATCTGTATAAAACCCTTAAAATTCAGGTTTCGGGTTCCAGAATTTATGTTTTTTTTAGGGTTCATCATGTTCTTAGAAAATTCGAAGATTCCTTTATGTTTTGGAATACGATTCGGATTATTAAGTGTTTTTCCTGTTTTGATCTGATTTTGTCCTCTAAAGATTTTCGAAAACTGTTATTAGATAAACAGATTATGATTTTTCGAAATATTTGGTAAAATCGGATCAGCACTAAAATAGGAAACATTATCACAAAATCCCTAACAATTCGAATTTTCGGTTATATTTTCACATTAATAGCTGTAACTGAAGTTTCGAGATAAATTTTAACCACCCGAGACCAAGGTCTCGACTCGAGACCACAAGAACTCGACTCGAAATCATAAGTGTTCTCAAATGTTTATAACTCGAGACAACGATTTCGACTCGAGATCATAAGGTCTCGACTCGAGATCACTGAGGTTTCGACTAAGGGCTTCAATCTTTACAACTCGAGACAAAGGTCTCGACTCGAGACCATAAGGTCATAACTCGAGACCATAAGGTTGCGACTCGAGACCAAAAAGCTACAACTCGAGACAACAAGGTCACAACTCGAGACCATGGTTGCGACTCGAGACCTCATAAGGAGTCGAGATCTCATAATTCACAGCAGTCGAGACCATGATTACGACTCGAGACACTGAGGTTGCGACTCGAGACCTTAATGAGTCGAGACCTCATAATGATGAGTCGAGACTTGACTCGAGATCTCACTCGAGATCTCATAACTGAGTCGAGATCTCACTCGAAACCTCATTATTTTAGGCTGTTTAATGTGAACTAAGACTTAGTTCGATCCGCGCTAACAGGTGGTTTGCTACTAAATAATTGGTTTTTGTAATTACTTAGTTAATTAATAAGGATCAAATAATGTTTTACAAAACCAAAATGGCTTTACTTGAATGAGCTTTTAATGTATCGTTTCTGGCCAAAGCTGATTTGATACATCTACTTATCGTTCAAGTATTACGAAAACTATGTTAAGTGTGCATCATAAACATGAATGTCTTAATATCTGGCCAAAGCTGATTTAATTCCTTCATAGATGGCATACTTAACGAGTGCATAACTAAAGTGATTGTTTCAATTCTGGCCAAAGCTGATTTGTCACAAATACTTTGCACACATGCTTAAATGATTACACTTCTGGCCAAAGCTGATTTGTCTTCGTTTAAGTAGAACTTTAAATAGTCTATTATTTTGATGTTAGTAATAGACATATCACAAATTCTTCACATAATGATCCTTATATTAATGATCCTTAATTAATTTTTTATGATCATTTCGTCTGCCTTATTCTCAGTACCCATAATTTTACTCACTATAATTTTCTTTTACAAATCTATATCTCATCCACTCTAATTCCTAAATCTAATATGTTTTGCTTAAAGTTTCTATAAGAATTAGCTCTTAAATTAAATCCTTGATTATCTCTTAAGACACGATAATTCTATTGCTCTCTTCTGATAAAGGTACTACAGAAGAAAAGTAGAGCATGAAGAATAGGACAAGTCGAACATGATGTCTCTTATGATAATCAAGAACTCTCTAACATAATTGCTATCACTAAAGTTATTCAAGATTAAGTTTTTCCTAAGACTAATCTATTATTGTGGAATAATCACAAGAACTCCTAAGATGCATGCCTTCATTTAAAATTCTAAACTATAAAGCTAAGTGGTATATGTGAATACATAATAATGTACAATACCGTGACCCATAAAGTTAAGGCTTTACGCATGGAAATAAGTACTTTTTTTCAGTACATTACATACTAAGATTTTCACTTGTACAATTTGATGCCTTGTAAATCAACTATAACACTCAAAAGTACCAAAGTATAATGAGTGTGTTGATAAGCAACACATGTACAAAGAAATAAATGTTTGAAGCTGGAAAATAAGTTGTTACTCACCTTACAACCACTAATACTTCTAAGGTCCATAGACAAATTACAAGTGCTAATTCCAACTTTAAGGTTCTTCAAGGAAAAATCTCACTGCATAATTATGTCATTAGACTAGACATAAGCAATGAGACTATCCATTATTCTAAAGAACAGTTGGATAAATTAATTAGATAGTCACTTACTAATGATATTTAAGTCTGGTAATTTTAATATTCCAATTAGCACATGATTAGTTGACTCTAGTTCCATACGTTTTCCTTACCAGAACTCGACAAATAACTAACATGAGAGTTAGTGACAAAGATAAATGTTAAGACTATAAGAACCATAATAAGCAGTCTTCTAACAACGTTTTCCGATATCTTATATATATTCTGAAAATTAATCAGAATATAGTATCATAATTAAGCAATGTTATGAAGCTTGTGAGGTTTGCATAGTCAACATAAAGTCACACTTACCTTAAACTCTCATTTTATTTGTTCTAAATATCTGGATAGAAACATTACTAAGATGAAACTATATGATACCTTACCGTTTCACAACTTTTGTTATCATGCAAATAAGAATTCGACAAAAGGAAAATGAGACTTATAAATTTCATCCATTATAACCAGAATTCATGAGAAATCATGACATGGTTAATGAGGATGATTATTCATCTAATCTCATTTTAAGTGATTTTAAATCATGACGTTACAGCCCTAAATATTACTTGGCTTAAGGAATAAGTATGGGTCCATCATAAGTCATTCATTGACATTCGTGGAACTTATTCCAAATGGAATATTCAGACGTAATTCATTTATTATTTGAAAGACTATCAACTTGTATCTAAATTTTGTCGCATATGGCCCACGGTCTTAGAAGAAATCTATTCATATATATACTTAATAAGATTTCTATTAAATATGTCCCTAAAGTTTCTTATGATATCTGGACATTAAAGAAATCAAATAAAGTCTAACGTATATATGATAAGTTTCCACGTCACGTAGCTCAGTGAAACTTCTCTTGTAGCATTCTAGAGATATTAAAGATCAGTGGGAGCATTAAGTGTCTTAATAATAACTTGCAATAGTTGTAAGAAGTGGGGGAGTGAAAAATTTACATTACCTAAATTTACACCTCTTGTACAAGACACCGCTCCATCACGACACTGTTCCATCAATACAATGCTACTCTTACAAAAGTTTCATTGTTGCTTAATTGTGGGCACACTTAGATTTCTTACCTAAACTAACATAATCCTCAACAAGAGAAACTACAACGACTAACGTCATTAATTTGTTTTCTCTATTAGAATTTGTTGGTCGTTAAACATTGACCCTGAGCATGCTGAGTTCCTAAAGTTTTCTAAGGTCAGTGGGAGCAGTCAAAGTCCTTATCATGACTTGCAAGGTATACAAGAGGCGGGGGGAAGAGTGTCTCATTAAATTTCACTCCGAATTTAACTCCGATTACACCTCTTGTACACCATACTGCACCAACTCTTATAAACTTAGAATCCTGAAAATGATAGCAACCTAACCAAGAGCTAATCCATAAAACTGAAACTTCTAATAAACCCAATAATCAACTCAGGAGGTCATCTAGATTTAAAAATCTACTAACTTTGATGATTACATAACCTCCCTAACTGAAGTTGAAATGGATTTTGGAAAAGTTTACTGATCCTATCTCTTCAAATTAAGTCATTAGTGTCAATCAATCTTCTAAATGGAATAAAACAGTTTTCTAGTAAAACTGATTTTATGTGTTTGTATAACGTTTAAGATTTGATTGAATTACCTAAGAGTGTTCATAACTAAATCAAATACTAATATAAGCGTTACGACACGAAAAGGCATGATTGATTGTCAAAGGTTATACTTAGGAAGAGATAAATTATCAAAGATTTCTTTGAGGATCATCACTGTTCTAGTAGCTTTTAATAGTTTAAAGCTACATTAGATGAACATTAAAACAATTTTTCCCTAACAATTGGCTGACACATTTACATGTTCATAAAACAACCCGAAAGTTTCAAACTGAAGGTTAAAGAACATTTTATTTCTAAGCCAATAAAATCCATGTATGGGTTAATGCAAACATCATAATGTGATGAAATCTTAACGTAATTATTTTCATCAAGAATCAAGTGGATTAATGTACCTACCTCAAAATGAGTGGGAGCAACTAAATTAAACTTGTCTATATAGATGATATTCTTTTGACAAGTATATGTTACATAAGTCAAAGCATTGTTAACACAAACTTTGATATAATAGATCTCAGAGTTATCTCTTACGTAATAGATATCATAACAAGCCGAGATAGACCCAATGGGACATTAGTTTCGTTCCATAAGTTTAACATTAAATGGGTCCTTACATATGTAACAAACAATACTGCTCTTCCTTTAGAGGATAATAGGATAAATGAGATTATTTATTTACACTTCATTAATTGGAAGCCTTATGTAAGTTTAAGTCTATACTCGTTTAGATATTACTCACATTGCAACACACTAGATATGTCTAGATTAATGTGAAGCATCTAATGGAGTATTATAATATCTTTAAAAGAAACGAGAGACTACAATTTAAAGAAGAAGTGAGAATTAAAACCGGTTTATTACTTTAACTTTGAGATATTCAAAGATGCAAAAATGTAATTTCGGGTATATCTTTATGTCAGCAGACAAAACCTATCTCATGGAGGAGTCATAATGCACTGATAATAACAACCTAAGTTATAACGACATAATATAGTCACTAAATGTTGTTGAAAATTTATCAGTGGACTCATAAGTTTATGAACACCATATAATTAATGTTTTGAAGACTTAGTAGGATAAAGTCAGCTACCATGACTCCTTGAACAGTAACAGTTCAAGAGGTGCTGCATTAAGTTTCGATACACAATTAATTATTCGTTTATGAACGAATTGAGGAAACTAAGTTTTGTATCGAATACATTCATGATATGCTTAAGGATCCTATAACTGAATGGCTATTACCCATAAGTCTTATTAAGAGAGCTCATAGACGGGTATTAATTAATGGCCGTGCGCAATTGCATATCGTACTATGAATGACTAAGTATTAGTTAATTTTCCTCATCAGTTTGATTTTGTATGTCTCTAAGAATATGTCAAGTCGACATAATGGCATATAGACAAATAAAGTTACAAATCAAACAAAGGGCTTATGCATATTTTGATCATGACGATTAGGTTTTAAATTAAGGCTATAGTATGATTAATGGGGGTCCTGAGTCGCATAATGATTCAACGACTGTATTTCTCTGCTATAGTACTTGTTTAAGGCTAAAATGAGTGTTAACTCCTGATCAGACTTATCTAATACTCATAGTAAATGATTACTTGGCTAAGTGGGAGAATGTAAGATTAAATATATTATGTTTAATATTTAATCTAGTAGCCATTATAATCATTTACATAATATCTATACTACTTTATCTATATCTATATCTATATCTATACTACTTTATCTATATCTATATCTATATCTATACTACTTTATAAAGCATATATGAAGGACAGAAATGGTCATTTGCCATTGTACAAACATTTCAAGCACATTGTACAAGCTTTAAAGCATGAAAGTGTTGAAAACTTCTTTTAACATCTTTGGAATCCCGCTCATCTCATTTGGGCGGCCAATGCTTTTGTCCAAAATTTGAATCCCGCTCATCCCCACTTCCCCATACTCATCTGTCTTTTCAAAATCAAATATCGGAGACTTTCTCTCTCTCAAGAAACCCTACAAACTACATCAAGGTGAAAAACGATCCAAGATCCAGATCTCTCATTTTCATCTCCCTTTTCATGAAACGATTTTAGATCTCTGTTGATCCTCTCTCATTTTCATCTCATCTCATGTCCAGATCTCTCATTTTCATCTCCCTTTTCTGTTTCATCATCCATCCAAGATCTAGATCTCCCTTTGAACTGTTTATCTTATAAATATTGCTTTTTATTTCCAATATTACACGGAAAGATAATGCACCAGGTGGGTGTGGAAGATTTCATTGTACAAACATTTCAAGCACATTGTACAATACTACTTTATAAAGCATATATGAAGGACAGAAATGGTCATTTGCCATTGTACAAACATTTCAAGCACATTGTACAAGCTTTAAAGCATGAAAGTGTTGAAAACTTCTTTTAACATCATTGGAATCCCGCTCATCTCATTTGGGCGGCCAATGCTTTTGTCCAAAATTTGAATCCCGCTCATCCCCACTTCCCCATACTCATCTGTCTTTTCAAAATCAAATATCGGAGACTTTCTCTCTCTCAAGAAACCCTACAAACTACATCAAGGTGAAAAACGATCCAAGATCCAGATCTCTCATTTTCATCTCCCTTTTCATGAAACGATTTTAGATCTCTGTTGATCCTCTCTCATTTTCATCTCATCTCATGTCCAGATCTCTCATTTTCATCTCCCTTTTCTGTTTCATCATCCATCCAAGATCTAGATCTCCCTTTGAACTGTTTATCTTATAAATATTGCTTTTTATTTCCAATATTACACGGAAAGATAATGCACCAGGTGGGTGTGGAAGATTTCACCGGATCAATTCCGATTTTGCTCTCATCAGCGGCTGTAAATGGTGGTTGTTTGGTTAAGCTAGCGATTCCGACCACTTGACAAACTTTAAGGTATGTATATTCAAGATCTGATTCAAGTTAACTGATTTCATATGGTTTTACAAGGGTCTTTTGCTAAATCTTGCTTCAGGTTCCGATGTAGGCTTAGATGTAGTGAAAGAAACCGTCCCAACTGAAGGATCAATCACACAGTTTTTATTAATCGATTGTGAGTAAGTTTTTCAAATTACATGTGCTTTATAACTTAGGTTTTGACTTTGTTGTGATTCAGGAAACTCAGAGATTCAGGAAACCCTAATTTAGGTTTTGACTTTGTTGTGATTCAGGAAACTCAGAGATTACTCAGCGAACCAGGTGAAGTTTTTGTTTTTGTAATTTTTTTGTGTGTATGTTTATTTAATTTTGTGTGTTTTGGAATTTTGGTGACTGAATTTGCATGTGGATCTAGATCAGTGTGAGTCTGTTTTGTTAGTTGGAAGTGTGTTTGTGTTTATTGTTTTTGATTTTGGTTGGTGTAGCTCCGGGGATAAGCGCATCGCCGTCGGAAGATAATATGCGTTATTTTAATGTTATGATCCTTGGTCCAACGCAGTCTCCTTATGAAGGTGATCTAACTTTAATTGCATTTTCAGTTTTAGTTTATTTATTGTTTGTATGAAGGTGACCCATTCTTGCAGAGAATGATCCTGAGAGAGGAATGTGAGTTTTGGTGGGTGAAACATGGGAGGACCGTTTGGAATGTAGACAGTGGGGGGCCCATCTTCCTCATGTTGCGGGGATATGTGGGCAGTCTGATTATGGTGCACAGTCTGTGGCGTTATCTGGAGGGTATGAAGACGATGAGGATCATGGAGAGTGGTTTCTCTACACCGGAAGGTATAGTGTGCACATTTTTTTAATAAAAGTAAAGCTAATTAGGATGGTGTCAATGGTATGTTAAGGTGTCATAATCCTATGCTGTATCTAGATTTATTTGGAAGTTTTAACTTTTGTTGCATAATTCTGTAATGTTTTTATTTGTTATCGACAGTGGGGGAAGGGACTTGAGTGGAAATAAAAGAACCAACAAGACACAATCGTTTGATCAGAAGTTGCAAAAAGGGATACCCAGTACGTGTCGTCAGGTATGTTTCTATGACATTTACACATGATGGTCTCTTTGTGAGTCCATTTATCTAATTCCAATCTCTGTATATTTAAATTTTTAGAGATAATTCATATGACAGATCATGTTCTTGTAAATGGTTTTAGTCAAGTGATCACACATAGTTTCTTTGTATTTCAGTAACTAGACATAGTTTTATCGCCTTTAAAATGTTTTCAGCTTTTCTTATGTACATCATTTATTTTCTTATCGGCATATGCAAGATCCTCTTATATAAGTCTCTAACTACATTGACAGGTCTCACAAAGAAAAACGTTCTGCCTATGCACCTGAGACTGGAGTTTATTAAACAATATAATGTGGTGATTCAACCAACAAGACACAATCGTTTGATCAGAAGATTGATAAGTCTAACGGAGCCTTAAGAGTTAGTTGCAAAAAGGGTTATTAAAAAAACCGGTTTTCATTTTGGATGAAAAAACCGGTTCGGTTAATAACCGAAACTGGTTTTTGAAAAAAACCGATTTGTACACATCTACTCGGAGGTTGCTGGGTTGATTACGGTGAACGTGGTAAGTTCCGGTGACCTTTGATTCATATATCTGGTTGTAGGTGAAGTTATGGACATATCTGATGATGGATAGTGTAAACTAGGTGTTTTTGATTCCAAAAAGTTGACCAACGATCATTAGTGAAGAGTGTTGCAGGTTCAGTCAGCAGCATTACTATATCAAGCGGAGGTGTAACCGTCAGATATCATACAGATCCGGTGGCAGCTATGGTAGATGTGGTATGATGGTGGAACTGTTCAAGAGTGGTATGATTAGAGAATCATTGAAGCATCAGATGATCTCTCTTGATGATGACGAGTTCTTCATCGAGGTAATAAAGATTGCGGTTTTAGGCCCTGTTTGTTAGCCTCTTAACGGTGAATTCCTCACTCACATGTGCTCACTTGTATATGTAATTGTTTGCTGAAATAGTTTATTTTTTTTTTGTTTCAGATATTTAAGGAGGAGGTTTTTGATCTATTGGAATGGTATGTTGTTACAGAGGCAAGATTCATTCAAGCACAAGTTTGGAACCTACACGATCATAATACCGACTGTCAGCATGATTCTATTGAGGATTTGTAGCCAATTTGACTACTTTTGTTATATTTTGATACATGACATGAATTATCTAGCTGCGTACTGTTTTTTTTTTATAAAAGAAAATTTTTACTTTATGTATTTGGATGGTTTTAATGTTGTCATTTAGATCGATCACGTTACAAATTTAATAACAAACGATGGTATTATAATTTAATAAATTAAAAAATTATCTTGTGTTATTTGTTTAAAACAGAACTTCATTTGAATTCTGTTCTTAGTTTGGCTTTTGAACTTTCTGAATCTGGTGCGGTTCTCTGCTTTGGTCGAGAAAAAATTAAACCGTATATACTGAAAACGAACTGGTGGAAACCTTTAATTATAGCTTTCTTTCATTTTAACATTACATTTTGAGCATAACTGTCTGTCTTAATATGTTGTAGATGGTAAGACTTTCAAGAAGCCACGTGGTCCTTATGAGAAGGAATGATTGGATGCTGAGTTAAAGCTTCTTGGTGAGTATGGTCTTAGATGCAAACGTGAGCTTTGGAGGGTGCAATATGCGCTGCAAGAATGCTTCTGACTCTTGAGGAGAAGCATACACGTAGGATCTTCGAGGGTAAATCTCTTATGAGGAGAATGAACTGGTATGGTATGATATATCATTTTATTGGATGATAGCCAGTACAAGCTTGATTATGTGTTGGCTCTCACTGTTGAGAAGTCTCTTGAATGCTAGCTTAAGATCCTTGTGTTCAAGATTGGTATGGCTAAGTCAATTGACCATGCTAGAGCATAGTTACCTAATTCGCAGTTCGCTCCGGTACAGGTACGCGGTTCGGGTGTTTGGAGTACCTAAATTAAAACAGAAATTACCAACTTCATTAATCCAAATTCCAAATATCAGTTTACCAAACCGAAACAGAAAACAAAACTGAGGATAAAATACTGAAGTATTGCGTTATCTAGATAAACTGGTTTATCCAAATAATTTAAAGTATTATTGAAACAATATAAATTTCATTGATATTTAACACTTGTTTTTTAAAGTTTCAAATATTAGACAATAGACTTTTTGCAACTCAGCCCAGTCCAGTTCTCGCATAATCTTGGTAATAGAACTTGTCCAACATTTGATGTTGTAATTTGGTAGAATTGGAATGACCTTTCCAATAAGCATGTGTATTTATAAATTATAATTTTATACTTTCATAATTTTTCGAATAAGATTTTTTTCCTTAAAGAATGAGTATAACATTAAAAGTTTTATTGTAGATTATTAAATTATGACTTTTACAAAAATGGAAGCGATTTTAATTGATAAAGGATATTTTCTAATCAAAGCTATGCAGTTCCTTATAATTGTTGTTGGATAATAAGTGATGGCGCAAAGAAGAGTACGGATTGTTGATATCTTTGCAAGTTTATAAAAGAAATGATGTAAATTTAAAAAGTTGTGTAAATGAATCCATTATTGGTATATTTTTTTTTGAATTTGCAGAAACTTTTTGTTATATTTGTTTTCATTCATGCTTTTTGACATAATACTTTTAATTTTAACTACATTTTTTAATATTTTAGTTGTACTTACCGTTTCGTTCACGTTTCTATTTATATTTTGTTAATAATTGGTCTGACCGCTGCAAAGTGCGAGTAAACCCATTAGAGGATTAATAAATAAACAGAAAACGAGTACCGCTTTGTACACCGCCACTGCATCGCTTTTTTCTAAACATCAATAACATAACGGTGGCAATAACATTGGTTCAGGATAACCGGTTTGTAACAATGGCGTTAAATTGACACTACTTTGTTACAAACCGGTTATTGTGTCACACGCTTTGTTTTTTTTGTGTGTACATTGAAAACATCATAGATATACTACAACGATGTTATGAAAAAAAAAGGCGTACCATAAACTATATCACGAGATCAACATTGTAAATTGTCGCCACCGTATTAACGGTCTGGTCTGATTTTATATGGTCGGTTTTGGTATAAAACCGAAAATCAAACCAGTTGCTACGTTTTGAAGATTTTGAAACCGACAAGCCAAAAGTTGAAGAAAGTGACCATGAAATCAAACCGAAGACCGGTTTGGACGGTTTTATGATTTGAAACCGAACCGTGATCACCCCTACAATATATCACGAAACGACTGATAAACGAACGATAAATGAGTATCCTATTGTAAATCGTCTCCGCCGCCGCATCGCGCGGGTAGAAAGCTAGTAGATCAAAATATATATAATAACCTATTAAATAATTAGTTGGTAATTGTTGATGGACCATATTACCCTTGTTAACTAATTAGGGTTTCCTCTTGGGTGCATATATAAGGAGATAATTAGAGGGTTAAAGGGTTAGACTCTAATCACAATAACATCACTTATGAAATCGCCCCTCTCTCCTAACTGAACTCCCTTATTCGGTTTCTCTTACCACCATCATTAGATTGCACCCTAAGGAGGAACCAGACCAAGCTGACAATCATGTCAAACACTGTTGCTGCGTCTCCATCTGGATTCTCTGCTGGCCTGTGCTGATGCAATCAAAGGTATGTTTTCATGTTTTCCATTATGCCTAAAACAGAACTGATCAACAAACTAATTATAAAACTTATTAGTTTTGGAGAGGTCTAAACGGGTTAGTTTTAAAGAGGTCTAAACGGGTTAGCATTAGCACCGCCTATGAGCATTGTTTGTCTCAACTATTTGCTCTTTTTCTCTGACATCAACATCACCGTCGTCGCCACTCCACCATTGATGTTGCCACTAACACGCCTGCCGCAGTCACCTCCACCACCCACCCCCACCATCACCATTGCCTCACCCCACCATCGTTGCCACCTCTACCATCACCACCCCGTAATAGTCCCAACCACCGTCGCAACCACCAGCATATACCCTTATTACCAATTACATAGTATATTTTATTTAGATTTTCTTGAGTGAAGTATTAGTGGAGAAACCGAATTGTGAAATTAATACAGTTGAATTATATTGTGGTTAGGGACAAGGTTGGCTTGGATTTTGAAGTAACTTGAACATTTTAGTTTCATTTCTTATGAACAGAAAACCGAGTGGATACATGCTAAACCAAACGAAAACCTTAGTTTATGGACCAAACATATATAAATCATTTTTACGTAATAAATAAGTAATTGGCTGCGTCACGTGTCATTAGGGGTGCAAACGAGTCGAGCCCGAGCTGGGACAAACTCAAGCTCATTTAATATATGAAAGCTCGAGCTCGGTTCGAGTTTAGTTTCTAAAGCTCGAGCTCGGCACATAGCTAATTTCTCAAGCTCAAGCTCGGCTCGAGCTTGACTCGTTTAGTATTTATTAATTAATTTAATTAATATATTATTATACATATAACTTAGTTATTTTCTCATATTTTTATAAATGATAATTATTAATATTTATAATATATATTTAATATATTAATAAAAAAATATATAAATAGAAAGTTCGTTTAGGCTCACGAGCCGACTCAAGCTCGATAAACGAAGCTCGGGCTCGTTTACTAAATGAGCTTTTTTCTAGTCGAGCTCGAGTAGCTTTTTTTAATCTAATTAATATAACAGCAAAATATGCAACTTCATCAATACAACTAATTTAATTAATCAATTTCATTTTGTTTGATCTCTAGGAGGAAAAAGACTTTCCAATTGATAAATGTTCCACAAAATCAAGTAGCAAAGGAAAGAGAATGGTGCGCTTCAAGTGGATGGGGTGGTTTGCTATGAGATGCTAGAGTATGCTTCACATGTCAATAGAAAAAAAAAGACACAACACAAATTTTCTTAACATATGATATAAATGATATCATATTCTATGTTTGTTTTCAAATTATGTAATGACAATCAGTGGTGGAGTTTGAAAAAAAAATAAGTGAGACCGGTGATAGAATCTCGTTACTAAACTTATGTATTAGATTATAGTCTAAATCTTTGATTTTAGGTTACACTTAATCATAGGAAATCCTTTTCTGTATATATGCATGTAATTCAACAGTTTATTTTATTCACATGGTATCAACCATATGGATGATCCTCCTCCTCTCTTCTCGCAATATCTTTTTCCAGGGATGTAAAAAATGGTATGACAATTGCAATACACCAAAGTAAACAACAAAATAGCGACAAAACGGTGATAAAACTTTTATTATTTCAACAGTACTTTCTCTTATATATGAGATAAACGAAGACTTTCACTTTTAACCCTCCAAGTATCTATGGATCTGCACTTTAGTCCACGGAATTAGCACTCAAGACCTTCAACTTTTAACCCTGCACACTTTGTACCCAAAATAACATAACTGTGTAACAAACAATATAACAAACTTGTAACAAATATAAAAAAATGATATAAAAATGTTTGCAACTTGAATTAACAACTTGCACTTTATTTTAACATGCCCCCTTAATTCAAGTGGTGAACATGTCTAACATTCCAAGACTTTCACAAAGAGTTTGATGTTGACTCGCACTCAAACCCTTTGTGAATATGTCCGCAATCTGCACCTCGGAACTAACCTTTATAGGTTCTATGATACCAGCTGCAATCTTTTCTCTCAAAAAATGTAAATCGATCTCGAAATGTTTAGTACGTTCATGAAATACTGGATTTTGAGAAATAGAAATTGCAGACTTGCTATCACAAAATAACTTAACTGGCAGATTATATGAGACTTTTAGCTCAGTTAAAACATTCAATATCCACATTATTTCGCAGGTAGCTGAGCACATTGCTCTGTACTCAGCTTCTGCAGTTGATCTTGCTATTACACTTTGTTTCTTACTTTTCCAAGAAACAAGTGTATCACCAAGAAAAACACCAAAACCAGTAACTGATTTTCTGGTTTTAAGACACTTGGCCCAGTCTGAGTCAACAAACCCTGGCATATTCATATTATCAGATTTCTTAAAGTTGACACCCTTTCCAGGTGATAACTTCAAGTACCTTAAGAACCTCAATGCTATATCTAAATGAACTTGACTGGGACAATGCATATATTGATTTATAAACTGGACAACATAACTTATGTCTGGCCTAGTTAATGACAAATATATCAACTTCCCTATCAACCTTTGACAACCATTTATATTTTCCAAGGTTTTTTGTTCCTTATCACATTTATTAGTCACAAGAAAACTTTGTTCAATTGGTGTAGAAACAGGTTTACACCCCAAATACCCAAAATCATTTAATAATTCAAGACAAAATTTTCTTTGTGACAAACAAATGCCAGCATCAGAATACAACACCTCAATACTTAGAAAATATCTAAGTATATCAAGATCTTTGATTTGAAAACTTTCCTTCAAACATGTTTTAACCTTTTCTATTTCAGTTTTATTATTTCCAGTCACAACTATGTCATCAACATAGACTAACAGAATTATAAACACATCTTGTTTAGACAAAACAAACAAGGAATAAGCACAAACACTTTGAACAAACCCCATAGACACTAACACATCAGTCAATTTTTCATTCCACTGCCTTGGAGCCTGTTTTAGACCGTACAAAGATTTAACTAATTTACACACTTTAGTATTATCATTTGTAAAATAACCTTGAGGCAAAGTCATAAACACATCCTCAGTTAATGTTCCATAAAGGAATGCATTATTTATATCCATTTGGTATAACGACCAATTATTATTAACAACAAGCTTTAAAACAATTCTGACAGTTACCATCTTTACAACAGGTGAAAAATTTTCACCGAAGTCTATTCCTTCCCTTTGATTAAACCTTTTGGCCACTAACTTGGCCTTATACCTTTCTACCTCACCATTAGCCTTATACTTTATTTTATAAACCCATTTGCACCCTATAGGCTTCCTACCTTTAGGAAGATTTACCAAAACCCAAGTATTATTCCTATAAAGTGCTTCCATCTCATTATTCAATGCTTCAACCCACCTTTCATCTTTAACAACTTCACTATAAGTAGTAGGTTCAACAGTTTTATTTAAGGAAGCAATAAAACACACATTTTCATAAGACAGGTTAGCATAACTAACAACCTTTTCTATACCATATCTAACTTTACCCTCAACAATAAAGTCATCAAACCTTTTAGGCATAGACACATTCCTAGAAGATTTTCTAACATTCACATTACCCTCAGATTGGTTGGTCTCAACATTTGACCCTATAGTGTCCTCTGCCCTCTCATTGGTACCTTGTCTACTACTGCTCTCCTGTTCAGATTGTTGAACAGTATCAACACCTGATACAGGGGCTGATGTAGAGGGTGACAATGGTTGTTAATCATCACTAACAGGATCTTGAGCACCATTTGTACCCTCTTCATCATTGGGTGTGTTAGAAACTTCAGGTGAAACGTTGTCCAAAAAGTTTACATGATTTAATTGTTTATCATAAACAGGTTCTTGGTTATCAACAACTTTAACTTTAAAAGGGTAAACATTTTCATAAAATTTTACATCTCTTGAAAAAAAAAACTTTCTTACTATCCAAACTCCATAGTTTGTACCCTTTTTTTAAAACTAGAATAACCAAGAAGCACACACTTTTCAGCATGATAAGAAAACTTATCAGATTCATGTAAAATAGTACTAAAACACAAACACCCAAAGTTTCTAAGATGAGATAAAGAGGGTCTAAAGTTAAACATCATTTCAAAAGGACTCCTACCATTCAACACATAAGACGGCAACCTGTTAATAAGATATACAGCAGTTAACACACAATCAGACCAAAATCTTAAAGGTAAACTACCCTGAAACATCAAAGCTCTAGCAGTATTTAACAGGTGTCTGTGTTTCCTTTCTGCCACACCATTTTGTTGTGGCGTATAGGAACATGAGGTTTGATGTATAATTCCCTTTGTTTTACAAAAATTGTCCATTTGATTATTAACAAATTCCGTACTATTATCACTTCTAATTACTTTAATTTTCTTCTTAAATTGAGTCAACACAAGCTCATAAAAAACTTTCAAGTTTTCAAATACCTCAGTTTTACTAGTAAAAAAATAACACCACACAGCCCTAGAATAATCATCAACAATAGTCAAAAAATATTTATAACCATCATAATTTGTCACTTTATAAGGACCTCATACATCCAAATGTATGAGATCACCAACTGATTTAGACTTGTGTTCACTCAAAGGAAAAGGAACCCTAACTTGTTTTGCCCTATGACATACATCACAAGGGCCATGTTCACTAGACTGGATTTTAAGACTTTGTTTTAACACTGCTAGAACCTGATCTGAAGGGTGTCCTAGCCTACTATGCCAAGAAAAAGATTTCACAGAACTATTAAAACATGCATTAACATTATTACCAGCATTTCCTACAAAATACAGGCCACAGTCCTGTCTACCACTCATCAGTATTCTCTTTGAACTGGAATCCTGTAAGAAACAACTTGTTTCATTAAACTTAACTGACACATGATTATCTTTAGACAACTTGTAAACAGACAGCAGATTTACACAATAACCAGGAACATAAAAAAACATCTTTCAAAAGAATGTCATTAGTCAGTTTTAGATCACCAATTTTTAAGACCTTGACACTTGTACCATTTGGATGCCCAACGGTAATGTTAAACTCAGACACATCCACAACATTAATTAGACCTTTATCTGTACTAACCATATGTTGACTCGCCCCAGAGTCAACAATCCACCCATTCATACTAAAACTAACTGAACTTGAATAACTAACAAAGTTGAAAACATTAAAACACTCACCTCCTACATTCTGATTCTGAGAATCAGATCCACCATTTTCTTCAACAAGACTCAACAACTTAGCAATTTGCTCAGATGTAAAAGGTAAACCATTTCCACTAACAGATGAAGATGTTCCAACCACATAATTAGTTTTATTATTACTAGCCAAGTTGACTTTATTAGACTGATTGTTACTATTAACCCTACGTTTGAACCCAGGTTGATATCCAATGATTTCAAAACATCTATCAACAGTATGTCCTAACATGTCACAGTGAGTACACTTCAGATTAGAGTTCGGACCTCTATTACCTTTCTTTCTTTGATCAAATGTCTGATTGGATTTAGAAACAAAAGACACACTTTGTGTTTTTTACCCACTACTAGCCAACCTATGTGACTCTTCTCTAGAAATTATAGAGAATGCCACTTTAACAGAAGGTAATGGTTCTCTTGTTAATAGATTTGTTCTCATAGATTGATAAACATCATCAAGGCCCATGAGAAATTGCATTAATTTGATTAATGTTGAAAAATCATTAAAGTCTTTAGCAGCCTGACAAGAACATGAAGGCAGATGCAACATAGCATCAAACTGCTTCCACATGGTTGTCAGTTTATTATAATACTCAGCAACAGAAGTACCATTTTGTGAAACACTGTTAATTTTTTTATACAAATCATATACAATAGAACCATCCACCCTATAGAAAGACTCTTTGAGATCTGTCCAGACCTCTGATGCTAACTTTGAAAAAACCTGACCAAGAAACAGTTCCCCAGACACAGAATTTAACAACCATGTAAGAACAACAGAATTACATCTGTCCCACTGGCTAGCTACATAGGATCACTCTCAGACTTGACACATTTATCATCTATGAACCCATACTTATTTTTAGCTTCTAAGGCTAACTTCATTACACTAGACCATACAGAATAGTTTTATGTACCTTTCAACTTAATACTCACTATAGTTAGGGCACTAGAGTCACTCGGATGAAGATATAAAGGATCTCCTATATCCAATTTACTAATCAAAGTCTGAGAAGAACTACCTGTATCACCTATTTAAACAACAGAAAGACAGAACAAATACCAAGCAGCAATGAACACCAAGAAACCAACAACACAGAACTACAGAAGTTATCAACAGATAACACACAAAATGATCAAACAAAGAATATAACAGCAGATCCTAAGGCGAAGCTGAGTCAGGGACAAGACTCCAGGTTCATCACTCAAAGGTGCCTAGACATGCCTTTACTCAGGAGCCGAAACTAAACAACAAACCACAATCAAACACAAACAACAAAAAAAGAGTAACAGAAACAACAACACAGATCAAACAATGCACAATTAGCAAGTAGACTCGATCAAGTGCCGGCCCGACTAGTCCGGTAAACTAGGATGCCTAGACACACAAGATATGATGCAAAAGAAACAGAAATAACGAAGAAAGGGACAAGAACCATCTTACAAAATTGCGTTCCAAGCTAGTGTGAATCTGTAACCTTCTAGGGTTACAGATCACTAGGGGTGCAAACGAGCCGAGCGGCTCACGAGCTACTCAAGATCGGCTCGAGAAAAAGCTCGAAATGAGTCGAGCCTTATCGAGCCCAAGCCGAGCTTGAGCCTAAAATAAAGCTCGTTTGTTTATCGAGCCCGAGCTCGAGTCTCGCATGTGAAGCTCATTAGGCTCGTTGAGCCTTAGTCTAAACGAGCCGAGTCGAGCCGAGCTTATTGAAACTTGTTTACAAGCCGACCTCGAACCAAAAAATAAGCTTATTTAGTAAACAAGCCCGAGCCCGAGCTTCACTTATCGAGCTCGCGAGCCTAAAAAGACTATTATTTATATTATTTTTATTTAATATATTAATTAATAGATAATAAACGAGCCGAGCCCGAGCCGAGCACGAGCTTGTTAAAATACAAACGAGCCGAGCCTGAGCCTTGAAAACAAAGCTCGAATCGAGCCGAGCTCGAGCCCGAGCTCTCATAAGTTAATCGAGCTCGAGCTCGAGCCTGGTCAAGCTCGGGCTCAGCTTGGCTCGTTTGCACCCCTACAGATCACACAAGAAGACAATAAAGCAGAAAAAACACTTGTCAGTTTGCTCTGAAAACCTTCTAGGGTTTCAGAGACCAACACAACGTTCAACACCAAGATCGAGATGATCAAGTCCCACAACAACAGATCTACAAACCCCAGAACACCAGGATCAAACCAGATCTGAATGGCACACTTCCCAAGACAATGATCTACACTCTCCTTTGCACACCGAAGAACATCTTCTGCAACAACGGTGAAAAAACCTGGAACAACTCACAGCGGAAGAACCAAGATCAGTAATCAAGAGCTATTTAGCTCTGATACCATGTAAAAAATGGTATGACAATTGCAATAAACCAAAGTAAACAACAAAATAGCGACAAAACGGTGATAAAACTTTTATTATTTCACCCAAACCAGAAAACACCCCCTGATAACCCTAGGTCTCACAAACAGTGAGATCTAAACAATACAAAGAAGAATATGATCAACTGATAACAATCAGTTGATCTTATACAAACCAGAACTCAAAAAGATCTCACACGAGATCAAACAAAACAGATCACAAGATGATCTGAACACAAACCCTAATCGCCAAGTGAGAGAGACAAAGAAAGATCTGGAACGAATAATGACCATCTCAATAGTACTTTCTCTTATATATGAGATAAACGAAGACTTTCACTTTTAACCCTCCAAGTATCTATGGATCTGCACTTTAGTCCTCGGAATTAGCACTCAAGACCTTCAACTTTTAACCCTGCACACTTTGTACGCAAAATAACATAACTGTGTAACAAACAATATAACTAACTTATAACAAATATAAAAAATGATATAAAAATGTTTGCAACTTGAATTAACAACTTGCAATTTATTTTACCAAGTGATTATCTTTTTTTTCTGGCGATTGCCATGGCCACCTCTATTGTCCCTCTTTTTCACCTTCTTTCCATTAAACTCTCCTTCACCTTCTTTCCATTAAACTCATCTGCCAACTATCTATCTTGTGTGGAGAAAATAAATATCCCCACTGTTATCCTACCAAAATATCACCTGTTACATCGACAAATCCTTATCTCCCCCAACCGGGACCATCACCACCAATGACAAAACAACCACCAATCTTTATTTACTGCTTGGAATGAATCTGATCAGAAAGTCTTTTAAAGGCTTTCAAATCTAGGCAACAGCCTAGGGCCTCGATAAAAACAGTGGCCATCAAATTTTTAAAAATCTTTATATAATACATGTGTAGGGTAAGGTTCATTGGGGAACACAAAAAAAGTGGGGAACAACGGGGAACCGACTCAAACGAACTCCGATTGGACTCATTCCAGCGGCGTTGGAACCGACTCATTGAACCCTAACTAGGATCTCTTAACCCTAAACCCTAAATCCTAACTCCTAAACTCTAAACCCTAAAGCTAAAAAATAAGGCTAAAACCCAAGATAAACCGTAAAAATCTAAACTATAAACCCTAAAAGCTAAACCTAAAGCTAAACCCTAAACCTTAAAGCTAAACCCTAAATGTAACGCCCAGCGTCCCTAAACTTTAGACACTTGGCAAGATCAGTCCCTGAACTTCTATTGAATGTCAATTTTTGGTCCCCGTGTTTTGTGATATTGATACTTTGACACTTTTGGATTGATGCTTGATGCTTAATCTAGATACTTGACTCTTGATGCTTAATCTAGATACTTGATTCTTAAAAGCTTAATCTAGACATTTGATTCTTAATGACTAAACTAGATACTTGATTCTTTATACTATGAAAGCTTCATTCTTTATGTTGATTCTTGATACTTGATACTTGGAGATCTAGACTCTTGATTCTTGATACTTGAAACTATGACTCTTGACTCTTGAAACTTATTTGGTGCTTGACTCTTTAGACTCGTGAAACTTGATTCTTGGTTGAACGAGAGACTAGAGTCTCGTCACTGGCAGAATTTATGAAACTTAGAAACTTTTGTATTTGTGATGTAATCTAGTTATGAGATACTTTTACCCAAACTATACGCAACGCAACGCTTAATCTAACTCGCAAAATGAATCAAAGACGGGAACGCTGAAAGGTTGGATTGGCCAGAGTGGCAATCTGATCGGATTGCCACCCTACCAGATGACCACCCGATCGGATGGCCACCCGATCAGACTGCCACTCGACCCGTGCCCACCTTCCTTCCTCTCACTCTCTCACACTATAAATAGGAGCTGTCACATCAGTCCTTCACTGATGTGATAGCCCTGCTCGACTCAGACGCACAAACACCTTTCTCCTCCATTTTCTTGGCGATTTCGGTACGTTTCAAGCTAGATTCTTGTACTTTCTTGATCTACACTTCATCCTCTACGCGATTCACCTTTGAAATCACACTTTTCACCGTGAAATCTATCGGATCTGAGTTCTTGAGGGTGATGTCATCATGGGGGTTTGTACAAACTGCCATGTGATGTCATTCTGAGCAAGATCTAGCTCAAATCTAAGGTATTTCATGCATTTTCACACCAAATCTAAGCTAAATCTAGACTTTTTCCTGTAAAATTTGAGTATCTTCATCTTTTTCTCAAACTTTTACCATAATCGATGGAAACCGGGTCTAAACAGGCTGTGGACTTGATAAGTAGTCTAAAGTCGGCTTGGATCTGAGTTATTACCAGTGAAGACGAGCATGACACGGATTCCGACATAAACTCGTCAGAGGCATACGACTGATCGGACAGGGGTGATTCCCACCCGATCAGAACGGCTGTGTACGGATAGGTTTACCATTGTCTCAATACGTGTCGCGTCGTCACCATTAAACTAGAAACTTACAAACTTTACAAAATGGTAAACAAGAACAAGGGTCGCCCGATTGAGCGGCAACCCGATCGGACAGCCGTCCGATCGGACAGCCACCCTATCAGGTGACATTTGCCCTTAGCCTTGAAACTTTGAAACTTTCAACACTTAGAACCTTTTTCTGAAACTTGAAACCTTGGAAACCTTGATCGAGTGGCAACCCGATCGGACAGCCGCCCGATCGAGCCGCCACCTGATTGAGATGACCAAGGCACTTGAAACTTGAAGAGTTGGAACCTTTGGACAAGTGACCACCCGATCGGACAGCTGTCCGATCGAGCAGCCACCCGATCAGAGGAACCCAAAACACTTAAACACCCGGATCGAGTGACAACTCGATCGAACAGCCGCCCGATCGGGCAGCCACCCTAATCCCCTCACTTATGTATTTCAATTCAAGTGGCAACCCGATCGGATGGCCATCCGATCGGGCAGCCATCTGTCTCCTCACACGCACGTGTCACCCGACCGACTGGCAATCCGATCGGATAGCCATCCGATCGGACAACCATCCGATCCAGTGACTGATTTGACACTTGTGCAATCTCGTTATTCTACCCGACTCTTATCCTGTTGTAATCTAATCAGGCTAATACTAAAAAGAGCTCTCTTTGATCCAATAACAGTTGCGACTGTTAAGCAATCACTGTGAGTATACTCGATCCCCTTTTCACTTTAAACTTTTGGGGTGTAACATGTATTCTATGAAACTTAAACTTGAGTCTTTTGAAACTTAAACTCTATCCTATGTGTACGTGAAACTTCTGATTCTTGATTCTTGACTCTTTGTGCTATGTGACGTTTAATCCAGAGTGTGTAGTTCTGCCTTAACAATGGTAGCGCTATAGGGGTAATGCACCTCCCCGTTAGTCTTTGGGGTATTGTTAGGATGAGACATATAACCTCCCGTTAAACTTTGGGAAAGGCACTTAACGCATTGGAAACTTGGGCTATCACTGCGTGGACTGCGACACTAGCACGGCTGAAACTATTTTATACTTACATTATGGATATGAGTTGTTTTTAATCTATTATTCTATTATCAAACTTGTATACTCGCCAATACTTTTGTATTGATATATTAATACATGTTGCAGGCTGATAGGATGCTTTGGATGCATGGAAAATCAAGCTAGGGCAATGCTTAGAAACGTCACGTAGTTAATCTAGAAAATTTGAGACAATATTTGTTGATGATGTAATTTGATACTATTTGCTATGGTTATTTGGTTTAGACAATGCATGAAATCTATTAATCTATAACGAAACAATAGTGTTGTGGAAATCTCTTGAGCAATTTGAACGTTTAGTGCTCGCACCCTGATGTTTCCGCCATCAGTTGGGGTGTGACAGATTGGGAGACTGTGACGCCCAACGTCCCTAAACTTTAGACACTTTGCAAGATCAGTCCCCGAACTTCTATTGAATGTCAATTTTTGGTCCCCGTGTTTTGTGATATTGACACTTTGACACTTTTGGATTGATGCTTGATGCTTAATCTTGATGCTTAATCTAGATACTTGACTCTTAAAAGCTTAATCTAGACATTTGATTCTTATTGACTAAACTAGATACTTGATTCTTTATACTATGAAAGCTTCATTCTTTATGTTGATTCTTGATACTTGATACTTGGAGATCTAGACTCTTGATTCTTGATACTTGAAACTATGACTCTTGACTCTTGAAACTTATTTGGTGCTTGACTCTTTAGACTCGTGAAACTTGATTCTTGGTTGAACGAGAGACTAGAGTCTCGTCACTAGTAGAATTTATGAAACTTAGAAACTTTTGTATTTGTGATGTAATCTAGTTATGAGATACTTTTACCCAAACTATACGCAACACAACACTTAATCTAACTCGCAAAACGAATCAAAGACGGGAACGCAGAAAGGTTGGATTGGCCAGAGTGGCAATCCGATCGGATTGCCACCCGAACAGATTGCCACCCTACTGGATGACCACCTGATCGGACTGCCACTCGACCCGTGCCCACCTTCCCTCCTCTCACTCCCTCACACTATAAATAGGAGCTATCACACCAGTCCTTCCCTGATGTGACAGCCCTGCTCGACTCAGACGCACAAACACCTTTCTCCTCCATTTTCTTGGTGATTTCGGTACATTTCAAGCTAGATTCTTGCACTTTCTTGATCTACACTTCATCCTCTACGTGATTCACCTTTGAAATCACACTTTTCACCGTGAAATCTCTCAGATCTGAGTTCTTGAGGGTGATGTCATCATGGGGGTTTGTACAAACTGCCATGTGATGTCATTCTAAGCAAGATCTAGCTCAGATCTAAGGTATTTCATGCATTTTCACACCAAATCTAAGCTAAATCTAGACTTTTTCCTGTAAAATTTGTGTATCTTCATCTTTTTCTCAAACTTTTACCTTAATTGGTGGAAACCGGGTCTAAACAGGATGTGGACTTGATAAGTAGTCTAAAGCCGGCTTGGATCTGAGTTATTACCGGTGAAGACGAGCATGACACGGATTCCGACATAAACTCGTCAGAGGCATACGACTGATCAGACATGGGTGATTCCTACCCGATCAGAACGGCTGTGTACGGATAGGTTTACCATTGTCTCAATACGTGTCGTGCCCTCACCATTAAACTAGAAACTTAGAAACTTTACAAAATGGTAAACAAGAACAAGGGTCGCCTGATCGAGCGGCAACCCGATCGGACAGCCACCCTATCAGGTGACACTTGCCCCTAGCCTTGAAACTTTGAAACTTTCAACACTTAGAACCTTTTTCTGAAACTTGAAACCTTGGAAACCTTGATCGAGTGGCAACCCGATCGGACAACCGCCCGATCGAGCCGCCACCCGATTGAGATGACCAAGGCACTTGAAACTTGAAGACTTGGAACCTTTGGACAAGTGACCACCCGATCGGACAACCGTCTGATCGAGCAGCCACCCGATCAAAGGAACGCAAAACACTTAACCACCCGGATCGAGTGGCAACCCGATCGGACAGCCGCCCGATCGGGCAGCCACCCTAATCCCCTCACTTGTGTATTTCAATTCAAGTGGCAACCCGATCGGATGGCCATCCGATCGGGCAGCCATCTGTCTCCTCACACGCACGTGTCACCCGACCGACTGGCAATCCGATCGGATAGCCATCCGATCGGACAGCCATTCGATCCAGTGACTGATTTGACACTTGTGCAATCTCGTTATTCTGCCCGACTCTTATCCTATTGTAATCTAATCAGGCTAATACCAAAAAGAGCTCCCTTTGATCCAATAACAGTTGCGACTGTTAAGCAATCACTGTGAGTATACTCGATCCCCTTTTCACTTTAAACTTTGGGGTGTAACATGTATTCTATGAAACTTAAACTCTATCCTATGTGTACGTGAAACTTATGATTCTTGATTCTTGACTCTTTGTGCTATGTGACGTTTAATCCAGAGTGTGTAGTTCCGCCTTAACAATGGTAGTGCTATAGGGGTAATGCACCTTCCCGTTAGTCTTTGGGGTATTGTTAGGATGAGACATATAACCTCCCGTTAAACTTTGGGAAAGGCACTTAACGCATTGGAAATTTGGGCTATCACTGCGTGGACTGCGACACTAGCACGACTGAAACTATTTTATACTTACATTATGGATATGATTTGTTTTTAATCTATTATTCTATTATCAAACTTTTATACTTGCCAATACTTTTGTATTGATATTTTAATACATGTTGCAGGCTGATAGGATGCTTTTGATGCATGGAAAATCAAGCTAGGGCAATGCTTAGAAACGTCACGTAGTTAATCTAGAAACTTTGAGACAATATTTGTTGACGATGTAATTTGATACTATTTGCTATGGTTATTTGGTTTAGACCATGCATGAAATCTATTAATCTATAATGAAACAATAGTGTTGTGGAAATCTCTTGAGCAATCTGAACGCTTAGTGCTCGCACCCCGATGTTTCTGCCTTCGGTTGGGGTGTGACAGATTGGTGTCAGAGCCATAACTATAGGGAATTAGGTTATGTAGGAATACTTGCCCCAGTCTATAGTGATAGGAATCTTGATTCTTATTTGTTGTTTAAGACTTATGCATTCTACCGTATCTGCTTCCTAGCAGCTCATATTCCTGTTAAACATTCATGCCTTTCCTAAGGCTGACACAATATACACTTTATATTATGAAGACACTGTTACACAGTGTTTATATTTCGCATGGGATTTGCCCTCAATTTAGGAGTGACATCCAAACCTTGAAGGGAAATCTCCATACTATTCTAGTAGGTCTCATCTGCGGATGAGCACCGACGCCATTAGGGTACAATGTTGTCAAGTTAGAAGTGAAACTCAGATCTTGATAACTAGTCCCACTCTTTGATGTTTATGTCTCGCCAAAGTCTCGTGACATCCGATCAATTGAGTACGTGAAATGACCAAAAGGACGAATATCGTAGGCTTAACATCGATGACGTATTTGTCTAAGTAAGTCAAGACACGTTACCTCAATTCGAAAGGGGTTCAAATCACTTTGGTTTGTCGCCGTTCCTCTACCCGGAACAATCCTATGTTTTGTAAGCCTATCTTGCTTTTATGTACCTCGATTTCTTAAATGTGGTTTTATTTATGAGGTTTTAAACTCGATTCTTCGTTCATTTTGGTATACTTTTACACGAATCGCACGTTGTCCGCAATTTAAATTTATGAAGCTTTATTCTATGTGTAATCTATGTGGTAATCTTGATAGACTATTATGTTATGATGAGTTGTCGTGGGTATGAAACACTAAGATGACATGGAAGTACGAGACAGAAGTGGCATGTCCGAAGCATGGTGGATACGCCGCTGGTACTTCCTATATATAAGTGCTTCCGGCATGTTACCAACTTTCGTACCAAGTGCCATACGAGATTAGTGTTTGCAGACCCGTGTGGATAGTCTATGTAATCTATGGGAAGCTTATGCGATCAATGGAAGGTCTATGGAATCTATGGGGAATCTATGTAATCTATGTGAACTCTAAAGCTATACATGCAATCTATGAGGAATCAACGTGGGAACTATGTGTATTCTCGCATGATCTATGATAATCTATTAAGTTAATCTGTGTTAATTTATTTGAGTCAATCTGTGGCAATCTATTGAGTAATCTATGTTAAATCTATTGGGTTAATCTATGCTGATCTACGAAGTTAAACTATGGTGATCTGTGAATTCTATTTGAGTAATCTATGTGAAACCATTTGAGCAATCTATGAGTATATGATAATGATGATGATGAGTGAACTGTCACGTTTGGTGATTGCGACACGTAACATGACACCGAGTATGAGGCAAGGCGATGTGTCTGAAGCGTGGTGGATACGCCGCTGGTACTTCCTATATATAAGCGTTTTTGACCCGTTGACCAAACTTCGTAAACGTGCCATGTGAAAGTCGGAGTTTTGTGGTGATTCAATCTAGATTCTTTAATCTATCGTGTGTGTAATCTATATTATGAGATCTCGTGAATCTAGACTTATACGATCCTCTTGTTGGATCTTTAGATGTCTTCTCGAAAGCTATCCGACACTCTCAGGAAATCCAGGGAGAAGTCTCAGAAAAAGATGATGTCATTCATGGCTGACCAGATCGCTCGAGTCGTGCCAAAGATCATCTCTGAGCTTCAAGGATCGAACACTCCGCCGTCTTCTGTGGATTCCAAGACGGAAAAGTCGACATCCGTAAAGTTCAACTACAAACATTTCGTCTCATGCAACCCTAAGCCTTTCACGGGCAGTGATGGGGTGACTGCTATGCTGGAGTGGTTCGACAGCATCGAGGTCACTTTCATCAACAGTGAATGCCCAGAGCAGTTGAAGACTAGGAGTGCGACAGGAATGTTTCAAGGTAGAGCTTTAGAATGGTGGATGAACGAGAGAAACATCCGTACAAATGAAGAATCTTATGCCCTTCCGTGGCCGAGGTACGAGAACTGATGATGCTCGAGTTCTGTCCTCCCCATGAACAATTGAAGCTTGAAGAAGAATTCTGGCATTTGAAGTAAGTTGGCGATGATAATCTGGCGTATACTACCAGATTCAAACAACTGAGTTTTATCGTTCCTCATTTGGTTTTGACTCCTAAGCGAATGATAAGTAAGTACATCAACGGTCTACCTCCTGCTATGCGTGATTCTATCAAGGCAGCCCATCTTGGAACTATTGAGGAAGTCTACCGTCTGGCAGCTAGTCTCAACAACAACCGTGTGCGTGATAAATAGTTTGCTACCCCTGCACCTTCAAAGTCTGCTAACCAAGTTACCCAGCAGCCAAGTGGCAGCAAGAACAAGAAACAGAAGTCTCAGGGTTCAGGGTGCAATGCTATTATCCCTGCTGCTAACCCTGCTGCAAAGACTGCTCCTGCTACCGCTGCTGCTAACCCTGCTGTCCCAGAAGCTAAGGAGCAGTACACTGGGTCTCACCCGAAGTGTACCACTTGCAACTACCATCATCTGGCAAACTCTGCATGTCGTTTGTGCACCAATTGCAATCGCTATGGTCACACGACCCCGTATTGCCGTCAAGCTAATCCTACTCCAGTTCAGCAAGTCCCAGTTCAAGCAGCGCTTCCAGCTCCTCCACAGAATCCAGGACCAGCCAATTCCGTTCGTGCATGTTTTCAGTGTGGGGATACTACTCATCTTCGCAATCGTTGCCCCCAGCTGAACCAAGATCAACAGGCAGCCGCTCGTGGACGAGCGTTTAATCTCAACGCTAATCAGGCTCGCAACAACAATGACATGGTGAATGGTATGTTTCTCGTTAATAACCTTTATTCTTCGATTCTATTTGATACTGGTGCCAATAAGAGCTTTGTGTCTGTGGAATTTGAGTCTTTGATAAATTGTACACGCTCTAAGTTACATGAGTCGTTCTCTGTTGAGGTCGCCAATGGTAAGTCGATCCTTGTGAACTATATTGTGCATGATTGTTCCTTGATTCTTAACGATCACGTATTCTCTATTGATCTTATACCCATGCGGTTGGGTAGTTTTGACGTTATTATCGGCATGGATTGGTTGCGTAAGAACCATGCCGAGATTGTTTGTCACGAGAAGCTTGTCCGCCTCCCTCTTCCGTCTGGTGATCTTTTGCATGTTTATGGAGACCGACCTTCAAAAGGACTAAGGCTGATGTCATGCACACAAGCGAACAGGAGTTTATGTAAACGGAACCCTGCCTTCTTGGCCCACGTGGTGGAACAAAAGGGCAAGGGGAAGAATATAAACGACGTTCCAGTTGTGTGTGACTTCCCTGATGTCTTTCCTGAGGATCTACCTGGTCTTCCTCCTCCTAGATTTGTCGATTTCCGTATTGATCTCGTACTTGGTGCGACTCCTGTCGCCAGGGCCCCTTACCGTCTGGCACTTTCTGAGATGCAAGAGTTATCCAGTCAGTTACAGGAATTACTCAATAAAGGTTTTATTCGTCCAAGTACCTCCCCGTGGGGTGCTCCCGTACTATTTATCAAGAAGAAAGATGGTTCGTTTCGTATGTGTATCGACTACCGTGAATTTAATAAGCTGACCGTGAAAAACCATTATCCGTTACCCCGTATTGATGATCTATTTGACCAACTACAAGGCGCGTCATGTTTCTCGAAGATTGACCTATGTTCTGGATATCATCAGCTACGTGTCCTCGAAGATGATATTCCTAAAACTGCGTTTCATACTCGATATGGGCACTACGAGTTCGTAGTCATGCCTTTTGGCTTGACCTAGGGGTGTTCATAATTCGTTTCGAATTTGAAAAATTAGAAATTCGTTTAAATTCGATTCGATTATCAAGAATTCGTTTCGATTATAAGAATTCAAATTCGAATTCGATTCAATTCGAGTCAAGTAAATCGAATACGAATCGAATTCGAATAAAAATTATACATTTTTATTTATTATTTTTTATATAATACATATTTAACTTTTAATTAGGCTATACTATAAATTATTTTCAAAATTTATTCCAAGTATTAAAATTACCCATTGCCAAACCCACTACATGACCCATAACTAAAACCTAAGTAACAAATGTATCAATAGATCTCTAACCCTAAAAATATTAACTTGTAATGTCAAGTGGTTATTCCTGACTTCTCGTTTTGAATTCTAGACATATAGTAATTTATTTGGAACTTTTTAATGTGATATCATGTTTTATGGCTATGGCTGCTTTAAAATTTATGTTTCATTTTGATAGTTATTTACATGTTTTTAAAGAATCTGAACCAAATCAAAATTATTCGAATTCGATTCGAATTCGAATTTTTAATCGAATACGAATTGGGTTTTTTATTCGAATACGAATTCGAATCGAATTCAGTAAGTTTTAATCGATTTCGAATCGAATACGAATTCAAGGGAAAATAAAAATTATTCGAATAATTCGATTCGAATAATTCAAAAATTCGATATTCGATTCGATGAACACCCCTAGCTTGACCAATGCACCAGCAGTGTTCATGGACCTTATGAACCGTGTTTGTAAACCCTATTTGGATCGTTTCGTTATAGTCTTTATTGATGATATTCTTATTTACTCTAAGTCTAAAGCTGATCATGCTCAACATTTACGTCTTATGCTCGAACTCCTACGTGGTGAACGCCTATATGCTAAATTTTCTAAGTGTGAGTTTTGGATTGATGAAGTGCGGTTTCTTTGTCATGTTGTTAGTAGTCAGGGTATCCATGTTGATCCTTCGAAAATCGAGACAGTGAAGAATTGGTGTACGCCTAAATCCGTGTCTGAGATTCGTTCTCTCCTAGGATTGGCAGGGTACTACCGCCGGTTCATCGCGGATTTTTCTAAAATCGCTGTTCCTCTTACTACTCTAACCCAAAAGGAGAAGCCTTTTGTTTAGGGTCCCGAACAAGAGGAGTCCTTCAGACTCTTAGGAACCTTTTGTGTAATGCTCCTGTTTTAATTCTACCTGATGGGAATGACGATTTTGTGGTATATTGTGATGCCTCGAACCGTGGATTGGGATGTGTGCTCATGCAGCGGGACAAGGTTATTGCTTATGCCTCTCGACAACTCAAGGTACATGAGAAAAACTACACTACTCACGATCTGGAGCTTGGTGCGGTTGTTTTTGCATTAAAGATCTGGCGACACTACCTTTATGGTACTAAGTGTGTGGTCTTCACCGACCATAGGAGCCTTCAACATATCTTTGACCATAAAGAACTAAACATGCGACAGAGACGTTGGGTAGAATTACTTAACGACTACGATTGCGAAATTCGCTACCATTCTGGTAAGGCAAACGTGGTGGCCGACGCTCTTAGTCGTAAGACTCATGTCAAGAGTATTCGCATATCTAGTGATCTGCATGCTTGTATTCGTGAAGCTCAGTATTCGCCTGCGAATGAAGGAAGTCTATCTGTGGAAGTTCTTGGCGCTAATGTTAATCAACTCAAAACTAAATCTGATGGCCTTCAGTACTACCTTAATCGCATCTGGGTGCCAGAAAGCGATAACCTCCGTGAGCTCATTATGAACGAGGCTCACAAATCCCGTTACTCTATTCATCCAGGCGCTGATAAGATGTACCAGGATTTGTGTAGGACTTATTGGTGGCCTGGCATGAAGAGAGACATTGTTGTGTATGTTTCAAAATGCCTCACCTGTCTGAAGGTGAAAGCTGAACATCAGCGTCCCTCTGGACTTTTACAGCAACCTAAAATCCCCATTTGGAAGTGGGATAGTCTTGCTATGGACTTTATTACTAAGTTGCCCCGTACACCAGCCGGTCATGATAGTATTTGGGTGATCATTGACTGTCTAACTAAATCAACCCACTTTCTTCCTATTCGCGAAGATTATAAAGTGGAGAAACTTGCTAGAATCTATACCGATGAGATTATATGCCGTCATGGCATCCCTTTAGACATAATCTCTGACCGTGATGGTCGCTTTACTTCACATCTTTGGCAAACATTTCAGTCCGCTATGGGTTCGCACCTGAATCTTAGCACAGACTTTCATCCTCAGACGGACGGACAGACCGAGCGTACTATTCAAACTCTAGAGGACATGCTCCGTTCTTGTGTCATCAACTTTGGTGGTAACTAGGATGTACATTTACCATTGATAGAATTCTCGTACAACAATAGCTATCATTCCAGTATTTAGATGGCTCCTTTCGAAGCTTTGTATGGACGGAAATGCCGATCTCCTCTCAGCTGGCATGAGGTTGGGGAAAAGCAGTTCACCGGCCCTGAGATTATTCAAGAGACAACGGATAAGATTCTTCAGATCCGTGATAACTTGATCAAGGCTAGGAGCAGACAAAAGAGCTATGCTGATAAAAGGCGCAAGCCACTGGAATTTGCTGTTGGAGATCGAGTTCTTCTCAAGGTATCTCCCTGGAAGGGAGTAGTCCGCTTTGGTAAAAAGGGAAAGCTCGCTCCTCGCTATGTGGGTCCTTTCGTGATACTTGAGAGGATTGGCAAGGTGGCGTACAAACTCGATTTGCCAAAGGAACTAAACAACGTGCATCCAGTGTTCCACGTATCAAACCTACGAAAATGTCTAGCCGATGAGGAACTGCAAGTTCCTCTGGAAGACTTGCAAATAAATGAAGCTGTTCAATTTGTGGAGAAACCGGTCGAAATCATGGATCAAGCTGTCAAGCGTCTGAGGCGCAGCAAAATTCCCATTGTTAAGGTTCGATGGGAAGGAAAGCGTGGTGCCGAATTCACTTGGGAGTTGAAAAGTGATATGAAGGCCAAGTATCCGCACCTCTTCGAGTAGTCTTCTTCTAAGATTCCGGGGACGAAATCTCCTAAAGGAGGGGAGACTATAACGCCCAGCGTTCCTAAACTTTAGACACTTGGCAAGATCAGTCCCTGAACTTCTATTGAATGTCAATTTTTGGTCCTCGTGTTTTGTGATATTGATACTTTGACACTTTTGGATTGATGCTTGATGCTTAATCTAGATACTTGACTCTTGATGCTTAATCTAGATACTTGACTCTTAAAAGCTTAATCTAGACATTTGATTCTTAATGACTAAACTAGATACTTGATTCTTTATACTATGAAAGCTTTATTCTTTATGTTGATTCTTGATACTTGATACTTGGAGATCTAGACTCTTGATTCTTGATTCTTGATACTTGAAACTATGAATCTTGACTCTTGAAACTTATTTGGTGCTTGACTCTTTTGACTCGTGAAACTTGATTCTTGGTTGAACTAGAGACTAGAGTCTCGTCACTGGCAGAATTTATGAAACTTAGAAACTTTTGTATTTGTGATGTAATCTAGTTATGAGATACTTTTACCCAAACTATACGCAACGCAACGCTTAATCTAACTCGCAAAACGAATCAAAGACGGGAACGCGGAAAGGTTGGATTGGCCAGAGTGGCAATCCGATCGGATTGCCACCCGAACGGATTGCCACCCTACCGGATGACCACCCGATCGGACTGCCACTCGACCCGTGCCCACCTTCCCTCCTCTCACTCTCTCACACTATAAATAGGAGCTGTCACATCAGTCCTTCACTGATGTGACAGCCCTGCTCGACTCAGACGCACAAACACCTTTCTCCTCCATTTTCTTGGCGATTTCGGTACGTTTCAAGCTAGATTCTTGTACTTTCTTGATCTACACTTCATCCTCTACGTGATTCACCTTTGAAATCACACTTTTCACCATGAAATCTCTCAGATCTCAGTTCTTGAGGGTAATGTTATCATGGGGGTTTGTACAAACTGCCATGTGATGTCATTCTGAGCAAGATCTAGCTCAGATCTAAGGTATTTCATGCATTTTCACACCAAATCTAAGCTAAATCTAGACTCTTTCCTGTAAAATTTGAGTGTCTTCATCTTTTTCTCAAACTTTTACCTTAATCGGTGGAAACCGGGTCTAAACAGGCTGTGGACTTGATAAGTAGTCTAAAGCCGGCTTGGATCTGAGTTATTACCGGTGAAGACGAGCATGACACAAATTCCGACATAAACTCGTCAGAGGCATACGACTGATCGGACAGGGGTGATTCCCACCCGATCAGAACGGCTGTGTACGGATAGGTTTACCGTTGTCTCAATACGTGTCGCGCCGTCACCGTTAAACTAGAAACTTAGAAACTTTACAAAATGGTAAACAAGAACAAGGGTCGCCCGATCGAGCGGCAACCCGTCTGATCGGACAGCCACCCTATCAGGTGACACTTGCCCTTAGCCTTGAAACTTTGAAACTTTCAACACTTAGAACCTTTTTCTGAAACTTGAAACCTTGGAAACCTTGATTGAGTGGCAACCTGATCGGACAGCCGCCCGATCGAGCCACCACCTGATTGAGATGACCAAGGCACTTGAAACTTGAAGACTTGGAACCTTTGGACAAGTGACCACCCGATCGGACAGCCGTCCGATCGAGCAGCCACCCGATCAGAGGAACCCAAAACACTTAAACACCCGGATCGAATGGCAACCCGATCGGACAGCCGCCCGATCGGGCAGCCACCCTAATCCCCTCACTTGTGTATTTCAATTCAAGTGGTAACCTGATCGAATGGCCATCCGATCGGGCAGCCATCTGTCTCCTCACACGCACGTGTCACCCGACCGACTGGCAATCCGATCGGATAGCCATCCGATCGGACAGCCATCCGAACCAGTGACTGATTTGACACTTGTGCAATGTCGTTATTCTGCCCGACTCTTATCCTATTGTAATCTAATCAGCCTAATACTAAAAAGAGCTCCCTTTGATCCAATAACAGTTGCGACTGTTAAGCAATCACTGTGAGTATACTCGATCCCCTTTTCACTTTAAACTTTTGGGGTGTAACATGTATTCTATGAAACTTAAACTTGAGTCTTTTGAAACTTAAACTTTATCCTATGTGTACGTGAAACTTATGATTCTTGACTCTTGACTCTTTGTGCTATGTGACGTTTAATCCAAAGTGTGTAGTTCCGCCTTAACAATGGTAGCGCTATAGGGGTAATGCACTTCCCCATTAGTCTTTGGGGTATTGTTAGGATGAGACATATTACCTCCCGTTAAACTTTGGGAAAGGCACTTAACGCATTGGAAACTTGGGCTATCACTGCGTGGACTGCGACACTAGCACGGCTGAAACTATTTTATACTTACATTATGGATATGAGTTGTTTTAATCTATTATTCTATTATCAAACTTGTATACTCGCCAATACTTTTGTATTGATATTTTAATACATGTTGCAGGCTGATAGGATGCTTTTGATGCATGGAAAATCAAGCAAGGGCAATGCTTAGAAACGTCACGTAGTTAATCTAGAAACTTTGAGACAATATTTGTTGATGATGTAATTTGATACTATTTGCTACGGTTATTTGGTTTAGACAATGCATGAAATCTATTAATCTATAATGAAACAATAGTGTTGTGGAAATCTCTTGAGCAATCTGAACGCTTAGTGCTCCCACCCCGATGTTTCCGCCATCGGTTGGGGTGTGACACTAAACCCTAAAGCTAAACCCTAACAGCCAAACCCTAATATATTTAGGGTTTAGGGGTTATGATTTAGGGTTTAGGGTTAAGAGATCCTAGTTAGGGTTCGACGAGCCAGTTCCAACGCCGCTGGAATGAGTCCAATCGGAGTTCGTTTGAGTTGGTTCCCCACTTTTTTAGTGTTCCCCAATGAACCTCACACTATATGTGTATTAGACCCAAATAAATAAAACAAAAATTATATATATAGCAAGTCCTAACAGAAGAATTAATTTTAAAATTAAAGGGGCCAAATTCCAACTCCAAGCAATATGCAGAAGTGCTTGGCTGTACAACCGCATGTGAGCTAAGGCTGGCCCTCGAGGCTGCCTACAGTCACCACCCGCTGAAACGAGTGCATACCCTTCAAGACACCCTTCGTCAAATATAAAAGGGTTCGTTCATAGTATTAGAATATGGCCGGAAGTTTAATCTTCTTTTTTGACCAGCTTGTCACCATTGGTCACCCCGTATCGAACAATGAAAAATGTCATTGGTTTCTTTGTGGTGTCGGATCAGCCTTTAAGACTTTCTCTACTGCCCAAAGAGCTATCCCTTCTTCCTCTAATTATCGTGATCTTCTGGCCAAGGCAGAAAGACATGAATTATTCATACAGGTTATTCACACTACTTCATCTCTGTAAGCCGCATTTGTGGCACATCAGTCTCAGCTCCTTAATCCTTCCAGAAACACACATGGTTCTTACTCTAACAGGGGGTGCTCTCAAGGATCTGGCTCGGGCCGTGGTCGTGGGCGACGACTACCCTACTTTCATCTATGTCAGAAAGCATCATGCCTCCTCTTGTCCAAACTATCAACTTATGCTCAACATGCACCATCCTAATAGCATAGGTTATATAGAAACTAATATCTCTCCATATATTTAGAGGATTTAGTTGTAATTATCCTAAAATAGTGATTGTAATCTTGTGTAAATATATGGGTTACGTAATACAAAGGAGGGCATCGACCCTATTATCCCTTTCATGGTATCAAGAGCGCAGGTCATACCCTTGCCTCCGCCGGTCACTCTTTCCCCTCTTATCTCTTTCTTTTTTCCGATCTCTTCTTCCTCTCTCACCACAATAGATATCATGCCGCCTAATCAACCATATCATGCCGCCTACACTCCTATGGATATCGAGCAAGCCTTACATACGATGTCGCTTAATCAACCGGAACTTGGTGTTATGGATACCGGCGCCAACACTCATATGACAAACGAAAAAGGTAACTTTCAGTCATTTTTTAATAACAACATGCATTCACCTATTGTAGCTGGTAACGGCTCGACTATCCCGGTACTCGGATGTCCCGACCCCCGACCCCACCCTGGACAGAATCGGGAGCCGCGAGCAGCCAAGTGGTACCGGTGGTTATTTTTTTGAAAACAATGCAGCGGAAATTTCATCAGGACCGTGAGTTAGGAAAAATATCAGAGTATAGAAACACCGGATTTTGATTTATTAAAACAGATGGGGATAAACCCACATTTTATAAAGGTAGCTTTTAATATGGGATACCCGATTACATAAAACAATATTTCTTAATTTAATGTAATTAATAAAATAAGCCACTTCTTTATGCCGTCAGTGCCGTATCCAACTCTTATTCCTATCTATTGTAATCACCTGAAACGCGTTTTAAAAATATTTTGTCAGCAGGAAATACTGGTGAGTTCATTCAGGTTTTATAAAATGACACCTTAGTTATGAATTACAGCATAAGAGCGATTACAATGGCTACTATCTTATTTTTATCTGGCGTCGTGTCACCACCTGGTGACGATGGTTATACCACTATTGGGTCCTTTCACCCAAGTAGTGATGATTATTACTATTAGGATTATTAGCCTAACCGTGAGAAATTTAGTAATGTGCACAATACCCCACTAGCCAGTGATTCAAGATAACCATGACTTAATCCCTGTAATTATAACTTTTGAAAATAATTTGGAGTATTGTAAAACATTGTTGATAAAAAGAGAATGACTCACAAATGGTGAGAAAAAGAGAATGGACTCACCTTGTTAGCATATAGTCTTGATTAAACAAGCATCTTGATTCTAAGTATCTACTTTCTTTAGAGTTCTGAATCTTCTGATGATTAAATATTTTGATTGTAAGTGTATAGTGCAGAGTTTCGGGTAGTTAAACATATAGTTTAACAGAGTGGAATACGTATTAGTGTTAAACCACATCAAACCTAACGATGGTCACGAGATCCGAACCTTAACGAAATTCACAAAGTATAGTCTTGTTTAGACAGCACTTTGGCATTCGTTTAACAAAATTCACAAAGTACAACACTTTGGCATCCGTTTAACGAAATTCACAAAGTACAGCACTTTGGCATTCGTTAGTTCGTTCTTGAATCGATCGGACAGAATATCGCATTGGTGATTATTGGTTAGAACACCAACGTATAGAGAGAATAAGAAAAGAAATGAGCAAGGAAGAATGAAATCCTAGGCTCCTATTTATAGGTAAGACAGATTCCTTTCTTAGCTAGGAAGTTTTCTTAATTATTAAGTTTCCTTTTATTTATTTAGTTTTTCTTAACTATTAAGTTTACTTAACCATTTAACTAAATAACTTACTTAGCTTAATTAATCTTGCTTAGCTTAATTAATCTTGCTAAGCTTAATTAATCTTGATTAGCTTAATTAATCTTGCTTAGCTTAATTAATCTTGCTTAGCTTAATTAATCTTGATTAGCATAATCTTGATTAGCTTAATTAATCTTAACGGTTTAATCAAGTAATTTACGTAGCCGATTAATTAAATAACGTAACTAGCTGATTAATTAATTTACTTAGCTTACTTAACTGCTAAGTTTCCTTTCCTGTTAAGTTTCCTTAGCTATTAAGTTTTCTAAACCGTTAAATTATCTTAATAGCTAAGTTTGATATACTAGTTTAACAGCTTCCTGATTATGAGTTCTAATTTCTAGACACAAGAACTTGTATTAGTGTATTAACTCAATTCAACTTTAACGATAATCACGAGATCGAAACCCTCACAATGAATGACAAAGTATAGCCAGATATTGGCAGCACTTAAACATCCATTGGATCGGTTTTAATCGACCGGACAAAGTATCGTACCAGTGATTAGAGTTATTACCCTAATAACGGGCAGAGTTTTGGGATTTAGAATGTATAATCCTGAGCTACTATTTACTATAATAAAAGCTGAAAGAAAGAAAAGAATTGTGCAGTTTTGAAACGTAGCAGTGATCGAGTTAATACCCTGTATCCGTAGCAGCGTCTCCCTACTTGGAAATTCGAGTTTGAGCAGTTTTCTTCGTGTTTAGAAAGTTTTACATTCACAGATGCAAAGCCCATGAACTGATCAATTTATAGCTGGAAAATGGGTTTTACGCGGCCCGCGTAAACCCACACTTAACTTTTACACGGCCCGCGAGGGCCATAAAGGCGGCAGTAGGGTTTGGTGAGTCATCGATGGTCTTGACACGTGGACGACACGTGTCCCTTAAGCTTATCCGGAGACTTTCAAGTTGTCGCGGCCCGCGTAACCCTTTCTTATGGTTTACGCGGCCCGCGTGAAACCCAAATTTCTTGATTTCTTTGTTTTTCATGCACATTAGGGTTTCAGGGGTCCGGGTTTTCACTTACGGGTCGTTTAGGCACATTTTTGCCGGTCCTTACATCCTCCCCACCTTAAATAAAATCTCGTCCTCGAGATTTGCTGGAACAAGTAAGGATACTTCCGTCTTATTTTCGATACCCAAGTATATTCTGGCCCACGCTTTAAGTCCTACTTCACCCTGACCAGAACAAATCTTACATGTTTTTGGAATTCTCATGATTGACTGATACGGTCTTGCATTTACTTCTATATTTTCAGGAGGTATAACTAAAAATTTCTAAGTATTTCATGAAATGTATCATGTATACTTACCATTTTAGCTGATAAGCTACTGGTCCACTTTGCTTAGTTACTTTAATGGTTTGACATTCCTCGGACTTAACTTTCCTTTCCAAATACAGAGAGACTTTTAGTGATATATTTTCTTTGATTTAAATTTCAATGGTTTGCCGATCTCATGGCCTGATAGTTGCTTTTCTCATATGTATGTTAAACACACTGGATGATACTATCATTCATAAAGTGTTTTTAAACGGCTAACAGTAGTACTTGTAGACCGATTATTGGAGAATCTTATGAGTGATAAATGATAGTCCTATCTATTGCACATGCACTTAGCATGTCTTTCTATTTTTGCAGTGTTCATTCATACTGCTCAAAATAAGTCGGGTTAAAATTTCCCCAGAAATGAGAAGTAATGTGACTATCTTGATTTGATGCAATAGATAACGGGATTCTATGCAATGAGACTATTTCATCCTTATATAACTTAACTAAGTGTCTTATACTAAAGGGTTTCCTTTATTGGTAGGGATTGAGCAGACTTGGTTAGTCGATCCACAATCACCCAGATTGTGTCGTTACATTCTTTTATGTTGGGTAATTTGGTAACAATATCCATTTGTCATCAATCCCCTTCCCATACTGACACTTCTAATCATTGAAGTCAACCTAAAGGTTTCTAACGTTCAGCTTTAACTTGCTAACAGGTTAAATACTTAGAGGCATAACTTGCTATCTATCAGTAATTCTTATAAAACTCTTGATACCTCATATCACTTACACGATGCAACAAATACTTAGTTTTTATGAGTTCCTTCGAGAATTCCTTCTTATAGGTTTCCTTGAATAGGTACCCGAATTCTTTATGGGATCACAAATTTCCATTAGTTCCTTTTTCTGATTCCTTCATTATTTCTTTATAATCCTTCAGCATCACCCTTGATTGCTGTTTCTTGGGTACTCTTTAATTATTTCATTAAATCTATCCGCAATTTAATCTAAGAGCACGTAATTGATTCGGCTTCCTATGAAACTTATGACTTAAGGCATTAACTACTACATTAATTTTAACCTTGTGATATAACAATTGGTGTTGTTCCTAGTCTCGGATGAATTCTAAGTTTCTTCTCACGATCGGGTGATAGTCTAAGTAGATCCTCTGGGAAACGTCGGTCGGAATTTCTTTCAGTTCCATGCCTCTAGTGTTAATGAACTCCGAGACCATATACGCTATGTCTTACTTCCGTGCATAACTCGCAGCTTTCCTCACAGAGACGAACTTTGTCGGCTGGTCTGTCTTGTCTCCTTGTGGTCACTTCTCCAGTTGGCTTGCAAATCTAAACCTAAGTCAGCAATCACCTCTGAAATCATCATTTCCATGTTATTCTTTTTTATGAAGCAGACATGATTTCCTTTCTGTTAGTTCTTTTCATTCTTTCCATTTCATGGTATATATCTTGATCCTGTGTTTCGAAGATCGGGTTTCACTATCTAAATGTCTAAATTTTGAAGCATACATTACTTCATTTTTCTTAACATATGTATACTAATGGTTAGGACAACTTTAGTCCTTTGAGCTCGTGTATTGTTGCAGCAATTCCTTTGTTACTGACAATCTTAGTGAAGAAAGTCTTTGTAAGTGCATCTAGTCGTGGTTACTTTTATCTTCGCAAGAGTTCTTAAAGAAAGTAAAATTACTCTTATTAGCGTAAGTTTTGAGATGTTTTTGTGCCTAGCACAACTTTAGTTATAGGTTTCCTAATGCGTTAATAATCTAGGGTAAAGCAAAGGGAATTCTTATACTTTTGATGGCGTCTCAACTTAAAGGGTTCCTGTCATTTATATTGTCGCACGAGTTACGAGATAGATGATCAAACGAAATAATGTTTGATATCGAAATTATAGATGTATACGGGAGATTCCTGATAAAGAAATTTATAATTATTATTGACATATATGCTTGTGCTTTATTCTAATTTGTCAATCCTTATGGTTTTTGGATTTTCTTATAGATATACATATCTATATAATCACATTTTTTCGCATACTGTAATATACATACCATTCATAAGGTCAATGTATTTAACAGATTCATGTTTCTAAAAACAAGTCAGACATCATGTCATGATACTAGTTAGGGAATTCTTGTCACTTGTTTGACATTATACACCCCGTCTTACCCGGTTCTTGCTGGAGAGGTAACCCCATTATATCCGAACAAGCTGGAGAGTCTGCTACACCATACCCAGTCTTGTCGGAGAAGTAATTTCTATTTCCCATAAATAGATCTTTCTTAAATCATGATTGGAAAGTGCATTAGGACTTTCAACAAAGAATAAGGAAATTAGTATTCACATGACGGATTATATTTTAGAACAAAGTAGTACCAATAAATAAGAAATAACAGTGACCAAGTGTTATTGCTTATTTACCATACTTGCAACGTTCTAGTTATCATCCTCATGGCATACCAAAACGCATCACACTTTATTTGCACAAGTAGTTAGCTTATCTCGAAGCTTATACTAAGGCATCTTTTCTTAAGTTTAAGTCTAAATGCTATCATGCGTGCTACAAGTTAATAGCAATTTCCTAACTCTTTTATTTATGCTTAGGTATTATTATCACAACACCTATTGGCTTAAATCAGTGGCTCTGATACCACCTTCTGTCACGACCCCCAACCCCACCCTGGACGGAATCGGGAGCCGCGAGCAGCCAAGTGGTACCGGTGGTTATTTTTTTTGAAAACATTGCAGCGGAAATTTCATCAGGACCGTGAGTTAGGAAAAATATCAGAGTTTAGAAACACCGGATTTTGATTTATTTAAACAGATGGGGATAAACCCACATTTTATAAAGGTAGCTTTTAATATGGGATACCCGATTACATAAAACAATATTTCTTAATTTAATGTAATTAATAAAATAAGCCACTTCTTTATGCCGTCAGTGCCGTATCCAACTCTTATTCCCATCTACTGTAATCACCTGAAACGCGTTTTAAAAATATTTTGTCAGCAGGAAATACTGGTGAGTTCATTCAGGTTTTATAAAATGACACCTTAGTTATGAATTACAGCATAAGAGTGATTACAATGGCTACTATCTTATTTTTATCTGGCGCCGTGTCACCTCCTGGTGACGATGGTTATACCACTATTGGGTCCTTTTACCCAAGTAGTGATGCTTATCAGTGTTAGGATTATTAGCCTAACCGTGAGAAATTTAGTAATGTGCACAATACCCCACTAGCCAGTGATTCAAGATAACCATGACTTAATCCCTGTAATTATAACTTTTGAAAATAATTTGGAGTATTGTAAAACATTGTTGATAAAAAGAGAATGACTCACAAATGGTGAGAAAAAGAGAATGGACTCACCTTGTTAGCATATAGTCTTGATTAAACAAGCATCTTGATTCTAAGCATCTACTTTCTTTAGAGTTCTGAATCTTCTAATGATTAAATATTTTGATTGTAAGTGTATAGTTCAGAGTTTCGGGTAGTTAAATATATAGTTTAATAGAGTGGAATACGTATTAGTGTTAAACCACATCAAACCTAACGATGGTCATGAGATCCGAACCTTAACGAAATTCACAAAGTATAGTCTTGTTTAGACAGCACTTTGGCATTCATTTAACGAAATTCACAAAGTACAACACTTTGGCATCCGTTTAACGAAATTCACAAAGTACAGTACTTTGGCATTCGTTAGTTGGTTCTTGAATCGATCGGACAGAATATCGCATCGGTGATTATTGGTTAGAACACCAACGTATAGAGAGAAGAAGAAAAGAAATGAGCAAGGAAGAATGAAATCCTGGGCTCCTATTTATAGGTAAGGCAGATTCCTTTCTTAGCTAGGAAGTTTTCTTAATTATTAAGTTTCCTTTTATTTATTTAGTTTTTCTTAACTATTAAGTTTACTTAACCATTTAACTAAATAACTTACTTAGCTTAATTAATCTTGCTTAGCTTAATTAATCTTGCTTAGCTTTATTAATCTTGATTAGCTTAATTAATCTTGCTTAGCTTAATTAATTTTGATTAGCTTAATCTTGATTAGCTTAATTAATCTTGATTAGCTTAATTAATCTTGCTTAGCTTAATTAATCTTGATTAGCTTAATCTTGATTAGCTTAATTAATCTTAACAGATTAATCAAGTAATTTACCTAGCCGATTAATTAAATAACGTAACTAGCTGATTAATTAACTTACTTAGCTTACTTAACTACTAAGTTTCCTTTCCTGTTAAGTTTCCTTTCCTGTTAAGTTTCCTTAGCTATTAAGTTTTCTAAACCGTTAAATTATCTTAATAGCTAAGTTTGATATACTAGTTTAACAGCTTCCTGATTATGATTTCTAATTTCTAGACACAAGAACTCGTATTAGTGTATTAACTCAATTCAACTTTAACGATAATCACGAGATCGAAACCCTCACAATGAATGACAAAGTATAGCAAGATATTGGCAGCACTTAAACATCCATTGGATCGGTTTTAATCGATCGGACAAAGTATCGTACCAGTGATTAGAGTTATTACCCTAATAACGGGCAGAGTTTCGGGATTTAGAAGGTATAATCCCGAGCTACTATTTACTATAATAAAAGCTGAAAGAAAGAAAAGAATTGAGCAGTTTTGAAACGTAGTAGTGATCGAGTTAATACCCTGTATCTGTAGCAGCGTCTCCCTACTTGGAAATTCAAATTTGAGCAGTTTTCTTCGTGTTTTAGAAAGTTTTACGTTCACAGATGCAAAGCCCATGAACTGGTCAATTTATAGCTGGAAAATGGGTTTTACGCGGCCCGCGTAAACCCACACTTATCTGTTACGTGGCCCGCGAGGGCCATAAAGGCGGCAGTAGGGTTTGCTGAGTCATCGGTGGTCTTGACACGTGGACGACACATGTCCCTTAAGCTTATCCGGAGACTTTCAAGTTGTCGCGGCCAGCGTAACCCTTTCTTATGGTTTACGCGGCCCGCATGAAACCCAAATTTCTTGATTTCTTTGTTTTTCATGCACATTAGGATTTCAGGGGTCCGGGTTTTCACTTACGGGTCGTTTAGGGACATTTTTGCAGGTCCTTACATCGGACATGGCACACAAACCTTACCCGGCCCATACCCACCCTTTATTCTTAAAAAAACGTTCTTTATGCACCTAAATTTATTAAAAATCTGATTTATGTACACCGTTTCACAACTGATAATTTTGTATCTGTAGAATTTGATCCATTTGGTTTTCTTGTGAAGAACCTCAAGACCCGGATCCCTATCCTATGGTGCAACAGCAGCAGTGATCTCTACCCATTGCTACTGGATTCCGTAAGCTCTACACCGTCCACATTTGCTGTTATTTCTTCACATTTATGGCATCAACATCTTGGTCATCCGGGGCGTCCATCTTTACATTCTTTAAAACATTCTGGTTCTGTTAAGTTTGAGACTTTTAATAAAAATGTTTGTTCATCTTGTGTGTTTGGTAAAAGTATTCGACAATCATTTCACACTTCACATACGCACTCCTATCAACCATTTGATATAATGCACAGTGATTGGACATCACCCATATTAAGCTCAGCAGGTCATCGTTATTACATTTTATTTTTGGACAACTATACTAATTTTCTATGGACATATCCAATTTCCAAAAAGTCGCAAGTGTTTCAAACCTTTTGCCAACTTAACAAACAAATCCAAACTCAATTTGAACGACGCATTAAACAGTTTCAGTGTGATAACGTTAAAGAATACGTTAATTCCCCCTTTCATCAATTCTTCACTCAATGTGGCATGCTTTTTCGACTATCTTGCCCTCACACGTCAAGCCAAAATGGAAAATCCGAGCGGAAAATCCGTACCATCAACAATATGACCCATACGATTTTAGCTCATGTATCATTACCCAATATTTTTTTAGCACCATGCTCTTGAAACCGCCACTACCTTCTAAACATCTTTCCTGATAAATCGCTACAAAACAAGACACCCACCGAATTGCTCTATCACCGCGTTCCGTCTTATGAACACCTACGTGTATTCGGGTGTCTCTGTTACCCTTGCACCCTTCTATAACTATTCATAAACTCGATCAACGGTCCCATCCGTGTGTATTCCTAAGATACCGACCAACCCATAGGGGTTACAAGTGTTTTGACTTGCAAACGAGACAAATTATACTCTCTCGACATGTGGTTTTTGACGAAACCACCTTTTTGTTCGCAAACACCATCCAACCCGCACTTTTATACGAGTTTTAAACCGACACCTTTCCCTCCCACTTTTGGCCTCACATTCAATCCACTACCACCACCCCTATGAATCAACCCACACCAGCGGCCCAATCTGATACACATTCGCCTAGGCCCACATCCCCTCATTTATCCCCTACGGCCCACTCCCCTAACCAAACCTCCCTGATGCCCAACAACAAACCACTGAAGCCCACACCCAAACCTCTTCCCCAACCCCAACTGCACCAACCACACAACCTGCATCAGTTGGCCTATCCCCAAACACCACTACCCACTCAACAACAACCTCCGACCCGAACGCAACTGTACCCACTCGCACTATGCGGACTCGTGGCATGGATGGTATAGTGAAACCAAAACAACATTTTAATCTTCACACCCACACCATCCTACCCATTCCCAAAACCCCCGTTAGTGCATTGTCCATACCGGAATGGTTTAACGCCATGACTAATGAATACCATGCTTTTATTAAAAATGCGACTTAGGAACTTGTTCCTAGACAGCCACACATGAATATTATACAGAGTATGTGGCTATTCAAGAATAAATTTAAATCCGATGGTAGCTTGGAAAGGTACAAAGCTAGGTTCTCACCAGTAGTTTAAGAATATAACTGTCTTACACTCTATCACTAGAAGCAATAATTCAATGTAACAGTGTAACTATACTACTGGCAGTTACATCATTTAATGAGTTGTTAGGGGTCGCTTTCATGATGACATCACCAGCAGTTCTCTTCTCCTATATATATAGTTCTGTATACTCAATGTTATGTAACACTAAAAGCCACAAGGCATAAAAACTTAGTGAGAGAGAGATCACCTGGTGAGGGGGAGTACACTTTGTACCTTTGATTGTACTATAAACCATTTTGAATGAAATCATTATGCAATCATTCGCAAATCCAACTGTGTTGATGATGATTTGTTTGTAATAACAGTACCTTTGATTGTACTGTAAAATGGATTTCTAGAACAAAATACAAAGTTGGTGGTACGACTTACCGATACAAAGCTCGCTTAGTGGTGCAAGGTTTTACTCAAATTCTTGGACTTTATTATTTTCATACTTGTAGTCTGGTTGTCAAAGCCTCAACCATTTGTATTGTTCTTGCTCTTACCACCATATACGGATGGTCGTTACATCAGTTCGATGTTAAAATGCCTTCCTAAATGGAAATCTCACCAAGACCATTTATATGGAACAACCACCGGGTTTCATGAAGTCACACTATCCCGATCACATGTGTCGGCATCAAAAAGCTATATATGGCCTCAAATAAGCTACTTGAGCATGGTTTCAAAGTCTAAGCACGTGCTTGACTAAAAATGGTTTTCATTGCAGCCAAGATGACACTTCTCTTTTTATATTTAAAAGAGATATTGTGCTTCTCTATCTTCTTGTTTATGTTGATGATATTATCCTCACTAGTAATGATAGTTTTTATATACAGACCTTTATCACTCAACTACAGAAGGAATTTGCCATTAACGACTTGGGGACTTTGGGTTATTTCTTAGGCCTTGTGGTCACACACACTAGCTCAGGCTTGTTTGTAAGCCAAGAAAAGTAGGGCTGTAAACGAACCGAACGAACACGAACAAGGCCTTATTCGTGTTCGTTCGTTAAGGAAATAAATGTGTTCACGAACGGTTCATGAACACTTACCGAACGAGATGTTATGTTCGTGTTCGTTCATTAGGGAAATGAGCGTGTTCGCGAACGGTTCACGAACACAAATAAATTTGGCGAACGCGAAGAAGGATAAAGGTAGATGGCCCAGAGAGTATCACTGGAACTTGAATCCCTTATTATGGAATAGAGGTCAATCGTATTCGCCGATGGAAATAATGAGAAAAGAAAGGGAAATGGTGTATAAACAATGTGAAAGAGGGTTTCCTAGTTTAATTGTTAGGGTAATAAAATAAATAAAAGTTCAATAATATAAAAAGTATAGATAAAATATATGAAAGTACAAAAATCTTTAATTAAAACACAAACATACGAACATAAACGAACACATATGAACGAATGTTCACGAACATCTTACCGAACGTTCACGAACACAATCGAACGAACGAGACCTCTGTTCATGTTCGTTCATTTAACTAATCTAACGAAATTTCTTGTTCATGTTCGTTCGTTTATTAAACGAACGAACATAAACGAACTTCCCGCCGAACGGTTCACAAACCGTTCGCTGAACGTTCGATTCGTTTACAGCCCTAAAGAAAAGTATGTCTATGACATTTTGTCTCCGGCTAGTCTTTTAGATACCAAATCATTTGCCAACCCTTTCACTACATATGATACATTTGTCTCCTATGGTGTATCATTTCATGATCCCACTTTTTACAGATCTCTGGTTGGTGCCATTCAATATCTTACCATTACTCATCTTGATCTCTTTTATGCAGTTAATTAAGAAAGTCAACATTTAAAGTCACCTACTATAGCTCACTTTCAATCGGTCAAGTGTATTTTGCACTATGTTAAGGGCACACTTGAATTTGGTTTAACATTTGATAGACCCGTTGCAACTACCCTCGTCAGCTACTATGATGCTGATTGGGCTAGGTGCATTGAGACACGACACTCAACATATGGTTCTTCTATCTTTCTTGGTGGAAACATCGTATCTTGGAGTGCTAAAAAGACAACCTACTGTATTTAGATCCAGCTGCGAATCAGAATATCAGGATATGGCAAATACAACAGCTGAAATCAAATGGATTACCTATCTTCTCTGTGATCTTCATGCCTTCCCTCATCATCATCCAACACTTTTGTGTGACAACAAGAGTGCTATCTTCTTGACTCAAAATCGGGTGTCTTATAAACGGGCCAAACACATTGACATTGACTCTCACTTTGTTCGTTAGCTCGTCTCCTATGGATGTTTGTGTACAAAATTTGTTCCTACCATTCTCCAGGTTGTTGACATATACACAAAAAGCTTACAATGACCGCTGTTTGAAGGCTTTCGTACTATGATTCATGTTGGTCCCCCACCTGCTCGATTGAAGATGGGGGGGGGGGGGGGGGTTTGGGTGTGATAGAATCCCGTGACTTATGCAATCAGTTCCTAAACTTATGTTATTAGATTATAGTCTAAATCTTTTATTTTAGGTTAGACTTAATCATAGGAAATCCTCTCTGTATATGCATGTAAAGATAGTATTAAGAAAATCAATTCAACATTTTATTTTATTCATAGCTGGACTCTCAAAATCCATAGTGGGGGCCAGACTCTTAAAACTCTAATATTTACATCAAAAAATTCAGAAATTTTTAGTAAAATTAACACTACGAGCGAAAAATTAGTGGAGATTGGGTACCCCTATGCCACCAAGAAGATCAGCCCATGATGACAATTGGTTGATCGTATGCTCACCCCATTTGGAAACAAAATGGAATGATGTCGTTTATGTGTTAACATGCGAGATATCATGTTGGATATTGCGTGCACTGAAGTCGCAATTTTTGTTGATTTTACCTATTTTAATTTTAAAACATGTTGGATTAGTCATGTAATCGTCTAATCGAATAATTTATAAAAACGATTATCACACCAGGAGTATACGATTTCGTTTTCGACATCTATATACATGCTATAATGTATCAACGTTATGATTAAAGTGTTGATTTCTTGTATCAGAAACATAAATACCCAAACGACCAAACTTAAAAAAAAGATATTAATTGTTTGTCCTACTACACGATTAGCTTTATTTGGTGTGTATGTGTGTGTGGTGGGTGTGGCCGTGTGGATGGTGTGGGGGAGGCACGCACAACATCGTTAACTAGGGATCCCATTAATTACACATAGTGTTTTTATTAAAGTCAATGATCAGAATCAAGTATTTTAGAGGGACATGACATAATTATGACAGGTAATTCACATTGTTTAAAGTTATGTTTGAACTCTTGTTTAGATCGTAGTCAAATAAAGTTAACCAGACAAATAAAAAACATACACGAAAGGGTATTAAAGTGGCCGTGTTAATGCAATCAGGGGCGCAACTTTGTAGGGGCCGGGGGCGTCTAACCCTCCAAACTTTTCGCTCAGTATGTAGTTTTCATATAGATTTTTTTTATATATATACGTTTTCGACCTCCGGTGAGAAATCTCAAGCTTCGCCACTGAATGCAATGAAGGGTAGAACCTGACAGAAATTTAAAGAATGTGTCACGTGAACCTGAACATGAAACGAGATTTTACAAATTGACACAAACACAAACACGAACCCTTTAACCCGAAATATTATTATGTTTTGTTTTTTATATATATAAATACTCGAAATTTACAGATTTACAACTAAATATATAAACATATATATGATAATTACGTTTAATCTATATAATCTTATCAAGGCCGTCTTCGAAAATCACAATAAGAATTTTGGCCCTTTGCGAGATAAAAATTTAGGCCCTATTCGAAAATCTCCATTTTATATAAACTCATCAATCACTAAAATTTACATGGAAGTAATTTAAGTAGTTATTTTTAGCTAAATTTATGAAGTAATTTATTAATTAAAGGAAAAATGATGTAAAGAAGCTAAAGTAAAGAAGGAGATGCCAGGGTTAGATCCCAGGTCTCCATGTTGTTAAAGCAAAACAATAACCATTAGCACAAGGGTCTATTTACATTATCTCTCGATTCAGTGTATAAATATTCTACCTTATATAACATAAATTCTATACAAAATTAAAAAAAATTGGGCCCTCGGAGGATTTGGACCTTGTGTCGTCGCCCACCCTGCACCCCCTACGGACCGACCTTGAATCTTACACTCATTTTCCTTTGATCTTTTAAATTATGCATAAAACGGTCAACTAGCTTATGTTAGATGTAACTCTTTTTTTAATGGGTTATTGCATTTTATCACCACTAACTATTGGCTATTGGCCGATGTCATCCCCAACTATCACTTTGACGCCCGCCACCCCCAACTTAACACTTATTGTGTTTTGTCACCACGTCGTTAACTGATTACTAACTTTTGATCATGTTACTATACATTTGGGGTGTCCTAAGATCCCTAAAACCTTCGTAAGATCCCTATGACACCCCCAAAAGTATAGTAACATGATCAAAAGTTAGTGATCAGTTAACGATATGGTGATAGAACACATTAGGTGTTAAGTTGGGGGTGACGAGCGTCAAAGTGATAGTTGGGGGTGACAGCGGCCAATAGCCAATAGTTGAGGGTGATACAATCCAATAACCCTTTTTTAATGTATAATAATAAACGAGTCAACCTGCAAAACCTGTTTAGTTCAACCGGCCAAACAAGACTCAAAATTGCATCCTTACTCAAAGTTGAAGACTCAAGTTGTGGACATTTCCAAAGCAAAATTTATTCAAGCTGAAGATCAACTGCAGTACTAGTACACAACTCATTTGTTGGTGCTATGGCTTGTTCTTTGATGATGCGGGTCATAAAACAACCGCACCTCTATATCAATTTTCCACCAAATTCAAACTGACACCAGCACCATTTGTTGACCCGCACCCTTTATTGAATTTATAAATTGTTTTTTGTTTTTTTTTCTAGCAGGCAATTGAAATAAAAATAAAAAGCAAAAACCTAAATGCATATATGTCACGACACCCTCTTTCCCCCCAATTCCCCCCAAAATTTTCCAGCTTCTCCCCCCCCCCCCCCCCCCGCTTCTCCCAAACTCTTCCAGCAAGACCTTCTTCTCTAATTACTAACCGGCGGGTACCAACCTTAATCACCTAATCGGCGGCTACAAACCCTATTCAGAGCTTGAATCGTTCGACAAATAGAGGTGATGTTGCAGATGTTCTACTTTTAGTTTGTTTAAAGTTCAATTGTTTACATATTTCTGAGTATCTATTTTGGTGTGTTGTGCATTTATGAAACACTCATGTGTTTTAAATTTGTTTTACTAAGAACCTTATAATTAGAATATTTAACATTTAAGAAACACTCATGGAATGAAACCCTAAGTAACCATAGTTGGACTGTAGTTGTTATCTGGACAGTACTGATAGGTTTTTGTGTGTAGTATAAATGTATATGTTAACTATAGGTATGTTGTAAAGAAAAAGAGGCGAATGTGGTATTGCTTCTTTTTCAGTGACTATCCTACATTACATTACTTTCGATGAAAATAATAAGCAGATAGGTGTTACACGTAAGAAATTTATGTCATGGTATGGGATGATGGTCCAACATATGTTACCTTATCATATTGAGTTACTGAATGAACATAATATGTTATTTCCAAAACTGAAAAAATGGCATTATACCTAATATTTCGTTCCATGCGCTATTTTGTGTGTCAATTACAGTTTTTGTCGCCCTTTTCCATGATTTGAGTCATTGATGTAGCTGAGCAGTTAGTGTGGATAATTGTTGTGCCTTGGGGTTATGCGTTTAGGCATTGCCATGTGTTTCTGTTGTTTAGAGTTACAGTAAAAGTTGTGACATACAATGATACAATTCGTTTTTGTTTTTAGGGGGTCAGGGTCATATACCGAACAAAAGAATTAGAAGAGCAACAAGCTAACAGGTTGGTATTTCCTATATAACAAAAAAGCTATCAATCTATGCTACTATTAATTATTAATGAAGGTTTTGCTGTGAAATTGGTAGGATTCAGGCATGGACTGGATACTTCATCTTGACACAGATGAATATACACCCAGCTGGTGCCGGGGAATATTCTCTAAGGAAGTTACTTCGTGATATTCCTAGCGATGTGGATATGGTGGTCTTTCCAAACTATGTATGTTGTGTCACCCGTCTAATGAATTTACGTATAATGTAGTATATATACATTAGTTATTATTTTTATCTGCAATGCCTTCTCTTGTATGCGAGAATTAACAAGTGTACGAGATTTCAGATCATTAAAGTAAACAAAAGATGCTATAATCAACTTTGTTAATGATAAAATGATTGTGTTATTCACTTATAAACTAACAGCTGACATTTGCTTGTCTTTCTGAACAGGAGAGCAGTGTAGAGCGTGATGACATCAAGGATCCGTTTCTTCCAACGTTATACACTCATTTTGAGACCGATAAGTTTTCGTGTTTGGTGATGGAGTTTTGTCCCGGAGGAGATTTGCATACTCTCAGCCAAAGACAGCCCGGGAAACACTTCACCGAGCAGGCTGTCAAGTAAGCATCTTTTTAATATGATCCAAGGGTGCACGACCCGCTTAACCTATTTCACTTTCTTCTTGTTTTTTATGTGTTTTATTATAAATGGGAATTTATTTTCTCTCTTTTTTGGCGTTGCAGTAGGTTATGTAGAATTAAGGCTTGCAACTCCAAGTTTTATCGGGGTACCCGAGTTTTATTACACTAGAATTTGAGTGCAATGGAATAGATTGGTTGTTGCTTTCAGGGGAACATAACAAGTTGGTCATTTTCAGTCAAACCAAGTTGATTTATTAGAAAAATTACTTATATACTTAAAATCGTGATTTCGTGGATGATTTAGGTTTAATGGAAGTACTTGCAAACTGATTTAATCTTGGTTCCTGCTGGGTAATAAGTTGTATATCACCTACCAGGCCACCACCTAAGAAATTATGTTTTATGATTTTCAATGCACCTGGATTATCACCAATTAGGCCAACCAGACCCGACACGCTTTGACAACATCCCACTTAAATCGGTTATCCAACCCGTCTTTTTCCGTTTGCACAGTCTAAAATATTGATTACACGGTTGCTAACATTGACTTCCTGGTTTGACTCTTTAATATACTTTGGAGCAGCAACTAAAAGATGTTCATAACCTTAGGAGATCTTGCTGGTAGTGAACGCCTTTTTCCAAGAGCGGGTCAACCGGGGATCGGCTAAAAGAAACTCAGGTATATACTTCACTTCTGGCTCGGGCTGAGCCCGTTCAGGTTACTGGTTAGTTTACACATTTTATCAAACTAACTAACTCTTACCATGTTTAAAACCACACCATCAACAGGAGTTTGTCATCACGAAGTGATGACATATTTGACATAGCAAAGAAGGAATAGCACATACCTTATGAAAACTCAAAGGTCACATATCTTCAGGTATATTATCAATAAGAAAACTAGATATTACAATTCATTTTTTCATTTGAAACATATGCTGATCATCTTCCATCGTCAAAACCAGCCTTGCTTAGGTGGCGATTCAAAGATGTTAATGGTGGTCAACGTTTCTACAGCACCATCTTTGGTCAGAGTCAGTTCATTGACCACCTGATTGCTTGATACGTATCATGTTCCGATTTGCATACTGTCGATTCCGTCGCCGGTTTGACATTTTCGGGGTGCAAACTTTTTTAAGCTTCGTTGGGAAAATATGTACATTTCCTCAAATTGTATACGTTTTGTGTTTCATTCGGGAAACCTGTACTTTTCTGAAACGTGTTTAATGTAAGTTAGAATTTTTTGTTTGTTATTTTCTGATAATCCATATATATTTGTGTAATTTCTTGAGTATTTATTTAAATGAAAAATGCTGGAAATTATAAATTTAATAATAATATATATTTCTTTTAAGAAACAATGGTGCGGTTCATGTTTTTTAATGATGCTAATGTGGTTTCCAGGTGGAGAGCTGCTGGTGGTTAATGTCAATTAAAAGGTGCGGCTGTTTTGTAAAGTGGTGCGGTTTCACCAACCGCACCTTCAAAAATCTGAATTTAATGGTGCGCATATTATTGATGCGGCTCCAGCACCGCATTTTCATATCAATTTCACCGCATCTCTAAAGTGTTTGTGTACTCAAGATCTAATGATCAAGAATTGAATTTTTATGTTGATAAATATTTAGACATCACATGACATGAAGTGAGTTGTCAACTATATACGTATGTCGTCCATGAAAGCACTCCTCTACACCGGCATTGCATGGCTTCACTCGTCATTGAATATTTTATATTCTGATCAGTTAATATACTATAAAACGTTTTATCTTGGATATTGGGTGTGAGAAATACAGTAGAAAATTTGCTACTATAAATTGTAGTGTGTTCTCTCATAAGCATTAATTAAGATCTTTAATATGAATCTCATAGTTCTATGAGAGTTTAAATCCATTGATAATATTAACACCGTTACCTATGCTCTAAAGTACTTTGCTTAAAAACAAATTCCCTATCCATAATATTAACTTTGATCTCAAAATTTGTTATACTTATTTAAAACCAAATGAATACAGGAATAACAAAGTAGGTTTTATTTTAATAATAATGTTTTTAATTTTATTGATTGTACTATAAATAATATTATTTACATGTGCCTTTAACCCATTTAGTTTTCATTTAATTTAATTTTTCTTTAATAACTTGCACTCGTTAACTCTTTTTTCAAAAACTGAATACGCAAATATGTTTATTTATTTATTTATTTTTGATATTTTGGTATAAATTTTGTTAAAAAACGAAATTGTATGAAAAATGTAGTTGTTTTTTAGCTACAACCAAATGAACCGGAACTCTTTTTTATAACATATTAGATATTTAAGTTTCAACTTCATCCTTATATTTTAAATAATATATGCGTATAAACCACTTAGTTTTCATTTGATTCGATTTTTCAATAATAACTTGTGTTCTTTTACTTTTTAAAATAGGTGAATATACAACTATGCTTTTTTTTTCTCGACATTTGTTGAAATATCAGTATAAATGTGCTCATATTATTATGTGTTTGGCTAGTTTCTAATATTTCTTGTTTTATTTTGTGAGGTTTGGCTTATGTTTGCTCGTTGGGCCGCTCCCCTGTTTGTGTCGCTGGCCTGCTTCTCCTGGACTCCTCTCCTTGGGCTTCTCTCCTTGGGCTCCAGCTGTCGCTTATATGCTAGGGTTATTTTCCCCTTTTAAGGGGTGGTTGGTGGCTGCTTATCATCATCGAGCATTTCTGCTCTCTTACTACTTCTTGGTGTTCTTTGTCTTTCTCATTTCCTCACATGTAAAATACGTGAGCCGTCTTAGAGTTATAGCATTTTTGTTTGTTCTTGTTGAACCTTTGTATCACCAGTCAATCTGTGATGACTGGATGATTGCTTCGTTGTAATCGTTTGATGCTTTGAATAAAGTGGTGCTGTGTGTTTGAATCTAAACTTGTGACATGGTATCAGAGCCCCAAGGTTGAAATCGGGCTCTGGTTCTTCTTCCGCTGCGGTTTATTGCTCCGATTGTCCTTCTCTTGTCCGATCTAGGGTTTCTTCCTTGACGACATCCTGTGATCTGATCTCTGTTTCTGGAGTGGTTCTTGCTCAAGGGAGACGGTGCAGATCCAGTAGGTGTGAAACCCTAAGGTCTAGGGTTTGGTTTCCGTTGGTGCCTGGCTTCCGGTGACGGCGCTGCTGCTAATACCCTTTCTGGGGTTGCTGTGTCCTTGTTGAAGAAGAAGATCCTCGTTGGTCCCATTAGGGCAACCAACAGGAACTGACCTCCAGCTTTCTGACCTGTGACTTGCAACCCTAAGTGAAGGTTGTAATCCAGGTCCCCTTCTCTGCTGGCACCCACTGTGAGATTGTTCCTTTCCTTGTCTCCTTTTATTTCTTGGTTTTACATCACTGTGTCTTGAGTCTAGGCATCCTTGACACCGGGTTAGGCAAAACCGGTTTTGATTATTGGGACACAGAGAGGGTTCACTCTGTTGCATTGTGTCTGTTTGTTGGTCTATTAAGTTGTGGCTCCTTGGTCATTGTCTGCGGAGGCACCTTTGAGTGATGAACCTCTGATCGGACCTCTGTCCAGGCTTCGCCGGTGTGTGGTTGGTAATCTTTGATTGCTTGTCTGTTTGGCTCTTGACTGCTTATTTTTTTGGTTCTGTTGTCTGCTTATTTGTTTACTGACTGTTTTGTTATCCTGCCATTATGACTGATAAAACTGAAACTGCTGTGACCTTGATTAGCAAGTTGGATGCCAGTGACCCTCTATATCTGCATGCTAGTGACTCTAGTGGGCTCACAATTGTTAGCATAAAACTAAAAGGAACTGAAAATTATGTGGTCTGGTCTAATGCTATGAAACTTGCTTTAATGGCCAAAAACAAACTAGGTTTTGTTGATGGAACTTGCGTTAAATCAAAAGACAATGATGTGCTTGCTAGTCAGTGGGATCGATGTAATTCTATTGTCCTTACCTGGATTTTGAACTCAGTTTCTGATGAATTATATGTTGGTCAAGTCTATTCTAAACTTGCCTCAGAAGTGTGGGATGATCTAAAAGACACCTATGATAAGGTTGATGGTTCTGTTGTGTTTAGCCTATATCAAAAAATTAACTCTGTTAGCCAAAATGGCTCCAGTGTGGCTGAATACTACCATAAAATCAACACTATGTGGAAACAGTTTGATGCTATGCTACAACTGCCTTCTTGCACCTGTAATGCTTCTGCTAAATTTAATGAGTTCAGTCAGTTAATTAAGCTTATGCAATTCTTAATGGGTCTTGATGATATTTTCCAACCTGTTAGGACAAATCTGTTAACTAGAGATCCTCTACCAACTATTAAAACTGCCTTCTCTATCATTTCTAGAGAAGAATCACATAGAGGATCTAATGGTGGGTCAAAAATTCCCAATGTTGGTTTTGCTGCTAAGACAAACAATTTTTATGACAACAAAAAGAGATTTAACAAGGGTCCCAACCCTAACCTTAAATGCTCTCATTGCAATAAAATTGGGCATACCATTGACAAATGTTTTGAACTGCATGGCTATCCCACCAATTATAGACACAAACCTAATCAAAATGGTCAATGGTCTAAGTCTATCAATTCTGCTAATAACAGCAATAGCCCCTCTGTTAACAACTCTATGAGTGATGCTAGTTCTTTGAATACTCTGTCTGCTGATCAGTTTTCTAAGTTGTTAGGTTTGCTGAATGAAAATAAAACTGAAGACACAAATAAGTCCAATGTGGGAGGTAAATGCTTAACTCCTTTTCTACTCTAGGTGGTTACAAAAACTCATTTTGTTTCAACTCTATAAACTCACCATCTCAGCTGTTGAACTGGATCATTGACTCTGGTGCAAACCAGCACATGGTCATGACCAATGAAAACATGTTCAACTTAGTTGATGTCTCAGAATACAACATAACAATTAAACATCCTAATGGGACAGATGCTAAAGTTACAAAAATTGGGTGTTTTAAGCTATCTGACTCTGTGATCTTAAAAGATGTCTTTGTTGTGCCTGAATATTATGTGAATCTCATTTCTGTGTATAAGCTTGCTAAAGACAACAAACTTAGAGTTATTTTTTGTGAAAATACTTGCTATATTCAGGATTCCTGCACAAAGAAAACCCTGGTGACTGGTAGACAAACTGAGGGTTTGTACTTTTGTGGTAATCCGTTAGGCACTAATTTCTCTTGCTTGAGTAAAACTAAAAATATAAAGCTCTGGCACTCAAGACTGGGACACCCAGCTGAACAAGTGTTAAAAGTTTTACAAATTAAAACTGAGTTAAACGACACCAGACCCTGTGACATCTGCCATAAGGCCAAACAACACAGGGTACCCTTTCCCCTAAGTGATCACAGGTCAACTAAAGTAGGGGATCTGGTTCACTTAGATGTTTGGGGATCTTACAAGGTTACTAGTATAGACGGGTACAAATATTTTCTTACCATTGTAGACGACTTTACCAGATCGGTATGGGTCTATCTAATGAAATCTAAATCTGAAGTGTTTGAGAACATACAAAGTTTTTATAATCTGGTAAAAACCCAGTTTGAAGTGAATGTCAAAATTTTTAGAAGTGATAACGGATCTGAATTCATTAACTCACAAATGACTACCTTTGTTAAAACAAACGGTATCATCCATCAAACCTCGTGCACTTATACTCCTCAACAAAACGGTGTTGTGGAAAGAAAACACAGACACTTGCTAAATGTTGCAAGAGCTTTATTATTTCAGTCCAAAGTCCTTCTTAAATACTGGTCTGAATGTGTGCTTACTGCTTCCTACTTGATTAACAGGCTTCCCTCTTCTGTGCTGCATGGTAGTTCCCCTTATGAAAAACTTTTTGGCTTTAAACCTTCTCTTGATCACTTGAAAGTTTTTGGTTGTCTCTGTTTTTTTACTGTTTTGGATAACACTAATAAACTTGAAGAATGTGCTGAAAAATGTGTCTTTATGGGGTATTCCAATTATAAAAAGGGCTACAAGGTCTGGAGTTTAGATCAAAAAAGGTTCATCTTCTCCAGAGATGTCAGTTTTCATGAAACCATTTTTCCCTTTGAAAATAAAAATAACTCTCCAGATCAAGTCACAATAAATGATTTAAACCAAATCAATTTTTTTGACAACTTTGACACTTCAAGTGATACAAATCCCTATGATGAAGAGAAGGACATTCCTGATTCTCCTGTTGAGACACAGCAACACAGTGACGAGGCTGAGCACACTGCTGATCAGCAGTCATTAGGAAATAATGGTGTGAACCATGAATCCACTAGTGCTGAACCTGGTCCTGTGAGGGTTGAGTTGAACAGCTCTAATGATGAATCAAACCTTCCTGAGGGTACCCAAACTATTAGGAGATCATCTAGATCTGTGTCTGCCCCTAAGAAGTTTAATGACTTTGTTGTTGGTCACGCCAAATATAGTTATGATAAAGTTGTAAATTACTCCAACTTGCCTAGGGAAAATATCTGTTTAGCTGCCAATGTTAACAAAACCATCGAACCGTCCACCTATAAAGAAGCCAGGAAAGACAAAAGGTGGATTGATGCGATGAATGAAGAGCTATCAGCTCTTCACAGAAACAACACCTGGGATATAGTGGACCTACCTAGCGGGAAAAAACCCATTGGGTGCAAATGGGTTTTTAAAGTCAAATATAAATCTACAGGTGAGATTGATAGATTCAAAGCTAGACTCGTTGCTAAAGGTTATAACCAACGAGAGAGTATAGACTTTGAGGAAACATTCTCACCCGTGGTCAAAATGGTCACTATCAGATGTGTCATCAGTTTGTCTGTTCAAAATAACTGGCCTATGTACCAACTTGATGTCAATAATGCTTTTCTTTATGGTCATCTTAAGGAAGAAGTTTATATGAGTCTTCCGGATGGTCTAGGGGTCAAATATCAAAACAAAGTTTGCAAATTGAACAAGTCCTTGAATGGCCTCAAACAGGCCCCACGCATGTGGAACGAAAGACTTGTTCAGGCTCTTGTTAAATTCGGATTGATTCAGTCCAAGTGTGATCATTCTATGTTCATCATGTCAACAAAGGACATCTTTGTTGTTCTTCTCGTCTACGTAGATGACATTGTTATAACAGGAAATAATGAAGGAAAAGTGACTGAAGTAAAAAACCTTTTGAAAACTGAATTTCAAATTAAAGACCTTGGGCTCTTAAAATTTTTTCTTGGCATTGAGGTCATAAAAACTGGGGATGGGGTGTGTCTCTCTCAAAGAAAATACTGCATGGATCTCCTCAATGAGTATGGGATGAGTGGCAGCAAACCCATTGGTTGTCCTATTGACCAAAATCATGTTCTAACAAACTTAGTAAAAAAGGAAACCAATTTGGTTGATGTTACCCAATATCAAAAACTGATTAGTAAGTTGATTTATTTGTCCCATACTCGCCCAAATATAGCATATTCAGTTCATTATCTATCTCAGTTTATGCATCAACCCACTGAAGCCCACACTCAGATTGCTTTCAAGGTGTTACGATACCTAAAGGGGGCACCTAGAACTGGGATTATGTTTAAAAAAACTGACACGTTCCATTTAATTGCCTATTCTGATTCGGACTGGGCAAAATGCACTGAAAGTAGAAGGTCAGTAACTGGGTTCTGTATCTTTCTTGGGGGCTCGTTAGTCTCTTGGAAAAGCAAGAAACAAAGCGTTGTGTCCCGATCGTCTGCTGAAGCAGAGTACAGGTCAATGTGCAGCGCTACATGTGAAGTATTGTGGCTGATCAACATTCTTAGAGAGCTAAATGTTGAGGTTTCTCTTCCTATTACGCTAAAGTGTGATAGCTCCGCTGCCTTGTCCATTGCTGCTAACCCTGTGTTTCATGACAAGACCAAGCACTTTGAAGTTGACTTGTTCTTTTTACGAGAAAAAATAGCTTCGGGACAGATCAAGACTTGTGGTATAAAAACTGAACACCAGCTCGCTGACCTGTTTACCAAGGGCCTTTTACCTACAGCTCATGCTCATATGTGTAAGTCCATTGGCCTTCTTAACTTATTTGCACATTTAAACTGAGGGGGGGGGGTGTTGAAATATCAGTATAAATGTGCTCCTATTTTTATGTGTTTGGCTAGTTTCTAATATTTCTTGTTTTATTTTGTGAGGTTTGGCTTATGTTTGCTCATTGGGCCGCTCCCCTGTTTGTGTCGCTGGCCTGCTTCTCCTGGACTCCTCTCCTTGGGCTTCTCTCCTTGGGCTCCAGCTGTTTCTCTTGGGCTCCAGCTGTCGCTTATATGCTAGGGTTATTTTCCCCTTTTAAGGGGTGGTTGGTGGCTGCTTATCATCATCGAGCATTTCTGTTCTCTTACTACTTCTTGGTGTTCTTTGTCTTTCTCATTTCCTCACATGTAAAATACGTGAGCCGTCTTAGAGTTATAGCATTTCTGTTTGTTCTTGTTGAACCTTTGTATCACCAGTCAATCTGTGATGACTGGATGATTGCTTCGTTGTAATCGTTTGATGCTTTGAATAAAGTGGTGTTGTGTGTTTGAATCTAAACTTGTGACAACATTCCGTTAACTTCTTTTTTTTTGTTGAAAATGAAGTTATATTCAACATAAAATCTTATATTGATATCGTAAGTTATGACAATCGTCGATGTCATGACGAACGAATCAATACAGACATCATTGTCGGTATCTGCATTATCGGAACAAGTGTTGGTATTGGTGTTTATGGTTTTCAATGGATGCAAATCCTTTAAGGCATATAATGACTTTATTTTTGTGGTTTTCACTTTTGGTTACTATACCAAGTGCCCATACCGTGTCAGTGCCATAACTGTTAGGAAACTTTACTGTATTTGTTGTTAAAAATAGTTTAAGTTACTTAGAAATAATTCCGTCAACACGAACCGACCGACGAACTGTAACGCCCGGCTCTTTTGTACTTTCCATTTATAGAAAGTTTTGTTCGTATTTCTATTTTTGGAAACTTTGTATTCTTGTAATCGTTCTTTCTTTGTAATCATTGTCAAACCGAGACTTGGATCATTAATGAAACTCGTATTTTGTTACAAATATGTTATACACACCCTATTTATGCTCGTATGTCCGATGTTGTGAATCAATTGATACTTGAACGATATTCTCGGAAACTATGTGATAAACTTGTAATTAAACGAAACTTATGCTTGAACGTGTTTTGAACGAGAACGATACTTGATTACGACATTGTACGATCAATTATACTTGGTTTATGATACTCATACTTGTCTTGCTCTTAAACTATGCTTATATGTCAAAAACAAGTCCCTAAACTATCAAACTTGCCCTAAAAGCATCAAACATGAAACTTCAGGGACTAAAATGTAATAAAGCCAAACTCCCCCTAAAGGAGGCGCCGCGTGACGCTAGGGTCCTTGGCGTCATGCCAAGGCCCTGTTTCGGCAGAATGTGTGCTTTCTTCCAGCTATTGCACGAAATCCCAAGATTAAACAACACCCAATCCCCTTTAATCCACCTCTAATCACCTCCAATCATCTCTAAACTCTACCACTATAAATACACACCTCCTACAACCCATTTTACACTTTCACAACTCAATACACATCACAAATTCACTCTCAATCAGCAGCAAATCTGAGTTTCTGGACAGATTCATACACTCTTACAAAAGTGAGTGTAACTTGCTTGTTTTCACTCCAAATCACTTGATTCTTTCTTCTATTTCTTTGTTATGTCCTTGGGTTTGATTCCTTGGTTTTTTCCCTGGAGAAATCATGTTTGGAATTTCCCTAAAAAGGACCAAAACCTTCTGTTTTGTTTTAAGTTATTCAAAGGCTTGCTTAAACTTATCATACTTGTGTCTAACACATCTCACACTTATGTAACAATGCCTACAACCCTTCCTATGGTTGTTTAGGTGTAACAACAAGATTGAGACATGTAAACTCAGAGGATAAACATCAAATAATTTCTGTTTTATTTAGGGTATTTCACCCACAAGTCATGTTCAAGCTTAGATCTTGATATAGAGTGATTGTGGAACAACTTGGGTTGTTCCAACATAGAATCCTCACATGATTTGATGATTTCTCTTTAGTTAGGTTGTTTATATTATTGTACAAACCCTAGTTCTTGACCCTCCTTGGTTGTCTTTACATCAAGTGAAGTGGTGAACATTCAAGGGGTTCCTAAATGGAAGCAAGTTCTTCCTACCCCATACATGACATCCATGAAACTTGAGGTGCCTAAATGGAGATTCCAATCTTCTACCTCCTACTTGAATTAATGGACTAAATAATATGTATACTTAACCTAAATATGTATATACTTACTCATTCGAAACTTTAATGTTGAACTTGTGTTCATATGTTAAATTAGTAGAATATCACCTAAGACCTAAAACCTTAATATGATTCTAATGGGTATACTACCCATGAAATACAATATAACCCTAGTGGTTACATAGTGTCATATAAAGTGTTATAAGGTTAAGATGATTATTTTGATATTATACTTTGTATTATGTTAAACTCCGAATTCATAATCTTCCGTTGAACGCCAAACTCACACACCTATGTTTCCTCGTGTAGAAGGACTAGGTGCTCCAAACTAATCCATCCACCAACTCACTCGCGGGATTTCAAGTAGGAAAGCTTGCAACCACCGTGAGTATACTCGATCCCTTTTTCCCTTTTACACTTTGGGATGCAACATGTATAACTATGTAAACAACTTTTGAACTAAACATACTCAATCCTTGATCGAATGCACGAAACTAATATGTCTTACTTGTTATTCTTGTATGCTCTATGAACGATTTGGAACGTTATATGCTCATTAACTTTGCTCGCCCACCTTAACAATTATAGTGCTATAGGTTTAACGCCCCGCCTGCAGAACGAATTGGGTATTGTTAAGTTTATCATCACCACCCCGCTGAACGATTGGGATTAGGCTATTTAATGCGTTGTATTCTTGGGTTTGATCATACTGTACGCCAAAAATTGCATACTAGTAATCACATATTATGAATCATGCTGGATTTGAGTTTTTATTCTATTATGCTATGTAAACAAACTTGTATACTCGCTCTTTGCCTTTGCATTGAAACTCTATTTTAATACATGTTGCAGGTTAATTATTGAAGTATGGATGAATGATGAAACAAGTTTAGGGTGGACTAGATACACACCTTTAATCTATTTATCTTTTGATGTTATGTTGGATTTGAACAATGTTGTTATCTCTATTTTGAATGTTGTATGACAATTTAGCCCTTGCAATGGAATTTGAATTTAATTAAATATTGTCACAATAGTGTTATGATGTTTTGAGCAATTTGTTCGTCTCATCCCGATGTTTCCGCCATCGTTTGGGGTGTGACACGAACCGTCCCAGAAGCACTAGATATGAAGACCGAGAAAGAAAAAAATCAAGCTTCTAATTCTTTGATGAAAAGATCACGACAAAGGTTACAAGACTTCAAAATGTTAGCGGGACATTATGGAGTTTACAAGATACAAAGTCAAAAAATTGTGTTAATAAGATAATATATCTTATTAACATATAATATCTTTCTATGAAAAATGCTTCCATAAGAAAAAGAGAAAGGAATCTTTTTCCTTTTGAAAAGAAATCATCAGAAAAAGGAATCTTTCCTTTAGGAAAGAATTCATCAGAAAAGGAAAAAAAACTTCATAAGAAAAATGAATCTTTTTCTTTATGAAAAAGTTTTTTCATCAGAAAGATATAATATCTCATTGTGAAGGATTCATCAGAAAAGAAAAATGGACAAATTGGTAATAAAAGAAGATAGGCCACATGCAAATGGATGGGCACACAAACCAATATCCTATCAACCAATCACATTAGAGATAGGCTCATAGAATTCTCTATAAATACATAATTCCTTCGTAGGAATTATGTGTGCTTTGTAAATTAAATTTTCTGATAGAGTTTTTTGTGTGAGATTACCCCCTGGTTTGGCCCAGGGGGTGACATTTAGATTCGAGTTTATTCTTGGATCGACCCCTTCTTCTTTGTTTGATTCCGCCAAACAAAGATTAAATCTTATGTTTATAGAACGATTCATTAATTTTATAAGAATTTATCATTGAAAAAATATCACTCTCACTGTCTCTATTTTTTTTCTTTGAATGTTTATATACTTCACAAACACCCGTCTCAACGAGAGAAGAAAGGTACATCGTTCTAACATGGCCGCCAAAGGGGACCAACACTTGGTATCAGAGCAAATTGGATAAATTATTTCCAAGATCCCTTGCTCCTGTATGAGAGACGTATATTCATGATCTGCCAAAGGTAAAAAGAAATTTTTTGTGCAGATCTAAAAAAAAAAAATAAAGTATGTAGTACTGTTATTATTTTTATGTTATTTTCATTACTTTTATTACTATTATTATTATTATTATTATTATTATTATTATTATTATCTCTATTAGTATTTTTTTTTGTATAAAAAGAGGTGTAGAAAAAGGATATAAAAAAAGGAGTTAAACAAATATAAATGAACTTTAGTTTATCAGAAAGAAAATTTTGACATCTAAAAAGAAAGTTTCTGATAAAAGAAAGTTTGTTCGTATCTTATTTAATGAAATAACTCAAAATTCTGGTTAGTTAATCTTCAAAAAAAAAAAAGAATGATAATGGTTCAAAGAGATTAAAAAAACTGTGTGAAACTTTAGAAAACATACTCATGACTATTATTTAAAAAAAAGACGGGTTTTCACAAAATATTCCTTGAAGAAAAGAACAAGTACTTAGACTTCCACCAGAAAAAATATGTGTAAGTAATATCTTTTTTCTTTACTTATTCCCTCTCATCTTAAAAAAAAATGATGAGTTTACTAAAATTTTCTAGTGAATTCTAATGAATTTATTAGAATTTCTGGTTAAAAAAGGGATTTCTGATGAGGTCACCAGCATTTCTGATGATGTCATCAGATATGAGGTCATCAGAATTTCTGATGTTGTCAGCAGATTTCTGATGAGGTCATCAGAATTCATGATGATGTTATCAGATTTTCTGTTAAAAAAAACTTTTATCAGATTTTCTGATTATTTTATCAGAAATGTCATCAGATTTATCAGAAAACATCAGAAATTCTGTTAAAAAAACAGAAAATCAGATTTTCAATGCGTTCTTCAGATTTCCATCAGATTTCATCAGAATCAGATTTTCTGGTAAAAAAAAACCTTGTATCAGATTTTCTAATTAGTTTATCAGAAATTTCATCAGATTTATCAGATATTCTGATCCGAAAAAAAAAACCTCGACGGTTCAAGATCATTTTTTATAGCCTTGCATGATTCGTTATTTTTTTGAAGCCTCATCAATCGACAGCCTAAACACTTAACCTATATTGGATAGAAGACACTTATATCCTATGTTGCGGGGATACAAGATATAATGCTTACATTTAGGTGGAATTATAAATTGAGGTGAAGAATTATAACAACAAATGAAATATAATCAGATGATCATCCATAAAAAGTCGGACGTTTGCCAAATAAACTATCATGCCAATGAAGATACAGTCAACGAATATCACTAAAAAGGTGCCTACATGATAATGTGACAAGAAGAAAAGAAAGATACATCTTCAGTAAGTTTATTTGTTATTTCTAAGTATAAGTGCATTGTTTGTATTTTCAACAACAAATAGGGGGTGCCTGTTAGGAAACTTTATTGTATTTGTTGTTAAAAATAGTTTAAGTTACTTAGAAATAATTCCGTCAACACGAACCGACCGACGAACCGTCCCAGAAGCACTAAATATGAAGACCGAGAAAGAAAAAAATCAAGCTTCTAATTCTTTGATGAAAAGATCACGACAAAGGTTACAAGACTTCAAAATGTTAGCGGGACATTATGAAGTTTACAATATACAAAGTCAAAGAATTGTGTTAATAAGATAATATATCTTATTAACACATAATATCTTTCTATGAAAAATGCTTCCATAAGAAAAGGAGAAAGGAATCTTTTTCCTTTTGAAAAAATCAACAGAACAAGGAATCTTTCCTTTAGGAAAGAATTCATCAGAAAAGGAAAAATGACTTCATAAGAAAAAAGGAATCTTTTTCTTTATGAAAAAGTTTTTTCATCAGAAAGATATAATATCTCATTGTGAAGGATTCATCAGAAAAGAAAAATGGACAAATTGGTAATAAAAGAAGATATGCCACATGCAAATGGATGGGCACACAAACGAATATCCTATCAACCAATCACATTTGAGATAGACTCATAGAATTCTCTATAAATACATAATTCCTTTGTAGGAATTATGTGTGCTTTGTAAAGTAAATATTATGATAGAGTTTTTTGTGTGAGATTACCCCTGGTTTGGCCCAGGGGGTGACATTTAGATTTGAGTTTATTCTCGGATCAACCCCTTCTTCTTTGTTTGATTCCGCCAAACAAAGATTAATTCTTATGTTCATAGAACGATTCATTTATTTTATAAGAATTAATCATTGAAGAAATATCACTCTCACTGTCTCTATTTTTTTTCTTTGAATGTTTATATACTTCACAAACACCCGTCTCAACGAGAGAAGAAATGTACATCGTTCTAACAGGGCTGCCAAAGGGGACCAACAATAACAAACCGAATTGATGTCAACGGAATTCCCACCTCATAGGTCGGCATGAACACTGACATTTTTTGAGTTTTAGTTTAACCCCTTATATTATAAACAATATACATTGTTAACGTATTGAGTTTTAATTTAATTTATCAGCTTTTAACTTCTTAACTAAATACGCAATTGTATTCCAAGATATAGGCTTTATTGAAAACAAAGATGTATTCAAATTTGGTATCATAAACTATGCTTAATACTAAAACCGTACTAGTAGCAGTACCGTAACGAACCGAACTGATACCCACCAAAAACCAATTCCTGCTTCATCAAGCACGAGAATCCCACAAGTTATAATCATACACATACCAATATGATGGGACCAAACTATAAAAATTAGATCTGCATTTGTTTCTTCTTCTTATTCTTGATTAACACAAGGGTGAAGACCAAACTTTTGGTTTAAAATTGGAACTCATTTTCTTCATTACATTCAGCTTTTTGTTCTTAGTTTGTATATAACAAATGTGTTTTATAGTTTTGGGTTTAAATTGTATTGATTTGGATTATAAATTTATTTTAATGTTTAAGGTTTGTCCTATTTCTATGTAACATAAACGAACACTACTAATCATGTTGTGTTAACTTTATTATCATTATTCTATTTAAAGGATAGCACGGACAAATATAGTGAAGTTAATGATATTTTAAGTTGTGGACAACCATTGTTGGAGATTATGCTTGTGGGGATTTTTGCCCATCCTATATGATAAATTTTTGGTAATGTCCCTTGATGAGTAACAATTATTGTAGAAACTAGCTATAGGTTGATAACAAATCATGTGAATTTACTATTAAGATGACATCTATACTCTATAAAGATACTTAAATCTTTTCTATGCAAAGCAATTTTGTACCAAATTGAACAAAAGTTAATGCAAATATGCACTCAAGATCATCCCCAAACTTTGTAAAATTATATTTTTAGAAATCAACAATTTGTAAGCGAATATCGTTACTACTTTCTCTCTCTCAAAACTATTTCCAACATTTAATTATCTCTTTAATTTCATAAATGAGTAAACCCTACGCATTAATCATATAAGATAAACACAATACTTGTAAGGCGCTACTCCACCCGCTAGCCAAGAGCAAACCAAAACCTGAACCTCTGACCTGCATCAAACTAACTTATACATGCAAAAGTCAACTACGTTGAGCAAGTTTTAGTAGTTAAGTTTAAAATATTTATTTTGACATTAAAACACTTTATCCCATCGCAAAACTTCTGGTTATAAAAACTCGAATCCATTTTGATCAAACAATTGCCCCAACCCATAGCCACTAATTAAAAGCACGTCACCCACACCGACCCATAACTTTAACTCAGGGTCGTTCCAACGTTTTTGGAGACCTAATTTCACCCATAAATTCTACTCCAACACGACGGGCCTGACGCCATGAGTGATTAGCGTTACCTTTTTCGTCTAGCGATAGCCATTAGCTTAGAAATTGAAATGTAACGCCCAGCGTCCCTAAACTTTAGGCTTTTGTCAAGATTAGTCCCTGAAGTTTGAATTTTGTCAGTTTTAGTCCCCAAACTCTATGTGTGGAATCTCTAACCTATATAAATATACTTGGAATGCCTAATTCTATATGTTGGAATGTCTAATTCTATATGAATTGAAAGTCTAATATACTTGGAACGTCTAATTCTATGTGCTTGGAATACCTAACTCTATGTTTGGAATGCCTAATTCTATGTATTTGAAATGTCTAAATCTATGCTTGGAATGCCTAACTCTACGTGCTTGGAATGTCTAAAGCTATTTGGTGCTTGACTCTTGAGACTCATGAAACTTGATTCTTGGTTGAACGAGAGACTAGAGTCTTGTCACTGGCGGAATCTATTAACCTTTGAAACTTTTGGTGTTTATGATGTAATCTAATTACTCTATTACCTAATGTTACGCAACGCTTAATCTAACACACAAAATGAATCAAAGATGGGAACGCGGGAAAGATTGGATTGGCCAAGTGGCAATCCGATCGGATGACCACCCGATCGGGCCACCATCCGATCCATGCTGCACCGCCTCACTTCCCCTCCATACTATAAATAGGCCTGTCACATCACTTTATTCCCTGATGTGACAGCCCTGTTCGACCAGGCGCACACACACTACATTTCTTCATTTTCTTGGTGATTTCGGTACGTTTCAGGCTAGATCCTTGTACTTTCTTGATCTACACTTCATCCTCTACGTGATTCTCCATTGAAATCACACTTTTCACCATGAAATCTCTCAGATCTGAGTTCTTGAGAGTGATGTCGTCATGGTGGTTTGTATAAACTGCTATATGACGTCATTTCTGGCAAGATCTAGCTTGGATCTAAGAAATTTCATATGTTTTTACACTATATCTAAGTTAAATCTAGACTTTTGCATATAAAACTTAAGTTTCTTCATCTTTTCTTCAATATTTTACTCTTAACGGTGGGATCCGGTTCTGAACGGACTATAGACTTGATTATTAGTCTAGAGTCAGCTTAAAAATGGATTTCTACCGGAGAATGATGGCCGGAATATGGATTTTGACATAAATGTTATCGCGGGCAGTTAACTAATCGGACTAGGGTGGTTCTCACCTGATCAGAACGGCTGTGTGCCGATAAGTTTATCATTGTCTTAATACGTACCATGACGTCATCGTTAAACTTAGAAATTTTACAAAATGGTAACGGGATGAGGATCGCCCAATCGAGCGGTAATCCGATCGGACAGCCGTCTGATCGGACAACCACCCGATCAGGTGACACAAGTCTCGCGAGCGTTGAAACTTTGAAACCTTCCAACACTTAGAAACTTTTTCAGAAACTTGAAACTTTGAAACTTTCCAACACTTAGAAACTTTTTCAAAAACTTGAAACTTGAAACTGGAACCCTTGATCGAATGGCAACCTGATCGGATAGCCATCCGATCGAGCAGCCACCTGATCAGAGGAACCAAAGCACTTGACACTTGGGTCGAGTGGCCACCCGATCGGACAACCATCCGATCAGACAACCACCCGTTCCACTTGCACTAAGTCACCTGAGCGAGTGGCAATCTGATCGGATAGCCATCCGATCAGACAGCCGTCCGATCCAGTGACTATTCCGACACTTCGTGTGATCTCGTTATTCTGCTCGACTCTTATATGTTATAATCTAATCAGGCTAATCCTTAAAGAGCTCCCTTTGATCCAATAACAGTTGCGACTGTTAAGCAATCACTGTGAGTATACTCGATCCCCTTTTTACTTTAAACTTTGGGGTGTAACATGTATTCTATAAACTACAATACTTGAATCTTTTGAAATCTAAACTCAATCCTATGTGTATGTGAAAACTTGTGCATTCTAGTTTAATGCATGGTATGTAGTTCCGCCTTAACAATAGTAGCGCTATAGGGGGTGAACCTCTCCCATTATTCTCAAGGGGTATTGTTAGGAGGATTCTAGTTTACCTTGAGTCTTGGGTAAACACTAAAGCATCAGGATACTTGGGCTATCCCTGCGTGGACTGCGACACTAGCACGGCTGAAACTATTTTATTACTTACATTGTGGATATGAGTTGTTTTAATCTATTATTCTATTATCAAACTTGTATACTCGCCAATACTTTTGTATTGATATTTTAATACATGTTGCAGGCTGATAGGTTGCTATAGAACACATGGAAATCAAGCTAGGAGATGCCTAGAAACGTCGCCTAGTTAATTTAGTCATTTGGAACAATTTAAACAATCATTTGTTATGTTTTGGTACTCGTTGTGTATGGTTGATGATTTTAGACAATTGCTATGAAATCTATTTAATGTCTATCAAAATATTTAGTGTTATGGAAATCTCATGAGCAATCTGGACGCTTAGTGCTCACACCTCGATGTTTCCGCCATCGGTTGGGGTGTGACAGATTGGTATCAGAGCTATAATTATAGGTAATTAGGATAAGTAGGAATACTTGCCCTAGTCTATAGTTCTAGGAACTTTGACTCTTATTTGTTGTTTAAGACTTATGCATTCTACCGTATCTGCTTCCTAGCAGCACATATTCCTGTTAAACTTACAAGCCTTTCCTAAGGCCAACACAATATACACATAATGCTTGAAAACACTGTTACTCAGTGTTTGTATTTTGCACAAGATTGCCCTCAAGTCAGGAGTGACATCCAAACCTTGATGGAAAATCTCCTTATTATTCTAGTAGGTCTTATCTGCGGATAAGTACCAACGCTATTTAGGGTACGATGTTATCAAGATAGAGGTGAAACTCAGACCTTGATAACTAGTCTCACTCCTTGATTTTATGTCTCGCCAAAGTCTCGAGTGTCCATTCAATTAGGAACGTGAAATGACTAAAAGGACGAATATTGTAGGCCTAACATCAATGACGTATTTTTCTAAGTAAGTCAAGACACGTTACCTCAATTTGAAAGGAGTTCGAATCACTTTGGTTAGTCACCGTTCCTCTACCCGGAACAATCCTATGTTTTATAAGCCCATCTTTTATGTTATCTCAATTTTATGTATGTGGTTTTAAACTCGATTCTTCGATCATTTTGATATACTTTTACACGAATCGCACGTATGTCCGCAATCTAAAACGTTAATTCTAATTCTTCAGGATCAAACTAAATTTAAGGAGTTATCTATCTGATCAATCTATGTGATGTTGTGATTATAAGGCACTAGATGTAACATGGCATGGAATACGAGGGAAAAGTGACGTGTCCGAAACATGGTGGATACGCTGCTGATACTTCCTATATATAAGTGTTTCTAGCATGTTACCAACTTTCGTACTAAGTGCCATGCGAAACTTAGTGTCTGTGGATCGGTAATGATGTTTTTGAATTCTAAAGCTATGAAAGGTCTATTTGTGTATCCTATGTGAAATCTATCGTGAAATCTATGTGTAAACTACGTATGTTTGGATTGAGAAACAAAATACGAAATGTAGCCTAGCGCCTAAGACGAGGAGGAAAGTGGCATGTCCGAAACATGGTGGATACGCCGCTGGTACTTCCTATATATAAGTGTGTCTGGCATGTTACTGAACCTTCGTACCACACGCTAAGCGAAGTTTGTAGTTTTGTAGGCTCGGGTTGAAGTTATGAAGTCTATTTGGGTAAATCTATGTCGTAAATTTATTTGGTCAATCTATGTGGATCAGTTGGGTCAATCTATGATATTTAATTAATTAGTCTAATGTTGTGGTTGGCGAAGTATGACACCGATGACGAGCGGGACGTGGCGTGATCGAAGCATGGTGGATACGCCGCTGGTACTTCCTATATATAAGTGCTTCTGTCATGTCGCCGAACCTTCGTAACACGTGCCATGCGGGATTTCGTTGGTTGTGAGTTGTTAACCCTAATCTATGTGAATCTATTAAAGTCTATGGAAAGTCTATTGAAATCTATGGCAATCTATTGAAGTCTATCGAATCTATTGAAGTCTATTAAAGTCTATTGAACTTAACAAAGACTATTTGAAATCTATCGTAACCTATTGAAACCTATGGAACCCTATGATAATGATGATGAGTGTGTATTGCGACACGTACCATGACATCGAGTACGAGGTAGAAGTATTGTGTCCGAAGCGTGGTGGATACGCCGCTGGTACTTCCTATATATAAGCGCTTCTGACATACTGCCAAGCTTCGTACAACATGCCATGCGAAGGTAGTGAGTTGTAGTGTTAAATCTATTGAAATCTATCGGACTAATCTATGTGTGTATTGTGATGATGATTGAGTGTGTTATTTGGCAATTGCGACCCGTAACATGACGCCGAGTACGGGGTCAAAGCAATGTGCCCGAAACGTGGTGGATACGCCGATAGTACTTCCTATATATAAGCGTTTCTGACTTGTTGCCACGCTCCGTACAACGTGCCATGCGAAGGTCGTGGTGAACCTTGTGAAATCCTAAGTCTTAGTCTATCGTGCGTAAATCTATGTTAATCTATGTTAAACTAGACTTACGCGATCCTTTTGTTGGATCTTTAGGATGTCTTCTCGAAAGTTATCCGACACTCTCAGGAAATCCAGGGAGAAGTCTCAGAAAAAGATGATGTCGTTCATGGCCGACCAGATCGCTCGAGTCGTGCCAAAGATCGTCTATGAGCTCCAAGGATCAAACACCCCTCCATCTTCTGTCGACTCTAAGACGGAGAAGTCGACGTCTGCAAAGTTCAACTACAAACATTTTGTCTCATGCAACCCTAAGTCTTTCACGGGCAGTGATGGGGTGACTGCGATGCTTGAGTGGTTCGACAACATTGAAGTTACTTTCATCAACAGTGAGTGCCCAGAGCATTTGAAGACTAGGAGCGCAACTGGAATGTTCCAAGGCAGAGCGTTGGAGTGGTGGTCAAACGAGAGAAACATTCGTACTAATGAAGAAGCCTATGCTCTTCCATGGGCTGAGGTGCGAGAATTGATGATGCTCGAATTCTGCCCTCCCCATGAACAACTCAAGCTTGAAGAGGAGTTTTGGCATTTGAAGCAAGTTGGTGATGACAACTTGGCTTATACTACTCGCTTTAAGCAACTTAGTCTAATCGTTCCTCACTTGGTTTCTACTCCCAAGCGGATGATAACCAAGTATATCAATGGTCTACCTCCTGCTATGCGCGATTTTATTAAAGCAGCTCAGCTCGACACAATTGAGGAAGTCTACCGTCTCGCAGCTAGTCTCAACAACAACCGCATCCGTGATAAACAGTTTGCTACTCCTGCTACTTCAAAGTCGGCAAACCAAGTTACCCAACAGCCAAGCGGTAGCAAGAACAAGAAAAGCAAATCCTAGGGTTCCGGATGTAATGCTATTACTCCTGCTGCAAACCCTGCTGCTAAACCTGCTCCTGCTACTGCTGCTGCTAACCCTACTATTCCAGAAGCTAAAAAGAAGTACACTGGGTCTTACCCCAAGTGTGCAACTTGCAAATTTCATCACCCTACTACTTCTACATGTCGTCTGTGTACCAACTGTAACCGCTATGGTCACACGACTCCCTACTGTCGTCAAGCTAACCCTGCACATCCAGCTCAGCAAGCCCCAGCCCAGGAAGTTCAAGCAGCTCTTCCAGCTCCTCTACAGGATCCCAAGCCGGTCAATGCTGTTCGTGCCTGTTTCCAGTGTGGATACACTACGCATCTTCGTAATCGTTGCCCCTAGCTAAACCAAGAACAACAAGCAGCCGCTCGTGGACGAGCATTCAATCTCAATGCTAATCAGGCTCGCAACAACAATGATGCGGTGAATGGTATGTTTCTCGTTAATAACCTTTATGCTTCGATCCTATTTGATACTGTTGCCGATAAAAGCTTTGTGTCCGTGGAATTTGAGTCTTTGATAAACTATACACGCTCTAAGTTACCTGAGTCGTTCTCTGTCGAGGTCGCCAATGGTAAGTCGATTCTTGTCAGTTCTATTGTGCACGATTTTTCCCTGACTCTTAACGATCATGTATTCTCTATTGATCTCATACCCATGCGTTTGGGTAGTTTCGATGTCATTATCGGTATGGATTGGTTGCGTAAGAACCATGCCGAGATTGTTTGTCACGAGAAACTCGTTCGTCTTCCTCTTCTGTCTGGTGATACTTTGAATGTCTATGGAGACCGACCTTCGAAAGGACTAAGGCTAATGTCATACGCACAAGCGAACAAGAGTTTACGTAAACAGAACCCTGCCTTCTTGGCCCACGTGGTGGAACAAAAGGGCAAGGGGAAGAACATAAATGACGTTCCGGTTGTGTGTGATTTCCCTGATGTCTTTCCTGAGGATTTACCTGGTCTTCCTCCTCCTAGATCTGTCGACTTTCTTATTGATCTCGTACCTGGTGTGACTCCTGTCGCCAGGGCTCCCTATCGTCTTGCACCTTTCGAGATGCAAGAGTTATCCAGTCAGCTACAGGAATTACTCGATAAGGGATTTATTCGTCCAGGTACCTCTCTGTGGGGTGCTCCTGTTTTATTTGTCAAGAAGAAGGATGGTTCGTTTCGTATGTGTATCGACTATCGTGAACTTAATAAGTTAACTATTAAGAACCGTTACCCGTTACTTCGTATTGATGACCTATTCGACCAACTACAAGGCGTTTCTTGCTTCTCGAAGATTGACCTACGTTCTGAATATCATCAGCTACGTGTCCTCGAAGATGATATTCCAAAAACTGCGTTTCGTACTCGATATGGGCACTACGAGTTCGTGGCCATGCCTTTTGGCCTGACCAACGCACCGGCAGTGTTCATGGACCTTATGAACCGTGTTTATAAACCCTATTTGGATCGTTTTGTGATAGTATTTATTGATGATATTCTTATTTATTCTAAGTCTAAAGCTGATCATGCTCGCCATCTACGCCTCATGCTTGAACTTCTACGTGGTGAACGCCTATATGCTAAATTTTCTAAGTGTGAGTTTTGGATTGATGAAGTGCAGTTTCTTAGTCACGTTGTTAGTAGTCCGGGTATTCATGTCGGCCCTTCAAAAATCGAGGCAGTGAAGAATTGGTGTACTCCTAAATCCGTGTCTGAGATTCGTTCCTTCCTAGGATTGGCGGGTTACCACTGCCGGTTCATCGTGGATTTTTCTAAAATCGGTGTTCCTCTTAATTCTCTAACCCAAAAGGAAAGACCTTTTGTTTGGGGTTCCGAACAAGAGGAGTCCTTCCAGACCCTTAAGAACCTGTTGTGTAACGCTCCTGTTCTTACTCTCCCTGATGGGAATGACGACTTCGTGGTATATTGTGATGCCTTGAACAGTGGGTTGGGCTGTGTGCTCATGCAGCGGGACAAGGTTATTGCATATGCTTCTCGTTAGCTCAAGATTCATGAGAAAAACTACACTACTCACGATCTGGAGCTAGGTGCGGTTGTTTTTGCATTAAAGATCTGGCGACACTACCTTTATGGTACTAAGTGTGTGGTCTTCACCGACCATAGGAGCCTTCAACACATCTTTGACCAAAAAGAGTTGAACATGCGATAGAGGCGTTGGGTGGAATTGCTTAACGACTTCGACTGCGAAGTTCGCTACCATCCGGGCAAGGCGAACGTAGTGGCCGACGCTCTTAGTCGTAAGACTCATGTTAAGTCTATCCGTATCTCTAGTGATCTTCATGCTTACATCCGTGAAGCCCAGTATTCGTCAGCTAATGAAGGAAGTCTATCTGTTGAAGTTCTTGGTGCTAACGTCAATCAGCTCGAAACTAAATCTGATGGTCTCCAGTACTATCTAAATCGCGTCTGGGTGCCAGATCGCGACAATCTCCGTGAACTCATTATGAATGAGGCTCACAAATCTCGTTACTCTATTCATCCAGGTGCTGATAAGATGTACCAGGATCTGCGTATGACTTATTGGTGGTCTGGCATGAAGAGGGACATTGCCGTATATGTTTCCAAATGCCTTACCTGTTTGAAGGTAAAAGCTGAACATCAGCGTCCCTCTGAACTTCTAGAACAACCTAAAATCCCCGTTTGGAAGTGGGATAGTCTTGCTATGGACTTTTAATGTTCACAAAATGAAACATATAAATTACATCACTTGTGGCATAAAACTAACCCTTTTTTAGTACTAATGTTGGAAAAAGTGTGTTTTTTTCTTCCTTTTGTATTTTTAGGATTAAATGAGCTCAAATGAACAAAAGAAGCAAAAAGGCATCTAAATCTAACATAGATACAAGAAAAAGAACAAACGTGCCATGCCCGACCTCCCGACGGCATCTTCCCAAGCAAAACAAGAGAACAGAAGACTGAACACGCCCCGTGCTCAGTGAGCACGGGGGCGTGCCCAAGTGTCAGCAGAAAAGACAAAGTTGTAGAAGCTTCTATCACCCACCACGGGGGCGTGCCCACTGGACACGGGGTCGTGGTCAACTATAAGATTCGCAGAATCTAGGGAAATTTTGATAGTACAGATACGCTTCTGCACACGGGGTCGTGCCCAGCGGACACGAGGGCGTGGTCAACTAATGCAGACAAACTGCAATTAATGAAGAAAGAGAAGGAGGATGGACACGGGACCGTGCCCAATGGACACGGGGCCATGCCTGAGCTGCTGTTCAGGCTATAAATAGGGGTGCTTGGCTCATTTGCAAACCATCCCTTGGCACACCACCTCTCTCACACTTCACCCACCCACCACCACCATCATCCATCATAGAGTGTGTGAGTCGTCTTGGGATCCAAGATTGATGGTAAGAGTTCTTGACAATCAAAGGCCATGTTTGCCTAAGTCTCTTACATCACTTGGTGAAGACAAGTGTCTAGTGTAATACTTTTTATTTTTAATCTTTTCGCACTTTTTATTTGGTTATGTATTAATGACTTTAATAACTAGTTTCTTATGTTGAAGGTGATTCTTCCTTATCGTTTGTCCGTGGTGTCTTGGCATTATTTTACTGTCTATATAAAATAAAAGATTTTCACCATTCATATCTCCACGGTCTATATGGAGATATGTTGGCTACCTGGTCGGGGGTTAAGGGAACAGTTTGGTAAGAGTCTTGCCTTGTTCAGTGTATAGATCCTGCAAGTACGTGGGTCAAATTTAGTAGGACCTCCTTCAATACCCACCGGTATTGGATGGCGGGGGTCCAAACTCTTTGATCCCCTCATATGTAAGCTACTATTAAAACTTTAACCTGGCTACTTAGGACTGTATCCTTGCTGACTCAGACTACTTAGCCGAGGGTAACGTCACCTTCAAAAGAGGGGCCTACCACGTTATGCATTAATAACTTAATTAATTATCTTTCAATAATCCGACCCTTTAGGATTGTATCCTTGCTGACTCAAACTACTGGGTTGAGGGTAACGTCACCTTCAAAAGAGGGGCCTACTACAATAACTAAGATAATCTCTTAAAAAGTGCAAAAGTGCGGAAATAATCAAAGGTTACACTACATACGAGTCGGATCCAAGTGATTCATCTTGTCTATCTGTTTTTACTTTTATTTTATTTTTCCGCATTTTAGTTAGTTTTATTTTTCTAGTTTAAAAAACCTTTTTCTAACTTTTGATTTAATTAGACGTTGAGGATAAACCGGTATTAAAAGCTCTTGTGTCCTTGGACGACCTCGGTATCTTACCAACACTATCCTACGCTCACGACGGGTGCACTTGCCCATTTGTGTGTTTAGTGTTAGTAAATATCGTGTTTTATAAATTTAAAGCTTGACTAAAAAGTGTAAAAGGGCTTAAAATATATATAAAAAATATAGCACACTTCACGCACATCAAGTTTTTGGCGCCGTTGTCGGGGACACAAGGATTTTAGGAAAGCTTAAAATCGACGGCCTAATCAGTTTTTCAAAACCTTTTTAAAACGCGCGCACATTTTTCTGCATTTTAGATAGTTTTGCATTTACAGTAGGTTGAACACGGGCCATGCTCACTGAACACGGGGCCGTGCTGCATATTTTTCATAGAACACCCAGATACAGAGTCTGAACACGGGGTCGTGCTCACTGAACACGCCCCCGTGCTGCATAAAACCAGTAACCTTTAATTCAAATGCCCAGATACAGATTCTGAACACGGGGCCGTGTCCAGCCTCTGTTTCCGTTTTTATTTTTGTTTTCTGGTCTCGAGACTCTGTTGTGGTCTGCTGAGTGATTCTTATGGATCAATACTCAGGAGGCTACAACTACACCTATGGGGAGGATGATTATAGGGAAGACTATTGCACCAATTGTGGTGACCCGCACTCGGTACAATATTATGACTCATTTCAACCATCCACTTCATACACCTATTATGAGGAGCCCAGGAACGAGCCATCAACTTCATACACATCCTATGAAGACCAAAGGTATGAACCTTCACCCTCATACTCATATTTTGATGAACCAAGGTATGAGCCTTCATACTCATACTTTGAGGAACCAAGATATGAGCCACCACCTTCATATGCTTATTATGAGGACCCGTGGCGTGAACAACCCACCTCATATGAGTATTATGAAGAACAAAATTACGACCCTTATCCATCATATGCTTATAATGAAGAACAATGGTATGAACCATCTACTTCATATGAGTACTATGAGGAACCAAGGATCGAACATCCGGATTCAAGCTTTGAAAATCCCGATCCTTACTCTATCGCCGACGTAACCGATAGGATACTAGAAAACCTTAAAACTATCGAGCGATACATAAAAGAATCTCGCGCAAGGGAAGAGGAGTCCCGCGCAAGAGAAGAATTAAATAAAAAAGAGATAGTTGAAAGTGTAAAAATGGAAGAACAAATAAGTGAAAAACCGATACATGAGTTAAACAACGAAAAAGGTGAGTCCGATAACGTTGAAATACAAGAAGAGTCTAATTTTGAAGAAATTAATCTCTTGTCACCTTCTTTTGAAAATCATTGTTTAATACCCACTCATGCTAAGTTTTTAAAAGAGTTAAACACTAACACTAAAATTGACGAAACGGTAAGTGATGCGTGTTAGGTGTATATATAGGTTTAAGTATATTTTAAGCCCTTTTTACACTTTTATTAGCCAAGTTTTAAATTTATAAAACACGATATTTACTAACACTAAACACACATATGGGCAAGTGCACCCATCGTTGGCGTAGTATAGTGTTGGTAAGATACCGAGGTCGTCCAAGGACACAAGAGCTTTTAGTACCGGTTTATCCTCAACGTCTAATCAAGTCAAAAAGTTAGAAAAAGGTTTTAAACTAAGAAAAATAAAAACTAACTAAAATGCTGAAAATAAAAATAAAAGAAAAACAGATAGACAAGATGAATCACTTGGTTCCGACTCGTGTATAGTGTAACCTTTGATTATTTCCGCACTTTTGCACTTATTTAAGAGATTATCTTAGTTATTGTAGTAGGCCCCTCTTTTGAAGGCGACGTTACCCTCACCCCAGTAGTTTGAGTCAGCTAGGATACAATCGTAAAGGGTGGATTATTGAAAGATAATTAATTAAGTTATTAATGTAGTATTATGGTAGGCCCCTCTTTTGAAGGCGACGTTACCATCGGCTAAGTAGTCTGAGTCAGCAGGGATACAGTCCTAAGTAGCCGGGTTATAGTATTAATAGTAGTTTAACTTATGAGGGGATCAAAGAGTTTGGACCTCCGCCATCCAATACCGTTAAGCATTGAAGGATGTCCTACTAAATTTGACCCAGGTCCATTGCAGGACCTCTAAACGCTGAACAATGGCAAGACTCTTACCAAACCGTTCCCTTAACCCCCGACCAGGTAGCCAACATACCTCCATATAGACCGTGGAGATATGAATGGTGTAAATCTTTTATTTTATATAGACAGTAAAATAATGCCAAGACACCACGGACAAACGATAAGGAAGAATCACCTTCAACATAAGAAACTAGTTATTAAAGTCATTAATACAAAACCAATTAAAAAGTGCGAAAAGATTAGAAATAAAAAGTATTACACTAGACACTTGTCTTCACCAAGTGATGTAAGAAACTTAGGCAAACATGGCCTTGATTGTCAAGAACTCTTACGATCAATCTTGGATCCCGAGACGACTCACACACTCTATGATGGACAATGGATGATGGTGGTGGATGATGGTGTTATGGTGGTGGTGGGTGGTGGGTGAAGTGTGAGAGAGGTGGTGTGCCAAGGCATGAGTTGCAAGAGCTCCAAGCACTCCTATTTATAGGCTGATCAGGAGCCCGGGCACGGCCCCGTGTCCAGTGGGCACGGCCCCGTGTCCACATCCTTCTCTTTCTTCATTAAATGTAGCTTGTCTTTATTAGTTGACCACGCCCCCGTGTCCGCTGAGCACGACCCCGTGTGCAGAAGCATATCTGTACTATGAAGATTTGCCTTGATTGTGCGAATCTTATAGTTGAGCACGGCCCCGTGCCCGCTGAGCACGGCCCCGTGGTGGGCAATGGAAGCTTCTACCACTTTGTCTTTTCTGCTGACACTTGGGCACGCCCTCGTGCTCACCGCGCACGGGGCGTGTTCAGCCTTCTGTTCTCTTGTTTTGCTTGGGAAGATGCTGTCGTGGGGTCGGGCATGTCACGTTTGTTCCTTTTCTTGTATTTATGTTAGATTTTGCAGTCTTTTTGCTTCTTTTGTTAATTTGAGTTCATTTAATCCTGAAAATACAAAAGGAAGACAAAAGCACACGTTTTCCAACATTAGTACTAAAAAAGGGTTAGTTTTATGCCACATTTGATGTAATTTATATGTTGCATTTTGCACACATCAAATACCCCCACACTTGAATCTTTGCTTGTCCTCAAGCAAAACTTTTTGTAATGTGGCTTTACACTCCCAAATGGAATGGGTAGAAGAGAAAGTTTTTGGGCTTGTCATAGAGTGTCGGGATTTCCAAGATTCTTTATTTAGTTTTATTTTTATTTATTTACAATCCTATTCGTCATGATTTATTTAAAACTTTTCATAAGATAAATTACTTATTAGGGCATTACATGCCTCTTTAAAATTTCATTTATATACAAGTTCACATACCTCACGGGGATCACTCAACACTCGGTCGAAAATGTATTTTAGTGGATCACTCGAGAGCGGCATGGAACTTACTCCTACCATAAGCTAGCCAAGCAATCAATCCTCCTCCGTTTTAACTATATACCTTTGTAAATATCAAGAGGACTTTTGGGTGAAGGGTTAGGATTGGGTTAAAGGTAGGTGGTTGGGTTAGTGGTTATTGAAAAGGGCGAAAAGCGTAACAAGCGTCGGTTTTCCTAAGACTTTTTATTTTTGAACTTTTTATTTTGATGAAGCCTTTATTTAAACAAAGTTATTTTTGATAAACTTGTTTGTTTATTTCTTTTGCTTCATCTTCATCATCAATTTTTTTTTTTGAAAAGTCAAACGAAAAACCGGGCTTGTTACTAAAACAAAGGGTTAAAAATGAAAAGGTTTAGGCTCAAATGGGCTAACTAGGGGGATTTTGGGTAGGTGGTAAAAAAAAAAGAATAAAAATAATGGTGTAGAAAAAAAAGGGTTAGTCCTAATGCCTCCATCATTTACTTACTCGGGTTTAAGTTGGTAAGGACTGGGAATGCATCGTTGTGGCAAGTTCTAGAGTTGTAAGAACCAAGCGGCTATTCACACAAGAAACAAAAAATGAGCATTTAGTTTTAATGATATGTATTTGTGTGCTCAATAAAGGCTCAAAACTCACTTTTGTGGGAATGGGTTTTTATGTGATCAAGTATATATTATCAAATTTTAACTAAGCTTGTCATGCCTTTTCATAATTTTCTTATGTTGGTTCTTTTTATCACGACGCTATCGGTTGTAAATTTGTAAAAATATAACCTTTTTAGAATTTTGAAATTCCCAAGTTAAACCTAGACAAGTAAAAAAAATAAAAATTTTTGAAAAAAAATTTGGGGTGACTAGCGGTTCCAATAGAGTTTTGTGTAAGGCTTGTAATTAGGACTTGCAAGATTCAAGGTTCCCCCACACTTAAATTACACATTGTCCTCAATGTGTCCCAAAAATAAGTTTTTAGGTTGATTGAATGTGTAAAAAGGTGTTAAAAGCAAAAAATTTTTGTTACTGGGCGCTGAACACGGCCCCGTCTTGTCCGGGCACGGCCCCGTGTTCAATTGTCAGTAACAAATAATTTTCAAAAGAAACAGAAGCCTGGACACGGGGGCGTGTTGAGTGAACACGGCCCGTGTCCAGTTACCTGAACTGGGGAACCTTTGCAGACTGTGCAGCATGGGGCCGTGTTGGGCGGACACGGCCCGTGCTGAGCTTACTGTAATGAAGAAATTTTGTCGGATGGTCCTGTTTTTCTGCATGGGTTGCTGGTGCAACTTTCCCTTGTTTCCTTTGCCATCTCAATTGTGTTTCATTTATTTCATCACCATCCAAACACCAATTTTAACTAAAACCATCATTCATTAAATCATAGAGAAATACATAGTAGTCCTAAAAATTTAAAAACAGAGCAAAAAATAAAAGTTAAAAGTCCTAAGTTAGATAGGTCAAGTGGTACTTAAAATCTTCCTAAGGAGTTCTACTTCTACAATAAGAACCAAAATTCCGGAAGTAGTTTTCCGGTTTCTAGAATTTTGTAGAACTCTAATCCGAATGGTGTCCCGTAGATGTTGCTAAAGCCATTCTTCTATCTCTCTCGGGAGAAGGGAGGCGGCTTCATGTTCCTCAACATCTTGTGGAGGGGGAGCGACACCAATCGGAACCCCTTGTAGTATGTATTGAGGGGGCTCCGGATGTAAGGCGTACCATTCGGCCGGAATGATGACCTCCGGTACCACGTTCCATGCCCTTTGGGTGTTGATCGGAACCAAAGGAGGAGAGGAGAGAATGTTCAACCTTTGGTGCAAAAGGTTGACCTCCCGGAGACATCCTTCTAGTCCCACCGTAAGATGATTAATACGGTCGACCAATGCTTCTTCTACCCCCCGTTATTTCATCAATGGCTTCTCTTAAAGCGTAGACGTAGTTCACAAGAGAAACTTCAACCGTTGATGATCTTCTCCCCTGCTGGTTGCTCCTGTTGTGTGACGAAGACGTTCCGCTAGTTCTGCTCGCCATTCTGAGAAACCAAGCTGAAAGGAGCTCAATTTTATGGGACCAGTACCTTGGACACGGCCCCGTGTTCACCGAACACGGCCCCGTGTTCAGGTGTCTGTAGAATTTTGGAATAAGGAATCTTGGAGTTTTAATTTGTTTTTATGATTTTTAAAACATTTTTGAACAGAAACAACTTAAAACATTGTTGTAGAACTTATTTTTAACAAGATTCCATAAATAAAATCTAACAAACACCTCAATAAAGCTTTGAAATTAGGTGAATCTCAAACTTTAATGGAGGTATAAGGAAAAATTGAAGAAGATGAAAGTGGATAAAAGAGGAAACGACAAGAGGATAGTTGAGAAACTTCTTTTAGAACATACCTAGGATAGTATGTGAGAATATTCCCCAAATCTCTGTCCCTGTAATGGTTCAAATGTGCAGAATTCTTGGCTGCATTTATAGAAAATGACAGTACGTTGCACACGGCCCCGTGTCGGCTGGACACGGCCCCGTGTGCAGACAGAATCCTGACACATTTTTGTCCGTATTCTAATAAAATCAGAAGAGAATCTTTAGGTGGGCACGGGGGCGTGTTGACCTGGACACGGCCCCGTGTCTATAAGCTGTCTTATGGAATTTGTTCTATTTTCAAGGAATTTTTCCGGATCGGGTGGTTCCTTACTGGATGGAACAACCCCAAAGTTCCTAAGATACCTTAATTGTTCTAAACTAAGACGAGAACGCAAGAGGTTGTCGGTGAGGGTGATTCCTATGCTATAAGTAGGTGGACAAGTCCAACCCTTTCCCGGGCTCTCGTTAAAGAAGGTGTATGTCGAATCACTCAGGTCTATGTATACATCGAACGAAGTCGATGGGGAGTCCTTCACGGCAAAATCGACACATGGACGACTATCGCTCAAGTCCTCACTAGAGTTAGAAGTATCGTCGGAAACAACGAGGTTGTTTGAATGCGATCCCAACACTTCTTCTTGGTCATTGTCTTGAGATAGATCTTGGCTGGTGTAGATGGAGGGCAGCCAGTGGGGTATTGTGCGATAGGAGGTTCCCAACTAAACTAAAGGGGAAATTCTACAGGGTAGTAGTTAGGCCCGCTATGATATATGGAACAGACTGTTGGGCTATCAAGAAGACACAAGCGCGCAAGATGGATGTAGCAGAGATGAGGATGCTGAGGTGGATGTGTGGACACACGAGGTTAGATCGGATAAGAAACGAGGTTTTTAGGGAAAGATTAGGAGTGGCTAGTATATCAGAGAAGATTAAGGAGGGGAGATTGAGATGGTTTGGGCATGTGAAGCGGAGGGAAATGACGGCATCAGTTAGAGTAGTGGAAACTCTCACTGTGGAGGGGAGGAGAGGAAGAGGCAGACCCAAACTGACATGGGATGAGCAGATTAGGCATGATTTATTAGAGTTGCATCTTTCTGAGGACATGGTCCAAGATAGGACTTCGTGGAGGCGTAGGATTAGGGTTAAGGAATTACAGAAGATATCGCAGTAAGGTCTTAGGGGTATTTTAGGGACGTAGGTTTTCCTTACTCTTTAAGGGACTTTTCCGGTGATCGCCTTCTTGTGTTTATGCCCAAATGATGTTGTATGCTATTATACTTGATTTACATTATATTGTGTCACTCTGACCACTTTCTTGGTATGGTTGACTTCTTATTTCTAGATTCTTTGACTTGGTGTGTTGGTATGTTGTTCGTTTTCGAGCCGAGGGTCTCTCTGGAAGCAGCCTCTCTATCCCTATGGATAGAGGCAAGGTCTGTCTACATCCCACCCTCCCCAGACCCTATAAGTAGCTTCGCTATTTGTGGGATTTTACTGGGTATGGTTGTTGTTGTTGTTGTATCCTAAGTTCTTTTAACCAATTAATAATTAAATCTTCTAATTGAAATAATTCATCAAGAAGCATTTCTCCTAGAAAATCCGGTTGATAGCATTCGAGGGAGTGATAGGGATTATTTTTACTTTCGCCCCTCTTAAGGATACAGGAAAACAATGGGTCTATATAGTGGGGCTTATAATTTAGAAAATAACATTATAATTCCTTATGGGAACCACCACATATTTGACACCACGTACCATAAGAGTGTCGAAAGTAAAAAGCATCAGTATCACTCATGTTTGTGTCAGAAATTACCAACCGCCGGGATCTTACGGTTCTGTTTTCAGTAACTGAAACTTGGGCACGGGGGCGTGTTGAGTGGGCACGGCCCCGTGTTCAGCTTACTGTCTGACTTAAAACAAGACTGCCAGTTCCAATGATTGGGCACGGGGCGTGTTCAGCGGGCACGACCCGTGCTGAGTTCTGCAGAAGCTGAAAAACTAAGAAAAATCCTAAAAAAAAAATGAAAAATAAGAAAAACGATTAGGCCGCTGGTTCCTAACTTTCTTAAAATCCTTGTGTCCCCGGCAGCGGCGCCAAAAACTTGATGCGTGTTAGGTGTATATATAGGTTTAAGTATATTTTAAGCCCTTTTTACACTTTTATTAGCCAAGTTTTAAATTTATAAAACACGATATTTACTAACACTAAACACACATATGGGCAAGTGCACCCATCGTTGGCGTAGTATAGTGTTGGTAAGATACCGAGGTCGTCCAAGGACACAAGAGCTTTTAGTACCGGTTTATCCTCAACGTCTAATCAAGTCAAAAAGTTAGAAAAAGGTTTTTAAACTAAGAAAAATAAAAACTAACTAAAATGCTGAAAATAAAAATAAAAGAAAAACAGATAGACAAGATGAATCACTTGGTTCCGACTCGTGTATAGTGTAACATTTGATTATTTCCGCACTTTTGCACTTATTTAAGAGATTATCTTAGTTATTGTAGTAGGCCCCTCTTTTGAAGGCGACGTTACCCTCACCCCAGTAGTTTGAGTCAGCAAGGATACAATCCTAAAAGGGTAGATTATTGAAAGATAATTAATTAAGTTATTAATGCAGTATTATGGTAGGCCCCTCTTTTGAAGGCGACGTTACCCTCGGCTAAGTAGTCTGAGTCAGCAGGGATACAGTCCTAAGTAGCCGGGTTATAGTATTAATAGTAGTTTAACTTATGAGGGGATCAAAGAGTTTGGACCCCCGCCATCCAATACCGTTAAGCATTGAAGGAGGTCCTACTAAATTTGACCCAGGTCCATTGCAGGACCTCTAAACGCTGAACAATGGCAAGACTCTTAGCAAACCGTTCCCGTGTCCAGTGGGCACGGCCTATTTATAGGCTGATCAGGAGCCCGGGCACGGCCCCGTGTCCAGGAGCCCGGGCTGATCAGGAGCCCGGGCTGATCAGCTTGCAAGAGCTCTAAGCACTCCTATTTATAGGCTGATCAGGAGCCCGGGCACGGCCCCGTGTCCACATCCTTCTCTTTCTTCATTAAATGCAGCTTGTCTTTATTAGTTGACCACGCCCCCGTGTCCGCTGAGCACGACCCCGTGTGCAGAAGCATATCTGTACTATGAAGATTTGCCTAGATTGTGCGAATCTTATAGTTGACCACGGCCCCGTGCCCGCTGAGCACGGCCCCGTGGTGGGCAATGGAAGCTTCTACCACTTTGTCTTTTCTGCTGACACTTGGGCACGCCCTTGTGCTCACCGCGCACGGGGCGTGTTCAGCCTTCTGTTCTCTTGTTTTGCTTGGGAAGATGCTGTCGTGGGGTCGGGCATGTCACGTTTGTTCCTTTTCTTGTATTTATGTTAGATTTTGCAGTCTTTTTGCTTCTTTTGTTAATTTGAGTTCATTTAATCCTGAAAATACAAAAGGAAGACAAAAGCACACGTTTTCCAACATTAGTACTAAAAAAGGGTTAGTTTTATGCCACATTTGATGTAATTTATATGTTGCATTTTGCACACATCAAATACCCCCACACTTGAATCTTTGCTTGTCCTCAAGCAAAACTTTTTGTAATGTGGCTTTACACTCCCAAATGGAATGGGTAGAAGAGAAAGTTTTTGGGCTTGTCATAGAGTGTCGGGATTTCCAAGATTCTTTATTTAGTTTTATTTTTATTTATTTACAATCCTATTCGTCATGATTTATTTAAAACTTTTCATAAGATAAATTACTTATTAGGGCATAACATGCCTCTTTAAAATTTCATTTATATACAAGTTCACATACCTCACGGGGATCACTCAACACTCGGTCGAAAATGTATTTTAGTGGATCACTCGAGAGCGGCATGGAACTTACTCCTACCATAAGCTAGCCAAGCAATCAATCCTCCTCATTTTTATCTATATACCTTTGTAAATATCAAGAGGACTTTTGGGTGAAGGGTTAGGATTGGGTTAAAGGTAGGTGGTTGGGTTAGTGGTTATTGAAAAGGGCGAAAAGCGTAACAAGCGTCGGTTTTCGTAAGACTTTTTATTTTTGAACTTTTTATTTTGATGAAGCCTTTATTCAAACAAAGTTATTTTTGATAAACTTGTTTGTTTATTTCTTTGCTTCATCTTCATCATCAATTTTTTTTTTTTTGAAAAGTCAAACGAAAAACCGGGCTTGTTACTAAAACAAATGGTTAAAAATGAAAAAGGTTTTGGTGGGTGAAAGGGTGTTTGGTTTGGGTTAAGAAATGAAAAGGTTTAGGCTCAAAGGGGCTAACTAGGGGGATTTTGGGTAGGTGGTAAAAAAAAGAAGAAAAATAATGGTGTAGAAAAAAAAGGGTTAGTCCTAATGCCTCCATCATTTACTTCACTAATAAAAGAAGACCCATTTGAAATCAACATTACACCGGTTCCATGTTTTTTTCAAAATTCCTTTATTAGTAATGTCACGATTGATAAAGATCTTTGTGTTAACATAATGCCTAATTACATTTTCGAAAAATTAAGTATTAGTGATTTTTCTCCACTTCAAATACCCATTTTTCTATCCAATCGGAAAGTAATAAAATCAATCGATGTAGTTGAGGATGTGTTGGTTCAAACAAATCAAATGGTAATCCCAACTGACTTTGTCATCCTCGATGACGCTCCTCTAGTGTTGGGACGAACTTTTGTAAAAACCCACAAAGCTTTGAAAAACCAGAAGTACAACAATCTATCTATTCAATTAGGGGCATTTAAAAAAAGTGTCGATCTTGAGCGTTCAATGAAATATCCTTTCGGCAATAATGACCCCCTAATTGAAGATGAAGATGAACCACCCGATACAAGTGAAAAGATTGACCACTTTGTTGAAGAAGAGGTCGCCATAGAACAAACTTTTAAAGTTCTTGATCAAAATGAGCAACCAAATAAGGAGTCTCCTAAAGACCCACCTCTTGAGCTCAAAGAACTTCCGAAAGGTTTGGAATATGCTTTTCTAGACAAAGATGGTAAATCACCTGTAATTATTTCGTCTAAATTAAGTAGAGTAGAAAAAGAAAAATTAATTAAACTTTTGAAAAAACACAAAAATGTGATCGCTTGGAAGCTTGTAGATATTAAAGGAATAAGTTCTTCCATGTGCACGCACAAAATTTTAATGAATGATGACTACAAATCGGTAATACAACCACAACGTAGAGTAATTCCAAATGTCCAAGAAGTGGTTAAAAACGAAGTCATGAAATTACTTGACGCCGGACTTATTTACCCTATCTCCGATAGTCCTTGGGTGAGTCCCATCCAAGTAGTTCCAAAGAAAGGAGGTATGATGGTAATAACTAACGAAAAGAATGAATTAATACCAACGAGAACCGTCACAGGATGGAGAGTATGTATAGATTATAGACGGTTAAATGAAGCAACAAGGAAAGATCACATTCCTTTGCCCTTCATTGATCAAATGTTAGAAAGACTATCCGGTCATAAATTTTATTGTTTCTTGGATGGTTGTTCAGGTTACTTTCAAATTCCGATAGCACCCGACGACCAAGAAAAGACAACATTCACATGTCCCTACGAAACTTTTGCTTATCGACGCATGCCATTTGGTCTATGTAATGCCCCCGCAACCTTCCAACGTTGCATGGTGGCCATCTTCCATGACATGATAGAAAAGACAATGGAAGTCTTCATGGACGACTTTTCTATCTTTGGAGATTCATATGACCAATGCCTCGATAACCTTGAACGAATGCTATCCCGATGTGAGGAAACTAACCTCGCCCTTAATTGGGAAAAATGTCATTTCATGGTAACGGAGGGAATAGTACTCGGTCACAAAATCTCAAGCGAAGGAATGGAGGTTGATCGAGCAAAAATAGACAATATTTCTCGATTACCACCACCATCCTCCGTTAGAGCAATCAGAAGTTTCTTAGGGCATGCCGGATTTTATAGGCGGTTTATCAAAGACTTTTCTAAAATCTCAAGGATTCTAACAAAATTACTTGAAAAAGATGCCCCTTTCATCTTTGACAAGGATTGCAATCAAGCATTTCTAACACTCAAGGAAATGCTAGTCAATGCACCTATCATGATAGCGCCTAATTGGAAATTACCTTTCGAAATCATGTGTGATGCAAGTGACTTTGCCGTTGGAGCAGTCTTGGGACAAAGAAAAGAAAAGCATTTTCACCCAATTTATTATGCTAGTAAAACACTTAACGATGCACAAGAAAATAAACAACAACTGAAAAAGAGTTACTAGCTGTGGTATTTGCTTTTGATAAATTTCGTTCTTATCTTGTTCTTTCTAAGACAATAGTCTATACAGATCATGCAGCCATTCGATACCTTTTCAAGAAACAGGACGCTAAACCCCGTTTGATTCGGTGGATTCTACTCCTCCAAGAATTTGATATTTAAATCAAAGACAAAAGAGGAGCAGAAAACACCGCAGCAGATCATCTTTCGCGCTTAGAAGACCCAGCTTTGGAGGCAACCAGGGACGAGCAAATCAACGAAAAATTTCCAACGGAGTCCCTAGAAATGGTGGAATACAGAGAACAACCATGGTATGCTGACTATGCTAACTACCTAGCTAGCGGTATAGTCGCCAAAGGATGGCCACATCACCAAAGAAAGAAATTCTTTGCTGATGTAAAGCATTACTTTTGGGAAGGTCCTTATCTTTTCAAAATGTGTGCCGACCAACTCATCCGACGGTGCGTACATGGTAGCGAGGCAAGAAGAATTCTCCGCCATTGTCATGAAGGTCCATACGGAGGACATCATGGTGCCGCTAGTACCGCACGAATGGTATTCAATTCAGGATTTTATTGGCCTACCATTTACAAAGACGCCCAAAGTCTTGTCAAGACATGTGACGTTTGCCAAAGATCAGGTAATATTTCTTCCAAAAACGAAATGCCACAAAATGGCATTCTTGTTTGTGAAATTCTTTATGTGTGGGGACTCGACTTTATGGGACCTTTCCCACCGTCAAAAGGAAACAAATATATACTTGTGGCGGTAGATTACTTGTCTAAATGGGCCGAGGCCGAGGCACTTCCAACAAACGATGGAAGAGTCGTGGTAACATTTCAGAAAAAATTATTCTCTCGTTTTGGCACACCTAAAGCATTAATAAGTGATAGAGGTACCCATTTTTGTAATCATCAACTTGAAATTTTTTTTAACAAGATATGGGGTCTATCACCGGGTCTCAACAGCATATCACCCTCAAACAAACGGACAAGCCGAAGTGACTAATAGAGGTTTAAAACGAATACTTGAAAAGACCGTAGGGTTAAATAAAAAGGAATGGGCCGATAAATTAGATGATGCTTTATGGGCTTTTTGAACTGCTTATAAAACAACAATAGGTACAACCCCATATAAGCTCGTCTATGGAAAAAGTTGTCATTTGCCAGTAGAAATAGCTCACAAGGCCTACTAGGCAATAAAAAATGTAAACTTAGATTTAGAATTTGCCGGTAAAAATCGATTTTGTCAATTAAATGAATTAGACGAATTAAGGAATTATGCATACTCTAACTCTGAAATTTATAAGGAAAGAATGAAAAATTTGCATGATAAGCACATTAAACCTAATGAATTTCGAGTAGGAGATCAGGTTCTGTTGTCTAATTCACGACTTCGATTGTTTCCGGGTAAACTAAAGTCTAGGTGGTCAGGACCTTTTTCCATCACCCATATTTTCCCACACTGTGCAGTAGAAATTAAATCTCGAAATGGGATTCCATTCAAAGTCAATGGCCAACGGCTGAAGCTCTATCAAGGATTCATTGAGGATGAAGAGGAAGAAATCTCGCTTCAAACGGTCGAAGAGTAAAAGCATCAACATCATGCCTGGTAAGTTACGAACAAGCGGGTTGACATCTAAATCGGTAAGTCTTCTAACCAAGTTTTGGGAAAACAGGGCACTCACACGAGCACTTATCCTAAAAAAAATTAAAATCGCTCGGCACGGGGCCGTGTCCGCTGGACAACGAGCCGTGTCCGCGCAACTGTCGGGATAAAACCCCCTTTTTCATAACTGTTCTTCATTCCACACGCCCCGTTTCCATGAAAACTCTCTGGTTCAGGCGATTTTTCTGCACGATTTCGACGTCTCCTCTACTTCTAACAACATCAAGGTATGATTCTATCATCATTAGTAGTTAGATTAAGCACTTGCATGTAGTTAAAACATCCAAAATTTGGGGAAAAATCTAGGGTTCTTGAACTTCATCCGGATCGAACCTCAAATTTTTGCATAAATCTGTTAGCATTAGTTTAGATTCATGTTATAGGAAGTAAATCCACTTGTATTGTTCATAGATTCGCCCGATTTCTCACAAAAACCCCAAACCCTTGTTTTTGAACCGAAAAAGATAAAATTGAAGGGATAAACGGTTTGTTTTAGGAAAAACGGCACTTGGGGTTCCATTTTCGGGGAAAACCGCCCCTACTGGACCAAAAATTTTCAAGTTTTCGGGACCGGGTCGAAAAATGGGATTTTTGGGAAATAGACGCCTGGACACGGGGTCGTGCTCGCTGAGCTTGGGGGCGTGTCCAGCCAATTTCTGACCAACTCGGGGCATGTCCGCCGTGTTCAGCCGACTGTTTTCAGTTTTCTTCGAAAATTTCACTGTTTCGTGCTAATTGTTTGGTGTATTCTTTCAGATGTCCAAGAAATTCACAAGGTTCAATGCAAATGAGCTGGATGCTAAGGCAAGATACGATGTGCTTCGAACCAGGCCGGAGGAATACCCACGACAAGTGTGCATGGAACTTTTAGGAGCAGTGAACCAATGGGACCATTTCAACAACCTAGTCACCTGGCCACTAAGTGTCACACCCTCAAAAACCACATGCAGAGTACCACCGCGAGGCGTGTGACATGACCAGGATCCAGCCACCAATTATACTGAGTTTATAATTAATAATAAGAATGTTCACCAACCCTAATGGTTAGTAAATGCCATAGTTAAAGTTCAAAAGTTTTAAGTTTAAATAACAGTTTAAGTGAGTAGCGGAAGCATAGGCAAAACAGTTCAAACAAAGTTCATAGTTCAAGTTTATTTAGAACCAAACACACGGGTTAAGACGACCACTACACATCCCCAAGCTGCAAGCTCCTGAGTCACTGGGTACCTGCAAAGCATGCAGTAGGGTATCAACATAATGTTGGCGAGTTCACGAGTTTGTCCAGTTTTTAATTCCAAAAACTTGTTTCACTAGTTAATTTACCCATTTATACTATGCCAAGGGGAGCTACCCCTTAAGTAAGATAGTAAACTGTTTTTACAATACTGAATACTATTCATCCGTATGTTTCCGTAGTGCCCCATTTGTCAATGTTCTATCATCATTGACGGTTTGCCAGAGTCTATTAGTTCACTCCCGATCCTTTACAGGCACGGTGTGAGGCTGGATCAACCTAAATAGCGCTATTAACTAATAATCCCGTTCGCCAGGCCCCGGCGACTAATCGGTATTAATGAGTGAGGACTTGAGTGATAGAGTTTCGTTTAGTATTGCTTGTTGCATCCAGTATAAAAAGTAATTAACTAAGGGTCCCGCATAAGGGGAGAAAAGTAGGTTTGTATCCTTTACAAAGGGATAGTATTGTTTAAGTTTCGTTTCCCAACCACCGGGAACGCATGCTTTAAAAGTTATGAACTCACCTTGGGTTGCTCGGCAGACAGTTTACTTGGTTAAGTGTGCTGGTCACCACGTCCTAATATGGTTACCAGTATGGGTCAGGCTCGGGTACAAATAAGTAACATATATCTTACACGCATCTAACACATAGCATGCATATAATCATCTGTTAAGTTATTGAGCCTGTTCTAATATTTGAGCAGTCTACTAGTAACAGTTAACACATAACATATATGTCGTTCAAGGTTATTGGGCCCGTCCTATCGTGCTAGCAATTCAAGCAGAAATCAGTTAACACTTAGTCCACACAGAAAGCAGTCCGTTAAACCAATATGGCCCAATAACAGCATGGCCCAATCGAAACCACTGATAAGTTGAATCCCCTGACGAGTGGTCTCGAGTCGAAACCACTGAGAAACGGTCTCGAGTCGCAACTTCCGTCGTAGGCATGGGCTGTGGTTTCGAGTGCCATCCACTGATGGTGAAGCTGAAGAGTGGTCTCGAGTCGAAACCACCAATCTCGAGTCATGTATTTTTGTGTCGCAACAGGGCAGTGCTTTGACTCGCAACCACTGGTGGTCTCGAGTCGCAACACTGATGAGCCACCTGCTGAGTCGAGACCTTTGTCGAGGCCACTGATGAAACAACTGTTCTCGATTAGTCAGTTGATGGTCTCGAGTTGTCACTTGATGATCTCGAGTCGAAACCGAGGGTCTCGACTTGCACGCATGATGATGGCATCCTTCTAGAACATGCCAGCTTGTACTAACCAATCACGTTTCACAATCATGCTCCTATGTACTAACCAATTAAATACCACAAACATGTTTTCTTGTCTAAAATCTAAATCAAACAGATCAAACATCACATATTCAAATATTCATATCAACATTCAAACTGTTCATCATTTTAGGGTTTTCTCAACATGCATATTCATTTAAACATATAACACCTAGTTAATAAATCATTTAAAACAACATCATCATCAAACTTCACACGAGATTATGTTGGCATATTGTTCATACATTTCTATAATATTCACAACAACTTAAATGTCACTAAACAAGGCACTTTCCTAGCATGAATCAATTGGTCAAAACATACTAATCTCATCCGTTTTATTCAACATTTCCATCACTTATTCAGCCTAAACATTTTAACAAGCCATTTAAGGTCACCTACACACATTTAGCTATTTTGAACATGTATTTCATTCATCAACCACATAAATACTTAGTACACATCAAAACACTAACCGGCTAGGTTCGAGGTGTGAGGGTATGAAGGGTCGATCAAAGAACTTCCATGTGATGATCTTCAAGTAATCCGAGAATCCCTTGTGGTTGCCGGTTTGATCCGAGAGGAGGAAAGGTGATGTGATTAGGGTTTTAGAGAGAGAGAATGTTTGAGGTATGTTTGGTGCAAATGGTGGTTAATGGGGTTTTATACCCGGTCCTATGACTCGAATGGCTAAGGGAGGGTTACGGCCCACTGGCCCAACTGTTCACTCGAGACCGAGTGGTCTCGAGTTGGGTCCATTGTGGTCTCGGCTCACTTATATTCATATATAACATACGTACATACAACCCATAGCACATCAAGGTAATCACAACTTGCATTTAATATTATATGTACACCAAATGCTAATACAAGAAAGGTGTTCCGGAAAACCTAGAGTGTCACACTAAGAGTCGCCCTAACTACTCTCCTACGCTCGGTCCACGAATATAATCTGGAATTCTATAGCACATTCGTGTTCAATTCAAGGTGCGACCCATTTGATAATGATGGGGTAGAATTCCGATGTGGGGGAACCAAGTACTCGATTTCGATGGCACAGTTTGGGTCGATAGTGGGGTTGTATGCGGAGGAAGATGCGGGTAATGAAGAAAACACCGCAGGGTTACGTGAACTAGGAGAAAACGAACGCCAAGCCGCTTGGGCTCAAATAGGAGAAGGAATCTACAACCCAAGTAGCACTAAGAGCACTAAGTTGAGGGACCCTCTTTACCGCTACATCCATAGGGTCCTCACTTACTCTCTTAGTCAAAGGCATGACAGCAGTGGCGTCGTAGGGTTAAGAGATCTGGTGGTCCTTTATTGCATTCACAACCGCAGACACTTAGATGTTCCATGCCTCCTGCTCCGAAACATGCATTGGAACCGGCTTGCTACTCCTACAACCCCTATCTTCTTCGGGGGGTGGATATACCGTCTCTTCAGGCATTTTGTGAACATGCCAAGGTCTTTCCAAAAGAGCCCATGGTCGGGAAGAGTGGACACACACATCTGCCGCTCCATGAACTTGATTTATGAAGCCGAAGACGGGTCGGTTAGCTTTCAAAGAGTCCAGGGGCATGCATGGAACCCGCAAGAGGCACTCGTCCTTCACGCTCCACAGTTCCAACCACCTCCTTAATACCAATACCCGCCCCATGGTGATCCGGGCCAGTCCTCCTCACAAGGAGGCGGTTTTCCTAACTTCCAAAGTTTACATGATTTACTGCAGGAAAACCTCATGTGCACCAGGAACACCTATAACTTGGCCAGCAACACATACACCCGGGTCGGAGCAATTGAGAGAAACATCTCCGACATTCAGGATGACATCGGGAACATCCAGGAGTACATGGCAGGGCACGGAGGAGGAGGTGATGATGAAGACGAGGATATGGACTAGGCGGAAGGAGTAGAGGCAGGATCAGCTGGTAGGAGGTACCACAGGTTAACCCTCTTTTCTTTTGAACAATTTCTGGCCTGCGTGTCGTGTGTTGAACAATTTACTTTCCTTTAACTCTTTTTACTTTCTGCATTTGTTTATCTTTTTAACTTTGTGATGTGGATGTTGAACTATGGTAATTTAGGATGCTTGCTATGGTTTGGTGTAGTGTTTATTGATAAAACAGGTACATACGAGGCTTAGAGCACTAAACTTTAGTGCTACTAAAGCCGGGACAGGAAAACCGAAGCCAGAAACTTGTTTTTCGCCTTTGCAGATTGTCTACACGGGGTCGTGTCCAGCCGACACGCCCCCGTGCCCAATTCCCCAGACCTGCTGTTTGTTTAGTTCTGCAGATTTTTGCCAGACACGGGGTCGTGCCCAGCCAACACGCCCCTGTGTCCACCTTCTGTAAGTTTTCGTTACTGGCACTCTGACCACGGGGTCGTGTTCATCCGACACGAGCTCGTGTCTAGACGCCCAGTAAAATAAAATTTTGCTTTTTCACACCTTTTTACACATTCAATCAACCAAAAAACTTATTTTTGGGACACATTGAGGACAATGTGTAATTTAAGTGTGGGGGGATGCTAAAACCTTGAATCTTGCAAGTCCTAATTACAAGCCTTACACAAAACTCTATTGGAACCGCTAATCACCCCAAATTTTTTCAAAAAAAAATTCATTTTTTTTACTTGTCTAGGTTTAATTTGGGAATTTCAAGTTCTAAAAAGGTTATATTTTTACAAATTTACAACCGATAGCGTCGTGATAAAAAGAACCAACATAAGAAAATTATGAAACGACATGACAAGTTTAGTTAAAATTTGATTATATATACTTGATCACATAAAAACTCATTCCCACAAAAAGTGAGTTTTGAGCCTTTATTGAGCATACAAATACATATCTTTAAACTAAATGCTCATTTTTCGTTTCTTGTGTGAATAGCCGCCTGGTTCTTACGACTCTAGAACTTGCCACGACGATACATTCCCGGTCCTTACCAACTTAAACCCGAGTAAGTAAATGATGGAGGCATTAGGACTAACCCTTTTTATTTCTACACCATTATTTTTCTCTTTTTTACCACCTACCCAAAATCCCCCTAGTTAACCCCTTTGAGCCTAAACCTTTTCATTTCTTAACCCAAAACAAACACCATTTTATCCACCAAAACCTTTTTATTTTAAACCATTTGTTTTAGTAACAAGCTTGGTTTTTCTTATGACTTCCTTATGTTGAAAAAAAAAATTTGATGATGATGATGAAGCCAAAAGAAATAAACAAACAAGTTTATCAAAAAAAAAGAACTTTGTTTGAAAGAAATGCTTCATCAAAATAAAAAGTTATGAAAAATAAAAAGTATTCTGAAAACCGATGTTTTTTACGCCTTTCGCCTTTTTTCTACTAACCACTAACCCAACCACCTACCTTTAACCCAAGCCTAACCCTTCACCCCAAAAGTCCTCTTGATGTTTACAAAGGTGTATAGTTAAAAAGGAGGAGGATTGATTGCTTGGCAAGCTTATGGTAGGAGTAAGTTCCATGCCGCTCTCGAGTGATTAACTAAAATACTTCTTCGGCCGAGTGTTGAGTGATCCCCCGTGAGGTATGTGACCTTGTATATAAATGGAATTTTAAAAAGACATGTTATGCCCTAATAAGTAATTTATCTTATGTAATGTTTTAAATAAATCATGACGAATAAGATTGTAAATAAATAAAAATAAAACTTAATAAAGAATCTTGGAAATCCCGACACTCTATGACAAGCCCAAAAACCTTCTCTTCTACCCATTCCATTTGGGAGTGTAAAGCCACATTATAAAGAGTTTTGCTTGAGGACAAGCAAAGATTCAAGTGTGGGGGTATTTGATGTGCACAAAATGCAACACATAAATTACATCAGTTGTGGCATAAAACTAACCATTTTTAGTACTAATGTTGGAAAAAGTGTGTTTTTGTCTTCCTTTTGTATTTTCAGGATTAAATGAACTCAAATGAATAAAAGAAGCAAAAAGGCAGCTAAATCTAACATAAATAAAAGAAAAGGAACAAATGTGGCATGCCCGACCTCCCGACAGCATCTTCCCAAGCAAAACAAGAGAACAGAAGACTGAACACGCCCCGTGCTCAGTGGGCACGGGGGCGTGCCCAAGTGTCAGCAGAAAAGACAAAGTTGTAGAAGCTTCTATCACCCACCACGGGGGCGTGCCCACTGGACACGGGGCTGTGATCAACTCTAAGATTCGCAGAATCTTGGGAAATCTTGATAGTACAGATACGCTTCTGCACACGGGGTCGTGCCCAGCAGACACGAGGGCATGGTTAACTAATGCAGACAAACTGCAATTAATGAAGAAAGAGGAGGAGGATGGACACGGGGCCGTGCCCAATGGACACGGGGCCGTGCCCGAGCTGCTGTTCAGGCTATAAATAGGGGTGCTTGGCTCATTTGCAAACCATCCCTTGGCACACCACCTCTCTCACACTTCACCCACCCACCACCACCATCATAACACCATCATCCACCACCATCATCCATCATCCATCATAGAGTGTGTGAGTCATCTCGGGATCCAAGATTGATCGTAAGAGTTCTTGACAATCAAAGGCCATGTTTGCCTAAGTCTCTTACATCACTTGGTGAAGACAAGTGTCTAGTGTAATACTTTTTATTTTTAATCTTTTCGCACTTTTTATTTGGTTATGTATTAATGACTTTAATAACTAGTTTCTTATGTCGAAGGTGATTCTTCCTTATCGTTTGTCCGTGGTGTCTTGGCATTATTTTACTATCTATATAAAATAAAAGATTTTCACCATTCATATCTCCACGGTCTATATGGAGATATCTTGGCTACTTGGTCGGGGGTTCAGGGAACGGTTTGGTAAGAGTCTTGCCTTGTTCAGTGTATAGATCCTGCAAGTACTTGGGTCAAATTTAGTAGAACCTCCTTCAATACCCACCGGTATTGGATGGCGGGGGTCCAAACTCTTTGATCCCCTCATATGTAAGCTACTATTAAAACTTTAACCTGGCTACTTAGGACTGTATCCTTGCTGACTCAGACTACTTATCCGAGGGTAACGTCACCTTCAAAAGAGGGGCCTACCACATTATGCATTAATAACTTAATTAATTATCTTTCAATAATTCGACCCTTTAGGATTGTATCCTTGCTGACTCAAACTACTGGGTTGAGGGTAACGTCACCTTCAAAAGAGGGCCTACTACAATAACTAAGATAATCTCTTAAAAAGTGCAAAAGTGCGGAAATAATCAAAGGTTACACTACATACGAGTCGGATCCAAGTGATTCATCTTGTCTATCTGTTTTTACTTATATTTTATTTTTCCGCATTTTAGTTAGTTTTATTTTTCTAGTTTAAAAAACCTTTTTCTAACTTTTGATTTGATTAGACGTTGAGGATAAACCGGTATTAAAAGCTCTTGTGTCCTTGGACGACCTCGGTATCTTACCAACACTATCCTACGCTCACGATGGGTGCACTTGCCCATATGTGTGTTTAGTGTTAGTAAATATCGTGTTTTATAAATTTAAAGCTTGACTAAAAATTGTAAAAGGGCTTAAAATATACATAAAAATATAGCACACTTCACGCACATCAACTTTATTACTAAGTTACCCCGTACACCTGCTGGTCATGATAGTATTTGGGTGATTATTGACCGTTTAACTAAATCAGCCCCCTTTCTTCCTATTCGCGAAGATTATAAAGTGGAGAAACTTGCTAGGATCTATACCGATGAGATTATATGTCGTCATGGCATCCCTCTTGACATAATCTCTGACCGTGATGGTCGTTTTACTTCATGTCTTTGGCAAACATTTCAGTCCGTTATGGGTTCGCACTTGAATCTTAGCACGGACTTTCATCCTAAGACGGATGGACAGACCGAGCGTACTATTCAAACCCTAGAGGACATGCTCCGTTCCTGTGTCATCGACTTTGATGGTAACTGGGATGTACATTTACCATTGATTGAGTTCTCGTACAACAACAACTATCATTCCAGTATTCAGATGGCTCCTTTCGAAGCCTTGTATGGACGGAAATGCCGATCTCCTCTCAGCTGGCATGAGGTTGGGGAAAAGCAGTTCACTGGCCCTGAGATTATTCAAGAGACAACGGATAAGATCCTTCAGATCCTTGATAACTTGATCAAGGCTAGGAGCAGACAAAAGAGCTATGCGGATAAAAAGCGAAAGCCTCTGTAATTTGTTTTTGGTGACCGAGTTCTACTCAAGGTATCTCCCTGGAAGGGAGTGGTTCGTTTTGGTAAGAAGGGAAAGCTCGCCCCTCGCTATGTAGGTCCTTTCGTGATACTTGAAAGGATTGGCAAGGTGGCGTACTGACTCGACTTGCCACAAGAACTAAATAATGTGCATCCGGTGTTCCACGTATCTAATCTACGTAACAGCCTAGCCAACGAAGAACTTCAGGTTCCCTGGAAGACTTGCAAATAAATGAAGCTGTTCAATTTGTGGAGAAACCGGTCGAAATCATGGATCAAGCTGTCAAGCGACTAACGCAGCAAAATACCCATAGTCAAGGTTCGATGGGAAAGAAAGCATGGTGCTGAATTCACCTAAATGAGGGGAGACTGTAACGCCCAGCGTCCCTAAACTTTAGGCTTTTGTCAAGATTAGTCCCTGAAGTTTGAATTTTGTCAGTTTTAGTCCCCAAACTTTATGTGTGGGATGTCTAACCTATATAAATATACTTGGAATGCCTAATTCTATATGTTGGAATGTCTAATTCTATATGAATTGAAAGTCTAATATACTTGGAACGTCTAATTCTATGTGCTTGGAATGCCTAACTCTATGTTTGGAATGCCTAATTCTATGTATTTGAAATGTCTAAATCTATGCTTGGAATGCCTAACTCTACGTGCTTGGAATGTCTAAAGCTATTTGGTGCTTGACTCTTGAGACTCGTGACACTTGATTCTTGGTTGAACGAGAGCCTAGAGTCTTGTCATTGGTGGAATCTATTAACCTTTGAAACTTTTGGTGTTTATGATGTAATCTAATTACTCTATTACCTAATGTTATGCAACGCTTAATCTAACACACAAAACGAATCAAAGACGGGAACGCGGGAAGGATTGGATTGGCCAAGTGGCAATCCGATCGGATGACCACCCGATCGGGCCACCATCCGATCCATGCTGCACCGCCTCACTTCCCCTCCATACTATAAATAGGCCTGTCACATCACTTTATTCCCTGATGTGACAGCCCTGTTCGACCAGACGCACGCACACTACATTTCTTCATTTTCTCGGTGATTTCGGTACGTTTCAGGCTAGATCCTTGTACTTTCTTAATCTACACTTCATCCTCTACGTGATTCTCCTTTGAAATCACACTTTTCACTGTGAAATCGCTCAAATCTGAGTTCTTGAGAGTGATCTCGTCATGGTGGTTTGTACAAACTGCTATATGACGTCATTTCTGGCAAGATCTAGCTTGGATCTAAGAAATTTCATACGTTTCCACACTAAATCTAAGTTAAATCTAGACTTTTGCATATAAAACTTAAGTTTCTTCATCTTTTCTTCAATCTTTTACTCCAAACGGTGGGATCCGGTTCTGAACGGACTATAGACTTGATTATTACTCTAGAGTCAGCTTAAAAATGGATTTCTACCGGAGAATGATGGCCGGAATATGGATTTTGACATAAATGTTATCGCGGGCAGTTAACTAATCGGACTGGGGTGGTTCCCACCCGATCAGAATGGCTGTGTGCCGATAAGTTTACCATTGTCTTAGTACGTACCATGCCGTCATCGTTAAACTTAGAAATTTTACAAAATGGTAAACGGGATGAGGATCGCCCGATCGAGCGGCAATCCGATCGGACAGCCGTCCGATCGGACAACCACCCGATCAGGTGACACAAGTCTCGCGAGCCTTGAAACTTTGAAACCTTCCAACACTTAGAAACTTTTTCAGAAACTTGAAACTTTGAAACCTTCCAACACTTACAAAGTTTTTCACAAACTTGAAACTGGAACCCTTGATCGAATGGCAACCCGATCGGATAGCCATCCGATCGAGCAGCCACCCAATCAGAGGAACCAAAACACTTGACACTTGGGTCGAGTGGCCACCCGATCGGACAGCCATCCAATCGGACAGCCACCCGTTCCACTTGCACAAAGTCACCCGATCGAGTGGCAATCCGATCGGATAGCCATCCGATCGGACAGCCATCCGATCGGACAGCCATCCGATCGGACAGCCATCCGATCCAGTGACTATTCCGACACTTCGTGTGATCTCGTTATTCTGCCCGACTCTTATCTGTTATAATCTAATCAGGCTAATCCTTAAAGAGCTCCCTTTGATGCAATAACAGTTGCGACTGTTAAGCAATCACTGTGAGTATACTCGATCCCCTTTTTACTTTAAACTTTGGGGTGTAACATGTATTCTATAAACTACAATACTTGAATCTTTTGAAATCTAAACTCTATACTATGTGTATGTGAAAACTTGTGCATTCTAGTATTCTATTTGTGCTATGTGACGTTTAATCCAGGGTGTGTAGTTCCGCCTTAACAATAGTAGCGCTATAGGGGGTGCACCTCTCCCATTATTCTCAGGGGGTATTGTTAGGAGGATTCTAGTTTACCTTGAGTCTTGGGTAAACACTAAAGCATCGGGATACTTGGGTTATCACTGTGTGGACTGCGACACTAGCACGGCTGAAACTATTTTATTACTTACATCGTGGATATGAGTTGTTTTAATCTATTATTCTATTATTAAACTTGTATACTCGCCAATACTTTTGTATTGATATTTTAATACATGTTGCAGGCTGATAGGTTGCTATGGAACACAAGGAAATCAAGCTAGGAGATGCCTAGAAACGTCGCCTAGTTAATTTAGTCATTTGGAACAATTTGAACAATCATTTGTTATGTTTTGGTACTCGTTGTGTATGGTTGATGATTTTAGACAATTTCTATGAAATCTATTTAATGTCTATCGAAATATTTAGTGTTATGGAAATCTCATGAGCAATCTGTGTGACAACTGGCACCGAATCGGTAATTTCCGTACACTTTAGTTATTAGTTAATGACTGCAATTATGTGCTTAACTGTCAGCAATGTCTGAACACATACTAAAAAGTGAATTCATGCACGTTGTATACTACAAAATGTTGCCTTATAAAATAATGAACTGCGTTGCGTCAGAAATACTAGTAAACTCACCGGTAAGACACACTGTGTCAGCAGAACTGCAGAAAGCAGTCAGACATTAAAATTGGAGCCTAGGTGTAGGTCCAACGACAAGAATACATTAAAACCCCAGAGTACATACAAGGGTTTACATATATACCTTTCGGAAGCAAAAATAAGCACTAAAAAGCACCCGAAACGCACTTTAAGTGCATAATTTTAATAAAATCAGCTCCAAACAGCTTTTAACAAGATAAATATTATGCAGAATTTATGTTTTAACATCCAGAATACTTCCCTAAGTGTCAGGAATCGAAAATGCTACAAAAAGGTACTTAAAAGACACTAAAAAGTGTAATTTAGCACTTTAACGAATCGGTATCTAACCGAACAACCGGACAATACCCGGAACACTAAAATAATGCTAGAAGCATTGTTTTTATTTTTCTAAGCTAGTTAGGGTCCCCGAACACCCTAACACCCTTTATATTACACTACACACTAAAAACCTACATAGAGTCCTAACTAAACTTAACTAGACACTAACTATCCATTTGAAATCCAACCATATACCCCCCCTAGTTCGAACGGTTTGTGGAGTGGGGACACACCCCACCATTTCTTGATTATTTTATTTATCATGTCTAGTATCTAAATGACATATTACCTAATGGTTAAAACACTAAGTTGGATTATAAATGTACAAGAGGGATTAAGCATTTCATTTCACCTAACAACAAACACTAGCTCACCTCTTTCTCTTCTCCCCTTGTGTTCGGCCGAGAACACTAGCACCACCACCATCCACTTTCAAGTTTCCTTCAATTATTTTACATACATACATAGAAGCAAGGGATCATACAAGAAGGCTTGGTGCTCTCGGAAACTCAAGAACCTCTCTATATTTCTTTTATCCACCTTGTTTACGTCTTGTTTCTTCCCTAGCCTCGAGCTAGTAGTAAGTGCTTCTAAACATCCTCTTGTTCTTGTTTAAAGTGGTTAATAGGTGATTTAATGGTTAAAACTAAAGAACACACAAGATCAAAACTAAAAGTCTTGAAAGAATGATGAACTAGTTGGATAAAGAGTAACTAGTGGTGTAAATCTTATGAAACTTGTCTAGTTGTGATTATTTTATGTGGTTTGATGCTAGTAGTGGGATGGATCATCATCTAACCATGCTAGGTCTTGTTCATGGAACATGAACTAGTAATATGTTAAGTGTAAAAGCTATAAGATGATGAACTCTTCCACTCACAAAACATGAACTTGTGTAAAAGTGATTTTTCTTGTAAAATAAGGTTTTAAACTAGTAGATCTAGACATCTACAAGTGGTTTTTCAGAAGAACCAAGTGAAAGATGCAAGTCTTGTTAAAACCCGATGAACTAGAAGTATTTTTGGGCAAATAAACAAGTGTGTAAACACTTGTGTAACAAGAAAATTTAACAAATAAATGTTTTGTAAATCTTGACTAGAAGTTGTAAAACTCCAAGTTCTTTAAAAATAAAGTTTTTGAGAAACTAATTTTATTTTTAAAAGATAACAAGACTTACTAAATGAACTAGTAGGTTACTACACACTTTTTGTAAATTCTCAAGTTCATGAAATAGAGAAATTAGTATATATTGTTGTTGATTGTTGTTGAGAAATTGGTTGTTGATGATTTTAAAAGAAAATAAACACATGTTTTAAAAACATGGGAAACCTCCATTTTTAGGGGAAACTCTGTCGAAATTTCTATAAATTTTGACACTTAGAAAAATATAAGTTTTGAGAAACTTATTCCCTAAAAATGTATCTAAAAATATTACCAAGGTATCCCTAATTTTTGGTGATAAGAAATGATGATTTCTTTAAGATTAAAATTTATGTTAAGTATGTATATTTTTAAGAGAAAAATATATATTATTTGATCACCAACTTTTGTGCTAAGTGTATATAGTATGTGTTATACGTGCTAGTGTATTAAGACGTAAAAATACACTAAATACTCACTAGAAGTATAAATACAAAAATACACATACAACATACAAGATACATAATTCGGGTGGAAAGTGCAAAAATACAAGAAACTTATAATTATTTTTGAGAAAATAATATAAGTAAGACACTTAGTTAAAAATATAAAATATTTTTAACACGAGAGAACACAAATACAAAAGAGAGTGACTGTACTTGTGTGACGCAAGTCTAGTGACTAACTTTAAGAAAACGCGTATAGGTCACGACGTTAATTAAGCAAATCCGGTGAAGTTTACGACGCAAAGGAACGCAAAGTTGTGAGTTCATGCTCCCCCTTTTCTCTTAACTGTTTTCAGTTTTATAACTTCGGGGGTGAAATACATGTTATAATTATGTTTATAAATGGTATGATGATAAGATGCACACTTGGTGAGAAACGAGTACCGAGTGTGATGTGATAAAAGAATACAAGAAGCGCACTTGGTGAGAACGAGAACCAAGTATGATGCGCTATGAGAAATGATATAAGAAATCGTGTCACGAATAGGGTACAGAAGCACCATTAATCAACAATATACCTAGACCGCAGAACAAAAGGTTAGATCTAACGGGTGTCGGGCAGCCACACTCTCGGTGAGGACGAGTACCGAGTAGTGCTTTTGTGTCTCAGAATATGCTAACTAGAAAAGTGCCTTAGGTTTGGTGACTTCCTATGTCGTGTCACATGTTAATGGCCTTGCAACCCATTAACAGTCCTGATACATACAGGAACTCTTTATTTACATAAAATTCATACCATACTAAAACTTGATTTATACTTGAGTACGTGGGGTACTCAAGAAAACTGAATTATACTTGAGTACGTGGGGTACTCAAGAAAACTTGATTTATACTTGAAGTACGCGGGGTACTCAAGAAAACTAGAATTACATAAGTACTTGGTGTACACATGAATGCTTGATTTATATATGAAAACTTGATTTTTACATGACGCAATCTATGTTTTCATACAAAGTATACAAACGTGAAAAACTAAAACTGCATGAATTCACACCAACATTATGTTGATGTTTTCCAAAACTCACATGTATTTCAGGTAACTAGGATGGATGTGCACGCGGTCTTGCTTATGCTCTTGGATGTCGCATATGTTTATCTTTAAATAAAGTTGTAAACTCTTTAAGACAATGTTTTATGCTACTTAGCGATGTAAACGCTAAACTTATGTTTTCAAATTATGGTATTTGATGTTATTTTTACAAGCATGTAGCATTTTTACCTTTCGTATGCAATGAGAACCTTTCATGATCACACCTCGTGCTTCCGCTGCAGAAAGGGGTGTGACAGATTGGTATCAGAGCTGCGATTGCAGTGAACCAGGATTCCTTCTCGAGTCTAGTCTACAATCTCTAGGATCCATTCACGAAAACAAATTTTCAAAGAGTTTTCATTGCATAAAACATCCCGCGACATCCACTACCTAAAAGTGTTTACACGAGTCAAGAAAAGACACTACGAGGCTTAGGGTGCACAGGAGTAGCACTTGTCTATAACTGAGAAATTACTTGCAATTATGTGTGATAATTAGCATAGACATATACTAGATGTAGAATACCACTAGTATACATGACTTTACCTGAAAGCAATGGCCTATCTGAAGGAAGAAATACTCGGATGAAACGAACTGTGCGGACTGGGCAAGGAGTTACGTAATTATGGATGCATACATAATTATGGAATTCAGTGCACAGAAACCACAGCAAGTCTTGTCACGTATAGATTCCCTCAGTGCAAGCCTACTAAATACTCTGCTAGAGTAATAATTGTTTGATGTCACTTATGTAGTATATGCCTGAATATATATACTATTACTGTCTAGTATGACGATATCAAACAAACGTCTAACCCTGTTGTGTTATGTTCTGTCAGAACATGGCACCCAGGAAAGCTGTGAATGCTCGCAATGATGACCAACCTCCTCCTCCCCCTACTGCCAAGAACTGCTGAAGAACTAGACGCTCTGCTGGAAGAAAGGATCTCCGCTGCTATCGCCCAGTATGAGGCGAACCGTACTCAAGACAGTGGAGGACCCAGCAATGCTAGACGTAACGGACATGGAGATTCGTCTAGAGGAAACGCAGCTCAAGGCTGCACTTTAAGCAGTTCCTCGATTGCAAACCACTGAACTACGATGGAACGGGAGGAGCAGTGGCGTTTGTACGTTGGACAGAGAAGACTGAATCCACCATCCGCATGAGCAAGTGCACCGCGGATCAACAAGTTACTTTTGCTACTGGCTTGTTTGTCGATGAAGCTCTGACTTGGTGGAACTTGCAAGTCCAGACTATGGGTGACGATGCCGCGTATGGCATGTCTTGGGATGAACTGAAGGAGAAAATGAGAGAGAAGTACTGCTCTCGTGCCGAACTCCAAAGGTTGGAAACCGAGTTCTGGCACTTGACCATGGAAGGTGCTGAGATCACTGGTTACACTCGAAGGTTCCATGATCTGTCCAGAGTGCTTCCCTACATGGTGAATCCTGAGTATAAGCGCGTGGAACGCTACATTTGGGGATTGGCCTCAGAGTTCCACGGCATGGTAACTTCGGCCAAACCTCAAACAATCACCGATGATGTAACTCTGGTTGTCAGCCTTACTGAGGATTATGTTCGTATGAAGAAGTTATCGCTAAACCCCACTGAAAAGACCGAGACGCATGCTGAGTTGTCCGGTGACAAGAAGAGAAAGCATTCGAATCTGAATCAAGCAACCCGCAGCAACAACAAAGGCTCATACAACAAGAAGCGTGACACCAACCCCCCTAAAGAGGCCAATACTGCAGCCAAAGGATACCAAGGCACCATGCCTAAATGCCAAAAATGTAAGTATCATCATGATGGAGCTTGTCGCATTCCAAGGTGCGACAAATGTGGTAGATTGGGTCATCAAACGGAAGACTGTTGGGGTAAAGGAAAGAACCGGAATGGAAACGGTGCTGGTAACAAGAACGGTAATGGGAAGGGGCAAAACCAAGGATGCTTCTGTTGTGGAAGCAATGATCACTTCATGAAAGACTGCCCAAAGAAAGACAACGCTCAGGCTCGAGCGTTTGTGATTGGAGCAAGAGACGCACGCGAGGACCCTAACGTGGTCACCGGTACGTTTCTCATTAACAATCACTTTGCATCCATATTATTTGACACTGGCGCCGATTATAGCTTCATGTCTGTGGAATTTAAACGCATGCTTGGAATAGAATCTAGTAGATTAGAAATTCCTTATTCCATAGAACTAGCCAATGGCAAACTTGTTGAATCGGGCGAAGTCGTTAAAGGCTGCTCATTAGAACTTGGTGAACGAAATTTTAGCATTGACCTCTTACCTATTCAATTGGGTAGCTTCGATGTAGTAGTCGGAATGGACTGGTTGTCCAAGAACAAAGCTGAGGTTGTTTGTCACCAGAAAATCATTCGCATCCCTTTGGCGAATGATGAAACTCTCATCGTACATGGAGAAAGACGAGACGCGCCTCTACGAATCATCAGTTGTATGAAGGCACAAAAGTGCTTAAGGAAAGGATGTGTCGCTTTCCTAGCACACGTTGTAGATAAGAAGGCCGTGGAGCCAAAGCTTGAAGACATTCATGTGGTAAAGGAATTCCCAGATGTGTTTCCTGAAGATCTGCCAGGACTACCTCCGCAACGACAAGTCGAATTCCGTATAGACTTGGTTCCAGGAGCTGCTCCCGTAGCCAAGGCTCCCTATCGACTTGCACCATCCGAGATGCAAGAATTATCTACACAACTTCAAGAGTTGTTGGATAAAGGATTCATAAGGCCAAGCTTCTCACCCTGGGGAGGTCCAGTATTATTCGTAAAGAAGAAGGATGGAACACTGCGGATGTGTATTGATTACAGGGAACTAAACAAGCTCACAATCAAGAATCGGTACCCACTACCGAGGATTGATGACTTATTTGATCAATTGCAAGGATCAAGCTACTTTTCCAAGATCGACCTTCGATCTGGATACCATCAGCTAAGAATCCAAGAAGAAAACGTGCCAAAGACTGCTTTCAGAACGCGATATGGGCATTACGAATTTCTTGTGATGCCATTCGGGCTGACGAATGCACCAGCAGTCTTTATGGATCTGATGAACCGCGTATGCAAACCATATCTCGATAAATTCGTGATTGTATTTATCGATGATATCCTGATTTACTCGCGAACGAAAGAAGAGCACGAGCAACATCTTAGAACCATCTTGGAACTACTGAAGAAAGAGAAACTTTATGCAAAGTTCTCAAAATGCGAATTCTGGATTCGCGAAGTACAATTTCTTGGTCACGTTGTGAATAAGAAAGGCATTCATGTAGACCCGTCCAAGATAGAAGCAATAAAGAATTGGGAAGCTCCCAAGACCCCAACTGAAGTTCGACAATTTTTGGGCTTAGCGGGCTATTATTGGCGATTCATCGAGAATTTCTCAAAGATAGCTCAACCGCTAACGACCCTTACTCAAAAAGACAAGAAATACGACTGGGGTTACAAACAGGAAGAAGCCTTTCAGCTACTTAAAAAAAAAGCTATGCGATGCACCGATACTATCATTACCCGAAGGCACTGATGACTTCGTGGTATACTGTGACGCTTCACGACAAGGCTTTGGTTGCGTGCTCATGCAACGCCAGAAAGTTATCGCTTATGCTTCAAGACAATTGAAGGTACATGAAAGAAACTATACCACGCACGACCTGGAACTAGGTGCGGTGGTATTCGCCTTAAAGATTTGGCGACATTACCAATATGGTACTCGATGTACGATCTTCACAGATCACAAAAGCCTGCAACACATATTTGATCAAAAGGAATTGAATATGCGCCAGAGGCGATGGGTTGAGCTGCTAAATGATTACGACTGTGAGATCAAGTAGCATCCTGGAAAAGCAAACGTTGTAGCAGACGCATTAAGCCGAAAAGAAAGGGTTAAGACCCTAAGGGTTCGAGCATTGGAAATGACTATACGAACGAACCTCACTGCACGCATTCGTGATGCACAACAAGAAGCTCTCAAGATAGAAAACCGTAGAGCTGAATACCTCAGAGGTGCATTGAAATATATGGTGCCAAATGAAGAGGGAGCCTTATACTTTAAGAAACGTATATGGGTTCCGCTCTATGGTGGTATACGAGAAGTCATCCTTGATGAAGCGCACAAATCGAGATACTCGATCCATCCAGGATCAGATAAAATGTATCAAGATTTGAAAGAATACTATTGGTGGCCGAGACTCAAGAGCAACGTTGCTATTTACGTTGGAAAATACCTAACTTGTGCTAAGGTTAAGGCTGAGTATCAGAAACCGTCTGGTCTACTGCAACAACCAGAGATTCCCGTGTGGAAGTGGGAACAAATCTCAATGGACTTCATAACAAAATTACCCAGGACCCCGAGAGGGCACGACATGATATGGGTAATAGTCGATCGATTAACGAAGTCTGCGCATTTCCTACCGATCCGAGAGAAGGATAGCACTGGAAAGCTTGCAGAGATATACTTAAAGGAAATTGTGGCACGTCATGGAGTGCTATCTCCATTATTTAAGACAGAGATGGACGCTTTGTCTCAAGAATCTGGCAATCCTTTCAGGAAGCCTTTGGATCTCAGATAGATCTAAGCACGGCATTCCATCCACAAACAGACGGCCAGAGCGAACGGACCATACAAACGTTAGAAGATATGCTTCGCGCATGTGTCATGGATCTTGGCGGCAGCTGGGATACTCACCTACCTTTGGTTGAGTTCTCCTACAATAACAGTTATCATACAAGCATAAAGGCCGCGCCGTTCGAAGCTCTGTATGGCCGCAAGTGCCGATCGCCCTTATGTTGGACAGACGCTGGAGATAAACGTATGGTTGGTCCTGAACTTGTGCAAGAGACAACTGACAAGATTATGCAGATTCGAGAGCGCATTAAGGCGGCTCGAGATCGACAAAAGAGCTACGATGATCTGAAAAGGAAACCAGTAGAATTCGAGGTGGGAGACAAAGTGTTATTAAAGGTCTCACCTTGGAAGGGCGTAGTAAGATTTGGAAAACGTGGGAAGCTGAATCCCCGATACATCAGACCATTCAAAATTTTGGAAAGAATTGGTACCGTGGCGTACAAGCTGGAATTACCGGAAGAACTTAATGGAGTACATGATACGTTCCATGTATCCAACCTGAAGAAGAGTCCAACACAAGAAAACGTGATCATCCCTGTGGATGAAGTGCATATTGATGACGCCCTCCGATTTACAGAACAACCCGTTGAGGTTACCGACTGGAAAGTCAACAAGACCAGGAGGAGCACTGTTAAACTTGTCAAAGTATGTTGGAACTCTAAGCACGGACCCAAGTACACATGGGAACGTGAAGACCAGTTCAAAGAAAAGTATCCCCACCTATTCAAGAAGACTCATGCGAGAGTTAGCTCAGCCTGAATTTCGGGACGAAATTCTTTTAATGGGGGAGACTGTGACAACTGGCACCGAACCGGTAATTTCCGTACACTTTAGTTATTAGTTAATGACTGCAATTATGTGCTTAACTATCAGCAATGTCTGAACACATACTAAAAATTGAATTCATGCACGTTGTATACTACAAAATGTTGCCTTATGCAATAATGAACTGCGTTGCGTCAGAAATACTAGTAAACTCACCGGTAAGACACATTGGGTCAGCAGAACTGCAGAAAGCAGTCAGACATTAAAATTGGAGCCTAGGTGTAGGTCCAACGACAATAATACATTAAAACCCCAGAGTACATACAAGGGTTTACATATATACCTTTCGAAAGCAAAAATAAGCACTAAAAAGCACCCGAAACGCACTTTAAGTGCATAATTTTAATAAATTCAGCTCTAAACAGCTTTTAACAACATAAATATTATGCAGAATTCATGTTTTAACATCCAGAATACTTCCCTAAGTGTCGGGAATTGAAAATGCTACAAAAAGGTACTTAAAAGACACTAAAAAGTGTAATTTAGCACTTTAACGAATCGGTATCTAACCGAACAACCGGACAATACCCGGAACACTAAAATAATGCTAGAAGCATTGTTTTTATTTTTCTAAGCTAGTTAGGGTCCCCGAACACCCTAACACCCTTTATATTACACTACACACTAAAAACCTACATAAAGTCCTAACTAAACTTAACTAGACACTAACTATCCATTTGAAATCCAACCATATACCCCCCCCCCCTAGTTCGAACGGTTTGTGGAGTGGGGACACACCCCACCATTTCTTGATTATTTTATTTATCATGTCTAGTATTTAAATGACATATTACCTAATGGTTAAAACACTAAGTTGGATTATAAATGTACATGAGGGATTAAGCATTATATTTCACCTAACAACAAACACTAGCTCACCTCTTTCTCTTCTCCCCTTGTGTTCGGCCGAGAACACTAGCACCACCACCATCCACTTTCAAGTTTCCTTCAATTATTTTACATACATACATAGAAGCAAGGGATCATACAAGAAGGCTTGGTGCACTCGGAAACTCAAGAACCTCTCTATATTTCTTTTATCCAACTTGTTTACGTCTTGTTTCTTCCCTAGCCTCGAGCTAGTAGTAAGTGTTTCTAAACATCCTCTTGTTCTTGTTTAAAGTGGTTAATAGGTGATTTAACGGTTAAAACTCAAGAACACACAAGATCAAAACTAAAAGTCTTGAAAGAATGATGAACTAGTTGGATAAAGAGTAAGTAGTGGTGTAAATCTTATGAAACTTGTCTAGTTGTGATTATTTTATGTGGTTTGATGCTAGTAGTGGGATGGATCATCATCTAACCATGCTAGGTCAGGTTCATGGAACATGAACTAGTAATATGTTAAGTGTAAAAGCTATAAGATGATGAACTCTTCCACTCACAAAACATGAACTTGTGTAAAAGTGATTTTTCTTGTAAAATAAGGTTTTAAACTAGTAGATCTAGAGATCTACAAGTGGTTTTTCGGAAGAACCAACTGAAAGATGCAAGTCTTGTTAAAACCCGGCTATTTTATGAACTAGAAGTATTTTTGGGCAAATAAACAAGTGTGTAAACACTTGTGTAACAAGAAAATTTAACAAAGAAATGTTTTGTAAATCTTGACTAGAAGTTGTAAAACTCCAAGTTCTTTAAAAATAAAGTTTTTGAGAAACTAATTTTATTTTTAAAAGATAACAAGACTTACTAAATGAACTAGCAGGTTACTACACACTTTTGTAAATTCTCAAGTTCATGAAATAGAGAAATTAGTATATATTGTTGTTGATTGTTGTTGAGAAATTGGTTGTTGATGATTTTAAAAGAAAATAAACACATGTTTTAAAAACATGGGAAACCTCCATTTTTAGGGAAACTCTGTCGAAATTTCTATAAATTTTGACACTTAGAAAAATATAAGTTTTGAGAAACTTATTCTCTAAAAATGTATCTAAAAATATTACCAAGGTATCCCTAATTTTTGGTGATAAGAAATGATGATTTCTTTAAGATTAAAATTTATGTTAAGTATGTATATTTTTAAGAGAAAAATATATATTATTTGATCACCAACTTTTGTGCTAAGTGTATATAGTATGTGTTATACGTGCTAGTGTATTAAGACGTAAAAATACACTAAATACTCACGAGAAGTATAAATACAAAAATACACATACAACATACAAGATACATAATTCGGGTGCAAAGTGCAAAAATACAAGAAACTTATAATTATTTTTGAGAAAATAATATAAGTAAGACACTTAGTTAAAAATATAAAATATTTTTAACACGAGAGAACACAAATACAAAAGAGAGTGACTGTACTTGTGTGACGCAAGTCTAGTGACTAACGTTAAGAAAACGCGTATAGGTCACGACGTTAATTAAGCAAATCCGGTGAAGTTTACGACGCAAAGGAACGCAAAGTTGTGAGTTCATGCTCCCCCTTTTCTCTTAACTGTTTTCAGTTTTATAACTTCGGGGGTGAAATACATGTTATAATTATGTTTATAAATGGTATGATAATAAGATGCACACTTGGTGAGAAACGAGTACTGAGTGTGATGTGATAAAAGAATACAAGAATCGCACTTGGTGAGAACGAGAACCAAGTATGATGCGCTATGAGAAATCGTGTCACGAATAGGGTACAGAAGCACCATTAATCAACAATATACCTAGACCGCAGAACAAAAGGTTAGATCTAACGGGTGTCGGGCAGCCACACTCTCGGTGAGGACGAGTACCGAGTAGTGCTTTTGTGTCTCAGAATATGCCAACTAGAAAAGTGCCTTAGGTTTGGTGACTTCCTATGTCGTGTCACATGTTAATGGCCTTGCAACCCATTAACAATCCTGATACATACAGGAACTCTTTATTTACATAAAATTCATACCATACTAAAACTTGATTTATACTTGAGTACGTGGGGTACTCAAGAAAACTGAATTATACTTGAGTACGTGGGGTACTCAAGAAAACTTGATTTATACTTGAAGTACGCGGGGTACTCAAGAAAACTAGAATTACATAAGTACTTGGTGTACACATGAATACTTGATTTATATATGAAAACTTGATTTTTACATGACGCAGTCTATGTTTTCATACAAAGTATACAAACGTGAAAAACTAAAACTGCATGAATTCACACCAACATTATGTTGACGTTTTTCCAAAAGTCACATGTATTTCAGGTAACTAGGATGGATGTGCGCGCGGTCTTGCTTATGCTCTTGGATGTCGCATATGTTTATCTTTAAATAAAGTTGTAAACTTTTTAAGACAATGTTTTATGCTACTTAGCGATGTAAACACTAAACTTATGTTTTCAAATTATGGTATTTGATGTTATTTTTACAAGCATGTAGCATGTTTACCTTTCGTATGCAATGAGAACCTTTCATGATCACACCTCGTGCTTCCGCCGCAGAAAGGGGTGTGACAATCTGGACGCTTAGTGCTTGCACCCCGATGTTTCCGCCATCGGTTGGGGTGTGACATGAAAGCAGGTTGCGATGGGAAGGAACGATATGATGATCGAACCTGTATTTTAGGGGCTTTAGGCCGCTGAATAATGCCGATTAGGTCAATAGTTGTTGTTATGTTGTAATAGCTGGAAATTAATGCGAAATGATCCTTGAAATTGGGCCCTTTTTTTTGCTAAACAAGATATATTCTAGGCTTTTCAATGAAGAGCTGGTTTAGTTTTGAAATAAACTTATTTATTTGGGCCTAATAAATATGCTATATATAAAAACTTTCTAGAAACTTGGAGGTATTTTTTGGTGGCCCTAGGCCCGTGCCTAGACTGGCAAGCCCATAGAGCCGGCCCTACTCTAACTCATAACACATACAAACAACCCCCTCTTTGGGTCTGATAAGTCATTTGTCGTTAAATAAGAAAGTCTTATATACACGTCTCAAATAATACAAGGCACTCCTTAGTACGAACCGCAACAACTCTATATTAACATCATTCATCAATTACACAACACACCCACGAGTTTAACGAGTGCAAACACATAAGATGGGAACTTAACGCACAAATTGGTCAAATCACAAAGAAGTGACCTGAACTCTTCCTTGTTTTGTCGCCATAGGACAACCGTCTTTAGGAAACGTCAATAACATCATTTACCGAAGGCCCGTCTCAATCTCAGCTTGTCACGTAAATGTGACTATCTCCACATAACTCATCATTGCCACTAGGGCATCAATTTCACAATGAAAACGTGACCCTCATTTTAACACCTCCAGAGTGCTTCAATATTCACTAACACGTAGACACACACAAAAGTTGGACACACACCAACTCTCTTGACACCCACTAACCTTTTAACCTCATCATCAACCTCGTCCCAACCTCCCTTGACACACGTTCCAATTAACATATTACCTCAATAACTCAACTCATACACGCTCACCCTTTGGTGGGGACCTGACACCTCTAATCATTTACACATACATTGTCATTAACGTATTACCTCAAAAACTACACTCATACACGCTTACCCTATGGTGAGGACCCGCCACCTTTAATCGTCCACACGTCACTATCCCATGTTTCTGCCCTACCTCATTTAGGCCTGAAAAAATTACTTGACTAACAAATCAAGACACTTCAAGACACAAGTCGTGCAACATCACTAACCCATGTGGTATCACGTACCACATGCAACCTCATTAATTCTCTTATATAAAACTACACATCTCAACCAACACATCCCACCAAAGGCAAATCAAATCTTAATAGCTCACATGACATAAAAACGACCCAACCCGTGGGAAAACTTTAGAAATCACCTTGAACACCAAAACTCATCATTAAACAAAACCCACGAATGCACACACATGTATGCTAGCCTAAAAATATATAAAGAGGGAATTTAGAAACTCACCTATTACGAACTTTCGTATCCCCAAGGTGCAGACCGTCCATACGTGCTCAAATCCCGAACCTGTTGTCACATACCCAAAGTTATTCCATCAAACTTATATTTAAAATTTAACGACAATTACCGTCTCGTATATTGTAATGATTTAAAGGCGACTTTAAAAGGGGTGATTTTGGGGATTTCAGAAGATAAAGGGGAATGGGATCTTGAAGAAGATTTTTTGGTTAGAAGTGTTGGAAAGTATATCGATCGTAATATTTTACCAGGTGGGAACTGTCCTATGTGGTGGAACAAGTTTGTGCCAAGGAAAGTTAACATTTGTTTGGAGGTTGCTTCTAGATCGGCTTCCTACCAGGTTAAATCTTATTATAATATGCTTTGATATTCCACAGATTGTTAATTTGCCCAGTTTGTTTGGTGGAGTCGGTGAATCGTGTTTTTGGAGATTGTACTATTGTGTCTAAATTATGGAAGGGCATTTGTAGATGGCTTCATATATCGTTACAGTATTTTACAGGTATCGTGACAGTATTTTACAGGTCCTATTCTCATCTTGGATTTCATCACGTCTTTGGTGTTATCGAGGGATAAGAGAATTTAATTGAGCTTATCGTTTTCACTTCCTGGTGGATTATTTGGCTATCAAGGAATGAAGATTGTTTTTGGTTGTAAATCTCAGTCACTCCATTCTTTGCTTGATTTTATTGTTTCTTTTCATTTATGGTTTTTTAGTCGTAATCCTAAGTGTAAAATCGGTTGGACAAAGTGGGTAAAAAATCCATTCATTATCATGTAGTTGTTGGTTTTTAGTCGTAACCAGGTGTGTTTTTTATATTAAGTTTGCCTTTAAAAAATAATATTCTTTTATATGCTAAAACTTATTTACCTCCAAATACAAAATATCTGCATCACTAAGATACACACCATCTCCCATATGTACGTGTAAGTGAACAAACAACGACAAACACAATCAATATGTCGAGATAACACCAGACATGTTGTTTTCAACGTTTAAGTTGTAGAATAATGTCCTTTAACAACAACAGACATGGTAAATCATGACTACATAATCAACCATCAAAGTTGAAGTGATGATAATTTCTTGCGTTTGACTCTTTCTTAAAAATTAGGGTCCCAATAGCAAGAATATGACTCCTTGGTCGGGTGAACCCATCAATAAACTCATACCATTATATATTATACTAGTCATAAAGTTATTATTTGACATAAATGTATTATTTGATTACATTCATGATGAGTGGCATGATGAACAAATAGATTACTATTAAATTATAAATCAAACTTATTATCATGTCTTGTTGAAGAGAAAATCATAAACATACACATGTATGTTGTATTATTTTAGTTATACAAGTTTCTACTCATAAAATACGAAAACTAAGTTTTAGCATATCAATCTTATTTTATGGAGGAAGGAGGTTCACTTCGAAAATAGAATAGGTAACCTATTTTTACTCTTTTTTTCAATTAAATGATATTTTTATACCTTTACTATTAGGTTTTTTATTTCTCCTCCATTCACAACCGCTTTTAAAAATATTAAAAAAATTATAAGGGATGAACATTGTTTTCCATGTATTTACATATGAACAATAACATTCTCATATATTTTCTCTCTCCTTCACCTATAATCACTCAAAACCACTCATAATCATTCCTTATAATATAAGTTTTCTCACTCACATAAATATAAGAGATGTATTGTGAATAGTATAACGATGTTCAGGTCTATACATTTCTAAGGTATTTGAAGACATTAATGGATATAAAGTTGATACCTACTAACATACAATTTGTAAATGTATTTCGTTACCAATTTACCATTGAGGTTGAATATTATCTAGCTAGCATGAACTTTTTCATAAAATATATCAACACATAAAATATTTATAACTTTCGTCATATTATACATGATAATAATTAGATCTGGCAAAACAAGTCCATCCATTCCATTTTGGGTTGATATGAGTATTTTAAATTTTAAGATGGGCTAAGATGGCCCAAACAAAATTAGTCACTAGGTTAGGATGAGTTATGAAGTGATAGATAAAAAAAGAGTAGGTCAGGATGGGTATGAGATAAAATACAAGCAGATCAGGATGGTTATGAGATAAAATCACTAAACTAATTACTACTCGTAGATATCTCTTTACAACTGTGACTTCATCAATCGCCCTGTAGTACTCTCCCGTCGTTCTTCGTTTAAAAATAATGAAAAATTTTAAAATAACAAAATAATTAAAAATAATCAAAAAAAATTCTAAAAAACAAAAAAATACTAAAAATTCCAAAAAAAAAATAAAAAGATCCCATACCACTAATTCTAAAAATCGTAGTTGGTTTTATTTTTTGAATTTTTTAGTTGTTTTTTTATTTTTTTAGATTTTAAATTTTTTTTCAAATTTTTACATTTTTTTCTTTTTATGTTTTTTTAATTTTTTAGATTTTTTTTTGTCTTTTTAGATATTTTTGAATTTTTTACAAATTTTTTAGATTTTTTAGTTGATTTTTTATTTTTTAAGATTTGATTTTTGAAATTTTAACAATTTTTCTTTGATTTTTTAGAATTTTTTTGGTTTTTAAAATTTTTAAAATTTTTATGATTTTTTAGATTTTTTTTAGAATTTTTTTAACTTTTTAGGATTTTTTTTTTTGAATTTTTTACAGTTTTTCTGATTTTTTTTTTTTTTTTGGGTTTTTTAGAATTTTTATATACTTTTAGATTTCTTTTTGAAGTTTTAAGATTTTTTAGAATATTTTTAGATTTTTTTTTATTTTTTACAATTTTTTAGAATTTTTATAAATTTTTGAATTTTTACAATTTTTTGACTTTTTTAGTTGTATTTTATTTTTTTAGATTTTTTTTAATTTTTTTTTTTATTTTTACAATTTTTTTTATTTTTTACAATTTTCTTGGTTGTTAGATTGTTTTTGATTTTTTTAGAATTTTTAGGATATTTTAGTTTTGATTGTTTTTAGAATTTTTTTCATTTTTCATTTTTTTTTGACTTTTTAGAATTTGTTACAATTTTTTTGATTTTTTAGGATTTTTTATAATTTTTTGTTTTTTTTTTTTTTGAATTTTTTTGAATTTTAAAGATGTTTTAGATTTTTTTTTATTTTTTAGAGTTTTTTTAATTTTTTTAGAATTTTTATATTTATATATTGTTTATTTTTTTATATTTTTTATTTTATATTTTTTTAATTATTTTTTCTTCTCATGTTTACCCAAACCTATATTAACCTAAACCCATCCTAACCCAAACCTATCTTGATCCATTACCCATCCGACTTTTTTTTTAAATACCCATCCGGACATATATCCATCCTAACTCAAACCTATCTTGACCCATTACCCAAACCCATCCAACTTGCCCACTTTGCCCACTTTGCCACCACTAATAATAATAAATCATAAGCGTTATATACACTTATAATTTAACAGGGTAAAGTTATCTTACAAAGTCTCCTAAATGTAGAAAATGTACAAAGACACAATGAACTACCAAATATAAGACAACAGATCGCAAAATATAACAAAATGCCGAGAGATATAATGTCGAGAAAAAAACATAATGAGTCGCAAAAAGACACAATAACGCAAATAAAGAAAATACACAATGCTAAACAAATATTTTCAAATCTATAATCTAAAAATCCAAAAGCGAAAACCTAAAATCTCATATCGTAGAATTCGACAAGACGGTTCCGATAAGCTTAAATGAGTTCAATTGGAGTCCATCTGATACCTTTCTTACGACTTTCTATTTTCAGAAGAACTTTACCCTAAATTAGTAATATAATTAAATTATCTAGTCAATTATATATATATATATATTATATATATATTGGTAACGAAGAACGATGAATAGTAACTTTATTTTAATAATAATATGTAGCTATTTATTATTTTTTTCTATTTAATATATTATAATATTTTATTATTATATTTACTTTTAATAACCTACTTTTAACTTTTTTTCCTTTTTTAAAACCATATATTCCTTTGCCATTTTCTTTAATAATTCTTTTTTTCCCTTTTTTAGAACATATATTAATTTATCGATTAATTTGATACTTCTTTAATAATTTACGTTTATAACTTTTTTTTCTAAAAACTTAAGCACGTAGTTTTGCTTGATTTTTCCCTGACATACCGTTATAAGTTTTGTTAAAAACGAAGTTGTACTCAAAATAATGTATTTTTATTTGTTATTATAAAACGATTCGATGATAAACTAAACCGCTCTAATGGTTTGGCTTTCTAAACAACATCCTTTATTTTCAAATCACGTTTGTTTTACATTATCATTTGCTCGGTTTCGCCGTAACGCGGCGTAAAAAAAACTAGTTATTATTTAATTTGTAATAAAATAGGGAACTTTGATCACTTTCAGAAGTGTACTTTTGTCATTTTTACACAAATAGTAATATATTTTACATTTAATCATAGAGTAAATTAAGAAATGGTATATTGTGAGAATCGGTTGAACAAAATAAATCATTAGTTTTTTTAGTTTTGAATTTGAAAGCAAAAAATTAGTTGAAACGTAAGATTGGGATTAAATATAAACAGAAAAATAAATAAAAAAGGTAAAAAAGATTTTAGTTCATTGATCCTATGTTTGAAAGGTTGAGATTAGTTTTCGAGAAAAGAAGATAGTGGAAGGTATAAAATAAATCTTACATTTATTGACTTTCTCTTCACATGCAAGGCATATGTCAACCCCCCCCCCCCCCTTTTAAAACGTCCATAACGTTTTCATTCGACATTTTTTCTTTAAAAAATTTCACCATAATAACAAGTTATTTTTTCTTTAATATGAGTATGATATTGTTATATAAAAATAAAATAAATTTTTTTATTTTTACTGGGTTTGCTTGCATGTGTTAAAGGTTCAAGTCATTGTGTCTTTCAACTGGATTTTGGTCATTACGTTTTTACTAGAGATTCTATACATTGTGTTACTTTTTTTTTGAACGGCTAATGTTTCCCTTAAATACTTACAGCTCACAAGGATTGAACATTGGTCTCCCCACAGGAGATAATTCCTCTGTTATTATTAAAACTTATAACAAAATGTTAATTTTGGTTCTAACCACTATGTTTTTATCATAAGCTATAACACAATTTATGACACAATGAAGATGGTGTCATATTTGAGTTTTCTATACATTGTGTTGTTGGTTCTTATTATTGTGTTTTTCATCTAGGTAAGTTTTCTATACATTGTGTTATAGGTTCTAGTCATTTTGTTTAGTCTATTGTCCATTGTGTTTTAATATGTTATCCATTGTGTTTTTTAGTCTGTTGTTCATTGTGTTTTTAGTCTGTTATTTATTGTGTTTTTTTTTTTTGCTATTGTTCATTGTGTCTTTTATTTCTTGTAATCAATTGTGTATTTAGTCTACTTTCCATTGCTTTTTAGTTTGATACTCATTGTGTTTTACTTTATATCCATTGTGTTTTAGTCTGTTATCCATTGTGTCTTTTATCTGTTGTCATCGATTTTGCTTTTGGTTTACTTTTCATTGTGTTTTTTGTTTGATAGTTAATGTGTTTTATGTTATGTCCATTGTGTAATACGCAACTGGGTTTTCGAATTTTTCTTTTTGAAAACTATGACAATAGAATATTCATATTAAAGATAAAAATTCGTTCGATTTAATGGTAAATTTTTTTAAAACAAATGACGTATAAAAAGTTATGGGCGGTTAAAAAAATGGGGGGGGGGGGGGAATAGCATGTGCATATTCTTTTTATTCTTTTGGACAAAATTTCCCTTCCCACTTGATTCTCTTTGGAAACTTGTCAATCTATGGTGGCTTCATACCCTTCTTATTTTTAAACCCTTTATACTATAACTCAATCCTTAAAATGTAATGTGTATTATCCTTCAAGAAATTTAATTTTATAGATACATATATATGAAAAAGAATTCATTTATTTATATAACTCACGCATGTGCAAATCAAGTCAAAAAGTTGGTCACATATGCTTAAAATGAATTTATGTGCAAAAAGGGCATTTTGGTCATTTTTAGGCATATAGGAATGACTTATCATATAACTAACCAAACGACGTGACCATAAGGTATAACCTCAGTAGGTTATTCCCTATACAACTATGGTCACCTACATGTGTTTGGTCGGATCCTATGATCGACCAAACGGGTCGGATGCGAAAGTCAAAGCGGTAGTCAAACCGCTCGACTTACGACTCTATATAAGCACTAAACTAGAAGTGACGAGTTAAACATGTCAAAACATGTTTAACTAAGTTGCAAAACTGATTTGGTATCAAATCTTAGTGTTTTGATACCCGAAAATAGTTCTGTCGTAAAATGCACAAAATGTGCATTTTTGACCGAAACTTTGACTCGTCACTTCGACTAGTAAACGTGGTAATCAGTAGGTATAATCGCAAGGGATATACACTTCGTGATTACGATCACGTTGCAAAGTTCAACTAAACTTTGACTTGACAATTTATGGTCAAAACCGAAAGTCAAACAGTAAGTCAAACTGTCTGACTTTTAGCTCAAAATAGCTAAAATAATTGAAATAGACTAGAATGAGAACTACTTACTTGTGTTTGGAAACACTTAAGATCTCAGGTAGGAGGCCTACAAAGGATGGAAGCAAGCTCCAAGTAAGTGGGAGAAGTATTAGAATGAAATGAGCAATTTGTGAAGTGAATAGAAAGGTTATTTATACTTGTTTGGGATCATTGTGATCATGACAAGTGTCTTGAGCGTTTTGCAAGGATTAACAAGATCATAACATGTGTTAAGATCAGATTTTTGGCTTAGAGAACACACATCTTGGCCCCCAAGAATCAAAAACTAAGTTTACAAAACAGGTAGTGCTGCTGAATCAAACTTTCTGTCCATAATAGGGGGTCGTGCCCCGCGACCAGGAGTGCCTCTGGCCGTCGCGCCCCGCCACCTAGTTCAAGACAGATTTCAGTTTTGGCAAAACAGGTCACTGCAACTAATTTAATATGTTTTTGACGCGTTTAACCCTTGTTAATCCAAATTTTAGGCTTTATAAGGACATTATAGCATAAGGGACTTGAATTATGCCCAAAAATGTCGTGGATGTCGATTCGTTCGGTTGTACGGTCGCGTTTTTCGCTCAATTACGACGAATGCTTTAACGAACGCAAAAACGACCCAAATTGTGTAACGAATGATATTTTTGCATTCTTATCATTAAAATACAAGATTTTAATGATTGCAAAAATTTTTGGATGTGCGTACGTGTTCTGTATTTTGAATACGGAACAATCGCCAGACTTTCGCAGTTTGTCTCAAATAGTCCCTGAGATCGAATAAGCATATTTTTGCCATACCGAACCCTTCAAAACTGATTTCTAAGTTATGTATAGGGTATTTGGGGTATGTTTAGCTTATGTCCTTGTTCCGGAGTGTACGTCACGTTAAACTGATTACGTTTGCGTAACAGTTTACGTATAACTTCCTTTCGAGAGTTCGAAATTGTACGAGGATTGAAATGGGTAGATGTCATATGTAATTATACAATCCCGGGAATGAAACACAAGATTTCATTGGATTCGAAATTGTTCGGATTTGTATACTGGTTGTAAAGGCACAAATGTCACACTGGTTTTGTCCATTAAATCTATCTAGATCTGGTTTTTAGGTTTTGGATTATCATTATTGTTCAATTCAGTCCAATTGTTTTTGTTAAATGTTATTATGTAACATTATAATGTTTGTATAACATTCCTAATCCACAGTTCATGTTTCAAAACATCTTTCTCATATCAATCTCGTTCCAGATCTGCAAAAACACATGACACAGACAGTTCAGTTCGTATATAGGAGATTATCTACCTTCCCCATTGAGATTGTTATGCCAATCAACAATCCAAATGAAATTTTAGTAGTATAATGGTATAACACATACGTTTTTAAACTTTGAAAATCTTTGTGTGAAAGAAAGCTTTTAAACGAATGAACTTATTTGTGCGAATAAGCTCTTGTATACAGACGGATGAATTGGTCTATGCAAAGAAACTTCTTTCGTGCGGATGGCTAAGTCATTCGTGTGAAGTAGTCTCCTTCGTGCGAATCACTCTAATCCGTATGAAAACCCTCATTTGTTTAAAAGTTTCAAATTTTCATTTTTTAACATTTGTTCAGTTTTAACAACCCACTCAGTTAACCAAGTCCAAGTTAATGACCCTGGTTATCTAATTTGCTAACCAAGTCCAAGTTAATGACTTTGGTTAAACACACTATGAACAAACTGATATGCTCAATCACTGTTAAGTTCAAATTAATGAACTTGTATACATTTCAAATCATTTTCCATTTCAGATTGACTCCCAGCCCGTTATGCTTTAGGTACTTTCAACAGTTTTGGACTTTGAAAGATTAGCATTCCATCATCGGTAGTCAAATATAAGATGAAATAATTTTTTTTGTATTTTCCAAACTTTATGCTAAAACACACTGAAAATCTTTTTGTTTTCGAAATGAAATATAACTATTTACAAACATATTTATAGACACATTTTCTGAATTTTTGTTAAGAAGATCATATCAGTTTAATGAGACATGTCACGTACACCATTGATCTAATAAACTTTAAGCTTTAAACAAGTTCACATAGATTGTCAGTATTGTTTATCCACTTAAACCTCTACACACGTTTCAATTGTTTCAAGATACAGTTATTAGGTGTTTTAGAACTTGACTTAACTATGTTCCCCACCTCAGAATATACTCTCGTATCAAGATTCCCTAGATTTCATCTTACAGGTGAATATACCTAATTGATATATGTATCTAGGTTAATGCGAGACCTTGAGAGCTCAGGTTAGTACCACCGTACAGACAAAGAAATGAAGGCTCGACTTTGAGAGTGGTGTTCCTTAATTGGAATCTTTTACTTCAATTGTCATATCTTAGGATATTTTCAATCTTAATGCAGTTTTTAGGGTTTGCACACAATCAAAGTGCTTAGCAAAGTATTCTACAAGTTCTAGGCCATTGCTTACACAAAATCAAAATAACTTATATAATACCCTAGATATCAATTAGTTATAAAGACCTAGTATCTCATAATCCGGCAATCTCTCAAACGAAATTACGGTACCAAGACCATATATCCGTGAGATGTTGACCACATATTAAGAAGTTTTGTTATCTTTATATCTCGAAAAAAATTTACTAAATGTATGAATCCTACTGACACATCGTTAGTGAGACCGTTTAAAAACTTTTAAACTTTACATTTTTTAGCATGTTGTGACAGTCCACTTATGTACTATCATTTCCTCTTTTTCACAACAAAACTCATTTTTTGTCTTTTTATATGTTTTTGTATTTTCAAAATTTTCATATGTTTTTTTATTTTCAAAATTTTCATATGTTTTTGTATTTTTCCCAAACCATTTCTCCCCCTAAAATCAAAAACATATTTTTTGGATTTTTGAATTTAAAGAAAGAAGTAAAAACAAAAACTTGACTTTCCGATGAGGTCTACTTTAGATCTTCAGCCCGATGACAAATCTTTTATACCATTTAATTTTTAAAAATATTGAAATTTAGTTTTATCAAATGGTTTTAAAGATCAGCTTTTTGTTCATTAGTGTGGATTTTTTCAATGCGTATCAACTTTTTCTCGAAGCAATCTCTGATTAAGTGATAGCGGATTCAATATGTTTAATTTTCGAGTGATGAACCGGATTTTTCATGACCGATATTGCAGCCTCATTATCTACAAAGATAGGGGTGTTAAGAAACTGCAAACTGTAATCCCTCATCTATTGTTGGATCCAGAGGATTTGAGAGTAGCAACTAGAAGTAGACACGTACTCCGCCTCTTCCCTACTTTTATCTAAAGCGACGAATTCGGATTCCATAGTGGATCTAGCTATAACCGTTTACTTGGAAGACTTCCAAGCTATAGCTGCTCCCGCAAGTGTAAACACATATCCACTTGTCGATCTATGATCTTTTATATACGATATCCAGTTCGCGTCAGTGTATCCTTCGATCACTGCTGGATCACGGGTATAATGCAATCCATAGTCTCTCGTGTATCTTATGTATCTGAGCACCCTCGTGATAGCTTTCCAATGTTCTGCGCACGGATTTCTGGTGTATCTACTTAGCCTGCTTACAGCATACGCTAAGTCGGGTCTAGTACATGTCATTAGATACATGAGACTCCCAATGATCCTTGAGTACTCTAACTGAGCAACACTCTCGCCTCTATTCTTCCTTAGGCGTTGGGTATTATCAATTGGAGTTCGAGCTATACTCGTATCGTCCGAATTGAATTTCCCAAGGATCTTGTCCACGTAGTGAGATTGACTCAACACAAGACCATTTTGGGTTCTAGTGATTTTTACTCTAAGAATCACATCCGCGAGACCCATGTCTTTCATGTCAAACCTTGATTTCAACATGTCTTTTGTTGAGTTGATCATGTTATCATCACTCCCAATGATAAGCATATCATCTACATAAAGACATAAGATTACATAACCTCTTGGTGTGTCTTTAAAATAAACACACTTGTCGCACTCATTTATTTTGAAACCATTGTCAATCTTGACATGATCAAACTTTTGGTGCCATTGTTTTGGAGCTTGCTTCAAGCCATACAAAGACTTGACCAATTTACATACTTTGCCCTCGTTTCCTGGGGCGGAAAAACCCTCAGATTGTTCCATGTAAATTTCTTCTTCTAAATCGCCATTTAGAAATGCGGTTTTTACATCCATTTGGTGAACTTCCAAATTTTTTAGAGCCGCAATTGCAAGAACCAATCGTATAGAGGTTATTCGCGTTACAGGCGAGTAAGTATCAAAGTAGTCTAGACCCTCCTTTTGTCTAAATCCTTTGATCACTAACCTTGCATTGTATTTATCAATACTTCCGTCGGCTTTCATCTTCCTTTTGAATATCCAACGATATCCAAGTGGTTTACAACCAGGTGGAAGATCTACTAACTCCCAAGTATGATTTTGTAATATAGAATCAATTTCATTCTTAATTGCTTCTTGCCATTGAGGTCCTTCTGCGGAGGTAACCGCCTCGCGGTAGGTATTGGGCTCACCCTCAACCATATAGCTCATGAAGTCTGGACCAAAGGATTTTTCAACCCTTTGTCGTTTTCTTCGTCTAAGCTCACTCTCATTGACCTCAGGTCGTTCATGAGTTTCATCTAACCTCGTAGATAAACTTGGACCTGCTTCATCTTCCCATGTAGATGAACTTGGACCTGCTTCATCAGCCGCTGTTGATGAAGTCGCATGTGTATGTCCTAACATAGGAAACTCATTCTCAAAATATGAGACGATGTTAGAATTTGCCTCGATGATAATGTGTTTGTGTACATCGGGATTCTTGGACTCATGTACCAGAAAACGATGTGCACTACTTTGATGTGCATATCCTATGAAAATGGAATCAACCGTTTTGGGTCCTATCCTAAGAGCCTTAGGAGGTGGTACAATCACCTTAGCTAGGCACCCCCACACTTTCAAGTATTTGTACGAAGGCTTCCTTTTTCTCCATAACTCATATGGAGTTTCGTCCCTATTTTTCAAAGGTATCTTGTTCAAAAGATAGTTTACTGAGAGAATGGCGCCCCCCCACATTTCTCGGTTCACTCCCGAACTGATCAACATGGCGTTCATCATCTCTTTCAATGTGCGGTTCTTTCGTTCTGCCACACCATTTGATTGTGGAGAATAAGGAGGTGTACACTCGTGTATAATGCCACTTTTTGCGCATAAATCCGCAAAAGGTGCAACATATTCACCTCCTCGGTCGCTTCTCACAGCTTTTATCTTCTTTTTAAGTTGATTCTCAACTTCATTTTTGTACAAGATAAACTTTTCTATTTCTTCATCTTTACTCTTTAGTAAATACACATAGCAATATTTAGTACAATCATCAATAAACGTGATGAAGTACTTATTTCCTCCACGCGTGGGTACCGCTTTTAAATCACACACATCGGTATGAATTAAATCAAGGGGTTCGGTTAGTCGTTCAACCGATTTAAACGATGATCTCGTAAGTTTGGATTCGACACATGTCTCGCATTTGTGATCGGAGTCGATATGGAATGTTGGTATCAAATTTAATTTAATTAAACGTCTTAATGAATTAAAATTTACATGTCCTAGTCTACCATGCCAAACATTAGAAGACTCAATCATGTAAGTAGAAATATAATTTTCATTCATATTTTTGTTTTGGTTCACAACCATTACATTCATTTTAAACATTCCATTTAGGGCATAGCCCTTTCCAACAAAAGTTCCTCGTCTAGAAAGAACAAAGTTGTCCGATTCAAACACTAGACGAAATCCAAACTTGTTGAGCATCCATCCCGACACGAGATTCTTCCGTATCTCTGGAACATAAAGCACATTTGTCAAGGTAAGCTCCTTGCTAGAGGTCATCTTCAGGATGACAGTGCCTTCCCCTTGGATGCTTGCGGTAGCTTTATTTCCCATATAAAGCTTTTCTTCACCCGACGCTTCCTTGAATGTAGAGAAAAGAGCCTTATCTCCACAAACATGGCGGGTTGCACCCGTGTCAACGAACCATCCTTTTGGGTTTTCACCCATCGCGTTGACTTCTTCAATCATAGCCGCTTCCTCGGTTATCATTGCAATCAGAGGCATACCATCCTCATCAACCATATGCGCACGCTCACGCTTCGGTTTCTTGCATTGGTTAGCACGGTGCCCCGTCTCGTTACAATTGTAACAAGTACCTTGGAAAGGCGCAAGCTTCTTTTTCACAGCCCCCTTTTTTCGGTCCAAGGTTGTTAACCTTTGCTTTCCCCTTGTTGTTGTTTTTACCCTTGCCCTTATTACCCTTTGAGGATTCCCCAATTTCCACCATGTTTGCTTTAGCCGAAGCTTGCAAAATGGTGCCTTTTTGGGCCACCCTGTTGTCCTCTTCTATACGAAGACGGACGACAAGTTCCTCAATCGTCATTTCCTTTCGCTTGTGTTTAAGATAATTCTTAAAATCCAACCAAGCAGGAGGTAATTTTTCGATCATGGCTGCCACTTGAAATGTCTCGCTAAGTACCATTCCCTCAGCATGGATGTCATGAAGTATAATTTGTAACTCTTGGACTTGGTTCATAACAGTCTTGTTATCAACCATTTTGTAGTCCAAGAAACGGGCGACAACAAATTTCTTTGTTCCCGCATCCTCCGTTTTGTACTTTTTATCCAAAGACTCCCATAATTCTTTGGAAGTCTTGATATTATAGTACACATTATACAAGGCATCCGAGAGACCGTTGAGTACATAGCCTCGACAAATGAAATCCGAGTGCTTCCAAGCCTCTACCGCGCTCAGAGCCTGAGCGTCGGTCTCCCCTTCCGCAGGTTGGGGAGCGGTTTCAGTCAAGAACCTCGCAAGTGTCACACCCTGGCTTTGCGGAAGCGTGGGTTTATTTGGTGTGACTTCTTAATACCATAGCAACTATCATAACCATACTATATGATAAAAACAGGAGATATTCATCCATTAATAAAGTTAGAAAAATCCCATTTTCAACAATCACAAAATAAGTTACAAACCTTAACTTGATTTAATTGAGTTCATAAAGACTTAGCAAAAGACTTTAAACAATACTAGGTTTAGGGATATGTAACCCGTCCAGGAAGAGGTTACACCTTCTAAACCCTGGATGACTTCTTTATTCAAACGCAGCTTGAAAATACGTGCATACCGTGCCAGATCCATTAGTTCCCTGAAATACATGTAGTTTGAAAAGTCAACATAAAGTTGAGCGAGTTCATGTGTAAGTGAGTAGGTATAAACCTTTGTAAAAACGTCTGTATGTATGAAAATCCCTGGTATGTAGCAATTAAGGAAAAAGAGATCACCATTGGGTTGCAAAGCCAATGATATGTGTGAAGTGCAGTAGGAGGATTAAAACTAGCAGATTTTTGCGTCGGGCTCAAAGTCACCACCTGGTTCATTCAGCGGACTCAGGGGTTGGGCTCGCTACACCCAGATAGATCTACCGCTACTGACCCTCGGTCCTACAATGAGGATTAATGACCTCTAGTTGCGCCTACTCACTCACATGATCTAAGTAGTAACCTTCCTTAAGCTAACCATACCATGTATAAAAGTATCCGTAAACACAGTAACATGTATTTCACCCCCGAAGTATAAAAACTGAAAAACAGTTAAGAGAAAAGGGGGACATGAACTCACAGAAGTGCGTCTCGAAATAGTAAATACCAATCAACCTGCTGCGTGACGACCTACACGTACTAACTTCTATTAGACGGACGGTCGTGCCTTGGCTTAAGGTTTAACGTTTTGGGAAATAGTTAGGCAACTATTTTGTATTTACACTTCTTAATTATTTAACAAGTATATTCCTTCCCAAGGATGGGGGTTTTTAATACATGTGCGTTTTCTTATAATTCCAAAAATATATTATTAAGTCTCACTTAATAAAATATATTTTAATTCATTTATCTAAAATATTTTGTCTCCAAAATATACATATTTTTCCCAAAAATATTATATTTTATTCCATACAATTTTTCCAAAATAATACTTTTACCAAAATACACAATTAAGAGTATTTTCCGAAAATACATAAGTTACGTTTTAAAGTTCATGTGGTAATAATAATACCGGTGTAACTTAAATATTTATTTGTGATAGCGTTGGTATTATTTTGGAGTCGTGCTTTCACAATGTATTCCAGTTATATTATTTTTACCCTAAAAATAATATACATATAGTTCACAAAATAATCATAAAATCACACAAGCGTTTTATTATGAGATATATATTCTCAATATATATTTAACAAGTTTCCTTTACGAAAATCCACCTCCGAATACTTGGTTATTTTATAACAAAAATCATGGTGAAGTTTGTTTGGAAGACAAGTCAAAAATATATTTATAACACTTGTCACAAAAATATTCTAAGTGTTATTTTCTGGAAAAATTTCGCCAGAGTTTCCTCCGTAACTGGAGGTGGCCACGCTTACAAGCGTATCATTTTCTTTTAAAAATTCAACCAACAATTTTCCAATCATCATCATACAATGTTCAATCATCAAGCCAGTCAAAATAAGCATAAATCGCAAACACATGAACTTGTAAGTTGAGTAAAAATATGTAGTGACTTTCCAACATTTTTTAGTAGACCTTTCTATCTTTAAAATAGAATCATTTTCTTGGAAATCTTTATTTTTAAAGAACATGCAAGTTTACAACTTCTATTCCAAAAATTACGAAAATATTTCTTGGTTAAATCTTTGTCACACAAGTGTTTACACACTTGTTTGTTCACAAAAATGCTTTTAGTTCATGAAAGATCCGGCTTTTAAACATGGTTTGCATCTTACACTTGGTTCTTCGAAAATGCCACTTGTAGATCTTTAGATCTACTAGTTTAGAACTCCATTTTACAAGAAAAACTATTTTTACACAAGTTCATGGTTATGTATGGAAGGGTTCATCATCTTGTAATTTTCACACTCAACATATTGCTAGTTCATGTTCCATGAACATGATCTAGCAGGTTAGATGACGATCCGTTCCACTTCTAGCAATCAACAACATAAAATAACCATAACTAAACAAGATTCACAAGTTTTACACCATTATTTTCTCTTTAACCAACAAGTTTATCATTCTAGCAAGACTTTAAGTTTTGATCTTTAGTGTTCTTGACTTTTATCCGTTAAACCTCCTATTAACCACTTTAAACATGAACAAGGAAGTGTTTGGAAGCACTTACTACTAGCTCAAGGCTAGGGAAGAATCAAAGCGAAAACTAGGTGGATAAAAGCAACGTAGTGAGGTCCTTGAGATTCCGAAAACACCGAGCCTCCTTGCGTGTGTCCTTTCACCTTTGTGTGTAAGTGGTTTAGCAAGATTAGAACTTGAAAGTGATGGTGGGTGGGTTATGGTTCTCGGCCGTAAGCAAGGCAAGAGGGAGAGAGAGTAATTTTTTTGTTAAGTGTGGAAATGCATGATTATGGTGAACCAAGGGGTTTACTTATAGCCCAAAAATCTCTATTGTCCATCATGCACTATGTTCTTAAGATATTAGACATCAACCAATAAAATATTCAAAAATGGTGGAAGGGTGTCCCCACATGGGGAACCGATCGGTTGGGGGGGGGGGGTTATATGGTTAGATTTTAATGATATGGTTAAGCACTAGTTAGATTAGTTAGGGATTAAATTAGTTATTAGTGTGTTATGAAATATAACGGGTGTTAGGGTGTTCGGGGACCCTAACTTGCTCAGAAAAGGAAAAACAATGTCATTGACAATATTTTTTATGTTCCGGGTAAAGTCCGGTTGTTCGGTTGGATATTAATCTGTTAAAGTGCTAAATAAGCATTTAAAGTGTCTTTAATATTATTTTTAGTGACACAATAAATTCCCGACACTTTGGAAAGTGTCTAGTATTATTTTCCCATGTTTTTGCACTTTACTAGTTAAGTTAAATGCTGAATTTTAGTAGAAAGTGCAGGATTTTGTAATTAAAGCATGTTTTAGGCACATCCGATCACTATAACTATCACCTAGTGACGCAGTTTAACAATCCTCACCTCCCTACACTCCCTACTAGTGTAGTAAACTATTCCCGGCTCATACTGGCCTCAGAGACAGTGTCTGTCTGGTGCTGGCTATGTCAGCATGTTTACTGGGTTATCCGTATAGTGTGCTCACTGTGCTTTTGTGCATCAAGGTTGTCACTGATGTTTGTGTGGGTAAGTAACAGAGTGACAGTATAAAGTGTGATGCATGAGTATGTATGTATCAGAACTCAAGAAGCAGTTTAACCACAGTTGTAAGCAAACACAGTAATGAAGCATTAATTAAATATTAATTAATTCGTACGGATACCTGGTTTGGTGAGGGTTGTCGCATTCTCCCCCCATTAAAGAAATTTCGTCCTCAAAATTTTGTACTACCTTAACTCCTTATGGTTAAGTCACACACGTATGTATATAAATAATATCGAAGTAGATAATCATCAAATCGAAACAAACATTACTCACATTAGGTGAGTCCAAGAATATATAACAACCCGAATCCTAGGGTTGAAAGGTGTGTGCTTTTAGCATTGGATGTCAAAGGTACAAGACGCATTTGACGTATAGTCTAGTGTAATCCAGCTAGCAGGGGTTTCACAAAAGTGGAGTTTTGACTAATAAGATTTTTAAACGATCGGTTGCAATATGCGAACGAGTTTTCACAAAACATAGCACCCGCTATATAAATTCAAAAATCATCAACTCAAATGAAATAGTAAAATGTTCTGTCAACTCCCGAGTAAATGTCTGGTAAGGTTTAGTGTGTTGACATTTTTGAATGGTGAAGATACACCGAATGGAATATAAGCGAATCTGGTGTATCATTGTCTTGATTCGTAGTTGCATCGGAAATGTTTAAATGATAAATCAAACAAAAGTATGTGTGGTCTCGTGTGAAACGGTTTACCGTGATTAGCACAAGCTACAAGTTTATGATGACACCACAAGGTGTCGTAATGGCATTATCCAATAATAGTGGTGACTGAACAGGTTCACCACGTTTGAAATCAAATGAAAGTGTACTGGGACAATATGAAGATTTGATTTATACCAAGTTATAGAGTTTCCAATTAAATACGGAACATCAAAGGACCACTGTTTCCAATCGAAGATGAAAAGTAATAAGTATCGCAAGGCATTTGATTGAAAACGAAAGAATCGTTATGAGGTACATTGTGCTTATGAGATGAATATATGTACCATTGCCTTAACACACAATTGTGTTGAGACCTCTTTGATCGTGAAGATCCAAGATGGATTGTTAACAACTAAATAGGGAATTGAATCCGTGTACGAAGTAAGTAACCAAATTAGCGCAAGCTTCAATTTTGTGAAAATATCACCGCAAGGTATCGAAACAAATCAAACGTTTTAGTGGAGTCATAGACCAACCAAATCTACTACGACTCGAAATGAAAGAATCTCTGCAAAAATAGTTGAATATGATGCTCCCAATACATCATATAGCGTTTCAAGTTAAACCTGTGAACTGGATAAGTTCAAGCAATTGAACTTGGGTTCAACGTAACCCGACAATGTATGTATCTACAAGGAATTCTCGGCATGGTAGCAAAATAAACCATGAATGTAACTTGAAAGAAAGCGGTTTCAAGAAAGTGTGTTGGCTTGGTAACAAAAGAGCCAACATTAACAATAATGTAGGTTACTCGAATCAGGAATCAGTAATTAGGTTTAGCAAAATAATATGTAAATTCCAATGAAGTATTTGTTCAAAACGAAATCACATGCGTAGCAAATGATGCATGTATGTCAGGTAAGTTTCCAAGAAAAGGAACAACGAGTATTTGCTAAAGTGAAGAAATGACCAGATATCGAAGCAAATGTGTGTTCGCTCTCAGCGAGAAAATTATTGTGATGCAACTACCATTAAGGGGAGTAGAGATGTAAACATCTACTCGCCAGAAGTAAAAGAAATCGAAGTAATCTCTGTTTGGTCAAAGGAACTGGCATATGCACCAGGTTAATGATGGTTGATTGAGTTGACAAATATGGTTCCTAAATAAAAACCCTTACGAGCTTGGAACTGGGTTCCAAAAGGTCGCAAAATATATGTTTTCTAAATCCTCCAGATTTCGTGTCCCGTGTGGATCCGGTTTGTACATTGTGTAGGAAGCACCGTTTTTGTGTACGTCTAAGAACTAGTCATTGTCCCACAATTTTCAGCGGTAAACTTTCTCCTCGAATTCACTGCTAACGACGCTCGATTGTCGACCAGTCGCGTAATAGTAGTTGGGTCCTCACAGTCAGTTATATAAGAAGTTCGTTAGTCCTCAGCAAGAGCCACTGACTCTGGTTGGTTAGCTCGTCCGACTCCCGGTCATTTGAAAGTCATTCGTCCTTTCTTTTGGCGAGCAGAACTGAACTTATCCAAAACAAAAGTTTTGGTCTGTTATCTTCCTTCTTTATCAACCACTGAGGTTGCACTGTCAATCCTTGCATCTCCGGAAGTGTAGGTCACCACGATGCATCGGCTACAGGCGCGGTGCCTGGGATTAAATCGATGCGAGACTCGACTAATCGTTGAGGAGGTGATTCCGGCAAGTCTTCGAGGTAGACTTCAGGATATTCTCTGATCACGGAAGTTCCTTTGAGCTTTAATTCCTCGGCCCCCTTGTCCCGGACATGAGCCAGAAAACAACATATCCTTTCCGCATCAACTTTCATGCCTCCAAGCAATTAGTGATCTGTAGAGGCGTATCCTGCCTCGTGAGTCACGGTTGTGCCTCCATTCGTCATCGGGGTGCGGATATCAACTTCCGCTCGATCGTCCGGTAGTCAATCCATTCCAATTACCCCGTCGAAGCTTCCAAACTCATCTTGGCAGTAGATCTAGCGTAAACTTACGCTCTCGGGGTTCTATCTTGCCGACTCTAATTTCTTTGCTGGCTTCCACTAGCTCCCCATTAACTAGTGCTATCGTGTGCGGATTATCTAACTTACTTGTTACTAAACCAAGTATACTTCCAAATTCTAGAGATGCGAAGTTAAAATTTGCAACAGTATTTAGCACAATTGCATAACGTAGGCTAGTATGGACGTACCGATATCCATGCTTGAACTCCTGGCGTGCCTCCCTGGCTCCGGCGTTAGACATTCTCCCCACGGTTTTGTTTAATCTTCCTTGGGCAGTCTTTCCTAAAGTGCCCCATAGCACCGCAGTTATAACATCCTTTACCTTTCTTTCCACATTTCGTCTCATGCCAACACGCTCCCCGGCTGTGCCCCACTTTGCCACAATTGTCACACTTTTCCTTTTTACATCGCCCGGTATGATGTCGTCGACACTTGTCGCATTGAGGTAATTTACCCATGTACTCTTTTCCTTTCTTGGCCTTCTTCTTGTTACTTCCCTGAGTAACCATCTTGATATTTGCGAGATTTCTCTTGTTGTTACCAGATGACTCCCCGTTAGTCTCCTTTTTCTCCTTAGAGGTTGGAAATTTGTTCGTCCTGATTGCTTCTTCAGCTAAGGCCATACTTAGATTGATGGCCTAAGCGATTGTTGCAGGCTTTGATGTTGCCACTGTGCTCGTGATTTGGGGTGCCAATCCCTAAATGAAATGCTCAATCTTCTTAGACTCTGGATCTACCATGCAGGGAACAATATGCGACAGATTTTGGAATTTCTCCACGTACTCGGATAATTTTGAACCTTCCATCTTCAAGTTCCAGAACTCAGTTTCCAACTTCTGACTTTCGGTCCCCGAACAGTACTTTTTATGCATTAGCTCCTTCAGTTCGTCCCATGATAAAGCATACGCAGCAGCCTCGCCCATCATCTGAACCTGGAGTTTCCACCATGACAGAGCCCCATCTCGGAATAGTCCGGAAATGTACGTGACCTGATCCTCTGGGGCGCATTTGCTCGCGCGCAACACAGAATCCGTCTTCTCAACCCAGCGCACGAAGGCTACGGCACCCCCTGTGCCGTCGAAATGTAGGGGCTGGCAGCCCAAGAAATGCTCGTAGGTGCAGCCTGCGATATAAGCAACATTATTCGCGTAAGTTATTAGCAAGGCACTCGTGGAAATGTCCAAACGTTTTGTAATGTGTCTTTCAAGAACTAAACATTACCGTTGGGGGGGTTATTTCCTGAGGTACTCCCGCTGCAATCGGAGCGGAGGGCCTCGTATCGTGCGAGGGCCTGTAAGAGGCGCTCTTGCATTTCCGCCTCTGTTTTCGGTAGAGGGTTGTTGTTATCGGTGTTCCCTTGAGTCGACATCTTCCTAGAAGAAGGTCGGTTAGGTCAGGTTTTGTTAAGGACACGAGCACACAAGTCTCTTTTCAACGAATAAGACCTCAGAAGTGTATTACATATACGTACATACGCGTTCGTTATAACATTCAATCACAATTCATTACAATTATAGCACAACTTGTAAATAGGAAAGTAGTAAGTAAGCATGTAGCATTATAGTTATAGCACAAATATGTAGATCAACGGCGTGCTTAGGGGGGACATAGCGACGGAGTTTTTCGTTAGTCATTAATCATAAATATTGTCGCATGTTTAAAGATGATCGGGCTTTCATTATCCTCCAGCCACAATCACTGTGTCTTACAAAATGCATCACATCAGAAGGGACACAGGGTCACCCTACCCTTGTCCAACAAGTATATTAGTGCGTCGAAATTACGTAGTCAGAAGTGGTCCTCAAAAGTTTCCGCAATCCCGGCTTATAATTAGTGTCTCTACCCAAGCGTAATGCAATCCGCATAATCCAGAAACCAACTATACTGGGGACTGAGGTGGAGGAGGAAAGAAAAGTGACTGATAGCATGCGTAAACTCCTCCTCGAGCTTGTATATACATCGAAGTAGTTAACTGATCTGCCACTCAATAGTAAAAGAAATAAGTATCAGAATCCTGGGAACGGTGTAATAGCAACGGTCGAGAGCGCAAAAGGAACCTGGATGTATGTGGCAAATCAAAGTATGCTGGCAATAGGCAGGGTGGAGGACGTGGTGACTTACATAAATTTTTCTGACAAAATGTTGTCTTGTGATGTAGACACTTAAATCATGTTTTTGGTTATGTAGTGTTTTGCATTTGAAGTTACCAATTGTGGTGTCAGCTCAAGCTCCATCATTCCGCGACTTATATCCTCAAACTGCAGCTGATGTGGCAGGTGTACTCATCCCGTGTGTGGCCTCCATAAAGCGTGGGATGGTAAGGGTCTAAAATTTATCATAGTGCATTATAGGAACCATTGAAACGGTTTGTCCAGCGCTGTAGAGACGAATGCATCAGACGGTGCGGCCTGTGAGGTCGTAGGAAATGCTGTGGTGGTAGAAGAATCGTCATGCGGGTGTTAACCTGGAGTGCCTTCCCGGGGTGCGGGTATGCCTTGAAAGAAAGCGGCAGTCATGTTGGTGCAATGGACGCCGATCTTCATAGGTGCAACATTAGCGGGTGCAGGTGCAGCAGGAATGTCTCAACGAAAGGAGAATCAATAGGTGCAGGTACTGGGCTTGGTACGGGGAGTGTAACGTATGGTAGTCCAAAAGAAATGAGGCCATGATCACGCAAAGGTGTTGGTTCGGCCGGTGCAACATCGAGCTGACCCAAAAGGTGCAGAAGCTAGCTCCAGAGCAGGCCCTGAGTCGGGTAACGGTGTGGTACCTCGAGTAGGTGATAGAGTAGCAGCCACGTCATTGTCGTCTGCGTCAGTAGTAGAAAGCTGTAATCCAGCTGTTTGTAAGGTTGCAGATACCACAGACTTAGAGGAGTCTGAATGCACGCTAGACTCAGAGGGTAGCTTGTTAACAGGGGTCTTAAGAAGTGAAATTAGTAGCAGTGTTCTCGTCTAATTTTCTATCATCATGGGCGTCAGCAGGAGGACCGTCAATAAACCTGTCATCGTAAATTGCTTTTCGAGTAGCCAACCTTCAGTAGAAGTGTCCACAGGAGGCGCATCATTGAGGATCAGAGCCATGGGGTGTCCATCATCGAGATGACCAGTGATGGAGTGGTTATGGATTGAAGCAAGAGTGACAGAAAGATTCTTGTCAGAGAAACCATCAGCAAGGATGAAGTATCACCAAAATCTGGTAACACAGACTGTTAGAAGTCGTCCCCGTCCTTAGTCAGTATATCAGGATCACTCTCAGTGTCTGACGTAAATGTCCCTGGCGCAGATGTAGTCTCATTATCTGTGGCGGTGGTCGTAGGGTTATCAATGTTTGATAACTCGTTCTCTAAACAGGGTGACGTGTGTGCTGGTTCATAATAGTCATAGCAGAAATGTCAAGCAAGGCTCAATAGGATCTACAGGCGCCTCTGGAGGCTGATCCATGTGAATGAACTCAAAGTCGTGCGTGGGAGCAAGTGCAGCTGATAACGCCATGTCCGGGTCGGCGTCATGAGAGTGATGCTGCACTCCCTGAGTGTGCAAAGATGCAGATGCCATAGACTCCAATGAGTCCGGGACAGGTGAACCAGCTGGAGACCCCTCCATAGGAGCCTCAGCAAAGGGAAGAATAATGTCAGCAGCAATAGGGGCCCCGCCCTCATAGTCATCCTCATGTGGAACCTCCTCAAACAGATCAATCTCGTCATCAGAAGCGGCATCGAGTGGCATATCAACTACTGGAAAAGCAGCAAGCGGTATAGGAGCAGGGATCACCGCAAGTGGTAAATCCCCGGCAGGAAGGCCATCAGCAGGCTCAACTCCAAAGTCGGGCAGCGCGAACGGCTGGAAATCATCGTCATCCGTGCGGGTAGTGTCCGATGTGTAGACCTCTCGCTCTGCCGGAATCCCGTCATCGGACACTATCGCCATGGGGACTAGCGTGTCGGATACTCCTGTGTTTGACGATGAAACCTTGACGTCTTGTAACACAATCACATACATGCACATATATCAATCATAAAGTCAAATAAACATGTAAGTCTCAATTAATGTAAGCAAGTAATCATCCTAGTCTTCCCCAGACTATCCTACCTCAGTCTCCCTGACTGAACATTTCCCTGTCTCTCAGACTAAACTTCCCAGTCTCTCAGACTAAACTTCCTAGTCTCTCAGACTAAACTTTCCAGTCTCTCAGACTAAACTTCCCAGTCTCTCAGACTAAACTTTCCAGTCTCTCAGACTAAACTTTCTAGTCCCACTAGACTAACTTCTCAGCCTCTCGGACTGAACTTCCTAGTTCCACTAGACTAACTTCTCAGCCTCTCAGACTGAACTTCCTAGTCCCACTAGACTAACTTCTCAGCCTCTCAGACTGAACTTCCTAGTCCCACTAGACTAACTTCCCAGCCTCTCAGACTGAACTTCCTAGTCCCACTAGACTAACTTCTCAGCCTCTCAGACTGAACTTCCTCAGTCTCCCCGACTGAGCTATAATTTTAAATTTGGAAACATGTATTTGTGCCTTCTGTTTGTAAAAATGTTTGTTCCCTGGATCTGGACGTATAGTGTATGCAATGTAAAAATGTTTTCGTGAGAGCCCAAGTGATCATAGTCTAGACTCGAGAAGGAATCCTAGTTCGCTATGATCGAGGCTCTGATACCAAGCTGTCACACCCTGGCTTTGCGGAAGCGTGGGTTTATTTGGTGTGACTTCTTAATACCATAGCAACTATCATAACCATACTATATGATAAAAACATGAGATATTCATCCATTAATAAAGTTAGAAAAATCCCATTTTCAACAATCACAAAATAAGTTACAAACCTTAACTTGATTTAATTGAGTTCATAAAGACTTAGCAAAAGACTTTAAACAATACTAGGTTTAGGGATATGTAACCCGTCCAGGAAGAGGTTACACCTTCTAAACCCTGGATAACTTCTTTATTCAAACGCAGCTTGAAAATACGTGCATACCGTGCCAGATCCATTAGTTCCCTGAAATACATGTAGTTTGAAAAGTCAACATAAAGTTGAGCGAGTTCATGTGTAAGTGAGTAGGTATAAACCTTTGTAAAAACGTCTGTATGTATGAAAATCCCTGGTATGTAGCAATTAAGGAAAAAAAGATCACCATTGGGTTGCAAAGCCAATGACATGTGTGAAGTGCAGTAGGAAGACTCAAACCTAGCAGATTTTTACGTCGGGCTCAAAGTCACCACCTGGTTCATTCAGCGGACTCAGGGGTTGGGCTCGCTACACCCAGATAGATCTACCGCTACTGACCCTCAGTCCTACAATGAGGATTAATGGCCTCTAGTTGCGCCTACTCACTCACATGATCTAAGTAGTAACATGTATTTCACCCCCGAAGTATAAAAACTGAAAAACAGTTAAGAGAAAAGGGGGACATGAACTCACAGAAGTGCGTCTCGAAATAGTAAATCCCAATCAACCTGTTGCGTGACGACCTACACGTACTAACTTCTATTAGACGGACGGCCGTGCCTTGGCTTAAGGTTTAACGTTTTGGGATATAGTTAGGCAACTATTTCGTATTTACACTTCTTAATTATTTAACAAGTATATTCCTTCCCAAGGATGGGGGTTTTTAATACATGTGCGTTTTCTTATAATTCCAAAAATATATTATTAAGTCTCACTTAATAAAATATATTTTAATTCATTTATCTAAAATATTTTGTCTCCAAAATATGCATATTTTTCCCAAAAATATTATATTTTATTCCATACAATTTTTCCAAAATAATACTTTTACCAAAATACACAATTAAGAGTATTTTCCGAAAATACATAAGTTGCGTTTTAAAGTTCATGTGGTAATAATAATACCGGTGTAACTTAAATATTTATTTGTGATAGCGTTGGTATTATTTTGGAGTCGTGCTTTCACAATGTATTCCAGTTATATTATTTTTACCCTAAAAATAATATACATATAGTTCACAAAATAATCATAAAATCACACAAGCGTTTTATTATGAGATATATATTCTCAATATATATTTAACAAGTTTCCTTTACGAAAATCCACCTCCGAATACTTGGTTATTTTATAACAAAAATCATGGTGAAGTTTGTTTGGAAGACAAGTCAAAAATATATTTATAACACTTGTCACAAAAATATTCTAAGTGTTATTTTCTGGAAAAATTTCGCCAGAGTTTCCTCCGTAACTGGAGGTGGCCACGCTTACAAGCGTATCATTTTCTTTTAAAAATTCAACCAACAATTTTCCAATCATCATCATACAATGTTCAATCATCAAGCCAGTCAAAATAAGCATAAATCGCAAACACATGAACTTGTAAGTTGAGTAAAAATATGTAGTGACTTTCCAACATTTTTTAGTAGACCTTTCTATCTTTAAAATAGAATCATTTTCTTGGAAATCTTTATTTTTAAAGAACATGCAAGTTTACAACTTCTATTCCAAAAATTACGAAAATATTTCTTGGTTAAATCTTTGTCACACAAGTGTTTACACACTTGTTTGTTCACAAAAATGTTTTTAGTTCATGAAAGATCCGGCTTTTAAACATGGTTTGCATCTTACACTTGGTTCTTCGAAAATACCACTTGTAGATCTTTAGATCTACTAGTTTAGAACTCCATTTTACAAGAAAAACTATTTTTACACAAGTTCATGGTTATGTATGGAAGGGTTCATCATCTTGTAATTTTCACACTCAACATATTGCTAGTTCATGTTCCATGAACATGATCTAGCGTGGTTAGATGACGATCCGTTCCACTTCTAGCAATCAACAACATAAAATAACCATAACTAAACAAGATTCACAAGTTTTACACCATTATTTTCTCTTTAACCAACAAGTTTATCATTCTAGCAAGACTTTAAGTTTTGATCTTTAGTGTTCTTGACTTTTATCCGTTAAACCTCCTATTAACCACTTTAAACATGAACAAGGAAGTGTTTGGAAGCACTTACTGCTAGCTCAAGGCTAGGGAAGAATCAAAGCGAAAACTAGGTGGATAAAAGCAACGTAGTGAGGTCCTTGAGATTCCGAAAACACCGAGCCTCCTTGCGTGTGTCCTTTCACCTTTGTGTGTAAGTGGTTTAGCAAGATTAGAACTTGAAAGTGATGGTGGGTGGGTTATGGTTCTCGGCCGTAAGCAAGGCAAGAGGGAGAGAGAGTAATTTTTTTGTTAAGTGTGGAAATGCATGATTATGGTGAACCAAGGGGTTTACTTATAGCCCAAAAATCTCTATTGTCCATCATGCACTATGTTCTTAAGATATTAGACATCAACCAATAAAATATTCAAAAATGGTGGAAGGGTGTCCCCACATGGGGAACCGATCGGTTAGGGGGGGGGGGTTATATGGTTAGATTTTAATGATATGGTTAAGCACTAGTTAGATTAGTTAGGGATTAAATTAGTTATTAGTGTGTTATGAAATATAACGGGTGTTAGGGTGTTCGGGGACCCTAACTTGCTCAGAAAAGGAAAAACAATGTCATTGACAATATTTTTTATGTTCCGGGTAAAGTCCGGTTGTTCGGTTGGATATTAATCCGTTAAAGTGCTAAATAAGCATTTAAAGTGTCTTTAATATTATTTTTAGTGACACAATAAATTCCCGACACTTTGGAAAGTGTCTAGTATTATTTTCCCATGTTTTTGCACTTTACTAGTTAAGTTAAATGCTGAATTTTAGTAGAAAGTGCAGGATTTTGTAATTAAAGCATGTTTTAGGCACATCCGATCACTATAACTATCACCTAGTGACGCAGTTTAACAATCCTCACCTCCCTACACTCCCTACTAGTGTAGTAAACTATTCCCGGCTCATACTGGCCTCAGAGACAGTGTCTGTCTGGTGCTGGCTATGTCAGCATGTTTACTGGGTTATCCGTATAGTGTGCTCACTGTGCTTTTGTGCATCAAGGTTGTCACTGATGTTTGTGTGGGTAAGTAACAGAGTGACAGTATAAAGTGTGATGCATGAGTATGTATGTATCAGAACTCAAGAAGCAGTTTAACCACAGTTGTAAGCAATCACAGTAATTAAGCATTAATTAAATATTAATTAATTCGTACGGATACCTGGTTTGGTGAGGGTTATCACAGCAAGGTTCATGGTGGTCAAGTAGAAGAACATTTTCTGTTGCCACCTCTTGAAGTGGAGACCCAAAAACTTCTCGGGTCGTTCAGCATGATTCGCCACTGTGGACGCTCCCACAGTGTTGGCAGGGCTTCCAACGACAACATTAGTGTTGCTGGTATTCACGTTTTCAGTCGACATTCTGAAAAGTTCCAAGAAAACAAGTTAATGAAACTGTTTTCAAAATAATAAATGTGCTAATTTATTATTTTTATGAGTGCGCAAATCAGTGGTGTAGCTTCTAAGTCCAACTTTGAAGACTACAACAGTAGATTTTTAGAACTCAAAAACAGAAAAGAGTAGAAGCAGAATCTGTTTTGACAAAGTCGCTACTTTGAACCAAAACAGGAAAAAACCTTTTTAAAACACAACCTGTTGTGAGAAAAAAAATAGAATCACAGCAGAATTGTTTGTGTCTTACACGAACGGTGTTTCAAAAATTTGTTTTAAGATTGTAGGAATCCGTTCGTGCAAAACAAATAAAATTCTTTATTAACTTGAAAAATAAACCTATAACAGAATGAAACTGAAAATAAATTACAATTACAAGTGAAAAGAACAGAATTACAAACAAGAAAAACAGATTTCTTGGTTGTGGATCGTGTTAGACACGGGTCCCTTAAAACAAATTTCGTGTCTCCCAAGAGAACACGTTTGTTTCCAGGATACAACAGCCTGTAGCTGTTGCACTGCCGGTCTTGACTCCAACCCGAAGGTGTACCTTGAATTCTTGAAGAAGAAGAAGATGAAGATTCAGAGAAGATTGTATGTAGTAGTGTAAATTCGGTGTATTTGATTCTGCAGCTGAGTCCTCTATTTATAGTTGCAGGTCTTGACGAAACTGAAAAATGAATTAAATGGGCGAATTAAGTTGCATTGAACGTCTTCAATGCACTTTAATTCGTTATTTAATTCACAGTCAAACGCATTAAGTTTGTCAGTTTCGAATGCTGAAGTGTAACTGCACTGTCATAATTGCTTGAAGCTTCTGCGCGCGCGCACAAGGCAGACTGGTGCGCGCGCAAGTCTGCACGCTCATGCGCCATTTTGGCTCATTTCCATGCGCGTGTGCGCCACCTTGGCTCAATCCCATGCGCACCTGCGCGCGTGCGCCACGTCACCTGTAAGCCTCTACGGGCACGCCACACAGTTGCGTCGTTTTGGCTCACTTTGGTGCGCCGCGCACGTCACCTCAGTGCCCATGCTCCATGCGCCAAGTGCAAAGTGTGCCATCAAAGCGCCACATTGTGCCTCATCGCCCACGCCACGAGCGCGCACGTGTGCGAGTGCTAGTTAGGGTGGTGCGCGCGCAAGTCTGCATGCTCATGCGCCATTTTGGCTCATTTCCATGCGTGTGTGCGCCACCTTGGCTCAATCCCATGCGCACCTGCGCGCGTGCGCCACGTCACCTGTAAGCCTCTACGGGCACGCCACACAGTCGCTCCGTTTTGGCTCACTTTGGTGCGCCGTGCACGTCACCTCAGTGCCCATGCTCCATGCGCCAAGTGCAAAGTGCCCATGCGCACCTGCGCGCGTGCGCCACGTCACCTGTAAGCCTCTACGGGCACGCCACACAGTCGCGCCGTTTTGGCTCACTTTGGTGCGCCGCGCACGTCACCTCAGTGCCCATGCTCCATGCGCCAAGTGCAAAGTGTGCCACCAAAGCGCCACATTGTGCCTCATCGCCCACGCCACGAGCGCGCACGTGTGCGAGTGCAAGTTAGGGTGGTGCGCGCGCAAGTCTGCACGCTCATGCGCCATTTTGGCTCATTTCCATGCGTGTGTGCGCCACCTTGGCTCAATCCCATGCGCACCTGCGCGCGTGCGCCACGTCACCTGTAAGCCTCTACGGGCACGCCACACAGTCGCTCCGTTTTGGCTCACTTTGGTGCGCCGTGCACGTCACCTCAGTGCCCATGCTCCATGCGCCAAGTGCAAAGTGCCCATGCGCACCTGCGCGCGTGCGCCACGTCACCTGTAAGCCTCTACGGGCACGCCACACAGTCGCGCCGTTTTGGCTCACTTTGGTGCGCCGTGCACGTCACCTCAGTGCCCATGCGCCAAGTGCAAAGTGCGCCATCAAAGCGCCACATTGCGCCTCATCACCCACGCGCGCGCATTTTCTTATATTTATTTCTAGTCCAAAATAGGAAAAAATCATTTTTCCTATATTTGTGAAAAATGTTATAGGAAACCCGCTCATTTTCTTATATTTATTTTTAGTCCAAAATAGGAAAAAATCATTTTTCCTATATTTGTGAAAAATGTTATTTTCACAAATTTCCAACAATAGATGGATATACAACTTATACATCAAACCACTAATTAGTAGTTTCTGTATCAGTTGTAGACTTCAAATATTTAGCTCTTACATCAGTTGATTACCATCAATTCTTACCTTTAGCACTTTAATACTCATTATAGCACATCTGACCATCATCATATTTTTATCAGTGGAAACTTGTCTGTACCATTGTTTAGTTCGTTTAGATTGTCAGTCGATCTTGTGTTTTTTAGCAAGTGCATTGTTTTCTCAGGTGTTACTTTTAGTTATCATGAGTTCTTAACAAACTCAACAAACATTATGTACAAGTGATTAACCCACACCAATTAAAAATGAAAAAAAAAAATTTTACTTGACCCCAGCTCACTAACATGAAGAGGCCCTTGCACAAGGGCGACACCTCAACTAGCAAAAGGCTCCCGCCCAGGCCTTCCAACAAACGCTTGAAACATCAACCAAAGATGGTCTCTACAAACTATGACGAAGAAGGTTTAACTCCTTAAGTTTACTAATATATCTAAAAGATACATCAAAAGGCATTTGGCTTAATGGTTTTGTGGTGTGTTAAATGATGTCTTCTCTCCTATTCAAGTCTTATTTTGAAATTTAGACTAGAACTAGAAGTAATTTAGATGGGCACATAAGTGGATGTTAAGAAAAGGCTAAAGGATACTATGTATCTAGGTATAACATAATCAATAGATTCTTTAGATCATTCTCTACACTTTTCACGCACCTCCCTATGCCTTATTATTGCAGGATTACATGATTCGCGAAAAAACAATTAAAATGAAAGTCATTTTAATTTGATTCGAATCTGATATTAAATTAAAATTAAAAATATAATAATTTAGCATCTTTTCTTTTGACCTTTTTATTCAAAAAACATTGGCCTAAAAAGAAGGGGGAAAAGGAAAAGTGGTAAATGAATATGCATGCTAATTAACTTAATGGACGTGGGTATGTGATGATGGGTCGGATTGCCCGGTCCCGAGATGGAGTTGGGGTCAACGAACCGTATCAAAGGTCGAATGATTTGTGAATATGATGAAACATACTTTAAAAAGTATAAATCTTTAATTTTTTTTTTATTATTATTATTTGTATTAAAAAAAACTAACAACAAAGTTGAGTGGAGAGTGAATGGTAGAATTGAGGAACATAAAATAGAGTATAGAGGTGATGTGGTACATATGTAACACAAATGGAGTATGAAGAGAAGGTACATCATCTAGCCTAAGTTTTATCAGCTAGCAAAATATTCGAAGGTGGATTGTCCATAGACACCCATAGCTATTGTTGATGAATCAGATTTATTTGGTTATCATGATAAATCATTTAAACATCATATGATTAGCGGTGTTACTAAATGCATGGTGCGCGTGAGACACACTTTTTCTCTTACAAAAGAGGGTACAACTAATAAGGAGAGGAGTGCATTTAGATCAACCCTCTGATTATCGACGTTTTATTTTTTCGAGAGAAGATGAGACCTTTCATAGGTTTTACATCGTGAATAAAAATGTTTTTATATATCTGTGATGTGTTGTTACATAATTCTTTAACCTAACAGATTATGGTACGGCCACTGTTCTTCAATCATTGTAATAGTATATGAATTATTGTCTCGATCGGACTAATAAAATTAATTTTACGCGTAACGACATTCTTAATTATAATTGTTAATGCATTAAAATAATAAAGGCGGTAGGAGTACAAATTTTATCAAACTTGCCACTGCAATCTAAACATATTATATGTCCATAGCATCTAATATTTTTATATAACGACAGACACTTTTCCTTGTTCCGCTCTTCCTTTTGTCCCCTCTTTCACATATTTACAAAAATAGGTCCGTACTTATCTACATTCTACTATCGTTACTTTGAGTCTCCGTTCCACCAGTTGGTTCTTTGTGAGAAGGCATTCTACATTCTCATATAAGAAAAATAAGGAAAATAATAACATATAAATTTGTAATAAAATAAGCTTGATCAACATTATTCAAAAATAAAACAAATCACTCAATTAAATGTATATTTCAACGGACTACAACATATACACCGCCAAGATTTAACAGTTATAGATAACTCGGTAGATTGGAAGAGATGGTGTAATTTCGATTTCATGTAATTTGTTTGTTTGTTTAGCCTCATTTTTCTCCGCCTTGGAGATAGTTTTGGTTGTTAGTTTAATGAAATTTATTTTACAAAAAAAAAAAAAAACAAATCAATATATAATGAAAAAAAGAATCTAGGTCACCAGTCACAACATTGATTATTAGTATGAGTACAAAGATTAGGTTTTTGGCGGTAAAATCTTGATATGAAAAATAGTAAGAATAGTATGGTAAATAAAACATCAAAATTTCGGGTTAATTCAAACGAGCCAAACCGAGTCAAGAATTTTGAACAACCCTAGTCGTCTAAATATAAATATGTTATTCTATGTAATACCACTCTTGATAACTTAGGTAAGGGATATTTTATCTGTAGGAGCCGTTCGCGTAATTAAATAAAATATAAAACAAATTTTATTAAACTGATTACAATACAGAAATACGAAAGCAAAATTACAGTACAATTACAACTGAAATAAAAGAAATACAAGAACTTAGATGAAGAAGGCTGAGGCACGTGTTCAACACGCTTCCCTTAAAACAAATTCCGAGTCTCCCAGGAGTACTCGTTTTGTTTCCCAGGGTACAACAGCCGGAGCAGTAGTACTGCCGGAGTAGACCTACAACCCGAAGGTTACCTTGAAAGCTTGCTGGAAGAAGATCAGAATAGTAGAGAGAAAGTTTTTGATTGCTGTTGTTGCTAGTGTCCTTTGCTGCTGGGAATGGAGTTGTATTTATACAGCTCCTAAGTCGAAACAGTCAAAAACGAATTAAAGAGAGGTTTAAATTGCATTAAACGTCTTCAATGCAATTTAATACGTCATTTAATTCTCAGTCTAAGCCCATTAACTCGTCAGTTACGAAGCTGAACTGAAACTGTTCTGTTATTCAATGCTGGAAGCTTCTGAGCGCGCGCGCGCGCGCAAGTCACACTGGTGCGCGCGCGCCCTGATCTGCACGCCCATGCGCGGTGCGTCCTCTTGGCTCACTGCCATGCGCGCGTGCGCCTCACTAGGCTAAGTCCATGCGCGCGTGCGCCACGTCACCTGTGAGCCTCTACGAGCACGCCACACAGTCGCGCCGTTTTTGGCTCACTTCGGTGCGCCGCGCACGACACCCTCAGGACCCATGCACCATGCGCAACCGCGCGCCTCTGTGCCAGGTGTACTCGCGCGCGCATGCGCATGACTGCCACGTCATGCGCGCATCACCTACCACTTGGTCCTTGCAACCCTTGTGTTCCACCACGCGCGCGCGGTCAAAAATACAAAGGCGGCTCTCAAGCGGCTCGCGGCGATGCGAAGTGCGCCATCAAAGCGCCACATTGCCCCTCATCGCCCACGCCACGCGCGCGCGCGAGCGTGTGCGAGTGCGAGTTAGGGTGCTCCGCACCCTTCGCGAGGACACTAGTGTGTGCTTCCATGAAACAATAAGGATGGAGAGTTCCACCTTAAATACCCATTTAAGTTCCAACTCTCATCCGATGTGGGACAAAGTGCTACTTTCCCTTTTGTTTCAGCATTGAATGTTCCAAACACCCAACTTTGAGCATCGATATCTCATTCATCTTAGCTCGGTTTTGGACGTGGTTTTGTTCGTTGCGAAGCTCTTCCAACATAGAACACAAACCCACAAATAAATATATAAAACCCGCTCATTTTATTATATTTATTTCTAGTCCAAAATAGGAAAAAAATCATTTTCCTATATTTGTGAAAAATGCTATTTTCACCTATTTTTCCAACAATCCCCCACATGAAAAATGCTATTTTCATCAAATTTCCAACAATCCCCCACATGTATGGAAATGGATCTTTTCCTTACACTTTTCAACGATAAACTTCGACAGTTGAGTATTGCAAGATAGGTAGGTTTTAACCTTTGAACCTTCTTTTGTGAAGCGCACTTAGCTTACTAGCGGTGTGTAGACGCGATGTCCTTGAACATACCCCCATTTGTGTAAACGACAATACACTTCACACAATACTCTCCCTGGTTTGGCCAACTCCTCATTGTCGTGTCCTATTATGGTCCTGGAACACTAGCCTGGTTCTGTGAGAGCTCTAGGATTTGCGCACCCCATAAATCCATTTGAAGCGACCCTACTTCTCTCTAACATGGGTAATTCCTCTGAATCATTAAAAGCATCATGGTTATTTGATTTCCCGTAATCGTTAACCTTAATATGCTTAGCCTCACTTCAATGTCACTGATTGGAATGGACTAGGAAGTATATGTAACTCCCTTTTATTTAGTTTGGGGTACTCCCCCACAGTGACTCCGTTTGGTAATATGATTAAGTTGTCCTATTGAACTTAGATCTTGGGATCTCCAGTCAACTAAGTTAGGTTTCCCTCATATTCCCATTTATCACGGGCTTTAATCCCATTCCTCTTGACGACGTTTCTACTAACTCTCTGCTTAAGCCTTTTGTTAACGGGTCCGCAGCGGGTCCGCAGTGTTATCCGTTGATCTCACATAATCAATTGTGATAACACCCGTTGAGAGTAGTTGTCGTATCGTGTTATGTCTACGTCGCATATGCCTTGATCTGCCATTGTACATCAAGCTTTGAGCTCTACCAATCGCTGATTGGCTATCACAATGTACACATATGGCTGGCAAAGGCTTTGGCCATCTTGGAATATCTTCCACGAATTGACGTAGCCATTCCGCCTCCTCGCCTGACTTATCCAAGGCGATAAATTCGGATTCCATTGTGGATCTTGCTATTACCGTTTGCTTAGAAGATTTCCAAGCGATAGCAGCTCCTCCAAGTGTAAATACGTAACCACTTGTTGATTTGGAATCTTTATTATCCGATATCCAGTTTGCATCAGTGTATCCTTCGATCACTGCTGGTTGTCGAGTATAATGCAGTCCATAATCTCTTGTGTATCTTATGTATTTAAGCACCCTCGTGATAGCTTTCCAATGATCCGCGCACGGATTGCTGGTGTATCTACTTAGCCTACTCACCGCGTAAGCCAAGTCGGGTCTAGTACATGTCATTAGATACATTAGACTGCCAATAATTCTTGAATACTCTAACTGAGCAACTCCATCTCCCTTATTCTTCTTGAGATGTTGGGAGGTATCAACCGGAGTTCGAGCTACACTTGTATCTCCCGAGTTGAATTTTTCAAGAATTTTATCCACATAGTGAGATTGACTTAACACAAGACCATCTTGGGTTCTTATGATCTTTACTCCAAGAATCACATCAGCTAAACCCATGTCTTTCATGTCAAATCTCGCTTTCAACATGCTTTTAGTAGCTTTGATAATTTTATCATTACTCCCAATGATAAGCATATCGTCTACATAAAGGCATAAAATCACATAACCTTCATTTGTGTCTTTGAAATAAACACATTTGTCGCATTCATTTATTTTGAAACCATTGTCAATCATGACATGATCAAACTTTTGGTGCCATTGTTTTGGTGCTTGCTTCAAGCCATACAAAGACTTGACCAGATTACATACTTTACCCTCTTGACCTGGGGCGGAGAAACCTTCAGGTTGCTCCATGTAAATCTCTTCTTCTAAATCGCCATTTAGAAATGCGGTTTTAACATCTATTTGGTGAACTTCCAAATTTCTTAAAGCCGCTATAGCAAGAACCAATCTAATCGAGGTTATGCGCGTCACAGGCGAGTAGGTATCAAAGTAATCTAGACCTCCCTTTTGTCTAAATCCTTTAATCACCAACCTAGCCTTGTACTTATCAATACTTCCATCCGTTTTCATCTTCCTTTTGAATATCCAACGATATCCAAGTGGTTTGCAACCAGGTGGAAGATCTACTAACTCCCAAGTATGATTTTGCAATATAGAATCTATTTCATTTCTTATTGCTTCTTTCCATTAAGGTCCTTCTGAAGAGGAAACCGCTTCGCGATATGTATTGGGCTCGCCCTCAACCATATAGCTAACAAAGTCTGGACCGAAGGATTTTTCAACCCTTGGCCTTTTACTTCTCCTACGATCACTTTCTTCAACCTCAGGTTGTTCATGTGTCTTATCATGAACTACCTCATCAGCTCGTCTAGATGAGCTTTCACCTACTTCAAAATTAGGTGTTGATGACGTTGCATGTGTTTGTCTTCTCAAAGGAAACACATTTTCAAAGTAAGACACAACGTTAGGATTCACCTCCATGATAGTGTTTACGTGTACATCAGGATTCTTGGACTCATGTACAAGAAAGCGATGTGCACTACTTTGATGCGCATACCCAATAAATATGCAATCAACAGTTTTGGGTCCTATCCTAAGAGCCTTAGGAGGTGGTACAATCACCTTTGCTAGGCACCCCCACACTTTCAAGTATTTATATGAAGGCTTTTTCTTTTTCCATAACTCATATGGAGTCTCGTCTCTCTTTTTCAATGGTATCTTGTTCAAAAGATAATTGGCCGAGAGAATGGCCTCCCCCCACATTTCCTGGCTCACCCCAGAACTTATCAACATGGCGTTCATCATTTCTTTCAATGTGCGGTTCTTTCGTTCCGCCACGCCATTTGATTGTGGAGAATAAGGAGGTGTACACTCATGTACAATGCCACTTTTTGTGCATAAATCGGCAAAAGGTGCAACATATTCGCCTCCTCGGTCGCTTCGCAAAGCTTTTATCTTCTTTTGAAGTTGATTCTCAACTTCATTTTTATACAAGATAAATTTACTTATTGCTTCATCTTTACTTTTTAGTAAATATACATAGCAATATTTAGTACTATCATCAATAAACGTGATGAAATACTTATTTCCACCTCTTGTGGGTACCGCTTTTAAATCACAAATATCAGTGTGAATTAAATCAAGGGGTTCGGTTATTCGTTCAACCGATTTCGATGATGTTCTTGTAAGTTTGGATTCAACGCATGTTTCACATTTATAATGTGAATCAATATGGAATGTTGGTATACAATTCAAATTGATTAAACGGTGTATTGAATTAAAATTTACGTGACCTAATCTACCATGCCATTTATTCGAATCAGAAAACTCAAGCATATAAGTAGAAGTAGTAGCAATTTTATTCATGTCCTTATTGACAGCCATTACATTCAGTTTGAACATACCATTTTGGGCATAGCCCTTGCCTACATACATTCCTCGTTTAGTTAACACAAATTGATCGCTCTCAAATACTAAACGAAATTCAAACTTGTTAAGCAACCAACCCGAGACTAGATTCTTGCGCAAGTCCGGGACATACAACACGTTGCTTAGAGTGAGCTCCTTCCCCGAAGTCCACTTCAAGATCACCGTTCCTTCACCCATGATGTCAGCGGTGGCTGCATTTCCCATATACAGCTTCTCTTCTCTAGAAAGCGCCTTGAAGGTGGTAAAGAGGCTTCTGTCTGCGCAAACATGACGGGTCACGCCCGTATCAATCCACCATCCTTTTGGAGTGTTGGTCACAGTATTGACCTCATCCATCATTGCGCTTTTGTCGGAAATCATTGCCACCAAAGGCATTCCGTCTTCATCCACCATGTGCGCACGCTCACGCTTTGGTTTCTTGCATTGGTTAGCCCGATGCCCCGGCTCGTCACAGTTGTAACAAGTCCCTTGGAACGTTGGAGGTTTCTTTTTCACAACCCCTTTCTTCGGTCCAAGTTTGCTAGCCTTTGCTTTCTCCTTGTCCTTTTTCCCCTTACCCTTCGCGCCCTTAGAGGATTGCCCATGCTCAACCAAATTTGCGCTAGCAGAAGTTTGCGCCTGGCTGCCTTTTAGGGCAATTCTATTGCCCTCTTCAATCCGAAGACGAACAATAAGGTCCTCTAAAGTCATCTCCTTTCGTTTGTGTTTAAGATAATTCTTAAAATCCAACCAACCAGGAGGTAACTTTTCAATCATCGCTGCCACTTGAAATGTCTCGCTAAGTGTCATGCCTTCCGCAAAGATGTCATGTAGTATAATTTGGAATTCTTGGACTTGATTCATAACACTTTTAGAATCAACCATTTTGAAATCCAAGAAACAGGCTACCACAAATTTCTTTGTGCCAGCATCCTCCGTTTTGTACTTCTTGTCCAAGGCATCCCAAAGATCTTTGGAAGTCTTGACATTGTAGTACACATTATACAATGCATCCGAAAGCCCGTTTAACACATAGCCTCGACAAATGAAATCCGAGTGCTTCCAAGCCTCTACCGCGCTCAGAGCCTGAGCGCTGGTCTCCCCTTCCGCAGGTTGGGGAGCGGATTCAGTTAAGAACCTCGCAAGGTTCATGGTGGTCAGGTAGAAGAACATCTTCTGCTGCCACCTTTTGAAGTGTAGACCCGAGAACTTCTCGGGTCGTTCAGCGTGATTGGCCACTGTGGACGCTCCCACAGTGGTGGCGTTCAAGGGGGTTCCCGTCACAACATTTGTGGTGTTGTTAACGTTGACATTCTCGTTCGACATGCTGAAAAAATTAAAATTTAAAGTTTTTAGTCCAAAAAATTCTGTTTTACGCACAAAACAGAAGTAAACTAATAAATTTTAATTTTACCACAATTTACTGTTTCGGCTTCTAAGTCCAACTTTGAAGACCAAAAAACAGAAAATTTTAATAGTTTTAGAACTTACTGATTGGCTTCTAAGTCCAACTTTGAAGACCAAATCAGAAAGTTTTAGCAAATTAAGGACAAAATCTGAAGTAACCACAAAAGTTTTCAACCAAAGTCGCTCCTTTGAAGAAGAAAACTAAAAAAAATTTGTTTTTAAAACACAAACTGAGTGAATCAAAACTGGTTTGAATCACAAACAGAAAGGTTTTAATTACATGAACGGTTTTAAAAATTTGTTTTAAGATTGTAGGAGCCGTTCACGTAATTAAATAAAATATAAAACAAATTTTATTAAACTGATTACAATACAGAAATACGAAAGCAAAATTACAGTACAATTACAACTGAAATAAAAGAAATACAAGAACTTAGATGAAGAAGAAGGCTGAGGCACGTGTTCAACACGCTTCCCTTAAAACAAATTCCGAGTCTCCCAGGAGTACTCGTTTTGTTTCCCAGGGTACAACAGCCGGAGCAGTAGTACTGCCGGAGTAGACCTACAACCCGAAGGTTACCTTGAAAGCTTGCTGGAAGAAGATCAGAATAGTAGAGAGAAAGTTTTTGATTGTTGTTGTTGCTGGTGTCCTTTGCTGCTGGGTATGGAGCTGTATTTATACAGCTCCTAAGTCGAAACAGTCAAAAATGAATTAAAGAGAGGTTTAAATTGCATTAAACGTCTTCAATGCAATTTAATACGTCATTTAATTCTCAGTCTAAGCCCATTAACTCGTCAGTTACGAAGCTGAACTGAAACTGTTCTGTTATTCAATGCTGGAAGCTTCTGAGCGCGCGCGCGCGCGCAAGTCACACTGGTGCGCGCGCGCCCTGATCTGCACGCCCATGCGCGGTGCGTCCTCTTGGCTCACTGCCATGCGCGCGTGCGCCTCACTAGGCCAAGTCCATGCGCGCGTGCGCCACGTCACCTGTGAGCCTCTACGAGCACGCCACACAGTCGCGCCGTTTTTGGCTCACTTCGGTGCGCCGCGCATGACACCCTCAGGACCCATGCACCATGCGCAACCGCGCGCCTCTGTGCCAGGTGTACTCGCGCGCGCATGCGCATGACTGCCACGTCATGCGCGCATCACCTACCACTTGGTCCTTGCAACCCTAGTGTTCCACCACGCGCGCGCGGTCAAAAATACAAAGGCGGCTCTCAAGCGGCTCGCTTGGTCACATTATTGACCTCATCCATCATTGCGCTTTTGTCGGAAATCATTGCCACCAAAGGCATTCCGTCTTCATCCACCATGTGCGCACGCTCACGCTTTGGTTTCTTGCATTGGTTAGCCCGATGCCCCGGCTCGTCACAGTTGTAACAAGTCCCTTGGAACGTTGGAGGTTTCTTTTTCACAACCCCTTTCTTCGGTCCAAGTTTGCTAGCCTTTGTTTTCTCATTGTCCTTTTTCCCCTTACCCTTCGCGCCCTTAGTGGATTGCCCATGCTCAACCAAATTTGCGCTAGCAGAAGTTTGCGCCTGGCTGCCTTTTAGGGCAATTCTTTGGTGCGCCGTGCACGTCACCTCAGTGCCCATGCTCCATGCGCCAAGTGCAAAGTGCGCCACATTGCGCCTCATCGCCCACGCCACGCGCGCGCGAGTGTGTGCGAGTGCGAGTGCGAGTTAGGGTGCTCCGCACCGTTCGCGAGGACACTAGTGTGTGCTTCCATGAAACAATAAGGATGGAGAGTTCCACCTTAAATACCCATTTAAGTTCCAACTCTCATCCGATGTGGGACAAGGTGCTACTTTCCCTTTTGTTTCAGCATTGAATGTTCCAAACACCCAACTTTGAGTATCGATATCTCATTCATCTTAGCTCGGTTTTGGACGTGGTTTAGTTCGTTGCGAAGCTCTTCCAGCATAGAACACAAACCCACAAATAAATATATAAAACCCGCTCATTTTATTATATTTATTTCTAGTCCAAAATAGGAAAAAATCATTTTCCTATATTTGTGAAAAATGCTATTTTCACCTATTTTTCCAACATTATCGACACTTATATCACTATATCACTATGCTAAAATAAATATACATTGTAAAGAAATTTCATGAACTTAAATGTATGAAAGAAAAAAAAACACAAAAGGTTATAAGTTTTATAAACATAGATGAAGAAACAGAAAAGGGTTGAGCAACGGCTCCAGTTTATCTCTTCATGTTAATCGTTTTTGTTTGTTTATAAATAAATAATTGAAATGTAAAATATTACAAAATGTATAATAAAATAATATGACACATTTTTTCTATATAAAAATAGACATAGTACTGCACGGTGTGGAGGGGCATAAAGAAGGGGTATGAAACGTCACGTGGTAGCCACGTCAGTAAAGGGTGTAGTAAAAAAACACGGGGTAGAAGGGGCGTTTTAAAAATGAAATCATCATCATCATCGTCATACTCAGTAAATCCCACCAATAGCAAAGCTAAAGGTAGGGTCTGAGGAGGATAGATGTAGACAACCTTACCTCTACCACATAGAAATAGAGAGACTGCTTCCAGTGAGATCCCGGCTCGATTGTAGTTTTGAATTATTAGAGCTCGAATTATTAAATTTATGTATAACCCCATAATGAAGTTATAATATACTATCAAAACTACAACTTTAAGTGTACTTACCATTGAAAATCTATAATTTTCATATTTTTGGAAGCTTTTTTAACCCAGCCAGAATTTATCACATGATCCGCTAATAACTTTTTTTGTTGTTACTTTATAAGGTTTAGGGTACGATGATGTATACAATTTCAAATATACCATTCAAAACCTAATTGTGCGTGATAATTTACAAGTCATCGAGTTACAAACATATAATCCATCAACGCTAGTTCAAAAATTCATTTTTATGGGTTTTCTTTGTTTTCTTATTACACCTTATTTCTGAAATTGTCATTGCGACGTACTTATTTTTATCAGTGTCTCGACGTGTTTCTTTTAAATTACCATCACAACGTTTTTTTAATGTATGTTTTGATATTTTAAAACAAAGCCACAACAAATTAATACGATTCTCTTTACTCTTTATGTACTTTACTATGTAATATCACTGTCGTACGCATAACCGCCAGTCCGCCACCACCTAGTTGTTAAATTAAAATTTATAAAATAATTCTATTTTAAGTTATCATTTTTCTTCAATACTATTAATCAGTAAACCACATTAGTTTTATAATCCTAAGCCTCTACTTCATAGATATACAACTACTATATAACAATCATACAATTTGTTATATTAATTTACAACAAAATAATTAAAAAAAACATCTTAATCCCACCGTCCCTAAAGTCGTAATTAGAAATTAATATCTTAAATTAACACATTTCATCATTTTCCAAGTCCCTTCCCATCATCTACGGAATCCTCACCAATAGCAATAATAATAATTTGTTAAATGACGAGTCTACCCTTCAACTTTGCTAGAAAGTCAACTTCACCCTCCTCTTCAATCTTTTAGGTATAAATATCAACAACGACCAAAGACAATTTCCATCACCATCTTTCTCCAACAACAATTTGATCAAAAAATCCAAATGGGTCATATGAGTTACAACAGAGTTGGTCGAAGATATTATCCGACAAGAGGTTTCCGGCTAAATTGCAAAAGATTTTATGTCCAACGGCTACGCGCAAAGTTCTTTAATTTTTTCAAGATTCTTATGGGCTCATGGAGGAAGAGTTTTTCGTACGAGAAGAACACGACACGGGTGTCTGGAAAAACAAGCCAGAGAAGCTTAGTAGCTAAGGAAAACGCGTATCGGCTACGATCATTTGGCAGGTCAAATTCTTTTTACTCGGAAGCCATTGAAGATTGTTTGGAGTTTATAAAGCGGACATCGGTGTCTTTGGATGATAAACCACAATTATAGGGGTTATGATATGATGTTTCAACCTTAAATAGGCTTGGGTTTGAATCCCACACTCGGGTTCTGCCTTTAAAGCTGCGTTTTATCTGCTCTCGCTGGTTAGCAGGGTATTTATTAGGTTTCGTAAATTTTTCATGGTGGTTCTTACCGTTCAAAAAAAATATGAGGTTTAAATATGACCTGAGATATAGATTTTTTTTCTTCTTTTGTAAATTATTTAGCATATGTATGTTTTATATTTTATATGTATATATACTTTCTTTATATTTATAAGATGTTTATTAGTTTTAAAAATACTTGTATGTTTTATATTTTATATGTATATATACATGGGTAGATGATCGTTAATTCAATATTAATTTGAACTGTGATATATTATTATTATATAACAATTTATGACTCGGTGTTTCGTTTATAAAATATGATCACGTTTTGTTTGGTGGTTTAGTGGGATGTGTTAAACTACTTTTCTAGAATAAGACATTTTGTTTGGTAGTTCAAGGGGATGTGTTAACCTACTTTTATAATAGAAACTTAAAATGTGGTACTACTAAAATAACTATAGCATAAAATAATGATTTTTTTAATTCAATTATACTATACATTGGTAAACTAATTAATTAGTTCTACTATAAATCATAGTTATTAAAGCGAGCGTCTCATGCAGCTAGGCGCATTTTCCAGGTGAGGTGCAACCATACCGCCTTGCCTCCATTAAGGCGGCGCACGCGAATATTCCGGCCAAATTTTGTTTAAATAGCTAGAATTTTGGGTGGAGGAGAACATGTGGAATATAAGAGACATGAAAAGGGTGCTCTTCCCGTGAGCATCCGGCCGAAACGACTTTCCGGTGAGTAATCCGGTCAGATTCTGACGAACTTTTGCATAATAATGCCAACTTTCATCTAGACAGTTCTATGGTTTTGGTTGCATCATAGAGAACAGAAATTTGAAGAGAGATAAAATATATGAAAATGAAAAGTTGAAAACTATTTGACCTAGAATTTGGTTTAAAGTAGTGACACCACATAGTTTTGGTCACTGTTTTGCAGAAAGGGTCATAAAAGACAACAGTGACACTACATAAGGTTCAAAATATTTTTAATTATTATAGTTATATCTGACAAATTTTATTTTTACTGACTATTTTACAATATTTTAACTATTTTTAATGCTAGTTAGATAATTTTAACATCTAATTATATTAGTTTAATAAAAATATATAGAAAGTAATGGAATTATCTAACATGATATATTTTATTTTATTTTTCATTTAAGTGCGTGAAGAGGTATGGTCGCTAACGACATGCGCAGACGCGCATTAGTGAGACCACACCATTCCGAAGACACGACCTTGTCATCTAGAAAGATCTAGAAGGATACATGATGTGTGTGAATTATATATATTTTTATAAATCAATTTTCCTTCACACAAATTTAGTTTTAAAATGATTTTCACATAAGAACTAAACTACGCACACAAAAGGGCAAGTGTACCTGTGATGTGGTAATATAGTTTATTGGTAAGAACTGGATATCAATTCGTGAACGCGGTGTCTCGATACTAAACTTTTGCTACTTTAAAGCCTTTTCAATCAACGGTTTGGTTCTGTTTTTAATTTATCTTGCAAATAACAAACTACTAACTAATCTAAAAATGAACAATATCTAAGTAAGGTTGCCTAAACTAAGTATCCGCTAACAAACATGTGATAACAAAGGGGAAGAACTAGTGATGATGCAAGATCTAAGTTTAACTAAGTCCCCAATCAACGTTTCCTTGTTTTATAATCCTTAGGAAAACAAAAATGATATAACATTCTAATTACCTAAAATTTTTTTAAGTTCACTTGCTGTGACAACTGTCAAAATCCCAGGTATCCGTACAACTATTAAACCATGATTAGTGCTTAATAACTGTGCTGAATTACAATTAACTGCTTACTGATTATTGCCTTATACATACATGTGCATCCCATATTGCTTAATGTCATATCATTATTGCATGAGAATTTTATTTGATGCATTAAATACAGTTAGCACAGTTATCAGATGAATCAGAAAAATGCTGACGGAGTTCAGTAAATAGATAGACGTTGTATTAAGACCTAGAATGGGCCAGAAACTAAGTATTACACTAGTATAGTGTGTAGGAAAGTAAGGATCACAAAACTGCATTCCTAGAGATAGTTTAAGTGCCGTAAAGTGCCTAAAACTCACCTAAAGTGCTGAATTCAACAAAAATCAGCATTTAAACAAACGAATATCATGCAGAAATAAGGTTAAATAGTCCTAAATGCTTTCCTAAGTTTCGGGAATCAAAACTGTCATAAAAGGTAACATAAAACACACAAAACTGCGTAATTTAGCACCTTAACGAAACAATAACCAACCGAACAACCGGACACTACCCGAAACACCAAATTTTTCACTAGAAGCACTGTTTTAACATTACCAAGCTAGTTATGGTCCCCGAACATCATAACACCACATAAAATATCTAGTAACTAAATCCTAACTACATACTTGATTTTTAACCTAAGTAACTAACTTAGTTTAAACCTAGTCTACATACCCCCCCCCCCCACCACCTATGGACGGCACTTTCTTGATTTTATTTGATTTAAATAATGGATCTTGTTCCCTTGTGATGAGCACATTATACATGAGTTAAAGTGTTAAGATGGATTATAAGTAAGCATGCAAGATCATAACCTTCATTCTACACACACCATAAACACACACTCTTTCTCCTTATCCCTCTTGTGTTCTCGGCCGTAAACAACAACCACAACACCACTATCATTCACTCATCTTCATCTAGTTCCAAGCATATACAAGTGTGATAGAAGGTGCATAAAGGAGCTAGAAGCTTTTGGAAGTGGAAGAACCTCTCTTATTTGCTTTTATCCATCACTTAACTTCACTTGATCATCCCTAGCCTTGAGCTAGTGGTAAGAACTTTGATCTTTCCATTTTACTACTATTTTAGGTGGTTAAAAGATGTTACATAAAGTTAATCATGAAGAACACTAAGAATCACAAGAATAAAACTTGAACATAAGCTTGAATAATGAAGAAACTAAGTTGTTTATATGTTGATTTGCTTATTGATTGTTGTTTATTCATGTAGTTGATGTAGATCATCATATGATCTTGCTAGATCATGATTAAAACATAATCTAGCAAGATGAGATGATAAAAGTGTTGTAGGATCATAGATCATCCTCATAAGAAACATGAACTTGAAAGAATATGTGGTTTTCTTGAAAAATAATGATCAAAGTAAGTTGTAATTCTTGTAGATCTAAAACTTCATGGATGGTTTTTCAAAGGAACCAAGCTAAAAAATCCAAGATTTACTTGATCTTGGTTCTTACATAAATAAACCCTATTTTTAAAGGTTAAATAAGTATAGAAACACTTATGTAACAAGAAAGATCCATGAAGAAACATTTTTAGAAAACATGGATATAAGTTGTAAACATCCACTTTCTTTAAAAATGAAGTATTTAAAGAATCAATCACACTTTAAAGGGTAACAAGGCTTACTAAGAACACTAGTAAGTTACTACAAATTTTTTGTGAAATTTCAAGTTCATGAAGTAGTAGATTATTCTTGTTTTTGGCAAAATTGGTAAGTAAAGGTTGTTTATTGTTGATTGTGAATTGATTGTGTTGATTTTTTAAAAGAAAATCAATGTTTTCATAACTGGACCGGAGGTCGACCCGATCGCCTTACGGGGTCAAAGGTCGGACCGGTCCGACCGGTTCAACCGAATTTAAGACCCGGATTACATCATAAATTATATAAAAATATATATAAAATACATAACATTACCGGCCCAAAAAATTTGCAATATCATTTGATTAACCAATAAACAATCATAAAAACAAGTATCTAGTTTCTATTATATAAATAAAACTAGGTTTTAATGCTGCGCGCCGCAAAACTAAGTCATTGTAAAACTATTTATTGCGACAAAATACTTGGTTGTTATTAAAGCTGTGCTATTTAATGTCTTATTTTTAAGTTGACAAGTGGAGTTTTCATACAACAGAGCCGTTGGCAGCAAGCGAGTTAGTAACTCCTGGCGATGGCGACTATTGCGATGTCTAAGCATCCACTAACCCAACAAATAAGGAATAAGAATTGTATAAATACAATCAGAAAAACGTGTGAAAGAGGAGAAAAAGGAAGATGACGTGAAGTTATGTAAGCATAAAATGGAAAAAAAAAAAAAAAGAGAAGACCCCATGATTTGAACTTGAGTCTCTTTAAAACATATACAACCACAAAACCACTCCACCATGATGAACAATCTAACTAACTTTGAAGAAAATGGATATATATACACACTTAAAAAGGGTATAGGGGAAAAAAGTCAACAAAGGATGACTTGAAGTTAAGACAACCAATAAGGAAAGTTTACTATTCATTTACTATTTATTATGATGTGACAGCTACTATTCATTAGCTTTGTTTTTTAATATATAGGATAATAGTAATCAAATAAACAATAAAAAAATGATTATAAATTTAAGTCAAAATAGCAGTTGATAAGACAAATGATAAAAAGTTAATAGTAAACCAGCCTAGCTAGAGACTTGCTTTTTAAACACAATCCATCAAGTTGAAGAAAACAATTAAACAAATATGTGAAAAACTCATTTGTACTTGCTTCTCTCTTCAAGAAAACAAAACAACCGTCACCGTCAACCGAGGCACCACCGTTCCATCAACTTTGTTCATGGATGTTTAAAATGTATATGCTTAAGACTTCATCTCCTTCATCGTTTTCTTTTATCTTTTATGGAAGAGATACAACCTTGCTGGTCCAACCATTGAATCTCACCGGTTTTCCGGTCCGACCTCCGGTCCGACCACCGGCCCATGCTCCAACTGGCCGGCCATGTGCAAAAACGATCCGATAGCAAGGACCGGGCCGGATGAAGTACCGGTTGCCGGTCCGACCGGTCCGTCGGGCCGGTCCGGTCCGACCTTAAAAACATTGAAGAAAATGATATACCTTGATGGTATGGAAACCTCCATTTTAGGGGAAATTATGGCAAAATTTTTCTAAAATTAAACACTTAGAAAAGTATTTCTAAACAAATATTTACAAGCGTATTTTAAACCATAAATTTTTACATAAAATTTGCCATAATTTTTTGTTACAAAAATATAAATATTGGAGGTTGATTTTTATAAATAAAAGTGACTAAATATGTATTTAGGAAAATATATATTTAGATGACACCATGTGTGTGATTATTTGTATATTATGTGTATTAGTTATATTATTTTAGGACTTGAAATAATATAACTCACTAAAATACCAAAAATTACCATCCAAAATATTACCAAAATTCCAAGAATATAAATATATAAGTTATACACAAAATATTGGTGAAACCGAACAAAATAATGTAACTTACAAAAATATTCCGGAATTCTATTCACAAGTATATTTTGGTAAATAATATTTTTGACACCAAGGAAACAAAAATATGATTTTTACAATTACTACAAGAATATATCATATTTTTTACAAGGGGAAAAATATATTATTTTTGGCAAGTATAAATATATATTTTTCTTGAAATTTTTATATTATCTTGAAAGAAATATATATTTTCATAAACAAACATGAAATACAATATTTTTGGGGTGAAAGATATATTTTCTCAAATAAATATGAAATATATCATTTTGGAGAAAAATAAGTTTATATATATTTTCCAAGTTAGACTTGAAAATATATTATTTTTGGAACTTATATGAAAATACAAATATTTTTGCCAAAGGAAAAATTATAAATAATTTTTCTAAGTACTATTTCTTAAAGTATATATATTTGGAAATATACATTGATGAACTTTTATTAAAGATAATATTCCGGAAAAGTTAATACAAAATTAAGTATAAGAATACTTAATAATTACACGAAGATACGTATTTTCGTACGTATAATTACACTCCGGAATATGATCCCACATTAATGGCAAAATATACAAGTATGAGTATACGAACACAAATACACCCATCTTTGGGAAGGAAATACATGTATAAATACTTGAGAAGTATCAAGTTAAAATATATTATTTTAACTATTATTCCAAAATTTACTAAATATAATTTAAGTTAAAATATTTAATATTTTAACAAATAATTATAACCTGGAATAATATTGAAGACACAAGAAAGTAACTCAAAGACATTAATCCATACTAAGTCAAGGCACGACCCGTTCGTCTAATAGACAATAGTACGATTGTAGGTAGTCGTGTATATCCGAAGAAGCTTTGAGTTACGGTGCTTACGAAGAACGCAAGACTGTGAGTTCATGTCCCCCTTTTGTTTAACTTTTTTCGTTTTATAACTTCGGGGGTGAAATACGTGTTACAAGTGATTACGATTACAAATGAAATGAACTGTTAGATCATGTGAATGGGTAGGCGTTAGCTTGAGACCATTAATCCTTTATAAGGACCGAGGGGCATGAGTGATAGATCTATTTGGGTGTTGCGAGCCCCACCCATGGGTCCGCGAGTTGACCGCATGAGGTGACTATGTCGTTCCAGCCGGGAGGCCTGGTATGAAATACGCAAAGGATTGAGCCTTCCTACACTGTTGCACACTTGTTGATGGCCTTACAAACCATTAATTGATATGTTCATATTCACTTACAAACATACATACATATTTCCAATGACTACAAGGGTTTATTCATACACACAAACAAATACATGAACTCGCTCAACTTTTGTTAATGTTTTCAAACTACATGTATTTCAGGGAATTAAAATGTGGATCTGGCGGGCGTTTGGAAGTTTCAAGTGTTGTTAAGAATAAGATATGCCATCCATGGTCTTGGGGTTTGGTTAGGGTGTCCTATCCTGGACAAGACACCTCTTCCAAATCTTGGTTTTATTTAAAGTCTTCTGTTAAGTCCTTGTGGAACTTTAAACAATTCGTATGGTTTGTAATTCGAATTTGGAGTCTACGTATCAAAACAATGTTGTTATGTTTCTAAACTTATTTAATGGATGATCATCGAGTAGTTTTATCATATAGTGGTTGTTATGATTGAATGCAATGATATTAAGCAAGTCACACATAATCACGCTTCCGCAAAAGTCAGGGTGTGACAGTTTGGTATCAGAGCTTCGATTGTAGTGAACTAGGATTCTTTCTAGAGTCTAGACTACATTCCTTAGGGCTCTCACGAAAATATGTTTACAGTATGTTTTCATTACATACACGAAACGCCCAGATCCATAAAACAGACATTTTTACAAAGGAAAAGGCACAAAGCACGGTAGTAAGGTTGCATTGTGGTTTAGTCTGGGAGACTAAGTGGTTTAGTCTGGGATACTAGGTGGTTTAGTCTGGGAGACTAGGTGGTCTAGTCTGGGAGACTAGGAAGGATAAAAAGGATTTGTGAGGAATGATAAGAATACATGATTACATGATTACATTGTCTTTGTTTGCATGCTAAATGTTAGTGGTTAAATATGTGCATATATTGTGATTGTTTTGTTACAGACACTATGTCATCATCAGAGAGCGGATTGTCCGATACTGATGACCCCATGGCTGTAGTCTCAGATGATGAGATTGCACCAGAGCCAGAGATCTTTACTTCTGATACAGTGAGCGACCCAGAGATGATGTCAGACGACGACTTTCAGCCGTTTGCGTTGCCTTATTTTGGGGATGATTTACCGATTGCTGATGGTATCCTAGACGAGGATCCTTTTGTTATTCCCATTCCAGTTCACGATCATCTTATCATCGGTTACCCCGATGGTGAGTATGTCGTGGCACCGATCCTCGCTCCTGTTCCTCTCATGGTTATTCCACCTGAGGATTTTCCTTTTGATGATCTTTTTGACGATGATTTTGATCTGTTTGTTGATGGTCCTCCCGATGACGCTCATGGCGAAGGAGAGCTCGATGAGGACGTTGTTGCTATTCCACTTTTGGGGATACCCATTATTGAGATTTCTTCTGACTCTAGTTTACACTCCGTTCCAGATTCCTTTGAGTCTGTGTCATCTTCCGCCTTACAGGCAGTTGGATTGCGACGTTATGCCACTGATTCTGATGATGATACGGCCATGTCAGCTGCACCGTCCTTTCCACATGACTTTGAGCCTAGACTTGAGCCCAATTTTGTCCATGCTGATCAGCATGTTGATGCACCTGCTGATCCTGAGCCGATACCTACTCCTGAGCCTTTGCCTGATCATGATCCTATCCCATTTGGCATACCTGACATTGCACCACTCATACCAGATCCAGTTCCTGCACCCGTTGACCCTCCTGTTATTGAGCCAGTCACTCCTCCACTAGCACCCGCACCTGCTGATGTTGCTCCTTTTCACCCAGAGACTCCACTGGGGAGGGCACTTCAGGAGTCTGATGTACACCGTGTCGACCTGCCTATTGTTTTCTTGCAGGATATACCCGCACCCCGTCCAGGGGAAGGCACTTATAGCCAGCAGCCTAGCCATGATCCTCATGTTTCAGCAGCATTTCCCCACATACCCCAGTCTGTACCTTTTGCTCATTTTACTTCTTCGCCGCTTGATGAGCCACTCAGATGGTTTCCACCTTACACCATGCCGATTTCTGTACCATCCCTCGCATTTTACTGGTTATACACGGGATGAGTTACTCCTATCCTTGCAGCTTCAGTATGAGATCATGAGTCGCAGGATTTTAGAGATTGAGATGACACCGCGACCTTTGCCATGTCCGTGTCAGCCTACTTTTGTTCCCCCTCGTTCATCACCGTCCCCGTTTTCGCATCCTTCTGCACCTCTTACTCCATTTCCAGAGTTTGATACTCGATTTCTTACCGTTGAGCAGCAGATCAGTTATCTGTTGCGTCATGTTTATCAGCTTGAGGAGGAGCTTGCGCATGTGCGCAGCTTGCTTTTTGTACCTCCTCCACCACCATCAGCATAGCTGGTTTTTGGTTTTATGTAGGTAGCTTGCTTTTGATGAGAGCACCACTATTGAGCTGAGCTAGTGAAGCCTTTTGGAGACCACCTTTTGACTGTATGGCTTTTGGTAGATTGGTAGACATTTTGGACAAGGGTAGTGTGACCCTGTGTTCCCTTTTGATATGATACATTTGTAAAACATGTAACAATATTTGTGGTCGATGATTAATGAAAGCTCAATCGTAATGTTCTCATTAAATACGTTGTTAATTTACTTGTTTGTGCTATGATTGTGATGATTACATGCTTACTTATTATGGTAAACACTATTACATACATACTATATATTTATCATACGAATACGACATGACCTAGACAATCTTCTTTATAGAAGATGCCTCCTCGAAGGAATACTTAGTTGCCCACAACAGAGGCAGAACTGCAAGAACGGATTTCACAGGCAATCGCACAACATGAGGCCTTGCGCTCTGAACACAGCGGAGGTACCTCAGGAAATAACCCACCTCACGTGTCACACCCCGATTTCCACGTGTCACCGGTGGGCCCGGTGGGGGAGTATCGTGACGTGGTTGGCAACGTAATAGTCAAACAACACAATATTATTATGCACAGCGGAAGCCAATTTAAAATATGATACAACCGAATTTAATATTGTTTATCAATGTAACAATATCCGGAAGTTTATCCACAGTAGGATCGAAACAAAATAATATTTATGGTTCAACAGACTTCAGGCATCCTAAGCTTGCGAGACTTTTATTGATGCTAAGGAGGCAATCCAGCCGATTTCGTTTAGTACCTGCATTCAGTCTTTTTGGGAAAATACGTCAGTTTACACTGGTAAATACATTCAACTGACTCATTTTGGAAAATGATTGAAAATTGGTTTGGATGCACATGGCATAAACATTTTTATTTAACTTGGGAGAATTATTTAATATTATAATCTTGTGAACGAATTACATGTTACTTATGCGTTCAGTAGCCCGGATCGTGCCGGGTTAAAGATCAATAGACACACCACATTAATTATATGAGACACTGACAGGTGTACGCCTACACCTGTGTGCTAAGGTCGTGGCCATTTCGTAAAATGATGCCAAGGATATCCGGGACATGGTCATTAACCCCCCAAAGGCTGTAAAGTAAACAAGACTGTTTAAACGAGCCGATCAAATTATTCAACTACCCACTCAATGTGGTGATTTGATGCTCGATCAAGCGGTACGCTATGTACCGTAACCCAAGCCCGTATAGGGAAAATAAGTTAAAAGTATTTACCTGAGTAAGTATTAATCACAACAAGCGAAATGCACGTAGCTTTTACTGGTCCTCCTAGTCTGGAACGAAGGTTTTATAATAACCTATTAGAATCCTAACGGGTCTTTAATTAAGCTTAAGCTTAGACCGGCTAGTTTCAAAGATACGATTCGTACGCACGATTAAGCGAAGACCGGATAGAATGTGAATTAGACCCGACAAGTTCAGAGACTTGTTTAATATGGGTTTATTATTCACATTCTGGATTTTGAGATAAAACCGATAAGGTTTGACCCGTTTCGGCTAATTTATGTAAACTTGTTACATAAACCGAACCGAACGCGAAATAAGCGTAACGGGTATCCGCAAGAGCCATATACAGGTTTCCTAAGTTAATATGCTTCAAATATGTTGTGACATCAGTAGGTTGTCTTTCGTTATGCCCGAAACTAATTTAAACACAAACTATGCCCCGTAGGGGTAGTTTGGTCATTTTAAAGTTTGTAAAAGAGTTTAAATGTCTAACTGAGTTACAGGTCTGATGTAAACAGCAAACATACTCAATTTGATGAGTTTTAACAGTAGGCTAAAGCATATATGTGAAGTTTATCATTTATAACCAAACTATGCCCCGTAGGGGTATTTTGGTAATTTCACATAAGCCGAAAAGCTCAAAAACGAAGTCTGAGTTAATCAACCTTTGCTTACTGTTAAAATATCATAATTTGCCTAAAAAATCAGTAGGTATCAACCCGGGTATGTCCAATATGATTTTTAAAAACATACTATGCGTTAATAACGCTAAATTAGGCGATTAAAGGCCATTACCGGGTTCGATACTTAAATCTAATAATTTTATATTTCCAGAAGGCTTAAAATAATTTATTTATCATATGTGATCAGTAGAAAAAGGTTTGGAGTCGTTTAGATATGTAAAACTCATTTTATGGCCCGTAAGGGCAAAACCGACTATTACCGGATTAAGCCTACGACTACTAGTTATGCTCAGCCTAAAATTAATTAAAAATCTTTAAAAATCCCAAAATAATATAATACATCAGTGGGTATTAAGTTTGATACCAAAAAGTAGGCTTAACTAGGCTATACGCTAATTACGCCATTTTATCAACATAAAGCATTAATTTAGCGATATTGAGCATAACTCTTAATCCACAAGTCAAACTGATGTCAAACTTTGCATACAAGTTTATATATCAGTACTAAGGTTTCTACATTTTTACATTTTCATAAATCACGTTTTAAGATCATAAGGGCATAACGGTCAACATATGAGCAATTAACGGAAATATGCATATTAATTGGATAACTAGTGAACCAAGGTGCATAATCACAGAGGGTTGTTCTAACATGTAACCTAATCCAATTTAAGCTCTGAGGCATTTCTAAAACATGCCCAAACGGGTCAGAACTGAAAGTCAACGTGAAAGTCAAACTATGCGACTTTCGGTTCCGAACCGGGTCTAAACAGGAAATAGTCGGGTTGAACATGTTTAGACATGTTCTTACACTTATTAACAAGTTATAACAATGATCAAACAGGTTGTATATGGTCTACATTGCTAATTATGCATAAGTGGCATTTTAGGCTTCCTGTTGACTTTTTAAGTAAAGGTTTGACCCGACTTTTGACCTGGTTAGAGTGATGATCAGGGGAAACCCTTTTGGGGTTTTATTACCCACATAAATACCAACTTATAACTACTTTCAATTCGAGATATGACTGAGCCATTATTGACTAATCTCGAAGTCAAACCGTAATTACGACGGTTTGACTTTTAGCTAATTAACCTAGCTAAACTTAATTAGAGAAGGACAAGAACACTTACTGAAGTCCTATGCACGGGATATGATCACTTGGAAGCAGGTTTGAGCTCCAGAGATGATCCAAGAGTGCAGGAGAAGTTGTGAGGAATGTTTGTAACATGAAGGCCCTTATATAGCAAGTTCAATCACCACAACATGTTGACAACAAAGTCTAGGACACACCACAACTAATTAACACTTGTTACTAGTGCTTACGGGTGCCTAGGGGTCGTCCACATGTGAGAAAAACCGGCTAAATGGGTCAAATTCGCGTAGAACAGGCAACAGCCTGTTTTCTGGTCGTTGTGCGCAGCTTGCGCACCGTAAGCATTTCTGCTTACGGTCCGTAAGCAGTCATCAGGGGCTGTTTTGTTTGATCTTTCATGTAATCGAAAAGGTAACCACTTGTCTCGACTTTTTGACTTCAATTAACACTTAGGGACCTCCATAATGTATCTAGAACAGTTACTTACCCCACCATTTTGTATTGTTTCATTTGAATCCATAAACAAGGCCCGAAAATGAAGGTTTACCATTCTTTTTCTTCGTGGGATCATATCATGCTTTTGCAATTCCTTTATTGACAATAATTCCCTGAATTGAGGCATAAAAGATGTGTATAACATTTAATCGGTCTTGGGATTTATACTTGAGGTCGTTCAGAGGTAACAATTTAACATGACGCCACTTTAAATCCTACCGAAACATCTTTATTAAATCCGGGTTTACAACACGTTTTGTCTTACATGACACGTGTCGTTTTATTATTGAACCCGAAATTTTCGAGGTGTTACAACTCTTCTGTCACACCCTGACCACGTGTAACATACAAAACGTGGCGGAAAACGTCGGGGAGTGTTGTAACAGAATTAATTGTTTCATAACCATGGCATACAAAGTTGTATTTTATTTATCAACATAAAAGTTTCATTGTCTTAAACGGAAATACAGAGTTTATAAAATAATTAAACAAGTCTATCTCCATTTTTATGTCTCTAAGGCACAGGTCCGCCCTAGTGTCACGATCAACATCCTACGAAAAAGCTCCTGAAAACACATGTGAAAATAGGTACGTCAGCATAAAAATGCCTGTGAGATACATAGGTTTTGTGAAAATAGGATTCATGACTTATGTTTAAGAAAAATGTTTAGTCATGAACCTTGTAATTTGCTTTGTCTTGTAAATCATTTGAAAACGATAAGATCAGATGATATGTATAAGTAAATGTAAGGTTAAATGATTAACCATGTAAAATGAGTTTGTAAAAAATAAGTTGTTTGTTAACAATGTCTTGTGAAAAGTATGTTGTTTGTATAAGATGTCTTGTGTCTTAAATTGAAATGGTTCAAATAACGCTACGATATGTAATACCATACAAACACTTATATATAGGAAGTACCAGCGGCGTATCCACCATGCTTGTATCATATTACACACGCATCGTTACTTAATCACTTAATCAAACCAAACCAACAATGTAAGATGTCTATGTCTAAACCAATTGTCAAATGTATTGGATAATATGTCAAAGTGTTTATGTCAAGATGTAAATCATGTACTGTAAAACAAATGTCAAACATGTATATATGTCAAATGTAAATCATGTCAAAATGTCTATGTCAAATGTCCATGTCAAATGTCTTTGTGTAAAATGTCTATGTCAAAATGTCATGTATGGCAAGTGGAAAGTATCAACTAAACCATATGCACAAAAACAAAGTATTGAAGTAAAACATGGTTTAAATCAATATTATGTCTTGTGGAAAATGCATGCTAATACTGAATATGAACATTTATGCGGTATTGTGAAAATGCATACATCTAAGCCTTGTGACTGTGGTGATAAACCCTTAAACAAATTAAAGGTCTATCTGTATTATATCATCGAATTCGGTCATTCCTTTCATCCCCACCTAACCGGGATGTCCGGAACGGGAGTTGTCAATTCCTATGGTACCACTACCTACTAACGAACGGCGTGATCATTGTTAATGAATGTATTGTCCCATGTAAACAAACCAAATGTCATACCAAAATGTAAGCATGTGAAAACAATGCACTAAGTATGTAATCAAATGAACATACATAGCGTGAAATGTCATGTAAAACGATGTACTAAGTAATGCACACAATGGGCACACCTAGCATAAAATGTAATGTAAAACGATGTACTAAGTAATGCACACAATGGGCACACCTAGCATGAAATGTAATGAAATCATGTACTATAATGTACTAACGAACATAGCCGGTATATGATGTGAAAACAGGAAAGCATGAAAGTAACAAGTAGGCACATGTGTTTCACCCCAAAACAGTTTGGAAAACAGTAAAAGAGGGGTTCTATGTACTCACTTTGATATTGCTCAGTAGTCCTTGTGTGACAACCAAACAATGCTAGAGATCACGGATATCAAACGGCACCTAATATAGGTAACTATGTTAATAAACCGGACCTATATCGGAAAACTGGGTAGCATGAGGGTTTGTAAACCAAATGAGTGTAGGAACTCATGTGATTATGGTTTAACAAAGCCTACATACTAAATGAAACTTAGCCTAAGTGCTTACGACCCATTACGACCCGTTTAGGTAGCTTATGCTACTTTAACGTGTCGTTCGCGTGAAACGCGCTCGGACCGCCTAACTAGCCCTATGACAAGTGTTATATGCCTAAACATGTTACATAATCAGTTATGTGACAAAAGTTTAGGTTACATATGCTTAATTACCAATTATATATGAAAAGGGTATTATGGTAATTTACCTAAGGCATATAAACTACCTATCATACAACTACTCAAACGATGTGACCATAAGGTATAACCTCGGAAGGTTATTCCCTATATACTATGGTCACCTAATGTATTTGGTCGGATCCTAATGATCGACCAAACTGGGTCGGGTTCGAAGGTATAAGCGATTTATCAGATCGCTTACCCTTACGACCCTAGACAAGCACAAAACTAAAAGTGACGAGCTAAGCATGTTAAAACATGCTTAACTAAGTTTAGAAAACAGGTTTGGTATCACAACAAATGGTTGTGATACCTAAGAGTAGTTTGGTTACAAAATACGCAAGAATATGTATTCTGACCGAAACTACAGCTCGTCACTGAGCCTTGATAACGTGGTAATCAGTAGGTATAGTCACTAGGGACTATAACCATCGTGATCACGCTCACGTTATGAAGTTCAAACGAACTTCGCATTGACCATAAACTGGTCAATGCAGAAAGTTAAACAAAGTTTGACTTTCGGACTCGAAAAGCAATAAAAGAACGAAGGAACACTTACGAAGGGTCCCCGAATGCTAATCTAGATCAAAATTGCTCAGGTATGAAACAAAGCTTTCAACTTAGAGCCTTTTCAATCAGATTCTTGTGAGAAATGAATTGAAATGTGATGGGTATTTATAGATTTCGGGTAACCGTTAAGATCGTTTGTCGAATATCGTGCCTTAATCTTGTTCGTACACTTGTTGCAAAGTTATGGTAGCTAAATAAGGTCCTTATCATCTGACTAAGCAACTTAGAATGTGTGGTTGATAATCAAACAGCTGCAAACAGGCTGTTAAATACACTGCATCTGGTCTGGAGACCCCCTACGCATCGTAGGGCAAAAGTGCATGCGCATCGTAGGCATACAAGTTTGGCAGAATTACCATTTTAGTCCCTGTTATGCAATAAGGTCATTTTCGACACGTTTAAGGCTCGTTAACCCCATTTCAAAGCACTAAAATGAAGTTAAAGTATAGGGAACTTAAAATGTGTTAAAAAATATTACGGATGTCGGTTCGTTTGGTCGTACGAACACGATGTTCGCTTAATTACGACGGAATGCGCATAAGCGCGAAAAACGATCCAAATGATGCGACGAATGGATTTTTCTTATGCCGAACACTAAAATAAAATATAGTCATGCTTATATAAATTTTTGGATGTCCGGATGTATTCAGAACGTAAGTTATGCACGAAAATGCAAACTTGTGCACTTTTTGACACTTTTAGTCCCTGGATGACCCAAAAGTTTATTTTAGCACACCGAACCTCTCAGAGCCTATTTCTAAGCTATGTAAAGGATATTTAAGGTGTGTTTAACTTATGGTCATGTTTCAGAATGTCTGTTCCAGTACGAATCATCATACTTTCGCAGTTTGTCAAGTTTAGTCCCTGTAAGCGAACTAACTTGTTTTTGCCATACCAAAGCCTTCAAAACTTATTTCTAAGTTATGTAAGGGTTATTTAAGGTATGTTAAGTATATGTTGATGTTCCGGAGTATTTTTCGCATTAAACTGATTACGTTTACGCATCAGTTTGCGTATAACTCTCCAGAAAGCGATATAGAGTTTGAAATTGGATAAAAGTCAAAACATGAAAAATGTAAAACACAACCAAACAAACATTGTGATCAAATAACATTGTTTTATTGATGATAGAACTATTCATAATGATTACAAGCACAGATGTTACAGTCTCCCCTACTTGTGGAAATTTCGTCCCGAAATTTATTTAGAGGAAACTCGTGGGAAAAGATGCGGATATTTCGCCTTCATTTGATCTTCGCGTTCCCAAGTAAACTCGGGTCCACGTTTAGCTTCCCAGCGAACTTTGACCAAAGGAATGCGCTTGCGTTTAAGCCACTTGACTTCACGTTCCATAATTTCCACTGGCTTCTCAACAAATTTCAGTGTTTTGCCAACACGAATTTCGTCAAGCGGTATGTGGAGGTTCTCATCAGCTAAACACCTTTTGAGATTGGACACGTGAAAAGTTGGATGAACATTTCCAAGTTCAGGAGGTAACTCAAGTCTGTAGGCTACCTTTCCGATTCTTTCGACGATCTTGAATGGTCCAACGTATCTAGGTGCAAGTTTTCCTTTCTTTCCAAATCTGATCACACCTTTCCAAGGTGAGACCTTAAGTAATACTCGATCACCGACTTGAAATTCCAAGGGTTTGCGTTTTGGATCCGCGTAACTCTTTTGACGGCTTTGAGCTGTCTGAAGGTTATCGCGAACTTTCTTGACCTTATCTGTTATCTCTAAAATGAGGGCAGGTCCAGTAAGTTGGGCCTCACCGATCTCATTCCAGCAGACTGGTGAACGACATTTTCGACCATAGAGAGCCTCGAAAGGAGCCATTTTGATGCTGGTGTGATAACTGTTGTTGTAGGAGAATTCAATCAACTTAAGATGTGAATCCCAACTACCACCAAAATCGATCACACAAGCTCTAAGCATATCCTCCAAAGTCTGGATTGTTCTTTCAGATTGACCATCCGTTTGTGGATGATAAGCTGTGCTCAGATTAAGTTGGGTCCCCATAGCAGATTGCATGGTTCTCCAAAAATGAGAAGTGAAACGAGCATCTCTGTCAGAAATGATGTTCAAAGGAACACCATGTCGAGCTACAATTTCATCCACATAGATTTTAGCAAGTCTGTCAGCAGGAAAGTCCTCACGGATTGGCAAGAAATGCGCTGACTTTGTAAGACGATCAACGACTACCCAGATGGCATCATGACCTTTCTTTGTGCGTGGAAGTTTGGTAACAAGATCTATAGTAATGTTTTCCCATTTCCATACTGGGATCTCTGGTTGTACCAATAAACCGGAAGGACGCTGATGTTCAGCCTTAACCTTAAGACAAGTAAGGCATTTTGACACGTATAAGGCAATGTCTTTCTTCATACCAGGCCACCAATAGTGAATACGAAGATCCTTATACATTTTATCTGAGCCCGGATGAATAGAATAACGAGACTTATGGGCTTCATCCATAAGCAAGGTACAAAGATCATCCTGGCTTAGGACCCACAAACGGTCCATGAAGTAATATGATCCATTGTCCTTCAGTTCAAGAGCAGATGTTATTGTGGGTATGGATTGGTTATCCAACCATCGCGCGGAGATAGTTTGTTGCGATAAGATCGTTCGTGTGCCGCTTCCGACAGGTGAGATCCTACAGGTTCAAGGTGAGAAACCTGCCGGTGGTCTCAAACTCATGTCTTGTTTTAAAGCTCGGAAATATCTGCGGAAGAACTATGTGGCTTTCTTAGCACATGTTACAGAAGATAAAGCCAAGGGTAAGTCTATTTCAGATATTCCTGTCGTTCGGGATTATTCTGAAGTTTTCCCTGAAGATTTACCTGGTCTACCCCCAGCACGCCAAGTAGAGTTCCGCATTGATCTCGTACCTGGTGCAAATCCCATTGCCAGGGCTCCATATCGTCTTGCACCGTCTGAGATGCAAGAGTTGTCTAAGCAGCTTCAGGAGCTCTCTGACAAAGGTTTTATCCATCCTAGCTTTTCACCCTGGGGTGCTCCCGTTCTTTTTGTCAAGAAGAAGGATGGATCCTTTAGGATGTGTATCGATTATCGTGAGCTTAACAAGCTTACCATCAAGAATCGATATCCCTTACCTCGCATCGATGATCTCTTTGATCAGTTACAAGGCGCTTCTTATTTTTCGAAGATAGATCTGCGATCTGGATATCATCAGCTTCGTGTGCATGAAGAAGATATTCCCAAGACAGCGTTCCGCACTCGATATGGGCATTATGAGTTCACAGTCATGCCATTCGGTTTGACTAATGCTCTGGCTGTTTTCATGGACTTAATGAATAGGGTCTGCAAACCTTATTTGGATCAGTTCGTCATTGTTTTTATTGAAGACATCTTAATTTATTCTAAGACGCATGTGAAAACCACAAAACGTGGTTGAAAATATTTTACACGTTTTGTATGTTACACATTTATGTGAAAACCACACATTTTGTGCCATACAAATAGTGTCACACCCCGACCACGTGTAACATACAAAACGTGGCGGAAAACGTCGGGGAGTGTTGTAACATAATTAATTGTTTCATAACCATGGCATACAAAGTTGTATTTTATTTATCAACATAAAAGTTTCATTGTCTTAAACGGAAATACAGAGTTTATAAAATAATTAAACAAGTCTATCTCCATTTTTATGTCTCTAAGGCACAGGTCCGCCCTAGTGTCACGATCAACATCCTACGGAAAAGCTCCTGAAAACACATGTGAAAATAGGTACGTCAGCATAAAAATGCCTGTGAGATACATAGGTTTTGTGAAAATAGGATTCATGACTTATGTTTAAGAAAAATGTTTAGTCATGAACCTTGTAATTTGCTTTGTCTTGTAAATCATTTGAAAATGATAAGATCAGATGATATGTATAAGTAAATGTAAGGTTAAATGATTAACCATGTAAAATGAGTTTGTAAAAAATAAGTTGTTTGTTAACAATGTCTTGTGAAAAGTATGTTGTTTGTATAAGATGTCTTGTGTCTTAAATTGAAATGGTTCAAATAACGCTACGATATGTAATACCATACAAACACTTATATATAGGAAGTACCAGCGGCGTATCCACCATGCTTGTATCATATTACACACGCATCGTTACTTAATCACTTAATCAAACCAAACCAACAATGTAAGATGTCTATGTCTAAACCAATTGTCAAATGTATTGGATAATATGTCAAAGTGTTTATGTCAAGATGTAAATCATGTACTGTAAAACAAATGTCAAACATGTATATATGTCAAATGTAAATCATGTCAAAATGTCTATGTCAAATGTCCATGTCAAATGTCTTTGTGTAAAATGTCTATGTCAAAATGTCATGTATGGCAAGTGGAAAGTATCAACTAAACCATATGCACAAAAACAAAGTATTGAAGTAAAACATGGTTTAAATCAATATTATGTCTTGTGGAAAATGCATGCTAATACTGAATATGAACATTTATGCGGTATTGTGAAAATGCATACATCCAAGCCTTGTGACTGTGGTGATAAACCCTTAAACAAATTAAAGGTCTATCTGTATTATATCATCGAATTCGGTCATTCCTTTCATCCCCACCTAACCGGGATGTCCGGAACGGGAGTTGTCAATTCCTATGGTACCACTACCTACTAACGAACGGCGTGATCATTGTTAATGAATGTATTGTCCCATGTAAACAAACCAAATGTCATACCAAAATGTAAGCATGTGAAAACAATGCACTAAGTATGTAATCAAATGAACATACATAGCGTGAAATGTCATGTAAAACAATGTACTAAGTAATGCACACAATGGGCACACCTAGCATAAAATGTAATGTAAAACGATGTACTAAGTAATGCATACAATGGGCACACCTAGCATGAAATGTAATGAAATCATGTACTATAATGTCCTAACGAACATAGCAGGTATTTGATGTGAAAACATGAAAGCATGAAAGTAACAAGTAGGCACATGCGTTCCACCCCAAAACATTTGGAAAACAGTAAAAGAGGGGTCTATGTACTCACTTGAGATTGCTTAGTAGTCCTTGAGTAACAACCAAACAATGCTAGAGATCACGGATATCAAACGGCACCTAATTATAGGTAACTATGTTAATAACCGGACCTAAATCGGAAGATCTGATAGAATGAGGGTTCGTAAACCAAACGAGTATAGAGACTCGTTTCATATGGTTTAACAAAGCCTACATACTAAATGAAACCTTAATCTAAGTGCTTTCGACCCATTACGACCCGTTTAGGTAGCTTATGCTACTTTAACGCGTCGTTTGCGTGAAACGCGTTCGGAACGTCTAACTAGTCCTATGACAAGTGTTATATGCCTAAACATGTTACATAATCAGTTATGTGACAAAATTTTAGGTTACATATGCTAAATTACCAATTATACATGAAAAGGGTATTCTGGTAATTTACCTAAGGCATATAAACTACCTATCATACAACTACTTAAACGATGTGACCATAAGGTATAACCTCGGAAGGTTATTCCCTATACACTATGGTCACCTAATGTATTTGGTCGGATCTTAATGATCGACCAAACTGGGTCGGGTTCGAAGGTATAAGCGATTTATCAGATCGCTTACCCTTACGACCCTAGACAAGCACAAAACTAAAAGTGACGAGCTAAGCATGTTAAAACATGCTTAACTAAGTTTAGAAAACAGGTTTGGTATCACAACAAACGGTTGTGATACCTAAGAGTAGTTTGGTTACAAAATACGCAAGAATACGTATTCTGACCGAAACTACGGCTCGTCACTGAGCCTTGATAACGTGGTAATCAGTAGGTATAGTCACTAGGGACTATAACCATCGTGATCACGCTCACGTTATGAAGTTCAAACGAACTTCGCATCGACCATAAACTGGTCAATGCAGAAAGTCAAACAAAGTTTGACTTTCGGACTCGAAAAGCAATAAAAGAACGAAGGAACACTTACGAAGGGTCCCCGAATGCTAATCTAGATCAAAATAGCTCAGGTATGAAACAAAGGTTTCAACTTAGAGCCTTTTCAATCAGATTCTTGTGAGAAATGAAGTGAAATGTGATGGGTATTTATAGATTTCGGGTAACCGTTAAGATCGTTTGTCGAATATCGTGCCTTAATCTTGTTCGTACACTTGTTGCAAAGTTATGGTAGCTAAATAAGGTCCTTATCATCTGACTAAGCAACTTAGAATGTGTGGTTGATAATCAAACAGCTGCAAACAGGCTGTTAAATACACTGCATCTGGTCTGGAGACCCCCTACGCATCGTAGGGCAAAAGTGCATGCGCATCGTAGGCATACAAGTTTGGCAGAATTACCATTTTAGTCCCTGTTATGCAATAAGGTCATTTTCGACACGTTTAAGGATCGTTAACCCCATTTCAAAGATCTAAAATGAAGTTAAAGTATAGGGAACTTAAAATGTGTTCAAAAATATTACGGATGTCGGTTCGTTTGGTCGTACGAACACGATGTTCGCTTAATTACGACGGAATGCGCATAAGCGCGAAAAACGATCCAAATGACGCGACGAATGGATTTTTCTTATGCCGAACACTAAAATAAAATATAGTCATGCTTATATAAATTTTTGGATGTCCGGATGTATTCAGAACGTAAGTTATGCGCGAAAGTGCAAACTTGTGCACTTTTTGACGATTTTAGTCCCTGAATGACACAAAAGTTTATTTTAGCATACCGAACACCTCAAAGCCTATTTCTAAGCTATGTAAAGGATATTTATGGTATGTTTAACTTATGGTCATGTTCCGGAATGTCTGTTACAGTTCAAATTGGCATACTTTCACAGTTTGTCAACTTTAGTCCCTGTAAGCGATTTAACTTGATTTTGCCATACCAAAGCCTTCAAAACTTATTTCTAAGTTATGTAAAGGTTATTTAAGGTATGTTAAGTATATGTCACTATTCCGGAGTGTTCGTTGCATTAAACTGGTTATATTTACGCGTCGGTGCGCGTATAACCTTCCAGAAAGCGATTTAGAGTTTGGAATTGAACAAGAGTTGATATGTGCAAACGATACACATATTTTAACAAATCCCAAGTATGAAATACAATATTTCATTGGTTTGGAATTTGTTTGATGGTTGAGGTGACACAGGTGTCACAGTCTCCCCTACTTTAGGAAATTTCATCCCGAAATTAATACGTAGGAGTCTATTTGTGACTTTGTGTCAAATAACCACCCGACCACAATGTTTAAGTCACTTAAGACACATTACGATACGTTTGGACATTCCATGTGCGTTTGCTAATGCTTTCTGTGAATGATGTTGCTTGTACAGGCTGTACTTACAAGCAGATCCTAGACTGCAAGCCTCTGAACTTTGACGGCACTGGAGGTGCTGTAGCTTTCGTAAGATGGGCTGAGAAAACAGATTAGGTGCTGCGAATGAGCAAGAGTGCACCAGAGCACCAGGTCACTTACATTTCTGGACTATTCCTAGACGGAGCTCTATCATGGTGGAACATTCAGGTTCAGACTCTAGGTGAGGAAGTTGCGTATGCTATGACTTGGGATGAGATGAAAGAACTGATGCGCAAGAAGTACTGCTCAAGGGCTGAGATTCAGAAGTTGGAAACCGAGTTTTGAAATTTGAAGATGGATGGACCGAAGATTGCTGAGTATGTACAGAGATTCCATGATCTGTCTCGTGTTGTCCCCTACATGGTAGAACCAGAATTCAAGCATATTGAACGTTTCATTTGGGGATTGGCACCCCAAATTATGAGCATTGTGACGACATCCAAGCCCCCAACGATCACTGAGGCCATTGATTTGAGTGTGGCACTGACTGAAGAAGCAATAAGGTTGAACAAGTTTTCAAACTCTGAGGGAAAGAAGAAGGAGACTCATGTTGAGTCGTCAGGAGAGAACAAGAGGAAGTTCTCCAATTTCAAGAAGGGTACCCAAGGAAACAACAACAGTGCTAACAAGAAAAGAGATGCTAACCCACCAGCCGAGGTCAGGACTGGTGCTGCAAGTTCTGAGAATAAAGGGAAAGGTTACATGGGCACCCTGCCCAAATGTGATATTTGCCAGCATCATCACACAGGACGATGTAGGTATGGGAAATGTGAGAACTGTGGCAAGGTAGGGCATGCCAGGGAAGCGTGCTGGTACGGTACTGGACGAAGAAATGGAGGATCTGGTGGAAATGGTAATGGAAACAGTGGTGGAAACGGTAATGGGAATCAGACTGGGAACCGTAATCAAGGAGGAAATGGAAATTTCTATGGTAATGGAAATCGTGGTGGTTCTGGAAATCAAGCTGGAAACGGAAACCGTGGAGAACAACCAGGGCGGAAATGGAAACGGAAATGGTCGCGGCCAAGGTTGTTTTGGTTATGGAGATGTTGGGCATTTCAAGCGAGATTGCCCAAAGAACAATCAAGCTCAAGGAAGAGTTTTCAACATTGGAGCTAGGGAAGCTCGTCAGGATCCGAACGTAGTCACTGGTACGTTCCCTATCAACCAACATTTTGCATCTGTGTTATTTGATACTGGTACCGATTATAGCTTCGTGTCCCTAGAATTTAAGGATATACTTGGGTTAGTTTCCAGTAAGTTAGATATCCCGTATTCAATAGAACTAGCTAATGGCAAGCTAGTAGAAGCAAACGAAGTGATTAGAGGCTGTGTGATAGAGCTGGGAGAGCATGAGTTTACGCTTGATCTTCTACCAGTTGAGTTGGGGAGTTTCGACGTAGTAGTTGGAATGGATTGGTTGTCGAGTAACTGAGCTGAGATCATATGTCATGAGAAGATCATCTGAATCCCGATGGTGAATGGAGAGACGATTGTAGTGCACGGAGAAAAGCATGATATGCCTCTAAGGATTATCAATTGTTTGAAGGCCCGAAAGTTTTTGCAGAAAGGATGTGTTGCCTTCTTGGCGCACGTTGTGGATAAAGAAGCCGAAGAGCCGAAGCTGGAAGATATCCCTGTGTAACACCCCGTGTTTTCACAAGTCAAAGTCAAAGTCAAGGTCAAAGTCAACGACCGATCGCGCGAATTTGACTTATAGTAGTTACTTTAGTTTAGTTGTATTATGTGGAGTAAGTGTTGTTCATTGCTAAAATCGAAGTGTGCCAATCGCTATTCTAATCGACTTATGACTGTGAATTATAGGAAGTAACAATGCGATAAAGTTAACTAATCAATAATCAAGCTATGCTACTCGACATCGAATCGTGATACGAACCGCAACTCGACTTAATTTGGTTAATTATACGTGTGTGTGTGCCTTATGTGTTACTTGTGCATGTTATATATATGTATGTGTGATGTGGAAATCAATCGAACTCAATCGAAACTCGAAACTCAATCGAACCCGAACTCGAATCGAAATCGAACTGTGATAAATGGTGGAAAATAGATTATGCGAGATATGAAGTAGTTGGGAATGAAAGTAATTTGACTAGGAAACCCTAACGTGTCGAACCGCTCGTGATCGAAACCGAAACGTCAAAGATCGTCGCACCAAACACACCACCCAGGCGCCAACCGCACGGATTGCCATCCGCACGGATTGCCATCCGCACGGATAGTCTCCTTGGGAAGTGTTGAGTGCCATCCGACCAGGATTGCTGTCCGCACGGATGACCAATCCGGGTGGTGTGCAATCCGGACGGATAGCACTTTCCTCTTTTAGCATCCTATAAATACACGGGTCACTCTCCAAACTTTCCACTTTTGGCAAGTGACGTCCGACCAGCACGCTCTCCTCACCTTTTCTTCGATTTCTTCCAATCTAGGTAAGATCTCACCCTAAATCTTGTACGTTCTTGTTCTACACGCACTCTTACACATTTCTACCTTTCAAATCTTAACTTTTAACCACGAAATCACTAGATTTCGGATGTTCTAGGGTGACGTCATCATGAGTTCCTAAAGAACTTCCTGTTTTGACACCATCCCACCAAGAATAACCGAGGTTTAACCGATTTCCCTATAAAACACACAAGATCTTGCAAAGATCTTCGCATAAACAAGGTGAGAAAGGATTGAAAGATGGTTTTGACCTTCTTTCAACTCTTTTACACTCGAAAACGAAAAGAATCGGATCAGTTCTAGTCTTCTACTCAATCTTAGTAAGGTATTAGTCCTAGATCCGGATTCTACCCGTGAGACCCCTGATTTCGGGTTAAACCAGAACCACCGTCTTGAGCCGATGACCGGCCGAGCTGGGGTGATTCCTGGCCGGCTTAGCCAAACGGGCCAGGATACAGTTCCGTTGGTTGACTCGTAATCAGAACATCTCGATAGAACGACAAAACGACCAAGTGTTAGACGAATGGAACAACCAGGACGAGACGCTGTCCGGACGGACTGATGCCCGCACGGACAGGTCATCCGGATGGACTGATGTCTGCACGGACAGGCTATTCGGACGAGTTGCCATCCGTACGGACTACACTTGGGACCCACAACCAAACCGGGTTTGAGTATCGACGAATTGTTAATCTAATCGGACGACTATCTGAATGGATTACTCTTCGGATCATGAGATACTAAGACCTTAAACGATTTTCAACATGATCATTAACTGGGTTGCCACCCGATCAAATCAGTGACTCACCATTGAAGTCGTCGTCCGCACGGACTACCATCCAGACGGATTGTCGTCCGCACGGACTACCATCCAACCGGATTGTCGTCCGCACGGACTACCATCCGGACGGATTGTCATCCGCACGACCGACTTGAATGGAAGAGAAACTTCAAGGTTTACAAAATGCTACAACGAAAACTTCAAAAGTCAAGCCATCATACACAAACACATCTTAACCATAGGAAGAAACAATCCACTAAAAAAGTCATCCGAACGGACACACTGTCCGCACGGATGACCATCCGAACGGATTATTATTCACACGGATTGCTGTCCGCACGGATGACCATCCGCACGACCTGCAACCGACCCACTTTCATCCTGTATGATTGAACGCGCCACTTATCGTTACGTTATCGAAATCTATTCAGGCTAATCTTACTCGTTAAGCGCTCCCTTCAATCCATTCATCGTTGTGAGTATACTCGATCCCTTTTTGCTTTAAGCACTTTTGGGTGTTACATACGTTACGAATATTCAAACCACAACTTTCACACTACTCAAACTATTTGAACGCTAACCGTTTATGCATGTTATACGTGGCTTATGAATGCTTGTTTGTTATGTCTACACATGGAATGCTGTCTACCTGCCTTAGCAACGATAGTACTATAGTTTGGACTCCGCACCCGTTCGCGGGGGTTGTTAAGGATCTTTACTTGCATGGATTACAATGGTAATCATGTATTGCGAACTGTCTCGGGCAGTCAACCCGCAGTCATTGGTATCGATGGATCTATGTCGATAACTAACGTGCTTCATTTCACTATGTGTATGTGCTGGTTATGCGTAAACGAATTCGAACTCTATATGCTATTATCAAACTTGTATGCTCACCTTTACATTTTATGTATTGACTTTATTTTAACGTATGTGACAGGTGCTTAGGTTGCTCGTATGCCTAGCTCACTGTGAAATCGAGGCTAGGAAAGGTCTAGGATGCTCTCTGTGCTGTGATGAACTTGAAGCTAGGAAAAGGGGTCCTAGAAACCAACAAATAAATTAACTATGTTTAAATCTGAGTTGTCGGAACAGAATATTTGACTAGATGTTATCTGTAATAATTTGTTTACTATTTGAGGTACGGTATGGGACGTATTAATTTAAATTGAATGGTAATGATAATTGTTGTGGAAACTTCTGGACAATCTGTTTCGCTCAGTGCTGCGCCCTGATGATTCCGCCATCAGTTGGGGTGTGACAGATTGGTATCAGAGCCATAACTATAGGGAATTAGGCAAGACTCGACCTAGTCCGGGTCGATGTCTTAGATACCTAGTCTATAGTTAGGAACCAACAGACCGACTTTTGCATATCCAGTAGGGATTATGTACGAGTGTGCTTCTCGCTATTCTCGCTTATGCTACACTATCATCGCACTCGAATTTTCGATTATGAACAAGCGATTTAAGTCAAGATTAGGTGTGAAAACCGCAAACTCTTGGCTAAAATTTCTTGGTCAACCCTCATTTTATTTTGCAAACAGGGGGAATTATGCCAAATCAGGAGTGAAATCCATATTTTGATGAATAATCTTCTCTATTTTACAAAAACTAGAGCGAAGTTGTCCAGATAGGGGTGAAACCCTAACCTTGACTACTTGTTCTGCGTTTTTCCCAAAACTCTCACCAAAATCTCAACGGACTCCAACGATCTGAAGTCACGATATGGCTAACGGAACATGTGCTAAACGCCCAAGAATCGAGGCCAAAGCATAAATTCCGAAGGCTAAATGTGCACAATCGATCCTTGTGAATAGTTGAACCACTTTGGATAGTCGAAGTCTACTAGCCGCAGACAATCTACTTCTCGATTTTATGTGTTTTGATTCTGAGCCTGCAACTGCCGACTCTGGTGATTCGTTGATTTTATGTGCCTATATATGTGTTTACCTGTTTATGTGTTTAAATTTTCAGAATCTGCTCGATTTTATGCTTTCACCTCAATCGACACGTACAACTCACGCTGCATTTCTATCACAAAACGTTAAACAATCGTTGAATTTTGGACGACCTTATGCTACGACGTACGAATATACTACGCTATTCCCGAATAATCGCGAACTTTGAATGATAGGTTTATGTATTCTGACTGCCTCTGTGATTAAATATATATGTGCTTCTGTGTTTACGTGTCTCTGTGCTCTACGTGTCTACGTGCTTATGTGCTCCTGTGATTACATGAATCTGTGGTTACATGCTTATGTGTTTATATGATACGTGTGTCGACGTGTTCCTAAGCTTTAGTAGTAGTAAACGCGTGAGGTGAGATTCGAATACAATGTGTTGAGTTCCATGGCGATGTCTTTTGCAGACAATGTCGTCTGGATCCCGACATGCACTTTCTCGTCAAGAAAAGAGAGACAAACGTCTTGCTTCCATCATCGCTAAGAGCGTAGCGAAGGCCGTGAGTGATGTTTATGAGAACGCCAGCAAATCGTCTGAGGAATCGAGAACCGAAGCTCCTAAAGCTGTCACGAAGACTTTCAGTTTCAAGCAATTCAAGTCTTGTGGGCCAAAAGAATTCACTGGCGAAGGAGGTCCAACTGCATTATTTCATTGGTTTGACTGTATCGAGGTTACTCTGCGACAGAGTGGTTGCCCTGATGACCTTCGAACTCTGAATGCTACCAGTGTTTTCCAGTCACGTGCTCTAGACTGGTGGACAGCCGAGAGGAACAAACGAGGGAACGATGCAGCTTACGGTCTGTCGTGGGACGAACTCAAGGAAGTCATGCTAGAGGAATTCTGCCCTCCTCACGAGCGTCAAAAGCTGGAAGATGAATTTTGGCACATACAGCAAAAAGGCGGTGATAATGTTGCTCTTACTGCTCGCTTTAAGCAGCTCAGTATTATCTGCCCTGATCAAGTCAAGACTCCAGATATGGCAATCAAGAAGTATATCTGGGCCCTTCCCGACTGCGTTGCTGATTTCGTGCAAGCGGCTAAGACTACGACGATCGAGGAAACTTATCTACTGGCCGCTGAAATCAATGACAAACGGGTTAAGGCTAGTGTCTGGGATAAGACTTCGAAGCATCTGCATCAAGCTACCGTTCCAGCACCAACTGTTGAACCCACCTCATCGAGCAACAAGAGGAAGAACAAGAGAAAGAACAGCTCCAGCAACAAGAACTGTGCGATCACTGCTGCACCAGTTCAGTCTGTACCAGCGCAACAACGCCAAGCGGCAGCGCCTGTGGCCAATGCACCTCTTGCTAAGCGTGCATACACTGGGCCACACCCGCTCTGCCCTACTTGCACCTACCACCACCCAACTGCCATTGCTTGCCGTTACTGTGCTCATTGCAACGTATACGGTCATTTTACTGCTAACTGCCGCATCCGACAAGCTCCTGCAAACCAAGCTCTGCTCACTGCCCCACAGGGTCAACAAGCTCCTCTGGCACCCGCAGTCAAAGCCAGAGCCTGCTTCGCATGTGGCGACCCAAACCATTTCGCCAACATGTGCCCAAACAGGGTCGTGAAACAAGAGCCTCAGCAGCAACAGCCTCAACAGCAACAGCAGCAACAGCAACAACAGGCCGCACGCGCCAGAACTTTCAACCTCAATGTGTGCCAAGCCCAAGCTGACAACAACGTGGTTAATGGTACGTTCCTTGTGAATGGTATTTATGCATCATGTTTTTTTGATACTGGAGCCGATAATTGCTTTGTGTCGTTCGAATTCGAGAAACTCCTTATTCGTAAACGCTCCAAACTCTCCTCGACGTTCGAAGTTAAAGTCGCTACTGGAAGAACCGTCGCCGTTAATTCTGTCCTCCGTGATTGTACTCTTGAGCTCAACAATCACATCTTCCTGATTAATCTTATTCCGATGCAACTCGGGAGTTTCGATGTCATAGTAGGCATGGACTTTCTTCGCGAAAACCATGCTGAAGTTGTGTGCTTCGACAAAATGATTCGATTCTCGCTCGCAAATGGTGATCTATTGTGTGTCTATGGTGAAACTGCTTCGAAGGGCCTCAAACTCATGTCATGTATCCAGGCAAACAAGTATCTCCGCAAGGAATACAGAGCTTTCTTGGCTAACATCGTAGTAGCAGAGAAGGAAAAGAAAGAGAAGAAGGAAGTGAAGGATGTTCCTGTGGTTCGTGAATTTCCTCATGTGTTCCCTGACGATCTCCCAGGTTTACCTCCCAGTCGTGATATCGACTTTCGAATTGACCTCATTTCTGGAGCCAATCCTGTTGCCAAAGCTCCTTACCGACTTGCGTCGTCCGAAATGTGCGAACTATCAAACCAACTCCAGGAATTACTTGAGAAAGGCTTTATTCGCCCAAGCACCTCTCCATGGGGTGCTCCAGTCCTTTTCGTCAAAAAGAAGGATGGATCGTTCCGGATATGCATCGACTATCGGGAATTGAATAAGTTAACTATCAAGAACCGCTATCCCCTACCCCGAATTGATGATTTGTTTGATCAGCTACAAGGTGCCACGTGTTTTTCGAAGATCGACCTGCGTTCAGGATATCACCAGCTACGTATTCAAGAGGAGGATATACCCAAAACCGCATTTCGTACTCGTTACGGTCACTAAGAATTCGTTGTCATGCCTTTTGGCTTAACCAACGCACCAGCAGTTTTCATGGATCTGATGAATCGCGTGTGTAAACCATATCTCGAACGTTTCGTCATTGTGTTCATCGACGATGTCTTGATCTATTCCAAATCGAAAGCCGAACACGCGCAACATCTACGTTTGGTTCTCGAGCTACTCCAGGGGAACCAACTCTATGCCAAGTTCTCCAAGTGTGAATTCTGGCTGGAGGAAGTTCAGTTTCTGGGTCACATCGTAAATAGTCAGGGCATTCACGTCGACCCTGCAAAGATCGAAGCTGTCAAGAGCTGGGTTACACCTAAGAACCCGTCTGAAGTCCGTTCTTTTCTCGGACTAGCGGGCTATTACCGACGATTTATCAAAGGATTCTCGAAGATTGCAGTGCCGCTTACCTCTCTTACACATAAAGACCAGCCTTTTGTCTGGGGAACTAGACAAGAAACTGCCTTTCAAACCCTCAAGCACATGCTTTGAAATGCTCCTGTTCTCACGTTGCCTGACAGAAACAATGATTTCATTGTCTATTGTGATGCTTCCAACCTTGGTCTCGGTTGTGTACTCATGCATCGAAACAAGGTCATAGGTTACGCATCTCGTCAGCTCAAAATCCACGAGAAGAACTATACAACCCATGATCTCGAGCTAGGCGCAGTTGTTTTTTGCATTAAAGATTTGGCGACACTACCTGTATGGTACCAGGTGTACGATCTTCACCGATCATAGGAGCCTACAACATATCTTTAATCAGAAGGAACTTAATATGCGTCAACGCCGATGGGTAGAACTTCTCAACGATTACGACTGTGAGATCCGTTATCACCCAGGCAAAGCAAATGTTGTTGCCGACGCACTCAGCAGACGGAGTTACCTGCTTAGCACTCGTAATGTTCAAGCCCAGCACGATCTCGAAACCCTTATTCGTGAAGCTCAGCATGCGTGTTTTAACGAACGCTCGCTGAAGAGGGAACAAATCTACCATGATGGAGCCCAACTTGTGAGCAAGTCCAATGGAATATTCCACTTTCTGGACCGAATTTGGATTCCCAAACGAACCGAATTGCGACAGATTCTGATGGACGAAGCCCATAAATCCCGATACTCTATTCATCCCGGTGCTGACAAAATGTACCAGGATCTTCGCTACAGGTACTGGTGGCCCGGCATGAAAAGGGATATTGCCCTCTACGTTGGAAAATGCCTAACTTGTGCAAGAGTCAAGGCTGAACATCAAAGACCCTATGGCTTACTCGAACAACCACCAATTCCTATGTGGAAGTGGGAAAGTATAGCTATGGATTTCGTAACAAAGCTTCCGCACACGTCATCAGGTCACGACAGCATTTGGGTTGTTGTTGACCGTCTGACTAAATCAGCACACTTTCTGCCAATACGAGAATACTACAAGGTAGAACGATTAGCCCGAATCTACACCGACGAGATCATTTGTAATCATGGTACGCCTCGTTACATCATCTCTGATCGTGATGCTCGGTTTACCTCGCGACTGTGGGAAACATTTCAAACGGCACTCGGTACAACGCTCAATCTAAGTACCGCTTTCCACCCACAAACCGACGGTCAGACTGAAAGAACGATTCGTACTCTTGAAGACATGCTCCGTTCGTGTGTCCTAGACTTCGGTGGTAATTGGGATAAATACCTGCCATTGGTCGAATTCTCGTATAACAACAGCTATCATTCCAACATCCAAATGGCACCATTTGAGGCATTATACGGAAGAAGATGTCGATCGCCTATTGTGTGGCACGAGATCGGTCACTCACAACTAACCGGTCCTGAGCTACTGCAAGAAACGACAGACAAAATCTTTCAAATCTGAGACAACCTAGTGAAAGCTCGGGACCAACAGAAAAGTTACGCCGATAAGAAACGCAAGCCCCGGGAATTTAACGTTGGTGACCACGTACTCCTAAAGGTATCACCTTGGAAGGGTGTGGTTCGATTCGGTAAGAAAGGGAAACTCGCGCCTCGATATGTTGGACCTTTTAAGATTCTGGAAAGGATCAGAAAAGTCGCCTACAGACTCGAATTACCGGAGGAACTTAGTAACGTCCACCCGACTTTCCATGTGTCAAACCTCCGAAAGCGCCTAGCCAACCACGACTTACATATCCCTCTCGATGATCTGCAAGTAAACGAAACTTTACACTTCGTGGAGAAGCCTGTCGAAATCATGGATCGCCAAACCAAGCAACTCAGACGCTCTCGCATTCCTATTGTGAAAGTCCGATGGGAAGGCAAACGAGGCGCAGAGTTCACTTGGGAACTCGAAAGCGACATGAAGGAGAAGTACCCGCAGTTGTTTCAATAGAGATGCTAGAGAGAGAAAGTGACTTTGTGATTCTAGTACTTGTACGATTTCATATCAATCTATAGAATCACCGATTATAGTACATTCTAGTGTATTTGATCACGCACGTTCACGGATTCCGCACGTTAAACGTGTCACACACAATCGTATCAGAGTCAAAACCGGTCTAAATAGAAAGTTTTCAAACGTGACTCTCGGCGTTGTACAGCTTTCAGCTTAATTTCGGGACGAAATTCCCTAAACAAGGGGAGGCTGTAACACCCTGTGTTTTCACAAGTCAAAGTCAAGGTCAAAGTCAACGATCGATCGTGCGAATTTGACTTATAGTAGTTACTTTAGTTTAGTTGTATTATGTGGAGTAAGTGTTGTTCATTGCTAAAATCGAAGTGTGCCAATCGCTATTCTAATCGACTTACGACTGTGAATTATAGGAAGTAACAATGCGATAAAGTTAACTAATCAATAATCAAGTTATGCTACTCAACATCGAATCGTGATACGAACTGCAACTCGACTTAATTTGGTTAATTATACGTGTGTGTGTGCCTTATGTGTTACTTGTGCATGTTATATATATGTATATGTGATGTGGAAATCAATCGAACTCAATCGAAACTCGAAACTCAATCGAACCCGAACTCGAATCGAAATCGAACTGTGATAAATGGTGGAAAATAGATTATGCGAGATATGAAGTAGTTGGGACTGAAAGTAATTTGACTAGGAAACCCTAACGTGTCGAACCGCTCGTGATCGAAACCGAAACGTCAAAGATCGTCGCACCAAACACACCACCCAGGCGCCAACCGCACGGATTGCCATCCGCACGGATAGTCGCCTGGGGAAGTGTTGAGTGCCATCCGACCAGGATTGCTGTCCGCACGGATGACCAATCCGGGTGGTGTGCAATCCGGACGGATAGCACTTTCCTTTTTTAGCATCCTATAAATACACGGGTCACTCTCCAAACTTTCCACTTTTGGCAAGTGACGTCCGACCAGCACGCTCTCCTCACCTTTTCTTCGATTTCTTCCAATCTAGGTAAGATCTCACCCTAAATCTTGTACGTTCTTGTTCTACACGCACTCTTACACATTTCTACCTTTCAAATCTTAACTTTTAACCACGAAATCACTAGATTTCGGATGTTCTAGGGTGACGTCATCATGAGTTCCTAAAGAACTTCCTGTTTTGACACCATCCCACCAAGAACAACTGAGGTTTAACCGATTTCCCTATAAAACACACAAGATCTTGCAAAGATCTTCGCATAAACAAGGTGAGAAAGGATTGAAAGATGGTTTTGACCTTCTTTCAACTCTTTTACACTCGAAAACGAAAAGAATCGGATCAGTTCTAGACTTCTACTCAATCTTAGTAACGTATTAGTCCTAGATCTGGATTCTACCCGCGAGACCCCTGATTTCGGGTTAAACCAGAACAACCGTCTTGAGCCGATGACCGGCCGAGCTGGGGTGATTCCTGGCCGGCTTAGCCACACGGGTCAGGATACAGTTCCGTTGGTTGACTCGTAATTAGAACATCTCAATAGAACGACAAAACGACCAAGTGTTAGACGAATGGAACAACCAGGACGAGACGCTGTCCGGACGGACTGATGCCCGCACGGACAGGTCATCCGGACGGACTGATGTCCGCACGGACAGGCTATCCGGACGAGTTGCCATCCGTACGGACTACACTTGGGACCCACAACCAAACCGGGTTTGAGTATCGACGAATTGTTAATCTAATCGGACGACTATCAGAATGGATTACTCTTCGGATCATGAGATACTAAGACCTTAAACGATTTTCAACATGATCATTAACAGGGTTGCCACCCGATCAAATCAGTGACTCACCATTGAAGTCGTCGTCCGCACGGACTACCATCAAGACGGATTGTCGTCCGCACGAACTACCATCCAGACGGATTGTCGTCCGCACGGACTACCATCCGGACGGATTGTCGTCCGCACGACCGACTTGAATGGAAGAGAAACTTCAAGGTTTACAAAATGCTACAACGAAAACTTCAAAAGTCAAGTCATCATACACAAACACATCTTAACCATAGGAAGAAACAATCCACTCGAAAAGTCATCCGCACGGACACACTGTCCGCACGGATGACCATCCGAACGGATTATTATTCACACGGATTGCTGTCCGCACGGATGACCATCCGCACGACCTGCAACCGACCCACTTTCATCCTGTATGATTGAACTCGCCACTTATCGTTACGTTATCAAAATCTATTCAGGCTAATCTTACTCGTTAAGCGCTCCCTTCAATCCATTCATCGCTGTGAGTATACTCGATCCCTTTTTGCTTTAAGCACTTTTGGGTGTTACATACGTTACGAATATTCAAACCACAACTATCACACTACTCAAACTATTTGAACACTAACCGTTTATGCATGTTATACGTGGCTTATGAATGCTTGTTTGTTATGTCTACACATGGAATGCTGTCTACCTGCCTTAGCAACGATAGTACTATAGTTTGGACTCCGCACCCGTTCGCGGGGGTTGTTAAGGATCTTTACTTGCATGGATTACAGTGGTAATCATGTATTGCGAACTGCCTCGGGCAGTCAACCCCCAGTCATTGGTATCGATGGATCTATGTCGATAACTAACGTGCTTCATTTCACTATGTGTACGTGCTGGTTATGCGTAAACGAATTCGAACTCTATATGCTATTATCAAACTTGTATGCTCACCTTTACATTTTATGTATTGACTTTATTTTAACGTATGTGACAGGTGCTTAGGTTGCTCGTATGCCTAGCTCACTATGAAATCGAGGCTAGGAAAGGTCTAGGATGCTCTCTGTGCTGTGATGAACTTGAAGCTAGGAAAAGGGGTCCTATAAACCAACAAATAAATTAACTATGTTTAAATCTGAGTTGTCAGAACAGAATATTTGACTAGATGTTATTTGTAATAATTTGTTTACTATTTGAGGTACGGTATGGGACGTATTAATTTAAATTGAATGGTAATGATAATTGTTGTGGAAACTTCTGGACAATCTGTTTCGCTCAGTGCCGCGCCCCGATGATTCCGCCATCGGTTGGGGTGTGACACCCTGTGGTAAGGGAATATCCTAAAGTCTTCCCCGAAGACTTGCCAGGATTGCCGCTTCAACGACAAGTCGAATTTCGTATTGACTTGGTTCCAGGCGCCGCGCCTGTAGCCATGGCACCTTATCGACTTGCGCCTTCCGAGATGCAAGAATTGTCGACGCAACTTCAGGAGCTTCTGGACAAGGGATTTATTAGACCAAGCTTCTCGCCTTGGGGAGCTCCAGTTCTGTTTGTCAAGAAAAAGGACGGTAGTTTTCGCATGTGCATTGACTACCGAGAGCTAAACAAGTTAACCATCAAGAATCGGTATCCTTTGCCGAGGATTGATGATCTCTTCGATCAACTTCAAGGTTCGAGTTATTACTCCAAAATCGATCTTCAATCCGATTATCACCAGCTGCGGATTCAAGGAGAGAGTATACCGAAGACTGCTTTTAGAACTCGTTATGGACATTATGAGTTTCTAGTAATGTCGTTTGGTCTGACCAACGCGCCAGCAGTGTTTATGGATTTGATAAACCGAGTTTGTAAGCCATATCTCGATAAATTCGTAATTGTGTTTATCGACGATATTTTGATTTATTCGTGGACGAAGGAAGAGCATGAGCAACACCTTAGAGCCATTTTAGAGCTGCTCAAGAAGGAGAAATTGTATGCCAAGTTCTTGAAGTGCGAGTTCTGGTTGCGTGAGGTACAATTCCTTGGTCATGTAGTGAACGAAGATGGAATCCATGTGGATCCCACCAAAATCGAGGCAATTAAGAATTGGGAAACTCCGAAGACGCCAACCGAGATCCACCAGTTTTTGGGTTTAGCAGGGCATTACCGCAGATTCATTGAGGATTTTTCTAAATTCGCTCAACCGCTGACCTCCCTTACTCAAAAGGATAAGAAGTATGAATGAGGAGACAAACAAGAAGAAGCTTTTCAGTTGCTTAAGAGCAAGCTTTGCGATGCGCCTATTTTATCCCTACCCGAAGGCACCGATGACTTTGTGGTATACTGTGATGCCTCGCGTCAGGGATTGGGATGCGTAGAGATGCAGCGACAGAAGGTTATCGCTTATGCATCGCGCCAGTTGAAGATCCATGAGAAAAATTACACCACGCATGATTTGGAATTTGGTGCAGTGGTGTTTGCTTTGAAGATTTGGCGGCATTATTTGTATGGCACCCGATGCACGATCTTTACAGATTACAAGAGCCTTCAACACATATTCGATCAGAAAGAGCTTAATATGAGACAGCGACGATGGGTTGAGTTGTTAAACGACTATGATTGCGAAATCAAATATCACCCAGGAAAGGCGAATGTGGTGGCAGACGCCTTAAGTCGGAAGGAGAGGATTAAGTCCATAAGGGTTAGGGCTTTAGAGATGATCATTTAGACAAACCTCTCGTTACGTATTCGTGCTGCACAGAGAGAAGCTCTTAAGAAAGAGAATCTTAAAGATGAATATTTACGTGGGATGGAGAAAAAGTTGGTGCCCAATGTGGAAGGAACCTTGTGTTTTATGGGACGAATTTGGGTTCCCCTCTTTGGTGGTCTTAGAGATGTGATTTTTGATGAAGCTCATAAATCGAGGTACTTGATCCACCTAGGATCGGACAAGATGTACCAAGATTTGAAAGACTGTTATTGGTGGCCAAGACTGAAGGGTGATGTTGCTACTTATGTTGGGAAATGTTTGACTTGCGCCAAGGTGAAGGTCGAGTATCAGAAGCCTTCAGGTCCTCTATAGCAACCTGAGATACCCATGTGGAAGTGGGAACAGATCTCAATGGATTTCGTAACGAAGTTGCCAAAGACACCCAGAGGTCATGATACGATTTGGGTAATCGTGGACCATCTGACAAAGTCTGCGCACTTTTTGCCAATCAGAAAGAAGGATAACACTGGTAAGCTAGCTTAGCTATACCTAAGGAAGATAGTTGCACGTCATGGAGTGCCTATCTCAATCATATCTGATAGAGACGGACGATTTGTGTCAAGAATTTGGCAATCTTTCCAAGAAGCGTTTGGTTCTTAGTTGAATCTGAGCACATCATTTCATCCACAGACGGACGGTCAAAGTGAAAGAACGATTCAGACGCTTAAAGATATGTTACGAGCTTGCGTAATGGACTTGGGTGGCAGTTGGGACACTCACCTGCCCTTGGTTGAGTTCTCCTATAACAACAGCTACCATACAAGCATCCAAGCTGCACGGTTCGAGGCTCTCTACGGACGCAAGTGTCGATCGCCGTTATGCTGGGCAGATACAGGCGATAGACAGATGGTTGGTCCCGAATTGGTCCAAGAGACGACAGATAAGATCATGCAGATCCGAGAACGCATCAAGGCGGCTCATGATTGACAAAAGAGCTATGCGAACCAAAGAAGGAAACCCTTGGAATTTGAAGGGGTGATATGGTTTTGTTAAAAGTCTCACCTTGGAAAGGTATGGCATGCTTTGGGAAGCGTGGAAAGTTAAACCCACGATTCATCGGACTGTTCAAAATCCTGGAAAGGATAGGTCCTATAGCCTACAAGTTGGAACTACCAGCAGAACTTAATGGTGTTCATGATACATTTCATGTATGTAATCTGAAGAAGAGTCCAACACAAGAAACAGTAGTCATTACTGCTGACGAAGTTCACATTGACGGCACACTCCACTTTACCGAAGAGCCTGTTGAGGTTACTGATTGGAAGGTTAACAAGACTCGGAGGAGTAGTGTTAAACTGGTTAAGGTTAGGTGGAATGCGCGTCACGGCCCATAGTTTACTTGGGAGCGTGAAGACCGCATGAAAGCTAAATACCCGCATTTATTCCCTAACTCCCCTGCTGCTAGTAGTAAGGCTTAAAATTTCGGGACAAAATTTTCTTAACAGGGGGAGAATGTGACAACTGTCAAAATCCCAGGTATCTGTACAACTATTAAACCATGATTAGTGCTTAATGACTGTGCTGAATTACGATTAACTGCTTACTGATTATTGCCTTATACATACATGTGCATCCCATATTGCTTAATGTCATATCATTATTGCATGAGAACTTTATTTGATGCATTAAATACAGTTAGCACAGTTATCAGATGAATCAGAAAAATGCTGACGGAGTTCGGTAAATAGACAGACGTTGTATTGAGACCTAGAATGGGCCAGAAACTAAGTATTACACTAGTATAGTGTGTAGGAAAGTAAGGATCACAAAACTGCCTTCCTAGAGATAGTTTAAGTGCCGGAAAGTGCCTAAAACTCACCTAAAGTGCTGAATTCAGCAAAAATCAGCATTTAAACAAACTAATATCATGCAGAAATAAGGTTAAATAGTCCTGAATGCTTTCCTAAGTGTCGGGAATCAAAACTGTCATAAAAGGTAACATAAAACACACAAAACTGCGTAATTTAGCACCTTAACGAAACAGTAACCAACCGGACACTACCCGAAACACCAAATTTTCACTAGAAGCACTGTTTTAACATTACCAAGCTAGTTATGGTCCCCGAACATCATAACACCACATAAAATATCTAGTAACTAAATCCTAACTACATACTTGATTTTTAACTTAAGTAACTAACTTAGTTTAAACCTAGTCTACATACCCCCTACCTATGGACGGCCAACATGGCCCCCACTTTCTTGATTTTATTTGATTTAAATAATGGATCTTGTTCCCTTGTGATGAGCACATTATACATGAGTTAATATGTTAAGATGGATTATAAGTAAGCATGCAAGATCATAACCTTCATTCTACACACACCAAAAACACACACTCTTTCTCCTTCTCCTTCTTGTGTTCTTGGCCGTAAACAACAACCACACCACCACCATCATTCACTCATCTTCATCTAGTTCCAAGCATATACAAGTGTGATAGAAGGTGCATAAAGGAGCTAGAAGCTTTCGGAAGTGGAAGGACCTCTCTTATTTGCTTTTATCCATCACTTAACTTCACTTGATCATCCCTAGCCTTGAGCTAGTGGTAAGAACTTTGATCTTTCCATTTTACTTATATTTTAGGTGGTTAAAAGATGTTACATAAAGTTAATCATGAAGAACACTAAGAATCACAAGAATAAAACTTGAACATAAGCTTGAATAATGAAGAAACTAAGTTGTTTATGTGTTGATTTGCTTGTTGATTGTTGTTTATTCATGTAGTTGATGTAGATCATCATATGATCTTGCTAGATCATTATTAAAAACATAATCTGGCAAGATGAGAGGATGAAAGTGTTGTAGGATCATAGATCATTCTCATAAGAAACATGAACTTGAAAGAATATGTGGTTTTCTTGAAAAATAATGATCAAAGTAAGTTGTAATACTTGTAGATCTAAAACTTCATGGATGGTTTTTCAAAGGAACCAAGCTAAAAAACCAAGATTTACTTTATCTTGGTTCTTACATAAATAAACCCTATTTTTAAGGGTTAAATAAGTATAGAAACACTTATGTAACAAGAAGGATCCATGAAGAAACATTTTTAGAAAACATGGATATAAGTTGTAAACATCTACTTTCTTTAAAAATGAAGTATTTAAAGAATCAATCACACTTTAAAGGGTAACAAGGCTTACTAAGAACACTAGAAAGTTACTGCAAATTTTTTTGAAATTTCAAGTTCATGAAGTAGGAGATTATTCTTGTTTTTGGCAAAATTGGTAAGTAAAGGTTGTTTATTGTTGATTGTGAATTGATTGTGTTATTTTTCAAAACAAAATGATATACCTTGATGGTATGGAAACTTCCATTTTTAGGGGAAACTATGGCAAAATTTTTCTAAAATTAAACACTTAGAAAAAATATTTCTAAACAAATATTTTCAAGTGTATTTTAAACCGTAAATTTTTACATAAACTTTGCCATAATTTTTTGTTACAAAAATATAAATATTGGAGGTTGGTTTTTATAAATAAAAGTGACTAAATATGTATTTAGGAAAATATATATTTAGATGACACCCTGTGTGTGATTATTTATATATTATGTGTATTAGTTATATTATCTTAGGACTTGAAATAATATAACTCACTAAAATACCAAAAATTACCATCCAAAATATTACCAAAATTCCAAGAATATGAATATACAAGTTATACACAAAATATTGGTGAAACCGAACCAAAGAATGTAACTTACAAAAATATTCCGGAATTCTATTCACAAGTATATTTTGGTAAATAATATTTTGGACACCAAGGAAACAAAAATATGATTTTTACAATTACAACAAGAATATAACATATTTTTGACAAGGGGAAAAATATATTATTTTTGGCAAGTATAAATATATATTTTTCTTGAAATTTTTATATTATCTTGAAAGAAATATATATTTTCTTAAACAAACATGAAATACAATATTTTTGGGGTGATAGATATATTCTCTCAAATAAATGTGAAATATATCATTTTGGAGAAAAATAAGTTTATATATATTTTCCAAGTTAGACTTGAAAATATATTATTTTTGGAACTTATATGAAAATACAAATATTTTTGCCAAAGGAAAAATTATAAATAATTTTTCTAAGTAGGATTTCTTAAAGTATATATGTTTGGAAATATATATTGATGAACTTTTATTAAAGATAATATTCCGGAAAAGTTAATACGAAATTAAGTATAAGAATACTTAATAATTACACGAAGATACGTATTTTCATACGAATAATTACACTCCGATATACGATCCCACATTAATGGCAAAATATACAAGTACGAGTATAGGAACACAAATACACCCATCCTTGGGAAGGAAATACATGTATAAATACTTGAGAAGTATCAAGTTAAAATATGTTATTTTAACTATTATTCCAAAATTTAATAAATATAATCTAAGTTAAAATATTTAATATTTTAACAAATAATTATAACCTGGAATAATATTGAAGACACAAGAAAGTAACTCAAAGACACTAATCCAAACTAAGTCAAGGCATGACCCGTTCGTCTAATAGACAATAATACGATTGTAGGTAGTCGTGTATATCCGATGAAGCTTTGAGTTACGGTGCTTACGAAGAACGCAAGACTGTGAGTTCATGTCCCCCTTTTGTTTAATTGTTTTCGTTTTATAACTTCGGGGGTGAAATACGTGTTACAAATGATTACGATTACAAATGAAATGAACTGTTAGATCATGTGAATGGGTAGGCGTTAGCTTGAGACCATTAATCCTTTATAAGGACCGAGGGGCATGAGTGATAGATCTATTTGGGTGTTGCGAGCCCCACCCATGGGTCCGCGAGTTGACCCCATGAGGTGACTATGTCGTTCCAGCCGGGAGGCCCGGTACGAAATACGCAAAGGATTGAGCCTTCCTACACTGTTGCACACTTGTTGATGGCCTTGCAAACCATTAATTGATCTGTTCATATTCACTTACAAACATACATACATATTTCCATTGACTACAAGGGTTTATTCATACACACAAACAAATATATGAACTCGCTCAACTTTTGTTGATGTTTTCAAACTACATGTATTTCAGGGAATTAAAATGTGGATCTGGCGGGTGTTCGGAAGTTTCAAGTGTTGTTAAGAATAAGAGATGTCATCCATGGTCTTGGGGTTTGGTTAGGGTGTCCTATCCTGGACAAGACACCTCTTCCAAATCTTTGTTTTATTTAAAGTCTTATGTTAAGTCCTTGTGGAACTTTAAACAATTCGTATGGTTTGTAATTCGAATTTGGAGTCTACGTATCAAAACAATGTTGTTATGTTTCTAAACTTATTTAATGGATGATCATCGAGTAGTTTTATCATATAGTGGTTGTTATGATTGAATGCAATGATATTAAGCAAGTCATACATGTGAGATTAAATATATTAATAATGTAATATTTAATCTTTTAGCCTTTATAATCATTTATATTATATTAGATCAAAATATATTAATAACCTATTATAATTAGTTGGTAATTGTTGATGGACCATATTACCCTTATTAACTAATTGGGTTTCCTCTTGGGTGTATAAATAAGGGGATTATTAGAGAGTTTAAGGGTTAGACAAATTACACAATCACAAACCCTCATAACATCAATTTTCGTCTCTCTCCCCATAACCGAAATCAACCCTACTTTCGGTTTCATCACCATCATCACTTTACACCCTAAGGAGGAACCGGATCATACTGACAACTATGTCAAACTCGATGGCTGGATCTCTGACTGGATTCTCCACTGCTTTGAATGCTATAACAGGTATGTTATTCATGTTTTCCATTAAGTTTAAACAGAACTGATCAACATGTGGTATCAGAGCATATGTTGATAAATCAGTTCTGTTTTTCGTATCCATTATTCTAGGATCATTATATGGAAAACAGAAATTTTAAAGCCTTAATATCATGGCTGTTTTCGTTTTTTAAATGTGCCGAAATCACTGTTTTCGGAATATGTTGATTAATATATTGTTTCGAAATCATAATGGGCAAATCTTAATATCCGAAAGCTGTTAATAAAAGTATAAAATTTAAGGTTTCGGATCCCAGATTATGTTTTAATTTTCTTAGGGTTCATCATTATGTTCTAAGAAAACTCGAAAATTCCCTAAGATTTGGAATATAATTTGGATTAGTGGGTGTTTTTATTATTTTGATCTTAATTTTATCTATTAAAATTTTCGAAAACTGTTAATGGATTTTCAGTTATTATTTTCGAAATATTTGATAAGTTTAGATCATAAATAAAATAGGAAACACTATCCCTCAATCCCTTAAATTTCGAGTTTTAGTTAACTATCACAATAAACAGCCTTAAAGAGAGGATTCGAAATTATCAACATGTCGCACAAGTCCCTTTAGTCGCACAAGATCAGATCAGATATGATCTGATCGCACAAGACATTCGCACAAGATCAGATAAAAAAAAAAGTGATCTGATCGCACAAGGGAAATCGCACAAGAACTTATGGATCGCACAAGACCTGTGGATCGCACAAGATGGTGCTGATCGCACAAAACTTGGGCCTGACTAATCGCACAAGTTTTGGGCCTCACTGATCGCACAAATTTTGGGCCTCACTGATCGCACAAGACTTGGGTTTTATTTACATCGCACAAGTTTTGGGCCTTATCGATCGCACAAGGCATTACCGATCGCACAAGGCATTACTGATCGCACAAGACTCGAAACCTCATTATTCGATCCGCGCTAACTGGTGGTTTGCTATTAAACACTTGGTTTTGTTAATACTTAATTAATTAATCAGAATCAGATAATTTTACAAAACCAAAATAGCTTAACTTGAATGAGCTTCTGATGTATTAATTCTGGCCAAAGCTGATTTACTACATCTATTTATTGTTCAAGTATTATAAAAAGCTATGTTAAGTATGCATTACAAACGTGAAATGTTTTAATTCTGGCCAAAGCTGATTTAATTCATTTATGTTTAGCATGCTTGACAAGTGCATAACTAAAGTGATTGTCTCATTTCTGGCCAAAGCTGATTTGTCACAATTACTTTGCACACATATTTAAATGATTACACTTCTGGCCAAAGCTGATTTGTCTTCGTTTAAATAGAATTTTACTAAGTCTATTATTTTGATGTTAGTAATAGACATTATCACAGCTTCATAATTAAAATGGTCATTACTTATGCCTGCCTTAGTATAACATGCCCTTAGATCACATTAAGACTTCTTTCTTAGTATCATAACTTGTTCACCTTATTTCCACTATCAGCACCCAATTAGGGGATTCCACCTTTGACTAGTGATAACTTTGCTGCATGGAAGGATGCCCTCATGCTTACACTTGGACTGCTGGACTTTGATTATGCTCTAAGAGAGAATAAGCCAGCGGACCTTACTGCTACAAGTACTGCTGCTGAGCAGTTACTTCATGATAAGTGGACTAGGTGTAACCGCATGTCTCTCATGTTCATGAAGCAGTCCATTCATAACTCAATCAGAGGGGCCATTCCTGATTCTGAAGATGCTAAAACCTATTTGGCTTCTGTGGAGGATCAATTCAAGGGAACATCAAAAGCACACGCTAGCACTCTTATCCTCAAGCTGGTGACGACTAAGTATGATGGGAGGAGCGGCATACGCGAACACATCATGATGATGCATGACATGGCCAATAAGCTGAAGGGCCTAGAGATGGAGATCAGTGATGGTTTTCTTGTTCACTTCATCATCACTTCGCTTCCTTCGTCCTATGAAGCATTCAAGATCAATTACAACACTTAGAAGGACAAATGGACGATGAGTGAGCTGATCGCTATGTGTGTGCAGGAGGAAGAGCGTATGAAGATGGATCGCACTACTGATGTTGCTAACTTCACCACCTCCAGCTCAAAGAAAAGGAAGCACAATTATCAAAGAAAGGATGCTTCTAAGGTTCAAAAGCCCAATCCAAATCCTAATACAAGTGCACCTTCCAACTCTAAGAACTCCTTAGGCAAACCCTACTGCAAGTTCTGTAAGAAAACGGGACATAAGCAAAAGGAATGCCCTGACTTCAAGGAGTGGCTGTTTAAGAAAGGTAACGATTTTTTCATGATACTTGAGTCCTTTAATTTAAATGTTCCTGCTAATTCTTGGTGGTTTGATTCTGGTTCTATGGTTCATGTTACAAATTCACTTCAGGGATTCCTTACAATCCGGAAGCTGGGAAGAAACCAAAGAACACTTAAAGTTGGAAATGATCGGGAATTAGAAGTGAAGGCCATAGGAACATTACAATTATTTTTGAAAACTGGTTTATGTATTAAACTTTATGATACCTTATATGTTCCTGAGGTAACTCGGAACCTTGTATCAGGACCAAAGTTAGACATGGACGGTTTTGTCGTTTCTCATGGTCATCGCAAACTCTCTATTCTCTATGATTCTATTGTTTATGGTACTGGCATTCTGGATGGTGGTCTCTATAGATTAGAACTAGATGATAATTTTTCCAAATCTTTGTTGTCATATAATATTAATGAATCACTCACAAAGATGGAAAAGAAACAAATTCGAGACTTAGAGACTTCATCTATGTTGTGGCATCAACGTTTAGGCCACATCTCAAGAGAACGATTAAATCGTCTCGTAAAGGATGAAGTCTTACCTCCTCTCGATTTCACCGATTTTGGAACATGTGTCAAATGTCTCAAAGGCAAAATGACATTAGCGAATAAGAAAGGTGCCACTAGGAGCTCTAATTTATTAGAACTCATTCACACTAACATTAGTGGTCCTTATCAAATCGCTGGTATAACAGGACATACTTCATTTATCACTTTCATTGATGATTATTCTCGTTACATGTACTTGTATCTTATAAAGGAAAAGTCTGAATCTCTAACAACTTTTAAAGATTATAAAGCTGAAGTTGAAAAGCAATTAGATCGTCACATTAAAGTTGTGAGATCAGATAGAGGCGGTGAATATTATGGAAGACATACTGATGTGGGTCAAGCTCCTGGTCCATTTTATGAGTTTTGTAAGGGCCAGGGGATTGTGAACCAATACACCATGCCTGGTACACCTCAGCAGAATGGTGTCGCTGAACGAAGAAATCGTACCCTTATGATCATGGTGCGCAGTATATTAGCCAACACTAATTTACCATTATTCCTCTGGACTAAAGCGTTAAAAGCAGCTGTTCATATACTCAATAGAGTTCCTTCTAAGTCTGTCCCTAAAACTCCTTATGAACTTTGGACAGGAAGGAAACCGAGTCTTAAATATATGAAAGTATGGGGCTGCATTGCTGAAGCAAAACTTTACAATCCTTTCCTAAGGAAACTTGACCCTAAAACAGTTACCTGCTTCTTTATCGGGTATCCTGATCATTCGAAGGGTTATCGTTTCTATTGTCCTTCCCATGTCACCCGTATTGTTGAAACCAAGCGTGCTGCGTTCCTGGAGGATTTCAAGGTCAGTGGGAGCAGTACCAACCCTTACGAAGAATTGCAAGAAGTACAAGACGCGGGGGGAGAGACTCATCGCTTATCATTACTCCGTTTACTCCTCTTGTACCCCATGCAACTGCACCTGAAGTCACTGCACAACCTCCATCTCCACAATCAGAACCCATTATACCTCATAACGAAGGCACATCAAACGCTCAAAACCAAGACAACGCTGAACCCGATAATCAACTCAGGAGGTCATCTAGGCAAAGAAGGCCTACTAATTGGGATGATTATGTTACCTACCTGACTGAAATGGATGCTGGAAAGCTCAATGATCCTATCTCTTATAATGAAGCCATTAGCAGTGATCAGTCTTCTGAATGGAACAAAGCAATGATTGATGAGCTTGAATCCATGAAGAAAAATGACGTTTGGGATTTAGTCGAATTACCCAACGGTGCCAAACCTGTAGGTTGTAAATGGGTGTTCAAAACAAAACTGGATCTGAATGGGAACGTTGAACGCTACAAAGCGAGATTGGTTGCGAAGGGCTATACTCAGAAAGAGGGAATTGGCTATCAAGAGACATTTTCACCTGTCTCTCGTAAAGATTCATTAAGGATCGTTATGGCCCTAGTAGCTCATTTTGATTTAGAGCTGCACCAGATGGACGTCAAAACTGCTTTCCTTAACGGAGACTTAGACGAAGATGTTTACATGAAACAACCTGAAGGCTTTAAACCTGAAGGTCAGGAACATCTAGTCTGTAAGTTGAAGAAATCCATTTATAGGTTAAAACAAGCATCACGTCAATGGTACCTCAAGTTTGATGAAGTCATGAAGAGGCAAGGTTTTATGAAGAATCAAGTGGATCAATGCACCTACCTCAAGATGAGTGGGAGTAACTTTACTATACTTGTCCTTTATGTAGATGATATTCTATTGGCAAGTAATAGTTTAGACATGTTGCATGAGTCGAAGCGGTTACTCTCGCATAACTTCGACATGAAGGATCTCGGAGATGCTTCTTACGTCATTGGCATCGAAATTCACCGAGATAGACACAAAGGGATCTTAGGATTGTCTCAAACGACTTACATAGATCGTGTCCTTACACATTACAACATGCAACAGTGCAAACCCTCCGTCGCTCCAGTAGTTAAGGGAGATGTTTTCGGTTCATTCCAGTGTCCGACAACAGAGGTTGAAAAGGAGCAAATGAGCCAGATACCTTACGCGTCAGTAGTCGGGAGCCTGATGTATGCTCAAGTCTGTACTCGCCCAGATATCGCTTACATTGCTGGAATGCTAGGTCGTTATCAGACTAATCCTGGCCTAGATCACTAGAAAGCAGCTAAGAAGGTCCTTAGATATCTGCAAGGGACGAAAGACTACAAACTGACTTATAGAAGAAGTGATCATTTAGAAGTGGTAGGTTATTCTGATTCTGACTTTGCCAAATGCAAAGATGACAAGAAATCCACTTCGGGCTACATCTTTATGTTAGCAGGCGGACCTATCTCATGGAAGAGTCATAAACAACAGTTAACTACAACTTCCACAATGATGGCAGAGTACATTGCTGTTTACAACGCAACCTGTCATGGAATGTTGCTTAGAAATCTGATCACTGGACTCAAAATCGTTAATTCCATTTCTAGACCATTGAAGCTTTACTGTGATAACTCAGCTGCCGTTAGTTTCTCGAACAGTAACAGTTCGACTGGAGCTGGTTTATATCTCGATACAAAATATTTGTTCGTACGTGAACGAGTTGAGGAAAATAATCTTTGTATTGAGTATATTAGTACTAAGGATATGCTTGTGGATCCGATGACTGAAGGTCTCCCACCTAAAGTTTTCGAAGAACATGTATCGAATATGGGACTTACTAAAGACCTTGTTTAATGGCATATTGTACTAGCTTATGTTTTAATTAATAAAATTTCCTCAGTTTGATTTTGTATGTCTCTAACATATGTTCTGCCGGTGTAATGACATATAGACAAATATAAATACAAATCAGACGCTAAAGGGCTTATGTATTTTGATCGTAACTATTAGGTTTTAAATTGAGGCTATAGTATGACTAATGGGGGTCCTGAGTCGAATGATGATTCAACGGCTGTATTTCTCTGCTATAGTTCTTGGTTTAAGGCTAAAATGAGTGTTAACTCCTGGCCAGGCTTACCTAATACTCATGATAAATGATTACTCGGCTAAGTGGGAGAATGTGAGATTAAATATATTAATAATGTAATATTTAATCTTTTAGCCTTTATAATCATTTATATTATATTAGATCATAATATATTAATAACCTATTATAATTAGTTGGTAATTGTTGATGGACCATATTACCGTTATTAACTAATTGGGTTTCCTCTTGGGTGTATAAATAAGGGGATTATTAAAGAGTTTAAGGGTTAGACAAATTACACAATCACAAACCCTCATAACATCAATTTTCGTCTCTCTCCCCATAACCGAAATCAACCCTACTTTCGGTTTCATCACCATCATCACTTTACACCCTAAGGAGGAACCGGATCATACTGACAACTATGTCGAACTCGATGGCTGGATCTCTGACTGGATTCTCCACTGCTTTGAATGCTATAACAGGTATGTTATTCATGTTTTCCATTAAGTTTAAACAGAACTGATCAACAATACATAATCACGCTTCCGCAAAAGTCAGGGTGTGACACTTGCTAAGTTGATGTTAATCTTTAATAATGAGTTACTTGTTTGTCAAAACTCCTAACTCTACAAATTAGGGGAAACTACTATGAACAACATACTAATCACCCAAACTTGCTTCGAAGTAAGTAATATCTTCATCATGTTCTTGATATGAACCACAAGCATGGTCATGCTAGACAACAATCTTGGCCTAAATCATCATACTTACATAATCACAAACTATAGAATTCATATAAACATTCTTTTAATATTTCCAAATCTAAATGCAAGAATTCATACACATGTTCAAATCATCTTTCAATTCATGTTAGCAATTACCATTCCTAGTTTCATGTTATGAATTAAACTAACAAGTTAACAAGATTCAACAATCATAATCTTTACATGGGCTTTCCAACACATCATGTAGATACTTATGATCAAACATTCAAGAACAACAACTTTAAACATGTACATGAACTCCTAGAACAAGACTAAACATCGCTATGAAGAATAACAAGAACAATCATCACGTCTCCTTCCATGTTATCACATATTCATTAGCTTCAACAAAGTTTAAGCAACACAAATGTTTAGCCCATAAGGCTCATAACTACTAGATCAAATACAAGAAATCTTCAATTGTTCATAATGTAATAAGTAAGCTAACCAAGTTTAAAGGCAAGATTAAATGGTAAATGGGTGGATCTTCAAATGATGAAGTCTTCTTCAAAGCTCCTTCTTGGCTCAAATAAGCTTCCAAGTCCAGATTTTTGAGAGAAAACTTCACCAAAATGTTCCAGCCCCCCTTGCAAATGAGCTTGAGACTCGTATTTAAGCTGTTGTGTGTTTGGCACAACCATGCTACCATTTGGCACGGTCGTGCTTGGCATGTGTCAAGCTAGCTTTTTGTCTGTCGATCTTGTTTGCTACCATTTCTGGAAAAATCCCGCTCAAAGTTTCCTGAGGTGGCACGACCGTGCCAAACTATGGCACATCTGTCCTTATCGATGAATTACCGACGATGACTACCGCGATCTCAGGAATGGGCTGATCAGAACTTGGATCAGGCACGATCGTGCTTGGAGATGGCACGGTCATACGAGTCGTTGATTCTCCGGGTTGGCACTGATAACTGATAGTGCTGGTGAAAGTGCTGATGATGGCTGACCTGGCACGGTTGTGCCATATCTGGCAGTTTGCTGGAATGTTTCGTTTCTGCTCCATTTTACTCCAAAAGCCTCCGTTTCAACACCGGGCCGAAGCCCGGACCTGTATTTTCACAAACAACTCAAACGAGTACCAAAATCAATGAAAATAAAAAGAGATCTCGCATAAACGGGGATAAATTTGACATTTTAAAAATGTATAAATTCTTATACATCAATACACTTGGCTAAAGAAAGGATGCTCCTAGCAGACAGTGAAGACACCACGTGGCACCAATCACGGGACGTCAGCACCTGTCAAAAGATCCTTAAAGGACCGCCAGAGACAAACCGACAACAAGTACTAAAGGACGCTGAGGTGGGACGAATGATCATGCGCCACGTCAGCCCTAGTACAGGACAAGGTTTGGTCGTGTCAGAGGAGACAGAATGGATGTTACTCTTGGTTGGACAGCTAGCGAATGACCAGCTGGCGCCTCTTCTCCTTCACAAATCTTCGGCTATAAATAGGAGACTTCACCTCCAGGTTTAAGGATCCGTTTTTTCACAAATCTTCACACTTATATCTTCAAAACGATTACTTATTCTCACGCCGGAGGATGGTTACAAGGAGAACCCCCAACCTCTCCTCCTTGTAGCAGGTTCACTAGTGTTGTTCGTTTTGCAGGATTGATAAGAAGAGATCAGGCTTGTTGGCAAGGAAAGAATAGAGATTGACTGACATTCACGAGACAAACAGGCTGAGTTAACCATTGTGTTACTTAGTGTTTCTTCAGTGCGCTTTATTTTTTCAGACCATCGTTTTTTTTGCGCTTTGAGTCTAGGCCCTAGACGAGGCCTATGCGCCTTGAGTGCATGTAACACCTTTGACAACTATGCTATAAACAAAACAAATTTATTGCTTGAAATATGAATTCTTTATTACAGTTTTGCTTACTAAATAATAAAAATAATAATAATAATACAATATCAATAAATTTTTAAAATACAACTTTTTGTCTCTCTTTGGCTTACTGTGTGATGGTTCGTAAAATATATGGTGTTATCAATCAAGAATAACCGCTACAATTCGAAAGTCAGATATATGTATAACTTATATATTAATGAAAAATCACATGTGTCATGTAATACCGGTTTTGAAAGCCTAAATCCGTCCTTGTTTATAGGTCAAAATGGGTAATCTCTTGTTATGGTCATCTTGGTTGCAACAAGTTGGTGGGAAACAACTTTTATACAAGGAACCGTTACAAGTTTGCCATTTACAAGTTATCCCTCAAAACAATGCATACATTAATCTTGAAGATTAAAACGACGAGAACGCTTGTTGGAATCATGCACACACACAACGAGTATAAACTGATGGAGACATTAATTAATGGATATGCCAGTTTCATATTGCATCAAGCCTTGGACATAAGGTACATAACACTCAGCAGTTGGGACAAAGACCGATTAGTGCATGTGCCCTTTTATCTTTCAGCTATCAACGCCACCACATGATGCATGAATATAATTCAAATGATACTCTGAGTCTGATCTAAGCTTCTAAAAAATTAACTCAAAAACAACAGATAATAATATTGTTCTACACATTAAAATGAAGTTAACCAAATGTCATTCCTGAAAAGGAATATACTTGATTTTGTTTGACAAGTCATGTGGCTTCTATCAAGACCTTGAGAAATCCACCTAACTGCCACAAATGATCCACTTTATTTTTTAAGAAAGCAGCAGAAGTTGTGACATACCTGAGATATAACTCTAATCAAAATAGAGACAAAATTAAAGCATTCAAGTTTTCTGCTGGTGTTATTCTAACCCTAAAAAAATGATGGCAATGAAACTGAAATAAGATGTAATATATTACCAAATCAAAATATAAATTAAATTATAATAAACCATATTTTATCCATTACCAACTGAGATATAACTCAAATCAAAATAGAGACAAAATGAAAAGCTAAATCGAATCCTTACTATCATGTTTTACTATTGTGTTAGCTGTTAAGCTACCAACCATAAATGACATAACTTGATGTCAAGAACCTTGTGAGAGTATGAGAATCAATGGGCTTGTAGCCTAGCAGTGAGAAATGTGGTTCTACTCATGTGGTCACCCAACTGTTGGATATTTATGTCCGGTTCGATAAGTCAATGCTGCTGACCGGGTCTTGACCCGTAAGAGTTACACCGTGGTCAACGAACTAAAATCCACTTAACTGATTTAACTGGTAATTACGAACGATACGCGGGTATTGAACTGAGAGACGGGTTCGTAAATCGGGTGGGACAAGAATTCTCTTGCATCGCCATTTGGCGAGCACCTAGCTTTCAGCCAATAGAATTACATGCAAGGAATCTTCTTGCCACTTGTCATCCACCTAACTTGTGGCCAATCAAAACACATGCAATTTTGCATGTCTTGACACTTGGCGAGCATGCAAGAGTATCCGGTTTCTATATATGGTTGTGGGTCTTGCATTTGAGTGAGGAGTAGAACTTGAAAAACACTCTCAATACTCACAACCACAACCGGCCACAACCACTGCCACCATGGGCAGCCAGACGCTGCCACCAACGCCGCCACCGGCTCCGCCCCGCTGCCGCAGCCGCTGCTCGCCGCCTGTATCGTCGGCAACCGCCGCCGCCGTTACACGGCCCACACTCGCGTCTCGTTGGTTTGTAACTAGCACTTGTTCGTTGAACCTCGGTGTCTCAACCGGTTTATTACTAACCGAAGGTATATCTAAAACCCCCTATGGTTTGCGTTTACATTTCGTGTTTGCATGTTGGTGACCTTGTTCCATTACGGGTATTCCTTGGTATAAAAGTGTTCATGTTAATTTTGTTATACACGCTTCCGTTGCCTAAAAATGTGTATATTGTTTTAACTAGTTAAAGTTTATTTTGAATGACATATATATACATGTATTTTATTTGTCAAAAGTGTTTTGACTAATCCTTGTAACGAAATAAACACATAAATAATATGAACCGGGTTCATGAAATAAAAGTAAAATTATACCACGGACATCCTTCAGTGGTATCAGAGCCGATGCTCACCACATGCAAACCGAAACCGGTCTTATTTTACCGGAATAATAAATCACAAACTTTAAAAGTCTAAAGTTTTTGATTTATTTTATCTTTGGGTTATATATATATATATATATATATATATATATATTGGTCATATTTTAATTGTTAGTATTTTGTTGACCAAAAATTGCCCAAACATGATTTTGGTTATGTACTTATGTAGAATATGTAAATCGGGCCCGACCTTGTGGTTGTGTTTATATTTGGTTTTGTTCATGGTTTTTGCCCGTTTTGCGGCTCAAAGTTGTAATAGATTAGTTTATGGTTTTGGCCCGCTTTGTGGTTCAAAGTTGTAATAGATAAGGTTCTTTTTCTTTGTTATATTTACTTGTTAAATATTGTTGAATCGAAGACCCGAAGCAAAACCGAATGCCAAGAGGAGTCTTGGAGTTAGTGGGAGTCGCTCAAGACAAAAGATGCACTCAAGTCCATCCTTGTGGTTGTTTTGTGTTTTGTGATCGTGACCCCTTTGATTTTGCTACTTGGCTCTAGCAAGATCATAATCATGCCCATATAATTTACATATTCATTTTTGATATTATGGTTGTCTTTTGATAAATGTTGTCACACTTCAACCTAATACCAAAAACGCATTCTTTAAAAGTTTTTTTTTTAAATGAAATCGGGAAAAGCAAGTTCTAGCAACTTGCATATTTTTATAACCACTAGAGTTTTATAACATGTTTTTCTCACATCTTTAAAACTCATAAACTTAATAGTATTCACTATTAACTTTAATTGGTTATTCCAAGTCGCGACAAACTTAGTTTTATAGGTTATCTAAAACTAATTGTCCCGAGAGGTAAAGGGTCTTTTTGGTTATGTCGCAAATTTAATACTTAAATTAAAACCGACTATAACGACCCTATTTGGTAAAATTAAAATCAATGGTCTATGCCATCCTACTACTAGTAACACTTGGGGCATAATGCGAACCATCAGTGTTGGAGCCACAGCACGACACTTGGTGTCTAGTTTATCCTTCCAAGGTGCAAGGGTTCCGTCGACACATCCGGCCCTTCCACATGTGACCGTTTTAGGACAACTATTACTTTTCTTCTCGTGTTGCGTGCCCCAGCCGTCTTGAGAACAAAAGTGGCATAGATGAGGCCAAACGTATCAATGCAAGGACAAAGGTTGTCCCCGCAGCCTCATAAACCCCGGGAGTTGTGCTTTTCTCACAATTGACAATCGTTGTCAGTCCGCTTGAACCTCTTGCTAATGTTGCATGCCCCAGCTGCCTTTAGAAAAGGCTTCTAACCGGATTCTCGCTTCTTATCGTCTCACCTCACTAAATAAGGAAATACATTAAAAATACTAATTAAATAATTGTTTGCTTAACAGATGTCATCTGAAAACAACTCCTCTTTTGCTCTCAAGTCCATACTTGAGAAAGACAAACTGAATTACACCAATTTTCTTGAATGGCACCGCAACTTGAGAATCGTTCTCAAGATGGAAAAAAGGCTTTATGTTTTGGAAACTCCGATCCCAACCGCACCCGAGAACAACACTGTGGTTGCGAAGAAGGCTTTCGACAAACATAAAGAATATGCCATGGAAGTTGCTTGCCTCATGCAAGCCACCATGTCTCCAGATCTTCAGAAGAACATGGAAGACATGAATGCCTTCGACATGATTGAACAACTCAAGGGCATGTTTCAGAAACAAGCCCGTCAGGAACGCTATGACACCATGAAACAGCTCATAAGCTGTAAAATGCAAGAGGGTTCCTCGGTTAGTGCTCATGTCCTCAAGATGAAAGGCTACATCGACCAACTAAACAAACTTGGTTATCCTCTCCAAGATAAAATGGCTGTTGACTTCATTCTTAACTCTCTTTCCAGTCACTTTGATCAATTTGTTATGAACTTTAACATGAATGACTGGGTAAAGACAGTGCCAGAGCTACATGGGATGCTCAAAGCGGCAGAGATGAACATTTCCAAGAAAGTAAGCCAAGTGTTAATGGTTCAATCTGGTGGTATTTAAAAGCCCAAAACAAAGAAGAAAAGTTATAACAGCAAAAACAAAGGAAAGGCTCCTGTTGCTGCCAAACCTGCCACCAACAAGAACAAGCAAGCTGTGAAAGCCCCTCTTCCAGAAGAGCGGCAATGCTATGAGTGTAACAAGATGGGGCACTGGAAACGTAACTGCCCCGAGTATCTTGCCAAGCTCAAAGTGAAGAAGGCTAATGGAGAAGGCACTTCTTCAGGTATTCTAATATATGTTATCGAACTTTTCACTGTTTCAAGCAACACATGGGTATTTGATACCGGGTGTGGTTATCACATCATTAATGTCTTGCAGGAGCCTGAGAAGTGGAAGCAACTAAAGCCGGGAGACATGGAGCTCATTGTTGGCGATGGGAAAAGAGTCCCAGTTCTGGCAACTGGCACATTTAATCTTACATGCCCTTCTGGTCTTGTTGTTGTTTTGAACAATTGTCTTTATGCACCTGGTTTAACCAGGAACATCATTTCAGTTTCGTTGCTTTTTGAACAAGGATTTAGATATGTTTTTAATGGTGTTGCTATTTCTGCTTATCTAAATGGTATTTACTATTTTGAGGCTAAACCTCGAAACGGTATCTATGAAATTAATGTTCAGCCTAGCAGTAACATATATCACCTTTCTAAATGTCAGAAAAATGGTGCTAGTGATTCATTCCTATGGCATTGTAGACTTGGCCATATAAGCAAGGCACGCATAAAATGGCTCCAATCTGAGGGGATTCTTGAATCCACCGGAACAGGCTCATTTGATGATTGCGAGTCTTGCTTAGCTGGCAAACTCACCAAGGATCCCTTCACCCATGTTGGTGAACGAGCCAGTGATCTACTAGGACTCATACACTCAGATGTATGTGGTCCTTTTAGAACCATGACTAGGAATCACGAGAGATACTTCGTTACGTTCATCGACGACTATAGTCGATATACTTATGTCTATCTCATGAAGCATAAGCATGAAACTTTTGAAAAGTTCAAAGAGTTTCAAAACGAAGTTGAAAACCAACTTAATAGAAAGATTAAAATGCTTCGCTCAGATCGAGGCGGTGAATACCTCAGCCTGGAATTTCTCGATCATCTAAAGGAACGTGGAATAGTTTCACAACCCACTCCACCAGGCACACCCCAACTTAATGGCGTGTGTGAAAGGAGAAATCGAACCTTACTAAATATGATTCGATCGATGATGTGTAGAATAAACTTACCTCACTCCTTTTGGGGTTTTGCTCTTATGACTGCTGGTCGACTCATAAACCTAGCGCCGACCAAAAAGGTAAACAAAACTCCATATGAGATATGGCATGGGCATAAGCCGAATTTGAGTTACCTAAGAGTATGGGGGTGTGATGGTTACATCACAAGTGACTCTGATGACAAGCTCGACCCTCGAGGCGAAAAGGTTGTTTTCGTCGGATACTATAACCAATGCAGTTATTACTTCTACCATCCAGATGCAAATACGATTTCCATCAAAAGGAAGGCCAAAAGGTTCCTTGAAGATGAACTTCTTAGTCGAGGAACTGGAAGTAACTTAGTAGATCTTGAAGAAGTTCAAGGACTACAAACAACCGTTGACGAGGTCGGAACGTCTGAATCACAACAAATTGTTGATACTGAATCAGACCCAAACACATGCCTTCGCAGGAGCATCAGGACTCGTAAAGAACCCGATAGATACCTTTGGCATGTTGAGGGTTCTGAAGTCCTGACAGTAGCCGAGTCTGATGACGAGCCTACTAGTTACAAATCTGCTATTTCTAATCCAGATTCTGTGAAATGGCTAGAGGCCATGAAAGCCGAGATGCAATCCATGCATGACAATCAAGTCTGGGACTTGGTTGAGCTACCCCCCGAATCTCGGCCAGTAGGGAGCAAATGGGTTTTCAAGATAAAAACCGACATGCATGGAAATATACAAACCTATAAAGCACGGCTAGTAGCGAAAGGTTTCACTCAAACTCAAGGTATTGACGATGAAACCTTCTCACCCGTTGCTATGATCAAATCAATCAGGATATTACTTGCCATAGCTGCGTACTATGATTACGAAATTTGGCAAATGGATGTTAAAACCGCCTTTCTTAATGGACATCTTTCCGAAGATGTTTATATGGTTCAACCTGGCGGTTTTATCGATCCAAAATATCCTAATAGGGTATGTAAGCTAAACAAGTCCATTTATGGACTCAAGCAAGCATCTCGAAGCTGGAATCTTCGTTTTGACCAGAAAGTCAAAGAGTTTGGTTTTGTCAAGAACGAAGATGAACCTTGTGTTTACAGAAAGGCTAGTGGGAGTGCTATATCATTTCTCATCTTGTATGTAGATGATATATTGATCATTGGAAACAACATCCCCATGCATAAGGAAATTAAACATTGGTTGGGATCTTGCTTCGCAATGAAGGATCTTGGAGAAGCTGCTTACATTCTAGGAATCAAGATCTATAGGAATAGATCTAAGCGACTTCTTGGGCTAACTCAGAGCACATACATAGATCAAGTAATGAGACGCTTCAAGATGGAAAACTCCAAGAAAGGGGGTGTTCCAATGACTAAAGGAACCGTCTTGGACAAATCGCAAGCTCCCTCTGAGGACCGAGAGATAAAGCAAATAGAAGCAGTTCCATATGATTCAGCGATTGGTTCTATCATGTATGCTATGGTATGTACTCGACCAGATGTCTCATATGCTTTGAGCATGACCAGCCGTTACCAGCAGAGCCCTGGGATTGCCCACTGGACTGCAGTTAAGAACATCCTTAAGTACTTAAGAAGGACAAAAGATATGTTCTTGATATTTGGAGGAATCAATGAGGAGCTCACTGTAAAATGTTACACTGATGCTAGTTTTCAAACTGATCGAGATACCTCTCGCTCACAAACGGGTTTCGTGTTCACTCTCAACGGAGGAGCTGTCTCATGGAAAAGCTCCAAGCAGAGTGTTGTAGCTGATTCCACCACGGAATCCGAGTACATTGCCGCATCGGATGCCGCAAAGGAAACTGCTTGGATGAAGAAGTTCATAACTGATCTCAATGTGGTTCCAAGTATCATGAAACCCATCCAGATATTTTGTGATAACACAGGTGCTATTGCTCAAGCCAAGGAGCCTAGATCACATCACAAAGCCAAGCACATTTTGAGAAAGTTTCACTACATACGTGAGATTGTGGAACGTGGAGACATCGTTATAAGCAAAATTGACACATATCAAAACTTAGCTGACCCGTTTACTAAGCCAATGACTCAAGAGAAACATGACTGTCATATGGACGCTATTGGGCTTATATTAGCTAGTGAAATGTTTTGATTTAGTATTTGGATGTACGAACATCAAACAGTTGTATTCATGTATTCATTTTGATTTACTAGTTAAATGCAATTCTTGAATCCTACAACTGTGTTCGATTTTGATACGTTTAATCCATGAATCTTGTATTCTAAATTATCCGTAGTCGGTCAGACTCGTGGGAACGACTCTGAATTAAGACTATTCTGATTTTAGACTCAAGGAGTTGACTTCCAAATTCACAGGCCTCATTGTGAATGACGCTGGATGTAACTCGCATCAAATCATCTTCATGGATCTTAGTCATAAGATGTTTTTGGTCTAGGCATACTCATTTAGTATCCTCTGACCTGAGATAGATACTAGAACTTTCGTTTACTAAAGACTATTCTTTGATCAGTGTCAACCGCTGTCGCGTAACTGCCAGTCATAAAGGCATTGGTTGGGAATGGTTCTGAAGTTCAGTGGGAGTTGTATGTAGTCAAGATGGGATTCTGTGCTCTTACATTATATGTAACAGTTGGACATCTGGGCGCCCTCGTTGATTCAAACTGGTGAAGTGTAAGGCCTTACCCAAACTTACTGTGTGTTTGATTGGACCACTTTGATTCTTGAACGAGAACGATAATGATTGAACACCATATGAGATTGAATTTGATCCATGTCTCATTGTTCAATTGATGTCTTTTACAGAAGGGATAGATGACAACGATTGCCATAAGTCTATTGTCTTCAAGTAGCAAGCCGTTGCTAAAGGGAAGATACCTTGGTTAGTGACTTTAAAGTGTCATGACCTGTTGGGGGCAGCTATGTGTAGCTAGAGCACCGCTGGCTGTCTGCGTTGAGATCTTATCAGAGACCGTCCAAGTGGGAGCTGTTGGATATTTATGTCCGGTTCGATAAGTCAATGATGTCGACCGGGTCTTGACCCGTAAGAGTTACACCGTGGTCAACGAACTAAAATCCACTTAACTGATTTAACTGGTAATTACGAACGATACGCGGGTATTGAACTGAGAGACGGGTTCGTAAATCGGGTGGGACAAGAATTCTCTTGCATCGCCATTTGGCGAGCACCTAGCTTTCAGCCAATAGAATTACATGCAAGGAATCTTCTTGCCACTTGTCATCCACCTAACTTGTGGCCAATCAAAACACATGCAATTTTGCATGTCTTGACACTTGGCGAGCATGCAAGAGTATCCGGTTTCTATATATAGTTGTGGGTCTTGCATTTGAGTGAGGAGTAGAACTTGAAAAACACTCTCAATACTCACAACCACAACCGGCCACAACCACTGCCACCGTCGGCAGCCCGACGCTGCCACCAACGCCGCCACCGGCTCCGCCCCGCTGCCGCAGCCGCTGCTCATCGCCTGTATCGCTGGCAACCGCCACCGCCGTTACACGGCCCACACTCGCGTCTCGTTGGTTCGTAACTAGCACTTGTTCGTTGAACCTCGGTGTCTCAACCGGTTTATTACTAACCGAAGGTATATCTAAAACCCCCTATGGTTTGCGTTTACATTTCGTGTTTGCATGTTGGTGACCTTGTTCCATTACGGCTATTCCTTGGTATAAAAGTGTTCATGTTAATTTTGTTACACACGCTTCCGTTGCCTAAAAATGTGTATATTGTTTTAACTAGTTAAAGTTTATTTTGAATGACATATATATACATGTATTTTATTTGTCAAAAGTGTTTTGACTAATCCTTGTAACGAAATAAACACATAAATAATATGAACCGGGTTCATGAAATAAAAGTAAAATTATACCACGGACATCCTTCACCAACCACCACGTTCCATCACGTAGCGTCCCCGCCTCTCTAAGAAAGGCTAACTTCAACCATGTTTGATTATTATCGGTCATGTTTTACGTTGATCAAGTTTGACTATATTCGATCATTTTTACTAAGTTACATAAGTCATAATGTGTCATATTTTATCGTGCCATAAGAGTTATGGTACATCTTAAAGAGGCATAATGGCCTTGTTAGGTTATGTTATGTCTTAATGGGTTAGATGAATTGTGACGAGTCAGATTAGATCATACTAATTTATAGTGAGTCATGTCTTAATGGGTTAGATGAATTGTGACGAGTCAGATTAGATCATACTAATTTATAGTGAGTCATATATGTCTTAATGACCAATGTTGAGTCTTAAGGTATGGTGTGATATGCAGGAATGAGAGGCAGAATAGATTTGACTATTTGCAAGAAAATGAAAAAAAAAAAAGTGTTACACGTTGGTCAAAGTAATGGAGTCATCCATTACATGTGGCATTCCATTTACTCTAAAAAAACTCAAATTCATTATATCCGCCCTATTGATTTTTTTTTCATTCCATTCCATCTCTCACTTGTCATCACAACCACCGACCACGACCACAATCACCATCGCAATCGCCATCGCCTACCAACGCCACCACCTCGCACCCCCACCCTCGACCATCGTCGCCGCCACCCACCCATTGCCACTACCGCTGCCACCCTCCGCCACCGACCACTGCCACCCTCATCGCTACCGCTGATCACCGCCGGCGCCACCACACACCACCGCCACCAGCCATTGCCGCCATCGACCACCGCCTCCACGAGCTTCCACCACCGATCACCGTTGCGCCACCACTACCACTCAACGCCGTCACCCACCGCCCCCGCCACCACCCACCGCTGATTTTTTTATTCCTTCGTCTTTTCCTGCCTATCAAACGAGACAAAGTAATGATCCATTGATGTGGCTTAAATTATACATGTTTTTATAAATATTTCCCTACACTTTTGGGTAAATTTTGAATTGTTTTTGTTGATTATCACTCTTATTTGGATTTTAAGGTTTTAAGAGATAACTAGTGGGTTATCACCTGCGCTTCGCGGCGGGTTCGAAATGTAGATGAAAATATGCAACATGCGAACGTAATGATAAAACACCACAATGTTATACTCAAAAGTCACGAAAAGTTATATCGTTGTATACGAAATCCAAGTTATTCAAACATAACTTACATCAGACCGTATATAAAGATAAACACGACAGCCGCGGATTACAGTGGGTCGGTTTAAACGTAGATAAAAAACACCCAACAATAGTGTATTTAGATATGAGTGTTAAGTAGTTTAAAAACCGAATGGTTTAAAAAAGTTTAAAAACCGATAGGTTTAAAAACAACATTACAAAAATTCACATCGAAACATTGATAAAAATAACTTGCGTGGGATGTTTCTATAGAAAAATGAAACCCATAAATAAATCACGTAACTGAAAATTCATTAAACACTAAAAATGATAACTTTATTAAAGTTTAGAGGTTACAGTGTTAATGAGTTAAAGAAAAGGAAAAATAAAATAAAAACATAACTATGTAAAACTTAAGGAACTAAATGTTAAACTACCTAAAGATCATATGGTCTAAATGAAAGTTAGGCTATGGTGGTCAAATTCAAAAATAAAAAACCTATGTGGCAAAAACAAAAGTAATAAAGTTAATTGTAGCTAATGAATCCTTCAATTATATATATAATAATAACGAGCTAAAATGAAGTAGTTTTACTAAATTTGAGACCGACGAGTGAGAAGCAAATAGATTTTATATTGAGGATGGTTTAACTGAAATTATTTTAAAATGTTCCAACATATATTATGGTTGCTTTGGACAGTAAATAAACTCTAGTTTGATACTTGAATTGGTTTTTTATTGTTATGTTCTTGCTTGTGGATTTAGGAAAAGGGACTGTAGAAAGCAAGGTGTGCAATTGGACTTCATGTTCATTCAACCTGGGCTTTATTTAAAATATAGTTGGGCTTGAACATCATAAAACCTGTTGGGTACATGGACTAAAATGAGAAATAACAAGTCTAAACGGGCAGTTGGGCTAGCGTATGGGCTTCAAAATAAAGAAATGGACAAGATGCATGAAGTCACTAATGGCACAATTAATTGGAGCGAACTTGGGTGGACAATTGGGATTCATGTGTGAAGCTGCTTCAGATCGAAAAGAAAATAAATTGGTGGCAACTTATTTGATTAGAGGATGGATGCACAATTTGAGAAAAATAATAAATAGACATAATACGATTCAGAAAAATAAGAGACACATACGAACAGAAGCTGTACATACGATAAGTACGCAATTCAAGGATCATGTGAACGATTATCAAGAAAGAGAGAGGATCGGTTCAAGAATGAAGTTCGGGTTTGACACATCGTTAGTCTTATTTTTTTTCCGTTTCTTTTTCGTTTAATGTTGTTCGATCGTGATACTTGCTATAGTTTACTATTGTTTTGATTACTTAAACATGTTTCTTAGCTAGTTTAATCGTTCCGCCTAGGTTGTGATGAACTTGGAACTTGTGTTTTGACTTTTATAGTTTGACTTTTTCGACTATGACACATTTTGATTTAAAATAACTTTGATTTGTTGCTGAATATGATTATGTATGCTACTCTTTTGCCGTAATTATATGGTTAGTTGTCATTATTGGTGCGTTTATAAAGAAGAGATTCACCATAGGCACGTTCAAATCAATGCTCTTTGAACCAATGAAACTTTTGCAGTGCGGCCACACTTTTCATCAAAATACTTACCGTATTATACGAAAATTATACTTCTTGGATATCATATTTTAAAGATACCTCTCCATTCTGTGTTATTCAAACTTGTTTAAACTCGTTTGCCTATGCGCACACATGCACGTTTTACGTATGTTTAAACGCCTCAACTCATTTTAGTCAAACAAACTCCTTTTACAAAACCTATCCTTCCGTTCTTCAAATTTCTTACTTTTCTAAACGTTTCAAAACTCCCAAGTCTCGATTCTTTTAGCCAAAACGCTTTTTCTCCAAGGTCTTCTTCTTGAACAAATTTCGGGACGAAATTTTCTAAAGGAGGGGAGACTGTAACACCTTGTTTTTTTCACACTTTCCATAATTAGAAAGCTCGCCTTGTAATGCTATTCTTGGAAATCTCGTATTCCTGTAATCGTCTTTTCGTTGTAATCGTTGTAAAATCTGAGACTTTGATCATAAATAAAAATTTGTATTTCTTTAAATTCATACATGCTCATACGTTCGAATCCTTATTCATAATTCATACGCATACGATACTTATTTACGATGCATATACTTAACCATACATGTCCATACTTGTCCTTATATTGTTGATACTTAAAAACCCCTAATAATATGCTTTGTTACACAACGATTAATCATCTAATATGTGACATATACTTGTCACTTACAAACATGTTACAAACTTATACATCACACTTTTTACCTAGTTAAATCATGTTTTATTTCATATTATACCTTGTTACAAGTTAGGGGAAACATTGTTGCATATTATTATACAACTTAATTAACAAAATTACTCATTATAATGTTTAAAAAAAATAAAGAAATATGGCAGCTCCAAATCAGCGAAATTCAGACCCATATGGTTAGGTTTTGTGGGCTTGTTTCAAGGTTTAACCCCCTTCCAAACACTTCCAAAGCCCAACCCATTGAAACCCTAATCCCTTCCCTATATAATAAACACTTCTCCACTCCTTATTCCACTTTTACAAGCCTCCAAACACTTCAAAAACTCTCCCAAACTCAACTGAGTTTCAGCCACGTTTTTGAAAGTTCCAGCCATAAAAAGTGAGTTTTAACTCACTCCCACTTCAATTTTCTTCTTGTTTCTTCTTCTGCAACACTTGGATAACCTCTAGGAATGTTCTCACAAGTTTGCTTGGGCAAACTAAGGTGAAACCTCACCATTTTTGAGGTCCAAAGTGCACCTAAATTATGCTCATTTTTATCTTCATGTTTTGGAAGAAAACTCATGTTTTCTTCATACATTCATATGTCCTTATGCCACTAATCAAGACTATGATTATGTGTGCTTAAAAAATGTTGTGACATGTAAAATCAGAGGTTTAAACCTCATAAACATTCTGTTTTGATAGGGTTTTAACCCACAAGTGATGAACAAGCTTAAAGCTTGAAGATTGTGTGATTATAAGGTTAGCTTGGGCTATCCTACTTGAAAATCCACACATCACTTGATGTTTTCTTAGATTAGTTGTAGTTATTTCATTCTTTAATATGTATATTCTTGACCCTCCTTGTCGTCTATGACAACATGTGTAGTGGTGAATACCAAAGAGGTACCTAAATGGAAGATTCATCTTCCTACCTCATGCATGACTTGTATGATGTTCTTGTCTTATATTATTGGACTTAGGGTATAAAATATACTATATAACCTATATAATATCTAAGTAATCAAACCCTTGATGACAGCCTAGTGGATATTTGTCAAGTGTTAAGTTACATCATCTAAGACCATGATACTTGTTACGATTCTAATGGGCATTTTGACCCATGAAAACATTCAAACTCTTTTGAGTTTCATAGTGTCAAGAACAAGTATTATGTGTGCTAGGTGATCACTTTTCTTATATGTCTATTTCATGTACTTTAAACTCCGAATCCTTAAACCCAAATATAAACCTTCCCTTAAACTCCAAACCAAACACATTCATCCTTCTAGTCTCGACAACTTCGTCACATTGGATAATCGGAAAGCATATGCAATTTTGAGTATACTCGATCCCATTTTACTTTTAAACACTTTGGGTGCAACATGTATCTTATGCAAAACACAACGCTTGAAACTATTTTAATCACACTATATCCACGTTTAAACATGAAACTATATGATACTTGTTAATCTCGTATGCTATGTAAACTTTTCGCGTCGATATGCTCATTAACTTCGTACAAGCCTACCTTAACAATTATAGCACTATAGGATTAACGCACCGCCCATTAATATTGGGGTATTGTTAAGTTAAACATGTTAACCTCCCGTTATTCTTTGGGATAGGCAAAATTAACGCGTTGTATACTTGGGTTTGAACATATAGTACACCGTTTCAGCATATTAGTAACTTGCATATTGTTATTCATGTTGGATATGAGCACGTTAAACATTTTTTATTCTATATTATGCTATGTATGAAAACTTGTATACTCGCCAACATTTTTGTGTTGATCATATTTTAATACATATTGCAGGTTGATAGACGAGATGATGCTAAGTGAAGAAACGAGATTTAGGTGGACTTAGATACACACCTAGAATAAACAATTATTTTGTTGTTATATTTGAAACAATGTTGTTCTTATTTGAATTTTGTATGACATTTTTAGTATTGATATGAAATGGAATTTAAATTATATTGTCACATAGTGTTATGATGTTTTAAGCAATTTGTTCGTCTCATCCCGATGTTTCCGTCATCAGTTGGGGTGTGACATGGTCGAGTCGATCCATCTTAGCACTTTAATGCGTGTTCCTATTGTTCTTCATAGTTCAGTTTCTAGGAACTGGAAAGTGGGGTCCCGCTCTGAGCTGACTAGTTACTATAGGACTTAATCATCCTTAGTGGGAGGTTGGTCAAATTAGATATCAGATCTTTAGTCGATTGTCAAAGTCATAAGTCATTACATGTCTAAAGGATTCAATGCCTAGGTGGTTTCTCCTTCTGATTGATTTCAAACTCGTGTTCCCAGTCGTTTGGTTGTCTAGTTCGCCTTAGTTTAATATCAGGTTATTGGATTAATTAATTAAAAACCCTCAAAACCTAAATAAACCAGTTAAGTAATTAGTTGAGTCGGAGTCTAGTTAGCGTCGCTAGTGTCTTGTAGGTTCGGTATCTGGACTTCTCTAGGCATTGCTACAGTCGATAGGTACACTTGCTTGTCCAGTGGTCTAGCATTAGGAGAGTCTAGGTTTAACTAGAGTGTCTAAATTAAGTTATTTTTATAGACCGTATTGTGCACATCAAGTTTTTGTAATATCCCCACACTTAAACCTATTTCGTCCCCGAAAAAAACTGCAATGGAATCATAACTAGGACAAATGGCATTCAAAATGAAAAAACATTTAATAGGAAGTATAATATATTAACCCACAATTGTCGGTATTTCTATCCGACTAAACCCAACCACTGGTAAATGAAGTTCCAAATTGTGTCTAGCTTTATGTTCAAGTGTATCAAATCATTTAAGGATCTCACACTTAAGAGTCCATAACTCACCTTAATCCCACTTCACACAATCAAGGCCTTGGTAAAAATATCTAGATTTCCCTACCACCAGGGGCGTAAGTTAGTAGGTTCCCGGGGGTGCACCCGCCCCCTCCAATGTTTCGGTTAGAAGTGTATAATTTCTGATTTTTCGTCCGAAAATTTTAAAAGATATAGGATCGCCCCTCCAATTATTTTGCCTAAATATTTATACAATATATAAATCAAAGTAAAGTTTGTTACCACTTTAAATCTTAAAGGTCGTCGCGTTGAGTTGTAATTCTTTGTCCATGTTTCATTTATTTCGTATCATTATATATATATATATATATATATTGGTCTTTTGTTTGTTAAACAATATTTAGTTTTTTTATATGTAAAACGAGTCCTTTGAATGAATGAAAGTTTTTAGTTTTATTTGGTGCTATTATTATTTGACCCGATCTGAATCGAATAGCGGTCCGACCCGAAACATAACGATAAGAAAAAAATTGGGTCCCATGACTTTAAGCTTCCTCGAAACTTTTGGTCAAGCTCCGCCACTGCCTGCCACTACAAACAACCATATGTAATAGAAATTATCTCGTTTAATGGATACGATGGAGGTAATGGATAAATACTAATATGTGTGTGTGTATATATATATATATATAAGGCCGGTTATTGTACAATAGCCCTAATCGTACATTATGTACGCTATAGCCACAACCGTCGGATCATCTCATTTAAACCCCGTGCTTAACTAATTTACGTCATTAAATTAATCAAATTAATATATATATATATATATATATATATATATCAAACCGCCAAGGTTAAAATCGTCAATTGCGAAATCATAATCCCTGATAATCAGCAAAGATACTCACAATCATACCGTAAACCCAAAATTCAAAACACTGTATTCTTCTTCCCCCAAGTTTCGTTTGACTTTACCTGTGCGATTCAACAAGGATTGATGAGTTTTGAGAAACGGAACAAGGCCAACAACGATAGACCACAATCAAAGAAGATGAATCCAGGTATTTGCTTATATATGCGATTTTATAATGGGTTTTACAGTGGTTTTGAATGACATGTGTGATTTTGTTAGTTAGCTTTGTTTAGTAAGGTTTTTGTCTGAAACATATGATTTTATAAGATTAGGTATTGTTTTGGAAATGGTTAACTGCGATTTTGTTAGGGTTTTTGTCTGGTAAGGTTTTGTATGAGGTTTTGTATGATTAGGTAGCTTTAGTGGTTAGCTGATACATGTGCGCTTTTATAGTGGGTTTTGTATGAGATATGCGATTTTATAAGGTTTTTTTTTCTAAGGCATGCGATTTTATAAGATTAGGTAGTTTTGATAATGGTTAGCTGATACATGCGAATTCATAACTCATTCATGGGATTTTATCAGATTAGTGAGTTTTGGTAAATGCTGATACATGCGATTTTATAAAGGTTTTTTGTCTGAGGCATGTGATTTTATATGATTAGGTAGTTTTGGTAGTGGTTAACTGATACATGCGAATTCATAACTCATTCATGCGATTTTATTAGATTAGTGAGTTTTGGTAAATGGTTAACTGATACATGCGATTTTATAAGGTTTTTGTCTGATAGCATGCGATGTTGTAGAAATAGAGTCTGATGATGACTTTGAAGAGCCCATATCAACACTGAAAAACGTGAACAAAAACAAAAAAAAGGGTTGTGGAAGAAAGTTATGAGAATGATGACTTTGTTGAGCCATTGCCAAAAAAGAAAAAAGAGGACAGTTATCTAAAATACAAAAAAATAAACCTTCAAAAAAAGTGGAACAGGGAAAAAAGGCAAGCCAACCTGAACCACCTAGAACAGAACCTAGGGCTTTCTTTGAATACAGCAACGAAGCAATATTGTTGAGATGTCAACCTACATCATATATGGATAATGTGAAATTTTTTTCAAAAGAACAAGTTGATGAGGTGAAGAATATGGGCTTCGGGGCTATTCTAGATATGAATATCAACCATATTTCGACACGTTTGGGATATTGGCTAGCCAGAAACTTTGACGAGATGTTCGATAGGCTAAACATAGGTAAACATCAAATAAAAATTACATCGGACACAGTTTATGAGGTATTTGGAATACCAAAAAGAACCTAAGCCAGTTGTCATAATAGTCGATAAAAGAAAAGTTAAAAAGGTTGAGAAGATTGAAAAGAGTAAAGAACCCAAAAGTGGAGATAGTGTTATGGATAAATTCATCAGTCAATGGGGGGACAACACGAGAATTACCCATGGCTTAATTGCAACAGCAATGGATAATCAAAGAGAAGGGGGGAGCCTGTTTAGAATCAATTTCCTGGTGTACTGGATGACATTTTTTGCGGAGATTACAAAAGCTACAACTGCAAATGATAGATGTTTGCTTGGGGTAGAGGCTGTTGAGGATATACTGCATCTAGATTGGTGCTCATATCTACTAGACACGTTACATCGTACAAGAACGGGCTGGAAGAACACAAAAATACAGTTCGTGGGACCTGTTGCCTTTCTTACAGTATGCTTTACTAAATTTATTAACATATTTATAGGAAGATAAAATAAATACATATTCTAAGTAAAAATCAACTACTTTTTATATTTATACAACTTATATACACACATCAGTACAACAAGAGGCTTCAACTGTTCGAGAAAGTCGTGGAGATATTGGTTATTCGTTATATCACATCTACGGAGATTGATAAAGTCGAGGAACATATTTCGGATAACGGACCTCTGTGGACAAATGAAAGTGAAAATGAAAATGAACCGGGTCGTTCAATGGAGGAGTATACAATACGACCCATTGACAACACAAAAAGCTACCGAAGAAGAACTGCACGTGCAGTAGAAAACGTAGAAACCGAGGAGGACCTTAACGAGAACACTAATGATATGATGGATTTCAGTTTTGACATCCCGGAACCATCTCAGCTGAACCTTGTGATGGGAGTTCGGACACAAACACAGAAAATGTTGGACTATTGCAGCACTCCAGTTCCACTTTCACCCACCGTAGTCTAAGGTTCAGACCAGCAACAAAATCGAGCGGCTTCGAACATCAATAAAAAGGTAAGCCCATAAAATATTAATTTCATTTAATCCATTTATATTAACATCAAGACTGATAGTATTTTAACTTAAAAATATTACAGAACCTGTTGAAAAGAATGAGGATCAATATAAAAAATACATTGAAATGGTTCAAATTGTTCAAGAGATGAACAACTTAGTTTCAGATGCAAAAACCAAGTGTTTTTGGGATCCGGAGATTATGGAGGCCTGTAAGCAGTGGGATGGCACACTTCGGAATAATCCCATTTGTGTGCCGCCTGATTCGGTTCAAGAGCCTGAAATTGCACATTCTGATATTCATCAAGGAGATAAAACAAACGAAGAATGTAGAGCGAATGAAGAAGCTCAACGAATTATATCCAATGTTGTGGACACTGTCAGACAAATGGAATCAGAAGGTAAACATGCGATTTCAAATTAACACGTGCGATTTTATATAAACATTGGATTTCCTATACACATGTGATTTCTTAAAAAAACACATGCGATTTCATGCATACAATTTATTTTTGATTTCGCATGCCATGTCATGTATAGCATGCGATTTTGATTCTGAGTTATTAAGATTCAATAATTTGTGTCTATAGAGATACTACAGCCAGATGATAAAGGATTGATAAATACAGATGATGGAGGAGTAACAGACACTCTTATTGCAAATATTCAAACTGTGGAAACGGGTGTATACGCTTACAAACCAACTGTCCAAGGTAAAAAACACTTTATATTATAAAAAAAATAAAAGAACAAAATCTTATATTTTTAACTTAAACTGGCCTGCAGAAAGTGGTGAAACTGAAACTGGGATGGAAGCAACAGTGAACTTAGCCGAATCTACACAAAAACATCCAGAAAAAGTTCAAGAAAAAAAATACTTCCACAGGTACAACAAATCTACTCAGCTAAAAAAGGATAAACTTTTAACATTTTTTACTAAAAGCATTAAAAAAACACACTTGCAGATTCTATGCTAAATAATGAGGATAAATCTGAAACCGAAGTGGAAGTAGTTCCTTTAGGAGAAACTACACAGAAGGACCTAAAACAAACCGATTCAGGTATCGAAGTTGAAAAGGAGCCAAAAATGGTATGCCCTCAGGTGACGGCTGAAGAATTGCAATCGGTTGAGTCGCTTTTGAGCCTAGCACCCAGCCTGGTAGTACATAAGGGAAAGAACCCAGGTAGGGGGAGAAAAAACTCAAAACTAACTCAAGCGGCAAAACAAAACGTCGGTAAAGAAGAAGGTGGAGTACAAAAAATAGTTGAACCAAAGGGGTTAAATGAACTCCTTTATAAGACAATAGAAATGGTCAAGTTTCGAAATGAGAAAAGGTATGCAGACCTTGGAGAAGCATTTTGTTCCCCTTTCTGCAACAAAGTGGTAAACATGCACGAAGCACTCTTAGATCGAGAATTGAGTGTGATCCGATACACATTTGCTACATTTGCAGGAATAGAGTAAGTAAAACAATTATATCAACTAAAAAACATCTACATATATACTCAAAATATTTAATTATTTAATGTTTGCCATGCAGATCAATATTTTACCGATCAAAAACTGAGGTGTTCACCGTCAAAGGTATATTCGAAAGCTTCTTCAGGGGTCAGTACGTAGCATCAGACGGAATCGGTGCATTTGTGGATGTTCTCAACCTTGAAGAGAAGAAGAGGGATAGAAAATCATCATCATACAGACTCTTCTTGTTTAGCACAGTGATGAAATGTTTGTCTAAACATTTTCGCATTTGATATCAAAACAGAAACTGCATATTCAGTGATTTCGCATACTAAGTATAAGCAAATCGCATGTAAAACAGTTGAGACATTTCCTGTGAACAAAAAAAAAACATTTCGCATACTAAGAGATTTCGCATACAATATATAAGCAATTCACATGTGAAATATTTTCAGACATTATTTTGCATGTAATAATTTCGCACGTATAATTACCTTGTAATACATTACTTAACATTGCTTGTAATTACTTAACATACAGCCGGATATCATGTACAAAGATACTTACACAGACAACCAACGGCTAAACGTATTTGCCTCAAATTTTGAAGACATATTACTGAAATATGAGGTAAAAAAAAACTTGAATCGGTTGACCTCATGTTTAGTCTGGTACTTCAAGGTGACCACTTCTATGTCTTGTGCTTCCACTTGAAAACCAGTAAAATTGAGCTGATTGACAATTTAGCAATTGAACAAGATTTTAAGGATAGATACAAAGGGCTTCCAGACACACTGGTAATACCAAAACTTCTTCATATACATGTTATATTTATGTAAAGCTACTGACATAATGTTGCTATATTACAGAGAAGGGTACTGGTTTTATACCTACAAAAGGCCATAAAACCAACACCAGCTATAAAAGCACTTGAAAAATCAGTGATAGAAAGAAAAAATATGGAATGGAGGACACTTACTAACGGTATAGATTGTGGGGTGTTTACGATGCGTCATATGGAAACATACAAGGGGAAAACATTGTGGCTGTCTGGGTTTGTGAATGAAAATGAAGTAAACAATAGACATAATTCACAACTTCATATCCTGAGACACAGATTATCAGTAAGATCATTCTATCCGAGCACAATTTGGAGCATCAACGAATAATTAAAGAGACAATTGCTTTCGATAAAAGGTCGGACAAAGAAAGGTATATAAAAGATTTGGACAAAAAATCCCAGAGAGGTTGGAAGCATTTATTGGAAAGGACAAATAGACTTGTTTGATGTTGATTTTCTGTTGGATTATTAGACTTGTTAGATTACATTTATGTTTTTAAAATCGCATGTTTTAAGTATAAAATCGCATGTTTGACATTGGATTTTTTATAATATGCAAATATTAAAATTACACATGCGAAAATAAATCCCATGCAAATATCACCGCATGCGAATTATATGGAACATAAGAAACTTGCATGCTTTATTAAATAAAACACTAAAACAGAAAACTACAAAGATACAAAATAAACAAGGTCATTCAAATGATGAAAGGAACTTCATTTTCATCTCCATCGAGCATCTTAAGATAGTTATTGCATCTGCCAACTCTTTCAACTGCTTCTCATCCCTCTCACCCAGATCAACCATGAACATAACAACAATTTCTCGAAGACTACTCACTTGCATCTGAGATAGCAAGTTCACAATTTCTTGTCTTCTCTTCATGTTTTCTGTTACACGAGAAATATTGGTTTCCAGCATCTCTTGACATGATCGATCTTCTTGAATTTGTTCCTGAATCCTTTTTCTCAAAGACTGTTTGATACTTGAGTCAGAAGAGGATGTTGGGAGGTCTGCCATTTTTTATAAGATAAGATATAAGTGGTTTGAGATTGTGATATAAAGATAAACTTTATATTAAAAAAAACACTGTAAAATTATTGATATCAATTATTGAACTGAATTATTTGATATGAATTATTGAACTGAATTATAGAACACACTGTGCGAAAGTACATGTCATTACTATTATAGCGTGCGAAATATTGAACTCAAACATGTTAAGACTTTATAGTGTGCGAAATGTTGAACTCAAACATGCGAAATTACATCTTAAGACTTTATTGTGTGCGAAATGTTGAACTCAAACATGCAAAATTATCCTTTTGATCCAATGTTTAATACATGCAGTTTATCTATATACATATGTATGCGAAACCGGTATTGTGAAAATTCAACACATGCGATATGCTAAATTCACCAAATAAAACTTGAAACATCTTATCTTCAATCTCATTACAATCTAATAACATGAAAACACCTTCAAATCAAATAAAAACCCATCCCTCAACCGTAACCCTCTGATAAAAACCCAAAATAAACATCCTAAAATGACGAATTCAGCATTTTCGGTATCGACATATGTGTTCCGTATACGAATCAATCAAAACCCTACTATCGAATTGATACGAATCATAATTAGATAGATGGTTGTGTAACGAACTCGTGATCTGCTTGCTTGTTGACGGAATTCCCTAATTAGCCCTCGGATGATTGAACAGAATGTCTGATATACCCTTATCTAATAAAAATGAATCATGGACACGTGTATGGCTGTGGGAATCACGTACGTAATGTAGGATTAGGGGATTTGTATTCTACACTTCCTATATATATGTGTGTGTGTGTGTTCTTTTTGTTTCTCTAAACTTCCACTCAGAGGGGCTTCAACTCGACGTGTGGCACCATAAGCTTTGGTTCATATTTTATAAACCTAACCAAGTGGTGTTTCAATTAGGCTTCAACCCGACATATGACACATTTAGGCTTCGGCTCATATTTCTTATACATATAGCTCAATCGTGAGGTGTCTATCGGAAGTCGACGCGACATCTTTGACGATCCTCTTCAGCAAAGAAGAGATCAAAAGTGTGGTGTTCGATTGTGGTTCTGACAAAGCCTTGGGGCCGGACGATTTTAACTTCAAATTCATCAAAAGGTACTGGAATTTATTTGAAAATGATTTCTATAACTTGTTGGTTTCTTTTTACAGCAAAGGCACCATAGCGACGAGATGTAGCTCATCCTTCATAACTCTTATCCCGAAAAATAAGGATCCGGTGGGGCTGAGAGAGTATAGGCCTATTAATCGGATCGGGGTAATAAGAAAAACTATCTCTAAGATTTTGGATAATCGTCTCAAAATGGTTATAGGGACTATAATATCAGAGAATCAGACGACGTTCCTTAAGGGGAGGTACATTCTGGATAGTCCTTTAATGCTTAATGAGCTTATGGCTTGGATGAAAAAATTCAATAAAAAGGCTTTTCTTTTAAAAAAATTGATTTCGAAAAGGCCTACGATAACGTCTGTTAGAGTTTTCTTCTAGACATCATGGGGCAAATGAGTGTGTAACAACTCCTATCAAAAAGTCCTAATTATTATTTTAATTGTCCAATAGGAAACCCTAATTGAGACACCCAAGTGATTCTGCACAAACCCTAAAATTTTCAGAACAATCAGAATCAGGATCAGGGCCCCTAAAACTCAGGGGTGGTAAAACCCTAGTTACGATTATCTAAATTATGTGCTGTCAAAATTGAATTTTACAATTTCGTCAAATCAGCAGGCCTAGTCCCAAACGTGGCTACCCTATAGTGACAAGGTGTCCCTTGCGCACCGTAAGGGATAAGTGTTACGGTGCGCAAGGGGTGGTAAATTTTGGGTATAAATAGGGGTGTCTGGGACTTGAATTATGGCACCTGAACGACGTTCAAACTCAAAATACGCACTGAGTTATAGCAGAAACAATTTCAAAACACACACGGATCACTAATCGACGCCGCAATACAGGGTAATAACTCGATCGCTGCTACGATTCAATGTCTGATCGATTAAACTATCCAATGGATGTTTAAGTGCTGCCCACATTAGGGTTTATGCTTTGTCATTCGTCGTTAATTCGATGGATGTTTAAGTATCGCACTTTGTCATTCGATGTGAGGGTTTGATCTCGTGAGTTATCGTAAATGCTGTATTAAGTTACTAACCGAATTATGTGCCTGTTATTAATTTAGGTTAAAAGGCTAATCAGTAGGCTAGGCTCTGCTCAATTAAATCTGCAATGTGAGTCATTCTCTTTTTATCAAATTTTATTTCAAAATCATGTTTATTTTCAATGTTATAATTACGGGGATTAAGTCTTTGTAATCACCAAATTACAGCCGGTATGTGGGGTATTGTATACATTACTTGATAATCGTCACCATTGGGGCAGCCAATGGGGGATATGACCATAGTCACAGATCCGGTCGAGTGACAAATACCGTGGGTAGTTGGTTTGATATCAGAAACATTGTAATCGCTCTTAATACTGTAAATTATAACAAACGAGTCGTTTTAGTAAAAAGAATGATTCACTCAGTATTTCCCGCTGACAAAACCTTTTTCAAACATGTTTCAGGTGATCTGTTGTGATCCAAGAAAAGTGCCGTGAAGCACTAAAAGCTTAAGGAAGTGGCTCAATATAAAATAAAGAAACATGTTTTGTAAAATAAGAGATTTCTCCGTGAAATCTCAAAGATTGTAAATTACCGGGTTTTATCCCGAGTTGTGAAATAAAATAATCGGGGAAATATTTCAGTTTTAAAAGATCCTGATGAAAACTTCCGCTGTTAAATAAATACCACGGGATTTCTGTCCCGCGGCTCCTGAACCGGGTCAAACCGGGTCGGGGGCCGTGACAGAAATAAGGTGGTATCAGAGCCACTGATTTAAGCCTATTAAGTATTTAGAAAATAATTAATTTTTCTACTTGTCATTCTGTGATTATTTGTTTTCTTATTTGAATATTTGTGTACAGTATGGGTAAACAAAAGCTATCAAACATCTATCTTAGATTAGATAGGTCCTCCACTGAGAAGGGAAGTTCATCCCAAACCAAATCCTCAAATCAGTCTGTAATTCCTGATGAAGGAATATTTGTGCGAAAGGCACAATATGAGGAACCACTTTCTCCAAGTAAAAGAAGTCTAATTATTAGGAAAAGTAAGGAAAAAATAAAGAAATCTCGAGAAAAGAAAGTTAAACAGGAAACCCAGGAATTAACCAGTAAATCACCATGGGAAGACAAGTTAGATGAAAAATGGGCAGATCTTTATATGCTAGCCACCGTAGCAGTAAATGCAAATCTTTAAATAATTTGTTTCAGTTTTAGCAACCATATCACCTACAAAACCATCCAGTAAATAAATAAATTTACAATAGTGTGTTTTAAATTTAGTTGTTTTGTAGTCATAAGGTATGCAATAAATTTTAAAGGTTATTTATGAAAATTTTGACTTAGTAAATTTTGTTTATTTTGCATATATGCTAAACAGCATGAACGACTTGTCTGACGCCCTTCAGAATTTAAATCTCTATCCGGTAAAAAATAGAGGTTTCCAGAGATTTCAATAGGTATATACCAGACATAGAAGAACCTATTGAATTCAATGCTCCACCTCCGGAGAAACCCAAACCCAAGAAAAAGAATAGATTTGTGGGATGGAGACGTGTGCGTAGGAGGAAGCCTACAACTAGAAAATTGCCTAAAATAGAAAATCCCTTAGACAAAGGGAAGGGACTTGAAGTCGGGGAAGAATCTAGGCAGATGGGAATACAGTTTGAAGAATATTCTAAGCAAATAGAGAGGGAAGTTGGGGAAAGCTCTAGACAGGTGGAGGAGTTACCTTTTCAGGAGGAATTAGATCGGGCATTGGCGAGTTGTGATGTCGTTAGGCCAATTAATAATAATCTATACCCTTCTCTTGAAACACAACTACCAATAAATTTGGAACTAGCAATCCCAGAACCTATAATCCACCCTCAATCTATAGGATGAATGGTGGACTAATGATTGGCAGTTCCAAAATCTCTTAAATAACTTTGATACCTTTTTTCCCACAATTCGACCCAGAACCATTGCCAAATCCGCCCATGAGTAATGAAAACCTAGCTGAACTTCGTCATTTCGGCGAAGAACTGATGGATGCAGGTAATAGGATCAGGGGAATAGGAGAACAGATCTCCTGGAAGTATGATGAGAGGGAGCGCCGTTATTAAAATATAGATGACAATGGATAAGGGGGTTATGAGACTGTGATTGTAAATTAGCAATAATAATATAATCATGTGAAATAACCTAAAATAAAACTTTGTAAGATAATGGTGTGTATTGATGCATAATAAAAATGGGAATCGAGAAATCGATAGTTTTGGCTATATTGGTGTTATGAACTTTGTATAAGTATTTTGTGTATGATTGTTAATTGTTGGATACTAATAAATTATATATATTAATTATCAGATGGAAAACGCTAATAATGAACCAGTAAATGAGGTTAATCAATCCGAGCAACAACCGGGGGATCAATATATGACTAGGCAGGATATAGAAAATATCGTTGCTCAAGGGATAGCCAATGCTATTCCAGCAATAGTTGCTGCTGTTAAAAATCCAATAGAACCGCAACAAATCGTTCCTAGTAAATGTATTTCTGAAGATAACTTCAGTAATAGCGTAAACGGAGGCAATGATCATGTTAATCATAATAATGGTTCACGGCAGGCTCCGCTCCCTAAGAAAATGAAAGCTGCAACACCTGGTTGCACTTACAAAGAATTTCTTGCTTGTAAACCCACTGAGTTTGCAGGCAATGAAGGAGCGACTGAGGCACTGCGTTGGTTAGAGAAAACCGAGGCAGTAATTGCCATAAGTAAATGCGACAAGGATGATCAGGTCATGTATGTGTCAAATCTTTTCAAAGAAGGGGCGCTAGAATGGTGGAACACGGTATTACAGGCAAAAGGAAGGATTTAAGGGTCTTGTAGAAAGAATTTAAGGGTCTTGTAGAAAGAAAATTTTGTCCCGAATATGAAAGAGATCAAATGGCAAATAAGTTTTTGAACCATCGAATGATGGGTGTAGACTGTCGAGGGTATACTTCGACATTCTTTGAATATGCTAGAGTGGTACCAACACTGGCTTCGCCAGAAACGTTACTCATTTCTCGCTATATATGGGGATTGATTGGTGAAATCCGCAATATCGTTAAAGCTGCGAGACCTCGTACGATTGACGATGATGTGGAATTAGCTAACACCTTAACTGACGAACTGGTACGCACGCAAGATGAAAACAGGAAGAAGGAACTGGCTCAGAAAATTACCCAAGGATTTCGTACTGGTAATAATAACAGCTTCAAGAGAAGAGGAACAGGGCAATCTCCAACTCCGTCATTCTGCAGGAAATGCAAAAAGAAACATTATGGAAGATGCGATATAACCTGCAATTTTTGCAAAACTGTAGGACATCGTGAAGAAAACTGCAGGAAGAAATCCACAATTTGTTACAATTGTGGAGAAGCAGGGCATTTCAAAACAGAATGTCCTAAATTGATCAAACCAGCAGACAACAAAGCTAAACCAGCTGACGGAGCTACAAAGAAGAATGTCAGAGCATTCCAGCTAACTACTCAAGAAGCAGAACTCATTCCAGATGTGATAGCTGGTACGTTCTTAGTTCACAACGTATATGCAAAAGTATTATTTGACTCTGGTGCAAACCAAAGTTTTATAAATACTTCATTCTGCCAAGCTCTTAACTTACCTTTAACCAAACTTAGGCAGATCTTTACAGTCGAAACGGCAGACGGAAATTCTGTTAGCATAGATAAAGTTTTGCAAAAAGAAAATATAGAACTTTCAGGTCATAAGTTCTTTGCAAACTTGTTACCTATGAAATTAGCTGAATTCGATGTTGTATTAGGAATGGATTGGTTAATAGCCAACCATGCTCGAATTCTTTGTGATCAGAATTCTATAGAAATTCAAGCACCTACTGGAGAAGTAATCATAATTACAGGGGACAAACCACGTAAGCCCATGAAGTTCATATCAGTAATGAAAGTTGCTAGTTATGAACGAAAACAAGGAATAGTATATATGATTTCGGTAATCATTAGCACTAAGGGTAAAGATCTTAAGGAAATACCAGTAGTATCAGAATACCCAGATGTATTTCCAGAAGAATTACCAGGATTACCACCAGATAGGGAAGTAGAATTTAGGATTCATCTAATTCCAGGAACTATACCGATAGCCAAGGCACATTATCGGTTAGCTCCCACAGAAATGTTAGAACTGAAAAAGCAATTAGATGAATTACTAAGTAAAGGTTTCATACAATCTAGTTCATCCCCTTGGGGAGCACCAGTGTTGTTTGTTAAGAAAAATGATGGTTTAATGAGAATGTGTATTGATTATAGAGAATTGAATAAGGTTACAATTAAGAATCGATACCCATTACCTAGGATTGATGATCTTTTCGATCAACTTCAAGGAGCTAGATATTTTTCTAAGATCGACTTACGCTCCGGATATCATCAATTGAAAGTACAAGAAGAAGACATACCTAAAACTGCTTTCAGAACTAGGTATGGTCATTACGAGTTTACAGTCATGCCCTTCGGATTAACGAATGCACCTGCAGCATTCATGGACATGATGAATAGGATCTGTAAACCGTATTTGGATAAATTTGTAATTGTCTTCATTGATGATATACTTATTTATTCCAAAAGTCAAGACGAACATTGTCAGGACTTCCATGCACTCTTAACTTTGTTAAGAAAAGAAAAGTTGTACGCCAAATTCTCAAAGTGTGAATTTTGGTTGCAAGAAGTGCAATTCTTAGGACACATGGTGAATCATGAAGGAATTCATGTAGATCCTGCTAAGATAGAAGCAATTACCAAATGGAAGGTTCCGCAATCCGTAATGGAAATTAGAAGTTTTATAGGTTTAGCTGGATACTATAAACGGTTTATTAAGGATTTTTCCAAGATAGTTGTACCATTAACTAAGCTAACCTGTAAAGCAGTTAAGTTTGAATGGGGACCTAAACAAGAAGAAGCCTTTAGAATCTTGAAACAGAAATTAACCAATGCTCCAATCTTAGCCTTACCAGAAGGAACTGAAGATTTTGAAGTATATTGTGATGCTTCAAAACTAGGATTTGGATGTGTGCTGATGCAACGCAAGAAAGTAATTGCGTATGCTTCAAGACAATTGAAAAAGCACGAAGAAAATTATACGACTCATGACTTAGAATTAGGAGCCGTAATTTTTGCCCTGAAAAACTGGAGACATTATCTGTATGGAAGTAAGTTTACTATCTATACAGATCATAAAAGTTTAAGATATATATTTGGGCAAAAAGAGTTAAATATGAGGCAAAGAAGATGGATGGAAATCCTAAGTGACTACGACTGTGATATTCAATATCATGAAGGAAAGGCAAATGTAGTTGCAGATGCCTTAAGTCGTAAGTATCATGAGAAACAACGACGAGTTCGTGCCCTTAGGTTAAATCTACAGTTAGATTTAATGGAACAATTGAAGATTGTTCAAGAAACAACAATCAAGGATGATACTGAAGGAATGAAAGGACAAATAAAAGAATTAGAACAAGGAGCAGATGGAATTTGGAAATTCCATAAAAGCAGAATTTGGGTACCTAAGTAGGGAGAATTAAGGAATAAGATTTTAGAAGAAGCTCATAAATCTAGGTATACCATACACCCTGGAAACAATAAGATGTACCAAGATTTAAGAAAGAATTTCTGGTGGATAGGCATGAAGAAGGATATAGCTAGATATGTTTCTAAGTGTCTTACTTGTTCACAAGTTAAGGCAGAACACCAGAAACCTTCAGGTCTACTACAACAACTGGAAATGCATGTATGGAAATGGGAACTCATAACAATGGATTTTGTTACTAAGTTACCTAAAACCAGAAAAGGTAATGATGCGATTTGGGTAATTGTGGATCGATTAACCAAATCAGCTCACTTTCTACCTATGAAAGAAACCTTTAGCATGGAAAGGTTGGCCAAGTTGTATGTAGATGAAGTCGTATCCTTACATGGAGTTCCACTCTCCATTGTTTCGGATAGGGATAGTCGTTTTACTTCTCATTTCTGGAAAAGTTTCCAAGAAGCAATGGGAACTCGGCTAAACCTAAGCACTGCATATCATCCTCAAACAGACGGACAAAGTGAAAGGACGATCCAAACTCTAGAAGACATGCTCCGAGCATGTGTAATAGATTTTGGTGGAAATTGGGACGATCACTTACCTCTGATCGAATTCTCCTATAACAATGGTTATCATTCAAGTATTGAAACTGCCCCATTCGAGGCACTGTATGGAAGAAAGTGCAGAACTCCAGTTTGTTGGGCAGAAATAGGAGAAAGTCAATTGTCAGGTCCCGAGATAGTGCAAGAAACTACTGATAAGATTACACAAATCAAGGAAAGGCTGAAGACGGCTCGAGATCGCCAGAAGAGTTATGCAGACAATAGATGTAAGCCGTTACAATTCCAAGTTGGAGACAGAGTAATGTTGAAAGTTTCCCCTTGGAAAGGAGTTGTTCGATTCGGTAAGAAAGGAAAACTAAGTCCAAGGTACGTAGGACCATTTCCAGTGATCCAACGTATAGGACCAGTTGCTTATCGTTTACAACTACCAGAGGAGTTAGCTGGAGTACATGATGTATTTCATGTATCCAATCTCAAGAAATGTCTATCAGACAAATCTTTGGTAGTACCTCTCCAAGATATAGAGGTAAACGAAAAGTTAAAATTTGTTGAGAAACCTCTTCAGATAGAAGACAGAAAAGTGAAGTTTCTCAAGCACAAACGACTAGTGCTAGTTAAAGTAAAGTGGGATTCAAAGAGAGGACCCGAATACACTTGGGAATTGGAATCAGAAATGAAGAGAAAGTATCCTCAATTATTCCAGTAAATCTCGAGGACGAGATTTTTATTAAGGTGGGGAGAATGTAACAACTCCTATAAAAAAGTCCTAATTATTATTTTAATTGTCCAATAGGAAACCCTAATTGAGACACCCAAGTGATTCTGCACAAACCCTAAAATTTTCAGAACAATCAGAATCAGGATCAGGGCCCCTAAAACTCAGGGGGGGGGGGGTAAAACCCTAGTTACGATTATCTAAATTATGTGCTGTCAAAATTGAATTTTACAATTTCGTCAAATCAGCAGGCCTAGTCCCAAACGTGGCTACCCTATAGTGACAAGGTGTCCCTTGCGCACCGTAAGTGATAAGTGTTACGGTGCGCAAGGGGTGGTAAATTTTGGGTATAAATAGGGGTGTCTGGGACTTGAATTATGGCACCTGAACGACGTTCAAACTCAAAATACGCACTGAGTTATAGCAGAAACAATTTCAAAACACACACGGATCACTAATCGACGCCGCAATACAGGGTAATAACTCGATCGCTGCTACGATTCAATGTCCGATCGATTAAACTATCCAATGGATGTTTAAGTGCTGCCCACATTAGGGTTTATGCTTTGTCATTCGTCGTTAATTCGATGGATGTTTAAGTATCGCACTTTGTCATTCGATGTGAGGGTTTGATCTCGTGAGTTATCGTAAATGCTGTATTAAGTTACTAACCGAATTATGTGCCTGTTATTAATTTAGGTTAAAAGGCTAATCAGTAGGCTAGGCTCTGCTCAATTAAATCTGCAATGTGAGTCATTCTCTTTTTATCAAATTTGATTTCAAAATCATGTTTATTTTCAATGTTATAATTACGGGGATTAAGTCTTTGTAATCACCAAATTACAGCCGGTATGTGGGGTATTGTATATTACTTGATAATCGTCACCATTGGGGCAGCCAATGGGGGATATGACCATAGTCACAGATCCGGTCGAGTGACAAATACCGTGGGTAGTTGGTTTGATATCAGAAACATTGTAATCGCTCTTAATACTGTAAATTATAACAAACGAGTCGTTTTAGTAAAAAAGAATGATTCACTCAGTATTTCCCGCTGACAAAACCTTTTTCAAACATGTTTCAGGTGATCTGTTGTGATCCAAGAAAAGTGCCGTGAAGCACTACAAGCTTAAGGAAGTGGCTTAATATAAAATAAAGAAACATGTTTTGTAAAATAAGAGATTTCTCCGTGAAATCTCAAAGATTGTAAATTACCGGGTTTTATCCCGAGTTGTGAAATAAAATAATCAGGGAAATATTTCAGTTTTAAAAGATCCTGATGAAAACTTCTGCTATTAAATAAATACCACGGGATTTCTGTCCCGCGGCTCCTGAACCGGGTCAAACCGGGTCGGGGGCCGTGACAGAGTGCAAATGGATCGAAGGGATTCTAGTATCGGCTAGATCCTCGGTTCTTATGAACGGGACTCCTACCTTTGAATTTAACTGTTCCAAAGGGGTCAGATAGGGTGACCCTCTGTCTCCGTTTCTGTTCCTTTTGGTCATGGAAGCCTTGTCTAGCATGTTGTGCAAAGCTAGGAATGAAGGGCTTTTCAAAGGTATCCAAACTCCCAATAACGGTCCGGTAATTTCTCACCTTTTTTACGCTGATGATGCTCTTATGTTGGGGGGTTGGGATAGGGGTTAATTTAAAGAATGTGGTGAGATGTTTGAGAATTTTTTATTTATGTTCCGGATTAAAAATCAAACATTTACGGGTTGGGTGTTGATAGTGGGGAAGTGTCTAATATGGCCAAAGTAATTGGGTGTAAATCGGACTCTATCCCACTTACTTACCTGGGGATCACGGTGGGGACAAATATGAATAGAATTAACAATTGGACTCCAATTATTGAGATTTTTGATAAAAGACTGTCGGTTTGGAAAGCGAAAACTCTTTCCATAGGGGGTAGGCTTACTCTGATCAATTCGGTGTTGGAAAGCATGCCTATATTTTATTTATCGCTTTATAAGGCTCCGGCTGGGGTTATCAAGTATTGTAAATCGGACTCTATCTCGCTTACTTACCTGGGGATCACAGTGGGGACAAATATGAACAGAATTAACAATTGGACTCCAATTATTGAGATTTTTTATAAAAGACTGTCGGTTTGGAAAGCTAAAACTCTTTCGATAGGGGGTAGGCTTACTCTGATCAGTTCGGTGTTGGAAAGCCTGCCTATATATATTATTTCTCGCTTTATGAGGCTCCGGCTGGGGTTATCAAGTCTCTCGAATCCAAAAAGAGAAAATTTCTATGGGCCGGCTCAGGTAGCAACTCTAAAATGAACTGGGTGGCTTGGGAATGGGTCACCTGGCCCAAGTCTAAAGGTGGTTTGGGAATAAACAAGCTTAAAGAGGTAAATGAAGCCCTTATTGTTAAATGGGGGGGGGGGGGTGGTGGAGATATAGGGCTGAAAATCATAATCTTTGGTGTAAAGTGGTGGAAGCGTGCCACTTTAAGAATAATCAAATGAGCTTCCTGCCTCTTAACGTTAACATATCGGGATGCTGGAAAAGCATTGTAAATTTGATATCCAAAATGAAAATAAATGGAAAGGGGATAAACCGACTAATCATGGGAAAGGTGGGGAATGGGGCTGATATTCGCTTTTGGATTGACACGTGGGTGGGAGATCTTTCCTTCTTGGAAAGATGGCCCCATTTATTTGGTTTAGAGTTTAAAATGTGTAGGGTCGCTGAGAGATTGGAAGCAGGTCAAGGTATTGGAGCTTTTAATTGGCAATGGTCTAAACAGCCCGAGTTAGATGTTGAGCTAAAGGAGTGGAAGGAATGTTGCGAGGTTCTCAATCTCTTGAGACTCTTCAACATTAAGGATGCTTGGTATTGGAGTGATGACATGCAGAATGGTTTATCGGTGAAGACAGTTAAAAAGGCTTTGATTAATGATAGAGGTAACTGCCACCCTCCAAATTTCGTTTGGTGCAAATGGGTGCCCATTAAATGCAACATTATGAATTGAAGAGTCAATTTGGATAGGCTTTCTAAGAGAACAAATATAAGAAGAAGAAGGAATGTGGATATATCATCGGTCATGTGTCCTTTTTGCGACGAATTTGAGGAAACGGTACAAGGGTTTGGTCGGCCTTCAGCGTTTGGTGCAACATTCCTCCGCTTTTCTTTTTTGAGTTCAAATACATTCTAAAAATCCATAACTTCATCAAGTGTGGTAAGAAGGTGGAAAATATCATTCACGGGTTGGCTATGATAGTTTGTTGGTACATAGGGAAAGAAAGGAACGATGTGGTGTTTAATAAGAAAAAAATGTAGTACGGAAGATATCATAGGGGAGATAAAGGCGAGAGGTTTTGCTCGGGTTAAAAACAAAACATCATGTAATTATGTTAGATGGGAGAAGTGGTGTAAATACCCGATGTACATGTTCTAATTTCTTTGCCCTTTACCCGTTTGGGTCGGATGTGTTGTAGCTTGTTTGGCCTTTTGCCCGTTTGGGTCAGAGGTGTGTTAATGAAGTTTAATTTTCAAAAGAGTAAATAACAAAAATCGTTCTTTATGTATGTCACTTATTACAAACTGTGTCCTTTATTTTCAATAATTACAGAAAACGTACTCGATGTTTGCAAACCGTTGCAAGTTATGTCTTTTAGCCCTTATTCAGTTGATTTTTTGTGGTTAAATCTGAACAAATGGACCCCACATGAGGGTATTTTGGTCATTTTACTCTCATGTGAGATCCATTTGTTCAGACTTAACCACAAAAATACCCTCATGTAGGGTTCATTTGGTCAGATTTAACAACAAAAATTAACTGAGTTAGGCCTAAAAGACATAACTTGCAAGGGTTTGCAAACATCAAGTACGTTTTCTGTAATTATTGAAGATAAAGGACACAGTATAAATAAAGAACGATTTTTTTAACTTTACTCTTTAAAAAAAAAAACCGTTTGGGTGAAAGGTGTGTTAATGAAGCTTAATTAAAAAAAAAATCAAAACGACTTCTAGAAAATAGAAAGGATATGTTTCTAGATTGTAAAAGAGGCAATCCATCAATGTGGGAAAGCATCAATCCTTTCCCACTAAACCTCACCGGCGACGTAATCCTTTTGATTTCCACCTTCGGCGAGATTCCCTTTTCCCGCCTAAATATCTTGGCATAGTCAAAACCCCGCGAAAACAAGGCGTGACCGGTTCAACACTTTTTAACCCAAACCCCCCCTATTTCTAGAACTTTCACCAAATGCAACCCTGCTGCCCCAAACTCTTAAACCTCCTCTATAAAGCCAGAAAACTAATTGGAATCGCCACCATCGGTTCCTCCTCCGCTGCCGCCACCGACGCCATCATCTCCACCACCAAATTCTCAACCACCACCACCGCCGCCATGGACGACCTCCAAACCCTAAAAACTCGCCTATGCATCATCGGCAGCGGTCCAGCAGCGCACACGGCTGCGATCTACGCGGCGCGTGCGGAAATCAAGCCGCTCATGTTCGAAGGATGGATGGCGAACGACATCGCCGCCGGCGGACAGCTCACAACAACCACGGACGTGGAGAATTTTCCAGGTTTTCCTGAAGGTATCCTAGGGTTTGAACTCATGGAGCGATGTAAGCAACAGTCGTTACGGTTCGGTACTCAGATCTATTCTGAAACTGTTAATAAAGTTGATTTTTCATCTGCTCCGTTTAAATTGTTTACTGATTCGAAAACTGTTGTTGCTGATTCTGTTATTGTTGCTACTGGTGCCGTTGCGAGACGCTTGACGTTTCCTGGCTCCGGTGAGGGGAAACTAGGGTTTTGGAACCGAGGTATATCAGCTTGTGCTGTTTGTGATGGTGCTGCACCGATATTTAGGAATAAACCACTTGCGGTTATCGGTGGAGGTGATTCGGCGATGGAGGAAGCGAATTTTTTGACTAAGTATGGGTCAAAGGTTTATATTATTCACAGGAGGGATGAGTTTAGGGCTTCTAAGATTATGCAGCAGAGAGCTTTGAGTAATAGTAAGATTGAGGTTATTTGGAATTCGGCAGTTGTCGAGGCGTATGGTGAAGAAGGTAAGAATGTTTTGGGTGGGTTGAAAGTGAAGAATGTTGTGAGTGGTGAGGTGTCTGATTTGAAGGTGAATGGTTTGTTTTTCGCGATTGGGCATGAACCGGCTACAAAGTTTTTGGATGGGCAGTTGGAGCTTGATTCAGATGGGTATGTTGTGACTAAGCCTGGGACGACTATTACTAGTGTGAAGGGTGTGTTTGCTGCTGGTGATGTGCAGGATAAGAAATACAGGCAGGCGGTTACTGCTGCAGGCTCTGGTATGTGCATCAACTTTGTTTAATATTTGATATGAATACGATTGGATTTTTATTTGTTTGCTATAAGTTATATGCACGATATGTTTTAGACGTTTAGTCATGTTAAATGTTACTTGGTTATTTGGATTGGGAATAGACTAATAGTGAAGGAACCAGAAATCTGTTTCGTAGGGGGCACATTGCGATACTTTTTGCCATTTTTGGAACCAGTTTTCTTTTGAATGCTTGGAATATGTGATAAAAACTATACGATTACTCTTAATTTGATGCTGGGTTTGGCCTAAAACTTGAGCATGCTTGGAATATATTACGATATCTTAGGACAACTCTTTTTTTAATCTATGCATCTTTTATGTAAATTAAGATGCACTTTAGTTTTTGTTTACTTTTTGGATAAATTTGGAGTTCCAATTTTGTTAAAGCAAAACTATAATAATTGGTTTAACTGTCATATTTTATGCATAACAAAAATCATTACCATCGGACGAAAATAAGTATATTAGAAACATGTTATCGTCATAGTTATTAAAAGCAAGGGTGCATCTAGGCGCTCAGACTGTTGCTTTTAATTTGAACTCAAAGCAAGTGTCTTTGAAAAGTGCACGGGATATGTGCACCTTTGATGAGGTGGTCTCGTGATATAAGATGTTGACAATTTTTGTTTTTCTGTTTTGCGTTCTTCTCAATCATAGTTGTCAATAGCGAGTGTAGTGATTGCTATAGTGCGCTACGTAGCGTATAGGTCTAGGCTTACTATTAGGGTTGTAGTGATAGATAGCGATAGTAGTGACAATTTTTTTAATATAAATAGCAATTTAATATAACTATAAAATAGTTGGATTTTAGTTTTTTGTTAAATATACATGTAAAATAGCATATATACCAGGGTATTTTGATATAATATACATATATAATAGCCGCCCGCTATTTATCGCTATGTAGCGTGCGTATAGGTACCTTTTCGCTATTTGTCGCTATTCGCCACTAACAACTATGTTCTTCATAGGCAATAGTTCTGTATCTTCTTTTTTTCTTTTACACCTTTTCATCAATACCAATGTGTTAAAACCCGGTTTTTAAATCATACCGGGTTGGGCTCTGAAATGGTTCAACCAGTTGAACCGGGTTGTTCCGGACGGTTCAATCGGGTTACCAGTTAACCATATAATTCCATAAAATACAAATTTATCTAAAACATTATCTAATCTCAATTAGAATTGATGTAACTGGTCATGGTTTTATCTAAAAAGCAACTATTAGCTGGTAAAGTATTAAGCATTTTAAGAGCAATTATAAGCAATGTTACAATGACGATGTGTGTAACAGTTCTAACAGTAATAAGAATATTGGAATGGAAGGCATTAAGTTAATTACCGTAAATATGGAATGTCAGCATTACCTTAATATCATATTTTATCAAAATTTAAAAATCAATTTTCAAGATAATGCAAACCGGTTCAACGGTTTGAACCGGCAGAACCGGATTTACCACCGGCATATAAGACACCGTATTTTGGTTTTACCGGCCTTTATCGTAACAGGTCCGTGTCCGGTATCCGGTATTACCGGTTTAACCGGCCGGTTCATACTGGTATCTAAAGCATTGATCAATACCCTATAGAGTGAGTTTTGAGCTTTTCTTTTTCTTTTTTATATATGTTTTTTTTCTGTATTTACTTGTTTTGACTTTTTTCTTTTGTTTGGGATTTTTCTTCACTTTGTTTTTTCATTGTTTTGACTATTTTTTTTGAACAACAAAGAATCTGACGTGTAAACCCACCTTGCTCGGGGCTATATCCAAGGTCGACTCCTCGGCCGCCATGAGACCGTACCCCCTGATGCGTGGGAACCGGATGGTATATGTAAACCCTCGCTCCCCGTCAGGTTTGAACCCGGGATTAAAGCCCCGATTCGTCCCTTCACCCAGGCCTCTTACCACTGGACCAAATTCTGAGGACTCTTTGTTTTGAGTATTATCTTCGAGGTTTTATATCATGAAACAGTTGTAAAATCAATTCATTTTAAACATGTGTAAAAACATATCAGATATTAACCAAAGATTTGTCAAGTGGTTCTGATAGATACCGGAAATCAAAAGCTTAGATTTATGATAAACAGTCTGATTCGAGATAGGCTAAATCTCCAATTACAAAGGTAAATACCTAAGTTGATAAACAAAACACCGACCTCTCAAACACTACCTATTCTGCCCTATTTAACATAAAAAAAAGGTAGTTAACTGCTAGAAAACCACCCACTACTTGTCTTTTGTGAACTGCTCTTCAACTGATTGGATCTGGGTGGGTTGGGTCTGACCCAAACCTACTGGATACGTATCAATACATCCAATCCGGACAAACGATTTGTCCTCAAGTCGGACAAAAGGGAATTATGGTGCCACGCTATAAGCCATTCAATGATAGACTGAGGTTCAACATCAATTTCCCAATCTTTGGTAGTCGGTAGGGGAGCTAAAGGTGTTGCAGAAACATGAAGGTTGTTTAATCGGCTGTCCTTTAATCTCCGGAGTTCATTAATTTGTTTTCTGAGAACTACGTTCCCTTCCAAATTCCAGTCGCAGTTGTTGCTACCAGTAGCTATAGTCACCAGCAAGCAATATTTTACAAACCTCATTCTAGTGTAGGGCCGGTCCTGGACATAATAGGGTTTAGTTTCTCGGGTCTTATCCCAAGCCCATTTTCTTTTTTCTTTGAAAAATACGTTCCTGGCCACACATATAGTCCTCATATTAGGGCTAAACAATTGATTAGCATTGCTACCATGCTCGACTCTCAAAAAAGTCGTCATCGTGCTCGGTACTTCATCCTTCCACCTGTGATAGAGATGATAGATCCAGTTTTCATCGAGATCGGATGTGCGGAAGATAGAACTGCCGCCGCTGGGAGTGCTTCGATCTGAAAGGACCTGGAGATGCCACTGTATTATTAGCTTTGGGTTTCGATCATCATCTGCAAATTGGATTCGAGGTTTATCCTGGCACGGAACTTCATGCTTGTTCCCTTTCTCTTGATTGTCTTCGAGGTTTTCTTTGGTAAATTCTTCTCCATGTATTTCAAGAGGAAAATCTCCATGGAATTGTTACCGGTATCCTCCTCTTTAACCGGAAGTGGCAGTGGACTGTGAGGATCATCTTCTGGTTTCATTTGATTGCTGGACGTGAAGGGTATTCCAAACATCCTGTTCTTCAAATCATTTTCTGGTTCTTCACTGTTACAACCATCTCCGATCATCTGAGCTTTGATTTCGTCAACGTCGTCCCTCAAAGATGCTAGAATGGCGTCTAACTTTGCTGCAATGGTTGCTAGTTGATCTGCCAAATTCCGGGTTGTAATATCGCCATCCGATTTCCCGGCAATGGAACCAAATGATAGATACCGGAAATCGAAAGCTTAGATTTATGATAAACAGTTTGATTCGAGATAGGCTAAATCTCCAATTACAAAGGTAAATACCTAAGTTGATAAACAAAACACCGACCTCTCAAACACTACCTATTCTGCCCTATTTAACACAAAAAAGAAGGTAATTAACTGTTAGAAAACCACCCACTAATTGTCTTTTGTGAACTGCTCTTCAACTGATTGGATCTGGGTGGGTTGGGTCTGACCCAAACCTACTGGACACGTATCAGGTTCATTTTTATTGTCTTTTATTATTATTTTCAATTTCAATGGTATTTTAGGAATTTGACCATTATTTGGTTTGGGTTTTTATAATCAATGCATTTTATAAAAGAAAAACGCTTCCTGTATTAAAAGTATTTTTTTTGACAAACTAACATTATAAATCTTAATTAACATAATATATATTAACTAAGAAATAATCGAACAATCTTAACAATGTAAAATAAAACAAAAAAACAAATGTCATATACTGTGAATTTATTCAATGAATGATTGTCAATTAAAAAACAAAAGCAAAACAAATGAGTTCGACTTGTACTGAGGTAGTGTGTAAGAGGTAGCCTGCAGAACCAACTTGTAGGAGACGCTCAACACTAACAGGCAGTCAAGAACAGTATTTTTCGTATATAGGCAAGAAAAGAAACAATAGAATATTAACTTAATAGATTGGGGCCGTGGGTTACTGGGTTTAAAAAAAAAGGCCATGAAACATTGTTTAAAACTTTAAATATTAGCTTGTTTCTTCTTCCCTAGCCTCTCTTCATCACAGTCGGTGAACAACATCCCAGGACCACTGCAGTAACGACGCCTACAGCCGCTGGACAAATAGTACGACCTCTCGTTTTAACTGTAAATGCTCTGTTAGAGATAACCCGGGAGGTCAAAACTGTAAAAACAGTTCCGATAGAGTATGCCGGTATATAGTAAATTTGGCCGACCGGAGGGCTAATGGACCCTTCGGACCCCCAGTAAATCCGCCAATGTCCTTGGGGAGAACAGGCTTGGGGCCCTCCTCCAAAGTTGGCCATGGACAGTCTTCATCTATGAAGCACGGGGACGGCTAGCATCATCGAGTACCCGTCCCGGGGACGGTTTGGGGACGGAAACGCCATGGGGACGTTCCCCAAACGTTTCTGGGAATATGGAGACGGCATCTAAACGATTCCGGGAAAGTGGGGACGGCCGTATGACGTTTCGGGGACGTTTACTACAACGGCAAAAAAGAATGAATGCGTCGTTCTCCGGCCAAAAAGGAGGGTAGCAAAAACTGTGTTTTTAGATTTAGGTCAACGGAGAAGAAGATGAAACAAGAGTTGTAGATAAAAGCATAATAGTCGCATGGCTTTAGTGGCCCAACTAAGTACCTACTATTATTTTGATTACCTGGGCCTTTAAAAGTTTTGTCATGTGGCCCAAATCAAAGCATGATACAAACCCAACATGTTGCTGCGTTTATTTTATATATATTTTTTCAAAATTTAATGACATCAACACTTATAGTTTACATCAATATCTATTTTGGACTTTGTTTAATATATTTTTTATATTTTTTTGTCGTATCTTTGCCGTACCCGTATCTTGGATTTTTGAGTTTTGCCGTTCCCCTTACCCGTATCGTTTCCGTACCCCAGTCCCGTACCCGTGCTACATAGGTCTTCATTAAACACATTGAGGAGGGCCCTTGGTCTAGGCGAGGCGAGGCGACTGGCGAGGCAAGGCATATTCCTCCTCTCTTCTTTCTTCTACGCTAGCTGCTTAGTCTTTCAGTGCAATTCTTTTTCATTTATCTTGCTGGTGCTCTATAAAGGAGTTATAGGCTTTGTTTTTTATTTTTTTGTGTGGGTTTTCTCTCTTTTAAAAGTTTTTTTTACCTTTCTTTTATTTGTTTGACCCTATTTTACATGCTTAGTGTAAAATTGGGTAGAATTAATTTAGCATACAACTAGTTATATATTATATTCGATTCATTAGTTGGATGCCAAATTTAATAAATGTTTATTAGCTGGATGATCAAATGCTAATTTTATTCGATTTTTTTTTTATTATATTTGGAGGGTAGGATTAGTTTTGTGTGCCTATTGTTTAACTAGATTTATTGTTACGTTTTTATTTATTTCTGTGTTTTCGCCTAGGCATCAAACAGGCTCATTGACCTTAAGTACACCTTATGCCTTTGACCACATAGGTTTATGCGAGTTATCTTAATTTTTCTATTTGTAAATTTTGAAAAGGTTTCTAATAGGTTTATGCGAGTTATCTTAATTTTTGTATTTGTAAATTTTGAAAAGGTTTTTAAAAGTTTGTTTATTAGTTGGATGATTTTAGTAGCTACATTTAATGCCATTTCATTTTTTATCTGTTACTATTTAGCTTTTTTCTGTCTCTAGTGTGCATTTTTTGTGTTTGCCTCTCAAGCGCACTTTTTGACCTTCAAATTGTGTGTTATGCTTTTGACTACATAGGTATACAACTAGTTGTATGCTTGTATTAAGGTTTATTTAGTTCAAACCATTTGACAACCGAAAATTGGCCCATTCATTAATGACTGAGTTAAAGTTGTGTCCTCTAGTTTATTTGTCGGTAAACCAGACGAAATTGTCACCTTGGTGTACAAATCATTGTAGGATCCACAGGATCACTGATTATATTTATTATGTTTATATTTGTTCTGTAATAGCAATTAGGTTTCCGTAAAGTATTAAAGTATTAACACATATCTGGTGCATGCTTGATTAAAAAGCTATATTTGAGTAACATTCCAAATAAACATTCTCAACCACTACATTCTAGATGGACCAATGATTTTAGAAAAAAAAGGATTAAAATAGCATTACATATCTGGCGCATGTGTGATCTAAAAGATTTTATGCTTTATAACTACTGCTACGCTTCTACGCTGTTCTTGTTTGATTTTTTTCAAAAAGATGGAATTTATTTTAAAATATTTTATTTGCCATGTCATCCTTTACTTGTCTGATGTGTAGCTTATGTGACAGTAATTAAACTATTTAATCCTGTGTGTTGAAGGTTGCATGGCAGCTCTGGATGCAGAACATTACCTGCAAGAAATCGGGTCTCAGGAAGGGAAGAGTGATTGATTTTAACTCTTCAAGCATTGAAACTATTATTTAAATTATTGTTGTTTTCAGATTTCGTTTATTTGCATAAGTGCTACTTGATTCTTAATTTATTGGCTGGGATTGCAAGTAATCTATCTATTTATCAATATTTGCTTAGTTCTTTAAAACCGCTTGGAAAAAAACTTTTGTTGTGAGGTAAATATTGATTAATTTTGATCATTTTGTATACGATTTGAAGCTATAAAAATTTATAAAACATGATAAGATATGTTCACTCACTACTACATGTTAGGGTAGGACAAGTGCACCAATTATTAGGTGTATAGTATACAAGAACACAAAGGCTTTAGTACTGGCAACATCTGAATGGTTAAGTGCTGAACCAGTAAGAGGTCTGAACCATTAAGAGCCAGTATAATGCTTAATCGTTCAGAGGCAAGTGTCAGACTAATTCAGATTAGAGGTCTTAACCATTCAGACTATGTATAATGCTTAACCATTCAAAGGCAAATGTCTGAACCATTCAAACATCTGCTCGCGAAACAAACAGTCTGAACCATTAAGTGCTGAATCAGTAAGAGACTCATTAAGATGTAAACAAACAACCCCTTAGCCTAATAACCACTCTGGACCCCTTGCTCGGTTTTGCCTATACAAGAGTATTGGATATGAACTAGATTAAGTCCTCGACGCTTAGATTTTGCCACCATGTTGAGGCAAGAATTACCAAACCCAAAGTCCCAAACCAAAACCAAAACCAAAACCTCTAGCCTCTTTTAAGCAATTAACACGTTATTAACTACATTAACATACAAAACGTGAATGTTTAACTCAACGAACACAAGGTTAATGATTTGTTTTTAAAAGTTTAGTAAAATTCTCTTTCAATATAATGATTAGTTACTTTTCAGCCCGAATACCCCTTTCGGAAGTATTCTATGGCAGAGAAGATCGCTCGGAAGGGTTCCCTTTCCTCCTTTCCCGGAGAGGCTTTTTCAATTCAAGCGTAGGCGGGCTGGTAACAAACCAGCTTTCAACAGCCTGAAAAAGCTTCAGAGACTATTCCTAAAGGGATGGTGATTAACACACACTTTAAGGTTATCATAAAATGGGGCTTAAAGAGCCGGTACAGTTTCATCTCCCTTAAGTGATGCAAGAACTTTGTCACTCATGACTATAAAAGTAAACATTATCAAACTTAATTATTAAACAATTAACAAACAAGATTGAATCGTTAAAATTTGTTCTTACAATCTTGGACTCAATACAAACCCAAATGATAAAAACTTGGATGGAAATATGGAGAGTGAATGAAGAAAATGGTGGGTGGAAGTCTGTTAGAGGGGTGGTTGAATGGATGTTTGGGGTTATCAAAATTAATAAATGTTTCTAAAAACCTAGTTAATGATGCTCTTTTATGGATGAATCTTGACCTAAATATTCACTAGAACGTGTTTTCATCTTTGTCTCAAAGTTTAAAAACCTTCCAATGTTCAAATTTAAAGTTTTTAAACTTCAAAACTCGATTTGGGTCAAAAGTCCCGAAACGGATCATACAAACATGGGGTCATGCCTCGTAAGGCAGAAGGCGGCGGTGTTCCACCCTTTGTTTCCAAATTTTCTTGATTCTTGTTTGAATTTTTTTTATAATGCTTAGAGATGAAAGTGGAGTTGATTCCAACACAAACCATGTAGAATATCCAAGAAGGAGAAAGTCTCTATCGAGGCTACCTTGGTAAGAATGGTGATGGAGCTAAAAGAAACTCTAGAGGAAATGGCCAAGGTAGAAAACTTCTTCTTGAAAAGGTGAACATGCTCACCGAAGGACTTGACAAGTGCTATAAGGAAATAGCCTTGCTTCACAAACGCGTAAACATCATGTAAGCCCCCACGCAAGAAGCCTTTATCTTTGAGAAAGACAAGGCTCTCTTTCATGAAGTTCAAATCGAAGATGTTCCACCCCAAGGTGACTCACAAGGTTTTCCGGTTGGACCACCACCACCCGAGGTTCCTTTCATTGTGAACCTTGACGATTATGAAGAATTGGTGGATCCATACCTCCTTCTCCTACACAAGATGGAGGGTTCTTGGAAGGGTATTTAGGAGGTTCAGGCGGCAAATATACTAGCCCAATATCCAGTTTTGGCGCTTATGTTGTGGTTTTTGTAGATCTTACTCTAGCATGAAGATCTTTTATTTATGGTGAAGCTGATATATGAACGCCCTCCCCATTGATCATCTTGTTATCTACATATCATCTTTAAACGATAAATAAATGCGAGTACTTTTGTTACATTTATTAGTTTATTTATTTCTTCATTACTTACCTGTGAAGTTTGGATTTAATAAAGTTGTAGGTGGCTTGGAAACAACCTGCCACACCCCAACCAGTGGCGGAAACATCGGAGTGAGACGTACGAGATTGCTCGAGACTTCATAATGACAATATTTAATTCAAAACCAAATTCATTTCATAACAATAATTGTTAAGTTACAACGTAGGAAATCAAAGTACAACATTGAAAAGATATAGTAGAACAAAATTCAACAACAATACAACAACAAAATCTAGTATATCTAAATGTGTTTCTAAGCCTTCCCTACTAGATTTCATCAATGTCAACATCATCAACCTGCAACATGTTTAAAAGTATAGTTCAACACACAAGGTATTGGCGAGTACACAAGTTTAATAATAGCATAAGTATGGAAAACGGTTTAAACAAATCCACATGGCAAAAATAGTTAACTAGATTAATGTATTATGGCATGTAATTTAACAAGTAAATCCTCTGATTACCGCATGAATTAAAGACTTAACATGACCACAAGACTATGGGCGGTGCGTTATTCCTATAGCGCTATACATGTTAAGGGGAGGCTCGTACGAAGTTAATGACAAGCGAATCACATAGGAATGTTCCAAGAATACAAATAAAGTATCACGTATTTAAGCATGTATGATGGATTGTTTGTGTTTGCATAAAGTATAAGTGGGCACGTGTATTTTGACAAGTTAAACATATTGCACCCAAAAAGTGTAAAGCAGTAAAAGAGCGTTCGTGTGTACTCACGGTTTTGCAAAGCGTTCCTTTGGTAATCCCTTGAAGAGTTGGAGAGTTGGAGGATGGAAACACCGAGGTCACCCTACATGGGGTAAATGAAGGTGTGTGAGTATTCAGAATTATGGTGGAGGATTCGGATTGGAATTTAAAGTGCAAAAAGTATGTATGCATAAAAGTATATCTTGTCTAAGTACTCGTTCTGACATTAAGTTGTATGTGATTTCATGGGTCCTAGTTTTCTCATCAGAATCAATACGAGAAACTTAGAATCATAGATAAAGTAGCCTAAGTTCATGACAAATAATCATAACCCGATTATCATCACGAGTCCGACCATGTTTGTGTGTGTGTATATATATATATATTTAATTATATAATAATCCTACAACTAAGTCCATCAAGAGTATCATAGATTGTTATATAAGTCAAGCATGTAGGATTTACCGCATTGTATGATTCACCAATGCACAAATCATCACAAGGATGATTCAGATGGCCATGAATGAAAAGGAAATGTACAACTAACTAATATGTCTTCAAGTAGCCAAGTAAGATTAACTCGGGTGAGCCGTCCCAACATGGAAAGAATTAACTAAGTGTTGGAGGCTAGACGGGGTTATGTTAATTTAAGACTAGCAAGCTACTTGGATTAGCAAAATAAAACATCAAGTGAGGTGTGGAACAAGTTAGGATAGCCAAAGCTTCCAAGGTTCACACTTGCATCAAACACAAGTCTTGCCATATGAATTATGGTAGACTTGTATGACTTTAACACTTGTGGGTTGTCTTAAACCATATTAAAATAGAAAGTTTAGACGGTATTTGCACCTCTAAACTTGTAGGAATCAAGCTCTAACAAGTCCCATAACCATAGATGGGTTTAGGAAGATGTTAGGCATGAGATTCATGAAGAAAAGTTGAGTTTGAACTCACATTTAGCACTTGAAGAAATCTGTCTTGTTCTTGATTTCCAGCAGATTTTGGGAGTGTTTTGATAGTTTAGATGTGTTTGGATAGTGAAAATGAGGGTTAGGAAGATTGTTTATATAGTGGGTGAGTAGGTTTGGGTGTTAAATGTGCTTTAAAGGTGATTAGGTGAGAAATATGGTTGAGAAAATGGCCAATCCGCGTGCAAACAAGACCTAGCTGCGGATCGAGTCCCTTCACGGGTCACGGAGGATGAACGGAGAAGTGCTGCGTGCCGCGACGCGTTTTATCTGGGCAACTTTTATTCTTTTTACATATTAGCCCCTATACTTTGATGTTTAATATATTTTAAGTTATAATTTGTATATTTAACATATAATTAATTATAAAACATGTACGTAGTATAAATTAAGTATTGTGAATGCATGATTATGTATATTGCACGTATAAAGAGTATTAAAACATGTATTTACGACAGTTTGTATGTAAAGTACGTACAGGTTTGCATGAAAGATGAATATGTATCAAACATGTATATAAGTTGAATGTAAAACAAGTATGTATAATCAAAGTATACTTTACACAAAATGATCAAGTTTTATTACGATCAGAGCCTCGGATTACAATGATTGGAAACGAAATACGATTACAAGAGAACATAAGCTTCTAGAAATAGAAATACAAGATAAACTTTCTAAATAAGGAAAGTTACAAAAGAGACGCATTACACTCTCCCATCCTTTAGGAAATTTCATCCCGAAATTTATTCAATAGGAAGATGCAACGAACAGATGCAGATACTTAGTCTTCATCTCACTTTCGAGTTCCCAAGTAAACACAGTGCCACGTTTTCCTTCCCATCGTACCTTAACTATGGGAATTCGACTGCGCCTTAATTGCTCTACACGTCGATCCATGATCTCGACAGGTTTCTCCACGAAGTGCAAAGTCTCGTTGATTTGAAGATCTTCGAGTGGAACTTGAAGTCCTTCTTCAGCTAGACATTTCTTCAAGTTTGAGATGTGGAATATAGGATGGACATTGTTGAGCTCTTGAGGTAGGTCCATTCGATACGCTACCTTGCCAATCCTTTCGAGAATCATGAAAGGACCTACGTAGCGAGGAGCGAGTTTCCCTTTCTTACCAAATCGAACTACACCCTTCCAAAGGGATACCTTGAGAAGTACAAAGTCACCAACGTTGAATTCCAAAGAATGCGTCGCTTGTTGGCATAACTCTTTTGTCAGCTCCTGGCTTTAAGCAAGTTGTCTCGAATTTGCAGGATCTTTGTTGCAACCCCCGACCCCTTGCCCCGAGGGGCGTGCAGCTGCGAGATGCACAAAGCCGGTGGTATCGGTGTTTATTAATTTGGCAGCGGAAATTAAACATCAGGACCGTAGTTAGGAAATAGTTTCTCAGAGTTAAAACACCACACTTTTATAAATAATAACTACATGGAAAAAAACCCAAGTTCCCATTATAATATATTTATAGGGATAAACTCTAATTTATTGAAATAAAACTTCATTCTTATTTAGGTAACTTTTATAGCCACTTTTCCAAGCCTTCAGTGCTCTCCAGCAGGCTTCTATTAGCTTCACATTAAGTTACCTGAAACACGTTTTAAAAAGTTTTATCAGCAAGAAATACTGGCGAGTGCATCCCGGTTTTATCAAAACAAGCTTTTATATCTTTACAGTATTGAGTGCGATTACAATGTTTATATCTACCCAATTACCACCCACGGTACTGTCAATCCTGACTTGTGGTCATGCTACTATTCACAATATAGTAACAAGTAATGTATACAAAACCCCAACATACCGATAGTAATTGTAGAATACATAGACTCAATCACTGTTATCATAATTTAAAATAATTGAGGTTTTGTTAAAACAGTTTGGTAGAAAAAGAGAATGGCTCACTTTGCTGACTTAGATAATACTACTGCTTTCTGGCGACTTCCTGGTTATAATCTATTAAAATTAAACAATGCACATGTGTTAGTAAGATAACCCAATTTACATTAGCCATACCCCCAAGACAGAACTCCAACGACTAAGTCAGACAGAGCCTTGACATGCGTTACGGAGCCCTAGATCAATCGGGTAGAGTAACTAATATACGTAATCGGGGGTTATAATACTTACAATGAGGCAGAGCTTCGCTTTTTAGGGATATTATATCGAGCAACACTATTGCTATTATAGGGGCTTTGAGAGAGAAAAGAATTTGAACGAGATTTACTGAGGCTGGAGGCCTCCTTATATAGGTCTGATCAGGGTTCTCTCGCGCCCCGTGAGAGTTACAAGGCTAGGCCTTCGCGGCCCGCGAGACCACTAGGGTAGGCCCTAGCTTGGTCGACTCACACCGTAGATCTCACACGAGGGGGCACACGTGGCGCAATGTGGTGCCGCCTGGTGCCACCTTGTCGCGCCCCGCGACAGACTCAGAGGAATGGGTCGCGCCCCGCGAGGGGTTTTAAATATTTGTTTTATTTGATTTTTATAAATATAAAGGTATTTTAAACTTGTTTTTCGTATACGGGGTATATTTTAAGATGTGTAGGGGTGTGTTTAGGATTTTTAGGAGAGTTGTTATATCATCCCCACCTTGTTTTAGATCTCGTCCTCGAGTTCTACTGGAACATGTGTGGATATTTCCTTTGCATCTCTGGCTCGAGCTCCCAAGTGTATTCTGGTCCTCTCTTGGAATCCCATTTCACTTTGACAAGAACTAATCTCTTGTGTTTGAGATTTCTTGATCTTTCTATCTTCAATCTATAACGGTTTCTCTACAAACTTAAGTTTCTCATTTACCTCTATGTCTTTAAGAGGTACCATTAATGATTCATTTGCTAAACATTTCTTGAGATTACATACATGAATTACATCATGTATTCCTGCCATTTCCTCTGGCAGTTGTAGCTGGTAAGCTACTGGTCCTATTTTTCTAATAATCTCAAAAGGTCCAACATACCTGGGGCTTAGCTTTCCCCTTTTAACGAATCTGACCACTCCTTTCCATGGAGAAACTTTTAATAATACCTTATCTCATACTTGAAATTCCAATGGTTTTCGTCTGTTATCAGCATAACTCTTTTACCGGTCTCGTGCTGCTTTCAGTCTTTCCTTGACTTGAATAATCTTGTCCATTGTTTCTTGTACTATCTCTGGTCCAGACAGTTGCTTTTCTCCAATTTCTGCCCAACAGACTGGAGTTCAGCACTTTCTTCCATAAAGTGCTTCAAATGGTGCAACATTGATACTGGTATGATAGCTGTTATTGTAGGAAAATTCTATTAATGGTAGATGATCGTCCCAATTTCCTCCGAAATCAATTACACAAGCTCTAAGCATATCTTCCATTGTTTGAATTGTCCTTTCGCTTTTTCCGTCCGTTTGAGGATGATAAGCTGTGCTTAGTTTTAACTTGGTTCCCATTGCTTTCTGGAAACTAGTCCAAAAAAGAGAAGTAAAACGGCTATCTCTATCAGAAACAATAGATAAAGGAATTCCATGTAATGAAACTATTTCATTTACATATAACTTGGCTAATTGTTCCATACTGAAAGTTTCCTTCATAGGTAAGAAATGAGCAGATTTGGTTAATCTGTCTACAATCACCCAGATTGTATTGTTACCTTTTCGTGTCTTAGGTAATTTAGTGACAAAGTCCATTGTTATCAATTCCCATTTCCATATAGGCATTTCTAGTTGCTGCAATAAACCTGAGGGTTTCTGATGTTCAGCTTTAACCTGTGAACAAGTTAGACACTTAGCAACATAGGTTGCTATATCCTTTTTTATTCCTATCCACCAGAAATTCTTTCTTAAGTCTTGATACATTTTATCATTACCAGGATGTATCGTATACTTAGACTTATGAGCTTCTTCTAAAATTCGGTGGCGTATGTTTCCTTGTTTGGGTATCCAGATTCTTTTATTATGGAATCTCCAAATTCCATCTGTTCCTTGTTCTAATTCCTTAATCATCCCTTTTAATTTTTCAGTATTGTACTTGATTACTGTTTCTTGTATTTCTCTAATTTGCTCATTTAAATCTATCTGGAGATTTAGCTTGAGAGAACGTACTCGTCTTGGCTTCTCATGATACTTTTGACTTAAAGCATCAACTACTACATTAGCCTTTCCTGCATGATACTGGATATCGCAATCATAATCACTAAGAATCTCCATCCAGTGTCTCTGTCTCATATTTAACTCGTTTTGCCCAAAAACATATCTTGACTCTTATGATCGGTGAAAACAATAAACTTGCTACCATAAAGATAGTGTCTCCAAATTTTAAGGGCAAAAACTATAGCTCCTAACTCTAGATCATGGGTTGTATAATTCTCTTCATGATTCTTAAGTTGTCTAGAGGCATAAGCTATAACTTTTTGATGCTGCATTAACACACATCCATAACCTAACTTAGAAGCGTCACAATAGACTATCAAGTCTTCAGTTCCTTCTGGTAACGCTAGTATGGGTGAGTTGGTTAACTTTTGCTTTAGAATCCTAAAAGCTTCTTCCTGTTTTGGTCCCCATTCAAAATTAACTGATTTGCATGTCAATTTCATTAAGGGAATAGCTATTCTAGAAAAATCTTGAATAAAACGTCTATAATAACCTGCTAGTCCAAGAAAACTTCTCACCTCCGTCGGTGATTCAGGGACTTTCCACTTAGTAATCGCCTCGATTTTTGTGGGATCTACATGAATTCTTTCATGATTAACCAGGTGTCCAAGGAATTACACCTCCTTTAACCAAAATTCGCATTTTGAAAATTTAGCATAAAGCTTTTCTTTTCTCAGCAAATTTAAAAGTATAAACAAATGCTCTGCATGATCTTCTTTACTCTTACAGTAAATGAGAATATCATCTATAAAGACAATTATGAATTTATCCAAATATGGTTTACATATTCTGTTCATCATATCCATAAATGCGGCTGGGGCATTGGTTAAACCAAATGGCATGACTGTAAATTCATAATGACCGTACCTTGTTCTGAAAGCAGTTTTAGGAATGTCCTCTTCCTGTACTTTTAATTGATGGTATCCTGAGCATAAATCGATCTTAGAAAAGAATCGAGCTCCTTGAAGTTGATCGAATAGTTCATCGATTCTCGGTAGTGGTGTAGGATCGAATTCGGACCTAAACGAGTCGATTAGAAGAGCTATTACTGATTTGAACGGCGGAAACAGACAAATCAGATTCAATTCAGCGAGAATTCACTTTAATCTGTTGATTATATTGATCTGAATGACGTTTACAATTGAATCAACACTTTGGCAGCACTTCGTGGCTCACCGGAAGAACACACCTAGAACTATATGTGTGATTTCGCTCATACGACCTATATATAGGCAACATGATTCCGCTCATAGGGACATGACACAAAAGCGAAATCACATGATGACTCATGAGCAAAATCAGGGCATTGACATATAAGCGGAATCATCTTGACACATGAGCGAAATCACCTTGACACATAAGCGAAATCAACATTTACATATTACAAATCTGATTCTAAATGCTATTTGTCTTTTGTGAGGTGATGTCAATGATGACATCATCTTCTTTCAGATCCAGATCCGCAACGAGACTGAGACTCGACATAAGACGAAGACGACAGATGTATGCACCAACAGACTCCCCCTCAGATGTTGACGAGTCTTTAGTGTTGAGTCTTTGCATCTTCAGTCTTTATCAGTCCTCTCGAACTCTTTGAAGTATTTGACGTTGTAAGTATCCTCAATCTCTATCTTCTCTTTCATTCTCTATTTCTCAAATGTAGTTCTAGAATCAGCACTGACTCTAACTGCTTCTTCAGCTTTGTCTTCAGACTCCCCCTCTCAATCTGCTGGGATCATAGCCTGGTTTGTTAAACTCTCAGAATCCTCAGGTATTAGAACCTGACTCTTCCTCAAACCTGTACATTCTCTACCACAAACATAAGTTTTTCTAATTTTAAACTTTAACACACTCAGACACCATTTGTAAATATCACAAAAATGATCTAACATTTATAATATCTGATGAACCACTTGCAGGTGTATCATTTTCAAAACTTCTGATGATCACTTGTAACAAGATTCTAAAATCTTTTACATACAACACTCCCAAACCAGTTCGTCAAGTTTAGCACTTGGAATTTTGAAAATCAGCTTTTCAACACCAGTTGTCGAAAATCTTTTTGAATTTTTCAAAATTTTATGCTAAAACACACCGAAAATCTTTTTGGAATTTTTGAAATTAAACGAAATGTAGTAAAGAAATATTTACAAACAATATTTTTGTGAGTTTGTGTAAGAGGATCATATCAGTTTATGAGACAAATCACCAACACCGTTAAACTTTATACATTTTAAGTTCTAAACGATTCACGTAGATTGTCAGTATACTGGTCCACTTAAATTTTCACACAAAGTTCAATTGTTTCGAGATACGAGATTAATGTCTTAGATACTTAAACTTAATCGCGTGTCCCACCTCAGAATATACTCCCGTATCCAGATCCCAATATTCAGTCTTACAGGTAATTATGACACAAATGATATCTGTAAGGGGTTAATAAATTATGAAGAATCATGAGAGCTCAGGTCAGAACTACCGTTCAGCAGAGAGATCATGACTCAACTTTTGGGTGTGTCCCCTTTAGAGGATCTTTTTTACAACAGCATTGCTAAGCAATTTTATTGTCTTATCATTTATGCTGAGGGTGATGCTATGTTTCAAGCATTTGCAGAAAGTATTATTCGAGGACTAGGTCAGAACCATCGTTCAGCAGAAGTCTCGGAATAATACCCTAGATATCACTGAGTATAAAGACCTAGTATATTAGAAAAAGGAATCTTTCAAACGAAATTTCGGGGGTTACCCATATATCCGAGAAATGTTTCCCCACGATATAAGCAAGTTTAAAATTTAGGTTTATATCTCGTCACAATCTACTAAACGTGTAAAAACCTACTGGCACATCATCAGCGAGACCGTTTATCACTTTTTAACTTTCCATTTCTTTAGCATGTTGTGATAGTCCAACTGATCTACTATCATTTCCTCTTGTTTCAGCAAAACTCATTTTAAAAATTTTCAATGTTTTTGTCATTTTCAAATTTTCAAATGTTTTTGGATTTTCTAAAATTTTACTCCCCCTAAAATGCAAACACATTTTAGGAAATTTGAAAACAAACTGTACACGAAACGTGACAACTGATATCGAATTGCCTCAATTCTCCATCCACTTGGCATAAACAATCAGAACTCCCCCTCACAACAAACTATTTTCCCATTATGATTTCAAAACACTTAAGTTTGTTTTAATCAAAATGGTTTTTCCGGAAAATAAGTTTTGTTGATTTTGTAAAACCATTTGTAGGTTAGGGATTTGGTTCATCACATTGTTTTTCAACGACTTGTAGGAAATCAGATACAACTTAATGTCCCTGATTTACCACTTGTAAGATCAATCCAATCAAGCATTTTCAACCAATCATCATCTATTGGTTGAAATTCTCAAGGTTCCGATACCTACTCCACGCTTACCAACCTGGGAACTCCGGCAAGTCAGGTTTTTCATTTAAACAGATTCACCCAAGCCTGACGGTCCTTGGGTGATTTTGAATTCTTGTTCAACAATGGTGGAAAATTTGCATCATCCATTGTTAGACTAGAATTCTCAACTTTTACCTCAACACAAGGCTCTTCTGGTTTTACCACACCAGATTCATTGCCTGATTGTGGCTTGTCTGACTTTGATGAGCCAGATTCATCGCCGACATGTGGCTCCTTTGTTTCCACAGAAACAGATTCATCACCAGATTTGTTAATCTCTTGATTAACTGCCTTCTCTTTCTTTACTCTCTTTTCTGTCCTCAGATTTGTATCTGATGAATTTGTTTTGCTTGATTTGTCATTCTTTGGCGAGTAAGACGATTTATCAGAACTTTTATCTGTTTTACCAGCTGTATCCGAGGACAAAATCTTCTCCAGATATTCTCTGGCCTTCTTCCTCTTCTTCCTCAGTCTGTCTTTTTGTCCCTGAGAAAGTTTCACTTTCTTTTCTTGAACTTTAGGTTCTTGAACCTTCTGTTCTTTGGGCTTGACATTGACTGGTTTCTTCACCTGCTTCTGAGATTCAACCCTCGATCTTCTCATTGATCTCATTGAGCAATCTCTAGCAATATGGCCAATGATGTTGCAGTTAAAGCATCTTCTTGACTCAAACCTCCAACTCTGGCAGTTAACAGCAATGTGTCCTTGATAACCGCATCTGTAACACACTCTGTTATCGTACCAATCACCATTTTCAGCCCAAACATTTAGATCAAAGCACTGTTTGGCTTGGTGATAATCTTTCCTCCTCTTGTTTGCTGGATTTGGCCTTTGAGCTCTGTGGTCTGACCTGCACCACTCATTACCAACAATTTTTGAATTTTCATTTTTTACTTTTTGTAACTTTTGATTGCGATTGGATGATTGATCTGATGAACTTTTATTTTCTTTTTGAACATTATTCAAAATTTTCTCTTTTTGTTTTTGTTCCACTTTCTTCTTCAAAGGTTTTTGCTTAGAGCATTCTCCCTTTTCAGTTGATTGTGGAACAGTTTCTTGAAACTTTTCTTTTAACTTCAAAAATAAATTCTTTTTCTTCATTTTTTCATTTTCATCATCAGATTTCTCATCACAATCTTCAACTTTGACTTTGTCAAAGTTTGTGACATTGTCACTTATTGGAACAGAATTAACTGGTTTAGGGCAGGGAATAGCTGAAGTATTCACAAAAACCTTCAACTTTTCTTCCCATTCCCTGATTTTACCTTCTAACTCTTTGATTTTCTTTTGAGCACATTCAGCTTCTTTTTCAAGTCGAATAATTTTTTCAAGATGAGAATTGATTGCAATTTGTTTTTCAAGATTGTTTTTACCAAACAAATCTCTCTCATCTTCTAAAATTTTTATTTGACTTTGAAAATCTTTCTCAATTTTTACTTTTTCATTTTCCAAATTGTGTATTTGAATTTTCAAAACATTTTTTGATTTTTTAAGATTTTTGTTTTCTAATGACAAACTCTCTACGTTTTTCAAGAGTTTGGCATTGTCTGTCTCAGATTTTTCACAGTTTAAGCATTTTCCAGGAATCTGTTTCTCTTCAGCTTTCGTATCAACCTTCAAAGCTGAAATATTTTCAACCTGTTTCTTCTCTTCATGAACACTTTCATCCTTACTCTCTTCTTCTGATGAATGATCAAAGATAGGTACGTCTTCTGCAACCTCTTTCTTTAACTCTGGTTCAGGATTCACAGATACAGGTTTTTCAGATTCTACTTTCTCAACCTTGACCGATGGAACTTGTTCAATCTGCTCAGCTCTGATCTCTTCTTTAACCATAACTGCCTTTTGATTCTTTCTTTTTGCATCTTGTTTTTCTTTCAATTTTTCAATTTTATCGGCATAAAATAACTTTCCACTACGTTGAACAGATGGAAGTTGTTGTTTAATATTTTCAAGTCTTTGGATTTCTTCTTCATACTTGTCACTCTCTTCATCAGACGAGTGATCAAAAACCGGAACTTTTTCCAAAACTTCTTTTGCTGAGACTGTTTCTTCTTCTTTCTTTATCGGAATATACTGATGAGATTCATGATACACATATGCCAACACTTCTTCAAAATCCATGTTTCGATTTCGAGAGTTCACAAAAACACAGACAAAACACAATCAGTTTAAAGACTTATCAATTAACCGAATAAGACTGTTACTCAAACTGATGAATATTCTGTGCAGACAGAAAGTTGACACACTGTGCGGACAGATTTGACCCGGATCAAATTCAAACTATGATAGGGCCGAACAAGCAATCTGAAATGAATGGGCTTTCTTTAAAAAAAACTTGTTTACGGGCCGAGAATCATCAAAAAACAATCACAACCAAACTGATTGGGCCGATCACTCTACTTGGGCTTTGAATTATAGTTTATTGTTACCGATAATAATCCACTATACCGATAATCACATAGCTTGATTGGACCTCAATGTATGACTGATCACATGCAATTGTTTGAACTAATAAATGCCGACAACCTTTAACACATCACTATGAAAGTGGCCGACACTCCTTTATAATAATCACATGCAACCTTGAACAAAAACAACATGTGACCGACTGACATCCTCGATTAATGAATCACTAAAGCTGGCAACAACACATGCAAACCATAAATGATACTGATCACCTCTCAAATCTCAGTGGACGACAACAATGCATGAGCCGACAACTGTTTAATTGTTTAACACAACCATATGAAATCACGTGATGATACTTGACCGTGAACTTTAACTCTAAAAACGATGTAAACACATGCAAAATCTGATCAACCGATACAACCTCGTGCAAAACTGACACAAGAGCGGAATCAGAGATTTTGAGCGGAATCACTCTGAAATACTGCTGACGTCACATTTCCTTCGAACATTTTCGAGCTGAATCTCAAAAATAATCAGTTTTACTTCGAATTTGAACATGAAACTTTCAAGGCTTTGTTAATCAACAATTCCGAACACACTGTGTGAATTTAAACCGATTTTGACTGTAAAATGTTTTGATTTTCGGAAAAAACAGATATAGAAGGTATAGAAAAGCAGAATTGTCGGCTGAATTGTATAGAACTCTTCTTCACTAGCTCTGATACCAATTGTAGGATCGAATTCGGACCTAAACGAGTCGATTAGAAGAGCTATTACTGATTTGAACGACGGAAACAGATAAATCAGATTCAATTCAGCGAGAATTCACTTTAATCTGTTGATTATATTGATCTGAATGACGTTTATAATTGAATCAACACTTCGGCAGCACTTCGTGGCTCACCGGAAGAACACACCTAGAACTATATGTGTGATTTCGCTCATACGACCTATATATAGGCAACATGATTCCGCTCATAGGGACATGACACAAAAGCAAAATCACATGATGACTCATGAGCGAAATCAGGGCATTGACATATAAGCGGAATCATCTTGACACATGAGCGAAATCACCTTGACACATAAGCGAAATCAACATTTACATATTACAAATCTGATTCTAAATGCTATTTGTCTTTTGTGAGGTGATGTCAATGATGACTTCATCATTATGATGTCATCATTGAAGATGATGACATCATCTTCTTCTTTCAGATCCAGATCCGCAACGAGACTGAGACTCGACATAAGACGAAGACGACAGATGTATGCACCAACAAGTGGGTATCGATTTTTAATCGTAACCTTTTTCAATTCTTGGTAATCAATGCACATACGCATTGATCCATCCTTCTTCTTGACAAATAAGATTGGTGCTCCCCATGGTGATGAACTAGGCTGTATGAAACCTTTCTCCAGAAGTTCGTCCAACTGTTTCTTCAGTTCTTGCATCTTCGCTGGTGCTAAACGGTAAGGTGCCTTAGCAATCGGTGCTATCCCTGGTATTAGGTGAATTCTGAATTCAACCTCTCTATCTGGCGGTAATCTAGGTAACTCTTCTGAAAAAACATCTGAGAATTTAGATACTACGGGAATATCTTTCAATTCTTTTCCTTTAGTGTTAATGATTATGGAAATCATATATACTACTGATCCTATCCTTGCATGGTTTGCTGTTTTCATCACAGAGATGATTTTTGTGGACCTGGTTGGCTTATCTCCTTTAATTGTAATCTTTTCACCCTTTGGTGAACTTGCTTGTACTGACTTTTGATCACATAGAATGCTCGCGTGATTGGCTACCAACCAATCCATTCCTAATATGAAATCAAATCCAGCCAGATTCATTGGATAAAGGTTAGCAATAAAACTATGGTTTAAAATTTCTATTCTTGCTCCCTACAAGATTTCAGTAATCTTAATTGATTCTCCATTTGCCATTTCTACCAGACAATCTTGTTGAAGTAGAGTTAATGGTTGATTGAGAAGTTTGCAGAATGAAGTAGTAATAAAACTTTGGTTTGCACCAGAGTCAAATAATACTTTAGCAAAAATATCATTAACTAAAAACGTACCGGCAATCACATTCGGAATCATCTTGGCTTCTTCAGCTGTCAAAACAAATGCTCTGGTATTCTTGGTAGTTTTGCTGTTTGTTGCTAGAGCTAGTTTCGCATAGTTCGGCTTGATATGCCCAGTCTCTCCACAGTTGAAGCATAAGTTATTGCTGGGTTTCTTCCTGCAGTCTTCTTCCTTGTGTCCAGACATTTTGCAGAAGTTGCAGTATATTGAGCATCTTCCTGAATGCTTCTTTTTGCAGTACTTACAGTAAGGTGCAGAGGTAGAACCTGTACTTTTCCCACGGTAGGTATTTCCATGACGAAATTATTGGGTAAGTCTTTGGGCTAAGTTCTTTCTTTGGTTTTCTTCTTGCGTACGTACCAATTCATCAGTCAAGGTATTGGCTAGTTCTACTGCTTCTTCTATGGTTTGTGGTCTAGCTGCTTTGACTACGTGTCTGATTTCACTAATTAATCCCCAGATGTAACGGGAGATTAATACTGGTTCTGGTGAGGCTAGGGTTGGCACTATTCTAGCATATTCAAAGAATATGGTGGTGTAACCTTTGCAGTCTATTCCAGTCATGTTAAGATTTAAGAACTTATTAGCGATTTGTTCTTTTTCATGAGGAGGACAAAATTTCCTTTCGACTATGTCCTTAAAGTCAGTCCAATCCATATTATAAATTTTATCACTTCCTCTAGACTGGAGAATGGTATTCCACCACTCTAGAGCTGCATTCTTAAAAATACTAGAAGCAAACATAATCTTATCTTCATCTGCACATTTGCTTATTTTTAAGACTGCTTCTGTCTTTTCTATCCAACATAAAGATGCAATGGCTCCTTCATTGCTAGAGAATTCTATTGGTTTGCAAGACTAGAATTCTTTGTAAGAACAACCATATGACATGGTTTTCTTCTTTTTGGAATAAGTAATTGGAGTAGCGGTCCATTATTCACGCTGTGACTGGGTTCAGTAGGTGGTCGTTTACTTCCACTTATAGTTTTATTATTTTTTGCTTCTTTAACGGTCTTGATAATATATGGCATAGCGTCTATAATTCCTTGTGCTACTATATGTTGGATGGCACTGTTATCTACTTGGTTTCCATTATTATTATTATTTTGGTTTTCCTGATTTACTTCGTTGTCTCCTCTGGATTATAAACATTTATCAGGTATTAATATCACAAAATAAGATTTAATGCAAACAATCATACAAACAATTGATCAAAAACGTCGAACATTGCGACTTTTACTCTTTTCATATATATATATATATATATATATATTACAACCTACAACTTAAATTTAAACACACTAATAGTTATGCATCGATAGATATTAGGTTATCTATTTTAGTTGATTTTTTTCAAACAACACACATTTATATATATCTGATGGGATTTTAACATGTTTATCAAAGCAATTTCATCCATATGAAATAAAAACGCAGCGGAAATAATGTTTAAAACATGTTACTTTTATAAGATATAAAATCATTTATATGCAAAATCCCAAAACCCGGATCCATATATGAAAATGCATACTATCAAACACAACCATAGGGTGTTTAGAATACTACCTTCTTGGAGTAATAGGATGATGAAACGGATGATGTTTCTTGAACGGTTGCCTTCAAGAGTAGAAGGCCTCAAGCTTGTATACCCCAAGCTTCCAACAAAACACCTTGAGATTAGCTAGGATTTAACACACTTGAATCAAAACCGAGAGCTCCTTGAACAACCCTTATGGCCGAAATTTTTGAGAGTGTTTCAAGTCTTCCACTAGTTCTTCATCTATGTTTAATTTTGTCATACAAAATTAAATAAAAACAAGTGAGAGAAATTGCCTCCCCATTTGACCAATGCATGAACCTCTAACCATGCAAAAATGCATGTTGTTTGATTAGACCAAAAGTCTTGAAAAGACCACCCAATCAAGAGGCTCCTACACATGCAAAAATGCATGAAATGTGATTGGAACAAGATCTTGTCTTGGTAAGACAAAAGGGGGGGGGGGCACTTCTTTATATATATATATATATATAAAATCAGATTTCTTTTATAAAATTAAAGTCTTGGTTTATTTATAACTTTTATAAATATAACACTACATAAATGCAAGACTTTATACAACTTTTTTTTAAAATGTTATTTAACCCATTAAATAACAAAATAAAATATTCTCTCAAAATAAATTATCCATATAATTTATTAGTTTATCAAGTGTAATTATTTAGAAAACCAGTTTCTAAATATTATAAGTGTTAATATTTATTTGTTTGATCATATCACAAATAAATAATATAAGTGTTTGTCTAGCTTGTTATTGGGTATGACTCGACTTGGATCATAACGTACTAGCCACATCAATTTAATATGTGTCTTGGGCATACAGAGTCCAACAATCTCCCACTTGCACAAGATACATAGAAGATTGATGCATGTAGTAAATGACGCCTAACTACGGTTTACTACCCCCAATACATATGACTATATTTGCCATTCAATAACATCATCCCTTTCAAGTCCCTTATTTGAACATGATTTAGGTGAATCTATCATTTATCCTTTCGTTACAGATGTCATGTTAAAACCAGAGACATAGAGTGATCGCTCTCTGTTGATTTAACTTTATCAGGCCTTAGACATCTTACTCTCAACGAATAAGAGGAACAAATCCCTTCTCGACTACATACGTCTCTCACAATCACCTTGTATCACACCTGAACTTAGCCTTTTGTACTGTCATATTACTGACAGCGAAGAAATAAGTCAAGACATAATATTTGGTGAATATCAAGACCCAATATGTATCTCAGGTCAGAGGATACTATGATATTCGCCTTTACTCAAAATTTACTTATGATCAATCACAAATGATTCCATGCAGTAATATTTGAGAGCGAGTCAGTCCAATATTTGTATCCACAAATATCTATGAACTTTGGCTGCAACACTTTGCTTTATATTCATATCTAATGAATATCCACCAATCCAAATTCATAATAGTCTTACATTCATATTTGTTCCCACAATTATGATCGACTACGGACATTTAGAATAATTAACTTATTCACGGATTTAAACATGCTAATATGAAACGTAACTCAAGATGCCATAAATGAGTTAAAATAACAATTGTTTCAATATCCAAATACAAAATTAGATCAAATCCAATCACTAGAATATCGAAGTCCGAAGGAACATGTGTGACCCTCATGTTTTCCTCTGTCAAGGAGCTTCGTGAGTGGATCCGCAATATTTTGATCGGTGTGAACTTGGCGGATACATATCTTTCCTTTTTCAACTTCATCCCTTATGTAGTTGAATCTCCGCTCGATATGTCTAGTCTTTTGGTGCGCACGAGGTTCCTTGATTTGAGCAATCGCACCCTCGTTATCACAAAAGATCTCTAGGGGATCTTGAATGGTAGGGACCACCCCTAGGTCGGCTATAAATTTCTTCAGCCATGCAGCTTCCTGGGCTGCCAATGAAGCGGCGATGTATTCTGATTCTGTAGTGGACAATGCTACCACGTCTTGTTTTGAGCTCTTCCAAGAGACTGCTCCTCCATTTAAAATGAAGACATACCCCGATTGCGATCGAGAATCACTTCGATCGTTTTGGAAACTCACGTCCGTGTAACCCTTTACAACGAGTTCCTCCTCACCAGATCCATATATTAAGAACATATCCTTAGTCCTCCTAAGATATTTCAATATGCTTTTAACAGCCATCCAATGACTGTTACCTGGATTTTGTTGGTATCTACTCGTCATGCTCAAGGCGCATGAGACGTCCGGTCTGGTGCATATCATTGCATACATGATGGATCCTATAGCTGACGCATATGGGATTCTTTTCATTTTCTCTTGCTCATCCTTTGAGCTTGGACATTGAGATGTATTCAATATTGTCCCCTTTTGAATAGGTACAAAACCTCTCTTAGAGTTCTCCATTTGGAACCTATTTAAGACTTTGTCAATGTATGCACTTTGGTTTAAACCTATCAAGCGCCTTGATCTATCCCTATAGACCTTTATTCCCAGAATGTAGGCTACTTCACCAAGATCCTTAATGGAAAAACAACTTCCAAGCCAGGTTTTTACACCTTCCATGGTTTGAATGTCATTCCCAAATAGTAGAATGTCATCGACATACAGTACTAAGAAAGTGATGATGCTCCCACTAGCCTTCTTATATACACAAGCTTCATCGCCGTTCTTGATGAATCCAAAATTCTTAATTTCTTCATCAAAACGGTGATTCCAACTTCTAGATGCTTGTTTCAATCCATAGATTGATTTCTTTAACTTGCATACTTTGTCAGGATGTTTTGGATCGACAAAACCTTCAGGCTGAACCATATAGACATCTTCATTAAGATATCCATTAAGAAAAGCCGTTTTGACATCCAATTGCCAGATCTCATAGTCATAATATGCAGCTATGGCAAATAATATCCTTATTGACTTTAGCATCGCCACAGGCGAGAAGGTCTCATCATAATCAATTCCTTGAGTTTGAGTGAAACCTTTTGCTACAAGTCTTGCTTTATAAGTATCCAAGTTACCATGCATATCAGTTTTCTTCTTGAAAACCCACTTACTACCAACTACTTTAGAGTTAAGTGGTGGCACAACCAATTCCCAAACTTGTCATACATGGATTGCATCTCTATGTTCATGGCTTCAAGCCATTTGTGGCAATCGGATTTTGACATTGCATCATGGTATGTGGTTGGTTCATCTGAATCTACCACGTAGCATCCATCCATGAAAAATCCATATCTTTCAGGTGGATTACTAATTCTACCAGATCTGCGAACATTTTGTGTGTTCTGATCAACCTCTTGATCGTTTTCAACAACCTCTTGTTGAGTGCTAGTATCAACCAAACGTGTATCGTCTTGTGGTTCTTGATCCTCCTCAAGTTCCACTCTTCTATCATTGGTTCCTTCCATAAGGAACTTAGCTTCTAAGAACTTACCCTTTCGAGCAACAAATACCTTTTTCTCGGTTGGGTCGTAGAAATAATATCCTATATCATCTTTAGGATATCCTACAAAGATACACTTAGTAGATCGGACTTCCAATTTATTTGGAGTGTATTGCTTAACATAAGCTTCACAACCCCAAACCCTTAAGAATGATAATGATGGAGGGTTTCCATGCCATATTTCAAAAGGTGTCTTTTCCACTTTCTTGGTTGGGGCCATATTTAATATACGGACTGCGGAGAGCAAAGCGTAACCCCAAAATGATAGAGGCAATGTGCTTCTAGCCATCATAGATCGAACCATATCTAATAGAGTTCGATTTCTCCTTTCGGACACACCATTGTGTTGTGCTGTTCCAGGTGGAGTAAGTTGTGAGATAATCCCACAACTCCTAAGATGATCTTGAAAAACACCACTAAGGTATTCACCTCCTCTATCGGTGCGAAGGACTTTGATTATTTTCTTGAGTTGATTTTCTACTTCACTTTTGAAGTCTTTGAACATTTCAAATGCTTCATCCTTGTGTCTTAGTAAGTACACATAACCATAACGACTATAGTCGTCGATAAAGGTAATGAAGTATCTTTCACCATTCCTAGTCATCGGCTTAAAAGGACCACATACATCTGAATGTATGATACCTAGTAAGTCTTTAGCCCTTTCAAAAGTTCCACTAAAGGGTGTCTTGGTCATTTTGACTTGTAAACAAGATTCACATACATCAAATGAATTATCTTCATTTGTATTCAAAAGACCATTTTTCTGAAGTGTATGTATGCGATTCTTGCTTATATGTCCAAGGCGACAATGCCAAAGGTAGGAATCACTCAAATCCATTTTGAGTTTCTTGTTGGTTACTTGGTACATTGAGCTATCATATGATGTGTTATCATGATCTAATTCATAAATACCATTTAAAGACATATCTTTAAAATAAAACACATCATTCAAAGAAACATAAATGTCTTGGTTAACAAATTCGAAATTAAAACCACATTGTCTTAAAAGGGAAACTGAAATTATGTTCCTAGTTAAACTAGGAGCATACAAAACATTTTTCAAAATAACTTCCAAACCACTTGGAAGCTCTAAAACGTAGTCTCCTTGAGCTTCGACTTCAACCTTTGCTCCATTGCCCATGAAGAGACTAGCGTCTCCCTTCTTGTAATGTCTATTTCTTTTGAACCCCTGCAACGAATTGCAAATATGAGTTCCACATCCGGTATCCAGTACCCATGTGTTAGAATAAATAACATTTAGCTCAACATGTATCATGAAGATAGTACCCGAGGTTTGCCCTGCATCCCTCTTGTTTTTCAACTCCTTGAGATAGGTTGGACAATTTCTCTTCCAGTGTCCTATCTCACCACATTCAAAACATGGGTCATTCGTAGCAACCTTTTGCTTCTTCTCTTTTGGTTTGGCGGGTTCTGCTTTAGCTTTTCCCTTTCCCTTTCCCTTGACGTGTCCCTTTCTTTTAGCATAGGTTGCTTTAGAGTCGGGGTGGGGCCTCTTCTTATTGCCACCTTCATTGATCGCTAGGACGGGTAAAGCCTTTTTGCCCATACTTGCTTCGGCCATTTTGAGCATTGCATGAAGTTCACCAATGCTCTTGTCCCATCCATTCATGTTGTAATTCATTACAAAGCTTTCAAATTTCTTTGTTAAAGAGTTGATGATCAAATCCGTAGCCAACTCTTTAGAGACGTGACAATTTAGCCTTTCGAGGAGATCAATGTGGCTTTTCATCTTAAGGACATAAGATGATACCGATTGGGTTTCCTCCATTCGACATGCATGAAGTGCTCGAACAGTTTCGAAGCGTTCTACCCTTGCTTGTTGTAGGAACATTTCCTTTAACTGGGTAATCATGTCGTATGCCCCGTGATGTTCAAAATCCTTTTGAATTTCGGGAATCATAGTTCCCAACATGAGGCATGAGGCTTGCATGGAGTCCTCGGTATACTTAACCCAATCGTTGTAGGCTTCCACATCTTCCACGTTAGGTTCATCGGGAATAGGATCGTCCAACACATAGGATATCTTCTCTTGCTTGAGAACGATTCTCAAGTTTCGAAACCAATCCATGAAGTTGTTATGGTTGAGACGATCCTTTTCAAGGATGGTTCTTAGTGATAGGTTTAGGATGATTTGGTTAGTCGGGTTTGCATTGTTAGCGGCCATCTACAAAATTTAACAAGTTCAATTTTAGTATTTTCGATATTATTATATTTTAATCATTAATACCCTTTTGTGTCTTAAAGACAATTAATAATTAAAATCTAGAATCCAACGTTACATTTAAATATTGGTTAGGTGACCTTTATCCCTCTATTTAAATTAACAAGGTAGTCAACGTCTGACAATTGCAACTCTTTGCAATTTCTAGCCGTATGGGATCGGTTAAACATCTTTTTGTTTAGTTGGCATGTTTAATCCCATCAACACCTTTGTTCCCCATGCTTTGGTGACCCTAAGTTCATGGTTTTCAAATCAAGTCATCCAACTTACACACACGTGTGAGTTTATTCACATAAGTGGTTAGGTGACCTTTATCCCACAAACATGGTAAACCCACCTTGAACATACAAGTTCCCTCAAATGTGGTTAGGTGACCTTTATCCCACAATAAGAGTTCCCAAGTGTTTCGAGTGTTGTATAACGGGATGGTGTTTGACTTGTTTTATAAAAGGGTTTTTAATATTTCAAAATTCTAGTTTAGAAAATATTATGTACCATACATTTGCATGCATTCAAATCAATGGTACTTTAGTGAAAGCTAATTTTCAAGGTTCTTTTTAATAAAACCCATTTTATTATAAAATCATTAATTTTTAATAAAACCCTTATTAACCATTTTAATGATTTTGTCAAGAACCAATTTTACGCTTGTTGTTGATTATTAGTTTGTTAAGTCATGCATATCTACATATCATCTAAACAACAAAATAAACAACCACACAAGCATAACATACATAACAACAGGTGCATAACCATAGCCAACTATTTTGACAACACTTGTTAGCCGAAACAAGTGTGCTAAAAGGTCCTTCCTAAAGGGTGAAAATGACACAAGTAATGTGTCGATGGACTCCCCTTGATCCCGCATCCAAATGCTTCAAGTATCCTTCTTGTGTTGTGATTTCTCCACCTTCTTTGAGCTTCCAAAAGTCTTTTATTTTCAGATCCAAACTCCTTTGGACCTCAAAAATGTGTTTTGGTTTTCGGGTTAAAATCCCGTTAAGAACGATGAAGTTCTTTGGACCGAATATTATTGTCCAAACCAAAACCGCATTTTTTGTGTGCATCTTCTTTTACAAAATATATCCTAATACATTTTTTCTAGTAAAATAAAATGCACCTAATCTATTTATTTTACATACCAAATGAAAATAAATAAATTACATATCTTCTGATGGAAGAACAAAATAATAATTATTACAACCCAATGAATAATTAATAAAATTAAATCACAACACAATCATTCAACAAAAGGTCATGGCTAGGTTATATGCACCAAAATATATATCCAAATATATATATATATATATATATATTAATTTCAAGAAGCATAAAAAATGGTTCCCTTTTAATAACCATTTTCGGCTATGTCCAAAAAACCGAAAAGGTAAGTTTTGTCCAAACAAACAAATCATCCATATGAAATAATTTTTCAAGATTCTCTTATGCATGTAAGAAAATAATCTTGAAAAACCAAGGGATAACCATGTTAAAATTTTCGGCCATAGGGTTTTATCTAAACCCGAAACCCGAAATTTTTAATCTATTGAAGCATGCACTCATATAAGCAGCTCTAGATACCATTGATGGGATTTTAACATGTTTATCAAAGCAATTTCATCCATATGAAATAAAAACGCAGTGGAAATAATGTTTAAAACATGTTACTTTTATAAGATATAAAATCATTTATATGCAAAATCCCAAAACCCGGATCCATATATGAAAATGCATACTATCAAACACAACCATAGGGTGTTTAGAATACTACCTTCTTGGAGTAATAGGATGATGAAACGGATGATGTTTGTTGAACGGTTGCCTTCAAGAGTAGAAGGCCTCAAGCTTGTATACCCCAAGCTTCCAACAAAACACCTTGAGATTAGCTAGGATTTAACACACTTGAATCAAAACCGAGAGCTCCTTGAACAACCCTTATGGCCAAAATTTTTGAGAGTGTTTCAAGTCTTCCACTAGTTCTTCATCTATGTTTAATTTTGTCATACAAAATTAAATAAAAACAAGTGAGAGAAATTGCCTCCCCATTTGACCAATGCATGAACCTCTAACCATGCAAAAATGCATGTTGTTTGATTGGACCAAAAGTCTTGAAAAGACCACCCAATCAAGAGGCTCCTACACATGCAAAAATGCATGAAATGTGATTGGAACAAGATCTTGTCTTGGTAAGACAAAAGGGGGGGGGGACTTCTTTATATATATATATATATATATATATATATATATATATAAATCAGATTTCTTTTATAAAATTCAAGTCTTGGTTTATTTATAACTTTTATAAATATAACACTACATAAATGCAAGACTTTATACAACTTTTTTTTTTTAAATGTTATTTAACCCATTAAATAACAAAATAAAATATTCTCTCAAAATAAATTATCCATATAATTTATTAGTTTATCAAGTGTAATTATTTAGAAAACCAGTTTCTAAATATTGTAAGTGTTAATATTTATTTGTTTGATCATATCACAAATAAATAATATAAGTGTTTGTCTAGCTTGTTATTGGGTATGACTCGACTTGGATCATAACGTACTAGCCACATCAATTTAATATGTGTCTTGGGCATACAGAGTCCAACAATATTTATATATCTATATTATTATTATTATTAGGCGTTATTCATCTAGAACTGCATTTCTCGCTCATCATACTTCCACACGAGCTTTTCTCCTATCTGTCGTATCCTCTCCCCTTCTTCCACTAATTCCTCACCATATGTGCGGAGTTCCTGCACATTCTCTTCACTCATGGGTGATCGTGGTGCGGGTACTGGGTTAGGGTATTGAGGTATAGGTTCTCCATATGGGTACGGGTTGCTTAACACATCCTGAATATACCGATCGTCATTCCAATACGGATCTAAAGGATTAATGTCGGTATACAGAGCTATGGGATTTGGTATCGGTTCTTCCTGAGGATAGAGCTCCTGATATCCCCTATGGTCTTCTTCCCATGGATCATATGCTAGAGGATTAGGTGCTGGGATTCTAGGTATCTCGTTAGGGTCAAATGCTGGTATGAGAAATTGATTTCCTTAGTTAAGTTCTATCTCCATTGGTTGGGTTGGAAATAATGGCAATGGTTGTGGTGCAACTATCTGATCAAGGTTTGGATCTGCTGCAGTGGTGGCTAGCATATGAAAGTTTACCAACTGTCTGTTAACTGCTTCTTGGGTTTGGGCATTTATTTCCCTATTGGCTGCTGCTAATGCTCTTTGTTGTTGTAACTTTCTCATCCGCTTTCTCCTCTCATGTGTTCCCCTACTAAACCATCCTCTCTTTTTCGAAGGGAATGGTTCCTTGGATTACGCCTTAAAGATGAAAATTCCCTATTCAGTATTAGCAGAATACCCTAGAGGAGTAGGCTGTGATGAAGTTCCTTCACTCTTTGGGGAACTAGCTAGGTGACGGTAAGCGTCAGACGTACCTTGCTCACTCATACTGTAAACTAACAGATTGTCAAATAATAAAAAAGAATAATATACATATATACACATAATCACATAGATTATTTCCTAACATAACTGATAAAAATATTGGTGTCAGTAGAACACTTCTGTGGCTTAAACCAGTGGCTGTAGCTCTGATACCACCTCCTGTCGCAACCCCCGACCCCTTGCCCCGAGGGGCGGGTGGCTGCGAGATGCACAGAGCCGGTTGTATCGGTGTTTATTAATTTGGCAGCGGAAATTAAACATCAGGACCGTAGTTAGGAAATAGTTTCTTAGAGTTAAAATACCACACTTTTATAAATAATAACTACATGGGAAAAAAAACCCAAGTTTCCATTATAATATATTTATAGGGATAAACCCTAATTTATTGAAATAAAACTTCATTCTTATTTAGGTAACTTTTATAGCCACTTTTCCAAGCCTTCAGTGCTCTCCGGTTGGCTTCTATTAGCTTCACATTAAGTTACCTGAAACGCGTTTTAAAATGTTTTATCAGCAAGAAATACTGGCGAGTGCATCCCAGTTTTATCAAAACAAGCCTTTATATTTTTACAATATTAAGGGCGATTACAATGTTTATATCTACCCAATTACTACCCACGGTACTGTCAATCCTGACTTGTGGTCATGCTACTATTCACAATATAGTAACAAGTAATGTTTACAAAACCCCAACATACCGACAGTAATTGTAGAATACGTAGACTCAATCACTGTTATCATAATTTAAAACAATTGAGGTTTTGTTAAAACAGTTTGGTAGAAAAAGAGAATGACTCACTTTGCTGACTTAGATAATACTACTGCTTTCTGGTGACTTCCTGGTTATAATCTATTAAAATTAAACAATGCACACGTGTTAGTAAGATACCCCAATTTACATTATCCATACACCCGAGACAAAACTCCAAGGACTGAGTCAGGCAGAGCCTTGACATGCGTTACGGAGCCCTAGATCAATCGGGTAGAGTAACTAATACGTAATCGGAGGTTATAATACTTACAATGAGGCAGAGCTTCCCTTTTTAGGGGTATTATATCGAGCGACATTATTGCTATTATATGGTATTTAAGAGAGAAAAGAACTTGAATGAGATTTACTGAGGCTGGAGGCCTCCTTAAATAGGTCTGATCAGGGTTCTCTCGCGCCCCGCGAGAGTTATAAGGCTAGGCCTTCGCGGCCCGCGAGACCACTAGGGTAGGCCCTAGCTTGGTCGACTCACACCGTAGAACTCATACGAGGGGGGACACGTGGCACAATGTGGTGCCGCCTTGTCACGCCCCGTGACAGACCCAGAGGAATGGGTCGCGCCCCGTGAGCGGCCTTAAATATTTGTTTTATTTAATTTTTATAAATATAAAGGTATTTTAAACTTGTTTTTCGTATACGGGGTATATTTTAAGACGTGTAGGGGTGTGTTTAGGATTTTTAGGAGAGTTGTTATAATCTTGTCCGTCATCTCTTGTATGAGCTCGGGACCGGTGATTTGAGCTTCTCCGATCTCGTGTTGACAAATAGGCGAACGACACTTATAACCATACAATGTCTCGAATGGTGCCATTTGAATACTCGCGTGGTAGTTGTTGTTGTACGAGAATTCGATCAAAGGAAAGTGCATATCCTAGTTGCCACCGAAATCGATTACGCAAGAACAAAGCATATCCTCTATAGTTCGGATAGTGCGATCGGTTTGACCATCGGACTGAGGGTGGAAATTAGTACTAAGATTGAGGTGAGTACCAAGAGTGGATTGAAACGTATTCCAAAGACGAGAGGTGAAACGACCATCACGGTCTGAGATGATGTTAATGGGAATACCATGACGACAGATGACTTCATCCGTGTAGATACGAGCCAATTTCTCGACTTTGTAATCTTCATGAACGGGGAGAAAGTGAGTGGATTTGGTCAATCGATCAATGATTACCCAAATACTGTCATAACCAGATGAGGTATGGGGAAGCTTGGTAATAAAGTCCATTGAAATACTCTCCCATTTCCAGACAGGAATTTCTGGTTCTTTGAGTAAGCCAGAGGGACGCTGATGTTCAGCTTTGACCTTAGAGCAGGTGAGGCACTTGGAATTGAAGGTGTCAATATCTTTCTTCATGCCAGGCCACCAATATGACGTACGCATGTCGTGGTACATCTTATCAACGCTAGGATGAATAGAATATCAAGATTTTTGTACTTCCTTCATTAAGAGTTCACGAAGATCATCGTGATTAGGAACCCAAACACGATCAAGATAGTATAAGATACCATCAGATTTGGTTATGATTTGACCTTCTGCATCACATTGCATCTCGTTATAGAGGTTACCCTCATTAACTGATGAATATTAGGCTTCTTGATTGCAGTTTCAAAGATTGTCGACAAGTTAGAAGCAACAAACACTCTTGACACGAGTTTTACGACTAATAGCGTCAGCCACGATATATGCTTTACCTGGATGGTAGCGAATTTCGCAGTCGTAGTCGTTTAACAACTCGACCAGCGACGTTGATGCATGTTGAGTTCCTTTTGATTGAAGATGTGCTGAAGGCTCTTATGGTCGGTGAAGACCACACACTTTGTACCATAAAGGCAGTGTCGCCATATCTTCAAAGAAAAAACAATTGCACCAAGTTCACGATCGTGCGTAGTGTAGCTTTCTCACGAATCTTGAGTTGCCTCGACGCATATGCGATAACCTTGTCCCGTTGCATAAGAACGCAACCAAGACCTTGGTTTAATGCATCGTAATACATGACGAAATCATCGTTACTGTCGGGAAGAGCAAGGATAGGAGCATTGCAAAGCATGTCCTTGAGGGTTTGAGAAGACTCCTCTTGTTCACGACCCCAAACAAAAGGTTTATCTTTTTGAATCAACGAAGTGAGAGGGACAATGGTTTTTGAAAAGTTTGAAATGAAGTGACGACAATAACCAGCTAGACCAAGGAAGGAATGGATTTCAGACGGAGGCTTAGGAGCAATCCAATTCTTCACAGCTTCGATTTTTGCAGGATCAACGTGAATACCAAGTTCGTTGACGGTGTGACCAAGGAATTGAACTTCTTTCAGCCAAAACTCACACTTGGAGAATTTGGCGTAATGTTGTTTAGTAGGAAAAAGTTGAAGGATAAGACACAAGTGTCGCTTGTGCTATTCTTGTGTCTTGGAGTAGATAAGGATATCGCCGATGAAGACGATCACGAAACGGTCGAGATAAGTCTTGCACACACGGTTCATCAAGTCCATGAAGACCGCAACTGAGTTGGTCAAACCAAAGGGCATGACCACGAATTCGTAATGCTCATAACATGTACAAAACGCGGTTTTGGGTATATCTTCTTCGAGGACTTGAAGTTGATGATAACCAGAATGGAGATCGATCTTGGAAAAGCATGTCGCGCCTTGTAATTGATCGAAGAGATCATCGATGCGAGGAATAGCATATCGGTTTTTTTACTGTAATCTTGTTGAGCTCACAATAGTCAATGCACATCCGAAAAGATCCATCTTTCTTCATGACGAACAGCACGAGAGCGCCCCAAGGAGAAGTACTAGGGCGTAAAAAGCCTTTATTAAGAAGCTCTTGAAGTTGGCTAGATAGCTCTTGCATTTCCGAGGGTGCTAAACGATAAGGAGACTTAGCGACAGGCGTAGCGCCAGGCACTAATTCGATACAAAAGTCAACAGAATGAGGAGGAGGAGGACCAGGGAGACCCTCAGGGAAAACGTCAGGAAAGTTGCAAACAATAGGAACATCACTCACGCTTAGACCCTTATCCTTCTTTTCCACAATGTGGGTAAGAAAGGCGAAGGAACCCTTGCACAAGTATTTGTTCGCTTGAGTACACGAGATAAGCTTGAGACCTTTAGAAGGTTTCTCACCATAGACGTATAGAGAATCACCATTAGGAAGAGGAAGAAGAATAAACTTCTCAAAACAAACGACTTCAGCACGAACTCGCCTAAGCCAATCCATGCCTACTGTGATATCGAAGCTACCCAATTGCATGGGTATGGGGTCGATTGAAAACGTATGATCGCTAAGATTTAAAGAACACTTAGAAAGAATAGAATCGACAGTGACAGATTTACCGTTAGCGACTTCGACCGCGAATGATTTGGGCAACTTAGAACGTTTACACTTAAGCAAAGGTTCGAATTCAATAGATACAAAACTTGTATCCACCCCAGTATCAAATAAACACGAAGCATAGACATTGTTAACGAGAAACGTACCATTAATGACGTCGTTGGCGTTCTGAGCCTATGCTGCAGTGATGACAAAAGCTCGCCCACGAGCTTGTTGAGGCTGCTGTTGGTTGTTGTTATTGGTGTTACGTTGCGGCCATACGTTGGAGAGATGATTTGGATCGCTACACTTGAAACATACATGACCAGTGGGTGGTTGAGGTTGGGCTTGGTTTGGTGCGGGCTTTAGGGTTGCTGCAACGGTTTGGTTTTGGTTGGCTAGTGGCTTTGGGTCACTATGACATTGGGTGGCAAAATGGCCAAAGCTATTGCAATTCGTGCATAGGCGGCATGGTGTGTGAGCAGGGTGATGATACAAACAACTGTTACATTTGGGATGAGTCCTAGTGTAAGCTTTCTTGGTAGGCTCGGGATTGGTTGGTGCAACTTGTTGGAATGGCTGAGGGTTTGGCGGAGTGACTACCGCACTGTTCTAGCTTGAAGTGTCACACCCCAACCGATGATGGAAACATCAGAGTGAGACGAAAACGAGATTACTCGAGACTTCATAACACTACTATGACCATAATTAACAGAAAACTGATTTCATTCATTTCATAACATTGTCAAGTTACAATACATGTAAAAAAAGTACAACAATTGTTCCAAAGTACAACAACATTACATGAAACAAAATACAACAAAATAATACAAGTACAAAAACCTATCTAGTGATTCAAAATGGGTTTCTAAAGTGTCCCTACTAGATTTCATCAATGGCAACATCATCAACCTGCAATATGTTTAAAATACATGGTTCAATACAAAAGTATTGGCGAGTATACAAGTTTGATACATAGCATAAGTATAAAAAGATTTAAACGAACCCACATGGCAAACTCAGTTATCAAGATTAACATAAAACTGGCATGTGAATATTCGAGTCAATCCTCTGATTACCGCATGTATTAAACTTAATATGACCACAAGACTACGAGCGATGCGTTACTCCTATAGCGCTATACATGTTAAGGGGAGGCTCGTACGAAGTTAATGACAAGTTTATCACATAAGAATGTTCCAGAAACATGAATCAAGTATAACATATTAGCATGCATGTATTGGATTATTTGTGTGATTGAATAAAAGTCTAAGTGTAACTGTGTAGGTTAATAGGTAAACATATTGCACCCAAAGTGTAAAACAAAAAAAGGGCGTTTGAGTATACTCACGATTTTGCTAAATCTTCTTTAGTTAAATCCCGCGAGCATTGAGTTGATGATGAGAGCGCTTGGAACACCAAGGTTAACCTACAGGGGGTAAACGAAGGTTTGAGTTGTTGGATATTTGAATGGAGGATTTGGATTCGGAATTAAAGTACATAGTATATAGTATGAAAGTAAAACTTAAATAAAACATATATTCTGTCTAGGCATTTGTTACGACACTGAGTTTTCTGTGATTTTACGGGTCCTAATTTTCCCATTAGAATCAGTAACGAGGAACGTTGTTGGCCCATGTAATAAAACCTAGAAGAATAGATGATACTTAAAGCCAAAACTGGTTCTCAACAGTTGATCATCAATAAGCAATGCATGTCCTAAGTTCCCTTCAATAGCAGTGCTTCTATCAGCTGATGACTCTAAGTACTGATCCCCTCAACAACAACTGCTGATCATAAAGACTGAAGACCTAACAACTGCTGATTGTCAAAGGCCTGATCAACTATTGAAGAAAGCACTCATAAACAACATCAGTGCTTAGGCAACAACAATGGAAAGCAACATCAGTGTTTTATGTATCAGTTGTTTAATGTAACTATGCTTTGTATAGATCAGTGTTTAGAGGTTGTTAGTCTGTTAGATGTCACAGTCTAGGTGACGTCAACATTAGATGCTCAATGGTTAGGATTGTACTATAAATAGAACAGTACCTGTACTGTTCTATTAGCTCTTTTGCACACATTCATCTTGTACGAACTAACTGTGAGCTCAGGCTGAGGGGGAGTTTAGTATTGCATGCATGCATAATTGAATCTTGTAATTCATACAATCATTCGATTAATGAAATCATGTTTGCTGAAAACTATTCTCCTGTGATTGTGTTCTAAAGTTTGATTTCTATTTCTGCTACAATACATCTCTGTTTTTACCTTCTTACATTAATCATTTAATTAAAAAGCACAATAAAAGAAACTCAGATCCTAACAATTGGTATCAGAGCATAGAACAGTCAAATTCGATCTAACAATCAATTTGATATAAAAGTTCAGCTCAAATCCATTGATACTTAAGTTGTTCATATTTAGTTGAAAAATAGAGTAAAGGGTAATCACATATAAAAGTTGATTATTCAAAAACATCTGTAAAACAACCAAGATGACATCACACTCACAGGACCCTCATAACACCGGAACACTATTCAAGCCACCTATTCTTGTCAGATCCGGGTACGATATCTTGCAACGTAGGATGGGCCATGTGTTAGCTCAGCAAAACACCGGCTGCTAGAAGTCAGTCATCTTTGGACCACATGTTCCAATGGTGCCTAGCACAGAAGATCCCAAAGGCCAAGTGCCTAAAAGCCTTGAAAATTACTCAGAACTAGGGGTGTAAATGAGCCGGGCCAAGCCCGAGCTCGACCAGGCTCGAGCTCGGCTCGTTAGGTTTTTATGAAGCTCGAGCTCGAGCTCGGCTCGGTTCGAGCCTACTTTTTTGAGCTCAAGCTCGGCTCATGAGTAAAACCTAAAGCTCGAGCTTGGCTCGAACTATTTTGAGAACAACCTTAAACGAGCGAAAAACTCAGCTCGAGCTCACTTCGACATCGCTTAAACGAGCCAAAGCTTGGCTCTAGCTCGGATCATCAATGTTATCATCATTATTAATATATATTATATATAAAAAAATTAAAATTTTGTATGGGCTCGTTTAGGCTGGCGAGCCTAAACAAGCTTTGTATTTCAGGCTCGAGCTCGGGCTCGATAACAAAACGAACTCTATTTTAGGCTCGAGCTCAGGCTCGTTAAGGCTCGGCTCGTTCGAGCTTTTAACCGAGCCGATCACGAGTAGCTCTCGAGCCTCTAGGCTTGTTTACACCCCTACCCAGAACAAGATTTTCAAAAAATTGAATTAGATGCAAAGGATTTTAGCATAGTGGCTTCAACTCTCCCAAATGATATTTATGCTGGACTGTTACATTGTAACAGTGTCAAAGAGCCGTGGGATGCACTAAAAGAGCAGTTCGTTGGAATAGAAGAGGTTATCGAAAATAACATGGAGGTTTCAAATCAACAGTATGAAACCTTTTATCATGTCAAAGGAGAGTCTCTAACCCAACAGTTTGAAAGATTTAGCTGTCTCATTAGTGAACTTAAACTTGTTAATGTTGAATTTGCAAAGTCCACTTTAAATAGTAGGTTTCTAAGGTCATTACCAGACAAATGGGACACTATAGCTTTTGTAACAAGAAATTCTATGGGTTTTAAAGAGCTAAGTTTGACCCAGCTTCATGGTCGACTCCTCACCTATGAGATAGAGTTGAACTAGAAAAATAAGTTACAGGAATCTGGGAAGGTTGCTGATTATTACACCTTTGGTAACACAACACTTCTGGGTTAAGAGGAATCTGGTGGTAGTAAGGATCAAAGTTATGATCATTACATTGACGTAACTGCTGGTGGAGCTTTTAACAAATCTGATACTTACTCACCCAACTATGCTTTTACAGCAAGTGGGGAAAACCAGAATTCTATCAACTTATCCTTTGAGCTCAATGACCTCCAACACTTTGATCCCACTGATCCGGAGGAAATGGATATTTTGCACCAACTAGCACTACTGAGTGTAAGAACCAGCAAGTTTTATAAGAGAACAGGAAGAAAATTTCTAGGGTTACATGGGAATCTAAAAGTGGGGTTGGATAAATCAAAAATTAAGTGCTACAAGTGTAACAGGCTAGGACACTTTGCTAGAGAATGTAGAAGTTAAAATAATGGACCAATCATTACACATCCTAGCCCTAGACCTCAAAATATACAAAATACTGTGCACTATTCTCAATATACCCCTGCTGCTCGTGTAAACACTGCTCATTATGCACACCTGTAACAACTATTCTAGTGCAATATGTTCAAACCCCTGTTCCACAAATCCAGTATGTCCAAGCCCCAGTCTCTCAGGTTCAAGTGCAATAACCTGCACCACAAAATGCTGCACAAACATCTGCTCCAGCAGAAGCCAGCCAGCAAAGCTTCTTTACCAAAGGCTTTGTTGATTGGAGTAGCATGCCTGATGAGTTATCCGATGAAAATTTTGCTCTATTTGCTAAGAATGATACTCCTTGTGATGAATTTTGTTTTGCAACATTAGAGTCAATTCCAGAAGGGTTGGAAAGTGAAGAAGTGGATTCCAGTGCTGAAACAGTGGATAAAGTTGCTGAAGTAGTGGTTACTACTGTTGTTGGTGAATAACTGTTAGAGAAGGAACCTGAACCACTGTTAGAACCTCTTGCTGACCCATGGTGTGTTGAGAAAAAGTTAAAAATTTTAAAAGATGAAGTGGAGAAGGACACCAGTGCTTGTGAAAATGTCTATGACTATGCCATGATGGCTGCAGCTAAGGTATCACCTCAGGTCTTGGAAAACCTATGTTCAGACAAGTGCATCATAGCATTTGCTAATGTTAAAGAGGTGAATGAAAACCTTAGAGATAAAATTTTGAAAGACAAAGTACAATTTGAAAAATCTGTTAAAGAATTGAAAAACAAATTGTATGATAAAGATAATGAGATCTACAGTCTTAAACATGAACACAGCATAACCAAGGACCAACTCCAAGCCATGATAGAGAAATATCAAGCTTGTAAAAAGGAGTTGGAATCCACCCAAATCACTTGTGAGAAATGGGTGGAATCCTGCAAAGGTTATGAGCTGTTGTTAGAGAAACAGATCAAAATCAATGTAAAATTTGGCATAGGATTCAGGAAAAATGACAAAGTTGAAAACACTACTGTAAATGAGTCTGGTTCTTTTGAGATAATACCAACAAACAAGGATGGTCAAGAAATTAAAATAACTAATAAAAATGGTAACAAAATCATTTTGGAAAGGCTAGAGGGGTCATCAACCTTTGAGGAGATTGAAAAATATCAATTCAAACCCACCTGGTCAGATGAGTGTAACATCCTTGATAATTTCAAACCAATGGATTTTTCCATAGTTGAGGGTGTGAAAGAACCTAAGGCTAAGATCATTCCTCTTAAAGACATCCCAACAGTGGTTCAAAACGTGAAAAGAGGAAGAAAAGAGAAAAAGTTAAAAATTTGTTTTGTGACTTTGTGAAAAGAGAAATCATTCCACAAATGATTGTTTTCACTTAAAAGCTTATGATATTAACAAAACAAGCATAATTGAGTCTGCACAAAGTTGCACCATCTATGGAAAAACCAACCATCTCACTCATGAGTGTGTGTACCTCAAAACTTTTGAGGTTAAAAGAAAAGAGTACACCTCAAAAACACTTGTGAGTTCATCAAATTCATCCATCAAGAAATAACAACCATTTGTGTCTGTCCAAACAGCTATTACAAAACAGTTGAACAAAAACTCTGCTCCTAGAGATGTTCAAGTGACAGATGCACCTCCTGCCAACCAATTTCAAAGAGGAAAAGGTCAACCTCCATACCAAAGGGTCCCACATGTTTATGAGGCTTACAAAAGGCCTTCTAAACCAAAAGTGAACAGCCATCCTTTGGATTTCAACACCTGACAAGAAATGGTCCAGAACAGTGGTTAGAGAAAAATGGTTCAAAAATTGTTCAAACCCCTGAGCTAACCATTGTCCATGTTCCTGGACTTGATACTCACTCTGTTGTGACCCCATCCAAAGCCTTATTGGCTTTGGAGACCCTCCTAAACTAATTGTTTACTTGATGCGCAGGGAGCTTCTGCATGCTTAGATAGTCTTTGGTATGTAGATAGTGGAGGCTCCAAGCACATGACTGGATGTAGAGCCCTACTCAAAGAATTCAAAAATCATGGAGGGGTGATATATCCTTTGGTAACAATTCTAAGGTAAAGGTGTTGGGGTCTGGAACAGTTTAGTCAGGAAAAATCAAGTTTGAAAATGTCAATCTTGTTGATAATCTAACGTTCAACCTCCTTAGTGTTTCACAAATGAGTGATAAAGGCTATGGGTCATTCTTTACTAAGGAGAGTTGCAAGATTGTTGGACCAGAAATGGTGAAAAAGATTGAAGAAATAATAGCCAAAGGAAAAATACAACTTGTTGCTCAAAGGAGTGACAATGTGTATGTAGTTGATTTGTCAAAAGAGAGCCTAATGACTGATGCCTGTCTGTTCTCAGCTGCCTCTAACAAAGAGACAGAATTATGGCACAAAAGACTTGGGCACACAAATCTCAAGATAATCACTACTTTATCAAAACAAGGCCTTGTAAGAGGTCTTCCACAAAAATTGTTTACTTGTTATGAGCATTGTGTTTCCTGTTTAAAAGGTAAACAACACAAAAGTTCATACAAGTCCATTGAAGAGTCCAAAACAACCAAGTGTTTGCAAATGCTGCACATGGATTTGTTTGGCCTAGTAAAAATCATGAGCTTGAAAAAGAAAAAAAATACTGTTTGGTTATTGTAGATGATTTTTTCTAGGTTTACATGGACTTACTTTTTACATTCTAAAGATGAGACTGCAAGCATTTTGCAAAACTTTGTCAAACAGGTTGAAAAGCAATTTGATCTGCCAGTAAAAATCTTTAGAAGTGACAATGGAACAGAGTTCAGAAATAAGGATTTGGATGAATTATGTGTGTCAAAAGGGATTGTAAGGCAGTACAGCATCCCAAGAACACCAGAACAAAATGGGGTGGTTGAAAGGAAAAACAGAACTTTGATTGAAGCTGCTATACAAAAGGGAGAATTTCCACCTCCCATGAAATTCCTGTTTCATACCCTGCTCACCTGTGTTTCTAATAAAACAACTGCTTTTAATGAAGTTCCTCTGAAAATCCAATACTTGGGGTATGCTATCATGTCTAAAACTGATTTCAATTACTCCCAAGAAATTTTTAATGACTTGGTCAAAAATGTGAAAAATATTAAAGAAAAGAAGCCATAGGCTTTCTTATTATTTCCAAGATTTTTGAGTTATTATTTGCAACAGAAAATCCGAAAAGAAAATGCACAAGTACTTGTACAAGGTGCACCTTTCAAATAAACAGCTTGTCTGCTGAAACTTTTACTCAACTCATGGCCAAAGAGCCAAAAAGTTCTAAAACACAAGCAGGGGAGTCTGAGCAAATTTTGGATGAGTCCACATCTGCTCCTCAGACTTCAGCTACTGAGCCCACTGCTCTTAGTGAACACAACATCACAACCACTGCTGTGTAACCCCCACCAAAAACCACCAAAAAGACCAAAAAGAAATCCACCAAGCCCACCAAACCCACCAAAAAGGGTCTTCTGGAAGATGAGATCCCAGAAGTTAACCCAGTGACAACACAAATGTCCCCAACAACCACTGTTGCTACTTCCTCACAACAGTTAGAAAGATCTCCACCTACAGCCTCAACTCCTCATGCTTCCTCACAAAAGGAGCATGTTGTAAGCACATGGACACCTCCATATGAAGCATTACCCTCATTTGAGAGTATGCTTAATAGTCCTCCTCCCGAGGCTAATTCTCTTTTAGCACCACTCCCTCCATCTCAAATTCCACCATCCATCATACCCCTGTTTGATGCCATTGAGATTCAGACTCAAAGCAGCCCCTCCTACAAACACATTAAAGAGATTACAACTTCAAAAATGGCTATGTCTGAACCACCTCAATTGGTTATCCCACAAACAGCTGAGGAGGTTACACCATAAGAATTTCTTGAAATTCCTGTTGGTATTTCAAGTGGAGCAACTACTACAGATGTTGGATTCACTGATCTACATCTAGACAGTAGTTTCATTAGTAAGACTCCCTTGAAGGCAATTTCTTCTATGGGAACCAAAGTATCCACTGGTGTGTTCAAGCTAACCACTAGTGAGATTTCCAAGGTAACCTCTGCTGAAGAAAGAAGTCCCCAGTACCAAGAACAAGGGGCATCAGTTGATGAAACTCTGGAGACTCCTCCTGGTTTAAAAGTTGATACAACCACCACTGGTGGGAAATTAGATGATCCCATTCATTTGGGTGATGGTTTAAAATACCAAGATTTGACAGAGAGGTTATCTTCCATTGAAATCACTATTCTTACCATGAATCAGTCTATATAAACTCTGGTAGAAGCTTCCAAAAGTCAACCAACACATCAAAAATTATCCCAAGAGCTCTGGAACTCAGTCCAGCCCATTCTTACTACTCAAAGGGAATTTGCAGAAATTCAACATAATACACACATGGCACTGATCAGAAATATGGTTGAAGCAAGGTATAAAGATACTCAGGCTGAAATCAAGGCTATCAAAGACGCCCTGAAAAAGATGACTGGCACTACCACTTGTTGGTGCACTGAATGTCTGCTGACTACGTCTTAATTGAGTCTTAGGTCTAGATAGGGCAGATTGGAGCTTGGAAATAGAAAAGTGAAATATGTTAGATTGTGATTTCGCTCCAAAAGTAACTAGGTGATTCCGCTCCAAATGAAGATGGTGATTCCGCTCGAGATTGATCATCATGGGGTTCCGCTTAAACAGTTTCGAGCGGAATCAGACTCCTATATATATATGTGTGTGCTGATCTCATTTGGAACATTCGGAGCGGAATCAGGTCATGTTGTAAGAGTCAAGGTGCTGCCAAAATTTAGTCAAAATTCATTATAAAGACTCTGAAAAGCAGTAATAGAAAGAAATTGAAAGGAACAAGCTGTTGTGACGTTGTTTACTTTGATTCCGCCTCTGTAAACGATGATGAACTGCCTTTACTGACTATTTAGGGTCACACACACGGTTCAACAAGTGGTATCAGAGCTCAGGACGAGGAGTTCATACCATTATAGCTTGATTCTACCGGATTTTCTCATTTCTACTCTCTTCTTCTCATATTTTTCTGATTTGAACTAGTTCTAGCGGTTGAAATGGCCTGATTTTCACATATGTTGTGTAAAACATAGTATTAACAAACCCTACAAAGAATCAGATTAAAAATCGAATTAAAACTGGTAAAAATGACCTATAAACCTGATTCCGCTTGAAAGGTTCTTCGCAGATTCCACTTTGAAAAGTAGATTCCGCTTGAAATACATTTCTGATTCCGCTCGAAATCAGAATAGTTCTTATTCAGCTTGAAAGTGAAGTCTGATTCCGCTTGAATCAGATTCCGCTTGAAATTCACTGTCTGATTCCGCTTCAGTAGCTGATTTCGCTTGAAATTTCCTGTGATTCCATTTGAAGTTGATTTTGCTTCAAACTGATTTCGCTTGAAATTTCTGATTTTTCAAAATTTCGAAAATTTTTATAAGTGTTTGCTGATTTTTCAGGTATGTGCAAGATGGATGGTCTATTCATGAACCCGTTTAGCGATATGTATGCTTTTGCTGGAAATTCTGGAGACGATACTTCTTCGAACAACACCAATGAGAACACGCCGAATACGAAGAATAGTTTATCGGATGCCTTGGGTGTGGAGAGTACTTTCGGAACGTATAACAAACCCCCGAAGTTGATGGCTATTGAAGAGTACAGTCGATGGGCCAAGAAGTTTGAAGAATGGTTGAAAGCCTTTGCTTATCCAAGCTGGAAAAGTCTAAAGAACGGATACACTGATGGAGGCAAAACTGGTGAAAGCTTGACATCAACTGAAGAAATAGAATCGTTTGTTGCTGAGCAAAAATGCATCGCACTGCTATTTCAATCTGTCCGAGAAGATATAATATCTTTGATCGAGTACAAAAGTTCTAAAGATCTTTGGGAAAAATTGAAAGCTAAATGTTTGGGAAGTGCAGAAATAGTGAAAAACAAAAAGAAACTGCTTAGAAAAGAATTTGATTTATTTGGTAGTTTAAAGAATGAATCAGTTTGTAAAATGATTGAGAGGTTTGGGCATCTAAAGCTGGAACTGGCGAGACATGAAATTTTCTATTCTCAAGAAGAACTGGTCGACAAATTGTTTGATTCATTGCCAGATGAGATGGATTGGCAATACTATGCCTTGATGCTGAAGAATACAATTAAGCCGCCGGAAGTGTTGACTGTAGATTTGCTGATTGAGAGACTAGAAAGTCATGAGCTGGAGTTAAAGAAAACACATAAAATCAATCACTCATCATACCAGCAGAATTTGGATTTGTATTATCCAAAAAGCATGATGCCAAAGAATACATCTCCCAAGACAGCTTTTTCTGCTGAGAATTCCAACATTTCAAACAAAGAAAGTCAAAGCAATGGATTTCACAGAGGTTCTTCGTCACATTTAAGTCAATCAGATGCAAAGAATCTATTTTAATGCAACATCGCTGTAGACTTAAAGAACGCTCAAAACTTCAGCGAGGAGTCGGCAAAGCAACAGATGGTTTTTCTCGCTTCTGTGCTAGAATCATATGAAAGTCTAGTGGCAGGGAAGATTGGCAACACCAACCTGACAAAAGAAGATTACGATCAAATAGATCCTGAGGAGATGGAATTGATCGATATAAGGTGGTGTATGGCCAGTGCAGTTCGTCGGGCACAGCGTTTCATGGAGATAACCGGAAGAAAGTCTATTGGTGGACCATCTACCAAGTTGGGCTTTGACAAGTCTAAAGTGACATGCTTCAAGTGTAAACAGAAAGGTCACTTTAAGTGTGAATGTCGGAATGCTTATGCTGATGAGTCTGAAAACCCGTTTAGAGAAGATTACTACAAGAAAGCGATTTATCATCAGAATAAATCAGAGCCGCCAAGAATGAAGTAGCTTGAGGATAACAAAGAGAAATCTAGAGCTCTTGCAGTGATTCATGACGATGAAGGTTTCGACTGGAGTGAGTTGTTACCTGAGGAGGATGCGGTTGGATATGCATTCATGGCAAAATCTGAACCTGTTCCTTGGAAAGACACCAGACCTGAAGAACAGAGGTATGCTTACAGGAAGATGATAGCTCAAGAAAGAATGATCAGAATATCTGGTATCTATCTTGAAGCAAAAAGAGCTAGGAGATGGGATCCAGACAGAGAATGTTATCTTGACCCTAATGGAAATATAGCCATTGATCATAACACTCTTGATATGGAAACCATAATTAAAGAAATGAAAGAAGAAGATGATTATTGGCAAAGAAAATGGTGGGGAAACGGAGAAGAGAAAGAGAAAGAAGAGAAAGAGAAAGAAGAGAAAGAGAAAGAGAAAGAAAAAGAGAAGTCAAAGAAGGTTGATACTGGAATCATTAACACGACTCAAGAGTTGAATGCTGAAAACATGGGAAAAATGGCTGACAAGGTGCTGGCTGCTAAGGCACTTGAGGTAGATTCTAAATCCATCTCTGAGTCTAAAATCCAGGTCAGTTCAAATGCGCCAACAACTGAGTCAGGTAAGAAAGTCAGTGGTGATGTTGACTGCAAAAATTGCATCAAAGAATGCAAAGTTTGTAGTACAAACACTTATCTCAAAGGTAAGAAGATTGATGATCTGACTGCTAGAGTCCAAAGTGTTGAGGATCAGATCCTTGACCGTGATAAAATGTTGAAAGCTTTGAACGACAGAGTAAAAGAATTAACTAACAAAATTGAAAATGATAAAATTGATCAAGAAAATGTTAGGAAAGAAAATGAGAGGTTAGTTCTTGAAAATCGTCAGATTACTGAAAAATTTGAGAAGCTTAAAAGCACGGTTAAAGATAATGATGATAGAAACGGTAAAACATACAAAGAAAATTGTCACTTGCAAAGTGTTTTGAGGATAAAAGAAGAATTAATCAACAAACAATTGGATGAGATTGCTAAATTGAAGCTTCAGTTTGAAGAAGCTAAGATTGAGAATGTGCGTATCAATTTGAAATTGAACAGTTACAGCTCTGCAAGCTTTGTTTTGCAACACATTGTTCCCAAACCCATTGGGAAAAACAAAGCAGGCTAAGATGTATACTGTGATGGAACTGGGGTTGGGTTTCATCAAGTTCCGCCACCTGTTCTAGACAATTATTCAAAAAAGCAATCTGGGTTGGTTAATCTTGAAGATGAAAATGAAGTGAAACTTCCTGATTCAATTGATGTTACATTTTATTCTTCATCATCTGATGATAGTGTTCAGACAGAGATTGTTAAAAGCACAGCTGAAAGTGTTTTGATGTCTGAAAGTGATTTAGCTGAAGATGATGGATGATTCTTGGACAAATACATTCCGAAACAAAAGTCCAAAAACAACTTAAATGATGAACCTACTCTTGTCATGTACAAGATGTCGGGATTGGATAAGTTGTATTCGGATTCTGAGTTTCCATTAGAGAATGTAAATGTTTCAAAATTAACAAATGTGTTCAAAATGGTTGAAATCGATTTGTTTGAAGTAAAAAGTTTAAAACAAACAAAAAGGCAAATGAATTTTGAGAAAGATAAAGCTTACTACAAGAAACCTGTAGTTCCACCACGTTTTTATAATAACAATCAAAACAAATGGTCGGGTGGATATCAGGGTGGTAAGAATTATCAAAGAAAAAATTTTCAGAACAAGAATTTTGCTGAGAAGAAAGTGTTTGTGAACAGTTCAAGTTCACTTTCTGATGAAGAGAAAAAGATTTTTTCGAAATCAAATGAAGAGTTCTTTGAGAAGAGGGCCTCACAACCTCAGTCTGATGGCACAAGTCGGGTAGTTGATACTCGTACATGCTTTAGATGCAACAAAGTTGGTCACATTGCAAGAAATTGTACCAACTTCAAGCCTAAGACTGAAGTTGTTGAGAATTAAAAGAAGAAGGTTGTTGTAAAAGGAAAAGCTCCAATGGTTGTTGAGAAAATTTTGAAAAATGAGAAAACAAAAGTCAAAACTGAACCTGTTAAGAAATTGGTAACTAAAAATGACAAATTCTATAAACGGGTTGCTTCATCTCAACAAACATGGAAGCCAAAAGTTGTTGAAAAACCAAAGGTTTCAGAGTTGGAAAAACAATCATCTTCTACCATTCCGGTAAAGATGGATGTTCCTTTGGATTATTATGAAAAGTTGGAGAAACAATCTTCTACTCAACCCGAGAAGAAGAATGTTCAAAAGAAAGATCAACCAACCGGTCAACTTAAGATAGATGAGTTTTTCTTATACAAAAAGGTTGAGGTTGAATCTGAGGAAAGTTTAAACATGAATGATAAAAATTTTCCGCCACTTTACACTGCTAAAACTCACATTAAAGTCCAGTTACATGAGTCGAAAGAGGCTTGGGTAGCATCAAAATCTCACTAAAAATTTCGGACTTGCCGGAGCTTCCTAGTTGGTAATTGTGAAGCATGAATCGACATGTTTATTGAAATGTGTTTTTAAATCAATTCGTGATATGTGCATGAACTTCCGAGAGCTGTTTCACGATGGATAATGGACAGTGGAGCGTCTCGACATATGACAGGAAAGACTGCATTGTTGTATGATGTTAGAAATTTCAATGGTGGTTATGTAGGATTCGCAGGAAATCAGGGTGGTAGAATTATTGGTGAAGGAACGTTATCCAATGGGATTGTTACGTTTGAAAGAGTTAACTACATTGCTGAGCTGGAAAATAATCTGCTGAGCATCTCGCAGATTTGTGACAGAATGTATACCACTCATTTTACTGACAAAGAATGTTTGATCTTGAAACCAGGATTTGTTATCCCTGAAGAATGGATTATCATGAGGGCACCTAGAGAATGATTTATACGTGTTGGACATGAGTATAGCTACTACAACCACGGGTCAGGCTCATTGTTTTATGTCTAGAGCAACGGAGAAAGAATCAAGATTGTGGCACCGAAGGATGGGTCATATACATCTTAGAAAAATGAATCACTTGGTGCATAATGATTTAGTTCTGGGTGTTCACATTAAAGGTTTTCATCTGGAAGGGGAGTGCATTAGTTGTATCAAAGGCAAGCAGAAGAAAAAGTCACACCCTAAAAAGCAAGCCAATTCAGTTTCCAGTCCTTTAGAGAGACTTCATATGGATTTGTTTGGTCCAGTAAACGTCAAAAGTATTACAGGGGATCTCTACTATCTTGTGGTTACTGATGATTATTCCAGATTTTCGTGGGTATCATTCTTGAAGTCGAAAGATGAAACGTTTGACAGTCTGATGGCGTTGTTCAGAAAGATTGAAAATCTGTACCAAAGGCGTATCAAAAGAATCAAAAGTGATAATGGTACTGAATTCAAGAACAACAAGATGGAAGAATTTTGTGATGAAAGAGGTATATTGCATGAGTTTAGTGCTCCATACACTCCGCAGCAGAATGGAGTTGCAGAACGTAAAAACAGGACGCTAATCGATACGGCCAGAACAATGCTTGCTGATTCAAAGTTACCGATAAATTTTTGGGCATAAGCAGTTTCCACCGCATGCTATACGCTCAACAGAGTTCTCACTATCAAGAAATTCAATAAAACGTGTTTCTAGTTGATCAATAACCACAAACCGAACCTGAAGTTTTTAGAACCATTTGGGTCACCCTGTACAGTTCTAGAGCCTTTTGGAAAATTTGGTCCGAAGAGTATTGAAGGGATATTCATTGGTTATGCAAGTCCATTAAGACGTGTCTTCGTTCCAAGTCTGAAGCGGATTATTGAAGCTCCAAATGTTGAGTGTCAGGGGTATACTATGCCGCCTCAGAATCCTGGTGACTCATGGCGTTTTAATTATGATAAATTGTGGGATTCGTTTGACATGGAAGAAGAAAAGGAAGAAGAAGAAGATTTTTTTGATGAGTTGGATATTTTGAGAGAGTATGAAGAATCGCAAGAAAGGTTCCCAGCTGAGTATTCAAGAAGACCGCGACAAACTTCAAATGATGATGAAGCAGGTCCAAGCAATGCTGGTGAACATGATGATGTCCAACAAAATGAAGTTGCTCAAGATAACCAGACGGTACAGAATGATAATCAAGAATATGAGAACATGCCAGTATTTGATCATGGTGATTCAGATTCTGAGGGGGAGCAAATTCAGATTTCAAGTCAAACAAACCCAATCAGTGAACAAGGTGCAAATCAGAATGTTACTAATCTGGAAGGCGATGTAGATGTTTCAGGCGAAGTGATGCCACGAACTCTTTCATACCATCCAGAGGAATTGATCATTGGAGAATTGCAAACAGGAGTCCGCACTAGAAGATAGCTTGATCAAGGGCTTACATGTTTTTATACAAAAGTTGCTCCTTTACAAACTGAATTCTCATTGAGTTGTTTTATTTCGCAGATTGAGCCAATGACTTATAAAGAGGCGCTTACTGAAGATTCTTGGGTCAATGCAATGCAGGAGGAACTGAGTCAATTCGAAAAGTTGGGAGTGTGGAAGTTAGTGGATTTGCCTAATGGTCAAAGGAAGATAAACACCAAGTGGGTGTTTAAGTGTAAGAGAGACGATAGAGGAGTTGTTGTTCGTAACAAAGCTCGACTCGTAGTCCAGGGTTTCAGTCAGCAGGAGGGGATATATGTCACTGAAGTATATGCTCTGGTTGCTCGACTAGAAGCGATCAGAATCTTCCTGGCATTTGCATCTTGGAAAAACTTCAAAGTATATCAGTTAGATGTAAAATCGGATTTTCTCTATGGGAAGGTAAAAGAGGAGGTTTATGTCGGTCAGCCACCGGGCTTCACCGATCCAATCCACAAAGACAAGGTCTACTTGCTAGACAAAGCACTGTATGGTTTACACCAGGCCCCGAGAGCTTGGTACGAGACATTGTCTCAACACATACTAGCCAATAGCTTCATTCGTGGAAAAGTGGATGCCACTCTCTTCACCAAAGAGGTCGACGGACATCTTCTGATTGTTCAGATATATGTGGACGACATCATATTTGGGTCAACAAATGAAAATTTGTGCAAAGATTTTGAACAAGTTATGAAGCAGAAATTTGAAATGTCATCAATGGGTGAGATGAAATTCTTTTTGGGATTACAGGTTGATCAACTACCCAAAGGAATTTTCATACATCAAACGAAGTATGTTCATGATATCTTGGAGAAATTCGGGATGTCAGGTTCTACTCTGGCTTCCACCCCATTAGCAACGAATCATGGGATAAACCCTGATCTCACCGGAGAGAAGGTAGATGAAACGATGTATCGTTCCATGATCGGATCGCTGATGTATTTGACAGCTTCAAGACCCGATATTATGAACCCAACCTGCCTCGCAACAAGATTTCAATCTAACCCGAGAGCTTCGCATATGGTGATTGTGAAAAGGATATTACGCTACCTGAAAGGAACTCCATCATTGGGGTTGTGGTATCCAAGAGAAGGCGATTTCACGCTCACAGGGTATTCTGATTCCGATTTCGGAAGCTGCAAAGTTAATGCTAAATCAACAACAGTGGGGTGCCAGTTTTTCGGACCACGATTGGTCACATGGCAATGAAAAAAGCAGACTTCTGTGGCTTTATCCACATGTGAAGCGGAGTATGTATCTGCTAGCAGCTGCTGCTCACAGATCTTCTGGATCCAGCAACAGATGCGCGACTACGGTTTGCAATTTCTAAACACCCCTATCTTTGTTGATAATGAGGCAGCGATTAACATTACTAAAAATCCTGTTCATCACGCTAAAACCAAACACATTGAAATTTGTCATCACTTTATTCGCGATTTTTTTGAGAAGAAGTTGATACGAATTGAGAAAATCCACACTGACGAGCAAAAAGCTGATTTACATACCAAAGCATTTGACAAAACACGTTTTCAGTATTTGCTAAAACTGAATGGTATGAAGTTTTTATCGGTATTGGAGGAGATTCTTGGCGTTGATGAAGGAGACATTGTAGATGATGTTGAGAAGCAATCTGCAATGGTTTGTCGATTTTTTACTTGTTTTGGTATTTAGGGGGAGTATAGGGTAATATTTTCAGAAAATACAAAAACAATAAAAAATGACAAAAATACAAAAACATGAGATTTTTTTAAAATCCAAAAACAATATAAAACCAGAAAAGAGCTTGTGTAAAAAGGGAAAATGATAGTACATCGGCTTGACAGTTACGGTATGCTAAAGAAATGGAATGTTTAAATGTGTTAAACAGTCTCGCTGATGATGTGCCGATAGGTTTTTACACATTTAGTAGGTTTGTTCGGGATATAAACCTAAATCTTTACTTACTTATTTCGTGAGGAACACTACTTGGATATATAGGTAACCCCTGAAATCTTGTTTGAAAGATTCCTTTTTCTGATATACTATTATATTCAGTGATATCTGGGGTATTATTCTGGGACTTCTGCTGAATGGAAGTTCTGACCTAGTCCTTGAATAATACTTTCCTCAATGCTTGAAACATAGCATCACCCTCAGCATATATGATAAGACAATAAAATTGCTTAGCAATGCTGTTGTAACAAAAGATCCTCTAAAGGGGACACACCCAAGTCGATTCATGATCTCTCTGCTGAACGGTAGTTCTGACCTGAGCTCTCATGGTTTCGATCATAATTTATTCCCTTACAGATATCATCTGTGGTATACTCACCTGTAAGACTGAATATTAGGATCTGGATACGGGAGTATATTCAAGAGGTGGGACACACGTATAAGTTTAAGTCTCTAAAACACTAAATCCGTATCCTTGTCAGATTGAAAATTGTGTGAAAATTTAAGTGGATCAGCATATCGACAATCTAAGCGAATTGTTTAATTCTGAGTATGTAATTGAAGCTTAACGGTACTTGTGACTTGTCGAATAGCTGATATGATTCCCTAACACGCTCAACCAAAAATATGTTTGTAAATAGTTTACGTTTACTGCATTTTAGTTCTGTATTTCATTTCTAGTTTAGAAATTTTATTCAAAATCCTAAAAGATTTTACACTTCTGCTTTATTTTCTGACAAACCAAAGTGGAGAGTTGATCTTCAGAATCAATTTGAAGCAGATGCAAGAAATTTCTGGACTGGAGGATGAGTTTGGAGCTATACATGATAAGTCTGTGAAAGTTGAAAAGTTTAAGCAAGTTCATTAACTTGAAACTTGTAAATTTTCAGAAAAACAAATTGAACTGAATGTCAGTGTGATTTATCTCTGATCAACCAAGGTCATTAAGTTGGACTTGGTAGATAAATTGAGTAATCAGGGTCATTAACTTGGACCTGAATATTTAAGTGGATTTCTAAACACTGGTTAGACTATTAATTGTGGTTGAATGGTAAGTTTGGATTGATACTGTTCTTGTCATATATCTTATATTTGGGTAGAGTATATGCAGGTAACAGGAATCCCCATGGCAATGAAAATGACAAAAGTTTGTACCAGAATTTAAGCCCTAGCTTATCGAGAGGGGGAGTTTCTGAAAGGGGGAGTCAGTATTCTGGATCAACAATCAAAGGGGAGATTGAAAATTAAAACTTGAAGATAAAGATTGAAGAGAGTTTTTACAATGACAAATTAATTTGGAAAGAGACAAAGACTGAAGACTAGATGCCGAAGACTTCGTCAACATCCAAGGGGGAGTCTGTTGGTGCACTGAATGTCTGCTGACTACGTCTTAATTGAGTCTTAGGTCTAGATAGGTTAGATTGGAGCTTGGAAATAGAAAAGTGAAATATGTTAGATTGTGATTTCGCTCCAAAAGTAACTAGGTGATTCCGCTCCAAATGAAGATGGTGATTCCGCTCGAGATTGATCATCATGGGGTTCCGCTTAAACAGTTTCGAGCGGAATCAGACTCCTATATATATGTGTGTGATGATCTCATTTGGAACATTCGGAGCGGAATCAGGTCATGTTGTAAGAGTCAAGGTGCTGCCAAAATTTAGTCAGAATTCATTGTAAAGACTCTGAAATGCAGTAATAGAAAGAAATTGAAAGGAACAAGCTGTTGTGACATTGTTTACTTTGATTCCGCCTCTGTAAATGATGATGAATTGCCTTTACTGACTGTTTAGGGTCACGCACACGGTCCAACACCACTGCACCTATCTTTGAAGATGACGATGATCAAGATGATGCCAAAAAGGGGGAGAAACATGACATGAAAAAGTTTGGCAGGCCTACTCCAAGACAAAAGTCAACACAAAAGCCAGAGCCTGAAAAGAAGTATTCTGCAACCTCTGCTAAAACATCTATCAAAGAAAAGGAAAAGGGAGTTGATGAAACCTTGAACATTCAAGCAGATAAAGAGGCTGCAAACAAAAAGACTATTCAAAATCAAAATGCAACAAAGGAAAGGATTTGGAAGAAGGAACACAAGGAATTGAAAGATTGGGAAATCAAAACAAAGGATCTTGGTACTTCCAACAGGAAGAAATCATTCAAACATAATAAACCACCACTTGCAACATTTTCAAAACCACAACCACAAAAACAAACACCTGAAAAGCAAACCACTGCTGGTCTCAAAACCACTGCTGGTTCAGAAAAGACACCCACTATTACACCTAAACCAACACCACCACCCCAAAACTAACCTACCAAAAAGCAGAAAACAAAGCCATCCTCACCAATACCATCCAACATTGCAACAAATGTTGACACTTCAACAGTTGTTATGACAACAACGCTTGAGACACCAGTTGTTTCAACAGCTGTTAGTGAACCAACCACTACTTTCCAATTTCCTTCCCAAGCAATTTTCATTCCTATTTCCAACTCTCCAACAAAAAATCCTTCTCCTAAATCTGTTTATGCAAGGAAAAGAAAATTCCAGGTGAATGATGATGATATACCTGCACCTACTCCCATATCATCTTCACCATTCATTCAAACCAACCCTGAACCATTTATTCCTCCACCATCACCAACATCCAATCCACTTGTTCAACCACAAACACTCGAAGGTCAAGACCCTTCAAGAAACATACCATTGGCAGTAAATTATCCTCTGGAATTGCATGCATTGAAAGTTTAAATGAGGCAATTCTATGCAGAGGATGATCCATTCAAAAGAACCTTCCCATCTCTTCATGGCTTCAGAACTCCATAGAACATGGATGAATATCTGAAACTCAAAGCCAAGCAAGCTAAATATATTGCTAAGCAAGAGAGCAAAGGGAAAAGTGACACCAACTTGTCAAGTCGAATGAAGCATGGGTTAAGTAAAGTCAGGAAACTGGAAGACTATGCAAGAGACTTGAGCAAGGAGATGTCAAATCTGCCACCAAATGCTGAGCTTCAGAAAAAGCTAAGGAAAGACCTCTTAAAGCTTATCATGAGTGACAAACCATACCCTGCTAAGGAACACCAATTCAAAGATTGGCCTCTAACAACTCTAAAAGAAGAAGCCAATAGAATTGAAAGAATGAAAAATAATCCTCAGATGAAGAAGTCTACACCAAACTAGAACAGGTTCAAGAAATCCATTGCAGAGCTTACTTTAGAATACAAGAGGAAGAAAGATGAGTTGGTTGCAGCTAAGTATGGGTCTGCAAAGACCATTTCAAGATGGTCCAGGCAGTATGTTGATCAAATCTATGACATGCTGGAAAAATTAAGAGAAACTGATCCAACAGCTCCAAAGAAGCCAGTATACAAAGACAAAACCACTGACAGACCAGAACAGCAAGCCCTCTCTCAGAAAACACTGTTCACATCCTCTGACTTATCCAATCATGTCTTAGATCAAAGAAAAAGACAGAAGCAGATGGATGAGGAAGATGCAAAGAGAGAAGCTGATATCATGAAAGAGTCTATCAAGAACCAGATCATGTATGGCTTGGATGATGCCTCATTAAAGCTTCAAGCTCAACTTGCTGTAACAGTTCAAAGGCTGATAAGCAGACCTCCTTCACCAAACTCATCACAAATAAAGTCTCTCCCTAGAAACCCATTGGACTCAAAAAAACTAAAGTGGAAGTCTGATAGAAAGACCCATGTATTGACTTTGCTCAAGTCCAATGGTAGAGTTGAACGCATTTCAAGGGAGGATGCATTAGGCCTGGATGCAGTTGATCTCTTAAATCTTTTAGAACTTCAACTTCACAGGGATGAGGATGATGAAGAATCCCTGAACTTTGAATTACAATTCATAGGGAAAATTAGGGAGAAATTGATGAGAGAATAAAGATCATGAATAAGGAAGTGTTTTGGTATCATCTGTTCTAGGAGAGATTGTTGGCCCATGTAATCAAACCTAGAAGAACAGATGATACTGAAAGACAAAACTGGTTCTCAACAGTTGATAATCAATAAGCAATGCATGTCCTAAGTTCCCTTCAATGGCAGTGCTTCTATCAGCTGATGACTCTAAGTGCTGATCCCCTCAACAACAACTGCTGATCATAAAGACTGAAGACCTAACAACTGCTGATTGTCAAAGGCCTGATCAACTCTTGAAGAAAGCACTGATATGCAACATCACTGCTTAGGCAAAAACCGTGGAAAGCTACATTAGTGTTTTATGTATCAGTTGTTTAATGTAACAGTGCTTTGTATAGAACAGTGTTTAGAGGATGTTAGTCTGTTATATGTCACTGTTTAGGTGACATCAGCATTAGATGCTAAGTGGTTAGGATTGTACTATAAATAGAACAGTACAAGTACTGTTCTATTAGCTCTTTTGCACACATTCATCTTGTACGAACTAACTGTGAGCTCAGGCTGAGGGGGAGTTTAGTATTGAATGCATGCATAGATGAATCTTGTAATTCATACAATCATTCGATTAATGAAATCATGTTTTCTGAAAACTATTCTCCTGTGATTGTGTTCTAAAGTTTGATTTCTATTTCCGCTGCAATACATCTCTCTTTTTACCTTCTTACATTAATCATTTAATTAAACAACACAATCAAAGAAACTCTGATCCTAACAAATGTGGAAACAGAATAAACAGAAACCGAAACAACATAAACTGTTCGGGTAACTGGACAGTTCGCACGACAGAGAACCTTTCACGTGAAAGGGATTACCTTTCGTGTGACTGGGATTCGTTTGGTGCGAACTGAACTTCGTTTGAATGTTTTAACCATTAAACGACTATGCTTGTGAGTTTAGTTAAGTTATTTAGTTATAGGTATAGTATAGTAACAGTCCAGAATGTCAAAGAGTTCATAGAAGTCATGCATGGAGGTATTAACCTCGTTATGGTTCACCAAAGCATAACTTAGTCAACTAAGTTAACTAACCGGTTGGTCACGAATACAGAAGATAAAGGACAAAAACTAAATAACTAAATAACCGAACAAGAACAACCCGAGGGTGCTATCTCATCGTGGAAGTAATGAACCAAGTATTGGAGGCTGGACGGGGTTAATTTATTCTAGGTCTAGGAGATTGTTTGGGTGTTCGTTTTACAAGTTCAAGTGAGGTAGTGGAACTAGATTGGAAGCTAAGTCTTCCACGGTTAACACACTATTATCTCGGAATCGTTCATATCGGAAATGAGGATCTGATTAACATTCAACGCTTGGAAAATGTCTGAACAAGGTGAAACAACACCTTTCGTGCGAGAGGATGTCCCTATCGTCACTGTTGCAGAAATCGGCCTAGGCGGCCGATTAATCGGCGCCTAGGCGCTAGGCGGTTGGCTACTGATTAATTTTAAGCTAGTCGGTGGAATTAATCGGTTTTGGTCAAAGTCGGTCGTAGGCGGTCCTAGGCGGTGAAAATCGGTCCTAGGCGGTCAAAAATCGGATTAATCGGACTATATTAATCGGTCAAAATCGGTCCTAGGCGGTCCTAGGCGGTCCTAGGCAGTCCTAGGCGGTCCTAGGCGGTCAAAATTGGTCAAAATCGGTCAAAATCGAACCATACTATCTGAAACTTGAAGTATTTATGTGAATTTTGAAGTATTATTTTTATATTATTGGGTATATATATATAATTTTGAAAAAATACATATAAAAATCCCATTCCGATTAATCCCGATTAATCCCTATTAATCCCGATTAATCCCTAGGCGGTACCTCACCGCCCGACTAGCGCCTTCTACAACATTGCCTATCGTGCGAAAGGGGTATCCTTTCGTGCGACTAGATTGCCTTTCATGCGACTAGATTGCCTTTGAGCAACAAGTTGTATTTTTCCTTTGGCTATTAATGTACTTCGCGATAGCCTTATCGACAGTGTCGACCTGACTAGGGCAAAGTGCACTCAGTTGTTTGAAGCGAGCTATGAGGCCAGCGTTGTCGTTCCCCACTTGCTTCAGATTCCATAACTCGTTCTTGAGTTTCTGAAGCTCATGCGGAGGACAAAACTCGTCATTCATCATTTTCTTGAGATCATCCCAAGGGAGGGCATTGGTGACTTCGTTGCCATGAGTGTTATGCTCGGAGGTCCACCAATCAAGGGCTCTTGATCTGAAAACATCCGTTGTGTTGATGGTACGTAGGTGGTCAGGGCAACCACTTTAGAGGAACGTGACCTCAGTGGCATCAAACCATTGAAGCATCTTAGTGGTGTCTCTTCGCCAGTGAAGGGTAGTGGGTTACAAGAACAAAACTGCTTGAAAGTGAATGACGACTTAGGCGTTTCTACCTTGGAGTCAACAGAGGCATTGGGTGATTCGGTGTTAGGTGGGTTTGGATCTTGCTGACGATGTCAGGGATGGCCTTAGCCATCTATTTCACCATAAACTTATGAGGTCTTTCTTTGACATCGACTCATCATTGTAGGAACCCTTTTTGGAGCCCGAGTCTGATTTGAACTTCTTCTTGCCGAGGGCGTTGGAGATATGTTGAGAATACATCTAGAGAATCGAAAATAGAGGGAAAGGATAAGACTTGATCATAATATGTTTATAAAATTTCATGTTTTTGCATGTATAAGCATGTAAGTATTCACGTAGCACGTATGGTTCACATAGTTTGCATTAGCATAACAGGTATTCAAAAAGCATAAACACGTACGGATGCGTAAATGAGTATAAATTTAGTTTGTTCACGAGAATTACTAAAGTTTTTGATTGTGGGAGACGTGCGAATCGTGCACCGGTTTTGAAATGAATGAGGTAACAAGAAACAAACACATTAAAATTGAGATAAGATAAAAGAGAGGTAACGTAAAATATGGAATGTCACAGAACGTAACTAAGACTTTTCCAAAGTAAATCAAAGATCCTTTCAAAATAGGGAAACGTGCTTTGGCCTATAGGTAAAATACTCTCGTCGAGAAGCGATTAACGGTATTTTACCCTTCCAGTTACTACACGTGTCTAATCGATTGAAAAAATCAAAACTTTGACGGGATTGAAAATTGAGGAATGGGACTAGTTGACAAGATGCGGGTTTCACCCTAACTTGATGGCATCGTACCCTAGTTGAGGTTGGTACTCGTCGGGTCAAGAAAGTTAATTCCGACAGTTTGACGAGGGTCCACTAGAGTTAGAATTGAAAATTTTCCATCAAGGTATGGAGTTCACACCTAACTTGATGGCATGATTTCGTGAAAAAATCGAATAAGCGGGTTGAGAGTCATTCACCAAAGTATGGGTTTCACGCCCATTTTGTTGAAATTGTCTCGTTTGTACAATATGAGTATCTTCAAGTCTTCAACGTGTATATTGTGTAAATGTATTAGGAAACAAATATGTATAGTATTAAGAAAAAAGAAGAGGTAGCAGCAAAGTAGGAAGAAGTAACATGTTAAGCAAGAATCAAGAATGGTCAAAGTTCGGTACTTACTATAGACTAGGTCGAACATGCCAATTCTACCTAATTCCCTATAGTTATGGCTCTGATACCAATCTGTCACACCCCAACCGATGGCAGAAACATCGGAGTGAGACGTACGAGATTGCTTGAGACTTCATAACACTATTGTGACAATATTTAATTCAAAACCAAATTCATTTCATAACAATAATTGTTAAGTTACAACGTAGGAAATCAAAGTACAACATTGAAAAGATAGAGTACAAAAAAATTCAACAACAACACAATAACAAAATCTAGTATATCTAAATGTGTTTCTAAGTCTTCCCTACTAGATTTCATTAATGTCAACATCATCAACCTGCAACATGTTTAAAAGTATAGTTCAACACACAAGGTATTGGCGAGTACACAAGTTTAATAATAGCATAAGTATGGAAAACGGTTTAAACAAATCCACATGGCAAAAATAGTTAACTAGATTAATGTATCATGGCATGTAATTTAACAAGTCAATCCTCTGATTACCATATGAATTAAAGTCTTAACATGACCACAAGACTATGGGTGGTGCGTTACTCCTATAGCGCTATACATGTTAAGGGGATGCTCGTACGAAGTTAATGACAAGAGAATCACATAAGAATGTTCCAAGAATACAAATCAAGTATCACATATTTAAGCATGTATGATGGATTGTTTGTGTTTGCATAAAGTATAAGTGTGGTTACGTGTATTTTGATAAGTTAAACATATTGCACCCAAAAAGTATAAAGCGTAAAAATGGCGTTCGAGTGTACTCACGGTTTTGCAAAGCGTTCGTTTGGTAATCCCGTGAAGAGTTGGAGAGTTGGAGGATGGAAACACCAAGGTCACCCTACATGGGGTAAACGAAGGTGTGTGAGTATTCGGAATTCATATTGGAATTTAAAGTGCAAAAAGTATGTATGCATAAAAGTAAATCTTATCTAAGTACTCATTTTAACACTAAGTTGTATGTGATTTCATGGGTCCTAGTTTGCCCATTAGAATCAAAACGAGTGACTTAGGGGCTATTTGGCCACATTTAAATGGTTAAGTGCTGAACCAGTAAGAGGTCTGAACTATTAAGTGCTGAACCAGTAAGAGGTCTGAACCATTAAGAGCTTGTATAATGCTTAACCATTCAGAGGCAAATGTCTGACCAATTCAGATTAGAGGTCTTAACCATTCAGACTCTGTATAAATCTTAACCATTCAGAGGCAAATGTCTGAACCATTCAGACATCTGCTCGTAATACAAACAGTCTGAATAATTAAAAGCTGAACCAGTAAGAGGTCTGAACCATTAAGAGCCTCGTTAAGAGGTAAACAAACAGCCTCTTAGAATCATAGATAAAGTAGCCTAAGTTCATGACAAATAATCATAACCCGATTATCATCATGAGTCCGGCCATGTTTGTGTGTGTGTATATATATATTTAGTTATATAATAATCCTACAACTAAGTCCATCAAGAGTATTATAGATTGTTATATAAGTCAAGCATGGAAGATTAACCTCATTGTATAATTCACCAATGCACAAATCATCACAAGGATGATTCGGATGGTCATGAATTGAAAGGAAATGTACAACTCACTAATACGTCTTCAAGTAGCCAAGTAAGATTAACCCGGGTGAGCCGTCCCAACATGGAAAGAATTAACTAAGTGTTGGAGGCTAGACAGGGTTATGTTAATTTAAGACTAGCAAGCTACTTGGATTAGCAAAATAAAACATCAAGTGAGGTGTGGAACAAGTTAGGATAGCCAAAGCTTCCAAGGTTCACACTTACATCAGACACAAGTCTTGCCATATGAACTATGGTAGACTTGTATGACTTCAACACTTGTGGGTTGTCTTCAACCCTATCAAAACAGAAAGTTTAGAGGGTATTTGCACCTCTAAACTTGTAGGAATCAAGCTCTAACAAGTCCCATAACCATAGATGGGTTTAGTAAGATGTTAGGCATGAGATTCATGAAGAAAAGTTGAGTTTTATAAAAGTTAGCTAGAGATAATCCAAAACAGAAAGTTTGGACCTCAAAATGATGTTGTTCCACCTTGATTTACCATGGTAAATGAATTGCATTTTCGGATCAAATTCGCACTTCCCGATGATTGCGAAGAACACGTATCACGTGCGGAATCCGTGTATGTGTGTGGATCGACACAAGAACGTAATATAATGATGATTCTATTGATGATATGACAAATACAACACCTTGAATCACCTTGTACAATACTTTTGCTCTCTAGATCTCCAAATCTCTAAGGTTCAAAAGTTATAAAATGAACTAAAACACTCCTATTTATAGGGCTCACTCAAAAGGAAGGAATCCTTAACAAGTGTCCTCCATCCGTCCGAATGGGCAACTCCCCATCTGTCCGGATGGACTTTCCCCTATATTTAACATTATGAAACATTGTCTTAATTCATTTCCTGCTACGATACGTGATTGACGGAAGTGATAGACATTATGCACTCATAGACTCCCCCTTGGATAATACTGCAGTTAATCTCGTAGCTTTCTGTCTTCTCTCCGAGTCTTCACTAAAATTTGACATCTTCAGTACCACCGTCTCTCCTTTAGATATTGAAGCTCCATTTGAATCTGCTTCCTGCTTTAGCAGATCCCCATTTCGGTTGACTCTTTCTCCAGGCTCCCCCTTTCTTTAAGCTTCCGTGCTTTTCAGGATCGTCACCTGGCTCTTTGATTACAAGCTCCCCCTTGCTTTGAGCTCGTCTTCAGACCCCCCCTTAGTCTCAGCTATCGGGATTGTAATCTGGCTTTTACAAAGATTTGACAATTAAAGATTAAAATATCATAGTATCGAAATCTGGTATTATGAAAACAATTTGACAGTTTTAAAAGCTTCAGGATTACATACTGACTCTCTCCCCCTATCAAATATCTATATCTGACAGTTTAAGCATCCAAAATCTTCATAAATAATCATCCAAGTCCAAATTAATGACCTTGGGGATTTTCACAAACTGTTTTTGAAAATTTTATGTAAAATATCAAGTTTTAAATTAATGAACTTGTTTATTTTCAGAAACATGTTCAACATACTTTAGATTTTGAAACTTAGCCTTCAGACATCGTTTGTCGAAAATAAAGTACAAACACAGTCTTTTTGAATTTTTCAAAGTTTATGCTAAAACAAAATGAAAATCTTTTTGTGTTATTTCTGTAACATAAAGCTATAAATAAATATTTACAGGCAATATTTTTGTTTGAGTTCGTGTCAGAGGATCATATCAGTTTATGACAAATCACTAGCACCGTTGAGCTATAAACACTTTAAGTTCTAAACGATTCACTTAGATTGTCAGTATACTGGTCCAGTTAATTTTCACACAGACTTCAATTGATTCAAGATACGAGATTTAGTATTTTAAGAACTTAACTTATTCGCGTGTCCCACCTCAGAATATACTCCCATATCAAGATTCCCTAGATTCAGTCTTACAGGTGAGTATACTGTATTTATATCTGTACTCTGGGTTAGTGCGAGACCTTGAGAGCTCAGGTATGAACTACCGTTCAGTCAAAGAGATGAAGGCTCAACTTAAGGTGTGTTCCACTTAGGAATCTTCTTTGCAACTGCACTTGATTTATATCTTTCGATATTTTTCAATTTTTATGCAGAGGGAAAGCTTTTAAAGAACGCAAAGTGTTATACGAGGTCTAGGCCATTGCTGATGCAAAATCAGAAGACCAGGTATAATACCCTAGATATGAAACAGTATAAAGACCTAGTATCTCAGAATCAGGCAACCTCTCAAACAAAATTTGGAAGTTATCCATATATCCGAGAGATGTTCCCCACGAGATAAGAAAGTTATTGATATTTAGGTTTATATCTCGAAATCAATTTACTGAGTGTGTAAAAACCTATTGGCATATATCAGTGAGATCGTTTATCACATTTAACTTTCCATTTGTTTAGCGTACTGTGACTGTCTACTGATGTACTATCATTTCCTCTTTTTCCACAAAAAAACTCATTTTGAATTTTATCATGTTTTTGACCTTTTCAATTTTTCAAATGTTTTAGTATTTTCAAAATTCTTACTACCCCTAAAATTCAAAACATTTTAAGAAAAATTGACAACCCGATGCAAATAGCTTTGTCTCGTTATCCTTTTTCCGCATCATATGCTCTGTTTTGCATATTACGTGCCAAGCAGAATGTACCCCCATGATTTACAACACATTGATTTTTAACAATGTTAAAACCATTTTCAATCACTTGTGAATGTAATCATGTTTGTTCACCCGTGAGGGTTTCGACAAATTCAATCAACATTTTTTTTTCAAATTTTTGATTTTTTAACAAATTTAAAAAACAAACATATTTTTTTCATTTTTCAATTTTTGACAAAATAATATTTTTTAGTTTTTAAATTTTTCTATTTTTAGGGTTTTTGATTTATATTTTATTTATATACAAAAACAAACCAACTCCTTATTTTTTCAACTTCACAGGGGATCCGTCGCCTCCCATGCCAGGCTGCTTTGTTTCTCCTCTTGTTGACATTCATCCATCTTCAGGAGCACCTGCACATTCATACAACTCAATTACTTAAACAATGCAACCCAGGCCAGTTTGACCTTGGGTATTGTCACACAATATGAATTGTTCAGTTTCAGAAAATATTTATCATTTTTCACAAACAATTTTTCATTCTTATTGTTAACCTTCTTGGTTGAATCATTTTTCCGATTATCACTCACAGATGTCTGTTTCTTGACCACCCAAGTTGGTCCTTTTAAAACATTTCTTTGATAAAACCTTGAATCACTTTGAATGTTTTGTTTTGCAAATCATTTTTAGGTTTCCAGATTTGTTTGGGTTTAAACTTGGATGTTTTTAACTTCCAAGTTTGTTTTGGTTCTGAAACATCAACCTTTTGTTTCCAAATCTGTCGTGGCACAACTTCGGATGTCTTTGATTTCCAAGTTTGCTTTGATTTAAACTTGTTTGACTTCTGTGTCTCAACCTCAGCATTCCTTTTCTTAACATCAACATGCTTCAGATTCAGACATTTGCGACCAACATGTCCAGTTTGATCACATTTAAAGCATATTTTCTTTGAAACATCTTTAGCCTGTTGTTGTTTCTTTTTCTGAGCATAGAATTCTTCATTAGTCTGTCGACTAAATCTGAGTTCTTTCTCCTCTTCGGAACTTGTTCCGTGAACAAATTTTGTCTTTTTCTGATAATTTGTCTTTTCATATTGTTTCTTTTGATTTTGTTTCTTTTTATAACCCAACCCAGCCTTCATGTTTTTCTTTTTGTAACTAGGTTTGTTATATAAAGTTTTCTTGCTCTTCCCAGCAAATTTTACAATTTCAGACTTCTCAATTTCTACCAATTTGAAGACTTTATTCGATGTTTTATGTCAAAACCTCTAAGAAGTCCAAAATTCTTGAGCTTAGGTGATTCAATCAACTGTTAGATCGATTGAATTGGTACCGTAGCTCTGATACCAATTGAGAGTCCAGGATCCGGCAGGTTTGACGTATTTTGGTCCCGAGATAACCGGTTTGGTGGGATATTATTGATAAGAAAGGAGAAGAAGTAGAATCGACACCGAACAAGTCAATATAATCTGGTTTCTATTCAATGAATTGAAGTTACATACCCGTGAAACCAGTTGGACAACATCTCCCCTCTGGGAACCAAAAGCTTGTCCAAATGAGGAACCCCTCATCCCTATATATAGGCATCAGCCCATTCGTCCGAATGCACCATATGTCCATCCGTCCGGATGGACTTATAACAACAAAGAACCTAGGGACGAATGGGCCATTGAACAGATGGTCCTGTTGTCCATTCGTCCGGATGGACTCCATCCGTCCGAATGGACTTTGTTCCATACAAAACTGTATCCCTTCTCACACTATTCTATACAATATTCAACACACGCTCTATCTTGCCTATTCGCACAGTGGCGGACATACGAAACATGCACCAACAGTAAACCTGTGGAAACATTCCTAGAGGTGTTCCAAGCTTTGTAGAGGAAGAAATGGTGAAGAAAAGGTGAAGAAAAGTGAGTTTGAACTCACTTTTAGTACTTGAAGAAATCTGCCTTGCTCTTGATTTCCAGTAGATTTTGGGAGTGTTTTGATAGTTTAGATGTGTTTGGAAAGTGCAAATGAGGGTTAGGAAGGTTGTTTATATAGTGGGTGAGTAGGTTTGGGTGTTAAATGTGCTTTAACGGTGATTAGGTGAGAAATATGGTTGAGAAAATGGCCAATCCATATGCAAACAAGACCTGGCTGCGGATCGAGTCCTTTCGTGGGTCACAGAGGATGAACGGGGAAGTGCCGCGTGCCGCGACACGTTTCATCCAGGAAACTTTTATTCTTTTTACATATTAGCCTCTATACTTTGATGTTTAATGTATTTTAAGTTATAATTTGTATATTTAACATGTAATTAATTATGAAACATGTACGAAGTATAAATTGAGTATTGTGAATGCACGATTAAGTATATTTCACGTATAAAGAGTATTAAAACACGTATTTACGACAGTTTGTATGTAAAGTAAGTACGAGTTTGCGTGAAAGATGAATATGTTTTAAACACGCATATAAGTTGAATGTAAAACAAGTATGTATAATTAAAGTATAATTTACATAAAAGGGGTAACTTTGTAGAAATGTAATGAAGTTTGACAATTGTTCCACTTAAGTCACTCAAACTTTTTTTTGTCTCTCTAAAGTCACTGAAGTTTCATTTAGCGTTTTAATACTATGTAATTATCAGGTTACCATATTACAATGATGATGTGTAAGGTTTTATTATTTTTAATCTTTAATCTTTAATTTGGAATATAAAATATATATAATGACTAGGGTAAAAAATATCATATTTTTATTTCAATTTTTTTCTCTTGTTTCACACAACACCGACATCTCTCTCCTTTTGTTATTTTTTTATTTTATTTATTTACTATTTATCGTCTGTTTGAATGCCTCAACAACACATACATCTTATTATTTTATTTTTATTGTATTCATCAAACATTTATTTAAATTACACCGTTAGAAAATATTCAACATAAAAATACCTATTTTTTGGATAAATCATTTAAATTATATTTTGATTTTATAAAATCCACCTTATCTAAATAATATCCAATCCAATTAAGCATGAGAAGAAAATAAAAATAAAAGAAATAAAAATTGTAACCTGATGACCTGGTAATTACATAGTATTAGAAAACAAACCTAAAGTTTAGTTACTTTATTGAGACAAAAAAAGTTTCAATGACTTAATTGAAACACTAAGTAAACTTGGTTACATTTCTATGACATTTTCCCTACATAAAATGTTCAAGTTTTATTACGATCAGAGTCTCAGATTACTATGATTGGAAATAAAATACGATTACAAGAGAATACAAGTTTCCAGAAATAGAAATACAAGACAAACTTTCTAAATAAGGAAAGTTACAAAAGCAAGGCGTTATACAACCAAATATCGGGATCACAAAAAACTCAAAAAGAGAGTTTTTGTCTTCATCTTATTCTTCTCATAAGCTCAAGCATGGGCCATGCCTCTCTAAGACATGGGTTGTGCTCCGATACAAACGTGAAATTTCGAGTCCGCAACTAAGCACAGGGTCGTGCCTAACTAAACATAGGGTCGTGCCTTTATAGCAGACAATAGTTTTCCAAAGCTTTTAAAAACATGAGTACATGCTTCTCTAGGCACGAGGTCATGTTTTCTTCCCGTTGTCTTTTTCCCGCACTCTGTATATTGTTTTTGCTTTGTTCGCATTTGGGAACATTGAGAACAACGTACAATTTAAGTGTAGGGGAAAACACCCAAGATTTGAATATTTTTTTTTGTCCATTCTCAAGTCTTACACAAAATTCGCTTGGAGCCGTTAAACACTCCAAAATTTTTGCCAATGATCTCTAGATCAAGTGGTGGAAGGCTTGCATTTCTCTTGGGAGATGCAGGTCAAACTCCCACTTGGTGTAGAGTGAGTCACTGGTAGACAATGATAGGAGACCTACAGAAACCTGGGTCTGATCCTTGAGCCAAAGGGGGTTTACTGGTAATTTTACTGTCGTGCCTTCGGGCGGATGGGTTACTGGGTTTTCTCCGGAATTGGTGGTGGACTCGTGTTAAGAAAAAAACACCCCAAAATTTTCAAAAATTCATAAAAAATATAGAAATATTTTTAATAAAAACCCGTCATCTGTCGTTTTATAAAACACAGTGATAAAGAAACCTAATTTATAAGTGCATGTGTAATGGGGCACGATGGGGGATGATTTGTGAGACATGGCGCTCCATAATAGGGTGTTCATCGAATCGAATAACGAATTTTCGAATTATTCGAATTTTTATTATTTTTACCTGAATTCGTATTCGATTCGATTCAATTAATATTTAAAACTCGAATTCGAATCGAATTCGAACCGAATTCATAAATTCGATTTAATTCAAATTCACCCTAAACAATAAATTATTTAACTTTCATTTTTTAAAATACTACAAACTAATTATATTCAACATAAAATATAATAATCTGCAAAATTAATTAACTATCAATATGTCAAAAGACCAAAAATTAGAAGATAGATTGGTTACCCGTAGCGATTTAAGTTAGGTAAAAATTTAAAAATAAGTAGCATGAACTATTTTTTAGAAGGTTTGGTAATGTTATGAATAATAAATTTATCACTTATGGAGTTAGTTTATATTTTGGCCAAGTTTAGAATGTTACATGTGTGTATATACATATATCAAAAAATTATATACAAATTGAATTCGAATTTCGAATCGAATCGAATTCAGAATCATAAATTCGTATTCGATTCTAATTCGATTATTGGACTCGAATACGAATCAACTCGAATTCGAACATTTTTAATCGAATTCGAATCGAGTCGAATTTCGAATTTTTCGAATTCGAATCGAATTCTGAACACCCCTACTCCATAACGCCGGCCACACCGAAACAGGCGGCGCTATGGGGGTGTTTTTTGATGAAGCCGTTATGTGCATAGCGGCGTAAGAGGAAGAATAATTAAAAAATATGACCGTTCAACTGTCAGAAAATTAAAAAAAAAATAATTCATTTTTAATATCTATAAATAATCCTCATATCTCCATATTTTTTAAAATTCATCATACTCTCATTCCCTCTTCTTTCCTTTTTTAATAAAAATCTAGAAATTACTCCCACTTTCTTCTAAAAAATAATGGGTTCCCCATCGGAAGATTCGTTCACCGATATTTACCGAAGATTTTTTTCACCCGAAGAAATTGCGGAGGAGGAAGAAGCGGTTACGAGTGCATGTACTCTCGCGATACAAGCAACGGAACACGTTTGGCGTTCTCCCCCACGCCCCATTTTGAGGCACACCTTTATCTTGCGAGATCGTGAAGCCGCGGTCGAGCAATTGTTGAAAGACTATAACCTTTGATTTTTTTATTTTATTTTATTGTAATGTTTTTATTTTATTTTATTGTAATGTTTTTTTTTTAATTTTAGTGTAATGTTTTTTAATTTAATGAAATGGTTTTTAATTTTATAAAGTTAGAAATTAATTATAAAAAAATGAAAATTAATAATTAGGTAATGATGGGTAGGGGCTTTATGACTACACACTCTAGTGATATAACGCCCCATAAAGCTCCTGTATGACGTGGCGTGCCACTTGTCGCATAACGCCCCCAAAGGGGCTTTATGACTACACATGGCCTAAGAACATACCTTATGTGTTGGCTGATACCTTCGATTAGATACCGTTAGGCCGGAGGGTATAGAGGGCTCCATCGTGCCACATCACCGCCTATAGCACCCCCCTTGGCGCCACCATCCACACCAAGCAAGTTAAACCGAGCGCCATTGATGGGGCTTTATCATGTTAACGAGGAAGAAGAGCTTTATCAGGTGGGGCCCACATCTTTGCAGCCAATAAATTTTTTTTAATTTTGTTTAATAGGGGGCGTTATCCCACATACTGCAAGTTAAGAGAAGGCGTGATAAAGCCCCTTGGCTGATGTAGATCCAAGGTGGCGTTGATGTGTCCTGATAAAGCCCCTAGGGGCTTTATCCCACACCTCATATCTTTAGAGTCGGCCACTAAATGAGTTTGATCATTATGTTGTTTTACATACGCTCCCACTATTCCCACACCCCTAAAATCTTATTTTCATATCCCTACATGTATACGACCCGTATAAAGTTATACGTGCCGTATAACTGATTGTTGCAGGAAAAAAATGTCAGAGAATGTTTTTTTTTGTCTATGTATACGGGCTGTATAACATTATACGACCTGTATAAAATGTTATACGACCCTTATAATGTTATACGACCCAAACCTCATATAAAGTTATACGACCCGTATGATGTCATACGATCCGTATATAATGTTATACAGCCTAATATTTCCTCTATGTATATGAGCCGTATTATGAGCCATATAACATTTTACAGCCCAATATTTGTCATGTCAAATTATTATACGGAGTATGAAATTAAGATTTAGAGGTGTGGGATTATTAAGAATCTTTACATGGGAGGATTTAATTTTTATAGACTAGTTTGTATAGTTCGGTTAAAACTCGCAACTTTAACAGCATATGGTCAACATATAACATCTATAAATCACAACCTTCATAAATGTTTCTGCCTTTCTGGTGTAATAACATTTTCTCCACCGCTAAATCTTTATGCTACAGAACTTTAGGTGGCTACAAAAAGTAGTGATCACCTGATTTCCACAAATTGCAGATCAAATATATTCTCGTGACCTACCACAATTATTCTAGAAATTCGTGGCTGGACCATGTGTGCAAGCATGAAAATGCGTTATCATGTATTAAAATATAGATTAGCATACGTGATTAGACTTGTTCAGAAAATAGGGCTGAGATACTGTATAAATAACATTTATGATAAGTAACGAAAAAAAGACATCAGTGTTATTTTCGTAATTATTATACTTACACTATTCAATAATTAATTACTATACAACAAAATTGTACTATAGAGTAATAAAATTACGGTACTTGTAAATTGTAGCGTAATTTTGTTACTTAGACCAAGGGGTGTGGCTTCGCACCCCTCGCCACCTTATGAAATTTAGCGCCCTAAATCACCTCGTCTCCGTTAAAGGGGGCGCTATCCTTGGCTTCCGCCAAAGGAGCAGCGCGCGCGAGAGGAAGATATCAAGGGGCCCCACCTTCATCAACCAACCAACCAAATTTATTTATTTTTTAATATAGTTAAAAGGGACTTTATAAGAGCGTTATTCCTCACCGTGTAAGTTAACGATAAAGCCCACTGCTTATGTGTCGCCTACATGGCGCTTACGTGGCGTAATAAAGCCCCTAGGGTTTTAAACCACACCCTCTAGCCTTAGTACAATTTGGTTGTAAAGTAATTATTGTTACACTACAACAATATGACTTAAAGTAATATAATTAGGGGTGAGCAGAAAACCGAAATAATCGAACAGTAACCGAAATAACCGAGAAAACTGGACCGAAAAAACCGAACCGAAACAAAAACCGACGGTTTGGTTTTCGGATTTTTAATAACCGAACCGAACCGATAAGTTTTAATAGTATACCAAATCTATATACTTTTATGTTTAAGTTGTTTAATTGTTTACCCATGCTACTAAGAATTATTAATTTTATTCTTGTTTGTTAAATATTTATAATAAGAACATTACCATGTTTATTTATCATTAAAATTATTCATTGTTTACAAGAACTAACAAAGTTTAATATAAAAATTAAATGGTTTTCAAAGTATTATAAAAGAAAACGTCTTAACAAAAACTTTGGAGAAACATTAAAATAGATTAGAAAGTTAGGTTTATGTGAATAATATTAATTTAAAGGCGAATTGGAAATAAATAATCTCATTTAACTCAATTTGGCCGATAATAATCCCAAGTCAGCGATTGGCCGATAATAATCCGAACTGGTCAATTTTGTTGTAAAATAGTCCGCCGTTAAAATAGCTTAACGGAGTTAAGTTTTTTTTTTTCCGATTTACAAACCGATGTTTTAGGGATTTTGATCAGAACGAGGATACGAGTCGATTGATGTAAAACTTATCTCGAAATTGTGCTCGAAATGGCTTGATTTTTGTTAATTGGAAGTTTAAACACCCGAATTGAAGCACCGTTTTCGTGGGTTGGGGCAGTATTTCGAGGTAAGTTTTACATCAATCGACTCGTATCCTCGTTCTGATCAAAAACCCTAAAACATTGGTTTGTAATTCGGAAAAAACTTAACTCCATTATGCTATTTTAATGACGGACTATTTTACAAAAAAAAACTGACTAGTTCGGATTATTATCGGCCAATAACTGACTTGTGATTATTATCGGCCAAATTAAGTTAGTTTGGATTATTTATTTCCAATTTGCCTAATGGTGGGGGCATTATTTTTTTCTACCACTACACCCGGTCTTACCAACACATAATCCAAACTAGGTTCAAATGTGGGCTGATGGAGAATAATTAAGGATTATTGATGTAATAGAGTAGAAGCAAGTTTTGCCATTAAAAAAACATAATAATACATAGTCAACTATTGTTACGTAACGTACTGATACATAATCACGCAACGTTACACTTTGCTTAAAGAATAAAATGCATATTACGTACTGGAACATAATTACATAACGTTACATAATTACGTAACATTATAGTTTACAAAATAAAAAAAAATCTAAAATTAAGAAAACTATAGCAATAGCCTAATCAAAATAAAGATAATGAAACGCTCATTAATGCGGTGTATTTTTTTTAAATATTATCGTATAGAAAAGTTATAGCCGTTTGAAAATTCTGAGGAAGTAGGTTTATGAGTCACTAATATTACTAATATTGGATCGTCCTATTTTGCATTTTCCCTTGCTTTCTGTCATGAGAATTCTACATTTGAGGATCACTTGATCTCAATAGTTAGATTGCTTAATAAAGGCCATAATATTCTCATACACTTTATCTTTATATGAACTAGGTTTTATTGGGTCGTGCGTTGCTAGGGAAAATGCTTTTCTTTTCGTTGTCCTAGAACGGCTCCAACGGCAAAGTCACTTGCATCGCACATGATTTCAAAGGGTAATTTCCAATCGGGTGCTATCATGATTGGTGCGTTGACTAGCATTTCAAGGTTAGAGATGCTTTGTTGCATTCCTCGTCAAAGACGAATGGTGCGTCTTTTTCAAGTAATTTTGTTAGAGGTCTAGAGATTTTCGAAAAGTCTTTGATAAATCGCCTATAAAATCCGACATGTCCTAAGAAACTTCGAATGGCTCGAATGGTGTTGAAGTGGTGGTGGAGTGGTGGCAAGTGAGAGATAAGTGGTTTGCCAAGTGATGGGTTGAAGTTGAACCAAGCATCCCTATTTATAGCTGAAAACAGAGCATCCAGCACGGCCCGTGCCCGCCAGGCACGGCCCCGTGGTCATCAGTCTCTCTCTTCTGCATTAACTGCAGTGTTAGACTTGTACTAACACGTCCCCGTGTGTCAAAAGGCACGGCCCATGGCCAGTGTACTTGCTGTACTTCTTCAGATTCTGGAAATCTAAAAGTTGACCACGCCCCGTGTTACTTTAGCACAGCCCCGTGTTGAGCTTAAATTTTGTCTTTTGCTGTTGTCTTTTTCTGCTGCAGTAAATTCCCACCGGGCACGGCCCGTGCTAGATGAGCAAGGCCGTGTGCCAAAGCTTCTGTCTTTGTTATTTCTTGGGTTTGGATGTGGACGGGGGTTCAGCAAGTTGGTCAATCCTTCTTTATAGCCTTTTATGTTGGTTTTTACTGTCTTTTTGCTTCTTTTGTTCTTTTAAGCTCATTTAACCCTGTTTATTCAAAATGAACAAAAACACAAGCTTTTTCCAACATTAGTACTAAAAAAGGGTTGATTTTAGGCCTCATTTGATGTAATTTATATGTTGTATTTTGAACACATCACACTCAATACTCGCTCGACGTTCGTTGGAAAAATGATAGGATCGAAAGACGCTCACTCGACTTTGGCTCAGTTGAAAAAATGCTCGGTTTGGTTCAATTCGGTTTGTAAAAGAACCGAGCACTAACAAAGGTCAGATCGGTTGGTTCAGCTCGTGAACAACCCTAGTTGCATCATATTAAGAATGAAGATGCATTGACTTTTCATTTAAATGTAAAATTAACACCATAATTTTAATGCAATTTAATTTTGGAATAATGGATTTTAATAATCCCAACTATTACCCATTGGCTGGCAACAGTCCCAACTTCAAAAATTCCCAATGGTGGTCCCATCTGTTAACATAATGGCCTCCAATGGACCCTGACTAATAGAACCCTAACGCCGTTTGTCTCCGGTGGCTGGAAAAACATTTTTGGCTGGAAAACTCAACCTCGTCAAAGACGAATGGCGCGTATTTTTCAAGTAATTTTGTTAGAGGTCTAGATATTTTCGAAAAGTCTTTGATAAATCGCCTATAAAATCCGACATGTCCTAAGATACTTCGAATGGCTTGAATGGAGGAAGCTGGAGGTAGTCGGGAAATAGTGTCTATTTTGGCCCGATCCACTTCCATTCCTTCGCTTGAGATTTTATGACCGGGTACTATTCCCTCCGTTACCATGAAATGGCATTTTTCTCAATTAAGGGCGAGGTTAGTTTCCTCACATCGGGATAGCATTCGTTCAAGGTTATCGAGGCATTGGTCATTTGTATCTCCAAAGATAGAAAAATCATCCATGAAAATTTCCATAGTTTTTTCTATCATATCATGGAAGATGGCCACCATGCAACATTGAAACGTGGTGGGGGCATTGCATAGACCAAAAGGCATACGTCGATAAGCGAAAGTTCCATAGGGACATGTAAAAGTCATTTTTTTCTTGGTCCTCCGGTGCAATTGGAATTTGAAAATATCCGGAGAAACCATCGAGAAAACAATAAATTTGTGACCGGATAGTCTTTCTAGCATCTGGTCGATGAAAGGTAAAGGAAAGTGATCTTTCCTTGTTGCTTCATTTAACTTGCGATAGTTGATACAAACTCTCCATCCGGTAACGATTCTCGTTGGTATTCATTCATTTTTATCATTTGTTATTACCGTCATACCTCCTTTCTTTGGAACTACTTGAACGGGACTTACCCATGGGCTATCGGAGATAGGGTAGATAAGTCCAGTGTCAAGTAACTTGATGACTTCATTTTTAACCACTTCTTGAACATTTGGATTTACGCGACGTTGTGGTTGTATTACCGTTTTATAGTCATCTTCCATTAAAATCTTGTGGGTGCACATGGATGGGTTGATGCCTTTGATATCCATGAGCCTCCATGCAATTGCATTTTTATGTTTATTCAAAAGTTTTATAAATTTTTCTTTTTCAAAAAGTGTTAGTTTAGAAGAAATGATGACGGGGAACTTACCAAGTTCGTCTAAAAATGCGTATTCTAGACCTTTTATGTAGTTCCTTGAGTTCAAGTGGTGGTGGGTCTTCAAGAGACCGCTTATTATCTTCTCTATTAACGTCGATGGCCGAAAAGGATTGCATGAGGGCAATTTCCTCTTCGACGAACTCTTCTTCTTCTTCCTTATCGGATGGTTCTGCTTCATCTTTGATTAAGGGGTCGTCATCGTGAATTGGATATTTCATTGATTGATCAAGATCGACATACCTTTTATTGGCCCCTAATCGAAGTGGTAGGTTGGTTTGCTTCCGTTGGGTCACGGCTTGATGGGATTTTAAAAATGGTTTTCCCAACACGAGCGGAGCATCATCTAAGATGACAAAGTCGGTTGGGACTACCTCTTTGCTTGCTTGAATTACGACATTTCCGACCATTCCCTTGGTAGTAATCATTTTGCGACTTGAGAGAAAAATTGGAATTTTATGAGGAGAAAAATCACTTGTACCCATTTTTTCGAAAATATAGTTGGGCATTATGTTAACGCAAAGATCTTTATCGATTAGCACATTACTAACAAAGATGTTTTAAAAAAAACATGATACCAGTTTTATGTTCATTTCATGATATTCATCTTCTATTAGTGAAGTTTGATCATTTGTTAACGTGACGCTTACCAATTCTTCGATTTTAGTAGACGTGTTCAACTCTTTTAAAAACTTAGCATGTGAAGAAACCAAACTATGATTTTCAAAAGAAGGTTGTAAAACGTGAATTTCTGAAAAAGTTTGATCAATTTTAGAGTCGTTAGTTTTAGAATTACCTTCTTGTTGAGTTGGTTCATGCGTGAGTTTTTTATTTTGTTCTTCTATTTTTACTTCTTCGATTATTACCTCTTTACTGCAAATAGCATCTTCTTTTTATCTAGATTTCTTAAGTAAGATTTCTAGATTTTTCTATGAGTCTTGCGGCTTCGGGGATGATTGTTGGTGGAGTGTCGTAATCTTCAAACGGATTGGTATCCCAAAAGCTTGAATTTGGGAGTTCAAACCTTGGTTCTTCATAAGTGGTGTATGAAAAACATGGAGTAGTGTACGAGGTTGATGGCCTAAAAAGGTCGCAATATTGTACCGAAGGGGATTTTCCGCAAATAGTACAATAAGGTTCCTGATAATCATCCTTTATATAGTTGGTGTAGTCTTCTGAGTAGTAATCCATTGTATTGGAAGATACCCAGAAGAACAACGAGCCTCGGGATCAAAAACAGAAATTAAAAATTTAACAGAAAGTGGAGCACGACCCCGTGTTGAATCGGCACGGCCCTGTGTTGAGTTATATATCTGGGCGTTTTAAAAAAGTTTCAGAAAAATCTGCAGCACGGGGGCGTGTCCCAGCAGAACGGCCCCGTGTTAACCTACTGTAAAAAGGAAAATAAAAATAAAAATGAGCGCGCAGTTTTGAAAAAAATGTTAGAATTTGATTAGGCCGTTAATTTTAAGCTTCCTTAAAATCCTTGTGTCCCCGGCAATGGCGCCAAAAACTTGACGTGCGTGCGGGTGTATATATCTTTTTCGTTATTTTTAGCTCTTTTTACTCGCCGATTTCAAGTTTTAAATTTATACAACATGATATTCTACTATCACTCTACACACACGCTAGCGCAAGTATACCCATCGCGGACGTAGTATAGTGATGGCCAGATACCGAGGTCGTCCAAGGACACAAGAGCTTTTAGTACCGGCTTATCGTCAACGTCTAATTGAACCAACTTTTGAGAAAAGATTTTTAAGCTAATAAAAAGATAAAAACAGAAAATAAAAATAAAATAAAGATGATAGACAAGAAAGAATCACTTAGATCCAACTTATCTTTCATGTACCCTTTTGATGATTTCCGCACTTTGGGCATTTTGAGAGATTATCTTAGTTATAGTAGTAGGCCCCTCTTTAGGAGGCGACGTTACCCTCAACCTAGTGGTTTGAGTCAGCAAGGATACAATCCCACTAGGTCGGAATATTGAAAGATAATTAAGTAAGTTATTAATGCAAAATGTGGTGGACCCCTCTTCCGAGGCGGCGATCATCCTCAACCCGTTGGTCTGAGTCAGCAGGGATACAGTCCTCGCGGGGTTGGTTTAATGTTTTAATAAAAGTTTAAGAATAAGGGATTCAAGCATTTTGCACCTCTCCCGTGGTGGGTAATGCCCGCTCCGACTCGTGAGGTGTTACTGGGCTTGAACCAGGTTCTCGTAGAATCTATACACTGAATGAGACATAAAATTACCCAAACCACCCTTCTAACCCCCTTCCAGACAATTAACATGCTTTATATAGACTGTAAAGACATGAATATGTTGAGTCAATGAACATATGAAGAATGATTGAGTAAAATCGCCTTCAATATAAAAAAACTATTTATTAACGTCATTAATATATACCCAATTAAAAAGTAGCCAAAGTTTGGAAATCATAAAAGAAATACATAAAAGATATGTCTTCACCAAGTGATTTAAGAATTTAGCCAAGCATGGCCTTTGTTTGACAAAGATTCTTATGATGAATCTGGGGTCCCGAGACTACACACACACTCTAAAGATGGAAAGTGGATGATGGTTGTGGATGATGGTGTTGTAATGGTGGTGGAATGGTGGCAAGTGAGAGAGAAGTGGTTTGCCAAGGGATGGGTTGAAGTGGAACCAAGCATCCCTATTTATAGCTGGATGTAGCTGAAAACAGAGCATCCAGCATGGCCCGTGCCGCCTGGCACGGCCCTGTGGTCATCAGTCTCTCTCTTCTACATTAACTGCAGTGTCAGACTTGTATTAACACGGCCACGTGTGTCAACGGCACGACCCGTGGCCAGTGTACTTGCTGTACTTCTTCAGATTCTGGAAATCTAAAAGTTGACCACGCCCCGTGTTACTTTAGCACGGCCTCGTGTTGAGCTTAAATTTTGTCTTTTATTGTTGTCTTTTTCTGGAGCAGTAAATTCCCACCGGGCATGGCCCGTGCTAGTTGAGCAAGGCCCCGTGCCAAAGCTTCTGTCTTTGTTATTTCTTGGGTTTGGATGTGGACGGGGGTTCGACAAGTTGCTCAATCCTTCTTTATAACCTTTTATGTTGGTTTTTGCTGTCTTTTTGCTTCTTTTGTTACTTTAAGCTCATTTAACCCTGTTTATTCAAAAGGAACAAAAACGCAAGCTTTTTCCAACATTAGTACTAAAAAAGGGTTGATTTTAGGCCTCATTTGATATAATTTATATGTTGTATTTTGAACACATGACTCAATACTCGCTCGACGTTCGTTGGAAAAATGATAGGATCGAAAGACACTCGCTCGACTTTGGCTCAGTTGTAAAAAATGCTCGGTTTGGTTCAATTCGGTTTGTAAAAGAACGGAGCACGAACAAAGGTCTGATCGGTTTGATTCAGCTACTGAACAACCCTAGTTACATCATATTAACAATGAAGATGCATTGACTTTTCATTTAAATGTAAAATTAACAACATAATTTTAATGCAATTTAATTTTGGAATAATGGATTTTAATAATCCCAACTATTACCCGTTGGCGGGCAACAGTACCAACTTCAAAAATTCACACTGGTGGTCCCGTCTATTAACATAATGGCCACCAATGGACTCTGACTAATAGAACCCTAACTCCGTTTGTCTCCGGTGGCTGGAAAAACTTTTTTGGTCGGAACACTCAACCTTTTTATCCCAAACCTCTTTGTAACCCAATTACGAACTTTTAGGAACCTTTTTTCTAGCAAAAGCCCCAATTATTGAGGTTGCTGGGAAACACTTTTTTCGCCTAAAAACTTCTTTTTGGCGGGATAACTCAATGTTTTAGCCGGATAACTCAATGTTTTGGCCAGAAAACTCAATATTTTCGTCCAAAACCTCTTTGTAACCATAGATCGGACCTTTAAGAACCTTTTTCCGTTCAAAAACGTTTTTCTAGCAACCTGAGAGTAAGGGCATTAAGGTTCTGTTAATCCAGCTCCATTAAAGGCCAATATGTCAAAAAATGGGACTATCGGTGGGAATTTTTGAAGTTGGGACTGTTGCCGTCCAACGAGCAATAGTTGAGATTATTAAAATCCATTATTTCTTTAATTTTATATGAACGTTGTTATATTATATTGATGTAATGTAAATTACACATGTTTCCATGTATAGTTTGTGTAATAATTCGAGTCGTTTTGTTTCGTTTTACCATTGGTTTTGTATATTATCGCGTCTTGTGTGTTTTGCGGGGTTCCGGAAGTAAAAAACAAGCTAAAATGTTAATGAAACGAGCACACATGAGAAGGTTTGGTCTTAGTGAAGAATACTCATGGAAATGGATATTTAAGAAGATGAGATGATAGAGAATTTATTTACAAAGCCGTAGGCGAAAATGGAGTTGAAACGAAGAAGTTATGACGAAAATGGTTTTCCTAGTACAGATGCTGATCGTGTCATGCGGCCACGAAACCTTATCATGCCCGCGTCATGCGAGGAGGGGCTTGTTCAGCATGTGAAAGTCCATATTTGACCTTATTTAAGCCCATAAACAACTCTAATCATAACACACACAACCCTAGATGATTTAGCACCCATGAAAATGTGATTTTGGAGATCAAGACACCAAAAGTTGAAGACTTTAAGCATTGGGAGTGAAGATTCATCGGGTTACATCATTCGGTTTCTTTGTTTCCTTATCTTAATTGATTCAATCATGTCTTGTGAACCTAGTTTAGACCTTATTTATGTTTTTAAAGCTATGTTAGGCTAAATTTCTATCACTATATAGGTCGAATGGTGAATACACTTGTTATTCCATACGAGTTCGCAAGGATCACCACCATCGCTTGTTATTCCAAAGCTTTTGGATCTAAAGATCGAGGTTAGTACTTCTTCTTCTTATTCTTCATCTTCAGCCCCTTCTGACTCTACTCCACTATCTACACCACCTGCACAATCTAATACACCCCACCCATGTCCTCAAATAGCCAAACGTAGAACCATCCACCTGCAGTCCACCCAAGGTTTCACGGGAGTTAATTCTCCCATAACTGCTCCACCCATTACAACTGAGAACTCTTGGCAGATTCCCTCGTACATCATGACCACACTTACTAACATGTGTCAATTCCATGGTCGTGGTGACGAAGATGCACCCGCCCACATTGCCTGCTTGACCTGAATCTGTAGCACCTTTAAGCTACAAGGTGTCACGGAGGACGTGATCTTCCTTCAGCTGTTCTCATTTATTTTAGTTGGAAGAGCCGCCACTTGGCTCGACTCTCAACCAGGTGGTACTTTTACATGATGGGCGGCTCTGCGAGAAGGATTCTTGAATAAGTATTTTCCACAGGCTAAAGCTTCTAGGCTTCAGGATCAAATCCATTTGTTTCGGATGGAACCCAACGAGCCCTATATCAAGCATGGGAAAGATTCCAAAACCTACTTGCCCGATGCTCCCAACATGGTTTATCTGACTGGGCACTTGTAGGGAAATTCTACAATGGGCTCACCTGTGATGTAACACCTGTGCCTCCACAGCCATCAAACAAATACCGAACCAATGAAATATTATATTTCAAACTTTGGATTTGTAAAAATATGTGTATCATTTGCACATATCCATTTTTGTTCAATTCCAAACTCTAAATCGCTTTCTGGAAGGTTATACGCGCACTGATGCGTAAATATAACCAGTTTAATGCAACGAACACTCCGGAATAGTGAAATAGGCTTAACATACCTTAAATAACCTTTACATAACTTAGAAATAAGTTTCGAAGGCTTTGGTATGGCAAAATCAAGTTAAATCGCTTACAGGGACTAAAGTTGACAAACTGCGAAAGTATGCCAATTTGAACTGTAACAAACATTCCGGAACATGGCCATAAGTTAAACATACCATAAATATCCTTTAAATAGCTTAGAAATAGGCTTTGAGGGGTTCGGTGTGCTAAAATAAACTTTTGGGTCATTCAGGGACTAAAAGTGTCAAAAAGTGCACAAGTTTGCATTTCCGCGCATAACTCACGTTCTGAATACATCCGGACATCCAAAAATTTATGTAAGCACTAAAATATTTTAGTTTAGTGTTTGGCATGAGAAAAATCCATTCGTCACACAATTTGGATCGTTTTTCACGCTTATGCGCATTCCGTCGTAATTAACCGAACAACGCGATTGTACGGCTAAACGAACCGACATCCGGCATATTTTTGAGCATGTTTCATGTTCCCTATAATTTAACATCCTTGTGAAGCTTAAAAATGGGCTTGACGGGTGTTAGAAGTGCCAAAACACGACGATACGCGCTCAGGAACCAAAACTGCAAAACTGCAAAAAAAATATATAAAAAAAATAAATAAATAAAAAAATGCAGCAAAAAGCCATTTTAAACATAAGTTAGCAGCCCCTAACACTTCCCAAAGGTCAAGTGCCACATGTTAATCTCCTATGGTGGCCAAAATTTGTTACCACAACATTTTGACAAGTGTACGGCCTAGATCGTGCCCCCTTTTCCAAGAAAAGATCCTAACGGTTGTGGGTTTACTATAAATACCCAACCCATTTTCACTCATTCCTCACTAGAATCTGATCTAAAAGACTCTAAGTTGAAACCATTGTTTCATACCTGAGTTATTTGGATCTAGATTAGCATTCGGGGACCTTTCGTAAGTATTCTTTCGTTCTTTTATCGCTTTCGAGTCCGAAAGTCAAACTTTGTTTGACTTTCTGCATTGACCAGTTTATGGTCGATGCGAAGTTCGTTTGAACTTCATAACGTGAGCGTGATCACGATGGTTATAGTCCCTAGTGACTATACCTACTGATTACCACGTTATCAAGGCTCAGTGGCGAGCCGTAGTTTCGGTCAGAATACGCATTTTTGCGTATTTTGTAACCAAACTACTCTTAGGTATCACAACCGTTTGTTGTGATACCAAACCTGTTTTCTAAAACTTAGTTAAGCATGTTTTAACATGCTTAGCTCGTCACTTTTAGTTTAGTGCTTATATAGGGTCGTCAGGTAAGCGATCTAAACAATCGCTTATACTTTCGAACCCGACCCGTTTGGTCGATCATTAGGATCCGACCAAGCACATTAGGTGACCATAGTATATAGGGAATAACCTTACGAGGTTATACCTTATGGTCGCTTCGTTTAAGTAGTTGTATGATAGGTAGTTTATATGCCTTAGGTAAATTACCAAAATACCCCTTTGATGCCAAAATCCGTTTTAATCATATGTAACATAACTTTTGACATCTAAACTGATTTGACAACCATATTAGACATGTTAAGGCATATATTACTTGTCATAGGACTAGTTAGGCGCTCCGAACGCGTTTCACGCGAACGACGCGTTAAAGTAGCATAAGCTACCTAAACGGGTCGTAATGGGTCACAAGCACTTAGGTTAGGTTTCATTTAGTATGTAGGCTTTGTTAAACCATACTACATGAGTTCCCATACTCATTTGGTTTACGAACCCTCATTCTATCCGATCTTCCGATTTAGGTCCGGTTTATTAATGTAGTTACCTATATTAGGGGCCGTTTGATATTCCGAGATCTCTAGCATTGCTTGGTGGTTATCTTAGGATTTCTGAGCAATCTCAAGTGAGTACATAGACCCCTCTTTTACTGTTTTCCAAACGTTTTGGGGTGGAACACATGTGCCTACTTGTTACTTTCATGCTTTTCCATGTTTTCATATCATATGCTTGCTATGTTCATTAGTACACTATTAGTACATCGTTTTACATTACATTTTATGCTATGTATGTCCATTTAGTTCATACTTAGTACATCGTTTCACATCACATCACATCACATGCTATGTATGTTCATTTATTTGCATACTTAGTACATTTGTTTTCACCACATGCTTACATTTTGTTATGACATTTGGTTTGTTTAAATGAGACAATGTACATTCATTAACACCGATCATGCCGCTCGGTAGTAGGTAGTGGTACCATAGGACTTGACAAATCCCATTCCTGAAATCTCGGGTTTGTTTGGACGTAAGGAATGACCGAATCCGAATACATATTCTTTAGATACCTCATTATTACATAGTTATCCGACTGTCGCAAGGCTTGGATGTATGAATTTTCACAATACCACATAAATGTTTATATCAGTATAGTATGCATTTTCACATAACATAACTTTGATTTAAACCAAGTTTTACTTCAATACTATGTTCTTGTGCATATGGTTTAGTTGATGCATTTCACTAGCCATACATATCATTTTTGGTTACACATTACATGGTTTACATTTGACACATAAACACTTTTGACATTGGTTATACATTACATGATTTACATATGGACATAAACATTTTAACATATTATTTCAATACATTTGGAAGTTGGTTTAAACATAGACATCTTACATTGTTGGTTTGGTTTGAGTAAGTGATTTAATTAACGAGGCGTGTGTAATACGATACAAGCATGGTGGATACGCCGCTGGTACTTCCTATATATAAATGATTGTATGGTATTAGATATCGTTGCGTTATTTGAAATCATTTCAATTTCGACATATAACATTTTATACAAATAACATACTTTTCACAATACATTGTTTTATAAACAACTTAACTTATACAAACTCATTTTACATGGTTATTCATTTAACCATGCATTATTCTGTTATTTATACGTATCATCTGAACTTATTGTTTTTCAAATGATTTACAAAGACAAAGCAAATTACAAGGTTCATGACTAAACATTTTCTTAAACAGAAGTCATGAATCTTATTTTCACAAAACCTATGTACTCGCCGGCATTTTTATGCTGACGTACCTATTTTCACATGTGTTTCAGGAAATGAAGCATAGGATTGATCAAGATACACTTAGGCGGACATGGGCCTTAGTGACAATAAAAGATGCAAGACTAGTTATTTATGTTATGTTTCTTTGATGTCAAGACATTGTAACTCGTGTACTTAATAAAACAATATTTAAATTTCCATGTGTTATGAAACAATGATTCTGTTACAACACTCCCCGATGCTTCCGCCACGTTTTGTTGTTTTACGTGGTCGGGGTGTGACAGAAAAGTTGGTATCAGAGCTCATGGTTATAGGGAATTAGGTTATTAGTAATACTTTGACCTAGTCTATAACCTTTCTAGGACCCTAACGCGAGTTTACTTGCGTTTAGTCATAAAACAATACTGTCACCTATCCTTAGGCGACAACCACAACAAGAACATAAAATTCAAAACGGCTTTGAAAACTAATCATCTGTTCTAGGATGATTGATTACTAGGTTTTGAACCCTCTATTGTAAGGTTTTGAACTCTCTATTATATGGTTTTGAACCCCTTTGAATTTTCAAAACCTCGTCAAGGTTTTGGGTTTTAAATAATGTGAACACGTGCAAACTGGAAGGGTGAATGCCTGTATTCTGGGTTTTCTGTCTAGGCAAGCACTTCGTATACATCTCATCAGACGTGAGACCAGTTGTGCTTACCTGGGAATTCTTGGGATGAGTGTTCACTTATAGGCGAGCATGTCTTCGCGATACATTATTTTTGACCCATTTACTTTGATTTGTCACCATCTCATTTGTCTGCCTTAGGTAACAAACAAATGATCACAATTTTCATTCGATACCATTCTGTATTGATTATCCAATAAACCTTTCACTTGTTTCTTCCTTTGTCTTTCATTTTCTTCTAGAATGTCTATTCCTCTCAGCACTGGTCAAATGTCCGAGCGAACAGCCAAATTTGCCCAGCAAATAGGCGAAGTGATTCAGAAGACTGTGGATTTAGGCATTGCCATGGCTCGTCTCAACAATGAAGCCTCTCGTCTCGACAATGAAGTCACTCAAGAGCCACTGAAGGAAGCAGAAGTCAAGCCTGCACCAAGATCAAGGAAGCGTAAGGCTTCAAGGAAGCCCGCAACAGTTATACCAAATCAAGCAGGACCTAGCCAGAAGGCAACACCACCTGCTAAGAAGCAATACAAGGGAATGGCACCATTATGCAACAAATGTAAGGGGCATCACCTAGCTCACTTACAGTGTCGTCGGTGTGTATCATGTGGACGAGTTGGTCACCTGGCAAGTACTTGTCGATGTAACCCAAACCAAGGTGGTCTAAATCAACCCCAAGTCAACCCTACTCAAGCTCGTTTTCCGCGTGGTACTTGCTACAACTGTGGCAAGACGAGCCATTACAGGAACAACTGCCCGAAGATTGTCAGTGCAAATCCAACCCGTGGATGAGCAATTGGCTGAACAAAGGATGTTGCTGTCTTATGCCTTTGTTTCTTTTATTTTCTTGTAATGTGAAACAATCTGTTTTGTTCATAAATAAATTATTGTTCACAAATTCTGATATACAAGTGTAGTTACATGTGTGTATGACTTTTCCTATGATACCTACATTAAGGAACTATGTTCCTTATAAACTACTTTTGTAATTTCTCTCTTTCAAATGATCACTCATGATTCCCTCGAAAATTTTAAGTACTCGTTTCACTCTAAGAAACAAAGTACAGAAAATAAAGTGACATTATGAGTAATCATGCTTCTGCACATCTGTGCCTTTGAATCCTTGGTTAAATAACTAAGGGTATTTCCAAATCTCATACCCATTACGTTTTGATTTTTCAACATATACAGTACAAGTATTTCAAAAACAATCTTCATGATCTCAAAACATTTCATATAGTTTGAAAACAATTTTTCTAAATGCATTGTCTATGTTATTTCAAAAACATTGGCCACGTTATCAAAACCAACCTTCCTAATTTCAAAATGTTTCATATAGTCTGAAAACAATATTAACACAGTACATTTTCTTATCAAGTGCACGATTTCGAAAAGCATCATTCATGTCTTTCAAAAACCTTATACATAATTTCAAAATTCATCTCGCATGATTCTAAAACATTTTTATAAATATACTTACCTAGTACACCTACTTTATAATTTCAAATGTATTATATATAAGGTTTCAGAAACATTGAACACATTTTTTTAGAACCTCATGCATAGTTTTCAAAAATATTTTCTTCATACATTGACTTAACCTTCAAATTCTGCTTCATATGTCGCCTTGACATATCAAGCATCTCAACTTCATAAGCATTCTTACTTCATGTTTTGACATAAGCACGTCCAGTGCAAGGTTTCAAAACATCTTCAACTTCTAAAATCCATATGGGATCTTTTTATCTTCACAATTAGATCCTTGTGGATAATCGTCATACTAATCAGAGTCCTTAATTGGATTCCCTATGTACCTAAATTCGAACATTTCGGTTCCTTATAATCGAAATCGAATTTTTCTTTAAAAAAAAAAATCTTTCTATCTTTATAGTTAGATTCTTGATAATGTTTAAAGTACCAAATGAAATCCACGAGATGGATTCCTAGTGTGCTTTAAATACTTGCGCTCTGTAGCAAAACAAATTAACAAATTAAAGATCTAGATAAACAATCTTTGTGGTTATATGACTATGTGTTCATGCATCTTGTGTTTTCTTTTATGCATTTTGTGTTTTCGTATACTCTGGATATTCGTTATCCAAATCCTCGTAGAATCTTTCATATCTTCATATGAGGGATTCGTAGTAGGATATTAAAAAAAAAGGTACTACCTTAAATCCTTAATGGGCTTCTATGTAAGAATTAAGACCCTTGGATTATATAGTACCACTCCTTGATTCATAAGAGACCCTTTTAGTGGTCTAGTAAAAAAGATTGATTCAAAAATCTGGTTAAGAATGACATGTGATGATATAAGCTGAAAAGACTCCTTGGTTGTCTATTAAAATCATTTATTGATTTAATAAAAGGGACCCTATGGTGGTCTAGTCACACTCATCACAGGTTTGTTCATTTGGTTTTCCCTACACATTATAAAATAGACTGTGTGAACTATGCAAGGAATTGTCTAATTATGGACGCGTACATAATTATGAGATTCAGTGCACGGTAACCACAGTAAGATTTATTATGTGTAAGAACCGATAGTGACAATAATAACAAAACGAGAACGATGCAATGGAGGTACGGTGGACGCACCAATGACGCTTTATATACTTGTATATAAGTATCCCTCTTACATTGCGATCATGATGTTATTAAAGTTACTAGAAGTTCAGAGCCCTAACCAATGTTGTTCGATCTTTTCAACTTCATGTTTTAAACTCTCACAAGTTTCCTCTAAATAAATTTCGGGACGAAATTTCCTAAAGTAGGGGAGACTGTAACACCTGTGCCTCCACGGCCATCAAACAAATACCGAACCAATGAAATATTATATTTCATACTTTGGATTTGTAAAAATATGTGTATCATTTGCACATATCAATTTTTGTTCAATTCCAAACTCTAAATCGCTTTCTGGAAGGTTATACACGCACCGATGCGTAAATATAACCAGTTTAATGCAACGAACACTCCAGAATAGTGAAATAGGCTTAACATACCTTAAATAACCTTTACATATCTTAGAAATAAGTTTCGAAGGCTTTGGTATGGCAAAATCAAGTTAAATCGCTTACAGGGACTAAAGTTGACAAACTGCGAAAGTATGCCAATTTGAACTGTAACAAACATTCCGGAACATGGCCATAAGTTAAACATACCATAAATATCCTTTAAATAGCTTAGAAATAGGCTTTTAGGGGTTCGGTGTGCTAAAATAAACTTTTGGGTCATCAGGGACTAAAAGTGTCAAAAAGTGCACAAGTTTGCATTTCCGCGCATAACTCACGTTCTGAATACATCCGGACATCCAAAAATTTATGTAAGCACTAAAATATTTTAGTTTAGTGTTTGGCATGAGAAAAATCCATTCGTCACACAATTTGGATCGTTTTTCACGCTTATGCGCATTCCGTCGTAATTAACCGAACAACGCGATTGTACGGCTAAACGAACCGACATCCGGCATATTTTTGAGCATGTTTCATGTTCCCTATAATTTAACATCCTTGTGAAGCTTAAAAATGGGCTTGACGGGTGTTAGAAGTGCCAAAACACGACGATACGCGCTCAGGAACCAAAACTGCAAAACTGCAAAAAAAATATATAAAAAAAATAAATAAATAAAAAAATGCAGCAAAAAGCCATTTTAAACATAAGTTAGCAGCCCCTAACACTTCCCAAAGGTCAAGTGCCACATGTTAATCTCCTATGGTGGCCAAAATTTGTTACCACAACATTTTGACAAGTGTACGGCCTAGATCGTGCCCCCTTTTCCAAGAAAAGATCCTAACGGTTGTGGGTTTACTATAAATACCCAACCCATTTTCACTCATTCCTCACTAGAATCTGATCTAAAAGACTCTAAGTTGAAACCATTGTTTCATACCTGAGTTATTTGGATCTAGATTAGCATTCGGGGACCTTTCGTAAGTATTCTTTCGTTCTTTTATCGCTTTCGAGTCCGAAAGTCAAACTTTGTTTGACTTTCTACATTGACCAGTTTATGGTCGATGCGAAGTTCGTTTGAACTTCATAACGTGAGCGTGATCACGATGGTTATAGTCCCTAGTGACTATACCTACTGATTACCACGTTATCAAGGCTCAGTGGCGAGCCGTAGTTTCGGTCAGAATACGCATTTTTGCGTATTTTGTAACCAAACTACTCTTAGGTATCACAACCGTTTGTTGTGATACCAAACCTGTTTTCTAAAACTTAGTTAAGCATGTTTTAACATGCTTAGCTCGTCACTTTTAGTTTAGTGCTTATATAGGGTCGTCAGGTAAGCGATCTAAACAATCGCTTATACTTTCGAACCCGACCCGTTTGGTCGATCATTAGGATCCGACCAAGCACATTAGGTGACCATAGTATATAGGGAATAACCTTACGAGGTTATACCTTATGGTCGCTTCGTTTAAGTAGTTGTATGATAGGTAGTTTATATGCCTTAGGTAAATTACCAAAATACCCCTTTGATGCCAAAATCCGTTTTAATCATATGTAACATAACTTTTGACATCTAAACTGATTTGACAACCATATTAGACATGTTAAGGCATATATTACTTGTCATAGGACTAGTTAGGCGCTCCGAACGCGTTTCACGCGAACGACGCGTTAAAGTAGCATAAGCTACCTAAACGGGTCGTAATGGGTCACAAGCACTTAGGTTAGGTTTCATTTAGTATGTAGGCTTTGTTAAACCATACTACATGAGTTCCCATACTCATTTGGTTTACGAACCCTCATTCTATCCGATCTTCCGATTTAGGTCCGGTTTATTAATGTAGTTACCTATATTAGGTGCCGTTTGATATTCCGAGATCTCTAGCATTGCTTGGTGGTTATCTTAGGACTTCTGAGCAATCTCAAGTGAGTACATAGACCCCTCTTTTACTGTTTTCCAAACGTTTTGGGGTGGAACACATGTGCCTACTTGTTACTTTCATGCTTTTCCATGTTTTCATATCATATGCTTGCTATGTTCATTAGTACACTATTAGTACATCGTTTTACATTACATTTTATGCTATGTATGTCCATTTAGTTCATACTTAGTACATCGTTTCACATCACATCACATGCTATGTATGTTCATTTATTTGCATACTTAGTACATTTGTTTTCACCACATGCTTACATTTTGTTATGACATTTGGTTTGTTTAAATGAGACAATGTACATTCATTAACACCGATCATGCCGCTCGGTAGTAGGTAGTGGTACCATAGGACTTGACAAATCCCATTCCTGAAATCTCGGGTTTGTTTGGACGTAAGGAATGACCGAATCCGAATACATATTCTTTAGATACCTCATTATTACATAGTTATCCGACTGTCGCAAGGCTTGGATGTATGAATTTTCACAATACCGCATAAATGTTTATATCAGTATAGTATGCATTTTCACAGAACATAACTTTGATTTAAACCAAGTTTTACTTCAATACTATGTTCTTGTGCATATGGTTTAGTTGATGCATTTCACTAGCCATACATATCATTTTTGGTTACACATTACATGGTTTACATTTGACACATAAACACTTTTGACATTGGTTATACATTACATGATTTACATATGGACATAAACATTTTAACATATTATTTCAATACATTTGGAAGTTGGTTTAAACATAGACATCTTACATTGTTGGTTTGGTTTGAGTAAGTGATTTAATTAACGAGGCGTGTGTAATACGATACAAGCATGGTGGATACGCCGCTGGTACTTCCTATATATAAATGATTGTATGGTATTAGATATCGTTGCGTTATTTGAAATCATTTCAATTTCGACATATAACATTTTATACAAATAACATACTTTTCACAATACATTGTTTTATAAACAACTTAACTTATACAAACTCATTTTACATGGTTATTCATTTAACCATGCATTATTCTCTTATTTATACGTATTATCTGAACTTATTGTTTTTCAAATGATTTACAAAGACAAAGCAAATTACAAGGTTCATGACTAAACATTTTCTTAAACAGAAGTCATGAATCTTATTTTCACAAAACCTATGTACTCGCCGGCATTTTTATGCTGACGTACCTATTTTCACATGTGTTTCAGGAAATGAAGCATAGGATTGATCAAGATACACTTAGGCGGACATGGGCCTTAGTGACAATAAAAGATGCAAGACTAGTTATTTATGTTATGTTTCTTTGATGTCAAGACATTGTAACTCGTGTACTTAATAAAACAATATTTAAATTCCCATGTGTTATGAAACAATGATTCTGTTACAACACTCCCCGATGTTTCCGCCACGTTTTGTTGTTTTACGTGGTCGGGGTGTGACATGTGAGACCTGAGCTTGGTTTGACACTTCAGTAGGAGGCCACCTTATGTGTAAGAAAACCGTGGCTGAATATAATGACATGTTTGAGAGTTTTGCACATTTTGAGGATGAACAGAGGTCAGCAAACAGGACTTCCACTCCTTTCACTAGTACCACCTCATCTATATGAGGTGTTCACCAAGTCACATTGGATACTAGTGTGGTCGCTACTTTGGACAACCTAACCCGAGAGATGAGAGAGATCAAGTCCAAGGTAGATAAGTCTGAATTGTGTCGGGGAGGGCATGGTACCCTAGAGTGTCCATTAATGAAACAAGAAGAGGTAGGTTTTGTAGGGGGTTAGAATCATTTTAGAAGTTCTTATAACTCTGGTTGGAGAAATCAAAATTCCAACTTTCGATCGCCCCATAGTCTCAAACATAACCAAACTTATAACCTGAGGTAGGGTCGCTTTAGTGGTCAGAATGTGGGTAGTGATCAGTCGGTTGTAGTTGGGGGTAGTGGTTTGGAAAAGATAGAGAGTTTATTGTTATAATTAGTAGTCAAGGATCAGAAAGCACAACAAATTTTAGCCGAGCATGATATCTTATTGAAGAACCAATAGTCGGCATTTTTAGATCTTCAAAGAACCGTAGGGGATATAGCTAAAAAGTTAGATGAGACAGCCCATGGTCACTTTTCCGGTAGCACCCAAACGAACCCGAACGCTCATGTTAAAGCTGTTACTACTAGGTTGGGTCAAGATTTAGGAGAGGTAGAGAAAGCACCGGTTCAAGTAGAGGAAGAGGACTCAGTGGATGAAGAGTTAGAGTTAGAAACCGCTCCTCTAGAAAAAGTTGTTAGGAAACCGGTTAAGTTTGTGAAACCGAGTCCAGAGATAGATCGATCTAGTGTCCCGTATCCTACACGACTCAAGCATAAAAAATATGCTAAAAAGTACGAGCACTTTCTTGACATTTAGACAACTTAAGATAAATCTTCCATTTATCGAAGCCCTCCAACATATGCCTAAGTATGCTAAATTCTTAAAAGACCTTGAAAGGGAAAGGTAAACTGGGTGAGCTTTCGAATGTTCCATTGACGGCCGATTGTTCCGCTGTGGTAATGAATGCTCTACTGGATCCGAGCATCTTTAGGATCCCGTGTCTATTTGGTGGTGACATTCAAAACCATGCGTTAGCGGACCTTGGAGCTAGTATGAACTTAATTTCATATTCACTTTATGAGAATTAGGCCTAGGTGAACTTACCTCGACCCGCATGATCCTATCTTTAGCCGATAAATCTGATAAGTACCCGAGGGGAATAGTAGAAAACTTGCTTGTTAATGTTGAAAAATTTGTGTTCCCCGTGGACTTTGTAGTGTTAGATATGGAAGCCGATGAGAATGTTCCCCTAATCCTAGGTAGACCTTTCCTGTGCACTGTCTAAGCCTTAATTGATGTCTTTACGGGCACCATCACACTTAGGGTAGGTAAGGAAACCGTCACATTTGAGGTCTCTATGTCTAGGAAGGTTGTGTGTGATAGGGTGAGTCAGTTTAGGCGGTCAAGGTTAGTGACATGGAGGGTAGAATGAGAGAGGCGAGTTTAGAAGAGGATTTGGGGGATGAGTTAGTAGGATTACCCGCTTATGAGGAAACCAGAGTGTTTGATCCAGAGGTGTCACACCCCAACCGATGGCGGAAACATCGGGGCGCGACACTGAGCGAAATAGATTGTCCTGGAGAATCCATAACAACTATAATTACCAAATATTTAACGTCATGTCCCATACCATAACATATAAAGTAAAACAGTTATTACAGACATAGTTCTCAAAGACAAATAATTGTTCTAACAACTCAGATTTTATTTAGTTTGTTTCTAGACTCCCCTAGCTTGATTCCACGAAAGCAGGTCATAGCATAGCATCCTAAACACCTGTCACATACGTTAAAATAAAGTCAATACACAGAGTGCAAAGATGAGCATACATGTTTAATAGTATATAGTAGTGAACGCGATTTACGCGTAACCAGCATGTAACATGTAGAAATGTGAAGCAAGTAAGCTATCGACAATGACATATGCACATACATGACTGCGAGTTGTAGAATGCGCAACACATATCACCACTGTGACACGTGAAGAAAAGCCCTTAACAACCCTTGTCCATGACAGGTGCTAAGTCCAAACTATAGTACTATCGTTGCTAAGGTGTCAGGCAACAATCACTGTGTAAACATAACAGACTAGCATTCACCGAATAACATGTATAACATGCGAGAGCGGCTGGCGTATAAAAAGTGTTGCGTTGTGTGTCGATGTGATTTGATATAAGTAACGTATGTAACACCCAAAAGTGTGTTAAGCAAAAAGGGATCGAGTATACTCACAGATCGTGTTTAGTAACTAAACACAGTCTTGGATTGAAGGGAGCGATAGTATTACACATTAGTTACACAAATAACATAATCAACCTAACAATCATAAAGCAAACTTGCATTTCGGGTTGCGATGCGATGCGATAGAGTTGCGATTGCGTTTGCGAATAACATCCCACAAAATATAAGCACACATAAGTAAGGCACATAATAACATACACACATATAACGATATCCATAACTGCGATCCGAATTACGATGCGGTAGCGATGTGATAGCGTTTAGTTACGTTTATCGCATTGTTGCTTCACATATTAATAAATCGTAGCTTAAAATAGCGTTAATTAACACATATCGATTATCGAGTCTGCGAGTACAAGCAATAATTAAGCATGAAATGTCAGATCTGAATGCAAACCTGACGTTGACCCTGACTTTGACTTGTACTTTGACTTTGACTTTGGAAAGTCGGGTTGTTACAGCCTCCCCTAATTTAGGGAATTTCGTCCCGAAATTAAGGCGCAGGAGTAATGAAGAGTTGTGGATATTTAGCCTTCATATCACTCTCGAGTTACAAGGTGAACTCGGCGACGCGTTTGCCTTCCCAGCGAACCTTCACTATAGGAATGCGTGAGTGTCGGAGTTTCTTGGTCTCTCGGTCCATGATCTCGACTGGCTTTTCCACGAAGTGTAATGTTTCGTCCACTTGTAAATCCTCAAGAGGGACATGTAAATTCTGGTCGGCTAGACACTTTTTGAGGTTCGAAACGTTGAAATTCGGATGTACGTTGTTGAGTTCCTCCGATAGTTCGAGTCGGTAGGCCAGTTTGCCAATTCTTTCCAAAATCTTAAAGGGTCCAACGTATCGAGGCGCTAGCTTTCCTTTCTTGCCGAATCAGACCACCCCCTTCCAAGGTGCAACCTTTAGGGCTACGTGATCACTAACGTCAAATTCAAGGGGCATGCGGCGTTTATCGGCGTAACTCTTTTGACGACTCCGAGCTTTCAATAGATTGTCTCGTATCTGGAGGATCTTGTTAGTTGTTTCTTGCAATAACTCAGGACCGGTAGTTTGCGCATCTCCGATATCGTGCCATACAATAGGCAATCGACATTTTCTTCCATATAATGCCTCAAATGGTGCCATTTGAATGCTAGAGTGATAACTGTTGTTGTACGAGAATTCGAATAAAGGTAAATGCGAATCCCAATTACCACCGAAATCTATAACACACGAGCGAAGCATGTCTTCGAGGGTGCGTATCGTGCGTTCAGTCTGACCGTCGATTTGGGGGTGGAAAGCAGTACTAAGATTGAGAGTAGTACCGAGAGTGGATTGAAAAGTTTCCCAGAGGCGTGAAGTGAATCGACCATCATGGTCAGAGATGATGTCATGAGGTGTCCTACATCGACAAATGACCTCGTCGGTGTAGATTCGTGCTAATCGTTCAACCTTTTAGTCTTCCCGTATCGGCAGAAAGTGGGCGGACTTAGTAAGACGATCAACGATAACCGAGATGCTATCGTGACCTGATGGCGTGCGAGGGAGTTTCGTAATGAAATCCATGGCTATACTCTCCCACTTCCACATAGGAATCTTGGGTTGCACGAGTAAGCCAGAGGGTCGTTGTTGTTCAGCCTTGACCTTCAAGCAGGTTAGGCATTTAGAAACATAGAGAGCTATATCCTTCTTCATTCCAGGCCACCAATACCTGGCATGCAGGTCCTGGTACATCTTGTCGGCACCGGGATGAATAGAGTACCGGGATTTGTGGGCTTCAGTCAGCAATATCTCCCAAAGGTTATTGCGACTGGGGATCTAGATGCGATCGAGATAGTAGTAGATACCGTTCGATTTGGTGACAAGTTGGGTTTCAGCACCACATTTCTTCATTTCCTCTCTCAAGGTATTCTCAAAGAAGCATGCGTGCTGAGCGTCACGGATTAGAGCTTCGAGGTCGTGCTGGGCTTGAATATTGTGAACGCTATGTAAATAGCTTCGTCGACTAAGAGCATCGCAACGACATTCACTTTTCCAGGGTGGTAACGAATCTCACAGTTGTAATCGTTGAGAAGTTCAACCCATCAGCGTTAGCGCATATTCAGTTCCTTCTAGTTCATGATGTGTTGTAGGCTCTTATGGTCGGTGAAGACCGTACACTTGGTACTGTAAAAGTAGTGTCGCCAAATCTTTAACGCAAAAACAACTGCACCAAGCTCAAGATCGTGGGTTGTATAGTTCTTCTCGTGGATCATGAGCTGACGAGAGGCGTACGCGATAACCTTGTCCCGTTGCATAAGAACACAACCGAGACCGAGGTTAGAGGCATCGCAGTAGACTACAAAGTCGTCATTTCTGTCGGGTAACACAAGTACAGGAGCGTTGCAAAGCATAAGCTTCAAAGTTTGAAAGGCTTCCTCTTGTTCGGTTCCCCAAACAAAAGTCTTGTCCTTGTGCGTGAGAGAGGTGAGATGGACAACGATTTTCGAGAAATCAGCGATAAATCGACGGTAGTAACCCACCAATCTGAGAAAAGAACGAACTTCGAATGGGTTCTTTGGCGTAATCCAACTCTTAACTGCTTCAATCTTCGTGGGATCGATGTGAATACCTTGGCTATTAACAATGTGACCGAGAAATTGAACCTCCTCAAGCCAAAATTCACACTTGGAGAACTTGGCGTAGAGGCGATTTCCTTGGAGTATTTCGAGTACGAAACAGAGATGTTGCACATGTTCGGCTTTCAATTTCGAATAGATCAGGATATCATCGATAAACACGATGACGAAGCGGTCGAGAAAGGGTTTGCACACGCGATTCATTAGATCCATAAAGACTGAGGGGGCGTTAGTAAGACCAAAGGGCATAATGACAAATTCATAGTGACCGTAGCGAGTGCAAAAAGCGGTTTTGGGTATATCTTCCTCCTGTATTCGTAGCAGATGATAACCAGAGCGTAGATCGATCTTGGAAAAATACGTTGCGCCTTGCAATTGATCAAACAAATCATCGATTCGAGGTAAGGGATAGCGATTTTTGATAGTCAGCTTATTGAGTTCCCTATAATCGATGCACATTCGGAATGATCCATCCTTCTTTTTGACGAAAAGGACAGGTACGCCCCAAGGAGATGTGCTAGGGCGTATGAAGCCTTTATCAAGCAATTCCTGGAGTTGACTCGAGAGTTCGCGCATTTCGAACGGTGCAAGACGATAATGCGCTTTAGCGACAGGGTTAGCTCCACGAATGAGGTCAATACGAAAATTGATATCAGGAGATGGAAGTAGACCAGGTAAATCATCAAGAAAGACATGAGGAAAATCACGAACCACGAGCAACTTTTCAATTGCCTTGCCTTTCTTTTCCTTCTTCGCTACTACAACGTGTGCCAAAAAAGCCTTGTATTCCTTGCGGAGATACTTGCTTGCTTGGACGCATGACATGAGTTTCAGCTTCTTTGAAGATACTTCGCCATACACACAGAGTTGATCACCGTTTGAAAGAGAGAAACGGATCATCTTATCGAAACAAACAACTTCAGCATGATTCTCACGTAGAAAATCCATGCCTACTATGATATCAAAACTACCAAGTTGCATTGGGATAAGATCGATTGGGAAAACGTGATTGTTGAGCTCAAGAGTACAATCACGTAGAATGGAACTAACAGTGACGGTTTTTCCAGTGGCAATTTCTACGTCGAACGTCGTTGGGAGGTTAGCGCGTACGGTTTAGGTGCCTTTCGAATTCGAACAATATAAAATAGTTATCTGCTCCAGTATCAAATAAACACGAAGCATAAATACCATTCAGGAGAAACGTACCGTTGACAACGTTGTTGTCAGCTTGGGCCTGGTGAGCGTTGATGTTGAAAGCTCGTCCATAGGCTGCTTGCTGAGCTGGTTGCTGCTGCTGCTGCTGAGGCTGCTGCTGTTGATGTTGTTGCTGCGCTAGTTGCTGTTGTGGCTCTTGCTTCACCACTCAGTTTGGGCAGACGTTTGCAAAGTGGTTTGGATCACCACATGCATAGCAGGCTCTTGCATGAGCAGCGGGAGCAGGAGCTGCTTGTTGACCCTGAGGAGCGGGAAGAGGAGCGGGCAGTGAAGGAGGAGCTTGAACTTGAGCTTGACGGGGGTCAGTGCGGCAGTTGGCGGTAAAGTGTCCGTAGATATTGAAGTGGACACAAAAATGGAAAGCGATCCCATTTGGATGGTGGTAAGTACAAGTAGGACATAGGGGATGTGGACCAGTGTACGCACATTTTGCAGGGGGTGCGTTGGTCATGGGTGTGGCTACTTGGCGGTTCTAGTTCTGGGGTTGAGCAGAGATAGCATTGAGAGGAGCGGCAGTGTCAACACAGTTCTTGTTGTTGTTGTTGTTGTTTCTCTTGCGCTTACGGCATGAAGACTTCAAAGCTTGAGGTGAGGCGGTTTCAGTAGCGGGAGTAGCAGTTGCTTGATGGAGTTCTTGAAGTAACCAGCCTGAACTCGCTTGTCATTAATCTCAGCAGCGAGCTGGAAGGTCTCCTCAATGGTAGTAGTCTTGGTTGCTTGGACAAAATCGACAACACAATCAGGTAAAGTGCGAATATATTTCTTGATTGTGATGTCGGGGGTTGAGACTTGGTCAAGACAGATGATGCTGAGCTATTTAAAGCGAGCAGTAAGACCAACATTGTCGCCACCTTCTTGCTTGATATGCCAGAACTCGTCTTCCATCTTCTGGAGTTCATGTAGGGGATAAAATTCTTTCATCATGGCTTCTTTCATTTCCTCCCAAGAAAGTCCATAGGCTGCGTCGTTCCCATGCCTGTTTAGCTCAACAGTCCACCAGTCCAGAGCCCTGGACTGAAAAACTCCAGTTGCGTTAACAGTGCAGAGGTTGTCTGGACATCCGCTTTGACGAAGAGTGACTTCAATCGAGTCGAACCATTGAAACATTGAACAGGGCTCATCTTCCCCAGTGAAGTCCTTGGGTCCACAAGCTTTAGATTGCTTGAAGCTAAAAGTAGCTTTGGGTGAGTCACACTTAGATTCCTCAGAGGACTTGCTGGCGACTTCATTGATTTCACTGACGATTTGCAGAATGACCTTGGCCATTTCCTTGGTGACTAGTGATGCGATGCGTTTGTCAGCGTGGTTGCGGCGGGTAGCGCGAGATGTGTGTGATCCAAATGACGACATTGTCTGCAACAGACATCGTCATAGGATTCAGACACGATTTTGATTAAATCGTGTATAGTCTGGCGCATCACCCCGAGCTACTTTATGTAAAGCACAGGAACACGTTCACACATAGGCACATAGTCACGTAGGCACATAATCCACATAGTCCACGTAAGCACAGAAGCACAGAAGCACGTAGTTCAGGTAAGCACGTATTTTGCACGTATTCTACTTCCTATTTTGCACGTATTCACCTACATATTTTCCACGCATTCACCTATCTTTCACAGCTGCGTAAGCAAATCGAAAGTTGCGAGAGCGAGTAGCGTAAGCGAGTAACATAACATGCGAAAGTCTGCGATTTGTTAGTGTTTTGAGCTATAAATAGCTGTGCGTGCTCGATGTGTTCCATAAAGCGAGGTGCGAAGAGCGTATAAGGTCTCCAAAATCAAAACATAAACATTTAAAACCACATTGAACACATAAAAGTCACACATAAAAGCGATAAAGCGTAAAATCAACGGTTGCAGCTTGAAAATAGAATGTCTCGGGTGTGCTAGACTTTGACTACCCAAAGTGATTCGACTATTCACAAGGACTCCGAGTACATGTGTTGGCCTAATAGACTGTGCTCTCACCTCAATCCGGGCGAACGACACGCATCCTTTCGGCCAATACGTAACCCTAGTGGTTGGAACCCATCAAGACTTTGGTGAGAGTTTTGTAAAACCAAAATGTAGAGCGGAATAAGTCATTAAGATGCGGGTTTCACCCCTAACTCAACAACTTCATTCCTGGCTGTGATAAAATCACGAGATAGATAGGGAGAATTTCGTCGAGATATGGATTTCACACCTGACTCAACGCAAATTCTCGTGTTTAATAGTAAAAATATGTGTCGAGTGAGCGATTATATCGAGAGTTTACGGTTTTCACACCTAATCTCGACCGAATCACTTGATTGTGTCATGCGAGTGTTTTCGGACATCGTGTGTGTTGGTGCCAGTTTTAGGAAAAGCTGGTTAGTTTTCGCGAGTTAGAGAGAGTATAGAAATAAGCTCGTGCAGAACCCCTACCGGGTTCGCACAAGGCGTTCTGTTGGTACTTAGACTATAGACTTGGTCAATTCTAAGACATCGACCCGGACTAGGTCGAGTCTTGCCTAATTCCCTATAGTTATGGCTATGATACCAATCTGTCACACCCCAACCGATTGCGGAAACATCGGGGCGCGACACTAAGCGAAACAGATTGTCCAGGAGAATCCATAACAATTATAACTACTAAATATTTAACGTCATGTCCCATACCATAACATATAAAGTAAAACAGTTATTACAGACATAGTTCTCAAAGACAAATAATTGTTCCGACAACTCAGATTTTATTTACTTTGTTTCTAGACTCCCCTAGCTTGATTCCACGTAAACAGGTCATAGCATAGCATCCTAAACACCTATCACATACGTTAAAATAAAGTCAATAAACAGAGTGTAAAGGTGAGCATACAAGTTTAATAGTATATAGTAGCGAAAGCGATTTACGCATAACGAGCATGTAACACGTAGAAATGTGAAGCAAGTAAGCTATCGACAATGACATATGCACAGACATGACTGCGAGTATATAGTAGCGAAAGCGATTTATGCATAACGAGCATGTAACACGTAGAAATGTGAAGCAAGTAAGCTATCGACAATGACATATGCACAGACATGACTGCGAGTATATAGTAGCGAAAGCAATTTACGCATAACCTGCCGGATGTCCATTCGATCGAATGGTCGTTCGGTCGGACGGCGCGTGCGGGTTAGTTTTCCAACTTTCGTTTCGTGCGTTGAGCGTTGCGTTGCGTTGTGAGTAAGCAATGCGATAGTATTACACATTAGTTACACACATAACATAATCAACCTAACAATCATAAAGTAAACTTGTGTTTTGGGTTGCGATGCGATGTGATAGAGTTACGATTGCGTTTGCGAATAACATCCCACAACATATAAGCACACACAAGTAAGGAACATAATAACATACACACGTATAACAATATCCATAACTGCGATTCGAATTACGATGCGGTAGCGTTTAGTAGATTAGCGTTTAGTTACGTTTATCGCATTGTTACTTCACATATTAATAAATCGTAGCTTAAAATAGCGTTAATTAACACATATCGATTATCGAGTCTGTGAGTACAAGCAATAATTAAGCAAGAAATGTCAGATCTGAACGCAAACCTGACGTTGACCTTGACTTTGACTTGTACTTTGACTTTGACTTCGGAAAGTTGGGTTGTTACAAGAGGGTGATCTAAAGATTTTGGAGGCTTTACTAGAAGGTACACCGTCTACAGTGGTGAAACTTGAGAGAGAGAGATGAGAGCTGAAAAGGAGGTTACGAGTTTAGATGGTCCTAGTTTTGAGGGTGAGAAAAATTCCAAGTGTGGGGATAGTTTTGTAGATGAGTTAGAGGGAGAGAAGTGGTTCGAGAGTAGGGTAGATGGTATTAAAAAGCCTAAGTGTGGGGAGACTTTAGTTGTTCGTGATTCATGTTTTGGTTTCCCGACACTCAGTTTCAATTGTGTCGAGAAAGAGGGTGAGATTTTAACAGAAATGGGTAGTAGTTTGAGTGCTAGTTGTCACATTGCAACTGATGGCAGAAACATTAGAGTAAGATGAAAACATGATTGCTCGAGACATCATACTTTCTAATTGTGACAATAATTAAGAAATTCAAATTTCATTCATACTAAAAGGGAAACATACATTGTTTTGGGAAGGAAGATACAATATAGAGCAAATAACATAACAACATGAAACAAAACATAAATTAAAGTTTAGGCATGTTTCTAGTCCACCCTAAATAATGTTCCTCGTTCGTCATCAACTAGTTTCCTGCAACATGTATTAAAATAAAATCAGCAAAAGTTGGCGAGTATACAAGTTTGAATACATAGCATAATTGTGTCTAGAAAGGTGTCTCATATCTAACATGGTAATTTGCATACACCGTTATTTAACATACTAGCATGTGTTAACTATAAGTCAAACCAAAGTATACTACAAATCGTGCGTATCCTTTTTGCCGAAACGATAAGGTCGCAAAATAGTTTACTTAACAATACCACAAGAATATGGGCGGTGCGTTAATCCTATATCGCTATAATTGTTAAGGTAGGCTTGCAGAGTTAATGAGCATATAGAACACACGTTTAAGCATGACATGTAGTAACGAGAATGTAACAAGTATCATATTTGTAACAGATAGAGTATTTGCATTAACAAGTTTAATTGCGAGTCGGTGATTTGTATATATTTGCGTACATGTTGCACCAAAAGTGTGTAAAACGGTAAATGGGATTGAGTATACTCACGGTTTGCCTAGTAATTCCTGCGTACGTGAGTTTGACGAGTCTTGAGTTGAGAACACCAAAGTTACCCTAAGACGGGAAACAGAGGTGTGTGAGTTACAAATTTGATTAATTTGATTGGATTCAGAATTTAGAGGGGGATTTATAAGTCATAGTAAAATGTAAAATAAGGTACCATGAGAATGGTCATCCATGGAGGTAGGATGACATTATATGATTTACCAAAGCACAAAATCATCAACTTTGTTGATGATTTCAGTTGGTCATGAATGTGAAAATATTAAGAACATAAATCTATTAAACCTATGAACAATCAAGTGAGCTAGCTAGATGCGTGCATCCCAAACATGGAAAGTGTATAGGGACGTGATGTAGCTTTGTCCCTTTGTTGGAAATTGTTTGAGGTTTAGTGGTATGAACATAGTAAATCAAAAAGTGAGGTAGTGGAACATATTTGGAAATCCAACGCTTCCATTGTTCACACTTTCACCAAAATACAAGTTTCACCATATTGAAGATTATGAACTTGGATGGTCTCAACACTTGTGGGTTATTTAACACCATGTTAAAACAGAAAGTTTGGGAGGTTTTTAGACCTCTAAACTTATGAGAATCAACCATACTCAAGCCCCATAACCATAGGTTTGGTTAGAAGCATGGTAGGTGCAAGATTCTCACAAGAAGAATGAGTTTATGAAAAGTTGGTGAAAGATAGCACCAAAACAAAAAGTTGGACCTCAAAATGGTGATGTTCCACCTTAGTTTAACATGGTAAACATGTGGAAAACATTCATAGAGCTGTTCCAAACTTTCAAGAAGAATAAAGGATGAAGAAACATGAAGAAAAGTGAGGTAGAAGCTCACTTTTGAACTTAAGTAGAATCTATCCAAACTTGTGATTTTAGCTGATTTGAGAGTGTTGTGAGAATGTTTAAGGGTTTGGAAAAGTGAAATGAAGGTGTGGGAGGCTTGGTTATATAGCAGTTAATTAGGGTTAGAGTTTAAATGAGGTTGGAAGGTGATTGGGGGAATAAAGGAGATGAGAAAGGTGACCAACCCGTAGCCAAGAAACAACTTGCTGCAGATTAGGCCTGTTCGCGCCATGCGATGAGCAAGGGTTTAGTTTCCCGTGGGGCGCGGCGTGCTCTTTTCACCGCCCAAGTTTGGTTTTTCACACTTTGGTCCCTAAACTTCTACATTTTATCATTTTATGCCCAAAGTTCATATTTTAACATGTTTTCGAGTACGAAGTGTGTTTCCAAGTATGTGGCGAGTATCATGCAAGTATAAATAATAAACCAAGAATATAATAATTTTCGTCTACATGTAAATGTGTATCAAATATTGATTGTGTATAAGCATAGGTACAATAAACATAAGTATAAAAGTGAAGTTCCATTATGATCGAAGTCTCGAATTACAAGTTTGGAAGTGAAATACGAATACATTACGAATACAAGTTCCTAAAAGTAGAAATGTGAGTAAAAGTTTCTAAATAAGGAAAGTAAAAAATGAAAAGCGTTACAATCTCCCCTATTTTAGGAAATTTATTCTCTGAATTTATTCAAGAGGAAGACTCTACGAAAAAGTGAGTATATTTGCCTTTCATATCACTCTCGAGTTCCCAATTGAATTCGGTGCCACGTTTTCCTTCCCACGAATCTTGACTATGGGAATACGACTGCGCCTCAGTTGCTTGGTCCCTCGGTCTATGATTTTGACTGGTTTCTCGAGGAAATGTAAGGACTCATTGATTTGTATATCGTCGAGAGGAACTTGAAATCCTTCAGCTAAACACTACTTGAGATTCGAAATGTGAAATGTTGGATGGGCGTTGTTGAGTTCTTGAGGTAGGTCTGGAGATATGCCACTTTGCTAATACTCTTGAGTATCTTTAAAGGACCTACAAAGCGTGGAATGAATTTTCCTTTCTTACCAAAACGGACGACTCCCTTCCAAGGGGATACCTTGAGGAGTACGTGGACACCAATGTTAAATTCCAAGGGTTTGCGATGTTTATCCGCGTAGCTCTTTTGTCAGCTTCTAGCTTTGAGGAGGTTGTCACGGATTTGTAGGATCTTGTCCGTCGTTTCTTGTATGAGCTTGTGACCGGTGATTTATGCCTCGCCGATCTCATGCCAACAAATAGGTGAATAACACTTACGACCATACAATGTTTCTAATGGAGCCATTTTAATACGAAGTGATAACTGTTGTTGTATGAGATTCCACCAAGGGTAAATGCACATCCCGATTTCCACCAAAATCAATTACGCACGAACGAAGCATGTCCTCGAGGGTTTGGATAGTATGTTTGGTTTGACCATCCGATTGAGTATGATAAGCCGTACTAAGATTAAGTTGCGTACTCATTGCGGTCTGAAATGTTTGCCAAAGGCGAGAAGTGAAACGACCATCGCGGTCCGAAATGATGTCAATGGGAACGTCATGATGGCAGATGACTTCTTTGGTGTAGATATGAGCTAATTTCTTAACTTGATAATCTTCACGAATAAGGAGGAAGTGAGTGGATTTAGTCAAACGGTCGATGATCACCCTAATACTATCGTGACCGGAAGAGGTTCGAGGAAGTTTGGTTATGAAGTCCATGGATATATTCTCCCATTTCAAGACTGGAATTTCTGATTGTTCGAGTAGCCCCGAAGGACGTTGATGTTTGGCTTTCACCTTGGAACATGTGAGGCATTTGGAAACGAAGGTTGTGATGTCTTTCTTCATACCTGACCACCAATAAGATACACGGAGATCTTGATACATCTTGTCGGCATCAGGGTGAATGGAGTATCGAGACTTGTGCGCCTCTTTCATAAAGAGGTCACAGAGGTTGTCACGCTTTGGAACCCAAATTCGATCAAGGTAGTAGAGGATTCCGTTGGATTTAGATACGAACTGGCTTTCGGCACCACAATTCATTTCGTCGTACAAGTTATCCTCATTGATGGATGAGTATTGTGCCTCACGAATACGGTTTTGAATGTCGATTTGTATTTGGAAGCAACAAATACTCTTGACATGAGTTTTTCGACTAAGGGAATTGGCCACGACATTCTCTTTATTGGGGTGATAGCGAATCTCACAATCATAGCCGTTGAGAAATTCTACCCATCGTCTTTGACGCATGTTGAGTTCCTTTTGGATAAAGAGATGTTGTAGGCTCTTATGGTCGATGAAGACTATACACTTAGTACCGTAAAAGTAGTGTCGCCAAATCTTTAACACGAAAACAATCGCACCAAGTTTAAGGTCATGGATAGTGTAGTTCTTCTCGTGTATTTTAAGTTGTCTTGATGCATAAGCGATAACCTTGTCTCATTGCATGAGAACACAACCGAGACCTTGGTTAAAAGCATCACAATAGACAATGAAATCATCGTTACCATCAGAAAGAACGAGGATAAGAGCATTACAAAGCAAGTCCTTGAGAGTTTGAAAAGGTTTATCATTTTGAGACAACGAAGTAAGCGGAACGGCGATCTTTGAAAAGTTGGAGATGAATCGGCGGTAGTAACTGACCAATCCAAGCATCGAACGAATTTCAGATGGGGACTTTGGTGCGACCCAATTCTTGACAACTTTGATTTTGACGGGGTCAATATGAATGCCTTTCTTAATTTTATACAAATATTTTATACTTATAAATTTAGTTTTACGAATTTATCGTGCTTCCGTACGTCACAAATGCAAACGTGAATGAAAAACGTTACTGCAGGAACGCATCAGTAACGAAATGGAAGCATCGAACATGCGTATTACCTTCAAAACTGAAATTTTACGATATATTTAGCTTCGCAACTAAATTTAATAAACGCGGTTGAAACCAAATCGAAAAACAGATTGGAACGACCAACGACACGTTTTATGCAATTTTAATGCAATCGAGGATCCAACGCGACAAACAATGACTACCAACCATACTTTACGCGATTTAATACAAGAATTTTTTTTACGACGTTGTCTGAAGTTTGGGTGCAAAGACGGGTTCCTGAAACGTTAACGGGCCAGTTAGAACACGGGAAGTGGGCTTGTGGGCCCTGGGCCCAAGCCCACAAAACAAACCCTACCTGTTTAAATCCTTCAAACCCTATTGTTCATTATTTTGACCAGCCGCGTAGCACAAATTCCCTCCCACTTCCTTTTTTTTCTCTGCAACATGCTCAAACCACACAAACTTAGAGAACCTTATCCACCACAACCTCCTCTTCATCTCCTCCTCACACACACTCCATCTCACCTCTTCATCTATCACAGGAACCAGCCGGCCAACATAGGCGGTGCGCGACGGCGGTGGCAGAGCCACGACGGGCCAGAGTGTAAGGAAAACCACCACCATAAGCGGCAACGCTATGGTGGTGGCATCAGGAGGTTAAATCGAGCGAGAAAGAAAGAGAAATCGGGAAGAGAGAGAGGGGGTGACGAGATGAAGCGGCGCCGCCTGTCGCAACCCCCGTCCCCTAGTTACCCGGGAACGGGCGGCCGCGGCCAGTTTCAGTGGTATTCGTGTTTATCATTTTGGCAACGGAAATTACATCAGGACCGTAGTTAGGAAATATTTTATCAGAGTAAAATACCATACTTTCATAATATTAAACACGTAGGAATAATCCCAAGTTTTAAGTACACACATTTTCATAGGGATAAACCCTATTTTATTTAATAAAACATCTCTTTATTTTAGGTAACTTTATAGCCACTTTTCCAAGCCTTCAGTGCTGTCCAGCTGGCTTCTATTTGTCTTTCACATTTTGTTACCTGAAATGCCTTTTAAACCATTTTGTAAGTGGGAAATACTAGTGGGTGAATCTCAGTTTAATCAAGTTACGTAAAACCATTGTACAGTATTGAGGGCGGTCGCACAATTACATTTGTTTCCATCTACTTTAATTACCTCCCACGGTACGGTTGACTTGTGGTCATGTTACTCCTCGCAAGGTAGTAAAAAATTTTGTATAGAAAACCCCAACATACCGACGATAATTGTAGAATACAAATACTCAATCACTGTTTAATATATTATTAATTAAGTGAGGTTTTGTAAAAACAGTTTGCAAAAAGGAGATTACTCACATTGCTGTCTTAGGTTTTCCTCTAGGGTTTCCTGATGATTATCTATAAATTACACAAATGCACACATGTTAGTATAATAACCCAATAAAAGTAATACCCTCCCCAAGACGGCATTCCAACGACTACGTCGGGCAGAACCACGACAGCAGTTACGGAACCCTGGATCAATCGGGCAGCGTATCTAATACGTAACCGGGGTTATGATACTTACAATGAGGCAGAACTTCGTTATTTAGGGGGGGTATTATGCCCGAGAATAGCTTATACTATCAGAAATTTCAAGTGAGAAAAGTGTGTGAGCGAATTCGAATGATCAGCCGAAGCCTGTTGTTTATAGGGCCTGTTTTGGGATTCGTCGCGCCCCGCGTAAGCTTTGGCCAGGGCCTTCGCGGCCCGCGACATAGGCTGGGTAGGCCCTAGACATGTTGGGTCACCGTTCTAGCCTCGACACTTGTACGCCACATGGCAGCTCAGGGCTGCGCCTCATGTCCACTCGGTCGCGGCCCGCGTAAGACCACACTTAGGTCTTCGTGGCCCGCCACAAATATTAAAAATTCAATTTTAATTTAATTTAATAAGATAAAGGTATTCGGGGCCCGTTTTCGTATATGGGGTTTATTTTAAGACATAATATTGGGACATTTTAAAATATATTAGGGTGTCGAAAATATTTTTGAGGGTTGTTATATCCTCCCCACCTTGTTTTAGAGCTCATCCTCGAGATCTACTGGAATAGGTGTGGCTATTTCATTTGCATTTCTGATTCAAGCTCCCATGTATACTCTGGTCCTCTTTTAGAGTCCCATTTCACTTTGACCAGAACTAATCTCTTGTGTTTGAGGTTCTTAAATTTTCTGTCTTCAACCTATAGAGGCTTCTCTACAAAATTGAGTTGTTCATTTACCTCTGTATCCTTAAGAGGTACTACCAGTGATTCATCAGCTAAGCATTTCTTGAGATTCGATACACGAAATACATCATGTATTCCTGCCATTTCCTCTGGCAGTTGTAGCTGATAGGCTACAAGTCCTATTCTTCTAATAATCTCAAAAGGTCCAACATACCTGGGGCTTAGCTTTCCCCTTTTGATGAATCTTACCCCTCCTTTCCAAGGAGAGACTTTTAATAACACTTTGTCACCTACTTGAAATTCCAATGGCTTTCGTCGGTTATCAGCATAAATCTTTTGTCGATCACGTGGTGCTTTCAGTCGTTCCTTGACTTGAACAATCTTCTCGGTTGTTTCTTACACTATTTCAGATCCAGATAGTTGCTTTTCCCCAATTTCTGCCTAACAGACTGGGGTTCGGCACTTTCGTCCATAAAGTGCTTCGAATGGTGTAACATTGATACTTGTGTGATAACTGTTATTGTAAGAAAATTCTATTAATGGTAAGTGGTCATCCCAATTACCTCCGAAATCAATTACACAAGCTCTAAGCATGTCTTCCATTTTCTGAATTGTCCTTTCGCGTTTTCCATCCGCTTGAGGATGATAAGCTGTGCTTAGATTCAACTTGGTTCCCATCGCTTTTTGGAAACTTGCCCAAAAATGAGAGGTAAAACGGCTATCCCTATCAGAAATAATTGATAAAGGAATTCCATGTAATGAAACTATTTCATTTACATATAATTTAGCTAATTGTTCCATACTGAAAGTTTCCTTCATTGGTAGGAAATGAGCTGACTTAGTTAGCCTGTCTATAATTACCCAGATTGTATCATTACCTTTCCTTGTTTCGGGTAATTTGGTAACAAAATCCATTGTTATTAATTCCCATTTCCATACTGGCATTTCTAACTGTTGCAATAAAACTGAGGGTTTCTGGTGGTCAGCTTTGACTTGTGAACAGGTTAAACACTTAGAAACATAAGCTGCTATATCCTTCTTTATTCCTATCCACCAGAAATTCTTCTTTAAGTCCTGATACATTTTATCACTTCCAAGATGCATTGTATACTTAGACTTATGGGCTTCTTCTAATATATAGTGGCGTAGGTTTCCTAATTTGGGTATCCACATTCTTTTCTTATGGAATCTCCAAATTCCCTCTATTCCTTGTTCTAATTCCTTGATCGTTCCTTTCAATTTTTCAGTATCATCCTTGATTACTGATTCTTATGCTTTTCTAATATGTTCATTTAAATCTACCTGTAGATTTAATTTAAGAGAACACACTCTTTGTGGCTTTTCATGATACTTTCGACTTAAAGCATCAGCCACTACATTTGCCTTTCCTGCATGATACTGGATATTACAATCATCATCACTAAGTATTTCCATCCAGCGTCTTTGCCTCATATTCAACTCTTTTTGCCCAAAAACATACCTTAAACTCTTATGGTCGGTAAAAATGGTAAACTTACTACCGTAAAGGTAATGTCTCCAAATCTTAAGGGCAAAAATTATGGCTCCTAATTCCAAATCATGGGTTGAATAGTTCCCTTCATGATTCTTAAGCTGTCTAGATGCGTAAGCTATAACCTTTTGACGTTGCATCAATACACATCCATAACCTAACTTAGAAGCGTCACAATAGACTACAAAGTCTTCAGCTCCTTCTGGTAATGCTAGTATGGGTGCGTTGGTTAGTCTTTGCTTAAGGATTCTAAAAGCTTCTTCTTGTTTTGGTTCCCATTCAAACTTAATAGATTTACAGGTTAGTTTAGTTAAGGGAATGGCTATTCTAGAAAAATCTCGAATAAATCTTCTATAATAACCGGCCAATCCTAAGAAACTTCTAACCTCGGTTGGTGACTCAGGGGTTTTCCATTTAGTAATTGCCTCGATCTTGGTGGGATCCACATGAATTCCTTCATGATTAACTAAATGTCCAAGAAACTGTACCTGTTCTAACCAAAACTCACACTTTGAAAACTTAGCATAAAGCTTTTCCTTTCTTAATAAACTTAGAAGTGCGTGCAAATGCTTTGCATGTTCCTCCTTACTCTTAGAGTAAATGAGAATATCATCTATAAAGACAATTATGAATTTATCCAAATATGGCTTACATATTCGGTTCATCATGTCCATAAATGCAGCTGAGGCATTGGTTAAACCAAATGGCATGACAGTAAATTCATAATGACCGTACCTTGTTCTAAACTCGGTCTTAGGAATGTCCTCTTCCTATACCTTTAATTGATGATATCCTGACCGTAAATCGATTTTAGAGAAAAATCGAGCTCCTTACAATTGATCGAACAGATCATCCATCCTTGGTAATGGATACCGATTTTTAATCGTGACCTTGTTCAATTCACGGTAATCAATGCACATACGCATAGATCCGTCTTTCTTCTTAACGAATAAAATCGGTGCTCCCCATGGCGATGAACTTGGCTGTATGAATCCTTTCTCCAATAATTCGTCTAATTGATTCTTTAGTTCCTGCATTTCTGCGGGTGCCAAATGGTAAGGTGCTTTGGTAATTGGTGCTGTCCCTGGTAGCAGATGGATTCTGAATTCAAATTCCCTGTCCGGAGGTAGTCCTGGTAATTCTTCTGGAAATACATCTGAAAACTGAGATACTACTGGAATATCTTTTGATTCTTTTCCTTTAGTGTTAGTGATTATAGAAATCAAATACACTAATGATCCTTTTCTTATATAACTTGCTGTTTTCATCACAGAGATGAATTTTGTGGATCTAGATGGCTTATCTCCTTTAATTGTGATCTTTTCACCCTTTGGTGGATTTACTTGGATTGACTTTTGATCACATAAAATACTGGCTTTATTGGCTATTAACCAATCCATTCCTAATACAACATCAAATCCTGCCAGATTCATTGGATAAAGGTTTGCAATAAATTTTTGATTTAAAAATTCTATTCTTGCTCCCTGCAAGATTTCAGAAATCTTAATGGTTTCTCCATTGGCTGTCTCTACTAGACATTCTTGTGGGAGTTTAGTTAATGGTTGGTTGAGAAGTTTGCAAAATGAAGTATTAATATAACTTTGGTTCGCACCAGAGTCAAATAATACTTTAGCAAAAACATCATTAACTAAAAACGTAACGACTATCACGTCTGGAATCATCTTGGCTTCATCCGCCGTCAGAACAAATGCTCTAGCATTTTTGGTAGTCTTATTGCCCATGGCTGGAACTAGTTTTGGACAATTCGGCTTGATGTGACCTTTTTCTCCATAGTTGAAGCACATTCCATTATTAGGTTTCCTCCTGCAATCTTCTTCCTTGTGCCCTGGTATCTTGTAGAAATTGCAGTAAGTAGAGCATTTTCCTAAATGCTTCTTCTTGCAGGCCTTGCAGTAGGGTGCAGAGGTAGAACCTACATTTCTCCCATGGTTGGAATTTCCATAACGAAATTATTGGGTAAGCCTTTGAGCTAAGTTCTTTCTCTAGTCTTCTTCTCGAGTACGCACTAATTCATCAATCAAGGTGTTTGCTAGTTTTACAGATTCTTCTATAGTTTGAGGTCTAGCTGCCTTGACTACATGCCTAATCTCACTAATTAATCCCCAGATGTAATGGGAGATTAATACTGGTTCTGGTGATGCAAGGGTTGGCACTATTCTAGCATATTCAAAGAATAATGTAGTGTACCCCTTACTATCCACTCCAGTCATTCTACGGTTTAAGAACTTATTTGCTATCTGTTCTTTTTCATTGGCAGGGCAGAATTTCCTTTCCACCATGTTCTTAAATTCCTCCCATTCCATATTGTAAACCCTATCACTTCCCCTAGACTGGAGGATGGTGTTCCACCATTCTAAGGCTGAGTTCTTAAACAGATTGGAAGCAAACATTATTTTATCCTCGTCCGCGCACTTGCTTATTTTTAAGACTGCCTCAGTCTTTTCTATCCAGCGTAGAGCCGCAATGGCCCCTTCATTGCTTGGGAATTCAATTGGTTTACAAGACCAGAATTTTTTATAAGAACAACCATAAGATATGGTTCTTCTTTTTTTTGGGAATGGGCACTTGAAGTATGGGTCCATTGTTTACGTTGTGTTCCGGTTCAGTGGGTCATTTACTGCAATGGTTACTTTTATTATCCGCTTCCCTAACTGTCTTAATAATATATGGCATTGCATCTATTATCCCTTGTGCCACTATGTGTTGGATGACACTGTTATCCACTGGGTTTCCATTGTTATCATTGTTCGGATTATCATTATTCGGGTTATTGTCGTTCTGGTTATTATCATTCTGGTTTTCCTGGTTCACTTCGTTGTCCATCTAAATTTTAAACATTTACCATGCATTAATATCACAAAATAATATTTAATACAACCAATCACACAACACGCGTATTGATAAAAAACGTCGAACATTGCGACTTACTCTTTCTTATATATATTACGCATCTAATACAAACCGAAACTGGAAATTAAATTTACAATACTAATAGGCATCTATAGCTATTGTCTAGATATTTTTTTTTCAAACATATACACATATTATATTATTATTTTTATTATTACTGTCTCCACCATCACTGATATGGGTTCATCCAGAACTCCATATTACGCTCGTCGTACTTCCAGACGAGTCGTTCTCCAACCCGCCTCATCCTCTCACTACTTTCTAAAATCTCCTCTCCGAAGGTTCGGAGCTCTTGCACATTTTCTGCACTCATTGGGGGGGGGGGCAAGTGCTGGGACTGGGTTTAGGAACTGGAGCATGGGTTCCTGATACGGGTATGGATTCTCTAAAATTTCCCTAATGTATTCATCGTTATCATAGTAGGGATCTAGAGGGTCCAAACCTGGGTAGGCTGCTAGATTCGGCATGGGTTCATCTTCTGGTATTGGGTAGCGCTGCTGGTAATCCTATGTTCATCTAACCCCGGGTCGTAGTCTGGGTCTAAGGGATTGGGGGCTGGTATACTAGGTATCTCTTCTGGGTTAAAATTAGGCATTGGGAATTGGTTTTATGGGTTGTTTTCTATTTCCATTGGCTGGGTAGGAAACAATGGTAATGGTTGGGGTGCTATGAGTTGCTCTAGGTTAGGGTCGGCAGCTGTGGTTGCTAGGATATGGAAGTTTGCTAGACTCCTATTGAGCATATCCTGTGTATGGGCATCTGTCTCTCTTTTAACGGCTGCTAGGGCTCGCTGTTGTTGTAACTTTTTCATTCTTTTCCTACGTTCATGCGCTCCTCTACTGAACCATCCTCTCTTTTTAGGAGGGAATGGCTTTTCACACTGAGCCTTAAACACGAATATCCCATCTTCATTGTCAGCTGAATACCCTGAGAGGGCAGGCTGTGAAGAGGTGCCTTAGCTCCTAGGTGAGCTGGACAACTGACGGTAGGCGTCGGAAGGTCCTTGGTCGCTCATACTGTAAACTAACAAATAGTCAAATAACACACAACAATAAAATACGACTATGCACGTAGTTCCGTAATTTATTTCCTAACACTTTGAATAACATCTTGGTGTCAGCAGAACATTTCTGTGGCTGAATCAGTGGCTTAGCTCTGATACCACCTTCTGTCGCAACCCCCGTCCCCTAGTTACCCGGGAACGGGCGACCGCGGCCAGTTTCGGTGGTATTCGTGTTTATCATTTTGGCAGCAGAAATTACATCAGGACCGTAGTTAGGAAATATTTTATCAGAGTAAAATACCATACTTTCATAATATTAAACACGTGGGAATAATCCCAAGTTTTAAGTACACACATTTTCATAGGGATAAACCCAATTTTATTTAATAAAACATCTTTTTTATTTTAGGTAACTTTATAGCCACTTTTCCAAGCCTTCAGTGCTGTCCAGCTGGCTTCTATTTGGCTTTCACATTTTGTTACCTGAAACGCGTTTAAAAACATTTTGTCAGTGGGAAATACAGGTGGGTGAATCTCAGTTTAATCAAGTTAAGTAAAACCATTGTACAGTATTGAGGGCGGTCGCGCAATTACATTTGTTTCCATCTACTTTAATTACCACCAACGGTACTGTCAACCCGACTTGTGGTCATGTTACTCCTCGCAAGGTAGTAACAAATTTTGTATACGAAACCCCAACATACCGACGATAATTGTAGAATACAAATACTCAATCACTGTTTAATATATTATTAATTAACTGAGGTTTTGTAAAAACAGTTTGCAAAAAGGAGATTACTCACATTGCTGTCTTAGGTTTTCCTTTAGGGTTTCCTGATGATTATCTATAAATTAAACAAATGTACACGTGTTAGTATAATAACCCAATATTAGTAATACCCTCCCCGAGACGGTATTCCAACGACTACGTCAGGCAGAACCACGACAACTGTTATGGAACCCTGGATCAATCGGGCAGCGTATCTAATACGTAGCCTGGGTTATGATACTTACAACGAGGTGGAACTTCGTTATTTAGGGGGGGTATTATGCCCGATAATAGCTTATACTATCAGAAATTTCGAGAGAGAAAAGTGTGTGAGCGAATTCGAATGATCAGCCGAAGCCTGTTATTTATAGGGCCTGTTTTGGGATTCGTCGCACCCCACGTAAGCTTCGGCCAGGGCCTTCGTGGCCCGCGACATAGGCTGGGTAGGCCCTAGCCATGTCGGGTCACCGTTCTAGCCTCGACACTTGTACGCCACGTGGCAGCTCAGGGCTGCGCCTCATGTCCACTCGGTCGCGGCCCGTGTAAGACCACGCTTAGGTCTTCGCGGCCCGCCACAGATATTAAAAATTCAAATTTTAATTTAATTTAATAAGATAAAGGTATTCGGGGCCTGTTTTCGTATGTGCGGTGTATTTTAAGACATATTGGGACATATTAAAATATATTAGGGTGTCGAAAATATTTTTGAGGGTTGTTATATCTCTCGGCGGCAGCAATGGAGGCGACGACGGACAGAGTGACGAGCCATGGTTCGAGTTGTTTTTCCGGTAACACTTGTCTCTGTTTCCCTCGTTCTCTTTCATTTTTTTCTTTCTTTTGTGAAGATTAATGTCGGTGTTCTGCTGATTGACGGGTTGATGATGATGTTAGGTTGCTGTTGATGTTGAAGATAGTGGAGGTGGTTCCGCACTACGGCAGGAACAACCGGGGGGGGGGGTGCTCGACTCGTGTTTCAGCTCAGTAGGAGTCCGTGAGTTTTGGTTCGGTTTTTTCAAGTGGGTTTCGGGATTAGTTGGCTCATATTTAAGATACGTGCGGTTCAAGAATATTCGGGTTTCGGGTCAAGTCTCGTCTCGGTTCAAGATGTGGGTTTCGTAAAGTGGGTTATCACTGGGTCAGACGGTTCGGTTCGATCAACTCGGGTCAAACCCGGTTAACTCAGTTAACTCAGTTAACCCGGTTGAGTCGATCAACTCAACGAGTCAACTCGGTAAACACAGTCAAAGCAAGTCAACTCAGTTGACTCGGTCAACCCAGTCAAACCATTCGGTGAATCGACACACGAGGATTGGTAAAGAATTAGCGACGCAATTAATTTATTTACGTTTTTATATAGTTTTATGTCTCACGTGAAAACGAGCTCTCGAACCAAACAAATTGACGAATTGATAGTTAAAATTTACTTTGATTTATTATCTTGTTTATATAAATTGATTATACATATACATTGTTGCATAATTGTTGAATTTTGAAAAATTACAAAAACTTGTGTTGTAGGAGCGTCCAAAAAAAGAGGAAACTCTGCCCGTAAAAATCTGTAAAAATTAACGTGTTTTACTATAAAACGAAACCTTTCGGATTCAAATGATTTTATAAGAATAGATACAAATGCGTATTTGATTTGACGAAGCCTTGTAACATACACAAAACAAGCCGATAACTTTTCAATGAACATGTTTACAAGATAATGGAATTCGGTATTCTTTCACAAAATAAATATAATTATTTATATTGTTTCAAACGCCGATAACCCGAATTCGTTTATAAAATACATGTAGTTATCAAATTTATTTCAAATATCAAACAACACGGATTCTGTTATAAAATAAATATAGATTATATATTTATTTCAAATATCAAACAACACAATTACTTTTATAAAAATATATATATTTTATATAGTTATTTCAAACACGAAACAACTCGTATTCTTTTATAAAATAAATATAACTATTATATTTATTTTAAACGACCTCAACACGAAAGCTCTATTAAACAAATATAACTTTTTGTATTTATATCAAACGCCTAAACGACATATACCTATATTTTTATAATTATCATACGAGACGTGATATATAATACGAGTTCGTTATATATTATTTTTATATAAATATTCATTACATACACGTGCGACTTCCCGAGACGACTGATTCTATCAATATATTTATATATTTTTATATAAATATTTATATATTTTAAATCTCACGAAAACTAAGTGTTTTTCAAGACTTAGTAAACTATAACCGACATTAAACGAAACTTAACAAGTATAACTTAAACGTTTCTATTAAGTTAACAACTTACCGTCGAATCGTTCGGTTAACGATTCGGTAGAGCTCGACGGCACGTAGTTTAGTTAGCGCTTTTATTTAGAAACTTATAAGATATTCCGTGTTAAGGATATTATAGAATGCAAGCTAGCAAATCACGTCTGGGAAACGACATCACAAAGTCATATTAAGCTAACTTTGCACAAGGATATCCATGTGAGTTCATAACCCCACCTTTTTACGGTTTTACATTTTTCTAAATGTGTTCGGGGTGGAAAGACATGCACGTTTTGCAAAACCAAACAAGGTTTTCGGTGATCACAAATTGCATATTTTCTCGACATAAACGTTTTGCTAAAACACATAAGGTTTTTTATGAACAAAAATTACATATTCTTAAACCATGCTACAAGCAAGTTTTAACTAACACAAATGATACGTGATTTTCATTAAACTCAAATGGTTTACAAAAAACTTATGCAAAACATACCGGTTTTTACAAAACCGTAAACTGTTACGAAACATGCATGAGCTACAGACACTAGGGTGATGGGGTTGGTCCTAGTTACAAGGGGACTGGGGGTCCCACATACAAACTGAAGGACTGGTTGGTCCTGTACACGAACAACAGAGACTGTGTGTTCCACATACAACGACCCAAAATCTTGCATGCACCTAAGGCCTTCATCTTAAGGACTGAATAGTCCAACATACAGACTCATACGCGCATGTTTGTCATTGTCATGCACAGACATTGACAGCCACACAAGTTTTACAAACACAAAACTTTACAAATACAAGGTTTTACAAACATAACGCTTTACACATACAAGGTTTCACAAATGCAAAGTTTTCATGTAACATGCTAAAGAAAATGATTTTTATTTCTTTTTCTAAAACAATACTTTAAAAACCGGTTATTCAAAAAAAATTGTTTCAAACCTTTTACAAACAAACTATGAACTCGCTCAACTTTATGTTGATTTTTCGCGTGTTTCTTTCTCATGTTGCATTTCAAAACTATGGCACGGTTGGAATAGGAGAACCATGAGGATTCAAGCATTTAGTGGGTGTTCGTTTTCTAGAATACTTAGCATTAACTATTTTCGCTATGCAATTAAGATACCAGTCCAGTCACGCCAGCTCTGATAATTCGGGGTGTAACAGATTGGTATCAGAGCTATAGGTTACAGCGAATAGGGTTTTCTGTAGAGATACCTAGGCTCTAACCTCACATTTCTCTGGGAACTTAGGTTATTAAGACTTTGAATACATACAGAATTCCTAAGACTCGAATATGATCTCCAAACGTTGCCGAAAACAATGGTCAAAATCTTGTTTTTAAACGTACGCTAATGTTGTGTTTTATACACGGTACACAAAAACAATAACACATAGAACACAAAACTTTGAGAGTTTAGGGAACATGCATTTAGAACCTTTGGAAACTTATGTGGAAGTTCATTAAAGGTTATTGCATAGGAAACAAGTCTATTAACTCGGGCATATTTTTACAACTTTTGCATCTAGTGAGTATATTTTTACACCTCTACTCCTCTTAATGGTCATTGTATCATGATAATTTCTTTTATTATAACGAACACTCGTTTGCTTCATTTCTTGAAAAATTCATATGTTACACATGCATCGTTTGTTACGCATGTGGTTTCACTTCGAATGATCGTTTTCATAAAAAAATTCAATTATTATTTCGCTATATCTAATTATTTCTTCATGAACAGGATGATCTGCACACTTATAAGTGTTGACTCCTTGCTATCGAGTCAACGAACTTTCTTGAAACTCCTCTTTCTTTTCAAGACACGTACCGGTTTATTGTTGTAACCATGCCGAAAATTTCGTTGTCGATACATGTATTTGTTGTTGGATTGCGTCTAAACCAAGTTCAATTGTTGGAACTTGTCCACTACACTTATTCAACTCAAGGCATCATATGATGTATTGAGAGCATCATTTTCAAATCAATTTTTAACAAGCGATTCATTTGTCCCGAGTTGTAGTAGACTTGTTTGTTCTTCAACTCCATTAAATCATTTGTTGGTTATGACACCTTGTGGTGGCGTTTTCACAAATTTGAAGCTTGCGCTAATCTCGTTTACACATCTCATGCACGGATTTAATTATTAATTTATTGATTTATTTTAAATCCACTTTGATTTATCATATTAAAGTAGTCTTAATATAATCTTGTGTTAAGATAATGGTACACAAATTCATGTTATATTCCGGTGTACTTCCTAACGGTTCATTCATTATCGATCAAATGTTTTGCGATCTACATTGCTTTTTCATCTTCGGCCGGAAACAATATTTCTTTGATATTCCACTTTCAATTGAAAATCCTATTATGTCAGTTTGCAACAAATGTTCAGATTTACTTCGTTGAGCCCTCATTTGATTTCAAACACGGTGAACTTGTTTTGTCACCACTATTATTGAATTATCTCGATCACTACGACATCTTGTGGCGTCGGTAGAACTTGCAGCTTGGCTGATCATGATCGAGCGTTTCATGCAAAACTATTTCATTTGAGCATGTTGATTCTAAGTTTCATCTAGTGGATGTTATTATTTCTAGAATTCAATTGCATATTGTGAATGATCGTTTAGAATTCTGTTGGTTAAAATTCCTCTTTGTTAGACCCTTGTTAACCTGGTCACACTGGTGACTGTATCAGTACATCTCATTTCCATTGACATCAAATTCTGAAAACACATTTCTTTTAACATTTGGGTTCTTATTGCTGTAGCATGTCCTTGAATTCACATAATTTGAATAAGTCTTGATTCAATTTCATGGTCATTCACTTTGGTATTATTCGTATTCATCTACGTATAACATAACTCTAAGGAGTTAACATGGTCTAAATTTCGAGAACGAAATTTTATTAACATGGGGACAATGTGACAACCGGTAATTTACGCCTTTAATTACGTGATAAACAAATGTTTAAAGCAATAATAAATAGTTTTTAAGATGTAAATTAACAAAAATTAGGCCTTTGGAGTGCCTAGGAACGCCTATTCGACTTTACAATACGCGTATGACAATCCGCGTGAAATCTACTGAATACTAAACGATAATGAACTGAAACCGAACAAAATACTGACAATGCCGACAAATACGCATTTTATACGAATATTTTATACTTATAAATTTAGTTTTGCGAATTTATCGTGCTTCCGTACGTCACAAAGGCAAACGTGAACGAAAAACGCGACTGAAGGAACGTATCGGCAATGAAACGGAAGCATTGAACACGCGTATTACCTTCAAAACTGAAATTTTACGATATATTTAGCATCGTAACGGAATTTTAATAAACGCAGTCGAAACCGAATCGAAAAACGGATTAAACGACCAACGACGCGTTTTACGCAATTTTAACGCAACAGACGATCCAACGCGACAAACAACGACTACTGACCATACTTTATGTGATTTAATACAAGAATTGTTTTTTACGACATTATCTGGAGTTCGGGTGTGAAGACGTGTTCCTGAAACGTTAACGGGCCACTTAGAACACAGGAAGTGGGCTTATGGGCCCTAACCCACTAAACAAACCCTACCTATTTAAATCCTTCAAACCCTATTGTTCCTTATTTTGACCAGTCACTTAGTACAAATACCCTCCCACTTCCTTTTTTTTCTCCGTAACATGTCTCAAACCACACACGCTTGGAGAATCTTATCCACCCCAACCTCCTCTACATCTCCTCCTCACACCCACTCCATCTCACCTCTTCATCTATCACAGGAATCATCTGGACACCACAGGCGGTGCACGACAGCAGTGGCAGAGCCACGACGGGCCGGAGTGTAAGGAAAATCTCCACCACAAGCGGCGGCGATGTGGTGGTGGCGTCGGGAGGTTAAATCGAGCGAGAAAGAAAGAGAAATTAGGAAGAGAGAGAGGGCGACGAGATGAAGCGGCGCCGCCGCTCACCGCGACAACGGAGGTGATGGCAGACAGAGTGACGAGCCCCGGTTCGAGTTGTTTTTCTGATAACACTTGTCTCTATTTCCCTCGTTCTCTTTCATTTTTTTTCTTTCTTTTCTGAAGATTGATGGCGGTGTTCTGCTGATTGACGGGTTGATCATGATGTTAGGCTACTGTTGATGTTGAAGATGGCCGAGGTGGTTCCGCACGACGGTAGGATCGACCGGGGGGGGGGGGGTGCTCGACTCGGGTTTCAGCTCAGGTAGGAGTCCGGGAGTTTTGGTTCGGGTTTTTCAAGTGGGATTCGGGATTAGTTGGTTCCAAATTAAGATTCGTTCGATTCAAGAATATTCAGGTTTCGGGTCAAGTCTCGTCTCGGTTCAAGATGTGGGTTTCGTGAAGCGGGTCAACACTGGGTCAGACGGTTCGGTTCGGTCAACTCGAGTCAAACCCAGTTAATTCAGTTAACTCAGTTAACTCTGTTAACCCGGTTGACTCGGTCAACTCAGCAAGTCAACCCGGTCAACACAGTCAAAACGAGTCAACTCAGTTGACTCGGTCAACTTAGTCAAACCATTCGGCGAATCGACACGAGGATTGGTAAAGAATTAGCGACGCGATTTATTTATTTATGATTTTATATAGTTTTATGTCTCACGTGAAAACGTGCTCTCGAACCAAACAAATTGACGAATTGATAGTTAAAATTTACTTTAATTTATTATCTTGTTTATATAAATTGATTATACGAATACATTATTGCATAATTGTTGAATTTTGAAAAATAACGACAACTTATGTTGTCGGGGGAGTCCAAAAACAGAGAAAACTCTGCCCGTTTTTCGTAAAAATCTGTAAAAATTAACGTGTTTTATTATAAAACGAAACCTTTTGGATTCAAATGATTTTATAAGAATAGATACAAACGCGTATTTGATTTGACGAAGCCTTGTAACATACACAAAAACAAGCTGATAAGTTTTCAATGAACATGTTTACAAGATAACGGAATTCGGTATTGTTTCACAAAATCAATATAATTATTTATATTGTTTCAAACGCTGATAACCCGAATTCGTTTATAAAAATACATATAGTTATCATATTTATTTCAAATATCAAACAACACGAATTCTTTTATAAAATAAATATAGTTTATATATTTATTTCAAATATCAAACAACACAAATACTTTTATAAAAATAAATATATTTTATATATTTATTTCAAACGCCAAACAACTTGTATTCTTTTATAAAATAAATATAACTATTATATTTATTTTAAATGACCTCAACACGAAAGCTCTATTAAATAAATATAACTTTTTTATATTTATTTGAATCGCCTAAAAGACATATACCTATATTTCGATAATTATCATACAAGACGCGATATATAATACGAGTTCTTTATATATTATTTTTATATAAAAAATCATTACATACACGTACGACTTCTCGAGACGACTAACGAGATTCTATCGATATACTTATATATTTTTATATAAATATTTATATATTTTAAATCTCACGAAAACTAAGTGTTTTCAAGACTTAGTAAACTATTACCGACATTAAACGAAACTTAACCAGTATAACTTAAATGTTTCTATTAAGTTAACAACTTACCGTCGAATCGTTCGGTTAACAATTCGGTAGAGCTCGGTGACACGTAGTTTAGTTACCGCTTTTATTTAGAAACTTATAAGATATTCTGTGTTAGGGATATTATAGAATGCAAGCTAGCAAATCACGTCTGGGAAACGACATCACAATGTCATATTAAGCTAGCTTTGCACAAGGATATCCTGGTGAGTTCATAACCCCACCTTTTTTACGGTTTTACATTTTTCTAAATGTTTTCGGGGTGGAAACACATGCACATTTTGCAAAAACAAACAAGGTTTTCGGTGATAAAAAATTTCATATTTTCTAAACATACACGTTTTGCTAAAACACGTAAGGTTCTTGATGAACAAAAATTACAATTCTTAAACCATGCTACAAGCAAGTTTTAACTAACACAAATGATATGTGATTTTCATTAAACTCAAATGGTTTACAAAAAAACTTATGCAAAACATACCGGTTATTACAAAAATATAAACAGTTACGAAACATGCATGAGCTACAGACACTAGTGACGGGGTTGGTCCTAGTTACAAGTGGACTGGGGGTCCCACATACAAACGAGAGGACTGGTTGGTCCTGTACACAAACAACGGTGTCATGCCCACTTTTTCAACATTCAAATATATTAAAAATAACACACTAATTTTTGACAAAATTTCGGCATGACCCGTTCGTACTATAAACATTTCCCCTGCTTTTAACAAACATCATTCAAATAAACTTTTGCGACACTTTTTCAAAAGAAATAAAACTTGTGACCATACAAGACCTAACACAAGGGTTATGTCCGAACTACCCAAAAAAGTTTTAAAATTCAAACTACTTACGAACATCCTAAAACATAAAATTTACATTTACATTACAATTTTTTTGACCCATTTCAAAAGATAACTTGAACCGGAAGCACATATATGGACGATGTGGTGTGGTCGAATCCGAGCTTACCATCCTAAGCATGAGATTTACCTACATCCATAACATGAACTTGCATGTTAGTTCGGATAAAACGTTATTACTAATACATTCTTAGCTTTTACCGCATTATTTGACCCTTTACCAAGTCACTTCGTCTTTACATCATTTTACTTGAATCTTTCATACTACAATTCCACTTTAACAAATATCATGCGATTCAACTTCCATTACCATAAATCATCATATTTCATCCGACCCGTTCTCACGGATCATGCATATTTTTACTTTCTCGTTTATTATTCTCCACTAGTTTGACTTATAAAAGTCAACACCTAGTTACCTTAACTTCATAACAATTTCATCCTATTTGACCCGTTTAACTACGGGTTTAATACATCATCAAGAATAACATCATTTTCATACTTTAGACCCATTTGCACGGGTCGTCAACATACTTATTCTCCTTTTTCTACTATCAATTCGTATTAAGGAATTTTTACTAATGATTCCCGCATAAAAAAAACATCAAATAATTATTCACAAGAGAACTAACATAAAATTCCACTTTCTACAAAAGCGAAGTTCATAAGAAGTTACCGTGATCTTGTGACGATTGCGACTTCAAGTGACTTGTACCTTCTTCCTTCTCCGTGCCTATACATTATAATTTCATGCTTTTAGCTTTCATAAACATTTCTTCACATATGCATTTTTTGATTTATTCATCATGACTTAACATAATTACCCATATATCCATTTTCATTTTCATTTACATCATCATTAAATCAAGAATTCATGTCAAACTTCAACTAAATCATTCTTAGGCATTTCATCGAACACATGGCGTGCGTACTATCTATAAAGCATGAAGTACAAGTATTTAAAGCATATTTTTCCATAGTTCATCCATTGATTAACATAAGCATTCCCATCTTCACAATTTGTCACCCTAACCAAATACATGTTGTTCTAAATCATTTATTCATCAAAATTTCATCAACATTAATCTAATTAGCATATAGAATTTCACATATTTTTAATCATCTTTTGACATACAAGTGGGTTTTACCCTAATTCATCATTATAGAGAAATTTGAGCAAAATTTCAAATCCTACATGTTCATATCGTTCAGCATTCATGTTTGATTCCATAGAAATTCACAAATTCCTCATAAACCATTTCATCAAACATTACCAAATCATAAAACTAAACTTACTTGAAGTCAAGAACACTTAGATAATCAAAGTTCCTGGCTCATGCATTCGATTAATCTTTGATTTCCCTTTCAATTTGATGAATTTTAGGATGTCAGGGATTTGAGGGGAAAGCTCCTCCTGGCCCCTTCTCACGATCGCACACATACATACATGAAGCACTGGGTATTTTTTTGTTAAGTGTTTTAATGACATGTTTTTCAATTTGATCCCCTCATCTTTTAGAACATGTCACTTTTCTCATATTTACATACTAACTTAGTAAACCTTCATGCATATATATATAGGATTTTAGATTTGCTAAAAGCTATAAATCTTAATAATGGTAAAAATTCGTCTAAGTATTGCGATTAAACATTATAATATGTCATACGAAATTTGGGGTGTTACAAGTCTACCCCCCTTAAAGAAGGTTTTGTCCCCGAAACCAGAATACATACCGAATAACTCCGGGTAGTGCTTCCGCATATCATCCTCCGCTTCCCACGTAAGATCCGATCCCTTTCGGTGTTGCCATTGAACCAACACTTGTCGAACGGATTTGTTGCGGAGTTGCCTCACCTTAGAATCATTTATTGCCACGGGCCTTTCTACATAATTTAACTTCTCATCCACTTCAATATCATCCAAAAGCACGTACCCCTTTTCATCCGCGAGGCACTTTCGCAGTTGCGACACATGAAAAGTGTTATGAATTCCATCCAACGCGGGTGGTAATTCTAACTGGAACGCTACCGACCCAACCCGAGCGAGTATTTTGAATGGTCCAATGTATCGAGGACCTAACTTCTCGCATTTACGAAGAAGAATTATCCCTTTCCAAGGAGATGCTTTTAGCAACACGAAATCACCCACTTGAAACTCAATTGGTCGCCTTCGCCGACCCGCATAAGACTTTTGTCTGTCTTGCACCGCCTTTATCATTGATCTAACCATTTCAATCTTTTCATTCATTTCAGCTACTACATCCTTTGACGTGAGTTCTCGCTGACCCACTTCCCCTCAACAAACCAGGGTTCTACATTTCCTTCCATAGAGCATTTCGTAGGGGGGCATTTTTATACTATTATGATAACTATTGTTAAATGAGAATTTTACCAAGGGTAGATGATCATCCCAGTTTCCCCCGAAATCCATAACACACGCCCTTAGCATGTCAACTAATGTTTGGATAGTTCTTTCTGACTGACCATCGGTTCGAGGATGGTAGGCGGTGCTTATATGTAACTAGGTTCCCAATTCTTCATGAAACTTCCTCCAATAACGAGACGTGAAATGGGTATCCCGATCGGATACTATAGACACCGGAACTCCATGTCGGGATATAATCTCATTCATATAAACTTCCACCATCTTTTCTGAATTATAGGTTTCCCGAATGGGTTAGAAATGTGCACTTTTGGTTAGTCGATCAACGACTACCCAAATAGCATCATGCCCTTTCCTTGTCTTGGGAAGTTTAGTTACCAAATCCATCGTTATATGTTCCCACTTCCAGACCGGTATCTCCAACGGTTGCAACTTTCCATACGTCTTTTGGTGTTCGGCTTTTACTTGATAACACGACAAACATTTAGCAACATACTTGACAATGTCTCTTTTCATCCCCGACCACCAATAATTCATCCTCAAGTCTCGATACATCTTTGTAGCTCCCGGATGAACCTAGTATCGAGACTTGTGAGCCTCATTCAAAAGTAATTCTTTCACATCACATTCCCGAGGTATCTAGATTCGGTCATACCTCATTTTTATACCATTCACATTTTCTTTCAAGTAGTGAATAAATCCTTTCGTTCTTTCCTTCTTTGAGTCACCGGTATTCAAGGATTTAATTTGGGCTTCCCGTATTTCTTCAAGGAGTTTAGAAGTGACTACCATCCTCATCGATTTTACCCGAATCGGAGGCGGCTACTCTTTTCGGCTTAGAGCATCCACCACTACATTAGCCTTCTCGGGGTGATAGTGAATATCCCAATCGTAATCCTTGATGAGTTCCAACCATCTTCGTTGCCTCATATTAAGATCTTTCTGCTCGAAAAAGTATTTGAGGCTTTTATGATCCGAGTAAATTGTACATTTCACCCCATATAGGTAGTGTCTCCATATCTTCAAGGCGAATACAACCGCCGCCAACTCTAGATCATGAGTTGGGTAATTGTTTTCATGCTGCTTGAGTTGTCTTGAAGCAAAAGCAACGACTTTACCCCTTTGCATTAATACACATCCTAAACCTTGGTGGGAAGCGTCAGTATACACTACCAAGTCACCGTTCCATCCGGTAATGTCAACACTGGAGAATTCATGAGCTTTTCCTTCAATGTCTGAAATGCTTTTTCTTGTCCTTCGCTCCATAAGAACTTTTCACTCTTCTTTGTTAACTTCGTCATGGGCGAGGCTATCTTGGAGAAATCTTGCATATATCTTCTGTAATACCCAGCCAAACCCAGAAAACTTCTTATTTTGCTTGGATTCTTCGGGGGTACCCAATTCATCACTGCATCTACTTTGGACGGGTCCACATGGACACTGTCTGCATTAATTACGTGGCCTAAAAGTTGTACTTCTCTAAGCCAAAATGTACACTTCGAGAACTTTGCATATAACTTTTCCTTGCGGAGCGTTTCCAGTACATCACGTAAGTGTGAAGCATGCTCTGCTTCACTTCGGGAGTACACTAGTATATCATCAATAAAAACAATTACATACTTGTCAAGCATAGGCCGGCACACCCGATTTATTAGATCCATAAATGCAGCTGGTGTGTTCGTTAACCTGAAGGACATCACTAAGAACTCGTAATGTCTGTACCGCCTTCGAAATGCAGTCTTTGGCACATCTTCTTCCCATACTCGCAGTTGATGATATCCCAATCGTAGATCAATCTTTGAGAACCAACTTGCCCCTTGAAGCTGGTTAAATAGGTCATCAATTCTGGGCAACGGGTAACGATTCTTCACTGTAAACTTATTCAACTCCCGATAGTCGACGCACATTCGCATCGAACCATCCTTCTTTCTCACGAATAATACGGGTGCTCCCCATGGCGAAAAACTCGGTCGAATAAAACCTTTATCGAGCGGCTCTTGGAGTTGCATCATCAATTCTTTCATTTCGGTCGGGGCCAACCGATAAGGAGCTTTAGCTACCGGCTTGGCGCCTGAGCTAAGCTCTATTTTAAATTCCACTTCACGTTCGGGCGGAAGTCCCGGTAAATCTTTCGGAAATACATCCGGATATTCGTTCACTACATTCACATCTTCAAGCATTGGGATACCTCAGTTGGTATCTATCACATAAGATAGATATGCCCTACCCCCGTTCCTTACGTGTTTGACGGCTTCAACTATAGAACAAAACTTCGACTCAACGACCCTATCCCCTTGAATACTTACCCGTTTTCCGTCCGAGGTTACCACATGAATGACTTTCTTTTCACATTGTATTTCAGCATGATTTTGGGCTAGCCAATCCATTCCTATTACTACTTTAAACTCCCCCATACACATCGGAATAAGATCTATACTAAACTCCTCATCTTCGATCAAGACCTTACAGTTTCTACATACATAATGGAGTAAATAACTCTTACTATCAGCTACTTCCACTTCTAAGGGCATAAACATCTTTTCAAGCTTAAATGACGGTGACATAATAATTCATTTGAAACAAATGACCTACTAGCCCCGGAATCAAATAAAACATTCACAGGCATGGAATTTACTAAAAATATACCTGAAACCACCTCCGGGTGAGTTTTTGCTTCTTCCGATGTTATCTGGAACATCCTTCCACGAGCCTTAGATGGCTCCTCTTTCTTTCCTTCTTTCTTCGATGCTTGTTGGAGTTTTGGACATTCCGCCTTAATATGCCCTGTCTGATAACAATTGTAACACGTCTTTGGATTATTGGGACACTTGTAGTACGGGTGTCCCTCTTGCCCACATTTGTAACACCCATTCTTTCCAAGTAAACACTCACCCGAGTGCTGTTTCCCGCACGTCTTACAAGTCGGGATTCCACTACTTATCTTTCCTTTCTTATTCTGATCTTAAAACCTTGTCTTCTTTGATGGGTTCGGGTTTGTATGCTTCTCCGCCACCCTTTTCTCTCCCCGTTCAACCTGCCTCTTTAGCTCAATCTCCCTATCTCTTGCCCAGTTAATTAGCTCATTCAACGTCTCACACTTGGAGGGATTTATGAACTCTCAAAATTCAGCCTTCAACATATCATGGTAACGAATAATCTTCATCCTCTCGGTCCCCACTATCTCCCCACAAAACTTCATCTTGTCAAGGAACATATTCGTATCTCATCTATCGTCTCATCCTTTTGTTGAAGACGTAAGAAGTCTTCTTGAATCCTATCAACCGCGGATTGTGGGCAATGATATTTCAGAAATGGTTCCTTGAACTCATGCCGTGTTAACGTTTGTACTTTATTATCCCCCAATTCCTAAGAATACGCGTCCCACCAATCCTTTGCTTGGAGTTGGAGGAGACCCGTAGCAAACATTACTTGGTCCTCCACTTCACATCTACTTCTTACAAACACAGCCTCGGTACTTGAAATCCATCTTTGACAGGCTATCGGATCAATTTCCCCTTTATATAGCAAGGGGTTACAAGCCATAAACTCCTTAGACGTACACCTTCGAGTGCTTTTCTTCGTTTGTAGTTCATTAATCATTTCCTTCAATTCTTCAACCTTGGATGTCACTAATGTATTAACTATCCCCAATACTTGGCCTTCTACTTCTTGAGCTAGTCGAGGAATGCTAGCCTCAATTGCCTTTCCTACTTCTTCCACAATTCTTTCGTTTATCATATCTTGTTGTGCCGCTACATTATCATTCACGTTTACATTGTCCGCCAACTACATAAAACATTTATCTCATTCATTAGATTTCTTTTTCATACGTCTCTTCATCATATTTAAACTCATGTTAGCATACTACATTCAATTTACAATGCATACTTTATACATTATCGTCTTTGACGATCATGTCATATCGTGTAGATCATAATCCTTAATCGTAACGATTTTCCTTATCACCATTCATATATATACCTTTCCCCATTATTCTTGGCATCAAAATTTCTTTAAACATTAGTTACGAGGCCTTAGAAACTAATTAGAACAAGTACCATCATCATAATAACAAAATAAAAAAATTTGGACGTTTTTATGTCTCTCGCGGAATACTCTAATTCTGTTGCGGGTCGCGACCGGGCTAGCGTGTCGCGCCTCAATTCCTGTTCCCTGTCGCGTGGCGCGGGGGAGCTATTTTTCCAGCAGGTTTGTTATAAAAAGCCAGCATTTTCCCAGCTCTAGTTTTTACTCAAAATCAAACTTAAAACTTCCATAACTTTCAACCTACAAGTCCGTTTTACGTGATTCTTTTTCCTACGTGTCGGTAATTTAAATGCGGGTCTGTTTAACATCTTCGTTTGCCTTAAAACTCGATTTATATGCAAATTGCCTATAATTCCCTTTTTCATCTCTAACTATGAGTATAATCAAAATTTACAACTTACTTACTTGCATAGCGCTTCAGAACGAACACACATTCATATGAGCTTTCGTTTGAGTTCAAGCATTTTAACTCTAATACTTGAATCCCTCAAACCTCGGCTCTGATACCAGCTTGTCATGCCCACTTTTTCAACATTCAAATATATTAAAAATAACACACTACTTTTTGACAAAATTTTGCCATGACCCGTTCGTACTATAAACATTTCCCATGCTTTTAACAAACATCATTCAAATAAACTTCTACGACACTTTTTCAAAAGAAATAAAAGTTGTGACCATACAAGACCTAACACAAGGGTTATGTCCGAACTACCCAAAAAGGTTTAAAATTCAAACTACTTACGAACATCCTAAAACATAAAATTTACATTACAATTTTTTTTTGACCCATTTCAAAAGATAACTTGAACCGGAAGCGTATATATGGACGATGTGGTGTGTTCGAATCCGAGCTCGCCATCCTAAGCATGAGATTTACCTACATCCATAACATGAACTTGCATGTTAGTTCGGATAAAATGTTATTACTAATACATTCTTAGCTTTTACCGCATTATTTGACCCTTTACCAAGTCACTTCGTCTTTACATCATTTTACTTGAATCTTTCATACTACAATTCCGCTTTAACAAATATCATGCCATTTAACTTCCATCACCATAAGTCATCATATTTCATCCGACCCGTTCTCACGGATCATGCATATTTTTACTTTCTCATTTATTATTCTCCACTAGTTTGACTTATAAAAGTCAACACCTAGTTACCTTAACTTCATAACAATTTCATCCTATTTGACCCGTTTAACTACGGGTTTAATACATCATCAAGAATAACATCATTTTCATACTTTAGACCCACTTGAACGGGTGGTCAACATACTTATTCTCCTTTTTCTACTATCAATTCTTATTAAGGCATTTTTACTAATGATTCCCGTATAAAAAAATATCAAATAATTATTCACAAGAGAACTAACATAAAATTCTACTTTCTACAAAAGCGAAGTTCATAAGAACTTACCGTGATCTTGTGACGCTTGCGACTTCAAGTGACTTGTACTTTCTTCCTTCTTCGTGCCTATACATTATAATTTCCTGCTTTTAGCTTTCATAAACATTTCTTCATATATGCATTTTTGATTTATTCAACATGACTTAACATAATTACCCATATATCTATTTTCATTTACATCATCATTAAATCAAGAATTCATGTCAAACTTCAACTAAACCATTCTTAGGCATTTCATCGAACACATGGCGTGCGTACTATCTATAAAGCATGAAGTACAAGTATTTAAAGCATATTTTTCCATAGTTCATCCATTGATTAACATAAGCATTCCCATCTTCACAATTTGTCACCCTAACCAAATACATGTTGTTCTAAATCAGCTATTCATCAAAATTTAATCAAAATTAATCTAATTAGCATATAGAATTTCACATATTTTTAATCATCTTTTGACATACAAGTGGGTTTTACCCTAATTCATCATTATAGAGAAATTTGAGCATAATTTCAAATCCTACATGTTCATATCATTCTGCATTCATGTTTGATTCCATAGAAATTCACAAATTCCACATAAACCATTTCATCAAACATTACCAAATCATAAAATTAAACTTACTTGATGTCAAGAACACTTAGATAATCAAATTTCCTGGCTCATGCATTCGATTAATCTTTGATTTCCCTTTCAATTTGATGAATTTTAGGATGTTAGGGTTTTGAGGGGAAAGTTCCTCGTGGCCCCTTCTCACGATCGCACACACACATACATGAAGCACTGGGCATTTTTTTTGTTAAGTGTTCTAATTACATATTTTTATTTTGACCCCCTCATCTTTTAGAACATGTCACTTTTCTCATATTTACATACTAACTTAGTAAACCTTCATGCATATATATATAAGATTTTAGATTTGCTAAAAGCTATAAATCTTAATAATGGTAAAAATTCATCTAAGTATTACGATTAAACATTATAATATGTCATACGAAATTTGGGGTGTTACTAATGGAGACTGTGTGTCCCACATACAACAACCCAAAACCTTGCATGCACCTAAGGCCTTCATCTTAAGGACTGAATAGTCCAACATACAGACTTATGCGAGCGTGTTTGTCATTGTCATGCGCAGACATTGACAGCCACACAAGTGTTACAAACACAAAATTTTACAGATACATTGTTTTACAAACAAAACGCTTTACACATACAAGGTTTCACAAATGCAAAGTTTTTCATGTAACCTGCCAAAGAAATGATTTTTATTTTGTTTTCTAAAATAATACTTTAAAAACTGGTTATTCAAAAAGATTTATTTCAAACCTTTTACACACAAACTATGAACTCGCTCAACTTTATGTTGATTTTTTGCATGTTTCTTTCTCAAGTTGCACTTCAAAATTATGGCACGGTTGGAATAGGAGAACCATGAGGATTCGAGCATTTAGTGGGCATTCATTTTCTAGAAGTCTTAGCATTAACTGCTTCCGCTGTGCAATGAAGGTACCAGTCCAGTCACGCCAACTCTGATAATTCGGGGTGTGACATAAATGATAGTTACAAATTAAAGAATGATTGAAATTCTTTGAGAAACTAGTTCGATTCTCGTGCTTCGTGGCGGGCTTTTAGTGCATCGACTCGGTTCGTTAAAGTATAGGTATGATACACGCACACAATATAACTACCAATAAAGATATGCCCTAAAGGATATCGGTACATGTTTTAATTTGATCAAAAACTATAGAAACAAATGTCGATATCGATGTTATTTGGGCAGACATTGGTTCGGTCAGTGTCACTCGCTATAGCATACAGTAGTATGGTAATAAAAAACTCTATTACCAATACAACTTTATTTTCAATCACTTTTATACCAAAACGTCGAGAAAATCATAAAATCGAATACATACATGTAACGATATACTTCGAACAATATTGGCTCAGTTCATCACCGTAAAGAACAAAAAAAATAAACTATATTTACCCGTTTGATCAAAAGTTTTATCGAATCGTAGATAAAAATAAGCATGTTGTAACAGTGTATTCAAAATTATGTATTTTGTTACTCGGATAAGAAAAAAGGTAAAAGATGTAAATGCATATAAAAAAAACTCAATGAATTTTGTATCACCATATTGTGAAAACCATAAAACTGAATACATCATCATTTTATAATACCGTGTATAACTCTGTTTAAAATAAAATTTATATATAGACACAAATAAAAATAATCACATGGCAATAAAATGCTTGGAATTTTATAAATATTATAATCTAATCTAATCAAAATGCATTATAATACTAAAATATTATATTAAAAAGCTAAAAAAACAAAAAAACCAAAATATGTTTGATGGACTCCATTACAACTCTTTTTTAAAAAGTAATTAAAAAACAAAAAAAGCGAAAAATATGATTAGTCTAAATAATTATATAATTTAACAACTCTACAACTACTTTGAATTTGTAAGGTATAATAATATTGTGTTATTTAAGTTATAAACGCAAAACGTAATCTAATCAAATCATTATAATATTAAAATATTATATTAAAAAGTTATAAAAACAAAAAAACCAAAATATGTTTGACGGACTCCATTACAACTCTTTTTAAAAAAAACTAATTAAAAACAAAAAAAAGCTAAAAAAATGATTGGTCTAAATAATTAATAATTCAACTACTGTACAAGTACTTTGAATTTGTAAGCTATAAGAATCTTGTCATAGCCCCCGACCCACCGTGGGCGGGAGCCGTGAACAGTTAGGTGGTACCGGTGTTTATTAAATTTGCAGCGGAAAATTTTTCGTTAAGATCGTAGTTAGGAAATATTTCAGAGTTTGTAAAACATCATAGTTTAATATTAAACAAATACGATAAAACCCATATTACAATCAAATGCTTTTGTATGGATAAAACCTTAATTGATAAAACACAATTTCTTCTTTTATTCCGGTAATCATATCCACTTTATTTAAGCATTCGGTGCTCCATAGCAGGCTTCTATTATCTTCACAGTAAGTTACCTGAAACGCATTTTAAAAACATTTTATCAGCAAAAAATACTGGTGAGTTCATTCATTTGTATAAAAAGATACATTGTTATATTTTATAAAATCAAGGGTGATTACATTGTTTATATCTATCAAATACTCAAATCGGTATTTGTCACTCGACCGAATCTATGACTATGGTCATATCACACATTGGCTAACCCGTTGTGCAATGGTGAAGCTTATCAAGTAATGTATACAAAACCCCGCGTACCGGCAGTAATTGCAGAATACAAAAACTTAATCATTTTAAGTATAACTAAAAAACATTTAGGGTTTTGCAAAGCATCTGGTAAAAAGAAAGAATGAGTCACTTTGTAGATTTAGGGTTTTAACTTAAAGCTTCCTGGTGCTAATCCTGAGTTCCTAAAAAAATACAATGCAACACGTGTTAGTGCATCAACCCAATTCGAACTTTAACGATACATCACAAGATCAAAACCCCAACGTAGTTAACAAAGTATAGCGTTATTCAGGCAGCACTTTGGCATCCGTTGCTAGGTTTCAGATCGACCAGACAGGATATCGAATCAGTGATCAGGGTTAAAACACTTATAACGGGGCAAAATTTCGAACTTTAGGGGAGGGGTGTTGTGCAAAGAACGAGCAGAACGAGAGCATAATTCTTCAAAATGAAACCTAATTTTTGCAGAAGCTTAAGCCCCAAGCTGCTGCATTTATAGCCCAAATGGGCATCCCCCGCGCGTCGCGACAGGAACACGGACACCTTCCGCATGTTGCATGTGGTGCCTATTTCGCCTAGACTAGCTTTGTGACATGTGTAGCCCTGCCACACGTCGCGCTTGGGTGATACGTGTCTTGCTACTCCCCCGCGACACGCGGAAGATTTAGAGGTACCCCCACGTGTCTCATGAGAGTCCAGTTTCAAGATTCTTTATTTTTCTTCCTGGTTCACGCCGTACAAGTCCGGGGTTGCGATCAGGGGTCCTTATAAGGTGTTTTGGGAGCTGTTAAATTCTCCATAGCTTGTTTTAAATCTCGTCTTTGAGATTTGGGTTACGATGTCTCCTTTAGGGTTACTTCATGTTTTAGTCAATACGAATAGTATTAATGTAAATGACTTAGTAAAAGACTTAAGACATGTTCAAATGAATATGAGGATATCATATAACAATTAGAAATCAACGGTTCAACTGAATTAGTTCCAGAAATCGATGTCACGAGGTGTAATGATATAATTTCCAAGGTGACTAAGTTCAAATCAAAAGAGATTTATGATCAATAGATGTCTAAATCGAATGTTTATAATTTGTGAATGACTATTATAAACAATAGAATTCACTGTCAAAGGAAAAACTTACTTAGGTCGTCAATCAACAAGCTCAAATGAAATAGAAGCATGAAAATGATGTGTCAACTATTGAACCATGACATGAGGAAAAATCAGTGTGTTGACATTATTGTATTGCAAGGATACACCGAAATACAACAGAGTTTGGTGTATCATTGTCTTAATATATAATTGTTTTAAGACTACTTTCAATGATGATTCAGACGAAAGACATACATAGTTTTGCATGATTCGTATGATTATGATTAGCCCAAGCTACAAGTTTATACCGACGCCGTAAGGTGCCGTAATGATTGAAATAGTTTAATAATTACGATGACCGAACAAGTTCACCATTTTGCTGTTCAAATGAAAATTTTAACGAAGTAAATTCAGATATTCTTTTCAAATAAATCTTATAGGATTTTCAATTGATGATAAAAGAACAAATGAATATCATAGAATTTTCGACCATTGATGAAAGAATCATTAGAGGTACACCGAAATATAATATAATATGAATTTGTGTACTCTTATATTAACACATAATTGTATTAAGATTGTTTAAGGTAATGAACCAACATAAAATAATTAAATAAATAAATCCGTACATCAGATGTGCAAATGAGATTAGCTCAAGCTTCAAGTTAATGAAAACGCCACCACAAGGTGTCGTAACCAGATAAATGATTCGATGAAGGTGAAGACTAAACAAGTCTACTATGGTTCTGAACATATGAAGTACTTGAAATAATGCATTATTTATAAAACTTTGATTTGCACCAGAGTCAAATAATTCCTTAGCATAGATGTTATTGTAACAACCCCTATCAAAAAGTCTTAATTATTATTTTAATTGTCCAATAGGAAACCCAAATTTAGATACCCAAGTGATTCTGCACAAACCCTAAAATTTTCAGAACAATCAGAATCAGGATCAGGGCCCCTAAAACTCAGGGGGGGGGGGGGTAAACCCTAGTTACGATTATCTAAATTGTGTGCTGTCAAAATTGAATTTTACAATTTCGTCAAATCAGCAGGCCTAGTCCCAAACGTGGCTACCCTATGGTAAATAGGTGACCCTTACGGACCGTAAGGGTTGAGTCTTACGGTCCGTAAGCCAGGTCAAAATTTAACTATAAATAGCAGACATTGGGACTTGATTTCTGGCACTAAAACGAAGAAGAAATTCGTTACGTAGACTGAGTTATAGCAGAAACACTTCTAAAACACACACGGATCACTAATCGTCGCCACAATACAGGGTAATAACTCGATCGCTGATACGATTCAATGTCCGATCGATTAAACTATCCAATGGATGTTTAAGTGCTGCCCACATTAGGGTTTATGCTTTGTCATTCGTTGTTAATTCAATGGATGTTTAAGTATCGCACTTTGTCATTTGATGTGAGGGTTTAATCTTGTGAGTTATCGTAAATGCTGTATTAAGTTACTAACCGAATTGTGTGCCTGTTATTAATTTAGGTTAAAAGGCTAATCAGTAGGCTAGGCTCTGCTCAAATTAAATCTGCAATGTGAGTCATTTTCTTTTTATCAAATTACTTTCAAAATCATATTTATTTTCAAAGGTTATAATTACAGTGATTAAGTTTATGTAATCACCAAGTTACAGCCGGTATGTGGGGTTTTGTATACATTACTTGATAAACTTCACCATTGGACAACGAGTTAGCCAAGGGGTGATATGACCATAGTCACAGACACCATCGGGCTAAGAGGCTACCGATGAATGTCGAGTGACAAGTACTGTGGGTAGTTGGTTGATATCTGAAACATTGTAATCTCCCTTAATACTGTAAATTATAACAAACGAGTCGTTTTAGTAAAAAGAATGATTCACTCAGTATTTCCCGCTGACAAAACCTTTTTCAAACATGTTTCAGGTGATCTGTTGTGATCCAGGAAAAGTGCCGAGAAGCACTACAAGCTTAAGGAAGTGGCTCAATATAAAATAAAGAAACATGTTTTGTAAAATAAAAGATTTCTCCGTGAAATCTTATGATTGTAAATTACCGGGTTTTATCCCGAGTTGTGAAATAAAATAATCGGGAAATTGTAGTTTTTAAAAGATCCTGAAGAAAACTTCCGCTGTTAAATAAATACCACGGGATTTCTGTCCCGCGGCTCCTGAAACGGGTCAAACCGGGTCAGGGGTCGTGACAGAAAAAGGTGGTATCAGAGCCACTGATTTAAGCCAATTAAGTATTTAGAAAATACTTAAATTCTTCTACTTGTCATTATGTGATTATGTGTTTTCTTATTTGAATATTTGTTTACAGTATGGGTAAATAAAAGCTGTCAAACATCTATCTTAAATTAGATAGGTCATCCAACGAAAAGGGAAGTTCATCCCAAACCAAATCCTCAAATCACTCAGTAATTCCTGAAGAAGGAATATTTGTGCGAAAGGCACAATATGAGGAACCACTTTCTTCTAATAAAAGAAGTCTGATTATTAGGAAAAGTAATGAGAAAATAAAGAAATTCCGAGAAAAGAAGATTAAACAGGAAACCCAGGAATTAACCAGTAAATCACCTTGGGAGGACAAGTTAGATGAGAAATGGGCAGATCTTTATATGCTTGTCACTGTAGCAGTAAATGCAAATATTTAATTCAAGTTTTTAGCACCCTTAACAGTCCAAAAACCTTATCCAGTAAATAAATAAATTTACAGTAAACCCTAATGTGTTTTAAAATTTCAGTTGTTTTATAGTCACATGGTATGAAATAATATTTAAAGGTTATCTATGAAATTTTAACTTAGTATTTGTGTGTATTTTGTTAAACAGCATGAGTGACTTATCTGATGCCCTTCAGAATTTAAATCTCTATCCGGTAAAAATAGAGGTTTCCAGAGATTTCAATAGGTATATACCAGATATAGAAGAACCTATTGAATTTAATGCTCCACCTCCGGAGAAACCCTAGTCCACGAAAAGAAGTAGATTTGTGGGATGGAGGCGTGTGCGTAGAAGGAAACCTGCCACTAGAAAGATGCCTAAAATAGAAAATCCCTTAGACAAAGGGAAGGAAATTGAAATCGGAGAAGAGTCTAGGCAGATGGGATTACAGTTTGATGAATATTCTAAGCAAATAGAAATAGAGATTGGAGGAGGTTTTCAGGTAGAAGTTGGAGAAAGTTCTAAACAAACTTAGGAAATGACATTGCAGGAAGAGCTAGATTTTATATTGGCAAGCTGTGATACTATTCAGCCTGTCAATACAAATGTTTATACTCGTCCTATTGAAACTCAACTCCCTATAAATTTAGAACCAGCAATCCCAGAACCTATAATCCACACTCAACCTTTGGGAATGGACGAATGGTGGACAAATGATTGGCAGTTCCAAAATCTGCTCAACAGTCCTTATTCCTTTCTTCCTCAATTTGACCCAGAACCTATACCTAATCCACCTATGAGTAACGAAAATTTAGCCGAACTCCGCCACTTTGGCGAGGAGCTAATAGATGCAGGAAATAGGATCAGGGAGGTAGGAGAGCAGATCTCCTGGAAGTACGATGAGAGGGAACGCCATTATTAAAATAGCAGCTGACGAGGGATAAGGGGTTATGAGACTGTGGTTGTAAATTAGCAATAATAATCTAATCTTGTGAAATAACCTAAATAAAATTTTGTAAGATAATGGTGTGTATTGATGCATACTATAAAATATATAAAAATGGAAATCGAGAAATCGATAGTTTTGACTATATGTGTATTTGATTGTTTTGTGTATAATTGTTATTTAATAGATACTAATAAATTATATATATATTATCAGATGGAAAACGCTAATAATGAACCAGTTAATGAGGTTAATCAATCTGAGCAACAACCGGGGGATCAATATATGACTAGGCAGGATATAGAAAATATCGTTGCTCAAGGGATAGCCAACGCTATTCCAGCAATAGTTGCTGCTATTAGAAATCCAATCGAACCGCAACAAATCGTTCCTAGCAAACGTATTTCTGAAGATAACTTCAGTAATAGCGTAAATGGAGGCAGTAATCATAATCACGATAATAATCCACGGCAGGCTCTGCTCCCTAAGAAAATGAAAGCTGCAACACCTGGTTGCACTTACAAAGAATTTCTTGCTTGTAAACCCACTGAGTTTGCAGGCAATGAAGGAGCGACTGCAGCACTGCGTTGGTTAGAGAAAACCGAGGCAGTAATTGCCATAAGTAAATGTGACAAGGATGACAAGGTCATGTACGCGTCAAATCTTTTTAAAGAAGGGGCGCAAGAATGGTGGAACACGGTGCTACAAGTAAAAGGAAGGGTGATGGCGTATGCTATGAACTGGGAAGAATTTAAGAGTCTTGTAGAAAGAAAATTCTATCCCGAATATGAAAAAGATCAAATGGCAAATAAGTTCTTAAACCATAAAATGATGGGAGTAGATTGTCGCGGTTATACTTCGACATTCTTTGAGTATGCTAGAGTGGTACCAACACTGGCTTCGCCAGAACCGGTACTCATTTCTCGCTATATTTGGGGATTGATTGGTGAAATCCGCAATATCGTTAAAGCTGCGAGACCTCGCACTATTGACGATGCAGTGGAATTAGCTAATACTCTAACTGATGAACTGGTGCGTACAAGAGATGATAACAGGAAAAAGGAACTGGCTCAGAAAATTACCCAAGGATTTCGTACGGGTAATAACAACAGCATCAAGAGAAGAGGAACAGGGCAATTTTCAAATCCGCCGTTTTGCAGGAATTGCAAAAAGAAACATTATGGAAGATGTAATGTAACCTGTAATTTTTGCAAAATGGTAGGACATCGTGAAGAAGATTGCAGAAAGAAAACAAGAGTCTGCTATAACTGCGGGGAAACAGGACATTTTAAACCAGAATGTCCTAAATTGGGCAAACCAGCAGACAACAAAACCAAGACAGCCGATGGAGCTACTAAGAAGAATGTTCGAGCATTCCAGCTGACTACTCAAGAAGCAGAACTCATTCCAGATATGATAGCTGGTACGTTCTTAGTTCACAACATTTACGCCAAAGTATTATTTGACTCTGGTGCAAACCAAAGTTTTATTAATACTTAATTCTGCCAAGCTCTTAATTTACCCTTAACCAACCTTAGGCAGATTTTTACAGTCGAAACGGCAGATGGAAATTCTGTTAGCATAGATAAAGTTTTGAAAAAGGAAAATATAGAACTCTCAGGTCATAAATTCTTTGCAAACCTATTACCTATGAAATTAGCCGAATTTGATGTTGTGTTAGGAATGGATTGGTTAGTAGCCAACCATGCACGAATTCTTTGTGATCAGAATTCCATAGAAATTCAAGCATCTACTGGAGAAGTAATCATAATTACAGGAGACAAACCACGTAAGCCCATGAAGTTCATATCAGTAATGAAAGTTGCTAGTTATGAACGAAAGCGAGGAATAGTATATATGATTTCGGTAATCATTAGTACTAAGGAAAAAGAACTTAAGGAGATTCCTGTAGTTTCGGAATACCCAGATGTATTCCCAGAAGAGTTACCAGGGTTACCACCAAATAGGGAAGTAGAGTTTAGGATTCATCTAATTACAGGAACTATACCGATAGCCAAGGCACCTTATCGGTTAGCACCCACAGAAATGTTAGAATTGAAAAAGCAATTAGATGAATTACTAAGTAAAGGTTTCATACAACCTAGTTCATCCCCGTGGGGAGCACCAGTGTTGTTTGTGAAAAAGAAGGATGGTTCAATGAGAATGTGTATTGATTAAAGAGAATTGAATAAGGTTACAATTAAGAATCGATACCCATTACCTAGGATTGATGATCTATTTGATCAACTTCAAGGAGCTAGATATTTTTCTAAGATTGACTTACGCTTCGGATATCATCAATTGAAGGTGTAAGAGGAAGACATACCTAAGACTGCTTTCAGAACTAGGTATGGTCATTACGAGTTTACAGTCATGCCCTTCGGGTTAACGAATGCACCTGCAGCATTCATGGACATGATGAATAGAATCTGTAAACCGTACTTGGATAAATTTGTAATTGTCTTCATCGACGATATACTTATTTATTCCAAAAATCAGGAAGAACATTGCCAGCATTTGCATGCCCTCTTAACTTTGTTAAGAAAAGAAAAGTTGTACGCCAAATTCTCGAAGTGTGAATTTTGGCTACAAGAAGTGCAATTCTTAGGACACATGGTAAATCACGAAGGTATTCATGTAGATCCTGCTAAGATAGAGGCAATTACCAAATGGAAGGTTCCGCAATCCGCAATGGAAATTAGAAGTTTTATTGGATTAGCTGGATACTATAGACGGTTTATTAAGGATTTTTCCAAAATAGCTGTACCATTAACTAAGCTAACCTGTAAAGCAGTTAAGTTTGAATGGGGACCTAAACAAGAAGAAGCCTTTAGAATCTTGAAACAGAAATTAACCAATGCTCCAATTTTAGCCTTACCAGAAGGAACTAAAGATTTTGAAGTATATTGTGATGCTTCAAAACTAGGATTTGGATGTGTGTTGATGCAACGCAAGAAGGTAATTGCATATGCTTCAAGACAATTGAAAAAGCACGAAGAAAACTATACGACTCATGATTTAGAATTAGGAACCGTAATTTTTGCCGTGAAAATTTGGAGACATTATCTGGACGGAAGTAAGTTTACTGTCTATACAGATCATAAAAGTTTAAGATATATATTTGGGCAAAAAGAGTTAAATATGAGGCAAAGAAGATGGATGGAAATCCTAAGTGACTACGACTGTGATATTCAATATCATGAAGGAAAGGCAAATGTAGTTGCAGATGCCTTAAGTCGTAAATATCATGAGAAACAACGACGAGTTCGTGCTCTTAGATTAAATCTACAGTTAGATTTAATGGAACAATTGAAGAGTATTCAGGAAACAGTAATCAAGGATGATGCTGAAGGAATGAAGGGAAAAATAAAAGAATTAGAGCAAGGAACTGATGGAATTTGGAGATTCCACAAAAGCAGAATTTGGGTACCTAAACAAGGAGAATTAAGAAATAAGATTTTAGAAGAAGCCCATAAATCTAGATATACCATGCACCCGGGAAACAATAAGATGTACCAAGATTTAAGAAATAACTTTTGGTGGATAGGAATGAAAAAGGATATAGCCCGATATGTTTCTAAGTGTCTTACTTGTTCACAAGTTAAGGCAGAACACCAGAAACCTTCAGGTCTATTACAACAACTAGAAATGCCTGTATGGAAATGGGAACTCATAACAATGGATTTTGTTACTAAGTTACCCAAAACCAGAAAAGGTAATGATGCGATTTGGGTAATTGTGGATCGATTAACCAAATCTGCTCACTTTCTACCTATGAAAGAAACCTTTAGCATGGAAAGATTAGCAAAGTTGTATGTAGATGAAGTCGTATCTCTACATGGAGTTCCACTCTCCATTGTATCAGACAGGGATAGTCGTTTCACTTCTCATTTCTGGAAAAGTTTCCAAGAAGCAATGGGAACTCGACTAAACCTAAGCACTGCATATCATCCTCAAACAGACGGACAAAGTGAAAGGACGATCCAAACTCTAGAAGCCATGCTCCAAGCATGTGTAATAAATTTTGGTGGAAACTGGGATGATCACTTACCTCTGATTGAATTCTCCTATAACAATAGTTATCATTCAAGTATTGAAACTGCCCCATTCGAGGCACTATATGGAAGAAAGTACAAAACTCCAGTTTGTTGGGCAGAAATAGGAGAAAGTCAATTGTCAGGTCCCGAGATAGTGCAAGAAACTACTGATAAGATTACTCAAATCAAGGAAAGGCTGAAGATGGCTCGAGATCGCCAGAAGAGTTATGCAGATAATAGATGCAAGCCGTTAGAATTCCAAGTTGGAGACAGAGTTCTGTTGAAAGTTTCCCCTTGGAAAGGAGTTGTTAGATTCGGTAAGAAAGGAAAGCTAAGTCCAAGATACGTAGGACCATTTCCAGTGATTCAATGTATAGGACCAGTTGCTTATCGTTTACAACTACCAGAGGAGTTAGCTGGAGTACATGATGTATTTCATGTATCCAACCTTAAGAAATGTCTATCAGACGAATCTTTAGTAGTACCTCTCCAAGATATAGAGGTAAACGAAAAATTAAAATTTGTAGAGAAATCTCTTCAGATAAAAGACAGAAAAGTGAAGTTTCTCAAACACAAGCGACTAGTACTAGTTAAAGTCAAGTGGGATTCGAAACGAGGACCCGAATACACTTGGGAACTGGAATAAAAAATGAAGCGAAAGTATCCTCAATTATTCCAGTAAATCTCGAGGACGAGATTTTTATTAAGGTGGGGATAATGTAACAACTCCTATAAAAAAAGTCTTAATTATTATTTTAATTGTCCAATAGGAAACCCAAATTTAGATACCCAAGTGATTCTGCACAAACCCTAAAATTTTCAGAACAATCAGAATCAGGATCAGGGCCCCTAAAACTCAGGGGGGGTAAACCCTAGTTACGATTATCTAAATTGTGTGTTGTCAAAATTGAATTTTACAATTTCGTAAACTCAGCAGGCCTAGTCCCAAACGTGGCTACCCTATGGTAAATAGGTGACCCTTACGGACCGTAAGGGTTGAGTCTTACTTCCGTAAGCCAGGTCAAAATTTAACTATAAATAGCAGACATTCGGACTTGATTTCTGGCACTAAAACTACGAAGAAATTCGTTACGTAGACTGATTTATAGCAGAAATACTTCTAAAACACACACGGATCACTAATCGTCGCCACAATACAGGGTAATAACTCGATCGCTGATACGATTCAATGTCCGATCGATTAAACTATCCAGTGGATGTTTAAGTGTTGCCCACATTAGGGTTTATGCTTTGTCATTCGTTGTTAATTCAATGGATGTTTAAGTATCGCACTTTGTCATTCGATGTGAGGGTTTAATCTTGTGAGTTATCGTAAATGCTGTATTAAGTTACTAACCGAATTGTGTGCCTGTTATTAATTTAGGTTAAAAGGCTAATCAGTAGGCTAGGCTCTGCTCAAATTAAATCTGCAATGTGAGTCATTTTCTTTTTATCAAATTACTTTCAAAATCATATTTATTTTCAAAGGTTATAATTACAGTGATTAAGTTTATGTAATCACCAAGTTACAGCCGGTATGTGGGGTTTTGTATACATTACTTGATAAACTTCACCATTGGACAACGAGTTAGCCAAGGGGTGATATGACCATAGTCACAGACACCATCGGGCTAAGAGGCTACCGATGAATGTCGAGTGACAAGTACTGTGGGTAGTTGGTTGATATCTGAAACATTGTAATCTCCCTTAATACTGTAAATTATAACAAACGAGTCGTTTTAGTAAAAAGAATGATTCACTCAGTATTTCCCGCTGACAAAACCTTTTTCAAACATGTTTCAGGTGATCTGTTGTGATCCAGGAAAAGTGCCGAGAAGCACTACAAGCTTAAGGAAGTGGCTCAATATAAAATAAAGAAACATGTTTTGAAAAATAAAAGATTTCTCCGTGAAATCTTATGCTTGTAAATTACCGGGTTTTATCCCGAGTTGTGAAATAAAATAATCGGGAAATTGCAGTTTTTAAAAGATCCTGAAGAAAACTTCCGCTGTTAAATAAATACCACCGGATTTCTATCCCGCGGCTCCTGAAACGGGTCAAACCGGGTCAGGGGTCGTGACAGTTATGGACAAGAAACATACCAGTGATCACATCGGGAATCATTGCTGCCTCCTGCGTTGTAAGTATGAATGTTCATGCGTTCTTCTTAGCTTTGTCTGATGCTTTTGCTTTGTTGTAGGGTTCCTTTGTCAGTTTTAGGGCAATATGGATGGATATGGCCTGTTTCTCCGCAATTAAAACAAACTGGGTTTTTCTTCTTGTATTCTTCCTCCTTATGGCCAGGTGTTTTGCAGAATTTACAGTAGGGTTTCCTCTTAAAATAGCATTTTCCTGAATGCTTTTTATTATGGTTTCTACAGGTAGGTTGTGCAAATGACTTTCCCATTCCTCTCCTCTTATAGGATTTATCCAAGCGAAATTCGTTATAATAACAACCATAGGCTGTGGCTTTCTTTTGTTTGGTAAATGGAGTTTTGACAAGAATATCATTGTCTCCATTGACACTATGGCTAGGTTCGATGTGATGATTATTAACGTGTGTGGGTGAGTATATATATTTTTAGTTATATATTTTTAGCTCTTTTTACTCGCCAATTTCAAGTTTTAATTTTATAAAACACGATATTCTAATGTCACTCTACACACACGCTAGGGCAAGTATACCCATCGCGGACGTAGTATAGTGATGGCAAGATACCGAGGTCATCCAAGGATATAAGAGCTTTTAGTACCGGCTTATCGTCAACGTCTAATCGAACCAACTTTTTAGAAAAGATTTTTAGACTAATTAAAAGATAAGAACAGAAAAAAAAAATTATAGACATGAAAAAATCACTTGGATCCAACTTATCCTTCATGTACCCTTTTGATGATTTCTGCATTTTGGGCATTTTAAGAGATTATCTTAGTTATAGTAGTAGGCCCCTCTTTTGGAGGCGACGTTACCCTCAACCTAGTGGTTTGAGTCAGCAAGGATACAATCCCACTAGGTCGGAATATTGAAAGATATTAAGTAAGTTATTAATGCAAAATGTGGTGGAACCCTCTTCCGAGGCGGCGATCACCCTCAACCCGTTAGTCTGAGTCAGCAGGGATACAATCCTCGCGAGGTTAGTTTTGATGTTTTAATAAAAGTTTAAGAATAAGAGATTCAAGCTTTTTGCACCTCTCCCGTGGTGGGTAATGCCCGCTCCGACTCGTGAGGTGTTACTAGGCTTGAACCAGGTGTCACACCCTGACTTTTGCGGAAGCGTGATTATGGTGTGACCTTCTTAATACCATTGCATTCAATCATAACAACAACTATAATAAAACCATAGATCGTCATCCATTAAATAGATTTGAAAACATCACAAACATCATTGTTTAAGCAAGACTCCAAATTCAAGTTTTACAAACCATACGAATTGTTTAAGAGTTCACAAGGACTCATCAAAAGACTCTAAATAAAACCAAGATTTGGAAGAGGTGTCTTGTCCAGGATAGGACACCCTAACCAAATCCTAAAACCATGGATGACATCTTTTATTTTTAAAAACACTTGAAACTTTTGAACGCCCTGCCAGATCCACATTTAATTCCCTAAAATACATGTAGTTTTAAAACATCAACAAAAGTTGAGCGAGTTCATGTGTTTGAGAGTATGAATAACCTTTGTAATCATTGAAAGTATGTATATTCATATGTGATAATGAACAGATCAATTAATGGTTTGCAAGGCCATCAATATGTGTGCAACGGTGTAGGAAGGCTCGATCCTTTGCGTATTTCGAACCGGGCCTCCTGGCTGGAACGACATAGTCACCATGTGCGGTCAACTCGCGCACCCACGGGTGGGGCTTGCAACACCCAAATAAATCTATCACTCATGCCCCTCGGCCCTTCTAAAGTATTAATGGTCTCAAGATAACGGCTACCCTTTCACATGATCTAACAGTTCATTTCATTTGAAAATCACTTGTAATTGTAATCATTTGTAACATGTACTTCACCCCCGAAGTTGTAAAACGAAAACAGTTAAAAGAAAAGGGGGACATGAACTCACAGTCATGCGTCTTCAGTAATCGTAACTCGAGCTTCTTCGGTGAACACGACTACCTACAACGTACTAATGTCTATTAGACGAACGGGCCGTGCCTTGACTTAGTATTAATGTCCTTGAGTTACGTTTCTTTTGTGTCCTCGATATTATTCCATGTTACATAATTATTTGTTAAAATAATTAATATTTTAACTTAAATTATATTTATAAATTTTTGAATAATTGTTAAACGATATTATTGTAATAATACTTCCCAAGTATTTATACTTGTATTTCCTTCCCAAGGATGGGGGTATCTTATACATGTGTAATTTTTGCCATGTTTTGGAGTCGTATTCCGGTGTGTATTTATACGTACGAGAATACGTATTTTCATTGTTATTCATTAAGTATCCTTATACTAAATTTCATATTAATTATTCCGGAATATTACCTTTAATAAAGATCCAATATATATTTCCAAAATATATATTTTAAGGAATATGACTTAGAAAAATTATTTAAAATTTTTCGTTTGCAAAAATATTTGTGTTCTCTTATAAGTTCCAAAAATAATATATTTTCAAGTCCAACTTAGAATATATATATATATATATATATATATATATATATAATTCAAATTTCCCAAAAATGACATACTTCACATTTATTTAAAAAAGTGTATATTTTTCTGAAAAATATTGTATTTCACGTTTGTTTAAGAAAATATATATTTCTTATAAATAATATATCTTCTAAAAATCTCAAGAAAAATATATATTTCATACTTGTCAAAAATAATATATTTTCTCTTGTCAAAAATATTATATATTCTTGTCGTAATTGTAAAAATCATATTTTTACTTCCTTGGTGTCCAAAATATTATTTACCAAAATATTCTTTGTGAATAAATTTTCCGGAATATTTCGTAAGTCCCATATTTCATAGTTCGGTTTCAACAATATTTTGTATAAGTATGTATATTTATTCCTTGGAATTTTGGGTAATATTTTGGATGGTAATTCTTGGTATTTTTGCGAGTTATATTATTTCAAGTCCTAAAATAATATAACTAATACACAAAGTATACAAATAATCACACATATGTGTCTTCTAAATATATATTTTCTAAATACATATTTAGTCACTTTTATTTGTAAAAACCAAACTCCAATATTTGTATATTTGTAACCAAAATTTATGGAAACGTTTACGTAACAATTTATGGTTTAAAATACACTTGTAATTATTTGTTTAAAAATATTTTTCTAAGTGTTTATATTTTTAGAAAATTTTGCCATAGTTTCCCCTAAAAATGGAGGTTTCCATGCTCTCAAGCATGTCATTTTCTTTTGTAAAAATCAACACAATCAATTCACAATCATCAACAATCAACCTTTACTTGCCAATCTTGCCAAAATCATGCATTTTCCATTACTTCATAAACTTGAATATTTGTAAAAATTTGTAGTAATTTACTAGTATTCTTAGTAAGTCTTGTTACCCTTTAAAATGCGATTAGTTCTTTAAAAACTTTATTTTTAAAGAAGTTAGATGTTTACAACTTCTTGTCATATTTTCTAAAAATATTTCTTTTGGCTTTCTTCTTGTTACACAAGTGTTTAGACACTTGTTTAACCACTAAAAATGAGATTTGTTTATGTAAGAACCAAGATCAAATGAAACTTATATTTTTAACTTGGTTTCTTTAGAAATCCTTCATGAAATTCTTAGATCCATATGATTTACAACTTACTTGATCATGGTTTTTCAAGAAAACATTACATTCCTTCAAGTTCATGCTTTATGTGTGGATGATCCATCATCCTACAACCATTTCTATTCTTACATCTTGCTAGATTATGTTTTTAATCATGATCTAGAAAGATCTTATGATGGTCAACATCATTTCTACAAACAATCAATGATCAACAAGCATAACAACTCATTTTCATCAAGATTACTTCAATTAACAAGCTTATGTTCAGGTTTCATGCTTAAGATCTTTAGTGTTCTTCAAGTTTTTGATTATGATTCATCATTAACTACTAAAAATGGAAGTAATATAGAGTGTACAAGGTTCTTACCACTAGCTCAAGGCTAGGGATGATTCAAGTGAAGAAATGAGGTGGATAAAAGCAAACAAGAGAGGTCCTTCCACTTCCACAAGCTCCAAGCTTCTCTATATGATCTCTAACACCCTTCTATATGCTTAGATTGTATGAAGATGGATGAATGAAGGTGATGGTGGTGGTGCTATGGTTCGGACGAGAGCAAGGGATGGAGAGGAGGAAGATGAGTATGTGTTTTAGTGTGTGAAGAATAAGGTTAAGTGTTAATGGGTCTTACTTATAACCATTTCAAGTATTCTTCCAATGTGTAATGTGTTACTAAAGGGCCAACATGATCTCATATAAAATTGAAAGAAAATCAAGAGTGGGGCCCTTGTTGGGGCCGTCCACTAGGTGGGGGGGGGGTAGCATAGGTTTAAACTAAATTGGTTTCATTATGTTTAAAAATCAAGTATTACTTAGAAGACTTAGTTACTAGATATTTAGGGGGGTGTTATGATGTTCGGGGACCATAACTAGCTTGGTAATGTTAAAACAGTGCTTCTAGTGTAAATTTGATGTTTCGGGTAGCGTCCGGTTGTTCGGTTAGATACTGGTTCATTAAGGTGCTAAACTTTACAGTTTAGTGTGCTTTATGTACCCTTTTGTGAGACTTTCAATTCCCGACACTTAGGAAAGCATTCAGGACCATTTAAGCATATTTTTGCATGAAATTAGATTGTTAAAAAGCGGATTTATGCTGAATTTTGCTGAATTCAGCACTTTGGGTGAGTTTTAGGCACTTTCCGGCACTTAAACTATCACTTAGAAAAGCATTTTCAGGACCCTTACTTCCCTACAAACTATACTAGTGTAGTACTTAGTTTCTGGCTCATACTGGGTCTCAAAACACTGTCTGTCTATGTGCTGAGTCCTGTCAGCATTTTGCTGATTTATCCGTTTACTGTGCTAACTGCGCTTTGTGCATCATTTATGTCAATAAGTTTGCATGCAGTAATTATATGACATTATGCAATATGTGATGCACATGTAAATATAATGCAATAATCAGAAAGCAGTTAATAGTAATTCAACACAGTCATTAAGCACTAATCATGATTAATTAATTATACGGATACCTGGATTTTTGACAGTTGTCACATTCTCCCCCTGTTAAGAAAATTTCGTCCCGAAATTTTAAGCTCTACTACTAGCTGCAGGGGTGTTAGGGAATAAATGTGGGTACTTTGCTTTCATGCGGTCTTCACGCTCCCAAGTAAACTCTGGGCCGTGACGCGCGTTCCATCGAACCTTAACAAGCTTAGCACTACTCCTTCGAGTTTTGTTAACTTTCCAATCGGTAACCTCAACGGGTTCTTCTGTGAAGTGGAGTGTGTCGTCAATGTGAGCCTCATCAGTAGGTATGATCACTGTTTCTTGGGTTGGACTCTTTTTCAGATTCTCTTTCTTGAGAGCTTCTCTCTGCGCAGCACGAATGCGCAACAAGAGGTCTGTTTGAATGATAATTTCCAAAGCCCTAACCCTTATGGGCTTAATCCTCTCTTTTCGACTCAAGGCGTCTGCCACCACATTCGCCTTTCCTGGGTGATATTTGATTTCGCAATCATAATAATTTAACAGTTCTACCCAACGTCGCTGTCGCATATTGAGCTCTTTCTGATCAAATATGTGCTGAAGGCTCTTGTGATCGGTGAACATTGTGCATCGGGTGCCATACAAGTAATGTCTCCAAATCTTCAAGGCAAACACCACTACGCCTAGTTCCAAATCATGCGTGGTGTAATTCTTCTCATGAATCTTTAATTGGCGTGAAGCATAAGCGATCACCTTCTGTCGCTGCATCAACACACAGCCTAATCCCTGACGTGAGGCATCACAGTACACCACGAAGTCATCGGTGCCTTCGGGTAGGGATAAAATAGGTGCATCACAAAGCTTATTCTTGAGCAATTGAAAAGCTTCCTCTTGTTTTTCACCCCATTCATACTTCTTATCCTTTTGAGTAAGGGATGTCAGCGGTCGAGCGATTTTAGAAAAATCCCCAATGAATCTGCGATAATACCCTGCTAAACCCAAGAACTGTCAGATCTCAGTTTGCGTCTTAGGAGTTTCCCAATTCTTTATCGCCTCGATCTTGGTGGGATCCACATGGATTCCATCTTTGTTTACCACGTGACCAAGGAACTGTACTTCACGCAACCAGAATTCGCACTTCGAGAACTTAGCACACAGTTTCTCCTTCTTGAGCAGTTCTAAGATGGCTTTGAGGTGTTGTTCATGCTCTTCCTTTGTCCGCGAATAGATCAAAATATCATCGATAAATACAATCACGAATTTATCGGGATACGGCTTGCAAACTCGGTTCATCAAATCCATGAATACTCTTGGCGCATTTGTCAAACCAAATGGCATCACTAGAAACTCGTAGTGTCCATAACGAGTTCTGAAGGTAGTCTTCGAAATACTCTCTTCTTGAATCTGCAGCTGGTGATAATCTAATCAAAGGTCGATCTTGGAGTAGTAACTCGAACCTTGTAGTTGATCGAAGAGATCATCAATCCTCGGCAAAGGATACCGATTCTTGATGGTTAACTTGTTTAGCTCTCGGTAGTCAATGCACATACGGAAACTACCGTCCTTCTTCTTTACAAATAGAACTGGAGCTCCCTAAGGCGAGAAGCTTGGTCTAATGAATCCCGTGTCTAACAACTCCTGAAGCTGCGTCGACAACTCTTGCATTTCTGAGGGTGCAAGTCGATAAGGTGTCTTGGCTACGGGCGCGGCGCCTGGAACCAAGTCAATATGGAATTTGACTTGTCGTTGCGGCGACAATCCTGGCAAGTCTTCGGGGAAGACTTCAGGATACTCCCTTACCACAGGGATATCTTCCAACTTCGGTTCGTCAGCTTCCTTATCATTAACGTGAGCCAAGAAGGCAACACATCCTTTGCGCATAAACTTTCATGCCTTCAAGCAACTTATAATCCTTAGAGGTGTATCATGCTTTTCTCCGTGCACTACAATCGTCTTCTCATTTGCCAACGGAATACGGATATCTTCTCATGACATATGATCTCCGCTCGGTTACTCGATAACCAATCCATTCTAACTACTCCGTCAAAGCTTCCAAACTCGACTGGCAGAAGGTCAAACGTAAACTCACGCTCCCTGAGTTCTATCACACAACCTCTAATGACTTCATTTGCTTTTACTAGCTTTCCATTGGCTAGTTCTATCGAGTACGGAATATCTAGCTTACTGGAAACTAACCCAAGTATATTCTTAAATTCTAGGGATACGAAGGTATAATCGGCACCAGTATCAAATAACACAGATGCAAAATGTTGGTTGATAGGGAACGTACCAGTGGCTACGTTTGGATCTTGACGAGCTTCCCTAGCTCCAATGTTAAAGACTCTTCCTTGAGCTTGGTTGTTCTTTGGGCAATCTTGCTTGAAATGGCCGACGTCTCCACATCCAAAACAACCTTGGACTCTTCCGCGGTTTCCGTTTCCAGCTTGATTTCCAGAACCATCACGATTTCCATTTCCAACAAAATTTCCATTTCCTCCTTGATTGCGGTTCCCAGTCTGATTTCCATTACCGTTACGGTTTCCATTACCATTTCCACCAGATCCTCCATTTCTTCGTCCAGAACCATACCAGCACGCCTCCCTGGCATGCCCTACCTTGCCACAATTCTCACATTTCCCATACCTACATCGCCCCGTGTGATGATGCTGACAAATATCACACTTGGGCAGGGTGCCCATGTAACCTTTTCCTTTGTTCTCAGAACTTGCAGCACCAGTCTTGACCTCGGCTGGTGGGTTAACATCTCTTTTCTTGTTTGTACCGCTGTTGTTTCCATGAGTACTCTTCTTGAAGTTGGATAACTTCCTCTTGTTCTCTCCTGATGACTCGACGTGAGTCTCCTTCTTCTTTCCATCAGAGATCGAGAACTTGTTCAGCCTAATTGCTTCTTCAGTTAATGCCACACTCAAATCAATGGCCTCAGTGATCATTGGAGGCTTCGATATCGTCACCATGCTCATGATTTGGGGTGCCAATCCCCAAATGAAATGCTCGATTCGCTTGAACTCTGGTTCTACCATGTAGGGGACAACGCGAGATAAGTCATGAAATCTTTGCACGTATTCAACAATCTTAGGTCCATCCATCTTAAGATTCCAAAAATCCGTTTCCAACTTCTGAATCTCAGCCCTTGAACACTACTTCTTGCGCATCAGTTCTTTCATCTCGTCCCATGTCAAACCATACGCTGCAGCCTCACCTAGGGTTTGAACTTGTAGGTTCCACTACGATAGAGCTCCGTCTAGGAAATGTCCAGTAATGTAAGTGACCTGGTGCTCTGGCGCACACTTGCTCATTCGCAGCACACAATCAGTTTTCTCAGCCCATCTAACGAAAGCTACAGCACCTCCAGTGCCGTCAAAATTCAGAGGCTTGCAGTCAAGGAACTGCTTGTAAGTACAACCTGTACAAACAACATCATTCACAGAAGCATTAGCAAACGCACATGGAATGTCCAAACGTAATGTAATGTGTCTTAAGTGACTTAAACATTACCGTGAGGTGGGTTATTTCCTGAGGTACCTTCGCTGTGTTCAGAGCGCAAGGCCTCATGTTGTGCGATTGCTTGTAAAATCCGTTCTTGCAGTTCTGCCTCTGTTGTGGGCAACTGATTGTTTCTTCGTGGAGGCATCTTCTATAAAGAAGATTGTATTGGTCAGGTCTTAAATAGTATGATAAGTATATAGTATGTATATGTAATAGCATTTATCAAGTAAGTAAGCATATAACATCTCAATCACAGCACAACATGCATTTCAACAAGGTATATAATGAGAACATTACGATTGAGCTTTCATTAATCATCGACCACAAATACAGTTACATGTTCTACAGATATATCGTATCGAAAGGGAACACAGGGTCACACTACCCTTGCCCAAAATATCTATCAATCTACCATAAGTCATACAATCAAAAGTGGTCTCCAAAAGGCTTCGCAAGCTAGACTCAATAGCGGTGCTCTCATCAAAAGCAAGCTACCTATATAAAACAAAAAACCGGCTATGCTGATGGTGGTGGAGGAGGAGGTGGAGGGACAAAAAGCAAGCTGTGCACATGCGCTAGCTCCTCCTCAAGGTCATAAACATGACGCAACAGATAACTGATCTGCTGCTCCATGGTGAGAAATCGAACATCAAAATCTGGATAAGGCAAAAAAGGAGCAGATGGAGTCGCAAAAGGTGACGGACATGAACAAGGTGGGGGACGTGGAGTCATCTCAAGCTCCAAAACTCTACGAGTCAGGATCTCATACAGTAGCTGCAATGACAGGAGTAACTCATCCCGTGTATAACCAGTAAAGTGCGAGGAATGGTAGGGATCAGAAATCGGCATGGTGTACGGTGGGAACCATATGAGTGGCTCATTTAGCGGTGAAGAAGTAAAATGAGCAATAGGTATATACTGAGGCATGTGAGAAAAAGCTGCTGACACATGTGGGTCATGGCTAGGCTGCTGGCGAGAAGGGCCTTCCCGTGGACGGGGTGCGGGTATGTCCTGCAAGAAAGTGATAGGTAGGTCGGTGCGGTGAACATCGGACTTGATCGGATGAAAAGGGGCAACATCAATAGGTGCAGGTGCATGTGGGGGAGTAACTGGCTCAATAACAGGAGGGTCAGCGGGTGCTGGAACTGGATCTGGTACAAGTGGTGCAATATCATGTATGCCGAATGGGATACGATCAAAATCAGGCAAAGGCTCAGGAGCTGGCATCGGCTCAGGAGCTGGCATCGGCTCAGGAGCTGGTACCTGCTCAAGATCAGCGGGTGCATCAACAGGATAGTCGACAGGAATAAAATCAAGCTCAAGTCAAGGCTCAATGTCATGTGGAGGAATCGGTGCAGCTGACATGACATGGCGTAACGTCGCAGACCAACTGCCTGTAAGGCGGAAGATGACACAGACTCAAAGGAATCTGGGACAGAGTGCAAACTGGAATCAGAGGAAACCTCAATAATAGGAATCTCAACGAGTGGAACAACAATGACATCCTCAGCTAAAACTCCATCACCCTGGGCATCATCAGGGGGACCATCAACAAAAAGATCGACCTCATCATCAAACAAGTCATCAAAAGGTAAATCCTCGAAAGGAAAGGCCGCAAGAGGCAAAGGGGCGAGGATCGGTGCCATGACATGCTCACCATCGGGATGTCCGAGGATGAGATGGCCCTGGACAGGAATAGGAATAAGAAAGGGATCCTCCTCGGGGATTCCATCAGCATACGGTAAATCATCGCCAAAGTCAGGCAGCGCAAATGGCTGAAAATCGTCGTCGTCATCTGACATCATCTCCGGGTCACTCTCGGTATCGGAGGTAAAGATCTCTGGCTCTGGGATGATCTCATCGTCAGAAACAATAGCCATGGGGTCGTCAGTGTCAGACAATCCACTCTCAGAAGATGACATAGTGTCTGTAACAAAACAATCACAACATATGCACATATATTAACATCTATCATTTAGCATGTAGTCAAATCAGTGTAATCATGTATCCTTCCTATCCTTCCTAGTCTCCCAGACTAGACCACCTAGTCTCCCAGACTAAACCAACTAGTCTCTCAGACTAAACTAACCAGTCTCTCAGACTACCAATCAGTCTTTCAGACTGAACCACCCAGTCTCTCAGACTGAACCATAAACATAAACCTTGGAATGTGTTTCTTGTCTTTTGTTTGTAAAAATGTTTGTTTCCTGGATCTGGGCGTTTTGTATATGCGATGAAAACATGTTGTAAAAATATTTTCGTGAGAGCCCTAATGATTGTAGTCTAGACTCGAGAAGGAATCCTAGTTCGCTACAATCGAAGCTCTGATACCAAGCTGTCACACCCTGACTTTTGCAGAAGCATGATTATGGTGAGACCTTCTTAATACCATTGCATTCAATCATAACAACAACTATATGATAAAACCATAGATCGTCATCCATTAAATAGATTTGAAAACATCACAAACATCATTGTTTAAGCAAGACTCCAAATTCAAGTTTTACAAACCATACGAATAGTTTAAGAGTTCACAAGGACTCATCAAAAGACTCTAAATAAAACCAAGATTTGGAAGAGGTGCCTTTTCCAGGATAGGACACCCTAACCAAATCCTAAGACCATGGATGACATCTTTTATTTTTAACAACACTTGAAACTTCTGAACGCCCTGCCAGATCCACCTTTAATTCCCTGAAATACATGTAGTTTGAAAACATCAACAAAAGTTGAGCGAGTTCATGTGTTTGAGAGTATGAATAACCTTTGTAATCATTGAAAGTATGTATATTCGTATGTGATAATGAACATATCAATTAATGGTTTGCAAGGCCATCAATATGTGTGCAACGGTGTAGGAAGGCTCGATCCTTTTGCGTATTTCGTACCGGGCCTCCTGGCTGGAACGACGTAGTCACGACGTTCGGTCAACTCGCGGACCCACGGGTGGGGCTCGCAACACCCAAATAGATCTATCACTCATGCCCCTCGGTCCTTCTAAAGGATTAATGGTCTCAAGATAACGCCTACCCTTTCACATGATCTAACAGTTCATTTCATTTGTAAATCACTTGTAATCGTAATCATTTGTAACATGTACTTCACCCCCGAAGTTGTAAAACGAAAACAGTTAAAAGAAAAGGGAGATATGAACTCACAGTTTTGCGTCTTCAGTAATCGTAACTCGAGCTTCTTTGGTGAACACGACTACCTACAACGTACTAATGTCTATTAGACGAACGGGCCATGCCTTGACTTAGTATTAATGTCCTTGAGTTACGTTTCTTTTGTTTCCTCGATATTATTCCAAGTTACATAATTATTTGTTAAAATAATTAATATTTTAACTTAAATTATATTTATAAATTTTGGAATAATTGTTAAACGATATTATTGTAATAATACTTCCCAAGTATTTATACTTGTATTTCCTTCCCAAGGATGGGGGCATCTTATACATGTGTAATTTTTTCCATGTTTTGGAGTCGTATTCCGGTGTGTATTTATACGTACGAGAATACGTATTTTCATTGTTATTCATTAAGTATCCTTATACTAAATTTCATATTAATTATTCCGGAATATTATCTTTAATAAAGACCCAATATATATTTCCAAAATATATATATTTTAATGAATATGACTTTGAAAAATTATTTAAAATTTTTTGTTGGAAAAAATATTTGTGTTCTCTTATAAGTTCCAAAAATAATATATTTTAAGTCCAACTTAGAATATATATATATATATATATATATATATATATATATATATATATATAATTAATTTTCCCAAAAATGTCATACTGTAAATCCAAAATTTGAAAATTCAAAAACATCGAAAAATTTCAAAACGCAAAAACAATAGAAAAACACAAAAATGAGTTTCCTGGCGAGAAAAAGAGAAAATGATAGTAGATCAGTGGTCAGTCGAAACCTTTTTGAACTGAAATGCAAAATGCAAAATGAAAAATGTTAAGCAACTCTATATAAGATGTATCGGTAGGCTCACAATCATTTTAAAGTGTGCAGGGTGGTATAAATCTTAAATCGACTGAAGACCAGGTGGGAACCACTCATTGGCATATGGTCTTAGTACCGAAATTTCGTTTGAGAGATTGCCGAGGTTCTGAGATATTCGGTCTTTATGTTGTCTTATCATCTGGGTATCATGGTTGTATCAAACTGTAAAAATAACGGAGACGAAGTCTAAGATCTCCCATGATACTATACATACGTGTACATATTGCATTCGACCTCAATAAGTGATCAACAATCACATGTCCCACAAAATAAGTGATAATATATCACATTTATCCGGGAGTCAAGTTCGTCTCTCTGCTGTACGAAAGTACTGACCTGTTCACGGACTTGCTCCTGTGCCCTCATGCATCGAAAATCAAGTTCCTCATCAATAAGTGATTTTATCACATAGGGCTTGTTTTCAAATCAAAATAAGTGAGTTTCTCACATCTTTTATACGGTCAAACAGATGATAAACAGTATACTCACCGGTAAGATGAACTCTCATGCATACCTTGATACGGGAATGTGTCGTGTGTGGATGAACACCGGTCTGTAAGTATAAATCATACCTAATCGTATCCCCTTGCCATGATTACATCTGATAAGTTGAGCTTATGTGGACAACAATACCGATAATTGTTATAGGATGCTTATCTAATTGTTAACTATAAGAACAACAAGAGCGTTTTGGCATGACCGTACACTGATATGATTCTCTTACCCTCGAAACTCGCAAAAAGAATGTTTTGTAAATATTTGCTTACTGCTTTAGTTTCTGCATCTATGTATATATTTATTTATTGCTTTCCGTCTTTACAATTTGAAAAATAAAAAATTCCAAAAAGATTTTAGGTGTGTTTTAATATAAATTTTATAAAAGCCAAAAAGATTTTGCTTCTATTTTATTTTTGATTGACTGATGTTGGAACTCGAGTCTATCCTACCCAAAATCCTGATCGTAAGCCGGAAAACAATTGCACCTTCATAAACAGTCGAAGTTAACAAGTTTTGAAAGTTAAAGGATTAAAATTGATCATTTTCTAAACTTTCAAACTGTTGTCGGTCGGTGTTTGATTGAGAATTGATCTCATATGTGTCGTTTGTTTATGTTAACTATATTCCAAGCGGTTGTTCTCATTACGCGTTTAGCTTTCTTGCATGTGCAGATGCTGAAGGCGAGGAGAACATGTTCGATGACAAGCTTTGGAATGAAGACACGAAGTGGAGGCACTCAAAGGATAAAATGATCGAGTTGCCGCTGACCCTTCATCAACACCACAAGGATCTGAAGATTTGACAAGTCAAAAGATTCACGAGCATAACTCAATGGAGAGTTCAATCTAAGGGGGAGCTTGTTAACACACTTTCAAAATGAAAAGGGAGTTTGTTGATACACTTTCTTCTTACGACGCGTGAAGACTTTGAAGATCCTCCGACATAAAAGACACGGAAGACGAACCTCACGAGTAGCGTCCAAGGGGGAGTTTGTTGGTACACTTTATGTGGACGTGACTCGACTCGGTTCGATTCGGTTCGGGTCGACTCGGTTAGGTCCGGCTCCAGCCCGACGTCACGACATTCCTCCGTCGTGCGCCCCAGAGTTCGACACGCGAAGCACGGAGCGCCGCAAACCATTCCCGCCAACACATCACCATGACATCACCTTAGTGATGTCATGATGATGTCAACATTTGTCTCATATGGTGAAATTGGTAAACTAGTCAAACAGAAATGATATGGGCCGTAATTCACCACATGGGCCGAAGACTTGTTTGGACTTTGACTATGATTTGGGCTTAACTACAACTCGACGAAACAGAATGATATTAGATTGAATATGACGAAACTAAGTTTATTTCATCACTTGTATGTCGACGAAACAAAATGTGTTTCGTCGACTTTGTGTGTTTCGCCGAGAGTTAGTTGTGTTTCGTCATGTCATGTCTGTGTCTAGTATAAATACCCCCCATTGTTTCTGTGTGAAATAGATGAGAGCATACCCTTAAAGAAACTCTATCAAAATTGTGTTTGTATCAGTTTGTAATCGGTTCTCATCCCGTTTAATCAATAGAGTGTGTATCATTGGTTATACGTGTGTGTTTTATACACTTTGTTTGGTTTGCACCGTCACGGGGATTCCGCACCCGTTACCGTGTTTGTGATAAACAAGGATAGGTTTTCGTTATCGATCCTCACCGGAAAAACGGGACCTACAAGTCTTGTGTTGGTTTAGCACGGCATCGTGTTGAGCTTGAATTTTGTCTTTTGTTGTTGTCTTTTTCTGCTGTAGTGAATTCCCACCGGGCACGACCCGTGCTAGGTAAGCACGGCCCAGTGCCAGAGCTTCTGTCTTTGTTATTTCTTTGGTTTGGATGTGGATGGAGGCTCGGAAAGTTGTTCAATCCTTCTTTATAGCATTTTATGTTGGTTTTTGTTGTCTTTTTGCTTCTTTTGTTCTTTTAAGTTTATTTAACCCTGTTTATTCAAAAGGAACAAAAACGCAAGCTTTTTCCAACATTAGTACTAGAAAAGGGTTGATTTTATGCCTCATTTGATGTAATTTATATGTTGTATTTTGAACACATCAATTATGGTTACAACTTATAGTAATATTATTATTTACAGGCATATAAATTTTAATAGCTTCAATAATCGAGGGTATGGCATTAGCTATTTCTTGAGCTACTATATTTTCTATAGCACTTTTATCCAAAAAATTTCCTCTACTAGCATGAATTTCTTGATTATGTGATACTTCATTCAACATCTGAATTGCCAACATTTTCAGGTATTAATATCATAGAATAATTAACACAAAACAAATATTCAAACATATTTTATCAAAATCGTCGATCATTGCGACATTATACTATATATATATATATATAATACAAACTATAATCATACACGTCAGTATTTTAGTTTTTAGTATGCGTTGATATATATATATATATATGTGTGTGTGTGTGTTATATATATTATACCTTATTATTATTATTACTATTATTATATTTTTTTTATCAAAATATAAGGTAAGTATATACATATAGAAAAAAATGTAACGTACAATTAGGGCTTATCGTACGCTTATACGATATTGTGAAATCGCATGTTATAAAAAGGATGTTGAAAATCGCATGTTGGTATTTTTGATGAAATCGCATGTTGGTACATAAAACAATTTCTCATGTTGGTTTTTCAGCATAAATCGCATGTTCAAGAGTGAATTCGCACCAGAACTTACGGCTGAGATAATCGCGTACATATCGTATGATAAGAGCCATTGTATGTTAACTTAACCCTATATAAGGTAGGGATCCTAAGAGAAGTCCACCCTATTTGAGAAACTTGAGAAGCAATCTGGATCACACATTTTCCCTAAGCAAAAAATGCAAAAAAAAAAAAAAAAATGAAAAAAATGCAATTTTTTTTTTTTTTGAAAAATCGGAGCTTTTTCTTTAAGGTTTTTTTTTTTTTTGGGATTTATACACATGTATATTGTTAATCTTTTAACTATACATATATGTATATTGTCAATTATACATATATGTATATACGTGTTTAAAATTGAAAAATAAGTGTTATAAACTCTAATGCTAAACTCTAAAAACTAATGCTAAACACTAAAAAACATTTATTTTTTTTAATTTTAAACATGTATATACATATATGTATGTTTGACAATATACACATATGTATAGCTAAAAGATTAACAATATACACATGTGTATGAATCCCAAAAAAAGAAAAAAAAAAAAAACAAAACCTTGAAGAAAAAACTCCGATTTTTCCAAAAAAAAAAAAATCGTATTTTTTTACATTTTTTTCCTTTTTTTGCTTAGGGAAAATGTGTGGTCCAAAATGTTTCTCAAGTTTCTCAATTAGCCTACTACTTCTCACATGATCCTTATCCTATATATATATATATATATATATATATAGGGGAAGGATAAATCGAAAACCCACTCCAGTTGACTAAACCCTGAAAACCCATTAATCACCATTGATCAAACTAAATGAATGGTTGTGATGTGTTTGGATATTCTCTCTCTTACTTTTTGTTATATTAATCACTAAATAGTACATGTAAGGGTAAAATAGGGATAGAGTGTTACAAATATGTTCTTGGAAGAATACAACTGCATCTCTGACCTCCTTTGATGTAACACATAATTCATATTACATATAAAAAAAAAGAAAAAAAAGTGTCAACTTTTTCATCTGACTTTCTTTGATGAATTCATTTTCCAATATGTTATCATGACAAATCTCCATTTTCTCGTGAATCTTTTTATTATTAAAAAACACTAAATATGTATATCATTCTAAGTTCCATTCATGAAATGATGGCTTTTTTTTAATTCATATATATTAACGAAAAAAAAGTGTCAACTTGTTCATAAAGGTTACATTCTATAAAATGAGCAATAAGTATTACATTATATGTAACATTTAAAAAAAATAACATTACATTTTCTGTATAATTTCAAAAAATGTAAACACCCAGTAAACAAGAAAAATGTTTTTTGTTTACCATTTTCTGTATAAAAAACAAGAAAAATATTTTTTTTACCATTTAAATGTAAACACCCAATAAACATCAAAAGACATTCTCTCTCTTCCAAAAAATCTTCATCAACCCTTCTTCATTATATGTTTTCAACAAATACTAACTTCTAACATAACGAAAAACTAAAAAAATAGCTGATATCTTAAAAAAAAAAAAAAAGCTTACATAAGATACACGCTTTAGGAAAAGAAAAAAAAAGAGTCACATGATCAAACACAAATACAACAAATCTAAAAAAACGTACAACATTCTCATGAAAAAAAAATTCAAGCAACTATCAACAAAAGCACATGATCAAACACACATAGAGCAAAAATGTACAAAAATCTCAGGGGAAAAAAAATGTAACACGGTACATAAGCACATCAAACACAGATACAACAAAAATGTACAAAAATCTCAGGGAAAAAAAATGTAACATGGTAAAAACAAAACCAAAAAAATCCATAACATAGTAAATTCTCAGATTCAACATAGCTGGAGATAGTTGGAAGCCTATAGTTGGAATGATGTATCTAACATGATGCATTTTACTGTATTGTCAATACAAGTTTAACACGTTTTGCTACAATGCAAACAAAACATGGTGGTGCATTTTTTTTATGTGAACCAAAAATGTAATCTCGAATGTTTTTCCCTTCCAAAAAATATAAAAACTTAATACAAGTGTAACCACACATGTTTTTACCTTCTACAAAATATAAAAGCTTGTTTCATAAAAATAAAAAAATAAAAATGTTTACCACATTTTCAACCAAATTAACCAACACATCATCTGTTTTTTTTTCCACCTCTACCAACAAAAAAAAATAATAATAATAACAAACTACAAACATTAAAACTAGGGGTGTTACAATAACCATATAGAAAAAAATTCATGCTTTCACACAAAACAAATGACCTGTGGATAGATCTGGAACATCATGTTCAACATCAAATCTGAAAATTACAAAAAAGTGAAGATCTACAAAACACAAAAAAATGAAGATCTACAAAAACATAAACATACTTATGGATCTGGAGGATCTTATAGATCTGGAACATCATGTTCGGTTTAGATATTTGTTGTTGTTTCAGATCTTTTGGTGACTGATTCACACTTTTCTTGAACCAAAACATCGAATCATCGAAGCCCTCAAACACACATGCAAAAACACCCCACAACTTCACAAAACACAAAAATATAAAATATTCAGTCACTAAAAAATTTAGATCTACAAAACACAAAAAGATAAAACACACTCTTATAACTATGTTTTAAAAATATGAACAATACGAATGAGTAACTACCTGATTTGTTTACCACCAGATTTGTTTTCCACCACCATATCTTTAAACCAGCACCAGATCTTTTAAATTGCTGGATCTTGACTCACGCACACATCAGATCTCTTAAACATTGCTTGATCATCACAAGATCTGATTAAATAAAAACAATGGATTTGCTATTCATCTCTGATTACTTTTGTAAATTTTGCTTTTCAAAAGATTGAGAAAAATTAGGAAAGAGATATGAGTGATGTGTTAAACAAGAGAGAGAGAGATATATATGAATAGGATGTTAAAGTTGAGAGATGTATGTCAGCAGTAGTAGTAGTACTCTGTATAAAGTGATAAAGTGAATTTAGAGTGAAGTTCCATAAATGCCCTTAGAGACATTTGTTACATAATCGACGTGGCAAAACAAGAGCCATTTAATGGGTTTCTTGAGTTTAGTCAACTGGGGTGGGTTTTCTCCATATAATTAGCCTATATATATATATATATATATGGGAAGGTTTAAATGAAAACCACTAGTTATTGCGAAAAGTCGAAAACTAATTAAAAAAGCCAAAAAAACATACCAAATTTTTTTTTTGCATACCAATTTTCGCAATTTTTTGTATATAAATTTTTTTTTTCAAAAAAAAAAATCTTTTTTTTTGTAGTGCACATAATACTACAATTTTTTTTATACACCAATTTTTTTTTTCAATTTTTTATTAATTTTCGCTAGTTTTATATATATAAAAATTTAAAAAAAAATGAACTGTACATGTGCAATAATACGGAAAAGCATAAATCACTTAACCCACCCCCACTGACACCCCCAAAAACCTACCCCCCACCCCAAAACCTATATTCACCCTCCCACCAAAAGTCTAACCCCCCACCCCCCAAAAACCAAAACCCCTCACCCCCTGCCGAAAACCTAAATATAAACCCGAAAAAAACATAACTCCCCCCCCCCCACACACACACCCCCATAAACCTAATCCTAAACCTCCAAAAAACATAATCCTAAAAGCTAAACTAAATTCAAAAGCTAATTTTAAGCATTTAATGTACATGTGTAGTACATACATATAATGCACATGTACAGTATAAGTTTTTTTTTTGAAATTTTTTTATATATATAAAATAACGATTTTTAATAAAAAATTGTAAAAAATGGTATGTTTTTTAGCCTTTTTTAGTTAGTTTTTCATTTATATGTAGTTTTCTCATGATCCTCTTCCTATATATATATATATATATATATATATATATATATATATATATATATATATTTGGTTTGTCTTGTCTTCAGGATTGCAGTTCTCTCTCTTCGTACTTCCAGACGAGCTTTTCTCTTATATCACAGACTCGGTGTCCTGCTGACGACAATTCCTCTTCATATTGCCTCAACTCAGCCACATTCTCGGAGCTCATGGCTGGATAGGCATTCTGGATGTATGGTGGGAACTGTGGTTGTGGTTGGAGATAAAGGTCTTATATGAGGTTCTGAAATTCCCAGTCATTTGTCCACCATTGTTCCATTGGATTTGGTGATGGTGCGGGTATCCTTGGTATTTCCTTTGGGTTAAATGCGAGTATTGGTTGAGGATTCATTTGGACAGGTTCTGGGTTAACAAGTGTTTGGGTTTGTTTCTTCGGCTATAGGTTGAGACACATCACAGTTTGCTAATCTACGGTCGAGTTACTCCCATGGTGGTTTGGTTAATGGGATTTGAGCGGTTCCCTCAAATAAGGTTATGGTAGCTACTGTGTTTTTCTTTTTCTTCCTCTTTTCTCTTTATTAAACCATCCCTTCTTCTTAGGTGGTACAGATTCAGTAGATTTGGCTTTAAAAATGAAAGATTATTCCGCATCCGCTTCATATTCTGATATGGCTCTGGATGGTCCTTCGTCCATCTCCGAATCAGACATATGTTGAAAAGCATCGGACACACTTTTGTCACTCATAATGTGGACTTAGAAATTGTCAAAAATAATATAAAAATTCCACATATATATGATTTTTATATTCACAGAAATAACACATAAATTATTCTATATTGATTCCTAACATTAATGTTTAAGTTTAGGTATTAAAAGAACACCTAAATAGCTTAAATCAGTGGCTCTGATACCACTTTCTGTCACAGCCCCGACCCCACCCTAGGTGGGAGGCGTGAACAGTAGGTGGTATCGGTCTTTATTAAATTTGTAGCGGAAAAATTTTCATCGTGATCGTAGTTAGGAAATATTTCAGAGTTTGTAAAACACCAAAGTTTAATATTAAACAGATGATATAAAACCCATATTACAATCAAATGTTTTTATAGGGATAAACCTTAATTGATAAAACAAAATTTCTTCTTTTATTCAGGTACTCATAGCCACTTTATTTAAGCCTTCGGTGCTCCATAGCAGACTTTTATTATCCTCACAGTAAGTTACCTGAAACGCGTTTTAAAAACATTTTATCAGTGAAAAATACTGGAGAGTTCATTCATTTGTATAAAAAGACACATTGTTATATTTTACAGTATCAACGGTGATTACATTGTTTATATCTATTAAATACTCAAATCGATATTTGTCACTCGACCAGATCTGTGACTATGGTCATATCACACATTGGTTAACCCGTTGTGCAATGGTGAAGCTTATCAAGTAATGTATACAAAACCCCACATACCGGCAGTAATTGCAGAATACAAAAACATAATCACTGTAAGTATAACTGAAAAACATTTAGTGTTTTGCAAAGCATTTGGTAAAAACAAAGAATGACTCACTTTGTAGATTTAGGGTTTTAACTTAAAGCTTCCTAATGCTAATCCTGAGTTCCTAATAAAAATACAATGCGACATGTGTCAGTGCATCAACCCAGTTCAAATTTTAACGATACATCACGAGATCAAAACCCCAACGTAGTTAACAAAGTATAGCCTTATTTAGGCAGCACTTTAGCATCCGTTGCTAGGTTTCAGATTAATCAGACAGGGTATCGAATCAGTGATCAGGGTTAAAACACTTAGAACGGGACATAGTTTCACAGTTTAGGGGAGGGGTGTTATGTAAAGAACGAGCAGAACGAGAGCAGAATTCGTCAAAATGAAATTGAATTTGTGCAGAAGCTTAAGCCCTAAGCTGCTGCATTAATAGCCCAAATGGGCATCTCCTGCGCGTTGTGCCAGGAACAGGGACACCTTCCGCATGTTTCCTGTGGTGCCTATTTCACCTAGACTAGCTTTGTGACACGTGTAGCCCTGCCACACGTCGCGCCCAGGTAACACGTGTCTTGGTAATCCCCCGCAACACGCGGAAGATTTAGAGATACCCCCCACGTGTCTCCTGAGAGTCCAGTTTTAAGATTCTTTGTTTTTCATACTGGTTCGCGCCGTACAAGTCCGGGGTTGCGATCAGGGGTCCTTATAAGGTGTTTTGATAGTTGTTATAAATCTGCCATAAATAAACATATTTCAAATTCAAAATTTCAAAATTATATATAACTGACTATTCAATAAAATGAGTTTCATATAATATAACATTTATGTTTTAAATTTAAAAGTAACTAAAATAATAACTTGATTGGTCTTAACGTTGCGAATTTAGGAAGTATAAAAACGATAATTGCAAATTAAAGAATGAATGAAATTGATTTAGAAATATTCCATAAATAATCATATTTCAAATTTCAAAATTTTAAAAATATAACTGAATATTTAATAAAAATAAGTTTCATATAATATAACATCTATGTTCTAAAATTAAAAGTTACTAAAATAATAACTTGATTGGTCTTAAAGTTGCGAATTTAGGAAGTTTAAAAATGATAATTGCAAATTAAAGAATGAATGAAACTAATTTAAAAATATATTCCATAAATAATCATATTTCAAATTTCAAAATTTCAAAAGTATAACTGAATATTTAATAAAAATGAGTTTAATATAATACAATATCTATGCTTTAAAAATAAAAGTTAGTAAAATAGTAACTTGATTGATCTTAATTTGCTCTATAATTATATTACCACCATAATAAATTATTTTGGAAAGTTAATATATGATAATTACAAATTAGAGAATCATTGAACTTGATTTAGATATCTGTCATAAATAAACATATTTAAAAATTCAAAATGCACATAATTGAATATGCAATAACAATGAGTTTCATATAATAAAATATCTATGCTTTAAAATTAAATGTTAGTAAAATAGTACCTTGATTGATCTTAGTTTGTTTTATAATTATATTACCACCACAACAAAATCTTTTATATTTGACAAAAAAGTTTAAGTTATAAGGTTGTGAAATTAGGAAGTTAATAAAAGATAATTACAAATTAAAGAATGATGGAAATTGATTTAGAAATCGACCATAAATATACATAACTGAATATGTAATTATTTAGACAATGCAATAAATATAGTCAAAAAGAGAGAAAAAACAATTATTAACATTCACTCAGTATAAATCATTAAACATGTAAAATTAACAAAATCCGTTTTATAAAATTTCAAATATTTTTGAAACTATCTAAATCTAACATAAGAACATTGAAAACAAAAATTAATTGAAAATCTAAAACCTAAAACTTCTCACTAGTTAGAAAATCAATTTATTTACATCTAGTTCACAACTATTTAGGGAATTTGGATCGACTCACCATAAGACATATTATCTCTTCAAAGGTCGGCTACAAAATCACTTGGTATTGTCTATGAAAGAGTATACTAAAAATTCAGATTATACATATTATAAGAATAATCAAGCTTAATAAAAGTTAATATAAAAAAAGAATAATGTAACATACCAAGTAGAACGATTCTAGATTATTGATAAATTTAAAGAAACTGGGATTTATCTTTTTTGGATTCATATTTGCAGAAAATCTATCATCATAATTAAAAATGTATTGTCTTATAACAATAATAATAATAATAATAATAATAATAATAATAATAATAATCAATTAGTAACAATACATAATACAAGTCATCAAAAATGTAATTGAAGTGTCAGTATATTGCATTTACTACAGAATCTCTAATTGAAACTATTTTTCATTACTTTAAAAAAGACAATAACTGAAGTGTCAATATTTTTCATCTTTAACTACCATAAATGGAATTGTGAAAGATTTAAAACCTAAATATTGTAATTATTCAAAAAATTCCGAATGCAAACAACCATGGATGAAAAGCATCAACACTCTATAAAAAACTAAAAACAATAAATTTGGAGAAAAAAATAAACAATCTTAATAACATATACACAAACTATATATATTTTCATGTAAAAATTCAAAAAATCGACACAAAAAAACCTTTTATATGTTAACATGAGAAAATTATCAAACATGTACAAACAACTTAAACTGCATAAAATCCATAGTTTTTTTTTTAATTTCAGAAAAATAATAGAGCTAAAACCTTAAAAACACGTTTAACTTATTAAAATAAAAAAAATATATTAACAATATTTAATTAACCTATTAAGTGGTTTGAAGATTCTCTATTCGATTGATAGTTCAAATTTAGGGTTTCAACATAAAAGATCTGTGACAATTCGGGTTTTCCCTTCACGATTCATCTTACGTTGTAACCTTGTAAATATTTATAAACATGATTAGTTTTGATTAATTGGTCCTTATGTAAAAATACTTGAATATATTTGTTTAAGTTGTATATATACTGGAATGTTATTTGATTTGTGTAAATATAATGGAGGTTTGTGAAAATAAGAAATAATAATAGTAATAACATTCTAGCCGCATACTTCAGGTGCGCGCCCTCATTCATTTGCTTATTTAAACCGGCTTCACACCATGAATGCCAGTCAACATCTGGTTGACCGCATAACGGAGGTCGCACACCACTAAGCGCCTCTACTCCTGACCGCACAGTCTTTTGTTCGGCCCAAATCCCAAGTCCCATAGGGGCCGCATGTTCCAAGGGTATTTAAACCCATACACAGCCAAACCCTAGGGAATGTTCCCCTAATTGTAACACCCCAATCGCGTAACACACAACGGAAATATCGGAGAGCCACGTTACAAATTGCTCACAACAACTGGCACTAAATTGTTTCATTAATGTTAACATTTTTTTACAAACAAAGAATGCGTGTAATTGTCTTTAGATTAAAGAAGTCTAAGGCCCAGATGCAATCCTATGCGTTGCATGCTTGAATAATCGAAATCCTGAAACATATGTGAGAATGAGAGTTAGCATAAAAGCTGGCGAGTACATAGGTTTTGTTAGCCAAATAAATTACAAAAAGTTTGGTATTGCAATACTTTGACAACTACGAGAGTTTTCAATTGAAAATGGAATCTTTGAAGCCAAGGAATGGCAAAATGGTTTAGTATTGCAATATATTATCTTGATTGTGAAAACTTGTGACAAAAAGGTTTTGTATATGACAATATGATTATTACTAGGTAATTTTTATGCTATTGAAAATTTTACTTTGATCTTTGTAATCACATTGAAATTGGTCATAAAACTTCTGAGGGTGTTATTAGTCCAATCATGGATTAATAATAACAATATTGAAATCGGTCATAACTCATGTGAGTATTATTAGAAATGAAGTCAATGATTTATGATAATACTTTGGATATCCTTATAAGAATCTAACATATGAAAATATGGAAGATTCTACAAGGATTTGGATAATCGTACATTGAATCAACTAAACACATAAATCCTAAAGTGATTCGGATAACGCTACAGGAGTAATACAATAAAAACACTTATATATAGGAAGTACCAGCGGCGTATCCACCATGTTCTTATGGTATTACACTTATTTTGTTATCTAAATCACTACTAATCACATAAAGTATAAACACATAATCATCAACTTGGTCATCAACTTGTAAACACGCATTAAAGTACAATGAATCCAATCAAGGGCTTTAATTTAGTACTTTAAACATCCTACAAGAATCTAACTATGAAGATAGATAGATACTATAAGGACCCAGTTTTAACAATATCACATTGGTAGCATATCAAACTATGCTTTGGTAGTATATCGAAATATACTTTAATTGTGATTTGGTAGTATATCAAACTTATACTTTGGAAAACAATATCACATTGGTAGCATATCAAACTATGCTTTGGTAGTATATCAAAATATACTTTAATTGTAATTTGATAGTATATCAAACTATACTTTGGAAAACAATATCATATTGGTAGCATATCAAACTATGCTTTGGTAGTATATCGAAATATACTTAAATTGTGATTTGGTAGTATATCAAACTATACTTTGGTTTAGGAACTAACAAAATTGGTAGTATATCAAACTATACTTTGGTTTTGGTCATCAATAAGGGATATTACACAAAAAACACTTAGTAAACACATATATGCCATACATTTGAGAAAAATCGGTTAGACATATGAATCACCCCAAAACATTTGAAAAATGTAAAAGAGGGGAACTATGTACTCACTTGGGGTTGTGTATAGGTCTTGTTCAAATGATATAACAAAGCTCAAAGGATCAAGAGTTTAAATGTTGAAGTAGTTCCTAGTGTATCGGATACTATGTTAGTGTAACAGGACATAAATCAAGGAATCGGATAGAACGAGGTTTTATAAACCAAACGAGTGTTGGAACTCATATGAAATGGTTTACTAAACTTAACATTCTGATTTGGAATGAAACCTAAGTGCTTTTGACCCGTTAAGGCAGTTTACGCTACTTTAACGTGTCATTTGCGTAAATACGCATTTGGATGGTCAAACAAATCCTATGATAAGTCCTATATGCCAAAACAAGTTTTATAATGTTATAACATCAGTTTATATGTGAAAATTTTGATTACTTATGCTTAAAACGGATTTATGCGCAAAAAGGGCATTTTGGTCATTTTTAGGCATATATAAATGACTTATCATATAACTAACCAAACGAAGTGATCATAAGGTATAACCCCAGAGAGTTATTCCCTATATAACTATGGTCACAAATATGTGTTTGGTCGGATCCTAAGATCGACCAAACTGGTCGGATTCGAAAGTCAAAGCGGTGGTCAAGACAGCTCGACTTACGACCCTAAACAAGCACTAAACTAGAAGTGACGAGTTAAACATGTCAAAGCATGTTTAACTAAGTTGCAAAACTGATTTGGTATCAAAACTTAGTTTTTGATACCCGAAAATAGTTCTGTCGTAAAATGTATAAAATGCACATTTTTAACCGAAACTTTGACTCGTCACTTCGACTAGTAAACGTGGTAATCAGTAGGTATAATCGCAAGGGATTATAACCATCATGATTAGGATCACGTTGCAAAGTTCAATTGAACTTTGCTTTGAACAGTTCATGCTCAAAATCGAAAGTCAAACAGTAAGTCAAATTGTTTGACTTTTAGCTCAAAATAGCTAAAAGAATTAAAATAGACTAGGATGAGAACTTACTTGTGTTTGGAAATACTTAAGATCTCTGGTAGGCGGCCTCCAAATAATGGAAACAAGCTCAAAGAATGTGGGAGTGAAGAAGAGAATGAATGAGCAAATTGTGAAGTGGAATGAATGGCTATTTATACTATTCTTGGAGCTACAAGATCATGCCAAGTGTTTTGTGTGTTGCCCAAGGACTTACAAGATCATCACATGTGTTTGGACCAGGTTAAAAGCCTTGAAGAACACTTATCTTGGTCCCAAAACAATCAAAACCATCAAACTATTCGAGTTGCAAACTAGCTGGATGGTAGTTGGAAGCTTCTGCCCAGCTCACTCCCTCGCGCCCCACGACCGGGGAGGGGATAGGCTGTCGCGCCCCGCTAGCCACAACAAAGCAGATTTCAAGTTTGGCAGTTTTGGTCCCTACACGTATTTGATTGAGTTTTTGACGCATTTAACCCCCGTTAACCCAAAGTTCAGGCTTTATAAGGATGTTAAAGCATATGGGATCTGAATTATGCTCAGAAATGTCGTGGATGTCGATTTGTTTGGTTGTATGGTCTCATTTTTCGTTAAAATGCGTAAAACGCTTTAACAAATGATCCGAATTTTGCAATGATCGATACTTTCGCATTCTCAACAATACAAGATTTTATTAAGAGCAAAAATATCCGGATTCTTATATAGGTTTCGTATTAAAAAATACGAGAATCGACAGACTTTCGTAGTTTGTCAGAAGTAGTCCCTGTACTTGTATAACGTGTTTTCGTCATCCCTAACCCTTCGAAACTTATTTCTAAGTTATGTAAAGGGTATTTAGGGTATGTGTAGCTTATGTCCTTGTCCTGGTGTGTACGTCGCGTTAAACGGATTACGTTTATGTCTCGGTTATCGAATTTCTTTCAAATAAAAAGTTTTTGAAAGCCCGAAATTTTGCACAAGGGTTACACTAATCATTTTTTACATCTGCACATTCCCTCTCTCTCTAGAATCCTTTCCTCCTAAGGAAATTCTTTCCCTTTTTGGAAGATTTCAAGCAAACAATCAGTAACCTTCTCCTCTTTGAAGTTCTTACCATTCTTCTGAAGATCTCATCTATTTCTACACACTTCTTTTCACCGATTCCAGGTTAGTGCTACCACCGTTTGATTTATTGTAAATAAATAATAATGTGCTAGTGTGATATGTTGATGATGATGATGATCGGATAATGATAAAGGAGATGCTAGACATTGTTGTAGAAATAATAGCTTACTTAACAAGGATCACTTGATGTTAGGGTGTAGATGTTGACATGTTAATGATATGAAGTGAATTTAGTGATTGTTGTTCTAAAGATTAGGGATTTCTAGTGCTACAAGAGGTTGAGTTGTCACGTCTGATTTTATACATGTTGAGATGATAATGATTTGTGTATAATAAATAATTCATCTGATGAAAGTGTATGACTGGGAATAGAATTGAATAGGAATAATGAATATGAAACTTGCATTAGAGTTCATAAGAATATTGTATAAAGTGTGTGTTTTGGTTGTTTGATCATAAAAACTAGAATACATACTGTTTGGGATAATATGAAGCCACACACACATGCAATGTACATTTGAATTACGTATTGTACAACCCAACCCAGCACACCACACCACACATGTCACAACCCCCGGCCCCTAGTCACTTGGGATCGGGCGGCCGCGAGCTCATATTCAGTGGTATCGGTGTTTATCAGTTTGGCATTGGAATTTACATCAGGACCGTAGTTAGGAAATATTTTATCAAAGTAAAATACCACTTTTTTTATAAGAGTAAATACATGGGAAATTCCCAAGTTTCCATTTCAAACATGTTTATAGGGATAAACCCTAATTTATTTAATTAAAACATCTTCTTTATTTAGGTAACTTTTATAGCCAGTTTTTCCAAGCCTTCAGTGCTCTCCAGCTGGCTTCTATTTGGCTTTCACATTTTGTTACCTGAAATGCGTTTTAAAAACATTTGTCAGTGGAAAATACTGGTGAGTGAATCCCAATTTAATCAAAACAGGTTTTATCCTTCTACAGTATTGAGGGCAACCAGCAATTACATTTGTTTATTTTTCTACCTTAATTACCATCCACGGTACTGTCGACCCGACTTACGATCATGTTACTACTCACAGTGTAGTAACAAATTTTGTATACAAAACCCCAACATACCGACGATAATTGTAGAATACAAATACTCAATCACTGTGAATTGTAATTTAAAACATTTGAGGTTTTGTAAAAACAGTTTACAAAAAGAAAGGATTACTCACATTGCAAGTTTAGATAATACCAAGGCTTCCTGAGAATCTCCTGGTTATTATCTATTAAATCAAATAATGCACATGTGTTAGTAAAATAACCCACTTCAGATTAACCGTACAACTCGAGACAGAATTCCAATGACTGAGTCGGGCAGAGCAGACATGCATTACGAAATCCTAAATCAATCAGGTGTACACACGAGACAGAATTCCAATGACTGAGTCGGGCAGAGCCGACATGCATTACGGAATTCTAAATTGATCGTGTAGGGTAATAGCAGGGTTATAGTACTTACAACGAGTCAAAGCTTCGCTAATTAGTGGGTTTTATGGTCGGGTATAGTTTCTACTACTAGAGAATTTTGAGAGAGAATTCAGAAATGAACGAGGATTCAAATGAGCTCTGACCCCCTTTTATAGGCTGATCGAGGGGTTTGTCGCGCCCCGCGACAGCCATAGCCTCAGCTTTCGCGGCCCGCGAGAGCCTGAAAGGCGGCGGTAGCTTCGCTGAGTCAAGGGTAGGCTTGACACGTGGCAGGGACACGTGTTAAAATTGTGTGCCGGCCAAGTAATGGTTGTGGCGCCCCGCGAAGGACCAAGAGGTCTCCGTCGCGGCCCGCGAGAGACTGCCAAACTTGATTTTTGTTTGTTTTTCTAAGTGTACGGCTAATTCAGGTTCGGTCCTCATGTACGGGGTATATTTAGGGACATTTTGGGTGTCCAAAATATTTTCAGGAGGGTTGTTATATCCTCCGCACCTTGTTTTGGATCTCGTCCTCGAGATCTACTGGAATAGGTGTGGGTATTTCTTCTGAATTTCCGATTCGAGTTCCCAAGTGTATTCTGGTCCTCTTTTGGAATCCCAATTCACTTTGACCAGAACTAATCTCTTATGTTTGAGATTCTTGAACTATCTATCTTCAATCTGAACGGGTTTCTCGATAAACTTGAGTTTCTCGTTTACCTTTATATCCTTAAGAGGTACCACTAATGATTCATCGGCTAAGCACTTTTTGAGATTACATACATGAAATACATCATGTATTCCTGCCATTTCCTCTGGCAGTTGTAGCTGATAAGCTACTGGTCCTATTCTTCTAATAATATCAAAAGGTCCAACATACCTGGGGCTTAGCTTTCCTCTTTTGATGAATCTTACCACTCCTTTCCAAGGAGAAACTTTTAATAACACCTTGTCTCCTACCTGAAATTCCAATGGCTTTCGCCTGTTATCAGCATAGCTCTTTTGTCGATTGCGTGCTGCTTTTAGTCTTTCCTTGACTTGGATAATCTTGTATGTTGTTTCTTACACTATTTATGGTCCAGATAATTGCTTTTCTCTAATTTCTGCCCAACAGACTGGAGTTCGGCACTTTCATCCATAAAGTGTTTCGAATGGTGCAACATTGATACTGGTATGTTAGCTGTTATTGTAGGAAAATTCTATTAATGGTAAATGATCGTCCCAATTTCCTCCGAAATCAATTATACAAGCTCTAAGCATATCTTCCATTGTCTGAATTGTCCTTTCGTTTTGTCCATCCGTTTGGGGATGATAAGCTGTGCTTAGATTTAGCTTGGTTCCCATTGCTTTTTGGAAACTTGTCCAAAAATGAGAAGTAAAACGGCTATCTCTATCAGAAACAATAGATAAAGTAATTCCATGTAATGAAACTATTTCATTTACATACAACTTGGCTAGTTATTCCATACTGAAGGTTTCCTTTATCGGTAAGAAATGAGCAGACTTAGTTAACCTATCTACAATCACCCAGATTGTATCATTACATTTTCTTGTCTTGGGTAATTTGGTAACAAAGTCCATTGTTATCAATTCACATTTCCATACAGGCATTTCTAATTGCTGCAATAAACCTGAAGGTTTCTGATGTTCAGCTTTAACTTGTGAACAAGTTAGACACTTGACAACAAAAGCTGCTATATCCTTTTTCATTCCTATCTACCAGAAATTCTTTTGTAAGTCTTGATACATCTTATAACTTCCAGGATGTATCGTATACTTAGACTTATTGGCTTCTTCTAATATTCGGTGGCATAGATTTCCTAGTTTAGGTATCCAAATTCTTTTCTTATGGAATCTCTAAATTCCATCTGTTTCTTGTTCTAATTCCTTAATCATACCTTTTAATTTCTCAGTATCGTCCTTGATTACTGATTCTTGTACGGCTCTAATTTGCTCGCTTAAATCTATCTGCAGATTTAATTTAAGAAAACGTACTCTTTTTGGCTTTTCGTGATACTTTCTACTTAAAGCATCAATTACTACATTAGCTTTTCCTGCGTGATACTGGATACTACAATCATAATCACTAAGAATTTCCATCCAGCGTCTCTGTCTCATATTGATCTCCTTTTGCCCAAAAACATATCTTAAACTCTTATGATCGGTGAAAATGATAAACTTACTACCGTAAAGGTAATGTCTCCAAATTTTAAGGGCAAAAATTATGGCTCCTAACTCTAAATCATGGGTTGAATAGTTCTCTTCATGATTCTTCAGTTGTCTAGACACATAGGCTATAACCTTTTGACGTTGCATCAACACACATCCATAACCTAACTTATAAGCGTCACAATAGACTACAAAGTCTTCAGTTCCTTCTGGACGCTAGTATAGGTGCGTTGGTTAATTTTGCTTAAGGTTTCTAAAGGCTTCTTCCTGTTTTGGTCCCCATTCAAACTTAACAGACTTACAGGTCAGTTTTGTTAAGGGAATGGCTATTCTAGAAAAATCTCGGATAAACCGTCTATAATAACCGGCCAGTCCTAGAAAACTTCTAACCTCTGTTGGTGATTCAGGGACTTTCCATTTAGTAATCTCCTCGATCTTTGTGGGATCTACATGAATTCCTTCATGAATAACTAAATGTCCAAGAAATTGCACTTCTTCTAACCAAAATTCGCATTTCAAAAATTTAGCGTAAAGCTTTTCTTTTCTCAGCAAATTTAGGAGTGCATGCAGATGCGTTTCATATTCCTCTTTACTCTTAGAGTAAAAATGAGAATATCATCTATAAAGACAATTATGAATTTGTCCAAATATGGCTTACATATTCGGTTCATCATGTCCATAAATGCAGCTGGGGCATTGGTTAAACCAAATGGCATGACAGTAAATTCATAATGGCCATACCTTGTCCTAAAGGCAGTTTTAGGAATGTCCTCTTCCTGTACCTTTAATTGATGATATCCTGAGCATAAATCGATACTAGAAAAGAATCGAGCTCCTTGAAATTGATCAAACAGATCATCGATTCTCGGTAATGGGTACCGATTTTTAATCGTGACCTTGTTCAACTCTCGGTAATCAATGCACATACACATTGATCCGTCTTTCTTTTTGACAAACAAGATCGGTGCTCCCCATGGGGATGAACTTGGTTGTATGAATCCTTTCTCCAAAAGTTAGGCCAGTTGTTTCTTTAGTTCTTGCATCTCTGCTGGTGCTAAACGGTAAGGTGCCTTGGCAATTGGTGCTGTCCCTGGTAGCAGATGGATTCTGAATTCAACTTCTCTGTCTGGCAGTAGTCCTGGTAATTCTTCTAGAAAGACATATGAGAATTGAGATACTACGGGGATATCTTTCAATTCTTTTCCTTTAGTAATGATTATAGAAATCATATACACTAGTGACCCTTTTCTTGCACAACTCGCTGTTTTCATCACAGAGATGAATTTCGTGGATCGAGATGGCTTATTTCCTTTAATTGTGATCTTTTCACCCTTTGGTGAATTTACTTGGATTAACTTTTGATCGCATAGAATACTGGCTTTATTGGCTACTTACCAATCCATTCCTAATACAATATCAAATCCAGCCAGATTCATTGGGTAAAGATTTGCAATAAACTTTTGGTTTAAAATTTCTATTCTTGCTCCCTGCAAGACTTCAGTAATCTTAATGCATTCTCCATTTGCTGTCTCTACTAAACATTCTTGTTGGAGTTTAGTTAATGGTTGATTGAGAAGTTTGCAAAATGAAGTATTAATAAAACTTTGGTTCGCACCAGAGTCAAATAATACTTTAGCAAAAACATCATTAACTAAAAACATACTGGCAATCACGTCCAGAATCATTTTTTCTTCTTCGGCTGTCAGAACAAATGCCCTAGCATTCTTAGTAGTCTTGTTTTTCATGGCTAGAGCTAGTTTCGGACAATTCGGCTTGATATGCCATTTTTCTCCACAGTTGAAACACACTCCATTACTGGGTTTCTTCCTACAATCTTCTTCCTTATGTCCTGGTTTCTTACAGTAGTTGCAGTATGTGGAGCATCTTCTTGAATGCTTCTTCTTGCAGTTCTTACAGTAGGGTGTAGAAGAACTTGTTCCCTTTCCACGGTAGGAATTACTAGAACGGAATTCCTGTGTAAGCTTTTGAGCTAGGTTCTTCCTTTGGTTTTCTTCTTGTGTACGTACCAATTCGTCAGTCAAGGTATTAGCTAATTCTACTGCTTCTTCTATGGTTTGCGGTCTAGCTGCCTTAACTACATGTCTAATCTCACCGATTAATCCCTAAATATAACGGGATATTAATACTGGTTCGGGTGAGGCTAAGGATGGTACTATTCTAGCATATTCGAAGAATATGGTAGTGTATCCTTTGCAGTTTATTCCAGTCATTCTGAGATTTAGAAACTTATTGGCTATTTGTTCCTTCTCATTAGGAGGACATAATTTTCTTTCAACTATTTCCTTAAAGTTGATCCATTCCATATTATAAACTCTGTCACTACCCCGAGACTAGAGAATAGTATTCCACCAATCTAATGCTGCATTCTTAAAAAGATTGGAAGCAAACATAATCTTATCGTCGTCTGCGCATTTACTTATTTTTATGACTGCTTCTTTCTTTTCTATCCAACGTAAGGTTGCAGTGGCTCCTTCATTTCCTGAGAATTCTATTGGTTTGCAGGCCAAGAATTCTTTAAAAGAACAACCGTATGGAGCAGTTCTTCTTCTTTTAGGAATTGGAGCTTGGATAATAGGCCCATTGTCATTATTCACACTGTGACAAAGTTCAGTGTGTTGACGTTTACTGCCATTTGCAGATTTATCTGCTTCTTGATGTGTGTAAAATGCAACATATAAATTACATCAAAAAAGGCATAAAACTAACCCCTTTTATTACTAATGTTGGAAAACGGGTGCTTTTGTCTTCCTTTTATATTTTCAGGATTAAATGAGCGTAAATGAACAAAAAGAGCAAATATGCAGCAAAATCTAACATAATTACAAGAAAAGGAACAAACGTGGCATGCCCGACCCCTCGACAGCATCTTCCCAAGCAAAAACAAGAAAACAGAAGGCTGACAACGCCCCCGTGCCCAGAGGACACGGGGGCGTGGCCAGATGTCTACAGAAAGGACAAAACTATAGAAGCTTCTATTCCCAACACGGAGGCATGCCCAGCTCAACACGGCCATGGTCAACGCTAAGATTCGCAGAATCCAAGCAAATTTTGATAGTATAGATACGATTCTGCACACGGGGCCGTGCCCAGCAGACACGGGGGGTGTGTGGAGCTAATGCAGACAAAATGCAATTAATGAAGAAAGAGAAAGTGGGTGGACACGGGGCCGTACCCAATGGACACAGGGCTGTGTCCGGGCTTCTATGCAGGCTATAAATATAGGTGCTTGGTTCACTTCAAAGGCATCCCTTAGCAAACCAACTCTCTACCACTTCACCCACACTCCACCACCATCACAACACCCATATCCACCACCATCATCCATCATCCATCTTAGATTGTGTAGTAGTCTCGGGATCCAAGATTGATAGTAAGAGTTCTTGACAATCAAAGGCCATGTTTGCCTAAGTCTCTAACATCACTTGGTGAAGACAAGCATTTAGTGTAATAGTTTTGATTTTTAATCTTTTCGCACTTTTTATTTGGTTTTGTATTAATGACTTTAATAACTAGTTTCTTATGTTGAAGGTGAAACTTCCTTATCATTTGTCCATGGTGTCTTGGCGTTATTTTACTATCTATATAAAATAAAAGATATACACCATTCATATCTCTACGGTCTATATAGAGATATGTTGGCTACCTGGTCGGGGGTTAAGGGAATGGTTTGGTAAGGTTCCTGCCTTGTTCAGTGTATAGATCCTGCAAGGACCTGGGTCAAGCTTGCTAGGACCTCCTTCAATACTCACTGGTGTTGGATGGCGGGGGTGCGAATGGCTTGACCCCCTCATATGTAAACTACTATTAATGCATTAACCCGGCTACTTGGGATTGTATCCCTGCTGACTCAAACCACTTAGCCGAGGTTAACGTCACCTTCAAAAGAGGGGCCTGCCACATTACGCATTAATAAGTTAATTAATTATCTTTCAATATTACGACCTTTTAGGATTGTATCCTTGCTGACTCAAACTACTGGGTTGAGGGTAACGTCACCTTCAAAGAGGGGCCTACTATTATAACTAAGATAATCTCTTAAAAAGTGCAAAAGTGCGGAAATCATCAAAGGTTACACTAAAGGCGAGTCGGATCCAAGTGATTCATCTTGTCTATCTGTTTTTTATTTTATTTTTATTTTCAGCATTTTTAGTTTTTATTTTCATATTTAAAACTTTTTCTAAAATTTTGATTTGATTAGACGTTGAGGATAAACCGGTACTAAAAGCTCTTGTGTCCTTGGACGACCTCGGTATCTTACCAACGCTATACTACGCTCACGATGGGTGCACTTGCCCATATGTGTGTTTAGTGTTAGTAAAATATCATGTTTTACAAATTTAAAACTTGACTAAAGTGTAAAAACGGGCTTAAAATATACATAAAAACCTATAACGCACTACGTACATCAAGTTTTTGGCGCCATTGCCGGGGAACACAAGGATTTTAAGAAAGTTAGGAATCAACGGCCTAATCGTTTTTCTTATTTTTCTATTTTTTAGGATTTCTCTTAATTTTTCAGTTTCTGCAGAGCTCAGCACGGGGCCGTGCCTGGTCGGACACGGGCCGTGCCCAGCTTCGTTACTGGCAGTTTTTATTCTTCGAGTTACAGAGAGTTGAGCACGGGCCGTGTTGAACTCCCCAGTAACAGGGATCCGAAAAAATATCACTGTAACTCCGACCACGGGGCCGTGCTCAGCTGAGCACGGGGCCGTGGTGAAACTTCTGACCAACAATCTTTTTTTGTTTTTATCGCAGGACTTGGAACCCAGGCGCCGCACCTGAACCTCTTACATAGTGTATGAGCTCCAGTTCTTTTAAAGACATAAAATATGACAACTGTGCTCTTAAACGATGTACGATGTAAAAAATGTCAATTATCAATAAAACAATGTGATTTGGTGTTACTATGTGTGTATTCGTGTTTGACGATTTTACGTTTTGATTCGAGTTCGATTTCAAGCTTTAACTCGCTTTTTGGAAAATTATATGCAAATTGATGCGTAAAGGTAATCAGTTTAACGCGACAAACACTCCGGAATAGTGATATAGGCTTAACATACCTTAAATAACCTTTACATAACTTAGAAATACGTTTTGGATGGTTTGGTGTGTCAAAAACAAGTTTATTCGATCGCAGGGACTATTTGTGTCAAACTAGGAAACTATGCTGATTCGTATGGTATCGAACATTTCGAAACTTGATCATAAGTTAAACATGCCCTAAATATCCTTTACATAGCTTAGAAATAGGCTTTGAGGTGTTTGGTGCGCAAAAATAAACTTATTTGATCAACAGGGACTAAAAGGGTCAAAAAGTGCATAAGTTTGCATTTTCGCGCATATCTTACGTTCTGAACATCCTAGTACATCCTTGGTTTACTCGAGCTTTGCTAGTTCATTTAATCAAGGATACTTTGCACTTCAATGTGAGTACATAGTTGCTCTATTTTACTGTTTTCGATTGTTTTGGGGTGATTCATATGTGTTAAACGATTTCGATGCTTTTAACGACGATTTTCTAAATAAAATACTCTGGTTTATATTAAACAAGAACGATTTCGATAATGTGAACGAACTTGTCAGACGTATTTACATAACGAATAACATTCATTAACAATGATCAAGCCGATCAGTATTAGGTTATGGTACCATAGGATCTGACAAATCCCTTTATCGGACTACACCCATGGTTATGTATGGGGTTATGTGGGTAACGACTGAAACTGTTAATTGTTAGCTTACCTGTTGGTGCACTGATGTCTGTTAACTTCGTCTTTAATGAGTCTTGTATTGTATCTAGTAGATCAGGGCACGGAAATCAAGAAATTGGGTTTTTAGATATTTCCGCTTGAAATGGAAGTGTGATGTTTCAAACGGAATTAGTAGATTCACACGGAATTACTAATTCCGCACGGAATTAAGTAATTCCGTATGAACCCGTGATTTCTTTTGTGTCTACTTCAAGCGGAATTAAGCACACTACATATACATGTCCTGTCATGTTCATTTGATACGGAATTACTGTGTGTGAGATGAGGTGCTGCCAAATTTTTGTAAGAATTGTTTGTAAAAATCTCAGAGGAAATTAATAAGAAGATAATTCGAAAGGAACAAGCTGTGTTGACATCATTTACATTGATTCCGCCTTTGTTTTTGATGATGAGCTACTCAGATTGACTCGTTAGGGTCACACGACGATCCAACAAGTGATATCAGAGCTCAGGACGAGGAGTTCATACCAATTCAGCTTGATTTTACCGGATTCTCTCACTTCTACTCATTCTTTTCTGATTTGAACAAAATTTAACGGTTGAAATGACCTGATTTTCACATATATCAAGCGAAACATAGTTCTAACCAATCCTTGAAAGAATTGGACTAAAATTCGACTGAAAACTGATAAAAAATTCTAATTCCGCTTGAAAAGTTGTTCAAAAATGCTGACGTCATCTTAATCTCGTTTGAACCAGATCCTTATTCCGCACGAAATTAGACATATTGTTCTTAATTTCACTTGAAAATTTCAAACGGGACTTTATTTCGCTTGAAAGTACAAACGAAATTACTAATTCCGCTTCAGGAGACTAATTTCGCTTGAAACCAATCTAATTCCGCACGGAATTAGATTTTCATTGGTAATTTCGTTTGAAGCTAATATCGTTTGAGTTGGAATTCCGTTTGAAGCTATTCCGCTTCAACTAATTCCGTTTGAAACTACTGTTGTTCAAAAATTCAAAAAATTTTCTAAGTGTTTGTTGATCGTTTCAGGAACTTGAAAGATGGATGATTTGTTCATGAATCCATTCTGTGATGTGTTTGCTTATACCAGTGGTTCGGGAGATGGCACAACAAATAACACAACTGAAACTACACCAACACCGAGTGCAAAGAAGATTATTTCCGATACGATGAGTGTAGAGAGTGCGTACGGGACATACAACAAACCTCCCAAACTGATGGCGATCGAAGATTACAACCGGTGGGCTACAAGGTTTGACGAGTGGCTTCAAGCGTTTGCATATCAGAGCTGGAAGAGTTTAAAGAATGGTTACAGTTCGGGAGGAAATGATGTTCAAAATTTGACAGATACTAAAGATATAGAAAGATATGTTGCTGAACAAAAATGCATTGCTTTGATTCATCAGTCCGTAAGAGATGATATAATATCGTCGATTGAATATGAAAATTCGACAGATCTTTGGGAGAAACTGAGGGTAAAATGTATGGGAAGTGCAGAAATAGTTAAGAACAAAAAGAAACTGTTAAGAAAAGAATTTGATTTGTTTAGTTGTCTGAAAAATGAATCTGTATCTAAGATGTTCGAGAGATTTGGGCATTTGAAGATGGAGCTTGCAAGACATAAAATTGTATATACTCAAGAAGAGTTGGTCGACAAACTGTTCGATTCACTGCCGAATGAATAAGATTGGCAGTACTTTGCATTAATGCTGAAGAATACACTTAAGTCAGAAGAGTTGACAGTGGATCTGCTTATTGAAAGACTGGAGAGTCACGAGTTAGAGATCAAGAAATCTAGCAAAGTCAATAATTCATCTTATCAGCAGAATGTGGAATTGTACTACAGAGGAAATCTACCAAAGACTGGGTCTCCAAGAACAGCATTTTCTGCAGAGAGTTCAAATACTGTTAATCAAGAAACTTCTCACAATGGTTTTCATAGTGGATCTTCATCGACTGCTCAAAATCAAACTGCTTCAAAGAATGTATTTCAATGCAATATTGCAGTGGATTTGAAGAACGGTCAAAATTTCAGTGACGAGTCCGCAAAACAGCAGATGGTGTTCTTAGCGTCTATGTTAGAATCGTACGAGAGTCTCGTGGCGGGCAAGATTGGAAACACCAACTTGACTAAGGAGGACTATGATCAGATAGATCCTGAAGAGATGGAGTTGATCGACATCAGGTGGTGTATGGCCAGTGCAGTCCGAAGAGCGCAACGTTTTATGGAAATTACTGGAAGACAGTCAATTGGTGCACCTTCTACCAAATTAGGCTTTGACAAGTCAAAAGTCACACGTTTCAAGTGTAAACAGAAAGGTCATTTTAAGCATGAGTGCTGAAACGCTTACACCGATGATACTGCAAATCCATTTCGTGAGGATTACTACAAGAGAGCAATTTATCATCAGAACAAATCTGAACCTCCCAGAATGAAACAAATAGAAGATAACTCCAAAGAAAAATCCAGAGCACTTGCTGTTATTCATGACGATGAGGGTTTCGATTGGAGTGAACTGCTACCAGAGGAAGATGCAGTGGGCTATGCTTTTGTAGCAGAAAAGATTATTCCTTTTAAAGACACAAGAAATGAAGAAGAAAAATACAAAAGCAGAAAGCTCAATTCAGGCTGACCAGATTATCTAAGATATTTTACGAAGCTAAGAGAGCAAAGAGATGGGATGCTGATAGAGAATGTTATCTTGATCCTGAAGGAAACATTGTTGTTGATCCAAAGTCTCTTAGTGAGGTAGCTCTCATTGAGCAATTTGCTGAAGAAGAAGAAGAAGCAAGACAACGAGAATGGTGGGGAGGTGGAGAAGAAAAAGAGAAAGAGAAAGAGTTGCAATCTAAGAAGATTGATGATGGGATTATTGATACTTCACAAGAATTTACCACTGACAACTTGAGGAAGATGGCTGACAAAGTGCTTGCTGCAAAGGAGCTTGAGGTAGACTCTAAGTCTGAAACTGAGTCTAAAAGCAAGGTCAGTCTAAATGCGTCAACAAGTGAGTCAGGTAAGAAAGTCAAAGGTGACAGTGACTGCAAAAATTGCATGAAAAACTGCAAGGTTTGTAGTACACTCACTTACCTCAGTGGTAAGAAAGTTGATGATCTGACAGCAAGAGTTAGAAAGGTTAAAGATCAGATTCTTAACCGTGATAAAATGCTAAAATCTTCAAATGATCGTGTTAAAAATTTAACTGAGAAAATTGAAAATGATAAAATTGAAGTAGAAAGAATTAGGAAAGAAAATGAAAAACTAATTCATGAAAATCGTGAACTCTCAGAAAATTTTAACAAGTTGAAACAAACAGTAAAGGATTCTGATGAACGAAATAGTAAAACCAATAAAGAAAATGTGCATTTAACCGGAGTTTTGAGGGTTAAAGAAGAACAAATCAACCAACAATTGGATGAGATTGCTAAGTTGAAGCTTCAGTTTGAAGAAGCTAAGATTGAGAATGAGCGTATCAATATGAAATTAACCAGTTACAACTCCGCAAGCTTTGTTTTACAACATATTGTTCCTAAACCCATCGGGAAAAACAAAGCATGCGAAGATGTTTACTCGGATGGAACTGGGGTTGGGTATCATCAGGTTCCACCGCCAGTGTTAAACAATTTTTCAAAGAAAACATCCGGGTTGGTTAATGACGAAGATGAAACAAATGAAATAAAACTTCCAGAGTCAATTGATGTTACATTTTCTTCATCTGATGATAGTGTTCAAACTAAGATTGTGAAAGGCATGGCTGAAAGTGTTTTGAAGTTTGATAGTGATTCAGTTGAGGATGAAGAGTGTTTTCTGAACAATTACATTCCGAAACCAATATCCAAAAACAACTTAAATGAAGAACCTACTCTTGTCATGTAGAAGATGTTGGGATCGGATAAGTTGTATTCGGATTCTGAGTTTCCTCTGGAGAATGTTAATGTGGACAAGTTGAAAAATATTTTCAAACTGGTTGAAATTGATTTGTCTGAAATAGATGGTTTGAATCAGACAAAGATGCAAATGAATTTTGAAAAAGATAAAGCTTACTACAAGAAACCTGTTGTTCCACCGCGTTTTTATAACAACAATCAAAATAGATGGTCGGGTGGTTATCAGGGTGGTAAGAATTATCAGAAAAAGAATGTTCAAAACAAGAAGTTTGCTGAGAAAAGGTGTTTGTGAACAGTTCAAGTTCACTTTCTGATGAAGAATCTGAGATTTTTTCAAAATCAAACAAGGGGTTCTTTGAGAAGAAAGCATCGCAGCCTCAGTCTGAAGGCACAAGTCGGGTAGTTGACACTCGAACATGCTTCAAATGCAATCAAGTTGGACATATTGCACGAAAGTGTACCAATTTGAAGCCTAAGACTGAAGTTGTGATGAATTTAAGAAAGAAAGATGGTGTGAAGGGAAAAGCTCCATTGGTTGTTGAGAAAAAGGTTTTGAAAAATGACAACACCAAGATCAAAACTGAACCTGTTAAGAATATGGTAACTAAAAATGACAAGTTTTACAAACAGGTTGCATCGTCTCAACAAACATGGAAGCCAAAGTGGTTGAAAAGAAATTAAGTGTTCCAAAACCAAAGGTTTCTGAGACTGAAAAACAATCGTCTTCTACCACTCCAGTAAAGATGGATGTTCCTTTGGATTATTATGAAAAATTGGAGAAACAATCTTCTACTCCACCAGAGAAGAAGAATGTTCAAAAGAAAGATCAACCAACCGGTCAACCTAAGAAAGATGAGTTTTTCTTATACAAAAAGGTTGAGATTGGATCTGAAGAAAGCTTGAAGATGAATGAAAAAAAAATTTCGCCACTTTACATTGCAAAATCTCACATAAATGTCAAGTTACCCGAGTCAAAAGAGGCTTGGGTGGCATCAACTTCTAACCAAATGTTTGTGATATGTGCAGGAGCTTCCAAGATCCGTTTCATGATGGATTATGGACAGTGGAGCTTCTCGGCACATGACAGGGAAGAAGACCCTACTGTACGATATTAGAGGGTTTAACGGTGGTTACGTGGGATTCGCAGGTAATCAGGGTGGTCGAATAGTTGGAGAAGGAACTTTATCAAATGGGATTGTCACGTTTGAAAGAGTGAACTACATCGCCGAGCTTGAAAACAATCTTCTGAGCATCTCTCAGATTTGTGATCGCATGTATACAACGCACTTTACAGACAAAGAATGTTTGATCTTGAAACCAGGATTTGTTGTTCCCGAAGAGTGGATTATCATGAGAGCACCAAGAGTCAATGATCTGTACGTGTTGGACATGAGTGTAGCAACTACAACCACGAGTCAGGCTCATTGTTTTGTGTCAAGAGCAACTGAGAAGGAATCGCAATTGTGGCATCGGAAGATGGGTCATATACATCTTAGAAAAATGAATCACTTGGTGCATAACGACCTAGTTACTGGTGTTCATGTGAAAGGTTTTCATCTGGAAGGGGAGTGCATTAGCTGCATCAAAGACAAGCAAAAGAAGAAATCTCACCCTAAAAAGAAAGAAAACTCAGTCTCAAGACCTTTAGAGAGACTTCATATGGATCTGTTTGGTCCAGTAAATGTCAAAAGTATTACCGGGGATCTCTACTGTCTAGTAGTAACTGATGATTATTCCAGATTTTCATGGGTATCATTTCTGAAGTCTAAAGATGAGACGTTTGATAGTTTGATGGAGTTGTTCAGAAAAATTGAAAACTTGTACCAAAGGCGTATCAGAAGAATCAGAAGTGATAATGGTACTGAGTTCAAGAACAACAAGATGGAAGAATATTGTGATGAGAGAGGTATATTGCATGAATTTAGTGCTCCTTACACTCCGCAGCAAAATGGAGTAGCTGAAAGAAAGAACATGACGCTAATCGAAACAGCTAGGATGATGCTTGCAGATTCTAAACTTCCTGTTAACTTTTGGGCAGAAGCAGTCTCAGCTGCGTGCTATACGCTCAACCGGGTTCTCACAGTGAAGAAATTCAATAAGACATGTTTCGAGCTAATGAACAACCGCAAGCCAAACCTAGAGTATCTTGAACCGTTTGGGTCTCCCTGTACAGTTCTAGAGCTTCATGGTAAATTTGGTCAAAAAGGCGTAGAAGGAATATTCGTGGGTTATGCAAGTCCATTGAAGCGTGTATTCATTCCTAGCTTGAAGCAGATTATTGAGGCATACAATGTTGAATGTCAAGGTTACACAATGCCGCCGCAAAATCCCGGCGATTCATGGCGTTTTCACTATGACACATTGTGGGATTCGTTTGACATGAAAGAAGAAGAAGAAGAGGATTTCTTTGACGAGTTGGATATTTTGAGAGAGTATGAGTCTTCGCAAGAAAGGTTCCCAGCTGAGTATTCATGTCGACCCCAACAAACTTCAAATAACGATGAAGCAGGTCTGAGCAATGCTGGAGAACATGATGATATTCAACAAAATGAAGTTGCTCCTGATAATCAGACAGCAGACAATGATAATCAAGAATCTGATAACATGCCAGTATTTGATCATGGTGATTCAGATTCTGAGGGGGAGCAAATCCAGATTTCGAGTCAAACAATTCCAGTCGATGAACAAGGTGCAAATCAGAATGTTACAAATTTGGAAGGTGAGGTAGATGTTCCAGGCGAGGTGATGCCGAGAACTCTTTCGTACCATCCAGAAGAGTTGATCATTGGAGAGTTACAATCAGGCGTTCGCACTAGACGTCAAATTGAACAAGGCCTTACTTGTTTTTATTCTACAGTTGCTCCTTTACAAACTAAGTTTTCACTTAGTTGTTTTATTTCGCAGATCGAACCGAGAACTTATAAAGAGGCGCTAACTGAAGATTCTTGGGTCAATGCCATGCAAGAAGAATTGAGTCAGTTTGAAAAGTTAGGTGTGTGGAACTTAGTAGACTTGCCTGATGGTCAGAGGAAGATAAACACCAAGTGGGTGTTCAAGTGTAAGAGAGACGATAGAGGAGTTGTTGTTCGTAACAAAGCTCGACTCGTAGTTCAGGGCTTTAGTCAACAGGAGGGTATAGATTTCACCGAAGTGTATGCTCCAGTGGCTAGACTAGAAGCGATCAGAATCTTCCTAGCATTTGCATCTTGGAAAAACTTTAAAGTTTATCAGCTAGATGTGAAATCAGCGTTTCTCTATGGGAAGGTAAAAGAGGAGGTATATGTCGGTCAGCCACCGGGCTTCACCGATCCAATCCACAAAGACAAGGTCTACTTGCTAGATAAAGCGCTGTATGGTTTACACCAGGCCCCGAGAGCTTGGTACGAGACATTGTCTCAACACCTGCTAGCCAACTTCATTCGTGGAAAAGTGGATGCCACTCTCTTCACCAAAGAGGTCGACGGTCATCTTCTGATAGTTCAAATATACGTGGACGACATCATATTTGGGTCAACAAATGAAAATTTGTGCAAAGATTTTGAAAGAGTTATGAAGCAGAAATTTGAAATGTCATCGATGGGTGAGATGAAATTCTTTTTGGGACTGCAGGTTGATCAACTACCCAAAGGAATATTCATACATCAAGCGAAGTACGTTCATGATATCTTGGAGAAATTCGGGATGTCAGGTTCTACTCCAGCTTCCACCCCATTAGCGACAAATCATGGGATAAACCCTGATCTCACCGGAGAGAAGGTAGATGAAACGCTGTATCGTTCCATGATCGGATCGCTGATGTATTTGACAGCTTCAAGACCCGGTATTATGTACCCAACCTGCCTCGCAGCACGGTTTTAGTCTAATCCTAGAGCTTTGCATATGGTGATTGTGAAAAGGATATTACGCTACCTGAAAGGAACTCCATCATTGGGGTTGTGGTATCCAAGAGAAGGCGATTTCACACTCGAAGGGTATTCTGATTCTGATTTCGGTTGCTGCAAAGTTAACGCTAAATCAACAACAGCGGGGTGCCAGTTTTTCAGACCACGATTGGTCACATGGCAATGCAAAAAGCAGACTTCTGTAGCTTTATCCACATGTGAAGCTGAATATGTTTCTGCGAGCAGTTGCTGCTCTCAGATCTTGTGGATCCAGCAACAGATGCGCGACTATGGTTTGCAATTTCTTAACACCCCTATCTTTGTTGATAATGAGGCAGCGATAAACATTACTAAAAATCCAGTTCATCATGCTAAAACAAAACACATTGAAATTCGTCATCACTTCATTCATGATTGTTTTGAGAAGAAGTTGATACGAATTGAGAAAATCCACACTGACGAGCAAACAGCTGATTTACATACCAAAGCATTTGATAAAACTCGTTTTCAATATTTGCTACAACTGAACGGTATGAAACTTTTATCGGTGTTGGAGGAAATTATTGGCGTTGATGAAGGAGACATTGTAGATGATGTTGAAAAGCAATCTGCAATTGTTTGTCGATTTTTTACCTGTTTTGGTATTTAGGGGGAGAGTAGGGTAATATTTTCAGAAAATACAAAAACAGTAAAAAAAAATTTCAAAAATACAAAAACATGAGATATTTTCAAAATCCAAAAACAATATAAAACCAGAAAAGAGCCTGTGTAAAAAGGGAAAATGATATTACATCAGTTTGACAGTTACGGTATGCTAAAGATATGTAAAGTTTAAAAAGTTTTAAACAGTCTCACTGATGATGTGCCGATAGGTTTTTACACATTTAGTAGGTTTGTTCGGGATATAAACCTAAATCTTTACTTACTTATTTCATGGGGAACACTACTTGGATATATAGGTAACCCCTGAAATTTCATTTGAAAGATCCCTCCTTCTGAGATACTAGGTCTTTATACTCAGTGATATCTAGGGTATTATCCCGGGACTTCTGATTTTGCGGAAGCAATGGCCTAGTCCCCGGAGAATACTTTACCACTTGCTTGAAATATAGCGCCGTCCTCATCATAAAATGATGAGACAATAAAATTGCTAATCAATGCTGTTGTAAAAAAGATCCTCTAAAGGGGACCCACTAAAGTCGAACCGTCATCTCTCTGCTGAACGGAAGTTCTGACCTGAGCTCTCACGGTTTCGCATCTAACCCTTTACAGATATCATCTGTGGTATATTCACCTGTAAGACTGAATATTGGGATCTGGATACGGGAGTATATTCAAGAGGTGGGACACATGAATGAGTTTAAGTCTTAAAACACTTAATCCGTATCCTGGACAGATTGAAATGTGTGTGAGAATTTAAGTGGATCAGTATATCGACAATCTAAGTGAATTGTTTAATTCTGAGAATGTAATTAAAGCTTAACGGTACTTGTGACTTGTCAAATAGCTGATATGATTCCCTAACACGTTCACCAAAAATTTGTTTGTAAATTGTTTACATTTACTTCATTTTATTTCTGTAATTCATTTTTAGCATAGAAACGTTATTATAAATCAAAAATATTTTACACTTCTGCTTTATTTTCCGACAAACCAAAGTGGAAAGCTGATCTTCAGATTCGAATTGAAGCAGATGTAGGGAGTTTCTGGGCTGGATGATGAGTTTGTAGCTTAATATGTTAAATCTTAAGAATTGAAAAGTCAATTCAAGTTCATTAATTTGAAACTTGTAAATTTCAGAAAATGTTTAAACTAGTTTGTTTTTCAAAAATGTCAGTGTGATTTATTTCAGGTCAACCAAGGTCATTAAGTTGGACTTGGTAGACAAATTGAGTAATCAGGGTCATTAATTTGGACCTGAATACTTAAGTGGATTTCTAATTCTGACTAGATCATCAAATGAGTTTGAATGGTAAGTTTGAATTGAAATTGTTATTGTCATATATCTTATATTTAGGTAGAGATTGTGCAGGAAACAGAAGTCAAGATCCCCATGGCAAAGAAAATGTCAAAGTTTGAACCAGAATTCAAGTCCCAGCATATTGAGAGGGGGAGTCTATGAAAGGGGGAGTCAGAATTCTGGACCAACATTCAAAGGGGAGTTTGTAGATTAAAGTTTGAAGATAGAAGATTGGAAGAAGCTTTACAATGTCAAAACAATTTGGAGCAAGAGAACGATTAATTAAGACTAAAGACTGGAGACAGGATGATAAAGACTTCCTCAACATCCAAGGGGGAGTCTGTTGGTGCACTGATGTCTGTTAACTTCGTCTTTAATGAGTCTTGTATTGTATCTAGTAGATCAGGGCACGAAAATCAAGAAATTAGGTTTTTAGGTATTTCCGCTTGAAATGGAAGTGTGATGTTTCAAACGAAATTAGTAGATTCACACGGAATTATTAATTCCGCACGGAATTAAGTAATTCCGCATGAACCCGTGATTTCGTTTATGTCTACTTCAAGCGGAATTAAGAACACTATATATACCTGTCCTGTCATGTTCATTTGATACGGAATTACTGTGTGTGAGTTGAGGTGCTGCCAAATTTTTGTCAGAATTGTTTGTAAAAAGCTCAGAGGAAATCAATAAGAAGATAATTAGAAAGGAACAAGCTGTGTTGACATCATTTACATTGATTCCGCCTTTGTTTTTGATGATGAGCTACTCAGATTGACTCATTAGGGTCACACGACGATCCAACATTACCCTTTGGTGGTTTGTTAATACGAGTTGAACGATGGACGAGTGACGAAGGTTTGAATTTATTCCACGAGACGACCAAAAGTAGTTTTCATAATTAAAACAAGAACGATTTTGAACGATTGAACGATTGAAACGATTAAACGAGTTGAACGATTTAAACAAGTTAAACGAATTATACGAATGATTGGTTTTTGGTTAGTGTTTAGATAACGGGATGGGTGTAATGTGATAAAAACATGGTAGATACGCCGCTGGAAATTCTTATATATAAGTGTTTTTATCATATTACATATCGTGGCGTTATTTAGTTCACTTGGGCGAACGATTTGAAACGATGTCACACAAACAATTTTTACTAAACGATATGAACCATACGAGTTTTATTACGAGAACGATTTACAATTTAGGTTTACATAAACAAATGTTTTGAGTTAAGATTCATGGCATCAAGGTTTTATAAACTATAACCAATGGGTTTTGACTTGGCTATTCATTTTACAATACAAATGTTTTACAAAACAAGGTTTCTATTATCAATTAAGGAAGTTGTACGAGTTATTTCAATATATAAACGAGCCATGAATCTGATACTCACACAAAACCTATGTACTCGCCGGCATTTCTTTGCTGACCTTATTTTTACATATGTTTCAGGTGGTGTTCAATGATGTTGATTGCTACTAGGATGCATGCTCACTTAGGACTGGACAAGGCCTTAGTGACTTAATAACAATGATAGTCTATGTTTAACTTGTTTGTTTGAACTTGAAGACAATGTAAATTATCTAATGAATCAATAAAACGAAACTTTTTACTCCATGGTTGTGAAACAATAATTCTGATGCTCCACTCCCCGACGTTTCCGCCGTGGTTTCGTTGTTTTAACGCGGTCGGGGTGTGACAGAAGAGTTGGTATCAGAGCCAATGGTTATAGGGAATTTGGTTACTAGTAATGCTTTGACATAGACTATAACTTTTCTTGGACCCTAACGTGAGTTTTCTTGCGTTTAGATTTTTAAAACGATACCGTCACCTATCTTTAGGTGATAACCACAATGAGAACACAATAACAAATCCATTTTGAAAAGCAATCATCTCTTCGTAGATGATTTATTATAAGGTTTTGAACCTTCAAAGTTTTCAAAATCTCGTCAAAGTTTGGGCCTTATAAAGTGAACACTTGCAATCTGGAAGGGTGGATGCCTGTATCCTGAGTTTTCTATCGAAGGCTAGAGTGTTCGTACAAATCCACATAATCGGACCAGTCACTCTTACTTGGGAACTCTTGGGATGAGTGTCCTCTTATAGGCTAAAGCATGTCTTCGCGATACATTATATTGACCTATTTACTTTGATTAGCACTGTGTGACGTTTGTTTGTTCGAGTTAACGAATGAATGATCGCCTTCCTTGTGTTTTGTCGATGTTTTCAAATACCTCTTTTGTTTATCCATTTGTCAAATCTCACTCGTTTCTCATGTTTCCTTGTTCTTTTTAGAATATGCCACCTAGACGTGATACCGAACAGGATGCTGCAATCCCAGCCCTTGTCGCTCAACAAATCACAGCTGTGCTTCCTAACCTAGTGACTCGGATTAATCAAGCGAACCACAATAACAATAATGCTCAGTGTAGTTTCAAGAATTTCAATTCGGCTAAACCACTGAAGTTTTCTGGGTCTCAAGGAGCAACTGCGCTCCTATAATGGTTCGAGAGCCTCAAAAGTACATTTAGACATGTTCAATGTCCGAACGAGCGAAAGGTTGAGTTTGCATCAATTGTTTTTGAGAAGAGTGCTCTAACATGGTGGAACGGTGTGATGCGCGATAGGGGTGCCGATGTGGCAATGGCACAAACGTGGGAAGAGCTTCGAGCTCTCATGATGAAAGAGTTATGTCCCCGTCACGAGATAAGGGCTTTGGAATGAGAATTTAACGATTTGAAACAAGATAGGGGAGAACATACGGATCGTTATGAGGAGCTCAGTTTGTTGTGTCCTACTATGGTTACCCCGTTGGAGAAAGCGATTGAGGGGTATGTCGATGGTTTACCCGATTCTGTACAAGACATTGTGACTGGTAGTAATCCTACCACTGTGCGTCCGACGATTGAATTGGCTGCTACTCTGACTGAGTCTCAAGTCAGAAAAGGAAAACTGACCCGCAAGGGTGATAAAAAGCAGTCAGCTGATGCAGCTCAAGATAAGGGAAAGGGCAAGGGAAAGAAGAAAGGTGAGTCGTCAAGGAGGTTGAGGAAGCGTAAGGCTTCCCAAAATTTTGCTGTTACTGCGCAAAATGCTCAGAACCCACCGGCACAACCTCCTGCGAAGAAGCAATATACTGGTACCGCACCTCATTGCAATAGGTACAATGGTCATCATTCTGCCCAACAAGCTTGCAAACAGTGTACTACATGTGGTAAACTTGGGCACTTGGCCAACATTTGTCGTTTGGGTCAAAATCAAGCTGTTCAGAATCAATCTCCAGTTCAAGGGAATGCTGCTAGATTCCCACCTGGTTCGTGTTACAACTGCGGTGAAATGGATCATTTCCGCAACAACTGCCCGAGGTTGGTGAACGCGAATGCAAATCTGAATGTCAATGCTAATGTGAATCCCGCTCGTGGACGAGCATACAACTTGAACGCTAACAAGGCTCGAGCTGACAACAAGGTTGTTAATGGTACGTTCCTTGTTAACAATCAACCTGCATCTGTTCTTTTCGATTTTGGTGTCGATAGAAGTTTTGTTTCGTTATCATTTGAGCCTTTGCTTGCGATACCTAGAACTAAACTGAGGAAACCCTTATCTGTCGAAGTTGCTACTGGTAAACCGATCGTACTCGATTCTTTTATTCGTAATTGTCAATTGAACCTCGATAACCATATTTTTCCTATTGACCTCACACCGATGCAACTTGGGAGTTTTGACATTATCGTAGGGATGGATTGGTTAACTAAACATCATGCTGAGGTGGTGTGTTTCGATAGGATTGTTCGTATCCCCCTTTCGTCTGGTGAAGTTTTAGAGGTTTGTGGCGAGAAACCATCTAAAGGTTTGAAATTTATGTCATGTACGAAAGCCCAAAGTTATTTACGAAAAGGATATGTTGCTTTTCTGGCACATGTCACCGAAGAGAAAGGCAAAAGCAAGTGTATTCAAGATATTCCAATTGTTCGCGATTATCCAGAGGTGTTTCCTGATGAACTGCCTGATTTGCCTCCAGTTCGTCAAGTCGAGTTTCATATTGATCTTGTACCTAATGCCAACCCGATTGCGAAAGCACCTTATCGTCTTGCACCATCTGAGATGCAAGAGTTGTCGAAACAGCTTCAAGAGTTATCTGACAAAGGATTCATCCGACCAAGTTATTCACCTTGGGGCGCTCCTGTCCTGTTTGTGAAAAAGAAAGATGGGTCTTTTCGAATGTGTATCGATTATCGTTAGCTTAACAAGCTTACCATCAAGAATCGATATCCCCTACCACGAATTGATGATCTATTTGATCAGCTGCAAGGTACTACATGTTTTTCCAAGATCGATTTGTGTTCTGGGTATCATCAGCTTCGTGTACTGGAAGAAGATATTCCCGAAACTGCTTTTCGTACGAGATATGGACACTACGAGTTCACTGTCATGCCTTTTGGTTTGACGAATGCCCCAGCTATCTTCATGGATTTAATGAATAGGGTTTGTAAACCTTATTTAGACAAGTTCATCATTATGTTCATTGACGACATTCTCATTTATTCGAAATCTCGAGTCGATCACGAACAACACCTTCGTCTGACACTTGAACTCCTGTAGAAGGAACAACTTTTTGCCAAGTTCTCTAAGTGTGAATTCTGGCTTAAAGAAGTTCAATTTTTGGGTCATATTGTTAACGGGCAGGGTATTCATGTGGATCCTTCCAAAATTAATGCAATTAAGGATTGGAATACACCTACGACACCCACAGAAGTTCATTCTTTTCTTGGTCTTGCTGGTTATTACCGACGATTTATTTCGAATTTCTCGAAGATCGCGGTTCCTCTCACTGCTTTGACTCAAAAGAATAAGCCTTTTGAGCGGGCCGTGTTGGTGCAGCACGGGGCCGTGTTGAACTCCCAAGTAACAGGGATCCGGAAAAATATCACTATAACTCCGACCACGGGGCCGTGCTCAGCTGAGCACGGGGCCGTGGTGAAACTTCTGACCAACAATCATTTTTGTTTTTATCGCAGGACTTGGAACCCAGGCACCGCACCTGAACCTCTTACGTAGTGCATGAGCTCCAATTCTATTAAAGACATAAAATATGACAATTGTGCTCTTAAACGATGTACGATGTAAAACAATGTCAATTATCAATAAAACGATGTGATTTGTTGTTACTATGTATGTATTCGTGTTTGACGATTTTACGTTTTGATTCGAGTTCGATTTCAAGCATTAAATCGCTTTCTGGAAAATTATACGCAAACTGATGCGTAAACATATTCAGCTTAACGCGACAAACACTCCGGAATAGTGATATAGGCTTAACATACTTAAATAACCTTTACCTAACTTAGAAATAAGTTTTGGATGGTTTGGTGTGTCAAAAACAAGTTTATTCGATCGCAGGGACTATTTGTGTCAAACTGCGAAACTATGCCGATGCGTATGGTATCGAACATTTCGGAACTTGTTCATAGGTTAAACATACCCTAAATATCCTTTACATAGCTTAGAAATTGGCTTTGAGGTGTTTGGTGCGCAAAAATAAACTTATTTGATCAACAGGGACTAAAAGCGTCAAAAAGTGCATAAGTTTGCATTTTGGCGCATATCTTACGTTTTGAACATCCCCGGACATCCAAAAAATTTTGTAATCATTAAAACATGTCCGATTTAGGTGTCGATTTATTAACTAGCGATCCGATTTCTAGGTGCTACTTGAATTCCTTGGTTTATTCGAGCTTTGCTAGTTCATTTAATCAAGGATACTTTGCACTTCGATGTGAGTACATAGTTCCCCTATTTTACTGTTTTCGATTATTTTGGGGTGATTCATATGTGTTAAATGATTTTGATGCTTTTAACGACGATTTTCTAAAACGAATAGTATGGTTTATATTAAACAAGAACGATTTCGATAATGTGAACGAACTTGTTGGACGTATTTACATAACAAATAACATTCATTAACATTTATCAAGCCGATCAATATTAGGTTATGGTACCATAGGATCAGACAAATCCCGTTATCAGACTACACCCATGGTTATGTATGGGGGTTATGTGGGTAACGCTTGAAATTGTTAATTGTTAACTTACCCTTTGGTGGTTTGTTAATACGAGTTGAACGATGGACGAGTTACGAAGGTTTGAATGTATTCCACGAGACGACCAAAAGTAGTTTTCACAATTAAAATAAGAAGGATTTTGAACGATTTTGAATGATTGAAACGATTAAACGAGTTGAACGATTTGAACTATTTAAACAAGTTATACGAACGATTGGTTTTTGGTTAGTGTTTACATAGCGGGACGGGTGTAATGTGATAAAAACACGGTAGATACGCCGCTGGTACTTCTTATATATAGGTGTTTTGTTCATACTACATATCGTGGTGTTATTTAGTTCACTTGGGCGAACGATTTGAAACGATGTCACACAAACGATGTTTACTAAACGATATAAACCATACGAGTTTTATTACGAGAACGATTTACGATTTGGATTTACATAAACAAATGTTTTGAGTTAAGATTCATGGCATCGAGGTTTTATAAACTATAACTGATATTCGCTAATTTACACATATTTTAGTCCCCCGTTTTACCCCCATTTTATGCGTTTTCGGCCGTAAAACCGTCATTCGGATGCTTAATCATCTACACTTTTGTTTACAGGCCTAAAACAGCATACCAGACAAGATGATAGCGAAAACGAGGACTTTCCGGACAAAACGACGAAACTGCGAACCTTCTGTTAGAAAATTCTGATCTGGGCAAGTTGCACCCCCGTGCGACTGGTTGCACCCCCGTGCGGATGCGACAACAAAGCTCATCTCGGTGATGCACCCCCGTGCGGATGCGACAACAAAGCTCATCTCGGTGATGCACCCCCGTTCGGCTGGTTGCACCCCCGTGCGGATGCGATGACCAGCCCCAGCCCGGATATGCACTACCCATCTCGGTGATGCACCCCCGTGCGGATGTTGCACCCCCGTGCGGATGCGACAAAAAGAGCCCGTCTCGGTGACGCACGCCCGTGCACCACATGGCACGCCCGTGCCAATCGAAATCTGGTCAAGATCTGATGACGTCATGCGGTATGGTGCACAGTAACTCCAATAATGCAAAAAGTGCACGGTCGTGCAACAGGAAGCACGACCGTGCGAAACCGAAATTATATAAAAAGCTTGCAGAAACATTCTGTTCGATATCTTGGGAAATTCTGGATTTTTGGAGAGCTCCAATGGCGATTTTAAGGCTCCGGAGGCACTAGCTTTCACCCGGATTCAAGCCGCATTATCCCGTTTAGCTCGAGTACTACCCGGATCCTTAGTCTAGTACTTGTTTATGGTTGGATTTTCTAATCTTTCCAAGTTTTTGTTAATCTTTCAAGTACTTAGATTATGATTTATGTATTATTGTAGCCTTTGGGCAAAAACACAACAATCCCTTGCTAGATTATAACCATTAGTTTGTTAAACTTGGTTTGTAATGACATTTGAAGTATTTTCTATGATTATCTTTGATGATTAGTTTGCAACCTTGTTATTGATATTGATTTCTTGATTATAAGTAATTGTGTTGGATGATTAGTGCTTGGTTAGTTAAGATAGTTGAAAAATGAAGCTTAATTAATCTTGTATTAGTAGACTTTGAACTTGGTTAACTAGATTAGCTTGGTTTAAATGTATGCATCATGATACTAGAAATGGTTAGTGATTTAATAAAATGTAATTATTGTTAATCAAGAGAGCTTGCCGTCACGTAAGGGCCTAAACGGGTTAGATGGTGTCGTTATAAATTCTTGCCATGATTTATTAGCTTAGTTAGTAGTTTAGGCCAAAATTGCTATCTTAGTGAATTATTGTGTAAGATTTGTAAAATGAACTTGGTTGTGATTTAATCTAGATTATGCTTATCTCGGTGGTTGCATTGTGTTTATCGGTGTCGCTTTCCTTGTTTAAGTGAGGTTAGAATAATCCTAACGGCTGCCTAATTTATTTTTAAGAGATTTTCATAGACATTTATCAATTGCACGTTAAAGAACAATTTTAGGTGGTTAAAGTGTGTTTATCGTTTTAGCTTTCCGAATGATTGTCATGTTAGGATTCCCGAAAGGGATACTAATTGTATTAAATTGGAAAATTGACCGAATGCTTCTAGTGCCAAAACTGACTTAGTTGACATGCTGTGGTTGTGTATTTAGCAAGGTTTTTTATCTACTATCTATTATGTTTTTATTATGTATTTGGTTATGTTAATTTAGTTTAGTTTAAAATCACAAAACCTATGTTTTTACCGGTAGTTTAGTGACAAAGGTCTAGTACTAATTCTCCGCCCATTTCCTTGGATCGATCCTTGGTTCTTACCGATACTTTATTACATATATGACGGGGTACACTTGCCTCTTTCGTGTGTGTTTTGATGTAAAAGTAATAATCACTTTTATAAATTTAAAACCCAATCGTGTGTAATTCATTGCAAATATTATGTATATATACGCACACGTCAAGTTTTTGGCGCCGTTGCCGGGGAAATGGCGAGTTTTAGGAACGACCCGAGTCATTGTGTTATCGGTGTATATACTTGTGATTATTTGTTAATATTTGTGAATTTTTTTTTCTTGATTATTTATTTGTTAATATTTCTTGCTTTTAATTCGATTTATTCGTTTTCGTGAATATTTTGTACACTTGTAAATTTTTGTTCCATTTATTTATTTAATCCGGATTTATTATTTATTTATTCTTTGAGTTTTCGGCTCCTAAAAATCATTTTTTTTACTAGCCGATTCGATTATTTTTTTATTGTGTTGATTTTTATAAAATTTCGGGTCCATTTTCGGATTTTTATAAAATTTTCAGCCCGTTTTTAAATAAAATTCTGTTTCTTTTCCGCCCAAAAAAAAAAATAATAAAAAATAAAAAAAATACCTTAATATTCTGTTTTTATTCAGCTGAAAAAAAAACCTTAATTATAATAATATTATATGCATGTGTGTCAATTTCTCGTTTGCAGGTTGTTGTCCTCAACCCCCCGCTCCCGACGCTGTTGAGCCTTCAGACGAACCCAAGCGTGATCTGAGGAGACGTCTTCATGAGAGATCCCGCGCGGTTGCGCTGCAACTCGCAGCAGCTGCGGACGAGCCGGTGGTACCCGCTGAAGCCGAGGGCTCAGGGGACGTAGGAAATATAATCATGGCGGACGACGAACGACCACTGAATGAATCAAATCAGCCCGGACGGGCAGGCCTGGAGCCGAGTATCCTACGACCTACTATAGATGCACCTGTTTTTGAAATTAAATCTAGTATTATTAATATGGTGCAGAATCCGAAGGGGCGTGGTAATGTCCCGCACATGTAACAAGTGTGGGGACATGAGTCTTGCTATCGACTCGCCGACAAAAAGTTAGCATGAGTCTTGCTATCGACTCGCCGACAAAAATTTAGCATGAGTCTTGCTATCGACTCGCCGACAAAAATTTAGCATGGAGTCTTGCTATCGACTCGCCGACAAAAATTTAGCCGAAGTCTACGCTACTGACTCGCCGACAAAAATGTAGCAAGAGCGTATTTTGCGCTTTAGGGGTAGTATTGTCTTTTTATTTGTTTTTCTAGTTTTAGAGTAATTTAGGTGTGTTTGGTAGATTTCGTTAGTTTGTACAGTTTTTAAATGTGCCGAGCGTAGGGTCTAGGTTGAAATAATGTTATAACAGCGTGCGAATGGTAAAAATGGCGAAAAATGGTCGATTCGGACGCTGAAACTGCATTCTGCAGTTAACAGACATGTCTGCAGATCTCGCACGGCCATGCCATGGGTCGCACGCCCGTGCGATTTCGGGCTGGCCTGCACCTCGAGTCGCACCCCCGTGCATTACCGAGGTCAACGTGCTAGAATGGGTCAACATCGGATCCGCACGCCCGTGCGAAAATCCGCACTCCCGTGCGCATGGCCAGGGGCATTTTTTTTTTTATAAAAAAAAAAGGTCTATCGTTTAGTAGTGTATTTATCGGGTGTTCATTTTGGCAACTATTTCAAACACCCCCGGTTATGTATGCTTTATTTTTCAGACTCTTTACTTTAGTTCTTATAATTATGTCTTTGTTGGGATTGCTAGTTTTTATATTTATGTAAATTATGGTTTATTTGTGATTTTTCTGTTTCTGTTTTGGTGCACATGTGACATGCTTGCAGGTTTTTGGCCGACATATCTTGGACTGGAGCACGTGGCAGATACAGCTTCGGAAGTCTCGTTGCATCAACATCATCTTGAGGGGAGTATTATTATTATTATTATCCTTTTCTCTATATTTTGGGTCTCGCATTGGGGACAATGCGAAGTTCAAGTGTGGGGAGGGGGTTAACTTTGTTAACTTTGTTTGTCCTCATTTATAAAAAAAAAAAAAAAAAAAAAATCAGAAAATCAGAAAAATCATTCAAAAATACCTGTATTTTGTATATATTTTAGTAAATAAATCGGTTGGTTGTGTTTTAGAAAGCGTCGGACTTGATGAAAACTCGACAAGCAAAATATTTTTGAAAAAAGAAACCGGAAAGCGTGACAAACAAAGAAAGACTTACATGATAGTTTTCACACTTTTACCCATTCCATCCGTTACGTGAGCATATTTGAGCCTATTGTTATATATTTGTTCATTTCGGATATAGGAGTGAGCCGGATGTTATGTGTAATTTAGAACTTGTCACTAGTATGCTTGTTAAGACCATGAACTTGTGGATTTGTGTAAAAGTGATAGAGGCACTTAGATTACCCCTTTGTTGTGTACTTGTTCTTTGTGTTGTGCTTCCCGTTCACCTTATATTACCCTTTAGGATTAACCATGTCGAGCCTTCCCGTTTACCTTTGTTTACCCACATTATCGCCCACTTAGCCAAATTTAGCCTTTTTATGTTTTAAACCTTTTAGTGTTGAAACTCGGTCAAAATAATCGTTTAACTAGCATTTGTTATAGTTCATTGTTTATTGTACATTAGTTTGCCAAAAAAAAAAAAAAAAAAAACCAGAAAATAAAACACCCTAAAATAGGGTGAAGTAGACAAAATTCGAGCAATTTTGAATGATAGAATGATGAAATCTTGTTTATGAGCTCGTTGTCGCATAAGTCGCCTTTTTAAGGCATTTGTATGTATAGTTGTATTGTTTGTTGCTAGTTAAACGCTACTACCGAGTTTTAACCATTTCGCCACTTTAAATATCCATTTCCATACCCTTTGCCCAAGCCTAACGTTACAACCCGTAAAGACCTCTTGATTTACACTTTTTCGCATGTTAGTTGGTGGAGACGAGATCTTATGACAAGCTTATGATATTACACATTTCATTGACGTGGCATTGAGTGTTTGCACGTACACATTTTATGTATGTTTCATAAATAAAACCGAGTGTGTGTGAACATTGTGAGTTGTGTGAAGATTAACATGTTGAGTCAATTAAATGTGAAGTCACGGCTTTTTGGTTGTTGCTATATATTTGCATATGCTTGTTGGGTTTAAGTCTTTTGATGTTGTCTTTCGAAAAACCGGCTAACCGTTTATGGTAGTTTCAATAAAATAATGTGTAAATTATCGTTCTTGTTTGTTTCTATCTTTTATTGCATTTTAGTTTAGCTTGCTTGAGGACAAGCAATGTTCAAGTGTGGGGAGATTTGATATTCGCTAATTTACACATATTTTAGTCCCCCGTTTTACCCCCATTTTATGCGTTTTCGGCCGTAAAACCGTCATTCGGATGCTTAATCATCTACACTTTTGTTTACAGGCCTAAAACAGCATACCAGACAAGATGATAGCGAAAACGAGGACTTTCCGGACAAAACGACGATACTGCGAACCTTCTGTTAGAAAATTCTGATCTGGGCAAGTTGCACCCCCGTGCGACTGGTTGCACCCCCGTGCGGATGCGACAACAAAGCTCATCTCGGTGATGCACCCCCGTGCGGATGCGACAACAAAGCTCATCTCGGTGATGCACCCCCGTTCGGCTGGTTGCACCCCCGTGCGGATGCGATGACCAGCCCCAGCCCGGATATGCACTACCCATCTCGGTGATGCACCCCCGTGCGGATGTTGCACCCCCGTGCGGATGCGACAAAAAGAGCCCGTCTCGGTGACGCACGCCCGTGCACCACATGGCACGCCCGTGCCAATCGAAATCTGGTCAAGATCTGATGACGTCATGCGGTATGGTGCACAGTAACTCCAATAATGCAAAAAGTGCACGGTCGTGCAACAGGAAGCACGACCGTGCGAAACCGAAATTATATAAAAAGCTTGCAGAAACATTATGTTCGATATCTTGGGAAATTCTGGATTTTTGGAGAGCTCCAATGGCGATTTTAAGGCTCCGGAGGCACTAGCTTTCACCCGAATTCAAGCCGCATTATCCCGTTTAGCTCGATTACTACCCGGATCCTTAGTCTAGTACTTGTTTATGGTTGGATTTTCTAATCTTTCCAAGTTTTTGTTAATCTTTCAAGTACTTAGATTATGATTTATGTATTATTGTAGCCTTTGGGCAAAAACACAACAATCCCTTGCTAGATTATAACCATTAGTTTGTTAAACTTGGTTTGTAATGACATTTGAAGTATTTTCTATGATTATCTTTGATGATTAGTTTGCAACCTTGTTATTGATATTGATTTCTTGATTATAAGTAATTGTGTTGGATGATTAGTGCTTGGTTAGTTAAGATAGTTGAAAAATGAAGCTTAATTAATCTTGTATTAGTAGACTTTGAACTTGGTTAACTAGATTAGCTTGGTTTAAATGTATGCATCATGATACTAGAAATGGTTAGTGATTTAATAAAATGTAATTATTGTTAATCAAGAGAGCTTGCCGTCACGTAAGGGCCTAAACGGGTTAGATGGTGTCGTTATAAATTCTTGCCATGATTTATTAGCTTAGTTAGTAGTTTAGGCCAAAATTGCTATCTTAGTGAATTATTGTGTAAGATTTGTAAAATGAACTTGGTTGTGATTTAATCTAGATTATGCTTATCTCGGTGGTTGCATTGTGTTTAGCGGTGTCGCTTTCCTTGTTTAAGTGAGGTTAGAATAATCCTAACGGCTGCCTAACTTATTTTTAAGAGATTTTCATAGACATTTATCAATTGCACGTTAAAGAACAATTTTAGGTGGTTAAAGTGTGTTTATCGTTTTAGCTTTCCGAATGATTGTCATGTTAGGATTCCCGAAAGGGATACTAATTGTATTAAATTGGAAAATTGACCGAATGCTTCTAGTGCCAAAACTGACTTAGTTGACATGCTGTGGTTGTGTATTTAGCAAGGCTTTTTATCTACTATCTATTATGTTTTTATTATGTATTTGGTTATGTTAATTTAGTTTAGTTTAAAATCACAAAACCTATGTTTTTACCGGTAGTTTAGTGACAAAGGTCTAGTACTAATTCTCCGCCCATTTCCTTGGATCGATACTTGGTTCTTACCGATACTTTATTACATATATGACGGGGTACACTTGCCTCTTTCGTGTGTGTTTTGATGTAAAAGTAATAATCACTTTTATAAATTTAAAACCCAATCGTGTGTAATTCATTGCAAATATTATGTATATATACGCACACGTCAATAACCAATCTGTTTTGAAGTGGCTATTCATTTTACAATACAAATGTTTTACAAAACATGGTTTCTATTATCAATTAAGGAAGTTGTACGAGTTATTTCAATATATAAACGAGCCATGAATCTGATACTCACACAAAACCTATGTACTCGCCGGCATTTCTTTGCTGACCTTATTTTTACATATGTTTCAGGTGGTGTTGAATGATGTTGATTGCTACTAGGATGCATGCTCACTTAGGACTGGACAAGGCCTTAGTGACTTAATAACAATGATAGTCTATGTTTAACTTGTTTGTTTGAACTTGAAGACAATGTAAATTATCTAATGAATCAATAAAACGAAACTTTTTACTCCATGGTTGTGAAACAATAATTCTATTGCTCCACTCCCCGACGTTTCCGCCGTGGTTTCGTTGTTTTAACGCGGTCGGGGTGTGACAGAAGAGTTGGTATCAGAGCCAATGATTATAGGGAACTAGGTTATTAGTAATGATTTGACCTAGATATAACTTTTCTTGGACCCTAACGTGAGTTTTCTTGCGTTTAGATTTTTAAAACGATATCGTCACCTATCTTTAGGTGATAACCACAACGAGAACACAATAACAAATCCGTTTTGAAAACCAGTAATCTCTTCGTAGATGATTTATTATAAGGTTTTGAACCTTCAAAGTTTTCAAAATCTCGTCAAAGTTTGGGTCTTATAATGTGAACACGTGCAATCTGGAAGGGTGGATGCCTGTATCCTTAGTTTTCTGTCTAAGGCTAGAGTGTTCGTACAAATCCACATAATCGGACCAGTCACTCTTACCTGGGAACTCTTGGGATGAGTGTCCTCTTATAGGCTAAAGCATGTCTTCGCGATACATTATATTGACCTATTTACTTTGATTAGTCACTGCGTGACGTTTGTTTGTTCGAGGTAACGAACGAATGATCGCCTTCCTTGTGTTTTGTCGATGTTTTCAAATACCTCTTTTGTTTATCCAATTGTCAAATCTCACTCGTTTCTCATGTTTCCTTGGTCTTTTTAGAATATGCCACCTAGACGTGATCCCGAACAGGATGCTGCAATCACAGCCCTTGTCGCTCAGCAAATCGCAGCTGTGCTTCCTAACCTAGTGACTCAGATTAATCAAGCGAACCACAATAACAATAATTCTCAGTGTAGTTTCAAGAATTTCAATTCGGCTAAACCGCTAAAGTTTTCTAGGTCTCAAGGAGCAACTGCGCTCCTACAATGGTTCGAGAGCCTCGAAAGTACATTTAGACATGTTCAAAGTCCAAACGAGTGAAAGGCTGAGTTTGCATCATGTGTTTTTGAGAAGCGTGCTCTAACATGGTGGAACGGTGTGATGCGTGATAGGGGTGCCGATGTGGCGATGGCACAAACGTGCGAAGAGCTTCGAGCTCTCGTGATGAAAGAGTTTTGTCCCCGTCATGAGATAAGGGCTTTGGAACGAGAATTTGACGATTTGAAACAAGATGGGGGAGAACACCTTGCGTATACGGATCGTTATGAGGGGCTCAGTTTGTTGTTTCCTAATATGGTTACCCCGTTGGAGAAAGCGATTGAGAGGTATATCGATGGTTTACCCAATTCTGTATAAGACATTGTGACTAGTAGTAATCCTACCACTGTGCGTCAGGCGATTGAATTGGCTGCTACTCTGACTGAGTCTCAAGTCAGAAAAGGAAAACTGACCCGCAGGGGTGATAAAAAGCAGTCAGCTGATGCAGCTCAAGACAAGGGAAAGGGCAAGGGAAAGAAGAAAGGCGAGTCGTCAAGGAGGTCGAGGAAGCGTAAGGCTTCCCAAAATTTTGCGGTTACTGCGCAAAATGCTCAGAACCCACCGGTACAACCTCCTGCGAAGAAGCAATATGCCGGTACCGCACCTCATTGCAATAGGTGCAATGGTCATCATTCTGCCCAACAAGCTTGCAAACAGTGTACTACATGTGGTAAACTTGGGCACTTGGCCAACATTTGTCGTTTGGGTCAAAATCAAGCTGTTTAGAATCAAGCTCCAGTTCAAGGGAATGCTGCTAGATTCCCACCTGGTTCGTGTTACAACTGCGGTGAAATGGATCATTTCCGCAACAACTGCCCGAGGTTGGTGAACGTGAATGCAAATCCGAATGTCAATTCTAATGTGAATCCCGCTCATGGACGAGCATATAACTTGAACGCTAACGAGGCTCGAGCTGACAACGAGGTTGTTAATGGTACGTTCCTTGTTAACAATCAACCTGCATCTGTTCTTTTCCATTCTGGTGCCGATAGAAGTTTTGTTTCGTTATCATTTGAACCTTTGCTTGCGATACCTAGAACTAAACTGAGGAAACCCTTATCTGTCGAAGTTGCTACTTGTAAACCGATCGTACTCGATTCTGTTATTCGTAATTGTCAATTGAACCTCGATAACCATCTTTTTCCTATTGACCTCACACCGATGCAACTTGGGAGTTTCGACATTATCGTAGGGATGGATTGGTTAACTAAACATCATGCTGAAGTGGTTTGTTTCGATAAGATTGTTCGTATCCCCCTTTCGTCTGGTGAAGTTTTAGAGGTTCGTGGCGAGAAACCATCTGAAGGTCTGAAACTTTTTTCATGTACGAAAGCCCAAAGTTATTTACGAAAAGGATATGTTGCTTTTCTGGCACATTTCACCGAAGAGAAAGGCAAAAGTAAGTGTATTCAAGATATTCCGATTGTTCGCGATTATCCAGAGATGTTTCCTGATGAACTGCCTGGTTTGCCTCCAGTTCGTCAAGTCGAGTTTCATATTGATCTTGTACCTAATGCCAACCCGATTGCGAAAGCACCTTATCGTCTTGCACCATCTGAGATGCAAGAGTTGTCGAAACAGCTTCAAGAGTTATCTGACAAACGATCCATCCGACCAAGTTATTCACCTTGGGGAGCTCCTGTCCTGTTTGTGAAAAAGAAATATGGGTCTTTTCGAATGTATATCGATTATCATGAGCTTAATAAGCTTACCATCAAGAATCGATATCCCCTACCATGAATTGATGATCTCTTTGATCAACTGCAGGGTGCTACATGTTTTTCCAAGTTCGATTTGCATTCTGGGTAACATCAGCTTCGTGTACTCGAAGAAGATATTCCCAAAACTGCTTTCCGTAAGAGATATGGACACTACGAGTTCACTATCATGCCTTTTGGTTTGACAAATTCCCTAGCTATCTTCATGGACTTAATGAATAGGGTTTGTAAACCTTATTTAGACAACTTCATCATTGTGTTCATTGACGACATTCTCATTTATTCGAAATCTCGAGCCGATCACGAACAACACCTTCGTCTGACACTAGAACTCCTGAAGAAGGAACAACTTTTTGCCAAGTTCTCTAAGTGTGAATTCTGGCCTAAAGAATTTCAATTTTTGGGTCATATTGTTAACGAGCAGGGTATTCATGTGGATCCTTCCAAAATTGATGCAATTAAGGATTGGAATACACCTACGACACCCACAGAAGTTCATTCTTTTCTTAGTCTTGCTGGTTATTACCGATGATTTATTTCGAATTTCTTGAAGATCGCGGTTCCTCTCACTGCTTTGACTCAAAAGAATAAGCCTTTTGAGTGGGGACCTAAACAAGAAGAAGCATTCCAAACTTTGAAACGAAGACTCTATGATGCTCATGTTCTATCTTTGCCCGATGGAAACGATGATTTCATTGTCTATTGTGATGCGTCCAACTTTGGTCTTGGTTGTGTTCTCATGCAACGAGGCAAAGTTATAGCATATGCGTCAAGACAATTAAAAACACACGAGAAGAACTACACGACTCATGATCTTGAGTTGGGAGCTATGGTTTTTGCTCTCAAAATCTGGAGACACTATTTTTATGGAACAGAATGTGTGGTTTTCACAGACCACAAAAGTCTCCAGCACATTCTCAATCAGAAGGAGCTAAACATGAGACAATAACGCTGGGTTGAACTCTTGAACGATTACGATTGCGAAATTCGCTACCATCCTGGTAAGGGCGAATGTCGTAGCCGATGCGCTAAGTCGAAAGGAACGAGTCAAGCTTCAATATGTTCGAACTCTATCTGATATCCAATCACGTGTCCTTCAAGCTCAACGATCATGTGTAACCAAAGGCTTATTGAAATATGAGCTACCACTTCAACTTGAGCTTAAACTCGAAACGAAAGACGATGGGTTACTCTATTTCAAGAATCGTTTGTGGATTCCGAAACAAGACGATCTTCGCACTTTAGTGATGGACGAATCTCATAAGTCTCGATATTCTATCCATCCTGGTGCTGACAAAATATACAAGGATCTTCATACTCAGTACTGGTGGCCTGGTATGCAAAAGGATACTGCCTTGTATGTATCAAAATGCCTAACTTATCTCAAAGTCAAGGCTGAACATCAATGACCATCTGGTTTGCTTGTACAACCAGAGATACCAGTTTGGAAGTGGGTGAACATTGCTACGGATCTCATCACTAAGTTACCTTGTACATCTAGGGGTCACGATGCTATTTGGGTAGTTATCGATCGATTAACGAAGTCAGCTCACTTTATACCGATTCGCAAGGATCTGTCTGCTGATAAACTTGCCAAGATTTATGTTGACGAGATTGTATCTTGACATGGTGTTCCTTTGGATATCATATCTGATCGTGATGCTCGATTTTCATCTCATTTTTGGAAGACCATGAAATCTGCTTTGGGAACTCAACTAAATCTAGGCACTGCTTATCATCCCCAAACAGATGGACAAACCGAGAGAACGATACAAACATTGGAGGATATGCTTAGAGCATGCATGATAGACTTTGGTGGTAATTGGGATTCACATCTTCTGTTAATTTAATTCTCTTACAATAACAGTTATCATGCTAGCATTAATATGGCACCGTTCGAAGCTTTATACGGTCAAAAATGTCGTTCACCTGTCTGTTGGAATGAGATCGGTGAAGCTCAGCTTACTGGACCTGAGCTCATACTGGAAACGACAGATAAAACAAGAAAATTCGCGATAATCTTTTGACAGCTAGAAGCCGTCAAAAGTGTTATGCGGATATACGACGCAAGCCCTTGGAATTTCAAGTCGGAGACCGTGTCCTACTCAAGGTATCTCCTTGGAAGGGAGTGGTGAGATTTGGAAAGAAAGGAAAACTTGCACCACGATATGTTGGACCATTTAAGATTGTTAAAAGAATTGGAAAGGTTGCCTATCGAGTTGAGCTACCTCCTGAACTTAGGAATATTCACCCAAATTTTCACGTGTCCAATTTGCGAAAGTGTTTAGCCGATATTGATCTTCACATTCCGCTCGACGAAATTCAAGTTGATGAAACAATGCACTTTATCGAGAAACCTGCGGAGATAATAGACCGTGCAGTCAAACAGTTAAAGAACAAGCGAATTCGATTTGTCAAACTTTCCTGGGAGTCCAAACGTTACCCAGAGTTTACTTGGGAACGTGAGGACCAAATGAAAGCAAAATATCCACATTTGTTTTCACAAGTTTCCTCTAATTAAAATTTCGGGATGAAATTTCCTAAAGTAGGGGAGACTGTGACAACTGTGTTCTTAAACGATGTATGATGTAAAACAATGTCAATTATCAATAAGACGATCTGATTTGGTGTTACTATGTGTGTATTCGTGTTTGACGATTTTACGTTTTGATTCGAGTTTGATTTCAAGCTTTATATCGCTTTCTTGAAAATTATATGCAAACTGATGCGTAAACGTAATAAGTTTAACGCGAAAAACACTCTAGAATAGTGATATAGGCTTAACTTACCTTAAATAACCTTTACATAACTTAGAAATAAGTTTTAGATGGTTTGGTGTGTCAAAAACAAGTTTATTCGATCACAGGGACTATTTGTGTCAAACTGCGAAACTATGTCGATTCGTATGGTATCGAACATTCCAGAACTTTATAATAAGTTAAACATGCCCTAAATATCCTTTACATAGCTTAGAAATAGGCTTTGAGGTTAACGAGGCTTAAACGTGTCAAAAATGCATCAAAAACGCATCAAAAACCAAGTTTTGGGCTTGCAGGGACTAAAACTGACAATCTGCCAAAGTATGCTAGGAGGGGCGCGTAAGACCATGCCTGGGTCTATGCGGCCCGTGACAGACTATCAGACAAAAACATTGAATCTGGTCTTTGAGCTGGTTTTGATGGTTTTAATCCTTGTTTTGCAATACCATTTAATAGATTTTGATGTTCCATGGTATATAAAACAATGGGTAACACATCGAGGGCCAAGATTAAAGCCCGAATTACGAGAAACGATCTTAACGGTTCTTGAAATTCTATAAATACCCACTTGATTTCTCTTATTCCTCACACCATTTGATCTGAATTTGCTCTAAGTTGAAGTTAATACTTCATACCTGAGTGCTTTAGATCAAATTCTTCCTTGCTTGGACCTTTTGTAAGTTTCTTTCATGCTCGATTATGCTTTTCAAGCATGAAAGTCAAATAGTGTTTGACTTTCTGCTTTGACCACGAGTTGGTCAACACAAAGTTCGTTTGAACTTTGCAACATGAGCGTAATCACGATGGTTATAGTCCCTTGTGACTATACCTTCTGATTACCACGTTGATTAGTCGAAGTGACGAGTCAAAGTTTCGGTCAAAATGTCGTTTATGCGCATTTTGAGACGAAACTATCCTTGGGTATCAAAACACTTTGCTTTGATATCAAAACCTATTTTCTAACTTAGTTAAACATGTCTTAACATGTTTAACTCGTCACTTTTAGGCTAGTGCTTGTATAGGGTCGTAAGTCAAGCGGTCTTGACAACCGCTTAGACTTTCGAACCCGACCCGTTTGGTTGATCGTTAGGATCCAACCAGGCACATTTAGTGAACATAGTTGTATAGGGGATAACCTTCCGAGGTTATACCTTATCGTCACTTAGTTTAATTAGTTGTTATGATAGGTAGTTTATATGCCTTAGGTAAATGACCAAAATGCCCTTTTTATGCATAATTGGATTTTAAGCATATGTAACTTAAACTTTTGTCACTTAACTGATTATGCAACATATTTAAACATGTTAGGGCATATAATACTTGTCATAGGACTAGTTAGGCGTCTCGAACGCGCATTTGCGCAAACGACGCGTTAAAGTAGCATAAGCTACCTTAATGGGTCGTAACGGGTCGTAAGCACTTAGGATAGGGTCCGATTTAGAATGTAGGCTTTTTTTAAACCATATCACATGAGTTCCAATACTCATTTGGTTTGCAAGACCTCGTTCTACCCGATCTTCCGATTTAGGTGTCGATTTATTAACTAGCGATCCGATTACTAGGTGCTACTTGAATTCCTTGGTTTACTCGAGCTTTGCTAGTTCATTTAATCAAGGATACTTTGCACTTCGATGTGAGTACATAGTTCCCCTATTTTATGTTTTCGATTGTTTTGGGGTGATTCATTTGTGTTAAACGATTTTGATGCTTTTAACGACAATTTTCTAAAATGAATACTATGGTTTATATTAAACAAGAACGATTTCGATAATGTGAACGAACTTGTTGGACATATTTACATAACGAATAACATTCATTAACATTGATCAAGCCGACCAGTATTAGGTTATGGTACCATAGGATTTGCAAATCCCGTTATCGGACTACACCCATGGTTATGTATGGGGGTTATGTGGGTAACGACTGAAACTATTAATTGTTAACTTACCCTTTGGTGGTTTGTTAATACGAGTTGAACGATGGATGAGTTACGAAGGTTTGAATGTATTCCACGAGACGACCAAAAGTAGTTTTCACAATTAAAACAAGAACGATTTTGAACGATTGAAACGATTAAACGAGTTGAACGATTTGAACGATTTAAACAAGTTAAACGAATTATACGAACGATTGGTTTTTTGTTAGTGTTTAGATAATGGGACAGGTGTAATGTGATAAAAACATGGTAGATACGCCGTTGGTACTTCTTATATATAAGTGTTTTTATCATATTACATATCGTGGCGTTATTTAGTTCACTTGGGCGAACGATTTGAAACGATGTCACACAAACGATGTTTAGCAAACGATATAAACCATACGAGTTTTATTACGAGAACGATTTACGATTTGGGTTTACATAAACAAATGTTTTGAGTTAAGATTCATGGCATCGAGGTTTTGTAAACTATAACCAATCTGTTTTGAAGTGGCTATTCGTTTTACAATACAAATGTTTTACAAAACAAGGTTTCTATTATCAATTAACGAAGTTGTACGAGTTGTTTCAATATATAAACGAGCCATGAATCTGATACTCACACAAAACCTATGTACTCACCGGCATTTCTTTGCTGACCTTATTTTTACATATGTTTCAGGTGGTGTTGAATGATGTTGATTGCTACTAGGATGCATGCTCACTTAGGACTGGACAAGGCCTTAGTGACTTAATAACAATGATAGTCTATGTTTAACTTGTTTGTTTTAACTTGAAGACAATGTAAATTATCTCATAAATCAATAAAACGAAACCTTTTACTCCATGGTTGTGAAACAATAATTCTGTTGCTCCACTCCCCGACGTTTCTGCCGCGGATTCGTTGTTTTAACGCGGTCGGGGTGTGACATAAAAGAACCTCTAGATGAACCCGAACGCTTTCTAAGAAAAAGACTTAAAGCTAAAAACCAAGAGAAAGTTTCGGGGGACCCATTTCCAATGGCGGATCAACGTACTCTAATGGATTACCTACGACCTACGGTAGGTAATCTCGGCGCCACTATCAATGCACCGAATGTCGATGCCAACAACTTTGAACTTCGGCCACATTTGATACAAATGCTCCAAAACTCCGCAACTTTCCACGGGCTTGCGGACGAAGATCCCCATTTACATATTACCAACTTTTTGGAAATATGTGATACTTTTCAGATCAACGGAGCATCTAATGACGCCATCCGCCTCCGAATGTTCTCGTTTTCATTAAAAGACCGAGCCAAGGCTTGGCTTAACACCCTCCTAGTTGGATCGGTAAACACCTAGGATGAACTAGCCCAAAAGTTTTTGTATAAGTATTTCCCTCCTTCTAAAACGGCTAAATTAATGACTGAAATTAATACATACTCACAAGAGGACAAGGAATCTTTATATGAAACTTGGGAAAGGTTCAAGGAGCTACAAAGAAAGTGTCCTCATCATGGTCTTGCGGTATGGCAACAAGTGTCCATTTTCTATAATGGGTTGTTGCAACACACAAGACAAACACTTGACTCTAGCTCCGGGGGACTTCTAGCTAATCGTCGCCCAAATAAAATTTATAATCAAGTTTAGGAAATTGCTCAAAACAATTTTCAGTGGCACACTCCCCGAGGCACAAAATCTATTGCTCCGGGCGCCCTTAAGGTTGACGAAAGCACCTCTTTGCAAGCCCAAATCGAGGCCCTTTCTTCAAAAATCAAAAGGTTAGAAATGGCAAAAACGGCCTCGGTTATGGCTTGTGAAGAGTGTGGTGGACCACATGAAAATTGGAGTTGTATGAAAGAAATGGATAATCAAACAGAAACGGTAAACTACATTGACAATAGACCTAGGCCGTCAGGTCCGTCAACGGGTACCTACAACCAAGGTTGGCGTAACCACCCTAACCTTGGTTGGAGAGAACCCGGAAATAGTAGTAACCAACAAAATCAAAACCAACGAACAAACTTTCAACAACCAAGAAACGAGTCACAAAATTTCTCTCGACAACAACAAGGGGGACGAGAGAGGCTTGACTTTGACACCGAAAAGAAAAACTCGGATAGATTTCAACAAATGGAATCGAATTTAGAAATCAACAAGCTAGTATTCAAAACATTGAAAAACAACTAAATCAAGTTGCTCAAAATTTCTCCGAGAGACCACAAGGGGCATTACCCAGCAATACCGAAACCAACCCAAAGGCGCAAGTACATATCATCACGTTGAGAAACCGTACCGTAGGTCCCGAGGAGGCTCCGATACCTCCAAAGAGTCCGTCTATCCAAAACACAACTTCACCGACGCCCCAACAAGAGACGACTCCTCCACTAAATCAAGAGCCTACCAAGAATCCACCAGTACCGTACCCCGGTCGGTTACTTCGCCAAAAGAGCGATGAGCAATTCACAAAATTCATAAATTTACTAAAACAATTGCATATTAATATTTCATTTGTAGAAGTCCTAACCCAAATGCTTAAATATTCAAAATTTATGAGGGATTTTCTCACTCACAAAAGGAAAATTGAATCATTGCAATTAGTTAATTTAAGCAAAGAATGCTCTGCCTTACTACTCAACAAACTCCAACAAAAGAAGATCGATCCCGGAAGCTTCACCATCCCTTGTTCGAATGGGGGATCACCCATACGCAATGCACTAGCCGATCTCGGGCTAGTATCAACCTCATGCCCGCATCAATGTTCGACCAACTCGGACTAGGGAAAACAAGCCCTACAAAAATGAGCATACAACTCGCCGATAGGTCCATTAAATATCCACAAGGTGTCACCGAAAATCTATTGGTAAAAGTCGGAGACTTTGTCTTCCCGGCCGACTTTGTCATACTAGATATGGAGGAAGATATCGAAGTACCACTCATCTTAGGAAGACCATTCCTAGCTACGGCCCACGCAATGGTAGACATGAATGGTGGGACACTAACATTTAGGGTTGGGGACAAGGAGATGAAGTTTGGGGTTGGGAAAAGAGTAGAAGACGACGACCCGGTTAACTACATGAAATTCATTGACTCAAGTTTGGATGATGCTCTCCGACGGTGCAACATGGGATGCAAAACATCCCACTTGGGTAACATATGACTGACTTTGGGTCTAGCCAAGGACCCTTATAAACATGGCGCACCACGGAGACATTCCGCGGAACTATCTATATTTTAGTTTAGACTAACCTTTATGCTTTCTAGTTTAGTTTTAATTTTCAGGAATAAAACACACTTGGGATGATGGAGGATACTAAGGGAAACTTGAACCTACACCTCATGCACAAAAACAGAGCCCCCCGACAATTTTTCTTCATTACAGCAAGTTCAGCACGGGGCCATGCTCAGCCCACACGCCCCATGCTCAAGGGTCTGTAGAAAAATGCCCAGTACAGGTAACTGGACACGGGGCCGTGTTCACTGAACACGCCCCCATGCCCCGCCTTCTGTTAATTATGATACTGGCAATATGAACACGGGGCCGTGCCCGGATGAACACGGGCCCATGTCCAGACGGCCAGTAACATAAATTTTGTTTTTAACACCTTTTTACACATTCAATCAACCTAAAAACTTGTTTTTGGGACACATTGAGGACAATGTGTAATTTAAGTGTGGGGGGGGGGGGGATGCTAAAATCTTGAATTTTGTATGTCCTAATAACAAGCCTTACACAAAACTCTATTGGAACCGCTAATCACCCCAAATTTTTTTTGGGAATAACAAGTTCTAAAAAGGTTATATTTTTATAAATTTACAACCGATAGCGTCGTGATAAAAAGAACCAAAATAAGAAAATTATGAAACGGCAAAAAGTGAGTTTTGAGCCTTTATTGAGCATACAAGCATATATCTTTAAATTAAATGCTCCTTTTTCGTTTCTTGTGTGAATAACCGCTTGGTTTCTTATGACTCTAGAACTTGCCATGACGATACATTCCCGGTCCTTACCAACTTAAACCCAAGTAAGTAAATGATGGAGGGATTAGGACTAACCCTTTTTCTTTTCTACACCATTATTTTTCATTTTTTTACAACCTACCCAAAATCCCCCTAGTTAACCCCTTTGAGCCTAAACCTTTTCATTTCTAAACCCACAAAACAAACACCCTTTACCCACCATAACCTTTTTATTTTTAACCCTTTATTTTAGTAAAAAGCTCGGTTTTCATGTGACAATCCTTATAAAAAAATGAAGTATAGTAATAAACAAACAAGTTTCTCAAAAGAAACTTTGTTTGAAAATGCTTCGTTTGAATAAAAGTCACAGAAACAAAAAGTTTTACGACGACCGACACTTTTTACGCTTTTCGCCCTGTTTACTAACTACTAACCCAAAACCACATACCTTTAACCCAAGCCTAACCCTTCCCCAAGTACTCTTGATATTTACAAAGGTGTATAGTTAAAAGGAGGAGGCTTTATTGCTTGGCAAGCATATGGTAGAAGTAAGTTCCATGTCGGTCTCGAGTGTTTCACAAAAATACATCTTCGGCCGAGTGTTGAGTGATATCCTACGAGGTATGTGAACTTGTATATAAATGGAATTTTAAAAAGGCATGTTATGCCCAAATAAGTAATTTCTCTTATGAAAAGTTCTAATTGAATCATAACTTACAGGATTGTAAATAACATAAAAATAAAGCCTAATAAAGATCTTGGATTCCCGACACTCAAGACAAGCCCAAAACTTCTCTTCTACCAATTCCATTTGGGAGTGTAAGCCACATTATAAAGAGTTTTGCTTGAAGACAAGCAAAGATTCAAGTGTGGGGGTATTTGATGTGTGTAAAATGCAACATATAAATTACATCAAAAAAGGCATAAAACTAACCCCTTTTTAGTACTAATGTTGGAAAAAGTGTGCTTTTGTCTTCCTTTTGTATTTTCAGGATTAAATGAGCGTAAATGAACAAAAGGAGCAAATATGCAGCAAAATCTAACATAATTACAAGAAAAGGAACAAACGTGGCATGCCCGACCCCTCGACAGTATCTTCCCAAGCAAAAACAAGAAAACAGAAGGCTGATCACGGCCCCGTGTCCAGCGGACACGGGTGCGTAGCTAGATATCTGCAGAAAGGACAAAACTATAGAAGCTTCTATTCCCAACACGGGGCCGTGCCCAGCTCAGCACGGTCGTGGTCAACGCTAAGATTCGCAGAATCCGAGCAAATCTTGATACTACAGATAAGCTTCTACACACGGGGCCGTGCCCAGCGGACAGGGGGGCTTGTGGAGCTAATGCAAACAAAATTCAATTAATGAAGAAAGAGAAAGTGGGTGGACACGAGGCCGTGCACAATGGACACGGGGCCGTGTCCGGGCTTCTGTGCAGGCTATAAATAGAGGTGCTTGGTTCACTTCAAAGGCATCCCTTTGTAAACTACCACTCTACCACTTCACCCACACTCCACCACCATCACAACACCCACATCCACCACCATCATCCATCATCCATCTTAGAGTGTGTCTAGTAGTCTCGGGATCCAAGATTGATAGTAAGAGTTCTTGACAATCAAAGGCCATGTTTGCCTAAGTCTATGACAACCCTAACCTAAAACGTCAGTGACGCTAATCTGTGCCGTTATAATTTCGTTAAACTTAAACCTAACGTATAATAACTCCGTTAAATAGCATAAACCTATGTTTTTGGGCCGCCTTTACCCCTAACTACTTTGGGTCGGACGCTTTTGTCTTTGGGCCACTAACACATGTGAACCAATTTGGCCCAACTCGCATATTGTGATTATCTCGGCCCAATCCCTTTCTTTTGCTTCTTATACATAAACTAAGGGTGTTAATAATACAATCTAGTATTGCAAACCGTAAACAAGCATCCCCCCATCAACAAATTGCGACGACAGACCCCCCCTTCGGCGATGCCCTTTTCTCTTAGAGATCATCCTTGGTGCCTAGCCCTATGCATAGCCTGGTTAGTTTATAGCATCTAGGTTTTCTTATCTGTGTATATTCGTGTTGATTATTGATGTTGATCGTTTACACACCTTGTTTAGAAGTAATAATACTTATTGATAACAATGAATTATGTGTGAAAATCTGATATGTGATTGGATGATGATTAGCGTATGTGTATATTTGAATAAGTGTTTTGTAATCATCAACTGCCATGAGAAACTTATAGGATGGTTATGTGAATTAATGATGAAACAACGAATCGGTAAACCTAAACGTATAGCAAAACCGAATGACTATATGCGTTGATTGATTTTGATGTACCGATCTATAAAAGTAAGTGTAAGTTGTAATTGTTCGAAACTACCAATTGTATTCGGTCCAATTAGAATGTTCACTAAATTCACAAAAGTCAAGCAAATCAATTATGATATATCAGTAGTTTATTGTGGTCCAATACATTTGAGGATGAGTGGCTGACAAGTTGATAAGATAACCTTTATTAAAACTGGCGGCCATGTGTAGCCTGGATTTAATCGAATAGGGATGTCATTGTCAGTCTAGGGAATGTTGAGTATTAAATAAGGCTATGATAGGTTATGAATTTCATTGAAATCAGATATGATGAGAAGTGATCGGATTCGATTGTGATAGTGACATACTGTTCTACTAGATTAGTAATTGGTAAGGTGTTAGGCTTATGATTCTCGATCTATGTGATGTATTGAAATATTATTGGGAAGTTGGTAACTGCCTATCGATTAGGTGATGAAAGTCCATCATCAACTAAAACCTCGACGAAACATGGAGTTTCATCACATACACCTTCACGACGAAACTTAGTGTTTCGTCACATACATAAAGCAGACGAAACTTAGTGTTTCCTCACACACGTAGATCCGACGAAACCTAGTGTTTCGCCACACCTACATGTCGCCCTTGGGCCTTATAGATTCGTTTAGGCCTGCATTGTTTTGGGTCACACAAAAGGGAGCCCGATCGCACACCTTATATGGGTTTACAATGAACTGCACACTTGCAACTGGGTCGCACAATTCAGTTGGGCCGTAGTAGCTGGGCCGCGCATTTGCATATGCAAGACTGAACTGTTAAGTGTTATGGTTGAACAACAGACTGGTGAAATGATCTTGTTTATGGCCCGTCTATGTGTTATGTGATGGTGTGTGTAATGTACATTATGTTGTTGTTATGTTGTTTGGCTAACTAATGAACGTTATGATGCCCTAGAATGCATGATGTGTTGTATGATTTATTGATGTATTATAGATGGCCCAGTAGTGTGATGTATATGTTATGTGGTAATCCTCTTGTGCGACTACGTGAACAACTTGTAATGCAAACATGTATGAGGCATAAACATCTGTTATGTGAATGTATGATGGACTAATGAGTAGCATGGTTGACTGGTATGACTGATGATATGTGCTTCACTTGTTCACTACTTGCATAATGGGATACATGATTTATGTGTACACAAAACTAACTGTCACATGGTAACCATATTAGGATTTGGTTGACCAACTGTAAACAAGTAATTAATCAAACCGAGCAAATCAAGGTGAGTTCACTGCTCTTTTCCAAGCATGCATCCCGGGGAGGGATATCGGGTAACATTCCATGGAGGAATGTCAGGTTAATGGGATGTTTGTTATTACTCAGTGTCTATCATATAAGACCCCTTACATCTACCGATAGTTGCCGGGAAGGCAACGAGGTATTTAGTTGATAGCGCTATTTGGATTGGCACCCTCACACCGTACCGAGTAGGACGGGCGTGAACTATTTACCTTGACCACTTGACCAATGCTTTGATAGAGGCATTGGGGTTGGGCAAACACACATCTTGTGGCCACTTACGGTAATCGAGTTAATAACAACATTAAAACAAATCATTGAACAGTTTTATACACATATGTGGTAACTAAACGCGTTAACAAAACTTTGAACTCACCAGCGTCGTCTGACACACTTGTCTACATGCTTGCAGGTCGTTAGGTTCTTGACACAGACTTGCTATCTGGGAGTGCTGGAGTGGTCATGGGTCGAGACTCTCGGATATATGCTCGTTGATTATGAACACTTGTTGTGAAACAATGGATTTATTATTTACTTTATGCTTCCCCTGAATAACTACTTGATTTAACTTATGCATTGGATTTATATTTTGCAATTAATGGAATGTTTTATTTAAATATTACGCGTAGTTCAATGTGATTGGTGGCTTGGATCCTGGTACGTCACACATCCCGCGGTGATTCCGCATGTGGTATTTTGGGGGTGTGATAGTTTGGTATCAAAGCCACTGGTTATAGTGAACTAGGTTTTAAAACGTTTTCATAAAACCAGACTATAACCGAACACCTTCGAAAATCGACCATGACACTCAGCTCCAGATTGCAAGGTTCGTCTTTCGTTTACTCATTGTACTGCATAACTAGTGAACACTTACATATGATATTGCATGAGATTGCACATTTAGCACAACAGTATGGATTTATGAGTTACCTGCATGTGTTGAGTGGTTGATAGTGTGGTGTTACCTTAGACATTCATGACTCATGTTTAGAGATGTTCTTTGTTTGTTTGCTATTCAAGCCTGAGGAACCATTTGACATGAGTTAGTAGGAGCTGAGATGAGCATGCAAATCACACTATTATTGTGGGTGCACACATAATAATAATGTGGGGTGCATGCGAGTCCCAGTGAGGCTTAACAAGTGTAAAAGGGGTCCTGTTCTGTTGTTTGATCAATGTGAAATGTAACAAGTATATGGGAGTCATAGCAGTGATAGTCTCCTACTCGAATGTGACCTTTTCACCTCTCTCTAAATTCTTACAAATCTTGATGCTATCGAGTATTACCTGAACACCCATCTGAACGCCTAGCGAACGGTGTAGATTGTTAGGTGCATGTACGAACGTCCGTGAGTTGGATGTCGCAACGTCGAATGATTTGTTTATACCTTTCTCACTCATCTTCGTTTGCTGGAACTCAACGTAATGATGCCTTAGAACCCGAAGTGCGATCACTAATGCAACACACTAGCAACATACTGTGTATTGCTCAATCGACTTGGAAGATCGATGGACAGGAGGATGATCGTAGTATCTCACTGACTTCAGCATTAGAACGGCCTTTGTTTCTGGCAACGAACACCAGCAAATTGGCTTCAATGGAATCTTTAACCCTGGTAAGCGACTTATGGGAGTCGACTCTTACAAATCAATCGAGGCATAAGCGGTGACAACTGATTATAGTGTGGAATATGTGACTACCAGCACAGTGATTAGCGCTTTAGGGCGTGGCACAGAATGTGGGAAGATGGACTGGGTTGGTGAAAGATCGTAGAGTTTCGTTTCAGGCAACGACATTAGAGGCAACAGTCATGGCAACACCAAGGTACTTGTAATAGTAGCCTACAGTATGGAAATGAGGGTGCCTACGGCATGGATTGGCCATTGATAATTCAAGATGACAACAACCAAGGGAACGATGACAGTATTGGGAATCCACGTGATCGTAACAACAACATTGGTAGTGGTGCTCACGGAAGAACATTTAGGATTGACGTGGGCGACGACAGGATAATAGCAACATGGTAGCTTGAATGGGTAGCAAATCGCTTCGTCTCGGATCTGTTTAACCCTGATGCTTCTCGAAACCAAACCTGTTGTGGAAACCAGCCGATGGCAAATCAATTGAAACCTCATATGTTCGTTGGGATGCAACCTCGACCTTGTGGGACAAGTGTTCGGCATCGACTTTTCTCCTACTATCTTTGATGGTTTCGATGCAGTAGTTGTGTAGATTGGTTAACTGGATATCGCGTAGATATACCCTGTGGGAAGAAATTTTGCACCACATTATATTTTGAAGTGTTAGAGTGGTGTAAAGGTTAGCATCATATCCGCAAAGATGGCCCAGAAGTGTCCACGGAAGGATTATCCCGCTATGTTAGCACACGTTACTGATGTTGGGACTAAGGAGGTGAGGATCGAGGATCCACCAATGGTTCATGATTCCTCTTGGTGTGCTACTCAAGGAACTTTCGGGTTTACTTCCATAACTGTTAGGCAGAATCTCCGTTTGATCTCATGCCAGCGACAGCCTTAATTCTTCGTAGTTCTTACTGTCTTGCGCCAGGAGGGATGCAAGAACTGTCAAATCAACTACAGAGACTGTGGGACAGAAGTTTTTTTGGACCTAGTTTTCGCTCCGGGGAGCCCCATTTATATCCGTGAAGATAAGCCTTTTCGTATGCATACTGATTATCGAGGACTCAACAAAGTGGCAGTCAGGAACCGTTTGCCCCGACCATGTATTGACAACCTGTCAACTAGTTGCAAGAGTCAAGCTCCCATTCGAGGATTGGCTAACAAACGAACTATCATCAGATGGAAGTCCAAGGGGGAATGCTCTTAGAACGGCATATCAAACGCAATGCGGCCAGTGCGACTTTGTACACCATGTCCATCAAGATAATCAACACACCAGCAGCTTATGAACCACCAGAATCGACCGTGTTTATTAATGACGTTTTGGGTCATTTCCTGGAGGAAGGGACATCATGGAAGACATCCGTATCCTATCTTAGAGCTCCTGAGGGAGGAGTCATTACGTGTGAAGTCTTGTTAAACGTAACATCTAGATTCGAGAGATGCATTTTGATCATGTAACCAACAAAGTGGGAATATGCGTGGATCGTGCTAGGATCCATTTTGTTAGAAACTGATTGACACCAAAGATTCCTTCGAGGGTACAACAATTTCTTGGTTTCGGTGGTTGCTGTTGTAGATTCATCACAGGATTTTCGAAGATTGTGTAGCTTAACTCCCTTAAGCACAACATGGTGCTGTGTCCTTGGGAGACAAAACAGGAGAACGTCTTTCCAGCTTTCGAATCCCAACTCTGCAATGCACTGAGCATCGTCTTCGCCTGAGGGTGCGAGTGATCTACTGGTATGCCTTGAGGGTTCAAATCAGAGTCCCAGCTACACATCGATGCAACATGAGAAAGTGATGGCTTACGTAGTGGATTTACAAGAAGAGTTACACGAGATCCAACCTGCGGCGGAAACCATGGCCTTTGGATTCAAGTGGAGGCATTACTTGGACGGTACCAAATGCACTACTTAGACCGATCACAAGGGCCTTTCGTGCACCCTGTTTACGAAAGAGCTAAATCAGTTAATGGCACCGCTGGATGGAACTTTTGGATGATTACGACTGTGGAACTTGAATATGCACGAGCTTTGCAGCTCACTAACGACTCTAACCTACCTGATCAGATCTGCCCTGCTCAAATCAAAGCACTGAAAGAGGAGAATATCACCTGGGTGATCGATGATTGTCCCACGTAACCAGCACGGTTTCTCGCAATCAAGGAAACAGATGAGTCTTCACAGCTGTGGATGTTCCTCTGAGAGAGGCGGATTTTAGGCACGAGGTGCCAACTCCTGTTACCTCTGATTTTGATCTATGTTTGATTTATGACAGACAACACATAACACCCTTGGCTCATATCTAGGCATGAGCATTGGACAAACGGTCAAAGTAAACGAACCATCCAGACACTCGAAGGCATGCTGTGAGCATGTGAGTGATTGAATTTAGTAAGAGTAAGAAGGACATCTACCTTTGGTTGAGTTCTACTGCAACAGTCACCATTTTGGTATTTAGACAGCTCCTTTGAGGCATTTCATGGACAGTAGCATTAATCTCCTTGTTGGATTAAAGTGGGGGACAACCTAATCACGGGTCCAGGACTTGCACTCGAAATTCTTGGGAAGATTGCTTGGATCGTAAATCGTTTGGCTGTAACGCGTGACCGTCAGGAAAAGCTGATGAGCTTAGGAAACACTGGGAGTTCGCTGTAGGCGAACGTGTCATAACCAAAAATCTCACCCTGGGAGTGTGCGGTACGCTATGGAAAAACGTGGCAACCTCAGTTTACGATACGCTGGGACATTTGGAGTTCTGGTAACGTTCACGATGTCATTTACGTTTCAAATCTATAGATTAACAACAACTTGCAGCTCATCGAGGAATCCATCAAAAACAGGAACCAGGAAGTCAAGGTCAGTAAGCATAGTCGAATTTCAATCACGAGAGTTCATTGGAACTCAAGACGTGGACCGGAGTTCACGTGGGGACGCACTAATCGGAGTGAGTCCTAGTACCCTCAGCAATTCAAACGGTTGTATCAACTTCGGATATCATTGGTGAATTTCGGGACGAAATTCCATTACAAGTTGGGGATGATGTGGCACCTGAGGAAAATCTACAGCAATCTTGATTTATCACCTCACTTCTCTGTGCTTGCTTGTCAAATTTCGGGACGAAATTTCTTTCAAGTTGGGGATGATGTGACAACCCGAACCTGAAACATCAGTGACGCTAATCTGTGCTGTTATAATTTCGTTAAACTTAAACTTAACGTATAATAACTCCGTTAAATAGCATAAACCTATTTTTTTGGGCCGCCTTTACCCCTAACTACTTTGGGTCGGTCGCTTTTGTCTTTGGGCCGCTAACACATGTGAACCAATTTGGCCCAACCCGCATATTGTAATTAACTCGGCCCAATCCCTTTCTTTTTCTTCTTATACGTAAACTAAGGGTGTTAATATACAATCTAGTATTGCAAACCCTAAACAAGCATCCCCCATCAACAAATTGCGACGGCAGACCCCCCCCTTCGGCGAAGCCCTTTTCTCTTAGAGATCATCCTTGGTGCCTAGCCCTATGCATAGCCTGGTTAGTTTATAGCATCTCGGTTTTCTTATGTGTGTATATTCGTGTTGATTATTGATGTTGATCATTTACACACCTTGTTTAGAAGTAATAATACTTATTGATAACAATGAATTATGTGCGAAAATCTGATATGTGATTGGATCATGATTAGCGTATGTGTATATTTGAATAAATGTTTTGTAATCATCAACTGCCATGAGAAACTTATAAGATGGTTGTGTGAAGTAATGATGAAACAACGAATTGGTAAACTTAAACGTATAGCAAACCCGAATGAATATATGCGTTGATTGATTTTGATGTACCGATCTGCAAAAGTAAGTGTAGGTTGTAATTGTTCGAAACCACTAATTGTATTTGGTCCAATTAGAATGTTCACTAAATTCACAAAAGTAAAGCAAATCAATTATGATATATCAGTAGATTATTGTGGTCCAATACATTTGAGGATGAGTGGGCTGACAAGTTGATATGATAACCTTTATTAAAAGTGGCTACCATGTGTAGCCTGGATTTAATCGAATATGGATGTCGTCGTTAGTCTAGGGAATATTGAGTATTAAATAAGGCTATGATAGGTTGTGAATTTCATTGAAATCAGATTTGATGAGAAGTGATCGGATTCGATTGTGATAGTGACATACTGTTCTACTAGATTAGTAATTGGTAAGGTGTTCGGCTTATGATTCTCGATCTATGTGATGTATTGTAATATTATTGGGAAGTTGGTAACTGCCTATCGATTAGGTGACGAAAGTCCTTCATCAACTGAAACCCCGACGAAACATGGAGTTTCGTCACATACACCTTCACGACGAAACTTAGTGTTTCGTCACATACATAAAGCCGACGAAACTTAGTGTTTCGTCACACACGTATAGCCGACGAAACCTAGTGTTTCGCCACACCTGCATGTCGCCCTTGGGCCTTATAGATTCTTTTGGCCCTGCATTGTTTTGGGTCGCACAAAAGGGAGCCCGATCGCACACTTTATATGGGTTTACAATGAACTGCACACTTGCAACTGGGTCGCACAATTCAGTAGGGTCGTAGTAGCTGGGCCGCGCATTTGCATATGCAAGACTGAACTGTTAAGTGTTTTGGTTGAACAACAGACTGGTGAAATGATCTTGTTTATGGCCCGTCTATGTGTTATGTGTTATGGGATGGTGTGTGTAGTGTACATTATGTTGTTGTTATGTTGTCTGGCTAACTAATGAATGTTATAATGCTCTAGAATGCATGATGTGTTGTATGATTTATCGATGTACTATAGATGGCCCAGTAGTGTGATGCATATGTTATGTGGTAATCCTCTTGTGCGACTACGTGAACAACTTGTAATGCAATCATGTATGAGGCATAAAATATGTTATGTGAATGTATGATGGACTAATGAGTAGCATGGTTGACTGGTATGACTGATGATATGTGCTTCACTTGTTCACTACTTGTATAATGCGATATATGATTTATGTGTACACAAAACTAACCGTCACATGGTAACCATATTAGGATTTGGTTGACCAACTGTAAACAAGTAATTAATCAAACCAAGGAAATCAAGGTGAGTTCACTGCTCTTTTCCAAGCATGCATCCCGGGGAGGGATATCGGGTAATGTTCCAGGGAGGAATGTCAGGTTAATGGGATGTTTGTTATTACTCAGTTTCTATCATATAAGACCCCTTACATCTACCGATAGTTGCCGGGAAGGCAACGAGGTATTTAGTTGATAGCGCTATTTGGATTGGCACCCTCACACCGTACCGAGGAGGACGGGCGTGAACTATTTACCTTGACCACTTGACCAATGCTTTGATAGAGGCATTGGGGTTGGGCAAACACACATCTTGTAGCCACTTACGGTAATCGAGTTAATAACAACATCAAAACAAATCACTGAACGTGTAAACAAAACTTTGAACTCACCAGCGTCGTCTGACACACTTGTCTGCATGCTTGTAGGTCGTTAGGTTCTTGACACGGACTTGCTATCTGGGAGTGCTGGAGTGGTCATGGGTCGAGACTCTCGGATATATGCTCGTTTATTATGAACACTTGTTGTGAAACAATGGATTTATTATTTACTTTATGCTTCCGCTGAATAACTACTTGATTTGACTTATGCATTGGATTTATATTTTGCAATTAATGGAATGTTTTATTTAAATATTACGCATAGTTCAATGTGATTGGTGGCTTGGATCCTGGTACGTCACACATCCCGCGGTGATTCCGCATGTGGTATTTTTGGGGTGTGACAAAGTCTCTTACATCACTTGGTGAAGACAAGCATTTAGTGTATTACTTTTGATTTTTAATCTTTTCGCACTTTTTATTTGGTTTTGTATTAATGACTTTAATGACTAGTTTCTTATGTTGAAGGTGAAACTTCCTTATCATTTGTCCATGGTGTCTTGGCGTTATTTTACTGTCTGTATAAAATAAAAGATTTACACCATTCATATCTCTACGGTCTATATAGAGATATGTTGGCTACCTGGTCGGGGGTTAAGGAAATGGTTTGGTAAGGTTCTTGCCTTGTTCAGTGTATAGATCCTGGAAGGACTTGGTTCAAGCTTACTTGGACCTCCTTCAATACCCATTGGTATTGGATGGCGGGGGTGTGAATGACTTGACCCCCTCATATGTAAACTACTATTAATACATTAACCCGGCTACTTGGGATTGTATCCCTGCTGACTCAAACCACTTAGCCGAGGGTAACGTCACCTTCAAAAGAGGGGCCTACCACATTACGCATTAATAACTTAATTAATTATCTTTCAATATTCCGACCCTTTAGGATTGTATCCTTGCTGACTCAAACTACTGGGTTGAGGGTAACGTCACCTTCAAAAGAGGGGCCTACTACTATAACTAAGATAATCTCTTAAAAAGTGTAAAAGTGCGGAAATCATCAAAGGTTACACTAAAGGCGAGTCAGATCCAAGTGATTCATCTTGTCTATCTATTTTTTATTTTATTTTTATTTTCAGCATTTTTCATTTTTATTTTCATATTTAAAACTTTTTCTAAAATTTTGATTTGATTAGACGTTGAGGATAAACTGGTACTAAAAGCTCTTGTGTCCTTGGACGACCTCGGTATCTTACCAACGCTATACTACGCTCACGATGGGTGTACTTGCCCATATGTGTGTTTAGTGTTAGTAAAATATCGTGTTTTGTAAATTTAAAACTTGACTAAAGTGTTAAAAAGGGCTTAAAATATACATAAAAACCTATAACGCGGTACGCACATCACTTCTCTAACAGTCTTAATAATATAAGTCATGGCATCTATAATTCCTTATGCCACTATGTGTTAAATGGCACTATTATCTATTTGGTTTCCGTTATTATCATTATCAGGTATTCATTATCAGGTATTCATTATCACAGAATAGAATTCAATTATTTATACACAATCACATGAACAAGTTGGTCAAAAACGTCGATCATTGCGACATTTATTCTTTTTCTATAGTACAAAATTACACGTATATCTAGGTCATTTCTAAGTTCCGTTCATCCTAGTACTGCATTTCATTCTCATTGTATTTCCAAACTAGTCGTTCCCCTATCTGTCTGATTCTATTTCCCTCATTTACTAAATCTTCTCCATACTGATGGAGTTCCTCCACCTGTTCTAGACTCATTGGTGGACTAATGGTTTAGGTGGAGGTACGGGTTCCTCGTAAGGGTCTCTGCTATTCATTTCGAAAAAGGTCCTATCAATTTCCTTCCACGGATCTAGTTCTAGAGGTTTTAGTTCTTCAGGTGGGTATAAGGCCGAATATGACATATTGTCATCAAACCATGAGTCATATCCTAGAGGATGTTGTAGGATTGGGGATTCGATCTAAACGAGTCGATCAGAAGAGTTCTCGATCAATACGAAAGGCGGAATCAGACGTATTGATGTTATATCAGCTAGATTTGCACGTAGAATCACTTTAACTGTTGATTGTATTGATTTGATAGTGTTTACAAATCATTCGACACTTCAGCAGCACTTCGTCTCCGGAATCACAAAGTTACAAATGAAGATCCAAGACCACCTATTTATAGGAATGCCAGACCCCACTGTAACACCCCGTGTTTTCGAAAGTCAAAGTCAAAGTCAAGGTCAAAGTCAACGACCGATTATACGACGTGACTTGTAGTAGATTTCTTTTCTGTATTTATTTTAGTTGTATTATGTGTAGTAAGTGTCAATAAATGCAACAATCGAAGTATGTTAGTCGCTATTCTAATCAACTTACGACTGTGAACTATAGGAAGTAACAATGCGATAAAGTTAATTAATCGATAATCGACCTATGCTAATCGAATCGACATCGAACCGTAATACGAACATCAACTCGACTTATGTATCTTGTTATTATATACATGTGTGTGTGCCTTATGTGTTACTTGTGCATGTTTATTTATGTTATGTGTGTTAATCAATCGAAACGCAATCGAACTCAATCGAACCCGAACTCGAATCGAAATCGAACTGTGATAAATAGTGGAGAAGAGATTACGCGAGATATGAATTAGTTGGGACTGAAAGTAATTTGATTAGGAAACCCTATCGTGTCGAACCGCACACAATCGAAATCGAAACGTTAAAAATCATCGCGTCAAACACTCAACCCAGGTGCCATCCGATCGGATAGCCACCTTGCCATCAAGTCAGGTGCCATCCGACCAGGATGTCATCCGACCTGAACGCCATCTGGGCGGTGTGCCATCCGACCGGATAGCCCTTTCCTCTTTTGGAATCCTATAAATACCCCTGTCATTGTCATTCTTTCTACTTTTGGAAGCCCTTTGTCCGAACAGCTCGTGCACACCACCTTTTCTCAGATTTCTTCCGATTCCGGTAAGATTTCATCCTAAATCTTGTACTTTCTTGATCTACACGCACTCCTACACATATCTATCTTTTAAATCTTAATTTTTAACAGTGAAATCACTAGATTTTGGGTGTTCTAGGATGACGTTATCATGTGTTCTTGAAGAACTTCATGTTTGGACTTCAATCCACCAAGAACAACCGAGTTCTAACCGATTTCCATACAAATATACAAGATCTTTTACAGATCTACACAAATCAGTGGTGAAAAGGATTGAAAGAATGTTTTCTAACTTCTTTCAACTGTTTTACACTCAATACACTCAAAACCGATAGAATCGGACTAGGTTCTAGTCTCCTACTCATTTCTAGTGTTGCACTAGTTCTAGATCTGGATTCTACATAAGAGACCACCGATTTCGGGTTAAACAAGAACCACCGTCTTGAACCGGTAACCGACCGAACTAGGGTGATTCCTGGTCGGTTTGGCCACTTGGGTCAAAGAGGGGATTCTGTTGGTTAACACGTTGTCAAAATGTCTCGATAAAATGACAAACCATCAAAACCATCAAGTGTTAGACGAACGGAACAATCAGAATGGATTGTTGTCCGAACGGATTGCCATCCGAACGGATAGTACATCCGACTGGATTGTGTTGGTTAACACGTTGTCAAAACGTCTCGATAAAACGACAAACCATCAAAACCATCAAGTGTTAGACGAACGGAACAATCAGAACGGATTGCTGTCCGAACGGATTGCTGTCCGAACAGATTGCCATCCGAACGGATAGTTCATCCGACCGGATTGTCATCCGATCGGATCACACTTGGGACCCACAACTTCAACGACCTCAACTAAAGTAAGAGTATCGAACGGATTGCTATCCGATCGGGTTACCATCTGATCAGATTACTCTTCGGATCATGAGATACTAGGACTTTAAAGACTTAAACAATTTTCAACATGTTCAACACCAAGGTTGCCACCCGATCGGATGACCATCCGATCGAGCGACCCTTTTGTTGCGAACTTAGTTTCCACTAAGTACTCTCGTCACTAAAGTCACCGTCCAACCGGATCACTGTCCGACCGGATAACGATCCGAACGGATCGTTGTCCGCACGACTAAACGTTCGATCGATCGACCGACCTGAAGGATAGAGATACTTAAGTGTTTTCAAAATGCTACAATGAAAACTTCAAAAGACAAGCCATCATACACAAACACATCTTTCTCATAAGAAGAAACAATCTACTCGAATAGTCATCCGACAGGACAAGCTATCCGACCGGATGACCATCCAAACGGATTGTTAACCGCATGGATTGTTGTCCGATCGGATTACCATCCGATCGAACTGCTATCCGACCCACCCACACCTTGTATCGTTTCACTCGTCACTTATCGTTATGCTATCGAATCTATTCAGGCTAACCTTACTCGCTAAGCGCTCCCTTCAATCCATCAATCGCTGTGAATATACTCGATCCCTTTTTGCTTTAAGCACTTTTGGGTGTTACATACGTTACAACTATTCAAATCACATCAATCACACTACTCAACACTATTTGAACGCTAACCGTTAATGCATGTTATACGTGGCTTATGAATGCTTGTTTGTTATGTTTACACATGGAATGCTGTCTACCTGCCTTAGCAACGATAGTACTATAGTTTGGACTCAGCACCCGTTCACCCGGGGGTTGTTAAGGACAATTACTTGCATGGATTACAGTGGTATTCATGTATTGTGAACTGCCTCGGGCAGTCAACTCGTAGTCATTGGTATCGATGGATCTATGTCGATAACTAACGTGCCTCATTTCGCTATGTGTACGTGCTGGTTATGCGTAAACGAATTCGAACTCTATATGCTATTATCAAACTTGTATGCTCACCTTTACATTATATGTATTGACTTTATTTTAACGTATGTGGCAGGTGCTTAGGATGCACACTTGCTAGGAAGTTAAGGCTAGAATAAAGCTTTAGACCCAACAAATAGTTGTCAGTAGATAATGGATTATGGGTCTCTAGAAGCAGATAAACAATTGCTACATTTGAATCTGAGTTGTCAGAACAGAAATATTTGCCTAGTTTTTGTCTGTAATAATTTGTTTACTGTTTGAGACATGGTATGGGACATGTTATTTAAATTGAATGGTAATGATAATTGTTATGGAAACTTCTGGACAATCTGTTTCGCTTAGTGCCATGCCCCGATGATTTCGCCATCGGTTGGGTTGTGACAGATTGGTTTCAGAGCCATAACTATAGGGAATTAGGCAAGACTCGACCTAGTCCGGGTCGATGTCTTAGAAACCTAGTCTACAGTTAGGAACCAACAGACCGACTTGTGCATATCCGGTAGGGATTATGAACGAGTTTATTCCTCGCTATGCTACACTATCACTGCACTCGAGTTTTCAATTATAAATGGGCAATAAAAGCTGAGATTAGGTGTGAAAACCGCAAACTCTCGACTAAAGTTGCCTAATCAACCCGCCTTTTTCCTACAAACAAGGAGAATTATGCCAAATCAGGAGTGAAATCCACATTTTGATGAATAATCTCCTCTAATTTATCAAAACAAGAGCGAAATTGTTAAGATAGGGGTGAAACCCTAACCTTGACGACTTGTTCCGCACTTTTACAAAACTCTCACCAAAGTCTCAACGGACTCCAATGATTTGAAGTCACGATACGGCTAATGGAACACGTGCCGAACGCCCAAGAATCGAGGCCAAGGCATAGTTCCGGAGGCTAAATGTGCACAATCGATCCTTGAGAATAGTTGAATCACTTTGGGTAGTCGAAGTCTAATAGCCGCAGACAATCCATTTCTTGATTTTATGTGTTTCGATTCTGAGCCCGCATTTTGCTGACTCTGATAATTCGTCGATTTTGTGTGCTTATATATGTGTTTACCTGTTTATGTGATTAATTTTTTGGAGATTTACTTGATTTTTTCTTTCACTTCAATCGACACGTACGACTCGCACTGCATTTCTATCTCAAAACGCTGACAAATCGTTAAACTAGGAACGACCTTATGCTACATTATACGCTTATACTACACTACTCGATATACTAAACGCGACCGCTATATTCGAACACTCGCGAACCTTGAATGCTAGGTTTTGTATTTTGAGATGGTCAGAATACTCTGCGTGCCTCTATATGCTCCTATATGCCTCTTGTGATTACATGATTATGTGCCTTTGTGGATTCTGTGCTTTACGTGCTTACGTGATTATGTGCTTCCGTGACTACGTGAATCTGTGAATTCGTGCCTATGTGTTATGTGATTACGCCTGTTACTGAGCTTTAGTAGGTAGTAAACGTGTGAGGTGAGATTCGAATGCTATGTGTTGAGTTCCGTGACGATGTCTAATGCAGACAATGTCATCTGGATCCCGCCATACCCCACTTTCTCGTCAAGAAAAGAGAGACAAACGCCTTGCCGCTATCATAGCTAAACAAGTAGCAAAGGCGGTTGCCCTGGTAGCAAACGCCTTTACGAGAACGTCAGCAAATCGTTCGAGGAGTCAAGAACCGATGCTCCTAAAGCTGCCGCCAAGACTCCCTTCAGTTTCAAGCAATTCAAGGCTTGTGGGCCGAAAGAATTCACTGGCGAGGGAGGTCCTACTGCATTATTCCAATGGTTTGACTCCATTGAGGTCACCCTACGAAAAAGCGGTTGCCCTGATGACCTCCGTACTCTGAATGCTATCGGTGTCTTCCAGTCACGTGCTCTAGACTGGTGGACAGCCGAAAGGAACAAACGAGGGAACGATGCAGCCTACAGTCTGTCGTGGGACGAGCTCAAGGAAGTTATGCTAGAGGAATTATGCCCTCCTCACGAACGTCAAAAGCTAGAAGATGAATTTTGGCACATACAGCAAAAGGATGGTGATAATGCTGCTCTTACTGCTCGCTTCAAACAGCTCAGCATTATTTGTCCCGATCAAGTTAAGACTCCAGACATGACGATCAAGAAGTATATCCGAGCCCTGCCTGACTGTGTTGCCGATTTCATGCAAGCGGCTAAGACTAAGACGATCGAAGAGACTTACATACTGGCCGCTGAAATCAACGACAAGCGGGTCAAGGCCGGTGTCTGGGATAAAACTTCGAAGCACCTGCATCAAGCTACCACTACCGCACCAACTGCAGAACCCACCTCATCGAGCAACAAGAGGAAGAACAAGCGAAAGAACAGCTCCAGCAACAAGAACTGTGCGATCACTGCTGCACCAGTTCAAGCAGTACCAGCCCAACATCGTCAAGTAGCGGCGCCTGTGGCAAATGCACTACCTGCTAAGCGTGCATACACAGGGCCACATCCGCTCTGCCCTACTTGTACCTACCATCACCCGACTACCATCGCTTGCCGATACTGTGCACACTGCAACATGTACGGTCACTTTACCACCAACTGTCGTATCCGACAAGCTCCTGCTCATCAAGCTCTACTCACTGCTCCTCAGGGTCAACAAGCTCCTCAGGCACCCGCAGTCAATGCCAGAGCTTGCTTCGCATGTGGCGACCCGAACCATTTCGCCAACATGTGCCCAAACAGGGTTATGAAACAAGAGCCCCAGCAGGAGCAGCCTCAGCAGCAACAGCACCAGCAACAACAACAACAAGCAGCCCGTGCCCGAACTTTCAACCTCAACGTGCGACAAGCTCAAGCCGACAACTACGTGGTCAATGGTACGTTCCTTGTGAATGGTATTTATGCTTCGTGTTTATTCGATACTGGAGCCGATAATTGCTTTGTTTCGTACGAATTCGAGAAGCTCCTTAGTCGTAAACACTCCAAACTCTCCTCGACATTCGAAGTTGAAGTCGCTACTGGAAGAACCGTCGCCGTAAATTCTGTTCTCCGTGATTGTACTCTTGAGCTCAACAATCACATATTCCCAATCGACCTTATTCCGATGCAACTCGGAAGTTTTGACGTTATAGTAGGCATGGACTTTCTTCGCGAAAACCATGCTGAGGTTGTGTGCTTCGACAAGATGATTCGATTCTCACTCGCAAACGGTGATCTATTGTGTGTCTATGGTGAAACTGCTTCGAAAGGCCTCAAAATCATGTCATGTATCCAGGCTAGCAAGTATCTCCGCAAGGAATACAGAGCTTTCTTGGCAAACATCGTAGTAGCAGAGAAGGAAAAGAAAGAGAAGAAGGAAGCGAAAGACGTTCCTGTGGTTCGTGAATTTCCTAATGTATTCCCTGACGATCTTCCTGGTCTACCACCAAGTCGTGATATCGACTTTCGAATTGACCTTATTCCTGGATCCAACCCCGTTGCCAAAGCTCCTTATCGACTCGCGCCGTCCGAAATGCGTGAACTCTCTAACCAACTCCAGGAATTACTTGAGAAAGGCTTCATTCACCCGAGCACCTCTCCTTGGGGCGCGCCAGTCCTTTTCGTCAAAAAGAAAGAAGGGTCGTTCCGGATGTGCATCGACTATCGGGAATTGAATAAGTTAACTATCATGAACCGCTATCCCCTATCCCGAATCAACGATTTGTTTGATCAGCTACAAGGTGCTACATGTTTTTCGAAGATCGACCTACGTTCAGGCTATCGCCAACTGAGCATACAAGAGGAGGATATACCCAAAAACGCGTTTCGAACCCGTTATGGCCACTACGAATTCGTTGTTATGCCTTTTGGTCTAACCAACGCACCAGTGGTTTTCATGGATCTGATGAATCGCGTCTGTAAACCATATCTCGACCGTTTCGTCATTGTGTTCATCGAAAATGTCCTGATCTATTCCAAGTCAAAGGCCGAACACACGCAACATCTACGTTTGGTTCTCGAACTGCTCCATGGGAATCAACTCTACGCCAAATTTTCCAAGTGCGAATTTTGGCTGGAGGAGGTTCAATTTCTGGGTCACATTGTCAATAGTCAGGGTATTCACGTCAATCCAGCAAAAATTGAAGCAGTTAAAGGTTGGATTACACCTAAGAACCCGTCTGAAGTCCGTTCTTTTCTTGGACTAGCGGGCTATTACCGACGATTTATCGAAGGATTCTCGAAGATTGCTGTACCGCTTACCGCTCTCACACATAAAGACCAGCCTTTTGTTTGGGGAACTAGACAAGAGACTGCCTTTCAAACCCTCAATCACATGCTTTGCAATGCTCCTGTTCTCACTCTACCCGACGGGAACGATGATTTCATTGTCTATTGTGATGCTTCCAACCTTGGTCTCGGTTGCGTACTTATGCAGCAGAACAAGGTTATAGCTTACGCATCTCGTCAGCTCAAAAATCCTCGAGAAGAACTATACAACCCATGATCTCGAGCTAGGCGCGGTTGTTTTTGCATTAAAGATCTGGCGACACTACCTGTACGGTACCAAGTGTACGATCTTCACCGATCATAGGAGCCTACAACATATCTTTAATCAGAAGGAACTTAACATGCGTCAACGCCGATGGGTAGAACTTCTCAACGATTACGACTGTGCGATTCGTTATCACCCAGGCAAAGCAAACGTTGTTGCCGACGCACTCAGCAGACGGAGCTATTTGCTTAGCACTCGTAATGTTCAAGCCCGATACGACCTCGAAACCCTCATCCGCGAAGCCAGCATGCATGTTTTAACGAACGCACTCTGAAGAAGGAATGAATCTATCATGATGGAGCCCAGCTTATGAGTAAGTCAAACAGGATATTCCACTTCTTGGACCTAATTTGGATCCCTAAACGGACCGATTTGCGACAGATTCTGATGGACGAAGCCCACAAATCCCGGTACTCTATTCATCCCGGTGCCGACAAAATGTACCAGGACCTTCGTTACAAGTACTGGTGGCCGGGCATGAAAAGGGATATTGCTCTTTACGTTGGGAAGTGCCTAACTTGTGCAAGGGTCAAGGCTGAACATCAAAGGCCCTCTGACTTACTCGAACAACCCCCAATCCCTATGTGGAAGTGGGAGAGTATAGCCATGGACTTCGTAACGAAACTTCCGCACACGTCATCAGGTCACGACAGCATATGGGTTGTTGTGGACCGTTTGACCAAATCAGCTCACTTTCTGCCAATACGAGAAGACTACAAGGTAGAACGATTAGCCCGAATCTACACCAACGAGATCATTTGTAATAATGGGACACCTCGTGACATCATCTCTGATCGTGATGCTCGGTTTACCTCGCGACTGTGGGAAACATTTCAAAGGGCTCTCGGTACAACACTTAATCTAAGTACCGCGTTTCACCCTCAAACCGACGGTCAGAGTGAAAGAACGATTCGTACTCTTGAAGACATGCTCCGTGCGTGTGTCATAGACTTTGGTGGTAATTGGGATAAATACCTGCCGTTAGTCGAATTCTCGTATAACAACAACTATCATTCCAGCATACAAATGGCACCATTCGAGGCTTTATACGGAAGAAGATGTCGATCGCCTATTATGTGGCACGAGATCGGTCACTCGCAACTAACCGGTCCCGAACTACTACAAGAAACGACAGACAGAATTTTCCAGATCCGGGACAATCTAGTGAAAGCTCGGGACAGACAGAAAAGTTACGCCAATCAACGACGCAAGCCCCTTGAATTTGACGTTGGCGACTACGTACTCCTAAAGGTTTCACCTTGGAAGGGTGTGGTCATATTCGGCAAGAAAGGGAAACTAGCGCCTCGATACGTTGGACCTTTTAAGATTCTGGAAAGGATCAGAAAAGTCGCCTACAGACTCGAACTACCGGAGGAACTGAGTAACGTCCACCCGACTTTCCACGTGTCAAACCTCCAAAAATGCCTGGCTGAGCACGATCTAATCGTACCTCTCGATGATCTCCAAGTAAACGAAACACTACACTTCGTGGAAAAGCCTATCGAAATCATGGATCGCCAAACCAAGCAACTCAGGCGCTCGCGCATTCCTATTATGAAAGTCCGATGGGAAGGCAAACGAGGTGCGGAGTTCACTTGGGAACTCGAAAGCCACATGAAGGCGAAGTACCCGCAGTTGTTCAAAGGAGAGAAACTAGAGAAAGAAAGTGCTCCACGTGATTCATGGTGCTGTACAACTTCCAGCCTAATTTCGGGACGAAATTCCCTAAACAAGGGGAGGCTGTAACACCCCGTGTTTTCGAAAGTCAAAGTCAAAGTCAAAGTCAAGGTCAAAGTCAATGACCGATTATACGACGTGACTTGTAGTAGATTTCTTTTCTGTATTTATTTTAGTTGTATTATGTGGAGTAAGTGTCAATAAATGCAACAATCGAAGTATGTTAGTCGCTATTCTAATCAACTTACGACTGTGAACTATAGGAAGTAACAATGCGATAAAGTTAATTAATCGATAATCGACCTATGCTAATCGAATCGACATCGAACCGTAATACGAACCGCAACTCGACTTACGTATCTTGTTATTATATACGTGTGTGTGTGCCTTATGTGTTACTTGTGCATGTTTATTTATGTTATGTGTGTTAATCAATCGAAACGCAATCGAACTCAATCGAACCCGAACCCGAACTCGAATCGAAATCGAACTGTGATAAATAGTGGAGAAGAGATTACGCGAGATGTGAATTAGATGGGACTGAAAGTAATTTGATTAGGAAACCCTATCTTGTCGAACCGCACGCAATCGAAATCGAAACGTTAAAAATCGTCGCGTCAAACACTCAACCCAGGTGCCATCCGATCAGATAGCCATCCGATCGGATAGCCACCTTGCCATCAAGTCAGGTGCCATCCGACCAGAACGCCATCCGGGTGGTGTGCCATCCGACCGGATAGCCCTTTCCTCTTTTGGAATCCTATAAATACCCCTGTCATTGTCATTCTTTCTACTTTTGGAAGCCCTTTGTCCGAACAGCTCGTGCACACCACCTTTTCTCAGATTTCTTCCAATTCTGGTAAGATTTCATCCTAAATCTTGTACTTTCTTGATCTACACGCACTCCTACACATTTCTATCTTTTAAATCTTAATTTTTAACCGTGAAATCACTAGATTTCGGGTGTTCTAGGATGACGTCATCTTGTGTTCTTGAAGAACTTCATGTTTTGACTTCAATCCACCAAGAACAACCGAGTTCTAACCGATTTCCATACAAATATACAAGATCTTTTACAGATCTACACAAATCAGTGGTGAAAAGGATTGAAAGAATGTTTTCTAACTTCTTTCAACTCTTTTACACTCAATACACTTAAAACCGATAGAATCGGACTAGGTTCTGGTCTACTACTCATTTCTAGTGTTGCACTAGTTCTAGATCTGGATTCTACATACGAGACCACCGATTTCGGGTTAAACAAGAACCACCGTCTTGAACTGGTAACCGACCGAACTAGGGTGATTCCTGGTCGGTTTGGTCACTTAGGTCAAAGAGGGGATTCTGTTGGTTAACACGTTGTCAAAACGTCTCGATAAAACGACAAACCATCAAAACCCTCAAGTGTTAGACGAACGGAACAATCAGAATGGATTGCTGTCCGAATGGATTGCCATCCGAACGGATAGTTCATCTGACTGGATTGTCATCCGATCGGATCACACTTGGGACCCACAACTTCAACGACCTCAACTAAAGTAAGAGTATCGAACGGATTGCTATCCAATCGGATTACCATCTGTTCAGATTACTCTTCGGATCATGAGATACTAGGACTTTAAAGACTTAAACAATTTTCAACATGTTCAACACCAAGGTTGCCACCCGATCGAATGACCATCTGATCGTGCGACCCTTTTGTTGCGAACTTAGTTTCAACTAAGTACTCTCGTCACTAAAGTCACCGTCCGACCGGATCACTGTCCGACCGGATGACGATCCGAACGGATCGTTGTCTGCACGACTGAACGTTCGATCGATCGACCGGCCTGAACGATAAAGATACTTGAGTGTTTTCAAAATGCTACAACGAAAACTTCAAAAGATAAGCCATCATACACAAACACATCTTTCTCATAGGAAGAAACAATCCACTCGAATAGTCATCCGACAGGACAAGCTGTCCGACCGGATGACCATCCGAACGGATTGTTAACCGCATGGATTGATGTTCGATCGGATTACCATCCGATCGAACTGCTATCCGACCCACCCATACCTTGTATCGTTTCACTCGTCACTTATCGTTATGCTATCGAATCTATTCAGGCTAACCTTACTCGCTAAGCGCTCCCTTCAATCCATCAATCGCTGTGAGTATACTCGATCCCTTTTTGCTTTAAGCACTTTTGGGTGTTACATATGTTACAACTATTCAAATCACATCAATCACACTACTCAACACTATTTGAACGCTAACCGTTAATGCATATTATACGTGGCTTATGAATGCTTGTTTGTTATGTTTACGCATGGAATGCTGTCTACCTGCCTTAGCAACGATAGTACTATAGTTTGGACTCAGCACCCGTTCACCCGGGGGTTGTTAAGGACAATTACTTGCATGGATTACAGTGGTATTCATGTATTGCGAACTGCCTCGGGCAGTCAACTCGTAGTCATTGGTATCGATGGATCTATGTCAATAACTAACGTGCCTCAATTCGCTATGTGTACGTGCTGGTTATGCGTAAACGAATTCGAACTCTATATGCTATTATCAAACTTGTATGCTCACCTTTACATTATATGTATTGACTTTATTTTAACGTATGTGACAGGTGCTTAGGATGCACACTTGCTAGGAAGTTGAGGCTAGAATAAAGCTTCAGAGCCCAACAAATAGTTGTCTATAGATAATGGATTATGGGTCTCTAGAAGCAGATAAACAATTGCTACATTTGAATTTGAGTTGTCAGAACAGAAATATTTGCCTAGTTTTTGTCTGTAATAATTTGTTTACTGTTTGAGACATGGTATAGGACATGTTATTTAAATTGAATGGTAATGATAATTGTTATGGAAACTTCTGGACAATCTGTTTCGCTTAGTGCCATGCCCCGATGATTCCGCCATTGGTTGGGGTGTGACACCCACGAACCATTTCATGCTTTCTGGCCAGGTCGCATGAACCTGCCAGGTCGCATGAACTTGGTCAGCCACTTTGTGAGGGGTGGCTGGTTCAGGCCTGTTTCCCGTTTCTCTTGTACAACATGTCCTGGTCTATCTATTCTATTACATGCCTCGATACAAGACGAAGTCAACAGACATATGCACTAACAAACTCCCCCTTGGATGATGACGAGTCTTCAGTTTATTAAGTCTTCAGTCTTGATCGGTCTTCTTGCTCTTTCCAAAGTATCTTTATCTGTAAGCATCCTTCAATCTTTATCTTTCAATTAACAGACTCCCCTTTTGCTAACAGACTCCCCCTTAAGTTGTTCCGGGATCGCAATCTGACATAGCACTCGTTCTAAGATCGTGTGCTGGCTCAAACTCTGCTCAGGCTTAGACACGGGGATCTTGTCACACCCCTTTCTGCGGCGGAAGCACGAGGTGTGATCATGAAAGGTTCTCATTGCATACGAAAGGTAAACATGCTATATGCTCGTAAAAACATCAAATACCATAATTTGAAAACATAAGTTTAGCGTTTACATCGCTAGATAGCATAAAACATTGTCTTAAAAGTTTACAACTTTATTTAAAGATAAACATAGGCGACATCCACAAGCATAAGCGAGACCGCGCGCACATCCATCCTAGTTACCTGAAATACATGTGAGTTTTGGAAAAACGTCAACATAATGTTGGTGTGAATTCATGCAGTTTTGTATTTCACGTTTGTATACTTTGTATGAAAACATAGTTTGTGAATAATTCAAGTTTTCATATATAAATCCAGTTTCATGTGTACACCACGTACTCATGTATAATTCAAATTCTTCTTGAGTACCCCACGTACTCAAGTATAATTCCCATTTTCTTGAGTACCCCACGTACTTCAAGTATAATTCAAGCTTTTCTTGAGTACCCCACGTACTCAAGTATTCATCAAGTTTTAGTATGGTATGAATTTCATGTAATTAAAATATTCCTATAAATATCAGGATTGTTAATGGGTTGCAAAGCCATTAACATGTGACACGACATAGGAAGTCACCAAACCTAAGGCATTTAATTGGTATTTTCTGAGACACAAAAGCACTACTCGATTCTCGCCCTCACCGAGAGTGTGGCTGCCAGGCACCCGTTAGATCTAACCTTTTGTTCTGCGGTCTAGGTATATTGTTGATTAATGGTGCTTCTGAACCCTATTCGTGACACGATTTCTCATATCATTTCTCATAACGCATCCTACTTGGTTCTCGTCCTCACCAAGTGCGTTTATCATTTTTCATAACGCATCCTACTTGGTTCTCGTCCTCACCAAGTGTGTTTCTTGTTATCATACCATTTATAAACATTATAATATTTGTACATGTATTTCACCCCCGAAGTTATAAAACTGAAAACAGTTAAAAGAAAAGGGGGAGCATGAACTCACAACTTTGCGTTCCTGTGCGTCGCAAACTTCACCGGATTTGCTTAATTAACGTCGTAACCTATACGCGTTTTCTTAACGTTAGTCACTAGACTTGCGTCGCACAAGCACAGTCACTCTCTTCTGTGTATATATTCATGTGTTAAAAATATTTTATATTTTTAACTAAGTATCTTACTTATATTATTTTCTCTAAAATTAATATAAGTATCTCGTCTTTTGCACTTTGCACCCGAATTATGTATCTTGTATGTTGTATGTGTATTTTTATGTTTATACTCCTCATGAGTATTTAGTGTATTTTTAAGTCTTAATACACTAGCACGTATAACACATACTATATACACTTAGCACAAAAGTTGGTGATCAAATAATATATATTTTTCTCTCAAAAAAAATATATATACTTAATATCCATTTTTATTTTTGAAGAAATCCTTATTTCTTATCACCAAAAATTAGGGAAACCTTGGTAATATTTTTAGATACATTTTTAGGGAATAAGTTTCTCAAAAACTTATATTTTTTTCTAAGTGTCAAAATTTATAAAAATTTTGACAGAGTTTCCCCTAAAAATGGAGGTTTCCCATGTTTTCAAAATATGTGTTTATTTTCTTTTAAATCGTCAACAATCATCAACAACAATTATCAACAATAATCATCAACAACAATCGCTAATTTCTCCACTTCATGAACTTGAATATTTACAAAAATGTGTAGTAACTTACTAGCACATTTAGTAAGTCTTTCCATCTCTAAAAATAAAATCATTATCTCGAAAACTTTATTTTTAAAGAATATGAAGTTTTACAACTTCTAGTCGGTATTTACGAAAATATTTCTTGGTTAAATCCTTTCGTTACACAAGTTTCTACACACTTTTTGGTTCTCAAAAATGTTTTTATTTTGAGAAAGATCCGGCTTTTTAAACATGATTTCATCATACACTTGGTTCCTTAAAAATACCACTTGTAGATCCGTAGATCTACTAGTTTAGAACTCCATTTCATAAATCGTTTTTACACAAGTTCATGTTTGTGAGTGAAAGGGTTCGTCATCTAGTTCTTTTTTTTTACACTAAACATAGCGCTAGTTCATGTTCCATGAACATGACCTAGCGTGGTTAGATGACGATCCGTTCCCCTACTAGCATCCAACAATACAAAATAGTCATAACAAAACAAGTTTAACAAGTTTTACACTAACATTCATTCATTAACCACCATGTTTATTATTTTTAGTAGACTTTTAGTTTCGATCTCTAGTGTTCATAATTTTTACCCGTTAAATTTCTTATTAACCACTTTAGATATGAACAATAGGGTGTTTAGAGTCACTTACTACTAGCTCGAGGCTAGGGAAGAAACTAAACGAAAAATAGGTGGTTAATAGCGTTGTGGTGAGGTCCTTGCGATTCCGTATGCACCGAGCCTCCTTATGCGTGACCCTTCACACTTGTATGTATGTAGAATGCAAGATGGAAATTTGAAAAATAATAGTGGGTGTGTGTAGTTGAGGCCGTAGCCAAGAGGAAGGGAGGAGGAGGATTTTTTTTTTTGTTGTTGTTGTGATGGTGAAAGAATGAAGCTCATGACATCTAGGTTACTTCTTATAACCATCTTCTTATATTACCCAATGTATATTATGTTACCTATAATGTAGCATAATCTAATAAAATATTACAACAAATCCACATGTGGGGGAACAAGTTGGAACCGCCACTTAGGGGGGGTGGGGGGTTTTAGTTGTATTCCAACTAATATTTAAGTAATCTAGTAGAATTAGTTAGGTGATTTAATTTAGTTACTAGAGTGTTATGTATAATAACGGGTGTTAGGGTATTCGGGGACCCTAACTAGCTCAGAAAAATAAAAATAATGATTCTAGCATTATTTTAGTGTTCCGGGTATTGTCCGGTTGTTCGGTTATAAATCGGTTCGTTAATGTGCTAAATCACACTTTTTAGTGTCTTTTAAGTACCTTTTTGTATCCCCTTCGATTCCCAGCACTTGGGGAAATATTCTGGATAATAAAACGACATTTCTGCATAATATTCACATGTCTAAAAGCTGAATTATTGCTGAATTATACAAAATTATGCACTTAAAGTGCGTTTCATGTGCTTTTTAGTGCGTATTTTTGCTTCCGGAGAATATATATATTAAACCCTTGTATGTACTCTTGGGTTTTAATGTATTCTTGTTGTCGGACCTACACCTAGGTTTCAATTTTATTGTCTGACTGCTTTTTGCAGTTCTGTTGACACAGTGTGTCTTACCGGTGAGTTTACTAATATTTCAGACGCAACGCTCTCGTTTATGCATAAAGCAATATTTTGTAGTATACAATGTGCATGAATTCACTTGTTTAGTATGTGTTCAGCCATTGCTGACAATTTAGCACATAATTGTAGTCATTAAATAATAATTAAAGTGTACGGAAATTACCGGTTTGGCGCCAGTTGTCACAGATCTGGCTCTTCAGCTTTCACAGGTTCAGGAACGTCTCCTGGCTCTCCGTAGCAACAGGATCAAGAACCTGGTAACCTGCACAATTCTCTACCCAAAAGTAAATTTCATAATTGTTAAAATTTAACAAATTTAGAAACCACTTGTAGAAATCATTCAACATCAACAATAGTTATATCAAGTTCAAATTAATGACCTTGATTAACTAACAGTAAAATCATCCTCAAAACATCACTTGTAAGATCATCTTAAAACATTTCTCAAATTATCTCAAACTTTAACTTCATCTTTCATTTCAAACACACTCTCCCAACCCACTGTTGTTCATCATGTTTAGCACTCGGAATTTTAAAAATCAGCTTTTCAACATCAGTTGTCGAAATAAGAAGAAATAAAATCTTTATGATTTTTCAAAATTTTATGCTAAAACACACTGAAAATCTTTTTGGATTTTGTGAAATAAACTATATACAGACATCTTTTCGTGAGTTTGTGTAAGAAGATCATATAAGTTTCTGACAAATCACTAGCACCATTGAGCTTTAAACACTTTAAGATCTAAACGATTCACTTAGATTGTCAGTATACTGATCCACTTAAATTTTCACACAAAGTTCAATTGTTTCGAGATACGAGAATTAGTGTTTTAAGGACTTAAACTTATTTGCGTGTCCCACCTCAGAATATTCTCCCGTATCCAGACTCCTATATTTACTCTTACAGGTGAATGTACACTAATGATATCTGTAAAAGGATAATGCGAGGCCATGAGAGCTCAGGTTAAAACTTCCGTTCAGACAAAGAGATGATGGCTCGACTTTTAGGTGTCTCCCGTTTGGGGATATTTTCTTCAACAGCACATGATTAGCATTTTTCAATGTTTCATCATTTTTTATGCTGAGGGTGGGCTTTATGATTAAAGCAATGCATAGTATTATACGAGGACTAGGCTATTACTCCCGCAAAATCAGAAGTCCCGGTATAATACCCCAGATATTATCACGCACAAAGACCTAGTATGTCAGAAATAGAAAGCCCTTCAAACAAGATTTCAGGGGTTACCTATATATCCGAGAGATGTTCCCCACGAGATAAGTAAGTATTTGATATTTAGGTTTATATCTCAAAAACAATCTACTAAGCGTGTAAAAACCTACTGGCATATCATCAGTGAGACCGGTTATCACATTTTAACTTTCCAATTCTTTAGCGTACTGTGATTGTCTACTGATGTACTATCATTTCCTCTTTTTCACAACAAAACTCATTTTGATTTTTCGATGTTTTTTATTTTTAGATTTTATCATGTTTTTTTTATTTTCCGGGAAAATTTGAAAGTAAAAGCAATAAACTGTACAAATAAAATGACAAACTGATGTGAATTGCTTCAATTCTCCATTCTCTTGGCTTAAACAATCAGAACCCCCCCTGCCAACAAACTATTTTCCCATTATGATTTCAAAACACTTAAGTTTGTTTTAATCAAAATGATTTTTCTGGAAAATTAGTTTTGTTGATTTCACACATCATGGGGATTCATTCAACACTTTGTTCTTTCAACCATTTGTAAAAACTATCACTTATAGATTTTTTCACACAAATATTTTTCAAGAATGATGCCGATTCATGCTCCACGATTACCAACTTGGGAGCTCCGGCAAGTCAGGATTTTCAAGCAAAGAATGCTGACACCCAAGCCTGACCAGCCTTGGGTGCATCCGAGTTATTTTCACTCGGTGTGTAAGTTCTCCTCTTTGATTCATAAAATTCTTTTACCCCTTTTGCCCTACCATCGACCATTTTTCCAAAAATATGTTTTACTTTCCCATTGAAAGCCTTTTCGACATCGAATTCTTTCTTTTCAGAATAGAATTGATTCGAAATTTCCACTTTTCCAACTTTTTGTTTTAAATTTTCAGTCCGCAATGGTGGAAAGTTTACGTCATCCATTGGCGGAACTGAATTTTCTCTTTTTAGCTCAACTTGTTGCTCCCCTAACTTTGACGAGTCAGATTCATCGCCAGAAAGTGGCTCTGATTTCTTAACAACCCACTTGTGGTTGTTCAGATTCACTATTCTTTTGTAGAAATGTGTTGAAGTCTCACCAACCTCAAATGTTGAATTTTTGAACACTTTAAATTGTTCGGTTGGTGGTTCATTATCAACCAAGTTTTCTTTCAAGTTTTTAGAGACTCCCTGTTTTGTTTGGGTTGCCTTTGGACAGTTCCATGCAATGTGCCCAACTTTTTTACAATGATAACAGATTCTCATTTCCTTCTTCTGAGCAACATCATTCTTCATTCCCTCTTGCTTCTTAGCAAGGAATTCTTTGTTCGTCTGCTTTCTGAACAAATTCTCTTTTTCTTCTTCAGAAGATGTTCCTGATACAAAAACAACTTTCGATTTAAAATCTTTAATATATTTTTCATTTTCTTTTGGAATAAAACCTAATCCTTTTGAAATTATTTTTGTGATTTGGACCAAAACCTTTTTTCTTGTTTAACCTTTGTTGAACTCTTGAAGTGTATTGTTTAGGTTTTTCAGAAAGATTTTTATCTTTTATTTCAAAAATATTAATTTCTGTTAATTTGAAAACCTTTTTAATTTGTTCAGTTTGTACACTTCTTATTGGAAATTCTTCATCAGAATATAATTTGTCGGTGTCATTCAAAGTATATGCTACTTTGAATGTTTCGTCATTCAAATTATTTTTTGATATCAGAAAATCATTATTGTAAAACCTTTTGACCGATGATTTCGAACTGTCAACTGATGAACTTGAGCTCTCAGATTCAGACTTTGACTCCTCATCCTCATCCTTATCCAACACCTGATCAACCACTTTCTTTATTAACTCAGATTGTTGATCAGTGTCAGATGCAGTGAATGTGATGTCAATATTATCTGGCAATCCATTCAATGGAAGGTTCAGATTCCCACTTTAAATTGGTTGCCTTTTTGACTCTTTCTGAATTAGGATTTCGTGGAGAATATCCTTCTTCAAGCGGAGGTGGACACTTTGTATAATTGGTACTATGTTTCTTACCAGTATTTTTTACTTCAGATTTCTTCTCTTCAAACACTTCCATGCCTTCTACTGTAGGATAAATCCTGTCAATCACGTAAGAAGCAAATGAATAACTTTTCAATAACCTATTTACCCTCTCAGTTTCTATCCTCTGAGTTTCCAATTTTTGTTCAAGTTCAGCACATTTCTCAATGTACTAATTGATGATTTTCTGCTTCGTCATGAACGCTCCATTGAGTGTCTTCATAGCTATCTCTTGTTCATTGCTTGACTTGCTATATTGATTCATAGCTTTGTTTAAAACATCATAAGATTCTTTCAGTCTGTTCATGTTATGAATCAATTTGTTGTTGTGCCTTTTCATAGTATCACAATTTTCACACTTCTCAGGTATCTTTTCAGTATCTGATTCCTTCTCAACCTTGATAGCTGGAATTTCTTTAACCTGCTTCTTTACTACTCGAACATTTTCCTCAGGTTTGACCTTTTCTTTAACAGTTGTTGCCTTATGATTCTTCTTTTTTGCAGCTTGTCTTTCTTTGATCTCTTCCATTTTACCTACAAAATACAAATTATACCTAACAGCTGAAAGTTCTCTTTTATAATATTCAAGTTTTCGAATTTCTTCACTTTCTTCATCTGATGAGTGATCAAAGATTGGTGCTTTTTCTGAAGCCTCTTCTATTGAAACTGGTTCTTCTTCTTTCTTTTTAGGACTGAATTGCTGAGATTCGTAATAAGCATACACTATTTCATCTTCAGCAGTTGAATCTTCAAAAATTTGAGCAACAAATGCTTTAGAATCTGAAGTTCTGTTAGGATCATAATGATCCCAATTAAAACCTTCTGGAATTCTTTCATCTTCTTGATGAACTAGATAAGCTTTCTTTGATGGCTCTTCGATCGGATCCTTCCTAGCATGTGAAGTTTGTGGCGATTGTTGTTGATGCGGTTGTAGAGCAATCTGATGATAAATCGCTTTTCGATGATAATCATTGTTGCCGAATGGATTTTGAGCTCCACTTGCTTCGCGATTTGTGCATTCTCGCTTAAAGTGCCCCTTTTCCCTGCAACGAAAACAAGTAACTTTAGATTTATCAAAACCTAAAGGTGAAGTTCCAGCATCACGAAAATCATCTCTTCCAATGATCTGTTTAAACTTCTCAGCTCTTCTCAACACACTAGCCATACACCACTTTATATCCATTAGTTCCATCTCTTCAGCATCAATCTGAACATAATCCTCTTTGGTCAACATTGGATTACCAATCCTTCCGGCTACCAAACTTTCATAAGACTATAATACGGTCACCAATAAAGACATATGACCTTTGGCAACCTCTTCTGAGAAATTCTGACCAATCTGAAGATGTAATGCAATGTTGCATTGTAGTACTTGGCCATTATTGTTGTATGAGCTTTGCGGTTTAGAAGTGGTTGCTGAAAAATTTGGATCAAATGATGGATATGAAGAGAATCCATTATTGTTGTTTGATCCTTCAGAAGAACTGTTTGCGTTAAATGCAGTTTCGATCTTTGGTGCAATGTTAGTCTTATCAATCGTACTTCCTTTGTAGTACAGACCCATGTCATGTTCACCATTAGAATTCTTCATTTTCGCCATCTTCCGTTGTTCCATCTCTTGAACTTCGAGTTTTTCAATAAACTTGCTCAGTGATAGATTCGCAAATTCACCATTATTCTTCAAAATCATAAGATACGTGCCCCAAACATCTTGTGGCAACCATCGGCCAACTTTTCCACCCATTCTTCTCTATCTTTCCTGATATCCAATCGCTTCATGTTAACCACCAAATTGCAATATCTTTCTATAATCATTTTGGTGTTTTCAGTTTTCAATCCATGAAATAGATCAAATTCTTTCTTCAAAAGCGATTTTTTGTTCTTGATCATGTCTAAACTTCCAACAAACTTCGTTTTTAGTGCTTTCCACATTGAGTGTGCACTTCCGTTGTCTTGCAATAAGATCAAGATGTCTTCCTTAATGGCTTGTTGCAATATACTGATCATCATCTTTTCACTTTTGTATTTCTTTTTCTCTTTATCATCTAAATCTTTAATAGCAACAATCTCTCCATATTCATCAATTGGTCTAACATATCATTTTTCAACACATTCCCATGCCTCTAAGTGATTCGCTTGAACCCAATTTACGAAACGTTCCTCCCATCCTCTATACTCCTCGATATTCATGAGCTTAGGCGTTTTTTGCATGGTGCCCATTTCATTCTCTAAGTTCACGTTCTGAGCCATAGTGATCGGGGTAGCAAATGCGTTGTAAAATTCAGAATCCATGTTTCGGTTTTAAAAATTCACAATGACAGAATTTCAAATGATCTGAAAAATTGGAACGATCTGGAGCTTTCAAACAAGTTAGATTTCACACAACCTGAATTCAGTACGACCTGAATTTGGTACGATCTGGCTTTGGTACGACCTGAAATACTTTCAAATGATCTGAAACAACAAAAACCAAACGATCTGGACCACTTCTAAACGACCAGGATCTAATTTCAACCCGTGCGATCTGAATGATTTCAAACCGTGCGATCTAAATGATTTCAAACGACTTGGTTCAGTTTCAAGCGGCCTGAACCAACTTCAAACGGTTTGATAACTTCCAAGTGACCTGAAGACCTCGTGCGGTCTGAGTCTGATCTCCAAACGACCTGGCCAAATCTCAAATAATAATGTGCTGACAATACTTTGAATTACTACAGAGTTACATGAAAATTCTAAATGGCTGACAATCTAAGTTCACAACTCAATTCTCATTGGGCCGATGACATTTTGTTTTATGTGAATTGATAACAAGCACTAGTCTTCACATGGACTGTTGTTGTATTCACGTGATTAACTAATGAATTTCACCTATTGCATTTAATGAACTTTGACTGACAAAAAGCTGACTTCAAACGACTTGAACAACTCAATCGATCTGGATCACTTTCAAACACCCCGTACGACCTGAATTGGTGCGATCTGGCTCAAACCGTGTGAGCTGAATTACTTTTTCAAACGACTTGAACAATCCGTGCGAACTGGTAATACAACCAAACAACCTGAAGTTCTTAATCCTCCTCGTGCGGTCTGAAACTAAATATTCAACTCTCTGTCGCAATGCAGGTATCTGGGATTGGTTCTCTGGGTTGGATTCTAGCATCGGTTAGTCTGGGAACAAAGGTAACGGTGGCGGTTCAGCTACTTGATTTTTGTTATTATCTACGGTTATAGTAGCTAACATGTGGAAATTTGCCAACCGTATATCTAATTCTTCTTCCCAAGGTGGTCTACTGGTTACTTCCTGAATTTGTGCGGTTGCCTCCCTATTGGCCCTAACTATTGCTCTCTGTTGCTATAACTTTTTCATTCTTTTTCTCATTTCATAATTCCCTCTACTAAACGAACCTCTTTCCCTAGTAGTAAAAGGTTCCTCCGACTGTGCCTTAAAAATAAATTTTCCTTCTTTGGTATCGGCTGAATATCCTAAGGGATCAGGCTGGGATGATGTTTCCTCATTTTTCTGTGAACTACCTAAATGACGATAAGCGTCCAATGTTCCTTGATCACTCATACTGTAAACTAACATATAGTCAAATAACACATAATCACATAAATTATTTCCTAACACATAATTTGAAATTTCAGTGTCAGCAGAACACTTCTTTGGCTTAAAATCAGTGGCTGTAGCTCTGATACCACTCTCTGTCGCAACCCCCAACCCTTAGTCACTTGAGATCGGGCGGCCGCAAGCTCACATTCAGTGGTATCGGTGTTTATCAGTTTGGCAGCGGAATTTACATCAGGAACGTAGTTAGGAAATATTTTATCAGAGTAAAATACCACACTTTTATAAGAGTAAATACATGGGAAATTCTCAAGTTTCCATTTCAAACATGTTTATAGGGATAAACCCTAATTTATTTAATTAAAACATCTTCTTTATTTAGGTAACTTTTATAGCCACTTTTTCCAAGCCTTCAGCGCTCTCCAGCTGGCTTCTATTTGACTTTCACATTTTGTTACCTGAAACACGTTTTAAAAACATTTGTCAGTGGGAAATACTGGTGAGTGAATCCTAATTTAATCAAAACAGGTTTTATCCTTGTACAGTATAGAGGGCAATCAACAATTGCATTTGTTTTTTTTATACCTTAATTACCACCCACGGTACTGTCGACCCGAGTTGTGGTCATGTTACTACTCACAGTGTAGTAACAAATTTTGTATACAAAACCCCAACATACCGATGATAATTGTAGAATACAAATACTCAATCACTGTGAATTGTAATTTAAAACAATTGAGGTTTTGTAAAAACAGTTTACAAAAAGAAAGGATTACTCACATTGCAAGTTTAGATAATACTAAGGCTTCCTGAGAATCTCCTGGTTATTATCTATTAAATCAAATAATGCACATGTGTTAGTAAAATAACCCACTTCAGATTAACCGTACAACTCGAGACAAAATTCCAATGACTGAGTCGGGCAGAGCCAACATGCATTACGGAATCGTAAATCAATCGGGTGTACAGACGAGACCGAATTCCAATGACTGAGTCGGGCAGGGCCGACATGTATATGAAATTCTAAATCGATCGTGTAGGGTAATAGCAGGGTTATAGTACTTACAACGAGGCAAAGCTTCGCTAATTAGTGGGTTTTATGCTAGGGTATAGTTTCTACTACTAGAGAATTTTGAGAGAGAATTAAAAAATGAACAAGGATTCAAATGAGCTCTGACCCCCCCTTTTATAGGTTGATCGAGGGGTCTGTCGCACCCCGTGACAACCATAGCCTCAGCTTTCGCGGCCCGGGAGAGCCTGAAAGGTGGCGGTAGCTTCGCTGAGTCAAGGGTAGGCTTGACACATGGCAGTGACACGTGTCAAAATTGTGTGCCGGCCAAGTAATGGCTGTCGCGCCCCGCGAAGGACCAAGAGGTCTCCGTCGCGGCTCGCGAGAGACTGCCAAACTGGGTTTTTGTTGGTTTTTCTAAGTGTAGGCTATTTCGGGTCCGGTTCTCATGTACGGGGTATATTTAAGGACATTTTGGGTGTCCAAAATATTTTCAGGAGGGTTGTTATAGCACACCTGTGTGTCAGGTCTGCCGCACACTTGTGAAAGGTATAAGCCTTGACTTCACAGAGTACAAGAAAGCTAAGTGGGTCTCACAGTTTGTAGACCGCACGTTCTTGTACAGACTCATAAAGCACAGAGTACAACCATTATTTGCGTGACCGCACACCAGCAAAGTGGTCGTACACCCTTAGGAAGGCCGCACACTTGCTGGTGGGCTGCACACTCCTTATTGGGCTACGAACCGTATTGGACCGTACACTTAGAATGAACAAGCTAAACTATTTGTGTTACTGTTCATCGGTTGAACCTTGATTACAAAATTCATATGTGGCCCACATGCTTGTTTACGTGCTACGTGATGCATAACTTATGTGCTACTTTCTAAATACGTGTATAAATACGTGGAATACTTGCATACGAATTTGATTAATCTCGGTAATCATAATAGGATGTGGTTGACCAACTTTAGACAAGTAAATAACCTGCTAGCAAAACAAAGGTGAGTTCACACACTTTACTAAAAGCATGCGTTCTCGGTGGTTAGGAACGGAACGAACAACACTTTCCTTGGTTTGGGATTGCCTAGTATTCCTGGTTTGGAATACTGTTAAATTCTATTTATATTTCATGAACTAGCGTACTAAACGAAACTCTATCACGAAGACCCCACTTACTATACCGATTAATCGTTGGGGCCTGGCGAATGGGATATTAGTTGATAGCGCTATTAGATTTCACGAACCTCACATCGTGCCATGGAGGACGGGTGTGAACTAGTATGCATTGGCAAACCGTCAATGATGATAGACATTGACAAAAGGGCAACAACGATTCAAGAAGTCGCAAGTGTTCGGTATTGCGGAGTTTAGTAGCTTACAAATGGGGTAGCTTCCCATGGCATGATATAAATGAGTAATTTAACAACAAATGTTTTTGGGAACTAAAACGAAAAACTGTGAACTCGCCAACTTTATGTTGACACCCTACTGCATGCTTTGCAGGTACTCAGTGACAGCTTGGGAGCTTGCAACAGGGAGTGTAGTGTTCGCGTTGACCCTTGTTGGGCTTTGTAATAATTTTCATGGACTTATAAACTATTATTGAACTATTAAACTTATACTTTTGCTGTTAATTTTAAACGTTGTTTTTGAACTCTAAACTTTGGACTTTAGTCACCAATCGTATTAATTGTGATGTTTTTACTTATTATTGTTCAATGTGATTGGTGACATGATCTTGGTCAGTCACACGCCTCACGGTAGTACTCCGCATGTGGAAACTGAGGGTGTGACACAATCAAAACAAAAACATTAGAAACTTCGATTAATGTTTAACAACCAAACATAACACACAAACAACATATCTATGGTTTTGTCCGCATAACGAAGAAGATGATGTCGTATACGTCGGTGTTGATTTAAATAACAAAAAATATACAATCAAACATTAACAACTTCGATTAACAAAAAATCAATACATAAACAACACAAATATATCACACACCTTAATTTTTCGATCGGATCTGAAAGATAGTAAAGAAGAATATTGTTAACAGGATTCGAATCAATGTTTTTTTAAAAACTAATAATCTACATGATCAAAACAATGGCATACACAAAGAAATTAATGGATCAACAACTACCATCGATCTTGAAATATTGTTAATATTGTTCAAGAAGCAGAAGGAGTTAGGTTAAAGGGAGAGGGAGAGAGAGAAAGAAAAGATGTTGTGTAGATATGGAATGAGATTATGATATCAGTGGAGAGTTCAAATGATAAGAAACTTTTTGTAAGAATAAAAAAGAAAAAATTTCAACCAATAAAAATGTTTCATTTTACTTCATTTAATTTTGTATTTAATATAAGTGTAAGGGTATATTGGTAAAATTAGATAGATAATGAATTGGTAGTATTCCTTTTTAATAGCTAACTACATTAAATTTTTAACTTATTTTCAAAAAAAATACATTTTTCTCAAAGAAGAAAAAAAAAATTTAAGTGTAGGATAAATTACGACGTGTGTAGGATGAATTACGAGTTGTGTATGATGAATTTCAAAACGTGTGGGATAAATTTTGATGTGTGTATGCAAAAATTTTAGTGTGGAGGATGACTAACTAATTAGTCAAAGATAACAATAAATGAGATGAGAGAAAAACTCTTTAATGTTTTACAATTGTACCATTTGTCTTTTTCTTCTCAATTTAATTTTCTTCTCAAATGAATCTCCCCCTATGATATCAATAATTAATATGTTTTAATTAATCAAAAGGTGATCTGATTAAGTGAATTCGGGTAAACCAAATCATAATGTCCCGCTTGTGGTATGCGCATATAATGTATATATGTGTGGGCCCCCACGGGGCAAAAGTGAAAGTGCACTAATTTAAACGTTATTTTACTAATTTCGTGAAAATAGCAAAAAAAAGTAGGGGATGGTTAATCATGCATTGTGGGTGGTGTTGATAGCCGAAAGGCTAAGGGGTACATGCACTAATCGGCCTTTGTCTCAATTGCTAAGTGTTATGTGCCTTATGTCCAAAGCTTGATGCAAAACTACTATTGAGTCGGGGGTCTCATTGGAATCAGCCTCTCTATTCCTACGGGGTAGAGGTATGACTGTCTACATCTTAGTCTGTTGATACCCTACCTTAGCCTTGCTATTGGTGGAATTTACTGAGTATGATGATGACAATGATGATGGGTGAACCAATTCATTAATCCGGCCCAAATACAATTCGGATCCCCCTCCACATGGCCTAGAATTCATTCCATCCCAAATCACATTGAGGTTCCACCACAACATGTGAAGTATTCCAAATCCATCTTATTTATTATATTATATAAATTGATTGATATTGATGATATATATTATAAGTTTGATTTTTTTAACTACAAATTTGGATCACTGACGGATGACTGGAGTATTATCGTACCACTAGGGAAACCACCCGATCATATCTATCTCTATTCGGCATAATGCCTATAAACCAGTTCAAAAGAAAACCTAATAAATATGGAAAAAAATACTCAAATCCTAAATTCATGCTCCTTTTCTCATAGCCAAAAAACAAAAACACATGATGTGCACATGTAAATAATATATGAAAGAAAGATATTTTATACTTATTTCACACTCTATAGTTACCGTAACTAAAAGACAATAACACGTCAAGGACAAAAATTTCACAATCCATAATTATTGTAAGTAAAAAATAAGACTAAAATCAAAACATGTGATTGATGTATTTACAGTCATCACGACTGATTGGAACTAAATCGTTTGGATGTGTTATTGTTGAAGAAAAGGACTTCATGCATGGCTTCAAGGTAAGGATCGCTTTCATTATCTGCTTGGATTTTAATTATTTTCCCTTTCAGAAATGGCAGACCCCCTTTTATCATTGTTATCTTTACTTTGTAAATAATTAGAGTTTGTAAGATACATACATATCTGATTATTCGATTAATGCATCTTTATACAACCCATTGGCTCAGATGTCAAGAATAATTGTCTAGCTACACTTAAAAAAGAGACGAACTGAAAACGTGTCGATTTGCTTTACCTACGACCATATTTTTTTGGTTTGCTTATCGATTCGCTTTTAGCTATGACTATATTTTTTAGGTTCCTTTCCGTTTGCTACAGCGAATGATACCAACCGAGTGTTCGTCGTTGCATCCACCCGACGAATTCCCGCTGCAAAGCGCGGGGTAATTTACTAGTTATATATATTTACAATCTCAACTTCTTTTTATTTGTTCTTATACATGTTTTTCTTTTGAATCAAGAACAATGAGTTTCGTAAATTAAAGAACACTTAGATTTTTTTGAATCAATAATAATGCTTGTTTATATGATTTATTACGGCAGGGTAGATATCATGGATGGGAATGCGGCTACATGGTTCTCCAACATATGTTTGACTTTGTCAATTTGTATCAAAACCAGTTTCCCGATGAAGTAAGTAAAATATACTTGTTTATCAGTTTATTACTTAACTGTTTATTTTTTTTAAAACTTAGAAGGTTCAGATAACATGTAAATATATACATAGCTTTAATGCCGATGTTATTATCGATTTTTCTCTTTGCCTTTAAATTTAGTCTATAATATTTGTAATAACTCTTTCTATCTACTTTTATTTTAGATGTGGCACGACACGAGAGAGGCTACGGATAATGAAATAGATGTTTTGTTGATGACATTGATGCCGAAGTTTTTAGCGAGTTAGGTATTTCGCTAGATTAGCGTATGTAATTTATTTATACAATTTAACGTAGTTTGTTATCTATTCACAAATGATTGTAGTTTGACGGGTTTATCTCCGAATTGGATGTCTACGGGTTTATTTTCGATTTGAATATGTATTGTTTTGGTTTGATTTGAAAATGTTCCATTGGTGTATGTGTATAAGCTTGATGTATTTCCTGGAAAACCTTTTATATGTTTTTTTTACTGCAAATGTATTTCCAGTTTATAAGACGGTGTTCACCAAGTTTAAGCCGGCAGTTTATAAGACGGTGTTCATGAAGTTTAAGCCGGTGTTCAAACTCTGAACACCGTCTAATAAGACATGAAGTTTAACCCGGTGTTCAAACACTGAACACCGTCTAAAAAGACATCATTTTAAACCAGTGTAGTTTAAGACGGTGTTGAAAAAACATCATTTTAAACTGATTTCACCCCATCTTAAACTCTATTTTGTAGTAGTGGCAGTTCACTCTTGGGAGGTTGTTCACGCTGGAACAGATCTGGACCCTTGATTTCCTTTTTAGTTGTTAAGTATAGGATTGTAATTATATAAAAAATTAGATTTAAATCATTATTTTAATAATTGAATTAAGTTACATCTTTTCTATTTTAAATTCATTGTCCACATTATGTTTTATTTATTAATAAGATAATTAACAAAACAAACAACAAATCACCAGATTTCAATTTTTATTTTTATTTCAGATTTCATCACCAGAATTCAAATTTTGATTTTTAAGATCCACGTAACCTTCATATTTCAACGGTATACACATGTGTACTTGGATATAAATAGAACAGTACACATGTGTACTCAACATCGTACATATGTGTAATTAGCTACATAATACATATATAGAAACAATACCTGTAAAACTATTTTATATTTAACAAATTACAAGTTCCATAATGTTTTCCAAACCAAACAAAAAAACATATAATTACAAGTTCCAGTTTCGTAAAAACAATAAACCCAACATAATCGAAAAAATAAAAAACATAATCTTTTACAACTATTCGCCATGTTGTATGCTGAATCATCCTTATCGACCAAGCAAACAAACATATGTGAATCATCCTTATCGACCTCATACGTGAATCATCCTTATCGACTTTCCATCTCCACTTTTCTCGTTAACGACATCTCCTATAATAGAACAAAAAAACTTAGCAACTAATACTTTGCATAATTCACAAGTGTACATTAACAACTTTACACATTCAATACACAAAAAAATCTGAGATATCACAAAAACATACGCTATACACATGTGTACATCACATTAAAAACAAACGAAAATCAGAATACACATGTGCACTTCACATTAAAACATAGCAAAATAAAAAAAATTGAACAAAAACCTCAGCAGCTGATACTTTGCATAATTCACAAGTGTACATCAATAACTTTAAATATTCAATACTAAAAAAAAATCTGAGATATCACAAAAACAGACGCTATACACATGTGTACATCGCATTAAAAACAGAGCAAAAACGTAATACACATGTGTACACCCGCCTCAAAACAGAACATAACAAACAAAAAACACATTGTACATATCTGTACAACCATTAAAAGTTTAATACCAACCATAACAAACCAAAATCCTAGCATAGCAATTGGGCATGCACTGCACAGAGAGTCAACAAATTTGACAAGTCAAACACACACTCAAAACTGTGTAAAAGTCAAACATTGCACTTATTATACCAAACAGGGAACTTACCGAATGATTTATTAAACGAGCCATATTACCCTTATTTGTAGCATCGATTACAATATCCTCACTAATTTTAAAGAGCTGCAGAACAGGACTATAGATTATGCATAATAAAAACTAAAATAATTAATAAGCATTAGTTATCATAACTAAAAATTAACTCACATAACAATCTTTCCCTTGTGACCTATATTGTACCTCCCTCAAATCTGCAATGCTACGTCTAACCTGCTCACCGCGGTATTCAAGAACCAGCAGAATAAATAAAATTTAGTACAAACACAACTGTAGAATGTTCGGGTAAGAAAAAAATACCATTTCTCCTTCTAGAATCTTCCAAGAACAGAGCCATTAAAAGTTTAATACCGTCCATTGTTGAGGTCCTTCAGCGGTTGCAAACTTAGAATGCGGGACTAGCATCTCTTCCTCTTTATCGCCGGCGATAAACATCAGATCCCGCTGTTTTTGTCTTCGATGCCGGCGAGATCTGAGACGAGTGTTTGTTTTGATGTCAGCGAGATCTGAGACGAGGGTTTGTTTTGAGAGAGGGAGAAAGTTGGCCCTGCTTTTGTCTTTGATGCCGGCGAGATCTGAGACGAATGGTTGTTTTGATGCCGGCGAGATCTGAGATGAGGGTTTGTTTTGAGAGAGAAAGTTGGATGTTGAATAAGGTTTGAATATGTTGATTTGTGAGAGAGAACGAGATTAGTGCAATCAATTTAAAATGGAAATTACACATATACCCTTATTCATTTAATTAAACAGTAACAATTAATCAAATAATTACCATCATGTCATTCAATTTAATAATCAAGATCATAATAATCAATGGTCCAGATCAGTTCACGCAGTTCACTCTTGGGATTTTGTTCACGTATATATATATATATATATATCATATATATATATATATCAAATAATTACCATCATGCCATTCAATTTAATAATCAAGATCATAATAATCAATGGTCCAGATCAGTTCACGCAGTTCACTCTCGGGATTTTGTTCACGTTTGAACCTAATCCTATATATATATATATATATATATATATATATATATATATATATTAGGATTTGAGACCCTAGAAAGTGAAGGACCAAAACTCTTGCTTTATTTAACTCTCAGATAAGTCGCCCGTACAAATAACTCAATTTGGGTGAGACTTGGTGTAAATAGGTTCAATGTAAGAGGTTTATGAATCACTAAAGTAATTATTAATTTATAGTTTTAATGTAAAGTACTAATTATTAAAATTGTAGAGTTTAAATAACTACACTAGTTTAATTTATTGTAGTGTAATTACACTCTTTAGAAAAATGCCACCGTATGTTTTTTAATTCGTTTCGTATCTTTCGTATTAAACAATTATTTGTGTTTGATTCTAGCACTAATTTTCTTATTGTAAATATAGATATAAAGAGATGCGAGATGCAATTTATGTCAACAATTCTTCCTAAACTTTTTGAAAAATAATCATTTGATACACACTCATATCTATTGGAAAATTCAATCCAAAAACAAATTAATGCGAGAAGAAGATAAATAATTTTACTTTTTAATTTTGAAAATATAAGAAGTTTATTGAAATGCAATGTTTATCAATCTTTTTTTGAATTAAAAAATAAATAAAAAAATTGAACAAACTTTATTTGTCTATACAAGTTAGGGATTTTTACATATTTCCCCCTCATAAGTTGCATTATTACGTATTTCCTCAAATTATAAAATCAATTACATATTTCCTATTTTTTTTTAGAAATTACCCAATTACCCTCCTCATAACCCAACTGCCTAATAACCCATCTGCCAAAAAACCCTACACAACAGCATCATGTTTCTTCTTCTTCATCGATGTCTCCTCTTCTTCCGATCAAAACTGACGCACATCGTATAATCACTAGATATATTCTTGGTTGTTTATATAATCGCATATGTTCATCTTTTTCAAAAAAAATATCGCCTCTGTCCAGCAAAGTATGATTTTTGTTATGTTAAAGAAGAAACACCAGTAGTTCAGTCATACAGATTACACAAAAATTTAATCTTTTTAAGGTTTTTAAGATCGAAGCACTGTTAAGATGATGTTTGTTTTTTTACTTTGCTATAATTCTTCTTTTTGGTTCTTAGAGTTGAGTGTTTCTTTGCTCTGAATTAGGGTTTTATGTTAGATTTGAGCATAATTTGACAGTTTGAAGTTGTTCATAATAATCAAACTGTGTTTTTTTCTCTACGTTTTACATTCCCTATAATTAATCAGACTCTATAATTAATCTACATTTATTAGTATCATAAAAAAGTGGCATTACAACAATGGCAACTTTGAGTACCGATCCAGTAGTGAATTGATTCTAAGAGAAGGCAGCTCAATTAACATGTTTTTTTGTTCTTTTTTTTTATCATTAGGTGATTTATATGAAAGATGATATTATGGAAGATATGGAAAATAACTCATTTATGTTTTTTGAACGGAATTTATGGTTTTATTATGAGTATTATGGTTTCGTGTATTGTTTGTTTGACAAGAGTAACAAGTAGAACAATTTGGGTGATACTATATAAATTGGGTAAATATCTAACTGATTTTACATATTAGAATTAGAAGGGGAATTATGTAAATATTTATTTAATAGTTCATTAAGGGTAAAATAGTCATAAATAAGAGTCATTTTAATGAAAAGGGGAAATATGTAATATATATGAGTTAGGGAAGGGAAATATGTAATTGATTTTATGGTTTGGGGAAATACGTAATAAAGCAGCTTAGGAGGGGGAAATATGTAAAAATCCCTACAAGTTACAACCTACACATATTACCTACACATAAAAATGTGTATGAAAAATAAAAGTTTTAATACTTAAAAAATATATGAACAAATTAATATAATGGGTTATTCACACACATTTGTATGTAAAATCTAAAAGTTTTAAAAATATTCGGACCTTTAGTATATTTTTTTTTCACAATTTAGGTTTTTCTATTCACAATAACCTTCTTCTGAATTAGTAATTTTTTTAACAATTTAGGTTCTATTCACAATAAAACCTTCTTCTGAAATTAAATGATTGGTTTCCCAAAAGTATTTGCTCTATAGTTATATTATACACCTTGCCACCTTGGGTATACGTAACTTGTAAGAATTTATTTTCTTTTTTTATGAATAAAAAACTCAATACTGTAGTTCTATTATACTATACACCTTGCCACCTTGGGTATACGTACCTTGTAATAATTTATTTTCTTTTTTATATGAATAAAAAACTCAATAGTATGAAGTTATTTTATTAATTTCTCTGATGAATAAAAAACACAATAGTATGAAGTTATTTTATTAATTTCTGTGACAGAAAAGACCGTGATGCTTTGTTGGCAAGCCATGGATGGTTGTGATGCATTGTTGATAGCCACTAGTTAGTCCACCATATTTTTTGCATGTAATTTTATCAATCAACATCCAACCGATTTGAGATGAAAGGATATATACGCTTGTTTCATATGGAACTTTCATTATCTTAGATGATAATTTTCCAACATTTCGCTGCTAGCTTCATATGGAACTTACATTATCTGAGTTGACTATTTTCCAACATTTGGCTGCTAGCTTGATAAATGTTGTAGCTACACGACACCATCCCATATGAATCTATCCATATCGTATAAATATTAAAATGGGAGGTACCCAACTCAAAAATGGTAGAAATCTGGACTTACGTCACAACGGGTAGTAGCTGGTATCATTGACGATTTGTCCTGAGTGGTTTTGATGTTAGCTAAAGATCGTCATTGCTATTGTAACATCTAGGATTCTAAGTAATAGATTGAAGAAGGTGTTACATAGAAAGCTATAGATCTCCAATAGCAACAATGATCTCTAGCTAACATCATAATTCATTCAAGAGAATGTTACATAACCCCTATTGTGACACAAGTCCAGTTTTCTACCTTGTGGTGATTCTTTGTGTAGGGTACCCCTCTTCCAAAAGAAAATTCACTAAAAATAGTTCATGTTTGATGATTTAGAAAACATAATTCTAATAGCAATTTGTTCATAAAATGTACTGATATTTAAAATCTAATATGAATTGCTGATGCAAGCTCGTGTGACAAAAGCTTTTGAAGATTAGTTAGTCATTGCCTTAGTCTTTTGGATAATTTGCTAGTGTTGATATCCTTTAGTTTGTAATAAGGGTAGTTGCACGGTACCCCTGACCGCGGAAGGGATCTCCCTTCCTAGTTCACCACCCGACAAGGATCCCTGGCGGCAAATACCCATAGCCATCAAAGAGGGGTAATAAACATGTTTCGAACCCGAGACCTCGAGTGTCCTCGGTCCGGCTTTAAAGCGGGTGTCGGTGGCCACCAAAGTGGCACTAATGGGAATTGAACTTGGGTCTCCATTGAAGAACCCAAGTCACTCCACCACTAGGCCACTTGTGGTGGTTCTTTAGTTTGTAATAACGACACCTGGTGGCTGGTATCACCTATGTTGCGCTAAGTATTGTAGCTTGCAATACCTGTTGCTGACATGTGTGAGCTAGCTTGATTTCATCCTCCTTATAAACAGGGATATGTGTTTCTCACTTTGTGTTAGGTTATGTAAGATCTGCTGGTAATGAAAGCCAAAACCTAAAGGAACCATCATCTCTGCCTGATGTAATAAGTTAAAATACAATCACAAGTCCATCAGTTTCGCTCCCCTTGAAAGTTTCTCTAAACAACTGCCCCAACTACTGCTACATTAAACTACTGCCTTCAAAGATTAGAGTTTAGAAAAACAAGTGCTGATTGTCAAAGTGTTGGCCAACAAGTCAATAAGCAATGTCAACCAAAGTTAAAAGTTGAAGATTAGAAGACCAAGTCAATAAGTCACAGGCAGAAGTTCTGGATTTACAGAAGCGCTTGTTCTCAACCAGCAGTTCACACAAACTCGCAAAAGAAGCAGCAGTTCAATGCAACAGCGTAACCATCCAGCAGTTATGATAACTGCTGGCTGTTACATCATTTAATGAAGATGTTAAGGGTCACTTTCATGATGACGTCACAAAAAATTCACTCCTCCTATATATAGTTTAGCTTGTTCATTGTAATAGTTAACACTTAGAGCTGAGAGCGTAAAAACTAAGTGAGAGAACATTCTCCTGGTGAGTACTATATGTACCTTGTGATTGTATTATGTCGCAACCACCGTCCCCTATTTGCCCGGGAACGGGCGGCCGCGGCCAGTTTCAGTGGTATCGGTATTTATCAGTTTGGCAGCAGAAATTACATCAGGACCGTAGTTAGGAAATATTTGATCAGAGTAAAATACCACACTTTTATAATATTAAACAATGGGAAATTCCCAAGTTTCTAGTACACACATTTTTATAGGGATAAACCCTATTTTATTTAAATAGAAACATCTCTTTATTTAGGTAACTTTTATAGCCACTTTTCTAAGCCTTCAGTGCTGTCCAGCTGGCTTCTATTGGCGTTCACATTTTGTTACCTGAAACGCGTTCAAAACATTTTGTCAGTGGGAAATACTGGTGAGTGAATCCCAGTTTAATCAAGATAGGTAAAACCGTTTACAAAATTGAGGGCGGTCGCGCAATTACATTTGTTTATTTTTCTACCTTAATTACCACCCATGGTACTGTCAACCCGACTTGTGGTCATGTTACTACTCACAGAGTAGTAACAAATTTTTTATACAAAACCCCAACATACCGACGATAATTGTAAATACAAATACTCAATCATTGTTTAATATAATGTATATCATTTGAGGTTTTGTAAAAACAGTTTGTAAAAGCAGTTTTAAAAAAGGAGATTACTCACTTTGCTATCTTAGGGTTTTCCTTTGTGATTTCCTGATGATTATCTATTAATTACACATTGCACACGCGTTAGTATAATAACCCAATATTTACATTAGTAATACCCTCCCCGAGACAGAACTCCAACGACTACGTCGGGCAGAACCACGACAGCCGTTACGGAGCACTAGATCAATTGGGCATCGTATCTAATACGTAACCGGGGTTATAATACTTACAACGGGGCAGAACTTCGTTAATTAAGGGGATATAATGCCCGATTATAGCTTCTACACTTATAGAATTCGAGAGAGAAATTGTGTGTGAACGAGTTGGGACTGAAGCCGATGCTCCCAATTTATAGGGCCTGATTTCAGGTTTCTCGCGCCCCGCGTAGGCTAGCTAGGGTAGGCCCTAGCTTGGCTGATTCGGCCACTAGGCTTGACACGATGCTGCCACGTGGCAGCTCAGGGATGCGCCCTGATCTTGACCTGTCGCGCCCCACGTAGAAGATCACTAAGGTCTTCGCGGCCCACGAGCGACCCATAAAACTTGATTTTATTTAATTTTTTTTAATTATATAAGGGTATTGGGGACCGGTTTTCGTATACGTGGTGTATTTTAAGACATATAGGGGTATTCGAAATATATTAGGGGTGTCGAAAAAAAATTTGGAGGGTTGTTATATCCTCCCCACCTTGTTTTAGAACTCATCCTCGAGGTCTACTGAAATAGGTGTGGGTATTTCTTCTGCATCTCTGATTCAAGCTCACAAGTGTACTTTGGTCCTCTCCTAGAATCCCATTTTACTTTGACTAGAACCAATCTTTTGTGTTTGAGATTCTTGACTTTCTTGCCTTTAATTTGTAGAGGCTTCTCTGTAAATTTAAGCTTTTCATTTACCTCTATATTCTTAAGAGGTACTACCAATGATTCATTGGCTAAGCATTTCTTGAGATTAGATACATGAAATACATCATGTATTCCTGCCATCTCTTCTGGTAGTTGTAGCTGATAAGCTACAGGTCCTATTCTTCTAATAATCCCAAAAGGTCTAACATACCTAGGGCTTAGCTTTCCCCTTTTGATGAATCTTACTATTCCTTTCCAAGGAGAGACTTTTAATAACACCTTGTCTCCTACCTGAAATTCCAACGACTTTCGCCTATTATCAGCATAGCTTTTTTTGACGATCGCGTGCTATTTTCAGTCGTTCATTGACTTGAATAATCTTGTCCGTTGTTTCTTGTACTATCTCAGGTCCAGATAGTTGCTTTTCTCCAATTTTTGCCCAACAGACTAGAGTTCGACACTTTCGTCCATAAAGTGCTTCGAATGGTGCATCATTGATACTGGTGTGATAGCTGTTATTATAAGAAAATTCTATTAATGGTAAGTGATCGTCCCAATTACCTCCGAAATCAATTACACAAGCTCTAAGCATATCTTCCATTGTCTGAATTGTCCTTTCGCTTTGTCCGTCCGTTTGAGGATAATAAACGGTGCTTAGATTTAACTTGGTTCCATTGCTTTTTGGAAACTTGTCTGAAAATGAGAGGTAAAACGGCTAGCTCTGTCAGAAACAATTGATAAAGGAATTCCATGTAATGAAACTATTTCATTTACATACAACTTAGCTAATTGCTCCATACTGAAGGTCTCTTTCATTGGTAGAAAATGAGCTGACTTAGTTAGCCTGTCTACAATCACCCAGATTGTATCATTACCTTTTCTTGTTTTGGGTAGTTTGGTAACAAAATCCAATGTTATTAATTCCCATTTCCATACTGGCATTTCTAATTGTTGCAACAAACCTGAGGGTTTCTGATGTTCAGCTTTAACTTGTGAACAGGTTAAACACTTAGAAACATAAGCTGCTATATCCTTTTTCATTCCTATACACCAAAAATTCTTTTTTAAATCCTGATACATCTTATCACTTCCAGGATGCATCGTATACTTAGAATTATAGGCTTCTTCTAATATACGGTGGTGTAGGTTTCCTAGTTTAGGTATCCACATCCTCTTCTTACGGAATCTCCAAATTCCATCTGTTCCTTGTTCTAGTTCTTTAATCATTCCTTTCAATTTCTCAGTATCATCCTTGATTACTGATTCTTGTGCTTTTCTAATTTGTTCATTTAAATCTTGTAAGGATCTGAGTTTGGTTTTGATTGTGTTTTATGTTTGAATTAAGATGAACAATGAACAAGTAGTGCATCGGAATAAAAATGATAACAAACTTTTCACAATCAAACAGGAGAATTGCTTTCAACACACATTTTCAACAAAGAACCGAATGATTGAATTTATTTCATCAACGATTACAATTGCATGCATGTAATAACCTCCCCCTCAGCCTGAGCTCACAGTGATTTGTTCGTGCAGGAAGAAAGATGGTGAAGAGCTAATAGAACAGTATAAGGTACTGTTCTATTTGTAGGCACGGACAAACCACTGTGGCATCTTTGCTGACGTCACCATGAAAGTGACATCTAACCTCCTAACAAACTCTAACAACTGATCTAATACAACCACTGCTAATGCTAACTACTGATTACAATACATTACATGAATAAACTAAACTACTACTGAATCCTTCCACTGTTGTGACTCCAGCAGTACTTGTTGTAAACCAGCAGAGCTTGACCCATAGCAGTAGATTTAAACAACAGGGCTTTAGTCCTCATCAGTCTTTGAGTTGATCAGTAGTTGTAGGTCAGCAGTTGTAACGATCAGTGGATTGGAGGTCATCAGATGTTGAAACCACTTTCAAGGGGAGAGACTTGTATACATAACATCTGCTTATTCTGGATCCACTGCCCTGATCCAGTTTTGGCTTTCATTATCTGTTCATCTAATAGGGTTCAATCCCAACAATCTCCCCCTGGAACAGATAATGCCAAAACCCTTCATTATTTGTAGATCTTTATTGCCTCATCAACAGTTCCCTTATTTGGCCTTTGAGTTGTAACTCAAAGTCTAAGGCATCTGTGTCATCTTCATCCCTGCATAGTGGAAGATCAAGGAGATCCTGCAAATCTTCAAGACTTAGTCCAAGTGCTTGTTCCCTTGTCATTTTCTTCACTTTTCAACTAGACTTGATCACAGTCAGTACATGGGTCTGTTTGTCAGTTTTCCACTTTAGTACTTTTGAGTCTGGTGGGTTTCTTGGGAGATTTTTATTAGATGAGGAGTTTGGAGATGCTGGCCTTGTGATGACTGACTGAGCAGTACTTGCAGGTTGATTCAATCCAAGAGTTTCTTCAATCATCCTTTTAATGCCCTCTTTTACAAGGTCATCTCCTGCCATCATTTCTTCCACTGTTTCAGCATCCAACTGTTTTTGTTGTCTTCTTTTATATCTTGGCAGCACCAGTTGGAGCAGTGGATCTCCTGATTTGCAGCTTTGGTGGTCTTGTTGAAACCTCTGCTTCAGGATAGTCAGGTTTTTGTGGAACTCTTGGATCTTTCTTTCGTAGTTCCTCCAACCTTTTGTAGGTGGTCCTGACTTTATCTTCTTTCCATCTCATCACTTGATTCTTAGACCCATAATCAGCTGCAATCAGTTCCTCTTTCATTCTCTTCAGCTCTAATGTCTTTTCAGGTACATTCTTTTTGTACTTTGACCAATCACGAGGAGTGTGTTTGACCTTATTCTTGATCATTTCTTGAATCCTGGCTGCTTCTTTTTCAAGCTCAGGAATGGTCCACTCTTTGTACATATGTTTTTCCCCCTTATACTTCTTAGAAGCCATGATATTTTCAATGTAGTCTTTTCTGAGGGTTTCATATGCTCTTTCTGATAGTTGCTGACAAACATTCTTTTGCAAACTGTTCTAAGGATCTGACTTCAGTGAATAGAAATTGGTAATGCCTTTGAATTTCTTTGTCAGTTTTGCCTTGAGAGTTTCTTTTGGAGATATCCTCTGCCTGTTGAGCCTTAACTTTCAAGTATTCTTCAATGTTGTTAGGCCTAGGATATCCTTCAACTGATGGCAACCTCCTTTTAGCAGGAGCATCCTCAGAGTAGAAGGATTTGATCTCTTCTCTAACTACAATAAGTTCAAGAGGATATTGGAAACCTGCAGGAGTGATGGTAGTGATTGGTTGTTGTACTTGGGCTGATGAGAGAGGAACAGGGTTTGGAATAAGTGCAAGAGATTGTGAAGATGTTGGTGGTGGTGATGGAGAGTCATCATCAGGTATAAATATCCTTCTCCTTTTTAGTATTGGAGAGGCTGATGATGTTTTGGGTGGATCAGTGGTGGTGATTTGAGTGGTGGAAGGTGGCTGACTAACAGTTGTTGAAACAACTGGTGTTTCAACCACTGTTGTCATTACAACAGATGTTGTAACATCTGATGTCTTCTGCCTTTTAGCAGGAGGTGATGGTGGTGAGGTTGTTTTTGGTGGTGAAGTGATTTTTGGTGGTGGTGGTGGTAAGGCAGTGGTTGTGGTGTGTGTTGAAGTGATGGCAAGTGTTTGGCTGACAGTTGTTGAAACTACTGAAGTATCAGCAATATTGATACAGCAGGAGTTACAACAGCTGTTTGGGTGGTAGTTTGAGGTTTGGAGCTTTTTGTAGGTGGTTTGGAAGCATGCTTTGTGGGTCTGGATGGTGTGTGTTTGGGTTGTCTCACTTGTCTAATGGGCTTCTTCTTTTCATCCTTAGGATTTTCATCATCCTTTGGTTCAGAAAGACCCTGCACATTCAGCTTCATAAACTCTCTTTTCTCCTGTTCCCACCTAGCATTATCCTTAGCCTTTTATCCCTTTTTACCTCAGCTAATGCATCAGCAACAGCATTAGTGGTAACATCAATCTTTTTGGATCCATCTGGCAAAGGGATGTTTTTGAGCATACTGTCTTGTTGAGGCTCAATGTAAAGACCATCTTCAATTCCCTTCTTCTTCCACTGCTTGATTTTCTCCCCCTTTTTGGCATTATCTGGTGGGGGGTTATCAATAAAGAGAACAGTGGGAGGAGCAGTGCCAGTGGTGTTCAGTATATGGGCCTTGATAGCCTTGATGTCAGCTTGGGTGTCTTTAAACCTTGACTTCATCATGTTTCTCAACATTTGAACATGTATTGCATGCTGCTGATCAGCCAATTGTCTTTGTTGTTGGAGCAGTGGTTGAAATAAGGTCCATAACTCATTTGCAACAGGTGCAGGTTGTGCAGGTGCTTGAGCTGGAGCAGTAGTTGGTGGTACCTTTTGAACTTTCAACAACTGTTGCAGCATATCTTTAATTTCCGCAACAGAAGTGTCAAGTTTATCAATTCGACCCGTCAATTCTTGGTACATTAAACCATCACCCAACTTAATGGGATCATCTGATTTCCCACTAACAGTGGTTGTAACAGTGGTTGACTCAGGAAATGTATTCCAAAATTCATCCACAGATGCCCCTTTGTCTTGGTACTGGGGACTTCTTCCTTCAAAAAGAGAGACACTTTTTAGTGACCCAGTATAAACTGGATACACAAGTGTTCCCAGAGAAGAAATTGCCTCCAAGGAAGTCTTATTGATGTAACCACTGTCCAAATGCAAACCAGTGGGTTCAACACTTGTAGTGGCTGCTTCACTTGGACTACCACCAAGACTTACTTGTAACTCAAGGGGTGTAACCTCCTCAGCTCTTTTTGGTGGGTTTGCAATGATTGATACATCAGGCCCAATCATTTGTTGAGGTATGTTCTCATTGACAGGTGATTGAGAATGACTGGTTTGTGCCTGGTTCAAATCAAGAGCATCCAACAGTATTTTTGTTTGTGGGGGAATTGTGGAGGTGAGGTTGGGTGTAGAAAGAGAATTGGCCCCGGACATTGGGCTGTGGATGATGGAAGCAAGTGATTCCAGAGCATCATATTGTGGTGTCCCTATTTGTACAACCAGTTCTTTTTTAGAAGAAGCAGGAGGGGTTTCAGGCATGGGTTGAGATATTTCTACCAACTGCTGTGAGGAAGTAGCAACAGTGGTTTCTTGTGACTTTTGTGCTCTCACTGGCAGTTGCTCTGGTATCTCATCATCCAGAGTTGCCTTTTGGTAGGTTTGGGGGGGGCTTTTGAGTTTTCTTTTGTTTTGGCTTTTTGGTGATTTTAGGTGTGGGTTTCAAAGCAGTTGTTTTGCTGCTATAATCACCTTGAGCAGTGGGCTCAGCAGCAGATACCTGAGGAGCAGTGGTAGCTGCTAAAGTCTGCTCAGGCACCTCTGCTTGTGTTTTGCAAGGTGTTGACATTCTTGTAAAAGTTTCAGCATTTAAGCTGTTTATTTGAAAAGAGTCACCTTGTTTTATTACATGAGCATCATCCTTACCAAATTTCTTTTAAAAATTATAACTTAGAAATCTTTGAAAAAGTAAGAATGGCTTTTTATCAACATTTTTAACTAAATCATTAAAGATCTCCTGGGAGTAGTTGAAATCTTCATCTTGTAGAATAGCATATCCCAGGTTTTGGATCTTTAATGGTATCTCATTAAAAGAAGTTGTTTTGTTTGAAACACACATTAACAGGGTATGGAACAAAAATCTTGTTGCAGGTGGAAAATTACCTTTTTGTAAGGTATCCTTTTTTATTGTGTCTGCATACCCCTTTCAAGGAAACCAGTTTTTAACTCATTTTTGGGAAAAGAAGTTTTACCTTGCTGATCATTGAGTTCAAAGACTTCCGAGATGGATTGTGGTGTGATTTTGACTGCTTTACCCATTAGAGACGAGTTAATAGCTATGACATCTTCGCCTTGTTTGTCAAGAGTAATATTTTTCCAAAACTCTCTTTGGGTTTTCAAGTAAATTGGAGCATCTGCTGTTAACAAAGTTTTGTACTTTGATGCAGACATGATATCAATGATGGAATCGAAAGCATCGGTGGTGCCGGGTTTTGTAAGGAGACCCAAATAATTGTGAGGAGCTTTGTATGGTATTTTGATGGGTGTAGTAGCCTTTTGAGTGGCCTTTTCAGAAGATGATTTTGAAGTGGATTTCGCGGATGACTTTGATTTTGTCATTTTGGGAAGAAGATTGATGAAGGATTTGAGAGAAGGAGTTGAAAACTGCTTTGAGAAAGGAATTTTTGTGAATCCGATTTGACAGTAAAACCCTGTTTGGGGGTTTTGAGAGGGTTTTATAGAGGAAAAAGTGAAAGCTGACGTGGAAGCGGTTACAAAAGATCTGACCGCTATGTACTGTCCACGTGCCAACCCCTGATGAAATGAAGGACAATTGGGTTTATGAAAACCACTGTTGGAACAAGATCAGTGGTTGCAACGGTAATAAATGAGAGCAGTGGGTGATTTTTACTATCAGTGGATAGCATATCAGTGGATAGAAACACTAATTTTGAACAACAGTGCTTATCAAGGAAATGAGAGAATAGGGGTTGTCTTTCAGCAGTGGACAGACCTTTAAGTAGAACAGACTTTTGAACATAACAGTGGTTATGCAGACTTTTAAGGATTTAACGAAAAATTCATTTTTAGCTATTTTTAAGGATGGATTTTTGATTTTCTGAAAACATTTTAATGCTTTTATTCATAGAAAAACAGGATTTTGCCTGTTATTCCATGTTTAGCATGCCAATCCTAGAGATCAAGCTTTCAAAGGTGGATGTGTCTAATGCTTTGGTTAGCACATCTGCCAGCTGATCCTTAGTTGGAACATGGTGCAGAGAAATCAAACCTTTTTCATAGCAATCCCTCACAAAGTGATGTCTAAGGTCAATGTGCTTGGTGGTTGAATGGGAGACTGGATTTTTGATGATATTTTCTGCTGCCTGGCTGTCCAACATGAGTGGTGTCTTTAAGGCAGTGATACCAAAATCCAGCAACTGATTTTGAAGCCAAAGCAGTTGGGCAGTACAGATTGCAACAACTATATACTCTGCCTCAGCAGTGGATGTGGAAACAACTGCTTGCTTTTTGCTTTGCCAAGACACTAAGCAATTACCTAGGAATTGGCACCCTCCTGAAGTGGCCTTCCTTGTCTTGTCACATCCAGCAAAGTCACTATCTGAGAAACCTGAAAGCTCAATTTTACTATCAGCTGGATACCAGATACCAAGTGTGGGAGCACCTTTTAGGTATCTGAATATCCTTTTTACAGTAATAAGGTTTGACTTTCTAGGGGCTGATTGGGATCTTGCACAGACACATGTTGCAAACATGATGTCTGGCCTGGATGCAGTTAGGTACAATAAAGACCCAATCATGCTTCTATACAAAGTTTGATCAACCAATTCATCCTTCTCATCAGACATGACTATTTTATTGGTTGCAATGGGTGTACTGCATGGCTTACAATCATCCATCTCAAATTTCTTTAATAGTTCTTTGGCATATTTGCCTTGATGGATAAAAGTGCCATTTTGCAGTTGCCTTACTTGGAGACCAAGAAAGCACTGGAGTTCACCCATTGCACTCATTTCAAACTCAGCTGTCATGAGTTGCCTAAACTCTTCACACATTTTATTACATGTGCTTCCAAAGATGATGTCATCCACATAAATCTGGACAATCATCAAATCCTTTCCTCTCCATTTTAAAAACATTGTTTTATCTATTTTACCTCTTGTGAACCCAATGGATAGTAGGAAAGTGGAAAGAGTTTCATACCAGGCCCTTGGTGCTTGTTTCAGGCCATACAAAGCTTTATTTAGCTTGTAGACTTGATTTGGATTAAATGGATCCTCAAAGCCTGGAGGTTGACACACATAAACCTCTTCTTGAATCTTACCATAGAGGAAGGCACATTTAATATCCATTTGATACACCTTGATTTTGTGGTTGACAGCAAAGGCCAGAAATAATCTGATAGCTTCAAGTCTTGCTACAGGGGCAAATGTTTCATCATAGTCAATGCCCTCTTCTTATCTGAACCCTTGAACCACAAGCCTTGCTTTATTCTTGACAACAATACCCCTTTCATCAGTTTTATTTTTGAAGACCCATTTTGTGCCAATAGGACTTACACCCTCTGGCAATGGTACAAGCTCCCAAACTTGTTGTCTTCTAAACTGTTGGAGCTCATCTTGCATGGCTTCTACCCAGCTGTTGTCTTTTAGTGCCTCTTGGTACTTGACTGGCTGATGGAGAGATAGGAAACCAACAAAAAGACAAATGTTTTGGGATTGACTTCTTGTGAGCACCCCTTCATTGATGTTGCTAATGATTTGGTCAGGTGGATGAGATTTCAAGAAGATAAGATCTCCTTGGTATGGAACAATGGCATTTAATGGTGAAGGCTGCAAATGTGAATCATCTGAGCTAACCACTGCTGGTGACTTTGATGATCCAGCAGTGGCTTCAAAAGGTGGTGGAATAGGAGGTAATGGTATGGACATATGCAGACTTTGATCCACTGTTTGAGGACTTTTATCAACAGTGCTTGATGATGTGGAAGCAGGGGTTAAAGGGCTACTTTGGTCAACAACTGCTGGGGTAGCAGTGGTTGAGCTTTGACATCTGTTTTGAACATCTGCTGCTCTTCCCATTTTGACAGACTTTTGTTGAGGAATGATGATTTCATACCCATAGTCTGGTGATGAATCCTCTGATGGACCTGCACTGTTAGTCTTGACAGCAGTATTTTCAAAAGTAAATTTATCAAGATCAAACAATTCTACAGGGTTTGCTGGGATTTTCATTGATGAAAGTTCATTGAAATTTACATTCAAAGTCTCCTCCACTGTTTTGGTCCTTGTGTTAAACAATTTGTAGGCCTTAGCAGTGGTTGAGTATCCCAGATGATAACCACAATCAATTTTGGCTGCAAACTTTGAGATAGAATCTTTTAAGTTTAAAATGAAGCATGGGCAGCCAAAAACCTTGAAATATGAAATCAATGGCTTTATTTTATATAGCAGTTCATAGGCAGTCTTTTGATGCCTGGGGTTGATTAAAACTCTGTTTTGGACATAACAAGCAGTGTTTACTGCCTCTGCCCAAAAAGTCAATGGCAAACCTGAATCAGCAAGCATGGTTCTGGCAGCCTCAATCAAGGTTCTGTTCTTTCTCTCAACAACCCCATTTTGTTCTGGTGTCCTTGGAATGCTGTATTGTCTCACAATTCCTTTTGATACATAGAAATCATCTAACTCCTTGTTCCTGAACTCTGTGCCATTATCACTTCTGAAGATTTTCACTGGAAGGTCAAACTGCTTTTCAACCTGTTTCACAAAGTCTTGCAAAATGCCTGCAGTCACATCTTTTGAGTGTTAAAAGTAAGTCCATGTAAACCTAGAAAAGTCATCAACAATAACCAAACAATACCTCTTTTTCTTTAAACTCATGACTTTAACTGGGCCAAACAAATCCATATGAAGCATTTGCAAACATTTGGTTGTTTTGGACTCATCAATTGATTTGTAAGAGCTTTTATGTTGTTTTCCTTTTAGGCAGGAAACACAATGCTCAGGACAGGTGAACAGTTTTTGAGGTAAACCTCTTACTAACCCCTGTTTTGAAATGGCAGTGATTGTCTTGAGATTTGTGTGCCCCAATCTCCTGTGCCATAATTCTGTCTCTTTGTTTGATGCAGCTGAGAACAGACAGGCATCAGTCCTGGGGCTCTCTTTTGACATATCAACTACATAAACATTGCCACTTCTTTGAGCAACAAGTTTGGTTTTTCCATTTTTTATTAGTGCTTCAATCTTTTCAACCATTTCTGGTCCAACAATCCTACAACACTCCTTTGTGAAGAATGACCCATAACCCTTATCACTCATTTGTGAAACACTCAGGAGGTTGAATTTTAGATTGTCTATCAGACTGACGTTTTCAAATTTTACATTACCAGACTGTACTGTACCAGACCCCATAACTTTCCCTTTACTATTATTTCCAAAGGATATATCACCCCCTCCATGGATTTTGAAATCTTTGAGTAGGGCTTTACATCCTGTCATGTGCCTGGAGCCTCCATTATCTGCATACCAAAGGCTATCTAAGCATGCAGAAGCTCCCTGCACATGAAGTAAAAGGATTAGTTCATTTGGGTCTCCAAAGCCAATAAGGCTTTGGATGGGGTCTCAACAGTGTCTGGGATGAGTTCAGATGGATGGGCAGTGGTTAGGTAAGGGGTTTGGATAGTTTTAGGACTGTTTTTCTCTAACCAATGTTGAGGGTCTTGCCTAATGATCTGGTGATAACCAAAAGGATGCCTGTTTACTCTTGGTTTAGAAGGCCTTTTGTAAGCCTCATAAACATGTGAGATCCTTTGGTATTGTGGTTGTCCCTTGCCTCTTCTGTATTGATTGGCAGGGGGTGCATCAGTCACTTGAACATCTCTTTGGACAGATGTTTGGTTCAGCTGTTTTGTAATAGCTGTTTGGACTGGCACAAACAGTGGTTGGTTTTTGGTGAACTTGATAGAAGATGTTGATGAACTTAAGGATGTTTTTGCAGTGTACTTATTCCTTTTTACATCAAAGTTTTTGAGATACACACATTCTTGAGTTTTGTGGTTTGTTTTACCACAGATGGTGCAGCTTTCAGCAGGTATAATGACACTTGTTTTGTTTAGATCATATGCTTTTAGATGAAAACAGTCTTTTGTTAGATGATTTTTCTTTTCACAAAAATCACAAAACAGGTTTTTGATCTTTTCTCTTTTCTTCCTTTTCTCAGACTCCTTAGCAACAGAGTTTTGAACCACTGTTGGGATGTCTTTGATAGGAATGACCTTTGCTTTTGGTGCTATGACACCATCAGTGGTTGTGAAATCCATAGGCTTGAAATTTTCAAGAATGTCACACTCATTAGACCATGTGGGTTTAAATTGGTATTTCTCAATTTTCTCAAATGTTGAGGACCTCACAGATCTTTCCAGAGTGATTTTGTTTCCAAGTTTGTCAGTTATCTTAACTTCTTGGCCATTCTTGTTGGTTGGTTTTATCTTAGATGAACCAGCTTGTTTGACAGCAGTGTTTTCAAGATCATCATATTTTCTATATCCTATTCCAAACTTGACATTGCTTTCAAGCTGTTTCTCAAGCATAACCTCATAACCTTTGCAAGATTCCACCCATCTTTCACAAGTGATTTGGGTGGATTCCAACTCCTTTTTTCAAAGTTGGTATTTTTCTACCATAGTTTGGAGTTGGTTCTTGGTTATGCTTTGCTCTTCTTTTAGACTGCAGATTTCTTTTTCTTTTTCAGCCAATTTGTTTTTAAGTTCTTTTAAAGACTTTTCAAATTTGACCTCATCATTCAACACTCTATCCCTAAGGTTTTCATTCACCTCTTTGATGTTAGCAAATGCTATAATGCACTTGTCTGAACACATAATTTCAAGAACCTGAGATGATACCTTAGCTGTAGCCATCATGGCACAGTCACATTGATGATCATTTTCTTCATCAGCTTTTTCTTCTTTCTCACCTTCCTCCTTCTCTTCCTTTTCTTCTTCTTTGGACCAGGGGTCAACCAATGGTTCAATCAGGGTTTCTGAATTTTCTCCCAGCAGTAGTTCACCAGCAACAGCAGTAACCACTGCTTCAGCAACTTCATCCACTGTTTCAGCACTTGTTTGCCCCTTTTCAGCATTCAGCTCTTCTGATATTGACTCTAATGCCATAAGAAAAATTCATCATTAGAAGGATCATTAGTAGCAAAGAGTACAAAATTTTCATCCCCTAGCTCTTCAGGTAAACTGCTCCAGTCAACTAAGCCTTAGGTAAAAAAGCTTTGCTGATCTGGTTGAACCACTGTTGGTGGTGCAGTTTGTTGTGGTGCAACTGGTTGCACCTGAACCTGAGGTACAGGAGCCTGAACATACTGAATTTGAGGGACAGTGGTTTGAACATAATGCACAGGAACATGGTTTGCATAATGAGCAGCGTTTACATGGGCAGCAGGGGTATAATGGGAATAGTGCACAGTGCTTTGATTTTGTGGCCTAGGGTTTGAGCTGGGATGAGTTACAATTGGACCAGTGGTTTGACTCCTACATTCCCTAGCAAAGTGTCCTAGCCTATTGCACTTGTAGTACTTGATTTTTGACTTATCCAACCCCACTTTTAAATTTCCATGTAACCATGGGAATTTTCTCCCTGTTCTTTTGTAAAATTTGCTTGTTCTTACACTAAGAAATGCCAATTGATGCAAAATGTCCATTTCTTCAAGATCAGTGGGATCAAAGTGTTGTAAATCATTTAGTTCAAAGCTCAAGTTATCTGACATCAGGTTTTCACAATTTGCAGTAAATGCATAATTTGCAGAGTGAGAATCAGAGTTGTTAAAATTTCCACCAGCAGTTATATCAATAAAATGATCATAACCTGATCCTTACTACTGCTACCAGATTCTTCCTGACCAAAGAGAGTTGTGCTGCCAAATGAATAATCATCAGCAACTTTACCAGACTCTTACAACTTCTTTTTCTGGTTTAACTCCCTTTCATAGGTCAGGAGTCTACCATGAAGTTGGGTCAGGGTCAGATCTTTGAACTCAGCAGAATTTCTAGTTATAAAAGCTATGGTATCCCATTTTTCTGGTAGTGATCTAAGAAACCTGCTATTTTGTGTTGAATTTGGAAATGTAACATTAACAAGTCTTAGCTCACTAATGAGACAACTAAATCGCTCAAACTGCTGAGTCAATGATTCACCCTTCAGGTGACAGAAGGTTTCATACTGCTGATTCAGAATTTCCCTATTATTTTTAATAACTTCTTCCGTTCCCCCAAACTGTTCCTTCTGTGCATCCCATAGCTCTTTGGCACTGTTACAATGTAACAGTCCAGCATAGATTTTATTGGGTAATGCAGATGCTATGATGCTAAATGCTTTGGCATCGAGTTCGAACTTTTGGAAATTAGTTTCAGTGTAATTTTCAATTTTTTTAGGTTCGAACTTCTTTGTATCCTCAGCACTTGGCACCATAGGAACATGGGGCCCAAAAACAACAGATCTCCAACATCCAGTGTTCTGTTGAGCAAGGATGTGACCCATCCTTCTCTCCCAGATGTTGTATTCAATACGTTTAAGCATGGGTGGTTTGAAAAGAGAGCCGATGTTATTCTTATCATCTTGTGATTGTGACGTCATCCTGGTTGTTTTACAGGCACTGATTAATCAACTTTGATGGTGATTAAACCTTGCTCTGTTTTTCAACAAAACGAACAAACTATCAGTATCAACGATTATGAGCTGAACTATTTATGTCAAAATGATTGTTAAATCAAATTTGACTGTCCGGGCTCTGATACCAATTGTTAGGATCTGAGTTTGGTTTTGATTGTGTTTTATGTTTGAATTAAGATGAACAATGAACATGTAGTGCAGCGGAATAAAAATGATAACAAACTTTTCACAATCAAACAGTAGAATTGCTTTCAACACACATTTTCAACAAAGAACCGAATGATTGAATTGATTTCATCAACGATTACAATTGCATGCATGTAACAACCTCCCCCTCAACCTGAGCTCACAGTGATTTGTTCGTACAGGAAGAAAGATGGTGAAGAGCTAATAGAACAGTACAGGGTACTATTCTATTTATAGCCACGGACAAACCATTGTGGCATCTTTGCTGACGTCACCATGAAAGTGACATCTAACCTCCTAACAAACTCTAACAACTGATCTAATATTACCACTACTAATGCTAACTACTGATTACAATATATTACATGAATAAACTAAACTACTGCTGAATCCTTCCACTGTTGTGACTCCAGCAGTACTTGTTGTAAACAAGCAGAGCTTAACCCATAGCAGTAGATTTGAACAGCAGGGCTTTAGTCCTCATCATTCTTTGACTTGATCAGCAGTTGTAGGTCAGCAGTTGTAACGATCAGTGGATTGGAGGTCATCAGATGTTGAAACCACTTTCAAGGGGAGAGACTTGTATACATAACATCTGCTTATTCTGGATCCACTGCCCTGATCCGGTTTTGGCTTTCATTATCTGTTCCTCTGATAGGGTTCAATCCTAACAAATCTACTTGTAGATTTAATTTAAGAGAACATACTCTTTTTGGCTTTTCATGATACTTTCGACTTAAAGCATCCGCTACTACATTTGCCTTTCCTGCATGATACTGAATATTGCAATCATAATCATTAAGAGTTTCCATCCAGCGTCTCTGTCTCATATTCAATTCCTTTTGCCTGAAAACATACTTTAAACTCTTATGATCGGTGAAAATGGTAAACTTACTACCGTAAAGGTAATGTCTCCAAATCTTAAGGGCAAAAATTATAGCTCCTAATTCCAAATCGTGGGTTGAATAATTCTCTTCATGATTCTTAAGCTGTCTAGAGGCGTAGGCTATAACCTTTTGACGTTGCATTAACACACATCCATAACCTAATTTAGAATCGTCACAATAGATTACAAAGTCTTCAGTTCCTTCTGGTAACGTTAGTATGGGTGTGTTGGTTAATCTTTACTTAAGAATTCTAAAGACTTCTTCTTGTTTCGGTCCCCATTCAAAGTTAACAGATTTACAGGTTAGTTTAGTTAAGGGAATGGCTATTTTAGAAAAATCTCGGATAAATCTTCTATAATAACCGGCCAATCCTAGGAAACTTCTAACCTCGGTTGGTGACTCAGAGGTTTTCCATTTAGTAACTGCCTCAATTTTTGTGGGATCCACATGAATTCCTTCATGGTTAACTAAATGCCCAAGAAACTTTACTTCTTCTAACTAAAATTCACATTTCGAAACTTAGCATAAAGTTGTTCTTTTCTTAGTAAACTTAGAAGTGCGTGCAAATGCGCTGCATGTTCCTCTTTACTCTTAGAGTAAATGAGAATATCATCTATAAAGACAATTATGAATTTATCCAAATATGGCTTACATATTCGGTTCATCATGTCCATAAATGCGGCTGGGGCATTGGTTAAACCAAATGTCATGACAATAAATTCATAATGGCCATACCTTATTCTAAATGCGGTCTTAGGAATGTCCTCTTCCCGTACCTTTAATTGATGATATCCTGAGCGTAAATCAATTTTCAAGAAAAATCGAGCTCCTTGCAATTGATCAAACAAATCATCGATTCTTGGTAATGGATACCGATTTTTAATCGTGACCTTGTTAAATTCACGATAATCAATGCACATACGCATTGACCCGTCCTTCTTCTTGACAAACAATACTGGTGCTCCCCACGGCGATGAACTTGGCTGTATGAATATTTTCTCCAACAATTCATCCAGTTGTTTCTTTAACTCTTGCATTTCTGCAGGTGCCAAACGATATGGTGCTTTTGGCAATTGGTGTTGTTCCTGGTAGTAGATGAATTCTAAATTCGACTTCCCTGTCCGGCGGTAGTCCTGGTAATTCTGCTGGAAATATATCTGGAAACTGGGATACTACCAGAATATCCTTCAGTTCTTTTCCTTTAGTGTGAGTGATTATGGAAATCAAATACACTAATTATCCTTTCCTTATATAACTAGCTGTTTTCATCACAGAGATGAATTTTGTGGATCTAGACTTTATCTCCTTTAATTGTGATCTTTTCAACCTTTGGTGAATTTAGTTGGATTTACTTTTGATCACATAGAATACTGGCTTTATTGGCTATTAACCAATCCATTCCTAATACAACATCAAATCCTGTCAGCTTCATTGGGTAAAGGTTTGTAATAAACTTTTGATTTAAAAATTCTATTCTTGCACCCTGCAAGATTTCGATAATCTTAACGGTTTCTCCATTTGCTGTTTCTACTAGGCATTCTTGTGGGAGTTTAGTTAATGGTTGATTGAGAAGTTTACAAAATGAAGTATTAGTAAATCTTTGGTTCGCACCAGAGTCAAATAATACTTTAGCAAAAATATCATTAACTAAAAACATACCGGCGATCACATCCAGGATCATCTTGGCTTCTTCTACAGTCAGAATAAATGCCCTAGCATTTTTTAGTATTCTTGTTGTTCATGGCTGGAGCTAGTTTCGGACAGTGTGGCTTGATGTGCCATTTTTCTCCACAGTTGAAGCATACTTCATTACTAGGTTTCTTCCTACAATCTTCTTCCTTGTGTCCTGGTATCTTGCAGAAATTGCAGTAAGTGGAGCATCTTCCTGAATGCTTTTTCTTACAGGCCTTGCAATAAGGTGTAGAGGTAGAACCTACATTTCTCCCACGGTTAGAATTCCCATAGCGAAATTCTTGGGTAAGTTTTTGAGCTAGGTTCCTCCTTTGGTCCTCTTCTCGTGTACGTACTAATTCATCAGTCAAGGTGTTTGTTAATTCTACAGCTTCTTCTATGGTTTCGGGTCTAGCTGCCTTGACTACATGCCTTATCTCACTGATTAATCCCCAGATGTAACGGGAGATTAATACTGGTTCAGATGATGCAAGGGTTGGCACTATCCTAGCATATTCGAAGAATAAAGTAGTATAACCCTTACTATCTACTCCAGTCATTCTAAGGTTTAAGAACTTATTTGCTATCTGTTCTTTTTCATTGGGAGGGCATAATTTCCTTTCCACCATGTTCTTAAATTCCTGCCATTCCATATTGTAAACCCTGTCACTTCCCCTAGACTGGAGGATAGTTTACCACCATTCTAAGGCTGAGTTCTTAAACAGATTGGAGGCAAACATTATCTTATCCTCTTCTGGGCGTTTGCTTATTTTCAAGACTGCCTCAGTCTTTTCTATCCAGCGTAGAGCTGCAACGGCCCCTTCATTGCCCGAGAATTCCATTGGTTTACAAGACCAGAAATCCTTATAAGAACAACCATAAGACATGGCTCTCCTTCTTTTTGGAATGGGCACTTGAAGTATTGGTCCATTGTTTATGTTGTGTTCAGGTTCAGTAGGTCGTTTACTGCCATTATTACTTTTATTATCTGCTTCCTTAATCGTTTTGATAATCTATGGCATTGCGTCTATAATCCCTTGTGCCACTATGTGTTGGATGGCACCGTTATCCACTTGGTTTCCATTATTATTGTTATTCTGGTTTTCCTGGTTCACTTCGTTGTCCATCTGAATTTTAAACATTTACCACATATTAATATCACAAGACAATATCCAATATAAACAATCACATCACAAGCATACTGATCCAAAATCGTCATCATTGTGACTTACTCTATTTTATATATTATGCTTCTAGTACAAACTGGAACTGAAAGCTAAAATTACAATACTATTATGCATCTGTAGCTATTGTCTAGATTTTTTTTTCAAACATACACACATATTATATTTATATATATTATTATTATTACTATTATTATTATTAATGGTACGGGTTCATCCAAAATTCCATATTACGCTCGTCATATTTCCAGACGAGTCGTTCTCTTATCTGCCTCATCCTTTCACTTCCTTCTAAAATCTCCTCACCAAATGTTTGGAGTTCTTGCACATTCTCAGTGCTCATGGGTGATGCAGGTGCTGGTATTTGGTCTGGGAACTGGGGCATGGGTTCTTCATGTGGGTAAGGGTTTTCTAGAATTTCCCCAATGTATTGATCATTATCATAATAGGGGTCTAGAGGGTCCAAGTTAGGGTAGGTTGCTAGGTTTGGCATGGGTTCCTCTGGTATTGGGTAGCGTTGTTGGTAATCCCTATGATCGTCAAACCAGGGGTCATAGTCTGGGTCTGAGGGATGGGGTGCTGGTATCCTAGGGATCTCAGCTGGGTCAAAATCAGGTGCTGGGATTTGGTTTTCTAAGTTGGCTTAAATTTCCATTGGTTGTGTGGGAAACAGTGGTAATGGCTAGGGTGCTATGAGTTGTTCTAGATTATGGTCTGCAGCTGTAGTTGCTAATATGTGGAAATTTGCTACACTCCTATTGAGCATATCCTGAGTATGAGCATTTGTTTCTCTATTCGCGGCTGCTAAAGCACGCTGCTGCTGAAGTTTTCTCATCCTTTTCCTACGTTCGTGCACTCCTCTGCTGAACCATCCTCTCTTCTTAGGAGGGAATGACTCTTCAGATTGGGCTTTGAACACGAATATCCCATCTTCAGTATCAGCCGAATACCCTGAGAGGGTAGGCTATGAAGAGGTGCCTTCGTCCCTAGGTGAGCTGGACAACTGACGGTAAGCGTCTGAAGGTCCTTAGTCGCTCATACTGTAAACTAACAAATAGTCAAATAACACACAACAATAATATACAGATATGCACATATTATTTCCTAACATATTGAATAATATTTTGGTGTCAGCAGAACATTTCTGTAGCTGAATCAGTGGCTTAGCTCTGATACCACATTCTGTCGCAACCCCCGTCCCCTATTTTCCCGGGAACGGGCGGCCGCAGCCAGTTTTAATGGTAACGGAATTTATCAATTTGGCAGCGGAAATTACATCAGTAACGTAGTTAGGAAATATTTGATCAGAGTAAAATACCACTTTTTTATAATATTAAGCACATGGGAAATTCCCAAGTTTCTAGTACACACAATTTTGTAGGGATAAACCCTATTTTATTTAAATAAAAACATCTTTTTATTTAGGTAACTTTTATAGCCACTTTTCTAAGCCTTCAGTGCTGTCCAGCTGGCTTCTATTTGGCTTTCACATTTTGTTACCTGAAACGCGTTTAAAAACATTTTGTCACTGGGAAATACTGGTGAGTGAATCCCAGTTTAATCAAGACAGGTAAAACCGTTTACAGCATTAAGGGCGGTCGCGCAATTACATTTGTTTATTTTTCTACCTTAATTACCACCCACGATAGTGTCAACCCGACCTGTGGTCATGTTACTACTCACAGTGTAGTAACAAATTTTGTATACAAAACCCAAACATACCGACGATAATTGTAGAATACAAATACTCAATCACTGTTTAATATAATGTATATCATTTGAGGTTTTGTAAAAACATTTTGCAAAAAAGGAGATTACTTACTTTGCTATCTTAGGGTTTTCCTTTGTAATTTCCTGGTGATTATCTATTAATTATACAATGCACACGCGTTAGTATAATAACCCAATATTTACATTAGTAATACCCTCCCCGAGACAGAACTCCAACGACTACGTCGGACAGAACCACGACAGCCGTTACGGAGCACTAGATCAATCGGGCAGCGTATCTAATATGTAACCGGGGTTATAATACTTACAACGGGCAGAACTTCGTTAATTAAGGGGATATAATGACCGATTATAGCTTCTACACTTATAGAATTCGTGAGAGAAATTGTGTGTGAACGAGTTGGGACTGAAGCCGATGCTCCCAATTTATAGGGCCTGATTCCAGGTTTCTCGCGCCCCGCGCAGGCTTTAGCCAAGGGCTTTGCAGCCCACAAGGCTAGCTAGGGTAGGTCCTAGCTTGGCTGATTCGGCCACTTGGCTTGACACGATGCTGCCACGTGGCAGCTCAGGGATGCACCCTGACCTTGACCTCTCGCGCCCCGCGTAGAAGACCACTAAGGTCTTCGCGGCCCACGAGCGACCCATAAAACTTGATTTTATTTAATTTTTTAATTATATAAGGGTATTTGGGACCGGTTTTCGTATACGGGGTGTATTTTAAGACATATAGGGGTATTCTAAATATATTAGGGGTGTCGAAAATAAATTTTGGAGGGTTGTTATATATTACATCATAATGAATTCAACGAAATCATTCTGTAATAATTCCCAAATCCAGTAGTGTTAGATTGATGTGTTTGTTTATCACTGTTTGATTGAATTTTTCAATTTGATTAACTATTTTATCAGAAAAACACACACTACACACACTCTTAGATCCATCAATTGGTATTAGAGTCTGTTTCACTGAATTGACTTCACCGTTAATTCAGAAGATAAACTAGCTCAAATAATAACTGATTGAGTGATCATAGGAAATTGAGAAGAATTAGATCAATCAAATCAACAACTTATTTCTGATAATCTGTTTTCCGAATTAAAATTCAAAGAACTCGGAGAGATATCAATCACTCATGATCCTCACAATACCGAATCAGCAAACAAGCCTCTACTGCTCATTTGTCATGAATTCAAGATATGGCAACAAAGAATGGGTCACCACTTGTCATAGCAGAACATTGGTTGCTGGAAATCAGTGGTATATGGCCCTCATGTTCCCTCTGTTCTGAGTACCGAACAACGGAATATTTATAATCCTAAGAAACCCACTGATTACTCTGAGCAGGATTTCCAAAAGTTGGAGCTTGATGCTAAGGAATTCGGGATACTGGCCATGGCGTTACCTAACAAAATCTATGCTGGATTGCTCCATTGTGAGAATGTTGGATTACCCAACAGAGAAATTTTAAACCAACAATATGAAACATTTTCTCACATTAAGGGAGAATCTCTGACTCAACAATTTGAATGGTTTAACTGCCTGATCTATGAGCTAAGGCTTGTAGATCAAACTTTCACAAATTCTGCTTTGACTCACATATTTATGAGATCTCTTCCTAATAAACGGGATACAGTTGCATATATGTTGAGAAACTCTGTTATTTTTAAGGAGATGACTCTGACACAACTTTATGGAAAACTCCCCACTTATGAGAGAGATCTTGACCAAAAACAAAAGCAAATGTCATCAGACAAAACTGCTGATGATTACATATATGGTAACTCGGCCTTGATGAGTCAAGATGAGTCAGTATCATTAAACATAGTAAATGAGCAGGGTTATGATCATTCTTTTTGACATAACTACCGGTTTTAATTCTCAAAACAACACACCAGAGATTGAAAATTCTAATTATGCATTAATGATGCATGATCAGAGACCAATGGACCTAATTGACCAGGAAGTGTTTGATCTCCTTGACTAGCTTGCACTATTAAGTATCAAGTCAAACAAGTTTCACAATAAACTGGTAGGAAGTTTCTTGGATTGGAGGGTATGGATAAATTTGTGAAAGATAAATCTAGGGTTGGGTGCTTCCAATGTCATAGGTTCAGACACTTTGTTAGAGAATGCAGAAACCCTACACAAAATACTTTACCAATTATGACTTACCCAAATCAATCAATTGCTTGGTATTCAAGTTTCAAAATGGACAACAAATCTTTATCAAAATACCCCTAAACCAACCACACAGTACACTACACACTTAGCACATGGACTGTCCAAATGACATATCAGTATAGTGGGTCACCTTAACATCAACTTGTTCAAGTTCACGCACCTCAATCACAAGCTCAGTTACATTCACACTCACATGCTACTTCACCAGTAGTTTCTCAAATACTGGTTTTCCTATAGCAGAACAGAATCGTCAAAGCTTTTTCACACATAACTTTGTTAACTGGAGTAGTACGCCTGATGAGAACACAAATGATAATTTGTCTATGTTCATAGTTGATATCAAGGAACAAGCACCTTTAGTTGATCAAAATGATTTTGAAAATACTTTCAAAGAAAAACTTATCTATGATGTCCCTAAAAGAACTGTTGTCAAGTCTCAAGAAACAATTACTATCAACCTGACATTTGTTTCCAAAAATGAGCTCACAAAAAATGGTCTTCCACACTTTAACATTTTGTGGTATGTTGACAATGGTGCGCCAAGGCATATGATCAGGGTGTAAGAACCTCTTGTTTAACTTTAGGGCTCATGGGGGATACATATCTTTTGGAAATGATTCAAAGGGAAGAATTCTTAGGTTAGGGGAAGTAAATGTTGGTAAATAGAAATTTGAAAATGTTTATCTTGTTGACAACTTAAAGTTTAACCTTCTAAGTGTGTAGCAAATATGTGACAAAGTGTATGGCACATTTTTCACAAAAAAAAAAAAAAAAAATCCTGCAAAATTGTTGGGCCAGAACTTGCAAAGGGAATTGAGTGTTTAATTGATGTTGATGCTCAATTTATGGCTAATAGGAGTGGAAATGTATATATTGTTGATATGTTAAAAAAATAACCCCATGCCACAAAGTGTATGTCAATCTCTCAGGCATCACTAAAAGAAACTGAATTGTGGCATAGGAGGTTAGGTTTTATTAACTTATAAACAATAAACGATGTTTCCAAACAAGGACTTGTGAGAGGGCTTCCTAAGAAATAATTCATGTGTGATCAACATTATGTTTCTTGTCTAAAAAGAAAACAACATAAGGGCTCTTATAAGTCCATTGTAGAATCCAAAACTACTAGATGTCTTCAGTTGCTCCATCTTGATTTGTTTGGGCCTATTAAGATAATGAGTCTAGCCAAGAAAAGATATTGTCTAGCCATTTTTTATGACTATTCAAGATTCACTCGGACTTATATCTTACATTCCCAAGATCAAACTGCTGAGATCATTAAAAATTTTATTGTCATGGTTGAGAAACAATATGATCTTCCTAAACGTAGCAGTCACGGATAAAGTGATGACGTATCTCGATTTGTTTTGTTTTAGAGTGATAAACCGGTTTTTTTGTTATCGGAGTAGCAGCCTCGTTATCTACATATATTGGCGTGTCAAGAAATTACAATCCATAGTCACTCATCTGTTGTTGAATCAAAAGGATTATGAACAACAGCTGGAAGTAGAAACATATTCTGCCTCACAGGTTGAGAGAGAGACCCTGGTTTGTTTCTAATACTGCCACGTTACCAAACGTGTGCCAAAGAACTGGCAACCAACAGTTGTAGATTTAGCATTGATTTTGCAACACCCAATGTCTGAGTTTGAGAAGCCTTGTAGCTTGAATTCGTTGTCGCATAGGTACCATAAGCCGGTGATTGGACAACCATTGAGGTATCGAAGGATCCCCTTGACGATCATTAAGTGAGATACTCTAGGACTCGACTGATAGCATGCACAGAGGCATGTTGGATACATGATATCCGGTCGCGATGCTGTCAAATACATCAAAGAGATAATCATCGAACAGTAGAGAGTTTCATCGATCTTCTCTCCGATAGGATCTGGTCCTATGCCATGATTCTGAGCTAATAGGGTAGACATCGGGTATGCATCAAACATCTTGAATTTCTCCAAAACATCGTTCACATACTTTGTCTGATGTATGAAGATCCCATCAGGTAATTGGTCTACTTGAAGTCTAAGAAAGAACTTCATCTCCCCTATAGAACTCATCTCAAACTTTTTCTTCATGACTCTTTCAAACTCTTTGCACAACGCATCATTTGTCAAACCGAATATGATATCATCCACGTAGATTTGTACAACTCGGATGTGACCGTCTACTTCTCGCGTGAAGAGAGTGTTGTCTATTATACCTCTGATAAAACCGTTGTCAAGGAGATGTTGTGAGAGCGTCTCATGCCAGGCTCTCGAGGCCTGATGTAAACCGTACAACGCCTTATCGAGCAAGTATACTTTGTCTTTACGAATCGGATCAACGAACCTCGGTGGTTGGCCGACGTATACCTCCTCCTTCACCTTTCCGTACAAGAAGACAGACTTTACATCTAATTGGTACACTTTGAATCCTTTCCAAGACGCGAATGCCAGGAAATCTATTCCCTCTTGCTGATAGAAACCTTGAACAACAAGTCGAGATTTGTTGCACACTATAACACCTCTATCGTCCTTTTTACACTTGAAGACCCATTTTGTGTTTATCTTTTTGTGATATTCAGGCAAATCGACGAGCTTCCACACACCTAACTTTTCAAATTGAGAGAGTTCCTCTTGCATGGCGTTTACCCTGCTCTCCTCCGTTAGTGCTTCCTCATAAGTTTTTGGTTCAATCTACAAAATAAAACATTTAAATGAGAACCAATTTTGCAAAGGTGCCACTTTTGAATAGAAACAACTGAAACCCTGATTGACTTGATGTCGGGTTTTAACACCACTTTGCAATTCTCTAATAATGAACTCTGATGGATGGTAAGACAACATTTTAGGCATTAATTCATTGAATAAGCTCACTTCTTGTTGTAGGTTTGTAATACTCTATTCGACATCTTGGTTAACAGCAGAAGTTTCATTCTGAGCACTTGTTCCTTCATTCTGGTTGTCGGGTAGAATATCAAACGGAATTTCACCATCATTAGAAGTAGATCTATCTTTGTTGTATGTCGGTTCAAATTCAGATTGACACTCGTTAGATTAATCAAAACTAGGAGCTTGTTCATTCATCGCAGGTTCGAATGCAGGTTCATTTCTTCCAGTTGTCTGTGATTCAGGATGTTGAATACTCGGACCTGCTTCAACATTATGTGTGCCAACGTGTGTCTGTGTCATAACGATTGGTCTTGGAGCTTGATCTTGATCTTGTGAAAAAGACTGTTGATGCTGGTAGAGTATAGCAAGTTCCTCCTCTGATGGTTCGGCAGGCGGGTTGAACAAATTCCAAAGACCGTCATAATCAAATAACGAAGGATCTCCCGGTTTCTATGTCGGAGATGTGTATCTTTGAAAATCCACATGCTAAGCTTGAATTACCCGGTTGATGCTAGGAAGATAGACTCGCTTTAACGGACTATCATACCCCACAAAGAACCCTTCTAAAGATTTAGCCCCAAATTTGTCGTCCGGGTAAATTACTATACACAGCGACCCAAATGGTTCTAACCATTTCAGACTCAGTTTTTGTGGTTTCAGCAGCTCAAAACATGTCTTCTTATGCGCCTTGACCGTCAATACTCTATTAAGTCTGTAACACGCAGATGCCATGACTTCGATCCAGAAACTTACAGGTAATTTTGAATCAACGTGCATGGTGCGTGCAGTCTCTATCAATGTTCTATTCTTTCTTTCTTCTACACCGTTTTGTTGTGGAGTGTACGGTGCGCTAAACTCATGCAGAGTTGCTTTCTTATTGCAGTACTCTAACATCTTGTTATTCTTGAATTCTATTCTATTGTCGATTCGAATACGTCTGATTGGAAAATGGTACGTATTCTCTAGCTTTTTGAACAAAATCATCAGGCTATCAAACGTTTCATCTTTATAGGTAATTTTGAATCAACGTGCATGGTGTGTGCAGTCTCTATCAATGTTCTATTCTTTTTTTTTCTGCTACACCGTTTTGCTGTGGAGTGTACGGTGCGCTAAACTCATGCAAAATTGCTTTCTCATTGCAGTACTCTAACATCTTATTATTCTTGAATTCTGTTCCATTGTCACTTTGAATACATCTGATTGGAAAATGGTACAGATTCTCTAGCTTTTTGAACAAAATCATCAGACTGTCAAACGTTTCATCTTTACTCTTTAGGAACATCACCCAAGAGAACCTCGAATAGACATCAGTTACAACCAGGCAATACAAATCTCCCAAAATACTTCTGACGTTTTCCGGTCCGAAGAGGTCCATATGAAGCCTTTCTAGTGGAAGCTTTAACGAATTCAGAAGCTTTCTTGGATACGACTTCTTTGATTGCTTTCCTTTCTTGCAGCTGATGCAGTCATCATTCAAGTGAAAGTTCTTCAGGTTGACACCATCCACTAGCTGGTTGTGTACCAAAAAGTTCATTTTTCGAAGATAAATGTGGCCATCTTTCTAGGCCACAAGATTGACTCTTTCTCCGTAGCTTTTGAGACAAAACACTATGCTATTTTTGTTTTTGTAGTAGCGACGCTCATGTCCAGAACATAAAGATCATTCTCGCGAGGAGCGCGCATTAGGATTCATTCTTTAGGAATTTTGAACCCCAGCTTCAAAATCAAACCTTCTTTATCTGTGAAGTGCATCGTGAACTTCTTGTCACAAATCTAAGAGATACTAAGCAGATTGTTCTCAACCTCAGCAATATAGTTAACTTTTTCAAATGACACCACCCCATTGGTTAGAGTTACTTCACCTACTATTCGACCTCCCAGATTACCAGCAAACCCGACGTAGACTCCTTTTATGGATTTTACACTATCACTGTGTAAACATAACATACTAGCATTCATCGAATAACACGTATAACAAGCGAGATGTGTTAGCGTATAAAAAGTGTCTGCGTTGTGTGATCGATGTGATTTAATATAGGTAACGTATGTAACACCCAAAAGTGCATTAAGCAAAAAGGGATCGAGTATACTCACTGTTCATGTTTAGTAAATAAACACAAGCTTGGATTGAAGGGAGCGATTGAGAGATTAGCATGATCAGAGAACGATAGTGTAAGCGTTGAACAGTGCGTTAAACAGTGCGTCGAATGAGTTGTGTGACGAATGGTGATTCGGTCGGATGACCGTCTGGACGGATGACCATTCGGTCAGAAGGTCGTTCGATGGAGTGTGTTTGTGAAATGTTTAAACTTTGAAGTTTTCGTTGTAGCATTTTAATAAGTGAGAAATATCTCTATATATCAGGTCATCCGGTCGGATGGTTATCCGGACGGATGGCCGTCCGATCGGATGATGGTTCGAGTGGAACTGATATTCTTTGAAGTGTTCGAAGTTACAAGTCACCTGGTCAAATAGCCGTTCGATCGGATGGCGATCCGATCAGATGGCTGTTCGATTGAGCAATTGTTTTGGGTTAAAAACTTTGTAAACTCAGTTAAGTTAAAAGGTTTGCGGTTGAACCGAGACAGTATGACGACGTGTCGAACAACGGAAACAACACAAAGTTTAGCTCAGCCGATCGGATGGGAATCACCCCGTTCGGTCAGACTCAACTGTTCAAGGTGAAGTTTCATGTTCAACACGTGAATCGGTTGTTTCTTTAGTAGAAATCCATTCTCAGTCCGATTCTCTACTAGAGAACGAGTAGAACACCCGAACAAGTCTGGATTCCATCGATTTTCAAGTAAAAGGGAAGAATGTTGAAGAAAAATTTGAAAGATTTCGAATATGCTTAGATTTAGAAGGAATCAGTGAGAAATCATGTAGAAATCTGTTAGATTCGAATCGTTCTTGCTGAGATGAGGTCACACTCCGGTGTTCGAGAAAGTGTGTGTTGATGATGAAAGTATAAGGTTTAGGGTGAAAACATACAATAATCACGAGAAATCGAGAGAAAAGAGTTTGAGTGCGTGCTGGTCGGACGGAGCTGTCACATCAATGAACAGTTGATGTGACAGGAGGGGTATTTATAGGGGAAAGAGTGAAAGGCGATGTAAAGTGATTGGGTCGGACAGCCGTTCGATCAGACGACCATCCGATCGGATGGTCATCCGGTCGGATGTCCATTCGACTGGTTGGTCGTTCGGTAAGATGGCTTGTACGGGTTAGTTTTCCGACTTTTGTTTCGTGCATTGAGCGTTGCGTTGCGTTTAAGTGAGTTGCGAGTAAGCGATGAGATAGTATTACACATTAGTTACACAAATAACATAACCAACCTAACAATCATATAGTAACCTTGCGTTTCGGGTTGCAATGCGATGCGATAGAGTTGCGATTGCGTTTGCGAATAACATCCAACAACATATAAGCACACACAAGTAAAGCACATAATAACATACACACGTAAAACAATATCCATAACTGCGATTTGAATTGCGATGCGGTAACGATGTGATAGCGTTTAGTAGATTAGCATTTAGTTACGTTTATCGCATTGTTACTTCACATATTTATAAATCGTAGTCTATAATAACATTAATTAACATATATCGATTGTCGAGTCAGCGAGTACAAGCAACCAATTAAGCAAGAAATGTCAGATATGAACGTAAACCTGATGTTGACCTTGACTTTGACATTGACTTGTACTTTGACTTTGACTCTGGAAAGTCGGGATGTTACAGCCTCCCCTACTTTAGGGAATTTCATCCCAAAATTAAGGCGCATGTGTAACGAAGAGTTGTGGATATTTGGCCTTCATATCACTCTCGAGTTCCCAGGTGAACTCGATGCCGCGATTGCCTTCCCAACGAACCTTCACTAAGGGAATGCGTGAGCGTCGGAGCTTCTTGGTCTCTCAGACCATGATCTCGATTGGCTTTTCCACGAAGTGGAATGTTTCCTCCACTTGTAAATCCTCAAGAGGGACATGTAAATTCTGGTCGGCTAGACACTTTTTAAGGTTCGAAACATGGAAAGTCGGATGTACATTGCTGAGTTCCTCCGTTAATTCAAGTCTGTAGGCCACTTTGCCAATTCTTTCCAGAATCATAAGGGGTCCAACGTATCGAGGTGCTAGCTTTCCTTTCTTGTCAAATCGGACCACTCCCTTCCAAGGTGCAACCTTTAGGAGTATGTGTGACAACTGTGATCTGTAATCATCGTATAATGTAAAACAATGTCGATTATCAATAAAACTATGTGTTTTAGAGTTATTATATGTGCAATTGTGTTTGACGATTTTACAATTTGATTCAATTCCGATTTCGAGCTTTAAATCACTTTCCCGAAGGTTATACGCAAACTGGTGCTTAAACGCAATCAGTTTAACGCGACGTACACTCCGGAACTGTGACGTAAGCCAAACATACCCTAAATATCCTTTATATAACTTAGAAATAAATTTCGAAGGATTCGGTATGGCAAAAACATGTTTGTTCGAACTAAAGAACTATTTAGGATAGAACTGCGAAATGAACGTTGGTGACCGCCCGGATAATATTTAAATCCCAAAAATATTCTGTTATGATTAAAATTTTATTTTAATCAGGTCAATGTTGAAAAATAAATTAAAACGCCTAAAACCGTTATTTTTCAAGTTTAAGCGCGTACCGCGTGTTTCTGCGCAACACAGTGCTTCTACTGCAAAACGCAGACAACGCAGCCAGTCTTGACAACTAAAATTTATTTCAGTAATATTTTTGGCGAGTTTATTTTAATAAAATAATAAAAATAATTTAGAACGCCATAAACCGGGATTTAAACGCTATATAAAATACCCGGTACCCAGTTAAGCACCTACTTCTATCTTATTTACCAACCAAAATTACATTTAACCCCCCCCCCCCCCATATACAAACTTACGGTCATATGTAAGTGGCCCCCATCAAATAATTCATAAAATCTTGCAAATATTTCTATTAGATCTTGCTTGGATACACTTGAGATTTTTGCAATCTTGGAGATTTGATTTTAGATCTTAGCCTATATATCTTCTTCACATCTTCACTCAACACACAACCCTCACTCTCTCTCTCTCCCCTTGACCGTAACCCACCTTCATCACCATCTTCATCCTCTTTCAAACTTTGTTCTTCTTATTCAAACTCATTTCAAGCATGTTTCAAGTGGTGTGAAGATACTAAGGTGTTCCCAAGGTGTTGTCAAGTGATTACAAGCTTCCTATCATCAAAATCTCATCCTACAACCTACTTGAATCTTGAAGGTATAACACTTATTTTTAAATCATACTTTAGATTCTTGGTTGTTCTTGATGATATGAAGTTTCTCTTGAATCTAGGGATTTTCACTAAACTTGAAATATAAAATGAAATGGGTTATGATTCAAATAAAAAAATGGTGATGTATATGTATATGTATAACCGTACACATATACATATGTGTTTGAGTTTTGAGCTTTATTTTGATAAAGTACTTGTTTAAGTGTTACATGTTCTTGAATGATGGTAAAAAAAAATGCAAGTATTTGGTGATTTATGTATGATATGTTAAATGTAAATTACATCAGCAAATAAATCTGAATATATCACATCTTTGAAGCATTTAGATTAACATAAAATGATGATGTTATGATAGTATGCTTTAGGCACTTGTACATGTGAGTATATGTTGGTTTAAAGCTCAAAAAGTGATAAAAAAATGGTTGTATGACAAAAATGATTTTGAACAGATTAGAAACACTAAAAATAACATTATTTGGTATAATAAAATGGCATGAAACTTTGACATAAGTTTGATAGCTTTGCATGTTGTACATATAGCTTAAAAAGTGGTCAATTATGTGAAATTTGCATGATTTATGTGCTTTATTTAAGACCTGCACTATCATGAGTATAACCATTTTTTTATTCAGTAAATAACATGGGTTGTGTTAAAACTTCAAGTCGTTTCGATTTGGGATGGTTCGGGTAACGTTTGATGTAAAACTATGCGGTAAAACGGTTAAAAATCGCCTTTTCGAAGGATTTTTACAAAACTGTTTTAGATCAGTAACCAAACTGATATTTTTGCTATAAAAATAAGTATTTTAACTTATACTAAGTTTACTTGTTTTTTGGTTGGTCATACGTGACTCCCGACGCCCAAAAATGTTACCGAATCGCTAAAATAAGTGTTTTTCGACATAACTAGAATGGGTTGTTTATGAGTAGATTTTATGTGATACAATGTGCTATGTGTTTTTTTACAATATGTGTATGATGATGTGATAATACTTGACAAGATTATGTGTATTACGCTTGAGTACATATATACAAATACACCGAAATAATAAAAAATAATAACTTTTCGAGAAATCACAAAGTTAAGTGAAAATTCTAAGTATCGGAGAAACTTTGGTATTATTAAAACAATTCTTATTTAATTTAGGACGAATAAACAATTGAGGGATTGTGTTAACAAATAAAACGCCCCCAAAGGTGAGTACATAGTCCCCTATTTTACTGTTTTCAATTGTTTTGGGGTGATTCATATGTATCAAAACGATTTTGATGTTTTAACGATGGTTTCAAAACGAGTAAGATGGTTTATACTAAACTGATAACGATTTCGATAATGTGAACGAGCTTGTTGGTTGTAATTACATAACGAATGACATTCACTAATTTTGGCCGAACCAACCAATATTAGGGTATGGTACCATAGGATCTGACAAATCCCGTTATCAGACCGCACCCATGGTTATGTGTGGGTTAGGTGGGTAACGACTGAATCTGATGATTGTTAACTTACCCTTTGGAGGTTTGTTAATGCGAGAACGAGTTGAACGATGGACGAGTCACAAAGGTTTGAATGTTATTAGCAAGACGACCAAAAGTAGTTTTCACAATTAAAACGAGAACGATTTGTACGAGAACGATTTTGAACGATTGAACGATTTAAAAAAATGAACGATGATCTATAACGAGAACGAGTTAAACGATGTCACACAAAGATGTTTACGAAACTATATAAACCATACGAGTTTTATTACGAGAACGATTTACGATTTGGTTTACGAAGACAAATGTTTTGGGTTAAGATTCATGGCATCGAGGTTTATAAATTATGACCAATCTGTTTTGATTTGGTTCTTCATTTTACGATACAAACATTTTACAAAACAAGGTTTTCTAATGTCGATTAACGAAGTTGTACGAGTTATTACGACATGCAAACGAGCCATGAATCTAACACTCTCGCAAAACCTATGTACTCGCCAGCATTTCTTTGCTGACTTTGTTTTTACATATGTTTCAGGTGATGTTGCTTAATGTTGATTGCGAATAGGATGCATGCTCACTTAGGACTGGACGAGGCCTTAGTGACTTAATAACGATAATAGTCTATGTTTGATTTTCTTGTTTAACTTTAAGACAATGTTTAATATTTAATAAAACGAAACTCTTTGTATCCATGGTTTGAAACAATAATTCTGTTACAACATTCCCCGATGTTTCCGCCACGATTAGTTGTTTTACGTGGTCGGGGTGTGACAGAAAAGTTGGTATCAGAGCCAATGGTTATAGGGAATTAGGTTATTAGTAAAATTTTGACCTAGACTATAACTTTCTAGGACCCCAACACGAGTTGATTTGCGTTTAGATTTTTTTAAAACAAAATATGAATCTGCTTCGAAAATTAATCATCCGTTCTAGGATGATTGATTACTAGGTTTTGAACCCTCCCAGTTTGACTCATTTTGGCTTAGTGCCTTCTGAGTTTTCAAATCTCGTCAAAGTTTGGGTCTAAATAATGTGAACACGTGCAAACTGGAAGAGTGAATGCCTGTACCCTGAGTTTTCTGTCTAAGGCTAGAGTGTTCGTACAAATCCACATAATCGGACCAGTCACTCTTACCTGGGAACTCTTGGGGTGAGTGTTCACTTATAGGCAAGCATGTCTTCGCGATACATTATTTTGATTCATTACTCAGAATAGTCACTGCGTGTCATTTGTTTGTTCGAGGTAACGAACAAATGATCACCTTCCTTATGATTCGTCGATATTTTCAAAACCTCTTTTGTTTTTCCTAATTGTCAACCTCACTCGTTTCTCATATTTCCTTTTTAGACAATGCCTCCTCGACGTGATGCACAATCTTTTACTGCTGAAGAAGTCACAGCCCTTGTCTCTCAGCAAATGGCTGCTGTGCTTCCAGGCGTTGTGACCCAAATCCACGAGCTATACAACAACAATAATAATAACAATGCACAATGTAACTTCAAGAGTTTCAATTCTGCGAAGCCGCTTAAGTTTTCTGGGTCGCAAGGAGCAACTGATCTCCTGCAGTGGTTCGAGAGTATCGAGAGCACATTCAGACATGTGCAGTGTCTGAATGCGCGTAAGGTTGAATTTGCATCAAGTGTGTTTGAGAAGCGAGCTCTTACCTGGTGGAACGGTATTATGCGCGATAGGGGTGCCGAAGTGGCATTAGCACAAACATGGGAAGAGCTTCGGGCTCTCATGATGAAGGAGTTTTGTCCCCGTCACGAAATTCGAGCTTTGGAACGAGAGTTTGACGACTTAAAACAAGATGGGGGTGAAAATCGTGCGTATACGGATCGTTTTGAGGAACTCAGTCTGTTGTGTCCCACTATGGTTACCCCTCTGGAGAAAGCAATCGAGAGATATATCGATGGTTTACCCGATTCCATTCAGGATATTGTGACTGGTGTTAATCCTACTACTGTTCGTCAGGTGATCGAGTTATCTGCTACCCTGACTGAGTCGCAAGTCAGGAAGGGTAAACTTACCTGCAAGGGTGATAAGAAGAAGTCGACCGAGTCTGTCAAGGAAAAGGGTAAGGGTAAGAAAGGTGAGTCATCGAAGAAGTCGAGAAAGCGAAAGGGTGCTCAGAACTTTGCAGTTACTGCTCAGAACCCGCCAGCTCAGCTGCCTGCGAAGAAAGTGATGTGTTAAAAATGCAACATATAAATTTCATCAAATGAGGCATAAAACTAACCCTTTTTTAGTACTAATGTTGGAAAAAGTGTGCTTTTGTCTTCCTTTTGTATTTTCAGGATTAAATGAGCTCAAATTAACAAAAGAAGCAAAAAGACATCAAAATCCAACATAAATACAAGAAAAGGAACAAGACGTGACATGCCCGACCCCACGACAGCATCTTCCCAAGTGTCAGCAGAAAAGACAAAGTGGTAGAAGCTTCTATTGCCCACCATGGGGCCGTGCTTAGCGGACACGGGGTCGTGGTCAACTATAAGATTCGCACAATCCAGCAAATCTGCATAGTACAAAGATTCTTCTGCACCACGGGGTCATGCTCAGCGGACACGGGGGCGTGGTCAACTAAAAAGACAAAACTGCATTAAATGAAGAAAGAGAAGGATGTGGACACGGGGCCGTGCCCGAGCTTCTGTTCAGCCTATAAATAGAAGTGCTTGGCTCAAGCTCAAACCATCCCTTGGCACACCACCTCTCTCACACTTCACCCAGCACCCACCACCACCATAACACCATCATCCACCACCATCATCCATTGTCCATCGTAGAGTGTGTGAGTCGTCTCGGGATCCAAGATTGATCGTAAGAGTTCTTGACAATCAAGGCCATGTTTGCCTAAGTCTCTTACATCACTTGGTGAAGACAAAGTGTCTAGTGTAATACTTTTTATTTCTAATCTTTTGCACTTTTTACTTGGTTTTGTATTAATGACTTTAATAACTAGTTTCTTATGTTGAAGGTGATCTTTCCTTATCGTTTGTCCATGGTGTCTTGGCATTATTTTACTGTCTATATAAAATAAAAGATTTTCACCATTCATATCTCCACGGTCTATATGGAGGTATGTTGGCTACCTGGTCGGGGGTTAAGGGAACGATTTGGTAAAGGTCTTGCCATTGTTCAGCGTTTAGAGGTCCTGCAATGGACCTGGGTCAAATTTAGTAGGACCTCCTTCAATACTTCACGGTATTGGATGGCGGGGGTCCAAAATCTTTGATCCCCTCATAAGTTAACTACTATTAATACTATAACCCGGCTATTTAGGACTGTATCCCTGCTGACTCAGACTACTTAGTCGAGGGTAACGTCACCTCCAAAAGAGGGGCCTACCATAATTTGCATTAATAACTTAATTAATTATCTTCCAATAATCCACCCTTTTAGGATTGTATCCTTGCTGACTCAAACTACTGGGGTGAGGGTAACGTCACCTTCAAAAGAGGGGCCTACTACAATAACTAAGATAAGCTCTTAAAATAGTGCAAAAGTGCGGAAATAATCAAAGGTTACACTAGATACGAGTCGGAACCAAGTGATTCATCTTGTCTATCTGTTTTTCTTTTATTTTTATTTTCAGCATTTTAGTTAGTTTTTATTTTTCTTAGTTTAAAAACATTTTTTCCAAACTTTTTTATTTGATTAGACGTTGAGGATAAACCGGTATTAAAAGCTCTTGTGTCCTTGGACGACCTCGATATCTTACCAACACTATACTACGCTCACGATGGGTGCACTTGCCCATATGTGTGTCTAGTGTTAGTAAATATCGTGTTTTATAAATTTAAAACTTGACTAAAAAGTGTTAAAGGGGCTTAAAATATACACCTAAAATATATAACACTTCACACGCATCAAGTTTTTTGGCGCCGTTTCCGAGGACACAAGGATTTTAAGAAAGCTTAAAATCGACGGCCTAATCAGTTTTTCAAAACCTTTTTAAAACGCGCGCACATTTTTCTGCATTTTAGTTTAGATTTGCATTTATAGTAACCTGCACACGGGGCCGTGTTCACTGAACACGGGGCCGTGCTGCAGATTTTTCATAAACACCCAGTAACAGTAGCTTGAACACGGGCCGTGCTCACTGAACACGCCCCGTGCTCAACGAAATCAGCAAATTTAATTAAAACGCCCAGATACAGATCCTGAACACGGGGCCGTGTCCAGCCTCTGTTTCCATTTTTATTTTTGTTTTCTGATCTCGAGACTTGGTTGTGGTCTGCTGAGTGATTCTTATGGATCGATACTCAGGAGGTTACAACTACACCTATGAGGAGGATGATTATAGGGGTAATTATTGCACTAATTGTCGTAACGCATGCTCGGTTCAATATAATCATTCATATCAACCATCCAATTCATACACCTACTATGAGGAGCCCAGGTACGAGCCATCGACTTCATACACATCCTATGAAGACCAAAGGTATGAACCTCCTCCCTCATACTCATATTTTGATGAACCAAGGTATGAGCCTTCATACTCATACTTTGAGGAACCAAGATATGAGCCACCACCTTCATATGCTTATTATGAGGAACCATGGCGTGAACAACCCACCTCATATGAGTATTATGAAGAACAAAACTACGAACCTTATCCATCATATGCTTACAATGAAGAACAATGGTGCGAACCATCGACTTCATATGGGTATTATGAGGAACAAAGGGTCGAACAACCAGATTCAAGCTTAGAAAATCCCGATTCTTTTTCTATAACCGAAGTGACCGATAGGATATTAGAACATATTAGAGTTATCGATCGATGTATAAAAGAAGCTCGCGCAAGGGAAGAGGAGTCCCGCGTAAGAGAAGAATTAAAAAAGGAAGAGATAACTGAAAATGTAAAAATGGAAGAACAAATAAGTGAAAAACCGACACATGAGTTAAACAACGAAAAAGGTGAGGCCGACAACGTTAAAATTCAAGAAGAGTCTAATTTTGAAGAAATTAATCTCTTGTCACCTTCTTTTGAAAATCATTGTTTAGTACCTACTCATGCTAAGTTTTTAAAAGAGTTAAACACTAACACTAAAATTGACGAAACGGTAAGTGTTAAGTTAACTAATGATCAAACTTCGCTAATAAAAGAAGACCCATTTGAAATTAACATTACACCGGTTCCATGTTTCTTTCAAAATTCGTTTATTAGTAATGTCACAATCGATAAAGATCTTTGTGTTAACATAATGCCTAACTACATTTTCGAAAAATTAAGTATTAGTGATTTTTCTCCACTTCAAATACCCATTTTTCTATCCAATCGGAAAATAATAAAATCAATCGGTATAGTTGAGGATGTATTGGTTCAAACAAATCAAATGGTAATACCAACCGACTTTGTCATCCTTGATGACGCTCCTCTAGTGTTGGGACGACCATTTGTAAAAACTCATGATGCTTTGAAAAACCGGAAGTTCAACAATCTACCTCTTCAATTAGGGGCATTTAAAAGAAGTGTCGATCTCGAACGGTCAATGAAATATCCATTTGGCAATAATTACCCCCTAATTGAAGATGAAGATGAACCACCCGATACAAGTGAAGAGATTGACCACTTTGTTGAAGAAGAGGTCGCCATAGAACAAACTTTTAAAGTTCTTGATCGAAATGAGCAACCAAATAAGGAGTCTCCTAAAGACCCACCACTTGAGCTCAAAGAACTTCCAAAAGGTTTGGAATATGCTTTTCTAGACAAAGATGGTAATTTACCTGTAATTATTTCGTCTAAATTAGATAACTTAGAAAAAGAAAAATTAATTAGTCTTTTGAAAAAAACATAAAAATGCAATAGCTTGGAAACTTGTAGACATAAAAGGAATTAGTCCTTCCATGTGTACACACAAAATTTTGATGAATGATGACTACAAATCGGTCATACAACCATAACGTCGAGTAAATCCAAATGTTCAAGAAGTGGTTAAAAACGAGGTCATCAAATCACTTGACGCCGGACTTATCTACCCTATCTCCGATAGTCCTTGGGTGAGTCCCGTCCAAGTAGTTCCAAAGAAAGGAGCTATGACGGTAATAACTAACGAAAATAATGAATTAATACCAACGAGAACCGTCACAGGATGGAGAGTATGTATAGATTATAGACGATTAAATGAAGCAACAAGAAAAGACCACTTTCCTTTGCCCTTCATTGATCAAATGTTAGAAAGATTATCCGGTCATAAATTTTATTGTTTCTTGGATGGTTTTTCAGGTTACTTTCAAATCCCGATAGCACCCGAAGACCAAGAAAAGACAACTTTCACATGTCCCTATGGAACTTTTGCTTATCAACGCATGCCGTTTGGTCTATGTAATGCCCCCGCAACATTCCAACGTTGCATGGTAGCCATTTTCCATGACATGATAGAAAAGAAAATGGAAGTCTTCATGGACGACTTTTCTATCTTTGGGGATTCATACGACCAATGCCTCGATAACCTTGAACGAATGCTATCCCGATGTGAGGAAACTAACCTCGCCCTTAATTGGGAAAAATGCCATTTCATGGTAACGGAGGGAATAGTGCTCGGTCACAAGATCTCAAGCGAAGTAATGGAGGTGGATCGAGCCAAAATAGATACCATTTCTAGATTACCACCTCCATCCTCCGTAAGAGCTATCAAAAGTTTCCTAGGGCATGCCGGATTTTATAGACGGTTTATCAAAGACTTTTCTAAAATCTCAAGACCTCTAACAAAATTACTTGAAAAAGATGTTCCTTTTATCTTTGACAAGGACTGCAACCAAGCATTTCTAACCTTAAAGGAAATGTTAGTCAATGCACCTATCATGATAGCGCCTGATTGGAAATTTCCTTTCGAAATCATGTGTGATGCTAGTGACTTTGCAGTCGGAGCTGTCTTGGGACAAAGAAAAGAAAAGCATTTCCACCCAATTTATTATGCTAGTAAAACACTTAATGATGCACAAGAAAATTACACAACAACTGAAAAAGAATTACTAGCTGTGGTATTTGCTTTTGATAAATTTCATTCTTATCTTGTTCTTTCTAAAACTATAGTTTATACAGATCATGCAGCCATTCGATATCTCTTCAAGAAGCAGGACGCAAAACCACGTTTGATTCGGTGGATTCTACTCCTCCAAGAATTTGACATTGAAATCAGAGACAAAAGAGGAGCAGAAAATACCGCAGCAGATCATCTTTCGCGCTTAGAAGACCCAGCTTTGGAGGCAACCAGGGACGAGCAAATCAACGAAAAATTTCCAGCTGAGTCCCTGGAAATGGTGGAATATAAGGAGGAACCATGGTACGCCGACTATGCTAACTACTTAGCTAGCGGTATAGTCGCAAAAGGGTGGCCACATCATCAAAGAAAAAAATTCTTTGCCAATGTGAAACACTATTTTTGGGAAGATCCATATCTTTGCAAAATGTGTGCCGACCAACTCGTCCGACGATGCGTACATGGTAGCAAAGCACGAAGAATTCTCCGCCATTGTCATGAAGGTCCATACGGAGGGCATCATGGTGCCGCTAGTACCGCACGAAAGGTATTCGATTCAGGATTTTATTGGCCAACCATTTACAAAGACGCCCAAAGTCTTGTCAAAACATGTGATGCTTGCCAAAGAACAGGTAATATTTCTTCCAAAAACGAGATGCCACAACATGGCATTCTTGTTTGTGAAATTTTTGATGTGTGGAGACTCGACTTTATGGGACCTTTCCCACCGTCGAAAGGAAACAAAATATATACTTGTGGCAGTAGACTACTTGTCTAAATGGGCCGAGGCCGAGGCACTTCCAACAAATGATGGAAGAGTCGTGGTAAGATTTCTGAAAAAATTATTCTCTCGTTTTGGCACACCTAAAGCATTAATAAGTGATAGAGGTACCCATTTTTGCAACCATCAACTTGAAATTTTTTTAACAAGATATGGGGTCTATCATCGGGTCTCAACAGCATATCACCCTCAAACAAACGGACAAGCCGAAGTGACTAATAGAGGTTTAAAATGAATACTCGAAAAAACCGTAGGGCTAAATAAAAAGGAATGGGCAGATAAATTAGATGATGCTTTATGGGCTTTTCGAACTGCTTATAAAACAACAATAGGTACAACCCCATATAAGCTAGTCTATGGAAAAAGTTGTCACTTGCCAGTAGAAATTGCACACAAAGCCTACTGGGCAATTAAAAATGTAAACTTAGATTTAGAATTTGCTGGTAAAAATCGATTTTGTCAATTAAATGAATTAGACGAGCTTAGGAATTATGCATACTCAAACTCTGAAATTTATAAGGAAAGAATGAAAAATTTACATAACAAACATATTAAACCTAATGAATTTCGGGTAGGAGATCTAGTTCTTTTGTTTAATTCACGATTTCGATTGTTTCCTGGTAAATTAAAGTCTAGGTGGTCAGGGCCTTTTTCTGTCACCCATATTTTCCCACACGGTGCAGTAGAAATTAAATCTCGAAATGGGCCTCCATTCAAAGTCAATGGCCAACGGCTGAAACTTTATCAAGGATTCATTGAGGATGAAGAGGAAGAGATTTCACTTCAAACGATGGAAGAATGAAACCAACATCATACCTGGTAAGTTACGAACGATTGAGACGACAAAAAAAGCGGTAAGTTTTCTAACCAAAACTTATGGGAAACAAGGGCACTCACACGAGCACTTAAAAAAAAATTCAAAACTTTGCTCGGCACGAGGCCGTGTCCGCTGGACACGGGGCCGTGTCCGCGCTGCAGACGGGATATATCCCCTTTTTCAAAACAGTTACTTCATTCCACACGCCCCGTTTCCGCGAAAAAGCTCTGGTTCCAGGCGATTTTTCGCAGAATTTCAACGTCTCCTATCGCTCTAACAACATCAAGGTATGATTCTATCACTTTTAGTAGTTAGATTAGTTACTTGCATGTAGTTAAAACACCAAAAATTTGGGGAAAAATCTAGGGTTCTTGAAGTTCATCCGGATCAAACCTCAAATTTTTGTTTAGATCTGTTTGCATTTAGTTAGATTAGTGTTATGGGAAGTAAATACACTTGTATTGTTCATAGATTCGTCCAATTTCGCACAAAAACCCCAAACCCTTGTTCTTGACTGGAAAAAGATAAAATTGATAGGGTAAACGGGTTATTTTGGGAAAAACGGCACTTAGGGTTTCATTTTCGGGGGAAACCGCACCTATTGGACCAAAAATTTTCAAGTTTTCGAAACCGGGACGAAAAATGAAATTTTTGAGTAACAGACTCCTGGACACGGGGCCATGTCCGCTGAACACGGGGTCGTGTCCAGCCCACTGTTTGCAGTTTTGTCCGAAAATATTTCTGTTTCGTGCTAAGTTTTGGTGTATTCTTTCAGATGGCTAGGAAGTTGATGAGATTCAACGCCAATGAGCTCGATGCTAGAGCTAGATATGAGATACTTCAAACAAGGCCGGAGGAATACCCGAGGCAAGCATGCACGGAATTGTTAACTATGGTGAATCAAATCGACCGTTTCAACAACATTGTCACGGGACCACTCAGAGTCGCCCTAACCACCAGACTTCGTTCCGTCCACGAGTGCACTATGGAGTTCTACAGCACCTTCAAATTCAATTCAAGGTGCGACCCTTTCGACAATGATGGGGTTGAGTTCAGATGCGGTGGAACTACGTACAAAATCTCTAAGGCACAATTTGGGTCGATTGTCGGGTTATATGCGGAAGAGGATGCGGGAAACGAAGAAAACACTGGAGGAATGCGAGAGATAGGTGAGAACGAACGCCAAGCCATGTGGGCTCAGATTGGTGAAGGGTACTACAATCCGAGTAGCACTAAGAGTACAAAGCTGAGGGATCCGCTCTACAGATACATACATAGGCTCCTCGGCTACTCTCTTAGCCAAAGGCATGATAGTAGTGGCGTCGTTGGGTTAAGAGATCTACTTGTCCTCCACTGCATCCACAACCGTAGGCCGCTTGATGTTCCGTTCCTCATGCTCCGAAACATGCATCACAACCGCCTTGCTAGTGCACCAACCCCTATCTTCTTTGGGGGATGGGTGTACTGTCTCTTTAGGCACTTCGCCCACATACCTAGGTCATTTGAGAGGAGCCCATGGTCGGGCAGGGTGGACATACACATATGTCGCTCAATGAACCTAGTTTATGAAGCTGAAGACGAGACGATAAGCTTTCAAAGGAAGCAAGGACATGCATGGAACCCGCAAGAAGCACTTGTCCTCCACGCTCCGCAACATCATCAGTACCAACACCAACCCCATGGTGATCCAGGCCAATCATCCTCCTCGGGAGGCGGTTTTCCTAACTTTCAAAGTTTGCATGATTTGTTGCAGGAGAACCTTATGTGCACCCGGAACACCTACAACATGGCAAGCAACACGTACGCCCGGGTTGGAGCTATCGAGAGAAACATAACCGATATCCAAGATGATATTGGATATATCCGGGACCACATTGCAGGCCATGGAGGGGATGATGACGATGATGATGATGATGATGATGAAGACATGGAGTAAGCGGGAGGAGAGGAGGAAGAGGCGGTTGGTTGATGATTCCCCAGGTTAACCCTTTTTCACTCTTGAACAATTGATGGCCTGCGTGCCAAGTGTTGAACAATTTACTTTCCCTAACTTCTTTTATTTTCTGCATTTATTTTTCTTTTAACTTTGACATGGATGTTAACTTTGGTAAAAGTAGGATGTTTGCTATGTTTTGGTGGAGTGTTTATTGATTAAACAGGTACAAACGAGGCTTAGAGTGCTAAACATTAGTACTACTAAAGCCGGGACAGGAAAACCGACGAAAGAAACCTGTTTTTCAACTTTGCAGACTGTCCACACGGGGCCGTGTCTAGCCGACACGCCCCCGTGCCCACACCCCTGAACCTGCTGTTTGTTTTAATTCTGCAGACCTTGACAGACACGGGGTCGTGTTCAGCCGACACGCCCCCGTGTTCACCTTCTGTAAGTTTTCGTTACTGACACCTGAGCACGGGGTCGTGTTCACTCAACACGGGGTCGTGCCCAGGTAACCAGTAACACAATTTTTTTGTTTTTACACCTTTTTACACATTCAATCAACCTAAAAACTTATTTTTGGGACACATTGAGGACAATGTGTAATTTAAGTGTGGGGGGGGATGCTAAAACCTTGAATCTTGCAAGTCCTAAATACAAGCCTTACACAAAACTCTATTGGAACCGCTAGTCACCCCAAATTTTTTTTCAAAAATTTTCAATTTTTTTTACTTGTCTAGGTTTAACTCGGGAAATTCAAGTTCTCAAAAAAGTTATATTTTTATGAATTTACAACCGATAGTGTCGTGATAAAAAGAACCAACATAAGAAAATTATGAAAAGGCATGACAAGCTTAGTTAAAATTTGATTATATATACTTGATCACATAAAAACCCATTCCCACAAAAGTGAGTTTTGAGCCTTTATTGAGCAAACACTTACATATCATTTGACTAAATGCTCATTTTTCGTTTCTTGTGTGAATAGCCGCTTGGTTCTTACGACTCTAGAACTAGCCATGACGATACATTCCCGGTCCTTACCAACTTAAACCCGAGTAAGTAAATGATGGAGGCATTAGGACTAACCCTTTTTATTTCTACACCATTGTTTTTTTTACCACCTACCCAAAATCCCCCTAGTTAGCCCCTTTGAGCCTAAACCTTTTCATTTCATAACCCAAACCAAACACCCTTTTTACCCACCAAAACCTTTTTCATTTTTACCCCTTTGTTTTAGTAACAAGTTCGGTTCTTCATATGACTTTTCAAAAAAAAAAAAAAAAATTTGTGTTGATGATGAAGCAAAAGAAAATAAACAAACAAATTCATCAAAAATAACTTTGTTTGAATAAATAGCTTCATTAAAATAAAAGTTGCAAAAATAGAAAGTCATACGAAAACCGACACTTGTTACGCTTTTCGCCTTTTTATACTAACCACTAACCACCAACCCAACCACCTACCTTTAACCCAAGCCTAACCCTTCACCCAAAAAGTCATCTTGATATTTACAAAGGTATATAAGTTAAAAAGGAGGAGGATTGATTGCTTGGCAAGCCTATGGTAGTAGTAAGTTCCATGCCGCTCTCGAGTGATCCACAAAAATACATTTTCGGCCGAGTGTTGAGTGATCCCCGTGAGGTATGTGAACTTGTATATAAATAGAATTTTAAAGAGGCATGTTATGCCCTAATAAGTAATTTATCTTATGAAAAGTTTGAAATAAATCATGACGAATAGGATTGTAAATAAATAAAAATAAAATTAAATAAAGAATCTTGGAAATCCCGACACTCTACGACAAGCCCAAAAACCTTCTTCTCTACCCATTCCATTTGGGAGTGCAATAGCCACATATTAAAGAGTTTTGCTTGAGGACAAGCAAAGATTCAAGTGTGGGGGTATTTGACGTGTTAAAAATGCAACATATAAATTTCATCAAATGAGGCATAAAACTAACCCTTTTTTAGTACTAATGTTGGAAAAGTGTGCTTTTGTCTTCCTTTTGTATTTTCAGGATTAAATGAGCTCAAATTAACAAAAGAAGCAAAAAGACATCAAAATCCAACATAAATACAAGAAAAGGAACAAGACGTGACATGCCCGACCCCACGACAGCATCTTCCCAAGCAAAACAAGACATCAGAAGCCTGAACACGCCCCGTGCTCAGCCAGCACGGGGGCGTGCCCAAGTGTCAGCAGAAAAGACAAAGTGGTAGAAGCTTCTATTGCCCACCACGGGGCCGTGCTCAGCGGACACGGGGCCGTGGTCAACTATAAGATTCGCACAATCCAGCAAATCTGCATAGTACAAAGATTCTTCTGCACCACGGGGTCGTGCTCAGCGGACACGGGGGCGTGGTCAACTAAAAAGACAAAACTGCATTAAATGAAGAAAGAGAAGGATGTGGACACGGGGCCGTGCCCGAGCTTCTGTTCAGCCTATAAATAGAAGTGCTTGGCTCAAGCTCAAACCATCCCTTGGCACACCACCTCTCTCACACTTCACCCACCACCCACCACCACCATAACACCATCATCCACCACCATCATCCATTGTCCATCGTAGAGTGTGTGAGTCGTCTGGGGATCCAAGATTGATCGTAAGAGTTCTTGACAATCAAGGCCATGTTTGCCTAAGTCTCTTACATCACTTGGTGAAGACAAAGTGTCTAGTGTAATACTTTTTATTTCTAATCTTTTGCACTTTTTACTTGGTTTTGTATTAATGACTTTAATAACTAGTTTCTTATGTTGAAGGTGATCTTTCCTTATCGTTTGTCCGTGGTGTCTTGGCATTATTTTACTGTCTATATAAAATAAAAGATTTTCACCATTCATATCTCCACGGTCTATATAGAGGTATGTTGGCTACCTGGTCGGGGGTTAAGGGAACGGTTTGGTAAAGGTCTTGCCATTGTTCAGCGTTTAGAGGTCCTGCAATGGACCTGGGTCAAATTTAGTAGGACCTCCTTCAATACTTCACGGTATTGGATGGCGGGGGTCCAAACTCTTTGATCCCCTCATAAGTTAACTACTATTAATACTATAACCCGGCTATTTAGGACTGTATCCCTGCTGACTCAGACTACTTAGTCGAGGGTAACGTCACCTCCAAAAGAGGGGCCTACCATAATTTGCATTAATAACTTAATTAATTATCTTCCAATAATCCACCCTTTTAGGATTGTATCCTTGCTGACTCAAACTACTGGGGTGAGGGTAACGTCACCTTCAAAAGAGGGGCCTACTACAATAACTAAGATAATCTCTTAAAATAGTGCAAAAGTGCGGAAATAATCAAAGGTTACACTAGATACGAGTCGGAACCAAGTGATTCATCTTGTCTATCTGTTTTTCTTTTATTTTTATTTTCAGCATTTTAGTTAGTTTTTATTTTTCTTAGTTTAAAAACATTTTTTCCAAACTTTTTGATTTGATTAGACGTTGAGGATAAACCGGTATTAAAAGCTCTTGTGTCCTTGGACGACCTCGGTATCTTACCAACACTATACTACGCTCACGATGGGTGCACTTGCCCATATGTGTGTCTAGTGTTAGTAAATATCGTGTTTTATAAATTTAAAACTTAACTAAAAAGTGTTAAAGGGGCTTAAAATATACACCTAAAATATATAACACTTCACACGCATCAGAAAGCGTATGCTGGTACCGAACCTCATTGTGCTCGCTGCAACGGTCATCATGTTGCACAACAAGCTTGTAAGCAATGCACAACATGTGGTAAGCTTGGGCATCTGGCCAACGTCTGTCGTTTGGGTCAGAATCAGATTGTTCAGAATCAAGCTCCAGTTCAGGGGAATGCTGCTAGATTCCCACCGGGTTCATGTTTCAATTGTGGAGAGCTTGGTCACTACCGCAACAACTATCCGAGGTTGGAAAATGCAAATGCAAATGCAAATCCGAACGTGAATGTCAATGTCAATGCGAATGCGAATCCCACTCGTGGGCGAGCATTCAATCTAAATGCAAACGAGGCTCGAGCTGAAAACTTCGTCGTCAATGGTACGTTTCTTGTTAACAATCGACCTGCATCTATTCTTTTTTATTCTGGTGTCGATAGAAGTTTTGTTTCATTATCTTTTGAACCTTTGCTTGCGATACCTAGAACTAAACTGAGGAAACCCTTATCTGTCGAAGTTGCTACTGGTAAACCTCTTATTCTCAACTCTGTTATTCGTGATTGTCAGTTAAACCTTGATAACCATTTTTTCCCATTGACCTCACACCGATGCAACTTGGGAGTTTCGATATTATCGTGGGGATGGATTGGTTAACCAAACATCATGCCGAGGTAGTTTGTTTCGATAAGATTGTTCGTATTCCTCTTCCGTCTGGTGATGTTCTGGAAGTTCGTGGTGAGAAACCATCTGGAGGTTTGAAGCTTATGTCGTGTACAAAGGCCCAAAATTATTTGCGAAAAGGATATGTTGCTTTCCTGGCACATGTCACCCAGGAGAAAGGCAAGAGCAAGAGTATTCAGGATATTCCGATTGTTCGGGATTATCCAGAGGTGTTTCCCGATGAACTGCCTGGTTTGCCTCCAGTTCATCAAGTCGAGTTTCATATTGACCTTGTGCCCAATGCCAACCCGATTGCGAAAGCACCTTATCGTCTTGCACCATCGGAGATGCAAGAGTTATCGAAACAGCTTCAAGAGTTGTCTGATAAAGGATTCATCCGTCCAAGCTTTTCACCTTGGGGAGCTCCTGTCCTCTTTTTGAAAAAGAAAGATGGATCTTTTCGAATGTGTATCGATTATCATGAGCTTAATAAGCTTACCATCAAGAATCGATATCCCCTACCTAGAATTGATGATCTCTTCGACCAGCTGCAAGGTGCTTCATGCTTTTCCAAGATCGATCTGCGTTCTGGGTATCATCAACTTCGTATTTTCGAAGAAGATATTCCCAAAACTGCTTTTTGTACAAGATATGGGCATTACGAGTTCACTGTCATGCCTTTTGGTTTGACGAATGCCCCAGCTATCTTCATGGACTTAATGAATAGGGTCTGTAAACCTTATTTAGACAAGTTCATCATTGTGTTCATCGATGGTATTCTCATTTATTCAAAGTCTCGAGCCGACCACGAGCAACACCTTCGTTTGACCTTGGAACTTCTGAAGAAGGAACAACTTTTTGCTAAATTCTCCAAGTGTGAATTTTTGCTTAGAGAAGTTCAGTTTTTGGGTCATATAGTCAACGTGCAGGGTATTCATGTAGATCCATCCAAAATAGCAGCTATTAAGGATTGGAATACACCGACGACACCTACAGAGTTTCGATCATTTCTTGGTCTTGCTGGTTATTATCGTCGATTCATTTCTAATTTCTCGAAGATCGCGGTTCGACTCACTGCTTTGACTCAGAAAAATAAGCCTTTTGAGTGGGGACCTAAGCAAGAAGAAGCGTTCCAAACACTGAAACGGAAGCTCTGTGATGCTCCAATTTTATCTCTACCTGAGGGAAACGATGATTTTGTGGTCTATTGTGACGCATCGAATCTAGGACTTGGTTGTGTTCTTATGCAACAAGGTAAAGTCATAGCTTAATCGTCCAGACAGCTGAAAGTTCACGAGAACAACTATACGACTCATGATCTTGAGTTAGGAGCTATGGTTTTTGCGCTTAAAATCTGGAGACACCACCTCTATGGAACGAAGTGTGTGGTTTTCACAGACCACAAAAGTCTCCAGCATATTCTCAATCAGAAGGAGCTGAACATGAGGCAACGACGTTGGGTTGAACTCTTAAACGATTATGATTGCAAGATCCGCTACCATCCTGGTAAGGCGAATGTCGTAGCCGATACGCTTAGTCGAAAGGAACGAGTCAAGCTTCATTCTGTTCGAACTCTATCTGATATTCAATCTCGTGTCCTTCAAGATCAACGATCTTGTGTGATCAAAGACTTAGTGAAAAAATGAGCTACCGCTTCAAATCGAGCTTAAACTCGAAAGGAAAGACGATGGTTTACTCTATTTCAAGGATCGTTTGTGGATTCTGAAACAAGACGATCTTCGCACCTTGGTAATGGACGAATCTCACAAGTCTCGATATTCTATCCATCCTGGTGCAGATAAAATGTACAAGGATCTTCGTACTCAATTCTGGTGGCCTGGTATGAAGAAGGATGTTGCCTTGTATGTATCAAAATGCCTAACTTGTCTCAAAGACAAAGCTGAACATCAACGACCTTCTGGTTTGCTTGTACAACCAGAGATACCGGTTTGGAAATGGGAAAACATTGCCATGGATCTCATTACTAAACTACCGCATACTAGTAAAGGCCATGATGCCATTTGGGTAGTAGTTGATCGTTTGACAAAATCTGCTCACTTCTTACCAATCCGTGAGGATTTCTCTGCTGAAAAGCTTGCCAAGATCTATGTAGATGAGATTGTATCACGACATGGTGTTCCTCTGGATATTATTTCAGATTGTGATGCTCGATTTTCATCTCATTTTTGGAAGACCATGCAATCTGCTATGGGAACTCAACTGAATCTAAGCACTGCTTATCATCCCCAAACCGATGGTCAATCTGAGAGAACGATTCAAACTTTGGAGGATATGCTTAGAGCATGCGTGATAGACTTTGGTGGTAATTGGGATTCTCATCTTCCACTGATCGAGTTCTCTTACAACAACAGTTATCATGCTAGTATTAATGTGGCACCATTCGAAGCTCTCTACGGTCGAAAATGCCATTCACCTGTGTGTTGGAATGAGATCGGTGAAGCTCAGCTTACTGGACCTGAGCTCAATCTGGAAACAACAGACAAAATCAAGAAAATTCGCGATAACCTTGTGACAGCTAGAAGCCGTCAAAAGAGTTATGCGGATTTGCGACGCAAGCCTTCGGAATTTCAAATCGGAGACCGTGTCCTACTCAAGGTTTCACCTTGGAAGGGAGTGGTAAGATTTGGAAAGAAAGGAAAACTTGCACCACGATATGTTGGACCATTTAAGATTGTTGAAAGAATTGGAAAGGTTGCCTATCGACTAGAACTACCTCCAGAGCTTGGAAATGCTCATCCGACTTTTCACGTGTCCTATTTGCGAATGTGTTTAGCTGATGCTGATCTTCACATTCCTCTCGACGAGATTCAAATCGATGAAACAATGCACTTTATCGAGAAACCTGTGGAGATAGTGGAACGTACATACAAACAGTTGAAGAACAAACGGATTCATTTGGTCAAAGTTCGCTGGGAATCCAAACGTGGCCCTGAGTTTACTTAGGAACGTGAGGACTAGATGAAGACGAAATATCCGCAATTGTTTTCACAAGCTTCCTCTAGTTAAAATTCCGGGACAAAATTTCCTAAAGTAGGGTAGACTGTGACAACTATGATCTGTAATCATCGTAAAATGTAAAACAATCTCGATTATCAATAAAACTATGTGTTTTGGTTTTATTATATGTAATTGTGTTTGACGATTTTACAATTTGATTCGATTCCGATTTCGAGCTTTAAATCACTTTCTGGAAGGTTATACGCAAACTGGTGCTTAAACGCAATCAGTTTAACGCGACGTACACTCCGGAACTGTGACGTAAGCCAAACATACCCTAAATATCCTTTATATAACTTAGAAATAAGTTTCGAAGGATTCGGTATGGCAAAAACATGTTTGTTCGAACTAAAGAACTATTTACGATAGAACTGCGAAACGAACGTTGGTGACCGCCCGGATAATATTTAAATCCCAAAAATATTATGTTATGATTAAAATTTTATTTTAATCAGGTCCATGTTGAAAAATAAATTAAAACGCCTAAAAACGTTATTTTTCAAGTTTAAGCGCGTACCGCGTGTTTCTGCGCAACACAGTGCTTCTACTGCAAAACGCAGACAACGCAGCCAGTCTTGAAAACTAAAATTTATTTCAGTAATATTTTTGGCGAGTTTATTTTTATAGAATAATAAAAATAATCTAGAACGCCATAAACCGGGATTTAAACGCTAGATAAAATACCCGCTACCCAGTTAAATACCTACTTCTATCTTATTTACCAACCAAAATTACATTTAACCCCCCCGCATATACAAACTTACAGTCACATGTAAGTGGCCCCCATCAAATAATTCATAAAATCTTGCAAATATTTCTATTAGATTTTTGTAATCTTGGAGATTTGATTTTAGATCTTAGCCTATATATCTTCTTCACATCTTCACTCAACACACAACCCTCACTCTCTCTCCATCCCCTTGACCATAACCCACCTTCATCACCATCTTCATCCTCTTTCAAACTTTGTTCTTCTTATTCAAACTCATTTCAAGCATGTTTCAAGTGGTGTGAAGATACTAAGGTGTTCCCAAGGTGTTGTCAAGTGATTACAAGCTTCCTATCATCAAAATCTCATCCTACAACCTACTTGAATCTTGAAGGTATAACACTTATTTTTAAATCATACTTTAGATTCTTGGTTGTTCTTGATGATATGAAGTTCTCTTGAATCTTGGGATTTTCACTAAACTTGAAATATAAAATGAAACGGGTTATGATTCAAATAAAAAAATGGTGATGTATATGTATATGTATAACCGTACACATATACATATGTGTTTGAGTTTTGAGCTTTATTTTGATAAAGTACTTGTTTAAGTGTTACATGTTCTTGAATGATGGTAAAAAAAATGCACGTATTTGGTGATTTATGTATGATATGTTAAATGTAAATTACATCAGCAAATAAATCTGAATATATCACATCTTTGAAGCATTTAGATTAACATAAAATGATGATGTTATGATAGTATGCTTTAAGCACTTGTACATGTGATTATATGTTGGTTTAAAGCTCAAAAAGTGATAAAAAATGGTTGTATGACAAAAATGATTTTGAACAGATTAGAAAGACTAAAAATAACATTATTTGGTATAATAAAATGGCATGAAACTTTGACATAAGTTTGATAGCTTTGCATGTTGTACATATAGCTTTAAAAGTGGTAAATTATGTGAAATTTGCATGATTTATGTGCTTTATTTAAGACCTGCACTATCATGATTATAACCATTTTTTTATTCAGTAAATAACATGGGTTGTGTTAAAATTTCAAGTCGTTTTGATTTGGGATGGTTCAGGTAACGTTTGATGCAAAACAATGCGGTAAAACGGTTAAAAATCGCCTTTTCGAAGGATTTTTACAAAGTTGTTTTAGATCAGTAACCAAACTGATATTTTTGCTATAAAAATAAGTATTTTAACTTATATTAAGTTTACTTGGTGTTTGGTTGGTCATACGTGACTCCCGACGCCCAAAAATGTTACCGAATCGCTAAAATAAGTGTTTTTCGACATAACTAGAATGGGTTGTTCATGAGTAGATTTTATGTGATACAATGTGCTATGTGTTTTTTTACAATATGTGTATGATGATGTGATAATACTTGACAAGATTATGTGTATTACGCTTGAGTACATATATACAAATACACCGAAATAATAAAAAATAATAACTTTTCGAGAAATCTCAAAGTTAAGTGAAAATTCTAAGTATCAGAGAAACTTCGGTATTTTGTGGGTTTTTTATTATTAAAACAATTCTTATTTAATTTTGGACGAATAAACAATTGTGGGATTATGTTAACAAATAAAACGCACCCAAAGGTGAGTACATAGTCCCCTATTTTACTGTTTTCAATTGTTTTGGGGTGATTCATATTTATCAAAATGATTTCGATGTTTTAACGATGGTTTTAAAACGAGTAAGATGGTTTATAGTAAACTAATAACGATTTCGATAATGTGAACGAGCTTGTTGGTTGTAATTACATAACGAATGACATTCACTAATTTTGGCCGAACCGACCAGTATTAGGTTATGGTACCATAGGATCTGACAAATCTCGTTATCAGACCGCACCCATGGTTATGTGTGGGTGAGGTGGGTAACGAATGAATCTGATGATTGTTAACTTACCCTTTGGAGGTTTGTTAATGCGAGAACGAGTTGAACGATGGACGAGTCACAAAGGTTTGAATGTTATTAGCAAGACGACCAAAAGTAGTTTTCACAATTAAAACGAGAACGATTTGTATGAGAACGATTTGTACGAGAACGATTTTGAACGATTGAACGATTTAAACAAATGAACGATGATCTATAACGAGAACGTGTTAAACGATGTCACACAACGATGTTTACGAAACTATATAAACCATACGAGTTTTATTACGAGAACGATTTACTATTTGGTTTACGAAGACAAATGTTTTGGGTTAAGATTCATGGCATCGAGGTTTATAAATTATGACCAATCTGTTTTGATTTGGTTCTTCATTTTACGATACAAACATTTTACAAAACAAGGTTTTCTAATGTCGATTAACGAAGTTGTACGAGTTATTACGACATGCAAACGAGCCATGAATCTGACACTCTCGCAAAACCTATGTACTCGCCAGCATTTCTTTGCTGACTTTGTTTTTACATATGTTTCAGGTGATGTTGCTTAATGTTGATTGCGAATAGGATGCATGCTCACTTAGGACTGGACGAGGCCTTAGTGACTTAATAATAATAATAGTCTATGTTTGATTTGCTTGTTTAACCTTAAGACAATGTTTAATATTTAATAAAACGAAACTCTTTGTATCCATGGTTTGAAGCAATAATTCTGTTACAACACTCCCCGACGTTTCCGCCACGATTAGTTGTTTTATGTGGTCGGGGTGTGACAGTACGTGATCCCCAACGTCAAATTCAAGGGGCTTGCGGCATTTATCGGCGTAACTCTTTTGATGACTCCGAGCTTTCAGGAGATTGTCTCGTATCTGGAGGATCTTGTCAGTCGTTTCTTGCAATAACTCTGGACCGGTAATTTGTGCATCTCCGATCTCGTGCCATACAATAGGCGATCGACATTTTCTTCCATATAATGCCTCAAATGGTGCCATTTGAATGCTAGAGTGATAACTATTGTTGTACGAGAATTCGACTAAAGGTAAATACGAATCCCAACTACCATCGAAATCTAGAACACACGAGCGAAGCATGTCTTCAAGGGTGCGAATCGTGCGTTCAGTCTGACCGTCAGTCTGGGGATGGAAAGCAGTACTAAGATTGAGAGTAGTACCGAGAGCAGATTGAAAAATTTCCCAGAGGCGCAAATTGAATCGACAATCGCGATCAGAAATGATGTCACGAGGTATCCAATGTCGATAAATGACTTCATTGGTATAGATTCGTGCTAATCGTTTAACCTTAAAGTCTTCCCGTATCGGCAGAAAGTGGGTAAATTTAGTGAGACGATGAACGATAACCCAAGTGCTATCGTGACCTGATGGCATGCGGGGGAGTTTCGTAACTAAATCCATAGCTATACTATCCCATTTCCACATAGGGATCTCGGTTTGCACGAGTAAGCTAGAGGGTCGTTGTTGTTCAGCCTTGACCTTCGAGCAGGTTAGGCATTTCGAAACGTAGAGGGCGATAACCTTCTTCATTCCAGGCCACCAATACCTGGCACGCAGGTCTGGTACATCTTGTCGGCACCAGGATGAATGGAATATCGATACTTGTGGGCTTCAGTCAACAATATCTCCCGAAGGTTATTGTGACTAGGGATCCAGATGCGATCGAGATAGTAGTAGATATCGTTCGATTTGGTGACAACTTGGGTTTCAGTACCACACTTCTTCATTTCCTCTCTCAAGGTATTCTCAATGAAGCATGCGTGCTGAGCATCACGAATTAGCGCTTCGAGGTCGTGTTGGGTATGAACAATACGAACGCTATGCAAATAGCTTCGTCGACTGAGAGCATCGGTAACGACATTTGCTTTGCCTAGATGGTAGCGAATCTCACAATCGTAATCGTTGAGAAGTTCAACCCATCTGCGTTGGCGCATATTCAGCTATTTCTGGTTCAAGATGTGTTGCAGGCTCTTATGGACGGTGAAGACCACACACTTGGTACCGTAAGGGTAGTGTCACGAAATCTTTAACGCAAAAACAACTGCACCAAGTTCAAGATCGTGGGTTGTATAGTTCTTCTCGTGGATCTTGAGCTGACGATAGGCGTACGTGATAACCTTGTCCCGTTGCATAAGAACACAACCAAGATCGAGGTTAAAGGCATCGCAATAGACTACAAAGTCATCGTTTCCATCGGTTAATGCGAGTACAGGAGCGTTGCAGAGCATAAGCTTGAGTGTTTGAAATGCTTCCTCTTGTTCGGTTCCCCAAACAAAAGTCTTATCCTTATGCGTAAGAGAGGTGAGAGGAACGTCAATTTTTGAGAAGTCTGCGATGAATCGGTGATAATAACTCGCCAATCCTAGAAAAGAATGAACTTCAGACGGGTTCTTTGGCGTAATCCAACTCTAAACTGCTTCAATCTTCGCGGGATCGACATGAATACCTTGACTATTGACAATATGACCGAGAAATTGAACTTCCCCAAGCCAAAATTCGCACTTGGAGAACTTGGCGTAGAGGCAATTCCCTTGGAGTAATTCGAGAACCAAACGAAGATGTTGTGCTTGTTCGGCTTTTGATTTCGAATAGATCAGGATATCATCGATAAACACGATGACGAAGCGGTCGAGAAAGGGTTTACACACACGATTCATTAGATCCATAAAGACTGTGGGGGCGTTGGTAAGACTAATGGGCATAACAACAAATTCATAGTGGCTATAGCGACTGCGGAAAGCGGTTTTAGGTATATCTTCCTCCTGGATTCGTAATTGATGATAGCTAGAGCGTAAATCGATCTTGGAAAAACACGTTACGCCATGCAATTGATCTAACAAATCATCTATTCGAGGTAAGGGATAGCGATTCTTAATAGTCAGCTTATTGAGTTCCTTGTAATCGAAGCACATTCGGAACGATCCATCCTTCTTTTTGACGAAAAGGACAGGTGCGCCCCAAGGAGAAGTGCTAGGGCGTATGAAGCCGTTATCAAGCAATTCCTGGAGACTAGAGAGTTCGCGCATTTCAGATGGAGCTAGTTGATAAGGCGCTTTAGCGACAGGGTTAGCTCCAGGAATGAGGTCAATTCGAAGATCGATATCACGAGACGGTCGTAAACCAGGTAAATCGTCAGGAAAGACAAGAGGAAAATCACAAACCACGAGCACCCTTTCCATTGCCTTCTCTTTCTTTTCCTTCTCCTCTACTACAACCTGTGCCAAGAAAGCTTTGTATTCCTTGGGGAGATACTTGCATACTTGGACACATGACATGAGTTTCAGTTCCTTCGAAGCGACTTCACCATAGACACAGAGTTGATCATCGTTTGAAAGAGAGAAACGGATCATCTTTTCGAAACAAACAATTTCAGCACGATTTTCACGAAGAAAATCCATGCCTACTATGATGTCAAAACTACCACGCTGCATCGGGATAAGATCGATCGGAAAGACGTGATTGTTGAGCTCAAGAGTACAATCACGTAAAATGGAACTAACACTGACGGTTCATCCAGTGGCAATTTCTACGTCAAACATCGTTGGGAGGTTAGCGTGTTTGCGGTTTAGGAGCCTTTCAAATTTGAATGATACAAAACAATTATCGGCTCCAGTATCAAATAAAAACGAAGCATAAATACCATTCACGAGAAACGTACTTTTCACAACGTTTTTGTCCGCTTGGGCCTGGCGAGCGTTGATGTTGAAAGCTCGTCCACGGGCTGCTTGCTGAATTGGCTGTTGCTGCTGCTGTTGTTGATGTTGTTGCTGCGCTGGTGGCTGCCGTGGCTCTTGTTTCACCACTCGGTTTGGGCAGACGTTTGCGAAGTGGTTGGGATCACCACATACATAGCAGGCTCTTGCATGAGCAGCGGGAGGAGGAGCTGCTTATTGACCCTGAGGAGTGGGAAGAGGAGCTGGCAGCGTAGGAGGAGCTTGAACTTGAGCTTGATGGGGGCCAGTGCGGCAGTTTGCGGTGAAGTGTCCGTAGATGTTGCAGTGGACACAAAAGCTGCAAGCGATCCCATATGGATGGTGGTAAGTACAAGTAGGGCACAGGGGATGAGGACCAGTGTATGCACGTTTTGCAGGAGGTGCGTTGGTCACGGGTGCGGCAGCTTGGCTATTCTGGTTCTGACGTGGAGCAGGGATAACATTGAGAGGAGCGGCAGTGATAGCACAGTTCTTGTTGTTGTTGTTGTTGCTCTTGCACTTGTGGCGTGAAGACTTCGAAGCTTGAGGTGAGGCGGTTTCAATTGCGGGAGTGGTAGTTGCTTGATGGAGTCTTTTAGTGGTGTTCTTGAAGTAACCAGCCCGAATTCGCTTGTCATTAATCTCGGCAGCGAGCTGGAAGGTCTCCTCAATTGTGGTAGTCTTGGCTGCTTGGACAAAATCAACAACACAATCAGGTAAAGCGCGAATGTATTTCTTGATTGTGATGTCGGGAGTTGAGACTTGGCCAGGGCAGATGATGCTGAGCTGTTTAAAGCGAGTAGTAAGACCAACATTGTCGCCACCTTCTTGCTTAATATGCTAGAACTCGTCTTCCAGCTTCTGGAGTTCATGTGGGGGACATAATTCTTTCATAATGACTTCCTTCAGTTCCACCCAAGAAAGTCCAAAGGCTGTGTCGTTCCCACGCCTGTTGCGCTCTGCTGTTCACTATTCCTGTGCCCTAGACTGGAAGACTCCAGTAGCGTTAACAGTGCGGAGGTTGTTGACGTGTGCGCGTATATACATGTTTTTACAATGAATTTTACACACGATTTGGTTTTAAATTTATAAATGTGATTTATACTTCAACATTAAAACACACACGAAAGGGCAAGGGTACCCCCTCACATATATAGTAAAGTGTCGGTAAGAACCAAGTGTCGATCCAAGGACGTGGGCGGAGAAATAATACTAAACCTTTGTCATTACATTACCGGTAGAAAGATAAATGGGTGATTTGTTTAAACTAAAAATAAGATTAAAACATAAACTTTCAAAAACATAATAGACTCCAAATAAGAAAATAAATATATAGCAGTTGCTTTATGCACACTCAGGGACTATTTGCGTCAAACTATGAAAGTCTGCTGATTCACATAGTATCAAACATTCTGGAACTTGATCATAAGTTAAACATGCCCTAAATATCCTTTACATAGCTTAGAAATAGGCTTTGAGGTGTTTAGTGCGCAAAAATAAACTTATTTGATCAATAGGGACTAAAAGCGCAAAAAGTGCACAAGTTTGCATTTTCACGCATATCTTACGTTATGAATATATCCGGATATCCAAAAACTTATGTAATCATTAAAATATTTTTTTTTAATAATTGGCAAAATAAAATTCCATTCGTCGCGTAACATGGATCGTTTTTCGCGTCCGTTCGTGTTTCGTCGTAATTAACCGAACAATGCAACCGTACGACCAAACGAACTGACATCCGGCATATTTTTGAGCATGTTTCATGTCCCTTATACTTTAACTTCATTTTAGAGCCTTGAAATGGGGTTAACGGGCCTTAAACGTGCCAAAAATGCATCGAAAAGCAAGTTTTACATGTGCAGGAATAAAACTGACATTTCTGCCAAACTTCCCTCAGGAGGGGCGCGTAAGCCTGGTCATGTTGCTTACGCGGCCCGTGTAAGCAGCCCAATTTAGAAAAACTTGTTTTTGTAATCAGGAGCTGGTTTCCTGAGTTTTACACATGGTTTCTTCACTTTAGGGGCTTGTTTTGGGCACCCATAGATTGCCAAAACAGTGGGCACATATGGATGGTTGAGATTGAAGCTCGTTTATCGAGGAACGATCTTAACGGTCTTGGAAATCCTATATAAACCCACCCCCACTTCCATTTTCACTCATATTGATCTGAATTTTTCTCTAAGTTGAGGTTCAAAACCTCATACCTGAGAATATTTAGATCATATCTTCTAGGTTGGACCTTTTGTAAGTGTTCTTTCGTGCTTTTATGTGTTTTCAAGCATGAAAGTCAAACAGTGTTTGAATTTCTGCTTTGACCAGCCAATGGTCAACACGAAGTCCGTTTGAACTTCGTAACGTGAGCGTAATCAAGATGGTTGTAGTCTCTTGTGACTATACCTACTGATTACCACGTTAATTAGGTGTAGTGACGAGTCATAGTTTCGGTCAAAATACGCGTCTATGCGTATTTTGCAACCAAATTATTCTTGGGTATCAAAACATTTTGTTTTGATATCAAACTTGTTTTCTAACGTTGTTAAACATGTTTAACTCGTCACTTTAGGTTTAGTGCTTATATAGGGTCGTAAGATAAGCGGTCTAAACAACCGCTTAGACTTTCGAACCCGACCCGTTTGGTCGATCATTAGGATCCCACCAAACATATAATGTAACCATAGTTGTATAGGGAATAACCTTCCGAGGTTATACCTTATGGTCACTTTGTTTAGCTAGTTGTATGATAGGTAGTTTATATGCCTTAGGAAAATGACCAAAATGCCTTTTTTGCGCATAATTTCATTTTAAGCATATGTAACACATATTTTGACATCTAAACTGATTATATAACATAATTAGATATGTTAAGGCATATAATACTTGTCATAGGAATAGTTAGGCGTCTCGAACGCGCTTTCGCGCGAACGACGCGTTAAAGTGGCGTAAGCTACCTTAATGGGTTGAATTGGGTCGTAAGCACTTAGGATAGGTTCCGATTTAGAATGTAGGCTTTGTTAAACCATATCACATGAGTTCCAATACTCATTTGGTTTACAAGGCCTCATTCTACCCGACCTTCCGATTTAGGTGTCGATTCGCTAACATAGTATCCGTTACCCTAGGAACCGCTTCAACACTTGAACCCTTGGTCGTTTGAGCTTTGTTATACCCTTTGAACCGGAACTATGCGCAATCCCAGGCAAGTACATACTTCCCTTCTTTTACCGTTTTCAAATGTTTTGGGGTGATTCATATGTGTAATCGATATGTTTTCAAAATGTATGGCATATATGTGGTCACTAAGTGCTTTTATGTGTATTATTCCGATTATGCAAATACAATGTTTTATCCTTAAGTGATCTACCTATTTTCATAGTTAGATTCATGTAGGATATTTGAAGTACAGTCTTAGATCTTCCTATCTTCATAGTAAGATTTTTAAGAAGTACTTTACAACTCGATGGTTGGTTTTTTTGTGTAGTTTGTTAGTGATTTAGATAACGAAACTAGATAATACAATAAGCACATGGTGGATACGCCGCTGGTACTTCCTATATATAAGTGTGATTATTGTATTACCTTTCGTGGCGTTATCCCGAATCACCATTAGGATTTACGATTGTTTTGATTCAATATAACAGAACCCAGAATCCTTATAGTATCTATCTATCTTCATAGATCGATTCCTGTAGGATGTTTAGAGTACTAATATTGGAGTCCCTGTTTGGATTCGTTGTGCACTTTAATGCATGTTAGATTAGACAATGTGACAAGAGCCTGATCCCTGTAGTATCTATCTCTCTTCATAGTTAGACATATATGGGATGTTTAGAGTACTAATATTGGAGCCCCTGTCTGGATTCATTGTGTACTTTAATACATGGTTACGAGGTGGAACAAGTTGACGATTATGTGTTTATGTGGTAGTTGTGATTTAAATAATGAAACGGGTGTAATAAAATAAGAACATGGTGGATACGCCGCTGGTACTTTCTATATATAAGTGTTCTTATTTTATTATTCTTGTAGCGTTATCTGGATCACTTTAGGATTTTGTGTACGATTGTTTCAATGTTTGATTATCAAAATCTTTGTAGAATCTCCCATATTTTTATATGTTAGATTCTTAGGAAGATATCTGAAGTATTATCATAACTCATTGATTTGAATTATATAATTCTTAGATAAGTTTTGAATTATTTCAAAACAGTTATTATTAATCCTTGATTGGATTTCTAATAACATATTAACAAGTTTTTATGATGGTTTAATCGAGATTACGATATAAGGCATAAAATGACTTAGTAATAATCATATTGCCATATACAAACCCATTTTTATTACGAGTTTTCACAATTAAGATTTTGTAATGCAATACTAAATTTTTGTCATTCTTTGTCTTCAAGATTTATTTTCAAATAACAGCTCTCGTAGCTGTTAAAGTATTGCAATACCAAATGTTTTGCCATTTATTTGGCTAATAAAACCTATGTATTCGCCGGCATTTTTATGCTGACTGTTTTTCACATATGTTTCAGGTTTTCAACTATTCAAGCATGCAATGCATAGGACTGCATTCGGGCCTTAGACTTCTAAAACAAAAGAACAATTTCATGTATTCTTTGTTTGTGAAACGATGTTAATGATATTGAAACAATTTAGTACCAGTAGTTGTGAGCAATTTGTAACGTGACTCCCTGATATTTCCGCCGCGTGTTGTTATATTACGCGATTGGGGTGTTACAGATTGGTATCAGAGCACTGGTTATAGGGAATTAGGTTATTAGCATGCCTTAAACCTAGTCTATAACGTTCCTAGGACTCAAACATGAGTAGACTTAGGACTTCTTTCCTAATCCTCATCCATATTCGTGCCACAACTACTCCATGTTTTACAAATCATCTAACCTTAGATGATTTATCCTAAAACCCTTAGGCTTTATGCCTTAAGGTATTCCTCAAAATGTTTTTCTCAAAACGTTTTCATTAAAATATTTTTCAAAATGTTTTCTCAAACGTTTTTGTCAAAATATTTCACAACATATTTTATCTCAAACGATTTGTATCAAAAGATTTCTTAAATGTTTTCTTCAAACGTTTTTCATCGAAATCTTGGATTTTAATAATGTGAACACATGCAATCTGGAAGGGTGGATGCCTGTACCCTGAGTTTTCTGTCTAAGGCTAGAGTGTTCGTATAAATCCGCATTTTCGGACCAGTCACTCTTACCTGGGAACTCTTAGGGTGAGTGTCCACTTATAGGCTAAAGCATGTCTTCGTGAAGCATTATAAAAACCTGTCCATCTTGACCCTACCGAATGATTTCTAAACGACCTTTGTAACCCTACTCATTCATATTACCTTCGGTAATATGTTTGCTCTTCACGACAATCGAAACAACTTTCCTTTCCCAGTACTATTTCATCATATTACCTTCGGTGATATGTTTGATTCAAAACAATTGAAATAAATCTCATTTCATTTCACGACACTACGAGATCCTATTTTATTTTCGAAATACTACCTTTGTCTTTTAAAATTTCAAATTTTTACAATTTGGATGAGAATTTTCAAAATTTCAACACAAAGTTTCTTTATTTTAAAATTTTAATTTAAAAACATTTTGCCTTAAAAGCAATAAATTTTTAACAGATAAAGAATTTATAATACAAACCATTAACTTGATTTATATCCTCTCATCCAAAAATATTACAAAAGCTTATTTTCAAAACAACTCTTGTTTCAAAACAAAACAAAATCCACAACACCAAATATTCTAAGTATAAGAACAAGACCAATGAACAAAATTTTACTAGATCAAAGTTTTCACAATACAATAATGTTACAAACTCATAACAATTGGATAAATCTAACTTTTGGTTTTCTCTATAGTTGTACTTTCAAAATGCCTCCTCGACGAGGTGCACAACCTCAAACCAACGAAGAAATCGCAGCCCTTATCACTCAGCAGATGGCTGCTGTAACACCCTTGTTATTATTTTACATTTTTCGTATAATTTAAGTCCATAATCATATAATTACAGTCACAATTACAAAGAAAATACGGGTTTGTTAAAACTTTTCTAAACTTGAAAGCAAAACAACATAGTGTAATTTAATTTATCGTTTTAGAATAACGATGAAACAGCGTTGCGGAAGCTTCGTTTAACGTGTGTTCGGTTCTTGCTCGACGCTTGATCTTCATCCGGGACTCTCGACATTCACCTATGATCAAAACCAACTTAAAAGTCTGTTTTGATAATTAAATAACTAGTACTACAAGGAAATTGGGTCGAATAATCAAATTAAACAAAGAAATCAGGAAACTCCAACATTGATCTCTTGATCCTAGAAACAAGAACTTGAAACTGGCCTCCACCGTAACTTACGGTGGGCACCGTAAGTTACGGTGGCCCTTGTTATAATATACCCCCACCGTAAGGCAGGAGGAAACTGCCGTAAAGATTTCAGCCCCCACCGTAACTTCCGGTGCCCACCGTAAGTTACGGTGGCCCCTGTATCAGATCCTTCCATTTTACCGTTTTTGACACGAAAACTTTCGTATCTTACAATCTGCTTGTCCGTTTGACCCACCGTTTCTTCCTACGTGATTGTAATTTGATCCTCCATCATATGTAGTTAAAATCCAACATCCTACATAATAAATTTTGAGACTTCTAAGCCTTCGACTCCTTGCCGTTTTACCAAATTTTAACCCGTTTATGCATTTTATCAAACAAACATATTTGTTTAACCCTTATTTCACATGCACCTCTTCAAATTAATGTTGTCTACCATGTTAGGTTCTAATCACAGGTTTCTCACACAATTTACATACGTTTTCGCTCGTATGCTTATTTTGACCCGTTAAGGGTATTTAAGCACTTTAGACCTTGAACTCGCTTTCATACATCCCTAGCATCGTATTCCTACATTTCTTATCAAGTAATCCTCCACCACAACTATATGTGTGTTGGAATTAATGTGGATATCTATATGTTCCGAGTTTTACCCCTCAGATTATCATTTTACGGCAAAGACTCATATAAGGTCATTTGACCCAAGAATTTACATCTTTCACTATCTTTTCTTATTCTAAGCGTTTATTTAATCATAAAACTCATTTCCGAACCACTTTTAAGGGTCGTTCGTTCGAATTAGCCTATAAGGGCAATTTGGTCAATTTTCATCCTTCTTTTACTACAAGGAACTTTTAAATACTTGTTTGACCCAAAATCCGACCTTTTAACTATAATCTTGTTTATAAACCCATGTGCTTCTAAAACACCATAATCATAAACTTAATTTATTTGGTTTACCTAAAGATAACCGAATAACTATATTTCAACCTTGTCTAACTCTTATAGAATCTCAAGTTCTACATGATGAGTTGAATCATTATACATACCTGGCTCGGATCAATATATTGACCCATTTCGATACCTTGCCTTAGTAGCCGCTAAGCAATAGCGATGTACGTATCCATTTGATATTTATTCCTATAAACATGTAACTCGACAAACCATTAGACGATATTGTCAAAGGATGATAATTTCACCTTTTGACCCGTTTATTTACCTAGCGATCTTCGTCACTTCAAGTAAAATGCAAATTTCATGTATTATGCTAATTTAAAGTCTACTAGCGAAAATACGAAATCAAGCATAACGTAACAAAATTGTGGTTACGTACCTTCAAAGCGTTCCCTTCAAACGCGTATCGCCACTAGCTTGTCCGCTTGATGTTCCGATTTCCTTGCCTATAGAGTTCAACCATAGGTGTTTAGAACTCTCTTATAGTATATAACGCATAATTTACCACACTAATCAAATATGCGTTTTTAGTCCAAATTCTCAACATTTATCTTCTCTTAGGCATTATATCAAACACCTAATGAGCATGATTTCATACAATTCAAAAATCAAGTTCTTGACTAACTATTTAACCAAGATTTAAACATCATTTCACATGTTCATGACAAATTTTCATATCAACAAATCTGGATTTGCTTCATAGAGCTCAAATACACTAAGTTAACAAAGATAATCCTAGTGTTCAACATAATTCTACAAAACCCACTTATCACCTTCAATGGTGATTATGAATTTCACAAGAAATAGGCGAAATTTCAACAAGTAGTTGGCTAGGGTTTATCCCTAGATACTATTTCATTCCAAACAACTAACATGCAACATAAATTCTGAATTTCATGAATTCACTCAGAAATTTAGATGAAGGTTTTCCATGGAAATTACATACCTTATGATACCTTTGACGAGGTGATCATGAATCTATGTTCAGATCTCGATTTTGACTTGGTTTGAGCCTTCAATTTGTGAATTTTGTGTGAAAACTAGGGTTTGGAGGAACCCCTTGTCGCCCTCTGCTTCTTGATCGACCAAACACCCCCAAAGTGGGTGTTTGGTATGTTTTAATTTTGTTTTATGTTATTAAGTTTCAAATTTAACAACATAGGCCCCTCAACTTTTGTTTGGTTTATAACTTGAGTATTTTGTTCTTTCACTTAATTACAAGACTTGTACTAGGTTATTTATTTCCTAGTTATTTATCTTGTTCAAAACCCGTTTTATTTTAAGTCCCGTTAAATCTCGGGCCTTTTATATACTTTGCTTTCTCAAAGTATTTCCCATCCTTTTAATAAATATTAGATTTATTTATTTAAATCCTAAAATTTACCGGGTAAGTTTTACCACTAACTGTATTTTACCATTCCTTTAGTATTAACGTGGTTTGATTACCAAACCCGATTTCGGGGTGTTACAGCTGTTGTGCATCCGAACATAGTAACCCAGGTTCATCAGATATACAACAACAATAACAACAACGCCGCCCAGTGTAGTTTCAAGACCTTCAATTCAGCCAAACCGCTAAAATTTTCTGGGTCTGAAAGAGCAACCGCACTCTTACAATGGTTCGAAAGTATAGAAAGCACATTCCGCCATGTTCAGTGTCCCAATGGGCGTAAGGTGGATTTCGCCTCGAGTGTGTTTCAAAGGAGAGCACTCACTTGGTGGAATGGTATTATGAGAGACCGAGGTGCCGATGTAGCAATGGAACTGACATGGGAAGAATTTAAGGATCTTATGAAGAAAGAATTCTGCCCACGAAGTGAAATAAGGGCACTTGAAAATGAATTCTATTATCTAAAACAGGATAGTGGGGAAAACCGTGCCTACACTGACCGATTTGAACAGTTAAGCCTACTTTGCCCCACTATGGTCACACCTTTGGACCGGGCCATTGAGAAATACATCGATGGTTTACCTGACCCTGTCCAAGACATTACCACTGGCAACCAACCTACAACGCTTAGGGAGGCTAAGGAATTAGCTGCTATCTTGACTGACTCACAGGTTAGAAAAGGTAAATTATTTCAACAAGGAGACAAGAAACAAGACACTAAATCTGTTACCGAGAATTCGAAAGGAACAAAGGCCGAATCTTCTAAAAGTTCTAGGAAGCGCAATGTCACACCCCGATATTTCCACATATTACCGGTGGGCCCGGTGGGGAGTATCGTGACAAAGTTGATATCGTCATAGTCAAATAATCACAGTTCAATGCACAGCGAAAGTCTAAATAAAATATATTACAAACCGAGTGAAAGTAACATAAGTATTATGAACGGAATGTAAGAGGATCCACAGGCGGATCTTAAAACAGAAATATAAACACTGTTCAACAGACTTAAGACGTTTAGAACTTGCAAGATTCCCTATTAACGCCCTGAGCTCCCAGCCAATTTACGTACAGTACCTGTTACTTAACCTTTTTGGAAAATACGGCAGTTTACACTGGTAAATACAATTAACTGACTCTTTTGAAAATCTTTATGAAAATTGATTTAAATGCACCAAGCACAAATATTCTTTTATAACTTGGGATAATTATATTAATAACAATCTTGTATCAGATTTACATGTTTGTCCAACATTTAGGGCCAGTGATTATACAAACCGACCAAGATTAATCGACACACCACAAATATAACTCACAAGAAGTTACCTCACGATGAGTGTATCTTTTACATACGCAACAGGAGGTGTTATGCCTACACCTTGTGTTTAAGTTGTGGCCATTTACACTTTTTAAATTAGCCAAGGATATCCAGGACACGGTTATTAACCCCCAATGTTATTTGTTATCAAGCAATACTGATTAAAACAAAATTATGGAATTTAATCATCTACGATTAAAAGGTTTCTACACCCGACCAAGCGGTATTTTTATAATACCGTATCCCAAGCCCATATAACGGAAAATAAGTTAAAAGTATTTACCTGAGCTAAAATGTAATATTATTCTCAGCCGTATATTCAAATCAGCAAGCACAAGTACCTTTACTTGGGCTCTCAATCTGGAACAAAGGTTTTATTAACCTATTAGATTCCTAACGGGTCTTATTTAAGTTGTAACTTAGACCGGTTAGTTTTAAAGAAAGGTTTACGGTTCAAAACGCAAGATTAAGCGAAGACTGGATTAGAATGTGATTTAGACCCGACAAGTATGGAGACTTGTATAATATGGGTAAACTAATCACATTCTGAATTTTGAAGTGAAAATGATAAGGTTTAACCCGTTTCGGTTAATTCATGTAAACTAGTTACATAAACCGTACCGAACGTGTAAAATGCATAACGGTTAACCAAATGAGTCATGAATGTGTTTCACAAGTTAATATGCCTTAAATATGTTGGGATATCAGTAGGATACCTTCCATTATGCCCAAAACAAATTTAAAACCAATTTATGCCCCGTAGGGGTATTTTGGTCATTTTAATGAATATAAAAGAGGTTAAATAATAATCTAAGTTTCTGGTCTTAAATAATCAGTAAAAATATTTATTTTATCAAGTTATATCAGTAAGATATCTCACATATGTGAAATTTATCATTCATGGCCAAACTATGCACCGTAGGGGCATTTTAGTCATTTCACATATGCTTTAAGGGTTAATTTTGGAAATCTGAGTTCAAAACTTTTATTTACTGTTAAAGTATAAAAAATTATTCATAACATCATTAGGTATCAAGCTTTAGATGCTTAATATGGTTTTAAACCATACTATGCGCCTAAATCGCATAAAAGTCGGTATTTGACGATATTCGGGTTGATTAAGGAAATCTGAGATTTTGTTCAGCCTTTACTGTTTAAAATAACTTATTTAGTATATAAAATCAGTAGAAAAAGGTTTGGTATGTAAAGGACGTATAAAACTCAATTTATTAGCAAAAAGGCGTTATCGTCAATTACCGAGCCTATGCGAGAACTCTATGTTATGATCATCTTAAAATTTAATAAAAATTTCCAAAAATCCCAAAATATTATATTACATCAGTAGGTAAAAGGTTTGATGTCAAAATTTGAGTTTAAATAGGATTTATATCAAATATGCCGTTTAATTAATAAAAAGCTTTCAATTTACGATATCGAGCATAACTCTTAATTTAGACCTCAAACTGATGTCAAATATTTAGGACATGTTTATAATTCAGTAATAAAGGTTTTTGTCCTCTCACATTTTCAAAAATCTCATTTTAATATCAAAAGGGCATAATGGTCAACTTTTAGGCATATAACGGAAACATGCATATGAACTTAAATTCTGAGGGATCATGTAGTATAACTTCAGGGGGTTATACTAACATATAATATGGTCACAAATGAACCCAAAGGCATATACTAAGCTAATTCGGGTCAGAACTGAAAGTTAAAGCAAAAGTCAACTTTTGCGAATTTCGGTTGCGAACCGATCCTAAACTCAGAATTGTCGGGTTAAATATGCCTAGACATGTTCAATTAATATTTACCAAGTTATTAAAGTGACAAAACTGATTTTATTGCCTTTACATCATTAGTTATGAATTTTATTTAAAAACCGACTCGTTTGACTTTTATTTTAATTACTTTGACCCGGCAATTAACTAAGCAAACGTGGTAATTAGGAGGTGCCCTTTTGAGGGTTTAACACCTACCTAATTACTATCACGTAGCCATGTTCGTTGCGAACCATGGCTTGACCATACAAGGTCTAACTAAAATTCAAAGCGTTTACCGAAAAACGCTTGACTTTTCGGCTTTAAGAGCCAAACAAAATAACCAAGCAAGAAAGGAACACTTACAAGTGGCCCTTAGGACTGAAGATAACTCAAAAGGAGGTTCCAAATGATCAGCACCCTCAGATTTGAGAAGAGAGAGCAAGAACTCAAAAATGGTGTGAATTCTTGAAATGAATTCACCTCTATTTATAGTGTTTGGAGGATGATTGGATGATGACAAGTGTTTAGGGGCCTTCTAAGATCAATACAAGTGTCCTAACAGGTGTCCAAAATAAGCAACAAGCCCATAGATTCGAATTATGTGAGATAAGGAAGGAAGCAAGGGCTGCACACAATATTTCTGTTACTGGCACTTGTATACGGACCATATGGGTCCTTGTATACAGTTCGTAAGGACCACACCAGCTCACCAGTAATTTCAAATGTTGTCATATTTGGCCCCTGCACTTCCGAACTCTTCCGAAACGATGTTTTTTGCTCACAAGGCCTTGTATTTCCAACATTAGGCACATCCAAGAGTATAACCAAGCATCATAAACTTATCGATATGTTAAACGAGTTAGTCAAAGGCCTAGTTTGACATATTGAAGCTTTCAACCCTTCAATTTGCGAACTTGCGCGTATTAACGCGAAATGGCGTAAAAGCCTTACAAGGTTAACAACAAGAATTCCTAAGAGTATAATGGAGTATAATGAAGTATTATGACACTCCAGTTCACACCAGTTTGCTTAAATGGTCGCTCAAAGGTGTAGTTTTAAATATTGACGCTTTTGGTCCTTTTAACGCGTAAACTTGCGCGTATGATCGCTTTATTGCGTCAAAGCCCTATGTTATCCATATTGGGCATTCCCGAGAGTATTATCGAATATTATGATGCTTCGGGTTTGTTAAAAGGTCACTCAGAGGTAAGAATTAACATGTTGACACTTTCAACCCTTTTTAACGCACAAACTTGTGCGTATTGATACTTATTGACATTAAAGCCCTAATTGGCCAATGTTTTGCATTCTCAAGAGCATGATTAGATATAATAATGTTTTGGGTTCACTTAAAGGTCATTCAGAGGTATTATTAAACATGTTGACGCTTCTAACCCTTTACCGTGCAAATCTTTCGGTTTATTATGCAAACGGTTTCGATAATCCAACAAGTGGCTTAATATGAGAATATGAATGTGTGCGAGGTTATTCAGAGACTTTGTCTAAGCATGTTAATACTTCCAGACTTTCCATAATCAAAGTTTTTTTTTATTTTTCACAAAATTAGTCCTTCATAGTCAACGATTGACCTTATTAGGGTTTTGTACACGTGTCAATACATCATTGGACGTGATTTTATGAGGTGTTACATCCTCACCCCCTTAAAAGAAATCTCGACCTCGATATTTGCTAAAATAATGGAAGTACTTTCTGACGTATTATGGACTTAACCTCCATAGCATATTTGGGGCCTCTCCAAGCACCCAAGGTGACCTTTATAATAGGTACAGGTATCCTTTTGGAGGTTCTTGACCTTTCGATCCTTAATCGATAGAGGTTTCTTATCATATCATAAATCTGCATATCATTATGTGATAATGCTTCTCGATATATCGGTGAAACATATCCTTAAATCACTAGTGTGGGTCACATTGATTTCCATCAAGCTCCTCAGGTAAGTTTTAGATTATAAGCTACTTGATCTTGATATAATCGATTTCCTCGAATGATCCTATATATCCAGAGCTTAACTAGCCCATTGTATAAAAAAAAATCAGTACACCCTTCTTAGGGCGATACTTTCAATTGAACCTTATTCCTTATTAAGGACTTAAGAGGGTTGCGACTTTCATCAATCCTTGATTTTCCCCCGATACTGGCAACTTACAGATGATTATGAATTCATATGATCTTATTTGTTTGTTTTCCAAGGTAATTCAGGACCTGCTAATTCGGACTTACTGAACTTCTGATTATCAACAGATGTTTAACATCCTATCTATACAAGGTCTCCAAAGGAGCAGCCTTGATACTGATATATCGACTATTAGTTATAAACTAGCTTATTTAAGGCGAGATGGTTATTCCAACCATTGCTTAAAACCAATCTTTAAGGAATAGCTAATCCTTACAGCTAGTCGAACAAATCGACAATCCTGGGCAGCTGATGGCGATTCTTAATTGTTGCCTAAATAGGGTTGCGGTATTCAATGCTTAAGCAAAATGACCCGTCTTTCTTAATTAATAATACTAGAGCTCCCAGAATTTTGATTTAGGCTTTTATGAAATCCTCTCTAGAAGCTTTTCTGATTGACTCTTAGTTATCCCATACCGTGGGTACTAACCGATATGGGGATTTCCAATAGATGCAATTCTAAGAGAGGTATTATTCTTAATTCTACTTGTCTCAGGAGGTAAACAGGGTAGTCCTTGGAGAAGATAATCAAGACACAAGGAGGTTACAGATATTTTCCAAATCTCAGGCTCCAGTTCATCTATCATTGCCTGTGTCCGATAAGTGACACATTTATGTTACGAGTCCACGAATTCCTTAATCAGAGACACTTACTAGGACAATTCCATTCTGGATATCTTCTTTGAATACCATTAGCTGACTTTAGTACCATATGACCATTGGAATATCTTTGTGGTTCCATGCATTAAACCTCCATACTGATCAGGCATGGAAGCAATCTATGGAACATATTAAGATATACCAATCTTCATATGACGCTTTTGTCATGCCGCCTGATATTCGCAATCGATAGATATCAAAGTGATATCAACTACATATGATGACGTACTTCATCTGGAGAGAGCACTCTAGAATTTACGACTGAAGATTTCTGACAGGAACAGAAGAAATAGTTCCTATGATTTTCGCCTGTAAGTTTTACCTTACGCTTAATATCTAGGGTTTTTGTGGAAGATTTTAAAAGTTTGCTATACTTACAATTTATGAAGGATTTATTGGCATCCGAATCATAACATAACTCTTAGCATTTATATTACTGATAATTGATAAGGAATGTACCTGATGTCATTATTGATATGAACTACCTCTGGCATCCATCAGGAGAGTTCAAGCGCTTTCATTCTTAGGCTTTCTATCCTTAGTCGCATTTCCTTTGACAGACTTAGGGCATGTAGTCTTGATGTGGCCTTTCTCATTACAGCCGAAGCAGACTGCATCCTTTATGTCCTTGCAATCCAACATTTTATGCTCCCTTGATTTGCAGATCCCACAAGCCCTAGGCTGCGATTGGGATTTCGATTCGAACCTGCACTTCCCTAGATGGCGCTTTTTGCAGGTCTTGCATACAGGTTTCTTGTTGGACTTTTGTTTGTTCTTATTGAACTCAAGCTTACCCTTTTCCTTAGAAGTATGGGAGTTATCTTTCTCCCTTTTCCTTTTTACTTCATTCTTTGCATCCGACGCATGAACAAGATCCTTCTCGTGAGTAAGGGAGTGTAGTCTTAAATGGGATTTGGAGCAAGTAGCATTGGGCTCTTTGAACTTTTACACGACCTTTCTCACAGCTTTCCCAACAGCTGCATCAATCATAGCTTGGAGAACATCCTTGTCAATTTTGAGGTTCACAATTGTAGCATCATTAACATGCGTCACATCATTAATGGTGCGATTGACGGTTGTCTTATCCGAGTTTGTCATACTCGAGACTTGGTTCCTAACACCAAATGAAACAATTACTTAGTTGCAATCCAACAATCGCTATTCATCATCCTGATGACCTAACATATACTAACCATGGTATCATTAAACCACACAGGCTAATATAGTACGAACATTCTTAATGAATGTTATTTAAATATATATCAATTATACTCAGCCTAGGCCAAAAAAAGACCATCAATGGCATTTAAGGTTTGGACCTAGTCCATCACCTTTTTGACAGGGGATCAAATGTCACATTTGTCTTTATTATATTAATGATTTTGGACGGCTTGAAAGCTCGTCATAAGGATAATTGAGAAGAGTGATTCCTAATGGATATAAAGCATCCATCTAAGATTGTTGAAGCGGTCTCTAAAGTATCATTAGCCAATTCTACCTCGCGTTATATGTCTAGAGTCTTAATAGGCGGGTACAACAGTTTACAACATTTATTGTCCACAATAGACTTATCTGTGCCATAATCAAAAAAATCCCCGCATAACATCTTTGATGAGGAAATGTACCTGTTATGATGTTATCATTCTGTACTGCCTCCTGGGTGTTCATCTGGAAGACTCACGCGTTTGTTTTCTTGGCCTCTCTAGGATTCTTTATAAGTTTTGGGCAGTTGGTTTTGATATGCCCTTCCTCGTTACAGTTGTAACAAGTCGCGTTCTTCAACTCCTTGCAATCTAAAGTCTTGTGACCCTTGGTCTTGCAAATTCCACACAGTTTAGCACTTGGGTTAATCGTACATTTTCCAGAATGTTGCTTTCTGCAGTTACTGGATTTGGGTTTGTTATTAGACTGACTCAAGTTTTTCCTAAACTCGGAATCTTTCCTTTGCGCAGAACTTCTCTTCTTCTTCTTGTTAGATTGATGAGAGTTCTCCTCTTCTCTTTCACTTTTTCCCTCGCCAGAAGCCTTAACAGACTTATTCCTGATTGCATCTAAAGTGAGAGATAAGGATAAGTCCACCACGGTCCTATATGTGGTAGGCCTTGACGCCTTGACATTTCCCTTAATTTCTGGTGCTAGGCCTCCAATAAAACACGCTATGTGTTTAGGTTCAGGGGTGACTAAATAGGGAACTAGGCGGGACATAGTGTTGAAACTTGTCACATATGCCTGACAATCTAAATTCTTCATGACCAGAGTCAAGAAGTCTGTTTCTATCTTTTCTACCTCATGCTGTGTAAGGACCTGCAAAAATGTCCAAAAACGACCCGTAAGTAAAAACCAGACCCCTGTAACCCTAATACTCATGAAAAACCAAGAATTCAAGATTTTTAGGCTTCACGCGGGTCGCGTAAGCCATAAGGCTAAGCCTACGCAGGCTGCGACAGGACAACTGGTGACCGGGATGCGTTCCAGGCCACGTGGCAGACCTACACGTGACACGCTAGCCCTACACGAAGACTAGGGGGGCCTCGCGGCCCGCGTAAGGTTTAAGTGAGGGTTTACGTGGGCCGCGTAAAACCCAGTTTTCTGCTATAAATTGCCTGTACATGGGCTGATCGTCTGTGTGCGAGAAATTTATCAAAATCACAATCTTTCTGTTCGAAAATCACATTCAAAATAGGAAAATGCTACGACGATCAAGGGTAATAACTCGATCACTGCTACGATACAATGTCCGATCGATTGAACCCGATCTGATGGATGTTTATGTGCTGCCCGTATTTGGGCTATACTTTGTCATTCGTCGTGAGGGTTTTGATTTCGTGAGTTATCGTAAATGTTGTATTAAGTTACTGACCTAATTTCGTGTGCATTGTTATTTAACTAGGTTATCAGGCTAAAATCAGTAGGCAAAACTCTGCCCGTCTAAATTTGCAATTTGAGTCATTCTCTTTTTATCAACAATGTTTTACAATACTCAAATTATTTTCAAAAGTTATAGTTACAGTGATTAAGTCATGGTTATCTTGAATCACTGGCAAGTGGGGTATTGTGCACATTACTAATTTCTCACGATTAGGTAAACAAACTTAACCGTGATAATCATCACTACTTGGGTGAAATGACCCAATAGTGGTATGACCATCGTCACCAGGGTGTGACACGGCGCCAGATAAAAATAAGATAGTAGCCATTGTAATCGCTCTTATATTGTACTCTATAACTAATGTGTCATTTTATATAACCTGAATGACTCGCTAGTATTTCCCCGCTGATAAAAATCTTTTTAAAACATGTTTCAGGTGATTTACTGTGAACCAAGGAAAACGTGCCACATAGCACTAAAGCTTGAAGAGGTGGCTCAGTAAAATAAATAAACATGTTTTGTAAAACAAGGGATTTCCTAGAAAAATCCCCTTTATTGTAAATTATGGGTGTAATCCCCAAATTGTGAAATAAAATAATTGGACATTTTCAATTTAAAAGATCCTGTCAACATTTCCACTGCCAAATTAAATAATAAATACCACGGGTTTCTGTCCTGCGGCTTCTGGACCAGGTAACACGGAGCCGGGGGCCGTGACAGAAAAAGGTGGTATCAGAGCCACTGATTTAAGCCAATTAAGTATTTAGAAATACTTAATTTTCTGATTGTCATTTTGTGATTTTGTGAAAATTTTAAATAAAATTTTAACTTAAGTTTGTGGATGTTTCTTCATGTGTGTTGTCAGCATGAATGAACTGTCAGAGGCACTCCAAAACTTTACTATCCATAGCACAGATATGGATACTAAAGAAAATCCATCTGGCTATCAGGAAGATACAGAGGAACCACTAATTTTCCAGGCCCAGGCTCAGGAGAAACCAAAGCCGAAAAAGAGGAGAAGAATCTTGGACTGGAAACGTGGGCGTAGGAAGAAACCAGCTGAACAGAAGGTTAAAAAGACTGAGGATCCGAAGGATAAAGGGAAAGGAAAAGAGATCGGGGAAAGTTCCAGACAAGCACAGGAAATGCCACCACGGGAGGAGCTGGATCGCAAACTGGCAAATTGTGACCTCATCGGACCTGCCGATGAAAACCTCTTTAATTACCTCATCGAATCACAACTTCCAGCCAATTTGGAACCTGCTATCCTAGATCCTATTGTCAACCCCCGACCTCTACAAGGAGAGCTGGAAGAATGGTGGACAACTGGCTGGCAATTTCAGAATCTTTTGAATAACCCTAACACCTATTTCCCGCAGTTACACCTTGAGCCTGCACCAAACCCACCTATGAGCATAGAAAACTTGGCTGAACTCCGTCATTATGGCGAGGAGCTGGTGGAGGCAGGAAATAGAATTAGGGATGTGGGAGAGAGAATCACGTGGAAATACGACGAGAGGGAGCGTCGTTTCTGAGATGCCAGCTGACTGTGGCTGTGTGGTTGTGTGGTTATGTGTTTAATAATAATAAAAATATAATCATGTAAAATAACTTAAAATAAAACTTTTGTAATATATATGGTGTGTATGGATGCATACTAAAAATATATATAAAAATATGAAAGAGTAAAAGTCGACAATTTTGGGCTATATGTGTTGACATGATTAGGTTTGATTGCTTTTTTGCGTTTGGTTGTTATTTCTTTTGTGCCCATAACTTATATATATTGTTAATTATCAGATGGAACATGCTGTTAATGAACCAGTTAACGAAGTTAACCAATTCGAGCAAAACAATGAGGATCACTTTCTTAATAGGCAAGATATAGAAAATATCGTTGCCCAGGGAATAGCAAATGTTATCCCAGCAATCGTCGCTGCTGTTAAAAGCCCTGTTGAGCCCTCACAAGCTAATCCAAGTAAACGCACGCGTGACAATAATTTTAGTAACAGTGTTAACGAAGGTGGCAATAATGACAACAACGGAATTCAAGCCCCAATACTTAAGAAAATGAAAGTTGCAACACCTGGTTGCACTTATAAAGAATTTATTGCCTGTAAACTTGTTGAATTTGCAGGCAATGAAGGGGCAACTTCCGCACTACGTTGGTTGGAGAAAACCGAGGCGGTAATTAAAATAAGTAAATGTGTTGAGGAGGACAAGGTCATGTATGCTTCTCACCTTTTCAAGGAAGAGGCTTTAGAATGGTGGAATACGGTATTGCAAGCCAAAGGAAGTGACATGGCTTATGCCATGAATTGGGAACAATTTAAACGTCTAGTGGAAAGGAAATTCTGCCCCGAATATGAAAAGGAACAAATGACAAATAAGTTCCTGAGCCACCGAATGGTGGTGGTTGATTTTCGAGGGTATACTTCGAAGTTCTTCGAATATGCCAGAATTGTACCAACTCTGGCCTCGCTAGAACCGCTACTCATTTCTCGCTACATTTGGGGTTTAATTAGCGAGATTCATGATATTGTTAAAGCTGCAAGACCCCGCACAATTGATGACGCGGTGGAATTAGCCAACACCCTGACTGACGGACAGGTACGTACGCGAGAAGAAAATGGAAAGAATGAATTGGCTCAAAAGATTACCCAAGGATTCTGAGGAGGTAATACGAGTAGCAACTTCAAGAAAAAGGGGACTGGGCAATCCTCCACTGCTCCCTTTTGTAGTACCTGTAAAAGAAAGCATTTTGGAAAATGTAAGGGGTACTATAACTTCTGCAAAATTTTGGGGCACCAAGAAGAAGATTGCAGAAGAAAGAAATCAACAATTTGCTTCAATTGTGGAGAAGCTGGACATTTTAGACCAGACTGCCCTAAACTGGTCAAACCAGCTGACAACAAGACTAAACCTGCTGAAGGAACCAATAAGAAGAACGCAAGAGCCTTTCAGCTGACAACCCAAGAAGCAGATCTGATTCTGGATGTAATAGCGGGTACGTTCCTAGTTCACAACGTTTATGCGAAAGTATTATTTGACTCTGGTGCAAACCAAAGTTTTATAAATACTTCGTTTTGCCAAGCTCTTAATCTACCTTTAACCAAACTCAGGCAGATTTATACAGTAGAAACGACAGATGGAAATTCTGTTAGTATAGATACGGTTTTGCAAAAAGGAAATATAGAACTCTTAGGCCATAAATTTTCTGTAAACCTGTTACCTATGAATTTAGCTGGATTCGATGTCGTGTTAGGAATGGATTGGTTAGTAGCCAACCATGCTCGAATCCTCTGTGACAAGAATTCCATAGAAATTCATACATCCACTGGAGAAATACTTGTGGTTACAGGAAATAAGCCACGGAAGCCAATGAAATTCATTTCAGTAATGAAAGTGGCCAGTTATTCAAGAAAACAAGGATTAGTGTATATGATTTCAGTAACCATTAATGCTAAAGGTAAGGAACTTAAGGAAATTCCTGTAGTATCAGAATACAAGGATGTATTCCCGGAAGAACTACCTGGATTACCACCCGATAGAAAAGTAGAATTTAGAATTCATCTAATTCCTGGAACTACACCAATAGCCAAGGCACCTTATCGATTAGAACCCACTGAAATGCTAGAATTTAAAAAGAAGTTAGATGAATTATTAAGCAAAGGATTCATACAACCTAGTTCATCCCCGTGGGGAGCACCAGTGTTGTTTGTGAAAAAGAAGGATGGTTCAATGCGAATGTGTATCGATTATAGGGAATTGAATAAGGTTACAATTAAGAATCGATACCCATTACCTAGGATTGATGATCTTTTTGATCAATTGCAAGGAGCTAGATACTTTTCTAAGATAGACTTGCACTCAGGATACCACCAGTTGAAGGTACAAGAAGAAGACATACCTAAAACCGCTTTCAGAACTAGGTATGGTCACAACGAGTTTACAGTCATGCCCTTTGGTCTAACAAATGCTCCTGCCGCATTCATGGACATGATGAATAGAATCTATAAGCCGTACTTGGATAAATTTGTGATTGTCTTCATCGACGATATACTTATTTATTCCAAAAGCCAGGACGAGCATTGTGAACATCTACGAGCACTCTTAACTCTGTTAAGGAAAGAGAAGCTTTACGCCAAATTCTCAAAGTGTGAATTTTGGCTACGAGAAGTGCAATTTTTAGGTCACATGGTGAATCACGAAGGTATTCACGTAGATCCCTCCAAGGTAGAAGCGATCACCAAATGGAAGGTCCCGCAATCAGCTATGGAAGTTAGAAGTTTTCTAGGATTAGCTGGGTACTATAGGCGCTTCATTAAGGATTTTTCTAAGATAGTTGTGCCATTAACTAAGCTAACCTGTAAAACAGTTAAGTTTGAATGAGGACCTAAGCAAGAAGAAGCTTTTAAGATTTTAAAGCAAAAGTTAACAAATGCACCTATTCTAGCCTTGCCAGAAGGGACAGAAGATTTTGAAGTATACTGTGACGCTTCTAAGCTAGGATTAGGATGTATGTTAATGCAACGCAAAAAAGGTAATTGCATATGCATCAAGACAATTGAAGAAGCACGAAGAGAATTATACGACTCATGACTTAGAATTAGGAGCAATAATTTTTGCCCTTAAGATCTGGAGACACTACCCGTATGGAAGTAAGTTTATAGTCTATACAGATCATAAGAGTTTAAGATACATATTTGGGAAAAAAGAATTAAACATGAGGCAAAGAAGATGGATGGAGATTCTAAGTGACTACGACTGTGATATTCAATATCATGAAGGAAAAACAAATGTAGTAGCAGACGCCTTAAGTCGTAAGTATCATGAAAAAAAGACGAATTCGCGCTCTTAGATTAAATCTTCAAGTAGATTTAATGGAACAACTGAAGAACGTTCAAGAAATAGCAATCAAGGATGATGCTGAAGGAATGAAAGGAAGGATAAAAGAATTAGAGCAAGGGACTGATGGAATTTGGAGATTCCACCAGAAAAGAATTTGGGTACCTAAGTAAGGAAATTTAAGAGATAAGATTTTAGAAGAAGCCCATAAATCTAGATATACCATGCACCCTGAAAACAACAAAATGTACCAAGATTTAAGAAATAACTTCTGGTGGATAGGAATGAAAAGGACATAGCTATATATGTATCTAAGTGTCTAACTTGTTCACAAGTTAAGGCAGAACACAAGAAACCTTCAGGTTTACTTCAACAACTAGAAATGCCTGTTTGGAAGTGGGAACTAATAACAATGGATTTTGTTACTAAGTTTCCTAAAACTAGGAGAGGTAACAACGCGATTTGGGTAATTGTGGATCGATTAACCAAATCAGCTCATTTTCTACCCATGAAGGAAACCTTTAGCATGGAAAGATTAGCAAAGTTGTATGTAGACGAGGTAGTATCCTTACATGGAGTCCCACTCTCCATTGTATCAGACAGGGATAGTCGTTTCACTTCACATTTTTGGACAAGTTTCCAAGAAGCAATGGGGACCCGATTAAACTTAAGTACTACATACCATCCCCAAATAGATGGACAAAGTGAAAGGACGATCCAAACCCTGGAAGACATGCTCAGGGCATGTGTAATAGATTTTGGTGGAAACTGGGATATCCACCTACCCTTAATTGAATTCTCCTATAACAATAGTTATCATGTAAGTATCGAAGCTGCCCCGTTCGAAGCACTGTATGGACGAAAATGTAGAACTCCAGTTTGTTGGGCAGAAATAGGAGAAAGTCAATTATCAGGTCCCGAGATCATACAGGAAACCACCGACAAGATAACTCAAATCAAGGAAAGACTGAAGACAGCTCGAGATCGCCAGAAGAGTTATGCAGACAATCGACGCAAGCCACTGGAATTTCAAATTGGAGACAAGGTACTCTTAAAAGTTTCTCCTTGGAAAGGAGTAGTTCGATTTGGTAAGAAAGGAAAGCTAAGTCCAAGGTACATAGGACCATTCCCAGTAATCCAACGCATAGGACCAGTCGCCTATCGCCTACAACTACGAGAAGAACTAGCTGGAGTACACGACGTATTTCATGTATCCAACCTCAAGAAATGTTTATCTGACGAGTCCCTCGTAGTACCTCTTCAAGATATAGAGGTAAATGAAAAGCTAAAATTTGTTGAGAAGCCACTCCAAATAGAAGACAGAAAGGTCAAGTTTCTCAAACACAAAAGACTAGTACTGGTCAAGGTCAAGTGGGATTCAAAAAGAGGACCTGAGTACACCTGGGAGCTAGAATCGGAAATGAAGCGAAAGTATCCTCACGTATTTCAATAAATCTCGAGGACGAGATTTTAAATAAGGTGGGGAGGATGTAAGGACCTTCAAAAATGTCCAAAAATGACCTGTAAGTAAAAACCCGGACCCCTATAACCCTAATACTCATGAAAAACCAAGAATTCAAGATTTTTAGGCTTCGCGCGGGCCGCGTAAGCCATAAGGCTAAGCCTACGCGGGCTGCGATAGGACAGCTGGTGACCGGGACGCATTCCAGGCCATGTGTCAGCCATGTGGCGGACCTACACGTGACACGCTAGCCCTACACGTAGACTAGGGGGCCCTCACGGGCCGCGTAAGGTTTAAGTGAGGGTTTACACGGGCCGCGTAAAACCCAGTTTTCTTATATAAATTACCTGTGCATGGGTTGATCGTCTGTGTGCGAGAAATTTATCAAAATCACAATCTTTCTGTTCGAAAATCACATTCAAAATAGGAAAACGCTGCTACGATCAAGGGTAATAACTCGATCACTGCTACGATACAATGTCCGATCGATTGAAACCGATCCGATGGATGTTTAAGTGCTGCCCGTATTTGGGCTATAATTTGTCATTCGTCGTGAGGGTTTTGATTTCATGAGTTACCGTAAATGTTGTATTAAGTTACTGACCTAATTCCGTGTGCATTGTTATTTAACTAGGTTATCAGGCTAAAATCAGTAGGCAAAACTCTGCCCGTCTAAATTTGCAATGTGAGTCATTCTCTTTTTATCAACAATTTTTTACAATACTCAAATTATTTTCAAAAGTTATAGTTACAGGGATTAAGTCATGGTTATCTTGAATCACTGGCAAGTGGGGTATTGTGCACATTACTAATTTCTCATGATTAGGTAAACAAACCTAACCGTGATAATCATCACTACTTGGGTGAAAGGACCCAATAGTGGTATGACCATCGTCACCAGGGTGTGACACGGTGCCAGATAAAAATAAGATAGTAGCCATTGTAATCGCTCTTATGCTGTACTCTATAACTAATGTGTCATTTTATATAACCTGAATGACTCGCTAGTATTTCCCCGCTGATAAAAATCTTTTTAAAACATGTTTCAGGTGATTTACTGTGAACCAAGGAAAACGTGCCACGTAGCACTAAAGCTTGAAGAGGTGGCTCAGTAAAATAAATAAACATGTTTTGTAAAACAAGAGAATTCCTAGAAAAATCCCCTTTATTGTAAATTATGGGTGTAATCCCCAAATTGTGAAATAAAATAATTGGGCATTTTCAATTTAAAAGATCCTTTCAACATTTCCGCTGCCAAATTAAATAATAAATACCACGGGTTTCTGTCCCGCGGCTTCTGGACCGGGTAACACCGAGTCAGGGGCTGTGACATGCTGAGGGCAAAAAATTTCCTTGATCAGCGCAACAAATTGATTCCAAGACAAGTTAGAAAGTAGGATATTTCCCGTGGCTTGGATCAATGATCTCCACCATGCCAACCCTTCTCCTTTGAATGATTGTGAAACAAAGTTCACAATATCCTGCTCTGCACAACCACTGATATCTACTATTGTATCCATCTCATCCAGCCATGTCATACAATCGATGGCTCCTTTCTCTCATGTAAAGTCCCTTGGTTTGCAAGAGACAAAGTATTTATAAGAGCAGGTCTTAACATGCGGCTCCTAATTGAGCATAATTTTTCTGGATGGATCACTTCTCTGATTCGACGAATGATGAGAATCATCCTTATGAGATATATGCGTCTTAGAAGGTGGCTCCGTATGAGGTGCAGACTGATTCCTGGTGCGAGCACCACTTGGTTCTTTAAATTGTCTGTCAATGGCTCAAGTGACAGCATTATCTATCATTGTCTATAACTCTGCAGCCGTTACATTAATCCTTGTATTGTCATTCCTCATATTGGGATGACTGTTGACTTTATCTGATTTAGACATGCTGAAGCTTGTTCTCTATAAAACAATCGCCAATAATTTTGCTTGGGAGTCTATTTTGGAATCATCATCTTCGATGATTCATTAACCATGGTATTAATAGACCATATTTGGTTAATTTGATAATCAGGTTTATTTTTAATCTTTCATTATAATTAATCCAGCTATAAGCTATTAAGGATATTGAAATGGCACAAAAGGCCTTGTCACGAGGACAATTTTGGATTTATAAGCCATGATTTTACAGGATCGAGGCATTAAGGTTTGAACGTAGTTCATTACCTTTCTTGACAGAGAGTCAAAGACTACAACTGTCTTTTATCTTTTAGGACAATAGATATAGCCCGTAGGCATTTCATCACTAATGGAAGTTTATGTTATGATCATCTTATAGGACGATATAAGCCATGATTTCTGGATCATTAGGCTAAATCAGGAAATTGGAAGAATCCAATATAGGGATGACTATTGTGATTTTCTCGATCCACATTTGTCAAGAGTGTTAACACTGTTTAATACCAAAGTAAAATAGGAAACTTTTCATAGAAAGCCTCAAAAATACAATAATTGCCCTAAACGGGTCTTATACAAAGAAATTCACCCACGCGGGGACTTAAAAGATATATATGTCCTTATAGGGACTACTATTGAAATGAAGTATAACAAGGAAGTTCCTTCTTCATTCTATTTCTGAAAGTTTTCTCCTTGGTTCCCTAAGTACGGTATGGGTACAGAAGGTTCTTGTAGGTAGTCGAAATCTTCTATATTCAAACATCTTTGCAAAAGTGGAATCCAAGGATTCTATGGTTAATGAATAATACGAATCACGAATAAGGTAAAGACTGGTATAAACCAAGTTGGGTTCCAAGACTTGGAGGTAAGAAATATGAGTCCTTTGATTCCATAGGTATTATCTTTGAAGCTGGATCTTCAGGGGCAGCTGGTATGAACTCCTCTGATGTTGGCTTCTCATTTGAAGTTTCAAAAGTCTTGGGTATAGAATTTGAAATATGGTTAATGGGTTCAAAAGGTCATTCATCCATACTGGTCGTGTGCTTATTCGAGCTGTGGTACGAAGCTTATCATTCTTATACTTCGGGTCTGGAGAGCTTCCACCAACGGCAGTTTTTGCTCAGCGACATGATCCTGAGACGCATAAATATCGAAAACAATGTATACATATAACAGGGATGAGATCATTCCTAGTTCAAGTCTAGATCCGGAAGTCAAGGAATGTGCTACTGTGTCATTGAGATTAAACACAAAAGGCTAGTGTTTAATTCACTCAATGTTGGCTTTGATACCAACCTGTCACACCCTGATATTTCCACGTATTACCAGTGGGCCCGGTGGGGAGTATCGTGACATAGTTGATATCGTCATAGTCAAATAATCACAGTTCAATGCACAGTGAAAGTCTAAAGTAAAATATATTACAAACCGAGTGAAAGCAACATAAGTATTACGAACGGAATGTAAGAGGATCCACAGGCGGATCTTAAAACAGAAATATAAACACTGTTCAACAGACTTAAGACGTTTAGAACTTGCAAGATTCCCTATTAACGCCCTGAGCTCCCAGCCAATTTACGTACAGTACCTGTCACTTAACCTTTTTGGAAAATACGTCAGTTTACACTGGTAAATACAATTAACTGACTCTTTTGAAAATCTTTATGAAAATTGATTTAAATGCACCAAGCATAAATATTCTTTTATAACTTGGGACAATTATATTAATAACAATCTTGTATCAGATTTACATGTTTGTCCAACATTTAGGGCCGGTGATTATACAAACCGATCAAGATTAATCGACACGCCACAAATATAACTCACAAGAAGTTACCTCACGAGTGAGTATATCTTTTACATACGCAACAGGAGGTGTTATGCCTACACCTTGTGCTTAAGTTGTGGCCATTTACACTTTTTAAATGAGCCAAGGATATCCAGGACACGGTCATTAACCTCCAATGTTATTTGTTATCAAGCAATACTGATTAAAACGGGATTATGAAATTTAATCATCTCCGATTAAAAGGTTTCTACACCCGACCAAGTGGTATTTTTATAATACCGTATCCCAAGCCCGTATAACGGAAAATAAGTTAAAAGTATTTACTTGAGCTAAAATGTAATATTATTCTCAGCCGTATATTCAAATCAGCAAGCACAAGTACCTTTACTGGGGCTCTCAATCTGGAACGAAGGTTTTATTAACCTATTAGATTCCTAACGGGTCTTATTTAAGTTGTCACTTAGACCGGTTAGTTTTAAGGAAAGGTTTACAGTTCAAAACGCAAGGTTAAGCAAAGACCGGATTAGAATGTGATTTAGACCCGATAAGTATGGATACTTGTATAATATGGGTAAACTAAACACATTATGAATTTTGAAGTGAAAATGATAAGGTTTGACCCGTTTCGGTTAATTCATGTAAACTAGTTACATAAACCGTACCGAACGTGTAACATGCTTAAAGGGTAACCAAATGAGTCATGAACATGTTTCACAAGTTAATATGACTTAAATATGTTGGGATATCAGTAGGATACCTTCCATTATGCCCAAAACGAATTTAAAACCAATTTATGCCCCGTAGGGGTATTTTGGTCATTTTAATGAATATAAAAGAGGTTAAATAATAATCTAAGTTTATGGTCTTAAATAATCATTAAAAATATTTATTTTATCAAGTTATATCAGTAAAATATCTCACAGATGTGAAATTTATCATTCATGGCCAAACTATGCACCGTAGGGGCATTTTGGTCATTTCACATATGCTTTAAGGGTTAATTTTGGAAATCTGAGTTCAAAAATTATATTTACTATTAAAGTATAAAAACTTATTCATAACATCAGTAGGTATCAAGCTTTAGATAATTAATATGGTTTTAAACCATACTATGCGTCTAAATCGCATAAAAGTCGGTATTTGACGATATTCGGGTTCATTAAGGAAATCTGAGATTTTGTTCAGCCTTTACTGTTTAAAATAACTTATTTAGTCTATAAAATCAGTATAAAAAGGTTTGGTATGTAAAGGACGTATAAAACTCAATTTTTTAGCAAAAGGGCGTTATCCTCAATTACCGAGCTTATGCGAGAACTCTATGTTATGATCATCTTAAAATTTAATAAAAATTTCCAAAAATCCCAAAATATTATATTACATCAGTAGGTAAAAGTTTTGATGTCAAAATTTGAGTTTAAATAGGATTCATATCAAATATGCCGTTTAATTAATAAAAAGTTTTCAATTTACGATATCGAGCATAACTCTTAATTTAGGCCTCAAACTGATGTCAAATCTTTAGGACATGTTTATAATTCAGTAATAAAGGTTTTTGTACTCTCACATTTTCAAAAATCTCATTTTAATATCAAAAGGGCATAATGGTCAACTTTTAGGCATATAACGGAAACATGCATATGAACTTAAATTCTAAGGGATCATGTAGTATAACTTCAGGGGGTTATACTAACATATAATATGGTCACAAAGGAACCCTAAGGCATAACTATACTAAGCTAATTCGGGTCAGAACTGAAAGTCAAAGCAAAAGTCAACTTTTGCGACTTTCGGTTGCGAACCGATCCTAAACTCAGAATTGTCGGGTTGAACATGCCTAGACATGTTCAATTAATATTTACCAAGTTATTAAAGTGACAAAACTGATTTTATTATGAATTTTATTGAAAAACTGACTCGTTTGACTTTTACTTTAATTACTTTGATCCGACAATTAACTAAGCAAAGTAATTAGGAGGTGCCCTTTTGAGGGTTTAACACCAACCTAATTACGATCACGTAGCCATGTTCGTTGCGAACCATGACTTGACCATACAAGGTCTAACTAAAAGTCAAAGCGTTTATCGAAAAACGCTTGACTTTTCGGCTTTAAGAGCAAAACAAAATAACCAAGCAAGAAAGGAACACTTACAAATGGTCCTTAGGACTGAAGATAACTCAAAAGGAGATTGTAAATGATCAGGACCCTCAGATTTGAGAAGAGAGAGCAAGAACTCAAAAATGGTGTGAATTCTTGGAATGATTCACCTCTATTTATAGTGTTTGGAGGATGATTGGATGATGACAAGTGTTTAGGGGCCTTCTAAGATCAGTACAAGTGTCCTAACAGGTGTCCAAAACAAGCAACAAGCCCATAGATTCGAATTATGTGAGATAAGGAAGGAAACAAGGGCTGCACACAATATTTCTGTTACTGGAACTTGTATACGGACCGTATGGGTCCTTGTATACGGTCCGTAAGGACCACACTAGCTCACCAGTAATTTCAAATGTTGTCATATTTGGCCCCTGCACTTCCGAATTCTTCCGAAACGATGTTTTTAGCTCACAAGGCCTTGTATTCCCAACATTAGGCACATCCAAGAGTATAACCAAGCATCATAAACTTCTCGATATGTTAAACGAGTTAGTCAAAGGCCTAGTTTGACATATTGATGCTTTTTACCCTTCAATTTGCGAACTTGCGCGTATTAACGCGAAATGGCGTAAAAGCCTTACAAGGTTAACAATAAGCATTCCTAAGAGTATAATGAAGTATTATAACACTCCAGTTCACACCAGTTCGCTTAAATGGTCGCTCAAAGGTGTAGTTTTAAATATTGACGCTTTTGGTCCTTTTAACGCTCAAACTTGCGCGTATGATCGCTTTATTGCGTCAAAGCCCTATGTTATCCATATTGGGCATTCCTGAGAGTATTATCAAATATTACGATGCTTCGGGTTTGTTAAAAGGTCACTCAGAGGTAAGAATTAACATGTTGACACTTTCAACCCTTTTTAACGCACAAACTTGTGCGTATTGATACTTATTGACATTAAAGCCCTAATTGGCCAATGTTTTGCATTCTCAAGAGCATGATTAGATATAATAATGTTTTGGGTTCACTAAAAGGTCATTCAGAGGTATTATTAAACATGTTGACGCTTCTAACCCTTTACCGTGCAAATCTTTCGGTTTATTATGCAAACGGTTTCGATAATCCAACAAGTGGCTTAATATGAGAATATGAATGTGTGCGAGGTTATTCAGAGACTTAGTCTAAGCATGTTAATACTTCAAATCTTTCCATAATCAAAGTTTTTTTTTTATTTTTCACAAAATTAGTCCTTCATAGTCAACGATTGACCTTATTAGGGTTTTGTACACGTGTCAATACATCATTGGACGTGATTTTATGAGGTGTTACACGCAAGGCTTCAAAGAATTTTGCAATTCCTGCACCTGTTCCACTAAACTCAGTACCCTTCAAGGGGTTTTATCGTGGAAAGCACCCTTAGTACAATCATTGCAATTATCATCATGCATCAAATTCCCCTTGTCGCCAGTGTACAATTTGTGGTTTATTTGGACATCTAGTTGTGACCTGTCGTATCCAGAACCGAGCTGCCCCTACTTAGACTCGGCCAAGAGCATGTTTTAATTGTGGTGACTTAAATCAGTTCAAGCGAAACTGCCCCAAGCTTGCAAATTCTAATGGACGAGTATTCAACGTCAACGAGGCTCAAGCTAATGATCAAGCGCTTATGATCATTTGGACCTCTAAATTTCCTGTTTATTTTCAAGAACAATGTACATATTTTAACTATGTTTGTAATGACGATATAAATTTCAAGGAGTTTATCTTTATCTTTGTTATTCAATTTTCAATTTCAAACTCTAATGTGATTGCACTAGGTGTGATTTCAAATTTCATGCTGATTTTGAGGATTCCGTTCTTTAGGAACTAAAACTTATAATATTAGCATAATATAAATTGCACTCTGGTGCATTCGTACGAACGTGGTGACACGATCGATACGAATACTATGAACAAGTTAATACTGTTTTATGATCATATTTATTTATCTAATATGTATAGTACATGGTTATAAATACAAATTGCTTCATATGTGGTATAACATACTTGATACATTTTTGCTTAGTATGTTAACTTAGCATACCTAGCACATGATTTGAGAACATTTTCTTGATATGCTTACATTATGATGAAAATGTATGATTAGTATATGTTGCATTTTACCTGTTTGGTTAATATGAAACATATATATGAACATTCGTACTAGAATAGAACACCTACTATTGAAATTGTTGTATGCAAAATAAGTAGTATTATCATTGCTAGTATGAAATACGATTCAATTTGACAGATATATTATTGTGACAATGTTTAGTTGATTTAGATGATAGTTCGACCTTATTGTTTGTTTACCCTCGCTTAACAAGAGGAGCTATGTGGACCATGTGACGAAACGAGTAATTATGGGTGCACACTTAATTATGAGATTCGACGCATGAGAATTATAGTAAGCCTTGTTAAGTATGGTGGCATAAATTTTAGAATGATTAAGGTAACGGGAGGAGTATGATGCGATAAGAACATGGTGGATACGCCGATGGTACTTCCTATATATAAGTGTTCTTATTGTATTATTCTTCAGAACGTTGCTGAGATCATTTGGTGATTTTATGTTATCTTGGACCATTATGTGATTATGTGTTTAATTGTTATTTGTGTGGATATTTCTGATGGACAAGAACAAGTACATTCATTAACTCAAATCGATCCGACCGGGAGTATAATATGGTGTTAAAGGTGACGATCTTGATGCCATAGGTATGTTGACCCATCTCCTATGCATGGGATGCTCATGGTACATTGGAGGTACCTCGTGGGACGTTAGAAACCGTGTACCTGAAGGGCTTGAATGTACACCCCTTTCTTTGCTAGGAATTACACTAGGAGCTTAGTATAACATAGTGCCATACTTAAATGATTTTTGAACACTAGTCGACTTTCACAAGTTTCAAAGGGTTGAATACCTTGAGACACTTTGAATATCCCAAATCACATTTTGAATTCCCTGAAATTTCCAACACCAAATGATGCTCTGCATCTTTGGGATCTAGCAATCTGCTTATCCGTTAGTTATTTCAATTTCATTCTACGGTCTCCTTCGAACAAATTTTGGGACGAAATTTCCTGAAGTATGGGAGACTGTGACACTTGTGCTATGTAAACACACACGATGTAGGTGTGACAACTGGCACTAAACCGGTAATTTCCATACACTTTAATTATTATTTAATTACTGCAATTATGTGCTTAAATGTCAACATTACCTGATTACATGTTATACAAGTGAATTCATGCACGTTTTATGCTACAAGAATTACTTTATGCATTAATGAACAGCGTTGCGTCAGAAATACTAGTAAACTCACCGGTAAGACACATTGTGTTAACAATTCTGCAGAAAGCAGTTAGACAATAGAATTTGATCCTAGGTGTAGGTCCAACGACAAGAATACATTAAAACCCAAGATTACATACAAGGGTTTATATATAGACTTTCCGGAAACTAAAATACGCACTAAAAAGCACCCGAAATACACATTAAAAGCTTAATTTTATATAATTCAGCAAAATTCAACAATATAACAAGATATTACCATGCAAAAATATGACAAATTGATCCAGGATACTTCCCTAAGTGTCGGGAATTGAAAGTATCACAAAAGGGGACATAAAGGGACACTAAACAGTGCAATTTAGCACTTTAACGAACCGGTATTTAACCGAACAACCAGACATTACCCGGAACACCAAAATATTGCTAGAAGCATTGTTTATTTATTTCTGAACTAGTTATGGTTCCCGAACACCATAACACCCCTTATTACATAGTAACACATCATGTCCCTAAAAATTACACTTGAAAGTTAACCTGATATAAAATTAAAGATTGGAAATTACGTTTTACCCCCCCCCCCATATAGTGGACGGTTATGAGGGGCCCCACCACCCAAATCTTGCTAAATATATCCCACAATCTTCCATAAATCTTCATTGGATTCACCATGATTCCCAAGAGATTTGGTTGTACTTTGAGGAACATATAAACCTATGGACAAACGGAATGAGAGTTATATATTGGACTTTAATCACTCACCGTCTTCACAAATCACCACAACACCAACCAAACTCCTCTCTCCTTCCCCCATTTTGGCCGTGAGCCACCACCCCCTTCACCACCATCATCATCTCAAGTTCATACAATCTTAAGTGTACACAAGGTGTAAGAAGGTCTATAGTGAAGCTTGGTGGTCTCGGAACTTAAAGGACCTCACTCGTTTGCTTTTATCCACTCAATCTTCATCATTGTTCTTCCCTAGCTTGAAGCTAGTAGTAAGACTTCTTTGATCTTTGTTTACTTCATGTTTTTAGTGGTTAAAAGATATTTTGTGACAAAAATAACAAGAACACTAAAGAACATACAAATGAATCTTGTAACGTAAAGCTAACATATGATGAAAAATGGATAGAATGATGTGGTTGGATGTATAGATGATGTTTGCTTGATGATTACTAGAAATATTGATGTTGATCATTACATGGAAGTTGCTAGATTATGATTAAAACATGATTTAGCAAGATAAGGGATGATTATGTAACAACATGAAATAATCATCACCTTGATTAAACATGAACTTGAAAGTAAAATGATTTTTCTTGAAAAGTAATAAACCAAGTGAACTAGTAATCTTGTAAATCCAAGACTTGTGAATGATGATTTCTTCAAGATTAAAATTGATAATATGTATATTTTTTTAGAAAAATATATATATATTTATTGATCACCAAATTTTGTGCTAAGTGTATGTAGTATGTATTATATGTGGTAGTGTATTAGGATTTGAAAATACACTAAATACTCCTAAGGAGTGAAGATACAAAAATACACATACAACATACTTAGACAAATACAAGAGAATGTATTTATGAAAATATATTACTCGATAGAATAAATAACTTGGACAAGTTATGAACATGAAATGAGGTATTGGACAAAATACATAATTCGGGTGAAAAATACAAGATACTTATATTTATTTTTGAGAAAATAATATATGTAAGATACATAGTTAAAAATATAAATTATTTTTAACACTAGAAAACATATACAAAAGATAGTGACCTGTACTTGTGCGATACAAGTCTAGTGACTAACGTTGATAAAACACGTTTAGGTCACGACACTAGATAAGCAAAAAATGGTGAATTTATGGCGCAAGGAACGCAAAGTTGTGAGTTCATGCTCCCCCTTTTCTTTTAACTGTTTTCAGTTTTATAACTTCGGGGGTGAAATACTTGTTACAAATATTACAATACTTGATTTATACAAGAATACTTGATTTATACAAGAATACTCGATTTATACAAGAATACTTGATACATACAAGAATACTTGATTTATACAAGATACATACCATGTTTTTCATACAAAGTATACAAACGTTCAATACAAGAACTGCATGAATTCACACCAACATTATGTTGACGTTTTTCTAAAACTCACATGTATTTCAGGTAACTAATGTGGATGTGCGTGGGGTCTTACTCATGCTCCTGGATGTCATTTATGTTTATCCTTAAATAAAGTTGTAAACTTTCAGACAATATGTTGTCTCGTGATGTAAACACTTAATTTATGTTTTCAGTAACGTAATGTTATGAGTATTTGAAGTTATTTTTATGAGCATGTAGTATGTTTACCAATCGTATGCAATGAAAACCTTTCATGATCACACCTCGTGCTTCCGCCTTAGAAAGGGGCGTGACAGATTGGTATCAGAGCTGCGATTGTAGTGAACCAGGATTCCTTCTCGAGTCTAGACTACAATCTCTAGGATCCTTTCACGAAAACAATTTTTCAAAAAGTTTTCATTGCATAAAACTTTCCACGACATCCACTACCTGAAAGCTATTTACAAAGAGTCAAGAAAAGACACTATGAGATTTAGGGTGCACTGGAGTAGCACTTGTCTGTGATTAAGAATTACTTGCAATTAGTTGTGATAATTGATATATACATATACTAGAAGTAGAATCTCACAGGTATACGTGATTTTACCTGAAAACAGTGACGTATCTGAAGGAAGAAATACGAGGATGAAACGAACTGTGCGGACTGTGCAAGGGGTTACGTAACTATGGATGCATACATAATTATGGAATTCAGTGCACAGAAACCACAGCAAGTCTTGTCACGTATAGATTCCCTCAGTACAGAAATAGGGTAATGATTTTGGTTATAAAGACAAGAACCGCCAATGTAAAGTAAGGTGTTTACCTAATTATACATGCTTGTTGCTGTATGAATTGATTTATACATTTGGCGGATTGTTTGATGTCACTTATGTGGTATATGCCTGTGTATATATATACTACTACTGTCTCGTAGGACGATATCAAACAAATGTCTAACCCTATTGTGTTGTGTTCTGTCAGAACATGGCACCCAGAAGAGCTGTGAACGCTCATGATTAACCTCCTCCTCCCCCACTGCCAAGAACTGCTGAAGAGCTGAACGCTCTACTGGAAGAAAGGATCTCCGCAGCTATCGCCCAGTACGACGCAAACCGTACTGAACAAAGTGGAGGACCAAGCAATGTAAGACGTAATGGGAATGGAGATTCATCTGGAGGAAACGCAGCTCAGGGTTGCACTTTCAAGCATTTCTCGACTGCAAACCGCTGAACTACGACGGCACTGGAGGTGCAGTGGCGTTTGTACGCTGGACGGAAAAGACTGAAGCCACTATCCGCATGAGCAAGTGTACTGCGGATCAGCAAGTCACCTTTGCTACTGGGTTGTTTGTTGATGAAGCTCTGACTTGGTGGAACTTGCAAGTCCAGAATCTAGGTGATGATGCTGCATACGGCATGACGTGGGATGAGCTAAAAGAACGTATGAGAGAAAAGTATTGCTCTCGTGCTGAACTCCAAAGGTTGGAAATGGAGTTCTGGCACTTGACTATGGAAGGTGCTGACATCACTGTGTATACTCGAAGGTTCCATGATTTGTCTAGGGTGATCCCCTACATGGTGACTCCTGAATTTAAGCGCGTTAAACGCTACATTTGGGGATTGGCCTCAGAATTCATGGCATGGTAACTGCGGCCAAACCTGCAACAATCACTGAGGCTGTAACTCTGGCTGTCAGCCTTACTGAAGATGCCGTTCGCATGAAGAAGCTATCGCTGAACCCAACAGAAAAGTCCGAGACGCATGCTGAGACGTCTGGTGACAAGAAGAGAAAGCATTCGAATATGAATCAAGCGACACGTAACAACAAGGGTTTCAACAATAAGAAGCGTGACACTAACCCACCTTAGGAGGCGAAAACTCTTGCAACTATGAATGACGCTCCTGCCAAAAGGTACCTAGGCACTCTGCCCACTTGCAACAATTGCAAGCGTCATCACCGGTAAGACACATTGTGTCAACAATTCTGCAGAAAGCAGTTAGACAATAGAATTGGAGCCTAGGTGTAGGTCCAACGACAACAATACATTAAAACCCAAGATTACATACAAGGGTTTATATATAGACTTTCCGGAAGCAAAAATACGCAGTAAAAAGCACCCGAAATACACATTAAAAGCTGAATTTTATATAATTCAGCAAAATTCAGTAATATAACAAGATATTACCATGCAAAAATATGACAAATTGATCCAGAATACTTCCCTAAGTTTCGGGAATTGAAAGTATCACAAAAGGGGACATAAAGGGACACTAAACAATGCAATTTAGCACTTTAACGAACCGGTATTTAACCGAACAACCGGACATTACCCGGAACACCAAAATATTGCTAGAAGCATTGTTTATTTATTTCTGAACTAGTTATGGTTCCAGAACACCATAACACCCCTTATAACATAGTAACACATCATGTCCCTAAAAATTACACTTGAAAGCTAACTTGTTATAAAATTAAAGATTGGAAATTACATTTTACCCCCCCCCCCCCATATAGTGGAGGGTTATGAGGGGCCCACCACCCAAATCTTGCTAAATATATCCCACAATCTTCCATAAATCTTCATTGGATTCACCATGATTCTCTAGAGATTTGGTTGTACTTTGAGGAACATAAAAACCTATGGACAAAAGGAATGAGAGTTATATATTGGACTTTAATCACTCACCATCTTCACAAATCACCACAACACCAACCAAACTCCTCTCTCATTCCCCCATTTTGGCCGTGAGCCACCACCATCATCATCTCAAGTTCATACAATCTTAAGTGTACACAAGGTGTAAGAAGGTCTATAGTGAAGCTTGGTGGTCTCGGAACTTGAAGGACCTCACTCGTTTGCTTTTATCCACTCAATCTTCATCATTGTTCTTCCCTAGCTTGAAGCTAGTAGTAAGACTTCTTTGATCTTTGTTTACTTCATGTTTTTAGTGGTTAAAAGATATTTTGTGACGAAAATAACAAGAACACTAAAGAACATACACATGAATCTTGAAACATAAAGCTAACATATGATGCAAAATGGATAGAATGATGTTGTTGGATGTATAGATGATGTTTGCTTGATGATTACTAGAAATATTGATGTTGATCATTACATGGAACTTGCTAGATTATGATTAAAAACATGATTTAGCAAGATAAGGGATGATTATGTAACAACATGAAATAATCATCACCTTGATTAAACATGAACTTGAAAGTAAAATGATTTTTCTTGAAAAGTAATAAACCAAGTGAACTAGTAATCTTGTAAATCCAAGACTTGTGAATGATTTCTCTAAAGGAACAAAGTTTAGAAAGTTGATTCTTGAAGGATCATGGTTTTTTTTAAACCTACACTATTTTTAGTGGAAAGACAAGTAAATAAACACTAGAGAAACAAGAAGATGTATGGATAAACATTTTTTTTGTAAATTATGTTTACAAGTTGTAAACACCAAATCTTTTTAAGAATGAGATTTACAAACAAATAACCATGTTTTTTAAGGGTAACTAAACCTACTAACTAACATGGTAAGTTACTACAACTTTTTACAAAAACTTCAAGTTCATGATGTAGTATGATTTACATGATCTAGACTTATGGTAAGAGTTGATTGTGTTGTTGATGTTAATGATGATTTAAAAGAAAATAAACAAATCTTTTGAAAACATGGGAAACCTCCATTTTTAGGGGAAACTATGTCAAAAATTTTATAAATTTTGACAGTTAGAAAAATATAAGTTTTTGAGAAACTTATTCCCTAAAAATGTACATAAAAATATTTACCAAGGTTTCCCTAATTTTTATGATTAAAAAATGATGATTTCTTCAAGATTAAAATTGATAATATGTATATTTTTTTAGAAAAATATATATATATATTTATTGATCACCAAATTTTGTGCTAAGTGTATGTAGTATGTATTATATGTGGTAGTGTATTAGGATTTGAAAATACACTAAATACTCCTAAGGAGTGAAGATACAAAAATACACATACAACATACTTAGACAAATACAAGAGAATGTATTTATGAAAATATATTACTCGATAGAATAAATAACTTGGACAAGTTATGAACATGAAATGAGGTATTGGACAAAATACATAATTCGGGTGAAAAATACAAGATACTTATATTTATTTTTGAGAAAATAATATAAGTAAGATACATAGTAAAAAATATAAATTATTTTTAACACAAGAAAACATATACAGAAGATAGTGACTTGTACTTGTGCGATACAAGTCTAGTGACTAACGTTGATAAAGCACGTTTAGGTCACGACGCTAGATAAGCAAAAACCGATGAAGTTTACGGCGCAAGGAACGCAAAGTTGTGAGTTCATGCTCCCCCTTTTCTTTTAACTATTTTCAGTTTTATAACTTCGGGGGTGAAATACATGTTACAAGTATTACAATGTTTATAAATGGTATGATGGATACAAAAACAAGAAGCACTCTTGGTGATAACTAGTACCAAGTATGATGTATTTTGAGGAATGATACGAGAAATCGTGTCACGAATAGGGTTCCATAAGCACCATTAATCGTGTACATACTAAGACCACAGAACAAAAGGTTAGATCTAATGGGTACTCGGGCAGCCACACTCTTGGTGAAAACTAGTACCGAGTAGTGCTTTTGTGTCTCAGTCGTGAATCGACAACTAGAAAAATGCCTATGGTTTGGATGCTTCCTATGTCGTGTCACATGTTAATGGCCTTGCAACCCATTAACAACTTGATACATACAAAAATACTTGATTTATACAAGAATACTTGATTTATAAAGAATACTCGATTTATACAAGAATACTTGATTCATACAAGAATACTTGATTTATACAAGATACATACCATGTTTTTCATACAAAGTATATAAATGTTCAATACAAGAACTGCATGAACTCACACCAACATTATGTTGACGTTTTTTTCAAAACTCACATGTATTTCAGGTAACTAATGTGGATGTGCGTGGGGTCTTACTCATGCTCCTGGATGTCGTTTATGTTTATCCTTAAATAAAGTTGTAAACTTTCAGAAAATATGTTGTCTCGTGATGTAAACACTTAATTTATGTTTTCAGTAACGTAATGTTATGAGTATTTGAAGTTATTTTTATGAGCATGTAGTATGTTTACCAATCGTATGCAATGAAAACCTTTCATATCACACCTCGTGCTTCCACCTTAGAAAGGGGTGTGACAGTAGGACACTATCTTTTATCAAAGAAACAATGTGTTTTGGTCTCAAAATTTTGTTTATTTTAGTTTTACAATTTCACAATTTGATTCTAGTTCATTTTCAAGCTTTAAATCGCTTTCTGGAAAGTTATACGCGAACTGATGCGTAAACGTAATCAGTTTAATGCGGCAAACACTTCGGAACAGTGACATAGGCTTATCATACCTTAAATAACTTTTATATAACTTAGAAATAGGTTTTGAAAGCTTTGGTGTGTCAAACACAAGTTTATTCACACTTAGGGACTATTTGCGTCAAACTGCGAAAGTATGCTGATTCACATAGTATCGAACATTCTGGAACTTGATCATAAGTTAAACATACCCTAAATATCCTTTACATAGCTTAGAAATAGGCTTTGAGGTGTTTGGTGCGCAAAAATAAACTTATTTGATCAATAGGGACTAAAAGCGTCAAAAAGTGCATAAGTTTGCATTTTCACGCATATCTTACGTTCTGAATATATCCGGACATCCAAAAATTTATGTAATCATTAAAATATTTTATTTTAGTGATTGGCATAATAAAATTCCATTCGTCGCGTAATTTGGATCGTTTTTCGCGTCCGTTCGTGTTTCGTCGTAATTAATCGAACAACGCAATCGTACGACCAAACGAACCAACATCCGGCATATTTTTGTGCATGTTTCATGTCCCTTATACTTTAACTTCATTTTAGAGCCTTGAAATGGGGTTAACGGGCCTTAAACGTGCCAAAAATGCATCGAAAAACAAGTTTTACATGTGCAGGGACTAAAATTGACATTTCTGCCAAACTTCCCTCAGGAGGGGCGCGTAAGCCTGGTCATGTTGCTTACGCGGCCCGTGTAAGCAGCCCAATTCAGCAAAACTTATTTTTGCAATCAGCAGCTGGTTTCTTGAGTTTTACACATGGTTTCTTCACTCTAGGGGCTTGTTTTGGGCACCCATAGATTGCCAAAACAGTGGGCACACATGGATGGTTGAGATTGAAGCTCGTTTATCGAGGAATGATCTTAACGGTCTTGGAAATCCTATATAAACCCACCCCCACTTCCATTTTCACTCACATTGATCTGAATTTTTCTCTATGTTGAGGTTCAAAACCTCATACCTGAGAATATTTAGATCATATCTTCTAGCTTGGACCTTTTGTAAGTGTTCTTTCGTGCTTTTATGCGTTTTCAAGCACGAAAGTCAAACATTGTTTGACTTTCTGCTTTGACCAGCCAATGGTCAACACGAAGTCCGTTTGAACTTCGTAACGTGAGCGTAATCACGTTGGTTGTAGTCTCTTGTGACTATACCTACTGATTACCACGTTAATTAGGTGTAGTGACGAGTCATAGTTTCGATCATAATACGCGTCTATGCGTATTTTGCAACCAAACTACTCTTGGGTATCAAAACCGTTTGTTTTGATATCAAACTTGTTTTCTAACTTTGTTAAACATGTTCTAACAGGTTTAACTTGTCACTTTAGGTTTAGTGCTTATATAGGGTCGTAAGATAAGCGGTCTAAACAACCGCTTAGACTTTCGAACCTGATCTGTTTTGTCGGTCATTAGGATCCGACCAAACATATAATGTGACCATAGTTGTATAGGGAATAACCTTCCGAGGTTGTACCTTATGGTCACTTTGTTTAGCTAGTTGTATGATAGGTAGTTTATATGCCTTAGGAAAATGACCAAAATGCCTTTTTTGCGCATAATTTCATTTTAAGCATATGTAACACATATTTTGACATCTAAACTGATTATATAACATAATTAGATATGTTAAGGCATATAATACTTGTCATAGGACTAGTTAGGCATCTCGAACGCGCTTTCGCACGAACGACGCGTTAAAGTGGCGTAAGATGCCTTAATGGGTCGTATTGGGTCGTAAGCACTTAGGATAGGTTCCGATTTAGAATGTAGGATTTGTTAAACTATATCACATGAGTTCCAATACTCATTTGGTTTACAAGACCTAATTCTACCTGACCTTCCGATTTAGGTGTCGATTCGCTAACATAGTATCCGTTACCCTAGGAACCGCTTCAACACTTGAACCCTTGGTCGTTTGAGCTTTGTTATACCCTTTGAACTGGAACTCTACTTAATCCCAGACGAGTACATAGTTCCCCTCTTTTACCGTTTTCAAATGTTTTGGGGTGATTCATATGTGTAATCGATCTGTTTTCAAAATGTATGGCATATATGTGTTCGCTAAGTGCTTTTATGTGTATTATTCCGATTATGCAAATACAATGTTTTATCCTTAAGTGATCTACCTATTTTCATAGTTAAATTCCTGTAGGATATTTGAAGTACAGTCTTAGATCTTCCTATCTTCATAGTAAGATTTTTAAGAAGTACTTTACAACTCGATGGTTGGTTTTTTGTGTAGTTTGTTGGTGATTTAGATAATGAAACTAGATAATACAATAAGCACATGGTGAATACGCCACTGGTACTTCCTATATATAAGTGTGATTATTGTATTACCTTTCGTGGTGTTATCCCGAATCACCATTAGGATTTAGGATTGTTTTGATTCAATATAACAGAACCCAGAATCCTTATAGTATCTATCTATCTTCATAGATCGATTCTTGTAGGATGTTTAGAGTACCAATATTGGAGTCCCAGTTTGGATTCGTTGTGTACTTTAATGCATGTTAGATTAGACAATGTGACAAGAGCCTGATCCCTGTAGTATCTATCTATCTTCATAGTTAGACATATATGGGATGTTTAGAGTACTAATATTGGAGCCCCTGTCTGGATTCATTGTGTACTTTAATACATGGTTACGAGGTGGAACAAGTTGACGATTATGTGTTTATGTGGTAGTTGTGATTTAAATAAGGAAACGGGTGTAATAAAATAAGAACATGGTGGGTACGCCGCTGGTACTTCCTATATATAAGTGTTCTTATTTTATTATTCTTGTAGCGTTATCTGGATCACTTTAGGATTTTGTGTACGATTGTTTCAATGTTTGATTATCAAAATCTTTGTAGAATCTCCCATATTTTTATATGTTAGATTCTTAAGAAGATATCTGAAGTATTATCATAACTCATTGATTTGAATTATATAATACTTACATAAGTTTTGAATTATTTCAAAACAGTTATTATTAATCCTTGATTGGATTTCTAATAACATATTAACAAGTTTTTAGGATAGTTTAATCGAGATTACGATATAAGGCATAAAATGACTTAGTAATAATCATATTGCCATATACAAACCCATTTTTATCACGAGTTTTCACAATTAAGATTTTGTAATGAAATACTAAATTTTTGCCATTCTTTGGCTTCAAGATTTATTTTCAAATAACAGCTCTCGTAGCTGTTAAAGTATTGCAATACCAAATGTTTTGCCATTTATTTGGCTAATAAAACCTATGTATTCGCTGGCATTTTTATGTTGACTTTTTTTCACATATGTTTCAGGTTTTCAACTATTCAAGCATGCAACGCATAGGACTACATTCGGGCCTTAGACTTCTAAAACAAAAGAACAATTTCATGTATTCTTTGTTTGTAAAACGATGTTAATGATATTGAAACAATTTAGTACCAGTAGTTGTGATCAATTTGTAACGTGACTCCCTGATATTTCCACCGCGTGTTGTTATATTACGTGATTGGGGTGTTACAAATTAAATTACGAACATGTAGGAAAAAGAATCGTGTAAAACGGATGTGTAAATTGAAAGTTATGCACGTTTTTGTACAACTTAGGATTGAGTATTTTGGAGCTGGGAATCTGCAGCTCAAGAGAAACAACTTTCTGCCGAAATTAGCTTGTCGCGTCACGCAACAGCCAAGAGGAAAGGTAGTCGCGGCACGCGACCACCCTTGCGGCCCCCGACGGATTTACCCTGTCGCGGCACGCGACAGGTGTAGGTCCCTGAATCCCGTATGGATCGTACAAGACTGTTAATCTATCAAGGGTGCGGAATCCCCTTGATTGATCTTCGAACTCAGAAACAAGAAAGTGTAGAAGAATAAGAACTCGAACACACAAAACTTTTCTAACTGATCTTCTGTGATTATCAAACCTTAGAAACGTTTTACAATCACTAAGATCTCCTAGAACCCAACAGCCAATTTCTGTTTGTTCTAAACTCTCTCAATTCGAATGCTCTCTCACAATCTCCAAAAGTCTATCAAGTTCTCTCAAGTGTCTAACCCTAAACATGTAGCAAGAGGTTGTTTATATACTACAACCTACCATACACGAATTGGGCTTTGCCCATATTACATATGTTACATAAACTTGGGCCTAATAGACATAATATAAACTTGGACTTGATTGGGCTTCATAGAACTCGTTTTTCTTTAAGTCTTCATGATCCAATCTTCTGTTTAATATCCAAAGACCAATCCAAAGCTGTTGTCATATAACATGCACCAACAAACTCCCCCTTGACAATAGCTTGCAAAGGAAACTTTAGTCTTCAGAATCTCACAGTCTTTGGTCTTTGGATAGCGTCAGCTTCAACATGAATTCTGTCTTTGTCAGCAACATCTATGTCAGCAACAGACTCCCCCTAAGCTGATGCATCCAATCACCAAATCTTCCAAGTTTTTGAGTCAGCATTCAATGTTAGTCTTCACAGCATCCACTCTGCATTGTAGAAGGAGGACTCTACCAAGCAGCAACAAACTCCTCATCTCTTCACAGCAACTTCTCATCAACAAACTGCTTCAATCTGTATACTATAAAACAAACATCTCGAGAAACCATAAGAATTTTTCAACATAGTTAAACAATTATTATTATTCAAGAGATAATTCAACTGTATCACAGATTAAGCATTTCCCTTTTAGTACCAACACGCAACAATTTTTAATCAAACACCTTTTATAACCTGCATCATTTCAAAATTTTGAACCCACTTACTAACACAGTCTCCCCCTATCGGTAACAATTCCTCCAAGAATAACAGTTTTCCGTACATTAAGAATTTTAACAGAAAAAGACACTATTTTTGGATTTTTATATTTTCTGAAAGCAAATAAATACGAAAAGCAATAAACACTCTATTTTTGTGAGAATCACCGGTAAGAAGATCATATCAGCACAATCAAACTGTTTCACACAATTATATAATTCTTTATTCAAGTTTTAGTGAAAAGCAGTTCAAGACGATTACCAGTATGTTTGTCCACTTAAACAAAATGCATGAACATTTCAAGTACCATTACCGTATGATATGTTAAGGTAATTTTATTATACCGAAATACTAGTGTGTCCCACTTCAGGATATACCCCCGCGATCAAGGTATGCACAAAGATTCATCGTAGTCGGTGAGTATACTGATTATCATCTGTTTGACCGTATAAATGATGTGAGAAACTCACTTATTTTGATTGAAAACAAGCCCTATGTGATAGAATCACTTATTGATGAGGAACTTGATTTTCATATGCATGAGGGCACAAGAGCAAGTCCGTGAACAGGTCAGTACTTTCGTACAGCAGAGAGACGAACTTGACTCCCGGATAAATGTGATATTTTATCACTTATTTGAGGGACATGTGATTGTTGATCACTTATTGAGGTCGAATGCAGTATGTATACGTATGTATGGTATCATGGAAGATCTAGACTTTGTCTCCGTTTGTTTCGGTAAAAGAAACAACCATGATACCCAGATGATAAGCAGCATAAAGACCGAAAACCTCAGACTTTGGCAATCTATCAACGCAAGATTTAAGGTCATTAAACCATACACCACTGATGTGTTCCCCACTCATACTCAGTGCATTTAGGTTTATATCACTTTGGTAAGTTGATTATTTCATGTTTTTGTCTACTGGTACATCATATAATGAAGCTGCTATCACACTTAAAGCAATTTTATGGTTCAATTTCAGTGTGACAGTCTAACTTGCCGATGTACTATCATTTCTTCTTTTTCACACAGTGATAACTCAATTTTTGATTTTCTATTATTTTATTTTTTTTTGAGTTTTTGATTTTTCAAATGTTTTTGTATTTTTGATTTTTAAGAAAAAAACAGTAAACTATTTATAAAAATTCTTATGAAAAACCAGTTATTCAGGATTCCTCATCCCATTGAGTTCGACTAAGTGTTCAAAGCGAGCTCGATCAAAAGCTTTTGTGTAAAGATCAGCAAGGTTATCTTCTGTGTCAACTCGGTGCAATTCAATTAATCGTTTTTCAGCACAATCCCGTATAAAGTGATGACGTATGTCAATGTGTTTAGTTCTACTGTGCTTTACGGGATTGTTTGTGATTGATATAGTGGCATTATTATCTATCATAATAGGAGTACGAGTGAAATCCAAACCGTAATCGCGCATCTGCTGTTGGATCCAGAGAACCTGAGAGCAACAGCTACCCGCAGCAATATATTCAGCTTCACACGTAGAGGTAGACACACAGGATTGCTTCTTGCATTGCCAAGACATGATCCTGCCTCCTAAGAACTGACAACCACCTGTTGTAGATTTTCTGTTTGATTTGCATCCTCCAAAGTCTGAATCAGTGTAAGCAACGAACCTCAAATCACTATCAGCTGGATACCACAACCCAAGCTTAGGTTTCCCCTTCAAGTAACGAAGAATCCGCTTCACTGCTTTCATATGTGACTCCTTTGGATTTGCCTGATATCTGGCACACAAGCATACAGCAAACATGATGTCGGGTCTTGAAGCAGTCAAGTACATTAGAGAACCAATCATCGCCCTGTATTGAGTTGGATCAACATCTTCAGTGCTTTCATGATCTGGGCCGAGATTGTGGTTTTCACAAATGGGTGTGTTGAAAGTAGAGCAATCATTCATTTTGAATCGAGCCAAAATGTCATACACATACTTTGTTTGATGTATAAACATCCCATCCTCCTTCTGTTCAACTTGTAATCCCAGAAAGTAAGACAGCTCACCCATAGCACTCATTTCAAACTTGCTCTTCATCACCTGTTCAAATTCCTTACACATGTTTTCGTCAGATGACCCAAAGATGATGTCATCCACGTACACTTGTACCAGCAGAAAATCTTCCTTCTTCCTCTTGATGAACAGTGTACTATCAATCTGACCTCTCTCAAAACCATTCTTGATCAGATGTGTAGACAGTGTCTCGTACCACGCCCTGGGAGCTTGATGTAACCCATACAAAGCCTTATCAAGTTTGTACACTCGATCTGGGTAGTCTGGATCAACGAACCCATCTGGTTGTGAGACATACACCACCTCTTGGACTTTCCCGTAAAGAAATGCACTCTTCACGTCTAGTTGAAAAACTTTAAAGCCCTTGAATGAAGCAAAAGCTAGAAACAAACGAATTGCCTCCAACCTAGCCACTGGTGCAAACACTTCATTGTAATCTATCCCTTCTTGCTGATTGAACCCTTTTACCACTAACCGAGCCTTGTTGCGCGTGACAATACCTCTATCATCCTTCTTGCACTTAAACACCCACTTAGTGCCAATCTCTCTTTCACCTTTAGGAAGGTCCACTAACTCCCAAACCTTCAACTTCGCAAACTTGGCCAATTCCTCTTGCATAGCTTCAACCCATGAATTGTCTTTAAGAGCCATATGAATGTTCTTCGGCTCCTCTTGGGAAATAAAGCAACTATACAAGCACTCGTTTACTATCCCAGTCTTCTCAATCGAAACAAATAACCCAGAATTTTCTGCTATGCTTCTTCTCGTCTGAACACCTACAGTAGGATCTCCCAGTATCATATCAACCGGATGATCTCTATTTGCTCGTGTAGTAGCAACAGCATCGACTTCTAGATTATCACCCAGGTTTGATCCAATCTCCCCCTGAATATTTTGATTTGCAAACGGATTAATGAAATCCTCCCACTGACTGGGTTCAGAGTCACTATCGCTTGAATCAGGATCAGCTGCACTTTGGGAAGTTTCCGGAGCATCTGACATATCTACATTCGATCTAGGCATAAATTCGCCTTCATCGTCTTCACTAATCACTGTTTGAATCAGCTGAGAAGTATCTGCATCAGGAACCTCAGGAATATTAAATGATTTAAACACACTATCATAATCATATAATATAGCAGGACCACTCGTTGATTGTTGAGGTTTGTAAGAAGTAATTTCTACATTGAAAACAACCTCAATTTTACCAGTTTTTAGGTTAAAAACTCCGCTGTCTCATCTTTTGTACCTAAAAAGAAAACCCATGAATAACGTGAGTAATCATCAGTGACAACAAGACAATAGTACTTTCCACCTATGCTCCTCACGTTCACTGGACCAAATAAATCCATGTGAAGTAATTCATAAGGGGCATTAATGGAATTTACTGTTTTAGACTTATGAGGTTTCTTGTGTTGTTTTCCCTTTTGACATGGAAGACATTTATCTTCCACTTGAAACCTCAGCAATGGAACCCCTTTCACTAGCTCATTTTTAATAATGTAATTCATTTTGCGGTAGTGAATGTGAGCCATGCGTCTGTGCCACAACATTGATTCAGCTTCAGATGCTTTTGACAGTAAACACGCCACCGCAGCAGTTGGATCCTTGGCACCCATGTCCATGACATAAGTGTCATTTTTCCTTGGTGCACGCATAACTATCCAATCGTCCGGAATGACCAAACCCGGTTTCAACACCAATGCCTCAGACTTGGTAAAATGGACAGAGTGACCCTTGTCGCAGACTTGTGACACGCTCATCAGATTGTGTTTAAGCTGCTCAACATAGTTCACTTTGTCCAATGTGATCTTCCCATTCGTCACTTTTCCTCGTCCAGTTATTTTTCCACCTTTAGCACCAGCAAAATTTACATGCCCACCATCGTATTCTTCAAAATCAGAAAATAATCTCGCATCCCCCGTCATGTGCCTGGAGCAGCCACTATCAACATACCATAAGTTGATAATCCTCCTTAGCAGCTCCTGCACCCACCAACCAAAAGATTAGTTAGATTGGGGGACCCAAGCCTTAATGGTCTTGGGTCGTCCAAATTTACCAACTACTTGAACATCTATCCAATATCCATCACTCCCAGCTGGAGTCTTGGATCTTGGACCTATTGATGGAAATGGGGCATGATTTCCATAAGGTCTCTGGTCCTGAGGGTACCTTTTTGTGTTTGGACTATGTGACCTTTGAAAATTTTGATTTTGATTCCAAGAACCTTGATTGTAATTTCTAAAGCCATTGTTATAAAAAGTTCGACCACCTTTATTTTGGTATCGATTTTGATATTGACCTTGACTTCTGAAATTATTTGAATTTTGATTATTCATTCTTGGTGAGTTACTTCTAGGTCTTTCATATCTGCCTGATGTAGATTCAGGCTGAAATCTTGGTTGATTTCTTTGAAAACGAGGAACTTGAGGAGTTCCTTTTTCAGCCTTATCTACATCACTAGCAACACCCTGTTGTTGCTTAGGAGCAGATTTCTTTGGAGAGTTAGACTCTCTCTTCTTTTTATCACCTTCCGTTTCTGGTGACTTCCCTTTTTGTTTCTCACTAACTTGTGCTTCAATCTTTTTGTTAGGACAGCAGCTAGCTACATGTCCCTTTGTGTGACATTTGAAGCACGATCTCTTGTTCGAAGACTTCTTAGTTGAAGCCTTTGAACTAGATTCTGGTTTTGATGATGATGCCGTGGAAGGATTTGGTTCAGTTTGCTTAATTTCAGATTTTTTTATGTTTTTGTTTTTAGCAAACTCTACATTTGATTCCTTTTCGATAACAGCTGTTTCGGTTTTCATATCACTTCCTTGAACAAAATTTACCTTTTTAACAAAAGTTTGATTATTGTTTTTAGAAGGTGTATTTTTCTTTTTCAAAACAGATTTGCTGTTATTTTCCTTCTTAGCATCATTATCTTCAAACACATCACCTTGACTGGATGTGGAACTACTTGGTGATGTTGACAGAAAGTCTGTAAGCTCATCCTCACCAGGTAGGAAAGAGTAGTCATGACTAAGAGGAGGTGGGACTTCATTAAAGCCTTGGAATCCCACACTTGTCTTGTCATTACTCTTCTTTAATCCACCCATCATATGTTTCATAACAAAAGTAGAATCTCTGAATTGACCTAACTTCTTTTCAAGTTCAACAATTTTAAGTTGTGAATCTGACAACTCTTTGTTTTTATCAGAAATCTCTTTTGTTTTCTCAGCCATCATGTCATGAGCTAAGTCTATGACTTGAAGTTTTTCATTTAATTTGCAGGTTAAAGCTTCAATTTCAGCTTCATAGCCTTTTATCTTTTTCAAATATGATGACTCGTTTCTTTTAGCAAAGAAATTTGACTCTTTTACATTAGACATTTCGCTCACAAGACTTTTGTTTTGAGTTGACAGTTTGTCAACTTCACCCTGTAGTTCACGACACTTTAAGCAAACAGAAGTGGCAGAGTTACTTACCTCTCCTGTTGATTTGTCTGAGTTGGCCATGAGAGCAGCAAGTTGAGCTTCCATTCTTTTGATGATTTCATCTTTCTCATCAGCTTCCATTTCATGCTCAGACTCTGGCTTTTCCTCTTCAGCATCTGTTGTCTGATCAGCCTTATCTTCCTCAACTTCACTCTTCTTCTCAACTTTAGCCTCATCTACTGTAGCTTCAACATCATTGATTTGAGTGATCTCTGCCATGAATGCTTGAGTGACATTTTCATCATTTTCTAAGTGAATGCTCCAGTCATATGAGCCTTCTCTTGCAGAAGATATCAACGCTCTTGAGTTAGAGGTAGAGTTAGAGTTGTTTGATGCATTCCGATTGTTTGAACTTTGATTCGTATTCTCATGCTTTTGTTTTTGACATTCCCTAGCGAAATGACCATAACTCTGACAGTTAAAGCACCTGACTTTGGTCTTGTCAAAACCTACGCTCTTTCCTACAAACTTCCTTCCAGTTCTGTTCATGAACCTCTTCACACGTCTCGAAATCATGGCCATCTGCCATTGTAGATCCATCTCTTCTAGATCATCAGGGTCAATCTGATCATAATCTTCATCTAAAGCGGCAGGATCAGATATTTTCCCTTGAATGTAGTTCTCATAAGACGTAACAAAAGAAGCAAGTAGAGCAAGATGTTCTTCAGCAGACTTCACACTCATAGGCATTGACTTTGCACTACTACTTTGCTTTGAAGTTGATGTTCTCTTGACTCCTGTTGATCCTCCTGCAGCAGCTACAAAACACACATCACCATCCTGATTCACCATAACCTGCTCATTTTCACATGATAAAAACGCAGTAGCAGAGTCGCTAGAAGCGTTGTGAGATGAAGAAGATGTAAGCCCATTGTAAACCGCCGGATCTTGAACCTGATCATATCCAGTATCTTTCTTCTTCATGCTGAGCTCATACGCCCTCAACTTTCCTACCACCTCTTCAAGCTCTTTTGTTTCATAATCTGCTTCACCCTTGATCATAAGAGTGTAGATATCCCACTTAGTAGGCAAGGCATCTAGCAGCTTGTCATTCTTCTCTATGTCAGAATAGCAATCGATCTCATAATTGTCCATTTCTGACATAAGATGGTAGTAACGAGTGATGACGTCTTCAAGTGACTCATGCTTCATGTACTTGAAAACAGCAAACTGCTTCTTCAGTAGATCAATCTTGTTCTTCTTGACATCAGCATTTCCAGCGTATCTTTTCTCCAAAGCATCCCACATATCCTTTGAGTTAGTGTACTTCTTGAAGGTATGTTTGATGCTATCAGGTAACGACATTTTGATTGCAGCCAAGGCTCTCTTTTCAGCCTCATACATCTTTTTATCATTATCTTGCATGTTCACATATTCTGTTCTACGTGGTCTGCCCTCAAAGTCGTGTGTAGGATTCACGTACCCATCTTCGATGCATATCCACATGCGCGTATCCTGATATTCAATGAAGGATTGGAAACGATCCTTCCATGTCAAATAATTTGATAACCACTGTGTTCGGTGCAAACGGTTTGTCCAGATGAGTTACGGATAATTCTCTAAACACGAAACAGTGAAATTTTTTCTACGATTGCCTATAAAAATTCCACCACTTTCACGGTTGCGAGTCGAGAACACGGTTGCGAGTCGAGATCACTGTTGCGAGTCGGGATCACGGTTGCGAGTCAAAACAGCACAAGTCGAGACCACGGTTGCGAGTCGAGACCACGGTTGCGAGTCAAATCAGCACAAGCCGAAACCACGGTTGCGAGTCGAGACCACGGTTGCGAGTCAAATCAGCACAAGCCGAAACCACGGTTGCGAGTCGAGACCACTGTTGCGAGTAAAATCAACACAAAAGCTGATTGGGCCACGCAGCCACCCAATCCCGAAATTGCAGCAGCTGACAACACGAAATCTGCTTCCTTTTTGAAACTTTCCAAGCAAAGTCTCAATCAGCACTTCTTTCCATACACGAAATCCAAGCAAAGCTTCTACAAACACGAAAAATAGTCAAACCAATAATCAAAACAGATTAAAACACACAAATTTAAACTGTTCTTCCTGTTCTTCGTGTTCTTCGCAAAAACCCAGAACTTTAACTCGAAATCTTCAAACAACCAACTACCAAAACAGATCAAAACGCAGAATTTTGAACTGTTCTTCCTTGTTCTTGCTGTTCTTCACGAAAATTATGAATGAGACACCAAAATTTTCATCAACCGAAACACAACTTGAATCCTTTCGATCAGTCTTGAACCACGCACAAGAGCAAAAGCTCTGATACCAATTGTAGGTCCCTGAATCCCGTATGGATCGTACAAGACTGTTAATCTATCAAGGGTGCGGAATCCCCTTGATTGATCTTCGAACTCAGAAACAAGAAAGTGTAGAAGAATAAGAACTCGAACACACAAAACTTTTCCAACTGATCTTCTGTGATTATCAAACCTTAGAAACGTTTTACAATCACTAAGATCTCCTAGAACCCAACAGCCAATTTCTGTTTGTTCTAAACTCTCTCAATTCGAATGCTCTCTCACAATCTCCAAAAGTCTATCAAGTTCTCTCAAGTGTCTAACCCTAAACATGTAGCAAGAGGTTGTTTATATACTACAACCTACCATACACGAATTGGGCTTTGCCCATATTACATATGTTACATAAACTTGGGCCTAATAGACATAATATAAACTTGGACTTGATTGGGCTTCATAGAACTCGTTTTTCTTTAAGTCTTCATGATCCAATCTTCTGTTTAATATCCAAAGACCAATCCAAAGCTGTTGTCATATAACATGCACCAACAACAGGGGTAAAATCTGCATTTTTTCGTTTATTTCATTATTCAGGTCAAGGAACTTGATGGATTATGTTATATTAATGTCAAAACTAACATTTGAGTTGGTTTTTAATACAGGTATTTGATATCGGCCTTCCGGATGAAGATCAAGTGTCTAACATGAACCGAACACAAGAAAATGAAGCTTTCGCACGTTATTTCGTCGTTATTTCTAAACAAAGAATTCATACATTATGTTGTATTGTTGTTATTAAGTAAAGTTTTAAAGTAACCAGTATTTTCCTAAGTATGTGTAATTATAAATACACATTTAATTGTCGGTATTTATACAAAATCCGTAAAATAATAGCAAGGGTGTTACAAGTTGGTATCAGCGCCCAGGGTTAAAGGGTAAAGTGTTCGGTTCGAGGCTTGATCGCAAATCCGGTAAGTACATGTATGTTAATGGTTTAGTATGATTAAAGTGTTGCGAACAACACCTAGGGTTATCGTGTAATACACGTTACCCCAATGAAAATGATTAGTATAGTTAACGAAATCACGTGCGTTGACACGTACAATAAAAAACCTTGTATTACAATACGGGCGTTTATTAATGTCGAAATTACTAATCTTTGTAAATGTTTTAATTGAAGGATACTCGCATCTGAAGATGGCGAGGGTGTAACAAGTGCCAGATATGATAGAGGAACAGTCCGATGTATGACAAGCAGAGCATACTCATAAAGGACCTAAATCGCGTAGCGATCGCGAACAAGGTTAACGGCAAGAGAAGCCCGTTAGGGCAAGCATTACCAGGTGCACATTTTAAATTTAATCCATGTAGAGAATAATCGTTGCATATGAAAATTTTAAAGCTTGGAAATCCCGAATAGACTACCTATCCAGGATATTATTTCCAAGAAAACTAAATAGAGGCGTTACTTACATGGGGTGTAATGTGAAAATTATAAAAAAGTCATGTATATCAGGTGTTGATCGCTTACTCTGGCCAAGTAAGTAGTGAACACGTGGTACCATGAACTTTTATGATGGACATACTTACATCTGATGTGGTAAGGATGGGGTGAATGGGACGAATTAAAAAGGTACCCACATGAATCAAATAAGTAGGATGTTTGATAATAAATGTAAACGCAAGTCAGATGACGGAAGCATATTACATAAGAATAATGAGCCTGAGATAAGGGACAAAGATTAATGTAGATGAAGATATAAATGAATGACCTAAGGAAAATTCCCGAAAATAAGTCATTATGGATGAAAGAGCCATGGTTGACAAAAAGGGGCAAGTAAAACCAAAGTATACATGACCCGTATGGTCATAAAAACGAAGGTAATGCACACACGAAAAGACAATCGAGGTCGTTAACTTTGGTCGTAGTAAAGTAAGGATGACGATGATAATTGCCACTCATAATCTATAAGGCCGTCAAGGATGGTCACATAAAGAATAAAAAACATAATTGAATAAAAGCGATGTATTTCGCTAAGACGATCAAATGAATCAAAACGAAGTCTTAATGCATACCGGAAGGGTTGCAATAATGATGACTTCAGTAAAACACCCGGTTAATGGGTAAGGATATAAACTCATGCGTAGACCGAGAAACAGGAACGCAGATGGAAGGTCAAAAGACTCGGATTATGAGTCATGACTATAGGACAATGATATTTTGCAAACACCAATTTTGATAACTGCATTCAACTATTTTAAAGTTGAACGGGTCAAACAAAGAATGAAGTTTGATCTTCATAAGTGATGAAATTTCACACGAACAAGTAAAACAAGTTAAATACAGGATGACGCTTGCTAATGTAAGTAAGCGCGAACCGAATAAATAAAAGCGAAAAATATTAATAAACCTATGCAAAGGGTTATGGGTGTTAAAAACATTAAGATAAAATAACCCGGGTAATGGGTTGTAAAGAAGTATAAGTATGAACCGGGAAACGGTAAGCGTAGAACAAACCAACGTGTAGACGACGTAAGAAGTCATAGAGTCGGGAGATTAATCCAAAAAGGAAACGGAAATAACCTTAGACTACAATCAAGGTCCATAGAATTCAAGAAGGAAAATGAATGAGTTCTAAACTTAAAAAGGGTGCATCAACACCGAAAGTATCCTTTTAGAATGACATGAATAAATGCCGAACCTACGGGGTCGTCACGATTTTCGAGACTAAAAGAAGTGTTAGGGTCTACGGGACCAGAATGACCCTCGGGTCACAAATACAAAGAAATAAACTATAGGGTCTCACCTTAAAAAGGTGAAGATCTAATAAAATAACCTACTAGGCTAGGTCAAGGAACCTACGGGTAAAAAGTGTAAAGCGAGGGGACTAGTTATGATTTCCCGCGTAAAATAATAATGGAGAAGATAATTTTTGTCGTCAAATCTTTGACATGAATAATCAACACAAATTAAAGAGAAGACGTTAAACTAAAATTCAGTTTTTAGTGAGAAATAATGTTTTAACAAATATGGATATTAAGAGAGAAGTTAGAAAGTGGTTAATATTAAAGGGTATAGGTCTCAACACCGATAGGTGCAAGACGATACATTCGAAAGGAAGAATCGTGATAACGAAAAGTTGAAGTAAACTTAAAACGTGACGTGACACGTTCACGATCAAGAAAAGTAATATAGAAAATGATCACATGGCAATGTGAGTTACGAGATAGGAGATCATAAACTCATATAAGCCTCAGGAAGGCAATGTGGATATACCCGAGCGATGGGGTATAAGGTAACCGGTGACTAACAAGTCTAACCTCCAAATTAAATAATCAATAAAGATAAAGGATACAAGCTGAAAGTAACGGCCTGCGAGGCCTTACACATGAAAGATGTACGCGTCAATATAAATAAAAACGTTAGACCGAAAAGAATGAACGCCTTGAAAACGAAACTAGGTTTGCTTAGTCTAAATTAATGAACTACGTAAGTAAGGTTTCGGGGACGAAACCTCCTTAAGGGGGGGGGGGGGGGGTAGACTTGTAACACCCCGAAAACGGGTTTGGTAATCAAACCCCGTTAATACTAAAATATGGGTAAAGTACCGTTAGTGGTAAAAGTAACCCGGTAAATATTAGGATTTAAATAAATAATCCTAATATTAATTAAAAAGCGAATAAGCGCTTTCAAGAAAAATAAAATGGATAAAAGGCTCGAGTTAACGGGATTTAAAATAAACTGAGTCATAAATTCCCTGAACCCACTAAGATAACTAGGAATGTTCAACCTAGTTAACATGTGGGAATATAGTTAGAAAGAACTAGGTTGTGGCTAACTTAATAACTAGCCAAAATATGAGGGACCAAAGTTGGATAACTTGAAAATGGTTTTATAAAAATAAAAGTTAACACAAAACACACACAAAAAGGGTGTGTGTGTGCGTGGAGCTCAACCAGGAGAAAGCTCCATGGGAGCTCAAACCCTAAATTCAACAAGATGATCAAATTGAAGGTCAAAACTGGCTCGAATCAAATGCATGAACACATACAAATGATCACCAAGTCAAGGAGATTGTAAGGTATGTCAAATTTTGTGATTTGGTGATGTTTTGAGATTATGATGGACACCCATAATCGAAATTCTGGAATGGATGATGAATCTATGAGTATTTTTGTGATGAAATCCATGTTTAGGAACAACCCTAGTTAATAATTTGATGAACTAGTGTCGAAAAATAGAAATTTGATGATTACCCATATGTGTGCAAAGTGGGTTTTATATTATTGTGCTGAACATATGATTATGTACGTTAAATTGTGAGAAAACTGATGTTATGATGTAAGATAATGATAATGTTCATGAATACTAGACCAAGGGCTTGATTTTGATAATATGAATTTCGTTAAATGCTAGTAATGAACTAGATAAAAGTAGTATAAAAATCTTGCCCGTAAGGTGTTTGTTAAAATGCCTAAATGAATGTTCATGTGTTGAAATTGTGAATGAAATGCGTAATTTTCTAATTTGATTAACCTCGGTTGATATGGGATAATACTAGTTCTAATCATGAAGTTGATTTAGTTTAAATAGTGCATGTCATATGAATAACGACAGTTAACTTTTAGAAAGTTAAACTAACCAATGATGAAGTCGAATAGTAGTTTCGACATAAAATCCGTAAGATGGAATAGTCGTAAGTAATGATGACTAATCTAACCATCTTACGAATTATAATAATAGTTTGACGCTTGACAAGCTAGGTGGAGGCTTGGAAAGGAAGCGGGTCAAACGAATTAAACGTATCTTTATATTATTTACGAAATACTTATTTGCAAGTGTTGTATATTAATTTTATTTAGTAATTGAAATATGATGTTCCGGCACGATATAATGGGAGTCAGAACAAGGGAGAAATGGTAAGAAACCATGAAATATGATAAAAAGGGTAAAAGGGTAAATTACTCATGTGGTGATGATTAAATAAGAAAATTTTGAAACATTACGTTATGGTGTAAACCGGGATGGGTAAAAAGGGCGAGATGGCAACTAGATATCATCTCATAATGGGAAGCGGTCGTTCGGACTAAAAGGGTCAAATGACATTGGTAAAATCATTTGACAATAATAATTGATGACCGTTTGTTGAGTTTTGTGATCACAGGAAATAACTCATGGCTTGCGTTGCCTTAAACTAGAAAATTTAAAGGAAACAAAAAGGTAATTAAACGGGTCAATTCTATGACCCGAGCCAGGTATGCATAACTAACTTTTAGTTAAATATACGAATTTGGTCAAATGGGTAGCGAAAGTCCTTCGACGTAAAATGAGGGACTAAAGTTGACTGAAACGCTCTTGATGGGTAAATCGGGAAAATGACCATTAGGGATGGTTTAAGAACATATGTCGTGATCATGTAAGTTTCAGAGAAGCATAAAAGGTATAGGAATAAGCCTTTTGGGGTCAAATGTATCAAAATGGCCTTTGCCGTAAATTGAAAATACAAAAGGGGTAAATTCGGGATAAATAATAGATACACATAAAATCCACCACAATAGTAGTTGTGGTGGAAGACCCCTGGAAAAGCAATGTGAAAATATGAAGTTAGAAGTGAATGAGTGTGGCTTATGCATTAAAGCGCTTAAATACCCTTAACGGGTAAAAAATAAGCACATAAGTATAAACGGGTCAACGATGTAAAATAACCCGTGATTTGAACTTCATGTGATAGAAAACATTTTAATATATGATGTCCGTAGTAATTTAGGTGTATCAAACTAGTTGGTTTGATGAAAGTATGAAACGGGTCAAAAGCTTTGCTAAAGGTTTAATAGTTAAAATAAGGCCAAGGGCTTAAAATCTAGAAAATTTGTAATCCGGATGTAGGAATTTAACTCCATGTGATGGAGAATTAAATTACGAACACATAGGAAAAAGAATCATGTAAAACGGATGTGTAAATTGAAAGTTATGCACGTTTTTGTGCAACTTAGGATTGAGTATTTTGGAGCTGGGAATCTGCAGCTCAAGGGAAACAACTTTCTGCCGAAATTAGCTTGTCGCGTTGCGCGACAGCCAAGAGGAAAGGTAGTCGCGGCATGCGACCACCCTCGCGGCCCGCGACGGATTTAGAGAACCCTGTCGCGGCACGCGACAGGGGTAAAATCTGCATTTTTTCGTTTATTTCATTATTCATGTCAAGGAACTTGATGGATTATGTTATATTAATGTCAAAACTAACATTTGAGTTGGTTTTTAATACAGGTATTTGATATCGGCCTTCCAGATGAAGATCAAGTGTCTAACAAGAACCGAACACAAGAAAATGAAGCTTCCGCACGTTATTTCGTCATTATTTCTAAACAACGAATTCATACATTATGTTGTATTGTTGTTTTAAGTAAAGTTTTAAAGTAACCAGTATTTTCCTAAGTATGTGTAATTGTAAATACACATTTAGTTTTCGGTATTTATACGAAATTCGTAAAATAATAGCAAGGGTGTTACAAACAGTTATTACAGACATAGTGTTCTTAAAGACAAAAATTGTTCCGACAACTTATAATTTATTCGTGGGTTTTTGGACCACCTAAACTTGATTCATCACAGCTAGCAAGCAAAAGCATCCTAAACACTTGTCACATACGTTAAAATAAAAGTCAATACACATAGTGTAAAGGTGAGCATACAATTTTGATAGCCTAATAGTAGCGAAAGCGATTTACGCATAACCAGTATGTAACACGTAGAAATGTGAAGCAAGTAGGCTATCGACAATGACATATGCACAGACATGACTGCAAGTTGTAGAATGCGCAACACATATCACCACTGTGACACGTGAAGAAAAGCCCTTAACAACCCCTGTCCACGATAGGTACTGAGTCCAAACTATAGTACTATTGTTGCTAAGGTGTCAGGCAACAATCACTGTGTAAACATAACATACTAGCATTCATTGAATAACACGTATAACAAGCGAGAATGGTTAGCGTATCAAAAGTGTTTGCGTTGTGTGATCGAAGTGATTTAATATAGGTAACGTATGTAACACCTAAAAGTGTGTTAAGCAAAAAGGGATCGAGTATACGCACAGTTCATCTTTAGTAAATAAACACAAGCTTGGATTGAAGGGAGCGCTTGAGAGATTACCCTGATCAGAGAACGATAGTGTAAGCGTTGAACAGTGCGTTAAACAGTGCATCGAGTGAGCTGTGTGACGAATGGTGATTCGGTCGGATGACCGTCCGGACGGATGAACATTTGGTCGGAAGGTCGTTCGATGGAGTGTATTTGTGAAATGTTTGAACTTTGAAGTTTTCGTTGTAGAATTTTAATAAGTGAGAAATATCTCTATATATCAGGTCATCCGGTCGCATGGTCATCCGGACGGATGGCCGTCCGATCAGATGATGGTTCGAGTAGAACTGATATTCTTTGAAGGTTTGAAAATCGTTTAAGTGTTCGAAGTTACAAGTCACCTGGTCGAATAGCCGTTTGATCGGATGGCTGTTCGATTAAGCAATTATTTTGGATTGAAAACTTTGTAAACTCAGTTAAGTTAAAAGGTTTGCGGTTAAACCGAGACGGTAAGACGACGTATCGAACAACGGAAACAACACCAAGTTTAGCTCAGCCGATCGGATGGGAATCACCCCGTTCGGTCAGACTCAATTGTTCAAGGTGAAGTTTCATGTTCAACCCGTGAATCGGTTGTCTCTTCAGTAGAAATCCATTCTCAGTCCGATTCTCTACTAGAGAACGAGTAGAACACCCGAACAAGTCTGGATTCCATCGATTTTCGAGTAAAAGGGAAGAATGTTGAAGAAAAGTTTGAAACAGTTTGAATATTGTAACACCTCGTAAAATCACGACCAATATAATAAAGACATGTGTCATGGACTTAACATGCAATGAATTGTTTCCGAGGGACTAAAATTGTCAAACAATGTAAATATGCAAGTAAAAGGATCAAACGTGTCATCATGCCAAACTAGTGCCTCTGAATGACCTCATAAGATGTTCATATTCCTTGATGAATAAAATAATCGGACATTGGAAGCCGTTTGTGCTTAAATTGAGAATTTTACGAAGCATAGGGGTTAAAAGTGTCAACATGTTAAAAGTTACCTCTGAGTGACCTTTAATGAACCCAAAAACATTGTAATAATTAAATATTTCGCTCTCAAGAATGTTGGATATTAATTTTGTGGAGTTTCGATGAAAACAAGACTTTTCGGGTGATCGTACAACTAACCGGGAGCTTAACGGAGTTAGTTTATGACCCAAGGTCCTTAATAGTTAACTTTGGGAGTCAAAAGTGCAATAAATGGAAGTTATTTAAATTAAAAATGGAGCAGGGACCAAAACTGCAAAATTTGAAAGATTTTTCGGGTTTAGGGGATCCTCGCGGGCCGCGTAACCCTTCTCTAGGGTTTACGCGGGCCGCGTAGAAGTGTCAGATGCAGAAAGAAAAGGACAGCTGCAAGTTCAGCCTGTTCCACCGCCTTTGCAAGCCTGAATTCGATACCAGGGCCTGAGCCAACAGTTTTTCATGCACTAGGGACACCTGGTAACATCTGGGATGAATATAGGGATATGTGGTTTGATCTTGGAGCATCAAATTTGCTATATAAGGGACTTGTGTTCATGAGTTCATTTGCTCATTTCAAGTTTCACTTCAAAGCTTACTCTTGGAAGCCTTCTGGAGCTAGAGGAAGTTTTCTTAAGTTCATATTTCGTGCTAAGAGTTATTGTAAGCATTCTTAGCCTCTCTAGTTCAAGTTTTATTAGTTTAATGACCAAAAGTCAAAGCCATCGTAATTAAGCTTTGACTTAGTGATTAATCACTAATGGTCCAGCCACTTCTCGAATTGAAAGTGGCTATGAGTTGGTAATTATATAGGTAATAAACCCTTAAAAGGGCACCTACTGATTATCACTCTAACTTAGTCAATTGTCGGGTCAAACTTATTAATAAAAAGTCAACAGAAGCTATTTTTACAAATAAATTCATAACTGATAATGCAGAGGTTATGGAACATGTTTTAACATTTTTTTTATTTATTTTTTTAACATTAAAATAACTTGGTAAATAATATAAGAACATGTTTAGGCATGTTCAACCCGACAATTCTGAGTTTAGGCTCGGTTCGCAACCGAAAGTCGCAAAAGTAGACTTTTGCTTTGACTTTCAGTTCTGACCCGATTTAACTAGTTTTAGAAATACCTTAAGGTTCCTTTAGGACCAAATTATATGTTAGTAAAACCCTCTGAGGTTATGCTACATGGTTCCTTAATAATCCGAGTCATGTGCATGTTTCCGTTAAATGTTTAAATGTTGACCATAAAGCCCTTTTGACATTAAACCGAGATTTTTGAAAATGTGAGTGGACAAAAACCTTTAATGCTGATATTTAAGTTTGTCCTAAAAGTTTGACATCAATTTATTGTCTAAAATGAGAGTTATGCTCGATATCGTAAATGGAAGCCTTTTTATTAATTAAACGGCATTTTTGATATAAATCCTATTTAAACCCAAATTTTGACACCAAACCTTTTACCCAATGATGTAATATAATATTTAGGGATTTTTGGAAATTTTTATTAAATTTTAAACTGACCATAACATAGAGTTCTCGCATAGGCTCGGTGATTAACGATAATGCCCTTCGCTAATAAAATGAGTTTTACACATCCTTTACAAATCAAACCTTTTTCTACTGATTTTATATAATAAATAAGTTATTTTACACTGTAAAGGTTGGTCAAAATCTCATATTTCCTTATTCAACCCGAATATCGTCAAATACCGACTTTTATGCGATTTAGGCGCATAGTATGGTTTAAAACCATATTAGGCACCTAAGGTTTGTTACCTACTGATGTTATGAATAAAGTTTTATACTTTAAAAGTAAGTAAAAGTTTTGAACTCAGATTTCCAAATTTAACCCTTAAAGCATATGTGAAATGACCAAAATGCCCCTATGGTGCATGGTTTGGCCATAAATGATAATTTCGGATATATGAGATATCTTACTGATATAACTTGATAAAATAAATATTTTTACTGATTATTTTAGATCAGAAACTCAGATTACTATTTAACCTCTTTTATAAACATTAAAATGACAAAAATACCCCTACGGGGCATAAATTGGTTTTAAAATCGTTTTGGGCATAATGGAAGTTATCCTACTGATATCACAACATATTTAAGGCATATTAACTTGAGGAACCTGTTCATGACTCATTTGGTTACCCGTTATGCATTATACGCGTTCGGTACGGTTTATGTAAATAGTTTGCATAAATTAACCGAAACGGGTTAAACCTTATCATTTTTACTTCAAAATCCAGAATGTGTTTAGTTTACCCAGGTCTTCAAACTTGTCGGGTCTAAATTACATTCTAATCTGGTCTTCGCTTAATCTTGCGTTTTGAACCGTAAACCTTTCATTAAAACTAACAGGTCTAAGTTAAGACTTAAATGAGACCCGTTAAAAATCTAATAGGTTATTAAAACCTTCGTTCCAGATTAGGAGCCCAGTAAAAGCTATCTGTACTTGCGGATTTGATATACGGCTGGGATTAGATTAATATTTAGCTCAGGTAAATATACTTTTGACGTATTTTCCGTTATACGGGCTTGGGATACGGTATTATAATAATACCGCTTGGTCGGGTATGTAGTTATTTAAATCGGATTGTGATTAATACATTTACATAACCCGTTTTAATCTGTCTTGTTTGATGCAATGCCTTTGGGGGGGTTAATGACTATGTCCTGGATATACTGGGCTCATTCATTAGAAATGGCAACGACTTAAGCACGGGGTGTAGGCATACACCTGACAGTTGCGTATGTAAAAAGGTACCCCACTCGTAAGGAAACTTCTTGTGGGTATTATACCAAGTGGTGTGTCTATTAATCTTAACCGGCTCTTCTAACCGGGTCCAAAATGGAAGACAAACATGTAAAACAGTATAGAAGATTATTTTTAAATAACTGTCCCAAGCTATAAAAGATTTTTGCCTTGTGCATCTAAATCAATTTTATAAACACTTTTCAAAAGAGTCAGTTAATTGTATTTACCAGTGTAAACTGACGTATTTTCAAAAGGTTAAGTGTAGGTACTAAGCGTAATGGGCTGGAACTCCTGAGTGATTAAATAAAGAGTCTTGCAAGCTTTTATCACTTTAAATATGTTGAACAATACTCATTTTGTTTTGATCCGCCTGTGGATCCATCTGACAACCCGTTGTGTAATATTTTATGTTACTTTGAATCGGTTTGTAATATTATTACTTTTAGACTTCCGTTGTGCATTAAACTGTGATTATTGACCATGATGATATCAACTACGTCACGATACTCCCCACCGGGCCCACCGGTAATACATAGAAATATCGGGGTGTGACAGGTTGGTATCAGAGCCAACATTGAGTGAATTAAACACTAGCCTTTTGTGTTTAATCTCAATGACACATTTTGCACATTCCTTGACCTCCGAGTCTAGGCTAACGACATAGGACTAATACTAATCTTATTGTTTTCATTTGTTGGTTTCCTCTGTTTGTTTTGGCAGGTACAACTACAATGCCGCCCCGATTCAGAGGAAGAGGAGGACGAGGCAAGATGCCAATCACTACTCCTAATGACCATGAGGCCGGGCCATCTCACTGGCGAACTCCTTTAGTAACTTTAAGCTCAAGTCTCCATGAGGATTGGAGGACTTACCTGGAGCCTGGGAGACCCTCTGTCTCGCTCAGTTCATCACCATCGTACCATGACTCATTCGGGCTCCACCAGAACAACGAGTCCGACCACTCGCGCCACTCCTACCTCCCGTTGCAGCGTTCGGGTTCTCACCGTACCTTTCAGGACCCGACCCCCAAGTTTCAGAGCCGATTTAATCCGGCAAACGTGAGTGAAGAACCAATGGGCCATAACCCATTGGGACAAGAAGACCATTTTCCTGAAGCTCAGGATATGGATATGGATGAAGATCCAGATCCAGAACATGCTGAGATGCCAACTGGAATGCCCACGCATCCCATAGAGATTTCAGACGGATCATCTTTCCATGGTTCGCCTTATAGAGGTCCCGATCCATTTGCTCAAGGGTAGAGCAATTCTCACTGGGAGTATACACCCTCCCACAACTCATCACCACACCAGCAGGTCCCCTTTGAGGACCCACATTTTGAGGTGGTCATGCTACCGCCACCGCCGCCGCTAGAGCAGTAGTTGGCTCCAGAACCGCCGAGGCGAAGAAGATCAGGAGCACGGATGTCCGTGCGAAGAGGGGATTTCCACTTCAGCACCCCTCAACCCTCTAGTGGCAGCCACTACCCACCACTTTATTAAGACCCACAAATTGGTGTATAATCCTTTTGAGCAGCCAGCTTATCCTGGCCACAACTACTATAATGCCCCTGCCGTCGACCCATACCTCGAGGCGGCCAACTACAATGCTCTTCACCCAGAAGGACCTTTCGCGGCTTCATACCAATCAGGGTACCAAGCGTATGGATATCAATACCCGCCACCTCCTCAACCTCCACATCAGCAGCCGCCACAGATCCAACCACAGCAGCAGCAGTAGATTCTTCAGAGGTTGAGCCAGGTGGAACGAGAGGTTCAAGAGGAGCGTAGAAGCCACCGGGGATTTCTTAAGGGTTTGGCAAATCTGATCAAGGGGAAGAAGAAGAGGGATTTTTGAAGATTCCTTATTTATTTGTGTTGTAATCTTTATTTTTCAATTAAGTCCCTGTGTGGACATTTATTTAAGTATTTGGTCCCTACGAGGACTTGTATTGTTGTTTTAGCCCCTGCGTAGGCAAGTTATTTATGTAAAATTCCCATTTAGGGCATCTATGTACTTCTATTAAAATTTATTTGAATGTTTTATTTAAATTTCACTTGTCATCATATGCATAAATATATTATATGAAATAAATCAAAATATCATTCCTTTTTGTAATTGATCTGCCTTAAAAATTAAAAAGAATCTTAAAAGGTATAACCTAGCCTAAATGTCATTATAGACATGGCCATGATGGTAAAACCTAATTAAAAAGATTTAAATCCTTGTTAACATCTAAAAACATGTTAGCACTCCTAGCAGATGTGATTCGGTAAAGTCACACATGTCATCTTTATATTGGGATTTTCCAATCCCTTATCTAGCCTAATGATCTATAAATTATAGGTTCAAATCATCAGTTAAGATGATCATATATGAGACATACATTAGTGATGCAGTGCCTACGGGCTATAATAATTGTCAAATAAGACAAAAGACAGTTGTAGTCTACGACTCCCTGTCAGGAAAAGGTGGTGAACTAGGTTCAAACCTTAATGCCTCGATCTTATAAGATTATGGCTTATAATTTTAAAATTGTCCTTGTGACTAGGCCTTATGTGCCATTAATAATACCCTTAATGTTTTACAACTAGGATAAATTATAATGAAAATCCTAAATAAATATGATTAACAAATTAACCAATATGGTTTATATTACCATGGTTAATAAATCATAAGAAATGATGATTCCATAATAACCTCTGAATAAAATAATGTCAATTTTTTGTAGCAATCAAGCTACATGGCTGAATCAGAGGAGGTTAACAGTCACCAGAGAGAGAATAATGATACCACCAGGATTAATGTAGATGGTGCAGATCTTCAGGCATTGATAGACAATGCAGTTACAAAGGCACTTGATAGACAGTTCAAGGAATCAAGTGGCACATGCTCTAAGACTAATTCTAAGGCTCATAGTAAGCCTCCTTCTAAATCACACGAGTTAAAGAAGGACGATGCTCGTCACTCATCAAATCAGCAGAGTGTCCCGTCTAAGAAGATTGTGCTCAATCAAGAGCCCCGTGTGAAGACCCGCTCTTACAAATATTTTGTCTCCTGCAAGCCCAGAGACTTCACAGGAGAGAAAGGAGCCATCGATTGTATGACTTGGCTCGATGAGATGGATACAGTAGTTGATATTAGTGGTTGTACAGAGCAGGACATTGTGACGTTTGTTTCACAATCCTTCAAAGGTTAAGCTTTAGCTTGGTGGAGGTCCTAAATCGAAGCTACGGGGAAGATCCCGTTGTATAATCTGACTTGGGATCAGTTTATTGCTCTAATCAAGGAAAATTTCTGTCCTCAACATGAAGTTGAGAAAATTGAGACTGACTTCTTGACCTTGGTCATGAAGAACTTAGATTGTCAGGCATATCTTACGAGTTTCAATACCATTTCTCGATTGGTTCCATACTTGGTCACACCGGAACCAAAGCGTATAGCTCGTTTCATTGGAGGTTTAGCTCCAGAGATTAAAGCAAGTGTGAAAGCATCTAGACCTACTACCTTTAGGTCAGTGGCTGATCTGTCCCTATCTCTTACTCTCGATGCGGTCTGGCATAGATAGTTTAAAAATTTTGAATAGGGGAAAAGGAAACGTGAGGATGAGAACTCACGTCGATCTGATAAGAAACATAAAGGGAACTCTGAGCATAAGAAGAGTTCGGGATTCCGAAAGGATAGCCAACAGTCGGGTGAGAAACCCAAATGTAAAACCGGCCATAAGAATCATTTTGGGAAATGCAGGTTGGAATCAAAATCGCAGTCACAATCAAAGACTTTTGGATGTGGGATCTGCAAGTCCAAAGAACACAAGACTTTGGATTGCAAGAAGTTGAAAGATGCGACTTGTTACAACTGTAATGAGAAGGGGCACATCAAGACCACCTACCCCAAATATGCGAAGAAGCCTGAGGAGGCTAAAAAGACCAATGCTCGGGTCTTTCAGATGAATGCTCAAGAGGCCAATCAAAACGAAAATGTGATAAGAGGTACCTTTCTTATCAATGATGTTTATGCTAGAGTATTGTTTAATTCGGGTGCAGACAAGTCTTTTGTGGACAGTAAGTTTTGTAAATTGTTAAATCTGTCTGTTAAGACTCTAAGCATAAAGTATGAAGTAGAATTAGCCGATGGTACCATAGAGACTGCCTAAACTATATTAGATGGATGTTTTATATCCATTAGGAATCACTCTTTTCCGCTATCCTTGCTTCCGTTGAAATTAGCAGGATTCGACATAGTGATAGGCATGGATTGGTTATCTCATAACCAAGCCCAAATTGTATGTGATAAGAAGCAAGTGGTTATCAAGACTCCTTATGGTGAGCCTTTGACAATTCAAGGAGATACTCAGTATGGGTTGCCTAAACAAGTGTCTATGCTTAAGGCATCAAGGTGTATGAAGAAAGGTTGTGTCATTTATATGGCACAGGTTACCATTAATGAACCAAAGCCCAAGATTGAAGACATTCCTGTTATTTCTGAGTACCCAAAAGTATTCCCTGAAGAACTACCTGGTTTACCCCCAGATAGGCAAGTGGAGTTCAGAATCAATATCATTCCTGGAGCTGCACCACTTGCAAGAACACCTTATCGGTTGGCACCGACTGAGATGAAAGAGTTAAGGACTCAGTTGGATGATTTGTTGGCAAAGGGTTTTATTCGACCCAGCTCGTCCCCTTGGGGAGCACCGATTCTCTTTGTGAAGAAGAAAGATGGATCAATGCGTTTATGCATTGATTATCGTGAACTGAACAAGGTAACGATCAAGAACAGATATTCGCTACCCAGGATCGATGATCTATTCGATCAGCTTCAAGGAGCGAGTTATTTCTCCAAGATTTATTTAAGGTCAGGTTACCATCAACTGAAGGTCAGAGATGAAGAGGTGCATAAGAATGCATTCAGAACTCGATACGGACACTATGAGTTCTTGGTGATGCTTTTCGGGCTCACTAATGCACCAGCAGCATTCATGGATCTCATGAATCACGTTTGTAAGCCATACTTGGACAAGTTTGTCATTGTCTTCATTGATGACATTCTTATTTGCTCGAAGAGTCATGCCAATCATGAAGGACATCTTTGGTGTATCCTTAAACTCCTGCTGCGAGAGAAGCTCTACGCCAAGTTTTCTAAATGTGAGTTTTGGCTTCGTGAAGTCCAATTTCTTGGACATGTAGTGAGTGAGCGCGGTATTCAAGTAGATCCCGCTAAGATTGAAGCAATTATGAATTGGTAAGAGCCAAAGACACTTACAGAGATACGCAGCTTCTTGGGTCTAGCAGGATACTACAGAAGATTCATCAAAAAATTTTCAAGGATTGCTGCACCTCTAACTTCATTGACCCGCAAGAATGTCAAGTTTGACTGGGGTCCCAAGCAGCAAGAATCCTTTGATATTCTTAAGCAGAAATTAAGCAATGCTCTTGTTTTAACATTGCAAGAAGAAATTGATGAGTTTGGGGTTTATTGCGACGCATCATACACCGGTATGGGTTGTGTGCTCATGCAGAAAGGCAAGGTCATTGCTTATGCATCTCGTCAATTAAAGGTGCACGAGAAGAATTACACCACCCATGATTTGGAGTTGGGTGCCGTTGTATTTGCTTTAAAGCTTTGGAGGCATTACTTATATGGAATCAAGTGTGTGATCTATTCTGATCACAAGAGCCTTCAACATTTGTTTAATCAAAAAGACCTTAATATGAGGCAGCGCCGATGGATGGAGACACTGAATGATTATGATTGTGAAATACGGTATCATCCTGGCAAGTCAAATGTAGTTGCTGATGCCTTGAGCAGAAAAGAAAGGGTTGAACCCATTAGAATCAATGCCAAGAGCATTGAGTTAAAGAACAGCTTGAATGAAAGATTGTTAGCCACTCAAAAGGAAGTTGTATTAGAAGCTAATTATCTGAATGAGAAGTTAGGAGTGACTGCTGAACAATTATCCTATGGCAAGGATGGAATCCTAAGATTGAATGGTCGAATATGGGTTCCAATTTATGGAGGACTGCGAGATGTGATCCTTCAAGAAGCTCATAGCTCGAAATATTCGGTTCATCCTGGCAGTGATACGATGTACCAAGATTTAAAGGCAAATTATTGGTGGATAGGTTTGAAGAAATCTATAGCCACTTATGTGGCTAAATGTTTGACGTGCGCGCAAGTTAAAGCAGAACATCAAAAGCCGTCAGGTCTGCTACAACAGCTTGAACTTCCCACATGGAAATGGGAAATGTAACCATGGATTTTATCACAAAGTTACCTAAGACGAAGCATGGGAATGATACTATTTGGGTTATAGTTGATAGATTGACCAAGTCAGCCCACTTCTTACCGATTAAAGAGACTCACAGCTCTGATAAGCTGGCGCAACTGTATGTGGATGAGATTGTATCTCTCCATGGAGTGCCAGTACCTATTATCTCCGATAGGGATACAAGATACACGTCACATTTTTGGAAAAGCTTTCAGCAATCCCTAGGCACTCGTCTAAACTTCAGCACTGCATATCATCGTCAAACGGATGGGCAAAGCGAGCGTACAATTCAAACGCTTGAGGATATGCTACGAGCTTGTGTTATTGATTTGGGTGGAAGTTGGGATGACCATCTTCCATTGACTGAATTTTCGTACAATAACAGCTATCATTCAAGTATTCAAGCAGCACCTTTCGAACCCTTGTACGGAAGAAATTGTAGAACGCCAGTTTGTTGGGCGAAAGTTGGAGATGTCCAACTGTCAGGACCTGATATAGTCCTGGAAATGACGGATAAGATTGTTCAAATCCGTGATCGTCTCAAAGCTGCCAGGGATAGGCAAAAAAGCTACGCGGATAAAAGGCGTAAACCTCTGAAATTCGAGGTAGGTGATAAAGTGTTACTTAAGGTGTCACCCTGGAAAGGGCTAATGCTCTTTGGCAAAAAGGGCAAGCTTAGCCCAAGGTACATACGACCATTCAAGATCATCGAATGTGTCGGAACTGTAGCCTACAAGTTAAACTTGCCAGAAGAGCTTAGTGGAATTCATAATGTATTCCACATCTGCAATCTAAAGAAATGTCTAGCCGATGGATCGCTAGCAATGTCGCATAAGGACGTGCAGATAGATGAGAGCTTGAAATTCGTTGAAAAACCTTTGTCGATCGAGGATCGACAGATTAAGAAGCTTCGAAAGAAGCATGTACCGATTGTGAAGGTAAAATGGGATGCCCGAAGAGGCCAGAATATACGTGGGTGGTTGAATCCACAATGAAACAGAAGTGCCCTCATTTATTTCAGTAAATCTCGAGGTCGATATTTCTTTTAAGGGGGTGAGGATGTAACACCTCATAAAATCACGACCAATATAATAAAGACACGTGTCATGGACTTAAACGTGCAATGAATTGTTTCCGAGGGACTAAAATTGTCAAACAATGTAAATATGCAAGTAAAAGGATCAAACGTGTCATCATGCCAAACTAGTGCCTCTGAATGACCTCATAAGATGTTCATATTCCTTGATGAATAAAATAATTGGACATTGGAAGTCGTTTGTGCTTAAATTGAGAATTTTACGAAGCATAGGGGTTAAAAGTGTCAACATGTTAAAAGTTACCTCTGAGTGGCCTTTAATGAACCCAAAAACATTGTAATAATTAAATATTTCGCTCTCAAGAATGTTGGATATTAATTTTGTGGAGTTTCGATGAAAACAAGACTTTTCGGGTGATCGTACAACTAACCGGGAGCTTAACGGAGTTAGTTTAAGACCCAAGGTCCTTAATAGTTAACTTTGGGGGTCAAAAGTGCAATAAATGGAAGTTATTTAAATAAAAAATGGACCAGGAACCAAAACTGCAAAGTTTGAAAGATTTTTTCCGGTTTAGGGGATCCTCGGGGGCCTCGTAACCCTTCTCTAGGGTTTACGCGGGCCGCGTAGAAGTGTCAGATGCAGAAAGAAAAGGACAGCTGCAAGTTCAGCCTGTTCCACCACCTTTGCAAGCCTGAATTCGATACCAGGGCCTGAGCCAACAGTTTTTCATGCACTAGGGACACCTGGTAACATCTGGGATCAATATAGGGACATTTGGTTTGATCTTGGAGCATCAAATTTGCTATATAAGGGACTTGTGTTCATGAGTTCATTTGCTCATTTCAAGTTTCACTTCAAACCTTACTCTTGGAAGCCTTCTGGAGCTAGAGGAAGTTTTCTTAAGTTCATATTTCGTGCTAAGAGTTATTGTAAGCATTCTTAGCCTCTCTAGTTCAAGTTTTATTAGTTTAATGACCAAAACTCAAAGTCAAAGCCATCGTAATTAAGCTTTGACTTAGTGATTAGTCACTAATGGTCCAGCCATTTCTTGAATTAAAAGTGGCTATGAGTTGGTAATTATGTAGGTAATAAACCCTTAAAAGGGCACCTACTGATTATCACTCTAACTTAGTCAATTGTCGGGTCAAACTTATTAATAAAAAGTCAACAGAAGCTATTTTTACAAATAAATTCATAACTGATAATGCAGGGATTATGGAACATGTTTTAACATTAAAATAACTTGGTAAATAATATAAGAACATGTTTAGGCATGTTCAACCCGACAATTCTGAGTTTAGGCTCGGTTCGCAACCGAAAGTCACAAAAGTAGACTTTTGCTTTGACTTTCAGTTCTGACCCGATTTAGCTAGTTTTAGAAATCCCTTAAGGTTCCTTTAGAACCATATTATATGTTAGTAAAACCCTCTGAGGTTATGCTACATGGTTCCTTAATAATCCGAGTCATTTGCATGTTTCGGTTAAATGCTTAAAATGTTGACCATAACGCCGTTTTGACATTAAAACGAGATTTTTGAAAATGTGAGTGGACAAAAACCTTTATTGCTAATATTTAAGTTTGTCCTAAAAGTTTGACATCAGTTTATGGTCTAAAATGAGAGTTATGCTCGATATCGTAAATGAAAGCTTTTTTATTAATTAAACGGCATTTTTGATATAAATCCTATTTAAACCCAAATTTTGACACCAAACCTTTTATCCACTGATGTAATATTATATTTAGGGATTTTTGGAAATTTTTATTAAATTTTAAACTGATCATAACATAGAGTTCCCGCATAGGCTCGGTGATTGACGATAATGCCCTTTTCGCTAATAAAATGAGTTTTACACATCCTTTACATATCAAACCTTTTTCTACTGATTTTATATAATAAATAAGTTATTTTAAACTGTAAAGGTTGGTAAAAATCTCAGATTTCCTTATTCAACCCGAATATCGTCAAATACCGACTTTTATGCGATTTAGGCGCATAGTATGGTTTAAAACCATATTAGGCACCTAAGGTTTGTTACCTACTGATGTTATGAATAAATTTTTATACTTTAACAGTAAGTAAAAGTTTTGAACTCATATTTCCAAATTTAACCCTTAAAGCATATGTGAAATGACCAAAATGCCCATACGGTGCATAGTTTGGTCATAAATGATAAATTTCACATATGTGAGATATCTTACTGATATAACTTGATAAAATAAATATTTTTACTGATTATTTTAGATCTGAAACGCATATTACTATTTAACCTCTTTTATAAACATTAAAATGAACAAAATACCCCTACGGGGCATAAATTGGTTTTAAATTCGTTTTGGGCATAATGGAAGGTATCCTACTGATATCACAACATATTTAAGGCATATTAACTTGAGAAAACTGTTCATGACTCATTTGGTTACCCGTTATGCATTATACGAGTTCGGTACGGTTTATGTAACTAGTTTGCATAAATTAACCGAAACGGGTCAAAACTTATCATTTTTACTTCAAAATCCAGAATGTGTTTAGTTTACCCATATTATACAAGTCTTCAAACTTGTCGGGTATAAATTACATTCTAATCCGGTCTTCTCTTAATCTTGCGTTTTGAACCGTAAACCTTTCATTAAAACTAACCGGTCTAAGTTAAGACTTAAATAAGACCCGTTAGAAATCTAATAGGTTATTAAAACCTTCGTTCCAGATTAGGAGCCCAGTAAAAGCTTTCTGTACTTGATGATTTGATATACGGCTGGGATTAAAATTATATTTAGCTCAGGTAAATACTTTTGACTTATTTTCCGTTATACGGGCTTTGGATACGGTATTATAATAATACCGCTTGGTCGAGTATGTAGTTATTTAAATCGGATTGTGATTAATACATTTACATAACCCGTTTTAATCTGTCTTGTTTGATACAATGCCTTTGGGGGGTTAATGACCATGTCCTGGATATCATCGGCTCATTCATTAGAAATGGCCACGACTTAAGCACGGGATGTAGGCATACACCTGACAGTTGCGTGTGTAAAAAGGTACCCCACTCGTAAGGAAACTTCTTGTGGGTATTATACCAAGTGGTGTGTCTATTAATCTTAATCGGCTCTTCTAACCGAGTCCAAAATGGACGACAAATATGTAAAACTGTATACAAGATTATTTTTAAATAATTGTCCCAAGTTATAAAAGATTTTTGCCTTGTGCATCTTAAATCAATTTTATAAACACCTTTCAAAAGAGTCAATTAATTGTATTTAACAGTGTAAACTGACGTATTTTCAAAAAGTTAAGTGCAGGTACTAAGCGTAATGGGCTAGAACTCCTGAGTGATTAAATAAAGAGTCTTGCAAGCTTTTATCACTTTAAATCTGTTGAACAATACTCATTTTGTTTTGATCCGCCCGTGGATCCATCTTACAACCCGTTGTGTAATATTTTATGTTACTTTGAATCGGTTTGTAATATTATTACTTTTAGACTTCCGCTGTGCATTAAACTATGATTATTGACCATGATGATATCAACTACGTCACGATACTCCCCACAGGGCCCACCGATAATACGTTGAAATATCAGGGTGTGACAAATATGCTTAGATTTTGTTGGAATCGGTGAAAAATCATGTAGAAATCTGTTAGATTCGAACCGTTCTTGCTGAGATGAGGTCACACTTCGATGTTCATGTGAACCCGTGATGACGTCACCCTTGAACAACCCGAAATCAGGTGATTTCATGGTTTAAATGTAAGATTTGATGGTGAAAATGTTGAGAAAGTGTGTGTTGATGATGAAAGTACAAGGTTTAGGGTGAAAACTTACAAGAATCGCAAGAAATCGAGAGAAACGAGCTTGAGTGCGTGCTGGTCGGACGAAGTTGTCACATCAATGAACAGTTGATGTGATAGGAGGGGTATTTATAGGGGAAAGAGTGAAAGGCGGTGTAAAGTGATTAGGCCGGACAGCCGTTCGATCGGACGGCCATCCAATCGGATGGTCATCCGGTCGGATGTCCATTCGACCTGTTGGTCGTTCGGTTAGATGGCTTGTACGTGTTAGTTTTCCAACTTTCGCTTCGTGCGTTGAGCATTGCGTTGCGTTTAAGCGAGTTGCGAGTAAGCGATGCGAAGTATTACACATTAGTTACATAAATAACATAACCTACCTAACAATCATATAGTAACCTTGCGTTTCGGGCTGCGATGCGATGCGATAGAGTTGCGATTGCGTTTGCGAATAACATCCAACAACATATAAGCACACACAAGTAAAGCACATAATAACATACACACGTAAAACAATATCCATAACTGCGATTCGAATTGCGATGCGGTAGCGTTTAGTAGATTAGCGTTTAGTTACGTTTATCGCATTGTTACTTCACATATTTATAAATTGTAGTCTATAATAACGTTAATTAACACATATCGATTGCCGAGTCAGCGAGTACAAGCAATCAATTAAGCAAGAAATGTCAGATCTGAACGTAAACCTGACGTTGACCTTGACTTTGACTGGTACTTTGACTTCGGAAAGTCGGGTTGTTACACACCTCTTATGCAGATTATTTGTTTCTATTCAAAATTTTAGTTGGAGTAAACATTTGTGATTTTTGTTTTAAATCTTCTGAAGTCTTTTTAACACCATGAACAGGTTTAGGCTTTTATATATGGACAATGATTAGCAATATGTCCAACTTGGTTGCACCTAAAGCACGTTCTACTGTCTGTTACAACAGTAGATCCTTCAACCTGTTCTCGTTGTCTCTTCTGTTCAAAGAACTCTTCATTGGACTGTTTGCTAAATTGAATTTCCTTCTCACTTTCTGAGCTAGCTTCGGACACGAAAGTCATTTTCTTTGCAAACTTTGATTTTCAAAACTCGTTATAGTTTTTCTTACCATATCCCGAACCGTTCCTCCCGTGGTAATAAATTTTTCGTTGATAGTTAGACTAGGAACTTCTTGATTTAGAATAGTAAGATTTTTCCTTTTGAAAGTTCGAAAATCTTGATTACATGACAAATTATCAACTTCAGACATCTCGGCCTTAACCAATTTGAAAACCATTTCGACTTTATTCATATTCACGTTGTGAATCGGAAATTCTGAATCAGAATATAATTTGTCAGATCCACACATTTTATACATGATAACATTTTGGATCTTCACTCAAACTATATCTTGATTTAGTAATGTATTTTTTTATGAAAACTTTCGTCACTTTCAGATTGCGAACTTAAACTCTTTTTGCCAAAGTTCGTTTTTACTTTTTTCAAATTCAGTTTTATCGCTATCACTTTCTAAAACTTTCTCAACAACATCCTTTACCACTTCTGATTCACACTCTAGTTCAGATTTGGTATAAGTCACATCAAGATTATCAACCAGATGGTCTTTCTGTTCAGTTTTCAGTTTTAAATTCAACGCCTTTTCCACCCCATCTGGTTTGTTTTTCGACTAACTATTCTACATTGGGGGTAGAAATTAGTGATAACCCACACCTTGGTTAAGATAACCATACACATATTGCCCTGATTCGTCTTTTCATGTCGGTTTGGGAAGTATAAGATCCGATACATAGGATGCTGCAGAATAACTGATCAACTTCTTATCAACACTCTCAGTTTCTATCCTAGCGGTTTCTAGCTCTTGTTTTAACTTTGCAATTGTGTCGATATGATTATTAATTTCTATTTGTTTATCCATAACAGTGTGTTTGAGCATAGAAATCGTTGCATCATTTTCATTATTTGCGACTCGAAACTGGTTGATTGATTTGTTAAGTTTATCATAAGCTTCTTTCGTATTCTTTAAGTCACTCGACAGATTATCTGTGTGCTTTTTCAAATTTTTAAATTTCTCATATTTTTCGATGCATGATTTGCACGGTTCTATGCATTTCGTGCATTGAAATTGTGTTTCTGTTTTCTCACTTTTAACCTCTTTTACCACTGACTCAACTTTATGCTTATCTTCAGAGGTTTTTACTACCTCTTTTATTGTGTTTTTTTTTTTTCAAAAATACAATTGTTCATCGTTTTAACAAAAAAACAATAAGGTGAAAAACATAATTCACACACACCGGCATACACATAACACACACGTATCCTTCCACCCTCAATCCTATTTTGGTAATTGTGTAACCGGGTAAAGAATCGTGATCATTTGTTTTATAGTCGCCGCCTTTGTGGGCAAGAAGAAGAAGCAACCACCGTCGAAGCCTCCTCTAAACCATTTTACTAGATCTTCCCAACATTGTGAATGTTGTAAGAGTGGGTCTAGATGGTACCCATCATGAAGGGGGTTTCACTGAAACCTTTTGGAAAAGGTATTGTTTCAACGGGTTTTAGGTTTCAGGCGTTGTTATCTTCGGTTGAAGCGAAGAACACTGTTTCATCGGATTTGAAAGATCATGAAGATGATATGTGTTTGTTAAACCAATCGGCATCGACAATCCATACGGTGACAATGAGGTCGTCACTGGAGTTTCAGGGTATTGAATCTTTAGGATCTTTGATTCCGATCCAGGTGATGGTGGTGGTGGAATGGTGCTGGGTTTTGTTTAGATCTAGGATTACATAAGACTTATTTGTGATGTATTAAAATGGCTCTCTATATGTTTTTTCGTTTGGCATATGTTACTCTATTATTGCTTCTTAGCGTTTTTACCAAAACCATACTTTATTATCCCCACACACACATATATATATAGAGGGAGAGAGAGAGAGATTAATCGATAAATACGTCCATAAATAAACGTTTTTACAAGTACACAATTTGTTTCTGGTGATTCATTCAGGAGTTCATAGCAATAAACAAACCAAAAAGATAAACAATATAATAAACAAAGATAGAGACAAGATCATACGAATAAAATAGAAGCATTTGCACATGCCAAACCAAATGACCACCACCAACTACATTAAAACACCGAAAGACAAGAAAAAACAAACACCATTGTACACCCCTAGATCTCTGTTTCCTTAATTTGATTCCCTCACTCCACCACCACTATTACACATACAACACCTTTATACACTTGGGAAACAGATCCAAACTCACATGGGCATCTTCAAAAAACACACAACACTTTGATCCCCCCTTAATCCACCCATGATCTACCCTTTTATTCCATTTCAAATATTTATATATGTTCCTACATTTATGAACCTGTTTTAAATAGGGTATAAAAAACCCTAATTAGAGGAGGTTAACTTGGACATATCTCTGGTGGATCTATTGTATTTCATGTGGCTCTTGACAAGCTGACCAGCTGATATTGCTGACATCAGAGAGAGCTCACCAGCAAGGACTGAACCAGCTACTATTGTGGCTAACACCCTAGCGTTTGACCCTGGCTCACCTTTGCTTGCACCTTTGACACCTAATAGGTTTAAACATGCTGACTGTGAAGCAAGCTGTGTACCACCTCCAACTGTTCCAACCTGAAACAGAATTTACATAATAAAATAAGCTTTCTTGTTCAATAAAAAAAAGTAGGGTTTTTTAACCTATTCAATAGCGGACATATAAACCTGCGTGCATGAATCTATGACAAACATGTGACTTGGTAACTATGTTTATAAGGGAAAGTCACTTGACCGAAAAATTATCAAAATTAACATTATCCATAAAAAAAAATTTCGGATAGGACAAAGAAACAATACCATCCAGTGGCGGATCTAGGATTCACGCCAAGCCGTAACGTTTTATAAATAAGCCGTAACGAAATCGAAAAAACATCAAATTTTTCCAAAATTTACACTAAAAACGTCAAATTTTTCCGAGCCAAGCCGTAGCGGAGGTTACCTCTAGGTCCGCCCCTGATACCATCGGTAAAGTGTGGGCTAATTTTTAGTTATGACCAAAATCTTGAAAACTACAATAAGGTTTACGAAAAAATTAGCAATCAAAATAGGGTGTTGATATCAGTTTACCCTCTCACTCTATCTCTTACTATATATATATATATATATATAGTAAGAGATAGAGTGAGAAAGGATGTCTCAAGATTTTGGGGGTGTACCAATAAGATGACCCTTCAAAATAATATACGCGTAAATCGTGGGATATGAGTCGGTGGCAAAATTTTAACCTATCCTTTTAGCCGCATATAAGAAAATACAGACTATGGATAGCCTTAGCCGGTCGCTTTTTCTTTAAAAGCCAATAATAAGAGACCACATGTTAAGCGTGGGCTAAATTTAGTGGTTTAGCTAACATTTCTATTTATTTTGATAGGAAATAAATTCAATATTTTCATTTTGATACATTTTTACTCACGTTTTTTGGTGATTCTCCCTTATTTCTACGCTACAAACGGAAAATTGAATATAAAGAAGTTTATATATATCACAGTAATTGATTGCCATTGCATTTGTGGTGTTCGAAGCATATAATATCATAATGTAAGATTAATAACACCGGAAACATGCATTTTCGTCATGTGCAGTCACATGAAAATCTTGCTTAGCAAAATATGTTCATATGTTCGTAGCTAATACGTACATAGTAAATTTGTGACAAAGTTTTTCCGTAAAAAAATAGTTATTTGTTTAGTAGTAATATAACTATGTATATAGAGGCTTTTTTTTATTTTTTATTTTTTATTTTTAGGCCGTGTGGGGTTTGTATGATGAGTGGAGGTGCAAATGGATTTTAACCTTAATTTACACGGTCGTAAGTGAATAATTTAATTCAGCTCCGTACGTAATCGATAAATGCATATATAAAAAGGGGGCTAAAATATTTATTCACTACTATAGTTATTAGTCAATAAAGGATTGCTTTCTTGATTACAAGAAATCTCCAATTCAAAATTATGCACTACACGATAATCCAATTAATCTTTTTGTTTGCTAACCTTTTCTTAAGATACTGAATATTTTATAAATTGCAAAGCTTTTTTTTATAGTTTACTCCGACTTTGACAGGGAAATAAAATAATTATCCAACTAGTACTATATATAAAAGTTAACACAATTTGTCTCTGTCATTGATCTATAATACAATACATACATACATGTATATATTATACCAAAATAACCAACAAGAAACGGCCTAAAAAATAATTTTAAATCTGCCGTAATCTTCTTTATCTTTCGAGGTTACTGAAAAAAATAGTTGGTCCCAGATGAAAAATAATTAGGAAAGACAAGGCCACGTAAATATATGGTGTGTAGATTAAGTAATTTTTTTGTTTTAGAAGAATATTAAATTTTGATTTGATTTACGAAATGTGTTTCAAAAATCATGATTATCAACTGATTTATTATAAGGTTATTGATAGTTATGTAAATTAATTTGAAGATTGTGTATGTACCTCTATGGAAGGCATGGTGACCGATATATGAAGATCTTTGCCGTCATTTACGGCTTCCATCATGGTAATGCAATGAGAGCTCTCAACATTCTGAGCAGGATCTTGCCCGGTCGCTAGGTACACTGCGGAGACTATATTGCTAGCATGTGCATTAAAGCCTCCGAGTGCACCAGCCATCGCAGATCCTGTTAGATTCTTGAGCATGTTAAGCTCAACTAGAGCTGCGACAGTTGTTTTCAACACCTTGTGAACCACCTCTTCCTTGATCACTGCCTCGCATACAACAGACTTTCCACGCCCTTCTATCCAGTTTACTGCTGCAGGTTTCTTATCCGAACAATAGTTTCCTATAACAATAATTGATAGAAAAATTAATATAGAAGTATTTGACACATAATCTACGAATGTAACTTATATGATATACAGTTAATACCAGAAATGCCCATGACATCCATATCTGGGAAATCGTCATGAAGGAAATCAAGGACGTTTTGGACACCTTTCGAGACCATGTTCATCCCCATCGCATCTCCGGTTGCACAACAAAACCTTATGTATAAATTCTTGCCAGCAATGGCACATTTAACACTTTGTAGCCTTCCGAATCTGCTTGATCTGCAGATACAACATAAATGTAAGTGTTTCTGGATAAAAAGTCCATATAATATTTGTGAATGTAATTAAATAAATTAAACAATATATTTTTAATAGTATTAGAAATTAATGAATCTCTTTTTTAAATCTTACTAATTACATTAAACTTTACATTACATTACACTATTATTACATTATATTAAATTACATTACATTACATTATATTACCCTACACTGTTATTAATAAAAGAACCTAATAAAAAGTACTTTTAATATTTTAATAACATATATAGTTTTTTTTATACTTTTATTATTTTATTATATTAAACCATGAGTTTTTTTAAATAATAAAATTAATATATTTTCCTACATTTATATCAGACAATATTTTTAACTAATGGTTTAATTAATGCTACTTACCTATTAGAAAAATGAAGTCTACATTTTGGTGCTCATTATTCATTGAATAAAATTACACAAATAAAATAATTAAGTTATATATAAACAAATCGGGTAAAGTTAGAGGATACTTTTTGTGAAGTTAAGTTGGTTGGGTATAATTTAGCATCCTCTTTCTATCCTTCGTCATGGTATTAATGACCACCACCTTTACTTTTTCATATACTTAACTATTCACAATATAAAAATACACATAGATACATACACTGATACACATATAAATTATGTACAAAATATATGTATGTATCATGTATGTTCGCTCAAATACATATACAAGGTAATATTTTAATTGTTTGTCAGGCAAAAATCGTGACTTTCTGAAAATATGTTTTCCAAAATGTTAACAACATAATACAGACCATTAAACCAGAAATATTATTAAAAGATATATAATAATAAAATAAAAATACTGACTTGTTAAACACAAGGGCAAGAGTTTCAAAATTCATCGGATCTTCCAAGAACTGCTTCAACTCCGCCGCTCTCTTTACGCTGCTGAACCTAACCACCGGAGCCCTCGTCATGCCGTCTTTCAACAATATACACGTGGCACCACCGGAGACATATATAGCCTTACACCCTCTATTGGTGCTCGCGACCAAACAACCTTCCGTCGTCGCCATCGGGACCGAAAACTCCGCCCCATTCAACAACAACGGCCCCGCAATCCCCACCGGAATCTGCACATACCCAACCGGCATCTCACAACACTGTCCCAATATCGACTCGTAATCAAACCCTTCTAGCGGAAGCCCGGATAACGACTTCCCAGTTATCCGCTGCAGCGCCTCCCGTCGTATCTTTGTTGCGCGTTTGCAGTCTCCGAGTTTTGACTCGAGAGAGTACGACGGGAGGGATCCATCCACCACCAGTTTTACAATCTCCTCATCCTCCACTGACGAGGAGGATGAGTGATCAGTAACCGGTGGTGGTTTTACTTTTTCTTTATTATTTTCTTTTGTCATCTCCGCCACCTCAGGAGTGGCAGCAACAATGCGGGGAATTAATAATTCCCCGCATTGTTTAGTTGGCTTATCTTCGGCCAACATGATTTGATCCAAACTATCATCTTCTATCTCCCATGAGTCGGGAGATGGTCTGAAGATAGATTGGACAAATTCGATGCCAAAAAAGCCGACGAGATAGACGACGGAGGCGATGAGGGACGCTACGGCGGCGAGCTCCGAGAAGGTGAGGACGTGGAGAGGGACGGAGTTGCGGATCTTCTCGCGCCATCGATGGAGGAGGAAGTACATGACGGAGAAGAAGATGGTGAAGAAGAGGCCGTTGGTTAGGTAAAGTGGGAGAGGGAGGGCGTCGGAGGGTTTTGGTTGGTTGTAGGCTTTTAGAAGTTCGCCGGCGGTTGGTTGTTTTACCGGCCGCTGATGGGATTGGTTCTTGACCGGTCGCCGGTGAACGTCCATATTTGATCGGCGGTGAGATGTTAGAACGGAGAGAGGTGTGGGAGGAGAATGAATGTATTGGGAGGGATTTATAGAGAGTTAAAGACAAAAAACTTGAAACCCATGTACTACGTGTGCTTCCATACAACTCCACCTTTTTCTCGAATTAAATTTGATTTTGTAACTTTTTTTTTTTTTTTTCAAAATACCCATTTTATGTGTGCCTTCATCAACTAGAGCGCTTCACTATTTCGATAAAAGGGAGGCTTAACCTGATTAATTTAGTATTGAAGAGTCTCCCAATATATTACTTCTTGTTTTATAAGGTCTGGGTCAGCATAATTAAGATTCTTGAAGCTAAAATGAGAAAATCTCTTTGGATAGAAACTAGTGTTAATAATAAAATGAACTAGGTGGCTTAGGATTGGGTAACTTAACCCAAGAAAAAAAGGGGGTTGGGTATCACCAGATTAACTCAAAAAGGTTAATGGGGCCCTTCTTTTTAAGTGGGGTTGGAGGTACAGGGTTGAAAATCAAAATCTTTGGAGGAAGATGGTGGAAGCTTGCCATGATAAAATCAATCAAAGGAGTTTACTCCATTTTAACGGTAACATTGCGAGGTGTTGGAAAAATATTGTTAAGTTGATTTCTAATTTAAAATTAAACAGGAAGGGTTTAAACCGTCTGATCTTGGGTAAGATTTGGAACGGGGATGAGATTCGTTTCTGGTTAGACACTTGGATGGGCGACATTCCTTTCATGGAAAGATGGCCTCATTTGTTCGGTTTGGAAGTGTATAAAATATGCAGGGTTGCAGATAGAATGGACGAGAAACAAGTAAATGGTGGATATGTTTGGAATTGATCTAGGTAACCCGAGACTGATGTTGAGCTTAAGGAATGACATGAATGTCAAGAGGTTCTTAACATGGTGATGCTTTCCAATGATAAGGATTCGTGGTTTTAGATAGATGGAGATCAGGATGGATTCTCGTTAAAGGCAGTCAAAAAGGTTTTAATTGAAGATAAGGGGGTTAAGTCATCTTCCTAACTTTGAATGGTGTAAATGGGTGTCTCTCAAATGTAATATTTAACATAAGGTATGGAGATAAAATGATGTTTTTTTATTACTGAGTTCATGCTTGAATACATATACATATGCCCAATTTATAATAAACTGATAACACGAATAAAAGGAAAGACAATAAATGGCTGAGCTGGAGTCTTGGCTGTAAAACAGTTGTGATTGGGCTGGAAATCCTCCTAATATTCTCCATTTATTCTCTTCTTTCCGACACTCCCCCTCAGGTTGAGTAGTGGGGTCACCAATACTTAACTTGCTCAAGCAGCTACTAAAAGCGTTTCCGTTGACGGCCTTTGTAAGAATATCTGCGAGTTGATCTTTTGACGATACATATGGGAGCTCTATGATTCTTTCCTCCAATTTCTCTTTGATAAAATGTCGGTCTACCTCCACATGTTTTGTTCGATCATGTTGTACTGGGTTTTCTGAGATTTGTATTGCAGCCGTATTGTAACACAAAACTTTACTGGGTTCCTTTTGGAAAAAAAACAATGTCTTCTAGTAGCTTCCTGATCCAAAGAACTTCGCTTAACCCTCGAGCTATACCTCTAAATTCTGCTTCTGCACTTGACATAGCAACCACCTTTTGTTTCTTACTTCTCCAGGTAACAAGGTTTCCACCAACCAATGAGAAGTACCCTGATGTTGACATTCGATTTCCCTTATCTATTGCCCAGTCTGCATCAGTGTAGAGCTCAACATTCAGATGTCCATTTGTTTTGAACAACACTCCATGGCCTACGGTCCCCTTGAGATACCTTAAAAGTCTCTGAGCAGCTTCCATGTGGGCAACTTGTGGTTGGTGCATGAACTGAATTACTAGTCCAACCGCATATGCTATATCAGGACGAGTGTGAGAGAGATAAATTAGCTTGCCCACGAGCCGTTGATTCCTTTCTGTGTCCGCAAGCTCCCCATTAAGTTCCATGTGAAGGTTGTGGTTCACCACCATTGGAGTATCTGCGGGTTTACAATAAATCAACCCAGTTTCCGACAGAAGATCAAGGACATACTTTCTTTGACAAATGAAGATCCCCAGTTTAGACCTGAGAACTTCAATCCCGAGGAAATACTTGAGATTCCCTAGATCTTTCATTTCAAAATTTGAAAACAGATTCTCTTTCAGCTGTGCTATTTCTTCTACATCATTTCCGGTAATAATCATGTCGTCTACATATATGATCAAGCAAGTTACAAGGTCGTTTCTTCTCTTGAGGAACAGAGTATGATCAGCATTACTTTGGTGATACCCATATTCTTTCATGGCCAAAGTGAACTTTCCAAACCATGCCCGAGGAGATTGTTTTAGCCCGTATAATGACTTTTTCAACCGACATACTTCCCTTTCTTTAAAACTCCCTGAAAAACCTAGAGGTGCTTCCATGTAGACCTCTTCCGTTAGGTCTCCATGTAGAAATGTGTTTGTAACATCAAACTGGTGGAGAGGCCGCTCTTTATTGGCTGCCACAGAGAAGAGGACTCTGATGGTGTCTATTAAACTGGTAGAGAGGCCACTCCTTATTGGCTGCCACTCCTTATATTTGATTGAATACACCCACCGACATCCAACAGTTTTCTTTCCTTTAGGAAGAACTGTAACGCCCTGCGTTTTTCATACTTTCCATATTTAGAAACCGTTGATTGTAATTCTATTTTTGGAAGTCTTGTATTCTTGTAATCGTTCTTTCGTTGTAATCGATAGGAAATCCGCGACTTGAATCATAATGAAATTCGTGTTTTCGTTACATTTATGTTATATACACTTCATACATGTTTATGCGTTCAAAATATGATACTTTGTTCACAAATTGTGCAAAATGCGTCAAACTTGCAAACTTGTGATTTATATGCTCAATTTACACTATTTCGACACTTAAATCTTGACAAATATTCATGTTTATACTTGTTTTATTTGTGGTTTATGATTAGATTACATAACATACTTTTGATTATGTTTTTTTGTGCTTAAAACATCCAAAATACAACTTAAAACAACAAGTTATGCAAGTCTAGGGACTAAATTGGACAAATATCAAACTTTTGCCCGAACCCGGGGCTCTCACCGGCCGCAACCCGCCCAGAGAGGGTCTTCGTGGGCTGCGCGGCCGTTTGGCCGAGACAGACTTGATCAGACGTGTTTTGGCGGACTTTTGATGTTTATTTTGAGTTTGACCTTGTGTTTAGTGTCTTTAATGCTCACAAAACCCTACACAAACACTTCCCTATAAAACCCAAGCCTTTTCCCCCCACATTTTTCACTTTACAACACTCACAAAACACTCTCAAATCTCCCTCAAATATGTTGTTAATCAGAAGTATAATCACAATCATATCAAGACACTTATGTGAGCATAACTCACGCATTTCTTATTCTTTTTCATTGATTCTTTTTCTCAATCACTTGGAACAACCTAAGGGATGATTCCACAGGTTTTCCATGGAAAACCAAGGTCTGGAACATCACCAAAAAGGCTCCAAAGTGGACTGAAACTTTCTGTTTTGATTCAAACTTTGTTAGTCTTACTTAAACTTGAGTTATCTCATACACATTCCTATGCCCTTATGCTCATAATCAATTGAATGGTTACTTGGGCTTAAAAACAAGGTTGTGACACTTAAAATCAGAGCTTGTGTATTTTGCCAAGTATTGAAGGTGTATTCCGGTATGTATTTATACGTATAGGAATACGTATTTTCTTGTATTTATTAAGTATTTTATACTTAATTTTGTAATTAATTTTCCGGAATATTATTTTTATACAACTAAAAATCATCAAATTTATATTCTTAAAATATTCATATTTTAAGAGAATTTTTATAGAAAAATATCTGTAACTTTACTTGGCAAAAATAAATATACCTTCATATATATCTCAAAAATAATATATATTTTTAAGATTAACTTTAGAAAATATATATTTCTAATTTTCACCCAAAATAATATATTCTTAACTTGCTTAAGAAAATATATATTTTTCTCCACTAAAAAATAAGATATCTTCAAATTGTTTGAGAAAATATATATTTTTCTCCACTCAAAAATAATATATTATCTATTTGACAAAATATGATATATTTTGTAATAGTTATAAAAATCCATATTTTACCGTTTCTTTGGTTTCAAAAATACCGTTCGTGACATTTGTTAAGTTAAGAATTTATTTCCGGAATATATATACTTATAGTCTATACGTTCGTTTGTCCGATTGTCCAATATTCGGGTATAAATTATATATTATTTTCTTGGAATTTTGGTAATATTTTATATTTCAAATTTTGGTATTTTGGTGTGTTATATTATTTTCAAGTTCCTAAAATAATATAACTAATACACATAGTATACAAGTAGCACACAATTTGTGACATCTAAGTATATATTTTCCTAATTATATACTTAGTCATTTTATTATCAAAAATCAACCTCCAATATTTGTAATTTTTGTAATAAAAATTATGGCAAATTTTTATGTTAAAATCAAGATCAAAATTTATTTGTAAACACTTGTTTAAAAATATTTTTCTAAGTGTTTAATTTCTACAAAAATTTTGCCATAGTTTCCCCTTAAAAATAGAGGTTTCCATGCTTAAAAACATATCATTTTCTTTTAAAAACTCATCATCAATCATCATCAATTTACACAAGACTTACCATGAGCCATAATATGCAATTTAACAACATGTCATGAACTTGAAGTTTAACAAAAATGTGTAGTAATTTCACATATTTGTTAGTAAGCTTATTTATCTCTAAAAACATGGTTTTTAGTTTATAAAACTCATTCTTGTGAATTTTCATTCTTCACAACTTGTATGATGATTTTCTAAAAATTAATCTTTTTGTATTTTTCTTGTTACCAACACTTTCTTTAAAAACCAAGTTCATGTTAAATCTTGTAATAAACCTCGGTTTCTTGAAAATATTATCTTTGAAATCTTTTATTCTCAAGACATATAACTTGTAGAAATAATCATCATTCACTAAAACAAATTCATCTTCAAGTTCATGGTTTACATAAAGGATGATCATCACAAATTTCTCAAGATCTATCCTTACACTTGCTAGATCATGTGTTTAATCATCATCTAGCAAGCTTCATATGATGATCTACATCATAATCACAAGAAATCAACAAACAAGTTCAACACATACACTTAAACATCTTTGATTTTCTTGTCTTTAAGCTTTAAGTTAGTGTTAGTGTTCATGCTTATGTTTCCTTGAGATTCTTAAGATTAACAAGTTACATAACACTTTAACCACTAAAATTAGAAGTATAAACAGGGTTTAAGGAGCTTACTACTAGCTCTAAGGCTAGGGAAGAACAAGTATGAAGACGATGAAGAAATAGAGTGGATAAAAGCTCCTAGATGAGGTCCTTCCACTTCCAATGCTTCCAAGCTTCTTAGTTATGCTTGTTACACCTCTAGATCACCTTTGAATGTATGAGAATGGAATGAAGATGATGGTTGTGTGTGAGGGTATGTGAGCCGAGAATGGAGAGGGGAAGAAGGAGGAGTATTGTGGTGTTGAAGTGTTAGAATGATTAGGAGGTTATGCCTTGTGGTTTAAATAAAAATCTCCCAACATGTTATAATCCTATGGTCCTAATGTTCAAGATCAAGTGAGCAAATCAAATAAAATAAGCAAAAGAAATCACAAGTGGGGGGACCCACTTGTGACCGTCAACTATGGGGGGGGGGTCTTGGTTAGCTTTCAAACATTAGTTAGGTATCTTGGTTAGATTTCAAGGGTTTTAGTTAGTGTTTTAGGTGTTTAGTGATTATAGGATGTAACATGGTGTTTGATGCTCATAACTAGCTTGGTAATGTTAAACAATGTTTCTAGTGAAATTTTGGTGTTTCGGGTATTGTCCAGTTGTTCGTTTGGTTACCAGTTCATTAAAGTGCTAAATTGCGCAGTTTAGTGTGCTTTATGTTGTCTTTTATGACAGTTTTGGATTCCTGGCACTTATGAAGGTATTCTGGACCATTAAACCAAATTTCTGCATTATATTTTGGAGTTTAAAAGCTGATTTTTGCTGAATTGTGCAGAATTCTACAGTTTTAGTGTGTTTCGGGCACTTTTCGGCACTTAAATCATCACTCGGAAGGCAGTTTTGTAATCCCTACTTTCCTACACACTATTCTAGTGTAACTCTTGGTTTCGGGGCTCATTCTGTGTCTTAACATCATGTCTGTCTGAGTACTGAACTCCCGTCAGTACTTTTAGTTTGTCTGATAACTGTGCTGACTTTGTTTTGTGCACTAATTGAACCATACTGTGTTGCATGCAATAATGATAAACATTCTTGCAACATAAAATGCATTTGTATGTATATGACAGTAATCAGAAAATCATTCATATAATTGGTTCAAGCATACACAGTCATTAAGGAACAATTACTATTTACATTATACGGAAATACATGGAAAAGTGACAGTTGTCACAGTCTCCCCCCGTTAAGAAAATTTTGTCCCGAAATTTAAGCTGAGTTATCTCTCGCAGGAGCTTTCTCGAAAAGGTGGGGATACTTGGTTTTGAACTGGTCTTCGCGTTCCCACGTGTATTCGGGTCCGTGTTTAGAGTTCCAACGTACCTTGACAAGTTTAATGCGACTCCTTCTTGTTTTCTGGATCTTCCAATCCATTACCTCAACAGGTTGTTCTGTAAATCGGAGTTTGTCGTCGATATGCACCTCATCTACAAGGATGATAACTGTTTCCTGGGTTGGGCTCTTCTTAAGGTTTGACACATGAAACGTATCATGTACACCATTCAGTTCTTCTGGTAATTCTAGTTTGTATGCTACGGTACCAATCTTTTCCAAGATCTTGAATGGCCCAATGTATCGTGGATTCAACTTCCCACGTTTTCCAAACTTTTGCTACACCTTTCCAAGGTGAGACTTTTAACAAAACCCTATCTCCTACCTCGAAATCTAAAGGTTTCTGTCTTCGATCGGCGTAGCTCTTTTGTCGATCACGAGCCACCTTGATGCGTTCTCGGATTTGCATGATTTTGTCGGTTGTTTCTTGAACAAGTTCGGGACCAACCAACTATATATCTCCAGCGTCTGCCCAACACAACGGTGAACGACACTTACGACCATATAGAGCTTCAAACGGTGCAGCTTGTATGCTCGTATGGTAGCTGTTATTATAGGAAAACTCAACTAGAGGTAGATGAGTATCCCAGCTGCCACCTAAATCCATAACGCATGTGCGAAGCATGTCTTCCAGTGTTTGAATGGTCCATTCGCTCTGACCGTCTGTTTGCGGGTGAAAGGTCGTGCTTAGATCTAATTGAGATCCAAAGGCCTCTTGAAAGGATTGCTAGATCCTTGATACAAATCGTCCATCTCTGTCTGAGATTATCAAGATAGGTATTCCATGACGTGCCACTATCTTTTTAAGGTATAATTCTGCCAACTTTCCAGTGCTATCTTTCTCCCGAATTGGCAGGAAGTGTGCAGACTTTGTTAATCGATCCACTATTACCCATATCATATCATGCCCTCTAGGAGTCCTGGGTAATTTCGTTATGAAGTCCATCGAGATTTGCTCCCACTTCCATACGGGTATTTCAGGTTGTTGCAATAGACTAGAAGGTTTCTGATACTCGGCCTTGACCTTAGCATAGGTTAGGCATTTTCCAACATACACGGCTACGTTGCTTTTGAGTTTTAGCCACCAATAATACTCCTTCAAGTATTGGTACATTTTATCCGATCCTGGGTGGATCGAGTATCTCGACTTGTGAGCTTCGTCAAAGATAACCTCTCGAATACCACCATAGAGCGGAACCCAAATGCGTCCCATGAAGTATAAGGTTCCTTCCTCATTTGGCACCAACTTCTTCTCCATGTCTCGGAGATATTCATCCTTAAGATTTTCCTTCTTAAGGGCTTCTGGTTGTGCGTAATGTATGCGTGAAGTGAGATTCGTCCGAACTATCATTTCTAATGCTCGAACCCTTAGAGTCTTAACCCTTTCCTTTCGACTCAATGCGTCTGCTACTACGTTTGCCTTTCCAGGATGATACTTGATCTCACAGTCGTAATCATTTAGCAACTCAACCCATCATCGCTGACGCATATTTAACTCCTTTTGATCGAATATGTACTGCAGACTCTTGTGATCTGTGAAGATAGTACATCGAGTACCATACAAATAATATCGCCAAATCTTCAAGGCAAATATAATAAAGACACGTGTCATGGACTTAAACGTGCAATGAATTGTTTCCGAGGGACTAAAATTGTCAAACAATGTAAATATGCAAGTAAAAGGATCAAACGTGTCATCATGCCAAACTAGTGCCTCTGAATGACCTCATAAGATGTTCATATTCCTTGATGAATAAAATAATTGGACATTGGAAGTCGTTTGTGCTTAAATTGAGAATTTTACGAAGCATAGGGGTTAAAAGTGTCAACATGTTAAAAGTTACCTCTGAGTGGCCTTTAATGAACCCAAAAACATTGTAATAATTAAATATTTCGCTCTCAAGAATGTTGGATATTAATTTTGTGGAGTTTCGATGAAAACAAGACTTTTCGGGTGATCGTACAACTAACCGGGAGCTTAACGGAGTTAGTTTAAGACCCAAGGTCCTTAATAGTTAACTTTGGGGGTCAAAAGTGCAATAAATGGAAGTTATTTAAATAAAAAATGGACCAGGAACCAAAACTGCAAAGTTTGAAAGATTTTTTCCGGTTTAGGGGATCCTCGGGGGCCTCGTAACCCTTCTCTAGGGTTTACGCGGGCCGCGTAGAAGTGTCAGATGCAGAAAGAAAAGGACAGCTGCAAGTTCAGCCTGTTCCACCACCTTTGCAAGCCTGAATTCGATACCAGGGCCTGAGCCAACAGTTTTTCATGCACTAGGGACACCTGGTAACATCTGGGATCAATATAGGGACATTTGGTTTGATCTTGGAGCATCAAATTTGCTATATAAGGGACTTGTGTTCATGAGTTCATTTGCTCATTTCAAGTTTCACTTCAAACCTTACTCTTGGAAGCCTTCTGGAGCTAGAGGAAGTTTTCTTAAGTTCATATTTCGTGCTAAGAGTTATTGTAAGCATTCTTAGCCTCTCTAGTTCAAGTTTTATTAGTTTAATGACCAAAACTCAAAGTCAAAGCCATCGTAATTAAGCTTTGACTTAGTGATTAGTCACTAATGGTCCAGCCATTTCTTGAATTAAAAGTGGCTATGAGTTGGTAATTATGTAGGTAATAAACCCTTAAAAGGGCACCTACTGATTATCACTCTAACTTAGTCAATTGTCGGGTCAAACTTATTAATAAAAAGTCAACAGAAGCTATTTTTACAAATAAATTCATAACTGATAATGCAGGGATTATGGAACATGTTTTAACATTAAAATAACTTGGTAAATAATATAAGAACATGTTTAGGCATGTTCAACCCGACAATTCTGAGTTTAGGCTCGGTTCGCAACCGAAAGTCACAAAAGTAGACTTTTGCTTTGACTTTCAGTTCTGACCCGATTTAGCTAGTTTTAGAAATCCCTTAAGGTTCCTTTAGAACCATATTATATGTTAGTAAAACCCTCTGAGGTTATGCTACATGGTTCCTTAATAATCCGAGTCATTTGCATGTTTCGGTTAAATGCTTAAAATGTTGACCATAACGCCGTTTTGACATTAAAACGAGATTTTTGAAAATGTGAGTGGACAAAAACCTTTATTGCTAATATTTAAGTTTGTCCTAAAAGTTTGACATCAGTTTATGGTCTAAAATGAGAGTTATGCTCGATATCGTAAATGAAAGCTTTTTTATTAATTAAACGGCATTTTTGATATAAATCCTATTTAAACCCAAATTTTGACACCAAACCTTTTATCCACTGATGTAATATTATATTTAGGGATTTTTGGAAATTTTTATTAAATTTTAAACTGATCATAACATAGAGTTCCCGCATAGGCTCGGTGATTGACGATAATGCCCTTTTCGCTAATAAAATGAGTTTTACACATCCTTTACATATCAAACCTTTTTCTACTGATTTTATATAATAAATAAGTTATTTTAAACTGTAAAGGTTGGTAAAAATCTCAGATTTCCTTATTCAACCCGAATATCGTCAAATACCGACTTTTATGCGATTTAGGCGCATAGTATGGTTTAAAACCATATTAGGCACCTAAGGTTTGTTACCTACTGATGTTATGAATAAATTTTTATACTTTAACAGTAAGTAAAAGTTTTGAACTCATATTTCCAAATTTAACCCTTAAAGCATATGTGAAATGACCAAAATGCCCATACGGTGCATAGTTTGGTCATAAATGATAAATTTCACATATGTGAGATATCTTACTGATATAACTTGATAAAATAAATATTTTTACTGATTATTTTAGATCTGAAACGCATATTACTATTTAACCTCTTTTATAAACATTAAAATGAACAAAATACCCCTACGGGGCATAAATTGGTTTTAAATTCGTTTTGGGCATAATGGAAGGTATCCTACTGATATCACAACATATTTAAGGCATATTAACTTGAGAAAACTGTTCATGACTCATTTGGTTACCCGTTATGCATTATACGAGTTCGGTACGGTTTATGTAACTAGTTTGCATAAATTAACCGAAACGGGTCAAAACTTATCATTTTTACTTCAAAATCCAGAATGTGTTTAGTTTACCCATATTATACAAGTCTTCAAACTTGTCGGGTATAAATTACATTCTAATCCGGTCTTCTCTTAATCTTGCGTTTTGAACCGTAAACCTTTCATTAAAACTAACCGGTCTAAGTTAAGACTTAAATAAGACCCGTTAGAAATCTAATAGGTTATTAAAACCTTCGTTCCAGATTAGGAGCCCAGTAAAAGCTTTCTGTACTTGATGATTTGATATACGGCTGGGATTAAAATTATATTTAGCTCAGGTAAATACTTTTGACTTATTTTCCGTTATACGGGCTTTGGATACGGTATTATAATAATACCGCTTGGTCGAGTATGTAGTTATTTAAATCGGATTGTGATTAATACATTTACATAACCCGTTTTAATCTGTCTTGTTTGATACAATGCCTTTGGGGGGTTAATGACCATGTCCTGGATATCATCGGCTCATTCATTAGAAATGGCCACGACTTAAGCACGGGATGTAGGCATACACCTGACAGTTGCGTGTGTAAAAAGGTACCCCACTCGTAAGGAAACTTCTTGTGGGTATTATACCAAGTGGTGTGTCTATTAATCTTAATCGGCTCTTCTAACCGAGTCCAAAATGGACGACAAATATGTAAAACTGTATACAAGATTATTTTTAAATAATTGTCCCAAGTTATAAAAGATTTTTGCCTTGTGCATCTTAAATCAATTTTATAAACACCTTTCAAAAGAGTCAATTAATTGTATTTAACAGTGTAAACTGACGTATTTTCAAAAAGTTAAGTGCAGGTACTAAGCGTAATGGGCTAGAACTCCTGAGTGATTAAATAAAGAGTCTTGCAAGCTTTTATCACTTTAAATCTGTTGAACAATACTCATTTTGTTTTGATCCGCCCGTGGATCCATCTTACAACCCGTTGTGTAATATTTTATGTTACTTTGAATCGGTTTGTAATATTATTACTTTTAGACTTCCGCTGTGCATTAAACTATGATTATTGACCATGATGATATCAACTACGTCACGATACTCCCCACAGGGCCCACCGATAATACGTTGAAATATCAGGGTGTGACAAATATGCTTAGATTTTGTTGGAATCGGTGAAAAATCATGTAGAAATCTGTTAGATTCGAACCGTTCTTGCTGAGATGAGGTCACACTTCGATGTTCATGTGAACCCGTGATGACGTCACCCTTGAACAACCCGAAATCAGGTGATTTCATGGTTTAAATGTAAGATTTGATGGTGAAAATGTTGAGAAAGTGTGTGTTGATGATGAAAGTACAAGGTTTAGGGTGAAAACTTACAAGAATCGCAAGAAATCGAGAGAAACGAGCTTGAGTGCGTGCTGGTCGGACGAAGTTGTCACATCAATGAACAGTTGATGTGATAGGAGGGGTATTTATAGGGGAAAGAGTGAAAGGCGGTGTAAAGTGATTAGGCCGGACAGCCGTTCGATCGGACGGCCATCCAATCGGATGGTCATCCGGTCGGATGTCCATTCGACCTGTTGGTCGTTCGGTTAGATGGCTTGTACGTGTTAGTTTTCCAACTTTCGCTTCGTGCGTTGAGCATTGCGTTGCGTTTAAGCGAGTTGCGAGTAAGCGATGCGAAGTATTACACATTAGTTACATAAATAACATAACCTACCTAACAATCATATAGTAACCTTGCGTTTCGGGCTGCGATGCGATGCGATAGAGTTGCGATTGCGTTTGCGAATAACATCCAACAACATATAAGCACACACAAGTAAAGCACATAATAACATACACACGTAAAACAATATCCATAACTGCGATTCGAATTGCGATGCGGTAGCGTTTAGTAGATTAGCGTTTAGTTACGTTTATCGCATTGTTACTTCACATATTTATAAATTGTAGTCTATAATAACGTTAATTAACACATATCGATTGCCGAGTCAGCGAGTACAAGCAATCAATTAAGCAAGAAATGTCAGATCTGAACGTAAACCTGACGTTGACCTTGACTTTGACTGGTACTTTGACTTCGGAAAGTCGGGTTGTTACACACCTCTTATGCAGATTATTTGTTTCTATTCAAAATTTTAGTTGGAGTAAACATTTGTGATTTTTGTTTTAAATCTTCTGAAGTCTTTTTAACACCATGAACAGGTTTAGGCTTTTATATATGGACAATGATTAGCAATATGTCCAACTTGGTTGCACCTAAAGCACGTTCTACTGTCTGTTACAACAGTAGATCCTTCAACCTGTTCTCGTTGTCTCTTCTGTTCAAAGAACTCTTCATTGGACTGTTTGCTAAATTGAATTTCCTTCTCACTTTCTGAGCTAGCTTCGGACACGAAAGTCATTTTCTTTGCAAACTTTGATTTTCAAAACTCGTTATAGTTTTTCTTACCATATCCCGAACCGTTCCTCCCGTGGTAATAAATTTTTCGTTGATAGTTAGACTAGGAACTTCTTGATTTAGAATAGTAAGATTTTTCCTTTTGAAAGTTCGAAAATCTTGATTACATGACAAATTATCAACTTCAGACATCTCGGCCTTAACCAATTTGAAAACCATTTCGACTTTATTCATATTCACGTTGTGAATCGGAAATTCTGAATCAGAATATAATTTGTCAGATCCACACATTTTATACATGATAACATTTTGGATCTTCACTCAAACTATATCTTGATTTAGTAATGTATTTTTTTATGAAAACTTTCGTCACTTTCAGATTGCGAACTTAAACTCTTTTTGCCAAAGTTCGTTTTTACTTTTTTCAAATTCAGTTTTATCGCTATCACTTTCTAAAACTTTCTCAACAACATCCTTTACCACTTCTGATTCACACTCTAGTTCAGATTTGGTATAAGTCACATCAAGATTATCAACCAGATGGTCTTTCTGTTCAGTTTTCAGTTTTAAATTCAACGCCTTTTCCACCCCATCTGGTTTGTTTTTCGACTAACTATTCTACATTGGGGGTAGAAATTAGTGATAACCCACACCTTGGTTAAGATAACCATACACATATTGCCCTGATTCGTCTTTTCATGTCGGTTTGGGAAGTATAAGATCCGATACATAGGATGCTGCAGAATAACTGATCAACTTCTTATCAACACTCTCAGTTTCTATCCTAGCGGTTTCTAGCTCTTGTTTTAACTTTGCAATTGTGTCGATATGATTATTAATTTCTATTTGTTTATCCATAACAGTGTGTTTGAGCATAGAAATCGTTGCATCATTTTCATTATTTGCGACTCGAAACTGGTTGATTGATTTGTTAAGTTTATCATAAGCTTCTTTCGTATTCTTTAAGTCACTCGACAGATTATCTGTGTGCTTTTTCAAATTTTTAAATTTCTCATATTTTTCGATGCATGATTTGCACGGTTCTATGCATTTCGTGCATTGAAATTGTGTTTCTGTTTTCTCACTTTTAACCTCTTTTACCACTGACTCAACTTTATGCTTATCTTCAGAGGTTTTTACTACCTCTTTTATTGTGTGTTTTTTTTTTCAAAAATACAATTGTTCATCGTTTTAACAAAAAAACAATAAGGTGAAAAACATAATTCACACACACCGGCATACACATAACACACACGTATCCTTCCACCCTCAATCCTATTTTGGTAATTGTGTAACCGGGTAAAGAATCGTGATCATTTGTTTTATAGTCGCCGCCTTTGTGGGCAAGAAGAAGAAGCAACCACCGTCGAAGCCTCCTCTAAACCATTTTACTAGATCTTCCCAACATTGTGAATGTTGTAAGAGTGGGTCTAGATGGTACCCATCATGAAGGGGGTTTCACTGAAACCTTTTGGAAAAGGTATTGTTTCAACGGGTTTTAGGTTTCAGGCGTTGTTATCTTCGGTTGAAGCGAAGAACACTGTTTCATCGGATTTGAAAGATCATGAAGATGATATGTGTTTGTTAAACCAATCGGCATCGACAATCCATACGGTGACAATGAGGTCGTCACTGGAGTTTCAGGGTATTGAATCTTTAGGATCTTTGATTCCGATCCAGGTGATGGTGGTGGTGGAATGGTGCTGGGTTTTGTTTAGATCTAGGATTACATAAGACTTATTTGTGATGTATTAAAATGGCTCTCTATATGTTTTTTCGTTTGGCATATGTTACTCTATTATTGCTTCTTAGCGTTTTTACCAAAACCATACTTTATTATCCCCACACACACATATATATATAGAGGGAGAGAGAGAGAGATTAATCGATAAATACGTCCATAAATAAACGTTTTTACAAGTACACAATTTGTTTCTGGTGATTCATTCAGGAGTTCATAGCAATAAACAAACCAAAAAGATAAACAATATAATAAACAAAGATAGAGACAAGATCATACGAATAAAATAGAAGCATTTGCACATGCCAAACCAAATGACCACCACCAACTACATTAAAACACCGAAAGACAAGAAAAAACAAACACCATTGTACACCCCTAGATCTCTGTTTCCTTAATTTGATTCCCTCACTCCACCACCACTATTACACATACAACACCTTTATACACTTGGGAAACAGATCCAAACTCACATGGGCATCTTCAAAAAACACACAACACTTTGATCCCCCCTTAATCCACCCATGATCTACCCTTTTATTCCATTTCAAATATTTATATATGTTCCTACATTTATGAACCTGTTTTAAATAGGGTATAAAAAACCCTAATTAGAGGAGGTTAACTTGGACATATCTCTGGTGGATCTATTGTATTTCATGTGGCTCTTGACAAGCTGACCAGCTGATATTGCTGACATCAGAGAGAGCTCACCAGCAAGGACTGAACCAGCTACTATTGTGGCTAACACCCTAGCGTTTGACCCTGGCTCACCTTTGCTTGCACCTTTGACACCTAATAGGTTTAAACATGCTGACTGTGAAGCAAGCTGTGTACCACCTCCAACTGTTCCAACCTGAAACAGAATTTACATAATAAAATAAGCTTTCTTGTTCAATAAAAAAAAGTAGGGTTTTTTAACCTATTCAATAGCGGACATATAAACCTGCGTGCATGAATCTATGACAAACATGTGACTTGGTAACTATGTTTATAAGGGAAAGTCACTTGACCGAAAAATTATCAAAATTAACATTATCCATAAAAAAAAATTTCGGATAGGACAAAGAAACAATACCATCCAGTGGCGGATCTAGGATTCACGCCAAGCCGTAACGTTTTATAAATAAGCCGTAACGAAATCGAAAAAACATCAAATTTTTCCAAAATTTACACTAAAAACGTCAAATTTTTCCGAGCCAAGCCGTAGCGGAGGTTACCTCTAGGTCCGCCCCTGATACCATCGGTAAAGTGTGGGCTAATTTTTAGTTATGACCAAAATCTTGAAAACTACAATAAGGTTTACGAAAAAATTAGCAATCAAAATAGGGTGTTGATATCAGTTTACCCTCTCACTCTATCTCTTACTATATATATATATATATATATATATATATATATATATATATATATATATATATATATAGTAAGAGATAGAGTGAGAAAGGATGTCTCAAGATTTTGGGGGTGTACCAATAAGATGACCCTTCAAAATAATATACGCGTAAATCGTGGGATATGAGTCGGTGGCAAAATTTTAACCTATCCTTTTAGCCGCATATAAGAAAATACAGACTATGGATAGCCTTAGCCGGTCGCTTTTTCTTTAAAAGCCAATAATAAGAGACCACATGTTAAGCGTGGGCTAAATTTAGTGGTTTAGCTAACATTTCTATTTATTTTGATAGGAAATAAATTCAATATTTTCATTTTGATACATTTTTACTCACGTTTTTTGGTGATTCTCCCTTATTTCTACGCTACAAACGGAAAATTGAATATAAAGAAGTTTATATATATCACAGTAATTGATTGCCATTGCATTTGTGGTGTTCGAAGCATATAATATCATAATGTAAGATTAATAACACCGGAAACATGCATTTTCGTCATGTGCAGTCACATGAAAATCTTGCTTAGCAAAATATGTTCATATGTTCGTAGCTAATACGTACATAGTAAATTTGTGACAAAGTTTTTCCGTAAAAAAATAGTTATTTGTTTAGTAGTAATATAACTATGTATATAGAGGCTTTTTTTTATTTTTTATTTTTTATTTTTAGGCCGTGTGGGGTTTGTATGATGAGTGGAGGTGCAAATGGATTTTAACCTTAATTTACACGGTCGTAAGTGAATAATTTAATTCAGCTCCGTACGTAATCGATAAATGCATATATAAAAAGGGGGCTAAAATATTTATTCACTACTATAGTTATTAGTCAATAAAGGATTGCTTTCTTGATTACAAGAAATCTCCAATTCAAAATTATGCACTACACGATAATCCAATTAATCTTTTTGTTTGCTAACCTTTTCTTAAGATACTGAATATTTTATAAATTGCAAAGCTTTTTTTTATAGTTTACTCCGACTTTGACAGGGAAATAAAATAATTATCCAACTAGTACTATATATAAAAGTTAACACAATTTGTCTCTGTCATTGATCTATAATACAATACATACATACATGTATATATTATACCAAAATAACCAACAAGAAACGGCCTAAAAAATAATTTTAAATCTGCCGTAATCTTCTTTATCTTTCGAGGTTACTGAAAAAAATAGTTGGTCCCAGATGAAAAATAATTAGGAAAGACAAGGCCACGTAAATATATGGTGTGTAGATTAAGTAATTTTTTTGTTTTAGAAGAATATTAAATTTTGATTTGATTTACGAAATGTGTTTCAAAAATCATGATTATCAACTGATTTATTATAAGGTTATTGATAGTTATGTAAATTAATTTGAAGATTGTGTATGTACCTCTATGGAAGGCATGGTGACCGATATATGAAGATCTTTGCCGTCATTTACGGCTTCCATCATGGTAATGCAATGAGAGCTCTCAACATTCTGAGCAGGATCTTGCCCGGTCGCTAGGTACACTGCGGAGACTATATTGCTAGCATGTGCATTAAAGCCTCCGAGTGCACCAGCCATCGCAGATCCTGTTAGATTCTTGAGCATGTTAAGCTCAACTAGAGCTGCGACAGTTGTTTTCAACACCTTGTGAACCACCTCTTCCTTGATCACTGCCTCGCATACAACAGACTTTCCACGCCCTTCTATCCAGTTTACTGCTGCAGGTTTCTTATCCGAACAATAGTTTCCTATAACAATAATTGATAGAAAAATTAATATAGAAGTATTTGACACATAATCTACGAATGTAACTTATATGATATACAGTTAATACCAGAAATGCCCATGACATCCATATCTGGGAAATCGTCATGAAGGAAATCAAGGACGTTTTGGACACCTTTCGAGACCATGTTCATCCCCATCGCATCTCCGGTTGCACAACAAAACCTTATGTATAAATTCTTGCCAGCAATGGCACATTTAACACTTTGTAGCCTTCCGAATCTGCTTGATCTGCAGATACAACATAAATGTAAGTGTTTCTGGATAAAAAGTCCATATAATATTTGTGAATGTAATTAAATAAATTAAACAATATATTTTTAATAGTATTAGAAATTAATGAATCTCTTTTTTAAATCTTACTAATTACATTAAACTTTACATTACATTACACTATTATTACATTATATTAAATTACATTACATTACATTATATTACCCTACACTGTTATTAATAAAAGAACCTAATAAAAAGTACTTTTAATATTTTAATAACATATATAGTTTTTTTTATACTTTTATTATTTTATTATATTAAACCATGAGTTTTTTTAAATAATAAAATTAATATATTTTCCTACATTTATATCAGACAATATTTTTAACTAATGGTTTAATTAATGCTACTTACCTATTAGAAAAATGAAGTCTACATTTTGGTGCTCATTATTCATTGAATAAAATTACACAAATAAAATAATTAAGTTATATATAAACAAATCGGGTAAAGTTAGAGGATACTTTTTGTGAAGTTAAGTTGGTTGGGTATAATTTAGCATCCTCTTTCTATCCTTCGTCATGGTATTAATGACCACCACCTTTACTTTTTCATATACTTAACTATTCACAATATAAAAATACACATAGATACATACACTGATACACATATAAATTATGTACAAAATATATGTATGTATCATGTATGTTCGCTCAAATACATATACAAGGTAATATTTTAATTGTTTGTCAGGCAAAAATCGTGACTTTCTGAAAATATGTTTTCCAAAATGTTAACAACATAATACAGACCATTAAACCAGAAATATTATTAAAAGATATATAATAATAAAATAAAAATACTGACTTGTTAAACACAAGGGCAAGAGTTTCAAAATTCATCGGATCTTCCAAGAACTGCTTCAACTCCGCCGCTCTCTTTACGCTGCTGAACCTAACCACCGGAGCCCTCGTCATGCCGTCTTTCAACAATATACACGTGGCACCACCGGAGACATATATAGCCTTACACCCTCTATTGGTGCTCGCGACCAAACAACCTTCCGTCGTCGCCATCGGGACCGAAAACTCCGCCCCATTCAACAACAACGGCCCCGCAATCCCCACCGGAATCTGCACATACCCAACCGGCATCTCACAACACTGTCCCAATATCGACTCGTAATCAAACCCTTCTAGCGGAAGCCCGGATAACGACTTCCCAGTTATCCGCTGCAGCGCCTCCCGTCGTATCTTTGTTGCGCGTTTGCAGTCTCCGAGTTTTGACTCGAGAGAGTACGACGGGAGGGATCCATCCACCACCAGTTTTACAATCTCCTCATCCTCCACTGACGAGGAGGATGAGTGATCAGTAACCGGTGGTGGTTTTACTTTTTCTTTATTATTTTCTTTTGTCATCTCCGCCACCTCAGGAGTGGCAGCAACAATGCGGGGAATTAATAATTCCCCGCATTGTTTAGTTGGCTTATCTTCGGCCAACATGATTTGATCCAAACTATCATCTTCTATCTCCCATGAGTCGGGAGATGGTCTGAAGATAGATTGGACAAATTCGATGCCAAAAAAGCCGACGAGATAGACGACGGAGGCGATGAGGGACGCTACGGCGGCGAGCTCCGAGAAGGTGAGGACGTGGAGAGGGACGGAGTTGCGGATCTTCTCGCGCCATCGATGGAGGAGGAAGTACATGACGGAGAAGAAGATGGTGAAGAAGAGGCCGTTGGTTAGGTAAAGTGGGAGAGGGAGGGCGTCGGAGGGTTTTGGTTGGTTGTAGGCTTTTAGAAGTTCGCCGGCGGTTGGTTGTTTTACCGGCCGCTGATGGGATTGGTTCTTGACCGGTCGCCGGTGAACGTCCATATTTGATCGGCGGTGAGATGTTAGAACGGAGAGAGGTGTGGGAGGAGAATGAATGTATTGGGAGGGATTTATAGAGAGTTAAAGACAAAAAACTTGAAACCCATGTACTACGTGTGCTTCCATACAACTCCACCTTTTTCTCGAATTAAATTTGATTTTGTAACTTTTTTTTTTTTTTTTCAAAATACCCATTTTATGTGTGCCTTCATCAACTAGAGCGCTTCACTATTTCGATAAAAGGGAGGCTTAACCTGATTAATTTAGTATTGAAGAGTCTCCCAATATATTACTTCTTGTTTTATAAGGTCTGGGTCAGCATAATTAAGATTCTTGAAGCTAAAATGAGAAAATCTCTTTGGATAGAAACTAGTGTTAATAATAAAATGAACTAGGTGGCTTAGGATTGGGTAACTTAACCCAAGAAAAAAAGGGGGTTGGGTATCACCAGATTAACTCAAAAAGGTTAATGGGGCCCTTCTTTTTAAGTGGGGTTGGAGGTACAGGGTTGAAAATCAAAATCTTTGGAGGAAGATGGTGGAAGCTTGCCATGATAAAATCAATCAAAGGAGTTTACTCCATTTTAACGGTAACATTGCGAGGTGTTGGAAAAATATTGTTAAGTTGATTTCTAATTTAAAATTAAACAGGAAGGGTTTAAACCGTCTGATCTTGGGTAAGATTTGGAACGGGGATGAGATTCGTTTCTGGTTAGACACTTGGATGGGCGACATTCCTTTCATGGAAAGATGGCCTCATTTGTTCGGTTTGGAAGTGTATAAAATATGCAGGGTTGCAGATAGAATGGACGAGAAACAAGTAAATGGTGGATATGTTTGGAATTGATCTAGGTAACCCGAGACTGATGTTGAGCTTAAGGAATGACATGAATGTCAAGAGGTTCTTAACATGGTGATGCTTTCCAATGATAAGGATTCGTGGTTTTAGATAGATGGAGATCAGGATGGATTCTCGTTAAAGGCAGTCAAAAAGGTTTTAATTGAAGATAAGGGGGTTAAGTCATCTTCCTAACTTTGAATGGTGTAAATGGGTGTCTCTCAAATGTAATATTTAACATAAGGTATGGAGATAAAATGATGTTTTTTTATTACTGAGTTCATGCTTGAATACATATACATATGCCCAATTTATAATAAACTGATAACACGAATAAAAGGAAAGACAATAAATGGCTGAGCTGGAGTCTTGGCTGTAAAACAGTTGTGATTGGGCTGGAAATCCTCCTAATATTCTCCATTTATTCTCTTCTTTCCGACACTCCCCCTCAGGTTGAGTAGTGGGGTCACCAATACTTAACTTGCTCAAGCAGCTACTAAAAGCGTTTCCGTTGACGGCCTTTGTAAGAATATCTGCGAGTTGATCTTTTGACGATACATATGGGAGCTCTATGATTCTTTCCTCCAATTTCTCTTTGATAAAATGTCGGTCTACCTCCACATGTTTTGTTCGATCATGTTGTACTGGGTTTTCTGAGATTTGTATTGCAGCCGTATTGTAACACAAAACTTTACTGGGTTCCTTTTGGAAAAAAAACAATGTCTTCTAGTAGCTTCCTGATCCAAAGAACTTCGCTTAACCCTCGAGCTATACCTCTAAATTCTGCTTCTGCACTTGACATAGCAACCACCTTTTGTTTCTTACTTCTCCAGGTAACAAGGTTTCCACCAACCAATGAGAAGTACCCTGATGTTGACATTCGATTTCCCTTATCTATTGCCCAGTCTGCATCAGTGTAGAGCTCAACATTCAGATGTCCATTTGTTTTGAACAACACTCCATGGCCTACGGTCCCCTTGAGATACCTTAAAAGTCTCTGAGCAGCTTCCATGTGGGCAACTTGTGGTTGGTGCATGAACTGAATTACTAGTCCAACCGCATATGCTATATCAGGACGAGTGTGAGAGAGATAAATTAGCTTGCCCACGAGCCGTTGATTCCTTTCTGTGTCCGCAAGCTCCCCATTAAGTTCCATGTGAAGGTTGTGGTTCACCACCATTGGAGTATCTGCGGGTTTACAATAAATCAACCCAGTTTCCGACAGAAGATCAAGGACATACTTTCTTTGACAAATGAAGATCCCCAGTTTAGACCTGAGAACTTCAATCCCGAGGAAATACTTGAGATTCCCTAGATCTTTCATTTCAAAATTTGAAAACAGATTCTCTTTCAGCTGTGCTATTTCTTCTACATCATTTCCGGTAATAATCATGTCGTCTACATATATGATCAAGCAAGTTACAAGGTCGTTTCTTCTCTTGAGGAACAGAGTATGATCAGCATTACTTTGGTGATACCCATATTCTTTCATGGCCAAAGTGAACTTTCCAAACCATGCCCGAGGAGATTGTTTTAGCCCGTATAATGACTTTTTCAACCGACATACTTCCCTTTCTTTAAAACTCCCTGAAAAACCTAGAGGTGCTTCCATGTAGACCTCTTCCGTTAGGTCTCCATGTAGAAATGTGTTTGTAACATCAAACTGGTGGAGAGGCCGCTCTTTATTGGCTGCCACAGAGAAGAGGACTCTGATGGTGTCTATTAAACTGGTAGAGAGGCCACTCCTTATTGGCTGCCACTCCTTATATTTGATTGAATACACCCACCGACATCCAACAGTTTTCTTTCCTTTAGGAAGAACTGTAACGCCCTGCGTTTTTCATACTTTCCATATTTAGAAACCGTTGATTGTAATTCTATTTTTGGAAGTCTTGTATTCTTGTAATCGTTCTTTCGTTGTAATCGATAGGAAATCCGCGACTTGAATCATAATGAAATTCGTGTTTTCGTTACATTTATGTTATATACACTTCATACATGTTTATGCGTTCAAAATATGATACTTTGTTCACAAATTGTGCAAAATGCGTCAAACTTGCAAACTTGTGATTTATATGCTCAATTTACACTATTTCGACACTTAAATCTTGACAAATATTCATGTTTATACTTGTTTTATTTGTGGTTTATGATTAGATTACATAACATACTTTTGATTATGTTTTTTTGTGCTTAAAACATCCAAAATACAACTTAAAACAACAAGTTATGCAAGTCTAGGGACTAAATTGGACAAATATCAAACTTTTGCCCGAACCCGGGGCTCTCACCGGCCGCAACCCGCCCAGAGAGGGTCTTCGTGGGCTGCGCGGCCGTTTGGCCGAGACAGACTTGATCAGACGTGTTTTGGCGGACTTTTGATGTTTATTTTGAGTTTGACCTTGTGTTTAGTGTCTTTAATGCTCACAAAACCCTACACAAACACTTCCCTATAAAACCCAAGCCTTTTCCCCCCACATTTTTCACTTTACAACACTCACAAAACACTCTCAAATCTCCCTCAAATATGTTGTTAATCAGAAGTATAATCACAATCATATCAAGACACTTATGTGAGCATAACTCACGCATTTCTTATTCTTTTTCATTGATTCTTTTTCTCAATCACTTGGAACAACCTAAGGGATGATTCCACAGGTTTTCCATGGAAAACCAAGGTCTGGAACATCACCAAAAAGGCTCCAAAGTGGACTGAAACTTTCTGTTTTGATTCAAACTTTGTTAGTCTTACTTAAACTTGAGTTATCTCATACACATTCCTATGCCCTTATGCTCATAATCAATTGAATGGTTACTTGGGCTTAAAAACAAGGTTGTGACACTTAAAATCAGAGCTTGTGTATTTTGCCAAGTATTGAAGGTGTATTCCGGTATGTATTTATACGTATAGGAATACGTATTTTCTTGTATTTATTAAGTATTTTATACTTAATTTTGTAATTAATTTTCCGGAATATTATTTTTATACAACTAAAAATCATCAAATTTATATTCTTAAAATATTCATATTTTAAGAGAATTTTTATAGAAAAATATCTGTAACTTTACTTGGCAAAAATAAATATACCTTCATATATATCTCAAAAATAATATATATTTTTAAGATTAACTTTAGAAAATATATATTTCTAATTTTCACCCAAAATAATATATTCTTAACTTGCTTAAGAAAATATATATTTTTCTCCACTAAAAAATAAGATATCTTCAAATTGTTTGAGAAAATATATATTTTTCTCCACTCAAAAATAATATATTATCTATTTGACAAAATATGATATATTTTGTAATAGTTATAAAAATCCATATTTTACCGTTTCTTTGGTTTCAAAAATACCGTTCGTGACATTTGTTAAGTTAAGAATTTATTTCCGGAATATATATACTTATAGTCTATACGTTCGTTTGTCCGATTGTCCAATATTCGGGTATAAATTATATATTATTTTCTTGGAATTTTGGTAATATTTTATATTTCAAATTTTGGTATTTTGGTGTGTTATATTATTTTCAAGTTCCTAAAATAATATAACTAATACACATAGTATACAAGTAGCACACAATTTGTGACATCTAAGTATATATTTTCCTAATTATATACTTAGTCATTTTATTATCAAAAATCAACCTCCAATATTTGTAATTTTTGTAATAAAAATTATGGCAAATTTTTATGTTAAAATCAAGATCAAAATTTATTTGTAAACACTTGTTTAAAAATATTTTTCTAAGTGTTTAATTTCTACAAAAATTTTGCCATAGTTTCCCCTTAAAAATAGAGGTTTCCATGCTTAAAAACATATCATTTTCTTTTAAAAACTCATCATCAATCATCATCAATTTACACAAGACTTACCATGAGCCATAATATGCAATTTAACAACATGTCATGAACTTGAAGTTTAACAAAAATGTGTAGTAATTTCACATATTTGTTAGTAAGCTTATTTATCTCTAAAAACATGGTTTTTAGTTTATAAAACTCATTCTTGTGAATTTTCATTCTTCACAACTTGTATGATGATTTTCTAAAAATTAATCTTTTTGTATTTTTCTTGTTACCAACACTTTCTTTAAAAACCAAGTTCATGTTAAATCTTGTAATAAACCTCGGTTTCTTGAAAATATTATCTTTGAAATCTTTTATTCTCAAGACATATAACTTGTAGAAATAATCATCATTCACTAAAACAAATTCATCTTCAAGTTCATGGTTTACATAAAGGATGATCATCACAAATTTCTCAAGATCTATCCTTACACTTGCTAGATCATGTGTTTAATCATCATCTAGCAAGCTTCATATGATGATCTACATCATAATCACAAGAAATCAACAAACAAGTTCAACACATACACTTAAACATCTTTGATTTTCTTGTCTTTAAGCTTTAAGTTAGTGTTAGTGTTCATGCTTATGTTTCCTTGAGATTCTTAAGATTAACAAGTTACATAACACTTTAACCACTAAAATTAGAAGTATAAACAGGGTTTAAGGAGCTTACTACTAGCTCTAAGGCTAGGGAAGAACAAGTATGAAGACGATGAAGAAATAGAGTGGATAAAAGCTCCTAGATGAGGTCCTTCCACTTCCAATGCTTCCAAGCTTCTTAGTTATGCTTGTTACACCTCTAGATCACCTTTGAATGTATGAGAATGGAATGAAGATGATGGTTGTGTGTGAGGGTATGTGAGCCGAGAATGGAGAGGGGAAGAAGGAGGAGTATTGTGGTGTTGAAGTGTTAGAATGATTAGGAGGTTATGCCTTGTGGTTTAAATAAAAATCTCCCAACATGTTATAATCCTATGGTCCTAATGTTCAAGATCAAGTGAGCAAATCAAATAAAATAAGCAAAAGAAATCACAAGTGGGGGGACCCACTTGTGACCGTCAACTATGGGGGGGGGGGGGTCTTGGTTAGCTTTCAAACATTAGTTAGGTATCTTGGTTAGATTTCAAGGGTTTTAGTTAGTGTTTTAGGTGTTTAGTGATTATAGGATGTAACATGGTGTTTGATGCTCATAACTAGCTTGGTAATGTTAAACAATGTTTCTAGTGAAATTTTGGTGTTTCGGGTATTGTCCAGTTGTTCGTTTGGTTACCAGTTCATTAAAGTGCTAAATTGCGCAGTTTAGTGTGCTTTATGTTGTCTTTTATGACAGTTTTGGATTCCTGGCACTTATGAAGGTATTCTGGACCATTAAACCAAATTTCTGCATTATATTTTGGAGTTTAAAAGCTGATTTTTGCTGAATTGTGCAGAATTCTACAGTTTTAGTGTGTTTCGGGCACTTTTCGGCACTTAAATCATCACTCGGAAGGCAGTTTTGTAATCCCTACTTTCCTACACACTATTCTAGTGTAACTCTTGGTTTCGGGGCTCATTCTGTGTCTTAACATCATGTCTGTCTGAGTACTGAACTCCCGTCAGTACTTTTAGTTTGTCTGATAACTGTGCTGACTTTGTTTTGTGCACTAATTGAACCATACTGTGTTGCATGCAATAATGATAAACATTCTTGCAACATAAAATGCATTTGTATGTATATGACAGTAATCAGAAAATCATTCATATAATTGGTTCAAGCATACACAGTCATTAAGGAACAATTACTATTTACATTATACGGAAATACATGGAAAAGTGACAGTTGTCACAGTCTCCCCCCGTTAAGAAAATTTTGTCCCGAAATTTAAGCTGAGTTATCTCTCGCAGGAGCTTTCTCGAAAAGGTGGGGATACTTGGTTTTGAACTGGTCTTCGCGTTCCCACGTGTATTCGGGTCCGTGTTTAGAGTTCCAACGTACCTTGACAAGTTTAATGCGACTCCTTCTTGTTTTCTGGATCTTCCAATCCATTACCTCAACAGGTTGTTCTGTAAATCGGAGTTTGTCGTCGATATGCACCTCATCTACAAGGATGATAACTGTTTCCTGGGTTGGGCTCTTCTTAAGGTTTGACACATGAAACGTATCATGTACACCATTCAGTTCTTCTGGTAATTCTAGTTTGTATGCTACGGTACCAATCTTTTCCAAGATCTTGAATGGCCCAATGTATCGTGGATTCAACTTCCCACGTTTTCCAAACTTTTGCTACACCTTTCCAAGGTGAGACTTTTAACAAAACCCTATCTCCTACCTCGAAATCTAAAGGTTTCTGTCTTCGATCGGCGTAGCTCTTTTGTCGATCACGAGCCACCTTGATGCGTTCTCGGATTTGCATGATTTTGTCGGTTGTTTCTTGAACAAGTTCGGGACCAACCAACTATATATCTCCAGCGTCTGCCCAACACAACGGTGAACGACACTTACGACCATATAGAGCTTCAAACGGTGCAGCTTGTATGCTCGTATGGTAGCTGTTATTATAGGAAAACTCAACTAGAGGTAGATGAGTATCCCAGCTGCCACCTAAATCCATAACGCATGTGCGAAGCATGTCTTCCAGTGTTTGAATGGTCCATTCGCTCTGACCGTCTGTTTGCGGGTGAAAGGTCGTGCTTAGATCTAATTGAGATCCAAAGGCCTCTTGAAAGGATTGCTAGATCCTTGATACAAATCGTCCATCTCTGTCTGAGATTATCAAGATAGGTATTCCATGACGTGCCACTATCTTTTTAAGGTATAATTCTGCCAACTTTCCAGTGCTATCTTTCTCCCGAATTGGCAGGAAGTGTGCAGACTTTGTTAATCGATCCACTATTACCCATATCATATCATGCCCTCTAGGAGTCCTGGGTAATTTCGTTATGAAGTCCATCGAGATTTGCTCCCACTTCCATACGGGTATTTCAGGTTGTTGCAATAGACTAGAAGGTTTCTGATACTCGGCCTTGACCTTAGCATAGGTTAGGCATTTTCCAACATACACGGCTACGTTGCTTTTGAGTTTTAGCCACCAATAATACTCCTTCAAGTATTGGTACATTTTATCCGATCCTGGGTGGATCGAGTATCTCGACTTGTGAGCTTCGTCAAAGATAACCTCTCGAATACCACCATAGAGCGGAACCCAAATGCGTCCCATGAAGTATAAGGTTCCTTCCTCATTTGGCACCAACTTCTTCTCCATGTCTCGGAGATATTCATCCTTAAGATTTTCCTTCTTAAGGGCTTCTGGTTGTGCGTAATGTATGCGTGAAGTGAGATTCGTCCGAACTATCATTTCTAATGCTCGAACCCTTAGAGTCTTAACCCTTTCCTTTCGACTCAATGCGTCTGCTACTACGTTTGCCTTTCCAGGATGATACTTGATCTCACAGTCGTAATCATTTAGCAACTCAACCCATCATCGCTGACGCATATTTAACTCCTTTTGATCGAATATGTACTGCAGACTCTTGTGATCTGTGAAGATAGTACATCGAGTACCATACAAATAATATCGCCAAATCTTCAAGGCAAATACCACCGCGCCTAGCTCCAGGTCATGGGTGGTATAATTCTTCTCATGTACTTTCAGTTGTCGTTATGCATAAGCGATGACTTTTTGGCGTTGCATGAGCACGCAACCCAATCCCTGACGTGAAGCGTCGCAATATACTACGAAGTCTTCAGTGCCTTCGAGTAGAGATAGTATCGGTGCATCGCATAGCTTGTTTTTGAGTAGTTGGAAGGCTTCTTCCTGCTTGTCTCCCCAGTCATACTTCTTGTCTTTCTGAGTAAGGGAAGTTAACGGTTGAGCTATTTTGGAGAAGTTCTCAATAAATCTGCGGTAATAGCCCGCTAATCCCAAAAGCTGTCAAATTTCAGTCGGTGTTTTGGGAGTTTCCCAATTCTTTATCGCTTTGTTCTTCGCTGGATCCACATGGATACCATTCTCATTCACCACATGACCAAGGAACTGTACCTCGTGAATCCAAAATTCGCATATTGAAAACTTTGCGTAGAGCTTCTCTTTCTTCAGTAGTTCCAGAATGGCTCTGAGATGTTGCTCGTGCTATTCCTTTGTTCGTGAATAAATCAGAATATCGTCGATAAATACAATCAAAAATTTATCGAGATACGGCTTGCACACACGATTCATCAAATCCATAAACACTGCTAGCGCGTTAGTCAATCCGAACGACATCACAAGGAACTCGTAGTGCCCGTAACGAGTCCTGAACGCAGTCTTTGGTATGCTCTCCTCTTGAATCCTTAACTGATGATAGCCAGATCGAAGGTCAATCTTGGAGTAATAGCTCGATCCTTACAATTGGTCGAATAAGTCGTCAATCCTCGGTAACGGATACCGATTCTTGATAGTTAACTTGTTCATCTCCCGGTAGTCGATACACATGCAAAAACTACCATCCTTTTTCTTAACGAACAACACTGGAGCTCCCTAAGGCGAGAAGCTCGGCCTTATAAATCCCTTGTCCAGCAACTCCTGGAGTTGCGTAGATAACTCTTGCATTTCGGAGGGTGCAAGTCGATATGGTGCCTTGGCTACAGGCGCGACTCCTGGGACCAAGTCAATATGGAATTCAACTTGTCTATGCAGTGGTAATCCTGGCAAGTCTTCGGGGAAGACCACAGGATAATCCCTCACCACTGGGATGTCTTCAAGCTTCAGCTCTTCGGTTTTCTTATCCACCACGTGTGCTAGGAAAGCAATGCATCCTTTCCGTAAACATTTATGCGCTTTCATACAGTTGATAATCCGCAAGGGCGTCTCTTGATTCTCTCCATGAATCACAAGCGTCTCTCCATTCACCAACGGAATGCGAATGGTCTTCTCGTGGCAAACTATCTCCGCACGGTTGTTAGACAACCAATCCATCCCGACAACAACATCGAAGCATCCCAAATCAACTGGTAGAAGATCAATAGAAAATTCGTGCCCTCCAAGCTCTAAAGTACAACCCTTAATCACCTCATTCGCCTCTACTAACTTTCCATTAGCCAGTTCTATCGAATATGGGACGTCTAGCTTACTAGCAACTAAACCAAGTGCATTCTTAAAGTCTATGGATACGAAACTAAAGTCGGCTCCAGTATCAAACAGAACAGATGCATAGCGTTGGTTAATAGGGAACGTACCAGTAACCACATTAGGATCATGGCGTGCTTCCCTGGCTCCAATAGTAAACACCCTTCCTCGAGCTTGATTTTTTTGGGGCAATCCCGCTTATAATGCCCCATGTACCCGCAGCCATAACAGCCTTGGCCGCGTCCGTTTCCATTTCCACCCTGGTTGTTATTGTTGTTTCCTCCACGATTTCCATTACCCGCTTGATTTCCGTTTCCATTTCTATTCCCATTTCCTCCCTGATTGTTATTACCTCCCTGGTTTCTGTTTCCATACTGGTTTCCATTCCCACCACGATTACCATTACCACCCTGATTTCCATTTTCGCGTCTTGCGCCATACCAGCACGTATCCTTTGAATGTCCAATCTTCCCATAGTTTTCGCACTTATGGATCCTACACGGACCGGTATGATGGTATTGACACCTATCACACTTGGGTAAAAATCCTGCATACCCTTTTCCCCTATTCTCAACGTTTGCTGCGCCAGTCTGAGCCTCAGATGGCGGATTGGTATCTCTGCACTTGTTGGCATTGTTGTTGTTTGCTCGGGTGCTCTTCTTGAAATTCGTGAACTTCCTCTTATTGTCACCCGAGGACTCCACATGAGTCTCCTTCTTTTTCGTCTCAGAGATAGAAAACTTTCCCAAACGAACCGCCTCCTCAGTAAGTGCCACACTTAGATCAATAGCCTCAGCAATAGTCGGAGGCTTGGAAGCACTGACCATACTTAAGATCTGAGGTGCCAATCCCCAGATAAACCGCTCGATTCTTTTGAACTCTGGCTCCACAAGGTAAGGAACAACCCTTGATAAATCATGGAAATGCTGAATATACTCGGCTATTTTCGGACCATCCATCTTTAGATTCCAGAATTCTGTCTCAAGTTTCTGGATTTCAGCTCGTGAGTAGTACTTCTTGCGCATAAGTTCCTTAAGTTCATCCCACGTTAGCGCGTATGCAACAGTTTCGCCCAGTGTTTGAACTTGGAGGTTCCACCATGAAAGTGCGCCATCCAAAAACAATCCAGAAATGTAAGTAACCCTCTGTTCAGGAGCACACTTGCTCATCCTCAGCACGGAATCAGTTTTCTCTACCCAATGAACAAACGCGACAGCACCTACAGTGCCATCAAAGTTGACGGGTTTGCAATCCAGAAATTGCTTGTACGTACAGCCAATTGGGGGGTTATTTCTAGAGGTACCACCGCTATGCTCTGAGTGGATGGCCTCGTGCTAAGCAATAGCTTGTGATATACGTTCTTGCAGTTCAGCCTCTGTCCTTGGCAGTGTGTTGTTGGTATTGACATTTCGTCGGGGCGACATTGTTCTTCTAGTAAGAAGATCGGGTAGGTTAGGCCTTATTCATCAGATAATTGTCTAGGAGGTATACATAAATATACATATATACATATATATATATATATATAACATAAGCAATTGTCACAACAAACCACCACACAATAACATAATCATCACATCAACAGATAAATCAATAATGTATTTAATGAGAACACGACCATTGAGCTTTTCATAAATATTCCACCACAAGATACATTGTTTTTAAATAGTAGCATATCAAAAGGGACACGAGGTCACACTACCCCGGTCATACAAGTCTGTGTTGGGATTGAACCCTACCAAAGGAACAGTTGATAAAGCCAAAACTGGATCAGATCAATGGATTCAGAATAAGCAGTTGTTTGCATCAGTCTTCCTCCTTGAAGGCGGCCTAACATCTGATGACTTCTATCTACTACCCTTCTACAACAACTGCTGATCTTCAACAACTGATGAGACTTAAAGACTGTTGGAGATGAAACACTGATGCTCAATCAGTGCTTTCTTGGTCTCCAAGTAAAGCAACAGCAAAATGGTACCTTCATTCATCAAGGAAAATATGCCAAAGAACTTTTAACAAAATTTGATATGAATGATTGCAAACCATGTAGTACACCCATAGCAACCACCAAGTTAGTCATGTCTGATGAAAAGGATTATTTGGTTGATCAAACTCTTTATAGAAGCAGGATTGGGTCTTTATTGTACCTAACTGCATCTAGGCCAGGCATTATGTTTGCAACATGTGTTTGTGCAAGATCCCAACCAGCCCCTAGAAAGTCAAACGTTATTGCTGTAAAAAGGATATTTAGATACATCAAAGGTGCTCCCACACTTGGTATCTGGTATCCAGCTGATGGAAATATCAAGCTTTCAGGTTTCTCAGACAGCGACTTTGCTGGATGTAATACAACAAGGAAGTCCACTTCAGGAGGGTGCCAATTCCTAGGCAATTGCTTAGTGTCTTGGCAAAGCAAAAAGCAAGCAGCTGTTTCAACATCCACTGCTGAGGCAGAGTATATAGCTGCTGCAAGCTGTACAGCCCAACTGTTATGGCTTCAAAATCAACTGCTGGATTTTGGTATCACTGTCTTAAAGACACCTCTCATGTTGGACAGTCGGGCAGCAGAAAATATCATCAAAAATCCAGTTTCTCACTCAACCACCAAGCACATTGATATCAGACATCACTTTATGAGGGATTGTTATGAAAAAGGTTTGATTTCTCTCCACCATGTTCCAACTAAAGATCAGCTGGCAGATGTCCTAACAAAAGCTTTAGACACAACCACCTTTGAAAGCTTGATCTCTAGGATTGGCATGCTGAACATGGAATAACAGGCAAAATCCTGTTTTTCTATGAATAAAAGCATTAAAATGTTTTCAGAAAATCAAAAATTCATCCTTAAAAATAGCTAAAATTAAAAATTTTCATTAATCCTTAAAATTCTGCCATAACCACTGTTTTGGTTCAAACATCTGTTCTACTGAATGATGTTCACTGCTGAAAGTCAACCTCTGTTTTCTCATTTTCGTTGTTAATCACTGTTGGTAAACCTCAGTGTTTTAATCCACTGATAGTTATAATCAGCCACTGTTTTCATTTTTACCGTTGCAAACCACTGATATTGCTCCATCAGTGGTTTCATAACAACTGTCATCCATTTTCATCAGAGGTTGTCACGTGGACAGTACTTAGCCGTCAGATCTTTTGTAACCGCTGCCACATCAGCATTCACTTTTTCCACCTATAAAAGCCTGATCAAAACCCCAAACAGGGTTTTCACTATCGAATCGAATTCAAAATTCCTTTCAAAAGCAGTTTTTCTCAAATTCTCTCTCAAATCACTCATCTTCTTCATTCGTTCTTAACTTTCTTCGATTCATCATGGCTCTCCCATTCAAAACCCCACACAACTACCTGTGTACCCTTTCAAAAACAAGTCAAAACACAGATTTTCACTCTGTAATTGATGCACTTTCATCCTCAAAGTACAAAACTTTGTTGACTTGCAATGAAGCCATCTTCCTGGATACCCAACAAGAATTCTGGAAAAATGCAAAACTTGAAACTAAGGAGAAAAATCCCTTAGCAATTAATTCTTCAATAAAGGGAATTCCAGTTACAATCACACCTCAAACCATTTCAGAGGTATTTGAAATCAACGATATTATAGGTAAAAGCTCTTTCCCAAAGTCAGAGTATCAAACTGATTTCCTTGAGAGAGGGTATGAGGAAGAAATGAAAAAGGACACATTACAAAAAGGCAGTTTTCCACCTGCCATGAGGTATTTATTCCATACCCTCCTCATGTGTGTGTCTAATAAAACAACAGCTTTCAATGAGATACCATTGAAAATCCAATACCTGGGTTATGCTATCATGTTTGAAGAAACTTTTAACTACTCCCATGAGATTTTCAATGATATGGTGAAAAATGTTAATAAAAATCATTTTTATTGTTTCCAAGATTTCTAAGTTTTTACTTACAAAAGAAATTTTCAAAGGATAATGCACATGTACTTATCCAAGGAAACCCAATTCAAATGAACAGCCTATCTTCTGAAACATTTACAAGCTTGTCAATACCTTTAAAAACACAAACAGAGGTTCCAGAGCATAATTTAGCAGCAACCACTGCTCCTCAGGCTCCCGCTGTTGAGCCCACTGCTCAAGGTGATCACAGCAGCACAACCACTGTTGTGAAACCCACACCTAAAATTGTCACACCCTGTCTTTTGCGGAAGCGTATGATGTGTGACTGGTTTGCTATCATTGCATTCAATCATAATAAACAACTACATGCTTTAAAACGATGTTCATCCATTCATAAAAATTTGAGTATTACAAACACTGGTTGTTTAAGTTTTAAAACACAACCTTTGTCTAGGTTAGAATCCGACAAAAGTGGATGACATCTAAACTTGAAATTTACTTCTAGTTATGACACTCGCGCCCAAGATCCATACAGTCACCTGAAATACATGTAATTTTGGAAAACATCAAAAAAAGTTGAGCGAGTTAATGCTTTTTGTATACCTTGTATGAAAACATAGTTTGTTTCTTGTATAAATCCAGTATTTTTGTATAAATCAAGTATTCATGTATAAATCAAGTATTCTTGTGTACACCAAGTACTCATGTATAAATCAAGGATTCTTGTAAAAAATCAAGTATTCATGTATAAATCAAATTTTCTTGTGTACCCCAAGTACTCATGTATAAATCAAGTATTCTTGTGAAAATCAAGTATTCATGTATAAATCAAGTATTCTTGTGTACACCAAGTACTCATGTATAAATCAAGTATTCTTGTAAAAATCAAGTATTCATGTATAAATCAAGTTTTCTTGTGTACCCCAAGTACTCATGTATAAATCAAGTATTCTTGTAAAAATCAAGTATTCATGTATAAATCAAGTTTTCTTGTGCACCCCAAGTACTCATGTATAAATCAAGTATTCTTGTGAAAATCAAGTATTCATGTATAAATCAAGTTTTCTTGTGTACACCAAGTACTCATGTATAAATCAAGTATTCTTGTGAAAATCAAGTATTCATGTATAAATCAAGTTTTCTTGTGGTATGAATCTTGTATAAATAAAGTATTCTTGTATGTATTAGGGTTGTTAATGGGTTGCAAGGCCATTAACATGTGACACGACATAGGAAGTCACCAAACCATATGCATTTATCAAGTTTTTCTGAGACACAAAAGCACTACTTGGTACTCGTTCTCACCAAGAGTGTGGCTGCCCGAAACCCGTTAGATCTAACCTTTTGTTCTGCGGTCTAGGTATATTGTTGATTAATGGTGCTTATGGTACCCTATTTGTGACACGATTTCTCATATCATTCCTCAAAACGCATCATACTTGGTACTCGTTCTCACCAAGAGTGCTTCTTGTACTCTTGTATTCTCAAAACGCATCATACTTGGTACTCGTTCTCACCAAGAGTGCTTCTTGTTATCATACCATTTGTAAACATTTTAATATTTGTAACATGTATTTCACCCCCGAAGTTATAAAACTGAAAACAGTTAAAAGAAAAGGGGGAGCATAAACTCACAACTTTGTGTTCCTTGCGCCGTAAACTTCACCAGATTTGTTTATCTAGCGTCGTGACCTAAACGTGTTTTATTAACGTTAGTCACTAGACTTGTATCGCACAAGTACAAGTCATCATCTTTTATGTATGTATTTCTTGTGTTAAAAATAATTTATATTTTTAACTATGTATCTTACTTATATTATTTTCTCAAAAATAAATATAAGTATCTTGTATTTTGCACCCGAATTATGTATTTCGTCCAAATTATTTATTCTATCAAGTAATATATTTTCATAAATATATTTTCTTGTATTTGTCTAAGTATGTTATATGTGTATTTTTGTATCTTTACTCCTTAGAAGTATTTAGTGTATTTTCAAGTTTCTAATACACTATCACCTATAATACAAACTACATACACTTAGCACAAAATTTGGTGATCAATAAATATATATATTTTTCTCAAAAATATACATACTTAATATCAATTTTCTTCTTGAAGAAATCATCATTTCTTATCTTGAGGTTTTTATAAAAATGAGGAAACCTTGGTAAATATTTTTAGGTACATTTTTAGGGAATAAGTTTCACAAAAACTTATATTTTTCTAAGTGTCAAAATTTATAGAAATTTTGACAGAGTTTCCCCTAAAAATGGAGGTTTCCCATGTTTTCAAAACATGTGTTTATTTTCTTTTAAAATCATCTCATCAATCAACAACTTATTCAAGAGTTACCACAAGCCAAAAATCATGTAAATCACACTATATCATGAACTGGAAGTTTTTGTCAAAACTTGTAGTAACTTACCATGTTATTTAGTAGGTCCTGTTACCCTTAAAAACATCGTTGTTTGTTTGTAAATCACGTTATTAAAAGATTTGGTCCTTTACAACTTGTAATCAAATTTTACAAAAATGTTTATTTGTAACATCTTCTTGTTTCTCTAGTATCTTTACACTTATTTCATTACCAAAAATAGTGTAAGTTTGAGTAAAAAACCAAGATTTTCTAAAAATCATATTTTAAACTTGGTTCTTTTGGAAAAATCATTCACAAGTCTTGAAGCTATAAGTTTACTAGCTCACTTTAATGATTATTTTTCAAGAAATCATTTTAAGTCTTCAAGTTCACGTTTAGTCATGAAGATGATTATTTCATGTTGATACATAATCATCCTCCCACTTGCTAGAACATGTGTTTAATCACAATCTAGCAAGCTTTTTGTGATGGTCAACATCATCATTTCATCAAACAAGCATCATTTATACACTAAACACATAGTTTCATCACTATATCATCATATGTAAAACTTATGTTCATGATTCTTGTGTATGTCTTTTAGTGTTCTTGTTATAATCATCATGTTATATCTTTTAACCAAGCAAAAATGGAAGTAAGCAAAGATCAAAAGAGCCTTACCACTAGCTTCAAGCTAGGGAAGAAAAATGATGAAAATCAAGTGGGTAAAAGAAAACGGAAGAGGTCCTTCAAGTTCCGAGAGCACCGGGCTTCGTTAGTGACCTTCTAACACCTTGTAATGCCCTTGGATTAGTTGGATGATGAATGAAAACAATGATGATGGTGGTGGATACCTTCGGCCATAGGTGGGGGAGGGCAAGGGAAAAAAGATGAAGTGTTTGTGTTGGTGAGAATGATAAGCCTAAGTCCATTATATAAACTCTAATTCCTTTGTCCAATGGTACTTATGTTTCACAAGTACTAGACAAAATCTTACATTAAATCTTCCATGATCCACTAATATCTAGCAAGATCTCATAAGATCCATCAATTAGGCCATATGGCCGATTATGGCATGAGGGGGAGGGGTCTAATTGAAACTTTTAACCATTTATAGTACTTTGCAAGATCCTACTAAATCATAAGTAATCCAAGGAAGATTATGTGGATTTAAAGGAGATCTAGAGAAGATTTAAGTAGGATATGGTAGGATTTTTGAAAGATTATGGTGGGGCCACATAAGGTGACCTTCCACCTTGCAAGGGGGGGGGGGGGGGTAAATTGTAATTTCCAAACCCTAATTACAATAATAAGTTAAGTCTCAAGTATGAAATTTAAGGATTTAATGTGTTATTGTGTTATAAGGGGTGTATGGTGTTCGGGGACCATAACTAGTTCAAAAATAAATGAACAATGCTTCTAGTAATATTTTTGTGTTCCGGGTTATGTCCGATTGTTCGGTTAAATATCGGTTCGTTAAAGTGCTAAATTGCACCGTTTAGTGTCCTTTAGTATTCTTTTGTGACACTATCAATTCCCGACACTTCGGAAAGTATTCTGGACAAAGTAGTCATATTTTTACGTGTTGTTAATTCGTTATAATGCTGAATTTTGCTGAATTATATGAAATTTAGCATTTAAAGTGTGTTTTGGGTGCTTTTAGTGCGTATTTTGGCTTCCGGAAAGTCTATATATATAAACCCTTGTATGTACTCTTGGGTTTTAATGTATTATTGTCGTTGGACCTACACCTAGGCTCCAATTCTATTGTCTAACTACTTTATGCAGAATTGTCGACACAATGTGTCTTACCGGTGAGTTTACTAGTATTTTTGATGCAACGCTATCATAAAGTAATTCTTATAGTATAAAATGTGCATGAATTCACTTGTATGGTAATCAGAAATTTATTTGTCTGGTAACCTAGATCATGCACAGTCATTAAAGCACAGATTACTGTTTATTTAGTGTATGGAATGCACGGAAAAGTGACAGTTGTCACAAAAATCACCAAAAGACCCAAAAAGAAAAATGTCCAAAAACCCCACAAACCCACTAAAAAGGTAACTCTGGAAGATGAGGTCCCAGAGGTTATACCTGTGACAACACAAAGTCACCAATAACCACAGCTGCTACTTCCTCATAGCAGTTGGAAGAAAGACCTCAACCTGAGCCTAAAACTCCTCCTGCATCCTCTCAAAAGGATCCGGTTGTATCCACAGGGACACCACATTATGATGCTCAGGAATCACTTGATTCCATCATCCACAGTCCTCCTCCCGGGGCAAATTCTCTTTCTACCCCTATCCTCACTGCACAACTTCCACCATCAATGATACCTCTATTGGATGCACTTGATATAGCCCAGACACAAATCAGTTCTTCTCAATCACCTATCAATGAGAATATGCCACAACAAGTGACTGAGTCTGGTGTCTCTATCTCTGCTAACCCACCAATAGTTGAGGAGGCTACACTACAGGAATTACAAGTAATTCATGTCACTAGTTCAAGTGGAGCAGCTACTACAAGTGTTGAACCTACTAGTTTACACTTGGACAGTAGTTTCATAAGTCAGACTCCCTTAAAGGCAATTTCTTCTTTGGGAACCATAGTGTCCACTGGTGTGTTTCCATTATACACTGGTTCACTTAAAATGGTAACCTTTACTGAAGAAAGAAGTCCCTAGTACCAAGAAAAAGGGGTATCAGTGGATGACTTTTGGGAAACTTTCCCTAAGTCAACTGCTGATACAACCACTGCCAGTGGGAAATCAGATGATCCCATTAACTTGGGTGATGGTTTAAAATACAGAGAATTGACGGAGAGGGTTGATAAACTTGACACATCTGTTGCAGAAATCAAAACCATGATGCAATAGTTGTTACAAGCTCAAAAGGCAACACCCACTGCTGTAACATCTGCAACATCTGCTCCATCTCCTGCTGAGCTCTGGAATTTGTTTCAACCTATGCTTCATCAACAAAGACAATATGCTGATCAACAACATGAAGTTCAAATTCAAAAGATCAGAAATCTGATGGAAGCTAGGTTCAAGGATACACAAGCAGATATCATGGCAATTAAGGCCCATTTACTACAAACCACTGGCACTGCTCCTCCTTCAATCATCTTTGTTGACAATCCACCTGATGATGCCAAAAAGGGGGATAAAAAGAAGAAGGGATATGAAGATGGTCTATACATTAAACCAGATCCATTGCCTAAACTAGTTGTGGAAATCCCAAGGCCAGATGGTTCCAAAAAGGTTGATGAGACTCAAAATGCATTTGCTGCATTAAAAGCAAACATGAAAGAGTCAATGGAAATAAAAGGGTCTAAAAGGTTTGAGCAGGAGAAGAAAGCTTTAATGGAAAAGGAAGAGCAGGGTACTTCTGAACCAAAGGAAGAACAGGAAAGTTCTAAACCTAAAAGAAGACAGCCTACTAGAAAAGTAAGGCAACCCAAAACCACACCTTCCAAAACCACAAAACATACTCCTCAAACCCCCAAAAGTTCCTCTCATCAAACCTCCAAACCAACAGATGATAAAACACCTGTTGTATCAAAAGTTGTTCATACTTCAGTGGTTTCAACAGATGTTACCCCAACAACTGCCATCACTACTACATCAACTCACATTCAATCCACTGCTATACCAAAAACAACCTCACTACCACCAACACCACCTGCCAAAAAGCAGAAGCCAACAGTTGACACATCAAATGTTGTAGTGACAACAGTGGTTGAAACACCAGTTGTTTCAACAGTTGTTAGTCAGACACCTACCACCTCAATCACCACCACTCAACCTACAAATACACCACCAACCTCTCCTAAGCACAAAAGGAGAAGGGTAACCAACATTGTACTGGAAGATGATACTTTCCCAACTCCAACATCTACACAACCACTGTCCCTTGACACCATTCCAAACCTTGTTCCATTATCATCAGCTCAAGTTCTGAATTCAAACACTTCTATTGTTCCTGTGGGATTACAATACCCATTGGATCTTCCAGCAGTCAAAGAGGAGATAAAATCATTTTATTCTGAAGATGACCCTGCAAAAAGGAAACTTCCTTCCATTCAAGGTTATCCTTTCCCAAGAAACATTGAAGAGTATCTCAAAATAAAAGCTCAACAAGCAGAAGATATATCTAAAAGAGATACAGAGGAAAAGTCTGACAAAGAGATTCAGAGAAATCTGCAATACCTGCTCACCAAGGTCAGAACTTTAGAACAGTTCTCAAAAGACCTTTGTCAAAAACTGTCTGAAAGAGATGATGAAAGTATGAGGAAAGACTATCTTGAATATATCATGGCATACAAGAAGTACAGAGCAGAAAAGCACCAGTACAAGGAATGGACCATCAGTGAGCTAGAAAATGAGACAGCCAGAATTCAAGAAATGATTAAAAACAAGGTAAAGCAGACTCCTCCACTATGGGCCAAGTACAAGAAAATTGTACCAGAAAAGACCTTAATGCTAAAAAGAATGAAAGAATAACTGATAACTGCTGATTATGGGTCAAGGAACCAGGTCACAAGGTGGTCAGAGGATAAAGTGTTAGCCACTTACAAAATGTTGGAAGAGTTGAGGAAAAGAGATCCCACTGCTCCTCAAAAGCTTGATTATCCAGAAGCAGTGGTTCCAGTCAAATCACAAAAGTTACCAATCAGGAAATCCACTGTTTTAACTGCTGCCATCTATTATCAAAGAAAGAAACAAAAGCAGATGGATGTGGTAACAAAAGAAGACCAGGGTTCAGAAGAATATATCATGAAGATGGTTCTTCAGACACTTATGGCAGAAAAACAAGGCTCAACACAATCTCAAGACCCTGCCAAAGTTGTCATGACCAGGCCTCAATCTCCAAACTCATCTGCTATAAAAACTCTCCCAAGAAACCCATTGGATTCAAAGATACTAAAGTGGAAATCTAATAAACAGACCCACGTATTAACTCTGCTCAAATCCAATGGTGAGGTGAAGCATATATCAAGGGAACAAGCACTTGGCCTGGGTGTTGAAGATCTGCAGGATCTCCTTGAGCTTCCACTGTGCAGGGATGAGGATGATACAAATTCCATGGACTTTGAATTACAATTCAAAGGATAAGTCAGGGAATTTTTGATGAGGCAATAAAAATCCAGAATAATGAAAGGTTTTGGCATCATCTGTTCCAAGGGGAGATTGTTGGGATTGAACCCTACCAAAGGAACAGTTGATAAAGCCAAAACTGGATCAGATCAGTGGATTTAGAATAAGCAGTTGTTTGCATCGGTCTTCCTCCTTGAATGTGGCCTAACATCTGATGACTTCTATCTACTGCCCTTCTACAACAACTGCTGATCTTCAACAACTGATGAGACTTAAAGACTGTTGGAGATGAAACACTGATGCTCAATCTACTGTCATGGTTCAAGTACTGCTGAAGACTTAAAGCACCGCTAGGAGTATAACAGTGGAATGAGAAGCAGTAGTTTAGTTTATTTCCTTGTATTGATGTAATCAGTAGTTTAGTCTAGCAGTGTTTGTAATAGGCAGTAGTTGTGAGTTGTTAGGAGGTTAGATGTCACATTCATGGTGATGTCAGCAAAGATGCTTCAGTGGTTTGTTCTGTACTATAAATAGAACAGTACCTTGTACTGTTCTATTAGCTCTCTTCATCACAAGTCATTATGTACGAACATTCACTGTGAGCTCAGGCTGAGGGGGAGATTGTATGCATGCATGCCTTGTTACTGAAGATTGTAATAAATATAATCATTCGATTTCATGTTAAACATGTTTGTTGAAAGCAATTCTCTTATTTGATTGTGTGTTGAAAGTTTGTTCCATTTAATTCTGCTGCACTTATTACTAATTCATCTTCATAATTATCAATCGAGCACAATCATAAGAAATTCAGATCCTAACAGTTTGTAATACACAAAAGTAACAATCAAAATGTGGTCTTTATGTCTTCATAATCTTGGGCTCAATTGTGGCATTCTCATCAAAATTGGTACCTGCATAAAGCCAAAAATCTAGGACGCTGATGGCGGTGGGGGAGGAGGGAAAAAGATAAGGCTGTGAATGTGAGCGAGCTCCTCCTCAAGCTCGTGAACGCGGCGGACAAGGTAGTTGATATGCTGCTCCACCGTGAGGAAACGGGCATCGAAGCCCTCACTGGAAGTAGGTGCAGCAGATGGAGGAACAAAAGGAAATGGGGAAACAGATGGAGGGTATGGTGGAGTCAACTCAAGCTCAAGGACTCTGCGGCTGAGTATCTCGAACTGCAGCTGCAAGGATAGGAGTAAATCATCACGGGTATAGCCGACGTGGTGTGAAGGGTGATACGGATCTGAAATGGGCATAGTGTAGGGAGGGAACCATCTAAATGACTCGTTAAGTGGATCTGATGCAAATGGAGTGAACTATGGAATGGGTGGAAAGTCAGCCGATGCAAATGGGTCGAAGCTCGGTGGCTGACCAGAGGTGCCCTCCCCTGGGCGAGGAGCTGGAATCTTGTGTTGAAAAACGATGGGAAGGTCGGTACGGTGCTCCTCCGAGACAAAAGGAGGGTGGACATCAACAGTGGGTGGGGGCTGTGGAACAACTGGAGCGATGGGTGGGAGATCGAATGGTGCTGAGATAGGTTCAGGAACAAAATTAGGGACATGATCGGGGACGGGTGGAGGTGTGGGGGCTCGGACAGGAGATGATGGGGCGACAGACATCGCATCATCATCAGTGGCATAGAGTCGGAGTCCTGCAGTCTGCAGGGCCGAAGAAGTTACAGACTTAGAGGAGTCTTCAACAGAGTGTATACTGGAATCGGAGGAGATGTCGATAACTGACACAACAAGAGAAGGTACGTCCAACACAATGATATCATCCACCTCCCCATCACCCTGCTCACCTGCAGGGTGGTCGCCCGCGAAAATGTCAAAGTCGTCATCAAGGAGGTCATCAAAAGGCCAATCCTCTAAAGGAATGGCAATGAGGGGAACAACATCCAAAATAGGCGCAACAAGGTGCTCACCATCGGGGTGACCGATGATGAGGTGATCATGAATCGGAATAGGAAGTGCAAAAATGTCATCGACAGGAATGCCATCAGCAAACGAGACGTCGTCCCCAAAATCAGGCAGTGCGAAGGGCTGGAAATCATCATCGTCATCAGATATCATCCCCGGATCGCTCTTAGTGTCTGAAGTAAAGACCTCTGGTGCAGGCAACACCTCATCGTCGGAGACGATCACCATCGGATCGTGCTCCTCTGATAACCTGCTCTCGGAAGAAGACATCAGTACCTGTAACATAATAATCATGGCACATGCACATATGTTAACTAGTATCACTCGGTATATGCAGGCAAAGATAGGCATCAAGTAACTTGTATTCACGTCATCCCTACGTGAGACTTTTCTTAACTTAACAAGTCTACCTCATGCAAACTAAACCACCAACTGTGTCCTTAATTGTGTTTCATTCTTTCCTTTGTAAAATGTTTGTTCCATGGATCTTGGCGTTTTGTAAATGCAATGAAAAATATAGTGTAAAAATATTTTCGTGAGGGGGTCCTAGTGATTGTAGTCTAGACTCGAGAAGGAATCCTAGTTCACTACAATCGAAGCTCTGATACCAAACTGTCACACCCTGACTTTTGCGGAAGCGTATGATGTGTGAATTGCTCAATATCATTGCATTCAATTATAACAAACAACTATATGATTAAAACAAGATGTTCATCTATTCATAAGTTTTAAAACAATACAAACACAAGTTGTTTAGTACCAACCAACAGACTTCTTGTTTAACTTACAAACCATTCAAATACTAAGTTCCATAATGGACTTTTATCAAAAGACATTAAAAACCAAGGCTTTGATTCATATATCTTATCAAGGACATCAATTCTTGAAAATACTTCTTGAAACTTTCAACGCCCACCAGATCCAAATTAGTTTCCTAAAATACATGTAGTTTGAAAACATCAACAAAAGTTGAGCAAGTTCATGTGTTTTTGTATGTGTGCACGAATAATCTTGTAAACATTTGAGAGAATTCCTTTGATAACCGGTATGTAAAGCGTCTATGAACATATCATTAATGTTTTGCAAGGACATTAATATGTGTGGTGCGTAGGAAGTGCTCAAACCTAGCGAATTTCCTCCGGTCCATCCGGCGGGAACGACATAGTCACCACAAGCGGCCACACAAGGACCCATGGGTAGGACTCGCTACACCCTGATAGATCTACCACTCATGCCCCTCGGTCTTTAACTAGATTAATGGCACTTAGGAGAGATGCTACATCATCCACGTGATCTAACAGTTCATTCCTTAGCTAAACCATACCATTGAAACATTTGAACATTTGAAACATGTATCTTACCCCCGTAAGTTATAAAACCAAAAACAGTTAAAAGAAAAGGGGGACATGAACTCATAGATTTGCGTTCGATATCCTGTGTACCCAAAGTATGTTTCCTTAAGCCGTACTATCACCTACACACGTGCTAAGGTTTATTAGACGTTTAGGTCGTGTAACGACTCTTAGTCTTAGTTGTTTATTAAGACTTATTTTGGAATTCTTGGTATACCTTGAGTTACATCTTTGATTTACATTATATAATTTCAAAGTATATAATTATGAGTTAAAATAATAATATTTTAACTTAAATTATATTTATCCAATTATTTGGAATATTTTTAAAATAATATATTTTAACTTAGTTTATCATGTATTCCCCATGTAGGTATTTTCCCAAGTATGGGTATGCTTATACTTGTGTATTTTGCCAAGTATTGAAGGTGTATTCCGGTATGTATTTATACGTATAGGAATACTTATTTTCTTGTATTTATTAAGTATTTTATACTTAATTTTGTAATTAATTTTCTGGAATATTATTTTTAGACAACTAAAAATCATCAAATTTATATTCTTAAAATATTCATATTTTAAGAGAATTTTTATAGAAAAATATCTATAACTTTACTTGGCAAAAATAAATATACCTTCATATATATCTCAAAAAAAAATATATATTTTTAAGATTAACTTTAGAAAATATATATTTCTAGTTTTAACCAAAAATTATATATTCTTAACTTGCTTAAGAAAATATATATTTTTCTCCACTCAAAAATAATATATCTTCAAATTGTTTTAGAAAATATATATTTTTCTCCACTCAAAAATAATATATTTCTATTTGACAAAATATGATATATTTTGTAATAGTTATAAAAATCCATATTTTACCATTTCTTTGGTTTCAAAAATAGCGTTCGTCACATTTGTTAAGTTACGAATTTATTTCCGGAATATATATACTTATAGTCCATACGTCTGTTTGTCCGATTGTCCAATATTCGGGTATAAATTATATATTTATTATCTTGGAATTTTGGTAATATTTTATATTTCAAATTTTGGTAGTTTGGTGTGTTATATTATTGTTAGGCCGTTTATCTCAGGATCTGTTCGAGTAGAACGTGGCTGGATCGATCATAATCAAGGTGCGGAATCCCTTGATTATGTCAAAGAATCAACAACAACAAGTTCAACGTTTAATCCGTCTGATTTCTATTGAAGATTGTGAAAGTACAACTGTTCCGGTAGAAATACAGACTGGTAGAGCTTCACTATCAAGTTCAGCAAAAGTTCTTAAATGACTAACACTAGCTAGCTATTTATAGGCAACCAGGGAGGATGTTAAGTGTCACCTGATCGGATGACATTCGTCGTCCGACGGATTACACTTTTACATTTACGCACCGTTCCCTGAGTTGTCTTTACACAAACATAACATACAAGTATATACATATACAAAATTACATACACAGCACAAAATAAGACTCGATGCAGACGGAAGCTACAGACATATGTACTAACAGACTCCCCCTTAGATGTAGCTGTAGTTCCTTCCTGTATAGTCTTCAATCCTTCCTGCTGCGTCTTCTCTCTTTAGCTCTCTGCCTTCTCTTTTCTGCCTTTTCTTCAAGCATCTTACGCCTAAGAGGCCTTCCAACTTCATTCCAGTACTTTCTGTATTCAGGGTCACCATCACGCTTCCTATCCCAACGAGGGATCTTGTTTTCCTCTTTCTCAATAGGTGTCTGGTCCGTTGGAGGAGGTCTCATCAGCTTGTACCTTCCAAGTCTTGCAGCCTTTTCAGCAATCTCTTTAAACCTCTGACTGCGGTTGTATCTCTTCAAGAATTCTTTAATCTCTAAATCTCTCCACTTAGACTTCCAGTATCTCCCAGAGTTTATGTCTTTTGCAAAGCACACATCCACTATCTTCTGGTACTGCATTGCTTGAGCTTTATCTCGCTTCTCATACACAAAATTTTGTTGTAGAATAAGTAGTCTATATCCTTTTTGGAGCAATTCACCAGCCACATAGGATCCAACACACTAATCCTTCTAGATTTCCCAGTGGACTTGTCATAATGAGAGATTACTGCTTCCGTTGTGCTTTCATTATACGACCAACCTTGAAGTTCTTCATAAAAAATCTTGTTCCATTGCACGTAGCGGCATATTCTTCAAACATCTTGGCGGCTTTACATCCAACGTGATATCTTTCTCTCCTGACTCCAAAATAGTGACAATTTGCTTTGGATACTGTGGCTTCCAATCTGGAAATCTTGCTTTTGCTTGCTGCTTTATGTAATCCCACAAGTGTTGATCATGTTGTTTCACATCCAATCCATAGTAGAATTGTTTGATATTCTTTGTTTGCACCAATTCTTAAACATCCCACCACGGGAGGGTTTTAATATCTGACAAGAATTCGAAGTACTGAACCCCTTGCTCCCGTCTAATAGCATACACTTGAAGATCTTCCAGATAGCCCCAAGACAAAATATCACCCCATGAAATATCAGCATCATGCGTGAAGTACTGTAGAGGTCTTATAAACTTCCTTTCTTTAGGCATCACCTTGAACCACTTCTTTCTTTCTTCAACAAGATTTTCACGTGGAATGGTTCTTGGAACACCTTCAGTAGTGATCTTTTCCACAATCTTTCTTCTAACTTCGTCTTCATTTTGCTCTTTAAACATTTTGGCATCTGAAGGAAACGTTTCATCAACACCAGCATAATGAAATACTGTCTCTTCATCAGACGAATCAGATCCTTCTTCAACTAAAACATCATTATACTTATCAGTCTCTTGAGCATACTTGAATTCATATTCTTTTTCAGGCAATGAAGGTATTTCATCTTCAATATCAAACTTGAATTTTCCATCGTCTAACCCCAATTCCTCTAGCATTTCAGCCCTTGACCTAGGCACCTCTAAATCCCCCTCAACCCGAGCATGCAAATAAATAACAGTTGGTTCCGTGAGGAATACCTGATCATCATGTTTCTTTCCTGAAGACGAAGACTCTTGTTGTTGATCCTCCTCTTCTTCATTGATTCCGTCATTCATAAAGTCATCAATCTTTTGTTGATCAGAGGGGTTTACAATCAGTAATCCCGACGAGCCTTGATCCTCATCATCATCCTTTTTGTCAATGAAATCATCCCATGACGAATCATAGTTATCGACTGCATCAAGAACATCTTCTAATTCTTCATCTACTTCCTCTTCCTCTTCTTTCTCCTCTTCTTTCCATCTTAACAATAACACTTCAGGTTCTTTTGCCTTCCTCTTACGTTGTTTTACTAGCACACGACGAATGATATCATCATAATTGTAGGATAGAGGAGTAGACTCACCAACAAGTACGAAGCCTTAAGCTTGATCAGCTTCAACATCTACCATCTCTACATCAACTTGACTCGAAGAACTACCAGCTACAGGTTGACTTGAAGACCCAAGTGTTTCTTTTGTATCCATAACTAAACCTTTCCTCCTCTAAGTAGCTTCCTGAGCCAACTCTCTTTCCCTTTGAATCCTTCTTTCTTCAACCCTCTGAATCTCTATGTTGTTGTAGATAGAATGAACGTCGATGCCTAAATGATGTTCCATCACCATATATAACATATTAAGTTGTTCATCGTTCACTGCTTTATCAACCTTCATTGCTTCCATTTCAAGCTTCATCGTTTTGAATTCATTTGCCGACGCTTCATGAAGTTCACTTATCAACTGATTCAGTGTCTTATTTATATCATTCAACTTCATGTTCTTCCCATGCAAATCAGAAATTTCTGTTGATAGTAGCTCAAACAGCTTTGCATTGTCATCAACATCACCTTCCATTTTCTTTAACTTCTTCGCTTGTTTGATCATGACAGACTTTATTTCTTCGTTCACTTTCATCAATTCTTCAAGTTGCTTCTTCAACTCATCAAGATCTGCCTCTGCCTTTGCTTTCTCTTTTTCAAGAAGACTAACTTTCTTCTCCAGAGCTTTCACAGATGCATCATGAAACATATCAAACTCATCATCAAGAAGAATGTCATATTTGAGTTCACCTCAAATGTTAGGAAAGCCTTCAAATGGACCAGGAAGAACCGTTTTCTTTGGTTTGAAGATTCAGCTTCCTGAGGAATGGGTTGACTTTCTGGTGGTGGTGGTGGTGGTGGTATAGAAGCCCTTACTTCAGTAATCACAACATCTTCATCATCACCAGCTCTTGCTTTCTTTTGAGCTTCAGGCTTTTCAACATTTTGTACTTCTGGTGCCTTAGGAATTTCAACACTTTGAACTTTTTCAGCTTCATGACCCTTAGAAGTTTCAATGTGCTTTTCACTCTTGCCGCTTTGGCTTTCAGGCATAGTAGCACCACCTTTCTTTGCCCTGACGTTTCTTGGAATAACACCTGTTTGAACAGCTTTTCTCTTTATCCTTAGCTTCTTTTTCTCTTGAACTGTTGGCGTATATGTAGTATCTTCATCATCATAACCTTTTCTTTTCTTCTAAGGCTTCTTTTTCAATTGAACCTTTCCACGACCAACCATTGCCATATGAATCTCTGGCTCTATTTATGTTTATTCATCGTCAGCATCACTTGAATCATCACGAGGAACACCTTCAGGCTCCTTTTCTTTAACTCCTTCAGCTTGAACACTTGCACTTTGATCTTTTACAGTTGTATCTTCAGTAAGCTTTATGTATTGCTCAAACGTCACCTTCATCAAATCAATCCCTTCTTGAGATATATCAGTTGGATTCACCACTGGTTCATCTATCAAACTTGATTGTGATTCCTTTGAAGGCCCTGCAAAACAAGCATTGAAGCATTCATTAGTATAATATAACAATTAATGTTCTAATTTCTTTTATGACTCCCCCTTTCAACTATACCCTTAACAACAATCTTTGGAGGAACAACTTTAGGAATAGATACAGCTGGGGATGTCTTAGGAGTTCTCTTCCTTTTCCCATCTTTCACAAACCAAAATCTGAGCTTTTTCTCAACCATTTCCCTCATCTTGTCACCTTCATTCTCTGAATTACTGTTGTCATGTCTCCATGCGTCATTTTCTGGAGCAACATATCCTGGATTGTCGATCTTGCAAATCATTCTCCTTGCTCTTGGTTCATGATCATCTTTCTTTGGATTCTTAGATAATCTGCTTAACGTGTCAGCTGTCATGTTTTGTAGACCTAATATATCATCAGGATCCTTTGGAAGGTCTTTAACTTTATCATCTATCATCATCTGGATAAACCTGGGATACATAATGTACTTTCCACTTCCACTTCCTACATTGTCTACCATAAAGTCTAATATCACTTATGATACATTATATGGCATGTTCAGCACTAAACAAGTAAAGATATTCATGATATAATCTGATGTTTCATTATAAGCTCCATTTCGATGTGACAAAGCATGCATTATGCAGTGAATTAGAACTTATATGGTATACTAAACATAGTCTTAAGCACCAAACAAGTAATGATATTCATGATATAATCTGATGTTTCATTATAAGCTCCCTTTCGATGTGACAAAGCATGCACTATGCAGTGAATTAGAACTTATATGGAATACTAAACATAGTCTTAAGATATTTCCCGTTCAAATGTCCTGTAAAACACATTCTGCACCATAAACCCTTGCACAATCGTTCAGGAATAATGATAGGATCATTATCAGAATCTCCTAACTCCAAAACTCGTCTTAGGTCTCCTACATTGAACTTAATCTCCACATCTATATCTTGGCCATTCTCATCCTTCTTTCTAACAGCTAAATAGATCATCTTCTCCTTTTCCTCATACCTTACCGAACTCCAAAACCTTCTGACATGTGATTCATATACTATTGTTCTATCGGTTAAGGCTTTATTAATCTTACTCTCCCTCAAAAATTTTGCCACGACTTTAAACGGAGTATTGTCCGTATAGTGTGCGTCCAACAGACAGTAAATATTGTGAGATTTATCCCAATCTGATGCTCTTCCCTGCAATAATACACAATATTAGCATTTGCACAAGTTTCAAGACAAGAAGTAAGATGTTATAAAAATTTTGAAATTTTAAGAAATTTTTCTAACTCTGGAGCTCACACTCTATATAGTACTGAGGATCTGATGGTCATCCGATCGGATTGCCATCCGATCTGATGAACCATCAATCATTAGAGTAATGAACTAACTGACATGTGCATTTGGATCGGGTGGCTATCCGATCGGATTGTCACTCGATCCATGTGACAAGACAGATAAATCCTTTGACAAGTCAACACTTTTGAGTATGTGGCATGAATCGGATGGCCATCCGATCGGATTGTCACCCGATCGGATTGCCACTCGATCATTGTGTCAAATTTGAACAGTTGATGAAAGACTTTTGTCGTTTTGTGATGTGGATCGGATGGTCATCCGATCGGATTGTCATCCGATCAGATTACCACTCGATCATTGACAAGACAGAACCATATTGAACAATCATGTCATTATATGTTGGGGATCGGATGGCCATCCGATCGGATTGTCACTCGATCCTTGACAATCATGTAAGGCACAGATTCCTAGACAGCTACTTAGAAAATATTTCAAACATGAAATGATTTGGATCGGATGGCCATCCGATCGGATTGCCATCCGATCAAGATGCCACTCTATCCAAATCAACACCATTATCAGTTAAAGCACATTTTTAAAGACAAAATACTTAGAAAATTTTAATCATGAAATATATTGGATCGGATGGCCATCCGATCGAGTTACCACTCGATTCAACTGACATTAAGAACACTTAAATGATCTATGATTATCAAAATTTTTCTAAGATTTTAACAAAATTGAACACAGATCTACGTAGATAATTCTCTGACGATCAAAACCCTATGTTCATCTCTTTCTAAATCGGCTTAATCTGAGTTTAATTTAACAATAAGTGGTCCGATAGCCGACACTCTTAATCTTCAATTCATCAAATTCATGTTTTTGCACAAATTGAGACGGTAAACCTATAGATCTAAGGCCTGTGAACAAAACCCTATGTTCAAAATCTATCAAACATCTATAAAATTGCCAAGATCTAAGATTTAAGGTCTGAACAGTCACCGACATTCAAACATGTTCAAAAACATCAGATTTAACAGTTAAAAACTTGAAATCTTACCTTTCCCATTGTGAAGGTTGAGTGTGCCAACAATCCAATGTGATGTGGAAAGCAAGAGTGAAGAATCAAGATCAGAGAAAGTGAGAGTGTTTGAAAGAGTATCGGATGGTCGCCCGATCGAGTAAAGGTTTAACTAAAGTCATTGACCTCTTATATATAGGGGTAACCAGGTGTCGGATGGCCATCTGATCGGATGACCATCCGATCGGATTGCCATCCGATCGGATTGTCATCCAATCCAAACACCTCTCTTTGACTTTTAGTGTTTTGAGCTATTGACTTTTTGCCGTTTTATCAGATTTGATCAGTTTTTAGAAATCCACTTAAGTATCTAGGTCCAAGTTAATGACCCTAGGAACTTAATTTGTCTACCAAGTCCAAGTTAATGACCTTGGTTGACCCGAAACGAAACAAACTGACATTTTGTTCAAACTTTTCAAACAATTTTTCATGAAAATTTACAAGTATCAACTTAATGAACTTGCTTTAACCTTGAATTTTCAAACTTCTTTAAAGATTAGCTCCCAACCCTGTCGTCCAGTTCAGAAACTTCCTGCACCTGCTTCATGACTGCGAGTCTGAAGATCAGTTTTCTACCTTGGTTTGTCGATAAAACTAAAGCAGAAATGTAAAATATTTTTGAGATTTTAAGAAAGTTTAAACTAGAAAACTATGAAATCTTTTTGGATTTAGATGCTAAACAGAAATGAAATGAAATGCAGTAAAAGTAAATATTTACAAACATATTTTTGGTGAGCGTGTTAGGGGATCATATCAGCTACCGACTAGCTACAAGTACCGTTGAGCTAGATTACACACTAAGTATTAAACGATTCACTTAGATTGCCGATATACTGATCCAATTTAAATTTTCACACAAATTTCAATCTGTTCAGGATACGAATTAGTGTTTTAATAGCTTAGCTTATACACGTGTACCACCTCAGAATATACTCTCGTATCCAGACTTTCTATATTCAGTCTTACAGGTGAACATACAATAATGATATCTGTAACGGGTAATGCGAGGCCATGAGAGCTCAGGTTAGAACTTCCGTTCAGACAGAGAGATGATGGCTCGACTTTTGGTGTGTCCCGTTTGGGGATCTTTTCTTCAATAACACATGATTAGCATTTTTCAATGTTTCATCATTATTTATGTTGAGGGTGAGCTTTAAGATTAAAGCAGTGCAGAGTATTATACGAGGAATAGGCTATTGCTTCCGCAAAATCAGAAGTCCTGGTATAATACCCTAGATATCATTACGCACATAGACCTAGTATGTCAGAAATAGATAATCTTTCAAACAAGATTTCAGGGGTTACCTATATATCCGAGAGATGTTCCCCACGTAATAAGCAAGAAATGATTTTAGGTTTATATCTCGAACAAATTTACTAAATGTATAAAAACCTACCGGCATATCATCAGCGAGACTGCTTAACACCTTTTTAAACATTACAAATCTTTAGCATACTGTAACTGTCTAGCTGATGTACTATCATTTCCCCTTTTTACACAAACTCTTTTTTGGGTTTTCTATTGTTTTTGGATTTTGAAAATATCTCATGTTTTTGGATTTTTGCATTTTTATTGTTTTTGTATTTTCTGAAAATACGACAAACCAATGCAGTCTTCTTCTCAACATCATCTGTAGTGGAATTCTCATCAACGCCAAGTATCCCATTCGCATCCGACAACAGCTTCATACCATTCAATTTTAAAATATATTGAAAATGACTTTTATCAAAAGCTTTGGTATGTAAGTTTGCCTTTTGTTCGTCGGTGTGGATTTTGTCAATTCGTATCAACTTCTACTCAAAGCAATCTCGGATGAAGTGATGACGAATTTCAATATGTTTGGTTTTAGCGTGATGTACCGGAGTTTTTGTTATGTTTATTGCTGCCTCATTATCAACAAAAATAGGTGAAGTAAGAAATTGCAAACCGTAGTCGCGCATCTGTTGCTGAATCCACAGGATCTGGGAGCAGCAGCTGCTGGCAGATACATACTCTGCTTCACATGTCGATAAAGCAACAGAGGTTTGCTTCTTACATTGCCACGTGACTAGTCGGGGTCCGAAAAATTGGCATCCTGCAGTTGTTGATTTAGCATTGACTTTGCAGCATCTGAAGTCAGAATCAGAGTACCCTTCAAGCGTGAAGTCACCATCTTTTGGATACCACAACCCCAAGCTTGGAGTTCCTTTCAGGTAGCGTAATATCCTCTTGACGATTGACATATGCGAGGCTCTGGGACTTGATTGAAATCAAGCCGCGAGGCAGGTTGGGTACATTATATCAGGCCTTGATGCTGTCAAAAACAATGGCAAGCCGATCATGGGGCGGTATAATGTTTCATCTACCTTCTCTCTGGTGAGATCAGGGTTGATACCATGATTCGTAGCTAATGGGGTGGACATTGGAGCCGTGCCGGACATTCCAATTTTCTCCAGAACATCATACACGTACTTCGTCTGATGTATGAAGATTCCCTCAGGCATTTGATCGACCTGCAGCCCTAAGAAGAACTTCGTCTCACCCATTGAAGAAATCTCAAACTTCTGCTTCATCACTTTTTCAAAATCTTTGTAGAGTTCTTCATATGTCGACCCGAAAATAATGTCATCAACGTAAATGTACTATTAGAAGATGACCATCGACTTCCTTCGTGAAAAGAGTGACATCCACCTTGCCTCAGATAAAGCCATTGGCGAGCAAATGTTGAGAGAGCGTCTCGTACCAGGCTCTCGGGGCCTGATGCAAGCCGTACAACGCTTTGTCCAAGAGGTAAACCTCCTCTTTCACCTTGCCATAGAGAAATGCCGACTTGACATCTAGCTGATATACTTTGAATCCCTTCCATGAAGCAAACGCTAGGAAGATTCTGATAGCTTCAAGTCGAGCAACAGGAGCGTAAACCTCTGTGAAGTCTATCCCCTCTTGTTGACTGAAACCCTGGACCACGAGTCGAGCTTTGTTTCGAACAATAACCCTTCGATCGTCTCTTTTACACTTAAACACCCACTTTGTGTTTATCTTCCTATGACCATCAGGCAGGTCCACAAGTTTCCATACACCAAGCTTTTCAAACTGACTCGGCTCCTCCTGCATTGCGATGACCCATGAATCTTCAGTCAGTGCTTCCTTATAGGTTCGTGGCTCGATCTACGAAATAAAACAACGGAGTGAAAATTCTGTTTGTAAAGGAGCAACTTTAGTATAAAAGCAAGTAAGGCCATGGTCAATTTGTCTTCTGGTGCGAAAGCCTGACAGCAGCTCTCCTATTATCAACTCTTTTGGATGGTATGAAAGAGTCCTTGGCATAACCTCACCAGGAACATCCACTTCGCCTTCCAAATTAGTAACGTTCTGATCTGCAACTTGTTCATCGTCAAGAATTGTCTGATCTGAAGATTGAATTTGCTCCCCTCAGACTCTGAATCACCATGATCAAAATTAGGAATATCATCAGATTTTGAATTATCATTGACCATCGTCTGATTTTCAGGAGCAGGTTTACGTTCCGAAGTAGTCGGAGTTTGCTGAACTTTATCATTCTCTCCAGTGTGACTTGGACCAGCTTCATCACCATTGGAAGTTTGTCATTCACGTGTAGAAGATCTTGCTGGGAATCTTTCCTGAGATGCTTCACATTCTCTTAAAATATCCAAATCATCAAAGAACTCTGGGTCTTCTTCTAACTCAAATGAATCCCATAGAGTATCGTAGTTGAATCTTCATGAGTCTGCGGGCTTCTGTGGAGGCATTGTGTAGCCTTGACATTCAACATGTTGTGCTTCGATGATCTGCTTGAGACTTGGAACAAAGACTCTTCTGAGTGGACTAGCATATCCTACAAAGATACCTTCAATGCTCTTTGAACCAAATTTGCCATTGGGATCTAGAACTGTGCAGGGAGACCCGAACGGTTCCAAATACTCGAGATTAGGCTTGCGATTGTTGATCAACTCGAAACATGTCTTGTTGTGTTTCTTCACAGTAAGTACCCTATTGAGAGTATAGCAAGCGGCTGAAACTACTTCTGCCCAGAAATTAACAGGTGACTTGGAATCAGCAAGCATCGTCCTCGCCGTTTCGATCAACGTTCTATTCTTTCTTTCTGCGACTCCATTTTGTTGCAGAGTATAAGGCGCGCTAAACTCTTGCAGTATACCTCTTCTATCACATAATTCCTCCATTCTGTTGTTTTTAAATTCTGTACCGTTGTCACTTCTTAGTCTTCTAATGCGGGTTCGGTACAAATTTTCTATCTTTCTGAATAGTCTCAGCAAACTCTCAAATGTTTCGTCTTTTGTCTTCAAGAACGACACCCACGAGAATCTTGAATAGTCATCAGTGACTACTAAGAAGTAGAGATCACCCGTTATGCTCTTGACATTCACAGGACCAAAGAGATCCATGTGAAGTCTTTCCAACGGCTTCGAGACTGAGTTCATCTTTTTGCACGGGTGAGATTTCTTTCGCTGTTTTCCCTTTATACAACTTATACACTCCCCCTCAAGATGGAAACTCTTCAAGTGAACACCTTTTACCAAATCGTTATGCACCAGGTGATTCATCTTGCGCATGTGAATGTGGCCCATCTTTCGATGCGACAATTGCGACTCCTTTTCAGTGGCTCTTGACATGAAGCAGTGAGTTTGACCCGTGGTAGTCGTAGCAATGCTCATATCCAACACGTACAGATCATTAACTCTCGGTGCTCTCATGATGATCCACTCCTCGGGGATGACAAACCCCGGCTTTAGAATCAGACATTCTTTATCAGTGAAATGTGTCGAATACATTCTATCACAAATTTGAGAAATGCTAAGAAGATTGTTCTCTAGCTCGGCTATATAGTTGACTCTTTCAAACGTGATAACACCATTTGATAATGTTCCTTCACCAACAATACGTCCTCCTTGATTACCAGCAAAACCGACGTATCCACCATTAAACCCTCTAACATCATATAACAGCGCTTTTCTCCCCGCCATGTGCCTGGATGCTCCACTATCCATTATCCAACGTGAGATAGATCTCGGGAGCTCCTGCACATTTCACAAACACTTAGTTAGATTTTGACTCAGGTAGCTTGACATTGATGTGGGTTGTTGTGGTGTACCGTGGTGGGAAATTCTTGTCATTCATCTTAAGACTTTCTTCAGATCCAATCTCAATCTTTTTATACAAAAAGAACTCACTTTTCGGAGGTTGACCAGATGATTGGTCTTTCTTTGGAATATACTTCTTCCCTGGTGGGGTAGAAGTTTGTTTCTCAAGTTTCTCATAGAAATTCAAAGGTACATTCATCTTCTTAGTTGAAGATGATTGTTTTGTAGAATCAGAAACCTTTGGTTTTGAAGCACTTGATGTCGTAGTCTCAGATTTTGGCTTCCACGTTTGTTGTGAAGAAGCAACCCGTTTGTAAATTTATCAGTTTTAGTTACCGACTGTTTTACGGGTTCAGTTTTAACTTTGATGGTTTCGTTTTTCAAAATTTTCTTCTCAACAAACATTGGCGCCTTGCCTTTGACATCATTTTTCTTCTTTGGATTCTCGACAACCACAGACTTAGGCTTCGAGTTGGTGCACTTTCATGCAATGTGTCCAACTTCATTGCATTTAAAACATGTGCGGGTGTCAACTTCCCGACTTTTGCGTTCTGTCTGAGGCTGTGAGGCCTTTTTCTCAAAGAATTCTTTGTTTGATTTCGAAAAGATTTCCGACTCTTGCTCGGAAATTGAACTTGAGCTTTTGACAAACACTTCCTTTTCGACAAACTTTTTTGTTTTGAAAGTTCCTTTTCTGATTGTTCTTACCACCCTGATAACCCCCGACCATCTGTTTTGGTTGTTATTGTTAAAACGTGGTGGTACAACAAGTTTCTTATAGTAAGATTTGTCTCTTTCAAAATTCAATATTCTTTTGGAACTTTTCAAACCCTCAACTTCAGAAACATCAATTTCAACCAATTTGAAAACTTTCTTCAACTTGTCAACAGTCACAATCTCAAATGGAATTCAATATCCGAATACAACTTATCAGAACCAGGCATCTTGTACATGACAAAAGTAGGTTCATCATTTGAGTTGTTTTGGGATTTTGATTTCGGAATGTAGTTGTTTAGGAAACATTCTTCATCTTCAGTCGAGTCACTGTCTGATTTTAAAACATTTTCAACCATATTTTTTACGACTTCAGGCTGAACACTATCTTCATCAGACGATGAAGTGATTTCTCATTTGTTTCATCTTCATTATCCAAACCATACTTTTTCTTTGAAAATTTGTTTAACACGGGCGATGGAACTTGATGATAACCCACCCTGGTTCCATCTGAGTATACATCTTCACCAGCTTTGTTCTTCCCAATAGGTTTGGGAACTATGTGTTGAAGAACAAAGCTCACAGAGCTGTAACTGTTCAGTTTCATATTGATTCTTTCATTCTCAATCTTAGCTTCCTGAAACTGAATCTTAAGATTTGCAATCTCATCCAACTGCTGGTTGATTTGTCTTTTTTTTGCCTGAAGAACTCCAGACAATTGAAGATTTTCTTTATATGTTTTACCATTTCGTTCATCAGAATCTTTTATTGTTCTTTTTAACTTCTCATGGTTTTCAGAAAGTTGTCTGTTTTCATGAATTAACTTCTCATTTTCTTTCTTAAATCATTCTACATCAGTTTTATCTTTTTCAATCTTCTCTGTTAATTCTTTTATTCTCTCATTTGAAGCTCTCATCAGTTTTTCTCGACTTAAGATTTGATCTTCAACCATTTTGACTTTTGCAACCAGTTCTTCAGTCTTTTTTATTGTGAGATATGCATTTGTGATACAAACTTTGCATTCTTTCATGCAATTTTTGCAGTCACTTTCCCTTTTAGCTTTATCAGTCTTACCTGATTCATTGGTTAAACCACTACAACTGACCTTGCTTGTTGATTCAGACGCAGATTTGGAATCTACCTCTAGTTCTTTTGCCATAAGCACTTTGTCTGCCATCTTTGTCAGGTTCTGTGCGGTCATTTCTTTTGTTGTGTCGATTATCCCATCGTCGACTTTCTTTGACTTTAACTCTTCCTCTTCAGCTTTCTTTGCTGCATCTCTTTCTCTCTGTTCATCCTCTTACTTCAAAGATTCAATGAGAGTTTCAACTATGAGGGTTGATGGTTCAACAATTATGTTGCCTTTTGGGTCTAAATAGCACTCACAATCTGGATCCCATCTGTTTGCCTTTTTGGCCTCTTTCCAAGCTCGATAGTTTCTATCCTTCATGGTTTGGGCTATCAACTTTCGATAATTGTATTTCTGCTCTTCAGTTCGTGTATCATTGTATGGCTCAACTTTTGCCATGAATGCATAACCTACAGCATCATCTTCTGGTAAAAACTCACTCCAGTCGAAGCCTTCGTCATCATGAATTATAGCTAAGGCTCTTGACTTCTCCTTAGGAGTCTCTTCGATTTGTTTCATTCCTGGCGGCTCTTCCCGATTGCGATGATAAACAGCCTTTTTATAGTAATCGTCATTGCTGATGCATTCCTGCATTCCCTCTTGAAGTGCCCCTTCTGTTTGCACTTAAAGCAGGTCACTTTTGAATTATCGAATCCCAACTTTGTCGAAGGCCCACCAATTGAATTTCTTCATGTGATCTCCATAAATCTTTGCGCTCTTCGAATTACGCTTGCCATGCACCAGCGTATGTCAATCAATTCCATCTCTTCCGGATCAATTTGATCATAATCTTCTTTCGTCAGATTCGTGTTACCGATCTTCCCGGCAACCAAGCTTTCATAAGATTCCAGGATTGAAGCAAGAAACACCATTTGCTGTTTAGCTGTTTCTTCATTAAAGTTTTGAGCATTGTTAAGATTCACAGCTATGTTACACTGAAAGACGTTTTTGGGGACATTCTGCTGCTGTTGATTCCCTGAACTTGATGAAGAAGAACCTACATGATAACCACTGCTCGGTACAGAACTGCTGCTTTGTTTCTCTTGATTCGTCGTGCTTGAACTCTCAGCTGAAAAAGCAGTTTTTGGTGAAGTGGTTTTAGGTATCATACTACCCCTGTAGTACAGATCGACATTTTGTTGGTACGGGGTGTTGTTGACTTTATTCATCTTCTTAATTTCAAGCTCATGACTTTCAAATCTTTCTATCAACCAAGCAACAGTCTTGTCAGACATTTTCATGGTGTTTTTTCAAAACCAGTGCATAATAATGCCAATCCTTTTCATCTGGCAATGATTCCAACAACTTCTCAACTAACTCTTCTTCAGTGTATGTTATCCCATATCTCACAAGCTCTATCTTCAGATGACAGAAACGCTCAATCATCTTTAGTACCGACTCATTTCTCATGCACGCAAACAAGTCGAACTCTTTCTTCAGTAGACGTTTCTTGTTTTTCACTATCTCAGCCCCTCCAATACACTTCTTTTCTAACTTTCCCCACAGATCTTTTGCATTTTCGTAACTGATCAAAGATATGATATCATCTCTAACAGATTGATGTAACAAGGCTATACATTTTTGTTCAGCAACAAATGCTTCTTGTTCAATTTCGTTCAAGTTTTCATAATCTTTTCTTCCAATATCAAAACCGTTTTTTATACACTTCCAGCTTTGGTAAGCAAACGCTTTCAACCAATCTTCAAATCTGCCTGCCCATCTGTTATAGTCTTCAACCGCCATAAGCTTCGGCGGCTTGTTGTATGTACCATAAGCGTTATCAATACTGAGAGAATCAGCAATCGCTTTCTTCGGATTTTGATTGGTACTGGTGGTTGTATTCGTCGATGCATCTCCGGTGTTGTATGCAAAAACATCGCTGAACGGATTTAGGAATTCGTCTCCCATTGTGAGAACACCTGAAAAATTTCAAACACTTAGACAAATTTTCACCCTTTTCAAAAATTTCAAACTGATGCACTTGGATCAGATGGTGATCTGATCGAGTGACACAGCCAAGTAACAAGTGTTGGATAAGCAAGTGTCGAATGGCTACTCGATCGGATGGTGATCCGATCGAGTGGTCGTTCAATCGAGTGACACAAGAAGTTTGAAAACTTTAACCTTCAACCCTTCACCGATCGGATGGTGATCCGATTGAGTGAGAAGATGATGTCAGCTGATGAATCAAGAACTATCTAAGCAAATCCGATCGGATGGCTATCCGATCGGGTGGATGACGTCAGCAAGAACTAAGAACTAGACATGGTTTTTGCTTGATCTGATTAAGTTTTAGTTTGAATTTTTCAATGAAAATTTGAAGGATTGATCTTTGTTCAATTCCGATTCTAATGATATGATTTTTAGTCAATTTTGTCCGTGAATTCCTGTTCAATTTTGAGTTTTTCTCGTTTTAAGGTGTAAAAATGTAAGAATCAGCAAGAAATGAGGTAGAAAATGAGAAATTTGTCAAAATTTCTGGTGAAATTTGACAGAAATCGGCAAAGAATCGCTGAAAATCCGGTGAATTTGCTGTTGTCGTCTCCGATTCAACCTCCTGTGGCTCTGTTACCACTTGTTAGGCCTTTTATCTCAGGATCTATTCGAATAGAACATGGCTGGATCGATCAGAATCAAGGTTCGGAATCCCTTGATTATGTCAAAGAATCAACAACAACAAGTTCAACGTTTAATCCGTCTGATTTCTATTGAAGATTGTGAAAGTACAACTATTCCGATAGAAATACAGACTGGCAGAGCTTCGCTATCAAGTTCAGCAAAAGTTCTTAAATGTCTAACACTAGCTAGCTATTTATAGGCAACCAGGGAGGATGTTAAGTGTCACCCGATCGGATAGTGATCCGATCGGATGGTCATCCGATCGGATGTTCGTCGTCCGACGGATTACACTTTTACATTTACGCACCGTTCCCTGAGTTGTCTTTACACAAACATAACATACAAGTATATACATATACAAAATTACAAACACAACACAAAATAAGACTCGTTGCAGACGGAAGCTATAGACATATGTACTAACAATTATTTTCAAGTTCCTAAAATAATATAACTAATACACATAATATACAAGTAGCACACAATTTGTGACATCTAAATATATATTTTCCTAAATATATACTTAGTCATTTTTATTATCAAAAATCAACCTCCAATATTTGTAATTTTTGTAATAAAAATTATGGCAATTTTTTATATTAAAATCAAGATCAAAATTTACTTGTAAAGACTCGTTTAAAAATATTTTTCTAAGTGTTTAATTTCTACAAAAATTTTGCCATAGTTTCCCCTTAAAAATGGATCTTTCCATGCTTAAAAGCATATCATTTTCTTTTAAAAACTCATCATCAATCATCATCAATTTACACAAGACTTACCATGAGCCATAATATGCAATTTAACAACATGTCATGAACTTGAAGTTTAACAAAAATGTGTAGTAATTTCACATATTGTTTAGTAAGCTTATTTATCTCTAAAAACATGGTTTTTAGTTTATTAAACTCATTCTTGTGAATTTTCATTCTTCACAATTTGTATGATGATTTTCTAAAAATTAATCTTCTTATATTTTTCTTGTTACCAACACTTTTGTAGCTTTGATTTAACCCTTAAAACATGATTACTTTCTTTAAAAATCAAGTTCATGTTAAATCTTGTAATAAACCTTGGTTTCTTGAAAATATTATCTTTGAAATTCTCAAGACATATAACTTGTAAAAATAATCATCATTCACTAAAACAAATTCATCTTCAAGTTCATGGTTTACATAAAGGATGATCATCACAAATTTCTCAAGATCTATCCTTACACTTGCTAGATCATGTGTTTAATCATCATCAAGCAAGCTACATATGATGATCTGCATCATAATCACAAGAAATCAACAAACAAGTTCAACACATACACTTAAACATCTTTGATTTTCTTGTCTTTAAGCTTTATGTTAGTGTTAGTGTTCATGCTTATGTTTCCTTGAGATTCTTAAGATTAACAAGTTATATAACACTTTAACCACTAAAATTAGAAATATAAACAAGGTATAAGGAGCTTACTACTAGCTCTAAGGTTGGGGAAGAACAAGTATGAAGATGATGAAGAAATAGAGTGGATAAAAGCTCCTAGATGAGGTCCTTCCACTTCCAATGCTTCCAAGCTTCTTAGATATGCTTGTTACACCTCTAGATCACATTTGAATGTATGAGAATGGAATGAAGATGATGGTTGTGTGTGAGGGTATGTGAGCCGAGAATGGAGAGAGGAAGAAGGAGGAATATTGTGGTGTTGAAGTGTTAGAATGATTAGGAGGTTATGCCTTATGGTTTAAATAAAAATATCCCAACATGTTATAATCCTATGGTCCTAATGTTCAAGATCAAGTGAGCAAATCAAATAAAATAAGCAAAAGAAATCACAAGTGGGGGGACCCACTTGTGACCGTCAACTATGGGGGGTGTCTTGGTTGGCTTTCAAACATTAGTTAGGTATCTTGGTTAGATTTCAAGGGTTTTAGTTAGTGTTTTAGGTGTTTAGTGATTATAGGATGTAACATGGTGTTTGATGCTCATAACTAGCTTGGTAATGTTAAACAATGCTTCTAGTGAAATTTTGGTGTTTCGGGTAGTGTCCGGTTGTTCGTTTGGTTACCAGTTCATTAAAGTGCTAAATTGCGCAGTTTAGTGTGCTTTATGTTGTCTTTTATGACATTTTTGGATTCCCGACACTTATGAAGGTATTCTGGACCATTAAACCACATTTCTACATTATATTTTGGAGTTAAAAAGCTGATTTTTGGTGAATTGTGCAGAATTCTGCAGTTTTAGTGTGTTTCGGGCACTTTCCGGCACTTAAATCATCACTCGGAAGGTAGTTTTTTAATCCCTACTTTCCTACACACTATTCTAGTGTAACTCTTGGTTTCGGGGCTCATTTTGTGTCTTAACATCATGTCTGTCTGAGTACTGAACTCCCGTCAGTACTTTTAGTTTGTCTGATAACTGTGCTAACTTTGTTTTGTGCACTAATTGAACCATACTGTGTTGCATGTAATAATGATAAACATTCTTGCAACGTAAAATGCATTTGTATGTATATGAAAGTAATCAGAAAATCATTCATATCATTGGTTCAAGCATACACAGTCATTAAGGAACAATTACTGTTTACATTGTACATAAATACATGGATAAGTGACAGTTGTCACAGTACCTAAATGGAAGACTTGTTCTTCCTACCTCATGAATGATTTGTATAAATTACACAAGAGGTTCCTAAATGGGGATTCATCCCTCTACCTCATGCTTGACTTATATGACATATTAATATCTATATAACTTATATAATATATTCAAATAACCAAACTCTTGATGATGAACCAATGATCATTTGTCAAGATAGTAGGTTGCATTATCTAAGAACCATAATACTTGTCACGATTCTAATGGGCTATCGTCCCATGAAAACATTTAAACTCTTTAGAGTTTCATAGTGTCAAGAACAAGTGTCATGTGTGCTAGATGATTATTTTCCATATGTATACTTTCATGTGTTTTAAACCCCGAATCTTAAATCTTCCGTTAAACTCTCCATACTCACACACCTATGTTTCTTCGTGTAGAAGGACAAGGTGCTCCAAACTAATCAACCAAACACTCGCGGGATATCAAGTAGGAAGCTTGCAAAACTGTGAGTATACTCGAACCCATTTTACTTTTAAACACTTTTGGGTGCAACATGTATTCTATGTAAAACACACAAACACTTGAAACTATTTTAATCACACTCTATCCCCGTTTGAACATGAAACTATATGATGCTTGTTAATCTCGTATGCTATGTAAACTATTCGTGTCGATATGCTCATTAACTTTGTACAAGCCTACCTTAACAATTATAGCGCTATAGGATTAACGCACCGCCCACGAAACTTGGGGTATTATTAAGTTAAACATGTTAACCTCCCGTTATTCTTTGGGATATGCTATTTTAACGCGTTGGATTCTTGGGTTTGAACATATAGTACACCGTTTCAGCATGCTAGTAAACTTGCATATTATGATTCATGTTGGATATGAGACTTTAAACGATTTTATTCTATATTATGCTATGTAACAAAACTTGTGTCACACCCTAACCGATGGCGGAAACATCCGGGTATGGCACTGAGCGAAACAGATTGTCCAGAAGTTTCCATAACAATTATCAATACCAATCAATTTAAAATAACATGTCCCATACCATGCCTCAAAAGGTAAACAAATTATTACAGATAAGATCCAGGCAAATAGTTCTATTCCGACAACTCAGATTCTTATTACAGACAGTTGTTTATTGTTGACCTAGGTCTTTCCTAGCCTCGATTTCACACCACAGATACCAATGACTGCAGGTTGACTGCCCAAGGCAGTTCATAATACATGATTACCACTGTAATCCATGCAAGTAATTGTCCTTAACAACCCCTGCGAACAGGTGCTGAGTCCATGTGTAAACTATAGTACTATCGTCATTAAGGCAGGTAGACAGCATTCCATGTGTAAACATAACAAACAAGCATTCATAAGCCACGTATAACATGCATTAACGGTTAGCGTTCAAACAGTATTGAGTAGTGTGATTGATGTGATTTGAATTGTTGTAACGTCTGTGACACCCAAAAGTGCATAAAGCAAAAAGGGATCGAGTATACTCACAGCGGTTGATGGATTGAAGGGAGCGCTTAGCGAGTAAAGTTAGCCTGAATAGTTCGATAGCATAATGATGAGTAACACGTAAACGGAAACAAGTGTTGGAGGATCGGACAGCAGTTCGATCGGATGGCAGACCGATCGGACGGCTGGCCGTGCGAGTGATAATCCGATCGGACGGCTGGCCGATCGGTTGGCCATTCGAGTGGATTGTTTCTTCCTCTGAGGATGCATGTGTTTGTGTATCATGGTTTGACTTTTGAAGTTTTCGTTGTAGCATTTGAAAACAATGAAGTATCTTTGCCTTTCAGGTCGGTCGATCGGACGGTCGTTCGATCGGCCGACAACCCGTTCGGCTGGTACTTCAGCGTGAACAAGTTCTCAAAAAGATGTCACTCGATCGGACAGCAGTTCGATCGGGTGGCATCCCTAGTGCATCGAACATGTTGAAAATCGATTAAGTATTAAAGTCAAGTATCTCATGATCCGAAGAGTAATCCAATCGGACGGCAGTCCGATCGAACAGCAATTCGTTCAATACTTAAGCTTCAAAATAAGTTGACTAAGGGTGGGACCCATGTGCTAGCCGGTCGGCTGGCCAGTCATTCGGCTGTCTGTCCGTTCGGCTGGCTGTTCGTTTGGACAGCAGTCCGGTCGGACAACACCTGTCCTGGTCGGCCTGCTCGTCTAACACTTGGTTGTTTTTGTTTTGTTTGTCGTTTTATCGAGGTATTTTGGTAACGAGTCAAACAACGGAAACCTCGTCTTTACTTGGTTCTCCTGATCGGACAGGAACCACCCAAATCCGATTGGTGAACGGTTCGGAATGACGTTTCTTGTTAACCCGAAATCGGTGAACCTCGTGTATAGAACTCGGACCTTGAGCTAACACGACCACAGATCGGGTAGTAAGTCGGCACAAGTCCCGATTCTATCTGTTTGAGGACATTGAGTGTAAAAGAGTTGAAAGAAAGTTAGAAAATATTCTCTCAATCCTTTTTCACCACGGATCTGTGTAGATCTATTAAAGATCTTTGTTGTTTGTATGGAAATCGGTTGGATCCAAGTTATTCTTGGTGGATTGAGGCCGAAACATGAAGTTCTTCAAGAACTCATGATGACATCATCCTAGAACACTTAAATCTCGATGATTTCATGGTTAAAAGTTAAGATATAAAAGGTAGAAACGTGTAGGAGTGCGTGTAGATCAAGAAAGTACAAGATTTAGGATGAAATCTTACCGGAATCGGAAGAAAATCTGAGAAAAGATGAAGAGCACGAGCTGGTCGGTCAGAGGTTTCCAAAAGTAGTAAAGAAGACAATGACAGGGGTATTTATAGGCTGCCAAAAGGGGAAATGGCTGGCCGATCGGCCAGGCAGCTCGATCGGACAGCCTGTCCGATCGGACGGTAGTCCGATCGGCCGGCTGGTCGATCGGCCGGCTGGTCGATCGGCTGGTAGCCTGATCGAGCAATTGCCTGATTCGAGTGTTTGGTGCGACGAGTTTCGATATATCGATTATTGAGCGATGCAAATACGATAGAGTTTCCTATTCAAATTACTTTTAATCCCAACCACTCATATCTCGCACTATCCCTTCTCCACTAATTATCATACCGTTTCGATTGTGATTCGAGTTCGAGTTCGATTGAGTTCGATTGCGTTTCGAGTTTCATTTGATTTTCACAACATAACAACATAAATAATCATGCACAAGTAACACATAAGGCACACACACACATATACAATATTCCAATTGCGTAAATTCGAGTTGTGATTCGATTCGATTGTCGATTTGATTAGCATAGTTTGATTACCGATTGGTTAACTTTATCGCATTGTTACTTCCTATAGTTCACAGTCGTAAGTCGATTGAATAGCGATTAACACATGTTGATTGTTGCATTTAATGACACTTACTCCACATAATACAACTAAAATAACATATAAAAGAAAACTACTACAGTCACGTCGTGTAAGTCGGTCGTTGACTTTGAACTTGACTTTGACTTTGACTTTTGAAAACACGGGGTGTTACAACTTGTATACTCGCCAACTTTTTGTTGATATATTTTAATATATGTTGCAGGTTGATTGATGAGATGATGTTGAGAAGAAATGCAATTTAGGTGGACTTAGATACACACCTAGTTTAATCTATCATTTTGATGTTATGTTTGTTTTGAAACAATTGTTGTCTTTTTATTTGAATCTTATATGACGATTTAGTATTGAAATGAAATTAGGATTTAATTTATATTGTCACATAGTGTTATGAAGTTTTGAGCAATTTTTCATCTCATCCCGATGTTTCCGCCATCGGTTGGGGTGTGACAAGAACGCACTTCTCCCACGTGTTGTTTTTCATAAGAGCACGCATCTCCGTTTCCATTGCTTCCTTCCAGTTCTTCTTACGCTGGGCTTCCTTTACGGAACTCGGTATTTGTTCGGAGTATAGTGAGGTAACAAATGCTTTCGCACTATTAGATAAGTTCTCGTCAACCATATTGGCTGTAGGATACCTTGAACTTCTGGTTTCCCTTTCTGGGGAGTACCGTTTTGGAGGAACCCCTCTATTGGCTCTAGGAGGTAAAACGTATGTTCCCGGAGTTGTTCCAGAGCCTCCATCATGCTGTTCATTAGATTCGACTTCTCCTTGGACTGCGTTGTTTTGCTCAGCAATCTCCACCTGTTCCATTGTCTCGGGACTTTCCTGATTGTAAGTGGTATCTGGATCAGATTCAGGCACATTTCCAAGGTTTGGAGAGTCACTTACCTCGAACACCAGTCTGGATGATTCTTGGGTGAGATGACTCATCTTCGCTTGCAGATGGTATCCACTTCAACCAGCTCAGTGAGTCTTCATGTTCTATCTCCCCTGACCACTGAGATGGGACTGATAGTAATATTCTGTTTCAAGAAAGTCGCAATGGATAGTGGTAATCACACGACGTTGTAATGGGTTATAACATCGATATCCTTTCTGATTCACCCCATCACCAACAAAGACACATTTTTCGGCACATGGATCAAGTTTGGATCGTTCGGTTTTTTGTATATGAGGGAAAAATGATACACCCAAAGACACGAGGTGGTAAGGTAAGAGGTGGGGGTAGTTTGGTGAATGTGGATAAGGTATCTAGGGGAGTTTTTAAATCAAGGGCTTTGGTTAGTAAACGATTAAGGATATACACAGCTGTGTTTATAGCTTCGGGCCAAAAAGATTTAGGGACTTTGGATTCAAGCATAAGGGCTCGGGACATTTCTACCAAAATGCCATTTTTTTCGCTCAACTACACCATTCTGTTCTGGGTGTTTTGGGCAAGTGGATTGGTGAATCATTCCCTTCTCTAGAATAAATTTTTCATGGAGGTATTAACGTACTCCCCTCCATTATCAGATCGTAAGATCTGAATGTTGGTTTTGAATTGAGTTTGGACCATGGTGTAAAACAGTCTAAATTTGTCAAAGACTTCAGATTTGTGTTTTAAAAAATATACTCATGTCATTCGGGTACAGTCATCAACAAATAATAGGAAGAAACGAAGATTTTGACCTCCATTCGTTTCAGCTAGACCCCAAACATCGGAATGTATTAGTGAAAAGGGTTCACTGACCCTAGTGTTACTTGGTTTGAAAGGTTTTTTTATGGCTTTTGGCTAAGGCACATGTTTCACAGTCTAATGTACTATTGGACGGGAAGAGATTATGGAGTAAAAGATGTAGATACCCGGCGAAAGGATGCCCTAATCTGCTATGCCAAGGCCAGGCTTCTCTACTCTTTGTTTCGTGAGCAAGCATCGCAGTTCCTGATTGAGTCACCTCATCTACATAGTATAAGTCCTGTCGTTCAGTGCCACGCCCAATTATCTTTCTAGTTCTGATGTCCTGTAAGATACAAAAATGAGTATGCACTAGAACTGTGCAATTGAGTTCCTTTGTAACATGACTTATTGATAACAATTTGTGTGTTAACGAAGCAACATATAAACAATTTGACAATCTCAGATTGGGATATATTTCGACAGTTCCTCCTCCCTTTACTAAAGCATTTTCGCCATTTGCAGTCTTGATATGGGTTCTATTTGGTTTCTTTGTAGACACGAAGTCTGACGGCTCGTCGGTCATCGTATCAGTGGCTCCACAATAAAAAATCCAAGAACTGTCTTGATCACCACTTTTCTGTGTTGTTAAATAGGCTTCCCCACTTGTTGATGGATAGTCTTTCAGCAACTCATAGTTCCTGTGATTAATCATCTGCAATTTTTTTAAATTTTGTCTTAAAAAAAACCTTTAGGTTTAAACAAAAAAGGTTACAATCCCCTTTTTTGTTCCTTCCTTCACGTGCTCTCTCACCCCACCACACCTTTTACTTTTTCTTTCCTCTTTCTTTTTTCCACTGTTTATCTTGTTCTTGGTAGCCACACAAAGAAAAAATTCCCTCTCAGACACAGAACCAAAAAACTCCCCCAAGACTTTCTTCTCTACACAACACTTCTGCACATTTTAGAGCGAGAGAGAGAGAGGCAAGATGGAGGCTTGTGGTTTACGGGGTTGAGAAGCGGCGGTGCTGATGCAGATCTGGTCCAGATTCGGTGGGATCTGGCAGTGGTCACAAGGAGTGTTCGGTGGGTGTGCAGTTGTGAAGTGTGGCTGAACCAAACAACAAAACTCTAGGAACCTTTCTGTTCCTACAGTGATGATGGTCGGATTTGTGATGGTGGAAGACGGAAGATGCGGCGAAGGCAGTGGATGCAGCGGTAGTTTGTTTGATTTTTTCGGAGTTTGATTTTGATTTTTGAGTTTTTCTTGTTTGAGGTTGGATTGGCTGGGATAGATTGTAGATGATGAGCGAAGTGTTTAAGAATCAGAAACACTGCTCTATACCATAACATAAGGTATGGAGATAAAATGATGTTTTTGATTACTGAGTTCATGCTTGAATACACATACATATGCCCAATTTATAATAAACTGACAACAAGAATAAAAGGAAAGACAATAAATGGCTGAGCTGGAGTCTTGGCTGTAAAACAGCTGTGATTGGGCAGGAAATCCTCCTAATATTCTTCACTTATTCTCTTCTTTCCGACAATATTGTGGCGTGGCGAGATAACTTGGATAGATAAGCTATGAGAGTTAATTTAAGAAGAAGGAACGTGGATATTTCTTCGGTTATGTGCCTTTTTTGCGACAATTTTGAGGAAACTGTGGAACATTTATTTACTGCATGTTCGGTGGCTGAACGGGTGTGGTCGGCTTTCAGTGTTTGGTGCAACATTCCACCGATTTATATTTTTGATTTCAAAGACATTCTGGATATCCCCAACTTTACTCAATTGGGAAAGAAAGCAAAGATCATTCACGGCTTGGTGATTATTTCTTGTTGGTGAATTTGGAAAGGAAGGAACGAGATGGTCTTCAATAAGAGTAGACGAAGTTCACAAGATGTTATAGGGGAGGTAAAATCGAGATGTTTCGCTTGGGTAAAAAATAGAACGTCTTGTAATTATATTAGTTGAGGAAAGTGGTGTAAATATCCAATGTATATGTTGTAATTGTGTATCCTTTGTCTGTTTGGGTCGGGGGTGTTGTTGTCTGTTTGGCCTTTTGCCCGGTTGAGTCAGAGGCGTGTTTTAATGAAGTTTACTTTAAAAAAAACTAGAGCACTTCACAAGCCGAGCAGAGCAGGCTCATTACTATTACTATATATAACAATTGTTGTAGGTCTTAGCTAGAGTTCAAGAATTGACCAAAATTTAAAGCTTATTTACAAGATTGCCATAATTTCTTTTTGTACCAACTTCCAATAGAGAAAGGACTAGAGAATCTTTACCACCCAAAGCTTGCCACATGGATTTTCTTTCTCTTGAAACTATTTTTAGTTTTTGGAAATGTGCATATGTAGTAAAAACTATTGGATGGTTATATGAAATTTTATAATTATAGATAATTTCAAACGTATGCACAATGAAATTTTATAATTATGTAAATTTGGATAATTTCAAACGTATACACACAAGGATTTTTTTATGCATATAATAATTATGTATGGTATTTTAACTATCAATATATTTTAATTAAAAAATTAAAACTTTTATTTGATCATAACCTAATTTATTTTTAAAAAAAAATTAGATAAGTGATGTGCACAAAATGCAATATATAAATTACATTAATTGTGGCATAAAACTAACCCTTTTTAGTACTAATGTTGGAAAAAGTGTGTTTTTGTCTTCCTTTTGTATTTTCAGGATTAAATTAGCTCAAATGAACAAAAGAAGCAAAAAGGCAGCTAAATCTAACATAAATACAAGAAAAGGAACAAACGTGGCATGCCCGGCCTCCCCGGCAGCATCTTCCCAAGCAAAGCAAAACAAGAGAACAGAAGGCTGAACACGCCCCGTGCTCAATGAGCACGGGGGCGTGCCCAAGTGTCAGCAGAAAAGACAAAGTTGTAGAAGCTTCTATCGCCCACCACGGGGTCGTGCTCAGCGGACACGGGGCCGTGGTCAACTCTAAGATTCGCAGAATCTAGGGAAATCTTGATAATACAGATACGCTTCTGCACACGGGGTCGTGCTCAGCGGACACGGGGGCGTGGTCAACTAATGCAGACAAACTGCAATTAATGAAGAAAGAGAAGGAGGATGGACACGGGGCTGTGCCCAATGGACACGGGGCCGTGCCCGAGCTTTTGTTCAGGCTATAAATAGGGGTGCTTGGCTCATTTGCAAACCATCCCTTGGCACACCACCTCTCTCACACTTCACCCACCCACCACCACCATCACAACACCATCATCCACCACCATCATCCATCATAGAGTGTGTGAGTCGTCTCAGGATCAAATATTGATCGTAAGAGTTCTTGACAATCAAAGGCCATGTTTGCCTAAGTCTCTTACATCACTTGGTGAAGACAAGTGTTTAGTGTAATACTTTTTATTTTTAATCTTTTCGCACTTTTTATTTGGTTATGTATTAATGACTTTAATAACTAGTTTCTTATGTTGAAGGTGATTCTTCCTTATCGTTTGTTCGTGGTGTCTTGGCATTATTTTACTGTCTATATAAAATAAAAGATTTTCACCATTCATATCTCCACGGTCTATATGGAGATATGTTGGCTACCTAGTCGGGGGTTAAGGGAACGGTTTGGTAAGAGTCTTGCCATTGTTCAGTGTATAGATCCTGCAAAGGACCTGGGTCAAATTTAGTAGGACCTCCTTCAATACCCACCGGTATTGGATGGCGGGGGTCCAAACTCTTTGATCCCCTCATAAGTAAGCTACTATTAAAACTTTAACCCGGCTACTTAAGACTGTATCCCTGCTGACTCAGACTACTTAGCCTAGGGTAACGTCACCTTCAAAAGAGGGGCCTACCACATTATGCATTAATAAATTAATTAATTATCTTTCAATAATCCGACCCTTTAGGATTGTATCCTTGCTGACTCAAACTACTGGGTTGAGGGTAACGTCACCTTCAAAAGAAGGGCCTACTACAATAACTAAGATAATCTCTTAAAAAGTGCAAAAGTGCGGAAATAATCAAAGGTTACACTACACACGAGTCGGATCCAAGTGATTCATCTTGTCTATCTGTTTTTACTTTTATTTTATTTTTCAGCATTTTAGTTAGTTTTATTTTTCTAGTTTAAAAACATTTTTTCTAACTTTTTGATTTGATTAGACGTTGAGGATAAACCGGTACTAAAAGCTCTTGTGTCCTTGGACGACCTCGGTATCTTACCAACACTATACTACGTCCACGATGGGTGCACTTGCCCATATGTGTGTTTAGTGTTAGTAAATATCGTGTTTTATAAATTTAAAACTTGGCTAAAAAGTGTAAGAGGGCTTAAAATATACACCAAAAATATATTACACTACACGCACATCAAGTTTTTGGCGCCGTTGCCGGGGACACAAGGATTTTAAGAAAGCTTAAAATTGACGGCCTAATCAGTTTTTCAAAACCTTTTTAAAACGCGCGCACATTTTTCTGCATTTTAGTTTAGTTTGCATTTACAGTAGCCTGAACACAAGGCCATGTTCACTGAACACGGGGCCGTGCTGCATATTTTTCATAAAACACCCAGATACAGAGTCTGAACACGGGGCCGTGCTCACTGAACACGCCCCCGTGCTGCACAAAACCAGTAACTTTTAATTCAAACACCCAGATACAGACCCTGAACACGGGCCGTGTCCAGCTTCTGTTTCCGTTTTTATTTTTGTTTTATGGTCTCGAGACTCTGTTGTGGTCTGTTGAGTGATTCTTATGGATCAATACTCAGGAGGCTACAACTACACCTATGAGGAGGATGATTATAGGGGAGACTATTGCACTAATTGTGGTAACCCGCACTCGGTACAATATTGTAACTTATTTCAACCATCCACTTCGTACACCTACTATGAGGAGCCCAGGTACGAGCCATCGGCTTCATACACATCCTATGAAGACCAAAGGTATGAACCTTCTCCCTCATACTTATATTTTGATGAACCAAGGTATGAGCCTTCATACTCATACTTTGAGGAACCAATATATGAGCCACCACCTTCATATGCTTATTATGAGGAACCATGGCGTGAACAACCCACCTCATATGAGTATTATGAAGAACAAAATTACGACCCTTATCCATCATATACTTACAATGAAGAACAATGGTATGAACCATCTACTTCATATGAGTATTATGAGGAACCAAGGATCGAACATCCGGATTCAAGCTTTGAAAATCCCTATCCTTACTCTATCACCGAAGTAACTAATAGTATATTAGAACACCTTAAAACTATCGAGCGATACATAAAAGAATCTCGCGCAAGGGAAGAGGAGTCCCGCGCAAGAGAAGAATTAACTTGTAATAAAGAAGAGATAGTTGAAAAGGAAAAAATGGAAGAACAAATAAGTGAAAAACCGACACATGAGTTAAACAACGAAAGAGGTGAGTCCGTGAACGTTAAAATACAAGAAGAGTCTAATTTTGAAGAAATTAATCTCTTGTCACCCTCTTTTGAAAATCATTGTTTAGTACCTACTCATGCTAAGTTTTTAAAAGAGTTAAACACTAACACTAAAATTGACGAAACGGTAAGTATTAAGTTAATTAATGATCAAACTTCGCTAATAAAAGAAGACCCATTTGAAATCAACATTACACCGGTTCCATGTTTTTTTCAAAATTCCTTTATTAGTAATGTCACGATTGATAAAGATCTTTGTGTTAACATAATGCCTAATTACATTTTCGAAAAATTAAGTATTAGTGATTTTTCTCCACTTCAAATACCCATTTTTCTATCCAATCGGAAAGTAATAAAATCAATTGGTGTAGTTGAGGATGTTTTGGTTCAAACAAATCAAATGGTAATCCCAACCGACTTTGTCATCCTCGATGACGCTCCTCTAGTGTTGGGACGGCCTTTTGTAAAAACCCATGAAGCTTTGAAAAACCGGAAGTACAACAATCTATCTCTTCAATTAGGGGCATTCAAAAGGAGCATCGATCTTGCGCGTTCAATGAAATATCCTTTCGACAATAATGACCCCCTAATTGAAGATGAATATGAACCACCCGATACAAGTGAAAAGATTGGCCACTTTGTTGAAGAAGAGGTCGCCATAGAACAAACTTTTAAAGTTCTTGATCAAAATGAGCAACCAAATAAGGAATCTCCTAAAGACCCGCCTCTTGAGCTCTAAGAACTTCCGAAAGGTTTGGAATATGCTTTTCTAGACAAAGATGGTAAATCACCTGTAATTATTTCGTCTAAATTAAGTAGTGTAGAAAAAGAAAAATTAATTAAACTTTTGAAAAAACACAAAAATGCGATCGCTTGGAAGCTTGTAGATATTAAAGGAATAAGTCCTTCCATGTGCACGCACATAATTTTAATGAATGATGACTACAAATCGGTAATACAACCACAACGTAGAGTAAATCCAAATGTACAAGAAGTGGTTAAAAACGAGGTCATCAAATTACTTGACGTCAGACTTATTTATCCTATCTCCGATAGTCCTTAGGTAAGTCCCGTCCAAGTAGTACCAAAGAAAGGAGGTATGACGCTAATAACTAATGAAAAGAATGAATTAATACCAACTAGAACCATCACAGGATGGAGAGTATGTATAGATTATAGACGGTTAAATGAAGCAACAAGGAAATATCACTTTCCTTTGCCCTTCATTGATCAAATGTTAGAAATATTATCCGGTCATAAATTTTATTGTTTATTGGATGGTTTTTTAGGTTACTTTCAAATCCCGATAGCACCCGAAGACCAAGAAAAGACAACATTCACATGTCCCTATGGAACTTTTGCTTATCGACGCATGCCATTTGGTCTATGTAATGCCCCTGCAACCTTCCAACATTGCCTGGTGGCCATCTTCCATGAGATGATAGAAAAGACAATGGAAGTCTTCATGGACGACTTTTCTATCTTTGGAGATTCATATGACCAATGCCTCGATAACCTTAAACGAATGCTATCCCGATGTGAGGAAACTAACCTCGCCCTTAATTAGGAAAAATGCCATTTCATGGTAACGGAGGGAATAGTACTCGGTCACAAAATCTCAAGCGAAGGAATGGAGGTTGATGGAGCAAAAATAGACACCATTTCTCGATTACCACCACCATCCTCCGTTAGAGCAATCAGAAGTTTCTTAGGGCATGCCGGATTTTATAAGCGGTTTATCAAAGACTTTTCTAAAATTTCAAGACCTCTAACAAAATTACTTGAAAAGATGCCCCTTTCATCTTTGACAAGGATTGCAATCAAGCATTTCTAACCCTCAAGGAAATGCTAGTCAATGCACCTATCATGATAGCGCCTGATTGGAAATTACCTTTCGAAATCATGTGTGATGCAAGTGACTTTGCAGTTGGAGCAGTCTTGGGACAAAGAAAAGAAAAGCATTTTCACCCAATTTATTATGCTAGTAAAACACTTAACGATGCACAAGAAAATTACACAACAACTGAAAAAGAGTTACTAGCTGTGGTATTTGCTTTTGATAAATTTCGTTCTTATCTTATTCTTTCTAAAACAATAGTCTATACAGATCATGCAGCCATTCGATACCTCTTCAAGAAACAGGATGCTAAACCCCGTTTGATTCGGTGGATTCTACTCCTCCAAGAATTTGATATTGAAATCAAAGACAAAAGAGGAGCAGAAAACACCGCAGCAGATCATCTTTCGCGCTTAGAAGACCCAGCTTTGGAGGCAACCAGGGACGAGCAAATCAACGAAAAATTTCCAACGGAGTCCCTAGAAATGGTGGAATACAGAGAAGAACCATGGTATGCCGACTATGCTAACTACCTAGCTAGCGGTATAGTCGCCAAAGGATGGCCACATCACCAAAGAAAGAAAATATTTGCTGATGTAAAGCATTATTTTTTGGAAGATCCTTATCTTTTCAAAATGTGTGCCGACCAACTCATCTGACGGTGCGTACATGGTAGCGAGGCAAGAAGAATTCTCCGCCATTGTCATGAAGGTCCATACGAAGGACATCATGGTGCCGCTAGTACCGCACGAAAGGTATTTGATTCAGGATTTTATTGGCCTACCATTTACAAAGACGCCCAAAGTCTTGTCAAGACATATGACGCTTGCCAAAGATCAGGTAATATTTCTTCCAAAAACGAAATGCCACAAAATGGCATTCTTGTTTGTGAAATTTTTTATGTGTGGGGACTCGACTTTATGGGACCCTTCCCACCGTCAAAAGGAAAAAAAATATATACTTGTGGCGGTAGATTACTTGTCTAAATGGGCCGAGGCACTTCCAACAAACGATGGAAGAGTCGTGGTAAGATTTCTGAAAAAAATATTCTCTCGTTTCGGCACACCTAAAGCATTAATAAGTGATAGAGGTACCCATTTTTGTAATCATCAACTAGAGAAAATTTTAACAAGATATGGGGTCTATCACCGGGTCTCAACAGCGTATCACCCTCAAACAAATGGACAAGCCGAAGTGACTAATAGAGGTTTAAAATGAATACTTGAAAAAACCGTAGGGTTAAATAAAAAGGAACGGGCCGATAAATTAGATGATACTTTATGGGCTTTTCGAACCGCTTTTAAAACAACAATAGGTACAACCCCATATAAGCTCGTCTATGGAAAAAGCTGTCATTTGCAGTAGAAATAGCTCACAAGGCCTACTGGGCAATTAAAACTGTAAACTTAGATTTGGAATTTGCAGGTAAAAATCGATTTTGTCAATTAAATGAATTAGACGAATTAAGGAATTATGCATACTCTAACTCTGAAATTTATAAGGAAAGAATGAAAAAATTTGCATGACAAACACATTAAACCTAATGAATTTCGAGTAGGAGACCAGGTTCTATTGTTTAATTCGCGACTTTGATTGTTTCCTGGTAAATTAAAGTCTAGGTGGTCAGGACCTTTTTCCATCACCCATATTTTCCCACACGGTGCAGTAGAAATTAAATCACGGAATGGAATTCCATTCAAAGTCAATGGCCAACGGCTGAAACTCTACCAAGGATTCATTGAGGATGAAGAGGAAGAAATTTCGCTTCAAACGGTCGAAGAGTAAAAGCATCAACATCATACCTGGTAAGTTACGAACAAACGGGTTGACATCTTAATCGGTAAGTCTTCTAACCAAATTTTGGGAAAACGAGGGCACTCACACGAGCACTAAAAAAATAATAATAATTTTAAAATTGCTCGGCACGAGGCCGTGTCCGCTGGACACGGGGCCGTGTCCGTTCGACTGTCGGGATAAAACCCCTTTTCTCAAACAGTTTCTTCATTCCACACGCCCCGTTTCCCCAAAAACTCTCTGGTTCAGGCGATTTTTCCGCAGAATTCCGATGTCTCCTCTACTTCTAACAACATCAAGGTATGATTCTATCATCATTAGTAGTTAGATTAAGCACTTGCATGTAGTTAAAACATCAAAAATTTGGGGAAAAATCTAGGGTTCTTGAATTTCATCCGGATCGAACCTCAAATTTTTGCATAAATCTATTAGCATTAGTTTAGATTAGTGTTATAGGAAGTAAATCCACTTGTATTGTTCATAGATTCGCCCAATTTCTCACAAAAACCCCAAACCCTTGTTTTTGAACCGAAAAAGATAAAATCAAAGGGGTAAACGGTTTGTTTTTGGAAAAACGGCACTTGGGGTTTCATTTTCGGGAAAAACCGCACCTACTGGACCAAAAATTTTCAAGTTTTCGAGACCGGGTCGAAAAATGAAGTTTTTGAGTAACAGACGTCTGGACACGGGGCCGTTTCCAGCTAGCTGTTTTCAGTTTTCTCCGAAAATTTCACTGTTTCGTGCTAACTTTTGGTGTATTCTTTCAGATGTCGAAGAAATTCACAAGGTTCAATGCAAGTGAGCTCGATGCTAAGGCGAGATACGATGTGCTTCGAACCAGACCAGAGGAATACCCAAGACAAGTGTGCACGGATCTTTTGGGATTAGTGAACCAATGGGACCGCTTCAATAACCTAGTCACCGGGCCGCTGAGAGTCGCCCTTACTACTCGCCTTCGCTCGGTCCCCGAATATACTCTTGAATTCTATAGCACATTCGTGTTCAATTCAAGGTGCGATCCATTTGATAATGAGGGGGTAGAATTCCGATGTGGGGGAACCAAGTATTCAATTTCGATGGCACAGTTTGGGTCGATGGTGGGGTTGTATGCGGAAGAAGATGCGGGTAATGAGGAAAACACCAGAGGGTTACGATAATTATCAGAAAATGAACGCCAAGCCGCTTGGGCTCAAATAGGAGATGGGCACTATAACCCAAGAAGCACTAAGAGCACTAGGTTGAGGGACCCTCTTTACCGCTACATTCATCGGGTCCTCACCTACTCTCTTAGTCAAAGGCATGATAGCAGTGGCGTTGTTGGGCTGAGAGATCTGATAGTTCTTCATTGCATTCATACCCGCAGACACCTCGATGTTCCGTACCTCCTGCTCTGAAACATGCATTGGAACCGGCTTGCTACTCCACCAACCCCTATCTTCTTCGGGGGGTGGATATACCGTCTCTTTAAGCGCTTCGTGAACATGCCTCGGTCTTTCCAAAGGAGCCCGTGGTCGGGAAGAGTGGACATACACATCTGCCGCTCCATGAACTTGATCTATGAAGCCGAAAACGGGTCAGTTAGCTTCCAAAGAGTCCAAGGGCATGCATGGAACCCGCAAGAGGCACTCGTCCTTCATGCTCCACAGTTCCAGCCACCTCCCCAATACCAATACCAATACCCACCCCATGGTGATTCGGGCCAGTCCTCCTCACATGGAGGCGGTTTTCCTAACTTCCAAAGTTTAAATGATTTGTTGCAGGTAAACCTCATGTGCACCAGAAACACCTATAACATGGCGAGCAACAGGTACACCCGGGTCGGAGCAATTGAGAGAAACATCTCCGACATTCAGGATGACATCGGGAACATCCGGGAGTACATGGCGGGGCACGAAGGAGGAGATGATGATGAGGACGAGGACATGGACTAGGCGGGTGGAGTAGAGGCAGGAGCAGCTGGTAGGAGGTCCCACAGGTTAACCCTCTTTTCTTTTGAACAATTTCCGGCCTGCGTGCCGTGTGTTGAACAATTTACTTTCCTTTAACTCTTTTTATTTTCTGCATTTGTTTTTTTTAACTTTGTGATGTGGATGTTGAACTATGGTAATTTAGGATGCTTGCTATGGTTTGGTGTAGTGTTTATTAATAAAACAGGTACATACGAGGCTTAGAGTGCTAAATATTAGTACTACTAAAGCCGGAACAGGAAAACCGAAGCCAGAAACTCGTTTTTCACCTTTGCAGATTGTCTACACGGGGTCGTGTTCAGCCGACACGCCCCCGTGCCCACTTCGCCAGACCTGCTGTTTGTTTAATTCTGCAGATTTTTGCCAGACACGGGGTCGTGCCTAGCCAACACGCCCCCGTGTCAACCTTCTGTAAGTTTTCGTTACTGGCACTCTGAACACGGGATCGTGTTCATCCGACACGGGGCCGTGTCCAGACGCCCAGTAACATAAAATTTTGCTTTTTCACACATTTTTACACATTCAATCAACATAAAAACTTATTTTTGGGACACATTGAGGACAATGTGTAATTTAAGTGTGGGGGGGGGATGCCAAAACTTTGAATCTTGCAAGTCCTAAATACAAGCCTTACACAAAACTCTATTGGAACCGCTAATCACCCCAAATTTTTTTCAAAAATTTTCATTTTTTTTACTTGTATAGGTTTAATTTGGGAATTTCAAGTTCTAAATAAAGTTATATTTTTACAAATTTACAATCGATAGCGTCGTGATAAAAAGAACCAACATAAGAAAATTATGAAACGGCATGACAAGTTTAGTTAAAATTTGATTATATATAATTGATCACAAAAAAACTCATTCCCACAAAAAGTGAGTTTTGAGCCTTTATTGAGCACACAAATACATATCTTTAAACTAATTGCTCATTTTTCGTTTCTTGTGTGAATAGCCGCTTGGTTCTTACGACTCTAGAACTTGCCACGATGATACATTCCCGGTCTTTACCAACTTAAACCCGAGTAAGTAAATGATGGAGGCATTAGGACTAACCCTTTTTATTTCTACACCATTTTTTTTAACCACCTACCCAAAATCCCCCTAGTTAACCCCTTTGAGCCTAAACCTTTTCATTTCTTAACCCAAAACAAACACCCTTTTACCCACCAAAACCCTTTTTCATTTTAAACCCTTTATTTTAGTAACAAGGCTCGGTTTTTCCTTATGACTTGATTATGTTGAAAAAAAAAATGAAGCCAAAAGAAATAAACAAATAAGTTTATCAAAAAGAACTTCGTTTGAAAAAAGAAAAAATGCTTCATCAAAAATAAAAAAAAAAGTCATGAAAAATAAAAAGTCTTACGAAAAACCGATGCTTTTTACGCATTTCGCCCTTTTTACTAACCACTAACCTAACCACCTACCTTTAGCCCAAGCCTAACCCTTCACCCCAAAAGTCCTCTTGATATTTACAAAGGTGTATAGTTAAAAAGGAGGAGGATTGATTGCTTGGCAAGCTTATGGTAGGAGTAAGTTCCATGCCGCTCTCGAGTGATTCACTAAAATACATCTTCGGCCGAGTGTTGAGTGATCCCCCGTGAAGTATGTGAACTTGTATATAAATGGAATTTTAAAAAGGCATGTTATGCCCTAATAAGTAATTTACCTTATGTAATGTTTTTAATAAATCATGACAAATAGGATTGTAAATAAATAAAAATAAACTTAATAAAGAATCTTGGAAATCCCGACACTCTATGACAAGTCCAAAAACCTTCTCTTCTACCCATTCCATTTGGGAGTGTAAAGCCACATTATAAAGAGTTTTGCTTGAGGACAAGCAAAGATTCAAGTGTGGGGGTATTTGATGTGCACAAAATGCAACATATAAATTACATCAATTGTGGCATAAAACTAACCCTTTTTAGTACTAATGTTGTAAAAAGTGTGTTTTTGTCTTCCTTTTGTATTTTCAGGATTAAATGAGCTCAAATGAACAAAAGAAGTGTCACACCCCGACCACGTAGAACAACCAGACGTGGCGAAAACGTCGGGGAGTGTTGTAACAGAATCATTGTTTCACAACCATGGAATAAATAATTTTTGTTTTATTGAATAAATGAATTCATTGTTTTAATACAATCAAATAAGTACAACTATTATCTTTCAAGTTTTAAAGTCGCTAAGGCACGAGTCCATCCTAAGTGTAGCATATATCATCAATCATCACAAAGCAGCACCTGAAACATGTGTAAAAATAGGTACGTCAGCATAAAAATGCCTGTGAGATACATAGGTTTTGTGAAAATAGGATTCATGACTTATGAGTTTAAAGAAAAAGTTTTAATAAAAGCAGTCATGATCCTTGAAAAAGGTTTTCTTTTATAAATCATTTATAAGAAATCGAATGATATAAAGTAATAATACATAGGAAATTTAATAAGTAAGTAGAATAAGTTTGTTATAAAAATATATTGTTTGAAAAACAATATTTTGATAAAAAGATTCATAGTATATATATAAAAAAATATACTTTGGTTTTAAGAAAGTTGAATAAGCAATATATTAAAACATATTTTTAGTTCCAAAATCGTTAACCCAAGTGTACTAAATAACGCCACGGTATGTAATGCAATGAAAACACTTATATATAAGAAGTACCAGCGGCGTATCTACCATGTTTTCATCATATTACACCCGTCCCGTTATCTAAACACTAACCCAAAACCCAATTGTAAAACAATAGTATATTAAATACACTTTAGTTGTTAAAGTAAATAAATTTTCAGTAGTATATTAAAAGTATACTTTGGATTGATAGTAGTATATTAAAAGTATACTTTGGATTGATAAATAACATATTAAACTATGTTTTGGATTACAAATAACATATTAACTATGTTTTAATGATTAACAAAATACATGTTGGTTTTGTACAATATCACATATGAGAGCATATCAAACTATACTTTTGGGAGTATAACTTAATATACAAAAATAATGAGACTTAAGAATTCATTCAGACCTAGTGCATCAAAATACACCTTTGGGACTATAGGAATACCACAAAGGCAATCCCTATTTGGATGGAGAAACAAATTGGTTTCAGACATTCCATGACAACAGGAATGGGGTGTCAAATCCTATAGCGCTATATCATACTACCAACCGGCCTGGTGAACCAAAAAAGTACTATTCCAAACATTTATTTTATAATCTTTAAGAAAAATTAGAGTTTAAACCATAAATAATCATTCAGTTTGTAAAAAGATAAGTACAAATATGTATAATCAATTATACTTTTGAAAACATGAAAATAACAGATAGGTGCACATGCTTCACCCCAAAACGGTTTGAAAACAGTAAAAGAGGGGACTATGTACTCACTTGAGAGTGCTTAGAAGTCTTGAACAACTACCAAGTAAGCTAGAGGAGTCCCGGAAATCAAACGATACCTAATGTAGGTAGCTACATAAATAACCGGACCTAAATCGGGGGATTGGATAGTATGAGGTCTCGTGAACCAAATGAGCGTGGGAACTCATATGATATGGTTTAACAAGGCCTACATACTAAAGGAAACCTAACCTAAGTGCTTACGACCAGTCACGACCCGTTTAGGTAGCTTATGCTACTTTAACGCGTCGTTCGCGTATAACGCGTTCAGACCGCCTAACTAGTCCTATGACAAGTATTATATGCCCTAACATACTTAATTATGTTACATAATCAGTTAAATGACAAAAGTTTAGGTTACATATGCTTAATTACCAATTTACACATGAAAAGGGTATTTTGGTAATTTACCTAAGACATATAAACTACCTATCATACAACTACTTAAACTAGGTGACCATAAGGCATAACCTTGAAAGGTCATTCCCTATACAACTATGGTCACCTAATGTGTTTGGTCAGATCCTAAAGATCGACCAAACGGGTCTAGTTCGTAAGTCAAGCGGTTGTTTAGACCGCTTGACTTACGACTCTACATAAGCACTAATTTAAAAAGTGACGAGCTAAACATGTCGAAACATGTTTAGTTAAGTTAGAAAACAGGTTTGGTATCAAAACAAACGGTTTTGATACCTAAAAGTAGTTTGGTTACAAAATACGCGAGAACACGCATTTTGGCCGAAACTACGACTCGTCACTGAGCCTAGATAACGTGGTAATCAGTAGGTATAGTCACTAGGGACTATGACCATCGTGATTACGATCACGTTATGAAGTTCAAACGAACTTCGCATTGACCATAAATTGGTCAATGTAGAAAGTCAAACACAGTTTGACTTTCAAGCTAAAACGCATAAAAAGAACGAAGGAACACTTACAAAGGGTCCCCGCAAGATTTGAACCCGATTCACTCTCAGGTAGGAAGCATATAAACTTCCACTTAGAGAGCTTTGAATCAGATTTCAAATTTGAGGGAAAATGAGCAAGACATGGGGGGGGGTATTTATAGGAAATGTTGAGCCGTTAGGATCGTTTCTTGTTTCCCAAGCGTTAATCTCAGCCGTACAACACATACCCACTGATTTAAAAACCCATGGGAGCCCATAGGATTGCTAGAAACCAGTTGCAAGAGAGAAAAGAGTGTATGACAGCTGAAAACAGGCTGTTTGCAACATTCTGTTGTTCTGGGGATAGCTTGCGCACCGTAACACTCAGAGTGTTGAGGTGCGCAAGATAACAACTTTGGCAGAATTAAAATTTTAGTCCCTGTCATGCATTTAAGTCATTTTCGACACGTTTAAGGCCCGTTAACCCCATTTCAAAACTCTAAAATGAAGTTAAAGTGTAGGGAACTTAAAATGTGCTCAAAAATATCTCGGATCTCGGCTCGTTCGGTCGTACGGTCGCGTTGTTCGGTAAATTACGACGAAAGTCGTAATGAACGCAAAAACGATCCAAATTGAGCGACGAGTGGAATTTTATTATGCCAAACACTAAAATAAAATATTTTAATGCTTACATAAATTTTTGGATGTCCGGATATATTCAGAACGTAAGATATGCGATAAAATGCAAACTTATGCACTTTTTGACGCTTTTAGTCCTTATTGATCATGAAAGTTTATTTTAGCGCACAAAACACCTCAAAACCTATTTCTAAGCTATGTGAAGGATATTTAGGGCATATTTAACTTATGACCAAGTTCCGGAATGTTCGTTACTATACAAATCGGTATAGTTTCGCAGTTTGACACAATTAGTCCCTATGATCGAACAAACTTGATTTCAACACACCAAACCATCCAAAACTTATTTCTAAGTTATGTGGAGGTTATTTAAGGTATGTGAAGCCTATTTCACTATTTCGGAGTGTTTGTTGCATTAAACTAGTTATATTTACGCATCAGAGCGCCTATAACCCTCCAGAAAGTGATTTAAAGCTTGAAATCGAACAAGAGTTGATATGTGTAAACGATACACATATTTTTTTTACAAATCCCAAGTATGAAATACAATATTTCATTGGTTTGGCATTTGTTTGATGGTTGAAGTGACACAGGTGTCACAAGAAGCAAAAAGGCAGCTAAATCTAACATAAATACAAGAAAAGGAACAAACGTGGCATGCCCGGCCTCCCCGGAAGCATCTTCCCAAGCAAAGCAAAACAAGAGAACAGAAGGCTGAACACGCCCTGTGCTCAATGAGCACGGGGGTGTGCCCAAGTGTCAGCAGAAAAGACAAAGTTGTAGAAGCTTCTATCGCCCACCACGGGGTCGTGCTCAGCGGACACGGGGGCCGTGGTCAACTCTAAGATTCGCAGAATCTAGGGAAATCTTGATAGTACAGATACGCTTCTGCACACGGGGTCATGCTCAGCGGACACGGGGGCGTGGTCAACTAATGCAGACTAACTGCAATTAATGAAGAAAGAGAAGGAGGATGGACACGGGGCCGTGCCCGAGCTGCTGTTCAGGCTATAAATAGGGGTGCTTGGCTCATTTGCAAACCATCCCTTGGCACACCACCTCTCTCATACTTCACCCACCCACCACCACCATCACAACACCATCATCCACCACCATCATCCACCACCATCATCCATCATAGAGTGTGTGAGTCGTCTCGGGATCAAAGATTGATCGTAAGAGTTCTTGACAATCAAAGGCCATGTTTGCCTAAGTCTCTTACATCACTTGGTGAAGACAAGTGTTTAGTGTAATACTTTTTATTTTTAATCTTTTCGCACTTTTTATTTGTTATGTATTAATGACTTTAATAACTAGTTTCTTATGTTGAAGGTGATTCTTCCTTATCGTTTGTCCGTGGTGTCTTGGCATTATTTTACTGTCTATATAAAATAAAAGATTTTCACCATTCATATCTCCACGGTCTATATGGAGATATGTTGGCTACCTGGTCGGGGGTTAAGGGAACGGTTTGGTAAGAGTCTTGCCATTGTTCAGTGTATAGATCCTGCAAAGGACCTGGGTCAAATTTAGTAGGACATCCTTCAATACCCACCGGTATTTGATGGCGGGGGTCCAAACTCTTTGATTTCCTCATAAGTAAGCTACTATTAAAACTTTAACCCGGCTACTTAGGACTGTATCCCTGCTGAGTCAGACTACTTAGCTGAGGGTAACGTCACCTTCAAAAGAGGGGCCTACCACATTATGCATTAATAACTTGATTAATTATCTTTCAATAATCCGACCCTTTAGGATTGTATCCTTGCTGACTCAAACTACTGGGTTGAGGGTAACGTCACCTTCAAAAGAGGGGCCTACTACAATAACTAAGATAATTTCTTAAAAAGTGCAAAAGTGCGGAAATAATCAAAGGTTACACTACACACGAGTCGGATCCAAGTGATTCATCTTGTCTATCTGTTTTTACTTTTATTTTATTTTTCAGCATTTTAGTTAGTTTTATTTTTCTAGTTTAAAAACCTTTTTTCTAACTTTTTGATTTGATTAGACGTTGAGGATAAACCGGTACTAAAAGCTCTTGTGTCCTTGGACGACCTCGGTATCTTACAAACACTATACTACGTCCACGATGGGTGCACTTGCCCATATGTGTGTTTAGTGTTAGTAAATATCGTGTTTTATAAATTTAAAACTTGGCTAAAAAGTGTAAAAGGGCTTAAAATATACACCAAAAATATATTACACTACACGCACATCAATAAGTTAGTAAAATAGTTACATATTTTCGTAGTTTACAAAATATTTTACATGAAAAATTATATTTTCTATAAGATATGGTTTATAAATTGCCTATATTACCATTATACGCCTTAAGTTTTTTTCACGGTTTTGCGTCCCGTCGTAACACGTATGGTTACTTTCCGAGCCGCACGGATATTCAACCCGCCGCAAAGCGCGGATTTACACCCACTAGTTTATAACATAGTCGATTTCAAGAAAATTATATACGAAATACTTGGATAGTTCTAAGTCATCATGATTATTGTTTAGAGTTTTGATTCCTTCAGTGGTTTTTATGGAGGGTTCTTCGGCTAGATGGTGTGGGATAAAATTCCACGTCATATGAGCATCATGTATGCGTCATCTAAGTAGTGGGCTTTATGGTTAATTTGCTTGGTGTCAAAAAAACTCCTTTAAAGCCCCTTCCTCTTCTTCCACTCACGTCCGCCATAGCTATGGCCATGGATGGCACCACATATGGCTAAAGCGACATGGTGTTAGGGACGTTACCCAGCTGAGGTGGCTAGGGGTGTTGCCCCACACCGTCTGGTCTTATGGATAATACATTTTATAACATTATAAATAGAACTAAAATCTTTAATAATATATAGGGGTGAGCATGGTGCAGTTCAGGTTAGTTATTGCCTAAAACCGAAACCATAACCGCACACTTCGGTTATCAAAAAATCATAACCATTTGGTTTCGGTTAATGCGGTTAATCAGTTATTGGCGGTTAATGCAGTTTCGTCTCGGTTATAGGTCGGTTTTTTTCATTGTTTCTAAAGTTGGGCTTTAAATGTGTGGGGCGTACAAAATTCATGAGCAAACACTTAAACACTTCACCAAAAAGCGTATGAATTAGGCTATGGTTAAACACTTCACCAAAAAGCGTATGGATTGGCATATGGTTAAACACTTAAAAGCTAACTTAAAAACTCATGGTCCTATGGATTTGGCCATGTTTAAAACTATCGATTCGGTTCAGTTATTTTCGGTTATGAAAATAAGAATAATCATAACCGAACCGTAACAATCGGTTATCAAAACTATAGATAATCGACCCTTCAGTTATTTCAGTTTGTTTTTTTTATTATTTCCGTTAGGCTTCAGTTATTTCGATTTTATGCTTACCCCTAGTTCTACGTAATAAATCCGGTTATCATATTAAAATTGAAACAAACTACCCTACCATATGTGTAATGTACTAAACTAATATTAATATAAAGTTCAACTAAATACAACATATACATTGCTCTGGTTTAACAAATTAAGATTGAAACAAACTATACTACCATATGTAATGTTACTAAACTAATATTATATATACGAATACAAGGTGAGGATGAATTGTAATTGTGTATTTTTAGTTAATTGTTTTAGTTTTTTTTATTATATTTTATTGATCATGTAATTGATCTTTTTTTATAATCTGTGTTATAAGTTTGTTTATTTTTTTTTTTCAATAGTGTGACGTATGATAAATGTACAAAATGGGGATGAATAGTGATTGTATATTTTTAATTAATTGTTTTAATTATAATAATATTATATTAATCATGTAATTGGTTTTCTTTTTTGGTATAAAATGTGTTATAAGTTTGTTTATTTTTTTTTCAATAGTGTGGTGTGACAAATTAATTAGGAGTGATCATGAATAGTGATTCAATATTTTTAACTGTTTCTTTAATTTTTGGTTCTAATTTTTTAACATTTATTTAATTTTTAATAATATTTATTTCATCAATTAATTAAAAAAATTCAAATAATTTGTGTATGATAATTTTTTTACATATGTAACTATCTTTCATTTTTCTAACATTCCGATATAAATCTTATTGAATGCGGATAAAGTGCCACTACCATAACAAATGAAAAACCGATCGAACAACATCGGTACCGGTATTCAATTTAACGCTTTTTCATAAATTCTATTGAAAATGGATATCGTGTCGTTATGAACATATACCTGACCGAATGACATCAGTATTGGTATCCGTATTTATTTCTATGGTTTTTTCTTTCGATAACTAACACCATATCACTATTCTATTGTACCATACCGAGCCGAACCAAACAACATTGGTACCAGCACCCGTATTAATTTTTATGGTTTTCGGTTTCGGTAATATTTCTTTTTATACAACTCTGTTTGCGAACTAATACCGATATCGTTACGAACTGAACCAATGTCATCCGAACAATATCGGTATCGGTACCATGTTTGTTTTTATGGCATTCGGTCGATGAAAAACATGTGTTGATTGCTACACCAAATGCATATATCGTACCGATACGGAATGAGAATTGATAACGACTAAAATCCTGCCACGAAGCGCTGGGGATATCAACTAGTTAATATAAAGTTGAACTAAATACAAAATATGCATTACTCTGGTTTAACAAATTACCTAAAAAGTAGAATATTACGTCACCAAATCAGTGGATTCTTAGAGCATGACCAATAAGACGTTTTTAGGGTACATTTTTTCTTGTTTTTCTAGGTCATTCATTTTTCTCTATTGTGAAATTCGTTTTTGGCCTTTGTTTTTTATGTAGTTATTGGCTAAGAACATGAAAAAATGGATTAAAGTGGGGCCCTTGTACTTTTAAATTATAAAATATATATTTTCCCTATATTAATATACTAGGTTTTTACCCGGGATTGCTTCCCGGGCTCGGGAAACTTATTTAAATTAATTAATTACCATTTGTTATTAATACGACCACATTACATCAACCATCTTATACTGTTATTAATACGACCAAAAGTCAATCAGATGTTGACCAAAAGTAAAACGGAGTATATTGTTTTTAGTTCACAACTCCACATTGTTTCCGTTAGACATGGAGCTAATAATTTACATGTACATATATAGTTTTAGAATCACAACTTCAAAACTAAACAAACAAGTCTAGTATCAGTTTCGAAAAGCAAACAACTACAACCCAAAAATTTAGTTCAATGTATGCTTCTGCATTTGCCTTCTTCAAACCACAAACATTCATCCGAACATAAAAAACATTTTACCTTTAACAAAGTTAAGTGTAAATGCTTGACCTGAAACCATGCATTTATCTCTCACAAACTTTCTCATTCCTTGCAGATAATATCTTGGTTGACCTCGAGATGAACCTATAGCAACTTGAATATTCCAAACATCACCTGCCACGTCCAATATCTTCAAACCCATCTTACGATTCAGTCCAAGATCTTCAGCCTGTTTTTTAAAAAGGATCTGTAACAAACAACGAACAATTCAATAAACAAAGAATTAACCCATCTTTAAAATCTGACTAAAGTATTATATATTAGTAAACTCATCATCACAAACTTACAAAATGACCGTCCACACGGAAAGAAAGAGGTACGATCTGATCATCTTCATTCCCAACAACCATACCACTATTATTGACATCAACGACGTCCTATACAGCTTCACTATCTGAACTCAACACAATCTCTTTTATCACCTTTTGTTTAACAACAGCACAAACCTCAGGTGGAAGCACTAAATCACAGGTAGCACAATTGAAAACCGTGATATGAAAAGTCTGAAGATCTATCATCTCAAAGACAATGAGATGATCAGCAGTTAATGACAAGTCATTCTTTATCTCCTTCCATCCGGTAATTATGTAAAGTTCATTGTTGATATCTTCCACCCCTACAGACCAGTTCTGGTTTTCAGATCCTTTAATAACGACCGGATATGAAGGAATAGTGTTTAACATCTTGTGATGAACAAAAGAACGATTAATACTCTACAATCAGAATAAAACATATTATATAGTACATTAGTAAAAATATATCAGAAAATTAAGTAAAAAAATAAAACACAACAAATAAACAATTGTATCTCCAATAAAATTACATGATGAATAATATTCGAAGTTACATACCACATAATCTTCGTTACCAGATGGTTTGTAGTAAAACTCTTCACAAGGAGAAAGAGCAATGTCTTGATAAAAATACAATATTCTGAAACTTTGTAAAGCTTCTTCATAATGAAATATCAACCATGAATCTGAAGGTATTTTCAAACTGTCTACCAATTGACACCAACCATTATAAAAATAATATCTACCATTGCTTAGGGGATAGATCTTGACTCTAAAAACATTTCCAGATGTGGTTCGTATATTTGTATTTCCAATTGGATAATTAAACTGTTGAATCCAATTTTGATACTGTTTTGGCAAAATCTAAGCATAAATAAAAGAAACACTTTTATTGCTAATTATCATACCAAAAAATTAAAATTAAGTGTTAAACTAAGATCGGATAAAACTACTAACCAAACATTTCCTTTTACTGCTTTGAAGGTAACATGGAAATCCATAAATCATTCTCACATAAAACTGTAACAGTATCAATCATATATAATCAAAATCAATAACATTAAGAAACAAATGAATACAATCCATTAAGGTATGCAATACATCTAAATAAAAGATGATACAACTAATATATATCAAAATAACAATAGACAACATCAAAAAGGTAAGAATACATGTAATTTCTTATCATATCGAAATATATATATATTTTTACATCAAATCATATAATTAAAACTTAAAACCTACTTTTCCGATTAAGTATCACAAATATACATGAAGGATCATCAGCTGAATAAATTGTATAGAAAAACAGGATAGTGACTTGTGTCTATTCAAAAGAAAAACTTAAAAACAGTATACCAAGTACTAATCAAAATAAATTCAACTTTTTTAAATACACATGAGAATACATCATATGGTATATCATAAATCAGAATAAGATAAATACATGAGCAAAGTGAAATCCAATAAAATCAACAATGGATAACACAAATGGTAGATACAGGAAATGCAGATCACTTTTTTTAGAAACATATATGTCTATCATAACATGCATAATAACTACATATTAATCGGATATTCAAAAAAATTAGGACTATCAAAAATTGTTCAAGTATAAGCCGCAACAATAAACGCAATCATAACCAACAATGGATTGAAAAAAAACAGGGACATACATGATTACATGAATACACTACCGTCAATTACAACTTCTTCACTAAAATAGCAAGAACCATAATCGGCCAAAGAATTCATAACTAAAAGAATAAACATAAAAAATACAAAATACAAAACAAATCAGATTATTTAAGAATACCTTTATTATTATACAAGATGATAATGATGAAGATCGGAAGAAATCGAAGAAGATGAAAGATGTTGTTGGAGAAAGTGTACAAAGAAACGTGGAGAGAGAAATGAACCGAGATTTTGTGAGGATCTTTAAAATACGAAGTTTAAAAATATCCCATGTAACCGGGTCGGATCATCCCATTTTTTCGTCAACATCTGTTTGACTTTTAATCAACCGTTGTTTGAGTTTTGGTCAACATCTCATTTAGTATTCAACAGAAAGTTGGATAAGTCAATCAGTGGTTTGAAAATCTGTTTGACTTTTAGTCAACAGATGCATGGAAACCCATGTTAGATTGAACAGTGTTTTGAAGAGATGTTTAAACATCTGTTTAGACCTAAACAAATGTTGGGGCTTAAACAAATGTTTGGCGTTCTATATCAGTTGTTTGGACTTAAACAGATGTTTGGATTTAAACAGATGTTTCGCCATAAACAGAATTTGCCAATAAAGATATGTTTGGCCTTAAACAAATGTTTGAAGTTAAACAGATGTTTGCTCATAAAGAGATATTTGGCCACAAACCAAACATCTGCTTGAGGTCAACATCTGTTTCACTATTCGGCTAAAAAAAAAAAGCTCAAAGAGTATTTTTACTGCAAAACAAGATTAACAAACAATGCCAACAGTGAAGTCAACCATGTTTCTTTCACCTTTGACTTTCAAAGTCAATTCAGTTACTTACCAAATTCACAAATACATAAAATTTCTTATATAACCGCAAACATTAACATACCTAGTAATCTTAACTCTGCTATTAACTGTAAAACACAAACCCAAATATCACATTTCCATTGTGAATCTTTATTGCCTCATCAATAATTCCCTGACTTGCCCTTTGAATCTTAATTCAAAGTCCAACGAATCTGTATTAGGATCTCCTGATTTGTAGCTTTTTTGGCTTAGCTGGAACCACTGCTTCAGGGTAAACAGGCTTTTGGGGAACATTAGGATCTTTCTTTCTTAATTCTTCCAGCTTTTTGTAAGAGACGAACACTTTATCCTCTTTCCACCTTGCCACTTGGTTCTTTGACCCAAAATTAGCTGTTATTAACTCTTCTTTCATTCTCTTCAGCTGCGGATTCCTATGTGGTACATTTTTCTTAAACTTTGCCCAGATAGGAGGAGTCTGCTTCACCTTCTTTTTGATTATATCTTGAATTCTGGCTGTTTCACTTTCTAGCTCACTGATGGTCCATTCTTTGTACTGGTACTTTTCTCCCTTGTATGTTTTGTAAGCCATGATATAGTCAAGATAATCTTTCCTCAAAGTTTCATCAGCTCTTTCTGATAAATTTTGACAGTGATCTTTTGAAAACTGCTCCAAAATTTTCACTTGGGTTAGCAAATGTTGGTAAAATGTTTGAATCTCTCTGTCAGATTTTCCTTGTGTATTTCTCTTGGAGATATCCTCTGCTTGTTGAGCCTTTAACTTCAAGTATTCATCAATGTTATTAGGCCTTGGATATCCTTGAACAGATGGCAAGTTCCTTTTAGCAGGGTCATCTTCAGAGTAGAAGGATATGATCTCCTCTCTAACTGCTTCCAGTTCTAATGGATACAGGACTCCTGCAGGAACAATGGCAGTGTTTGAATTTCAAACTTGTGCTGAAGAGAATGGGACACCATTGGGAATGGTAACAAGGGACAATGGTTGGGTGGATGTTTGCGATGGTGAAGGGTCAACATTCAGAATTATCCTTCTCCTTTTATGTTTTGGAGAGGTTGGTGGTGTTTTGGTGCGTTGAGTGGTAGTGATTTGAGTGGTAGATGGTTGACTAACAGTTGTTGAAATAACTGGTGTTTCAACCACTGTTGCCATTACAACAGATGATGTGTCACCTGAAGTATTTTGCTTTTTGGCAGGTGGTGTTGGTAGTAATGAGGATGTTTTTGATGGTAATGTGATTTGTGGTAAGGCAGTGGATTGAATTTGTGTTGAAGTGGTGCAAATTGTTGGTGTAACATATGTTGAAACAACTGAAGTACCTACAGCTGTTGATACAACAGATGTTTTAACATCTGCTCGTTTTGAGGTTTGATGTGTGGAGCTTTTGGGAGGTGTGGATCTGGGTTCCTTCACTTTTCTATTGGGCTGTTTTCTTTTAGGCTCAGGATTTTCTTCATTCTTGGCCTCAGAAACACCCTGCTCATCCTTCTCCATACAAACTCTTTTCTCCTGTTCCCACCTTGCTTTATCCTTTGCCTCCATATCCCTTTTTACCGTTGCTTTTGCATCAGCAATGGCATTTGTGGTTACATCAACCTTTTTAGTACCATCTGGTTTAGGTATCTCTGCAAGCATAGTGGATTTGTCTGGTGCAATGTACAAACCATCTTCATATCCCTTTTTCTTTAGCTGCTTCATTTTCTCCCACTTTTTAGCATCAGCTGGTGGTGGGTTGTCCACAAAGATGATAGTAGGAGGAGCAGAATCAGTGGTTTTGTGCAATTGGGCCTTCAATGCCTTTATGTCTGCTTGTGTATCCATAAACCTAGCTTCCATCATATTTCTGATCTTTTGAATCTGTATTTCATGTTGATGATCAGAATATGCCCTTTGTTGGTGAAGCACAGGTTGAAATAAACTCCAAAGCTCAGTGGGAATAGGAGCACATGATGGAGCAGATGTTGTATCTGGTGCTGCAGTGGGTGTTGCCTTTTGTGCTTGTAACAACTGTTGGAGCATTGACTTAATATCTGCAAAAGAAGTTTCCAATTTCTTAACCCTCTCCCTCAATTCCTTGTACATTAAACCATCATCCAAGTTAATGGGATCATCTGATTTCCCACTGGCAGTGGTTGTATCAGCAGTTGACTTAGGGAAAGTTTCCCAAAAGTCATCCACATATGCCCCTTTTTCTTGGTACTGGGGACTTCTTTCCTCAGCAATTGTGATCCTTTTAATAGAACCAGGGGTTGGAACAAAGACAGCAGCGGATATCACAGTTGCTGGAGAGGAAATTGCCTTCAAGGGAGTCTTATTGATGAAACAACTGGCCAGGTGTAGATCAGTGGATCCAACACCTGTAGTTGCTGCTCCAATTGAACTACTGACAGGAAGTACTTGTATTTCCTGCAGTGTAACCTCCTCAGTTGTTGGTGGGTTAGCAATGATTGAGACACCAGACCCAGACACTTGTTGAGGTATATTCTCATTAACAGGTGTTTGAGAAGAACTGGTTTGTGTCCGGGCTAAATCAACTGCATCCAACAAAAGTTTTGTTTCTGGGGGGATTTGAGAAGTGAGGATAGGTGTAGAAAGCGAATCTGCCCCGGGTAGTGGGCTGTGGATGATGGAATCAAGTGATTCCAGAGCATCATAATTTGGTGTCCCTATTATTACAACCTGCTCTTTTTTAGAAGAAGCAGGAGGAGTTTGAGTCTCAGGTTGAGATCTTTCTTCCAACTGCTGTGAGGTAGTAGCAGCAGTGGTTATTGGTGACTTTTGTGTTGTCACTGGTAGTTGCTCTGGGATCTCATCTTCCAGAGTTACCTTTGTTTTGGGTTTGGGGGGCTTTTGTGATTTTTTCTGTTTTGGTCTTTTGGTGGTTTTAGGTGGGCATTTGTTTGATGGTTGAAGTGACACAGGTGTCACAGTCTCCCCTACTTTAGGAAATTTCGTCCCGAAATTTAATTTTAGAGGAAACTTGTGAAGACAACTGTGATGGTTTTTGCTCTCGAAAGAATCCCTTGAACCCTAAGTAGAACTCTGGGCTACGATAGGGTTCTTAGCAAAATTTTCAACCCTCAAAGTGAAGTCCTTGTAGTTAGCAAAACATGGAGTTTCAAACTACGGACATGAGAACGTTTCCTGTGAAGACTTATCATAGGAAACTTGTGTGTGCTTGAAATCAGAATTTGGGGAGTGTAAGATAAAATGACATCGGTCAAGGTCCAAGACTTCTCCCGTATCATTACTCTTGTCACTATAGGTCTTAACACATGACAAAACTTCTTGTGGTTTCTGTGCACTGGATTCCATAATTATGTAGGCCTCCATAATTACGTAATTCCTTACACAGTCCGCACAGTTCATTTCATAATGCGTAGGGGAAAAATCAATTGAATAAACATGAAGCGACTTGACTAGACCACCAAAGGATCTTTTTAACTAGATCAACGAACGATCTTTTTAACTAGATCAACACATGATCTTCTTAACTAGACCGTCGTACGATCTCCTTAAATAGACCATTTAAAGGGATCTTTTCAATTATATCATCACATGATATTCCTAACCAGATTTTCAAATCAATCTGTTTAACTAGACCACTCAAGGGGGTCCAATTATAAAATAGTACTTTATAACCCATGGGACTTAACTACAATGTTGAAGTCCATTAAGGATTTAAGATAGTACCTTTGGATATCCTACTATGAATCCCTCATATGAGATATGGAAGATTCTATGAGGATTTGGATGGATCACACAAAAACACAAAACATATAAGAAAACACATAAGCACAAAATTAGTTAACTTGATTCTTTAATTTGTTATCTTTGGACACGGATATTTAAAGTAGACCAGGAATCCAATTCGTGGATTTCATTTGGCACATTAAACATAAGAATCTAACTATGGAGATAGAAAGATCTTTAATAGGAATTCAGATTTATCCTTATTGAATCGTAATATACGTATTAAGGCATACGAATAATTCAATTAAGGGCTCCGATTTGAGCGATAATCATCCATAAAGATCTAATTGTGAAGATAAAAAGATCCTATATGGATTTTGGAATTTGTGTAACGAGAGGTGTTTCGACACCTTGCACTAGGCGTGCTTAAGTCGATACACAAGGTTGAAAGTTCATGAGGTTGAGGCGCTAGATATGCCAGGCGACATATGAAGCAGAGTTTGAAGGTTGAGCAGCAGCAGGATTTGTAACAGCTTTGCTTTGGATTGCAAAGCGACACATGTTAACCAAATGTCCCCATCGTCCACCGTGGGTACATTTGAAACAAGGTATTTGATTCGGATGATGACGGTGGCATTGATTGCTCTAAGGAGCGGTTCCCTTGTATGACTTCATCCCTGAGACGAGTCACGGTGATAGCTAAATCAACGGCCTTCTGGTAGTACGACGCCTAATTGATGGACAATTGCAGCACCTAGTTCGGACATTGTTGTTGCAATGAAGAGGCCCCATGAAGAAAATGGGAGACATGGGAAGAAACAAGGGAAATGAAAACAGAATAACAATGCATAAAATTGCGATCATTTGTTTGTTACCTAAGGCAAACAAATGAGGCGGTGACTAATCAAAGTAAATGGGTCAATATAATGTATCGCGAAGACATGCTCGCCTATAAGTGGACACTCACCCCAAGAGTTCCCAGGTAAGAGTGACTGGTCCGATACTGCAGATTTGTACGAACACTCTAGCCTTAGACAGAAGACCCAGGGTACAGGTACCCACCCTTCCAGTTTGCACGTGTTCACATTATTTAGACCAAACTTTGACGAGATTTTGAAAACTTTGAAGGTTCAAAACCTAGTAATCAATCATCCTAGAACAGATGATTAGTTTTCAAAGCGGATTCAAAATTTGTGCTCTTATTGTGGTTGTCACCTAAGGATAAGTGACGGTATTGTTTTAAGACTAAACACGAGATAACTCGCGTTAGGGTCCTAGGAAGGTTATAGTCTAGGTCAAAGCATCACTAATAACCTAATTCCCTATAACCATTGGCTCTGATACCAACTTTTCTGTCACACCCCGACCACGTAGAACAACCAGACGTGGCGGAAACGTCGGGGAGTGTTGTAACAGAATCATTGTTTCACAACCATGGAATAAATATTTTTTGTTTTATTGAATAAATGAATTCATTGTTTTAATACAATCAAATAAGTACAACTATTATCTTTCAAGTTTTAAAGTCTCTAAGGCACGAGTCCATCCTAAGTGTAGCATATATCATCAATCATCACAAAGCAGCACCTGAAACATGTGTAAAAATAGGTACGTCAGCATAAAAATGCCTGTGAGATACATAGGTTTTGTGAAAATAGGATTCATGACTTATGAGTTTAAAGAAAAAGTTTTAATAAAAGCAGTCATGATCCTTGAAAAAGGTTTTCTTTTATAAATCATTTATAAGAAATCGAATGATATAAAGTAATAATACATAGGAAATTTAATAAGTAAGTAGAATAAGTTTGTTATAAAAATATATTGTTTGAAAAACAATATTTTGATAAAAAGATTCATAGTATATATAAAAAAATATACTTTGGTTTTAAGAAAGTCGAATAAGCAATATATTAAAACATATTTTTAGTTCCAAAATTGTTAACCCAAGTGTACTAAATAACGCCACGGTATGTAATGCAATGAAAACACTTATATATAAGAAGTACCAGCGGCGTATCTACCATGTTTTCATCATATTACACCCATCCCGTTATCTAAACACTAACCCAAAACCCAATTGTAAAACAATAGTATATTAAATACACTTTAGTTGTTAAAGTAAATAAATTTTCAGTAGTATATTAAAAGTATACTTTGGATTGATAGTAGTATATTAAAAGTATACTTTGGATTGATAAATAACATATTAAACTATGTTTTGGATTACAAATAACATATTAACTATGTTTTAATGATTAACAAAATACATGTTGGTTTTGTACAATATCACATATGAGAGCATATCAAACTATACTTTTGGGAGTATAACTTAATATACAAAAATAATGAGACTTAAGAATTCATTCAGACCTAGTGCATCAAAATACACCTTTGGGACTATAGGAATACCACAAAGGCAATCCCTATTTGGATGGAGAAACAAATTGGTTTCAGACATTCCATGACAACAGGAATGGGGTGTCAAATCCTATAGCGCTATATCATACTACCAACCGGCCTGGTGAACCAAAAAAGTACTATTCCAAACATTTATTTTATAATCTTTAAGAAAAATTAGAGTTTAAACCATAAATAATCATTCAGTTTGTAAAAAGATAAGTACAAATATGTATAATCAATCATACTTTTGAAAACATGAAAATAACAGATAGGTACACATGCTTCACCCCAAAACGGTTTGAAAACAGTAAAAGAGGGGACTATGTACTCACTTGAGAGTGCTTATAAGTCTTGAACAACTACCAAGCAAGCTAGAGGAGTCCCGGAAATCAAACGGTACCTAATGTAGGTAGCTACATAAATAACCGGACCTAAATCGGGGGATTGGATAGTATGAGGTCTCGTGAACCAAATGAGCGTGGGAACTCATATGATATGGTTTAACAAGGCCTACATACTAAAGGAAACCTAACCTAAGTGCTTACGACCAGTCACGACCCGTTTAGGTAGCTTATGCTACTTTAACGCGTCGTTCGCGTATAACGCATAAAAAGAACGAAGGAACACTTACAAAGGGTCCCCGCAAGATTTGAACCCGATTCACTCTCAGGTAGGAAGCATATAAACTTCCACTTAGAGAGCTTTGAATCAGATTTCAAATTTGAGGGAAAATGAGCAAGACATGGGGGGGGGGGGGGTATTTATAGGAAATGTTGAGCCGTTAGGATCGTTTCTTGTTTCCCAAGCGTTAATCTCAGCCGTACAACACATACCCACTGATTTAAAAACCCATGGGAGCCCATAGGATTGCTAGAAACCAGTTGCAAGAGAGAAAAGAGTGTATGACAGCTGAAAACAGGCTGTTTGCAACATTCTGCTGTTCTGGGGATAGCTTGCGCACCGTAACACTCAGAGTGTTGAGGTGCGCAAGGTAACAACTTTGGCAGAATTAAAATTTTAGTCCCTGTCATGCATTTAAGTCATTTTCGACACGTTTAAGGCCCGTTAACCCCATTTCAAAACTCTAAAATGAAGTTAAACTGTAGGGAACTTAAAATGTGCTCAAAAATATCTCGGATCTCGGCTCGTTCGGTCGTACGGTCGCGTTGTTCGGTAAATTACGACGAAAGTCGTAATGAACGCAAAAACGATCCAAATTGAGCGACGAGTGGAATTTTATTATGCCAAACACTAAAATAAAATATTTTAATGCTTACATAAATTTTTGGATGTCCGGATATATTCAGAACGTAAGATATGCGATAAAATGCAAACTTATGCACTTTTTGACGCTTTTAGTCCTTATTGATCATGAAAGTTTATTTTAGCGCACAAAACACCTCAAAACTTATTTCTAAGCTATGTGAAGGATAGTTAGGGCATATTTAACTTATGACCAAGTTCCGAAATGTTCGTTACTATACAAATCGGTATAGTTTCGCAGTTTGACACAATTAGTCCCTATGATCGAACAAACTTGATTTCAACACACCAAACCATCCAAAACTTATTTCTAAGTTATGTGGAGGTTATTTAAGGTATGTGAAGCCTATTTCACTATTCCGGAGTGTTTGTTGCATTAAACTGGTTATATTTACGCATCAGAGCGCGTATAACCCTCCAGAAAGTGATTTAAAGCTTGAAATCGAACAAGAGTTGATATGTGTAAACGATACACATATTTTTTTTACAAATCCCAAGTATGAAATACAATATTTCATTGGTTTGGCATTTTTTTGATGGTTGAAGTGACACAGGTGTCACAAGAAGCAAAAAGGCAGCTAAATCTAACATAAATACAAGAAAAGGAACAAACGTGGCATGCCCGGCCTCCCCAGCAGCATCTTCCCAAGCAAAGAAAAACAAGAGAACAGAAGGCTGAACACGCCCCGTGCTCAATGAGCACGGGGGTGTGCCCAAGTGTCAGCAGAAAAGACAAAGTTGTAGAAGCTTCTATCGCCCACCACGGGGTCGTGCTCAGCGGACACGGGACCGTGGTCAACTCTAAGATTCGCAGAATCTAGGGAAATCTTGATAGTACAGATACGCTTCTGCACACGGGGTCATGCTCAGCGGACACGGGGGCGTGGTCAACTAATGCAGACTAACTGCAATTAATGAAGAAAGAGAAGGAGGATGGACACGGGGTCGTGCCCGAGCTGCTGTTCAGGCTATAAATAGGGGTGCTTGGCTCATTTGCAAACCATCCCTTGGCACACCACCTCTCTCATACTTCACCCACCCACCACCACCATCACAACACCATCATCCACCACCATCATCCATCATAGAGTGTGTGAGTCGTCTCGGGATCAAAGATTGATCGTAAGAGTTCTTGACAATCAAAGGCCATGTTTGCCTAAGTCTCTTACATCACTTGGTGAAGACAAGTGTTTAGTGTAATACTTTTTATTTTTAATCTTTTCGCACTTTTTATTTGTTATGTATTAATGACTTTAATAACTAGTTTCTTATGTTGAAGGTGATTCTTCCTTATCGTTTGTCCGTGGTGTCTTGGCATTATTTTACTGTCTATATAAAATAAAAGATTTTCACCATTCATATCTCCACGGTCTATATGGAGATATGTTGGCTACCTGGTCGGGGGTTAAGGGAACGGTTTGGTAAGAGTCTTGCCATTGTTCAGTGTATAGATCCTGCAAAGGACCTGGGTCAAATTTAGTAGGACATCCTTCAATACCCACCGGTATTGGATGGCGGGGGTCCAAACTCTTTGATTTCCTCATAAGTAAGCTACTATTAAAACTTTAACCCGGCTACTTAGGACTGTATCCCTGCTGAGTCAGACTACTTAGCTGAGGGTAACGTCACCTTCAAAAGAGGGGCCTACCACATTATGCATTAATAACTTGATTAATTATCTTTCAATAATCCGACCCTTTAGGATTGTATCCTTGCTGACTCAAACTACTGGGTTGAGGGTAACGTCACCTTCAAAAGAGGGGCCTACTACAATAACTAAGATAATCTCTTAAAAATGCAAAAGTGCGGAAATAATCAAAGGTTACACTACACACGAGTCGGATCCAAGTGATTCATCTTGTCTATCTGTTTTTACTTTTATTTTATTTTTCAGCATTTTAGTTAGTTTTATTTTTCTAGTTTAAAAACCTTTTTTCTAACTTTTTGATTTGATTAGACGTTGAGGATAAACCGGTACTAAAAGCTCTTGTGTCCTTGGACGACCTCGGTATCTTACAAACACTATACTACGTCCACGATGGGTGCACTTGCCCATATGTGTGTTTAGTGTTAGTAAATATCGTGTTTTATAAATTTAAAACTTGGCTAAAAAGTGTAAAATGGCTTAAAATATACACCAAAAATATATTACACTACACGCACATCAATAAGTTAGTAAAATAGTTACATATTTTCGTAGTTTACAAAATATTTTACATGAAAAATTATATTTTCTATAAGAAATGATTTATAAATTGCTTATATTACCATTATACGCCTTAAGTTTTTTTCACGGTTTTGCGTCCCGTCGTAACACGTATGGTTACTTTCCGAGCCGCACGGATATTCAACCCGCCGCAAAGCGCGGATTTACACCCACTAGTTTATAACATAGTCGATTTCAAGAAAATTATATACGAAATACTTGGATAGTTCTAAGTCATCATGATTATTGTTTAGAGTTTTGATTCCTTCAGTGGTTTTTATGGAGGGTTCTTCGGCTAGATGGTGTGGGATAAAATTCCACGTCATATGAGCATCATGTATGCGTCATCTAAGTAGTGGGCTTTATGGTTAATTTGCTTGGTGTCAAAAAAACTCCTTTAAAGCCCCTTCCTCTTCTTCCTCTCACGTCCGCCATAGCTATGGCCATGGATGGCACCACATATGGCTAAAGCGGCATGGTGTTAGGGACGTTACCTAGCTGAGGTGGCTAGGGGTGTTGCCCCACACCGTCTGGTCTTATGGATAACACATTTTATAACATTATAAATAGAACTAAAATCTTTAATAATATATAGGGGTGAGCATGGTGCAGTTCAGGTTAGTTATTGCCTAAAACCGAAACCATAACCGCACACTTCGGTTATCAAAAAATCATAACCGTTTGGTTTCGGTTAATGCGGTTTCGGTTAATCAGTTATTGGCGGTTAATGCAGTTTCGTCTCGGTTATAGGTCGGTTTTTTTCATTGTTTCTAAAGTTGGGCTTTAAATGTGTGGGGCGTACAAAATTCATGAGCAAACACTTAAACACTTCACCAAAAAGCGTATGAATTAGGCTATGGTTAAACACTTCACCAAAAAGCGTATGGATTGGCATATGGTTAAACACTTAAAAGCTAACTTAAAAACTCATGGTCCTATGGATTTGGCCATGTTTAAAACTATCGATTCGGTTCAGTTATTTTCGGTTATGAAAATAAGAATAATCATAACCGAACCGTAACAATCGGTTATCAAAACTATAGATAATCGACCCTTCAGTTATTTCAGTTTGTTTTTTTTTATTATTTCCGTTAGGCTTCAGTTATTTCGATTTTATGCTTACCCCTAGTTCTACGTAATAAATCCGGTTATCATATTAAAATTGAAACAAACTACCCTACCATATGTGTAATGTACTAAACTAATATTAATATAAAGTTCAACTAAATACAACATATACATTGCTCTGGTTTAACAAATTAAGATTGAAACAAACTACACTACCATATGTAATGTTACCAAACTAATATTATATATACGAATACAAGGTGAGGATGAATTGTAATTGTGTATTTTTAGTTAATTGTTTTAGTTTTTTTTATTATATTTTATTGATCATGTAATTGATCTTTTTTTGATAATCTGTGTTATAAGTTTGTTTATTTTTTTTTCAATAGTGTGACGTATGATAAATGTACAAAATGGGGATGAATAGTGATTGTATATTTTTAATTAATTGTTTTAATTATAATAATATTATATTAATCATGTAATTGGTTTTCTTTTTTGGTGTAAAATGTGTTATAAGTTTGTTTATTTTTTTTTCAATAGTGTGGTGTGACAAATTAATTAGGAGTGATCATGAATAGTGATTCAATATTTTTAACTGTTTCTTTAATTTTTGGTTCTAATTTTTTAACATTTATTTAATTTTTAATAATATTTATTTCATCAATTAATTAAAAAAAATTCAAATAATTTGTGTATGATAAATTTTTTACATATGTAACTATCTTTTATTTTTCTAACATTCCGATATAAATCTTATTGAATGCGGATAAAGTGCCACTACCATAACAAATGAAAAACCGATCGAACAACATCGGTACCGGTATTCAATTTAACGCTTTTTCATAAATTCTATTGAAAATGGATATCGTGTCGTTATGAACATATACCTGACCGAATGACATCAGTATTGGTATCCGTATTTATTTCTATGGTTTTTTCTTTCGATAACTAACGCCATATCACTATTCTATTGTACCATACCGAGCCGAACCAAACAACATTGGTACCAGTACCCGTATTAATTTTTATGGTTTTCGGTTTCGGTAATATTTCTTTTTATACAACTCTGTTTGCGAACTAATACCGATATCGTTACGAACTGAACCAATGTCATCCGAACAATATCGGTATCGGTACCATGTTTGTTTTTATGGCATTCGGTCGATGAAAAACATGTGTTGATTGCTACACCAAATGCATATATCGTACCGATACGGAATGAGAATCGATAACGACTAAAATCCTGCCACGAAGCGCTGGGGAAATCAACTAGTTAATATAAAGTTGAACTAAATACAAAATATGCATTACTCTGGTTTAACAAATTACCTAAAAAGTAGAATATTACGTCACCAAATCAGTGGATTCTTAGAGCATGATCAATAAGACGTTTTTAGGGTACATTTTTTCTTGTTTTTCTAGGTCATTCATTTTTCTCTATTGTGAAATTCGTTTTTGGCCTTTGTTTTTTATGTAGTTATTGGCTAAGAACATGAAAAAATGGATTAAAGTGGGGCCCTTGTACTTTTAAATTATAAAATATATATTTTCCCTATATTAATATATATTTTCCCTATATTAATTGACAACTTTTGTTCCCCTCACATCTTTACTGTTCAGTTTTGATGGTTTTGATTGGTCATTGTCCAAATGTGAGTTTCCTATTGGTACAAATCATTCTTTCTTTTTTATTTTCTTTTTTAATGTGTTGAACCCCCACTTTTCACATGAGCATCACCAATAGAGTCATTTTTAGGTATTTTTAAAGAAAGAGAAAATAATATGGATGAGAGAGATGAAGAGTTGGAGGAGAGAGAGTGTGGATGTGTATGTGAGAAAAAAATGACAAAAAATGAGTTATGTGAGTGGGGTGAAGAGAGAGGAGAGATGAGAGATAAATGATATTTTTATTGTTTGTGAGTAGATCATGAGAGAGAATGGTTTTTATTGGTTGGGCAAGTGCCTATGTGGCATCTAAAAACATCACATAAATATTTATCTATTGGTGATGCTCTCAGTATCACCACGTAAATAGTACCAGTCTACCATCTCTTTTCTCACTCTCGCACATCAACAATTCTTGACTAGATTCTACACCTCTATCCTCCACTGGTTCCTTTGCACCGGCGGCCTCCCCATCGACCGCGTCGGGTACCGGATCTGAGAATGAAATCAAGATGGGGAGGAGATTGTAGAAAGGGCGGTGGAAGAAGAGGAGGAAACGTTGATAACATATCTTTAACGGTGGCAGTGTGGCAGCGGTGGCGTAGTGGTGGTTTTCCGACGATAGTGTTAGGAGCGAGAAAGCGAGATGCGAGAGAGAGAGTGTGTGTGTTTAGTCCAACCTCATATACTTACCGGCGGTGGCTACGGCGATGTGGAGAGATGGTCGTGGCTCCGACAATAGGGGTAGATGGCGGACGATGAACTACTACGGGGTCGGTGATGAAAGATGACAGGGATGATGATGAATATAAGGGAGATGCAATGGTCATGTGGTCAATATGATCAGAAAAAAGAGAGGCGTGTAAGGTGTAGAAATACCAGTGACAGAGACCATGGACTCATGGTTTTTGTTTTCCAGTAGGTTGTTTAAGCAAACCTCAATTGTTGTGTATATTTGTCATCCACTCAATTCTATATTGAATATTTGTAGATTGAATATTTAGTAGAAAAATGTATACGTAAATTACATTAATTATTTGTAGTTTGGTAGTATTTACTAGCATTTCTATTAATAATAATTCTTATATTATTATATTAAACATAATATTAAGTTTTGTTTGGGTTTTCTTTTTGTTCTATTAATAATAATTCTTATATTATTATATTAAACATAATATTAAGTTTTGTATGGGTTTTCTTTTTGTTTTACTATACTAAGTCTAAATATCGTATAGATACCATAATAAGTCGAGCTGATAACAACCGAATTTCTATCATGTAACGAACACACGGCGACGTGTGAACACGTGGTTCAACGCATTTACATCTGTTTTTTGTTCAACTTAATGGTCACGCCGCAACGCGCGGGTCCCAAAAAACTCGTATAGAAAAAGAGATAAAGTGGTTAAAAATCAGAAAGTGGTAATGATGTGATAATAGTTTTTTGGTGCTTTTAAGGCTACTCGGTATGGGTGAGGCTCATCCTTGGAGGATGACCCTCCATGTCAGCGCCACGTAAATCGGGTGTGAGGATGGGGCAAAGAGGATGGACTAAGGAAATGGGGGATGAGCCTAAAATATATGTATATGTTGTATGTATATGTGTGTGTGAGAAGGGAATGCAACAACTTTTTTCCTTATGTGCTCGTCTCCATCGTCCGGATCTCGACGAATACGACGACGCCGGGCCTCCGGAATTAGTGTGCTAGGCGGCACCGGGCCACGACGAGGTTGGGACGGTCCCCATACCGTCTAGCCTAAGTATTTTTATTGAGTAAGTTTTAAGTGTTTTTAAAGAATAAGTTTTTTTTTTTTTCTGATATAACAGGTGACTTGACATGTTTTTAGGCATTTTTTAGTTTTGTTATTGTGGATGGTCTTAAAAAGACATCATGTCAACCGTTACCAATTCAATTATCAGTTTGTGAGTTTTGGGGTTTGTCATTTGGGCTGTAAAATTTAGGGCTGAGAGTAACAATGGAGTGGTGTATAAAATTTTAAGATTTGGGTATTAAACGATCCAAATGAGCCAAACCGAGTTGAGCGAGGGTTAGCTCAAAACGAACGGAGTCGAGCTAAGCTGACTCATTTACATGTTTCAAGCAAGATATCAACCTCTTGGTATGTTCACTATTGTTGGATAATGTTGCTATAAGTTGTTGAAACCTTTAATTAACATATTTCTTGTTACGTACTTTCATCAACTTATGTTTTTGATAACTAGATAATCATACCATAGTTTTCAAACGTGCTAAAAAAGTTGGTAACTTTTCTAAACAAACAATATCAAATGACAAAATATCATATATGATAAACCATGTTTTTATCATGTGCGATCAACGTAACCCACATAATGATAGGGGTTCTAGCTACGGTTTAAACACTCATTTTTATCATTTCCCACGATATTACAACAACAAACGATAACACCGTCATGTATAAAAGATGTTGCACTTGACAGAGAGAAGAATGCTTATCTTCAACAAGTTCGTATTGTTCTCTAAACATATATCTTATTTGAGATTGAGATAAATAACCAGGACTTATGGTAAAAGTTGAAGATTGGTTGGCACGGATTATGTATGTGCACATGCATGATTTGTGTCGGCACAATCGTGCACGTTGTCGGCACGAGCATGCTTCTCCTTTTGTCCGTTTCTTGGGCTATCTTTGGAGGTTACGGGCGTGCAAACATCCTGCACGGTCGTGCTTGGCAGTCTTTGGTTATTTTCTTTTAACTTCTTCCTTACACAGAGACGTGGTATTTCTTCCAAATACCACTATAAATTCACAAAAAATGAGTGACTAAGTATTAAATCCAGTGAAGATGCACCCAAAGATGGCAAATATGAGGATAAATATTTACAAAATTATGTATAATATGCGTCATATCAACTACAACAATCTAGGCCAAGGTACTTAAAGAATTTGTGGCGTGAAACTCATTTGCAAATAGCTTGGAAAAAGCTCGCTTGGAGCATAAGGTTACAAGGTCGCGCTAAAAAGCCACAGTTCTACCTAATCTCATTTATTTAGCAAGGACCATCTGCGCTGGCTTCTATTCGACGTTTGGTTTCCAATTGCCGCCCATAATCAAAATGTTTATTTTATTGTTTTGGGTCTTGGGTTAAGCTTTGTCATTTACCAATTGGGCCTCCTTTCAATTATATCATTGTTAATTTGGGCTTATTTTTATCATCTTGGCTTTATTATTCTACAAGTTTTGGGTTGTAAATGGTTTGAGCTTATAAAAATTTGAATTTTAATAATATCAAGTATCCTATTTTTTGTTAGGGGTATCCTCGTATTTCATTTCAGCAGGGACGATATGCGCTGGCTTCTGTTCGACGTTTGGTTTCCAGTTGCCGCCCATAATCAAAAGGTTTATTTTATTGTTTTAGGTCTTGGGCTAAGCTTTGTCATTTAACAACTCGACCTCCTTTCAATTATATTATTGTTAATTTGGGCTTATTTTATCATTTTGCCTTAATTGTTCTACAAGTTTTGGGTTGTAAATGGCTTGAGCTTATAAAAATTGGAATTTCAATAACATCAAATATCCTATTTTTTGTTAGGGGTATCCGCGTATTTGGTTTCAGCAGGGACGATCTGCCCTGGCTTCTATTCAACGTTTAGTTTCCAATTGCCGCCCATAATCAAAAGGTTTATTTTATTGTTTTGGATCTTGGGCAAAGCTTTGTCATTTACCAATTGGGCCTCTTTTCAGTTATATTATTGTTAATTTGGGCTTATTTTATCATTTTACTTAATTATTATACAAGTTTTGGGTTGTAAATGGTTTGAGCTTATAAAAATTGGAATGTTAATAATATCAAATATCATATTTTTTTGTTAGGGGTATCCTCGTATTTGTTTAGGGGTATCCTTTGTATAAAACTGAAAAAATACACCACGAATACTGGTGTGAGCCGTAGCACATGTTACCCCTCTTATAACACTAGCTCCACCCCTGCTTATAAGTCGTCTCTTGTGTTTCTTCATGAATTGAGAGTATATTTGTTGTTGCATCATCGATAGAAACCCATGAAGTGTTGAAGAATCTTCAGTAGTAGCTTCATTGTACTACTAGATTTGCATCAAGGGAAACTTAAACTTTAGATGTTGTTGCTGGCATTTCTAGAGGACCATTGAAGCTCTTCTAAACTCAATTGAAGGTCCTTAATCAGTTGCTATTGATGAAGTCTCACTGAACTATACATTTAATTATACATTTTTATTTATTATTTTTTTATATAATACATATATAACTTTTATTAGGCTATACTATAAATTATTTTCAAATTATTTTCCAAGTATTAAAATTACCCATTACCATACCCACTACATGGCTCATAACTAAAACCTATGTAACAAATCTATCAATAGATTTCTAAGCATAAAAATATTAACTTGTAATGTGGAGTGGTTATTCCCGACTTCTCGTTTTGAATTTTAGACTTGTGGTAATTTATTTGGAACTTTTTAATGTAATATAGTGTTTTATGGCTGCTTTAAAATTTATGTTTCATTTTGAAAGTTTTTTACATGTTTTTAAAGAATCTGAATTAAATCAAATTTATTCGAATTCGATTCGAATTAGAATTTTTAATCGAATACGAATTGGGTTTTTTATTCGAATAATTCGATTCGAATAATTCGAAAATTCGATATTCGATTCGATGAACACCCCTAATTTTAATACCGCAATCCCAGAGATTGATTTTTATATACGTCCTAATATAGGAACAATTCTAAATCAATATACATATTTAACACAAAAATCCTAAGTTTCTCCGTTTCTTAGAATTATCACATAACTTTGAGATTTTCCTGAAAAGTTGTCATTTTTGTTTATGTTGACATGTTAATATATATATATATATATATATATATATATATGAGTCCATATATATATATATTTATATAAAATTTTGCGATTTGAACGATTTTATTGGTGACCATTATTGTGTAAATCCATTAACTCTCCCGTTTCTATGCAATATATCTATGATTTGCACGTCGTAGTATATATACACAAATGTTCACATAATTTAACACCGAAACACGCGAAACATTACTAACTTAATTATTTAGTCATTTTTAAAGCAAATATACATAAAACATCTCACATGTACCAAATTTCATGCTCGACAGACAAGTTGCACATTTAACGCAATTTTACCATTTCTATCGCACAAAACGCACATGCATACATGCATAGTCAAATTTTCCCATTATCAAATTAACACTTAACCTATTATCACGTTTACATGTTCAAATCACTTAATACATTTTATCACATAAGATTCACTCAAAATTCACCCATACTAGTGTTCATCGAAAAATGCGTATTTTAGCGATTCGTTAACGTTTTCGGGCGTCGAAAGTCACATATGACCAACCAAGCACCGAGTAAACTTAAAATTAGTTAAAACACTCGTTTTTAAACTAAAAGCATCAGTTTATTTACTGATCTAAATCAGTTTTATAAAAATCACCCGAAAAAGCCGATTTTTGACCGTTTTAACGCATAGTTTTGCGTTAAACGTTACTATAATCATCCCAACTCGAAACGACTTGATATTTTAGCACAATACATGTCATTTACTGATTAAAATAGTGATTATAATCATATTAGTGCAGTTTTTGTGTAAGTCACATAAATCATGCGGTTTCACGTATTTTACAACTTTTAATGCATCAAGTACAACATGCAAAGCTAGCAAACATTATGACAAAGTTATATATCATTAAACACTTCAAAATAACTTTATTTTAAGGTTTATAATCTGATCAAAATTAATTTTTATCAAATCATGCTCAAATGATCATTTCATGCTTTCATATTAACATGCATGTCCACTTATGTGCATCTAATGCACTCACAACATATTTTAATCAATTTGTATGAACTTGAATGCACTTAGATCTTCATTTATTTCATGTTTCTCATATTCAAACATTCTAACATTTTTATGATCATCACACAATCATTACTTACAAATGCAAGACATACTCTTTCTTACATATTTAAATCTTTTAAATCATCAAAATTTACATGCATGTGTACATATACCTATATACATACATGACACATATACATATGTGCATATACTTCCAAGATTTTACTTTTTAGTATATTTATTTCAAATCATAGAGTTCTTTTCAAGAACTTTCTTTTATAACACCTTTTCAACACATGCATGTAACCATCTTTCAAAATCAAATCAAATAAGAATCATTTAACAAAATCATAACACAACAAGATACATACACACTCTTAAACTTTCGGCCACATATACATACATATAGTTCCAAAATTTTACTTTTCACAAATCCATATATAATCATAAAACCCTTTTAGAACATTCCTTTGATCACACATGCACTTCACTTTACAAAAATCATGTCAAACAAGAATCCATCAAAAGTCAAGACTCAATCTCATATATACATACATACATACATACATACATACATACATACATACATACATACATACATACATACATACATACATACATACATACATACATACGGCTACACCCACACATATATACTCATCCTTTTTATTTTTGTTTCAAAAACCCATTTGTTTTAGTTTCAAGTTAGTGTTTAAATCTAAGAACAAGAGAAACCTTCCATAGCATCTTCATCACCAAGAATCATGAACATGATTTGAAAGAAAGTATGTTATACCTTCAAGTTTTTAGATGGGTTTTTGAGAATAGATGAGAATATTAAGGTTATTCTTGCTTGAAATCACTTCCAAACACCCTTTTTAGCTTGAAATTATCATGAAAGGACCTTGAATCTTCATGAATTGGTTTGAAAATTTTTGAATGTGTATGTTAGAGGGGGTTTCGGCCGTGAGTTTCAAGAGGAAGAGAGAGATTGATGTTTGATCTTGTATTGGGTGTAGTAAGTGTGTATAGAAGGTTATCATGATTAGTTTAGGTTTCCCATGCTAACACTTGGCACAAGGAATGAAAAATGGCAAAAGGTGGGCTGCCTATACGCCACCACCTAATGCCCACTCTCACATTAGATCATATACATACACACATATATGTATAATATAGTGTAAAAACAGGTATTTTACTGGTTACCGAGTATTTTATCTAGCGTTTTAATCTCGTTTTTGTGCGTTTTAAATTATTTATATCATTCTATAAAAATAATCACTCAAAATTATTACTGAAATAATTACCAATTGCCTCGACTGGCTGCGTTGACAGTATTTTGTTTAATTCGCGCAGTAACGCGCAGTTTCGCATTTTAACCGATACGCGATAAGCGTTTATCTCACCGTTGCCAACATAATTCTTATCAAAGTTTAATTTTACCAACACACTAGATTTCACATATAAACATCATAATCAGTCAATTATAGCCCAGTTACCTATGCACGACACGTATTACAATCGTACGGTACGACCTGAAAAGCCGGGTGTCACAGTCTCCCCCTGTTCAGGAAATTTCGTCCCCGAAATTTTACTCTACAGGTTTTGTTTTCGCACTAAATAAGAATAACAAAATGTATCTATTGAATATAGTCTCATAGTTTCTACGAGAAACTTGGATCCTTACGAAGAATCCTTGTAGATTTATATTACACACGCTCCCGATTCCTAAACTCTCATCTCAACACTCTCCACCCTTTTCCAAGGTCCAACATCCGCAATTCTAAATCAAGGAGATTCAAGTCAAGGTTCCATCAATTCGGGTATCCTCCGGTTACATGACCTATATACTGTAGATACTACTGGAATGTTGAAGTCGCCTCTTCCAATAAGTAACATAACCTTCTAGCTACACATACTGCTTCTTCGATGCTTCGATAAACCTTCGTTTATCTCCCAAATTATCTTTACAAAGCGCAAGATTAGTGTATCTCCCAATATACCTCTCTTCAATTGCATCCGAATAGTACATCACGTACACCACTTGTTTCTGATAGTAGCTTGAGCCCATATATAACTGATCCAACTCAAGATGGGCTCTCGAAAGGACCAAGTCAACGTGGCTAAGCTTTTCTTTCCTCTGCTAAACCCTATAGCATTTCTCTCAATATAACTACTTTAACAGAATAAAACCTTCAATTGTCCATGATACACGCTTCCCACTCTCAAACTGATCTATAAGCATACTCTCATCATCCTTCTTTATTCCAGTAAGGAAGATGCATCTTAAGGCGAAAAGCTCAATCGAATGAAATCCTTGTCCAAAAACTCTTATAACTATCTCGTCATTTCTATCACTTCAGACGATGCTTGATCTGTAAGAAGATTGTGCAATTGGGCGCAGCACCGTGAGTCAAATCGATACGAAGTTCGATCCATCTCGCAGGGAAGATCCAGGTAAGTCTTTTTAGGAAGACTTACGGATAGTTGCGTTTGATAGAAATCTCTCTGATGTTCCTACATTCGGTTTTCGCATCGATCACGTTCACTACAAACGCTGGATAACCCTTTCACAACAACTCAGCATCCTCACAACACTGACCACTCTCGACTATTAACACTCAACACTCGACTCTATCAATTCTCGTGAACAGCTTCCGCCTTTCCATTGTCATCAGGACGAAAGATCCCAACTAGCTTCTTCGAGCGATAATCCCCACTTCTTCCTCGGAAAGTGAATTCATTCTTGCATTTTCGTCAAAGCTTCTCAGCTCCACTGATAATAACCCAATGTCTAGAACTACAATCACCTAACTAAATACTATAACTATGAACGATCTCGCTAGTTTCTATCAATTTACCCACTATTAGTTCTATCGGACACTTTATACTTGGCTTACTTATAGGTGAACACAACAATGGTTCATAGTTTCTCGAACGAAACTCAGGTCAGCTTTAGCATTATAAGTATGAACATAGATTGGATTTTGATTTGCAACATACCGGTAACCGTAGCAGGACTCTCACTTGCCTTCCTGGCACTTGCCCCAATGGAATTACTCTTAACGTCCTGTCCTTTTGATTTTGGGCATTCCCTTTTGTAGTGTCCTTGTCCACCGCATGTAAAGCATCCTTCAAGCGCAGCTCCATCCAACGTACTCTTAGCGTAACACTGGGAAGTCACATGTCTGGTTCGGCTACATCTGGCGCACTTCTCTTATCCATCACCGTCCTTACCCTTTTCTGACTCTTGAGGGTTAGCTGCACTTGCTTTTTCCAATTTGCGTTTCTTCCTACTTCCAACTTCGGGGGTCTTTTTGGAGCTCTTAGTTTTGCGCTTCTTTGAATTTCCAATTCCAGGTTCAGATCGCTGAAATACTCAGATAACTGACTCATTCTGACAGCCTGATATCACGCATATCGAGGTCACGTCATTGCATAGGACACCAGTTAATGATCTTGGGCTACAACCCTGGATTGTTTTGTGTACGCTCCGGTGCACTGTTCATATGGTTAATAGAAATCAGTAATACGTTCCAATGAGATCATAACGGATGAACAACCAAAACTTTCCGATCATTAATTTACCTTAAGGGTTTCCAATCTGTGTCCCACCAAGATGCTGCCCAGGAGTACTGCATTCACATTTCTGGCCATCATTTTGGTTAGCATCACGCTGTTCCAAGGCAGTATTAACGTGTTAGGTTATGAGTCGTGCCAACTCCTCTGGGGTGGCAGGTAGTCCAGTATCTGGTTTTACTTTTGGCGTCATTTTCTTCGTTTCTATTATTTACAACAATAATAATCACGTGAGACGATAATCAAAATAAAAATAATTCAATCATTAGATATTAGTGGACCAAACATTGCGCATGTACAATATCCACTTTTTAATGAGAAAAATTTTTAAACCGAAAGTTAATCATATGATATTACCATAGAAATTAACAACTTGTTTTTTGGTACATGATATCTATCGTTGGTATGTCTACATCGACACCCATAACAAGTTTCCACAGAATTTCTACCTAATATCACAAAATATAATCAGCACGCAGGCCCCCAAAAAGAAAAGCATCAAAAAGAGTATCCAGACACTACAACAAAAAACAAACAACCACAACTAACAACACCTAACACTTCATCCCTATAAAATCTAGCATTTTCCTAACCAACTCCTCCAAATCCACGATCCTCCAATGCATCTGATCCATCGCGCTGTCATCTAATTCCTTCAACTCATGGTACCAATCCATCTGCCCCTCGAGGTCCTTCAGCTTTCCCTTGGTCGTTTCCAGTTCTTCGCGCATGGCAGCAAACTGTCGGTCACAATGGCAACATCGATCCACCCAAACTCCTTTCTGCTTCTTAGAAGCGGGCGCAGTCTCAACTTGTGACGTAGAAGCAACCTCTCCAGCAGGCGTAACTCTCTTTCTGCGACGATAATACACTAATAGAGGCGTAGAAGATGCACGTGACTCAATGACAGGTAAAGGTGACTCTAACAAAACAGGTGGAGGGACCTCAGCAACAGGCTCGATCACAGTAGAAGGTGGAGCAACAGGCGGCTCTAATGGTCGAGCTGTAACAATAGTGGCATCCACTGCTGGTGCAATACTAAAAGGTCCTCCAAATACAGGGACATCTCTGATCACGTCATCGATAACTGGTACTGTGCCAGATGATTGTCCTATCTCGTCGATCGAGAGAGGAGCGTCATCATCGTCATCAATCCACCCGTTGCTCGTGAAAGCATATCGGGGGTCTACCTGGCTAGCGAAAGCAGGGTCGACAAGGAATGATGAAGCAAACTCAGCCATACCAACCATCTGTGGGGTCGTGATATGTGCCTCTGGTAAAATGGATCTGGGTGAATTCTCGAAATCTAGCTCGCTACTTGAGTTGTTGATCTCGATGACCTCGTGCTCGTGCGACATCTGTGACACATATATAACCGTACAAGTAAGTGTGTGATCAACATGAATAGTAACACATAAGGTTCAAAATAAACAGAAAATCACGTATGCACGTAAAACACATAATGGTTTTCACACATGATAAAATATTTTATATGTTTATTAAAATTCTTGGCTTCGAGAATTTTGGACTTATATTTCAAAATTCTCCGGTTGAAGTCTAGTGTTTTCCTCTGAAAACATCTAGTTCGCTAACAACCAATGGCTCTGATACCAACTTCTGTCACACCCCAAAAACGTCGCAGCGGAATATTTAAACGTAGTCGAGACGGAAGTTGTTGCCCATTTATATCTTGTCAAGCGATGCATTTTATTGTTGGACATATTGGTTTATTTTAAACATAAGTTATTAAACATTACATTTTAAGTCACGACACAACTACATAGTTAAGATGTCTTTGATCCTCGCGGATCTTTTTACAAAAGTCCCAGAAAGTTTAAAAGTTGTCCAACATTTTCAAACAAACAACATGCATCATTCAAACACAAGATACGCCATGATTTCCCGAAGCCGAATTCAAGTACCTGTAGAACACGTTAAAATCAAGTGTCAACACAAAGGAAGGTGAGTTCACTTATTCGTTTACTAACAAATTTTATTCCAAGGAAAACTTTCTGATTAGGTGTTTATTTGAAAACATCCATGTAATTTTAGAAAGTCCATTTTACTTCCGTAATAAAATCCATGGGCCTTCCATCGGTTCATTACTCCGACAATAGTAATACTGCCCAGGTTTTGTATATTAAATTACTGCGTCAATTTTCAGACTCGTATGTTAGCTAGACGATACGAACTATATATTAACCATGCAGGGATAATCAATGCTAGACAATAAACAGAATATTAGTTCGTCGTTTGACATTGACACGGGGCGACCGGTCACGACGGGGTTGTCAACCCGATAGATCTACCAACAATTCATCGCGTGCAATACTTAACTGATTAAACGACATCATGGGCGCATGGTTCTCTCTTTGAGAACAATATGATGTCTGCCTCACGTACAATATATATATCCTACTAATATGACAATTTAATACACGATGTGTACGAATCCCCTGAATCTCCATCACTTGAGACCCAGGCCGGCATCCATCCCCTAACCGTACGGTCTTGTATCACTTAAGAAATACCGTACACACAATATTCATTCATAAAAAACGTTTTACTTCGAAACATATAACTTATCAAATCTCATATATTTTCAGCGAAAATATATATTTTATAGTAAATGGTTTGTTTTATTTCAAAAACATTATTAAACCCTTTTAACAACGTGTTCCACCCCCAAAATATATACAAAACAGTAAAAAGAGAGGTTTAGTGACACTCACCTTTGGGTGCGTATTTTAATACCGCAATCCCAGAGATTGATTTTTATATACGTCCTAATATAGGAACAATTCTAAATCAATATACATATTTAACACAAAAATCCTAAGTTTCTCCGTTTCTTAGAATTATCACATAACTTTGAGATTTTCTCGAAAAGTTGTCATTTTTGTTTATGTTGACATGTTAATATATATGAGTCCATGTATATATATTTATATAGAATTTTGTGATTTGAACAATTTTATTGGTGACCATTATTGTGTAAATCCATTAACTCTCCCGTTTCTATGCAATATATCTATGATTTGCACGTCGTAGTATATATACACAAATGTTCACATAATTTAACACCGAAACACGCGAAACATTACTAACTTAATTATTTAGTCATTTTTAAGGCAAATATACATAAAACATCTCACATGTACCAAATTTCATGCTCGACAGACAAGTTGCACATTCAACGCAATTTTACCGTTTCTACCGCACAAAACGCACATGCATACATGCATAGTCAAATTTTTCCCATTATCAAATTAACACTTAACATATTATCACGTTTACATGTTCAAATCACTTAATACTTTTTATCACATAAGATTCACTCAAAATTCACCCATACTAGTGTTCATCGAAAAATGCGTATTTTAGCGATTCGGTAACGTTTTCGGGCGTCGGAAGTCACATATGACCAACCAAGCACCGAGTAAACTTAAAATTAGTTAAAACACTTGTTTTTAAACTAAAAACATCAGTTTATTTACTGATCTAAATCAGTTTTATAAAAATCACCCGAAAAGCCGATTTTTGACCGTTTTAACGCATAGTTTTGCGTTAAACGTTACTATAATCATCCCAACTCGAAACGACTTGATATTTTAGCACAATACATGTCACTTACTGATTAAAATAGTGATTATAATCAGATTAGTGCAGTTTTTGTGTAAGTCACATAAATCATGCGGTTTCACGTATTTTACAACTTTTAATGCATCAAGTACAACATGCAAAGCTAGCAAACATTATGACAAAGTTATATATCATTAAACACTTCAAAATAACTTTATTTTAAGGTTTATAATCTGATCAAAATTAATTTTTATCAAATCATGCTCAAATGATCATTTCATGCTTTCATATTAACATGCATGTCCACTTATTTGCATCTAATGCACTCACAACATATTTTAATCAATTTGTATGAACTTGAATGCACTTAGATCTTCATTTATTTCATGTTTCTCATATTCAAACATTCTAACATTTTTATGATCATCACACAATCATTAATTACAAATGCAAGACATACTCTTTCTTACATATTTAAATCTTTTAAATCATCAAAATTTACATGCATGTGTACATATACCTATATACATACACGACACATATACATATGTGCATATACTTCCAATATTTTACTTTTTAGTATATTTATTTCAAATCATAGAGTTCTTTTCAAGAACTTTCTTTTATGACACCTTTTCAACACATGCATGTAACCATCTTTCAAAATCAAATCAAATAAGAATCATTTAACAAAATCATAACACAACAAGATACATACACACTCTTAAACTTTCGGCCACATATACATACATATAGTTCCAAAATTTTACTTTTCACAAATCCATATATAATCATAAAACCCTTTTAGAACATTCCTTTGATCACACATGCACTTCACTTTACAAAAATCATGTCAAACAAGAATCCATCAAAAGTCAAGACTCAATCTCATATACATATACATACATACATACATACATACATACATACATACATACATACATACATACATACATACATACATACATACATACGGCTACACCCACACATATATACTCATCCATTTTATTTTTGTTTCAAAAACCCATTTGTTTTAGTTTCAAGTTAGTGTTTAAATCTAAGAACAAGAGAAACCTTCCATAGCATCTTCATCACCAAGAATCATGAACATGATTTGAAAGAAAGTATGTTATACCTGCAAGTTTTTAGATGGGTTTTGGAGAATAGATGAGAATATGAAGGTTATTCTTCCTTGAAATCACTTCCAAACACCCCTTTTAGCTTGAAATTATCTTGAAAGGACCTTGAATCTTCATGAATTGGTTTGAAAATTTTTGAATGTGTATGTTAGAGGGGGTTTCGGCCGTGAGTTTCAAGAGGAAGAGAGAGAGAGTGATGTTTGATCTTGTATTGGGTGTAGTAAGTGTGTATAGAAGGTTATCATGATTAGTTTAGCTTCCCCATGCTAACACTTGGCACAAGGAATGAAAAATGACAAAAGGTGGACTGCCTATATGCCGCCACCTAATGCCCACTCTCACATAAGATCATATACATACACATATATGTATAATATAGTGTAAAAACATGTATTTAACTGGTTACCGGGTATTTTATCTAGCGTTTTAATCCCGTTTTTGTGCATTTTAAATTATTTATATCATTCTATAAAAATAATCACTCAAAATTATTACTGAAATAATTACCAATTGCCTCGACTGGCTGCGTTGACAGTATTTTGTTTAATTCGCGCAGTAACGCGCAGTACGCGCTCAAACTCGAAAAATAGAGTTTCTTAGCGTTTTAATTTATTTATCCTCTCGAATATGATTAAAATTATTATTCTAATCATAACAGATTATTTTTAGGATTTTAACACTGATCGGGTGGTCCCGGACGTTCGTTTCGCATTTTAACCGATACGCGATAAGCGTTTATCTCACCGTTGCCAACATAATTCTTATCAAAGTTTAATTTTACAAACACACTAGATTTCATATATAAACATCATAATCAGTCAATTATAGCCCAGTTACCTATTCACAACACGTATTACAATCGTACGGTACGACCTGAAAAGCCGGGTGTCACACGGTTGGATAAGTTAATTAGGTAATCACTTCCTAATGATATCTAAGTCTCCTAATTTTTAATATTCCAATTAACACATGATTAGTTGACTCTAGTTCTAAACGTTTCCGTACCAGAAGTCAACAAATAACTAACATGAGAGTTAGTGACAAAATTAAATGTTAAGGTTATAAGAACCATAATAAGCAGTCTTCTAATAATGCCTTTCGATACCTTATATATTCTGAATATTAATCAGAATATAGTATCATAATTAAACAATGTTATGAAGGTTGTGTGGTTTGCATAGTCAACATAAAGTCACACTTACCTTAAACTCTCATCTTATTTGTTCTAAATATCTGGATTGAAACATTACTAAGATAAAACTAGATGGTACCTTACACTTTCACAGCTTTTGTCATCATGCAAATGAGAATTTGACAAAAGGAAAATGAGACTTATAAATTTCATCCATTATAACCGAAATTCATGAGAAATCATGACATGGTTAATGAGGATGATTTTCTTTCATCTAATCTCATTCTAAGTGATTTTAAATCATGACGTTAAAGCCCTAAAATATGACTTGGCTTAAGGAATAAGTATGGGTCCATCATGAGTTATTCATTGACATTCGTGGAACTTAGAATATTCAGACATAATTCATTTATCATTTAAAGACTATCTACTTGTATCTAAATTTTGTCGCATATGGCCCACGGTCTTAGAAGAAATCTATTCATATATACTTAATAAGATTTCTATTAGATATGTCCCTGAGTTTTCTTATGACATCTGGACATTAAGGGAATCAAATAAAGTCTAACATATATATGATAGGTTCCCACGTCACGTACCTCATTGAAACTTCTCTTGTAGCATTTTGAGATATCACAGATCAGTGGGAGCATTAAGTGTCTTAAGAATAACTTGCAATAGTTGCAAGAGGTGGGGGAGTGAAAACTTCATATTACTTCAATTTACACCTCTTGTACAAGACACTGCTCCATCTCGACACTGTTCTATCAAAACTTGTCTCCTTAAAATATAATACTACACTTACAAAAGTTTCATTGTTGCTTAATTGTGGGCACACTTAGATTTCTTACCTAAACTAACATAATCCTCAACAAGAGAAACTACAACGACTAACGTCACTAATTTTATTTTCTCTATTAGAATTTGTTGGTCGTTAAATATTGACCCTAAGCATGCTGAGTTCCTAAAGATTTCTAAGGTCAGTGGGAGTAGTCAAAGTCCTTATCATAACTTGCAAGGAATACAAGAGGCGGGGGGAAGAGTGTCATTAAATTTCACTCCGAATTTAACTCCGATTACACCTCTTTTACACCATACTGCACCAACTCTTACAAATTTAGAATCCTGAGAATGATGGCAACCTAACCAAGAGCTAATCCATACAACTGAAACTTTTAAAACCCAATAATCAACTCAGGAGGTCATCTAGGTTTAAAAACCTACTAACTTTGATGATTACATAACCTCCCTAACTGAAGTTGAAATGGATTTTGGAAAAGTTTACTGATCCTATCTCTTCTAATTAAGTCAATAGCGTCAATTAATCTTCTAAATGGAATAAAACAGTTTTCTAGTAAAACTGATTTTATGTGTTCGTATAACGTTTGGGATTTGATTGAATTACCTAAGAGTGTTCATAACTAAACCAAATCCTGATATAAGCATTAAGAGATGAAGAAGCATGATTGATTGTCAAAGGTTATACTTACGAAGAGATAAATTATCAAAGATTTCTTTGAGGATCATCACTGTTCTAGTAGTTTATAATAGTTTAAAGCTACATTAGATGAACATCAAAAACAATTTTCCCTAACAAATGGCTGACATATTTACATGTTCATTAAACAACCTGAAAGTTCCAAACTAAAGGTTAAAGAACACTTTATTTGTAAGCCAACAAAATCCATGTACGGGTTAATGCAAACATCATAATGCGATGAAAACTTAGAGTAATTATTTTCATCAAGAACCAAGTGGATTAATGTACCTACCTCAAAATGAGTGGGAGCAACTAAAATAAACTTGTCTATATAGATGACATTCTTTTGACAAGTATATGTTACATAAGTCAAAGTATTGTTAACACAAACTTTGATATAATAGATCTCAAAGATATCTCTTACGTGATTGATATAAAAAAATACCGAGATAGACCCAATGGGACATTAGTTTCGTTCCATAAGTTTAACTTTAAATGGGTCCTTACGCATGTAACAAACAATACTGCTCTCCTTTAGAGGATAATAGGATAAATGAGATTATTTCCTTACGCTTCATTAATTAGAAGCCTTATGAAAGTTCAAGTCTATACTCGTTTAGATATTACTCACATTGCAACACACTAGATATGTCTAGATTAATGTGAAGCATCTAATGGAGTATTACAATATCTTTAAAAGAAACGAGAGGCTATAACTTAAAGAAAAAGTGAGAACTCAAACTGGTTGATTACTCTAACTTTGTAATATTCAAAGATGACAAAAATGTAATTTCGGGTCTATCCTTATGTCAGCAGACAAACCTATCTCATGGAGGAGTCATAATAAACTGATAATAACAACCTAAGTTATAACGACATAATATAGTCAATAAATGTTGGTGGAAATTTATCAGTGGACTCATAAGTTTATTAACTCCATATAATTATTATTTTGAAGACTTAGTGTTGTGATAAGTCAGCTACCATGACTCCTTGAACAGTAACAGTTCAAGAGGTGTTGCATTAAGTTTCGATACGCAATTAATTATTCGTTTATGAACGAATTGAGGAAACTAAGTTTTTGTATCGAAAACATTCATGATATGCTTAAGGATCATATAACTGAAGGGCTATTACCCATAAGTCTTATTAAGAGAGCTCATAGACGGGTATTAATTGATGGTCGTGCGCAACTGCATATCGTACTATGAATGACTAAGTATTACTTAACTTTCCTCATCAGTTTGATTTTGTATGTCTCTAAGCATATGTTAAACTGGTATAATGGCATATAGACAAATAAAATTACAAATCAAACAAAGGTCTTATGTGTATTTTGATCATAACGATTAGGTTTTAAATTGAGGCTATAGTATAACTAATGGGGGTCCTGAGTCGCATAATGATTCAACGGTTGTATTTCTCTGCTATAGTTCTTGGTTTAAGGCTAAAATGAGTGTTAACTCCTAATCAGGCTTATCTAATACTCATAGTAAATGATTACTCGGCTAAGTGGGAGAATGTAAGATTAAATATATATTATGTTATATTTAATCTAGTAGCCATTATAATCATTTACATTATATAGATCAAAATATATAACAACCTATTAAATAATTAGTTGGTAATTGTTAATGGGCCTTATTACCCTTATTAACAAATTAGGGTTTCCTCTTGGGTACATATATAAGGAGACTAATGTAGAGGTTTCAAGGTTAGACAATGAGACAACCCTATTAGTTCAGAACATCAATCGACCTCTCTCTCCCAACCGAACACCCTATTCGGTTTTCTTCATCACCATCATTAGATTGCACCCTAAGGAGGAACCTGACCAATCTGCCAATCATGTCAAACACTATTGCTGCGTCTCCATCTGGATTCTCTGCTAGCCTGTACTTCTGCAATCAGGTATATTTTTCATGTTTTCCATTATGTCTAAAACATAACTCATCAACAGTTTATGCATTGTTTGGGGGTTTATATGTTTTAACCTCCCATGCCACAAAGGTGTCTCATCATTTGTTGCATTTGAGAAAAATGTGTCATTTCCCTTAAGGGTTTTAACATTTCCCATATCTAAAGCATACAAAATTCCTTTTATCTCACCTACGGGCAAGGTTTTGTCATTTAACAACAGTTTGCGATACCCTTTTTTTGTGAAAAGAACATCAAAGTGCTTGTCTAATATCTAAGAAATCCTAGGCTAAAGTTTAGTTGCTCACTTGAATTTACCTCTACATAATTCATTGCACAATTAGTTACTGATCATGCTCCACATATTTATCCTTGGGCATTATCTCCAAAGAAAACATGGTGTCAAAAAAATGATTTGAAATCTTCGAGAAGCCACCTATTTCATGTCTTAGATTCCACTATCTACATATCATATGTTATCATTACTTCTAGAAGCCCCTTTCCAATACAACTATCAAATCTGATAGATTTGGGGATTCAACCCATCACAATCATAGGTGTATAATCTATGACATCCGACATTTTTCGGTTATCATCCGTACTAATATAAAACTTGCTTGTGTGTTATTTGATTTAATTATGGATTAATTATAGTCTATTAAAGTCTAGCAAACCCAAATTATATATGCAAATAAGTTTAGTAGAATTTAGAAATTTACATATCGCGTAACGATTTAAACTGCGAAAGGAACGTTGGCGACGACCTGGGTAAAACATAAGTCCAAAATTTCACTAAAAAGCTTGAAATAGCTTAAAATAATATTTTATAAGTGAAAATAATATTAAAACGTGCAAAGACCATAGTTGGTAGTTTTTAGTTCACGATGCTCGAAATTTGCATCTGTATGACACTCCTACACAGTTTTAAAGCGTGATACGTTGACTAGCACCAAAATTTATTTTTATTGATTGAAAATATTTATTATGAGTGGGAAAAATTATTTGGAAAATAATTATATTTGAAAACCACCTAAAACACATCCAAAATTTATAAAAGTTCCAAGAATTTATATAATTATGATGAGTTTTTATATAAAAAAAGATAGAACCCTTACATTTTATAAAATTTTTGGCCAAAGGAAGGGTCTGACATCCCTACACTTGAAAATTTCCAATATGTTATAGAGAAGTAATGTGCTAAAAGTAGTTTAATAATTATTAACTAAATTACCTTAATTTCGACACTAAGTTTGTCACACCCCAACAGATGGTGGAAACATCGGGGCGCGGAACTAAGCGAATCAGATTGCTCAAGAGAATCCACAACACTATTTGTTTCGATATAGATTAATTAGATTTCATAAACAAACTTAAATTGTCATACAACCAAACATGTTCAAAATTGTATCAAAGTATCATCAAAATTCAACGTGTTCCAAAACATAGTTTATCTAAGATGAGTTTCTAAGGTCATCCTAGCTTGATTTCTTCATCGCCCAAACTTATCAACCTGCAACATATATTAAAATACAATCAACAAAAATGTTGGCAAGTATACAAGTTTGAATACGTAGCATAATAGTTTAAGCGCATAACACTCATATCCAACATGAATAACATATCACAAGTTTCAACATGCTAGTTAACGTGGTTCATATGATAACCCAAGTCTCCAACGCGTTAACGTGCCTTTCCTACTTCGTCGCAACGAAGAAGAGGTAAAAGAATCAAAACTTAACAATACTCCCAAAGACTCAAGGAGAGGTGCGTTACCCCTATAGCGCTATAATTGTTCGATCGGATGACCATTCGAACAGATGGTCAGTGGGTGAAGTTTCGTGAAATTTTTCTGAGTTTTGAGTTAACGGGGACAATGTGACGACGTGTCAAACAACGGAAACTCACCAAACCCAGCTCGTTCGATCGGATGGGCATCACCCTGTCGGACAGACGAGCTATTTTCGATGAGATTTCATGTTCGACCAGTAGATCGACCCATTTCTCCGGTGGGAATCAGTCTTCAAGCCGACTCTTGACTAAGGAACGAGTCGAGAGTCCAATTGAGTCCGATTTCTCCACTGTTTTGTATAAAAACGAGGAAAAAGTTCAGAAATCAGTTGTAAAACGTGAAGTTTATCAGATCCGAGCCGGAAAGACATGAAATTTTGTCAGATCTGGCATAAAAGTGTGTTAATCCTTTAGATCTTATATAAAAGTTGTGAAAATCCGCTAGATCTGGAACCATTCTTGGCTAAATGGGTCTCCACAACAGTTTGCATAAGCAACCGAGTGGAAACCACCTTCAAGAGGTCCAAATCAGTTGGTTTTCAGGAAGAAGTTGTAGTGTTCGTGTGATTTTGATGAAGAATATGGTGTAGAAGTGATAAAAGATGAAGGTTGTACAAGATTTGAGGAGAAATACTTACGAAATGGCCTTGAATCGCGATTAAAGTGACTGAGAGTGACTTAAGTGTGTGTGATCGAATGGCAGAGTGAATGGTGAGAATGAAGGGTGAAACACCTATTTATAGGTGACAGTGACAGCTCCAATCGAATGGCATCGATCGGATAGGTTAAGTCGGTGGAGGAGTGCAGGTGATCGTTTGGCCTTCCGGTCAAATGGCCATCCGGTCGGATGGTCATCCGAGTGGATGGTTATCCGATCGGATGTCCGTTCAGACAGCCGATTCGCGTTTGCTAGTTTTTCGACTTTGGTTCGTTTTGCGAGCGAGGTTAAGTGTTACATTGCGTGTTATTGTGAGTAACCATTATTATAGCATTATTATTCCTCTAGGTATCCAATCACAGGAGTAACTTCGTGTTTTGGTTTTGTGTGAAAACTAGTCTTTCATTTATCAAGTATCAAAGCATAACAAGTGTCAAGTTTCTAGGATATGTACATTGTTCACATATAAAGTATCACAAGAGTCAAGCTTCACAAGAGTCAAGATTCACATCGTTTATATATATAAAGCATCATAAGAGTCAAGAATCATATTGTTCATATATAAAAGTATCACATGAGCCAAGATTCACATCGTTCATATAGGAGAAACATCACAAAGCGTCACATAGAGTAAAAGTTTCACATAGTTTAACATAATTAAGATTCAAATAGTTCATTCTTCATTAAGATCGATCATCCTGAGTGTAAAAGCATAACCAGATAGGAAGTACAATAAGACCTGCCTAGAATTATAGAAGCATCAAAACGCAGGGCGTTACAGTCTCCCATCCTTTAGGAGATTTCGTCCCCGAAATCTGAGAGGAAGACTGGATAAAGAGTTGTGGGTACTTGGCTTTCATTTTACTCTCAAGTTCCCAAGTGAATTCGGCGCCACACTTTCCTTCCCATCAAACCTTGACTATGGAAATTTTGCTGCGCCTTAGTCGGTTGGTACCTCGGTCCATGATTTCGACCGGTTTATCCACAAAATGAAGAGTCTCGTTTATTTGCAAGTCTTTGATGGGAACCTGAAGTTCCTCATCTGCTAAGCACTTCCTGTGGTTAGAGACATGGAACTTCGGATGTACGTTGCTAAGCTCTTGAGGCAAATCAAGTCGGTAAGCCACCTTGCCAATCCTTTCGAGAATCTTGAAAGGACCCACACAGCGAGGCGCAAGATTTCCCTTTTTACCAAAACGTATTACTCCTTTCCAGGGAGATACTTTAAGTAGAACGTGATCTCCAACATTGAATTCCAGAGGCTTATGCCTTTTGTTAGCATAGCTCTTTTGTCTGCTCCTAGCCTTGATCAAGTTATCGCGGATCTGAAGAATCTTATCCGTCGTTTCTTGAATGATTTCAGGGCCAGTAAGTTGCTTGTTACCAATCTCATGCCAACTGAGAGGAGATCGGCACTTGCGACCGTATAGAGCTTCAAAAGGAGCCATCTGAATACTGGAATGGTAGCTGTTGCTGTACGAGAACTAGATCAATGGTAAATGTACATCCCAATTACCACCAAAGTCGATGACACAAGAACGGAGCATATCCTCTAGGGTTTGAATAGTGCGTTCAGTCTGTCCATCTGTTTGCGGATGAAAGGCTGTACTAAGATTCAAGCGAAAACCCATAGCGGACTGAAAAGTTTGCTAAAGGCGTGAAGTGAAACGACCATCGCGGTCAGAGATAATGTCAATGGGTATACCATGATGACATATGATTTCCTCAGTGTAGATTCGAGCAAGTTTCTCCACCTTGAAATCTTCACGAATAGGAAGAAAGTGGGCTGATTTGGTCAAATGGTCAATGATTACCCATATACTATCATGACCAGTAGGTGTACGAGGGAGTTTAGTTATGAAGTCCATAGCAATGCTATCCTATTTCCAAACAGGGATTTCGGGTTGTTCGAGAAGACCTGAAGGACGTTGATGTTCGGCTTTGACCTTTGAGCAAGTAAGACACTTCGAGACGTACGCGGTGATTTCTTTCTTCATATCAGGCCACCAATAAGACATACACAAGTCATGGTACATCTTATCTGCACCAGGATGAATAGAGTATCGGGATTTGTGAGACTCATTCATAATGAGCTCACAAAGATTATCGCGATCTGGCACCCAGATGCGATTGAGGTAGTATTGAAGTCCATCAAACTTTATTTCAAGTTGATCAATAGAAGCACCTCGTATTTCAATGATTAGACTACCTTCGTTGGCTGACGAGTATTGAGCTTCACGGATACAAGCATGAAGAGCACTACTGATCTGGAAACAGCGGATGCTGCTAACATGGGTCTTACGACTAAGAGCATCGGCCACGACATTCGCTTTGCCAGGATGGTAGCGAATTTTGCAGTCGTAATCGTTAAGCAACTCTACCCATCGTCGTTGACGCATATTCAGTTCTTTTTTGTTAAAGATGTGTTGCGGGCTCTTATGGTCAGTGAAAACCACACACTTAGTACCATATAGGTAGTGTCGCCAAATCTTTAACGCAAAAACAACCGTGCCAAGCTCTAAATCATGGGTAGTATAGTTTTTCTCATGTATTTTGAGCTATCGGGAGGCATAAGCGATGACCTTGTCCTGCTGCATAAGCACACAGCCAAGACCACGGTTCGAGGCATCGCAATATACCACGAAATCGTCATTCCCATCAGGGAGGGCAAGTACAGGAGCGTTACAAAGCAGCTTCTTAAGAGTTTGAAAGGATTCCTCTTGCTCAGGACCCCAAGCGAAAAGTTTCTCTTTCTGAGTCAACGATGTGAGGGGAATGGAGATCTTTGAAAAGTCCGAGATGAATCGACGGTAATAACCCGCCAATCCTAAGAAGGAACGGATTTCAGATGCAGATTTAGGCGTACTCCAATTCTTCACTGCTTCAATTTTGGAACGGTCAACATGAATTCCTTGTTTGCTAACAACGTGCCCGAGAAATTGTACTTCATTAATCCAAAATTCGCACTTAGAAAACTTTGCGTATAAGCGTTCACCACGTAATAGTTCTAACATTAGGCATAAATGGCGTTCATGATCAGCTCGGGTTTTCGAATAAATAAGAATATCATTAATAAAGACTATTACAAACGATCCAAATAAGGTTTACAAACATGATTCATAAGGTCCATGAACATGGTGGGTGCGTTGGTCAAACCAAAAGGCATAACCACGAACTCATAGTGCCCATAACGAGTGCGAAATGCGGTTTTGGGGATATCTTCTTCGAGAACGCAGTGCTGATGATAACCAGATCGAAGGTCAATTTTAGAGAAACAACTTGCGCCTTGTAGTTGATCAAACATATCGTCGATACGGGAAAGAGGATAACGATTCTTAATGGTGAGTTTGTTAAGTTCGCGGTAGTCGATGCACATGCGAAACGAACCATCTTTCTTCTTGACGAATAGCACAGGAGCACCCCAAGGTGAGGTACTTGGACGTATAAAACCTTTATCAAGTAATTCTTTCAGTTGACTAGATAATTCTTGCATCTCAGAGGGTGCAAGTCTGTAAGGTGCCTTGGCAACAGGGGTCGAACTCGGTATGAGATCAATACGAAAATCAACAGATCGATGAGGAGGAAGACCAGGAAGATCTTCAGGAAAGACATCAGGAAAATCACACACTACTGGAACATCACTTACGCTCTTTCCCTTGCCCTTTTGTTCCACTATGTGGGCCAAGAAGGCAAAGTACCATTTACGTAAACATTTATTCGCTTGAGTGCATGGCATCAATTTCAGTCCTCTAGAAGGTCGGTCTACATAGACGTGTAAAGTATCACCAGACGGGAGAGGTAAACGAACGTACTTCTCGTGACAAGCGATTGCAGCATGGTTCTTACGCAACCAATCCATGCCGACTATGATATCGAAGCTACCCAATTGCATGGGTATGAGATCAATGGTGAAAACGTGATCGTAAACATTTATTCGCTTGAGTGCATGGCATCAATTTCAGTCCTCTAGAAGGTCGGTCTACATAGACGTGTAAAGTATCACCAGACGGGAGAGGTAAACGAACGTACTTCTCGTGACAAGCGATTGCAGCATGGTTCTTACTCAACCAATCCATGCCGACTATGATATCGAAGCTACCCAATTGCATGGGTATGAGATCAATGGTGAAAACGTGATCGTTAAGAGTCAGGGAACAATCACGGAGGATAGAATCAACTAGAATAGACTTACCATCGGCAACCTCAACAGAGAACGACTTAGGTAGTTTAGAGCGTGCACAGTTCAACAAGGATTCAAATTCTACGGACACAAAGCTTCTGTCGGCACCAGTATCAAATAGTATCAAAGCATAAAGGTTATTAACGAGAAACGTACCATTAACAACATCATTGTCGTTACACGCCTGATTTGCATTGATGTTGAACGCTCGTCCTCGAGCGGCTTGCTGTTGCTCCTAATTCAGCTGAGGGCATTGGGGACGGAGGTGAGTGGTGTCCCCACATTTGTAGCAGGCGCGCACATTGTTTGCTGGTTTATGGTTCTGAGGAGCTGGTAGAGCTGGTGGTGCTTGCAGAGCTTGATTAGCTTGACGGCAATAAGGGGCTGTATGACTATAGCGATTACAGGTGGTACACAGGCGATAAGCTGCGCCAACAGGGTGATGATAGTTGCAAGTGGCACACTTGGGATGAACCCTGGTGTATGACTTCTTAGTGTTTTCTGGAGCAGGAGGGTTTGGAGTAGCAGCAGGCACAATAGCATTGCAAGCAGGGTTTTGAGACTTTCGTTTCTTACCCTTGTTGCCACTCGGTTGCTGCGTGATCTGGTTAACTGGTTTCGAGGGAGCAGGTGTACCAAATTGTTTGTCACGAACGCGGTTGTTGTTCAGACTTGCTGCAAGATGGTAAACTTGTTCGATGGATTCGAGCTGAGCTGCCTCAATAGCGTCACACATGGCAGGAGGTAACCCATGAATGTACTTCATGATCATGCGTTTGGGAGTAGACACCAAGCGAGGGACGATTATGCTGAGTTGTTTGAAACGGGTAGTATACGCCAAATTCTCATCACCAACTTGTTCCAGATGCCAGAATTCGTCCTCAAGTTTCTGCTGCTCATGAGGAGGGCAGAATTCAAGCATCATCAGTTCCCTAACCTCTGGCCATGTTAAACCATAAGCCTCATCATTTGAGCGGATGTTTCTCTCATTGGTCCACCATTCCAAAGCTCTGCCTTGGAAAACACCAGTTGCACTCCTAGTCTTAGGATGCTCGGGGCATTCGCTATTGATGAAGGAAACCTCAATACTGTCGAACCACTCCAGCATTGCAGTCACCCCATCACTGCCCGTGAAAGGCTTAGGGTTGCAAGCGGAAACGTGTTTGTAGTTGAAGCTCACAGGCTTCGGCTGGACCACCTTCAAATCAACAGAGGAGGGAGGAGTGTTTGATCCCTGGATTCCGGTGACAATCTTGGGAACAATGCGTGCAATCTGGTCGGCCATAAAAGACATCATCTTTTTCTAAGTGTTGGCCTTTGACCTCTTGTGTGGGTTGGAGAGACGACTTGATGACATCTAAAGAGTCAGAATAAGGATTGGTGAGATTCGATCACAATGTTTTGTTTAATAATATAGTTTCACGAACACGTAGCATAGCATAAAGTTTCACGTGATCACAAAAGACTCAAATTTGTTCCACACATCCCAAAACGTTCAACATGTTTCACATAGCTTAATCAAGATTTCCACATAGTATAACATAAATGAATAAGGCATCATAAATTTAGTTCATTCCCGAGAGATTATTATTATTGTTTTAGATTGCAGAGATAGTGCGATTCGTGTAACAGTTTCGAAATTAACAAGGATTAAGTATAAAACCATATGTAAATCGAGATAGCAGAAAAGATAGGTTCGTAAATCGCAGGATTGTTTCGGGTAGAGAAACGTTGACTAACCAAAGTAAATCGAGCCCCTATTCGAATTAAGGCAACGTGCTTTGGCCTACAAGACAAATACGTTCATCTATGTTAGGCCTACGATATTTGTCCTTTCGGTTACTACACGTCCTTAATCAATTGGGAAAATTCGAGACTTTGGCAAGACTGAAAATCAAAGAGTGGGACTAGTTATCAAGATGCGAGTTTCACCTCTAACTTGGTAACATCGTACCCTAATGTTGTTGGTACCTATCAAAAGATAAGACCACTAGAATGAGAGATGGAAATTTCCTTCAAGGTTTGGATGTCACTTCTAACTCGAGGGTAAATCTCGTGCAAAATATAAACACTGCTGAGTGAAAGTCGTCATCAAAGGCGGGAATCTCCCCTGTTTTGATGAGTCGTTTCGATCTTTGCTACAAGAGTGTTTTCAAAGCATCCAAGTGTGTATTGTGTTAGCCTTAGGAAAGGCATGTAAGTTTAACAAGGAAGTATTGCTAGGAAGCATGTAAGGTAGAATGCATAAGTTTTAAACAACAAATAAGAGACAAGTTCCTAGAACTATAGACTAGGGCAAAGCATTCCTACTTTTCCTAATTCCCTATAGTTATGGCTCTGATACCAATCTGTCACACCCCAACCGATGGCGGAAACATCGGGGCACGACACTAAGCGAATCAGATTGCTCAAGAGAATCCACAACACTATTTGTTTCGATAGAGATTAATTAGATTTCATAAACAAACTTAAATTATCATACAACCAAACATGTTCAAAATTGTATCAAAGTATCATCAAAATTCAACATGTTCCAAAACATAGTTTATCTAAGATGAGTTTCTAAGGTCATCCTAGCTTGATTTCTTCATCGCCCAAACTTATCAACCTGCAACATGTATTAAAATACAATTAACAAAAATGTTGGCGAGTATACAAGTTTGAATACGTAGCATAATAGTTTAAATGTATAACACTCATATCCAACATGAATAACATATCACAAGTTTCAACATGATAGTTAAAGTTGTTCATATGATAACCTAAGTCTCCAATGCGTTAACGTGCCTTTCCTACTTCGTCACAACGAAGAGGAGGTAAAAGAATCAAAACTTAACAATACTCCCCAAGACTCAAGGAGAGGTGCGCTACCCCTATAGCGCTATCATTGTTAAGGCGAGCTACACATAAGAATCAAACGTTCACATAGCATAAAAGTCTCAAGTATCACAAGTATCATGTTTTCATGTTTAATGCGGATAGAGTATGTTTCAAATAAGTGTCAAGTGTCTTGATATAGAATACATGTTGCATCCCAAAAGTGTTCAAAACAAAAAGGGATCGAGTATACTCACAGTGGGTGCTTAGAACCAAACACTGCCTAATTGGATTGAAGTGAGCGTTGGATCAGCCTGCGTGTGGGGAATAGAGCATAAGTCCTCTAGGTGCTGACCCGGTCGGGAACAGAGTGTTGAATCGTACAAAAATCGAGTTAAAATGTCTGACATACTACCTGAGCGGATGGTCATCCGGACGGATGGCCATTCGAACGGATGGGCTCCATCCGATCGGATGGTCATCCGAGCGGATGACCATTTGAACGGATGGCCATTCGAACAGTGGGTGTTTGTGAACCGTTAAAGTTTTTGATGGTTTGATCATTGTGTCATGTAAAAACAAACAACAAGTGTTATCATAAGGAGATCATCTGGACGGATGGTCATCCGATCGGATGACCATTCGAACAGATGGTCAGTGGGTGAAGTTTCATGAAGTTTTTCTAAGTTTTGAGTTAACGGGGACAGTGTGAGGACGTGTCAAACAACGGAAACTCACCAAACCCAGCTCGTTCGATCGGATGGGTATTACCCCGTCGGACAGACGAGCTATTTTCGGTGAAATTTCATGTTCGACCCGTAGATCGGCCCATTTCTCCGGTGGGAATCAGTCTTCAAGCTGGTTCTTAACTAAGGAATGAGTCGAGAGTCTGATTAATTCCGATTTCTCCACTGTTTTGTATAAAAATGAGGAAAAAGTTCAGAAATCAGTTGTAAAATGTGAAGTCTATCAGATCCGATCCGGAAACACGTGAAATTCCGTTAGATCTGGCATAAAAGTGTGATAATCCTTTAGATCTTGTATAAAAGTTGTGAAAATCTGCTAGATCTGGAACCATTCTTAGCTAAATGGTGCTCCACAACAGTTTGCAAAAGCAACCAAGTGGAAACCACCTTCAAGAGGTCCAAATAAGTCGGTTTTCAGGAGAAGTTGTAGTGTTCGTGTGATTTTGATGAATAATATGGTGTAGAAGTGATAAAAGATGAAGGTTGTACAAGATTTGAGGAGAAATACTTACGAAATGGCCTTGAATCGTGATTAATGTGACTGAGAGTAACTTGAGTACGAGTGATCGGATGGTAGAGTGAAAGGTGAGAATGAAGGGAGAAGTCACCTATTTATAGGTGACAGAGTGACAACTCCAATCGAATGGCATCGATCGGATGAGTTAAGTCGGTGGAGGAGTGCAGGCGATCGGATGGCCTTCCGGTCGAATGGCCATCCGATCGGATGGTCATCCAAGCGGATGGTCATCCGATCAGATGTCCATTCGGACAGCCGATTCGCGTTTGCTGGTTTTCCGACTTTGGTTCGTTTTGCGAGCGATGTTAAGTGTTACGTTGCTTGTTATTATGAGTAACCATTATTATAGCATTATTATTCCTCTAGGTATCCAATCACAGGAGTAACTTCGTGTTTTGGTTTTGTGTTAAAACTAGTCTCTCGTTTATCAAGTATCAAAGCATAACAAGTGTCAAGTTTCTAGGATACGTACATTGTTCACATATAAAGTATCACAAGAGTCAAGCTTCACAAGAGTCAAGATTCACATCGTTTATAGATATAAAGTTTCACACCCCCAAAATCCACAAGTGGAGTATCATCGCAGGGAGCGTGACAGACCAGAATCCAGCCACCAATCATATTGAACAATATAATTAAATAAATAAAAGTCCAAGCCAAACAATATAATTGGTGTCAAAACAATTCAACAAGGTTTAAGTTATCAGCGGAAGCATAAAGTTCGAATCCCAAAACATAAATTTATCATGATCTCTCAATGGTCCATGCTCCACAACGACACCTCCGATGCAAGCTCCTACTAAGTACTAAGTATCTAACGACCTGCAAGGCATGTAACAACAAGTCAACAACAAAGTTGAGCGAGTTCACAATTGGTTGTCCATTTTAGTGTTGTTCCAAAAACCATAAGTTATTTCGAAAACCACGAGTTAACCAGTTCCTTGTTTCCCAAACCATAACCAGTGGGGGCTTCCCCATGTTAACCACTAGACTCGTTACCATATCGACTACTGACTGTAGTTATGTTTATGTGCCATGCGTCAATGTCTATAATCATTGACTAAGTGCCCAAGTCCATTAGTCCACGCTCGTCCTCTGCGGCACGGTGTGAGGCTTGTCAAACCTAATAATGCTATTTAACTAATGACCCATTCACCATTGGCTCGGCGATTAAGTCGATATAAAAATGAGGGACTTAATGATAGAGTTTTATCTAGTGTCATTCAATGTTGTCACCCTTCACTAAAGAGGGTGGGAGTACGTGTACTATCCAAGAAGAACACGCAGGTTTCAATGTTGTCACCCTTCACTAAAGAGGGTAGGAGTACGTATTCTACCCAAGGAGAATACGCAGGTTTCCTTAGTATACATTAATTCATTCCCAAGCCACCGGGAATCCCATGCCTTGTAGAAAGTGTGAACTCACCTTATTTAGCTCGGCAGATAATTAGAAAGTCACTTGAGCTAATTAGGGTCAACCACATCCTATCATGGTTATCATATAGATCAGGTCTAGGTCCAAGTAATTCACATAAGTTTCACACATAGCTAACAGTTTACACAGAAGGATTATGGCATACAGGTAACTTCATAGTAGTCAATCAACAGTACATAACTCATTTACAGTAACATTTATGTTTACATACAAGCTAAGCCCATGTGTGCGAGTCTACGGCCCAACACACGTAAGCCCACTCAGTTGAATATTCACATGAAATGTGCGACTGGGTTGGACTTGTGCGACTCGGATGTGGGCCGGTGTCTTGTGCGATCATGTTCTTGTGCGATGGCCCACATACCACAGCCCAACATCACCTTGTGCGATTTGGGCTTGCCTTGTGCGATTCATGCAGCCCATTTAAACTTGTGCGATTCAGAATCAATTGTGCGATCCAAGTGGTTGGGCCGTTGAGTTTGTGCGATCCAAACATTTATCCAACCCAATGAAACATGCGGCCCAATAAACAACAACAGTTTAAATACTTGTGCAGCCCAACATGTTGTGCAATCAGCACTGTCTTGTGCGATCCACAACATGTTGTGCGATCATGCATAACGGTGTTGTACACAGTGCTTTAACAGTGGTACCTCATGCAATCCTAGGTTGTGCGATTGAGCTTGTGCGATCAGCTCTTGTGCGATCAGATCTTGAGTGATCTGATCTTGTGCGATCAGTTATATAGTTTCCTTAATTCATGCAATCAGTTCCAAATCATTCAAACAGTTTCTATCTTTGCATTTACTCGATTAAATCAAGGGATTATCCATTAATTCTTATGAACCCTAAGTAACATCTAATCATGAATAACAACAACAATCATTCAAAACATTCGATCAAACCACCATCCTAATGAATTCGATCATTAACATACAAATCATGTGATTATCACCATCTAGTTCATGCATTCCTAGATCATAAAACCCTATATTGTTTCAATTATGTTACACATGTGACCCGATTTACACAAACTCCATATCTTGTTTCACCATTTTCAAATTAACATTATAATCAATCATTTATTTCAATCTCATGAACACATATCATCCCCGAATCTATTAGCAAGATACCCTAAGTCATTATGTAAAATCATAGCAATAACCACATGACTATCATACAATCAAAATATGATGAAATACTAACCGGCTGAAAGGTAGAACAAAATTGCTTTGAACAAGAAGGCTTCGAGAGGAGGGGGTAGGCTGCCATCGAACAAAGAAGAAGAGGAAGAGAGAGAGAGAGAGAGAGCTTAGGGTTTTGTGTGTGTTTACTTGTGTTGCAAATTATGAGAAACAAACCCCTCTAATGGGTATGTGTGTGCGTATAAGAGGAGAAGGGGAGTGGGCCGAACCCTAACTTGGACTTTCCTTTTGATTCGAGTACAACTTGTGCGGCCCAAAAGGGCTTGTGTGATCGGACTCCTATTTTGCGACCAACATTTATTATACACTTCTACTTATAATATAATCACACATAACACGTAACATTCATACCCAAAATCATTCCATTAAAATCAACATATCAACTAATCATATAATGTTCAAACCTGTTACATCAAAGTACAACGAAAGGTTCTAAAATACGAGTTGTCACATCATCCCCAAGTTGAAAGAAATTTCGTCCCGAAATTTAGCATGTAGTCACTGAGGAAGCTAGTTAGATTGCGTGGTTTCCTGGTTTTCCTAGTGTATCACATCATCCCCCCGTTGGTTTGGAATTTCGTCCCAAAATTCCGCAGTAGCTTCAGCTTCAGTCGTGGACTCACCTTTCTTAAACAACTGGGGATATTTGTGTTTCATTTGGTCTTCTCGTTCCCAGGTGAACTCTTGGCCACGACGGGAGTTCCATCGAATTCGAACAATGGGTATCTTGGTACGCTTGAGGGTCTTAACTTCCCGGTCCATAATTTCCACCGGTTCCTCGATGAATCGCAACTGGTCGTCGATAGTGAGTTCCTTGAAAGGAACTATGAGCGTCTCATCTGACATACACTTCTTTAGATTCGACACATGGAATACGTTGTGAACACCACTGAGCTCTGATACCAATCTTTCACACACCCAAAATCCACAAGCGGAGTATCACCGCTGGGAGCGTGACTGACCAGGATCCAGCCACCAATCATATTGAATAAAATAATTAAATACATAAAAGTCCAAGCCAAACAATATAATTGGTGTCAAAACAATTCAACAAGGTTTAAGTTATTAGCGGAAGCATAAAGTTCAAATCCCAAAACATAAATTTAAAAGTTCATAAGTTTATCATGAACGCTCAATGGTCCATGCTCCACAACGAAACCTCCCATGCAAGCTCCTACTAAGTACCTAACGACCTGCAAGGCATGTAACAACAAGTCAACAACAAAGTTGAGCGAGTTCACAGTTGGTTGTCCATTTTAGTGTTGTTCTAGACCATAAGTTATTTCAAAAACCACGAGTTAACCAGTTCCTTGTTTCCCAAACCATAACCAGTGGGGGCTTCCCCATGTTAAGCACTAGACCCGTTACCATATCGACTACTGACTGTAGTTATTTTATGTGCCCTGCGTCAATGTATATCATCATTGACTAAGTGCCCAAGTCCATTAGTCCACGCCCGTCCTCTGCGGCACGGTGTGAGGCTTGTTAAGCCTAATAGCGCTATTTAACTAATGACCCATTCACCATTGGCTCGGCGATTAAGTCGATATAAAAATGAGGGACATAATGATAGAGTTTTGTCTAGTGTCATTCAATGTTGTCACCCTTCACTAAAGAGGGTGGGAGTACGTGTACTACCCAAGGAGAACACGCAGGTTTCAATGTTGTCACCCTTCACTAAAGAGGGTGGAAGTACGTATTCTACCCAAGGAGAATACGCAGGTCTGCGTAGAATACATTAACCTATTCCCAAGCCACCGGGAATCCCATGCCTTGTAGAAAGTGTGAACTCACCTTAGTTTAGCTCGGCAGATAATTAGAAAGTCACTCGAGCTAATTAGGTTCAACCACATCCTATCATGGTTATCGTATAGATCAGGTCTAGGTCCAAGTAATTCACATAAGTTTCACACATAGCTAACAGTTTACACAGAAGGATTACGGCATACAGGTAACTTCATAGTAGTCAATCAACAGTACATAACTCGTTTACAGTAACATTTATGTTTACATACAAGCTAAGCCCATGTGTGCGAGTCTACGGCCCAACACACGTAAGCCCACTCAGTTGAATATTCACATGAAATGTGCGACTGAGTTGGACTTATGCGACTCGGATGTGGGTCGGTGTCTTGTGCGATCCTATTCTTGTGCGATGGCCCACATACCACAACCCAACATCACCTTGTGTGATTCATGCGGCCCATTTAAACTTGTGCGATTCAGAATCAATTATGCGATGCAAGTGGTTGGGCCATTGAGGTTGTGCGATCCAAACATTTATCCAACCCAATGAAACATGCGGCCCAATAAACAACAACAGTTTAAATACTTGTGCAGCCCAACATGTTGTGCAATCAGCACTGTCTTGTGCGATCCACAACATGTTGTGCGATCATGCATAACGGTGTTGTACACAGTGCTTTAACAGTGGTACCTCATGCAATCCTAGGTTGTGCGATTGAGCTTGTGCGATCAGCTCTTGTGCGATCAGATCTTGAGTGATCTGATCTTGTGCGATCAGTTATATAGTTTCCTTAATTCATGCAATCAGTTCCAAATCATTCAAACAGTTTCTATCTTTGCATTTACTCGATTAAATCAAGGGATTATCCATTAATTCTTATGAACCCTAAGTAACATCTAATCATGAATAACAACAACAATCATTCAAAACATTCGATCAAACCACCATCCTAATGAATTCGATCATTAACATACAAATCATGTGATTATCACCATCTAGTTCATGCATTCCTAGATCATCAAACCCTATATCGTTTCAATTATGTTACACATGTGAGCCGATTTACACAAACCCCATATCTGGTTTCATCATTTGCAAATTAACATTATAATCAATCATTTATTTCAATCTCATGAACACGTATCATCCCCGAATCTACTAGCAAGACACCCTAAGTCATAATGTAAAATCATAGCAATCACCACATGACTATCATACAATCAAAATATGATGAAATACTAACCGGCTGAAAGGTAGAACAAAATTGCTTTGAACAAGAAGGCTTCGAGAGGAGGGGGTAGGCTGCCGTCGAACAAAGAAGGAGAGGAATAGAGAGAGAGAGCTTAGGGTTTTGTGTGTGTTTACTTGTGTTGCAAATTATGAGAAACAAACCCCACTAATGGGTATGTGTGTGCGTATAAGAGGAGAAGGGGAGTGGGCCGAACCCTAACTTGGGCTGCCCTTTTGATTCGAGTACAAGTTGTGCGGCCCAAAAGGGCTTGTGCGATCGGACTCCTATTGTGCGACCAAGATTTATTATACACTTCTACTTATAATATAATCACACAAACACGTAACATTCATACCTAAAATCATTCCATTAAAATCAACATATCAACTAATCACATAATGTTCAAACCTGTTACATCAAAGTACAACGAAAGGTTCTAAAATACGAGTTGTCACATCATCCCCAAGTTGAAAGAAATTTCGTCCCGAAATTTAGCACGTAGTCACTGAGGAAGCTAGTTAGATTGTGTGGTTTCCTGGTTTTCCTGGGGTATCACATAAAGCATCACAAGAGTCAAGAATTAAGAGTCAAGAATCATATTGTTCATATATAAAAGTATCACATGAGCCAAGATTCACATCGTTCATATAGGAGAAACATCACAAAGCGTCACATAGAGTAAAAGTTTCACATAGTTTAACATAATTAAGATTCAAATAGTTCATTCTTCATTATGATCGATCGTCCCGAGTGTAAAAGCATAACCAGATAGGAAGTACAATAAAACCTGCCTAGAATTATAGAAGCATCGAAACGCAGGGCGTTACAAAGTTCAACTCTAGACTTTCTAAAATTAGACCAAACTACTAACCGACAAGTGAACCGATCGACTCTAGCATAGTTAAGTAAGTCCGGAAATCGAACCCACAAGACTTTCTTTTATTACGTTAACTAGACTCACTAGACTTAATGACTGACACGACTAAAGTGTTTTTATATTTTTCAAGGGGGTTTCTTGTTGATACACGATGTCTGTTGCCTCCGTCAATGTATTGATTCATGTTTGTATGTATAAAAATACGTAACTTGACCTTCAAGAGAAGGGACCTTCGAAGAAGGGACCTTTGAGAGACGGGACCTCCGTGTAACACCCCGACCGCGTAATACAACAAACCGCGGCGAAAACGTCGGGGAGTAATGTCACAGAATCATTGTTTCACAACACATGGTATTTGAAGTTTCGTTTTATTTCGTTAATAGACTCGTTGTTTTGATATAATCCAAATAAATACAAACAATTATCTTTCAAGTTTTAAAGTCACTAAGGCCCGCGTCTATCCTATGTGTAGCAACCAATCAACAATCGTCACATAATAGAACCTGAAACATATGTGAAAAAAATCAGCATAAAAATGCCGACGAGTACATAGGTTTTGTATGTCAAATTCATGGATTTGAATTCATATTGCAATACCTCGTCCAACCTCGAGAGTCGACGAGTGTAATCCTTGAAATCAAAAAGTGTTTGATATTGCAATATGTTTTATCAAATTTACAAGTTGATATAAGTAAAACAAAACCATTGTAGCCATGAATCTTGACTGAAAACATTTATCTTTGTAAAACCAAGTAGTAAATCGTCTCGAAAGTAAACATTGTATGGTTTATATCTTTAAGTAAACATCGTTGTGTGACATCGTTTGAAAACATTCGTCTAGGTGATCTAGATAACGCTACACATGTAATGTGATAAAAGCACTTATATATAGGAAGTACCAGCGGCGTATCCACCATGCTTTTATCACATTACACCTGTCCCGTTATCTAATCACTTACCATAAACCAATCATCCAAATTGTCCATGTTTTAAACCATCGTTCAATCGTCCGTGTTATAAACCATCGTTCAATCGTCCGTGTTATAAACCATCGTTCAATCGTCCGTGTTTTAATTGTGAAATACAACTTTTGGTCATTCTTTAATGAATACATTCAAACCTGTGTGACTCGACTATACCACCCATGGGGTATCTTTAATAGACCCTGAAATGCCTCTTTAACAAGACTAACAAATCAACACATGATTTGTTAATCAGAAAACTGTTTCTGTCGTTATCCACATTATCCACCAACTCTATGGGAATAGTCCGATAACGGGATTTGTCAGATCCTATGGTACCATAACATACTACTGGTTGTCTTGATCAAAGCTAATGAATGTCATTCATGATATGAATTAACGCACCAACAAGTTCGTTTACATTATTGAAATCGTTGTGTTTTATATAAATCATAGTCTTTGTTTTGAAAACTTGAAAAGCATTTAGCACATATGAGTCACCCCAAAACAATTGAAAGCTTAAAAGAGGGGAGCTATGTACTCACTTGGGATTGCTAAGTATCCTTGAATCAAGTGAAGTATCAAGCTTCGTACGTGTCCTAACATTGGTAACTATGTTAAAGTAACAGTACATAATCGGAGGAATCAGATAGAATGAGGTCTTGTAAACCAAATGAGTGTTGGAAATCATAGTCTTTGTTTTGAAAACTTGAAAAGCATTTAGCACATATGAGTCACCCCAAAACAATTGAAAGCTTAAAAGAGGGGAGCTATGTACTCACTTGGGATTGCTAAGTATCCTTGAATCAAGTGAAGTATCAAGCTTCGTACGTGTCCTAACATTGGTAACTATGTTAAAGTAACAGTACATAATCGGAGGAATCAGATAGAATGAGGTCTTGTAAACCAAATGAGTGTTGGAACACATATGAAATGGTTTAACAAAGTCTACATTCTGATTTGGAATGAATCCAAAGTGCTTTTGACCCGTTATGGCCCGTTAAGGTAGTTTACGCTACTTTAACGCGTCATTTGCGCAATTGCGCGTTCGGATGGTCTAACTAGTCCTGTGATAAGTCTTATATGCCTAAACATGTTTAATAATGTTGCAATATCAGTTTAAGTGTCAAAATTTAGGTTACATATGCTTAAATTGAATTTATGCGTGAAAAGGGCATTTTGGTCATTTTCCTAAGGCATATAAACTACCTATCATACAACTAACCAAACGAAGTGACTATCAGGTATAACCTCTCGAGGTTATTCCCTATACAACTATGGTCACAATATGTGTTTGGTCGGATCCTAATGATCAACCAAACAGGTCGGGTTCGGAAGTCTAAGCGGTTGTTAAGACCGCTTGACTTACGACCCTAAATAAGCACTAAACTAGAAGTGACGAGTTAAACATGTTAAAACATGTTTAACTAAGTTGAAAAACTGATTTGGTATCAAAACAAAGTGTTTTGATACCCGAAAATAGTTCCGTCACAAAATGCACATAATCGTGCATTTTGACCAAAACTTTGACTCGTCACTTCGACTAGTCAATGTGGTAATCAGTAGGTATAACCATCGTGATTACTATCACATCACAAAGTTCAATTGAACTTTGTCTTGACCAATTCATGGTCAAAGCCGAAAGTCAAACACTGTTTGACTTTTAGCATGAAATAGCTAGAAATGAATATACAAGACAAGTTAAAACACTTACAAGTGTTCTAGGATGAAAAGATGACTAAGAAGACTCAATTAGGAAGCCTCCAACAAGTGGTAGCCTCCAAGTAGAGCAGGTGTGAGAAAGAAAGAATGAATGAGCAATGGATGAAGCAAAGGTTAAGGGTATTTATAGTAGTTCATGGATTGTAGGATCTTGACATGTGGATTATGTGTTCTCCAAGGATTAATCTCCATTATACATGTGTTTCGACCTGATTAATAGCCTTGTAGAACACATTACTTGGTCCCCAAACAAGAAAACAAGCAAACAAAACCATCAAATTAGCTGATTTTCAAGGAAAACAACTTCTGCCAGCTACAAGATTCGTGCCCCGCGACCCAGTATCCTTCAGAGGTCTTGCCCTACGAGCCATGGTAGACCAGAACTTTCCAAAGTTGGCAGAAATGGTCCCTGCAGCTCCAAAACTTGTTTTTCGACGCGTTTAACCCCCGTTAACCCACTTTCAAGACTTTATAAGGATGTTAAAGCATAGGGGACTTGAAACATGCTTGGAAATATTGTGGATGTCAGTTCGTTTGGTCGTACTATCACGTTTTCCGGATAATTACGACGAAACTCGAACGGACGTGAAAGCGATCCAAATTACGCGACGAAGGGTATTTTTGTATTCCCATCACTAAAATACAATATTTTAATGATTACAAAAATTTTTGGATGTGCGGATATGGTCAGAACGCAGAATATGCACGAATTTGCATACTTTCGCAGTTTTGACAATTTTAGTCCATGCTGATCAAATAAGCATATTTTCTCATACCGAACCCCTCAAAGCTTATTTCTAAGCTATGTTAGGGGTATTTAGGGTATGTTTAGCTTATGAACTTGTTCCGGAGTGTACGTTGCTACGAGAATCGGAAGACTTTCGTAGTTTGTCGTAAATAGTCTTTGTGATTGAATAGACTTGTTTTTAACATACCAAACCCTTCAAAACTTATTTATAAGTTATGTAAAGGATATTTAGGGTATGTTTAGCTTATTTCACTATTCCGGAGTGTACGTTTCATTAAACTGATTACGTTTGCGTAATATTTTACGTAAAATTTCTAGAAAAGCTTTTCGAGAGTTCGAAATTATACGAAATTTGATATGTGTAATTGTCACATGTAGTTATACAAATCCCGGGAATGAAACACAAGATTTCATTGGATTCGTATTTGTATGATGGTTGTAAAGGCACAAATGTCACAGTCTCCCCTACTTTAGGAAATTTTGTCCCGAAATTTAATTTAGAGGAAACTTGTAAAAATAGATGTGGATGATTCACTTTCAAATAAATCCTCCGTTCCATAAGTAAAAATCTGGGCCACGTCTGGATTTCCATTGAAGTTTGTTAATTGTACTCGTTTGCTGTCTATAGGAAAAAGTTCAGATCCAAAGATTTTAAACTTCATTCCAATAGATAGGTTTATGATTGTACCGAACCTCAAGAGTGCCATGTAATTGTAAAAGTGATGTCCTTGTTGTAGCGAAATATTAGGAGCGTGTGAAATTCGACAAGGAGTTGGAGTTTTGAACAACGGATGGAAAGGATGTTTCCTATAAAGACTATTATAGGAAACTTGTGTGTGCTCGAAATTGGAGTCGGAGAGATAAAACAACATTGGTCAAGGTCCAGAACTTCTAGTAACGTAAATAACGCCACGCTTGCAATGTAACAAGGAACACTTATATATAGGAAGTACCATCGGCGTATCCACCATGCCCTTATTACATTGTTCCCATTTCGTTATTCTTATTACTATAGGTTCTTACACATGACAAAACTTGTTGTGGTTTCTATGCACTGAATTCCATAATTATGTATGCATTCATAATTACGTAATTCCTTGCACAGTCCGCACAGTTCATTTTGTGATGTGTAGGGGAAGAAAATCAAACGAATAATCATGTGATGACTTTGACTAGACCACCATAGGGTCTCTTTAACTAGATCAACGAATGGTCTCTTTAAGTAGACCACCAAAGAGTCTCTTCAATTAGATCACCAAAGGATCTCTTTAACTAGATCGACGAACGATCTCTTTAACTAGATCAACACATGATCTCTTTAACTAGATCGACGAACGACCTCTTTAACTAGACCACCAAAGGGTCTCTTTAACTAGATCAACACATGATCTCCTTAACTAGATCGACGAACGACCTCTTTAACTAGACCACTGAAGGGGTAAGGTCCCAAAAACCTCATATCAAGTACCTGGGACCATACCACAACCTTATCTTTGAAAGCTCTTTAGGCCTTGCGCGGCCGCGCACTGGTCTCACAAAGAGTTAAGAAGAGAAACAGTAAGCAATACCCGCGCGCCAAAAGGAAGTAAATAAATCCTTGCGCCACTCCTCTATAAGCAAAGGGATAAAAATCCCAACATATACTTCCGCTTAAATAATACCCAGACTTGGATATTATTTACTAAGCCGATACCACACGATAAGAAGTCACACTGGATTATTGAAATAATCTTCTAGAAGACTCAATCGTGCACCACCAGACGGTTATAACCATCTGGGACACGTGTCATCACCCCAGGCCATCCTGAAATCACGATGATGGCATGGAATTGGAGAGAAACCTCCACTTGCCCACTTTCCACGTGGCAATTCCCCAGCCTTTGATTAAGATCGCGATCCGTGTGCTTCCACAATCCGATCAAAAGAGTTAACGGAAGAAAAGTAACCGCTTACGGGGTTATCATCTTCCGTTAATATTTCAGCAACGAGTTTTCCCGCCCAAACTCCCGGCTATAAATATGAGAGTAATTCAGGTATTAATTTCAAGTTACATACACTTCGTCAATACTTCTTCTTCTTCTTCTTCATAAACACATACTTATTCTCACGCCGGAGTCGGGTCAAGAGAGAACCTCCGTCCTCCCCTTGACGAGGCTAACGGTGTTCTGTTTTACAGTGTCACATGAGAAGAAGATCTGTCCCTTCGAATCAAAGGAGAGAGAACCATCCTTTTTATGCAGAACCTAACCCCCTAGATAATTTGATTCCGGTCATTTATCTAGTGTTTCTTCATTGGCGCCCACCGATCTCTCTGTTTCATCTGTTTTTTCTCGTTTTCGATTCACTTTGTTGATTCCATTCGCAAATGGAAGAAACCTCAACTCATCAGCAACACGGCCCTCGGCCAAATTTCATTAACAATACCCAGGTTGACGGTCTTGTAGAAGAAGCATCAAATGACAACGAAATATAGTTTGCCGATAATCATCCTAACGAACCTATCACCCCAGGGGTACAGCCGGAAATCCCTATGAGCTCAATTCTGCCTCCAGGAGAAACCCCAATCTCCTGGTACGTCAGTTCTCAAGGGGCATTAAATGTTGTATACACACAGCTGTGTGCACAAACTGTCCCCCAAACACAACCACGGAGACCTGTATCCCATGCCAGGACACCATCGGCATCTCATGTTTCTCAATATGCTGGTCCATCCCGAGTTTAGATCGAAGACACAGAGGTTTACTCTAGATCTCCTTCGAGATACGAGTATACTCAGTCAGAAAATCGCCGAAGAGAATATCGAGACGAGTCACACCCTCACCGAAGAGCATCAGTTCACACCAGGTTGGGTTCTCAGCGAAACACCCACACCAGTGAATATGATCAAACTTACCGTATAAGTGAAAATGCCAGTGTGTTTAGTCGACTCCAACCGAATTACAACAAGTGTAGACCACGCGCGGTTTACAATCCGGAGGTTGAGCACAACTATGATCTTGTCACACCCTGGCTTTTGCGGAAGCGTGGGTTTATTTGGTGTGACTTCTTAATACCATAGCAACAATCATAACAATGCTATATGATAAAAACAAAAGATGTTCATCCATTCATTAAGTTAAACATACCACAGCATCATTGTTTAAAAATGTCGACACTTAAATTAAGTTACAAACCATACTTGTTTACGACGTGTTCATGAGACACAGCTAAAGACTTTAAATAAAATGTGGTTTGAAGACTTGTAACCCATCCAGGTAAGGGTTACACCTCCTAAACCTACTACCCTGGATGACATCCCTTATTCAACACAGCTAGACATAAGCATACTTCGCCAGATCCGCTAATTTCCTGAAATACATGTAGTTTGAAAAATCAACAAAAAGTTGAGCGAGTTCATGTATAAGTGAGTCTGTATAAATCTTTGTAATCTGTCTGTATGTATAAACCTTTGTAAAGTGCCTGTATGTATAAACCTTTGTAAAGTGTCTGTATGCATAAAAATCCCTGGTATGTAGCAATAAAGAAAAAACAAAATAAGAGATCACCAATGGGTTGCAAAGCAACTGGTATGTGTGAAACGGTGCAGGAAGTACTCAAACCAAGCAAATTTGTACCGGGCTTCTGGCTGTAAGACACAGTCACCACTATGGGTCACCCTGACCTCACGGGTGTGGGCTCGCTACACCCAAATAGATCTATCACTCATGTCCCTCGGTCTTAACAACGAGGATTAATGGCCTTAAGTGTTGTACCCACCTTTCACATGATCTAAGCATCTAAACCCTCCTTAAGCTAAGCATACCATGTATAAAAGCGTCTGTAATAATTGTAACATGTATTCCACCCCCGAAGTATAAAACTGAAAACAGTTAAGAGAAAAGGGGGACATGAACTCACTGTAGTGCGTCTCCTGAATCGTATCGTCAACTCAAACTTGGTCCGCTACACAACAACCTACAACGTACTAATGTCTATTAGACGAACAGGTCGTGCCTTGGTTTAATGTTTTTGAGTTGCGTTTCTTGTGTCTCCGAATATTATTCCAAGTTATAATTATTAGTTAAAATAATTATTTTAACTTTGAACTATAGTTAATGTTTGGAATAATTGTTAAACAATATTTCGTACTCAGGCTTCTCAAGTATTTTAGCCTCGTATTTCCTTCCCAATGATGGGGGTATTTATACATGTACGTTTGCAGTTTCAAAAATATATTTTTGGTCCCACTTAGAGAAATATATTTAACTCATTTGTCCAAAATAACTTATTCCCAAAATATATGTATTTTTCACAAAAAAATAATAGATTTTACTTCTTTAGCTTCCAAAATAATATTTTACCAAAGATATATGTGAAAGAGTATTTTGCGGAATATTTCATAAGTTACGTTTCCGCATTCGGTTTCACAATGCCAAGTGTGTAACTTAAATATTTATTCCTTACAATTTTTGGTATTAATTTGGAGTTGCGATTTTCCATGGTGTTTGTAAGTTATATTATTTTACCCTAAAATAATATAACTAGTTCACAAAATATGTAAATATTCACACAAGTGTCTTAGTATAAAATATATATTCTAAATATATATTTACCCATTTTTATTTACAAAACCAACCTCCGATACTTTGTATTTTTGTAACAAGACCCATGGCGAAGTTTATATTCGAAACACAAGTGTTGGAATTTTAGAAAATTTCGCCAGAGTTTACTTTGTAAACGGAGGTGTCCATGCTTATTAGCATATCATTTTCTTTTCAAAAATTCATTCAATCAATCAACAACAAATTATTAAACAACATACACTAATCAAGTGCAAAAACAATGCACTTTACATGTCAACATGAACTTGGTTTTTCATAAAAACGCGTAGTAACTTTGTAGGGTGTTTAGTGGGTTTAGTTACCCTCCAAAGTGTGTTTTCTTTTAGTAAAATCTTACTCTCGGGGTTTTTTAGATGTTCACAACTTGTGAACTTGTTGTACAAAAATACCCATTTACAATATTTTCATGTTTCACTAGCATCCATATACTTAGTTCATTTCAAAGATGGTGTAAGTATATGTAAGAGTCATACTTTTTCAAAAACCGTCTTTTAAACTTGGTTTTCTAAGAGAACTCATACACAAGTCTTAGATTTACAAGATTAATAGTTCACTTTGTTTGTTATTTTACAAGAAAATCACTTTTATTATCAAGTTCATGCTCTAACAAGAAGATGATTATTTAATACACATAATCATCCCTAACTTGTTAAGTCATGTTTTTAATCATAACATAACAAGCTTCATATGATGATCAAACATCATATTGCTAGTAATCACCACCTAAACATCAAGTAATCAACAACATAACCAAAACAACTTCATTTCATCATGTTTTCATCTTATTTCATCATTATGTTCAAGACTTTGTTTATGATCTTTTAGTGTTTCTTGAGATTTCATCCTAACATAACCATTAACCACTCTAAACATGAAGTAAAATGAGGATTCGAGAGACTTACTACTTGCTTTTAAGCTAGGGATGTTCAAGAGTAGAAATGAGGTGGTTAATAGTAAATAGAGAAGGTCCTTGAGCTTACGAGAACACCAAGCTTCGTTGTACACTTTGTAGCACCTTAGGATTACTAGAGATTGAATGATTTGGACTTGAAGATGATGATGATGGTGGTGGTGCTCTCAGCCGAGACCAAGAAGAGAGGGAGAAAAGAGAGTATGTTGAAGTGATGAGTGAAATGAAGGTTATGAAGGTCTAGTGGTTTTATAATTAAACTTCCAACATTTTCTTTACCCATTAGTCTAAATGTCTCATTAGTACATTACAAATCCATTAAACAATTAGAAAAATCATGGGGGGTGTCCCATGTTTCATAACCAGTTTGGGGTGGGTGGTTGGTTTAGTTGGTTTGCAATGGATAGTTAGGTTAACTAGTTAGGTTTTAAGTATTTAGTTAGTGTTATAAGTGTGTTATGTAATATATAGGGTGTTAGTGTGTTCGGGAACCATAACTAGTTCAGAAAAAGTGAAACAATGTTTTTAACATTATTTTTGTGTTCCGGGTAGTGTCCGATTGTTCGGTTTGGTATTGTTCCGTTAAAGTGCTTAATTAATCCGTAAAGTGTCTTTTATATAGCTTTTTGTGTCACAATTAATTCCCGGCACTTAGAAAAGTATACAGGACCATTTTGCCATATTTTTGCAAGTGACTAGCATGATTAAATGCTGAATTTTGTTAATAGATGCAGAATTCTGCACTTAGGGTGGGTTTTAGGCACTCTCTGGCACTTAAACTCTCACCTAGTGACGCAGTTTTACGGTCCTTACTTCCCTACACACTACCCTAGTGTGATACTTTATTCATGGCTCATACTGGGCCTCAATATAGTGTCTGTCTATGTGCTGGCATTCTCAGCATGTGTCTGAGTTATCCGCTCACTGTGCTAACTGTGCTTTATGCATCAAGTTGTCACTAAAGTCTGTGTGTAATAAATGGAGTGACAGTCTGAAATGTGATGCATATGTATGTATGTAACAGAAATCAGAAAGTAGTTTAATCATCAGTTGAGATCAAGCACAGTCATTAAGCACCAATTTAATATTAATTAATTGTACGGATACCTGAAATTTTGAGGATTGTCACATTCTCCCCCTGTTAGAGAAATTTCGTCTCGAAATTTTAGTTCTGCTACTAGATGCAGGGGTCTTGGGGAATAAGTGTGGGTACTTGGTTTTCATACGATCCTCACGCTCCCACGTGAATTCTGGGCCGTGTCGTGCATTCCATCGAACTTTGACGAGTTTGACACTACTTCGGCGTGTCTTGTTAACCTTCCAATCCGTAACCTCAACGGGTTCTTCGGTAAAGTGGAGTGTGTCGTTAATATGAACTTCGTCGGCAGGAATGACTACTGTTTCTTGAGTTGGACTCTTTTTCAAATTGGATACATGAAATGTATCATGAACGCCATTAAGTTTAGCAGGTAGGTCCAACTGGTATGCTACCAAACCAACTCTTTTCAGAATTCTGAATGGACCAATGTATCACGGATTCAACTTTCCACGCTTTCCAAAGCGTGCCACAACCTTCCAGGGTGAAACTTTTAACAAAACCATATCACCAACCTCAAATTCCAGAGGTTTCCTTCTCAGGTCCGCATAACTCTTTTGTCGATCACGAGCCGCTTTGATGCGCTCTCGGATCTGTGCAATCTTGTCTGTCGTTTCCTGGACCAATTCTGGACCAACTAACTGTCTATCACCCGCGTCAGCTCAACATATCGGTGATCGACATTTGCGTCCATAGAGAGCTTCGAACGGTGTGGCTTGTATACTTGCATGGTAACTATTATTGTATGAAAATTCGACCAATGGTAGGTGAGTGTCCCAACTTCCACCTAAATCCATTACGCAAGCTCGCAACATGTCTTCTAATGTTTGAATCGTTCGTTCGCTCTGTCCGTCTGTTTGTGGATGAAACGCAGTACTCAGATTCAACTGAGAACCAAATGCTTCTTGGAAGGATTGCCAAATCCTTGATACGAAGCGTCCATCTCTATCAGAGATAATTGATAGAGGCACTCCATGTCGTGCAACAATCTCTCTCATGTATATTTCAGCAAGTTTACTCGTGTTGTCTTTTTCCTTGATTGGCAAAAAGTGCGCAGACTCCGTTAGACGGTCTACTATTACCCAAATCGTATCATGGCCCTTGGGCGTCCTTGGCAATATCGTTATGAAGTACATAGAAATATGTTCCCATTTCCATTGGGGTATTTCAGGTTGCTGCAAGAGGCCTGAAGGCTTTTGGTATTAGGCCTTTACCTTGGCGCAAGTTAAACATTTGCCAACATATACCGCAACATCGCCTTTCATCCTTGGCCACCAATAGAAATCCTTAAGATCTTGGTACATTTTATCCGCTCCCGGATGAATCGAGTACCGTGACTTGTGAGCCTCATCAAAAATAACATTTCTCAAACCACCAAACAAAGGAACCCAAATTCGTTTCATGAAGCGCAACGTTCCTTCCCCGTTTGGTACCAACTGCTTCTCCATCCCACGGAGATACTCATTCTCAACATTTCCTTCCTTGAGAGCTTCTCTCTGCGCGGCACGAATGCGCAACGAGAGATCCGTCTGAATAATCATTTCCAAAGACCTAACCCTTATGGGCTTGATCCTTTCCTTTCGACTTAGGGCGTCGGCGACCACATTCGCATTCCCTAGGTGATACCTGATTTCACAATCATAGTCGTTCAATAGTTCAACCCAGCGTCTTTGTCTCATATTAAGTTCTTTTTGATCAAAAATGTGCTGCAGGCTCTTGTGATCAGTATAGATCGTACATCGCGTGTCGTATAAGTAATGTCGCCAGCTTTTCAGAGCAAACACCACTGTGCCCAATTCCAAATCATGCGTGGTGTAATTTTTCTCGTGGACCTTCAACTGGCGAGATGCATATGCTATAACCTTCTGACGTTGCATTAACACGCAGCCTAGACCTTGACGCGAAGCATCACAGTACACCATGAAGTCGCCCGTTCCTTCGGGTAGGGATAAGATAGGTGCGTCACAAAGCTTGTTTTTCAACAACTGGAATGCTTCTTCCTGTTTATCTCCCCAATCAAACTTCTTGTCTTTCTGCGTAAGGGAAGTCAATGGTTGAGCGATTTTTGAGAAATCCTCAATGAACCTTCGATAGTAACCAGCCAAACCTAGAAACTGTCGAATCTCTGTTGGCGTCTTAGGAGTCTCCCAGTTCTTGATCGCTTCGATCTTTGTTGGATCCACATGAATTCCATTTCCATTAACCACATGACCAAGAAATTGGACTTCGCGTAACCAGAACTCGCACTTCGAGAACTTTGCGTATAGCTTCTCCTTTTTAAGTAGCTCTAAAATAGCTCTTAAGTGTCGCTCGTGCTCGTCCTTTGTCTTTGAGTAGATCAGAATGTCGTTAATGAATACAATTACGAACTTATCGAGGTACGGCTTACAAACTCTGTTCATCAGATCCATAAACACTGCTGGTGCGTTTGTTAAACCAAACGGCATAACCAGGAACTCGTAATGTCCGTAGCGAGTTCTAAAAGTAGTCTTGGGGATACTTTCCTCTTGAATTCTCAATTGGTGATATCCCGATCGAAGATCGATCTTTGAGTAAAAACTTGAACCTTGTAATTGATCGAACGGGTCATCAATTCGTGGCAAAGGATATCTATTCTTGATTGTCAACTTATTCAGCTCCCGGTAGTCGATACACATGCGAAAACAACCATCCTTCTTTTTAACGAACAAAACTGGAGCTCCCCAAGGCGAGAAGCTTGGTCTGATAAATCCTTTATCCAACAACTCCTGGAGTTGCGTTGACAACTCTTGCATCTCGGAAGGTGCAAGTCGATAAGGTGCCTTAGCTACAGGCGCGGCACCTGGAACCAAGTCAATGTGAAACTCGACTTGTCTTTGTGGCGGCAATCCTGGTAAGTCTTCTGGAAAGACTTTAGGATATTCCTTTACGACTGGAATATCTTCTATCCTCAGCTCAGCGGCTTCTTTATCCACGATGTGTGCCAAGAAAGCAACACATCCCTTCTTCAAACATTTTCTAGCTTTCAGACAGCTAATGATCCTTAGAGGTGTATCGTGCTTCTCTCCGTGTACCACAATCGTTTCTCCATCCGCCAATGGAATGCGAATGATCTTCTCGTGACATACAATTTCGGCTCTGTTGCTTGACAACCAATCCATCCCTACGACCACGTCGAAGCTTCCCAACTCGACTGGCAGAAGGTCCAATGTGAACTCATGCTCTCCCAGCTCTATTACACATCCCCTGATGACTTCATTCGTTTCAACTAGCTTTCCATTAGCCAGTTCAATTAAGTACGGAATGTCTAATTTACTAGCAGTTAACCCAAGCATTTTCTTAAATTCTAGCGATACAAAACTATAGTCGGCACCAGTATCAAATAGCACAGATGCAAAGCGTTGATTAATAGGGAACGTACCAGTGACAACATTTGGGTCCTGGCGTGCTTCCCTTGCTCCAATGTTGAATACCCTTCCACGAGCTTGATTGAGTTTTGGGCATTCGCGCTTGAAGTGCCCGATGTCTCCGCAGTTAAAACATCCTTGTCCTTGAGCATTGTTTACTCCCCGGTTCCCACCCTGGTTCCCAACATTTCCCCAATTACCATTTCCGCCGTTGCGGTTCCCATTTCCGTTACCACCGTGATTGTTGTTACCAAAACCCCTTTGACCATTGTTACTATGACCAACACATGTACGAACCTAGCATGTATTCTTCGAATGGCCCTCCTTCCCGCAAGACTCGCATTTCCTTAACCTGCACTGACCAGTATGATGGTACAGGCATATGTCACATTTGGGCAAGGCGCCCATGTATCCCTTCCCCTTGACTTCAGTACCAGTTTTAGCTTCAACTGGTGGGTTATCCTCCTTCTTCCTGCTGGTGCTGCTGGTGCCCTTTTTAAAGTTGGAGAACTTTCTTTTGTTCCCTCCAAAGGATTCAACATGAGTTTCCTTCTTTTTCTGATCAGCATTTGAAAACTTGTTTAGCCTGACGGCTTCTTCAGTTAAGGACACGCTCAGGTCGATGGCTTCAGTAATGGTTGCTGGCTTTGAAGAGGTTACCATGCTCATAATCTGAGGTGCCAACCCCCAGATGAAACGCTCCACGCGTTTGAATTCAGGTGTAACCATGTAAGGTACCACATGGGACAGATCATGAAACCTCTGAACATACTCGGCAATCTTTGGGCCATCCATTTTAAGATTCCAGAATTCCATTTCCAGCTTTTGTATCTCAGCCCGTGAACAATATTTATTCCTCATGAGCTCTTTCAGCTCAGTCCACGTTAATGCATAAGCCGCCGCCTCTCCCAAGGTCTATACTTGAAGATTCCACCATGATAAAGCGCCATCGAGAAAAAGCCCTGAGATGTATGTAACTTGATGTTCAGGAGCACACTTGTTCATCCTTAAAATAGAATCCGTCTTTTCTGCCCATCTAACGAATGCAACAGCACCTCCAGTGCCGTCAAAGTTAAGCGGCTTACAGTCTAGAAATTGTTTATAGGTGCAGCCTGTCCAAGCAATGTAATTCATAGAAAACATTAGCATTTGTACATGAAATGTCCAAATGTAGTGTAATGCGTCTCGAGTGACTTAACATTACCATTTGGTGGATTGTTGTTGTTGTTTGAGGTATTCCTGCTTGTTTCGGCTCGCGAGGCCTCGTAGTCTGCTATTGCCTTTGAAATACGCTCCTAGAGTTCTGCCTCAGTAGTAGGCAAGCGTGTGTCTCGACGTGGAGGCATCTTCTAAAAGAAGATTATGTTGGTCAAGTAATTGTAAGTATAGTAAGTAAGTAATATGCGTGGGTAGTAACATCCATTAACACAATAACACATAACATCCCATGCTATAAAACAATTAATTCAACAACGCATATAATGAGAACACTGCGATTTAGCTTATCATATAATCAAGACCACAATACAATGTTTACAAGTTTTATAACTGTATCGTACATCAAAAGCGACTAGGGGCCACATCACCCCTGTCTAAACTATCTAGTCATATATAACAACCAAAAATCAAATATCAAAAGTCACGATGTCAAAATGCGGTCTTCAAAATGCTGTGTAGTCAGCTAAATCGCTGTCTTCTCACTAAAAGTAACGCTACCTGCAACAGACCAAAAATCCTCATACTGATGGGGGAGGAGGAGGAGGGAAGAAAATCAAACGGCGCAAACGCACCCAGTCCTCCTCAAGTGCCTGGATGACGCGCAACAGGTAAGCTATCTACTGCTCAGGGGTGAGGAAACGAATATCAGAATCAGGGGGTAGTGGAAGAGGAGCTGGTGGTGTAGCAAAAGGAGACTGACAGTGACAAGGTGGAGGACACGGAGTCCTCTCCAGATCCAAAATGCGTCTGCTCAATGCGTCCTGCTGCAACTGCAGGGATATAAGTATGTCCTCCATGGAATATCCGACATGGAACGGGTGCTACGGGTCTGATAAGGGCATGGCATTGGGCGATGACAACAAAAATGGCTCGCCCGATGGTACAAAAGGTGATGCAGTACGAGGAAACTGAGACATGAATGGTACAGCTGACGACATAGGAGGGACAAAAGTAGGCTGCTGTCTCGAAGATCCCTCCCCAGGACGAGGTGGAGGAATGTCCTGGCGAAAAGTGATAGGAAGGTCGGTGCGATGGATATCAGATAAGTGAGGGTGCAACTGGGGAACATCGAGAGGTGCAACAACAGGTGCAACAGAGGGTGTAACTGGTACAACAAAAGGAGGATAATCATCATCCTCGATCCACCCGTTACGGGTGTCGGCATATCTCGGATCAATATGTGTGGCGAAAGGTGCACGGTCAACAAACACCGGCACAGGATCAGGCTGTGGTGCATCAACAATAGGAACATCAGAAACCGGTGGTACAACGGCTGGTGCATCAACAATGGATGGTGCCAAGACTGGTATATCAACATGATCAGGCTCTGGTAAAGGATCAGGCAAAAGTGCAACAGCTGGGATATCAATAGGGTCATGAGCAATGACAGGCTCTGGGCCAACTGGAACAGGCTCAACAGGTACAAACTCGACCTCAGGATCTGGGTCGACATCATGGGGAACGATAGGCGCAGCAGACATCGCCATGTCTGAGTCTGCGTCAGGAGGGAAGCGCTGCACGCCCTAGTCGTGAATAGATGCGGATGCCACAAACTCAAACGAGTCTGGACCAGATGAATCAGAAGGAGCCTCCTCTATGGGAGCCTTAGCAGGTGGCAAGATAAAAGCGTCAGCGGCAGGAACCTCAACAATGGGAACTACAGGGTCGTCAACGGGAACATCAGCATGAACCTCAACCATGGGAACAACATGATCATCGACGGGAACATCAGCAAGATGGACCTCATCATCCATAAGGGCCACACCATCCTAGTCACCATCGGGGGGACCCTCAATGAATAAGTCGATGTCATCATTAGCGAACTCGTCATGTGGCAGACCTCGACAGGAACTGCGGCGAGTGGGAGAGGAGCAGGGATCTGAATGAGAGGTAGATCCCCGTCGAATGGACCATCAGCTAGAGGAATATCATCCCCAAAATCTGGAAGAGCAAACGACTGGAAATCATCCTCATCAGTGCTCGTAGTATCCGATGTATAAACCTCGCTCTCAGATAGAATCTCGTCGTCCGAGACTATCGCCATAGGATCCAGTGTGTCTGATACTCCGATATCCGAAGAAGATGGCATGGTGTCTGTAACACAACCATACATATGCACATATATCAACATGTAATCAAATAAGCATGTAAGTCACAATCAATGTACGCACGTAATCATCCTAGTCTTCCCCAGACTATCCCACCCAGTCTCTCTGACTAAATTCCCTAGTCTCTCAGACTAACTCCCTTTTGAAATGTGTATTTGTCCCTTTTTGTTTGTAAAAATGTTTGTACCTTGGATCTGGACGTATAGTGTATGCAAATGTAAAAATGTTTGAAAACATTTTCGTGAGAGCCCTGATGATCATAGTCTAGACTCGAGAAGGAATCCTAGTTCGCTATGATCGAGGCTCTGATACCAAGCTGTCACACCCTGGCTTTTGCGGAAGCGTGGGTTTATTTGGTGTGACTTCTTAATACCATAGCAACAATCATAACAATGCTATATGATAAAAACACAAGATGTTCATCCATTCATTAAGTTAAATATACCACAACATCATTGTTTGAAAATGTCGACACTTAAATTAAGTTACAAACCATACTTGTTTACGACGTGTTCATGAGACACAGCAAAAGACTTTAAATAAAACATGGTTTGAAGACATGTAACCCGTCCAGGTAAGGGTTATACCTCCTAAACCTACTACCCTGGATGACATCCCTTATTCAACACAGCTAGACATATGCATACTTCGCCAGATCCGCTAATTTCCTGAAATACATGTAGTTTGAAAAACCAACAAAAAGTTGAGCGAGTTCATGTATAAGTGAGTCTGTATAAATCTTTGTAATGTGTCTGTATGTATAAACCTTTGTAAAGTGTCTGTATGTATAAACCTTTGTAAAGTGTCACCAATGGGTTGCAAAGCCACTGGTAAGTGTATAAAAATCCCTGGTATGTAGCAATTAAGGAAAAATAAAATAAGAGATCACGAATGGGTTGCAAAGCCACTGGTAAGTGTGAAACGGTGCAGGAAGTACTCAAACCTAGCCAATTTGTACTGGGCCTCCGGCTGTAAGACACAGTCACCACTATGGGTCACCCTGACCTCACGGGTGTGGGCTCGCTACACCCAAATAGATCTATCACTCATGTCCCTCGGTCCTAACAACGAGGATTAATGGACTTAAGTGTTGTACCCACCTTTCACATGATCTAAGCGTCTAAACCCTCCTTAAGCTAACCATGCCATGTATAAAAGCGTCTGTAATAATTGTAACATGTATTCCACCCCCGAAGTATAAAACTGAAAACAGTTAAGAGAAAAGGGGGACATGAACTCACTGTAGTGCGTCTCCTGAATCGTATCGTCAACTCAAACTTGGTCAGCTACACAACAACCTACAACGTACTAATGTCTATTAGACGAACAGGTCGTGCCTTGGTTTAATGTTTTTGAGTTGCGTTTCTTGTGTCTCCAAATATTATTCCATGTTATAATTATTAGTTAAAATAATTATTTTAACTTTGAACTATAGTTAATGTTGGGAATAATTGTTAAACAATATTTCGTACTCAGGCTTCTCAAGTATTTTAGCTTCGTATTTCCTTCCTAAGGATGGGGGTATTTATACATGTACGTTTGCAGTTTCAAAAATATATTTTTGGTCCCACTTAGAGAAATATATTTAACTCATTTGTCCAAAATAACTTATTCCCAAAATATATGTATTTTTCCCAAAAAATAATATATTTTACTTCTTTAGCTTCCAAAATAATATTTTACCAAAGATATATGTGTAAGAGTATTTTGCGGAATATTTCATAAGTTACGTTTCCGCGTTCGGTTTCACAATGCCAAGTGTGTAACTTAAATATTTATTCCATACAATTTTTGGTATTAATTTGGAGTTGCGTTTTTCCATGGTGTTTGTAAGTTATATTATTTTACCCTAAAATAATATAACTAGTTCACAAAATATGCAAATATTCACACAAGTGTCTTAGTATAAATATATCTATACTACTTTAATAAGCATATATGAAGGACAAGATGGTAATTCAACAAGGTGTTGAAAAAACACTTAATGCACAATGTACAAGTCTTAAGGCACCAAGAAACACAAATAAATTACCCTTCTACTGGTTCATCTTGAGCCCTCCATTTCACTCAATTTTCACACGGATCGCGATCTCAGCCGTCCATTTCACTTCACACGGATCTAACTTTTCAATTCATTTCTCTCTCACAACTCACACATCTCACAAAACCATCAGATCTTCTCTCTCTCTCTCTCGGCGACTCAACTACAGATCCGGATGTATTTGTGGATTGTTCATGTTTCTCTCAGATCTAGGGTTTGAGTTTGTATATTTTTGTATAGATATTTTGGTTCTCACAATCTCTGTTCAAACAGGTCCATCCGCCTCCATCTACTCTCTTTCCTTCTATGGCGATTAAAGAAGACCTCCCTAAGATCTGCGATTCCTCTTCAGATTAGAGTTTGTTTCTCTTCAGGTATGTGATTCCTCTTTAGATCTGTGTTTGTTTCTTCGTCAGATCTATGATTCCTCTTCAGATCTGCGCAATTAGCCAGCTTCGCAGTTACTTTTTGTTCAACTTCGCTTATACAAAAAAAAAACGTATATATAGAGTAATACCGTTAATGTTTTTGTTGACTGATGTTCAGGCCTTTAGCTTTGTTTGCAGCAAGAACAACTTCAGCAATAAAATAGGTATATGTGTCTATTTAGATGAACTGAAAATAATGTTTTTATACAAGTGTGAAGTAACTTTGAACTGTTTATCTTATAAATCATGTTTTTTTTTATTTCCAAGATTACACGGTAATATAATGCACCAGGTGGGTGTGGAAGATTTCACCAGATCGGTTTGGATTTTGCTCTCATTGGCAGCTGTAAATGGCGGTTGTCTGGTTAAGCTAGCGATTCCGACTACTTGACAAACTTTAAGGTATGAATATTCAAGATTTGATTCAAGTTGACTGATTTCATATGGTTTTATACGGGTCTTTTGCTAAATCTTGCTGCAGGTTGAATTCAGTATATTATATTCTTAACATTTAGTTTGAGTATTTAAGATTTGCTTCAAATCATTTGATTCTATATGGGTTGTTAAATGTTTATTTGTTGAAGATTTGCTTCAAATCATCTCATTCCAGATTTGCTTCAAATCAAGCATGTTAGTAGTTCTGTATGCTTAGCATTTGGTTTAATGTGTGTTTGGTTTTGGGAAAAGCAAATTAAACATCAAAGAATAGATGTGTTTGTTCATGTATTTTTTTTTGTTCATGTGTGTTTGGTTTTGAATTTGCTGATATATGAAACCTTTGCTGATATATGAGTTGTTGAAAGTAACGAGGTTAGTCATTTTTGTTTTAACTACTTTGGTTTCTACTGATTATTAATTGCTGGTTTTTATAATCACAGGAGGACAGTATTGAAAAAGCGGCACCACCGAAGGCTGGTGGTGAGTAATGATTCATGGACCTGTTTGTGTATGCCAGTGGTGATGTTGCACGATGAAGTAAGAAATCTCATTTTAAGGATTTGTGTGATCGTTGTAGGAAGGTATAAACTGGCCATTGATTGAAAACAAAGTGAGGTTAACACAAATTGTGGTCAACGTGAGTATGTGAGTCGGTTACCAGTAGGAAGGAACTAGCCAGTGATCGACAACAAAGTGTGCCATCCCAGGGACAATGATTTCTCCTCTTTTCGTTTGGTCTATAGGAAGTTTGTTTTTTCTGTCCCATTATTTTACTCTTATCTGTAATTACAGGAGTCCTTATGATGGGATAGGATTTGTCTGTGTGAGGAGTATGCACACAAACCCGAGAGACATAAGGATGGAGAGACTTGGGGAGATGTTGTTTCGGTGGCACCCTTTCTTGATCTCTATCCCTAAGTCCCGATCCCTTGAAACGTATTTTTTGGCCTACTAACCAGGTTATGTCATGTTATTGCAGTAGGGGTATTTTGGGCATTTTGGGTTGGGACAGGTTAGTTCGAAAGAAGCTGCGGCTGCTGGTGCTTTACTATATGTTTAATTTCACATGTTTAAATTTTTATTATATACCTGTTTCAGGTTAAGCATACTCTTGGGGAAGTCTGCCCAATGCGGAGAGGTCTCAAGGATTTATATTCCTAAAGATTACGAGTCTGGCAGTCTTAAAGGGTACGGTTTGTTTTATACTGAATCTGTTGTTTGGTGGTTGTGGTTGTGGTGGCAGAGACGGTGGTCGTGGAGGACGTGGTGGTGCTAGAGGCTGTGGCCCTAGCAGTGGCGAACCAGAGACCAACTAAAACACTGTTCATAATAAACTTTGACCCAGTTCACACAAGGGTCTGTGATATCGAGAATCACTTCGAACCCTATGGAAATGTTCTGCATGTTCGCATCAGGCGCAACTTTGCGTTTGTGCAGTTTGAAACACAAGAAGCCACAAAAGCTCTCGAGTGTACACACGAGGTTTGTAAACTTTGTATGTTTTGTTTTCTTACTATTTTAACATAAGCTCTCAAAGATGACTTACGTATTTTTTATTTGGTTGCAGTAAAATATTGGATCGGGTAGTATCAGTGGAGTATGCTCTAAGGGACGACAGTGAGAGAAGGTCCCTCTTAATCAGCCCTAGAAGAGACTATGGTCGTCGACGTGATAGTCCTTATCGGTCATCGAGTCCTTATAGGAGAAGCAGACCAAGTCCTGATTATGGGCGGGCACGTAGCCCAGTGTATGATAGGTACAGTGGGCCATCCTATGACAGGCCAAAGAGCCCTGCTTATGGGAGATACCACAGGTAACGTGTTTTGTGTTATTGGAAGTTTTTTGACTGTTTGAATGAGGACTTTGCTATACAATTGCATGCTAAACATGTTTTTTTCTTTGTACAGTCGGTCACCTGTTCGAAGGACGAGAAGTTGAGAGACTGGTTGATAGTTTTATGGCACACAGAAGAGCTGTTAGCACAGAAGGAGAACAATTTGCTGAAGATCGTAGCCCAGTGTATGATAGGTACAGTGGGCCATTCATGGAAGCTTCTGCTAAAGAAGCTCCTGGGTCATCACACTTATATTTCTGTTGCATGTTTTTAAGTCTAGCTTAACAAAGTGTTTTTTGTGGATCAAATGGGTAGAAGAAATAAGACCAGCTAAAAGAGAATCAAGTGTGGTTCAAAGGTTTCCCAAAGGGAATTTTTAATGCAGTGTTATTGTAACATAGATGATTTGTAGTCTATTTAGATGCCTTTGCATTGATTCTTTTTTTTTTCGGGTACCGTGCTCATCCCTACAAGCAGAAAGTGGAAAGGCGGATGGTGAAAGACTATGCATCATTGGTGGCTCTGCTGGCGCTGCCTTGAAGTGAATTGGCACTACTGTCTCTTTGATATAGTTGTGTTTGTTGATCTGTACATGAGGCTGGCATTACAAGTTTATTAACAACATTGATTGCTTAGAATATGCACATGTTTTATTTTTAAAGAGATTGATTTTGATAAGATTTTAAACCATGTCGAAACCAAAAACATATATTTGGTAATACATGGAACCAAGTACCATCTATTTAAATTTGTCAAAACTGTTATAGTGCAAAACTTGTTAGTAGTCTAATGTATAATGCAAAACTGTTATGTACCATCTATTTTAATAAATTAATCGATTTTCTTAATGATATAAGAGATAATGGGCATCTTTAGTTGAATCTAACTAATTAATTAATTATCTTAGACTATATGTATGTGTTACGGTGAATGTAATTTATGAACAAAAAGATGCAAGACGTAGATAGTGGGTCTTTCACATTTCATATCCACTAAACATGTATTGTGGTAACGTAAACAGGTTACCAACGTACTATACAATATATCATGAGAGGATTAACAAAATAATAGAAAACGAGTACCGTGTTGTGAATTGTCGGCGCTACTGCATCGCACGGGTTTTAAATAATAACATATAAAGAAGATAAAGATGTTTGAAAATTTATATACTTTTCTCCCAATTTTGCCCCTCCTTCATTAGAAGTCCCATTCCCTTCTTTAATAAGAAGTTTTCGAGTTATCACTTTCACTATTGGTTTCTAATTGAACGCTCCCTTAACGTTATATATATAAACAATAGCAAACTTTTGTACAAATATTGACACTTTCTTGAACTAAATGTAGGAAAAATAGTATCGTTTGTTGCGTTCACTTTTGTATGATGGTCAAATCAAACTCCTCCAACGAGTGGCGAAGCTTGAGATTTCCGACTGGGGGGTCGGAAGTCACCGACCTAAAATTATACATCAAAAATTATAAAACCGGGGGGTCGAAAACGTATATATCTTAAAAATTCTATACGAAACGTACATACATAACACTACTGAGCGAAAAGTTCGGGGGGTTGGGCGCCCCTCCCGGCCCCTTCAAAGCTACGCCCATGCCTCCAACCATGGGTATAATAATGTACATGGCAAAAAGGATCAACATTATCGTAAACAATGTTTTTGCTCAAACACGAACATCAACCTTGTCATGCACACCCTTAGAATTACTAACAAGTGTTGTGTTTTCCGTTGCATCATGAATTTGGTTTTGGTTTTGGTTATGGCTCAAAACCGAACCGCCCAGTACATAGCCCTTTCAAAGTGCAACTATAGTTTTTTTTTTCTCGAATTTACTTCATCTGATGGGATATAGATTGCGGGTTGTACATTGCTCATAGCATTCATTGCTAGCTAATGCACTTTTGGCACGCGTGTTCGTTTTTTTTAAATACTATGTTTGTGAGTGATATTTTCTTAATAGCATGTTTGTTATTTTTTAAAAGCCTGTAAGGCTCATGGTATACGCCACACACGAATGCTACAAATAAAAAACTTAACAAACGTATAATACAATGTATCACGAGAAAATTGAAAAACTCACAGTAAACAAAAACCGCGTTGTAAATTGTCGTCCCGCCGCATCGCGCGGGTATACGTCTAGTATTCTAAATATATATTTACCCATTTTTATTTACAAAACCAACCTCCGATACTTTGTATTTTTGTAACAAGACCCATGGCGAAGTTTATATTCGAAACACAAGTTGTAAAATATACTTGTAGTATTTGTCAGAAAAATATTTTCAAAGTGTTGGAATTTTAGAAAATTTCGCCAGAGTTTCCTTTGTAAACGGAGGTGTCCATGTTTATTAGCATATCATTTTCTTTTCGAAAATTCATTCAATCAATCAACAACAAATTATTAAACAACATACACTAATCATGTGCAAAAACAATGCACTTTACATGTCAACATGAACTTGGTTTTTCATAAAAACGCGTAGTAACTTTGTAGGGTGTTTAGTGGGTTTAGTTACCCTACAAAGTGTGTTTTCTTTTAGTAAAATCTTACTCTCGGGGGTTTTTAGATGTTCACAACTTGTGAACTTGTTTTACAAAAATACCCATTTACAATATTTTCATGTTTCACTAGCATCCATATACTTAGTTCATTTCAAAGATGGTGTAAGTATATGTAAGAGTCATACTTTTTCAAAACCGTCTTTTAAACTTGATTTTCTAAGAGAACTCATACACAAGTCTTAGATTTACAAGATTAATAGTTCACTTTGTTTGTTATTTTACAAGAAAATCACTTTTATTATCAAGTTCATGCTCTAACAAGAAGATGATTATTTAATACACATAATCATCCCTAACTTGTTAAGTCATGTTTTTAATCATAACATAACAAGCTTCATATGATGATCAAACATCATATTGCTAGTAATCACCACCTAAACATCAAGTAATCAACAACATAACCAAAACAACTTAATTTCATCATGTTTTCATCTTATTTCATCATTATGTTCAAGACTTTGTTTATGATCTTTTAGTGTTTCTTGAGATTTCATCCTAACATAACCATTAACCACTCTAAACATGAAGTAAAATGAGGATTCGAGAGACTTACTACTTGCTTTTAAGCTAGGGATGTTCAAGAGTAGAAATGAGGTGGTTAATAGTAAATAGAGAAGGTCCTTGAGCTTACGAGAACACCAAGCTTCGTTGTACACTTTGTAGCACCTTAGGATTACTAGAGATTGAATGATTTGGACTTGAAGATGATGATGATGGTGGTGGTGCTCTCAGCCGAGACCAAGAAGAGAGGGAGAAAAGAGAGTATGTTGAAGTGATGAGTGAAATGAAGGTTATGAAGGTCTAGTGGTTTTATAATTAAACTTCCAACATTTTCTTTACCCATTAGTCTAAATGTCTCATTAGTACATTACAAATTCATTAAACAATTAGAAAAATCATGGGGGTGTCCCATGTTTCATAACCGGCTTGGGGGGGGGGGGGTTGGTTTAGTTGGTTTTTTAATGGATAGTTAGGTTAACTAGTTAGGTTTTAAGTGTTTAGTTAGTGTTATAAGTGTGTTATGTAATATATAGGGTGTTAGTGTGTTCGGGAACCATAACTAGTTCAGAAAAAGTGAAACAATGTTTTAACATTATTTTTATGTTCCGGGTAGTGTCCGGTTGTTCGGTTTGGTATTGTTCCGTTAAAGTGCTTAATTAATCAGTAAAGTGTCTTTTATATAGCTTTTTGTGTCACAATTAATTCCCGGCACTTAGGAAAGTATACAGGACCATTTTGCCATATTTTTGCAAGTGACTAGCATGATTAAATGCTGAATTTTGTTAATAGATGCAGAATTATGCACTTAGGGTGGGTTTTAGGCACTCTCTGGCACTTAAACTCTCACCTAGTGACGCAGTTTTACGGTCCTTACTTCCCTACACACTACCCTAGTGTGATACTTTATTACTGGGCCTCAATATAGTGTCTGTCTATGTGCTGGCATTGTCAGCATGTGTCTGAGTTATCCGCTCACTGTGCTAACTGTGCTTTGTGCATCAAGTTTGTCACTAAAGTCTGTGTGTAATAAATGGAGTGACAGTCTGAAATGTGATGCATATGTATGTAACAGAAATCAGAAAGCAGTTTAATCATCAGTTGAGATCAAGCACAGTCATTAAGCACAAATTTAATATTAATTAATTGTACGGATACCTAAAATTTTGAGGATTGTCACAGATCTGATCTATCGTCCTGCTGAAGCAGCGGAGAATTCAAAGTTTATAAGTGAAATTGCTCTGGCTCCGCTAGAGAAAGAGAAGCTCCCGTCTACTGTAGGCAAGTTCAATGGAATGATGGACCCTGACGATCATTTGCGAGTCTTTACAAGCGCAGGGTTGGTAGGAGGCTGGACCCTACCAATGTGGTGCCACCTTTTCGTTCAGACCCTTACAGGCGCTGCAAGAATATGGTTTGACAACTTGCCCATTGGAAAAATTACGTCATGGAAAGATTTGTGCGACAAGTTTCTGGTTCATTTTAGCCAGCAAAGGCGATCAATCCGGGACACATCGGATGTAATGAACATTTGGCGTCATGATGATGAAAGTCTGGAAGACTTCATCACTCGTTATAACAAGGAGGTACTTGAGATTGGGGACGCTCATGAGCAACTGATTCACGCCCAATTCAAGTATACAGTCAGGTGCAACGATATGATAAAAGTCCTGTCTGGGACGGAAGGACTCCCGAAGAGTTAGCAAAAAGTGATGGCGGCGGCTAAGGTTTACGCACAAACAGAAAAGAATATCACCACCAACAGGCCACCACCACCGCACAACCGATCATCAGATTTAGGCTCTAGTGGCGGGAGGAAATTCAAGAAAGGATGGCGCGATTCAAGCTCAGGGAACTATGCATCTGAGGATGCCCGAGCCACAATCAACAAACTTACCGCGCAAAGGGAAGCCAAGCAAGAGAACAGGGAGAGGCAATGGACTCCCTTAACCAAAACCCCTGCGGAAGTTCTAAGCATGGAGGATTACCAGTTTAAACCTCCGCCACCCATGAAAAACAAACGCGGACAAGACCCGAGTCAGTATTGTGAATAACTGCATCTCTTTGCGCACCGAGATAGAAAAGGCACTTAAGAGTGGTGAGCTCACTCACCTCCTACAAAACGTGCGCAAAGAGATTAAGCAAATCACTCGAGGCGAAGAAGGCCCGAGCAAAAAAGCGAAAAACTAAGCAGCAACTCTATGATTTCCCTGCAGAACGAAGCAGATTCTACAGTTATCAAATCTAAGCAGGAGATAGAGTGTAAGTTAAGAAACGTGTAATTATTTTTAATAGACTTTGTAACGGCCTCTGCGCCTTATCCCGAAATAAACAACAAAGTTTCTATTATTCTTGTGTTTTTTTATTACAAAGTGCATGCAATTTCTTTTGGTAAGTGCAAAAACAGTATGGTAAATATAATACAAGTCTCATGAACGGTCAGTAATTACATCACACAAGACCACACGTTCACACATGAGCTTCATACCACCTTCATTCGCCTTACCTGATCAAAGTAATTGTACACATGCAAAATATTGTAAACTAAAAAACGCATATCATACTATTCATGGCGCACCAACACGCCCTCAAAAATCATCGAATTACACGGCAGTGTATTATAGTTACTTGCGCGACAGTGCATTAACAAAAAAAAGGATAACACATCCCAAAAAGACTACAGAAATTGTTCAATACAACTACAGAAACCTATGCTAGATTTTCATCTTCATTACGTAAAATCTCCTTCAACTGCGCCACATGATCTTCAGATTGCAAGGTAACATTTATAAGGTCCATAACAGGAAGCTGCAAATTGTCAAATTCTGTCTTTAAAGCTGCAAGGGTGGCACCGGTGTTGGCACCATAAGTGGCGGATTTACTGGTATCCCAGTCAATCTTCAGAGCACTATTCACATGCTGTGAACATTCCGCATAACCTTGGGCATACCCGTCATTCTGCGCCGAAACCACCAAGTGCGCAACAGTCTTATCCAGCTCTTCAGAATTCAACACTGACTCAGCAACCTACAAAAAGCAAGAAGAAAAGACAAAATAAGGGAAAAGCACGAAACGTTTTCACAAGAAAAGCAACAAAAAGTCAACTTACACAGACAATCCCGCGCTCCTTCAGCCAAGCCATGTCACTTTTCAAAGGTTCAAGCTCGCTTTCCGCTGTGGCCCGCGCCGTTTCAGAATTCTCCAGTTTCTCTTCAATTTCAGTCAAATGGCGGGAGGTTTCAGCTTTTTCGGAATGCGCAAGCTCCAAATCCTTTTTAAGTTGTTCCTGGTCAGAAAGCAGAGAGGTAAGTTCCTCTATCTCTTTTTCTTTGAGAGCAAGAGTGGCGCAAGCATGTACCTCTCGTTGTTCACTGCGCTCCCTGTGAGAACGCGCCTCTTCTAGCACAGCTTCCATATCAGCCTTCTCCTTTTTCAACTTTTCAACCTCCGCATCCTGTTTCTTCAATTTTTCAATCTCAGCCTTGAGATTATTGATAACATTGCGGAGATTCACCTTTTCAGCATTGTCTTTTTCACAAATTTTCTTCCAGTTTTTGCGTTCCTCGGAAAGGAGGGCAGCTTCGGCTTCCGCTTTCCTCTTCCAGCCCGCAACGGACCACTCTTCAGTTTTCCGGTCAGCCTCAAACTTGGCCTGATCAGCTTCCAGCTTAGCCTTTAACTGGGCAAAACGGTTTTCTTCATCAGCAACTTTCTTCTTTGACACCTTGAAAGCCTCCCATTCCTTGTGCATGCTATGCCACTCACGCACTATGCGATGAGTGGTAGAAGCATAAGAAGCGGCTTCCTCAAGGTAAGCATGGTAAGTTTGTTCATGAAGCCGACTTTCTTGAAACTTAATCTCCCCAGGCGGAAATATCCCCTGCAACTAGTCCCGGCACACGCGCCAATCCGAGAAAGTATCACCTTTCTTCAGATTCCAAACAGAGGCATGAATCTCGGAGGCATCTTTCTCCGAATAAGTTCTATAATAATAATCCCCCAGGCTTTCCTCTGGGCGGATAGGAGAATTCTTGCCAGCACCAGAAAATGAGCCTTGCTCCTCAACAGTAACCTTCTCAATGTTCTTAGGCATAACATCAGAAGGTTTGGGAGACGAAGTTGAAACAGGAATTTCCTCAGTAGCTTTCTCTTTTTCTGAGTCTTGAGCAACAGCTTTAGGAGTTCGTAGGTTACCAGCGCCATCCACAGTCTCTGGGCTAATAACCTTTTATGCGTCCGCAGCAACATCAACAGGCTTATCAGCTCCAATATCAACAACCTTTTCCGCACCATCCTCGGGAACCGCAGTATTCTTTAACAATTCGGCAACAGAAGCGCGCGGAGGAGAGGGTGGGAGTTCTTCATTAACCACAGGCAGCGGTTCTGTGGGAATAGGAGAAGTGGGTTTTTCTGAAAAATAAATCTGAGTCACAAAAAATTCAATGCGCTTAAAAAAGAAGAAGGCAAAAGATGACACTTACTAGGAGCAGACTCTAAAATAAAGGCATCCAGATTACCTCACCTGTTAATTTTCTTCCTCTGAATCTTCTTTGCAGGCTGACCTTCAGCCTCAGCGCCAGACTGTTTTCTTTTCCCTGCCTTATTCCTCACTAAGTGCTCAGGGCTTGATTCCAAGTCAATGGGATCATCAGGATTGGACGGAGGAATATCAGCAGTCTCTTTTGGTTCTGGTTTTGGTCTTCTAATAATAACTGCAGGCGCAAGACCCTCCAAAGAATCAGAAACCACCACATAATCACACCAGGAGTCAGAAGAATGGCGCATACCTTTCTTCTCTCCCCCAACATTTTTGACCTTGGAGGATTGAGCTTTCTCAGCGTCACTCTTCTTAGGCGCAGCAGTAGTGGTTGGCGCGTGTTTCTTCTTCTCAGGGCCTATGCCCAAGTTCGATAATTCGCCTACTGATAAAGCGCAGAGTACAACTTATTTGAATGCGCAAAAATAGCAAGACAAAAATTAAAAAGATAATAGCTTACCAGCACCAGCAGCAGGTTGGAAAGACAGATCCGCATCCCGCAGAAGAACAAAATTCTTCACAATGCGATGATACCAAAGCTCTTCGTCAGGCTTTTTAGCAATGGTAGCCATCTTTCCGCCTTCTCTCTCAAATACAACGACATACAACGAAACAACTGCAGGGGAAAAAGAGCAAGTTCAAAAAAAAAAGGAAAAAAAGAAGAAGAGGGGCAAACCCCCAATTTTACCTTTACCATCTTCCGTATACACCTGTTTGTGTTCCCGGTCCATTCTCCAATTCAAACTCATGCTAGCACCAACAAGGGCTTTCTCCGGCAAAGAAATCGATGGAACATCTTTCAGATCTTGGTACCAATTTTCGTCAACAGGGGTTTGAATGCTTTCAATAGGAACATCCTCCTTTCCCCTAAAAATCATTCTCATCGGGATAACTCCCACCTTGATAAAGAAGAACTTTTGCTTCTAATCATGAAAAGATTTGGGGGGATTCAGCAAAATCTTCTTCGCCGAGGCTCTTTGCACGAAGGAATAGAATCCTTGCGAACAATGCATTTGGTGGAAAACACGAAATCGGGTAACCGTCGGCTCAATATTCATCGTCCGGCAAACAAATTCAAAGTGGCGAACCCTAACCATACCGATAGGGTGCAACTGGGAGATGTGGATTTTGTAATATTCAAGAAATTCTCGAAAAAATTTCGTCGCAAGCAAACGGAAGTTGCCTGCACAGAAGAAATCCCAGAATAGGGTCACATACCCAGCCGGAGCATCCGCCGCCGTCTGACCCTCTTCAGGGTAACGGGCACCCCAGTTGTCCGGAAACCTAAGATTCCGAACCAAACCATCAAAAGTCGCCCTAGACCACTTCAATGGTGGAAGTTCAGCAGACATTTCTTCCGTTGAATCTTCATGATGATCTCCGGTTGACATAGGATGAAGAGATTGCAATTCTTTCTAAAGAGACAGATGAAGAAGACGAAAGGAAAAAAGATTTTCAACGAAGCAATGATTAACAAGAAAGGGCAATTCAAACAAACTTATATACCCACCGCCATAAATAGCCTAGGTAACTGCAACAACACCTTTTTCGGAATAGCACAGTTACCCAAGCGACAGGGCGAGTGGGGAACAACACGGACGCGGCCTCACGCGCGCGTAGGAAACACAATCAGCAGTATACGTCTGACAGTGACAGCCTGTCACACAGTCATTACTGCACCTTTCATACCCAAAGTCAAGATTCTCAAAAATCATAAAAATAAGCAAAGTGTATATTCTCATAGAAGATTCCCCACTTTCGCGCCAAAAAACCTATAAGCAACATTCTCTCATAGTCCAGTGCTCCACTTATTTGCATAAGAGCAACACTAGACTGGGGGGACTTGAAGGTAAGGTCCCGAAAACCTCATATCAAGTACCTGGGACCATACCACAACCTTATCTTTGAAACCTCTTTAGGCCTTACGCAGCCGTGCACTGGTCTCACAAAGAGTTAAGAAGAGAAACAGTAAGCAATACCCGCGCGCCAAAAGGAAGTAAATAAATCCTTGTGCCACTCCTCTATAAGCAAAGGGATAAAAATCCCAACATATACTTCCGCTTAAATAATACCCAGACTTGGATATTATTTACTAAGCCGATACCACACGATAAGAAGTCACACTGGATTATGGCAATAATCTTCTAGAAGACTCAATCGTGCACCACCAGATGGTTATAACCGTCTGGGACACGTGTCATCACCCCAGGCCATCCTGAAATCACGATGATGGCATGGAATTGGAGAGAAACCTCCACTTGCCCACTTTCCACGTGGCAATTCCCCAGCCTTTGATTAAGATCGCGATCCGTGTGCTTCCACAATCCGATCAAAAGAGTTAACGGAAGAAAAGTAACCGCTTACGGGGTTAGCATCTTCCGTTAATATTTCAGCAACAAGTTTTCCCGCCCAAACTCCTGGCTATAAATATGAGAGTAATTCAGGTATGAATTTCAAGTTACACACACTTCGTCAATACTTCTTCTTCTTCATAAACACATACTTATTCTCACGCTGGATTCGGGTCAAGGAGAGAACCTCCGTCCTCCCCTTGACGAGGCTAACGGTGTTCTGTTTTGCAGTGTCACCAGAGAAGAAGATCTGTCCCTTCGAATCAAACGAGAGAGAACCATCCTTTTTATGCAGAACCTAACCCCCTAGATAATTTGATTCCGGTCGTTTATCTAGTGTTTCTTCAACCACCAAAGGGTCTCTTTAACTAGATCACCAAAGGATCTCTTTAACTAGATCGACGAACAATCTCTTTAACTAGATCAACACATGATCTCTTTAACTAGATCTACGAACGACCTCTTTAACAAGACCACCAAATGGTCTCTTTAACTAGATCAACACATGATCTCTTTAACTAGATCGACGAACGACCTCTTTAACTAGACCACCAAAGGGTCTCTTTAACTAGATCAACACATGATCTTTTTAACTAGATTGACGAACAATCTCTTTAACTAGACCACCAAAGGTCTCTTTAACTAGATTGGTGAACAATCTCTTTAACTAGACCACCAAAGGGTCTCTTTAACTAGATCAGCACATGATCTCTTTAACTAGATTGACGAACAATCTCTTTAACTAGACCACCAAAGGGTCTCTTTAACTATATCAACACATGATATCCTTAACTAGATCAACACGTGATCTCTTTAACTAGATTGACGAATCAATCTCTTTAACTAGACCACCAAAGGGTCTCTTTAACTATATCAACACACATATCTTTAACTAGATCAACATATGATCTCTTTAACTAGATTGACGAATCAATCTCTTTAACTAGACCACCAGAGGGTCTCTTTAACTTTGGAATAGTACTTTAAAATCCAAGGGTATTAACTATTTGCATAGAAGCCCATTAAGGATTTAGGATAGTATTTTTGGATATCCATCTAATAATCTAACATATGTAAATATCAAAAATCCTACCAGGATTTGGATAGCGAGCATTTGAAAACACATAAACACATAATCACATAATCGTCAACTTGGTCATCAACTTGTTATCAACTTGTCGTCAATTTATACACACGTATTTAAAGTACACCAGGAATCCAATCAAGAAGCTCAATTAGTACTTTAAACATCCTCAAGAATCTAACTATGAAGATATGAAGATCTTATAAGGATTTGAGATTCGTGTAGCGAAAAATGCTTTAAAACCTTGTACTAGGTATGCTAAGTCAATATACGAAGTGAAGTGTTCATGAAATTAAGGTGCTAGATATGCTAAGTCAACATATGAAGCAAAAAGGATCCTTGAAATCAATGTGCTAGGCATGCTAAGTCAACATGCGAAGAAAATTGTCCTTGATAATCGTGTACATAGTTATATTGCATAAGACCAATTAAGGACTTATGAAAAGTACCTTTAGATATCCCAGCAAGGATTTAAAGTGGTACTTTGAGTATTCGTCAAGAGTTATAAGTTGCACCTTGTACTCTGTTCCTTAGAAGAAACGAGTACTTATGATTTTTGTGGAGATCGCGAGCGATCACAAAAATGGAAGAACTACGAGAGTAGTTTGTCTTGCAAGGAACATGGTTCCTTGGTGTCGGTAATCGTAGGGGTATGTCATTCATACATGTAACCACATTTGTTTTCGTACATCAAAATGCGAATAAAGATTTATTTATAAACCAATCTAATAGTTTCAAAGTTCTTGGATAACAAAAGAAATAAAACATAAAGTTCAGTTGTTTCAAAGCAGCATCGTCTTCCAGTTAGCCAAATGCTCATCCACAGGCTGGATTTGCATTAATAGGCATTGGGCAATGGTTTCTTAAATGGCCCATCTCACCACAGTTGTAGCAAGAACCTGGTGGAAAACGAGCTTGAGCAGGGTTGACTTGAGGTTGGTTTGGAACACCTTGGTTCGGGGTAGTTCGACAAGCATCTGCCAAATGACCAAGTCGCCCACATGATGTGCACCGACGACACTGTAGATGAGCTTGGTGGTGAGCATTAAACTTGTTGCACAACGGAGCAGTACCAGCATAGGTTTTTCGAGCATGAGGCTTTGCTGGTTGGTTAGGTGCAGCTTGATTGTTTTGAGCAACTACAGCGAAGTTTTGTGAAGCCTTACGCTTCTTTGACTTCTTGGAGGATTCAGTCTTGTTATCCTTTGGTTTTTCTTGTGTAGTCTTGTCTGATGGTTTCTTATCTATTTTCCAGAAAAGTTTACCCTTCCTGGCCTGTGATTCAGTCAGGGTAGCGGATAGCTCAATGGCCTGTCTAACTGTGGTAGGGTTGCTACCAGTAACAATGTCCTGAACTGGGTCAGAGAGGCAATCAATGTACTTTTCAATCGCCTTATCCAAAGGTGTAACCATGGTAGGACATAACAGACTTAGTTCCTCATAACGATCAGTGTAGGCTCGATGCTCACCGATATCTTGTTTAAGATCGTCGAATTCCCTTTCCAGTGCCCAGATTTCATGACGAGGACAGAATTCCTTCATCATTAGAACTCGAAGCTCTTCCCAGGTTTGAGCCATTGCCACATCGGCACCCCTGTCTTTCATCACACCATTCCACCATGTTAGTGCCCTTTTCTCAAAAACACTAGATGCAAACTCAACCTTTTGCTCGTTTGGGCATTGAATGTGTCGGAATGTGCTTTCTAAACTCTCGAACCATTGTAGGATCCCAGTAGCTCCTTCAGACCCAAAAAATTTAAGCGGTTTAACCGAATTGAATGTCTTATAGTTGCACTGAGCATTGTTATTGTTATTATTGTTGTTCGCTTGATTTATCTGGGTAACGAGGTTCGGGAGCACAGCAGCGATATGCTGAGCGACTAAGGTTGCTATTGCAGCATCTTGAGTTTGATCGCGTCTAGGAGGCATTCTAAAAGAATAAGGAAACATGGGAAACGTGTGAGATTGAAATTTGGATAAACAAAAGAGGTATTGAAAATATCGACGCAACATAAGGAAAGTGGTCATTCGTTTGTTACTTCAAACAAACAAACGACACTCAGTGACTAACCAAAGTAAATGGGTCTTCATAATGTATCGCGGAGATATGCTTTAGCCTATAGGTGGACACTCACCCCAAGAATTCCCAGGTAAGAGTGACTAGTCCGGTGATGCGGATTTGTACGAACACTCTAGCCTTAGACAGAAATCTCAGAGTACAGGTGTCACACCCGCTCATAGCGGAAGCGCGAGGTGTGATCTGTATGGTTTCCATTGCCATTACATAAGTGTTTCAAAAGATTACATCACGAGTTTAGTGTTTCGGTTACAAACCATTATCATAAAAGTAAAGTGTTATTGTTTCATACATCAAAATGAAAATAAACTACTAAGGTTTAAACCATCATATTGCCGTAAAGAGGCGGAATATAACAGTTAAACCCTCCAAAAGATGGCATGGAGTTCTTGTACTTGTTATCTTGACTGAGAATCCCAACATGGTCCATTAATTCCCTAAAATACATGTTAAGTTTGGAAAACATCAACAAAAGTTGGCGAATTCATGCAGTTTAGTTGTAAAAGATGTATTTAAAATGTAAGTTGTAGTATGTAAAGCGTCAAGTAAATCGTTGATCATTAATGTTTTGCAAGGACATTAATATGTGTGACGAAAAAGGAAGAAATCCAAACCTAAACGATTTATGTGTCGACTACTATCGGCTGGGACACGAAAGCACTCTTCTGTATGGGTCCACGTCCAAGAGTGGGGCTCGCCAAAACCCATTAGATCTAACCACTTGTACCTAGGTCCAAACTGGATTAATGGTGCTTAGATGTATAACCCTATTCGCACATGATCTAAGGTGTTTCATTCCCTAACTTTAACATACGTTTGAACATGTATTTTCCCCGATAGTTGTAAAGTTGTAAAACATTTAAATGAATAGGGGACATAAACTCACAGTATTGCGTCCGTGAATGGTACGTGTTTTTGATCTTACGCGTGGTTGTCTCGAACAATGTTACGACCTACAAATGTTCTTATATTTGTTAGACACTTCGGTCTTTGTAAATGACTTGAGTACAAGTCTTTTGTCTTGAATGTGTGTAAGACTTGTATGTCTTTGTTGTTCGTTGAACTGTGTATTAGATGTATGAGTTGTTAAACTGTTATATATATATATATATTTCACCAAATATATATATATATATATATATGTATGTAATCTTGTATCTTGTGAGTTGTATCATCGGGTGTTGTCCTCTTGATTTCATGTCTTGTATGAATAAATTGTATAATTGTATTTTCATCAATTATATGTCATTGGGCTGAGCCCAAGTCTTAACGTTATTGGGCCATAATATTATTGGGCTTAATGTTATCGGGCCTTAGCCCATATGTTTTGATATTGGGCTTAGCCTATATGTTTTAATATTGGGCTTAGCCCATGTATTCATGTTATTGGGCTTAGCCCAAGTATTTTGATAAGCCCATTTATGAAGATAAGCCCATTTATAAATATAAGCCCATTTATAAAAATTAGCCCATTTGTAAATATAAGCCCATTTATAAAAATAAGCCCATTTGTAAATATAAGCTCATTTATAAAAATAAGTCCATTTGTAAATATAAGCCCATTTATAAAACATCTTTCATTTTATAAAAATCACCATACATGGAGTTTTTAGTTAAATAGAAGACATATAAGTTTTATAAGTTTCTAAAACTTTGACTTTTGTTAACGGAATATATATATATATATATATATATATATATATATATATATATATATATATATATATATATATATATATATGTGTGTGTGTGTGTGTGTCCTAAGCGTCGTAGTAACTCCTCGGAATGGCGATATGTTTATAGATTCGTCCGTCGTCCGATTTGACCATAAGTTGTGTCCGAAGGCTCGGAATGTCCGTAAGTTGTTTTTAAGGCGTATTTACATGTAGTCTTGTAAGACTTTTGTAGGATCGGGAATTCGATCAAATGAGTCGATCAGAAGAGTTCTAGACCAAATCAGAGGCGGAATTCATTGATTTGATCTTCATTGCAGCTAGATTTACACTTAGAAGTAGATTAAATGTCGATTGTATTGATTTGACTCAGTTACACGAGCTGGCGACACTTCGGCAGAGCTTCGCTACCGGAATCAGAAGTTACAAATGAAGATCAGGACTCACCTATTTATAGGAATGCCAGACCCTACGAACCAGCCAATGCCAGACCGCACGAGCTGGCCAGAAAGCACGAAATGCCAGAAAGCACGAACTGCTAGAAAGCACTAACTGCCAGAAAGCACGAACTGCCAGAAAGCACGAACTGCCAAAAAGCACGAACTGGCCAGACCCCATGAAATTGTCACCTCGTGCGAGATGGCCTAGCCACTTCGTGAGGGGTGGCTGGTTCAGGTCTGTTTCCCGTTTCTTTCGTATAGCGCGTCCTGGTCTATCTATTCTAGTTACATGACTCGATACAAGACGAAGTCAATATACATATGCACTAACAAACTCCCCCTTTGATGATGACGAGTCTTCAGTGTGTCGAGTCTTCAGTCTTGATCGGTCTTCACGCTCTCACCAAAGTATTCTCCATTGTACGCATCTTTATCAAACTCTCTCTTACTCTTCCAGAATCTCAACCTTACTCTTCGAATTCTCTAATTCTCTTGATCAAATTTCTTGATTTATTAAGCTCTTCAGTAATAGCAGCTTCTATCTCGAACGCTATTCCAAGATCTGAATCTGGCTCTAACGTCTTCAGACTCCCCCTTTCGATAAACTGGAATCGCAGTCTGGAATTCCCTATCTGCAGGCTTTGAATCAGAAACCTGGCTCTAATCTGCATACGCTTATGCGAAAAATCCTCAGGAGTCGAAACCTAGCTTTTTCAAAGCTTTTTACCTGCACATACTCTACCTAAAACATAAGGTTTTTTATTTATAACAATTTTAGAAACTACTTGAAACATTCTCAAATCAACATGATCTCTCATTTATGATCTCTGCTTAACCACTTGTATTCGTCACACTCAAATTTGGTTTCAAATTAATGAACCATTTAATCATTTCAAAATCATTTCTCATTTCAATCAAACTCTCCCAACCCTGTTATCGTTCATCATGTTTAGCACTTGGAATTTTGAAAATCAGCTTTCCAAACATCAATTGCCGAAAATAATATGAACAAAAATCTTTTTGAATTTTCAAAATTTTATGCTAAAACACACTGAAAATCTTTTTGGATTTTGGGAAATAAACTATATACAGACATCTTTTTGTGAGTTTGTGCAAGAGGATCATATCAGTTTTTAAGACTTATCACTAACACCGTTGAGCTTTAAACACTTTAAGTTCTAAACGATTCACTTAGATTGTCAATATATTGATCCACTTAAATTTTCACACAAAGTTCAACTGTTTTGAGATACGAATTTAGTGTTTTAATGGTCTTAACTTATTCGCGTGTCCCACCTCAGAAAATACTCCCGTATCCAGACTCCTATATTCAGTCTTACAGGTGAATGTACACTAATGATATCTGTAAACGGGTAATGCGAGGCCATGAGAGCTCAGGTTAGAACCTCCGTTCAGAAAAAGAGATGATGGCTCGACTTTAGGTGTGTCCCGTTTGGGGATCTTTTCTTCAACAGCACATGATTAGCATTTTTCAATGTTTCATCATTTTTTATGCTGAGGGTGGGCTTTATAATTAAAGCAGTGCAGAGTATTATACGAGGACTAGGCTATTGCTCCCGCAAAATCAGAAGTCCTGGTATAATACCCCAGATATCATCACGCACAAAGACCTAGTATGTCAGAAATAGAAAGCCCTTCAAACAAGATTTCAGGGGTTACCTATATATTCGAGAGATGTTCTCCACGAGATAAGTAAGTATTTGATATTTAGGTTTATATCTTGAAAACAATTTACTAAGCGTGTAAAAACCTACTGGCATATCATCAGTGAGATTGTTTATCACATTTTTAACTTTCCATTTCTTTAGCATGCTGTGATTGTTTACTGATGTACTATCATTTCCTCTTTTTCACAACAAAACTCATTTTTGACTTTTTGATGTTTCTGGTTTTTAGATTTTATCATGTTTTTTGGATTTTTCAAATTTTCAAAATTTCTAAATTTTTTACTCCCCCTAAAATCAAAAATATGTTTCAGTTTTTGATTTTCCAGGAAAATTTGAAAGTAAAAGCAATAAACTGTACAAGTAAAATGACAAACTGATGTGAATTGCTTCAAAATGCCATCCACTTGGCTTAAACAATCAGAACTTCCCCTGACAACAAACTATTTTCCTATAAAGATTTCAAAACACTTAAGTTTGTTTTAATCAAAATGGTTTTTCCGGAAAATTAGTTTTGTTGATTTTACACATCATATGGATTCATTCATCACTTTGTTTTTTCAACCACTTGTAAAAACTATCACTTTTCCTTTTCTTTAAGCACTTGTATGAAAGTTAAATCAAGTTCAACTTGTGGATACCAAACTCCCATATCAGAACGAGGTCGAACATATTTAGTTTCAATACAAACCCAAGACATTAGATGATTTGCTTGAACCCAAATTTCGAACAGTTCTTGCCAACTGCAATATTCTTCAATGCTCATCAACTTAGGAGGTTTCTGCAACGTTCCTGTTTCATTTTCCATGTTTACGTTCAGAGCAACTGAACTTGCAGTAGCTGAGGTAGTACTGAACGCGTTATAGAATTCGTTTTCCATGTTCGGGTATCAAAGATTCATAATAACAGATTGTTCAAACGAGCTGACTAGTTTTCAAACGATCTGGTAATTCAACTCATACGACCTGGTAAGATTTCAAACGATCTGGAGAGATTTCAAACGATCTGGACTCAACTCGTACGACCTAGAGTTAATTTGTGCGACCTGGAGTCAATTCGTGCGACCTGGAGTCAACTCGTGCGACCTGGAATCAATTCGTGCGACCTGGAGTCAATTCGTGCGACCTGGAGTATAACTTCAAACGACCTGGTGTGATTTTCAAGCGACCTGACAAGTTTTCATGCGACCTGACAAGTTTTCACACGACCTGACAAGATTTCATGCGACCTGACAAATTTTCACATGACCTGACAAGTGTTTCACGTGATCTGGTCAATTTTATCAAGTTTTAGGTTGAATTAGGTTCTGATTTGTTCACGGATTGTTCAAAACAGTGTTTTACGTGTTATATCACGAAATCAGATCATTTTAACCGTAAAAACTCAGTAAATTTGATGAAAAAGTGTAGAAGAGTGGGTAGAAATGAGTAGAAATCAGTTGTTTTTGAAGACATCAAGCTGAAATGGTAAGAACTCTTCCTCCTGAGCTCTAATACCACTTGTAGGATCGGGAATTCGATCAAATGAGTCGATCAGAAGAGTTCTAGACCAAATCAGAGGCGGAATTCATTGATTTGATCTTCATTGCAGCTAGATTTACACTTAGAAGTAGATTAAATATCGATTGTATTGATTTGACACAGTTACACGAGCTGGCGACACTTCAGCAGAGCTTCGCTACCGGAATTAGTAGTTACAAATGAAGATCAGGACTCACCTATTTATAGGAATGCCAGACCCTACGAACCAGACAATCCAGACCGCACGAGCTGGCCAGAAAGCACGAACTGCCAGAAAGCACGAACTGCCAGAAAGCATGAAATTGTCACCTCGTGCGAGATGTCCTAGCCACTTCGTGAGGGGTGGCTGGTTCAGGTCTGTTTCCCGTTTCTTTCGTACAACGCGTCCTGGTCTATCTATTCTAGTTACATGACTCGATACAAGACGAAGTCAACAGACATATGCACTAACAACTTTAGTCAAAATCTACATTGTGTTTATTTGTACCATTGTATTCAAGTTTCTAGTTATCATACATGTAACTAATACAAACAAATAACACATAGCACATAAGTTGTTAAGTTAACTAAATATATATTTTCTCGAAAATATATATTTATATCAATTTTTGCTTTTATAAAAACTATTCCTTAAAATCTTTTTAATCTAATAAAGATTTTGTCAAAAATAATAGTTTTTATAACTTATGATTTTTAAGAAAAATGGTCATATTTCCTTTGAAATATATACTTTGCCATGTTTATATAAAACATATCTTTTTCTTATAAAATCACCAATAATCTTCTCATATTTTTCTTAATAAAAACATATGAGATTTATATCAAAATCTTAACAAGATGAAATCAATAACATGTAGGGTTTTGGTATGATCATAACATAAGTTAACTAGTTCAAAATCCATGCTTTACTTCTAGTATTAACAAACTTTTTTTATAAAAACCCATCTTGTATGTTTCTTTTTACAACTTTATAAAAGTATTATTTTTAGTGAAAAACCTCTTATACTTTAACAAAATCCAAGATTATGATCATCCATCTAAACATTTATGTTTAACAAAAACCCTTAAACATTAACATGTATACTTGTTAGATTATGTTTTTAAACATCATCTAACAAGTTATTCATATGCTAATCATCAAAACTAGATCAAATATGCAAGTAATCATCCTTAAATCACAACATAAACACACTTTTATATCATGATTATTATTTTGCTTCTTTGTATTTACATATTATTTTGTATGATTATTTAGTTTATTACATGTTCTTTAAACAAATAGTGCATAAATAAGTATGAAAAAGAGATTTTAGAAGCTTACTTCTAGCACTAATGGCTAGGGATGATCTTGATGATGATTAAGAAAAAGAAAAAGTGTGGATCTTGGTGTTTGGAAGCTATGGAATGGATGGAATGGCTTGCTTCTTCTTGTTGTTGCTTTAGATCACCTTAAGTAACTTCAAGCTCCATTTTGATCATCAAAAAGTGTTGAAAAGGTGAATGATTTTGGTGGGTGTTCTTGGCTAGAATATGAAGGTTGAGAGAGTTTCTTAACTATGTGAAAAATAAGGTGTAAAGTAAGATGAAGTGCTTTAGTGATTATGGATCAAATGTTACAAGTCTTTCACCACATTCACCCACTTGTGCAAGTTGCAAGTGAGTAGTAAAAATCTAGATATTTAGGGGAACAAAGGTGAAAAATAGGGGGTCCCACACAAGTGGTTATAACCGTGAATTGGGGGGGGGGGGGGTACCCTTGTTTTTGCTACTTGATTTCCTTAGTAAAAATGTGTTAGTTTTTGAGATGTTATGTTAGGAATACTTGTATGCTCAAGTGTTTAAGTGATTAGAGGGTGTTAAGTGGCCATTACTAGACCATAATGATCCAATTAACACTAGATGGTCATTAAAAAAAAGATTTGATATTGTTCGGATATTCGTTTCAAATTGTTTCCGTTAGACGTTATTTGAACGCTAAGTTGTGTAACTTGTGTGAATTGATTTAGTTATTGGTTCGGATGATACCCGAAGGTATCCTCATATGAATTCTATGTTAAACATCATTTTTACAAGTTGTAAAAATATTAAAAAGCTGATTTCTACAGAATTTTTGCGGAAAAGTGTAGAAATCGTCGCTTTTAGTGCTTTTCGGGCAATTTTTAGTGTTATCGGAATTCGGAAAGGTTTTAAATCAAACCCTTTCATTCCTAGTTAGGGTTTAATATATATTAGATGTTGGACTTTCATCTAAGTCCTAAAGATGTCGTTTAGATGGTTTCTGCGGATCCTGCGTTTTTGTTAGAATACTAGTTTACTAGGTGCTTTTCTAGTAGTTTCGATGCATTGTTTAAACTGTATTCAATAAAAATGAATCATGTGCATCCTAAATAAGTATTCCATGAGTATGCTAAGTGCATGTCACGAAATACGCAGTTCGGGTGTTTCAAATGCATAAAAATGTAGCTAAAATGAGTACTTTTAGTGTAAGAAAGTTACCGAAAAGTGGCAGTTGTCACATTCTCCCCCTGTTATTGAGAATTTCGTCCCGAAATTCAAGCTGAGTCATCCTTTGCAGGAGTCTTCGCGAACAAGTGAGGATATTTTGCCTTTATTTGATCTTCACGTTCCCAAGTATACTCGGATCCATGTCGAGAGTTCCAACGGACTTTTACTAACTTGATACGACTTCTCCGTGTTTTCTGGATCTTCCAATCCATGACCTCAATAGGTTCTTTAGTGTATTGGAGTTTGTCGTCTATGTGAACTTCATCCGCCGCGATGATAACTGTTTCTTGTGTTGGACTCTTTTTTAAGATTCGACACATGAAATGTGTCGTGTACGCTACTTAGTTGTTCTGGTAAATTCAGCTTGTAGGAAACAATGCCAATCTTTTCCAAGATTTCAAATGGTCCTACATATCGGGGGTTAAGCTTTCCACGCTTACCGAATCTTGCTACGCCCTTCCAAGGCGAGACTTTCAATAAGACCTTGTCTCCGACCTCGAAAGATAAAGGCTTCCATCTCTTGTCTGGGTAGCTCTTTTGTCGATCACGAGCCACCTTGATACTGTCTCTGATCTGGAAGATTTTATCCGTAGTCTCTTGGACTAACTCCGGACCGATGAGTTGTTTATCACCGGCTTCTGCCCAACATAGCGGAGAGCGACACTTTCGACCGTAGAGAGCTTCGAACGGTGCAGCTTGTATGCTTGTGTGGTAGCTGTTGTTGTAGGAAAACTCAACCAATGGTAAGTGAGTATCCCAGTTGTCGCCCAAATCCATAACACACGCACGAAGCATATCTTCGAGTGTTTGGATTGTCCGTTCACTCTGGCCGTCAGTTTGTGGATGAAAGGTCGTGCTTAGATTCAAATGTGATCCAAAGGCCTCTTGAAAAGACTTCCAAATTCTTGAAATGAAGCAACCATCTCGGTCTGAAATGATTGAAATAGGCACTCCATGACGAGCCACTATTTCCTTGAGATAGAGTTCCGCCAGTTTCTCTGTACTATCCTTCTCCCGAATCGGCAAGAAGTGTGCGGACTTTGTCAACCTATCGACGATTAACCATATCATGTCGTGGCCTCTTGAGGTCCTGGGTAACTTCGTGATGAAGTCCATCGATATATGTTCCCATTTCCAAACGGGAATCTCAGGTTGTTGTAGTAAACCCGACGGTTTCTGATACTCTGCCTTGACCTTCGCGCAGGTCAAGCATTTTCCAACATATATAGCGATATCCTTTTTGAGGTTAGGCCACCAATAGTACTCTTTTAAGTCTTGGTACATCTAATCTGATCCAGGATGGAATGAGTACTTTGACCTATGTGCTTCCTCAAAAATAAGATCTCGAAGGCCTCCAAATAATGGAACCCAAATTCTACCTGCAACGTACAAAGTTATATCTTCCTTTGGCACTAACCGTTTTTCCATGCCTCGAAGTGACTCTGCTTTAAGATGTTCTTCCTTTAGTGCTTCTTGTTGTGCATCACGGACTCGTGTGGTAAGATCCGTATGAATTGTCATCTCTAAGGCTCAAACTCTCAAAGTTCTAACCCGTTCCTTGCGGCTCAAGGCGTCTGCTACAACCTTCGCCTTGCCCGGATGCTACTTGATTTCACAATCATAGTCGTTCAGCAATTCAATCCAGCGTCACTGTCGCATATTAAGTTCCTTTTGATTGAATATGTGCTGAAGACTCTTATGATCCGTGAAAATTGTACACTAAGTACCATATAAGTAATGTCGCTATATCTTCAAAGCGAATACCACTGCGCCTAACTCGAGGCCGTGAGTTGTATAGTTCTTCTCATGAACTTTTAGCTGTCGTGATGCGTACGCGATAACTTTATCCCGTTGCATAAGTACGCAACCCAATCCTTGATGCGATGCATCACAGTATACTACGAAGTCATCGGTACCATCGGGTAGTGATAAGATTGGTGCCTCGCACAACTTATCCTTGAGTAGTTGAAACGACTCTTCTTGTTTCTCACCCCAATCGAACTTCTTGTCTTTTTGGATAAGGGAGGTTAGCGGTTGAGCAATTTTTGAAAAATTCTCAATAAACCTCCGATAATACCCCGCTAATCCCAAGAACTGTCGGACTTCAGTTGGAGTCTTGGGTGCTTCCCAGTTCTTAATTGCTTCGATTTTTTAGGGGTCTACTTGAATGTCTTTCTCGTTCACTATCTGCTCTAGAAATTGTACTTCACGAATCCAAAACTCACATTTGGAAAACTTCGCGTATAGTTTCTCCTTCTTGAGTAGTTCTAAGATGGTTCTCAAATGTTGTTCATGCTCGTCTGCCGATCGTGAGTATATCAAGATGTCGTCAATGAACACTATGACGAATTTTTCGAGATACGGCTTACACACGCGGTTCATTAAATCCATGAATACCGCCGGTGCGTTCATTAAACCAACAGGCATAACGAGAAACTCGTAATGATCATAACGAGTAAAGGCCGTCTTTGATATGCTTTCTTCTTGTATTCGTAGTTGGTGATACCCCAATCGTAAGTCTATCTTGGAGTAGAAGCTCGAACCTTGCAGTTGGTCGAATAAGTCATCATTCCTCGGTAGTGGATACTGATTCTTGATGGTGAGTTTATTCAACTCTCTGTAGTCGATACACATTCTGAATGTCTCGTCCTTCTTCTTCACAAAAAGAACTGGAGCTCCCCAAGGTGAGAAGCTTGGTCTAATGAATCCCTTATCCAACAACTCTTGAAGTTGTGTGGACAATTCCTGTATCTCAGAAGGTGCTAGTCGATATGGAGATCTAGCTACAGGTGCAGCTCCTGGCACCAAGTCGATGTGAAACTCGACTTGTCGAATTGGTGGTAGTCCCGGCAAGTCGTCAGGAAAGACTTCAGGAAAGTCTTTTATCACGGGAATGTCTGTCAGCTGCCGCCCTTCGGCCTTCTTATCGACAACATGCGCAAGGAATGCAATACCACCCTTCCGTAAGCACTTCTGTGCCTTCATACAATTGATAATCCGCATTGGCGTGTCGCGCTTCTCTCCATGTATAACAAGTGTCTCTTCGTTCGGTAGTGGTAGACGTAGATCTTCTCATGGCACACGACTTTGGCTCGGTTATCAGATAGCCAATCCATGCCAACCACTACGTCGAAACTACCCAACTCAACGGGTAAGAGATCGATATTCAATGCTCGCTCGCCAAGTTCTAAGGAACACCCCTTAGCAACTTCCCCGGACTCGACAAGTTTACCGTTTGCCAATTCTATTGAGTAAGGAACATCTAACTTACTTGTTTCTATGCCCAGAATATTTTTAAAGTCCATAGAAATAAAGCTAAAATCGGCACCGGTATCAAATAATATGGATGCGAAATGATTGTTGATGAGGAACGTACCAGTGACCACATTAGGGTCTTGGCGCGCATCCTTTGCTCCGATCACAAATGCCCTACCCTGAGCTGGGTTTTCTTTAGGACACTCTTTCTTGAAGTGATCTTTGCTTCCGCATCCAAAGCATCCTTAACCACGCCCATTTCCATTCCCATTCTTGTTACCATTACCACTTCCCGATCCAGTATTATTTCCCGTTCCCCAACAAGCATCAGTACGGTGGCCATTCTTGCCACACCTGTCACACTTGACAACCTGATAATCGCCCAAGTGATGATATTTGCTTCGCTCATACTTGGGTAAAGTACCAGCGTACTTCTTAGGACCAGTGTTGTTTGGGGCTACAAACGCCCTTGCATCCTTTTGCGAGTTATTCTGTCGCCTATTGTCGTTGTTGTTGTTGTTGGGGTTGTTGTGGTTGTTGTTACTGTTGTTGTTGTTGTTATTACCACGGGTTCCCTTTTTGAAGTTCGAGTACTTCCTCTTCCCATTGTTGGAAGACTCGACATGTGTTTCTTTCTTCTCATCACCTTTCTCTGAGAATATATTCATCCTGACCCCGTCTTCAGTGAGACTCACAGCTATAGTCACAGCCTGAGTAATAGTCGTGGGCTTAGCTGCAGTAACTAGACTCCGAATCTTGGGAGAAAGTCCCCAAATATAGCGCTCGATACGCTTGTATTCTGGTGTTACAAGATAAGGAATCACGCGAGACAGATCGTGAAACCTCTGCGTATACCCAGTGATATCAGCTCCATTCATGGTAAGGTTCCAAAATTCGTTCTCCAACTTCTAGAGTTTAGCACGAGAACAGTACTTATCCCTCATATGTTCCTTCAGTTCATCCCATGTCAACGCATAAGCAGCGTTATCATCCAAAGTTTGCACTTGTAAGTTCCACCATGTAAGGGCCTCATTAAGAAACATGCCAGTGACGAAAGTGACATGCTGATCAGCGGTGCATCTGCTCATTCTAATAGTGGAATCTGTTTTCTCAGTCCATCACACGAAAGCCCACAGCACCGCCCGTGCCGTCATAGTTAAGTGGCTTGCAGTCTAGAAACTGCTTGAACGTGCACCCTGAAATTGGACAAACGGATTATGAATGAGAAAACAGTGATACGCACGAATAGATTTATAAAAGGAATTGGAAAAGTTGAAATCAAATGAACTAAACATTACCAGAGGTATTGTTTCCGCCAGAAGTACCGGCTTGTACTAGGCCGCCTGATCCGCCAGTGCCACCACTGTTCTCGGCACGCGATGCCTCGTACAGTGCTATAGCTTGTGTTATCCTTTGTTCTATCAGCGCGTTCAGTTCTGCCTCAGTGGAAGGCATCGGTGGGGGTGGGTTAACTGTCCGTGAATGTAGGTTCTTCCTTGGTGGCATGATTCTTCCAAAGGAGAAATAGGATAAAGATTAGACGTTGATTTGGTTTGTTAAAAATTTTTACTAAGTAAGAAAAAAAATATTCATAACATTAATAGCAATATCACCAAGAAACATATAATGCGATAAGATATGTCCAACCAGACCATTCAGATGCATATAAAAGATAACACCAAGTTTTTCATATATATTAGTCAACCGGTTACATAATCGTTTGAAAGGAAACAAAATGGACTCGGGCTACATAACCCGGTCATACTAGTCTAGTACAAATAAAAGAGATAACAAAATCTTCCTTCAAACTGTGTGATCTACTGTCTGTCGGTTGCCTTCAAAACTCGGTGAAGCGTCACTATGTACACAAAACGAGTAACTATTTCCTGTCACAAAAGATAACCTACAAGTGAACGTCTATGGTGGAGGGGGATAGGTGGTGGAGTCAGAAGTACCAAACCGTGAAGGTGAGTAAGCTCCTCCTCGAGTTCATGAACTCGACGGATAAGGAAGTCTATCTGTTGCTCAAGTGTCAGCGCGCGAGCACGTAAGTCAAGTGGTGGAAAATCAGGTGGTGGTGCATGTGGTGGTGAATGAACTGGTGGTGGTGGTGGTCTGGCGTCAGCAAGCTGCTGAAGCTCATGAACTCTGCGAAAAAGTATGTCGACCTGAAACTGCAGAGAGAGGATAAGGGCATCAGTAGAAATGCTCGGGTAGTGAACTAGATGTAACACCCCGTGTTTCGAAAGTCAAAGTCAAAGTCTAGATTGAAGTCAAAGGAATAAAACATTGCTAATGGCGATCTGTCATTCCTTGCTTAATCGCTATTCTCGAATGCGCGCAGACTTTGAATGATAGGTTTCTGTGTTCTGACTGTCTCATGTGTTTCTGTGCCTTACGTGCTACTACGTGCTTAAATGTTCTGTGATTATATGCATATGTGATTTTGTGCTTATGTGATTGTATGGTTGATGTGTTCCTGCACTTTAGTAGTAGTACGTGTGAGCAGTGTTGCAGAAATCGGCCTAGGCGGCCGATTAATGGGCGCCTAGGCGCTAGGCGGCCACTTATTGCCTAATTTTGAGCTAGTCGGTCAATTAATCGGCAATGGTCAAAGTCGGTCAAAGGCGGTACCTAGGCGGTCCTAGGCGGTCAAAAATCGGATTAATCGGACTATATTAATCGGTCAAAATCGGTCCTAGGCGGTCCTAGGCGGTCAAAATTGGTCAAAATCGAACCATACTATCTGAAACTTGAAGTATTTATGTGAATTCTGAAGTATTATTTTTATATTATTGGGTATATATATATAATTTTGAAAAAATACATATAAAAATCCCATTCCGATTAATCCCGATTAGTCCCGATTAATCCCTAGGCGGTACATCACCGCCCGACTAGCGCCTAGCGCCTTCTACAACATTGCGTGTGAGGTGAGATTCTATTTTATAGCGTTTTGAATCCTATGGCGATGTCTATTGCAGACAATGTCGTCATTTGGATCATTTCATTCCCGCTCTGCTCGCCGTAATCACGATGACAAATGCATCGCCTCTCTGGTTGCTAAGCAGATAGCGAAGGTCATTCCCCAGATTGTTAGTGAGCTGAATGAAAACGCTAGCAAGTCTTCTGAAGAGTCCCGGACTGATACTCCTAAAGCCTCTTTTAGCTTCAAACAGTTCAAAGCCTGCGGCCCGAAAGAGTTTACCGGCGAAGATGGGCCTACGGCCATGTTCCAATGGTTTGATTCAATCAAGGTCACCCTGCGCCAGAGTGGCTATCCTGATAATCTCCGTACTCTTAACGCCACTAGCGTCTTCCAATCCCAAGATCTAGATTGGTGTACGGCCGAGAGGAATAAGCGCAGAAATGATGCAGCTTATGGGCTGACGTGGGATGAGTTGAAGGACGTTATGATGCAAGAGTTCTGCCCTCCACACGAGCGCCAAAAGCTGGAGGACGAATTCTGGCATATCAAGCAGAAAGATGGGGACAACGCTAGTTTGACTGCTCGCTTTAAGCAGTTGAGTATAATCTGTCCTAGCCAAGTTACTACGCCCGAAATCACCATCAAGAAGTATATCCGTGCTCTTCCAGATTGCGTGGCTGATTTCGTTCAAGCTGCCAAGACGTCAACCATCGAGGAAACTTTTCTACTCGCTGCTGAGATAAACGACAAGCGAGTCAAAGTTGGGTATTGGGAAAAAGCTTCCAAGAATCTGCATCAAGCTACCACTGCTGCAACTGCTGAAACCGCCGCCGCTCCGCAGTCTTCAAAGTCCTCTCGTCGCAAGAGGAAGAACAACAACAACAGTAGCAAAAATTGCGATGTCACTACTGCTGCCCCGCTCTAATCAGTTCCTGCTCAACCGCAGGCTCAAAACCGCCAAGTAACGGCACCGGTTACCAACGCACCACCGGCCATGCGTGCGTACACTGGTCCTCACCCGGCTTGCCCTACTTGTACTTATCACCACCCAGTGGGAATCGCCTGCAGATACTGTGTGCATTGCAACATGTATGGTTATTTCACCGCCAACTGCCGTACAGGTCCACGTCAAGCTCCAGCTCCAGCTCAAGGTCAAGCTCCTGCTCAACAAGCTCTACTTCCTGCTCCTCAAGGCCAGCAAGCTGCTCCTGCACCCGCAATCCATGCTAGAGCTTGCTTTGCGTGCGGTGATCCTAACCACTTCGCAAACATGTGCCCAAATCGAGTGGTGAAACAAGAGCCACAGCAGCAGCAGCCCCAGCAGCAGCAGCAGCAGCAACAGCACCCAGCAACCCGCAGACGAACTTTCAATATCAATGTCCGCCAAGCTCAAGCCGATAACAATGTGGTCAATGGTACGTTCCTTGTGAATGGTATTTATGCTTCGTGTTTGTTTGATACTGGAGCCGATAACTATTTTGTGTCATTTGAATTCGAAAAGCTCCTTAATCGTAAGCGCGCCCATCTCCACTCGACGTTCGATGTTGAAGTTGCCACCGAAAGAACCGTCGCTGTCAATTCTGTTTTTCGTGATTGTACTCTCGAACTCAACAATCACATTTTCCCTATCGACCTTATCCCGATGCAACTCGGTAGTTTTGACGTCATAGTAGGCATAGACTTTCTTCACGAAAACCATGCTGAAGTTATTTGTTTCGATAAGATGATTCGCTTCTCGCTCGCTAATGGTGATCAATTGTGTGTTTACGGTGAAGTCGCATCGAAGAAACTCCAACTCATGTCGTGTGTCCAGGCTAGTAAGTATCTCCGCAAGGAATAACAAGCTTTCCTGGCGCATATTGTAGTAGCGGAGAAAAAGGAAGTTAAGGAGATAGACAAGGTGCCCGTGGTTCGTGATTTTCCTCTTGTATTTCCTTACGAGCTTCCTGGACTACCTCCGAGTCGTGATATCGACTTCCGTATTGACCTCATTCCTGGAGCCAACCCTGTTGCTAAAGCTCCTTATCGACTCGCCCCGTCCGAAATGCGCGAACTCTCGAGTCAGGTCCAGGAATTGCTTGATAAAGGCTTCATTCGCTCTAGCACATCTCCTTGGGGCGCACCCGTAATTTTCATCAAAAAGAAGGATGGGTCGTTCCGGATGTGCATCGACTACAAGGAATTGAATAAGCTAACGATCAAGAATCGCTATCCCCTGCCTCGAATCGATGATTTGTTTGATCAGTTACAAGATGCTACGTGTTTCTCGAAGATCGATCTACGCTCAGGTTATCACCAGTTACGCATTCAAGAGTAGGATATACCCAAAACCGCTTTTCGCACTCGTTACGGTCACTATGAGTTCATTGTTATGCCTTTTGGTTTAACCAATGCACCCGCGGTTTTCATGGATCTGATTAATCGCGTGTGTAAACCTTTCCTCGACCGCTTCGTCATCGTGTTCATCGATGATATCCTGATCTATTCCAAGTCAAAAACCGAACACGCGCAACATCTACGTTTGGTTCTCGAGCTACTCCAGGGGAATCGACTCTATGCCAAATTCTCCAAGTGCGAATTTTGGCTAGAGGAGGTTTAATTCCTCGGTCATATTATCAATAGTCAAGGTATTCACATCGACCCCGCGAAAATCGAAGCTGTTAAGAGTTGGGTTACACCTAAGAACCCGTCTGAAGTCCGTTCTTTTCTCGTACTAGCGGGCTATTATCGTCGATTTATCGAAGGATTCTCTAAAATCATCGTGCCGCTTACTTCTTTCACGCATAAAGACGAGCCTTTTGTTTGGGGAACTGAACAAGAGACTGCCTTTCAATCTCTCAAGCATATGCTCTGCAATGCTCCCGTCCTTGCCTTACCTGACGGAAACGATGACTTCGTTGTCTATTGTGATGCCTCGAACCTTGGTCTTAGTTGTGTTCTCATGCAACGGGACAAGGTTATCGCTTACGCATCTCGTCAGCTCAAGATCCACGAGAAGAACTATACAACCCATGACCTCGAGCTAGGCGCAGTTGTTTTTGCATTGAAGAATTGGTGACACTACCTTTATGGTATCAAGTGTACGGTCTTCACCGACCATAGGAGCCTACAACACATCTTCAGCCAAAAAGAACTGAATATGCGTCAACGCCGATGGGTAGAACTTCTCAATGATTACGACTGTGAGATTTGTTATCATCCTGGCAAAGCAAATGTCGTTGCCGACGCCCTCAGCAGACGAAGCTATTTGCATAGCGTTCGTAATGTTCAAGCCCAGCATCATCTCGAAACTCTCATCCGCGAAGCCCAACATGCTTGTTTCACCGAACGCACTTTGAAGAAGGAAAGGATTCTCAATGATGGAGCCCAGTTAGTGAATAAGTCGAATGGGATTTTCCATTATCTGGACCGAATTGGGATTCCCAAGCGTACCGACTTGCGGCAAATCCTGATGGATGAAGCCCACAAGTCTCGATATTATATTCATCCCGGTGTCGATAAAATGTACCAGGACCTTCGCTACAAGTACTGGTGGCCAGGCATGAAGAAAGATATCGCTCTCTACGTTTCGAAGTGCCTGACTTGCTCGAAAGTCAAGGCCGAGCACCAAAGACCCTCTGGCTTACTCGTCCAACCCGAGATCCCTATGTGGAAATAGGAGAGTATAGCTATGGACTTCATAACGAAACTTCCGCGCACGCCATCAAGTCACGACAGCATCTGGGTTTTCGTTGACCGCTTGACTAAATCTGCTCATTTTCTGCCGATATGAGAAGACTATAAGGTAGAAAAATTAGCCCGAATCTACACCAATGAGATCATTTGTTGACATGGGACACCTCGCGACATCATCTCTGACAGCGATGGTCGGTTTACCTCGCGTCTTTGGGAAATGTTTCAATCCGCTCTCAGTACTACGCTTAATCTAAGTACCGTTTTCCATCCCCAAACCGACGGTCAGACTGAAAGAACGATTCGTACCCTTGAAGACATACTTCGCTCGTGTGTCATAGATTTCGGTGGTAATTGGGACGCATACTTACCTTTAGTCGAATTCTCATACAATAACAGTTACCATTCCAGCATTCAAATGACACCGTTTGAGGCATTATACGGAAGAAAATGTCAATCGCCTATTGTATGGCGCGAGATCGGTGACTCGCAAATAACCGGTCCTGAGCTACTGCAAGAAACGACTGAAAAAATCCTCCAAATTTGAGACAATCTGCTGAAAGCTCGGAGTTGTCAGAAAAGTTACGCCGATAGACGACGCAAGCCCCTTGAATTTGACGTTGGCGACCACGTACTCCTAAAGGTATCACCTTAGAAGGGTGTGGTCAGATTCGGCAAGAAAGGAAAGCTCGCGCCTCGATATGTTGGACCCTTTAAGATTCTGGAAAGGGTCGGCAAGGTGGCCTACAGACTCGAACTACCGGAGGAACTTAGCAACATCCACCCAACTTTCCATGTTTCGAACCTCAGAAAGTGTCTGGCTGAGCATGATTTACAAGTTCCACTGGAGGATCTACAAGTGGACGAAACATTTCACTTCGTGGAAAAGCCTGTCGAGATCATGGACCGAGAAACCAAGCAGCTCAGACGCTCACGCATTCCCATTGTGAAGGTCCGCTGGGAAGGCAAACGCGGCGCAGAGTTCACTTGGGAACTCGAAAGCGACATGAAGGCGAAGTACCCGCAGTTGTTTGTTACGGCTAAAGCCTAATTTCGGGATGAAATTCCCGTAACTAGGGGAGGCTGTAATACCCCGTGTTTCGAAAGTCAAAGTCAAAGTCTAGATTGAAGTCAAAGGAAGAAAAGATTGCTAATTGCGATCTGTCACTCCTTGCTTAATCACTGATTTGACTTCTTTGACTTGTAACCGAATCTTTATTTTATTTGCTTTAGTTGTATTATGTGGAGTATCTGTGAATAATCGAGGTTTAATCGAGGTGTTATCATATGTTTTATCGCTTATCGCATCACAATCGCATTCGCCACCCGAATTATGCGTTCTGGATATTGTTTTACGTGTGTGTGCTATTTATGTGTTACTTGTGCATGTTTAATTATGTTTATGTTTGTGGTGATTAATCGAAACGCAATCGCAACTCTATCGCAATCGAATTGCAAACTCTAAACGCCAGTTATTTATGATGATTGTATGTTAGATATAGTATTTATGTATTAATCTATCGCATCGCTCGCTCGAAACGCATCGCAACGCTCAACACGCGAATCGAATCGATGAAACTCAACACGCCGAACACCAGGATCGAGTGGCCAACCGATCGAGTGGCCATCCGATCGGATTGCCATCCGATCAGATTGCCACCCGATCGAGTTGCCATCCGATCGGTGACCAATCTGACTCTGCGCACTTTCCTCTTTTGGAAACCCTATAAATACCCTCCTGTCACATCATTTGTGATGTGACAACTCCTCTACTCGACCAGCCGCATTCCAGCTCTTCTTTCTCCCAATTTCTCGTGATTCTTGTAAGTTTTCGACCTAAATCTTTTACTTCTATGATCTACATGCACTACTTCATCATTTTCTCTTTTGAATCTCAACTTTTAACCGTGAAATCAACGAATGTGATGTGTTCTAGGGTGATGTCATCATGGAGTTCTCATGAACTTCAAATTTTGGCCTCATTCCACCAAGAACAACTCAGATCTGAAGGATGTCCACAAGATTAAACAACGATTCCGCATAGATCTACACATATTCATGGTTAAAAGGATTAAAAGATGGTTTTCAAACTTTCTTTCAACTCTTTTACACTCAATGCACTCAAAACTGATAGAATCAGAGCTCGTTCTGATCTTCTACTCTTTCTTAGTGATGTATCGGTTCAAGATCTGAATTATATCTAAGAGACAACTGATTTCGGGTTGAATGTGAACCACCGTCTCGAACAGTTAACCGATCGTACTAGGGTGATTCCTGTTCGATCGGATCACTTGGGTCTTGATGGGGGTTTCTGTTGTTTAGCACGTTGTTATATCGTCTCGAACAAACCAGAAACTTAACGAATTTCCAAGTTAGCAACACGATCAGGTCGCGGGACGGATTGTCATCCGATCGGATTGCCATCCGATCAGATTGCTATCCGATCGAACTACAATCCGATCGGATTGCACTTGAAGGCTCAACACTTAAACTTTTTACTCAACTTTTCAAAGATCTGAACGTCGAACGGATTGCCATCCAATCGGATTACCATCTGATTGAACGACCATCCGACCATGTGACGATTGGAACTTCAACACTTAAAAAATTTTCAACATGTTCAATGCATAGTCAGTAACCAACGGATTGCCACCCGATCGGATTGCTATCCGATCTAGTGACAAACCTGCTGTGAACTTGTTCTCACTAAGTGTCCTACTAATTGGATCTCCGTCCGATCGAACAGTCGTTCAATCGATCGACCTGAAAGGTAGAGATACTTCTTTTTTTTCAAAATGCTACAATGAAAACTTCAAAGCCATCATACACAAACACATCCTCACCCAAACAAGATATCAATCCAATCGAATGGCCATCCGATCGGATGACCATCCGAACGGATTGACATCCGATCGACTGGCCATCTGATCGGATTGCCATCTGATCGGATTACCATCTGACATCTGGTACTTTGCACCGTTTTACGCGCCGCTTATCATTTATGCTATCGTTAACTGTTCAGGCTAATCTCTCTCAGCGCTCCCTTCAATCCAAGAGAGTGTTTACTTGTTAAACACAATCTGTGAGTATTTTCGATCCCTTTTTGCTTTACGCACTTTTGGGTGTTACATACGTTATCTATATTCAAATCACATCAATCACACAACGCAAACACTATTTATACGCTAACCGTTATCGCATGATACGTGTTATTCGATGAGTGCTTGTATGTTATGTTAAATACAGTGATTGTTGCCTAACACCTTAGCAACGATAGTACTATAGTTTGGACTCAGCACCTGTCGTGGACAGGGGTTGTTAAGGGCTTTACTTCATGTGTCCCAGTGGGGATATGTGTTGCGCATTCTACAACTCGCAGTCACGTCTGTGCATATTTCTCTGTCGATAACCTACTTGCCTTCACTTTACACATGTTTCATGCTGGTTATGCGTAAACGATTTCACACTCTATTATGCTATATCAAACTTGTATGCTCACCTTTACACTATGTGTATTGACCTCTATTTTAACGTATGTAACATGTGTCTGAATGCTTAGGATGCTGTGCTTACTTGCTTTAGTGGAATCAAGTAGGGAGGAGTCTAGAAACAAACCAAAAACAATTTATTTATTTTGAATCTGAGTTGTCGGAACAGAACTATTTGTCTTTGAATTGTCTGTAATAACTATGCTACTTGTTATGTCATGGTATTGGACGTGATGCTTAAATAATTGGTAATCGTAGTTGTTATGGAAACTCCTGGACAATCTGTTTCGCTCAGTGCCATGCCCAGGTGTTTCCACCATCGGTTGGGGTGTGACACTAGATGGTACGGGTCTGTGGTTGGCATAACATGTGGTGGAGAGTGCTGTGTCGCAAGGTGCTCGACTGGAACCTGCGGTGGATAGTAAGGGTCGGTCTCTCCAGGTGGGATATGTGCGTGTCCTGAGGGTCCTGCCTCGTCTGGGTGATGAGTGGGTAAACTGGTGGGAGTAAAACGTATAAGTCGTATGCGATCAGTAGATCCATCTGAAACAGGTGCCTGAATAGGCACATCAGTAGGTGCATAAACTGGGGTATGTGGTGGAGTAGGGACCTGAACAGGTGCAGGGATGACTGGCTTAGCTGGCATGATAGCATCCCCAAAGTCTGGGAATCGCTGTACGCCAATGGCCTGTAGTGCAGATGAAGTAACGGATGCATAAGAGGAAGCATATGATTCGGTATCTGAATCTGAAGAAATATCGATCACCGAGACCACTGGTGATGCAACGTCTAAAATAACCACATCATGAACTTCCCCGTCTCCCAAATCAGCATCCATGTGATCCCACTGGAATCACTGGAATGACGTCGTCGTCGTCGTCGAGGTCGACGATAAAAGGAATAACATCAAGAGGAGCGATGTCTAAGGGTATAACCTCGACTACATGTTCCCCCTCCGGATGACCCAAAATAACTATCTCATTGAGTAGAGGGGGGATAGCTAACACATCGTTGTCAATAATGTTGTCACACCCCGAAATATCAGAGCTGGCGTGACTGGACTGGACCGGTATCTTCATTGCACAGCGAAAGCAGAAAAAAAAACTAAGACTTCTAGAAATTGAAAGCCTGCTAAGTACTCGAATTCCCATGGGTTCTCCTATTCCAACCGTTCCATAGTTTTGAAAGTGCAACCTGAGAAAGAACATGCGAAAAAGTCAACATAAAGTTGAGCGAGTTCATAGTTTGTTTTGAAAAAGATTTTAAACAAATCTTTTTGTTTACCGGTTTAAAAGTTGTTGAGAAAATATAGTAAAATTATTTTCTTGGCATGATATATGAAAAACTGTGAGTCTAGCCCACAAGAGTCTTTGTAAGCAGGACCAACCCGTCCTCTTACTTGTACATAAGTTGGAAACGTTACCCAAGTTTGTAAATCCATGTAGTATGAGTTTGCGTCAAATGAATATTAAAAACATATGAAAGTTATAGTGTTGTAAGTTGGTATGTAAAGCGTCTATGAACATGTTGATCATTAATGTTTCGCGAGGACATTAATATATGTGAAGACATAGGAGGTACTCAACCCGCGTAGGCAATTTAAGTGTCGAACTCTCGACAGTGGACACAATAGCACTCTAGTGGTCACCCCTGGACTGTGAGTGGGGCTCGCCCGTACCCATTAGATCTAACCTTTGTTCCTTGGTCCTCAAAAGGATTAATGGCACCTCAGTTACAGCCTATGCTCACATGATCTAAGAGTTCATTCCATAACTTAATCATACCTAAGTTTGACATGTATTTCCCCCGAAAGTTGTAAACCGAAACGTTAAAAGAAAAAGGGGACATGAACTCACTGAGTTGTCTCGTTTTTCGTACGCAGGCCAACCCAGTCCCGTTGTTGTAGCTAGGACATTCTCGTCTCTTGTCATGAAAATCATGCACGTTTCGAAAATACGCAATTGTTTTGTAAAACCGGTATGTTTATTATAAATCGTTCGTGAACCATTTGAGTTCCTTGAAATCCATTCCTAACATGGTTTAGAAATATGAGTTTTCGTTCATCGAAAAGTTTTTTACTTTTCCAAAAACTTGCATGTCTTTCCACCCCCGAAAACATCTATAAACATTTAAAACAGTAAAAAGTGGGGGTTATGAACTCACCTTGGCATCCTTGTGCAAAGCTAGCTAAAAGTGATTCCGTGATGTCATTCCAAGAATGTGACCTCGCTAGCGTGCAACTAAAGCGTTCCTAATCAAGGAATAATTATAAGTTTCTAATTTAAACGTAGCTAAACTACGTGTCAGAGCTCTACCGAGTCGTTAACTAAACGACTCTAAGTTAGTGTGACCTTGACTTAGAATAACCAATCTATGGTTATTTGGTCCCATTTATAATCGGAATAAAACTAAGTCTCGAAAACGACTTAGTTTTCGAATGGTTTAGAATATATATATTTATATATTTAAATATAAATATACTTACGTCGTCATGTTAGTGGTCGCGATTAGGAATACATAGGTGGATAGCGGTTCGTGTCGTCGTTGTTATCGTAAGATGAAAAAAATACATACATATATTTTAAGCCGTGGTGTTTGAAATATAACTTAGAATTCAGTCGTTTGAACTAAATGTAAAAAAAAACTATATTTAGTTCGTAAGAAAGTTTAAAATCGGCGTTTAAAATAAATATAAACCTTATATTTATTTTATAAATGTGTTCAAGTAATTCGAAAAGTCGACGTTTAAAATAAATAGAAACCTCATATTTATTTTATGAAAATGTTCTAGTATCTCGAATTATCGGTGTTTTGAAATAACATAAATAGTCATGTTTATTTTATATAAATGTCGAGTTTCGTTAAGTAGTAACTTATGTTTGTCGGAATATTTTAACTTTGTTTTTGAAATTCATAACACGTTGTCAAAATAAATCATACACTTTATATTTACTTTGAAGAAGAATATACTTTGATGTCGTTTAGGAATTATAAATGTTTCGTATATCGGATTTTTACGGAAAACGGACAGAGTTTCCTCTGTTTTTGGACGATCCCGACAACACAAGTTGTCGCTATTTTCTTTTCGAAACTCAACCCAATAAATCAACAAACTATATACATATATATATATATAACTTTTCGCCAAAATTTGCAAGAATCGTAAATAAATCACTAATGTATAAATGTTTAAACAGGTCGAGCTCGATTCGCGTAGGTAGTTAAAACTATGTAAATAACGTAATCAATAGCTATCTTTACCATCTCTTGTGTCGAAACGCTGAATGCTTTGACCGAGTCAACTGGGTTAACCGTCGCTGAGTTGACCAGGTTTGACTGGGTTGACCCGGTTTGGCCGAGTCAACCCGAAGTGAAACTGAATTGACCCAAACTGATCTGTTGACCGAAGTTGACCAAGTTTGACCATCCTTGACCAGCTTTGACCCAACCAAATCTGAACCAGGAGGGAACCGAACCACCTGAACAAATATGAAACACATCAAAGTGAATCCGAACCCAACCATGTAGCGAAATCTTGAACCGAACAAATCTGACCTGTAGTTAAACCATGTAACTTGAACTCGAACCTAACCAACCACCACCATCATCGTCGTTTACCATCGGCCACCGCCGCGTAGGTTGGCCGGCACCTCCTTTCCCCCCAATCTAGCCGCCACTGTTGCCATTAACCATCATCATGCTCCTCTTCAACAGAAGATCAACATAATCACATCATCATTATCATCTTTTTCCATCCAAACAGACAAGAGACGAAAGGAAAAAACGGGGCTTACCGTGAACCCGTCGGACCGAGACTCCGAGACTGAAACAACCCGAACCAAAGCCGATATCCCACTTCTGTCGTCGACTGTCACCTCCGCCAACACCGTGTCGCTGCCGCCGCCGCCGCCGACCAGCGCCGGTTTTGGTTCTGCCGATCACCTCTGCCTCATCTCCCTCTCTTCCTCTCTCTCATCGCTGTCATCCTCTTTCTCTCTCTATTTCTTCGTTGCAGTACACCGATCAAATGGAGATCGAGAGGTGTGTGTGTGTGTTTTGGAGTGTAGATCGAGAGAGGGAGAGGCAGACACAATGGTTTGTGTTTCTTGTGTGTGTATTGGAGGTTTAAAAGAAGAATGATAAGGGAAATAGGGGTGTTCGGCAGAGAGTTTAAGGAAAAGAGGGAAAGGGAATTTGCAATTGTGGTGTTCTCTTGGATTTTAAATGTAGTTTATATGCTGACTTTTCAATATGTCTAGTAAACAAAGTCTTGCTACACCATTCTTTTCAAGTCCTCAGTTTTCAATCAATCAATTCATAAAGACATAAGGGAATGGGGTGGGTTGTTGGACGTATGGGGGAGTTTGGGTTGGTGAATTGGGTTTTGACTTTTGTTACTTGCAATAATGGCATAGGTTGAGATATTTAGGTGTTTAAATTATTTAGCATGTTTAGGTTTTCTAATGTTGCATTGTTTCATTAGTTAGGATATAATACATACTAGACAAAATGAAACGTCATAAAATCAGACATTGTTTGCTGAAAAACGACTAGTATACATGTTAGAATGTAATCGAACTAAACTTTACACGATAAATAGAAAGAATATGATACCTTTTTATCCGTAATAAGCTTTATCTATTATTCAAATAAAACAAAGAATTATACGTATAAACTTCGTATTTGTCGGCGTTGTCAGTATTTCGTCTGGTGTCAGTTTATTACCGTTTAATTTCCAACAGTTTCTCCACAGATCGGCATACGCACACTGTAAAGCCGAATAGATGTTCCCGGTCACTCTGAAGGCCTGATTAAGTTCATTTGCATCGTAAACACTATTTATTATCGCTTTAATCCCCTGTTAATCATGTAATTAAAGGCGTAAATTACCGGTTGTCACATTCTCCCCCTGTTACAGAAATTTCGTCCTCGAAATTTAGACTATGTTATCTCCTTAGAGTTATGACGTTTCTAGGTAAGTCCAAATAATACCAAAGTGAATGACCGTGTAATCGAACCAAAACTTGTTCAGATTACATGATTGCAAGAACATTTTGCATCAATAGGAACCCAATGGTTTAACTGATTTTGTTCTAGAAATCGATGTCAAATGAACGAGATGTTGTGATACTATCACCAATGTGACTAGGTTTACTGGGTTCAACAAAAGAGGAAATTCAACCAGTGGAATTCCAAATGAACGTTCACTAACTGCAAATCAATTTTTTTAAAACAATAGAATTTACTACCAACGGAAGCTAGCGTTGGTTGTTGTATAAGTGAAACTTGAATTCAACAAACTCAAATAAGTAGAATCATAAAAATGATTTATCAACTCTTGAACCATTAAATGAATAAAATCAACGTGTTGCAAGGATACACCGAAATGAAATACAACCAAACTTGGTGTATCACCGTCTTAATACATAGTTGCATTAAGACTATTTAATGATTAGCCAAGCAAAGAGCGTACGTAGTTTTGCATGAAACGATCGATCATGATTATCGCAAGCTACAAGTTTATACCGACGCCACAAGGTGTCGTAGTGAATGAAACAATTCAATAATAGCGGTGATCGAACGAGTATCACCTGTGTTTTGTATGAAACACTCGATCATGATTAGCCCAAGCTATAAGTTTATACCGACACCACAAGGTGTAGTAGTGATTGAAATAATTCAATAATAGCGGTGAGCAAACAAGTTCACCGTGTTTGAAGTCAAATGAAAGGTTCATCGGAGTAAATCTGAATATTTATTTCAAATAAATCTCGTAGGATTTTCAATTGAAAACGAAACAAATAAACAATGTTTTCGAGTAAAGATGAAAAGCAATGAATATCACCAAAATGTCCGCTCGATGATGAAAGATCCGTTAAGAGGCACACCGAAATATGACATGAACTTGTGTACCATTGTCTTAACACACAATTGTATTAAGACTGATTTAACATGATAAATCAACAAAACAGATTTAATATCAATAAACAAATAAATAAATAATTAAATCCGTACATGATGTGAGCAACGAGATTAGCGCAAGCTTCAAATTTGTGAGAATGTCACCACAAGGTGATCGTGATCAAGGAAACGATTCAATGAAGTCGAAGACTAAACAAGCATGTTATGGTTCAAAGCAAATGAAGTGCTTGTTGGGATTATTTCGAATATGATGGCCTCAATTCATCATATGGAATCTTGAATCGAGTATATATTACGAGCAAGTTCAACAATTGAACTTGGTTTAGTCACATTCCAACGATGAATGCATGTGTTAACAAGAGATTTCGACATGGTTACAATGAACAAACCATGTAATGTATTCAAAAGAAAAGAGTTTCAACTAGTTCGTTGACTCGATATCAAAAAGTCAACACTTCGCAACAATGCGGGTCATCTAGATCACAATGCAAAGATCAAGTATAGCGAACGATATTTGAGCTTTGATAAAACAACAATTTGGAGTGAAGCCCTCCAATGGTCTTCACGGATCAACGAACCACATGCGCGACAAACAATGCATGCGTACATATGAATTCATCAAAAATAAAACAATTGAGTGTTTGCTATCATGGAAGAAAATCTTTGTGGTGCAATGATCATTAGGGGGAGTTGAAATGGAAAAATCTACTCACTATATGCAAGAAGTCGAAATTTCAACAAAAGAAATTTAAGGACTTTACCTGGAAGTTCACGTGATGATTGGTTGTTATGTGACATTACCATAGAATGTCAAACATAGCATATTCGGCATAAATGAAATAGGGGGAATGCGGAGACGTGTGACTTCTCTTGCAGCGCCAACAACTGTGAGTCTCTTTAGACTAAGTATCGACTGTTGTGAAATCTTGTTTTAACGTACCTTAGTGTGACTCATGTCATTTGCAGGATCACGTGGCAAATTGCCGCATTTCGAGCGGTAATTCTCTCACTGACAGAATTAGCATCGTTGTTGTCCTGCCCAAGTGTGTTTTCCAAAGGCATTACCTCGAAAGTCGTGTGTGATGTACTTCGACACCCGCTGACGTGTAGTTTAAGTTTCACATATAGTTACGCAATAGCGTTTCATTCCACGCAGATTACCTGCTCGGGTAATTAAGATAGCATAGACAACCTAATATAATGGCACTTGCCCGAGTTGTTAGTCACAGTTTCTAAGTGAAGACCTTTAATGAATTTCGTCATAAGTTTTCCAGAGGTCCAAAATGTGTGTTACCACAACTCTCAAAGTCTTGCTTTATGTGTGTAATTGTTTCGTGTACTGTGTATCGACACAACATTTGTTTATGTTTAAAATCAAAACAGTTGACTCATTGTTCTTGGCAACGGTTGGAACCCATATTCAAGTCTTAGGCGTTCTGTACGTGTTCAATTCTTGATATCTAAGTCCCCAGAGGAGAGTGAGGTTAAAGCCTAGGTATCTCTACAGAAACCTAATTCGCTGAAACCTATGGCTCTGATACCAATCTGTCACACCCCGAAATATCAGAGCTGGCATGACTGAACCGGTATCTTCATTGCACAGCGGAAGCAGAAAAAAAACTAAGACTTCTAGAAATTGAACGCCTGCTAAGTACTCGAATTCCCATGGGTTCTCCTATTCCAACCGTTCCATTGTTTTGAAAGTGCAACCTGAGAAAGAACATGCGAAAAAGTCAACATAAAGTTGAGCGAATTCATAGTTTGTTTTGAAAAAGATTTTAAACAAATCTTTTTTTTACCGGTTTAAAAGTTGTTGAGAAAATATAGTAAAATTATTTTCTTGGCATGATATATGAAAAACTGTGAGTCTAGCCCACAAGAGTCTTTGTAATCAGGACCAACCCATCCTCTTACTTGTACATAAGTTGGAAACGTTACCCAAGTTTGTAAATCCATGTAGTATGAGTTTGCGTCAAATGAATATTAAAAACATATGAAAGTTATAGTGTTGTAAGTTGGTATGTAAAGCGTCTATGAAGATGTTGATCATTAATGTTTCGCGAGGACATTAATATATGTGATGACATAGGAGGTACTCAACACGCGTAGGCAATTTAAGTGTCGAACTCTCGACAGTGGACACAACAGCACTCTAGTGGTCACCCCTGGACCGTGAGTGGGGCTCGCCCGTACCCATTAGATCTAACCTTTGTTCCTTGGTCCTCAAAAGGATTAATGGCACCTCAGTTACAGCCTATGCTCACATGATCTAAGAGTTCATTCCATAACTTAATCATACCTAAGTTTGACATGTATTTCCCCCGAAAGTTGTAAACCGAAACGTTAAAAGAAAAGGGGGACATGAACTCACTGAGTTGTCTCGTTTTTCGTACGCAGGCCAACCCAGTCCTGTTGTTGTAGCTAGGACATTCTCGTCTCTTGTCATGAAAATCATGCACGTTTCGAAAATACGCAATTGTTTTGTAAAACCGGTATGTTTAGTATAAATCGTTCGTGAACCATTTGAGTTCCTTGAAATACATTCGTAACATGGTTTAGTAATATGAGTTTTCGTTCATCGAAAAGTTGTTTACTTTTCCAAAAACTTGCATGTCTTTCCACCCCCGAAAACATCTATAAACATTTAAAATAGTAAAAAGTGGGGGTTATGAACTCACCTTGACATCCTTGTGCAAAGCTAGCTAAAAGTGATTCCGTGATGTCATTCCAAGAATGTGACCTCGCTAGCGTGCAACTAAAGCATTCCTAATCAAGGAATAATTATAAGTTTCTAATTTAAACGTAGCTAAACTACGTGTCCGAGCTCTACCGAGTCGTTAACTAAACGACTCTAAGTTAGTGTGACCTTGACTTAGAATAACCAATCTATGGTTATTTGGTCCCATTTATAATCGGAATAAAACTAAGTCTCGAAAACGACTTAGTTTACGAATGGTTTAGAATATCTATATATATTTAAATATAAATATACTTACATCGTCATGTTCGTGGTCGCGATTAGGAATACATAGGTGGATAGCGGTTCGTGTCGTCATAGTTATCGTAAGATGAAAAAAAAATACATACATATATTTTAAGCCGTGGTGTTTGAAATATAACTCAGAATTCAGTCGTTTGAACTAAATGTAAAAAAAAAACTATATTTAGTTCGTAAGAAAGTTTAAAATCGGCGTTTAAAATAAATATAAACCTTATATTTATTTTATAAATGTGTTCAAGTAATTCGAAAAGTCGACGTTTAAAATAAATAGAAACCTCATATTTATTTTATGAAAATGTTTTAGTATCTCGAATTATCGGTGTTTTGAAATAACATAAATAGTCATGTTTATTTTATATAAATGTCGAGTTTCGTTAAGTAGTAACTTATGTTTGTCGGAATATTTTAACTTTGTTTTTGAAATTCATAACACGTTGTCAAAATAAATCATACACTTTATATTTACTTTGAAGAAGAATATACTTTGATGTCGTTTAGGAATTATAAATGTTTCGTATATCGGATTTTTACGGAAAACGGACAGAGTTTCCTCTGTTTTTGGACGATCCCGACAACACAAGTTGTCGCTATTTTCTTTTTGAAACTCAACCCAATAAATCAACAAACTATATATATATATATATATAACTTTTCGCCAAAATTTGCAAGAATCGTAAATAAATCACTAATGTATAAATGTTTAAACAGGTCGAGCTCGATTCGCGTAGGTAGTTAAAACTATGTAAATAACGTAATTAATAGCTATCTTTACCAACTCTTGTGTCGAAACGCTGAATGCTTTGACCGAGTCAACTGGGTTGACCGTCGCTAAGTTGACCAGGTTTGACTGGGTTGACCCGGTTTGACCGAGTCAACCCGAAGTGAAACTGAATTGACCCAAACTGATCTGTTGACCGAAGTTGACCAAGTTTGACCATCCTTGACCAGCTTTGACCGACCCAAATCTGAACCAGGAGTGAACCGAACCACCTGAACAAATCTAAAACACATCAAAGTGAATCCGAACCCAACCATGCCGCGAAATCTTGAACCGAACAAATCTGACCTGTAGTTAAACCATGTCACTTGAACTCGAACCTAACCAACCACCACCATCATCGTCGGTTACCGTCGGCCACCGCCGCGTAGGGTGGCCGGCACCTCCTTTCTCCCCAATCTAGCCACCACTGTTGCCATTAACCATCATCATGCTCCTCTTCAACAGAAGATCAACATAATCACATCATCATTATCATCTTTTGCCATCCAAACAGACAAGAGACGAAAGGAAAAAACGGGGCTTACCGTGAACCCGTCGGACCGAGACTCCGAGACTGAAACAACCCGAACCAAAGCCGATATCCCACTTCTGTCGTCGACTGTCACCTCCACCAACACCGTGTCGCTGCCGCCGCCGCCGCCGACCAGCGCCGGTTCTGGTTCCGCCAATCACCTCTGCCTCGTCTCTCTCTCTTCCTCTCTCTCATCGCTGTCATCTTCTTTCTCTCTCTATTTCTTCGTTGCAGTGCACCGATCAAAGGGAGATCGAGAGGTGTGTGTGTGTGTGTTTTGGAGTGTAGATCGAGAGAGGGAGAGGCAGACACAATGGTTTGTGTTTCTTGTGTGTGTATTGGAGGTTTAAAAGAAGAATGATAAGGGAAATAGGGGTGTTCGGCAGAGAGTTTAAGGAAAAGAGGGAAAGGGAATTTGCAATTGTGGTGTTCTCTTGGATTTTAAAAATGTAGTTTATATGCTGACTTTTCAATATGTCTAGTAAACAAAGTCTTGCTACACCATTCTTTTCAAGTCCTCAGTTTTCAATCAATCAATTCATAAAGACATAAGGGAATGGGGTGGGTTGTTGGACGTATGGGGGAGTTTGGTTGGTGAATTGGGTTTTGACTTTTGTTACTTGCAATAATGGCATAGGTTGAGATATATAGGTGTTTAAATTATTTAGCATGTTTAGGTTTTCTAATGTTGCATTGTTTCATTAGTTAGGATATAATACATACTAGACAAAATGAAACGTCATAAAATCAGACATTGTTTGCTGAAAAACGACTAGTATACATGTTAGAACGTAATCGAACTAAACTTTACGCGATAAATAGTAAGTATATGATACCTTTTTATCCGTAATAAGCTTTATCTATTATTCACACAAAATAAAGAATTATACGTATAAACTTCGTATTTGTCGGCGTTGTCAGTATTTCGTCTGGTGTCAGTTTATTACCGTTTAATTTCCAACAGTTTCTCTGCAGATCGTCATACGCACACTGTAAAGCCGAATAGACGTTCCTGGTCACTCTGAAGGCCTGATTAAGTTCATTTGCGTCGTAAACACTATTTATTATCGCTTTAATCCCCTGTTAATCATGTAATTAAAGGCGTAAATTACCGGTTGTCACAAATGTCGCCTAGAAGTGCGAATAGCTGAAAGTCGTCCATGTCGCTGTCAGACGTAGAGTCGCTATCAGATGAGATGACCTGAACCTCCGGCACGTAATCGTCGTCGGATACATTCTCCATGGGGACCTGATTAATTGTTACTTTACATATATACACAAAATGTATTTTTCACATAATATTCATTTTAAGTTATCCTAATTGAGTTGTGTGGATTAGCTTAAAGTTTCATGTCTACCATTTAGATGACTAAGACACTAATGTCCTTGCTTGATTTGTATGAGATGAATTCTTGTTGAAAATAGACCATGAAAAATGTTTATGCAAATGAAATCATTTGTTTGTGTTTAAATGGTTTTCGTGAGAGATCCCTAGTGATTTTAGACTTAGACTCAAGAAAGAATCCTGGTTCACTACAATCGATGCTCTGATACCAACCTGTCACACCCGCTCATAGCGGAAGCGCGAGGTGTGATCTGTATGGTTTTCATTGCATAAATATCGATGTACATGAACAAACTATATGAATAAAACATACTCCATTGCCATTACATAAGTGTTTCAAAAGATTACATCACGAGTTTAGTGTTTCGGTTACAAACCATTAACATAAAAGTAAAGTGTTATTGTTTCATACATCAAAATGAAAATAAACTACTAAGGTTTAAACCATCATATTGCCGCAAAGAGGCGGAATATAACAGTTAAACCCTCCAAAAGATGGCATGGAGTTCTGGTACTTGTTATCTTGACTGAGAATCCCGTCATGGTCCATTAATTCCCTGAAATACATGTTAAGTTTGGAAAACATCAAGAAAAGTTGGCGAATTCATGCAGTTTAGTTGTAAAAGATGTATTTAAAATGTAAGTTGTAGTATGTAAAGCGTCAATGAAATCGTTGATCATTAATGTTTTGCAAGGACATTAATATGTGTGACGAAAAAGGAAGCAATCCAAACCTAGACGATTTATGTGTCGACTACTATCGACTGGGACACGAAAGCACTCTTCTGTATGGGTCCAGGACCAAGAGTGGGGCTCGCCAAAACCCATTAGATCTAACCACTTGTACCTAGGTCCAAACAGGATTAATGGTGCTTAGATGTATAACCCTATTCGCACATGATCTAAGGTGTTTCATTCCCTAACTTTAACATACATTTGAACATGTATTTTCCCCGATAGTTGTAAAGTTGTAAAACATTTAAATGAATAGGGGACATGAACTCACAGTATTGCGTCCGTGAATGGTACGTGTTTGTGATCTTACGCGTGGCTGTCTCAAACAATGTTGCGACCTACAAATGTTCTTATATTTGTTAGACACTTCGGTCTTTGTAAATGACTTGAGTACAAGTCTTCTGTTTTGAATGTGTGTAAGACTTGTATGTCTTTGTTGTTTGTTGAACTGTGTATTAGATGTATGATTTGTTAAACTGTTATATATATATTTCACCAAATATATATATATATATATATGTGTGTGTGTGTGTGTGTGTGTAATCTTGTATCTTGTGAGTTGTATCATCGGGTCTTGTCCTCTTGATTTCATGTCTTGTATGAATAAATTGTATAATTGTATTTTCATCAATTATATGTCATTAGTGTTAATGCACTATGTCTGTCGACTTCGTCTTGTATCAAGTCATGTAACAAGATAGGATAAACCAGTGCTCGGGATGCTAGAAAATAGGGTTTATGTGTTTGTTAGTAATTTCGCTTGAAATAGCCAAAGGCTATTTCACACGAAATTAACAATGGTAATTTCGCTTGAAATCACCCTTGGCCATTTCAAGCGAAATCAACACACCTATAAATAATGGAGCCTAGTTTGTCATTTGTAACTTTCGGATCTGAGTAGCGAAGCTCTGCCGAATTGTCTCCAGGTGCTGTATGTTACACTCCCAAAATCCACCATGCGGAGTATCACCGCTTGGAGGCGTGACATGTCCAGGATCGAGCCACCAATCATATTGAACAACGTAATTAAGTAAATACAACCAACCACAATATAATTGGTGACCAAAATAAAGTGACCGACTTTAGTTAACAGCGGAAGCATAAAACGTAAGTTCATCATTCATTACTTTAAAGACCAAAGCATAAGTTCCATAAGTTCATAAAGTTTAAACATAAGATCCATAGTTCTTAAGTTCAAAGTCCAAAACGTAGGTTTAATAAGTTCATAAGGATTAAAGGTTTAGCATGGGACATGACAACCCATATTCCACAACGACCTCCTCCTTGTGCAAGCTCCATAAGCATCTAACGACCTGTAAGGCATGTAACAACGAGTCAACAACAAAGTTGAGTGAGTTCACGGTTGGTTGTTTAGTTTTAAGTTGTTTCCGAAAACATGGTTTTTCTTTCATTGGCTTAATTGCCGTGGGGGTTACCCCATAGTTGAAAGTATGATTAACCAGTTCCTTCTTTATTACCCAAACCATATCCATAATCAGTGGGGGTTTCCCGATGTGAACCACTAGACCATACCATATCGACAACTGACGAACAATAGTTGTGCCCTACATTAGTGTCTATCATCACTGACAGTTTGCCATAGTCCATTAGTACACGCCCATCCGAACGGCACGGTGTGAGGTTTGTTAAACCTAATAGCGCTATTAACTAATGACCCGCTTGCCATTGGCCTCGGCGATTAAGTCGATATAAATTGAGGGACTTCATGATAGAGTTTTGTCTAGTAAGTTTTAAGGTTGTCGTCCTACACAAGGAGGACGAACGTACGTATTCTACCCAAGGAGAATATGCAGGATTAATATTGGCATCCTACCTATGGAGGATGGCATCCTACCTATGAAGGATGGCGGTACATATCCTACCCAAGGAGGATATGTAGGTTCCATTTTTAAATTCTTTAACCCACTCCCAAACCACCGGGAATCCCATGCCTTAGAAAGTGTGTGAACTCACCTCGGTTGCTCGGTTTGACTCTCAAAAATAGCTAACAGTCAAAGTCGTTCAATCACATCCTAGTATGATTACCACTTAGTTTATTAGTGACTTCAAATAAGCACGAAGTTCCTACACGCCTCTATCACATAACATGCATCACTTTAACGGTTCATGCCCATATAAACTTCCCACCTATTCCCACTCATAAGCAAACATACGACATTGCACATATAACATGTTAGATCATTCTCAGATAACCTACCCGACATTTAGACACGCAAATTGTTACTTATGTCGTTTCAGCTTTTACATTCAAAACTGGACTGTTTTCGGGAATTTTAATAAAATAGTTAACCTGTTCCAAAAATTCCCAACTTTTTATAGAAGGTCTTAAACGATCCAAACATTATTGTGTAAAAATCTCGGGATCTAATCCACTACCAATATTTTATAAAAAATCATTTTCCGGACTGCAATCAGATTCATCACTTTCTGACTGCAGTCCATGGAATAATTCATTAAAAAATTTCGTAAGTCCGATTCATGAAATTCCAGTGGGAGAATTACTACGACATCATTTTCCATCTACAGTACAAATTTCGTGACTTAATTCTTCACAGATTTCAAGTTATGACAAAAAACATAACACATATTTTCTGCAGAAAAATGCAGCTTTAGCTGCTTTCCAAAAACAGACCTTTAAAAATAGTAAACGACCTTGAAAAAATACGATTCCAGTGCTATTTGATCCATTTTTCGAAAATACATAATTTAGGCTTCAGAAAATCAGTTTTTCGATTTGTTGTGATCTGTTTACAGCCAGTTGAAGTTGGCTGAAAATGCCAATCAGCATGCTTTTTAGAGTTTAAATGTTACTAAAACGTATCAACAAATGTCCTAACAACGGTTTTATCAAGAAATCAATGATCAAATATCATGCATGCTTTAACCAACCTTAACCCAACAAGATTTCATCTTCATGTAAACTTATGTTCAAGTTTCTTGTTTAACCCCTTTTAGTGTTCTTGTTCTTTAGTGTTTTAAACATAATCATCATACTACAACTTTTGATCATAACAACAAAATGAACAAGGGTGTAACAAGGACTTACTACTAGCACAAGGGCTAGGGATGATTCTAGTGAAGAAGATGATGAAGAATGATGATGAAGGAGCAAGAGACAAAGTCCCTTGAAGCTCCACAAGTTGCAACTTCCTTGAATCACCTTCTAAGCTTGAATGGAACTCAAAAATGGATGAAGATGGTGGACTTGTGGTGGTGATGGTGGCGGTTGAGGGGAGCTGATAGGAGGGGGTGTTGGGAGTGAGAGTGGGGTGTGATGATGAGTAGTAATGTTAGAAATCTTGGGCCATGCTTATAAAGGATATGTTCACATATTTTGGTCACTTTCACAAGTAAACAATCTATTAAACAATTGAGATATAATCTAATCAAGATATGAGGCATGGTGGATGATTTGTGTGGGTCCATATGGACCGAATTCGGTTGGGGGGGGGGGTTAAGGGTAACATTTTGCAACTAAATGGTAAAGACTAGTTAGATTTCCAAGTATAAGCTTACATATGGTATTTGTTTGATATTTAGTGGGTGTTAGGGTGTTCGGGGATCACGACAAGCCAAGAAATAATGAAACAATGTTTTTGACAAAAATTTAGTGTTCCGGATAATGTCTGGTTGTTCGGTTAGATCTCGTTCCGTTAAAGTGTTTAATTATTCCGTTTAGTGTCTTTTCGGTATCTTTTTGCAACACTTTTAATTCCTAATACTTAGGAAAACATTCAGGACCGTTTAGTCAGTTTTCTGCATAAGACTATTATGTTAACAAACACATGTAAGTATGATACAGTAATCATAGAACAGTTAAGTAATTCAGCACAGTCATCAAGCACTTTAATTAACATTAGTGAATCGTACGGATACATGAAATTATGAGGGTTGTCACATTCTCCCCCTGTTAAGAAAATTTCGTCCCGAAATTTAGCACGTGGTTACTGAGGAATCTAGTTAAGTTGCGTGGTTTCCTGGTTTTCCAGGTGTGACAACAGTGCTCTGAATCGATGTACAATGTAAAACAATGTTAATTATCAATAAAATAATGTGTTTTGGTGTTATTACATGTGTTTTTATGTTTGATGATTTTACGATTCGATTCGATTCTGATTTCAAGCTTTAAATCGCCTTCCGGAAAGTTATACGCAAACTGGTGCGTAAACGCAGTCAGTTCAACACGAAAAACACTCTGGAATAGTGACATAGGCTTAACATATCTAAAATAACCTTTACATAACTTAGAAATAAGTTTTGGATGGTTTGGTGTGTTGAAAACAAGTCTATTCGATCGCAGGGACTATTTGTGTCAAACTGCGAAACTATACCGATTTGTATGGTGTCAAACAGTCCGGAACTTGATCATAAGCTAAAAATACCATAAATAACCTAAACATAGCTTAGAAATAAGCTTTGAGTGGTTCGGTGTGCAAAAATATGCTTACTTGATCTTACAGGGACTAAAAGTGTCAAAAACGACGTAAGTTTGCATTTTCGCGCATATCTTACGTTCTGACCACATCTGGACACCCAAAATTTTTGTACACACTAAAATATTTTTTATTTTAATGATCGGCATGCAAAAATACCGTTCGTCGCTTAATTTGGTTCGTTTTCGCGTCCGTTTGAGTTTCGTCGTAATTTAACAAACAACGCGACCGTACGACCAAACGAGCCGACATCCGAGAGTGTTCCAAGAACATTTTGAGTCCTCTAAACTTTATTTACCTTGTATATCCTTGAAAATGGCTTTACGGGGGTCAAAAGGACCTGAAATGAGCTTAAACCAAGTGCAGGGGCCTGTTCTGTATATTATCAAACTTTGGCTGATCTGGGAGGGCCATACCAGGCGCGTAAGCCCCCTCCCTACTCTTACGCGCCCCGCCTAAAATTCCCAGTGACCAGAAAGTTTGTTTTCAGCAACTGTTTCATAATTCAGGGGCTAAACTTGCAATTTCTTGGTGTGATGAGCAAGTTAACACCTCCCTAAGGCTTTGTACCTGCTTGTGACAATTGTAGGGCCTTTATTCTTGCTTGGAGGTTACACAAACATGTGTAATGATCTTGTTGAGTTGCAACAACTATAAATAGCCAATCAAATTCATTTGTTCATTGCTCATTTCCTCTTTCTCTTCTCTACAATCTGAATTGAGAGCTCTCCCAAGTGTTTGGAGTTTTCTAATCTGATTATTCTTTGTAGAAAAGATAGCTAGGACCTATTGTAAGTCTTCTTTCATGTTTATTCTTTATGTTTAAGCAGAAAGTCAAACAGTTTGGCCAACAGTTTGACTTTCAGTTTTGACCATCAATTGGTCAAGTCAAAGTTCAATTGAACTTTGCAACGTGATTGTAATCACGATGGTTATAATCTTTAGCGATTATACCTACTGATTACCACGTTAACTAGGCGTAGTGACAAGTCAAAGTTTCGGTCAAAATGCGTTTTAGCACGCATTTTGCAACGGAACTACTTATAGGTATCAAAACACTTTGTTTTGATACCAAATCAATTTTATAAGCTAGTTAAACATGTTTTGACATGTTTAACTCGTCACTATTAGTTTAGTGCTTATTTAGGGTCGTAAGTTAAGCGGTCTAAACAACCGCTTAGACTTTCAAACCCGACCCGTTTGGTCGATCTTTAGGATCCGATCAAGCTTGTTTAGTGATCATAGTTGCATATGGAATAACCTCTGAGGTTATACCTTATGATCACATAGGATTGGTTAGTTATTTGTTAAGTAGCTTGTATGCCCATAGGAAATGACCAAAACGCCCTTTTGAAGCATAAATACATATTTTACATATGTAAACGAGTTTTTGACATCTAAACTGATATGGTAACATAATTAGGCATAATTGGGCATGTAAGACTTGACATAGCACATAGTTAACCATCCGAACATAGTTTTGCGCGAACGACGCGTTAAAGTAGAATAAGCTACCTTAATGGGTCGTAACGGGTCGAAAGCACTTAGGCTAAGTTCTGATTTAGGATGTAGGCTTTGTTAAACCATATCACATGAGTTCCAACACTCATTTGGTTTACAAGACCTCATTCTATCCGATCTTCCGCTTTAGGTGTCGATTTATTTACTAGTGATCCGATTACTAGGTACTACTTGAATTTCCTTGGTTTATCTGAGCTTCGCTAAGTTCTTTAGACCAAGGATACCCTTTCATTCAAGGTGAGTACATAGTTCCCCTATTTTACTGTTTTCAAATGTTTTGGGGTGATTCATATGTATTAAAACGATTTCAATATTTTAACGATGTTTTAAAAAACGATTAAGATGGTTTATATTAAACTAAATACGATTTCGATAATGTGAACGAAACTTGTTGGTTGTAACTACATAACGAATGACATTCATTAGCATTGATCAAGCCGACCAGTATTAGGTTATGGTACCATAGGATCTGACAAATCCCGTTATCAGACTACACCCATGGTTATGTGTGGGGGTTATGTAGGTAACGACCGAATCTGATGATTGTTAACTTACCCTTTGGTGGTTTGTTAATACGAGAAGCGATATAGTCGAGTCACGAAGGTTTGAATGTTATTAGCGAGACGACCAAAAGTAGTTTCACAATTAAAACGAAAACGATTTTGGGACGAGTTAAATGATTTGGAACGACTTAAACGATATAAACGATTTGAACGAACGATTGGTTTGGGTTGTGATTAGGTAATGGGATGGGTGTAACATGATAAAAGCATGGTAGATACGCCGCTGGTACATCTTATATATAAGTGCTTTTATCATATTACATTTCATGTCATTATTTAGTTCACTTGGGAAACGATTTGAAACGATGTCACACAATGAGGTTTTCAAAATGATATAAACCATACGAGTTTTATTAACAAGTTTTAACGAAATGTTTTACGAATTGGTTTACTAAAACAAAAGTCTTTGAGTTAAGAATCATGGCTACGAGATTTTATAAATTATAACCATCTTGATTTGAGTTGGTTAATCATGTTGCAATATTATATACTTTTCAAAACAAGGTTTTCAAGGTATTGCAATATATATAAATGAGCCATGAATCTGATACTCTCATAAAACCTATGTGCTCGCCAGCATTTCTTTGCTGACTTTATTTTTACATATGTTTCAGCTGATGTTGCGTGATGATTGCTAGGGAGCATGTTCACTTAGGATTTGGACGTGGCCTTAGTGACATAAAAACGATAGTAGACGATGTTTAATTTGTTTGTTTAGTTTTAAGACAATGTAAATTATTTAATGAATCAATAAAACGAAACTTTTAATTTCCATGGTTGTTTAAATGATGATTCTGTTACAACACTCCCCGACGTTTCCGCCACGGTTTGTTGTTTTACGTGGTCTGGGTGTGACACCTGGGGTGTCACATCATCCCCCCGTTGATTTGGAATTTCGTCCCGAAATTCTGCAGTAGCTTCGGCCTCAGTAGTGGTTGCACTTTTCTTAAACAGCTGGGGATACTTGTGTTTCATTTGGTCTTCTCGTTCCCAGGTATACTCTGGGCCACGACGGGAATTCCAACGAACTCGAACAAGAGGTATCCTGGTGTGCTTGAGAATCTTAACATCTCGATCAGTAATCTCTACCGGTTCCTCGACGAATCGCAACTGGTCGTCGATAGTGAGCTCCTTTAAGGGAACTATGAGGGTCTCATCTGACAGGCACTTCTTAAGATTCGACACATGGAAAACATTGTGAACTCCGCTAACTTCTTCAGGTAGATTCAACTTGTAAGCGACCTTGCCAATTTTCTCAATGATTTCGAATGGTCCGACATAACGCGGATTGAGTTTGCCTCATCTTCCAAAACGAACTACACCTTTCCAAGGTGAGACTTTGAGTAGCACCCGATCCCCAATCTGGAACTCGAGTGGTTTCCTGCGCTTATCAGCGTAGCTTTTCTGACGGTCATGAGCTGCCGCCATTCGCTGTTGTATCTGAGCAATCCTCTCAGTCGTGTCTACCACAAGTTCTGGGCCTGTGATTTGGCTGTCACCAACTTCTGCCCAACAAAGAGGTGATCGGCACTTTCGTCCGTACAGTGCCTCAAATGGAGCAGCCTAGATACTGGTGTGGTAACTGTTGTTATATGAAAACTCCACTAACGGGAGGTGTTTTTCCCAGCCATTGCCAAAATCGATTACACATGCCCTGAGCATGTCTTCAAGAGTTTGGATGGTGCGTTCAGATTGCCCATCCGTCTGTGGATGATATGTCGTGCTCATGTCTAATCGAGAGCCAAAGGACTTGTGCATAGCTTGCCACAATTCAGATGTAAAACGTGAGTAACGATCAGAAATGATGGAAGTTGGCACTCCGTGCCTCGATACTACTTCCTTTAGATAGATGTCTGCTAGAGTAGAAAACTTGTCGGTTTCCTTGATAGCCAGAAAATGTGCAGACTTAGTCAGTCGATCCACGATCACCCAAATGGTATCATTTTCGCGTTGAGATCTGGGCAGACCAGTAACGAAATCCATGGAAATTTGCTCCCATTTCCATGTCGGGATCTCTGGTTGTTGGAGTAGGCCTGATGGTTTCTGATATTCGACCTTGACCCTAGCACAAGTCAAGCATTTACTGATGTAGGTTGCTATGTTGGCTTTCATACTAGGCCACCAATACGTAGTCTTGAGATCGTGGTACATCTTATCCGAACCAGGATGTACTGAATAACGAGACTTGTGTGCTTCATCCATCACAAGTTCGCGTAAGTTTCCATAAAGTGGAACCCAGATGTGCCCGTTCACATAGTAGGCGCCGTCTTCCTTTTGTTCTAACCATTTCCTCGATCCTCGTAAGGACTCAGCCCTGATGTTCTTAGCTTTCAATGCTTCAACCTGAGCATCTCCTATCTGAGCGGGAAGGCTAGAGTGAATGGTAAGCTGTAACGCACGTACACGCTTAGGTATAGTGTCCTTTCGACTGAGGGTGTCGGCCATAACATTGGCTTTGCCCGGATGGTACGTGATTGCACATTCATAGTCATTCAAGAGTTCGACCCATCGACGTTGTCGCATGTTTAATTCCTTTTGCTTGAAGATATGCTCGAGACTCCTGTGATCGGTGTAAATGGTGCACTTGGTACCGTACAGGTAGTGTCTCCATATCTTAAGTGCGAAAACAACGGCTCCCAATTCCAGGTCGTGCGTAGTGTAGTTCCTTTCGTGAACTTTAAGTTGGCGCGATGCGTAGGCAATAACCTTGTCACGTTGCATCAACACGCAACCAAGTCCTTGGATGGAAGCGTCGTAGTAAACCACAAAATCATCTGTGCCTTCAGGCAATGAGAGGATGGGCGCGCTACAAAGTCTGTCTTTCAAGTGTTGAAACGCGGACTCCTGTACATCACCCCAACGATAGGTGACACCCTTCTGAGTCAGTGAAGTGAGAGGTTGCGCAATCTTTGAGAAATCTTTGATAAACCTTCTGTAATATCCTGCCAAGCCCAAGAATTGGTGTATTTCTGTTGGGGTACGGGGTGCAGGCCAGTTCTTGATCGAGTCTACCTTGGATGGATCAACGTGAATCCCATCCTTGTTTACCACGTGGCCTAGAAAGTGGACTTCGCGAAGCCAGAAGTCACATTTCGAAAATTTGGCATACAACTGCTCTGTCCGAAGAAGTTCCAAAATAAGTCGTAGATGATGCTCGTGTTCCTCCTGACTCTTAGAATAGATCAGGATGTCGTCGATGAAAATGATAACGAACTTATCCAGGTAGGGTTTGCACACTCGGTTCATGAGGTCCATGAAGACTGCAGGTGTGTTTGTCAACCCAAAAGGCATGACCAGAAACTCGTAATGGTCGTAACGAGTTCTGAATGCTGTTTTGGAGACGTCCTCATCTCAGACTCTCAGTTGATGGTATCCCGTTCTCAAATCAATCTTAGAGTAAAAGCTCGACCCTTGCAGTTGGTCGAATAAGTCATCAATGCGTGGAATAGGATAACGATTCTTCACGGTCACCTTGTTGAGTTCGCGTTAGTCAATACACATTCTGAATGTACCGTCTTTCTTCTTCACGAATAACACTGGAGCTCCCCAAGGCGAAGAACTAGGACGTATGAAACCTTTTTCCAAGAGTTCTTGTAGTTACGTGGACAGTTCTTCCAGTTCTGATGGAGCTAGACGATAAGGAGCTCGAGCTATGGGTGCTGCTCCAGGAGCTAGCTCAATTTGAAACTCAACTTGACGATGAGGCGGAAGACCATGTAATTCCTCATGGAATACCTCAGGAAAATAGCGCACAATAGGAATGTCTTCAATTCTCTTCTCTTCCATTGATGCGTCAGTAACGAGTGCTAGAATAATAGTGTGGCCCTTACGCAAACACTTCTAGGCCTTAAGGTAAGAGATAATGCCTACGACAGCACCACTCTTGTCGCCATGAATCACGAGGGGTTCTTTACCAGAACGAGGGATACGGACAATCTTCTCGTTGCAAAGAATTTCCGCTTGCTGATGAGATAACCAATCCATCCCAATAACAACGTCGAAACTACCCAGAATGATAGGAATAAGATCGATAGAGAAGGTCTGACCAGCTAAGACGAGGTTACAGCCCTTAACTATGTGTGTGGCTTCAAGACTTTTACCGTTTGCTAGCTCTACCGTGTGTTTGGTGGTCAAAAGTGTTGGGGTGCGCTTAAGCATTTGACTAACTTTTAAGGACACATAACTAGTATCGGCTCCCGAGTCGAATAAAACAGTAACAAAGAAATCATCCAGAAGAAACTTACCCATCACCACGTTGGGGTCGTTCCTCGCATCACCATGACCTAGCACGAAAACACGTCCCCTGGCTCCATTGCCATTATTGTTACCCCCGTTATTGCCTCCATTGTTGCCTCCATTGTTGTTCCCATTTTCTTGGTTGTTGTTATTCTGATTCTGGTTCAGTTGAGGGCAGTTCCTCTTAAAGTGGCCTTCGGCGCCACACTGAAAGCATCCTTTATTGCCCTGCTGTTGTTGCTGCTGGTAGTTCTGTGGAGCTTGTTGTTGTTGTTGGCGATTCTGATTTGCTGGTCTTGCGCTCCTGCAATCCTTTGCTTCATGACCAAACTTGTTACACCTCAGACAACGACCCTTGTTGCATTGCCCGCTATGATGCTTGTTGCACTGGTTGCACTTGGGGTGGTTCCCTCGGTATCCACCCTGTCCTTGATTACCCGAAGATTGCTGACCGGGGCTCCTGTACTCATCTGTCTTTCGCTGCTGGGACTGAGACTGGACTGAAGTAGAACCCTTGTCCGAATTTCCATCCCACTTACGCTTGTTATCACTGGGAGCATCAGTAGTAGTATCGCTGATATGCTTGGGCAGCTTGTTCTGTTCAACTGCCTGATCAGTAAGACGATGAGCCAACTTGATGATTTGTTGAATGGTGCCAAGATTAGCTGAGGTCACGTGGCTCTGAATTTCTGGCACCAAACCCTTAAGGTACAGCTCGATACGCTTGATAGGAGGATCCACCATAGTGGGACACAAGATAGCTAATTCGTTCGATCTCCTTGTGTATGCCTCGATTTCAGACCCCGTCATTTTCAGATAGAAAAACTCCACCTCTAGCTTGTGGATGTCGTCACGGCTACAGTACTCTTCCTTGATCGAATCTTTGAAGTCATTCCATGGGGTGGCATTAGCAACCGCCAACCCTAGCAGTTGAGCCTGTGCTTTCCACCAGGTTAACGCAGCACCCTCGAGTGTTCCAGTAGCAAATTTCACCCTACGATCTTCAGGGCATTCACACATTTCGAAGACAGACTCAAGCTTCTCGAACCAGTGAAGAAGGCCTACAGCTCCTTCTGTGCCGCTGAAGGTACTTGGTCGACAGTCCATGAACATTTTGAACGTACATATGGGAGGCTGAGTATGTTGGCCTGTGGCGCGAGAATAAAAGACAAAGTTAAGCACAAGAGTTGGTTCACGAGAGTAGGATCTAAAACGTCCTAAGATGGATTGATATGGTAGGTTATACCTCCTGCAGGGACAGCTGCGAGTGCCTCAGCAACTCGTTCATTGATCAAAGCCGTCAACTGGGCTTGAGTTAGGTTGATACCGCCACGTGCTCCGCGTCCGTTCATGATCTTCACAACGAAGCAACGTGAGTGAGAAAAGTGTTGCGAAAGTGTGGGACGACAGAAGAGATTAAGCACACAAGGTTCAATTAGCAGTTATCCCGTCAACTAATGCATACCACGAACAATGTACCATGTAACTAACAAGTAGGTAATATAAACATATACCGTATTACCTAGGATGTTGAGTCTTGCAAGTGGAACTAAGCGTCGTTATGGATCGTTGAGCACTGTACAGGTTATAGTCTGGTTTTATCAAAAAGCTTTTCCCCTTTTTAAAACTAAGTTCGCTATAACCAATGGCTCTGATACCAATCTGTCACATCCCCAAAATCCACCATGCGGAGTATCACCGCTTGGAGGCGTGACATGTCCAGGATCGAGCCACCAATCATATTGAACAACGTAATTAAGTAAATAAAACCAACCACAATATAATTGGTGACCAAAATAAAGTGACCGACTTTAGTTAACAGCGGAAGCATAAAACGTAAGTCCAAAACGTAAGTTCGTCGTTCATTAGTTTAAAGACCAAAGCATAAGTTCCAAAAGTTCATAAAGTTTAAACATAAGATCCATAGTTCTTAAGTTCAAAGTCCAAAACGTAGGTTTAATAAGTTCATAAGGATTAAAGGTTTAGCATGGGACATAACAACCCATATTCCACAACGACCTCCTCCTCGTGCAAGCTCCATAAGCATCTAACGACCTGTAAGGCATGTAACAACGAGTCAACAACAAAGTTGAGTGAGTTCACGGTTGGTTGTTTAGTTTTAAGTTGTTTCCGAAAACACGGTTTGTCTTTCGTTGGCTTAATTGTCGTGGGGGTTACCCCATAGTTGAAAGTATGATTAACCAGTTCCTTCTTTATTACCCAAACCATATCCATAATCAGTGGGGGTTTCCCGATGTGAACCACTAGACCATACCATATCGACAACTGACGAACAATAGTTGTGCCCTACATTAGAGTCTATCATCACTGACAGTTTGCCATAGTCCATTAGTACACGCCCGTCCGAACGGCACGGTGTGAGGTTTGTTAAACCTAATAGCGCTATTAACTAATGACCCGCTCGCCATTGGCCTCGGCGATTAAGTCGATATAAATTGAGGGACTTCATGATAGAGTTTTGTCTAGTAAGTTTTAAGGTTGTTGTCCTACCCAATGAGGACGAACATACGTATTCTACCCAAGGAGAATACGCAGGATTAATATTGGCATCCTACCTATGGAGGATGGCATCCTACCTAAGAAGGATGGCGGTACATATCCTACCCAAGGAGGATATGTAGGTTCCATTTTTAAATTCTTTAACCCATTCCCAAACCACCGGGAATCCCATGCCTTAGAAAGTGTGTGAACTCACCTCGGTTGCTCGGTTTGACTCTCAAAAGTAGCTAACAGTCAAGGTCGGTCAATCACGTCCTAGTATGATTACCACTTAGTTTATTAATGACTTCAAATAAGCACGAAGTTCCTACACGCCTCTATCACATAACATGCATCACTTTAACGGTTCATGCCCATATAAACTTCCCACTTATTCCCACTCATAAGCAAACATACGACATTACACATATAACATGTTAGATCATTCTCAGATAACCTACCCGACATTTAGACACGCAAATTGTTACTTATGTCGTTTCAGCTTATACATTCAAAACTGGGCTATTTTCGGGAATTTTAATAAAATAGTTAACCTATTCCAAAAATTCCCAACTTTTTACAGAAGATCTTAAACGATCCAAATATTATTGTGTAAAAATCTCGGGATCCAATCCACTACCAATATTTTATAAAAAATCATTTTCCAGACTACAATCAGATTCATCACTTTCTGACTGTAGTCCACGGAATAATTCATTAAAAATTCGTTGTAAGTCCGATTCATGAAATTCAAGTGGGAGAATTACTATGACATCAGTGTCCATCTACAGTACAAATTTCGTGACTTAATTCTACACAGTCAAGTTATGACGAAAAACATAACACATATTTTCTGCAGAAAAATGCAGCTTTAGCTGCTTTCCAAAAACATACCTTTAAAAATAGTAAACGACCTCAAAAAATTACGATTCCAGTGCCATTTGATCCATTTTTTGAAAATACATAATTTAGGCTTCAGAAAATCAGTTTTTCAATTTATTGTGATCTGTTTACAGCCAGTTGAAGTTGGCTGAAAATGCCAATCAGCATGCTTTTTAGAGTTTAAATGTTACTAAAACGTATCAACAAATGTCCTAACAACGGTTTTATCAAGAAATCAATGATCAAATATCATGCATGGTTTAACCAACCTTAACCCAACAAGATTTCATCTTCATGTAAACTTATGTTCAAGTTTCTTGTTTAACCCCTTTTAGTGTTCTTGTTCTTTAGTGTTTTAAACATAATCATCATACTACAACTTTTGATCATAACAACAAGATGAACAAGGGTGTAACAAGGACTTACTACTAGCACAAGGGCTAGGGATGATTCTAGTGAAGAAGATGATGAAGAATGATGATGAAGGAGCAAGAGACAAAGTCCCTTGAAGCTCCACAAGTTGCAACTTCCTTGAATCACCTTCTAAGCTTGAATGGAACTCAAAAATGGATGAAGATGGTGGACTTGTGGTGGTGATAGTGGCGGTTGAGGGGAGCCGAGAGGAGAGGGTGTTGGGAGTGAGAGTGGGGTGTGATGATGAGTAGTAATGGTAGAAATCTTGGGCCATGCTTATAAAGGATATGTTCACATATTTTGGTCACTTTCACAAGTAAACAATCTATTAAACAATTGAGATATAATCTAATCAAGATATGAGGCATGGTGGATGATTTGTGTGGGTCCATATGGACCGAATTCGGTTTGGGGGGGGGGGGGGTTAAGGGTAACATTTTGCAACTAAATGGTAAAGGCTAGTTAGATTTCCAAGTATAAGCTTACATATGGTATTTGTTTGATATTTAGTGGGTGTTAGGGTGTTCGGGGATCACGACAAGCCAAGAAATAATGAAACAATGTTTTTGACAAAAAATTAGTGTTCCGGGTAATGTCCGGTTGTTCGGTTAGATCTCGTTCCGTTAAAGTGTTTAATTATTCCGTTTAGTGTCTTTTCGGTATCTTTTTGCAACACTTTTAATTCCTAATACTTAGGAAAATATTCAGGACCGTTTAGTCAGTTTTCTGCACAAGACTAGTATGTTAACAAACACATGTAAGTATGATACAATAATCATAGAACAGTTAAGTAATTCAGCACAGTCATCAGGCACTTTAATTAACATTAATGAATCGTACGGATACTTGAAATTATGAGGGTTGTCACACTGTAAGACTATTATATCAATACAAGAGACATTATAATTGAATCAAGCTGTAAACAAGTCCGTTTCTCTGAATTCCGCCTTATATTCGGATCCAAACTCTTCTGAACGACTCATTCAGGTCGCACAACGATCCTGCAAGTGGTATCAGAGCTCAGGAGGAAGAGTTTAGCTTGATTTCATCAGAATTCTGTCATCTACACCTTCTTTTTCAAAATTAACAAAATTTTACGGACAAAATGGATTTAATTTCACATATTATACGCAAAACATAGTTTTAATGAATCCTTGAAAGAATTGGACTTAAATTCGATCTAAAATTGGTAAAATTTGTAATTCCGCTTGAAAATCAGTTCGAAATGATGATGTCATCAGCGTTTCGTACGAAAGCAGACTGTTAATTTCGCTTGAAACCGAGATTTCGCTTGAGTGATTCCGTTTGAAAGTAGTATTTCGCACCAAATTGGTAATTCCGTTTGAAAGGTTCACACGAAATCAACTATTCCGCATCAAAGTGTAATTCCGTTTGAAGTGTAATTCCTTGTGAAAGTCCTGATTTCGTTTGAAAGTCTACTCCAGGTTATTTCGCTTCAACAAGTTATTTCGTGTGAAATGATTTTGTTTGAAAGGGGTATTCCGCATCAAAAAGTGATTTCGTGTCAAAGTTAATTTCGTTTGAAGTCTTATTCCGCACCAAAGTGTTATTTTGCTCCAAAGCTATTTTGTTTCAAAAGGACATCTCGTGTCAAGATCATTTCACACCAACTGAGTGTCAGTTGTTTCAAGTTGTTTGATAGTGTTTAAACTGATTGTGTTTGTTTGTTTTGTCTCCAGGAAATTCAAGAATTTCACATCATGGCTGAAGAGTTCTACAATACGTTCTACAACGCGTTTACATCCGAGTCGTCTGAAACTTCAACTGTCACACCAAAAAACATTACTAAAGCGATCAATGAAAATATTAAACATGATAACTTCTATGGAACACATTCAAAACCACCAACGCTCGAAAGTATTGAAGACTACACTTGGTGGAAAGAACGTTTCATTAACTGGGCAAAAGCTTATGCTCATGAAAGTTGGTTCTGTTTGGAGTTTGGTTATAGTAGGCCAGTCAATGATAAAGGAGAAGAACTCCCACTTAAAAACTTACCCAAAGAAGAGAAATCTGAATTCACAGCTGAACAAAGAATGATTGCTTTAATCCAATCATCAATTAGACATGATTTGTTTGCTTTACTACAACATGATGGATCATCGAAATCTATCTGGGAAGCTTTACGGGTTAAAGCTGAGGGGGGTAAACAAATCAAGAAAAACAAAATCTCATTATTAAAAAAGGAATTTGATTTGTTTGATAGTTTGAAAGGAGAGACTGTGAGACAGGTGATAGAGAGATTTGGTCATTTAAAAATTGAACTTGATCGTTTTGGAATTGTTAAAGCTAGAGAAGAAATAATTGATAAGATCATAGAAGCGTTACCACGAGCTGATCAGTGGCAAACGTTTGTGTTCATATTGAAAAATGATGCTTTATATGATACAATTTCTCTTGATGTCTTGATAGAAAAGATAGAAAGTCATGAGCTTGAATTGCATAAACAAAACAAGATGAGCAGTTCTTCACATCAACAGAATGTTGGTCTCTATTACAAAGGTAATTTACCTTCAGTGAAAGTTGGAGAATCACCAAAGACAGCATTCAGTGGTGAGAGGACAAAAGAGACACAGAAAAGCTCATCAAGCTACAATCCGGGTTATCATTAATCTTCTTCAAAAGCTAGTTCTGAAGAATCAGAAGAAATACTGTGCAACATCGCTCTCAAGTTGAAAAAATCTCCTGCTATGAGCATCAATGCAGCTAAGCAGCAAATGAGCTTTCTTGCATCTGTTCTGGAATCGTATGAAGGTCTAGTTGCAGGCAAAATTGGAAATTCTGAATTGACCAAAGAAGACTACGACCAGATCGATCCGGGAGAAATGGAACTCATTGATATCCGCTGGTGTTTGGCTAGTTGCATCCGAAGAGCTCAGAGATATATGGAGATTACTGGGAAGCAGTCAATCGGTGGACCATCAACTAAACTAGGATTTGATAAATCCAAAGTGACTTGTTTCAAATGTAAGCAAAAAGGTCATTTTAAGAGAGAATGCAGCAATTCTGCAGTTGATGGAAATGAACATCCTTTCAATGATGATTATTATCGAAAGGCAATTTATCATCGAAGCAAAGAAGAGCCGAAAATGATTGAAGATAAACCCAAAGAGAAGTCAAGAGCATATGTTGTAATTCATGATGATGAAGGGTTTGATTGGAGTCAAATTCTTCCAGAAGAAGATCGTATTGATAATCGAAGTACAGCTCATGGAAGAAACCCATCAAAAAGCAAACATTATGTTTTTGTTGCTGAAATCAAAGAGAAAACCAGAGAAGAAATTCTGAGTGAGAAAACATACAGAGAAAGAAACATTGCTTTGAACAGAATGGATGAAATGCAAGAAGAATATGAAAGTGATGTCATCAACAAAAGATGGGATAAGAAGCGAGAGTGCTATGTCAACAGACAGGGTGAACCTGTTGTTCCAAAGAAAGATATAATTTTTGATGATGTTCTTCTAGAAATTCCTCTGTCAGTCGAATACTATACAAATGTTGGAAAAGATGAAAAATATGTGAAAATTTTTGAAAAACATCTTAGAGATGTTATGATTTCAAGTCTAAAGAAGAGGGATGAAGAGACAATGAAGAAGAATGTTGATGAAATGATGAATGATTTGAAGAAGATCGCTGAGGAAGTGAAAGTTGACAATCTGAAGATTGATGAGGAAGAGAAGGTAAAAGAAACTGTGAAAGAAGCTGTTACTGAAAAACAGCAGATTGGAGAAGAAGAAATAGTGAAGGATAATAGTTTGAAAGTAGCTGGTGATGATGGTAGTGATGTTGACGCTGGTAATGAGGAAAAGAAAGAAGATGCTGATCAGAAGCAGACAGAAGCAAACATCGAGGTGCCAATCACTGAGGTAAAATCTGATTATGAAGTCTTAAATGAAACTGTTGAACAGTGCAAGAAATGCATGGAACCATGCAGTGCTTGTACTGAAAAAGATGAAAAATTCAAAACAAGAGATCTTGAGTTCACTAAAATAGAAAAAGTTTTCAAAAATAAATATAAGGAAATGTTTGAAAAGGAAAAGGTTTTGAAGGATAATGATGAAAAACTATTAGAAAAATGTAAAAAGTTAGAAAAAGAAAATGAAGTTTTGAAAGAAAATGTTTTAAAAATGACAGAAGAGTGTTCTCAAAAAGAAAATGTTTGTCAAGAGATGAAAAAGGAATACGATTCAATAAAATTGGATTATCACATTACAAAAGAGTCATATGAAAAGGTGAAAAGTGAAATGAAATTTGTTAAATCCAGATTGGATTACTGTTCTGAAACAACTAATACGTTTAAGCGAAATTATGAAATAAAGCAACAAGTTGTAAATTCTTATATTGAGGATGTTGCTAAGCTAAAACGTCAGATTGCTGATTTAGAACAGGATAATAACAAGTTAAAAAGTTATCATGCGTCATCATATGTGCTTGAACGTATTTTCAATATAAAACCGGGAGATGGTGAGTCTGAGCAAAACAAGAAAGGCATTGGCTCAGAGTTTCATCAAGTTCCACCACCGGAAAAGTTTGCATTTTATGATGATGAAAAGGTCGAAAAAGCTTTCAACACGGTAGATCAATTGCCAGATAACATTGAGGTAACCTATTCCAAATCTGATGATTCTAGTGATTCAGATGTGGTAGGTAAGGTCGTTGAAAGTGTGTTGAAAGAAGAGTCAATTGAAACAGGTAAATCTGAATCACATGATGAAAATGAAGGTAATTTTCATGATGGATATCTGAAAAATTCAAAATCTGAGAAAAATTTGAATGAAGATTCAAAAGGATTGGTTTATACCATGATTGGATCAGGCAAATTATTCTTAGATATTGTATTCCTGATTCAGAATGTGATTTCAGAAAAGATTGACAAAGTTTTCAAGATGGTTGAGATTGAAAAATCTGAGATTTCAAAGTTTGATGGAAAGTGTCACAAAACTTTTTATAACAAACCTGGTTACAAGAAGAAAAACATGAAGGCTGGGTTGGGTTATATGAAGAAACAAAGATGGAATAAAAATGAAATGCAAAATTATCAGGCAAAAATAAATTTTGTTCAAGGAACAAGTTTAGTAGAAGAAGAAAAACTCCAATTTAGACAACAGTCTAATGAAAAGTTCTATGCTCAAAAGAAAAAACAACAACCACAGGTCAAAGATGTGTCCAAGAGAACATGTTTTAAATGTGATCAGACGGGACATCTTGCAAAGATGTGTCCAAATCTGAAACCTGCGGATGTTGAGAAAAAGAATTTTGATAATGTGGAAAAACAGAAATCTGAGGATGTGAAACACAGGTCAACCAGATTTGATTCAAAACATACTTGGAGGTACAACACAAACAAGTTTGCTTCGAATCAAACTTGGAAATCAAACGCGAATACGTTCGATTCAAGACAAACTTGGAATTCTCACACACCCAGATTAAGAACAACACAAAGTTGGAAAACAACTGTCGATGCAACAAAACCAAACGAGTTTTGGAAACCAAAAGTTGTTGTTCAAAATCAAAGTGTTCAAAAAGGGTCACATTTTTACAAACGAGGTACTCCTAAAGGTCAAACATGGAGTGTTAAGAAACAAATCGCTTCGGTAAATGATGAAAAAGTTGAAATTAAAATTGAAAAAATCTTTGTACAAAATGACAAAAATTTTCCGAAGTTGAATGAAGCATATTGTGTTGAAATGCCTAAGGTCAAGCAGACCTGGGCTAAATTGTTCAAGTGATCAAATTGTTGTATGTGCAGGTGCTCAAGAAAATTGAAGATTGTGAAAATGGAATTCGGAGCAGCCTGGCACAACGGGAAGAGGAGGCTGCTGATCCCTGCGATGGTTAAACAGGGAGTTTGTATGTTTTCTGTATATAAATAAACAATATTTCAAAACCCTAGAAATTGAAAAAATTTAAAAACCAAAAATATGTTTTTATTTTGTCAAAATTTAAAAAAAAATCAAAAATATGTTTGTTTTTAAATTTGTCAAAAAATCAAAAATTACAAAAATATGTTACTTGAATATGCCAAAACCCTCACGGCGGAACAAACATGATTAATTTCACAAGATTGAAAAACGGTTTTCAAACTGTAAAATATCAATGTGTTGTAAATCATGGGGGTATGTTATAATTTCTGCAAAACAGAGCACGAAAAGCAGAAAACGGATGGCGAGACAAAGCTATCAGCATCGGTTATCAATTTTTCTTTAAATGATTTTGCATTTTAGGGGGGAGTAATATTGTTAGAAAATCCAAAAACATTTGAAAATTTGAAAAAGTCAAAAACATTGATAAAATTCAAAAATTGAGTTTTTGTGTAAAAAGAGGAAATGATAATACATCAGTAGACAGTTACAGTATGCTAAAGAAATGTAATGACTAAATAGCGTTAAACGGTCTCACTGATGATATGCCGATAGGTTTTTACACATTTAGTAAACTTTTCGGGATATAAACATAAATTTCATACTTGCTTATTTCGTGGGGAACACTACTTGGATATATAGGTAACCCCTGAAATCTTGTTTGAAGGGCCCCTCTTTCTGAGATACTAGGTCTTTATGCTTATTGATATCTGGGGTATTATCCCGGGACTTCTAATAATGTGGAAGCAATGGCCTAGTCCCCGTATAATACTTTACGCTTGCTTGAAATATAGCACTACCCTCGGCATAAAAAATGATGAAACATTGAAAAATGCTAATCATGTGCTGTTGAAGAAAAGATTCTCTAAAGGGAACACACCAAAAGTCGAAGCCGTCATCTCTCTGATTTTGCGGAAGCAATAGCCTGAGCTCTCACGGCCCTCGCATTTAACCCTTTACAGATATCATCTAGGTATACTCATCTGTAAGACTTGATATTGGGATCTGGATATGGGAGTATACTCAAGAGGTGGGACACATGAATGAGTTTAAGTTCTTAATACAACTAATTCGTATCCTGAATCAGTTGAAATTTGTGTGAAAATTTAAGTGGATCAGTATATCGACAATCTAAGTGAATTGTTTAATTCTTAAAGTGTTAAAAAGCTCAACAGTACTTGTGACTTGTCAAAAACTGATATGATCCTCTGACACGAACTCAAACAAAAATATTGTCTGTAAATATGTTTGTAAATATTTCTTTACTACTTTATGTTTCAGAAAAATACAAAAAGATTTTTGATTCTGCTTTATTTTCGACAACCGATGTCTGAAATGCTGAGTGTCAAAATCTGAGTATGCTGATTGTGTTTCTAATAATAAAACAAGTTCATTAATTTGAAACTTGAAGTTTTTATCATCAAAAATCAAAAACAGTTTGTGATATCTCCAAGGTCATTAATTTGGACTTGGATGATTAACTGTGAGGGATTTGGTTGCTTATATTGTTAAAATATATGAAAAAGAGCCAGTTTCGGATCCTATTCGCTAAAACTGCCAAATCTTTGAAAATTTTGAAAATTGAGTTCTTAATTTTGCCAGATCAATGAAGATTGTTGATAGGGGAGAGATTTAGAAAATTGAATAGAGTCAGAGTTTTTAATTCTGGATGTTCAAAACATTGTTACTTATAAATTTTTGAGTGTTGCAGATGTGATTCCAGACTACGATCCCGGTAGCCAAGTCTAAGGGGGAGTCTGAAGACGAGCTCAAAACAAGGGGGAGCTTGTAACCGGAAATCAAGGTGTCGATCCCTAAATCACGAAAGCTTGACGAAAGGGGGAGCCTGAAGATAGTGAATTTGATAGAGAAAAGAAGATAAAGATAGATGGATGCTTACAGTGTTAGACAATTTGGAAAGAGTGTGAAGACTGATCAAGACTGAAGAAGTGTCATGATAAAGACTCGACACTGAAGACTTTGTCAACATCCAAGGGGAGTCTGTTAGTGCACTATGTCTGTCGACTTCGTCTTGTATCAAGTCATGTAACAAGATAGGATAAACCAGTGCTCGGGATGTTAGAAACTAGGGTTTATGTGTTTGTTAGTAATTTCGCTTGAAATAGCCAAAGGCTATTTCACACGAAATTAACAATGGTAATTTCGCTTGAAATCACCCTTGGCCATTTCAAGCGAAATCAACACACCTATAAATAGTGGAGCCTAGTTTATCATTTGTAACTTTCGGATCTGAGTAGCGAAGCTCTGCCGAATTGTCTCCAGGTGCTGTAAGACTATTATATCAATACAAGAGACATTATAATCGAATCAAGCTGTAAACAAGTCCGTTTCTCTGAATTCCACCTTAGATTCAGATCCAAACTCTTCTGAACGACTCATTCAGGTCGCACAACGATCCTACAATTAGGCCGAGCCCATGTCTTAACGTTATTGGGCCATAATATTATTGGGCCATAATATTATTGGGCTTAATGTTATTGGGCCTTAGCCCATATGTTTTGATATTGGGCTTAGCCCATGTATTCATGTTATTGGGCTTAGCCCAAGTATTTTGATAAGCCCATTTGTAAATATAAGCACATTTGTAAATATAAGCCCATTTATAAAAATAAGCCCATTTGTAAATATAAGCCCATTTATAAAAATAAGCCCATTTGTAAATATAAACTCATTTATAAAAATAAGTCCATTTGTAAATATAAGCCCATTTATAAAACATCTTTCATTTTATAAAAATCACTATACATGGAGTTTTTAGTTAAATAGAAGACATATAAGTTTTATAAGTTTCTAAAATTTCGACTTTTGTTAACGGTAATATATATATATATATATATATCCACGCCGAAAGATCGCCTAAGCGTCGTAGTAACTCCTCGGAATGGCGATATGTTTATAGATTTGCCCGTCGTCCGATTTAACCATAAGTTGTGGCCGAAGGCTCAGAATGTATGTAAGTTGTTTTTAAGGCGTATTTACATGTAGTCTTGTAAGACTTTAGTCGAAATGTACATTGTGTTTATTTGTACCATTGTATTCAAGTTCCTAGTTATCATACATGTAACTAATACAAACAAATAACATATAGCACATAAGTTGTTAAGTTAACTAAATATATATTTTCTCAAAAATATATATTTATATCAATTTTTGCTTTTATAAAAACTATTCTTTAAAATCTTTTTAATCTAATAAAGATTTTGTCAAAAAAATAATAGTTTTTATAACTTATGATTTTTAAGAAAAATGGCCATATTTCCTTTGAAATATATACTTTGCCATGTTTATATAAAACATATCTTTTTCTTATAAAATCACCAATAATCTTCTCATATTTTCTTAATAAAAACATATGAGATTTATATCAAAATCTTAACAAGATGAAATCAATAACATGTAGGGTTTTGGTATGATCATAACATAAGTTAACTAGTTCAAAATCCATGCTTTACTTCTAGTTTTAACAAACTTTTTATAAAAACCCATCTTGTATGTTTCTTTTTATAACTTTGTAAAAGTATTATTTTTAGTGAAAAACCTCTTATACTTTAACAAAATCCAAGATTATGATCATCCATCTACACATTTATGTTTAACAAAAACCCTTAAACATTAACATGTATACTTGTTAGATTATGTTTTTAAACATCATCTAACAAGTTATTCATATGCTAATCATCAAAACTAGATCAAATATGCAAGTAATCATCCTTAAATCACAACATAGACACACTTTTATATCATGATTATTATTTTGCTTCTTTGTATTTTCATATTATTTTGTATGATTATTTAGTTTATTACATGTTCTTTAAACAAATAATGAATAAATAAGTATGAAAAAGAGATTTTAGAAGCTTACTTCTAGCACTAATGGCTAGGGATGATCTTGATGATGATTAAGAAAAAGAAAAAGTGTGGATCTTGGTGTTTGGAAGCTATGGAATGGATGGAATGGCTTGCTTCTTCTTGTTGTTGCTTTAGATCACCTTAAGTAACTTCAAGCTCCATTTTGATCATCAAAAAGTGTTAAAAAGATGAATGATTTTGGTGGGTGTTCTTGGCTAGAATATGAAGGTTGAGAGAGTTTCTTAACTATGTGAAAAATAAGGTGTAAAGTAAGATGAAGTGCTTTAGTGATTATGGATCAAATGTTATAAGTCTTTCACCACATTCACCCACTTGTGCAAGTTGCAAGTGAGTAGTAATAATCTAGATATTTAGGGGAACAAAGGTGAAAAAGAGGGGGTCCCACACAAGTGGTTATAACCGTGAATGGGGAGGGGGGGTACCCTTGTTTTTGCTACTTGATTTCCTTAGTAAAAATGTGTTAGTTTTTGAGATGTTATGTTAGGAATACTTGTATGCTCAAGTGTTTAAGTGATTAGAGGGTGTTAAGTGGCCATTACTAGACCATAATGATCCAATTAACACTAGATGGTCATTAAAAAAAGATTTGATATTGTTCGGATATTCGTTTCGAATTGTTTCCGTTAGACGTTATTTGAACGCTAAGTTGTGTAACTTGTGTGAATTGATGTAGTTATTGGTTCGGATGATACCAGAAGGTATCCTCATATGAATTCTATGTTAAACATCATTTTTACATGTTGTATAAATATTAAAAAGCTGATTTCTGCAAAATTTCTGCGGAAAAGTGTTGAAATCGTCGCTTTTAGTGCTTTTCGGGCAATTTTTAGTGTTATCGGACTTCGGAAAGATTTTAAATCAAACTTTTTCATTCCTAGTTAGGGTTTAATATATATTAGATGTTGGACTTTCGTCTGAGTCCTAAAGATGTCATTTAGATGGTTTCTGCGGATCCTGCATTTTCGTTAGAATACTAGTTTACTAGGTGCTTTTCTAGTAGTTTCGATGCATTGTTTAAATTGTTTCAACTGTATTCAATAAAAATGAATCATGTGCATCCTAAATAAGTATTCCATGAGTATTCTAATTGCATGTCACGAAATACACAGTTCGGGTGTTTCAAATGCATAAAAATGTAGCTAAAATGAGTACTTTTGGTGTAAGAAAGTTACCGAAAAGTGACAGTTGTCACAACAGGCACCCACCCTTCCGGATTGCACATGTTCACATTATTAAAACCCAAACTTTGACGAGATTTTGAAAACACCAAAGGCTCAAAAAGCCTAAAACAAACCATCTAAGCACATGTTCACATAGTATTGTATTAAGAATCTAAACGCATGTTTACTTGCGTTAGGGTCCTAGAAAGGTTTTAGACTAGGTCAAGAGTATTACTAATAACCTAATTCCCTATAACCATGGCTATGATACCAACTTTTATGTAACACCCCGACCGCGTAATACAACAAACCACGGCGGAAACGTCGAGGAGTCATGTCACAGAATCATTGTTTCACAACACATGGTATTTGAAGTTTCATTTTATTTCGTTAATAGACTCGTTGTTTTGATATAAACCAAATAAATACAAACAATTATCTTTCAAGTTTTAAAGTGACTAAGGCACGCGTCCATCCTATGTGTAGCAAGCAATCAACAATCGTCACATAATAGAACCTGAAACATATGTGAAAACAGTCAGCATAAAAATGCCGACGAGTACATAGGTTTTGTATGTCAAATTCATGGCTTTGAATTCATATTGCAATACCTCGTCCAACCTCGAGAGTCGACGAGTGTAATCCTTGAAATCAAAAAGTGTTTGACATTGCAATATGTTTTATCGGCTTTACAAGTTGATATAAGTAAAACAAAAGCATTGTAGCTATGAATCTTGACTGAAAACATTTGTCTTTGTAAAACCAAGTAGTAAATCGTCTCGAAAGTAAACATTGTATGGTTTATATCTTTAAGTAAACATCGTTGTGTGACATCGTTTGAAAACATTCGTCCAAGTGATCTAGATAACGCTATGACATGTAATGTGATAAAAGCACTTATATATAGGAAGTACCAGCAGTGCTTTTATCATATTACACATGTCCCGTTATCTAATCACTTACCATAAACCAATTGTCCAAATCGTCTGTATTTTAAACCATCATTCAATCGTTCGTGTTATAAACCATCGTTCAATCGTCCGTGTTATAAACCATCGTTCAATCGTCTGTGTTTTAATTGTGAAATACAACTTTTGGCCATTCTTTAATGAATACATTCAAACCTGTGTAACTCGACTATACCACCCATGGGGTATCTTTAATAGACCTTGAAAGGACTCTTCATCAAGACTAACAAATCAACACATGATTTGTTAATCAAAAAACAGTTTCTGTCGTTATCCACATTATCCACCAACTCCATGGGAATAGTCCGATAACGGGATTTGTCAGATCCTATGGTACCATAACATACTACTGGTCGGCTTGATCAAAGCTAATGAATGTCATTCGTGTTATGAATTAACGCACCAACAAGTTCATACACATTATTGAAATCGTCGTGTTTTATATAAACCATAGTCTTTGTTTTGAAAACTTGAAAAGCATTTAGCACATATGAGTCACCCCAAAACAATTGAAAGCATAAAAGAGGGGAGCTATGTACTCACTTGGGATTGCTAAGTATCCTTGAATCAAGTGAAGTATCAAGCTACGTACGTGTCCTAACGTGTCCTAACATTGGTAACTATGTTAAACTAACGGTACATAATCGGAGGAATCGGATAGAATGAGGTCTTGTAAACCAAATGAGTGTTGGAACTCATATGAAATGGTTTAACAAAGTCTACATTCTGATTTGGAATGAATCCTAAATGCTTTTTACCTGTTATGACCCGTTAAGGTAGTTTACGCTACTTTAACGCGTCATTTGCGCAATTGCGCGTTCGGATGGTCTAGCTAGTCCTATGATAAGTCTTATATGCCTAAACATGTTTAATAATGTTGCAATATCAGTTTAAGTGTCAAAATTTATGTTACATATGCTTAAATTGAATTTATGCGCGAAAAGGGAATTTTGGTAATTTTCCTAAGGCATGTAAACTACCTATCATACAACTAACCAAACGACGTGACCATAAGGTATAACCTCTGGAGGTTATTCCCTATACAACTATGGTCACTATATGTGTTTGGTCGGATCCTAATTATTGACCAAACGGGTCGGGTTCGAAAGTCTAAGCGGTTGTTAAGACCGCTTGACTTACGACCCTAAATAAGCACTAAACTAGAAGTGACGAGTAAAACATGTTAAAACATGTTTAACTATGTTGAAAAACTTATTTGGTATCAAAACAAAGTGTTTTGATACCCAAAAATAGTTCCGTCGCAAAATGCACATAATCGTGCATTTTGACCGAAACTTTGACTCATCACTTCGACTAGTCAACGTGGTAATCAGTAGGTATAGTCGCAAGGGACTATAACCATCGTGATTACGATCACGTCACAAAGTTCAATTGAACTTTGTCTTGACCAATTCATGGTCTAAGCCGAAAGTCAAACATTGTTTGACTTTTAGCTTGAAATAGCTAGAAATGAATAAACAAGACTAGTTAGAACACTTACAAGTGTTCTAGGATGAAAATATGACTAAGAAGACACAATTAGGAAGCCTCCAACAAGTGGTAGCCTCCAAGTAGAGCAGGTGTGGGAAAGAAAGAATGAATGAGCAATAGATGAAGCAAAGGTGAATGGTATTTATAGTAGTTCATGGATTGTAGGATCTTGACATGTGGATTATGTGTTCTCCAAGGATTAATCTCCACCATACATGTGTTTGGACCTGATTAATAGCCTTGTAGAACACATTACTTGGTCCCCAAACAAGAAAACAAACAAACAAAACCATAAAATTAGCTGATTTTCAAGGAAAAAAGCTTGTTCCAGCTACAAGATTCGCGCCCCGCGACCCAGTACCATTCAGGGGTCGTGCCCCGCGAGCCATGGCAGACCAGAACTTTCCAAAGTTGGCAGAAATGGTCCCTGCAGCTCCAAAACTTGTTTTTCGACGCGTTTAACCCCCGTTAACCTAATTTCAAGGCTTTATAAGGATGTTAAAGCATAGGGGACTTGAAATATGCTTGGAAATATTGTGTATGTCGGTTGGTTTGGTCGTATGATCGCGTTTTTCGGTTAATTACGATGAAACTCGAACGGACGCGAAAACGATCCAAATTACGCGACGAAGGGTATTTTTGTATTCCCATCACTAAAATACAATATTTTAATGATTAATTTTTTTTTTTGGATGTGCGGATATGGTCAGAACGCAGAATATGCACGAATTTGCATACTTTAGCAGTTTTGACGCTTTTAGTCCCAGTTGATCAAATAAGCATATTTTCTCATACCGAAACCCTCAAAGCTTATTTATAAGCTATGTTAAGGGTATTTAGGGTATGTTTAGCTTATGACCTTGTTCCGGAGTGTACGTCGCTACGAGAATCGGCAGACTTTCGTAGTTTGTCGTAAATAGTCCTTGTGATTGAATAGATTTGTTTTTGACATACCAAACCCTTCAAAACTTATTTCTAAGTTATGTAAAGGATATTTAGGGTATGTTTAGCTTATGTCACTATTCCGGAGTGTACGTTGTGTTAAACTAATTACGTTTGTGTAATAGTTTATGTAAAACTTCCAGAAAACTTTTCGAAAGTTCGAAATCATACGAAATTTGATATATGTAATTATCGCATGTAGTTATACAAATCCCGAGAATGAAACACAAGATTTCATTGGATTCATATTTGTATGATGGTCGTAAAGGCACAAATGTTACACTTCGAGAGAAGGGACCTTCGAGAGAAGGGACCCTTTGCACGAAGGAACCCTTTGCACGCACGAAGGATCCTTCACACTGTCACACCCCGAAATTATCAGAGCATTGGCGTGACTGGACTGGTATCTTCATTGCACAGCGGAAGCAAATAAGCTAAGACTTTTAGTATGTGAACGCCCACTAAGTACTCGACTCTTCATGGTTCTCCTATTCCAACCGTTCCATAATTTCTGAAAAGTAACCTGAGAAAGAAACATGCGAAAAATCAACATAAAGTTGAGCGAGTTCATAGTTTGTTTGTAAAAGATTTGAAATAAATCTTTTGAATAACCGGTTTTTGAAGTATTGTTGAGAAAAACGAATTTAAAATCATTTTCTTGTCGAGTTACATGAAACTCTATATGAAAACATAGTTTGTGTCACGTATAAATCAAGTTTTCATGTATAATTCAAGTATTCATGTGTACACCAAGTACTTATGTATAATTCTAATTTTCTTGAGTACCCCACGTACTTCAAGTATAATTCCCTTTTTCTTGAGTACCCCACGTACTTCAAGTATAATTCAAGTTTTTCTTGAGTACCCCACGTACTCAAGTATAATTCCCTTTTTCTTGAGTACCCCACGTACTTCAAGTATAATTTCAAGTTTTCTTGTATTAAATGATTGTTTATACAAGGACATTAAGGCATGTGATGACATAGGGAGCATTATTATTGGCTCCTTTAACTGTGTCGATTACCCTTGACGGTGTCGATTAACCTCGACTGTATCAATTTCCCTTGACTGTGTCGATTAACCTCGACTGTATAGATTACCCTCGATTGTGTCGATTAACCTCGACTGTGTCGATTACCCTCGACTGTGTCGATTACCCTCGACTGGGACACCGAAGCACTCAAGAGGTCACATAAGGACCATGAGTGGGGCTCGGCCGTACCCGTTGGATCTAACCCTCGTCCCTAATTAAGTTTTAATGGCATCTCAATATCTAGTCTATGCTCACATGATCTAGTATTTTCTAGGCATTTCTTAAAGCACATCATACTCGGTTCTCGTCCTCACCAAGAGTGCTTCTTGTATTTTTACCATTTGTAAAAATTGTAATATTTGTGACATGTATTTCACCCCCGAGAGTTATAAAAACCAAAAATAGTTAAAGAAAAGGGGGAGCATGAACTCACTTGTTTTGTAAAACCGGTATCTAATATAAGCTTTTCGTAAACCATTTGTGTTCTTTGTAACATGGTTTATAAATATATAATTCTTGTATGCTTTGCAAAAAGTGCATGTCTTTCCACCCCGAAAACATTTAGAAAAATGTAAAAATGTGGGGTTATGAACTCACCTGAATATTCCTGTGCATAGCTAGCTATATACGACTTCATGATGTCGTTTCCAAGACTTGACTTGCTAGCGTGCATTCTACAATATTCCTACCACGGAATACCTAATAAGTTTCTAAATAACGCAGTAACTAACTACGTGTAATCGAGTTCTACCGAATCGTTGATCGAACGATTTGGCGGTAAATAGTTAACTTAATGAAAATGACTAAGTTAAACTGCCGCGAGAAGTCGTTTGAGTATGTAGGAATATTCGTATGAAAGTATTATATAATAAGCTTGTATTATATATATATTGCGTCTTGTATATTTTTGCCAAAATATATGTATATGCCGTTTCGGCGTTCGTAATAAATATAAAATATTATATTTATTTTATAAGAACTTCATCGAGTTGTTGAATAGATAAACTGTATCTATTTTGTAAAAGAATTCGTGTGTTTGAAATAAATATACATCTATATTTATTTTATAAAACAAGATCGTGTTGTTTGATATTTGAAATAAATATATAAGCTATATTTATTTTATAAAAGCGTTTCTGAGCTTCGATGTTTAAACTAAACATAAATAGTTATGTTTATTTATAAAGGATTTCCGAGTTCGTTGAAATAATATAATAATAACTATATTTATTTGTCGTCGAAATAAATTCCGTATCGTTGTTTTCGTAAGTTGTAAGTTGTTGTCGAAAGAACTCTATATTTGTATCTCGTTTTATAAAAGTCACTCAAAAGCACATTTAGCTTTATAATAAAACTCGTTTTATTTTACGGATTTTCTCGAAAAACGGGCAGAGTTTCCTCTGTTTTTGGACGCCCAGACAACACTAGTTGTCGTTATTTTGTCAAAAATTCAACAATTGTCAATAGGCGATATATATATATATAATTTTCATCAATCGACAAAACGTAAATCATCACTATTGTATAAACGTTATTTAATCGCTAATGGTTCGAGAGCTCGTTTCACGTGAGTAATAAAGTTATAGAAATAACATAAATAGTCGCGCCGTAAATCTTTACCGAATCTTCGCGTTGGGATGATCGACTGAGTTGACCGGGTCAACTGAGTTGACTAGGCTTGACCGAGCTGACTCGGTTTGACCGAGTCGACTCGTTCCTAGAAACCCGAACCGAAACCGAGCCACATAACCACCTCCACCCTACTGTCATCATCATCTTCATCAGCCGGAGGTCCAGTATCAACATCAAAACCACCTGAGCATCAATCTGAACCAACGAATCCCGAAACTTACTTGAAAAACCCAAACCAAAATAAATCTTGAATCTGAACTAATCATACCTTGAATCTGACTCGAGTGACCGAACCGTGACCTGGGCCAAAGGTGAACTATGTGAACCGAGACCCATATCTGCCCGAAGCCGCGTCTAAACGAAACCCGAACCAAATTTAACCACTATATCTGACCTGATGATACGTGAAACTCGATGGACCGAAGCAAGGACCACTGGTCCGAGACAGGGACCACCGGTCACCACCGTCACTGACTGAACTCGAACCCAAATCAGAACATTACAAGCATCATCGGAGATCCTGTCGGAGAACGAAACCGCCACCGGATAAACGGTCCGAGACAAGGACCGCCGGACCGTCACCTGCGCTCCGTCTCTCTCCTTCGCCGATTCCCTCTCTCTTCTCGATTGCTCTCTCTCTCCTCTGTTTGTCTCCGCCGTCGCACCACCACTGGACTGTGGTGGTGGTGGTGGTGGTCCGATTGTCTGTCGAAGAGGAAAGAGGGGAGGGGGTGAGAACAGGGGGTGGGTGTGAGGGTTTACCGGAGCTCCGATCGGAGCCGGTTCGTCGCCGGAATAAGCACCGGAGAGGGAGAGGGGACCGAGTGGTAGGGGAGTGTTGTTGTTGTCTGTGTTATGGTTTATTTGTGAGGAAAAGAAGTGCAGGTTTGTGTGTATTAATAGAGTTCAAGGCTTTTATTGTCTATTGAGCAATTAAATGACATTCAGGTCATTTGTTTTATTTTTAGGGTTAAAATCTTTTATAGAGATTTAATGAAAGCTAATATCTTATGAGTAGGTTTAGGCTTGTGGGTTTTGGGCTTGGGCCCGGGGCCCACATGTCCATCTCATGTGTAAGTGGCCCGTAATTCCTACGAGACCCGATATCGTGACCCACATTCCACGAGCATAAAATATTCGTGTAACATCCATATTTTTCAACGTCATCAGTATTTCGTATGGTTTCAGTCCGTTGTCATTTGATGTTTCGCAGATTCCACTCGAATCTTCATGCGCGTACTGTATAGCTGAACAAACGTTTCTGGGCACTCCAAGGGCCTGGTTAAGTTAATTAGCGTCATAAGCACTATTTATTATCGCGTAATCACTTGTTAATCATGTAATTAAGGGCGTAATTTTACCGGTTGTCACACACACGAGAGTCCATTCGCTCCTAGGGTGCTTCGCACGAATGGTCATTAGTATAAATAGGAGTGTTTATGTTCTCATTTGTAACCTTTGAACTTTGGTAGCGAAGCTCTGCCAGTTTGGTTTCTCGATTCTGTAACATCAAATCATCAATGAAACCAATGATTATATATGATATCTTGTGTGTGTCAACATTCCTAATGGATTCCGCACATTACGGAGTGCTTATTTGAATCGGCCGGAGCATTTTCAGGAGCGAAATGGTCCTCACAAGTGGTATCAGAGCTTGGAGGCCGATTTCAGCGACTAGCAACACAAGAATCCAGCATATTTCATCCAATTGAAGACTTTTTCACATCTCTCTTCTATTCTTTCTTTTTTTATCAAATTCAGAACGAATTCATGGATAAATTGGACTAATTTTTGGACATATTGTGCGAAATACACTAATGATTAACCCTTGAACAAACTAGACCAAAATCCAATCAGAATCATTGAAAAATTATGAAAAAAATGTCAAAATAGGTAACTTGATCTTCGAGAGAAGGGACCTTCAAGAGAAGGGACCTTCGAGAGAAAGGACTTTCGAGATAAGGGACCCTTAGCACAAAGAGCTCATCCCCTTCGCGCGAAGAGCCATATTTCAGTTGTTTGTTTGAAAAAGTACCCTTTGTACGAGTGGCAATATACCATTCGCACCAAGTGACACTTCCCTTCGCACGAAGAACCTGTTTGACTAAGTTTGATTTTTTCAGGTATTTTTCACGAAATTCAAGATTCTGACAAAGATGGAGTATAAATGTTTTTCAATGTTAGCAGAAATTATTCTTGAACCCGAACAAATGGTCGAAGAAATAATAGAAGACGAAGGAGAAATTTGTTTCGGTGAAACTCCCGAGGAATCTGATACTTTGAATTCTTCTTCTGAAGAAATAGTAAGAGAAGAATTTGATGTGTATAAAATGTTTGAAGATTTATATTACAGTAGCATAGGAAATAGTGTGATGCAAAGAGCGGAAGAAAAGATAGAAATCATGGAAGAATTTATCGAAGTGTCGAGGGTAAGGGATGAAGAAGATTAGGCTTACATAGCTAATAAAACTATGATGCCTCGGTTTGATGAAGAAGAGAAGAAAGATGAGTTAGTTGTTGAACAAAATGAGGGTGCAAAATTTGTAGTAGATGAAAGTGAAAAAGTCGAAGAGAAAACTGACTTTCAGTTTGAGAAGGGCATGGAATTGTGCAAGTCATGTGCCGAAAAAGACGGATTTTAAAAACAAAAGTGCAAAGAACTTGACAAAATAAAAGAAGTTTTAAAACAAAAATGCACTGAACTTGTAGAAAAAGATAAAGTTCTCAAACAAAAGTGCCTGGAAAAATGCATAACATGTTTTGAAAACAACAAACAAATTAAAGAATTGAAAAAACAAAATGATCATTTGGCTTATGATTACAATCAGATGAAAGAAGCATATGATACGATGAGTAGCAAAACTAAACAATTTGTTGACCTTAGCCGTGAAAATGATGCTACAATAATGTTGCTTAAAGCTACTATGATGGATAAACAAAAAGCAATTAATATTCACATTGAGAAAATCGCAGAGCTTAAGCAAGAATTAGAAAATGCAAGAATTGAAACGGAAAGAGTCAACAATAAATTGGTTAGTTATTCAACTTCGTCATGTGTGCTTGATCACATTTTCCCAAAACAGACAGAAAAAATGAATCTGTGGAGAAAATTGTTAGAAATAGAAGCAAAGGGTCGGGGTATCATTGTTAGTGTAGTAATGTCTATCGCCTCCGTCAATCAGTCCGTAGCAAGAAACTGAAGAAAACTAGCTTTATATTGTAATATTTAGTTAGAAAAGGCAGGTGGCATTTATGTAATTAATGAGATCTCTCATTAAAGCATTGGCCTATAAATAGGACCCTTAGGGTTATCATTTAGAACTTTTTGCCATTTGCTACTTTGGAGAGCTAGGAGCTAGAGAGAGAAAGTAGAGAGAGAAAGTGCAAGAGGTAATTCACGGTACTTGTAGGATCGGTTTTTTACTCCCGAACTATTGCGTATCGACACGTGTGACGTGCGGAATCCGTACACGTGAGTGGACCGAACACGAGAAGCGTACAATAATATGTTCAAGGAAAGATAAATTCAAGACACGATTCAAAGATGTCGGGAATTGGCGAAGAGTTTTATAATATGTTCTATAACGCTTTCACATCTGAAGAAACTCCAGTGACACCAAAGAATGCTACAACTGTGATATCTGAGAGTTTGAATCATGATAACGTGTACGAAAATCATCTGAGACCACCAAAGCTTATGAATATCGAAGATTATCACTGGTGGTGTGAAAGATTTGAAAACTGGGTGCAAGCCTATGCGTATGATAGTTGGATCATGTTAACAATAGGATATGAAAAACCAAGAAATGAAAAACATGAATTAATCACACTTAAACAATTCACAGCTGATGATAAAAAGGAACATTCAAGTGAATTAAGAATGATAACTCTACTTCAACAATCTGTCAGAGAGGATATTTTCTCACTACTTCAGCATGGTGAAACGTCTAAGTCAATTTGGGAAGCATTAAAGTTGAAAGCTGAAGGTGGGAAGGATATCAAGAAAAACAAGATATCGCTGTTGAAGAAGGAGTTTGACTTGTTTGGTTGCATGAAGAATGAAACAGTTCGTCAAATGATAGAACGGTTTTGCCATCTGAAAATTGAAATGGAAAGGTTTGGAATCCACAAAGAGAGAGAAGAGATGGTGGATAAACTCGTCGAGGCATTGCCACATGAGGAAGATTGGAAAACCTATGTGATAGTTTTGAAAAATGATGATAAATTCGATGAGATGACGTTAGAGAGTTTGATTGAGAAAATAGAGGGACATAATTTGTTGCTACAAAAACAAAACAAGATGTCTAGCTCTAGTTATCAACAGAATGTTGGTCTGTACTATCGCAGAGGAATGCTACAAAACAACGAATCTCCAAAGATCAAAACTGCGTTTAGTGCAGATAAGACTGGTGACTCGTCAAACAACAAATCTTCGAGCTATGATCCAGGATATCATTCTTCATCTGCATCAGCATCGTCAAAATCTAATCCAAACCAGGATTGGAAAAATTCTCCACTTTTGAACAATGAGTTTCCTCAACAGCACATGAGCTTCTTAGCTTCTATTCTGGTATCTTACGAAGGTGTAATTGCAGGTAAGATCGGGAATCCAAACATGACGAAGGAGGATTACGATCAAGTCGATCCAGAAGAGATGGAACGCATGGACATTCGCTAGTGCATGGCAAGCGTTATCTGAAGAGCTCAAAGATTCATGGAAATAACTGGCAAAAAGTACTTGGAAGGCCCATACATGAAGATAGGTTTCGATAAGAACAAAGTCACTTGCTTCAAGTGTAAACAAAAGGGGCATTTCAAGAGAGAATGCACGAACAACAAAGCTGATGATAGCGTTAATCCTTTTTATTTGGATTACTACAAAAAGGCTATTTATCATCAGAATAACGAGCAACCAACAAGAAAGCAGATTGATGAAGGTCCTTCTAAAGAAAAGAAACAAGCTGTATTGACACTTCGTGATCGTAGTGAATCCAGTATACAAAATGAAAAATCTGTTTGGGATAATTTTAATTGGGAGGATTACTTAGATGAGAAGGAAGGCGTTAGAATTGTAATTCATGATGATGAAGGGTATGATTGGAGTCAACATGACAAAGAAGATGGAAAAGCCAAGGCAATGGTTGCTGAGATCAAATAAAGTCGAGAAGAAAGGCATGCTCGCATAAGGTTGGATGAAGTGTATGATGCCTATAAGGAAGCAACACAAGCAGGCAGGTGGAGTAAAGAAAAGGAATGCTTTGTCGATCCTCAAGGAAACCCAACAGTTGATCCTGAGAAGGTTGATTTTAAAGCATGAGTTGCTGCAATACCTACTGTGAGTGTTTGGTGCAAAGGCCTTGAGGAGATTCCAAAGTATAAAGAAAAGGTTGAAGATGGCATTAGGAAGGTGATATATGCCAGTTTGGAGAAGAAGAAGAAGAAAACGGTTGAAGAGATTATTGATGAGAGTGAGAAGCTGGTGAATGAGGTAAAGAAGGTTGTTGAAAAATCTGAGGAAGCTGTTGCAGAAAAACAGCACAGAATCAACAAGCAAACGAAACTACGGTGCCAATCACTGAGGTAACAACTCAAACTGATTCTTCTGATCAATCAATTGAGAATAAAGCTGAAAAACAGTGCAAGAAATGCATGGAAACATGCAGTGCTTGTACTGAAAAGGATGAAAAGTTTAAAATCAGAGACATTGAATTCACTAAAATAGAAAGAATTTTCAAAGATAAATGTCACGAAATGATTGAAAATGAAAAGTTCTTGAAACAAGAAAATGAAAAGCTGAAACAAAGATGTGATGATCTTGAAAATAAAAATAAAATGTTGAAAGAAAAGTGTTCAGATGTTTGCAACGAATGTGTTCCAAAAGATAAAACAATTCAAGAGTTGCAAAAAGAATATGATGGAATGAAATTGTCATATCATACCGTAAAAGAAGCTTATGAAACTTTGAAAAGTAAAGTCAAAAGTTTAGATGATAGATTGTCTGCATGTCAGAAAACAACTAAATTTCTTGAAGCTAGATATGAAGGTAAACAAATGGTTTTAAATCAATATATTGATGATGTCGCTAAGCTTAAACAATAATCGGCAGATAAAGAAAAGTTGGTCAATAAACTGCAAAGTTATCATGCTTCTTCATACATTCTGGAACGTATTTTCAACATCACACCCGATGGGAAAGAGTCAGAAAAGAACAAAAAGGGAATTGGGTCTGAATACCATCAGGTTCCACCACCGTTGGAGAATAATTATACATACTATGATGGCGAGAAGGTGGAAAAAGCAATAATCATGGTTGACCAGTTACCCGACAACATCGATGTGACTTACACCAAATCTAATTACATCAGTGATTCAGAGGTGGTCGGTAAGGTCGTTGAAAGTGTTCTAGCAAAGGAGTCTACCAAAACAGATAAGTCTGAATCACAAGATGAAATTGAGGGAAGTTTTCATGATAGTCATCTTAAACACTCAAAATCTGAAAAAAGTTGTGAATGATGATTCAAAAGGATTGGTTTATACCATGATTGGATCGGACAAACTATTTTTGGATAATGAATTCCCAATTCAAAATGTGATTTCAGATAAAATCAACGAAGTTTTTAAATTGGTAGAGATTCAAAAGTCTGAAATTTCAAAATTTGCTAGAAAAGGTCACAAAACTTTTTATAACAAACCTGGTTACAAAAAGAAAAACATGAAGGCTGGGTTGGGTTATAAAAGTAAACAGAATTGGAAAAGAAATGAAACGCCAAATTATCAGGAAAAGATGAACTTTGTTCACGGAACAAGTTCTAAAGAAGAGAAAGAACTCCAATTTAGACGACAGTCTAATGAAGAGTTCTATGCTCAAAATAAAAAGCAACAACAACAGGTTAAAGATGTGTCCAAGAGAATATGCTTTAAGTGTGATCAAATTGGACATCTCAGTCGAAATTGTCCAAATCTTAAACCTGTTGATGTTGAGAAAAAGAAGTCTGATGTTGTGAATCAGAAATCAACCAAGTTTGAATCAAAGCAAACTTGGAAGCCGAAAATGTCAAAGGCTGGCTCACAACAAACATGGAAACCGATGACACCCAGATTTCGAACAACACAAAGTTGGAAAACAACTGTTGATGCAACAAAACCAAACCAGTTTTAGAAAACAAAAGTTGTTGTTCAAAATCAAAATGCTCAAAATGAATCGCATTTTTACAAAAGAAGTGCTTCGAAAGGACAAACTTGGGTTGAAAAGAAACCAACGGTTTCTGTGAGTGATAATCGGAATGAAAATTCATTTGTGAAAAATGATAAAGATTTTCCAAAGTTGAATGAAACGTATTGTGTTGAAATGCCTAAGGTCAAACAGACCTGGGCTAACTTGTTCAAGTAATTGAGTAAGTTTGAATGTGCAGGTGCTCAAGAACTTTGAAAAATACCAAAATGGAGATGAAAGCAGCCTGGCACGAGAGGAAGAGGCTGCTGAACCCTGCAACTGAATCAGGGAGTTTGTTTCTGTAAATACATAACTATATTTCTAAAACCCTAAAAACTGAAAATTTAAAAACCAAAAATATGTTTTTATTTTGTCAAAAACTTGAAAAATCAAAAATATGTTTGTTTTTTAATTTTTGTCAAAAATTTACAAAAAAAATATGTTGAGTGAATATGCCGAAACCCTCACGGCTGAACAAACATGATTAATTTCACAAGATTGAAAAACGGTTTTCAAACTGTCGAATATCGATGTGTTATAAATCATGGGGGTATATTTTCTGCAAAACAGAGCATGTGAAGCAGAAAATGGATGGCGAGTCAAAGCTATCTACATCAGGTTGTGAAATTTTCTTTAAATGTTTTGAATTTTAGGGGGAGTAAAAATTTTAGAAAATACAAAAACATTAGAAAATTTGTAAAAGGCCAAAAACATGATAAAATTCAAAAATTGAGTTTTTGTGTAAAAAGAGGAAATGATATTACATCAGTAGACAATCACAATACGCAAAAGAAATGGAAGGTTAAAATGTGATAAACGGTCTCACTGATGATATGCCAGTAGGTTTTTACACGCTTAGTAGATTTTTTTCGAGATATAAACCTAAATACTAATACTTACTTATCTCGTGGGGAACATCTCTCGGATATATGGGTAACCCCGAAATCTTGTTTGAGAGATTGCCTTATTCTGAGATACTAGGTCTTTATACTGTTTGATATCTGGGGTATTATACCTGGTCTTTTGATATTGCGGAAGCAATGGCCTAGACCTCGTATAATACTTTATGCGCTTTTTAAAGCTTACCCTCTGCATAAAAATTGAAAAATATCGAAAGATATGAATCAATTGCAGTTGAAGAAAAGATTCCCTAAAGGAAGCACACCTAAAGTCGAGCCTTCATCTCTTTGACTGAACGAAAGTTCATACCTGAGCTCTCAAGGTCTCGCACTAACCCAGAGAACAGATATTAAATTGGTATATTCACCTGTAAGACTGAATCTAGGGAATTTTGATACGGGAGTATATTCTGAGGTGGGAAACATGAATAAGTTAAGTCCTTAAAATACTAATCTCGTATCTCGAATCAATTTAACTTTGTGTGAAAATTTAAGTGGATCAGTATACTGACAATCTAAGTGAATCGTTTAGAACTTAAAGTGTTTAAAGCTCAACGGTGCTAGTGATTTGTCAAAAACTGATATGATCCTCTGACACGAACTCAAACAAAAATATTGTCTGTAAATATGTTTGTAAATATTTCTTTACTGCTTTCTGCTTCATAAAAAGTCAAAAGGATTTTGATTTCTGCTTTATTTTCGACAACCGATGTCCGAGAGCTGAGTTTCAAAATCTGAGTATGCTGAACGTGTTTCTGAAAATAAACAAGTTCATTAATTTGAAACTTGTAGTTTTAAAAACAAAAAAAAAATCAAAAACAGTTTGTGAACTCTCCAAGGTCATTAATTTGGACTTGGATGATTAACTGTGAGGGATTTGGATTCTTAAATTGTAAAAATCTGTTTGTAAAGAGCTAGGTTTTGATCTTGGATACTTAATACTGCTAAATCTAAAAAGCATTTTGATAGGGGGAGTAAAGTTATACTAAACCTGGATATATTAATATTTTTATATTTAGAGTCAGGTTCTTGATTAAAAGTGTTTGAGAGCCAGGTAATCATTCCTGGAAGAACTAAAAACGCTTTCACTGTCGAAATGTTTTAGCTTATGCTAAGAGAGCCAGGTTTTTCAATCCTGGATGATTAAAACGTTTTCACTTACAAATGTTTGAGAATTGCAGATGAAAGTTCCAGATTACGATCCTGATAGCCGAGTCTAAGGGGGAGTCTGAAGACGAGCTCGACGCAAGGGGGAGCTTGTATCCAGAAAGCCAGGTGTCGATCCCAAAAGCACGGAAGCTTGATGAAAGGGGGAGCCTGAAGAAAGAGTCTACCGAAAAGGGGAGCTGAAGCTGAAGACAGATCCACGAGGATTCTGTTCGAGCATGAGGGAGTCTATGTTGCTGAAGATGTGATAAAGCTTCAAGAAGACTCAGAGAGAGAGAGAAAGACAAGACGCTACGAGATTGACTGCGGCAATATCCAAGGGGGAGTCTGTTAGTGCAGTAATGTCTATCGCCTCCGTCAATTAGTCCGTAGCAAGAAACTGAAGAAAACTAGCTTTATATTGTAATATTTAGTTAGAAAAGGCAAGGTGGCATTTATGTAATTAATGAGATCTCTCATTAAGCCTTGGCCTATAAATAGGACCCTAATGGTTATCATTTAGAACTTTTTGCCATTTGCTACTTTGGAGAGCTAGGAGCTAGAGAGAGAAAGTAGAGAGAGAAAGTGCAAGAGGTGATTCACGGTACTTGTACGACTTTCATATCTTCTAATCGAATCACAGATTATTGTACAGTTCTCGTGTTCGGTCCACGCACGTGTATGGATTCCGCACGTCACACGTGTCGATACACAATTGTTCGGGAGTCAAAAACCGATCCTACAATCATCGTGTTCCACCTCCCATAAGGGAAGTGTACGCCCGGAAAAAGCCGGAAGGGAAGGAAAAGGCGATGAATTTAAAGTTAAAAACAGTTCAAACAAATCAAATCGATCAATTGCCTGATGATATTGATGTAACATACAATAAATCTGACGATGCTTGTGAGTCAGATCAAGTTAAAAATATGATTGAAAGGGTTTTTGAAGATGAAAATGAAAGTGATTCTACCAAGTTTGAAACTCCAAATTCAAATTTTGAAGATGAGGAAAGTTTTCCCAAAAATTACATTCCAAAATCTGAATCCAAGTTGAACGATGATCCGAATATGATAATATACAAGATGTTTGGATCTGACAATTTTTTTTCAGATGATGAGGTTCTGATTCAAAATGTGAATTTGAAAAAGCTTGAAAAAGTGTTTAAGCTGGTGGAAATCGAAGTGTCTGAGATTAAGAATCTTGCAAACACAGCAAGATATTTGAATTTCAAGAAAGATAAATCTTATTATACCAAACCAAGAAACTCTTACTTTCAAAAGAAAAATTTTTAAAATGAAAGATCTGGTTTGGGTTACAATAAGAAAAATAAGAACAAAGGGTTTCAAAAATCAATTTTTGTGAAGAACATGAACTTTGTTCATGTAACAAGTTCAGAAAGTGACAAAGAATCCCAATTTAGTTGACAAACTAATGAGGAATTCTTTGCATATAAGAAACAACTTCAACAGTCTAACAGTCGGATATGCTTTAGATATAATCAAGTTGGACACATTGTTCAAAAATGTCCACAAAACAAGCATAAGCCTGTTCATGTTGAAACAAAGAAATCATAAGTGAAGCACCAATGTTTGTACCAAAACAAATTCCAAAAAGAAAGAATGAATTTTTAAAAAGAAATGATCAAAATGATTCGAAGCTTTATGTAAAGAAAATTGTTTCAAAAGGTCAAACTTGGGTGGCTAAAAAGAAAGAAAATTTTGATGTTGAAAAACAAGCTTCTTCAACTGAAAAAGTTGAAAAAGTTGTTCAAAAGAATGTTAGTTTTTGCGAACCAAAACCCGTAGTTTTTGTCACACCCTGACTTTTGTGGAAGCGTATGATGTGTGACTGGTTTAATATCATTGCATTCAATCGTAATAAACAACTACATGATCAAAACGATGTTCATCCATTCATAAAATTTAAGTATTACAAACATTGTTTATTCAAGTTTTTAAAACACAACCTTCGACTAGGTTACAAACCAACAAAAGTGGATGACATCTAAACTTCTAGCTACGACACCTGCGTCCAAGATCCATCCTGTTAACTGAAATACATGTAATTTTGGAAAACATCAACAAAAGTTGAGCGAGTTCATGCGTCTTGTTTGTATACTGTAATTCTTGTAATCTTTGAGAGACTCCTTTGTAAACAGGTATGAAAAGCGTGTATGAACATGAATGTTTTACAAGGACTTTAAGGCATGTGAGGACATAGGGAGTACCGGTTATTACTCCTTGAGGACATGGGGAGTACTTGTTATGACTCCTTAAGTACATGGCAAGCACTCGTAATGGCTTATACCCTTGTTGATTTTCCTCGACTGTGTCAATTTCCCTTGACTGTGTCGATTTACCTCGACTGTGTTGATTACCCTCGACTGTGTCGATTTCCCTCGACTGGGACTCCGAAGCACTACTTGGTACTAGTTGCGACCATGAGTGGGGTTCGGCCGTACCCGTTAGATCTAACCCTCGTCCCTAATTAATGAATGTTTTTAATGGCTTGGTACTAGTTTTCACCAAGACTTTATGGCATTTTTAGCACTTCTTGGTATTAGTTTTCACCAAGAGTTTATGGCATTTTTAGTATTAAGTCTATGCTCACATGATCTAGTACTTCATAGGCATTTCATACCGTTTAAGTATTTGTAACATGTATTTCACCCCCGAGAGTTATAAAACCAAAAACAGTTAAAGAAAAGGGGGAGCATGAACTCACTGTTTTGCGTCTTCAGTACTCGTAACTCAAATCTCGTCAGCAAATACGACTACCTACAATGTGCTAGGGTCTATTAGACGAGCGGGCCGTGCCTTGCCTTAGTATTCATGTTTTGAGTTACGTTTTCTTTATGTCTTTACGTCATCCAGAGTCATAATACTTTTCAAGTATTTGTTTTCGTGTTTCCTTCCCAAGGATGGGAGTATTTCATACATGTATTCTCGTATTCTTGTATTTGTAGTTTCCAAAATAATATATTTTCACTTAGAAAATATACGTAGACTTGTTTTGTCCAAAATAATGTATCGTCAAGAAAATATATATTTTTCTTCAAAAATCATGTATCTTCTAAATATTCTAAGAAAATATATTTTTACTTCCAAAAGTAATATATTTCCTCTTTGTCGAAAATATGATATACTTTGTAATAATAAAAATCATACTTTCGTTTCTTTTGTATCCAAAATAGCATTTACCAAAAATATATTGTAACGGTACTTCTCGGAATATTTCAAAAGTTACGTTATTGCGTTCGGTTTCACAATATCAAGTGTGTAACTTATATATTTCATTCCATGTAATTTTTGGTATTATTTTGGTGTTGTAAATTCTTGGTATTTGTGAGTTATATTATTTTCCCTAAAATAATATAACTACTTCACATAATCACACACAATGTCTTTAATGTAAATATATATTCTAAATACATATTTACCCATTTTTATTTGTAAAAACCAACCTCCAATACTTGTATTTTTGTTACAAAAATCTATGGCAAGGTTTATATAGAAAATCATAGTTAAAAATACACTTGTAATCACTAGTTTAGAAAATGTTTTCTAAGTGTTGGTATTTTTAGAAAATTTTGTCATAGTTTCCTTTGTAAATGGAGGTGTCCATGCTATTTAGCATATCATTTTCTTTTCTCAAAAATCATTCCCACAATCAACAATCACACTCTAAACAATATTTCACTTATCAAGTGTATAAACTGTACACTTTACTTAATAACATGAACTTGATACTTCACGAAAACACGTAGTAACTTGGTAAGGTGTTTAGTGGGTTTAGTTACCCTCCAAAGTGTGTTTACTTCTTTTAAAATCTCATTCTTGAAGAGATTTGGTGTTTACAACTTGTAAACATAATTTACAAAAATGTTTATTTAGTAAACCTTCTTGTTTCTCTAGTGTTCTTATACTTGTTCTTCCACCAAAAATAATATAGGTTTATGTAAAATCATGATCTTCTAAAAATCACATTTTGAAATTGGTTCTTTTTAGAAAATCATTCACAAATCTAGGGTTAACAAGGTTATCAACTCACTTTAATGATTATTTTTCAAGAAATCATTTTAATCTTCAAGTTCATGTCTAGTCATGAAGATGATCATCACTTGTAAACACATAATCATCTCCTAACTTGTTAAATCATGTTTTTAATCATGCTTTAACAAGTTCAATATGATGATCAACATCATATTACCAAGAAATCAACAAATAATCATCAACATATTCAAAACAACTTTCTTCTAACAATATTTCATCTTATGTTAGCTTTATGTTCAAACTTCAAGTGTATGACCTTTAGTGTTCGTATGATTTTCAACATGTTATATCTTTTAACTACTAAAAATATGAAGTAACACGAGTTTTTAAGAGACTTACTACTAGCTTAAAGCTAGGGAAGAAACAAGATGAAGATCAAGTGGTTAATAGCACACAAGAGAGGTCCTTCAAGATCCGAGAGCACCGGGCTTCCTTAATCACCTTCTAACACCTAGAAATGATCTTGGAATGGTTGGTTGATGAACGAAAATGGTGGTGGTGGTGGGACTATGTTTCAGCCGAGAATGGGGGCCAAGGAAAGAGATGAGTGGTGTTGGTGAAATGTGAAGGATCAAGTTATTCTTATATGCACATTTAGGCTATTAACCAAAGGGTTTAATGTCTCACATAGTACAAGCAATATCTAACCATATCTAAGGGAGATATAATAGGATCAAGGGAAGATTTGCAAGATCATGGGAGATTGTGGTAAATCTTGGTGGGGTCACATGACCGATTACAAGCATTGGGGGGATTAAATGTAATTTAGATGGTAAGTAGGTTAATCATAGGAGGTTAAGTGTAAAAATCTAGTATTTAATGTGTACCATGCTTTATGTAGAATGTTTAAGTGTTCGGGAACTAATACTAGCTCAGAAAAATAAAAACAGTGCTTCTAGCAATATTTTAGTGTTCCGGGTAATGTCCGGTTGTTCGGTTGGATACCGTTCCGTTAAAGTGCTAAGTTATTCCGTATAGTGTCCTTTATGTAACTTTTAGTGACACTTTTAATTCCCGACACTTAGGAAACTATTCAGGACCATTTTGTCATGTTTTTGCAAGTGACTAGCATGTTAAAATGCTGAATTTTGTTGATTAGTGCAGAATTTTGCACTTTAAGTGAGTTTTAGGCACTTTTCGGCACTTTGTCTTTCATCTAGAAAGGCAGTTTTGTGGTCCTTACTTTCCTACGCACTATACTAGTGTAATACGTAGCCTCTGTCTCACACTGGACATCAAAATATTGTATGTCTATGTACTGAACTTCGTCAGCATTTTTAGTTTGTCTGGTAATGGTGCCAATTCTGTTCTGTGTATCATTAGAACTATCTCGTGTTGCATGTAGCAACGAATAAAGTCTTGTATCATGAAATGCCATTGTATGTATATAACAGTAATAAAAAATTCATTTGTCTCGTAAACTAGATCATGCACGATTATTTAAGCACAGATTACTGTTCATTTAGTGTACGGAAAGTACGGAAAAGTGACGGTTGTCACAGTCTCCCACCGTTAAAAGATTTTCATCCCGAAATTCAAGCGATGCCATTGGTCGCAGGGGAGTTGTGAATCGAATGTGGTCACTTAGGTTCATGATTTGTCTTCATGTTCCCATGTCCTCTGGGTCATGTTATGAATTCTATCGTACTCAAGTAAATCAATTATGTCTTTTCTGTGTCTTGTGGACTCTTGGTCCGTAACCTTAACATGTTCTATAGTAATTCTTGTCGTTTGGCATTGACGTGAATCTTATTTGTGGGAACAACGACTGTTCCTTGAGTCAGACTCCTCTAAAGACTAGACATATGAATGTGTCGCGATCACTACTGATCTTTTTCTGGAAGTTTCATCTTGTGAGCAATGGTTCCGATCCCTACACCAGGGATTCAACCTTTTCGTTTTCCAAATCACATCATGCCTTCTCTAGGCGAGGCTCTTATTAAAGCCATACTTCTCATTTCAAATTCCTACGATTTCCGCCGCTCATCGGCGCAATCTTTTTGTATTCTGCGGGCTGCCTTGATATGTTCACATATCTAAACGGTTTGCCTCTAGTTTTTCCTGAACCAACTTGGCTAGTACATTGTTTATTCCCGGTCTCTGATCAACACGACGGGATCGACTTATTATGTTCCATCTAAAGTTTCACACGAATCGGTTTAAACGGCGGTGTGATAAATACTGTTGTAGGAAAACTCTACTAAGGGCAAGTGAGTGTTCCAAATTTTTATCAAAGTTTATCACATAAGCACGTATCGTGTTCATACAGTCTGCATCGTTCAGTAGCTTAGTTAATATTCAAGTTCTTACGATCAACGGTGTGCTGCAATCTTTGTGATCCGTAAAGATCGTGCAGCGTTTTCTTTCAGGTAATGACGTCAAATTTGCGGCGCGCAATTACTGTATCTAGTTCAAGGTTTCTTCTTATGATTCCTTAATCAATGTGCCGTGTATGCAATGTTGTGGCCATGTTGCATCGTCGTGCATTCGAGACTTTGTCGAGAAGCGTCACATAACTGCAACTCTAACACCTTAGCTCTTGGTTGCAGGGTTAGCATGAATCTCGTTCTTATCCATCATGTATCTTAAAGTTCTCACTTCGCGAATTCGAAATCTGCTTTTCGTCATCATAGCACATAACTGTTCTTTTCTCTAAGAGTTGCAAGGTAAATTACAGCTGTTGCTCACTACCTTCCATGGTCGTTGGCCATATAAGAATGTAGTCAATAAGTATAATCATGATTTATCCAGGTATGGCTTACACGTTCGATTCATGAGGTCCATGAATATTTTCGATGCATGTGTTAAGCCAAATGGTACGACAAGGAACTCGTAATGCTCGAAGAGAGTCCTAAAGGTCGTTTTAGGGATATTTCCTTCTTGTGTTCACAGTTGTGGACATCCTGTCCTCAAGTCGATCTTTGAGTGGTAACTAGAACCTTACGATTGGTCTGTTCAGGTTATCAATCCTTGGAAAGGATGCAAATCCTTGATATCCAATTTTCTGGAATTTATGCAAAATGGGATTGTCAACTTTCTCCTCGTGTCCTTAACTAAGGATGTCATGTCCTTAATTCCTTCTGTCTAGTAGCTCTTGCAGTTATGCCGGAAGCCCATGCTTCGCGGACGAAACTAGTTGATAAGGTGTCGCTCGGCACTGGTGCTGCTCCTGGCCCGAGGTTTATCCTGAACTCCTCTTGTTGTTGTGGAGGGGCGTTCCTGGCAAATCTTCAGAATAGGCTTCTGGAACTTCTTCCATCACGGGTATGTTCTCAAGCTCTATACTTGGATATCCAATTCAAGCTGACTATCACATTATGACTTCTCAAGTCAATGGTAACAGAAGGTTCCGGCCTTCTGAGTCCCTAAATACAATCCTTAATTGCTTCGCTTGCTTAAACTAGCCTTCTATATGCCCATTCTTAAAGAATACGGGACATCTATTTTACTCGAAACTAGGCCAAACAGTTTCTTAAGTTCTAAGCATGCAAGGTTAAAGTTGATGCCAGTATTAATTAAAGGTAGATGCATAGGGTTGGTTAATAGGGAACGTACCCGTAATCGCATATGGATCCTGGCGTGTTTCTTGAGTTTCGATCGTGAAAACCCTTCCTTGCTCGTTTCTTCCTAGGGCAATCTTTCCTAAAGTGTCCTGCTTCACCACATCTGTAGCAACCTGGTACTCTCTTATCTCTTCCATCTGGGTCCTTTGCCCAACAGGCATCCTTGCTGTGTCCTTCTTTCCCACACTTTCCGCACTTAGGCCTCAAACATCGACCTTCATGGTGAAAATTGCATTCCCCGCACATTGGCTTAGTCCCCGAGTAAACTTTACCATCAGCCTTATTAGTGGCTCCGTCAGTTTTTCTATCACTTGGCGGGTTCACTCCCTTTCTTTTGTTCACCTTAGAGCTTCCATAACGGACTTGGGTGCTTGACTTTAGGTTTGAAGACTTTCTCTTCTTGTTGCCTGATGACTCCACATGAGTCTCTTTCTTGTTATCCTTAGTTTCTGAAAATTTCCCCATGCGTAGAGCTTCTTCAGTAAGAGTGACACTCAACTCGATAGCCTCTGCAATGGTTGAGGGCTTCGAGCTAGTAACCATGCTCCTGATCTGAGGTGCAAGTCCCCAAATGAATCGTTCAACCCTCTTGAATTCCGGTTTGACTAAGTAGGGGACGACCCTAGACAAGTCGTGAAACCACTGGATGTATTCAGGAATCTTCGGTCCATCCATTTTCAAGTTCCAGAACTCCACCTCAAGCTTCTGGATTTCAGCCCTAGAACAGTATTTCTTTTCCATCATTTCCTTGAGCTCGTCCCAGCTCAGTGCATAAGCAACATCTGCGCCAAGGGTTTGAACCTGAAGGTTCCACCAGGAGAGTGCGCCATCTAAGAATAACCCTGAGATATAGGTAACTCGCTGCTGGGGTGAACAGTTACTCATCCTTAGAACGGAGTCAGTCTTTTCTGTCCAACGAACAAACGCAACAGCACCTCCTGTGCCGTCAAAGTTTAATGGCTTGCAGTCCAGGAACTGTTTATAGGTGCAGCCAGTTGGAGGGTTATTTCCGATAGTGCCACCGTTGTGTTCGGAGCGGAGGGCTTCATGTCATGCAATTGCCTGTGAGATTCGTTCTTGAAGCTCGGCTTCTGTCCTTGGTAACGTACTGGTGTCTGTGTCGCATCTGGGCGGCATTCCTTTTCTGTCAAAAGGTATGAGGTGGGTTAGACAATATTCCATAATTGTCTATGAGGTTCATAGCACCATAAGCAAACATGTAATCACCCAATATCACATGCATATATAGTCAACAATGTATAAGCGAGGAAATAATTACTAAGCCTTCACATAGGCTTGGTAACTTGGCTTATTATTTGGAACTAATGAACCCGAGGTTACATCGCCTTGGTCATTCAAGTTTCAGTTATTTCCTCCTACATTGGTTTTCTTAGGTCTTTAGCTTTACTGATGTGTATAATTTCCCAGTGATGGGGTTGTTCATGTAGGGGTGATAGAGAGTGTAACGTCGCTGCTTCTTTCTGAATGTTATTCCTCTTCTCTTGCTTAAATATTGTTTCTCAAATGTCTCGTACATGGGTAGACACGAAGTAGGCAAGACAGGTATCCTACTTTATAAAGTGCCAAAGCACTGATCTAGGTATTGTTCTACCATTTGAAGGTATGAACACCTAGAGTTTTTTTTTTTTTTTTGGAGGAATGGTGATCATCAATCTGACCTGCAGAGTCTACCAGGATTTCCATGCACTACAAGTCGTTATTACGTGGGCCCCCGTAATAATAAATTGTCTTGCATAGTTACCCCAGTTTTCTCTCATCCAAGCAGATGATCAATCAAGGTGGGGACACTACTGTCCTTATATCTCTGTCATGGGAAGGACCATCGCGGTGGTCCATGCGCTAACACTTGTTATCGTTACGCGCATATAGGCACGATGATTAAATGGAATAGGAATAAAGAGAATTCCTAATAGTTGGAGGGGCACCTTCAAGATGAATACTTCATCTTCCTTTTCTGGTCAAGTATGTCGTCAATCTTGCTTCACATAAGCCGCAGGGATCTCGTCCCGTTGATTAAGAATTCGTTCAAGGTTGCCGCCTCTGCCTCGTCATCATTGCCATAGTCAGGCACCTTCACGATCGAGAGGGAAGAGCAGCCATCTCCTACGGAAGCAAGCTCAGAATCTTGTCGGGTAATCACTCTAGCTATGAGTTTTGCAATGGACGCGAGGTCGATAGCTTCATCGTGCGAGTTACGTACAGTAATAGGAGTCGGAGTCGAAAGTATCTTTTTCACATCAATAATTATTCCGTACACTTATTCGTATGTATTCATGTCAATATTTATTCCGTACACTTATTTGCATATATTCACGTCAATATTTATTCCGTACACTTATTCATATGTATGTATCGATAAACAAATATGTTACTTAGCATAAACAGGCATTTCGATGCACCATATCACGTATAACTCTCGTTTTTGGGGGGGTCATTTTTCTAGTTGTCGATTCACGACAATAACACTACTTGGTACTAGTTATCACCAAGAGTGTATTTTATCTTTGGCAAGTCTAACTCGTGTAGACTATGCCTTAATTGGCACCTTATCTTGAGGGTATTCCCTACTAATGTCCTTGCCTTGTCTCTTTTTGAAAAGTGTTTGACTTGTGGATCTTGACGCTTACGTGAATGCAATGAAAACCTTTTTGTAAAATGTTTTCGTGAGAGAACTCTAGTGATTGTAGTCTAGACTCGAGAAGGAATCCTAGTTCACTACAATCGAAGCTCTGATACCAAACTGTCACACCCTGACTTTTGCGGAAGCGTATGATGTGTGACTGGTTTAATATCATTGCATTCAATCGTAATAAACAACTACATGATCAAAACGATGTTCATCCATTCATAAAATTTAAATATTACAAACATTGTTTATTCAAGTTTTTAAAATCAACCTTCGACTAGGTTACAAACCAATAAAAGTGGATGACATCTAAACTTCTAGTTACGACACCTGCGTCCAAGATCCATCATGTTACCTGAAATACATGTAATTTTAGAAAACATCAACAAAAGTTGAGCGAGTTCATGCGTCTTGTTTGTATACTATAATTCTTGTAATCTTTGAGAAACTCCTTTGTAAACAGGTATGAAAAGCGTGTATGAACATGAATGTTTTACAAGGACTTTAAGGCATGTGAGGACATAGGGAGTACCGGTTATGACTCCTTGAGGACATGGGGAGTACTTGTTATGACTCCTTAAGGACATGGGAAGCACTCGTAATGGCTTATACCCTTGTCGATTTTCCTCGACTGCGTCGATTAACCTAGACTGTGTCAATTTCCCTTGACTGCGTCGATTTACCTCGACTGTGTCGATTACCCTCGACTGTGTCGATTTCCCTCGACTGGGACTACGAAGCACTGCTTGGTACTAGTTGTGACCATGAGTGGGGTTCGGCCGTACCCGTTAGATCTAACCTTCGTCCCTAATTAATGAATGTTTTTAATGGCTTGGTACTAGTTTTCACCAAGACTTTATGGCATTTTTAGCACTTCTTGGTACTAGTTTTCACCAAGAGTTTATGGCATTTTTAGTATTAAGTCTATGCTCACATGATCTAGTACTTCATAGGCATTTCATACCGTTTAAGTATTTGTAACATGTATTTCACCCCCGAGAGTTATAAAACCAAAAACAGTTAAAGAAAAGGGGGAGCATGAACTCACTGTTTTGCGTCTTCAGTACTCGTAACTCAAATCTCGTCAGCAAATACGACTACCTACAATGTGCTAGGGTCTATTAGACGAGCGGGCCGTGCCTTGCCTTAGTATTCATGTTTTGAGTTACGTTTTCTTTATGTCTTTATGTCATCCAGAGTCATAATACTTTTCAAGTATTTATTTTCGTGTTTCCTTCCCAAGGATGGGAGTATTTCATACATGTATTCTCGTATTCTTGTATTTGTAGTTTCCAAAATAATATATTTTCACTTAGAAAATATACGTAGACTTGTTTTGTCCAAAATAATGTATCGTCAAGAAAATATATATTTTTCTTCAAAAATCATGTATCTTCTAAATATTCTAAGAAAATATATTTTTACTTCCAAAAGTAATATATTTCCTCTTTGTCGAAAATATGATATACTTTGTAATAATAAAAATCATACTTTCGTTTCTTTTGTATCCAAAATAGCATTTACCAAAAATATATTGTAACGGTACTTCTCGGAATATTTCGTAAGTTACGTTATTGCGTTCGGTTTCACAATATCAAGTGTGTAACTTATATATTTCATTCCATGTAATTTTTGGTATTATTTTGGTGTTGTAAATTCTTGGTATTTGTGAGTTATATTATTTTCCCTAAAATAATATAACTACTTCACATAATCACACACAATGTCTTTAATGTAAATATATATTCTAAATACATATTTACCCATTTTTATTTGTAAAAACCAACCTCCAATACTTGTATTTTTGTTACAAAAATCTATGGCAAGGTTTATATGGAAAATCATAGTTAAAAATACACTTGTAATCACTAGTTTAGAAAATGTTTTCTAAGTGTTGGTATTTTTAGAAAATTTTGCCATAGTTTCCTTTGTAAATGGAGGTGTCCATGCTATTTAGCATATCATTTTTTTTCTCAAAAATCATTCCCACAATCAACAATCACACTCTAAACAATATTTCACTTATCAAATGTATAAACTATACACTTTACTTAATAACATGAACTTGATACTTCACGAAAACGCGTAGTAACTTGGTAAGGTGTTTAGTGGGTTTAGTTACCCTCCAAAGTGTGTTTACTTCTTTTAAAATCTCATTCTTGAAGAGATTTGGTGTTTACAACTTGTAAACATAATTTTCAAAAATGTTTATTTATTAAACCTTCTTGTTTCTCTAGTGTTCTTATACTTGTTCTTCCACCGAAAATAATATAGGTTTATGTAAAATCATGATCTTCTAAAAATCACATTTTGAACTTGGTTCTTTTTAGAAAATCATTCGCAAATCTAGGGTTAACAAGGTTATCAACTCACTTTAATGATTATTTTTCAAGAAATCATTTTAATCTTCAAGTTCATGTTAGTCATGAAGATGATCATCACTTGTAAACACATAATCATCTCCTAACTTGTTAAATCATGTTTTTAATCATGCTTTAACAAGTTCAATATGATGATCAACATCATATTACCAAGAAATCAACAAATAATCATCAACATATTCAAAAAACTTTCTTCTAACAATATTTCATCTTATGTTAGCTTTATGTTCAAACTTCAAGTGTATGATCTTTAGTGTTCATATGATTTTCAACATGTTATATCTTTTAACTACTAAAAATATGAAGTAACAAGAGTTTTTAAGAGTCTTACTACTAGCTTAAAGCTAGGGAAGAAACAAGATGAAGATCAAGTGGTTAATAGCACACAAGAGAGGTCCTTCAAGATCCGAGAGCACCGGGTTTCCTTAATCACCTTCTAACACCTAGAAATGATCTAGGAATGGTTGGTTGATGAACGAAAATGGTGCTGGTGGTGGTGGGACTATGTTTCGGCCGAGAATGGGGGCCAAGGAAAGAGATGAGTGGTGTTGGTGAAATGTGAAGGATCAAGTTATTCTTATATGCACATTTAGGCTATTAACCAAAGGGTTTAATGTCTCACATAGTACAAGCAATATCTAACCATATCTAAGGGAGATATAATAGGATCAAGGGAAGATTTGCAAGATCATGGGAGATTGTGGTAAATCTTGGTGGGGTCACATGACCGATTACAAGCATTGGGGGGGGGGTTAAATGTAATTTAGATGCTAAGTAGGTTAATCATAGGAGGTTAAGTGTAAAAATATAGTATTTAATGTGTACCATGCTTTATGTAGAATGTTTAAGTGTTCGGGAACTAATACTAGCTCAGAAAAATAAAAACAGTGCTTCTAGCAATATTTTAGTGTTCCGGGTAATGTCCGGTTGTTCGGTTGGATACCGTTCCGTTAAAGTGCTAAGTTATTCTTTATAGTGTCCTTTATGTAACTTTTAGTGACACTTTTAATTCCCGACACTTAGGAAAGTATTCAGGACCATTTTGTCATGTTTTTGCAAGTGACTAGCATGTTAAAATGCTGAATTTTGTTGATTAGTGCAGAATTTTGCACTTTAAGTGAGTTTTAGGCACTTTTCGGCACTGTCTTTCATCTAGAAAGGCAGTTTTGTGGTCCTTACTTTCCTACGCACTATACTAGTGTAATACGTAGTCTCTGTCTCACACTGGACCTCAAAATATTGTCTGTCTGTGTACTGAACTTCGTCAGCATTTTTAGTTTGTCTGGTAATGGTGCCAATTCTGTTCTGTGTATCATTAGAACTATCTCGTGTTGCATGTAGCAACGAATAAAGTCTTGTATCATGAAATGCCATTGTATGTATATAACAGTAATCAAAAATTCATTTGTCTCGTAAACTAGATCATGCACAATTATTTAATCACATATTACTGTTCATTTAGTGTACGGAATGTACGGAAAAGTGATGGTTGTCACAGTTTTACCCAAGGGTAAGGCTTGGGTTGCATTGTTCAAATGATTGAGTTTGTGCATGTGCAGGTGCTTCAAGGTCAACCAAATTGTATCACGGATGGAGCAGCCTGACACATGAAGAAAAAAGAAGTAGTCTGGAGTTCAGAAAAAGGCTATGACTAGTTTGATTGAACAATTTATTATAATTTTGAAAATATTTTTTGAAAAATGTTAAAAAATCATCAAAGAACCCTCACTGTTGAACAGGCAAAACGAATTGATAAAATCATATTTGAAAATGGTTTTAAAATTAGTAATATCAATGTTTTTGTTATCATGAGGGATAGAGGATAAACAAAGATTGTGAAGGAGAAACGGATGGCAAGATAAAGTTGAACACATTGGTTTGTCAAATTTTCGTTTGAAAATGTTTTAGAATTTTAGAGGGAGAAAAATGGGAATTCAAAAATTCAAAAACATTTAAAAATTGAAAAATGTACAAAAACATGAAAAAAAAAAAAAGATAAAAGAGTTGTAGTGTAAAAGGGGGAAATGATAGTACATCAGTAGAATATCACAACACGTTAGAGAAATGAATAGCTAAAAAGTGATAAACAGTCTCACTGATGATATGCCAGTAGGTTTTTACACATTTAGTAGATTGTTTTCGAGATATAAACTAAACAAAACTTCTTAATACGTGGGTAACATCTCTCGGATATATGGACTTAGTACTCTGAAATCTCGTTTGAGAGATTGCCTGATTCTGAGATACTAGGTCTTTATACAGAATTGATATATGGGGTATTATACAAGTTCTTCTGATTTTGCGTCAGCGATGGCCTAGAACTTGTAGAATACTTTCGCTTTAAACCAGAAAAACTTCACAAAATTGAAAATGTCTAAAGATATTACAATTGCAATAAAAAGATTCTAAAATGGAACACCACTTTAAGTCAAGCCTTCATCTCTTTGTCGGTATGGTGGTACTAACCTGAGCTTGCAAGGCCTCACACTAATCCAGAGACATATATCAATTAGGTATATTCACTTGTAAGACTGAATCTAGGGAATCTTGATACGGGAGTATATTCTGAGATGGGAAACACTATTAAGTAAGTCCTAAAACACGTAATCTCGTATCTTTAAACAATTGAAGTCTGTGTAGAAATTTAACTGGACAAATATACTGACAATCTAGGTGAATTGTTTAAAGCTTAAAGTTTAAATAGCTCAACGGTGTTAGTGATGTGTCTCAAATCTGATATGATCCTCTCACACAAACTCACAATAATATGTCTACAAATATGTTTGTACATAGTTGTTACATTTTATTTCAGATAAATCCAAAAATATTTTAGTGTGTTTTAGCATAAAGTTTGCAAAATACAAAAAGTTTTTGTTTCATTTTATGTTTCAACAACCGGTGTTGGGATGCTGAATTTCAAAATCTGAATATGCTAAACATGATTTGAAATAATCACAAATTCATTAAGTTGAAACTTGAATTTGAAAGAAAATTTCAGTTTGTTCTCAATATTGTCAACTAAGGTCATTAATTTGGACTTGGTAGATAAATTGGATGATCAAGGTCATTAATTTGAACTAGGTTATTTGAGAGGGTTGTTAATTTTTTATGACAGTGTTAAAAATTTATGTTGAAAATTTCAATGTTCGAATCGGAAATGTTTATTTGAATGATAATGAGATTGAACAGAAGCTGATAGAAAGGGGGAGCATATTAGAAAGCTGACTGAAAGGGGGATCTATGTACAACGTTGATAATAAGAAAGAAAGCTCAAGTTAAGGGGGAGATTGTTGAGCTGACACGTCAAAAGAAGATTGTTAAAGAAAAGGGGAGACTGTTGATATACGAGAATGTTAAAGTTATGAAGATTTTGAAGAAAGTGAAGCATGACTACGACAACATCCAAAGGGGAGATTGTTGATACACGATGTTTGTTTCCTCCGTCAATGTATTGAGTCATGTTTGTATGTATAAAAATACGTAACTTGACCTTCGAGAGAAGGGACCTTCGAGAGAAGCACGTTTCAAAAACCCTTTCAATCAAAACTCAACTTCTAAACAAAATACAAACTCTAACCCATACACACACACTCACGGCCCACATACACACACACACACATATAATTCCATTTTTATTTTGATAAGATCATTTGTTGTTTAGTTTCCAAGAGTTGTGAAAAATCCAAGTATTTGAGAATCATGTTATCATCATCATCATCATCATCAAGAAACAAGTTAGAAATGGTAAAAGGTTTATACCTTCCAAGAACAAAAAGTGGGTTTTGACGAGATTTTTTATGAATACAAGCTTGTTCCTCCTTGAAATCACCTTGGAATCATATTTGAATCTTCAAACAAGCTTTAAATCAACTTGGAAAGGCCTTGAATCTTCAATTTTTGAAGAAAAAACAACAATGGAGGTGGGTGGTGGTGATGTTCGGCCGAGAGAGAAGAGGGAGAGATGAGAGAGAGTGGTTTTTTTATGAGTGGTGAAAGATTGAGTTTTTAGAAAGTAAAATGATTAGGGTGGAAGGGTTTAAGTGACACTTGTTGGCTTAGGGTGTTGGTGGACACCCCACTATACACACACATTTCTCTCTCTTACACATATACATACATATATTCATGCAAGAAATAGGTATTTAACTGACTACTAGGTATTTTATTTCGCGTTTTAAGGCGTTTAAAATTATTTTTATCATTCTATAAAAATTAACTCGCCATAGTATTGTTGAACAATATTTTTTTGCCTAGACTGGCTGCGTTGTCTGTATTTTGCAGTATACGCGCGGTATTGCGCAGTACGCGCTTAAATTCGCAAAATAAAGATTTTAAGCATTTTAATTTTTTTTCTTCACGAATATGATTAAAAATAGGGTTTTAATCATAACGGAATATTTTTAGGATTTTAACATTATCCAGGCGGTCACCGACGTTCGTTTCGCATTTTATTCGGTACGCGATAAGTTTTTATTTTATTATTGCCAACATAATATTTAACAAAGTTTGGATTTACCAACACTTCAAATACCTCATATTGATGTCATATTTAATAATCTAGTGCCTTCATATATTCATAACACCTGTCTCACTAGTACAGTACAGGATCAAAATAGTCGGGTGTCACGGTCTCCCCTTGTTTAGGAAATTTTGTCCCCGAAATTTTTATATCACAGGTTTCGTTTTCGCATTTCACGGAAGGAGTAAGAATAGTTCTATTAACTCCGGTCCTGTAGTCTCTGAGAAAACTCAAATTCTCACTAGGAATTCTCGTGGACCTTTACTAACTTAGGAGGGGGGGTAAGGTCAATGTTTATCCTGGTAGTTACCCTTGTCAGGTTAGATACATGTTACACCACATGTATGTTGTTCTATACCTAAGGCAGCCTAAGCCTGTAAGCGACTGATCCAACTCGAGATGGGCTCTCAAAAGTATCTAAATTCCACGGGCTCAGCTTTCCTCCTTTATATCTAAATCGAATCTCTTCTCTCCACAATGTCACTATTAACAGGTTGCGTTTGTCGTTTGAAATCTGCAACAGTCTTCTTGATTATCTACATAACTCCTCTAGTCAATCAGTGATTTTTCTGAACGTCTTCAGATTTGGCCAGTTGGCTTCTTGCCATTCTTTCATCCTGAAAGAAATAGACGATCGACGCCTTCTCTTATCCTTAACTTTAAACAAAGCAGTTTCTGGATTTTTTTTGCGATAACTATAATTGTATGATAAACTTAACCAATGGTAGTTAAGTATCTCAACTCATATCATAAATCGTCAGTCATGCTCAATGCGTACCCTATAAATCTCCAAGGTAATATACTACATTTCCTTTTCCAGATCATAAGTTGTACAGTTCTTCCTATGCACTTTCAGTTGTCTGGACGCATAGGCTGTCACTTCGTCCTTTTTGCACGACGTGCAATTATGGCCCAAACGTGACGCATCACAGTATACAACTAAATTTTCATTTCCCTTAGACAGAAATTGAATATGTGCACCATACAACTTTCCTTTAACAAACGTAAAGCTTCCTCCTAAATCTTCGCCCAAGCAAATCTTCTATTCTTCTAGATTGTTAGCGTCAATGGTCGCGGAAAATAAGCTTTTGACTTCTAAGCCTACACTTAGGAATTCATTATCCAATTCTTGGTCCTTAGCTGTTTTCAGGCATCCTCTTCTTGATTAAGGTATGCCAAATGTATTTGAGTAAACCTCACGATAGTATTTATCGGAGATATTCTTGGGGAAATTCTGGGATGTCATATCAGTGACCTTCCTCTGACAATAATTCACTCGAGCGCAAAACTTTAAGTAGTAGCTAGATTTCCTCAAATGATCAATCAATTATCAAACCTCGGCAGTAGGTACCGACTTTGATAGTTAATTTATTCATTCTCCTACAAATCTACGTAGTTTCTAAGGTATCCATCCTCTTCTTTGATCTTCATATCTTAACGACCCTCAATTTCTAAAACCTACTAATTGCTTTATCACTAAGGTAGGGTGTTCGCACTAGTTTCTTCGATTTTTAAATTAGCTTTATATTTGGCATAACCAATTCTATCCAACTACTATATCGAATCTGCCTATCTTTGTTAGCAGCTTTAGATACTACTATAACCATACTATTAAATACTATAACCACGTGTCCTTTTTAGCAGAATTCTTCCTTGAATTCTCTAACTTACATTTCCCAGTGTCTCCATCCCTATGCTCAATACGCTGGATGATCTTAATAGTCAAACTGCGTGACAACCTATTTTCTCATACGACGTTGCCTCTTCATCACGTAAGACACCAGTAAATGATCTCGGGTTAGGACCCTTGAATGTTTTGTTCGTACCTTCATGTATTGTTTACCAAGTTAATGAAAAATCAAGATTGCTCTTAAATTATATCATAACATAGGAAACTCATAAAAAATTTCCAATCATTATTCTACCTAGTGGGTTTTCGGATGGCGCGTCTCCGAAACCATGCACCTTCTCATTGCATCCATGTCCATTCCCCGCAGCTCAGTTAACTTCACGCTGTTCCAAAGCAGTGTTAACGTGCTGAGCGATCAATTATGCTAAATACTCAAGTGTGATTGGAAATCCTATACTGTCGGTAGAGGAACTCTGTCTCGCTTGTGGTGGCATATTGACGTTTCTATTATTGAAGCAATAATAACAACGTAAGGCACTACTTAAATAATTCAATCATTAAATGCGAATGGATTAAACAATACACATGTAATCACAATCACACAACAATTTGAAAAATTTATCCCAAAAACCCATTGTTTTGTTATTTCATGGTGGATTTTGTAGTTTTAGAAACTAGCAAAAGTTGGTGGGAATGAAATCGACACCATAGACAAGTTTCACTGAATTTCCTCCTAAAATAACTACGTGGCATGCAAGCCTAAGAAAAGGGTTACCAAAAGAAATAGAATGTTCAAAACATCAACACAATCACTTAAAATGTAAAAACTCCAACAACTTTCCAACAATCTCCTCCAGCTCTGCTATCCTGTGACACATCTGATCTCTCACGATCTCTTCCAACTCCCAGATATCCTCAAATGCACCCATTCGACACCCAAGACCCTGCATTTTTTTCCTTTGTCGTCTCTAAGTCCCCTCGCAGAGTAGCAATCTAACGATCGCAGTGAGAGCATCGATCTACCCAAACTCCCTTCAGTTTCTTTAATGTTGACTCTGTAATAGCCCTAGAGGTCGATGCTATGTCTTCTGTGATATGGAGTCTCTTCCCTTGGCGTGCAAGAACTGGTAAAGGTACAATGGAAGCTAGAGATCCAGACTGAGGAATAAATGGCTCGGTATGAGTGGTGGAGGGATCTCGGTCGTAGGCTCAATGATATCAGTGTGTGGAATTACTAGTGGCTCCAATGGTCGAGTCTTGATAACAGTGGCGTCCACTACTGGCGCTACTCCATACGATCCTCCAATCATCGATGTACCCATGCCCAACTCATCGACTACCGGTGCCGTGCCAGATGATTTTCCCATCTCAGAGACTGAGGAAGGAACACTGGAATCATCGTCATCAATCCACCGTTACTAGTGTGAGTATAACGTGTGTCTATCTGACTGGCAAAGGCTGTGGAATCGGTGTAATATAAAGAGGTAAAACTGGTCATATCAGCAGACTGAGAGATAGTGTGTGGTCGCTCTGGCAATACTGAGGTCGGAGAGGTCTCGAATTCCCGCTCTCTCTCGGAGTCATGAATCTTGATAGTCTTGTGCACGTGCGACATCTGTGAGACAATGTAACTGTACTAAGTAAGCGTGTTTTTAAGATGAAAATATATAACACATAAGGCATAGACAAACAAGTTAACACGTATACACGTAAGTTCTTTATAGTTCTCATACATGGTTAAGATTCATTTCATTTTAAATCTTTAGCTTCGCGAATTTTGGGATCTTAAATCTCAGAACTCTTTGGCTGAAGTCTAAAGTTTTCTAAGAAAACACCTAATTCACTAACAACCATTGGCTCTGATACCAACTTTTGTCACACCCCAAAAACGTCGCAGCGGAAATACAAACGTGGCGGTGACGGAGGTTGGTACCCATAAACGTCTTAGTGGTCGATGCAATATTTATGTTGGACATTTGGTTTATTCTAAAACATAAGTTTTAAGTTTCCACGTTCATCACAACCACATCGTAGTTGTTTGACCCTTAGGGCTCTTATTACACACAGTCCCAAAAGTAGTTTAAAAGTGTCCAAACATTATTTAAATACAATCGCATCACACAACCACATGACAACCCAAGCCAAAATCCCCGAAGCCGAACTCATGTACCTGAAGAACACGTAAAGATCAAGTGTCAACAGATTGGAGGGTGAATTCACATATCCAAATTCATAATAATTTGTTAAACGAAAAAACTTTCTTATTATAGATTTTTAATGATAAAACATCCATATATGTTTAAGAAAGTTAATTTTATTTCCTTTGTAAAAATCCGAGGGCGATTCATCTGGAATAGTTTAATAAACAAGTCTCCGATGAAAATTTACACCCATGGTCTTGATATTAAATATTTGTCATTCTTTCAGTTTCGTAAGTTTGCAAGACATTACGAGCTATATACTATGATTGAGGTTCTATCAATACTAGACAATTATAGAATACAATTCGTCGCTATGTGGACTGGAGCTATCGGTCATGACAGGGTTGTCAACCCGATAGATCTATCAACAATTCCCCGTGTGCAATACTTAAATGATTAAAAATAGCATGTATGCATCCGTTGTGCCCACCTCAAATGCATCGATATATATAACCTACTAGATAACAATTTAATATCTTATGTTGTACAAATTTTCGTTGTCCCCCACGCAATGTAAGCCTCACCGCTACTTACATGCGTAAGCTAAACTTGCTACTAACCGACTTTATCATCCTAGATGATGCTCCACTCGTGTTGGGACAACCATCCACGAAAACCCATCAAGATTTGCTCAAACATCAACACCATAATCTTCCCACTAAACTTGGGGCCAACAAACGAAGCTTTAATCTCGGTATGAAATATCCAATAAGCAATGACGGCCCCTTGTTGGAAGATGAGCCAGAACCACCCGATATGGTGGGTCAAGCCAAGGACCCTTATAAATGTGGCGCACCATAGAGGCATTCCATAGGCTGCGAATTAATAGAAGTAATTTACTTAAACATACTTGTTCAACTTTCAAAAGTATGGCTTCCTTTTTAAAAGGACAATCATTGTCACACCCCAACCGATGGCGGAATCATCGGAGTGAGACGAAATAGATTGCTCATCACACATAACATAATTTGCGACAATATTTAATTCAAAACCGTTCTCATTTCATAACTCAAATTGTCAAATACATTACAAGGGAATTCAAATTACAACATCAAAATGAGACAAGTATAACAATTTAACATAACAAAATAAGCAAAACTAGTAATTCAAGTGTGTTTCTAAGTCGTCCCTACTAGTTTCGTCATAGCATCATCATCAACCTGTAACATGTTAAAAATAAAGGTTCAACGCAAAAGCATTGGCGAGTACACAAGTTTGAATATACATAGCATAAATATGAAAAGAATTTACTCGAATCCACATGGCAATTGTATACAAGGTAAACTAGCATGCATTACTAAATGGCAAACCCCAAGTGTCCACAAGAATTAAGTGTCCCTCGCCACAAAAGTAACGAGACTATTTATGAATGAAAAGACTTAACAAGACCCCGACGGGTGGCGTGCTACTCCTATAGCGCTATATATGTTAAGTTTGGGCTAGCTAACTTATTGACAAGTAGCAAAGTATGAATCTAGCATGAACCTAAGCATATCAAGTAGCCTGTATAACGGATTGAGCATAAAATATGTTTATGTGTGTGTTTGTGAATTTAGTACGTTAACATGTTACAACCCAAAGTGCTTAAAAGGAAATGGGTCAAGTGTACTAATGGTTTTGCAAGCTTCCACTTGGTAATTCCGTGAAGAGTTGATTGGCTTGGAGGTTGGAACACCGAGTCACCCTACAAGGGTAAACAAAGGTGTGTAAGTTCATAGAATTTATGAATGAATGGAAGGATTCGGATTTGGAAATTAAAGTATCAAAAAGTATGTATACATGAAAGTAATATCCAAGTTCTAAGAGTTTGTTTATGACACCATAATTGGTAGTGTTTCATGGGTCCCAAATTGCCCATTGGAATCATAACAAGAACTCTGGAATCTTTGATATGATATCTTAGGTTTATGATGGTTAATCATGGTTTGATTAACACCACAAACTCAACCATGTTTTTATATAATTATATATAGGTTATATAGTAATAATAACATCTAAACTAAGTCCAAACATAGATTATCATGTATGTCAAGTATGGAGGTTTAACATCTTGTAAATTCACCACTACACAAACCATCACAAGGATGATTCGGAGGGTCATGAACATCAAGGATTCACCACTACACAAATCACCACAAGGATGATTCAGAGGGTCATGAATAATAAGGATTCACCACTACATAAATCATCAAAGTGATGATTCTGAGGGTCATGAATGTTAAGGAAATGAAACTAACTAATTCAAGCTTAATTTAACTAGTATAAACAGAATTTAAATAGGTATTTGAACACAAAACTTTGATGGAAATCCCCTAAACACAAACCCACAACCATAGGCTAAGTTGTTAGCTTGGTGGGAACAAGATTCTATTAAGTTTTCTATCAAAACATGAAGACTTAAACAGATAAAAATGAGCAGAATTATAAGTGCACTTTGGACCTCAAAAATGGTGAGGTTTCACCTTAGTTTGCCCAAGAAAACTTGTGAAACCCTTCCTAGAGGTTATCCAAGTGTTTTAGCAGAAAGAACAAAGAAGAAATAGAAGAAGAGGAGTTTAAACTCACTTTTAATGGCTGAAAGTTCCTGATGTTGTTGCTGAAACTCAGCTGAGTTTAGAGGGATTTTGAGAGTGTTTAAGTGTTGCAAAAAGTGGGAAAAGGATGGGGAAGTGTTCCTTATATAGGGAAGGGATTAGGGTTTCAATGGGTTGGGCTTTCGATGTGTTTAGTGGGCTGAATAACTCAAAAAAAAAAACTTAAATGGGCTGTTAAGTCCAATTGCTGGCTGGACAGCCTCTTTCTTTTTTGTATTTTTACTTTTTTAACAATGTAAGACATGTATTTGAGGTGTATTTTATATAATTAACATGTTACCTAATGTCTAGTGTGCATGTAACATGTTATCAAGGCCTAGAAAGTGGATTAAACATGATTTAAAGTATGAACATTATGATTTAAAATATGTTATGAGAAGTAAATATGTTTTAATGTCAAAGAAACATGTGACAAGTAACAACAGGTATGTGTAACGTATAAGGATGTGTCAAACAAGTGTAAGTCTCGTAACCAATAATCAAGTGCTTTGCGTGTATTAAACGTTTAAGAATTATGAATACACGATCATTGTTTACGAGTAAAACTTATGTTTACGATAATTATGAATCATGTATCAAACTAACGTATGTATCAATGTGTAATCATGTATAAACGATGTATATTTCATATAAAAGATTCATTTCATTACGATCAAAGTCTCGGATTTACAACGCGTCGAAAAAGAGATACGATTACAAAGGAAACGAGTTTCCAAAAATAGAATTACAAGATGAACTTTCTAAAAACAGAAAGCTGCGAAAAGCAAGGCGTTACAGTCTCCCCTCCTTTAGGAAATTTCGTCCCGAAATTTAGGAAGATGCAACGAACAGATGATGGTACTTAGCCTTCATATCACTTTCGAGGTCCCAGGTAAACTCAGCGCCACGTTTTCCTTCCCACCGAACCTTAACGATAGGAATTTGATTGCGCCTCAATTGTTTGACTCCTTGATCCATGATCTCGACGGGTTTCTCCACGAAGTGTAAACTCTCGTTGATTTGAAGATCTTCGAGTGGGACTTGAAGTCCTTTATTCAGCTAGACATTTCTTTAAGTTGGAGACATGGAAGACAGGATGAACGTTGTTGAGTTCTTCAGGTAGGTCCACTCGATACGCTACCTTGCCAATCCTTTCGAGAATCTTGAAAGGACCTACATAGCGAGGTGCGAGTTTCCCTTTTCTAAACAAAATGAACCACGCCCTTCCAAGGGGATACCTTGAGAAGTACAAAGTCACCTACTTCGAATTCCAAAGTTTTGTGATGCTTATCAGCGTAACTCTTTTGTCGGCTTCTGGCCTTCAGCAAGTTGTCTCGAACCTGTAAAATCTTGTCTGTTGCCTCTTGTATAAGCTCGGGACCGGTGATTTGAGCTTCTTCGATCTTATGCCAACAAATAGGCGAACGACACTTACGACCATACAATGCCTCGAAAGGTGCCATTTGAATACTCACGTGATAACTGTTGTTGTACAAGAATTCGATTAAAGGCAAGTGCATATCCCAGTTGCCACCAAAATCGATTACGCATGAATGAAGCATATCCTCTAGAGTTTGGATAGTACACTCGGTTTGTCCGTCAGAGTAAGGATGAAAAGCGGTGCTAAGGTTAAGAAGAGTACCCATAGCGGATTGAAAAGTTTGCCAAAGACGAGATGTAAAGCCACCATCACGATCAGAGATGATGTCAATGTGGATACCATAACGAAAAATGATTTCATCTGTGTAGATACGAGCCAATCTCTCGACTTTGTAATCTTCATGAATGGGGAGAAAGTAAGCGGATTTGGTCAATCAGTCAATGATTACCCAAATACTGTCAAGACCAGAAGAAGTACGAGGAAGTTTGGTGATAAAGTCCATCGCAATGCTCTCCCATTTCTAGACATTTCGAAACGAATGTGGCGATATCTTTCTTCATTCCAGGCCACCAATAGGATGTACGCATATCATGGTACATCTTATCAGCACCAGGATGAATAGAATACCTTGATTTGTGTGCCTCCTTCATCAAAAAATCTCGAAGGTTATCATGATTAGGAATCCAGATACGATTGAGATGATATAAAATACCATCGGATTTAGACACAAGACTCTCTTCAGCACCACATTGCATCTCGTTGTAGAGATTACCCTCGTTAACGGACGCGTATTGAGCTTCACGAATGCAGTTTTGAAGATCGTTGACGAGTTGGAGACAACAAATACCCTTAACATGAGTTTTATGACTAAGAGCGTCAGCCACTACATTCGCCTTACCTGGATGATAGCGAATTTCGCAATCATAGTCGTTTAACAACTCTACCCAATGACGTTGATGCATGTTCAGTTCCTTTTGGTTGAAGATGTGTTAAAGGCTCTTATGGTCAGTGAAGACCACACACTTGGTACCATAAAGGTAGTGTCATCGTATCTTCAAGGCAAAAACAATTGCGCCAAGTTCAAGGTCATACGTAGTGTAGCTTTTCTCATGTATTTTAAGTTGCCTCGACGCGTAAGCGATAACCTTGTCTCGTTGCATAAGGAAACAACCAAGGCCAAAGTTCAAAGCATCGCAATACACGATGAAGTTGTCTTTACTATCGGGAAGTGCAAGGATAGGAGCATTGTGTCACACCCTGGCTTTTGCGGAAGCGTGGGTTTATTTGGTGTGACTTCTTAATACCATAGCAACAATCATAACAATGCTATATGATAAAAACACAAGATGTTCATCCATTAATATAGTTTAGAAAATGCCATAACATAATTGTCTTGAAACATCTACCCAAATTAAGTTACAACCATGACTTGTTTAAAAAAATGAGTTCCCAATGGACTCAACAAAAGACCTTAAATATAACGAGGTTTGGAGACGTGTGACCCGTCCAGGCAAGGGTTACACCTCCCAAACCCTACACCCTTGGATGACATCTTTTATTAAGTACGCAGCTTAACGTGCATCACCTGCCAGATCCGATCAATTCCCTGAAATACATGTAGTTTGAAAAATCAACAAAAGTTGAGCGAGTTCATGTGTATGTGAGTATGTATAAACCTTTGTAAATGGTGTATGTATAAACCTATGTAAACGGTGTATGTATAAAAGTCCCTGGTATGTAGCAATAAGGAAAAAGAGATCACCAATGGTTTGCAAGGCCATTGATATGTGTGAAGTGATGCAGGAAGACTCAAACCTAGTGGAGTTGCACCGGGCTTCTGGCTGTAAGACACAGTCACCACTATGGGCCGCCCCGGCCTCATGGGTGTGGGCTCGCTACACCCAAATAGATCTATCACTCATGTCCCTCGGTCCTACGACGAGGATTAATGGCCTTTAGTAGCCGCCTACCCACTCACATGATCTAAGTAGTATGCCCTCCTTAAGCTAACCATACCATGTATAAAAATGTCTGTATAATTGTAACATGTATTTCACCCCAGAAGTATAAAACTGAAAACAGTTAAGAGAAAAGGGGGACATGAACTCACTGTAGTGCGTCTCCTGTGCTCGTACTCAAACCTTGTCAGCTACACGATAACCTACACCGTACTAATGTCTATTAGACGAACGGGTTGTGCCTTGCTTTTGTAATTACGGTTTGAGTTACGTTACATTGATATTATCCCAAGTTATAACTTATTGTTAAAATAATAATTATTTTAACTTACATTATATTTTTAGGTCTTGAAATAATAGTTAGACAACTATTTCGTATTCATACTTCTCAAGTATTTTATGTGCGTATTTCCTTCCCAAGGATGGGAGTATTTTAAATATACATGTATTTTTGTGATAATTCATATTTCTCGTTATCAAAATATTATCCCTCCAAAATATACTAGTAACGGTATTTTGTTAAGTTATATTATTTTGCCCTAAATAATATAACTAGTTCCCAAATCATGAAATTATTTACACAAGCGTTTTAGTATAAAATATATTCTAAATATATATTTATCCGCTTTTATTTATGAAAACCAACCTCCGTCACTTTGTATTTTTGTAACAAAACTTATGGCGAAGTTTATTTTGAAAGACAAGGTTTAAAACATATTTGTAAACACTTGTTAGAAAATAGTTTCTAAGTGTTGAAATTTTTAGGAAATTTCGCCAGAGTTTCCTTTGTAAATGGAGGCATCCATGCTAATAAGCATATCATTTTCTTTTCAAAACAATCACAATAATCATCAACAATTATCCTTTAAACAACTTTACATCACCGAGAGTAAAATAACTATATGCGTTACATATTAATGATGAACTTGATATATCCCGAAAATGCGTAGTAACTTGGTAAAGCGTTTAGTGGACTTAGTTACCTTCCGAAGTGTAATTATTTCTTTAAAAATCATCTTCTTGAAAGAATTAATTGTTTACAACTTGTAAATAATTTTTACAAAAATTAATCTTTTGAACTCTTCTTGTAAATAAAAGGTTTCTACACTTATTTCATTTCCACAAATGGTGTAAGTGTATGTACAAGTCATAATCTTTTTAAAATCGATTCTTGAACTTTGTTTGCTTAGAAAAGTCTTTTGTAAAAACCCGGATGTACATGAACATCAACTTACTTTGTTTATTTATATTTCAAGAAATATCCTTTTTATCAAGTTCATATTTAACTAGAAAATGATTATTTCATGTAACACATAATAACTTTCTAATCTAGTTAAATCATGTTTCTACACATCATTTAACAAGTCTCATATGGTGATTAACATCACATAATCAAGAATCAACATGCAATCAACAACATATTCATATCAACATCTACTAACAACATTTCATCTTCGTGTTTCATCCTTATGTAAACTTTATGTAAAGCTTCATGTTTATGTTTTTAGTTCTTGTTTTTTAGTATTTTAAGCATACTTATCATACTACAACTTTTAACCATAAAAACAAGATAAACAAGAGTTTAACAAGAACTTACTACTAGCACAAAGGCTAGGGATGATCTCTAGTGAAAAAGATGAAGAAAATGATGGTGAAAAGCAAGCAATGAAGCTCCTTGATGATCTACAAGTTGCAAGCTTCCTTGAATCACCTTCTAGTCTTGAATGAAGCTTAAGAAAATGACGAATGTGGTGGTGATATGGTGAAGGTGGTGGCGGTTATAGTGTGGCCGAGAGGGAGAGAGAAGAGTGAAGGAGTGGGGTGAATCTAGTGAAGGAGATGAAATGATGTTGAGAAGGTATGGTGCCATACTTATAAGATCATTCTCTAATATCTTTTTCACCTTAACAAGAAACAATCTAATAAAATAATAGATAAAATCTCATGGGCATGGGGGTGGGTCCCTTGGGTGACCGAATTCAGGTATGGGGGGGGGGGCTTGATGTAAATTTATGATGAAAGTTGGTAATTATTAGTCACATTTCAAGTATTTTAGTTCCATATGTTAGTTAGTAGGGAATTTAGTGGGTGTTATGGGGTACGGGGATCACGACTAGCCAAGAAATAATTAAACAATGTATTTGACAAAAATTTAGTGTCCCGGGTAATGTCCGGTTGTCCGGTTAGATACCGTTCCGTTAAAGTGTTTAATTATTCCGTAAAGTGTCTTTTATATATCTTTTTGTAACACAATTAATTCCCGACACTTAGGAAAGCATACAGGACCATTCTGCCATAATTTTTGCGCATTACTAGCATGTTAAATGCTGAATTTCTGGTAAATATTGCAGAATTCTGCATTATTAGTGGGTTTTAGGCACTTCCCGGCACTTTAACTATCACCTAGTGACGCAGTTTTATGGTCCTCACTTCCCTACACACCATACTAGTGTAGTACCCTGTCTCTGGCTCATACTGGCCTCAAAACATTGTCCGTCTATGTGCTGGCATTGTCAGCATGTTTCTGAATTATCCGTTCAGTGTGCTAACTGTGCTTTGTGCATCAAGTATGTCACTAAAGTTTGTATGTAATGAATGGAGTGACTGTATGAAATATGATGCATATGTATGTATGATACAAGAATCATAAAGCAGTTTAAATTGTCAGTTGTAATCAAGCACAGTCATTAAGCACATAATTAAAATTAATTAATTGTACGGATACCTGGTTTATTGAGAGTTGTCACACATTGCCAAGCATGTACTTGAGCATTTGAAAAGACTCCTCTTGTTCAGGACCCCAAACAAAAGGTTTCTCTTTTTTAGTCAAGGAGGTAAGAGGAACGTCGATTTTCGAGAAGTTGGAAATGAAACGACGATAATAACCAGCTAGACCAAGAAACGAATGAATTTCAGATGGAGACTTAGGTGCAATCCAGTTCTTCACAACTTCGATCTTTGCAAGGTCAACGTGAATACCAAGTTCGTTGACGGTGTGACCAAGGAATTGAACTTCCTTTAACCAAAATTCACACTTGGAGAATTTGGCATAAAGATGTTCAGCGCGTAGAAGCTGAAGGATAAGACGCAAGTGTTGCTCGTGCTCTTCTTGACTCTTGGAGTAGATGAGAATATTGTCGATGAAGACGATCACGAAACGGTTTAAGTATGCTTGCACACGCGGTTCATCAAATCCATGAAAACTGCAGGTGCGTTGGTCAAACAAAGGGCATGACCACGAACTCATAATGACCATAACGCGTTCAAAAAGTAGTCTTGGGTATATCTTCATCGAGAACTCAAAGTTGATGATAACCAGAACAGAGATCAACCTTGGAAAAGCAAGTTGCGCCTTGTAGTTGATCAAAGAGATCGTCAATATGAGGAAGAGGATATCAGTTTTTGACTGTAAGCTTGTTGAGCTCACGATAGTCAATACACATTCAGAACGATCCATCTTTCTTTTTGACGAATAAAACGGGAGCTCCCCAAGGAGAAGTACTAGGGCGTATAAAGCCTTTATCAAGAAGCTCTTGAAGTTGGCTCAAAAGCTCTTGCATCTCAGTGGGTTCTAGACGATAGGGGGACTTAGTGACAGGCGTAGCGCCAGGCCCTAAATCAATTCGAAAGTCGACAGAACACGCAGGAGGTGGACCAGGAAGATCATTGGGAAACACATCGGGAAAATCACGTACGACAAGAACATCACTCATGCTCGAGCCCTTATCCTTCTTTACCACAATGTGGGAAAGAAAGGCGTAGGTACCCTTGCGCAAGTACTTGTTCGCTTGAGCACACGACATAAGCTTAAGACCTTGAGAAGGTTTCTCGCCATAGACGTGTAGAGAATCACAATTGGGAAGGGGAAGACGAATGAACTTGTCGGAACAAACAACTTCAGCACGAACTCGCCTAAGCCAGTCCATGCCTACTATAACGTTGAAACTACCCATTTTCATAGGTATGAGGGCAATTTGAAACGTATGATCGTTGAGATTCAAAGAACACTTAGAAAGAACGGAATCGACAGTGATGGATTTACCATTTGCGACCTCGACAGCGAATAATCTAGGCAACTTAGAGCGTTTACACTTAAGAAAGGTTCGAATTCTATAGATACAAAACTTTTATCTGCGCCAGTATCAAATAAACACGAAGCATAAACATGGTTGACAAGAAACGTACCAGTTATAACATCGTTAGCATTCTGTGCCTGAGTAACAGTGATGACGAAGGCTCTGCCTTGAGCTTGTTGTTGAGGCTGTTGCTGCTGTTGTGGTTGTTGTTGAGGTTGATTGCGTTTGGGGCAAACGTTGGCGAGATTATTAAGATCTCCACACTTTAAACATGGTTACACGGGAAAGGCTTGGGGTTGAGCTTGGTTAGGGGCAGGGTTTACAACGATAGCCTGGTCTTGGGTGGGTTTTAGGTTAAGGTGACATCGATCGGAGAAATGCCCAAACCTGCCATAGGTTGCGCATTTGCGACACGGGGTGTTAGCGGGATGGTGGTAAGAGCATTGGTTACACTTAGGCCACGGCCTAGTGTAGTTCCTCTGTGTTGGTTCAAGGTTGGAGGTAGTGGGAACAGACTGCAAAGGTATCGGGTTTTGCGGAGTAACAACCGCACAATTCTGACTAGAAGCCTTCCGCTTCTTGTTCTTGTTTTTTCTTGGCTGGCTGAGAGGGTGAGGGTTCAACGATGGTGGTGTCGGTGGTAGCTTGGTGTGCATTCTTCGTCGAAACCTTGTCGAAGGTTCCATGAAGAATACAATTGTTGTTGAGTTCAGCGGATATACGGAATACATCCTCAAGGGTTTTGGGGCAGGCAGACGCAACATGGTTCATTAAGGCGGGTGGAAGGCAGCGAATGTATTTGGCAACGGCTTTGGGGACAGTGTCGACCTATCCTGGGCAAAGAACACTGAGTTGTTTGAAGCGCGCTGTCAGGCCATCGTTGTCGCTCCCAACTTGCTTCAAATTCCAAAACTCATTTTTGAGTTTTTTAAGCTCGTGGGGAGGACAAAACTGGTCCTTCATTAGTTGCTTCAATTCATCCCAGGGCAAGGTGTGGGCTACGTCACTTCCTCGTTTGTTACACTCGGAGGTCCACCATTCGAGAGCCCTCGAACGGAATACCCATGTCGCGTTCAGGGTTCGCAGGTTATCAGGACACCCGCTTTGAAGGAAGGTGAGTTTGATAGCATCGAACCAGTTCATCATGGCAGTGGCACCATCTTTACCAGTAAACTCGAGAGTGTTATAGGCCATGAACTGTTTGAATTAGAACGTCGATCTAGGGGTTTCCACCTTCGAGTCAACGGAACCATGGGGTGAATCAGGGATGATCTTGCTGACGATGTCGGGTATGACTTTGGCCATTTGCTTGGCCATGAACTTCATGCTGTCTTTCTTGGACATCGAGTTCGAGCTGGAACCCTTCTTGGTCTTCTGGGAGAGACTAAGAGAAGACATCTAAGAAACAAAAGAGAAGGAAAGGATGAGACTTGATCATAATTCAAAATAGGGTTTTTGCATGTATAAGCATGTACGTTTTCATGTAACACGTACAAGTCACATAAATTACATGTATTCAACAAGTATCAACAAGCATAAACACGTATGAATGCGCAAAAGAGTATAAATTTAGTTTGTTCACTAGGATTATTATTGTTTTTTATTGCGAGAGACGTGCGAATCGTGTAACGGTTTTGAAATGAACGAGGTAACAAGTATAAAATCACATATAAATTTAATTAACATAAAGGAGAGGCTCATAAAACATTGGATTGTTTTGGGTTTAGAAACGTTGACTATTCCAAAGTGAATCAAAAGTCTATTCAAATTAGGGAAACGTGCTTCGGCCTATAGGTAAGATACTCTCGTCGAGAAATGATTAACGGTATCTTACCCTTCCAGTTACTACACGTCCCTAATCGATTGAAACAATCAAAACTTTGGCGGGATTGAAAATCAAGGAATGGGACTTAATTGACAAGATGCGGGTTTCACCCCTAACTTGACGATTCTGTACCCTAAGTGTGGTTGGTACTCATCGGGTCAAAATTTAATTTCGAAACTTTGACAAGGGTCCACTAGAGTTTGAATTGGAAATTTGCCATCAAGATGTGGATTTCACTCCTAACTTGATGGCAAAGTTTCGTGCAAAATAGAATTAGCGGAGTGAGAGTCATTTACCAAATTGTGGGTTTCACGCCTATTTTGGTAAACTCGTCTCGTTTGTATTACGAGTGTCTTCAAGTCTTCAACATGTATTGTGTAAATGTCTTAGGAAAGACATTGTAAGTATTTAGACCAAAAAGAAGAGAAAGAAGCAAAGTAGGAAGAATAACATTTTAAACAAGTAACAAGAATGGTCAAAACCATGGTACCTACTATAGACTAGGTCGAACATGGCAATTCTACCTAATTCCCTATAGTTATGGCTCTGATACCAATTTGTCACACCCCAACCGATAGTGGAATCATCGAAGTGAGACACATAACACTATTTGCGACAATATTTAATTCAAAACCGTTTTCATTGCATAACTCAAATTGTCAAATACATTACATGGAAATTCAAATCACAACATCAAAGTGAGACAAGTACAACAATTTAACATAACAAAATAAGCAAAACTAGTAATTCAAGTGCGTTTCTAAGTCATCCCTACTAGTTTCGTCATAACATCATCATCAACCTGTAACATGTTAAAAATAAAGGTTCAACGCAAAAGCATTGGCGAGTACACAAGTTTGAATATACGTAGCATAAGTATGAAAAGAGTTTACTCAAATCCACATGGCAATTGTATACAAGGTAAACTAGCATACATTACTAAATGTCAACCCCCAAGTGTCCACAAGAATTAAGTGTCCCTCGCCACAAAAGTAACGAGACTATTTATGAATGAAAAGACTTAACAAGACCCCGACGGGCGGCGTGCTACTCCTATAGTGCTATATATGTTAAGTTTGGGCTAGCTAAGTTAATGACAAGTAGCAAAGTATGAATCTAGCATGAACCAAAGCATATCAAGTAGCATGTATAACGGATTGAGCATAAAATATGTTTATGTGTGTGTTTGTAAATTTAGTACGTTAACATGTTACAACCCAAAGTGTTTAAAAGGAAATGGGTCAAGTGTACTCACGGTTTTGCAAGCTTCCACTTGGTAATTCCATAAAGAGTTGATTGGCTTGGAGGTTGGAACACCAAGTCACCCTACAAGGGTAAACAAAGGCGTGTAAGTTCATAGAATTTATGAATGAATGGAAGGATTCGGATTTGGAAATTAAAGTATCAAAAAGTATGTATACATGAAAGTAATATCCAAGTTCTAATAGTTTGTTTATGACACCATAATTAGTGGTTTCATGGGTCCCAAATTGCCCATTGGAATCATAATAAGAACTCTAGAATCTTTGATATGATAGCTTAGGTTTATGATGTTTAATCATGGTTTGATTAACACCACAAACTCAGCCATGTTTTTATATAATTATATATAGGTTATATAGTAATAATAACATCTAAACTAAGTCCAAATATAGATTATCATGTATGTCAAGTATGGAGGTTTAACCTCTTGTAAATTCACCACTACACAAACCAACACAAGGATGATTTGGAGGGTCATGAACATCAAGGATTCACCATTACACAAATAACCACAAGGATGATTCGGAGGGTCATGAATAATAAGGATTCACCACTACACATATCATCAAAGTGATGATTCAGAGGGTCATGAATAATAAGGATTCACCACTACACAAATCATCAAAGTGATGATTCGGAGGGTCATGAATGTTAAGGAAATGAAACTAACTAATTCAAGCTTAATTTAACTTGTATAAACAGAATTTAAATGGGTGTTTGAACCCAAAACTTTGATGGAAATCCCCTAAACACAAACTCACAACCATAGGCTAAGTTGTGAGCTTGGTGGGAACAAGATTCTATCAAGTTTTCTATCAAAACATGAAGATTTAAAAAGATAAAAATGAGCAGAATTATAAGTGCACTTTGGACCTCAAAAATGGTGAGGTTTCACCTTAGTTTGCCCAAGCAAACTTATGAAAACCTTCCTAGAGGTTATCCAAGTGTTTTAGAAGAAAGAACAAAGAAGAAATAGAAGAAGAGGTGAGTTTAAACTCACTTTTAATGGCTGAAAGTTCCTGATATTGTTGCTGAAACTCAGCTGAGTTTAGAGGGATTTTGAGAGTGTTTAAGTGTTGCAAAAAGTGGGAAAAGGGATGGGGAAGTGTTCCTTATATAGGGAAGGGATTAGGGTTTCAATGGGTTGAGCTTTGGATGTGTTTAGTGGGCTGAATAACTCAAAACTAAAGAACTTAAGTGGGCTGTTAAGTCCAATTGCTGGCTGGACAGCCTCTTTCTTTTTTTATTTTTATTTTTTTAACAATGTAAGACATGTATTTGAGGTGTATTTTATATAATTAACATGTTACCTAATGTCTAATGTGCATGTAACATGTAATCAAGGCCAAGAAAGTGGATTAAACATGATTTAAAGTATGAACATTATAATTTAAAGTATGTTATGAGAAGTAAATATGTTTTAATGTAAAAGAAACATGTGACAAGTAACAACAAGTATGTGTAACGTATAAGGATGTGGCAAACAAGTGTAAGTTTCGTAATCAATAATTAAGTGCTTTGCGTGTATGAAACGTTAAGAATTACGAATACACGATAATTGTTTACGAGTTAAACTTATGTTTATAATAATTATGAATCATATATCAAACTAACGTTTGTATCAATGTGTAATCATGTATAAACGATGTATATTTCATATAAAAGATTCATTTCATTACGATCAAAGTCTCGGATTTACAACGCTTCGAAAAAGAGATACTATTACAAAGGAAACGGGTTTCCGAAAATAGAATTACAAGATGAACTTTCTAAAAACGGAAAGCTGCGAAAAGCGAGGCGTTACAATCATGTTTAAGATTTAGTTTTGTTTTTAGTTAATGCTTTTGTTTAAGTTTTCTCTTTGTAAGGAATAAAACACACTCCCGGAGGGTTTGGAACTAGCCAAAGGATCTTGAACCAGGAACCCACTAACAGAAACAGAAGTCCTCCGCCTCGAAATCTTCAAAACAGTAAGTTCGGCACGGGGTGTAAGGTAAGCACGCCCCCGTGCCCCAAGTCTGCTGAAACAATTTTTTATTCTGGAACCTTCACACAGGGCCGTGTCCCATAGGCACGCCCCCTGTTTGTCTTCTGGAAAATTTCGTTACTGGCACTTTTGACACGGGGACGTGGCTCCCACACACGCCCCCGTGTCCAGTGTCTATTTTGTGAAAAAATTGTTGTTTTTAACACACGTTTTACACATTTTATCCAATCTGGTCAACTTTGGACACATTGAGGACAATGTGTAATTTAAGTTTTGGGGAACTTGAATTTGTTTGTCCTAAAACAAGTCTTACACAAAACTCTACTTGGAACCGCTAAAACACCCTAAATATTTTTCAAAAAATTTTTTAGTTTTTTTTTTATAGTTTAAGTTGGAAAACCAAGTTCTAAAAAGTTCAAGTTTTTACAAATTTACAAACAATAGCGCCATGATAAAAAGAACCATATAAGGAAAAATTCATACAAAGGCAAGGAAAATTTTTAAAATTTGATTGTATATATATTTTCACATTTTTACCCCTTTTCCCACAAAATTGTGAGATTTAGGCCTTTAACGGGCATCCAATATCATATCTATACTAAATGCTCTTTTTTCATTTATTGTGTGAACAGCCTGTACGGTTCTTACGAATCTAGAACTTGACAAGACAATACATTCCCGGTCCTTACCGACTAATCCAAGTAAGTATATGATGGAGGCATTAGGATTTTAAACCCATTTTTCCTTTTCAACCTTATTTTCTATTTTTATCTCCCCACAAAAACTCCCCTTAGTCAACCTCTTTGAGCGTAAACCTTTCATTTCAAAACCCACAAAACACCATCACCCTAAAACCATCTTTTTATTTTTACACCTTTTAGTTTAGTAAAATTCGGTTCTTTTGAAAAAACACAAAAGCATGTGACTTTTTAAAAAAAAAAAAAAAACTCTCTAGTTGCTTGAAATAAATAAGCAAATCCATTGCTTATAAGCACTTAGTTAGTTCATAAAGTCACAAATAAATTTTCAAAAGAAAACCGACATTTTACGCCTTTAGCAACTTTTCAAATAAAACTACCATACCCTTAACCAAAAGTATACCCTTTCAAAGTCCTCTTGATATATACAATGATTAAGTTAAAAAGGAGTAGGTTTGATTACTTGTCAAGCATATGGTAGGAGTAAGTTTCGTACCGAGACCGAGCGTTTCACTTATACATCTTCGGCCGAGTGTTGAGTGATCACTTGTGAGGTATGTGAATGTATATAAAGCTAAATGAAATTTTAAAAGATATGTTATGCTTAAAATTATTTTTCTTAAAAAGTTCTAAATAAATCATGTGTGACAATTGTACTCTGTAATCGATGTACGATGTAAAACAATGTTGATTATTAATAAAACAATGTGATTTGGTGTTATTATATGTATTTTTATGTCTTTATATGTGTGTTTATGTTTGGTGATTTTACAATTCGATTCGATTCCGATTTCAAGCTTTAAATCGCTTTCTGGAAGGTTATACGCGCACAGATGCGTAAATATAACCAGTTTAATGCAACAAACACTCCAGAATAGTGACATAGGCTTAACATACCTTAAATAACCTTTACATAACTTAGAAATAAGTTTTGAATGGTTTGGTGTGTTGAAAACAAGTCTATTCGATCACAGGGACTAATTATGTCAAACTGTGAAACTATGAGGATTTACACAGTAACGAACATTCTAGAACTTGATCATAAGTTAAACATACCATAAATATCCTTTACAAAGCTTAGAAATAGGCTTTGAGGGGTACGGTATGCTAAAATAAACTTTATGCTCATTTAGGGACTAAAAGTGTCAAAAAGTGCACAAGTTTGCACTTTCGCGCATATCTTACGTTCTGAATACATCCGGACATCCAAAAATTTATGTAAGCACTAAAATATTTTATTTTAGTGTTTGGCATAAAAAAAATCCATTCGTTACGCCATTTGGATCGTTTTTCGCGCTTATGCGCATTCCGTCGTAATTAAGCGAACATCTCGATCGTACGACCAAACGAACCGACATCCAAGATATTTTTGAGCATGTTTTGAGTTCCCTATACTTTAACTTCATTTTAGAGCCTTGAAATGAGGTTAACAGGGTTCAAACGCATCGAAAATAGCTTAAACGGGCTGCAGGGACCATTTCTGCCATTTTTGAAACTTTGCTGAAACTGGTAGGCAGTGGCGTAGCGCGAGCACCTCATGCCTAGGCAGTGGCGCTACGCGAGCGCCTTATCTGGACAGAAACATTGCATCTGGTCCGTTTTCAGTTTCGCACATGGTTTTGGGCAATACCGTGGGCTCAAATGGTTTTGTAAAACCACTATCTTGAGGTGTATGGCCAAGATCAAAGCACGGTTAACGAGGAACGATCTTAACGGCTCTATGAATCCTATAAATACCCCTTTCCATCCATTGAAAAACCCACTAGAATTTTGATTTGAGAAACTCTAAGTTGAAACCATTGTTTCATACCTGAGTTACTTGGATCGAAATTAGCATTCGGGGACCCTTCGTAAGTATTCCTTCGTTCTTTTATTGCTTTTCGAGTCTGAAAGTCAAACTTTGTTTGACTTTCTGCGTTGACCAGTTTATGGTCAATGCGAAGTTCGTTTGAACTTCGCAACGTGATTGTAATCACGATGGTTATAGTCCCTTGGGACTATGCCTACTGATTACCACATTGTGTAGGGTCGTAAGGGTAAGCGATCTGACAAATCGCTTATACCTTCGAACCCGACCCATTTGGTCGATCATTAAGATCTGACCAAATACATTAGGTGACCATAGTATATAGGGAATAACCTTCCGAGGTTATACCTTATGGTCGCTTCGTTAAGTAGTTGTATGATAGGTAGTTTATATGCCTTAGGTAAATTACCAGAATACCCTTTTCATGTATAATTGGTAATTAAGCATATGTAATCTAAACTTTTGTCACATAACTGATTATGTAACATGTTTAGGCATATAACACTTGTCATAGGGCTAGTTAGACGTCTCGAGTGTGCTTTTGCGCGCACGACGCGTTAAAGTAGCATAAGCTACCTTAATGGGTCACGATGGGTCGAAAGCATTTAGGTTAGGTTCCGATTTAGGATGTAGGCTTTGTTAAACCATATCACATGAGTTCTAACACTCATTTGGTTTACAAGACCTCATTCTGTCCGATCTTCCGATTTAGGCGTCTATTGTTTGATTAGTGATTCGATTACTAGGTACTGTTTGATTTCACTGGTTTGCTCGAGTTTGTTGAAGTTCGATTGATTGACGATACCTTGCACTACAGTGAGTACATAGTTCCCCTATTTTACTGCTTTCAATTGTTTTGGGGTGATTCATATGTACTAAATGTTTTCAAGGTTTTAACGATGGTATCAAAACAATTTTTGATGTTATAACGATGGTTTCAAAAACGATTAAGACGATTTATACAAAACTAATAACGATTTTGATAATGTGAACGAACTTGTTGGTTGGGTTACATAACAAATGACATTCATTAGCAATGATCAAGCCGACCAGTATTAGGTTATGGTACCATAGGATCTGACAAATCCCGTTATCATACTACACCCATGGTTATGTGTGGGGGTTGTGGGTAGCGACTGAATCTGATATTTGTTAATTTACCCTATGGTGGTTTATTAATGCGAGAAACGAGGGACGAGTCACAAAGGTTTGAATGTTATTAGCGAGATGACCATATATAAGTTATTCACAATTAAAACGAGGACGATTTAGACGATGTAAACAATTTGTAAACGATTTGGACGATACGATGTTAAACGATTTGGGTAAACGATAGCGAAACGATGTCACACAACGATGTTTTCGAAGTAACATACGAGTTTTATTAACGAGTTAATACGAGATGTTTTACAATTTGCTTTACTAAAACAAAGGTTTTTGGGTTAAGAATCATGGCTACGAGGTTTCCTAAACTATAACCCGCTCGATTTGAGTTGGTTAATAAAGTTGCAATATTATAATCTTTTCAAAACAAGGTTTTTAATAAAGTATTGCAACATTTAAACTAGCCATGAATCCAATACCCCTATAAAATCTATGTAGTCGTCAGCATTTCTTTGCTGACTGTATTTTCACATATGTTTCAGGAGTTGATGCTTGATGATGATTTGCTAGGATGCATGCGTCACGTAGGATCTGGACGAGGCCTTAGTGACATAAAACAATATTAGTCGATATGTAACTTGTTTGTTCTATTTTAAGACAATGATAATGTTTAATATTCAATAAAACGAAACACTTTTGTATCCATGGTTATGAAACGATAATTCTGTTGCAACACGCCCCGATGTTTCCGCCGCGATTTATTGTTTTACGCGGTCGGGGTGTGACAGAAGAGTTGGTATCAGAGCCAATGGTTATAGGGAATTAGGTTATTAGTAATGCTTTGACCTAGACTATAACTTTTCTAGGACCCTAACACAAGTTATCTTGTGTTTAGATCTTAAAACATGCACATCACCTATCCTTAGGTGATTATCAAAACAAAAACCAAATTTTCCGAAATGATTTTTGAAAAACAATCATCTGTTTTTGGATGATTTGTTGTAAGCTTTTGAACCCTCTGTTGTAAGGTTTTGAACCCCTTTGAATTTTCAAAAATCTCGTCAAGGTTTTCGGTTTTAAATAATGTGAACACGTGCAAACTGGAAGGGTGAATGCCTGTATTCTGGGTTTTCTGTCTAGGCAAGCACTTCGTATATATCTCATTAGACGCGAGACCAGTTGTGCTTACCTGGGAATTCTTGGGATGAGTGTTCACTTATAGGCGAGCATGTCTTCGCTATACATTATTTTGACCTATTTACTTTGATTAGTCACTGCGTGTCGTTTGTTTGTTCGAGGTAACAAACAAATGATCGCCTTCCTTGTGTTTTGTCAATACCTCTTTTGTTTTTCCTAAATTTCAACCTCACTCGATTCTCTTGTTTCCTTGTTAGACAATGCCTCCTCGACGCGATGCTCAAACTTTTACTGCTGAGGAGATCGCAGCCCTTGTCTCTCAGCAAATGGCTGCTGTACTCCCTGGCGTTGTGACCCAAATCCACGAGTTATACAACAACGGCAATAACAACAACAACAATAACGCACACTGTAATTTCAAGAATTTTAATTCTGCGAAGCCGCTTAATTTTTCTGGGTCACAAGGAGCAACTGCGCTCCTACGGTGGTTTGAGAGTATCGAGAGCACATTCATACATGTGCAGTGTCAGAATGCGCGTAGGGTTGAATTTGCTTCAAGCGTGTTTGAGAAGCGAGCGCTTACCTGGTGGAATGGTATTAAGCGCGATAGGGGTGCCGAAGTGGCGTTGGCACAAACATGGGAAGAGCTTCGGGCTCTCATGATGAAGGAGTTTTGTCCCCGTCACGAAATTCGAGTTTTGGAACGGGAGTTTGACGACTTAAAGCAAGATGGGGCTGAACACCGTGCTTACACGGATCGTTTTGAAGAACTCAGTCTATTGTGTCCCACCATGGTTACCCCTCCGGATAAAACAATCGAGAGATATATCGATGGGCTACCTGATTCTATTCTGGAGATTGTGACCGGTGTTAATCCTCCTACCCTTCGTCAAGCAATCGAGCTATCTGCTACCCTGACTGAGACCCAAGTCAGGAAGGGTAAACTCACCCGCAAGGGTGATAAAAAGAAGGCGACTGATTCAGGAAAGGTCAAGAAAAAGGATAAGGGTATGGGTAAGGAAGGTGAGACGTCGAAGAAATCAAGGAAGCGAAAGGGTGCCCAAAATTTTGCTGTTACAGCCCAGACTGCTCAGAACCCGCAGAACCCACCGGCTCAGCCACCTGCAAAGAAAGCATATGCTGGTACCGCACCTCACTGTGCTCGTTGCAACGGTCATCACGTTGCACAACAAGCTTGCAGGCAATGCACGACGTGTGGTAGACTTGGGCATATGGCCAATGTTTGTCGTTTTGGACAAAATCAGGTTGCTCAGGGTCAGGGGAATGCTGCGAGATTCCCACCGGGTTCATGTTTTAATTGTGGGGAGTATGGTCACTTCCGCAACAACTGTCCGAGGCTGGCGAATGCAAACGCGAATTCTAACGCAAACCCGAATGCAAACGTCAATGTGAACCCCGCTCGTGGTCGAGCGTACAATCTGAATGAAAACGAAGCGAGGGTCAACAACGAAGTGGTTAACGGTACGTTTCTTGTTAACAATCGACCTGCGTCTATTCTTTTTTATTCTGGTGCCGATAGAAGTTTTGTTTCAATTTCATTTGAGCCTTTGCTTGCGATACCTAGAACTAAACTGAGGAAACCCTTATCTGTTGAAATTGCCACTGGTAAACCTCTTATTCTCGATTCTGTTATACATGGTTGTCAGTTGAACCTTGATAACCATCTTTTTCCTATTGACCTCACACCAATGCAACTTGGAAGCTTCGATATTATCGTTGGAATGGATTGGCTAACCAAACACCATGCTGAGGTGGTTTGTTTCGATAAGATTGTCCGTATTCCTTTGTCTTCTGGCGATGTTCTGGAGATTCATGGTGAGAAGCCATCTGGTGGATTGAAGCTTATGTCGTGTACAAAGGCCCAAAGTTATTTGCGAAAAGGATATGTTGCTTTTCTGGCACATGTCACCGAGGAGAAAGACAAGAGCAAGAGTATTCAGGATATTCTGATTGTTCGGGATTATCCAGAGGTGTTTCCTGATGAACTGCCTGGTTTGCCTCCAGTTCATCAAGTCGAGTTTCCTATTGACCTTGTACCCAATGCCAACCCGATTGCAAAAGCGCCTTATCGACTTGCACCATCTGAGATGCAAGAATTATCGAAGCAGCTTCAAGAGTTATCTGATAAAGGATTCATTCGACCAAGCTTTTCACTTTGGGGAGCTCCTGTCCTCTTCGTGAAAAAGAAAGATGGATCTTTTCGAATGTGTATCGATTATCGTGAGCTTAATAAGCTCACCATCAAGAATCGATATCCCCTACCTCGAATTGATGATCTCTTCGACCAGCTGCAGGGTGCTTCATGTTTTTCCAAGATCGATCTGCGTTCTGGGTATCATCAACTTCGTGTTCTCGAAGAAGATATTCCCAAAACTGCTTTCCGCACAAGATATGGGCATTACGAGTTCACAGTCATGCCTTTTGGGTTAACGAATGCTCCAGCTATCTTTATGGACTTAATGAATAGGGTCTGCAAGCCTTATTTGGATCAGTTCGTCATTGTTTTTATTGATGACATTTTGATTTATTCAAAGTCTCGAGCCGAGCACGAGCAACACCTTCGCTTAACATTGGAACTCCTGAAGAAAGAACAACTTTTTGCTAAATTCTCCAAGTGTGAATTCTGGCTTAAAGAAGTTCAATTCTTGGGTCACATAGTCAATGAGCAGGGTATTCATGTGGATCCATCTAAGATTGCTGCTATTAAGGACTGGAATACACCGACGACGCCCACAGAGATTCGATCTTTTCTTGGTCTTGCTGGTTATTATCGGCGATTTATTTCAAATTTCTCGAAGATTGCGGTTCCACTCACTGCTTTGACTCAGAAGAAAAAGCCTTTTGAGTGGGGACCCAAGCAAGAAGAAGCGTTCCAAACGCTGAAGCAGAAGTTATGTAATGCTCCTGTTCTATCTCTGCCCGAGGGAAGCGATGATTTCGTTGTCTATTGCGATGCATCCAAACTAGGCCTTGGTTGCGTCCTCATGCAACGAGGTAAAGTTATTGCATATGCATCTAGACAGCTGAAAATTCACGAGAAGAACTACACGACTCATGATCTTGAGTTAGGAGCTGTGATTTTTGCGCTTAAAATCTGGAGACACTACCTCTATGGAACGAAGTGTGTGGTTTTCACAGACCACAAAAGTCTCCAGCATATTCTTAATCAGAAAGAGCTGAATATGAGGCAACGACGTTGGGTTGAACTCTTGAACGACTATGATTGCGAGATTCGCTACCATCCTGGTAAGGCGAATGTCGTAGCTGATGCGCTTAGTCGAAAAGAACAAGTCAAGCTTCATTCTATTCAAACGCTATCTGATCTTCAAACTCGTGTTCTTCAGGCTCAGCAATTTTGTGTTGCACAAAATTTGATAGGTACGGAATTACCACATCAGCTTGAGCTTAAACTCGAAGTGAAAGACGATGGTTTGCTCTATTTCATGGATCGTTTGTGGATTCCGAATCAGGACGATCTTCGCACCTTGGTAATGGACGAATCTCATAAGTCACGATATTCTATCCATCCTGGTGCTGATAAAATGTACAAGGATCTTCGTACTTCGTGCTGGTGGCCTGGTATGAAAAAGGATGTTGCCTTGTATGTATCAAAATGCCTAACTTGTCTCAAAGTCAAGGCTGAACATCAACGACCTTCTGGCTTGCTTGTACAGCCAGAAATACCGGTTTGGAAGTGGGAGAACATTACGATGGATCTCATCACTAAATTACCGCGTACATCTAAAGGTCACGATGCTATTTGGGTTGTTGTCGATCGATTAACGAAGTCAGCTCATTTTATTGCGATCCGCGAGGATCTATCTGCTGATAAACTTGCAAAGATTTATGTTGATGAGATTGTGTCACGACATGGTGTTCCTTTGGATATCATTTCTGATCATGATGCTCGATTTTCATCTCATTTCTGGAAGGCCATGCAATCTGCTTTGGGAACCCAATTGAATCTAAGCACTGCTTATCATCCCCAAACAGATGGCCAATCTGAGAGAACGATTCAAACTTTGGAGGATATGCTTAGAGCATGTGTAATAGACTTTGGTGGTAGTTGGGATTCTAATCTGCCACTGATCGAGTTCTCTTACAACAATAGCTATCATACTAGTATTAAAATGGCACCATTCGAAGCTCTCTACGGTCGAAAATGTCGTTCACCTTTCTGTTGGAACGAGACCGGTGAAGCTCAGCTTACTGGACCTGAACTCGTTCTGGAAACAACAGACAAGATCAAGAAAATCCGCAATAATCTTGTGACAGCTAGATTGCGTCAAAAGAGACATGCGAATTTACGACGCAAGCCCTTAGAATTTCAAGTCGGAGATCGTGTCCTACTCAAGGTTTCACCTTGGAAGGGAGTCGTGAGATTTGGAAGGAAAGGAAAACTTGCACCACGATATGTTGGACCATTTAAGATCGTTGAAAGAATTGGAAAGGTTGCCTACCGACTAGAGCTACCTCCAGAGCTTGGAAATGTTCACCCGACTTTTCACGTGTCCAATTCGCGAAAGTGTTTAGTTGACGCTGATCTTCACATTCCTCTCGACGAGATCCAAATCGATGAAACGATGCACTTTGTCGAGAAACCTGTGGAGATAGTGGAACGTACATACAAACAGTTGAAGAACAAACGGATTCATTTGGTCAAAGTTCGTTGGGAATCCAAACGTGGTCCTGAGTTTACTTGGGAACGTGAGGACCAGATGAAGATGAAGTATCCGCATTTGTTTTCACAAGCTTCCTCTAGTTAAAATTTCGGGACGAAATTTCCTGAAGTAGGGGAGACTGTGACAACTGTACTCTGTAATCGATGTACGATGTAAAACAATGTTGATTATTAATAAAAAAAATGTGCTTTGGTGTTATTATATGTATTTTGATGTCTTTATGTGTGTGTTTATGTTTGGTGATTTTACAATTCGATTCGATTCCGATTTCAAGCTTTAAATCGCTTTCTGGAAGGTTATACGCGCACAGATGCGTAAATATAACCAGTTTAATGCAACAAACACTCCGGAATAGTGACATAGGCTTAACATACCTTAAATAACCTTTACATAACTTAGAAATAAGTTTTGAATGGCTTGGTGTGTTGAAAACAAGTCTATTCGATCACAGGGACTAATTGTGTCAAACTGTGAAACTATGAGGATTTACACAGTAACGAACATTCCAGAACTTGATCATAAGTTAAACATACCATAAATATCCTTTACAAAGCTTAGAAATAGGCTTTGAGGGGTACGGTATGCTAAAATAAACTTTATGCTCATTCAGGGACTAAAAGTGTCAAAAAGTGCACAAGTTTGCACTTTCGCACATATCTTACGTTCTGAATACATCCGGACATCCAAAAATTTATGTAAGCACTAAAATATTTTATTTTAGTGTTTGGCATAAGAAAAATCCATTCGTTACACCATTTGGATCGTTTTTCGCGCTTATACGCATTCCGTCGTAATTAAGCGAACATCTCGATCGTACGACCAAACGAACTGACATCCGAGATATTTTTGAGCATGTTTTGAGTTCCCTATACTTTAACTTCATTTTAGAGCCTTGAAATGAGGTTAACGGGGTTCAAACGCATCGAAAATAGCTTAAACGGGCTGCAGGGACCATTTCTGCCATTTTTGAAACTTTGCTGAAACTGGTAGGCAGTGGCGTAGCGCGAGCACCTCATGCCTAGGCAGTGGCGCTACGCGAGCGCCTCATCTGGACAGAAACATTGCATCTGGTCCGTTTTCAGTTTCGCACATGGTTTTGGGCAATATCGTGGGCTCAAATGGTTTTGTAAAACCACTATCTTGAGGTGTATGGCCAAGATCAAAGCAGGGTTAACGAGGAACGATCTTAACGGCTCTACGAATCCTATAAATACCACTTGCCATCCATTGCAAAACCCACTAGAATTTTGATTTGAGAAACTCTAAGTTGAAACCATTGTTTCATACCTGAGTTACTTGGATCGAAATTAGCATTCGGGGACCCTTCGTAAGTATTCCTTCGTTCTTTTATTGCTTTTCGAGTCTGAAAGTCAAACTTTGTTTGACTTTCTGCGTTGACCAGTTTATGGTCAATGCGAAGTTCGTTTGAACTTCGCAACGTGATTGTAATCACGATGGTTATAGTCCCTTGGGACTATGCCTACTGATTACCACATTGTGTAGGGTCGTAAGGGTAAGCGATCTGATAAATCGCTTATACCTTCGAACCCGACCCATTTTGTCGATCATTAAGATCCGACCAAATACATTAGGTGACCATAGTATATAGGGAATAACCTTCCGAGGTTATACCTTATGGTCGCTTCGTTAAGTAGTTGTATGATAGGTAGTTTATATGCCTTAGGTAAATTACCAGAATACCCTTTTCATGTATAATTGGTAATTAAGCATATGTAATCTAAACTTTTGTCACATAACTGATTATGTAACATGTTTAGGCATATAACACTTGTCATAGGGCTAGTTAGACGTCTCGAGTGTGCTTTTGCGCGCACGACGCGTTAAAGTAGCATAAGCTACCTTAATGGGTCACGATGGGTCGAAAGCATTTAGGTTAGGTTCCGATTTAGGATGTAGGCTTTGTTAAACCATATCACATGAGTTCTAACACTCATTTGGTTTACAAGACCTCATTCTGTCCGATCTTCCGATTTAGGCGTCTATTGTTTGATTAGTGATTCGATTACTAGGTACTGTTTGATTTCACTGGTTTGCTCGAGTTTGTTGAAGTTCGATTGATTGACGATACCTTGCACTACAGTGAGTACATAGTTCCCCTATTTTACTGCTTTCAATTGTTTTGGGGTGATTCATATGTACTAAATGTTTTCAAGGTTTTAACGATGGTATCAAAACGATTTTCGATGTTATAACGATGGTTTCAAAAACGATTAAGACGATTTATACAAAACTAATAACGATTTCGATAATGTGAACGAACTTGTTGGTTGGGTTACATAACAAATGACATTCATTAGCAATGATCAAGCCGGCCAGTATTAGGTTATGGTACCATAGGATCTGACAAATCCCGTTATCATACTACACCCATGGTTATGTGTGGGGGTTGTGGGTAGCGACTGAATCTGATATTTGTTAATTTACCCTATGGTGGTTTATTAATGCGAGAAACGAGGGACGAGTCACAAAGGTTTGAATGTTATTAGCGAGACGACCATATATAAGTTATTCACAATTAAAACGAGGACGATTTAGACGATGTAAACAATTTGTAAACGATTTGGACGATATGATGTTAAACGATTTGGGTAAACGATAGCGAAACGATGTCACACAACGATGTTTTCGAAGTAACATACGAGTTTTATTAACGAGTTAATACGAGATGTTTTACAATTTGCTTTACTAAAACAAAGGTTTTTGGGTTAAGAATCATGGCTACGAGGTTTCCTAAACTATAACCCGCTCGATTTGAGTTGGTTAATAAAGTTGCAATATTATAATCTTTTCAAAACAAGGTTTTTAATAAAGTATTGCAACATTTAAACTAGCCATGAATCCAATACCCCTATAAAACCTATGTACTCGCCAGCATTTCTTTGCTGACTGTATTTTCACATATGTTTCAGGAGTTGATGCTTGATGATGATTTGCTAGGATGCATGCGTCACGTAGGATCTGGACGAGGCCTTAGTGACATAAAACAATATTGGTCGATATGTAACTTGTTTGTTCTATTTTAAGACAATGATAATGTTTAATATTCAATAAAACGAAACACTTTTGTATCTATGGTTATGAAACGATAATTCTGTTGCAACACGCCCCGATGTTTCCGCCGCGATTTGTTGTTTTACGCGGTCGGGTTGTGACATCATGTCGAATAGGATTGTAAATCAAATAAAAACAAGAATAAAAAGAACTTGGATTCCCGACACTCTACAAACAAGACCCGAAAACTTATCTTCTACCCATTCCATTTGGGAGTGTAAGCAATATTAAAGAGTTTTGCTTAAGGACAAGCAAAGATTCAAGTGTGGGGTATTTGATATACGCCAAATGCAACATATAAATTATATCAAATAAGGTATAAAATCAACCCTTTTTAGTACTAATGTTGGAAAAAGTGTGTTTCTTTGTATATTTTTTATTTTCAGGATTAAAAGAGCTTGAATGTACAAAAGGAACAAATTAACAAAAAAAACACCATAAATACAAAAGAAGAGAAGTTGATACATCATACCGACCCTCCAAGCTTCACTCCAAGACCAAAAACAATAAATCAGAAGACAAGCACGGGGTTGTGCCACCAAGGCACGGGGCCGTGCCCCACTCCAGATTCCAGAAGAAGAAGAAGAAGACAAATACAAGCCGACAAGGGACACGGGGCTGTGTCTCCGAGACACGGGCCGTGGTTAACTCTCAGATTTCCAAATTTGGGTTCGTACAGCAAGTACACGGGGCCGTGTGAGCAGTTGGACTAATAAGTGCATTAAATGAAGACAGAGAAGGAAAAGGACACGGGGTCGTGCCTACCAGGCACAGGGCTGTGTAAGCATACTGTTTTCAGCTACAAATATAGGTGCTTAGTTCCGTTGCAACTCATCTCTTGGCAAACCATTTCTCTCACTTCCACCACCACAACACCATCATCTTCCACCACAATCATTAGAGTTGGAGTGGGTAGTAGTCTCGGGATCCAAGATTGGTAGTAAGGGGGTTAGAATGGTGGTTTGGGTAAAGTTCTTGCCTCGTTCAGTGTATAGATCCTGCGAGGACTTGATTCAAGCTTATTAGGACTTCTTTTGAGACAGATAGCATCAAATCGAGGGAAGTAGGAACGGCGTGAATCCCTTATAAATAAACTACTATTAAAACTTTAAACCGGCCTTGCGGGACTGTATCCCTGCTGACTCAGACCAATATGGTTGAGGGTAGCGTTGCCTCCAAAAGAGGGACATGCCACATTTTTCATTAATCACTTAATTATCTTTCAATATTCCGACCTTGCGGGACTGTATCCCTGCTGACTCAGACCAATATGGCTGAGGGTAGCGTTACCTTCAAAAGAGGGACATGCCACTATAAGTAAGATAATCTCTTAAAAAACCCAAAGTGCGAAAATCATCAAATGATGCATAAAAGATGAGTCAGAACCAAGTGATTCTTTCTTGTTTATTTGTTTCTTTCATTATTTTAGTTTCTTTCTTTATTTTTACTTGTTTAAAAAACTTTCCTCAAAATTTGGGTCGATTAGACGTTGACAATAAACCAGTATTAAAAGCTCGTGTGACCTTGGACGACCTCGGTATCTTACCATCACTATACTACGCTAAAGATGGGTGCACTTGCCCTAACGTGTTGTAGAGAGTGATAGTGTTATATCGTGTTTTATAAATTTAAATCTTGATAAAATAGTAAAAAGTACTTAAAATTATAGTGAAAATTTGTACGCACTCCGACACACGTCACAAACAAGGTACCAAAGTTACTTATGCTGGAAGACTACCCACGTTGGGTGAAACGGTTTGAAAATTATGTACAAGCAACATGTTTGGAAGCCTGGATGGCAATAGAAGATGAATATAACATTTTGACAAATGAAGCTAGAGAGAAAATTAAAATATCTCAGATCCCAGAACAAGAAAAAGAACTATATGTCAGAGAGAAGAAAATGTACATCATGCTGCAACAAGCAATCAAAAGTGATATCTTACATCGTCTACAACATAAAGAGACTGCACAGTCACTGTGGATTGCATTGTTAAAGAAATATAGAGGAAATGATGATATGCGAAAGAGTAAAGCCAATCTAATCAAGAAAGAGTTTGATATTTTAAACATTTCATCAACTGAGTAAAAGATACTATCACTTAATCCCTGAAGTTAAAAGAAAAAATATTGAGATATCAGATATCGATCTAGTTAAAAAGCTTATAAACTCAACTGATTCAGATTATGGCAGCTGCAAACTCAACGCTAAATCTAGGGTTGTTGGTTGTCAGTTCTTTGGAAGCCGGTTAGTCACGTGGCAGTGTAAGAAACAAACAATTGTATCATTCTCGACATGTGAAGCATAGTACGTTGTAGCATCCAGCTGTTGTTCGCAAGTGCTCTGGATCCAACTGCAGATGAGAGAATATGGTTTGCAGTTTCTAATTCTCGTAGATAATGAAGCAGCCATTTCAATAATTAAAAATTCGGTAAACCACTCTAAAACAAAACACATAGAAATACGCTATCACTTCATCCGTGATTGCTACAAGAAGTAGTTGACAAGTGTTGTCAAAATTCACACTGAAGAGCAAAAAGCTGATCTTTTTACCAAAGCATATGATAAAGCAAGGTTTAATTACCTACTTAAAATCAATGGTATAAAAGAACTTATATCGGGGGGTGATGAGAGTGAAACCAAGATTTCCGATATTACCAAAGCATGTCCTCGCAAAGCGCGGGGTAAAATACGAGTCGATAATGATCGAATCCTAACATTCGAGGTAAAATACGAGCCCATAACGATCGAATCCCACGCCTCAACGCGTGAGGTAAAATATAAGCCCCTAACGATCAAATCCCAAATCCTATAACAATTGAAGCCCGTGCTGCAACGTGTGAGGTACAATACAAGCCCATAAGAATCGAATCCCGCGTGAATCCCGGATCCCATAACTATTGAATCCCGTGCTGCAACGCTTGAGGTAAAATACAAGCCCATAAGGATCGAATCCCGCGCCGCAACGCGTAAGTTAAAATACAAGCCCATAACAGTCGATTCTCACGCAGCCCATAAGGATCAAATCCCACGTCAATCTCGGTCCCATAACGATTGAATCCCGTGCTGCAACACTTGAGGTAAAATACAAGCCCATGAGAATCGAATCCTGCGCCGCAGCATGTGAGTTAAAATACAAGCCCATAACGATCGAATCCCGTGCGGCAACCGAACGGGGTCAAGTACTAGTTCATATGAATTACCACATATTTTTGTATGTCAATAGTTTGATAATTTATTAGTCGAGGCCAATGTTTTAAAAACTGGTTTTTAAATCATGCCGGATTATGCTCAAAAATGATTCAACCGGTTGAACCAGGTTGTACCTAGCAGTTCAACCGGGTTGACCAGTTAACTTTATATTTCCATAAATTACACACATACATCCAAATTTATATACACTAACTACTACCATACACATACCTGATACACCATGTATACAAGATGACTCACTAAGACTATATAGTATATACACACACATCGTACTACTGTCAACAACTACAAAAATTCAAAGAAGACAAAAATTCAATGAACAAACTAGAGTGATAAACTATGAACGAACGATGAAGATGAAAGTCTGGAACGAACGATGGAGTGATGAAGCACGTTTTGAGTTTTGATTAATTAAGATGGAATATCGAAAGTCGCTACCCGCTATGCTAAAATTGATAAAGAATAAAAATCCAAACCCAAAAACGAACATTGGCCGGTACCAGTATAGCGGTTCAACCGGTATACCGGATTTTACCGGCAGTACAAAGTCAATGCCATTTGCTCAATTTACCGGGGCGTTTTGTACCGCATTTACATCCAGCACTAATATCAACAGCCGGTATTTACCGGTTTTTCAAAACATTGGTCGAGAGTTCTATAATTTAAAATAGTAAACTGTTTATGTGATTCTTTTCTATAAAGAAACATCAACAATTATCAAAGAGAGAACCAAAGACTACACGTGACTCAAGTGAGACGTAGGCCAAATGCAAGCGGAGTTTCTGATTGTACATATCAAGCTGCCTCAACTTGTTTATTACTAGCTCAAGCCCAAGTTGATACCAACTCAGCTGAGAAGGCTAGTTGAGCATACGACCCTAACCCCAAACACATGATTGTAAGATCTTGATCCGATTTTATTGTTCCGACTTGATTAGTAAACTAAAAACAGAAAACAAAGACCCTAATCTTATTAAAATCAAAGAAACATAATATAGACCGTGACCCGCTAAAGCAGCCCACAGCAATTTGATATAAAGAAGTGGAAAATGTTTTGCCAACCAATGAAGTCGAATGAACAGAAAGCTCTTATTGATGCTTCCAGTTTTGCAGCTTCTGGACCATAATTTCAAGAATCTATCAAACATAATAATAATATATATAGGTTTCCCACTGGTTATGGGATGTTAGATCGGTCCAATGACACGATTAACCAGTTGCCGCGGTGCCCACGCACCACCGGGTCTAGTCAACCATCAAGGAATCAGATGATGATTCCCACCTACATGATTGGTAGAAAACCATATTCCCACCAATCAATCTTGCTTGTTAACACTCCACGAGTGTGACACCTGTTATACAGACCAGTTAAAGCGCGTTTTTTGCACTTTTCACATTTGTTGTTCGGGATTCAAAGATTTGTTTTCAACATTGACTCCGTTTGACCCGACTTCTGATGACCTGAAACCCAAGCAAACAAAAGTATAAACACAGAGCAATAATAAATTAATAATCAGTGACGGATTTAATATTTAACATTACCTCTTTGACAAATACGATGACAACATCCTAGGCCAGAAGTGAAAAATGTCACTCGAGTACCAAGAGAGGTCATCGTGCAGTTAGTGGGTCCCTCAGAAAGTGATTCGGCTATTTCCCAATTAAATCCTTTTTACTCAGAACCACTGCCTTGACTAAACTGAGAAGGATGGGGACTCCTCATCTGTCTCAGAAACGGTGGGGCAACACCTGAAAGAACAAAAATGAATATTTGCAACAATGAAAATTAAGTACATAACTAATTACTTTTCATTAGAGTAAAATGCCATTTTCATCCATGAGGTTTGGCCAGTTTGCGACTTTCGTCCAAAGGTTTGTTTTTCCGCGTCTGGATCCAAAAGGTTTGAAATCTTGCCATTTTCATTGGGCGCGTTAACTCCATCCATTTTTCTCCGTTAATTCAGGGGTATTTCCGTCTTTTTTGCTAACTTAAAGGGCAATTCGGTCTTTTCACTTTATGTAAAAAGACCGAATACCCATGAAAAAGACCGAATTGCCTTAAGTTAACAAAAAAGACAGAAATACCCCTTACTTACGGAGAAAAATTGATGGAGTTAACGAGCCGGATGAAAATGGCAAGATTTCAAACCTTTTGGATCCAGATGTGAAAAAACAAACCTTGGACAAAAGTCGCAAAACTGGCCAAACCTCAGGGACTAAAACGGCATTTTACTCGTAAACTTACTATTTTGCTATTCAAAATTTTCCAATAACAGCATACTTATTATTAAAGGAACTAATAGAATGATAAGAACAAACACGTGCCTGTAAGATATGGTGCTGGAGACATTGGAACGATTTCTGCGGTTGCCCCGCTGACAGTTGGTCTAGCATACGGCAGAAGATGAGGACCAGGCGCTACAATCCCCTGAACCGCTCTATGCCCTGGGCTTCCTAGGGGCGGTGGGCCCATTTGACCAAACGGAAAAACATTTGCGTTAACTGGGCCTGGCATGCCAAACATCTGAGGGTTATGTGGCAGCTGGCCAATGTAAGGATTATATGGAACCTGATGAAAGAAATTCAAGATTTGTTAACTATGTGGATGTTGTAAAGTACGAGCGGCAAGAGTTCAAGCTTGTTCACCTGATGGAAGACATATTCGGGCCCATATGGTGGATACCTATCAAAACGCAACTTTTAGTTATTACAAAAGACATAATGAATTCAAGCACTGAGTTAACATTTTTAAATTGCATTCCGGTATATATTTCATGGGATTGGGTATAATTTATAGGTGGAAAAATGGACTAGGTAGAATGGGATTTGGTATGACAGTTGGATAACCATTGATAAGATATATGGAATAATAACTAACCCATATAAGGAATATGGGAATTGCTGATAGTTGTATGGAACCGGTGGGCGGTAACTTGAGCTTCCAACAAACGGTCCCCCATGGGGACTCCCAAAGTAGGGTGCCGCCGGTCTCAGGCGCCCTACAAGTAAAAACTGATGATGTCACTGATGTCAGATAGATTTAACCGGATCAAGGGTTTAAAAACGTACCGAAAGGCAAAGGTGGTTGGGGCCGACCAAGTGATGCCAAATTACAATTCGCCCTTCTACCATCTATAACTGGATTAGGATCAGCACAAGCCCTCTTTGCAGCTTCAGCGTCGCGAAATGTTACCTGATCCAACAAGAATTACTAATGACCAATGACTCAAGGAGACATAACCAGAGGATGTATATAAAAGGAAAACAAAAACAAACCTGAAAGGATATTAAAAAAATATTAACGTAATCCACAAAATCATTTTATTTTGATGAAATAGACGACTTCATTCACACCTATTCACATAAAGGCCCACAGACGACAGTTTGCTTGGAACATGTAGAGAGGGCAACCTACATAAAACGGGTGCTGACAAAAGCTTATTTTAGATAAATATATGGAGCGTTCTAATACATAGCCATATAAGTATAACTACAAGAATTGCATGATGCATTTGTACATAATTGCTTGGTATATATAATTGGATTTAGAAAGAGTGAGCTTGGTTTTAAAAAGCACGCCTGAGGCGTGAGGCGCCCTTTTATTTTGCTCTAAGGCGACCTCCTATGTGAAGTGTTGTGAGGCGGCGCTTTTAACCTGAAGCACTAAGTGTGTGAGGAGCCGATCCAAGCCCAATCAGGTCAGATTTGGGTTTTATTTGGGCCCAGTAGTCTAAATCAGCTCCAACAGGGTTAAATTTGGGCCCAGCAGCTTTTAATGATATAACCATTACTCCGTCAGGCTCTTTACACTAAAAAAAGAATGTTGGGACATTCTTCAATTTAATCAGCCACTTCCTCACTCTTCTCCATTATGATTATTGATTAAAGACTATTTTTTATGTTTATAAGTGTTTTAAGTATGATTATTGATTAAAGAACTTTTTTTGTTTATAAGTGTTATAAGTGTGTTTCAACTTCAATGTATGTTTTTGATTATGTTTTTTAGGTGTTTAAGCGTGTTTTATAATCATGTTTTTGTGTTTATTATTAATTAGCAAGTAGAATAAGTCATATTGATGTGTACAAATATTTTTTTATAATTTTTTTATGTTGAGCGCCTTGCATACGTGAAGCTCTTGCCTCTCGCCTCACTTAAGGCGTTTGGAACCAAAACGCTTTGGAACGCCTCACGTTTTTGTAAACCAAGGAGTGAAGTAAGCGCTTACATAACCGCCTTAAGTATCACAGATAAAGCAAACGAATATAAGTGCATTATGCAGCTTGGTTTTAAAAGGCATGAGGCGCTCTGGCCTCCGAGGTGCATACATCACGTACGCAAGGCATCGCTCTATGTACAACCAAGAAAACTTCATTTACTAGTTACTACAAGAACTATGTTGTCAAGGCTCACCCAGGCACACATCTAGGTGCACTGTTCAGGCCAAGCGCTGCCTTCTCGCCTAGCTTCAAAAGCCCCACTTTCAGGCCCTCAGGCCAAGTTCCGGCCAAAAATCGTCTTAATGGGTTTGAACAAGTCTTAAATAATTATACCGGCCCTAAAAAACCTGAAACCAACCTAAAACAGCCTAAATTAACCCTAGACAAGTCTAAAGCATGTCTAAACTCTAAAAAAACTGTATTTTTATACTATGTGCCTCGCTTATAAAAAAGATTATTTTCAAGGGCCATGAGCTGAGGCCCAGGGCTCACCCTTTGCGCCTTTTTTATCAAGCATAACTTCTTCATCCTTTGGTTGTTTTACCTTTCACCTTTAAACTTTACCAACTTTGACCTAGAAATACATGAGGCGCTTTCCAGCTCGCCCGCTGCGTCTTTTAAAGCCAAGTTATGGCGGTTCTCAATTTAAAATTGGTTATGTATTGAACATATTACATATCTATCTATCTATCTCCACACACACACATATACATATTAACTTTGGATCCTAAAGGTCCTGATTTCTAAACCGAGGACATATTACAACAAAGAAATTAATAAAAATGCAGCAAACAATTAAACAAACATCACATTCACAGCAATTATATATCAAAAACACCTAATCACAAAACCAACACATAAAAACAACCAAAAACACTTACAAATCCATATCCTTTTGATCTCCCAGTCTGCTTATCAGTAATAACAACCGCTTCCAAAATCTCCCCAAACTGTTCAAAATAGCGATGCAGCGTCTCGCTATGAGTCTCCCATGCAAGTCCTCCAACGAAGACCTTCGTATACGTAGTGTCTCCAAACGGATTATTCAGGAACTGCAAACTTGATCCGCTTCCTCTGATCGGCTGATACGCATCCATCTACGTTACAATTACTTACAATTGTGTGTGTGTATGTACAGGTTGGATCGATTAGGAGGTGATTTTGGTGGTTTGATGGAGCATAGTGGTTGGATTTGGAAGAAACCCTTGTAGAACCCTAGAAATGTTATGGAAGATGGTGGGAGAGAGAAAGAAAGAGGAATTGGGGTTTGATAATTACAAGCGGAGGAATCTTCGAGGAATTATTTGGCTACTAATGGAGGATGATGTCATTTATCGTAGAGGTTTTCGTTTAGTCCCTACAGTTTTCGTTGTTAGTCTGTTTTCAACCCTGGACTATGGACTTAACAAAGTACGGCTGTAAACGAACCGAACATTTAGGAAACAGTTAGTGAATCGTTCGGTGGAAAGTTTACTTATGTTCGTCGTTTAATAATTGAACAAACACGAACAAGAAATTTTATTCGCTAATTAAAAGAAACAACATGAACAAAGGTTGTGTTCGTTCGTTTATCTCCGTGTTATTAAAAATTTGACACCCTATTTATACTATACGCCTTCCTCAACATCCCTGACTTGACCATTTCAATTTCAGTTTGTATGAAAGCTTGACAAACTTCTTAATTTTATGTTAATCATGTTTCTGATAATTATATCAACTGTGTTCGGATAATTATGTTAAGTGATTACATGCTTTTGGTAGATTCTCTTAATCTTTGTGATGAAAAATGCAGATTTTATTTCAAAATGAATATATGCGTGTGTGTATTCATTTGTGTTCCGAAACGTTGTGTGTGCACATTTATGGACATGAACATTTGTTTGAGTTTATGTGTGTTTGTCAAGTGTTCGTGTGTCGCAACCCCCGACCCCTTGCCCCGAGGGGCGGGCGAACGCGAGCTACACAGAGCCGGTGGTATCGGTGTTTATTAATTTGACAGCGGAATTTAAACATCTGGACCATAGTTAGGAAATATTTTATCAGAGTTTAAACACCAAACTTTTATAAATAATAAATACATGGGATAAAACTCAAGTTCATTGATAATACATTTATAGGGATAAAACCCTGATTATTTGAAAACATAAACTCCTTTTTATTTAGGTAACTTTTATAGCCACTTCTTTAAGTCTTCAGTGCTCTCCAGCTGGCTTCTATTAGCTTCACATTAAGTTACCTGAAACGCGTTTTAAAAAGATTTTATCAGCAAGAAATACTGGTGAGTGCATTCCAGATTAATCAAAACAAGCTTTCAAAATTTTACAGGATTGAGAGCGATTACAATGTTTATATTTATCCAATTACCCCCCACGGTACTGTCAATCCTGACTGGTGGACATGCTACCATTCGCAACAGTAACAAGTAATGTATACAAAACCCCAACTGTAACAACCCACTTTTTGGAAAGTCAAAGTCAAAGGAAGAAAATATTGCTAATTGCGATCTGTCTCTCCTTGCTTGACTAGCATATTGTACTTTTGACTTGTAATCGAATCTTTTATTTAATCGCTTTAGTTGTATTATGTGAGTATCTATTAAAAACCGAGGTTTAATCGAATGTTTATCGCTAAACTACTTAACGCTAATCGCTATCGCACTCGCAACTCGAATTATGTGTTCTGGATATTGTTTTACGTGTGTGTGCTTTTATGTGTAACTTGTTGTAACACCTCGAAAATTCGTGTTAAAGAAAATAACGACACGTGTCGTGTAAGACAAAAAGCGTTATAAACTCGGATTTATTAAAAATGTTTGACAGGATTCAAAAGTGTCGTCTTGTTAACTTTTGCACCTCTGAACGACCTCGTTATAAATCCCAAGACTCAAATCATATTAAAAACATCTAGTATATGTTCAAGTTCAGTGAATTATAGCAATGAATGATTCATAATTTAATTGGTGGACTCCTACGAAGAAATTTGCACGGTAAACCTTATTGTTCGGCACTTTCTAAAAGGCTCTAAGACTTTCACACAACATAACATGGTGGTGCATACTATACATGACCCAAATTTGAGGCCCCATATTGATAAAAAAACGGCCAAGAATCGTTTATACTCAGTTGCCCCTTCAAATCATTGAAAAGCCAACATTTTTGTCCCTGATGAATTGTTGCGCACCGCAACAAATAATTGTTACGGTGCGCAAGCAGTACCCAGCAACCAGAAAACGGGCTGCAGCCTGTTTTGCGCGATTATGACCGATCCCACTGGTATTTCTCACTATTGGACGACCCCTAAAATGTTCCTAGACCCCAGGGACACTTGTGGGACAATTGTGGTCACTTGTAGCCTTAGTTGTCAACACCTTATGGTGATTACAACTAGTATATAAGGCCTTTAGTTGCAACCAATTCATCACAACTTCATCTGCATTCTTGGAGCACTTCTGGAACTCAAAGCCTTCTCTCAAGTGTTCTCTAATCAAGCTTAGGACCTTTGTAAGTTGCCTAACCTTCTCTAATTAATTTTAGCTTAGTTATTTAGCTAAAAGTCAAACCGACGTAATTACGGTTTGACTTCGAGATTAGTCAACGATGGCTCAGTCATATCTCGAATCAAAAGTAGTTATGAGTTGGTATTTATGTGGGTAATAAAACCTCAAAAGGGTTTCCCCTGATCATCACTCTAACCAGGTCAAAAGTCGGGTCAAACTAGTTTATAAAAAGTCAACAGGAGACTTAAAATGCCATTTATGCATAATTAGCAATGTAGATCATATACAACCTGTTTGATCATGAATAGAACTTGGTAATAAGTGTAAGAACATGTCTAAACATGTTCAACCCGACAATTTCCTGTTTAGACCCGGTTCGGAGCCGAAAGTCGCATAGTTTGACTTTCACTTTGACTTTCAGTTCTGACCCGTTTAGGCATGTTTTAGAAATGCCTCAGAGCTTTAATTGGATTAGGTTACTTGTTAGTACAACCCTCTATGATTATACACCTTGGTTCATTAGTTATCCAATTAATATGCATGTTTCCGTTAATTGCTCATATGTTGACCATTATGCCCTTATTACCTTAAAACGTGATTTATGAAAATGTAAAAGTGTAGAAACCTTAGTTACTGATATATAAACTTGTATGCAAAGTTTGACATCAGTTTGACTTGTAGATTAAGAGTTATGCTCATTATCGCAAATTTAAAGCTTTATGTTAATAAAATGGCGTAATTAGCGTATAGCCTAGTTAAGCCTACTTTTTGGTACCAAACTTAATACCCACTGATGTAATATATTATTTTGGGATTTTTAAAGATTTTTAATTAATTTTACGCTGAGCATAACTCATAGTCGTAGGCTTAATCCGGTAAATGTCGGTTTTGCCCTTACGGGCCATAAAATGAGTTTTTCATATCTAAACGACTCCAAACCTTTTGCTACTGATTAGTTATGATAAATAAATTATTTTAGACCTTCTGGAATAATAAAAATATCAGCTTTAGGTATTGAACCCGTAAACGGCTCCTAATCGCCTTATTTAGCGTTTTTAGCGCATAGTATGTACTAAGACTATTTTTAAACATACAAGGGTGATACCTACTGATGTTTTAGTTAAATTATAATATTTTAACAGTAAGAAAAAGTTGTTTAACTCAGACTTCAGTTTTGAGCTTTACGGCTTATGTGAAATTACCAAAATGCCCCTACGGTGCATAGTTTGGTTATACTTGGTAAATTCACATATATACTTTAACCTACTGTTATAACTTATCAAAATAAGTATTTTTGCTGATTATATCAGACCTGTAACTTAGGTAAATACTTAAACTCTTTTATAACCTTTTAAATGACCAAACTACCTCTACGGGGCCTAGTTTGTGTTTATATACGTTTCGGGCATAATGAAAGACATCTTACTGAGGTCACAACATATTTGAGACATAATTAACTTAGGAAACCTGTATATGGCTCTCATGAATACCCGTCACGCTTATTACGCGTACGGTTCGGTTTATGTAACAAGTTTACATAAATTAGCCAAAACGGGTCAAACCTTATTGGTTTTATCTCAAAATCCAGAATGTGTATGAAATACCCATTTAAGATAAGTCTTCAAACTTGTCGGGTCTAAACCACATTCTATTCCGGTCTTCGCTTAAATCATGCGTCTGAACCGTATATTCCCTTAAGACTAACCGGTCTAAGCTTAGGCTAAATTAAAGACCCATTAGCATTCTAATTGGTTATTTATACCATCATTCCAGACTAGAGCATTTCGGTAAATGGTACCTACGCTTACTTAAGTGAATACAGCTGAGTTATTAGATTCTTGCTATTTAAGACAGGAGCTAGCTCAGGTAAATACTCTTAACTTATTTTCCCTATACGGGCTTGGGATACGGCACTATAAAAGTACCGCTTGGTCGTGTGTGTAGTTATTTAAATCGTATTGTGATTGATGTACTTATAACCCGTTTAATATGTATTATTTGGTGTATGGCCTTTGGGGGTTAATGACCATGTCCCGGATATCCTTGGCATCATTCGAAGTAATGGCCACGACTTAAGCACGGGGTGTAGGCATACACCTGACAGCTGCATTATGTAAAAACTGGTAATCCACTCCGAGGTATCATCCTTGTGGGCATTATACCGGAACTGGTAATCCACTTAGAGGATGATAGCCTGTGGGCATTATACCTGTGGTGTGTCAGTTAATCTAGTCCGGCCCTACAAACTGGCCCTAACGGACGACAAATAAGTAAAACTGTATACAAGATTATATACAAATAATTTTCCCAAGTTAAAAAGGTTAATTTGCCTCTGTGCATTTTAATCAAATTATAAAAGATATTTTGTGCCACGTGCATTCAAATCAATTTTTCTTAAACTCCTTTCAAATGAGACGGTTGAGTGTATTTACCAGTGAAAACTGACGTATTTTCCAAAAAGGTTAAGTGACAGGTACTGAACGTAATTGGCTGGAAGCTCAGGGCACTAATAAGGAATCTTGCAAGTTCTAGGCGTCTAAAGTCTGTTGAACAAGTGATATGTTTTAAGATCCGCCTGTGGATCCTTTACTTTCCGTTGTAATACTGGATATTACTTTATATTCGGAATGTAATAATATTTATCTTTTGCTTCCGCTGTGCATTTATATATATATTGTGTTGTTTGACTATTACGTTGCCAACCACGTCACGATACTCCCCACCGGGCCCACCGGTGACACGTGGAAAGTCGGGGTGTGACACTTGTGCATGTTATGTTTATGTTGAGGTGTTAATCGCATCGCAATCTAATCGCAAACACTAAACGCAAGTTAATTATAGTGAGTGTATGTTAGATATAGTAGTTTGGTTATTTGTGTAACTATTGGGTAATACTATCACATCGCTCACTCGAATCGCATCGCAACGCTCAATACGCGAATCAAAACGACAAAACTCAACACGCCGGACACCTAGATCGAATGGCCAATCGATCGAGTGGCCATCCGATCGGATTGCCATCCGATCGAACCGCCATCCGATCGGTGGCCAATCCGATACTTACGCACTTTCCTCTTTTGGAAACCCTATAAATACCCTCCTGTCACATCATTTGTGATGTGACAGCTCTCCCATTCGACCAGCAGCTCTCAAGCCTTCTTTCACTCGGTTTCTCGCAATTCTTGTAAGTTTTCAACTCAAACCTTGTACTTCTATGATCTACACACACTTCTTCATCATTTTCACCTTTGAATCTTAACTTTTAACCGTGAAATCAATGGATTTGAGGTGTTCTAGGATGATGTCATCATGGAGTTCTTATGAACTTCAAGTTTTGGCTTCATTCCACCAAGAACAACTCAGATCTGAAGGATTTCCACATGATTTCACAACGATTTTGCATAGATCTAAACATTTTCAAGGTTTAAAGGATTGAAAGATGGTTTCCAAACTTTCTTTCAACTCTTTTACACTCAATGCACTCAAAATCGGTAAAACCGGAGCTCGTACTGATCTTCTACTCTTTCTTAGTGATGAGTTGGTCCAAGATCTGGTTACTACCAAGGAGACAACCGATTTTGGGTTAAACAAGAACAACCGTGACGAACCAGTAAACTGATCGGATTTGGGTGATTCCTGTTCGATCGGACGACTTGGGACTTGACGAGGTTCTGTTGTTTAGTACGTTGTCAAACTGTCTCGAACAAACCGCAAACTTCCAAAATAATCAAGTTCAAAATGATCAGATGCATTGGGATGGATTGCCGTCCGATCGGATTGCCATCCGATCGAACCGCAATCCGATCGGATTGCACTTGAGGTTCAACACTAAAACAATTTTCAACACGTTCAATACATAGGATTGTTATTGTCACACCCTGATATTTCCACGTATTACCGGTGGGGAGTATCGTGACGTAGTTGATATCATCATAGTCAATTTATAACAGTTTAATGCACAGCGGAAGTCTAAAGATAAAAACATTACAAACCGAATTGAAAGTAATATCAATTATTACAAAACGATTGTAAAGGGTTTCACATGCGGATCAAAGATAAAAGAAACATTGTTCAATAGATTTTTAAACATCTAAGCTTGCAAGACTCTTTATAGATGCTAGGAGTAGCCAGCCCATTTCGCTTAGTACCTGCACTTAACCTTTTTGGAAAATACGTCAGTTTTCACTGGTAAATACAATTAACTGACTCATTTTGAAAATGTTTAAGAAAATTGATTTGAATGCACAAGGCACAAATAATCTTTTATAACTTGGGATAATTATTTAAAAATAAACTTGTTAAAGAATTACATGTTCGTTATACGTTCAGTAGCCCGGGTTGAATACCGGGTTAAAGATTAATAGACACACCACATAATATAACCTACGGCGAGTTATTCTCGAACAGGCAGGTATATTATTTTACATACGCACCGGCAGGTGTATGCCTACACCCCGTGCTTAAGTCGTGGCCATTTCAATGAATGAGCCGAGGATATCCAGGACATGGTCATTAACCCCCCAAAGGCTTAAAACAAACAAAATAGATTAAACGGGTTATCTCAATGATTTAACCTTCATACGATTAAAAATTCAATACCCGACCAAGCGGTATTTTATATACCGTACCCCAATCCCGTATAAGAGAAAATAAGTTAAAAGTATTTACCTGAGAAAAATTATACAAATTTATCCCAGCCGTATATAATCAGCAAGTGCAACTATCTTTTACTGTGCTCCTAAATCTGGAACGAAGGTTTTAATAACCTATTAGATTCCTAACGGGTCTCACTTAAGTTTAAACTTAGACCGGTTAGTTTTAAAAAAAAGGTATACGGTTCAAAACGCAAGATTAAGCGAAGACTGGATTAGAATGTTGTTTAGACCCGAAAAGTATGAAGACTTGTATAATATGGGTAAACTAAACACATTCTGGATTTTGAAGTAAAAATGATAAGGTTTGACCCGTTTCGGTTAATTTATGCAAACTAGTTACATAAATCGTACCGAACGCGATAAATGCATAACGGGTAACCAAATGAGTCATGAACAGGTTTCCTAAGTTAATATGCCTTAAATATGTTGTGATATCAGTAGGATACCTTCCATTATGCCCAAAACGAATTTAAAATTAATTTAAGCCCCGTATGGGTATTTTGGTCATTTTAAGGATTACAAAAGAGGTTAAATATTAACCTGAGGTTCTGGTCTTAAACGATCAGTAAAAATATTTATTTTTTCAAGTCATATCAGTAAGGTATTTCATATATGTGAAATTTATCATTTATAACCAAACTATGCACCGTAGGGGCATTTTGGTCATTTCACATAAGCTTTAAAGGTCAAAATTGGAAATCTGAGTTCAAAACTTTTTCTTACTGTTAAAGTATAAAAATTTACTTAAAACATCAGTAGGTATTAATTCTTATATGCCAAAAATAGTTTTAACCCATACTATGCGTTTAAAACGCGTAAAAAGTCGGTTTTAGGTGATTTTCGGGTTATATAAGGAAAGCTGAGATTTTTATCAGCCCAGAAGGCTTAAAATATTTTATTTATCATATAAAATTAGTAGCAAAATATTTGGTATCAATATGTTATGTAAAACTCATTTTATTAGCAAAAAGAGTATAACCGACAATTACCGAATCAAAGCAAGAACCCCATGTTATAATCAGTTTAAAAATTAATAAAAATCTTCAAAAATCCCAAAATATTATATTACATCAGTGGGTAAAAAGTTTGGTATCAAAATTTGGGTCTAGATAGGCTTTATGCTAATAATGTCGTTTAATTAATAAAAAGCTATCAAATTACTATATTGAGCATAACTCCTAATTTAGACCTCAAACTAATGTCAAATTTTTAGGACATGTTTATAAATCAGTAACAAAGGTTTTTGTCCTCTCACATTTTAAAAAATCTCGTTTAAAGGTCAAAAGGGCATAATGGTCAACATTTAAGTAATTAACGGAACATGCAAATGAATCGGATTAATTAGGAACCAAGTTGTATAACCTCAGAGGGTTATACTAACCTATAACCTGGTCCTAATGGAACTCTAAGTCATATCTAAACTAAGCTAAATCGGGTCAGAACTGAAAGTCAAAGCAAAAGTCTACCTTTGCGACTTTCGGTTCTGAACCGAACCTATACTCAAAATTTTCGGGTTGAACATGCTTAGACATGTTCTTACATTAATTACCAAGTTATATAAGTGTTAAAATAGGTTTCATAGATTCTACATTGTTGATTATGAGTTAATTTGCAAAATAGCTTTCTGATGACTTTTTAATATTAAGTTTGACCCGACAATTGACCTAGTTAGAATGGAAATTAGAGGGTGCCATTTTAAGGATTTATTACCCACATAATTACCAACTCATAGCCACTTTCAAATCGAAAAATGACTGGACCATTAGTAATTAATCACTAAGTCAAAGCTTAATTACGACGACTTTGACTTTTGGTCATTAGACTAATAAAACATGAATTAGGAAGGCTAAGAATGCTTACAAAGGCTCTTAGCACGAATTTGGAGTTGAAGGAAACTTGCTTTAAGTCCAGAGAGCTCCAGAGAGTGAGTTGTGAAAGATTTTTGAAAGTGTGCACCAAGAACTAGCAAACAAGGAGCTTATATAGGAAAATTAAACTCACAAGATCAATCCAACAAGGTCTACATGTGATTCCTGATCATCCCAGGTGTCCCCTATGCATGCAAAACCATTGGTGCAGCCCCTGGGATCGAAAACCACCATGCAAAGGCGGTGCAACCTGCTGTACAGGCAACTGTCCAAAAATTCTACACCTGGCAATCTTACGCGGCCCGCATAAGTTTTGGCCGAGGGTCTACGCGGCCCGCGTAGAGGTTAGCTCATGTCACCCATCTTTCAAATATTGCAACTTTGGTCCCTGGTCCTTCTAAACTTGTTTTAACTTGTGTTTATTGCACTTTTAACCCCCAAACTTGACTTTTAAGGGTCTTGAGTCTTTAAACATTTACCAACAAGCTTTCGGTTAGTCACGAGGTCACCCGAACGGTCTTGAAATGCAATATTAACGCATTTAACCCTTATTACTTGTAATTAACATTTTGCTTATTTATGTGCGTCGAAACTCTACGAATTTAATATCCGTTATTCTTGGGATCGAAATAAATTATCACAATGTTTTTTGGGATTGTTAAAAGGTCATTCAGAGGTTACTTTCAACATGTTGACACTTTTAACCCCTATGTTTCACAAGATCCTTATTTTAAGCACAAACGACTTTTCAAGTTCGATAAATTATTCGTTAAAGAATACAAACGTCGTGTGTGGTCAATCGGAGGCACAAGAATGGCATGTTGACACTTTGGATCCCTTTATTCACATATTCACATTGTTTGACAACTTCCGTCCCTCAGAAATGATTCCTTACATGTATAAAGTCCATGACACGTGTCCTTATAATATTGGTCATGATTTTACGAGGTGTTACATCCTCACCCCCTTAAAAGAAATCTCGACCTCGAGATTTACTGGAATAAATGAGGGTACTTCTGTTTCATTGTGGACTCAACCTCCCACGTGTATTCGGGACCTCTACGGGCATCCTGTTTAACCTTCACAATCGGTACATGCTTCTTTCGAAGTTTCTTGACCTGTCGATCTTCGATCGACAAAGGTTTTTCAACAAATTTTAAGCTCTCATCAATATGCACATCCTTATGTCACATGGCTAGCGATTCATCGGCTAGACACTTCTTTAGATTGCAGATTTGGAACACATTATGAATTCCACTGAGCTCTTCAGGCAGGTTTAACTTGTAAGCCACTGTTCCGACACATTCGATGATCTCGAATGGTCCTATGTATCTTGGGCTTAACTTGCCTTTCTTTCCAAATCGCATTACCCCTTTCCAGGGTGATACCTTAAGTAGAACTTTGTCACCTACCTTAAATTTTAGAGGTTTACGCCTTTTACCTGCGTAGCTCTTCTGCCTATCCCTGGCAGCTTTGAGACGATCACGTATCTGTACCATCTTATCTGTCGTCTCCAGGACTATATCAGGTCCTGTTAGTTGGACATCTCCAACTTCCGCCCAACAAACGGGCGTCCTGCACTTTCTTCCATACAAAGCTTCAAAAGGTGCAGCTTGAATACTCGAGTGATAGCTATTATTGTACGATAATTCAATCAGTGGAAGATGATCATCCCAACTCCCACCTAAATCAATAACACAAGCTCTTAACATATCGTCCAGAGTTTGAATTGTACGCTCGCTTTAACCATCCGTCTGAGGATGATATGCAGTGTTGAAGTTTAATCGAGTGCTTAAGGATTGTTGAAAGCTTTTCCAAAAATGCGACGTGTATCTTGTATCCCTATCGGAGATAATAGACACTGGCACTCTGTGGAGAGATACAATCTCATCCACGTACAACTGAGCTAACTTATCTGAGCTGTGTGTTTCCTTAATAGGTAAGAAGTGGGCTGACTTGGTCAACCTGTCGACTATAACCCAAATAGTATCATTTCCTCGCTTTGTCTTTGGTAACTTAGTGATGAAATCCATAGTTACCATTTCCCACTTCCAGGTGGGAAGTTCAGGCTGTTGCTGCAAACCTGACGGCTTCTGGTGTTTGGCTTTAACTTGCGCGCACGTCAAACATTTGGCCACATAAGTGGCTATAGACTTTTTCAAGCCTATCCACCAATAATTTGCCTTCAAATCCTGGTACATTTTATCACTGCCAGGATGAATCGAGTACTTGGAACTATGGGCTTCTTGAAGGATCACTTCCCTAAGTCCTCCATAGATTGGAACCCATATTCGTCCATTCAATCTTAGGATTCCATCCTTGCCATATGATAACTGTTCAGAAGTTACACCCAACTTTTCATTCGGATAGTTAGCTTCTAGAACAGCTTCCTTCTGAGCGGCTAACAATCTTTCATTCAGGCTGTTCTTTAATTCAATGCTCTTGGCATTGATTCTAATGGGCTTAACTCTTTCCTTTCTGCTCAAAGCGTCGTGACCACATTCTCCTTGCCTGGATGATATCGGATTTCACAATCATAATCATTTAAAGTCTCCATCCATCGACGCTGTCTCATGTTCAGATCCTTCTGGTTGAACAAGTGTTGAAGGCTTTTATGATCAGAGTAGATCACATACTTGGTACCATATAAATAATGCCTCCAAAGTTTTAGTGCAAACATAACGGCACCCAACTCCAAATCGTGGGTGGTGTAATTCTTCTCGTGCACTTTTAATTGTCGGGAAGCATAGGCAATAACTTTGCTCTTCTGCATGAGCACACATCCCATACCTGTGTGTGGTGCATCGCAGTATACCACAAATTCTTCGATCCCTTCAGGCAATGTCAATACCGGAGCATTACTCAACTTCTGCTTAAGAATCTCAAAGGATTCTTGTTGCTTAGGACCCCAATCAAACTTTATATTCTTCCTAGTCAACGAAGTTAGGGGTGCAGCAATCCTTGAGAAATTTTCAATAAAATGCCTGTAATATCCTGCCAGACCCAAGAAGCTGCGAATCTCTGTGGGCGTCTTCGGCTCTTGCCAATTCATGATAGCTTCAATTTTAGCGGGATCCACCTGGATACCATGCTCACTAACCACATGTCCAAGGAATTGGACTTCACGAAGCCAAAATTCACATTTTGAAAACTTGGCGTAGAGCTTCTCTTGCTGAAGAAGTTTAAGAATACAACGAAGATGCTTCTCATGATCATCCTGATTCTTCGAATAAATAAGGATGTCATCAATGAAGACAATGACAAACTTATCTAAGTAAGGTTTGCAAACGCGATTCATGAGGTCCATGAACGCTACTGGTGCATTAGTGAGCCCAAAAGGCATCACTAAGAAATCGTAGTGACCATAATGAGTTATGAATACAGTCTTATACACATCTTCATCTCTAACCTTCAGTTGATGGTAACCTGACCTTAGATCAATCTTGGAGAAATAGCTTGCTCCTTGAAGTTGATCGAATAGATTGTCGATCCTGGGTAATGGATATATGTTCTTGATTGTAACCTTGTTCAGCTCTCGATAATCAATGCATAAACGCATCGATCCATCCTTCTTCTTCAAAAACAGAATCGGCGCTCCCCAAGGAGATGAGCTAGGTCTGATAAATCCTTTTGCCAACAAATCATCTAACTGAGTTCTCAACTCTTTCATCTCAGTTAGGGCCAACCGGTAAGGTGCTCTCGCAACAGCAGCTGCTCCAGGAATAATGTCAATTCTAAACTCCACTTGCCTATCTGGTGGTAAACCAGGTAGTTCTTCTGGGAATACATCTGGATATTCAGAAATGATGGGAATGTCTTCGATCTTGGGCTTTGGTTCATCAATAGTCACTTGTGCCATATAAATGACACATCCTTTCTTCATACACCTTGATGCCTTAAGCATAGACACTTTCTTAGGCAACCTGTACTGAGTGTCTCCTTGTATGGTAAGTGGCTCACCATACGGAGTCTTGATAACCACTTGTTTCTTGTCACAAACGATCTGAGCTTGGTTATGAGATAACCAATCCATGCCTATTACTATGTCGAGTCCAGCTAGTTTCAAAGGAAGCAAAGACAATGGAAAAGAGTGGTTCCTAATGGATATAAAACATCCATCTAACACGGTTGAAGCAGTTTCTATGGTACCATCGGCCGATTCTACTTCATATTTTATGCTTAGGGTTTTAACAGGCAAATTTAACAACTTACAAAACTTATTATCTACAAATGACTTATCTAGACCCGAATCAAATAATACCCTTGCATAAACATCATTGATAAGGAAGGTACCTGTTATCACGTTGTCATTCTGGATCGCTTCTTGAGCATTCATTTGGAAGACCCGAGCATTGGTCTTCTTGCCTTCTTCAGGCTTCTTCGCATACTTTGGGCAGTTGGACTTGATATGCCCCTTCTCGTTACAATTGTAACAAGTTGCATCCTTAATCTTCTTACAATCCAACGTCTTATGCTCACTAGATTTACATATCCCACAAGCTCTTGGCTGCGATTGGGACTTTGATTCATACCTGCACTTTCCCAGATGGCGCTTCTTGCAGGTCTTGCATTTGGGCTTCTCACCCGACTGTTGGTCATCCTACTTGAACCCTGAACTCTTCTTGTGGTCAGAGTTCCCCTTATGCTTCTTATTTGAACGGTGTGAGTTATCATCCTCATATTTCCTCTTCCTCGCATCAGAGTTCCTAAGCGACCTCTGCCTGACCGCATCAAGGGTAAGAGATAATGACAAATCAGCTACTGACCTAAATGTTGTAGGTCTTGATGCTTTCACACTAGCTTTAATCTCCGGGGCTAAACCCCTAATGAAACGGGCTATACGTTTTGGTTCCGGTGTCACCAAGTATGAAACCAATCGTGACATAGTGTTAAAACTTGTGAGATACGCTTGGCAGTCTAAGTTCTTCATAACCAATGTTAGGAAGTCGGCCTCGATCTTCTCAACTTCATGTTGAGGACATAAATTCTCTTTGATCAAAGTAACAAACTGAGCCCATGTTAAGTTGTATAACGGAATCTTTCCAGTAGCTTGGATTAAAGACCTCCACCAAGCTAGGGCTTCTCCCTTGAACGATTGTGAAACATACTTCACAATATCTTTCTCGGCACATCCACTAATGTCAACCACCGTATCCATCTCATCTAGCCACGTCATACAATCAATGGCGCCTTTTTCCCCAGTGAAATCCATGGGTTTGTAGGAGACGAAATACTTATATGAACAAGTCTTTGTACGTGGCTCTTGATCAAATACAATCTTCTTAGACGGGATACTGTGCTGATTTGAGGAGTGTTGGGCATCATCCTTCTTCGACTCATGAGATTTAGAAGGTGGCTTACTATGAGCCACAGAGTGAGTCTTAGAGCGTGTACCACTAGACTCTCTAAATTTCCTGTCCATGGCTTTAGAAACAACATTATCAATCAACGCTTGAAGTTCCGCACCAGTTAGATGGATTCTGGTAGTATCATGATTCCCTACAGGGTGACTGTTGATTTCTTCAGATTCTGCCATGTAGCTTGATTGCTACATAATATAATGATAATGATTCATTCAGAATTCCAAAACAGGATTGTCAACTTGATAATTTTATTAACCATGGTATTAATAAACCATATTGGTTAATTTATTAAGCATATTCATTCAAGATTTTTCATTATAATTTTCCTCATTTATAATTTATTAATATATTATATTGGCACAAAAGCCAAGTCACAGGGACAATTTAATTTATAAGCCATGATCTTATAGGATCGAGGCGTTAAGGCATCGAATCATAGTTCATTACCTTTCTTGACAGGGAGTCATAGACTACAACTGTCTTTAGTCTTATATGACAATGAATATGGCCCGCAGGTATTACATCACTAATGGATGTTTAATAAAAGAAAGGAATTGGGAGGATCCAATATAAGGATGACTTATGTGATTTTATCGAATCACATTTTCCAGGAGTGTTAACATGTTTTCAGATGTTAACAAGGATTTTGAATCTTACAAGGAACTACCATCATGGCCCTATCTTAAAATGACACATTGCTAGGTTTTGCCTTCAAGATTTTCTTTTATATTTAATAGCAGATTAATTTTTAAAAGGAATGATATTTTGTTTTATTTTATATATTATATTTATGCATATAATGATAATTAAAATTTTAAACTCAACACATTCCATAATTAAATAAAAAGAGTACATAAATGCCCTAAACGGGACTTTAACAGAAATAACTTGCCCACGCAGGGACTAAACTGAAAATACAAGTCCTCGCAAGGACTGAATACATAAATAGATGTCCACGCAGGGACTTGATTGAAAATAAAGAAATTACAATACAAATAAATAAGGAATCTTCAAAAATCCCTTTTCTTCTTTCCCTTGATTAGATTCGCTAGACCCTTGAGAAATCCCCGGTGGCTCATACGCTCTTCTTGAACCTCCCGTTCCACATGGCTCAACCTCTGAAGAATCTCCTGCTGCTGCGGTGGCGGTATCAGTGGCGGCTACGGCGGCTGCTGCTGTGGAGGTTGAGGAGGTGGCGGGTATGGATACCCAAAATCTTGGTACCCCGATTGGTACGAAGCTGCATAGGGCTCTTTAGGGTGAAGAGCATTGTAGTTGGCTGCTACGAGGTATGGGTCAACATCGGGGGCATTGTAGTAGTTGTACCCCGGGTAGGCAGGCTGCTCTAAAGGGTTGTACGCTGCTGCTTCGGCGTAGGAAGGAGTTGGGTTATCATAACCCACTGGTGGCGGTGTGACTGGCGCAGAGTTCACCTCAGAAATGGGGTTTGAAGGCCCACACATCTGTGGGTCTTCATAAAGTGGTGGGTAGTGACTGCCACTTGAATGCTGAGGGGTGCTGAAATGGAAATCCCCTCCTCGCACGGACATCCGCGCACCTGTTCTTCTTCGCCTCGGTGGCTCCGGAGGCAGTTGCTGCACTGGTGGTGGTGGTGGTGGAGTGACCGCTACAAAACGTGAATCCTTAGAGGGATCCTACTGCTGCTGATGAGATAGGTTGTAAGAGGGAGTAAACTCCCAGTTATATTGGGCAAACCTTGCCTCATAGCTGTCTGGACCACGATAAGGTGATCCATGAAAAGACGACCCATCCAAAATCTCGATGGGGTGAGTAGGTGTCCCAGATGGTGGTTCGGCAGGATCTGGGTCATCATCCATATCCATGTCCTGAGCTTCAGGAAAATGGTCTTCAGGGCCCAATGGGTTACGACCCATTGGTTCTTCAATCTGATTTGCCGGGTTAAACCGGCTCTGGAAATACGAGGTCGGGTCTTGAAATGCGCGGTGAGACCCCGACCGCTGCAGTGGTAGGTAAGAGTGGTGTGAATCATTGGGCTCGTTCTCCGATTGCAGCCCAAAAGAATGATAGTAAGAGGGTGATGAACTAAGCGAGACAGATCGCCTCGCGGGCTCCAAATACGTCCTCTAATCTTCTTGAGGACTTGTGCTCATAGTAGCTGACGGCGTTCGCCGGTGAGAAGGCCCGGCCTCATGATCATTGGGGGCGGTGAATGGCCCCTTGCCTCGTCCTCTTCTTCGGAACCTTGGTGGCATTTTTTTTGTTGATCCTGTCAAAACAAACAAAAGAAACAACAAAGGAAACAATAAAGGACAAAATAAAATGAATTAGGATTAGTCCTAAGTTCTTTGTCTAGACTCGGAAGTCGAGGAATGTGCAAACTGTGTCATTGATATTAAACATAAAAGGCTAGTGTTTAATTCACTCAATGTTGGCTTTGATACCAACCTGTCACACCCCCGATATTTCCACGTATTACCGGTGGGCCCGGTGGGGAGTATCGTGATGTAGTTGATATCATCATAGTCAATTTATAACAGTTTAATGCACAGCGGAAGTCTAAAGATAAAAACATTACAAACCGAATTGAAAGTAATATCAATTATTACAAAACGGTTGTAAAGTGTTCCACATGCGGATCAAAGATAAAAGAAACATTGTTCAACAGATTTTTAAACATCTAAGCTTGCAAGACTCTTTATTGATGCTAGGAGTAGCCAGCCCATTTCGCTTAGTACAAGCACTTAACCTTTTTGGAATATACGTCAGTTTTCACTGGTAAATACAATTAACTGACTCATTTTGAAAATGCTTAAGAAAATTGATTTGAATGCACAAGGCACAAATAATCTTTTATAACTTGGGATAATTATTTAAAAATAAACTTGTTAAAGAATTACATGTTCGTTATACGTTCAGTAGCCCGGGTTGAATATCGGGTTAAAGATTAATAGACACACCACATAATATAACCTACGACGAGTTATTCTCGAACAGGCAGGTATATTATTTTACATACGCACCGGCAGGTGTATGCCTACACCCCGTGCTTAAGTCGTGGCCATTTCAATGAATGAGCCGAGGATATCCAGGACATGGTCATTAACCCCCCAAAGGCTTAAAACAAACAAAACAGATTAAACGGGTTATCTCAATGATTTAACCTTCATACGATTAAAAATTCAATACCCGACCAAGCGGTATTTTATATACCGTAACCCAAGCCCGTATAAGGGAAAATAAGTTAAAAGTATTTACCTGAGCAAATTATACAAATTTATCCCAGCCGTATATAATCAGCAAGTGCAACTATCTTTTACTGGGCTCCTAAATCTGGAACGAAGGTTTTAATAACCTATTAGATTCCTAACGGGTCTCACATAAGTTTAAACTTAGACCGGTTATTTTTAAAAAAGGTATACGGTTCAAAACGCAAGATTAAGCGAAGACTGGATTAGAATGTGGTTTTGACCCGACAAGTATGAAGACTTGTATAATATGGGTAAACTAAACACATTCTGGATTTTGAAGTAAAAATGATAAGGTTTGACCCGTTTCGGTTAATTTATGCAAACTAGTTACATAAACCGTACCGAACGCGATAAATGCATAACGGGTAACCAAATGAGTCATGAACAGGTTTCCTAAGTTAATATGCCTTAAATATGTTGTGATATCAGTAGGATACCTTCCATTATGCCCAAAACGAATTTAAAATTAATTTAAGCCCCGTAGGGGTATTTTGGTCATTTTAAGGATTATAAAAGAGGTTAAATATTAACCTGAGGTTCTGGTCTTAAACGATCAGTAAAAATATTTATTTTTGCAAGTCATATCAGTAAGGTATTTCATATATGTGAAATTTACCATTTATAACCAAACTATGCACCGTAGGGGCATTTTGGTCATTTCACATAAGCTTTAAAGGTCAAAATTGGAAATCTGAGTTCAAAATTTTTTCTTACTGTTAAAGTATAAAAATTTACTTAAAACATCAGTAGGAATTAAGTCTTATATGCCAAAAATAGTTTTAACACATACTATGCGTTTAAAACGCGTAAAAAGTCGGTTTTAGGTGATTTTCGGGTTATATAAGGAATGCTGAGATTTTTATCAGCCCAGAAGGCTTAAAATATTTTATTTGTCATATAAAATCAGTAGCAAAAGATTTGGTATCAATATGTTATGTAAAACTCATTTTATAAGCAAAAAGGGTATAACCGACAATTACCGAATCAAAGCAAGAACCCCATGTTATAATCAGTTTAAAAATTAATAAAAATCTTCAAAAATCCCAAAATATTATATTACATCATTGGGTAAAAAGTTTGGTGTCAAAATTTGGGTCTAAATAGGCTTTATGCTAATAATGCCGTTTAATTTATAAAAAGCTTTCAAATTACGATTTTGAGCATAACTCCTAATTTAGACCTCAAACTGATGTCAAATTTTTAGGACATGTTTATAAATCAGTAACAAAGGTTTTTGTCCTCTCACATTTTAAAAAATCTCATTTTAAGGTCAAAAGGGCATAATGGTCAACATTTAAGTAATTAACGGAACATGCAAATGAATCGGATTAATTAGGAACCAAGTTGTATAACCTCAGAGGGTTATACTAACCTATAACCTGGTGCTAATGCAACTCTAAGGCATATCTAAACTAAGCTAAATTGGGTCAGAACTGAAAGTTAAAGTAAAAGTCTACCTTTGCGACTTTCGGTTCCGAACCGAACCTATACTCAAAATTGTCGGGTTGAACATGCTTAGACATGTTCTTACATTAATTACCAAGTTATATAAGTGTTAAAACAGGTTTCATAGCTTCTACATTGTTGATTATGAGTTTATTTGCAAAATAGCTTTCTGTTGACTTTTTAATATTAAGTTTGACCCGACAATTGACCTAGTTAGAGTGGAAATCAGAGGGTGCCCTTTTAAGGGTTTATTACCCACAGAATTACCAACTCATTGCCACTTTCAATTTGAAAAATGACTGGACCATTAGTGATTAATCACTAAGTCAAAGCTTAATTACGACGGCTTTGACTTTTGGTCATTAGACTAATAAAACATGAATTAGGAAGGCTAAGAATGCTTACAAAGGCTCTTAGCATGAATTTGGAGTTGAAGGAAACTTGCTTTAAGTCCAGAGAGCTCCAGAGAGTGAGTTGTGAAAGATTTTTGAAAGTGTGCACCAAGAACTAGCAAACAAGGAGCTTATATAGGAAAATTAAACTCACAAGATCAATCCAACAAGGTCTACCGGTGATTCCTGATCATCCCAGGTGTCCCCTATGCATGTAAAACCATTGGTGCAGCCCCTGGGATCGAAAACCACCATGCAAAGGCGGTGCAACCTGCTGTACAGGAAACTGTCCAAAAATTCTACACCTGGCAGTCTTACGCGGCCCGCATAAGTTTTGGCCGAGGGTCTACGCGGCCTGCGTAGAGGTCAGCTCCGGTTACCCATCTTTCAAATATTGCAACTTTGGTCCCTGGTCCTTCTAAACTTGTTTTAACTTGTGTTTATTGCACTTTTAACCCCCAAACTTGACTGTTAAGGGTATTGAGTCTTTAAACATTTACCAACAAGCTTTCCGTTAGTCACGAGGTCACCCGAACGGTCTTGAAATGCAATATTAACGCATTTAACCCTTATTTCTTGTAATTAACATTTTGCTTATTTATGTGCGTTGAAACTCTATGAATTTAATATCCGTTATTCTTGGGATCGAAATAAATTATCACAATATTTTTGGGATTGTTAAAAGGTCATTCAGAGGTTACTTTCAACATGTTGACACTTTTAACCCCTATGTTTCACAAGATCCTTATTTTAAGCACAAACGACTTTTCAAGTTCGATAAATTATTCGTTAAAGAATACGAACGTCGTGTGTGGTCAATCAAAGGCATAAGAATGGCATGTTGACACTTTGGATCCCTTTATTCACATATTTACATTGTTTGAGAACTTTCGTCCCTCAGAAATGATTCCTTACATGTATAAAGTCCATGACACGTGTCCTTATAATATTGTTCGTTATTTTACGAGGTGTTACAGTTATCCGATCGAGTGACCGTCCTACTGTGAACTTGTTCTCAACTAAGAAGCCTCGCCAATCGGATCGCCATCCGATCGAACAACCGTTCGATCGATCGACCTGAAAGGTAGAGATACTTCTCTGTTTTCAAAATGCTACAATGAAAACTTCAAAGCCATCATACACAAACACATCCTTACCAAACGAGTGTCATTCCGACCGAATGGCCATCCGATCGGATTACCGTTCGATACTTGGTCACTTTCACCATTTTACGCACCGCTCTTCGCTTATGCTATCGTTAACTGTTCAGGCTAATCACTCTAGCGCTCCATTCAATCCATTTCCATCGCTGTGAGTATACTCGATCTCTTTTTGCTTTATGCACTTTTGGGTCTTACATACGTTACATATTCTAAATCACAATCGAACACACAACGTAAACACTATTTATACGCTGACCATTATTGCATGTTACTTGTTACTCGATGAATGCTTGTATGTTATGTTAACACAGTGTTTGTTGCCTGACGCCTTAGCAACGATAGTACTATTTGTTTGGACTCAGCACCTGTCGTGGACAGGGGTTGTTAAGGTTACCTCTCACATGTCACGGTGGTGATATGTGTTGCGCATTCTACAACTCGCAGTCTAGTCTGTGCATATTTCATTGTCGATAACCTACTAGTTTCGCATTATACATGTTACATGTTGGTTATGCGTAAACGATTTCGAACTCTATTATATCTATTAAACTTGTATGCTCACCTTTACACTATGTGTATTGACCTCTATTTTAACGTATGTGACAGGTACATAGGATGCTTGCTTGCTATTTGATGGAATCGAGCTTAGGAGAGTCTAGAAACCAACAAAGACAATTTATTTTCATTTAAATCTGAGTTGTCGGAACATGCTATTTCAAACTACGATTTACTGCTAAATGAAGTAACAATGCGATAAACGCAGAAATCACGACTAAACGTTATTTTACTTCACACCATCACAACGCATTGCAAACTCGAGACACCGCTTTTGGTATTGTTCTATGTGTGTTATTATGTGCTTTACTTGTGTGTGTCTTATATATGTTGTGGGATGTTATTTGCAAACGCAATCGCAACCCTATCACATCGCAATCTCATCGCAACACGAAATGCAGATTTACCTTTATGCTTTTTATGTGTTATGTTATTTGTTTAATGCTATCACAACACCTGCTCACAACTCGCTTAAACGAAAAACAACACTCAACGCACGAAACCAAATTCAGAAAACTAACTCGCACCAGTCACCGGGTCGAATGACCGTTCAGTCGAATGATCATCCGTCCGGATGACCATCCGATCAGGTGGCCATCCGATCGGTTGACCATCCGACCCACTTAACTCTTCACCACCTTAACTCCTCTCACACTATAAATACTCACCTGTCACATCAATTGTTCACTGATGTGACAGCCCTATCCGACCAACGCACTCTCAGCCCGTTCTCAAGCACTTTTCACTCGAATCAAGGCTATTTTCGTAAGTTTTCTTCCTAAATCTTGTACTTCCATCATCAATGCACACTTTCTCATCATTTCCACCATTAAATCTTACACTTTCACCATGAAATCATCGGATTTGGACTGCTGAAAGGTGACGTCACCTCGGGTTCTTATGAACACTGCAGTGTGGCCTCATCTCATCAAGGTTTTTCCAGATCTAACGGATTTCTACATGATTTACCACAAATCTCAACTAGATCTAAACACTTTTCAACTAATTTCATGCTTTTTTTCAAACTTCTCTACTTTTCACTCAAAACCAATGGAATCTAGACTCGTTCAGGCTCTCTATTCATTCTCTAGTTGTGAACCGGTCTGAGAACGGATTTCCACCGAAGAGACGACCGATTTATGGGTTGAACATGAAACTTCATCAAAAGAAAAGTGAGTACGACTGAATGGGGTGATTCCCATCCGATCGGATGAGCTGGTCCTTGATGGGTTTCCGTTGTCTGACACATCATCACGCCGTCTTCGTTAAAACTTTTAACTTAGAAAATTTCGAAACTTTTCAAAACAATATATCACCCAACCGAATAGCCATCCGATCGGATGACCATCCGATCGAATGACTATTCGACCAGGTGACTTGTCCTCTACAACACTTCAACACTTAAACAATTTGATCAAAACTTCAAAGAATATCAACTCTTAGTCGAATAGCCATCCGATCGAATGGCCATCCGTCCGGATGACCATCCGTCCGGATGACTTGAAACCTAGAGATACTCTTCTTTTACCAAAATGCTACAACAAAAACTTCAAAGTTTCAAAACGATTTACAAACACACACTCCTCTGATCGAATGACCAACCATCCGAATAGTCATCCGCCCGGATAACCATCCATCTGGATGGCCATCCGGCCGACTCCCCATTCGACACCTCACACTGTTACACGCTGTTCAACGCTTACGTTATCGTTCTATGCTCAGGCTAATCTCCAAAGCGCTCCCTTCAATCTAAGGCAACGTTTATTTACTAAACACATACTGTGAGTATACTCGAACCCTTTTTGCTTAACACACTTTTGGGTGTTACATACGTTACCTATATCAAATCACATCAACAAACAACGCAAACACTTTTACAACGCTGACCGCTCTCGCATGTTACACGTGACTCGATGAATGCTTGTATGTTATGTTTACACAGTGATTGTTTTCGTGACACCTTAGCAACGATAGTACTATAGTTTGGACTCTGCACCTGTCATGGGCAGGGGTTGTTAAGGGTTTTGCTCACATGGTCACAGTGGTGATAATGTGTTGCGCATTCTACAGCTCGCAGTCATGTCGGTTGCATAAGTCATTGTCGATAGCTTACTTGCTTCACATTTCTACATGTTACATGCTGGTTATGCGTAAACTCTTTCGCTACTATATGCTAATTAAACTTATGTACTCACCTTTACACTCCGTGTATTGACTTTATTTTAACGTATGTGATAGGTGTTTAGGATGCTATACCTTGCTGTGATGAATCAAGTTAGGTGGTCTAGAAACCCACGAATAAAATCTGAGTTGTCAGAACAATTTATTTATCTTTGAGAACAATGTCTGTAATAACTATTTATGCTTTATATGTTATTGGTATGGGACTTTAACGTTAAATATATTGTCACTAATAGTGTTATGGATTCTCTTGGACAATCTGTTTCACTCAGTGCCATGCCCCGATGTCTCCGCCATCGGTTGGGGTGTGAAAGATTGGTATCCATAACACCTGTCACATATGTTAAAATAAAGTCAATACACATAGTGTAAAGGTGAGCATACAAATTTAATAGCATATAGTATAACGAAAGCGTTTAGGCATAACCAGCATGTAACACGTAGAAATGCGAAGCAAGTAAGCTAACGACAATGTAGTATGCAACCGAAATAACTGCGAGTTGTAGAATGTGCAACACATTATCACCACTGTGACCTTGTGAAGTAAAACCCTTAACAACCCATATCCACAACAGGTGTTGAGTCTAAACTATAGTACTATCGTTGCTAAGGTGTCAGGCAAACAAACACTGTGTAAACATAACATACAAGCATTCATCGAGCCATCTATAACATGCGAGAGCGGTTAGCGTTAAAAGTGTCGGCATTGTGTGTTTGATGTGATTTGATATAGGTAACGTATGTAACACCCAAAGTGCGTAAAAGGAAAATGGGTTCGAGTATACTCACAGTATGTGTTTAATAAATAAACACTGTCTTGGATTGAAGGGAACGCTTGGAGGTTAGCCTGAGTACAGAACGATAGTATGAACGTTGAACAGTGCGTGAAACAGCGCGTAACAGTGGAAGCGTCGAATGATGAGTTGGTCGGATGACCGTCCGGATGGATGACCATTCAGTCGGCTGGTTATTCGACTGAGGGTGAGTGCTTGAAAACTGTTTTGAAACTTTGAAGTTTTCGTTGTAGCATTTTGAAAAGTGTGAAGTATTTCTATATGTCAAGTCATCTGGTTGGATGGTCATCCGGACGGATGGCCATTCGATCGGATGGTGATTCGAGTGAAAGCTGATATTCTTTGAAGTTTTGAAAAATTGATTAAGTGTTGAACTTACAAGTCACCTGGTCGGATAGTCATTCGATTGGATGGTCATCCGATCGGATGGCTATTCGATCGGCGATCTGATTGCTTTGCAAATTTTGTAAAATTAGCTAAGTTGAAAAGTTTTAACGGAGACGACGTGATGACGTGTCAAACAACGGAAACCGTACCAAGTCCAGCTCAGTCGATCAGATGGGATCACCCCGTTCGATCAGACTCAACTGTTCAAGATGAAGTTTCATATTCAACCTATGAATCGGTCGTCTTCTCCGATGGAAATCCGTTCTCAGACCGGTTCTCAACTAGAGTACGAGTAGAAAACCTGAACGAGTCTGGATTCCACTGATTTTCGGGTAGAAAGCGATGAATGTTGAAGAGAAGTTTGAAACAGTTTGAAAATGTTTAGATTCAGTCGAAATCAGTGTAAAAACATGTAGAAGTCCTTTAGATCCGAACCCTTCTTGCTGAGATGAGGTCATTCAACAGTGTTCATCGGAACCCGTGATGACGTCACTGTAGGACAGCTCAAATCAGGTGATTTCATGGTTAAAATGTGAGATTTGATGGAGAAAATGATGAGAAAGTGTGTAATGAAGATGGAAGTACAAGATTTAGGAAGAAAACTTACAAGAATCACAAGAAATCGAGGGAAAAGAGCCTGAGAGTGTGTGGGTCAGACGGAGCTGTCACATCAATGAACAGTTAATGTGATAGGGGGTATTTATAGGTAAAAGGGTGAAAGGCGGTGGAAAGTTACGTGGGTCGGACGGCCGTTCGATCGGATGACCATTCGATCGGATGGTCATCCGGTCGGATGTCCATTCGATCGAATGGTCGTTTGATCGGTTGGCTCGTACGAGTTGGTTTTCCAACTTTCGTTTTGTGTGTTGAGTGTTGTGTTGCGTTTAAGTGAGTTGTGAGTAAGCGATGCGACATTATTACACATTAGTTACACAAATAACATAACTCCTATAAATGCATAAAAGTATATGCGTTTTGAGTTGCGATGAGATTGCGATGCGATTGCGTTTGCGTTTGCGAATATCATCCCAAAACATATATAAGGCACGCACAAGTAAAACATAATAACATACACACATAGAACAATAACCATAACTGTGTTTCGAGTTTGTGATAGCGGTAGTAACATTGCGACAAAGTGCGTTTTAAATGCGTTAATTGTGTTTTGAATAAGCAACAATTAAGCAAGAAATAATAGATCTGAAATAATATCTTTAACTTTGACTTTGAATTGTACTTTGACCATCGGTCTGGGGATGGAAAGTAGGACTAAGATTGAGAGTAGTACCGAGAGCAGATTGGAAAGTTTCCCAGAGACGAGAAGTGAATTGAGCATCGCGGTCAGAGATGATGTCACTAGGTGTCCCATGTCGACAAATGACTTCGTCGGTATAGATTCGTGCTAATCATTCAACCTTGTAGTCTTCCCGTATCGGCAGAAAGTGGGCGGATTTAGTAAGACGATCAACGATAACCCAGATGCTATCGTGACCTGATGCCGTGCGGGGGAGTTTCGTAATGAAGTCCATACCTATACTCTCCCATTTCTACATAGGGATCTCGGGTTGCACGAGTAAGCCAGAGGGTCGTTGTTGTTCAGCCTTGACCTTCGAACAAGTCAGGCATTTCGAAATGTAGAGAGTGATATCCTTCTTCATTCCAGGCCACCAATACCAAAGACGAAGGTCCTGATACATCTTGTCGGCACCGGGATGAATGGAATATCGGGATTTATGGGCTTCAGTCAACAATATCTCCCAAAGGTTATTGCGACTAGGAATACAGATGCGATCGAGATAGTAGTAGATACCGTTCGATTTGGTGACAAGTTGGGTATCACTACCACACTTCTTCATTTCCTCTTTCAAGGTATTCTCAATGAAGCATGCGTGCTGAGCATCACGAATTAGAGCGTCGAGGTCGTATTGGGCTTGAACCTTTCGAACGCTATGCAAATAGCTTCGTCGGCTAAGAGCGTCGGCAACAACATTCGCTTTGCCTGGGTGGTAGCGAATCTCACAGTCGTAGTCGTTGAGAAGTTCAACCCATCTGCGTTGGCGCATATTCAGCTCTTTCTGGTTCAAGATGTGTTATAAGCTCTTATGATCGGTGAAGACCGTACACTTGGTACCATAAAGGTAGTGTCGCAAAATCTTTAACGTAAAAACAACTGCACCAAGTTCGAGATCGTGGGTTGTATAGTTCTTCTCGTGGATCTTGAGCTGACGAGAGGCGTACGCGATAACCTTGTCCCGTTGCATAAGAACACAACCAAGACCCAGGTTAGAGGCATCGCAATAGACTACAAAGTCGTCATTTCCGTCGAGTAGTGCGAGTACAGGAGCGTTGCAAAGCATGCGCTTGAGGGTTTGAAAGGCTTCCTCTTGTTCGGTTCCCCAAACAAAAGTCTTGTCTTTATGCGTCAGAGAGGTAAGAGGAACGGTGATTTTCGAGAAATCAGCGATGAATCGACGATAATAACCTGCCAATCCGAGGAATGAACGAACTTCGGATGGAGTTTTCGGCGTAATCCAACTATTAACTACTTCAATCTTTGCGGGATCGACGTGAATACCTTGACTATTGACAATGTGACTGAGAAATTGAACCTGCTCAAGTCAAAATTCACACTTGGAGAACTTGGCATAGAGGCGATTCCCCTCGAGAAATTCGAGAACCAAACGGAGATGTTGCGCGTGTTCGGCTTTTGACTTAGAATCGATAAGGATATCATCGATAAACACGATGACGAAGCGGTCGAGAAAGGGTTACACACGCGATTCATTAAATCCATAAAGACTGCGGGGGCGTTGGTAAGACCAAAGGGCATAACGACAAATTCATAGTGGTCGTAGCGAGTTCGAAAAGCGGTTTTAGGGATATCTTCCTCTTGAATTCGTAACTGATGATAGCCAGAGCTTAGATCAATCTTAGAAAAACACGTAGCGCCTTGCAATTGATCAAACAAATCATTGATTCGAGGTAAGGGATAGCGATTCTTGATAGTCAGCTTATTGAGTTCCCTGTAATCGATGCACATTCGGAACGATCCATCCTTCTTTTTGACGAAAGAACAGGTGCGCCCCATGGAGATGTGCTAGGGCGTAAGAAGCCTTTATCAAGTAATTCCTTGAGTTGATTGGAGAGTTTGCGCATTTCGGACGGAGCGAGATGATAAGCCTCTTTAACGATAGGGTTAGCTCCAGGAATGAGGTCAATACGAAAATCGATATCACGAGATGGTGGTAGACCAGGTAAATCGTCAAGAAAGACATCAGGATAATCACGAACCACGAGCACCTTTTCCATTGCCTTCTCTTTTTGTTCCTTCTCCGCTACGACAATGTGTGCCAAGAAAGCTTTGTATTCCTTGCGGCGATACTTGCTTGCTTGGACGTACGACATGAGTTTCAGCTCCTTCGAAGATACTTCGCCATAGATAAGGAGTTGATCATCGTTTGAAAGAGAGAAACGGATCATCTTTTCGAAATAAACAACTTCAGCATGATTTTCACGAAGAAAATCCATGCCTACTATGATATCAAAACTACCAAGCTGCATCGAGATAAGATCGATTGGGAAAACGTGATTGTTGAGCTCAAGAGTACAATCACGTAGAATAGAACTAACGGCGATGGTTCTTCCAGTGGAAATTTCGACATCGAACATCATTGGGAGGTTAGTGCATTTACGGTTTAGGAGCTTTTCGAATTCAAGCGACACAAAACAGTTATCGGCTCCAGTATCAAATAAACACGAAGCATAAATACCGTTAACGAGAAACGTACCATTGACAACGTTGTTGTAAGCTTGGGCCTGGCGAGCGTTGATGTTGAAAGCTCGTCCACGGGCTGCTTGTTGCTGTGGCTGTTGCTGTTGCTGTTGCTGTTGCTGTTGTTAGAGAAAAATGGCACTAACACATAGGGAAGGTGCCCCGGTTTATCCAGAATAGATGGGTAGGTTGTCTATTAGAGCCTATTAACAACTTATACTGTAAAGGATTGCCAGCTTTGACTTGATCTGCCGCTCAACTAAACGTTGCCTCTTTCATCCGAATCTCTTTCCTCAGCGGTGGTTGCTGTGGCTCTTGTTTCACCACACGGTTCGGCCAGACATTTGCGAAAAGATTAGTGTCACCACATGCGTAGCAGGCTCGTGCCTGGGCAGCGAGGGCATGAGCTGCTTGGTTTCCCTGGATAGCAAGAGGTTGCGTGGGCGGGGCAAGAACTTGAACAACTTGAACTTGTTGACATGGGCCAGTGTGTCAGTTCGCGGTAAAGTGTCCGTAGATGTTGCAGAGGACACAAAAACGGCATGCTATCCCAGCTGGGTGGTGGTAAGTACAAGTAGGGCACAGAGGGTGAGGACCGGTGTACGTACGCTTTGCGGCCGGTGCGTTGGTCACGGGAGTAGCGACTTGATGGTTCTGGTTCTAGTTAGGTTGAGCGGGTACATCGTTGAGAGGAGCGACAGTGACAGCACAGTTCTTATGTTACCCTTGCGTTTACGTTGTTGGGATTGAACCCTATCAGAGGAACAGATAATTAAAGCCAAAACTGGATCAGAGCAGTGGATCCAGAATAAGCAGATGTTATGTATTCAAGTCTCTCCCCTTGGAAGTGATTTCAACATCTGATGACCTCCAATCCACTGATCGGTACAACTGCTGACCTACAACTGCTGATCAAGTCAAAGACTAATGAAGACTAAAGCCCTGCTGTTCATTCTACTGCTATGGGTCAAGCACTGCTGGATATATCAAGTGCTGCTGGGTTCACATCAGTGGAAGGATTCAACAGTAGTTTAGTTTGTCTTTATGTAATGTATTGTATAACAGTTGTTAGCATAGCAGTACTTGTATAGATCATTTGTTAGAGTTTGTTAGGAGGTTAGATGTCACTTTCATGGTGACGTCAACAAAGATGCCTCAGTGGTTTGTCCGTGCCTATAAATAGAACAGTACCCTATACTGTTTTATTAGCTCTTCACCATCTTTCTTCCTGTACGAACAAATCACTGTGAGCTCAGGCTGAGGGGGAGTTTGTTACATGCATGCAATTGTAATCGTTGATGAAATAAATTCAATCATTCGGTTCATTGTTGAAAATGTGTGTTGAAAGCAATTCTCCTGTTTGATTGTGAAAAATTTGTTTCCATTTACATTCCGCTGCACTACTTGTTCATTGTTCATCTTAATTCAAACATTAAACATAATCAAAACCAAACTCAGATCCTAACAATTGGTATCAGAGCTCGGACAGTCAAATTTGATTTAACAATCATTTTGACATAAAGAGTTTAGCTCACAATCGTTGATACTGATAGTTTGTTCGTTTTGTTGAAAAACATAGTAAGGTTTAATCACCATCAAAGTTGATTAATCAGTGCCTGTAAAACAACCAGGATGACGTCACAATCACAAGATGATAAGAATAACATCGGCTCTCTTTTCAAACCACCTATGCTTAAACGAAATGAATACAACATCTGGGAGAGAAGGATGGGTCACATCCTTGCTCAACAGAATACTAGATGTTGGAGATCTGTTGTTTTTGGACCACACGTTCCCATGGTGCCAAGTGCTAAGGATACAAAGAAGTTCGAACCTAAAAAACCTGAAAATTATACTGAAACTGATTTCCAAAAGTTCGAACTCGATGCCAAAGCATTTAGCATCATTGCATCTGCATTACCCAATGAAATCTATGTTGGGCTGTTACATTGTAACAGTGCCAAAGAGCTATGGGATGCACTAAAGGAACAGTTTGGGGGAACGGAAGAAGTTATTGAAAATAATAGGGAAATTCTGAATCAACGGTATGAAACATTTTGTCACATCAAGGGTGAATCATTGACCCAACAGTTTGAGCGATTTAGTTGTCTCATTAGTGAGCTAAGACTTGTTAAAGTTACATTTCCTAATTCAACACAAAATAGCAGGTTTCTTAGATCACAACCTGAAAAATGGGATACAATTGCTTTTGTAACTAGAAATTCAGCTGAGTTCAAAGATCTGACCCTGACCCAACTTCATGGTAGACTCCTCACTTAGGAAAGGGAGTTAAACCAGAAAAAGAAGTTGCAAGAGTCTGGCAAAGTTGCTGATGATTATTCATTTGGCAACACAGCTCTTTTTGGTCAGGAAGAATCTGGTAGCAGTAGTAAGGATCAGAGTTATGATCATTTTATTGATATAACTGCTGGTGGAAATTTTAACAACTCTGATTCTCTCTCTGCAAATTATGCTTTTACTGCAAATTGTGAAAACCAGATGTCGGATAACTTGTGTTTTGAACTCAATGATTTGCAACATTTTGATCCCACCGACTTAGAAGAGATGGACATCCTGCATCAATTGGCTTTACTTAGTGTAAGAACAAGCAAATTCTATAAAAGAACAGGGAGAAAATTCCCAGGGTTACATGGGAATTTAAGAGTGGGGTTGGATAAATCAAAACTGAAGTGTTATAAGTGCAATAGGCTAGGTCATTTTGCTAGGGAATGCAGGAGTCAAACCACTGGTCCAATAATAACTCATCCTAGCTCAAATCCTAGACCACAACATCAAAGCACTGTGCACTATACCCAATATACCCCTGCAGCACATGTTAACACTGCTCATTATGCTGCAACCCCTGTGCGTGTGCATTATGTTCAAACCACTGTTCCACAAATTCAGTATGTTCAAGCCCCTGTCCCTCAGGCACAAGTGCAACCTGTTGCACCTCAACAAGCTGCTCCAGCAGTGGTACAACCAGATCAACAAAGTTTTTCACCCAAGGCTTTGTTGACTGAAGCAGCATGCCTGATGAGCTTGGTGATGAAAATTTTGCACTCTATGCTTCTAATGATACTTTTAATGATGAATTTTGTTTGATGGCATTAGAGTCAATACCAGAAGGGGTAGAAACTGAAGGTGAATAGCTAAGTGCTGAAACAGTGGATGAAGTGGCTGAAGCAGTGGTTACTGCAGTTGCTGGTGAACTACTGCTGGGAGAAAATTCAGAAACCCTGATTGAACCACTGTCTGACCCCTGGTCCAAAGAAGACAAAGAAGAAAAGGAAGAGAAGAAAGCAGGTGAGAAAGAAGTTAGAGCTGATGAAGAAGGTGATCATCAATGTGATTGTGCCATGATGGCTGCTGCTAAGGTATCACCTCAGGTTCTTGAAAAACTGTGTTCAGACAAGTGCATTATTGCATTTGCTAACATTAAAGAGGTAAATGAAAACCTTAGGGATAAAGTCTTAACTGATGAAACCAAATTTGAAAAGTCATTAAAAGAACTTAAAAACAAATTGGCTGAAAAAGACAAAGAAATCAGCAGTCTCAAAGAAGAACAGAGCATAACCAAGACTCAACTCCAAACTATGGTAGAAAAATACCAAGTTTGTAAAAAGGAGTTGGAGTCCACCCAGATCTCTTGTGAAAGATGGGTGGAATCTTGTAAAGGTTATGAGGTCATGCTTGAGAAACAACTTGAAAGCAATGTCAAGTTTGGAATATGATATAGAAAATGTGATGATCTTGAAAACACTGCTGTCAAACAAGCTGGTTCAACTGAAATAAAACCAACCAACAAGAATGGCCAAGAAGTTAAGATAACTGACAAACTTGGTAACAAGATCAATTTGGAAAGATCTGTGGGGTCCTCAACTTTTAGGGAAATTGAGAAATACCAATTTAAACCCACATGGTCTGATGAGTGTGACATTCTTGAAAATTTCAAACCCATGGATTTCACAACCACTGATGGTGTCACAACTCCAAAAGCAAAGGTCATTCCTATCAAAGACATCCCAACAGTGGTTCAAAACTCTGTTGTTAAGGAGTCTGAGAAAAGGAAGAAAAGAGAAAAGATCAAAAACCTGTTTTGTGATTTTTGTGAAAAGAGGAATCATCTAACAAAAGACTATTTTTATCTAAAATCATATGATCTAAACAAAACAAGTATCATTGTACCTGCTGAAAGCTGCACCATCTGTGGTAAAACTAACCACAAAACTCAAGAATGTGTGTATCTCAAGAACTTTGATGTGAAAAGGAATGAGTACACTGCTAAAACATCCTTGAGTCCATCAACATCATCTGTCAAATTCACCAAGTATCAACCACTGTTTGTGCTAGTCCAAACAGCTGTTACAAAACAGCTGAATCAAACATCTATCTAAAGAGATGTTCAAGTGACTGATGCACCCCCTGCCAACCAATACAGAAGAGGCAAGGGACAACCACCATACCAAAGGATCCCACATATTTATGAGGCCTACAAAAGGCCCTCTAAACCAAGAGTGAACAGGCATCCTTTTGGTTATCAGCAGGTGATTGGTCAAGAACCCCAACAGTGGTTAGAGAAAAACAATCCTAAAACTGTCCAAACCCTTGACCTAACCACTGCCCATCCATCTGAACTCATCCCAGACACTGTTGAGACCCCATCCAAAGCCTTATTGGCTTTGGAGACCCTAATGAACTAATCTTTTTACTTCATGTGCAGGGAGCTTCTGCATGCTTAGATAGCCTTTGGTATGTAGATAGTGGAGGCTCCAGGCACATGACAGGATGTAAAGCCCTTCTCAAAGATTTCAAAATCCATGGAGTGGGTGATATATCCTTTGGTAATAATAGTAAAGGGAAAGTTCTGGGGTCTGGTATAGTACAGTCCGGTAATGTAAAATTTGAAAATGTCAATCTGATAGACAATCTAAAATTCAACCTCCTGAGTGTCTCACAAATGAGTGATAGGGGTATGGATCATTTTTCACAAAGGAGTGTTGTAGGATTGTTGGACCAGAAATGGTTGAAAAGATTGAAGCAATAATAAAAACTGGATAAACCAAACTTGTTGCTCAAAGAAGTGGCAATGTTTATGTGGTAGATATGTCAAAAGAGAGCCCCAGAACTGATGCCTATCTGTTCTCAGCTGCATCAAACAAAGAGACAGAATTATGGCACAGGAGATTGGGGCACACAAATCTCAAGACAATCACTGCCATTTCAAAACTTTGACGAGATTTGAAAACTTAGAGGGTTCAAAACCTAGTAATTAATCATCCTAGAACAGATGATTGCTTTTCAAAGCGGTTTTGAAATTTGTGTTCTTGTTGTGGTTGTCGCCTAAGGATAGGTGACGGTATTATTTTATGACTAAACGAAAGTAAACTCGCGTTAGGGTCCTAGGAAGGTTATAGACTAGGTCAAAGCATTACTAATAACCTAATTCCCTATAACCATGAGCTCTGATACCAACTTTTCTGTCACACCCCGACCACGTAAAACAACAAAACGTGACGGAATCGTCGGGGAGTTTTGTAACAGAATCATTGTTTCATAACACATGGAAAATTGAAATTTTGTTTTATTGATTAACTGAGTACAATGTCTAAACAAACAAAGAAGTTTAACATAATTAACTAGTCTTGCATCTTTTATTGGCACTAAGGCCCAAGTCCGCCTATGTGTATCTTGATCAATCCTATGCATCATTTCCTGAAACACATGTGAAAATAGGTACGTCAGCATAAAAATGCCTGTGAGATATATAGGTTTTGTGAAAATAGGATTCATGACTTATAAGTTTAGTAAAAGTTGTTTAACAAAAGTCAGTCATGATCCTTGTAAAATGTTTTGTTTTATAAATCTTTTGAAAAGCAATGATAAAGTAGATGATATGTAAAAGAGTAATGTGAGGTTAAATGAATAACCAAGTAAAATGAGTTTTGTATAAAATGAGTTGTTTGTAAAACAATGTCTTGTGAAAAATATGTTATTTGTATAAAATGTTATATGTCTAAACTAAAATGATTCAAATAACGCTACAATATGTAATACCATACAAGCACTTATATATAGGAAGTACCAGCGGCGTATCCACCATGCTTGTATCATATTACACACGCCTCGTTACTTAAATCACTTACCCAAACAAACCACCAATGTAAATTGCCCATGTCTAAACCATTTGTCAAATGTCTTTGTGTAAATCATGTCAAAATGTTTATGTCAAAATGTAGTCTATGAAATATGTATATCAATATCAAAATGTCTATGTCAAATGTCAATTATGTAATGGGTAAACAAAATGTCATGTATGGCTAGTGAAATATATATATATATATATATATATATATCCACTGAACCATGGGTAAAAATGCACAAAACAATGTATTGAAGTAAAACGTAGTTTAAATCAACGTTATGTTTTGTGGAAATGCATGCTATACTGAATACAAACATTTATGCGGTATTGTGAAAATGCATACATCCAAGCCTTGTGACTGCGGTGATAAGCCCTTAAACAAATTAAAGGTCTATCTGTTTTATGTTTTATCGGATTCGGTCATTCCTTTCATCCAAACATACCTAGGATGTTAGGAACGGGAGTTGTCAATTCCTATGGTACCATTACCTACTAACGAGCGGCGTGATCAAAGTTAATGAATGTATATGGTCCCATTTAAACAAGCCAAATGTCATATCAAAATGTAAGCATGTGATGAAATGAAAATGTACTAAGTATGATGAACATACATAGCATGAAAAGGCAATGTAAAACAATGCACTAAGTATGCACACAATGGACATACATAGCATAAATGTCATGTAAAACGATGTACTAATAATGTACTAATGAACATAGCATGTATATGATGAGAAAACATGAAAAGCACGAAAGTAACAAGTAGGCACATGTGTTTCACCCCAAAATGTTTGGAAAGCAGTAAAAGAGGGGTCTATGTACTCACTTGAGATTGCTTAGAAGTCCTAGGATAACCACCAAACAAAGCTAGAAGATCACGGAATCAAACGGCACCTAATATAGGTAACTACATAAATAACCGGACCTAAATCGGGAGATTAGATAGTATGAGGTTTTGTAAACCAAATGAGTATTGGAACTCATATGATATGGTTTAACAAAGCCCACATACTAAAATGAAACCTAACCTAAGTGCTTACGACCCATTACGACCCGTTTAGGTAGCTTATGCTACTTTAACGCGTCGTTTGCGTAAAACGCGTTCGGACCGCTTAACTAGCCCTATGACAAGTAAGATATGCCTTAACATGTTTAATATTGTTGCTAAATCAGCTTAGATGTCAAAAGTTATGTTACATAGGCTTAAAACGAATTTTGGTGCGAAAAGGGTATTTTGGTAATTTACCTAAGGCATAAGAACTACTTATCATACAACTACTTAAACGACGTGAGCATAAGGTATAACCTCGAAAGGTTATTCCCTATACAACTATGGTCACCCAAAGTGTTTGGTCGGATCCTAATGATCGACCAAATGGGTCGGGTTCGAAAGCATAAGCGATTGATTAGCTCGCTTACCCTTACGACCCTAGACAAGCTCAAATGTAAAAGTGACGAGCTAAACATGTTAAAACATGTTTAACAAAGTTTGAAAACAGGTTTGGTATCAAAACAAACGGTTTTGATACCTAAAAGTAGTTTGGTTACAAAATACGCAAGAATACGCATTTTGGCCGAAACTACGACTCGTCACTGAGCCTAGATAACGTGGTAATCAGTAGGTATAGTCGCTAGGGACTATAACCATCGTGATTACGCTCACGTTATGAAGTTCAAATGAACTTCATGTTGACCATAAACTGGTCAAAGCTGAAAGCCAAACAATGTTTGACTTTCACGCTAAAACGTGTAGAAGAACGAAAGAGGACTTACAAAAGGTCCAAGAACGGAAGTTTGACCCGATTATTCTCAGGTATGAAGTGAAATCACTTCAACTTGGAGAGCAATCAGATCAAGGTGTGAGTTTTGAGTGAAGGGGGGTAGGGTATTTATAGTTTTTGCACAACCGTTAAGATCGTTCATCGTAAAATGAGCTTCGATCTCATCCGTACACATGTGCCCATGGTTTTGTGAAACCATGGGAGCCCATAGTTTCATTAAAACCATGTGCAAATGAGGGGAACAGCTGGAAGAAGCTGGAATTTAGATTTTTCATTTTGGTCCGTTCCTAAGATAACTTTGGCAGAATGTCAATTTTGGTCCCTGAATGTGCAAAACATGGTTTTTGATGCATTTTTGACACGTTTAAGCCCCGTTAATCCCATTTAAAGGCTCTAATATGAAGTTAAAGTATAGGGAACATGAAATATGCTCAAAAATATCTCGGATGTCGGTTCGTTTGGTCGTACGGTTGCGTTGTTCGGTTAATTACGACGAAACACGAACGAATGCGAAAAACGATCCAAATTACGCGACGAATGGAATTTTATCATGCCAATCACTAAAATAAAATATTTTAATGATTACATAAACTTTTGGATGTCCGGATGTATTCAGAACGTAAGATATGCGCGAAAATGCAAACTTATGCACTTTTTGACGCTTTTAGTCCCTGAGTGACCAAAAAGTTTATTTTAGCACACCGAACCCCTCAAAGCCTATTTCTAAGCTATGTAAAGGATATTTAGGGTATGTTTAACTTATGGTCATGTTCCGGAATGTTTGTTACAGTACAAATCGGCATACTTTCGCAGTTTCTCAAAATTAGTCCCTATAAGCGAATAAACTTGATTTCGCCACACCAAACCCTCCAAAACTTATTTCTAAGTTATGTAAAGGTTATTTAAGGTATGTTAAGCCTAATTCACTATTCCAGAGTGTTCGTTGCATTAAACTGGTTATATTTGTGCATCAGTGCGCGTATAACCTTCCAGAAAGCGATTTAAAACTTGAAATCGAACAAGAATTGATATGTGCAAACGATACACATATATATACAAAATACCAAGTATGAAATATAATATTTCATTAGTATGGTATTTGTTTGATGGCCATGGAGGCACAGGTGTCACAGTCTCCCATACTTCAGGAAATTTCGTCCCGAAATTTATTTTAGAGGAAACTTGTGAGAGCTTTGAAACATGAAGTTGAAAAGATCAAAAAATACTGGTTAGAGTCCAGAACTTCTAGTAATTTTAAATAACATCAAGCTTACAATGTAGGAAGGACACTTATATACAAGTATATAAAGTGTTATTGGTGCGTCCACCGTACCTTCGTTACATTGTTCACGTTTCGTTATTGTTGCCACTATTGGTTCTTACACATAATAAAACTTACTGGGTTTCTGTGCACTGAATTTCATAATTATGTACGCGTCCATAATTATGTAATTCCTTGCATAGTTCGCACAGTGTATTTTATAATGTGTAGGGGAAACCAAATGAACAAACCTGTGATGAGTGTGACTAGACCATACTGGGGTCCTTTTTAACTGAGTCAATAAATGATCTCTAGACCACCAAGGAGTCCTTTCAGCTTATATCATCACATGTCATTCTTAACCAGATTCTGAATCAATCTTTTGACTGAGACCACTTAAAGGGGTCTCTTTTAAATCATGGAATGGTACTATATAATCCAAGGGTCTTAACTATCATGTAGAAGCCCAATAAGGATTTAAGGTAGTACCTTTTTGAATATCCTTCTACGAATCCTTCATATGAAGATATGAAAGATTCCACGAGGATTTGGATAATGAATATCCAGAGTATACAAAAACACAAAAATGCATAAAAGAAAACACAAAATGTATGAGCACATAACCACAAAATTGTTTAACTTGATTTGTTATCATTTTGTTAATTTGTTCTACTAACTGTGCACATGTATATAAAGCACACCAGGTATCCAATCAGTGGATTTTGATTGGTGCTTTAAATATTTCCAAGAATCTAACTATAAAGATAGAAAGATTTTTAAAGAGAAAATTCGATTTCGATTATAAGGAACCGAAATGTTCGAATTAAGGTACACAAGGAATCCAATTAAGGACTCTGATTTGAATGATAATCATCCACAAGGGTCTAATGTGAAGATAAAAAGATCTCATATGGATTTTAGAAGTTGAAGATGTTTTGAAACCTTGCACTGGATGTGCTTAAGTTAAAACATGAAGTAAAATGCTTATGACGTTGAGATGCTAGATATGTCAAGGCGACATATGAAGCGGAATTTGAAGGTTAAGTCAATGTATGAGGAGAATATTTTTGAAAATTATGCATGGGGTTCTTAAAAAATATGTGTTCATTGTTTTTGAAACCTTATATATAATACTTTTGAAATCATAAAGTAGGTGTATTAGGTAAGTATATTTAAAAAAAATGTTTTAAAATTATGCGAGATGGATTTTGAAATTATGTATAAGGTTTTTGAAAACATGAATGATGCTTTTGAAGTCATACACTTGATATAAGTAATTATACTGTGTTAATATTGTTTTTAAACTATATGAAACATTTTGAAATCATGGAGGTTGTTTTTGAAAACATAGACAATGCTTTTGAAATCATGGAGGTTGTTTTTGAAAACATAGACAATGCTTTTGAAATCATGGGGGTTGTTTTGAAAACTTATGTTATGCATGTTGAAAAAAAAATCAGAATGTAATGGGTATGAGAAAAATACCCTTAGTTATCTAACCAAGGATTCAAAGGCACAGATGTGCAGAAGCATGATTACTTATAATGTCACTTTATTTTCTGTACTTCGTATCTTAGAATGAAACGAGTACTTAGAATTTTCTAAGGGAATCATGAGTAAACACAAGAATGGGTAATATTCACAAGAGTAGTTTGTAAGGAACATAGTTCCTTAATGTAGGTATTATAGGGAAATGCCATACACACATGTAACTACACTTGTATATCAGAATTTGTGATCAACAATTTATTTATAAACAAAACTGATTGTTTCACATTACAAGAAAAACAAAGAAACAAAAGCATAAGATTAAAACAGCAACATCTCATACTCAGCCAAATGCTCATCCGTGGGTCAGATTTGCATTGACAATCTTTGTTCACTTGTTCCTGAAATAGCTCGTCTCGCCGTAGTTGTACCAAGTACCAGATGGTAAACGAGATGGAGCAGGGTTGACTTGGGGTTGGTTTGGGCCACCTTGGATTGGGTTGAATTGACAAGCATTTGCCAGGTGACCGAGTCGTCCACATGATGCACACAGACGACACTGCAGGTAAGCTCGGTGAGGTGCATTACACTTGTTGCACATCAGTGCAGTACCGGCATAAGGTTTCCTAGCAGGAGGTTGAACAGCAGCAAGGTTTATAACAGCTTTGTTTTGGATAGGAAAGCGGCATATGTTAACCAAATGTCCCCGCCGTCCATAGTAGGTACATTTGAAGCAGGGTATGAGGTTTGAATGATGACGGTTGCATTGTTTGCACCATGGGGCAGTTCCAAAATACGGCTTCCTAGCTGGTAGCCTTGCCACTTGGCTAGGTCCCGCTTGATTAGGTGTAACTGCTGCGGGTTTCCTTGAAGCCTTACGCTTCCTTGATTTTGGTGCAGGCTTGACTTCTGCTTCCTTTGGTGACTCTTGAGTGGCTTCATTGTTGAGACGAGACATGGCAATGCCTAAATCCACAGTCTTCAGAATCACTTCGCCTATTTGCTGAGCAAATTTGGCTGTTTGCTCGGACACTTGACCGTTGCTGAGAGGAAGAGACATTCTAGAAGGAAATGAAAGACATAGGAAGAAACAAGTGAAAGGTTATCGGATAATCAAAACAGAATGGCAACGCATAAAAATTGCGATCATTTGTTTGTTACCTAAGGCAAACAAATGAGACGGTGACAAATCAAAGTAAGCGGGTCATAATAATGTATCGCTGAAGACATGCTTGCCTATAAGTGAACACTCACCCCAAGAGTTCCCAGGTAAGAGTGACTGGTCCGATACTGCGGATTTGTACGAACACTCTAGCCTTAGACAGAATACTCAGGGTACAGGCATTCACCCTTCCAGTTTGCACATGTTCACATTATAAGACCCAAACTTTGACGAGATTTGAAAACTTAGAGGGTTCAAAACCTAGTAATTAATCATCCTAGAACAGATGATTGCTTCTCAAAGCGGTTTTGAAATTTGTGTTCTTGTTGTGGTTGTCGCCTAAGGATAGGTGACGGTATTATTTTATGACTAAACGCAAGTAAACTCGTGTTAGGGTCCTAGGAAGGTTATAGACTAGGTCAAAGCATTACTAATAACCTAATTCCCTATAACCATGAGCTCTGATACCAACTTTTATGTCACACCCCGACCACGTAAAACAACAAAACATGACGGAATCGTCGAGGAGTTTTGTAACAGAATCATTGTTTCATAACACATGGAAAATTGAAATTTTGTTTTATTGATTAACTGAGTACAATGTCTAAACAAACAAAGAAGTTTAACATAATTAACTAGTCTTGCATCTTTTATTGTCACTAAGGCCCAAGTCCGCCTATGTGTATCTTGATCAATCCTATGCATCATTTCCTGAAACACATGTGAAAATATGTACGTCAGCATAAAAATGCCTGTGAGATACATAGGTTTTGTGAAAATAGGATTCATGACTTATAAGTTTAGTAAAAGTTGTTTAACAAAAGTCAGTCATGATCCTTGTAAAATGTTTTGTTTTATAAATCTTTTGAAAAGCGATGATAAAGTAGATGATATGTAAAAGAGTAATGTGAGGTTAAATGAATAACCAAGTAAAATGAGTTTTGTATAAAATGAGTTGTTTGTAAAACAATGTCTTGTGAAAAATATGTTATTTGTATAAAATGTTATATGTCTAAACTAAAATGATTCAAATAACGCTACAATATGTAATACCATACAAGCACTTATATATAGGAAGTACCAGCGGCGTATCCACCATGCTTGTATCATATTACACACGCCTCGTTACTTAAATCACTTACCCAAACAAACCACCAATGTAAATTGCCCATGTCTAAACCATTTGTCAAATGTCTTTGTGTAAATCATGTCAAAATGTTTATGTCAAAATGTAGTCTATGAAATATGTATATCAATATCAAAATGTCTATGTCAAATGTCAATTATGTAATGGGTAAACAAAATGTCATGTATGGCAAGTGATATATATATATATATATATCCACTGAACCATAGGTAAAAATGCACAAAACAATGTATTGAAGTAAAACGTAGTTTAAATCAACGTTATGTTTTGTGGAAATGCATGCTATACTGAATACAAACATTTATGCGGTATTGTGAAAATGCATACATCCAAGCCTTGTGACTGCGGTGATAAGCCCTTAAACAAATTAAAGGTCTATCTGTTTTATGTTTTATCGGATTCGGTCATTCCTTTCATCCAAATATACCTAGGATGTTAGGAACGGGAGTTGTCAATTCCTATGGTACCATTACCTACTAACGAGCGGCGTGATCAAAGTTAATGAATGTATATGGTCCCATTTAAACAAGCCAAATGTCATATCAAAATGTAAGCATGTGATGAAATGAAAATGTACTAAGTATGATGAACATACATAGCATGAAAAGGCAATGTAAAACAATGCACTAAGTATGCACACAATGGACATACATAGCATAAATGTCATGTAAAACGATGTACTAATAATGTACTAATGAACATAGCATGTATATGATGAGAAAACATGAAAAGCACGAAAGTAACAAGTAGGCACATGTGTTTCACCCCAAAATGTTTGGAATGCAGTAAAAGAAGGGTCTATGTACTCACTTGAGATTGCTTAGAAGTCCTAGGATAACCACCAAACAAAGCTAGAAGATCACGGAATCAAACGGCACCTAATATAGGTAACTACATAAATAACCGGACCTAAATCGGGAGATTGGATAGTATGAGGTTTTGTAAACCAAATGAGTATTGGAACTCATATGATATGGTTTAACAAAGCCCACATACTAAAATGAAACCTAACCTAAGTGCTTACGACCCATTACGACCCGCTTAGGTAGCTTATGCTACTTTAACGCGTCGTTCGCGTAAAACGCGTTCGGACCGCTTAACTAGCCCTATGAAAAGTAAGATATGCCTTAACATGTTTAATATTGTTGCTAAATCAGTTTAGATGTCAAAAGTTATGTTACATAGGCTTAAAACGAATTTTGGTGCGAAAAGGGTATTTTGGTAATTTACCTAAGGCATAAGAACTACTTATCATACAACTACTTAAACGACGTGAGCATAAGGTATAACCTCGAAAGGTTATTCCCTATACAACTATGGTCACCCAAAGTGTTTGGTCGGATCCTAATGATCGACCAAATGGGTCGGGTTTGAAAGCATAAGCGATTGATTAGCTCGCTTACCCTTACGACCCTAGACAAGCTCAAATCTAAAAGTGACGAGCTAAACATGTTAAAACATGTTTAACAAAGTTTGAAAACAGGTTTGGTATCAAAACAAACGGTTTTGATACCTAAAAGTAGTTTGGTTACAAAATACACAAGAATACGCATTTTGGCCGAAACTACGACTCGTCACTGAGCCTAGATAACGTGGTAATCAGTAGGTATAGTCGCTAGGGACTATAACCATCGTGATTACGCTCACGTTATGAAGTTCAAATGAACTTCATGTTGACCATAAACTGGTCAAAGCTGAAAGCCAAACAATGTTTGACTTTCACGCTAAAACGCGTAAAAGAACGAAAAAGGACTTACAAAAGGTCCAAGAACGGAAGTTTGACCCGATTATTCTCAGGTATGAAGTGAAATCACTTCAACTTAGAGAGCAATCAGATCAAGGTGTGAGTTTTGAGTGAAGGGGGGTAGGGTATTTATAGTTTTTGCACAACCGTTAAGATCGTTCATCGTAAAATGAGCTTCGATCTCATCCGTACACATGTGCCCATGGTTTTGTGAAACCATGGGAGCCCATAGTTTCATTAAAACCATGTGAAAATGAGGGGAACAGCTGGAAGAAGCTGAAATTTAGATTTTTCATTTTGGTCCGTTCCTAAGATAACTTTGGCAGAATGTCAATTTTGGTCCCTGAATGTTCAAAACATGGTTTTTGATGCATTTTTGACACGTTTAAGCCCCGTTAATCCCATTTAAAGGCTCTAAAATGAATTTAAAGTATAGGGAACATGAAACATGCTCAAAAATATCTTGGATGTCGGTTCGTTTGGTCGTACGGTTGCGTTGTTCGGTTAATTACGACGAAACACGAACGAATGCGAAAAACGATCCAAATTACGCGACGAATGGAATTTTATCATGCCAATCACTAAAATAAAATATTTTAATGATTACATAAACTTTTGGATGTCCGGATGTATTCAGAACGTAAGATATGCGCGAAAATGCAAACTTATGCACTTTTTGACGCTTTTAGTCCCTGAGTGACCAAAAAGTTTATTTTAGCACACCGAACCCCTCAAAGCCTATTTCTAAGCTATGTAAAGGATATTTAGGGTATGTTTAACTTATGTTCATGTTCCGGAATGTTCGTTACAGTACAAATCGGCATACTTTCGCAGTTTGTCAAAATTAGTCCCTATAAGCGAATAAACTTGATTTCGCCACACCAAATCCTCCAAAACTTATTTCTAAGTTATGTAAAGGTTATTTAAGGTATGTTAAGCCTAATTCACTATTCCAGGGTGTTCGTTGCATTAAAATGGTTATATTTGTGCATCAGTGCGCGTATAACCTTCCAGAAAGCGATTTAAAACTTGAAATCGAACAAGAATTGATATGTGCAAACGATACAAATATATATACAAAATACCAAGTATGAAATATAATATTTCATTAGTTTGGTATTTTTTTGATGGCCGTGGAGGCACATGTGTCACATAAGGCAACTGCAAAATGGCACTTTTATCCATCAAGGCAAATATGCCAAAGAACTTTTAAAGAAATTTGAGATGGATGATTGTAAGCCATGTAGTACACCCATTGCAACCAATAAAGTAGTCATTTCTGATGAGAAGGATGATTTGGTTGATCAAACTTTATATAGAAGCATGATTGGGTCTTTATTGTACCTAACTGCATCTAGGCCAGACATCATGTTTGCAACATGTGTTTGTGCAAGATCCCAATCAGCCCCTAGAAAGTCAAACCTTATTGTTGTAAAAAGGATATTCAGATACCTAAAAGGTGCTCCCACACTTGGTATCTGGTATCTAGTTGATGGTAAAATTGAGCTTTCAGGTTTCTCAGATAGTGACTTTGCTGGATGTGAAAAGACAAGGAAGTCCACTTCAGGAGGGTGCCAATTCCTAGGCAGTTGTTTAGTGTCTTGGCAAAGCAAAAAGCAAGCAGCTGTTTCCACATCCACTGCTGAGGCAGAGTATATAGCTGCTGCAAGCTGTACATCCAAACTGCTTTGGCTTCAAAATCAGTTGCTGGATTTTGGTATCACTGCCTTAAAGACACCACTAATGTTGGATAGTCAGGCAGCAGAAAATATCATCAAAAATCCAGTTTCCCACTCAACCACCAAGCACATTGACATCAGACATCACTTTGTGAGGGATTTCTATGAAAAAAGTTTGATTTCTCTGCACCATGTTCCAACTAAGGATCAGCTGGCAGATGTGCTAACCAAAGCATTAGACACATCCACCTTTGAAAGCTTGATCTCTAGGATTGGCATGCTAAACATGGAATAACATGCAAAATCTTGTTTTTCTATAAATAAAAGCATTAAAATGTTTTCAGAAAATCAAAAATCCATCCTTCAGTGCTCTCCAGCTGGCTTCTATTAGCTTCACATTAAGTTACCTGAAACGCGTTTTAAAAAGGTTTTATCAGCAAGAAATACTGGCGAGTGCATCCCAGTTTAATCAAAACAAGCTTTTAAAATTTTACAGTATTGAGAGCGATTACAATGTTTATATCTATCCAATTACCCCCCACGGTACTGTCAATCCTGACTGGTGGTCATGCTACCATTCGCAACAATAACAAGTAAAGTATACAAAACCCCAACATACCGACAGTAATTCTAAAATACATAGACTCAATCACTGTTATCATAATTTAAAACATTTTGAGGTTTTGGTAAAACAGTTTGGTAGAAAAATAGAATAATTCACTAAAAGAGTTTATAAAAGGGGAATGACTCACTTTGCTGACTTGGAAAATACTATAGCTTCCTGGTGACTTTCCTAGTTATAATCTATTAAAATTAAACAATGCACATGTGTTAGTAAGATAACCCAATTTACATTAGTCATACTACCGAGACGGAACTCCAACAAACTGAGTCAGGCAGAGCCTTGACATGCGTTACGGAGTCCTAGATCAATCGGGTAGGGTAACCAATACGTAACCGAGGGTTATAATACTTACAACGAGGCAGTGCTTCGCTTTTTAGGGGTATAATACCCAAGAGTTTCACACTATAAGGGACAGAGATTTCGAAAAGAAAATGAACGATTGAAACTGAGGCATGCGCCTCCTTTTATAGGTCTGGACATAGGCGGCTCGTGGCCTACGACTCGCACTCGCAAGGGGGTCGCGCCCCGCGAGAGACTTATAATATTTGTTTTTTTTTAAATATAAAGGGATATTAGGGTTATTTTTCGTATACGGGGTATATTGTAGGCAGTTTAGGGTATGTTAAGGGTTTTTAGGAGGGTTGTTATACCGTGAACAATTCATGAACGTGTTCATTTCCTTAATGAACGAACACGAACTAGAAATCTCATTCGGTAAGCATTCATGAACAGTTCATGAACAGACTCGTTCCTTAATGAACGAACACGAACAAGGAATTGTTCGTATTTATTCGGTTCGTTTACAGCCCTACCAGAAAGTTATAAAAAAACTAACCAATATGGTCGTTAGATTGTGACATTGTCTTGGTCAAAGGTGTTTGTGAGATTGATTGTTAAGATTTGGATAACCTGATTAATGCATGTTTTTTCGGTGTATCTTTTCCGGTTAGCTTAAGGGTGCAAATAAACTAAACGTTTAGTGAAAAGTTCGTTAACTGTTCAGCGGGAAGTTCGTTTGTGTTCGTTCGTTTAATAAATGATCGAAGACGAACAAGAAATTTTGTTCGTTTCGTTAATGAATAAACATGAGCAGAAGCCGCACTCATTCATTTATGTCCGTGAGTGTTTGTTAACGTGTTTCTTCATGTGTTGTTCATTTGTATTCGTTTATGTTTGTTTGTGTTCAATGATTCATTAGGGTTTTTAACTTTTATATTTTATTTAAATATTTCAAAACTTCCATTATAAAATACTTTATAAATATTAATGTATTTTATAGAGCATACATTTTAACAATTTAGGTCTCATAACCTTTGTAAATCGTAACCTTCAAAATTTTGTTCTAAATTTATTATATGTTCGTTTTGTGACCTTTGAGTACATAAATGTTTTTTTGTTTGTTTGTGTTTATAGACGTTTGTTTGTGTTCATTTGTGTTCGTTACCTTAAAATTAACGAGGGAACGTGAACACGAACACGAGCACTTTCTTTTTCTTAATGAGCGGACACGGACATATAATGTTGTTTAGTAAGAGTTCATGAACACTCGTAATCTCTTAACAAATGAACACGGAAAATGCCTTGTTCGTGTTTGTTCACTTCGTCTACAAACTTAGTTAGCTTCTTGTTGGCCTTTGTGATTAATGCATTTGTTTTTGTTAGCCGTTTAAAATTTAATAATGATCTGATTAAAGTGTAATTACTATTTTTTTTGAACAACGTGTAATTACCATTTACTATTGTTTTAAGGAATTAGTTGATAAGTATTTTTGTCTCACCCAACGAAACTAATTATTATGTTCCTTATGTATAGGATTCATAACAACCGATAAAGTTATTTAATTAGGTTTGGGTCAACTCTTTAGCATAATCTTATTCAGATTAAAGGAATTATCAAATAAAAAGTTGATTTTTTTTATGTAGCATCATGTTATTCGGATTAAACTGTATAATTAAATGGTTTGAATTATGTTCCTTATGTATAGGATATAGATGCCAACATGGTATAGCCCAGTTGGTCAGGATAGTTTTCCATAAGGCTTTTCCTCTGGGGAGGTCCCATGTTCGACTCCTGCTATGTACATATTAGGATTTCAGTATGAAGTTGGGCCTGGGCAGGGTTTAAGAGCTTGTCTCGCCCTGTGGGGTAGTGGGTCCTTTGGCCCCTACAATTGCCGTTCTAAAAAAAAAGAAAAAAAAATGTATAGGATATAGACCCGCCAAAATCATTTCGTTCACAGCTTGATTATAGACCCGCCAACCCTTTTATATATATAGGTTAAATGAGTGGTGTTTGAATTGCATAATTATAAGTTTGTGAGGGTTAGATTTGACATCTTTGATATAAATAAATATATGGGTAGAATTTGTGTTGTTTAACTTTAATCCACCAAGTCAATATGATTGTTACTTTTAATCGAAACCCACTTAGACCATCCGTAGTGGGGAGTTTTGGCGGTTTTTCCCAAAAAAAAAAAGCTCCGAAACGCCTAGAACCCGCCCCTGTGGAAGTTTTTTTTCAAAAACAATCCGGGTGGCGTGCTTTATAAAACGCCAAAAGCTTGCCCACTTTTCAAAATATGACCGTTTTCAACAGTAAAGAAAATTAAATTTTAATTTTTTTATTCCACTTTTTACCTATATAACATTCCACTTTTCACATATTTTTTATAAACTTTCCCTACTCTATTCTATACTTCTTCATATTTTTGTAAAAAAATTACATCATGAATACCTTCCGACCCCCTTTTGGTGTTCCGCTAGACCCGGTAACCCCACTATATATCGCCCGAACACCACCCAACCGCAACCAAACTTCAATTTTCAAGAGATGGATCCGAATATGTTTGCATACACGCAAATACTAGGCATGGGCGGCTCGCAACCGTTCTTTCAAGGTCCACAAGCCTTTGCATCCATGGGCGGTTTGCAACCGTTCACCCAAGAAGCCGAACCCGAGATAGAAACAGTACCGGGGACACAACCCGAGCCTGTTGCCGAGGCATCTCAACGTGGTAAACGGTCTCACAAAAAGAAGGATCCAACCGCTCCTCGTCGAAAGGGAACCTAACTAGCTTGGACAAAAGACGAGGAATACGCATTAGCGCGGGCGTGGCTCGACATATCGGAGGACTCCGAAGTTGGTAACCGTTTTAAAAAGTATAGTTATTTTATTTTTTTTAAATAATTCGGTCCACTTTTCACATATTTTTTGTTTTTATTTTTTAATAATATAACATTGTATTCTTTTAGCAAACTATCAAACTTCACCAATATTGTGGAAAAAAATTCGTGAATTTTTTTTAAAGCGATGGGTAAAGATGAATACTAGGACAAAAATTCGATATCTAGCTAATGGCCGATATAAACCAAAAATATCATCAAGAGCGTTGGAAGTGTACAAACAAACGAGAGGCGGTTTCACATACTTGAGATGATGGGAGCTTTTACGCGGAAGTCCCAAATGGTCTAACGTACCGACCATGACGTCTAGTGGTAGACGTAAAGCAAAGTGGTCCAAAACATCATCGTCGGTTGACCCGGACACACCCACTTCCGATGCTCGTAACGTCGACTTAAACAATAATTTGGAGGACAACGAGGATTTGGAGTTGGAACGACCGTCCGATAGAAGAAGTGGAAAAAAAGGGGGGAAAAGGCGGAGTCCTCTTCGGCTAATCCCAACATAATGAAAGAAGATTTCGAATAGATGAACCGACGCTTACAAGACATTCGAGACCTCGGTCATAGGCGTTTAGAGACTATGCAAGAAAGAAACACCGAAAACAAAAAATTGCCGCGATACAAGAATCGAGTCAAATGCAGAAAGACATAGATTTTTTTGTCTAAACCGATCGATCACCTAGCAGGCTACGTGTTGATCCTAGCGCAAATGTGTCGGCAACAAATTCGTAAAAAATACGAACTTTAGATTATTAGTTTTTTATTTAGCAATGTAATTTTTTATTTGTTTTTTCGGTTTTTTTAGCAATGTAATTTTTTTATTTAATGAAATTTTATTAGTTTTAATTTAAAAAAAAAAAAATAATTGAGTAATCATTGATGGGGCATTATTGGGCATTATACCACTACACCCATTATAGAAAAAACGTCTCATAATGCCCCATTGCTGACTGGATTGCCATATGACGCAAAATGCACAAGGTTGGGGACATTATTTGTGTCTTCCACTGCACATGGTCTTATTAGGATGACGTTTACCATAAAGGAATCAACACGAAAGTCAAACCCAAACCACGACAATGTGACTTCATGGGGATCAAGGACGAAAGTAAGACAAGACCCTTCATATCAAGCTATGTCATTTTCTTGTGGAAGAGAATAGGATAAAGAAGTGATATCGACAACACTTGAAAATAAATTATCAAACATATAAACTACCTTACCTTACCTTTTGGTACGTAGGTTATGTCAAAAATTTTGTTAGCAAGTCCTCAATAGCCAAGTGATTAGCACGGCGCTATCATCCAAAGATACCTGTTACGTTATAAATAGATCGTCACAATACGCACACTTAACATACTCCCACTTAACTCTATAGGGGCATTATCCTACATATACATTTACAAGGTAAAATGAATAGTGCCAGACAAGCTGCCTGCCACTTTCCTATTAGACCAACCAATTTTTAATTTAATTTTATTCCTAGTTTAAAATCACGCTTTCGTCCTTTGTTTAAAATTACGGTTTTACCCCCAGCTAAAAAATTAAATTATAATTTTGCCCTTAGCTCAAAATTACGCATTTGCCCTCGATTCAAAAACAAGTTTTTAATTTTGTTCCCAGTTTAAAATTACGGTTTCGCCCTCCGTTTAAAATTACGTTTTTGCCCACAATTCAAAATAAAATGTTGTTTTTCCCTCCAGCTCAAAATTACGATTCTGCCCTCAGCTCAAAATTACGTTTTTGCCTCCAGTTCAAAATAAAATTATGTTTTCCCCTAGCTCAAAATTATTAGCTGCCTGTCACTTCCCTATTAGACCAACTCATTTTTTATTTAATTTTATTCCCAGTTTAAAATTACGCTTTCGTCCTTCGTTTAAAATTACGGTTTTGCCCCAGCTCAAAATACAATTATAATTTTGCCCTAGCTCAAAATTACGCTTTCGCCCTCGGTTCAAAAACTCGTTTTTAATTTTGTTCCCAGTTTAAAATTACGGTTTCGCCCTCCGTTTAAAATTACGTGTTCGCCCCTGGTTAAAAATAAAATGTTGTTTTTTCCTCCAGCTCAAAATTACGATTCTGCCCTCAGCTCAATATTACGTTTTTGCCCACAGTTCAAAATAAAATTATGTTTTCCCCTTAGCTCAAAATTATTAGCTGCCTGTCACTTCCCTATTGGACCAACTCATTTTTTATTTAATTTTATTCCCAGTTTAAAATTACGCTTTCGTCCTTTGTTTAAAATTACGTTTTTGCCCTAGCTCAAAATACAATTATAATTTTGCCCTAGCTCAAAATATGTTTTCGCCCTCGGTTCAAAAACTCTTTTTTAATTTTGTTCCCAGTTTAAAATTACGGTTTCGCCCTCCGTTTAAAATTACGTGTTCGCCCCTAGTTAAAAATAAAATGTTGTTTTTTCCTCTAGCTCAAAATTACGATTCTACCCTCAGCTCAAAATTACGTTTTTTCCCACAGTTCAAAATAAAATTATGTTTTCCCCTATTATGATTTTGATCTCAGTTTAAAATCATGATTTCGCCTCCTGTTCAAAATATAATTCCGATTTTGCCCTCTGTACAGACATACATGTTATGAGAGAAAAATGTTTGCCTTATTGCCCCGCAACGCGGGCGGGGCAAAAACTAGTTTGGTTCAAAAGTGTGTCTAAATGAATAGAAACTGGAATTAGTTCCTTTGAAAATTCTTGTGGTGTTTGATTTGTAAATTTATGAAATAATTTGAAACATTTAAACAAGGAAAAGACTACAGTACGCTTATGTCATTCCGTATCTCTTTCATGTTGCTAATCTATCCGGCCTAATCGTCCTCTTCATAGACAAAAGATGATGAAGTGGAGTTCTTCATTATTAAATCTCCCACCATATAACCCATTCTAACCTTAGTCCCCCACCTTCCTTACTGCTCTTCCTTTGCCCTAATCAAACATGACGACAAAGTGGAGAAAACGCAATCAATTTCTTCATTTACCCGTTTGTTTCTTTAAAGGTTTTCATCAAGTTTGGTTTGATACATAGCGAGTTCTACTACTATTGTTATTGTTATAGTTATTATTATTATTATTATTATTATTATTATTATTATTATTATTATTATTATTATTATCATCATCATTATCATTATCATTATTATTTTTTGATTTCATGATTTGTTCTCCATCTTCCTATGTCAATGTTTGAGCCTCCCTGGCCACCTTCCCATTGTGAAGAATGCCCTCCATGTCAACCATCGAATTTGGTACCACTTACACTTTTATCTATTTTCTCTGATAAAAGTCAAACCATATCCAACCACTAAGTATAATAATTGTTACGATACAGCCTATCAAACACAAGAGTTATAGGCGCAATTTGCTCCTTTAACTGTGACACTTATTTTTCCACAATCATTATGTGTAACCCGACCCATGAGTCCTCAAAAATAGTCATGTCATATGTTCCTACAAGGAAAAGATTCAAATACATAGTCTTTTAAAAATAGAAAGCCGTAGAAAAAGTATTAAATAGTATTGAGCTTATTCTAGCTTTATTGGAACCGTGTCGTCGAACTCTATGATCTTATATTTTAGGTTTTCGTTTTTTATTTTTACCTTGTAGATTTTAGATTTTTTTAGATCATTACGTCTTTTTATTTGCGTCATTGTGTCTTTTATGCGATTCATTGCGTTTTTCCTCGGTATTGTGTTATATTTTGCGATCAATTGTGTATTTGTACACTTTTTAGATTTGTGAGACTTTGTAGGATAATTTTACCCGTTCATACCTATATAATTAGTAGAATATTTATATTTTATAAATGAATTTATAATGGTTAAAAGTCAAATGGATAAAGAGATTAATCTTTATAATCTTCTAGTTTTAATTTAAAATAAGGATTAAAGAAAAACTAAGTCAATGGTTATAAATACTAAGTTTCACTTTTCAACAATTAACTAATTTGTTTAGAATTCTTATTGGAAGTTTTTGGTATAATTTGAAACACCTTTTGTCAAAATTTTGAGTAATAACTACTTGTTTACATGTTAAAATATTTATGTTTTGTTATTTGAGTGATTTCGTAGAATCTTCATTGCTTTTTTTCGTCAAATGTCATTTCTTAGATCTTAAAGACTAAAGAAGTGGATAAGATGAAAAATGTCTAAAACGAAAAGAAAATAGTCCCTTTCGCATAATAACAACTTATGTAGATAAACATAAAAATGGTTGTCGTTACATATGGTTGTTCATGGAGAACGACTCACATACAAGATGACAAATGAAAATAGAGATTGTTGTTCCTTTCAAGTTTCTATTTTTTCATAGCATCACTCATTAGTCATCAAACTAATAATTCATTCGTCTAAAAGTTAATTAATAATAATTATGATATTATCGTACATGGTTAAACCTTTTTGGTGTATAACTAATAATAATTATGATATTATCGTACATAGTTAAATTTTTTTTTGGTGTATATAAAATTTTACTTTTTTTTTATATTATACGATAATTTTTTCAATATTTCTCGTGTTTTTCTTTTTCTTTATATAGAGAACATCCACATTTATCATCACTAGAATTGGGACCCCGCGTTACGGCGGGGGCGTAAAATCATGAATAAAGCTAATGTCACGAAACGGTTTTTTGATTATGTAATTCAGTCGGTGTCAGTTTGGATGATACCGGTAAAACCACGTAGCAATGATATATTCATATAAACAAAAGATAAAAAATAACCACGTAGCAATGATATATTCATATAAACAAAAGATAAAAAATAGGTGTAAACTATAATTAATTAGAATATATAATTAAGTAATAAAATAAACTTAATTAAAGGGAGTGTTATTTTTTTTTTTGTTAATACGTTAACCTATTTCACCTCATTACATATTTTTTTATTACCACTTTCAATATATAAAGTATTTACTATAGTCATGGTAAATCATGTGCAAAACTAAGTAAATAAAAACAAATTTTAGAAGTGAAAAAATTGTTTATATGCGTATATATAAAACAAAATAGTAAGTAAACTAAAACAAATTAAAAAAAGAAAAAATATCCATTTCACATAATTATGTTGTGTGGGTTTTGAAATACTAAAAAAAAAATTAAAAGTCATTTAACTTTCTCATCTTTGCAACTGTAACATAAAAGACTCATATCCTTCCAAACTTGTTACCGGCTCACCATCACCATCGTAAAACAAACGGCAAACGGCAAATGCGAACGACAAAAATCTTTCTTAAATCAACCGTTATGTTATCATCTCGATCTATGATTATAGGTGCGTCTAGACTCAATACTTGGTTCGGTTGTCGCCAACAACCACTGGTCCACTGCAGAACCTCTGGTTCACCACCGCTAGCACCGCCTTCTTCCTGGCTGCCGATCGTCCCCCATTAGCATTCACTCCGCTCGTCACACTCACATAAGTGTGGCAGATCCTTGATGGTATGGGGAACGACCTGGTGGTCGTCTAACCCGCATTAGGTGGGTTGCCGACAATGGTGATTTTGTTGTCATGCATCTGTGTGTTGACCTTGTGCTCTGTTTTCGACGGATCTGTCAGCCTTGATGTTTTTCTTTGTCTACATTAGCTGTGCTGTTAGTGTAAGGAAAGAGAAAATGAAAGAACAACTTAAGCTGCAAGAGAAGACCAACAACTTGTACCATGTGCTAAGAAGAGTGTACAAAATTGAACAGAAAGAACAACTTAAGCTGTAAGAGAAGACCAACAACTTGTACCATGTGCTAAGAAGAGTGTACAAAATTGAACAGTATATTATACTCACATCAGAAAAATGCAAATTAATATAGAGGAAATATATAACTTCCTTTAATGTTTATTTTTCGCGACTCTCTTTCACAAATACATGTAGTCGTAAAATCTCTCAAAAACGTCTTGATGGGTTAGAATGAGGTTTTATGATGGTTCATAATATAGTTTTTAATCGGTATGTTCGACTATGCTTAGACTATGAAGGAGAAAAAGAAAACGGTTCTAGATGTTCAAAAATGTGGGTGTTATTTCCAGGGGCTGACCTAGAGTGATAGAAGGGGTAACTTCCGTTGCCCCTTAACGCTCCAGTGACGCTCTGACAGTAGAATAAATTTTGAAAAAAATTGATGTTTTTTCGATTTCGTTACCCCTTTTTATTGAAACGTTACCCCTATGCGGATCTTCTAGATCCGCCACTGGGTATTTCGTAGAAAATTGGGATATGTTATAAACATATATTATTATATGGTTATCAACACTAAAAATATATTAGCTTATTCTCCAAGTTTTGTACTCCTATATATACTTCTGTTGTATATCATTGTAATACACACCTATCAATGAAATATCAATATCTTTCTCCCTATATCTCATCTATATTGTTATGCTATTAGGATAGTTTCACAACACGTTATCAGCACGAAAGGCTCAAAGGGCGATAGACCGATGCGTTTGAACTAATTGGGATAAGAGGCGGAGGACCGAGGCATGTTTTCCGTGGGGTTTTAGAGTCTTTGGAATCTACCGTAATCCATGGCCACCTTAATCCTTAGACAAGTTAAAAGGCAATTTTGAAAACTTTTTTTAATAATTTTATTATATCGTTAACGTATCTAACTTGCATGATAGTTGAATCTATGTCTTGTTTACTGGCTATGAATTATTATTTTATACCACTAATTTATTTTATTAGTTTGTGATAAAATATTTTTTCAGTTATTTTGATAGGGCAGATATACAATAGGAAGTTTATTTGGCTAGGAAGGCTAGGAAGTGATCTTGACCATCCATTTAGTTAATCAATAGCTAAGATTAAATGAATGAAATTGAAGCAAAAAAAAAAAAAAAAGAGGCGCGTGGGTTTGTTAGGGGCATTGTAGTCAATCCAGCACAATAGTTTCTCTTTCCTCCAATTCTCCCCCATTTTTTAAACGTTAATAACTCTTTCATACGACATTATTTTTTTTTATAAAAATTGCACAAAAAAAACGAGAATTTTTTTATCTTTAAAACGAGTATACTATTGCTATATTTAAAAAAAATTAAAACCCAGTTGCGTAAAACGCAATAGAAAAACCCCCAGTTACGTAAAACGCAATGAAAAAAAAAACCTAGAAAATGACATTTTTCTAAAACGCAATGCACAAAAAACACAAAGAAATGACTTATTTGTAAAACGCAATGGCCAGAAAACACAAAGAAATGTCTTATTTCTAAAACGCAATAGCCTAAAAACTCAAAAGAAAATGTACTTTCTAAAACGCAATGGACTAAAAACACATAAAAATGTGTTTTACCTAAAACGCAATACACAAAAAACACAAAGAAATGTCTTATTTGTAAAACGCAATGGCCAGAAAACACTTAAAAATGACTCATTCTAAAATGCAGTGGACTGAAAACACCTAAAAAATATGTTTTACCTAAAACGCAATGACTAAAAACACTTCAAAAATGTGTTTTACCTAAAACGCAATGACTAAAAACACTTAAAAATGTGTTTTTTTTTTTCTAAAACGCAATAGCCAGAAAACACATAAAACTCTCTTATTTCTAAAACGAAATGGACATATAAAACTGTCTGGGAACTGTCTGTGATTGTGAACTGTCTGAATTGTCTACGAATTACTGTCTTCGAAATGAGCCAATTTCTGGAAAATTAATTTTTCTGATGCATTTTTATTACAACAATTTAATCAGAAAAAATTTTTCCGAGCAGCCAGGGGCTCTGCCCCTTGGACCCCTCCAGGGGCTGCCGCCCCTGGGACCCCGCTACCAGGGGCGCTGCCCCCGGACCCCCACCATGATCGTAAAACGCAATGAGTAAATCAAAACCCCAGATCGTAAAAATGAAATTAAAGAATTTCTTACATGGATCGAACTGATTTCTTCAACAATTGACGAATTTTGAATGATTGAAACACTTATCAGCGCTCGAATCGAACGAATCGAGTGATTATATCCAAAATCACTGGAAAAACGAGATTTTTTATGAAATTAAACTGGGTTTTCTTCAAAAAAGCTGAAGAACACGTTGATCGGGTGTTTGAATCATTGATTGGTGATGAAAATCGCACTATAATGTAGTGATTATTGAGATAGAAAGTGAAGAAATGGTTGAAGATGGTGGGTTTTGAAAATTGTGGGTTTTGAAGTTACTGGGTTTTGAAAATGAAGAAGAAATGGTTTGATTGACTAAAATACCCTTTTTCTTTATTTTAAATGTTGCCACATGTCCTAATCCTATTGCTTCCTACACTTCCTAGCCAAAATAAACTTTCTATTTGATCTTTTCCCTATTTTGATAATGGTTGTTTGAAGTCTTAAAGTTGAATTCAATCTTATAATATTAAAATTTAAAACTGAAATATATTCCTAGCTTTGCCTACAAATTTGGTTTTATTTAATGAATTATTCATTTTGATACATATCAAAATAGATTATGATGCAATACGTGGTTTTTTGTTATTATTATTCCATGATAACTAAATTAATTTGTTACTTGAAATACATTATTTATGATTCAACTTGACTAAATTTGAAAGTGTTATTAATTGGATTTATCTTAATAAAATAGAGAGAAAATTATGTTACCACTCCACGTCTTGTGCATAATTCGTATTTATATGTTTTGGGGTGATGTCTGGCAACCGAAGGCTAGGATTGATGATTGAAATAGAATAATAATTGAACGAATCTAAAGGATGAAGAAGTGAATTCGAATATGATATTTATATAGTGTGAAGCAAAATTTATTATAATATTCATATAATATTAAATAAGTTATTTGTGAAGCAAACAATATCATAACGAATTTGTTTATGCATTATGTGTTTAACAAGCATTTTTTTTTCTGAATTACAATTATTTTAACTCTATAATATTGTTATTGCATATATATATATATATATATATATATATATATATATAGCTATCATCGTATTTAAATACAACCATTTAAGGAATTACAAATATTATTTTGGCATATACAGTCAGTTGATATATTATTCATGTATTGTGTTTATTTATTAAATGGATCATCTAGTGTATAAGAGTTACTTTAGCTTCACATGGGTTATGCTTTAATTTAATATGTTCATGTAAATTTAATTATGAGAGCTACATTTATTTGATTATAAAGTTTAGTATATAGATTGGTAGTGTTCGTAATCGTATTGTCTAGATATATGATAAGTCTATGTTTATAGTTTTCTTATCTGCTATTCAAGAACTTTGATTACTTGTATGATATCACATGACATATCATATATTTTTCACTCATATTGATGACAAATTATTGCTATAAATTAGTAGTAAAAATCGTATGTTTATTTACTTATTTTTCTTTATAATAATTAACTTGCTTTTCTAAATGCAATAATACATGATTCAAGACGTACGTTCAAGACGTATGATTTTATTGTGACTTTCATCATTTATCAACCTTTTCAATTATAATTATAAGACAATAAGAATTTAAAATTCACGCACTTGATGTTGATAAAATAGAGCATGATGTAAAATAGAGCATAATGTATAATAGGAAGATTATCTTTATTGTAGTTTTAATATGCTCTGATTTATTTATACAGTTGATAGATTATTGGATAAAGAAAAAAGAGATAAAAAAGTTAGTTGTTTTGTTATCATTCTCATGATAGAGTATATATGTGCTTTGATACGACACCCAAAGTGTTATACTTCATAAATCTCATTATCAATTCACAGAAGGTTATAAAATTTTAAATTGACAAAACTTACATGACTTGATCATGTAGTTATTTTTCACTTTATATCATATGAAGAAAAAAAATTATAACTAAAAATTGGATAAAAAATTTCCATCTGTCACACGTGATGAATGGTTGAAGTGATTTCATACCCATGTGACAGAGGAAAGATTGAAAATCCATGAACGTTTTCATATTCTATTTCATTCCCTAAGGTGAATGTGATTACATATTGATCATTGTAAAGGTAGTGATCATGGATACAATTGAGAAAGATATGTTTATGAGGTCAAACATTTAAAATTGTAATGAGATGGAAGCACCAAAGGTGGTAAACTAAGGAGTGTTCATATAACATGATGATTTGAACTTTGAAGGTATAATGTATTATCTTGTATCTTATGTTTTGTATTACATACGAGCAAGTAATACATAAAAGATCAGAAACAAGAAGTTTATGATACATGATTAGTTAATTAATTGGCATGACCGGTTAGACCACACCGAGTCAATGATGATGTGAAACGTATTGAAGAACTAGAGGATTCTTCAAGTTGGTAATTAGCATGCAATAGTTGCTCTCAAGGGAAGTTAAGTATATGCTAACAGAGGTGTCACACCCCAATCGATGGTGGAAACATCGGGGCGCGACACTGAGCGAAACAGATTGTCCAAGAGAAATCCATAATAACTAAAATTACCGGATATTTAACATTATGTCCCATACCATAATATATCAAATAAAAGCAGTTACTACATACATTGTTTTCTCAAAGACAGAAAATTTTTTCCGACAACTCAGATTTTATTAGATTTGTTTCTAGACTCCATCATAGCATGATTCCAGCAAGTAGAGCAAACATCCTAAACACCTGTCACATATGTTAAAGTAAAGGTCAATACACATAGCGAAAGCGGTTTACGCATAACCAGCATGTAACATGTATAATGTGAAGCAGGTAGGTTATCGACAATGAAATATGCACAGACGTGACTGCGAGTTGTAGAACGCGCAACACATATCACCACTGTGATACGTGAAGAAAAGCCCTTAACAACCCCTGTCCACGATAGGTGCTTAGTCCAAACTATAGTACTATCTTTGCTAAGGTGTCAGGAAACAATCACTGTGTAAACATAACATACTAGCATTCATCGAATAACACGTATAAATGCAGAGCGGTTAGCGTGTAGACGTGTTTGCATTGTGTGTTGATTGTGATTTTGATATAAGTAATGTATGTAACACCCAAAAGTGCTTAAAGCAAAAAGGGATCGAGTATACTCACAGATCGTGTTTAACAATTAAACACAGTCTTGGATTGAAGGGATCGCTGGAAAGTTAGCCAGATTACAGAACGATAGCGTAAGCGATGAACAGTACGTTAAACGGTGCGAGTGAGCAGAGTGACGAAGGGTCATCCGATCGGATGACAATCCGGACGGATGGTCATCCGGTCGGATGGCCATTCGGTCGGATCGTCATTCGTTTGGGATGGATGTCTTTGTGTATGATGTGACTTTGAAGTTTTCGTTGTAGCATTTTTAAAACTAAGAAGTGTTTCTACCAATCAGGTCATCCGACCGGATGGTCATCTGGACGGATGGCCGTCCGTTCGGATGGCGATTCGTTTGAAACTAACTCCTTTGAAATTTTGTGAAAGAGTCTAAGTGTTGGGAAATATCATAAGAACTGAATGTCACAAGTTATCCGATCGGAATGTCGTTCGATCGGGTGGCAGTCCGTTCAGCAACCTGTTCATTCTGAAACTTGTGAAAATTTGCTAAGTTTGGAAAGTTTTGCAATTGTACCGAGACGGTATGACAACGTGTCAAACAACGGAACCCCATCAAGTCCAAGTCATCCGATCGGATGGGAGTCACCCCGTCCGATCAGTTAACTGTTCTTTGACGGCCATTCATGTTCAACCCGTGAATCGGTTGTCTCTTTGATAGAAATCTGTTCTTTGACCGACACTTCACATGAGAAAGAGTAGAAGGCCTGAACAAGCTCAGATTCTATTGGTTTTAGGTGCAAGAGTGTAAAAGAGTTAAAAGAAGCTTAAATCTGTTTGAAAGTGTTTAGATTATGATGAAATCAGTTTTTAAACATGTTGAAATCTCTTAGATCTGAGTTGTTCTTGGTGGAGTGAGGTCACACTTTAAAGTTCATGAGAACCCATGATGACATCACCCTAAAACTCCCCAAATCCACCGATTTCATGGTGAAAAGTTAAGATTTGTTGGTGAAAATGATGAAGAAGTGTGTGTAGATGATAGAAGTACGAGATTTGGGTTGAAAACTTACAAGAATCGCGAGGAATCGAGAGAAAATAGGGCTGGAACGTGCTGGTTAAACGAGAGCTGTCACATCACATGAACAGTGATGTGACAGGTGCTATTTATAGGCAAGAGAGGAGAAGAGGCGGTGTAGAGGTGCGATCGGAGGGCAATTCGATTGGATGGTCATTCGGACGGATGGCCATTCAATCGAATGGTTATTCGATCAGATGGGTTTTGTGAGTTGGTTTTCGACGTTTCGTTTAGTGCGTTGAGCGTTGCGATGTGTTGCGAGTAAGTGATGTGATAGTATTACCCAATAATTACACAAATAACCTAACTACTAAATAACATAAAAATAATTCTTAAATCTCAAGTTCGCGATGAGATTGCGTTGTGATAGAGTTGCGATTACGTTTGCGATTAATGTCCCAAAATAAATATAAACATGCACAAGTAACACATAATAGCATACACACGTAAAACAATATCCATAACCTGTAAATCGAGTTGCGATGCGATAGCTATGCGATTAGCGATAAGTCGATTAGCGATTAAATAACGGTTGTCACACCCTGGCTTTTGCGAAAGCGTGGATTATTTGGTGTGACTTCTTAATACCATAGCAACAATCACAACAATGCTATTTGATAAAAAATACGGGATGTTCATCCATTAATATAATTTAGGAAATACCATAACATACTTGTCTTGAAACATCAACCCAAAATAAGTTACAACCATGACTTGTTTAAAACGAGTTTATAAGACTCAACAAAAGACTTTCAATAAAACAAGGCTTAGAGACATGCAACTCGTCCAGGAAGAGGTTACACTTCTCAAACCCTACGACTCTGGATGATATCTTTATTTAGTACGCAACTTGACTAACATGCATCACTTTCCAGATCCGATTAATTCCCTGAAATACATGTAGTTTAAAAATATCAACAAAAAGTTGAGCGAGTTCATGTGTAAGTCTATGTGTATAAGCCTTTAAAATATGTCTTGTATGTATAAATGTCCCTGGTATGTAGCAATAAGGAAAACTGATCACCAATGGGTTGCAAAGCCAATGGTATGTGTGAAACTGGTGCAGGAAGACTCAAACCTAGCAAATTTGTCTCCGGTATGAAGACATAGTCACGACTATGGGCCGCCCCGGCCTCATGGGTGTGGGCTCGCTACACCCAAATAGATTTATCACTCATGTCCCGTGGTCCTACAATGAGGATTAATGGCCTTAAGTGTCATGCCCACCACTCACTTGATCGCGTAGTAAAACCCTCCTTAAGCTAACCATACCATGTATAAAAATATCTGTAATAATTGTAACATGTATTCCACCCCCGAAGTATAAAACTAAAAATAGTTAAGGGAAAAGGGGGACATGAACTCACAGTAGTGCGTCTTGTACCGTATCTCAAACTCTGTCAGCTACACGACAACCTACAACGTACTAATGTCTATTAGACGAACGGGCCGTGCCTTGGCTTAGAGTTTAAGGTTTTGAGTTACGTTTCTTATATTATTCCGAGTGATAATTATTTGTCAAAATAATTAATATTTCAACTTAATCATTTGTCGTGTTGGAATATTTGTACATTCAATATTCTTGTATTAATACTTCTAAAGTATTTTATATACGCGTTCCCTTCCCAAGGATGGGATATTTTACACATGTATGCTCGTATTGGAATTATATTTTTAAGTCCCTTTTAGAGAATATATATTTAACCATTTTCATGTATAAAACCAACCTCCGATACTTTGTATTTTGTTACAAAAATCATGGCGAGTTTTATGTTTGAAAAACATAGTCTAAAATATTCTAGTAAACACTTGTCTAGAAAATATTTACTAAGTGTTAGGATTTTCAGAAAATTTCGCTATAGTCTTCTTTGTAAATGGAGGTGTCCATGCTAAATAGCATATAATTTTCTTTAACATATATCACGTTAGATCGTTCTCAAATAACCAACCCGACATTTAGACATGCAAAATACCACTTCTGTCATTTCAGTTTTAATATACAAAACTGGGCTGTTTTCGGGAATTTTAATAAAATAGTTAACTTATTCCAAAAATTCCCAAATTTTTACAGAATGTCTTATACGATCCAAATATTATTTTGTAAAAATATCGGGATCCAGTTCATTACCAAAATTTTATAGAAAATCATTTACCAGACTGTAATCAGATTTGTCACTTTCTGACTGCAGTCTACGGAATAATTCACTTAAAATTCATCTTAAGTCCGATTGACGAAATTCTAGTTGGAGGATGACCACGACATCAGTGATCATCTACAGTATAAATTTCATGAGCTAGTTCTACTCAGGTTTCAAGTTATGACGAAAAACATGACACACATTTTATACAGTAAAAACGCAGCTTGAGCTGCTGTCCAAAAACAGACCTTTAAAAATAGTAAACGACTTCGAAAAATTACGATTCTAGTGGCATTTGATCCGTTTTTCGAAAATACATAATTTAGGCTTCAGAAAGTCATTTTTTCGATTTATTATGATCCGTTTATAGCCAGTTGAAGTTGGCTGAAAATGTTAATCAACATGTTTCTTTATAGTTTAAACGTTACTAAATAGTATCAACAAATGTCCTAACAACGGGTTTATCAAGAAATCAACGATCAAATACCATGCATGTTTTAACCAACCCTAATCCAACAAGATTTCATCTTTATGTAAACTTATGTTCATGTTCATGTTCCTTGTTCATTATCTTTTTGTGTTCTTGAGTTAAACATCAAACTACAATCTTTCGAATAATCAACATACAAGTAACCAAGAGTGTAATCAAAGACTTACAACTAGCACAAAGGCTAGGGATGAACTTATGAACAAAGGTGATGAAGATGGTGTGAGAAAACAATGTGTGAAGTTCCTTCAAAACCTCCAAGCTTCAAGCTCCACAAGACTTCTTCTAGCACTTGATTTGAACTTGGAAATGGAATGGATGAATGTTGAAATGGGGGAGGGGTGGCGGTTATGTGTAGGCCGAGAGAGGGAGAGAGAGTGTGAGGGTTGGGGAGTGTGAAGATGTAATGATTTCCTTGAACTCCATTGGCCATCCTTGTGATCATGATCTTATATTTTGGCAACTAAATCAAGTAATATCAAAAAGAAATCTAGGGAATATATTTGTGATAATGGTGGTGGGTCCCCTATGGGGCCATAAATATTGAGTGGGGGGGGGGGTTAATTGTAAAATTTTGATCTTAAGTAGGTAATTATTTAGGAGGTTAAAGTGTATTATCTAGGGTATTATGTGCATGACATTTTTTTATAGTGTGTTGGGGTATTTAGAGACCATAATTAGTTAAAAATAATGAAACAATGTTTCTGACAAAATTTTGGTGTCCCGAGTAATGTCCGGTTGTTCGGTTAGGTACCGTTCCGTTAAAGTGTTAAAGTGTTAAATTGTACCGTAGAGTGTCTTTTATATATCTTTTTGTAACACAATTAATTTCCAAGACTTTGGAAAGCATTCAGGACCATTTAGTCAATTCTCTGCATAATACGAGTGTGTTAAAAGCTGAATTTTGCTGAAAATGCAGAATTCTGCACTTAAAATGAGTTTTAGGCACTTTCCGGCTCTCAAACTATCACCTAGTGACACAGTCTTATGGTCCTCACTTCCCTACATCCATACTAGTGTAGTACTTTGTCCCTGGCCCATACTGGGTCTCAAAACACTGTCTGTCTATGTACTGGCACTGTCAGTATATTTCTGAGTTATCCGCTAACTGTGCTAACTATGCTTTGTGCATCAAGTATGTCACTAAAGTTTGTATGAAATGAGTGGAGTGACAGGATGAAATGTGATGCATATGTATGTGGGTTACAGAAATCAGAAAGCAGTTTACGTCATCAGTTGTAATCAAGCACAATCATTAAGCACGTAATTAATATTAATTAATTGTACGGATACCTGGTTTAGTGAGGGTTGTCACATTCTCCCCCCGTTAAGAAAATTTCGTCCCGAAATTTTAAGTTCTGCTTCTAGTTGCAGGGGTCTTGGGGAATAAATGTGGGTATTTCTCCTTCATACGATCCTCACGTTCCCACGTGAATTCTGAGCCATGTCGTGCACTCCACCGAACCTTGACGAGTTTGACACTACTCCTGCGTGTTTTGTTAATCTTCCAATCCGTGACCTCGACTGGTTCTTCAGTAAAGTGGAGCGTGTCGTCAATGTGGATTTCGTCAGCTGGAATGACCACTGTCTCTTGGGTTGGACTCTTTTTCAGGTTTGATACATGGAATGTATCATGAACGCCATTTAGTTCTGCGGGTAGATCCAACTTATATGCTACCAAACCATTCCTCTCCAGGATTTTAAATGGTCCAATGTACCCGGGGTTCAAGTGTTCAACTTCCCACGCTTCCCAAAGCGTGCCACACCCTTCCAGGGTGAAACTTTCAACAAAACCATATCTCCTACCTCAAATTCCAGAGGTTTCCTTCTTCGATCCGCATAACACTTTTGTCGATCACGAGCCGCTTTGATGCGCTCTCAGATCTGTGTGATATTGTCTGTCGTCTCCTGGACCAATTCCGGTCCGACAAGCTGTCTATTTCCTAAGTCAGCCCAACATATCGATGATCGACACTTGCGTCCATAGAGAGCTTCGAATGGTGCGGCTTGAATGCTTGCATGATAACTGTTGTTGTATGAAAATTCTACCAATGGTAGGTGAGTGTCCCAACTTCCACCTAAATCCATTACGCAAGCTCGCAACATCTCTTCCAACGTCTGAATCGTTTGTTCGGTCTGTCCATCTGTCTGCGGGTGGAAGGCAGTACTCAGGTTCAACTGAGAACCAAAAGCTTCTTGGAAGGATTGCCAAATCCTTGACACGAATCTTCCATCTCTATCAGAAATAATTGAGAGTGGCACTCCATGACGTGCAACAATCTCTCTTAGGTATAGCTCAGCTAACTTGCTCGTGTTGTCTTTTTCCTTGATCGCTAAGAAGTGTGCAGACTTGGTCAGACGGTCCACGATTACCCAAATCGTACCGTGACCTCTGGGTGTTCTTGGCAATTTCGTGATGAAGTCCATAGAAATCTGTTCCCATTTCCATTGGGGTATTTCAGGTTGTTGTAGGAGACCTGAAGGCTTCTGGTATTCAACCTTTACCATGGCGCAAGTTAAACACTTGCTGACATATACCGCTACATCGCCTTTCATTCTTGGCCACCAATAGAAATCCTTAAGATCTTGGTACAACTTATCCGATCCTGGATGGATTGAGTACCGTGACTTGTGAGCCTCATCTAAGATAACGTCTCTCAGACCACCAAAGAAAGGAACCCAAATTCTTCCCAAGAAACATAACGTTCCATCCTCCCTTGGTACCAATTGCTTCTCCATTCCACGGAGGTATTCATTCACAATGTTTTCCCCTTTGAGAGCTTCTCTCTGCGCGGCACGAATGCACAACGAGAGGTCTGTCTGAACAATCATTTCCAAAGCCCTAACCCTGATGGGCTTAATTCTTTCTTTCCAACTTAAGGCATCGGCGACTACATTCCCCTTCCCTGGGTGATACTTGATCTCACAATCGTAGTCGTTTAACAATTCAACCCAGCGTCTTTGTCTCATGTTAAGCTCCTTTTAATCGAAGATGTGCTGCAGACTCTTGTGATCAGTATAGATGGTACACCATGTGCCATATAAGTAATGTCGCCAGATCTTCAATGCAAACACCACAGCGCCTAACTCCAAGTCATGCGTGGTGTAGTTTTTCTCATGAACCTTTAGCTGGCGCAAAGCACAGGCTATAACTTTTTGTCGCTGCATCAACACGCAGCCCAAACCTTGACACGAAGTGTCGCAATATACCACGAAGTCGTCAGTGCCTTCGGGTAGGGATAGGATCGGTGCGTCACAAAGTTTGTTCTTCAACAATTGGAATGCTTCTTCTTGCTTGTCTTCCCAATCAAACTTCTTGTCTTTCTGCGTGACAGAGGTCAAAGGTTGAGCGATCTTCGAGAAATCCTCAATGAATCTGCGATAATACCCAGCCAAACCTAAGAATTGCCGAATCTCGGTTGGCGTTTTCGGAGACTCCCAATTTTTGATCGCCTCGATCTTTGTGGGATCCACATGGATTCCATTTCCATTTACCACATGACCTAGGAACTGAACTTCGCGTAACCAGAATTCGCACTTTGAGAACTTCGCGTACAACTTCTCTTTCCTAAGCAGCTCTAGAATAGCTCTTAGATGTTGCTCGTGCTCTTCTTTTGTCTTTGAATAAATCAAAATGTCGTCAATGAACACAATCACAAACTTATCGAGGTACGGCTTAAAAACCCTGTTCATAAAATCCATGAACACAGCTGGCGCGTTTGTCAGACCAAACGGCATAACCAGGAACTTGTAATGTCCATAGCGAGTCCTAAAAGCAGTCTTGGGAATACTTTCCTCTTGTATCCTTAACTGATGATATCCTGATCGAAGATCGATCTTGGAGTAGAAACTTGAACCTTGTAATTGATCGAACAGGTCGTCAATCCTTGGCAAAGGATATCTATTCTTGATTGTCAACTTATTCAGCTCCCGGTAGTCGATGCACATGTGAAAACTACCATCTTTCTTCTTAAAAAATAGGATTGGAGCTCCCCAAGGCGAGAATATTGGCCTGATAAATCCCTTGTCTAGCAACTCATGAAGCTGCGTCGACAACTCCTGCATTTCTGACGGTGCAAGTCAATATGAAACTCGACTTGTCTTTGTGTTGGCAATCCTGGCAAGTCTTCTGGAAAGACTTCAGGATATTCCCTTACGACAGGAACGTCTTCTATCTTTGGCTCAGCGGCCTCCTTATTCACGATGTGTGCCAAGAAGGCAACACATCCCTTCTTCAAACATTTCCTAGCCTTCAAGCAACTAATGATCCTTAAGGGCGTATCACGCTTCTCTCCGTGTACCACTATCGTTTCTCCATTCGCCATTGGGATGCGAATGGTCTTCTCGTGACATACAATCTCGGCTCTGTTGCTTGACAACCAATCCATTCCTACTACCACGTCGAAGCTTCCCAACTTGACTGGCAGTAGATCCAGTGTAAACTCTTGCTCTCCCAGCTCTATCACGCATCCTCTGATGACTTCATTCATTTCAACTAGCTCTCCATTAGCCAGTTCAATTGAGTACGGAATATCTAACTTACTAGCAGTTAACCCAAGCATACTTTTAAATTCTAATGATACAAAGCTATAGTCGGCACCAGTGTCAAATAAAACAGATGCAAAGTGTTGATTTATCGGGAACGTACCCGTGACAACGTTCGGGTCCTGGCGTGCTTCCCTTGCTCCAATGTTGAATATCCTTCACTGAGCTTGATTGAGTTTTGGGCATTCGCGCTTGAAGTGCCCGGTGTCTCCGCAGTTAAAACATCCCGGTCCTCGACCGTTACCACTTCCATTTCCGCCACGATTGGCGTTAGCTCCCCGGTTACCAGCTTGATTCCCATGATTCTCATTCCCGCCATTTTCTCCATGTTGGCGGTTTCCATTCCCTCCTCCATGACCTCTTTGATTTCCACGTCCAACACCATTACCAGCCCAGCATGTTTCCTTTGAGTGGCCAGTCTTTCCACAGGACTCACATTTCCTGAATTTGCATGGGCCGGGGTGATGATATTGGCATGCATCACACTTTGGCAGGGTGCCCATGTATCCTCTTCCTTTGTTTTCGGCACCAGTTCTGGCCCTGGCTGGTGCACTTCCCTCATCTTTCCTGCTGACACTGATGGTACCCTTTTTGAAGTTTGAGAACTTCCTCTTGTTCTCACTTGGTGATGATTCAACATGTGCTTCCTTCTTTTTCGGTTCAGAGATTGAAAACTTGTTCAATTTGATGGCTTCCTCTGTAAGTGCCACACTGAGATTAATGGCTTCGGTAATCGTTGGAGGCTTGGACGTCGTCACCATGCTCATGATCTGGGGTGCCAATCCCCAGATGAAACGCTTAATGCGCTTAAACTCAGGGTCAACCATATACGACACAACGCGTGACAAGTCGTGGAACCTTTGCACATATTCAGCGATTTTTGGACCATCCATTTTGAGGTGCTAGAATTTAGTTTCTAGTTTCTGTATCTCGGCCCGTGAACAATATTTCTTCCTCATGAGCTCCTTCAGCTCAGCCCATGTCAAAGCATATGCCGCCGCTTCCCCAGGGTCTGTACTTGAAGGTTCCACCAGGATAGGGCACCATCAAGAAAGAGCCCTGAGACGTATGTAACTTGGTGCTCGGGAGCACACTTGCTCATCCTTAAATCAGAGTCTATCTTTTCAGTCCATCTAACAAAAGCAACAACACCCCCAGTGCCGTCATAGTTCAAGGGCTTACAATCCAGAAATTGTTTGTAGGTACAAGCATTGGGCGGGTTGTTGTTGTTTGAGGTATTCCTGCTTGTTTCTGCACGCGAGGCCTCATAGTCTGCTATTGCCTTTGAAATACGCTCCTGTAATTCTGCTTCAGTAGTAGGCAAGCGCGTGTCTCGTCGTGGAGGCATCTTTCATAAGAAGATCGTATCAGTCAGGTCATAGTAAGTATAGTAAGTAATATGCATAGGTAATAACACTAATCAACACAATAACACATAACATCCCATGTCATAATCATAAACAAATAAATCAACAATGCATGAAATGAGAAGGATGCGATTAAGCTTTGCATAAAACAAAACCACCAATATAGTTTTACAATTGTATCATATGTCAAAAGAGACTGAGTCGTCTAACAAGTATAACAACCAATAAATAAAAAACAAAAAACGTGGTCTTCAAAAGTCTTCATAATCATGGCTCGATAGCTGTCTTCTCACCAAAAGTAGCCTGTCTGTAGGAGACCTGGAATCCCTAATACCCCTATGCTGGTGGTGGGGGAGGAGGAGGTGGAGGAGTGAGAACTAACCTGCGCAAGTGCGCCAAATCCTCCTCGAGAGCATGTACAACACGTATGAGGTAAGCAATCTGCTGGTCCGTGGTGAGGAAACGGACATCAGAGTTAGGGTGTAGTCCGAGAGGAGCTGGTGGTGTCGCACATGGAGGCTGGCAATGACAAGGGGTAGGACGTGGAATCCTCTCCAGCGCATGGACTCGTCGGCTCAACGCATCCTGCTGTAACTGCAAGGATATGAGTATATCATCCGTGGTATATCCCATATGGAAATGGTGGTATGGGTCCGATAAAGGCAGCACATTGGGTGAAAACCACATGAAGGGCTCGCCCGTGGGTGCGGAGGAAGTAAAAGCCGTGTGTGCAGTCGGTGCAAAAGGGGGTACATATGGAAAAGATGCTATCAAGGGTGGCATGTGACCATGCGGCCCAGTAGAAGGTCCTTCCCCTGAACGGGGAGGAGGTTTGTCCTGAAGAAAGGTAGTGGACAAGTCGGTGCGATGGGTGTCAGATACGTGTGGGCGGAACAATGGAACATCAACTGGTGCGGAAATAGGTGCAGTAGGTGGAGTGACAGGTAGAACAAATGGAGGATAGTCATCATCATCCTCAATCCACCCGTTAAGGGTGGCGGCGTATCTCGGATCAATATGTGTAGCAAAAGGTGCAAGGTCATCAAACATCTGCATAGGGTCAGGTATAGGTGGAACATCTGGGATCTCGGCAGCTGGTTGTGCAACGGCTGGTGCATCAACAGGAATAGGGTCGGGAGCGAAAACAGGCTCCGATGCAACTCCAAGCTCTGGATCAGCTGGAGCAGGCTCAACAGGTAAAAACTCGACCTCAGGCGGGTCAAAGTCATGGAAAACAACGGGTGCAGCAGACATCGCCATGTCTGAATCAGTGTCGGTGGAGTCGTGCTGCACGTCCTGGGCATGAATAGTGGCGGATGATGCTGACTCAAGCGGGTAGGAAACGGACGGATCAGGTATGGCCTCCATAATAGGAGCCTCGACAGGTGGCACAACAAGGGAATCAACAGCAAGAATCTCAACCATAGGAACAACGGGGTCGACAACTGGGATATCAGCTAGTGGAACATCGTCCTCTATCGGGGCCCCGCCATTCTGGTCTCCCTCCGGGGGACCCTCGATAAGTAGATCGATATCGCCATCAGGTAACGCGTCGAGAGGCTGTTCCTCAAAGGGAACTGCGGTAAATGGGAGAGGGGCGTGGATCGGGACAAGGGGTAGATCCTCTCCCGGTGGACCATCAGCTAAGGGCAAGTCGTCTCCGAAGACTGGTAGGGCAAAAGGCTGAAAATCATCTTCGTCAGTACTCGTGGTGTCCGATGTATAAACCTCCAAGTCCGTGGCTATCTCGTCATCCGAGGTAATGGCCATAGGGTCGATCGTGTCTAACACTCCGCTATCAGAAGAAGAAGATGCCATGGTGTCTGTAACACAACCACAACATATGCACATATATCTGATAAGCATGTAAGCAAATAGCAATGTAATCATGTATGAATCTTAGTCTTCCCAGACTATCCCACCTAATCTCTAAGACTGAACTCCCTAGTCTCTCAGACTAAATCCTTGGTCTCTAAGACCAAACCTTTCCCAGTCTCTAAGACTCCAATTTTTCCCAGCCTCTAAGACTGAAATTTTCCCCAGCCTCTAAGGCTGAACTCCCTTAGCCTCTAAGACTGAATTATATACATAGCCTTTTTGAAACGTGTATTTGTGCCTTGTGTTTGTAAAAATGTTTGTTCCCTGGATCTGGACAATTTGTGTATGCAATGTAAAAATGTTTGAAAACATTTTCGTGAGAGCCCTAGTGATCATAGTCTAGACTCGAGAAAGAATCCTAGTTCGCTATGATCGAGGCTCTGATACCAAGCTGTCACACCCTGGCTTTTGAGAAAGCGTGGATTATTTGGTGTGACTTCTTAATACCATAGCAACAATCACAACAATGCTATATGATAAAAAATACAGGATGTTCATCCATTAATATAATTTAGGAAATACCATAACATACTTGTCTTGAAACATCAACCCAAAATAAGTTACAACCATGACTTGTTTAAAACGAGTTCATAAGACTCAACAAAAGACTTTCAATAAAACGAGGCTTAGAGACATGCAACCCGTCCAGGAAGAGGTTACACTTCTCAAACCCTACGACCCTGGATGACATCTTTATTTAGTACGCAGCTTGACTAACATGCATCACTTGCCAGATCCGATTAATTCCCTGAAATACTTGTAGTTTAAAAATATCAATAAAAAGTTGAGCGAGTTCATGTGTAAGTCTGTGTCTATAAGCCTTTAAAATATGTCTTGTATGTATAAATGTCCCTGGTATGTAGCAATAAGGAAAACTGATCACCAATGGGTTGCAAAGCCAATGGTATGTGTGAAAGTGGTGCAGGAAGACTCAAACCTAGCAAATTTGTCTCCGATATGAAGACATAGTCACCACTATGGGCCGCCACTACACCCAAATAGATCTATCACTCATGTCCCGTGGTCCTACAATGAGGATTAATGGCCTTAAGTGTCATGCCCACCACTCACTTGATCGCGTAGTAAAACCCTCCTTAAGCTAACCATACCATGTATAAAAATGTCTGTAATAATTGTAACATGTATTCCACCCCCGAAGTATAAAACTAAAAACAGTTAAGGGAAAAGGGGGACATGAACTCACAGTAGTGCGTCTTGTACCGTATCTCAAACTCTGTCAGCTACCCGACAACCTACAACGTACTAATGTCTATTAGACGAACGGGCCGTGCCTTGGCTTAGAGTTTAAGGTTTTGAGTTACGTTTCTTATATTATTCCGAGTGATAATTATTTGTCAAAATAATTAATATTTCAACTTAATCATATGTCGTGTTGGAATATTTGTACATTCAATATTCTTGTATTAATACTTCTAAAGTATTTTATATACGCGTTCCCTTCCCAAGGATGGGATATTTTACACATGTATGCTCGTATTGGATTTATATTTTTAAGTCCCTTTTAGAGAATATATATTTAACCATTTTCATCAATAAAACCAACCTTCGATACTTTGTATTTTGTTATAAAAATCATGGCGAGTTTTATGTTTGAAAAACATAGTCTAAAATATTCTAGTAAACACTTGTCTAGAAAATATTTACTAAGTGTTAGGATTTTCAGAAAATTTCGCCATAGTCTCCTTTGTAAATGGAGGTGTCCATGCTAAATAACATATCATTTTTTTTAACATATATCACGTTAGATCGTTCTCAAATAACCAACCCGACATTTAGACATGCAAAATACTACTTATGTCATTTCAGTTTTAATATACAAAACTGGGCTGTTTTCGGGAAGTTGGCTGAAAATGTTAATCATAATGTTTCTTTATAGTTTAAACGTTACTAAATAGTATCAACAAATGTCCTAACAATGGGTTTATCAAGAAATCAATGATCAAATACCATGCATGTTTTAACCAACCCTAATCCAACAAGATTTCATCTTTATGTAAACTTATGTTCATATTCCTTGTTCATTACCTTTTTGTGTTCTTGAGTTAAACATCAAACTACAATCTTTCGAATAATCAACATACAAGTAACCAAGAGTGTAATCAAAGACTTACAACTAGCACAAAGGCTAGGGATGAACTTATGAACAAAGGTGATGAAGATGGTGTGAGAAAACAATGTGTGAAGTTCCTTCAAAACCTCCAAGCTTCAAGCTCCACAAGACTTCTTCTAGCACTTGATTTGAACTTGGAAATGGAATGGATGAATGTTGAAATGGGGGAGGGGGTGGTGGTTATGTGTAGGCCGAGAGAGGGAGAGAGAGTGTGAGGGTTGGGGAGTGTGAAGATGTAATGATTTCCTTGAACTCCATTGGCCATCCTTGTGATCATGATCTTATATTTTGGCAACTAAATCAAGTAATATCAAAAAGAAATCTAGGGAATATATTTGTGATGATGGTGGTGTGTCCCCTATGGGGCCGTAAATATTGAGAGGGGGGGGGGGTTAATTGTAAAATTTTGATCTTAAGTAGGTAATTATTTAGGAGGTTAAGTGTATTATCTAGGGTATTATGTGCATGACATTTTTTATAGTGTGTTGGGGTATTTAGAGACCATAATTAGTTAAAAATAATAAAACAATGTTTCTGACAAAATTTTGGTGTCCCTGGTAATGTCCGGTTGTTCGGTTAGGTACCGTTCCGTTAAAGTGTTAAATTGTACCGTATAGTGTCTTTTATGTATCTTTTTGTAACACAATTAATTTCCAATACTTAGGAAAGCATTCAGGACCATTTAGTCAATTCTCTGCATAATACGAGTGTGTTAAAAGCTGAATTTTGCTGAAAATGCAGAATTCTTCACTTAAAATGAGTTTTAGGCACTTTCCGGCACTCAAACTATCACCTAGTGACACAGTCTTATGGTCCTCACTTCCCTACACCCATACTAGTGTAGTACTTTGTCCCTGGCCCATACTGGGTCTCAAAACACTGTCTGTCTATGTACTGGCACTGTCAGTATAGTTCTGAGTTATCCGCTAACTGTGCTAATTGTGTTTTGTGCATCAAGTATGTCACTAAAGTTTGTATGTAATGAGTGGAGTGACAGGATGAAATGTGATGCATATGTATGTGGGTTACAGAAATCAGAAAGCAGTTTACGTCATCAGTTGTAATCAAGCACAGTCATTAAGCACGTAATTAATATTAATTAATTGTACGGATACCTGGTTTAGTGAGGGTTGTCACAGCGGTTTATTAGCATATACTCCACATAACACAATTAAAGTATCACAAAATTAAAGTATCGATTAATAAGTCGAGAATTACAAGTAATAATTAAGTAAGGAGTGACAGATCGCATTTAGCAATCTTTTCTTCCTTTGACTTTGACTTTGACTTCAAAAAAGTCGGGTTATTACAGCCTCACCTACTTTAGGAAATTTCGTCCCAAAATTTAAGGCGCAGGCGTAACAAACAGTTGTGGATACTTAGCCTTCATGTCACTTTCGAGTTCCCAGGTGAACTCGGCGCCGCGTTTACCTTCCCAGCGAACCTTCACAATGGGAATGCGTGAACGTCTGAGTTTCTTGGTCTCTCGGTCCATGATCACGACTGGTTTCTCCACGAAGTGTAATGTTTTGTCCACTTGTAGATCCTCAAGGGGGACATGTAAATCCTGGTCGGCTAGACACTTTTTGAGGTTCAAAACATGGAAACTCGGGTGGACGTTACTAAGTTCCTCTGGTAGTTCGAGTCGGTAGGCCACTTTGCCAATTCTTTCCAGAATGTTAAAGGGTCCAACATATCGGGGCGCGAGCTTTCCTTTATTGCCGAATCTGATCACCCCCTTCCAAGGTGCAACCTTTAGGAGTACGTGATCGCCAACGTCAAATTCAAGGGTCTTGCGGCATCTATCGGCGTAACTCTTTTGACGACTCTGAGCTTTCAGGAGATTGTATCAAATTTGGAGGATTTTATCAGTCGTTTCTTGCAATAACTCAGGACCGGTAATTTGCGCATCTCCGATCTCGTGCCATACAATAGGTAATCGACATTTTCTTCAGTATAATGCCTCAAAAGGTGCCATTTGGATGCTAGAGTGGTAACTGTTATTGTACGAGAATTCAACTAAAGGCAAATGCGAATCCCAATTACCACTGGAATCTATTACACACGCGCAAAGTATGTCTTCGAGGGTACGAATTGCGCGTTCAGTCTGGCCGTCGGTTTGGGGAAGGAAAACAGTACTAAGATTGAGAGTTGTACCGAGAGCAGATTGAAACGTTTCCCAGAGACGCGAAGTGAATCGACCATCGCGGTCAGAAATGATGTCACGAGGTGTCCCGTGTCGACAAATGACTTCATCGGTGTAGATTCATGCTAATCGTTCTACCTTATAGTCTTCTCGTATTGGTAGAAAGTGAGCAGATTTGGTGAGACGGTCAATGATAACCCAGATGCTTTCGTGACTTGATGGCGTGCACGGAAGTTTCGTTATGAAATCCATAGCTATACTCTCCTATTTCCACATCGGGATTTCGGGTTGGACGAGCAAGCCAGAGGGGCGTTGATGCGCAGCCTTGACTTTCGAACAAGTAAGGCATTTCGAAACGTAGATAGCGATATCTCTCTTCATGCCCGGCCACCAGTATTTGCAGCGAAGGTCCTGGTACATCTTATCGGCATTAGGATGAATGGAGTATCGAGACTTGTGGGCTTCGTCTAGCAGAATCCGTCGTAAGTTGGTGTGCTTGGGAATCAAAATTAGGTCTAGATAATGGAATATACCATTCGATTTATTCACCAGTTGTTCGCCGTTATTGATAATCCTTTCCTTCTTCAAAGTGCGTTCGGTAAAACAAGCATGTTGGGCGTCACGGATAAGAGCTTCGAGATTGTGCTGGTGATGCGTGTTAAGTGTTATATATATTAGGTGTATATTTTAATCCCCTTTAACACTTTTTTAGTCAAGTTTTAAATTTATAAAACACGATATTTACTAACACTAAACACACATATGGGCAAGTGCACCCATCGTGAGCGTAGTATAGTGTTGGTAAGATACCGAGGTCGTCCAAGGACACAAGAGCTTTTAGTACCGGTTTATCCTCAACGTCGAATAAAATCAAAAAGTTTAGAAAAATGTTTTAAGCTAAGAAAAATAAAAACTAACTAAAATGCTGAAAATTAAAAATAAAAGAAAAACAGATAGACAAGATGAATCACTTGGTTCCGACTCGTGTATAGTGTAACCTTTGATTATTTCCGCACTTTTGCACTTATTTAAGAGATTATCTTAGTTATTGTAGTAGGCCCCTCTTTTGAAGGTGACGTTACCCTCAACCCAGTAGTTTGAGTCAGCAAGGATACAATCCTAAAGGGTCGGATTATTGAAAGATAATGAATTAAGTTATTAATCCAAATTATGGTAGGCCCCTCTTTTGGAGGTGACGTTACCCTCGACTAAGTAGTCTGAGTCAGCAGGGATACAGTCCTAAATAGCCGGGTTATAGTATTAATAGTAGTTAACTTACGAGGGGATCAAAGAGTTTGGACCCCCGCCATCCAATACCGTTAAGTATTGAAGGAGGTCCTACTAAATTTGACCCAGGTCCATTGCAGGACCTCTAAACGCTGAACAATGGCAAGACCTTTACCAAACCGTTCCCTTAACCCCCGACCAGGTAGCCAACATACCTCCATATAGACCGTGGAGATATGAATGGTGAAAATCTTTTATTTTATATAGACAGTAAATTAATGCCAAGACACCACGGACAAATGATAAGGAAAGATCACCTTCAACATAAGAAACTAGTTATTAAAGTCATTAATACAAAACCAAATAAAAAGTGCGAAAAGATTAGAAATAAAAAGTATTACACTAGACACTTGTCTTCACCAAGTGATGTAAGAGACTTAGGCAAACATGGCCTTGATTGTCAAGAACTCTTACGATCAATCTTGGATCCCGAGACGACTCACACACTCTATTATGGACAATGGATGATGGTGGTGGATGATGGTGTTATGGTGGTGGTGGGTGGTGGGTGAAGTGTGAGAGAGGTGGTGTGTCAAGGGATGGTTTGAGCTTGAGCCAAGCACTCCTATTTATAGGCTGAACAAAAGCTCGGGCACGGCCCCGTGTCCACATCCTTCTCTTTCTTCATTAAATGCAGCTTTGTCTTATTAGTTGATCACGCCCCCGTGTCGGCTGAGCACGACCCCGTGGTGTAGAAGAATCTTTGTACTATGAAGATTTGCCTAGATTGTGCGAATCTTATAGTTGACCACGGCCCCGTGTTCGCTGAGCACGACCCCGTGGTGGGCAATAGAAGCTTCTACCACTTTGTCTTTTCTGCTGACACTTGGGCACGCCCCCGTGCTGGCTGAGCACGTGGCGTGTTCAGTCTTCTGTTGTCTTGTTTTGCTTGGGAAGATGCTGTCGTGGGGTCGGGCATATCACGTCTTGTTCCTTTTCTTGTATTTATGTTAGATTTTGATGTCTTTTTGCTTCTTTTGTTAATTTGAGCTCATTTAATCCTGAAAATACAAAAGGAAGACAAAAGCACACTTTTTCCAACATTAGTACTAAAAAGGGTTAGTTTTATGCCACAATTGATGTAATTTATATGTTGCATTTTGCACACATCAAATACCCCCACACTTGAATCTTTGCTTGTCCTCAAGCAAAACTCTTTAATATGTGGCTATTACACTCCCAAATGGAATGGGTAGAGAAGAAGGTTTTTGGGCTTGTCATAGAGTGTCGGGATTTCCAAGATTCTTTATTTAGTTTTATTTTTATTTATTTACAATCCTATTCGTCATGATTTTATTCAAAACTTTTCATAAGATAAATTACTTTTTAGGGCATAACATGCCTCTTTAAAATTCTATTTATATACAAGTTCACATACCTCACGGGGATCACTCAACACTCGGCCGAAGATGTATTTTTGTGGATCACTCGAGAGCGGCATTGAACTTACTCCTACCATAGGCTTGCCAAGCAATCAATCCTCCTCCTTTTTAACTTATATACCTTTGTAAATATCAAGAGGACTTTGTGGGTGAAGGGTTAGGCTTGGGTTAAAGGTAGGTGGTTGGGTTAGTGGTTAGTAGAAAAAGGGCGAAAAACGTAGCAAGCGTCGGTTTTCGTAAGACTTTTTTATTTTTGTGCTTTTATTTTGATGAAGCCATTATTCAAACAAAGTTATTTTTGATGAACTTGTTTGTTTATTTTCTTTTGCTTCATTATCAACACTTTTTTTTTTGAAAAGTCATACGAAAGACCGAGCTAGTTACTAAAACAAAGGGTTAAAAAATAAAAAAAGGTTTTGGTGGGTAAAAGGGTGTTGGTTTGGGTTATGAAATGAAAAGGTTTAGGCTCAAAGGGGCTAACTAGGGGGATTTTGGGTAGGTGGTAAAAAAAAAGAAAAAAAATTGTGTAGAAATAAAAAGGGTTAGTCCTAATGCCTCCATCATTTACTTACTTGGGTTTAAGTTGGTAAGGACCGGGAAGTATCGTCATGGCAAGTTCTAGAGTCGTAAGAACCAAGCGGCTATTCACACAAGAAACGAAAGATGAGCATTTAGTTTAAAGATATGTATTTGTATGCTCAATAAAGACTCAAAACTCACTTTTGTGGGAATGGGTTTTTATGTGATCAAGTATATATAATCAAATTTTAATTAAGTTTGCCATGCCTTTTCATAATTTTCTTATGTTGGTTCTTTTTATCACGACGCTATCGGTTGTAAATTTGTAAAAATATAACCTTTTTAGAACTTGAAATTCCCAAGTTAAACCTAGACAAGTAAAAAATTGATTTTTTTTTTTAAAAATTTAGGGTGATTAGCGGTTCCAATAGAGTTTTGTGTAAGGCTTGTATTTAGGACTTTGCAAGATTCAAGGTTTTAGCATCCCCCCACACTTAAATTACACATTGTCCTCAATGTGTCCCAAAAATAAGTTTTTAGGTTGACTGAATGTGTAAAAGGTGTGAAAAAGCAAAAATTTTGTGTTACTGGTTACCTGGGCACAACCCCGTGTTGAGTGGACACGACCCCGTGCTCAGGTGCCAGTAACGAAAACTTACAGAAGGTGAACACGGGGGCGTGTTGGTTGAACACGACCCCGTGTCTGTCAAGGTCTGCAGAATTAAAACAATCAGCAGGTTCAGGGGAGTGGGCACGGGGGCGTGTCGGCTGGACACGACCCGTGTGGACAATCTGCAAGGTTGAAAGCCAGGTTTCTTTCTTCGATTTTCCTGTCCCGGCTTTAGTAGTACTAATGTTTAGTACTCTAAGCCTCGTATGTACCTGCTTAATCAATAAACACCATACCATACCATAGCAAACATCCTACTTTTACCAAATTCAACATCCATGTCAAAGTTAAAAGAAAAATAAATGCAGAAAATAAAAGAAGTTAGGGAAAGTAAATTGTTCAACACTTGGCACGTAGGCCATCAATTGTTCAAGATTAGAAAAGGTTAACCTGGGGAATCATCAACCAACCGCTTCTTCCTCCGCTCCTTCCGCCTACTCCATGGCATCGTCATCATCATCATCATCATCATCCCCTCCATGGCTCGCAATGTGGTCCCGAATATATCCAATATCATCTTGGATATCGGATATGTTTCTCTCGATGGCCCCAACCCGGTTGTACGTGTTGCTTGCCATATTGTAGGTGTTCCTGGTGCACATGAGGTTTTCCTGCAACAAATCCTGTAAACTTTGAAAGTTAGGAAAACCGCCTCCGGAGGAGGAGGATTGGCCCGGATCACCATGGGGCTGGTATTGGTACTGATGATGTTGTGGAGCGTGGAGGACAAGTGCTTCTTGCGGGTTCCATGCATGACCTTGCATCCTTTGAAAGCTCACCGTCCCATCTTCAGCTTCATAAATTAGGCTCATCGAGCGGCAGATGTGTATATCTACCCTACCCGACCATGGGCTCCTCTCGAATGACCTAGGTATGCGGGTGAAGTGTCTGAAGAGACGGTACACCCATCCCCCAAAGAAGATAGGGGTTGGTGCACTAGCAAGGCGGTTATGATGCATGTTTCGGAGCATGAGGAATGGAACATCAAGCGGCCTGCGGGTATGGATGCAGTGGAGGACAACCAAATCTCTTAACCCAACGACGCCACTACTATCATGCCTTTGGCTAAGAGAGTAGCCGAGGAGGCTATGGATGTATCTGTAGAGCGGATCACTCAACTTCGTACTCTTAGTGCTACTCGGATTGTAGTACCCTTCACCAATCTGAGCCCACGCGGCTTGGCGATCGTTTTCACCTATCTCTCGCATCCCCCCGGTATTTTCCTCGTTCCCCGCATCCTCTTCCGCATACAACCCGACAATCGATCCAAATTGTGCCATTGAGATCGAATACCTAGTTCCGCCACATCGGAATGCTACCCCATTATTGTCGAATGGGTCGCACCTCGAGTTGAATGTGAAGGTGCTATAGAATTCCAAAGTGCATTCGTGGACGGAACGGAGTCGAGTTGTTAAAGCGACTCTGAGTGGTCCCGTGACAATGTTGTTGAAACGGTCGATTTGATTCACCATAGTTAACAGTTCCGTGCATGCTTGCCTCGGGTATTCCTCCGGCCTTGTTTGAAGTATCTCGTATCTAGCCCTAGCATCGAGCTCATTGGCGTTAAATCTTGTGAACTTCCTAGCCATCTGAAAGAATACACCAAAAGTTAGCACGAAACAGAAGTATTTTCGGACAAAACTGCAAACAGTGGGCAGGACACGACCCCGTGTTCAGCGGACACGGCCCCGTGTCCAGGCGTCTGTTACACAAAAATTCCATTTTTCGTCCCGGTTTCGAAAACTTGAAAAATTTTGGTCCAATAGGTGCGGTTTTCCCCGAAAATGAAACCCTAAGTGCCGTTTTTCCTAAAATAACCCGTTTACCCATTCAATTTTATCTTTTTCAGTTCAAGAACAAGGGTTTGGGGTTTTTGTGAGAAATCGGGCGAATCTATGAACAATACAAGTGTATTTACTTCCCTTAACACTAATCTAACTAAATGCAAACAGATCTAAACAAAAATTTGAGGTTCGATCCGGATGAACTTCAAGAACCCTAGATTTTTCCCCAAATTTTTGGTGTTTTAACTACATGCAAGTAACTAATCTAACTACTAAAAGTGATAGAATCATACCTTGATGTTGTTAGAGTGATAGGAGACGTCGAAAATCTGTGAAAAATCGCCTGGAACCAGAGCTTTTTCGGGGAAACGGGGCGTGTGTAATGTTATAACTGTTCTGAAAAAGGGGTTTTATCCCGACTGCAGCGCGAACACGGCCCCGTGTCCAGCGGACACGGCCCCGTGCTGAGCAGAGTTTTTGAATTTTTTTTGTGCTCGTGTGAGTGCCCTTGTTTCCCATAAGCTTTGGTTAGAAAACTTATCGCTTTTAGATGTCGTCCCAATCGTTCGTAACTTACCAGGTATGATGTTGGTTTCATTCTTCCACCGTTTGAAACGAGATCTCCTCCTCTTCATCCTCAATGAATCCTTGATAGAGTTTCAGCCATTGGCCATTGACTTTGAATGGAGGCCCATTTCGAGATTTAATTTCTACTGCACCGTGTGGGAAAATATGGGTGATGGAAAAAGGTCCTGACCACCTAGACTTTAATTTACCAGGAAATAATCGAAGTCGTGAATTAAACAAAAGAACTAGATCTCCTACTCGAAATTCATTAGGTTTAATATGTTTGTCATGCAAAATTTTCATCCTTTCCTTATAAATTTCGGAGTTTGAGTATGCATAATTCCTAAGCTCATCTAATTCATTTAATTGACAAAATCGATTTTTACCAGCAAATTCTAAATCTAAGTTTACATTTTTAATTGCCTAGTAGGCTTTGTGTGCAATTTCTACTGGCAAGTGACAACTTTTTCCATAGACTAGCTTATACGGGGTTGTACCTATTATTGTTTTATAAGCAGTTCGAAAAGCCCATAAAGCATCATCTAATTTGTCTGCCTATTCCTTTTTATTTAACCCTACGGTTTTTTCAAGTATTCGTTTTAAACCTCTATTAGTCACTTCGGCTTGTCCGTTTGTTTGAGGGTGATATGCTGTTGAGACCTGGTGATAGACCCCATATCTTGTTAAATTTTTTTCAAGTTGATGGTTGCAAAAATGGGTACCTCTATCACTTATTAATGCTTTAGGTGTGCCAAAATTAGAGAATAATTTATTCAAAAATCTTACCACGACTCTTCCATCATTCGTTGGAAGTGCCTCGGCCTCGGCCCATTTAGACAAGTAGTCTACTGCCACAAGTATATATTTGTTTCCTTTCGATGGTGGGAAAGGTCCCATAAAGTCGAGTCCCCACACATCAAAAATTTCACAAACAAGAATGCCATTTTGTGGCATTTCGTTTTTGGAAGAAATATTACCTGTTCTTTGGCAAGCATCACATGTCTTGACAAGACTTTGGGCGTCTTTGTAAATGGTTGGCCAATAAAATCCTGAATCAAATACCTTTCATGCGGTACTAGCGGCACCATGATGCCCTCCGTATGGACCTTCATGACAATGGCGGAGAATTCTTCGTGCTTCGCTACCATGTACGCATCGTCGGACGAGTTGGTCGGCACACATTTTGAAAAGATATGGATCTTCCCAAAAATAGTGTTTCACATTGGCAAATAATTTTTTTCTTTGATGATGTGGCTAACCTTTTGCGACTATACCGCTAGCTAGGTAGTTAGCATAGTCGGCGTACCATGGTTCTTCCTTATATTCCACCATTTCCAGGGACTCAGTCGGGAATTTTTCGTTGATTTGCTCGTCCCTGGTTGCCTCCAAAGCTGGGTCTTCTAAGCGTGAAAGATGATCTGCTGCGGTGTTTTCTGCTCCTCTTTTGTCTTTGATTTCAATGTCAAATTCTTGGAGGAGTAGAATCCACCGAATCAAACGTGGTTTTGCGTCCTGCTTTTTGAAGAGATATCGAATGGCTGCATGATCTGTATAGACTATAGTTTTAGAAAGAACAAGATAAGAACGAAATTTATCAAAAGCAAATACCACAGCTAGTAATTCTTTTTCAGTTGTTGTGTAATTTTCTTGTGCATCATTTAGTGTTTTACTAGCATAATAAATTGGGTGGAAATGCTATTCTTTTCTTTGTCCCAAGACAGCTCCAACTGCAAAGTCACTAGCATCACACATGATTTCGAAAGGAAATTTCCAATCAGGCGCTATCATGATAGGTCCATTGACTAACATTTCCTTTAAGGTTAGAAATGCTTGATTGCAATCCTTGTCAAAGATGAAAGGGGTATCTTTTTCAAGTAATTTTGTTAGAGGCCTTGAGATTTTTGAAAAGTCTTTGATAAACCGCCTATAAAATCCGGCATGCCCTAGAAAACTTCTGATAGCTCTTACGGAGGATGGAGGTGGTAATCTAGAAATGGTATCTATTTTGGCTCGATCCACCTCCATTCCTTTGCTTGAGATCTTGTGACCGAGTACTATTCTCTCCGTTACCATGAAATGGCATTTTTCCCAATTAAGGGCGAGGTTAGTTTCCTCACATCGGGATAGCATTCGTTCAAGGTTATCGAGGCATTGGTCGTATGAATCCCCAAAGATAGAAAAGTCGTCCATGAAGACTTCCATTGTCTTTTCTATCATATCATGGAAAATGGCTACCATGCAACGTTGGAATGTTGCGGGGCATTACATAGACCAAATGGCATGCGACGATAAGCAAAAGTTCCATACGGACATGTGAAAGTTGTCTTTTCTTGGTCTTCGGGTGCTATCGGGATTTGAAAGTAACCTGAAAAACCATCCAAGAAACAATAAAATTTATGACCGGATAATCTTTCTAACATTTGATCAATGAAGGGTAAAGGAAAGTGATCTTTTCTTGTTGCTTCATTTAATCGTCTATAATCTATACATACTCTCCATCCTGTGACGGTTCTCGTTGGTATTAATTCATTCTTTTCGTTAGTTATCACCGTCATACCTCCTTTCTTTGGAACTACTTGGACGGGACTTACCCAAGGGCTATCGGAGATAGGATAGATAAGTCCGGCGTCAAGTAATTTGATGACTTCGTTTTTAACCACTTCTTGAACATTTGGATTTACTCGACGTTGTGGTTGATTACCGATTTGTAGTCATCATTCATTAAAATTTTGTGTGTGCACATGGAAGGACTAATTCCTTTTATGTCTACAAGTTTCCAAGCTATTGCGTTTTTGTGTTTTTTCAAAAGACTAATTAACTTTTCTTTTTCTAAGCTATCTAATTTAGACGAAATAATTACAGGTAAATTACCATTTTTGTCTAGAAAAGCATATTCCAAACCTTTTGGAAGTTCTTTGAGCTCAATTGGTGGGTCTTTAGGAGACTCCTTATTTGGTTGCTCATTTCGATCAAGAACTTTAAAAGTTTGTTCTATGGCGACCTCTTCTTCAACAAAGTGGTCAATCTCTTCACTTGTATCGGGTGGTTCATCTTCATCTTCAATTAGGGGGTCATTATTGCCGAAAGGATATTTCATTGACCGTTCGAGATCGACACTTCTTTTGAATGCCACTAATTGAAGAGGTAGATTGTTGAACTTCCGGTTTTTCAAAGCTTCGTGAGTTTTTACAAATGGTCGTCCCAACACTAGAGGAGCGTCATCAAGGATGACAAAGTCGGTTGGGATTACCATTTGATTTGTTTGAACCAAGACATCCTCAACTACACCGATTGATTTTATTACTTTCCGATTGGATAGAAAAATGGGTATTTGAAGTGGAGAAAGATCACTAATACTTAATTTTTCGAAAATGTAGTTAGGCATTATGTTAACACAAAGATCTTTATCGATTGTAACGTTACTAATAAATGAATTTTGAAAGAAACAAGGAACCGGTGTAATGTTAATTTCAAATGGGTCTTCTTTTATTAGCGAGGTTTGATCATTAGTTAACTTAACACTTACCGTTTCGTCAATTTTAGTGTTAGTGTTTAACTCTTTTAAAAACTTAGCATGAGTGGGTACTAAACAATGATTTTCAAAAGAAGGTGACAAGAGATTAATTTCTTCAAAATTATACTCTTCTTGAATTTTAACGTTGTCGGACTCACTTTTTTCGTTGTTTAACTCATGTGTCGGTTTTTCACTTATTTGATCTTTCATTTTTACACTTTCGGTTATCTCTTCCTTTTTTAATTCTTCTCTTACGCGGGACTCCTCTTCCCTTGCACGAGATTCTTTTATACATCGATCGATAACTCTAATGTGTTCTAATATCCTATCGGTCACTTCGGTTATAGAAAAAGAATCGGGATTTTCAAAGCTTGAATCCGGTTGTTCGATCCTTTGTTCCTCATAATACCCATATGAAGTAGATGGTTCACACCATTGTTCTTCATTGTAAGCATATGATGGATAAGGGTCATAATTTTGTTCTTCAAAATACTCATATGAGGTGGGTTGTTCACGCCATGGTTCCTCATAATAAGCATACGAAGGTGGTGGCTCATATCTTGGTTCCTCAAAGTATGAGTATGAAGGCTCATACCTTGGTTCATCAAAATATGAGTATGAGGGAGGAGGTTCATACCTTTGGTCTTCATATGATGTGTATGAAGTTGATGGCTCGTACCTGGGCTCCTCATAGTAGGTGTATGAATTGGATGGTTGATATGAGTGACTATTTTGAACCGAGTGTGTGTTACCACAATTAGTGCAATAATTTCTCCTATAATCATCCTCCTCATTGGTGTAGTTGTAACCTCCTGAGTATTGATCCATAAGAATCACTCAGCAGACCACAACCAAGTCTCGAGATCAGAAAACAAAATAAAAACGGAAACAGAGGCTGGACACGGCCCCGTGTTCAGTGAGCACGGCCCCGTGTTCAGGATCTGTATCTGGGCGTTTTAATTAAATTTACTGATTTCGTTGAGCACGGGGCGTGTTAAGTGAACACGGCCCGTGTTCGAGCTACTGTTACTGGGTGTTTATGAAAAATCTGCAGCACGGCCCCGTGTTCAGTGAGCACGGCTCCGTGTACAGCTTACTGTAAATGAAAATCTAAACTAAAATGCAGAAAAAAATGCGCGCGTTTAAAAAGGTTTTGAAAAACTGATTAGGCCGTCGATTTTAAGCTTTTTTAAAATCCTTGTGTCCCCGGCAACGGCGCAAAAAACTTGATGCGTGTGAAGTGTTATATATATTAGGTGTATATTTTAAGCCCCTTTAACACTTTTTTAGTCAAGTTTTAAATTTATAAAACACGATATTTACTAACACTAAACACACATATGGGCAAGTGCACCCATCGTGAGCGTAGTATAGTGTTGGTAAGATACCGAGGTCGTCCAAGGACACAAGAGCTTTTAGTACCGGTTTATCCTCAACGTCTAATCAAATCAAAAAGTTTAGAAAAATGTTTTAAGCTAAGAAAAATAAAAACTAACTAAAATGCTGAAAATTAAAAATAAAAGAAAAACAGATAGACAAGATGAATCACTTGTTCCGACTCGTGTATAGTGTAACCTTTGATTATTTCCGCACTTTTGCACTTATTTAAGAGATTATATTAGTTATTGTAGTAGGCCCCTCTTTTGAAGGTGACGTTACCCTCAACACAGTAGTTTGAGTCAGCAAGGATACAATCCTAAAGGGTCGGATTATTGAAAAATAATGAATTAAGTTATTAATGCAAATTATGGTAGGCCCTCTTTTGGAGGTGACGTTACCATCGACTAAGTAGTCTGAGTCAGCAGGGATACAATTCTAAATAGCCGGGTTATAGTATTAATAGTAGTTAACTTATGAGGGGATCAAAGAGTTTGGACCCCCGCCATCCAATACCGTTAAGTATTGAAGGAGGTCCTACTAAATTTGACCCAGGTCCATTGCAGGACCTCTAAACGCTGAACAATGGCAAGACCTTTACCAAACCGTTCCCTTAACCCCCGACCAGGTAGCCAACATACCTCCATATAGACCGTGGAGATATGAATGGTGAAAATCTTTTATTTTATATAGACAGTAAAATAATGCCAAGACACCACGGACAAACGATAAGGAAAGATCACCTTCAACATAAGAAACTAGTTATTAAAGTCATTAATACAAAACCAAATAAAAAGTGCGAAAAGATTAGAAATAAAAAGTATTACACTAGACACTTGTCTTCACCAAGTGATGTAAGAGACTTAGGCAAACATGGCCTTGATTGTCAAGAACTCTTACGATCAATCTTGGATCCCGAGACGACTCACACACTCTATGATGGACAATGGATGATGGTGGTGGATGATGGTGTTATGGTGGTGGGTGGGTGGTGGGTGAAGTGTGAGAGAGGTGGTGTGCCAAGGGATGGTTTGAGCTTGAGCCAAGCACTCCTATTTATAGGCTGAACAGAAGCTCGGGCACGGCCCCGTGTCCAGTGGGCACAGCCCCGTGTCCACATCCTTCTCTTTCTTCATTAAATGCAGCTTTGTCTTATTAGTTGACCACGCCCCCGTGTCCGCTGAGCACGACCCCGTGGTGCAGAAGAATCTTTGTACTATGAAGATTTGCCTAGATTGTGCGAATATTATAGTTGACCACGGCCCCGTGTCCGCTGAGCACGGCCCCGTGGTGGGCAATAGAAGCTTCTACCACTTTGTCTTTTCTGCTGACACTTGGGCACGCCCCCGTGCTGGCTGAGCACGGGGCGTGTTCAGTCTTCTGTTGTCTTGTTTTGCTTGGGAAGATGCTGTCGTGGGGTCGGGCATGTCACGTCTTGTTCCTTTTCTTGTATTTATGTTAGATTTTGATGTCTTTTTGCTTCTTTTGTTAATTTGAGCTCATTTAATCCTGAAAATACAAAAGGAAGACAAAAGCACACTTTTTCCAACATTAGTACTAAAAAAGGGTTAGTTTTATGCCACAATTGATGTAATTTATATGTTGCATTTTGCACACATCAGCTGGGCTTGAGTATTACGAACGCTATGCAAATAGCTACGTCGACTGAGAACATCGGCAATGACATTTGCTTTGCCAGGGTGCTAATGAATCTCACAGTCGTAATCGTTGAGGATTTCAACCCATCGGCGTTGGCGCATATTCAGCTCTTTCTGGTTAAAGATGTGTTGCAGGCTCTTGTGGTCGGTGAAGACCGTACACTTGGTACCGTAAAGCTAGTGTCACCAAATCTTCAACGCAAAAACAACTGCGCCAAACTCGAGATCGTGGGTCGTATAGTTCTTCTTGTGGATCTTGAGCTGACGAGAGGTGTACACGATGACCTTCTCCCATTGCATAAAAACACAAACGAGACCGAGGTTAGAGGCATCACAATAGACGACGAAATCGTCATTTCCGTCAGGTAGTGAGAGCACGGGAGCGTTGCAAAGCATAAGCTTCAGGGTTTGGAAGGCCTCATCTTGTTTGGTTCCCCAAACAAAAGGTTTGTCCTTGTGCATAAGAGTGGTAAGCGGTACAACGATTTTCGAGAAATCAGCGATGAATCGGCGATAGTAACCCGCCAATCCGAGAAAAGAATGAACTTCGGACGGGTTCTTTGGTGTAACCCAACTCTTAACTGCTTCTATCTTCACAGGATCGACATGAGGCGCTCTAGAGACATGATTTGCTCCAGGGTTGAGGTCGATTCAAAAATCGATATCACGAGTGGGCGGTAAACCAGGTAGATCTTCAGAAAGACGTTAGGAAGTTCATTCTTTTCTCGGAGACATGAGGCACTCTTAACAAACAGTTGTGGATACTTAGCCTTCATGTCACTTTCGAGTTCCCAGGTGAACTCGGCGCCGCGTTTACCTTCCCAGCGAACCTTCACAATGGGAATGCATGAACGTCTGAGTTTCTTGGTCTCTCGGTCCATGATCTCGACTGGTTTCTCCATGAAGTGTAATGTTTTGTCCACTTGTAGATCCTTAAGGGGGACATGTAAATCCTGGTCGGCTAGACACTTTTTGAGGTTCGAAACATGGAAACTCGGGTGGACGTTACTAAGTTCCTCCGGTAGTTCGAGTCTGTAGGCCACTTTTCCAATTCTTTCCAGAATGTTAAAGGGTCCAACATATCGGGGCGCGAGCTTTCCTTTATTGCCGAATCTGATCACCCCCTTCCAAGGTGCAACCTTTAGGAGTACGTGATCGCCAACGTCAAATTCAAGGGTCTTGCGGCGTCTATCGGCGTAACTCTTTTGACGACTCTGAGCTTTCAGGAGATCGTATTAAATTTGGAGGATTTTGTCAGTCGTTTCTTGCAATAACTCAGGACCGGTAATTTACGCATCTCCGATCTCGTGCCATACAATAGGTGATCGACATTTTCTTCCGTATAATGCCTCAAAAGGTGCCATTTGGATGCTAGAGTGGTAACTGTTATTGTACGAGAATTCGACTAAAGGAAAATGCGAATCCCAATTACCACTGGAATCTATTACACACGCGCGAAGCATGTCTTTGAGGGTACGAATCGCGCGTTCAGTCTGGCCGTCGGTTTGGGGAAGGAAAACAGTACTAAGATTGAGAGTTGTACCAAGAGCAGATTGAAACGTTTCCCAGAGACGCGAAGTGAATCGACCATCGCGGTCAGAAATGATGTCACGAGGTGTCCCGTGTCGACAAATGACTTCATCGGTGTAGATTCATGCTAATCGTTCTACCTTATAGTCTTCTCGTATTGGTAGAAATTGAGCAGATTTGGTGAGACGGTCAATGATAACCCAGATGCTTTCGTGACTTGATGGCGTGCACGGAAGTTTCGTTATGAAATCCATAGCTATACTCTCCCATTTCCACATCGGGATTTCAGGTTGGACGAGCAAGCCAGAGGGGTGTTGATGCGCAGCCTTGACGTTCGAACAAGTAAGGCATTTCAAAACGTAGATAGCGATATCTCTCTTCATGCCCGGCCACCAGTATTTGCAGCGAAGGTCCTGGTACATCTTATCGGCATCGGGATGAATGGAGTATCGAGACTTGTGGGATTCGTCTAGCAGAATCTGTCGTAAGTTGGTGTGCTTGGGAATCCAAATTAGGTCTAGATAATGGAATATACCATTCGATTTATTCACCAGTTGTTCGCCGTTATTGATAATCCTTTCCTTCTTCAAAGTGCGTTCGGTAAAACAAGCATGTTGGGCGTCACGGATAAGAGCTTCGAGATTGTGCTGGGCTTGAGTATTACGAACGCTATGCAAATAGCTACGTCGACTGAGAGCATCGGCAACGACATTTGCTTTGCCAGGGTGGTAACGAATCTCACAGTCGTAATCGTTGAGGAGTTCAACCCATCGGCGTTGGCGCATATTCAGCTCTTTCTGGTTAAAGATGTGTTGCAGGCTCTTGTGGTCGGTGAAGACCGTACACTTGGTACCGTAAAGCTAGTGTCGCAAAATCTTCAACGCGCGCCAAGCTCGAGATCGTGGGTCGTATAGTTCTTTTTGTGGATCTTGAGCTGACGAGAGGTGTACACGATGACCTTGTCCCATTGCATAAAAACACAAACGAGACCGAGGTTAGAGGCATCACAATAGACGACGAAATCGTCATTTTCGTCAGGTAGTGAGAGCACGGGAGCGTTGCAAAGCATAAGCTTCAGGGTTTGGAAGGCCTCCTCTTGTTTGGTTCCCCAAACAAAAGGTTTGTCCTTGTGCATAAGAGAGGTAAGCGGTACAACGATTTTCGAGAAATCAGCGATGAATCGGCGATAGTAACCCGCCAATCCGAGAAAAGAATGAACTTCGGACGGGTTCTTTGGTGTAACCCAACTCTTAACTGCTTCTATCTTCACAGGATCGACATGAATACCTTGACTATTGACAATGTGACCTAGGAATTGAACCTCCTCAAGCCAGAATTCACACTTGGAGAACTTGACATAGAGACGGTTTCCCTGGAGTAACTCAAGAACCAAACGGAGATGTTGCACGTGTTTGGCTTTTGACTTGGAATAGATCAGGATATCATCGATAAACACGATGACGAAGCGGTCAAGAAAGGGTTTGCACACGCGATTCATTAGATCCATAAAGACTGCGGGGGCGTTAGTTAAACCAAAGGGCATAACAACAAACTCGTAGTGACCGTATCGGGTTCGAAAAGCGGCTTTGGGTATATATGGTGATAGCCTGAGCGTAAATCAATCTTCAAAAAACACGTAGCATGTTGTAACTGATCAAAAAAATCATCGATTCAAGGTAAGGGATAGCGATTCTTGATGGTAAGCTTATTCAATTCCATGTAGTCGATGCACATCCGGAACGATCCGACGTTCTTTTTTACAAAAAGGATAGGCACGCCCCAAGGAGAGGTGCTAGGGCGAATAAAGCCTTTATCAAGCAATTCCTGGAGCTGACTTTGGCTCGATATACCCAAAACCGCATTTCAGAAGGAGCGAGACAATAAGGCGCTCTAGAGACATGATTTGCTCCAGGGTTGAGGTCGATTCAAAAATCGATATCACGAGTGGGCGGTAAACCAGGTAGATCTTCAGGAAGACGTTAGAAAAATCACAAACCACAGGCACCTTATCCATTGCCTTAACTTCCTTTTCCTCTGCTACTACGATGTGCGCCAAGAAAGCTTGGTTTTCCTTGCAGAGATACTTGCTAGCTTGGACACACGACTTGAGTTGTAATTTTTTCGAAACGACTTCGCCATAAACACATAATTGATCACCGTTCGCGAGAGAGAAACGAATCTTTTTATCGAAACAAACAATTTCAGCATGATTCTCCCGAAGGAAATCCATGCCTACTATGACATCAAAGCTACCGAGCTAGATCGGGATGAGATTGATCGGGAAAACGTGACTGTTGAGCTCAAGAGTACAGTCACGCAGAACGGAGCTAACAGTGACAATTCTTCTAGTGGCAACTTTTACATCGAATGTTGATGGGAGATTAACGCGTTTACGGTTTAGGAGCCTTTCGAATTCGAACGATACAAAAACAGTTATCGGCTCCAGTATCAAACAAACACGAAACATATATACCATTTATGAGAAACGTACCATTAACCACGTTGTTGTCTGCTTGGGCCTAGCGGGCGTTGATGTTGAAGACCCGCCCGCGGGCTGCTGCTGTGGCTCTTGCTTCACCACTCTGTTCAGGCAGACATTTGCGAAGTGGTTAGGATCACCACACGCATAACAGGCTCTTGTGTGAGCAGCGGGAGTAGGAGCTGCTTGTTTGCCCTGAGGAGCTGGTAGAGCAGGAGCTTGAACTTTGGCTGGAGCTTGGCGGGGACCAGTACGACAGTTAGCAGTGAAATGGCCGTACAGGTTGCAGTGAACACAAAATCGACATGCGATTCCAACCGGGTGATGGTAGGAACAAGTAGGGCAGAGCGGGTGTGGACCAGTATATGCACGCTTGGCCGACGGTGCATTGGCCACTGGTGCGGCTACTTGGTGGTTCTGAGGCTGCGGTTGAGCAGGTACTGCATTGAGTGGAGCGGTGGTGACAACACAGTTCTTGTTGTTGTTGTTCTTACGCTTGCGGCGAGAAGACTTGGAAGCTTACGGTGCGGCGGTTTCAGCGGCGGGAGAAGCGGTAACTTGATGAAGACTTTTGGTGGTTTTATCGAAGTAACCAACCAATACTCGCTTATCATTGATCTCAGCAGCGAGTAGATAAGTCTCTTCGATAGTTGTCGTCTTCGCAGCTTGAACGAAGTCAGCAACACAATCCGGTAAAGTACGGATGTATTTCTTGATCGTCATTTCAGGTGTTGCCACCTGGCTTGGACAAATGATACTTAGCTGCTTAAAGCGAGCTGTCAGACCGACGTTGTTGCCACCATCCTGATTGATGTTCCAAAATTCGTTCTCCAGCTTTTGGAGCTCATGGGGTGGGTAGAATTCCTTCATCATGAGTTCCTTCAACTCATCCCAAGTAAGCCTATAGGTTACGTCGTTCCCACACTTGTTCCTTTTGGCTGTCCACCAATGCAGAGCCCTGGACTGGAAGACGCCTGTTGCATTGACAGTGCGTAGGTGATCGGGACATCCACTCTGGCGTAGCGTGACTTCAATTGAGTCGAACCATTGAAACATAGCGCTTAGTCCGTCTTCGCCCGTGAAGTCTTTTGGGCCGCAGGCCTTAAACTGCTTAAAGCTGAAAGTACCCTTAGGTGAGTCAGTCCTTGATTCCTCAGAGGACTTGCTGGTGTTTTCATTAAGCCCGCTGACAATTTGCGGAATGACCTTAGCCATCTGCTTTGCGACTAGAGCAGCGATCCAAATGACGACATTGTCTGCAACAGACATCGCAATAGGATTCAAACATTACACATTTAAATCTTACCTCATAATATACTACTACTAGATAAATCTCAGGAACACATTTACATCCTTCATATAATCACAGAGGTACATAATCACGTAGGCGCATAAGCACGCAAGCACAGAAACACATAAGCACGTAGAGCACATAAGCACGTAGAGCACAGAAGCACATAACCCACGTAAGCACATATTCCACTATATTTTGCACGTATTCACCTACATATTTTGCACGTATTCACTTATCCTTCCAAGTTGCGATTGCGATCGAGAATTTCGAGTGCGAGTAGCGATTGCGAGTAGCGTAGACTGCGATTAGTATAGCGTAAGCGAGTAACGTAGCATGCGATTTATTAACGTTTTAAGATAGATGTGCAGTGCGAGTCATGCGTGTTAATCAAATCGAACAACGAAAAGCGTATAAATCAATAAAAATTGAAACACATAAATATGTAGAACCACGTAAAACACAAAGAACTCCACATAAAAGGGATAATTCACAGAGTCAGCGGCTGCGGGCTCAGAATCGAATCACATAAAATCAGCGATTGCGGGCTTGAAATTGAAAATAGACTGTCTTGGCTGATAGACATAGACTACCCAAAGTGATTCGACTATTCTCAAGGACTCCGAGTATACGTTTTGGCTTATTAGACTGTGCTCTATCACCAACATACGGTGGATGGCACGCATCCTTTCGGTTATTCACGCAACTCGAGTCGTTGGAATCCATCAAGACTTTGGTGAGAGTTTTTTAAAACCAACATAGGGAACGGAACAAGTCGTCAAGGTTCGGGTTTCACCCCTAACTCAGTGACTACATTCCCGTTTGTGTGATAGAATCGTAAGATAGATAGGGAGATTCGCGTCGAAGTATGGATTTCACTCTTGATTCAACGCAAATTCTCGTGTTTGTAGTAAAAAAGCGTGTCAAACGAGCGACTTGATCGATAGTTTGAAGTTTTCATACCAAGTCTCAACCCGATCATTTGTTGTGTGTGTTGCCAGCCTTAGGAAAGGCTGACCTTGCGCAAAGCTGTAGTATGCGGTGCTTACGCAAGAGGGTAGTGTACAGCGAGTTCGAGCGAGAATATCGAGCAAGCTCGTGCAAAACCCCTATCGGGTTTGCACAAGTCGGTCTGTTGGTACTTAGACTATAGACTAGGTCATTTCTAAGACATCGACCCGTAGTAGGTCGAGTCTTGCCTAATTCCTTATAGTTATGGCTCTGATACCAATCTGTCACACCCCAACCGATGGCAGAAACATCGGGGCGTGACACTGAGCGAAACAGATTGTCCAAGAGAAATCTACAACAACTAAAATTACCAGATATTTAACATTATGTCCCATACCATAATATATCACATAAAAGCAATTATTACAGACATTGTTTTCTCAAAGACAGATAAAATGTTCCGACAACTCAGATTTTATTAGATTTGTTTCTAGACTCCATCCTAGCTTGATTCCAGCATTTAGTGCAAACATCCTAAACACCTATCACATACGTTAAAGTAAAGGTCAATACACATAGTGTAAAGGTGACCAACATGTAACATGTATAATGTGAAGCAGGTAGGTTATCGACAATGAAATATGCACAGACGTGACTGCGAGTTGTAGAATGCGCAACACATATCACCACTATGACACGTGAAGAAAAGCCCTTAACAACCCCGGTCCCCGACATGTGCTGAGTCCAAACTATAGCACTATCGTTGCTAAGGTGTTAGGCAATAATCACTGTGTAAACATAACATACTAGCATTCATCGAATAACATGTATAACATGCACAGCGGTTGGCGTGTAGAAATGTTTTCGTTGTGTGTTGATTATGATTTTGATATAAGTAACGTATGTAACACCCAAAAGTGCTTAAAGCAAAAAGGGATCGAGTATACTCACAGATCGTGTTTAACAAGTAAAAACAGTCTTGGATTGAAGGGAGCGCTGGAAAGTTAGCCTGATTACAGAACGATAGCATAAGCGATGAACAGTACGTTAAACGGTGCGAGTGAGCAGAGTCACGAAGGGTCATCCGATCGGATGACAATCCGGACGGATGGTCATCCGGTCGGATGGCCATTCGGTCAGATCGTCATTCGTTTGGGATGGATGTGTTTGTGTATGATGTGACTTTGAAGTTTTCGTTGTAGCATTTTGAAAACTAAGAAGTGTTTCTACCAATCAGGTCATCTGGACGGATGGCCGTCCGTTCGGATGGCGATTCGTTTGAAACTAACTCCTTTGAAATTTTGTGAAAGAGTCTAAGTGTTGGGAAATATCACAAGCACTAAATGTCACAAGTCATCTGATCGGATTGTCGTTCGATCGGATCGCAATCCGATCGGACGGCAGTCCGTTCAGCTACCTGTTCGTTCTGAAACTTGTAAAAATTTGCTAAGTTTGGAAAGTTTTGCGATTGTACCGAGACGGTATGACAACGTGTCAAACAACGGAACCCCATCATGTCCAAGTCATTCGATCGGATGGGAGTCACCCCGTCCGATCTGTTAATTGTTCTTTGACGACCATTCATGTTCAACCCGTGAATCGGTTGTCTCTTTGATAGAAATCCGTTCTTGGACCGACACTTCACATGAGAAAGAGTAGAAGGCCTGAACAAGTTCAGATTCTATTGGTTTTAGGTGCAAGAGTGTAAAAGAGTTGAAAGAAGCTTAAATCAGTTTGAAAATGTTTAGATTATGACGAAATCAGTGTTTAAACATGTTGAAATCTCTTAGATCTGAGTTGTTCTTGGTGGAGTGAGGTCACACTTTAAAGTTCATGAGAACCCATGATGACATCACCCTAAAACACCCCAAATCCACCGATTTCTTGGTGAAAAGTTAAGATTTGTTGGTGAAAACGATGAAGAAGTGTGTGTAGATGATAGAAGTACAAGATTTGGGTTAAAAACTTACAAGAATCGCGAGGAATCGAGAGAAAATAGGACTGGAATGTGCTGGTCGAACGAGAGCTGTCACATCACATGAACAGTGATGTGACACATGCTATTTATAGGCAAGAGAGGAGAAGAGGCAGTGTAGAGGTGCGATCGGAGGGCAGTTCGATCGGATGGCCATCCGATCGGATGGCCATCCGATCGAATGGTCATTCGATCAGATGGGTTTTGTGAGTTGGTTTTCGACGTTTCGTTTCATGCGTTGAGCATTGCGATGCGTTGCGAGTAAGCGATGTGATAGTATTACCCAATAATTACCCAAATAACCTAACTACTAAATAACATAAAAATAATTCTTAAATCTCGAGTTCGCGATGAGATTGCGTTGTAATAGAGTTGCGATTGCGTTTGCGATTAACGTCCAAAAATAAATATAAACATGCACAAGTAACACATAATAGCATACACACGTAAAACAATATCCATAACCTGTAATTCTAGTTGCGATGCGATAGCGATGCGATTAGCGATTAAATAGCGCTTTATTAGCATATACTCAACATAATACAACTAAAGTATCACAAAATTAATGTATCGATTAATAAGTCAAGAAGTACAAGTAATAATTAAGCAAGGAGTGACATATCGCATTTAGCAATCTTTTCTTCCTTTGACTTGTACTTTGACTTCAAAAAAGTCGGGTTGTTACAAGAGGTAGGGTGTGAATCCTTGAATATTCTGGAAATGGTAAAAGGATATAAATATCCAACATGATACCATTTAGTGCTTTAAATCGATGCATAATCTAAATGGTTTTCAAGTTCGCAACTTGAAGTTTGCGTGATTTATGACTTAGCAAATAAATAGCAAGTATATTATTCCAGATTGGTATGCTTGTTTTGGTAATAATAGTGAATTTAATTGCCAAGTTAATGGTTAATGGAAGCGTTGAACTTCATATAGTTTATGTTCGTACATGAATTGATTTTGTTGAGACAATTACTAAACAACTACAATTGATTGCAAAAACAAACAGCACCTTAATGATCATGGGAGCAAAAATACATTTATGTACATGTAATTTTACATATAGAACCATTAATTCACATCAAGCTAATTGGTTGTAATTCTCCCCCGTGGAGTTGGTTTTTGGTCAGGAGCCAAATATGCCCCATCCAAGATTTTGGTTGTGCGATATATATTGTAATTAATCCACCATAATGCACAAAGATGGGAGCTCAAAGGAGGTTGAGAATATATGTTGGGCATAAAAATTGTATACAACTAAATACTTAAAGCCATTGGTGAGAGATTTACTCACAGCTCATTGGTTTTCACTTTGGTGAATAAATGATCCCAACATTAGGAGGGAGATAACAAGCAGTTGTAAAGTGAAAAGTTGAATGAATTATTATGTCATCTTGATCCTCAGATTATAAACTATGAACTAGAAGTTTAAAGGATAATTCATTTAGAATATTAAAGAATAAATTACCAGACAAGTTCACTGACTAAAATATAATGACTATGTAAGTCACATAATCAACTGCTTACGCTCCAATTATATTTGTGTCCCAGAAGGACAATCACGTATTTGTAATGAGTCTATTGCACGCCTGAAGCGTGGTAGACTAGTCGATTTCAATAAAAAATTCCACGTACATTGGAGCAAGTAATTAAGATGGTCAAAGTCGAGGTTATAGTAAAAGGTCTCCTGAAGAGACATTAGACGTGATGGTTCTCGAAGAACCTCATGTACCTGAAGAGAAAGAGATCTCAATAAGATGTATCATGTCTAGAAATGTATGGAATCGAAATTAAAATCGACGTCGTTATACTTTTGTATATAAAATAGCGTTTGAAATGATAAAATGATAAGGATCAAAATTTAAAATCTGCCTATTAGAAATGATTGGCCAAAAGAGAAAAGACGCAAATAAGGCATGGTTTCTCTAATGAAATGAAAAGTTTTCGGACCAACATCTATACAACTGAAGTTGTGAAATATGTTGGATATAAACGGGTTTTTTTATGCGAATTATGTGAAAATCAAAATGAGTGATATAAGGAAAAATTGGTGGCACAAGGATTTTTGCAAAACCCATGATTGATTATAAAGAGACACATTCTCTAGTGGTGGATTTGCGACTTTCCAATATTTTATTTGTCTGGTAATATAGAGAGAGAATTGATATGCGTCTTATTAATGTTATGTTACTTAATACTTAAAGTTTACATGAAAGTCCTTGAAGGATTTTAAATAATCATAATCATGTAACTCAAGTTCTCGAGAACAATATGATGGTTGTATACAGATTCATATTTGCATACGTTGTATACAATTGGAATTCCGCATGAGTACCCCAAAGTATTTGAGTGCTTAAAATGTTAATTAAAACATCTTATGGATGTAATTCTTGTGCACTAATAAACATACATAGAAAACTTGTGTTTGGTGTTTATGGCATCTCAATGTACAATGTAAGAGCATTGTACAATATGGATTTTACAAACGAAGCAAGTGTTAAAGACATCCTTGCATATGATATATAAATCTATGTGTTAAATAAGCAAGTTTATGTAGCAAAACTCCTAAAGAGTGAATGCACATGCATATTTGGATAAGATGGAAAGAATTTCCTCATGCATTGGTAATGCTAGAAGCACTAGTATGAAAACCTAAAAAAACATACTATATAAGGTTGACAAATATGTATGGACTAAAATAGTCGGGTCGAGTATTGTATAACTCGAGATATTTAGATAAGAGGGATATAAGTTTGATAAAAATAGCCATATTTTATCAACATTTTTCTTTTATATCATAGTTTACAGTGATGGTGTCTACGCATTATCGAGAGAAATTATCGAGCTCTTAGAGAGAAATTTCTATTAAAGACCTTGGCATAATGTAATTATTGCTTGACCTACATTTCGTGCATATATCGGGTCATTTTATTATTAGAAAGATTATATTTTGAGTATGTTAAAAGTTGTTCAATCACTTGTTATAAGAAATAAATATGATTATCTCTCTACCAAAGTAGAGATTCTCATTCTAGAGTACCATAGTTAAATGCATTTATGCATTAACATGTATTGCTAGTTATGATGATCATAATACCGTTCACTTGAGCTTATTGCCATGATATAGTCCGTGTCAAGCTAGGAGACATTGGAATGAGTTGAAACAAACATTTCAGGTATGAACAATATTTGATTATATTTTACTAACCCATGAAAACAAGTTTGGTTAGTCTTCTAGGTTTGAGAATGTAACATAGTACAATCGTGGATCCTATGATATTTATTTTCGAAAGGAAGCACCAAGAGTCACATCTAAAGATCAGACAGCATTGCTTAGCATAAGGGATTGTACTTCAAAGGATCAAGTGACATTCTATTAGACACAAAAGCTTTGATCAACTTTCAGGGAATATCGGCACACGTTACTTAAAGGATATTTATTCAAATGAGGGGGAGTATCATACAAGTTGCACTTTTTCTCTTCACTGGGTTTTATTCCATTTGTAGTAAGGTTTTTAATAAGACAAGATTATCAGGGGGAGACAATACGCACTGCACTCTTTTTCCCTTAGCCATGGTTTTGTCCCAATGGGTTTTCCTAGCAAGGTTTTTAATGAGGCAGCATCTCCATGCGTATTAGGTTGATAACCAAAGGGGAGTGTTATAAACATATATTATTATATGGTTATCAACATTAAAAATAGATTAGCTTCTTCTCCAAGTTTTGTACTCCTATATATAACTCTGTTGTATATCATTGTAATACACACCTATCAATGAAATATCAATCTCTTTCTCCCTATTTCTCATCTATATTGTTATGCTATTAGGCTAGTTTCACAACAGGATCGTGTTTATTTAAGATAGTGAAAGATTTTAATATTAAATGTTTCAAAAATATAAGTGGTACAAGTTGTACAATATTTTTGGTATAAGTTATTTAGGTGTTCTTGAGTATTTAACCTAAACTTAAACCAATATGTGCTGTTGCACTTTTTGTGTGAGGTGCTTAGTGTGAGGCTTTAAGTATTGGGAGAATTAGCAAAGACCAATGTGTATCTAGATACTAGTCACTAGATAGTTCCCAACTTTGAATATATTGTTACAAGTATAGTTTTTTGTTTAAGACATGTACTAGTCATATGACCCGCGCGCATTGCGGTGCGGATACACTGTAACGTCGAATGGATTAGCCAAGCTTTGTGTGATGCATTAACCATACGAAAGCACGTGTTTTGGCGTATCTGTTTGACCTCAATGTAACTCATATAAGCATTGCGATTGGATCAAAACATAAAGTAAATCACATTTATGTCGTACAATCATAACATATTATATGTGACCTGACTCATACATATAAAACGTAACGAATATAAAAGAAAAACTAACACATCTAATCAAAGGGATTAATTAGAGTTTTTTTAAGGAAAAAAAAAGAAACCACAATTTGACTTCACTTGGTTCGGAACAAAATTTACCAAACATTCATAAAAATAAGCACAAAAACGTATGATATTTGATTTAACTCGTTTCCTAAAAAAGTTTACTTTTGTTGTTCTCTCATAAGCAATTGATTTCATCGTGGTACAATAACAGTAACGTACTCGCTATAACATGTGATAAAAATGATTTTGAATACAATTCTTTTTTAAAGACCATAGTCTTTTGTAACTCACTAAATCAATTGTTTTAGTTATTTATTTACTTTTTATTATATAAGTAGGCTACAAACGTGTTATTGTGTTTTCATGCTGATACCAATCACCAAAACTAATATATATATATATATATATATATATAGAGAGAGAGAGAGAGAGAGAGAGAGAGAGAAAGTATAATGTACTTCACGCCTTAACGTACATTAACGTACTTCACGAAATATATAACATGCGTAATTATTTTTGACCAAAATAACGTGCGTGATTTTGGATCCCATGCGTGATTATGTGGTCCCATGCGTGATTATGTGGTCCCATGCGTGATTATATGTTCCATGCGTGATTATACCCTTGATCCAACGGTTACCATTGTCTCCTACGTAAAGTATGATAAGCCGTGAAGTATGTTAACCTTTCTCTCTCTATATAAATATATAGGCCGGTTAACGTACAATACCTCTTATCCTACATTATGTACGCGATGCCCACAGCCGTACGATCTTCAATCTATATGATTAAATTAATCATATTAATATATTCAAATCATACTGAAAAGGTTAAAATCGTTATTGCAAGATCATAATCTCTGTAACTGACCGAAGATAGTTCAAAATCAAACCCTAAATCAAATTCAACAACCTGAGATTCTTCTTCCCCAACCTCCCTTCGTTCCTTTTGGTGCAATTTTATCATACGATAATAAGAACTACTGATTTGTACAAGACTAACGTCGACCGACCAGCAATTGAAGAAGATGATCCAGGTTATTGATTATTGTAATATGCGAATTTTGTGTTTTGAAAACAGGGTTTATACAATGCGAAATACATTTGAAATAGTAGGTTATGTCTTGGTTATGATTTTTATAATATGCGAAATAGATGAAAACATGGTTTTAAAACATGCGAAAAACATTTGAACATGCGAAATAGGTTACGTTTGGATTATTGTAATATGCGAATTCTAATTGTACATTGCATATAGGTGTGGTTTATTATTACATGCGAAATAGATGAAAACATGGTTTGAACACATACGAAATAAAAGTGAAGGTATTGTGTGTGGTTTATTGTAACATGCAAAACTGCGGTGAAAAAAATAGTATGGGTTTTTATAATGTGCGAAGTCTGTTTCAAAGTCACATGCGATTTTGTAGAATTGATGCTGATGATGAGTATCATATAGCTATATCCACATTGATGAAAGTGCATAAAAAAATTGTGAATTGAACATTATAATTATTAAATATTAAAAACGTCTATATAAAGAAAAAATGAATTAATATCGATGTGACTGTAATGTGACTTGTAATGATCACTTTTAACATAAATAGCATAACTTACAACCCCATCTAAATAATAAATTTACTATTTTAATATATAACACTCAGAGATAACAACCTTCCAGATTAATACACCAAAACATCACACACAAAACACAAAAAAAAAAAAAAAATAGCTGATAAACAAAAAAAAATTATCTTCCGATTCTTAAGAATTGAAGAACATTGCAATCAAAGAACTATTGTCAACTCGCACGTTGACAGAAATGAGCACGGATGTCAGCTCTTCTCACCTGATTCTTGATGTGCAGGGAAATGTTCTTGCCGAAATAAAGAAAAATCAAGACATGTGGGAAAGACTCCTTGAAGAACCGCCATCGAGTTTCAAAGACACCGAATTGGAGCATATTAAGGAACAGCCTCGAGCTGATGACTTGGTCTTCTCTTTTCTGAAGGATGCTCTGTCAACAGTGAAAGAGAAGATGGAGTTCAGCTCGAAGGAACGTGACAAGATCTTTGCTTCAAGGAACTAGGTTTCTCTTGATCTTTTTATTGTCTTTTGTTGTGTTAAACAATACTTTTATGCTTGTTTTGTATTATGCTTATTTTGTATGATTATTTTAACTTCTGATGGTTCTTTTAAACACTCTTAACTCTCATTAAATTTAAAAATTATGCTTATTTTGTATGATTATGATTTAGCAAATGTGTTATATAAAATCGCATCACTGAAATTTATAAATATCGCATGTTGGTAACACATACAAATTAACAAAAATCGCATGTCATAGCATGGAAACACAATTAATCGCATGTTACAGTATTAAAAATCTCATGTATATGAAATTGCATATTTACAACATAAAATCGCATGTTCGTATAATAAAACCCCGTGTGTATAAAATCGCATGTTTATCATGTAAAATCACATGTACAAATTAAAAAATCGCATGTTTTTTTAATCTTCATCTTCTGAAACCTCTTCCCAAACATCTTCTTCACTACCGTCATCACTTTCTCCACTATAATCTTCGAATTCATCTTCCTCTTCATCAACTTCATCTTCGACTTCATGGACTTCATGGCTGGGATCTTTGTTAATCTAGACTCCCTTCATCTTCTTTTACTTTTTAGCTTTCAATACCTTGCAAGTCCAAATATCATGACCTTTTGCATTGCATACACTACATGTCCTGGTCCTCTTCCGTTTGTGACTAATCATGTGTTCCTTCTTTGATTTAGTCCTTTCATGTGAGCCAAGACCTTTTTTCTTATACCAGTTGTGACACGGACAGTAGGCTGTGCATCAGTTGCTGGTTTTTGATAACCAATTAACTTTGAGAACCGGTCAAATTTTGGATCAATCTGCTTGGTTATGCGACTCTGGTCCACTTTTTCTTTAATCTCCTTCATTTGATCCCTAACTAGAACGAGTTGATCAAGGTCAGTAATCAAATTGCTAACCAGATACTCCCTTGTATACATGATTTCACGAGCAATCTGTTTAGCCTTGTATTGCTCATGTCACACCCCGACCACGTGAGACAACGAAACATGGCGGAAACGTCGGAGAGTGTTGTAACAGAATTAATTGTTTCATAACCATGGCAATTAAAGTTATATTTTATTTATCAAACAAGAGAGTTTACATTGTTTTAAACAAGAAACAAAGAGTACATAACACAAATTAACTAGTTCTTGCTTCGTTTTAAGTCACTAAGGCACAAGTCTGCCTAGGTGTATCTTGATCAATCCTATGCATCAATTCCTGAAAACACATGTGAAAATAGGTACGTCAGCATAAAAATGCCTGTGAGATACATAGGTTTTGTGAAAATAAGATTCATGACTTGTAAGTTTAAAAAAAATGTTTAATAAAGTTTAGTCATGAACCTTGTAAATTGATTTGTTTTGTAAATCGTTTGAAAAACAATAAGATCAGATGATATGTATAAATAAATGTAAGGTTAAATGAATAACCATGTAAGATGAGTTTGTTTGTAAAACAATGTCTTGTTAAAAGTATGTTATTTGTATAAAATGTTATATGTCTTAAATTGAAATGATTCAAATAACGCTACGATATGTAATACCATACAAGCACTTATATATAGGAAGTACCAGCGGCGTATCCACCATGCTTGTATCATATTACACACGCCTCGTTACCTAAGTCACTTACTCAAACCAAACCACCAAGATGTAATGTTTAACAATTGTAGAAATGTTTATGTATAGTCTAATGTTTATTGTCAAATGGTTCACATGGTTCAATAGATACAAATGGTTCACATAATGTAATATAATGTGTTCATATGCTGGATGAGCATATGCAACAAATTGTAATGTAAAACAATGTACTAAGTATGCACACAATGGACATACATAGCATGAAATGTAATGTAAAACAATGTACTAAGTATGCACACAATGGACATACATAGCATGGAATGTAATGTAAAACAATGTACTAAGTATGCACACAATGGACGTACATAGCATGAAATGTAATGTAAAACAATGTACTAAGTATGCACACAATGGACATACATAGCATGAAATGTAATGTAAAACAATGTACTAAGTATGCACACAATGGACATACATAGCATGAAATGTAATGTAAATCATGTACTATAAATGTACTAATGAACATAGCAAGTATATGATGTGAAAACATGGAAAGCATGAAAGTAACAAGTAGGCACATGTGTTTCACCCCAAAACAGTTTGAAAATGGTAAAAGAGGGGTCTATGTACTCACTTGAGATTGCTTAGTAGTCCTTGAGTAACAACCAAACAATGCTAGAGATCACGGAAATCAAACGGCACCTAATATAGGTAACTATGTTAATATACCGGACCTAAATCGGAGGATTGGATAGAATGAGGGTTCGTAAACCAAACGAGTATGGAGACTCGTGTAATATGGTTTAACAAAGCCTACATACTAAAATGAAACCTAACCTAAGTGCTTACGGCCCATTACGACCCGTTTAGGTAGCTTATGCTACTTTAACGCGTCGTTCGCGTAAAACGCGTTTGGAACGCCTAACTAGCCCTATGATAAGTAAAATATGCCTTAACATGTCTAATATTGTTACCAAATCAGTTTAGATACCAAAAGTTATGTTATATATGCTTAAAATGAATTTTGGCGTTAAAAGGGCATTTTGGTAATTTACCTAAGGCATATATACTACCTATCATACAACTACTCAAACGATGTGACCATAAGGTATAACCTCGGAAGGTTATTCCCTATACAACTATGGTCACCTAATGTGTTTGGTCAGATCCTAATGATCGACCAAACGGGTCGGGTTCGAAAGTATAAGCGATTGTTTAGATCGCTTACCTTACGACCCTATATAAGCACTAAACTAAAAAGTGACGAGCTAAGCATGTTAAAACATGCTTAACTAAGTTTAGAAAACAGGTTTGGTGTCAAAACAAACGGTTTTGATACCCAAAAGTAGTTTGGTTACAAAATACGCGTAAATGCGCATTTTGGCCGAAACTACGACTCGTCACTGAGCCTAGATAACGTGGTAATCAGTAGGTATAGTCACAAGAGACTATAACCATCGTGATTACGCTCACGTTATGAAGTTCAACCGAACTTCGTGTTGACCACAAACTGGTCAACGCAGAAAGTCAAACAAAGTCTGACTTTTAATGCTTAAAGAATAAAAGAACGAAGGAACACTTACAAAGGGTCCCCGAAAGCTTTGATTTCCAAATATTTCTCAAGTATGAAGTGATAGAACACCCCAACTTAGAGAAAAATCAGATTTCAAGTGGGTTTTGAGTTGTGAATCAAGGGGTATTTATAGGTTTTGCAAGCCCGTTAGGATCGTTTATCGAATAACGTGCTTTGATCTTGTCCATACACTTGTTGAAATTTCCATGGAACACTGAATTGGCCCCTCATTATACTGAAGAGGCAAGTGCAAAGGGATTAGGAGGGGTTAACAGCTGTTAACAGCTGTTTAAACTGATTCTGCAGATTTGGGGACCCCTTACGGACCGTAAGGGTCATGGCTTACGGTCCGTAAGCCAACAACTATGCAGAATTGACAATTTCAATCCCTGCACCTTGTTTCGCTGCGTAACGGCACTTCTAACACCCGTCAAACCCAATTTCAAGCTCCACAATGATGTTAAGACATAGGGAACACGAAACATGCTTGAAAACATCTTGGATGTCAGTTCGTTTGGCCGTACGGTTGCGATGTTCGCTTAATTACGACGGAATGCACATAAGCGCGAAAAACGATCCAAATTGCGTGACGAATGGATTTTTCTTGTGCCAATCACTAAAATAAAATATTTTAGTGCTTGCATAAATTTTTGGATGTCCGGATGTATTCAGAATGTAAGTTATGCGCGAAAGTGCAAACTTATGCACTTTTTGACGCTTTTATTCCCTGAATGACCCAAAAGTTTATTTTAGCACACCGAACCCCTCAAAGCCTATTTCTAAGCTATGTAAAGGATATTTATGGTATGTTTAACTTATGGTCATGTTCCGGAATGTCTGTTACAGTTCAAATTGGCATACTTTCGTAGTTTGTCAAATTTAGTCCCTATAAGCGAATTAACTTGATTTCGGCATACCAAACCATCCAAAACTTATTTCTAAGTTATGTAAAGGTTATTTAAGGTATGTTAATATATTTCACTATTCCGGAGTGTTCGTTTCATTAAACTGGTTATATTTACGCATCAGCTCGCGTATAACCTTCCAGAAAGCGATTTAAAGCCTGAAATCGAACAAGAAATGATATGTGCAAATGATACACATATTTTTACAAATCCCAAGTATGAAACACAATATCTCATTGATTTGGTATTTGTTTGATGGTCACGGAGGCACAGTTGTCACAGCTCATCCTTTGCATCGACCTTTTTTATCAAACGTGGAGTTTAATTCATTCGGAACCACATCTTTCGTCCATCTCTTCATAACGTATTTGTTTGGTATTTCTTTAACTCCAAAAATCTTGAAAAGAAAATAGATGTGTTTACATAGCAACCCGTACTGCTCGAAACGTAAACAACTACATTGCGCAGTTACATTTTCTTCAAGTTTCTTGAAACACACCTACAGAAACAAAAAACAAAATCAAAAATTAAAATCGCATGGGTGGGTGAACAAAATCGCATGTGTAAAAAAAGGTTTCTTGAAAAATAATTTAAAATCGCATCGAAATTCATCAAAATTACATGTTGTAAATATGTTATGTATTACCTCTAAAAACCCTTCTCCATGAGATTTAAAATCTTTCAACGATATCCTTAACTGGTTACCCTCAATTTTGGTGTCCATCGACAGACATTCACTAATAGTTCTGTATATCTCTGTCTGCTGATCGAAGAATATAGACCTGGTGTATATCTTAGCAGCATCTGCTTCCAGAGTAGCTTTGCTCCAATCATCAGGCTCAGTATATCTTGATATATGATCATTCTTTCTATGATTGAACCTTTGGACATCCATTGAACCGTCAAAATGATTCATAAACTTTACAAGAGTGAGTTGTGAATTCGCCACCTGGCAAAAAATGGTTCTCACTCTCTGATCTTGAAGTTGTTCACGTAAGTCCAGACATTGGCTCATGGCGATAAAAAGCCGGAATCCACATGGATCTCATCACAAACATATCATCAATCCATTTATTTTCGGTAAGATCGAACTCAATCATTACCAACTTCCACTCTCTCTCAAATACTTCTAGCTCAATGGATTCGGTCCATACAATATCGCACATCTTCCTTTTAAAATCCTCATTATTGCACAACTTGTGTCCAACCTACACAAATAAATGCTTTTATTATCAACATGTAACAAATATATATTGTAAAGAAAATGGTAATGACACACAATATAGCATAGTCAACCTTGTCTGCCACTTTTTTCATTATGTGCTACATGCACAATCTATGTCTGCTGATAGTAAAATTACCCTCGATAGCCTGTTGTAACGCTCCGCATTTTCTGTACTTTCCATATTTAGAAAAGTGTATACACATTTTTATTTTTAGAAACTTGTATTCTTACTTCTTTTCAATCCTTGTAATCTCGAGACTTTAACCATAATGGAAATCGTATTTTTATATCAACCTTGTTTAATCATACATGCATAATATGTAATCAGTTGCGAAATGCAAGTTTTAATTTAAAACCAAGACATACATCAAGATTATATTTTCTCGGAATCCCATTCATACATGTATCATACTTATAATATACCTGCATACACCTTTATAGCATAAAATAACCAACAATACAAGTGCAAGGACTAAAAATAAAAATTTTCATCTCCCCAACCACTTTCTTTAATGTCCTAACCTCCAACCAACTCTTTTGATACCCCTCCTAACTCCCAACCACCTTCATTTAAACCTCAACCACTTAACCCTCTTATAAATACCAACTCTAACACCTTCCAAACACTTGCACCACCTCCAAATTACTTCCAAACTCTCTCAAATCTCCAAGATTTTCAACTTTGTGTAAAAAGTTCAAGAACCAAAATTGGTAACTTTGGTGTTCCAACAAATCAAGAATCGTCAAACTCACTAAGTAAAAATTTCTTCGCAAACCAATTTTGTGATGATGATGCACGGAACTTAGTAGGATGTTTAGAAACGCATTTAAACTTTAAATACTTGTTGTTTTGTAATTCATTTGTTTCAACTTGTTGTATTCGATTTCAAACAATGTAATTGATTCCTTTAGCAATGAAATGAAATTTATTATTTAAATACTTGTCACAATTTAGTGTTATGAGTAATGAGCAATCTATTTCGTCTCACTCCGATGTTTCTGCCATCGGTAGGGGTGTGGCACCTATTTCATCGCAGGGTCCTGGTTTGTCACTACTACCTTTGGCTGACATCCAAATGACTTTACAAAGGAATTGAGAAGCCATTTATAAGGCTCAATGCTCTCCGATGCCAACAACCCAACTCCAAGGGTTACATTTTGACAATGGTTGTCTATGCCAGTAAACGGTACAAACACCATCTTATACCTACACACAAAATAAATTAAAAATTATTGCAACAAGGAACATTTTTTAGTAACATGCGATTTTGCTAGTTTATTGTGCGATATATTGAACTCCTAACTTCCATAATTTACAAACATGTTAATGTGCGAAGTATTGAACTCCTAACTTCCATAATTTACTAACATGCGATTTTTCCAGATTATAAATTCACACAACTTGCAAAAAACATTAAAAATAAATTCATGAAACACTTACTTGTTTGTTTTAAAAGTAGCATCAAACGATATTACATCCCCGAACTCCATGAAGTTACACTTGCATAACCCATCAGCCCAGAACAAACCAGTCAACCGCTTGTCCTCATCAACTGAATATTCAACGAAAAATCGACTAAATATTCTTTTTTATCGGTCAACCTATTGATCACCATGTCCGCATCATATTCTCCTATATAGCTATTTATTCAAGCTCTGAATTTTTTGCAATCATCAATAGTGGCGTCAACTTTCTCAAAACGACCATATCGTTTTCACATTATATGAAAGGCTTTAACCAGGCCAAGGTTTAGAGTCCCCAATTACTATATCATTTCGTCTTGGACTTCTTACAATTTCCTGTAAGCTGGGTGCATATGAAGATCTTCAGGACATATAAACTGATGATTATGGCTATCAACAAATTTCTTGACTGTAAATGATGTCCCATCCACCGAACCAAGCATAATTTGCGCTTTGTATCCAGTTCTAATGGTTCCTCTAAGGCTTTTTAGCCTTTATGAGCATCATCAATAAATAGTGCCTTGTGTCCCTCTTTTGAGCACACAAAATATTTAGTTTTGATTACCCCACCACTGTGGGTTTCACCACCTTTCCAGACAGAAAAACCAGCTAACTTTGCATATGTTTGGTAAAAGACATATGCTTGTTCAATGGAATTAAAATGCATACCAACCACAGGTGTAGTTGATGCTTCGACCTCAGGAATATAAACCCTTTCATCTACAAAATTAAATAAAAGGATAAAAAAATACAATTTATTAAGAACTAGTAATCCAACATGTTTTACATATAATGAAAGCTACATGCGATTTATGGTGTCATTCTATGCAAAAACATCATGTTATGACTTTTATAACATGCGAATTGTTTAACTTATCACCTGTGAAAATAACAATTTGATTCCATGTTTTATACATGCGAATTATGATATCATAACATGCGAAACCAACGTGTTATACCTTTGATCACATGCGAATTGTTATACTCTTGACATGCGAAGTTAAAAACAATTTGATTACATATCAATTACCTCTCTAATAACATTTAAAAGCATTAGAATCAATTACAGTCACAAAATCATTACACCGATTATAAAAAACAAAATTAACAACTTACTATTGGAACACACGTTTACAACGTTTGCATTTACAGAATTAGGATTTCTGACTTCCTAATTTGTAACTCTCTAATTACCAGCCAATTGAACGTGATCACTAACGAATTCAGCATCTTCAAAATCAACATCTGTATTTCTTCCAGTGCTGCTTTGTGGATCCATAACCTTTAGGAGTATGTGATCGCCAACGTCAAATTCAAGAGGCTTGCGACATTTATCGGCGTAAATTTTCTGACGACTCCGAGCTTTCAGTAGGTTGTCTCGAATTTGGAGGATTTTGTTAGTCGTTTCTTGCAGTAACTCAGGACCGGTAATTTACGCATCCCCGATCTCGTGCCATACAATAGGCGATCGACATTTTCTTCCATATAATGCCTCAGATGGTGCCATTTGGATGCTAGAGTGATAACTGTTATTGTACGAGAATTTGACTAAAGGTAAATGTGAATCCCAATTACCACCGAAATCTATAACACACGAGTGAAGCATATCTTCGAGGGTACGAATCGTGCGTTCAGTCTGACCGTCGGTCTGGGGATGGAAAGCAGTACTAAGATTGAGGGTAGTACTGAGAGCAGATTGAAATGTTTCCCAAAGACACGAGGTGAATCAACCATCGCGGTCAGAGATGACATCACGAGGTGTCCCGTGTCGACAAATAACTTCGTCGGTATAGATTCGAGCTAATCGTTCTACCTTGTACTCTTCCCGTATCGGTAGAAAGTGAGCGGATTTGGTAAGACGGTCAACGATAACCCAGATGCTGTCGTGACCTGATGGCGTGCGCGGGATTTTCATTATAAAATCCATAGCTATACTCTCCCATTTCCACATCGGGATTTTGGGTTGGACAAGTAAGCCAGAGGGGCGTTGATGTTCAGCCTTGACTTTCGAACAAGTCAGGCATTTCGAAACGTAGATATCGATATCCTTCTTCATGCCTGGCCACCAGTACTTGTAGCGAAGGTCCTGGTACATCTTATCGGCACCGGGATGAATGGAATATCGCGATTTGTGGGCTTCGTCTAGCAGAATCTGTCGTAAATTGGTACGCTTGGGAATCCAAATTCGGTCTAGATAATTGAAAATACCATTCGATTTATTCACCAGTTGTTCGCCATTATTGATGATCCTTTCTTTCTTCAAAGTTCATTCCGTAAAACAAGCATGTTGGGCGTCACGGATAAGAGCTTTGAGATTGTGCTGGGCTTGAGTATTATGAATGCTATGCAAATAGCTTCATCGAATGAGAGCGTCGGCAACAACATTTGCTTTGCCTGGGTGGTAGCGGAGGATTTCAACCCATCGGCGTTGGCGCACATTCAGCTCTTTCTGGTTAAAGATGTGTTGTAGGCTCTTGTGGTCGGTGAAGACCATACACTTGGTACCGTAGAGGTAGTGTCGCCAAATCTTCAACGCAAAAACAATTGCACCAAGCTGGTGATCGTGGGTTGTATAGTTCTTCTCGTGGATCTTGAGCTGTTGAGATGCGTACGCGATAACCATGTCTCGTTGCATGAGAACACAACCAAGACCGAGGTCAGAGGCATCGCAGTAGACTACGAAATCGTCGTTTCCATCGGGTAGTGATAGCATGGGAGTAATACAAAGCACAACTTTGAGAGTTTGAAAGGCCTTCTCTTGTTCAGTTCCCCAAACAAAAGGTTTGTCTTTGTGCGTAAGCGAGGTAAGTGGTACATCGATCTTCGAGAAATAAGCGATGAATCGGCGATAGTAACCCACCAATCCAAGAAAAGAACGAACTTCGGACGGGTTCCTTAGTGTAACCCAATTCTTAACAACTTCAATCTTCGTAGGATTAACATGAATTCCTTGACTATTGACAATGTGACCGAGGAATTGAACCTCCTCAAGCCAGAATTCGCATTTGGAGAATTTGGCATAGAGACGGTTTCCCTGGAGTAACTCAAGAACCAAACGTAGATGTTGTGCGTGTTCGGTTTTTGACTTGGAATATATCAGGACATCATCGACAAATACGATGACGAAGCGGTTGAGAAAGGGTTTATACACGCGATTCATCAGATTCATGAAAACTGCGGGAGCGTTAGTCAAACCAAATGACATAACAACAAACTCGAAATGACCGTATCGGGTTCGAAAAGCGGTTTTGGGTATATCTTCCTCCTGAATTCATGACTGGTGATTTCCTGAGCGTAGATCGATCTTCAAGAAACACGTAGCACCTTATAGTTGATCAAACAAATCATCGATTATAGGCAAGGGATAACGATTCTTGATAGTAAGCTTATTCAATTCCCTGTAGTTGATGCACATCCAGAACGATCCGTCCTTCTTTTTGACGAAAAGAACAGGCGCACCCCAAGGAAAGGTGCTAGTGCGAATGAAGCCTTTATCAAGCAGTTCCTGGAGCTGACTCGAGAGTTCGCACATTTCAGATGGAGCGAGACGATAAGGCGCTCTAGCAACAGGATTTGCTCCAGGAATGAGGTCAATTCAAAAATCGATATCACGAGTGGTTGGTAAACCAGGTAAATCGTCGGGAAAAACGTTGGGGAATTCACAAACAATGGGAACATCTTTCACTCGTGTCTTCCCTTCCTTTTCCTTCGCTACTACGATGTGCGCCAAGAAAGCTTGGTATTCCTTGGACACACAACATGAGCTGCAACTTCTTCGAAGCGACTTCGCCGTAAACACATAATTGATCACCGTTTGCGAGAGAGAAGCGGATCATTTTATTGAAGCAAACGATTTTAGCATGATTCTCCCGAGGGAAATCCATACCTACTATGACATCAAAGCTACCAAGTTGCATCGGGATGAGATTAATCGGGAAAACGTGACCGTTGAGATCGAGAGTACAGTCACGCAAAACGGACCTAACAGTGACGGTTCTTTCAGTGGAAACTTCTGACGGGCGTTGATGTTGAAGACTTGCCCGCAGGCTGTTTGCTGATCTGGCTGCTGCTTCTGCTGGTATTGTTGCTGTTACGGTGCTGGCTGCTGCAGCTGCTGTGGCTCTTGCTTCACCACTCTATTTGGGTAGACGTTTGCGAAGTAGTTGAGATCACCACACGCAAAGCAGGCTCTTGCATGAGCAGGAGCTGCTTGTTGTCCTTGCAGAGCTGGTAGAGCAGGAGCTTGAGTTGGGGCTGGAGCTTGGCGAGGACCGGTACGACAGTTATCGGTGAAATGGCTGTACAGGTTGCGGTGAACACAAAACCGGCATGCGATTCCAACCAGTTGATGATAAGTACAAGTAGGGCAGAGTGGGTGTGGGCCAGTATATGCACGCTTGGTGGCAGTGCATTGGCCACAGGCGGCGCTACTTGGCGGTTCTGCGGTTGCGGTTGAGCCGGTACAGCTTGGAGTGGAGCGGCAGTTACTGCACAGTTCCTGTTGCTGGAGTTGCTGTTCTTTCTCTTGTAGCGTGAGGACCTTGAAGATTGCGATGTGGCGGTTTTAGCGGTGGGAGCAGTGGTAACTTGGTGCAGAGTCTTGGAGGCTTTATCAAAGTAACCAGCCCTGACTCGCTTGTCGTTAATCTCGGTAGTGAGCAGGTAAGTTTCCTCGATAGTTGTCGTCTTTGCAGCTTGGACGAAGTCAGCAACAAAATCCGGCAGAGCACGGATGTATTTCTTGATGGTTATCTCGGGGGTAGTAACTTGACCTGGACATATGATACTCAGCTACTTAAAGCGAGCAGTTAAACCAGCGTTGTCATCACCATCCTGTTTGATATGCTAGAACTCGTCCTCCAGCTTCTGGAGCTCATGAGGTGGGCATAACTATTTCATCATAATGTCCTTCAACTCATCCCACGTCAGCCCATAGGCTGCATCATTCCCTCGTTTGTTGCTCTCGGCAGTCCACCAATCCAGAGCCCGGGATTGGAAGATGCCGGTGGCGTTAACAGTGCGAAGGTTTTCCGGATAGCCGCTTTGGTGCAGGGTGACTTCAATTGAATCAAACCATTGAAACATGGCCGTAGGCCCGTCTTCTACGGTAAATTCTTTGGGACCGCATGCTTTGAACTGCTTGAAGCTAAAAGTGGCTTTAGGAGTATCAGTCCTGGATTCTTCAGAGGACTTTTGCCATTTGCTTTGCGACTAGTGCAGCGATGCGTTTGTCCTCTTGGTTTTGGCGTGCGGAGCGAGAAGTGTGAGATCCGAATGACGACATTGTCTACAATAGACATCGTCACAGGACTCAAACACAATTTCGATTAACCCTAGTATAGTCTAGTGATTACACCAAAAGCTACTTTATATAAAGCTCAGGAACACGTCTAATCACACAATTACGTTGGCACATAATCCACAGAAGCACGTAATCACATAAGCACGTAGTCCACGTAAGCACGGAAGCACATAATCCACATATTCACTATATTTTGTACGTATTCACCTACATATATTGCACGTATTCACCTATCTTTCACAGCGTCGTAAATCGATCGAGTATTGCGAGTAAGATTAGCGATTGTGAATAACACAAGCGATTAGTTAGCGTTTTGAGGTAAATGTGCAGTGCGAGTTGTGTGGGTTGATCAAAGCGATCAGCGAAAAGCGTGTAAATCACCAAAATCAAAACACATAAACACCTAAAATCACATAAAACACATAAAATTCGCATAAAATCGATAAATCTCAGAGTCGGCGGTTTGCGGGCTCAGAATCGAAACACATAAAATCGAAGAGAGATTGTCTTGGCTTGATAGACGTTGACCACCCAAAGTGGTTCGACTATTCTCAAGGATGTCAAGTACGCGCTTCGGCCTAATAGACTGTGCTCTATCACCGGCATACGATGAATGACACGCATCTTTTCGGTTATTCGCAAAACTCGAGTCGTTGGAATCCATCGAGACTTTGGTGAGAGTTTTGTAAAACCAGAATGTAGGGCAGAACAAGTCATCAAGATTCGGGTCTCACCCCTACCTTAGCGACTCCATTCATGTTTGTGTGATAGAATTACGATATAGATAAGGAGATTCGCGTCGGAGTATGGATTTCACTCCAGATCCAACGCAAATTCTCGTGTTGATAGTAAAAATAGTGTGTCGAACGGGTGATTTGGTAGAGAGATTGCGGTTTTCACACCTAATCTCAACCAGATCATCCGTTTGCGTGTGTGGCCAGCCTTAGGAAAGGTTGATCTTGCGCGAAACTGTAGTATGCGATGCTCATGCAAGAGTGTAGTGTACAATGAGTTCGAGCGAGAATATCAAGTAAGCTCGTGCAAAACCCCTACCGGGCATGTACAAGTTGGTCTGTTGGTACTTAGACTATAGACTAGGTTGATTCTAAGACATCGACCCAGACTAGATCGAGTCTTTCCTAATTCCCAATAGTTATGGCTCTGATACCAATCTGTCACACCCTAACCGATGGCGGAAACATCAGGGCGCGGCACTGAGCGAAACAGATTGTCCAAGAGAATCCATAACAACTATTATATTACCAAATATTTAGCGTTCACGTCCCATACCATAAACATATAAGATAAAAACATTTATTACAGATAATGTTCTAAAAAACAAACATTGTTCCGACAACTCAAATTTTATTAGATTTGTTTCTAGACTCCATCCTAGCTTGATTCCAGCAAGTAACAAGCAAAGCATCCTAAACACCTGTCACATACGTTAAAATAGAAGTCAATACACATAGTGTAAAGGTGAGCATACAAGTTTAATAGTATAATAGTAGCGAAAGCGAGTTTACGCATAACCAGCATGTAACATGTATATTGTGAAGCAAGTAGGTTATCAACAATGAAATATGCACAGATGTGACTGCGAGTTGTAGAATGCGCAACACATATCACCACCGTGACATGTGAGAAAAGCCCTTAACAACCCTTGTCCACGACAGGTGCTGAGTCCAAACTATAGTACTATCGTTGCTAAGGTGTCAGGCAACAATCACTGTGTAAACATAACATACAAGCATTCATCGAGTAACACGTATAACAAGCAGTAACGGTTAGCGTTTAAAAGTGTTTGCGTTGTGTGTCGATTGTGATTTGAATAAGTAACGTATGTAACACCCCAAAAGTGCTTAAAGCAAAAAGGGATCGAGTATACTCACAGATTGTGTTTAGTAAATAAACACTCTCTTGTATTGAAAGGAGCGCTGGGGAATTAGCCTGAACAGAATGGTAGCGTAAGTGATAAACAGGGCGTAAAATGATGCGAAGTGAATGAGTGACGAAAGGACATCCGAACGGATGGCAATCCAGACGGATGGTCATCCGGTCGGTTTGCCATTTGCTTGGGATGGATATGTTTGTGTATGATGGCTTTGAAGTTTTCGTTGTAGTATTTTAAAATCAGAGAAGTATCTCTACCCTTCAGCTTGTTCGATCGAACGGTCGTCCGGTCGGATGGCTATCCGTCCAAGTGAGACATTTCTCAGAGAATAACTTCACAGCAGAATGGTCATTTGACCGGATGGTCATCCGATCAGATGGCCATTCGCTGGTTTTGGTTATGCTTTGAAAATGTTGTAAAAGTTTAAGTGTTGAAGACCAATGTCATCCGATCAGATTGTCGTTCGATCGGATGGCAATCCAATCGGATGGTAGTCCGTTTAGTGACTTACTCGTTTTGAAATTCGTTAAGTCTAAAAGTTCCTGGTTTGATCGATACGGTATGACAACGTGTTAAACAACGGGAATTCCCTCAAGTCCAAGTTATCCGATCGGACGGGAATCACCCCATTCTGATCAGTTAACTATTCTTGACGATTGTTCATGTTCAACCCGCTGATTCGGTTATCTCATTGATAGGAATCAGATCTCAGACTGACACATCACTAGAGAATGAGTGAAAGGCCTGAATGAGCTCCGATTCTATCCGTTTTGAGTGCATGAGTGTAAAAGGGTTGAAAGAAAAGTTACAAAAACATCTTTCAATCCTTCCACTCTTGAAAGTGTTTAGATTTATGCAAAATCCGTGTTTAATCATGTTGAAATCTCTTAGATCTGAGTTGTTCTTGGTGGAATGAGGTCAAATATTGAAGTTCATAAGAACCCCATGATGACATCATCCTGGAACACCTCAAATCAGCCGATTTCATGGTTAAAAGTGGAGATTCAAAGGTGAAAATGATGAAGAAGTGTGTGAAGATCAAAGATGTACAAGATTTGGGTTGAAAACTTATAAGAATCATGAGAAATCGAGAGAAAAGAGGGCTGGAACGTGCTGGTCGGATGAGAGAGCTGTCACATCATGAACAGTGATGTGACAGGGCTATTTATAGATTGCCAAAAGAGGAAAGTTGGTGCAGGTGTGCGAACGAAGTGTGGTCGGCGATTAAATAGCAATTTATTAACAAGTACTCCACATAATACAACTAAAGAAATTAAAATTAGAGTATCGATTATAAATCGAGAAGTACAATCAATAATTAAGCAAGGAGTGACAGATCGCAATTAGCAATCTTTTCTTCCTTTGACTTTGACTTGTACTTTGACTTTCCAAAAGTCGGGTTGTTACATTAAATAACATGAAAATAAACATAAGAAAATAATCATCTAACACCTATGACACTTGTTCTTGACACTATGAAACTCCAAAAGAGTTAAATGTTTTCATGGAACAAGGTTCCATTAGAATCGTGACAAGTTTTCAAGGCTAAAGATGATATAATCTACTAGCTTGACGAATGTCCATTAGTTCATCAGCAAGAGTTCGATTATTTTAATGTTACATAAGCATTACATAGTGTATATTATATGTTAAGCATGAGATAGAGGGATGAATCCCCCATTTAGGAACCTCTTTAGAATTCATACAAATCATGCATGAGGTAGGAAGAACAAAGCTCCCATTTAGGTACCTCCATTGTTCACCACTACACTTATTGTCATAAACAACAAGGAGGGTCATGAACTTACAAGTATTAATGAAATAATAACAACTAATCTATGGAAAAACGTCAAGTAGTGAGTGGATTTCTATGAAGGATAGCCCAAGCTAGTCCAACTATCACACATTCATCAAGCTTCAAGCTTGAACACTACTTGTGGGTAAAACCCTAACTAAAACAGAATGTTTGTGAGGTTTTAACCTCTGATTTAACATGTCTCAGCCTTGTTTTTAATCCCAACTAACCATTCAATTGATTATGAGCATTAGGACATAGGTTTGAGATGAGATAAACTCAAGTTTAGCTAAGTTTAACAAAGTTTAAGTGAAAACAGAAAGTAACAGTCCACTTTGGAGCCTTTTTGGTGACATTCTAGAGCTTGGTTTTCCATGGAAAACCTGTGGAAATGTTCCTAAGGTTGTTCCAAGCAAGTGGGAAAAAGAATGGATGAAAAAGACTAAGTATTGAGTGAGTTATGCTCACTTTAGTGAAGTGTGCTGATTCTGCTTGAACTTCTGATTAACAGCAGATTGGGAGCTGATTTGAGAGTGTTGTGGATGATTTGCAACGTGTAAAATGCTTGGAAAGCACTTGGGTTTTAGAAGGGAGGAATAGGGTTGGGTTAGGTGTGACTTAAATGCAAGAAAACATGTTTAAACTTCAAACAAACACCAAAAACCCGCCCAAAACACGAGCTTATTAACTTTCTGCAAACTAGGCTGCTCTCCCGGGCCGCGTAAGGGTTAGGCCAAGTGGGTCGTGGCCCGTGACTCTCCTCCAGGGTGGTCCAAGTTTGAATTTTGGTAAGAATGGTCCTCATACTTCCATATTTGCACGCTTCAAGTATATTTTAAGGTGTTTTAAGTCCAAGAAACATGTTTAAAGGTACGATGTGTAAATGAATCATAAAAACATTATAAAATAAGCATAAACAAGTATATTTGTCGAGATTTAGTGTCAAGATTGTGTAAATTTAGCATATAGATCACAAGTTTGCAAGTTTGACACATTTTGCACAAATTGTGAACAAAGTGTCACATGTTTAGTATTTTTGAACGGAAGAACATATACGGAGTGTATATAACATAAGTGTAACGAAAACACGAATTTCATTATGATTCAAATCTCGGATTTTACATCGATTACAAAGAAAGAACGATTACAAGATTACAAGGTTTCCAAAAATAGAATTACAAGCAATGGTTTCCAAATATAGAAAGTACGAAAAACGGGGCGTTACAATCACCACCGAGGGACTAATGCCCTTCAAATCTGCAACGGTCCACCCAATAACCACTCTATTGGTGACCAACACTGCCATTAACTTCTCCTCTTGCTCTACGGTCAAGTTTGATGCATTGATGACTGGAAGCGTGTTGCCCTCACCCACATAAGCATACTTGAGATGGGCAACGCCTTCAACTCCACAACCAGAGGCTCTACCAATGATGTCTTTAACTTTGTTTCAATCTTCTCCAGAAGACTTTCCACTTGGTGACTCCAAGGGGGTCTTCCTTCTTTCACCGCCATCACCTCCATCTTTCTTTCCTCCTCATCCATGCTCCGATTCGTCTCCCCTTGTAACCTGTCAAACATGAAACATTCATCTATTGTGTTTTCCTCTTCGACACCCATGTCGCATAGAGGTATACACTCGTCAATAATGTTCTCCATATAGCATTCGTCGTTAACTAGAGGATCCGTTAATCCGGAAAAAAACATTCAGCCACAACCGACGGTTACCGAACGTCAAGTCGACCGTGCCCGATTTGCAATTGATTTGGGCATTTATGTTGCCAAAAATGGTCGACCAAGGATAACCGTTGGTTGCTTGTTTCAGTCTAAAGAGACATAATCTAGTGCAAGAAAGTCCACCAGATAGTAAAAGTCCTCGGCCTTGACAATTACATCCGTGACTATCCCACAGGGTAGTTTGGGTGTCAAGTCGGCTAACACCACGGTGGTGTTCGATGTTTGAAGTGGACCAAATTCGTATTGGTCATACAAACTACCCGGCAAGATGCTCACACTCGCCCCGAGATCCAAAAGTGCCCGAGTCATTTTAAATTCACCCACTTGTATTGAAACAATGGGCACCCCCGGATCTTGCAACTTTGGTGGAAGTGCACCCGAAAGAATCGAACTCACGTTTTCAGTTAAATCAACTTTCTTAGGAAACTTGTGAGTTCGATTTTGGGTACATAATTTCTTCAAGTACTTAGCATATGAGGGTACTTGTTCGATTGCATCTAAGAGTGGCAAATTGAATTTCACTTGTTTAAAAATCTCCCACATCTCTTCTTGTTCTAGGCCACTTTTGTTACCACTTTCTTAGATGGTCCCAACAAAGCTTTGGGATAAGGGGCGATATTAACCTCCACACCCTTTTCCTTAGCCTTTAGGACGGGGACGGTCACAACGGGGGTACTTTTATCAATTTTAAAAGAACTTTTATTTTGACCCGTTTGACCGTCGTCAGCCTCCTCATCACTAACATCCTCCACCACCCCTTCAACAAACTGGGGTGATGGTGGCTCAACACCACTATCAGTGAATCAACCACTACATAAAGAAATTTTATTAATTGGTACCTCACGTGTGCTTTTCGAGCTGGACTCTTGATGCTTAGGGTTTACGGTGGTGTCACTTGGAAGTCTTCCTCCACTTCCTCGCATTTGAACCATTTCTTTCGCAAGTTGACCAACTTGCTTTGCCAACGCCTCTTGGGATTTATCCCTCATCTCATTAACTCTCTTCATTTCCTTGATGTCGCTACTAGACTTGTTCACCACATTCAATAGCGTATCTATCTTTACACCTAAATCGTCACCACCACCTTGTTTGTTCACCAACTTGCTACCATTACCCCCTTGGTTGTAACCCCTTTGATAGTTATCCTGGTTTTGGTACCCTTGGTTACCACCTCCTTTCTTGTAATTATTGCGTTGGTAAACCCCTTGGCTACCGCCTTGTCGGTTTTGATATAATGAACCACCTTGATTTCCCGATTGAAAATTCGGGTTCATTTGATTCGAGGCGTTACCATACCTAAAGTTCGGATGGTTCCTCAAACCCGGTTGATAAGTGTTGGAGTTCATGTCGTATTGCTTTCGGTCTCCAAACACTTGATTCACCTCTTCGGTGGCTTGTGCCATATTCACTTGGCACTATTCGGTCCGGTGACCTATGTCCCCACAATCCCCACATGCCGCAAACTGAACTGCCCCCACATCCTTTTTCTTCATGCGAGCCAACTCCCGCTCTAAAGTGGCAATTCTATCCTTTGCACTCGAATCAAGATCATGCAACGAACAGGAAACGAGGTGCTTTTAGGCTCTATCCACCTTAGCAACTGCCTTGGAGTTTTTGCTCATTCTCTCCAAGAATGCCCAATCGTCTCCTTCGTGATTGTTCAACAAAGTACCGTTGCTTGCGGATAATAGGTATTTGTGATCTTCCGAATCTAACCCCGCACGAAACACTTCAATAATTCCCATCTAGGAACTTGATGGTGAGGGCATTTCCGAACCAATTCCTTGAAACAAGTAAGGGCCTTGTGTAACAATTCTCCTAATAACTGTTGAAAGGATCGAATCTCATCTCGTGCATCATCGGTCTTCGCTATCGAATAGTATTCATCAAGAAACACTTGTTGCATTTCAGCCCAAGTGCAAATACTATTTGCTGAAAGTGTAAGGAACCACTGTTTAGCTTTGTCTTTCAACGAAAACTGGAATAACCTTTGCTTCACTTCCTCTATCTCGAAATTGTGACCCCCAATTGTGCCACATATAGTAGAAAATTCTGCCAAATGAATGTATGGCTCGTCATGCGTCCTACCATTATAATGAGGTAGGATGTTGATATAGTTGGGCTTGCATTCGAATGATTTCACTCCCCGAGGTGGAGGAACAATTAGTGAGTCGTTTTCGATGACCACCAGTCTAAATTGACCTTTCACACCCCGTGGAGCTCCTTGATTCGGTTATTGACGATAAGGACCGTTGACTTCTTGATTTGATGGTCTACGATTTCCCCTTCGATCACCACCACTATCACCGCCTTGATTACCGCCTCCCACGAATTGAGGAATCCGGTTATGGTTGACGTTGTTATTATAATTTTCGTCATCCCGATTCCGTTGACTGTTGTTTCGTGGTTGACGATTATTGCCGTTCCCGTCATTTCTACCATAATCCTAACCATACCCCTCAGTGTTCCCCACAAAAATGGCATTTTGATAGCCCATGTCTTCATACTCAAACCCTCGAGCATTGTAGAAATTCCCCATGTTGTCATCACCCCATACGTCATCTTCAACTTTCTCATTATAATTCCCACCGTCATCTGAGTATTCAGAGTGAACACTCACATGTTTTGGCGAGTGATAACCGGGAACACTAGACGGTTCGTCTTCGGGAATATTGTTTCTCAAATCATCGAGATTGAGAAACTGAGCTTTGCTCGCGCGATTGCCACAATTTTGGTTAACTCCATGGTTGGCGTTAACATTCCGATTGTTGAGGTTGGGTGGTAATAGGTTTTGTCGGTTTGGATTTTGTGGTGGAGGTGTGGGTGTACGTTAGTTATTGTTGTGATTCAGGCCACGAGTTTGAAAGAGTGGTGTTGGTGGTCTTGAGTTTTTATCGCCGCTCGGTTGGTTATTTTGAACGTTTTGGGTTGAGTGGAATTGACCATGATATTGAAATTGATGTTGGTTTTGGTTGTTGGGTTGGTTGGGGTTTTGAGGATCCATTGAACTCGGTCCAACGGATTGTGTAGATGGTGAGTTGGTGAGTTGGTGTTGAGTGGGTCAGAAGCAAGAGTTGCCTCTAACCGGTTGGTTAAGTTCTTTCTTATAACCCGCTCAATTTCCAGTTCAAACACTAATGGAAAGGTCCTCTCGGAATGGCGTGTATACATGCACTACTTGTAATCTGCACAAGTAACACACCCGCATAACACAAAAGTAGAAACGATATAAAGAAACAAGCAATTAAACAGGTAATAACAAAATCAACAATATCCAATCACAAAGCGCATGAACTCCCCGGCAACGGCGCCAAAATTTGATCGGAGTGTTCGCGCTCCGGTAAAGATAATATTTATAAACCCGATTTACCTTTATTGTTGAAGAGTTTGTGGTCTATGTATAGATGAGATTGATTTTTAAGAATGTCATAATTATTATGAAGCTTGCTATGAAATTTGTTAATTTGTTTATGTGAAAAGAGACATTGGATTAAACCAACGAGTTTGGTTTTAAAATGATTATTACTAAAACTTGAATGCTTTTGATTACACGAAAACTTGATTGTTAATTAAAACAATAATTTGGAATAAGGTTCACACCCGGCTCGGTAATTGAAGACTTAGGGTTTCTACACGTTTTAGATTCAATTCAATTGCAAAAGTGATTAACGGAAATAGTGTCGCATGGCTTAGGTGCCAAGAGCTATCAACGTCATAGACGACGGACCTTAATTCACTTCGTTACCAAGAGCATGTAAATCCTAACCTTGATAAGGCATAAGTGCACAAATTCATTTCGCAAAGTCAAATTTTATAATCATTCGACAATTCACAAATTCAATTCAAATACACGACATTTATCAAAGGTTTCAAAATCAAAATACAACTTGTCATGAAACAAATCTCAAAACAATGTTTAAACCCTAAAATCTTACAAAAACCTACACCGGGGTGAAACTCGAGAGGATTACCCGCTCACGGTAGACGGAACTTGATCATCGAATGATTGGAGCTTGAACTTGAGCATCTTGAAGCCTTGAAAGTGATGAAGATGGTGGTTAGGGTTTGGGATGGATGATAGTGATGAATGGATTGAAGATTAGATGATGATTATGATGGTGGAGGATTAGGGTTATCAATTAGTAGAATGATTCGGATGTTGGGTAATGATTGAGGAAGATTGGAGATGGTATGGATGATGTTGTTGGCTCCAAAGATGGTTTCAAACTTCAACAAAAATGTAACTCCTTGAAAAAGAACCCACAAGTGTGTTTAACTCGTCCAAAATTGAACAACAAACAAATTTCCGTCGGGCACCAGGGGCAGGCGTCGCCGAAGCCCTATGTAAAATGCATTTGTTTGTTGACGAGTTATCTTGCTGCCTATGCCAATTTTCATCGACGCAGTGTGTCGCCGATGGCCCTTGTAAGGTGTATTTTCCTGTTTTCTCATATCTCGCGTTTCCGGTTGATCCCATTTGCTCCTGGTGCTTTGAATTGCTTCCAAATAGCTCCTTAAACTCGTTAGACTTGCAAAACACAATTCCAATCAAAAGTAGGCTATTCGAAACTAAAAGCTATGTAAAAACTATGGGTGTGCATGGGTCGGTTTTGACCAAAAATCATAACCATAACCGCGATGTTGGTTATTGGATAACCATAACCATAACCGATAAGTTATGGTGGTTATGGTTATTCGGTTTTGATGGTTATAACGGGTCGGTTATGGGTGGTTAACTATGTATTTAGCTTAGCTAAAAATAGCTTATTTTTTTAAGACGGAATAAATTGTTATTGCATATTTGTATATATTAGTATATTACATAGTATTAAAAAAACTATATATAATCGATAATATTAATACCAATTATTATTATCGAATATTCAAATAAAGTGATATGATACATTCTATAAATTCAAATAAACATTCAACCAAAACCACAAAATGATATGAAAAACTCATAAGTACTAAAAATCTTCAGTAAAACAACAAATATTAAAAATATGGTGAAAGTCCTAAATCCTACAAAGATTTATTACATGTCGGTTCGGTTATGGTGGGTATGGAAAAAATGATAACCATAACTGACCCGCTACTTTCGGTTTTCAAAAAAACCATTAACCGACCCACCTGTTTTTTATTTGGTTTGGTTTTTTTGGTTCAGTTTTGTCAGTTAATTCGGTTATGGTTCAGTTAATTCGGTTTTTTGCACACCCCTAGTAAAAACATAAACTTAAACATATTAGAACACCGGTATTTAACCACGCATCAATAAGCATTCGAAACATTATAGTATCAAATGGAGAACTGAAAATAAATATGTGTATATATTTATTTTTGACAAATATTAAACATGATATGAGTATATCCTTTCATATATCACTTGACTACGTGTATTCACACTAAAAGTTATAAGGATTTATTTTTGTATAAATTTATATACGTGTCCTTACACATTAAATTGTATACATATCTTCGTATTAATATATGTATATTTATGTACACACCTATGAGGGTTTCTTAACTTACTCGTGGTAACGAGTATACCATCGGGTCATAGGTTAGTGTATCGATAGAGCTCGACCACATGTGAAACAACTTTACTCTAGTATTGGTTACTTATGATGTGCTAATATTGTTAGGGATGTGTTGGTGAATATTAGCATGCAATGCAGTTTGTGCCGCTGACACATAGTACTATTGGATATAACACGCACCCTAAGGTGAGTTCACGGCCCCTACTCTTTTAAATGTTTTAAAAACACGGGGGAGAAAGCATGCGCTACATTATGGTTAAGTAATGTCACATTACGGTAAAGTAATTTCATAATGCTACGGTAAGGTAACATCACAACTATTAGTGTTTTTGTTATATTAGTTATGGTAACAAGGTAGCATTTATCACATAAAGTCCTCACAAACCTTGGACCGTTAGTATTGGGTGGATAGCGGGGGAATTTTGAGTAGTACTACTGGGCCCGACAAGCCCCACTCGAGCTAGTCGCGCTAGCTAGACCGGTAATGGTCAACGAGTGTAGAATTGGCCTAACTTATCGCTATGGTCAATGATAGACCTGGAAAACAGAGGCAACAACAGTCAGCTTCGGTTTCGAACTCTTTTGACGTAATATAGGTTAGCTACCTACAAACATAACAAGTAACTGCTAAACACTACAACCTACTGTTCGGGATGAAACAGTGGAAACCTTTGAGAAATAACTTACTGTAACAACTCTCATCAAAAGTCATATTTATTTAATTAAATTGTCCAATAGGAAACCCTAATTAAGAAACCCAAGTGATTCTGCATAGTCCCTAAAATTTTCAGAATAGTTGGAATTAGAATTAGGGCCCCTAAAACTTAAGGGGGTAAACCCAAACTAACGATTATCTCTAAAATGCGTTGTCTAAACTGAAAATTCATGAAACGTCGACTCAGCAGGCCTATACTAGTGACAAGCCTACCCTACTCTAACTTGACACCTCAGGCGAGTCGCGACAGGATCCGCGACATCTTCCGCGACACGCGGGGGAAACCAATTTCACGTATAAATAGAAAAGTCTGTTTCATGCAATTGAGTGTTCGTTCGACGTTCAAATTCGACTTGCACGCTGAGTTATAGTATAATCACTACAAAAACACACACTGATCATGAAGTGCTGCCACAATTCAGGGTAATAACTCGATCGCTGCTACGATTCAATGTCCGATCGATTAAACTATCCAATGGATGTTTAAGTGCTGCCCACATTAGGGTTTATGCTTTGTCATTCGTCGTTAAATCGATGGATGTTTAAGTATCGCACTTTGTCATTCGTTGTGAAGGTTGTAATCTTGTGAGTTATCGTAAATGCTGTATTAAGTTACTAACCTAGTTTGTGTGCATGATTATTTAAACTAGGTTATCAAGGCTAATCAGTAGGATAAGCTCTGTTAAATCTGCAATGTGAGTCATTCTCTTTTTATCAAATCTATTTACAAAAGCATATTTATTTCAAAGGTTATAATTACAGGGATTAAGTCTATGTAATCTGAAATTACTGCCAGTATGTGGGGGGATGTGCACATAGCTACTAATTATTTATCATTTGTGGGTGAACGGACCCAACAAGTGATATGTCCACAGTCACAAGTCCGGTCAAGTGACAACTGGATCAGTTAATTTAAAAGATAGAGACATTGTAATCGCTCTTAATACTGTAAATTATAAACAGGTCGTTTTATTTAAATAAGAATGATTCACTCAGTATTTCCCGCTGACAAAACCTTTTTCAAACATGTTTCAGGTGATCTGTTGTGATCCAGGAAAAGTGCCGTGAAGCACTATCAGCTTAAAGAAATGGCTCAGTATAAAATAAAGAAACATGTTTTGGAAAATAAAAGATTTCTTCGTGAAATCTCAATATTGTAAATTACCGGGTTTTATCCCGAATTGTGAAATAAAATAATCGGGAAATATTTCAGTTTTAAAAAGATCCTGAAGAAACTTCCGCTGTTAATTAAATACCACGGGATTTCTGTCCCGCGGCTCCTGAAACGGGTCAAACCGGGTCGAGGGCAATCTTCAACTTTGCCGTTCTGTCAAAATTGCAAAAAGAAACATTTTGGAAAATGCAAGGTATATTGCAATTTTTGCAAAACTGTAGGGCATCGTGAAGAAAATTGCAGGAAGAAATCCATAATTTGTTACAATTGTGGAGAGGCAGGACATTTCAAAACAGAATGTCCTAAATTAATCAAACCAGCAGACAACAAAACTAAGGCGACCGACGGAACTATTAAGAAGAATGCTAGGGCATTTCAGCTAACCACTCAAGAAGCAGAACTCATCCCAGATGTGATAGCGGGTACGTTCTTAGTTCACAACATTTACGCCAAAGTATTATTTGACTCTGGTGCAAACCAAAGTTTTATAAATACTTCATTCTGCCAAGCTCTTAATTTACATTTAACCAATATTAGGCAGATTTTTACAGTTGAAACGGCAGACGGAAATTCAGTTAAAATAGATAAAGTTTTGCAGGAAGAAAATATAGAACTTTTAGGACATAAATTCTCTGCAAACTTATTGCCAATGAAGTTAGCTGAATTTGATGTTGTATTAGGAATGGATTGGTTAGTAACCAACCATGCTCGAATCTTGTGTGATCAGAATTCCATAGAAATTCAATCACCCACCGGAGAAGTGATTAGGATTACAGGAGATAAACCACGTAAGCCCATGAAGTTCATATCAGTAATGAAAGTTGCTAATTATGAACGAAAACAAGGAATAGTATATATGATTTCAGTAATCATTAGTACTAAGGGTAAAGAACTTAAGGAAATTCCTATAGTCTCAGAATATCCAGATATTTTCCCAGAAGATTTACCAGGATTACCTCCGGATAGGGAAGTAGAATTTAGGATTCATCTAATTCCAGGAACTACACCGATAGCCAAGGCACCTTATCGGTTAGTACCCACAGAAATGTTAGAACTGAAAAAGCAATTAGATGAATTACTAAGTAAAGGTTTCATACAACCTAGTTCATCTCCTTGGGGAGCACCAGTATTATTTGTTAAGAAAAAGGATGGTTCAATGAGAATGTGTATCGATTATAGAGAATTGAATAAGGTTACAATTAAGAATCGATATCCATCACCTAGGATTGATGATCTGTTTGATCAACTTCAAGGAGCTATATATTTTTCTAAGATAGATTTACGCTCCGGATATCATCAATTGAAGGTACAAGAAGAGGACATACCTAAAACTGCTTTCAGAACTAGGTATGGTCATTACGAGTTTACAGTCATGCCCTTTGGGTTAACGAATGCACCTGCTGCATTCATGGACATGATGAATAGGATCTGTAAACCATATTTGGATAAATTTGTAATTGTTTTCATAGACGATATACTTATTTATTCCAAAATTCAGACAGAACATTGTAAACACCTTCATGCACTCTTAACTTTGTTAAGAAAAGAAAAGATTTATGCCAAATTCTCGAAGTGTGAATTTTGGTTGCAAGAAGTGCAATTCTTAGGACATATGGTGAATCACGAAGGTATTCACGTAGATCCTGCTAAGATAGAAGCAATTACCAATTGGAAGGTTCCACAAACAGCAATGGAAATTAGAAGTTTTAAAGGTTTAGCTGGGTATTATAGACGGTTTATTAAGGATTTTTCCAAGATAGCCGTACCATTAACTAAGTTAACCTGTAAAGCCGTTAAGTTTGAATGGGGACCTAAACAAGAAGAAGCCTTTAGAATATTAAAGCATAAATTAACAAATGCACCAATCTTAGCCTTACCAGAAGGAACTGAAGATTTTGAGGTATATTGTGATGCTTCAAAACTAGGATATGGATGTGTGCTTATGCAACGCAAAAAGGTGATTGCATATGCTTCAAGGCAATTGAAAAAGCACGAAGAAAACTATACGACTCATGATTTAGAATTAGGAGCCGTAATTTTTGCCCTTAAGATTTGGAGACATTATCTTTACGGAAGTAAATTTACTGTCTACACACAAAAGTTTAAGATATATATTTGGGCAAAAAGAGTTAAACATGAGGCAAAGGAGATGGATGGAAATCCTAAGTGACTATGACTGTGATATTCAGTATCATGAAGGAAAGGCAAATGTAGTTGCAGATGCCTTAAGTTGTAAGTATTATGAGAAACAACGACGGGTTCGTGCTCTCAGATTAAATCTACAATTAGATTTAATGGAATAATTGAAGAATGTTCAAACTACAGCAATCAAGGATGATGCTGAAGGAATGAAAGGAAGAATAAAGGAATTAGAACAAGGAGCAGATGGAATTTGGAGATTCCACAAAAGTAGAATTTGGGTACCTAAGCAGGGAAACTTAAGACCTAAGATTTTAGAAGAATCCCATAAATCTAGGTATACTATGCACCCAGGAAACAATAAGATGTACCAAGATTTAAGAAAGAACTTTTGGTGGATAGGAATGAAAAAGGATATATCATGATATGTTTCTAAATGTCTCACTTGTTCACAAGTTAAGGCAGAACATCAGAAACCTTCAGGTCTACTACAACAATTAGAAATGCCGGTATGGAAATGGGAACTTATAACAATGGATTTTGTTACTAAGTTACCCAAAACCAGAAAAGGTAATGATGCGATTTGGGTAATTGTGGATCGATTAACCAAATCAGCTCATTTTTTACCAATGAAAGAAACCTTTAGTATGGAAAGGTTGGCAAAATTGTATGTAGATGAAGTTGTATCCTTACATGGAGTTCCACTCTCCATTGTTTCGGATAGGGATAGTCGTTTTACTTCTCATTTCTGGAAAAGTTTCCAGCAAGCTATGGGAACTCGACTAAATCTGAGTACTGCATATCATCCACAAACAGACGGACAAAGTGAAAGGACAATCCAAACTCTAGAAGACATGCTCCGAGCATGTGTAATAGATTTTGGTGGAAATTGGGATGATCATTTACCATTAATTGAATTCTCCTATAACAATAGCTATCATTCAAGTATTGAAACCGCCCCATTTGAAGCACTGTATGGAAGAAAGTGCAGAACTCCAGTTTGTTGGGCAGAAATAGGAGAAAGTCAATTATCAGGTCCTGAAATAGTGCAAGAGACGACTGATAAGATTACTCAAATCAAGGAAAGACTGAAGATGGCTCGTGATCGTCAAAAGAGTCATGCAGACAATAGATGCAAGCCGTTAGAATTCCAAGTGGGAGACAAAGTACTATTGAAAGTTTCTCCTTGGAAAGGAGTAGTTAGATTCGGAAAGAAAGGAAAGCTAAGTCCAAGGTACGTAGGACCATTTTCATTGATCCAACGTATAGGACCAGTTGCTTATCGTTTACAACTACCAGAAGAATTAGCAGGAGTACATGATGTATTTCATGTATCCAATCTCAAGAAATGCTTATCAGATGAATCACTGGTAGTACCTCTTCGAGATATAAAGGTAAACGAAAAGTTAAAATTTGTTGAAAAACCTCTTCAAATTGAGGATCGAAAGATCAAGTTTCTCAAACACAAACGACTAGTTTTAGTCAAAGTCAGATGGGATTCAAAGAGAGGAGCTGAATACACTTGGGAGCTGGAATCAGAAATGAAGCGAAAGTATCCTCACTTATTCCAGTAAATCTCGAGGACGAGATTTTTATTAAGGTGGGGAGAATGTAACAACTCTCATCAAAAGTCATATTTATTTAATTAAATTGTCCAATAGGAAACCCTAATTAAGAAACCCAAGTGATTATGCATAGTCCCTAAAATTTTCAGAATAGTTGGAATTAGAATTAGGGCCCCTAAAACTTAAGGGGGGTAAACCCTAACTAACGTATAAATAGATCCGCGACATCTTCTGCGACACTCGGGGGAAACCAATTTCATGTATAAATAGAACAGTCTGTTTCATGCAATTGAGTGTTCGTTCGACGTTCAAATTCGAATTGCACGCTGAGTTATAGTATAATCACTACAAAAACACACACTGATCACGGAGTGCTGCCACAATTCAGGGTAATAACTCGATCGCTGCTACGATTCAATGTCCGATCGATTAAACTATCCAATGGATGTTTAAGTGCTGCCCACATTAGGGTTTATGCTTTGTCATTCGTCGTTAAATCGATGGATGTTTAAGTATCGCACTTTGTCATTCGTTGTGAAGGTTGTAATCTTGTGAGTTATCGTAAATGCTGTATTAAGTTACTAACCTAGTTTGTGTGCATGATTAATTAAACTAGGTTATCAAGGCTAATCAGTAGGATAAGCTCTGTTAAATCTGCAATGTGAGTCATTCTCTTTTTATCAAATCTATTTACAAAAGCATATTTATTTCAAAGGTTATAATTACAGGGATTAAGTCTATGTAATCTGAAATTACTGCCAGTATGTGGGGGGATGTGCACATAGCTACTAATTATTTATCATTTGTGGGTGAATGGACCCAACAAGTGATATGTCCACAGTCACAAGTCCGGTCAAGTGACAACTGGATCAGTTAATTTAAAAGATAGAGACATTGTGATCGCTCTTAATACTGTAAATTATAAACAGGTCGTTTTATTTAAATAAGAATGATTCACTCAGTATTTCCCGCTGACAAAACCTTTTTCAAACATGTTTCAGGTGATCTGTTGTGATCCAGGAAAAGTGCCGTGAAGCACTATCAGCTTAAAGAAATGGCTCAGTATAAAATAAAGAAACATGTTTTGGAAAATAAAAGATTTCTTCGTGAAATCTCAATATTGTAAATTACCGGGTTTTATCCCGAATTGTGAAATAAAATAATCGGGAAATATTTCAGTTTTAAAAAGATCCTGAAGAAACTTCCGCTGTTAATTAAATACCATGGGATTTCTGTCCCGCGGCTCCTGAAACGGGTCAAACTGGGTCGAGGGCCGTGACACTTACTTTATAACTGTAACCTAAAACCTGTGAACTCACTCATCATTATGTGTTGACACTTGTTCTTGCATGTCTTTCTCAGGTTGCTACGGTTGCACACGTCAGGACTAGGATGCATTATGGAGTCGCACTGATTTTATCAAACATTTAGACTCCGCTTTAGTTACTTTAGCTATTTGATTTTTGTAATGATTTACACTTCCGCAACTCAATTGTATAAACAGTATTTTCTGATGAATGAGTAAACAGGAAAACATTTTAAACTCATATAGTGGTATTTCAATACTACTAACGACCGTGATCCTGGTAGGTCACATGCCTCGTGATAGAACTCCGCATGTGGAATTTGAGGGTGTGATATAAATTATTAGGAATTTTATAGTACGTTAACTATTTTAAATAAATTCCGAAAAACTGCTCAAAAACTGATATACAACTATGTAAGTTGAAACATGATGTTTGTGTTTGTGATTGCTTGTGATAGTTGGTATGAAGTGTCAATGCATGATTTGAAACCTATGTAAACATAATACATGAAACGAAGTGTAGACCTACACATGACCACACAAACGGTTAACTAAGTGTCAACATGCTGCATATTATGTGGTAGTTACATGTAGAATTTAAGTGTGCACAAGTTAACTAAAACGGTAACCATATCAGGATGTGGTTGACCACTGCTACTACCATACAATTAATATTCTAGCCGAGCAAACTAAGGTGAGTTCAAAACTCTTTACTAAAGCATGCGCCCCTGGTTGGGGACAACACACTTACTTCCCTGGTTGGGGAAACACTTACGGTAGCCCTGGTTAGGGCTACGCGTGCGTCCTAGTTTGGGACCACATACATACTATCCACTAGAGGTGGAATAGTACTCATAACTAAACACAAACTCTCTCTGGAAGTCCCTACACATTTTACCGATTAGCATGCCAGGTTAGCAGGTGGGGTATTAGTTGATAACACTATTAGGTTCGAGAAACCTCACACCGTGTTGGGAGCCGGGCATGAACTATTGACCTTTTCATTACATCAATGCAGATAGATATTGATGAGAGCACAAAAACTATAACATCAGCATTGGGTACACACAATTTAGTTACCTTGATGAGGGTTAGCTACACGAGTCATACTTATAAAGCTTTGCATGTGAACTTACGCTTATGCTTTACGCTTAACTAAAATTGTGAATCCACCAACTTTACGTTGACACACTATTGCATGCTTTGCAGGTCGTTAGCTACAGTTGCACGGAGGATTGCAATTTGAGGAGTGTCGTGGGTCAGAAAACTTTACATTTTACTTATTCTATGAACTTGTGGTTTTTTATTTGTGTCTGGATTTTTAAACTTTTCTTCCGTTGTCAACTTAAACTTTATTTTGGACTTTTGAACTTTGATCACTAATCGTGTTGATTGTGATGATTTTATAACTTTGATAATTGGTTCAACATAATTAGTGGCTGGATCATGGTCAGTCGCACACCTCGCAGTAAAACCCTACATGTGGAATTTGAGGGTGTAACAATTTCGATGTTTAAACGCGCCATATTTGGTTGGTTTTAGTTGAATCATAATGTCGCAACCCCCGACCCCTACCCCGGGAGCTGGTGCCGCGAGACACAGAGCCGGTGGTATCGGTGTTTATTAGTTTGGCAACGGAAATGAGACATCAGGACCATAGATAGGAAATATTTTATCAGAGTTTCACACCAAACTTTTATAAATATTAAATAGGATAAAACCCAAGTTTCAATTACAATATATTTGTAGGGATAAAACCCTAATTATTGAAAACATAAACTCCTTTCTATTTAGGTAACTTTATAGCCACTTCTTTAAGCCTTCAGTGCTCTCCAGCTGGCTTCTATTAGCGTCACATTTAGTTACCTGACACGCATTTTAAAAAGGTTTTATCAGCAAGAAATACTGGCGAGTGCATCCTAGTTTAATCAAGATAAGCTTTTACAACTTTACAGTATTAAGATTTACAATGTTTATATCTATTTAATTATTCAATACAACATTGCTACTGGGCAACCTTTGTCCCCCGTGCTTGCGGTCATGCTACTATTCTCAATAGTAACGAGTGTCAAGTAATGTATACAAAACCGCACATACTGATGATAATTGTAGAATCACATAAACTTAATCACTGTAAGTATTTTAGGGTTTTGTAAAATATTTGAAACAATAATTTAAAAAGAGTTTACAAAAAGAGAATGTACTCACATTGCTGACTTAGATAATACTGTAACTTCCTGATGATTCTCATGGTTAATATCTATTAAAAATTAAACAATGCACATGTGTTAGTAAGATAACCCATTTCACATTAGCCATACTACCGAGTCATAACTCCAACAAACTGAGTCAGGTAGAGCCTTGACATGCATTATAGAGCCCTAGATCAATCGGGAAGGGTTACAAATACGTGATCAGGGTTATAGTACTTACAACGAGGCAGAGCTTCGCTTTTTAGGGGTATATGTGACAACTGTGCTCTGTAAATGATGTACGATGTAAAACAATAACAATTATCAATGAAACTATGTGTTTTGGTGTTAATATTTGTGTATTTGTGTTTGACGATTTTACGATTTGATTCGAGTTCGATTTCAAGCTTTAAATCGCTTTCTAGAAAGTTATACGCAAACTGATGCGTAAACATAGTCAATTTAACGCGACAAACACTCCGGAATAGTGACAAAGGCTTAACATACCTTAAATAACCCTTACACAACTTAGAAATAAGTTTTGGATGGTTTGGTGTGTCGAAAACAAGTTTATTCGATCACAGGGACTATTTGTGTCAAACTGCGAAACTATGCCGATTCGTATAGCAACGAACATTCCGGAACTTGATCATAAGTTAAACATACCTTAAATATCCTTTACATAGCTTAGAAATAGGCTTTGAGGGGTTTGGTATGTGAAAATAAACTTATTTGACCAACAGGGACTAAAAGCGTCAAAAAGTGCATAAGTTTGCATTTACGCGCATATCTTACGTTCTGAACATATCCGGACATCCAAAAATTTTTGTAATCATTAAAATATTCTATTTTAGTGATCGGAATGCAAAAATACCATTCGTCGTGTAATTTGGATCGATTTCGCGTCCGTTCGAGTTTTCATCGTAATTAACCGAATAACGAGGTCGTATGACTAAACGAACTGACATCCGAGATGTTTTTAAGCATATTTAAAGTTCCCTATGCTTTAACTTCATTTTAGAGCCTTGAAATGGGGTTAACAAGGCTTAAACGTGTTGAAAATCAAGTTTTAAGCATGCAGGGATCAATTCTGCCAAAACTGGAAACTTTAAACTGACCAGCCTCGCACCACGCGCCAGAACCAGGTACTCCTGGCGCGCCACGTGAGGGAGAGCTTTTTCAGCAAACCAGTTTCAGCAATCAGCAGGTCTGTTTTCAGCAACCAGCTTGAATTTCATGGTCTTTTATGCAATTTTTCAATACTATGGACTTGTTTTAAGAGCTCCCATTGTATTAGAAACCATGTTCCACAAGTGTATGGCCAAGACTGGTCCTCATAACACTTGGAATGATCTTGTTAATCCAAACTTACTATAAATAGACTTTGGTTTCTCATTCATTCCTCACACCATTGATCTAAATCTGCTCTAAGTTGAAGCTAAGGCTTCATACCTGAGTATTTTTGATCAATTCTTCCTAGCTTGGACCTTTAGTAATCTTCTTTCATGCTTGTTTATGATTTTTAAGCGTGAAAGTCAAACAATGTTTGACTTTCTTCTTTGACCATGAATTGGTCAACACGAAGTTCGTTTGAACTTTGCAACGTAAGCGTAATCACGATGGTTATAGTTCCTTGTGACTATACCTACTGATTACCGCGTTGATTAGTCAAAGTGACGAGTCAAAGTTTCGGTCAAAATACGTATTTATGCGTATGTTGTGACGAAGCTATTTTCGGGTATCAAAACACTTTGTTTTGATATCAAACTTATTTTCTAACTTAGTTAAACATGTTTTAACATGTTTAACTCGTCTCTTTTAGTCTAGTGCTTGTTTAGGGTCGTAAGTCAAGCGGTCTTGACAACCGCTTAGACTTTCGAACCCGACCCGTTTGGTCGATCTTTAGGATCCGACCAAGCATATATTGTGACCATAGTTGTATAGGGAATAACCTTCCAAGGTTATACCTTATGGTCACTTAGTTTAATTAGTTGTATGATAGGTAGTTTATCTGCCTTAGGTAAATGACCAAAATGCCCTTTTCATGCATAATTTGATTTTAAGCATATGTAACTTAATTTTTGTCACTTAAACTAATTATGCAACAAATTTAAACATGTTAGGGCGTATAATACTTGTCATAGGATTGTTAGGCGTCTCGAACGCGCTTTTGCGCGAACGACGCGTTAAAGTAGCGTAAGCTACCTTAATGGGTCGTAACGGGTCGTAAGCACTTAGGATAGGTTCCGATTTAGAATGTAGGCTTTGTTAAACCATATCACATGAGTTCCAATACTCATTTGGTTTACAAGACCTCATTCTACCCGATCTTCAGATTTAAGTGTCGACTTATTAACTTAGCGATCCGATTACTAGGTGCTTTTTGATTTCCTTGGTTTGCCGAGCCTTGTTAAGTTCATTAGTCGAGGATATCTTTGCACTTCAATGTGAGTACATAGTTCCCCTATTTTACTATTTTCAATTGTTTTGGGGTGATTCATATGTGTTAAAGGATTTCGATGCTTTCAACGATGATTTCAAAAACGAATACTATGGTTTATATTAAACACAACGATTTTCGATAATGTGAACGAACTTGTTGGACGTATTTACATAACGAATGACATTCATTAACAATGATCAAGCCGACCAGTATTAGGTTATGGTACCATAGGATCTGACAAATCCCGTTATCGGACTGCCACCATGGTTATGTATGGGGGTTATGTGGGTAACGACTGAACCTGATGATTGTTAACTTACCCTTTGGTGGTTTGTTAATACGAGTTGAATGATGGACGAGTTACGAAGGTTTGAATGTTATAAACAAGACGACCAAAAGTTAGTTTTCACAATTAAAACGAGAACGATTTAAACGATTGAACGATTTTGAACTATTGAACGATTGAAACAATTGAACGATTCGAACGAGTTAAACAAATTGAACGAACAATTGGTTTTTGGGTTGTGATTAGATAACGGGACAGGGGTAATGTGATAAAAGCATGGTAGATACGCCACTGGTACTTCTTATATATAAGTGATTTTATCATAATACATTCCGTGGCGTTATTTAGTTCACTTGGATGAACGATTTTAAACGATGTCACGCAACGATGTTTACTATACAATATAAACCATACGAGTTTTATTACGAGGACGATTTACAATTTGGTTTACTTAAACAAATGTTTTGGGTTAAGATTCATGGCAACGAGATTTTATAAACTATAACCAACTTATTTTGAGCTGGTTAATCATATTGCAATACCAAACCCTTTTCAAAACAAGGTTTTCAATTATCGAATCTCGTAGTTAAACGAGGTATTGCAACATGTAAACGAGCCATGAATCCGACACTCTCATAAAACCTATGTGCTCGCCGACATTTCTTGCTGACTTTATTTTCACGTATGTTTCAGGTGGTGTTGAATGATGTTGATTGCGACTAGGATGCATGCTCACTTATGATCAATGTTGTAGAGATCGCTAGGCGCTAGTCGGGCGGTGGAGTACTGACTAGGGATTAATCGGGATTAATCGGATCAGAATTTTTATATGTATTTTTTTTAAATGTATATATATACACACACATTAATATCAATATAATACTTAAAAATAATTCAAAGTTCAAACAAGTAAGTTTAAAACATAGCAAATCAAGTAGTTAAACATTCAATACACACACATTAATATCAATATAATACTTAAATTAGTTCAAAATTCAAACAACGAGGTTTAAAACATAGCAAATCAAGTATTTAAACATTCAAACATTAACATATTAGTTCAAACATTTTTAAAGATTAAATATTTCCAAGATCCTCATCGTCTTCCCCGTAGTGCTCAATGATTTCAACACCATCCGACTCATATTCAACCTCCTCATCTACTTCCTCATCCAATATGTTTTAATGGGTCAAAACATGTTTTTTTTGGGCCAGATATAAACAAAAAAAATTGGGCCGCCTAGATCCGATTTGGCCGACTTGGACCGCCTAGCATCGACTAGGACCGGCTTGGACCGACTACCGACTAAGGGTCCGACTAGCTCAAAATTAATCAGTTCATGGCCGACTAGCGCCTAGGCGCCGACTAATTCCGATTTTTGCAACACTGCTTATGACTGGATGAGGCCTTAGTGACTAAATAATAAATGATAGACAATGTGGTTGTGTTTTAACTTTAATTCCAAGACAATGTAAATGGTTAATATCTTAATAAAACAAAAATTTTGAATCCATGGTTGTGAAACAATAATTCTGTCGCTCCACTCCCCGACGTTTCCACCGTGGTTTCGTTGTTTTACGCGGTCGGGGTGTGACAGTATAATACCCGAGGATTTTGCCTACTATATGTTGGGAGAGAAAAGAAAATTTTGAAGGATGAATTATGAGGCCGAGGCCTCCTTATATAGGCTGATCGTAGATCAGATCGTGCCCCACGAGCGATCCGGGCTATCCCTTCGCGGCCCGCAAGGAGTGTAAGCTAGGCTCTAGCATGGTCGAGTCAACCCGGTAACCTCCACACGTACATGGACACGTGGCAGACCAGGGTGTCGTCTGGTGTCACTTGGTCGTGGCCCGTGACTCCCACACTCAAAGGGCTCGCGCCTCGCGAGAGGCGATATGATTTGTTTTTATTTGATTTTTACTAATATAAAGGTATTTTTGGCCCTTTAACGAGTATTCGAGGTATAATAGTGTAACACCCCAATCGCGTAATACAACAAACGCGGCGGAATTATCGAGGAGTCACGTTACAGGAAATTGTTTCACAACACATGGTATTTAAAGTATTGCTTTATTAACTAAATAAGTTACATTGTCTCGGAAATAAAACAAATAAACAACACAATTGTCTTTCATGTTTTATAATCACTAAGGCCCACGTCCAATCCTATGTGAAGCAAGATCGTAACGTCAAGCCATAGTTCCTGAAACATATGTGAAAAGAGAGAGTCATCATAAAAAGCCAACGAGTACATAGGTTTTTGTGAGTGTGTCAAATTCATGGCTTTGTGTGACAACTGTACTCTGTAATCGATGTACGATGTAAAAAAATGTTGATTATTAATAAAACAATGTTCTTTGGTGTTATTATATGTGTTTTGATGTCTTTATTTGTGTATTTATGTTTGGTGATTTTACAATTCGATTCAATTCCGATTTCAAGCTTTAAATCGCTTTCTGGAAGGTTATACGCGTACAGATGCGTAAATATAACTAGTTTAATGCAACAAACACTCTGGAATAGTGACATAGGCTTAACATACCTTAAATAACCTTTACATAACTTAGAAATAAGTTTTGAATGGTTTGGTGTGTTGAAAACAAGTCTATTCGATCACAGGGACTAATAGTGTCAAACTGTGAAACTATGAGGATTTACACAGTAACGAACATTCCGGAACTTGATCATAAGTTAAACATACCCTAAATATCCTTTACATAGCTTAGAAATACGCTTTGAGGGGTACGGTATGCTAAAATAAACTTTATGCTCATTCAGGGACTAAAAGTGTAAAAAAGTGCACAAGTTTGCACTTTCGAGCATATCTTACGTTCTGAATACATCCGGACATCCAAAAATTTATGTAAGCACTAAAACATTTTATTTTAGTGTTTGGCATAAGAAAAATCCATTCGTCGCGTCATTTGGATCGTTTTTCGCGCTTATGCGCATTCCGTCGTAATTAGCCGAACAACGCAACCGTACGGCTAAACGAACCGACATCCGAGATATTTTTGAGAACATTTTAAGTTCCCTTTACTTTAACTTCATTTTAGAGCTTTGAAATGGGGTTAACGGGCCTTAAACGCGTCGGAAAAGGCCTTATTACACTACAGGGACCAAATCCGCCATTTTTGAAACTTTCTGTGCAGAAACATTGAATCTGGCCTATACCACCTTTGCACATGGTTTTGGGCAATACTATGGCCTGGTTTGATGTACACATGGTATTACAATACCATGGGTGCAAGTGTATGGCCAAGATTGAAGCACATTTTCCAAGAAACGATCCTAACGGTTCGGGAAATCCTATAAATACCCCATGCCTTCAATTGCAAAACCCACTAGAATTTTGATTTGAGAAACTCTAAGTTGGAACCATTGTTTCATACCTGAGTTACTTGAATCGAGATTAGCATTCGGGGACCCTTCGTAAGTATTCCTTCGTTCTTTTATTGCTTTTCGAGTCCGAAAGTCAAACTTTGTTTGACTTTCTGCGTTGACCAGTTTATGGTCAATGCGAAGTTCGTTTGAACTTCGCAACGTGATTGTAATCACGATGGTTATAGTCCCTTGGGACTATGCCTACTGATTACCACGTTGTCTAGGGTCGTAAGGGTAAGCGATCTGATAAATCGCTTATACCTTCGAACCCGACCCATTTGGTCGATCATTAGGATCCGACCAAATACATTAGGTGACCATAGTATATAGGGAATAACCTTCCGAGGTTATACCTTATGGTCGCTTCGTTAAGTAGTTGTATGATAGGTAGTTTATATGCCTTAGGTAAATTACCAAAATACCCTTTTCATGTATAATTGGTAATTTAGCTTATGTAACTTAAAATTTTGTACATAACTGATTATACAACATGATAAAACATGTATATGCATATAATACTTGTCATAGGACTAGTTAGACGTCTCGAACGCGCTTTGCGCGCACGACGCGTTAAAGTAGCATAAGTTACCTTAATGGGTCACGATGGGTCGAAAGCACTTAGGTTAGGTGCCGATTTAGGATGTAGGCTTTGTTAAACCATATCACATGAGTTCTAACACTCATTTGGTTTACAAGACCTCATTCTGTCCGATCTTCCGATTTAGGCGTCTATTGTTTGATTAGTGATTCAATTACTAGGTACTGTTTGATTTCTCTGGTTTGCTCGAGTTTGTTGAAGTTCTATTGACTGAGGATACTTTGCACTACATGTGAGTACATAGTTCCCCTATTTTACTGCTTTCAATTGTTTTGGGGTGATTCATATGTACTAAATGTTTTCAAGGTTTTAACGATGGTATCAAAACGATTTTTGATGTTATAACGATGGTTTCAAAAACGATTAAGACGATTTATACAAAACTAATAACGATTTCGATAATGTGAACGAACTTGTTGGTTGGGTTACATAACAAATGACATTCATTAGCAATGATCAAGCCGACCAGTATTAGGTTATGGTACCATAGGATCTGACACATCCCGTTATCATACTACACCCATGGTTATGTGTGGGGGTTGTGGGTAGCGACTGAATCTGATATTTGTTAATTTACCCTATGGTGATTTATTAATGTGAGAAACGAGGGACGAGTCACAAAGGTTTGAATGTTATTAGCGAGACGACTATATATAAGTTATTCACAATTAAAACGAGGATGATTTGTACGATGTAAACAATTTCTAAACGATTTGGACGATACAATGTTAAACGATTTGGGTAAACGATAGCGAAACGATGTCACACAACGATGTTTTCGAAGTAACATACGAGTTTTATTAACGAGTTAATACGAGATGTTTTACAATTTGCTTTGCTAAAACAAAGGTTTTTGGGTTAAGAATCATGGCTACGAGGTTTCATAAACTATAACCCGCTCAATTTGAGTTGGTTAATAAAGTTGCAATATTATACTCTTTTCAAAACAAGGTTTTTAATAAAGTATTGCAACATTTAAACTAGCCATGAATCCAATACTCCTATAAAACCTATGTACTCGCCAGCATTTCTTTGCTGACTGTATTTTCACATATGTTTCAGGAATTGATGCTTGATGATGATTTGCTAGGATGCATGCGTCACGTAGGATCTGGACGAGGCCTTAGTGACATAAAACAATATTAGTTGATATGTAACTTGTTTGTTCTATTTTAAGACAATGATAATGTTTAATATTCAATAAAACGAAACACTTTTGTATCCATGGTTATGAAACGATAATTCTGTTGCAACACGCCCCGACGTTTTCCGCCGCGCTTTGTTGTTTTACGCGGTCGGGGTGTGACAGAAGAGTTGGTATCAGAGCCAATGGTTATAGGGAATTAGGTTATTAGTAATTATTTGACCTTGACTATAACTTTTCTAGGACCCTAACACAAGCTATCTTGTGTTTAGATCTTAAAACATGCATATCACCTATCCTTAGGTGATTATCAAAACAAAAACCAAATTTTCCAAAACGATTTTTGAAAAACAATCTTCTGTTTTTGAATAATTTATTACAAGGTTTTGAACCCTCTATTGAAAGGTTTTGAACCCTATGTTATAAGGTTTTGAACCCCTTTGAGTTTTCAAAAATCTCGTCAAGGTTTCGGGTTTTAAATAATGTTAACACCTGCAAACTGGAAGGGTGAATGCCTGTATTCTGGGTTTTCTGTCTAGGCAAGCACTTCGTATATATCTCATCAGACGCGAGACCAGTTGTGCTTACCTAGGAATTCTTGGGATGAGTGTTCACTAATAGGCGAGCATGTCTTCGCTATCCATTATTTTGACCTATTTACTTTGATTAGTCACAGCGTGTCGTTTGTTTGTTCGAGGTAACAAACAAATGATCGCCTTCCTTGTGTTTTGTCAATACCTCTTTTGTTTTTCCTAAATTTCAACCTCACTCGATTCTCTTGTTTCCTTGTTAGACAATGCCTCCTCGACGCGATCCTCGAACTTTTACTATTGAAGAAATCGCAGCCCTGGTTTCTCAGCAAGTGGCTGCTGTACTTCCCGGTGTGGTAACCCAAGTCCACGAGATATTTAACAACAACAACAACAACAACAATAATAAAAACAACAATAACACACAATGTAATTTCAAGAACTTCAATTCTGCGAAGCCACAAAAGTTTTCTGGGTCGCAAGGAGCAACTGCGCTCTTACAGTGGTTTGAGAGCATCGAGAACACATTCAGACATGTTCAGTGTCCGAATGCGCGGAAGGTTGAATTTGCTTCAAGCGTATTTGAGAAGCGAGCGCTTACCTGGTGGAATGGTATTATGCGCGACAGGGGTGCCGAAGTGGCATTAGCACAAACATGGGCAGAGCTTCGGGCTCTCATGATGAAGGAGTTTTGTCCCCGTCACGAAATTCGAATTTTGGAACGTGAGTTTGAGGACTTAAAGCAAGATGGGGCTGAACACCGTGCATACACGAATCGTTTTGAGGAACTCAGCCTATTGTGCCCCACCATGGTTACCCCTCCTGAGAAAGAAATCGAGAGATATATCGATGGCCTACCCGATTCTATTCTGGAGATTTTGACCGGTGTTAATCCTCCTACCCTTCGCCAAGCAATAGAGTTGTCTGCTACCCTGACTGAGACCCAAGTCAGGAAGGGTAAACTCACCCGCAAGGGTGATAAAAAGAAGGCAACTGATTCTGAGAAAAACAAGAAAAAGGGTAAGGGCAAGGAAGGAGAGACGTCGAAGAAATCGAAGAAGCGAAAGGGTGCCCAAAATTTTGCTGTTACAGCCCAGACTGCTCAGAACCCGCAGAACCCACCGGCTCAGCCACCTGCAAAGAAAGCATACGCTGGTACCGCACCTCACTGTGCTCGTTGCAACGGTCATCACGTTGCACAACAAGCTTGCAGGCAATGCACGACGTGTGGTAGAGTTGGGCATATGGCCAATGTTTGTCGTTTTGGACAAAATCAGGTTGCTCAGGTTCCAGCTCAGGGTCAAGGGAATGCTGCGAGATTCCCACCAGGTTCAAGTTTTAATTGTGGAGAGTATGGTCACTTCCGCAACAATTGTCCGAGGCTGGCGAATGTAAACGCGAATGCTAACGCAAACCCGAATGCAAACGTCAATGTGAACCCCGCTCGTGGTCGAGCGTACAATTTAAATGCAAACGAAGCTAGGGTCAACAACGAAGTGGTTAACGGTACGTTTCTTGTTAACAATAGACCTGCATCTATTCTTTTTGATTCCGGTGCCGATAGAAGTTTTGTTTCATTGTCTTTTGAGCCTTTGCTTGCGATACCTAGAACAAAACTGAGGAAACCCTTATCTGTTGAAATTGCCACTGGTAAACCTCTTATTCTCGATTCTGTTATTCATGGTTGTCAGTTGAACCTTGATAACCATCTTTTTCCTATTGACCTCACACCGATGCAACTTGGAAGCTTCGATATTATCGTTGGAATGGATTGGCTAACCAAACACCATGCTGAGGTAGTTTGTTTCGATAAGATTGTTCGTATTCCTTTGTCTTCTGGCGATGTTCTGGAGATTCGTGGCGAGAAGCCATCTGGTGGATTGAAGCTTATGTCATGTACAAAGGCCCAAAGTTATTTGCGAAAAGGATATGTTGCTTTTCTGGCACATGTCACCGAGGAGAAAGACAAGAGCAAGAGTATTCAGGATATTCCGATTGTTCGGGATTATCCAGAGGTGTTTCCTGATGAACTGCCTGGTTTGCTTCTAGTTCGTCAAGTCGAGTTTCATATTGACCTTGTACCCAATGCCAACCCGATTGCAAAAGCGCCTTATCGACTTGCACCATCTGAGATGCAAGAATTATCGAAGCAGCTTCAAGAGTTATCTGATAAAGGATTCATTCGACCAAGCTTTTCACCTTGGGGAGCTCCTGTCCTCTTTGTGAAAAAAGAAAGATGGATCTTTTCGAATGTGTATCGATTATCGTGAGCTTAATAAGCTCACCATCAAGAATCGATATCCCCTACCTCGAATTGATGATCTCTTCGACCAGCTGCAGGGTGCTTCATGTTTTTCCAAGATCGATCTGCGTTCTGGGTATCATCAACTTCGTGTTCTCGAAGAAGATATTCCCAAAACTGCTTTCCGCACAAGATATGGGCATTTCGAGTTCACAGTCGTGCCTTTCGGTTTGACTAATGCTCCTGCTGTTTTCATGGACTTAATGAATAGGGTCTGCAAGCCTTATTTGGATCAGTTCGTCATTGTTTTTATTGATGACATCTTGATTTATTCAAAGTCTCGAGCCGAGCACGAACAACACCTTCGCTTAACATTGGAACTCCTGAAGAAGGAACAACTTTTTGCTAAATTCTCCAACTGTAAATTCTGGCTTAAAGAAGTTCAATTCTTGGGTCACATAGTCAATGAGCAGGGTATTCATGTGGATCCATCCAAGATTGCTGCTATTAAGGACTGGAATACACCGACGACGCCCACAGAGATTCGATCTTTTCTTGGTCTTGCTGGTTATTATCAGCGATTTATTTCAAATTTCTCGAAGATTGCGATTCCACTCACTGCTTTGACTCAGAAGAAGAAGCCTTTTGAGTGGGGACCCAAGCAAGAAGAAGCGTTCCAAACGCTGAAGCAGAAGTTATGTAATGCTCCTGTTCTATCTCTGCCCGAGGGAAGCGATGATTTCGTTGTCTATTGCGACGCATCCAAACTAGGCCTTGGTTGCGTCCTCATGCAACGAGGTAAAGTTATTGCATATGCATCTAGACAGCTGAAAATTCACGAGAAGAACTATACGACTCATGATCTGGAGTTAGGAGCTGTGGTTTTTGCGCTTAAAATCTGGAGACACTACCTCTATGGAACGAAGTGTGTGGTTTTCACAGACCACAAAAGTCTCCAGCATATTCTTAATCAGAAAGAGCTGAATATGAGGCAACGACGTTGGGTTGAACTCTTGAACGACTATGATTGCGAGATTCGCTACCATCCGGGTAAGGCGAATGTCGTAGCTGATGCGCTTAGTCGAAAAGAACGCGTCAAGCTTCATTCTATTCAAACTCTATCTGATCTTCAAACTCGTGTTCTTCAGGCTCAGCAATTTTGTGTTTCACAAAATTTGATAGGTACGGAATTACCACATCAGCTTGAGCTTAAACTCGAAGCGAAAGACGATGGTTTGCTCTATTTCATGGATCGTTTGTGGATTCCGAATCAGGACGATCTTCGCACCTTGGTAATGGACGAATCTCATAAGTCTCGATATTCTATCCATCCTGGTGCTGATAAAATGTACAAGGATCTTCGTACTTCGTGTTGGTGGCCTGGTATGAAGAAGGATGTTGCCTTGTATGTATCAAAATGCCTAACTTGTCTCAAAGTCAAGGCCGAACATCAACGACCTTCTGGCTTGCTTGTACAGCCAGAAATACCGGTTTGGAAGTGGGAGAACATTACGATGGATCTCATCACTAAATTACCGTGTACATCTAAAGGTCACGATGCTATTTGGGTTGTTGTCGATCGATTAACGAAGTCAGCTCATTTTATTGCGATCCGCGAGGATCTATCTGCTGATAAACTTGCAAAGATTTATGTTGATGAGATTGTGTCACGACATGGTGTTCCTTTGGATATCATTTCTGATCGTGATGCTCGATTTTCATCTCATTTCTGGAAGGCCATGCAATCTGCTTTGGGAACCCAATTGAATCTAAGCACTGCTTATCATCCCCAAACAGATGGCCAATCTGAGAGAACGATTCAAACTTTGGAGGATATGCTAAGAGCATGTGTAATAGACTTTGGTGGTAGTTGGGATTCTAATCTGCCACTGATCAAGTTCTCTTACAACAATAGCTATCATACTAGTATTAAAATGGCACCATTCGAAGCTCTCTACGGTCGAAAATGTCGTTCACCTGTCTGCTGGAACGAGACCGGTGAAGCTCAGCTTACTGGACCTGAACTCGTTCTGGAAACAACAGACAAGATCAAGAAAATCCGCAATAATCTTGTGACAGCTAGATTACGTCAAAAGAGATATGCGAATTTACGACGCAAGCCTTTAGAATTTCAAGTCGGAGATCGTGTCCTACTCAAGGCTTCACCTTGGAAGGGAGTCGTGAGATTTGGAAGGAAAGGAAAACTTGCACCACGATATGTTGGACCATTTAAGATCGTTGAAAGAATTGGAAAGGTTGCCTACCGACTAGAGCTACCTCCATAGCTTGGAAACGTTCACTCGACTTTTCACGTGTCCAATTTGCGAAAGTGTTTAATTGACGCTGATCTTCACATTTCTCTCGACGAGATCCAAATCGATGAAACGATGCACTTTGTTGAGAAACCTGTGGAGATAGTGGAACGTACATACAAACAGTTGAAGAACAAACGGATTCATTTGGTCAAAGTTCGCTGGGAATCCAAACGTGGTCCTGAGTTTACTTGGGAACGTGAGGACCAGATGAAGATGAAGTATCCGCATTTGTTTTCACAAGCTTCCTCTAGTTAAAATTTCGGGACGAAATTTCCTGAAGTAGGGGAGACTGTGACAACTGTACTCTGTAATCGATGTACGATGTAAAAGAATGTTGATTATTAATAAAACAATGTGCTTTGGTGTTATTATATGTGTTTTGATGTCTTTATTTGTGTATTTATGTTTGGTGATTTTACAATTCGATTCAATTCCGATTTCAAGCTTTAAATCGCTTTATGGAAGGTTATACGCGTACAGATGCGTAAATATAACCAGTTTAATGCAACAAACACTCTGGAATAGTGACATAGGCTTAACATACCTTAAATAACCTTTACATAACTTAGAAATAAGTTTTGAATGGTTTGGTGTGTTGAAAACAAGTCTATTCGATCACAGGGACTAATAGTGTCAAACTGTGAAACTATGAGGATTTACACAGTAACGAACATTCCGGAACTTGATCATAAGTTAAACATACCCTAAATATCCTTTACATAGCTTAGAAATACGCTTTGAGGGGTACGGTATGCTAAAATAAACTTTATGCTCATTCAGGGACTAAAAGTGTAAAAAAGTGCACAAGTTTGCACTTTCGAGCATATCTTACGTTCTGAATACATCCGGATATCCAAAAATTTATGTAAGAACTAAAACATTTTATTTTAGTGTTTGGCATAAGAAAAATCCATTCGTCGCGTCATTTGGATCGTTTTTCGCGCTTATGCGCATTCCATCGTAATTAGCCGAACAACGCAACCGTACGGCTAAACGAACCGACATCCGATATATTTTTGAGAACATTTTAAGTTCCCTTTACTTTAACTTCATTTTAGAGCTTTGAAATGGGGTTAACGGGCCTTAAACGCGTCGGAAAAGGCCTTATTACACTACAGGGACCAAATCTGCCATTTTTGAAACTTTCTGTGCAGAAACATTGAATCTGGCCTATACCACCTTTGCACATGGTTTTGGGCAATACTATGGCCTGGTTTGATGTGCACATGGTATTACAATACCATGGGTGCAAGTGTATGGCCAAGATTGAAGCACATTTTCCAAGAAACGATCCTAACGGTTCGGGAAATCCTATAAATACCCCATGCCTTCAATTGCAAAACCCACTAGAATTTTGATTTGAGAAACTCTAAGTTGAAACCATTGTTTCATACCTGAGTTACTTGAATCGAGATTAGCATTCGGGGACCCTTCGTAAGTATTCCTTCGTTCTTTTATTGCTTTTCGAGTCCGAAAGTCAAACTTTGTTTGACTTTCTGCGTTGACCAGTTTATGGTCAATGCGAAGTTCGTTTGAACTTCGCAACGTGATTGTAATCACGATGGTTATAGTCCCTTGGGACTATGCCTACTGATTACCACGTTGTCTAGGGTCGTAAGGGTAAGCGATCTGATAAATCGCTTATACCTTCGAACCCGACCCATTTGGTCGATCATTAGGATCCGACCAAATACATTAGGTGACCATAGTATATAGGGAATAACCTTCCGAGGTTATACCTTATGGTCGCTTCGTTAAGTAGTTGTATGATAGGTAGTTTATATGCCTTAGGTAAATTACCAAAATACCCTTTTCATGTATAATTGGTAATTTAGCTTATGTAACTTAAACTTTTGTACATAACTGATTATACAACATGATAAAACATGTATAGGCATATAATACTTGTCATAGGACTAGTTAGACGTCTCGAACGCGCTTTGCACGCACGACGCGTTAAAGTAGCATAAGTTACCTTAATGGGTCACGATGGGTCGAAAGCACTTAGGTTAGGTGCCGATTTAGGATGTAGGCTTTGTTAAACCATATCACATGAGTTCTAACACTCATTTGGTTTACAAGAGCTCATTCTGTCCGATCTTCCGATTTAGGCCTCTATTGTTTGATTAGTGATTCAATTACTAGGTACTGTTTGATTTCTCTGGTTTGCTCGAGTTTGTTGAAGTTCTATTGACTGAGGATACTTTGCACTACATGTGAGTACATAGTTCCCCTATTTTACTACTTTCAATTGGTTTGGGGTGATTCATATGTACTAAATGTTTTCAAGGTTTTAACGATGGTATCAAAACGATTTTTGATGTTATAACGATGGTTTCAAAAACGATTAAGACGATTTATACAAAACTAATAACGATTTCGATAATGTGAACGAACTTGTTGGTTGGGTTACATAACAAATAACATTCATTAGCAATGATCAAGCCGACCAGTATTAGGTTATGGAACCATAGGATCTGACAAATCCCGTTATCATACTACACCCATGGTTATGTGTGGGGGTTGTGGGTAGCGACTGAATCTGATATTTGTTAATTTACCCTATGGTGGTTTATTAATGCGAGAAACGAGGTACGAGTCACAAAGGTTTGAATGTTATTAGTGAGACGACTATATATAAGTTATTCACAATTAAAACGAGGATGATTTGTACGATGTAAACAATTTCTAAACGATTTGGACGATACAATGTTAAACGATTTGGGTAAACGATGTCACACAACGATGTTTTCGAAGTAACATACGATTTTTATTAACGAGTTAATACGAGATGTTTTACAATTTGCTTTGCTAAAACAAAGGTTTTTGGGTTAAGAATCATGGCTACGAGGTTTCATAAACTATAACCCGCTCAATTTGAGTTGGTTAATAAAGTTGCAATATTATACTCTTTTCAAAACAAGGTTTTTAATAAAGTATTGCAACATTTAAACTAGCCATGAATCCAATACTCCTATAAAACCTATGTACTCGCCAGCATTTCTTTGCTGACTGTATTTTCACATATGTTTCAGGAATTGATGCTTGATGATGATTTGCTAGGATGCATGCATCACGTAGGATCTAGACGAGGCCTTAGTGACATAAAACAATATTAGTCGATATGTAACTTGTTTGTTCTATTTTAAGACAATGATAATGTTTAATATTCAATAAAACGAAACACTTTTGTATCCATGGTTATGAAACGATAATTCTGTTGCAACACGCCCCGACGTTTTCCGCCGCGCTTTGTTGTTTTACGCGGTCGGGGTGTGACACTTTGTGTACATATTTCAATAAAATTAACCAAATTAATATGTTGGTTAAAGTTTATGAAAACCTTGTTGCCATGAATCTTGACTAAAACATTTGCTTTTGTAATATCAAATAGTACATCGTCTTGAAAGATAACCTCGTATGGTTTTAATGAAAAATCATTGCGTGTCATTGTTTGAAAACATTTGTCATTGTTATAAACCAATTTGTTCGATCGTTCGTGTTAAAAACCATTCGTCAATCGTCCGTGTTATAAACCATTCGTCAATCTTCCGTGTTATAAACCATTCGTCAATCGTCCGTGTTTTAATTGTGAAAACTTTTGGTCGTTCTATTTGAATACATTCAAACCTAGGTTTAACTCGACTATACCACTCAATGGTATCTTTATCTCGACTAACAAACCAGCAAAGGGTTTGTTAAAATAACAGTCTCTGTCGTTACCCATATTACCCCCCATATCCATGGTGATAGTCCGATAACGGGATTTGTCAGATCCTATGGTACCATAACATACTACAGGTCGGCTTGGCCAAAGTTAATGAATGTCATTTGTGTTATGTACTAATGCACCAACAAGTTCGTTCACATTATCGAAATCATCGTGTTTATTATATAAACCATAGACTATGAAAATAAAAATAGGCACATATGTTTAACCCCAAAACATTTGAAAACATAAAAGAGGGGACTATGTACTCACCTTTGGGTGCATTTCTAAGTGTTAACACAATCCATCAAATTGCTTATTCGTCTTAAATTAAGTAAGAATGATTTAATAATCAAAAACTCACAAAATACCTAAGTTTCTCTGATACTTAGAATTTTCACATAACTTTGAGATTTTCTCGAAAAGTTATCTTTTTGATTATGTTGGTGAATTTATATATATATATATGCATTCGTTTATATATTTTAACAACTTTGCGACATGAACGATTTTATTGGTGACTCTCATTATGTTATATCCGATAACACACCCGTTTAAGCAATATATCTACGATTTGCGCGTCGTAATATATATACTCACACATGACATATAATTAATATCGTAATACACATAATCTTGTCAAGTCTTAACATGTCATCATACACATATTGTAAATCACATAACACATTGTAACATATAAAGTTTACCCATGAACAACCCATTCTAATGTATATTGAAAAACACGTATTTTTGTGATTCGGTAACGTTTTTGGGTGTCGGAAGTCACGTATGACTAACCAAACACCAAGGATACTTAACATAAGTTAAATTACTTATTTTTATATCAAAAATATCAGTTTAGTTACTGATCTAAAACAGTTTTATAAGAGTCCTTCGAAAAGCCGTTTTTAACTGTTTTACCGCATAGTTTTGCATCAAACGTTACCATAACCATCCCAAATCGTAACGATTTGATATTTTAACATAATGCATTTTATTTACTGAATAAAACAAAATTTTACTCATGTATATGAAGGTCTCATGAATAGCACAAAAATCATGCAAATATCACAAGATTTACTACTTTTCAAGCCACAAGTACAACATGCAAAGCTACAAAGTATGGCTTAATTTTTGTAACTTTAACATCCATCAAATAACTTTATTTTACTTGTTTATTTACTGATTTGAATGAATATTTATCATATCATATCATACACAAATCATCAAACAAATGCACTTTAATTATCATCCATGAACATGCAACAACTTAAAAACTCACAAACACACCTTGGAATTTTTGGCCATATATATGCCTATATACTAACATAATTTCAAATCATAAATCAAGTTTCATTCATTCCTTTATACCTCTAGCACATTTGCACATAATCTTTTTCATTCAAACAAACATCTTACAAGCATTATTGCAAACCAAAATTAAAATACAAATACTATACACACATACATGTATTCGGCCATGTATGTATACCACACATAACACCACTTTTTATTTGATTAAAACCATTTTCTTGTTTAGTATTTTCAAGTTTGTGAAGAAATTCAAGTATTTGAGAAACTTTCCATCATCATCATCATCAAAATTCATGAATATATTTTTTAAAATAAATTTATACCTTTAAGAAATTTAGTGGGTTTTGATGAGATTTTTGATGATATGGAGCTTGTTCTTCTTTGAAACCACTTGGAACCACCTTTAGATCTTCAAACACCTTTGAATATATCATGGAATGGCTTTGATTCTTTAAGAAAGTGTTTTAAAATTTGAATGAGGGAATGTGGGTGTGTGTATACGGTTAGAGTGTAAGAATAATGAAAGAAATTTGTGAATTTGTTCCTTGAAACTTGTTATATTTGCATGTGTAGAGATTTTATGATTGGACCTCCTTTTTGAAATCAACACATGGCAATGTTTAGGAGAAGGTGGCAAGAGATGACACCTATGGTCGACACATGTGCTAGCCACTCACCAATTTTCATATGCATACATACATACATACATACATACATACATACATACATACATACATACATACATACATACATACATACATACATACATATATATATATATATATATATAGGGTTAGGATCGTATGAGAAGCACTAGGCTAATTGAGAAACTTGAGAAGCATTCTGGACCACACATTTTCCTTAAGCTTTTCGTAATATACACATATGTATAGTTTAAAATTGACTATATCACATGTGTATAATTCAAGATTTGACAATATACATATATGTATATAGTTGGTTTTAAACTATACATATGTGTATATTACGAAAAGCTTAGGGAAATGTGTGGTCCAGAATGTTTCTCAAGTTTCTCAAATAGGGTGGACTTCTCTTAGGATCCCAACCCTACCTACATATATATATATATATATATATATATTATATGTATCTAGTTAAAACATGTATTTAACTGACTACCGGGTATTTTATCTAGCGTTTTAATCCCGTTTTATGGCATTTTAAATTATTATTATTATTCGATAAAAATAATCTCGCCAAAATATTACTGAAATAAATATCAGTTGCCGAGACTTGCTGCGTTGTCTGCGTTTTGCAGTATACGCACTGTGTTACGCTGTAACAAGCGGTACGCGCTTAAACTTGAAAAATAACGTTTTTAAATGTTTTAATTTATTTTTCAACACGAACATGATTAAAAATAAAATTTTAATCATAACAGAATATTTTGAGGATTTAAATATTATCCAGGCGGTCACCAATGTTCGTTTCGCAGTTTTGTCGCTAATAGTTCTTAAGTTCGAATAAACATGTTTTTGCCATACCGAATCCTTCAAAACTTATTTCTAAGTTATGTAAAGGGTATTTAGGGTACGTTTGACTTATGTCATTATTCCAGAGTGTACGTTGTGTTAAACTGATTACTTTTATGTAACGGTTTACGATTTCACTTCCATAACAGGTTTGAGAGTTCGGAAATGAACAAGGATTGAAAACGTACTAATGTCACAAATAATTAAAAAAATATTGGAATTTAAAACACCATGTTTCATTAAATACAAAGTTGTTCGGAAAATGTACTAGGATTAAAATACACAGATGTCACAGTCTCCCCTACTTTAGGAAATTTCGTCCCGAAATTTATTTAGAGGAAACTTGTGAGAAAAGGTGTGGATACTTTGCCTTCATTTGATCCTCTCGTTCCCAAGTAAACTCTGGGCCACGTTTGGATTACCTGCGAAATTTTGTTATTAGTACTCATCTGTTGTATAATAGGAATGAGTTCAGATTAGAAGATTTAAACTTCACTCCAATCGACAGATGTTTGATTGTACCAATCCTCAAGAGAGTCATGTAAATGCCAAAGTGGCATTCTTTGTTGTAAAATGACTCGAAAAGAGTGTGAACTTCAGAGTTTTGAACAACTGATGGAATAACGTATCCCATGAAGACTATTATAGGAAACTTGTGTGTGCTCGAAGTTGAAGTTAGAGAATGTAAGATAAAACAACATTGGTCAAGGTCCAAAACTTCTAGCAACTTAGATAACGCTAGGCTTGCAATGTAATAAGGAACACTTATATATAGGAAGTACCAGCGACATATCCACCATGTCCTTATTACATTGTTCACGTTTCGTTATTCTTATCACTATAGGTTTCAACATATGACAAAACTTGTTGTGGTTTCTGTGCACTGAATTCCATATTTATGTATGCATCCATAATTACGTAATTCCTTGCACAATCCACATAGTTCATTTTATGATGTGTAGGGGAAGAAAATCAAAGAACAAACATGTAATGACTTGACTAGACCACCAGATGGTTTCTTTAACTAGATCAACAAACGATCTCTTTAAATGAACCACCAAAGGGTCCCTTTAACTTTGTATCAAATAATTGTTTAAGAAAAGTACTTTGGAATCCAAGAGTCTGACTATTTGCATAGAAAAGTCCCTTAAGGATTTAAGATAGTACTTTGGATATCCCTCTGAGAAATCTAGCATATGAAAATATGTAAGATTTTACAAAGATTTGGATAACGAGCATTTGAATCATCTAAACACGTAAACACATAATCACATAATCGTTAATTTGGTCGTCAACTTGGTTATTAACTTGTTCATCAGCTGTAAATATGCATTTAAAGTACGCCAGGAATCCAATTAAGGACTTCAATTAGTACTTTAAACATGCTCAAGAATCTAATTTTAATGATAGGAAGATCTTATAAGGATTTGGGATTGTGTAGCGAAATTTTTTTGAAAACCACATACTAGGTATGTTAAGTAAACATACAAAGCAAAAGTGTACGTGAAATCAATGTGCTAGGTAAACATACGAAGCAGAATGTCTTTGAAAACTATGCATTGGATCCTTGAAAACATGTTTAATGTTTTTGAAATCATATATAATATTTTTGAAATCATGCACTAGATATATTAGGTAAATATGCCATGTTGAAATGTCTTTAAAATTATGTATGGGATTTTTGAAAACATGGATAATATTTTTGAAATCATGCAGTAGGTATTTTATGTTAGGTATTTTATGTAGATACGTTTATAAAATGTTTTAAAACCATGTGAAATGCCCTTGAAATCATGTAAGATGTCTTTTAAAATCATATGATATGCACATAGATGTATTGCATAAGTCCAATTAAGGACTCATAAAAATATATCCTTGGGGATTTAAAGTGGTATTTCGAGTATTTGTTAAGAGTTATAACTTGCACCTTGTACTTTGTTTCTTTAGGAGAAACGAGTACTTAGGATTTTTGTGGAGATCGCGAGTGATCATGAAATGGAAGAAACCTACGAGAGTAGTTTGATTTGCAAGGAATATGGTTCCTTGGTGTCGGTATTGTAGGGGTATCTCACACATACGCGTAATCACATTGGTTATGTAAATAAAATTGAAATAACAAATTTATTTATATACAAACTGAAATGTTTCGAGTTCCATAGATAACAACAAGTAAAATATAAAAGTTTAAACGTTCATAGCTTCATTGTTATTTGCACGTGCCTTATTAGCATTTATGTTAAATGTTCGTCCATGGGCTGGATTTGCATTAACGAGCTTCAGGCAGTTGTTCCTGTGGTGGGTGAGATCCCCGCAATTGTAACAAGACCCAGGTGGATAGGGAGGTTGCGCAGGATGGGCTGACTGTTGAGCAGGGTTTTGAGCTGCTTGATTTGGGGCAGGAGGAAAGCGACATGCGTTGGCCAAATGGCCTGCTCTTCCACAATTGGTGCAATGACGGCACGGTAGATGGGGTTGGTGGTGACCATTGCACTTGTTACACAGAGGTGCAGTACCGGCATATTGTCTCTTAGCGGGTGGTTGTGCAGGCTGGTCGGTAGCAGCTTGGTTCGGTTGTGCGACAACGGCGAAGTTCTTGGAAGTCTTGTGCTTCCTTGATTTTTTTGAAGGCTTGGCTTTTGTCTTCTTTGGTGCCTCGTGAGTACTCTCACTATAAAGTTTAGACATGGGACATCTAGCTCAATGGTCCCACTGAATATTACGCCTATTTGTTGGGCGATTGTAGTAGCCAGTCCAGACCTTTGAGTATCGCTGTGATGAGGAGGCATTCTAAAAAGAGAGTGGAAACATGAGAAAATGTGTGAGATTGACACTGGGTAATCAAAAGAGGTGTTAAAATATTGACGAAACATAAAGAAGGTGGTCATTCGTTTGTTACTTAAACAAACAAACTACGCACAGCGACTAATCAACGTAAATGGGTCTTTATAATGTATCGCGAAGACATGCTTTAGCCTATAAGTGGACACTCACCCCAAGAGTTCCCAGGTAAGAGTGACTGGTCCGCTGATGCGGATTTGTATGAACACTCTAGCCTTAGACAGAAAACTCAAGGTACAGGCAACCACCTTTCCGGATTGCACATTTTCACATTATTAAAGCCCAAACTTTGACGGGATTTTGAAAACATTAAAGGCTCAAAGCCCTAAACAAATCATCTAAGAATAGATGATTTCTTGTGATGTTTTGGAAAAATTTTGAATCCAGAGAATGAATTGTGTTTTGTTTTTGTTAATCACCTAAGGATAGGTGATGGTATTGTATTAAGAATCTAAACACAAGAAAACTCGCGTTACGGTCCTAAGAAGGTTATAGACTAGGTCAAGAGTATTACTAATAATCTACTTCCCTATAACCATGGCTTTGATACCAATCTCTGTAACACCCCGATCGCGTAATACTACAAACCGTTGCGGAATTATCGAGGAGTCATGTTATAGGAAATTGTTTCACAACACATGGTATTAAAAGTATTGTTTTATTAAATAAACAAGCTACATTGTCTCGGAAATAAAACAAATAAATAGCACAATTGTCTTTCATGTTTTATAATCACTAAGGCCCGTCCAATCCTATGTGAAGCAAGATCGTAACATCAAGCCACAGTTCCTGAAACATATGTGAAAAGAGAGAGTCAGCATAAAAAGCTGGCGAGTACATAGGTTTTTGTGAGTGTGTCAAATCCATGGCTTTGTGTACATATTTCAATATAATTAACCAACTAAATATGTTGGTTAAAGTTTATGAAAACCTTGTTTCCATGAATCTTGACTAAAACATTTTCTTTTGTAATATCGAATAGTACATCGTCTTGAAAGATAACCTCGTATGGTTTTAATGAAAAATCATTGCGTGTCATTGTTTGAAAATATTTGTCATTGTTATAAACCATTTTTTTCGATCGTTCGTTTTAAAAACCATTCGTCAATCGTCCGTGTTATAAACCATTTGTCAATCGTCCGTGTTATAGATCATTCGTCAATCGTCCGTGTTTTAATTTTGAAAACTTTTGGTTGTTCTATTTGAATACACTCAAACCTAGGTTTAACTCGACTATACCACTCAATGGTATCTTTATCTTGACTAACAAACCACCAAAGGGTTTGTTAAAATAACAGTCTCTGTCGTTACCCACATTACCCCCATATCCATGGTGATAGTCCGATAACGGGATTTGTCAGATCCTATGGTACCATAACATACTACTGGTCGGCTAGGCCAAAGTTAATGAATGTCATTTGTGTTATGTACTAACGCACCAACAACTTCGTTCACATTATCAAAATCGTCGTGTTTATTATATAAACCATAGACTATGAAAATAAAAATAGGCACATATGTTTAACCCCAAAACATTTGAAAACATAAAAGAGGGGACTATGTACTCACCTTTGGGTGAGTTTCTAAGTGTTAACACAATCTCTCAAATTGCTTATTCGTCTTAAATAAAGTAAGAATGATTTAATAATCAAAAACTCACAAAATACCTAAGCTTCTCTGATACTTAGAATTTTCACATAACTTTGAGATTTTCTTGAAAAGTTATCCATTTTGATTATGTTGGTGAATTTATATATATATGCATTCATATATATATTTTAACAACTTTGCGACTTGAACGATTTTATTGGTGACTCTCATTATGTTATATCCGATAACACACCCGTTTAAGCAATATATCTACGATTTGCGCGTCGTAATATATATACTCAAACATGACATATAATTAATATCGTAATACACATAATCTTGTCAACTCTTAACATGTCATCATACACATATTGTAAATCACATAACACATTGTAACACATAAAGTTTACCCATGAACAACCCATTCTAATGTATATTGAAAAACACTTATTTTTGTGATTCGGTAACGTTTTTGGGTGTCGAAAGTCACGTATGACTAACCAAACACCAAGGATACTTAATATATGTTAAAATACTTATTTTTATATCAAAAATATCAGTTTAGTTATTGATCTAAAACAATTTTATAAAAATCCTTCGAAAAGCCGATTTTTAACCGTTTTACCGCATAGTTTTGCATCAAATGTTACCATAACCATCCCAAATCGTAACGATTTGATATTTTAACATAATGCATGTTATTTACTGAATAAAACAATAATTTTACTCATGTATATGCAGGTCTCATGAATAGCACAAAAATCATGCAAATATCACCAGATTTACAACTTTTCAAGCCACAAGTACAACATGCAAAGCTACCAAGTTATGGCATAATTTTTGTAACTTTAAAATACATCAAATAACTTTATTTTACATGTTTATTTACTGATTTGAATGAATATTTATCATATTATACACAAATCATCAAACACATGCACTTTAATTATCATCCATGAACATGCAACATCTTAAAAACTCACAAACACACCTAGTAATTTTCGGCCATATATATGCCTATATACTAACATAATTTCAAATCATAAATCAAGTTTCATTCATCCCTTTATACCTCTACCACATTTGCACATAATCTTTTTAATTCAAACAAACATCTTACAAGCATTATTGCAAACCAAAATTAAAATACAAACACTATACGCACATACATGTATTCGGCCATGTATACATACCACACATAACACCACTTTTTATTTGATTAAAACAATTTTCTTGTTTAGTATTTTCAAGTTTGTGAAGAAATTAAAGTATTTGAGAAATTTTCCATCATCATCACCATCAAAATTCAAGAATATAATTTTTAAAATAAATTTATACCTTTAAGAAATTTAGTGGGTTTTGATGAGATTTTTGATGATATGGAGCTTGTTCTTCTTTGAAATCACTTGGAACCACCTTTAGATCTTCAAACACCTTTGAAGATATCATGGAATGGCTTTGATTCTTTAAGAAAGTGTTTTAAAATTTGAATGAGGGAATGTGGGTGTATGTATACGGTTAGAGTGTAAGAATAATGAAAGAAATTTGTGAATTTGTTCCTTGAAACTTGTTATATTTGCATGTGTGGAGATTTTATGATTGGACCTCCTTTTTGAAATCAACACGTGGCAATGTTTAGGAGAAGGTGGCAAGAGATGAAACCTTTGGTCGACACATGTGCTAGCCACTCACCAATTTTCATATGCATACATATATATTATATGTATCTAGTTAAAACAGGTATTTAACTGACTATCGGGTATTTTATCTAGCGTTTTAATCTCGTTTTATGGTGTTTTAAATTATTTTTATTGTTCTATAAAAATAATCTTGCCTAATTATTACTGAAGTAAATATCAGTTGCCGAGACTGGCTGCGTTGTCTGCGTTTTGCAGTATACGCACTGTGTTACGCTATAATACGCGGTACGCGCTTAAACTTGAAAAATAACGATTTTAAACGTTTTAATTTATTTTTCAACACGAACATGATTAAAAATAAAATTTTAATCATAACAAAATATTTTTTGGATTTAAATATTATCCAGGCGGTCACCAACGTTCGTTTCGTAGTTTTGTAACAAATAGTTCTTAAGTTGGAATAAACATGTTTTTGCCATACCGAATCCTTCAAAACTTATTTATAAGTTATGTAAAGGTTATTTAGGGTATGTTTGACTTATGTCATTGTTCCAGAGTGTACGTTGCGTTAATCTGATTACGTTTATGTAACGGTTTACGATTTCACTTCCAGAACAGGTTTGAGAGTTCAAATATTAACAAGGATTGAAAACGTTCTAATGTCACAAATAATTAAACAAATATTGGAATTTAAAACACCATGTCTCATTATACAAAGTTGTCCTGAAAATGTACAAAGATTAAAATACACAGATGTCACAAATAGGAACATTTAGGGTTATGCTAAGGGGTCTAAGGAGGGTTGTTATATCCTCCCCACCTTGTTTTAGATCTCGTCCTCGAGGTCTACTGGAACAGGTGTGGATATCTCCGTTGCATCTCTGATTCGAGCTCCCAAGTATACTCCGGTCCTCTATTAGAATCCCATTTTACTTTTACCAGAACTAATCTCTTGTGTTTGAGACTCTTAGGTGCTGTTTGTTTTTTAAGAGGTAAAATGCATGAAGTCTGCTTACCACATCTGCAGACATCTGTAGCAGAAGAGGTGGACCGAATGTCTGCAGTCTGCAAGAAGAAGACTATTTGTTTTTTTTTTAACTTCTGCAGGCTTCTAAAATAAACTGATGGTGGTGTACGGACGGTGGTGGTGAGTGGTGGTGGTGGATGGTGATGGTGGTAGACGATGGTGGTGGGTAGTGGTTGTGGAGATGGACGATGGTGGGTGCTGGACGGTGGTGGGTGTTGGAGGACAGTGGTGGGTGGTGGACGTTGATGGGTGGTGGCCGGTGGTGGTGGTGGATGGTAGTGGTGATGAACGGTGGTGGTGGTGATGGACGGTGGTGGGTGGTGGACGGTGGTGGTGGTGATGGACGGTGGTGGTGGTGGTAATGGACGGTGGTGGGTGGATGATGGTGGTGGTGGTGGTGATGAACGGTGGTGGTGATGGACGATGGTGGTGGTCAATGGTGGTGGTGGGTGGTGGTGTTTAACCCTCTGCAGACCTTAGAAGATCTTAGTAGTGGCTGGACCAAGTCTGCACCAAGAAGACCTCGCACAACCTTTTTTAATGAAACGTCTTCGGAAAAACAAACAGTCTGCGCGTGACAATGTCTGTGTGTGGTCTGCGCCGTGCAGACAGAAGAGCTTGCGTAGAGGTTTTATGAAAAAAAAAACAGCAGCTTGGTCTTTCTGTCTTCAATCTGTAGGGGTTTCTCTATGAACTTAAGTTTCTCATTTACCTCTATTTCCTGAAGAGGTATCACTAATGATTTGTCGGATAAGCATTTCTTAAGATTACATACATGAAACACATCATGTATTCCTGCCATTTCCTCTGGCAGTTGTAGCTGATAAGCTACTGGTCCTATTCTTTTGATAATCTCGAAAGGTCCAATATACATGTGGCTTAGCTTTCCTCTTTTAACGAATCTGACTACTCCTTTCCATTGAGAAACTTTGAACAATACTTTATCTCCTACTTGAAACTCCAATGGCTTTCGTCTGTTATCTACATAACTCTTTTAACGGTCTCGTGCTGCTTTTAGTCTTTCCTTGACTTGAATAATCTTGTCCATTGTTTCTTGCACTATTTCTGGTCCAGATGGTTGCTTTTCTCCAATTTCTGCCCAACAGACTGGATTTTGGCACTTTCGTCCATAAAGTGCTTCAAATGGTGCAGCGTTTATACTGGTATGATACCTGTTATTATAGAAAAATTCTATTAATCGTAAATGATCATCCCAATTTCTTCCAAAGTCAATTACACATGCTCTAAGCATATCTTCCATCGTCTGAATTGTCCTTTCGCTTTGTCCATCCGTTTGAGGATGATAAGCGGTGCTTAGGTTCAACCTGGTTCCCATTGCTTTTTGGAAACTTGTCCAAAAATGAGAAGTAAAACGACTATCTCTTTAAGATACAATAGATAAAGGAATTCCATGTAATGAAACTATTTCATTTACATATAACTTGGCTAATTGTTCCATATTGAAAGTTTCCTTCATAGGTAAGAAATGAGCAGATTTGGTTAATCTGTCTACAATCACCCAGATTGTATCGTTACCTTTTCGTGTCTTGGGTAATTTAGTAACAAAGTCCATTGTTATCAATTCCCATTTCCATATTGGCATTTCTAGTTGCTGCAATAATCCTGAAGGTTTCTGATGTTCAACTTTAACCTGTGAACAGGTTAGACACTTAGCAACATAGGTTGCTATATCCTTTTTCATTCGTATCCACCTGAAATTTTTCCTTAAATCTTCATACATCTTATCATTACCAGGATGTATCGTATAATTAGACTTATGGGCTTCTTCTAAAATTCGGTGGCGTAGGTTTCCTTGTTTGGGTATCCAGATCCTTTTCTTCTGGAATCTCCAAATTCCATCTGTTCATTGTTCTAATTCCTTAATCATTCCTTTTAATCCTTCAGTATCATCCTTGATTACTGTTTCCTGTATCTCTCTAATTTGCTAATTTAATCTACGAGAGAGTTGTTGTTGTGGGAGGCTAGAACACCAAGTCCTTCTACACGAAGAAACGAAGGTGTATGAGTATTGGAGGATAACGGAAGATTAAGGATTCGGAATCAGAAGAATATGGAACATAACATATGATAAAATAACCATCTAGCTCATAATACTCATCTTTGACACTATGAAACCCTTAGGGGTTTGAATGTTTTCATGGGTTAAAGTACCCATTAGAATCATGACGAGTATTATGTTCTTAGGTGGTGTAACCTACTATTTTGACAAATAACCATTAGGTTATCATCAAGAATTTGGTTATTATAAGTATTATATACATTATATAGGTTATATTATAGGTTATAAGTCCAAGATTATCACAAGAATGTCATAGAAGTCATGTAGGAGGTAGGAGGATAAATCTTCCATTTAGGAACCTCTTGTGTTTCACCAATGCACAAGTTGTCATAGACAACAAGGATGGTCATGAATACATACATTAAAGAATGGAAATACATACTATCTAACAAAGAAATCATCAAGTAATGTGTGGATTGAAGGTAGGATAACACAAGCTATCCAAATAACACAACTTCAAGTGTAGGACATCTTCATCACTTGTAGGTTAAAACCTTGTTAAAACAGAATGTTTGTGAGGTTTAAACCTCTGATTTTACATGTCACAACCTTGTTTTTAAGCCCAACTAACCATAGATTTGATTATGAGCATAAGGATATAGGAATGTGTATGAGATAACTCAAGTTCAAGCAAGTTTATCAAAGTTTTAATCAAAACAGAAAGTTTAGTCCACTTTGGAGCCTTTTTGGAGATGTTCCAGGTCTTGGTTTTCCATGGAAAACCTGTGGAATCATCCCTAAGGTTGTTCCAAGTGATTAGGAAGAAGAATCAAATAAAAAGGTTAAGAAATGAGGAAGTTATGCTCACTTTTGTGAGTTGATATGAATCTGACTGAACTGGGATTAGAGTAGTATTTATAGGGAAGGATTAGGGTTTAGGTTGGTGAGCATTGAATGCAAGTAGTTGGGTTTTACAATAATAAAATAAAAAAAAGAACTCCAAATGTTGTTGATGGCTGAACTCGGTTGTTAACAACCCTTAAAAAGTTCGTTTTTCCTTGTGTGTGGTGACATATACTAGTTATAAATTAGTACACCTTATTTAATTATTAAGTGTATTGAATATAGCATGCTTTAAGATCAAGTGGTGGAAATTAATTTGAACAAACAAAGAATTAAATGTTGTTCCTTTGTTCCGGTCGCAACTTGCTGCTGACTTTCTTTTCTTTTATTTTTTGTTTTTTGAAAACAAAAATACATATTTGAATATTACTACATCAACTTTACGTTGATGTTAACATATTTTTTTTATAGTATATTATTATTATTATTATTAGAATTAACCACGTATTTAAAAGTTAACAAGCATGTATAAGTTATGGGTACCAGTATGTCGAGTATCGGTCGCGCGTATGCATTCGTGATTGGTAACCTATAACCCAAGTATTGCAACATGTATAAGCATGTATAAAAAAACAGAATTTCATTACAATCGAAGTCTCGGATTTACAATGGTTTGAAATGAAATACGAAATACAAAAGGAACAAGCTTCCAAAGATAGAAATACAAGACACTTTTTCTAATTAAGGAAAGTTAAGAAAAAGCAGAGCGTTACAGTGTCCCCTCCTTTAGAAAATTTCGTTCTGAAATTTAGGAAGAAGTAACGAAAAGTTGTGGATACTTCGTCTTCATTTCACTCTCGAGTTCCCAAGTAAACTCAGCGCCACGTTTTCCTTCCCATCGAAACTTGATGATAGGAATTCTACTGCGCTTCAATTGTTTGACACCTCGGTCCATGATCTCGACAGATTTCTCCACGAAGTGTAGTGTTTCGTTGATTTGAAGATCTTCGAGTGGAACTTGAAGTCCTTCATCAGCTAAGCACTTCTTTAAGTTTGAAACGTGGAAGACAGGATGGACGTTGTTGAGTTCTTCAGGCAGGTCTAGTCTACACGCAATCTTGCCAATCCTTTCGAGAATCTTGAAAGGACCAACGTAGCGAGGTGTGAGTTTCCCTTTCTTACGAAATCGAACCACACCCTTCCAAGGGGATACCTTGAGAAGTACAAAGTCACCTATCTCGAATTCCAAGGGCTTGCGACGCTTGTCGGCGTAACTCTTTTGTCGGCTCCTGGCCTTCAGTAAGTTGTCTTGAACCTATAAAATCTTGTTCGTTGTCTCTTGTATAAGGTCGGGACCAGTGATTTGAACTTCACCAATCTCGTGCCAACAAATAGGCGAACGACATTTGTGACCATACAATGCTTCGAAGGGTGCCATTTGAATACTCGCATGATAACTGTTGTTGTACGAGAATTCGATCAAAGGCAAGTGTGAATCAAAGTTGCCACCAAAATCGATTACGCATGAACGAAGCATATCCTCTAAGGTTTGGATAGTACGCTCGGTTTAACCGTCTAACTGAGGATGGAAAGCAGTGCTAAGGTTTAGAACAGTACCCATAGCAGATTGGAAAGTTTGCCAAAGACGAGATGTAAAGCGACCATCGCGACGGAAATAATGTCAATGGGGATACCATGACGACAGAAGATCTCATCAGTGTAGATTCTAGCCAATTTCTAAACCTTGAAATCTTCACGAATGGAAAGAAAATGAGTTGATTTGGTCAATCAATCAACGATCACCCAAATACTGTCATGACCAGAAAAAGTACGAGGGAGTTTGGTGATGAAATCCACAGCGATGCTCTCCCATTTCCAGACAGGAATTTCTGGCTGTTCGAGCAAGCCAGAGGAGCTTTTACCTTCGAACAAGTGAGACATTTCACAATGAAAGTGGCGATATCCTTCTTCATCTCAAGCCACCAATAGGACGTACGCATATCTTGGTACATCTTATCAGCACCAGGGTGAATGGAATATCTCGATTTGTGTGCCTCCTTCATCAGAAAGTCTCGAAGGTTCTCATGATGAGGAATCCAGATGTGATTGAGATAGTATATAATACCATCAGATTTAGACTTGAGATCTTCTTCAACGCCACCTCGTATCTCGAGGGAAAGACTACCCTCGTTGACAGAGGCGTATTGAGCTCCACAAATACGGTTTTGAAGATCATTAAAGAGTTAGAGACAACGAATACCCTTTACATGAGTTTTATGACTAAGTGCGTCGGCTGCTACATTCGCTTTACCTGGATGTTAGCGAATTTCACAGTCGTAGTCGTTTAACAATTCCACCCAACGACGTTGACACATGTTCAGTTCTTTTTAGTTGAAGATATGATGAAGGCTCTTATGGTCGGTGAAGACCACACACTTGGTACCATAAAGGTAGTGTCGCCAAATCTTCAAGGCAAAAAAAAACTGCGCCAAGTTCAAGGTCACGAGCAGTATAGTTTTTCTCATGTATTTTGAGTTTCCTCGACACGTAAGCGATAACCTTGTCTCGTTGCATAAGGACACAACCAAGTCCAAGGTTTGAAGCATCGCAATACATGACGAAGTCTTCGTTACCATCAGGAAGCGCGAGGATAGGAGCATTGCATAGCATGTCCTTGAGCATTTGAAAAGATTCCTCTTGTTCGGGACCCCAAACAAAAGGTTTATCTTTTGAGTCAAAGAGGTTAAAGGAACAACGATCTTCGAAAAGTTGGAGATAAAAACGAAGATAATAACCAGCAAGACCAAGGAAAAAATGAATTTCAAACCGAGACTTTGGTGCAATCCAATTCTTCACAGCTTCAATTTTTGCAGGGTCAATGTGAATACCAAGCTCATTGACAGTGTGACCAAGGAATTGAACCTCTTTTAACAAAAATTCGCACTTGGAGAATTTGGCGTATAGATGTTCAATACGAAGAATTTGAAGGATAAAACCCAAGTGTCGCTCATGCTCTCCTTGTTTCTTAGAATAGATGAGGATATCGTCGATGAAGACAATCACAAAATGGTCCAAGTACGCTTTGCACACGCGGTTCATCAAATCCATGAAGACAGAGGGTGCGTTGGTCAAACCAAAGGGCATGACCACGAACTCGTAGTGACCATATCGTGTACGAAAGGCGGTCTTAGGTATATCTTCTTCAAGGACTCGAAGTTGATGATACCCAGAACGAATATCGATCTTTGAAAAACAGGTCGTGCTTTGCAATTGATCGAAGAGGTCGTCGATGCGAGGAAGTGGGTATCGGTTCTTAACTATAAGCTTGTTGAGCTCACGATAGTCAATAAACATATGAAATGACCCATCTTTCTTTTTGACGAATAGAACAGGAGCGCCCAAAGGAGATGTGCTAGGGTGTAGAAATCCTTTATCAAGAAGTTCTTGAAGTTGGCTCAAGAGCTCTTGCATCTCGGAGGGTGCTAAACGGTATGGAGAGTTAGTGACAGGCATAGCTCCGGGCACTAAATCGATGCGAAAGTCGACAGAACGAGCAGGAGGCGGACCAGGAAGATCGTCGGGAAACACATCAAGAAAGTCACGTACGACGGGTACGTCACTCATGCTTGGGCCTTTGTCCTTCTTTTCTACAATGTGGGCGAGAAAGGTGAAGGTACCCTTGTGCAAGTATTTGTTCGCTTGAATACACGACATGAGATTGAGACCTTGAGAAGGTTTCTTGCCACACACGTTTAGAGAATCACCATTCGGAAGAGGAAGACGGATAAACTTTTCTGAACAAACAACTTCAGCACGAACTCGCCTAAGCCAGTCTATGCCTACTATGATGTCAAAACTACCCATTTGCATGGGTATGTGGTCAATGCGAAACGTATAATCGTTAAGAATCAAGGAACACTTGGAAAGGACGGAATCGACAGCGACGGATTTACCATTAGCGACTTCGACAGCGAAAGAGCTTGGCAACTTAGAGCGTTTACACTCAAACAAAGGTTCGAATTCTCACGATACAAAACTCTTATCGGCGCCAGTATTAAATAAACACGAAGCATAAACATGGTTCACAAGGAACGTACCATTGATAACATCATTGGCATTTTGAGCCTGAGCAGTGGTAAGAAGAAAGGCTCTACATCGTGCTGGTTATTGAGCCTGTTGCTGCTGCTGTTGTTGCGGTGGCTGCTGTTGAGGCTGGTTTCGTTGAGGACAGACGTTTGCCAGATGGTTAATGTCGCAACCCCCGGTCCCAAATCCCCGGGAACGGGCGGCTGCGAGCCAGTTTCGGTGGTATCGTGTATTGTCTAATTTGGCAGCGGAAATTTTCATCAGGACCGTAGTTAGGAAAGATTGATCAGAGTAAAATACCACATTGTCATAACATTAAACATATGGGATAAACCCAAGTTCATAGTACACATGTTTTCATAGGAATAAATCCTATTTTATTTAATAAAAACATCTATTTTATTTTAGGTAACTTTATTGCCACTTTTCCAAGCCTTCAGTGCTGTCCAGCTGGCTTCTATTTGGCTTTCACAATTTGTTACCTGAAATGCGTTTTAAAAACATTTGTCAGTGGGAAATACTGGTGAGTGAATCCCAGTTTAATCAAGTTTAAGTAAAACCCAGTGTATAGTATTGAGGGCGATCCCGCAATTATATTTGTTTCCAAGACATCACAATTAACATCCATGGTACTGTCGAACCCGACTTGTGGAAATGAGGTTTTGTAACAAATTTTATATACAAAACCCCAACATACTCATGATAATTGTATTCTTACAAATACTCAATCACTGTTTAGTATATAATTAATTAAATGAGGTTTTGTAAAAACAGTTAACAAAAAGCGGATCAACTCACATTGCTGTCTTAGATTTTCCATAAGGGTTTCCAGGTGATAATCTAAAATTTACGCAAATGCACACGCGTTAGTATAATAACCCATTTTAACATTAGTAATACCCTTCCCGAGATGGCATTCCAACGACTACGTCGGGCAGAACCACGACAGCCGTTACGGAACCCTAGATCAATCGGGCAGCGTATCTAATACGTATCCAGGGGTTATAATACTTACAACGGAGCAGAACTTCACTATTTAGGGGGGTATAATACCCGTATAATAAGCCTACTATTCAGATTTTGAGAGAAAGAAACGATTTTGAACAATTTCTGATTGAAACCCGATGGCCTGCTTATATAGTTGCTGAGTCTGCTTCTCTCGCGGCCTGCATAACACAAGGGCAGGGCCTACGCGGCCCGCGTTGACTCCAGGTCAACGTGTAGCCCATCCGGATCAGCCACTAGACTCGACATGTGTTGGGCCACGTGGCCGCACCGGGCTGTGCCACCTTTTAAGCCTCTCGCGGCCCGCGTAAGGGTTATGGGGTACCTTACGCGGCCCGCCTCAATTTAAATTTTTATGTTTTTCATTTATTTTTAATGCTATATTGTATTTCGGGCTCGGTTTTCACATATGGGGTGCATTTTGGGACATATTGGGATATTTTAAAATATATTAGGGTGTCGGAAAATAATCAAGGGTGTCGGGTTTTATTGAGGGTTGTTACATCCTCCCCACCTTGTTTTAGAGCTCGTCCTCGAGATATACTGAAACAAGTGTGGATATTTCTTTTGCATTTCAGATTCAAACTCCCATGTGTACTCAGGTCCTCTTTTGGAGTCCCACTTCACTTTGACCAGAACTAGTCTCTTATGCTGGTGATTGTTGACTTTCCTGTCTTCAATCTGTAGAGGTCTTTCTACAAACTTGAGTTGTTCATTTACCTCTATATCCTTAAGAGGTACTATTAGAGATTCATCAGTTAAGCATTTATTGAGATTAGATACATGAAACACATCATGTATTCCTGTCATTTCCTCTGGCAGTTGTAGCTGATAGGCTACAGGTCCTATTCTTCTAATAATCTCAAAAGGTCCAATATACCTGGAACTTAGCTTTCCTCTTTTGATGAATCTTACTACTCCTTTCCAAGGAGAGACCTTCAACAATACTTTGTCTCCTACATGAAATTCCAATGGCTTGCGTCGGTTATCAGCATAGCTCTTTTGTCGATCACGTGCTGCTTTCAGTCGTTCCTTGACTTGAATGATCTTGTCGGTTGTTTCTTGCACTATCTCAGGTCCAGATAGTTGCTTTTCCCCAATTTCTGCCCAACAGACTGGGGTTCGACACTTTCGTCCACAAAGTGCTTCGAATGGTGCAGCATTGATACTTGTGTGATAACTATTATTATAAGAAAATTCTATTAAAGATAAGTGATTGTCCCAATTACCTCCGAAATCAATTACACAATCTCTAAGCATGTCCTCCATTGTCTGAATTGTTCTTTCGCTTTGTCCGTCTGTTTGAGGATGATAAGCTGTGCTCAGATTTAACTTGGTTCCCATTGCCTTTTGGAAACTTGACCAAAAATGAGAGGTAAAGCGGCTATCACTATTAGAAACGATTGATAAAGGAATTCCATGTAATGAAACAATTTCATTTACATACAATTTGGCTAGCTGTTCCATACTGAAAGTTTCTTTCATTGGTAGGAAATGAGCTGACTTAGTTAGCCTATCTACAATCACCCAAATTGTATCATTACCTTTCTTTGTTTTGGGTAATTTAGTAACAAAATCCATTGTTTTTAATTCCCATTTCCATACTGGCATTTCTAGCTGTTGTAACAAACCTGAGGGTTTCTGGTGTTCAGCTTTAACTTGTGAACAAGCTAAACATTTAGAAACATAGGCTGCTATGTCCTTCTTCATTCCTATCCACCATAAATTCTTTCTTAAATCTTGGTACATTTTATCACTTCCTGGATGCATCGTATATTTAGACTTATGGGCTTCTTCTAATATATGATGACGTAGGTTTCCTAATTTAGGTATCCACATTCTCTTTTTATGGAATCTCCAAATTCCATCTATTACTTGTTCTAATTCTTTAATCATACCTTTTAATTTTTCAGTATCATCCTTGATTACTGATTCTTGTGCTTTTCTGATTTGTTCATTTAAATCTACTTGTAGATTTAATTTAAGAGAACGTACCCTTTTTGGTTTTTCATGATACTTTCGGCTTAAAGCATCTGCCACTACATTTGCTTTTCCTTCATGATACTGGATATCACAATCATAATCACTAAGCATCTCCATCCAGCATCTTTGTCTAATATTCAACTCTTTTTGCCCGAAAACATACCTTAAACTCTTATGATCAGTGAATATGGTAAACTTACTACCATAAAGGTAATGTCTCCAAATCTTAAGGGCAAAAATTATAGCTCCTAATTCCAAGTCATGGGTTGAATAATTTTCTTCATGATTCTTAAGTTGCCTAGATGCATAAGCTATAACCTTTTGGCGTTGCATCAATACGCATCCATAACCTAATTTAGAAGCGTCACAATAGACTACAAAATCTTCAGTTCCTTTTGGTAACGCTAATATGGGTGTATGGGTTAATTTATGCTTAAGAATTCTAAATGCTTCTTCTTGTTTTGGTCCCCATTCAAACTTAATGGATTTACAGGTTAACTTAGTTAAAGGAATGGCTATTCTAGAAAAATCTCGAATAAATCTTCTATAATAACCGGCCAATCCTAAGAAACTTCTAACCTCAGTTGGTGACTCAGGGGTTTTCCATTTTATAATCGCCTCGATCTTTGTTAGATCCACATGAATTCCTTCATGGTTCACTAAGTGTCCAAGAAATTGTACCTGTTCTAACCAAAACTCACACTTTGAAAATTTAGCATAAAGCTTTTCCTTTCTTAATAGACTTAGAAGTGCGTGCAAATGCTTTGCATGATCTTCCTTATTTTTAGAATAAATGAGAATATCATCTATGAAGACGATTATGAATTTATCCAAATATGGCTTACATATTCGGTTCATCATGTCCATAAATGCGCCTGGGGCATTGGTTAAACCAAATGGCATGACAGTAAATTCATAATGGCCATACCTTGTTCTGAATGCGGTCTTAGGAATGTCCTCTTCCTGTACCTTTAATTGATGATATCCTGAATGCTGTCTTTTTGCTTCTTTTGTGTTTTTGAGCTCATTTAATCCTGAAAATACAAAAGGAAGACAAAAACACTCTTTTTCCAATATTAGTACTTAAAAAGGGTTAGTTTTATGCCTCATTTGATGTAATTTATATGTTGCATTTTACACACATCAAATACCCCCATACTTGAACTTTTGCTTGTCCTCAAGCAAAACTCTTTAATATGTGGCTTACACTCCCAAATGGAATGGGTAGAAGAGAAGGTTTTGGCTTGTCGTAGAGTGTTGGGAATCCAAGATCTTTTTGGGTTTTTATTTTTATTTATTTACAATCCTATTCGTAATGATTTATTTAGAACGTTTCATAGGAGAAATTACTTATTTGGGCATAACATGCCTTTTTAAAATTCCATTTATATACAAGTTCACATACCTTACGGAAGAAATCACTCACACTCGGCCGAAGGTGTATTTTTAGTGAATCACTCGAGAGCGGCATGGAACTTATTCCTACCATAAGCTTGCCAAGCAATCAATCCTCCTCCTTTTTTAACTTTTATACCTTTGTAAATATCAAGAGGACTTTGTGGGTTAAGGGTTAGGCTTGGGTTAAAGGTAGGTGGTTGGGTTAGTGGTTAGTAGAAAAAGGGCGAAAAGCGTAACAAGTGTCGGTTTTCGTAGGACTTTCTATTTTTTTGTAACTTTTATTTTGATGAAGCTTTTATTCAAACAAGGTTATTTTTGATGAACTTGTTTGTTTATTTTCTTTTGCTTCATCATCAACACATTTTTTTTTTCGATCAACCATACGGAAAAACCGAACTTGTTACTAAAACAAAGGGTTAAAAAAATAAAAAAAAGGTTTTGGTGGGAAAAAGGGTTTTTGGTTTGGGTGATGAAATGAAAAGGTTTAGGCTCAAAGGGGCTAACTAGGGGGATTTTTGGGTAGGTGGTAAAAGAAAAAGAAAAATAATGGTGTAGAAATGAAAAAAGGTTAGTCCTAATGCCTCCATCATTTACTTACTCGGGTTTAAGTTGATAAGGACCGGGAATGTATCGTCATGGCAAGTTCTAGAGTCGTAAGAACCAAGCGGCTATTCACACAAGAAACGAAAAATGAGCATTTAGTTTAATGATATGTAATTGTATGCTCAATAAAGGCTCAAAACTCACTTTTGTGGGAATGGGCTTTTATGTGATCAAGTATATATAATCAAATTTTTACTAAGTTTGCCATGCCTTTTCATAATTTTCTTATGTTGGTTCTTTTTATCACTACGCTATCGGTTGTAAATTCGTAAAAATATAACCTTTTTGAGAACTTGAATTTCCCGAGTTAAACCTAGACAAGTAAAAAAATGAAATTTTTGAAAAAATTTGGGGTGATTAGCGGTTCCAATAGAGTTTTGTGTAAGGCTTGTATTTAGGACTTGCAAGATTCAAGGTTTTAGCATCCCCCCCACACTTAAATTACACATTGTCCTCAATGTGTCCCAAAAATAAATTTTTAGGTTGATTAGATGTGTAAAATGGTGTTAAAAGCAAAGATTTATGTTACTGGTAGTCTGGACACGGCCCCGTGTCCACTGGACACGACCCCGTGGTGAACTGCCAGTAACGAAAACTTACAGAAGGTGAACACGGGGGCGTGTTGATTAGGCACGGCCCCGTGTCTGACAAAAATCTGCAGGACATTAGCTAAACAGCAGGTCTGGGAGGTGAGCACGGGGGCGTGTTGGCTGGACACGTCCCCGTGTGGACAGTCTGTAAGCCTGAAAAACAGGTTCCTTCCCCCGGTTTTTTTCCATCCTGGCCCTATAAGTGCTGAGGCTTAGCACTCCAAGCCTTGGTTTGTACCTGTTTCATCACTTAATACCACACCAAGTAACACAAACATCCTACATTACCATAGTTAATTGTTCCAAGCATAAAGTAAAGGAAAAAGAAAATAAAACGGAAAATAAAAGCAGTCAAGGAAAGTAAATTGTTCAACATTTGGCACGCAGGCCACCAATTGTTCAAGATTAAAAAGGGACTTATACCTGTGGGCTCGCCATCAACCTGGTCTCGCTCCTCCAAACTCCCTACTCCATGTCCTCATCGCTATCATCACCTCCATCCCCATGCCCCGCCATATACTCCCGGATGCTTCCGATATCGTCTTGTATATCGTTGATGTTGCGTTCAATAGCTCCGACCCGGTGGTATGTGTTATTGGCGAGGTTGTAGGCGTTCCTGGTACACATAAGGTTTTCCTGCATTAGATCATGTAAACTTTGAAAGTTAGGAAAACCGCCTCCTTGTGAGGAGGATTGACCCGGATCACATGGGGTTGATACTGGTAGTGGGGAGGTGGTGCATGAAGAACTAGGGCCTCCTGCGGGTTCCATGCATAGCCTTGCGTCCTTTGGAAGCTTACCGTTCCGTCTTCCGCCTCATAAAGTAAGTTCATGGCTCGGCAAATGTGGTAGTCAACTCGTCCCGACCATGGGCTTCTTTCAAAGGATCTTGGAATTCGCGTGTAATGCTTGAAGAGACGGTACACCCATCCTCTGAAGAAGATAGGCGTTGGAGCGCGAGCAAGGCGGTTGAGATGCATGTTTCGTAACAGGAGATATGGAACATCGAGGGGCTTCCGGTTGTGGATACAGTGAAGGACAATCAAATCTTTCAACCCTACAACGCCGCTACTGTCGTGACGTTGGTTAAGAGAGTAGGTGAGAATCCTGTGAATGTAGCGATAGAGCGGATCCCTTAGCTTCGTACTCTTGGTGCTACGAGGGTTGTAGATTCCTTCACCGATTTGAGCCCATGCGGCTTGTCGTTCATTTTCATCCAAGTCTCGTAATCCCCCGGTATTTTCTTCGTTTCCCGATTCTTCTTCCTGGTACAGTCCTATTATAGCTCCAAACTGTGCCATAGAGATCGAGTACATTGTCCCGCCACACCGAAATGCAACCCCTTCATTGTCGAATGGGTCACACCTTGAAGTGCAGGTAAAGGTACTGTAGAACTCCATGGTGCATTGATGCACCGACCGAAGCCTAGTGTTTAATGCAACAGCTAGCGGTCCCGTAACGATGTTGTTGAATCGGTCCAGCTAGTTTACCAAGGTTAACAGGTCCGTGCAAGCTCTCCTGGGGTACTCCTCGGGTCTTGTTTGAAGTGTCTCGTACCTTGCCCTTGCATCGAGCTCACTTGGATTGAACCTTGTGAAATTTTCCATCTGAAAGAATACACCAAAAATTGCACGAAACAATGAGATTTTTAAAGAAACTGCAAACAGCGGGCTGGACACGTCCCCGTGTTCAGCGGGCACGGCCCCGTGTCCAGACGTCTGTAACCCAAAAACTTCATTTTTCGACCCGGTTTCGAAAACTTGAAAATTTTTGGTCCAATAGGTGTGGTTTCCCCCAAAAATGAAACCCTAAGTGCCGTTTTTCCCAAAATATCCCGTTTACCCTATCAATTTTATCTTTTTCGGTTCAAGAACAAGGGTTTGGGGTTTTTATGAGAAATCGGGTGAATCTATGAACAATACAAGTGTATTTACTTCCTTTAACACTAATCTAACTAAATGCAAACAGATCTAAACAAAAATTTGAGGTTCGATCCGGATGAACTTCAAGAACCCTAGATTTTTCCCCAAATTTTTGGTGTTTTAACTACATGCAAGTAACTAATCTAACTACTAATAGTGATAGAATCATACCTTGATGTTGTTAGATCGATAGGAGATGTTGAAATTTTGCGAAAAATCGCCTGGAACCAGAGCTTTTGCGGGGAAACGGGGCGTGTGGAATGAAGAAACTGTTTTGAAAAGGGGATTTATCCCGACTGCAGCGCGAACACGGCCCCGTGTCCAGCGGACACGGCCTCGTGCCGAGCAAGTTTTTTTTTTTTTTTTTTTAGTGCTCGTGTGAGTGCCCCTTTTTTCCCATAAGCTATGGTTAGAAAACTTACCGCTTTATTTTGTTGTCTCAATCGTTCGTAACTTACCAGGCATGATGTTTTAATTCTTCCATTGTTTGAAGCGAGATCTCTTCTTCTTCATCCTCAATGAATCCTTGATAGAGTTTCAGCCGTTGGCCATTGACCTTAAATGGGGGCCCATTTCGAGATTTAATTTCTATTGCACCGTGTGGAAAAATATGGGTGATGGAAAAAGGTCCTGACCACCTAGACTTTAATTTACCAGGAAACAATCGAAGTCGTGAATTAAACAAAAGAACTAGATCTCCTACCTGAAATTCATTAGGTTTAATATGTTTGTCATGAAAATTTTTCATTCTTTCCTTATAAATTTCAGAGTTTGAGTATGCATAATTCCTAAGCTCGTCTAATTCATTTAATTGACAAAATCGATTTTTACCAGCAAATTCTAAATCCAAGTTTACATTTTTGATTGCCCAGTAGGCTTTGTGTGCAATTTCTACTGGCAAATGACAACTTTTCCCATAGACTAGCTTATATGGGGTTGTACCTATTGTTGTTTTATAAGCACTTCGAAAAGCCCATAAAGCATCGTCTAACTTATCAGCCCATTCCTTTTTATTTAACCCTACGGTTTTCTCGAGTATTCGTTTTAAACCTCTATTAGTCACTTCGGCTTGCCCGTTTGTTTGAGGGTGATATGCTGTTGAGACCCGGTGATAGACCCCATATCTTGTTAAAAAAAATTTCAAGTTGATGGTTGCAAAAATGGGTACCTCTATCACTTATTAAGGCTTTAGGTGTGCCAAAACGAGAGAATAATTTTTTCAGAAATCTTACCACAACTCTTCCATCATTTGTTGGAAGTGCCTCGGCCTCGGCCCATTTAGACAAGTAATCTACTGCCACAAGTATATATTTGTTTCCTTTCGATGGTGGGAAAGGTCCCATAAAGTCGAGTCCCCACACATAAAAAATCTCACAAACAAGAATGCCATTTTGTGGCATTTCGTTTTTGGAAGAAATATTACCTGTTCTTTGGCAAGCATCACATGTTTTTACAAGACTTTGGGCGTCTTTGTAAATGGTTGGCCAATAAAATCCTGAATCAAATACCTTTCGTGCGGTACTAGCAGCACCATGATGTCCTCCGTATGGACCTTCATGACAATGGCGGAGAATTCTTCATGCTTCACTACCATGTACGCATCGTCGGACGAGTTGGTCGGCACACATTTTGAAAAGATATGGATCTTCCCAAAAGTAGTGTTTCACATTGGCAAAGAATTTTTTTCTTTGATGATGTGGCCACCCTTTTGCGACAATACCGCTAGCTAGGTAGTTAGCATAGTCGGCGTACCATGGTTCTTCCTTGTATTCCACCATTTCCAGGGACTCAGTTGGAAATTTTTTGTTGATTTGCTCGTCCCTGGTCGCCTCTAAAGCAGGGTCTTCTAAGCGTGAAAGATGATCTGCTGTGGTATTTTCTGCTCCTCTTTTGTCCTTGATTTCAATGTCAAATTCTTGGAGGAGTAGAATCCACCTAATCAAACGTGGTTTTGCGTCTTGCTTCTTGAAGAGATATCGAATGGCTGCATGGTCTGTATAGACTATAGTTTTAGAAAGAACAAGATAAGAACGAAATTTATCAAAAGCAAATACCACAGCTAGTAATTCTTTTTCAGTTGTTGTGTAATTTTCTTGTGCATCATTAAGTGTTTTACTAGCATAATAGATTGGGTGGAAATGCTTTTCTTTTCTTTGTCCCAAGACAGCTCCAACTGCAAAGTCACTAGCATCACACATGATTTCGAAAGGAAATTTCCAATCAGGTGCTATCATGATAGGTGCATTGACTAACATTTCTTTTAGGGTTAGAAATGCTTGATTGCAATCCTTGTCAAAGATGAATGGAGCATCTTTTTCAAGTAATTTCGTTAGAGGCCTTGAGATTTTTGAAAAGTCTTTGATAAACCGTCTATAAAATCCGGCATGCCCTAGGAAACTTCTGATAGCTCGTACGGAGGATGGAGGTGGTAATCTAGAAATGGTATCTATTTTGGCTCGATCCACCTCCATTCCTTCGCTTGAGATCTTGTGACCGAGTACTATTCCCTCCGTTACCATGAAATGGCATTTTTCCCAATTAAGGGCGAGGTTAGTTTCCTCACATCGGGATAGCATTCGTTCAAGGTTATCGAGGCATTGGTCATATGAATCCCCAAAGATAGAAAAGTCATCCATGAAGACTTCCATTGTCTTTTCTATCATGTCATGGAAAATAGCTACCATGCAACGTTGGAATGTTGCTGGGGTATTACATAGACCAAACGGCATGCGTCGATAAGCAAAAGTTCCATAGGGACATGTGAAAGTTGTCTTTTCTTGGTCTTCGGGCGCTATCGGGATTTGAAAGTAACCTGAAAAACCATCCAAGAAACAGTAAAATTTATGACCGGATAATCTTTCTAACATTTGATCAATGAAGGGTAAAGGAAAGTGATCCTTTCTTGTTGCTTCATTTAATCGTCTATAATCTATACATACTCTCCATCCTGTGACGGTTCTCGTTAGTATTAGTTCATTCTTTTCGTTAGTTATTACCGTCATACCTCCTTTCTTTGGAACTACTTGGACGGGACTTACCAAAGGACTATCTGAGATAGGATAGATAAGTCCGGCGTCAAGTAGCTTGATGACTTCGTTTTTAACCACTTCTTGAACATTTGGATTTACTCGACGTTGTGGTTGTATGATCGATTTGTAGTCATCATTCATCAAAATTTTGTGTGTGCACATAGAAGGACTAATTCCTTTTATGTCTACAAGTTTCCAAGCTATTGCGTTTTTGTGTTTTTTCAAAAGATTAATTAATTTTTCTTTTTCTAAGCTATCTAATTTAGACGAAATAATTACAGGTAAATTACCATCTTTGTCTAGAAAAGCATATTCCAAACCTTTTGGAAGTTCTTTGAGCTCAAGTGGTGGGTCTTTAGGAGACTCCTTATTTGGTTGCTCATTTCGATCAAGAACCTTAAAAGTTTGTTCTATGGCGACCTCTTCTTCAACAAAGTGGTCAATCTCTTCATTTGTATCGGGTGGTTCATCTTCATCTTCAATTAGGGGGTCATTATTGCCGAAAGGATATTTCATTGACCGTTCGAGATCGACACTTCTTTTAAATGCCCCTAATTGAAGCGGTAGATTGTTGAACTTCCGGTTTTTCAAAGCTTCGTGAGTTTTTACAAATGGTCGTCCCAACACTAGAGGAGCGTCATCGAGGATGACAAAGTCGGTCGGGATTACCATTTGATTTGTTTGAACCAAGACATCTTCAACTATACCGATTGATTTTATTACTTTCCGATTGGATAGAAAAATGGGTATTTGAAGTGGAGAAAAATCGCTAATACTTAATTTTTCGAAAATGTAATTAGGCATTATGTTAACACAAAGATCTTTATCGATTGTGACATTACTAATAAACGAATTTTGAAAGAAACATGGAACCGATGTAATGTTAATTTCAAATGGGTCTTCTTTTATTAGTGACGTTTGATCATTAGTTAACTTAACACTTACCGTTTCGTCAATTTTAGTGTTAGTGTTTAACTCTTTTAAAAACTTAGCATGAGTGGGTACTAAACAATGGTTTTCGAAAGAAGGTGACAAGAGATTAATTTCTTCAAAATTAGACTCTTCTTGAATTTTAACGTTGTCGGAATCACCTATTTCGTTGTTTAACTCATGTGTCGGTTTTTCACTTATTTGTTCTTCCATTTTTACACTTTCGGTTATCTCTTCTTTTTTTAATTCTTCTCTTGCGCGGGACTCCTCTTCCCTTGCACGAGATTCTTTTATACAGCGATTGATAACTCTAATGTGTTCTAATATCCTATCGATCACTTCGGTTATAGAAAAAGAATCGGAATTTTCAAAGCTGGAATCCGGTTGTTCGATCCTTTGTTCCTCATAATACCCATATGAAGTAGATGGTTCACACCATTGTTCTTCATTGTAAGCATATGATGGATAAGGGTCGTAATTTTGTTCTTCATAATACTCATATGAGGTGGGTTGTTCACGCCATGGTTCCTCATAATAAGTATATGAAGGTGGTGGCTCATATCTTGGTTCCTCAAAGTATGAGTAAGAAGGCTCATACCTTGGTTCATCAAAATATGAGTATGAGGGAGGAGGTTCATACCTTTGGTCTTCATAGGATGTGTATGAAGTTGATGGCTCGTACCTGGGCTCCTCATAGTAGGTGTATGAATTGGATGGTTGATATGAGTGATTATTTTAAACCGATCGTGCGTTACGACAATTAGTGCAATAATTACCCCTATAATCATCCTCCTCATAGGTGTAGTTGTAACCTCCTGAGTATTGATCCATAAGAATCACTCAGCAGACCACAACCGAGTCTCGAGATCAGAAAACAAAAATAAAAGCGGAAACAGAAGCTGGACACGGCCCCGTGTTCAGTGAGAACGGCCCCGTGTTCAGGATCTGTATCTGGGCATTTTAATTAAAGTTACTGATTTCGTTGAGCACGGGGCGTGTTCAGTGAGCACGGCCCGTGTTCAGGCAACTGTTACTGGGTGTTTTTATGAAAATGTGCAGCACGGCCCCGTGTTCAACGAACACGGCCCCGTGTACAGGTTACTGCGAATGCAAAACTAAACTAAAATGCAGAAAAATGTGCGCACGTTTTAAAAAGGTTTTGAAAAACTGATTAGGCCGTCGATTTTAAGCTTTCTTAAAATCCTTGTGTCCCCGGCAACGGCGCCAAAAACTTGATGCGTGCGAAGTGTTATATATATTAGGTGTATATTTTAAGCCCCTTTAACACTTATTTTAGCCAAGTTTTAAATTTATAAAACACGATATTTTACTAACACTAAACACACATATGGGCAAGTGCACCCATCGTGAGCGTAGTATAGCGTTGGTAAGATACCGAGGTCGTCCAAGGACACAAGAGCTTTTAGTACCGGTTTATCCTCAACGTCTAATCAAAATCAAAAAGTTAGAAAAATGTTTTAAACTAAGAAAAAATAAAAACTAACTAAAATGCTGAAAATAAAATAAAAAGAAAAACAGATAGACAAGATGAATCACTTGGTTCCGACTCGTATCTAGTATAACCTTTGATTATTTCCGCACTTTTGCACATAATTAAGAGATTATCTTAGTTATTGTAGTAGGCCCCTCTTTTGAAGGTGACGTTACCCTCACCCCAGTAGTTTGAGTCAGCAAGGATACAATCCTAAAAGGGTGGATTATTGGAAGATAATGAATTAAGTTATTAATGCAATATTATGGTAGGCCCCGCTTTTGGCGGTGACGTTACCCTCGACTAAGTAGTCTGAGTCAGCAGGGATACAGACCTAAATAGTCGGGTTATAGTATTAATAGTAGTTAACTTATGAGGGGATCAAAGAGTTTGGACCCCCGCCATCCAATACCGTTAAGTATTGAAGGAGGTCCTACTAAATTTGACCCAGGTCCATTGCAGGACCTCTAAACGCTGAACAATGGCAAGACCTTTACCAAACCGTTCCCTTAACCCCCGACCAGGTAGCCAACATACCTCCATATAGACCGTGGAGATATGAATGGTGAAAATCCTTTATTTTATATAGACAGTAAAATAATGCCAATACACCACGGACAAACGATAAGGAAAGATCACCTTCAACATAAGTAACTAGTTATTAAAGTCATTAATACAAAACCAAATAAAAAGTGCAAAAGATTAGAAATAAAAAGTATTATACTAGACACTTTGTCTTCACCAAGTGATGTAAGAGACTTAGGCAAACATGGCCTTGATTGTCAAGAACTCTTACGATCAATCTTGGATCCCGAGACGACTCACACACTCTATGATGGACAATGGATGATGGTGGTGGATGATGGTGTTGTGATGGTGGTGGGTGGTGGATGAAGTGTGAGAGAGGTGGTGTGCCAAGGGATGAGTTGGAATGAAACCAAGCACTCCTATTTATAGGCTGAACAGAAGGCTGGGCACGGCCCCGTGTCCGCTGGACACGCCCCCGTGCCTGTCTGACATTCTCTCTCTTCATTAATTGTAATTCGCAATTACAATTAATGCGCCTGCTGTACTTTCGCCACGCCCCCGTGTTCACTGGGCACGGCCCCGTGGTGGGCAATAGAAGCTTCAATAGGTTTGTCTTTTTTGCTGCTTCTTGGGCACGGCCCCGTGCTGGCTGAGCACGGGGCGTGTTCAGTCTTCTGCCTTCTCTACTTTGCTTGGGAAGATGCCATTGAGGGGTCGGGCAGTCCACTTATGTTCCTTTTCTTGTATTTATGTTGGATTTAGCTGTCTTTTTGCTTCTTTTGTGTTTTTGAGCTCATTTAATCCTGAAAATACAAAAGGAAGACAAAAACACTCTTTTTCCAATATTAGTACTTAAAAAGGGTTAGTTTTATGCCTCATTTGATGTAATTTATATGTTGCATTTTACACACATCACCAAACGGTAAGGTGCTTTGGCAATTGGGGCTGTTCCAGGCAGTAGGTGAATTCTGAATTCAACTTCTCTGTCTGGTGGTAATCCTGGCAATTCTTCTGGAAATACATCTGAAAACTGAGACACTACTGGAATGTCTTTTAGTTCTTTTCCTTTAGTGTTAGTGATTATGGAAATCAAATACACTATAGAACCTTTTCTTATATAACTTGCAGTTTTCATCACAGAGATAAATTTTGTGGATGTAGATGGTTTATCTCCTTTAATTGTGATAGTTTTACCTTTTGGTGAATTTACTTGGATTGACTTTTGATCACATAAAATACTGGCTGTATTGGCTATTAACCAATCCATTCCTAAAACGACATCGAATCCTGCCAGATTCATGGGATAAAGGTTTGCTATAAACTTTTGTTTTAAAATTTCTATTCTTGCTCCCTGCAAGACTTCAGAAATCCTAACAGTTTTTCCATTAGCTGTCTCTACTAGGCATTCTTGTGGTAGTTTAGTTAATGACTGATTTAGAAGTTTGCAAAACGAAGTATTAATTAAACTTTGGTTTGCACCAGAGTCAAATAATACTTTAGCAAAAACATCATTAACTAAAAACGTACCAGCTATCACGTCTGGAATCATCTTGGCTTCATCTGCAGTCAGAACGAATGCTCTAGCATTTTTAGTGTTCCTGTTGTTCACAGCTGGAGCCAATTTTGGACAATTCAGCTTGATGTGACCTTTGTCTCCACAGTTGTAGCATAGTCCATTACAGGATTTCCTCCTGCAATCTTCTTCCTTGTGTCCTGGCATCTTGCAGAAATTGCAAAGAGTGGAGCATTTTCCCAAATGCTTTTTCTTGCATACCTTGCAGAAAGGTGCAGAGGTAGAACCCATATTCCTACGGTTGAAATTCCCAGAACGGAATTCTTGAGTAAGCCTTTGGGTTAGGTTTCTCCTCTGTTCTTCTTCTCTAGTACGGATTAATTCATCTGTCAAGGTATTTGCTAGTTCTACAGCTTCTTCTATAGTTTGAGGTCTAGCTGCCTTGACTACATGTCTAATCTCCCTAATTAATCCCCAGATGTAACGGGAGATTAATACTGGTTCAGGTGATGCAAGGGTTGGTACTACTCTAGCATATTCAAAGAATGTAGTAGTATAACCCTTACTATCTACTCCGGTCATTCTTAAGTTTAGGAACTTATTAGCTATCTGTTCCTTTTCATTAGGAGGGCAGAATTTCCTTTCTACCATATTCTTAAATTCATTGCATTCCATGTTGTAAACCCTATCACTTCCTCTTGATTGGAGGATAGTGTTCCACCATTCTAAGGCTGAGTTCTTAAAAAGATTAGAAGCAAACATTATTTTGTCTTCTTCAGTACACTTGCTTATTTTTAAAACAACTTCAGTCTTCTCTATCCAGCGTAGAGCTGCAATGGGTCCTTCATTTCCTGATAATTCTATTGGTTTGCAGGACCAGAATTCCTTATAAGAACAACCGTAAGACACGGTTGTTCTTCTTTTGGGAATGGGCATTTGAAGTACAGGTCCATTGTTCACGTTGTGTTCTGGTTCAATTGGTCGCTTACTACTATGCTTACTTTTATTATTCGTTTCTTGAATCGTTTGAATAATAAATGGCATTGCATCTATGATTCCTTGTGCCACTATATGTTGAACGACACTATTATCCATTTGGTTTCCATTGTTATTGATGCTCGGATTCTCATTAACCACGTTAATGTTACTCTGGTTATCGTTATTCAGATTTCCTTGATTTCCTTCATCGGCCATCTGAATTTTAAATATTTACCCCGTATTAATATCACAAAATAATAGCTAATATAGTCAATCACATGACACGCATTTTTGCCAAAAGCGTCAATCATTGCGACTTTACTCTATTCATCTACTATGCATCTTATTACACACCAGTACTGAAATAAAATTACAATACCAACTGAAATAAATAATAGTAGGCATCCGTACACACATATTTTATTATTATTATTACTATTACCGTCTCCATTCTCACATTCACGGATATGGATTCATCCAAAAATCCATATTGCGCTCGTCGTACTTCCAGACGAGTCGCTCTCCCACCTGTCTCATTCTCTCACTGTTCTCTAAAATTTCCTCACCAAATGTCCTAAGTTCTTGTACATTTTCTACACTCATTGGGGGTGCAGGTTCTAGGACTGGGTTCGGAATCTGGGGTGCGGGTTCCTGGTATGGGGGTGTAGGTGCCTGGAATCGGTAAGGATCTTCTAAGATTTCCCTAATGTATTCGTCGTGGTAATAGGGATCTAAAGGGTCCATACCTTGATAGGCTCCTATGTTTTGCATGGGTGTGTCTTCATGTATCGGGTAACGTTGCACATAGTCCCTAACTTCATCCCACCAGGGATCGTAATTTGGGTCTAGGGGGTTTGGTGCTGGTACCCTAGGTATTTCCTCCGGGTTGAAGTCATGCATCTCTACTTGGTTTTCAGGGTTTTCTATCTCCATCGGTTGGTCAGGGATTGGTGGCTGTGGTTGGGGTGCTATTATTTGCTCCAGATTAGGGTCAGCTGTAGTGGTTGCTAGTATGTGGATATTGGCTATACCCCTATTTATCATGTCCTAGGCATAGGCATCTGTCTCTCTCTTGGCTGCTGCTAGTGCTCTCTGGTCTTGCAACTTTTTCATACGTTTTCTACGCTCGTGTGCCCCTCGACTGAACCATCCCCTCTTTTCTGAGGAAATGGCTCTTCTGACTGAGCCTTAAACACAAAGATTCCTTCTTCCGTATCTGCAGAGTACCCTGAGAGGACAGGCTGAGAAGAGGAGGTGCCTTCGCTTCTAGGAGAACCAGACAATTGACGGTACGCGTCAGATGGTCCTTGGTCGCTCATACTGTAAACTAACAGATAGTCAAGTAACACATAACAATAAATACAGTTATGCACGTATTTCCGTAATTTATTTCCTAACACTTTACATTTTGATGTCAGCAGGACACCTCTGTGGCTGAAGCAGTGGCTTAGCTCTGATACCACCTTCTGTCACAACCCCCGATCCCAAATTCCCAGGAACGGGCGGCCGCGAGCCAGTTTCAGTGGTATCGTGTATTATCTAATTTGGCAGCGGAAATTTTCATCAGGACCGTAGTTTGGAAACATTTATCAGAGTAAAATATCACATTTTCATAACATTAAACATATGGGATAAACCCAAGTTCATAGTACACACGTTTTCATAGGAATAAATCATATTTTATTTAATAAAAACATCTATTTTATTTTAGGTAACTTTATTGCCACTTTTCCAAGCCTTTAGTGATGTCCAGCTGGCTTCTATTTGGCTTTCACAATTTGTTACCTGAAACGCGTTTTAAAAACATTTGTCAGTGGGAAATACTGGTGAGTGAATCCCAGTTTAATCAAGTTTAAGTAAAACCCAGTGTACAGTATTGAGGGCGATCCCGCAATTATATTTGTTTCCAAGACATCACAATTAACATCCATGGTACTGTCGAACCCGACTTGGGGAAATGTTACTCCTTCACCAGGTGGTAACAAATTTTGTATACAAAACCCCAACATACTCATGATAATTGTATTCTTACAAATACTCAATGACTGTTTAGTATATAATTAATTAAATGAGGTTTTGTAAAAACAGTTAACAAAAAGCGGATCAACTCACATTGTTGTCTTAGATTTTCCGTAAGGGTTTCCTGGTGATAATCTAAAATTTACGCAAATGCACACGCGTTAGTATAATAACCCATTTTAACATTAGTAATACCCTTCCCGAGACGGCATTCCACCGACTACGTCGGGCAGAACCACGACAGCCATTACGAAACCCTAGATCAATCGGGCATCGTATCTAATACGTATCCAGGGGTTATAATACTTACAACGGAGCAGAACTTCGCTATTTAGGGGGTATAATACCCGTATAATAAGCCTACTATTCAGATTTTGAGAGAAAGAAACGATTTTGAACGATTTCTGATTGAAACCCGATGGCCTGCTTATATAGTTGCTGAGTCTGGTTCTCTCGCGGCCCGCGTAACACAAGGGCAGGGCCTACGCGGCCCGCGTTGACTCCAAGTCAACGTGTAGCCCATCCGGATCAGCCACTAGACTCGACATGTGTTGGGCCACGTGGCCGCACCGGGCTGTGCCACCTTTTAAGCCTCTCGCGGCCCGCGTAAGGGTTATGGGGTACCTTACACGGCCCGCCTCAACTTAAATTTTTATGTTTTTCATTTGTTTTTAATGCTATATTGTATTTCGGGCTCGGTTTTCACATATGGGGTGCATTTTGGGACATATTGGGATATTTTAAAATATATTAGGGTGTCGGAAAATAATCAAGGGTGTCGAGTTTTATTGAGGGTTGTTACAGTTAAGATCACCACACTTGAAACACACTCGTACAGGAGCGACTTGAGTTTGAGCTTGATTGGGAGCGGGATTCTGAGCTACGACGACTTGGTTTTGACGATTTTGAGGGCCATTTCGACATCAGTCAGAAAAATGCCCAAACTTATGACAAGTGGAACATTTGCGGTATGGTACGGTGATAGGGTGATGGTATAAGCAAGTAGTGCACTGAGGATGGGATCCAGTGTAGGCTCGTTTTGGTAGTTTATTGGCGACGGGGTAACGGCGGCTACAGCTTGGATGGGTTGAGGGTTTGGCGGAGTGATGACCGCACAATTTTAGCTTGAGGCCTTCCGTTTCTTGCCTCGGGTTTTCTTGGTGGATGATGAGGGTTCGACAGTGGGTTCAATGGTGGCTTGGTGCGTGTTCTTTGAGGAAGCCTTTTCAGATTTCCTACGAAGGATGACGTTACTGTTAAGGCGAGCGACTAAACGAAAAGTTTGCTCGATAGTTGCTGGCAAGCAGCTTCCATGAGGTTCATGAAAGAATCGGGTAGGCAGTGGATGTGTTTTTTGATGGACTTCTCAAGGGTATCAACTTGGCTAGGACAAAGGATGCTAAGTTGCTTGAAGCGGAGGGTTAAACCATCGTTGTCATCATCAACTTGCTTAAGGTCCCAAAACTCGTGTTCTAACCTCCTAAGTTCATGAGGAGGACATAATTCTTCTCTCATGATCTTCTTCAGTTCGGCCAATGGTAAAGCGTGGGCGGCATCCTCACCTCTTGTGCTTCGCTCAACGGTCCACCACTCAAGAGCTCTCGAGCGGAACACCCCTGTGGCGTTTTGGGTGCGCAAGTCGTCAGGACAACCACTTTGACGGAATGTGATCTCCATGGCTTCGAACCAGGTTAGTAGTGCGGTGGCACCATCCTTTCTAGTAAACTCCAAGGGTTTACAAGCAATGAATTGCTTGAAAAGGAACGGTATCTTTGGCTTGTCCATTTTGGAATCAACAGAACCATGGGGCGAATCTGAGGTGGTTTGGATTCGGCTAACGATGTTAGGTATAACTCGGGCCATCTGATCGGCCATCTGTTCAGCGATGAGACCAGCTAACTCTTGTTTGGAGATGGAGTCGTTGTTGGAACCTTTCTTGGACTTGGTCTTCTTCGATGAGCTTGGAGATGCCATATAGAATTTCGAAGGAAAAGGAAAGGATGAGACTTGATCATAAATTTTAAAACAAGTTTGTCATGTATAAGCATGTAAGTGTTCAAGTATCACATATAAATCACACAAAGCATAAGTTTTCAACATGTATTCACAAGTATAATCACGTAAGAAAGGGTAAAAAGGAGTATAAATTTAGTCTGTTCACGAGAATTATTATTGTTTTAGGTTGCGCGAGACGTGCGAATTGTGTAACGGTTTTGAAACGAACAAGGTAACAAGTATAAAAATCACATATAAATCGAATCACATAAAAGAGAGGCTCATAAAACATGGGATTGTTTCGGGTAGAGAAACGTCGACTATTCCAAAGTGGGTCAAAAGTCCTTTCGAATTAGAGAAACGTGCTTTGGCCTATAGGTAAGATACTCTCGTCGAGAAGCGATTAACGGTATCTTACCCTTCCAGTTACTACACGTCTCTAATAGATTGAAACAATCGGGACTTTGGCGAGATTGAAAATCGAGGAATGGGACTTAATCGACAAGATGCGGGTTTCACCCCCTAACTTGACGATTTCGTACCCTAATGTAGTTGGTGCTCGTCTGTAAAAATATAATTTCGACACTTTGACGAGGGTCCACTAGAGTTTTAATTGGAAATTTACCATTAAGCTGTGGATTTCACTCCTAACTTAATGGCGTAATTTCGTGCAAAAATAAAGTATAAGCGGGATGAGAGTCATTCACTATATTATGGGTTTCACGCATATTTTGGTAAACTCGTCTCTTTTGTATAAAGAGTGTCTTCAAGTCTTCAAGTGTATTGTGTGAAATGTCTTAGGAAAGACATAATGTAAGTATTTAGACCAAAAAAAAAAAGAGAAAGAAGCAAAGTAGGAAGAATGATATTTTAAGCATGAAACAAGAAAGGTCAAAAATGAGGTACTTACTATAGACTAGGTCGAATATGGCAATTCTACCTAATTCCCTATAGTTATGGCTCTGATACCAATCTATCACACCCCAACTAATGGCAGAATCATTGGAGTGGGACGAAAACGAGATTGCAAGAGACTTCATAACACTATTGGTGACAATATTTAAATCAAACCATTTTTCATTTCATAACTTCAAATTGTCAAACATTACATGGAAAATCAAATAACAACAAATACAAGACAATAACATAACAACAACAACAAAATTGATACAACATATTAAAACCTAAGACGTCTATATGTGTATCTAGGTATCATCGCTACTTCAATTTCATAGCATCGTCATCCTCAACCTGTAACATGTTTAAAATAAAGTTCAATGCAAAAGCAAAAGGGAGTATACAAGTTTTCAATATATGTATAAGTATAAAAGTTTAAAACGAATCCATGTGATAACTTAATTTATTCAAGATAAACATAACATGGCATGCAATACTTTTAGGCAACCCTCTGTTTACGCAATAAATATTAAAGTTTTAACATGACCACAAGTCTACGGGCGGTGCGTTACTCCTATAGTGCTATACATATTAAAGGGAGGCTCGTACGAAGTTAATGACTATGGTATCACATAAGAATCACCCAAGTTTACGTATGAAGCATAACAAGTAATTTCATGTATAAGGATTGTTTTGTGCATGCATAAAGAATAAAGTTTGAGTGTAGTTTATAGTTTAACATGTTACACCCCAAAAGCGGTAAACGAAAAAGGGGGTTTAAGTATACTCACGGTTTTGCAAGCTTCCACTTGTTAATCTGCGAGAGATTTGTTGTTGTGGGAGGCTGGAACACCAAGTCCTTCTACACGAAGAAACGAAGGTGTATGAGTATTGGAGGATTACGGAAGATTAAGGATTCGGAATGAAAAGAATATGGAACATAACATATGAGAAAATAACCATCTAACTCATAATACTCATCTTTGACACTATGAAACCCTTAGGGGTTTGAATGTTTTCATGGGTTAAAGTACCCATTAGAATCATGACGAGTATTATGTTCTTAGGTGGTCTAACCTACTGTAGGATCGGGATTCGATCAAACGAGTCGATCAGAAGAGTTCTTGATGAATACGAAAGGCGGAATCAAATGTATTGATGTTATAACAGCTAGATTTGCACGTAGAAACACTTTAAATGTCGATTGTATTGATTTGACAAAGTTACACGAGCTGGCGAAACTTCGGCAGAGCTTTGCTACCGGAATCCAAAATCTCTCCAAAAGTTCCAAAAGTTCAAAATGAAGACCCAAGACCACATATATATAGGAGATGCCAGACCCCACGAACCAGACCACACGAGCTGGTCCAGACCGCACGAACTGGCCAGAAAGCATGAACTTGCCAGAAAGCATGAACTTGCCAGAAAGCATGAACTTGCCAGAAAACATGAACTTGCCAGAAAGCATGAACTTGGTCACCTCGTGCGAGGTGGCCTAGCCACTTCGTGAGGGGTGGCTGGTTCAGGTCTGTTTCCCGTTTCTCTTGTACAATGTGTCCTGGTCTATCTATTTTAGTTACATGACTCGATACAAGATGAAGTCAACAGACATATGCACTAACAAACTCCCCATTGGATGATGACAAGTCTTCAGTGTATTGAGTCTTCAGTCTTGATCAGTCTTCTCGCTCTTTCCAAAGTATTCTCCATTGTACGCATCTTTATCAATCTCTCTTACTTATTCCAGAATCTCAACCTTACTCTTCAAACTTTCTAATTCTCTTGATCAGATCTCTTGATTTATTAAGCTCTTCAGCATTAGCAGCTTCTATCTCGAACGCTATTCCAAGATCGAATCTGGCTCTTACGTCTTTAGACTCCCCCTTTCGATAAGCTAGGATCGCAGTCTGGAATTCACTATCTGCAGGCTTTGGATCAGAAACCTGGCTCTAATCTGCATACGCTTATGCGGAAAGTCCTCAGGAGTCGAAACCTAGCTTTTTACCTGCACATACTCTACCCAAAACATAAGGTTTTTCATTTTAAAAACATTCATAGTCTAATCATTCTAGACACATTTGCAAGATAGACAATTTTGACATAGATGAATTCTGATTATTCTCTTGCAAAAACAAATTTGGTTTCAAATTAATGAACCATTTAATCAGTTCAAATTCATTTGTCATTTCAAACAAACTCTCCCAACCCTTGTTGTTCATCATGTTCAACATTTGAAATTTTGAAAATCAGCTTTCAAACATCAGTTGTTGAAAATAAGATGAAATAAAACCTTTTTGAATTTTCAAAATTTTATGCTAAAACATACTGAAAATCTTTTTGGATTTTGGGAAATAAACTATATACAGACATCTTTTTGTGAGTTTGTGTAAGAAGATCATATCAGTTTATGACAAATCACAAGTACCGTTGAGCTTTAAACACTTTAAGATCTAAACGATTCACTTAGATTGTCAGTATACTGATCCACTTAAATTTTCACACAAAGTTCAATTATTTCGAGATACGAGATTAGTGTTTAAGGACTTAACTTATTCGCGTGTCCCACCTCAGAATATACTCCCGTATCCATACTCATATATTCAGTCTTACAGGTGAATTCTCAGGTTAGAACTTCCGTTCAGACAAAGAGATGATGGCTCGTCTTTCGGTGTGTCCCGTCTGGGGATCTTTTCTTCAACAGCACGTGATTAGCATTTTTCAATGTATCATCATTTTTTATGCTGAGGGTGGGCTTTATGATTAAAAGCAGTGCAGAGTATTATACGAGGACTAGGCTATTGCTCCCGCAAAATCAGAAGTCCCGGTATAATACCCCAGATATCATCAAGCACAAAGACCTAGTATGTCAGAAATCAAAAGTCCTTCAAACAAGATTTCAGGGGTTACCTATATATCCGAGAGATGTTCCCCATGTGATAAGTAAGTGTTTGATATTTAGGTTTATATCTCGAAACCAATCTACTAAGCGTGTAAAAACCTACTGGCATATCATCTGTGAGACCTTTTATCACATTTTAACTTTCCAATTCTTTAGTGTACTGTGATTGTCTACTGATGTACTATCATTTCCTCTTTTTCACAACAAAACTCATTTTGATTTTTCGATGTTTTTGGTTTTTAGATTTTCTCATGTTTTTGGATTTTTCAAATTTTCAAAATTTCTAAAATTTTTTACTCCCCCTAAAATCAAAAATATGTTTCAATTTTTGATTTTCTAGGGAAATTTGAAAGTAAAAACAATAATATGTACAAATAAAATGACAAACTGATGTGAATTGCTTCAATTATCCATCCACTTGGCTTAAACAATCAGAACTCCCCATGACAACAAATTATTTTCCCATTATGATTTCAAAACACTCAAGTTTGTTTTAATCAAAATGGTTTTTCCGAAAAATTAGTTTTGTTGATTTCACACATCATGGGGATTCATTCATCACTTTGTTCTTTCAACTAACCACTTGTAAGTTCACTTTTCCTTTTCTTTAACCACTTGTATGAAAGTTAAATCAAGTTCAACTTAATGACCTTGATTAACCACTTGTAGGATCTTATTAACAATACTACTTGTAAGTCGAAATATCACAGTTGTGAATTTCTCAAGAAAGATGCCGATTCCTACTCCCCAATTACCAACCTGGAGTTCCGGCAAGTCAGGATTTTCAAGCAAAAATGCTGAGGCTGACCAGCTTTGGGTGTAACCGGTTCAATTTCATTTGGTCTTTGAACATTCCTTTTTGATTCATATTTTTATCAATTTAAAAACTGTTTTAATATTTTTAATTTTCACATTTTTAATTGGAAATTCCTCATCAGAATATAATTTGTCTGAATCATTCAAAGTATATGCCATTTTGATTGGTTCATCATTCAAACTATTTTCTGTTTTCGGAATCTCTTTATTATGACTACTCTTGACGGATGAACTCGAACTGTTGACTGATGAACTTGAACTCTCAGATTCAGACTTTGACTCTGACTCCTCGTCCTTATCCAACACCTGATCGACCACTTTCTTTGTTAACTCAGACTCATGATCAGTGTCAGACGATGTGAATGTGACGTCAATGTTGTCTGGTAACTCATCAGTTGTTTTAGACTTTAACTTTATATTGACCGCCTTTTTGACTTGTTCCGAATTTGGTTTTCTGGGAGAATAACCTTCCCAGATCGGAGGCGGACACTTGTTATAATTTGCACTTTGTTTCTTACCAGTATCCGTATCTTCCGACTTCTTATCTTGAAAAGCTTCAAAACCTGCTATTGTCGGATATATTCTATCAATCAAGTAATCAGAACTTGGGTAACTCATTAGCAATCGTCCGATTCTTTCATTCTCAATCTTTTAAGTCTCTAATTCTTGCTTCAACTTTGCACACTCATCAATATAGTGATTGATGGCCTTCTGCTTAGACAACATCACTGCATTCATCATTGTCAAAGCATCTTCCCTTTCTGAGTTTGTCTTTTCCAACTGATTAACCGTTCTGTTCAACACATCATACGATTCTTTTACGTACTTAACATCGAACAACAATTTTTCTTTCATCTTGTCTAGCTCACTAAACTTCTTATCTTTCTCTTCACAATGTTTGCATGGTTCCAAACATTTCAGACAAGGTTTTGTGACCTCTACAATCTTTTCAATCTCAACAATCTTCTCAACAACTTTAACTTCTTCACTCTGTTCATACTTCTCTTCCACCTGAACAACATTCTCACATTTTACTTTTTTCTTCTCTTTTGCAGCTTGTCTCTCCTTTAGCGTCTCCAATTTATCTGCAAAATAAAATTTGAAACTTTCAGGAGATAAATGAGTTTTACCAATGTTTATTTGTTTAATTTCTTCATCATCATCACTGCTATCAATTGATGATTGATCAAAGACTGGTGTCTTTTCTGAACTATCTTCTGAAGAGACAGACTCTCCATCTTGACTTTTCTCATCATTTGCAAACACATCCATCCATTCTTTCATCAACTCTGGCTCTTGAATGATCTGTGCAACAAATGATCTAAACTTTGAGTTACTTTCAGCCGGAATATATTTTTCCCAGCTAAATCCCTCTGGCAATCTTTCATCTTGTTGATCTGGAGGCATAGTAATACAAGCTTTCTTCTTTCCATCTTCAATCGGAATAGTACGGGATGATGACGGTTGTTGAGCTACCTAATGATATATTGCTTTCTGATAATATTCATTGTTCCCGAAAGGATTCTGAGCTCCACCTGCTTCTCGGTTGGTACATTCCCTCTTGAAATGTCCTTTTTCCCTACACCGAAAACAAGTAACTTTAGACTTATCAAAACATAAAGTAGAAACATTAGCATCACGTAAGTCATCTCTTCCAGTAATCTGCTTAAATTTCTCAGCTCTCCTCAACACGCTCGCTAAACACCACTTAATATCCATTAGCTCCATTTCCTCAGCATCAATCTGATCGTAATCCTCTTTTGTTAACATAGGATTTCCGATCCTTCCCACAACCAAACTTTCATATGATTCTAACACGGTAACTAGTAATGCCATATGACTTTTAGCGACTTCTTTAGAGAAATTCTGACCTTTCTGAAGATGCAACGCGATGTTGCATTATAGCACATGACCATTACCATTGTTAGAGCTTTGAGACTGATAATTTGAAGTTAAAACATTAGGATTAACACTCGGATATGAAGAAAATCCACTGTTGTTGTTTGAACTTTGATTGAGTGATCCGGATGAGTTTTCTACACTGAAAGCGGTCTGGATCTTTGGACTAGCTTCAACATTTTGAACATTACCTTTGAAATACATTTTGATATCTTGTTGACCACGTGAATTGTTCATTCTAGCGATCTTTTGTTGTTCAAGATCTTGTCCTTCAAGTTTTTCAATAAATTAAGCAATTGACAATCTATCATACTCTCCGGTATTCTTCAAAATCATAAGATATGTACCCCATTCATTTTGAGGTAAAGCATCCGCTAATTTTTCAACCCATTCTTCTCGATCTTTATTAATATCCAACCTGGTCATTAAACGCACTAAATGACAATATCTCTCAATAAGAGTTTTCGTAGTTTCACTCGACAAACTTGAAAACAATTCAAATTCTTTCTTTAATAATGATTTTTTATTCTTGATCATCTCCGTACTTCCTTCGAATTTTGTGCGAAGTACTTCCCAAATCGAACGTGCACTACCATCATATTGAAGTAATACGAAAATGTCTTCTTTCACAGCTTGTTGTAGTAAACTGATCATCATTTTTTCTGCCTTTTACATGTCTCTCTCTTTATCCGAAAATTCAGAAATAATCTTTATAACTCCCATATCAGAACGAGGTCGAACTTATTTAGTTTCAATACAAACCCAAGACATTAGATGATTTGCTTTAACCCAATTCTCGAACCGTTCTTGCCAACTGTAATATTCTTCAATGCTCATCAACTTAGGAGGTTTCTGTAACGTTCCCGTTTCATTCTCCATGTTTACGTTCTGAGCAACTGAACTTGCAGTAGCTGAGGTAGTACTGAATGTGTTATAGAATTCGTTTTCCATGTTTCGGTATCGAAAGTTCATAATAGATTGTTCAAATGAACTGAGTTTTCAAACAATCTGGTAATTCACACGATCTGAGATCAGTTCGTGCGGTCTGAAGTTCAAACGACCTAGAAGTTGGCACAATCTGAATTCGGTGCGACCTGGTCGACCTGGAATTCAACCCGTGCGACCTGGAGTTCAACTCGTGCGACCTGGAGTTCAACTCGTGCGACCTGGTTCAGTTCGTACGACCTGGGATTATAAATTGAAGCGACCTGGTGAACTTTCACGCGATCTGAATGTTTTCACGCGATTTGAACAAGAATCAAGCCATTTGGGCCAATATTCAAACGATTTGAATAGGAATCCACACCGTTTGAGAATCCTAAGTCCAAAATTTCATGATTTTGTCAAATTTTATCAAGTTTTCGGTCTGATTTATGGTTTAATCTGTTCATAGATTGATTAAAACTCAGTTTTACGTGATATAACACAAAATCAAGTCATATTAACCACGAATTCACGGTTATTTTTGAGAAAAGCATGTAGAAAGTGAGTAGAAATAAGATTTATCGGTGAAAACAAGCTGAAATTGTAAGAACTCTTCCTCCTGAGCTCTGATACCACTTGAAGGATCGGGATTCGATCAAACGAGTCGATCAGAAGAGTTCTTGATCAATACGAAAGGCGGAATCAGACGTATTGATGTTATAACAGCTAGATTTGCATATAGAAACACTTTAAATGTCGATTGTATTGATTTGACAAAGTTACACGAGCTGGCGACACTTCGGCAGAGCTTTGCTACCGGAATCCAAAAGTTCTCCAAAAGTTCCAAAAGTTCAAAATGAAGACCCAAGACCACATATATATAGGAGATGCCAGACCCCACGAACCAAACCACACGAGCTAGTCCAGACCGTACGAACAGGCCAGAAAGCATGAACTTGCCAGAAAGCATGAACTTGCCAGAAAGCATGAACTTGCCAGAAATCATGAACTTGCTAGAAAGCATGAACTTGGTCACCTCGTGCGAGGTGGCCTAGCCACTTCGTGAGGGGTGGCTGGTTCAGGTCTGTTTCCTGTTTCTCTTGGACAACGTGTCATGGTCTATCTATTTTAGTTACATGACTCGATACAAGATGAAGTCAACAGACATATGCACTAATACCTACTATTTTGGTAAATAACCATTAGGTTATCATCAAGAGTTTGGTTATTATAAGTATTATATACCTTATATAGGTTATATTATAGGTTATAAGTCCAAGATTATCACAAGAATGTCATAGAAGTCATGTAGGAGGTAGGAAGATAAATCTTCCGTTTAGGAACCTCTTGTGTTTCACCAATGCACAAGTTGTCATAGACAACAAGGTTGGTCATGAATACATACATTAAAGAATGGAAATACATACTATCTAACAAAGAAATCATCAAGTAATGTGTGGATTGAAGGTAGGATAAGCCAAGCTATCCAAATAATCACACAACTTCAAGTGTAGGACTTGTTCATCACTTGTAGGTTAAAACCTTGTTAAAACAGAATTTTTGTGAGGTTTAAACCTCTGATTTTACATGTCACAACCTTCTTTTTAAGCCCAAATAACCATATATATTTGATTATGAGAATAAGGACATAGGAATGTGTATGAGATAACTCAAGTTCAAGCAAGTTTATCAAAGTTTTAATCAAAACAGAAAGTTCAGTCCAGTTTGGAGCCTTTTTGGTGATGTTCCAGGCCTTGGTTTTCCATGGAAAACCTGTGGAATCATCCCTAAGGTTGTTTCAAGTGATTAGGCAGAAGAATTAAAGAAAAAGGTTAAGAAATGAGGAAGTTATGCTCACTTTTGTGAGTTGATATGAATCTGACTTGCTCCTGATTTCCAGCTTAGTTTTGAGAGGTTTTTGAGTGTGTTTAAGGGTTGTAAAAGTGGAAGAGTGGCTGGGATTATAGTGGTATTTATAGGGAAAGATTAGTGTTTAGGTTGGTGAGCATTGAATGTAATTAGTTGGGTTTTACAATAATAAAATAAAAAAAAGAACACCAAATGTTGCTGCTGGCTGAACTTGGCTGTTAACAGCCCTTAAAAAGTTCCTTTTTCCTTGTGTGTGGTGACATATACTAGTTATAAATTAGTAGACCTTATTTAATTATTAAGTGTATTGAATATAGCATGCATTAAGATCAAGTGGTGGAAATTAATTTGAACAAACAAAGAATTAAATGTTGTTCCTTTGGTCCGGTCGCAGCTTGCTACTGACTTTCTTTTATATTTTTTTTAAAACAAAAATACATATTTGAATATTACTACATCAACTTTACGTTGATGTTAACATATTTTTTTATTATAGTATTATATTATTACTATTATTATTATTATTATTATTATTATTATTATTATTATTACAATTAACTACGTATTTAAGAGTTAACAAGCATGTATAAGTTATGGGTACCAGTATGTCGAGTATCGGTCGCGCGTATGCATTCGAGATTGGTAACGTATAACCCGAGTATTGCAACACGTATAAGCATGTATAAAAAATAGAATTTCATTACGATCGAAGTCTCGGATTTACAATGGTTTGAAATGAAATACGAAATACAAAAGGAACAAGCTTCCAAAAATAGAAATACAAGACACGTTTTCTAATTAAGGATAGTTACGAAAAAGCGGAGCGTTATAGTACTCATTTTGTCTTTTCATGATACTTTCGACTTAAAGCATCAGCTACTACATTAGCTTTTCCTACATGATACTGGATATCACAATCATAATCGCTAAGAATTCCATCCAGCGTCACTGTCCAAAATTTAATTCCTTTTGCCCAAAAACATATCTTAGACTCTTATGATCGATGAAGATAACAAAATTGCTACCGTAAAGATAGTGTCTCCAAATCTTAAGGGCAAAAACTATGGCTCCTAACTCTAGATCATGGGTTGTGTAATTCTCTTCATGTTTCTTAAGTTGTCTAGAGGCATAAGCTATAACCTTTTGACGTTGCATCAACACACATCCATAATCTAACTTAGACGAGTCACAATAGACTATCAAGTCTTGAGTTCCTTCTGTAACGCGAGTATGGGTGCGTTGGTTAACTTTTACTTTAGAATTTTAAAGGCCTCTTCCTGTTTTGGTCCCCATTCAAATTTAATTGATCTGCAGATCAGTTTGGTTAATGGAATTGCTATTCTAGAAAAATCCTGAATAAAACGTCTATAATATCTTGCCAGTCCAAGAAAACTTCTTACTTCCGTTGGTGATTCAGGGACTTTCCATTTGGTAATTGCGTCTTTTTTGTGGGATCTACATGAATTCCTTCATGATTAACCAGGTGTCCAAGGAATTGTACTTCTTTTAACCAAAATTCGGATTTTGAGAATTTAGCATAAAGCTTTTCTTTTCTCAACAAATTTAGAAGTATAAACAAATGCTTTGCATGATCCTCTTTACTCTTAGAGTAAACATGTTTATCATCTATAAAGACAATTATGAATTTATCCAGGTATGGTTTACATATACTGTTCATCATGTCCATAAATGCGGCTGGGGCATTGGTTAAACCAAATGGCATGACTGTAAATTCATAATGACCGTACCTTGTTCTGAAAGCAGTTTTAGGAATGTCCTCTTCTTGTACTTTCAATTAATGATATCCTGAGCATAAGTCGATTTTAGAAAAGAATCGAGCTCCTTGAAGTTGATCAAACAGATCATCGATTCTCGGTATTGGGTACCGATTCTTAATCGTACGTAACCTTGTTCAATTCCAGATAATCAATGCACATACGAATTGATCCGTCCTTTTTCTTGACCGGTGCTTCCCATGGAGATGAACTAGGTTGTATAAAACTTCTCTCTAGAAGTTTGTCCAACTGTTTCTTCAGTTCCTGCATCTCTGATGGTGCTAGTCGGTATGGCGCTTTGGCAATCGGTGCCGATCCTGGTATGAGGTAAATCCTAAATTCAACCTCTCGATCTGGCGGTAATCCAGGTAATTCTTCTCGAAAGACATCTGAGAATTTAGATACTACGAGAATATCTTTTAATTCTTTTTCTTTAGTGTTAATGATTATGGAAATCATATACACTATTGCTCATTTCCTTGCATAGCTTGCAGATTTCGTCATACAGATGAATTTTGTTGACCTGGTTGGCTTGTCTCCTTTAATTGTGATCTTTTCACTCTTTGGTGTACTTACTTGCACTACTTTTTGATCACATAAAATACTGGCATGATTAGCTACCAACCAATTCATTCTTAATACGATATCAAATCCATCCCGATTCATCAGGTAAAGGTTAGCAATGAAATTATGGTTTAGAATTTCTATCCTTGCTCCCTACAGAATTTCACTTATCTTAATGGATTCTGTAACACCCTAAAACGTTTTGGCCCTAATAGACGCAGCAAGCATACTTATTTCTAATCGTGCTTACCTATGGATTCCATTACTAACATGTAGGTAAATCCATACCCATACTTATACATGCCTCTAGACTTAATTCATTCCCACACATACTTTTGTACACGCTCATCACACCTCATAAACATTCTTCAATGAATTTGTGCAATGATAATCCTTTCTTTAACATTCCTTCAATCATACTTTCTAATGGGTATAAATGTCCAATCCCTTCTAACTTCTACATCTGGTTCAACATCAATTCCTTATCAGTTAATCTCTAAAGTATAACCCAGACAAGTTACCTGGTCATCTAGGTTATCAGGCATAACCCAGACTAGTTACATGGTCATCTAGGTTATCAGGCATAATCCAGACTAGTTACATGGTCATCTAGGTTATCAGACATAACCCAGACGAGCTACCTGGTCATCTAGGTTATCAGGCATAACCCAGACGAGTTACATGGTCATCTAGGTTATCAGGCATAACCCAGATGAGTTACCTGGTCATCTAGGTTATCAGGCCAAACCTAGACGAGTTATCTAGTCATCTAGGTTATCAGGCATAACCCAGACGAATTGTCACAGCCCATACGTTTATTTCACCCTGTCGGTATGCCAGCCGTATGCTATGGCAAGCATTAACAAAGAACTCGACCTTTTACAAATCAAACTTCCATGTACTTTCATTTAGTCATAATCAAGCTCCATGTCCTTCTAAATCTTAAAATCATGACCAAACCAACTACTACATCACACCATACTTTTTTCTACATTTTGACCCGTTCGTTTCTACTGTGTAGTTTTGACATAAACAACTATCTTCGACTTACCATAACACTTCTTACTTTGGTACTTACTCGTACCCATAATCTTCTTACATGGTTCCCTATATTTAACACACCAAACTTCATTTATTAAAGAAGAAGTGATTCCAGAAATCACTTACCTTAAACGTTTGTATTCGTATTCGTTTCCTTGCTTCCTTTTGACCCTTTAGCCTTCCATGCTTCCATCCATCTTGACATGATCCCTATAATTTCATGTCATTGCATTCACATTCTTGTTAGTATACATGATTGTATATATTAATGATCGTATCAAATTCATATTCCACATTTGACCTTCACTAGTCAATTCTAACAAACATAAAGCATATTCCCACAATCATATCTCTTCAACTCATATAATTCATCACGTCGTCATATATAACACACATTAATATAACACGTACCATATAACTTTCTATAATCTTATAATTGTGACAACAAGTCCAACCATGCTTCTTATGCGCAGTTGACTTTCAGAAGTCAACAGTTTATCATATGAACTTTCGACTTAACCTCATACATCCGTTACATCATAATAGGCTATAGAAATGACGCTATATACATTTCATATTCACGACGCAAATGTGCTTTCCTGAGGTGCTGCGACTCAATAACATTTTGCTGAGATGCTGCGACTCAAATAACATTTTGCTGAATGAGATGGACAAAACTTCAAGAAAAAGATACTGGGGGCAGACTTATGTCAGTTTTTGTGTTTTGTTATTGATGAATATTATAATGGCATGAATTAGACGAATGACACTAATGAGTGGTTTGAAGATACATATTAAAAAAAAACTCATGTCATATTGTCTTTCCAAACGGCCAAAAAACACAAGCATGACAAAGCCAAACCGCCAGTGAACATGTTTCAAAGAAGAAAAAGACTGACGACAGTGAAGATTTGAAAAGATGAATTGTTTCTATTTTTATTTTTTTAATTTTCTTTTTCTGTTGTTTGTTATGTATTTCTCAACTTAAAATAAAAAAATAACATTATATTAATAAAACGCCAAAAGTCATAATTATTGTGAAACGCCATAATGAAGTAAAACGCCAAAAACTCCCAACCTCTAATAAAATAAATTTAGAGAAGAATTATTAAAAGCTAAAAATTGAAACAAACGCCAAAAACTACTTAAAGCCATTAAAAAACGCCAAAACTTGGAAGATGGAATGTCTAAGACCATAAAAACTCTTAAAAACCTGAACAAAAATCAATAAAAAATACACACAGTAACTGAAAAGACGACTACTTTATTAATATCATTTACTATAAATAAAAATCCCGCCTAAACTACGCACCAAAAACATCCTATAAGAGAGACGGACTCTGCACAATCAACTGATCACACCACCAAAAAAATAAACGCCATCTTTCCAACAAATCATTCACTTTAAAACGCCAAAAAAGATACTTAAAAAAGCCACAGATGTGGAACGTCATTTCTTCTTTATTGAGTATTGTTCTGAATGAAGTTTCATTGTATGGATTCTACTCTGAGGTGGGTATATCTATAAGCTTTTGCTGAATGAGATGGACAAATTTTCATGAAAAAATGAAGAAAAAAAGACTTTTACCCCTTAATGAAGACGGGCATTATGTAGGAAAAAAAGTATCTACATAAGGTATTGAAAACAAGTTCAAAACGCCAAAAAGGTTAAAGTAAAAGAGGCTGATGACAGTGAAGATTTGGAAGAGAAATTATATTATAATTTTTATTTTATTTTTCAGTTTCTATTGTTTGTTATCTATTTCTCTGATTTTGTTATCTAATTTTCTACTAAAAAAATTTAATATAAAACGTCAAAAACACCAAAACGACTGATAGTGTGAAAACTGAGAGAATGGATGCTAGCAAAGCACAATGATTGCTATAAAATGCCAAAAATGCCAAACAAGGTATTACTGAAAAATCAACGCTAATTCACCGATGAAAATCAACGAAAACAGTAAATGCTAAACAGTTAAATGAAGAGATGGTAACAATATTGCCAAACATTTATTATATTAAAAAACCCTACATGGAAAACTGAATTTATTTATCTTTTCAAAACGCCATAATTGTCTGTCAAATTATAGACCTGTATCCTACTTGATATAATAAACATAAAGAAAATTACTGATGTTTTTTACATCATAGACATGCATCCTGATTTAAAAAACAAATAAAAACGCCAAAACATAATTAAACGCCAAAAATATTAAATATGATCCTGATCTAAAAACAATAAAACGCGGAGTATTTATTAAACGCCAAAAAATGGAAAAGGGATGTGACACGCTTTTAAAAAAAGAAATATGAAAGGACCAAAAAGGCCCTCCGCCCTTCTCTATGCCGCATGACACGTGTTAGGCCAGGAAACGTTCTCACCGTTCTCACACTTTTGAGCGTTTTCTCCTGATCCCGTTTCAATATATATATATATATATATATATATATATATATATATATATATATATATATATATATATATATATATATATATATATATATATATATCAAGCCGTTTCATACAATTTCACATCCTAACTTCACTTAGACATTTCATCATACACCTGGTGTGCATACTACTTTCTAAGCACAATGTACAACTAATTCATGCATAATCTTCTAAGCTCTTACTTAGTTCATCAAATCTTCTTACTAATCAACAAGTCTCATTCACACATAGACATCAAACATATCAAACACCAATTTCTTTCAATTCATCTAACAAGAATCCATCATACATAACATGATACATCAATATTGAACAAGAATTGGACATGGATGATATATCCATGTCACCATCTTCACCATAACAATTGGGTTTCACCTTAAAACATCAAATTAAGCAAAATCATGCATAATTCATGTTCTATATGGTGATTCTAACACCTATACATGATCAGTTTCATACTAATTCGCGGATTAAACATAACCCACTTCATACAAGATCATCAATCTAAGTTTCAAGACATACCTCATGATCCCCTTGTGTAGGTGACCATTAATTCATGTTCATTTATAGGTTTGAGCTTCAATTCACCCTTCAATTTGAAGATCGTTCATAACTAGGGTTTGGCTCCTCTTGTGTTCTTCTGAACATTCCACACACACACACACACACACACACACGATGTATGTGTTATGTGTTAAATTCATGTTTTATAAAACATGGGTTTTCCCATGTTACAATTTAGTCCCTCTAGTTTTCCATCTTATCTCTTCTCCCATAACTTTCTTCCTTACTCTTAAAAGTTAACATTGCATTTAACTAGGTTATTTGTTCCTAGTTATCCAATATAATGTTAAATTATTTAAACACCCACTTGGGTCAATAAAGGGATTTTGGGGCGTTACAAGTCTACCCCCCTTAAAAGAAGTTTCGTCCCCGAAACCTTGTTCATTTCCACTTAACATTAAATATCTTTTATTCCCGCCTCATTTGGTGACGACCCCTAACTCAAAAAAACTCGACCCAAAGTTTTTAACAGTGTCGTCTTCATTGTATAATGCTAGTTTCTAGCAAAGTAAACATAATTATATGTTTCATTCCTATCAAAAAATACCTACCTTTGCTTTCCGGTTATTATTAACCCATCAACCGGCACGTTTAGGGCACACCCCTAAAATACATTTCCTTATATTTCGGATTTCTACATAAGGTTAGTCTCCAGTGATCATCATCACTACTAGTTCATTACTTTAATTTATTTCAAAATTCATATTATCTTCATCGACTATACAATCTTACTTCGTAATGTATGCATACACATCTATGTTTAACTTCAATAGATACATCATAATAATAAGTAACTATCCAATCTCGTTTCATAAACTATTCATACAATTGACTTCTTTCTAACAAGTCCATACTTTCCATACCATACTTTCACATAACATTCTCATTTCCTTGACACGTTAGTAACGGGTCAATATACATACTTCTTTAAACTTGTAATAGTACATACATTCGTATGATCCGTTTATAACAGATCTAATACCTTCATCTCGTCTCTTAGGATTACATTCCATACATATATTATATAACATTTAATTCTTGTTTTGTTATCACAACAAAACTACTATTTCGTACTCACACATTCGTGCTTAACTCCAAAGTTAAACATCATTCTACATTTTCTACAGTTACTTGTACCATTCATACCTTTACGTTAGCCTCAAATCATCTCATTCATATCACATTACTATTGTTCTCACTTCATGCATTACTTATTCTACATAAGTAAATGTGTCGTGCAAGTTCATCATACGAGGGTTTAATCAATACCTGGAACTTTCACTCAAGACTTTTGAGATTTCCTTTATAATGACAAATTTTCTTCTTATGTCGACTGTTAAAAGTCAAACATCCCATACCATACCATACATATACTATCATTCATTTCGTAGGTCATTTTCAATCTACCAATTCATATCTATCCAACATAAGTTATACATTTTACTAACCTCGATTTCATTGCATAATCAATGATCCATGAACCAGATCGATCCGCTTCTTCATGAGTACTCACTGTACCAGGCCAGATTTCATTCATCCGTGTAATGAGCTTCCGCTCGTACACATCCTTTCACCAATTCGATTGGTTTCATCACATTAAGAGTTCTACCACTATCATCTACAAAATTGGCGGTTAGCACATTTCAGTCAAACATTCATTCTACTAGGTGATTATTCACCAATAATTCTTCTACAAATTTCCTACGTACATGCTATAACATATCATACATTCCATTTCTTACATTCAATTTTTTTTTTCATGTTGTTAGTTATTGCGCCATCTTCTTGCAGTTTGACTTTTCAAGGTCAAACTGGCATTTATTACTTATCGTACATGTATTGAAGTACACGTTCGTACTTCTTTCCATTCATGCTTACTTGCAAAGCATGACAACTGTCAAAAAATCCAGGTATCCGTACAATTAATTAATCATGATTAGTGATTAATGACTGGGCTGAATTTACAATTAACTGCTTTCTGATTACTGCATTATATTTACCTATGCATCACTTATTGCATAATGTCATTTCATTACTGCATGCAAACATATTGACAAAAAGAATGCATTAAGTACAGTTAGCACAGTGAGCGGATAAATCAGCAAAATGCTGACAGGACTCAGCACATAGGCAGACAATGTTTTGAGACCCAGTATAGGCCAGAAACTAAGTACTGCCCTAGCATAGTGTGTAGGAAAGTAAGGATCCCAAAACTGTCTTTCTAAGTGATAGTTTAAGTGCCGGAAAGTGCATAAAACTCACCCAAAGTGCTAAATTCAGCAAAATTCAGTAAAAATCAACATTTAAACAATCTAATTTCATGCAGAAATATGCTTAAATGGTCTTGAATGCTTTCCTAAGTGTCGGGAATTAAAAGTGTCACAAAAGGGTACATAAAGAACACTAAACTGTACAATTTAGTACTTTAATGAACCAATATCTAACCGAACAACCGGACACTACCCGAAACATCAAAATTTACAATAGAAGCACTATTTTAACATTTCTAAACTAGTTATGGTCCCCGAACACCATAACATCTCCTAAAAATATCTAATAACCAAATCATGTAACTAACACTTAAGGTTGAACTAGATGGTAACTAAACTTATTAGAACCTATGCTAAGACCCCCCCCCCCCACCTAGTGGACGGCCCCAAGTGGCCCCACTCTTGATTTTCTATCAATTTTATATTAGATCTTGTTGGCACAATTGGAACATATTACACAAGGGTTAAGTTCTCTAAATGGGTTATAAGTATACATGGGAGGTTATAAGCTCATTTGTGCACACACTCAAAAACACACTTCTCCTCTCCTCTCCCTTGTGAGCTCTCGACCGACCCCAAACCACAACACCATCACCTTCATTCAACCGTTCTCATTCATTACAAGCTCATACAAAGGTGTTAGACATCATACAAGGAAGCTTGGTGGCTTTGGATCTTGAAGGACCTCTCTTATTTTCTTTTATCATCTTCATTTCTCCACTTGAATCATCCCTAGCCTTGAGCTAGTGGTAAGAACCTTAATCTATCTATTTCACATCTATTTTAAGTGGTTAATGATGAATCATGCTCAAAAACTTAAAAGAACACTAAAGATCATAAGCATGAAACATGAACATAAGCTTGTTAAATGAAGATATCTTGATGAATATAAGTTGTTATGCATGTTGATCTTTGATTGTTTGTAGAAATGATGTTGATCATCATATGATCTTTCTAGATAATGATTAAAAACATAATCTAGCAAGATGAGAGGATGAACTTGATGAAAGTGAATGGGTCATCCTTATAAAAATCATGAACTTGAAAGAATACTTGTTTTCTTGAAAATTAATGAACAAAGTAAGATGTTAAACATATAGATCTAAATATTTATGAATGACTTCTAAAGAAACCAAGTTAAAATATAAGTTTCATTAAATCTTGGTTCTTGCATAAACAAATCCTATTTTAGTGGTTAAACAAGTGTAAGAACACTTGTGAAACAAGAAGGTTTCATAAAGAAATATTTTTAGAAAATATGTTTTGAAGTTGTAAACAACCAACTTCTTTAAAAATGAAGTTTTTAAAGAAGTAAACACATTTTTAAGGGTAACAAGACTTACTAAGAATACTAGTAAGTTACTACAAATTTTTACAAATATTCAAGTTTATGAAGTAGTAGAAAATGCATGATTTTGGCAAGATTTGTAAGTAAGGGTTGTTTGTTGATGATTGTAAATTGATTGTGATGATTTTTACAAAAGAAAAGGATATGCTTGAAAGCATGGAAACCTCCATTTTTAGGGGAAACTATGGCAAAATTTTCTAAAAATATAAACACTTAGAAAAATATTTTTAAACAAATATTTACAAGTATATTGTAAACCACAAATTGTTACATAAACTTTACCATAATTTTTTGTTAGAAAAATACAAATATTGGAGGTTGGTTTTTATGAATAAAAGTGACTAAATATGTATTTAGGAAATATATATTTAGAAGACACCATGTGTGTGATTATTTGTATATTTTGTGTATTAGTTATATTATTCTAGGACTTGAAATATTATAACTCACAAAATACCAAGAAATTACTAACCAAAATATTACCAAAACTCCAAAGAATAAATATGCAAGCTTAAAAAAAATATTGGAGAATCGAACTATGAAATGAGACTTACAAAATATCCTGGAAAGATTTATTCACAAAAAGAATATTTTGGTAAATAATAATATTTTGGACACCAAAGAAGTAAAAATATAATTTTTACAATTACCACAAGAGTATATCATATTTTTAACAAGGAAAAATATATCATATTTTTGACAAGTATGAAACATATATTTTTCTTGAAATTTTTGGAAGAGATAATATTTATAGGAAATATATATTTTCTTACACAAAATGAGCTACAATATTTTTGGAAAAAATATACACTTTCTTAAATAAATGTGAAGTACGTCATTTTTGGGAAAAAATGAGTTTATATATATTTTCCAAGTGAACTTGAAAATATATTATGTTTGGAATTTATAAGGGAATACGACTCCAAAACATGGCAAATATAACATGTATAAGATACCCCCATCCTTGGGAAGGAAATACAAGTGAAAATACTTGGGAAGTATTATTACAATAATATTGGTTAACAATTATTACAAAAATTTATAAATGTAATTTAAGTTAAAACATTAATTATTTTAACAAATAATTATGTGGTGGAATAATATCGAAGACACAAAAGAAACGTAACTCAAGAACATTAATGCTAAGTTAAGGCACAGCCTATTCGTCTAATAGACATTAGTACGTTGTAGGTAGTCGTGGTCACCGAAGAAGCTAGAGTTACGATTGCTGAAGACGCAAGACTGTGAGTTTCATGTCCTCCTTTTCTTTTAACTGTTTTCATTTTACGACTTCGGGAAGTACATGTTACAAATGATTACGATTACAAATGATTTACAAATGAAATGAACTGCTAGATCATGTGAAAGGGTAGGCGTTAGCTTGAGACCATTAATCCTTTAGAAGGACTGAGGGGTATGAGTGATAGATGTATTTGGGTATTGCGAGCCCCACCCATGAGTCCACGAGTTGGCTCATGTGGTGACTATGTCGTTACAGCCGGGAGGCCCGGTGCGAAATACGCAAAGGATTGAGCCTTCCTACACCGGTTCACACACGTTAATATATTAGCTACACATTAATTGATCTGTTCATTTTCACCAACATATTTTCAATGTTTTCAAAGGTTTATTCATGAACACACACATGAACTCACTCAACTTTTGTTGATGTTTTCAAAATACATGTATTTCAGGGAATTAAGATGGATCTGGCGGGCGTTCGAAAGTTTCAAGTGTTGTAAGAATAAAAGATGTCATCCATGGTCTTGAGATTTGGTTTGGGTGTCCTATCCTGGTCAAGACACCACTCCCAAATCTTGGTTTTTATTTAAAGTCTTTTGATGAGTCCTTGTGAACTCTTAAACAATTTGCATGGGTTGTAAAATTCAAATTTGGAGTCTTGTTTAAACAATGATGCTTGTGATGTTTTCGAATTTATTTAATGGATGACGATCTAAGGTTTTATCATATAGCTGTTGTTATGATTGAATGCGATGGTTTTAAGAAAGTCACATAATAATCATGCCTCCGCAATATTCAGGGTGTGACACAAAGACTTTATTACATCATTTCAGTATTTCTTGCAAAAACTTACCCTTCCCGTCCATACTTATGTTATTGTCCGGGTCGTAGCACGTCATTCATTCTGACTCCCAAGAGTCGTTTACTAACACATCTAACACGTAACTTATTCAAAACTTATTTCTTTCAACTCAAATTTAGGTTTGCGTGCCAATTACGGTCATTCTTTTGTTATACTATCACCATCTAATTTATACTTACTTACATGACCCGTTTGACTCAACCATAGTCAAATTGTCAACACGTTCTTATGTAGGTTAATTTCATCTTTTTTTATGTTTTTAAATCCGTCTCGCGGATTCATATGTATCATTCATATCTTTCATTCCTTCTATGTTTTGAATCCTTCTTGCGGATTGAAACACATCATTCATACCTTTCATTCTTTCTATGTTTTGAATCCGTCTCATGGATTCAAACATACCATTCATACCTTTCATTCCTTCTATGTTTTGAATCTGTCTCGCGGATTCAAACATATCATTCATACTTTTCATTCCATCTATGTTTTGAATCCGTCTCACGGATTCAAACATATCATTCATACTTTTCATTCCTTCTATATTTTGAATCCGTCTCGTGGATTCAAACATGTCATTCATACTTTTCTTTCATATTTAGTACTCTCAATTTCTTGAGAGTCTTACTACTCCTTTCACCCACACGTCCACCTACCACCCAATTCTATCGGACATACCTGCAACAATTATCACAGTCTCACGAACGTTATATGCTTCTTGCGTACTGGCCAGGTGCGCAATCCACATACTAGTTTCATGTCTTCATGTAATCATCACCTTATGTCCGAAGAATTAGGTCTCGGCAAGTGTAACATTTTCAAAACTTTATCACTATATCATCATTGTCTTTTATTTAAAATTTTCCTTCCCTCGGGAGGTTCTACCATCACCGGTACCTACATACTGAATTTACGTACCCGGGGTCAATTTTTCTTATTACATGCTTTAGTGTCGGTCTTAGACCGCATTCGCGGATCATCCTCTTCAAACAATTATGCTTACCTTATGCATAACATACTGTTAGTTTCTTTATATGCATACATAAGTACATACTTACATTTGCTTCTACCTTTGGATCTTGATCGAGTCTTGGATTGTACGGGTTCCTTATCACAAGAGCACACGGGTTTGAGTTCAAGTATTTACCTCCTCATACTTGATTTCTCTCAAACCAGGGCTCTGATACTAACTTGTGACACCCTAAAACGTTTTGGCCATAAGAGACGCAGCAGAAATACCGACTCAAAAATTCTTTCTTATATTGTCTATATGACATACTTGAAGGTTCATTTATAATCTGTCAGACACTTCTCGAAAAGATTTACAACATTCATTCTTGATTAACGCATTAAATGTGATACCATAAATACAAGCTATGAGACCGCTCTTCCCGTACAATCCTTGCTCTTCGACTCGATCTTCAACCTCTTAGTCTCCACAATGATGTTAATTCCGTGCAACCTTCAATCACCACATACATGAGCGTCATTAATATTTGTTTACATCAATCTTAATCTAGACATACGCAATTAAATGACCATTCCGCATTCTTCTATTCATGCTATTCTTTTATATTTATCTTTTCGAGTACAATCTTGCATCCAATCGTCAAATCTTCATAAGGACACAATAGTATACATGCATTTTCATTTCATTCTCAAGGCACACGATTAGTAACATGAATACTCAAATGTATTGAAGCCATGTATACATATATACACGCCCGCATTCTTTCACAAACAATAAATCCGACTTCATGCATACGTACATTCATACGTATATTTATACACACATACATACCTACATATATACATACATCCATACAAGCTCTTACTACCACTTACATTCCCAGATGATTATACTAACATATCCTAGTCACAAACATCCATATAAATAAGTCTTATACGTATCAACCTACATGCATACTTATTTCTAATCGTGCTTACCTATGGATTCCATAACTAACATGTAGGTAAATCCATACCCATACTTATACATGCCTCTAGACTTAATTCATTCCCACACATACTTTTGTACACGCTCATCACACCTCATAAACACTCTTCAATGAATTTGTGTAATGATAATCCTTTCTTTAACATTCTTTCAATCATACTTTCTAACGGGTATAAATGTAACACCTCGAAAATTCACATCCTATAATGTGTTGACACGTGTCATATGTTTGAACGTGTGAAAGAATGTTATAAAAGGATTAAAGTTGACAATCATGGAAAGTATGTAAATATGCGAGTTCTAAATGTCAACAGTGAATAAATATATTGTACATTAACCCTACATGATGCTCATACCTTCAAACGAATAAATCATGGATCATACGACGCTAAATATGAAAGAAAGTGAGAGATTACAAACTACAGGGGTTAAATGTGTCAACATGTTTAAGTTATACCTCTGAGTAACCTTTTGACAAACCCAAAGCTTTGTAATGGTTAATTACGCTCACTAGAATGCACGATATAAATTTCATAAAGTTTCGTTATCGTATGAGAAAGTTATGATCAAATTCGTATACAAGGGGTTAAAGCGTCAACGTTGAAAGTTAGGACCTTTCGGGTAACAATAAAGTTAACCGAGGACTTAACAAAGTGGGTAAATATCTTGAAGCCCTTATATGTCAAATTAGAGGGTTCAAATTGCAAGAAATAAGTTAGTTGACCTTTCGGAAGGGCCAAGAGACGAGATGCAACAACTTGAAAACGTTTTTGCCTGATCAGAAGGCCCAAGCGGGCCGCGTAAGAGATGTTAACATCTTACGCGGGCCGCGTCAGACCATCAGATTCAGAAAGTGTAGACAGCAGCCTGTATTCACGCATAACCGACCCAAAACAGATATTTTCACATTGTGGGCGACCCCTAAACAGTTCCTAGAGCACTAGGGACACTTGTGGGTAAGTTATGGTCAGTTGTAGACTTAGATGTCAACAATCTATGGTGATTTAAACACTATAAAAGGCCACTAAGTTGCAACAAGTTCTTCACACCTTCCATCTGCACTTTGGAGCATTTCTGGAGCTAAAGACTTCTCTCTAAGCTTCACAAATCGTGCATAGGACTTCAGTAAGTTTGCTTATCCTTTCTTAGTTAAGTTTTTGCTTAGTTTTAACTTAAAAGTCAAACCGTCGTCATTAACGGTTGACTTAGCGATTAATCACTAATGGTCCAGTGATTAGTCGAATTGAAAGTAGTTATAAGTTGGTAATTATGTCGGTAATAAACCCTTAAAAGGGTTCCCCCTGATTCCCACTCTAACTAGGTCTAATGTCGGGTCAAACTTGTTATTAAAAAGTCAACATGATACTTATTTTCTAATTTATGCATAATTAGCAATGTAGAACACATACAACCTGTTTGATCATTAATATAACTTGGTAATTAGTGTAAGAACATGTCTAAACATGTTCAACCCGACAATTTACTGTTTAGACCCGGTTCGGAACCGAAAGTCGCAAAGCTTTGACTTTTGCTTTGACTTCAGTTCTGACCCGTTTTGGTATGTTCTAGAAATTCCTAAGAGCTCTATTTGGACCAGGTTACATGCTAGTATAACCCTCTGTGATTATACACCATGGTTCATTAGTTAACCAATTGATACGCATGATTTCCGTTAATTGCTCATATGTTGACCATTATGCCCTTTTCACCTTAAAACGTGATTTTTGAAAATGTAAAAGAGTAGAAACCTTAGTCACTGATATATAAACTTGTACCCAAAGTTTGACATCAGTTTGAGGTGTAGTTTGAGAGTTATGCTCATTAGCGTAAATTGAAAGCTCTATGTTAATAAAACGGCGTAATTAGCGTATAGCCTAGTTAAGCCTACTTTTTGATATCAAACTTATTACCCACTAATGTAATATATTATTTTGGGATTTTTGAAGATTTTTAATTAATTTTAGGCTGAGCATAACTTATAGTCGTAGGCTTAATCCGGTAATTGTCGGTTTTTGCCCTTACGGGCTATAAAATGAGTTTTACATATCTAATTGACTCCAAACCTTTTGCTACTGATTACATATGATAAATAAATTATTTTAAGCCTTCTGGAATAATAAAAATATCAGCTTTATGTATAGAACCCGGAAATGGCTTCTAATCGCCTTTTAAGCGTTTTTAACGCATAGTATGTACTAGAACTATTTTAAACATACAAGGGTTGATACCTACTGATATTTTGGGCAAATTATAATATTTTAACAGTAAGCAAAAGTTGTTTAACTCAGACTTCAGTTTGAGCTTTACGGCTTATGTGAAATTACCAAAATGCCCCTACGGTGCACAGTTTGGTTATAATTGATAAATTTCACATATATACTTTACCCTACTGTTATAACTTAGTAAACTAAGTATTTTTGCTGATTATATCAGACCTGTAACTCAGGTTAATACTTAGACTCTTTTATAACCTTGAAAATGACCAAACTACCCCTACGAGGCATAGTTTTTGTGTTTAAATTCGTTTCGGGCATAATAAAAGACATCTTACTGATGTCACAACATATTTGAAGCATATTAACTTTGGAAACCTGTATATGGCTCTAATAATTACCCATTACGCTTCTTACGCGTTCGATTCGGTTTATGTAACTAGTTTACATAAATTAGCCGAAACGGGTCAAACCTTATCGGTTTTATCTCAAAATCCAGAATGTGTATGAAATACCCATATTAAGAAAGTCTCTGAACTTGTCGGGTCTAAATCACATTCTATCCGGTCTTCGCTAAATCGTGCGTACGAACCGTATCTTTGAAACTAACCGGTCTCAGCTTAAGCTTAACTAAAGACCCGTTAGGATTCTAATAGGTTATTATAAACCTTCGTTCCAGATTAGGAGGACCAGTAAAAGCTACTTGCATTTGCTTATTATGATTATTACTTTGCTCAGGTAAATACTCTTAACTTATTTTCCCTATACGGGCTTGGGTTACGGTATATAAAATACCGCTTGGTCGGGCATCAAATCTTCCATCGTTTGGTGGTTAATTGAATAATTTGATCGGCCCGTTTAAATCGTCTTGTTTACTTAAAGCCTTTGGGGGGTTAATGACCATGTCCCGGATATCCTTGGCATCATTTTATGAAATGGCCACGACTTAAGCGCGGGGTGTAGGCGTACACCCGTCAGTGCATAAAAGAATAATGTGGTGTGTCTATTGATCTTTAACCCGGACACGATCCGGGCTACTGAACGCATAAGGAACATGTAATTCATTCACAAGATTATATTTTTAAATAATTATCCCGAGTTATAAAATGTTTATGCCACGTGCATCCAAATCAATTTTTAATCATTTTTAAAATGAGTCAGTTGATTGTATTTACCAGTGTAAACTGATGTATTTTCCCAAAAAGATTAAATGCAGGTACTAAGCGTAATTGGCTGGATATTTCTCCTTAGCATCAATAAAGAGTCTCGCAAGCTTAAGATGCCTAAAGTCTGTTGAACTACTGTTTCATATTTTATTTCGATCCGTCTGTGGATAAAATTTCAACTGTTTGTGATACACGCTATTACAATATTTTATTCGGTTGAAATATATATTTCATTTTGCTTCCGCTGTGCATATTAAATATTGTGTTGTTTGACTATTATGTTGCCAACCACGTCACGATACTCCCCACCGGGCCCACCGGTGACACGTGGAAATCGGGGTGTGACAGGTTGGTATCAGAGCCAACACTGAGTGAATTAAACACTTGTCTTTTGTGTTTAATCTCAGTTACACAATTGCACATTCCAAATTTTCGAGTCTAGACAAAGAACATAGGAACAATCCAAATTTGTTTCAACTTATTTTTCTTTGTCTCTATTTTATATATTGTTGTTGTTATCTCATGCTATATTGACATGATTAAAAATGCCACCAAGATTCTTTAGACGTAGAGGACGAGGCAAGGGGCCAATCACCGCCCCCAATGATAATGAAGCCGGGCCTTCGCATATGCGAGCTCCTTCTACCACCGAGAGTGACGATCCTTGACAGAACCGGAGGAACCTTTTCGAGCCAGCTAGACGGTCGGTTTCGCACAGTTCGACACCTCCCGTTCATAACCCTTACGGGCCACAGCCGGAGTATGAGCCCAACAACCCTCAACCTTCCTACATACCTCTACAACGATCCTTATCACACAATTCTTTTGGGGACCCCACACCTGTCTTCAGGGGTCGGTTTAACCTGGCCAATTACATACAAGAACCAGTGGGTTTTAACCCATTGGGGCCAGAGGATCATTTCTCTGGCAATCACGCGGAGGATATGGACGAGGACATGGATCCCGTCGAACCTGCCAGTGGTACACCGAACCATCCCATTGAGATTTTGGATGGCTCTTCTTTTCACGGATCACCCTACGGTGGTCCAGACAGCTTTCAGGTGAGGTTTACTCAGCACGAGTGGTACTTCACACCCTCGCATCATTCGTCGCCTCATCAGCAGCAGCAGGATCCCTCTGTGGATTCACGGTTTGTGGCAGTCACGCCACCCCCTCCACCGCCACCAGTTCAGCCGGCACCTCCACAACCGCCGAGGCGTAGGAGAACCAGAGCGTGGATGTCCGCGCGAGGAGGAGACTTTCATTTTAGCTCTCCTCTATAATCAAGTGGCAGTCATTATCCGCCACATCAAGAAGATCCACAAATGGGTGGACCTTCGAACCCAGTTGCGCCGCAACCACCTCCGATGGGTTTTGATAACCCGATTCCAGCATACACGGGTTCAATGGCATACAACCCATTTGAACAGCCAGCTCACACCAACTACGGCTACGCTGAAGCCGACCCATACATGGTAGCGGCCAATTACAACGCCTTTAACCCTGAAGGACCGTATGGAGTTCCTTGGGGAGTAGGGTACCCAACTCATGGGTACCAGATACCTGCCAGACCAATAATACGGACACAATCGCAGCCGCCACGGTTTTCTCCCCCAGAACGGGAGGAAATTCTTCAAAGACTGGACCAGATCGAGCGAGACTTTCACCGAGATCGCAGGGAGCGACAGACCTTCTTCCAAGGTTTGACAAGCCTAATAAAAGGGAAGAGCAAGAAGGACCACTGAATCCTTCCACTGCTATTGTAATTTTCCTTGTATCATTTGAGCCCCTGCGTGGGCCTGTCTTGCTGTATTAGCCCTTGTGTGGGTATGTTTGTTTGTTTTGACCCCTGCGTGGGTCTATCTTTCTGTTAACCCCTACGAGGGTGTGTTGTTTGTTTAAGTCCCTGTGTGGACTAGTATGTTGCTTGACCCCTGCGTGGGTAACTTGTTTGTCTAAAAAGTCCCATTTAGGGCAGTGTGTAATCTTTTGATAATTAATGGAATGTAAGTTTATAAATTTCATTTTGCTATTATCTGCATAAATATATTACATGAAATAAATAAATCAAAATCATTCCTTTTAATAATAATCTGCCTATTTAAATATTGAATAAGACCTGTTTAAAAGATTCAAATCCCAGTTAACATCTGAGTGTCATTATGAAGACCTGGCCATGATGGTAAGACCTGTTTAAAAGATTCAAATCCCAGTTAACATCTGTAAACATGTTAACGCTCCTGGCAGACGTGATTCATTAAAATCACACACGTCATTCTTATATAAGGATTCTTCAAAAGATTCCTAACCCAATTTAATGATCTCTGAATCATGGGTTCAGGTCATCAATTAAGATGATCATATTTTGACCATACATTGGTAATATAGTGCCTACGGGCCTTGCTCATTTCTACATGAGCCAAAAGACAGTGGTAGCGATGACTCCCTGTCAAAAAAAGGTAATAAACTATGTTCAAACCTTAAAAGCCTTGATTCTCTAAAATCATAGCTTATAATTTAAAATTTCCTTGTGACTAGGCCTTATGTGCTAATATATATTGTTATTGTTTATAATTAGGATAAATTATAATTGAAATCCTAATTAAATATGATTAATAAATTAACCAAATATGGTCTCTGTTTACCATGGTTAATGAATTACCGTAAGGGGCAATTCCATAATAAACTCCCAAATAAACTATTGTCCTTGTTTTCTGTAACAGTTCAATTAAAATGGCTAACTCAGACGAAATTAATAGCCATCCAGTGGAGAATATTGATAATGCCCGAGTTCATTTAACGGGTGCTGAATTGAAAGCGTTGGTAGACGACGCAGTTACAAAAGCCTTAGAGCGGCAGTACGAAGAGTATAGTGGGACTCGAAGTAGGACCCTCTCTACGTCGCATTCGAAGGCACCTTCCAAGAAGGAAGAACTGAAGAAAGATGATGATCGACGCTCCTCAAACCACCACAGTGCTCCATCTCAACAAATAATACTAAATCAAGGACCCCGTGACAAGGGTTGCTCTTATAAATATTTTGTTTCCTGCAAACCCCGGGATTTCACTGGGGAGAAAGGAGTCATTGACTGTATGACGTGGCTGGATGAGATGGATACAGTTGTGGATATCAGCGGATGCGCTGAGAGGGATGTGGTCAAGTATGTGTCGCAATCTTTTAAAGGCGAGGCTTTAGCCTGGTGGAGATCACTGATTCAAGCCACCGGGAAAATCCCATTGTACAACATGTCATGGGAGCAATTTGTTGCCCTTATCAGGGAAAATTACTGCCCTCAGCATGAGGTGGAGAAGATAGAGTCTGATTTTCTATCGTTAGTAATGACAAACCTTGACTGTCAAGCTTACCTCACGAGCTTCAACACAATGTCCCGGTTGGTTCCGTATCTGGTGACCCCGGAACCAAAAAGAATAGCTCGTTTTATCGGTGGTTTAGCCCCCGAGATAAAGGCAAGCGTAAAGGCCTCTTGGCCAGCTACTTTTAGATATGTAGCTGATATATCTTTGTCCCTCACTCTGGATGCGGTCAGGCAAGGATCGCTGAGGAACAAAGATGCTGAGAAGAGAAAACGTGAAGATGATAATTCACGGAGGTCGAACAAGAAGCACCGTGGAAACGGTGACAACAAGAAGGGATCTGAGTCAAGGAAAGATGGGCATCAGTCTGGTGAGAAGCCCAAGTGCAAGATTTGCAAGAAACAGCACTTTGGAAAGTGCAGACTCGATTCGAACTCGCAAACTCAGTCAAGAACGTTTGCTTGCGGGATATGCAAGTCCAAGGATCACAAGACCTTGGATTGCAAAAAGCTGAAAGATGCAACTTGCTACAGCTGTAATGAGAAAGGGCACATTAAGACCAACTGCCCTAAATACACCAAGAAGCCTGAAGAGGCCAAGAAGACCAATGCTAGGGTCTTTAGAATGGATGCAAAGGAAGCAGTTCTAGACGACAATGTGATTACAGGTACTTTCCTTGTAAATGATGTCTATGCAAGAGTACTTTTTGATTCAGGCACTGATAAGTCTTTCGTAGATAATAAGTTTTGCAAATTGCTGAATTTACCTGTCAAAACCTTGAGTATGAATTATGAGGTAGAGTTAGCAGATGGCACCATAGAAACCGTCTCAACTGTGTTAGATGGATGTGTTATATCCATTAAGAACCACTCTTTTCCTCTGTCTCTACTTCCCTTTAAGTTGGCCGGTTTTGACATAGTTTTGGGTATGGACAGGTTATCTCATAACCAGGCCCAAATTGTCTGCAACAGAAAGCAAGTGGTGATTAAGACTCCGTCTGGTGAATCACTTACCATTCGGGGAGATACCCAGTATGGACTGCCTGAGCAAGTGACTATGCTCAAGGCTTCCAAGTGTTTAAAGAAGGGTTGTGTCATCTACATGGCACAAGTGATTATTGATGAGCCAAAACCCAAGATTGAAGACATCCCCGTCATTTCTAAATACCCAGAAGTTTTTCCTGAAGAACTACCTGGTTTACCACCAGATAGACAAGTCGAATTCAGAATTGACATCATCCCTGGAGCAGCACCAGTTGCTAGAGCACCTTATAGGCTGGCACCAACAGAAATGAGGGAATTGAGAACACAACTGGACGAATTGCTAGCTAAAGGTTTCATTAAACCTAGTTCGTCTCCTTGGGGAGCGCCAATCTTGTTTGTCAAGAAGAAGGATGGATCGATGCGTCTGTGCATCGATTATCGTGAGCTTAATAAGGTCACAATAAAGAATAGGTATCCTTTGCCCAGGATCGACGATTTGTACGATCAATTGCAAGGGGCAAGTTATTTCTCGAAGATTGACTTAAGGTCAGGCTACCACCAACTGAAGGTTAGAGATGAAGACGTACATAAAACTGCATTTAGGACTCATTATGGTCATTACGAGTTCCTAGTGATGCCTTTCGGGCTCACTAATGCACCGGCCGCGTTCATGGATCTCATGAATCGCGTTTGCAAGTCGTACTTAGATAAATTCGTCATCGTTTTCATCGACGACATTCTTATCTACTCGAAGAACCAAACTGACCATGAGAAACACCTTCGCTGTATTCTCAAACTTCTACATCATGAGAAACTCTACGCCAAATTTTCCAAGTGTGAGTTTTGGCTACGAGAAGTCCAATTCCTTGGACATGTGGTGAGTGAGCATGGTATCCAAGTGGATCCCGCTAAGGTAGAAGCAGTTATGAACTGGCAAGAGCCAAAGACGCCTACATAGATTCGTAGCTTCCTGGGATTGGCAGGATATTACAGGCGTTTCATTGAAAATTTTTCTAGGATTGCTGCACCCCTAACTTCCTTGACTAAGAAGAAAGTAAAGTTCGTTTGGGGCCCTAAGCAGCAAGAGTCCTTTGATATCCTAAAGCAAAAGTTGAGCAGCGCCCCAGTACTGACATTGCCAGATGGAATAGAAGATTTCGTGGTTTACTGCGATGCATGGCACACTGGCATGGGGTGTGTGCTTATGCAGAAAGGCAAAGTTATTGCCTATGCATCACGACAGTTAAAGGTGCATGAAAAGAATTACACCAACCACGACTTGGAGTTGGGTGCCGTTGTATTCGCACTAAAACTGTGGAGGCATTATTTATATGGTATCAAGTGTGTGATCTATTCTGATCACAAGAGCCTCCAGCACCTGTTTAACCAGAAGGATTTAAACATGAGGCAACGACGATGGATGGAGACGTTGAATGATTATGAATGTGAAATCCGATACCATCCAGGCAAGGTAAATGTGGTTGCCGATGCCTTAAGCAGGAAGGAAAGGGTGAAACCCATCCGAATCAATGCCAAGAGCATTGAAATAAAGAACAGTTTAAATGAAAGGTTGTTAGCTGCACAGAAGGAAGCTGTGTTGGAAGCTAACTATCCTAACGAAAAGCTAGGAGTAACAGAGGAGCAGTTATCTCTTGGCAAGGACGGGATTCTGAGATTGAATGGACAAATATGGGTTCCAATTTATGGAGGACTTCGGGATGTTATTCTCCAGGAAGCCCATAGTTCCAAATATTCTGTTCATCCTGGAGCCGATAAGATGTACCATGATCTGAAGGAAAATTATTGGTGGATAGGCTTGAAGAAGTCTGTAGCCACCTATGTAGCTAAGTGCTTGACTTGTGCGCAAGTCAAAGCAGAACATCAAAAGCCGTCAGGCTTGCTACAACAACCTAAACTTCCTACTTGGAAATGGGAAATGGTAACTATGGATTTTATCACCAAGTTACCCAAGACAAGGAAAGGAAACGATACCATTTGGGTGATCGTAGACAGACTGACTAAGTCAGCACATTTCCTGCCCATTAAGAAGACTTACAGCTCCGACATGTTAGCCCAATTATACGTGGATAAGATTGTAGCCTTACATGGCATACCTGTGTCTATTATCTCTGACAGAGATACTAGATACATGTCACATTTTTGGAAAAGTTTCCAGCAATCTTTGGGCACGCGTTTAAATTTTAGTACGGCTTACCATCCTCAGACGGACGGTCAAAGTGAGCGTACTATTCAAACTTTGGAAGACATGCTCCGAGCATGCGTAATTGATTTAGGTGGTAGTTGGGATAACCACATACCCTTGATTGAATTCTCCTACAACAATAGCTACCATACCATCATTAAGGCTGCGCCTTTCGAGGCCTTATACGGTAGAAAGTGTAGAACGCCCGTTTGTTGGGCGGAAGTTGGAGATGTCTAATTATCAGGACCAGAGATAGTCTTTGAAACGACGGACAAGATTGTCCAGATTCGTGACCGTCTCAAAGCTGCCCGAGATAGGCAGAAGAGCTACGCAGATCCAAAGCGTAAATCTTTGCACTTCGAAGTAGGTGACAAGGTGTTGCTCAAAGTATCACCCTGGAAGGGAGTGATGCGATTTGGTAAGAAAGGCAAGTTAAGCCCGAGATACATAGGACCTTTCGAGGTTATCGAACGTGTCGGGTCAGTTGCCTATAAGCTAAACTTACATGAAGAGCTTAGTGGTATTCATAATGTATTCCACATCTGCAATCTGAAGAAGTGTTTCGCTGACGAATCACTGGTCATACCACATACAGATGTGCATATAGATGAGAGCTTAACATTTGTGGAAAAACCGTTGTCGATTGAAGATCGACAGGTTAAGAAGCTTCGAAGGAAGCATGTACCTATTGTAAAGGTCAAATGGGATGCCTGTAGAGGTCCCGAATATACGTGGGAGGTTGAATCCACAATGAAAGAAAAGTACCCTTATTTATTTCAGTAAATCTCGAGGTCGAGATTTCTTTTAAGGGGGTGAGGATGTAACACCTCGAAAATTCACGTCCTATAATGTGTTGACACGTGTCATATGTTTGAACGTGTGAAAGAATGTTATAAAAGGATTAAAGTTGACAATCATGGAAAGTATGTGAATATACGAGTTCTAAATGTCAACAGTGAATAAATATATTGTACATTAACCCTACATGATGCTCATACCTTCAAACGAATAAATCATGGATCATACGAAGCTAAATATGAAAGAAAGTGAGAGATTACAAACTACAGGGGTTAAATGTGTCAACATGTTTAAGTTATACCACTGAGTGACCTTTTGACAAACCCAAAGCTTTGTAACGGTTAATTACGCTCACTAGAATGCACGATATAAATTTCATAAAGTTTCGTTATCGTATGAGAAAGCTATGATCAAATTCGTATACAAGGGGTTAAAGCGTCAACGTTGAAAGTTAGGACCTTTCGGGTAACAATAAAGTTAACCGAGGACTTAACAAAGTGGGTAAATATCTTGAAGCCCTTATATGTCAAATTAGAGGGTTCAAATTGCAAGAAATAAGTTAGTTGACCTTTCGGAAGGGCCAAGAGACGAGATGCAACAACTTGAAAACGTTTTTGCCTGATCAGAAGGCCCAAGCGGGCCGCGTAAGAGATGTTAACATCTTACGCGGGCCGCGTCAGACCATCAGATGCAGAAAGTTTAGACAGCAGCCTGTATTCGCGCATAACCGACCCAAAACAGATATTTTCACATTGTGGGCGACCCCTAAACAGTTCCTAGAGCACTAGGGACACTTGTGGGTAAGTTATGGTCAGTTGTAGACTTAGATGTCAACAATCTATGGTGATTTAAACACTATAAAAGGCCACTAAGTTGCAACAAGTTCTTCACACCTTCCATCTTCACTTTGGAGCATTTCTGGAGCTAAAGACTTCTTTCTAAGCTTCACAAATCGTGCATAGGACTTCAGTAAGTTTGCTTATCCTTTCTTAGTTAAGTTTTTGCTTAGTTTTAGCTTAAAAGTCAAACCGTCGTAATTAACGGTTGACTTAGCGATTAATCACTAATGGTCCAGTGATTAGTCGAATTGAAAGTAGTTATAAGTTGGTAATTATGTGGGTAATAAACCCTTAAAAGGGTTCCCCCTGATTCCCACTCTAACTAGGTCTAATGTCGGGTCAAACTTGTTATTAAAAAGTCAACAGGATACTTATTTTCTAATTTATGCATAATTAGCAATGTAGAACACATACAACCTGTTTGATCATTAATATAACTTGGTAATTAGTGTAAGAACATGTCTAAACATGTTCAACCCGACAATTTACTGTTTAGACCCGGTTCGGAACCGAAAGTCGCAAAGCTTTGACTTCAGTTCTGACCCGTTTTGGTATGTTCTAGAAATTCCTAAGAGCTCTATTTGGACCAGGTTACATGCTAGTATAACCCTCTGTGATTATACACCATGGTTCATTAGTTAACCAATTGATACGCATGATTTCCGTTAATTGCTCATATGTTGACCATTATGCCCTTTTCACCTTAAAACGTGATTTTTGAAAATCTAAAAGAGTAGAAAACTTAGTCACTAATATATAAACTTGTACCCAAAGTTTGACATCAGTTTGAGGTGTAGTTTGAGAGTTATGCTCATTAGCGTAAATTGAAAGCTTTATGTTAATAAAACGGCGTAATTAGCGTATAGCCTAGTTAAGCCTACTTTTTGATATCAAACTTATTACCCACTTATGTAATATATTATTTTGGGATTTTTGAAGATTTTTAATTAAATTTAGGCTGAGCATAACTTATAGTCGTAGGCTTAATCCGGTAATTGTCGGTTTTTGCCCTAACGGGCTATAAAATGAGTTTTACATATCTAATTGACTCCAAACCTTTGATTCTAATTACATATGATAAATAAATTATTTTAAGCCTTCTGGAATAATAAAAATATCAGCTTTATGTATAGAACCCGGAAATGGCTTCTAATCGCCTTTTAAGCGTTTTTAACGCATAGTATGTACTAGAACTATTTTAAACATACAAGGGTTGATACCTACTGATATTTTGGGTAAATTATAATATTTTAACAGTAAGCAAAAGTTGTTTAACTCAGACTTCAGTTTGAGCTTTACGGCTTATGTGAAATTACCAAAATGCCCCTACGGTGCATAGTTTGGTTATAATTGATAAATTTCACATATATACTTTACCCTACTGTTATAATTTAGTAAACTAAGTATTTTTTCTGATTATATCAGACCTGTAACTCAGGTTAATACTTAGACTCTTTTATAACCTTGAAAATGACCAAACTACCCCTACGAGGCATAGTTTGCGTTTAAATTCGTTTCGGGCATAATAAAAGACATCTTACTGATGTCACAACATATTTGAAGCATATTAACTTAGGAAACTTGTATATGGCTCTAATAATTACCCGTTACGCTTCTTACGCGTTCGATTCGGTTTATGTTACTAGTTTACATAAATTAGCCGAAACGGGTCAAACCTTATCGGTTTTATCTCAAAATCCAGAATGTGTATGAAATACCCATACTAAGAAAGTCTCTGAACTTGTCGGGTCTAAATCACATTCTATCCAGTCTTCGCTAAATCGTGCGTACGAACCGTATCTTTGAAACTAACCGGTCTAAGCTTAAGCTTAACTAAAGACCCGTTAGGATTCTAATAGGTTATTATAAACCTTCGTTCCAGATTAGGAGGACCAGTAAAAGCTACTTGAATTTGCTTATTGTGATTATTACTTTGCTCAGGTAAATACTCTTAACTTATTTTCCCTATACGGGCTTGGGTTACGGTATATAAAATACCGCTTGGTCGGGCATCAAATCTTCCATCGTTTGGTGGTTAATTGAATAATTTGATCGGCCCGTTTAAATCGTCTTGTTTACTTAAAGCCTTTGGGGGGTTAATGACCATGTCCCGGATATCCTTGGCATCATTTTACGAAATGGCCACGACTTAAGCGCGGGGTGTAGGCGTACACCCTTCAGTGCATAAAAGAATAATGTGGTGTGTCTATTGATCTTTAACCCGGACACGATCCGGGCTACTGAACGCATAAGGAACATGTAATTCATTCACAAGATTATATTTTTAAATAATTATCCCGAGTTATAAAATGTTTATGCCACGTGCATCCAAATCAATTTTTAATCATTTTTAAAATGAGTCAGTTGATTGTATTTACCAGTGTAAACTGACGTATTTTCCCAAAAAGATTAAATGCAGATACTAAGCGTAATTGGCTGGATATTTCTCCTTAGCATCAATAAAGAGTCTCGCAAGCTTAAGATGCCTAAAGTCTGTTGAACTACTGTTTCATATTTTATTTCGATCCGTCTGTGGATAAAATTTCATCTATTTGTGATACACGATATTACAATATTTTATTCGGTTGAAATATATATTTCATTTTGCTTCCGCTGTGCATATTAAATATTGTGTTGTTTGACTATTATGTTGCCAACCACGTCACGATACTCCCCACCGGGCCCACCGGTGACACGTGGAAATCGGGGTGTGACAATAAATGTCAAATCCCTTCTAACTTCTATATCTGGTTCAACATCAATTCCTTATCAGTTAATCTCTGAGGTATAACCCCGAAAGTTACCTGGTCATCTAGGTTATCAGACATAACCCATACTAGTTACATGGTCATCTAGGTTATCAGGCATAACCCAGATGAGTTACCTGGTCATCTAGGTTATCACGCATAACCTAGACGAGTTACATGGTCATCTAGGTTATCAGGCATAACCCAGACGAGTTACCTGGTCATCTAGGTTATCAGGCATAACCCAGACGAGTTATCTGGTCATCTAGGTTATCAGGCATAACCCAGACGAATTCTCACAGCCTATACGTTTATTTCACCCTGTCGGTATGCCAGCCGTATGCTACGGCAAGCGTCAACAAAGAATTCAACCTTGTACAAATCAAACTTCCATGTACTTTCATTTAGTCATAATCAAGCTCCATATCCTTCTAAATCTTAATCTCGTGATCAAACCAACTACTACATCACGCCATATTTTTTTCTACACTTTGACCCGTTCGTTTCTACTGTGTAGTTTTGACATAAACAACTATCTTCGACTTACCATAACACTTCTTACTTTGGTACTTACTCTTACCCATAATCTTCTTACATGGTTCCCTATATTAAACACACCAAACTTCATTTATTAAAGAAGAAGTGATTCCAGAAATCACTTACCTTAAACGTTTGTATTCGTATCTGTTTCCTTGCTTCCTTTTGACCCTTTAGCCTTCCATGCTGTGACACCCGACTTTTCAGGCTGTACCGTACAATTGTAACACGTGTTGTGAATAGATAAAAAGGGTGTATTTGACTGATTGTGATATTTATATATGATATTTAATGTGTTGGTGAATCCAAACATTTATAAAAATTATGTTGGCAACGATAAAATAAAAACTTATCGTGTAACAATTAAAATGCGAAACGAACGTCGGTGACCACCCGATCAGTGTTAAAATCCTAAAAATAGTCAGTTATGATTAGAATAGTAATTTTAATCATATTCGTGAGGAAAAATAAATTAAAACGCTAAGAAACCCTATTTTTCGAGTTTAAACATCAACATGAATAAAACGCAGTTTAAGATTTGTGACTCGTCCAGGAAAAAGTCACATTTCCTAAACCGGGATGACCTCGGAACCCATATGCAGCGGGAAAACACAACATACCGCGCCAGATCTTTAATTCCCTGAAATACATGTAAGTTGAAAAATCAACAATAATGTTGAGCGAGTTCATGTGTAAGTGAGTAAATAAACCTTTGTATGTATAAAAACCCTGGTATGTAGCAAATAAGGAAAAAGAGATCACCAATGGTTTGCAAGGCCATTGATATGTGTGAAGTGCAAGTAGGAAGACTCAAACCTAGCAGATTTATGCGTTGGGTACAAAGTCACCCCGAGGTCCGTTCTGTTTGGGCCTGGGGCTGGGCTCGCTACACCCAGATAGATCTACCGCTCCTGCCCCTCGGTCCTACCCTGAGGATTAATGGCCTCAAGTTTCCGCCTACCCACTCACATGATCTGAATAATAACCCTCCTTACGCTAACCATACCATGTAAGAATTATTCGTAATCATAGTAACATGTATTTCACCCCCGCAGTTTAGAAAACTGAAAACAGTTAGAGAAAAAGGGGGACATGAACTCACAGTGGTGCGTCTCTACCAAGTATATCTCCTGATCAAGCAGCTGTGCGACGACCTACACGTACTAACTCTATTAGACGGACGGCCGTGCCTTAGCTTAAGGTTTAAGTTTTTGGGAAATAGTTAGACAACTCTTTCGTGTTTATATTTTTGTAAATACTTGGTAATTATTCTCCTTCCCAAGGATGGGGGATTTAATACATGCGTGCTCGTAAAATTCGAAATACATTATTAAGTCTCACTTAATATATTTTATTCCTTACTTCAAAATATAAATATTCTTCCCAAAATAATACTTTGACAAAAATACGCGCTCATAAATATTTTCTTAAAATGCGTAAGTTACGTTTTAAAGATCGGGTGGTAATAATTATACCGTTGTAACTTATTATTAATTATGAAGGCGTATGCATTATTTCTGGAATCATTAGTACTTGGTAATATTATTTTTACTCTAAAAATAATATCTGTATATTTCACAAAATAATCATAAACATTTTACAAGTGACGCTATAAAAAAATATATATATATCAAATATATATTTACCCCGTTTCATTTTGTGAAGATCCCGCCTCCGATATTTTGTAAATAAAGTCATGGCGAAATTTACGTTTTGAAAACAAGTCAAAAATATATTTACAACACTTGTAGTGAAAATATTCCCAAGTGTTAGGTTTTTAGAAAAATTTCGCCAGAGTTTCCCCTGTAACTGGAGGTGGCCACGCTTTCAAGCGTATCGTTTTCTTTTAAAAGCAAATCAACAATTTCCTTATTCTCAATAACAACTTTCCAAAATTAGTCAAAATATATATAAATCGCAAAAATTACATGAACTTGTGGTTTGTCCAAAATTTGTAGAAATTTCCATTACTTTTAGTGGATCTTTGCAATACTCTACTCGGTTTCGTAAAAGCCTCGTTTTTAAGGAAATTCCATCTTTACAACTTCTTGTAAAATTTGACAAAACTAGTTCTTTGTTGAAACTTAGTGTTACACAAGTGTTTACACACTTGTGTGTTTAAAAATCATTCTTGTTCATGTAAGATCCGGTTTAAAAAAAAATTAAGATTTCCTTGACACTTGGTCCTTTGAAAATACCGCTTGTAGATCCGTAGATCTACTAGTTTTAAACACTATTTCGTAAGTAAAGTCGATTTTACACAAGTTCTTGTTTAGTGTGTGGTAGAGTTTCATCATTTAACCCTTTGTACACTTAAACAAACTCTATGTCATGATCCATGATCACGACTAATCCGGGTTAGATGATGATCCGAGCTACCACAACATAGATCGGCACTAAATAATTATAACAAGACAAGTCTTACAAGATTTACACAACAACATAGCTTTTATCCAACATTTTTAACATTTTAGTAAACTTTTAGCATGTCTTCTTGTATGTTCATAGATTTTAACCGACAAAGTTCTTTTTAACCACTTTAAAATAGATCGAGAGTGTGTTTATAGCAACTTACTACTAGCTCGAGGCTAGGGAAGAAACTAGTCGAAGATTGGGTGGATAAAAGCAATGAAGTGAGGTCCTTCACGTTCCGAATGCACCAAGCTTCCTTATGTGAGATCCTTAACACTTGTATAAGCTTGGAATGACAAGATCAAGATCGAAAGGTGGCGGTGGGGGTGCTTGTGTCTTCGACCGAGAGTGAAAGAGAGGGAGAGAGAGGAGTGTTGTTTAGTTAAGTGGTTAAGGTTATGGTGGATCAAAGCTTGTTCTTATAGACATTTCTCATGTTAATTGTCCAATGGTTACTATGTCACCAAGATATTAGACATAGATGATTATTATAATCAAATAAAGGACAAGGGGGGGGGTCACATATGGTGACCGAATTCGGTTGGGGGGGGGGGGTATTCGGTTAGTTTCCAACTATGTAGTTAGGACATTAGTTAAGTTAAGTAATTAGGAGGTTAACTCGGTTACTAGCGTGTTATGCATTATAGCGGGTGTTAGGGTATTCGAGGACCCTAACTGGCTCAGAAAAAGAAAAACAGTGTTAATGGCAATAATTTTATGTTCCGGGTATAATCCGGTTGTTCGGTTGGATAGAGATCCGTTAAAGTGCTTAACAAAGCTTTAAAGTGTCGTTATTATTATTTTTAGTGACACAACTTATTCCCGACACTTTGGAAAGTGTCTAGTAACATTTTTCTCATGTTTTGGCACTTTACTAGTTAGCTTTATGCTGAATTTTTATTTAAAGTGCTGAATTTTGTACTTAAAGTACGATTTAGGCACATCCGGTCACTGTAATCTCATTCCTAGTGACGCAGTTCTACAACCCTTATATCCCTACACTCACCACTAGTGTAGCAAACTATCTCAGGCTCTTACAGGCCTTAGAGGCAGTACCTGACTGGTGCTAGTTATGACAGCACGTTTAATAGGTTATCCGTTCATTGTGCTACTGTGCTTTTGGTGCATCAAGGTTGTCACAAAGGTGCTGTAAGCAAAACATGGAGTGACAGCAAGTAAAGTATGATGCAAGTAAGTACATGTATCAGCATTCAAGTAGCAGTTTATCCACAAGTTCAAGTAAGCACAGTAATTAAGCAGTAATTAATTATTAATTAAGTCGTACGGATACCTGGTTTAGTGAGGGTTGTCACATTCTCCCCCCGTTAGAAAAATTTCGTCCCGAAATTTTAAGTTCTGCTTCTAGAAGCAGGGTTCTTGGGAAATAGGTGGGGGTATTTCTCTTTCATCCGGTCCTCACGCTCCCAGGTGTATTCAGGACCATGTCTGGCATTCCAACGAACCTTGACGAGCTTGACACTGCTCCGGCGGGTCTTGTTTACTTTCCAATCCGTAACCTCAACAGGTTCTTCAACGAAATGGAGCGTGTCGTCAACATGAATCTCGTCGGTGGGAATGACAACGGTATCTTGAGTTGGACTTTTCTTCAGGTTGGATACATGAAATGTATCGTGAACTCCATTCAGTTCAGCAGGTAGGTCCAGCTTGTATGCTACTAGCCCTATTCTTTCCAAAATTCTGAAAGGGCCAATGTAACGCGGATTTAACTTCCCACGCTTTCCGAAGCGGGCCACACCCTTCCAGGGTGAAACTTTCAATAAAACCATATCTCCAACTTGGAATTCCAAATGTTTCCGGTTTGGATCTGCATAGGCTTTCTGTCTTTCGCGAGCCGCTTCGATGCGTTTTCGAATCTGTGCAATCTTGTCTGTCATCTCTTGGACGATTTCTGGACCAACAAGCTGCCTATCACCTGCGTCAGCCCAGCATAGGGGTGATCGACACTTGCGTCCGTAAAGAGCTTCGAATGGCGCGGCTCCAATACTGGTGTGGTAGCTGTTGTTGTATGAAAATTCAACCAGTGGCAAATGCTTATCCCAGCTACCGCCCAAATCCATAACACATGCTCTTAGCATATCTTCCAAGGTCTAAATAGTCCGCTCGCTTTGACCGTCGGTCTGAGGGTGAAATGCCGTGCTCAGATTTAATTGTGAGCCAAAAGCTTCTTGGAAGGATTGCCATATCCTTGACACAAACCTTCCGTCTCTATCAGAGATGATCGAGAGAGGCACTCCATGACGTGCGACGATCTCTCTCATGTATATTTCTGCCAGTTTGCTGGTGTTATCCTTCTCTTTGATTGGCAGAAAGTGTGCGGACTTTGTTAGGCGGTCAACTATCACCCAAATAGTGTCATGACCTCTTGGCGTTCTTGGCAACTTTGTAATAAAATCCATGGAGATTTGTTCCCATTTCCATTTGGGAATCTCAGGTTGTTGCAGAAGTCCTGAAGGCTTCTGGTATTCCGCTTTCACCTTAGCACACGTTAGACACTTGCTCACATAAACAGCAACATCGCCCTTCATCCTAGGCCACCAATAGTAATCCTTGAGATCTTGGTACATCTTATCCGCTCCTGGATGGATAGAGTACCGTGATTTGTGTGCCTCATCAAAAATAACTTTTCTCAAACCACCAAACAGAGGAACCCAAATCCTCTTCATAAAACATAACGTTCCTTCCTCGTTTGGTACTAATTGCTTCTCCATCCCACAGAGATATTCTTCTTCAATATTTCTTTCCTTAAGAGCTTCTTTCTGCGCGGCACGAATGCACAAGGAAAGATTGGTTTGGATAATCATTTCTAAAGCCCTAACCCTTATGGGCTTGATTCTCTCTTTTCGACTTACAGCGTCGGCAACCACATTCGCCTTCCCTGGATGATACTTTATCTGGCAATTAACAACTCAACCCATCGTCTTTGTCTCATATTCAACTCCTTCTGGTTGAATATGTGTTGTAGGCTCTTATGATCTGTAAAAATTGTACATTTCGTACCATATAGGTAGTGTCTCCAGATCTTTAAAGCAAATATCACTGCGCCTAGCTCCAGATCGTGCGTGGTATAGTTCTTCTCATGTACCTTCAACTGACGTGATGCGTAAGCAATAACCTTCTGGCATTGCATCAACACGCAACCCAATCCTTGATGCAAGGCATCACAGTATACCACGAAATCGTCAGTACCTTCCGGTAGTGCTAGGATTGGCGCATTGCAGAGCTTATCCTTCAACAGCTGAAACGTTTCTTCCTGTTTGATTCCCCAATCAAACTTCTTATCCTTCTGGGTGAGGAGCGTCAATGGTTGAGCGATCTTCGAAAAATCCTCAATGAACCTTCGATAGTAGCCAGCAAAACCCAAAAATTGTCAAATCTCGGTTGGCGTCTTTGGCGTTTCCCAATTCTTGATCGCTTCGATCTTGGTTGGATCCACATGGATTCCATCTCCATTTACCACATGTCCAAGAAATTGGACTTCACGTAGCCAAAATTCACACTTAGAGAATTTGGCATACAGCTGTTCTTTCTTCAGCAGCTCCAAAATAGCTCTTAGATGCTGTTCGTGCTCAACCTTTGTCCTTGAATAAATCAAGATGTCGTCGATAAACACAATCACGAACTTGTCCAAGTACGGCTTGCAAACTCTATTCATCAAATCCATAAAGACTGCAGGTGCGTTTGTCAACCCAAACGGCATAACAAGGAACTCGTAGTGTCCATAACGAGTTCTGAAGGCTGTCTTCGGGATACTCTCCTCTTGTATCCTTAACTGATGGTATCCAGATCGCAAATTGGTCTTTGAGTAAAAGCTTGAACCTTGCAGTTGATCAAACAGATCATCGATTCTTGGCAGAGGATATCTATTCTTGATCGTCAGCTTGTTCAGCTCCCGGTAGTCTATGCACATTCGAAAACTACCGTTTTTCTTTTTGACAAACAGGACCGGAGCTCCCCAAGGTGAGAAGCTTGGTCGGATAAATCCCTTGTCTAACAACTCTTGAAGTTGTGTCGACAATTCTTGCATCTCAGACGGGGAAAGTCTATAAGGTGCCTTAGCCACAGGCGCGGCGCCTGGGACTAAATCAATGTGAAACTCCACTTTCCTCTGAGGCGGCAGTCCAGGCAAGTCCTCCGGGAAGACTTCCGGATACTCCCTCACGACAGGGATGTCTTCGATCTTCGGTTCTGCAGCTTTCTTGTCTACAATGTGTGCCAGGAAGGCAGCACATCCCTTCTGTAGACACTTTCTCGCTTTCAGGCAGCTGATGATTCTTAAAGGCGTATCACGCTTTTCACCATGAACCACAATTGTTTCACCATCTTTGGTCGGGATGCGAATGATCTTCTCGTGGCAGACAATTTCTGCCTTGTTACTTGATAACCAATCCATTCCTACAACCACGTCAAAGCTCCCCAGCTGGACTGGTAGTAGATCCAAAGTAAACTCACGTTCTCCCAACTCGATTGCACAACCTCTGATTACTTCATTGGCTTCTACTAACTTCCCATTAGCCAATTCGATTGAGTAGGGAATATATAACTTACTAGCGGCTAACCCAAGCATATTCTTAAATTCTAACGATACGAAGCTATAGTCGGCACCAGTATCAAATAAAATGGATGCATAGCGTTGGTTTACAGGGAACGTACCAGTAACGACATTGGGATCCTGGCGCGCTTCCCTCGCTTCTATATTGAACACTCTTCCACGGGCTTGGTTCAACTCTGGGCAGTTCCTCTTAAAGTGCCCGATATCACCACAGTTAAAGCATCCAGGTCTTTGCCCGTTTCCACCTCCATTTCCAGCTTGGTTATTCCTTTGGTTATGATTCACAGCGCCCGCTTGATTCACATTGTTGCCTCGATTCCCATTACCTCCATTGTTTCCTTGTGGGCGATTTCCAATTCCACCCCGGTTATTGTTTCTGTTTCCAAATCCTCCTTGGCCTCCCTGGGCAACAGTGGCCCAACAAGAATCCTTCAAGTGGCCAGATTTCCCACACGCTTCACATACCTTCAAACCACATCAGCCAGAATGGTGACGCTGGCAAGTGTTGCACTTGGGCTGGGTGCCCATATATCCCTTTCCTTTCTTTCCACCACCACCTGTAACCTGAGCTGGCGCATTTGGCTCTCCTTTCTTAACAACACCACTAGTTCCTTGTTTGAAGTTCGAGAACTTTCGTTTGTTACCTCCGGATGACTCGACGTGAGTCTCTTTCTTCTTTGTCTCGATCTCACCAAACTTGTTCAGGCGGATAGCCTCCTCAGTGAGAGCTACGCTCAAATTGATTGCCTCAGTAATTGTTATAGGCTTGGAGGAGGTCACCATGCTTATGATTTGAGGAGCTAATCCCCAAATGAAGCGTTCAATCCGCTTGAATTCTGGAGTGACCATATAGGGTACCACATGCGACAGGTCGTGAAACCTCTGAACATATTCCGCGATCTTCGGACCTTCCATCTTCAAATGCCAGAACTCAGTTTCCAATCTTTGGATTTCAGCGCGAGAACAATACTTTTTGCGCATTAGTTCCTTCAGTTCGGTCCATGTTAGTGCGTAGGCAGCAGCTTCACCAAGTGTTTGTACTTGCAAATTCCACCAAGATAGGGCTCCATCCAGAAATAGCCCAGAAATGTAGGTGACTTGCTGGTCCGATGCACATTTGCTCATGCGGAGAACAGATTCAGTCTTCTCGGCCCAACGAACAAAAGCGACAGCACCTCCGGTGCCATCAAAGTTGACAGGCTTGCAGTCTAGAAACTGCTTGTAGGTGCACCCTGCACATACGTTACAACATATGAATGGCATTAGCATCCTTGCTAGAGATATCCAATTAGATCATGGTATGTCTTAATGACTTAGTATTACCATGAGGTGGATTGTTGTTGCCATTGTTGTTTGAGCTGCTTCCGCTGGGTCCTCCTTGCGAGGCGGCGTATTGCGCGATGGCAGCAGCGATGACTTGTTGGAGTTTTGCCTCATTAGTAGGCATCGGCGTTTGATGTCTCGGCGGCATCTTCTAAAAGATGGGTTTACGTCGGTCAGGCCACAATAAAGCGTACGTATATAATGATAGTAATAGTACATAACATCTCATGTTATAATCATATCAATCACACAACATCCCATGTTATAAAACATAAATAATCAATCAAAACATCACATATGATGAGAATACTGCGATTGTATTGCCAAACTCGAGACCACATGGTAGAGTGTACAAGTACATAATAGTGTCATACATCATCATCGACTAAGGGCTACATCACCCCAGTCCAAAAGAATATCAAATCAGTGTCAATACATCCCATATACATGATCAACAAAAGTCAGAATCAGAATGCAGTCTCCAAAAATGCTGTGTGGTCGGAGCAATCGCCGTCTTCTCACCAACGTCTACCCATGCTGTACTAAAAATGCCCTAAACTGATGGTGGTGGAGGAGGGGGAAAATGGGTGTAGAACAAACGTCGCAAATGGAGCCAGTCCTCCTCCATGGCTCTCTGGGTACGCAACCAAGAAGCAACCTGCTGCTCAAGTGCCAAAAGGCGTGCAGCATATTCAGGTAACAATGGTCGAGGGTGCTGCGAAGGAGCTGGGTGGGTCTGACCCTGACACTGGCACGGCGGTGGCTGAGCTCTCTCAAGCTCCTGAATACGCCGTGTGAGTGCCTCCTGCTGGACAACAAACGACATCAGAATGTCCTCAATAGAATACCCCATATGGAAAGGATGGTAGGGGTCGGTCGATGGCATAACAGAAGGTGACGTCCAGAGAAACGGCTCGCTGGCTGGATCAAAAGGTGGCACAAAGAATGGTGGTACAGGGGGAATAGCAGATGAAGACTGTGGCATAACTGGAATATATGTCGGCACATGTCCAAAGGGACGAGCCGAGGAACCCTCTCCATGTCGAGCTGGAGGTGTGTACTGTGCAAATGAAAAAGAGAAATCAACGTGACGTGCATCGGTGGTATGAGGAGGAATAGGTGGAAGCTCATCATCCGCAGGAATCCACCCATGCTGGGCGTGCTCATCTCGTGGGTCAATCTGTGCCTCAAAAAGTGCTCGATCAAACTGTACAGGCATAGGGTCAAGGTGGGGTGCAACAAGAGGGTCAGCAGGTATATCAGCGATAGGTGGGGGATCAACATGATCAGCAGCAACAATAAGATCGCCCTCTAACAACGGAGCATCAACAGGGTGATCAACAATGGGTGGGTCAGCAATCACAGGATCAATAGGTATGCCAGCATGAGCAGGGTCATGCTCAAGCACTGGGTCAGGAGCAGCTACTGGCTCGAGGGCCATGGCAGGCTCGGGATCAACGAACTCCATATCAAAATCTGCATGATCAGCGAATGCAGGGTCAACTGGGTCTACTGGGTTAACCATAGGCTGATCCAAGTGGATGAACTCTATCTCCCAGTCCGGGTAAAATCCAGGGGGAAAAACAGGGTCTGAATCCTCATCGAGGTCATGATCGAAAGCAAATCTAGGAGCAGAGACAGCAGATGATGCCCTGTCAGGATCTAAACCGTGTGAATAGTGTTGTGCGCTCCGAGTGTGTGACGGTGCGGAGGCCACAGACTCGAAGGAGTCCGGAGGGGGTGAGTGTGCAGGTGACTCCTCAGCTGGAGCATCTGCGAGTAACAAAAGACCACCGTCAGCTAGAAGGGCCTCGCCCTCAACATCGTCCTCCAGGGGCTCATCATCAAATAGATCGACGTCGTCGTCAACGTCGGCGTCGAGGAGCATATCGTAAGCAGGATAAACGGCCAAAGGTATGGGAGCAGGGATCTCTACAAGTGGTAGGTACCCAGCAAAAGGGCCATCAGCGGGCTCATCGACAGCGTCGGGCAGCGCAAAGGGCTGAAAGTCGTCCTCGTCTGTGCTGGTAACATCTGATGTGTGGACCTCGTGCTCCGAAGACTCTAAGTCGTCTGATACTATGGGTCTAGGGCCCGTGGTGTCCGAATCACCTATGCCGGGCGAGTCCATGGTGTCTGTAACACAAACACAAATATGTACAAATAATCAATCATACAATCAGATAAGCACATTAGTCACCAAGTAAGCAATCAAATAATTCTCCTAGTCCCACCAGCCTCCCAGCCTCTCAGACTGCTCTTCCTAGTCCTACTAGCCAAATTCTCCCAGCCTCTCAGACTGCTCTTCCTAGTCCCACTAGCCTATTCTCCCAGCCTCTCAGACTGCTCTCCCTAGTCCTACTAGGCAACTACCTCGGTCTCCTAGACCGAGCCTCGGTCTTCCAGACCGAGCCTCAGCCTCCCAGACTGAGCCTATAAATAATAAATAAATGTGCTCAACATTTGTTTGTAAAAAGTTTTGGATCTGGACTTGAGTGGTATGCAGTGTAAAAATGTTTTCGTGAGAGCCCTAGTGATCATAGTCTAGACTCGAGAAGGAATCCTAGTTCGCTATGATCAGAGCTCTGATACCAAGCTGTCACACCCTGGCTTTGCGGAAGCGTGGTTAAATTGGTGTGACTTCTTAATACCATAGCTTAATCATAACAAAGCTATATGATAATAAAACCATGCAAGATCATCCATAGATTTAAGTTTTAAAACCGAAGTAACATAACATTGTCTTAGGGACTACAACACCATAACATAAAACATTGTTTTGAAAGACATAAACATCAACATGAATAAAACGCAGTTTAAGATTTGTGACTCGTCCAGGAAAAAGTCACATTTCCTAAACCGGGATGACCTCGGAACCCATATGCAGCGGGAAAACACAACATACCGCGCCAGATCTTTAATTCCCTGAAATACATGTAAGTTGAAAAATCAACAATAATGTTGAGCGAGTTCATGTGTAAGTGAGTAAATAAACCTTTGTATGTATAAAAACCCTGGTATGTAGCAAATAAGGAAAAAGAGATCACCAATGGTTTGCAAGGCCATTGATATGTGTGAAGTGCAAGTAGGAAGACTCAAACCTAGCAGATTTATGCGTTGGGTACAAAGTCACCCTGAGGTCCGTTCTGTTTGGGCCTGGGGCTGGGCTCGCTACACCCAGATAGATCTACCGCTCCTGCCCCTCGGTCCTACCCTGAGGATTAATGGCCTCAAGTTTCCGCCTACCCACTCACATGATCTGAATAATAACCCTCCTTACGCTAACCATACCATGTAAGAATTATTCGTAATCATAGTAACATGTATTTCACCCCCGCAGTTTAGAAAACTGAAAACAGTTAGAGAAAAAGGGGGACATGAACTCACAGTGGTGCGTCTCTACCAAGTATATCTCCTGATCAAGCAGCTGTGCGACGACCTACACGTACTAACTCTATTAGACGGACGGCCGTGCCTTAGCTTAAGGTTTAAGTTTTTGGGAAATAGTTAGACAACTCTTTCGTGTTTATATTTTTGTAAATACTTGGTAATTATTCTCCTTCCCAAGGATGGGGGATTTAATACATGCGTGCTCGTAAAATTCGAAATACATTATTAAGTCTCACTTAATATATTTTATTCCTTACTTCAAAATATAAATATTCTTCCCAAAATAATACTTTGACAAAAATACGCGCTCATAAATATTTTCTTAAAATGCGTAAGTTACGTTTTAAAGATCGGGTGGTAATAATTATACCGTTGTAACTTATTATTAATTATGAAGGCGTATGCATTATTTCTGGAATCATTAGTACTTGGTAATATTATTTTTACTCTAAAAATAATATCCGTATATTTCACAAAATAATCATAAACATTTTACAAGTGACGCTATAAAAAAATATATATATATCAAATATATATTTACCCCGTTTCATTTTGTGAAGATCCCGCCTCCGATATTTTGTAAATAAAGTCATGGCGAAATTTACGTTTTGAAAACAAGTCAAAAATATATTTACAACACTTGTAGTGAAAATATTCCCAAGTGTTAGGTTTTTAGAAAAATTTCGCCAGAGTTTCCCCTGTAACTGGAGGTGGCCACGCTTTCAAGCGTATCGTTTTCTTTTAAAAGCAAATCAACAATTTCCTTATTCTCAATAACAACTTTCCAAAATTAGTCAAAATATATATAAATCGCAAAAATTACATGAACTTGTGGTTTGTCCAAAATTTGTAGAAATTTCCATTACTTTTAGTGGATCTTTGCAATACTCTACTCGGTTTCGTAAAAGCCTCGTTTTTAAGGAAATTCCATCTTTACAACTTCTTGTAAAATTTGACAAAACTAGTTCTTTGTTGAAACTTAGTGTTACACAAGTGTTTACACACTTGTGTGTTTAAAAATCATTCTTATTCATGTAAGATCCGGTTTAAAAAAAAATAAGATTTCCTTGACACTTGGTCCTTTGAAAATACCGCTTGTAGATCCGTAGATCTACTAGTTTTAAACACTATTTCGTAAGTAAAGTCGATTTTACACAAGTTCTTGTTTAGTGTGTGGTAGAGTTTCATCATTTAACCCTTTGTACACGTAAACAAACTCTATGTCATGATCCATGATCACGACTAATCCGGGTTAGATGATGATCCGAGCTACCACAACATAGATCGGCACTAAATAATTATAACAAGACAAGTCTTACAAGATTTACACAACAACATAGCTTTTATCCAACATTTTTAACATTTTAGTAAACTTTTAGCATGTCTTCTTGTATGTTCATAGATTTTAACCGACAAAGTTCTTTTTAACCACTTTAAAATAGATCGAGAGTGTGTTTATAGCAACTTACTACTAGCTCGAGGCTAGGGAAGAAACTAGTCGAAGATTGGGTGGATAAAAGCAATGAAGTGAGGTCCTTCACGTTCCGAATGCACCAAGCTTCCTTATGTGAGATCCTTAACACTTGTATAAGCTTGGAATGACAAGATCAAGATCGAAAGGTGGCGGTGGAGGTGCTTGTGTCTTCGGCCGAGAGTGAAAGAGAGGGAGAGAGAGGAGTGTTGTTTAGTTAAGTGGTTAAGGTTATGGTGGATCAAAGCTTGTTCTTATAGACATTTCTCATGTTAATTGTCCAAGGGTTACTATGTCACCAAGATATTAGACATAGATGATTATTATAATCAAATAAAGGACAAGGGGGGGTCACATATGGTGACCGAATTCGGTTGGGGGGGGGGGTATTCGGTTAGTTTCCAACTATGTAGTTAGGACATTAGTTAAGTTAAGTAATTAGGAGGTTAACTCGGTTACTAGCGTGTTATGCATTATAGCGGGTGTTAGGGTATTCGAGGACCCTAACTGGCTCAGAAAAAGAAAAACAGTGTTAATGGCAATAATTTTATGTTCCGTGTATAATCCGGTTGTTCGGTTGGATAGAGATCCGTTAAAGTGCTTAACAAAGCTTTAAAGTGTCGTTATTATTATTATTTTTAGTGACACAACTTATTCCCGACACTTTGGAAAGTGTCTAGTAACATTTTTCTCATGTTTTGGCACTTTACTAGTTAGCTTTATGCTGAATTTTTATTTAAAGTGCTGAATTTTGTACTTAAAGTACGTTTTAGGCACATCCGGTCACTGTAATCTCATTCCTAGTGACGCAGTTCTACAACCCTTATATCCCTACACTCACCACTAGTGTAGCAAACTATCTCAGGCTCTTACAGGCCTTAGAGGCAGTACCTGCCTGGTGCTAGTTATGACAGCACGTTTAATAGGTTATCCGTTCATTGTGCTACTGTGCTTTTGGTGCATCAAGGTTGTCACAAAGGTGCTGTAAGCAAAATATGGAGTGACAGCAAGTAAAGTATGATGCAAGTAAGTACATGTATCAGCATTCAAGTAGCAGTTTATCCACAAGTTCAAGTAAGCACAGTAATTAAGCAGTAATTAATTATTAATTAAGTCGTACGGATACCTGGTTTAGTGAGGGTTGTCACATTGAGCAAGGACAAGGCTTCATATCATCACTATTGTTAAAACCCACTAAGAATCTTGAAGGTATAACATATTTTCTTTCAAATCTTGTTCATGATTCATGGTGATGAAGATGATAGTGAAAGTTTCTCTTGTGCTTGAATCTAAACACTAACTTGAAACTAAAAACATATAAGAATGTTCTAAAGGTGATTTAAGATTTGAAAGTGACATGATGAAAAGTGAATTTTTGGAGGTTTATATGTGTATATGTATTTCATATATATGTATGTATGTATGTATGCATGCATGCATATAAAAGTTTGTCATATATTCTTAAATGTGAAGGATATTAGCATTTATGTATGAATGAGTATGAATGATTGGATGATCATGATGTTGTGTGTGTTGTGTTTTCTAAGAACATGATATTAATGTGTTCTAGAGTATGATTAGATCATAAATGATTATGATGATGTTGTATGAGTGCATTAGATGCACATATGTGAACATACATGATGATGTGAAAGCATGAAATGATCGTTTGAGCATGATTTGATAAAAAACAATCTTGATCAGATTATAAAACACTAAAATAAGATTATTTTGAAGTTTTTAATGATATATAACTTTGACATAATGTTTACTAGCCTTGCATGATGTACTTGGTGCATTAGGAGTTGTAAAATACTTGAAATCGCATGATTTATGTGACTTACACAAAAAATGCACTAATCTGATTATAATCGCTATTTTAATCAGTAAATAACATGTATTGTGTTAACATATCAAGTCATTCCGAGTTGGAATGATTATAGTAACGTTTAACGCAAAACTATGCGTTAAAACGGTCAAAAAACGGCTTTTCGAACGATTTTTATGAAATTGATTTAGATCAGTAAGTAAACTGATATTTTTAGTTTAAAAATAAGTATTTTAACTAATTTTAAGTTTACTTGGTGTTTGGTTGGTCATACGTGACTTCCGACGCCCGAAAACATTACCGAATCACTAAAATACGCGTTTTTCAATGATCACTAGTATGGGTAATTTTTGGTTGAAGCTTATGTGTTAAGATGTGTCATGTGATTTAAACAATGTAAATGTGATAATATGCTAATTTTTAACATGATAGTGGGAAATTTACACTATGCATGTACACTTGTGCGTTTTATGTGGTAGAAACGGTAAAATCGCGTTAAACGTGTAACTTGTTTGTCGAGCATGAAATTTGATACATATAAGATATTTTATGTATACTTGCCTTAAAAATAACAAAATAGATAAGTTAATGAGATTACGTGAGTTACGATGTTGATTTATATGTACGTTTATGTATATATATTACGACGCACAAATCGTAGATATATTACGTATAAACGGGTATGTTAATGGATTTACATGATAACGGTCACCAATAAAATCGTTCAAGTAGCAAGATCTAATATATATATATATATATATATATAGGGTAGGGATCCTAAGAGAAGTCCACCCTATTTGAGAAACTTGAGAAGCAATCTGGACCACACATTTTCCTTAAGCAAAAAATGCAAAAACAAGGTGAAAAAAATGCAAATTTTTTTTTTTTTTTTTTTTTTTTTTTTTGAAAAATCGCTGCTTTTTCTTTAAGGATTAAATTTTTTTTTTTTTTTTAAATAAATTTTTTTTTTGGATTTATACACATGTGTATATTGTTAATCTTTTAACTATACATATATGTATATTGTCAATTATACATATATGTATATACATGTTTAAAATTGAAAAAATGTGTATATTGTTAATCTTAAACCATAAACACTAAAGCTAAACCCTAAAGCTAAACCCTAAACTCTAAACCCTAAAGCTAAACCCTAATGCTAAACCCTAATTCTAAAACTAAACACTAAAGCTAAACCCTTAAAGCTAAACTCTAATACAAACCCTAAAGATAAAGCTAAACCCAAAAGTTAATGCTAAACCCAAAAGCTAAACCCTAATGCTAAACCCAAAAGCTAAACCCTAATGCTAAACCCTAAATACTATTGCTAAACCCTAATACTAAACCCTAATGTTAAACCCTAAAGCTAAACCCTAAACCATAAAGCTAAACCCTAAACCCTAATGCTAAACCCTAAATACTAATGCTAAACCCTAAATAACACTTATTTTTCAATTTTAAACATGTATATACATATATGTATAATTGACAATATACATATATGTATAGTTAAAAGATTAACAATATACACATGTGTATCAATCCAAAAAAAAAAAATTAAAATTTTTTTTTTAATTCTTAAAGAAAAAGCTGCGATTTTTCCAAAAAAAAAAAAAAAAAAAATTTTCATTTTTTCACCTTTTTTTTGCATTTTTTTGCTTAGGGAAAATGTGTGGTCCAGAATGCTTCTCAAGTTTCTCATTTAGCCTACTACTACTCACATGATCCTTATCATATATATATATATATATTGGGGATCGCTAAAATGAAAACCACCCGCAGTTGTAAAAACCACGAGAACCACTTTCTAACCATTAGATCTTTAGGATGGATGGATGAGATTAAAAGTAATAAAACCTATTATAAAATTCTTTTTGTCTTATTATGTTTTTAATATTTTATTGTTAAAGAACATTTAAGTAAATTTCTTTTTTTTTGTCTTTTTATATATATTATTTTTTATTGTCTTTTTTGTCCTATTGCATTAATTATTTTTTATTTAAAATACATATTTTTTTGTTAAATAATTTTTTTAAATCAGATTTTTTGATAAATTTTTTCAAGATTTGTTTAAAAAAACGTTTTTAACGAACCGTTTTTAACACGCCGTTTTGCGCCCTGTTTTTTCGCTCCATTTTAACGCGCCGTTTTTTCACGCCGTTTTTTCCCCCGGCTTTTTCAGGCGTCGTTTTTTCACGCCGTTTTTTTAACGTCGTTTTTACGCCGTTTTTTAACGTCGTTTTTATGCCGTTTTCACGCCGTTTTTTACGTCATTTTTACGCCGGTTTTTTAATGTCGTTTTTTTCACGCCGTTTTTTTAACGCCGTTTTTACGCTCCATTTTGTAGTCGCTGTTTTTTTCACGCCGTTTTTTCACACCGTTTTTACGTAAAAAAAATTACCTTTTTACGTTAAAAAATTTACGTTTTACATTTTAAGTTAAAAAATTTACGTTTTACGTTTTACGCTCGGCTTTTTCAAGCGGCGTTTTTTACGTTAAATTTTTTACTTTTTACGTTTTACGCTTTACGTTTTTACTTTTTACGTTTTACGTAAAACTTTTTATGTTTTACGTTTTACGTTTTTTTAACGTCGTAAAACTTTTTACGTTTTACGTTTTATTTTTTACGTTTTACGAGAAACTGTTTATGTTTTACGTTTTACGTAAAACTTTTTATGTTTTACGTTAAACTTTTTACGTTTTACGATTTACGTTAAACTTTTTACGTTTTACGTAAAACTTTTTACGTTTTTCGTAAAACTTTTTACGTTTTACGTTTTTTCGTTTTTCCTTTTACGTTTTACGATTTTACGTTAAAAAAGTTTACGTTTTTACGTTTTACGTTACACTTTTTACGTTTTATGTTTTACGTTAAAAATTTTACGGTTTAACAATTTTTTTTACAAAAACTTTTGGACGCAACACGAACGCACCCAGAAAACGCAAACTCGGTAGGTGTCTCAGATAGATTGTTAACGGTTTTTTACGTTAACGTTTTTTTACGTTTTACATTTTTGCGCTAAAAAGTTTACGTTTTTACGTTAAAAACTTTACGTTTTACGTTTTACGTTAAAAAGTTTACGTTTTACATTAAAAAGTTTACGTTTACGTTAAAAAATTTACGTTTTACGTTTTAAGTTTTATGTTAAAAAGTTTACGTTTTACATTAAAAAATTTACGTTTTATGTTAAAACTTTACGTTTTACGTTAAAAAGTTTACGGTTTTAACTTTTTTTACAAAAGCTTTTTTAAACAAAACGAACGCACCCAGAAATCGAAAACTCGGTAGATGTCTCAGATAGATTGTTATCATCATCGACTGGGGAATAAAAATAAAAAACCAACAACAAATATTCAAAACAATGTGCGGATCTTGAAAAAAACGGGATTTGGCTCAAACTTTCCAATAATCAAGGCTGCAAAGTGGGGTTGCAGGTTCAAAAACCTACCCTCCACCATCCTCGCTGCGCCATCTTCATCAATTCTCGGAAAAATTGGTTCGAACTATCACTGCCAACTCAACCCCCAATATCAAAAACACAAATCAATCACCGAAGAATCCCACCAGAATCACCTTATGCAAACACAGGGTCACTTTATGTAAACACAACTATGGTACACATATAAAAATCTGGTTGATTTTTATATGCATCATAAACCAATTGGATGGTACCAAAAAATCCAAAACTAAAAAAACATTAGTTTTTAGTTTTCAATTGCACGTAACCAGAAGAATCCAAAGAAAATAAACAAAACACCAAATCCTATTCAAAACCCTAATATTAAAATTTTAAAATAAACATAAAGTAAAACCTCGTTAGGTGTCTGTAAAGACGATGACTTCAACAGTTTATGAATCGGTTCACTAGCATTCATCATGCGCCGACCAACCACCGCCAACCACCACCCAGCCGTCGAACCGTAAAAACCCACCACCGCCACCACCGTCTCCGTCAATCCTCCATACCACCACCGTCGCCGTCCCCTTTCTCTCCACCACTGCCACAGTTGCCGTCGGAGTTGCAGGTGGGGTTTGAACCCCACCACCGTCTTTTGAACTGCCAAACACCACTCACACACACCACACACCCACCCTTCGTCGGCTATAGGAACGACCACCACCATCCGGTGGTGGTGGTGAGAGGCGGCCTGCAGCGACCAAACAGAGAGAAGGGATGGGGAGAGAGAAACTCGATGAGAGAGAGAGGTGGCGGAGGAGTTGTACGGCGGCAGCAGCGCCATGGGGGACGGCCGGCGACGAACCGACGCCGGCGATGGCGGCGGTAATTGTGTTGAAAGAGAGAGAAACAGGGGTGGGTTTCAATTGTCGACATCGTCTTCTTCGTTTAAACAGGGGGAAAGAAACAGATGAATGAGAGATGGGTGTGAGGGGTGGATTTTTCAAGAGAGAGAGAGGATATTATAAAAATGGAGGATCTGCAACTTTTATAAATTGAAAAGAAAGAGAGAGGAGAGAGGAGAGAAGAGGATATGACATTTGGGGTAAATGACTGATATACCCTTATTGTTGGCAAGATCTGATTGGTGGAGACTGGTTCTCATGGTTCTTACAACTGGGGGTGGTTCTCATTTTAGCGGCTCCCTATATATATATATATATGTGCCAACATAACCAAAAATAATAACTTTTTGAGAAAATCTCAAAGTTATGTGACAATTCTAAGAAATGGAGAAACTTAGGATTTTTGTGATATATTGATTTAAAAATCATTCCTACATATAATAGGACGTGTAGAAATCAATTTGTGGGATTGCGCTATTTAAAAATACTCACCCAAACGTGAGTGTCACTTAACCCCCTCTTTTTACTGCTTTGTATGTGTTTTGGGAGAAGAACACGTCTAAAAAAGGGGTTTAATAATGTTTTTGAAATAAAACATACCTTTTGATATAAATTATATATTTTCGTTGAAAATATATGGATTTTGATAAATTATATGTTTCGGGATGAAATGGTTTTGGTGAATAAATATGTTTCGGGTAGAAACGGGATTAGCACGGTGTTTGGGGGAAAACAACCATGTAGTTGGAACAAATTTGCTTGATCTCAAGAGAGTAAGTATCGACATAGGCTTACATTTCGGTGGGGATTTCAGGGAATTCGTACAACATCATATATTAAATTTGTCATATTAGTAGGATATATATATTATACGTGAGGCAGACATCATAGATGGTCTCGATATGGACCATGCGCCAATGGTGTCTTTTAATCATTTAAGTATTGCATGCGAGAAATTGTTGGTAGATCTATCGGGTTGATAACCCCGTCGTGACCGGTCGTCCCTTGTCAAGTCAAACGACGAATTTATATTATGTTCATAGTCTAGCTAACTTACGAGTCCGAATATTTAACGCTATAAAATTAATATGTAAAACTTGGGAAAATGCCTTATTCGAAGGTTTTGGGGGAAAAGCGAACGACGGATGACCCATGGATTTTATTGTGACATTTGTGATCAGTAAACGATGTACGATGTAAAACAATATCAATTATCAATGAAACAATGTGTTTTGGTGTTAATGTTTGTGTATTTGTGTTTGACGATTTTACGTTTTGATTATAGTTCGATTTCAAGCTTTAAATCGCTTTCTGGAAAGTTATATGCAAACTGATGCGTAAACATAATCAGTTTAACGCGATAAACACTCCGGAACAATTACATGAGCTTAACATACCTTAAATAACCTAAACATAACTTAGAAATAAGTTTTGAAGGGTTTGGTGTGTCGAAAACAAGTTTATTCGATCGCAGGGACTAATTGCGACAAACTGTGAAAGTATGCCGATTCGTATAGTAACAAACATTCCAGAACATGATCATAAGCTATCCATACCCTAAATATCCTTTACATAGCTTAAAAATAGGCTTTGGGGGGTTCGGTATGCGAAAATACGCTTATTTGATCAATAGGGACTAAAAGCGTCAAAAAGTGCATAAGTTTGCATTTACGCGCATATCTTACGTTCTGAATAAATCCGGACATCCAAAAATCTTTGTAATCATTAAAATATTTTATTATAGTGATTGGAATGCAAAAATCCCATTTGTCGCGTAATTTGGATCGTTTTCGCATCCGTTCGAGTTTTCATCGTAATTAACCAAATAACGTGACCGTACGACCAAACGAACCAACATCCGAGATGTTTTCAAGCATATTTCATATCCCCTATGCTTTAACTTCATTGTGGAGCCTTGAAATGGGGTTAACGGGGCTTAAAAGCATCAAAAACTGAGTTTTGTGCTTGCAGGGACCATTTTTGACAATTCTGCAAAGTTGGTCGCGGGGCGCGACAGACTCATCAGACATAAACATTGAATCTGGTTAAAATAGCCTCTTCTCATGGTTTTAACCACTGATTTAGCATACCATTGGCTTGTTTTTGTGCTCCCCTTGTATTCTAATCTATGGGCAACATGTGTATGGTTGAGATGATGCTTTGATCTTTGCAAAAACACATGTAATCATCCTATGAATTCAAGATTTCCTATAAATAGCTTGGGTTTTTACCATTCTCATTGCTCATTCACCTCAAATCAGCTCTAAGTTGAAGCTCTCACATCGGTGAAGGCTTCATACCTGAGTTTTCTTGTTCTATCTTCAAGCTTGGACCTTTTGTAAGCTTCTTTCATGCTTGTTTATGCTTTTCAAGCATGAAAGTCAAACAGTGTTTGACTTTCTGCTTTGATCATGAAATGGTCAAGTCAAAGTTCAATCGAACTTTTCAACGTGAGCGTAATCACGATGGTTATAGTCCCTTGTGACTATACCTACTGATTACCACGTTGACTAGTCGAAGTGACGAGTCAAAGTTTCGGTCAAAATGCCGTTTATGCGCATTTTGCGACGAAACTATTTTTCAGGTATCAAAACACTTTGTTTTGATATCAAACCTCTTTTCTAACTTAGTTAAACATGTTTTAACATGTTTACCTCATCACTTTTAGTCTAGTGCTTGTATAGGGTCGTAAGTCAAGCGGTCTTGAAAACCGTTTAGACTTTCGAACCCGACCCGTTTGGTCGATCATTAGGATCCGACCAAGCATATTTTGTGTCCATAGTTGTATAGGGAATAACCTTCCAAGGTTATACCTAATGGTCACTTAGTTTAATTAGTTGTATGATAGGTAGTTTGTATGCCTTAGGTAAATGACCAAAATGCCCTTTTCATGCATAATTTGAATTTAAGCATATGAACTTAAATTTTGTCACTTAAAACGATTATGCAACATATTTAAACATGTTAGGACATATAATACTTGTCATAGGACTAGTTAGGCGTCTCGAACGCGCATTCGCGCGAACAAGGCGTTAAAGTAGCGTAGACTACCTTAACGGGTCGTAACGCATCAAAAGCACGTAGGATAGGTTCTGATTAAGAATGTAGGCTTTTTAACCATATCACATGAGTTCTGATACTCATTTGGTTTACGAGACCTCATTTTACCCGGTCTTCCGTTTTAGATGTCGATTTATTAACATAGCGATCCGATTACTAGGTGCCACTTGATTTCTTTGGTTTGCTCGAGCTTTGTTAAGTTCATTTAATCAAGGATACTTTGCAATTCAATGTGAGTACATAGTTCCCCTATTTTTACTGTTTTCAATTGTTTTGGGGTGATTCATATGTTTTAAACGATTTCGATGTTTTCAAAAACAAATACTATGGTTTATATTAAACACAACGATTTCGATAATGTGAACGAACTTGTTTGGGACGTAATTACATAACGAATGACATTCATTAGCTTTGTCCGAGCCGACCAGTAGTATGTTATGGTACCATAGGATCTGACAAATCCCGTTATCGAACTATCTTCATGGTTATCTGTGGGGATAATGTGGGTAACGACAAAACCTGATGATTGTTAACTTACCCTTTGGTGGTTTGTTAATACGAGTTGAACGAGGGACGAGTTACGAAGGTTTGAATGTATTCAACGAGACAACCAAAAGTTAGTTTTCATAATTAAAACATGAACGATTGAACGATTGAAACGATAGAACGATTTGAACGATTGAAATGATAGAACGATTTAAACTATTTGAACGAGTTAAACAAATTGAACTATCGATTGGTTTTTGGTATGTGTTTAGATAACGGGACGGGTGTAATGTGATAAAAGGGTGGTAGATACGCCGCTTGTACTTCTTATATATAAGTGTTTTTATCATATTACATTCCATGGCGTTATTTAGTTCACTTGGACGAACGATTTTAACCGATGACACGCAACGATGTTTACTATATGATATAAACCATACGAGTTTTATTTCGAGAACGATTTTCAATGTGGTTTACATAAACAAATGTTTTAGTCTAGATTCATGGCAACGAGGTTTTATACACTATAACCAACTTGTTTTGAGTTGATTAATCATACTGCAATACTAAACACTTTTCAAAACAAGGTTTTCAATTATTGACTCTTATGGTCAAACGAGGTATTGCAACATGCATACGAGCCATGAATCTGACACACTTACAAAACCTATGTGCTCGCCGACATTTCTTTGCTGACTTTATTTTCACATATGTTTCACGTGGTGGTGTTTGATGATGTTGATTGTGACTAGGATGCATGCTCACTTAGGATCTGACGAGGCCTTAGTGACTTAATAACGATGATAGACCATGTGTTGAACTTGTTTGTTCTGTTTCAAGACAATATTTAATGTTTAATATCTAAATAAAACGAAACTTTTGATCCATGTGTTGTGAAACAATAATTCTGTCGCTCCACTCCCCGATGTTTCCGCCGCGGTTTGTTGTTTTTACGCGGTCGGGGTGTGACAGAAGAGTTGGTAACAGGGCTCATGGTTATAGGGAATTAGGTTATTAGTAATGCATTGACCTAGACTATAACCTTTCTAGGTCCCTAACGCAAGTTTCCTTGCGTTTAGATTCTAAAACAATACTGTCACCTATCTTTAGGTGATAACCACAACAAGAACACGAATTACAAATCCGATTTGAAAATCAATCATCTATTTCTAGATGATTTGTAATAAGGTTTTGAACTTTCAAAGTTTCCAAAACAATTTTGAAAATAATCACCCACCCTCGGATGATTCGTTTTTGGCTTAGTGCCTTCTGAATTTTCAAAATCTCGTCAAAGTTTGGGTCTAGATAATGTGAACACGTGAAATCTGGAAGGGTGGATGCCTGTATCCTGAGTTTTCTGTCTAAGGCTAGAGTGTTTATACAAATCCACATAATCGGACCAGTCACTCTTACCTGGGAACTCTTGGGGTGAGTGTCCACTTATAGGCTAAAGCATGTCTTTGCGATACATTATATTGACTTATTTACTTTGATTAGTCACTGTGTATCGTTTGTTTGTTCGAGGTAACGAACGAATGATCACCTTCCTTATGTTTTGTCGATATTTTCAATACCTCTTTTGTTTATCCAATTGTCAATCTCACTCGTTTCTCATGTTTCCTTGTTCTTTTTAGAATATGCCTCCTAGACGTGATCCGGCACAGGATGCTGCACTCGCAGCTATTATTACTCAGCAGATCTCTGTTGTGATTCTGAACCTAATAACTCAGATTAATCAAGCGAACAACAATAAAAACAATGCTCAGTGTAGTTTCAAAACGTTTAATTCGGCTAAACCACTGAAGTTTTCTGGGTCTCAAGGAGCAACTGCGTTCCTACAATGGTTCGAGAGTCTGGAAAGCACCTTTAGACATGTTCAATGTCCGAATGAGCGAAAGGTTGAGTTTGCATCCAGTGTTTTCGAGAAACGTGCTCTAACATGGTGGAATGGAGTGAAGAGAGATAGGAGTGCCGATGTGGCTTTGGCACAAATTTGGGAAGAGTTGCGGGCTCTCATGATGAGGGAGTTCTGCCCCCGTCACGAAATAAGGGCTTTGGAACGAGAGTTCGACGATCTAAAACAAGATAGGGGTGAACACCGAGCGTATACGGATCGTTATGAGGAGCTGAGTTTATTGTGTCCTACTATGGTTACCCCATTGGAGAAAGCGATCGAGAGGTATATAGATGGTCTGCCTGATTCTGTGCAAGACATAGTTACTGGTAGTAACCCTACCACTGTGCGTCAGGCCATCAAATTGGCTGCAACCCTGACTGAGTCTCAGGTCAGGAAGGGAAAACTAACCCGCAAGGGTGATAAGAAACAATTAGCTGATGCCACACAAGACAATGGTAAGGGTAAGAAAAAGGGCAAGTCGTCGAGGAGGTCGAGGAAGCGCAAGGCTTCTCAAAATTTTGTTGTTACCGCACAAAATGCTCAGAACCCACTAGCACAGCCTCCTGCCAAGAAACCGTATGCTGGTACTGCACCTCACTGCAATCGGTGCAATGGACATCATGAGACTCGACAAATGTGTAAACAGTGTACCACGTGTGGTAAACTTGGCCACATGGCCAACATTTGTCGATTGGGTTCAAATCAAGCTGCCCAGAATCAAGCTCCAGTTCAGGGAATCGCTGCTAGACCATTCCCACCTGGCTCATGTTATAATTGCAGAGAGATGGGTTATTTCCGGAACAACTGCCCGAAATTGGTGAATGCTAATGCAAATGCTAATCCCGCTCGTGGACGAGCATACAATCTGAATGCTAACGAGGCTCGTGCTGACAACGAGGTTGTTAATGGTACGTTCCTTGTTAACCATCAACCTGCATCTGTTTTTTCGATTCTGGTGCCGATAGAAGTTTTGTATCATTATCATTTTGAGCCTTTACTTGCGATACCTAGAACCAAACTAAGGAAACCCTTATCTGTTGAAGTTGCTACTGGTGAACCTCTTGTACTCGATTCTGTCATTCGCGATTGTCAATTGAACCTCAATAACCATCTTTTTCCTACTGACCTCACACCGATGCAACTTGGGAGTTTTGACATTATCGGAGGGATGGATTGGTTAACTAAACATCATGCGGAGGTGGTTTGTTTCGATAAGATTGTTTGTATTCCTCTTTTGTCTGGTGAAGTTCTAGAAGTTTATGGCGAGAAACCTTCGAATGGTTTGAAACTCATGTCATGTACTAAAGCCAAGGATATTTACGAAAGGATATGTGGCCTTTCTGGCACATGTCACAGAGGAGAAGAGCAAGCGTATTCAAGATATTCCAATTGTTCGAGATTATCCAGAGGTGTTTCCTGATGAACTACCTGGTTTGCCTCCAGTTCGTCAAGTCAAATTTCATATTGATCTTGTTCCCAATGCCAACCCGATTGCTAAAGCACGTTATCATCTTGCACCATCTGAGATGCAAGAGTTATCTAAACAGCTTCAAGAGTTATCTGATTAGGGATTTATCTGTCCGAGTTATTCACCTTGGCGCTCTCCTGTCTTGTTTATGAAAAAGAAAGATGGATCTTTCCATATGTGTATCGATTTTCGTGAGCTCAACAAGCTTACCATCAAGAATCGATATCCCCTACCACGAATTGATGATCTTTTTTTATCAGCTGCAAGGTGCTACATGTTTTTCCAAGATTGATCTGCGTTCTGGGTATCATCAGCTACGTGTATTCGAAAAAGATATTCCCAAAACTGCTTTCCGCACACGATATGGTCACTACGATTTCACTGTCATGCCTTTTGGTTGGACGAATGCCCCAGCTGTTTTCATGGACTTAATGAATAGGGTTTGTAAACCTTATTTAGACAAGTTCATCATTGTATTCATCGACGACATTCTCATTTATTGGAAGTGTCGAGCCGATCACGAACAACATCTTTTTCTGACAATGGAACTCCTGAAAAAGGAACAACTATTTGCCAAATTCTCCAAGTGTGAATTCTGGCTTAAGGAAGTTCAGTTTTTGGGTCACATTGTTAACGAGCAGGGTATTCATGTGGATCCTTCTAAAATTGCTGCAATTAAGGATTGGAACACACCTTCAACACCCACAGAAGTTCGCTCTTTTCTTGGCCTTGCTGGTTATTATCGACGATTTATCGCAAACTTCTCGAAGATTGCGGTTCCTCTTACTGCTTTGACTCGGAAGCTTAAGACTTTCGAGTGGGGACCTAAACAAGAGGAAGCTTTCCAAACGCTGAAACAAAAACTCTGTGATGCTTCTGTCTTATCTCTGCCCGATGGAAACGATGATTTTGTTGTCTATTATGACGCATCGAATTTATGCCTTGGTTGTGTTCTCATGCAACGAGGTAAAGTTATAGCATATCCGTCAAGACAATTAAAAATTCACGAGAAGAAATACACCACTCGTGATCTTGAGTTGGGAGCTGTGGTTTTTGCACTCAAAATCTAGAGACACTATCTTTATGGAACGAAATGTGTGGTTTTCACAGACCACAAAAGTCTCCAACACATTTTCAATTAGAAGGAGCTTAACATGAGACAACGACGCTGGGTTGAGCTATTGAACGATTACGACTGTGAAATTCGCTACCATCCTGATAAGGCGAATGTCGTAGCCAATGCCCTAAGTCGAAAGGAACGAGTCAAGCTTCATTGTGTTCAAACTTAAACTGATATTCAAACTCGCATCTCTCAAGCTCAACATACTTGTGTCACACAAGACTTGATGAGTAAGGAATTACCACGTCAACTAGAGCTTAAACTCGAAACGAAAGACGATGGGTTACTCTATTTCAAGAATCGTTTGTGGATTCCGAAACAAGACAATCTTCGCACATTAGTGATGGACGAATCTCATAAGTCTCGTTATTCTATCCGTCATGGTGCTGACAAAATGTACAAGGATCGTCGTACTCAGTACTAGTGGCCTGGTATGAAGAAGGATGTTGCCTTGTATGTATCGAAATGCCTAACTTGTCTCAAAGTCAAGGCTGAACACCAACGACCATCTAGTTTGCTTGTACAACCAGAGATACCGGTATGAAAGTGGGAGAACATTGCGATGGATCTTATCACTAAGTTACCGCGCACATCTAGAGGTCACGATGCTATTTGGGTTGTCATCGACCGATTGACGAAATCAGCTCACTTTATACCGATTCACGAGGATCTATCTGCTGATAAATTTTCCAAGATTTATGTTGATGAGATTGTATCTCGACATGGTGTTCCTTTGGATATCATATCTGACCGTGATGCTCGATTTTCATCTCACTTTTGGAAGATCATGCAATCTGCTATGGGAACTCAACTAAATATGAGCACTGCTTATCATCCCTAAACGGATGGACATTCTGAGAGGACGATACAAACATTGGAGGATATGCTTAGAGCATGTGTGATAGACTTTGGTGGTAATTGGAATTCTCATCTACCGTTGATCGAGTTCTCCTATAACAATAGTTATCATGCTAGCATAAATATGGCACCGTTCGAAGATTTATACGGTTGAAAATGTCGTTCACCTGTCTGTTGGAACAAGATTGGTGAAGCTTAGCTTACTTGACCTGAGCTCCTTCTGGAAACAATGGACAAAATCAAGAAAATTCGCGATAATCTTCTGACAGCTAGAAGCCGTCAAAAGAGTTATGCGGATATACGACACAAGCCCTTGGAATTTCAAATCAGAGACCATGTCCTACTCAAGGTATCCCCTTGGAAGGGAGTGGTGAGATTTGGAAAGAAAGGAAAACTTGCACCACGATATGTTGGACCATTTAAGATTGTTGAAAGAATCGGAAAGGTTGCCTACCGACTAGAGCTACCTCCTGAACTTGGGAATATTCACCCGACATTCCACGTGTCCAATCTACAAAAGTGTTTAGCCGATACTGATCTTCACATTCCACTCGACGAAATTCAAGTTGATGACACGATGCACTTTGTTGAGAAACCAGTGGAGATAATGGACCATGAAATCAAGCGACCGAAGAACAAGTGAATACAATTAATCAAGGTTCGCTGGGAGTCCAAATGTGGCCCAGAGTTTACTTGGGAATGTGAGGACCAAATGAAAGCGAAATATCCACATTTGTTTTCACAAGTTTCCTCTAGTTAAAATTTCGGGACCAAATTTCCTAAAGTAGGGGAGACTGTGACATTTGTGATCTGTAAACGATGTACGATGTAACACAATTTCAATTATCAATGAAACAATGTGTTTTGGTGTTAATATTTGTGTATTTGTGTTTGACGATTTTACGTTTTGATTCTAGTTCGATTTCAAGCTTTAAATCGCATTCTGGAAAGTTATACGCAAACTGATGCGTAAACGTAATCAGTTTAACATGACAAACACTCTATAATAGTGACATAATCTTAACATACCTTAAATAACCTAAACATAACTTAGAAATAAGTTTTGAAGGGTTTGGTGTGTAGAAAACAAGTTTATTCGATCGCAGGGACTTATTGCGACAAACTGCGAAAGTATGTCGATTCGTATAGTAACAAACATTTAGGAACATGATCATAAGCTAAACATACCCTAAATATCCTTTACATAGCTTAGAAATAGTCTTTGAGGGGTTCGGTATGCGAAAATACGCTTATTTGATCAATAGGGACTAAAAGCGTCAAAAAGTACATAAGTTTCATTTACGCGCATATCTTACGTTCTGAACATATCCGGACATCCAAAAAAAATTTTAATCATTAAAATATTTTATTTTAGTGATTGGAATGCAAAAATACCATTCGTCGCGTAATTTGGATCGTTTTCGCGTCCGTTCAAGTTTTCATCGTAATTAACCGAATACCATGACCGTACGACCAAACGAACCGACATCCGAGATGTTTTCAAGCATATTTCATGTTCCCTATGCTTTAACTTCATTGTGGATCCTTGAAATGAGGTTAACGGGGCTTAAAAGCATCAAAAACTGAGTTTTGTGCTAGTAGGGACCATTTTTGACAATTCTGCAAAGTTGGTCGCGGGGCGCGAAGGCCCAGACCTATTCTTGCGCGGGGCGAGACAGACTCATCAGAGAGAAACATTGAATCTGGTTAAAACAGCCTCTTCTCATGGTTTTAACCACTGATTTAGCATACCATTGGCTTGTTTTTGTGCTCCCCTTGTATTCTAATCTATGGGCAACATGTGTATGGTTGAGATCATGCTTTGATCCTTGCAAAAACACATGTAATCATCCTATGAGTTCAAGATTTCCTATAAATAGCTTGGGTTTTTGCCATTCTCATTGCTCATTCACCTCAAATCAGCTCTAAGTTGAAGCTCTCACATTGTTGAAGGCTTGATACCTGAGTTTTCTTGTTCTATCTTTAAGCTTGGACCTTTTGTAAGCTTCTTTCATGCTTGTTTATGCTTTTCAAGCATGAAAGTCAAACAGTGTTTGACTTTCTGCTTTGACCATGAAATGGTCAAGTCAAAGTTCAATCAAACTTTGCAACGTGATTGTAATCACGATGGTTATAGTCCCTTGTGATTATACCTACTGATTACCACCTTGATTAGTCGAAGTGACGAGTCAAAGTTTCGGTTAAAATGTCGTTTATGCGCATTTTGTGACGAAACTATTTTCGGGTATCAAAACACTTTGTTTTGATATCAAACCTGTTTTCTAACTTAGTTAAACATGTTTTAACATGTTTAACTCGTCACTTTTAGTCTATTGCTTGTATAGGGTCGTAAGTCAAGCGGTCTTGACAACCGCTTAGACTTTCGAACCCGACCCGTTTGGTCGATCATTAGGATCCGACCAAGCATATTTTGTGACCATAGTTGTATAGGGAATAACCTTTCGAGGTTATACCTAATGGTCACTTAGTTTAATTAGTTGTATGATAGGTAGTTTGTATGCCTTAGGTAAATGACCAAAATGCCCTTTTCATGCATAATTTGAATTTAAGCATATGTAACTTAAATTTTGTCACTTAAACTGATTATGCAACATATTTAAACATGTTAGGGCATATAATACTTGTCATAGGACTAGTTAGGCGTCTCGAACATGCATTCGCGCGAACGAGGCGTTAAAGTAGCGTAGACTACCTGAACGGGTCGTAACGGGTCGAAAGCACTTTGGATAGATTCTTATTTAGAATGTAGGCTTTTAAACCATATCACATGAGTTCTAATACTCATTTGGTTTACGAGACCTCATTTTACCCGATCTTCCGATTTAGGTGTCGATTTATTAACATAGCGATCCGATTACTAGGTGCCACTTGATTTCTTTTGTTTGCCCGAGCTTTTTTAAGTTCATTTAATCGAGGATACTTTGCAATTCAATGTGAGTACATAGTTCCCCTATTTTTATTGTTTTCAATTGTTTTGGGGTGATTCATATGTGTTAAACGATTTCGATGTTTTCAAAAACAAATACTATGGTTTATATTAAGCACAACGATTTCGATAATGTGAACGAACTTGTTTGGGACGTAATTACATAACGAATGACATTCATTAGCTTTGGCCGAGCCGACCAGTAGTATTTTATGGTACCATAGGATCTGACAAATCCTGTTATCGAACTATCGCCATGGTTATGTGTGGGGATGTTGATGCATAATGTCTATTGCCTACGTCATCAGTCTAAGTCGTGTCAATTGTATGTAATAGGTTTAAATGTCAAAGTTTAAGTTTATGTGTATGTAAGCCAGTTCGCACGACCTGGAAGGTCAGGTCGCACGAGCTGGAACTTGTCAGTTCATGCGAACTGGAGCTATAAGTTGCTGCGAACTGGTCAGCCTATATATAGGCTAGAGGAGTTCTTCATTTGTAACTTCTGGATATTTCTATCACGAAGTGCTGTCAAAATTATCTCTGTACAAAAACATTTTATATGAATGAAGAACATGTTTAAAGTGACTTTCTACTCTTCTACTCATGTTCTAACACTGATTACAAGGTTTCTATTCTGATCCCGCCTTTCTAGAAACTAGAACTGACTCTGATTGACTCGTATTGGACAATTCATCGATCCTACAAGTGGTATCAGAGCTCAGGATGAGCCAGATCTGTTGATATCAGTGTTTTGAACGGTTTAGAATCATATACTTCTACTCTTTCTTGGATTTTTGGACGAATTCACGGACAAAATGGACTGAATTTTGTATATTATGTGTAAAACATCATTTTGAACAATCTCACAAAGTTACAGACCATAAATCAAACTAAAACTGATTCAAAAATGTCAAAAACTTCAAATCGTGTGTAAATGATGCTCAAATCGTGTGAAACTGATTAGATCGTATGAATTTTTGCCAAATCGTTTGAAATTCTGGTCCAGATCGCACGTATTGGACCAGATCGTTTGAAATTGTTCAGATCACATGACTTGAGTGGTTCACTTCGCAAGAACTGAATTTTTTTTAACTAAGTGTTTGTCACCTCGCACGAAGAGAATTGTCCAGGTCGTTTGGATAGTCTAGATCATTTGAAAATCAGTTCGTTTGAAAAGTCCAGTTCGTTTGAAAGTCCAGATAGTGTGAAAGTCCAGTTCGGTTGAAAGTATAATTTTTCAAAACTTAAAAATTTTTCGAAACATTTTTCAAAGTATAAAATGGACAACCAAGAGTTTTACAATGCGTTTTTCGGAGGAGGTATGAATGTTCAATCTCTAGTAAGTATAGCCCAGAATGTGAATATGGAGAACGAGCTAGGAGCCATGCAAAAACCACCGAAACTGCTCAACATTGAAGATTATTCAGGGTGGTAGGATAGATTTTGCACGTGGGTTCAAGTGAATCACCTCGAATGTTGGCTGAAAGTTGAAACGAAATATGTAGTTCCTGTGAATAATATTTGATGGTGTTAAAGAACAATACAAATTTTGCTTATATGAATCTTAGTGGTTTCATCGAGAAGATTCAAGCTCAAGAACTTGAGTTTCAAAAGATTAGAAAATTGAAGTCTGATTCAGGAGAGAAGTGTTTAAACTGTGAAAAATCTGAATCAGACAATGCCAAACTCTTGAAGGATTTGGAGAGTTTGACATTGGAAATCAAAAATTTGAAGGATGAGAAGAAATCTGATGATAAACTGATTCTTGAACTGCAGGAAAATTATGAGAAATTGAAATCTGAAAATGTCAAACTGTTAATTGATTTGAACAGTTTGACATTGGAAAACAAAATTTTGAAAGAAAAGGAAAAAGATTTTGAAAATGAAAAATTGAAAATTGAAAAAGATTTTCAAAGTCAAGTGAAGATTTTAGAAGATGAAAAATCTGTTATTTTTAAAAATAATCTTGAAAAACAGATTGAAATAAATTCTCATCTTCAGAAAATCATTCGGCTTGAAAATGAAGCTGAAATTGCTCGGAATAAAATTGATGAGCTTGAAAAGAAATTGAAAGGTTTTGTGAATTCATCAGTGCCAGATTATATCTGTCCAAAACCGATCAATTCTGTTCCAATAAGTGACAATGTCACAAATTATGACAAAGTCATAATTGAAGATTGTGATGATAAAGCTGCTGATGAAAAAGAGAAAAAGAAAATATTTTTGGAATTAAAAGAAAAATTTTAAGAAATTGTTTTACATTCGACTGAAATAGGTGAATGCTCAAAGCAAAAACCTGTTAAGAAGAAAGTAGAACAGAAACAAAAAGTTAAAAATTCAGAAAATGTTCAAAACAAGAATAAAAGCTCATCAGTTCAATCATCCAATCAAGATAAAAAATCACAAAAATTGAAAAATCAAAACTCACAAAAAGTTGGTAATATGTGGTGCAGGTTTGACCACAGTGCTTCAAAGATAAATCCAGCTTTCAGGAGGAGTGATGATTACCACAAATCCAGACAATGTTATGATCTGAGCGTTTGGTGTGAAAGTGGTGAATGGTACGATAACAGAGTGTGCTACACTTGTGGTGTTCAAGGACACATTGCTGTTAACTGCCAGAATCAGTGGTTTGAGACGAGGAGATGCTATAACTGCCAAATCAAAGGACATATTGCAAGAGATTGCCCAATGAGATCAATGGAAAGATTGAGGGCTGAATCTCAGAAAAAGATGAAGAAATCAGTCAAGGTCGAAGAAAAGCCCAAAGAACAGAAGGTAAAAGAACAGAAAGTGAAACTTTCACAAGGGCAGAAAGACCGACTGAGAAAGAAAAGAAATAAAGCTCGAGAGTATCTTGAAAGGATTTTGTCCTCGGATACAACAAGAAAATCAGATAAAAGTTCTGATAAATCATCTTGCTCTCCAAAGAATGACAAATCAAGCAAAACGAATTCATCAGATACAAATCTGAGGACAGAATGGTGTGTGAAGAAAGAAAAAGTTCCTGGCAATGAATTTGTTTCTTCGAAAGCAAAAGAGCCACGTGTTGGCGATGAATATGACTTGTCAAAGTCAGATGAGCCATGTTTTGGCAATGAATCTGATTCGTCAAAATCAGAGGAGCCATTTGTTGATCAAAAAGGAGAAAATTTAGTTACGCCAATGGATGATATCAACTTTCCACCATTGCGGACTGCAAATTTAAAAAAAAGATGGGAAAGTGAAAATTTCGAATCAGTTCTATTCTGAAAAGAAAGATTTTGATGTCGAAAAGGCTTTCAATAGCAAAGTAAAAAATATTTTGAAAGATGGTTGAGGGTAAGGTAAAAGGGGTTAAAGAATTTTATGAAACAAAAAGGAATGTTCAAACCCCGAATGAAAATAACTCAAATACACCCAAGGACCGTCAGGCTTGGGTGAATCTCTTTAACTGAAAAACCTGACTTGCCGGAACTCCCAGGTTGGTAATTGGGGAGTAGGAATCGGCATCTTTCTTGAGAAATTCACAGGTTGGTAACTGTGATATTTCGACTTACAAACGGTTAATCAAGGACATTAAGTTGTACTTGATTTAACTATCTTACAAGTGGTATGATTGTTGGAAATTGTTTTTTGTGAAAAACCTACAAGTGATTGAAGAACAATGTGATGAAACCCCATGTTTGTAAAACAACACACAAAATTGATTTTCCGGAAAAATCATTTTGATTAAAACAAACTTAAGTGTTTTGAAATCATAATGGGAAAATAGTTTGTTGTCAGGGGGAGTTCTGATTGTTTAAGCTAAGAGGATGGCGATTTGAAGCAATTCTCATCAGTTTGTCATTTTATCTGTATAGTTTGTTTTCAAATTTTCCCAGAAAATCAAAATTTGAAATATAATTTTGATTTTAGGGGGAGAAAAAAAAATTAGAAAATTTGGAAAATTCAAAAACATTGAAAATTCAAAATGAGTTTTGTTGTGAAAAAAGAGGAAATGATAGTAAATCAGTTGGACTATCACAGCATGCTAAAGAAATGAAAAGATAAAATGTGATAAACGGTCTCACTAAAGATGTGATGATAGGCTCAGCTAAACTAGTAGATTTGCGAGAACGATACAAACTTAAATGAAAAAGCCGAGTTCTCGTGGGAAACATGGTCGAAAGCATAGTACTTAGTTTTGTCCTTCTTGATTGTGTGCCTACTCAGTAATCGTTGATTGTCGAAAGACATAAAACTGGTTAAGTCTGTGAACTTTCACAACTTTGCTAAAAAGTCGTTGTGATTGTGCATTTCATTTTGCCAAGATTTAAACTTATTTTATTTCTTTATTTTTGTTTAAGCATTGGACATCCTCTGCGTATACGTGAGTATCGACCTGGATGTTATTGCCTAAACGTTCTGCTTTATTTTCTTTGGTGTTTCGTTTAAGCTTTGGACCTCCTCTGCGTATACGGAAGTATCGACCTGGTGGTTAAAGCCTAAACAACTTCAACTTATTTTATTTTTCTTATTTTGTTTAAACATTGGACTTTCTCTGCGTATACGGAAGTATCGACCTGATTGTTAATGTTTAAACATTCTACTTTATTTTCGCACAAATCACAGTTGATAAAAGTTTAAAGGCATTACTTGAGTTAGTGTATTGCATGATGAGGGGATATGCTGAGATCCTGGGGGTCCATAAGAACTTAGTGCAAAATTAATACACCTTAACGTATCGGTAAGCATTTCGAAAGTTTTTTAGATTGAGTTTAAGTGGACAACAATATCGTCAATCTATGTGAATCGTTTAGAACTTAAAATGTTTAAAGCTTAACGGTGCTAGTGATTGGTCACATAAACTGATATGATCCTCTTACACAAACTCACAAAAATATTGTCTGTAAATATTTCTTTACTGCATTTCAATATTGTTCTTTCTAGAAGTTTAGTTTTTATTTGAAAATCCAAAAAGATTTTAGACAATTGATGTTGATGAGCTGATTTTCAAAATTCCAAGTGCTAAACAAGATGAACTGGTTTGGGAGTGTGTGTGCTAAATTGAAATTTTTTTGAGAATGATTATATGATTAGTTAATCAAGGTCATTAATTTGAACTTGATGTAACTATTAATGTTTGGTGAATGAATGCTCTCTATCAGTAAGTTTTTCAAAGTGATAAAAATAAAAACTTATGTTTTGGGTAGAGAATGTGCAGGAAACGTTGAAAAAGCTAGATTTCGATTCCTGAGGGTTAATGCCAAGGTTTCAATCCTAAGCTACAAATTCCAGACTGCAATCCCGGAACAACTTAAGGGGGGGGTCTGTTAGCAAAATGGTGAACAGAGGAAAATGGATGAAGATACAGGCTGAAGAAGCAAAGAAAGCGAAGAAAGAAAATGATAGGCTGAGGAATTTGCTAAGGAAGAAGCCTAAGCCAAGAGAGGAAAGGTTTAGTGCGATATGAAGACCCGAAGACCAAGACTGAAGACTCCGGCTGTATCCAAGGGGGAGTTTGTTAGTGCACGATGTCTAAAGCCTACGTCTTAGTCTTAGTCATACTTGTATAGGGTCTAGGGGTTAAATATGTCAAGTATGTAATGTATAGGGGCTGAATTGTAAGTTTTATGTATTAATGTAGTGATTCCGCTTGAAATTACACTTTGTCATTTCAAGCTAAATCAGAAGCTTGTGATTCCGCTCGAAATGACAAGGTGTCATTTCAAGCGGAATTAGATCCCCTATATATAGTTGTAGTTGTTTCTCATTTGGCACCGATCGTCAAGTTGTATACCGAAGTGCTGCCAAATTTTTCTGTGATCAATTAATGAGAAACAGTGTTTAAAGTGATATTCTGTCTATTTCTACTCCATTCTCTTTTATTCAAACTGTTTGTGTGATTCCGCCACATAAACAGTGGTATTTTGACTCTGATTGACTCATTAGATCATCAATATCGATCCTACACAAAATTAGCGCATTTCTTGCCAATCCGTGAGGATCTATCTGCTGAAAAGTTAGCTAAAATCTATGTGGATGAAATCGTATCTCGACATGGTGTTCCCTTGAACATTATTTCAGACAGAGATGCTCGTTTTTGGAGAACCATGCAAGCTGCTCTGGGGACCTAACTTAATCTGAGCACTGCTTATCATCCGCAATCTGATGGTCAATCTGAAAGAACAATCCAGACTTTGGAGGATATGCTTAGAGCTTGCGTGATCGATTTTGGTGGTAGTTGGGATTCACATCTTCCATTGATAGAATTCTCCTACAACAATAGTTATCACTCCAGCATCAACATGGCTCCTTTCGAGGCTCTCTATGGTCGAAAATGTCGTTCACCAGTCTGCTGGAATGAGATAGGTGAGGCTCAACTTACTGGACCTGACCTCATTCTAGAGACAACTGATAAGGTTAAGAAAGTTCGTGATAACCTTCAGACAGCTCGAAGCCGTCAAAAGAATTACGCGGACCGACGACGCAGGCCCTTGGAATTTCTAGTCGGTGATCGTGTATTACTTAAGGTCTCACCTTGGAAAGGTGTGATCAGATTTGGAAAGACCGGAAAACTTGCACCTAGATATGTTGGACCATTCAAGATCGTCGAAAGAATCGGTAAGGTAGCCTACAGACTTGAATTACCTCCTGAACTGGGAAACGTTCATCCAACTTTCCACGTGTCCAATCTCAAGAAGAGTCTAGCTGATGAGAACCTCCACATACCCCTTAACGAAATCCGTGTTGACAACACGATGCATTTTGTTGAGAAACCTGTGGAAATCATGGACCGTATAGTCAAATGGCTTAAACGCAAGCGCATTCCTTTAGTCAAAGTTCACTGGGAATCTAAGAGTGGACCGGAGTTTACTTGGGAACGTGAAGATCAAATGAAAGCGAAATATCCGCATCTATTCTCACGAGTTTCCTCTAAATAAATTTCGGGACGAAATTTCCACAAGTAGGGGAGACTGTGACATATGTGCTTGTAATCATTGTAAATAGTTCAGTTATCAATGAAATAGAGTTATTTGATCCCAATATTTGTTTGTTTATGTTTGACATTTTTCATGTTTTGATTTTTATTCAATTTCAAACTCTATATCGCTTTCTGGAGAATTATACGCAAACTGGAGCGTAAACGTAATCAGTTTAACACGACAAATACCCTGGAACATCAACATATGCTTAACATACCTTAAATAACCTTTACATAACTTAGAAATAATTTTTGAAGGCTTTGGTATGGCAAAATCAAGTCTATTCACTTACAGGGACTAAATCCGACAAACTGCGAAAGTATGCCGATTTGAAATGTAACGGACATTCCAGAACTTGATCATAAGTTAAACACACCTTAAATATCCTTTACATAGCTTAGAAATAGGCTTTGAGGGGTTCGGTGTGCTAAAATAAACTTTATGCTCATTCAGGGACTAAAAGCGTCAAAAAGTGCATAAGTTTGCATTTTCGCGCATAACTTACGTTCTGAATACATCCGAACATCCAAAAATTTATGTAAGTACTAAAATATTTTGTTTTAGTGTTTGGCATAAGAAAAATCCATTCGTCGCGCAATTTGGATCGTTTTTCGCGCTTGTGCACATTTCGTCGTAATTAAGCGAATATCGCGATCGTATGAAAAAACGAACCGACATCCGGCATATTTTTGAGCATGTTTCATGTCCACAATGTTTAGGTATCATTTTAGGGCCTTAAATTTTGCTTAACGGGCCTTAAACATGTCAGAATGGAGCTTATAACACAACAGGGACTGAAACTGTCATATCTGCAAAGTTGTTACTGGTCTGCAGAGCCCAGGCAGGCCGCGTAGACTGTCTTTGCCTCTTACGCGGGCCGTGTGTCCCTCCCAGATGTGCATAATCTGTTTAAACAGTTGTTTACAGCTGTTATACTCATGTATTCCACTTGCAACTGGTTTCTAGCAAACTATGGGCCATTTCTAGGGGTACCCAAGGTTTCACAAAACAATGGGCTCGAGGTGTACGGCTGTGATTGAATCTCGGATAATGAGGAATGATCTTAACGGTTCTACTACATCTATAAATACCCCCCCCCCCATGTTCTTGTTGCAACTCACCTGATTTCTGAGATTTTCTCTAAGTTGAAGTGTGAAACACTTCATACCTGATAAATACTTGGAAAATCAAACTTGCGGGGACCCTTTGTAAGTATTCTTTCATTCTTTTCATTCGTTTTTAGCGTTAAAGTCAAACTTTGTTTGACTTTTTGCATTAACCAGTTTATGGTCAATTCGAAGTTCGTTTGAACTTCATAACGTGAGCGTAATCATGATGGTTATAGTCCCTAGTGACTATACCTACTGATTACCACGTTATCTAGGCTTAGTGACGAGTCGTAGTTTCGGCCAAAATGCGTATTCTCGCGTATTTTGTAACCAAACTACTTGTGGGTATCAAAACCATTTGTTTTAATACCAAACCTGTTTTCAAACCTCGCTAAACATGTTTTAACATGTTTAGCTCGTCACTTTTAGATTTGTGCTTGTCTAGGGTCGTAAGGGTAAGCGATCTAATCAATCGCTTATGCTTTCGAACCCGGCCCATTTGGTCGATCATTAGGATCCGACCAAACACATTAGGTGACGATAGTTGTATAGGGAATAACCTTCCGAGGTTATACCTTATGGTCACATCGTTTAAGTAGTTGTATGATAGGTAATTTATATGCCTTAGGAAAATTACCAAAATGCCCTTTTTGCGCCAAATTTCATTTTAAGCCTATGTAACCTGAATTTTAACATCTAAACTGATTTAACAACAATATTAAACATGTTAAGGCATATTTTACTTGTTATAGGACTAGTTAGGCGTTCCGAACGCGTTTTATGCGAACGACGCGTTAAAGTAGCATAAGCTACCTAAACGTGTCGTAACGGGTCAAAAGCACTTAGGATAAGTTTCGTTTTAGTATGTAGACTTTGTTAAACCATACTACATGAGTTCTTACACTCATTTGGTTTACGAACCCTCATGCTACCCGATCCTCCGAATAGGTCCGTTTATTAATGTAGTTATCTATATTAGGTGTCGTTTGATTCCATGATCTTCTAGCTTTACTTGGTGGTTATCTTAGGACTTCTGAGCAATCTCAAGTGAGTACATAGACCCCTCTTTTACAGTTATTCAAAAATTTTGGGGTGAAACACATGTGCCTACTTGTTACTTTCGTGCTTTCCATGTTTTCATATCATATACTTGTATTAGTACACTATTAGTACATGATTTCATTTTGTTTCGCTATGTATGTTTACTTGGCATGATAGCACATTGATTTACATGACTTTTCTGCTTTGTATGTTAACTTAGCATACTTAGTACATTACTTTCATTACATGTTCACGTTTGGTATGACATTTGGTTTGTTCAACGGGTCTAAATTACATTCATTAACATTAGCTACGCCGCTCGGTAGTAAGTAATGGTACCATAGGACTTGACAAATCCCGTTCCTGACATCCTAGATTTGTTTGGGTGTAAGGAATGACTGAATCCGAAAACATTTTCTTTAATAATCTTTACTCTAAGGTTATCCTGCTGTCTCAAGGCTTGAATGTATGCGTTAACTTACCGCATAAGTGTTTGTATCAGTAAAGCATGTATTTATTTAGTTATTTTACAAAAAATAACTTTTGATTTATTCAAAATACTTTGTTTTGTACATTTTTACTTGTGGTTTAAGTAGTCTCATTTTTACTTACCATACATAACTTTTGTTTACACATTACATGATTCATATTTAACTTGGGTTATACTATGATATTTGACTATTGGATTAAACATGGATATTTTACAATGTTGGTTGGTTTGAGTGACTTAAATAACAAGGCGTGTGTAATATGGTACAAGCATGGTGGATACGCTGCTGGTACTTCCTATATATAAGTGTTTGTATGATATTACATATCGTAGCGTCATTTAAACCACTTCAGTTTAGACATATTACATTTACAACACATTATCACTAAAACATTGTTTTACAAATAACTTGGTTTATACAAACTCTTTTTACTTGGTTATTCTTTTAACCATACATTATTCTTTTATATATACATATCATCTGATTTTGCTAAAGTTTTTCAAATGATTTATAAAACAAAACAATTAACAAGGTTCATAACTGAATTTTATTAAACATTTCTCTAAACTCAAGTCATGAATCCAATTTTCATAAAACCTATGTATCTCACAGGCATTTTTATGCTGACGTACCTATTTTCACATGTGTTTTCAGGAGCTGTTGCTTAGGATGTTCGTGACATACTAGGGCAGACCTGTGCCTTAGAGACTTAAAAATGAAGCTAGAACTAGTTTAATTATGTGGTGTACTCTTTGTTTCAGTTATTTTAAGACAATGTAACTCTTTGTTTGATGAATAAAACATAACTTTTAAATGCCATGGTTGTGAAACAATAATTCTGTTACAACACTCCCCGACGTTTCCGCCACGATTTGATGTTTTACGTGGTCGGGGTGTGACAGAACAGGACATTGGTTTGTACTACAAAGGAAGTACGAGTGATAAGAACAACATTGCACCAAAGATCGAAACTGCTTTTAATGCAAACAATTCTTCTGGAGGGTCATCTCAAGGATCAAACAACAATACTGGATTCTCGTCATATCCATCATTTGATCCAAATTTTTCAGCAACCAATTCTAAACCACAAAGCTCATACAACAATAATGGCAAATTACTACAATGCAACATCGCATTAAATCTTCAGAATGGTCAGAATTTCTCGGAAGAGGTTGCCAAAGGTCATATGTCTTTGTTGGTGACCGTATTAGAATCTTATGAAAGTTTGGTAGCCGGAAGGATTGGTAATCCAATGTTAACGAAAGAAGATTATGATCAGATTGATGCTGAAGAAATGGAACTAATGGATATAAAATGGTGTATGACTAGTGTATTGAGAAGAGCTGAGAAGTTTAAACAGATCACTGGAAGAGATGATTTCCGTGATGCTGGAACTTCACCTTTAGGTTTTGATAAATCTAAAGTTACTTGTTTTCGTTGCAGGGAGAAGGGGCATTTTAAGCGAGAATGCACAAATCGCGAAGCAGGTGGAGCTCAAAATCCATTCAGCAACAATGATTATCATCAAAAAGCAATTTATCATCAAATTGCTCAACAGCCACATCAACAACAATCGCCACAAACTTCACATGCTAGGAAGGAGATCGAAGAGCCATCAAAGAAAGCTTATCTAGTTCATCAAGATGATGAAAGAATTCCAGAAGGTTTTAATTGGGATGATTATGATCCTAACAGACCTTCAAATTCTAAGGCATTTGTTGCTCAAATTTTTTAAGATTCAATCGCTGAAGAAGAAATGGCATATGCTTATTATGAATCTCAGCAATTCAGTCCTAAAAAGAAAGAAGAAGAACAAGTTTCAACAGAAGAGGCTTCAGAAAAAGCACAAATCTTTGATCACTCATCAGATGAAGAGAGTGATGATGACAGTGAAGAAATTCGTAAACTTGAATATTATAAAAGAAAATTTTCATCTGATAGATATAATTTGTGTTTTGCAGGTAAAATGGAAGAGATCAAAGAAAGACAAGCTGCGAAAGAGATTCCAGCTATCAAGGTTGAGAAGGAAGCAGATACTGAAAAGATGCCTGAGAAATGTGAAAATTGTGATACTATGAAAAGGCACAACAACAAATTGATTCATAACATGAACAGATTGAAAGAATCTTATGATGTTTTAAACAAAGCTATGAATCAATATAGCAAGTCAAGCAATGAACAAGCGATAGCTATGAAGACACTCAATGGAGCGTTCATGACGAAGCAGAAAATCATCAATCAGTATATTGAGAAATGTGCTGAACTTGAACAAAAATTGGAAACTCAGAGAATAGAAACTGAGAGGGTAAACAGGTTATTGAAAAGTTATTCATGTGCTTCTTACGTGATTGACAGGATTTATCCTACAGTAGAAGGCATGGAAGCGTTTGAAGAAAAGAAATCTGAAGTAAAGAATACTGGTAAGAAACATAGTACCAATTATACAAAGTGTCCACCGCCGCTTGAAGAAGGATATTCTCCACGAAATCCTAATTTAGAAAGAGTCAAAAAGGCAACCAATTTAAAGTGGGAATCTGAACCTTTAAATGGATTGCCAGATAACATTGATGTCACATTCACATCGTCTGACACTGATCATAAGTATGAGTTAATAAAGAAAGTGGTCGATCAGGTGTTAGATAAAGATGAAACCGAGGAGTCAAAGTCACAGTCAACGTCTGACACTTCAAGTCCAACAGTTGAAAAAGTCAAAAGGGTTTACAATAATGATTTTCTGATATCAAAAAATAATTTGAATGACGAAACATTCAAAGTAGCATATACTTTGAATGACTCCGACAAATTATATTATGATGAAGAATTTCCAATAAGAGGTGTTAAAACTGAAATGATTAACAAGGTTTTCAAATTAACAGAAATTAATATTTCTGAAATAAAAGATGTAAATCTTACTGAAAAACCTAAAAAATACACTTCAAGAGTTCAACAAAGATTAAACAAGAAAAAGGGTTACAGTTCTGGTTCGGGTTATCGAAAGAAACCAAACCATAATAGTAATTTCAAAAGGAAAGGATTAGGTTTTATTCCAAAAGAAAATGAAAAATATGTTAAAGATTTTAAATCAAAAGTTGTTTTTGTTTCAGGAGCAAGCTCTGAAGAAGAAGAAAAGAGCTCATTTTGGAAGCAGACGAACAAAGAATTCCTTGCTAAGAAGCAAGAGGGAATGAAAAATGATGTTTCTTAGAAGAAGGAAATGAGAACCTGTTATCAATGTAAAAAAGTTGGGCACATTGCATGGAACTGTCCAAAGGAAACCAAAACAAAACAGAGAGTCTCTAAAAACTTGAAAGAAAAAGTGGTTGATAATGAACCACCAACCGAAGAATTTAAAGTGTTCAAAAATTCAAAATTTGAGGTTGGTGAGAGATCAAGACTTTTTTACAAAAGAAGAGGGAATCTTAACAACCAAACGTGGGTGGTTAAGAAATCAGATGTTAAATCTGGCGATGAATTTGTTTCTTCGGAAGCAAAGGAGCCATTTTCTGGCGATGAATCTGACTCGTCAAAGTCAGAGGAGCTACAAGTTGAGCTAAAAAGTGATAATTCCGTTCCGACAATGGTGGAAATTTTGGATGATGCAAAATTTCCACCATTGTCAAATGGAAACTTAAAGCAAAAAATTGGCAAAGTTGAAATTTCAAATCAATTCTTTTCTGAAAAGAAAGAATTTGATGTTGAAAAAGCCTTTAACCCTAAAGTTCTAAATATTTTTGGAAAAATGGTTGACGAGAAGGTCAAAGGGGTAAAGGAATTCTATGAAAAGAATAAGAAAGGAAAGAAACCGAGTGATGATGACTCGGAATCACCCAAGGACCGTCAGGCTTGGGTGAATCTCTTTAACTAAAAATCCTGACTTGCCGGAGCTCCCAAGTTGGTAATCGTGGAGCATGAATCGGCATCATTCTTGAAAAATGTTTTTGTGAAAAACTTACAAGTGGTATGATTCTTGAAAAATGTCAAAGTGATAATTTTTACAAGTGATTGAGAAAACAAAGTGATGAGTGAAACCCCATGATATGTGAAATCAACAAAACTAATTTTCCGGAAAAACCATTTTGGTTAAAACAAACTTAAGTGTTTTGAAATCATAATGGGAAAATAGTTTGTTGTTAGAGGAAGTTCTGATTGTTTATGCCAAGTGAATGGAGAATTGAAGCAATTCATATCAGTCAAATAAAATGACAAACTGATTAAAAAATTGAAACATACTTTTCAAAACTTTATTTGTACAGTTTATTGCTTTTACGTTTCAAATTTTCCCAGAAAATCAAAAAGTGAAATATATTTTTGATTTTAGGGGGAGTAAAAAATTTAGAAATTTTGAAAATTTGAAAAATCCAAAAACATGATAAAATCTAAAAACCAAAAACATCGAAAAAATAAAAAATGAGTTTTGTTGTGAAAAAAGAGGAAATGATAGTACATCAGTAGACAATCACAGTACGCTAAAGAATTGAAAAGTCAAATGTGATAAACGGTCTCATTGATGATATGCCAGTAGGTTTTTACACGCTTAGTAGATTGTTTTCGAGATATAAACCTAAATATCATTACTTACTTATCTAGTGGGGAACATCTCTCAGATATATAGGTAACCCCTGAAATCTTGTTTGAATGGCTTTCTATTTCTGACATACTAGGTCTTTGTGCGTGATGATATCTGGGGTATTATGCCAGGACTTCTGATTTTGCGGGAGCAATAGCCTAGTCCTCGTATAATACTTTGCACTGCTTTAATTTTAAAGCTCACCCTCAGCATAAAAAATGATGAAACATTGAAAAATGCTAATTATGTGCTGTTGAAGAAAAGATCCCTAAACGGGACACACCTAAAGATGAGCCATCATCTCTCTGATTGAACAGAAGTTCTAGCCTGAGCTCTCATGGTCTCGCATTTACCCATTTACAGATATCATTAGTGTACATTCACCTGTAAGACTGAATATAGGAGTCTGGATACGGGAGTATATTCTGAGGTGGGACACGCGAATAAGTTAAGTCCATTAAAACATTAACTCGTATCTCGAAATAGTTGAACTTTGTGTGAAAATTTAAGTGGATCAGTATACTGACAATCTAAGTGAATCGTTTAGAACTTAAAGTCTAAAAAGGTCAACGGTGCTAGTGATTTGTAAAAAACTGATATGATCCTCTTACACAAACTCACAAAAATATTGTTTGTAAATAGTTTTATGCAATAAAGAAATTGTATTTTAATACACTGAAAATCTTAAAAATCCAAAAAGAATGTGTTTTAGCATAAAATTTTGAAAACTCAAAAAGATTTTATTTCATCTTATTTTCGACAACTGATGTTCAAAAGCTGATTTTCAAAATTCCAAGTGCTAAACATGATGAACAACAGGGTTGGGAGAGTTTGTTTGAAATGATAAATGATTTTGAAATGATTAAATGGTTCATTAATTTGAAATCAAACATGAGTGTTACAAATACAAGTGGTTAAGTAGAGATTAAAATTGTAAAATTTACTTTTGGGTAGAGTATGTGCAGGTAAAAAGCTCTGAAAGAGCTAGTTTCGACTCCTGAGGATTTTCCGCACAAGCGTATGCAGATTAGAGCCAAGTTTCTGATCTTGTTGCTACGGAGAGCCAGGAGACGTTCCTGAACATGTGAAAGCCTGTAGATAGAAGATTCCAGACTGCGATCCCAGCTTGTCGAAAGGGGGAGTCTGATGATAGAAGAAGAGAGAGATTGATGAGGATGCTTACAGAGAAAGATACTTTGGAAAGAGCATAAAGACTGATCAAGACTGAAGACTCGACACACTGAAGACTCATCAACATCCAAGGGGGAGTTTGTTAGTGCATATGTCTGTTGACTTCGTCTTGTATCGAGTTATGTAATAGAATAGATAGACCAAGACACGTAGTACGAAAGAAACGGGAAACAGGGCAGAACAAGCAGGTTCACACGAAGTGACCAGTTCGTGCGAACTGGCCAGTTCGTGCGAACTGGACATACATGTTTCGTGCGACCTGGCATCCCTATATATAGTAGATCTTGGTTCTTCATTTGTAACAGTTGTGATTCCGGTAGCGAAGCTCTGCCGAAGTGTCTCCAGCTCGTGTAACAGTGTTATATCAATACAATCGACAGTTAAAGTGATTCTAAGTGTAAATCAAGCTGCAACAACATCAATACATCTGATTCCGCCTTTCGTATTGATCGAGAACTCTTCTGAACGTCTCGTTTGATCGATTAACCGATCTTACATCGGTCAATCATAGGATCGTTAATGTATCTGACAGCATCACGACCGGACATCATGTATCCAACCTGCCTCTGCGCCCAGTACCAGTCAATTCCCAGAGCATCACACATGACGATAGTGAAGAGGATCTTACGGTATCTCAAAGGTTGCCCAAGCACCGGCTTGTGGTATCCTCGATCCGGTGACTTCTTTCTAACTGGATATTCTGACTCTGACTTCGGGTGCTGTAAGTTGAATGCTAAGTCCACAACTGCTGGTTGTCAGTTCTTCGGAACTCGGCTAATCACCTGGCAGTGCAAGAAATAGACCACAGTCGCTCTCTCGACTTGTGAGGCTGAATACGTTTCGGCTTCCAGTTGTTGTTCCCAGATTCTCTGGATTCAACAGCAAATGAGGGACTATGGTTTGCAATTCTTAGACACACCAATTTTTGTGGACAACGAGGCAGCCATTAATATCACTAAAAATCTGGTTCAACACTCAAAAACAAAACATATTGAGATTCTACATCATTTTATTCGTGATTGCTATGAGAAAAAATTGATTCGAATTGAATATATTCACACCGATGATCAGAGAGCTGATTTTTACACTAAACCCTTTGATAAAACAAGATTTAATTATCTTTTAAAATTGAACGGGTTAAAGAATTTGTTTTCTGGGAGGGTGGTAGAGTGTGTGGCCGAGGCAGACGGCGATCAGAAGTGATCTGCATCTTGTTGTCATGTTTTTCTATACAGTTTCTTTACTGCTTTTGATAAAAACCAAAAACACAAAAATATGTTTTTGATTTTAGGGGGAGAAAGTTTATAGAAAATACAAAAACATGATAAAATTTCAAAAATACAAAAACAGTGAAAAAGACAAAAAGAGGTTTGTTGTGAAAAAGAGGAAATGATAGTACATCAGTGGACTATCACAACATGCTAAAGAAATGGAAAGTCAAAATGTTTTTTAAACAAGACTCACTAATGATGTGCCAGTAGGCTTCACACAATTAGTAGATTGAGTTCGAGATATAAACATAACGAATAACTGCTTATCTCGTGGGGAACATCTCTCGGATATATGGGTAACCCCCGAAATCTTGTTTGAGAGATTGCCTGATTCTGAGATACTAGGTCTTTATACTGTTTGATATCTGGGGTATTATAATTGGTCTTCTGATATTGCCGAAGCAATGGCCTAGACCTCGTATAATACTTTACGCGCTTTTAAAGCACACCCTCTGCATAAAAATTGATAAAATATCGAAAGATACGAATCAATTGCAGTTGAAGAAAAGATTCTCTAAAGGGAACACACTAAAAGTCGAGCCATCATCTCTCTGATTGAACGGAAGTTCTAGCCTAAGCTCTCATGGTCTTGCATTAACCCAAATACAGATATCAGATTGGTATACTCACATGTAAGACTGAATCTAGGGAATTTTGATACGGGAGTATATTCTGAGGTGGGACACGCGAATAAGTTCAGTCCTTAGAACACTAATTCGTATCTTGAATCAATTGAAACTTGTGTAGAAGTTTAAGTGGACAACAATACTGAAAATCATAAGTGAATTTGTTTAAGAATTAAAGTTAAATCAAGATCAATGGTGTTAGTGATATGTCTCAAAAACTGATATGATCCTCTTACACAAAACTCACAAAAAGATGTATGTAAATATGTTTGTACAGTTTCCAGTTTCTTCAAATCCAAAAGATTTCTGTTTGTTTAGCTAAAATGTTGAAAAATACAAAAAGATTTGTCATTTCATCTTATTTTCGACAACAGACGTTGGGGATCTGATGATCAAAGTTCCACAGTGCTAAACATGTTGGATCATTTGGGTTGGATAAGAAAAGTTTGAGAAAAATGTTGGTAATTGCTCAAAATGTTTAAAAAAAGTTCATTAATTTGAACTTAAAATGTTTCAAAATTGTCAGCGAGATCAGAATTTGGTCAGCCAAGGTCATTAACTTGGACTTGGCAGGCTAGACAGTTGACCAGGGTCATTAAATTGGACTTGGTTAACTGAGTGTGTTGGTAAAAAGTTAAAAAGTGAAAAAATTCAAATTTTGAAAAAATGAAAAATTCACACGAGGTGACCAACTCGTGCGAACTGGCCAAACAGTGTCAAACAGGGCCAGACCGCACGAACTCCTCAAACCGCCTCAATCTTTCAACTCGCACGAACTGGCTCCCTCTATATAAAAGGGAGACTAGATAGCATGAAATCATTTTAGACATCACTCCGCACCAAACACACACCCTTCGAGAGACTTGAGCGTTTTGATCGATTTCATTGATTTCAAGCCATAATCTTGTGAATTTGTGTTCGGAATCCTTATATAAGTTGGTCCACACAACTTATATCATGGGAAAGGTAAAGATTATTGGTTAATTTGAATAAAAATCACATCAGTGTACTTGGAATTTGTTGTAGAACAGATCTAGGTTAACAATTTCATCATAAAAACACGTTTTGAAAACATGCGAATTTCATTGTTCATCAATGATTGTTCAAACGAAGTGACGAATCAGTCCACACGAGATGACCAGATAGTTTGGGGTTCACATCGTTTGAGTCTGTTCAGATCGTTTGAATATCACACCATATGAAATTGTTCAGTTCATATGAAAACTAGATCGTTTTGAACATCAGACCGCATGAAATGGCCACTTTGCATAAGGCCAGATCGTGTGAAGTCTAGTTTGTTTTGAAAATTGTGCAAAATGTTTAACTTGTGTGTTTATGTTTGTTTTTTAGGCATTGAATGTTATGTTTGATCCATCGCACAACATGTGCTGTGTCTACGAAGAAACTCTTTCAAAGATGGTTGTGTTCAAGGAGATTTTGCCATTCATGAAGCGTTTACCGATCCAGAAAGCTTTAACGGATCACATACAGGGTTTCCAGAAAGAATGGTCAAAGGTTGTGTGCTGAGAATGGGTTATAACGGTCCGTTGAATAAAGCAAATTACTTGAAAGCTTGTTTCATGAAGCCGTATAAGTTCTTTATTCATTCAGTGATCCATGCACTAAATCAGAGGAAAGGTGGATACGATGTGATGAAAGATTATCAAATGTGTATGGTAATGGCGTTGGTGCTAAACAAGAAGTACAACTTTTCTAGAATCATTTTTCATTACATGAAAGAGAATATTATTTCTGATAGTCGAAGTTGGATGTATCCAAGATTTGTACAGATGATGCTGGATCATGCTTATCCGAATCTGGTGAAAGATGAAGAAAATGATCTGATGATGTTGCATCACATGGATAATGAAACGTTAATCAGATTATCCAAGTATACCAAGAATTGGCCAGAACCGAAGAAGACAGAATTTTTCGGATTCATCAAAGATGAAAAGTATGAAGATCCAGATCCAATGAATCATTTGAAGTGGAGGAATGATGCAGAAATGAAGGAAAATAGTGCAGCTGATGAATTGATGAAGTTAGAAGATTTCTGTGAAACACAAAATGATTGGTATACAAAGATAGAAAAAGAAAAGAAGAAAAAAGGAGGAAAGAAAGTCCAAGCTGAAGAAGGATCATCTTCTCAACCACAAAAGAAGCGTAAAAAGAAAGCGGTTGAAACAATGTTGGTTGATGAACCAGAAGAAGATGAGCCAGAAGCAAATGTTGAAAAAGATCAATTAACTCCTGAAACTGAAAAATTGTTGAAAGATATTGATGATACTTTGGAAGCTGAGAAAGCAGCTAGTAAGAAAGTGGTTGATGATGAAGAAAAAAGTTCATCTGGTACAGAAAGTGATATTGATGTTCAAGTTGATCGATGGATCAAAGTAAACTATGATCCAAAAGATAAGGAGAAACAAAAGAAGAGAAAGAGGAGTTCAGAAGATGATGATGAAACATATGCTCCACCAGAGAATGTTCCGATTGTATCACCACCATCTTCAGGAGGTAGAAAGAAATCTACTTCAAGAAAACGTGTCATAACTCCAGCAGCTCGAAAATTGAAATTCAAGCTGAAACTAAATCCTCCACAAGAACCACAATCTAAACCACCATCACCACCACCACAACAACCATCACCTGAACCTTTACAATCACCACAATCACCACCACAACATCATATTTCACTACCCATTCATGAACAACCTCCAATAACTTCACCACACGTTCTACAAACACCACCAACCACACAACCACCAGTTCATACTACTCCTGGATCATCTGGTTTTAAAGATTTTCCACATATTCCAGAGAATATAGCTCTTGAAGAGCTTGGTGATTTTAGCTTTGTAAATGATGATATTGTGAAGAAATTGCAAAAGAAGGTGGATGAAGTGTCTAGTGAGAAAAAGAAGTTAGAAGAACGTGTAAAGTTTGTTGAATCTGAGAATTCATCTTTGCTGAAGAAGATTGAAACTGATCAAGTCAAAATAGATATTCTGAAAGTTCGAATAGCTGTCTTGGAAGAAGAAAAGGCTTGAAGGGATGAGCAGAATGAGTACTTCAAATTGAAAAATAAAGAATTAGAGGCTAAGAATGCTAGAAAAGAACATGAAGATTATATGTTGAAGAAAGTGTTGGAAGACTTGATTGGTAAGACGATTGAACAAAGGTTTGAAGAAATAGAACTTGAGGAAGTTAGAGCAAGACGTAAAGCTGAACTAGAAGCTGAAATGAAAAATAAGGGTAAAAGTGTTCTAGTTGAAGGTGAAGCTCAAGTGACTGAAAGGGCAATTGTTCTGACTGAGCCTTGTCCATTAACTTCAGTATCTGGTTTGATTGAGCCGGAAGATGATGAAGAAGACGAAGATGATAATCTGAAAGATGATGCAGATGAAGTTTATTCTGTTCATAGTGATGATGATGATGATGATGGAGATGATGATGCTGATCAAGGAAATACTGGTATAAAAGTAACTGAAGCGTCACAAGAAGAGAACATTGATGAATATCTTCAAGATGATGCAAATGAAGAATCAGAAAGTGCAGGTGGAGAGGGGGAGCATGATGATGCTGAAAAAGATAATGAAAATGTTGATCAGGGTACAGGATTGATTCTACGTCTTCAACATGATGTAGAGGAAGGAGAGATATTGCATATTTACACCAGAGCTGAAATCATAAAGATGATGCATGTTGAAGAAAATGAGTTTAACTTTGATTTTGAAAAGGAGTTGAATGACTTTGATATCAATCAGCAACCGGAATATCAGTACAAGTATGTTGAAGAAGCTGATAAGTATGATAAAGTGGAAGTAGAAGACTGGAGTGATGATGATCAGTCTGAAAATGTTAATGTTGATACTTCTAGTTTTCCAACTCTTGCTGAGTTTTTCAGGCAAGCAAATGAAGATGAATTGAGAAGGAAAGTTGCTGAAAGTGTTAAGAGTAAGAGTTTTCAAGAAATGTCTAAAGAAGAACGACGTGAAGAAAAGAAAAAGTGGTTCAGGAAGGATACGGAAAGGAAGTTCAAAAGACCATTGCAGTATTACAGAAGAGATAGAGAGGTTTCTCTTGGTGATATCATAAGTTGGGGTTATCTGCCACAAGTGAACGCTTATGCTATTCGAAGAGAATTTGGTGTTCAGTATTTCCAGTATATTCAAGATATAATGTCTCTGCCTTGGTGGGATGTTGAAGAGTTGCCCAAAGTTAGAACATTATCATATCCTGTCAGAGTTCATGATATTCCTACATGGGGCTTGATGAAGTTTGAAGCATTCAAAGAATTTAAACACTGGAAGCCACATTATCCTAAGAAAGTCAAAAGGACGGATCCATTTACAGGTATTGAGGAAACAATTATGCAAATCAAGAAGCCCAGAGTTATAAAGAACATTCCATTGCCAAAGATGGAACAGAATTTTCACGAAGGGTTTGTATGCTGGGTTTATAGCTGCATGACGACTGAAGCAGTGATTGTGTACAAAGTTGAGAATGAAACCAGATATATCCACCTGTATGATCCGATGTGGATAGTGAATTGTTCTGTGAAGGATATTGAATGTTTGTTTGTGAACAAGATTGGGTATAAGGCAGAAGATAGAGATCCAGCTCTGCAATTTCAGAAGGTAGCTACTGTATGCTTCCAGAGGCGTATAAACTCTGAAACTATGTGGTTATCTAGTTGGAGAGAGATTGAAAGAGAAGAATTTCTGAAAGCTGAGAAGGAGAGAGAAGAGCGTGAAGAGAAAGACAGGATTGCTAGAGCTACATGTGTGCAAAAGCTGGCTGAGGAAGAGCAGAGAGCTGCTAAGGAAAATGAAAAGTTAAGGAAAGCATTGTTGAAAAAGCCAAAACAAAGAGAAGAATTTTTCAAGTCTTTGTGAAAGAAAGTTTTGAAGATAGGCTAACTGAAGACTACGGCAATATCCAAGGGGGAGTTTGTTGATACATAATGTATATCGCCTACGCCATCAGTCTAAGTCATGTCAATTGTATGTAATAGGTTTAAATGTCAAAGTTTAAGTTTATGTGTATGTAAGCCAGTTCGCACGACCTGGAAGGTCAGGTCGCACGAGCTGGAACTTGTCAGTTCGTGCGAACTAGAGCTATAAGTGGGTGCGAACTGGTCAGCCTATATATAGGCTAGTGGAGTTATTCATTTGTAACTTCTGGAGATTTCTGTCACGAAGTGCTGTCAAAATTCTCTTTGTACGAAAACGTTTTATATGAATGAAGAACATGTTTAAGGTGACTTTCTACTCTTCTACTCCTGTTCTAACACTGATTACAAGGTTTCTAGTCTGATTTCGCCTTTCTAGAAACTAGATCTGACTCTGATTGACTCGTATTGGACGATTCATCGATCCTACAGGGGATAATGTGGGTAACGACAAAACCTGATGATTGTTAACTTACCCTTTGGTGGTTTGTTAATACGAGTTGAACGATGGACGAGTTACGAAGGTTTGAATGTATTCAACGAGACGACCAAAAGTTAGTTTTCACAATTAAAACATGAACGATTATGAACGATTTGAACGATTGAACGATTTGAGCGATTGAACGATTGAAACGATAGAACGATTTGAACGATTGAAACGGTATAACGATTTAAACGATTTGAATGAGTTAAACAAATTGAACTATCGATTGGTTTGGTATGTGTTTAGATAACGGGACGGGTGTAATGTGATAAAAGCATGGTAGATACGCCGCTGGTACTTCTTATATATAAGTGTTTTTATCATATTACATTCCGTGGCATTATTTAGTTCACTTGGACGAACGATTTTAAACGATGACACGCAACGAAGTTTACTATATGATATAAACCATACGAGTTTTATTTCGAGAACGATTTTCAATGTGGTTTACATAAACAAATGTTTTAGTCTGGATTCATGGCAATGAGGTTTTATAAACTATAACCAACTTGTTTTAAGTTGATTAATCATATTGCAATACTAAACACTTTTCAAAACAAGGTTTTCAATTTTTGACTCTTATAGCCAAACGAGGTACTACAACATGCATACGAGCCATGAATCTGACACACTTACAAAACCTATGTGCTCGCCGGCATTTCTTTGCTGACTTTATTTTCACTTATGTTTCAGGTGGTGGTGTTTGATGATGTTGATTGCAACTAGGATGCATGCTCACTTAGGATCTGACGAGGCCTTAGTGACTTAATAACGATGATAGACTATGTGTTGAACTTGTTTGTTCTGTTACAAGATAATATTTAATGTTTAATATCTAAATAATACGAAACTTTTGATCCATGTGTTGTGAAACCATAATTCTGTCGCTCCACTCCCCGACGTTTCCGTCGCGGTTTGTTGTTTTTACGCGGTCGGAGTGTGTCAGAAGAGTTGGTATCAGAGCTCATGGTTATAGGGAATTAGGTTATTAGTAATGCTTTGACCTAGACTATAACCTTTCCGTAGCGAATGGTTATCAAAGCTCATGGTTATAGGGAATTAGGTTATTAGTAATGCTTTGAACCATCATGTTTTAAACAACAATTTTATCATGGTTGGTTAATTAACACTGAAATCTTTGTAGTCATACTAACAGTTGGTCATTGTCTTTGATGATACAAGTATCGCATCAATCTTTGTGAGCATACCCCAATGTAATAAGGGATTTTGGGTGCCCACATTTTGTGGTTCAAGTTTTTGTCAATTATTTATACATGGTTTTATTTAATATTTTAAATTTAACATAGATGCTGAAATATAAACTATAGAAGCCATTAGACCGTCCATAGCGGGCACGTTTTTTTCAAAAAAAGTCCCCAAACACACCTGAAAACGCCATTCCCCCACCCCCTGGGCGTGATTCAGCGGTTTTTTTTTCAAAAAAAAAAAAATCCTCTCAGCGTGTTTTAAATCACGCCAAATGGGGGAATCAATTGACCAATCACATTCAGCTTCATTTATTTTGTCCAATAAGATTTTTTAATGTTTTTTTATTTAATTTTATTACAAACATAATGCCCCACAATCCCCACATCCCCACTATACCCATTTTAGAAAATGCCCCATAATGCCCCATTGCTGACTGGGCTGCCACATGGCGCAAAACACCCAAGGGTGGGGTGTTAACCACTACACATGGTCTTATAGCAATGACTATGCACACAATAGGGCGGTAAAATAGGAAACTCACGCCATGGTGATGGACTGTCAATGCATGATTTGGCTACTGGTCATCTTGTTTAAGTGTCGGTGCTGCTCGTTACAGACGATAACTAAACGAAGAATACATTTTTAATTTAACGAATATCTTCATGTGTTAATAAGTTAAACCAAAATACATCGCAAAATCGTTTTAGAAAGAATCTAAACCCTGGAAACACATTATTGAAAAAATAATAGTTACCATCCAGCAAATAATGATCATTAATTTTAATCAAGGAATCTAAGTTGTTTTAGCTTTTACAGGCTTGATGAAACACTGGTTAACACCGATGGTTAACTAGCTGGGTCGTCTCTTATGTGGGTTCAATCTCCTTCTCTTCTCGCCTAAAACTGAGATCCTGCAAAACAGCAACACCATTAGCTCGTTAAGAGGGGAATATGTGGGTTTCCCTTTTAACCGGGCTCCGGCGTGAGAATAAGTACTGCTCTGAGGAAGAAATGGTGTGTGTTGTAGGTGAAATGTAAGGAGAACGGAATGTTTAACCTGAATGATGAAGGGTCCTATTTATAGCCAGAGGGTGAAGGAGGTAGGAGAGGTCTTGCTAGCTGCTATTGGGCACCAGCTGTCCGACCAAGGAGAATATCCTCTTGGTCTCCTCTGTTGTGGTCAGGATAGTGGTTCACGTGGCGCGCCATTATTTGCCCATTCAGGAGAATTCGTACTGCAGCTGTCGGTCTGCCCCCAGGTTGTGTCACAGGTCTACATGGCGTCCGATTAATGGTGACACGTGTTGTCCTTTTTGTCTAGAGGAGCATCTTCGGTGCCACCTTGACGTCTTCTAGAAGCTTCTGGATTTATTTGTTGATGTAGGCGCCATGTAGGACGAGGAAAGTGGTGTGGTTCTTGCCATGCGTACATGGAATTGGGACCATACCACTTCAAGTCCCCCCAGTCCAGTGTGTCTTCTAGTTGAGTTGATCGTCTAGGAGGGATTCTAGACTTATAAGGGTAGTGGTCTTTGTTGTTTGTCTTTGTGAGGCGCATGGTGATAGCCATGCGAAGTTGAACCAAAACGGCGCACGGCGCATGGTGGCAGCCTTGTAAAGTTGAGCCAAAACGGCGCGCTACGCATGTTGGCAGCTTTGCAAAGTTGAGCCAAAACTCCGCATGGCGCATGATGGCAGCCTTGCGAAGTTGAGCCAAAACGGCGTACAGCGCGTGGTGGCAGCCTTGCAAATTTGAGCCAAAACGGCGCGCGGCGCATGTTGGCAGCCTTTCAAAGTTGAGCCAAAACGGCACATGGCGCGTGATGGCAGTCTTGCAAGGTTGAGCCAAAACAACGTACGACGCGTGGTGGCAGCCTTGCAAAGTTGAGCCAAAACGGCGCATGGCGCGTGCTCGCAGCCTTGCAACTTTGAGCCAAAACGGCGCACGGCGCACGGTGCATGATGGGTGCTTCACTTTTTTGGCGGTTTCTTCTAAGGGAAGTTTCTTTATCGGGATAAGGACAACTGACATGACTGAGGTGTCGTCTGAGGTAGCTGTCTTTTCGGAGGTGAACAGTTGCTTTTCCAGAACCGTCAGTTACTTTTTCGCCGCCTGCCAGGCGCGTGCTGTCCATGTTTCCTAAAAACGAGGTGACGGTTTGTTTCTCTTCTGACGTGTCACCTCCCCGTTGGGCGTCCTTCTGCCTTCCTGACAGTCCACTACCCATCGCAATAAATGCGATGGGTATAAATAGATGGCGGTTACCATTTCTTCCTCCACCTTCAAAATTCAAACTCCTATTTTCTCTCATCTTCTTCCGCATATCTCTTCTTCTTCATCTCCAAATATTTTCTTCTATCTTCCATAATCATGCCTACCGGTGCGAAGTCCACCTCTAGGAGGAGAAAGTATAAACCAAGGAATCCTTTTGGCCCGGATCAGGCCGAGATAAACTGGAGGGAGGAAGAACTCCAGGCTCTCACTCAAGACCTTGGTTTTCGATCCGACTTGGGTGTTCAGTTCCCGACCCTTAAGTCTACCACATTGGATGCTCCACCGGGATACATGGCGTTGTATGCCGATTTTTTCCGAGAAGAAAACTTCCGTCTGCCTATGTCGAAGTTTATTGGTGAAGTTCTTACTGGTTATGGCCTGCATATTTCTCAAATAAGTGCTTTGGGTTTGCCTCGGGTTACCCGTTTCAAGTTTATATGCAGGGCTAACCGCGATGAGCCAACTTTTGAGAAGTTCAATGTTTTCTATTTCGTCAGTTACACCGGCGGTTTTTACTCCTTTAATTCTCATCCGAGTGGTGTTAAACCTTGCAGCAGTCATCCACCAAAAAGTCTTCATGACTGGAAACAGAATTTTTTCTATATTCGCCGTGGAGTTATCCCCATTGATATGAATTATAGGGCTGAGAGTGAAGGGGTTCCACGTATAGATGTTTCTCAGGATTTTGCTGAGCAGGAATGGTAGAAAGTTCTGACTTGGAAGGTTTCTCCAATCATTCAACTTGAGGAGAGGGCGTTGGTGGCTACGGGGATGAGTATGCTATGGGCTTCTCCCAACCCTAGGGGTTTTCCGATTTATGGATATCAAGGAAAAGGTATCGTTATTATTGATTCTTTGATTTGTCCGTTGTTCGTGTTATGTGTCTCTTCATATTTCCTTGTGTTTTGTAGCAGGCTACAGTTTGATGAACGTTTTTTACCCTAAGGTGTTGTTTGTTTTTTCTGAGGTAAAACGTCTGCAGTCTGCGGACCACATCTGCAGACATCTGTAGCAGAAGTGCTGGACCAAATGTCTACAGTCTGCAAGAAGAAGACTGTTTGTTTTTTTTACTTCTGCAAACTGCTGAAATAAACTGAAATATAAATAAACTGATTTATTAAACTTAAAAGATTTTTTCAACATTCAAACTTAAATAATAGTTATACAATACTTAAATAATATTCGTAAAAAAAGACAATAACATTTTTTTAAAGCATTGTATCTGTGCTTTGCATTAACTGCTCAGCAATCTCATCTCGTAACTGATTCATATATTCTCGATCTGATGCAGTACCATGTGCTTCAACCTCGTTTTCACCAGCATTAACGTGCACTTGCCTATTATGCACCGAAACATTGGGTTGATCGTATTCTGTAAACAATTCATCGCTTAACCCTCTTTCCTTATAAAATTATGTAGCGCGAAACATGCAATGGTAATGTTCCTTTGTGTAACCAATGGAAATGGTGCCATCCTCTTCAAAATAGGGAATCTTGCTTTCAAGACACCAAAAGCACACTCAATTACTTTCCGAAGTCTTGCATGAGCTTGGTTAAATTTCTCTTTATTAGTCAATGCACGTCTTCGGTGAAAATCTCCTAGCTAATACCTCACATTACGATATGGAGCCATAAATCCCCGATGTGTGCATACGCGGCATCACAAAGATAATACTTGTCTGTAAAGATATACAATTATTTTAGAAAAGTAAACCAAGTGATAAATATCTAAAAGAACATAAACATGCCTTGTGGTGGAAACGGGAATGGTGCATCTGGATCTGATAATGCCTCTGATAATATTCTTGCATCATGTGCTACACCTTCCCAGCCGGCCACGACGAACGTAAAAATCATGTTGAAGTCACAAATTGCTAATATGTTTTGATAACAATCTCCTTTTCCTCTTCCTCTATATAAATCTTGTTTACTAGTAGGGATAACAACATGTATTAAGGTTCCATCTAGTGCACCAACCGCTCCTTTAAAAACCCGTCGTAGTCTCTTGTTATGTCCCGGTATGTTTGGATTAGGATTGAAAGAAGTTGGTACTATCATTTCTTTGGCAAAAAGCATCATTTTATCCAACACTTCATAAAAATATTTATGAATTGTTTGCTTTGAGTGTTGAAATCTACGCGTGATACCTACATATCGTTGATTATGACCGATTATCATAAAAAACATAGCCATCTTCTCCTCAACCGATACATGTTTACTATCCTCTAACGAATAATTTACTCTAAAATGTGCACATAGTTGGACAAATGATTCATGAGACATACGTAGAAGATCAATGCATTGTTTGGGATTTCCTGTCAATAACTCTAACATGTATTTATGTCCTGTCATACGCGAATCATTGTCTCGCACTCGTTTTAAACCTCTCTTCCAAAAAAACCGGACATACAAGTACATAAGAATAACGAGAAGTATTTTCTTATTATAATCCATTATGAACCTGTTTTAACAATAATAAACAACCAAAAGCATAAGCATAAACCAAAGGATATAATCATCAACCAAAAGCATACAATGTCAAACATAAAACCATACAATGTCTGAAACATAAACGAAAAGCATACAATGTCAAACATAAATCAAAGGCATAAAATGTCTCAAACATAAACAAAAGCAATCAATCTCTCAAACATAAACCTAGCAGTCGTGTTAAGCATATAAGGTCTTAACTACTTTATCAGGCCTAAACTTTTTGCCGTCATTCCGATCCACCCTCTTAAGACCTCGGGAATTTCTGGCAATGCCATCCACGCCTCTCTCATGTCGGAGGACACCCCAAAAATGTGAAAAGCAGCTAAGAATATAGGATCTACCGGGTCTAACCCAACCAACTTTAACTTCTTAGAACACTCACGAACTGTTGGCCCTTCTTTGCCTTTAATCAAAACCTGTAGAGCCTTCTGCATATCACGTGCTAAATCATCATGGTTAATAGATGATTTTGAGGTTTTGGCCCTTTTGTTTGGATTATGCTGAGAAGTGGGCTCGGAAGTAGGCTCAGAAGTGGGCTCTGGAGTAGGCTCTGGAGTAGCCTCAGAAGTACCAGCATCATCTTGTGTGTCATGATAATGGGTGTCCATAATCATAAGCGATTGGACACGATGACAAGAAGATCCAACCCCGGATGTTGTTTGGGTTAGGTCCACTTGCAATTTCCAGTGGCAGTATTTCCATCAAACAATTCTGCACAAAGTATTGTAAAAGGCAATGGAACTGTCTTCAATGATGCAGCCTTCAGATGCCCCTAAACCCAAAGTAAAAAAAAATATTGTTATAAACTTTTTTTTAGAGTTATTTTTAAAATTTATATAAATGAAAATACCTTCTTAAATTCTTCCCATTCCTCGTTCGTTAAGCTAAAAGTATTTGTTTGAGGGTTGTATATGTTGCCGGTTTTGTTTTTCAAATACACCCAACCTATGTATTTGGCTTTTAGAATATCATATGCATTCTTCATTTGTTTTTGTGTTAAATCCAAGCCAAACTTTTCCTTAAGAACTTTTCCTAATTTATTCCACGAGTCTTCATGCAAACTCAAGCCTTTTCTACCCACCGTGTGTATCTCTTCAATGCAAGTCTCTAATAAGCATTTTAGATGGTCGTTTGACCATTGTTGTTTCTCTCCCATTTCTACTAATCATGTCAATCAAAACATAAGCTAAGCGAAAGCGAAAATTATATTCAAACCAACAAAAATCCTTAATTAAACGATTCATCAATAAGCATAAGCGAAGCGAAATATTCCAAAACACCCAACATCTATATTCAAAAACATAAGCAAAGCAAAGCGAAGCGAAGCGAAGCGAAGCGAAAGCGAAAATTATATTCAAACAAACAAAATCCTTAATTAAACAATTCAGCCAAGAACTAACTATAAGCATAACCGAAATTCAGCCAAGAACTAACTATAAGCATAACCAAAATATAGCCAAAACATCTATAAGCATCTATGTACCAAAACATATTTAAGTTGATCTAAAAGCATCTATGTACCAAAACATATTTAAGTTGATGTAATAAAAAAAGAGTCTGACTAGAAAAATATATATATACACATGACTGAAATCAAGTAATTACAAAATAAATCAACTGAGTTTGATAGCATCCATGTTTGATTTCTTACCTTTACCTATATAATTCAAGGAAACAATACATGTTTCAAATATTTAAAGATTTGAAAAAACCCAACAATTGTATAAATTCAGCCAAGAACAAAACCTCAAAATCAAATATTTAAAGATTTAAAAAAACCCAACAGTTGGGTGAAAACTTTCAGACGCAAATACCCATTTGTTATAATAAATTCAGCCAAGAACAAAACCTCAAAATCAACAATTGTATCTACCAATCTATTATATTAGCAAGAACAAATTACCTTAGATGTTGGAGGATGAGTGGAGATACAAGGGGGTTGCGCTGTGGAAGGTTTCAGATCGGCGGTGGTGCTCGGCGGTGGAGAACGGCGGTGGAGAACGACTACGGGAGGGGTGGAGGGCGGCGTGGCGGCGGCTGGAGGTGGAGGAGCACGGGAGGTCGGTTGATGAATGGAGAAGGGAACTAGTGTTTTGAGAGTTTTGTGTTTGGAAGAGGTTGAAGAGATATGTGAAGAGGTAAAACAAGATCTGCCCGAGGAAGAGCTTCTGAAGAGGTTTTTTAATGAATTGTCTTCTGAAAAACAAACAAGCTTCAGACCCCTATGTCTGCGCGTGGTCTGCTTGGTGAAGACAAAAGAGGTCCTGAAGCTCTTTTAACAAAAAACAAATAGCAGCTAAGGCTGGAGGTGCCATGGTTGTCACTGTATTACCCGAAAGGAAGCCTTTGTGGCTTGATCAAATCAGGAATAACTTCTTACACCCTACCGCCGAAAGCATGGCTGCCTATGCCAACGCTGTGTTAGGTGAAGATGATGTGGACGATATTGACGTTGACTTTGTCCCTACTCGAGAGGAGGTTATCATCCTTTCGAGTGAGGGTTCTGATGAGTCGCATGAAGGTCTAATCCATCGTTCCACGCGTGCAGGTCCGCTGCAAGGGACTGTGAATGAGCCGGTGAATGAGCCCGTTGTTGACGATGTCGAAACTCCGGTTGACACTGCTGAACAGTTGGAAACCATGAAGAAGAAAAGAGGAGATAAATCTGAAAAGAAGAAGGTCGAGGAACCTATGTCTGAGGCACCTCGTAAGCAACCTTCTAACCTCTCTTTCCTGGACTATGTTGTCGTATCTGACATGCTCTCTGGTTTAGACGTAGGAGTAAAACGGTCAGAGCGCGACCTGGATGATGATGCTACTTTAACCGAGATAGTGAAGAAGAAAAAACTTCTTGAAGATAAAAAGAAAGAGCTTGATGCGCAAGCTGCCGCTGCTTTAGCTGAGAAAAAGTCTAAGTTGCAAAAGGAAACTGCTACCGCACCATCTGAGTCAGAGATTGACTTAGGTGTTTTCAGTGCCAAGCCTGGTAATTTGTTGGAGAAAATGTACAAGTCTGCTTCTGGTTCCCGAGGTACGATTTCCCCTAGTGGACATAGCTTTCTGTTGTTGTTGTTTTGTTTTTGTTTTTTCTTCCTTTTAACTACATGTGATTTTATGTTACAGCTCCAAAGTCTGGTAAGGGTACGCGCAGAGTTGATATTTCTCAGATTACACCTCCCGAATCTCCTCTGTCTTGAATCTTTGGTCTGTCTCCTCCTTACCCAGACTCGAAGGGTAAAGGTAAGGAGGATGATGTCGAGGTCGAGCAAGTTAAAGAAAATGTTGCTGCTGTCTCTGGTGGTGATGAGGGTCCTAAAGATGGTGTTGAAACTGACGTAGAGTCGAGTGAGACTACCCCTCAAGCCACCATTTACACTAAACGTGTGACAGGTTCCGGAGGGGGCGGTACGTTCAGGACCCACCAGGGTCCGGTATTGCAACATGTTCAAGGTGGGTCTTGGGATACTTCTAATCCGGCTTGTGACGATCTTCCGCACGCACCTCATTGGAATCTGACACAAGGCTCTAGGATGAACGATATTGCCAATTGTCGGGAATTCTACTCTCTGTCCCTCCCTCTGGCTGAAAGAATGTTTCAGAAGAAGCGCCACCGGGACCTCTTAGATGATCATATTCATGCCGGTGTTAATTTTTATGCCACTTGCCAAGAGATTGTAAGAGAGTGGCAGTTGATGGGGGAGGATACCGTGGAGTTTGAAGCTGCCAAGAAGGGATTGGCCGAAGAGAGGGAGCAGTTTAATACTGAGAAGAAAGGTTTTTGTGGAGGGTTTCTGATGCTGAAGAGAAACTTGCCAAAGAGAAACAACTCAATCCCAGCAAATAGAAATAGTGGGAGACTGCTTGTGAGCGTACCAATCATGAGATGCAGGCTGCCCGTGATCAGATTGTAAAGTTGAAGGGTGAAAAAACTCAGCTGAGTAATGAGCAAGAACAAGAGCGTGCTATGTATCAGAAGAGAGAAGAGGAATACATCCAACGTATAGCCAAATTGGAGAGGGTTGCTGCTGAGAAGGTTGCGGAGAGCAAAGCTTCTGAAATCTTGGCCGAGGAGGCTACTGCTATTGCAAGTGGCTACTTGCGCACGTAGTTCCTCTGGTATTTTTCTTTTTATTTGCTTGCTTTTGTCTGTCTTTGTTACTTTTCTCTCATATTTCTATTGCTTTCTGCAGATTTCTGAACGTATTACCAAATCTGATGAACTTGCTAAGTACATGTTTGAGTTGGGTCAAGCTGCATACAATAGTGGGCGGAAGGATGGCTACGGTGAAGGTAGGGCAGCAGCTGCAAGTAATGAGAAGGATTACCATTTTGAATTATACAAGCAAGACGGTACCGCTGCCTATACTGCCAAGCGCCGAGAGTATGAGTTTATCGAGTTTGGCATCGTTAAAGCTGTTGAAAAGTTGTCTCAGAAGACTAATGCCATTGAAGTCTTGAAGAAAGCTCTTGGTGAACTGGGTACTGAAGGTGGGGATGCGGGTCCTAGTCGCCAGGATTGATGATTTCCGGCTTGCACGCCGTGTATAGGCTTGTATGCCTTGTAATTCCTTTAAACAATTACCTTGCTTTTCGCGCTTCTGGACAATTCCCTTTTTCTTTTTTTTATGGTTGTTTGGTACTTTAACATATTTTATATATATATGATGTTAACCATAGGTTACTAGTTTATTTGTGAATTTTGTTTTCGTTACAATATTTGCATGTGTTCAATTACTTTGATTAGGTATCACGAATGAATGATGGCCGTGACAGGTTGTATTGTGTTAGTCGTCCTAGCGTTGCATTGTATTGTGTTATGCTTGGAAAACTTTACAACGTTTGTTCTGTCGTTAAGCGCGTAGTTTTATTCGTGTCTATGAAGTTATCATTTTACAGGTTATTGTGTTGACCTGGCTATGCTCAGCCGTGAAAGTCTTACAATTTTTGTTTTACCGTGCGTACGATGTTTTCATGTGTAGGTGGGTATGAAGTGGCACTTGGCTTTACAGGCTTTGGTTGTGTGTATTTGACCCGGCTGTGCACTTAGCTGTGACGAGCCTTAGAGGTCTACAACATTTCCTGTCTCTCGGCCATTGGTGTTTTCGTGTATGCCCGAAGTAATATATGCAGTTGTAACAAAAATTCACAGAAGATACGATAACTAACACTTCTTGTATTAAAGTCTATTGTGTTGGGCGCGTAGCCATTCATTACAAGTAAAGATAAAACCGTGGCCTTTTACATATAGCATTTCTTCAATTGCTGAGCATTCCAAGTCCTGGGGACTTCTTTGTTTTCAAGTGTACGCAGCTTGTACGCTCCTTTCCCAAGGACTTCGTCTATGACGTAGGGTCCCTCCCATTTGGTAGTCAGTTTGCCCGGTCTTTCTGCGTTAGATGCCTCATTGTCTCTCAGGTCATAGTCCCAGGGGTTGAAGGTGCAGATTATGACCTTGCTGTTGTAGTATTTTTCTAGTTTGGTCTTGTATTTTGCCTTGTGGATTGCTGCCATCTCTCTTCTTTCTTCTAGAAGGTCCAAATCCAACCTTCTTTCTTCTTCATTGTTGACCATATTCATCGAGAGCATCCTTGGAGATGGCAGGCCGATCTCCGCGGGTATCACGGCTTCAGACCCATAGACTAGGCTGAACGGTGTTTCGTCGTTGCTTGTCTTTGGCATAGTCCTATGGGCCCATAGTATGCTGGGAAACTCATCAACCCATCCCCTTCGCTGCATCCCGAGCCTCGCCTTAATACCATCCATGATACTTTTGTTTACTACCTCCACTTGACCATTTCCCTGTTGGTGTGCCACCGTGGAAAAAGTATGTTTGATGTTCAGCTCTTTAAAGCAGTTCTGGAGATCTTCAGTAGCGAAGTTTGTTCCATTGTCGGTTATGATTCTCAGAGGTAGGCCTAAATGACAAATTATTTCCTCCCAGATGAACCTTCACACCATTGTAGATGTGGTTGATGCTAGTGCCTTTGCTTCCACCCATTTTGTGAAATAGTCTACTGCGACTATGATAAACTTCACTGCTCCTGGGGCTTCTAGAAAAGGACCAACCATATCTATTCCCCACTGCTGGAACAGCCATGCCGTTGTTACGGGGACCAGTTCATTTTTTGGGCGCATTGTTTTTGGGGCGTGCCTCTGACAACCGCTGCATTTCCTTAGGACCTTGACTGCATCCAGGTGCATCCCTAGCCAGTAGTAACCCGCGTTCATTACTTTTGCCACCACCATTCTTAGTCCGACATGAATGCCACAAATGCCCTCATGTATTTCGCGAATCAAATAATTGGCATCTTCTGGATCTACACATCGCAGTAACGGTCCAAGGTACGACTTCTTATACAGAATGCCATCGGACATTTGGTAATGTTCGGACTTGTACTGTACCTTTCTTACTTCAGCTTTGTTCTCGGGCAGTATTCCAGACTGGAGATACATGATAATCGGAGTCATCCAGGATGTTTCCCCACGCTGGATTACGTTTACTTGCCTCAATGGGTTGCTTAGAACTTCAATGCGCACGTCTTTGGCCAGATGCTGGAAACTGGTTGATGCGAGTTTGCTCAGTGCATCTACTGGCTTGTTCTCGCTCCTGTTGATGTGATGCACCTTGTAAGACTTAAAGCTTTGAAGCAGAGTTTTTGCTTGCTCTAGGTACAATGCCATGACGTCTCCTTTGGCGTCGTATTAACCGTTGATCTGTCCTGCTACGAGCATGGAGTCTACGTGCGCTTCTATGTGTTTAACTCCCATGTTGATTGCTAACCGCAACCCAGCAAGAAAAGCTTCATACTCAGCCTCATTATTTGTGCTTTTGAAGTCTAACCGGATGGCGTATGTGAACTCATGTTTTTCCAGGCTTACCAACCTAAGTCCTGCGCCTGCGCCGTCTTCGTTAGATGCACCATCCGTATATAGCAGTCATGGTTCTTCTGAATGTTGCTTTTCGACCTTCTCCATTGCCTTGCATTCCCTCTCTTTGTTGTCAGGCACCTCTGTTAGGAAATCAGCCAACACCAGACCCTTGATCGCTGGCCTTGGTCTAAAAACCACGTTATGGCCTCCCAGTTCTATTGCCCACTTTGCTAACCTTCCGGATATCTCAGGTCTTGCGAGGATGTTACCGATGTTGTAATTCGTTAGAACATGAATGACATGGTTGGCGAAGTATCCGCGCAATCGCCTGGACGCGTGGATCAGTGCGAGGACCAACTTTTCCATTATGGCATATCTTGTTTCTGGGTCATTCAATGTGTGAGATAGGTAATATATTGGCGTATGCACGCCTTGTTGATCGACTAGTAGGACTGCCCCTACCGCTTTTTCTGATGCTGACAGGTACATGACCAGCGGTTCACCTTTCATTGGTGCTGTCAGCGTTGGCAATCGTATAAGACAGTCTTTCATTTCTCGAAATGCATGCTTGGCTTCCGGGGTCCATTGGAACTGGTTCTTCTTTACACAGTTGCGGCGGGTTTTGATGAATGGGAAAGATTTTGCTGCGTGATTGGCAAGGAAGCGGTTGAGTGCTACTAACCGTCCGGCCAACTTCTGCATCTCTTTGATCGTTGATGGTGAAGGTATCCGCTCTATCGCTTTCACTTTCTCAGGATTGACCTTGAACCCATCCTTTGTAACGATGAAACCCAGGAACTTCCCTTCTTCCATTCCGAAGGAGCACTTTGCTGGATTCAGTTTGATATTTACCCCGCGCAACGTATCAAACATTTTTTGGATGTTCACCAACATCAAATTTTCTTCCTTAATCATAATGACCAAGTCATCCATGTATACCTCGACGTATTTACCGATGGCATCGCTGAATATTTCGTTCATCAATCTTTGATAAGTTACGCCTGCATTCTTCAGACCGAAGGGCATTTTTGTATAGCAATACAATCCTGTTAGTGTGCGAAATGTCGTTTTGTCCTCGTCTTGGATAGCCATCTGCACCTGATGGTATCCTTTATAACAATCAAGGAAACATTTCCATCTGAAAGACGCTAGTGAATCGATTTTTTCGTCAATTTCTGGCAGAGCATAACAATCGCGCGGGCACGCTTTGTTAAAGTCTTTATAATCCAAGCACATTCTCCAACCGCCATTTCCTTTTGGGACCACTACTGGGCTGGCTACCCAAGTTTGGTAACGAACTTCTCTAATGATACCTGCGTTTAGAAATTCCGTGATTTTTTCCTGCATGGCATAGTGCTTTATGTCTCCCAGATGACGTTTCGTATGTACCACTGGTTTGGCATTTTCCGAAACATTCAGCCTGTGTTCTGCTATATGTCGTGGGACGCCAACCATATCAGCTGGTGTCCAGGCAAACACATCCATGTTTTCAAATAACAACTTCTTTAGCGCCGCGCGCGTGAGATCGGACATTGCTGGGCCCAAGGTGACAGTTTGTTCTGGATACTTGTTGTTTAATATCCATTTTTCAGGTTCTGCACGCGGTGTGGGCTTGCTTGTTTTTGCTGGTGTCACACCCCGATTTCCACGTGTTACCGGTGGGGAGTATCGTGACGTGGTTGGCAACATAATAGTCAAACAACACAATATTTAATATCCACAGCGGAAGCAATTTAAAGATACATTTCAACCGAATAAAATATTGTAATATCGTGTATCACAAACAGTTGAAAGTTTATCCACAGATGGATCGAAAATAAGAAACAGTAGTTCAACAGACTTTAGGCATCTTAAGCTTGCGAGACTTCTATTGATGCTAAGGAGAAATCCCAGCCAATTACGCTTAGTACCTGTATTTAATCTTTTTGGGAAAATACGTCAGTTTACACTGGTAAATACAATCAACTAACTCATTTCGGAAAATGATTAAAAATTGATTTGGATGCACGTGGCATAAACATTTTATAACTTGGGAGAATTATTTAAATATATAATCTTGTGAATGAATTACATGTTCCTTGTGCGTTTAGTAGCCCGGATCATGTCAGTTTACGCTTAGTACCACATTATTCTTTTGTGTACTGACGGGTGTACGCCTACACCCCGCGCTTAAGTCGTGGCCATTTCGTAAAATGATGCCAGGGATATCCGGGACATGGTCATTAACCCCCCAAAGGCTTTAAGTAAACAAGACGATTTAAACGGGCCGATCAAATTATTCAATTAACCACCAAACGATAGAAGATTTGATGCCCGACCAAGCGGTATTTTATATATCGTAACCCAAGCCCGTATAGGGAAAATAAGTTAAAAGTATTTACCTGAGCAAAGTAATAATCACAATAAGCAAATGAAAGTAGCTTTTACTGGTCCTCCTAATCTGGAACGAAGGTTTATAATAACCTATTAGAGTCCTAACGGGTCTTTAGTTAAGCTTAAGCTTAGACCGGTTAGTTTCAAAGATACGGTTCGTACGCACGATTTAGCGAAGACCGGATAGAATGTGATTTAGACCCGAAAAGTTCAGAGACTTTCTTAATATGGGTATTTCATACACATTCTGGATTTTGAGATAAAACCGATAAGGTTTGACCCGTTTCGGCTAATTTATGTAAACTAGTTACATAAACCGAACCGAACGCGTAATAAGCGTAACGGGTAATTATTAGAGCCATATACAGGTTTCCTAAGTTAATATGCTTCAAATATGTTGTGACATTAGTAAGATGTCTTTTATTATGCCCGAAACGAATTTAAACACAACCTATGCCTCGCTGGGGTAGTTTGGTCATTTTCAAGGTTATAAAAGAGTCTAAGTATTAACCTGAGTTACAGGTCTGATATAATCAGAAAAATTACTTAGTTTACTAAGTTATAACAGTAGGGTAAAGTATATATGTGAAATTTATCAATTATAACCAAACTATGCACCGTAGGGGCATTTTGGTAATTTCACATAAGCCGTAAAGCTCAAAACTGAAGTCTGAGTTAAATAACTTTTGCTTACTGTTAAAATATTATAATTTGCCCAAAATATCAGTAGGTATCAACCCTTGTATGTTTAAAATAGTTCTAGTACATACTATGCGTTAAAAACGCTTAAAAAGGCGATTAGAAGCCATTTCCGGGTTCTATATATAAAGCTGATATTTTTATTATTCCAAAAGGCTTAAAATAATTTATTTATCATATGCGATCAGTAGCAAAATGTTTGGAGTCAATTAGATATGTAAAACTCATTTTATAGCCCGTAAGGGCAAAACCGACAATTACCGGATTAAGCCTACGACTATAAGTTATGCTCAGCCTAAAATTAATTAAAAATCTTCAAAAATCCCAAAATAATATATTACATCAGTGGGTAAGAAGTTTGATATCAAAAAGTGAATTTATATAGGCTATACGCTAATTACGCCGTTTAATTAACATAAAGCTTCTTAATTACGCTAATGAGCATAACTCTCAATCTACACCTCAAACTGATGTCAAACTTTGCATACAAGTTTATATATCAGTAACTAAGGTTTCTACACTTTTACATTTTCAAAAATCACATTTTAAGGTGAAAAGGGCATAATGGTCAACATATGAGCAATTAACGGAATCATGCGTATTAATTGGTTAACTAATGAACCATGGTGTATAATCACAGAGGGTTATACTAGCATGTAACCTGGTCCAAATGAAGCTCTAAGGTATTTCTAAAACATACCAAAACGGGTCAGAACTGAAGTCAAAGCAAAAGTCAAAGCTTTGCGACTTTCGGTTCCGAACCGGGTCTAAACAGTAAATTGTCGAGTTGAACATGTTTAGACATGTTCTACACTAATTACCAAGTTATATTAATGATCAAACAGGTTGTATGTGTTCTACATTGCTAATCATGCATAATTTAGAAATTAAGTATCCTGTTGACTTTTTATTAACAAGTTTGACCCGACATTTGACCTAGTTAGAGTGGGAATCAGGGGGAACTCTTTTAAGGGTTTATTACCCACATAATTACCAACTTATAACTACTTTCAATTCGACTAATCACTGGACCATTATTGATTAATCTTGAAGTCAACCGTTAATTACGACGGTTTGACTTTTAAGCTAAAACTAAGCAAAAACTTAACTAAGGAAGGTTAAGCAAACTTACAAGAGTCCTATGAACGACCAGAGATCACTTGAGAGAAGTCTTGAGCTCTAGAAATGATCAGGAATGCAAGAATGAAGGTGTGAAGAATGTTTGCAACTTAGGAGCTTTATATAGTGATTAAATCACCATAGATTGTTGACATCTAAGTCTACAACTGCCCACAATTCATCCACAAGTGTCCCTAGTGCTCTAGGAACTGTTTAAGGGTCGCCCACAATGTGAAAATATATGTTAAAGGTCGGTTAAGCGCGAATACCGGAAGCTGTTTAAAGTTTCTGAATCTGGGCGATTAACGCGGCCCGCGTAAGATGTTGTTGAGTTTTACGCGGCCCGCTTGGGCCTTCTGATCAGATTCCACATTTTCAAGTTTCCGCATATTTGTCCCTTGGCTCTTCGAAAGGTCAACTAGCTTATATTTTTGCATTTTGACCCCTTCTTATTTACCTACAAGGGCTTTAAGACTTGTACCCACTTTGCCACGTCCCTGGACATTTCTGGTTAACCCGAAAAGTCACAACTTTCAACGTTAACGCTTTAACCCCTTGCATACGAATTTGATCATAACTTTCTCATACGATAACGAAACTTTATGAAATTTTTATCGTGCATTCTAGTGAGCATAATTAATCGTTACAAAGCTTCGGGTTTGCTAAAAGGTCACTCAGAGGTATAACTTAAATATGTTAACACATTTAACCCCTATAGTTTGTAATCTCTCACTTTTAGCTTCGCATGATCCATGATGTATTCGTTTGACGCTATAAACATCATGTAGGGTTAATGTACAATATATTTATTCACTGTTGACATTTAGAACTCGTATATTAACATACTTTCCATGATTTTCAACTTTAGTCCTTTCAGAACATTCTTTCACACGTTCAATCATATGACACGTGTCAACACATTATAGGACGTGAATTTTCGAGGTGTTACAGCTGGTCTGATTTCATCAGTCACGAGGACCTCTTTGCTGGCATAGATTATGGCTACCCTTGTTTCCATCGGGAAACCAACGATTGAATGTGGCCCTGAGCAGATCATGCTAAAATCTCCCTGAGATTCTCTTCCCAATAGGATGTCATGCCTTGAGTTTGCTGGTAAAACCATAAATGTGACTTCTTCTGTTCTTGAATTTCTCCCATCCAAAAATAGCACCAGAAATGTTATCTGACCGAGGGGAAAACAGCCTCATTACAAAACCAGTGAGTGGGTAATCCACTGGCTCTAGGCGCACTTTGTCCTCCTGTTCTAGTTGATTAAAGCACTATTCATAGATAATGTCTGCGGTGCTCCCTGGATCTATGAAAATGTAGTCAGTCTGGTAATGGCCGAATACTCCAAGAATGACTGTAGGTCTTTGCTCCCTCAGACCTCCTCTTACCACTGGGAAAATGACTTGTTCCTAGCGCCAAGAGTCGTCTTGGGCACGCTTGTAGTTCTTCCGGGGTCTCCTTTGCCCCCCTTGGATCATGTGGGTTTCCAGTTTTCGAAGCTTTTTGTTGTCGGGCCCTTCTTCCCTTCTTTGGATCTGACGATTGTCACTTTTCCCCCTTGACCAGATGTGTGAGGTTGCCATTTTTCAAGGAGCGTTCTATTTCCTGCCTAAGGCTGATGCAGTCATCTGTAAGGTGACCGGTGTCTTTATGGAATTCACAGAAGAGGTTTGGGTCTTCCCCCTCTTGTTTCTCATCTGCAAAGGAGGTTTGAATTGGTGATTTTCTGTTGACAGGACCTCTGAAAGAGTTTTTGTCAAGGGTGTCCATTGCTTTTCCCTATTTTCTTTTTTAACTTTTTTGCGATAACTGATCTGACTGATCATGGCGTGTGCGTCCTCAGCTGGCGGACTTCGTTCTCTATAACCAGATGTTTTCCAAGGCTGACCCTTGCCTTTCTTGTTTCGCCTATCGTGGTGGTTGTAACTGTGCTGACGGCTATCATCGTCGGTCAGTTGTTTGTCAGTTCTTGCAATTGTTTTCACTGCTTCGATGAAAGTATCCCAATCTTTGGGGCCCCCATCTCTTCCTTTAACTTTCTTGATCAGGTCATCACATTTTACAGCCCGTATAAAGTGTGCGCGCATCATTTTTTCCCCTACATCCCTGATTTCTAGGCACTCTTTGTTATATCTAGTGATGAAGTCTTCAACACTTTCATTATCTTTCCTCCAGATGTTTAGACAATCTGCTGGGTCTTTGGTCTGCCTGCATTGTTGGGAAAAATGTGCGAGAAACTTGTGTCGGAAATCCATCCAGGATTTGATCCTTCCTTCAGGTAGGCTGTCGAACCAAACACGCACCGCGCCGACGAAGGTTTGCGCGAAAAGATGACACCAGGTGGGTAACGTCCAACCACCTACTAACCCTGTGTTGTTGAAAACTTGGAGGTGGTCGTCCGGGTCTGTTAAGCCATTGTATTTGCTCACATTGTGTGGCAGTTTTGCTTTATCAATATCAGCTGTTGCAATCTCTCTGATGAACTTCGACTTTTCAGCTATGCCTTCTGGGTGATAGCTTAATGAATAGTCATGTTCTGCGTTTGGGTTGTACCCTGCGCGCTTGTGAGGTTTATACGCTTCGTGACTTGGTGGTAATCTGCTGAATACCGTGCTTTCTCTCTTATACGTCGTGTCATCACCTTCATTGTAGCTGTCCCATTTATCATTTATATTGCGCGGGCCCAGACGGCTGTGTACTTATTTCTTTTGTTGGTGAGTATGTTACATACGGTTACTTTCAGTTTCGCCATAAGTGTCACGCGTGTCGTGCGCGCTTTGTCTTCTTATGTTGGGTACTTTCTCATGTTGTTGGTTCCGTGCGTGTGTTTGTTGAGGGATATGGGTGCTTGGTGGCTTTTGTGATGGAGTTACAAAAGCGGACTGATTAGCTTGCGCTTGAAGCAAAGCTTGTTGTGAACTGAGTTGAACATAGACAAGGTTCAGGGATGCTGTTTGGTTTGTGCACCAGGAGGCCAGAGTTTCTCCTTCAGGTAACCCTAATAGTGCTGAGAAGTTGAACTGTGCCTGACCCGATGGTGCTGAAGGACCAGCTCCATGGTTTGGCGTTGAAACTTCTGGAAGTGGTTGATTGACTACCCCAGGTGGTGTTTGGAAAACAGCTCCGTTTGTGGTTTGATTGATAACTCTGGAAGTACTTACAAAGATATCGGGCATCTCATTGATCACTGGTCCTTCTCTAACGGGCTCGTTCCCTTGGTTCCTTTGGACGTGAGCCGTGCCCATCATCAACTCAAAGGAAGAGCTTTCTCCGTCTATGTGAGGAGAAGGATTTGCTTCAGTCATTTAGAGAGTGTTTTTGAAGAAAAGGAGATGAAAATGGTTTGCAAAAAGATGCGGTGGGCGCCAATGATGAAACACTGGTTAACACCGATGGTTAACTAGCTGGGTCGTCTCTTATGTGGGTTCAATCTCCTTCTCTACTCGCCTAAAACTGAGATCCTGCAAAACAACAACACCGTTAGCTCGTTAAGAGGGGAATATGGGGGTTCCCCTCTTAACCAGGCTCCGGCGTGAGAATAAGTACTGCTCTGAGGAAGAAATGGTGTGTGTTGTAGGTGAAATGTAAGGAGAACGGAATGTTTAACCTGAATGATGAAGGGTCCTATTTATAGCCGGAGGGTGAAGGAGGGAGGAGAGGCCTTGCTAGCTGCTATTGGGCGCCAGCTGTCCGACCAAGGAGAATATCCTCTTGGTCTCCTTTGATGCGGTCAGGATAGTGGTACACGTGGCGCGCCGTTATTTGCCCATTCAGGAGAATTCGTACTATAGCTGTCAGTCTGCCCCCAAGTTGTGTTGCAAGTCTACATGGCGTCCGATTAATGGTGACACGTGTTGTCCTTTTTGTCTGGAGGAGCATCTTCGGTGCCACCTTGACGTCTTCCAGAAGCTTCTAGAAGCTTCTGGATTTGTTTGTTGATGTAGGCGCCATGTAGGACGAGGAAAGTGGTGTGGTTCTTGCCATACGTACATGGAATTGGGACCATACCACTTCAAGGTTTCTTCTTGACTAACTTCGTTGGAAGCCCAGTCTTTATTCCAATAAAAAAACAAGAACGCACCTGACAGTACCAGGCTCTGGAACAAATGTGGGTCCCGATGAATTTGGCATAGATTCCACAATCAAAGTTATTGTATTTTGGGTTATTGAACCGACTAACATCGATGGTGTGTTTTTTCTTGGTTTCCCTAATTTTGGTATTTACGATTTATGATGCCATGAGTTTATTGCATTGTCATTTTGGAATATCAGGTTACTTCGATAAATATGCTACAGAAAAGGAGGATCTAGTTAGATCACTTGAAAGATCGAGCTTAACAATCTTGATTTTGGCCTCATACTCTTAAACACGGAGCCAGACTATAATCTTGTAATCTTGAGTCCACATATGACAACAAGATATTTTAGCGAGTGGTATGACACTTATTATACTGTTCTATATATCCAATCAGCTGATATAGTTTAACAATTTCTATATTTTTTTGTTAAATATGTATAATTGTGTAAGTATATTGGTATATATGTATTAGGTTATCCCCCTTCCAGCCCAGTTGGTTTCCCTTGTGGTGGTTGGGCCGGCTTCCTCCTTGTGAGGTCGCCGGTTCGACTCCCGGCTGCGGTATTTTGGGGGGGGACGTCCCGATGATGGATCGTTTCTACCGAGGCATGGTTCGATCCGGAGGGCAACCCGGTTTTCACCCAGCTGTTACCCCAGCGGTTTTACCCGTGTGGGGGCAGTATGGTTTCCGGAAGAAGGTCAGTCTCCGTACGCTGCCAGGGCCCGATAGAACATCGCGTCCGTAACATGGGACTGACAGGGGATTGTCTTTGACAAGAACCCGGTGACCTATAGGTCCTGTACATAGAAAGTCACCCTTCAAAAAAAATATATGTATTAGGTTGGACATATTGTAATCCAATGTCTCTTCACAAATCTTTTTCGGTACAGTTACATTTGTCTAATTGTCGGTACTATTGTGAACCTATTGTAATCCAATGTCTCTTCACAAATCTTCTGCTTAGTAATGATGTGGCCAAAATAATGTCAAATACCAACTTTTTTATGGTGTCTGTGCATGTAGATATGCAATGCAGTTGCCGTGGCCAGTGGCGGACCCATAATTTTTTTCCTGGGGGTGCGGAATATTTTCAAAAATTTTAGGCCCCTAGCTGTATAAAAATATCAGTTCATAGCGGGTTGGGTCGGGTCGGATCATGTAAGAAAAAGAACATCAAACTAAAATTTATAAATCATCAAAAACACGTTAAACGTCATTACAAATTACAAACGTATTTAAAATTGTGCCCTACAGTTTTTTTTTGAAATATATCCAAAATATCATCTAAAGATACTAAATACGCCATAAGTTCATTGCATTCTTACTCATTGTTCCTAACACATATAATTTGCTCCATAAGTTCATAAAACAACACTAAACACTTAAACAAAATAAACAATCATGTTCAACCATAGCCCATAACTTTCAATTATATTTTTAAACATTCAAGCCCTAATATTAAATGTTGATTACTTGTAACTAATCATTTAAACAAACAAAGCTATAAATAAAACAACAAAATCATTTAACTACAAGTCTAGAACAACAAAAAAATCAAAAAAATATAAAAAGATTAAACCCTTACACATCTATATTTTCTTCTAATCATCACATAAAACAAAATAAATAAATAAACCATACTAGTTCCATATTGGAATTCTGACGTAATATGGGTCGGTCCAACCGGAATTTTGGTTTTTTCGATAATAAAAGCCAATGGGTCGTGAGTAGTGGCGTCAAGTCGCTGGGAGTTTTTTTGGGGGCAGGATTTGGAAATGGAATGGGTAGATGGGTTTGAGTTATTTTATTTAGTTCAAATTTCTTTAGGTTGGGTTTGGGCTTGTGTTAATAAAAATTGATTGCAGATTGGGGTTTGATTTGATTAAATAATTAAGGGAATAAGTGGTTAATAATTATTATTTTTCTAAGTGCGGCGGTTGAAAATTTTCAAGGGTGCGGGTGAAAAATTCCAAGGGGTGCGGTCGGGATTTCCAGCGAAAAATAACACTTAAAAATATTTTTGCATGGGGTTCGCCTGCCCACCCTTGGCTTAGGGTGGGTACGCCCCTGGCCGTGGCCAAAATCATGAATGCCACTCTTATTCTGGCCGTGTTAAAGCAAGACCAGATATGGAAGGACCAAACGTGAGTTATCTTTAGTTCTTTACACTTTACCAGAAAATCTCATATTTCGTGTGTGTCAACTAAAAGTTTGACAATCGAAGATCATCAATGTTGATACACACATTATATTCCAAGTAAGTTTGTGTATTTCAAGGATGTAGTTATCGCAAAAATACCATTTCTGGAGTGACTCGTATGTTTATGTTCGCACACTTGAAATATTTAGCCTGTTCTTGATCTCTATAATTATTCATGAAATTAACATGTATGCATGTTCTTTTTACAGAAAACTAGGATTGTGTAACACCCCGTGTTTCGAAAGTCAAAGTCAAAGTCAAGATTGAAGTCAAAGGAAGAAAAGATTGCTAATTGCGATCTGTCACTCCTTACTCAACTACTGTTTTAACTTCTTTGACTTGTAATCGAATCTATTATTTATTTGCTTAGTTGTATTATGTGGAGTATCTATTAATAATCGAGGTTTAATCGCTATTTAATCGCATATTTATCATAAATCGACTTATCGTATATCGCTATCGCATTCGCAACTCGAATTACGTGTTCTGAATATTGTTTCATGTGTGTGTGCACTTATGTGTTACTTATGCATGTTATGTTTATGTTGAGGTGTTAATCGCAATCGCAATCTATCGCGTCGCAATCAAATCGTGAACGCTAAACGCAAGTTAATTATAGTGATTGTATGTTAGATATAGTAGTTATGTTATTTGTGTAACTGATGGGTAATACTATCGCATCGCTTACTCGAATCGCATCGCAACGCTTAGCACGCGAATCGAAACAACAAAACTCATCACGCCGGACACCAGGATCGACTGGCCATCCGATCGGATTGCCATCCGATCGGATTGCCATCCGATCGGATTGTCATCCGATCAGTCCGATCGAGTTGCCACCCGATCGGGCTGCCACCCGATCGAGTTGCCACCCGATAGACCCGACACTTCATCACTTTCCTTTTTGGGAAACCCTATAAATACCCACCTGTCACATCATTTGTGATGTGACAGCTCCTTGTTCGACCAGCCGCACTCAAGCTCTCATTTCTCTCGATTTCTCTCGATTCTTGTAAGTTTCCAACCTAAATCTTGTACTTCTATGATCTACACGCACTTCTTCATCATTTCACCTTTGAATCTTAACTTTTAACCGTGAAATCACCGGATTTGAGGTGTTCTAGGGTGATGTCATCATGGAGTTCTTATGAACTTCAAAGTTTGGCTTCATTCCACTAAGAACAACTTAGATCTGAAGGATTTCTAGATGAATAATCAATTTTTTCGCTTAGATCTACACTTATTCATGGTTAAAAGGATTGAAAGAAGGTTTTCCAACTTTCTTTCAACTATTTTACACTGAATGCACTCAAAACCGATAGAATTGGAGCTCGTTCTGATCTTCTACTCTTTCTTAGTGACGGATTAGTTCAAGATCTGAATTATATCCGAGAGATAACTGATTCGGGTTTGAACATGAACGACCGTCTCGAACCGTGAACCGGTCGGACTAGGGTGGTTCCTGTTCGATCGGATCACTTGGGTCGAGATGGGGTTTTTGTTGTTTAAGTAAGATATCATAATGTCTTGTTCAAAACTGTAAAACTTCAACAAAATCAAGTATCAAGACGATCAGGTCGTTGGGACGGATTGCCGTCCGATCGGATTGCCGTCCGATCGGGTTGCACTTGGTTTTACTCTTAAACTTTTATTCAAACTTTTCAAGGATCTGAACGTCGAACGGATTACCGTCCGATCGGACTGCCATCCGATCGTGTGACGTTTGGGACTTTGACACTTAATCATTTTCAATTTTCAAAGATTACTAGTAACTAACGGATTGCCACCCGATCGGATAGCCGTCCGATCAAGTGACCGTCCAGCTGTGAACTTGTTCTCAACTGAGAAGCCTCGCCAATCGGATCGCCGTCCGATCGAACGACCGTTCGATCGATCGACCTGAAGGGTAGAGATACTTCTCTATTTTTAAAATGCTACAACGAAAACTTCAAAGAACAAACCATCATACACAAACATATCCTTACCAAACAAGGTGTTAATCCAATCGAATGGCCATCCGATCGGATGACCACCCAACGAATTGACATCCGATCGACTGGCCATCCGATCGGATTGCCATCCGATACTTGGTCACTTTCACCGTTTATCGCGCCGCTCATCGTTTATGCTATCGTTAACTGTTCAGGCTAATCTCTCAAGCGTTCCCTTCAATCCAAGGCAGTGTTTATTAAGTTAAACGATATCTGTGAGTATACTCGATCCCTTTTTGCTTTATGCACTTTTGGGTGTTACATACGTTACTTATTCTAAATCACATCGATCACACAACACAAACACTATTTATTCGCTAACCGTTAATGCATGTTATACGTGACTCGATAAATGTCTGTATGTTATGTTTACACATTGATTGATGTCTACCTGCCTTAGCAACGATAGTACTATAGTTTGGACTCAGCACCTGTTCACTCAGGGGTTGTTAAGGACAATACTTCACGTGTTCGCAGTGGCGAACATGTGATGCGCACTCGCTACTCGCAGTCAACTCGCAGTCATTGGTATTGATAGGATCTTTGTCGATAACTTACGTGCTTCACATTATACGTTGTACATGCTGGTTATGCGTAAACGATTTCGAACTCAATTATGCTATTATCAAACTTGTATGCTCACCTTTACACTATGTGTATTAACCTTTATTTTAACGTATGTGGCAGGTGTTTGAATGCTTAGGATGTTGCTTACCTGCTTTTGTGGAATCAAGTAGGACCGAGAGTCTAGAAACAAAGACAGATTATATTTTATTAAATCTGAGTTATCGGAACATCTTTGTTTTGAGAATATCTATGTCTGTAATAATTAGATTACTTAATGGGTTATGGTATGGGACATAATATTAATTATTTGGTAATTTAGTCGTTCTGGAATTTATCTTGACAATCTGTTTCGCTCAGTGTCATGCCCCGATGTTTCCGTCATCGGTTGGGGTGTGACAGATTGCGACCCGCCGCAATGCGGCGGGGATTCTTTAGTTATAACTAAGTCGATCTACGACTCGCACATTATGTTAAACCTGTCAAACGGGAAAAATAGACGATGTAAAAACGTTCATCCACACACGTACGTTGCGTCGTGTTAAACGTAAAACGTTAAACAAAAGACGCACGTTGCGATGTGTTAAGTCACAAAATTTAGAACCAATTATAAAGCGAAAAATTTGTGGAAAATGAAAACTATAAATGACCAAAGTTAAAAGTAAAAAAAGTTGTGAGGATAGATTGCAAAAGATAAAAAGTTTTGGGGTAAAACTAAAAAAAACAAATAGTTTTGGGTTAAAAGTAATTTATGAAATACTTTTGCGTGAAATGTAAAAAAACAATTTTTTGGGAAAACCCCTAAAGCCAAGGTTACAACAACCATTTTTTCTTTGAAAACCCCCCAAAGCACACACCGATTTGCGGCGGGGCGTAAAACGGTGTCAAATAGTACTAATACCACACAACCGTCATCGACCACCAACACTGAGTCGACCTAGGATCTTCGTGTTGCGACGAACCTGTCAAACATGAAAAAATAGAGGTAAAAACGTTGAACCACATATGCACGTTGCGCCTTGTTAACTTGCAAAATTTGAAACAAAACACAAAAAAGTTGAATCACAGTCGTACGTTGCGTCGTATTAAATTGAAAAATTTAGAACTATACATAAAACAAAAATTTGCGAAAGATGAAAAGTATAAGTGACAAAAGTTGTGAAGTTAAATTGCAAATAATGAAAAGTTTTGGGTTAAAGTTAAAAAACAAATTATATAGGGTTAAAATTGTAAAAAGTAAAAACCTTTGGATTAAAAGTAAACAATCAAGATTTTTTTTTGAAAAATTCCCAAAACACAAGTTACAAGTTGTATTACCTAAATTTGTTGCTTATTTATAGTAATAAAATTTGAGGATATATTTGATTAGGACCATTTCATTGACTACTTGAAGGATGATGTGCGAATTGTGCGTGATATTCCATCATGGTTTACTGACAAGTCAGAGCTGTTCACGAGCATAAGGTTCTTGCTCATTCTTTTTTTACACATGTACATGCACTTGAACAGAATATCACATATTGGAATATATATATTGATTATGCTCAATTTGATAGGTCAAACTGGTTAAATAATAATCAATGAATTAATCTCAAATTGGAAAGATTGAACGTCACCCAATCTTAGATCATTTAGTTAAAAAGATTAGCTATTCTTGAAATAATATGGTCTCTTTAATCATATTTGACGCTTATTATATATGTGGAGTCTATTTGACTAATTTTGTAACTATGCATGACAGACATACGGTGAAAAATATCCCGAAATACGCACCCGCACAATTCTACATAAACAATGTCTTGCCTTGGATCAAAGAGAAGAGGATAACGGCGTTAAAGCCTTTTGTAGATCGACTTTAACTACCTTGATGACCCGAATTGATACCGTCCGAATCATAGGTACCAAGGTTTTTTTTTATGGTTTTGATCCATGTAAAACCGGTGTTAATTGCTATATCGAATGCGTGTATATCGAAACGATACCAGTCAAAAGCCCGCCACGTAGCACAGGATTATAATTGAATCTGATGAGTCGGGACACCCGTTGGGTTTGTAACGCTTTGTTCCTTTGAACCAAAAATAACCTAAGTTTGTATTCTGGATATACATGTATTTCTAGTATGGACATAACGAGCATGAAGTTTTGATGAGTAGTAAAGTAGTTAGACGATAGCCCACTTGGTAGATGCTTATGTCTCTTAGAGGTAAGGTCCTAGGTTGAAACCTAGGCAAATGTGTAATTTATAGTAGGAGTAACATTTTCTTTAAAAAAAGTAAAGTAATTAGACTTTAGTATTTTAAGATAAAGTAGGGTTTCAAAACTAAAAATGGCCACCTTGCAATTATTGCAATAAATTACAATTATTTTAACAAAGTATGGGCATTTAGTGTTGTTTTATGGTGACGCTATTCTCTTTGTATAAACAGCTCCTTGTAAGCCATGCTAGTAAACCAAAGGATAGTAGCATGTGTCACCATTCTCAACGCGGGGATCACAACACTTCCTTTGGTGATTTTAAGGGTGTGTACAAGTTCAGTTCAGTTTTGAGCCTTAGGGCTGTTCACGAGCCGAGCCGAACCGGCGGACCTTTGCTCGTGCTTGGCTCGTTTACAAACCGAACTGAGCAGAGCGGCTCATTTAAAATCGAGCCTCAAATCAAGCGAGCATATTCCGAGCAGTAAATATTTCGAGCGAGCGTCGAGCGAAGTTCGAGCGATTTTGACAACCGTGTCGCCCGATTTAAATTTCCTGAGAGAGATGGTGACAATGTTGGGTCTTAAGTTATTATGTCTTTAAAAACATGCACATTTTATGCCATACTATTTTTCTTATGAATAACAATGTTGTGGCCAACAAGGCGATGATTATATAGCACAAACAATTACGTTGAGAGCATGAGACAATCGACTAGGGTAACGACATGAAACATTGAGTCGATGAGCAGACTGTCGTTTATCAGTTTAGGGTTTAACTTTTATATTTGATAATAATTTTTGTATTGGCGTAATTGGGCTAGTACATATAGATATAGTTGCAAACTTGTATATAGTAGACCAAAATCTAATAGAGTGGTATATATAAAACTTTAAATTTAATTTAATTTATATTTAAGTATATATGTATGTTTATATATGTATATGTATGTGTATGTGTATATGTATATGTATATATATACTAATTACAAATAATAATTTGAGCCGAACCGAGCCGAGCGGACCTTTGCTCATGCTTGGCTCGTTTACAAACCGAACCGAGCAGAGCGGCTCATTTACAACCGAGCGTCAAATCGAACCAGCATTTTCCGAGCAATTTCCGAACAAGCGTCGAGCGGTTTGAACTGCCCTATTGAGCCATAACCATAACCAAAACTTTCGATTAAGATATTTCAAAAACCGATAAGTTTAAATTATTTCTTATTAGTTAGTAACAAAACTAAAACAAACGATAAAAATAAAACTGAACACAGATCAATGCAACTTTTTATCTTCACTCTTCCTTACCACAAAAAAACATTTTCATTGTCTTAAATTTACACTAATTACATATTTAATGAAACACCAAGCCTTCATGGTGCAACCTTAAGGCCACCTCAAGGAATATTCAAGAAGAGAGCTCTCACCAACTTAAAATAACATGCAAAAAATAATTCTGGATTGATCATGCTAAGTTCAAGCACAATATGGTTTGACTTGAACGATCAACTACTTTTCAAACTATTGTGGATGTAAATGACATATTGGATATACCAACACACTACATTGGACTAAAAAGATCAGTAAGAATTTGAGTGAAGTTCTTATAAAAGCTCAAAGAGCTGTTTTACATTTCAAGTTCATTGTTGGTACTTGAGCATAACTTAATAGAAGTTTGATTCATTTGTAGCATTAGATGTGTGTTTTAGAAATTTACAACTAAAACAGCAATAAACAATTCATGGACTTTTGATCAAATGATCATTAGTTAAGTTATTCATTTTAACCGAGATGATGAACATCTTGAGTATCTTCTATTTCTTATCTCATATCTTTTGGTGCCAACAGACAAACTAAAGTAGAACTCTTCATCCCTTTTATATATAATCTAAGCTTAGTATTTTACAAGTATTAACACAAAGCAATCTCTTTAAATGTGTTGTTCCAACCTTAACCCAAAAAATGCCAATATACACAAAATAACATTTTTATCATTTGCAGGGGTAGTTACGGCGATAGGGTAGTGCGACGCGACAAAAAAACTCCAACGAACAAAGGTTTACTGTAGAGTGTGACAGTGGTTGCGTAGATAACTGGAATCGGAACAAATTAATGATCAAACCTCATAGAAGCAAGATCAAAACAAAACGGGTAGACAATGATTGGTACGTGAATCGTGATCGGAGTACACGATTGATAACACTCATGGCAGTGGACGGAGGTGTGACGATGACCAGCATCCTTCTAATATGTTCTACCTTGGCAAAAGAAATAGATCATCTAGTTATATAAATAACTCATAGCAATTGGTACATATGGAGGATATCAACGACAAAAACGACAAAACTGAGGTAAAATCCAAATAGCATATATAAAAATATAATAACAGTCACCATGGCTTCACACTGGTCCAAGTTGTATGCATTTCAATGGTTCCGTAGTGCATTTTGTTTACATTTGTCAATCCTAGATGTCAGTAACAAGGAAGTTTTCAGATAAGGTCACATGCAAGAAAGAAAAAAAAACATCAGAATGTTCACATTGTTATACATTCAATTTATCCTTAGTTTTTTTGTTCATGTTGAGCCTATATAGGAATATGAATTGAAACTGATGGGGATGTGAGTCATGAATGTAATGAAGGAGCCCATGATTACAAATTTATGATGAGACTGAATTCAATTGATTGCATTGGTTTCAAACCGTTAAGACTTCCTCATTTTCTTTTGGATTGGGTAGGTTACAGTTCGGTATGTACTCACCAATAATAAATCATTTATGAGAATGCTTATTTGTATTAATGAATGAAATTATTAGTGTTATTAATTAAAATTTTTATTTAATACATTTAATATATATAGATATAGATTAGGGTGCCGAAATCTCTAAAATGCCCATAAAGTGTCTTAAATTTATGGACAATGTGCAAGTTTATACCCTCTAAAATAGCTTAGCTTTCTTGTACATGTTGCTTCAAAGTGTGTACACAATGTAAAATTACCATAAGGGTAGAAAACCTAGTTTGCTTAATAAAGTAGTATAGATTATTAAGTAACAATAACATTTTTTTTTGCATATATATCTTTTTTTATTAATATTAGTACTAGGAAAATCCTAACAAATATATCCCATTAACTAGGTAGTTATAAGGTTAGTATTTTAAACCCTAAATATAGTTATGTTAAATCAAGTCACGACAATATTAAAATTTCGTATTTATATTTATTAAGGTTCAGATCCGGGTTTCGATGTAAGTCGGGTTTGAAGACCCGTTTTTGGCGGATGTTACAATTTATATATGGACATAATAATAAACGTTGATTAGAATTTATGAGGATTAAAATACGCACAAGACTCTAGGAGGATCATATTTTAAATAAAAAAGAAAGAATTAAAGTATAGTTTGTGTAGGTGATCAACAAGAAGAGAAATCAATGTCGCACGGTTTTTAAATAATTATATATATATATATATATAATGTTACCGGTTTTTAAATCTGGTTTGACCGGTCCAACTGGTCCGACCTCTGAACCGGTAATGAGACCAGTTCAACGTCCGGTCCGGTCGTGAAAACATTGCGTAATACTAGAAATGTTACACGCAAGAATCCTAAAACTTGCCTAGGGATGATTTCTTGCCATCTTCATTGACAAATTCATGATGCGTTAAAGTAGGAAATGAGAGTTTTATGAACAATGAGATGGAGAAAAACTGATTTGATAGCTAGCTTTCATGGCTTTTGATTGATGCAGGGGTTAAAGTTGACAAGCTAAAGTGTTTAATTGGTGTTTTAGTGGTTTGTATATAGGTAACGTGTTTACTTTGAGTATGTTAATGATTTGTAGGTCAAAACACGGTTTGGATGGTGTTTGTGAAGGATTTGAATGAAAACTAAAGAAAGAGGTAGAGTTGAGCTGAACATTGCGCTAGAAACAATCAAAATTAAGTTGAACATTGCACCAGAAATAGTCAAAACTTCATTTGGGTATATCTTGAGCTAGGAAATGAGTTTTGGGGCTTATATTATATGCATTTGGGATAACTTACTGAGATGAATCCAAATATAAGCTTTTGAAAACCAAAAAAATGAGTATTGGCATTGCCGATGTGTCTAGTGGTTTCGGCAATGCGTTTCGCATCGGTAGGCCTCAGATTCATGCGTTTGGCAACAACTAAGTGTGTAGGCACAACTGGGGATACGTCACGACGCCCCGAACGGTTTCAGATTTGGATTTTTTTTTTCAATTTTAACCCATAAAGGCGAGTTATGAAGGGGGTTTCGTTTAATTTTTAATAAAGTTAACCCTTGGACCATTCCTAATCATTCTTGGCTTATCTTAGAGCATTCTAATCATCCAATTAAAGAATACAAGACCGAAATTAAAGATTCTATCATGATTTCCACCACAATGCTTGGTTGATTCCTCACAATCATTCCCGGGTGAACGATTGTAAGTAGTCTAGGGTTTTGTTTACATGTATGGTTTGATAGAAACATATGGGTAATCTTTTGATTGTAACATGGTATGAATCATTTGTTGGTATTGTTAGGAACTCATGGTTGTTAATATTTTCTTACATCATGGACTATGTGAGATGATAATTGTTATTAATTTTGATTTGTACTAGAGTTTGTGTGGGTTGTTCTTGATTAATAAACATACTTTTGTCCATTGATTGATGAATGCTAATGTCTAAGATCAATGATTATCTTTTTCACAAACTCAGTAAATTTTTGGTGTTCTCAACTTGATCAAACCATCTGTGTGAATTAATCCTAGATGCTTGTTAATCCGAAACCTCCTGGGTGTTATTGCTTCTAAAACATTATATACATCTCATTTTAATTTACCATTTTTGATAATCATCAAATTAGTTACAACCACTATTTATGTAACACAATCACTCGAATCACTTTGCAGTTAAACTTTTAAATCAATTATTAAAGATTACAAGCAAGCTTCATGATTACTTTCAACTTCATAAATGACCCGCTTAATGAACTAAACGTAAACATCGACCACAAACTCTTCGTGATTTGACACCCTTCTTGCCACTAGCTATATAGCTAAGGGTACCGAGGAATACATTCTTCTAACTCTATCGTTAACTGGAATCTCGACATCTGATCAATGATACAATCACTAATAGAGGCCAATATGTATAGATGCAATGAAACACGATAACATCATTGAGACACTGACCCAAAATGCAGAGCCATCTGGGAAAACGAGATAGTCCAAGAAACTGATTTGGTAATACAACAGAACACGTTTACGATTTATGTAATAAAAAACTTAAATGCATTTAACTTTTGTAACACATAATGTGTTTAGGGTTTTATGGCTTATCACTATTTATATAGTGTCACATGTTTTAATTTGTTTTTCTTAATTTATGTGACACCTTGATATAATACATACGTTAATTATGAATTAGAATTACTTTATGCTTTCATCGCTCTGTGATGTAACATGTAATAAGTTGGCTTATCCATTGAATGTTTGCAACGATGCTCTTAACAATTGACTACCTCTTTAAGTTACCTTATAAATGCATTACACTGCCGCAACACAAGGCAGGTAAAATCCTAGTTATATACATGTGGTGACTCTATAGTGACTTCTAATTTATTTATTTTTTAAAAACTCAATTGTTTTATATTACTGTTATAATAATATTTTATTATCATAATTAGTCCAGATTTTGACTATCGCTTTTAACAATTTGTATACAATTTTTATAAAACCGAATATACACTTGCGACGTGGTTACTTTTATAACTTTATCTACATGCATATTTAAATTTGCTCCAAACAAAGTTGTGAATACTGAGGTACAAATGATTAAAACACAAACATACAAGTCATCAAAGGTGTCTCACCGTTTAGTTTTGTTTTATTATATGTAAAGTGACGCTATTTATAGTTTTTGTTATTTTAGTAATATTAATATAACATTTTTCAAGATCTTGGATACCATTGTGGCGTGTTTTTTTATATATAGTTTGATAAAAGTTTAATTCGAACGAGTAAAATATACTTGATTTTTTTGTTCTTTTCCATGACGAACCGAACCACTACCGACTAAATGCCATCGATAACAATTTGTATTCGTTTGTATGGTCTTCTCAATATGATGGTAGAGAATTCATTGAAGATAGATTCTTATTCGCAATAAAGTATTTTTTTAATACCGTAAAGTATGTCGAGCGCCGGTAACCAAACTGATACCGACTGAACAACATCGATACCTATATTTGTTTTTATGGTTTTCAATCGCTGTAAAAACTATCCTCCTGGGCAAATCTTTTTTTTTTAAGTGTATGAATTATACCAATTTATATAATCTTAAAGATGAATGTCGGTGCCTAGACCAAATGACTATATATGTCCTCACCCAACCAACCAAATTACAAACTGCCATGGCTCCTTCTCTTTCTTTATCTCCTGTCTCTGTGTCTCTCTCTCTGTGTTTCTTTGGGATGAACGACTCCTCAAAACCACCACAACCACCACCGCCACCACTCTCTCCGCCGTCTCCCTCCCTCTCCTACCTTTCTCTGAGAAAGGTCGGTGGCATATGCCACCTACCCTATCTCTTTTAAATCACTTTATATGAATTTCTAAATCTTTCAAGGGCTAGGGTTTTGCAGAAACCATCTTGCTGCTCCATCTGTTTTCGATCAAAGTTCCAGTCGCCGCTGCCACCGTATTCCGCCGGATCGCTGCGGTAGCCACCGGTTCACCGGAATCTTCTCTGTTTCAGCTTCAATTCCATACAATAAGGTTTTACTACCGTTCTCTATTTCATGATTTCAACTTCATTTTCTGCTTGCAATATACGAGAAAAAATTATCTGAATACTTTATTGATTACAATTACACTTGCAATGTGAAATGAAGACATGTGGAATCTATATATCATTATGCTAGGTTTTATAGGAAAATAGAGCGTATTCTTTCTTGTAAAGGTGATGCACTCTAACTGTTTGATAAAATGCCTATGAGAACATTCTGATCCCACATCTTTTCACATAAAAAATTAACATTTTATATGTTAGAAAGCATGATTTAGGTCTCTTTTTAGGAGTAAGGAACTATCCTGAAATATAGATGCTAAGTTGTTACTACAAACACATGTTGCTGGCTGAATATACTTATTTTACACTTAGTTTGTGAAGAAAACTTTAATTAACAAGATTAGGAATTTCATTTTTTTGCTGCCACTATATGTCGGTTTGAAGTTTTTGGCGATAAAGGTTTAATTTGTCGTTTGAATGACCCTGGATTCTATCCACACATTTCTTAGTGCTTTACCCTTTTGCAAAATGGGCTGCTATGATGCTATCAACCCATGCCGAGAATAGCTTGTCATATGCTGTTTGTTAGCACTATTTGTTAATGACTAAATGGATCTGTTATGAGCTTTATAGACTGTTTGATTTATCTCTCTTCATGTGTTGATTTGGATTTTGTTTTGAGAATAATTGTCATTTTATTCTCTACACATTTTTGTTGTACTGGTTGAGAAATTTATTATATGTTCTTAGATTACATGGTTTTTAGTTTAGAAATTACATGTACCAACTCCACCACACGATTCAAGGGTAGGGTTCTAGCGTGAACAACCTCCCAAGAGTGAACTGCGTGAATAGATATGGACCCTTGATTTCCTTTTTAGTTGTTAAGGGTAGGATTGTAATTATTTAAAAAATTAGATTTAAATCATTATTTTAATAATTGAATTAAGTTACATCTTTCCTAATTTAAATTCATTATCCACATTATGTTTATTTATTAATAAGATAATTATCAAAACAAACTACCAATCACCAGATTTCAATTTTAATTTTTATTTCAGATTTCATCATCAGAATTCAAATTTTGATTTTTAAGATCCACGTAACCTTCATATTTCAACGGTATACACATGTGTACTTGGATATAAATAGAACAATACACATGTGTACTCAGCATCGTACATATGTGTACAGTAATTCACAGGTGTACATCAACATTCAGTACAAAAAAAATTCTGAGATATCACAAAAATAGACGATATACACATGTGTAGATCGCATTTAAACAAATAATTATTTTAATAATTGAATTAAGTTACATCTTTCCTAATCCTTGATTTGATTTGTGAGAGATTTATGCAATCAATTTAAGAGGATAATTGATTACTTGATTTGTGAGAGATTTATGCAATCAATTTAAGATTGAAATTACACATATACCCTTTTTGTATTTAATTAAATGAAAAAAATTAACCAAATAATTACCATTATGCCACTCACATTAATCTCAAGATCATAAAAATCAAGGGCCCAGATCAGTTCACGCAGTTCACTCTTGAGATTTTGTTCACGTTTGAACCTAATCTCACGATTCAAAGTATAGTTCTAATTGCAGTTGCTTAGTAAGCGAATAAGTTAGAGCTAATAAGATCATCTTTGCCTATTTTTCCATTAACTTTTACATTCTCACTTTGCTAATACAGAATAGGAATTAACAAATGGTACCTGGTACGGGTATCGAACCATTAAGATCGTAAATGCATTAAGATCGTAAACAACCATAATTTTACCGACTATAAACAACCTAGAGATCGCCGCCGCAAAGCGTAACAAATCGAACGGAAAACCCTAGTTAGGAAATATTTAAGGTAGTTATTTTTTTTTAGTTTAAATGAAAAGAAAATATAGTACCAAAATTCCCCAAATATTTCTTCCAAACTCAAGTGACAATCGAAAACCCTAATTTGGAAATTATCGGACCAATCTTAACTCTGCGAAGTGGACTGTATGAGTTAGCTTAACTGGGCCTTTTTCATGGCGAAATTCTAGGGTTTCATGACTGAACTCTGTCGAAAACACATTTGAACTCGAAATTCTTCAGAAATTATGTCATACGAAGCTTCAACAATGTCCAACAACATGCAATTAGCATACAACACTGACGGATCAGCTATGTACACCTCCATGAACCGACCTGCAGCGTCTCCGTCACCGTACCACAACCCTAACGGTGCCGGCGCCGGAGAAAATGATTCCATGGCGGTGGTCACGGCGTCGATCGACGGCAGCGGTGGCGTAGCGGTTAAGCGGAAGAGAGGAAGGCCCAGGAAGTATTCCGCCGACGGTTCTGACTCTCCGGCGGCGGTTGACGGTGGTGGCTTTTCGTCTCCGGCGGTGAAGAGGCCTAGGGGTAGACCACCTGGTTCGTTGAATAAGCAACAGCCTGCTGCTTCAGGTATATTAATATTATGTGTTATTATTATTATTATATGTTGTTTGCATTGGAAACTAGACAATTGTTTAATTAGTTGGTTAAAAAGGATGAATATTATTATTATATGTTGGATATTAGTTTATGTTTATTTTATTTGTTTTATTGTAATATGTGTTGCTTACTTTAAAGGCATGATTGTAAAGTATGAAAGTGTTCATCTTTTTTTTGGTTGGAAACCTAGCTAAGTGTTCATTTATGTAGCCATGAAATGTATTCTTGGAAATTAAAGATTAACTGCTTATCGAGTTTGAAGACGAGTCTCACAAGTGCGAATGTCGAGTTTAAATAGTCAAAAGCATCAATTATTTCTTGAGGGAAGAACTAAGAAGTGCATTATGCACAACTTTTAGCTGACTTTCATTTTAAAGTTTCTATTTTTGCTTCAAAAATCTTTAATATTAGGTATACTATGTTTTGATAGGTTGAAATCTCCCTGCATAGGAATGTCTGTTAAATTTAACTCTCCTTTGGACTTGATTGATAGGAATGTCTGCTATATATGGAAAAAAAACTTGCCTAAGCATTAGGGTTTGCATGGATATTTTTTATTTGTTAAATTCTATTGCGGTTCGAAGTGAAGGTTACCCTTCGGTTTGATTTCTTGTCATTGGTTTTCTTCTCTTCTCTTTTCTTTGGTTACCATAGGACGATATAAGTGACAGTAACTGCATATGTAGTTGCCAATTGCGGTCATAACAATGCTAAATGCAATAGTTCTTTATATCAGCAAAGTTAATCTAACAATAGCTTATTGCATAAAGCATAAGGCCAAATTGGCACCTGAGCAAGTTGTTTGTTCTACATTACTAACACTATGTTATTAAGTTTGTATTACATTCATAATTGGCTAATTGCTAATTGCTTCAATCATTACTATCACTATGTTATTAAGTTTGTATTACATTCATAATAGGCTAATTGCTTAAATTAGTAAAAATGATGTGAAATAAACAATTTGCAGGTTCACCAGGAGTGGGGTTCATGCCGCATATCCTTGATGTTAAAGCTGGAGAGGTGCATTTATGAACCTTTTGTGTTTCTTTATTTGATTTATTTTTAACTAATAAGCTTTTCAAATTTCTCTTCTAGATTGTTAACGAAAGGTCGTAAATAATTTGATTAATTGCAAAGAAAGGTTTCATCTATTATTATTAGTAACATTACTAAAACTGCAAAGACAGGTTTCATCTATTATTAATAATAACATTACTAAATTTATAAAAGAATACCTTATATATAACATGTATAATGTACTACTCAATATGAAACCAAATTTACTTGCATAATTTCTATAGAAGTAAAGTTAGTTGGGTGCTTGACGATGTGAAATAATGACAAAATGGCTTGTAAAACGTTTCTTTTTGTATATTTTATAGAAGAAGTATATTAGTTGGGTGATGCTATTTATGCCACATGTAGGAGCCATACAGGATTGGCTGTTTTGCAAATTCAAACCATGAATAACTTAAATTAATCTTAAAATTAACCACCTATTTAACAGTTTTTTATTATATTATTTTTATTTCGTCTTTATAGTTGTCATCATGGAATTTGCCTAGGTGGTGACAAAGTTGTTCACAAGGTCTTAGTTAAACATGTATACATTAGACAGTTTATAAAGTACAAGCAAACACACATGACACATATATTAACATTTAACCATCAAAGGCTAATACTTGCAGCAAAACAAGTATCGTGAGATATCGAATTTGGAAACTAAAGTTTATTGTGCGAACAAGTATTGTGAAATGTCAAAGTGGAAATTAAAGTTATCGTGCGTATATTCACTAAACGTTATAATTCCAGCGTCTCAATTAAGAACATAACGCTTGTCTTTTAATTAAGAAAATCATATCTGTAACTGTAGCATTGGACGGCTTATAAGTTCAAAATATAAACAATTACTAATGTAGCATTAGTTCTCTTTTAAGTGTGGAAAATGATTACCAAATTCTTAATTTTCTTCCATACAGGATATGCTGGCAAAGTTAATGTGGTTCTCACAGAATAGCACTAGAGCTCTGTGTGTTATGTCAGCTAATGGTGCCGTATCGAACGTTACACTTAGGCAATCACCAACTTCTGGTGGAACCGTCACATATGAGGTTTGTCTTGTTGATTTTGGTCTTTAATAACAAGTTTCGTTTACCTCAAACAGATAATGGGCCTGGTTTATAGGGCTGTAATTGAGCCGAGCCAGGTTGAGTTCGAGCTTGAGCTCGAACTAGCCAGCTCGGCTCGTTTATTTTTTCGAGATGAAAAGTCGAGCTCGAGCTCAGCTCGTAAAATGTTCGAGCCAACTCGTTAGTTTTTTTTATTGTTTAGTTATAGCATAAAAAAAAAAAAAATACACATATTTCTATGTGTATTATTTTTAATTTTCTGATGTTTTAAAGACCGAAAGGCATCTTAAAAGTAGTATATGTATAATTTTTGGTTATTTTCCCATATTTTTATATGTTATTTATTAATTAAACTTAAAATGTACACATTTTTTAATACAATTAAAATAAAATAAAAATCTATATAGAGCCAGCTCGCGAGCTCACAAGTCGAGCCAGGCCTAGCTCGAGCTCGACTTGTTTACAAATCGAGCCGATCCGAGCTGGTTGATTTACAATCGAGCTATTTCCAAGCGAGCCGTGAGCTTTTTGACAAGCATATTTTGCCCATTTTTTTTAATTATTAGTCAATGCAGGGGCGTTTTGAGATCCTGTCTCTTTCTGGTTCATTTATGGTGGCTGAGGTTGATGGTCAACGTAGTAGAACGGGTGGGTTAAGTGTGGCACTGTCTGGTCCAGATGGTCGTGTTTTAGGTGGTAATGTGGCTGGCCTCTTAACTGCCGCATCACCTGTTCAGGTTTTGTTTATCCTTCTTGTCATTCCAGTAAACACTCGGATTACTATAGCTTACCATTTTGACCCATTTTCAATTCCTATAAATGGTTTAAACGTGTTTGTCGGGTGGAACTAAATCAGACCTGCACTCAACTGGAACCGGAGAAATAAGAATAATGTCGTAAACAAACCAAGAACCGCACCAATCTAAAGCGATTTGATGTGGGCTATGTTTTACCGGCTCAAATGAGTTGCGTAGAGTCGAAACAATCAAAACCAGGATTATATTAAAACAATATGGCTCAAATGAGTTGCGTAGAGTCGAAACAATCAAAACCAGGATTATATTAAAACAATATAGTTTTGTAATCAAATCTGATACATAAAATATTCTTATAACTCTAAAAGACTAAATGTTAACGGGTTTATATGCAGGTGATTGTAGGTAGCTTTGTTCCTGCAAGTCAGAAACAATCAAAACCAGTAGAAACCAGTAACAATGAAGCAGAAGTTGTAAATGCTCCACAGAGTGAATCATCAGGTGGAGGACTTGGTTACTCTCTTGATCAAACCACCACCGCTGCCGCCAACAATCACCACAGCGGCAATCCACAAGGGATGTCTAATATGCCATGGAGATAAATCCCATTTCACCTTTGTGTTGTAGCAACCAAAACCCATCCCATTTGTTAGGAATCCTATGCTCCGTAGTTGTAGTTTCTAAACTGATTGTGTAATAATAGTTTCATGTCCAAATAGTATGTGGATGGTGTTGAATCTTGCATTAGGTATGGCCTTAATATTATTATTTCTATTTGTAGCAGGGCATCTTTGAGATCAATGAGTACCACAAAATATGCATTCGCCGATGAATATAGATATTCGCCGATGAATATAGGTATAGATATATTTGATAGTTCTTAACGATCTTACAGATAGTGTATTCACCACCAAACCAATGGATTTGTTGAATCTTAATGATTGCAAAATATTTAAGGGTTTCTTTTCTTAATGATCTTATAGATGGTGTATTCACCACCAATGAATTAAGTGAATCTTAATGGTTGTAAAATATTCAAGGGTTCTTCAAATTCACACACATATATGTATGTTAATTAAATGCTATTGAATGATTAGTGCATGAGACGAAAATAATCTGATTTTGGGTAATTTTCAACCCTTTTTTAACAAGAGTTGAGTTTGAGTAGACCTATTCAATTAAACAATTGAACCGCTACACTATTTTGACCCGCTTAACCCACTTTTTACAACCCACCAGTCTGATTAACATGTTTACACCTTTATTACTACAAGTCTAACATGTGTCGATCAATGAGTTAAAATGTCATCTTCGGGTTATTAGTATTTGCGTGTGAGTTAGGTTCGCTTTTTTTTTTAAACAAATGAATACATGGGTCGCGTTTGGGTTAAATAATTCAACCCACTAACCGGATGAGAAAGAAGATATGATGAGGTGTCGTTGGGCTAAAGTGTCCCAATTCAGGCGTAGTGATTTAGATCCATAAAAGGAAGGATGTGGGTAAGTGTCTTCTTCTTATACCAATAAAAGTTGGAGAGGCAACGGTTTTTGCGTGAGCATGACCGCCAGCTTTATTATATACACGGGCAAGCTTCTCATGTTACACCATGTGTGATCCATAACATAAATGAAGATGATGATGATGCATAACGTAAATGTCCGAGACCCTACTTATCTTCTTTTGGATCTTATCATATTTGCCATTTTAGTTTTTTTCTTTTTACCATTAATAGAATTAATTTATTATAAGGGAAAATTACCAAAATGTTGGTTTGATGTTTTCAAATTTGTCACCCTCCTGCGTCCTTGGAAGAACTACTCAGCCTCGGAAGCGTCCGCCTGTCACGTAGAAGCGTCTGTTTCCTTTCAAGCGACACGTGTCCGCCACGTTGAAGCGTCCGTTCCGTTACGAAATTGCGGCAGTCACCGACGCTTCATAACCATAATTTTTTTAATGCGTCCCTGTTTTCCGAGGCCAGGCGGACGCTTCCGAGGCTTGCCGACGCTTTCGAGGCTTGACCCGACGCTTCCCTAGGCTTGACCGACGCTCCCCGAGGTTTGGCCGACGTTTCCCAAGGCTTGACCGACGCTCCCCCGAGGCTTGACCGACGCTTCCCGACGCTTACGAAAAAAAAATTGGAAACTCAAAAGCCGCTTAACTTTTACCGTTGCACACATTTACCCCACTATATAACCCGTTCACTTATCACTTATCAAACACCCGCCGTTTTCAAAAATTTTGCAAACAAAATCAGCCATTTTCACTATAACTCCGACGCCGTCAACGACCCGACAATGGCCACCTCCTGGACTGACGTTGAAGACAATGCTCTGTGCGAAGCATGGGAGCAGGCCATGATCGATCCTCCACGTCGAGGACACGGTGGGCTCTGGGTCCGTGTTCAACAGAATTTCGCCTAACTACGTGGTCCGGACCACAACCGGACCGTTGACGCACTATCCTCCAGGTTCCGTGTCCTGCGGTTGGAATGTGAGAGATTTGATCGATATTTTAAGAAAGTGGAGACAGAAATGCCGGACCTTGGTGAGGACGATCAGAAGGAGGTGGCCCTCATCAACTACTGTGATGAAGAGAGACATGATTTCAAACATGTCTCGGAGTGGGAGGCTATTAGGATATGGTTTTAGATATAATTAATATTATGTGTTGTTTGGTTTTTTATTTTTATTATGTTATGTTTTGATGTTTAATTAGTGTTTAATATAAAAATTTTTGACTAAAAAATAACATGTTAAAACATCGTTTAAAATTTGCTCCGTTAACATACATCTTAACTGGATCCCATTTTAGAAATGTTTATAAGTTATAAAAAAAAATTGGACAAAGATACAAAACTGCGCTTTGGCCGACGCTTTCGAAGCTTCACGGACGCGTTAGCAACTGAGGCGGACGCTTCAACAGCGGACATGTGTCGCTTGAAAGGAAACGGACGCTTCAACGTGACAGGCGGACGCTTCAACGTGAAAGGCGGACGCTTCCGAGGCTGAGTAGTCCTTCCAAGGACGCAGGAGGGTAACAAATTTGAAAATACCATTGGTCAACCAACATTTTGGTAATTTTCCCTTATTATAATTTCATGAAAACTTATTGGCTTGTAATTATAGAGAGGAGATACACGACAAAAATTGTGTATGAAGCATAGGAGCCAAGCTCAGCCAATGGCTGAAAATTATGCGTTGATATTTTCGTAAATATAAGATTTAAACAATTGAAGAAACAAATAGAGAAAGGGTATTCTGGTCATTTTCACTTTAACTAATTTCCTCTTTGATTTACAAACGTCTATAATTTTTTCATACGTTAATATTTTTTTTTTAAATTACATCATATTAACGGACATTTTATTCTCTTTAATTCTAGCAACCTATTGTTATAGTTTTCTTAATTTTTTTTACATCATTTTGAATACTCATTAAGTGATTACGTAATTTTGGATACCCAACACATGACTACGTGATTTTAAATACCCATGACGTGATTATGTGGTTTCATTATAGTATGTGAGGAGTAGGATCAAATATAAACCACATTTCGTATACAAACTGTAAGAACCATTTAGAAAGGTGTTGTTTGTTTTTTCAGAAGTAAAACATTTGTAGTCTGCGGACCACATCTGTAGCTGAAGAGGTGGACCAAACCTCTACAGTTTGCAAGAAGAAGACTGTTTGTTTTTTAACTTTTGCAAGCTGTTGAAATAAACTGAAATATAAATAAAATGATTTTATTTAACTTAAAAGAGTTTTTCAACATTCAAACATAAATAATAGTTATACAATACTAAAACAATATTCATAAAAAGACAATAGCATTTTTTTAAATCATTTATTCCATGCTTTGCATTAACTGCTCAGCAATCTCATCTCGTAACTCTCGTAACTGAGTTATATATTCCCGATGTGATGCTGTATCATGTGCTTCAACCTCGTCTTCGTCAACATCAACGTACACTTGCCTATTATGCAACGACACATTATGAACAAACAAAAAACTATAATCAAATAATTTATCAAGATGAACATCTATATTCCAATAATCAAACAAACAAAAAACTATAATCAACTTATTAACATAATCAAAATTCAGAATTTAAACACCTATAATCAACTTATTAACATAATCAAAATTCAGAATTTAAACATCAATAATCCAGTTATTCACATAATCAAAATTCAGAATTTAAACATAAACCTAATTAGCACAAATTATTCCTAACATTAAACAAAAAAAAAACAAATCTTAAACATACCTGTTAGCAATAACGTGGAGCAGGAACGAGGAGGATGAACGACGGCGTAGGAAGAGGAGGACGATGGCCGGCGGAGATGAAGGAGGAGGGGTGGCCGACGAAGAGGAATGAGGAGGAGGTCGGTCGGCGGAGAGGATGAGGAGGAGGGGTGGCGGCTGAGTTGGAGGAAATGGAGAAGGAGGAGATGGAAAAGGAACTAGGGTTTCAGTGTGTTTGTTGCATCTGGGGAAAAAGAATGGAAAAGAGTTAAGAAGACCTTGATCCATGTCTGCACCAATAAGAGGTCGCGCAGACCTTTTTCAATGAAAGGTCGTAACAACCCGAACTTTTGGTTGTTCCTATTTTAACGTTATTTCACTCGTAAACACTTGTACTCTGAGATTCGATTAATGCCAAGGGTTACTACATTTTAAAACGCATTTCATATCGCTTAACTATCGCAGTTATCGCACTTAAACACTTATTACTTAAACGCTTATCGCAATGCAAACTCAACGCAAACTCGAAGCGCGGATTTATTTATATTATTTGTGTTATTTGTGTGATTATATGTTAGATGTGTTGTATGTATTGTTTATTCGCTTAAAACGCTCAAACACTCGCTCTCGCAACTCGATTTATCGCACCGAAACACGACACAACGCGACACTTAATATCTCACTAAAATACTTAACATACTCGTACTAACTAACGCAACAAAACGCACCTAACGAGCATCCTACAAGTGAAACGAAAGCTTTCCACACCAAACTGGTCCCCTTGTACGAAGACACCCGGCTTCGTACGAAGCCACTGGCTTCGTACGAAGGCAGGGCCTTCACACAAGACAACCAGCATGCATGCTCCTCTCTTATAAATAACCAAGCCTCCTTTTTCATTCTAACTTGCTGCCATTCTCTCCAAAACGCTCCCGAATTGCTGTCAATCTGTTTTCCAAATAAGGTTTACTAATTTTACATGTTACACAACGTTTTCCATTACGATTTTACACGAATTTATCTCTGATTTCATCAAAACTCCTCTATTTTCACCTAAACTTCATCTTTTCATCTCAACTTCTTATTTTCATGAAAACCTTCATTCACTTTACAAAAACCTTCATCTTTTTCATCAAATCTTCTTATTTTGCTACAGATCTACACCTGAACGAGCGATTTGGGACTAGCCTTGGCTTCCCAAGTTGTAGATCTGAAGATCTTGCACTCATCAAGTGTTTATTCCAAGTAAAAACCATTTTAAACTCGATTTTTACACAAAAACGGACCAAACCAACACATATTTCATTCACTGGATAGTGGGACGAGGTAGTGTCGAAACCATCATGAAAAGGACTTGAAAATACATCTGATTCAGGCAAAAACACAGCTCCGAACGCAAAAACAACCATGTTTGCGAGCTAGGCTGTTCTATACGAAGCCCCGGCTTCGTACGAAGGCACTTACTTCTCACAACCCAGCCCAAGTTCTCATTCGTGACTCAAACAAATGCCTCTCCGACTCTAAGTTTAATCAGTAGCTTAAGGTTGAAGGGATGAACACTAGATTTCCCGAAGAAAGACGCGAAGCACACTTGATTTTGGACAATGGAAGCATCACTTGTGTGAGGCCTCCCATCGTACGAAGGCACACCTTCGTACGAAGACAGTAGCTTTGTACGAAGCCTCTGTTTCCCACCCGACACTCCGATTTCGACCGTTTCAGCACTTTTGAGGACTTACGCTTCTGTTCCCGTATGTAGGTTGATCCGGCGCTCCCTTCAATCCATTCCAGACCGTGTTTACTTTCTAGACACGCACTGTGAGTATACTCGAACCCTTTTTCGCTTAACGCACTTTGGGTGTGACATACGTTCTCTATCAAAACACACAACACTTAAACTTTTATTAAACGCTAACCGCACTCGCATGATATACGTGATTAGTTGAATACTTGTTGCTATGTTACACAGTGATGACTTGCCCTACCGCCCTTAGCAACGATAGTACTATAGTTTGGACTCAGCACCTGTTTAGTCAGGGGTTGTTAAGGATCACGTACTTTACTTTACGCGCTCACCTCGGTGAACACGTATCGCTAGGGCTGTAAACGAGCCGAGTCGAGCTAGACCCAGCTCGAGCTCGGCTCGAGCTCGAATTTCAAATCGAGCTGAGATTTGAGGCTTGAGCTCAACTCGATTAGAATTCGAGCTAGCTCGGCTCGGCTCGATCTAGCTCGAACTAACAAAAAACCGCAAAATTTACTACTTAAAAAGCCCTTAAAAATGATTTTCTTCATAGACTAAGGGCCATAATTGCCATTTAATTTAACCATATGGCTAAATATGCAAGTATAAATAGTTAATTCACTTAGTACATTCTCTTCACCTTCTTTTATAGAGGAAATACTCCCCTAGTTTTTGTTTTCTAAGCGATGTGGGACAAAAAAAATGATGTAAACCTTATCGAGCCAACTCACGAGCTCACGAGCCCGTGACCGAGCCGAGCCGAGCTGGCTCGTTAACAACCGAGCCAATTTCGAGCCGAGCTTTCTTCGAGCTTTTTTCGAGCGAGCTGCGAGCCACGAGTTTTTTGAACACCCCTACGTATCGCGCATACTCTACTCGCAGTCATGTGGTTTGCTTGTATCATTATTGATAGTTACTTGATTCGCCTTTTACGTGTTACATGCTGGTTATGCGTAAACGCTTTTATACTATACCTATGCTAAACTTGTGTAGTCACCTTTACATTATTGTATTGACTTTTTTTTTAATGTATGTGATAGGTTGGATTATTTTGTTGCAAACATATAGGAATGCTAGAAACTCACCTAAAAATCTAAGTTGTCGGATTAGTTTGTTTGAGAGACTTGATCTGTTATGAATTTTGTTGGAATATTTGTTTAATAGTATGGGATATTGAACTTGTTAAGTATTGTTACTAAATTAGTCGTTATGGATTCTCTTGAACAATCTGATTCGCTTAGTGCCGCGCCCCAATGATTCCGCCATCGGTTGGGGTGTGACAAAGGTCTTTGAGAAAACAAACACACTGCAGACTCAAACGTCTGCGCGTGGTCTGCGTGGGGCAGATACAAGAGGTCCTGAAGAGCTTTTCACAAAAAAACAAACACCCCCAAAATGTCATTTGGCTTCTAACCAATTATATAGAAATGGTAAAATAATAACCTAAATAATATCAATTATATTGAATTCCTTATAATTATGCTAATACGCAATTAATTCTTTATTTGGATCTTCTTTTTGTTTTCAATTTGTTGATATAATTCTTCATAAAGAAAAGTGCTGATATTATTCCCATATGTGCTAAAATCAATTATCTTGATTAATTTTCATGTGCTAATATAATTCAAAAGTGCTACTTTTATATATGTATTGTTTTAAAATGTGTTAATTTAACTTTTTAAGTGCTAGAATATGTTCTTATGATTTGTAGGATAAATATGGTTTGTACCGTAACCAACCCCAGGTATGTGAAACCACACTAAGTGATTACGTAATTACGTAACAATAGTTGACTATGCATTATTACGTGACTATGTGATTTTAAATACCTATTTCGTGATTACGTAATTTCATTATAGTATTTTTATGTGAAACCACACTGAGTGATTACGTAATTATGTAAAAATAAAAACATGTAATACATAATATTTCATATGGAATATCAAATATTTCCGGTTTAATCACGTACTAAGGATAAATTATATATAAAACATTAGCCAAATCAACCTATAATAACCACATAATGTCATATATTAGAGATTTAATCAGCTAATAAAGCATAAACAATCAAGTTCTTATTATTGATTGTAATCATGTAATAAGAATAATTGTAATAACATCAGTCATAACATTGAATGTATAATCAAGTAATGGATTTATATTGAATGCATAATCACGTAATGGTTTATGATGAATATGTAATCAAGTAATGAAAATTCAAAATCACGTAGTCATGTGCTGGGTATTCAAAATCATGTAATTTTTTTAAGAAAAATATAGCAATAGGCTGCTTGAATTAAAGAGAATGAAATTCTCGTTAATACGGTGTAACTTAAAAAAAATTAACGTGTGAAAAATTTATAGCCGTTTGAAAATCAAGGGGGGAAGTTGTTCACTTGGTAAAGGATCAAGTTACCCTTCATGCCAATGACACTTGTCCATATAACCTTCTCACGTATGCTTCGCACATGAAAATTGTCTTGTATATGATCCAAGCACTGTAATTATAAAGGCTATAGTGAATGTATTGTTAAAAAAATTATTAGCGATACAAAAAATTAAAGATCCAAGATATACAAACAAGAGAGAAGGATTATAAACAACGAGCCATCAACTTAAAATTGAAGCCCATCTATAACTTTTATAAACTAAACGTTTACAAATAAATTTGTCTTTATGATTCAGAGTCGGGTTGAATTAGTGACCTGAAAACCACACATATATGTTGGTGAACTAGTGTCATCAAGCTATTATAGTTAATCATGATTTACTTGAATTGCTATTATGGTTAATCACGATTTACTTGAATTCCAAAAGAGAAATCATAATAAACATTTATAAGAGTTAGAAGGTGTTGAGTGCACGCTTAATCAAGACTATTATGATTTCAAGCACTATGGAACCTCTAAGATTGTAACAACAGAAGCCTCTAGATCGATGTTACCCACATATATTACTGATGTAAGAGCATGCATAGTGGGGTTTGGGTGGAGCCGGTGAAAAATGACCCCGACTCAAAACACCATTCCCTGGTCCTGTGGACTATTTTTTCTTCTCCGATCCGAGAACCACTTATGATGGAGAAGAGATGTCACACCCCAACCGATGGCGGAAACATCGGGGCGCGGCACTGAGCGAAAAAGATTGTTCAAGAGAATCCACAACAACTATTAAATTACCGAATCTTTAATGTTAATATCCCATACTACTAACAGATAAAGTAACAATAGTTATTACAGACAATTGTCTCAAAAACAAGCAAACTGTTCCGACAACTCAGATTTTATTAGGTTTGTTTCTAGACTCCATCCTAGCTCGATTCCCGCAAGTAACAAGCAAAGCATCCTAAACACCTGTCACATACGTTAAAATAGAGGTCAATACACATAGTGTAAAGGTGAGCATACAAGTTTAATAGTATAATAGTAACGAAAGCGAGTTTTACGCATAACCAGCATGTAACATGTATAATGTGAAGCAAGTAGGTTATCAACAATGAAATATGCACAGACGTGACTGCAAGTTGTAGAATGCGCAACACATATCACCACTGTGACATGCGAGAAAAGCCCTTAACAACCCCTGTCCACGACAGGTGCTGAGTCCAAACTATAGTACTATCGTTGCTAAGGTGTCAGGTAACAATCACTGTGTAAACATAACATACAAGCATTCATCGAGTAACAAGTATAACATGCAGTAACAGTTAGCGTATAAAAGTGTTTGTGTTGTGTGATCTGTGACATCTGTGCTTGTAATCATTGTAAACAGTTCAGTTATCAATGAAATAAAGTTATTTGATCCCAATATTTGTTTATTTATGTTTGACATTTTTCATGCTTTGATTTCTATTCAATTTCAAACTCTATATCGCTTTCTGGAGAAATATACGCAAACTGGTGCGTAAACGTAATCAGTTTAATGCGACAAATACTACGAAACATCAACATATTCTTAACATACCTTAAATAACCTTTACATAACTTAGAAATAAGTTTTGAAGGCTTTGGTATGGCAAAATCAAGTCTATTCGCTTACAGGGACTAAATTCGACAAACTGCGAAAGTATGCCGATTTGAACTGTAACGGAAATTCCGGAACTTGATCATAAGTTAAACACACCCTAAATATCCTTTACATAGCTTAGAAATAGGCTTTGACAGGTTCGGTGTGCTAAAATAAACTTTATGCTCATTCAGGGACTAAAAGCGTCAAAAAGTGCATAAGTTTGCATTTTCGCGCATAACTTACGTTATGAATACATCCGGACATCCAAAAATTTATGTAAGAATTAAAATATTTTATTTTAGTGTTTGGCATAAGAAAAATCCATTCGTCGCGCAATTTGGATCGTTTTTCGCGCTTGTGCGCATTTCGTCGTAATTAAGCGAACATCGCGATCGTACGACCAAACGAACCGACATCCGGCATATTTTTGAGCATGTTTCATGTCCACAATGTTTAGGAATCGTTTTAGGGCCTTAAAGTTGGCTTAACGGGCCTTAAACATGTCAGAAATGGCTTTAAACACTAACAGGGACTGAAACTGTCAATTATGCAAAGTTGTTTGCTGATAAGAATGCCCAGGCGGGCCGCGTAACATATGGTAGAACCTTACGCGGGCTGCTAGGCCCTCCCAGATATGCAGAAACTGTGTTACAGCCTGTTTCCAGCTGTTCCAGCCATGTTTTCCACTTGAAACTGATATTTTTGAAACTATGGGCCATTTCTAGGGGCTCCAATGGTTTTATAAAACCATGGGCTTGAGGTGTACGGCTGTGATTGAATCTCGGATAATGAGGAACAATCTTAACGGCTCTACCAAATCTATAAATACCCCCTATGTCCTTGTTGCAACTCACTTGATTTATGAGATTTTCTCTAAGTTGATGTATGAAAACACTTCATACCTGAGAAATACTTGGAAAATCAAACTTGCGGGGACCCTCTGTAAGTATTCTTTCATTCTTTTCATTTGTTTTAGCGCTAAAGTCAAACTGCGTTTGACTTTCTGCATTAACCAGTTTATGGTCAATGCGAAGTTCGTTTGAACTTCATAACATGAGCGTAATCACGATGGTTATAGTCCCTAGTGACTACACCTACTGATTACCACGTTATCTAGGCTCAGTGACGAATCGTAGTTTCGGCCAAAATGCGTATTCTTATGTATTTTGTAACCAAACTACTTGTGGGTATCAAAACCGTTTGTTTTGATACCAAACCTCGTTAAACATGTTTAGCTCGTCACTTTTAGTTTTGTGCTTGTCTAGGGTCGTAAAGGTAAGCGATCTAATCAATCGCTTATACTTTCGAACCCGATCCATTTGGTCGATCATTAGGATCCGACCAAACACTTTAGGTGACCATAGTTGTATAGGGAATAACCTTCCAAGGTTATACCTTATGGTCACATCTTTTAAGTGGTTGTATGATAAGTAGTTTATATGCCTTAGGGAAATTACCTAAATGCCCTTTTTACGCCAAATTTCATTTTAAGCCTATGTAACGTAACTTTTGACATCTAAACTGATTTGGCAACTATATTAGACATATTAAGTCATATTTTACTTGTCATAGGACTAGTTAAGCGGTCCGAACGCGTTTTACGCGAACGACGCGTTAAAGTAGCATAAGCTACCTAAACGGGTCATAACGGGTCAAAAGCACTTAGGATAAGTTTCATTTTAGTATGTAGGCTTTGTGAAACCATATTATATGAGTTCCTACACTTATTTGGTTTACGAACCCTCATGCTACCCAATCCTCCGAATAGGTCCGTTTATTAATGTAGTTACCTATATTAGGTGCCGTTTGATTCCATAATCTTCTAGCTTTACTTGGTGGATATCTAAAGTCTATTGAGCAATCTCAAGTGAGTACATAGACCCCTCTTTTACTGTTTTCCAAACGTTTTGGGGTGAAACACATGTTCCTACTTGTTATTTTCATGCTTTCCATGTTTTCATATCATATACTTGCTATGTTCATTAGTACACTATTAGTACATAATTTCATTTTGTTTTGCTATATATGTTTACTTGGCATGATAGCACATTGATTTACATGACTTTTCTGCTTTGTATGTTAACTTAGCATACTTAGTACATTACTTTCATTACATGTTTACAATTTGATATGACATTTGGTTTGTTCAACGGGTCTAAATTACATTCATTAACATTAGCTACGCCGCTCGGTAGTAAGTAATGGTACCATAGGACTTGACAAATCCCGTTCCTGACATCCTAGGTTTGTTTGGGTGTAAGGAATGACTGAATCCGAAAACATTTTACGTTGATAATCTTTACTCTGAGGTTATCCTACTGTCTCAAGGCTTGAATGTATGAGTTAACTTACCGCATAAATGTTTGTATCACTAAAGCATGTATTTATTTAGTTATTTTACAAAACATAACTTTTGATTTATTCAAATTACTTTGTTTTGTACATTGTTACTTGTGGTTTAAGTAGTCTCATTTTACTTACCATACATAACTTTTGTTTACACATTACATGGTTTATATTCAACTTGGGTTATACTATGATATTTGACTATTGGACTAAACATGGATATTTTACAATGTTGGTTGGTTTGAGTGACTTAAATAACGAGGCGTGTGTAATATGGTACAAGCATGGTGGATACGCCGCTGGTACTTCCTATATATAAGTGCTTGTATGATATTACATATCGTAGCGTTATTTAAACCACTTCAGTTTAGACATATTACATTTACAACACATTTTCACTTAAACATTGTTTTACAAATAACTTGGTTTATACAAACTCTTTTTACTTGGTTAATCTTTTAACCATACAATAATCTTTTATATATACATATCATCTGATTTTGCTATCGTTTTTCAAATGATTTATAAAACAAAACAATTAACAAGGTTCATGACTGAATTTTTATTAAACATTTCTTTAAACTCAAGTCATGAATCCTATTTTCATAAAACCTATGTATCTCACAAGCATTTTTATGCTGACGTACCTATTTTCACATGTGTTTTTAGGAGCTGTTGCTTAGGATGTTCGTGACACACTAGGGCGGACCTGTGCCTTAGAGACTTAAAATGAAGATAGATCTAGTTTAATTATGTGGTGTACTCTTTGTTTTAGTTATTTTAAGACAATGTAACTCTTTGTTTGATGAATAAAACATAACTTTTAAATGCCATGGTTGTGAAATAATAATCCTGTTGCAACACTCCCTGACGTTTCAGCCACGATTTGATGTTTTACGTGGTCGGGGTGTGACAGAAGAGTTGGTATCAGAGCCAATGGTTATAGGGAATTAGGTTATTAGTAATGCTTTGACCTAGACTATAACCTTTCTAGGACCCCAACACAAATTGTCTTGTGTTTAGAACTTAAAACATGCACTTCACCTATCCTTAGGTGATCACCAAAAACAAGAACCCAATTTTCCGAAACGATTTTTGAAAATCAGTCATCTATTTTTAAATGATTTATTATATGGTTTTGAACTCTTTGATTTTTCATAATGATTTTTAAAATTTACCATTCATTTTTGAATGACTCTTTTGGCCTCGTGCCTTCCAATTTTTCAAGATCTCGTTAGAGTTTTGGGTTCTAAATAGTGTGAACACGTGCAAACTGGAAGAGTGAATGCCTGTACCCTGGGTTTTCTATCTAAGGCTAGAGTGTTCGTACAAATCCACATAATCGGACCAGTCACTCTTACCTGGGAACTCTTGGGGTGAGTGTTCACTTATAGGCGAGCATGTCTTCACGAAGCATTATTTTTGACCCATTTACTTTGATTAGTCATTGTGTGTCATTTGTTTGCTTTGTGATACGGACGAATGACCACCATCTTTTCTTTTGTCGATTTTTGTTTCATCTCATTCTTTTCATCTAATTATCTCACTCGTTCCTTTCCGTTCCCTCTTTTAGAATGCCTCCTCGACGCGAAAATCCGCTACCAAATGCCGAACTGGCAGAAATCATCGCACAGCAAATGGCTACTGCGTTCCCAAATCTTATTGCTCAATGGAACCAAGCCAACAACAACAATAATGCTCCATGCAACTTCAAAAGCTTCAATTCGGCAAAACCGCTCAAGTTTAGTGGTTCTGAGGGAGCAACTGGGCTCCTTCAATGGTTCGAGAGCATTGAGAGCACGTTTCGTCACGTTCAGTGTCCTGATAATCGCAAAGTCGAGTTTGCTTCAAGCATGTTTCAAAAGAGGGCGCTTACATGGTGGAACGGGGTTATGAGAGACCGTGGTGCTGAGTTTGCTTTAGCACAAACATGGGCTGAACTTAGGACTCTTATGATGAGGAAGTTTTGTCCTCGTCATGAGCTGCGAGCTCTAGAAAGGGAGTTTGATGATCTGAAACAAGATAGTGGCGAGCACCGGGCGTATACTGATAGGTATGAGGAGTTGAGTTTGTTATGCCCAACAATGGTTACCCCACTCGAGAAGGCTATCGAGAGGTATATCGATGGCCTACCTGACTCTGTACAAGACATCGTTACTGGTAGTAACCCTACCACAGTCAGTCAGGCAATCGAGCTATCTGCGACATTGACTGAGTCGCAAGTCCGAAAGGGTAAGCTGCATAGAAAGGGTAACAAGTGTAAGAAGCAGTCGTCTGACAAAGAGGATAGCAAGAAAGGTAAAAACAAGAAGGGTAAGGATTCTGGTTCCTCGAAGGGTTCTAGGAAACGTAAGGCTTCCCAAAATTTCGCCGTTACTGCACAAGCTGCACCAAATCAGCCTGCGCAACCACTTTCCAAGAAACCTTATCTTGGCAATGCACCTTTGTGCAACAGATGTAACGGTCGTCATCAACCGCACCTCCAGTGCCGTCAGTGCACCAACTGTGGAAGATCTGGTCATCTTGCTGACACATGCCGCATTCCTGCTAATCAAAATCGGGCAATTCAGAACCCGGCTCAACAAGTTGCTCAGCCTCTTGCTTAGCAACAAGGTCAAGCTGCACGACCTCACTACCCACCAGGTTCTTGTTATAACTGTGGGGATCTGACCCACTACCGTAATCAATGTCCAAGATTGGTGAATGCGAATCCAGCTCAGGCTCAGGCTCAGGCTCGAGGTCGAGTCTTCAACATGAATGCACAAGAGGCGCAAGCAGACAATGAAGTGGTTAACGGTACGTTCTTTATTAATAATCAACCCGCATCTGTTCTTTTTGATTCTGGTGCCGATAAGAGTTTTGGGTCATTATCTTTTGAGCCATTGCTTCGCATGTCTAGAACGAAACTAGGTAAGCCTTTGACAGTAGAAGTTGCTAGTGGTGATCCCGTTGTTCTTGATTCTGTTCTTCGCAATTGTCAATTGAACCTTAACAACCATCTTTTTCCTATCGACCTCACGCCAATGCAACTTGGGAGTTTCGACGTTATAGTGGGTATGGATTGGTTAGCCAAGCATCACGCAGAGGTAGTTTGTTTCGAGAAGATTGTTCGTGTTCCACTCTCGTCAGGTGAGATCCTACATGTTCGTGGTGTGAAGCCTGCTAGTAGTCTCAAGCTCATGTCTTGTTTTCAAGCTCGGAAGTATCTGCGAAAGAACTATGTGGCCTTTTTGGCACATGTTGTAGCAGATAAAGGCAAAGGTAAGTCTATTCAAGATATCACTGTCGTTCGGGATTATCCGGAGCTATTTCCTGAGGAGTTACCTAGATTACCCCCAGCGCGCCAAGTCGAGTTCGGTATTGATCTTGTACCTGGTGCAAATCCTATTGCCAGATCTCCTTATCGTCTTGCACCGTCTGAGATGCAAGAGTTGTCTAAGCAGCTTCAGGAGCTTTCAGATAAAGGTTTTATTCGTCCTAGTTTTTCACCTTGGGGTGCTCCCGTTCTTTTTGTCAAGAAGAAGGATGGATCTTTCAGAATGTGCATCGATTACCGTGAGCTAAACAAGCTTACCATCAAGAATAGATATCCCCTACCTCGCATTGATTATCTCTTTGACCAGTTACAAGGTGCTTCTTACTTTTCAAAGATTGATCTGCGTTCTAGGTATCATCAACTTCGTGTGCATGAAGAAGATATTCCCAAGACAGCGTTCCGCATTCGTTATGGGCATTATGAGTTCACAGTTATGCCTTTCAGTTTGACTAATGCTCCTGCTGTTTTCATGGACTTGATGAACAGGGTTTGCAAGCCTTATTTAGATAAGTTCATCATCGTTTTTATTGATGACATTTTGATATATTCTAAGACGCAAGCTGATCATGAGCAACATCTTCGTCTTACTCTGGAACTCCTAAAGAAAGAGCAACTTTTCGCCAAGTTCTCCAAGTGTGAATTTTGGCTTAAGGAAGTTCAATTTTTGGGTCATATCGTCAACGAACAAGGTATTCATGTAGATCCCTCCAAGATCACTGCGATTAAGGATTGGGATACGCCTACTACTCCTACCGAAGTTCGTTCTTTTCTTGGTCTCGCGGGTTATTACCGCCGCTTCATCGAAAATTTCTCGAAAATTGCAGTTCCCCTAACTGCTCTAACTCAGAAGAATAAGCCGTTTGAATGGGGTTCTAAACAAGAAGAAGCGTTTCAGACCTTGAAGCAGAAACTTTGTGATGCGCCTATCCTATCTTTTCCCGAAGGCAATGATGATTTCGTCGTGTATTGTGATGCATCAAATTTGGGACTTGGCTATGTTCTGATGCAAAGGAACAAAGTCATAGCATATGCATCGAGGCAGTTGAAGGTGCATGAGAAAAACTACACCACTCACGATCTTGAGTTGGGTGCAGTTGTGTTCGCTCTTAAGATCTGGAGACACTATTTGTATGGTTCAAAATGTGTGGTTTTCACTGACCACAAAAGTCTTCAGCATATCTTTAATCAGAAAGAACTCAACATGCGGCAACGACGTTGGGTTGAACTTCTAAACGACTATGACTGCGAAATTCGCTACCATCCTGGTAAGGCGAATGCCGTGGCTGACGCTTTGAGTCGTAAAGAACGTGTCAAGCTTCAATGTGTTCGTGTTAAATCTGATATTCAAGCTCGATCTGATATTCAAGCCCGCATCTCTCAGGCTCAACATGCTTGTGTTTCACAAGATTTGATGGGTAAGGAATTACCCTACCACATTAAGCCTGATCTTGAACTGAAGGACGATGGATCGTATTATTTCATGGACCGTTTGTGGGTCCTAAGCCAAGATGATCTCTGCACTTTGCTTATGGATGAAGCCCATAAGTCTCATTATTCTATTCATCCTGGCTCAGATAAGATGTATAAGGATCTTCGTACTCAGTATTGGTGTCCTGGTATGAAGAAAGACATTGCCTTGTACGTTTCAAAATGCCTTACTTGTCTTAAGGTTAAGGCTGAACATCAACATCCTTCTAGTCTTTTAGAGCAACCAGAGATTCCAGTTTGGAAATGGGAAAACATTACCATGGATCTCATTACTAAACTTCCGCGCACAAAGAAAGGTCATGATGCCATCTGGGTAGTTGTTGATCGTCTTACTAAATCAGCGCATTTCTTGCCAATCCATGAGGATCTATCTGCTGAAAAGTTGGCTAAAATCCATGTGGATGAAATAGTATCTCGACATGGTGTTCCCTTGAATATTATTTCTGATAGAGATGCTCGCTTCTCCTCTCGTTTTTGGAGAACCATGCAATCTGCTATGGGGACCCAACTTAATCTGAGCACTGCTTATCATCCACAATCTGATGGTCAATCTGAAAGTACAATCCAGACTTTGGAGGATATGCTTAGAGCTTGTGTGATCGATTTTGGTGGTAGTTGGGATTCACATCTTCTATTGATTGAATTCTCTTACAACAACAATTATCACTCCAGCATCAACATGGCTCCTTTCGAGGCTCTCTATGGTCGAAAATGTCGTTCACCAGTCTGCTAGAATGAGATCGGTGAGGCTCAGCTTACTGGACCTGACCTCATTCTAGAAACAACTGATAAGGTTAAGAAAGTTCGTGATAACCTCCAGACAGGTCGAAGCCATCAAAAGAGTTACGCGGACCAACGACGCAAGCCCTTGGAATTTCAAGTCGGTGATTGTGTATTACTTAAGGTCTCACCTTGGAAAGGTGTGATCAGATTTGGAAAGACAGGAAAACTTGCACCTAGATATGTTGGACCATTCAAGATCGTCGAAAGAATCGGTAAGGTAGCCTACAGACTTGAGTTACCTCCTAAACTTGGAAATGCTCATCCAACCTTCCACGTGTCCAATCTCAAGAAGTGTTTAGCTGATGAGAACCTCCACATACCACTCGATGAGATTCGTGTTGATAACACAATGCATTTCGTTGAGAAACCTATGGAAATCATGGACCGTATAGTCAAATGGCTTAAACGCAAGCGCATTCCTTTGGTTAAAGTTCGCTGGGAATCTAAACGTGGACCTGAGTTTACTTGGGAACGTGAAGATCAATTAAAGGCGAAGTATCCGCATCTTTTCTCATGAGTTTCCTCTAAACAAATTTCGGGACGAAATTTCCACAAGTAGGGGAGACTGTGACATCTGTGCTTGTAATCATTGTAAATAGTTCAGTTATCAATGAAATAAAGTTATTTGATCCCAATATTTGTTTATTTATGTTTGACATTTTCATGTTTTGATTTCTATTAAATTTCAAACTCTATATCGCTTTCTAGAGAAATATATGCAAACTGGTGCGTAAACGTAATCAGTTTAACGCGAAAAATACTACGAAACATCAAAATATGCTTAACATACCTTAAATAACCTTTACATAACTTAGAAATAAGTTTTGAAGGCTTTGGTATGGCAAAATCAAGTCTATTCGCTTATAGGGACTAAATTTGACAAACTGCGAAAGTATGCCGATTTGAACTGTAACAGAAATTCCAGAACTTGATCATAAGTTAAACACACCCTAAATATCCTTTACATAGCTTAGAAATAGGCTTTGAGAGGTTCGGTGTGCTAAAATATACTTTATGCTCATTCAGGGACTAAAAGCGTCAAAAAGTGCATAAGTTTGCATTTTCGCGCATAACTTACGTTTTGAATACATCCGGACATCCAAAAATTTATGTAAGCATTAAAATACTTTATTTTAGTGTTTGGCATAAGAAAAATCCATTCGTCGCACAATTTGGATCGTTTTTCACGCTTGTGCGCATTTCGTCGTAATTAAGCGAACATCGCGATCGTACGACCAAACGAATCGATATCCGGCATATTTTTGAGCATGTTTCATGTCCACAATGTTTAGGCATCATTTTAGGGCCTTAAAGTTGGCTTAACGGGCCTTAAACATGTCAGAAATGGCTTTAAACACTAACAGGGATTGAAACTGTAAATTATGCAAAGTTGTTTGCTGATCAGAATGCCCAGGCGGGCCGCGTAACATATGGTAGAACCTTACACGGGCCGCTAGGCCCTCCCAGATATGCAGAAACTGTGTTACAGCCTGTTTCCAGCTGTTCCAGCCATATTTTCCACTTGCAACTGATATTTTTCAAAACTATGGGCCATTTCTAGGGGCTCCAATGGTTTTATAAAACCATGGGCTTGAGGTGTACGGTTGTGATTGAATCTCGGATAAAGAGGAACGATCTTAACGTCTCTACCAAATCTATAAATACCCCCCCATGTCCTTGTTGCAACTCACTTGATTTCTGAGATTTTCTCTAAGTTGATGTATGAAAACACTTCATACCTGAGAAATACTTGGAAAATCAAACTTGCGGGGACCCTCTGTAAGTATTCTTTCGTTCTTTTCATTCGTTTTAGCGTTAAAGTCAAACTGCGTTTGACTTTCTGCATTAACCAGTTTATGGTCAATGCGAAGTTCGTTTGAACTTTATAACGAGAGCGTAATCACGATGGTTATAGTCCCTAGTGACTACACCTACTTATTACCACGTTATCTAGGCTCAGAGACGAGTCGTAGTTTCGGCCAAAATGCGTATTCTCGCATATTTTGTAACCAAACTACTTGTGGGTATCAAAACCGTTTGTTTTGATACCAAACCTGTTTTCAGACCTTGTTAAACATGTTTAACATGTTTAGCTCGTCACTTTTAGTTTTGTGCTTGTCTAGGGTCGTAAAGGTAAGCGATCTAATCAATCGCTTATACTTTCGAACCCGACCCATTTGGTCGATCATTAGGATCCGACCAAACACTTTAGGTGACCATAGTTGTATAGGGAATAACCTTCCGAGGTTATACCTTATGGTCACATCGTTTAAGTGGTTGTATGATAAGTAGTTTATATGCCTTAGGAAAATTACCAAAATGCCCTTTTTACGCCAAATTTCATTTTAAGCCTATGTAACGTAACTATTGACATCTAAACTGATTTGACAACTATATTAGACATATTAAGGCATATTTTACTTGTCATAGGACTAGTTAAGCGGTCCGAACGCGTTTTACGCGAACGACGCGTTAAAGTAGCGTAAGCTACCTAAACGGGTCATAACGGGTCAAAAGCACTTAGGATAAGTTTCATTTTAGTATGTAGGCTTTGTTAAACCATATTATATGAGTTCCTACACTCATTTGGTTTACGAACCCTCATGCAACCCAATCCTCCGAATAGGTCCGTTTATTAATGTAGTTACCTATATTAGGTGCCGTTTGATTCCGTAATCTTCTAGCTTTGCTTGGTGGATATCTAAAGTCTATTGAGCAATCTCAAGTGAGTACATAGACCCCTCTTTTACTGTTTTCCAAACCTTTTGGGGTGAAACACATGTGCCTACTTGTTATTTTCTTGCTTTCCATGTTTTCATATCATATACTTGCTTTGTTCATTAGTACACTATTAGTACATAATTTCATTTTGTTTTGCTATGTATGTTTACTTGGCATGATAGCACATTGATTTACATGATTTTTCTGCTTTGTATGTTAACTTAGCATACTTAGTACATTACTTTCATTACATGTTTACAATTTGATATGACATTTGGTTTGTTCAACGGGTCTAAATTACATTCATTAACATTAGCTACGCCGCTCGGTAGTAAGTAATGGTACCATAGGACTTGACAAATCCCGTTCCTGACATCCTAGGTTTGTTTGGGTGTAAGGAATGACTGAATCCGAAAACATTTTACGTTGATAATCTTTACTCTGAGGTTATCCTACTGTCTCAATGCTTGAATGTATGCGTTAACTTACCGCATAAATGTTTGTATCAGTAAAGCATGTATTTATTTAGTTATTTTACAAAACATAACTTTTGATTTATTCAAAATACTTTGTTTTGTACATTGTTACTTGTGGTTTAAGTAGTCTCATTTTACTTACCATACATAACTTTTGTTTACACATTACATGGTTTATATTTAACTTGGGTTATACTATGACATTTGACTATTGGATTAAACATGGATATTTTACAATGTTGGTTGGTTTGAGTGACTTAAATAACGAGGCGTGTGTAATATGCTACAAGCATGGTGGATACGCCGCTGGTACTTCCTATATATAAGTGCTTGTATGATATTACATATCGTAGCGTTATTTAAACCACTTCAGTTTAGACATATTACATTTACAACACATTTTCACTTAAACATTGTTTTACAAATAACTTGGTTTATACAAACTCTTTTTACTTGGTTAATCTTTTAACCATACAATAATCTTTTATATATACATATCATCTGATTTTGCTATCGTTTTTCAAATGATTTATAAAACAAAACAATTAACAAGGTTCATGACTGAATTTTTATTAAACATTTCTTTAAACTCAAGTCATGAATCCTATTTTCATAAAACCTATGTATCTCACAAGCATTTTTATGTTGACGTACCTATTTTCACATGTGTTTTCAGGAGCTGTTGCTTAGGATGTTCGTGACACACTAGGGCGGACCTGTGCCTTAGAGACTTAAAATGAAGATAGATCTAGTTTAATTATGTGGTGTACTCTTTGTTTCAGTTATTTTAAGACAATGTAACTCTTTGTTTGATGAATAAAACATAACTTTTAAATGCCATGGTTGTGAAACAATAATTCTGTTGCAACACTCCCCGACGTTTCCGCCACTATTTGATGTTTTACGTGGTCGGGGTGTGACATGATCGATGTGATTTGATATAAGTAACGTATGTAACACCCAAAAGTGCTTAAAGCAAAAGGGATCGAGTATACTCACAGATCATGTTTAGTAAATAAACACTCTCTTGGATTGAAGGGAGTGTTAAGAGATTAACCTGAACTGTTAACGATAGCATAAGCGAATGAGCGGCGCGTTAAACGGTGAGGAGTGAACGAAGTGATGAATGGTCATCCGATCGGATGACAATCCGAACGGATGGTCATTCGATCGAATGACAATCCATTCGGTCAGATTGACATTCGTTTGGGATGGATGTGTATGCGTATGCGTATGTGTATGATGTGACTTTGAAGTTTTCGTTGTAGCATTTTAAAATCAGAGAAGTATCTCTACCTTTCAGGTCGTTCGATCGAACAGTCGTTCAATTAGACAGCGATCTGATCAGTGAGACATTCTAGTGAGAACAAGTTCACAACAGGATTATCATTCGATCAGATGGTCTTCCGATCGGATGGCAATCCGTTAGAAACTGATGATCTTTGAAAATTGTAAAAGTTCAAGTGTTGAAAACCATATGTAATCCGATCGGATTGTCGTTCGATCGGATGGCAATCTGATCGGACGATAATCCGTCCAACAATCTGATCGTTTGAAAACTTAAAGATTTTGTTAAGTTTGAAAAGTTTGCGGTTTGATAGAGACGGTATGACAACGTGTTAAACAACGGAAACCCCACCAAGTCCAGATTATCTGATCGGATGGGAATCACCCCAGTCCGATCAGTTAACTGTTCGTGACGGTTTGTTCATGTTCAACCCGAAATCGGTTGTCTCTTTGATAGGAATCAGATCTTAGACCAACACTTCACTAGTAAACGAGTAGAAGGCCTGAACGAGCTCTGATTCTATCAGTTTTGAAGGCATTGAGTGTAAAAGAGTTGAAAGTAAGTTGTGAAACCATCTTTCAATCCTTCTACTCATGAAAATGTTTAGATCTATGCGAAAATAGTGTTAAAACACGTGGAAATCATGTAGATCTGAGTTGTTCTTGGTGGAATGAGGCCAAATCTTGAAGTTCATGAAAACCCCAAGATGACATCATCCTAGAATACCTCAAATCCGCTGATTTCACGGTAAAAGTGAAGATTCAAAGGTGAAAATGATGAAGAAGTGCGTGCAGATGATAGATGTACAAGATTTGGCTTGAAAACTTACAAGAATCGTGAGAAATTGAGAGAAAAGAGAGTTGAAGGCGCTGGTCAAACGAGAGAGCTGTCACATCACTGTTGGTGATGTGGCAGGGGGTATTTATAGGTTGCCAAAGTGCAAAGGTGTGCACAAGTGTTGGATCAGATGGCAAACCGATCGGATGGCCATCCGATCGAATGGTCATCCGTTCGGATGACCATTCGATCGAATGGTCATTCGATCGACTGGTTATTGCGTGTTGGTTTTCGATGATTCGTTTCGTGCGTTGAGCGTTGGGATGCGTTTTGAGTGAGAGATGCGATAGTATTACCCATTAGTTACACAAATAACCTAACTACTAAATACCATAAATATAACTTTAAATCTCGAGTTTGCGATGAGATTGAGTTGCGATAGAGTTGCGATTAAACACCTCAACATAAACATAACATGCACAAGTAACACATGAATAGCACACACACGTAAAACAATATCCATAACCTATAATTCGAGTTGCGATGCGAAAGCGATGCGATTAGCGATAAGTCGATTAGCGATTAAACTGCGATTAAATAACGATTTATTAATAAGTACTCCACATAATACAACTAAAGCGAAAATAAAATAGAGTATCGATACTAGTCGTGAAGTACAATTCAATAATTAAGCAAGGCGTGGCAGATCGCAATTAGCAATCTTTTCTTCCTTTGACTTTGACTTCAAAAAGTCGGGTTGTTACAGCCTCCCCTACATTAGGAAATTTCGTCCCAAAAATTAAGAAGCAGGCGTAACAAACAGTTGCGGGTACTTCGCCTTCATGTCATTTTCGAGTTCCCAGGTGAACTCGGCGCCGCGTTTGCCTTGCCAGCGAACCTTCACGATGGGAATGCGTGAGTGATGTGTGTAAAATGCAACATATAAATTACATCAAATGTGACATAAAAGTAACCCTTTTTAGTACTAATGTAGGAAAAAGTGTGCTTTTGTCTTCCTTTTGTATTTTCAGGGTTAAAAGAGCTTAAATGAACAAAAGAAGCAAAAATGCAGCTAAATCTAACAATAATACAAGAAAAGGAATAAACGTGGCATGCCCGACCCCTCGACAGAATCTCCCCAAGCAAAAACAAGATAATAGAAGGCCGAACACGCCCCGTGCTCATTGAACACGGGGGCGTGGCCAGAGGGCACGGGGCCGTGGTCAACGCTAAGATTCACAGAATCTAGGCAAATCTTGATAGTACAGATACGCTTCTGCACACGGGGTCGTGCCCAGTAGACACGGGGGCATGGTCAACTAACGCAGACAAACTGCATTTAATGAAGAAAGAGAAGATGGATGGACACGGGGCCGTGCCCAACGAACACGTGGCCGTGTCCGGGCTTCTGTGAAGGCTATAAATAGGGGTGCTGGGCTCACTTGCAAATCATCCCTTGGTAAACCACCTCTCTGACACTCACCCACCCACCAACACCACCATCACAACCCACATCCACCACCATCATCCATCATCCATCATAGAGTGTGTGTAGTAGTCTCGGGATCCAAGATTGATCGTAAGAGCTTGACAATCAAAGGCCATGTTTGCCTAAGTCTCTTACATCACCTGGTGAATACAAGCATTTAGTGTAATACTTTTTATTTTTAATCTTTTCGCACTTTTTATTTGGTTATGTATTAATGACTTTAATAACTAGTTTCTTATGTTGAAGGTGAAACTTCCTTATCATTTGTCCATGGTGTCTTGGCGTTATTTTACTATCTATAAAAAATAAAAGATTTTCACCATTCATATCTCCACGGTCTACATGGAGATATGTTGGCTACCTGGTCGGGGGTTAAGGGAATGGTTTGGTAAGCGTCTTGCCTTGTTCAGTGTATAGATCCTGCAAGGACCCGGGTCAAGTTTAGTAGGACCTCCTTCAATACCCACTGGTATTGGATGGCGGGGGTCCAAACTCCTTGATCCCCTCATATGTAAACTACTATAATACATTAACCTGGCTACTTAGGATTGTATCCCTGCTGGCTCAAACTACTTAGCCGAGGGTAACGTCACCTTCAAAAGAGGGGCCTACCACATTACGCATTAATAACTTAATTAATTATCTTTCAATAATCCAATCCTTTAGGATTGTATCCTTGCTGACTCAAACTACTGGGTTGAGGGTAACATCACCTTCAAAAGAGGGGCCTACTACTATAACTAAGATAATCTCTTAAAAAGTGCAAAAGTGCGGAAATAATCAAATGTTACACTAAAGGCGAGTCGGATCCAAGTGATTCATCTTGTCTATCTGTTTTTATTTTATTTTATTTTCATCATTTTTAGTTTTTATTTTCATGTTTGTTTTTTTTTCTAAAATTTTGATTTGATTAGACGTTGAGGATAAACCGGCACTAAAAGCTCTTGTGTCCTTGGACGACCTCGGTATCTTACCAACGCTATACTACGCTCACGATGGGCGCACTTGCCCATATGTGTGTTTAGTGTTAGTAAAATATCGTGTTTTATAAATTTGAAACTTGACTAAAGTGTAAAACGGGCTAAAAATATACATAAATATATATCACACTCGACACGCATCAAGTTTTTGGCGCCGTTGCCGGGGACACAAGGGTTTTAAGAAAGTTAGGAATCAACGACCTAATCGTTTTTATTATTTTTCTGTTTTTTTAGGATTTTTCTTAAATTTTCAGCTTCTTCGGAACTCAGCACGGGCCGTGCCCGCTGAACACACCCCCGTGCCCAATCTTTGGTACTGGCAATCCTGTTTTAAGTCAGACAGTAGCTGAACACGGGGCCGTGCCTAATCAACACGCCCCGTGCCCAAGTATTAGATACCGAAAACAGAACCATAGGATCCCGACGGTTGGTAATTTCTGACACAACCATGAGTGATACTGATAATTTTTACTTCCGACCTTCTTATGGTACGTGGTGTCAAATATGTGGCGGAAATCATGAAGATTTAAAATGTTATTTACAAACTACAAGCCCCACTATATAGACCCATTGTTTTCCTGTAGCCTTAAGAGGGGCGAAAGTAAAAATAATCCCTATCTCTCCCTCGAATGCTCTCAATCGACCCTTCTAGGAGAAATGCTTCTTGATGAGTTATTTCAAATGGAAGATCTAATTCTTAATTGGGTAAAAGAACTTGAGATGGATATCATTATTTCACCTCAAGACGATACCCAAGTAGAATTATTGAGATCGCATTCGAATAAAAACAACTTCGTTGTTCCCGATACCGCCTCTAACTCTAGTGAAGACTTGAACGATAGTCGTCCCTGTGTCGATTGTGCCGTGAAGGACTCCCCACCGACTTCCTTCGATGCATACATAGACCCGAGCGATTCGACATACACCTTCTTTAACGAGAGCCCGGGAAAGGGTTGGACTTGTCCACCTACATTTAGCATAGGAATCACCCTTACCGCCAACCTCTTGCGTTCTCGTATGAATCTAGAGCAACTTAGGTATCTCAGGCACTTCGGTGTTGTTCCATCCAGTAAGGAACCACCCGATCTGGATAAATTCCTTAAAAATAGACGAAACTTCATAAACAGCCTCTAGACACGGGGCCGTGTCCAGGTCAGCACGCCCCCGTGTCCGCCAAAAGATTCCCATCTGACTTTTGGTCAGAATACGGACAAAATGTGTCAGGATCTTGTCTGCACACGGGGCCGTGTCCAGCCGACACGGGGCCGTGTGCAGCGTGCTGTCGTTTTCTATAAATGCAGCCAAGATTCCTGCATATTTAGACCACTCCAAAGACAAAGATCTGGTGGGATCTTCACACATACCATCCTAGGTATATTCTAAAGAAGGTTCTCAACAACCATCTTGTCTTTTCTACTTTTGTCCATTGCCTTCTTCTTCAATTTTCACCACAACACCTCCATTAGAGCTTGAAATCACCATGGTTCCAAGCTTTATTGTGATGATTGTTAGATTTTTATTCAAGGACTTGTTAAAAATAAGTTCTACTACATTATTTTAAGTTATTTCTGCTTAAAAATGCTTTAAAAATCAGAAAAATAATTTGAAACTCCAAGATTCCTTGTTCCAAAAATCTACAGACAGGTGAACACGGGGCCATGCTCATTGAGCACGGGACCGTGTCCGTGTTACTGTTTCATTAAAATGAACTCTTTTCAGTTTATTTTCGTAGAATGTCAAGCCAAAATAGTGGAACTTCTTCAGCGCATTCCAGAAACAGTCGACGAGAACGAAGGTCTTCAATCGAAGCAACTCTCGTACGCTATGTGATGGCATTACGTGAGGCTCTCGATGAGATGACATCGGTAGAGGAGGTCCTGATAGACCGTATAAACTATCTTAAGGTGGGGCTGGAAAACAGTTTTCAAGAAATCAACCTCTTGAACCAGAGGTTGAACATTCTTATGACACCCCCTGTGGAACCAATCCTCCCCCAAGAGGATTGGAACTTAGCACTTGGAGTCAATAATCCCACCGGGTGGGATGACATCCCCGCGGAACCTCCTCTTGACAACTTGCAAGAGGTCCCGGTGGAAGCTATACCCCCTCAAAATGATGATGCCAATGAGCCCGCCTTTCTTCTCCCTATGGAGATAGAAGAATGGCTCGTCGACGTATGAGGGACCCATATCCGGAGGAAGAAGAAGTTCTTCAAGCCGCATCTAACCGAGAAAATTATCTTTTCGGAAATTTTGCTATTAGAATAAACCATAGGCTAGAACTTCTTTTTGGGTTTAGACTTCTTGTGTTTTCTGACCTACTTATCTAATGTTTTAGTTTATTAGGAACCTTATGTAACTTTCTCTATTTTAATGAATGATGGTTTTAATTAAATTGTTGTTTGGATGATGATGTAATGGGTAAAACACACTCGGGATGGTGAAGGATACTAAGGGAAACTTGAACCAACACCCCATGCACAAAAACAGAGCCTCCCGACAATTTTTCTTCATTACAGCAAGTTAAGCACGGGCCGTGCCCAGCTAACACGGCCCCGTGCTGAAAGATCTACAGAAAATCGCCCAGTTCAGGTAACTGGACACGGGGCGTGTTCACTGAACAAGCCCCCGTGCCCAGGCTTCTGTTACTTTCTAAAAATTTCTGTTACTGGAAACCTGAACACGGGGCCGTGCCCGGACACTACGGGCCCGTGTCCAGCTGCCCAGTAACATTAAATTTTGTTTTTAACACACCTTTTACACATTTAATCAACCTAAAAACTTATTTTTGGTACACATTGAGGACAATGTGTAATTTAAGTGTAGGGGGGGATGCTAAAACCTTGAATTTTGCAAGTCCTAATTACAAGCCTTACACAAAACTCTATTGGAACCGCTAAACACCCTAAATTTTTTCAAAAACTTTTCATTTTTTTTACTTGTCTTGTTTTAATTTGGGAATTACAAGTTCTAAAAAGGTTATATTGTTACAAATTTACAACCGATAGCGTCGTGATAAAAAGAACCAACATAAGAAAATTATGAAACGGCATGACAAATCTAGTTAAAATTTTATTATATATACTTGATCACATAAAAACCCATTCCCACAAAAAGTGAGTTTTGAGCCTTTATTGAGCATACAAATACACATCTTTATACTAAATGCTCATTTTTTCGTTTCTTGTGTGAATAGTCACTTGGTTTCTTACGACTCTAGAACTTGCCATGACGATACATTCCCGGTCCTTACCAACTTAAACCCATGTAAGTAAATGATGGACGCATTAGGACTAACCCTTTTTTTTCAACACCATTATTTTTCTTTTTTTACCACCTACCCAAAATCCCCCCTAGTTAACCCCTTTGAGCCTAAACCTTTTTATTTCTAAACCCACAAAACAAACACCCTTTACCCACCAAAACCCTTTTTTTTATTTTAAACCCTTTATTTTAGTAAAAAGCTCGGTTTATCATATGACAATCCTTATAAAAAAATGATGAAAATGATGAAGTCAAGAAATAAACAAACAAGTTCGTCAAAAAGAACTTTGTTTGAAGAAATGTTTCATTAGAATAAAAAGTCATAAAAATAAAAAGTCCTACGAAAACCGACTTTTTTACGCCTTTCGCCCTTTTCTACTAACCACTAACCCAACCACCTACCTTTAACCCAAGCCTAACACTTCCCCAAAGTCCTCTTGATATTTACAAAGGTGTATAGTTAAAAAGGAGGAGGATTGATTGCTTGGCAAGCATATGGTAGAAGTAAGTTCCATGCCGCTCTCGAGTGTTTCACAAAAATACATCTTCGGCCGAGTGTTGAGTGATCTCTCGTGAGGTATGTGAACTTGTATATAAATGGAATTTTAAAGAGGCATGTTATGCCCAAATAAGTAATTTCTCTTATGTAAATTTCTAAATAAATCATAACGAATAGGATTTTAAATAAAATAAAAATAAAACCTAATAAAAATCTTGGATTCCCGACACTCAAGACAAGCCCAAAAACCTTCTCTTCTACCCATTCCATTTGGGTGTGTAAGCCACATTATAAAGAGTTTTGCTTGAGGACAAGCAAAGATTCAAGTGTGGGGGTATTTGATGTGTGTAAAATGCAACATATAAATTACATCAAATGTGGCATAAAACTAACCCTTTTTTAGTACTAATGTTGGAAAAAGTGTGCTTTTGTCTTCCTTTTGTTTTTTCAGGGTAAAAAGAGCTTAAATGAACAAAATAAGCAAAAACGCAGCTAAATCTAACAATAATACAAGAAAAGGAATAGACATGGCATGCCCGACCCCTCAACAGTATCTCCCCAAGCAAAAACAAGAGAACAGAAGGCTAAACACGCCCCGTGCTCATTGAACACGGGGGCGTGCCCAAGTGTCTGCAGAAAAGACAAAGTTGTAGAAGCTTCTATTTCCCAACACGGGGGCGTGGCCAGCGGACACGGGGCCATGGTCAACGCTAAGATACGCATAATCTAAGCAAATCTTGATAGTACAGATACGCTTCAGCACACGGGGTCGTGCCTAGTAGACACGGGGGCGTGGTCAACTAATGCAGACAAACCGCAATTAATGAAGAAAGAGAAGATGGATGGAAATGGGGCCGTGCCCAACGGACACGGGGCCGTGTCCGGGCTTCTGCGCAGGCTATAAATAGGGGTGCTTGGCTCACTTGCAAATCATCCCTTAGCAAACCACCTCTCTCACACTTCACCCACCCACCACCATCATCACAACCCACATACACCACCATCATCCATCATCCATCATAGAGTGTGTGTAGTTGTCTCGGGATCCAAGATTGATCGTGAGTTCTTGACAATCAAAGGCCATGTTTGCCTAAGTCTCTTACATCACTTGGTGAAGACAAGCATTTAGTGTAATACTTTTTATTTTTAATCTTTTCGCACTTTTTATTTGGTTATGTATTAATGACTTTAATAACTAGTTTCTTATGTTGAAGGAGAAACTTCCTTATCATTTGTCCATGGTGTCTTGGCGTTATTTTACTGTATATATAAAATAAAAGATTTTCACCATTCATATCTCCACGGTCTATATGGAGATATGTTGGCTACCTGGTCGGGGGTTAAGGGAATGGTTTGGTAAGCGTCTTACGTTGTTCAGTGTATAGATCCTACAAGGACCTGGGTCAAGTTTAGTAGAACCTCCTTCAATACCCACTGGTATTGGATGGAGGGGGTCCGAACTCCTTGATCTCCTCATATGTAAACTACTATTAATACATTAACCCGGCAATTTAGGATTGTATCCCTGCTGACTCAAACTACTTAGCCGAGGGTAACGTCACCTTCAAAAGAGGGGCCTACCACATTACCCATTAATAACTTAATTAATTATCTTTCAATAATCCAACCCTTTAGGATTGTATCCTTGATGCCTCAAACTACTGGGTTGAGGGTAACGTCACCTTCAAAAGAGGGGCCTACTACTATAACTAAGATAATCTCTTAAAAAGTGCAAAAGTGCGGAAATAATCAAAGGTTACACTAAAGGCGAGTCGGATCCAAGTGATTCATTTTGTCTATCTGTTTTTTTTTATTTTCAGCATTTTTAGTTTTTATTTTCATATTTAAACCTTTTTCTAAAATTTTAATTTGATTAGACGTTGAGGATAAACCGGTACTAAAAGCTCTTGTGTCCTTGGACGACCTCGGTATCTTACCAACGCTATACTACGCTCACGATGGGTGCACTTGCCCATATGTCTTTTTAGTGTTAGTAAAATATCGTGTTTTATAAATTTAAAACTTGACTAAAGTGTAAAAAGGGCTAAAAATATACATAAATATATATCACACTCGACACGCATCAGTGAGCGTCGGAGTACCTTGGTTTCTCGGCCCATGATCTCGACAGGCTTCTCCACGAAGTGTAATGTTTCGTCCACTTGTAAATCCTCAAGAGGGACATGTAATTCCTGGTCGGCTAGACACTTTCTAGGGTTCGAAACGTGGAAAGTCGGGTGGACATTACTAAGTTCCTCCGGTAGTTCGAGTCTGTAGGCCACTTTGCCAATTCTTTCCAGAATTTTAAAGGGTCCAAAATATCGAGGCGCAAGCTTTCCTTTCTTGCCGAATCTGATCACCCCCTTCCAAGGTGCAACCTTTAGGAGTACGTGATCGCCAACGTCAAATTCAAGGGGCTTGTGGCGTCTATCGGCGTAACTTTTCTGAAGACTCCGAGCTTTCAGGAGATTGTCTCGAATTTGGAGGATTTTCTCAGTCGTTTCTTGCAACAGCTCAGGACCGGTAATTTGCGCGTCCCCGATCTCGTGCCATACAATAGGCGATCAACATTTTCCTTCGTATAATGCCTTCAATGGTGCCATTTGGATGCTAGATTGATAAATGATATTGTACGAGAATTCGACTAAAGGTAAATGCGAATCCCAATTACCACCGAAATCTATAACACACGAGCGAAGCATGTCTTCGAGGGAACGAATCGTGCGTTTAGTCTGACCATCGGTCTGGGGATGGAAAGCAGTACTAAGATTGAGAGTAGTACCGAGAGCAGATTGAAACGTTTCTCAAAGGAGCGAGGTGAATCGACCATCGCGGTCATAGATGGTATCACGAGGCGCCCCGTGTCGACAAATAACTTCGTCGGTATAGATTCGAGCTAATCATACTACCTTGTAGTCTTCCCGTATCGGTACGAAGTCAGCGGATTTGGTAAGACGGTCAACGATAACCCAGATACTGTCCTGACCTGATGGTGTGCGCAGGAGTTTCGTTATGAAATCCATAGCTATACTCTCCCATTTCCACATGGGGATCTCGGGTTGTACGAGTAAGCCAGAGGGGCGTTGATGCTCAGGCTTGACTTTGGAACAATTCAGTCATTTCGAAACATAGATAGCGATATCCTTCTTCATGCCCGCCTACCAGTACTTGTAGCGTATGTCCTGGTACATTTTATCAGCACCGGGATGAATAGAATACCTAGATTTGTGAGCTTCGTCTAGCAGAATCTGTCGCAAATTGGTACGCTTGGGAATCCAAATTTGGTCTAGATATTGGAATATACCATTCGATTTATTCACCAGTTGTTCGCCATTATTGATGATCCTTTCTTTCTTCAAAGTACATTCTATAAAACAAGCATGTTGGGCGTCACGGATAAGAGCTTCCAGATTGTGCTGGGCTTGAGTATTACGAACGCTATGCAAATAGCTTCATCGGCTGAGAGCATCGAAGACGATGTTTGCTTTGCCTGGGTGGTAGCGAATCTCACAGTCGTAATCGTTGAGGAGTTCTACCCATCGGCGTTGGCGCATATTCAGTTCTTTCTGGCTAAAGATATGTTATAAGCTCTTATGGTCGGTGAAGACCGTACACTTTGTACCGTATAGGTAGTGTCGCCAAATCTTTAGCACAAAAACAACTACACCAAGCTCGAGATCGTAGGTTGTATAGTTCTTCTCATGGATCTTGAGCTGTTGAGAGGCGTACGCGATAACCTTGTCTCGTTGCATGAGAACACAACCAAGACCGAGGTTAGACGCATCGTAGTAGACTACGAAATCGTCGTTTCCGTCGGGCAGTGAGAGCATGTGAGCATTACAAAGCATAGCTTTGAGAGTTTGAAAGGCCTCCTATTTGGTTCCCCAAACAAAAGGCTTATCCTTGTGCGTAAGCGAGGTAAGCGGTACATCGATATTCGAGAAATCAGCGATGAATCGGCGATAGTAACCCGCCAATCCGAGAAAAGAATGAACTTCGGAAGGGTTCCTGGGTGTAACCCAACTCTTAACAGCTTCGAACTTCGCAGGATCGACATGAATTCCTTGACTATTGACGATGTGGCCGAGGAATTGAACCTCCTCAAGCCAGAATTCGCACTTGGAGAACTTGGCATAGAGGCGGTTTCCCTGGAGTAACTCAAGAACCAAACGTAGATGTTGCGAGTGTTCGGTTTTTGACTTGGAATAGATCAGGATATCATCGATAAACACGATGACGAAGCGGTCAAGAAAAGGTTTACACACGCGATTCATTAGATCCATAAAGACTGTGGGAGCGTTAGTCAATCCAAAAGGCATAACAACAAACTCGTAATGACCGTATCGGGTTCGAAAAGCGGTTTTAGGTATATCTTCCTCCTGAATTCATAAGTGGTGATAGCCTGAGCGTAGATCGATCTTCGAGAAACACGTTGCACCTTATAACTGATCAAATAAATCATCGATTCAGGGCAGAGGATAGCAATTCTTGATAGTCAGCTTATTCAACTCCCTATAGTCGATGCACATCCGGAACGATCCGTCGTTCTTTTTGACGAAAAGGACAGGCGCGCTCCAAGGAGAGGTGCTAGGGCGAATAAAGCGTTTATCAAGTAGTTCCTGGAGCTGACTCGAGAGTTCGTGCATTTCAGAGGGAGCGAGACGATAAGGCGCTCTAGCAACAGGATTTGCTCCAGGAATGAGGTCGATTCGGAAATCGATATCACGAGTGGGGGGTAAACCAGGTAAATCATCAGGAAAGACTCGAGGAAAATCACGAACCACAAGCACCTTGTCTAATGTCTTAACTTCCTTTTCCTCCGCTACTATGATATGCGCCAAGAAAGCTTGGTATTCCTTGCGGAGATACTGGCTAGCTTGGATACACGACATGAGTTGTAATTTCTTCGAAGTGACTTCGCCATAAACACACAATTGATCACCATTCGCAAGAGAGAAACGAATCATTTTATCAAAGCAAACAATTTCAGCATGATTCTCCCGAAGGAAACCCATACCTACTATGACATCAAAGCTACCGAGTTGCATTGGGATAAGATTGATCGGGAAAACGTGACCGTTGAGATCAAGAGTACAGTCACGCAGAACGGAACTAACAGTGACGATTCTTCCAGTGGAAACTTCTATGTCAAATGTTGATAGGAGGTTAACGCATTTACGGTTTAGGAGGCTTTCGAATTTGAATGATACAAAACAGTTATCGGCTCCAGTATCAAATAAACACGAAGCATATATACCATTTACGAGAAACGTACCATTGACCACGTTGTTGTCTGCCTGAGCCTGACGGGCGTTGATGTTGAAGACTCGCCCGCGGGCTACTTGCTGAGCTGGCTGCTGCTGCTGCTGGTGGTGTTGTTGCGGTGACGGCTGCTACTGCAGTTGCTGTGGCTCTTGCTTAACCACTCTGTTGGGGTAGACGTTTGTGAAGTGGTTGGGATCACCACACGTAAAGCAAGCTCTTGCGTGAGCAGGAGCTGCTTACTATCCTTGCAGAGCTGGTAGAGCAGAAGCTTGAGCTTGAACTGGTGCTTGGCGAGGACCGGTACGACAGTTAGCGGTGAAATAGCCGTACAGGTTGCAGTGAACACAAAACCGGCATGCGATTCCAACCGGGTGATGATAGGTACACGTAGGGCAGAGCGGGTGTGGTCCAGTGTATGCATGCCTGGTAGGCGGTGCATTGACCATAGGCGCCGCTACTTGGCGATGTGGAGGTTGTAGTTGGGCAGGCACGACTTGGATTGGAGCGGCAGTTACTGCACAGTTGTTGTTGCTGGAGCTGTTTTTCTTTCTTTTGCGATGGGAGGACTTTGAAGGTTGCGATGCGGCGGGTTCAGCGGAGGGAGCAGCTATAACTTGGTGTAGACTCTTAGAGGCTTTATCAAAGTAACCTGCCCTGACTCGCTTGTCGTTAATCTCAGCGATAGGTTTCCTCAATAGTTGTCGTCTTCGCAGCTTGCACTAAGTCAGCGACACAATCCGGCGGAGCATGGATATACTTCTTGATCGTAATCTCGGGGGTAGTAACTTGACCAGGGCAGATGATACTCAGCTGCTTGAAGTGAGCAGTTAAACCAGCGTTGTCTCTGCCATCCTGCTTGATATGCCAAAACTCGTCCTCTAGCTTTTGGAGTTCATGGGGAGGGCAGAACTCTTGCATCATGATGTCCTTCAACTCGTCCCACGTCAGCCTGAAAGTTGCATCGTTCCCTCGTTTGTTTCTCTCTGCTGTCCACAATCCAGAGCCCTGGATTGGAAGATGCCGGTGGAGTTAACAGTGCGAAGGTTTTTCGGACAGCCGCTCTAGCGCAGGGTGACTTCGATCGAATCAAACCATTGGAACATGGCCGTAGGCCCATCTTCACCTGTAAATTCTTTGGGTCCGCATGCTTTGAACTGCTTAAAGCTAAAAGTAGCTTTAGGAGTATCAGTCCTGGACTCTTCCGAAGAGTTGCTAGCATTTCCGTTCAGCTCGCTAACAATTTGCGGAATGACTTTCGCCATCTGCTTGGCGACTAGTGCAGCGATGCGTTTGTCTTCGTGATTGCGTCGAGCGGAGCGAGCAGTGTGTGATCCAAAAGACGATATTGTCTGCAAACAGACATCGTCACAGGACTCAAACACAGTTTCGATTAAGTCGAGTATAGCCTACTATTTCACCTAATGCTACACTATAAAGAGCAGGAACACATCAAGGCACAAATTCACGTAGGCACAAAATCCACAGAATCACATAAGCACAGAAACACATAAGTAAGTAGTCCACATAAGCACGAAAGCATATATTCAACTATATTTTACACGTATTGACCTACATATAATGCATGTATTCACCTATCTATCATAGCAGCGTAAAGTGATCGAGAGTTGCGAGTGCGATTAGCGAGTAGCGATTGCGAATAACACAAGCGATTTGGTTTGCGGTTTGAGATAGATGTGCAGTGCGAGTTGTGCGTGTTGATCAAAGCGAATAGCGAAAAGCGAGTAAATCACCAAAATCGAAACACATAAACACATGAAAAAAACACATACAATTTCACATAAAATCGAAAAATCTCAGAGTCGGCAGTGGCGAATTCCAGAATCGAAACATATAAAATCGAAGAGGGATTGTCTCGGCTTGATAGACGTTGACTACCCAAAGCGATTCGACTGTTCTCGAGGACCTTGAGTGCACATTTTGGCTTAGTGGACTATGCTCTCGCCTCAACCCGGGCGATCGGCACTCATCCATTTGGCCATTACGTGACCCTAGTCTTTGGAACCCATCGAGGCTTTGGTGAGAGTTTTGTAAAACCAAAATAGACAGCGAAACGAGTCATCAAGGTTCGGGTTTCACCCCTAACTTAGCGACTTCATTCCTGTTTGTGTGATAGAATCACGAGATAGATAGAGAGAATTGCGTCGAAGTATGGATTTCACTCCTAATTCAACGCAAATTCTCTTGTTGATAGTAAAATAGCGAGTCGAACGAGTGATTTGGTCGAGAGTTTGCGGTTTTCACACCTAATCTCAACCAGTTCATCTGTTTGTGTGGGTTTCCAGCCTTAGGAAAGGAGGATCTTGCGCGGAACTGTAGTATGCGATGCTCAGCGAATTCGAGCGAGAATATCAAGTAAGCTCGTGCAAAACCCATACCGGGTATGCACAAGTCGGTCTGTTGGTACTTAGACTATAGACTAGGTCAATTCTAAGACGTCGACCCGGACTAGGTCGAGTCTTGCCTAATTCCCTATAGTTATGGCTCTGATATCAATCTGTCACACCCCAACCGATGGTGGAAACATCGGGGCGCGGCACTGAGCGAAACAGATTGTTCAAGAGAATCCACAACAACTATTAAATTACCGAATCTTTAATGTTAATGTCCCATACTACTAACAGATAAAGTAATAATAGTTATTATAGAAAATTGTCTCAAAAACATGCAAACTGTTCCGACAACTCAGATTTTATTAGGTTTGTTTCTAGACTCCATCCTAGCTCGATTCCAGCAAGTAACAAGCAAAGCATCCTAAACACCTGGCACATAAGTTAAAATAGAGGTCAATACACATAGTGTAAAGGTGAGCATAAAAGTTTAATAGTATAATAGAAACGAAAGCGAGTTTTACGCATAACCAGCATGTAACATGTATAATGTGAAGCAAGTAGGTTATCGACAATGAAATATCCACAGACGGGACTACGAGTTGTAGAATGCGCAACACATATCGCCACTGTGACATGCGAGAAAAGCCCTTAACAACCCCTGTCCACGACAGGTGCTGAGTCCAAACTATAGTACTATGGTTGCTAAGGTGTTAGGCAACAATCACTGTGTAAACATAACATACAAGCATTCATCAAGTAACACGTATAACATGCGGTAACGGTTAGCGTATAAAAGTGTTTGCGTTGTGTGATTGATGTGATTTGATATAAGTAACGTATATAACACCCAAAAGTGCTTAAAGCAAAAGGGATTGAGTATACTCACAGATTGTGTTTAGTAAATAAACACCCTCTTGGATTGAAGGGAGCGCTGAGAGATTAGCCTGAATAGTTAACGATAGCATAAGCGAATGAGCAGCCCGTTAAACGGCGAGGAGTGAACCAAGTGACGAATGGTCATCCGATCAGATGACAATCCAAACGGATGGCCATTCGATCGAATGACAATCCGTTCGGATGGTCATCCTTTTGAATGGCCATTCAGTCGGATTGACATTCGTTTGGGATGGATGTGTTTATGTATGATGTGACTTTGAAGTTTTCGTTGTAGCATTTTAAAATCAGAGAAGTATCTCTACCTTTCAGGTCGTTCGATCGGAGAGCGATCCGATCAGTGAGACATTCTAGTGAGAACAAGTTCACAGCAGGGTTGTCATTCGATCGGATGGTCTTTCGATCGGATAGCAATCCGTCAGAAACTGATGATCTTTGAAAATTATAAAAGTTCAAGTGTTGAAACCATATGCAATCCGATCGGATTGTCGTTCGATCGGATAGCAATCCGATCGAACGGCAATCCGTCCAACAATCTGATCGTTTGAAAACTTGAAGATTTTGTTAAGTTTGAAAAGTTTGTGGTTTGATCGAGACGGTATGACGACGGGTTAAACAACGGAAACCCCACCAAGTCCAAATTATCTGATCAGATAGGAATCACCCCAGTCTGATCAGTTAACTGTTCGTAACGGTTTGTTCATGTTCAACCCGAAGTCGGTTGTCTCTTTGATAGGAATCAGATCTTAGACCTACACTTCACTAGTGAACGAGTAGAAGGCCTGAACGAGCTCTGATTCTATCGGTTTTGAAGGCATTGAGTGTAAAAGAGTTAAAAGTAAGTTGTGAAACCATCTTTCAATCCTTCTACTCATGAAAATGTTTAGATCTAAGCGAAAATAGTGTCAAAACATGTGGAAATCATGTAGATCTGAGTTGTTCTTGGTGGAATGAGGCCAAATCTTGAAGTTCATGAAAACCCCATGATGACATCATCCTAGAACACCTCAAATCCGCTGATTTCACGGTTAAAAGTGAAGATTCAAAGGTGAAAATGATGAAGAAGTGCGTGTAGATGATAGATGTACTAGATTTGGGTTGAAAACTTACAAGAATCGCGAGAAATGGAGGGAAAAGAGAGTTGAAGGCGCTGGTCGAAGGAGAGAGCTGTCACATCACTGTTGGTGATGTGACAGGGGGTATTTATAGGTTGCCAAAAGAGGAAAGGTGTGCACAAGTGTTGGATCAGATGGCCATCTGATGGGATGGTCATCCGTTCGGATAACCATTCGATCGAATGGTCATTCAATCGAATGGTCATTCAATCGACTGGTTGTCGCGAGTTGGTTTTCGATGTTTCGTTTCATGCGTTGAGCGTTGTGATGCGTTTCGAGTGAGCGATGCGATAGTATTACCCATTAGTTACACAAACAACCTAACTACTAAATGCCATAATTATAACTTTAAATGTCGAGTTTGCGATGAGATTGCGTTGCGATAAAGTTGCGATTGCGTTTGCGATTAAACACCTCAACATAAACATAACATGCACAAGTAACACATAAATAGCACACACACGTAAAACAATATCCATAACCTATAATTCGAGTTGCGATGCGATAGCGATGGGATTAGCGATAAGTCGATTAGCGATTACACTGGGATTAAATAGCGATTTATTAATAAGTACTCCACATAATACAACTAAAGCGAAAATAAAATAGAGTATCGATACTAGTCGTGAAGTACAATTCAATAATTAAGCAAGGAGTGGCAGATCACAATTAGCAATCTTTTTTCCTTTGACTTTGACTTCAAAAAGTTGGGTTGTTACAAGAGACAGGGAACATTGTATGATCGTTCGAATTTTTTTTAAACCTTGTATAGTTATTTCACCCATGTTTCACGAATGTTTATTCATTTCAGCTTATTTTCTCACCAACATATAATAATTTCACCAAATTTTATCACCAAAAATATATTTTTTCCACACATTAAAATAGATCAATTTGAATTTCCACCATTTTCATAGGAGGCATCAAGTTATGGGAAAAAAATGTTGAGACGACTATGCACAACTTTGATTTTTTTTACAACCATTGTCTATTTATCTTAAAACCAAGTTCAAGACTCCGTTTCATTGTCAAGAAAGTTTTATATTTTAGTTTTAATAAAATGTTGTAATTTATTCTATATAAAAAGGTTTTGTAATTATTCTTACCTTTTTATTCTCTTAGAGGGTTATTTGTACATAGATGCCCTTGAAGAGTCTCATAAACGACTAATGACACAGTACCTCAGTATGTCAATCCAACATTCACCCCCCGAGAAGTTTCTAAGAAGGTTTCGAATGGATAAAGATATCTTTTTACTAATAGTCGGTTATATGGAATGAAATTTTGAGTACTTTTAAACGCGTTTTGATACAAGGGGTCATTAGAGTTTTACGGAACTACAAAGTGCAAATAAAGTAACCTACTAGGATGTGCCTGGCTCGCTTGATTAAGTTTTGCATATGTCTAAGGGAACATTACATGACACCTTGCAATACTTTTGTGATGGTGTTATTAGTTTGTATTCAAAAAAATATCTTCACAGACCAACCTGCTATGACGTACAACTTTTATATGCCGCACATGAGCAACTACACAGATTTCCAAGGATGTTGGGGAGCATAGATTATACGCATTGGACTTGAAGCTAAGTTAATTCATGAGGGGTGATCATAAGAAACTAACGATGATGCTTGAACCAGTGGCATCTTTGGATTTATGGATTTAACATGCGTTTATTGGGACCTCCCTGATCAAACAATGATATTAATGTCCTCGATCAATCGCCTTTATTTAATGATATTTTGAGTGGAACTACCCCTAAATGTCCTTTTCTAGTAAACCGAGTTCAATATAGATTTTGATATGATCTTTCTGATGGGATATACCCTAATTGGGAAACCTTAGTTAAAACGTTGTTGTGTCCACCTAAAAGCGATTTAACACAACAACGCTTCAAGAAAGCGCAAGAAGTGGCACGAAAAAATATTGAACGAGTTTTTGGGGTCTTGAAATATAAGTGGCAAATACTTTAACAACCCGCAAAGAAACTATCCACGAAGGCTTAGAAAACACACGTTCATATGATTTTCATTACAAGGGTCAAATTTTACGTGTTTATTGGGGTAAAAACCCTAGATATTGCTTCATGTGAGTTAAAAAAACGTTTGGATGTACAAAGTTATGATTTTGGGCTGAAAACAGACATGTTGTGGATGAATCCCTAGCTGGCGGTACTTGTGCTCGTTCGACGACGCTCAGGCGATATTCAATGGGCTGGTTGGGAAGAAGAGCTTTGATCTCAAGGCCACAATGATAGGAGACATTGCTGGCGACACTCAATCCCGGTGACAATGCGAAAGATCTAACGCAAGTTTGGTGGTCGTGTCTAGCGATACTGCCGCTGACAGTTTGAGATAGTGATGGGTTTTTGTGTGTTGTCTTTTATGAATTTCGTGTGACGCTTGTTCAAGCCTAGTCACTCTCGTATGAAGTAGTTATCCACAATCGGTGAGTTTCTAGGCCCCTCTTACCTTATTGTCTTCAGGTAGTGTGTAGACTCATGGTGTGTATATCCACAATGTTTTCAAAGTAAAGTGATAATGTTTTCCTTAAAATGTGATGGACTATGTAATAGTTTTACTAATAGTAAAGTACACAATTTTAAAGTGATAGAATGTTATAGTGATGAAGTGTAAAGTGTTATAATATACTTATTTCATAGTATAGGCGGTTACGTTCGAGGTCGAATGATAAGTGGTTACCTCCAAGGCTATATTACGGTGGCAGTGCATTAGTTGCTTCTAGATGGTTATACAACTACATTTAGTATCAAATATATGCAATGTTCATAGTAATGTGTCACACCCCGACCACGTATAACATACAAAACGTGGCGGAAAACGTCGGGGAGTGTTGTAACAGAATTAATTGTTTCATAACCATGGCATTCAAAGTTGTATTTTATTTATCAACATAAGAGTTACATTATCTTAAACAGGAAATAAAGAGTTCAGAACATAATTAAACTAAGTCTATCTTCATTTTATGTCTCTAAGGCACAGGTCCGCCCTAGTGTCACAATCATCATCCTATGCAAAAGCTCCTGAAAACACATGTGAAAATAGGTACGTCGGCATAAAAATGCCTGTGAGATACATAGGTTTTGTGAAAATAGGATTCATGACTTAAGTTTAAGAGAAAGTTGTTTAGCAAAAGTCAGTCATGAACCTTGTAAATTGTTTTGTTTTGTAAATCATTTAAAAAGCGGTAAGATCAAAGGATATGTATAAATAAAAGAATAATGTATGGTTAAATGTATAACCAATTAAAATGTGTTGTATAAAGTAAGTTGTTTGTAAAGCAATGTCTTGTGAAAGATATGTTATTTGTATAAAATGTTATATGTCTAAATTGAAATGATTCAAATAACGCTACGATATGTAATACCACACAAACACTTATATATAGGAAGTACTAGCGGCGTATCCACCATGCTTGTATCATATTACACACGCCTCGTTACTTAAATCACTTAAACAAAACCACCAATGAATAAAGTCCATGTTTAAACCAATTGTCAAAAAGTCCTTGTATAAGCCACGTCAAATGTTAAAAAGTCCAGATGTAGTCAAGTAATGTGTAACAAATGTTATGTATTGTAAGTAAAGTATTGTCACATAAACCAAATGTAGAAATGTACAAAACAAAGTATTTTGAATATATCAAAAAGTTATGTTTTGCAAAGTAATGCATGTTACATTGATACAAACATTTATGTGGTAAGTTAACGCATACATTCAAGCCTTGAGACAGTCGGATAACCCTAATTCAAGGTTATCAAAAGAAATGTTTTCGGATTCAGTCATTCCTTACATCCAAACAAACCCGGGATGTCAGGAATGGGATTTGTCAAGTCCTATGGTACCACTACTTACTACCGAGCGGCGTAGCTAATATTAATGAACGTATATAAGTCCCGTTTGTGCAAACCAAATGTCATAGCAAATGTATACAAACAAACCCGTTTTTCCGTAAGGACCTTGCAGGTCTGAAACTTTCAAAAATGGCAGAACAGGCCCCTGTGCGCGTATCGTCGTGTTTTGGCACTTCTAACACCCGTCAAACCCAATTTCAAGCTCCACAATGATGTTAAAGTATAGGGAACTTAAAATGTGCTCAAAAATATCTCGTATGTCGGTTCGTTTGGCCGTACGATTGCGTTGTTCGGTTAATTACGACGGAATGCGCACAAGCGCGAAAAACGATCCAAATTGCGCGACGAATGGATTTTTCTCATGCCAAACACTAAAATAAAATATTTTAGTGCTTACATAAATTTTTGGATGTCCGGATGTATTCAGAACGTAAGTTATGCGCTAAAGTGCAAACTTATGCACTTTTTGACACTTTTAGTCCCTGAATGACCCAAAAGTTTATTTTAGCACACCAAACCCCTCAAAGCCTATTTCTAAGCTATGTGAAGGATGTTTATGGTATGTTTAACTTATGGTCATGTTCCGGAATGTCTGTTACAGTTCAAATTGGGATACTTTCGCAGTTTGTCAATTTTAGCCCCTGTAGGCGAATTAACTTGTTTTTGCCATAGCAAAGCCTTTAAGACTTATTTCTAAGTTATGTAAAGGTTATTTAAGGTATGTTAAGTATATGTTGATGATCCGGAGTATTTGTTGCATTAAACTGATTACGTTTACACACCAGTTTGCGTATAACTCTCCAGAAAGCGATATAGAGTTTGAAATTGAATAAAAGTCAAAACATGAAAAATGTAAAACACAACCAAACAAACATGGGGATCAAATAACATTGTTTTATTGATAATTGAACTTTTCACAATGATTTCAGACACAGATGTTACAGTCTCCCCTACTTGTGGAAATTTCGTCCCGAAATTTATTTAGAGGAAACTCGTGGAAAAAGATGCGGATATTTCGCCTTCATTTGATCTTCGCGTTCCCAAGTAAACTCGGGTCCATGTTTAGCTTCCCAGCGAACTTTGACCAAAGGAATGCGCTTGCGTTTAAGCCACTTGATTTCACGTTCCATGATTTCCACTGGCTTCTCAACAAATTTCAGTGTTTTGTCAACACGAATTTCGTCAAGCGGTATGTGGAGGTTCTCATCAGCTAAACACCTCTTGAGATTAGACACGTGAAAAGTTGGATGAACATTTCCAAGTTCAGGAGGTAACTCAAGTCTGTAGGCTACCTTACCGATTCTTTCGACGATCTTGAATGGTCCAACGTATCTAGGTGCAAGTTTTCCTTTCTTTCCAAATCTGATCACACCTTTCCAAGGTGAGACTTTAAGTAGTACACGATCACCGACTTGAAATTCCAAGGGCTTGCGTTTTGGGTCCGCATAACTCTTTGACGGCTTCTAGCTGTCTGAAGGTTATCACGAACTTTCTTAATCTTGTCAGTTGTCTCTAAAATGAGGGCAGGTCCAGTAAGCTGAGCCTTACCGATCTCATTCCAGCAGACTGGTGAACGACATTTTCGACCATAGAGAGCCTCGAAAGGAGCCATGTTGATGCTGGAGTGATAACTGTTGTTGTAGGAGAATTCAATCAACGGAAGATGTGAATCCCAACTACCACCAAAGTCGATCACACAAGCTCTAAGAATATCCTCCAGAGTCTGGATTGTTCTTTCAGATTGACCATCCGTTTGCGGATGATAAGCTGTGCTCAGATTAAGTTGGGTCCCCATAGCAGATTGCATGGTTCTCCAAAAATGAGAAGTGAAACGAGCATCTCTGTTAGAAATGATGTTCAAAGGAACACCATGTCGAGCTACAATTTCATCCACGTAGATTTTTGCAAGTTTGTCAGCAGAAAAATCCTCATGGATTGGCAAGAAATGCGCTGACTTAGTAAGACGATCAACAACTACCCAGATGGCATCATGACCTTTCTTTGTGCGCGGAAGTTTGGTAATGAGATCCATAGTAATGTTTTCCCATTTCCAAACTGGGATCTCTGGTTGCACCAATAAACCCGAAGGACGTTGATGTTCAGCCTTTACCTTAAGACAAGTAAGGCATTTTGATACATATAAGGCAATGTCTTTCTTCATACCAGGCCACCAATACTGAATACGAAGATCCTTATACATCTTATCTGAGCCAGGATGAACAGAATAGCGAGACTTATGGGCTTCATCCATAAGCAAGGTGCGAAGGTTATCTAGGCTTGGGACCCACAACCGGTCCATGAAGTAGTACGATCCATTGTCCTTCAGTTCTAGATCAGGTGTTATGTGATAAGGAAATTCCTTATCCATCAAACCTTGTGAAACACAAGATTGTTGAGCCTAAGAAATGCGGGCTTGGATATCGGATCGTGCTTGAATGTCAGATTGAACACGAACACAATGAAGCTTAGTACGTTCTTTTCGACTCAATGCATCAGCTACGACATTCGCCTTACCAGGATGGTAGCGAATTTCACAGTCATAGTCATTTAGAAGCTCCACCCAACGTCGTTGCCTCATGTTGAGTTCTTTCTGATTGAAGATATGCTGAAGACTTTTGTGGTCCGTGAAAACCACACATTTTGTACAGTACAAATAGTGTCTCCAGATCTTAAGAGCGAAGACAACTGCACCCAACTCAAGATCATGAGTGGTGTAGTTTTTCTCATGTATCTTCAACTGCCTCGATGCATATGCTATGACTTTGTTCCTTTGCATCAGAACACAACCAAGACCCAATTTAGACGCATTACAATAAACGACAAAATCATCATTGCCCTCAGGCAAAGTCAGAACAGGCGCGTCGCAAAGCTTTTGTTTCAATGTCAGAAACGCTTCCTCTTGCTTGAATCCCCAATCAAAGGGTTTGTTCTTCTGAGTTAGAGCAGTTAGAGGAACTGCAATCTTTGAGAAGTTTTCAATGAAGCGGCGATAATATCCCGCAAGTCCAAGAAAAGAACGAACCTCAGTAGGAGTAGTAGGCGTATCCCAATCCTTGATCGCACTGATCTTTGAGGGATCTACATGAATACCTTGTTCGTTGACAATATGTCCTAAAAATTGAACTTCTTTAAGCCAGAATTCACACTTGGAGAATTTGGCGAAAAGTTGCTTTTTCTTTAGGAGTTCCAGAGTAAGACGAAGATGTTGCTCGTGATCAGCTCGCGTCTTAGAATAAATCAAGATGTCATCAATAAAAACAATGACGAACTGATCCAAATAAGGCTTGCAGACCGTATTCATTAAATCCATGAAAACAACAGGAGCATTAGTCAAACCAAATGGCATGACTGTGAACTCATAATGCCCATAACGAGTACGGAACGCTGTCTTGGGAATGTCTTCTTCATGCACACGTAGTTGATGATATCCAGATCGCAGATCAATCTTTGAAAAATAAGAAGCGCCCTGCAACTGATCAAAGAGATCATCAATGCGAGGTAGGGGATATCGATTCTTGATGGTAAGCTTGTTAAGCTCACGATAATCGATACACATCCTAAAAGATCCATCCTTCTTCTTGACAAAAAGAACGGGAGCATTCGGGGTGAAGTTTGAAACACACACTTAAGGTGTGAGAGAAAATGCTCTCCTTTCTTCCACCTACCTCCTAGCCACCATCCATCACTTTTCCGCCGTCTTCCACCGTCTGCCACCTCTCTCTCCCGTCCATCATCCTAATTCTGCATTTATTTTCTTCTGTTCGTTAGGAAGATCAAGTGGTTTTTTATGAGGTTATGGGTAGGAAAAAGAAAACCCCACCACCAAAAGTGTATAATACGAGAGCTACATCTAAGGAGGAAGCTGCTGTGATCAAGGAGCAGGTTACTTCATGGTGGGATAAGCTGGTTAGTGGTGATATTGAAAAGAAATCTGACAAACAAGATGAGAAAGATGGCAATAAAACTGATGAAGCTGTGCGGAAGTCTGAGGTTTGTGAACAATCTATTTCCACGGTTCCTACAGTTTCAACGGTTAAGTCATTGTCTGATCATTCAGAAAAATGGATTGACTCTGGTTTGAATCATCTGAATCATCACCTTCGATTGTGAAGAATCCGGTTGAGGATAGTGTAAAAAATTCTAAAACTGTTTCATTATATGATGTTTTGGGTTATGATAAGAGGAATATTCCAATTCCGGCGAAGTCAGATGTATCGGAGCTGCTAACGCCGGTGAAGGAGTCTTTAGCAGGTAAAAGTGAGTTTGAAATCTGGATGTTACGACGTGATAATTCATTGGCTGCTGCAAAAAATTCGTCTGAAAATGTGAAGGAAGATGCGCCGGTGAACAAGTCGGAATCGGAAAATACGAAGAATGATGGGATCTGTGATGATGATGTCAGATTGGAACATTCTCTGGCGGCTGCAGAGGATGTCACGTCAAAGAACCCTAATATCCCTCAGCCGTCAGATGAGGATACAGATCAACGGGCACAGATGAGTGAAAATTAAAGGGTGGGACTTGCTGTGGATCTGGACTTATCTTCTAGTGGACCGCAAAGTATTAGCCCAACAACTTTGGATCCAGGTTTGAGAATATTGGTTCTGTTAATACAAGCCCAGATATAGTGAATGAAAGCCAAATTCTAATGGCAGCCTTGCCTTCGGCAATTGCTGATGGGCCTGGAATTATTTTTGGGCCAGCTGATCAAGCTAAGGCCCAAAAAATAGACCCAATTGTGACTGCAAAGGAAGGGATGAACCTGGACAGTTTACGTTTTGGGTCTATGGATCCTGATAAATTGAAAAGGCCCACTTTTCAGTTTGTTTGTGACCCGAATTTAAAATTTGGGCCTAATGGTATTGATATTGACCCGATATTTGGTACGAAATTTTGGAACAAATAATTATTTGCTCAGTTAACTAAAGGGCTTGATATTGAAGAGAGTGAAACGAGATTATTCTATGAGCCACCTACGGTAGAAAAGGGTGAGGTTATAGTGGATCTTAATGGACATTTTATGACCAAGAGTATCAAAGCTCATCGCTTACAACTTTATGGTTATTTTGTGGGTGATAACCTCTCATTTCAAACGGTGAAAGAGAATCTAATCAAAATGTGGCATAAATTTGGACTCAAATTTATTAACAAAAAGAATGGTGGATTTTATTTCTTTACGTTTGAACATGATGAGGGTATGATTCAAGTTTTGGAAAGAAATCCGTGGTTGGTGAAAAATGTTCCACTTGTTTTGCAACTATGGCAACCGAACACTATATTGTCAAAGCCGGATTTGGATAAAGTGCCGATTTGGGTAACTATAAAGGATCTTCCGCTTTGTTTATGGAATGGTGGTAATATTGGGCAAATTGTTAGTTGTGTGGGTAAGCCGCTTATGATGGATAAAACTACTTGCTTGCGATGTGAAACTAAGAAAGGACCATTAAATTTTGCTCGAGTGCTTGTGGAAGCAAAAGCTTCATATGGCCTTCCTACTCGTGTAAAGGTTAGGTTTCCGTCACTTAATGGTTTACCAAATAAACTTGGTTTTCTAGATCTATTTTATAAATGGAAACCTCCAATATGTGAAAAATGTCAAGTTTTTGGTCATTTAGACTCGAGCCATGAGGAGGTTCAAAAGCCGGTTGAAAAAACGAATCCGAAAGATAAAAATACTATAGAACAACCGGCTTTAAAAAGTGTTTTGAAAAAACCTATGGTACATGATGATGGTTTTACGGCGGTTGCACGGAAAAAGCCTAATGTGAAGTGGGCTCCATTGGCTAAAAAAGACATTGTTAGGCTGGATCAAGGTCAAAAAACAGAAGGTGCAGGCCCATCTACTGTTCCGATTTGTAATAATGGCCCAAGTATGAAATCTGGAATGAATTTAGGCCCAGTTAAGCCCAGCGATGAGGCTGCTGGGCTTAAACTTGGCGCTGAAATAAAGATGGGCTCAGCTAAATATTCTGGCCCAATGGAAAGTAGGTCTGCTATGTTGAAACAAGCTGGGCCGAGTTCAGTGGGCTATAATGTGGACTTCCCACCTTTGCAAAATTCTGATTTAACCGGCCCATGTGGTTCTAGTTCGCATGATCCAAATATTGATCCGGGTAATATATTGAAGCTTAAAAATCCGTTGAAGTCCATGGTTGATACCTTAAATGAAAAATCAAAAGGGAGCGGGTTTTTTGATGTATCGCAAAATAATTTTGGGCCTCGACAAAGCCCAATTCTTGAAAAAAAAATACTTTTGATTCACTTCAAGATGATGATGATTGTTTTGATACCGAGCATGGGTTGTGGGAAAAAGAAATGCTAATGGTTCGAAAATTCTATGAGACTAATACGCAACCGCCGGATGATGTATTTTCTTCATGGTCGGAGAAATTGAAGGCTTATTATGTGATGCTCACAAAGTTTGATCCGGTGAAGGAAGCTTTAATTGAAACAAGTGTTGAAGATGAAGTAGAGGTTGAGTCTGAAACGGATGAATCGGCAAGAGACATCGCTCGTGGAGTTTAGCTTCTTCTCATTTTTAGTTTGGGGTCTTTTGTATGTTGTTTTTTTGTTTGTTTCTTTTTTGTGGTTTGGGTTTTGGTGAGTCGCCTTAGCCAAATGCTCTTGTCTGTATTCTCGTTTTGAACATCATTAATAAAAGTTTTGCCCGGGGGATTTCCCTCGTTTCCAAAAAAAAAAAAAGAACGGGAGCACCCCAATGTGAAAAGCTAGGACGGATAAAACCTTTGTCAGAGAGCTCCTGAAGCTTCTTAGCCAACTCTTGCATCTCAGACGGTGCAAGACGATATGGAGATCTGGCAATGGGATTTGCACCAGGTACGAGATCAATACGGAACTTGACTTGGCGTGCTGGGGGTAGACCAGGTAACTCTTTAGGAAATACTTCAGAATAATCCCGAACAACAGGAATATCTTGAATAGACTTACCTTTGCCTTTATCTGTTGTGACATGTGCCAAAAAGGCCACATAGTTCTTTCGCAGATACTTCCGAGCTTTAAAACAAGACATGAGTTTGAGACCATCGGTAGGTTTCTCACCATGCACCTGTAGGATCTCTCCTGTTGAAAGTGGCACACGAACAATCTTCTCAAAAAAAACTACCTCTGCGCGATGCTTGGCTAACCAATCCATACCCACAATAACGTCGAAGCTTCCAAGTTGCATAGGCGTGAGGTCAATAGGAAAAAGATGGTCGTTAAGGTTCAACTGGCAGTTGCGAAGAACAGAATCAAGAACAATGGGTTCACCACTAGCAACCTCTACTGTCAAAGGTTTACCTAGTTTCGTTCTAGACACGCGAAGCAATGGCTCAAAAGATAATGACACAAAACTCTTATCGGCACCCGAATCAAAAAGAACAGATGCAGGCTAATTATTAATAAAGAACGTACCGTTCACCACTTCATTGTCTGCTTGTGCCTCTTGTGCATTCATGTTGAAGACTCGACCTTGAGCCTGAGCCTGATTCTGATTTGGATTCTGATTCTGGTTGGCTAGCCTTGGGCACCGGTTTCTGTAGTGGGTCAGATCCCCACAATTGTAGCACGAACCAGGAGGAAAATGAGGTCGTGCAGCTTGACCTTGTTGCTGAGCAAGAGGCTGAGCAACTTGTTGGGCTTGGTTCTGAACTGCCTGGTTCTGATTAGCAGGAATGCGGCAAGTGGCAGCAAGATGACCAATTCTTCCGCAGTTAGTGCAATGACGACATTGGAGATGTGGTAGGTGATGGCCGTTACACCTGTTGCACAAAGGCGCAGTGCCAAGATATGGCTTCTTGGCTAGTGGTTGCGTAGGCTGATTTGGTGCAGCTTGGGCCTATGCAGTAACGGCATAGTTTTGGGAAGCCTTTCGCTTCCTAGAACCCTTTGAGGAACCAGAATTCTTTCCATTCTTGTTTTGACCTTTCTTGCTATCCCCCTTGTCAGACGCCTGCTTCTTACCCTTGTCACCCTTTTTATGCAGCTTTCCCTTTCGAACCTGCGACTCAGTCAATGTCGCTGTTAACTCGATCGCCTGACGGAGTGTGGCAGGGTTACTACCAGTAATGATGTCTTGCACTGAGTCAGGTAGGCCGTCGATGTATCTTTCGATAGCCTTGTCGAGTGGGGTAACCATTGTTGCGCAAAGCAGACTCAACTCCTCAAACCTGTCAGTATACGCCCTGTGCTCGCCACTGTCTTGTTTCAAGTCATCAAACTCTTTCTCCAAAGCTCGCTGTTCATGACGAGGACAGAACTCCCTCATCATAAGGGCCCTAAGTTCAGCCCAAGTTTGTGCTAGAGCAACTTCTGCACCACGGTCTCTCATAACCCCGTTCCACCATGTGAGAGCCCTCTTCTGAAACACACTCGAAGAAAACTCGACCTTGCGATTGTCAGGACATTGCACATGGCAGAAAGTATTCTTAATGCTCTCGAACCATTGAAGAAGCCCAGTCACTCCCTCAGAACCACTAAACTTGAGTGGTTTAGCCGAGTTAAAATCCTTGAATTTGCATGGAGCATTGTTGTTGTTGTTGGCTTGGTTCCATTGAGCAAAGAGGTTTGGGAATTGAGCAGCCATCTGCTGCGCAATGATTTCTGCCAGTTCGGCAGTCGCCATCTGGTTTTCGCGTCGAGGAGGCATTCTAAAAGAGGAAACATGAAAGGAAACGAGTGAGATGATTGGATGAAAAGAATGAGATGAAACAAAAATTGACAACAGCAAAGATGGTGGTCATTTGTTCGCATCACAAAGCAAACAAACGACACACAGTGACTAATCAAAGTAAATGGGTCAAAAATAATGTATCGCGAAGACATGCTTGCCTATAAGTGAACACTCACCCCAAGAGTTCCCAGGTAAGAGTGACTGGTCTGATTATGTGGATTTGTACGAACACTCTAGCCTTAGACAGAAAACCCAGGGTACAGGCATTCACTCTTCCAGTTTTAACGTGTTCACACTATTTAGAACCCAAAACTTTGACGAGATTTTGAAAATTTGAAAGGCACAAGGCCAAAAGTCAAACTGGAAGGGTTCAAAACCTTACAACAGAGGGTTCAAAACCTAGTAATCAATCATCCAAAAACAGATGATTAATTTTCAAAGCGGATTCGAACTTGATGTTCCCGTTGTGGTTATCACCTTAGGTGAAGTGCATGTTTTAAAATCTAAACACAAGATAACTTGTGTTGGGGTCCTAGAAAGGTTATAGTCTAGGTCAAAGCATTACTAATAACCTAATTCCCTATAACCATTGGCTCTGATACCAACTCTTCTGTCACACACCGACCACGTATAACATACAAAACGTGGCGGAAAACGTCGGGGAGTGTTGTAACAGAATTAATTGTTTCATAACCATGGCATTCAAAGTTGTATTTTATTTATCAACATAAGAGTTACATTATCTTAAACAGGAAATAAAGAGTTCAGAACATAATTAAACTAAGTCTATCTTCATTTTATGTCTCTAAGGCACAGGTCCGCCCTAGTGTCACGATCATCATCCTATGCAAAAGCTCCTGAAAACACCTTTGAAAATAGGTACGTCAGCATAAAAATGCCTGTGAGATACATAGATTTTGTGAAAATAGGATTCATGACTTAAGTTTAAGAGAAAGTTGTTTAGCAAAAGTCAGTCATGAACCTTGTAAATTGTTTTGTTTTGTAAATCATTTAAAAAGCGATAAGATCAAAGGATATGTATAAATAAAAGAATAATGTATGGTTAAATGTATAACCAATTAAAATGTGTTGTATAAAGTAAGTTGTTTGTAAAGCAATGTCTTGTGAAAGATATGTTATTTGTATAAAATGTTATATGTCTAAATTGAAATGATTCAAATAACGCTACGATATGTAATACCATACAAACACTTATATATAGGAAGTACTAGCGGCGTATCCACCATGCTTGTATCATATTACACACGCCTCGTTACTTAAATCACTTAAACAAAACCACCAATGAATAAAGTCCATGTTTAAACCAATTGTCAAAAAGTCCTTGTATAAGCCACGTCAAATGTTAAAAAGTCCAGATGTAGTCAAGTAATGTGTAACAAATGTTATGTATTGTAAGTAAAGTATTGTCACATAAACCAAATGTAGAAATGTACAAAACAAAGTATTTTGAATATATCAAAAAGTTATGTTTTGCAAAGTAATGCATGTTACATTGATACAAACATTTATGTGGTAAGTTAATGCATACATTCAAGCCTTGAGACAGTCAGATAACCCTAAGTCAAGGTTATCAAAAGAAATGTTTTCGGATTCAGTCATTCCTTACATCCAAACAAACCCGGGATGTCAGGAATGGGATTTGTCAAGTCCTATGGTACCACTACTTACTACCGAGCGGCGTAGCTAATGTTAATGAACGTATATAAGTCTCGTTTGTGCAAACCAAATGTTATAGCAATTGTATACATGTCATATGAAAACAATGTACTAAGTATGCTAAGTTAACATACAAAGCAGAAAAGTCATGTAAATCAGTGTAATGTAAAACAATGTACTAAGTATGCACACAATGGACATACATAGCATGAAATGTAATGTAAAACGATGTACTAAGTATGCACACAATGGACATACATAGCATAAAATGTAATGAAATCATGTACTATAATGTATTAATGAACATAACAAGCATATGATGTGAAAACATGAAAAGCACGAAAGTAACAAGTAGGCACATGTGTTTCACCCCAAAACGTTTGGAAAACAGTAAAAGAGGGGTCTATGTACTCACTTGAGATTGCTCAGAAGTCCTTGAGTAACAGCCAAACAATGCTAGAGATCACGGAATCAAACGGCACCTAATATAGGTAACTATGTTAATATACCGGACCTATATTCGGAGGATCGGATAGAACGAGGGCTCTTAAACCAAATGAGTATGGGAACTCAGGTAGTATGGTTTAACAAGGCCTACATACTAAATGAAACCTAACCTAAGTGCTTACGACCCATTACGACCCGTTTAGGTAGCTTATGCTACTTTAACGCGTCGTTCGCGTAAAACGCGTTCGGATCGCCTAACTAGTCCTATGATAAGTAAAATATGCCTTAACATGTCTAATATTGTTACCAAACCAGTTTAGATACCAAAAGTTATGTTACATATGCTTAAAATGAATTTTGGCGTAAAAAAAGGGCATTTTGGTAATTTACCTAAGGCATATAAACTACCTATCATACAACTACTTAAACGAAGCGACCATAAGGTATAACCTCGGAAGGTTATTCCCTATATACTATGGTCACCTAATGTGCTTGGTCGGATCCTAATGATCGACCAAACGGGTCGGGTTCGAAAGTATAAGCGATTGTTTAGATCGCTTACCTTACGACCCTATATAAGCACTAAACTAAAAGTGACGAGCTAAGCATGTTAAAACATGCTTAACTAAGTTTAGAAAACAGGTTTGGTATCAAAACAAATGGTTTTGATACCTATAAGTAGTTTGGTTACAAAATATGCATGAATGCGCATTTTGGCCGAAACTACGACTCGTCACTGAGCCTTGATAACGTGGTAATCAGTAGGTATAGTCACTAGGGACTATAACCATCGTGATCACGCTCACGTTATGAAGTTCAAACGAACTTCGCATTGACCATAAACTGGTCAATGCAGAAAGTCAAACATAGTTCGACTTTCGGACTAGAAAGGCGATAAAGAACGAAGGAACACTTACAAAGGGTCCCCGCTAGTAAATCTTGATCGAGTAGCTCAGGTATGAAGTGATTTGCTTCAACTTAGAGCACTTTTGATCAGATTTGTGTGGAATGAGTGAAGTTGAGGTGGGTATTTATAGTAAATGGACAACCGTTAGGATCGTTTCTTGAATAACGTGATCGAATCTCGTCCGTACACTTGTTGAAATGTTGTGGTATGTCATTTGCCCCCACCATCAGTGATTAACACGTGGTATTGGACCTTGGAGTGTTTAAAGGCTGTTAATCAGCAGGCAAAACGATTTTCTGCATCTGACCCATGCTTACGGACCGTAACACTAATAATGTTGAGGTCCGTAAGGACCTTGCAGGTCTGAAACTTTCAAAAATGGCAGAACAGGCCCCTGTGCGCGTATCGTCGTGTTTTGGCACTTCTAACACCCGTCAAACCCAATTTCAAGCTCCACAATGATGTTAAAGTATAGGGAACTTAAAATGTGCTAAAAAATATCTCGGATGTCGGTTCGTTTGGCCGTACGATTGCGTTGTTCGGTTAATTACGACGGAATGCGCACAAGCGCGAAAAACGATCCAAATTGCGCGACGAATGGATTTTTCTCATGCCAAACACTAAAATAAAATATTTTAGTGCTTACATAAATTTTTGGATGTCCGGATGTATTCAGAACGTAAGTTATGCGCGAAAGTGCAAACTTATGCACTTTTTGACACTTTTAGTCCCTGAATGACCCAAAAGTTTATTTTAGCACACCGAACCCCTCAAAGTCAATTTCTAAGCTATGTGAAGGATATTTATGGTATGTTTAACTTATGGTCATGTTCCGGAATGTCTGTTACAGTTCAAATTGGCATACTTTCGCAGTTTGTCAATTTTAGTCCCAGTAGGCGAATTAACTTGTTTTTGCCATAGCAAAGCCTTTAAAACTTATTTCTAAGTTATGTAAAGGTTATTTAAGGTATGTTAAGTATATGTTGATGTTTCGGAGTATTTTTCGCATTAAACTGATTACGTTTACGCACCAGTTTGCGTATAACTCTCCAGAAAGCGATATAGAGTTTGAAATTGAATAAAAGTCAAAACATGAAAAATGTAAAACACAACCAAACAAACATGGGGATCAAATAACATTGTTTTATTGATAATTGAACTGTTCACAATGATTTCAGACACAGATGTTACATAGTGTGTCCTGATTGATGTGATATGCGATGAGAATATTATGACAAAGTTATGAGACGTACTTTTGCTACTTTATGTGTTAAATGCATGTTAAAACTTATACATACCTGATTTTAAACTAGAACTCACTTAGCTATCTAGGATGAAAAACATTTGATTGTAATGACTTATGTAACTTTTTGTTGTGTTCATTTGAAATATATTCCAAATAGTAAATCCGAGCATTTCAACTAAGTTGTATGACATGCTGTCGTAGGTACACGCAAATTTAATCCAATTACTACTAATAGATAGCGGAAAGTGGGTATCGAACACAGGGAGTTTGTGGAAAATGTGTTGATTATATAGTCTTGTAAATTAACTACAATTACACTAATATGCAGAAATTAAAGATCAAGAATTTGGATTGTTTTATTTTGAAACTAAGTTATCAACTAATTGCTAATCAAAATTGGATTGTAATTCAGATTATGAGAAAATGACCATCTTAGGTTTCAGTTTCTTTTAACACTTGTGCAAAATTCCAACTAGAAAGAGTTACATAGACATAACTCGTGTATAAACATTTGTTGTGATAAACGGGAACAAAGTACTCGGATTATATTAACGCGAGATTGTTTCCGATGATCAATCAATAAATATCCAACCCTAACCCTTCCCGTGATATCTCGATTGTCAACGACACCAAGAACGTACGATTTAGACTAGAATTGAAACATCAATTAACAAGCTACAATCAAATATTCATACACCATGATAAACATAGCAAACATACCAAGTTATCATTCTAGAAATAAAGGAAAAACACACAAGAGTTGTAGAGAAACCTTCACCTAAGATTATCACCACAAATTTAGCCGGACATTGTTCGCTGGATCATCATGACATCCAAATTAAAGTTCATACGAATCGAAAGATAAACCGGAATGTTAGAAATTGTTCCCAAATAGTATCCAAAGCCAAAATTCCCCCCCAAAGTGCAGAGAAACGTCTCCAATCATGAATAATGTGAAAAGACACTTGAAAACGGTTTTAATAAGGCAGTTACGTTTTTCCTCGTAGACTCTAACGTAATTTACGGTACCTACCGTAAATTACGGTAGCCTTGAAAGTGTTACGCTGGCAAGAGCCTGTGTTACGGCGGAAATCTGGAGGTTTTAGGGGCTACCGTAAATTACGGTAGCCACCGTAATTTACGGTAGGCCCCTGGATCTCCTGTTTTGTTTATTCTTTCCATCCTTGCTTGACCCGTTCTACTCCATTCCATCCGAAGCAGCGTTTTTCCATTTTAAACTCCAAAACGTACCTGAAACATAAGCGACTGTAGTCATCTAATTCAAGATAATTACGCACCTGAAATATCCAACCCTAACCCTTCCCGTGATATCTCGATTGTCAACGACACCAAGAACGTACGATTTAGACTAGAATTGAAACATCAATTAACAAGCTACAATCAAATATTCATACACCATGATAAACATAGCAAACATACCAAGTTATCATTCTAGAAATAAAGGAAAAACACACAAGAGTTGTAGAGAAACCTTCACCTAAGATTATCACCACAAATTTAGCCGGACATTGTTCGCTGGATCATCATGACATCCAAATTAAAGTTCATACGAATCGAAAGATAAACCGGAATGTTAGAAATTGTTCCCAAATAGTATCCGAAGCCAAAATTCGCCCCCAAAGTGTAGAGAAACGTCTCCAATCATGAATAATGTGAAAAGACACTTGAAAACGGTTTTAATAAGGCAGTTACGTTTTTCCTCGCAGACTCTAACGTAATTTACGGTACCTATCGTAGATTACGGTAGCCTTGAAAGTGTTACGCTGGCAAGAGACTGTGTTACGGTGGAAATCTCGAGGTTTTAGGGGCTACCGTAAATTACGGTAGCCACCGTAATTTACGGTAGGCCCCTGGATCTCCTGTTTTGTTTCTTCTTTCCATCCTTGCTTAACCCATTCTACTCCATTCCATCCGAAGTAGCGTTTTTTCCATTTTAAGCTCCAAAACGCACCTGAAACATAAGCGACTGTAGTCATCTAATTCAAGATAATTACGCGATCAAATGCGGGATTAACACATCTTTTAACATCAAAAAGGGTTGTCCTATGGACCACCCATCACTGCACTATTTAGTTTTGCGGGAAAATGGGAATTCTGGAAGGACTCCCACCAAAATGGAGATACAGAGAAAAAAATGGGAGAATGTTGATATGGCGCTGATATGACATCTCTGGAGGAAAACGGTGAAATTGGGACCGCTCCCTATGCTCTAACTGCTAAAAGTTGCCACCGCCAACTGAAGTGTGGCAATGGTTTGACCCATATACAAAGAACACCATTTGGTCTGATTAGAAAAAACAACGAATTTCATACTTCGTTTTCATGCAGAAGATCTTCTCATTCCTAGAGAAAATACTTTCTGTTTTATCTGATTATTAATTTCGTTTACCCGCGAAATACTTTGATTGAGAAGAACTTCTATGTACTATCGATGATATGCAATTAAAATGTGTATTTTGATATATATATATGTGGGACAGAAGACTTTGGTCCTATCTACATGAGAAATGACAAGTCTCGGCTTGTTGATGCTAGATATTTATATCAGATCCACATAAAGCACATTTGTAGTTAGGTTATGTACTCACATATGGTGTCACAAAGATTTTTTGAAGGTCGACAAAGCAAACCATGACAACAACATCATCAAGTTATATCAAACTTATAGCATTATATGATACTTGCAAAGAATGTACTAAGGTCGATGATTAACACATATAAGAAACATCCGGTTTAGAATATATGAAGGACATAATGATTATAAATGAAGCCAATATATCTTGGATAGTTTAGATCCATAATGCTACATGTAAGTTGATACACAAAAGGCGATCAACATAAATCAAGCATAAACATGTTATCCTTTTACTAACCCTTTTTTAACACCTAAAACAACACACCCCTCGCTATATCTCTCTTCTTGGCAACAAGTAAGCACTAGCATTTGTAAGCTAGACACACAAAAGGCAAACGGGTGATTGCACAACTATAGGATTGTACCTAAATCGGTCCTTCTCCTAACAAGTACCAAACATGAATGCAAATCAAAGGGGCTTTAAGGTTGTAACGTGGCTAGGCGTACGGGTAGGAAATGGAATATATATGTAGTAGCGAAGGACTTAACCCGGTCTTTTATTACACAATGAAACAAACAATAACCAAACTTAAACTTCTATATACAAGAAAACTCAACATCATTTTTTTTTTCATCTTTTTCATTGCTTTTTCCATTTTTTTTAACAAGCTAAACATTCACATAACATATCTAAACACAACTAAAATAACCACTAATACTATAAGACCGGGTCAAGTCGGGTAAATTTTTGGGGGAACTAGCTAAAGGGTAACAAATGATCGGCTTTAGGCACAAAAATGGGCAACTAAATGTCCAAACCCCCGCCCCTCTCACTACCAAGCTCATATATATAATTAATGAGGTCCAACCCCCCAATTCCCACACTCACACACACTATGATGAGGCTACCTAAATGCCCTTATCCTTTTTACATTCATATTCAACTAAGGCCTCGAACCGTATTCAAGCACAAGTTTTAATGCACCCCCACCCGTTGCCACTCTCATCAAAGACAAGCATTATTTATATACAAGTGTGGCTTCAACTCTCACCAAGAACAAAAGGTAATTAAGGGTTGTCGGTGCATCATTCGGGTGTAGTCCAAGGTGTTCAAATTCTCACAATATTTTGGTTGATTTAAAAATTTTTAAAAATCTCAAAATTTCCCCCCATCCCCACACTTTGGATACATTGACCCCAATGTATGGTTTTGGGAAGACTTGATCGCTAAACCCTTCAACATCAACAAAAGCTTTACATCTCAAACCCCAAACTTCTTTTTGGTATTTTGCATTTTATATTTTTTATATTTTTCTTCTTTAAAAACATAACACCACCAACTCGCATAACCCAAAACATAACATCACCAACTAAACACCACCCATACACCCGACCATAATCATAACAAACGAATATTCACAGAAATATATAAAAACGGAAGGAACACAACCTGACTAGTAGTACCGTGGCTGAGGCGGCCTGAAAATGGAAGACATCATATCATTCCACTCTTCGAAGGCAAACGCACCGCTACCACTTCCACTTCCGCTTTGTTGTGGAGGTCCATGTTGTTGATGTTGACGAGGGTCCATCCATTGCGAATGATGGAGCGGCAGTGTCGGATACGAGATACTACCATCGTAAGGTGGTAGAGACGCATAATCCACCGGAGGTGGATCCACAACCACGGGCCGCCCCGCATGCCAATCCGCATGCATCCGCCTAGCTTGATCATCATTATACCGATTGTTCATCTCTAACTCATGGGAATAAGCATGTACGCGGTTCCACGACTCCTGCCGGTCAAAGTTGTGCTTTAAGGCCTACTCCATACTAGCCCCCATCATTGTTTGGTGATCAAAGAAGGTACGCTCCGACCCCGACCATGTGTCAAAAACCGATGCCGGAGGACGTTTATTCTCAATGACTTCTTGCATAGTACCATCATATGCCCAATTCTGCTCGTATGTGTGCTCCGTATAGTCGAAGAAACCACTACCATGTCCCCGACTTGTGCCCCCTTGGCCCACATCCACATGCTCACCATGAGGCTCATCCACATAATCTTCATCCCCACTCGGGGGTTCATCTTCACTTTCGGGTTCGTCCGCTTCACCCGGTAATAGTGCCCTTGCATCAACTTTCAAAGCCCTCCATCTTTGACCTTCCGACTTGAGCTTGTGGTATCTTTCCGATTGATCATAGGTCCATCCAATATCCATCCTTTGTATGTCGAATGGCTTGTGTCTTTTCGCTGCCCCTTTGTCTTCCGATGTGATCGCCTTGAACTGTTTCAACAACCCCATAATAATTTGGCAATACAGAATAATGCTCCTCCCCACTTTGTTTCGGCTTATCCAAAGATGATTCATTATCAAATACCGTATCGAAAAACGGGGAGACCCATGGAGCAACGAGTAAAGAACGGGTATTTCAGGGTACCTCACCTCTTGTTTATCACCTCTTCTTGGTATCACATTCAAGATACAAATAGTGAGCAGCAGTTTTGCTTCAATCTTCAAATTTATTCTATACAAGGTGCCACTATAAGTATTTGGTAAGAATAAGGCCGCTAACATATCATTCCACCTCAGGTGGGCCTTCAGTTTAATAAGCAAATCATCAAGACTCGGGATTGTATAATCACGAGCAGGCAGACTGTCATATTTCGCCAATTTCCGCAATGTATCAAACGACATTTCCACCTTAATCCCATTAACCTCGCCTGTCAACTTCATCTGCGATGGCCTATCATACTTGTTGCATTGCAAGGTAGCCATCCATTCCTGAATCTCGTCCATAAATAGATTCTTATTGTCTTTGTCATAACAACTGAGCGCTGCCTCCTAACCAAGGCGCGGAACTAGGCAAACACATTAAACGGCCCGAACTCCACTTCTCTAACCTCCCTTTCCCAGATAAACGCAACTGTTATGGGCCATTTTCTGAGCGTATATATCCTGACTAATATCCTACTTTTGATTGTTTACTTGTGATCAGGATACTGGATCAGGATATTGGTAACATCCTGGTGCGATATCCTGGTATTAGCTAAATTAATCACGTGCAGGTTAGAAGCTGTGGGTCACTAACGGTCAGATGGACTTCTTCTCCTTAAGACTCGGGCAAATCTGTTATATGAGAGACGTTGAACCCGAAAGACCATGTCTACAACGTTCGAGTGGGGAATATCCGCCGGATCCCGGTTTAATAGGGTAGTTTGTTACATTTCTTTTACTATAAATAGATGGATCGGATCAGTTAAGGCACTCACTTTCCATTCGCACACTTTACTCTCTAGCTACTAGCAACCACTACACACAAACACTTGTATTGAAATCACATTGTAACACCTAGTTGATCCGCATCACATCCTGCACTGTATCCTGGTATTTGAAGTAATAGAAGAACAAGGCAGCTGCGATTGTCAGCTCCTGAGGTTTTGTGCCGGTGATCTAGATTGATCAAGGGCTTTCCTCGTACATCACGTGTCAACCTTTACTTTTTTGCTCATTGTTTGATCATAGATACAGCTCTATATCCTGAGCCGTATCCTGAAACTGTATTTGCAATTAACTTGATTAACATATTTTTCACACATATTTCTAGCACACTACCTCACTTAACTAATTTGATCACTTAATTGCTTCGGTAATTTTTGACCAAAACAATTTGGGGCCCACCATGGGGCAAGTGGTGCTATTTTTGTTAAAAACTTTAGTAAAATCATTACTCGGTTTTCTATTGTCAAAACTTTTTGCTACATTGTTTTCAATGGCCTCGAGATCAAACATGAGCTCTTCCACCATGTCTGCTACAACCTTTGCAACAATTGGTTCGGTGCTTCCACCTCCTCCTCCACGAATGCTAACTTCTTCGCACGGAACTGAAAGTTATGTGGCTCGGGATGTTATCCCCGCTTCCAGTACCCAGGGATCTGCTCCTGTTTTGGCTTCTAATGATGAAATTCTGAATTTGTTTGGTAGTGTACAGGAATAGATGAGGCAGCAGCAGGAAACTAATCGGATGCTGACGAGAGAGATACAACTCTTGAAATCCGGCCCAAGTAGACCTGCTGAAGAAACTGTCACTCCTTTGCAGCCTAGAGCTTTGAACTTCAGTTCTGCAGTTTACACTGAAGATAACCAGGGGAATATCGTGCCAAGCCATTCTCAGAATCATACTCCTGGGATACCCTCCTCGGTCAGGATGTCAACTGTGAGGAGCTCAGGATATGCTTCAGGATATGGCCAGAATCCTCAGACTGGTAACGTGTCGAATAATAATATTCTTGCTACTAACAACAATGGGTCTTTGCAGGATGCAGGTATGACGTCGACATTTACTAGGGAGCTTCAGAAATTGAAGGACATGATATCCAGTGTACCTGGAGTGGTCCAGCCAATTCCGGAAGTATCCCAAGACAGCCACAGGATATCCCGCATTGCATATCCTATCTCTGATGCTGAAATCCCAAAGAGATTTCAGACCCCCAACATGAAACTGTATGATGGGACTACGGATCCTGAAGAGCATATTGCCTAGTATAGGGAAAGAATGGAGGTTAACCCTATCCCTCTGGAACTCAAGGAAGCATGCTTGTGCAAGGGTTTCGGTTCTACCTTGACGGGTCGGCCTTAAAATGGCTGTTAAATGTTCCTCCTCACTCAATTACTTCATTTGCTCATTTGGTTAATTTATTTAATAGTCAGTTTTCTTGCAGTCAGAGTTTTGAAAAACTAACCAGTGATCTTTACAGGATAACTCAAGGACCTCAGGAATCCTTGAGGGATTATGTGAACAAGTTTAGTCGGGAATCCTTGGATATCCCACATCTTGATGTTGCAACAGCTGTGCAGGCTTTTAAGATGGGGTTACAAAAGGATTCTCAGTTTTATCAGGATCTTGTAATGAATCCCTGCAGGAATCTCGACGAAGCTCGTAACAGTGCCTTGAGATATATTCGCCTGGAAGATGACAAAAAGATGCAAGAGAGGATGAATTCTACCTCAACCTACGAATCGACCAACAGGAAATCAGAATCCTCGTATAAACCGTATCGCTCTAAGCCATATGGCAGAAATGATAACAAGAAAGTGAATGCTGTTGAAGACGAGGATCCTGAAGAATATCCTGAATTATCTGAATATTGCTTTTCTGTTAATATACCTGAGTTGATGTATGCTATGCAGGGTTTAGGAGACAAAGCTAGGTGGCCTCGAAAGAATCAACAAAAAGCTGATTGGAAGGATAAATCCAAATGGTGTGCCTTCCATGAAGATTTCAGACATGTGACTGAGGATTGCATTGCTCTAAGGAAAGAAATAAGCTACCTATTGAGCAAGGGATATCTGAAGGATTTGCTGGGAAGAAAGAAGAATAAAGGGCAGGATCCTGAGAAGGATCCTGAACGAGCAACATCACCCCCAGCAGATGCCAAAATAATTAACTTTATTTCAGGAGGATCCGACATTTGTGGGACTTCGTATTTTGCGGCCAAGAGACATGCAAAAGAGGCTAAAACTGAAAGGGGAGACAAACTAGCCAGGATGACTACCCTTACAACTGATAAAGTGATCACTTTCGACAGTGATGACAGGGATACTGTGAAGGATCCTCACCATGATGCCCTTGTAATTACGTTATATGTTGCTAACCATTTTGTATGCAGGATATTAGTGGACAATGGTAGCTCTGTCAACATAATTCAGCTGGAAACGTTGAAGAGGATAAATGTATCTCCGATGGACATTACTTCGAAGTCCACTGTGCTCGTTGGTTTCAGTGGAGAAGCTAGGAATACCGTAGGGGAGATAAAATTGCCGGTATATGTTGAAGGGGTCAACTCGATACAACGCTTCTGTGTGATGGATTCCCTATCCTGCTATAACATTATACTAGGCAGGCCATGGATCCACGACATGAAGGCTGTGCCATTGACTTATCACTAGTGCATCAAGATCCCTACCCCTTGGGGGGTCGTCAAAGTTTATAGTGATCAGCAGGAGGCGAAGGAATGCTACTCATCCTCGATGAAATCCTCAACCAAGCCTAATGCAGCATAGCAATTAAAGATGCGGGCCCAGGATATCATGGAGGCTTCAGAGCAGGATGTAAAGAAAGTTATCCTGGATCAGGATAATTCGGATATCTCGGTGCTCGTAGGAACCAATATCCCTCAGGATATTGAAAATCAATTGACTAATTTTTTGAAATGCAGGATGTCAACCTTCGCGTGGAAGCACGAGGATATGACAGGTATATCCAAGGATATTATAACACATAAGCTTGGTATTGACAGGTCGTTCAAGCCGGTCCAACAAAAGAGAAGAAAATTTGCTCCGGAGATGTTAACCTTCATGGATGCCTCTTCAGGTAGATGCTACCGCCGGCCACGAGATGTTAACCTTCATGGATGCCTCTTCAGGATTTCAGCATATCCAAATGGAACCCTCTGATCAGGAGGATACTGCTTTCATGACACCCACAGGTATTTATTGTTATACTGCTATGCCCTTTGGTTTGAAAAATGCAGGTGCAACATACCAGAGGTTGGTAAACATGATGTTTAAAGACAAGCTGGGGGACACCATGGAGGTATATATTGACAATATGGTGGTGAAATCTAAAAAGGCTGAGGATCACCTCCAGGATATTAAGGGAGCGTTTGATATCCTGGATCAGTATAACATGAAACTGAATCCTGCTAAGTGCCATTTTGGAGTGGGGGCAGGAAAGTTTCTAGGATATATGGTGACCAAAAGAGGCATAGAGGCAAGCCCGGAGCAGATTAGAGCTATCCTGGATTTAAAATCACCTTCGAATATGAAGGATGTTCAACGGTTAACCGGCCGAGTAGCAGCATTGAACAGATTTATTTCAAGATCCTCGAAAAAATGCAAGGAATTTTATGATATCCTCAAGAAGAATAAGAAGTTCGAATGGGGAGCAAAGCATGAAGCAGCCTTGCAGGATTTGAAGCAATATCTTTCAACCGCACCCTTATTGATGAAGCCTGAAAATGGTGAACCATTATCCCTGTATCTTGCAGTATCAGGGAATGCAGTAAGTGCTGTCCTTGTAAAAGATCATGAAGGTCAGCAGTATCCTGTCTATTATGTTAGTAAAAGTTTATTAGATGCTGAAACTAGATATTCTCATCTAGAAAAATTGATATTAGCCCTAGTTCGCATCAACGAAACTTAGACATTATTTTGAGACACATAGGATTCATGTTAAAACCAATTATCCTGTTAAAAACGTGCTTAGGAAACCCGAGATGTCGGGTAGGATGGCTAAATGGTCAGTAAAATTAAGTGCTTATGACTTAGTATATGAGCCTAGAAATGCCATAAAGTCTCAGGCTTTAGCTGACTTTGTGGCTGATTTCAGTAGTGACATTCAAAATGAAGTAGACTTAGAAGTACAACAGCTAGGAGAAAACTTAGAATGCTGGACATTGTATACTGATGGTGCATCTAACGTAAGAGGTGTAGGTCTAGGTATACTACTAAAATCGCCACAGGGGAACATATTACCCCAGGCTATTAGGTGTGAATTTCCTGCTACTAATAATGAGGCAGAATATGAAGCTTTGATTGCAGGATTGGAGTTGGCTAAAAATATGAATATTAGATGTTTACAAGCATATGTTGATTCCCTGTTGATTACTAACCATTTCAATGGATCTTATGCAGTAAAAGGTGAAAAGTTAGTTGAATATCTCGAAATTCTTAAAAAATTAGTAGGATACGTCGATATTTTTACACTTGAACAGGTACCAAGAGAGGAAAATGTTGAAGCTGATGCCTTGGCAAATCTGGGATCATCGGTCAGGATACCGGAAGGAACCCGAATACCAATATTACATATCCTATATCCTGCGACGAATCCTCAGGATAAGGAAGTAATAAGTATTCAGGATCCTGATGATGAGTATCCCGAGGAGGATCCTAAGTCCTGGACGGCTCCAATCATGAGATATCTCAAGGAAGGACACATCCCAAAGAATGAGAATCCTAAAGCCTTTAGAATGAAGGTATCACAGTTCACTATTATGAATGACGTTTTATATAAGAAATCTCTTGCAGGACCATATCTGGGGTGTTTGGAGGATCCCGAAACCAAAGAAGTACTTCAGGATATACACGAAGGGGATTGTGGTAACCATACTGGGGGCAGGTCGTTATTCTCAAAAGTATTGAGGACCGGATATTATTGGCCGACGATGAGAAAAGATGCTGCAGAATATGCTCGAAGATGTGACGCATGTCAAAGGCATAGCAATATACTACATCAGCCTGTTGAACCACTGTATCCTATTGTTTCCCCTTGGTCGTTTATGAAATGGGGGATGGATATAGTGGGAAAGCTTCCAAAGGCTCCAGGAGGAAAGGTTTTCATGTTGGCAATGACGGATTATTTCTCCAAGTGGGTTGAAGCAGAAGCATTTGTTCAGGTTAGAGATCAAGAAGTGGTATCCTTCATAAAAAGGAATATCCTGACTAGGTTTGGAGTACCAGCTGAGATAATTTGTGACAATGGATCTCAATTTATAAGTAAAAGGACTACTGACTTTTGCAAGAGTTGGGGAATCAAAATGATCACGTCTACCCCGGTACATCCTCAAGCGAATGGACAAGCAGAATCCTCGAACAAGATAATTGTCAACAACTTGAAAAAGAGACTAGGGGCTAAGAAAGGAAGATGGGCAGAAGAATTACCCTTTGTTCTGTGGGCTGATAGGACAACGGTGAAGAATGCAACTGGCCAAACCCCGTTTTCCTTGGTATTTGGAGCAGAAGCGGTGATCCTGACAGAAATGGTGATACCTATGGCAAGATCTATCCTCCGGGATCCTGAGCAGAATCCTGAAGTTTTGTGCCAAAATTTGGACACTGTAGATGAGACAAGAGACGCTGCATGGCTAAGGATGGCAGCATATCAACAGAGGATATCTAAAGCATATAACAAGAATATAAGGACTAGAAGATTTCAAGTTGGAGATTGGGTATTGTGAAAGGCTTTTCAGAATACTACTAATCCTGCTGATGGAAAGTTGGCTCCAAAATGGGAAGGACCCTATGAAGTTGAATCAGAATCAGGAAAGGGAGCATACCGACTCAAGAATATGGAGGGGGATATGCTACCGAGATCCTGGAATGCTATACATCTAAAGCTCTATTTTAAGTGAGTATGGAATTCAAATTCTGACTCAGGGTGGTATGGATTCTGTCTCTTTTATCAAATTTTGATATTATTTACTATTTTGAACCCATTACTGACTTAAGCATCGGAGGGGTGTTAGCCAGGCTAACACCCACCTTAGCTTACGATTGTTTTGCAGTATATGCTTCGGGATGTAGCACCAGGATATACACTCAGGATACTTCGGAAGATTAGAGGATTGGCCCCCTCTCTCACGTCTAAGGGATCCTGATCCCTTCACAGGTTTAAAGGTATTCACTTTTCTTCCGAATTGGGTTTAAACACCCCGCCTGGAGCACAAGTTATTCGGGAATAGTTCAAGGTGGCGGGACCAGTTCATGTAAAAGTGGCTGACAATTTCGTTACTATTGGCTATATCCTGAATCCTTAAGGTATATGAGGATTGATCACCCTCTCTCACGAAAGGGTATTTTCATACTCTCTAAGGTTTAAAGGTTTTCACCTTTCTAAGTCTTGGAGTTTATACACTCCCGCCTGTAGCGCACGAAAATTTGGGATTTTCCCCAGGATACAAAGGATTTATCTCCAGTATATTTTGGGTTTTACCCCTCTAACACAAAAAATTGTCTATACAATTGGAACTAGTGCTAAAAAAATTTCTAAGTGTTGGAGGACTTCATGCACAGGGGACATTCCATCTAAAGTAATTGTATGAAGCACAAAGGATCAAAGTTGAGCTGAATGTCTCGAACTGGGGACATCTTAGTAGGAGAAGTCACAAAAGGGGTTGGAATTTAATACTAGGGCTACACTCAATTCCTGGTATGATCTTTCCTTTGTGAACCTTAAATGAATTGTTTAACTTTGATTAAGGATATATCTTTAGGATATGTCTTCGAAATGTATTTTTGGAATACGTTTCGGGATATTTCATTGAAATATTTGATTGAAATATTTGATTTGAAAATGAAGACCCTGATCAAACAAGTATTATCAAAACGGGTTTTAGAAAATAGACTATATTTTATTCTTTAGAAGTTTTGTCTGAAATCAATTGAATTTTTAGAAATTCTATTTGAAAAAGGTTTTCATTATATATCACTGAGTATATTGATTAGGATATGAGAGCAATAGCAAGCCAATTGAAGGATGAAATTATTTGAAATAAGCAATATCAGTTGATAACCGAAGGTTTCATCCTAAAACCTAGGACCCATCCACCTTCGGCTATTAAGTTGTTTTAATATAGAAATAAAAACTGTTCATAGGACAAGAAATAAAATTGTTCAAACATAAGCATAACTCTCAAATTTAAAGAAAATAAGTTTTAGGAGGCAGCGCCTTCTTCGTTCATGGTATTTTTAGCAGCATTCGTCTCGGGATCAGCCTCAGCATCCCTCTCAGCACCAGTTGGTTTTTCGATTGCTTTTGAAGATCCTTCAGCTGCAGGTTTAGTAGAAGTGCCGCCGAGACTCCTTAGCTTTGTTTCCCTGGCGCTGACGTCCCAAGAAGGGCATTCGAAGCCCAGTGTTTTGGCTTCATGGGCCATCTTTAGCCTGGCTTGGAGGAGGGAAGTGACGACGGAACTTTTGAGGCTTTCCCGGTAGCTGACCATATCCCGTTCATGTTGAGCATGGGCAGCATCAAATCGGCTTGGGCCTGGATAGTAGCTTTGTTGAGAGCAGTCTGGTGTTCTTGGGTCATAGCCTTGAACTTCTCCTCGTAGTGCCGAGATTTGGTGGCTGTAATCATGCCCTGATCGGAGATGGTAACCTCGGCTTTCTTCAACTTGGATTCAAGCATCTTGTTGAGCCCACACGATTCTTGATATAGATGAACCAGACGTTCAAGACCCTGCAAAAATAACAAGACAGGTACTGGTTTTAATAAATACTTATAAGTGGTATGAGCTGCAGGATATGGCACAAGGATACTAACCTGGTTGAGAAAAGAAGTCATAAATCCGCTTGCTTCGATGAACCCGTGATTCTCATAAGGGAATGTATCAGAGATAACGGGAGAATCAGGCTCTTTCCTTTTACGAGAACTTGAACTCTGGGGCTTGGTAGCTGGTGAAGGCTTGGGGATGACGATAGCCTTGGAGCTGCTGGGCTTGGATGAGGCCGTGGCCTTGGGGCTAGGTTCCTTCTTGATCTGGACCTGATCGGAATAACTGTCCAGCTCGTCGAGGTCAAAGACTTCAGGGATCTTGGCTGGTGCTGCGTAAAGGGAAGAGTCTTACATCTTTATTACCCTTCATTATATTATATTGCACTAATTAATTATTTCAAAAGTAATCCTTACCGGACATTTCAGATGATGAGTATTGACTGGAACTCGGGATATATGTGGTAAAACTCCTATCACTTGAAGGTAATTGGTAAACAGTTTTGATTCTTTTTTCTGATTCCGCAGTAGGGGGAGCTAATTCCTTAAAATTCACTACAAAAGGATTAAATAAGAGGATATTAGCAAAAGATCAAAGTCTAGAGGTACCTGGGAACGTTCATGATCCTACCGGTGGTTAACCACTCCACCGGAAGACTAGCACCCTCATCAATGGAGTCTCGTTTGACGAAAAAGAACTTGCGTTGCCATCCGTCTTCGTTTTTGGTGGCTTTAAGAATAAGGGGTTTGTTAGAAGTTGAAAAAAGCAAAAACTGGCTAGAACCGTGGGATCGGAGACGGTAAGCGATTGGCATATCTTCGATACAAAGGTCAGGACAGTGAAGGTTTTTAATTTGGTTGAGCATGATTAATACCCTCCAGACCATGGGCATGGTTTGGGCTAAGGAAATACCGGTAGTCCGGAAGAATTGCATCATAAATTCGGGGAAAGGGTACCGAAGACCTAGCGAGAAAGGGTATGCCGGGAAGCAGACCCAGTCAGCAGAAGAAACGTCCGATCGAATTGACCGATCAAATGGTCTAAAGACCGTGCCATCGGGGAAAGCACTGGAAGCTCTCAAAGCCGCAATGTCTGCGTTATCAAAAGCACAGACTTCCTTCTCGGGATTTTTAAGAAGATTCTGCTGAATGAAGGTCTCGGATGATTCGCCGGTTTGAAAATAAGTTCTGGCAGCCATTGCAAGTTAAGGAAAAGAGATTAACAGGAAATGAATAAGAAGTAGGGAATTACCAGGAGACTCCGTTGGAAATATCTGCTTTGCAAACAAGAAGAGAGAAGATATAGGAGCGTTGTAGATCTCCATTGAGTTAAAAGCGCATTGGAAGTTATGGTGTAATCTCGACCGTCGTCTTGATTTAATTGCCTTGATTTTCAAGATAGAATTTTTAAAATATATCCTTTGGATTGGTATACCAACATATATATTTAGGGACAATTGTTATGGGCCATTTTCTGAGCGTATATATCCTGACTAATATCCTACTTTTGATTGTTTACTTGTGATCAGGATACTGGATCAGGATATTGGTAACATCCTGGTGCGATATCCTGGTATTAGCTAAATTAATCACGTGCAGGTTAGAAGCTGTGGGTCACTAACGGTCAGATGGACTTCTTTTCCTTAAGACTCGGGCAAATCTGTTATATGAGAGACGTTGAACCCGAAAGAGCAGGTCTACAACGTTCGAGTGGGGAATATCCGCTGGATCACGGTTTAATAGGGTAGTTTGTTACATTTCTTTTACTATAAATAGATGGATCGGATCAGTTAAGGCACTCACTTTCCATTCGCACACTTTACTCTCTAGCTACTAGCAACCACTAGACACAAACACTTGTATTGAAATCACATTGTAACACCTAGTTGATCCGCATCACATCCTGCACTGTATCCTGGTATTTGAAGTAATAGAAGAACAAGGCAGCTGCGATTGTCAGCTCCCGAGGTTTTGTGCCGACGATCTAGATTGATCAAGGGCTTTCCTCGTACATCACGTGTCAACCTTTACTTTTTTGCTCATTGTTTGATCATAGATATAGCTCTATATCCTGAGCCGTATCCTGAAACAGTTTTTGCAATTAACTTGATTAACATATTTTTCACACATATTTCTAGCACACTACCTCACTTAACTAATTTGATCACTTAATTGCTTCGGTAATTTTTGACCAAAACAGCAACATCTTTATTTTTTAAACGGTTCATTCGATCATGAAATAATGTTGGCTGCCACTCTTCCGGCTGATCGTCTAACGGACCCGCTTCCCACCTTGGCTTGTCAGCCGGGTCCAACTCCATAATCTCTTCCTCATCACTTTCACTGTCATCGTCTCTACCCAAATATCTCCTCTTCTTCGGTTGTTGGTCATCCGGGTGTATTGCTATTTGATTGTAACCCGAATACCCGTCCAAAAAACAGTAATATTTTTTACCCGACAATTTTTCAATAATTTGGTCAATAAACGGCAGTGGGAAATGGTCCTTAGAAGTGGCAGCATTCAATTTGCGGTAATCAATACACACACGCCACCCGGTGACCGGTCGGGTGGCGATTTGTTCACCATTTTCATCCTTGAATACTTGAATGCCGGCCTTCTTAGGCACAACTTGGGTAGGACTTACCCATGCACTATCCGAAATCGGATAGATAATTCCCGTATACAACCATTTAATTACCTCTTTCTTTACTACCTCCCTTAGGTTCGGATTCAATCTTCGTTGTGCTTCTCTTGTTGGTTTTGCATCTTCGGTGGTAATGATCTTGTGCATGACGATTGATGAACTAATTCCTTTGAGATCGGCAATCGTCCATCCGATAGCTCCTTTGTTTTCTTTCAAGACTTCCAATAGAGCTTGTTCTTGCGCCATCTCTAAATTAGAGGCAATAATGACCGGTAGAGTGTCATTATTCCCTAGAAAAGCATACTTCAAATGGCTCGGCAAGTCTTTGAGCTCCAATTTGGTGGTTCTTCTAATGATGGTTTAGTACCCGAATGAATTTCCACCGGCAAGCTTTTAAATTGGTGGGTCCATGGTGGTCGACCTTCCTTCAATGCCATAGCATCTTGTTTCTCCTCTTCAACCCTTAGTGCACAAGCATGTACCTGTTCAGAAAAATCACAAACACACATATCCATGCTATCCTCCTCATACTCATGCGGGTTGCATCCGTCGACTAAATCTGCCATAAAACACTCATCAACACCAACACCATTAGAATTGTTAGTAAAAACATTCAATCTCATTTTTCGATTTCCAAACGTCATGTCGACTGTACCAAATCTACAATCGATCACAGCATGCGCTTCTCCGTTCATTTCCAATACTGATCGTGAAACACCATGAGCAGCAGGATGTTGAGGTCCGAAATTCGAAGTGAAATTTTTTATTTGCCCGTTCCTAGTCGTCATGGGAAAGAAAGGCAGAAAGAAGAAAGAAATGATTCCCTTTTTTCTTGTTTTGATATTGATAGGGATCCCCATTCATTCCTAGATTCCCGGATTGATTGTCCCTACCTAACTACATGGTAGTGGTCGGTGCTCAAAAATGGCCGACCCAAAATAACATTTTGTTGTTGTTTTGGGTCCGCGGATGAGTAGTCCAAGACTAAAACGTCAACCGGGTAGTAAAACTCATCAATTTTCACAATAACATTTTGAACCATCCCCCGAGGTAGCTTATGAGACAAATCGTCCAAAACAACCGTTGTCTCTACCCTTGCTAACGGACCAAAGTCGTATTGGTCATATAAGCCCCCCCCCCCCGGTAAAATACTCACCCCGGCTCCAAGATCTAGTAACGCCTTTGCCATTTGAAAATTACCAACTTGTATATTTATTAAAGGCGTGCCCGGATCTTGGAGCTTAGGAGGAAGCTCCCCATTCAACACCGCACTCACTTGCCCTGTTAAATCTACCCGCTTAGGCATTTTCTTCTTTTGTTGCCTTTTTTGTGTGCACAATTCTTTTAAAAATTTAGCATATGCGGGTACTTGTTTTATTGCATCAAGTAATGGAAGGTTAATTTTTACTTGTTTGAACATGTCCCACAACTCTTCTTTTTGGGACCTCTTGATGGAATAAAATTTTTCTTACCCGGGTCAAGTAAAGCCGATGGAAACGGGACTTGACTCGGTTCACCTTCAGCTTTTTCATTCTTTTCATTTTCACCCAACCCCGATTTTTTAACATTTGATTCTTTCGATACAACCGGTGAAACTTCATCATCATCACTTTCATTACCCGTGACATCCTCAACCACCCCTTCAACTAAACCCTGTGATAAATTGGCATTGAATTCTTTGCCACTTCTTAACACACTAACATGATGAACATTAACATTATTACCTCGTGACGAGCTATGGGAAGGATTTACCTTGGTATCACTAGGAAGTTGACCTTTGTTTTTCTTCAACTCCGCCACGTCGGTTGCCAATTGACCCATTTGGGTTGTTAATGTTTGAATGATCTTGTCACGAACCTCATCCTTTTGCATCCGGACTTCATCAAGTTGATTCCATTTTTGCATGTCTTGTTGCATTTCCCGAAGCATATCCATGACCTCATTCCCGCTTTATGAATTTTGACCCGAACCACTTTGACCCGTTTGTTGAAATTGCCCTTGGTAGCCATAATTATTTCCACCCCTATAGTTCCCTTGATTGTATTGTTGGCGAGGTGCAAAATTACCTTGAGCTCCTTGAAAATTTGGGTTAACTTGGTTCGCCGCGTTTCCGTAACGGAAATTAGGATGGTTTTGTAACCCGGGGTGGTATGTGTTTGAGTTCATGTTTAAGTTTTGACCACCCCCTTGAATAGCATTCATTCTTCTACTTGCTCTTCAACCACTCCTACTAAACAAACTTCCCCCACTCTCTACTCCATGCACTTGTGGCCTTTGTATCACATGCCTGCCCGTCTTGAAGATTGGGCCTTCCTTTTGGAAGTCACCGCCATTTGTTCTAAAAATGCCCAATCGTCTTGTTCAAAGTTTGTACCAAAAGTACCATTAGTAATCGACATCAAGTCACGTGCATCCTCCGAACTCAACCCTTCGTGAAATACGTTCAACAATTCCCAAAGTTGGATACTGTGATGAGGGCAATTCCTTAGCATCATATTGAACCTTTCAAACGCCTCATGAAACATTTCCCCTGATTGTTGTTAGAAGCTTCTCAAACCTCTCCTTGCATCATTAGTCTTTTGAGAAGTATAAAAGTCATCTAAGAAAATATGTTGCATATCAGCCCATGTAAAAATTGATGCGGAGGGTAAAGTGTGAAACCATCTCTTTGCTTTGTCTTCCAAAGAAAATTGGAAGAGGACCAACTTAACATCATCCGAGGAGAACCCTTAACCTCCAATCGTGTTGAAAATAGAGTCGTACGTTTCCAAATGAAAGTAAGGTTCTTCAGTTGCTAACCCCTTAAACTTTGGTAAACTTTGGAGGGCGGTTGTTCTAACTTCAAAAGTTCTTCGGTCCGCATGATGAGGAATCACTACCGATGAAGGATTTTTAGTGATAATAGGCCAGAAGTGAGCTTCAATTCCCCGTACTACCTCCTGGTGATTTCTTCGAGGGGCACCCAATGGTTCTCTTGGTTGACCCATTTGCCCTTGCATAGGCCCTTGAGGTGCAAATGGTGGTTGATATTGGTATTGATGCATTGTCGGTTGTTGTTGAATCGGCCTTTGAAATTGAGGTTGTGTATTTTGAGGACGCACTTGATGTAGCGGTGTAGGGCGTTGCAATTGTGGCCCTTGTGGTCTAATATGTTGCACCCCGACCGGTAATTTACTCGTGTCTTGAAATTGTTGTAACGGTTGACTTTTTGACCCGCTCCTCCTTGAGTTCCCAAATATCCTCCATCACCCCCATAATAAAAGCCTTCTTCTTCATACCTTCGAAAATATTCTTCATAACCATCATCATATCCATCCCCTTGAATACCCGAAGATTGCCTAAATGGTAAGGATGAATATTGGAAACCCGATTGGTTCGGTGGTCGGTATGTAGATGTAGTATGGATAACGGTTGAGCCTTGTGGTAGTGGGTGAGTAGAAGATGTTTGACCTATAGTTGGGAAAAAAATGTGAAAGTGATGGAATTGTGGTAGAAGGGCTAATGGTAAGATTGGGTTCAACTTGAGTAGTAATCGCTGGCGTGGTGTTGGTTGGTGTAACGTCGTGAGGTGGAGTAGGATTGGTAGTGGTATTTGTGACAACTGGCACCAAACCGGTAATTTCCGTACACTTTAATTATTGTTTAATGACTGCAATTATGTGCTTAAAATAGCAACATTGTCTGATTTCATACTATACAAGTGAATTCATGCACGTTTTATACTACAAAATATTGCTTTATGCATTAACGAGAGCGTTGCGTAAGAAATACTAGTAAACTCACCAGTAAGACACAATATGCCAACAACTCTGCATAAAGCAGTCAGACAATAAAACTGGAGCCTAGGTGTAGGTCCAATGACAAGAATACATTAAAACCTAAGAGTACATACAAGGGTTCACATATAGGCTTTCCGGAGACTAAAATATGCACTAGAAAGCACCCGAAACGCACTTTAAGTGAAGAATTTTTCTAAATTCAGCTATAACCAGCTTTTAAACATATAAATATCATGCAGAATTTACGTGTTATCGTCCAGAATATTTCCCTAAGTGTCGGGAATTGAAAGGGTTACAAAAGGGTACATAAAAGACACTAAACGGTGCAATTTAACACTTAACGAACCGTTATTTAACCGAACAACCGGACATTACCCGGGAGACCAAATTTTTGCCAAACACATTGTTTATTTATTTCTTGGCTAGTCGTGATCCCCGAACACCCTAACACCCACTAAAAAGCAACTAACTAACATAAGGAAGTTCATACTTGGAAACTAACTATCCATTACTCATTAGTTGAAAAAGTTACAACCAACCCCCCCCCCTAACCGATTCGGTCACAAGGACCATCACAACCATGCCACAATCTTGTGCAAGATTTTATCACATTATTTTATTTGATTAGTTGCTTGTAGATCTTGACATAATATATGAAGTATCTATATAAAGCATGGCCTCTAAGATCACAACCATACTCCATCATTTCACACCACACCCTCACTCTCCCTCTCCCTCATCTCGGCTCACACCCAACCGCCACCATCACCACCACTAGTCCACCATCTTCTTCCATTTTCAAGTTCCATTCAAGCATACAAGGTGATTCAAGGAGATTGCAACTTGTGGAGCTTCAAAAGGGACTTTGTTCTTGCTTTCTCATCATCTTCTTCACTAGATTCTACCCTAGCCTTTATGCTAGTAGTAAGTTCTTGTCAAACCCTTGTTCATCTTGTTTTTATGGCTAAACATTGTAGTATGATACTTGTGTTCAAAACACTAAAGAACAAGAAACTAAGAAGATGAACATGAAGCTACATAAAGTTTACTTATGAATGAAACATGAAGATGAAATATTGTAGTAGGATGATGTAGTAAACATATTGTTGATTTTATGTTGAATCTTGGTTGTGTGATGTTAATCACCATATGAATCTTGTTAAATAATATTTAGAACCATGATTTAACAAGATTAAAAAGTGGTTATGTGTTACATAAAATAACCACCTCCTAGTTGATTATGAACTTGATAAAAATGATTTTCATGAAAGATAATTAAACTAGTGAGTTGATGATTTTGTAAATCCAAGAGTTACAAAGGATTTTTGTAAGGAAGCCAAGTTAGAGAAGCGGTTTTTTTTTTTGGAAAATCATGACTATTACAAACAATTACGCTATTTTTAGAAATAAAACAAGTATGAGAATATTTTATTTACAAGAAGAGTTCAAAGGGGTTAAATTTTGTAAAAAAATGTTTACAAGTTGTAAACACTAAACTTTTGCAAGAAGGTGATTTTTGAAGTGATAATTATACTTTGGAAGGTAACTAAGCCCACTAAGAGCTTTACCAAGTTACTACGCGTTTTCGGGATATAACAAGTTCATGATATAGCTTGATTTACATGATTTTGGCTTGTAGTGAGACTTGAATGAGTTGTTGATGCTTGTTGATGATTTAAAAGAAAATAAACACATTTTTCGAAAACATGGGAAACCTCCATTTTTAGGGGAAACTTTGTCAAAATTTCTATAAAATTTTGACACTTAGAAAAATATAAGTTTTTGAGAAACTTATTCCCTAAAAATGTATCTAAAAATGTTACCAAGGTTTCCCTAATTTTTGTGTTAAGAAATTATGATTTCTTCAAGAATAAAATCGTTATTAAGTATGTATATTTTTTTTTGGAGAAAATATATATATTGATCACCAAATTGTGTGCTAAGTGTATGTAGTATGTATTATACGTGATAGTGTATTAGGACTTGAAAATACACTAAATACTCTTGAGAAGTGAAAGCACAAAAATACACATACAACATACAAGATACATAATTCGGGTGCAAAATACAAGAAACTTACATTTATTTTTGAGAAAATAATATAAGTAAGATACATAGTTAAAAATATAAATTATTTTTAACACAAGAAAACATATACAAGAGATAGTGACTTGTACTTGTACGATACAAGTCTAGTGACTAACGTTAAGAAAACACGTATAGGTCACGACATTAATTAAGCAAATCCGGTGAAGTTTACGACGCAGGAACGCAAAGTTGTGAGTTCATGCTCCCCCTTTTCTTTAACTGTTTTTGGTTTTATAACTTTGGGGGTGAAATACATGTTACGAATATTGCAATGTTTACAAATGGTATGATGAATACAAAAACAATAAGCACTCTTGGTGAGAACGAGTGCCAAGTATGATGCGTTTTGAGAAATGATACGAGAAATGATTCAAGAAATGATACATGATACGAGAAATTGTGTCACGAATAGGGTACCATAAGCACCATTAATCAACAATATACCTAGACCACAGAACAAAAGGTTAGATCTAACGGGTGTCAGGCAGCCACACTCTTGGTGAGAACGAGTACCAAGCAGTGCTTTTGTGTCTCAGAATATACCAACTAGAAAAATGCCTAAGGTTTGGTTGCTTCCTATGTCGTGTCACATGTTAATGGCTTTGCAACCCATTAACAACCATAATACATACAAGATTACTTGATTATTACAGGAATACTTGAGTTGTACAAGATACTGACATACTTGACTTACATGAGATACAGAAATACGTGACTTATACGAAATACATACCATGTTTTCATACAAAGTATACAAACGTGCAATACAAAAACTGCATGAATTCACACCAACATTATGTTGACGTTTTTCCAAAACTCACATGTATTTCAGGTAACTAGTGGATGTGCGCACGGTCTTACTCATGCTCCTGGATGTCGTTTATGTTTATCCTTAAATAAAGATGTAAACTTCAGACAATATGCTATCTTGTGATGTAAACACTAAAACTATGATTTTGGTTATGTAATGCTTGGCATTTGAAGTTATTTTATAAGCATGTAGTATGTTTACCAATCGTATGCAATGAAAACCTTTCATTATCACACCTCATGCTTCCGCCTTAGAAAGGGGTGTGACAGATTGGTATCAGAGCTGCGATTGTAGTGAACCAGGATTCCTTCTCGAGTCTAGACTACAATCTCTAGGATCCTTTCACGAAAACAATTTTTCAAAAAGTTTTCATTGCATAAAACTTTCCGCGACATCCACTACCTGAAACTGTTTACAAGAGTCTAGAAAAGACACTACGAGACGTAGAGTGCACTGGAGTAGCACTTGTCTATGACTAAGAATTACTTGCGATTATGTGTGATAATTTCTAAATATATATACTAGAAGTAGAATGTCACAGGTATACGTGACTTTGCCTGAAAGCAGTAGCCTATCTGAAGGAAGAGATACGAGGATGAAATGAACTGTGCGGACTGTGCAAGGAATTACGTAATTATGGATGTATACATAATTATGGAGTTCGGTGCACAAAAACCACAACAAGTCTTGTCACGTAAAGGTTCCCTCAGTACAAGAAAGGGTCAAATGAGAACACCGGCCTATTAAATACTCTGCTGGAGTAATAGTTGTTTGATGTCACTTATGTAGTATATGCTTGTGTATATATATACTACTACTGTCTAGTATGACGATATCAAACAAATACCTAAACCTATTGTGTTCTTTCAGAACATGGCACCAAGAAGAGCTGTGAACGCTCATGATCAACCTCCTCCTCCCCCACTGCCAAAGACTGCTGAAGAGTTGAACGCTCTACTGGAGGAAAGAATCTCTGCAGCTATCGCCCACTACGAGGCAACCCGTACTGCAGACAGTGGTGGACCAAGCAATGCCAGACGTAATGGGAATGGAGATTCATCTGGAGGAAACGCAGCTCAAGGCTGCACCTTCAAGCAGTTCCTCGAATGCAAACCACTGAACTATGATGGCACTGGAGGTGCAGTGGCGTTTGTACGTTGGACGGAAAAGACTGAAGCCACTATCCGCATGAGCAAGTGTACCGCAGATCAACAAGTCACTTTTGCTACTGGGTTGTTTGTCGATGAAGCTTTGACTTGGTGGAACTTGCAAGTCCAAACCTTGGGTGATGATACCGCTTATGGCCTGACTTGGGATGAACTAAAGGAAAGAATGAGAGAGAAGTATTGCTCACATGCTGAACTCCAAAGGTTGGAGACTGAGTTCTAGCACTTGACCATGGAAGGTGCTGACATTAATGGTTATACTCGAAGGTTCCACGATCTGTATAGAGTGCTTCCCTACATGGTGACTCCCGAATTTAAGCGCGTTGAACGCTACATTTGGGGACTGGCCCTAGAGTTTCGCGGCATGGTAACTTCGGCCAAACCTCAAACAATCACTGAGGCTGTAACTTTGCCTGTCAGCCTTACTGAAGATTGTGTTTGTATGAAAAAGTTATCGCTGAACCCAACAGAAAAGACCGAGACGCATGCTGAGTCGTCCGGTGACAAGAAGAGAAAGCATTCGAATCTGAATCAAGCAACCCGCAACAACAACAAAGGTTCATACAACAAGAAGCGTGACACTAACCCACCTAAGGAGGCAAGAACCTTTGCAGCGGCAAATGATATTGCAACCAGAGGATACCAAGGCACCCTGCCTAAATGCCAAAAATCCAAGTATCATCATGAAGGAGCTTGTCGCATTCCAAGGTGCGACAAATGTGGTAGATTGGGTCACCGCACTGAAGACTGTTGGGGTAAAGGAAAGAACGGGAATGGAAACCGCAACGGTGACGGTAATAGAAATGGTGGAAATGGGAATGGCAATGGTAACCGAACTGGGAATGGAGATGGGCGAAATCAAGGATGCTTCAGTTGTGGAAGCAACGATCATTTCATGAAAGATTGCCCAAAGGGAAACAATGCTCAGGCTCGAGCATTTGTGATTGGAGCAAAGAACGCACGCGAGGACTGTCACACCCCGAAATTATCAGAGCTTGGCGTGACTGGACTGGTATCTTCATTGCACAGCGGAAGCAAATAAGCTAAGTCTTTTAGAAAATGAACGCCCACTAAGTACTCGACTCCACATGGTTCTCCTATTCCAACCGTGCCTTGTCTTAGAAATGCAACCTGAGAAAGAAACATGCGAAAAAGTCAACATAAAGTTGAGCGAGTTCATAGTTTGTTTGTAAAAGATTTGAATTAAATCTTTTTGAATAACCGGTTTTTGTAGTATTGTTGAGAAAACGAATTTAAAAATCATTTTCTTGTCAAGTTATATGGAAACTTTGTATGAAAACATGGTATGTATCTTGTATAAATCATGTATTCTTGTGTAAATCAAGTATTCTTGTATGTATCATGTATTCATGTATGTATCATGTATTCTTGTATATATCATGTTTTCTCGTATAAATCAAGTCTTTCTTGTATGTATCATGTTGTTAATGGGTTGCAAGGCCATTAACATGTGACACGACATAGGAAGTCACCAAACCATAGGCATTTTTCTAGTAGTCGATTCACGACTGAGACACAAAAACACTACTCGGTACTAGTGGTCACCAAGAGTGGGGCTGTCCTAACACCCGTTAGATCTAACCTTTTGTTCTGCGGTCTAAGTATGTACATGATTAATGGTGCTTATGGTACCCTATTCGTGACACGATTTCTCGTATCATTCCTCAAATCGCATCATACTTGGTACTAGTGATCACCAAGAGTGCTTCTTGTTTATGTATTCATCATATCAAGTATCAATTCTCAGTTCTTGTATTCATTATATCAAGTATCAATTCTCATTATATCAAGTATCAATTCTCATGTATTTTCCCGTAGTTTAGAAAACTAGAATTCGTGTGTATGCATATTTCAAAAATATACGCTTGTTTGAAAAACCGGTATAAAACATAAGCTTTTCGTAAACCATTTGTGTCAGTTAAAACTTGCTTGTAAAATGGTTTAGAAATATGTAATTTTCGTATGATTTGCAAAAAGTGCATGTCTTTCCACCCCGAAAACATTTATAAAAATGAAAAACCGTAAAAGGTGGGGTTATGAACTCACCTGAATATTCCTGTGCAAAGTTAGCTAATTTACGACTTCCTGGTGTCGTTTCCAAGACTTGACTTGCTAGCGTGCATTCTACAATATTCCTAACACGGAATATCTTATAAGTTTCTAAATAAACGCAGTAACTAAACTACGTGTCTTCGAGCTCTACCGAATCGTTAACTGAACGATTTGACGGTTTGTTGTTAACTTGATGTAAATGATAAAGTTATACTTGTTAGCTCGTTTAACGTCATTAAGTATTTTCAAGTCTTGAAAAGACTTAGTTTCTCATGAGAACTAAAGTGTATATATATATATATATATATATATATATATATATATATATATTTATATAAAAGTATATAAATATATCGGTAGAATTTCGCTAGTCGTTTTCGAGAAGTCGTACGTGTATGTAACGAGTGTTTTATGAAAACAAAAAATATATAATAAACTCGTATTATATATCGTATGTTATTGAGGCGTTTGAAATAAATATAAATGTTATATTTATTTTATAAAACAATCGCCGAGTTGTTGTGTTGGAAAACAATTATATAACTATATTTATTTTTCCAAAAGGATCCGTTGTGTTTGTTTGGTATCCGAAAAATATAATAATTATATTCATTTGTTGTAAATAATTTCCGACTTGTCGTTTTCGTAAAGTGTAAAGTGTCGTCGAAAAAAATATCACTTGAATACAATGGTTCGTTTTATAATAAAACGCGTTTTGTTTTACGGTTTTTCTCGAAAAACGGGCAGAGTTTCCTCTGTTTTTGGACGACCCCGACAACACAAGTTGTCGTTATTTTAACGAAATTCAATCAAGATTCAATAACAATTCAAACAAATATTTATAACTCAAGTTATAAAACAAGATAATATATGAAACCGCAAACTATATATACGATTTTATCATTCAGTTCGAGAGCTCGTTCACGTATAAAAATTATTAAAACGACATAAATAACTCGTGCCACTAAAATTCTTTACCACTTCTTTCGCGTCGAAATGCAGAGTTGAACGAGTCAACTATATTGACCGAGTTGAGTTGACCCGAAACCTGAAATGTTGGACCATGACCGAACCGTGGTTGAACCAGTCGCCCTGGTGTTCCTGTAACTGACCCGAACAGAAATGTTGAACTGGACCAACATAACCACACCACTGCCGTTGGTAGTTCTGATGGCTTCACCGCCGCCGTCGATCACCCAGCAACACCATATCGGAAAAACATGTCGGACAGAAACAATGACCGTCGGACTGAGACAAGGACCGCCGGTCCGAGTCTCCGTCCGTCGCTGCCGCCGAGAACCACTGTCACCGCTGCACTTCCGTCACCGGAAAATAAGAAAAGGTAGGGTTGGAACTTGTTTCCGATCAGGAATCGAAAGAAAATAAAGAGATGAAGGAGGGTTACCGGTTGAACCCGCTAGAGGCAAAAATACCACCGCCACGCCGTCGCATAGTGGCGGCTCTCCACCGTCGTCTCCCTCTCTCCTCGGTCTCTCTCTCTTCTGGTTATGCTGCCGCCGCTCACCACCACCGCACGGTGGTGGTGGTGGTGGTCCTTTTTGCCGACGAGGGGGGGGGGTTGTCATCGGTCGGAGATCAACCAGACCCGGAGCCGGAGTCCGACTCGGGTCTTGTGTGTGCGCCAGATTAAAACTGAGAGGGAGATAAGAGGTGAGTTGTGATATTGGCTTTGGGTTGTCTGTGCATATATCGAGAGAGAAGGGAAGGATATGATAGGGAGGTGTTTGGCAGGGGTTAGTAACATAAAGGAGAAGAGAAGCCATTCTCTGTGTTTGTTTTGAGTTTGTGTGTGTATGTAGTGGATGTATGGGTATTCATTTATAGACCACAATGACTTTTATGTCTATTGTGTGTTCAAGTTACATTCAGGTCATAAGTTTCTAACCCAAGTCAATACCCAACATATGAAAATGATGAGTTGTCTAACCGTATTGGGAATGGCATGTACTCCATAAAATATTTAAAGATGTTTCCTAACAATACTACATGTGATTTGGTTGCAATCTAAGTATAGTTTTGATCTTGTTTAGTCTTCTGGGTTTTGGGCTTGGGCCAGGGCCCACAAGCCCATCTTATACGTATGTTGCCCGTAATTCATACGAGACTAGATATCGCGACCCAAACTTCCTAAGCATAAAATATTCGTGTAACATCCGTATTTGTCGACGTTGTCAGTATTTCGTACGGTATCAGTTCGTTGTCGCGTAGTATTCAACAGGTTTCTCTGTAAACCACCGTTCGCGCATTGTAAAGCCGGTTAGCCGTTTCTAGGCACTTCAAAGGCCTGATTAAGTTACTTTGCGTCTTAAACACTATTTATTGTCGCGTTAAACACCTGTTAATCACGTAATTAAGGGCGTAAATTACCGGTTGTCACAGTCTCCCCCTGTTAATATAATTTCGTCCTCGAAATTCAGACTACGTTAACTCTTTAGAGTTACGTTATGCGTAGAAAATACGAATAGAACCAAAGTGAACGATCATGAAGTCGAATCAAGACTTATTCGAACGATGTGTATTCAAGGACGTATCACAATATGAAAATGAATTATAGAAATGATTGCATCCAATAAATGAATTCAGATTTCAACAAGCTCAAATGTGCTAGTTTGCATGAAACGCTCGATCATGATCAGCTCAAGCTGCAAGTTCTACCGACGCCACAAGGTGTCGTAGTGAATGAAACAATTCAAATATAGCGGTGATCGAACAAATATCACCTGTGTTTTGCATAAAACACACAATCATGATTAGCCCAAGCTACAAGTTTGTACTGACACCACAAGGTGTCGTAGTTAACAACGACTTAATGGAGTCGTAGACCAAACAAGTCTACTACGACTCAGAACAATGAAACGCTTGTTAAAACGAATTCGAATATGATGTTTCCAATACATCATATGGTGTCTTGAATTGAATATGTGTAATGAACAAGTTCAAACAATTGAATTTGGTTTCGACGTAAGGCGACAATACATGTATCGACAAGGAAACTTTCGGCATCGTCACAACGAAAAACCATGTATGTAACTTGAAAAGAAAAGAAATTTCAAGAAAGTGTGTTGACTTGATAACAAAGAAGCCAACAATTACAATAATACGGGTCATTCGAATCACAAATCAATACTTAGATTTAGTGAAACAATATTTGAACTTTAATGAAACGCTTTATTCGAAACGAAACCTCATGCGTAACAAACGATGCGTGCGTAACATATGAATTTTCAAGAAATGAAGCAAATGAATATTCGCTATACTGAAAGAAAATTAAGAGGAGTAGAGATACGAAAATCTACTCAGTAAATGTGAAAGTCGAAATTTCAACAAAAGAAATTTAAGGACTTTACCTGGGGTTGCATGTGATAACCAGTTATTAGGTGACATTACCATAGCGTATTCGTCGTTACCAAGTTAGGGGGAATGCGGAGACATACGTCTTCTTCTTAGCATGACTTGTGTCATTTGCAGGACCGTCTGAATATCAGAAACCGTCTGGCCTACTGCAACAACCAGAAACCGTCTAGCCTACTGCAACAACCAGAGATTATGTTGGAAAATGCCTAACCTGTGCTAATGTTAAGGCTGAATATCAGAAACCGTCTGGCCTACTGCAACAACCAGAGATTCCCATGTGGAAGTGGGAGCAGATCTCGATGGACTTCATAACAAAACTACCCTGGACCCCGAGAGGGCACGATATGATATGGGTAATAATAGATCGGTTAACGAAGTCTGCGCACTTCCTACAAATCCGAGAAAAAGACAGCACTGGAAAGCTTGCTGAGATATACTTAAAAGAAATTGTGGCACGTCATGGAGTGCAAATCTCAATTATTTCAGACAGAGATGGACGCTTTGTCTCAAGAATCTGGAAATTCTTTCAGGAAGCCTTTGGATCTCAGCTAGATCTAAGCACGACATTCCATCCACAAACAGACGGCCAGAGCGAACGGACTATACAAACGTTAGAAGATATGCTTCGCGCATGTGTCATGGATCTAGGCGGCAGCTGGGATACTCATCTACCTTTAGTTGAGTTTTCTTACAATAACAATTATCATACAAGCATAAAAGCCGCACTGTTCGAAGCTCTGTATGGCCGCAAGTGCCGATCGCCCTTATGTTGGGCAGACGCAGGAGATAAACGTATGGTTGGTCCTGAACTTGTACAAGAGACAACCGACAAGATTATACAGATCCGAGTGCGCATTAAGGCGGCTTGAGATCGACAAAAGAGCTAGGCTGACCAAAGACGGAAACCATTAGAGTTCGAGGTGGGAGACAAAGTTTTGTTGAAGGTCTCACCTTGGAAGGGCGTAGTAAGATTTGGAAAACGTGGAAAGCTGAATCCACGATACATCGGACCCTTCAGAATCTTGGAAAGAATTGGTACTGTGGCGTATAAATTGGAGTTACTGGAAGAACTTAATGGAGTACATGATACGTTTCATGTATCCAATCTCACGAAGAGTCCAACACAAGAAAACGCGATCATCCCGGTGGATGAAGTGCATATTGATGACGCCCTCCGATTTACAGAACAACCCGTTGAAGTTACCGACTGGAAAGTCAACAAGACCAGGAGGAGTACAGTCAAACTTGTCAAAGTACGTTGGAACTCTAAGCACGGACCTGAGTACACGTGGGAACGTGAAGACCAGTTTAAAGAAAAGTACCCCCAACCTGTTCAAGAAGACTCCTGCGAGAGTTAGTTCAGCCTGAATTTCAGGACGAAATTCTTTTAACGGGGGGAGACTGTGACAACTGGCACCAAACTGGTAATTTCCGTACACTTTAATTATTGTTTAATGACTGCAATTATGTGCTTAAAATGTCAACATTGTCTGATTTCATACTATACAAGTGAATTCATGCACGTTTTATACTACAAAATATTGCTTTATGCATTAACGAGAGCGTTGCGTCATAAATACTAGTAAACTCACCGGTAAGACACAATATGCCAACAACTCTGCAAAAAGTAGTCAGACAATAAAATTGGAGCCTAGGTGTAGGTCCAATGACAAGAATACATTAAAACCCAAGAGTACATACAAGGGTTTACATATAGGCTTTTCGGAGACTAAAATACGCACTAGAAAGCACCCGAAACGCACTTTAAGTGCAGAAATTTTCTAAATTCAGCTATAACCAGCTTTTAAACATATAAATATCATGCAGAATTTATGTGTTATCATCCAGAATATTTCCCTAAGTGTCGGAAATTGAAAGAGTTACAAAAGGGTACATAAAAGACACTAAACGGTGCAATTTAACACTTAACGAACTGGTATTTAACTGAACAACCGGACATTACCCGGGACACCAAATTTTTGCCAACCACATTGTTTATTTATTTCTTGGCTAGTCTTGATCCCCGAACACCCTAACACCCACTAAAAAGCAACTAACTAACATAAGGAAGTTCATACTTGGAAACTAACTATCCATTACTCATTAGTTGAAAAAGTTACAACCAACCCCCCCCCCCCTAACCGATTCGGTCACAAGGACCATCACAACCATGCCACAATCTTGTGCAAGATTTTATCACATTATTTTATTTGATTAGTTGCTTGTAGATCTTGACATAATATATGAAGTATCTATATAAAGCATGGCCTCTAAGATCACAACCATACTCCATCATTTCACACCACACCCTCACTCTCCCTCTCCCTCCTCTCGGCTCATACCCAACCGCCACCATCACCACCACTAGTCCACCATCTTCTTCCATTTTCAAGTTCCATTCAAGCATACAAGGTGATTCAAGGAGATTGCAACTTGTGGAGCTTCAAAAGGGACTTTGTTCTTGCTTTCTCATCATCTTCTTCACTAGATTCTACCATAGCCTTTGTGCTAGTAGTAAGTTCTTGTCAAACCCTTATTCATCTTGTTTTTATGGCTAAACATTGTAGTATGATACTTGTGTTCAAAACACTAAAGAACAAGAAACTAAGAAGATGAACATGAAGCTACATAAAGTTTACTTATGAATGAAACATGAAGATGAAATATTGTAGTAGGATGATGTAGTAAACATATTGTTGATTTTATGTTGAATCTTGGTTGTGTGATGTTAATCACCATATGAATATTGTTAAATAATATTTAGAACCATGATTTAACAAGATTAAAAAGTGGTTATGTGTTACATAAAATAACCACCTCCTAGTTGATTATGAACTTGATAAAAATGATTTTCATGAAAGATAATTAAACTAGTGAGTTGATGATTTTGTAAATCCAAGAGTTACAAAGGATTTTTGTAAGGAGGCCAAGTTAGAGAAGCGGTTTTTTTTTTTTTTTGGAAAATCATGACTATTACAAACACTTACGCTATTTTTAGAAATAAAACAAGTATGAGAATATTTTATTTACAAGAAGAGTTCAAAGGGGTTAAATTCTGTAAAAATTGTTTACAAGTTGTAAACACTAAACTTTTGCAAGAAGGTGATTTTTGAAGTGATAATTATACTTTGGAAGGTAACTAAGCCCATTAAGAGCTTTACCAAGTTACTACGCGTTTTCGGGATATAACAAGTTCATGATATAGCGTGATTTACATGATTTTGGCTTGTAGTGAGACTTGAATGAGTTGTGGATGCTTGTTGATGATTTAAAAGAAAATAAACACATGTTTCAAAAACATGGGAAACCTCCATTTTTAAGGGAAACTCTGTCAAAATTTCTATAAAATTTTGACACTTAGAAAAATATAAGTTTTTGAGAAACTTATTCCCTAAAAATGTATCTAAAAATGTTACCAAGGTTTCCCTAATTTTTGTGTTAAGAAATGATGATTTCTTCAAGAATAAAATCGATATTAAGTATGTATATTTTTTTGGAGAAAATATATATATTGATCACCAAATTGTGTGCTAAGTGTATGTAGTATGTATTATACGTGATAGTGTATTAGGACTTGAAAATACACTAAATACTCTTGAGAAATGAAAGCACAAAAATACACATACAACATAGAAGATACATAATTCGGGTGCAAAATACAAGAAACTTATATTTATTTTTGAGAAAATAATACAAGTAAGACACATAGTTAAAAATATAAATTATTTTTAACACAAGAAAACATATAAAAGAGATAGTGACTTGTACTTGTACGATACAAGTCTAGTGACTAACGTTAAGAAAGCACGTATAGGTCAGGACGTTAATTAAGCAAATCCGGTGAAGTTTACGACGCAGGAACGCAAAGTTGTGAGTTCATGCTCCCCCTTTTCTTTAACTGTTTTTGGTTTTATAACTTCGGGGGTGAAATACATGTTACGAATATTGCAATGTTTACAAATGGTATGATGAATACAAAAACAATAAGCATTCTTGGTGAGAACGAGTGCCAAGTATGATGCGTTTTGAGAAATGATACGAGAAATGATTCAAGAAATGATACATGATACGAGAAATTGTGTCACGAATAGGGTACCATAAGCACCATTAATCAACAATATACCTAGACCGCAGAACAAAAGGTTAGATCTAACGGGTGTCGGGCAGCCACACTCTTGGTGAGAACGAGTACCAAGCAGTGCTTTTGTGTCTCAGAATATGCCAACTAGAAAAATGCCTAAGGTTTGGTTGCTTCCTATGTCGTGTCACTTGTTAATGGCTTTGCAACCCATTAACAACCTTAATACATACAAGATTACTTGATTATTACAGGAATATTTGAGTTGTACAAGATACAGACATACTTGACTTACATGAGATACAGAAATATGTGATTTATACGAAATACATACCATATTTTCATACAAAGTATACAAACGTGCAATACAAAAACTGCATGAATTCACACCAACATTATGTTGACGTTTTTCCAAAACTCACATGTATTTCAGGTAACTTGTGGATGTGCGCGCGGTCTTACTCATGCTCCTGGATGTTGTTTATGTTTATCCTTAAATAAAGATGTAAACTTCAGACAATATGCTGTCTTGTGATGTAAACACTAAAACTATGATTTTGGTTATGTAATGCTTGGCATTTAAAGTTATTTTATGAGCATGTAGTATGTTTACCAATCGTATGCAATGAAAACCTTTCATGATCACACCTCGTGCTTCCGCCTTAGAAAGGGGTGTGACAGTATTAGGCATGGTGGTATTTGGTGAGGGTTGTGTGGAAGTAGGAATGAATGATGAGGTCGTTTGACCCGTTGTGGGTGGTACTTGGGTTTCTTGCATGATGTTCCTTGGTGTAATGGGTGAAGTGGGTGAACTAATAATTCTGTTTTCTGGTACCAAAACTCGGTTTTGCCTTAATGTTCTTTCAATTTCCGGATCAAACGATAATGGTGATGACTTGTGAGAGCCCCTAGTATGCATACACCTGAAGTACCTGCACACTAAACACAACCAGCGTAAACCCGAAAATAACAAAACAAAACTATTAAACTAACACATGTTGCGCACTACTCCCCGGCAACGACGCCAAAATTTGACGTGCTGTCGTAGGTACATGCAAATTTAATCCAATTACTACTAATAGATAGCGGTAAGTGGGTATCGAACATAGGGAGTTTGTGGAAAATGTGTTGATTATATAGTCTTGTAAATTAACTACAATTACACTAATATGCAGAAATTAAAGATCAAGAATTTGGATTGTTTGATTTAGAAACTAAGTTATTAACTAATTGCTAATCAAAATCGGATTGTAATTAAGATTATGAGAGAATGACCATCTTAGGTTTCAGTTTCTTTTAACACTTGTGCAAAATTCCAACTAGAAAGAGTTACATAGACATAACTCGTGTATAAACATTTGTTGTGATAAAAGGGAACAAAGTACTCGGATTATATTAACGCGAGGTTGTTTCCCAATGATGAATCAATCAATATCCAACCCTAACCCTTCCCGTGATATCTCGATTGTCAACGACACCAAGAACGTACGATTTAGACTAGAATTGAAACATCAATTAACAAGCCACAATCAAATATTCATACACCATGATAAACATAGCAAACATACCAAGTTATCATTCTAGAAATAAAGGAAAAACACACAAGAGTTGTAGAGAAACCTTCACCTAAGATTATCACCAAAAATTTAGCCGGACATTGTTCGGTGGATCATCATGACATCCAAATTGAAGTTCATACGAATCGAAAGATAAACCGGAATGTTAGAAATTGTTCCCAAATAGTATCCAAAGCCAAAATTCACCCCCAAAGTGCAGAGAAACGTCTCCAATCATGAATAATGTGAAAAGACACTTGAAAACGGTTTTAATAAGGCAGTAATGTTTTTCCTCGCAGACTCTACCATAATTTACGGTACCTACCGTAAATTATGGTAGCCTTGAAAGTGTTAAGCTGGCAAGAGCCTGTGTTACGGTGGAAATCTGGAGGTTTTAGGGGCTACCATAAATTACGGTAGCCACCGTAATTTACGGTGGGCCCCTGGATCTCCTGTTTTGTTTCTTCTTTCCATCCTTGCTTGACCCGTTCTACTCCATTCCATCTAAAGCAGCGTTTTTTTCCATTTTAAGCTCCAAAACGCACCTGAAACATAAGCGACTGTAGTCATCTAATTCAAGATAATTACGCGATCAAATACGGGATTAACACATCTTTTAACATCATAAAGGGTTGTCCTATGGACCACCCGTTACTGTACTATTTAGTTTTGCGGGAAAATGGGGAATTCTGGAAGGACTCCCACCAAAATGGAGATACAGAGAAGAAAATGGGAGAATGTTGATATGGAGCTGATATGACATCTCTGCGAGGAAAACGGTGAAATTGGGACCGCTCCCTATGCTCTAACTGCTAAAAGTTACCACCACCAACTGAAGTGTGGCAATGGTTTGACCCATATACAAAGAACACCATTTGGTCTGATTAGAAAAAAACAACGAATTTCATACTTCGTTTTCATGGAGAAGAACTTCTCATTCCTAGAGAAAACACTTTCTGTTTTATCTGATTATTGATTTCGTTTACCCGCGAAATACTTTAATTGAGAAGAACTTCTATGTACTATCGATGACATGCAATTAAAATATGTATTTTGATATATATGTGGGACAGAAGACTTAGGTCCTATCTACATGAGAAATGACAAGTCTCGGCTTGTTGGGTTTGTTGATGCTAGATATTTATATCAGATCCACATAAAGCACATTTGTAGTTTGGTTATGTACTCACATATGGTGTCACAAAGATTTTTTGAAGGTCGACAAAGCAAACCACGACAACAACATCATCAAGTTATATCAAACTTATAGCATTATATGATACTTGCAAAGAATGTACTAAGGTCGATGATCAACACATATAAGAAACATCCGGTTTAGAATATATGAAGGACATAATGATTATCAATGAAGCCAATATATATTGGATAGTTTAGATCCATAATGCTACATGTAAGTTGATAGAACAAAACACAACTCGTCAAATTTCTAAATTCGTAGTGTTAGTTTGCAAAAATTTCCGAATTTTTCTTTTGTAGTGTAAAATATTGGATTTGTAAGACTCCGCCCCTGATTTGGATTTTGAGAGTCAGTCTCCCCTGATTTTTCATTCAAGCTCCTAAACACTACACAAATTATATAGTATATTATAGATATGGGCCTTGATTGTTTCAATATCATTCTTCATGGCTACAAAATTGAATCTAGTCGCGCCCCGATGGCTACTAATTGAGCAATTATAGAAACTCTGTAATCTTCGGGTTTCGAGTCCATCTTCTCTTTGTTTCCCGACAATGGAACCAAAGGATAGATACTAAGAATCTTATTAAATTGAAACAAGAACAAACACGATAGTTGGCCCGATTCGAGAGGGGATAGTCTCCTAAATTCTGATCAGAGATCACAATACAAACAAAATATCCAAGACACCTTATTCTCACCTTAAACAACTTATTTAAAGACATGAGATACTAAGTAACTGCCCCTTAATATATCCCCACATTACATTAGTTTCCCCTTGATTAAAGTTGCAGTTAATTGGGTATTTTGATTGGGTTAGAACTACAATTAATTGAGCCATTTGACTGCGATTAGTTGGGTTATTTGACTGGGTCACGTCACACCCCAAAAAAGTCGCAGCGGAAATACAAACGTAGTGGTGACGGAAGTTGGTGCCCGTAAATATCTTGGTGAACGATGCATTGTTAATGTTGGACATTCAACTTAATTAAAACATATTTTAAAACTTAAAGTTTAAAAAGCACACCACAACCATAACATAGTTAAGTTGTCTTGATCCTTATGGATCTTAATACATAGGTCCCAAATCCGTTTTAAAAGTTGTCCAAATCATTATTAAACAAAACATGCATCACAACCACAAGATACACCAAAATTCGCGAAGCCGAACTCAAGTACCTGAAGAACACGTTAAAATCAAGTGTCAACACAAAGGATGATGAGCTCACATAACCAAATTATAAACAATTTGATCCAAGGAAAACTTTTTAATTATGTGTTTATTATCAAAACATCCATATAATTTTAAGAAAGTCATTTTATTTCCTTAATAAAAATCTGAGGGTCAGCCGTCGTAAGCGTTTCCCAAAAACCTTCGAACAAAAGCATCTTCTCAAGTTTACATATTAAATTGATAGCATCAGATGTTCAGATTCGTAAGTTTTCAAGACATTACGAGCTATATATTAACAATGAAGGTATAATCAAAGCTAGACAATAACAGAATATCAATTCGTCGCTTAATTTGACAAGGAGCTAACGGTCACGATGGGGTGGTCAACCCGATAGATCTATCAATAATTCCACGCGTGCAATACTTAAATGTTTAAACGACAATACTTGCGCATGCACCCATAACGGGCCATCTATAATGCTTGCCTCATGAACAATATAAATATCCTACTAATACTGATAAATTTAATATATAGTGTTGTACGAATTCCCCGAAGTCCCCACCGAGACATAAGCCTATAACACGATACTTATTCTCTTGAGATCAAGCAAATTCATCCCAACTTTAGATTTAAGCAATTTTAAATCTACACGGTCGTTTTCTCGCAAACACCGTAATAATCCCCGTTTCTCCCTGAAACATATTTATTCATCAAAACCGTTTCTACCCGAAACATATTTATATCAACAAAACCATATATTTTTCACGAAAATATACATTTAATATAACCAAAGGTATGTTTTATACTAAAACATCTTTAATCCTTTTTAAGGCGTGTTCTTCCCCCATAATGTTATATAAAACAGTAAAAAGAGGCGGTTTAGTGACACTCACCTTTGGGTGCGTAATTATACTAGCGCAATCCCATAATTGATCTACACTTCCTAATTTCCATAGGCACGATTTAATAATTAACTATTCACAAAATACCTAAGTTTCTCCAATACTTAGAAATTTTCACATACTTTAAGACTTTCTCGAAAAGTCATATTTTTTTTATCATGTTGGCGTATTTACATATATGCGTTCATATATATATATATATATTAAGAACTTTGCAACTTGAACGATTTTATTGGTGACCCTCATCATGTTATATCCGTTATCACACCCGTTTATAAGCAATATATCTACGATTTGCGCGTCGTAATATATATACATAAACGTGAACATATTATCAATATCGTAATACGCGTAATCTCGTCAACTTATATACTTTATCATTTTAGAGCCTTTATACATGAAATAACTTATTATGTTAACCTTTGTATCCTTTTCATGCTCGACAAATATGTTACATGTTTAACGCGACTTTACCGATATTGCCGTTCTAAACACACAAGTGTACATGCATAGTCTTAATCCCCGCTATCATGTCAACACTTAACATATCATCATACACATAATCTAAATCACATAACACGTTATTACACATAAGGTTCACCGATGAACAACCCATTCTAGTGTACATTGAAAAACGAGTATTTTAGCGATTCGGTAACTTTTTTAGGCGTCGAAAGTCACGTATGACTAACTAAACACCAAAGATACCTAAAATAAGTTAAAATACTTATATTTATATTAAAAATATCAGTTTAGTTACTGATCTATAATAGTTTTATAAAAATCATCCGAAAAGTCGATTTTAACCGTTTTTACCGCATAATTTTGCATCAAACGTTACTATAACCATCCCAAATCATAACGAATTGGTATTGTAAAATAATGCATGTTATTTACTGAATAAAATGGTGCCCATACTCATGACAACTCATATTTCATGCAAACCACATAAATCATACAAGTTTCACCCATTTTACCACTTTTCAAGCTTCATGTACCACATGCAAAGCTATCTGACCTATGACAAAATTTCCTATAATTATAACACTTCAAATAATAATATTTTTAGTGTTCATAATCAGATTTAAACAACATTTGTCATATCATAATATTTTCATCATTTCTTGATCACAAAATTCTCATGTATGCTCATGTACAAGCTTCTAATGCATGTCATCATATTATCATCATTTCACATGAACTTAAATGCATCTATACTCATCTTAACTTCATGTCCATATATTCCAAAACATCTTCATCACATCATCATCATGTTAACATAAATGCAAGATTCACTTCTATTTGTGAACATATGACAAAATTTCCCACAGGCATGTGCATATACCTATACATATACATATACATACACATACACGACACACACACACACATGTGCATACAAGCATCCAAAAATTTACTTTTCATAACATTCTTTAATCATAGAACTTTCTATAAAATCATTCCTTGATCATGCATGAGTCAAGTTTCACATAAATCACATCATCAAAATCAAATAACATCAAAAACTCAATCTCTAATCCATACACATTAACATTTTAGGCCATGTTAATACACACACAAGTTCAATTTTAAATTTTATATAAAAACCCATTTGTTTTAGCTTTCAAGTTTGTTAAATATTCCAAGATTCAAGAGAAACTTCCAACATCAAGAACAACACCAAGAATCAAGAGTATGCTTACGAAAAATAATTTTTATACCTTCAAGATTCAAGTGGGGTTTTGACAAGATTCTTGATGTTTGGAGCTTGTTTCTTCTTGGAATCGCCTTGGAATCCTTCTTGAATCTTCACCCGAACTTAAAAACAACTTGGATTCAACTTGGTTCTTACAAGAATACTTGAAATTTTTGAAAATGGAGGTGTGGGAGGGGGTGTTCGGCTGAGAGTGGGGTGTAGGAGAAGATGAATTGTTTTGATTTTTGATTTGGGGTGGAGTGGAGTATTTAAATCACTCTAATCATTATTACAAGTCCCTAGAGCCAACACTTGGCAAAAGGAAGAGAGAGGTGGCCCTAGGAGCCACCACATGCCCCTCTCTCTCTCATATATACACGGTTACACACACATATATACATATATCATAGGTTTTAAACTGGTATTTTACTGATTACCGGTTATTTTAACTAGCGTTTTAATCCCGTTTTAAGGTGTTTTAAATTATTTTTATCACTCTATAAAAATAATCTCACCATATTATTACTGAAATAATTACCAGTTTCCTCGACTGGCTGCGTTGACAGTATTTTGTCATATACACGCAGTATCGCGCGGTACACGCTTAAACTCGAAAAATAGAGTTTCTTAGCGTTTTAAATTATTTTTCCTCCCGAACATGATTAAAAAAATCATTTTAATCATAACCGAATTTTTGTAGGATTTTAACATTAATCGGGCAGTCACCGACTTTCGTTTCGCATTTTGTTCGTTACGCGATAAGCGTTTATCTTAATATTGCCAACATAATTTTTAACCATGTTTGGATTTACCAACACATCAAATACCACATATAAACACCAATATCAATAAAATATAGCCTTTTATTTATTCATGACACGTGTTACACTTGTACGGTACAACTCAAAATAGCCGGGTGTCACATGTCATGGGTCTAGGATCATCAACAGGAAATGGGTTAATTTGACCCGTTAGGTCAGTTAGATATGTATCAATACATCCCGCCCAGAAAACCAACTTGTCCTCAAGTCGATTTGATGAAAATTGATCTGTCCAAATCATTAGTTGGTCCTTGAATGGTTCGATATAGAACCCATAAATCTAGCAAATGTAACTCATATATATAACTGCTGGAAACTTAAATACTATTAGATAGAAGACCCGATTCGAGATGGGTTAATCTCCAAGAGCAAAGGTATGATATACCAAATTAAGATAACATAAACATTCACAGTTCTCAAAACTAGAACAAGAGATATTAAGAAACATAAATAGAGATAACTGCTCCTAAACTTTAGCTACACATTTTCCCACCAACCCTAATTCTCATTAACTACTTTCTTGACTGGGTTTGATTGGGCCCTTGACTGGGTGTGGGCTACAATTGAGTTAAAGGTCCCGTTGTGTTTATTGGGCTATGTTGGAATCGTATCAATACAGCTAGCCGAAAAACAGCGTCAAGTCGACAATCCGATATTTGTTGACTATTGTGCCAAGCAATCAACCATTCAATTGTAGGCTGACCTGCTTTATAGGCCCATCCATAAGCTAACATAGATTGTGAAGACCTTGAAATTTTCTTGTCTTTTGCATCTGAACACCACCTAGATGACTGTTTGATAGCACATTTGATTTCAGCTATTTCCTTCTTATCATGTGTGTCCCCTTCAATAACAGGTGGTTGTTCACAATTAGTATTCCTTTCCCCTCCGCCCGACTCCAACAGTTTGCATGTTAGGAATCTCATGTGCTTATCAAAATCAGATATGCATGGAGGGATTTTAGGGGTGGGTTGCAATGGCTTAGGTATGGCTGGTAAATAAGGTTTATCAGCTTTAATTTCCAAAATCTGATGGTTACATTTCCTGTTATCAGAGTTGACAATCTCATCTCTTTTGTTGGCCAATAAATTGTTTTCCACCACCTTGTTCTTCCGATCCTCATCTAATTTTTCACAATAGCTGCCATCTTTGATCATTTGAGTCTTGATTGCTGCAATATCATCCTTCATGGCTGCTAAGTTGGCGTCTAATCGTGTCGTAATTGCTAGTGTTGCAGAAGTCGGTCTAGGTGGCCGATTAATCGGCGCCTAGGCGGTAATTGGTTGGTCATCTCCTAAAATGAGCAAATCGGTCAATAAAATCGGTCCAGGTCAAAGTCGTTCAAAATCGGTGCAAGGCAGTCCTAGTCGATGTTAATCGGAAGAAATCTGACTAATCAGACCTGGGTTTTTTTACTCAATAAACCCGAATTTTTGACCCGACCCATGGTTTTAAAGGGTTATTCACGTTCTAACAGTGTTGCAGAAGTTATAACCTTAATATTTACAGCCATCAAAGCTCTGCAACTTCCTTCTTCTCCGACCTCCCCTTCGCCGCACACCACCACCAAAAGCTCCGACGCACACCACCACAAGATTTGCAACATCCTTCTTCTCCGACGAGACTTGTTAGTTTAATTGTTTAATTATATGTTTAATTGTTGTTTATTATAATGATGATTTGTTAGTTTATTTTTTCAATTCAACTGATGATTCATCGGTTTTGGCATTAACTATTAAATTATAATCAAGTATCAATTGTTTATTGATGAGTATTAAGAAGGATTAATGTCGAATTCTATCTTATCTTATGTTAATTTTTGAATGTCTAAGTACTTGATTTGTTATGTCTAAGTTTAATTTCTTATGTTTGAACCATACTATTTGAAACTTGAAGTATTTATGTGAATTTTGAAGTATTATTTTTATATTATTGTGTGTGTGTGTGTTATATATATATATATATATATATATTTATAATAATGACAATTTTCCAGTTATTTATATGTAGAAAATAAATGAAAAGTGTATAAGGGTAAATTGTTAACTAATTATCTTTCCAATTAAATATTTAATTACATTCTCTCTCTCTCTCTTAATTTCTCTCACCATTTAACAAATATTAATTTAAAAATATACACAATTACTCTTCAGCCAAGCTGTTTTATACACATACGTATATCCGTTTTATACACATGCGTACATATGTAATTTGAATAATACATATGTGTACTATGTGTATTCAACATAAGTACATATGTGTACTATGTGTATTCAACATAAGTACATATGTGTATAAACCATTTATTAGTTCTGTTTGTGCATTTTTATACATAGTTTCTATCCAACCACCACAACATGCACCAATGTACACCACTAGATAGGAACACCTTCAGTGATTAACACAACAAAACTTTGATAAATAAAATAAAAAAACATATACAAAACAAATATGTACAAAGTGCGATAAAATGAAAAAATAAAACTTGGCCAAGAAACCTTTGAAAATGGTGTTTAGGGTGGATTGGATATTGTTTGCAAAATTTGTTTGCACCCATGATGAAAAATTCATTGATGTTGATGATGATGATCTGATGATGTCATAAACAACCAACAATTCAAAGTTCTCAGCCGTAAACCAAAATCCTAGTATATTTATTTTCAATTCAAAAACCAAATCGAATAATGGATAAAAGAAACTTGCGACTTTTTATTTTTCCTTAATTCTTGCAGTCGAATCTTGATTCATTTGAGGGAAATATAGAAATCACAAGAATATAGGAATTAGTTAGCATTGTCACACCCCAACCGATGGCGGAATCATCGGGGCATGGCACTGAGTGAAACAGATTGTCCAGAAGTTTCCATAACAACTATCATTACCATTCAATTTAAATTAACATGTCCCATACCATGTCTCAAACAGTAAACAAATTATTACAGATAAAATCCAGGCAAATATTCTGTTCCGACAACTCAGATTTAAATAGGCAGCAGTTGTTTATCTGCTTCTAGAGACCCTTAGTTTGACCACTACAGACAACTATTTGTTGGGCTCTAAAGCTTTATTCTAGCTTTAAATTCCTACCAAGTGTGCGTCCTAAGCACCTGTCATATACGTTAAAATAATGTCAATACATAAAATGTAAAGGTGAGCATACAAGTTTGATAATAGCATATAGAGTTCGAATTCGTTTACGCATAACCGCATGTACACATAGTGAAATGAAGCACGTTAGTTATCGGCATAGATCCATCGATACCAATGACTGCGGGTTGACTGCCCGAGGCAGTTCGCAATACATGATTACCACCGTAATCCATGCAAGTAATGGTCCTTAACAACCCCCGTGTAAACGGGTGCTGAGTCCAAACTATAGTACTATCGTTGCTAAGGCAGGTAGACAGCATTCCATGTGTAAACATAACAAACAAGCATTCATAAGCCACGTATAACATGCATTAACGGTTAGCATTCAAATAGTATTGAGTAGTGTGTTTGATGTTATTTGAATAGTTGTAACGTATGTAACACCCAAAAGTGCTTAAAGCAAACAGGGATCAGGTATACTCACAACGATTATGGATTGAAGGGAGCGCTTAGCGAGTAAGGTTAGCCTGAATAGATTCGATAGCATACCGATAAGTGATGCGTAAAACGTCTCAAAGTATAAAAGGGTCGGATGGTGGTTCGATCGGATGGTAATCCATGTGGATAACAATCCGTTCGGGTGGTCATCCGGTCAGACAGTTGTCCGGTCAGATGACGATTCGAGTGGATTGTTTCTTCCTATAAAGAGAATGTGTTTGTGCATGATGGCTTGACTTTTGATGTTTTCGTTGTAGTATTTTGAAAACATTGAAGTATCTCTATCTATCAAGTCGGTCGATCGGATGACTGGTCGTGCGGATGACAATCCGTTCGGATGATCATCCAGTCGGACAGTGGTCCGGTTGGACGGCGACTTAGCGATGAGGTTACTTACTGAAAGCAAGTTCACAACAGAAGCGTCATTCGATCGGATGGCAACCCTGCTATTGAACATGTTGAATATTGTTTAAGTCTTTAAAGTCTTAGTATCTCATGATCCGAAGAGTAATCCAGTCAGATGGTCGTCCGATCGGATTGCAATTCGTTCGATACTCAAACTTGAGCTAAGTTTGTTTTAAAGGTGGAACCCAAGTGTGATCCGTTCGGATGGCAATCCGTGCGGATGACCTATCCGATCGGATTGTAATCCGGTCGGATAGCAATCTGTTATGGTTGTTCCGTTCGTCCTACAATTGGTCGTTTTGATGGTTTGTCATTATGTCAAGACACCTTGACAGCGTGTTAGCCAAAAGAACCCCTAGTTCGACCCAGATGACCAACCCGACCAGGCATCACCCTAGTCCGGCTGGTTACCGGCTGGAGACGGTTGTTCTTGAGTAACCCGAAATCGGTAGTCTCGTGGGTAGAATCCGGATCTTGAGCTAGTACGACACTACGATAGAGTAGAAGACTAGAACCGGGTCTGATTCTATCGGTTTTGAGTGTAAAAGAGTTGAAAGAAAGTTAGAGACCATTTTTCAATCATTTTTCACCATTCTTGTGTCGAGATCTTTACAAGATCTTTGTATGTTTGCGTGGAAATCGGTTAGATCTCGGTTGTTCTTGGCGGATTGAAGTCAAAACATGAAGTTCTTGAAGAACACATGATGCCGTCACCCTAGAACACCTGAAATCTAGTGATTTCACGGTTAAAAGTTAAGATTTAAAAGATAGAAAGGTGTAGGAGTGCGTGTAGATCAAGAACATACAAGATTTAGGGCGAGATCTTACCTGGATTGAGAGAAATCGAAGTAAAGGTGAGGAGCACGAATGGTTCGGACAGAGAGTTTCCAGAAATGGAAAGAATGACAATGATATGGGTATTTATAGGATTCCAAAAGAGGAAAGGGTTATCCGATTGGATGGCGTACCACCCGGATGACGATCCGGTCGGATGACATCCTGGTCGAATGGCGTCTGTCCTGTAGCGCAGTGGCTATCCGGTCGGATGGCTATCCGGCCGGATGGCAATTGGTTCGTTTGTTTGACGCGATGAATTTTGATGTTTCGATTTCGATTGCGAGTGGCTCGTCACGATAGGGTTTCCTAGTCTAATTACTTTCAGTCCTAACCACTAATTATCATAGTTCAATTTTCGATTCGGATTTGAGTTCGATTGCGTTTCGAGTTTCGATTGAGTTCGATTGATTTCCACAACATATATATATAACACGTATAAGTAACACATAGGGCACATACGCATGTATAATAACCAGATTAAGTCGAGTTGCGGTTCGTATTACGATTCGATGTTGAGTAGCATAGCTTGATTATCGGTAAATTAACTTTATCGCATTGTTACTTCCTATAATTCACAGTCGTAAGTCGATTAGATAACGATTGACACCCATCGATTTTAGCATTTAACAACACTTACTCCACATAATACAATTAAAATAAAGAAATTACTATAAGTCAAATCCATTAAACCGGTCGTTGACTTTGACCTTGACTTTGACTTTGACTTTGACTTCCGAAAACACGGGGTGTTACAGCCTCCCCTTGTTTAGGGAATTTCATCCCGAAATTAAGCTGGAAGCTGTACAACTCCGTGAATCACGTTTGAGAATTTTCGGTTCGGATCTGTTTTGACTCCGAAACGATTGCGAACCGAACGTGTGACGCGCGAAATCCGTACACGAACGTGACCAAACACACAAGAACGTAATATGATCGGTGATTCTATTGATTGATATTAAACCGTACAACCACTTGAATCACGATGTCACTTTCTCTCTCTAGACTTTCTCTTTAAACAACTGCGGGTACTTCTCCTTCATTTCGCTTTCGAGTTCCCAAGTGAACTCTGCGCCTCGTTTGCCTTCCCATCGGACTTTCACAATAGGAATGCGAGAGCGTCTGAGCTGCTTGGTTTGGCTATCCATGATTTCGACAGGCTTCTCCACGAAGTGTAATGTTTCGTTTACTTGTAGGTCATCGAGAGAGACATGTAAGTCGTGGTCGGCTAGGCACTTTCGGAGGTTTGACACGTGGAAAGTCGGGTGGACATTACTAAGTTCCTCCGTTAGTTCGAGTCTGTGGTGACTTTTCCGATCCTTTCCAGAATCTTAAAAGGTCCAACATATCGAGGCGCTAGTTTCCCTTTCTTGCCGAATCGGACTACACCCTTCCAAGGTGATACCTTTAGGAGTACGTAGTCACCAACGTCAAATTCATGGGGCTTGCGTTTCTTATCGGCGTAACTTTTCTGTCGATCCCGAGCTTTCACTAGGTTGTCCCGGATTTGGAAAATCTTGTCTGTCGTTTCTTGTAGTAGCTCAGGACTGGTTAGTTGCGAGTAACCAATCTCGTGCCACACAATAGGCGATCGACATCTTCTTCCGTATAATGCCTCGAATGGTGCCATTTGGATGCTAGAATGATAGTTGTTGTTATACGAGAATTCGACTAACGGTAGGTATTTATCCCAATTACCACCGAAGTCTAAGACACACGAACGGAGCATGTGTTCAAGAGTACGAATCGTTCTTTCAGTCTGACCGTCGGTTTGAGGGTGGAAGGCGGTACTTAGATTAAGCGATGTACCGAGTGCCGTTTGAAACGTTTCCCACAGTCGCGAGGTAAACCGAGCATCACGATCAGAGATGATGTCAGGAGGCGTCCCATGATTACAAATGATCTCGTCGGTGTAGATTCGGGCTAATCGTTCTACCTTGTAGTCTTCTCGTATCGGCAGAAAGTGAGCTGATTTAGTCAAACGGTCAACAACAACCCATATGCTGTCGTGACCTGATGACGTGTGCGGAAGCTTCGTTACGAAATCCATAGCTATACTTTCCCACTTCCACATAGGAATTGGTGGTTGTTCGAGTAAGCCAGAGGGTCTTTGGTGTTCTGCCTTGACTCTTGCACAAGTTAGGTATTTTCCAACGTAGAGGGCAATATCCCTTTTCATACTGGGCCACCAGTACCTGTAGCGAAGATCCTGGTACATTTTGTCAGCACCTGGGTGAATAGAATAATGGGATTTGTGGGCTTCGTCCGTCCATCAGGATCTGTCACAAATTGGTCCGCTTAGGGATCCAGATTCGGTCCAGAAAGTGGAATTTCCCATTGGATTTGCTCACAAGTTGGGCTCCATCGTGATAGATTCGTTCCCTCTTCTGCGTGCGTTTGTTAAAGCACGCATGCTGGGCTTCACGAATAAGGGTTTCGAGATCGTGTTGGGCTTGAACATTACGAGTGCTAAGCAGATAACTCCATCTGCTGAGTGCGTCGGCAACAACATTCACCTTGCCTGGGTGATAACGGATCTCACAGTCGTAATCGTTGAGAAGTTCTACCCATCTTCGTTGACGCATATTAAGTTCCTTCTGATTAAAGATATGTTGTAGGTTCCTATAATCGGTGAAGATCGTACACTTGGCACCATACAGGTAGTGTCGCCAAATCTTTAATGCAAAAACAACCGCGCCTAGCTCGAGATCATGGGTTGTATAGTTCCTCTCGTGGATTTTGAGCTAACGAGACGCGTAGGCTATAACCTTGTTCCGTTGCATGAGGACACAACCAAGACCAAGGTTGGAAGCATCACAGTAGACAATGAAATCGTCGTTTCCGTCGGGCAATGTGAGAACAGGAGCATTGCAAAGCTTATGCTTGAGGGTTTGAAAGGCTATATCTTATTTGGTTCCCCAGACAAAAGGCTGATCTTTATGAGTGAGAGAGGTAAGTGGAACAGCGATCTTTGAGAATCCCTCGATAAGTCGTTGATAATAGCTCGCTAGTCTGAGAAAAGAGCGGACTTCAGACGGGTTCTTAGGCGTAACCCAGCTCTTGACAGCTTCAATCTTCGCAGGATCGACGTGAATGCCTTGACTATTAACAATGTGACCCAGAAACTGAACTTCCTCCAACCAGAATTCGCACTTGGAGAACTTGGCATAGAGTTGGTTCCCCTGGAGTAACTCGAGAACCAAACATAGATGTTGCGCGTGTTCGGCTTTCGACTTGGAATAGATCAAGACGTCGTCGATGAATACGATGACAAAACGGTCGAGATATGGTTTACACATGTGATTCATCAAATCCATGAAAACCGCTGGTGCGTTGGTTAAGCCAAAAGGCATGACGACAAATTCGTAGTGACCGTAACGGGTGCGAAACGCGGTTTTGGGTATATCCTCCTCTTGTATGCGTAGTTGATGATAGCCTGAACGTAGGTCGATCTTCGAGAAACACGTAGCGCCTTGTAGTTGATCAAACAAATCGTCAATACGGGTTAAGGGATAGCGGGTTAACTTATTCAATTCCCGGTAGTCGATGCACATCCGGAACGACCCATCCTTCTTTTTGACGAAAAGGACTGGAGCGCCCCATGGAGAGGTGCTCGGGTGAATGAAGCCTTTCTCAAGTAATTCCTGGAGTTGGCTTGAAAGTTCACGCATTTCGGATGGCGTGAGTCGATAAGGAGCTTTGGCAACAGGAATTGCTCCAGGAATGAGGTCGATACGAAAGTCGATATCACGACTTGGCGGTAAACCTGGAAGATCATCAGGAAACACATGAGGAAATTCACGAACCACAGGAACGTCTTTCACTTCCTTCTTCTCTTTCTTTTCCGCTACTACAATGTTAGCCAAGAAAGCCCTGTATTCCTTGCGGAGATACTTGCTAGCTTGGACACAAGACATGAGCTTGAGCCCTTTCGAGGTAGTTTCGCCGTATACACACAATAAATCACCATTCACGAGTGAAAATCGAATCATCTTATCATAACACACAACTTCAGCATGGTTTTCGCGTAGAAAGTCCATGCCTACTATGACGTCGAAACTTCCGAGTTGCATCGGAATGAGGTCAATTGGGAAGATGTGATTGTTGAGCTCAAGAGTACAATCACGGATAACGGAATTGACGGTGACAGTTCTTCCGGTAGCGACTTCTACATCGAACGTCGAAGAGAGTTTGGAGCGTTTACGATTAAGGAGCTTCTCGAATTCGAACGACATAAAACAATTATCGGCTCCAGTATCAAACAAACATGATGCATAAATACCATTCACAAGGAACGTACCATTAACCACGTTGTTGTCGGCTTGGGCTTGGCGCACGTTGATGTTGAAGGTTCTGGCGCGTGCGGCCTGTTGTTGCTGTTGCTGGTGTTGTTGCTGGTGTTGCTGCTGCTGTTGAGGCTGTTGCTGTTGGGGCTCTTGTTTCACAACCCTATTTAGGCACATGTTGGTGAAATGGTTCGGGTCGCCACATGAGAAGCAGGCTCTGGCTTTGATCGCTGGTGCCGGAGGAACTTGTTGACCCTGTGGGGCGGTGAGTAGAGCTTGATGAGCAAGAGCTTGTTGAATACGGCAGTTGGCAGTGAAATGGCCGTACATATTGCAATGAGCACAAAAACGGCAAGGAATGGCAGTTGGGTGATGGTAGGTACAAGTAGGGCAGAGCGGATGTGGCCCAGTGTATGCACGCTTAGCAAGAGGTGCATTGGTCACAGGCGCCGATACTTGACGCTGTTGAGCTGGTATGGCTTGAATCGGTGCAGCAGTGATCACACAGTTCTTGTTGCTGGAGCTGTTCTTTCTCTTGTTCTTCCTCTTGTTGCTCGATGAGGTGGGTTCAGCAGTTGGTGCGGTAGCGGTAGCTTGATGCAAATGCTTCGAAGTCTTATCCCAAACCCCAGCCTTAACCCGCTTGTCGTTGATTTCAGCGGCCAGTAGATAAGTTTCCTCGATCGTCGTAGTCTTAGCCGCTTGCACGAAATCAGCAACGCAGTCGGGCAGGGCCCGGATATACTTCTTGATTGCCATGTCTGGAGTCTTGACTTGATCGGGACAGATAATGCTGAGCTGTTTGAAACGAGCAGTGAGACCAGCATTGTCACCATCCTTTTGCTGTATGTGCCAAAATTCATCTTCTAGCTTTTGACGTTCGTGAGGAGGGAAAAATTCCTCTAGCATAACTTCCTTGAGCTCATCCCACGACAGACCGTAGGATGCATCGTTCCCTCGCTTGTTCCTCTCGGCCGTCCACCAGTCTAGTGCACGGGACTGGAAAACGCCGGTAGCATTCAGAGTACGGAGGTCATCAGGGCAACCACTCTGTCGCAGAGTAACCTCAATGGAATCAAACCAGTGGAATAGTGCAGTAGGACCTCCCTCGCCAGTGAATTCTTTTGGCCCACACGACTTGAATTGCTTGAAACTGAAGGTTTTCGCGGTAGCTTTAGGAGCTTCGGTTCTCGATTCCTCAGACGATTTGCTGGCATTCTCATAAACATCACTCACGGCCTTCACTACACTTTTAGCGATGATGGAAGCAAGACGTTTGTCTCTCTTTTCTTGAAGAGAAAGTGCGTGACGGGATCCAGACGACATTGTTTGCAACAGACATCGTCACAGGACTCAACACATGTATTCGAATCTCACCTCACGCGTCTACTACTACTAAAGCTCAGGAACACATATCACGTAAACACATAGACATATAACCATGTAGGACACAGAACCATATAAGCACAAAAACACATAAGAACATAAACACATAAACACGTAGGCACATAGGCACATAACTTACTTAAACACATATTTTGTGTGTATCCACTTTCTTATGATTACGCGTGTTCCTTTATCATTGAGAGGTACATCTAGAGACACGTAGGGCATTCTGACTACCTCAGAATACAAAACCTATCATTCAAAGTCTGTGATTGTTCGAATATAGCGATCGCGTTTAGTATATCGAGTAGCGTAGAATAAGCGTACAACGTAGCATAAGGTTGTCCACGATTCACGATTTGTTAACGTTTAGAGATAGAATGGCAGTGCGAGTCGTATGTGCCGATCGAAGCGAAAGCGAAATCGAGTAAACTTCAAAAATTTAAACACATAAACAGGTAAACACATATAGACTGATAAAATCGAAGAATTATCAGAGTCAGCAGTTGTATACTCAGAATCGAAATACGTAAAAATCGAGAGATAGACTGTCTGCGGCTAGTAGACTTCGACTATCCAAAGTAATTCAACTATTCCCAAGGACTTGTTGTCTACGTTCGACTTTCAGGACTGCGTCCTTGCCACGATTCTTGGGCGTTTGGCACACATCCCGTTAGTCGTGTCGTGACTTCAGGTCGTTGGAGTCCGTCAAGACTTTGGTGAGAGTTTTGTAAAATGTGCGGAACAAGTCGTCAAGGTTAGGGTTTCACCCCTGGCTCAACAACTTCGTCCATGTTTTTGATAAAATAGAAGAGATTATTCATCAAAATAAGGATTTCACTCCTGATTTGGTATAATTCCCCCGTCGAGCAAGCGTTCGTTATTGAAAAGAAAGAAGAAATCATTGATAAGTTGATAAAACAGCATTAATTCAAGCAATTCAGTCGAGAGTTTGTGGTTTTCACACCTAGTCTCGACTTTATCACCTATTTATAGCTGTAAATCCGAGTGTAGTGATAGTGTAGCACAAGCGAGAATAGCGAGGAATAAGCTCGTATATAACCCCTACTGGTTATGCACAAGTCGGTCTGTTGGTTCCTAACTATAGACTAGGTTTCTAAGACATCGACCCGCACTAGGTCGAGTCTTGCCTAATTCCCTATAGTTATGGCTCTGATACCAATCTGTCACACCCCAACCGATGGCGGAATCATCGGGGCATGGCACTGAGCGAAACAGATTGTCCAGAAGTTTCCATAACAACTATCATTACCATTCAATTTAAATTAACATGTCCCATACCATGTCTCAAACAGTAAACAAATTATTACAGATAAAATCCAGGCAAATATTCTGTTCCGACAACTCAGATTTAAATAGGCAACAGTTGTTTATTTGCTTCTAGAGACCCTTAGTTTGACCACTATAGACAACTATTTGTTGGGCTCTAAAGCTTTATTCTAGCTTCAAATTCCTACCAAGTGTGCGTCCTAAGCACCTGTCACATACGTTAAAATAATGTCAATATATAAAATGTAAAGGTGAGCATACAAGTTTGATAATAGCATATAGAGTTCGAATTCGTTTACGCATAACCAGCACGTACACATAGTGAAATGAAGCACATTAGTTATCGACATAGATCCATCGATACCAATGACTGCGGGTTGACTGCCCGAGGCAGTTCGCAATACATGATTACCACTGTAATCCATGCAAGTAATGGTCCTTAACAACCCCCGTGTAAACGGGTGCTGAGTCCAAACTATAGTACTATCTTTGCTAAGGCAGGTAGACAGCATTCCATGTGTAAACATAACAAACAAGCATTCATAAGCCACGTATAACATGCATTAACGGTTAGCGTTCAAATAGTATTGAGTAGTGTGTTTGATGTGATTTGAATAGTTGTAACGTATGTAACACCCAAAAGTGCTTAAAGCAAAAAGGGATCAGGTATACTCACAGCGATTATGGATTGAAGGGAGCGCTTAGCGAGTAAGGCTAGCCTGAATAGATTCGATAGCATAACGATAAGTGATGCGTAAAACATCTCAAAGTATAAAAGGGTCGGATGGTGGTTCGATCGGATGGTAATCCGTGCGGATAACAATCCGTTCGGGTGGTCATCCGGTCGGATGACGATTCGAGTGGATTGTTTCTTCCTATAAAGAGGATGTGTTTGTGCATGATGGCTTGACTTTTGAAGTTTTCGTTGTAGTATTTTGAAAACATTGAAGTATCTCTATCTATCAAGTCGGTCGATCGGATGACTGGTCGTGCGAATGACAATCCGTTCGGATGGTCATCCGGTCGGACAGTGGTCCGGTCGGACGGCGACTTAGCGATGAGGTTACTTACTGAAAGCAAGTTCACAACAGAAGCGTCATTCGATCGGATGGCAATCCGATCGGATGGCAACCCTGCTATTGAACATGTTGAAAATTGTTTAAGTCTTTAAAGTCTTAGTATCTCATGATCCGAAGAGTAATCCAGTCAGATGGTCGTCCGATCTGATTGCAATTCGTTCGATACTCAAACTTCAGCTAAGTTTGTTTTAAAGGTGGGACCCAAGTGTGATCCGTTCGGATGGTAATCCGTGCGGATGACCTATCCGATCGGATTGTAATCCGGTCGGATAGCAATCCCTTATGGTTGTTCCGTTCGTCCTACACTTGGTCGTTTTGATGGTTTGTCATAATGTCGAGACACCTTGACAGCGTGTTAGCCAAAAGAACCCCTAGTTTGACCCAGATGACCAACCCGACCAGGCATCACCCTAGTCCGGCCGGTTACCGGCTGGAGACGGTTGTTCTTGACTAACCCGAAATTGGTAGTCTCGTGGGTAGAATCCGGATCTTGAGCTAGTACGACACTACGATAGAGTAGAAGACTAGAACCGGGTCCGATTCTATCGGTTTTGAGTGTAAAAGGGTTGAAAGAAAATTAGAGACCATCTTTCAATCCTTTTTCACCATTCTTGTGTCGAGATCTTTACAAGATCTTTGTATGTTTGCGTGGAAATCGGTTAGATCTCGGTTGTTCTTGGCGGATTGAAGTCAAAACATGAAGTTCTTGAAGAACACATGATGACGTCACCCTAGAACACCCGAAATCTAGTGATTTCACGGTTAAAAGTTAAGATTTAAAAGATAGAAAGGTGTAGGAGTGCGTGTAGATCAAGAACGTACAAGATTTAGGGAGAGATCTTACCTGGATTGAGAGAAATCGAAGAAAAGGTGAGGAGCACGAATGGTTCGGACAGAGAGTTTCCAGAAATGGAAAGAATGACAATGACAGGGGTATTTATAGGATTCCAAAAGAGGAAAGGGTTATCCGATCGGATGGCGTACCGCCCGGATGACGATCCGGTCGGATGACATCCTGGTCGGATGGCGTCTGTCCTGTAGCGCAGTGGCTATCCGGTCGGATGGCTATCAGGCCGGATGGCACTTGGTTCGTTTGTTTGACGCGACGAATTTTGATGTTTTGATTTCGATTGCGAGCGGCTCGTCACGATAGGGTTTCCTAGTCTAATTACTTTCAGTCCTAACCACTAATTATCATAGTTCAATTTTCGATTCGGATTTGAGTTCGATTGCGTTTCGAGTTTCGATTGAGTTCGATTGATTTCCACAACATATATATATATATATATATATATATATATATATATATATATATATAACAGGCACAAGTAACACATAGGGCACATACGCACGTATAATAACCAGATTAAGTCGAGTTGCGGTTCGTATTACGATTCGATGTTGAGTAGCATAGCTTGATTATCGGTAAATTAACTTTATCGCATTGTTACTTCCTATAATTCACAGTCGTAAGTCGATTAGATAACGATTAACACCCATCGATTTTAGCATTTGACAACACTTACTCCACATAATACAATTAAAATAAAGAAATTACTATAAGTCAAATCCGTTCAGCTGGTCGTTGACTTTGACTTCCGAAAACACGGGGTGTTACAAGCATATTTGGTAACTGATTGTGATAAATCTCATTAAAAATTGATACACAATTTAAAAAATTAAAATTAAGTTTATGTGGTTAATGACAATCATATCCTTATATTCTTAAATTCAATCAATGGCTAGGATAAGTTCTCTAAATTCATAAATGAGGGGGGTGTTCATAAATGAACCTAATCCTATATATATATATATATATATATATATAGGGAGAGGATCATGAGAAAACTAGATATAAATGAGAAAACTAGAAAACTAACTAAAAACCACTAAAAAGGAGGGGGGACTTTTAATGAAGGAGGGGGGCTTTTAATGAAGGAGGGGTAAAATTGGAAAAAAATATATAACTTTTCAAACATTTCCCATTTCTCCATACGTTATCATTTTAAAACAAAAATGGCACCATAAGATCACAAATTTTTGTATTTTTCATTCAAGTATATTCGAGCATATTTTTTATGACATAAAAAAGATTTATGGTGTCGTCTTGATTTCAATACTATTATTATAGTAGTGTACATGTGCAATATAACATGTACTACAATTGCATTACATGCTTAAAATTAGCCTTTTGAGTCTAGTTTAGCTTTTAGGGTTAGTTTTTTTGGAGGTTTAGGATTAGGTTTTTGGGTGTGGGGGAGGGGGGTTTAGGTTTTTGGGGGGTGGGGGTGGGGGGGGGGGTTTAGGTTTTTGGGGGGTGGGGGGGTTAGGCTTTTGGTGGGAAGGTGAATTTAGGTTTTTTTTTGGGGGGTGGGGGTGAGGGGTTTAGGTTTTTGGGCGGTGTCGGTGGGGGTTGGGTTAAGTGGTTTAAGCTTTATGTATTAGTGCACATGTGCATTACAACCAAAAAAAATTTTTTTTTTTTTTTTTGAAAATTTTTTTCTATACATAAAAAGTAGCGATTTTTCTATAAAAATTGTAAAAAAAAAAATTTTTTTTTTTGGTATTTTTTTAGGTTTTTCTTAGGCTTTTTTGGTTAGTTTTTTGGTTTTCTCATTTAAACTAGTTTTCTCATGATCCATCCCCCATATATATATATATATATGGGAAGATTCAAATGAAAACCAATAGTTATCGCGAAAACTCGAAAACTAACTAAAAAAAGCCAAAAAAACATACCAAATTTTTTGTTTGCATACCAATTTTCGCTAATTAAATTATATAAATTAAAAAAAAATTGTAGATGGGTACTACACATGTACAACAAAAATTCTTTTTTTTTTTAATTTTTTTATATATAAAAACTAGCGATTTTTAATAAAAAAATTGTAAAAAAAATATATTTTTGGTGTGTTTTTTAGGTTTTTTTAGTTAGTTTTCGAGTTTTCACAATAAAAGTGGTTTTCATTTGAACCATCCCCTACACATATATATATATATGTATAATGGAGAGTTGAAATGAGAAGAATTTTTTTGTAAGAAGAAAAAAGAAAAAGTTTCAACCAATAAGAATGTTTCATTTTACTTAATTTAATATTTACATTTAATTTTAATATAAGACTATATTGGTAAACTTACATAAATCATTAATTTGTATTCTTCCCTTTTAATAACTAACTAAATTAAATTTGTAACTTCTTTTCAAAATATATATTTTTTCCAAATTAAAAAAACAAGTTAATTTAAAGTATAGAATAAATTAGTAGTTGTGTAGGATAAATTACGAGTTATGTAGGATATATTTCGAGGTTTGTAGGATAAATTTCGACTGTGTAGGATAAAATTCTATAATGTGTAGGGTATATGTAGGGAAATTTTGATATGTGTAGGTTTTGTAGATTATTTTTAGGATAATTAATGATTACTTGACTAATTAATTAAAGAGAGAAAAATTAATGATACGAGTTATAAATGAAATAGTATTTTACTAATATGTCATTTCCTCTTTTTTTTCTCACATTAAATATCTTCTCAAATGAACCTTCCCCTATATATATATATATTTATATATAAATTTGAAAAATTAAATATGAAAATTCCCATTCCGTTTAATCCCGATTAATCCTTAGGCGGTATCTCACCGCCCGCCTAGCGCCTTCTACAACATTGGTAATTGCTGATAACTGGGCAGAGATAACCGAGCTCCGGGTTGTAAGCGCCATTTGACTTCCCGGTAATGGAACCAAATGATAGAACCCAGAAATCTAACAAACATAACTGATAGATTTAACTGCTGGAAACTTAAATATTATAAGATAGTAGACTCGATTCGAGATGGGTTAATCTCCAAGAACAAAGGTATAGATACCAAATTAAGATAACACAATTCTCAAAAGTAGAACAAGAGATACAAATAAACATAAATAGAGATAACTGCTCCTAAACTTCAGCTACACATTTACCCACCAGCCTTAATTCTCATTAACTGCTTTCTTGACTAGGTTTGACTGTGCCCTTGACTGGGTATGGGCTGCAATTGAGTTAAGGGTCCATTCTGTTTATTGGGCTCTGTTGGAATCGAATCAGTGGTAAAACTTAAAAAAGTTTGACAATTTTAGTATAAGAGCATCTCCAATAAGCTATTTTTTTATGTTTTTATATATCTATGTGGCATATGTTCATGTTTTTCTTATTGTAGGATATATTTTTATACCCATTTTTTGGGTGGTGTTTTTCTCCAAGAACTAGAAAAAATGAGTAAATGATAGAACTCATGTACTTTTAATATATAATATAGAGAGAGAATAAGCGGTGTAAATATGTGGTTAAAAATTAAAAAGGTGGTGTGTTGGATCAGTTCTGTTTATACATGAGGGAAAACATGAAAACATACCTTTGATTGCATCAGCACAGGCTAGCAGAGAATCCAGATGGAGACGCAGCAATAAGGTTTGACATGATTGTCATCTTGATCTGGTTCCTCCTTAGGGTGCAATCTAATGATGGGGACTTAGAAAACCGAAAGGGTATCGGCTGTAGGAGATGGAGGTCGAAATATGATGTTATGATCTTATGGGGTGTGTCTGATTGTGTAATTGAGTAACACTTTAACCTCCACATAATTCTCCTTATATAAGCACCCAGGAGGAAACCTAATTAGTTAATAAGGGTAATATGGTCCATCAACAATTACCAACTAATTATTTAATAGGTTATAATATATTTTGATCTATATTATGTAAATGATTATAATGGCTATAGATTAAATATTAAATACATAATATATTTAATCTTACATTCTCCCAGTTAGCCGAGCAATCATTTACTATGAGTATTAGATAAGCCTGATCAGGAGTTAACACTCATTTTAGCCTTAAACAAGTACTATGGCAGAGAAATACAGCCGTTGAATCATTATGCGACTCAGGACCCCCATTAATCATACTATAGCCTTAATTTAAAACCTAATCGTTATGATCAAAATACGCATAAGCCCTTTGTTTGATTTGTAACTTCATTTGTCTATATGCCATTATGCTAGCTTGACATATTCTTAGAGACATACAAAATCAAACTGATGAGGAAAATTAACTAATACTTAGTCATTCATAGTACGATATGCAGTTGCGCATGGCCGTCAATTAATACCCGTCTCTGAGCTCTCTTAATAAGACTTATGGGTAATAGCCCTTCAGTTATAGGATCCTTAAGCATATCATGAATGTATTCGATACAAAACTTAGTTTCCTCAATTCGTTCATAAACGAATAATTAATTGTGTATCGAAACTTAATGCAGCACCTCTTGAACTGTTACTGTTCAAGGAGTTATGGTAACTGACTTTATCACACTAAGTCTTCAAAACATTAATTATATGGAGTTAATATACTTATGAGTCCACTGATAAATTTCCAACAACATTTAGTGACTATATTATGTCATTATAACTTAGGTTGTTAATATCAGTGCATTATGACTCCTCCATGAAATAGGTTTTGTCTGCTGACATAAAGATATACCCGAAATTACATTTTGTCATCTTTGAATATCTCAAAGTTAGAGTAATAAACCGGTTTTAATTCTCACTTCTTCTTCAAATTGTAGCCTCTCGTCTCTTTTAAAGATATTGTAATACTCCATTAGATGCTTCACATTAATCTAGACATATCTAGTGTGTTGCAATGTGAGTAATATCTAAACGAGTATAGACTTAAACTTACATAAGGCTTCCAATTAATGAAGCGTAAATAAATAATCTCATTTATCCTATTATCCTCTAAAGGAAAGCAATATTGTCTGTTACATACGTAAGGACCCATTTAATGTTAAACTTACGGAACGGAACTAATATCCCATTGGGTCTATCTCAGTATGTTATGATATCAATCACGTAAGAGATATCTCTGAGATTTATTATATCAAAGTTTGTGTTAACGATGCTTTGACTTATGTAACATATACTTGTCAAAAGAATGTCATCTATGTAGACAAGTTTATCTTAGTTGCTCCCACTCATTTTGAGGTAGGTACATTAATCCACTTGATTCTTTATGAAAATAATTACGTTAGCTTTTCATCACATTATGAAGTTTGCATTAACCCATACATGGATATTATTGGCTTACAAATAAAGTGTTCTTTAACCTTCAGTTTGAAACTTTAGGCTGTTATCTAATGAACATGTAAATGTGTCAGCCATTTGTTAGGGAAAATTGTTTATAATGTTCATCTAATGTAGCTTTAAACTATTATAAGCTACTAGAACAGTGATGATCCTCAAAGAAATCTTTTATTAGATATGTAATAAAGATTCTTTAATAATTTATCTCTTTCTAAGTATGACCTTTGACAATCAATCATGCCTCTTTGTATCTTAACGCTTATATTAGGATTTGGTTTAGTTATGAATACTCTTAGGTAATTCAATCAAATCCCAAACGTTATACGAACACATAAAATCAGTTTTACTAGAAAACTGTTTTATTCCATTCAGAAGATTAATTGACGCTAATGGCTTAATTTGAAGAGATAGGGATAGGATCAGTAAACATTTCCAAAATCCATTTCAACTTCAATTAGGGAGGTTATGTAATCATCAAAGTTAGTAGGCCTTTAAACCTAGATGACCTCCTGAGTTGATTATTGGGTTCATTAGAAGTTTCAATTTTATGGATTAGCTCTTGGTTAGGTTGCTATCATTTTCAGGATTCTAAGTTTGTAAGAGTTGGTGCAGTATGGTGTACAAGAGGTGTAATCGGAGTTAAATTTGGAGTGAAATTTAATGACACTCTTCCCCCCGCCTCTTGTATTCCTTGCAAATCATGATAAGGACTTTGACTGCTCCCACCGACCTTAGAAATCTTTAGGAAATCAGCATGCTTAGGGTCAATATGTAACGACCAACAAAATTCTAATAGAGAAACAAGTTAATGACGTTAGTCATTGTAGTTTCTCTTGTTGAGGATTATGTTAGTTTAGGTAAGAAATCTAAGTGCGCCAACAATTAGGCAATCTAAGTGCGCCCACAATTAGGCAACAATGAAACTTTTGTAAGAGTAGCATTAGATTTAAGGAGATAAGTTATGATAGAACAGTATCATAATGGAGCAGTGTCTTGTACAAGAGGTGTAAATTGAAGTAATGTAAAATTTTTAATTTTTCACTCCCCCACCTCTTGCAACTATTGCAAGTTATTATTAAGACACTTAATGCTCCCACTGATCTTTGATGTCTCTAGAAATGCTACAAGAGAAGTTTCAATAAGGTACGTGACGTGGGAACATATCATATATATGTTAGACTTTAATTGATTTCCTTAACGTCCAAATGTCATAAAAACTTAAGGACATATTTAATAGAAATCTTAATAAGTACATACTTGAGTAGATTTCTTCTAAGAACGTGGTCTATATGCGACAAAATTTAGATACAAGTTGATAGTCTTTCAAATGATAAATAAATTATGTCTGAATATTCCATTTGGAATAAGTTCCACGAATGTCAATGAATGACTTATGATGGACCCATACTTATTCCTTAAGCCAAGTTATATTTATGACTTTAATGTCATGATTTAAAATCACTTAGAATGAGATTAGTTGAATAATCATCCTCATTAACCATGTCATGATTTCTCATGAATTTCGGTTATAATGGATGAAAATTTATAAGTCTCATTTTCCTTTTGTCAAATTCTCATTTTCATGATGACAAAAGTTGTGAAAAATGTAAGGTATCATCTAGTTTCATCATAGTAATGTTTCAATCCAGATATTTAGAACAAATAAGATGAAAGTTTAAGATAATGTGACTTTATGTTGACTATGCAAACCTCACAACCTTCATGACATAGCCTAAGTAATGATACTGTATTCTGATTAATCTTCAGAATATGTAAGGTATCGAAAAGCTTTGTTAAAAGATTGCTTATTATGGTTCTTATAGCCTTAACATCTAATTTTGTCACTAACTCTCATGTTAGTTATTTGTCGAGTTCTGGTAAGGAAACGTATGGAACTAGAGTCAACTAATCATGTGTTAATTGGAATATTAAACAAATTATCAGACTTAAATATCATTAGGAAATGACTACATAATTAACTTATCCAACTGTTCTTTAGAGTAATGGATAGTCTCGTTGCTTATGCCTAGTGTAATGGCATAATTATGCAGTGAGATTTTCCCTTGAAGAACCTTAGAGTTGGGATTTTGTACTTGTATTTTGTCTATGGACGTTAGAACAATCCTCTTTTAAAGTTTTAAGTGGTTGTAAGGTGAGTACCAACTTATTTTCCAGTTTCTAATATTTATTTCTTTGTACATATGTTGCTTATCAACACACTCATTATACTTTGGTACTTTTGAGTGTTATAGTTGATTTATAATGCATCAAATTGTACAAGTGAAAATCTTAGTATGTAATGTACTGAAAAAAAATGTACTTATTTCCATGCGTAAGCCCTTAACTTTATGGGTCATGGTATTGTACATTATAATGCATTCACATATACCACTTAACCTTATAATTTAGAATTTTAAATAAAGGCATGCATCTTAGGAGTTCTTGTGATTAATCAGCACATAATAGATTAGTCTTAGGAAAGACTTAATCTGGAATAACTTTAGTGATAGCATTATGTTAGAAAGTTCTTGATTATCATAAGAGACATCATGTTCGATTTATCCTAATCATCATGCTCTACTTTTCTTCTGTAGTAATCATTATCAGAAGAGAGCAATAGGATTATCATGTCTTAAGAGATAATCAAGGATTTAATTTAAGAGCTAATTCTAATAGAAACTTTAAGCAAAACATATTAGATTTAGGAATTTTATGTGGATGAGATATAGACTTATAGAAGAAAAATTATAGTGAGTAAAATTATGGGTACTAAGAATAAGGCAGACGAAATGATCATAAAAATTAATTAAGGATCATTAATATAAGGATCATTATGTGAAGATGTTGTGATATGTCTATTACTAACATCAAAATAATAGACTTAGCTAAAATTCTACTTAAACGAAAACAAAACAGCTTTGGCCAGAAGTGTAATCATTTAAGCATATGTGCAAAGTGGTTGTAACAAATCAGCTTTGGCCAGAAATTGAGACAATCACTTTGGTTATGCACTTGTTGAGTATGCCATCTATGAATGAATTAAATCAGCTTTGGCCAGAAATTAAGACATTCATGCTTATGATGCACACACAACATAGCTTTCGTAATACTTGAACGATAAGTAGACGCATCAAATCAGCTTTGGCCAGAATTGATACATCAGAAGCTCATTCAAGTTAAGCCATTTTGGTTTTGTAAAAACATTATTTGATCCTTATTAATTAACTAAGTGATTACAAAACCAATTATTTAATAGCAAACCACCCGTTAGCGCGGATCGAACTAAACAGCTTAAAAGTCTTGTGCGATCCACAAGTCTTGTGCGATCCACAAGTCTTGTGCGATCCACAAGTCTTGTGCGATTCACAAATCTTGTGCGATTATGCAGTCTTGTGCGATCAGGTCATCTCTTATGCGATCTGATCTTGTGCGATTATCTTATGCGATCAGATCATCTCTTATGTGATCTGATCTTGTGCGATCCAGTTGCTGTTTATTGTGATAACATAACTAAAATTCGAAAATTAAGAATTGTGATAGAGTTTCCAATTATAACATTGATCTATTTTTATCACAAAATTTCGAAATCATAATCTGTTTATCATTTAACAGATTTCGAAAATAACTTACTAGACAAAATTAGATCAAAATTAGGGAAACATTTAACAATTCAAATCATATTCCAAAACTTAAAGAATATTTCGAATTTTAACTAAGAACATGATGAACCCTAAATAATTAAAACATGAATTCTGGAACCCGAAACCTGAATTTTAAGGTTTCTAAAACAGATTTCGGACATAAAATTAACCTATTCGATTTCGAGTCACATTATTAACCAATTCAGTTTATCGAAAGAGTGTTTTCGGTGACATTCAAAGAACTCGAAACCTACTGTAATGGTTTATTAAGTTTTCAAACTCCGTTTTCCAGATTTCTATCCCAGAATAATGGATAAAAAACATAACTGACTAATCAACATATGCTGTGATACCACATGTTGGATCAGTTCTGTTTATACATGAGGGAAAACATGAAAACATACCTTTGATTGCATCAGCACAGGCTAGCAGAGAATCCAGATGGAGACGCAGCAATAAGGTTTGACATGATTGTCATCTTGGTCTGGTTCCTCCTTAGGGTGCAATCTAATGATGGGGACTTAGAAAACCGAAAGGGTATCGGCTGTAGGAGATGGAGGTCGAAATATGATGTTATGATCTTATGGGGTGTGTCTGATTGTGTAACTGAGTAACACTTTAACCTCCACATAATTCTCCTTATATAAGCACCCAGGAGGAAACCTAATTAGTTAATAAGGGTAATATGGTCCATCAACAATTACCAACTAATTATTTAATAGGTTATAATATATTTTGATCTATATTATGTAAATGATTATAATGGCTATAGATTAAATATTAAATACATAATATATTTAATCTTACATGGTGATGATGTGGCAATGTTTTTATGTGTTTTTGTGTTTTCTTATTGAGTGGGTTTTTGATGTTTTTGAAGGGTGAGTGTTTTTCTGATGTGGCAGCTGACTGGACATGTTTTTAGGTGTTTTTAGTGGGTCTTATTGTGGATGCTCTAATATTATTATACTAACAATAAGTGTATATAACTAAAAACATTTTGAGTCGTTGTTCCAAAGTGAGAATAGTTAACTGAAATGATGGACATCAACCTCCAACGAGTGTCCCTTAAATACAAGACTTCTGTAGCATTCACCAACACACACACTTGATCAGACTCGTGATTTCACTACGATCACTTCTCAAGAACAAAAATCCACAAAAATCTGAAGGTCAGTTTTCAAACTTCTAGTTCAACTTGAAGTTCATAATATTATTCTCTAAGAAACCATTCTGTTTATTGATTTTACATTGATACAGGAGAAGGGTATGGATTCATCTTTAAAATCAGCAGATGAAGTAGTGGAAGAGATAATGAGAATTCACAGATCTCTTCCTGCAAGACCCGGAATCGATGATGTTGAAGCTGCACTCATACTGATCAGAAACGCAGACACAGAAGAACAATCGAAAACCGACGTCATTTCCCGCCAAAAGCGGCGAAAATACATCCCTGAAGAACTCTTCAATGTGTTGATAGAGATGCAGAAGCACTTTGTCCAGTTTCAAACCAAAGAACAGAAGAGGGATGCTGTTAAATTGCTAGAGCTTGAACACTACCATCAACTTTTCGACGAAATGATTCAGAGAGCTTCCAAATGTTGCGTTTCATCGAATTCTAGTAATACTGTTAATAACAATGTTAATAACAATGTTAATAATAATGTTATTAATAATACGCAATCAACTGCATCAAATTCAAGTAGTTCTTCGCCTTCAACGAATTCAGCTTCCTTTTCTGGTGCAAATCTTAATCAAAGTACGCCGAGTAGTATGAGTTTGTCTACGGCCTCCACTTCAAGATTGTCCTTTGATAAAGAATCTGTCAAAAGGTCTGATTTGGTTACAAGAGATGATAGCTATGTAAAGAATTCCAAGTCAACATTTTATGGCGGCTCGATTGGAGGAAGAGGGCTTCGATTGGATGAATTTTCCACGCCTCGGATTGTGGATTCTTCTCTAAAACCTGCTGTTAGTTCTGGTGAGATTGTTATGAATTTTTTGTCGCTTAAAGTTTAATTTTTTTATTTGTTTTTATTTGGTATATAATTGGTTAAATTTTGTAGGTGCAGATGGTGAGAAATTGAGTCTTATAAAGCTTGCTAGTCTGATTGAAGTGTCTTCAAAGAAAGGAACCAAAGATCTTAATCTTGGTAATAAACTTATGGACCAAATAGAATGGCTTCCCGATTCGATAGGGAAGTTAACGAGCTTAATCACACTTGATCTATCCGAAAATGGTCTAGTTGTCTTGCCATCTTCCATAGGCAACCTTTCATCATTAACGAAACTAGATCTTCATTCCAACAAAATTATGGAACTCCCAGAGTCTATAGGTGATCTTGTTAACTTAATCTGTCTTGATCTACACGATAACGTGTTGACTTCTTTACCTGCAAGTTTAGGTAGATTGTCACGCCTTCAAGAACTTGATTTGAGTTCAAACAGCCTGTTATTTCTTCCTGATTCGATTGGTTCACTCGTTAGTTTACAAAAACTAAATATTGAAACTAATGATATTGAAGAAATCCCACATTCTGTTGGTCATTGTCTATCACTCAAAGAGCTTCTTGCAGACTATAACAAGCTTAAAGCTTTACCAGAAGCGGTGGGAAGAATTAATTCTTTACAGAGACTATCTGTTCGGTACAACAATATCGGCAGGTTGCCAACCACTATGTCATCATTAAAAAGCATCCAACAACTTGATGTAAGTTTTAATGAGCTTGAATCCGTGCCGGAGAGCCTATGCTTTGCTACTACTCTCACTAAGCTCGATATCAGCAACAACTTTGCTGACCTGGCATCATTACCAAGATCCATTGGAAACCTGGAGCTTCTGGAAGAGTTGGATATGTGCAATAACCAAATACGTGTCCTTCCAGATTCGTTTAGGATGTTATCAAAGTTACGCGTGTTGAAAGTTGAAGGGAATCCTTTGGAATTACCGCCACGTAATGTGATAGATCAAGGCGCCCAGGTGAATCATCACTTTCATCATTGTTTATGTTTAATTAGCTTTAACTTCCATGCATAACTTGGTAATTTATTTACTTTTTGGTCACTAGGCTGTTGTTGGGTACATGAGTGAAGTTTATGAAAAGAAAGATTTGAAGGTGCCATCTCTCAAAAACAAGAAATCTTGGACTCGGTTTTTCAAGTTTTCAAGGTCCAACAGGCGAAATCGTCGTGATCACTATGCTGCTGCATAATTTGCCTTCCTTAATGGAGGTTCGTAATCCACTTAACAAGCGCCATGTTGCGTCCTTAAGATCCATAACAACGTTTGATCAAGGTTCACTGGTTTTGTTGCTTGGTTCCTGCAATTTAGTAAGTGCAGATTTCAATTATGTTTGGCCACAAAATAACAATATTTGGGCCAGATGCTATGCATGTTGGGCCACAGTTTACAAACTAAGGCTAATGGACAAAATTTGATTTTCAGGAGAGGAAACTAAGGAAATGATAGCTGATGTTCTTGGTCTGGAAGTTTGTAGGCAAACAATTGATGCAATGTTCTTGTGGGTATTTACTGTGCATTACTTGATTACTTCACCAGCACACGACTTGAATATTTGGATGAGCTGTCATCGCAGCTCAGGTCCCTTCGGCTGCAGCCACAATTAACCGTGGTACTGTGGAAGTGAAGTTATTGCTGGTGGGTTAACCGTCAACGGTTGGACCACCTTTCGTTGGCAAGATCAATGCTGCTGCAACCGAATTGTCAGTGATTTAGAATGTATTCAAGTTAAGAGAAGCTCAACCTAGTGATATTGCCAATGTGTATGATGTTGAAAGTTTATGCTGTTTATTCTTTCTTATATTCAGTTTTCATTTCACTATTGTTCAACTTTGATCCAAGCTATTATTAGTTTTATCGAAAAACTAAAAACTGCATGTAAATCGAACTCAACATGTATTGCCAAACTCGACATTGCATAACACAAAGTAGCATCATACCCTACCTAACACAAAGTATTTGAAACAAGTGGATAAAAGCCGCGGGCTAGAAAAAAAGGTCGAACATAAAACAAGCATAACTTTTGATCCATTTGAAGTTATGTGACTTGTAAAATATGTTGAAAAACCGAAACATCACCAAATACATTTGCAGCGGAAGATTTATTGTGATTTGCAGACATGATTATGTTTATGCACAGACAATGAAGAACAATACGAAATATACAGTGAATATCGAAAGAAATAAATGGACAATTTTCGGAAACTTGAAAATGTCTTGGTAACCGGAAATATTTCCCGGCAATAACTATTTAAACATACATATTGGCGGTTAACTTTGGCGGGTAACTGCCATGGCAGTTTGATATGAGAGCATGACCCGCTTACCTTCCTAAACCGCTTATCATCTAATCTTGTAAGTTAGTGTCCTAATTATATGTCACAGATAATTACATGTCCGAATAATAATAATAAACACAAATATTAAAACATAACTAAGTTTAATATTTCTAACATAACCCCCTTAAACTTGGTTATGTTTCAGAGCTTGATTCATGACGCTTCGGTTTGCTTCCTCAACGGCCCATCTTGCATAATTGAAATTGAATCTCTTCCGTCTCTTTACTTGATTCCAGTTATCCTCATCAATTCCAGCAAAGAATGCCGCCTGTTCTGACTCTGCACCCTTCTGATCTTCACTTGCAGCAACATCCCGACCCATATCTGCACTCTTTGTCTTCCTGTGACGTCGTTGAGAGGATTCAGCACTTTCATTCACCACTTCCTTCACATGCACTTTCTCCTGTACCGATTTATATTTATAATAATATTCTAGAACATCTAGGTACATAGCGTATACAATCCTCATGTAGTCACCATCGTTATATTCGAATCCCAGATCTTTTGCTATGATTGGCCATGTGTTGTCGGTAGTAACATCTCTGTACCCGCCGTCTCTTGCCACAAGGATGAATAAACTTAACAAGTCAATCTTCTTTTGACTTGGAGAGTAAGGAGGAACTGGTCTGGATGTTATTCCCATGTATTCATTTAGGAACCATCGCACCATTTCATTAAACTTCTGTTGAAGTTCAACTCTGTATTTAAATACATATTCTCTATCATCAAGCATGTTTATTAATGCTTTGCAATCTGCAAATTCATGGAATTCTAATGATTTTAAAATTAGCAAATTCCAATCATCTTCGTTTTCATTCGAAACATTTAAAGTTTCGAAATAAGAATTCAGATATGCTTCCTTGAATTCATCATCTTCATTGCTCAGTTCTTGCAGCCTGCGCTTCTCATTTACACCCAACTCTTCTTCTTTCGTCAGACCAGTTGCATCATTTATTGAATTTATCACCGGAGTGGAAAACATGGGATATATTTTACATTTATCACCGGATTTTCTGACCGTGAAGCCTTGTAATGTTAATTGATCAAGGCTTAGTACATTCCTGTCGATCTCCGGTGAATAAAAAAACACTTTGAACGTTCAGTGTTTCATTCCCTGTTTTCAATTCCACCGATCCTACCCCTCTTATAAACAGAAAATTATTCATACCAGATCTAGTCTCTACACCCATCATATGTTTCACCCTTTTGAAAACATTAAGATTACCCGAAAAATGATGATTGAACGTCGGATTAACGTACCATATATCTGCCCACAGTCCACCCTCAGTACCGGTGACTATCATTTCATCTTGGCAGTGCACTTCTTCTTCCTGTCGCCTAATCCCGGCGTTAATGGCTTGCTTTAACAGTTGCGTCGATTCATCATTCTCCTTAGCCTTGCAATTGTAGATTTGATGACCCGGTAAGTGACAATAATAACAAAGTCTAATACGGGGAATTCGCTTGCATCTTTCATTTTTCTCATTGGTGCAGTGTTGACAAGGAAGAGTAGTAGAGTTTGGTTTGATTTCTGATCGATTCTCTGAAGTGGCTCTGATACCACTATGTTGGAAAACCGAAACATCACCAAATACATTTGCAGCGGAAGATTTATTGTGATTTGCAGACATGATTATGTTTATGCACAGACAATGAAGAACAATACGAAATATACAGTGAATATCGAAAGAAATAAATGGACAATTTCGGAAACTTGAAAATGTCTTGGTAACCGGAAATATTTCCCGGCAATAACTATTTAAACATACATATTGGCGGTTAACTTTGGCGGGTAACTGCCATGGCAGTTTGATATGAGAGCTTGACCCGCTTACCTTCCTAAACCGCTTATCATCTAATCTTCTAAGTTAGTGTCCTAATTATATGTCACAGATAATTACATGTCCGAATAATAATAATAAACACAAATATTAAAACATAACTAAGTTTAATATTTCAAACAAAATATGGACAAAAAATCCGTATAGTCCCTCATCTAGAGCCCCGATTTCTGACCGACAGTCTTTTCCAAACTAAGTTATTTTGGTTGATTCTGTATTAAATGTAAAAGAGACATTAATTGTGGGTTTCATTAATTCACTCGTTTATTTAGGATCTTGAAACAAAATTGAAAACATAGGTACATATTGGACGTTTGTTCATGATTTCCCTCAAATTTCCATGTTTATGGGAGATCTATCATTAAATTTAGGATCTTGAAATAAAACTGAAAACATAGGACATATTAACCTCCATGAAATCTCCATGTTCTTCGGAATCCATATTCAGAAACTGGTATTTGTTATGATCAGAAACAAAAGCTTCATACCTCTTCTCTCTACTCTCTCTCTCTCTAGAAAATCATTGAAAAACATACCAAAATAATTAGTTATGTTTGTATCTCCATGATCATGTGTGATGGATCTTCACTTTGATGTATTGATCTCCATTATGCCCACAGTTTTGTTGAACTCTTTGATTTTAGATTCACATTGCTTAAGAATCATCAAATAAGAAATCTTGTTGATGTTTATACCTTAAAAAAGCGCGTTAAAATGTCGACGAAGGGAGCTGTGTATGTAGCCATTGCTGCATCAATGGGCAACATGTTGCAAGGATGGGATAATGCCACAATTGCAGGTCTGGTCATTACATAATCCCACAATTAAAATTGTATTAATATAATTATATACATTCAGCATAATCGCACAATATATATCTAAACATGCAGGAGCTGTTCTTTACATCAAAAAAGAGTTCCATCTAGAAACACAACCAACAATCGAAGGTCTAATCGTGTCCATGTCACTTATCGGTGCTACAGTGATCACCACCTTCTCGGGATCGGTGTCAGACGCCGTCGGGAGACGCCCAATGCTCATAATATCTTCATTGTTTTATTTCCTGAGTGGTTTGGTAATGTTTTGGGCACCAAATGTTTATGTTTTGCTAGTGGCAAGACTTCTTGATGGGTTTGGGATAGGTTTGGCTGTGACACTTGTGCCACTTTACATTTCCGAAACTGCCCCTTCGGACATTAGGGGACTGTTGAACACTTTCCCGCAGTTCACGGGTTGTGTTGGAATGTTTTTAGCATACACAATGGTGTTCTTCATGTCTTTACAGTCCAGTGCTAGTTGGAGAATGATGCTCGGGGTCCTTTCGTTACCTTCCATTGCTTACTTTATACTCGCGGTGTTTTACTTGCCTGAATCTCCACGGTGGTTGGTCAGTAAAGGTAAGATGGATGAAGCTAAACATGTCCTGCAGTCACTTCGGGGCAAAGAAGATGTCTCAGGTGCGCCCTTTTCAAAATGCACTTGATTATCAGTTAGGGGTGTCGATCAAGTCGGGTTGGTGGGTTGACAGGTTAAAATTGTTCAATACGAACCCGACCCATATATTTACTTGCGTCGAAAACATCAACTAACCTGTACACACTTAAAATCATGTAACCAGAACACGACCTCTGTTTATCCGTTTTATCTAAATGTGCAAACGGGTTCACATATCGTAATCAAGTTTTAAACTTAATCGGGTGGTAGGTTGTAAAAATTAAGTTAAACACGCCGTAAACAGGTTGGAGGGTTGACCTGATCAATTAAACAAGGAGGTGGGTCGGCCTATTTAACTAAACGGGTTAAAGATGTCTGCCGAACACGAGCTGTTTATCCAAAGGCTTTGATAAGACAACCCGAAACCTGATTATTTTCGTGTCGTGTACAAAAATGCCACCCCTAATTATCACAAAACTTTTGGAATACGAGATGATTTATAACATTACGGGGGCCCTTTTCAGGTGAAATGGCATTGCTAGTTGAAGGTCTAGAAGTGGGAGGTGAAACATCTGTTGAAGAATATGAAATCAATGCTGACAATGAGCTTAGTGAAGATCATGTTCGAGAGAAAGATGAGATCAAGTTGTATGGTGCAGAAGAGGGTCAATCATGGGTGGCTAAGCCGGTTAGGGGCCAAAGTTCTTTAGTCCTTGCTTCGCGTCAAGGAAGTGTGGCTGCACAAATGATGGACCCGATGGTGACTCTATTCGGAAGCGTACACGAGAAACAAAACGAAATGGGAAGTATGCGAAGTATGATCTTTCCTACCTTTGGAAGCATGTTTCAAGGAGATCAACAACAAAAACCTGACAACTGGGATGTCGAGAGCAATCACGAAAAAGGGAATTTATCGGAGGACGAAACCGATGATAATAATCTAAAAAGCCCGTTGATATCGCCAAATGCTAGGCAGCCTGGTGAGACCACTAGTGCCATGGGGATTGGTGGTGGGTGGCAGTTGGCCTACAGAAAGTCCGAAGATGGGAAGAATGCTGGCGGGCTACAGAGGATCTACTTGCACCAGGAGACTGGTGCTGAATCTAGACGCGGGTCTGTTGCTTCACTCCTCGTTCCGGGTGCTGTTACTGGTGATGGTGATGTTGTTCGAGCTTCGGCTCTAGTGAGCAGATCGGTTCTTTGTTTAGATGGTGCAATGGGTCAGAACCCAATCCAGTCGGGTGCGATCAAGCCACCACCATCTTCTAAAACAGGGACAAGTTGGTCTGATCTTGCTGAACCCGGAATTAAACAAGCGTTGATTGTTGGTGTTGGGATCCAAATACTTCAACAGGTGAAGCATTACCTTTTATGACTCGTTTACTTATGAATAGGTTGATTCAGGCTCAACCGGTCAAATAAAAAAGATAACTAAAATGAGAATGTGTCAAATGAGTCGAAAGTCAGTCAAAGTCTGCTTCTTAGACACACAATCTCCTTAATCGTTTTATTCAAAGAGTTAATTATTTTTATAACAATAAAGATTTCAAAAAATAGACAAAAACATGTTTGTAACCCGTTCTGATACGTGCTAAAACTGAAGCTTTCAACCTTTTGACTCGACATACTCATCTTGCCACCTCTATGTTTGACACGAGACTGATATTATAATGTTGTTATTAACGGGCTTTGTTTACGAACCGAAACAGTTTTCTGGCATTAACGGGGTTCTATATTACACCCCACAAATTCTTGAACAAGCCGGGGTAGGAATTCTTTTGGCTAACATGGGCATTGGTTCAGAATCAGCTTCTTTTCTAATCAGCGGTCTCACAACTTTGTTGATGCTTCCTAGCATCGGTGTCGCCATGAAACTTATAGATCTAGCGGGCCGAAGGTAAATTCTACAATTCGTATATATGTTTTCAGTAATATTTACCAAAACAAAATATTTTCTTTGGTTTTGTGTAGGATGTTACTTCTAGCAACACTTCCTGTTCTTTTGGCATCACTTATTGTGCTAGTATTAAGCAACACTATCCCAATGGACTCAGTTGTTCATGCGGTCATATCCACCGTAAGTGTTGTGGTTTACTTCTGCACCTTTGTGATGGGCTTCGGGCCGATCCCCAACACACTTTGCTCTGAGATCTTCCCGACTCGTGTTAGAGGCCTTTGTATTGCCATTTGTGCACTTACATTTTGGGTTGGTGACATTATTGTTACTTACACGCTTCCTGTGTTGCTCACCACCATCGGGCTAGCGGGTGCTTTTGGAATATATGCGGTCGTGTGCACCATTTCTTGGTTTTTTGTTTATTTCAAAGTGCCCGAAACGAAAGGCATGCCACTTGAAGTTATTACCGAGTTCTTCGCTATGGGTGCTGCTAATAAGAAGGCAAACTGATCGGGTTAAGAATACGCTAGACCTTTTAATGGCGTGACAAAGCCCGGAATCACGATGTGCTTGGATGCCGAAAAGAATCAAATAAATATGTTATGATTCACATCCTAGTTTGTATTGAATTATTTTTTCTTCTTCGATTGAGGCCATGCTTAATATGGCATGTCTTTGAGAATTTTGATCGGTTTATGTTTGGCTGTGTTTGACATGGGCCGGGGTGTTCATAATTGGTGTCAACCGAATGGCGCCCCCAATTTGTTTGTCATTCGGGTTTATTCAGTTGAATCTTAGTCCAATTATTGGCGGACCTAGGATTTATTTTTACTTGTGTTGCTTTTTGATAATTTCAGTGATTTGGTGCTACTTAACTATTGGATTTGTAACTAGCACATGAAAAACAAATATCAAATGTCATATAACACAGAAAAATATTAGTGACACAGGTTTTATATTGGGTCTGCAGCCCATCCTAAAGTGGAAACATAAAGGAAAGATCACTAACCCAAACCTGCTAGGGTAATTTGGATACTGACCCAAATGGGTTGGGTCAAATATGAAAATCCAAATAAACCTAAAACCTAAACGGATTCTCACATCTTTATAAAAGGGAGGTAATTTCCGAAAGACGATGTTACGTACATATTGTAGAGGGAGTCATTTGTAATTGTACCATAATGGAGGGTTGTAGATGTATGTTTGTAGTAATGATGTTTGTTTACTTAAATGAACAGAATAAACCTTGGATCGAATTATATATATATATATATATATATATAGGGTCAGGATTTAGAGAAAACGATGGAAAGTGTGAGAACGGTAACAACGCTTATGAATCGTCTGATCAAAACAATCTATGGACTAGATTGGCGCGGTGGCGTTTTCGTAAATAACATCAATTTTATTACGTGGGCGCGCTTCATTAAGGGTAAAAAAGTCTTTTGACTTCTCCACACAAAACGCCATCACATGAAATAAAACGCCAAACAAAATAGCACACACCATTCTAACTAAAAACGCCATTAGATATAAAACGCCAAGAGTAAATTACAAGTTTTGTCCTTTATGTATGTCCCAAATTGCAGGCACTGTCCTTTGTCTTTAAAATTGATGAGTTTTGTCCTTAATGTTTGCAAATCTTGCACGTTATGTCCTTTAAGCCAAACCCAGTTAGATTTTTTGGTTAAATGAAGGCATGTGCAGGGCACTTTTGTCATTTTGCCTCCCTATGGGTTATTTTGTAAATAACTTATAACAAGGGTGCATTGTGTAAAAATAAAAAAAATAAAGATATAAAAAAAATTTGTTCATGCTCTCTCTTTCTCTCTCTAACTCCCTCTCTCCTCTCTTTACAAAATGTTCTCTGCCATCTCTCTAGAATCACCCCCACCAGCCACCATCCCCTGCAATTAGGTCATTTCCCGGCGACTACCAACCTCCGATGTCTCTCTAAGTACGGCGGCACTAAGGTTTGGTGTATATATCTCTCTTACATCTCTCGTTCTCTTTATTTCCCTCTACGGTTTGATCGATTGTGGGTTTTGAATGTGGATCTGGTGGTGGGTTTTGAATGGTGGACGTGGTGGATGTGGTGGAGGGTGATGGTGGACGATCGTGGTTGGGTGGATGGTGATGGTTGGGTGGACGGTGAAGGTGATGGTGGGAGTGATGGCTGGAGTTTTGGGTGACGGTAGGTGGTTGCAGGTGAGGGTGGATGGCTGTGGGTTTTGACTGTGGATGTGGTGGAGGGTGATGGTGGACGACCGTGGTTGGGTGGATGGTGATGGTGTACGGCACCGGAGGTAGATTGTCTGTTGTATGTTCATATTAGGTGACCTAAGGCTTGATTCCGGTGATGATGAGGGTGTTGATGGTGGTGGTCCAAATACGGTGGTGGTGTTTGGGGGATTTTTTAGTGTGTGAGAGAGAGAGAGAGTTCAAAGAATCCCTCCTGAACAAGATGGACAGTTTATCTTCCCTTAACATCCACTTTAAAATAAGAAATGGTCAACCTCTACTCCTTTCACTAACCAATTTCATTTTTGTTTCTGATCATAGTTTCATACTGTTTCTAAAGATTGCTACCTGGTGGCGAACCAACCAAATCTTCCGACAATAATGAGGGTGTTGATGGTGGTGGTCCAAATACGGTGGTGGTTTTGGTGTAGTTACATCTGTGGTGGGTGGATGGTAATGGTGGTGGTGGTGGTGGGAGGTGGCGGCAGGAGGGAGAGAAGAGAGAGAGTGAGAATTTAGAGAGAGAGAATGCAGAGTTTTGTTTTATTTTTATATGTTTTTTTATTTTAAATATCTTTTTTATACTTACACAATAGTCCCTAAACATAATTTCTTTTACCCAATAGTCCTTGATAAATAAAGGGGAAAAGACAAGTGTCATGTGAAATTACATTTCTACCCTCATGTGCCCTGCACATGCCTTCATTTAACTGAAAAATATAACTGGGTTTGCCATAAAGGACATAACGTGCAAGATTTGCAAACATTAAGGACAAAACTCATCAATTTTAAAGACAAAGGACAGCGCCTGCAATTTGGGACATACATAAAGGACAAAACTTGTAGTTTACTCAAACGCCAAACTTAATTATAATAAAATCCCGCCGAAAAAAACCGGCAAAAAAATCCTATATATACACATCTCAGACATTCAATTAAAAACACACACAAAACCCAATCGCCATATTTAATATATACCATTCGTCTTAGAAACGCCAAAAAACCCAAACATCAAATATCTTCTAAACCAAAACGTTTATTTGAAATTCAGTTTGGTTGTCTGTAAGGTTTCACTCAATGTAATGGACAAAAATCCTTAAGTGATGATATTGTCCAATTCATTGAGTAAAATCTTATTGACTTTATCATCAACTTCCATCCAATTTATAACGCCAAAACATACAAAACCATTATTATTGAGGTTTGTTGTCAATAAAGTTTAGCTGTATGAGGTGGACAACATTGTCAGTTATCTTTCTTAACCGAGGATTAACAATGTTGTCCATCTCATACAGCAAAACATTATTGATTTTAGCATTCTCAAATTTTGAGGTTTAAGGTGCTTTTATTTAGTGGCGTTCTTTTTATCGGTAAAACGCCAAAATTAAAAAATTCAAACATCGTTCGTTGGAAAATTCAAGATTGTTGGCTGAAGGGTGTAAACTCAATAACATTTTGCTGCATGAGATGGACAAATCTTCAAGAAAAAGATGTTGATGTCAGATTTTGTGCTTCCAAACGGCGACAAAAAAAAACTACTTGAAAAACAAAAAAAAAAAAGAAAATGAATCATACGAAAGTCGAACCAGCCAGTTAAGATGATTCAAAAAGAAGAAAGAGACCGGTGACAATGAAGATTTGGAAGATCAATTGTTTATATATTCTTTTTTTTTAATTTTCTTTTTCAGTTGATTGTTATATAATAAAAACGACGTGTATAATAAAAACGTCAGACAGCCAAATGCTTGTTAAAACACTATCATGCCGTAAAACGCCCCAAAAACTCCTAAACTATAATAAAATTACTTTGGAAAACTATTATAAAAAAACCCAAAAAATAAAAAAATAAAAACCAAACTTGAAAATGTAACTAGAAACAGTAACTACAAAACAGTAAAAATGAAGAGACGGAAAATTTATTGTATTAGAATCTAAAACGGCAAACTTGAAAGACGGGACGTGTTACAGACTTCAGAGATAAAAGTTTATCAAAAACAATAATTACAAACAGTAACTGAAACGACGAATAGTTTATTATAATAATGCACCGCCTAACCTACACCGCCAAAAGAAATCTTATAAAATAATAACTCTCAGCAACTTCCATTTAATCAAACCAAAAAAACAAACGCCAAATACTACTAAATACCACTCACTGTAAAACGCCAAAAAATTAAAAAAAATCAAAGATGGCTAATATGCTTTCTTGGATATTCCGTATTGTTCTTCGTGAAGTTTCACTGAATGGATTGTTAGCTGAGGGGAGTAACTCAGTAAGATTTTGCTGCATGGGATGGACAAATCTTCAAGAAAAAGATACTGATGACAATCAAATGTCATTTTGTGTTCTTTGCTGTCAACCACAACATCAAGGTATACTATGGTGGAACCTTTACTCCTGTAGTAAGGTTAGAGGCTATAAGACTCTTCTTGGTCTTTGCTGTCAACCATAACATCAAGGTATATCAGATGGACAAATAATGTGCTTTTCTTTATTGAAAAATCCAAGAAGAATTCTATGTGTGCCGACTACCAGGGTTTGAAGACACATTCCATCCTGATTATGTCTACAAGCTAAGCAAAGCTTTGTATGGACTGAAACAAGCACCAAGAGTCTGGTATGATACTTTATCCACTTTTCTCCTATCACATAAATTCAAAAGAGGTAGAATTGATAATTTTTTTTTCTAAAACAGAAAGGGAAAGTCTGTTGAGAGTACAGATCTATGTGAATGATATCATTTTTGGATTTACATGTGATAAAATGTGTGAAGATATCAGAAAATTGATGACAAAACAATTTGAAATGAATGCCATGGGTGAGTTGCAATGTTTTCTTCGACTACATGTAAATAGGGCTGTAAACGAACCGAACGAACACGAACAAGACCTTGTTCGTGTTCGTTTGTTAAGAAATATATGTGTTCGCGAACCGTTCATGAACACTTATCGAACGAGATTCTATGTTCGTGTTCGTTTGTTAAGAAAATGAACTTGTTCGTGTTCGTTTGTGTTTGTTTGTTAATTTTAGGCAACGAACGTTGATGAACACAAATGAGCACAAACTAATGTTCATGAACACAAATGGAAACAAACGAACACAAACAATCGTTCATGAACAGAATATATAATACACTGACACTTATTAGATATTTAATTTGTCGGAATTTTGAAGTATTCAAATAAATATAAAAAACTAAAAACACTAATGAACTATAGAACACAAACGAACATGTTACCGAACGTTCACGAACATAAACGAACGAACACGACATATGTTTATGTTTGTTCATTTAACTAAACGAACGAAATATATTGTTCGTGTTCGTTTGTTTAATAAACGAACGAACACGAACGAACTTCCCGCCGAACGGTTCACGAACTGTTCGCCGAACGTTTGGTTCGTTTACAGCCCTACATGTAAAGCAACTTGAAAATGGAACTTTCAATCATCAAAACAAATATGTTAAAACACTTTTGAAAACAATTTAACATGAATGATTGCAAACCATGTAGCACCCCCAGATGCACAAGAAAACCATTCATTTCTGATAAAAAGATAACTTGGTAGATCAGACACTCTATAGGTGCATGATTGGATCCTTGATGTACTTAACTACAATAAGGCTAGATATCATGTTTGCACCCTATGTCTGTGCCAGTTACCAAGCAGAACCTAGGAAGTCTCACTTTATAGCTATGAAAATGATGATCAGATACCTCAAAGATGCACCCACACTTGGTATTTGGTATCCTGCTAATGGTAATATTAAGCTTTTAGGATATTCAGATAGTGATTTTGCTGGCTGTCCCATCATAAGGAAGTCCAACTCAAGAGGATGTCAGTTCCTTGGGAATGCCTTGGTTTCTTGGCAGAGCAAAAAAGCAAGCATGAGTCTCAAACTCTACAGTTGAAGCAGAATATATTGTTGTTAGAAGTGTACTGCTCAATTGTTGTGGCTTCAATACTAATTGTTTGACTTTGGAATCATTACATTAAAAACACCATTAACATGTGACAGTGAAGTAGCCGAAAACATCATCAAAATCTTGTGTCTCATTCCAAAACAAAGAACATTGACATCTATCATCACTTTGTAAGAGATTGTTACGAAAAAAGAATTAATATCACTTCACCATGTTCCCATTGCAGATCAGCTAGCTGATGTATTCACAAAAGCTTTGGATAGTTCTATTTTTGAAAACCTGATCCCTAGAATTGGGATGATAAACATGGATTTAACTAAAAGTTTCTCAAAACCTCAATAAAAACATTAATATGTTGTTTTGAAAATTCCAAAATTTCTTTCCAAATTATTAAAAGATTGTTCAAAAATCGCCAAAAACAAAAACTATGTTCAAAAGGAGTAAACCACTGTTTCTGCACCTCATCCGTTTGTCAACAATCTATTCAGAATCACAAAAATATCTCGAATGTCCCATTAGACCAATTCATATCTTCATATAAAACCATGTTTATCTCAAATATGCCTCCGTGCATATGAAAATTATCATTTTATCAATTTTATGTGTAAGACCTTCAAAAAAATTAAAAAAAAAAAGTTTTTTTGATTATTTGAGCTTTATGTTAAAACACACATAATTTTTTTTTTATTTTTCAAAATAAAATGTAGAAAGCATAAAACATATTTTTGTGAGTATTATGTGCAAGAAGATCATATTAGTATTCAGATTAATCTGAAACACACTTTTGTTCACTTAGATAATGTTTTAGACAACATTCTATGATGATCAGTGGGTTATTGTTGTCCACTTAAACACAAGCATCAAATTTATACATATTGCTTATGTGATATTATTAGGGTAAGTAATACGTCTAAAATTGAATTTATACACAAGCATCAAATTTATACACAAGCATCAAATTTATATGTATTGTTTCAATTTTACTTTGAGATTAAACTACACTCTCATTCAAACCCTCCGTATCTTGGGCAACCGGTCCACCCTACAAACCCTTTGCGTCTCGTGCAACACTTTCCCCATATAAACACACCGCGTCCCATGCAAGTATTCCCCAACAAACCATCTGCGTCCCCTGCAAATATTCCCCCTACAAACCTCCTCCACCTTCCGACGAGCCTTTCTTTGACGGAAGAAGAATTGAACTTGGCTTATGACCATGTTTTTGGCCGATTGCAAATTAGGGACGACAACTTTCAACCATTTTTTAGCCAATTGCAAATTTTGGACAAGCCCATGAGCGGTACTTGTTCCTAAGGGTATGTCACACACCCTAGGAGGAATATGTTCAAATGTCTGACGAGGACGTTCCTCAATACTCGCTAGAGGGTTTTCCATAAATCGAGGGAAGACGAGCGGTCAACGGACTGCTCGTGCCCGTTAGGCTCAAAATTTTAGGTTTCGAGTTAGCTGTTTAGTTTTATCATACTATTTGTTGTATGTTTTTTATGCTTAGGTCTGTTTCTAATATTGTTTGTTGTATGCTTTTTTAGGTTTCGATGTGTTTTTTTTATTATTTTTTGTACTTTTTGTATTGCTTAATATTACGTCCCGCTTGCGATATACGCATATAATGTATATGAGTAGGAGTTGGGTGGAAAGTCTATTTTTCCTAGAAAGTCTAAGAATGAAGAAGATTTGGACATGTGTCGTTGAGGGATTTTAAGTAGAAGGGCTATCATGTAATTTCACATTTTAATTTTATTTTTGGAATGTATCTTCATTAACAAAAATTCCATGATTTTCGGAATTTTTATTGTTTTCGAATTCAAATCTGCAAGTCAATGTGTTTATCTGAAACTATCAGCATGTTCTTGGTGATGTGTTTTACCAGTCAGAGAGGTTGAAGTCAGTGTGTTTTAACAATCTGAAGTCAATATATAATTAGGTTGTGTTTTAACAGTTATTTTTCATTTTAACACTCTGAATGTGTTTTATGTTGTTTTAACAGCAAGCATATTCTTGACATTGTGTTTTAACAGCAAGCAGGCCATTGTGTTTTAACAGCAAACAGATTCTTGACGCTGTGTTTTAACAGCAAGCAGAATCCTGACGCTGTGTTTTAACAGCAAGCAGATTCCTGACGCTGTGTTTTAACAGCAAGCAGATTCTTGACGCTGTGTTTTACATGCCTCTCTACAATCATCAATTAAAACAGAAAAAACACAGCCAAGTTACAAGCAGATTAAGACCGAAAACGTATATGCACTTCAAGAACTTTAATCATAACACAAGATATCAATACCTAGTGAAGAAAAGGGGTATCAACAAGCCTTGGAACCGAAATCTGAATGCTTTTGGGGTCCTGTGTTGCGTCGCCAACAGCAAGGGGGAGTAGAGATCGCAGGTTTTATTATGTTTAGGGTTGGATTGGAGAGAGAAAGGGAGAAAATCAAATCAATAATGGAGAGAGAGAGGGAAAATCCCATGAAAGTAGGGATTGCAGTTATCTAATTGATTTAAAAAACGGTCATTTGACAAAATTGCCCCTATTCATTTAAAACAATCAATTAATTAAACTCAAATATTACTAGATTGCCATTGATTTAATCTCAACCCTTAAACACACCAATCGGATGGACCAGATCGCTTCCTAGACTTTCTAGGAAAAACACACTTTCTGTGCGAACCCTACTCAATGTATATATATATGTGGGCGCTCGGGGGACAAAAGTGAAAGTTCACTAATTTTAACGTTATTTTACTAATTTCGTGAAAATAATGTTAAAAGAGGGGGATGGTTAATCATGCATCATGTGATGGCGTTGATAGCCGAAAGACAAGAGAGTACATGCATTAATTGGCATTTGTTTTAATTGTGGAGTGTTATGTGCCTTATGTCCAAGGTTTGATGCAAAACTACCATCGAGCCGGGGGTCTCACTGGAAGCAGCCTCTCTATTTCTACGGGGTAGAGGTAAGGTTGTCTACATTTTACCCTCCTCAGACCCTACCTTTGCTTTGCTACTGTTGAAATTTATTGAATATGATGATGACGACATATGAGCAGGGACAATTTTCTCTCCATTTTCTTCAAAAAGAATTTACAGTGCTTCAACAGAAAATGCAATCGTAGTCCAAATTCAGTTTATTAGGAGAACATGGAATGAAGGTGTGATCCAACTAACATAGGAAAAAGAACCAACTATGATCATGTGTAACATGGGAAGCTATATTCCCCCACTAAACAAATAACATAAATAAATTAATATGTGTTCAATTCAAATAATAATCCATCTTGATTAATTCTCGAATCCATTTCTTCCCAAATCCAACATGTTGATAGTGGCCTTTGGGCCAGCTGTGGTCATCGGTTCATCATTCATGTAACAATGGTGAGCAATAGTATGAGGGTATCGTTTCTAGAGTTGGTTTTTAAATGTTTAGATAATAATATGTTTTTTATTATTTAAATTTGAATTTATGTTATGTAATCTATCTACTATAATAAAAGAAACCAAGTTTTGGACACGTGTCATTCATTGAAGCCATCTATTTTTATAGATAATTAATATTAATTAAAAGATAATTATACAATTAAATTTAATATAAATTTAAACAAGATAATATATATAATATTTAAAAATAGAGCAAATTACAAAAATAGTCCTTTATGTATGACACTTATTGCAAACTGTATCCTTTGTCTTCAATAATTACAGAAAACGTACTCGATGTTTGCAAACACTTGCAAGTTATGTCCTTTAGCCCTAACTCAGTTAATTTAAATGATTTATTTATTTTATTAAACTAAAATAGTTAAGGGTAAACCTATTTCAAAAATGTTTAAAAGGTGTTTATTGGTTCTATACTTATATTTTCGTGTTCAATTCTCAACTCAAATACGGTAATCACTATGTTTACGTGACATTTATAAGAACAATCACCGCAATCACCGCATCCATCGTATATCGAGTATATCCGTTAGTTTTTTTTAAGATATAAGTTTTTATTAGATTCATTCAACCCGTGTAATAAACGAGATTTTTTAAAGATATAAGAGTAAACTGCCATTTTGGTCCCTGTGGTTTGGCCAGTTTTGCCACTTTAGTCCAAATCTCAAACTTATTACATTCAGGGCCATGTGGTTTGCATTTTGTTGCCATTTTAGTCCAAATCTCAAAATATCTCTTTTTTGACTGTTTTAAGGTCTTTTTTTGTCCTGTAGTGCAGAGGTAGTTTGGTCATTTTAATTTATTCTTTTAATTAATTAAAACAATATTAATTATATATATTATATATATATATATACATATACAGATCGATTGTTGTTAAACTTTGAAGATGTTCTTTGACCAAATAAACTCAAAACAATATTAATCACTTTTAATCAACGAAAACCTTCAAGTTCAGCAACTGACTCTCTCTCTTCTCTCTCTCTTCTCTAAAGTTTAGCAACTGGGTGTGAGATCTTCATCTTCTTCATCTGGATCCAGAAAATATAGATCTTGTTTGAAGACAAAACAAATCCCAAACGCCTTCAAAGTTCAGCAACTGACTCTCTCTCTTCTCTCTCTAAATCGATTGTTGCAACCCAGATCCATCGATAATCCTCACAGTACCGATCCAGATGAAGATCTCACACCCAGAGCGGCAGACAACGCCAAGAACGGCGGCGGTGGTGGTGGTGCTTGGCGGCGAGAGGGGGTGGTGGTGGTGGCAGGTGGTGGTGGTGATGTGTATCGAAGAGGGACTGTAGAGAGAATTTGTTGAAAACGAATTTGGAGGTGGATCAGATCTCAAATACTCCTTTGATTCCTCCTCAAATACTCGGTTCTAATGTTGTGTTTTGAGTCGGTTTTTTGTTTTGTAACTTCAGATCTGAATTTGGTATAATCAATTATACATATGTGCAGGCTGTTCTTGATTTTCTGGATTTTTTGTTTTTGATTTTCTTGAAGATGATGTTCTTGATTTTCTGGATTTTCTGGGTTTTGATGATGATGTTTGATGATGTTCTTGAAGATACAGATCTGAGCCTCGTTTTTTTTACAAATCGGTTTTTGATTTTCTTGAAGATGATGTTCTTGATTTGCTGGATTTTCTGGGTTTTGATGATGATGTTTGATGATGTTCTTGAAGATACAGATCTGAGCCTCGTTTTTTCTTGAAGATGTTCTTGATTTTCTGGGTTTTGATGATGAACTTTGAAGATGTTCTTGATTTTATGGGTTTTGTTGTTGTTGAAGAAGATGTTCTTGATTTTCTGGGTTTTGTTGTTGTTGTTGTTGAATTGCTTTAAATAAAACATAAATGACCAAAATACCCCTGCACTAAAGGACAAAATAGGCAGCTCTCAACAGTCAAAAAGGGGTTTTTTTGGATTTTGGACTAAAATGGCAACAAAATGCAAACCACAGGGCTCTGGATGTAATAAGTTTGAGATTTGGACTAAAGTGGCAAAACTGACCAAACCACAGGGACCAAAATGGCAGTTTACTCAAGATATAACATTTTTATTTTTTACTATACAAAATTACATTTATGCAACTCGTGTAATACTCGTGGTTTTAAAAATATAACTTTTTTTTTATTATGTAGTATATAAAATTAGATTTATTCAATACATATAATACATATGATTTATAAAGATATGACTTTTTATTTTTTGGTATATAAAATTACATGTGTTCAACCCGTATAACACAACCGTCCGCTTTAGTCTCCCTAACGGTCGAACTTAGTCTCGCTCCTCAGCTCGACGAGGTTCTTAAAAATGTAACTTTTTTATTATTTAATATATAAAATTAAATTTACTCAACCCGTACAATACACGGGGTTCTTAAACATATAATTTTTTTATTATTTAATATATAAAATTACATTTATTCAACCAATGTAATAAACGAGATTTTTAAATATATTGTTTTATTATTTGGTATATAAAATTGCATTTATTCAACCCGTGTAATAAACGAGATTTTTAAAGATATATTTTTTTATTATTTGGAATATAAAATTGTATTTATTCAACCCGTGTAATACACGTGGTTCTAACCTAGTATCAATCTAAAAAAGATTCCTATTAGTTTAATATATGCGAAATATAAAAAGGTAATTTATTATAAATGGAAAAAATTGGACATAAATTAAATAAATGTAAGTGATGATGTGGTGGATGCCAAGCCGAGTAGAGGTTTAAAATAGTTTAGTGTAAAATGAAAGTTTTTGAGGTTGGTAGGAAATCTGATAGGTTTTTGGTGGTATGAAAATCATTTTAAAAAGTGTGTCTCTAAACATACCCACTCCCCTTCCAAACATACCACTATGTAAGAGATTTTTTTTTAATGGTGGATGCCTCCTATCTTACAAACTTAGGAGGTACGTTTAGCACAATCTTTAAAAAAAATAGGATGTGTCTAATGTTGTAGAAGGCGCTAGGCGCTAGTCGGGCGGTGAGGTACCGTCTCGGGATTAATCGGAATGAGATTTTTATATGTATTTTTTCAAAATTATGTATATATACCCAATAATATAAAAATAATACTTCAAAATTCACATAAATACTTCAAGTTTCAGATAGTATGGTTCGATTTTGACCGATTTTGATCGATTCTGACCAATTTTGACCGCATAGGACCGATTTTGACCGATTTTGACCGATTAATATAGTCCGATTAATCCGATTTTTGACCGCCTAGGACCGATTTTGACCGACTTTGACCATGGCCGATTAATTGACCGACTAGCTCAAAATTAGGCGGTGAATGGCCGCCTAGCGCCTAGGCGCCGATTAATCGGCCGCCTAGGCCGATTTTTGCAACACTGGGTGTGCCTACTCATGTCTCACCAAATACGATAGCTAAGCCATTCTATCAAATTACCAAGAATAATAAACAAATAAAATGCATATAATCCAGTCTCACCAAATTCAGTCGATTTAACAAAACTGGATCACATTTTGTACATAATTTTGACAATGGGAACTGATTTCCCTATTGTTAGAACTAATAGGTGAGAACCGATTTCAGATCATGAGAAATTATGAGCGATTTCCCTAATGAGAAAATCGAAGAAAAAAGAACCTCACTCGTCCATAATATTCTACTCTCAAATGTGTTAAGCAGTCATAAATTTCTAATAATAATATACCTGACAAAATTTGGTAGTAAGAAATAAAAAACTACAACTTGAGGTTTTTTATCATGTTATGATTCAAGTTGATATATACATAATGCTTATATATTGGCACTAGCTAGAATTTTATAATACAATATTGACAAAATATTTAACTACAATTAACAAATACGTCATTCCGTAATGTTCTATTATTATTGTTGATTTTTAAAAATCAAATAGGTATTCGGCTCACTAACATAATACCAATAGGCTAACTTTTAAACCATAAAAATTGTTTTGTAATTGAGTTTATTCTGGAGATGGTATGAGTATACCATTTAAAGTAAATTTAACAATATGTATATATATATATATATATATATGTGTGTGTGTGTGTGTGTATGTTTAGGGAAATGTTTAAATGAGAACACTAAATATTATAAGAATCGTGAGAACGAATAAAATAACCGCAAGAACTTGGTTAAAAACAATTCAAATTGAAGTTTTTTTTTACACTTTTCATTATTATTCGAAGACAATGTTATAAATTTCATTTACACGTTTAAATTTACTTGAATTCACAAATAAAAAAAATTTACACATGTGTAAGTTTGTTATTTACACATGTGTACATTTGTTGTATTTACACGTGTAAAAATCTAATAAGAGTGATTTTGAGAGAAGAAATTAATTATTTGTGTTGTAAATTCTTTTTTTGATGTTTTATTTTAATTACAATGAGATTCGTATTAAAAAAAGTTTTTATTGGTTTTTTCATTCGTTTCACGGTTCATGCAATATTTAGCGTTCTCAAGATAACCCTCCCTTGTATATATATATCGGGTTTAAAAAAAACACGTGCCTCTCGAAATCATGTCCCCTGTGCGGTGGTCCACCATGCACACCCTTGTCACCGCCCATGTGAGTTTTCTTGATTATGTAATGAATCTAGTTGAGATGAAAATAATATTTTATCAACAAAATATAATATATTACCATATGTATGCTCATAGTTCAACTAAGAGTTAGGGTCGGTGTTCAAGTTTATTTGGATTCCGTGACAGATTTGCTTCTTTGTTGTGATTGCGGAAATGACAAGAAGATGGTCATGGATGAATGAGTTGCTGCCATTTGTAGCTATGCTAATGACAACATGTTTGGATATGGGTGCGTTGACATTAGTCAAAGCTGCTATGGATGGTGGTTTGTCTATCATCGTCTATATTGTTTACCATAGTGCTCTTGGAACATTCATCCTTCTTCCTTTTTTCATCATTCATACTTACAGGTTCTAGTTATGCATGTTTATTTGTTATCTGAGTAAAAAAATCATATATTATATAAAACTGTACTTTTAAGGTTCTTCATCCTTGGCCTTCTAGGGTAAGCGATTCTCAATTAAGAATTTCTGATTAAAGTTTGAGGCCGGTAGTGCCAGTAGAGGCACCTGCGGAACCACATGGAAGTCCAAGGGTCCTCTTGGCCTCCGGCAGGCCAATGTAGAAGTATTTTAGTGACTTTTTTATAGGTTTGATCCGTGAAAAACCATAGTTAATGTAGTCGAAATGGAAACAACAGAAGTAAAGATAGTATGACAAGATTGTTTTTCTCTTGAGAGAGGTGAAAATGCTCAAACCAAGCGTGATAAGTGTATATCTTGATTACACTGAATAGTGGATAAGCAATCCTCTCACTATAGTAAATCGATCAATAAATTACACATATTGTCCTTTATTTACACCACAAATTTTAGTCCATGTCCTTTGTGTTTAATTTGTGCATTCCATGTCTTTTAATTAACAAATTTGCACACACCCTGTCCTTTTCTCTAAACCCCATCCACCTACCTAGTTAAATGCACCCATGTGCCCTTCACGTGAGGAGCAAAATTGTCAATATCCCATTCCTCACCATTTAAAAACCCCCGCTTCTTCACTTTTACAAAAATTAGGGTTTGTTCTTCAAGCTAAAAGCACGAAATGGTGAGGGGATAACAGATGGGGTTTTTAAATGGTGAGGAGTTGGGATATTGACAATTTTATCCCTCATGTGAGGGGCACACATGTGCATTTAACTAGATAGGTGGATAGAGTTTAGAGAAAATGACAAGGTGTGTGCAAAATTGTTAAATAAAGGACATGGTATACACAAATTAGACACAAAGAACGTGAACTGAAATTTGAGGTGTAAATAAAGGAGAATATGTGTAATTTACTCATATACTTATAAGTTTATATCCTTAAGATCAGGGCCCAATGCTTGGATTAATTTGTGTTTTATAATGTACAATTGGTAGTTTAAAAATAAAATTTTGACTAACATATATATGCAAAGTTTCACAAACATATGGAATGAACTTTGGTTAGTTGTTATATTTCTTCATTATTAAATTCAAATATTTTTTTTTTTGAAATGAAAATTAAAGCATAAGACTGCGGGGAGTGGGGACATTGGTTGGGCGCCCCTCAACGCCAGTTGTTCCATTGTCCCTTAAGCGTGGGTATTCAGCATGCCGGGGGGGGGGGGGGGGGGTGACTTGGCTGCTTTTGGTTGGCTGGTTCAATATGACTCTCTTTGGTTGCCTACTTTAATTAAAAAAAATTCACATGGCTAGCCACGCCAAGCTAAGCCACGCCACACCACACCCCTCATTTTTCAACATAAGCTTGTGGAGCCCACAATCGTCACGTGTCGAGCAAAGCCACCAACCCAAGCTCCACACTCCCCGCAGTCATATATAAAGTAGAACATAATCACATAAACATTATTCTATATCTTTGAATCTTAAAGGTTAGCATAATTTATCCTTGCCCTATGACACATGCGTCGCTTCTTGATTGTTTTTCACTTTTTTTGGAATTTTTTTATACTTTTAAAAACAACGGAGGGAGGGAATTATATACATGTTAAATTTCTGGACAAGGAATGGGAAGAACATTGGTCTGTCGATCAAACTTTTTGAGTTTTAAGATTATTAAATCATAACATTGGAATCAATAGAAAATTAAAAGGGGATGGAAATTGTCAACAAAAAAAAAAGTTTGAACTTCTTAGAGATATAACAACTATATTTGTTATTTTTATAAGCCGATTATACATTGAAATCATTTTTTTGTTTTCTTTATTTGAATAGAGCATTGTATGTATTTTTTAAAAAAACGGTTTTTTTAGAAAAGATTGATACACTACGCAACAAACAATGAGTCTAATTCACACAAGGGCGCATCTAAACCATTTAGATTTGTTCAACATAACAATGTTATGCACAAGTTGTCTTGTCTTCATGCATGAACTAACCTTGCAATTGGAATGGTGCTTCCATAACTAAAAAAAAATCACTTGTTTGTAGACTGCATAATGGATTTTCTGTTAGAAATGAACTTGCATTTGCAGCGGAATTACTTGTTGTTTGGGAAACCATGATTATCGAAAAGATATGCAAAGATAATTTGGAATACAAGATCGAATGAAATTGATTCTTGGTACCGGACATAACTACCGGCAATGTACATATATAGTGTCGGTTAGTGACGGTTATATTTGGAGGGAACATAAACCGTTTAAACGGTGTCAACCCTTGTAACATAACCGTTCACACATACCGATCTAAATTACATAATTATAAGTCACATAATCATAAAATAACAAACATACATAATAATATCCGAATATAATAGAAATTATGTTTATATCTTCCAACACACTCCCCTAAACATGATTTCGTTTACGAGAATGTGTCAAGACACTGATGTTAGCATCATCTACTGCTGCCTTGGCCCTCTTGAAATCGAACCTTCTCCTTGTATTCAGCCTCCTTATTCCTTTCCAATCGTTGCCAGCATAGAATGCGAAATGCTCATCTGTTTCTTCTTTATGTTCAGCAGCAGTTTGTTCACTCGTTCCAGCAACCATCTCCATGCTTCTGGTTCTTCTTTCTTCACCGATATCCTCACCGACTTCTTTTTCATCTGCAGCACCTTGAATACACTTGATCTTGTAGTAATAAACTAGTACGTCTAAATACATAGCGTACATAAGCCTCATCAGTTCTGCATTATCATAATCAAGACCCATATCTTTTGCTATCACTGCCCACATATGATTGTCTGTTACACGTCGATGACCACCCTCTCTTTTGACTGCTAAGTATAAGTCTAACATGCAGACTTTCCGGTTATTCTCGGCATAAGCAGGTAATGGTCTTGAATTGATTTCTAGTTTAACTTTTAGGAACCAGTCTATCATATCTTTGAATTTCTTCTCTATAAAAAACTTATACTTTCCTACATATTCATCATCTTCCAACATATCCATAAGGGCTTTGCAATCTTGGAATTCATTGAATGTCATCGCTTGTAGGATCATTACATTCCAGTCCGGTTCTTCGGATGTAATGTTTAAACTTTCGAAATATGAATTCAAGTAATCATTCTTGAATTTCTCATATTCCGTTTCAGATCTGAGTATTTCTTCTTTTTCTTTGTTTCCCACTTCATCTTCTTTAGAGTAACATGCAGTATCATTTCTTTTATCAATTGCAGGAATGCTAAATGTTGGGTATATTTTACATTTATCACCCATGAATTTTACCGTATAACCTTGTGTTATTAATTGATCAAAACTCAGGACGTTTCGATCAATATCTGGTGTATAAAATACACTTTGTATTCGTAGTTTTTCTGATCCGGAGATCATTTCAACAACACCAATTCCTTGAATGAAGTAAAAATTACACTCCCCAGTGTTTGTTTCAACTTCATATATAGTTTTTTGATTCGTTTAAACATGTTTATGTTTCCAGAATAGTGTCGTTTAAATGATTTGCTAACGTACCAGATATCCGACCAGTAACTTACGTCTGTACCGATCACCATAAACTCTGAACTCCGATCATATTGTTTATTATCATCAACCCCCTTTTGAGATTGTGATCCCGTGTTTATCGCTAAACGAATGAGTTGAGAGGCCTCTTCTTCTTCCTTCTTCTTACACTGTGCAATCTGATGCCCTGAAAGATTGCAATAATAACACCTTCTTTGAAACCTTCGTCGCTCTCTATTCTCATACGAACAATGCAGACACGGCAAAGTTGTTGACGTTTCTGCAGGGATCTCTTCTCTTCCAGAAGTGGCTCTGATACCACTTGTTAGAAATGAACTTGCATTTGCAGCGGAATTACTTGTTGTTTGGGAAACCATGATTATCGAAAAGATATGCAAAGATAATTTGGAATACAAGATCGAATGAAATTGATTCTTGGTACCGGACATAACTACCGGCAATGTACATATATAGTGTCGGTTAGTGACGGTTATATTTGGAGGGAACATAAACCGTTTAAACGGTGTCAACCCTTGTAACATAACCGTTCACACATACCGATCTAAATTACATAATTATAAGTCACATAATCATAAAATAACAAACATACATAATAATATCCGAATATAATAGAAATTATGTTTATATCTTCCAACATTTTCAATATATATACTGAAAAACCTAAATGAAATTTTGTATGCTTCGTTTTTTTTTCTTTCATTTAACAAAATTTGTTTTGTATTGTTTGTAGACTTTGTCTGTACCAGATACTTGGATATGTAGGTGTTTACTACAGCTCTCCAACCATGGCAAGTGCGTTGGGGAACTTGACTCCTGCAATAACATTTGTCACTTCAATCATTTTCAGGTGGGGAGCATTAATCCTTATGTTTTTCACTTCTAGAAAATTGGACAATGACAACCAAAATTTGAGACCAAAGTAGGGGTGTAAATGAGCCTGGCCGAGCCCGAGCCTTCCACTACTCGAGCTCGGCTAGTGATATTTTTGGGAAGCTCGAGCTCGGCTCGATTCGAGCCTAAAATTTTGAGCTCGAGGTCGGCTCGTAAGTAAAATCCAAAACGCGAGTCCGGCTCGGCTCGGCTCGAGATGATTTGAGAACAATCTTAAATGAGTTCAAAAGCTCTGCTAGAGCTCGCTTCAATATAGCTTAAATGAGTCAAATCTCGGCTCGAGCTCGGCCCACCAATGTTTTATATATATATATATGTATATATATATATACATATAGGAGAAGGATCTGTTAGGAACCACCCTTTATTGCGAGAACCGCGATAACCGATGTGAACACAATAAAAAATACATAAAAATAGCTAAAAAATACACAATTTTTTTTATTTTTAATATATTTTTTTAGGTTTTTTTTTTTTTTTGGGGGGGGGGGGGGGGTGGGGGGTTTGGGTTTTTTTTTATGGGGGGGGGGTAGGTTTTTTTTAGGTTTTTTTAGATATTTTAGGTTGTGTTCACATTGGTTCTCACGGTTCTCGCATGAACATTACCCTATATATATATATATATATATATATATATATATATATATATATATAGGGGAAGGTTCATTGGAGAGCACTAAAAAAGTGGGGAACAGCGGGGAACCGACTTAAACGAACTCCGATTGGACTAATTCCAGCGGCGTTGGATCCGGCTCGTCGAACCCTTAACTAAGATCTTTTAACCCTTAACCCTAAATCCTAATTCCTAAACTCTAAACCCTAAAGCTAAAAAATAAGGCTAAAACCTAAGTTAAACCGTAAAATCTAAACTATAAACCCTAAAAGCTAAACCCTAAAGCTAAACCCTTAAACATAAGCTAAACCCTAAAGCTAAACCCTAAAACTAACCCTAAAGCTAAACCCTAAAACTAAACCCTAAAGCTAAACCCTAGAAGATAAACCCTAATATATTTAGGGTTTAGGGGTTATGATTTTGGGTTTAGGGTTAAGAGATCCTAGTTAGGGTTCGACGAGCCGGTTCCAACGCCGCTGGAATGAGTCCAATCGGAGTTCGTTTGAGTCTGTTCCCCACTGTTCCCCACTTTTTTAATGTTCCCCAATTAACCTCACACTATATATATATATATATATATATATATATATATATATATATATATATATATATATAATTAATATAAAATTGTGTTTAGGCTCGTTTACACTCGCGAGCCTAAACGATCTTTGTATGCAAAGCTCAAAAAGTCATAATTTCCTAGTTTTCAAGTAGTGTGTATCACTAATCATGTATTTTAGGATGGAGAAAATAGACATGAGAAGCTCAGTCAGTGTTGCAAAACTATCGGGTACCATAATAACGATATGTGGAGCAATGGTGTTCACGTTCTATCAGGGCCCTCAACTTTTTGTGACGATCCTGTCTCTTGGTTCACCTAATGATCAAATTCTTGTGTCACAACCATCGAATTGGGTATTCGGAGGTCTTATGATTTTCATCGGTGGAACATTTGGTTGCATATGGAACGTTTTACAAGTAAGATCTACTATCCATTTTCTTAAACCGGATCAATTATCAAACTGCTTATATCTCCTAAAATCTAATTATTGTTTAGTTGTGTTCTTTTATGTTTAAACAACAAAAAAAATATATAGGCTTTTGGATGGATTTATAAACAAAATAATAGATACATTTTTCACAAAACAGTTTCCAGTTTAAGTATCTAGAAATGTAAACCAACATTTTTAGAATAAGGGCATGTTTGGCTAAACTTTTCCAACCCAACTTATGACTTATTGATTTAATCAAAAAGCTAAAAATGAGTTTTAGTGTTTGACAAACCTAAAAGTCCTTTTCAAAATGACTTTTTGAGAAGGAGAAAAAATCATCAAAAAGTCATTTTTAAGAAGTTAGGGGCTTGTGACTTTTTGATCACTTTATAACTTTTCAAAGATCAAATTACCAGATTACCCCCGATTAAAATCTTATAATCTAAAGACAAAGTCTCAAAAACATGAAAATAACTCAAAACTTGTTCACTTTAAAAGTCCCAAGTTCACCTGCTCAACCACCACTTGTAATAAACATGCGGATCCAACAAGTGTGGGTTCAACCTATGCTAGCCAAACCCCACTACTTGAAAATAAGGAATTCTTTTTTTTCAAAATTTATTGAGGAAAATAACTCATCGAAATTAGGTCACATCGTTGGAAATTTGAAAAAAAAAATGTTTTACAACGGTTTTTCCAACACATTTAGTTTTGTGGGAAAAGCGTCGCTAATGGTGGGAAGTGACCAACTTTTCTGGTAGTTCCCATAGGGGCTTGATTATGATTTTGTTTTAAAAACATTAACCTTCATATTAGTTTTTACTCTTTAGCTACTAATTCTTGATTTATACATCTAGTTAGCAATAGCTAAAGAGTTCCCGGATCAATTCACCATTGTCTTTTTCTTCTGCCTCTTTGGGACGGTACAATGTATAGCTCTATCTCCTTTCCTAGAACCAAATCCAAGTGCTTGGTTGGTGCAATCTGGAATCGGGACGATTGCTGTTGTTTTTGGGGTAAGTGTTCTACCTAGACTAAACTTAATTTTATTATTTAGTATTGATAGACTGACATACTCCGCTTGAAGGCAGTATATTCTGTTGGTATTCGCATTAGTATTCTGACTTGGTGCTTGGAGAAGAAAGGGCCCGTTTATGTGGCCATGTTTTCACCACTCTCCATAGTTATCGCGGTCATCATGGGTATCACATTTCTTGGTGATTCACTTCATATAGGAAGGTAAATAGTTATCATGAAAACATAATGGATGAAGATGATGCATTTAAGCCTTTATGGAATTATGTTTTTTTGTGTAAACTGAAACCTTGGTTCCTAGCCGGGTTGGGGTCTTACAACGCAAGTTTACGTTAATCAGTAAATGCTAATGATCATAATCATAAACATAATCGGACATCCAAACGGCTCATGAATATAAGATATGCTTCATTCATATCAATATAAATGTACAATATCTTTTAATTCTTGAATTCTTATAATTATCAGTGCTATTGGAGCAGTGATAATTATTGCAGGATTTTATGTTGTGATGTGGGGGCAGGCACAAGAGAAGAACAAATTAGAGGATAAGCATTTGGATGTTGCAAATGAATCTGGACTGTCAGACCAAACTGCTCCTCTCCTTTTTTTCCTTAAATGAATCAACATGTTAGTATGTAATGGAACTCAGACCATCAACTAATGTATAAGCAGATAGACTATTGTAAACTTGTAACTTATTAATCTGTCAAGTTCGTTGGCATATAAATTTTTCTATTTGTTATAGAAGTTCAAAGTTTGTCTATGGTGTATATTTGAAAACGAACATAATTATCCATTACAAAATAACAAATTAAAAAAATGCTATCATTTATTTTTATTCATACATAAGATCCTCTTATCTCTTAGTTCGTGATTTTGGTGAATTCACGATGACTCTGTCAATTTCTTAAAATACACTCATGTTTTTGTTAATAAGCATAACAAAAGTTCATAAGGATAAAGTCTTTTTTTTTTTTTTTTTTTAAATATGTATGTCTGCGTCATTTGACTTTTTAGTCGTATAGTAGTGTGTTTCTTTTCATTTTCATGTAAGTTATTGTTTGATGTTTTAGTATTCATATATGGCGTGAGTTTAAAGTACATAAGCAATCTGCTAAAAATTGAATGTCATGAAATTCTCCTCGTTAACCAATCACACAAAATGTGATTTGTCACGACTTAATTAGCTGTTATATGTAAGAATTAATAAGAATTTGTTTATGAAATTCAGTTGAGCGCTTTTATTTTCGAAGTTAATGATTTGTTAACAAGTTCATAATTAGTTGTTATATGTAAGAATTGATAAGGATTTGTTTATGAAACCTCTAGATTAATTAAAGGGTTATCTTCTAAGACAAAAACGTCTAGATTATACAACTAACACAAAGTCTATGGAAAATCACGTGTAACCCTAGATCTGAAACTACCAAAGTAACAAACGTAGAGAAAACGCAAAGCAACAATCATGCAATTCAATTACTTGTAGCATTCATATGCATTATCATCAACAACTCATAGATATTTTACCAAAACATTAAGCCAAAAATTATATTATCCAAAACAAAAGTCATAAATCACAAGATATTCATCAATACCACCTAGGTAGCATAAATGTTTAGCTACTCATGTTTAGAGCATAAAACCTATATAAATATGTAGCAAACATGGCTGGAAATAAATATAAAGCGCAAGAACAATGGTTTAAAAAGAGTATATAAACTATAGAATTCAAACCCAAGCTGTTCGTTTCGTTAATCCTGAACCCCCTTGATCTCCAAAAAATGTTCAACGGTCGAATAATGTATATTATTTTGTCTCCCAGCTGCCACAATGTGACTCTGCTTTCTGCCTCTTTTTTTAGTATATCATGCGAATTATATTCTAATTTCCATACCCTCCTCACGACTTGAGCTTGACCCATATCATGTTTAATCATATTGTTCAAGTCCATATGGGCCAGGCTCTTGGTTGGCGACTACAAGGTGTGTGTAGGCCTGGATTTGCAACCTCAAACAACCCAAAAAACATATAAATGAAACATTTGGTCAACGAACTTTTGCTCGGTCAAAACTGAAAACATGAATGGCGCATGTTTCTTCTTTTCTTTTGTGGAGTAGTGGAGAATTAATGTAACCTTCAACCATTTTGATAATAATGGCCTGTCGCCTTTTATCATATATCACAATGAATTTTCCACTTTTCTTTTATTGCAATTCAGGTCCATCGAGTTTAAATAACTTGTCCTGATTCTTCGTTTATTAATCTGTTTAAACTTGTTATTTATATTTCTTTTATTTTTTTTAAGCAATGAGACCTATAATAGTAATAATAATAATAATAATAATAAATAAATAATAATAAATAATAATAATAATAATAAATAAAAAATCAACTAAGACTAAAAACAACACAAAACTATCTAAAAATATACAAAATACACGGATAAATGACGGTGTTTTACAACATATCAGGATACCCCTCGACTTTCTTAAAATAGTGCAATTTTATTTTTATTCTCCATTTTATTCATCAGGATAACCCTGAGCAAATGTTAGGATACACCTGAAGGTAAGTGAAGATAAAATGAACTGAAATTATATGGTCGACGGAAACGAAAATTTTCAGTCACCGGAAGCTTGCAGCGTCACCCATTAAACATTGAAAAAGATGAACGATATTAATAGGGACTTAATATTCACATACCCGTCACTTCTATCTCTCCCTATACATACATAGATACATATAAGGAGAGATAGAGTAAAAAGAGATGTAAAATAAGATTTGGGGATTTGAATATAGCGAAAGCCTATCTATATTTTCTATAAAAGGAGAAATCTCAATGAGATAAGAAAAGCTGATGTGACAGCCATAGAGGTTGTCCAACAAGGTTTTTCTTATGTCATTACTGCATCATAAACCTTAATATATTAAATCACTTGAATTTTCAAATGTCTGGCCCACATCCAAATCTCAAAGGTCTGTCCACTTACAAAATGGCAAAGATCTGCCTACATTCAAATTTCAAAGGTCTATCCACATACAAAAGGACAAAGCTTTGCCTATCATTCAAAATTCAAAAGCTCTGCCCACATTCAAAATTATGGCTCCAGGTTCAAAATTCAAACTATATAGATTTATAAGATACCCACTTCTCTAATCAATTTCTCACTATTCATTCACCACTTTCTCTCTCTCAAATATTCCACAATAAACTGTAAGTTCAATCTAAACTATCTCGTCAATCTATTAATTCTTTTCTTCAATATCAACTCGGTAATCATAGGTAGTCTTAACAATACCCTACCTATATTGTGTTAACTCTTCATGTATTTTTAATTTTATGGCTCCAGATTTCATGGCTGTAGATACACCGTCAACCACCGGCAACTGCCGTAGATATGGGAAACGCTCAGTCGTCGGCCGCCGATCCTCGGTTTACTTCCACCATAAGGTACCTTATCACTTCATACATCCACCTCTGTTCAACCAAAAATAACAATTTTTTCTTCAATTTACAGGCTTTTCTCTCAAAAGGAGCTGGATGACATAAAATCATTTTTCGATTCTCTCGCCGCTCAGTCTCAAACAGGCGGTAAATACATCTTGATCTCTGTATTCAAGGTTTTTGTTATGTTATTTGTTATTTGATTATTAGATGTTGAAAGAGATGTGTTCTGATTTAGGTTTATGAATTGATTATGTTTTGTTAGGTGTATACTGGAATTAAAGGTCCTGTTGGAGAGATATAGAGACGTTTTAGTTTGTGTGGAGAGATATAGAGACGTTTTAGGTTGTGTGGAGAGATATAGAGAAGTTTTAGTTTGTGTTTTGTGGATGAAAGATTGATCGGAAAATCAGATCAAGTGTCGGCATCGGGGATCGAAGCTGCCGTGAATAACACATCTGACAAGTAAGTCATTTTAATTTTCAATTCAATCTTATCGTTTTGTTTAATTTGTTAAAAATAATGACCTGGAACCTTGTGATTGATAGGATCCGATAATCATTTGTTTTGTGCTGTTTCAGTTTCTCTACAGGAACAAAAAATTTGATTTACGAACCATTTTATGAAGGTAAAGTTTAATTATCATTCGATTTTAGATGATTAAAGGACTGAAACATATTTTGTGGTGAAACAAAATGGGTTACAGGGACAAATCTTATGTGATTGTTTTGGCAGGAGGTTGGATTTGTATTCATTTTTGTTTTTTGAGATTTTAAAAAGGCGATTAAGGTAATAATACCCAACCTGTATGGTGTTAAATCTTCATGTACTATTTATTTCTACTCAATTAGTCATTATTTTTCGTACATTTATGTCATTTTCTGGATAAAAATCATATCTTTAATCATCAGATACTGTTATCTTATCAAGCAGTCAATTGGGTATTTTACGTTTTGTGGTTTCTTGAATTCATGATTTTTGCTTTCTGTAATCTTGTAGTGTGATTTTTGCTTTCTTGAATTAAAGGAAATGGCTCGACTTAGTTTAACATCCCGCAAATGCAAGCAAAGGATACAAACATCGTTCGATCCAGGGTTGAGACATAACCAAAGATACAGTTTAGTTAATGTAAAACTGAAATGGGTAAAGGATAGAGTACTCGATACTGCTGTAACAGGTGATTAAAGTATCTTTTTGTATATGATTAAAGTAAATGTCTTTTTGTAAGACTTCTAAATAGCTAAAGATTCAGGTGATTAAAGAAAATGGCTAAAGATTCAGCCAATATTATCCAAGAATCCTGAAAGTTTGTTATGTAAAATATTATAATATTTGATTGAATTAATAGACAATTAATAATTAGTCTAAAGTTCATGGATCTGTCTTAAAGTTAGATTAGCATAGTACACTGTTTAAAAGTCTTTAACTTTGTCTTAAAGAAGCATAGATATGTACATTTAGAAGATCATAAGTTTTGTAGAAAAAGAAAAAAACAAGACCAAATTTGGTTCGAAAAAGGTTGGAACTTTCTATGTTTAATGCTTTCTAAGACATTAAAGACCATGAAATCACTCATGTAAGAGAAAAACAAGATTAAGCTGTATAAAGATGGTCAAAGGACTTACTGAAACTGCGTAAGTAATCCAAATGTAATCTAAATTGGGAGCTGGTGATTTTTTTCCACCAACCAGTTTATGCAGATGGAAGCATATGTTTGGACAATCTTCAAAACCAGTGAATTTCAATTTATGATGTTGCGGCCATTCTTACATCAATTCAGGTGCACTGTCACGTTTAACATGATGCGACTCAACTTACTGTTTTTATATGAAGTTGTAATTGTAAAATATGTGCTGGCGTGTTTATCTAGAGACACCTTTCATTCACAATTCCTGACTATTTTATGTACAACCAATCTTTATAACTGTATTCAAAGTCTTTCACATTTGATTATTTGGGTTGTTTTGCAACCCAAAGACTCTTCAACCAAGTCTCCCAGGTCAGTTTCGCTTGCTTTCGTGGTTTCTTATCTCTATCATGTTAAAAATGGTACCAAAAGTGATCGTTTTTTATCGGTATACAGCTCCCAAAAAGGAAGCTCTGCAACCAAACATGCGAACTCAAGATTCAAAAGCCCACCCGCCATGACTAAAGCTGGTGAGGTCCAGTTGAGTTTAAATACGGATCATCCAAGTTGTATAAAGATGGTCAGAGGACTTACTGACACTTCGTATTGGATGGTAACGCTATATTGTTATTGTATTCTTAAGAACTTGCAGAATTGCAGTCTTTTTTTAGTTAAAAGAAGTTGTATAATTGATCTGTTTTAGATGGCAGGGTTTTCCACTATGGTTTGGGAAGTTGTTTTTATTGAAAGTTGATTCTGAAATGGTGATTGAAGATGAATACATGGAGATTCATCATGTTAAATACAATGCTGATCGAGAAGAGCGGGATCACTACTAGAAAACATGGTTTTTGTCACGGTATTTTCGGTAGCAAAACGGTCACAATTGCCCTATTGCTACCATTTTGAACCGAAAACACGGTGGCAAAAACACCCGTGTCAATTGCCCAGATGCCACCAAATTGCCACCATTTTATATTTTGCTACTAGATTTTTGCCACCACAAAAATGGTCAAATATATTTGTGACCGCCCTATATTTGCTAAAGGGTTGCGACCGTGCCTTTTTGTTACCAAGTTGCCATGGTTTTTTTGCCACCATTTAGCAACCGCTTGCATTGAATACTTATTAAATATTTGCTACCATTTAGTGAATGCGTTGATTTTTGCCACCATACATGTTTACCGGCTTCCAGATTTTCTGTTTTTTCAGAGCATTTTTAATCAAATGACATTTAATTAAAATTACATAATTATATAATACTCCAATAAAGTTACAACATCCCAAATTATATAAAACATTTCTATTTCAATTTTCCCAGTTTCAAAATCATATACAACATTTTAATAAAAAAAATTCTAACTAAAACATCAAATAACCAAAATTATCGAAACATCGAAACATTCAAAACCACGTGTTTATAGCCTATCTTCGAACCGTGTTGTTAACATAGCTTAAATTTGTGACATTCTATTGAGCATAGCATCTTCATCCACCTTATCTTTTTTTTTTATTTCAGCCATAAGCACCGCAATAATTCCATCTAACCTTTCTATTTCTACATCATTTTTTCCTTAACGAGGTCCTTGATAACTAAGCAACTTCAACTTTTCAATCTATAAAACAACCAATGAATAAAATCAAGAAGTCAGAATTAAAGAAAATACATAACGGGTCAAGTTGGTTGAGGAAGTAAAAAATCCAATTGTAAGTTACATAACCCAAATCGATTCTTAAATAAAATGCCAAAATATCTTGATTGCGCTTTAAAGATATAAGAAATATATCATGTACCGACAAATTCTTGGAATATATCTCGTCCATGAAAATATCTTGCGTGTGACCGACCGTTATTTGGTAATTGGATCATCCTAAATAAAAGTCGCCTGCATCTAGTAATGAGAGAAATTTCGCTGCGAAAGTAACAACCTTTGGTGTTAAAAAACATAAACCAAAAGAAACTTGTTCCACTCGCCACAAAACACTAGCAAAGACGATTCAATAATAAAAAAATTATATTTGCAAGGAAATAAATAATGCTCGACTTGCAAACATATAGTTGTCCATATATTGTTGAATTTCTAGATATGCAGAATGTAAATTTTAAAGAAACTTGAGTATGAGAAAAAAAAGGAAATTTTGCTTTTCAACAAATAATAATGAATTTGAACATGGTTAAATTAGAAGTTAACTATCTCATACAAAATATTCCGAATAAAAAATGACAAATTCACCCTTAAAAACAAAAACTTCCAATTGGGAAATGTGACATTATGTGTTAATTATAATATTCTAAAGTATACTAAATTACAAATTATTTAAATCTTGGGCATATATGGAAGCCACATAGTAGTAACCTATGCTTATGTCATAGCTGAGTCTTCAAAGACTTACCATTGATGTATTCCCAAGTGCCATCTTCAAAGTGACGAACCCACTAGCATAACTAATGCTATATTAGAGTTTTCATATTTTGTCTCTTTTTTTATCAGGCAGAGTCTATACTATAAATGTGTATTAACAACAAAAGGATTTAAGTTCACTTACCTGGTTATCACGAATCGATGATGAAACTGTAAAATCATTTTGAGCAGAGACAAAGTGTGTTCACTAAACCACCACACTGGCTTGCAAGAAATTCTTAGAACTTGACACCATAGTTTACAGATTTTAAAATAATATTCCCCTGTAATGAGACTACAGTTTCTGCAGATACAAAAACCTCGTAAATTAAGTGAAATAGTGAAAATAACTCAAGTAATCGGTTCTGCTTTGAGTCATAGCGACTTGTCGGCTGCTCAGTATCACAAAAAACCTGTAACAGTCATGAATTTCATCAAACCTAGAAGGTTATACAACACATTTAAATGTTAATTTCAAGTCTTGGATCTTGATTTAACTGTCAATAGGATTCAACTTTCAAGTGCAGGCTTACAGTCTTATATAAGAAAATGGCATCAACCAAGTAAATAGCATCTATAAAGGCTAGCTGAAAGCCAAAAGATTAAATTATTAAGATCATATATTAATAATGAAAGTAGGAAATAACAAAATTGGTCGTGAGTTTACAAATTTACCAGTAACAGTCATGTAATAAAAGGACGTGTCCAAAGCAAGAACTGAACTAAAATGGGATAAAATTGTGTGCATACTACATTACACTACAAAAAAAAAAAAAAAAAAAAAAATTAAATAAAAATTGAACATCCAAGTGAGTTATTGCTTCTTTTTTTGTTGCCAAACCATAAAGCATAGAATAGCCTAATTACACAATAAATTTACAAATATACAAAATTAATCAACAAATCAAGAACGCAAGGGTAATAAGATCAATTAAACCCGAGGTAGAGATAGTGAAGTGGGGGGGGGGGTACCTAGTTTAAATGCAAATGGAGGCTAATTAGATTATGAGAGGGAGAAAGAGACGGAGCCAAGGCGCAGACGGAACCATTCAAATAGATCAATAAATCACCTCTCATAAATCAAATTCATATACATGCCTAGTGTTTGGTGATGATAACGAATATACAACAAATTTCATTGTCGTGTCAATTAGATTCATAAATGCCGACTTTTACCCACACCAATAAACTCTACACATTCTTTAACTGGAATCGGTACTAAAATGGGAACACTTAAAAAAAATGGTATGGTGCACGATATGATATGATATTGTAGTATGAGATTAGGCAGTGCACTTTGTTATTAAAGAAAATATACTATCCCTCACTGATTAGACACAAAACAAACAAAAAATACCCTAATTTTAAAACAAATATTGAACTAAAAAATAAGAAACTAAAAAAAACATGAAGAAGAGATACAAACATATACCAGTTACATATTCAGTTACATGTTTGACCTAAATCAATCAAATTACTTCCTTCATAAACCACCGAAAAGAATAATAAAGCAAGGAATCAAACAATGAGATTGAAACTAAACAAAATCAGAAGTAGCAACAACGTTCGAACCTAATGAAGAAGAAATATCGACGATAATAGGATGGATAATAGGGATCGATGTACATATAATTCATTTAAATCTTACAATCACTGCTTATTTCCATTCTATACGATTGAAAGAAATTCATATTTGACTGAAAAATAACAACAGGAAGCAAAACCTACTCCTCTAGTTAGAGGGGAAAATAACCACGTTTAAGAAAAAGAATGCATTCTTCTTTCAAACATTGATTTCTCTCAAGTTAATTAAACGTTGTAACATTGAATATAGAAATCAAGATCACATAATACATGGATTATCACAAACTTATGAGAGAAGAATAAAAGATTTATCAACATGGCAAATTTTAGGGCATAAAAGAGAAAATCAAAACAAATGGGATAAAGCAAGCATAAGTAAGAATTACCAGCAATTTGTTGAGGAAACTCCGATTGGAGTTGATGACCGTTTCTACTCCGAGGTACTCCCTTTGATTGGTGTAACATCCCAAAAACGGGTTTGGTAATCAAACCACGTTAATAGTAAAGACGGGTAAGATACCGTTAGTGGTAAAAATTAAACCGGTAAATATTAGGACTCAAATAAATAAACCTAATATTAATTGAAAAGGGGAATAAATACTTTGAGAAAACAAAGTATATAAAAAGGCCAAGTTAACGGGACTTAAAACATAACGGGTTATAATTTCCCGAACCCGTTAAAGTAACTAGGAGTAATTAACCTAGTTAGTAGCTTGTGATTAAGTGACTAATGGTGAGGCATAGCTTTATTTGATCAAAAGAAAACTAGAGGGACCAAAAGTGGTTAACTTGAAACTAGTTTTAATAAATATGTTTTATTAAAACATAAACACTCCAATTGGAATCTCCAGGAGATCGACCAGAACAGGGGGTGTGACCCCAAGTTCCTTCAAAACCTAGTTCATCACAAAACTCACAAATTGAGGGCTCAAACCAAGTCAAAATCGAAAATCAAGCATAGATTAGTGATCCTCATAGCAAGGGGATTATCAGGTATGTAAAATTTGATGAAAATTCCCCAACTTGAAATTCTCATAAATTCGGGAAATCTGAAATTCATGGTTGCATGTTTGTTTTATGGTGAATTAGGAACAATATAGTGTCTAGGGACAAACCCTAGACAAATACAAGTTGAAATCATGTGAAATTTTAGTGAAATCTATGAACACCATTGTAGGTGATTAGCGGGTTATGTATAATTTGATAAACACTAGGAAATTGAGTGTTGTTCTAGTGTAATTTGACAATTGTGAAGTGACTTCAGAATTTTAGAAGCTAACAATTGTGTAAAATGGGTTGATTGATGTGAAATTCGGGCTAGATGATAAGCTAGGGATTTTCTATATAATGATGTGAAATTATGCCCACTAGGTGTTTGTTAAAATGCCTAAACGAAGCTAAAATGTTGAAATTCCATGTGAAGTGTGCATTTAAATATGTCGATAGATCAATTGACTTTTAGGAAGTCAAATTAACCAATGATTTAATCGAGTGATAAAGTCGACATAAGACCCGTTAGATTGAGTAGTCATAATTGATAATGACTAATCTAATCATCTTATGAATTATGATGATAGTTTGACGCCTAACGAGCTAGGTGGAAGCTTGATGAGTGAGCGGGTCAAACGAATCAAGTGTGAAGGAAAAGCGTGTTTCGGATGCGAGGTAAGTAAAACTTACACCCACTTGTAGTATATGTGTTTATCTTATAAGTGATGAATACAATAAAGGATTAGGTTCGAATCATGGGTTTCGACACGAAACGAAATGAGTCGGAACCAATAAAAATGTTTTAAACCATGATTAATGGTGAAAGAGGCAAAATGGTAAATTAGTCATGAATTGGTTAAGAATTAGTGAGTTTTTCTTAAAGTTACCTTATAGCGTAACTAGTAATGGGAAAATGGGTAAAAATGGAAACTTAGTCAAGTATCGACTAAAGTAAAATAAGTTTCAAAGGACACCCATAGCGTAAGCCGAATGGGTTAAAAATATAAGAAATTGACTTTAGAAAAAAAAAGGGATCTAGTGAGAAAATCCGAAATGGGTCGGATGTGTGATTGGTAATTAAAACCCATGTTTTGTTACATATGAAAATGTTGGGTTATGTAGGTCGAACGGGCCAAATGGTGGGAATAACGCCACTTGACAAAATCAACTAATGTGGTTGTCAAGTCATGTGTTTACAGGGGCGAATAGTAGTTTGGGTAATTGCGTCGCCATAAGAATATCGGTAATAAAAGAAAGGTGTCGAAACGTGTCACTAGGTTGACTCGAGCCAGGTATGTATAAATAAGATTGTGGTTAAACATACATTTTTGGGTCAAATTAGTAGCAAATGCCCTTCGTCGTAAATGAGGGGCTAAAGTTGACTAAAATGCCCTTGATGGGTAAATCGGGCAAACGACCTTTAAAGGTTGTTGGAAATAAGTGTTTTGATAGATTAAATCCTTAAGATAAGTATAAAAGGGATGATATGGGACCTTAGTGCATAAATACCCTTAACGGGTCAAAATAGAAGTAATAGCGAAACGGGATAAAAATGTGTAATAACTCGTGAATTGAAGCTTGTACAATAGGAAATAATCATAATAATATGTTTACAAAAGAAACAAGGGCCACAAACAAGTTTGTTAGATGAAACCACGAACGGGTCAAAAAGTGTCGTAATTGAACTTCAAGCCGAGAGCTTGATGTAACAACTCTCATCAAAAGTCATAATTATTAAATTAATTTGTCCAATAGGAAACCCTAATTGAGACACCCAAGTGATTCTACGCAAACCCTAAAATTTTCAGAATAATCAGAATCAGGATCAGGGCCCCTAAAACTCAGGGGGGGGGGGGGGTAAAACCCTAGTTACGATTATCTACATAAAATGCTGTCAAAATTGAAATTTACGAATTTGTCAACTCAGCAAGCCTACACACACACGGGGCTACTCTATAACGATTTCGTGTCCCTTACAGACCGTAAGGGATAAGGCTTACGGTCCGTAAGCCTGGTAAAATTTGTGTATAAATAGCAGAGATTGGGACTTGATTTCTGGAACTGAAACGATGTAAAAAGTCGAAATACACACTGAGTTACGTTCTGTTTACTATCAAAACACACACGAATCACGAAGTACTGCCGCAAAACAGGGTAATAACTCGATCGCTGCTACGATTCAATGTCCGATTGATCAAAATATCCAACGGATGTTTAAGTGCTACCCACATTAGGGTTATGCTTTGTCATTCGTCGTTAATTCGATGGATGTTTAAGTATCGCACTTTTTCATTCGTTGTGAGGGTTTGATCTCGTGAGTTATCGTAAATGCTGTATTGATTACTAACCCAGTTTTGTGTGCATTGTTATTTTAATTAGGTTAACAAGGCTAATCCGTAGACTAGACTCTGTCCGTGTTAAATCTGCAATGTGAGTCATTCTCTTTTTATCAAATTACTTTCAAAAAGCATGTTTATTTTCAAGGTTATAATTACAGGGATTAAGTCTTTGTAATCACCAAATTACAGCCGGTATGTGGGGTATTGTATACATTACTTATTCCCGTCACCATTGGACAACGAGTTAGCCAATGGGTGATGTCACACCCCCAAAATCCACCATGCGGAGTACCACCGCTTAGAGGCGTGACGTGACCAGGATTAAGCCACCAATCATATTGAACAAGCATGTAAGTAGTTTGTAAAATCCAACACAATACAATTGGTGTCTAAACAAAACATAGTTTAAGTTACAAGCGGAAGCATAAAGTTTGAAACCAAATCATAAGTTTAAACGTTTCAAATGTTTAGCATGGTACATAGTTGTCCATGTCCCACAACGACTCTTCCCACTCCGATGCAAGCTCCATAGATACCTAACGACCTGCAAGGCATGTAACAACGAGTCAACAACAAAGTTGAGTGAATTCACAGTTGGTTGTTTAGTTATAATGTTCGTGAATCATTTGTTTATTTCGTAAACCAAGTATCTTAGTTATCTGTATCGCGGTTTCCCAAACATGTGTGCGATGATTAGTGGCCGGATCGCGGTTTCCAAAACATGTGTGCGATGATTAATGGCCGTATCGCGGTTTCCCAAACATGTGTGCGAAGATTAGTGGGGGCTTCCCATGTGTCGACTAGTCGTATTTGTACGCGCCCTTCTTGATCCAAGGACCGTAGCGAGTGTGAGTGTACGTAGGTTTTACGTACGTGCCCTCCAATCCGAGGACGGTGAGAAGTAGTTTAATAGTAATGATAGTACGAGTAGTTATTCAATCCCATTCCCAACCCACCGGGAATCCCATGCCTTAGGAGTGTGAACTCACCTCGGTTGCTCGGTTTGACTCTCAAAAGTAGCTAACAGTCAAGGTCGGTCAATCACGTCCTAGTACGATTACCACTTAGTTTATTAGTGACTTCAAATAGAACACAAAGTTCCTACACGTATCTATCACATAACATGCATCACTTTAACGGTTTATGCCCATATATACTTCCCATCCATTCCCCACTAAAAATCAAACATACGATAATGCACATAACATACATAACATGTTAGATCATTCACAGATAGCATACTCGACATTTAGACACGCGAATCACAACTTATGTCTTTTCAGCATTTATATTCAAAACCGGCTGTTTTCGGACATTTTAATAAAATAGTTAGATTATTCCAAAAATTTCCAAATTTTTACAGGATGTCTTAAACGTTCCATATTTTATTGTGTAAAAATATCGGGGTCCGGTTCACTACCAATATTTTATAAAAATTCATATTCCGGACTGAACTCAGATTTATGTATTTCTGACCACAGTCCACGGAACAATTTATTAAAAATTCATCGAATGTCCGATTTACGAAATTCTAGTGGGGTAATTACAAATGCATCGGTTTTCATCTACTGTATAAATCTCATGGTCCGATTCTGCACAGAATACAAGTTACAACAGAAAATACAACACTCATTTATTGCTGTAAAAACTCAGCCTAAGCTGCTGTTACGAATCGGTTCTTTAAAAATAGTAAACGAAGTCCAAAAATTACGATTCCGGTGCCATTAGAACCGTATTTTATAACACATAAATCTAGGCTTCAGAAAATACATTTTTCGTTAAGTTAAGGTCCTGTTACAGCCAACTGAAGTTGGCTGTAAAGCTTGGACAGTTTCTGTTTTTAGTCTTTAGCTTACTAGTTTGTGTTCGGTTGATCCCGTTAATCATATTTAGTGATCGTAACAATATCCCACATCAATATCAACAAGTAAATCAGCCAATACTCAGTACATATCAAAACAATTTCATACTAACACAAATACATCATGTTTCATCTTCTTGGTTAAACCCTTTTTAGTGTTCTTGTGAAATAAACATCATTCTACAAATATTAGCCATAAGAGTAAGATGATCAAGGGTTAAACAAGAGCTTACTACTAGCTTATAGCTAGGGATGATTCTCTAGTGAATAAGATGATGAAAATGCAAGAAACAAGGCTCCTTTGAAAGGTCCTTCAAAATGCACCTTCCATGGTTGAACTTCAAAGCTTAAATGGCACTTGTTAATGAAGAAGATGAAGATGTTGGAAGGTGGTGGTGGCTTCGGTTATGGAGGAACCGAAATGAGAGAGAGAGAGAGTAGTGAAGATGGAGTGTGTAAGTCTTGTGAATGATGGGAAATCTAGGCCATGCCTTATAAGGATCACTCCATATTATATGGTTACTTACACAAGCAAGATCTTAATAAACTAATGGATTAAAATCTAGTAGGAGATAGTGAGTATGGTGAAGTTGATACGGTGGGTCCACAAGGGACCAAAATCGGTCATATGGGGGGGGGGGGGTCTTGATGTAAGTTTTGTAACTAAATTGCAAAGGTTAGTTAATTGTCAAGTATAACTTACATATACTAGTTACTTGTTATTTAGCGGGTGTTATGGTAAACGAGGATCATGACTAGCCACAAATAATTAAATAAAGTTTTTGACAAATATTTGGTGTCCCGGGTAATGTCCGGCTGTTCGGTCGGATACTGTTCCGTTAAGTTGTTTAATTGTTCCGTAAGGCGTCTTATACATATATTTTTGTAACACAATTAATTCCTAACACATAAGAAAATATTCAGGGCCATTTAGTCAAGTTTTCTGCATACTACTACTATGCTAACACGCACATGTAAGTATAACACAGTAATTAGAGAGTAGTTAAATAATTTAGCATAGTCATCAAGCACTTTAATTATCATTAATAAATTGTACGGATACATGGAATTTTGAGGGTTGTCACATTCTCCCCCTGTTAAGAGAATTTCGTCCCGAAATTTAGCGCGTGGTTACTGAAGAAGCTAGTTAAGTTGCGTTGTTTTCCTGATTTTCCTGGGGTGTCACATCATCCCCCCGTTGATTTGGAATTTCGTCCCGAAATTCTGCAATAGCTTCAGCCTCAGTAGTGGTTGCGTTTTTCTTAAACAGCTGGGGATACTTAAGTTTCATTTGGTCCTTTCGTTCCCAGGTATACTCTGGGCCACGACGAGCATTCCAACGAACTCAGACCAGAGGTATCCTGGTACGCTTGAGGATCTTAACATCTCGATCCGTAATCTCTACTGGTTCCTCGACGAATCGCAGCTGGTCGTCGATTGTGAGTTCCTTGAGAGGAACTATGAGGGTCTCATCTGACAGACACTTCTTCAGATTCGACACATGGAATACGTCGTGAACTCCGCTGAGTTCTTCAGGTAGATTCAACCTGTAGGCGACTTTGTCAATTTTCTCGGTGACTTCGAATGGTCCGACATAGCGCGGATTGAGTTTGCCTCATTTGCCAAAGCGGACTACTCCTTTCCAAGGTGAGTCTTTGAGTAGCACCCGGTCCCCAACCTGGAACTCGAGTGGCTTTCTTCCCTTATCAGCATAGCTTTTCTGACGGTCACGAGCTGCCGCCATTCGCTGTCGTATCTGAGCAATTCTCTCGGTGGTATCTACCACAAGTTCTGGGCCAGTGATTTGGCTGTCACCAATTTCCGCCCAACAGAGAGGTGATCGGCATTTGCGTCCGTACAATGCCTCGAACGGAGCGGCCTGAATGCTGGTGTGGTAGCTGTTGTTATATGAGAATTCCACTAGCGGGAGGTGCTTTTCCCAGCCATTACCAAAATCGATTACACATGCCCTAAGCATGTCTTCAAGGGTTTGGATGGAGCGTTCCGATTGCCCATCTGTAGGTGGGTGATAAGCGGTGCTCATATCTAAACGTGAGCCAAAGGACTTGTGCATGGCATGCCACAGTTCAGAAGTAAAACGCGCGTCACGATCAGAAATGATGGAGGTTGGCACTCCGTGCCTTGATACCACTTCCTTTAGGTAAATGTCTGCAAGAGTAGAAAACTTATCCGTTTCTTTGATAGCCAGAAAATGTGCAGACTTGGTCAGTCGATCTACGATCACCCAAATGGTATTGTTTCCGCGTTGAGATCTGGGCAGGCCGGTAACGAAATCCATGGAAATTTGCTCCCATTTCCATTTCGGGATCTCCAGTTGTTGAAGTAGGCCTGATGATTTCTGATATTCAGACTTGACTCTCGCACAAGTCAAGCACTTGCTGACGTAGGTTGCTATGTTGGCTTTCATGCCAGGCCACCAATACGTAGTCTTGAGGTCGTGGTACATTTTATCCGAACCAGGATGTACCGAATAACGAGACTTGTGTGTTTCATCCATCACAAGCTCGCGTAGGTCTCCATAAAGTGGAACCCAGATGTGTCCGTTAACATAGTAGGCGCCGTCTTCCTTTGGTTCCGGCCGTTGCCTCGATCCTCGTAGGGACTCGGCCCTGATGTTTTCTGCTTTCAATGCTTCAACCTGAGCATCGCGAATTTGAGCGGGAAGGCTAGAGTGAATGGTAAGCTGTAACGCACGTACACGCTTAGGTATAGTATCCTTTCGACTGAGGGCGTCGGCCACAACATTGGCCTTGCCCGGATGGTATTTGATAGCGCATTCATAATCGTTCAAGAGTTTGACCCATCGGCGTTGACGCATGTTTAACTCCTTTTTGCTTAAAGATATGCTCGAGACTCCTATGATCGATGTAAATGGTGCACTTGGTACCGTGCAGGTAGTGTCTCCATATCTTAAGCGCGAAAACAATTGCTCCCAGTTCCAGGTCGTGCGTAGTGTAGTTCCTTTCGTGAACCTTAAGTTGGCGTGATGCGTAGGCAATGACCTTGTCACGTTGCATCAACCCACAACCAAGTCCTTGGATGGAAGCGTCGCAGTAAATCACAAAATCATCTGTGCCCTCAGGCAATGAGAGGATAGGCGCGCTACAAAGTCTATCTTTCAAGTGCTGAAATGCGGACTCCTGTGCATCATCCCAATGATAGGTGACACCCTTCTGAGTCAGTGAAGTGAGAGGTTGCGCAATCCTTGAGAAATCCTTGATAAACCTTCTGTAGTATCCTGCTAAACCCAAGAATTGGCGGATTTCTGTTGGTGTACGAGGTGCAGGCCAGCTCCTGATCGAATCAACCTTGGATGGATCCACATGAATTCCATCCTTGTTTACCACATGGCCTAGAAAGTGGACTTCGCGAAGCCAGAAGTCACATTTCGAAAACTTGCCATACAACTGCTCCTTTCGAAGAAGTTCGAGCATAAGTCGCAGGCGCTGCTCGTGTTCCTCCTGACTCTTAGAATAGATCAGGATATCGTCGATGAACACAATAACGAGCTTATCCAGGTAAGGTATGCATACTCGGTTCATGAGATCCATGGAAACCGCTGGTGCATTCGTCAACCCGAAAGGCATGACCAGAAACTCGTAATGGCTGTAGCGAGTTCTGAATGCTGTTTTGGAGACGTCTTCCTCTCGGACTCTCAGGTGATGGTATCCCAATCTCAAATCAATCTTGGAGTAATAGCTCGACCCTTGCAACTGGTCGAATAAGTCATCAATGCGCGGGAGAGGATAACGATTCTTTACGGTCACCTTATTGAGTTCACGGTAGTCGATGCACATTCTGAAGGTACCGTCTTTCTTCCTTACGAATAACACTGAAGCTCCCTAGGGCGAAGAGCTAGGATGAATAAAACCTTTTTCCCAAGTTCTTGTAATTGCTTGGACAGTTCTTCCAGTTCAGTTGGGGCTAAGCGATGAGGTGCTTGAGCTATGGGCGTTGCTCCAGGAGCTAGCTCGATTTGGAATTCGACTCGTCGATGAGGCGGAAGACCAGGTAATTCCTCAGGAAATACCTCAGGAAAATCGCGCACTATAGGAATGTCTTAAATTTTCTTCTCTTCCGTTGATGTGTCAGTAACGAGCGCTAGAATGGCAGTGTGGCCCTTATGCAAACACTTCTGGGCCTTTAAGGAAAGAGATAATGCCTACAACAGCACCACTCTGATCGCCCTGAATCACCAGAGGTTCTTCACCAGAACGAGGAATGCGGACGATTTTCTCCTTGCAAACAATCTCCGCTTGATGATGAGATAGCCAATCTATCCCCATAACGACGTCGATACTACCAAGTGTGATAGGGATGAGATCGATAGAGAAAGTCTGACCAGCTAAAACGTGGTTACAACCCTTAACTATGTGTGTGGCCTCGAGACTTTTACCGTTTGCTAGCTCTACCGTGTGTTTGGCGGTCAAAGTGTTGGGGTGCGCTTAAGCATTTGACTAACTTTTAAGGACATATAACTAGTATCGGCACCCGAATCGAATAAAACAGTAACAAAGAAATCATCTAGAAGAAACTTACCCATCACAACGTTGGGATCGTTCCTTGCGTCAGCCTGACCAATCACGAAGGTGCGACCTTTGCCGTTATTGTTACCCCCGTTTTTGCCTCCATTGTTGTTCTCATTCTGATTCAGCTGAGGACATTGCCTTTTGAAGTGACCCTCAGCACCGCACTGAAAGCATCCCTTATTACCTTGTTGGTGTTGCTGTTGGTTTTGGGGAGTTTGTGGCCGCTGTTGTCGGTTCTGCTTCGCAGGAGGTAAGCTTCGGCAATCCTTGGCTTCATGTCCCAACTTGCTACATCTCTGACAACGACCCTTGTTGCACGGCCTGCTGTGGTGCAAACTACATCGATTGCACTTTGGGTGATTTCCCCTGTATCTACCCTGACCTTGATTTCCAAAAGGCTGCTGACTGGGGTTCCTGTGTTCATCTGTCTTTCGCTGCTGGGACTGAGACTGAACTGGAGTAGAACCCCTGCCCGAATTTCCATCCCACTTGCGCTTGTCATTACTGGGAGCATCAGTAGTAGTAGCGTTAATACGCTTGGGCATCTTGCCCTCTTCCACCTCCTGATCGGTGAGCTGGTGTGCCAAACGAATGACTTGCTGGATTGTGGGAAGGTTGGCCGCACTTACAGACCCTTGGATTTCCGGGACTAAGCCTCTGAGGTATAGCTTGATTCGCCTAGATATGGGTTGTGACATGTTAGGTCATAAGGCAGCCAAGTCGTTGGACCTCTTTGTGTATGCCTCGATCTCCGATCCTTCCATCTTCAAACCATAATACTCTATCTCAAGTTTCAGTATGTCGTCCAGGTGGCAGAACTCTTCCTTAATCCAATCCTTGAAGTCGCTCCAGAGGGTGGCATTCGCGTCTGCCAACCCGAGCATCTGAACCTGTGCGTTCCACCAAGAATACGCTTTCCCTTGCAACATGCCAGTAGCGTACTCCACTCGTTTGTTGGTAGGGCTTTCACTCTCTTCGAATGTAAATTCGATTCTTTGGATCCAGTGTAGAAGGCCGATTGTCCCTTCAGTGCCGTCAAAAGTGGGAGGTTTGCATTCCAGGAACGCCTTGAAGGTGCCCATGCGTGTTTGAAGGTGCATGGGTTGACTCCCTGTTTGGGTTGCTAAGGCTTCAGCAATCCATTCGTCAATCAAGGTCGTCAGCTGACCCTGGGTCATGTCGAGACGTCCACTCATGATTTTCACATCGAAGGGATACACGTAAGAAAGGTGTCGCAAGTGCGTAAGTGTGGAGTGACAGAAAAGAGTAAGCACACAAGGTTCAAATAGCAGTTATTATACTAGCTAATGCATACTATAATCAAATGTGCTACTAGCAGGTAGGTAATACAAACATAAACCATATTACCTATAATGTCGAGTCTTGCACGTGGAGCGAAGCGTCATTGTGGATCGTTGAGAACTGTACAGGTTATAGTCTGGTTTTAACAAAAACTTTTTCCCCTTATTAAAATCAAATTCACTATAACCAATGGCTCTGATACCAATCTGTCACACCCCCAAAATCCACCATGCGGAGTCCACCGCTTGGAGGCGTGACGTGACCAGGATCAAGCCACCAATCATATTGAACAAGAATGTAAGTAGTTTGTAAAATCCAACACAATACAATTGGTGTCTAAACAAAACATAGTTTAAGTTACAAGCGGAAGCATAAAGTTTGAAACCAAATCATAAGTTTAAACGTTTCAAATGTTTAGCATGGTACATAGTTGTCCATGTCCCACAACGACTCTTCCCACTCCGATGCAAGCTCCATAGATACCTAACGACCTGCAAGGCATGTAACAACGAGTCAACAACAAAGTTGAGTGAATTCACAGTTGGTTGTTTAGTTATAATGTTCGTGAATCATTTGTTTATTTCGTAAACCAAGTATCTTAGTTATCTGTATCGCGGTTTCCCAAACATGTGTGCGATGATTAGTGGCCGGATCGCGGTTTCCAAAACACGTGTGCGATGATTAATGGACGTATCGCGGTTTCCCAAACATGTGTGCGAAGATTAGTGGGGGCTTCCCATGTGTCGACTAGTCGTATTTGTACGCGCCCTTCTTGATCCAAGGACCGTAGCGAGTGTGAGTGTACGTAGGTTTTACGTACGTGCCCTCCAATCCGAGGACGGTGAGAAGTAGTTTAATAGTAATGATAGTACGAGTAGTTATTCAATCCCATTCCCAACCCACCGGGAATCCCATGCCTTAGGAGTGTGAACTCACCTCGGTTGCTCGGTTTGACTCTCAAAAGTAGCTAACAGTCAAGGTCGGTCAATCACGTCCTAGTACGATTACCACTTAGTTTATTAGTGACTTCAAATAGAACACAAAGTTCCTACACGTATCTATCACATAACATGCATCACTTTAACGGTTTATGCCCATATATACTTCCCATCCATTCCCCACTCAAAATCAAACATACGATAATGCACATAACATACATAACATGTTAGATCATTCACAGATAGCATACTCGACATTTAGACACGCGAGTCACAACTTATGTCTTTTCAGCATTTATATTCAAAACCGGCTGTTTTCGGACATTTTAATAAAATAGTTAGATTATTCCAAAAAATTCCAAATTTTTACAGGATGTCTTAAACGTTCCATATTTTATTGTGTAAAAATATCGGGGTCTGGTTCACTACCAATATTTTATAAAAATTCATATTCCGGACTGAACTCAGATTTATGTATTTCTGACCACAGTCCACGGAACAATTTATTAAAAATTCATCGAGTGTCCGATTTACGAAATTCCAGTGGTGTAATTACAAATGCATCGGGTGTCATCTACTGTATAAATCTCATGGTCCGATTCTACACAGAATACAAGTTACAACAGAAAATACAACACTCATTTATTGCTGTAAAAACTCAGCCTAAGCTGCTGTTACGAATCGGTTCTTTAAAAATAGTAAACGAAGTCCAAAAATTACGATTCCGGTGCCATTAGAACCGTATTTTATAACACATAAATCTAGGCTTCAGAAAATACATTTTTCGTTAAGTTAAGGTCCTGTTACAGCCAACTGAAGTTGGCTGTAAAGCTTGGACAGTTTCTGTTTTTAGTCTTTAGCTTACTAATTTGTGTTCGGTTGATCCCGTTAATCATATTTAGTGATCGTAACAATATCCCACATCAATATCAACAAGTAAATCAGCCAATACTCAGTACATATCAAAACAATTTTATACTAACACAAATACATCATGTTTCATCTTCTTGGTTAAACCCTTTTTAGTGTTCTTGTGAAATAAACATCATTCTACAAATATTAGCCATAAGAGTAAGATGATCAAGGGTTAAACAAGAGCTTACTACTAGCTTATAGCTAGGGATGATTCTCTAGTGAATAAGATGATGAAAATGCAAGAAACAAGGCTCCTTTGAAAGGTCCTTCAAAATGCACCTTCCATGGTTGAACTTCAAAGCTTAAATGGCACTTGTTAATGAAGAAGATGAAGATGTTGGAAGGTGGTGGTGGCTTCGGTTATGGAGGAACCGAAATGAGAGAGAGAGAGTAGTGAAGATGGAGTGTGTAAGTCTTGTGAATGATGGGAAATCTAGGCCATGCCTTATAAGGATCACTCCATATTATATGGTTACTTACACAAGCAAGATCTTAATAAACTAATGGATTAAAATCTAGTAGGAGATAGTGAGTATGGTGAAGTTGATATGGTGGGTCCACTAGGGACCAAAATCGGTCATATGGGGGGGGGGGGGGTCTTGATGTAAGTTTTGTAACTAAATTGCAAAGGTTAGTTAATTGTCAAGTATAACTTACATATACTAGTTACTTGTTATTTAGCGGGTGTAATGGTAAACGAGGATCATGACTAGACACAAATAATTAAATAATGTTTTTGACAAATATTTGGTGTCCTGGGTAATGTCCGGTTGTTCGGTCGGATACTGTTCCGTTAAGTTGTTTAATTGTTCCGTAAGGCGTCTTATACATATATTTTTGTAACACAATTAATTCCTAACACATAAGAAAATATTCAGGGCCATTTAGTCAAGTTTTCTGCATACTACTAGTATGCTAACACGCACATGTAAGTATAACACAGTAATTAGAGAGTAGTTAAATAATTTAGCACAGTCATCAAGCACTTTAATTATCATTAATAAATTGTACGGATACATGGAATTTTGAGGGTTGTCACAGGTGATCTGACCACAGTCACAGAAATAAGTCGAGTGACAAATACTGTGGGTAGTTGGTTGATATATAAACAATGTAATCACCCTTAATACTGTAAATTATAACAAACAGGTCATTTTAGTAAAATAGAATGATTCACCAGTATTTCCCGCTGACAAAACATTTTTCAAACATGTTTCAGGTGATCTGTTGTAATTCAGGAAAAGTGCCGTGAAGCACTTCAAGCTTAAAGAAAGTGGCTCATTATAAAATAAAGAAATTATGTTTTGTAACTTAAAGATTTCTCCGTGAAATCATATGATTGTAAATTACCGGGGTTTTATCACGAGTTGTGAAATAAAATAAAGGGGAAAATTTAGCTTTAAAAAGATCCTGATAATAAACTTCCGCTGTTAAACTCAATTAAATAAAATACCACGGGATTTCTGTCCCGCGGCTCCTGAAACGGGTCAAACCGGGTCGGGGGCCGTGACAGAAAAATGTGGTATCAGAGCCACTGAGTTAAGCTAATTAAGTATTTAGAAATACTTAATTTTTCCTGATTATTATTATGTGATTATGTGTTTTATTAACTGACTATTTGTTAGTTACAGTATGGGTAAACAAAAGCTTTCAAATATCTATCTTAAATTAGATAGGTCATCAAATGAAAAGGGAAGTTCATCCCAAACTCCTGAAGAATGAATATTTGTTCGAAAAGCCCAATACGAGGAACCACTTTCTCCTGATAAAAGAAGTTTGATTATTAGAAAAAGTCAGGAGAAATTAAAGAAATCCCGAGAAAAGAAAGTTAAAAAGGAAACCCAGGAATTAATCAGTAAATCACCATGGGAAGACAAGTTAGATGAAAAATGGGCGGATCTTTATATGCTAGCCACTGTAGCAGTAATTGCTAATCTTTAGAATACCATGACTCCATATTAGCAACTTACAAGCTAGAAATATCATCTAGTAAATAAATAAAATTACAATAAAACTAGTATGTTTAAATTGTCAATTTTCCTTTGTATTAAAATTAGTCACAGAATATGCAATAATATTTGAGGTTTATCTGTAAAATTTGTTATAAAATTTTAATTTATTATTTTTACATATATGTTAAACAGCATGAATGAGTTATCTGGAGCCCTAGAGAATCTCAACCTTTACCCTGTAAACATAGAAGTTTCTAAAGAGTTTACTGGGTACTTTCCTGATGTGGAACAACCTATAGGATTTAACGCTCCACCTCTGGAAAAGCCAAAACCTAAGAAAAGAAAGAGATTCGTATATGGGAGGCGTGTACATAGGAAAAAGCCAGCTAAGAGACTTCCTAAAATAAACAATCCCTTAGAAAAAGGAAAAGAAATTGAAACCGGGGAAAGTTCGAGACAGCAGGAATTGGAGATTGAAGTAGGGGAAGATGCTAGACAAATGGGAATACAGTTTGAGGAATATTCTAAGCAAATAGAAATGGAGGTTCGAAAAGGTTCTAGACAAACAAAGACGGAAATTGGAGAAAGCTCTAAGCCAACTCAAGAAATGAAATTTCAGGAAGAATTAGATTTTATATTGACAAGCTGTGATACTATTAGGCCTGTCAATAATAATAATTTTTACTCTAATCCTATCGAAAATCAACTCCCTATAAATCTGGAACCAGCAATCCCATAACCAATAATCCACACCCAACCTTTAGGAATGGATGAATGGTGGACAAATGATTGCCAATTCCAAAACCTTATCAACAGTCCTTATTCCTTTCTCCCGCAATTTGATCCAGAACCCCTACCAAATCCACCGATGAGTAACGAGAATATGGCTGAACTCCGCCATTTTGGTGAAGAGCTGATGGATGCTGGGAATAGGATCCGAGAGATAGGAGGACAAATCTCATGGAAATATGATGAGAGGGAACATCGTTATTAAAGATGCAAGTTGACGAGAGAAAAGTGGGTAGTGAGTCTGTGTTTGTATAATAACAGTAATATTAATAAAAGTCAGTATGTGTAAAATGAACAATAAAACGGTTGTATATAGAAGCATAATATATAAATGAAAATTTAGAAAATTTACAATTTTGTTTGTATAATTGTTTACGTGATTATGTGCAATTAATTGTGACATTAGATTATTTCTTATTTTATACTAATTATTCATCTATAAATTAATTATCAGATGGCAAACATTGGTAATGAACCAGTAAATGAAGTAAATCAATCCGAGCAAATTCAGGAAGAGCAATTATTAAATAGGCAAGATATCGAGGATATCGTTGCACAAGGAATAGCCAATGCTATTCCAGCAATCGTTGCTGCTGTTCAGAAACCTGTTAAACCTCAATCAATCATTCCTAGTAAACGTACACAAGGCGACAACTTTAGTAATAGTATAAACGGAGGTGGTAATCATGTTAATAACAATCATGATCTGCAAGCCCCAATTTTCAAGAAAATGAAAGCTGCAACACCTGGTTGCACTTACAAAGAATTCCTTGCCTGTAAACCAACTGAGTTTGCAGGTAATGAAGGGGCTATTGCAGCACTGCGTTGGTTAGAGAAAACTGAGGCAGTAATCACTATAAGTAAATGTGCTGAGGAAGATCAAGTTATGTATGCGTCAAATCTTTTTAAAGAAGGGGCGCTAGAATGGTGGAACACAGTGTTACAAGTTAAAAGAAGGATCGAGGCATATGCCATGAAATGGGAAGAATTTAAGAATCTTGTAGAAAAAAAATTCTGTCCCGAGTATGAAAAAGATCAAATGGCAAATAAATTTTTAAATCATCGAATGCTGGGTGTAGATTGTTGTGGTTATACTTCGACATTCTTCGAATATGCTAGAGTCGTACCAACGCTGGCTTCGCCAGAACCGGTACTCATTTCTCGCTATGTTTGGGGATTAATTAGTGAAATCCGTAATATCGTTAAAGCTGCGAGACCTCGCACTATTGACGATGCGGTAGAACTAGCTAACACCCTAACTGACGAACTGGTACACACAAGAGATGAAAACAGGAAAAAGGAACTGGCTCAGAAAATTACCCAAGGATTTCGGGTGGGTAATAATAGCAACTTCAAGAGAAGAGGAACAGTGCAATCTTCAACTTCGCCATTCTGCAGAAATTGCAAAAAGAAACATTATGGAAAATATTATATGACCTGCAACTTTTGCAAAGCCATAGGACATCGTGAAGAAGACTGCAAGAAGAAAACAAGAATTTGCTATAACTGTGGAGAAACAGGACATTTTAAGCCAGAATGCCCTAAATTGGTTAAACCAGCAGACAACAAAACCAAGGCGACCGACGGAGCTACTAAGAAGAATGTCAGAGCATTCCAGCTGACCACTCAAGAAGCAGAACTCATTCCAGATGTGATAGCTGGTACGTTCCTAGTTCACAACGTTTACGCAAAAGTATTATTTGACTCTGGTGCAAACCAAAGTTTCATAAATACTTTATTCTGCCAAGCTCTTAAGTTACCTTTAACCAACATTAGGCAGATTTTTTACAGTCGAAACCGCAGATGGGAATTCGGTTAAAATAAATCAGGTTTTGCAAAAAGTAGAAAAAGAACTTTTAGGTCATAACTTTTCTGCAAACCTATTACCTATGAATTAGTTGAATTCGATGTTGTGTTAGGAATGGATTGGTTAGTAGCCAACCATGCTCGTATCCTTTTTGACCAAAACTCTATAGAAATTCAGGCATCTACTGGAGAAGTAATCATGATTACAGGAGATAAACCGCGTAAACCCATGAAGTTCATATCAGTAATGAAAGTTGCTAGTTATGAACGAAAACAAGGAATAGTATATATGATTTCAGTAATCATTAATACTAAGGGTAAAGAACTTAAGGAGATTCCTGTAGTCTCAGAATACCCAGATATATTCCTAGAAGAGTTACCAGGATTACCACCAGATAGGGAGGTAGAATTTAGGATTTATCTAATTCCTGGAACTACACCGATAGCCAAAGCACCTTATCGGTTAGCTCCTACCGAAATGTTAGAACTGAAAAAGCAATTAGATGAATTACTAAGTAAAGAATTCATACAACCTAGCTCATCCCCGTGGGGAGCTCCAGTGTTGTTTGTAAAGAAAACGGATGGTTCGATGAGAATGTGTATTGATTATAGAGAATTAAATAAGGTTACAATTAAGAATCGATACCCATTACCTAGGATTGATGATCTTTTCAATCAACTTCAAGGAGCTAGATATTTTTCTAAGATCGATTTACGCTCCGGATATCATCAATTGAAAGTACAAGAAGAAGACATACCTAAAACTGCTTTCAGGACTAGGTATGGTCATTACGAGTTTACAGTCATGCCCTTTGGGTTAACAAATGCTCCTGCTGCATTTATGGACATGATGAATAGAATCTGTAAACCGTATTTGGATAAATTTGTAATTGTTTTTATAGACGATATACTTATTTATTCCAAAAGTCAGACAGAACATTGTGAGCACTTGCATGCACTCTTAACTTTGTTAAGAAAAGAAAAGTTTTATGCCAAATTCTCGAAGTGTGAATTTTGGCTACAAGAAGTGCAATTCCTAGGACACATGGTGAATCATGAAGGTATTCACGTAGATCCTGCTAAGTTAGAGGCAATTACCAATTGGAAGGTTCCGCAAACCGCAATGGAAATTAGAAGTTTTATAGGTTTAGCTGGATATTATAGACGGTTTATTAAGGATTTTTCCAAGATAGCTGTACCATTAACTAAGCTAACTTGTAAAGCCATTAAGTTTGAATGGGGATCTAAACAAGAAGAAGCCTTTAGAATCTTGAAGCAGAAATTAACAAATGCTCCAATCCTAGCATTACCAGAAGGGCCTGAAGATTTTGAAGTATATTGTGATGCTTCAAAACTAGGATTTGGATGTGTACTAATGCAACGCAAGAAGGTAATTGCGTATGCTTCAAGACAGTTGAAAAAGTACGAGGAAAATTATACAACTCATGACTTAGAGTTAGGCTCCATAATTTTTGCCTTTAAGATTTGGAGACATTATCTTTACGGAAGTAAATTTACTGTCTATACAGACCACAAAAGTTTAAAATATATTTTTGGGCAAAAAGAGTTAAACATGAGGCAAAGGAGATGGATGGAAATCTTAAGTGATTACGACTGTGATATTCAATATCACGAAGGAAAAGCAAATGTAGTTGCAGATGCTTTAAGTCGTAAGTACCGTGAGAAACAACGACGGGTTCGTGCTCTCAGATTAAATCTACAATTAGATTTAATGGAACAACTAAAGAATTTTCAAGAAACAGCAATAGAGGATGTTGCTGAAGGAATGAAAGGAAGAATAAAAGAATTAGAACAAGGATCTGATGGAATTTGGAGATTCCACCAAAGAAGAATTTGGGTACCGAAGCAGGGAGAATTAAGAAATAAGATTTTAGAGGAAGCTCCTAAATCTAGGTATACTATACACCCTGGAAACAGTAAAATGTACCAAGATTTAAGAAATAATTTATGGTGGATAGGCATGAAGAAGGATATAGCTAGATATGTTTCTAAGTGTCTTACTTGTTCACAAGTTAAGGCAGAACATCAGAAACCTTTAGGTCTACTACAACAATTAGAAATGCCAGTATGGAAATGGGAACGCATAACAATGGATTTTGTTACTAAGTTGCCCAAAACCAGAAAAGGTAATGATGCGATTTGGGTAATTGTAGATCGATTAACCAAATCAGCTCATTTTCTACCCATGAAGGAAACCTTTAGTATGGAAAGGTTAGCCAAATTGTACGTAGACGAAGTAGTATCTTTACATGGAGTTCCACTCTCCATTGTATTAGATAGAGATACTCGTTTCACTTCTCATTTTTGGACAAGTTTCCAGAAAGCAATGGGAACTCGACTAAACTTAAGCACTGCATATCATCCCCAAATAGACGGACAAAGTGATAGGACAATCCAAACTCTGGAAGACATGCTCCGAGCATGTGTAATAGATTTTGGTGGAAACTGGGATGATCACTTACCTTTAATTGAATTCTCCTATAACAATAGTTATCATTCAAGCATTGAAACTGCCCCATTTGAAGCACTGTATGGAAGAAAGTGCAGAACTCCAGTTTGTTGGGCAGAAATAGGAGAAAGTCAATTATCAGGTCCAGAGATTGTGCAAGAGACAACTGATAAGATCACACAAATCAAGGAAAGACTGAAGACTGCTAGAGATCGTCAAAAGAGTTATGCAGACGATAGACGGAAGCCATTGGAGTTCCAACTTGGAGATAAGGTACTATTGAAAGTTTCTCCTTGGAAAGGAGTAGTCCGATTCGGTAAGAAAGGAAAGTTAAGTCCAAGATACGTAGGACCATTTTCGGTGATCCAACGTATAGGAGCAGTTGCTTATCGTTTACAACTACCAGAGGAGTTAGCTGGAGTACATGACGTATTTCATGTATCCAATCTCAAGAAATGTATATCAGACGAATCTCTGGTAGTACCTCTTCAAGACATAGAGGTAAACGAAAAGTTAAAATTTGTTGAGAAACCTCTTCAGATCGAAGATCGAAAGATCAAATTTCTCAAGCACAAGCGACTAGTGCTAGTTAAAGTCAAGTGGGATTCAAAGAAAGGAGCTGAATACACTTGGGAGCTGGAATCCGAAATGAAGCGAAAGTATCCTCAATTATTCCAGTAAATCTCGAGGACGAGATTTTTATTAAGGTGGGAAGGATGTAACAACTCTCATCAAAAGTCATAATTATTAAATTAATTTGTCCAATATGAAACCCTAATTGAGACACCCAAGTGATTCTACGCAAACCCTAAAATTTTTAGAATAATCAGAATCAGGGCCCCTAAAACTCAGGGGGGGTAAAACCCTAGTTACGATTATCTACATAAAATGCTGTCAAAATTGAAATTTACGAATCTGTCAACTCAGTAAGCCTACACACACACGGGGCTACTCTATAACGATTTCGTGTCCCTTACGGACTGTAAGGGATAAGGCTTACGGTCCGTAAGCCTGGTAAAATTTGTGTATAAATAGCAGAGATTGGGACTTGATTTCTGGAACTGAAACGACGTAAAAAGTCGAAATACACACTGAGTTACGTTCTGTTTACTATCAAAACACACACGAATCACGAAGTACTGCCGCAAAACAGGGTAATAACTCGATCGCTGCTACGATTCAATGTCCGATTGATCAAAATATCCAATGGATGTTTAAGTGCTGCCCACATTAGGGTTATGCTTTGTCATTCGTCGTTAATTCGATGGATGTTTAAGTATCGCACTTTGTCATTCGTTGTGAGGGTTTGATCTCGTGAGTTATCGTAAATGCTGTATTGATTACTAACCCAGTTTTGTGTGCATTGTTATTTAAATTAGGTTAACAAGGCTAATCCGTAGACTAGACTCTGTCCGTGTTAAATCTGCAATGTGAGTCATTCTCTTTTTATCAAATTACTTTCAAAAAGCATGTTTATTTTCAAGGTTATAATTACAGGGATTAAGTCTTTGTAATCACCAAATTACAGCCGGTATGTGGGGTATTGTATACATTACTTATTCCCGTCACCATTGGACAACGAGTTAGCCAATGGGTGATCTGACCACAGTCACAGAAATAAGTCGAGTGACAAATACTGTGGGTAGTTGGTTGATATATAAACAATGTAATCACCCTTAATATTGTAAATTATAAAAAACAGGTCATTTTAGTAAAATAGAATGATTCACCAGTATTTCCCGCTGACAAAACATTTTTCAAACATGTTTCAGGTGATCTGTTGTGATTCAGGAAAAGTGTCGTGAAGCACTTCAAGCTTAAAGAAAGTGGCTCATTATAAAATAAAGAAATTATGTTTTGTAACTTAAAGATTTCTCCGTGAAATCATATGATTGTAAATTACCGGGGTTTTATCCCGAGTTGTGAAATAAAATAAATGGGAAAATTTTAGCTTTAAAAAGATCCTGATGATAAACTTCCGCTGTTAAACTCAATTAAATAAAATACCACGGGATTTCTGTCCCGCGGCTCCTGAAACGGGTCAAACCGGGTCGGGGGCCGTGACAGAAAAAGGTGGTATCAGAGCCACTGAGTTAAGCTAATTAAGTATTTAGAAATACTTAATTTTTCCTGATTATTATTATGTGATTATGTGTTTTATTAACTGACTATTTGTTAGTTACAGTATGGGTAAACAAAAGCTTTCAAATATCTATCTTAAATTAGATAGGTCATCAAATGAAAAGGGAAGTTCATCCCGAACTCCTGAAGAAGGAATATTTGTTCGAAAAGCCCAATATGAGGAACCACTTTCTCCTGATAAAAGAAGTTTGATTATTAGAAAAAGTCAGGAGAAATTAAAGAAATCCCGAGAAAAGAAAGTTAAAAAGGAAACCCAGGAATTAATCAGTAAATCACCATGGGAAGACAAGTTAGATGAAAAATGGGCGGATCTTTATATGCTAGCCACTGTAGCAGTAAATGCTAATCTTTAGAATACCATGACTCCATATTAGCAGTAAAAGCCCAATACGGGGGCCGTGACACTTGAAGTCTAAAATTTTGTGAAGTTAGATGTTGTATTTTAACTCCATAAGATGGAGAATTTAATTACGGACGCGTAGGAAAAAGAATCGGGTAAAACGGACCAATAACGAAGAAGTTTGGCCGTTTCCGTGAAATCAGGTCGTGCTGAGAATGTACAGCAACTGGTAAGCAACAGTCTGTGAAAACATGGGCTAGGCGTCACGCGACGCCCCCCTGTTCCGGAAAAACTTTATTTTGTTGTTGTTGGACCCATGTAACTTGTTTAAACTATTTATTTAACTATCAAAACTAACCTTTAGGTTGGTTTTGATTATAGGTGATCGCCAAGAGTGCCCGGATGTAGATCAAGCTCGATGAGGAACCGAACACGATAAAATTAAACACTTGAGATTAAAGCTTCCGCATGGCGTTACGTCATAACTTTTAAATGACGAACTTGTTTATATTATGTTGAAAACTTTTAAGTTGTAAAAGTTTTAGATTACTCGTATTTTCTAAGGATACTTAATTGTAATTACATGTATATTTTCGTTATTTATACGGAAATCTTTAAAATAATAACAAGGGTGTTACAAGTTGGTAATCAGAGCTTAAGGTTGTTGACAAAATGTGTTCGGTTCGAGGCTTGATCGCAAATCCGGTAAGTACAAGTATATTAATGGTTTGGTATGAGTTAAAATGTTGTCATAGGGTTATCTTGTGATACACGTTACCTCAATTAAATGATAAATATAGTTGACGAAAATGCGCACGTTGACGCGTATAGTAGAAAAGCCTTATATTATAATACGGGCGATTATTGAAGTTGATATCACTAACTCTTGTAAATGTTTTAATTGGAGGAAACTCGCATTTGAAGATGACGAGGGTTGAAAAAATTACGGATATGATAGAGGAACGGTCCGAAGTATGACAAGAGGAGCATGCTCACCGAGGACTAAATCGCGTAACGACCGCGAACAAGGTTAATGGCATGGAACGCCCGTCGGGGCAAACATTAAGTAGAAATTGAAAGTTGCATATGTAGATTAAAACCTTGGAAAAACCCTAATAGAAAATGCATTCGGGATATTGTTTCCAAGAGAAACAAATAGAGGCATTACTTACATAGGACGTGCTGTGAAAACTATAAAAAGGTCATGTGTGTCATGTGTTAATCGCTTACTCTGGCCAAGTAAGTAGTGGCATATGATACCATGAACTTCTTATAGCGGACACATTTACATCCGATGTAGTAAGGACGGGGTGAATGGGACAAATTAAAAAGTACCCAAATGAAACAAATGAACAAAATAGTTGAAAATAATGTAAACGCACAGCCGGGTGACGGAAGCGTATTACATTAGGATAATGAGCCCGATAGAAGGGACAAGGATTAATGTAAATGATGATATAAATGAATGATCAAAAGAAAAATTCATGAAAATAAGTTATCTTGGACGAAAGGGCCATGGTGAACAAAATGGGCAAGTAAAACCAAAGTATAGACGATCCGCCGGGTCATAAAAACAAAGGTGTTGCCCACACGAAAAGAATAATCAAGATTGTTAACTTTAGTTGTAGTAAAGCAAGGATAATGATGATAATCGTCACTCATAATTAATGAGGCCGCCAATGGCGGTCACGTAAAGAATAAAAGACATGGTCGAATAAAAGCGACGGATTTCGCTAAGATGACCAAGTAAATCGAAACAAAGTCTTAATGCATACCGATGGGGGTGCAATGATAACGATTTCGGTAAAACACCCGGTTGATGGGTAAGGAATTAAACGCATGCGTAGACTGAGAAACAGGAACGCGAAATAGAAAGTCAAAAGACTCGGAATATGAGTCATGACTAAAAGATGACAAAAAATTTCGCAAACATAAATTTTGGTAATTACGTTCAACCATTTCAAAGTTGGACGGGTCAAATAAAGAATGAAGTTTGACATTCATAAGTGATGAAAATTCACCCAAAATGAGTCAAACGAGTCAATTAAGGAATAACGCTTAATATATAGGAAAACGCAAACCGGTGAAACCGGAAAGCTAAAAACAATAAGATAGAAGGACCAGGGAATGGGTTGTAAAGGAGTATAAGTATGAACCGGGTAACGGTAAGCGTAGGACAAACCGACGTGTAAATGACATTAGAAGTTGTAAAGTAGGAAAGATAGTCCTAAAGTAAACAAATGAAACCTTAGACTACGGTCAAGGTCAACTAAAGCTCAAAAGAAAAATTAAATGATTCCAAACATAACAAAGGATGCTTTAAAGCTATATATGTATAAATAGACAATTGAATAAAGACTAAAATAAAAGATGATCTACGGGATAATCATAACCTACGGGATACTAATTAGTGTAAAGGTCTACGGGGCTAAAATGACCCACGGGTCATGAATTGAAGCAAAGGGATCATAAGGGCATCGTCTTAAAGAGATGAAAGCTTAAGGAAATAGCCTATGAGGTTAAGTGAAGGAACCTACGGGTCAATAGTGTAAGGTGAGGGAACTTGTTACGATTCCCCACGTAAAACGAGAACGAAAAACAATAAATTACGGGTTGTCAATTTCTTTGATATGAGTAATTGACATAGTTAAAGAGAAAAACATTAGACTAAAATTCAGTTTTAGTAAGAAATAACATTTTTACAAATATAAATTCTGATAGGAAATTGAATAGTAAGCATGAAAGATTCAAGTCTTGACGCTGATAGGCGCAAGATGATATATTCAAAAAGTGATCTTTTCGAAAATGAAAGGTAGATATATAAATTAAACATGATGCGACACGATCACGGTTAAGAAATGTAATGTGAAGTAGAATCGCATTATAACCATGCGAGCGGTAAAAAGTAACTGGACTAATAAGTCTAGTTAGTGAGACCGGTGAAGGTCAGCAATTCAAATCGAGAAATTTGGTTTGCTCGTAAGCGGAGGATTCGGAGTAACTAAACCGAATAAATGAATTTGAAAACAAAAAGAAATAGTTGCTAAAAGTGAAAAATTTCACTAAAGACCTTTAAACGGGTCAAGGTAACGGATTCACCAAGAGTTCGATAATATATAAAAGCGATGGAAATCGCTAAGTTAACTAAACTAGTAGAAATAACGGAATTACATTACTTCAAGTTACGTTATGTCGTATGAGGTACGTAGATGTTCTGTAACCAAAAAGATATTACCATAATTTTTCTGGTAATACTAACAATTGGTTTAAGTATGAGTAATGCTTAAGAGATTACTCAGGTCAAACGCATTGAGTTTAGAACTCGATGAACTATGTAAGCAAGGTTTCGAGGACGAAACCTCTTTAAGGGGGGTAGACTTGTAACATCCCAAAAACGGGTTTGGTAATCAAACCAGGTTAATAGTAAAGACGGGTAAGATACCGTTAGTGGTAAAAATTAAACCGGTAAATATTAGGACTCAAATAAATAAACCTAATATTAATTAAAAAGGGGAATAAATACTTTGAGAAAACAAAGTATATAAAAAGGCCAAGTTAACGGGACTTAAAACATAACGGGTTATAATTTCCCGAACCCGTTAAAGTAACTAGGAGTAATTAACCTAGTTTGCAGCTTGTGATTAAGTGACTAATGGTGAAGCATAGCTTTATTTGATCAAAAGAAAACTAGAGGGACCAAAAGTGGTTAACATGAAACTAGTTTTAATAAATATGTTTTATTAAAACATAATCACTCCAATTGGAATCTCCAGGAGATCGACCAGAACAGGGGGTGCGACCCCAAGTTCCTCCAAAACCTAGTTCATCACAAAACTCACAAATTGAGGGCTCAAACCAAGTCAAAATCGAAAATCAAGCATAGATTAGTGATCCTCATAACAAGGGGATTATCAGGTATGTAAAATTTGATGAAAATTCCCCAATTTGAAATTCTCATAAATTCGGGAAATCTGAAATTCATGGTTGCATGTTTGTTTTATGGTGAATTAGGAACAATATAGTGTCTAGGGACAAACCCTAGACAAATACAAGTTGAAATCATGTGAAATTTTAGTGAAATCTATGAACACCATTGTAGGTGATTAGCAGGTTATGTATAATTTGATAAACACTAGGAAATTGGGTGTTGTTCTAGTGTAATTTGACAATTGTGAGGTGAGTTCAGAATTTTAGAAGCTAAGAATTGTGTAAAATGGGTTGATTGATGTGAAATTCGGGCTAGATGATAAGCTAGGGATTTGCTATATAATCATGTGAAATTATGCCCACTAGGTGTTTGTTAAAATGCCTAAACGAAGCTAAAATGTTGAAATTCCATGTGAAGTGTGCATTTAAATATGTCGATAGATCAATTGACTTTTAGGAAGTCAAATTAACCAATGATTTAATCGAGTGATAAAGTCGACATAAGACCCGTTAGATTGAGTAGTCATAATTGATAATGACTAATCTAACCATCTTATGAATTATGATGATAGTTTGACGCCTAACGAGCTAGGTGGAAGCTTGATGAGTGAGCGGGTCAAACGAATCAAGTGTGAAGGAAAAGCGTGTTTCGGATGCGAGGTAAGTAAAACTTACACCCACTTGTAGTATATGTGTTTATCTTATAAGCGATGAATACAATAAAGGATTAGGTTCGAATCATGGGTTCCGACACGAAACGAAATGAGTCGGAACCAATAAAAATGTTTTAAACCACGATTAATGGTGAAAGAGGCAAAATGGTAAATTAGTCACGAATTGGTTAAGAATTAGTGAGTTTTTCTTAAAGTTACCTTATAGCGTAACTAGTAATGGGAAAATGGGTAAAAATGGAAATTTAGTCAAGTATCGACTAATGTAAAATAAGTTTCAAAGGACACCCATAGCGTAAGCCGAATGGGTTAAAAATATAAGAAATTGACTTTAGAAAAAAAAGGGATCTAGTGAGAAAATCCGAAATGGGTCGGATGTGTGATTGGTAATTAAAACCCATGTTTTGTTACATATGAAAATGTTGGGTTATGTAGGTCGAACGAGCCAAATGATGGGAATAACGCCATTTGACAAAATCAACTAATGTGGTTGTCAAGTCATGTGTTTACAGGGGCAAATAGTAGTTTGGGTAATTGCGTCGCCATAAGAATATCGGTAATAAAAGAAAGGTGTCGAAACGGGTCACTAGGTTGACTCGAGCCAGGTATGTATAAATAAGATTGTGGTTAAACATACATTTTTGGGTCAAATTAGTAGCAAATGCCCTTCGTCATAAATGAGGGGCTAAAGTTGACTAAAATGCCCTTGATGGGTAAATCGGGCAAACGACCTTTAAAGGTTATTGGAAATAAGTGTTTTGATAGATTAAATCCTTAAGATAAGTATAAAAGGGATGATATGGGACCTTAGTGCATAAATACCCTTAACGGGTCAAAATAGAAGTAATAGCAAAATGGGTTAAAAATGTGTAATAACTCGTGAATTGAACCTTGTACAATAGGAAATAATCATAATAATATGTTTACAAAAGAAACATGGGCCACAAACAAGTTTGTTAGATGAAACCACGAACGGGTCAAAAAGTGTCGTAAGTGAACTTCAAGCCGAGAGCTTGAAGTCTAAAATTTTGTGAAGTTAGATGTTGTATTTTAACTCCATAAGATGGAGAATTTAATTACGGACGCGTAGGAAAAAGAATCGGGTAAAACGGACCAATAACGAAGAAGTTATGGCCGTTTCCGTGAAATCAGGTCGTGCTAAGAATGTACAGCAACTGGTAAGCAACAGTCTGTGAAAACAGGGGCTAGGCGTCACGCGACGGCCCTAGGCGTCACGCGACGGCCCTAGGCGTCACGCGACGCCCCCCTGTTCCAGAAAAAATTTATTTTGTTGTTGTTGGACCCATGTAACTTGTTTAAACTATTTATTTAACTATCAAAACTAACATTTAAGTTGGTTTTGATTATAGGTGATCGCCAAGAGTGCCCGGATGTAGATCAAGCTCGATGAGGAACCGAACGCGATAAAATTAAACACTTGAGATTAAAGCTTCCGCATGGCGTTACGTCATAACTTTTAAACGACGAACTTGTTTATATTATGTTGAAAACTTTTAAGTTGTAAAAGTTTTAGATTACTTGTATTTTCCAAGGATACTTAATTGTAATTACATGTTTATTTTCGTTATTTATACGAAAATCTTTAAAATAATAACAGGGGTGTTACAAGTTGGTAATCAGAGCTTAAGGTTGTTGACAAAATGTGTTCGGTTCGAGGCTTGATCGCAAATCCGGTAAGTACAGGTATATTAATGGTTTGGTATGAGTTAAAATGTTGTCATAGGGTTATCTTGTGATACACATTACCTCAATTAAATGATAAATATAGTTGACGAAAATGCGCACGTTGACGCGTATAGTAGAAAAGCCTTATATTATAATACGGGCGATTATTGAAGTTGATATCACTAACTCTTGTAAATGTTTTAATTGGAGGAAACTCGCATTTGAAGATGACGAGGGTTGAACAAATTACGGATATGATAGAGGAACGGTCCGAAGTATGACAAGAGGAGCATGCTCACCGAGGACTAAATCGCGTAACGACCGCGAACAAGGTTAATGGCAAGGAACGCCCGTCGGGGCAAACATTACCAGGCGCACATTTTAAATATAATCGCACAAATAGTAATATGCAACAAATAAGTAGAAATTGAAAGTTGCATATGTAGATTAAAAACTTGGAAAAACCCGAATAGAAAATGCATTCGGGATATTGTTTCTAAGAGAAACAAATAGAGGCATTACTTACATAGGACGTGATGTGAAAACTATAAAAAGGTCATGTGTGTCATGTGTTAATCGCTTACTCTGGCCAAGTAAGTAGTGGCATATGATACCATGAACTTCTTATAGCGGACACATTTACATCCGATGTAGTAAGGACGGGGTGAATGGGACAAATTAAAAAGTACCCAAATGAAACAAATGAACAAAATAGTTGAAAATAATGTAAACGCACAGCCGGGTGACGGAAGCGTATTACATTAGGATAATGAGCCCGATAGAAGGGACAAGGATTAATGTAAATGATGATATAAATGAATGATCAAAAGAAAAATTCACGAAAATAAGTCATCTTGGACGAAAGGGCCATGGTGAACAAAATGGGCAAGTAAAACCAAAGTATAGACGATCCGCCGGGTCATAAAAACAAAGGTGTTGCCCACACGAAAAGAATAATCAAGATTGTTAACTTTAGTCGTAGTAAAGCAAGGATAATGATGATAATCATCACTCATTATTAATGAGGCCGCCAATGGCGGTCACGTAAAGAATAAAAGACATGGTCGAATAAAAGCGACGGATTTCGCTAAGATGACCAAGTAAATCGAAACAAAGTCTTAATGCATACCGGAAGGGGGTGCAATGATAACGATTTCGGAAAAACACCCGGTTGATGGGTAAGGAATTAAACGCATGCGTAGACTGAGAAACAGGAACGCGAAATAGAAAGTCAAAAGACTCGGAATATGAGTCATGACTAAAAGATGACAAAAATTTTCGCAAACATAAATTTTGGTAATTACGTTCAACCATTTCAAAGTTGGACGGGTCAAATAAAGAATGAAGTTTGACATTCATAAGTGATGAAAATTCACCCAAAATGAGTCAAACGAGTCAATTAAGGAATAACGCTTAATATATAGGAAAACGCAAACCGGTGAAACCGGAAAGCTAAAAACAATAAGATAGAAGGACCAGGGGAATGGGTTGTAAAGGAGTATAAGTATGAACCGGGTAACGGTAAGCGTAGGACAAACCGACGTGTAAAAGACATTAGAAGTCGTAAAGTAGGAAAGATAGTCCTAAAGTAAACAAATGAAACCTTAGACTACGGTCAAGGTCAACTAAAGCTCAAAAGCAAAATTAAATGATTCCAAACATAACAAAGGATGCTTTAAAGCTATATATGTATAAATAGACAATTGAATAAAGACTAGAATAAAAGATGATCTACGGGATCATCATAACCTACGGGATACTAATTAGTGTAAAGGTCTACGGGGCCAAAATGACCCACGGGTCATGAATTGAAGCAAAGGGATCATAAGGGCCTCGTCTTAAAGAGATGAAAGCTTAAGGAAATAGCCTATGAGGTTAAGTGAAGGAACCTACGGGTCAATAGTGTAAGGCGAGGGAACTTGTTACGATTCCACACGTAAAACGAGAACGAAAAACAATAAATTAAGGGTTGTCAATTTCCTTGATATGAGTAATTGACATAGTTAAAGAGAAAAACGTTAGACTAAAATTCAGTTTTAGTAAGAAATAACATTTTTACAAATATAAATTCTAATAGGAAATTGAATAGTAAGCATGAAAGATTCAAGTCTTGACGCTGATAGGCGCAAGACGATATATTCAAAAAGTGATCTTTTCGAAAATGAAAGGTAGATATATAAATTAAACATGATGCGACACGATCACGGTTAAGAAATGTAATGTGAAGTAGAATCGCATTATAACCATGCGAGCGGTAAAAAGTAACTGGACTAATAAGTCTAGTTAGTGAGACCGGTGAAGGTCAGCAATTCAAATCGAGAAATTTGGTTTGCTCGTAAGCGGAGGATTCGGAGTAACTAAACCGAATAAATGAATTTGAAAACAAAAAGAAATAGTTGCTAAAAGTGAAAAATTTCACTAAAGACCTTTAAACGGGTCAAGGTAACGGATTCACCAAGAGTTCGATAATATATAAAAGCGATGGAAATCGCTAAGTTAACTAAACTTGTAGAAATAACGGAATTACGTTATTTCAAGTTACGTTATGTCGTATGAGGTACGTAGATGATCTGTAACCAAAAAGATATTACCTTAATTTTTCTGGTAATACTAACAATTGGTTAAAGTATGAGTAATGCTTAAGAGATTACTCAGGTCAAACGCATTGAGTTTAGAACTCGATGAACTATGTAAGCAAGGTTTCGAGGACGAAACCTCTTTAAGGGGGGTAGATTTGTAACATCCCAAAAACGGGTTTGGTAATCAAACCACGTTAATAGTAAAGACGGGTAAGATACCGTTAGTGGTAAAAATTAAACCGGTAAATATTAGGACTCAAATAAATAAACCTAATATTAATTAAAAAGGGGAATAAATACTTTGAGAAAACAAAGTATATAAAAAGGCCAAGTTAACGGGACTTAAAACATAACGGGTTATAATTTCCCGAACCCGTTAAAGTAACTAGGAGTAATTAACCTAGTTAGTAGCTTGTGATTAACTGACTAATGGTGAGGCATAGCTTTATTTGATCAAAAGAAAACTAGAGGGACCAAAAGTGGTTAACTTAAAACTAGTTTAAATAAATATGTTTTATTAAAACATAAACACTCCAATTAGAATCTCCAGGAGATCGACCAGAACAGGGGGTGCGACCCCAAGTTCCTTCAAAACCTAGTTCATCACAAAACTCACAAATTGAGGGCTCAAACCAAGTCAAAATCGAAAATCAAGCATAGATTAGTGATCCTCATAACAAGGGGATTATCAGGTATGTAAAATTTGATGAAAATTCCCCAATTTGAAATTCTCATAAATTCGGGAAATCTGAAATTCATGGTTGCATGTTTGTTTTATGGTGAATTAGGAACAATATAGTGTCTAGGGACAAACCCTAGACAAATACAAGTTGAAATCATGTGAAATTTTAGTGAAATCTATGAACACCATTGTAGGTGATTAGCAGGTTATGTATAATTTGATAAACACTAGGAAATTGGGTGTTGTTCTAGTGTAATTTGACAATTGTGAGGTGAGTTCAGAATTTTAGAAGCTAAGAATTGTGTAAAATGGGTTGATTGATGTGAAATTCGGGCTAGATGATAAGCTAGGGATTTGCTATATAATCATGTGAAATTATGCCCACTAGGTGTTTGTTAAAATGCCTAAACGAAGCTAAAATGTTGAAATTCCATGTGAAGTGTGCATTTAAATATGTCGATAGATCAATTGACTTTTAGGAAGTCAAATTAACCAATGATTTAATCGAGTGATAAAGTCGACATAAGACCCGTTAGATTGAGTAGTCATAATTGATAATGACTAATCTAACCATCTTATGAATTATGATGATAGTTTGACGCCTAACGAGCTAGGTGGAAGCTTGATGAGTGAGCGGGTCAAACGAATCAAGTGTGAAGGAAAAGCGTGTTTCGGATGCGAGGTAAGTAAAACTTACACCCACTTGTAGTATATGTGTTTATCTTATAAGCGATGAATACAATAAAGGATTAGGTTCGAATCATGGGTTCCAACGCCCCCCTGTTCCGGAAATACACACTGAGTTACGTTCTATTTACTAGGCGTCACGCGACACCCCCCTGTTCCGGAAGAAACTTTATTTTGTTGTTGTTCGACCCATGTAACTTGTTTAAACTATTTATTTAACTATCAAAACTAACCTTTAAGTTGGTTTTGATTATAGGTGATCGCCAAGAGTGCCCAGATGTAGATCAAGCTCGATGAGGAACCGAACACGATAAAATTAAACACTTGAGATTAAAGCTTCCGCATGGCGTTACGTCATAACTTTTAAACGACGAACTTGTTTATATTATGTTGAAAACTTTTAAGTTGTAAAAGTTTTAGATTACTCGTATTTTCTAAGGATACTTAATTGTAATTACATGTTTATTTTCGTTATTTATACGAAAATCTTTAAAATAATAACAAGGGTGTTACAATTGGTTTAAAGCAGGTTATTCGATTGATCAAATGTATAGGGTGGAGTGGAGGGCAGAGCAGTTAAATTTGGGGATCAGGGGAGCTCTTCGATTTAAACACTAATTAATATTTGAGATGTGTGAATGTGCGCGGGCTGGATTAAATTAAACCGCCTAATTAAAATTGGGTTTTAATTTTCATGTTGCCACCGTTACGACGGTTGCAATTAAAAAATACTCGTAAATTCAGGATGATCTAGGGAAGTTATCCTTATTTTCCCATTAATTTTCAACCGAAAATAAACGGTGATAAAATTTCCAACCAATTAGCTACCATACGATCGTAAGCACTATTAATTTATATTTCCGTGAGAAATAGGTGGCTATATTTGCTACCAATTTTTTTGGTAGCAAATTTTGGTGACAATAGCCAAGTTTTCTAGTAGTGGATGAGTGCAAGATAGTAGAAGTTTGCAGTAGGACATAACTTTCTTGATGGAAATGTTTTGGTTTTTCATTTGGTCGAACCTTACAAATTGAAGGTACTTTTCTTCTATGGTTGTGTTCACATGATGGACATAAATAACACCAGTTCTTATCAGCAGCGTGTACATTATTCTCATATAAATACGGATAATCTAACAAGCTGAATTATTTCTGTTAATGTTACTAAACGCATACATGTTTAATTATAAATTTATGATTTGTAGGTCAATATATTTAGGGCGAATGGAAAAAGATATATAATGTCACACCCTGACTTTTTGCGTAAGCGTGATTTTGGTGTGACTTGCTTAATATCATTGCATTCAACCATAACAAACACCTATATGATAAAACCAAGATGTTCATCCGTAGATAGTTTTAAAGCGTTACAAGCAACATTGTTTTAAATCCCCAAACAAAGACTTCATGTTCAAATACAATACCAACAAGTTTTAGATCCATAAGGACTTCACAAAGGACGCTAACAAAACTAGGTTTTGAGCCATGTATCTTATCCAAGATAAAATTCATAACCCAAACCCTTCGACTTCGGATGACACCTTTTATTAGAGACATGACTTGTAAACTTCAACGCCCGCCAGATCCATACTTAATTTCCTGAAATACATGTAGTTTGAAAACATCAACAAAGGTTGAGCGAGTTCATGTGTTTAGTATGTGTGCATGAATATCCTTGAAAACATTAGTAAGTATGTATGTGTGTACTTGTAAACTGGTATGAAGTAATAAGGAAACAGATCCATTAATGTGTAGCTAATACATTAATATATGTGACGTGATGCAGGAAGGCTCAAACCTAGCAGACTTTGCACCAGGCTTCAGTTTGAAGACATAGTCACCACATGGTCCACTCGGCGGGCGCATGGGTGGGGCTCGCTACACCCAAATAGATCTATCACTCATGTCCCTCGGTCCTACAACGAGGATTAATGGTCTTAAGCGTTATACCCACCACTCACATGATCTAGCAGTACCTTTCCTTAGCTAACCATACCACATATAAACGCTTGTAAACAGTTTGTAACATGTACTTCACCCCCGAAGTTATAAAACTGAAAACAGTTAAAAGAAAAGGGGGACATGAACTCACAGTTTTGCGTTCTTCGTATCCAATGTAACTCAAAGCTTCCTCTAGAACGCACGACTACATACATGCGTACTGCGGTTCATCAGACGGGTGGGTCGTGCCTTGACCTTGGTCTTATTTAGTATTTTTGAGTTACGTTTCTTTGTGTCATCAATGTTATTCCAAGTATATAATGATTGGTCAAACTAATAAATATTTTAACTTAAATTATATTCATTAAATTTTGGAATAATAGTTAAAATAATATATTTTAACTTGTTACTTTTCAAGTATTTGTACATGTATATCCTTCCCAAGGATGAGTGTATTTGTATTCGTATTCTTATACTTGTATATTTTTGCCACGTATTGGTGTCGTATTCCGAAGTGTATTTATACGTACGAGAATACGTATTTCCTTGTAATTGTTAAGTATTCTTATACTTAATTTTGAATATTTTTTTCCGGAATAATATCTCTAGTAAAAATACATTAATATATATTTCCAAAATATATATTTTAAGAAATGTTACTTAGAAAAATTATTTATAATTTTTTCCTTGGCAAAAATATTTATAAATTTCATACAAGTCTCAAAAATAATATATTTCCAAGTCTAACTTAGAAAATATATATGTAAATTCATTTTTCTTCCAAAAATAATATACTTCATGAGAAAATATATATTTCTTCCAAAGAAAATATATCTTCTATTAATTCCAAGAAAATATACATTTTTATTTACCAAAAAATAATATATTTTCTTCTTGTAAAAAATATGATATATTTTGTAGTAATTATGAAAATCCCATTTTCATTCTCTTGGTGTCCAAAATACCAATTACAAAAATATACTTGTAAATAATTTTCTGGAATATTTTGTGAGTTATATTCCTTTGTTCGGTTTGTCCAATATTTTGGGTATAATTTGTATATTCATTCTCTTGGAATTTTGGTTATATCTTGGATTGTAATTTCTTGGTATTTTGGTGAGTTATATTATTTCAAGTCCTAAAATAATATAACTAATACACATAATATACAAATAATCACACACATGGTGACATCTAAATATATATTTCTAAATACATATTTAGTCTCTTTTATTTATAAAAAACAACATCCAATATTTATAATTTTTGTAACAAAAATTATGGCAAACTTTATATAAAAATTCATGGTTTAAAATATACTTGTAAATATTTGTTTAAAAATACTTTCCTAAGTGTTAAATTTCTAGAAAAATTTTGCCATACTTTCCCCTAAAAATGGAGGTTTCCATACCTTCAAGGGATATCATTTTCTTTTGTAAATCAACACAATCAATCAACAAATCAATTTATACTTACAATCTTGCCAAAAACAAGCATAAACTACTACTTCATGAACTTGAAAATTTATAAAAATGTGTAGTAACTTACTAGTGTGTTTAGTAAGCTTAGATACCCTTTAAAGTGTGGTTTTTTATTTAAAAACTTCAATTTTAAAGAAAATGGTTCTTTACAACTTGTGATCACATTTTCTAAAAATGCTTCTTCTTGGATTTTTCTTGTTACATAAGTGTTTCCACACTTGTTTAACCTTTAAAAATGTGGTTTATTTATTTAAGAACCAAGATTAAGTAAACTTTGTATTTTTAACTTGGTTTCTTGAAAAATCATCCATGAAATCTTAGATCTACAAGACTTACATCTTACTTTAATCATCATTTTACAAGAAAACAATATATTCTTACAAGTTCATGACTTATGTGAGGATGATCTATGAATCTTTAACACTTTCATCCTCTCATCTTGCTAGATTATGTTTTTAATCATCATCTAGCAAGATCATATGATGATCTACATCATTAACATAAGTAAACAACAATCAACAAGTATAACAACACATAAACATCAAGATTTCTTATGATTTTAAGCTTATGTTCAGGTTTCATCTTCTTGATTCTTAGTGTTCTTCAAGATTAACATCATGTATCTTCTTTTAACCACTTAAACAAGGTGTAAAATGAAGAGTATAGTGTTCTTACTACTAGCTCAAGGCTAGGGATGATCAAAGGAAGAAATGAAGTGGATAAAAGCAAATGGTGAAGGTCCTTTAACTTCCGAAAGCTCCAAGCTTCTTTGTGCACCTTCTAACACCTTTGTATGTATATGGAATGGGTGGAAGATGATTGATGATAATTATGGTGGGTGTGGGTGTCTTCGGCCGTGAGTAGAAGAGGGGAGGGAATAAAGATGATGTTGGTGATCTTGGGTAGGAATGAGAGTTTATGTTCTAAGGGTTAGTCTTATAACACTTCATCACTAGTATATCTAATTTGTATTATGTAACCAAAGGTGTAGACAAGATCTAGTAATATAATCAAATAGAATCCCATATGTGGGGCCCTTGTTGGCCGATTGTAGGTGGGGGGGGGGGGGGTATAGGTCTAGGTTTAAACTAGATAGTTAGATTAAGGTAAAAATTTAAGTATCTAGTTAGGGGTTTAGTTACTTGATGTTTATATAGTGTGTTATGATGTTCGGGGACCATAACTAGCTTGGTAATGTTAAAACAATGCTTTTAGTGAAAATTTGGTGTTTCGGGTAGCGTCCGGTTGTTCGGTTGGTTACCGGTTCGTTAAGGTGCTAAACTATGCAGTTTAGTGTGCTTTATGTTACCTTTTGTGACAGTTTTGATTCCCGACACCTAGGAAAGCATTCAGGACCATTTAACCATATTTCTGCATGATATTAGTTTGTTTAAATGCTGAATTTGCTGATTTTCTGCAGAATTCTGCAGTTTATGTAAGTTTTAGGCACTTTCCGGCACTTAAACTATCTCTAGGAAGGCAGTTTTATGATCCTTACTTTCCTACACACTATACTAGTGTACTTTTGGTTTCTGGCCCATATTACACCTCAATACCATATCTGTCTATGTTCTGAACTCTGTCAGCATTTTTCTAATTTTTCTGATAACAGTGTTGTCGGTGTTTCGTGCATCATTTGAATCAATAAAGTTTGCATGCAATAATGTTATGTCTTTTGCAATATATGATGCACATACATGTATAATGATAATATTCAGAAAGCAATTCATGTCATAAATTGTCAATTCAGCACAGTCATTGAGCACTAATTACTGTTTAATAATTGTACGGATGCATGCAAATTTGACAGTTGTCACATATAACAGTGGTTGAAACCACTGTTTTGAAAAAGATATATAACGAATGGATAGTAAATAAATAACACTAGTTCTTATCAGCAGCGTGTACGTTATTCTCATATAAATACGGATAATCTAACAAGCTGAACTATTTTTGTTGATGTTACTAAAGGCATACATGTGTAGTTCTAAATTTATGATTTGTTGGTCTATATAGTTAGGGCGAATGGAAAAAGATATATAACAGTGGTTTCAACCACTGTTTTGAACAAGATATATAACGAATGGATAGTAAAAAAATGGAAAAAGATATACAACAGTGGTTGAAACCACTGTTTTGTGGAGAAAAAGATACAACATTGTTAGGTTAAAATAGTGTTTTGTGGAGAAAATAGTGGTTGAAACCACTGTTGGGTTAAAATGGTGGTTTGAAACCACTGTTAGGAAAAAAACACTGTTTTGTGGAGAAAACAGATGTTTGAAACTACTGTTGGGTTAAAATGATGGTTTGAAACCACTGTTAGGAAAAAAACACTGTTTTGTGGAGAAAACAGATGTTTGAAACCACTGTTGGGTTAAAACACTATTTTGTAGAGAAAATAGATGTTTGAAACCACTGTTGGGTTAAAACAGTGGTTTGACTTTGGTCAAACAGACTTCTGAACCACTAAAAGAGTGGTTTACCCTTTTAAACAGAGTTTTTCTTTTTGGTCATTTTTCTTTTTACTCTTTTAAACAAGTTTTGTTATGGATTAATGAAGCTATATAAGTTGTTAATAAATATGTAAATCTAGTATAATATATAATAAACAAGTTCATTATATTATATTATATTCATTAAGTAATTACTATTATTACACTATTTACAAAAATGCAATAATAATAATAATCTGGAGTTTTGTTTTTGTTTTAAGACATCTGGCTGGAGAAGACCTTTCCACATTAGGGATGAAATAACTGAAACAACTCGAGCGCCAGCTGAGGATGGGGGTCGATCGTGTACGCTCTAGAAAGGTACGTTTTTTCTACCAAGCCAATTGCGCTATAATTAATCAAGTTATTAATAACATTAGTAAAAGTTATACCCGTAATCCTAATAAAGATTTAATAAATGAATTTCGACAGTGGCGCCTTTTAGCGTTTACTACAGGTGAGTTTGAATAGTTGAAATCGTCAGTTGTAAGCGTTAATTGGTTCCATTATGTAAACTGTTGAGATAGTCATGTTTTTTTTATTATATATGATGCGGTTCATGTAAGTCGTAAATTCTAATAATTTACGTTATTTTGTATTCCAGAAAACTTGCTGCTAACAGCAGACCACAAGATTATACAAAGAAGAAGCATTTGGACACCTTTTCTTGATGAATAATATCCATTACATGGTGGAAAAAGTCAAAGGGTCAGAGCTAAGAACCTTACTCGGTGATAACTGGATTCCAAAACACAACTGGAAGTTTCAACAAGACGCGATGAGTTACGAAAGATCCACATGGAGCTCGATTTTGAACTTACTTAGAGATGAGGGGCTTTATCATTCCAGTAATTCTGGTTCAATCTCGAAGACGCTTCTTAAAGATAGGCTGCAAGGGTTCTACACTGCCTTTGAAAAAAATTACAAAAGACAAACCGGATGGTAAATACCGAATAATCAACTATGTGAAGACCTCAGGATCTCAATGTCACTCAAGGTGATTCAAGCTTATAGAACTTTTGTGGGCAGGCATGTGAATAATATCAGTGAAAAGTATATCAAGTATAGTGCTGATGATCTTGAGAATTATTTGTTGAATTTGTTTGAGGGTTCTCCAAGATCATTACACAGTTTCCATAGAAAATGATTTCATTAACTTTTTTTTGTGTTTTTGTTCAAATATCTTGTGTTGTTCACGTGTTGTGTGTGAATTCTTTTAAGTTACAGTTGTTATACTTGCCTTATGTATTGTAAGTTATACATTTTATAAAATCATGCATTTTTTGTGTTTTGCTAACTTGTACCTGAGTTTTGTGCTATAATAATTCAATACCTCAATTTTAAGTTGAATCATATGAAAGTTAACTATCAAACAATGATGGGGCGTTGGTTATTTTGGGAGATAGATTGCAAAGCTTTCTGGGTTCTCCGAGGTAATTACTGACATGACCCGAAACAATCAGGTTTTGGATTGTCATGTGTAACCCGTTTAATAGACGGGTTGTGTTTGGGTTGACCTGTTTGATTAAATGGGTCGTTATCTAAAAGATGTTCCTTTTTTTTAATCTATTTTTACTTAAACCATAAAAAATGTATAGTCATTTGTCGTTTAATAAAATGTGGTATGTAAATTTTCTAAAAACACCCGTGTTTGCACGCGGGTTTTTTACTACTAGTTAATATTATAATATAGGCATGGGGATAATGAACTCTTTAATCAACTGGGCGCTAACAAGCTGTCCTCCTCATTTAATATAACCATTTAGTTAATTTAAATTAGAGTATTTAAATTGTTCTAAACATCATATTATTGCTTTAAGTATTTTACTTTGTTTATTTATCAGTTTACACTTTTCATAAACTTTACTTGATGATTCCTTTTTAAACAACAAAAACGTTAACAAAGTTAAAATAATACAAGGTAAAAACAGTTTGTCTCTTTTTGTCAAATGAACTGAAAAGAAATATTATATAAACATGAATAAAGTACAGATATACATGAATAATAAAGCTTTAAAACTCTAGATATATGAAAATAAAGATAATTTTTTAAAAAACGAGTACTTTTAAAGCCTAGGATTTCTAATATTGAAAATTCATATAAGACTACATGATTTAACAAATATTAACGGACGATGAGTTTTCAGTACTCTTTGTTGTTGAATATATTTTTATTACAAACTAAGTATTACATAAAAAACATTTAAAATTTTATAATAAATATTTGATAACGTTTTCATGTGTGTGGTACATTCATTAATAAAACAAATGATAATCAATATATGCTTTACAATGTAAAAATAAAATTATATTTGAATCCTATAATTAAATTGTTTTCATTCTCTCACTTTATTAGCGAGTGACACTATATTACAAGTATGGATTAAGAATGGTTGATTAACAATTTTGTTTTTAAATAGTTTCACAACACACAACACACGCATCTATACCAAATTTAATACATAATTTCAATTATGTCTTATCACAAAATATCATGTTATAATATTTAAATCTTATTACTAACAATTTAATATTTTTTTTATTTAACCCGTGTAATACACGAGTCTATAACCTAGTAATATTATATATACACACACTAGCCGCACAAGCCCCTTGGGGCTCTCAAATTATTAGGGATGACCCTAGGTAAAAGAACATTTTAAGGGTCCATTTTTACTAGCCGCACAAAACCCCTCAAATTCTCAAGAACAGATCTAGATAAAAGTTTTTTAGGATACCCCTAAAAAAATTTTCTAGATCCGTCACCATTGCATGTAACCGCTAATCCTACAGTATGTAAATATTTGTTAAGTTAATTAATATGTGTCGTTTTAGTGTCTAACCTCTCTCGCAATTAGGGATGAGATTTTTTACCGAAATACCGGTACCGTACCGGTACCATACTGGTACCGTACCGATGCCGTACCGTACCGATCATAAACGGTACCGGTATCGGTAATAGATTTTTCAAAATTCGGTATCGGTAAATAACGGTATCGGTAATGGTATTTTTCGGTAAATACCGGTATTAATGCCGAATTTAAAATAACTTTGTGTATCAAGATTTATCATTATGCATTCACGTTAATATAGATTTAGCTTTCTATATACATGCTAAAAGTTTTGTGTCTCGTATATAAACTTGACTTTTTTTTTTGAACGGCTAGTATATAAACTTGATTTATTCATTGACATACTGCCAAATATATATAGAAAAAATAAGAGATGAAAAATCTGGAATTATATCACTACAAATAAGCTACAATAAACCTATTAAAATACTATAAAAAAAATACGAACATAATTTGAATTTTGAATTATTTCTTTGGAGTGTAACTGTCTTTGTTATTATCTCTAATATCATTTACATAATATATTTATATGCTTTCATACTCATGTTCCATTGTGATCTTGGCAAAGTCTTATTCTAATATACAGTTTGTTCTTGTTCAGTTTATACTATTTTAAAGATTTTTTTAGGTAAAGTTTTATTCTAATAATATGCTTTCATACATGATATTTTTTAGGTAAAACAATGGATGACACCAAAACAGTACCAATGTGGTAAAGTACCGAAAAACCGGTACCGGTACCGAATCTATAAATACGGTACGGTAATCGGTATCCACATTTCCTCAATTTCGGTAACGGTATTTACGGTATCGGTACCGGTACGGTATCGGTATCATACCGATCTCATCCCTACTCGCAATTATCTCGGAACATTCATACGAATCTTGTGTTTCAAGTGTGATTGTGGAATCTAACGTATAAAATCCGAGGCCCTTTTCCAAGAAATTTTGTCAATTCAATGACATACCTTTTGGTCGTTCACTATTAACAGACAGATTATTGTTCGTCTCTTGTGTTCGGTAAATACTGAGTATAGGATTGTGATTATTTTAAGGGCTATGGTAGGTGTTTGATCTATCTTCGTTTGCTGGTTATGTGATACAACCCAGGCAGGCCCAACTTACGACACAACGCAAGACGAAGTGTTTTATTTTTAACTTGTTTTCCAAGTGTTAGAGGAGAAGTGTTACTAGAATAAAGGAGTAGTGGATCCATGTCCCATCTATATGGTAGTTGCAGTAGTTTCCTTTCCTTTAAATTGTTATATTTTGAGTTAATGAAATCATTCAGAAAATTGCCCCAAAAATCACTGTTCCATCCTTATTGTTTGCCTACTAAAAAAGCTACATCATCTTGCTTCTTTCATTCACGTCTCCACCTTACGCCATGCCGCCCCGTAAGGAAATCACCTCACCCAAAGACTTTCCACCAGCCATTACCGATCAATTAACCCAACTTATCCAAATCACCACTACCACCGCTAATACCCAAGCCGACATCAAAACACAAATCGCGGCCCTTGTCCAAGCCACCGCCAATCTTAGCTTTAAACTCGACACCCACAATTCCAAAATTGATACCCAAACCGAAACCACGGGCCGCTGCGTCAACCACATCACCCAACTTACCGATAACATAGCCACCGAAAAACTAACCGGCCAGCCAAATTCTCTGGTGTGTAATCTCGGCCCACAACTCCATCCACAACCTTCTAATACACCTTTACCTCCTAAGATTGCGTGTGACTCGTTGGTTTTATTAACGGTACGCCAGTAACCGTTCTCATCGATTGTGGTAGTACCCACAACAATATCTAACAGCGCATCGCTTCTCTGTTGAACCTTTCGACAAAATCATTGCAACTATTCGCGGTTATAGTCGGCAACGGCCAATTCATTCATTGTGAAGGCAATTGCCCGACGTTCCTGTACATCTACAAAAGGCTGAATTTCATATTCCGTTTTTTTTATTTTTCCGGTCCAAGGCGCGGATGTTGTTCTTGATTTCTTGGTTGTGGACACCGAGCTCCATCACAGCTGATTTCTCGGTTCCGAAAATCTCTTTTGTTTTCAACAGGTCCACTACCACGTTATGTAGTGATCCCATAAACAAACCAATAACCCCTAGTACTCTCTCATCTATGATTTGTAATGGTTCAGTAGCTTCTATGCATGCCCTTCTCTTTGATTCCACACCACAATCAATCTTCCCATGCACCTACTTTCCAATCGGCCCCTTCCTATGCTGACCCAAATATTGCCTACCTAAGACACTTTTCAACACTTATTTGCTACACCACAAAAACTACCGCCTAACCGACCTCATGACCACAACATCCCACAACTCAATGACAACAACCTTGTGAACGTGAAACAGTATCAATAACCTCACTTCCAAAAACAAATTATGACCCATTTGATTGGTGACATGCTTAATGATGACATTATCCGGCTGAGCCAAGGCCCATTTTTGTCACCGGTATTGTTGGTTAAAAAGAAAGACGGTACGTGGAGCTTCTGTGCTCACAGTCAAAGATCGTTTTCCTATACCGACAATTGATGAATTGTTGAATGAATTGCATGGTGCAATGATATTTTCTAAAATAGATCTCCGTTCGGGGTACCAACAAATCGGCGTTGCTGAAAAAGACATAAACAAGACCAACTTTCGAACAACCAAAGACCATTACGAATGTCTCGTTAGACCCTTTGGTCTTACGAACGCCCCTTCGACTTTCCAATTGGCTATGAACGACCTCTTTAGCTAGGTACTTCGGAAGTTCGTTTTAGTCTTTTTTGATGATATTATGATATACAGCAGTTCTAAAGAAGACCATTATACACATTTTCCGTACGTTTTCAACACATTATTACATAATCAATTTCATGCTAAAGCTTCAAAGTGTGTTTTTGCGGTGTTGGAGACTTTATTTTTAGGTCACCGTATTTAATGCTTAGGTATCTCTCCTGAACTCGATAAAATCGCTTCCATCCAACAATGGCCTACAGGCCCTGCACCCATTTCCTTCACTACCCTACATGCCTTTTTAGGACACACCGATTACGTACTATCGTCTTTTCGTTTCCAACTACGCCAAAATAGCCACACCCTTGACCGATATCTTAAAAACAAAAAGAGTTTTCTTGGACCGATAGTGCCGCGCAAGACTTTGCTACTTTAAAATCACACATGAAAGACATGGTCACCCTAGGTTTACCCGATTTCCCCAAACCTTTTCGACTTAACCACGGATACTTCGGGTCAAGCGATGGGAGCGTTATTATCCCAAAACAATAAACTTGTTGCTTTCTTTTTAAAAAAACTGTGTCTAACCTTCCAAGCCCAATCAACCTACACAAAAGAATTATATGCTAACCGAATCGGTTCGTAAATGGCGTCAATACCTCCTCGGACGTCGTTTTCGCATTTTCACCGATCACCATAGTCTCAAACACATGTTAACCCAAACGATCAATACACCCGGGCAACAAAAATGGATCACCAAACTTTTAGGATATGATTTCAAGGTCTATTTTAAACCTAGAAAAGAAAATACGGTCGATGATGCATTGAGCCGAGTTGATCTACCAACCATGGCTGCCAGTTCTTACTCGACCGCTCCATGGCTTGACGAAATCAAATGTTATTTTCGGGAAAACACCTTGGGTCAGCAATTGGTTCAGCAGATTACTACCTATCGTACTGGGTTTCCACACCATACTTTTCGCGACGGCTTGGTTTATTTGTAGGGAAAAATTCTTGTTCCCCCTCTTGCAACACTTAGAGAGAGATTGCTACAAGAGTTCCATTCGTCCTTTTTAGGTGGACATTCTGGTATACGTGGCACGTTGAAAAGAATTTCCACATCTTTTGCTTGGCTGGGGTTGAAAAAGGATGTTACCAAATTTGTAAAAAATTGCTCAGTCTGTCAAGCTACAAAAATACCCACACACTGGCCTTATGGGTTCTTGCAACCTCTTCCAGTTCTGGACTCTACGTGGCTCGACATATCCAGGGAATTCATTACGGGCTTACCAGCATCCAAAGGGAAAACTACAATTTGGGTAATTGTCGATCGGTTATCTAAATTTGCATACTTTATTTCATTCCGACCACTTATACCGCTGTTTCCCTAGCGACCATCTGGTGTATCGTTTGTTGCCCAGAATCTTCTAATGAACAATGAATATAACAATGAACGAATCAACATAAACTAACCTTTATTTCTGAATGAATAAATGATTGTGAATCTGTATAAGTATATGTTTACAATAGAAATATCTAACCCTATTTATACTAATCGAAGAGGTGCGATCCAATAGACGTGTCCCTTGACGAAGAGTCGTGTCCTTTGATCTTGTGGCTCTCAATCGATTTGAAAGGTTACTAACTTTCGTTTTGTCACATCTAGTCCCCGCACTTCTATCACTAATCTAATTCTAATCTAATTCTTAACTATTAACTATATACTAATTAACCCTTGCACTTTAGGATGTGAAGGAGATTATGATTTCATTCACCCCCCTAATCTCGAACATCCTTAAGTTGCACCTTGATCTTTCTCCATGTCTTGCTTGCCATCATGTGCTTCTCCATCTTTATCACGGACTTGTTGTTGAAGATCCTTGCAGTCTTCTTTGATTGCCATTAGGAGAGTTGGTTCATCGTCTTCCTGCACCAGATTTGATTCTTCTTCTTTTTGATTTGACTCAGGACAATCTGAGGCATAATGACCAAACTTTTGGCAATTATAGCATTTTATCTTGCTTAAATCCTTCCCAAACTTCTTTTGGTTGCTTCTATTCTTGTAAGCATCATGTGATGAATCTTCATCATCTTCTTCTTGTTGTTTGAAATTTCCATCACGCCACTTGTCTTGCGATGAGTTGAACCTTCCTTGTCCATTGTTCCCAAAACGCCTTCCACGACCATAGTTCTTGTCGCGTCGCGCATACATAAGTTTCTCTTGATTATATACCGGGTTTTCATCCACCAAACCGATCCTTTCTTCATAGGCCTTCAATCTTCCAATTGTCTCGTCTAGCGTCGTTGTTTCTAAATCAGCGAATTATTCAATGGTTGCAACAATTTGAACGAACCTTTTTGGTACAGAACTCAGAAGTTTCCGTACTAAAGTCGGTTGATCCAAGACCACTTGCCCTCGTGACAATACTATTTAGTCTTGCAGTGAACGAATCGATAGTGTCTTCCTCCTTCATTTTTAACATCTCAAACTCTGTTTTGAGCGTTTGAAGACGTGCCTTTTGCACTCGATCTGCACCGACGTGTCTAGTCTTTAGTGCATCCCAAATTTCTTTTGCACTCTTGCAACTTGCAACTTGTATTATCATATCTTCCGGTAGTGCTTGATATAAATAAGCGGTCGCCATCATATCCTTCTTTTCATCCGCTTGCGTATTTTCCTTTGGTTCTATCATTTCCCATAATCCGTTTGCCCTCAAAATGGTTTTTATACGGATTGCCCATACCGTATAGTTTGTAGACTTTAAGATAGGACACTGAAACTGGGAGAACGAACTACCATCTTTAATCACTACCGCGTTTGACGGAGAGGCTCCTCCTGAATCCGCCATAATTTCCTTTCCCACAATTTTCACTTTCTAAACTTTGGTTTTCTCCTAAAACCGAAGTAATGATTCCAAAAATTCAAACTAATTTTCTAACAGAATCAAACCAATTTCTAAACGTTATATAAATTCCAGAAAAATAGAACGTAGAACCTGGAATTTTGGGAACCGATCGACTTCTCTTATCGTGATCTCCGCACGGTTTTCTGACTTTTCTTAACAACCCTCTTGGCTGCGTTTTTTTTTCTTCCTGTTTGATTCACGACACTCTAAACACGAACAAAAAATCAGCCCCAAACCCGCTTGATTTGCGACTAAACTTCTCAACCGAACACCCTCTTGATGCTTTGGTATCACAAAACTTCTCAGATTTTGTGTCTTTTGCAAATTTCAAACAACCCAAACTTCTCAGATTAGCGATTGCTTCTTCAAACCAGAATACAAATTTCTCAGATTTGCTTCCGTCTTCTTAACTTGAACCGTAGCCTCTTGCCGTGATTTGAATTAACAAAACTCAGAATCCAAACACCCTCAGTGATGATCGGATCAAAAAACGAATGAACAACAATCGTACCCGCTTGATGAGATTGATGTTAAAGAACAACCCAATCAATGCCTCCTGCGTGATCAGAATTGTTAGGGAATTCAACCACCCGCTTGATGATCGTCTTCCTGAAACGAATTTGAGCCCTAGGCTCTGATACCACTGTTGCCCAGAATCTTCTAATGAACAATGAATATAACAATGAACGAATCAACATAAACTAACCTTTATTTCTGAATGAATAAATGATTGTGAATCTGTATAAGTATATGTTTACAATAGAAATATCTAACCCTATTTATACTAATCGAAGAGGTGCGATCCAATAGATGTGTCCCTTGACAAAGAGTCGTGTCCTTTGATCTTGTGGCTCTCAATCGATTTGAAAGGTTGCGTCCCTGTGTTCTTGTTTCCTGTCATCGATCAGAGAAGGGGTGTGTCCCCTGGATGTGTCGATTCCAACATGTAGGTTACTAACTTTCATTTTGTCGCATCTAGTCCTCGCACTTCTATCACTAATGTAATTCTAATCTAATTCTTAACTATTAACTATATACTAATTAACCCTTGCACTTTAGGATGTGAAGGAGATTATGATTTCATCGTTTACGTGGCCTTCACAAGACCATTGTTTCGGACCGAGGCCCGACCTTTGTGAGTCATTTTTTGAAAGTGCTTTTCAAACAAATGGGCACTAAATTACTCCATTCAAGCGCATATCATCCGCAAACCGATGGCTAAACCGAGGTGGTGAACCGTTGTTTGGAGACTTATCTGCAAGCATTTGTTTTCGAAGAACCGAGGAAGTGGGAAAGGTTTCTCTTCCTAGCTGAATTCTCGTACAACACGAGTTACCATCCATCCATTAATATGTCACCGTTCAAGGCATTGTATGGACACGATGCGACATCGATTCATGATTACATTTCGGTACTTGCAACAACGCCTCCATTGATTTATCACTTACAACACATCAAGTACCAATGAGTATTCTAAAGGGTTTGCTCGAGCAAGCACGTGCGCGTATGGTAATGCAAGCGAATAAAACGCATGGATAAAGAGTTCCGAGTGGGTGAATGGGTGTATCTGAAGCTACAATAGTAACGCCAAAAATCGGTTAGTGATCGGAAAAATCATAAGATGTCTGATGGTTTTTTGGTCCTTACAAAATTTTGGCATGTATCGTTAAAGTCGCCCACAAGCTGGAATTACCGTCGACTTCAAAAATACATTCGGTTTTCCATGTTTCACTGCTCAAACCAAGTTACGGGTCCACGACTCACCCAATTGACCCTCTTGATAATTTTTTTGACGGAACTACAATGGACATCCTACCTGAAAGTGTGATTGATACCCGTCTCGGCCCAAATAATCAGCAACAAATTCTCATTCGATGGGAAGGTCGTCCTTTTAAAGAAGCCACGTGGGGGAACGAACAAGACATACATAACAAGTTTCCATTTCTGCCAGCCATTGAGGACAATGTCTCTTCTTTAGGGAAGGATGATGATACAACCCAAGCAGGCCCAACGGATGACACAACCCAAGACGGACAGGCCCAACTCGTCAATGGTTATAGCGACAAGCCCAAAAGGAGCATTAGGAAGCCCAACAAGTTATTGGACTAGAAGTTGCAATTGGAAGTCTTGAAGTGCAGAAGGAATTAGTTAGTTTATATGTTTTTGTTATGTGTTTTATTTTTAACTTCTTTTCCAAGCGTTATAGGAGAAGTGTTCCTCGAATAAAGGAGTAAAAAAAAAAAGGTAGTGGATCCATAATCCTCTCCATGTGGTAGTTGCAGTAGTTTCCTTTCTTTGAAATTGTTATGTTTTGAGTTGATGAAATCATTTAGAAAATTGCCCCAAAAATCACTGTTCCTCCCTTTTTTTTCTTGGAGTGTTTGCCTACTAAAAAAGGCTACATCATTATGAGATTAAAAATTTGTGTTTATCGACAGAATATGCTTGTAGTACTAAGGTATATGTCAAACATTTAAGTTTAGGGTTAATGTGTGAGGTTCATTGGGGAACACTAAAAAAGTGGGGAACAGTGGAGAACCGACTCAAACACGAACTCTAATTGGACTCATTCCAGCGGCGTTGGAACCGGCTCGTCGAACCCTAACTGGGAACTCTTAACCCTAAACCCTAAATCATAACCCCTAAACCCAAAATATATTAGAGTTAGGCTTTTAGGGTTTAGCTTTAGGGTTTAACTTTAGGGTTTAGGGTTTAGCTTTAGGTTTCGTCTTTAGGGTTTATAGTTTAGATTTTACGGTTTAGCTTAGGTTTTCGCCTTATTTTTTATCTTTAGGGTTTAGAGTTTAGGAGTTAGGAGTTAGGATTTAGGGTTAAGAGATCCTAGTTAGGATTCGACGAGCCGGTTCCAACGTCGTTGGAATGAGTTCAATCGGAGTTCGTTTGAGTCGGTTCCCCGCTATTCCCCACTTTTTTAGTGTTCCCCAATGAACCTTCCCCTAAGGTTAATAATGATCAAATGTTTATTTACTTAAATTTGTCTTGTTGATCTTCAAATTTCATTCAAAATGCAGGAAACCAAAATTGTGTGTGTTGGTTGGATGGGCACAACGATCAGGAACTAATCGTGCTGTTAGGACTACCAATTTCCCTAATGGGTTAGAACCGATTTCAGATAATGATAACGATAAGTAATTTCCTTTAATGAGAAAGATCTAGGAACAAAGAACCTCACCCGTCCCTAATATTCCACTCTCATATTTGTTAAGCAGCCAGGGATAATATATCAGGCAAAATACGTATATAACTCAATATAAACGAGAAATAACAATAAAAAAATGCAACTTGAGATTTGTTTATTTCGTAACGATTTAAGGTGATATAGACATAATGCTTGTAATTAGCAACTAGAAGGAAATTTTGAAGATTTTTCAACAAAAGTCATAACTACAAGAAAAGAAATGCAACTTGAGCTTTGTTTATTATGTAATGAATCATTACTACAAGAAAAGAAATGCAACTTAAGCTTTGTTTATTATGTAATGAAACACGTTGATTTATTTATTTATTGAACGGCAATAAATCACGTTGATGTGAAATTTTTTGCTTATATACTTGCACTACACATATTACCAATACCTCATCAACAAAATATATTATGAGATGAATGGTCATTAACTTCTACCAAGAGTTAGGGTCTCTGTGACAGAATTGGTTATTGGTTGTCACGGTCGAAGAGACATGGCAACTAGAAGAAGAAGCGATGAGACACGGTCATGGACGAACGCGGTGGTGCCATTTCTAGGTGTGAAAGAACCAAGATCGATGACGAACATCAAACATTGCACTTGATTCAAGACATGAAGAACAAAATATGAACAAGATAGAAATATGTAGAAGATGAATCTCTTTATTGATGAATCAGTCATCACAGATTACACAAACCAAAGGAGTATACATCATCTACAAGCTGGATTTAGATCACAAAGATCTAAACCCTAGCTTTCTCTCACTAACACATAGTGTCTCTGGAGAGGTGCACAAAGCTTCAAGGGTTTATCTTGGTTCATGGATAATGCCCTAATCCTATACAACACATATATATAGACTAGGACTATACTCGGACAAACAATCTACACCAAAACCCTGACTTTTGTCCCTAACATAAACCCCTGACCTTATTCCTAGACATAAAACTTGGACAAAATGTCCCTAGGATAAAGTTGGGACTAACTTTCAACAAAAGTACAATAAAGACCCTAAAGAATGGGAGACATGCACTTATCGCCTAAAGTGCCCTAACAAACTCCCCTTGGTCTTCATGTGGTCTTGAATTCTTCATTATTGTTGACTTTAACTTGGACTTCTGTTTTGATTAATACGGAACTGATAAGCGACAGTTACCCGGCAGGAACTGCACTTACAGTCTCCCCCTTAACTGTTGCAATCAGTTCTGTCTAACACTGATATCTTCAATCACTGAATACTGCACTTACAGACTCCCCCTTGACTGATGATATCATGGCTGCTATCAACTTTGGCTGAGACTTGATCTTTCTGGCAGAGCACAGCGATCTTCAACCCTTCTAATTAAAGACTTGCTGACAATCACTTAAGGCCGCTTTGAAAAACCCGAAGAATCCAACATCAAACACTGTAGATCCTCCCCCTCAAATTTCTCCCGAATCAAATTAACGCGAACCGTCTTACAACAACATGTGAGAATATCGCTCGATACATTAATCTTCAAACTTAACCGGTAGAAGAACGAAACGTCGGATTTCCAATGCCTAACATCAAACACTTCAAATTTCGCAAAGACATGAAGCTCAGTTCGATAAGTTAATAACAAACTGAACTTTGTAAAAGTACATCCACCATCTTGATCAAAGTCTTCAACCGAGTGTCTGAAATCATTTCATCTCGAATTTTCAAGATCCAATCTTGTATCTTCACGAATCCACCAATTACCCGATGACTTTCGTCTCCAATCTCCCCCTCAATGTAAGAACCCCTATTTCGAGAATCCGATCAGTCACCAACTTGGAAGAGGGACCAAGAAGACTAATCTTCTCTACTCTAACCGGCATACGATAAAGGCTTGACCTTCAACTAGTTGCCAAAAGAACAATTTGCTTCATCACGTCAACACTTGATTAAACCTCGAACAAACTTGACAAAACTCAATCATACACTAGCTCTAACTTACTTCATCTTTTAAACACTTCGCCACCGGTAAGATTAACACTAAGTTAATCTCAAAGATAGTAAACATGAACTTGTTTCGATGTAGCACCACGAGCCTTTGATTTACAAAGAAAACAGGAACCTCAAAAATTTTTACTCCCCCTATTTCTTTGTAAACAATACAAAAATCCAAGCAAATCTTATTCTCTTCACCTCCTCACTTGATCCGGACAACATAAGTACCATAAAACTTTTGGATAATCCGAAACCGACTTCAAGTTTCCAAACTACACATAATTCTGACTCTTAGTTAGTTATCCGGTACCCCAGGTAACCCGGAATAACTAGAAAAACTCGGAACATGCACAACTCGAAACTTCCGAACTAAACAAGCTTCTAAACTTAGTTAAAAATCCGATACCCCAGGTAACCCGGAATTCTAGAAAATTGGAAACTCGTAAAACCCGAAAGCTCTTGAAACCTCGGATCAGATCATCTGAGCAGAATTTAGAGTACAAAGGAATTCGAAACAAGCAGGGAAATAAGGGAAACTCTTCTAATAGGGACTGCAAAAACTCGGAATCACGAATAGAGAACAGACAACAAAGCACAAAACACTGTCTTGACTGTTTAGAACTCGGAAACACTTGACATGTTTAAAACTCAGATGAATTGACCAAAACTGTAATACTCGGAGCACCACAAAACTCAGATGAACACTATTACTATTTGACCAAAACTGTAAAACTCGGAGCACAAAACTCAGATGAGCACTGTTTGACCAAACTGTAAAGCTCCGAACTTATAGTCGATAAAACTCGGAACAGACGAGTGTTTGAATAAAACTCGGAGCTGAAAGAGTTTAACAAGACTCGGAAAGTTTTGAATAAAAACTCGGACTAAACTTCAGATCAAAGAAACTCGGAACAACGAATAAAAAGGATTCTTGAAACCGCAATGTAAGAGCAGAAACTCGGACTTAACACTTGAAAATCGGACTTAAACTCGCAAAACACGGAGTCATAATGATTCAACTGAAATCAAAACTCGGAATCTTGAACTTGGAACCTATTCAAAAATCGGAACCACATAACGATTTAAAACAAAATGAAACTCGGACAACTGATAACGAACAAAATGCACAAGTGATTCAGAGTTTTGAAACTCGGACAAATTAAAAAAACTCTTCAAATAACTCGGACAAATTAAAAAAATTCTTCAAATGAAACTCTGACTAAAAACTAAGACAACTAAAGAACTCGGAACATGTGTAAAGCTCGGACAAGCTTTATGGAGAAACTCTGAAACTCAAACATTTTAAAGCTCGGACAAGCTGGAGTTTTAAAGTTGCTGTCAGACTTTAAAACTCAGACTTTGAAACTCGGACAAGCTTTAAAACTCTGAAACGATAATGAAACTCGGACAAGCTTTATTGAAAATTGTTTAAAACTCGGAACATAAGGCTCTTGTTCAAAACTCCGAAAAACATAAGAACAATATCTTCACTTGTTCAATACTCGGAAAAACAGTCTTGACTGTTTAAACCCAAAAACTCGGACAACCAATCTTCAAAACTCGGACTAGTTGAACTATATAAAACTCGGACTTGTTTCAGAAGTTGAAACTCGGACATGAATTTCAAATTACAAAAACTCGGACTTGTTTCAAAACTCGGACCATCCGAAACTGTTGAACTATATAAAAATTCGGACAGTTGATAATACTCGGATATGGTGAAGCTCAGAAACAAGTCTCCAGACTATCTCCTAGTGTGACTTCACACTAGTTCACCAAAAACCCCGGAAACAACAAACACAGAGTTTTAAAACTCAGACAAGTTTAACACTAAGAAAAACTCGGACAGAGCAATTTTTGGATCAAACCTCAGATCTGCAAACCATCACAGCCGACGAACAGCTTCATTTTCTTCAAGTTTTCTCCAGAATCTTCACGTCTTCAAGATGTTTGGCGGAAACAAACATCAAATCAAGAGCAATGGTGATTCGGATGGCGGTTAGACCATTCCGAATCGGTAACCATGCTCTGATACCACTGTAAAAGCACCGGATCGATGACGAACATCAAACATTGCACTTGATTCAAGACATGAAGAACAAAATATGAACAAGATAGAAATATGTAGAAGATGAATCTCTTTATTGATGAATCAGTCATCACAGATTACACAAACCAAAGGAGTATACATCATCTACAAGCTGGATTTAGATCACAAAGATCTAAACCCTAGCTTTCTCTCACTAACACATAGTCTCTCTGGAGAGGTGCACAAAGCTTCAAGGGTTTATCTTGGTTCATGGATAATGCCCTAATCCTATACAACACATATATATAGACTAGGACTATACTCGGACAAACAATCTACACCAAAACCCTGACTTTTGTCCCTAACATAAACCCCTGACCTTATTCCTAGACATAAAACTTGGACAAAATGTCCCTAGGATAAAGTTGGGACTAACTTTCAACAAAAGTACAATAAAGACCCTAAAGAATGGGAGACATGCACTTATCGCCTAAAGTGCCCTAACAAACTCCCCTTGGTCTTCATGTGGTCTTGAATTCTTCATTATTGTTGACTTTAACTTGGACTTCTGTTTTGATTAATACGGAACTGATAAGCGACAGTTACCCGGCAGGAACTGCACTTACACTAGGTATGCTAGTGACAACATGTTTGGATATAGGTGTGATGACAATAGTCAAAAGTGCTATGAACGTTGGCTTGGCAAGCATTGTCTATGTTGTTTACCATAGCGCTCTTGGAACAATAATCCTTCTTCCATTTTTCATTGTTCATATCTGTAGGTTCGTATTTATTTGTGTTATGCTGGTTAGGCAAAAGGGTTGAAGGGTTCAACTTTGCCTAACGCAGATCGTGGGGTCCCCCCACGTTTGCAAGACGTGGAAGGAGGTTCACTAGTTTATTGTTGTTGTTTGCTGAAGATCCTCTTCTGAAGTATACTCAGATTCGGATGTGGGAGCAAACGGAATATGTGTGTTGGATGTGAAAGTGAGTAACTCGCATAAAGCAAGTACTCGATATGAATGACCAGAGTTTAAGGAAACAGGCCTGGCCAAGAATGTCCCAACTCAGTAAATGAAGTGTCAATTATATAGGAGAAGACATCTCCCAAAGAGGCATTCATTTGACTAGTGTCCTTGCTTGCAGCGAGGGGCTTACCCTTTTGGGGGTTGAAGCCTTTTGACCCCTGGATAATAGCGTGTGCTCTGCAGACCTGCATTGCTTTTGCGGCTGTGGGTTGGTGAAGCAATCCCTGGATGTGACTGGCTACTGTTTCCGCATTGCTTTTCCCTTCCTCACAGCTTTTTAACCATTGAACCATTTAACCCTTTGAGTGTTTACGTATTTAGTCATTTTATTTAGTCTTGGGCTACCCCCGTCATCAGCCCCCCAAGTCAGAGGTTTTTGGGGAATGAGCTCAAAGACTTCTGACTTTTATACGTGTATTTTTTTGCCTAAAGGCTTCAAGGGTTCGGTGCTTGAAGGCTTGAAGGGTTGTAGGCAGTTAATATTTCAATTTTAAATAACTGACAATTGATTTGATTGATGTATGGCAGTTCATAGGGTGGCGGTTTTGCAGAAGTTACTGTTTGCCATTATTACCCATATTTTAAGTTATTTTGTTTTATATTTGCATATCATATTCACCTTCTGCATAATTCCTTCAAGTTCTTCTCCTGCGTTTTCTTTCCTCTTTCAAGGTTAGTTTCAATTTCCTTTGCATTTTCCTTACATTCTTCGTATTTCAAAAAATGGGTGCTCGTAAGGATTTAGCAAAATCTTTTTCCCGATTAAAACAAGAGGAGGTAGACTTGTTTTGTGTGGAATATGGTATTGATAAAAAGTTTAACCCAACTGCTCCTGCTTGTGATGTTCCTGTTGATAAACCGACCCCTAGTTCGATTGCTCTTTACTGCCGTCATTTTGAGTTTTCGAATCTTCGTTATCCCTTTTCTTTCTTTGTTTTGAATTTGTTGGAATATTATCGGGTTTCTTTTGGGCAAGTTCATCCGAAGGGTATGGCTAGGGTTTTGCATTTTGAGGTTTTGTGCCGTGCCCTTGGATATGATCCCTCATTGTTACTTTTTCGCCGGTTTTTTCGTTTGGCTAAAAATGGCGATTGGTTCACCTTTGAAACATCCAAAGTTGATTCTTGCCTTATTTCGTCTATGGTTACAACGCTTGGGACTTGGAAGGATCGCTTTTTCTGGGTTTCCGATGCTATTGTCCCATTCAAGATGGTATGGAGGCAACCGGATGCCGTTCTTAATGATCCGGAGCCTTCCGAATCTAAGTTGAATGATGCTTTTCTTAAAGCCATCCGGGAATGCCCTTCGAGGGTTCGTCCCTTTCCTGAACATTTACTAGTTCTTTTAGGGGTTAGTAAAATCTGGGGGAATGTTGATCGGGATCCGGTTCTTATGAGGAGTGGCATGGGTATGCATTTTCCTTTTTTGCCCTTTTTGCATTTTTCTTGACTTATCACTTATGTGCTTTTGTTTTGTTTTTTTTTTTATTTTTTTTTTTTATTTTTTTTTTTTTTTGCAGTCATGTCTGCTTTGGATTTTATTAAGAGTGACGATACTTCTGATGTTGTGTTTGGGGATGTTACATCTGTTCCTGGTGAGAATGTTGTGGTTAGGACTGTTGAGCAAAGGTTTAAGGGCTCGGGTTATGTTAGTGCTGCCAATGTCAAAGGTTTTTCTAAGTCCAATGCTCCCAAGTCTTCAACTCGTCGATCTTCCCGTCGGTTGTTGAAAGCTGGTCCTCAATCCACTTATACTGAACCAGTGGATTTGAGTGATGATATTGAAGTTTCGGAAGATCAAGGTGGTGAAGCGGGTGCTGAGAAGGATAAAGAATTGGTTGTTCATGGTAAAAAGGTTTCAGGCAAAAAGGTTGTTGCTACCCCTGTTCAGGGTTCTTCAAGCAGGGACGTTGAAGGGTTGGATCCGGAAGAGGTTTATGTGCCTACTTGGTCGGTGAAGAATGATGACAGCTTTAAAGATGCTGCTGTTTGTGCTGAAGCCTTGGCTCATTTTGCTCCTCCCGGTGTTCGAAGTGCTATATCTGTGATGGAGGCTGATCATCTTATTTCTAGGATGATGCTCAGTTCCTGCAACCTTTCTGCCTTTTTGGTTGAAGGTGTCACTCGCTTTACTAAAGGGACGCGGGAACATGAGGAGGCCTCCAAGAAGAAGGAGAAAATGAAAGCTTCAATTGCTGCCATGAAGAAGGAAATCGAGATCTTTTCTGAGAAAGAACTGGCTTGGACCAAGAAAGAGGAGGAGTTAACAAAGAGGCACGAAATTGAGATGGGTGATCTCAAGAAGAGCTTTGAAGCTAGCCTGTTGAAACTGAAAGCTGACCGGGAGGCCTTGGCTGTGCAAAAGAAGGCTTTTGATAAGGAGAATGAGGTTTTGAAGACTTTGGTTGCCCAGGCTACTGGGGATAACCAATGGCTCATTGAGCAGGGCTTTCACCAGGTGGTTACCTATCTCTTGCATTCTAAAGAATTTAACTCCGCTCTTGGTGATGTCTACACTAAAATGCTCAATCTGGGAAAACACAAAGGTCTTATTGCGGGTTATAAGCTTCACGAGTCTGGTCATCCCTTAGAGAAGTCTCCCCTGTACCGTCCCGAGGCTTCCGATGTTTTTAAGAGTTCCGTTGAGCAAATGGAGAGGTTGTCATACCCGTATGTGAGCCAGGTTGCTTCTTGCTATGGTAAGCCTCTCTCCGTTTTGCAGGAACTGAAGCCAGATGGTTTGAATGAAAAGTTGTGTGCTGAAATGCTTAGCTCCCTTTCAAGGAAACGTTCCTACTCGGGAGATAGTGCAGATACTTTTCCTGGGGAATCTGATGCTCCGAAGGATGTCGGCTTGGAGGGTTCAGCTGTTGAGGATCTGGGTCCAAAAGCTAAAAAGGCTAAGAAGACTAAGAAGGCCAAAGGTAGTAGCTCTGGGGCTTCTAAGCCTTCTACTGATGCATGAATTGGTAGCTTTCTTAGCACTCTTAAAACAATTTATGTTTTGTAACCTTTAAACAATGTTAGGTTTTCGGGAGCCCTTAAGGTTCCTGTTGGTTGTGTTTAAGGCCTGTATGGCCGTTTGAACAATAGTTAAATTTGCAAGTTACTAGGACTTGCCTTAACTTGTATTTGAAAGTCTTTTAGGGCTTTCTTTGATATGGTATGATGTTTAGCTATTTTCTGTGTGTTATGTTTTCATACTTGTGCCTGTTTCGTTAAGGCAGTTTGTTTGGCTTTAACCTTCCAAGCCTTTTGGCTGTCTGTTGGTAGGTTAAAGCCTTTGAGGTTTCGAGTTGTTACCCAAGTGGCTTGAAGCCTTGAAGGCTTCTTAGTTTTGTGATCTGACTTGGTTTGTGTTTTTATAATTTTTTGTCTAAGTTGTATTGTTCTTTTAGATTTTCTTTGTCTTTTTGTAACTTTGTCTTTGTCGAGTTTGTGCTGCCCTTATGTATTTTATATACCTTAAAGGGTTCAGTGCTGCAGTCACTTAGCCTTGGTATTTTTAACAAGAAGATATAGCACCTATCCTTTTTATTATTTCCTTGTTCTTCACTTGACTTTATAAGCCTGTATGTTGATTATATTTTAAGGCTTAGGGAACACTTGGTGTAGGCTGTTCAAACCCGTCTATGAGACAACTCTATTTTTCTTAACAAGTCTCATGGAGTTGTATTGATTTAGGAACTCACCCCTTATATAGGTTCATTCAACCCTTGAACCTATTGAGCGATGTGGCATGGGAGCTCATCCCCTTACATGGCCCTTGCCATGGAATTTTTTGCTAGGTTCTCAACCTGATCTTAGGATAGAAAGACAAGTTTGATGAAACAACTTCATTCATTCAAGCAATCTTTGCTTTTTACAAAAGGATATTCATAGTGTTGTTCGAAATACATTTTGATACAAACCAAACTTTCCTGTCTAAACATGGAACCTTTTCAGGGTTTTGCCATTCCAATGCCTTGGAAGCCTTTTGCCTTCTGAATCTGCTAGCTTGTAGGATCCACCCTTGTGTGCTTCGAGGATGGTATATGGACCCTCCCATTTTGGCCAAGCTTTCCTTGATTTTCCTTTTTGCTAGCTTCATTGTTTCTGAGGACCAGGTCTCCTGGCTTGAATCGTTCATTCTTGACTTTCTTGTTGTAGTAGGCTTCCATTTGTTGCTTGTATTTGGCTTTTGGGATTGCAGCTTGATCTCGTGCTTCCTCTAGGAGTTGTAAATTCAATATGGTCTCTTTTTGGTTTGTTTCGGGATCCATGTTGACGATTCGCTGGGTTACAACTCCTATCTCAGCGGGGATCACAGCCTCAGACCCAAATACCAAGCTATAGGGTGTTTTCTTATGGCTTGTTTTTTCGGTTGTTCTAATTGCCCATAGGACACTTGGCAATTCTTCAAGCCAATTGTTTTCGTATCTTCCCAATCTTGTCTTGATACCTTCCACTATGCTTCTATTCGCTCTTTCAACCTGACCGTTTGATTGCGGATAAGCCACTGAGCTAAAAACCTGGTCGATTCTGTATTCCTTCCACCAAACACTGAAAGGCTTCTCAGCAAATTGTCTTCCGTTATCAGTGACAAGTACTCCCGGCAATCCATAACGGCAAATGATGTTCTCCTAAACAAAGTCAATAACCTGCTTTCCCGTGATCTTAGCAAGTAGTTTGCCTCGGGCCACTTAGTGAAATAATCTATTGCCATCAACAAGAATTTCACTCCTCCTTTGCTTGGGGGAAATGGGCCAACAATGTCCATTCCCCATTTATGGAATGGCCATGCCGAGGTTATTGGGACCAAGTCATGCTTGGGACTTTTTGGGATTGGTGCATGAATCTGGCAAGCATCACATTTCTTTAACTGTTCAGCTGTATCACGATGCATTGAGGGCCAGAAATACCCGAGGTTCATGAGCTTTGCAACCACCGACCTAGCTCCAAAGTGAGCTCCGCATATACCTTCGTGAATTTCTTTGATCAAATACTTACTTTGCTCAGGACCGACACATCTTAGCAAGGGAGCAAGGTAACCCTTTTTGTAAAAGGTTTCTCCTTGTAGTACATATTGCCTTGCCTTGACTTTAACCCTTTTAGCTTCTACTTGATCATTGGGTAATTCACCATTTTTAAGGAACTTTTTGATGGGAGTCATCCAGTTTGGATCTTCCTCGGTAACTACATCTTGAACCTCCAATTCGTCAATTGATGGGGCCTTCAACACTTCTACCAGCACCTTCTTGGTAAGGTAGGCGAAAGTGAGAGATGCAAGCTTACTTAGGGCATCAGCCTTTTTGTTTTGAGATCTGGGGATCTGTTTGATGTTGCATGTTTGGAAGGTACTCATCAGCTCCTTGGACTTTTCTCTGTATTTTTTCATGTTGGTCTCTTTAGCTATGTAGCTATCGTTTACTTGACTTGAAACCAGCAACGAATCTGTGAACACTTCAAGCTTTTCAACCTTCATTTCTTTAGCCAGCCTTAAGCCAGCTATTAGTGCCTCGTATTCAGCCTCGTTATTGGTGGTCTGAAAATCAAAACGGAGAGCATATGTGAATTCCAACCCTTCTGGGTTGATCAAAATTAGCCCCGCCCCTGACCCTTCAACACTTGAAGCCCCATCGGTAAAAAGCTTCCAGGCTTCAGGGTTGGAAGGTTCAGTGGTGGTAGTGTTTACTTCAGTGATTGCTTGGTTCGGGATTTCCACGATGAAATCAACCAAGACTTGGGCTTTGATAGCTTTTCGTGGGACGTAGGTGATGTTATGTTCACCTAGTTCCACTGCCCATTTGGCCAGTCTTCCCGAATTCTCTGGTTTTTCAAGCACATTCTTAATAGGTTGGTCAGTGACCACTTGTATAGGATGTGCTTGGAAATACCTTCGAAGCCTTCTAGCTGTTTGAACTAGGGCTAAGGCAAGCTTTTCAAGGGGAGGGTATTTGGTTTCAGCCAATTTTAGAGTTTTGCTGAAAAAATAGACGGGTACCTGGGCTTTGTCCCGTTCGATGACGAGGACTGCACTTATGGCCTCTTCAGCAATTGATAAATATACTGAAATTAGTTCCCCTGTTTCAGGAGCTGCAATGTCTGGTAAGGAAGCGAGATGTTGTTTCATCAGGTTGAAGGCTTCTTCAGCCTCATCGGTCCATTTGAAGTTCTTCTTATCAGAGCAATTCTTGAGCGTTTTGTAGAAGGGTAGAGATCTTTCAGCCAGCTTGGAGGTAAAACGCTTCAAGGCTGCAAGCTTCCCGTTTAAACTTTCGACTTCTTTCCTGGTTTTTGGTGGTTTGGTTTCGAGGACAACTTTCACTTTGTTTGGGTTGGCCTTGATGCTTTGTTTCCCAACAATGTGACCCAAGAACTTTCCTTCTTCAAATCCAAATGAGCATTTTTCCGGATTAAGCTTCATGTTAACCTTTCTGAGATTCTTGAAAGTTTCTTGAATGTCGTCGAGCATTTGATACTCCGTCTTGCTTTTAATTACTAGGTCATCGACATATGCCTCCATGTTCTTACCAATTTGGCTACCAAAGGCTTTGTCAACGAGACGTTGGTAGGTTGCACCGGCATTTTTGAGGCCAAAAGGCATCTTTTGATAACAAAAGATCCATTTGTCCGTGTGAAAGGCTGTTTTTTCCTCATCCTCTTCCTTCTTGAGGATTTGGTGGTAACCTTTGTATGCGTCAAGAAAGCATTTGAACGAGTAACCGGTGAGGGAGTCAACCTTGAGATCAATTTCTGGTAGTGGATAGCAATCCTTAGGACAAGCCTTGTTAAGATCCTTGAAATCTATGCACATCCTCCAAGAGTTGTCAGGTTTCTTGACCATAACCGGGTTTGCAACCCATGATTGGTACTTGACTTCTCGGAGAATGCCGGCTGATACAAGCTTTTCAACCTCTTGGCAGGCTGCCAGACTCCTCTCGGGTGCCAGGCTTCTTTTCTTTTGGACCACGGGCTTGACATCCGGTGGTATTCTTAACTCATGCTCGGCAACATTCCGAGGGATCCCTGTCATATCTTCTGGACACCAAGCGAAGACATCGCTGTAATGTGTTAATAGCTTTTCGAGATATGAAAGGGTTTCTTGTGAAAGGCTTGGATTGACCCTTATTCTCTGTTCGGGGTACTTAGGATTTATGATTAGCCTTTGCTTGTCTTCTTCACTTTTGGAACTTTCACCTTCAACTAGGTATGCTTCTTGAGAGGGTTGAAGGGTTGCTATACCCCTTTCGGTGGGAAATTTGACTGTGCCATGGCCAATAGACACGGCCATGTAGAATGCACACTGCCCTGGCCTTCCAATGATCACATCATAACTTGTGGGGATGTTGATAACCACAAAGGTGAGTGGTTGGGTTCTTTCTTTCGAACCTTCACTGAAACGAACATTAAGTGTCAGTTGCCCTAAAGGCATGAGGGGTATATCGGCGATACCTTTTATAGAGGTTCCCGAGGGTTGAAGCCTTGAACGTTCTTCATTACTCAAGCGGTTGAAGAATTTCTCGAACATGATTTCAGTGGCCGCCCCAGTGTCTATGTATGCCTTACATGTTTGCAATGTTCCCACGGTAGCTTCTACCACAAGAGGGCTAGAGAGAGGGTCTTTCTCCGTTGGGGGGAAGCAGACACACTGAAACTCCCAAGCTTCCAACCGCTGTCTTTTATGAGGAACCCTTCCATCAAAATCCACCATATTGACTTCCTTACCTTTTCCTTCAGCCATTTTGTCCCGGACTCCCTTTACCAAATGAGCGAGTTCTCCGGACTTAACAGCTTCTTCAATTCTTTTCTTGAGTTGGAAGCAATTATTGGTGTGGTGACCTTTTTCTTCATGAAACTCACAGTATTGTGTGGAGTTCTCATTTTTTCTGCTTTTGGGGAGAGTCCTAGGAGGCCAAAAGTTTTGATTGACTTCTTCCGTTGCGAGGATTTCTTGAGGGGCCTTCGTGAGGGGTGTGAAACTTACGCCTTTCTCCCTGCTTGAAGGGTTCTGGCCTTCTGACCTTCGAGGCTCTGAACCCTTTGACCGCCTGTCATAGGAGTTGATGTAACACCCTAAATATTTTGAACAGTATTTAAATGATAATCATATGAACTTTATATAAAATCAGAGTTTACAAAAACATTTCGTGTTTAAAACCATACACACTAGTGATAATACCATAAACATCCAAGATAATGCATAACGAGTTTAAAGTTAACCCTTGCTAGTCAACTACAACTAGTTTAAAGGATTCCAAACATGGTTGACAAAAACTTTTACAACATGATTAAAGTCTAGACAAAGTTAAGTTTAGTGCGGAAGCTTCAAAATGCGTGTTCGGTTCTTGACAACGTACTTGATCACCATCCGGAAGGAACTCATCCATACCTAGGGTCAAACAACTAAAAACATGAGTTATGACATTAGTATTGCATAGATATATACAAACTCCAACATCGAAAAGTAAAAAAAAATACAAGTTTTTCCGGGCTCCACCGTAACTTACGGTGTCTACCGTAAGTTACGGTAGACCCTGAATGCACCTGGTCCTGCCGTAACACAGGAAAGACCCACCGTAAACCTTTTTGATCTCCACCGTAAATTACGGGGTATACCGTAATTTACGGTGGACACTGGGATTCTGCCCTTTTGTCTATTTTGAGAATTTTGCTCTAGTTCGCATACCCTTTAGGCTATTTCCTTCCCGTATGTCTGTAAGTTTATTACGGACATGATCGTTTTGTTTATCAAACCAATATTTGTCTAACCGATTGTTCGGTTACGAGTTTCTATACTTGCATTTGTTCGATGCATTCTAGCTAAATGTATATATTTCAACTTCCTTATTCGAACCCTTTAGATGCCATTACCCAAGTTCCTGGGTTTGTACATCTTGGTATGTTTACTTAATCATGGCCTTATGTTGCATGGGAACTAAAGGCCCGTTTTTCTCGGAATTCAACATTCCGTTCCAAACGACACATTTTATTAACCTTAGTGTTTGACCCGTTAACACGGGTTCATAAATTTAAATTAACCTAACCAATTTATTGGTGTGGTACCATCCATCACCTAGCGAGGTATGAAACTTTCAAGTCTCTACTCTTATGATTTCTTTAAAATCTTTATTTTGACCCGTTGGCTATCTAGTGAAGACCATCACTTTATTGACAAACCAAACTAAATTCCAAATCTTTACTTTGACCCGTTTGATGGTCTAGTGAACTTCGCCACTTTAACAACGCATCAAACGCGTCCTTTACGCTACGACATCATTATTACACAAAAACCAAACATTTACATAATGTAACGAGACCAAAGTCACGCACCTTTAAAGCACACCCTTCCCGCGTGTATCTCCTCCGGCGTGTCCACTTGACGTTCCGGAATCCTTGCCTTATGATCTCCTTGACGAGGTGATCACGATTCTATGTTCATATTTCGATTACAACATGATTTGAGCCTTCAATTGGAGAGTTTAGTAGAAGTTAGGGTTGTGGAAGTGTGGGTGTCGCCCCCTGTGGTTCTTGATCCACCAGACCCCCTCTAATGGGGTGTTTGGTTTGTTTTTAATCAAAACTAATAACAATAGTTTCAATTTTAACAATATTGGCCCTTCTACTTTTATTTAACTTATAGTTTGGTTATTTTAGCCTTAATTCTAGTTATTCATAGACTTATAGTTAACTAGGTTATAATTTCCTAGTTAGATAAATTCTTGTTTATTTAAACTTTATAATTCTAATATAAAGTTTTGTATTTTCGGGATGTTACAAGTCCACCCCCCTTAAAAAGGGTTTGGTCCCCGAAATCGTAATACGTACCAAATAGTTTAGGGTAGAGCCGTTGCATCTCTTCTTCGGACTCCCATGTGGTATCCGCACCCTTCCTGTGTTCCCATTTAACCTTCACTTGGTTAATTACTTTGCTCCTCAAACTCTTCTCCTTACGATCTAATATCGCAAATGGATTTACTGCATAGTTGAGGCTGTTATCCACCTCGATATCATCATAGTCAATGCAAGCGGTTTCATCTGCTAAACATTTTCGGAGATGTGACACGTGGAATGTGCTATGAATCCCACTCAACTCATCGGGTAGTTCAAGGCGATATGCTACTTTACCAACCCGTTCGGTGATTCTGAATGGCCCAATAAATCTTGGGCTCAACTTCCCTCTTTTTCTAAACCGTATTATTCCTTTCCACGGCGATACTTTCAGCATTACCTTATCGCCCACTTGAAATTCAATCGGTCTTTTCCGTTTTTCCGCGTATGCTTTTTGTCGATCCTGAGCCGCCTTTAGGTGAGCTCGGACCAAGTCGATCTTCTCATTCGTGGTTCGGATTATATCAGTAGGTGCTAATCCTCGTGGACCCACTTCTCCCCAACACACCGGGGTTCGACACTTTCTACCATATAACATCTCATACGGGGCCATTTTAATGCTCGATTGATAGCTATTGTTATATGAAAATTCGACCAAGGGTAGATGGACATCCCAACTACCCCCGAAGTCGATAATGCAAGCCCGCAACATATCTTCCAACGTTTGTATTGTTCTCTCACTTTGCCCATCCATTTGTGGATGGTAAGCAGTGCTAATGAACAGTTTAGTTCCCATTTGCTCTTGGAATTCGCGCCAGAATTTAGAAGTGAACCGCGTATCTCTGTCTGACACAATGGATATCGGCACTCCATGACGTGCTATGATTTCATTGGTGTACACCTCCGACATCTTTTCAGATGTATAAGTTTCACGAATCGGAATGAAGTGAGCACTTTTCGTCAATCTATCCACGACTACCCATATAGCATCAAATCCGCGATTGGTTTTGGGCAATTTGGTTAACAAATCCATCATCATTTGTTCCCATTTCCAAACTGGGATATCCAACGGTTGCAACTTACCATATGGCTTTTGGTGCTCCGTTTTGACTTGTAAACAAGTCAAACACTTCTGTACATATTTCACAATATCTCTTTTCATTCCGGGCCACCAATAGTTTTGTTTTAAGTCATTATACATTTTGGTCGCCCCCGGATGAATTGAATAATAAGATTTATGGGCCTCGTCAAGTAGAAGCACCTTGGCCCCACACGTATTTGGAACCCAAATTCTCCCAAATCGAGTCTTCATTCCTTGGTTATCATCCTCCAGGTCTTTTAACTGCCCAACTATTCTTTCCCTTTTCACATTTTCTTCCTTTATAGCTTCAATTTGAGATTTCCGGATTTGTTCAAGCAAGGCCGATGTCACAATTAGTTGCATCGATCGTACTCGAATAGGCATATAATCTTTCTTTCGGCTCAATGCGTCTGCCACTACATTAGCCTTCCCGGGGTGGTAATGTATTTCACAATCAAAGTCTTTGACAGTTTCTAACCACCGCCTCTGCCTCATATTTAATTCCTTCTGATCGAAGAAATACTTTAAGCTTTTATGGTCGGTAAAGATAGTGCACTTCACCCCATACAAATAATGCCTCCATATTTTCAAGGCGAACACCACTGTTGCCAACTCGAGGTCATGGGTAGGATATCTCTTCTCATGAGTCTTTAGCTGCCTCGAGGAATAGGCTATAACCTTGCCCCGCTGCATCAAAACACAGCCAAGTCCAGAATGCGATGCATCCGAGTAAACTACCATATCCTCCGTTCCGTCCGGTAATGACAATACCGGTGCATGGGTCAATTTTTCCTTGAGCGTTTGGAACGCTCTTTCTTGATCCTCGCCCCAAATAAACTTTTCATCCTTACGGGTTAGTTTGGTCAACCGCATAGCAATTTTGGAGAAATCTTGTATGAATCTCCGATAATAACCCGCAAGCCCCAAGAAGCTTCTGATTTCTGAAGGGTTTTTCGGTGGATTCCATCTTGCCACAGCTTCTATTTTCGATGGGTCTACTAACACCCCATTTGCACTAATGATGTGCCCAAGAAATTGCACCTCCCGTAACCAGAAGGCACACATTGAGAATTTCGCATACAATTTCTCTCTCCTGAGCGTCTCTAACACTTCACGCAAATGACTCGCGTGTTCTACTTCACTCTTTGAATATATCAAAATGTCATAAATGAACACTATCACTGACTTGTCTAACATGGGTTTGCAAACCCGGATCATGAGATCCATGAAAGACGCGGGTACATTAGTTAACTCAAAGGACATCACGAGAAACTGGTAATGTCCGTACCGTGTACGGAAAGCCGTTTTCGGTACATCCTCCTCCTTGACTTTCAACTGATGATACCCCGATCTGAGGTCGATTTTTGAGAACCAACTTGCACCTTGTAATTGGTCAAATAGGTCATCAATTCTTGGAAGCGGATATCGATTCTTTACCGTGAGTTTGTTCAACTCCCGATAATCAATGCACATACGCATGCTCCCGTCCTTCTTCCTCACGAATAATACTGGTGCGCCCCATGGAGACACACTTGGCCGAATAAATCCCTTGTCAAGCAAATCTTGGATTTGGGACATCGCTCTGATTACCAACTTGTAACACCCTTGCTATTAATTTAAAGGTTTCCGTATGTATTACGAAAATAAACTTGTAATTATGATTACAAATATGTTGAAAATACAGTTAAATTAAAACTTTTACAATTTAAAAATAATACAACATAATTTAATCGAGTTCGTCGTTTAAAAGTTACGACGATACGCCGTGCGGAAGCTATCTTTTTCATGTGTTCGGTTCTTTTTCGCCACTTGATCTTCATCCGTGTATTCATAATATTCACCTAAGATCAAAACCAACTTAAAGATTAGTTTTGATAACTTAAATATAAGTATAAACAAGTTCTACACGTCAAACGAACAAAATAAATAAAATTTTCTGGTTTTACGTATCTCGCGTGTCGCGGAAGACTACCCCTAAACCTTCGCGGGTCGCGACAGCTCTCGCGTGTCGCGCCCGGATGATGGTTCCCTGTGGACCCCTTTTTTTACACACTTATCAATCAAAGCATACCATATATTCAACAACTAGTTTCATACCATAATTCTTTTCATTCACTAACCATTTGACCCGTTAGTGAAGTTACTTATACAACTAGTTAGTAAGTGATTTTAAACACTTTAAGCATGTCACATAAAGTGCTATTTGTTCCCAACAATCAATACTTCATGCCTAAAGCAAGTATATACAATCTTATGCCTTTTTCTTGGTTAGTAAGAACATTATTTATGTGCAGCGATTTTCTATTTAGCTGCTGTAATTGACCATTTTGACCCGTTTAAAATCTGAATTAGATCAACATGTTCAAAGATGGATCGTAGAACACTCCAATACCTTCGCAAGCATATAAGGTACACCTTCTAACGAATTTTCAATGATTTTATATGATTTTTATAAAATCGGCTCAACAACTATATTTTCATTTTTTTCAACAGCTTTCAAGTTCTGAACAGCAGTTTTAATTCGCCTTTTTGGCCTATTTAACAGCCACATTTGTTTCTTATGATTGAAAACAGTAAAAATTTACTTCATAAGCTTTCCGAAAAGGTATAGAACACCCAAATCGGATAAACGGTTGAATTTATATGATTTTTTAAAGATTAGTCAAAATCCATATAAAAAGCTACGGGAATCATGTTTAGGGTCCTTTCAAATTCGATCTAAATCACCAAATGCAACCCTTTTCCATGGCTAAAACCCTTATTAAAATCTTGGTTAATGGTTAGAAACCTATAACATAGTGATTGTAGCTAAGAGATGTCATAAACATCATCTATTTCAAGAAGTCATCATATGAATCCTAATTTTATCATCTTCTCAACTTCATCTTTGTCAATTTGAGAACTAAAACTAATATTAACATATATTCAAGTTCTATTATGGTGATTCTCGTATACCATCATGTTTAATTTCATACATATCAAAGATTTGTCATAAACCCACTACTCATGAAATCAAGCTCTACAAACAGACTAGTAGACAACACGATTTCACTTAGGCATTTTAACGAATACCTTGCGAGCAAAATTTGTACTCGTCTTTTATCAAGTTTATGGTTAACTTTTAACCATATCTTCAACATCAAAATCACATCCTTATGTCTAGTGTTCATGAACTACATCTAGAACTTGCTTCATATCCTCAAATTTCATAATCTAACACTCTAATTCAAGAGTTTATCATATTGCTATTAAAACCCACTTAGCACCTACATAATTAGTTATCCGAAACACTAACTTATGGTGCTAAATCAACAAGTTTACATCTAGGGTTCGTTTCTAGACTCATACTCATGTCAATTTCACCATGACATTCTACAATTACACAAGAATTTCGTTCATGCATGTTAATCGGAATTTCAAAGTTTCACCAAATAACAAAATTCAACATACCTTGTGATCTCCTAGCTTGGGTGATCACGAATTTATTAAAAGCACCAATTTTTAGCTTGTTTTATCTTCGATTTTGTTGGATTCTTGTGAGTTTTAGGGCTTTGTAAGAGCCCTCTTCTTGGCTCCTGGATATCACGACCAAACCACTGTGTTTGGTTTTTAGTTTGTTTTATTTTATTTTTAAATAAAACATTTTCCTTATTTACCCTTTTAGTCCCTCTAATTTCCAAGGTTATCAAAAGGTTTAACTATTTCATGTTTCCTTTGTTGTTCAACACTCAACTAACTAGGTTGATATTCCTAGTTACTTATTGGGTTCGGGGAAATTATAACCCGTTTTATTTCAAGTCTAGTTAACTCGGGCCTTTTATATACTTTGTTTTCTCAAAGTATTTATTCTCTCTATAACTTATATTGGTTTATTTATTTAAAATCCTACTATTTGCCGGGTAAATTTTCACCACTAACGGTATTTTATCCGTCATTACTATTAACCTGGTTTGATTACCAAACCCGTTTTTGGGGTGTTACAAGTATCAGAGCCAGGTTAAAGAGTAAAGTGTGTTCGGTTCAAGACTTGATCGCAAATCCGGTAAGTACATGTATATTAATGGTTTAGTATGATTAAAGTGTTGAGAACAACACATAGGGTTATCGTGTAATAGACGTTACACCAATCAAATCGATAAAGGATAGATATAGTCAACGAAATTACGGGTGTTGACACGTATAGTGGAAAAGCCTTGTGTTACAATACGGGCGTTTATTAATGTCGAAATTACTAACTTTTGTAAATGTTTAGTTGAAGGATACTCGCATCTGAAGATGGCGAGAGTGTAAGTAGTGACGGACATGACAGAGGAACGGTCCAAAGTATGACAAGTTGAGTATGCTCATCAAGGACCTAAATCGCGTGATGATCGCGAACAAGGTTAATGACATGGAAAGCCCGTTAGGGCAAGCATAACCAGGTGCACGCTTTTAAACTTAATCGCACAAGTAGTAATATGCAACAAACACGTAGGGGAATGAGGATTGCATATATCTGATAAAACCTGAATAGGGTATCTATTCAGGATGATGTTTCCAAAAGAAAATTTAGTAGAAAAATGTGTTATTCACGATTGTGAATAACGAAACAATAATAGAGTTAGTTTATGTGGAAACTCGACGGGAGTAATTATCCAAGTGAATAATTCTTAATATTATACTAATAAGAAAAGTAGAGATCACATTAACGAATGTGATTACATAATAGTTTGATAGAAAGAAAATATTTTATATATTTAAGGGCAAATCAAGTAAAACTAATAATTGTCATTTAGCAATTAAATAAAGTTTTGCGGAATGAAATAAAAAAATATGAAATAAATAGAGGCGTTACTTACATAGGGCGTGATGTGAAAACTATAAAAAGGTCATGTGTGTCATGTGTTAATCGCTTACTCTGGCCAAGTAAGTAGTGGCATATGATACCATGAACTTCTTGTAGTAGACGCATTTACGTCCGATGTAATAAGGACGTGAGAATGGGACGAACTAAAAAGGTACCCAAAACGGATCAAATAAGTAAAATATTTGATAATAAACGTAATCGCAAGCCTGAAAACGGAGGCGCATTATGTTAGTATAACGAGCCCGAGGGAAGGGACAAGAATCAAAGTAAATGAAAATACAAACTGACCAATGAGAATACTAAGGCAAATGGGATAAAGTTTGACTGTCATAAGTGATGAAATTCACGCGGACAAGTCAAACGATTGAGTAAAGAATAAAGGACATGGTCGAATAAAAGCAATAGAATTCGCTAAGACGACCAAATAGATCAAAATGAAGTATTAGCGAATACCAGAAAAGCTGTAATAATGATGACTTCGGTAAAATACCCGATAGATGGGTAAGATTTCAGAAGTACGCGTAAACCAAGGGATGGGAACGCGGGTTAGAAGTCGAAAGACTCGGATTAAGAGTTATGACTAAAAGCCGACAAGATTTTGCAAACATAAATTTAGAAAATTTCGTTCAGTTATTTCAAAATTAACGGGTCGAATAAAGAATAAAATTTGGCTGTCATGAGTGATGGATTCACACGAATATGTCAAATTGGCCAATATAAAGTATAAATACTTGATAGTCCAGGCAAGCGCAAACCGAATAATGGAAGCGCGAAATATTAATGAACCTATGTGATAGGTCGTAAAAGAGTATAGAAAGGAAAATGCAAACCAGTGAAACCGGAGTGTTAAAATCATTAAGATAAAGAACCCGGGTAACGGGTTGAAAGAAAATAGGGGCGTAAACCAAATAATGGTATGAGTGAGGCTGACCGACGCGAAAATGACGCGAGAAGTCATAGAGTCGGAAAGATAATCCGAAAGAGAATGAGTGTAGCCTTAGACAACGGCCAAGGTCAAACAAATTCCAATAGCAAAAAAAATAAAAAATAATAATAATAATAATGAATTATCCTAAACATAAAAAAAGGGGTGCTTTGACACCATATACATATATAAACATATATACATTTAAATAGAAACTCGAATAAAGTATGATCTACGAGATCATCATAACCTACGGGATTATAAGTAATGTTAAGGTCTACGAGACCAAAAAGACTTTGGGTCACGAATCGAAAGAAACGGGTGCCTTGAAAATGAAACTGAATTCGTTTGATTTAAACCAATGAACTACGTAAATAAGGTTTCGGGGACGAAACCTCTTTAAGGGGGGGTAGACTTGTAACACCCCAAAAATGGGTTTGGTAATCAAACCACGTTAATAGTAATGACGGGTAAAATACCGTTAGTGGTGAAAATTTACCCGGCAAATATTAGGATTTTAAATAAATAAACCAATATAAGTTATAGAGAGAATAAATACTTTGAGAAAACAAAGTATATAAAAGGCCCGAGTTAACTAGACTTGAAATAAAATGGGTTATAATTTCCCCGAACCCAATAAGTAACTAGGAATATCAACCTAGTTAGTTGAGTGTTGAACAACAAAGGAAACATGAAATAGTTAAACCTTTTTATAACCTTGGAAATTAGAGGGACTAAAAGGGTAAATAAGGAAAAATTTTTATTTAAAAATAAAATAAAACAAAACAAACTAAAAACCAAACACAGTGGTTTGGTCGTGATATCCAGGAGCCAAGAAGAGGGCTCTTACAAAGCCCTAAAACTCACAAGAATCCAACAAAATCGAAGATAAAACAAGCTAAAAATTTGGGCTTTTAATAAATTCGTGATCACCCAAGCTAGGAGATCACAAGGTATGTTGAATTTTGTTATTTGGTGAAACTTTGAAATTCTAATTAACATGCATGAACGAAATTCTTGTGTAATTGTAGAATGTCATGGTGAAATTGACATGAGTATGAGTCTAGAAACGAACCCTAGATGTAAACTTGTTGATTTAGCACCATAAGTTAGTGTTTCGGATAACTAATTATGTAGGTGCTAAGTGGGTTTTAATAGCAATATGATAAACTCTTGAATTAGAGTGTTAGATTATGAAATTTGAGGATATGAAGCAAGTTCTAGATGTAGTTCATGAACACTAGACATAAGGATGTGATTTTGATGCTGAAGATATGGTTAAAAGTTAACCATAAACTTGATAAAAGACGAGTACAAATTTTGCTCGCAAGGTATTCGTTAAAATGTCTAAGTGAAATCGTGTTGTCTTCTTGTCTGTATGTAGAGCTTGATTTCATGAGTAGTGGGTTTATGACAAATCTTTGATATGTATGAAATTAAACATGATGGTATACGAGAATCACCATAATAGAACTTGAATATATGTTAATTTTAGTTCTAGTTCTTAAATTGACAAAGATGAAGTTGAGAAGATGATAAAATTAGGATTCATATGATGACTTCTTGAAATAGATGATGTTTATGACATCTCTTAGCTACAATCACTGTGTTATAGGTTTCTAACCATTAACCAAGAGTTTAATAAGGGTTTTAGCCATGGAAAAGGGTTGCATTTGGTGATTTAGATCGAATTTGAAAGGACCCTAAACATGATTCCCGTAGCTTTTTATATGGATTTTGACTAATCTTTAAAAAATCATATAAAATCAACCGTTTATCCGATTTGGGTGTTCTATACCTTTTCGGAAAGCTTATGAAGTAAATTTTTACTGTTTTCAATCATAAGAAACAAATGTGGCTGTTAAATAGGCCAAAAAGGCGAATTAAAACTGCTGTTCAGAACTTGAAAGCTGTTGAAAAAAATGAAAATATAGTTGTTGAGCTGATTTTATAAAAATCATATAAAATCATTGAAAATTCGTTAGAAGGTGTACCTTATATGCTTGCGAAGGTATTGGAGTGTTCTACGATCCATCTTTGAACATGTTGATCTAATTCAGATTTTAAACGGGTCAAAATGGTCAATTACAGCAGCTAAATAGAAAATCGCTGCACATAAATAATGTTCTTATTAACCAACAAAAAGGCATAGGATTGTATATACTTGCTTTAGGCATGAAGTATTGATTGTTGGGAACAAATAGCACTTTATGTGACATGCTTAAAGTGTTTAAAATCACTTACTAACTAGTTGTATAAGTAACTTCACTAACGGGTCAAACGGTTAGTGAATGAAAAGAATTATGGTATGACACTAGTTGTTGAATATATGGTATGCTTTGATATATAAGTGTGTAAAAAAAGGGGTTCATAGGGTGATGGCCATTATATAGAATGACCAATCTAACCATCTTATGTATGTTATGATATAGTTGACTCTAAACAAGCTAGGTGGGAGCTTGGAAAGGAACGGGTCAAACGAATCATGGATGCAAAGAATGTTTGCGCGGACGCGAGGTAAGTAAAGCTTACACCCAATTTAAGTGTACGTATTTATATTATAGGTGATACATATGACAACGGATTGTATCTGAATATCAATTCCGATATGAAACAATATGAGTCGGAACGAATAAAAACGATCAAAACCATGGTTAATGGAAAAAGGGTCTTGTGGTAAAAAAAAAATCCGAAATGGGTCGGATGTGTGAATGGGTAATTAAAAACCATGATTTTTTATAAATATAAGTGTTTGGTCGTATAAGCCAAATGGGTCAAATGGTGGTGATAACAACATTTGACAAATATCGACTAACGTTTGGTTGTGAAGTCGTATGTTCACAGGAGTGAACAGGAAGTGGATAATTGCATCGCCATAAGTAGTGGTTAATAAAGAGTAAGGTATAAAACGGGTCTATAAGTTGACCCGAGACAGGTACGCATAAATAAGGTTATAGTTAAAAATGCGATTTTGGTCAAATTAGTGAAAGTCCTTCGTCGTAAAATGAGGGACTAAAATTGACCAAAAAGCCTTTAATGGGTAAACGAGCAAACGACCCTTAGAGGTTGTTTAGGAGCTTATATTATAGTTATGTAACACTTTAGATACGTATAGGAGTATAGGCATAAACTTTCGTGGGTCAAATGCCTAAGAATGGGTCATTCATTTTTCCGCAAAAAAAAAAAAAAAGACCACCGAGTGGTAAAAACTCGAAATAAATGGTTTGCCACGCTAGTCCACCACAATTATAATGTAGTGGAAGGCAAGTTGATAACTAAAGGTGGTGATGGGATATAGACTAAGAAGAAGCGTGATTTAAGCCTCAAAGTGTTAAATACCCTTAACGGGTCAAAACGAATATATAGGCAAAACGGGTTAAGATTGCATAAGAAACCCATAATTTGAACCTTGAAAAGTAGTAAACTGATATAACATGATGTCTATGGTATTTTAAAGATAATAAACAAGTTTGTTTGATAAAATCACGAACGGGTCAAAAGTGTCATAATTGAATTTCAAGCCGAGATCTTGAAATCTAAAATTTTGTGAATTTAGATGCCGGGTTTTTACTCCATGAGATGGAGAATTAAATTACGAACGCGTGGGAAAAAGAATCGCGTAAAACGCACTTCTAAATTAAAAGTTATGCTAATTTGAAGTTGTATTTTTGATTAAAACATTAGCTGGGCAGATATGCAGCTCCCAGACTCAGAACCGCTGGAAAATGGACTCCCCCGCGCCACGCGACAGGGAACCATCATCCGGGCGCGACACGCGAGAGCTGTCGCGACCCGCGAAGGATTAGGGGTAGTCTTCCGCGACACGCGAGAGACGTAAAACCAGAAAATTTTATTTATTTTGTTCGTTTGACGTGTAGAACTTGTTTATACTTATATTTAAGTTATCAAAACTAATCTTTAAGTTGGTTTTGATCTTAGGTGAATATTATGAATACACGGATGAAGATCAAGTGGCGAAAAAGAACCGAACACATGAAAAAGATAGCTTCCGCACGGCGTATCGTCGTAACTTTTAAACGACGAACTCGATTAAATTATGTTGTATTATTTTTAAATTGTAAAAGTTTTAATTTAACCGTATTTTCAACATATTTGTAATCATAATTACAAGTTTATTTTCGTAATACATACGGAAACCTTTAAATTAATAGCAAGGGTGTTACAAGTTTGAGCAACTTGTAACACCCTTAATATTTTGAACAGTATTTAAATGATAATCATATGAACTTTATATAAAATCAGAGTTTACAAAAACATTTCGTGTTTAAAACCATACACACTAGTGATAGTACCATACACATCCAAGATAATGCATAACGAGTTTAAAGTTAACCCTTGCTAGTCAACTACAACTAGTTTAAAGGATTCCAAACATGGTTGACAAAAACTTTTACAACATGATTAAAGTCTAGACAAAGTTAAGTTTAGTGCGGAAGCTTCAAAATGCGTGTTCGGTTCTTGACAACGTACTTGATCACCATCCGGAAGGAACTCATCCATACCTAGGGTCAAACAACTAAAAACATTAGTTATGACATTAGTATTGCATAGATATATACAAACTCCAACATCGAAAAGTAAAAAAAGATACAAGTTATTCCGGGCTCCACCGTAACTTACGGTGTCTACCGTAAGTTACGGTAGACCCTGAATGCACCTGGTCCTGCCGTAACACAGGAAAGACCCACCGTAAACCTTTTTGATCTCCACCGTAAATTACGGTGTATACCGTAATTTACGGTGGACACTGGGATTCTGCCCTTTTGTCTATTTTGAGAATTTTGCTCTAGTTCGCATACCCTTTTTGGCTATTTCCTTCCCGTATGTCTGTAAGTTTATTACGGACATGATCGTTTTGTTTATCAAACCAATATTTGTCTAACCGATTGTTCGGTTACGAGTTTCTATACTTGCATTTGCTCGATGCATTCTAGCTAAATGTATATATTTCAACTTCCTTACTCGAACCCTTTAGATGCCTTTACCCAAGTTCTTGGGTTTGTACATCTTGGTATGTTTACTTAATCATGGCCTTATGTTGCATTGGAACTAAAGGCTCGTTTTTCTCGGAATTCAACATTCCGTTCCAAACGACACATTTTATTAACCTTAGTGTTTGACCCGTTAACACGGGTTCGTAAATTTAAATTAACATAACCAATTTATTGGTGTGGTACCATCCATCACCTAGCGAGGTATGAAACTTTCAAGTCTCTACTCTCATGATTTCTTTAAAATCTTTATTTTGACCTGTTGGCTATCTAGTGAAGACCATCACTTTATTGACAAACCAAACTAAATTCCAAATCTTTATTTTGACCCGTTTGATGGTCTAGTGAACTTCGCCACTTTAACAACGCATCAAACGCGTCCTTTACGCTACGACATCATTATTACACAAAAACCAAACATTTACATAATGTAACGAGACTGAAGTCACGCACCTTTAAAGCACACCCTTCCCGCGTGTATCTCCTCCGGCGTGTCCACTTGACGTTCCGGAATCCTTGCCTAAAGAGTTCAATTCATCACAAATTTAGAACTCTTTCATAAGCTTTAACGCATTATTTCTCAATATATATTCAAATCTGCGTTTTACCCAACATTCTACATTTTAACCCTCTTTTAGGCGTTTTATCAAACACCTTGCGGGTCAGATTTCTACATGATCTAAACCAAGTTCATGACTTGAAATTATCACCCAAATTAACTTCAATTAGACAATATACACATATTTTGACATCAATAATTTCAGAGATTATCTCACAATTTCAGTTTATACTAGAGAAAGTGTAAGTCCCGTGAAACCGGATCTTTCAATGATATCAAACAATCACCAAGTTTGTGCGGAATCCAAACTTGGTGAGATTCAAGATAAACCGAAAAACAAGAAATACGAAGAACACACCGAAAATCACTTTTAAACTTGCACATGATTCTATTACTTGAACAAGCAAAATCGTCTGGTACAAGCTCACAACCAATCGCCTCTCTCTCTGTGTTTCTCTAGAATTTTTGTAACATGGAGGTTCCAAAGGTTCAAACCTAAAAACAAGTTGAAAACTTGTTTATATACATAGACAAGCCCACTTCCCACATGGGCTTCCCTTGGGCCTGCTTGGCCCACATGGCCTAAAGCTTGGCCCAAGTGACCTATAAAGGTCCACAACCTAATATAAACTAACCCGGTACGGCCCAGTTCATAACCATAACCCATTGTGTTAATTTGATGCGTCAGTCTCACACTTCAGGGCCTAACAATCTCCCCCTAGACTGATGCCATCAAATTGTCTTCATAGCATGAATTCAGCAATATCTTTAACGAAGTCTATGGTCATCACTATGCTGCAGATGTTGTGGAAGTTCTTGACTTCTGAACTCTCAGCACTGGGTCTCTTTCTTCAGCTTTTGTGGTTAGCTTCATATCAGGATCTTGATCAGCTTTGCTTGAAAATCTTGTTAAAAAGAATGTGAGAGGAGGATTCTCAACAGCTCTTTTCTTCTTCAGTCTTTTTCTTTCAAGCAGGTTCACGGTACTTCTTCAAATGCACTTTCACTGTCAGACGGTGTCTCGTATCCGGTTCTTCTGACTCAGGTACATCTTGTTGTTGTGCTGCTTCAGGCTTCTTCAGCAACTAACAGCATCTCAGTCTTCATCAACCCCTGTTCTTGATTGAAATCAAGTTCTGCACATGCTCACAAACTCATAAGCAAACATTTCTTATGCAACAGAGGAACGTACCACATGAACACTAGGTACATCCAAGTACTTGTACTCGGATTTCACAATTTAAATTCTTTCAACTTTTGATGACCAGTCAAATCTTCAAGAACGGTTACATTTTTCATTTTAAGAAAGACAATTAAACACTCTATTTTTGGATTTTTGTTTTATAGAAAAGCAAGACACTATTTTTGTATTTTTGAATTTTTCCAATTTTTTTAATTTTAAGAACTAAAAACAAATAAAAACTCAAAATATAAACAACTACCATAATATACAATTACAATTGCAATGGGATCAAAATTCGTTCTCAGGCAGACTAAGGAACACTTTTCAGTACGAGCCTAATCAAACTGGTCTATGCGATTGCCAATATGTTTGTCCACCTAAACTTTAACGCTCAACTTTCAATTTTCAACTTCGTGATATGCTTTAGGTAATATTATACTATTTTACCCGTGTGTCCCATTCCAAGGCATACCCCCGCGATCAAGGTAAGCACAACGATTCATCGTAGCAGGTGAGTATACTGATGTCATCCTTTAAGATATCTTGACTGTGTCTAGGTCTGCATATAATCTGTTTTATCATGTTTTGATTTCTTAACAATGAACACCCAAACAAATACTAATCAAATCCTGGAATTATAACAGCACACTCTATCATGCAAGTAGCTTCCCTACCACATATTTCACAAGTCCAATCCAGATCTCTGAAATTTTAACTGGGAATAGGTTGAGAAGAGAACAGAATAGATCTTTTGCAGAGAAGGTATAATATACAGATCAAATGAGTTTTTCTCAATTTGATATAGGTTTCTAGGGTTTCTTTTGGGCACTTGAGGGCCTCTTTCGGGTGTAAATTGATCTACAGAGCGACAACGTACAGCTAGGTCAGCATGTATCTGGATGCAGCAGAAGCTGACGTTGCCTAGCACCTCCAGGTCAGCATATATCTGGATGCAGCAGAGGAGGTACACGACTTTTTCAGAGAAGATTTCAGAATCAGATCAAAATTGTGTGTATCGGGAAAACATACAGACATTCAAATAGAAATGAGCTAATTCCAAGTGACTTTCTTTCCTGGGGTCATGTACAATTTTAGTTCTGAGCAGAAGGACATCCAAGATATCCCCGGATGATTCAACAATATAAAGACCCAAAACCTCAGATGTTGGCTATCTATCAACGCAAGATTTAAGACCATAAAATCATACGCCGTTGGTATGTTACCCACATGGTACATAGTTCGTTATGTTTATATCACATAGTATCTTTTATCATGTTGAGCGTCAAGCCTATCGACATATCCCAGTAGATCCTAGTCTTTTCAGCTATGGCACCTTACATGTGTTAGTCAAACCCTTTAACACGAACATTTATTTCACTTCCCAGTCCTGCCACACCTCTTTTTGTATTTTTAAATTTTTAATGTTTTTGTATTTTTCTATTTTTTTTTTTTAATGTTTTTGTATTTTTCAAAATTTCTCCCCCTAAATTTGAGCATAAATAAAAACTACCTAAGAATAGAAAACTTTATGAACAAATTTACCTACGAAAAACAAAACAAAAAAAACATGCTCAATCAGTAAAACGGATCATTTTTAGAAAATCCACAAGCACTCTGAATTTCGAGCTGCTGACAGGTTTAGTGAACAAATCAGCAGCATTTGCATCTGTGTCGATTTGTTCAAGAGTAATAAGACCTCTGTCAAAACAGTCTCGGATAAAATGAACTTTAATATCAATGTGCTTGGTTTTGGAGTGAAAGACAGGATTTCGAACAATTTGTATTGCAGCATCATTATCGCAGTAAATAGTAGTGTTAAGATAAGTCAAACCATAATCCTGCAATTGATGTTGCATCCACACCACTTGAGAGCAAGAAGCAGAAGCAGCAACATACTCGGCTTCAGCTGTAGATATCGCCACTGTTTGTTGTTTCTTGCATTGCCAAGAAATGAGCCGATCACCCAAAAATTGACATCCCGCAGATGTAGATTTCCTGTCACTGTCAGTACCTCCAAAATTGCTGTCAGAGAAAGCAAACAAATCAAAATTGGAATCCCTCGGATACCACAGGCCAAACCGAGGTCGGCCTTTAAGATACCGAAAGATCCTTTTAACAGCAGTAAGGTGAGAAGTTTTAGGATTAGCCTGATAGCGTGCACAGTTGCAAACAGCAAACATAATGTCCGGACGGCTAGCTGTGAGATACATCAATGACCCGATCATGGACCTATATTGACATTGATTGACAGACTCTCCTTCTTTATCTTCAGTCAATAGTGGTCTCTCTGCCATAGGTGTTTCAGCAGGCTTTGCGTCCGTGAATTTGAATTTTGCCAGCACATCATCCACATACTTCCCTTGATGAATAAGAATTCCTTGTGAACTCTGCTTGACTTGTAGACCCAAAAACAGTGTCATTTCCCCCAGAGCACTCATTTCAAACTTCTTTTTCATAACTCTCTCGAATTCCTTGCAAAGATCCTCACTTGTAGATCCGAAAATGATATCATCAACATAGATTTGAACCAAGATTTGATCACGTCCTACCTTCTTGATAAACAGAGTCTGGTCTATGGTGCCACGCGTATACCCATGAGCCAACAGATGCTCTGTTAGTGTGGCATACCAAGCTCGAGGAGCCTGGTGTAACCCGTACAGCGCCTTGTCTAGCTTGTAAGCGTATTCAGGATGATCTGGATGCACAAACCCTGGTGGCTGCTCGACAAAAATTTCCTCCTTCACATCTCCATAGAGAAACGCGGTCTTGACATCCATCTGATAAACAGTGAATCCCATGTATGACGCGTAAGCCAAAAAGATCTGGATGGCTTCAAGTCGTGCAACCGGAGCATATACTTCATCATAATCCAGTCCTTCAATTTGTCTAAATCCCTGAACCACCAGCCTTGCTTTGTTTCGAACAATGACTCCTGCAGAATCCTGCTTGTTTCGAAATACCCATCTAGTTCCAAGCTTACGTTTTCCTGTTGGCAACTTGACGAGCTTCCATACTCCAAGTTTTTCAAACTGGTTCAGCTCTTCGTGCATAGCATCTACCCAGCCAGGTTCCTACAAAGCTATATCAATAGTTTTAGGTTCGATTTGAGAAAGATAACAAGAATATAAGCAAGTGTTAATGGTTCCTGATTGACTCCTGGTCAAAATTCCTGCATTTACAGGACCAATCACATTTTCGATTGGGTGATTTCGCTGAACGCTCGTAGGTATGGCCAAATCAGGTACAATCTCCTCTTCAGTGGTGGTGTTGCTAGACTCCCCCTCATTAGGTGCTGTAGTAGTGTGAACTACAGGAGAAGTGACAACACAATCCTCAGGAATTGGTTCAGGAAATAAAACAGAGTCACTAGTTGATGCACCCTCAGGAGATCGATTGACCGTCGGAGTTGGTGTAGGATGTTGCGTAAACACCATTCCCGGTGGATCAATGGTATGATGCCTCACGTTGTCTTGCATCTGTGCTTCGTCTTCCATATCTTCAAACGACAATGGTTGTTTGGGAATAGACACACCTGCAACTGAAACATCACTTGACAAAATGTTAAATGATTTAAACAGAGCAGAATAATCGTATAACCATTCTGGACCAACTCTAGCGTCCGTAGCATTCTCTTCAAGCCATTCAATGTTGCACGACTCGACGACCTTTTTAGTTACTTTGTTGTATACCCTATAAGTAGAGCCTTTAGCATATCCAACAAAGTAACATTCGTCACCTTTGACTTCAAACTTTCCGTTGGAGTCCATTAGTAATAATACACATGGACAACCAAAAATACGAAAGTGTGAAACCGAAGGTTTATGTCCTTCCAGAATCTCATAAGGGGTTTTCATGTGACGTTTGTTTACTAAAGCATGATTCTGGATATAACAAGCCGTGCTAACTGCCTCAGCCCAAAAGAAGCTAGGAAGCTTTGAATCAGCCAGCATAGTACGCGCAGCTTCAATGAGAGTACGATTCCTTCTTTCAGCCACTCCATTTTGTTGTGGAGTTCGAGGCGCACTGAACTGACGATCGATTCCCTTATCAATGCAGAAAGTATCCAAAGTAACGTTCTTGAATTCTGTCCCATTGTCTGATCGAATAGCCTTCACCTTAGTACTCGCTTGATTTTCAGCCAAAGTAATGAATTGTTTTACCAAGACAGCAGTTTCATTTTTGTGGCTGAGAAAATACACCCAAGTGTAGCGAGAGTAATCATCGACGATTACCAGACAGTAAGCTTTCTTCCCAATGCTCAGCACATTCACTGGACCAAAAAGATCCATGTGAAGTAGTTCGAGTACAGCTTTTGTCGAAGGTGCTGGTTTAGTCTTATGAGGTTTTCGATGAGCTTTCCCTTTCGCACAAGCAACACATTTCTCCACCAACATGAAATCCTTGATTGGAAGATCACGTACCAGTTGACCTTTAGCTAGACGGTTCAGATTTTTCATATTCACATGCCCAAGTCGACGATGCCACAACAGACCATCATGCTCCGAAATTTTTGAAAATAGACAAGTGATCTCTTCACACGGTTTCTTGTTCATATCAATGACGTAAGCATTACCTTTCCTTTCAGCTGTCATCAAGAACCAGTCTTCTGGAATAACAATCCCAGGCTTAAGAACATGACATCCCTTCTTCGTGAAATGAACTGAATTCCCTCGATCACAGATCTGCGAAATACTTAACAGATTGTGTTTCAGTTCTGGAACATAATTAACATTTTCAAAACTTAAGACACCGTTTCGAACAGTTCCTTTTAACGTGATTCTGCCTGACTCTCCTCCCGCAAATGAGACATATCCACCATTAAACTCTTTGACATTTACCAGTTGGGATAAGTCTCCTGTCATGTGCCTGGAACAGCCACTATCCATGTACCAGAGGCTCATGGTAGTCCTCCACAGCTGTTCCTGCACGATTAGCGGGATTAGTTAGATTTAGGAACCCAGCCCATAGTGGATCTGGGTTTTCCTTGTGCATCAATATACGTCACTCTCTGCCACACTAAATTATCTTTATTCAGAAATTTTGAAACATCCCTTTTGGCGACATTTTGATGACATGATTTCATTGAATTGGATTGCATGCCATTAGCTTTAGGTTTCCAAAACTGTCTTGACCAGTTAGAATTGAAACTTTCATAAGCGTTTCCAAAAGAATTACTTCGATTACGCTAAAAATTTGTTTGTCTATTCTGATATTGATTATAGCGTTTGGCTGCATTCCAATCCTGATCAGAAGGTCTAGTCCTGTGATAGTTGTTCTTCATTGTCTTAGTCTTTGCAGACATCATGGACTCTGAACAGTGATATCGATTAGACGTGACCTTCTGATTTCGCTCTGATGTTTTCTTGTTCGGTGTCCTTGGGAGTTTGCCACAATTTCTGGCAATGTGACCAGCAATGCCACAGTTAAAACATGTTTGACGTTTCACATTTTGAATATTCTTGACATTTTGACTCTGTTTGCTTGATTTCGTGTGATTTGATGTTTTAGTTTTCTGAACATGTTTGACTTGTGGTTTTTCTTTAGACAACTTTTCTTCTAATGATCTCTCTCTTAGATCAGCATCCCTTTCATTGTTACTTAATCTTGATTCCGAATTTGAACATGTACGAGTTTCATCCAAATGCGTTTTATCAAGGCATTTATCATCTGAAACCGATTCAGGTTCACTTCCCGAACAAGAAGAAGTCTCAACAATATGCTCTTCCTCAATGCATTTGTCATGTGAAACTGATTCAGGTTCTTTTTCTGAGCCTAAAGAAGTTTCATCAATATGCATTTTCTCAGAGCATTTATCATGTGACACAGATTCAGGTTCATTGTTTAACACAGTTTCCAATGGGGTCCCACTAGATTCAACATTAGGGACACCCACTGAGACAGATTCGGAAGAAGAATCAGGATACTCTTGATTTTCTTGAGAAGTCGTTTCAGTGGTTTCACTGAATGCATCCTGAGGGACCTCACCTGTAACATTTTCACAAACATTTTCACAAGCTGAAACATTAGAGATGTTAGGATCACAAACATTAGTTGAAAAACAACCATCACCACACTTATTGTTCAAATCATCCACACAAACATTATCAGTTTTGCCCAAAACAACAGGCTCACAAGACGAAACATAAGCTGAAAACGACGCAAACAAAGAACTAGTAAAAGCAATGTCTGACTCAGTTGGTTCAGAATAACGTTCAAAATATGGTTCAGAAACATTTGAAATAATAACCGGTTCACTCCCATGAACATCATCACACTTTACTTCAGAGCTATCATCTGCACACGAAGATGAAACATTAGGATCAATTGTGCCTTTGTGAACAAAATTCAATGGAGTAAACTTTTGTGGCTCAACATGTCTGTCATGAACAGACGATTTGTGGTTTTTCGAACCATACGTCATATTACTCTCATTTATCATCTCCTCCTCGGTCATTGGTAGATAAGTATAATTATCATTGTACGGAGGAGGAGTCTGAGTGTAACCCAAGCCACGCCCTTTCTTTTCTTTAAAAGCGAGTTGTTGATCACAAAGATTTTTAACCAATTTACTGGAAGAATCAAACTTCTTGATATTTAGTTCATTAATTTGATATCTGTTTTGAATATCTTCCAGTTCCTTAGTTAAAATGCATACCTTTTCTTGAGCTTCTAGGAAATGAGCTGTTTTTACACTCACATCATCCTTTAGCTTGATGATGTCTTTTCGCTGAGCTTCAATCTTTTCTTTATAAAGCTTCTCATTTTTAGACAAAGTAAAATTTTTATTTTTTATGTCATTATAATCTTGAATGAGCTCAGCGTTGTGTATTCTGTAAGCCTCAACCCTTTCCCTACACTCAGGAGTACAGAAAACAGAAATTACCTCTTCTTTGGTGAGACCTTTAACAGGAGCTGAAAGAATTTGAGTCATGAATGCAAAATCATCAGCTACAGTCTCTTCCTCTGGCTTTGGGCTATGTTCACTTGAAGTCATGAAAGCAATGTTGGATGTAGCAGTTTGATTCTCTGGAGCTGATATGTTCAGACGCTCAATTTCTGAAGTCCAATCAAAGTTGACGTTGGGCTGAACCACCAGTGCTTGTGCTAATCCTTGCGGCTGTGGACTTCCAGAAGCAGCAGCATCTGCTATACTTGTCGTGGTCACAAGAGCTCTTTCTCTATTAGGAGTTGCAGGTTGGGCAGGAGTTGCAGGAGTTTGATCTCTGTCTATAGGTGGCTTCGGGCAGTTTCGAGCATAGTGTCCTTCCTCATGACAGTTGAAGCAACGAAGATTAAAGGGCACTTTAGCAGCTCCATTCCATGCATTTCCCCACCTGTTTTTACCTGTTCTTTTCACAAACTTTTGGGCTCTGAAAGCTGCCATTGCCATCTGCCAGGTGATGTCCATTTCTTCAACATCATCTGGATGAATCTGTTTCAGATCATCAGGACTCCACTTTGGTGGATCAAGTTTTCCTGCAATAAAAGCATTCAAACAGTTGATCACTGAAGCTGCGATATCCAAGCTTTCCTTTGATTGTTTAGCAAAGAAGGCTATCATTTCGTAGTTAGCAGCGGAAGCAGAAGCAGCAGTAGAGATATTTCCAGAATTTGGAATTGATGCAGGAGAAGCTGGAGAGACGACTTGATTAGAGGATCCAGATGAGTGCACCTTTGCTGAAGTTGGAGTAGCGGATGAAGTATTGCGAAACATCTGAAAACCACCTTGAGACAATAATGCTGTGTTGCTGTTGTTAGAGGAAGCGGGAGCAATGGAGAAACCAGCAGCTAGCATACTGTTCTTGTAATTTGTTTCTCTTTGCTTATCATCCAGTTCGCATGCCTTAATGTGAGAGATCATCTCTGACAAAGTGCATCTAGCGAGATCTTTAGTCTTCTTGATCATAGCAACATGATGATCCCAACTCTTTGGTAGAGCATTAAGAAGTTGTCGGTTTGTGGATGCATTTGTTGTATGAATTTCTTCCATTTGCATTTGAGTGATCAGCTTCACAAACCTCTGAATCTGATTGTCTACCGTTTCACCATAAATATGGTTGAAGTTGTTGAAGTTTTGTTGCAGCAGATTTCTTCGGCTCTCTTTCATATCTTCGTTTCCTTCATATACTTCGATCAGAGAATCCCACAATTCTTTGGCAGATTTGCAGGTGCGAAAACCAATAGCAATATCAGGACCCAAACCCATGGTTAAGTAGGAAAGAGCTCGATCATCTTCTTCAACAATGAGCACATCATCTTCAGTGTACTGATCCCTAGGTTTCTTTACCTTAAGACCTGGTTCAGTTGAACTTTCCATCATGATTTCCCTAGGACCTCGCAAAATGCTTCGCCACAGCTTATAATCCTTAACCTTCAGATGCTGTTCAAAGCGCCACTTCCACTCGGGAAAATCATTAGCATCAGTTAACCTAGGAATGCGTGTTGTGGTACCAAGCTTTGAATCCAATTCTTGTTGCTGATTGAGGGCAGTCAATTCACTGTTGTTTGACGACATGTTTAATTAATTAGTTAATTAATTAATTGATTTTTGTTTTAAGTCCAAAAGTCAACAGTTCAAATGTCCGTAAATCAGTGTCGTTGCGAGTCGTAACAGCTGGGTCGAAACTGCTGTGGTTGCGAGTCGTAATTGCTGTGGTTGCGAGTCGTAACTAAAACAGAATGAGCCGAAACCAAGGTTGCGAGTCGTAACAGCTTTGGTTGCGAGTGGAGACTGACTACTGGTTGCGAGTCGCAACTGAAACAGAATGAACCGAAACCGTAGTGAATGCGAGTCGAAACCAAAACGTGATGAACCGCAACAATGATGGTTGCGAGTCGTAACCAGAACGTGATGAACCGCAACAGAGATGGTTGCGAGTCGAAACCTGCAAAAGAATAAACGATAAGATCTGTTTACTCGCAATCCCGATTTTTCAGCACTTCCAAAATTCAAAGATATCGTAATCTTTGAATCTGTTGACCACCAACTTCCCGTAAAATCAGCAAACACCTTTTTCAGAAATCAACAAACCAAAATCAGTATAATTTTGATGAATCGGTCAGGAACAGTTTAAGTATTTCACTGCAAAACATGCAACAAAATAGATCAGTAGCACAAACGATTCTTGAATCCGAATGATATCAAAACCGAGCCCTTGAATGGCTTCAATGGCTCTGATACCAATTGTAAAACCCGTTAGGATCTTTCAATGATATCAACCTTTAACTTGTGAAGGTACGGAAAACAATCACAAGCCGATTCAAGAACGAATTATAATAATCAACACAAGAATAATATATGAAATAACAAACCGAAATCTTGCATTCAATGACTAGCAAAGACGGATACAAGACTTCAATGAGAACCGATTACTTGTCCCTTGTGTCGCAACCTATTACTTCATCAACAACCTCTACACATCAATTGAGGTTTGTTTAAATACAAAACAACTAGGCTATACCCTAGGCCCATTGCGACACAAGTCCACTAACCCAAATACTAACAAAACCGACCCAAACATGTAAACTAAACATAAACATAATCAACCCTCAAACTAAGCTAACCTACATGAATAAACCTTCAGGTTCCAACAATCTCCCCCTAGGTTTATGCATGCAGGTTCTTGACACTTTAACCTTCACGATCACCTTGCAACCGATCCTTAATACCACCGAAACCCTTTGTATGAATATGAATAGATGCTGTAACAGCTTTAGTCCAAGCTTTTGCAATTTCTTCATATTTCTCAGTAGCTCTAATTTGATGACGAGCTAACACTTCTAAATCTTCATGAGCAACATTCAGTAAATCAATCTGATCCACCAAGCGAAAACACACATCATCATCACAAACAATCACTGCCTGCCCTAAGCGCTCATCATAAGACCAAAAATGTAGAGACTTCAGAGCACCCTTTGGTATCTTTTTCACCAATGGAATCACCTTCTCTTTGTCAGTTACAGGCCAGCGCACAATCTTCATTCGCTTGTTCGTATATGGATCTCTAATGCCTTTAGCTGGTTTAACAATGGACTCTGCAGTACGCATTGAAGGAAAGCCCTTAAGAACCTCCCTCTTCAACCTTTCGAAAAACCTATATCCAACTCCTCCAGGCTTATCATCTACATAAGGTGCTATAGACAAGTATGTCAAGTCCACTTTAGTAAATGACTGAAACTGGCCTGGATGTTTGTACCACTCAACAGGTCCAATTTTCCTTTTTATCCACCATCTTTTGCGATCATGATCATAACCCCAGCTAACTACACCAGAACGATTTCCAACCTTATCATAGAGAGTTTCACCAACATCCATTAAATGATGAGTTGCATGAGCATCATCATCGTCTGGATTTAGATTCTGATTCTTCATAACTACAAACTCTCTCTTCTTCTTGATTCTCTCAGCCTTCTCTTTGTCTGCAACAGGATCAATAACTCTTCTAAAGTATTGTTCCATAGCAGCACCTCTTTCAGCATCATCCTTTTCAAAAGCCCTTTTCCTGTTTTCAACTTCGGTTGGATCTGAGAACTCCTGTCCAAATTTCTTCTCCAACTTTCCACGCAAGTTATACACCATGTTAAACAACAAACTAACATCTCCTTGAAGTTGCTCAATCTGTTGATCTTTCTTCACAACCGTATCTTCAAGTTGAATAATCTTCGCATCTTTATGAATTGAATCTTGCTCAAGAATAACCATTCTTTTCTTCATATCTCTCATGCTGATAAAATCATCTTCATCACTCGAATCATCATCAAACGGCATTCTAAATGGCTCTTCAGGTCTTTTACCACTTGAACTGCTAGGCATATCAAGATCAACTCTAGAAGAACCTGCAGCTTCAGTAGCACTAGGTAACGTTGTCTCAACAGTGGTATCAACATCAATACTAGTAACCTGAACATCATCAGTAGTGATAACCATATCAGTTCTTTCAGTATCAGCATCAAAATCAAAGATGTCTGCAGCAGCGGTGGTGGTATCGGTGACATTCTTCTCAAACTCAAAGTCATAAAGACCTTCATCATCATCATCAGTAATTACGGGTTGATCTTTGCTATGCTCAATATACATTCCGAGCCGAGGATCCCTCCTTTTCCGCTTCAATGGCATGGAATCAGAATCCTTTGGGTCTTCACTAGGCTTTTCACTTGACACTGAAAGATCAGAAGGAGGATTTCCCATCTTATCAGTTACAGATTTTAATAACAAAGCCAAACTTTCAGCAGTAATCACGGGTGGAACAGCAGAAACAGCAGTATCAACTTCAGCTTCAGGAGGAAGCTCTTCATCTTCACCAGAATCACACATAATCTCAACGCCTTCATCGTCAGAGTCTATTGTTAAAATCTCTGTCTCAGGCTGATCTTCAGCATCCATATGAACATCATGTTCTTCAGCAACAATAGCACTTGCAGGTACACTATGCACTGAAACAGATTGTGCTATTACCGGATTTTCACTAACATCTTCCGTCTCTGCAAACTGACCAAATTTCTCCAACTCAATCAAACCTTCAAACCTTTTCTCAGTTCCTTTCTTTGAGGTGAGAGCACCAAAACATGAAGGACCCATAGGCTTTAATTCCAACGTATTACCAGATCTCTTCAATTCCGGATAACACTCATTCAAAATCATCTGCACAAATCTTGGATACATAAGAAACTTATCCTTTCGAAGCCCAATTGCATTTCTCTTCATTGCTTCCAAGATATATCTTGAATAATTAAACGGCTCATTTGTAATCACACACATCAAAGCAGCAGACTGAGTGGTATTCAACTGATCAATTCCCCCTCTATTTTCTGTCATGCACAAAAGAAACATATGCAGCAACAGACGCCAGTATGGATGCACAAACTTCTTTACCAAGGGAGGAAACTTTCCTTCGTAGCTTAAACGAGGTAGAATTGCTTCCACTGTTCCAGCAGGAAGTTCTATAGGATCTGTTTCCTGATCATTAAACCTTAACACATCTCTAATCATCTGCTCGGTCACTATAACTTTCGTCTCTTGAATCTCAGCAACTATAGCTCCCTTTCCTTCAATGATTTCAACGTTAGCAGTCTTCCAAAAGTCTCGAATAAGATCTTCATAAACAACCGGATTCTCACGAAGAGCATGAACAATCCGGCAACTATTCAAGCCTTTCATCAATGACGCGTACAACTGCTTGTGTTTCTCTGGTGGAGGAGCCAAATATCCGACTTGATTGTGTGAAGATATAAATTTCAAATCCATTTTCTGCACACAACACAAATCAAATAAGTTTCCAATTTTCGAATATAACAGTGATAAAAATAAAAAACTAAACCAAACACTGTTACTGTTCACTCGAGACCATGAGTCGCAACCAAAAGGTCTCGAGTCGAAACCAGTTGTCTGCGAGTCGCAACCATGAGTCGCAACCATGAGTCGCAACCATGAGTCGCAACCATGAGTCGCAACCATGAGTCGCAACCATGAGTCACAATCATGAGTCGCAACTGACCAACATTGAGTCGCAACCATGAGTCGCAATCTTGATGTTGCGACTCGTAACCGTGACTCGAGAATAGAACGTGATGAACCGAGATCTCTTGTTGCGACTCGTAACCGTTGAAGAGCTCTTTTGCACGTGGTTGCGACTCAAATGATTATGATGTACTGAAAACACGTGAGTCGAGACTGCTGAAATATGAATAAAACTTTGGTGCTGACTCGAGACCGTGACTCGAGACTCAAGAGCTTGATAATTGTGATATCCAAACTTTTGGAAATGTATTTATCCCGAGATACCAGGGCCAACAGAAGGAAATCTTTCGAAAATAATGGAATTTTTTAAATCAACATTTAATTTCAAATCCTTTCAAAAGATAAAAACAATATCCCCAAATCCTTTAACAACTTTTAATAAGATCGAAAGAGCAAAATATGATGATTATTTCAAACTAACCCGATGAACACTTTGAATACCGCGAAGAACACGATGAACGAAAAATCAAAATCTTGAATATTTGATATCAAACCGAGCCTAGAAACAGGTTCTAATGGCTCTGATACCACTTGTAAGTCCCGTGAAACCGGATCTTTCAATGATATCAAACAATCACCAAGTTTGTGCGGAATCCAAACTTGGTGAGATTCAAGATAAACCGAAAAACAAGAAATACGAAGAACACACCGAAAATCACTTTTAAACTTGCACACGATTCTATTACTTGAACAAGCAAAATCGTCTGGTACAAGCTCACAACCAATCGCCTCTCTCTCTGTGTTTCTCTAGAATTTTTGTAACATGGAGGTTCCAAAGGTTCAAACCTAAAAACAAGTTGAAAACTTGTTTATATACATAGACAAGCCCACTTCCCACATGGGCTTCCCTTGGGCCTGCTTGGCCCACATGGCCTAAAGCTTGGCCCAAGTGACCTATAAAGGTCCACAACCTAATATAAACTAACCCGGTACGGCCCAGTTCATAACCATAACCCATTGTGTTAATTTGATGCGTCAGTCTCACACTTCAGGGCCTAACAGAAAGAGTCTTAATCCTAGTGTTTATCAAGTTCTACTAACTTATTAATCACCCACTATAGTGATTTTGATCCTTACAACTAGCATGCAAGATTTTGACAAGAAATCATCTAGGGTTTGTCCTTAGACCTCACATTACTTCCAATTTCATGTTTTACATCACATAATCAAGCTCAACCTTCGATTTCAATCACATGCAAGAATTTGAGTTGAATCAAAACAACCTAATTTGACATACCTTATGATCTCCTTGACGAGGTGATCACGATTCTATGTTCATATTTCGATTACAACATGATTTGAGCCTTCAATTTGAGAGTTTAGTAGAAGTTAGGGTTGTGGAAGTGTGGGTGTCGCCCCCTGTAGTTCTTGATCGACCAGACCCCCTCTAATGGGGTGTTTGGTTTGTTTTTAATCAAAACTACTAACAATAGTTTCAATTTTAACAATATTGGCCCTTCTACTTTTATTTAACTTATAGTTTGGTTATTTTAGCCTTAATTCTAGTTATTCATAGACTTATAGTTAACTAGGTTATAATTTCCTAGTTAGATAAATTCTTGTTTATTTAAACTTTATAATTCTAATATAAAGTTTTGTATTTTCGGGATGTTACAAGTCCACCCCCCTTAAAAAGGGTTTCGTCCCTGAAACCGTAATACGTACCAAATAGTTTAGGGTAGAGCCGTTGCATCTCTTCTTCGGACTCCCATGTGGTATCCGCACCCTTCTTGTGTTCCCATTTAACCTTCACTTGGTTAATTACTTTGCTCCTCAAACTCTTCTCCTTACGATCTAATATCGCAATTGGCTTTACTGCATAGTTGAGGCTGTTATCCACCTCGATATCATCATAGTGAATGCAAGCGGTTTCATCTGCGAAACATTTTCGGAGATGTGACACTTGGAATGTGCTATGAATCCCACTCAACTCATCGGGTAGTTCAAGGCGATATGCTACTTTACCAACCCGTTCAGTGATTCTGAATGGCCCAATAAATTGACCAATCTAACCATCTTATGGATGTTATGATATAGTTGACTCTAAACAAGCTAGGTGGGAGCTTGGAAAGGAACGGGTCAAACGAATCATGGATGCGAAGAATGTTTGCGCGGACGCGAGGTAAGTAAAGCTTACACCCAATTTAAATGTACGTATTTATTTTATAGGTGATAAATATGACAACAGATTGTATCCGAATATCAATTCCGATACGAAACAATATGAGTCGGAACGAATAAAAACGATCAAAACCATGGTTAATGGAAAAAGGGTCTTGTGGTAAAAAAAAATCCGAAATGGGTCGGATGTGTGAATGGGTAATTAAAAACCATGATTTTTTATAAATATAAATGTTTGGTCGTATAAGCCAAATGGGTCAAATGGTGGTGATAACACCATTTGACAAATATCGACTAACGTTTGGTTGTCAAGTCGTATGTTCACAGGAGTGAACAGGAAGTGGATAATTGCGTCGCCATAAGTAGTGGTTAATAAAGAGTAAGGTATAAAATGGGTCTATAAGTTGACCCGAGACAGGTACGCATAAATAAGGTTATAGTTAAAAATGCGATTTTGGTCAAATAATTAGTGAAAGTCCTTCGTCGTAAAATGAGGGACTAAAATTGACCAAAAAGCCATTAATGGGTAAACGGGCAAACGACCCTTAGAGGTTGTTTAGGATCTTATATTATAGTTATGTAACCCTTTAGATACGTATAGGAGTATAGGCATAAACTTTCGTGGTTCAAATGCCTAAGAATGGGTCATTCATATTTTCGCAAAAAAAAAAATGACCACCGAGTGGTAAAAACTCGAAATAAATGGTTTGCCACGCTAGTCCACCACAATTATAATGTAGTGGAAGGCAAGTTGATAACTAAAGGTGGTGATGGGATATAGACTAAGAAGAAGCGTGATTTAAGCCTCAAAGTGTTAAATACCCTTAACGGGTCAAAACGAATATATAGGCAAAACGGGTTAAGATTGCATAAGAAACCCATAATTTGAACCTTGAAAAGTAGTAAACTGATAAAACATGATGTCTATGGTATTTTAAAGATAATAAACAAGTTTGTTTGATAAAATCACGAACGGGTCAAAAGTGTCATAATTGAATTTCAAGCCGAGATCTTGAAATCTAAAATTTTGTGAATTTAGATGTCGGGTTTTTACTCCATGAGATGGAGAATTAAATTACGAACGCGTGGGAAAAAGAATCGCGTAAAACGCACTTCTAAATTAAAAGTTATGCTAATTTGAAGTTGTATTTTTTATTGAAACATTAGCTGGGCGGATATGCAGCTCCCAGACTCAGAACCGCTGGAAAATGGACTCCCCCGCGCCACGCGACACCCTAAACAAGACCCTTTTTCCATTAACCTGGCTCTGATACCAATTTGTAACACCCTTGCTATTAATATAAAGGTTTCCGTATGTATTACGAAAATAAACTTGTAATTATGATTACAAATATGTTGAAAATACGGTTAAATTAAAACTTTTACAATTTAAAAATAATACAACATAATTTAATCGAGTTCGTCGTTTAAAAGTTACGACGATACGCCGTGCGGAAGCTATCTTTTTCATGTGTTCGGTTCTTTTTCGCCACTTGATCTTCATCTGTGTATTCATAATATTCACCTAAGATCAAAACCAACTTAAAGATTAGTTTTGATAACTTAAATATAAGTATAAACAAGTTCTACACGTCAAACGAACAAAATAAATAAAATTTTCTGGTTTTACGTCTCTCGCGTGTCGCGGAAGTCTACCCCTAATCCTTCGCGGGTCGCGACAGCTCTCGTGTGTCGCGCCCGGATGATGGTTCCCTGTCGCGTGGCGCGGGGGAGTCCATTTTCCAGCGGTTCTGAGTCTGGGAGCTGCATATCTCCCCAGCTAATGTTTTAATAAAAAATACAACTTCAAATTAGCATAACTTTTAATTTAGAAGTGCGTTTTACGCGATTCTTTTTCCCACGCATTCGTAATTTAATTCTCCATCTCATGGAGTAAAAACCCGGCATCTAAATTCACAAAATTTTAGATTTCAAGATCTAGGCTTGAAATTCAATTATGACACTTTTGACCCGTTCGTGATTTTATCAAACAAACTTGTTTATTATCTTTAAAATTCCATAGACATCATGTTATATCAGTTTACTACTTTTCAAGGTTCAAATTATGGATTTCTTATGCAATCTTAACCCGTTTTGCCTATATATTCGTTTTGACCCGTTAAGGGTATTTAACACTTTGAGGCTTAAATCACGCTTCTTCTTAGCCTATATCCCATCACCACCTTTAGTTATCAACTTGCCTTCCACTACATTATAATTGTGGTGGACTAGCGTGGCAAACCATTTATTTCGAGTTTTTACCACTCGGTGGTCATTTTTTTTTTCGGAAAAATGAATGACCCATTCTTAGGCATTTGACCCACGAAAGTTTATGCCTATACTCCTATACGTATCTAAAGGGTTACATAACTATAATATAAGCTCCTAAACAACCTCTAGGGTCGTTTGCCCGTTTACCCATTAAAGGCTTTTTGGTCAATTTTAGTCCCTCATTTTACAACGAAGGACTTTCACTAATTATTTGACCAAAATCGCATTTTTAACTATAACCTTATTTATGCGTACCTGTCTCGGGTCAACTTATAGACCCGTTTTATACCTTAGTCTTTATTAACCACTACTTATGGCGACGCAATTATCCACTTCCTGTTCACTCCTGTGAACATACGACTTGACAACCAAACGTTAGTTGATATTTGTCAAATGGTGTTATCACCACCATTTGACCCATTTGGCTTATACGACAAAACATTTATATTTATAAAAAATCATGGTTTTTAATTACCCATTCACACATCCGACCCATTTCGGATTTTTTATTTTTACCACAAGACCCTTTTTCCATTAACCATGGTTTTGATCGTTTTTATTCGTTCCGACTCATATTGTTTCGTATCGGAATTGATATTCGGATACAATCCGTTGTCATATTTATCACCTATAAAAATACGTACACTTAAATTGGGTGTAAGCTTTACTTACCTCGCGTCCGCGCAAACATTCTTCGCATCCATGATTTTTTATAAATATAAATGTTTGGTCGTATAAGCCAAATGGGTCAAATGGTGGTGATAACACCATTTGACAAGTATCGACTAACGTTTGGTTGTCAAGTCGTTTGTTCACAGGAGTGAATAGGAAGTGGATAATTGCGTCGCCATAAGTGGTGGTTAATAAAGAGTAAGGTATAAAACGGGTCTATAAGTTGACCCGAGACAGGTACGCATAAATAAGGTTATAGTTAAAAATGCGATTTTGGTCAAATAATTAGTGAAAGTCCTTCTAATTTCCAAGGTTATAAAAAGGTTTAACTATTTCATGTTTCCTTTGTTGTTCAACACTCAACTAACTAGGTTGATATTCCTAGTTACTTATTGGGTTCGGGGAAATTATAACCCGTTTTATTTCATGTCTAGTTAACTCGGGCCTTTTATATACTTTGTTTTCTCAAAGTATTTATTCTCTCTATAACTTATATTGGTTTATTTATTTAAAATCCTAATATTTGCCGGGTAAATTTTCACCACTAACGGTATTTTACCCATCATTACTAAAAACGTGGTTTAATTATGAAATGTTTAACACTTAATGTAAACATTTCAGTTAAAGATGATGGATAAAGGAAATGATGATGCGGTGCCAAGAGTCACCGAGCAAACGAGGGAAGTGATTGCTGAGGAGGTAGGAAAAGCAATCGAAAACAGTTTGTCGGGTTTCATTGACAAAATCCAAAACACGGTATTATCAGTGGTGGAAGAAAGAATTAAGAAATTGGAGGATAATACCAATTTAGCAAAGGAGAAGTCGGGAGGACGAAAATCTTGTTCTTATAAAGAGTTCATGGCGTGCAAACCGCCAATTTAAAATGGGGAGGTTGACCCGATAATATGCCAACGTTGGCTAAGCGATATGGATGGGGTATTCGAAAGGACTCATTGTGATCCAGACGACTACGTAGCCTATGGCACGGGTCAGTTAAGGGGTCAAGCAAATCTTGGATTTGGAACATCAGTTCTTGCAATTCTGATGGCGCGAGCCGATACGGCGCCTTGGCCACAGGTTTCGCGCCCGGAATCAATTCAATTCCGAACTCTACCTCCCGTTCCGGCGGTATTCCCGGTAAATCTTCCGGAAATACATCAGCGTATTCACGTACCACTGGTGCGTCTTCAATCTTCGGCGTCTCTTTATTAGGTTCGTTTGCGTATATCATGAATGCTTTACATCCGCGCCTCATAAGTTTGTGAGCCTTTAGTATTGAGCACATAACGGGACTGCCCCCTTTTTCGCCATAGATGGTGACTTGCTTTCCACTTGGAGATGTCAACTGTATCTCCTTGCGGAAACATATCACCTTTGCATGATGTCGGGATAACCAATCCATCCCTACCACTACTTGAAATTCTCCCATTGACATAGGGATCAAGTCTATTAAATATTCCTCATCATCAACGCTTATTTTGCAATCTCGACATACATCACATACAAGGAAACTTTTGTTATCACCTATTTCTACCTCTAATGGCATAGGCAATTTTGTTAGTACAAAATAAGGATGTCGAATAAATCCATGTGAAACAAAGGATTTATTCGCACCCGTATCGAATAACACATGTGCGGGAATTGAGTTTATAGCAAATATACCTGAAACCACATCGGGTTCCGCCTTTGCCTCAGCAGCCGTTAACTGAAAAGATCTTGCTTTTGCTCTTGGTGTCTCAGTACGTGTATCCTTGTCATCTTTCTTTCCGATCAATTCCGGACACTCAGATTTCTTGTGAGCCGGCTGATAACATTTGTAACACACCGACACCTTCCCCGGGCACAACGCAGCCGTGTGCCCTGTTTTCCCACAAATAGGACACGGCTTGTCCTTAAACCGGCACTTACCCTTATGCCCTTTCCCGCATATCTTGCAGCTTGATGACCCGCCTTTTCCTTCTTGTTTCTTTGAGGATTCAGTCGTGCGTGCCTTTTTCGTTGGGCAACGTTTATAATCTCCCGTTCTTTCTCCCCTCTCAATATGTTTCTTCAACTCTATCTCCCGTTCCCGAGCAACGTTTATAATCTCGGTGAGAGTCTCATACTTCGAAGGAGTCATAAACTCCCTATACTCGGCGCTCAGCATATTATAATAATAATATATTTTCTGCTCTTCATTCGTTATCAGATCATCACAAAACTTCATTTTATCCATGAATGTTCCCGTGATTTTTTCGATGGATTCACCCTTGTGTCGAAGCTGCATGAATTCTTCCTTGATCTTGTTAATGACTGCCTTGGGACTGTGATGTTTAAGAAACGGCGTCTTAAACTCGTCCCATGTCATAGCTTTAGCCGCTTCGCTTCCAATTTCTTTCTTCTTGTTATCCCACCAATCTTTCGCTTGACCCCTTAACTGACCCGTGCCATAGGCTACATAGTCGTCTGGATCACAATGAGTCCTTTCGAATACCCCATCCATATCGCTTAGCCACCGTTGGCATATTATCGGGTCAACCTCCCCATTGTAAATTGGCGGTTTGCATGCCATGAACTCTTTATAAGAACAAGATTTTCGTCCTCCCGACTTCTCCTTTGCTAAATTAGTATTATCCTCCAATTTCTTAATTCTTTCTTCCACCACTGATAATACCGTGTTTTGGATTTTGTCAATGAAACCCGACAAACTGTTTTCGATTGTTTTTCCTACCTCCTCAGCAATCACTTCCCTCGTTTGCTCGGTGACTCTTGGCACCGCATCATCATTACCTTTATACATCATCTTTAACTGAAATGTTTACATTAAGTGTAAAACATTTCATCTATGACATATGGTTTATTTACTTCGGTTTATTTAAGTTCATAACTTGTTTTCACCGTTCTTATTTAATGCACTTTCCGGGTTTGAGTGTGTTAACACACTCTTCCCATGCATTTCCATTCATTATTTCCCTTTTTATACTTAGTAACTTTACTTTAGAACAATTAACTCTTACCGGATGTTTGATCAAGCTTGAACCGAACACACTTGTTAACAACCTTGGGCTCTGATTACCAACTTGTAACACCCTAAATATTTTGAACAGTATTTAAATGATAATCATATGAACTTTATATAAAATCAGAGTTTACAAAAACATTTCGTGTTTAAAACCATACACACTAGTGATAGTACCATACACATCCAAGATAATGCATAACGAGTTTAAAGTTAACCCTTGCTAGTCAACTACAACTAGTTTAAAGGATTCCAAACATGGTTGACAAAAACTTTTACAACATGATTAAAGTCTAGACAAAGTTAAGTTTAGTGCGGAAGCTTCAAAATGCGTGTTCGGTTCTTGACAACGTACTTGATCACCATCCGGAAGGAACTCATCCATACCTAGGGTCAAACAACTAAAAACATTAGTTATGACATTAGTATTGCATAGATATATACAAACTCCAACATCGAAAAGTAAAAAAAGATACAAGTTTTTCCGGGCTCCACCGTAACTTACGGTGTCTACCGTAAGTTACGGTAGACCCTGAATGCACCTGGTCCTGCCGTAACACAGGAAAGACCCACCGTAAACCTTTTTGATCTCCACCGTAAATTACGGTGTATACCGTAATTTACGGTGGACACTGGGATTCTGCCCTTTTGTCTATTTTGAGAATTTTGCTCTAGTTCGCATACCCTTTTAGGCTATTTCCTTCCCGTATGTCTGTAAGTTTATTACGGACATGGTCGTTTTGTTTATCAAACCAATATTTGTCTAACCGATTGTTCGGTTACGAGTTTCTATACTTGCATTTGCTCGATGCATTCTAGCTAAATGTATATATTTCAACTTCTTTATTCGAACCCTTTGGATGCCTTTACCCAAGTTCCTGGGTTTGTACATCTTGGTATGTTTACTTAATCATGGCCTTATGTTGCATTGGAACTAAAGGCCCGTTTTTCTCGGAATTCAACATTCCGTTCCAAACGACACATTTTATTAACCTTAGTGTTTGACCCGTTAACACGGGTTCGTAAATTTAAATTAACATAACCAATTTATTGTTGTGGTACCATCCATCACCTAGCGAGGTATGAAACTTTCAAGTCTCTACTCTCATGATTTCTTTAAAATCTTTATTTTGACCCGTTGGCTATCTAGTGAAGACCATCACTTTATTGACAAACCAAACTAAATTCCAAATCTTTATTTTGACCCGTTTGATGGTCTAGTGAACTTCGCCACTTTAACAACGCATCAAACGCGTCCTTTACGCTACGACATCATTATTACACAAAAACCAAACATTTACATAATGTAACGAGACTGAAGTCACGCACCTTTAAAGCACACCCTTCCCGCGTGTATCTCCTCCGGCGTGTCCACTTGACGTTCCAGAATCCTTGCCTTATGATCTCCTTGACGAGGTGATCACGATTCTATGTTCAGATTTCGATTACAACATGATTTGAGCCTTCAATTTGAGAGTTTAGTAGAAGTTAGGGTTGTGGAAGTGTGGGTGTCGCCCCCTGTGGTTCTTGATCGACCAGACCCCCTCTAATGGGGTGTTTGGTTTGTTTTTAATCAAAACTAATAACAATAGTTTCAATTTTAACAATATTGGCCCTTCTACTTTTATTTAACTTATAGTTTGGTTATTTTAGCCTTAATTCTAGTTATTCATAGACTTATAGTTAACTAGGTTATAATTTCCTAGTTAGATAAATTCTTGTTTATTTAAACTTTATAATTCTAATATAAAGTTTTGAATTTTCGGGATGTTACAGTTGAAGTTTCCCCTTTTCCTAGCTGGACTATTGCTTCGCCAGCCGGATCCCTTTTTTCTTTGTTCTTTAATGTCTACCGCTTCCTCTCCCCGGATGTGGGCTTCAGCCCTTTCGAGAGCTTCTTCCAAGGTCTTGGGCAGGGACTTGTTGAAATCTCTCGTGAGATATTTAGAGGTGATGGCATTCATGAAACCAGCCACTCTCATTTTCTCATCTGCCCCTACATAAGTCAGACATTCCTTCTTGTATCGTTCAATGAACGCACGAAGACTTTCGTCATCACGTTGTTTTATCTGGAAGATTACTGTTGCGTCTTTAACATATCGCCTTTGTTGGGAGAAATTGGCCAGAAAACCCTTGCTGAGGTCGTCAAAGCTTCGAACGCTTCGAGCAGGTAAGTCGTTGAACCAGATTCTGGCTGATCCAACAAGGGTTTGTATGAACATTAGGCAACATTCAGCGTTTGACCATTTCTCTATCCTTGCAGCACCGGTAAAGATCTGAAGATGGTCCTCAGGATCTTCAGTCCCATCATACGTCCTGATGTGGGATGGCATCTTGATCTTTGCTTGGAAATCGTAATCAGCTATCTGCTGTGAAAAGCATGAAAGGTTACTTGGCTTATATGGTTTAGCCAAGTCTTCTTCAGCCCTTGCATTCATATTATTGCTATTGCCGTTATTTCCCTGAGTGGCTAGCACCTGATTAATAAAGTGTTGCCACGGGAAGTTGGCCATCATCTGAGTCATCATGTTAGGCATGAGGTTGAAGCCTTGTAGGCTTCCAGGTGCAGCTGAGCAGCTTATTCCAAGGGGAGTGCTCATAACAGCACTTCGTGCCAAAGGGAGCACGGACAGAGCTTGCTCCCACGTGGTTGTTGTAGATGCTGGAAAGCTTGTTACAGGGGACTGTAGGAGCTGGTCAAGGGTTAGCTCATGTCCCAAAGGAGCACCACTAGTAATCGGTTGGGAAGAGAAGATGGGATGCACTGTGGGATTCATCATTGTGGACAGATATGGGTGAGGGTTTGAAGGATTACTAGGACCAGCCTCATTTCTAGTTGTAAAAGGAAGGGCAGGTGGTCCAGGAGACAACGTTGGTTCCGGCTCGTCATAATCTAGGCGGATTCTCACCCCCTTTTCTCTTTCTCTATTCACATGCTGGTTGAGGAGAGACCTCAATTCCAGGAAATTGTTGGCAACCCCCTCGGGGGTAAGTTCAACACGCGCCGGGGTGTCAGAGACACCGACAATGGGAGAAGGAACTCCGGATCTGAACGGAGTTGGTGTGTTGAAGGTGAGGAACTCGGGTGTGCTCCCCGGAGTTGAGAAAGAAGTTGGTATGGCCACATGAGCTTGGCTACTACACGGGGTAGAGATGTTTGGGATCTGATTTACTTCACCCGGGGATCCACTTCCAGACATGGTGATTTTAAGTGAAGAGAGCTACACTACTAGGTCTTTTTGAGGAGAAATAGCGGCGTAGCCCCACGGTGGGCGCCAACTTGTTGATGCAACAAATAAGAGACCAAGGATAGTAGCTATGCTGGTTAGGCAAAAGGGTTGAAGGGTTCAACTTTGCCTAACGCAGGTCGTGGGGTCCCCCCACGTTTGCAAGACGTGGAAGGAGGTTCACTAGTTTATTGTTGTTGTTTGCTGAAGATCCTCTTCTGAAGTATACTCAGATTCGGATGTGGGAACAAACGGAATGTGTGTGTTGGATGTGAAAGTGAGTAACTCGCATAAAGCAAGTACTCGATATGAATGACCAGAGTTTAAGGAAACAGGCCTGGCCAAGAATGTCCCAACTCAGTAAATGAAGTGTCAATTATATAGGAGAAGACATCTCCCAAAGAGGCATTCATTTGACTAGTGTCCTTGCTTGCAGCGAGGGGCTTACCCTTTTGGGGGTTGAAGCCTTTTGACCCCTGGATAATAGCGTGTGCTCTGCAGACCTGCGTTGCTTTTGCGGCTGTGGGTTGGTGAAGCAATCCCTGGATGTGACTGGCTACTGTTTCCGCATTGCTTTTCCCTTCCTCACAGCTTTTTAACCATTGAACCATTTAACCCTTTGAGCGTTTACGTATTTAGTCATTTTATTTAGTCTTGGGCTACCCCCGTCATCAATTTGTATTGTTATCCAAGGTAAAATCCTATACTATATTAAATTCTACTTTCAACATGTACAGAAACTTTGGGAATTCTCGGCTTAGTTTCCATATTCTTTTCAGATTCTTCATCCTTGGCCTTCTAGGGTAAGCAATTATAATGTTCAGAATCTCTAATGTTTAAGGCTGGTAGTGCCTGGCTCTACCGGAGGAAAGTGTGGGGTATGTTGACCCTCCAACCGGCCAAAATAGAGTGACTGTTTTAGGCTGATCTTTTATATAATACAGTTGAAATGAAAAAGAAAAAAAAAGAAATACAGATCTCGTGACCATATTTAGATTTTTTTTCTCCGGGAGATCGGCAATGTGATGAAGACTTGTCAAACACATACAAAAGTGACAAGTTGGCCTATTTGACTAAAAAAAACCCAATATTATTTTTTTATTTACTGAGTATAAAAATAAGACTATCGAATTTAAGGGAAAAGATCAAATAGGAAGTTAATTTTGGCTAGGAAGGATAGGAAGCCATAGGATTATGACATGTGGCAAATTTTAAAATAAAGAGAAAGGGTATTTTAGTCAATCTCATCATTTCTTCTTCCTTCTTCTCCCCAGTTACTTCAAAACCCACCATTTTCAAAACCCACCATCTCCAACCTTTTCTTCACTTACTATCTCAATAATCACTACATTATAGTGTGATTTTCGTCATCAATCAATGATTCAACCACACGATCAACGTGTTCTTCAGCTTTTTTCGAAGAAAACCCAGTTTAATTTCATTCAAAATCTCGTTTTTTCTGGTGATTTTGAAGATAATCACTCGATTTGTTGGATTCAATCGCTGATAAGTGTTTCTATCATTTCAAATTTCGTCAATTGATGAAGAAACCGGCTTCGATCCATGTAAGAAATTCTTTAATTTCATTTTCACGATCTGGGTTTTTATTTAGTCATTGCGTTTTACGATCTTGGCGGGGGTCCGGGGGCGGCAGCCCCTGGCGGGGTCCAAGGGGCATAGTTTTACGTAACTGGTGTTTTACCTAAAACGCAATGACTAAAGATACTTAAAAATGTGTTTTTTCTAAAACGCAATAGCCAGAAAACACATAAAACTCTCTTATTTCTAAAAAGCAATGGACACATAAAACTGTTTCTGATGCGTTTTTAGTACAGCAATTAAATCGAAACACATTTTTAGGTGTTTTCAGTCCATTGCGTTTTACAGAGAACACTTTCTTTTGTTTTTTTAGGTCATTGCGTTTTAGAAATGAGACATTTTTAAGTGTTTTCTGGCCATTGCGTTTTACAAATAAAACATTTCTTTGTGTTTTCTGGCCATTGCGTTTTACAAATAAGACATTTCTTTGTGTTTTTTGTGCATTGCGTTTTAGGTAAAACACTTTTTTATGTGTTTTCAGTCCATTGCGTTTTAGAAATAAGACATTTCTTTGTGTTTTCTGGCCATTGCATTTTACAAATAAGTCATTTTTTTGTGTTTTTTGTGCATTGCGTTTTAGAAAAATGCCATTTTTTAGGGTTTTTTTTTCATTGCGTTTTACGTAACTGGTGGTTTTTCTATTGCGTTTTACACAACTGGGTTAAATTTTTTTTTTAAATATAGCAATAGTATACTCGTTTTAAAGATAAAAAAACGCTCGTTTTTTTGGTGCAATTTTTATAAAAAAATAATGTCGTATGAAAGAGTTATTAACGTTTAAAAAATTGAGGGGAATTGGAGGAGAGAGAAACTATTGGCTTGGATTGACTAGAATGCCCTTGAACAAACTCACGCGCCTCTTTTCTTACTTTCAATTTCCCTGATTTAATCTTAGCCCTTGATTAACTTAATGAATGGTCAAGATCACTTCCTAGCCTTCCTAGCCAAATAAACTTCCTATTGTATCTCCACCCTCGATTTTAAATAACCTAACTTTAATCATTTGGCTGGCCCGATAACACTTTCAACTTACAATTGTACGGTCTTACTCCTAATTTTCAACTTATTTTTCACTGATATTCTCAAACTAACTGAACGTTAAACCCGTTAGCTAACGTCAGATGCCAAGTCACTACAACAAGTGCCATATCAAGTGGCACGCCAGCAAAACACCACATTAATTGACACGTCAGCAAAAAGTGCCAACATCAGATGCCAAGTCAGCAAACAATTGCCACGTCAGTAAAAATATGTCATGTCAAGAAAAAACTAACTGCGTTAGTGTTCAGTCAACTTAGGAGAGATTACAAGAAAATAAGTTGAAAATTGAGAGTATCATGATAAAATTCGTAAGTTGATATTATTATCAATGAAATGGTAAAACTTGAGGTTATTTAAATTAAAGATCGTTTTTCATTTTATTGTATTAAACTTTATTTTGTTACTTTATTTGTTTATTATTATATTTTATTTGAGGTACCGTTATTTATTTGTTTATTTATTAGTAACAGATTTAAATAGTTACAAAACAATATTTTGAGAATCAGCTTTGGAATTTTCACTGTATATATTTTTTTGAAAAGAATTTGATATTAATAATTTAATCTATTATCTTTTATTTCCATTGCCTTTTTAATTATTAAAATCAAGAAACATAATACAATGGACGCAGTAAAAGAAACAGGGTAGTCCTACATTATTATGACACGTGACACAAATAGTTATTTATTTATTAGTTTTAGAAAGGGTCATGCTAGCTGCACACGCCCAAAATTATTTTCACACCCCAAAGCGCCGCGCTATGGCCAAAGCGCGGCGCTTCGATCGACAAAACGTACTTCGATTGACGTTTGAAACATTCGATACTGTTTGACAGACATAAAGCTGATTATGATGTTTTGTCGTTAACCCTAAGCGCCGCGCTTTGGCCATAGCGCGGCGCTTCGATCCAACTTTTCACTTTTAAAAGCAAACTACTGATTGAGGTTCTTCTTCAGCAAGCTCGTTCTTCTTCTTCACGTTGTTTACAAACATACGTGGGTATTCGAGTGTTTTGTTGTTTGTTGTTTACAAAAAACGATGTCGTGGTTAAACAACTATATTTTCGGTCAATATTCTGACGAGACAGTTGTTCCTGATTCTTACGAGGGGACCGCTATTTCTGACTCGTATGAGAAACCGGTCTCGTCCAACTTGAGGGAGGCAGAGGTTGTATCTGGCATTCGTTATCGTGATAACACGGTGACGCTGGATTTGAATACCCCTGTGGAGGACCCTTACGCACAACAAGGTTATTCGAATTTCGGTTACGGTGGCGAGTACAGCTTTGTACAGCAGGAGTGTGGTCCAAACGACAGTTACGGTTGTCAACAGAGCTTACAAGGTTATTCGAATTTCGGTTACGGTGGCGAGCACAACTTTGAACATCAAGTATATTCGGACCTCGGTGACGATGGTGAGCCGGGGGATGTGTCTGTTGACGAGGAAGGCTGTTACCCGGTTACGTTTTCGTTTGATACGACGCAGACCTTTTCGTCACGTAAAGAGTTGGTGCGTTGGGTACAAGACACGGCAAAAGACAACGGTTACCTCATTGTGACTAAGAGGTCGAATAAAAGATGAGAGAATTACAAGATTTGGTTTCAATGTACTTTTGGTGGGAGCTGTACAATTTTCCCTCTGCTGGGCGGGCCAAACGAAGCTGAGGAACCTCACCTGGTGGTTGCGGTTGTGTTCGTCGACCATGGGCATTTCATACATGTAGAGCTTGGAGGTTGTTATCCAATGCCTCCCCCAAACCCACTCTGGACAGCACACAGAACAGAGCGCGCAGCAGCCTGGCATACATTATACAGGGATCAGATCAACACGTACGAAATGCTTACGTATCGTGCCCCTGACCTTAATGTAACCCCATATGTTCACGATGTATGTTAAATGTGTTTAATAATAATCAGATTCAATACACACTTGTACGACCCAAAATGACAATATACATCATAATACTACAATTAATGAAAAAATATGTCATGTTCAGTTACGGTAGGCGGCTGATACACATAACACCTCTCACAGAAGTACTTGTGCTTTCAAACCAAAATGATACGATATAACGGAATAAGACATCACACGTAACCGATTTGATCCGGAACTTGCAATATAGTCCATATATAATAAAAAATGATGTATAATGGAGAAAACGTAAAATTTAGACTATTATCGACGCGTTTGTGAATTAAAAACAATTTTAAAAAATTTAAAAAAGGCTCAAAGCGCCCCGCTATGAGCATAACGCGGCGTTTTGACCCCTAAGCGCCCCGCTATGGCCAAAGCGGGGCGCTTTGAACCCTCGCTTTAGCTGAAGCGGGGCAGCCTTCTCCCCCATTTCAACCCACACACACACACACACATTAAGGTGCGATTTACACACACATCAACGTTTTCAAGGTTTCAATCGCTAAAAGGTACGATTTACACACACATCAACGTTTTGGTTCAAGTTATGTGTTTCATTTTGTTTGAATTTTGTTTGATTTGGGCGGTATGATCGATCTTTGGGGGCTGTTCTTCAAAACGAAGAACTAAAGCGCCGCGCCGAGGCCAAAGCGCGGCGCTTTGGTTCATTTTAATTTTTTTTTAATTATTTGTTTAATATTATTTGTTTAATATTATTTGTTTTATATTTAATATTATTTGTTTATTATTTAAAATTTTATAAATAATATTATTTGTTTATTATTTTATATTTAATATTCAACGTGCAGGGATGAATTCCTCCGATGACGAGATTGAGCATATGGAGGCTGAGGTAGATGTGGGCGAGGAGGGAGAGCCGGCATGTCCGTACCTGCAGTTTCCGCCGGGGTCACGGGCGAGGGGGAGATGCGCGAGGTTGCGCACCATCCCCCTTGGGGAGCATGTAGGGATAGATTGGAGCCTGCTGGAGACCGTGGGAGAGGCCGCGCGGGCGCGTGAGATAGTTGGACTAGATACTCCTTGGTCGCGCCTATTTGAGTTAGCGATGGAGGACTCGTACCCTGAGCTGACGTGGGAGTTTCTTTCCACGTTTACATACGCGCCGCATCCGGTGGATTACGTGGAGGACCCGGATTTTCCTGTCCACGAGGTTACATTCCGTCTCGCCGGTCAGGAGTTTGAGATGAGTGTGCGGCAGTTTGCTGTCCATACAGGTTTGTTTAAATAATATTATTTATTATTATTATATTTAATATCATTTGTTTATTTAATGTTATTTGTTTATTTAATATTATTTGTTTATTATTATTATTTGTTTATTTAATGTTATTTGTTTATTTAATATTATTTGTTTATTATTATTATTTGTTTATTTAATATTATTTGTTTATTATTATTATTTGTTTATTTAATATTATTTGTTTATTATTATTATTTGTTTATTTAATATTATTTGTTTATACAGGTTTGTACACAGAGGCCGAGCTCGATACTGATTTATATACGCAGGCAGTTACGATGATGGACAGGCAGACGCTTATCAGTTTCTGGAGGGCCATTTCCAGGGTTCCCTTTGGGAGATCCTGGCAAAAGGCCACCACCATCAAAGACCCCTTGTTCCGATACCTTCACCATGTTATCGCGTCAACTATCGTGCCGCGGGAAAACAGCAGGGAGAAGGTCAACCTCAGTGACCTTTTCTTTCTATACTGTCTACTGCGACGACAGCCCTGCGATCTAGCAGCCAGCCTGGCAGATTACTTTGCCACAGCATACCACCGGCAGCTCCGCGGGTGGGTGCACACTGGCTCATACATCACCGCCATCGCACGCTCGCTCGGGATCGTGCCCGAGGGAGATCCGGTGCTGTCCGATCCGGTCCCGTCTACCAGGTTGGGCCGCGCGTCAGTTTCTAGCATGCAGATCACCCGTCGCTTTGATGTTGGTCTGAGGTTTAGGGGCCAAGACGGGCTGATTTGGCAGCCGGAGCCGGTGCCGGAGGTCATCCCGGTTGTTATTGAGTTGAGGCCTGGAGTGTTGGCCCCTCCTGCTGAGCAGGCGGCCGCTCGGCAGGCTCAGCTACAGGCTCTGGGACTCGATCAGTTCCCGGGCCAGCCTCAGGCTGAGGCTCAGCCTGTATTAGAGGATCCGGCTCAGGAGGAGCATATCGAGGAGATCCCGGTACCACCAGTTCAGCCAGCTCCTGAGCCGCCACAGTACCCGCAGCACGTTTACGCTGACCTGCCTCCGGTAGCGCGTGAGGTGGCTCGGGACTTCGACCGGCGCCTCAGACGCCAGGCCGCATGCCAGGACTAGATCATCGAGACGCTCGTTTCTCTACGAGAGTTCGCTGGGTTGCCTCCACTTCCCCTCCCACCGTCCCCACCGCACGAGGATTAGTACCTTAGTTTGTTTGTATAGTGTTTTGTTATGTATTATGTAGTCAGTTGTACCTTTTTGTTTTGTATGTACAAACTGATATATATTTACATCACGTTGGTTTTGGATTGTTTACGTTTAATTCTTATGGCTTTCGGTACAATTTATTTAACGTGTTCGTTTAATTTAACAAAATAAACTAGGTTAACAGTTTATAAAGACGCACTTATATTATATACGTTCTATAAAAATAATGACGTAAAAAAACGTAATTATAAAACAACGTATTATAAAACTCAAATACAATTTTTTCCTTCAAAAAACACTACCAAACTAACCCACATCCCACCTATTTCAAAAAAAAAAACAACACAACTTCCAGCCAACACTTTTTGTCTTTTTGCACACTCAAAGCGCCCCGCTATGGCCAAAGCGGGGCGCTTCGAGTGTGCAAATAGACTAAGGCCGTGTGCGAATAGACCAGGCCTTTAGAAATACGAAATAGCTTGTCATGTATTACATGTTCTGGTCGCCACTGTAGAAGTCAAGAGTGCTATTGAGTCGGTTCAAAGTCAAATGCATGAATTTATTTGTAGGCTTAGGCAATTTACACACCCTTTTATTCGTACACCTCAAAACACCCCGCTTTGGTCAAATTGGAGCGCTATAGGGTAAAATCAACAGACAAGGGCTGAGTTTGTCAGTCCTTATCTGATGACCTCGTACCAAAGCGCTTCGCTTTGGGCAAAGCGGTGCGTTTTGGGCTGGCTGTTTATTTTTGGGGGAAAAGTGAGGTTTTGATGGAAAAAATGGGTTGTTGGTTTGTTGTTTGGTTGTATTTGGTTGTGTTTTTTTGTTGAAAAGTTGTAGATTTTTGTTTTATTTTTATAAAACATATATAATTTAAAGTTGTTTTATTTTTACAAAACATATATAATTTAAAGTTGTTTTATTTTTACAAAACATATATAATTTAATTGTCAGTATTATATATATTCCTCTTCACATTGTATGAATCAGAAAAGGAAAAACACTACCAGAGGTGAACCGTCCAGAAGAAATCGTAGGCTGATACATAAAAATACATATAACATGTTCTCGTCTTCAGAATCAGACGAAGGTTACAAACACTCAGAAAATCACCAAAATGATATTGAAATTTTTGAGCCTTCGGTTATATTTTGGGAAACATGAAAGAAGACCACCTCACGAAACGATGTTTCATAATCATGGAAAACAAAGAAATTTGATCTTTGAATAGATCAAAGATTTCGGTACAACTTCAAGTTATGAAGATCACTCTACAGAAGTTGATCATGACGGTTGCAATAAAACGGAACATAATCCCAGATTGTCTAGAGAATCGCCTTTATCGTGTGTCATATGTTGGACGTAATATAGTTCAACTAGAGAAGTTCTGCCATGTGGACATCGCTGTGTTTACATGCAGTGTACAGTATTTTAAGGATGCATTCCACAGTAAACGATGGGCCTGATATTAGGGGAACTATAACTATGGTAACAACTATAAAGAAGATATCTTCAACTGCGTTCATGGTCTTATTTTCGCGCATGTAATAGGTAAAATCTTTTTTGGCGAGAAAGTTTTCGAGTTGTAGCATTGGAGATTCTTCGACCCTCTTTCCGGCATTGATCTTCTGAAAAACATTGTGTACATCTTTAGGAATAATCTTTTTATCCAGATTTTTTTCGTTAACGTACGCCAGATGTTACGGTTTGGAATATCCTGCTCTACCAGCTGCTGAATCACTCTTTTATCCTCCGAAGAAAGCCTTCTCGCATACGCGTGACCCTCCAAGTTTTCAATAGGAGTGCGGTTTTGCCTTGCGTCCTTCACCTCTATCTTCCAAACACTTCTCTTTGCTTCCGTAAACCCTATCAACTCAAACGGGCAACCTGTTTTCTTGCTACCTATTTTCCTCACTGTAGCTACACTCTTGTACTCCCCACCAAGACTACATTGAAACCAAACCTTGAAATTACTTCCTCTTATTCGACCTTTTATTCACAATGACGTAGCCATTGTCCTTTCTCGTCTTCTGTACATAATCCACCAACTCATCACATGACGAAAATTTTTGGTTTGTATCAAAAGAAAATGTAATTGGGTAAGAGCATTCCACATCCTGCTTAACACCCGCTGCCTGGTCGGGATAATCTTGTTGTACATAGTTACGCTAACCACCGTAACCGTGGTCGGGATAGTCTTGCTGTACATAGCTCCGCTCACCACCGTAACCGTGGTCGGGATAGTCTTGATATACATAGCCCTGCTCACCACCGTAACCGTGGTCGAGATAGTTTGGCTAACCGTACGGATATTCAGCCTGAGGATACAGTTCACCTTCGTATCCATAATTCGAATCACCGTGTTGTGCGTCGGAGTCTTCCACAGGAACATTCAAATCCAGCTGCACCGTATTGTCACGATAACGAATGCTAGGTACAACCTCCTCCTCCCTCGTGTTAGAAGGAATAGGTATATCATACGAGGCAGAAATAGCGGTTCCCTCGTAAGAATCTGGAACAACGGACTCCTCAGAGTATTCACCTAAAATGTAGTTGCGAAACCACGACATCGTAATCACTGAAGAAATGCTCTCCTCAACAGAATTTTCACAGTTCAAACAAAAACCCCAACAGAACCTCAACCTCAATTTTTTGAAATGGATGAATTTTTTTTGAGGATACGAGATAGAACGCATGGCCTGCCTCTTAAATGCATGAAATGGGAGTCAAAGCGCCGCGCTTTAGCCAAAGCGCGACGCTTAGGGTTCAAGTGTGACAGTTTTCCGGAACATCGTACATAATATAACATCGCATCAAGTCTCATCACCCTTTGTCTGCAGAAAGAACCGTAAACGCCCCGCTTTGGCCAACAGGCTTAAACGCCCCGCTTTTGTCTGGAAAACAGGCTTAAAAGCCCCGCTTTGGCCAAAGCGGGGTGCTTTGAGGGTGTGGAACTAAGGTTTGGGGTGTGTGAATATCAAGGTCCTATTTGTATCCTGTAAGAAAGTTTTGGCCAAAGCGGGGTGCTTTGAGGGTGTGGAACTAAGGTTTGGGGTGTGTAATTACCCAATTACATTTTCTTTTGATAAAAATAATGTACATAAACACATTTTTTAAGCGTCACTGTTGTCACATCTCTATATCTTATTCTTACACCTTTTTCACTATATTTCTCTATCTGTATATTTGTGTATGCGTAGAAAGAGATAGAGATGAGAGATGTGTGAATATTAACTCATTTTTTAACGGCGTTTGCTTGTTGTACTTTTAGTTTGAGAGTTAATATTCACACATTCCTCCTCTCTATCTCTCTCTATACATACATAGATATATAGCGGAGAGTTCAAATGAGAACAAATCACAAATTAAGAATAAAAAGTATAAAGAGCACACAGGTAATTTAAACCAATCATTTAGTTAGTCTATCCTTTATTTTTACTATTCTAATTAATGAACTTTAATCATTTAATGAGTCTATCATATAAAATAGGGTAAATTACACTTTTCGTCCTTTATGTCTGTAACAGATTGCAATAGATAGCCTTTAACTTCAATAATTACAGTCATAGTCCTTTATTTGTAAAACTCATTACAATCTAAGTCCTTTAACCCTAACCAAGTTAATTTTTATAGTTAAATCAAGTCACATGAATCGCACATGAGGGCAAATTAGTCCTTTCAGTTTTTTAATACAGAAAATAAAAAATAAAATAATACAACACCTAACTTCTCAATCTTACTCGTATCTTTCACTATCCTCTCCATTAGCTCTCTCTCTCTTTCTTATCATTCTATCACCACCATAAGAAGCACAGCTTGACACCACCACCACGCCTATAACCTACCACCACCACCACCACCACCAAAAAACGTACCACCTCCAGTGGCGAAGCTTGAGATTTCCGACAGGGGGGTCGAAAACGTATATACCCAGAAAATTCTATATAACCCGGGGGTCGAAAACGTATATACCCAGAAAATTCTATATAATCGGGGGGTCGAAAACGTATATATCCAAAAATTTCTATGCGAAAGCTACATACATAACACTACTAAGCGAAAAATTCGGGGGGTCGGGCGCCCCCTCCGGCCCCTTCTAACCTTCGCCCCCTGACCACCTCTACTCGTGACACCCAACTGTGACAACCACCACCAAGATCTGCCGCTGCCACCACCCCATCACCTTCACCCCCTCCATCTCTTCACCCGTGACCAAACCACCACTACCACCAGATCTGCCGCCATCACTTACTATGTGTTCTAACAGAAGCAGATGTGTTCAGTGCCAGGGAGAGTAGAGCAGAAGTTGGTTTGAGTAAAAAGGTACGGTACAAGTGTTAAAAGCCGATGATAAATGAAGATTCTCCTCTTCATATATTATTATCTCATTTTTTTCTATCACACGCTTGTTTCCGTAAAATAACTCCCCACCATTACCAAACAACTTTCTAAGATTTCCATTTATTTTTCAAATCTTGTCACAGCTATAACTTTTGAGGATTTCGAATTTGTGAGCCAGATTTGGGGGTGTTTGGTGGTGGTTACAGATAGTGGTTATCGGACCTGAGCTAAATTTGGTGGTATTTGATAGTGGTTGTCAGTTTAGGATATGTCAACTAGATTTGGTGGTGGTTAATGGTGGTCAGAGGCGGTGGTTTTATTCTAGAGGATTGAGGGTTGAGGGGGAGAGTGTGAGTTGAGAGAGAGATGGAGGGGGGTGAGGGTAAATATTACAGTTTTGTTCTAAATTTTAATTTAATTAAATTGGTAAAAGACTAAACTTTCCTTATGTGATAGGATTTAACTGAAAATTTTAACCAAGTTAGTGGTAAAGGACGTATGGTATAATGAGTTTTCCAAATAAATGATTGTGACTGTAATTATTAAAGTTAAAGGTTATCTATTGCAATCTGATACAAACATAAAGGACGAAAAGTGTAATTTACCCTATAAAATAATTGTGCACCTTACACAATAAAAACAGTTTTTTCACATGATCCTATATATTCAACGTTTTCTACACCATAAAAAACAAAGTTCCCTACACCATAAAAATAATGCTATGGTGTAGGGTACAAAATGTGTAGGATCACAAAATTTTTAAATAATTTTGTGAATCATAGTAAAATGTGTGTAGGACACAACATTTCAAAAAATAATTTTGTCACTCCTAATAAAATTGATGTAGGACCAAACACATTAATGGTGATGAAGAAGAAAATTATGGTGACATTAATGAGACTTGAGTACCCATTTATAATATTTATTAGTTTTCTACATTAAATTGTCTATCATATCCTTATTAACTAAACATTAATTAAAGGTGGATAAAAATGATATCTTGATTCACAACCATTGATCAAAAAAATATAGGGTAACATCACATAACAGCAAATATAATCATTACTCAATTATTATTATTTTTTCATTAAATTTTTAAATTTATAAAATTTAAAAACAAATAACACTACATTAAAATTTAAAAATATTACAATAATTTAAAAGACATTACCATGAAATATATTTAAGACTACACGTCTTCATCGTCGTTATCGCCTTCTTCTTCTTCTTCTTCTTCTTTGTTATCTCCGTCATCCAAACGTCGTTTTCAAAGCCCCCAACTTCTTCTTCTTCTTCATCTTCTACTTCTTCGTCGCCGGTGTGTCTAATGGGGCGAATCGCCCAAGCATGCTCGACGAAATCTGTAACACCCTGTGTTTTCGAAGCCAAAGTCAAGTCAAGGTCAAAGTCAACGACCGATTTCGCGCGACTTGATTAGTAGTGAGTTTCTTTTAAATGTTTATTTCAGTTGTATTATGTGGAGTAAGTGTCAATGATTACAATAGTCGATGTGTGTTATTCGATATCTAATCGACTTACGACTGTGAACTATAGGAAGTAAGAATGCGATAAAGTTAACTAAACGATAATCAAACTATGCTAATCAAATCGACATCGAATCGAATCGCAACTCGAACTACGCATTTTGGTTATCGTTATACGTGTGTGTGCCTTATGTGTTACTTGTGCATGTTTATTTATGATATGTTGTGATAATCAATCGAAACGCAATCGAACTCGAAACGCAATCGAAAATCAAAAATCGAAACGTAATCGAAACTCGAAACGTAATCGAACTCAATCGAAATCGAACTCTGATAATTAGTGGAGAAGAGACATCACTAGATATGAATAGTTGGGATTAAAAGTAATTTGACTAGGAAACTCTATCGCATTCGAATCGCTCGCAATCGAAATCGAAACAGCAAGAATCGTTGCGCCAAACACCCGAACCAAGTGCCATCCAGCCGGATTGCCAATCCGACCGGGCTGCCACTTGGTCATGGTGCCATATGTCATCCGACCGAGATGACATCCGACCGGATAAGTCACCCGGGCGAGATGCCATCTGACCGACCCACACTTTCCTCTTTGGGTAACTCTATAAATACCCATGTCACTCTCAAACCTTCTACTTTTGGAAACTCTCTGACCGAACAGCACGCTCTCCTCACCTTTTCTTCGATTTCTCTCGATTCCGGTAAGATCTCACCCTAAATCTTGTACTTTTTTGTTCTACACGCACTCCTACACCTTTCTATCTTTTGAATCTTAACTTTTAACCGTGAAATCACTAGATTTGAGGTGTTCTAGGATGACGTCATCATGGTGTTCTTGAAGAACTTCATGTTTTGGCCTCAATCCACTAAAAACAACTTAGATCTAATCGATTTCCACACGAATACACAAAGATCTTTCATAGATCTAAACATAATCATAGTGAAAAAGGATTGAAAGATGGTTTCTAACTTTCTTTCAACTCTTTTACACTCAATGCACTCAAAACCGATAGATTCGGACCTTGTTCTGGTCTTCTACTCATTCGCGGTGTTGTACTAGTTCAAGATCTGGATTCTACTCACGAGACCACCGATTTCGGGTTAACCAAGAACAACCGTCATGAACTGGTTAACTGGTCGAACTAGGGTGATTCCTGTTTGATCGGGTCACTTGGGTTAAGATGGGGTTCCGTTGGTTAGCACGTTGTCAAAACATCTCGGTAAAACCAACAAACAATCAAAACGGCCAAGTGAAAGACGAACGGAACGACCAGCATGGGGTGCTATCCGACCGGACTACTGTCCGAACGGATAAGTCATCCGAGCGACTAGGTCATCCGAACGGATTACACCTTGGGTCCCACAGTTAACCAACTTTATCTAAAGTTTGAGTATTGAACGAGTTGCTGTCCGATCGGACTACCTACCCGACCGGATTACTCTTCGTATCATGAGATACTTGGGCTTAAACAATTTTCCACATGTTCAATGCACTAAGGATGCCACCCGACCGGACAACTTGTCCGATCGAGTGACAACCTGTTGAGGATTTGTTCTCACTAAGTAACCTTACCATTTGAGTCGCCATCCGACCGGATGAGACATCCGAGCAGACTGTCGTCTGCGCGATTGACCATCCGATCGACCGACTTGAAAGGTAGAGATACTTCAATGTTTTCAAAATGCTACAACGAAAACTTCAAAGGACAAGCCATCATACACAAACACATCAAAGGAAGAAACAATCAACTCGAATAGTCATCCGACCGAACAACCTGTCCGACCGGATTGACCACCCGAACGGATTGTCATCCGCACGACCAGACCGTCCGATCAGATTACCAATCCGACCGAGCTGCTGTCCGAGCCACTTATACCTTGCATCATTTTACGCGTCACTTATCGTTATGCTATCGTTCTGATCAGGCTAATTCCTCTTTAAGCGCTCCCTTCAATCCATCATCGCTGTGAATATACTCGATCCTTTTTTGCTTTACGCACTTTTGGGTGTTACATACGTTACGAATATTCAAATCACAATCAACACACTACTCAATACTATTTGAACGCTAACCGTTAATGCATGTTGTACGCGGCTTATGAATGCTTGTTTGTTATGTTTACACATGGAATGTTGTCTACCTGCCTTAGCAACGATAGTACTATAGTTAGGACTCAGCACCTGTTCGCAGGGGTTGTTAAGGACAATTACTTGCATGGATTACGGTGGTAATCATGTATTGCGAACTGCCTCAGGCAGTCAACCCGCAGTCATTGGTATCGATGGATCTATGTCGATAACTAACGTGCTTCATTTCTCTATGTGTACGTACTGGTTATGCGTAAACGAAATTCGAACTTTATATGCTATTATCAAACTTGTATGCTCACCTTTACATTATATGTATTGACTTTATTTTAACGTATGTGACAGGTGCTTAAGATGCACATCTGCTAGGAAATCGAGGCTAGAATAAGGCTCTAGAGGCCAACAAATAGTTGTCTGTACAAATTAAATCAAGGGTCTCTAGAAGCAGATAAACAATTGCTCTACTTGAAAATCTGAGTTGTGGGAATAGAACTATTTGCCTAGATTTTGTCTGTAATAATTTGTTTACCTTTTGAGACATGGTATGGGACATGTTATTTTAAATTGATTGGTAATGATAATTGTTATGGAAACTTCTGGACAATCTGTTTCGCTCAGTGCCATACCCCGATGTTTTCGCCATCGGTTGGGGTGTGACAAATTGGTATCAGAGCCATAACTATAGGGAATTAGGCAAGACAAGACCTAGTCCGGGTCGATGTCTTAGAGACCTAGTCTATAGTTAGGAACCAACAGACTGACTTGTGCATATCCGTTAGGGATTATGTATGAGCTTACCGTTATTTCTCGCTATTCTCGCTTATGCTACACTATCACTGCTCTCGCATTTTCAACTGTAAAGGAGCAACTAAGTCAAGATTAGGTGTGAAAACCGCAAACTCTCGACTAAAGTTGCCAATCAACCCATGTTTCATCTACAAACGAGGAGAATTATGCCAAATCAGGAGTGAAATCCGTATTTTGATGAATAATCTCCTCTATTTCATGAAAAACAGGAACGGAGTTGTTAAGCTAGGGGTGAAACCCTAACCTTAACGACTTATTCTGCTCATTTTACAAAACTCTCACCAAAGTTTCGACGGACTCCAACGACCTGAATTCATAATATGACTAACGGGATGTGTGCCAAACGCCCAAGAATCAAGGAAAAGGCATAGTCCTGAAGGTCAAGTGTGCACAACCAGTCCTTGTGAATAGTTGAACCACTTTGGGTAGTCGAAGTCTACTAGCCGCAGACAATCTATTTCTCGATTTTTATGTGTTTCAATTCTGAGCCCGCAACTGCCGACTCTGATGACTCGTCAATTTTATGTGCTATATGTGTGTTTACCTGTTTATGTGTTTAGAATTTTGGAGATTTACTCGATTTTGCTTTCACCACGATCGACACGCACGACTCGCATTGCAGTCCTATCTCAAAACGTTAACAAATCGCTAAACTATGGACGACCTTATGCTATGATATACGCTTATACTACACGACTCGATATATCAAACGCGATCGCTATATTCGAACGCTCGCTAACTGTGAATGATAGGTTTCTGTATTCTGATTGTCTCTTGTGACTACATGATTAGGTGCTTCTGTGAATCTGTGCTCTACGTGCTTATGTGCTTCTGTGGTTATATGAATCTGTGATTATGTGCATATGTGTTTATGTGATACATGTTACATTGCGTGTTCCTAAGCTTTAGTAAGTAGCAAACGTGTGAGGTGAGATTCGAATACGTTGTGTTGAGTCCTGTGACGATGTCGATTGCAGACAATGTCATCTGGATCCCGTCACACACCACTTTTTCGTCAAGAAAAGAGAGACAAACGTCTTACTGCTATCATCACTAAACAAGTAGCAAAAGCCGTGAGTGATGTCTACGAGAACGTCAGCAAATCATCGACAAGGATTTCTCATAAAATGCTTTTCCTTCATCTTCTAAAATCATATTATGCATTATGATACACACATACACCACCATTCTAATTCTTTCTTTTTCCCACATACGACAAGGATTTCTCATAAAATGCCATTGTTGCTGAAGGACCCCAAAACACCTCTCGATGTCCTTTCGTGAAGATTCTTGTAGTTTCTTAAAATATTGTCTTTTCATACCGAGCCTTTGAGAAAACATTTTGACTATATTTGAATACTTCGGGTAAATGCCATCGCCCAAATAGTATCCATGCTCGTAGTCATTCCCATTTGCATGAAACCTGACTTTTGGTACCGTACTCAAAATGTAACACTCTAGCAATGGTGAAAACTTGAAAGTAGTAATGTCGTCCAAACCCAAAGGTCGTAAGAGGAAACCGCTTGTAAAACCATCGTTTGCCCTTTCTTGTCACCGCGTGTATGTTGACCTCGCCATGCGGTTGGACAATTATACCAACGCCATTGACGACAGTCCAAACTACCAATTATTTTTGGTATCCCATGTTGTTCTAAATGCACCTCGTATATTTGTTGAAGGTCGTTCCAAGTTGGGTTTCTCAAGTAACGTTTTCCATATAATTGACATATACCTAAAAATTATAAATTATATATAAACGTATTTTTTAAACTTTATGCGAGTAAGTAAAAATATACCGTAGAAGAAATAGAAAAAAAGTGTCGCGTGTTGTTTTCTCCGCCATCTTCAAATACTCGTCGTTGATGTCATACGTGTTTCCGTAGGCGAGTACACCTAATGCGGATGTTATCTTTTGAATTGAGGTGAATCCTAGATATCCTCATGCGTCAATTATTTGCTTGTAGTGGTCATACTTACCTTCCAAATCATCCTTAATGCACAAAAATAACCTTATGCTCATCCGAAATCGGCGCCTGAAAACATCAGGGCCGTAAACTGGTGTAGGTTCGAAATAATCCTTCATTAAACACTCATTTGCGGCTTCACGGTCTCCCACACCATATGTTCTCCTCAATATCGGGCACGGAGGAGAACGGTTAACTTATTGCATAACTTGAACCGCTAGGGCACACGCACTCATAACTGCTTCCTCCTACGCGGTTTCGTCGTACGAAAAAATCTTTGGTAGAGATCGATGAATGAATCTTCTAATGAACGCGAAGACATTGCAAAGAGTATTTTTTTGTGAGTTTGTTGGATGTAGGATGGTTTGTATGTGAGATTGTTGGAGGTAGAATGGTTTGTATATGAGGTTTGTTTTGTGTGTGTGTGTGTATATATATATATAGATTTAGGATTTTTTTTTATTAAACTTCTCGTTTTTCGACGGTATATTATAGAAAGAATACAAAACTAGCCGTTAGAATTTTTGCGAGCCACACACAAATCCGTCATATCGCGCCCTTTGGGGCGGGGTTCGCCGGCGCAATAATGTGCAATGTAACCTGCGACTACGGATTCACTTTGAATAAAAGAGAGAGATAATAGATTGTATACATGTTAATTTTCTGGACAGAGCATGCGAAGAACTTTGGTGTGTTGATCAAACTTTTTGATTGTTTTAAATTTATTGATAAAATGATAACATTGGAATCAATAGAAACTTAAAAATGGTTAAAAAGGAAAAAAATGTTTGAACTTTACTAAAAATACTTTTTATATGTATTATTATTTTTATATAAAGTTTATTGAATTTTTTTTAAAAGATAAAAGTTTATTGAATGAAAATCAGAACTTTGTTTTCTTTATTTAAGTAGAGCATTGTTGTATATATTATTTAAACAAGAACCATTCTGCGACTACCGTATAACTATTATGATTAGGCATGTAAACGAACCAAACGAACACGAACATAGGCATGTTCGTGTTCGTTCATTTAACTTTAACCGAACACGAACATATAATCGAACACATTTTTTGTTTGTGTTCGTACATTAAGAAATCAGGCATGTTCGTGATCGTTTATGTTCGTTCGTTTAAAGCCTAAATGAACAGTTCACGAACATGAACATAGACGAACACAAACGAACATAAACAAAAAAAATTAAAGGAACATATTTTAATAAACATAAGCAAACATAAATTAACATGATTGAACAAAACATAAACGAACACAAATAAACGTAACTGAACAAATATAAACAAACATAATTTAACATTAGTGAACACAAATAAACAAGTCTAATATATTACAATTCATCTGAAAACACATCTAAATTAGGGTTCATAGATACTGAAATTGAGTAATTTTTATATAAATATTAAGTGATCAGTTACGCTATAAGAAAAATTTTAAAATTTCATTTTTTTATTACTAGAAAACTCAATTACTAGTTAGTTATATTTATATAATTAGTTAGAAAACCTAATATTTATATAAATATAAGTATTTATGTATTTACTAAAATTTAAGCGAACATAAACGAATGTTCGCGAACATAAACAAACGAACACAATGTGTGTACATTTTCGTTCATTTAATTAAACGAGCAAAACTTTTTGTTCGTGTTCGTTCGTGAAGAGGTATGGTCCCAATTCCTTGTCCACATGGCAAGGACCACACCACTTTTCCATCCTATGTGGCGCTGACATCAACAAGATCATCCAGAAGCTTCTAGAAGCTTCTGGAAAACATCAAGGTGGCACCAAAGATGCTCCATCCGACAAAAAGGACAACACGTGTCACCAGTCATCAAGTTCCAGGTAGGCATGCGACGAATCAAGGAGCAGTCCAACAGTACCAGTACGACGTCTCCAAAATAGGCAAATGTAAGCGCGCCACGTGTACCACTACACTGACCACGACAGAGGAGACCAAAAGGATATTCCCCTTGGTCGGACAGCTGGCGCAGAACCACAGCTGGCACTGCTTGCTCCTCCCTCCTTCACCCTCCGGCTATAAATAGGACCCTTCATCATCCAGGTTGAATCATCTTGCTCTCCATACTCTCACACTCCACACACACTGTTTATTCTCCCTCGGAACAGTACTTATTCTCACGCCGGAGCCTGGTTAAGAGGGAAACCCTCATATTCCCCTCTTAACGAGACTAACGGTGTTGCTGTTTTGCAGGACCCAAGTCATTTCTACGAGTAAGAGAGGAGATTGAACCCACAGAAGAAATAACCCCACTGATTAACCCTGGTGTTAACCTGTGTTTCATCATTGGCGCCATCCGCTTTTAGCAAAAACCACTCTCATCTCTTTTCTTTTTTTGAAAAACACTCGTCAAAATGGCTGAAACAAACCCTTCCCACCAAGTGGACGGAGACGTTTCTTCCTTTGGGCTCGTTTCGGACACTGTGCACGTCCAAAGGGGCCAGAGGAACGAGATTATCCAGGAAGGACAAATGAACAACGATTTTCCTAGTATCTTTGGGAGTGCATCCAGAGTTGTTAGCCAAAAAACAACTGGTGCTACTTTCCAAACTCCACCTAGGCTCATCACCCAAACTACAAACGGAGCCACCTTCCAACCTCCGTCAGGGGTAGTCCAACAAACACCTCCACCAGTGCAAACACAGAGCTATGGTGCTGGCCCCTCAGCCCCATCGGATCAAACCCAACTGAATTTCTCTGCACTACTAGGGCTACCTGAAGGAAAAACTCTAGCTTCCTGGTACGCCGAACAAATGGCGTCTATAAACCTTGTTTACACACAGCTCAGTGCGCAGCAAGCTCTACTCCAAGCACAAGCCAACCAGTCCACATTTTTCACCCCACCGCAAAGGCCTTTGAGCGCTCCCATGCCTCAACAGGCTAATGCATTCAACCTACGTCCCGAATCAGGGCCTACACCAAACATTAGAAGACCAAGCGCGCACGACACACGCGATACATACGGTGAAACAGAAAGCAATTATGTGCAGTACTCTCACCCACCAAGGAAGCCAATACAAATTCGTTTAGGTCCGCACAACATAAAGGACGAGCTCGATAACTATGAAGAAGAAGAAGACGAGACATACAAAGAAAGTACAGTGTTCAGTAGGTTCCCGCCAGAGCATGAAGCATACAAACCTCGCAAGCGCGCAGGTTATAACCCGAAAGCAGAGCATGATTACACCTTGAGCTATCGTCCAGACGACATGGCTGAGAATTCAAAATTCATTAGAGAGATTGCCACGGCCGCTATCGATAAAACGAAATTGCCACACAACGTGGGCAAATACAACGGGTTGACAGACCCAGATGATCACCTCCAAGTTTTCAATGGTGCTGGAGCAACAGGTGGATGGAACTTACCGACATGGTGCCATCTCTTCGCTCAAACCTTCGTCGGCGCAGCGCGCGTTTGGTTTGACAGCCTACCAGCAGGAAAAATCAAGTCATGGGTCGATTTCCGAGAGAAGTTCCTTGCACACTTCTCTCAGCAACGTAGACACACCAGAGACCCAGCTGATTGTCTAAATATATGGCGCAGAGACCACGAGAGTGTGGAAGACCTCATCACTAGGTACAACAAAGAATGTCTGGAAATAGGAGACGTGGGCGAAAAGATGATGCGCGCACACTTCATGAGGGCAGTCAAGTGCGATGATTTAATCAAACGCGTAAAAGGAAGAGACGGAGGACCCAAATATTGGGAAACCTTCATTGAAGCAGCAAAAACCATTGCGCAGTCTGACAGACAGTTGACCGGTGATGACAACCGTCAACGCGGATACCACCACAATGACCGACATAACAAGAAAGGCAGAGGCCAACCATGGAAAGCGTCCGGTCACAGAGAGAGAAGCCCAGCAAGGGAAGATGCGCGCCACACAATCAATCAGATAGCCCACCGGAAAGAGGTAAAAAGAGAAAACAGGGAGAAACAGTGGACACCACTAACAAAGACACCTTCCGAGGTCTTGGCCACTGAGAATCACCAGTTCAAACGACCCCTACAAATGCGAAACAAGAGGGGTCAAGATCCCAATCTTTTCTGCGAGTTTCACAAAGACACGGGTCACTTAACTGACGACTGTTTCAGTTTAAAGCAGAAATAGAAAGGGCCTTAAGAGATGGAAAACTTACTCATTTGGTAAAGGGCGGAAAACGCGACTACCGCCAAATACAAAGAAGAGAAGAAGGACCAGAAAACAAAATAAACAAAGGAAATTACCAAAGGCACAGCGCGTGAAAGAAGCCACTTGCAATCTGCAGAAACTTCTTCAAGGAGAAGTTCAGAGGCCTTGCACTCAGCGACTTTCTCCTCAAGAAGACGTTCAGTAGCTTCACACTCAGAAGCCTTCTGTTTCGCAAGGTTTTCCAGTTTAGCAATGCGATCAACATACTCTTTTTCTTTCTTTTCAAACGCAACACGCGCCTGTTGAGCTTCCTCAGCAATCTCTGCCTTTTCACCAGACAAACGCACAATAGTGTCACGTTGAGATTGCATCTCGGCATTAGTACGTTCACAGGCAGACTCCCAGTCCTTCTGCTTTTGAACGTTAACCTATTTCTCTTGCTCGAACTTCCGTTCAGCATCCGCAACCCTCCATAGCAAACCCTTCTTCTCAGCATTAAATTTTTCTTTCTCCTCAGCAAATGCCCCCTTCTCATCTACAAATTCAGCTGTCTCCTCTCCCATCAATCTCCATTCACGCACAATCTCTTGAGAAGTGGCGAAATAGTTAACCCCAGTGCGCACATGATCATCTAACAACTCAAACCGATTGCGTTTCTTTTGAAACATCCTCTCAGCTTGGGGGAGAGATAGCGAGAAGAAATCACGACAGTTACCCAGATCATTCATCCTGAAACCTTGGGTTAGATTCCAGCGAGGGGCATGGGGGAGATCATCACAAGCAGGATTATTTGTATCCCAAGAATCAGCACGAACATTCTCGAACTGGGGGCTGCGGACAACACCTGAAGTAGCCCCACCGTCGTCACCCGGAGGGCGTTTAGTGTAAATAGTTTGATGTGGAGCAGTTTGACTGGACTCCACTGTAGTGTCAGCACCCTTACCTCTACCATCACCACCTACACCATCGCCACCTGCTACACTGCCACCACCTTCACCCACATGCTCAGTGGTCACATCATATTTCTTCTTCTTCCCAGGATCATCACGAGGAGGAGACAAGTCAATGGTCCTTGACGGCGGAGAGGTAGGAGGAGTAATTTCTGAAACATCAACCCTGCGAGCTAGTCTACCTGACTTGACACCTGAGACAAGATAAAAACAAAAATAAAAAACAAGCAAAAAACCCAGATAACAAAGCCCATAGCCGCAAATGCCTCACCTGTAGGAGCAGAAGCAGCAAATATTTCTTCCAAGAGATTACCGCGACCACCACTAAATATACCCATATCAATCTCAGATTCGGAAGGTGCAGGAGGAGCTTCCTTCTGGAGTTTAACCCTTTTTGACACAAGCATAGCAGCAGCTTGCTCATCAAGCTTCCGCTTTTTATCCTCAAGCGCCTTCTTCTGCATCAACTCTGTCAAAGTAGCGCGATCTTCAGGATCAGAACTATGATGTTTCTCTCCGGCCCCTAAACCGGACAATGTATCAGAAACTACAACGTAATCTAGGACAGGAAGAGTAGAAGGTCGCTTACGAGGAGTCTCAGTGGCATGTTCCCCAGCTCCCTTCTCCTTCCCCTCTGGTGGGTCACCTTTTGACTTTTTCCTCGTTTCCAATCTATCAGTAGTCTCAACCGGAATTTCCACATCATCATCAATAGGCTCGTTCACCGGCTCATGCACAACCCCCTGCGCCAGACCTGCACGCGGGGAACGAGAAGTTAGGCCTTCAAAAGATCTGCCAGTCCCATCACTCGAGAGAACAATAACTTCCTCTCGAATAAGATCAAAAGCATCATCATCATCCTCACTATCTTCACCTAAGACAGCGTTGGCATAGGTGGTAAAACTCTCGTTGGTCGGATGCAAGAAACGACAGCGAATCTGATCCAACCAGGGTTGTTTTTCAGCCCTTTGAATCGCCTCAACCATGGCACCACCGGCTTTCGGGTCCAGAACATTCAACAAGGCGTAACCCACTACAAAAACACGAAGATGAAGAGTAATGACGGAAACAACACAAAAAAAAATATATATATATATATATAAAATAAAGACAAAAGGTTATGGAACAACACATACGTTTGCCATTATAACCATAAACTGGGACCCCCAAAGGATGCTTCGGAACCCACAACATACTCATACCGGCACCCACCAACGCCATCTCCTCAAGCTGAAGAATAGGAGTGGCTTTATGAGTCAACTTTTTATACCAGCCTTGTTCAGAAAAATCTGCCACCACATCAACCTTGGGGATCCCCTCACTCCCTGCCCGGTAATGCATATCTACCGGGATAACCCCTCGGCGAATATAGAAAAATTTTTGTTTCCAGTCATGAAGACTTTTCAAAGGAACAGAACAAACTGGAGCAACACCGGTCCGAGAGTTAAAAGAATAAAAGCCACTTGTATACGTAACGGTATAGAAGACGTTGAACATCGCAAACGTCAGCTCCAAACGGTTAGCCATGCACACAAACTCAAAATGAGTAATACGGGGAAGCCCGATAGCATTGATCTGAGAAAGATGGAGCCCGTAGTTTCTCAAGACGTCGGCGGTAAACCTGGTGATTGGAAGCCGAAAGTTGCCCTCTCGAAAAAACGCAGCGTACAAAGTCATATAGCCCGGGGGTGCGTCCATAGCAGTCGAACCGGCAGTCGGAACTGGGCTCCCCATTCAGGCAAGAAACACATCTCTCTCACCAGATTGTGGAACTCCTCTTCCTTCCACCCTATGACCGCCTAGTCAGGACCCGGGGGAGTTTTCCCTTTATTTCTCTTCTTCCTCTGAGAAGGATTCACCCCAGACATAATGAAGATAATCAGAAGTTAGACAGAAATCCTCAAAGAAACGGAAGAGAAAAGAAGAACAAATGGGAGAGAATCAAACTTCAAATTTGGAAAAGTGAGGGAGAAAGAGAGAACAGCCGTGTACTTATACCCATCGCATTTAATGCGATGGGTAGTGGGCCGTCAGAATCCAGAAAAGCAACCAATGGGGAAGAAACACGTCACAAAAGAGAGAAGACGCCACCTCTTTTTTCGGGAGCAGGTAACTGACACCTCGACAGAAAGTAACTGACATGACTGAAAAGGCGCCTGTTCACCTTCGATAAGACATGGGACACCAGACAGTCACATCAGTCGCCTCCTCCCGAGACAACAAAACTTCCTTCAGAAGAAAACAACAGTGCCATTGCGCCATGCGTCCATTCGGCTCAACTTTTATAAGTTGCCAAAACCCATGCGCCATGCGTCCATTTGGCTCAACTTTTACAAGTTGCCAAAACCCATGCGCCATGCGTCCATTTGGCTCAACTTTTCAAGTTGCCAAAACCCATGCGCCATGCGTCCATTTGGCTCAACTTTTACAAGTTGCCAAAACCCATGCGCCATGCGTCCATTTGGCTCAACTTTTCAAGTTACCAAAACCCATGCGCCATGCGTCCATTTGGCTCAACTTTTACAAGTTGCCAAAACCCATGCGCCATGCGTCCATTTGGCTCAACTTTTACAAGTGGCCAAAACCCATGCGCCATGCGTCCATTTGGCTCAACTTTCACAAGGTGCCAAAACTCATGCGCCATGGGTCCATTTGGCTCAACTTTTACAAGTTGCCAAAACCCATGCGCCACACGTCCATTTGGTTCAATTTTTCAAGTTTCCATAACAAACAAACGCCATACAAACCACTACCTTCATAAGTCCAAAATCCCTCCTAGACGATCAACTCAACTAGAAGGCACACTGGACTGGGGGGACTTGAAGAGGTATGGTCCCAATTCCTTGCCCACATGGCAAGGACCACACCACTTTTCCATCCTATGTGGCGCTGACATCAACAAGATCATCCAGAAGCTTCTAGAAGCTTCTAGAAAACATCAAGGTGGCACCAAAGATGCTCCATCCGACAAAAAGGACAACACGTGTCACCAGTCATCAAGCGCCAGGTAGGCCTGCGACGAATCAAGGAGCAGTCCAACAGTACCAGTATGACGTCTCCAAAATAGGCAAAGGTAAGCGCGCCACGTGTACCAATACACTGACCACGGCAGAGGATACCAAAAGGATATTCTCCTTGGTCGGACAGCTGGCGCGCAACCACAGCTGGCACTGCTTGCTCCTCCCTCCTTCACCCTCCGGCTATAAATAGGACCCTTCATCATCCAGGTTGAATCATCTTGCTCTCCATACTCTCACACTCCACACACATTGTTTATTCTCCCTCGGAACAGTACTTATTCTCACACCGGAGCCTGGTTAAGAGGGAAACCCTCATATTCCCTCTTAACGAGACTAACGGTGTTGCTGTTTTGCAGGACCCAAGTCATTTCTACGAGTAAGAGAGGAGATTGAACCCACAGAAGAAATAACCACACTGATTAACCCTGGTGTTAACCTGTGTTTCATCACTTCGTTTATTAAATAAACAAATATAAATGAACTTCCCGCCGAACAAGTTCACGAACAGTTCATGAACATTCGGTTCGTTTACATGCCTAATTATGATGCGTCCATAAATAAAATGCCATCCGTAAATAAAAAGTTTATTCGATGATAATCAAAACATCGTTCTCTTTATTTGAGTATATATTTATAAAAAAGTAGAACCTTGTTAAATATATACCGTTCTCCAAAAACTTTGATACGCTATGCGACAAACAGTTTGTCCAATCAATACGATGGTGCGTCTAAGCCATTTACATTGATTCATCTAACATAACAATGGTGCGTACAAGTTGTCTTGGTTTCTAATAGTAAATATGTTTTACAATTATTTCATGCTAGGTTCCCTCTAACCCTACTGCCGTCAAACCCTCCTTCCCTTCGAACCCTTCTGCTGCCTCTTCTCACAGATCTCTCTTCTCTTTGTTTTTTTTTCTTTTTTTCCCTTCCCTCTATTACCTTACCTTTATCATGGAATCTACAAAACTCCATCCTGCTTCCACTGTATCGAACATTAAAAGTCTCATCCCCATAACTTTGGAGATGGAGACCGGGCAATATGCGTCATGGTCTGAACTCTTCAAGATTCAGTGCTGGGCGTTTCTCGTGATTGATCATCTATCACCTAAACCACCTGCTCCTGCTGCCTCTAGTTCCAAAGACACAGACAAAGACAAGGTTACTACCCCTGTCGATGATCAATGGGATCGGCTAGATGCGATTGTGCTACAATGGATCTACGCTACGATCTCTAATGATCTTTTACATACGATTCTCAAACCAAATACCACCGCTTACGATGCATGGACCACCCTCGAAGGAATTTTACAAGACAACAAGAGCTCTCGTGCCATCCATCTTCTTCATAAATTCTCAAACACTCGTCTCGACGGGTTTCCGAACGTTTCCGCCTACTGTCAACAGTTGAAGATGATAGCAGATCAGTTAGCTAATGTGGGTTCTCCGGTTGAAAACGACAGGCTGGTACTTCAACTTATATCCGGTTTAAACGAGAAATATGAGGGGATCGCAACCATACTTCAGCAACCAGATCCTCTCCCAACTTTTTATGAAGCTCGTTCGAAATTAGTCTTGGTTGAAAGTCGGAAAACAGAGCAGGCGTTGAATATGGCTCAAACTGCGGGCACGACCCTTAACGCAAACACTTCCAAGCCCTCGAACCAAACCTACTCAGACGCGGAGCGCGGCCGTGGTCGTGGCAGAAGTCGCAGATGCGGCAGAGGACGGCAGTCTAACCGCGGCAGGGGAGCGTCCGGGTCGTCAGGATACCCTACCGGTGCACCAGGCCAGGGCTGGCCTCCTAACACATGGGCTGGAAATCACCAGTGGGCTGCCAACAACAACTTCAACAATAATTGGGCTGCCAATCAGCAGTGGGCCGCCCCACCACAGTGGAACCCATGGGCTGCTCCACCACCGTGCCCTTTCCCACTACCTCCCCTCGGCCCAGCACTAATACTAGCAGACAGGGTATTCTCGGCTCGCGACCCAATCAAGCTCACTATACTGCCTACACACCCACCGACATTGACCAGGCGCTCCACACCATGTCTCTAAATCAACAAGACCCGACTCTCTACATGGACACCGGGGCGACAGGTAACATGACCAACAACTTCACTAATTTCCAATCTTTTTTTAATAATAACATGCCTCAGAATATTATTGTTGGAAATGGCTCCGCCATACCGGTTATTGGACAAGGCACCCAAACCTTACCACCACCCTTCCCACCCCTTATGCTCAAAAACGTCCTTTATGCCCCTAAACTTATAAAAAATTTGATCTCTGTCCGTCGGTTCACTACTGACAACTCTGTATCTGTTGAATTTGACCCGCTTGGTTTTCTTGTGAAGGATTACAAGACCCGGATCCCTATCCTCCGGTGCAACAGCAGCGGTGACTTATACCCTCTTTTGCTCGGATCTGGAAGCACCACCACCACACCTTCCACCTTTGCTGCTATCTCATCTGATTTATGGCACCAACGTCTTGGACACCCAGGATAACATTTATTACATTCCCTTAAACAATCGTGTTTTATTGACTTTGGAAAATTGAATAAACATGTTTGTCAATCTTGCTTGTTTGGTAAAAGTGTACATTTACCATTTGCTACTTCTAACACTTCAATTTTTTCACCATTCGATATCATTCATAGTGATCTATGGATGTCCCCGATCTTGAGTGCGGAGGGACATCGTTATTATATCCTATTTCTAGATGACCTAACCAACTTCCTATGGACTTTTCCCATTTCTAAAAAAATCACAAGTATACTCAATTTTTTGCAACTTTTACACGCTTATTAACACTCAATTCAACAAGCAAATAAAGAGCTTACAATGTGATAACGGCAAATAGTACGTTAATTCCTCCTTTCACCATTTCTTTAACCAACATGGCATGATGTTTCGCTTATCGTGCCCCCACACTTCCTCACAAAACGGTAAAGCCGAACGTAAGATTCGGACCATCAACAACATGATCCGAACTCTTTTAGCTCATGCCTCTCTCCCCAACACATTTTGGCACCATGCCCTTGAAACTTCCACTTATCTTCTAAATATTCTTCCTAGCAAACAATATAATAACAACACGCCCACTGAACTTCTCTACCTTCGGACCCCATCTTATGACCATCTACGGGTTTTTGGGTGTCTATGTTATCCCCTCACGCCATCCACTTCTATCCACAAGCTCGACCAACGGTCCTCTCCTTGTGTCTTCCTTGGCTACCCCTCCACACATCGTGGTTACAAATGCTTTAATCTTCAAACTAAACAAATTATGATATCACGTCATATGGTTTTCGACGAAACCACATTCCCGTTCGCAAACACACTCACACCCACCCCCTCCTACAACTTCCTTGTCTCTCCGTTTCCCCTACCCTATGGCCATTCGTCCAAGCCCAATCCACCAAGTCAGCCCAAACCCAACATCCACCACCCCATAGCCCGCTGACCCAATCCAGCCCCCTTTCATCCCCATCCAGTCCTATCTCTACGCCTGTACCAGCCCACCTCCCATCAACAGCCCAAACTACTTCTTACCATCCTTCCACAGATTCCTCTCCTATTCATAACCCACTACCCTCCAGCCCGCCACCCTCCAATACTGTGGCCCAAACACACCAGCCCAATACCTCACCTCCTCTTCCTACCCACTCACCTCTTACCCTAGACACCACCCCAAGCCACACTGACCCTACTATATCCGACCACACTTCTCAAACCACCTCTCAAATTCCCCAAGTCCCAACCAGTACAATGCGTACACGTGCCATGGACGGGATTACAAAACCTAAATGCCATCTTAACCTCCACACCTCCTCTATAATTCCTGTTCCCAAAAACCCCCGTGATGCCTTGTCCATACTGGTTTGGTATGATGCCATGACCACTGAGTATCATGCTCTTATTAAAAACGAGACTTGGGAATTGGTGCCTCGTGATCCGCACATGAATATCATCAGATGTATGTGGTTGTTTAAACATAAGTTTCAGTTAGATGGCACGTTAGAGCGCTACAAGTCTCGGTTAGTATGTGATGGAAGATCTCAACAGGTGGGTATCGATTGTGGTGAAACGTTTAGTCCCGTGGTCAAGCCCGCCACCATTCGTACCGTTTTATCGCTTGCTCTCTCACAGTCATGGTCGATTCATCAACTTGATGTCACCAAAGCTTTCTTACATGGTAAATTAAATGAAACCGTGTACATGCATCAACCTATGGGTTTTCGACATAAGGATTTACCAAATCATGTATGTCGCCTTAAAAATTCGCTTTACGGTTTAAAACAGGCACCGCGGGCTTGGTATCAAAGATTCACCGATTTTGTTCTTGCTTTGGGGTTTCGTCAAAGTCGGTGTGTTGCTTCTTTGTTCACTCTTCACCAGGGCAAGGATGTGGCATTTCTTCTTTTATATGTCGATGAAATCTTATTGGTTACTTCTTCTAATCAGCTCAGACATAATCTCATGGCTCATCTTGCAACTGAATTTGCCATGAAAGATCTTGGCCCTCTTAGTTTCTTTCTCGGGATCTCCGTCACCCGCACCAAAGATACTATGTTTCTCTCTCAGCAGGCATACGCACAGGATATCATCGAGCGAGCGGGTATGCAATCTTGCAACCCCGTATCTACCCCGGTTGACACCAAATCAAAACTTGGGTCCACTGCCGGTGACGACTTTCCTGATCCGACCTTATATCGGAGTTTGACTGGGGCTTTACAATACCTCACATTTACTAGACCAGATATCTCTTATGCAGTTCAACAGATATGTATTCACATGCATGCTCCGAAAACATATCACTGGAATGCCTTAAAGCGGATCATTCGTTACATTAAAGGGACACCTTCTTTTGGCTTAATTCTCGAGCCGGTTTCTACTCCCAGTCTTCTCGCATACACAGATGCCGACTGGGCAGGCTGCCTGTCACACCCCGATTTCCACGTGTCACAGGTGGGCCCGGTGGGGGAGTATCGTGACATGGTTGGCAACATAATAGTCAAACAACACAATAATCAATATGCACAGCGGAAGCAAATTTAAAAAGATATAATACAACCGAATTTAATATTGTAATATCAATGTCACAATATCCGGAAGTTTATCCACAGATGGATCGAAAATAAAAATGAAATTTATAGTTCAACAGACTTCAGGCATCTTAAGCTTGCGAGACTTCTAATGATGCTAAGGAGAAATCCCAGCCAATTTCGCTTAGTACCTGCATTTAATCTTTTTGGGAAAATACGTCAGTTTACACTGGTAAATACATTCAACTGACTCATTTTGGAAAATGATTGAAAATTGGTTTGGATGCACATGGCATAAACATTTTATTTAACTTGGGAGAATTATTTAATATTATAATCTTGTGAACGAATTACATGTTCCTTGTGCGTTCAGTAGCCCGGATCTTGTCCGGGTTAAAGATCAATAGACACACCACAATATTCTTTTGTGCACTGACGGGTGTACGCCTACACCCCGCGCTTAAGTCGTGGCCATTTCGTAAAATGATGCCTAGGATATCCGGGACATGGTCATTAACCCCCCAAAGGCTTTAAGTAACAAGACTGTTTAAACGAGCCGATCAAATTATTCAACTACCCACTTAACGGTGGAGATTTGATGCCCGATCAAGCGGTATGCTATATACCGTAACCCAAGCCCGTATAGGGAAAATAAGTTAAAAGTATTTACCTGAGCAAAGTATAATTCACAATTAGCAAAATGCACGTAGCTTTTACTGGTCCTCCTAATCTGGAACGAAGGTTTTATAATAACCTATTAGAATCCTAACGGGTCTTTAATTAAGCTTAAGCTTAGACCGGCTAGTTTCAAAGATACGGTTCGTACGCACGATTAAGCGAAGACCGGATAGAATGTGATTTAGACCCAACAAGTTTGAAGACTTGTTTAATATGGGTTTATTATTCACATTCTGGATTTTCAGATAAAACCGTTAAGGTTTGACCCGTTTCGGCTAATTTATGTAAACTTGTTACATAAACCGAACCGTACTCGTCATAAGCGTGACGGGTATTCATGAGAGCTATATACAGGTTTCCTAAGTTAATTATGCCTCAAATGTGTTGTGACATCGGTAAGATGTCTTTCATTATGCCCGAAACGTGTTTAAACACAAACTAGGCCCTGTAGGGGTAGTTTGGTCATTTAAAAGTTTATAAAAGAGTTTAAGTAACAATCTTAGTTACAGGTCTGATGTAATCAGCAAATATACTCAATTTGCTAAGTTATATCAGTAGGATAAAGCATATATGTGAAATTTATCATTTTTAACCAAACTATGCCCCGTAGGGGTATTTTGGTAATTTCACATAAGCCGAAAAGCTCAAAACTGAAGTCTGAGTTTATCAACCTTTGCTTACTGTTAAAATATTATAATTTTCCTCTTATATTAGTAGGTATCAACCCGGGTATGCTCAATATAATTTTAATACATACTATGCGTTAAAAACGCTTAATAAGGCGGTTAAAGGCCATTTCCGGGTTCGATACTTAAATCTGATATTTTTATATTTCCAGAAGGCTTAAAATACTTTATTTATCATATGTGATCAGTAGCAAAAGGTTTGGAGTTGTTTAGATATGTAAAACTCATTTTATGGCCCATAAGGGCAAACCCGACAATTACCGGATTAAGCCTACGCCTACTAGTTATGCTCAGCCTAGAATTAATTAAAAATATTTAAAAATCCCAAAATAATATATTGAATCAGTGGGTAAAATATTTGATATCAAAAAGTAGGCTTAACTAGGCTATACGCTAATTACGCCATTTTATTAACATAAAGCTTTCATTTTGCGATAATGAGCATAACTCTTAATCTACACATCAAACTGATGTCAAATTTTGCATACAAGTTTATATATCAGTAATTAAAGTTTCTACTCTTTTACATTTCCAAAAATCACGTTTTAAAGTAATAAGGGCATAATGGTCAACATACGAGCAATTAACGGAAACATGCATATTAATTGGATAACTAATGAACCAAGGTGTATAATCACAGAGGGTTATTCTAACATGTAATCTAGTCCAATTAAAGCTCTGAGGCATTTCTAAAACATGCCTAAACGGGTCAGAACTGAAAGTCAAAGTGAAAGTCAAACTATGTGACTTTCGGTTCCGAACCAGGTATTTACAGGAATTTGTCAGGTTGAACATGTTTAGACATGTTCTTACACTTATTACTAAGTTATAACAATGATCAAACAGGTTGTATATGATCTATAATGTTAATTATGCATAAATGGCATTTTAAGTATCCTGTTGACTTTTTATAAACTAGTTTGACCCGACTTTTGACCTGGTTAGAGTGGTAATCATGGGGAACCCTTTTGAGGGTTTATTACCCACATAAGTACCAACTTATACCTACTTTTAATTCGAGATATGACTGAGCCATTGTTGACTAATCTCGAAGTCAAACCATAATTACGACGGTTTGACTTTTAGCTAATAAACTAAGCTAAACTCAATTAAAGAAGGATTAGAACACTTACTGAAGTCCTAAGCTTGATTAGAGAACACTTGAGAGGAAGTTTGAGCTCCAGAAGTGATCCACAAATGCAGATGAAGGTGTGAGGAATTTTTTGCAAGTTCATGCTCCTTTATATAGCATTTTAGTCACCACAATTCTTTGACACTTGTGTCTACTAGTGCCCACAACTGATCAACACTTGTTACTAGGGCTTAGGGGGTGTCTAGGGGTCAAGAGAAATGTGGAAAATCGGATGGGATCGAGCAGAAAGGAAATGGCAGGCAACAACCCAAAGTTTTCGGAGCTGGGCACCCCTAGCGTGACGCTAGGCCTCCCTCGCGTCGCGCTAGGCCTTTTCTGATCAGCACTTTTGATTTTTGCGATTTAATCCTTGGCTCTTCAAAATTCGATTAGGCACTTGTTTTCTTGCATTATAAACCCTCAATATTGATCTATAAAGGCTTTAAAACATATACCCACTTTGATAAGTCCCCGGGTAACTTTATTGTTACCCTAAAAGTCCTAACTTCCAACGTTTACGCTTTAACTCTTCGCACACGAATTTGATCATAACTTTCTCATACGTTAACGAAACTTTACGAAATTTAAATCGTGTATTATCGTGAGCATATTTAACATTTACAAAGCTTCGGGTTTGTCAAAAGGTCACTCAGAGGTATAATTTAAACATGTTGACACATTTAGTCCCCGTAGTTTGAAATCTCTCACTTTTAGCTTCGTATGATCCATGATTTATTCGTTTGAAGGTATGAGCATCATGTAGGGTTAATATATAATATATTTATTCACTGTTGACACTTAGAATACGTATATTCACATACTTTCCATGTTTGTCAACTTTAGTCCTTTCATAATATTCTTTCACACGTTTAAACATACGACACGTGTCTACACATTATAGGACGTGAATTTTCGAGGTGTTACACTGCCCCAACACTCGGCGTTCCACTAGCGGTTACTGCGTTTATTTTGGTGATAACCTAATTTCTTGGTCCTCAAAGCGGCAGCCCACTGTCTCTCGTTCCAGCGCCGAGGCTGAATATCGCGGCGTCGCTAATGTCGTTGCTGAAATCTGCTGGCTTCGGAATCTCCTCCTCGAACTACATCGTCCGCTGACTAGTGCCACCTTGGTATACTGTGATAATGTCAGTGCCATTTATCTCTCCGGTAACCCTGTTCAACATCAACGCACCAAGCATATTGAATTGGACATCCACTTTGTGCGTGAGCAAGTTCAGCGTGGGCAAGTGCGCATCCTTCATGTTCCTTCCAGATACCAGATCACGGATATCTTTACCAAAGGGCTCCCTCGTCTTTTGTTTGAAGACTTTCGGTCCAGTCTCAGCGTCCAGTCTCCTCCCGCTTCGACTGCGGGGGTGTAATAGTAAATATATTATAGCCTTAGATAAAATCAATTGTAATCTATCCTCAAAATAGGAGATTGTATTTTACCGTATATATATATTCGAAATAGAGAAGAGGGATCTCAAGGATCCAGTTTTATTAACTATCAGTTTCACACATGAACTAACCATATAATTAAAATAACGCGTCCATAAGTAAAATACCACTTGTAATTTAACAAATATATATACCATCCCCTAAATTACAACCTGGATTATTCTTATATATTTTGAAAAACTTAAACGAAGCTTTTGTATGCTTCTTAAACATTTCTCCTTTTAGTTATTTACAAAAACCTATACTGTATTGCTTGTAGTCTTTGTCTTCCCCAAGTACTTGTGTACACAGGTGTTTACTACAGCTCTCCAACCATGGCAAGTGCCATCTCAAACTTGACTCCTGGAATAACATTCGTCATTGCAATCATATTCAGGTAGTGCCGGAATATGATTATCTGTATTTTTACGCTTTTTATTACTAGAAAATTGAATAACTGCATTCGAAAAAAGTGGTCACAAAATCAATGTCTACTATGTGACCGTAATTATAATGGTCGCAAATTAGTGACTAACCAAGATCAAACTTTAAAAAGATTTTGTGATCACACAGTTTCGCTTTGCAACATAAAAGGTGATCAAATTTGCCTAGTTTACTAGTAGTATGCATCACTAATTATGTTTTTTAGGATACGGAGAAAATAGACATAAGAAGTTCAGCCAGTGTAGCAAAGTTATTGGGTACCATAATTGCAATATCTGGAGCAATGGTGTTCACATTCTATCAAGGACCTCAACTTTTTGTGACGATCCCGTCTCCTAATTCACCTAATGGTCGGCGTCTTTGGTCACAACCATCAAATTGGGTATTCAGAGGTCTTATAATATGGGTGTACATATTTACACACCTTAATGCCTATTTTGACACCCTTCAGGACGCCTCGTATAAACCTATACGAGGCGTATAGGGTTACTTTTCCGACCAGCTCTGCACCAAAGCACAATGTCAAATCAGTCACATCAGATGGGGAGTCTAGGTCTGTACGAGGGATGGATACGAGGCACTAAGACGCCTCGTATAGGCCTATACGAGGCATCTTTAGTGACTGATTTACTATACATTTGACAAGTGACTTAAAGGTATACGAGGGGTCTAGAGCTATACGAGGCGTCTAAGACTTATGAAAAAGTGCAACATACAGTGTATGCTTTGTCCACCCCCGAGCATTCAACATTTAAATCTGCTTCATCTTTCTGCTTCTTCTTCTTTCATTCTACTTTGCATTTGTGTTCTTATCATCCCGAAGTGTTGAAATGTCATCATACTGGGACGGCAACTATGTCTTCGGGCAGTATTATAGCGAGAACTGGGTACCCGAAAGCGATCCGGTAACAGTACAGGTACTTAAATGTTTTAATTAGTTTTTGTTTTAGTTTATTATTTACTAATGATGATACGGTTCTTTATTTTGGAGGAGTCTTGCGTTCCCGATTCTAATGAGCAAGAGGAGGTTGTGTCTAGTATACAAGGAGAATAAAACAAACCGTTTCTAGATTTGAACAATCATCCCCCTGTTGATGAAACAACCCTTGTAGATGACTCATACCATGCTTGTCAACCAAGTTATCCGACGCAACAAGGGTATCCGGATTATAGATACGGGTGTCAATACGGAGGAGACGGTGGATACGGAGGAGACGGTGGATACGGAGGAGACGGTGGATACGGAGGAGACGGTGGATACAGTGGATACGGAGGAGACGGTAGTTATGGTGGATATGGTAGATATGGTGGTGAGACAACTCCCATCCAGGACAGTCCGTACTTAAAAAAGCAGGTATTAATTACTATTTTTGTATTATTTAATTATTTTTATTATTATTAGTATTTTTATTAGTATTATTATTAATATTATTATTATTAGTATTATTATTATTATTATTATTTATTTATTTATTTATTAAAATTATTTATTATTATTGTCGATGTTACAGGTTTTCAACTCTTTAGATGAACTAAAGAATCGGATACAAGAAATAGCAAACGCGGATGGTTTCGTTATTGTCACCCGTCGATCAAAGAAAACCGGTGGAAGAATCGGGAGGGTATGGCTTGAATGTGATCGTGGTGGTGAGCACCAGACTACAGCAACACTTAGAAAAGCCGGAAGCAAAAAAACCGGTTGCCCGTTTTACCTGCTGGCTGTGCGAAACCACCCGTATGAAACCTGGGAGATTAAAGACGGAAAAATTGAACATAACCATGAACTTTGTGAGGACCTGTCGGCCCACGCGTTTGTGCGAAGGTTTACTCCAAGCGAAATGAAACTGATCGAGCAGCTGACAGCTCAAAACATGGAGTCGCGCAAAATATTTCAAACGATAAGGAAGCAGGACCCCGACAGGTTTCATGTTCTGAAAGACGTTCAAAACGTTGTGGCGAAGATTAGAGCTGAACAAAGACAAGGATTGACTCCCATGCAGTCACTAGAAAACAAGCTGATAAACAACGACTTTATTTACGAGACACGGGAGGAACCCGGAACAGAGATCGTAACAGAGATCTTCTTTCTTCATCGGGACTCGAGATGCATGTGGCGTGCATTCCCCCACGTCATGCTGACCGATGCGACGTACAAGACAAACATATACAATATGCCCTTTATCCAGATTGTTGGTATGACGCCTACCAACAAATCGTTTATTATCGCGCATGCCGTTGTTAGTAAAGAACGGGGTGATAACTTTGTGTGGGTGCTTGAGAGGGTCAAGTCAATGTTGGATGAATGCATGGAGCCACGTGTGATTTTAACCGATAGAGACCTTGCCCTTATGGGCGCGTGTGCTAAAGTATTTCCAAACGCCTCCAGGCTTCTTTGCAGGTGGCACACACAACAGAATGTTATGAAGCACTGCAAGGGTGCCTTCACAGACGAAGACTGGAAGAATTTTTTGTCATTCTGGGGGACATTGATTGAGTCTCCATCCATACTCATCTACGAGTACCACTTGCACAACATGCGACAACGACTTGTGGAGTGCAAACGTTCTAGTAAGTTTTTATAATAACATACGACTCACATACGCAAATTTTATTAAATTATTTTTACGTTTTAGGAGTCTTCAAATACGTGTACGATAACTGGCTAAAAGACTATAAGGAGATGTTCGTCTTTGCGTGGACTGATAAGAGGCGCAACTTTGGTAATCGTACCACAAACAGAGTTGAGAGCCAACACGCCAACTTAAAGAGATACGTTGAAGATAGGAGCTCGCTGGACCGTGTAGTTGGTTGTGTCCATGATATAGTTGAGACACAGTTCGGTGAAATAAGGAAGACTTTTCGAGATAGCATCGAAAAAAGAATGACCCACCACAAACACCTGTTGTTTCAACACCTACTTGGAAAAGTATCCCATACAGCCCTTGACTTGTTGAGGGGCGAGGCAATTAGGAAGGTAGATGTCGTGGAGCGCTTTCATTCATCATGTGGTTGCCAAATGTGGCACAGCTGTGGGTTGCCCTGTGCTTGTAGGATAGAAAAGTACATTCTTGAAGGTAATAATTGTTAAACGTACAACACTTGTGTGATATATTTCCGTTAATCATGTGACTTAAACAATGTTGTTTTTAACCCTGCAGAGCGTCCGATTCAACTCGAAGACGTGAACGTCTTCTGGCAGAAACTTAACTTCCAAAGTTGTAAATTGATAGACGATGACGTGGACGTGGTCGAAGAGCTAAATATTGTTAGACAACAATTAGAGTCGCACCCCCCAGGTATCTGCACCATTTGCTCGCTACTTCTATCTCAGCGTGCGGGTACAGCCGTGAGTGGTGTACGACCACAGATCTTTTTTTCCTTTATTGTTTGTTGTATGGCGGGGCGTACGTGACCGTCATTGCCCGTTCATTTGGCCTCGTACTGCACGAGGACCCACATCTACGGACGCCGCCAGTCATGCCGACGCGGATGGGCATGCAGTCACTGTGGGGGATGAAGGTAATCAAGAGGTTCGCAGTTGGCCCGCGATTTAAAAACCACGAGACCGGGGGCATATGGACAGAGGAGGCACTACCAGAGCATTTCGAGCCCGTTTATCCTCCTGTAGATCCTGCTGATGTAGTGCCTGTGGAGGAGCCTCCGGAGGATGTAGACGGTGCAGCGGTGCTACAGCCACCGCCACCTGCCGGGGCGCCTCAGTTTCCACGTCACGCTATTCCAGGTCGTGCCCCAGGAGCTGCGTTACATCCGGATGTACGAGCCGAGCTTGACAGGCTCAACGATTTGGTAGGTTGGCTGGTACGGTGCGAGCAGGATAGACGAGAGAGAGAGGGATGGCCCCCGATACCGCTTCCACCGGCTCGAGCACCACATCAGCAGCAGCAGCCGCAGCAGCCACATCCAGATTCGGATTCGGATTTGGATGCATAGACCTGTTGTGGTTTTTATTTTTATTATGGATGTACAAACTTATCTTATATATTTTTGTTATGGATGTACAAAGTTATCTTATATATGTTATATTTATGTTTGTTTTCAGTTATTCGGTTACCTAATGATTGTTGTCTTAAATTGATATAATACGGAAACAAAATATGTTTTGAATATAATACGGAAACAATATTTGAAAAGAGATAAAATTTTAATGGGAAGAATAAAAAAGTAAGATGTTAAAAACATTAAAGAGCCGATTTAATCAGAAACAATATTTAATCGATATAATATATTTAAAGAGCCGATTTTTAAAATAGTTGATTTTTAAAAAACAAAACTTTTTTAAAAACCAAAAAAAATTTCAACCAAAAAACACATCTTCAAAAACTATCAAAAAAAACCATACCAAAACCCACCAAAACACCCCTCATTTCAGCCAAAAAAAAAAACCCAAGCCTAGACGCCTCGTATAGGTCTGTACGAGGCGTCTAGGGTTCCTTAAACTTTGTGCCTGACACCCTCTCAGGACCCCCTTGAATTCAGTGCTTAGACGTCTCGTATAGACCTATACGAGGCGTCTAGGGCACAAAAGGTGTGAAAATAGGCGCGATGGGTGTCCAAATATCTCCAGCCTATAATATTCATAGGTGTAACAATTATTTCCATGTGGAATGTTTTACATGTAAGATCCCCTATACTATTTTTTTTTTTTTTTGGAAAACTGGATCAGTTATCAAATCTTCAGTATTATTGTTAGAGCATCCCCAATAAGGGATGTTTTTTCATATTTTTTTAATGCCAAGGTGGCACTTGCCCAACCAATCCTCATCTTTCTCTCACTTGCCCCTCTTACAAACACATTTCTTCTCTCTCTCCTCTCTTCTCTCTCCTCTCTCCTCTCTACACTCACATAACTTTTCTCTTTTCATTTTTTCTCATTCTTCACCACAAACATCTCTACACCCTCTCTCCTTCACATCACTTTCTCTCTCCCTAAAAACACCAATAAATCCTTCTATTGTGGATGCTCTTATGCTATTTATATTTACTAAAACAGATAAAAATAGTCTTTTAGAAAGAAATAAAAACAAAACAGTGGAAAGTTAATTTTTTAATTTTTTTAAATAGTTTATTTTTTTATTTTTTTTTACAATTAGAAAATCGAGAAATTCCCTAAGAAAATTTTGAGGAAAAAAAAAGCATCAAACATATCTTCACATTCTTAGCAAATGTTTCCAACGAAATCAGTTGATCGGAAAAGCTTTGCTAATGGCCATTTCTACCCATTTTCGACGAATTTTGTCGTCGGAAACAACCCGGTTTTCAAGTAGCCCTGCTGGAGGTCTGATTCTGATCCGGTTTAAAAGTGTTGTTCCCCATATTATTTTTTACTCTCTAGCAATTAATTTCTTGATTTATGCCTATAGTCAGTAACAACTAAAGAGTTTCCGGATCAACTCACCATGGTGTTTTTCTTCTGCCTCTTTGTGACGATACAATGTATAGTTCTATCTCCTTTCCTAGAGCCAAATCCAAGTGATTGGGTGGTGCAACCTGGAATTGGTATGATTGCTATTGTTTTAGGGGTAAGTCTTCTTACTAGACTAACTTATTTTTATAAGTTTGTATTGGTACACTGATATGCTCAACTTGAAGGGGGTATATTCGATATTTATTCGAATTAGTTTTCTGACTTGGTGCTTTGAGAAGAAAGGTCCAATTTTTGTGGCCATGTTTTCACCACTGTCCATAGTTATCGCAATCATCATGGGTGTCACATTTCTTGGTGATTCACTTCATTTAGGAAGGTAAATGGTTATCAATTTATCATGAAAACATATATTGAGTGGTATGTTTGGAAGTAAGCTTTGAAGTGATTATTTTCATTTGAAAATTTTTAATTATTATAATTATAATTGGACATCCAAACAACCCGTGAATCAAGGGATATACTTCATTCATCTCAATGTAATCTTGAATTCGTATAAGCAGTGCAATTGGAGCAGTGATAGTTGCTGCAGGATTTTATACTGTGATGTGGGGACAAACACAAGAAAAGAACAAGTTAGAGGATGAGATGCATAAGGGTTCAGACATTGCAAATGAATTTGGACCAAACCAAACTGCTCCTCTCCTTATTTTCGTAAACGAATCAGCATGTTAGTATGTAATGCAACTCAAAACATCTACTAATGTGTAAGCAAGCATACACCATACCAATAGCTTGCATATAAATTATTATGATCTTCTCATTCATCTCATTTCTCTTATAGAATATTGCTCATAGACATGTGTATGGTACCCAATGTGTTGTAGGTCCAAGTTGGTGCCAAATGTTTTCTTTTTTGCTCATTTTCTCTGTGAATTTGAAGTAATCATTTCAAGGTCTTGGATAATTTTCTTAGTTGTATAGTTATTATATTCTCTTACAGATTGAACATTCATCTAGATATTTTCTATGAGCATTTCTTTAATAAGATTACTAGTAAACCATTTCACAAAAATGTGTACTTCTTTTTACTTTTAAACTTAAACTTATGAAGATTACTCAAAGTCACTCTACGACCCCAGTGGACAGTCGGACCATGTATCAATCATAGCACTTCTATTTAATTTTTATGTCCGTTGCTTTTTCATATATGAAAGGTTTTGTGATCATTTACCAAATTAAAGTGTACATTGTAATTTAATTACTTTAAAGTATATTTTCTTAAAAATGTATTCGCTAAATTTCTTTGTTTGTAATCTCCTGCTTTTAAGAACATGTAAGACTCTATCCCATTCTATACCGAATGCCTTAAATATTTGGACGATTTGGTCCCAGATTTTTTTAAACAAATAACTTACGAGCCTGGGTTACCTGATAATCCAGACGAACTGACACGATGTATTATTATGTTTATATTACAATCCGAAAACAAAAGGTTTTAGACTGGAAAACTTTATCATGCATGATCATGCCTTAAGTTTCCTGAAAGGATGTTTCAGAGGAAATGATGACCTAAGAGTGTCTGGTTCTTCGCGTACTTGATCATCCGCCCGTCCGGTTCGCGCCTTAGTGAAAGACTATCATAAACACTATAAAAAATTAGTAACGGTCAAACGGTTAGTAATCAAGACATTTGAATAAAATAGATAAAACCCGGATTGCAAAACAGTTTTGCCAGTTGAGGAAGTCCACGCGCATTGCGGAGGAGCAACACGGTTCATTCACGTGGCGCAAGGGAACCAATATTGACCAAACATTTGACCAGGTTCCCCCACGCCTAGCTGAGGGGCCTGGTGTCTCCTTCGTATGGCGCGGTGGAGACAGTTTTCTAGAATGTTGCCAGCATTAGCTGGCTTCTCCCACCCATTGCCAAATTTTCGGATTTTTTTCCAATTTGTACCCAAAATGATCCAAACCAAATTTTTTTCGCTTAACACTTTTTCCCACATCTTTAAACCCATAATCTGTTACCCGGACCCAGATTCTTTATTTTTTTACCTCCCTCATTTGGTTTGGTGTTTATTACCCAAACCACCCTGTTAAGAGGCGATTTCGCATACTAGTTCGTACCTCCTATTTCCATGTTATAGTTTTGCTCATTCTCCCCAACCACAACCTTGATTGTGGTTAGGGTACTTTGGGGCAAAACCTTAACAATCATATTTCGTCTTTCTGTTTGGCTTTTCATCCAAACAACCCGTTAAAAAGGCATTGAGCTTTCTAGTTCAAATCTTCTTTCTCCTTATCATTGTTTACCCCATTAACACCCTACCATAACTGAAATTATCGTTGTTTCATTGGACTATGTCGTAATATTCCAAAGCTTTCTTTCGGTTTTACATTTTACCCAAACCCATTATCCGAGGGTATTTTGGTCAAATTTAAGTCTTTTTCCACACAAGAGAGCTTTTATATGTTTAAACGAAAACTAGTGGACATGTTTAGCTCGTTATCCCATTAAGTTTAATTAGTCTCTAAGGACATAAAGATTTCCAATGGCTTTGTATTCAAAAACTCATTTAGCCATTTTTTGCATCATAGACATATTCTTGGCTCTAATGGCCATTTTACCTAATTACTAGAAATACCACACTTGAGGTGGTCCATTGTCCAATTCTGACACAACCATCTTTAGTCGGGGCCATAGGCCCTTACCGTAAGTTTGCTCCATTACACATGTTTGTCAGTGTCAAACAACGACCCGTTATCACTACCTTGCGATTCTTTTCGCTAATTCGTGGCAATGCACACCCGTACATTATGCTTACCTATAAGTTTGGGACTTAACAATAGAAATCATTAAATGTCATTTTCAAATGGTGATAACATCACCATTTGACTGGTATGACCCGGTTGTCCATTTGACCCATTCTTTGCTTACCCTTCAGGCATCTTAACTTAACCATGTATTGTTTATTGCCAAAAGGTGCTTACTTATCATCTTACCCATTTGACCCGTTATAGTTTACATCATAGGGTCCCATTTCTAAAATTCTTTGTGTAATTACTAATACATGATTACTTACTATTTAACCCATTTGACCTGTTATGGTTTACACCATATGGTCTTATTTCTACAATTCTTTGTTTAATCACCAACATGTGATTACCCATTTGACCCATTATGGTCTACATCATAGGGTATTATTTCTACAAATATTTATCCAATCACCAATATGTGATTTAACATAGTTTTACCCAATTTGACTCGTTATGGTTTACACCATAATATCTTATTTCTACAATTCTTTGTTTGATCACCAAAATATGATTTAACATAGTTTTACCCATTTTGACACGTTATGGTTTACACCATAGGGTCTTATTTCTACAATACTTTGTTTGATCACCAAAATGTGATTTAGCATTGTTTTACCCATTTTAACCCGTTATGGTTTACACCATTGGATCTTATTTCTACGGTACTTTGTTTAATCACCAAAATGTGATTTAACATAGTTTTAGCGATTTTTGACTTATTATGGTTTTCACCATAGGGTCTTAAAGTTATTGTTGTCACCAAATGTGATTCAATACCATCTTTACCCATTTGACCCGTTATGGTTTATACCACAGGGTCACATCTTATCGAGCTATGGTTAATTACTAAAATACAGTTCGTCATAATGTAAAGCCCCGTATTTACGTGTTCTCATGTTTAAAAAAATAATAAAAATAAATTATAATAATAATAATAATAATAATAATAAATTACGACATGCTACGACGTTCGGGTTTGATAAAGGGCTTCAGAATTTTTATTGGACCGCTCAAAACACGCTAAGGGGCCCTGGGCCCAACCCACCTAATATAACCCTAGTATAAAAGACTAGTTATAATTTTCAACCCCCTTTTTTTATAAAACCCTAAACTAAACACACACACACTCCACACTCACGCACACACACCAGGCTACTGTTCCCCTTCACCTTCAACAAAAGAAATAGAAACCCTAACTCAAACAAGATCTAGCCGACATCTCTTGTCACCACCTTTCCCCTGCATCTTGAATTAGATAAAACCCTAACCTACACATAACAAACAAAACCCCTCGTCCTCTCTCTCAAGATTCCGACAACCACAGCCGCGTTTCCGGCGGCGACACTCTTCTGCAACCGCTCCCTGCACCCCGCGTCTCTCCCCCTCTCCGATGTCGGTTACCGACGAGCCAACCACAGCAGCCGCACACCCAACAACGATCACCGGCGGAGAGAGTGGAGCCGGTAGTGACCGGCGATGTTACTGAGGGCGGTGATGATGCCGACGAGCGGTTGTGGTGGTGTTTCTTAGACATAATTTCCGGTAAACACATCCTACCTCCCTCGTTCTTTTGAGATTCGTTCTTCGATGTCAAGTGTTAATCGACGCAGATTGTTTTCTTTTGCTATGATGAATCGGCAGTGGTGGTCGACGTCTGACCGGCGGCGGTCAGAGTCACGCCGACGCCGGAGACACCAAGTGGTGGTAACGTCTTGGCTGCTTAAGTTTCGGTTCAGATTGGAGCAGGTTCAGGTCGATCTCGGTCAGTTTTGAGTTCATTTCGATCTTTTTGGGTTTTATTCGGCTCGGGTTCAGGTGTTTAGTGGGTCAGCTCAGTATGTTCGGGTGTTTGGTTCGAGTTATGTTCGGGTCAACAGTTTCGGTTCGGTTCGGGTCAGAACTGGTCAATTCAGTTGACTCGGTCAACTCGGTCAAGTGGTTCGACGTTCCGACACAAAGACATGGTATACTCCTAAACGACGCAAATTTTATTATTATTGTTTATATTTTAGTTGAACTTGTTCATTAATCGTGTTTTGAAACTTGTATAAATACACATATTTCCGTTATAAAACTCGTATAAATATATAATGTATTGTTACTTGTTGAATTTTGACAAATAAATCGACACTTGTGTTGTCGGGATTGTCCAAAAACAGGGGAAACTCTGCCCGATTTTTCGTAAAATTCCGTAAAACAAAACGTGTAAATTTTATAAACCGAAACCTATCAAATTCGACTAATTTTTATAAAATAGATATAAATGTATAATTATTTTTATTTTTGGACATTATTTCAACAATACTTTTGAAAGAATAAATTATAAAATATTACTTAAACTATATAAAATATATATGCATATATATATATATATATATGTATGTATCAACCAGTTATACTCTAAATTCCAATTCAAATCCTTCATCGTAATCCCGCTTCCTCTTACACCTTCGTTTGCCCATATAGGGTGACCTCGGTGTTCCATCCTCCTAAACTCGTACACTCGTCAACACTTGGATAATCGGAAGACTTAGCAATTATGTGAGTATACTTGAATCCCTTTTTCGTTTACCACTTTTTGGGGTGTAACATGTTATTTATAAACTTACACACAAACTTTATTCATATTGCACAAACATTCCTCATACACGCATGCTTATTTGATTACTTGATACTTTAAACTTGGGTTTATGACATCTTGTGTTAGACTTATCATTAACTTCGTACGAGCCTATCCGTGACATATATAGCACTATAGGATTAACGCACCGCCCATAGACTTGTGGTTATGTCATGAGCATATTGCGTTTCATCATCGGTTTGATATGTTAGACACATGCCGATTTTATTGTTTATCTTGTATCAAGGGCTTGCCACATGGAATTGTTTGAAACTTATCTTTTTATGCTACGTATGAAAAACTTGTATACTCGCCTTTGCTTTTGCATTGAACTTCATTTTAAAACATCTTACAGGTTGAGGATGACGACGCTTTGAACTTGAAGTAGTGATGATGTTTAGATACACATTTAGACGTCTTAAGTTAATGTACTTGTTTGTTGTATTCTTGTATTGAACATATTGTACATCAAGTTGTTGTATTTGATTTTAATCTTTGTAATCGACTTTTAGAAATGAAATGAAATCCATTATTTAATTATTGTCACAAATAGTGTTATGAAGTCTCTTGCAATCTCGTTTTCGTCTCACTCCGATGTTTCCGCCATCGGTTGGGGTGTGACACATAACTTTATCCACTTTGACATGTTTCATGGTTTATACCATGGGGTCTAATATATTGCAAAATACATCTCTTTTATGTGTAAGGTTTTATAGTTTTTAGTAGTTTTAGATTAGTTTTTGGTAGAATATGCGTACTACTGACTAAAATTGCGATTTCTGGATCTCGAAAGTGAAGAATAGCTGAAAAGGTCGAAAAACGAGTCTTGTATGTTGATATTAACTAATGCAACATACAAATTATATCAAATAAAGTATAAAATCAATCCTTTTTAGTACTAATGTTGGAAAAATTGTGTTTCTTTGTATACTTTTGATTTTCAGGATTAAAAAAGCTTAAATGTACAAAAGGAACAAATTAACGGCAAAAACCATCATAAGTACAAAAGAATGGAAGTTGATACATCATACCAACCCTCCGAGCATCACCCGAAGACCAAAAATAACAAATCAGCAGACAAGCATGGGGTCGTGCCCCACTTAAGATTCTAGCAAGAAAAAGACAAACAGAAGCAGACAAGAGACACGGGGTCGTGTCCTATGGACACGGGCCGTGGTCAACTTCCAGATTTGCAAATCTTGGATAGTACAGCAAGTATAATGGCCACAGGGTCGTACCGTTAACACACGGGGCTATGTGAGCAGTCGTGTAAAGCTTCTGTTTCCAACTATAAATAGGGGTGCTTGGTTCACTTACAACCCATCTCTTGGCAAACCACTTCTCTCACACCTGCCACCACTCTACCAGCACAATACCACCATCATCCACCACTTTCTTCCATCATCCATCTTTAGAGTATATAGTAGTCTCGGGATCCAAGATTGATCGTAAGAGTTTTTGCCAAACAAATGCCATGCTTGGCTAATCTCTTACATGACTTGGTGAAGATAAGTCATTTATGTATTACTTTTGATTTCTAAGCTTCGGTTAACTTTTTAATTGGGTATGTATTAATGACTTTAATAACTAGTTTTTTTATATTGAAAGTGAACTTTATTCTATCATCTCTTCTTGTTTTGTCGATTCACTCATTTGTGCATTTACGGTGTATATAAAGAGCGTTAACTGGCTGGAAGGAGGTTAGAAGGGTGGTTGGGTAAAGTTCTTGCCTCGTTCAGTGTATAGATCCTGCGAGGACTTGATTCAAGCTTATTAGGACTTCCTTTGAGGCAGATAGCATCAAATCGGAGGAAGTAAGAACGACTTGAATCCCTTATATATAAACTACTTTTAAAACTTTAAACCGGCCTTGCGGGACTATATCCCTACAAACTCAGATCAATATGGCCGAGGGTAGCGTTGCCTCCAAAAGAGGGACATACCACATTTTGCATTAATAACTTGCTTAATTATCTTTCAATATTCCGTCCTTGCAGGACTGTATCCCTACTGACTCAGACCAATATGGCTGAGGGCAGCATTGCCTCCAAAAGAGGGACATGCCACTCTAACTAAGATAATCTCTTAAAAAACCCAAAGTGCGGAAATCATCAAAGGATACATAAAAGACGAGCCGGAACCAAGTGATTCTATCTTGTCTATTTGTTTATTTTACTTATTTAGTTTCTTTCTTTAGTTTGAATATAAACTAAATGATACAAGTGTAGAGAATAAACTAAATGATACAAGTGTGTAAATAAAAATAAACTATCATTATACATGCATCCTAAGATATAATGTTATATTTTTACATTACTTGTTCCGACTTGTCTTACATTACCTGTTTCGACTTGTCTAACTTCACATGTGAAATAATTATTAACTGTTTTGTTCCCGCCGCATATAAACTAAATGATACATGTGTAAATGAGAATAAACTAAATGATACAAGTGTGTAAATAAAAATAAACTAAATGAACAAAATCGTGCAAACATCCTCCCCTTTTTTACTACACCTTAAATAAGAAATTATTTATTTATAACTAGGTTTTTATTATGGTTAATGCTTAAAACTGAACCAAATGACCACGCGCAACTCCTAAATATGCAACATATATGTTTTACTTGGTTCTTCTTCTTGAGTATATTTTACTTGGTTCTTCTTCTTAAGTACTTCAACTCAAGTCAACATTTTTAGGTCATGTTAAATTTTTGGTTATTAATCGAAAACTGGTTTGGACCCAATGTTCATAACCGATTAACTAAAATGATATAATTTAGATCTATTGGTTTTTTGAAATACCTTAATCAAAAGTTTTGATTTTCGTCATGGTCATGGCTCAAGCTGAACTAAATCGAACAACCACTTGTGCACACCCTTAAAATCATCAACCGTATATTCAACGAAATAAGAAACACGAAAAATTAATTAACACAAACTTAATCAATCAGGGAGGAATATCAATTTAATCTCGAATCCATTTACCTAATAAATGATAATGATTATGGATACATAAATCGCAAATTCAAGTACAAATTAATGATTATGGCAATTGCCTTTGAATTATTCATCAGTTAAAGATTTATTTCTTCACAATATAAAAGAAGGTTGCAGACACAGCTGCTGTAGATATTCATTATTTACTTATGTTTAAATTTTAAATTTCTTGTTTAGTTGTTTCACATTTAGAGGTAGTAAAAAGGGTGGGTTAGGCAGTTCACATATTGGGTCAAAACAAACCATTATAGCACAGTAATAAGTTGACTCTATTGGACGTAATTCTATTTTAATTTATTTTAGATTAATTAGCTCCTTTATTGTCTCCTTCATTCACGACCCTTATTTCTCCTTTCCATATTTGTTTAGTCGGTTGCTTGTCTATTTATTTGGTCTCTCTTTACTTTGTAATCAAGCTCAGAAATAAAGGAATAAACAAAAGTTTTCGTTCTATCAAATTCTAGATGGCATCAGAGCAAGTTTAATCCTCTCAACCTAATCGCTTCCTGCCATGGGTGATAAACAAGATCCCAAAACAGGGTCTGGCAATACGAACGATTTTTCATCACCGTATTACCTGCATCCTTCCGATTTTCCCAAACAACTACACGTCAATGAAGTTCTTACCGATGGGAACTACACCGATTAGGCACGAGAGATGTCGAATTTTATCTTTGCAAAGAACAAAATCGACTTTGTTGATGGAACCCTGAAGAAACCAGAAACCACGTCGCTCGATTACAAGCCTCGGATAAGGTGCGATGCGATAGTAAAAAGTTGGCTGACCGCCACCATGGAAAAGGGAATCCGTGACAGCGTAAAATACGCAACCACAGCCTCAGAAATTTGGACGGATTTACGAGAAAGATTTGGGAAGGAAAGCGCACCGAGGGCTTAGGAATTAAAACAAAAAATTACTGGTACTCGTCAAGATGGCAGCAGTTTATCCATCTATTATACACATCTCAGGGTGTTGTGGGATGAGTCCCAATCTAATTTTTCCTTCCCGTGTTGTTCTTGCAACAAATGTACATGTGAACTGGGCAAGAAAATCATCGAATACATTGAAAAAGAAAGGCTCTATGAGTTCCAAATGGGCCTAGATGCTGATTTCAATGTTATAAAAACTCAAATCCTGGCCACGACGCCGCTGCCTACTCTCGAAATTGCCTACCACATGGTGGCAGAAGAAGAAAGACACAGAATGATTTCGAACGTGAACCAAGTCACAACAGAACCCGCTGCGTTCAAGGCCTTTCAAAAACGTGAAAATGGTTCCGGCGATTCAAAGGAAAAGACCGCTGGAAAGGAAAACAAGCAAAGCGATCTGTGCACATTTTGTGGAAGAAACGGTCATAAAAAGGAAGGTTGTTTCAAGCTAGTTGGCTACCCGGATTGGTAGCCCAGGAAGAAAGACAACAAGGTGAAACCAAAGGCTGCCTGTGTAGATATGGGAACCAGCCCCATACCCGGATTAAGTGAAGAGCAGTACCAGGAGTTTGTGAAATTCTTTTCAGGTTCGGGTAAAAATGCCGAAATCAAGCCGGAGGCAAACATGGAAGATAACAGGGAAATTTTTTTTATTGTTGACTCAGGTTGCACCGAGTACATAACTCGGCTTCTTGGTTTCCTTGAAAATAAGAAAGGAGTATCGAACGAAGCCCTAGTCGTCATACCAGATGGGAATGCCATTCCTGGTGAAGGAAGGGGTGACCTCACTCTTCCATGGGGAGTCAAACTGAAAGGAGTCCTTTATGTTCCAGAATTTAAATATAACTTCCTTTCAGTCAGCTGATTAAGCAAAGATCTTCAATATGCCATAACCTTTTTTCCTGATTTCTTTGTGATGCAGGGGCTGCGTTCGAGGGACTTGATTTGATTGGGTAGATGCCAAGGGGGGGGGGGGTTGTATCTATTAAGCATGTCGGAAGAAAGAAGAAGGGCCATGGTGACTACCACAAACGTATGGCATAAAAGATTGGGACACACATCAAAAGAGAAACTCTCGAACATTGACTTTTTGAAAAATAATTCAAATAAACTTTGCGATGTTTTTTTATGATTCTTGTGCTAAGGCAAAACACACCCGAACACCTTTTCCTAGTAATTTTATTAAGACCAATGGCTGCTTTGAACTCATTCATTGTGACATTTAGGGAGGGTATCGAATTCCATCATACACACGGGCAAGTTATTTTCTCACCATAGTTGATGATTATAGCAGGGCCGTGTGGATTTTTCTAATAAAGCACAAAAGTGATGCAAGTCAATGTTTGATAAACTTTCACAAATTTGTTGAAGTTCAATTTAAAAAACAAATGAAAAGGGTTAGAAGTGACAACGATGGAGAGTTTACATCTAACTCGATGATGTCCTTCTATGAAAAGAATGGGATTTTGTTGGAAACTACCTGTCCCCATACCCCTCAGCAAAACGGGGTTGTAGAAAGGAAGCACCGACACTTGCTTGAAACGGCCTGAGCTTTACGATTTGAGGCAAATATTCCAAAACGTTTTTGGGGAGAATGCATCTTAACCGCAGCATATATAATAAACCGCCTTCCCTCAAAGGTGATCCAAAACAAAACTCCCTATGAGTTAGTATGGAAACAAAAACTTATATATTCTCACTTGATAGTTTTTGGGTGCTTAGCCTATTTTAGAAACACCAACACAAATGGAAACAAACTTGAAGAAAGAGGAAAACCAGGAATTTTCTTAGGGTATCCTCAAGAGATAAAGGGATACAAGGTCTATGATATCAAAACCAAGAAAATTATAGTGAGTCGTGACGTTTTTTTCTTGAAAATACCTTTCCTTTCAAAAACACAACCACCACAGAAAGCTTGAACTAGGATGAACCCAACAAAAATTGTGGTGGGCCACAATCTGATTCTTCTAACCATATTGAAGATCCCCATATTGAGGTAGAGCAGGTCATTGAGAGTGAAGAAAATTCAAGGGCCCAACAAGAAAATGAAGAATCCTTTGATTTAAGTGATGAGATGAATTTGGGTCCGGAAAATCAGAATGAAGCCACCGATAATCTTAATGAATCGAAACCAAGAGAGAAAAGAACATAATCTCGGCCAGCACGCTTCAATGACTATGTTGTAAAAAGTCCCCCTTCGTTCAACGGCTCTCAATACGACTCCAGTCAAGCTCATTTGACGGTACACCCCCTATCTCAGTTTGTTACTTATGAAAAATTTTCTCCTTCTCATAAAGCATTCCTAACGGCCATCGATTCCATCGATGAGCCAAGTCGTTTTGCTCAAGCTAGCAAAGACCAGAAATGGCGGGAAGCCATGGAGCAAGAAATTCAAGCTCTTGAAAGGAATAAAACGTGGAAGCTAGAAGAATTGTCAAAGGGAAACGAGCTATAGATTCAAAATGGATATATAAGACAAAGTAGAAGTCCAATGGAGAAGTTGAAAGATATAAAGCCAGACTCATTGCCAAGGGTTTTACAAAAATGGAAGGGGTAGACTATCACGAAACGTTTGCCCAGGTTGCCAAACTTGTTTCTGTCCGAACCTTATTGGCTGTGGCAACAAAGGACAACTGGATCATCCATCAGCTAGACTTCAATAAAGCATTCTTGCATGGAGATTTGGATGAGGAGGTATACATGAAAATCCCGCAAGGTTTCTCAAGGGAAGGAGATACCAGAGTGTGCCGGCTTCGCAAATCCCTTTATGGGCTCAAGCAAGCTTCAAGAAACTGGTACCATAAGTTCACCAGTTTTCTCTCCACCTTGGGATTCAAGCAATCAAAGGCAAAGATCCGACTCGACGACGAATTTAGCATAAAAGACCTTGGTCAGTTGAAATATTTTCTCTGCATCGAAGTGGAAAAAACTTCTGAGGGACTGGTCCTAAGCAAGGAAAATACATCTTGGATATTCTCAAGGACAGCGGGATGTTGGGGTGCAGACCAAGTGCTTTTCCTTTTGAATAAGCAACCAAACTGGACAAAGGTGAGAAGGAAGCTCACGTAGATGCTTCTTAGTATCGAAGACTCGTGGGTTTTCTATTGTACTTACAAGCAACTCGTCCTCACATTACATACTCGGTGAACATCCTAAGTCAATTTGTGGCAGATCAAAGACAAAGTCATTTAGACGCCGCAAATCGTGTCCTAAGGTATTTAAAGGGCACACCGAGACAAAGTGTCCTCCTTCCTCATGCTGGACCACTCACTCTAACTGCCTATTATGATTCTGATTGGTTAGGATTCCCGTTTACAAGGCGTTCCAGAACGGGATATCTTCTTCTCTTCGGTGGTGGTCCTATCTCTTGGAAAACAAAGAAACAATCGGTGGTGTCGCGGTCCTCAGCAGAGGCAGAATATCGAGCCATGGCCTCCACCGTTAGTGAGATTCTTTGGGTTAGGTGGTTACTCAAGGATTTGCAAGTTGATATCACGGGTCCCACGAATCTGTTCTCTGACAACCAAGCAGCCCGGAACATTGCCACGAATCCCGTCTATCATGAGCGAACAAAACACGTGGAAATTGATTGCTTTTTCGTACGTGAGCGTGTGGAAACCAGAGAAATTTCACCACAAGCCATCGTAAGCAAACTCCAACTTGCAGATTTACTCACCAAGGGCCTTGGCACCCAACAACTTCGTTCCTTATTGAGCAAGATGGGAATTAAAGACTTACATGCTCCATCTTGAGGGGGAGTATTGGACGTAATTCTATTTTAACTTATTTTAGATTAATAGGCTCCTTTATTGTCTCCTTCATTCACGGCCAGTATTTCTCCTTTCCATATTTGTTTAGTCGGTTGTTTGTCTATTTATTTGGTCTCTCTTTACTTTGTAATCAAGCACATAAATTAAGGAATAAACAAAAGCCTTTTCGTTCTATCAAATTCTAGAGACTCAGTGTAACCCGCAAACATTGTTTTTCCTTAAGAAACTAGTTATAAATAGTTACGAGCGTTAGCTGTTAAATACCAAAGTATTTTTTTTCTAAACGCAATTAGAAACCAGCTCAAAAGCTCTCGAGTTCAATCTGATGAGTTCCGGGAAAGTAATAAATACCGGAGGTAACAGTTAATATTGTGGTTTTATATATTGTTATTTATTGTTTACAAATTGTGTAACTTGGCTATTGTTTAATATTCAAATTGAATATTTAACATCAAGATTTGGGTCACATTTTGTTTGTCACTTTTTCTTCACTTTAGGCGGGTGGAAATCTTTTTAGTTCAGGCGCATCCGGAGCAACGCGTGGGATTTTCCACTAGTTACTTCTAAAGGGTGTGGGGGTCATGGTTGGGACATGATTCACCACCTAGGAACATGAATGAAAGACTACACCTCCCCTTGCTTGATCCACCATGGTTTGCGTGGGATTTTCCACTAGTTACTTCTAAAGGGTGTGGGGGTCATGGTTGGGACATGATTCACCACCTAGGAACATGAATGAAAGACTACACCTCCCCTTGCTTGATCCACCATGGTTTGCATGGATTAAACCATGACAACCATGGTCCTCCTTTCCATTTTTAAAGAAATCATTTCCTTCATCTTTAGACAAAGCTAAATTAAAATAAATAACTGGCTAGTAATTTGGGTCATGACCACACCCTTAGGATAGTGGTTTTTGATGGTGGATTAGATGTGAAGTGACATGACACTAACGTAGAGGGTTATGGTGGTCATGAAGGTCATGATCATACCCTGTAGCCAATATTGAAGCAATACTCAAATCTTTGTTTTAAATAAATTGTGTTGTCTACAAATAAGTATATCATATTTTATTTAGTGTTACTATTCTTTAATTTGTAAAGATCAAGATTTATCAGAAAAAACATAAAACAAAATCACGAATTTTTAACATCGAGTGACTCACGTGATGTAAGACATAGACGAAGTTGAATGTATACCGATACGCATTAAATGGGGTAAAAAAAAAACATGTGGAACTAAATGTGACCGCCAAACACCGTGGTAAATAACAATCAAACAACGACTAAATCCGCAAAAAAAAATGTAATAAATATATAACAACACCAAAGCTTTATTAAAAAATAAACTATGAAAGGTTACTGTATACCGAGAAAAAAAGAAAGAAAAGGAAAGAAAAGACAAAACACAAAAAACAAAAAAACAAAAAAAAAGTCACTGTTTCTCAAACTGTTATGAATTAATAGATGTGATCAATTACATTATTAAAACATAATTTGTTAGTTATAAACATTTGATAATCTTTTTTACCCAAAAAGCATTTGATAATCTTAGTATTTCCTATAGTTGATTTTGCACACATTTACGTAATATAATTTATTACAATCTAGAGGAAGACGACAACCTAGCGTAGAATATTGGTTATAGTTGAATTTCAAAAAGTTAAAATCCTTATAGAAACCACTTTAGATAAATTAGATTTTCATTATGCATTTATAATTGTTTGACATACTTTTTTTATTATATAAAACTAGGTTATAACCCCGTGTATTACACGGGGTTGAATAAATAAATTTTATATACTAAATAATAAAACAATATATCTTTAAAAATCTCATTTATTGTACGGGTTTAATAAATATAATTTTATATATTAAATATTAAAAAGTTATATCTATAAGAACCATATTGTACGGGTTGAATAAATGTAATTTTATATACCAAATAAAATAGTTATATCTTTAAAACCACGTATATTACACGGGTTGAATAAATGTAATTTTATATACTAATAATAAAAAATACATTTTTAAAAATATGCGCATTACACGGTTTAAATAAATGTAACTTTCTGTACTAAATAATAAAAAATATATATCCTTAGAAAAACCCCATGTATTGTACGAATTGAATAAATCTAATTGTATATATCAAATAATAAAAAGTTATATTTTAAAAAACCTCATGTATTACATGGGTCGAGTAAATGTAATTTTGTATAGTGAAAATAAAAATATTTAATATATTAATACAAAGTTTGGGGTTCGTGATAAAAATATATTATTTTGTTGTTGCAAAATTTGTTAACGAAGTTTTAATAAATTTAACCCTTTATTTAAAACTCCGTAAATGTATAAATGATAAATAATATTTGTTAAATTTATTTTAAGTTTCGTAAAATCTATTTAATACCAAACTAAAAAAAACGTTTGAATATAATTAATTCAAATAAATAATATTATAAATGAGATGGAGATTAAACTAAATAATAATTCTTCATAAAATATTAAACTAATAATATTTAGTAGGAGAGTTATCTATAATATAAAATATTAAATTAATTAATATTTAGTAGAAGGGTTATCAATAATTAATTAGAAAATATTTAACTAAAATAATAATTATCTATAAGAGATGGTCTAGTATGATGACACGTGTTCCTAAAGTGGTTTATATAGTATAGATTTAGTTTGATTATCATTTTTTATTTTTTATATGGCCCGCCCCGCTTTGGCTTAAACCGAACCGGACCATACCAAAAAAAATTATATTATAATGAACAAACGACACCAAAAATTTCCGCCCCCATAAAAGAATTTTTTGGGTTCGCCACTGCCTGAAGTATCTTATAGTAATACATAAAAACATCATAAATTCGTAACTGTCAATGCATCATATTATAAATCGGTGTACTAATACAAACTTTTATGTAAACGAGCTAAAAGTTTTTTCTTTTGAATCAATTCAATTTTTACAATTTTGTTAACTGAAAATAACTTAAAAAGTAAGATGATAAATATTGAAGTCGTACTTTGCAAGTTAAACTGTAAGATAGATATTTATTTGATTATCATTATTAATTAATTTATATATGTAGTGGCTTGTTGACCCAAATTAAATTAAGAGATGTGTGACAACTGACAATAATGGAAGTTAGATAATGGCTGGTATATTTTCGTTAGTTATACAACTTAGGCAAGACTATCGCCTCCTAACCATGATGGTAACGAAAGACAAATATCTGACTTTAAAATACAAGAGCTCTTAATTTTAATTTCATTCCATTTATGTCTAACATATTGGACATAGAGATATTTTATTTACGTAAATAGATAGGCTCCATTATTTAGTTTTCATGTATTGGCTTATTTTCCTTGATTCTTAGTCCATTTCCATGATTCTGCATAGACCTCCTTGTATTTATTTTGAGGTATATTCTTGTTCTCTGTACACAGAAAGTTGGATAAGAAAATCTCATCCGAAAACTTCATGGTATCAGAGCGGGTAACATACGCCGCTCGATCAGCTTCAAAAATCTAATATCGTCTTGCTTGCTCCACCATGGCCGGCAATGACGTACAACCACCGAAGAACCAAAACCAAACACAGACCCCCGATCATAACTCGCCCTATTACTTGCATCCTTCCGATTACCCACAGCAGATGCATGTAAATGACGCATTAAACCACAACAACTATCTTGACTGGGTTCAAGAGATGGAGAATTTTTGTTCGCCAAAAATAAGATCGGTTTCGTCGATGGCACCATCAAGAAACCACAGAAGACAGACGCAAATCACATGGCGTGGTTGCGGTGTGATGCAATGAGAAAGGGGTGGTTAACCACCGCCATGGAGAAAGAAATCAGAGTTAGCATGAAGTATGCTAACACGGTTGAAGAGATTTGGAACGACTTACAGGAACAGTTTGGAAAAGGGAGTGCACCAAGAGCATACGAACTAAAACAACTCTTGAGTTCAACTAGGCAAGAAGGAACTTCCGTCTCAGCTTATTACACGAGACTTAGAGTGATTTGGGACGAGATTGGATCAGTTCTGTTCCGAAGTGTTCTTGTGCAGGTTGCGAGTATGGAATTAGCAAGAAGATTGGAGATCTAAGAGACAAGGAGAAGATCTATGAGTTCTTGCTCGGACTCGACAACGATTATGCAACCATCCGAACACAGATCCTTGCCATGAAACCGATGCCATCTTTGGGAGAGACCTACCATTTGGTAGCTGAAGATGATCAGCAGAGGTCCGTATCAGGTGGAAAGAAACTGGTTGTGGAAACCACGGCTTTTCAGGCCTCTGTTAAACGTGATGGTGCTGGAACAATCGGTGGGTTTAACAAAACAGGTGTTAAGTACACCAAGAGGGTAGCGAATGAAAAGACAGAACACTGCGACTTTTGTGGTAGAGATGAGCATAACTGGGATGGTTGTTTCAAGCGTATAGGATACCCGGATTGGTGGCCCGGGAAAGGAAAAGTTGAAAAAGGGTAGACCTAAAGCTGCATGTGTTGAAAGTGGCGTGACATCGAGTGCTAAAACTCATGGGGAGCAAAATCCGATAACCGGTTTAACTAATGAGCATACTAACAGTTTCTAAACTTATTCAAATCAGAGAATACTGCAAATGTCGAGGATACTCAACTGGTAGCAAATATGGTAGGTAGACTAACCCAAGGTAGCGGATGGTTTATGGACTCGGGTTGTACCAAGCACATAACTCATGACTTAAACCTCTTTTATGAGAGGATTAACACATCGAATGAGTTACCGGTTACCATTCCAAATGGTGAATCTATTCTCGTAAAGGGAAGAGGATCATGTTCGCTACCAAGTTGGAGAACATTGCATAATGTTCTATATGTTCCTGACTTTACTCATAGTCTACTTTCAGTTAGCCAGTTAACAGAAAATCTTCGTTACGCAGTAACATTCTTCCCTGATTTTATTTGTTATACAGGACTTGAGCTCGAGAAAATTGATTGGGACGGTAGATGCAAGCAAGGTCTTTATCGGATGGAGGTAGGAAGGAGCGAGAGGATGGCTATTGTGGCATAAGCGTTTAGGTTACCATTCTCATAGTAAAATTTCATGTTTTGATTTTGTTCAGTTCAAAACAAACACTATTGATTGTGATTCGTGTTTAAAGGCTAAGTTTACGAGACTACCATTTTCGGTTAGTGCCATTAAAAGGAATGTTTTGATCTTTTACATTGTGATATATGGGGTAAATATAGGAACCCTTCATTAACCGGAGCAAACTATTTTTTAACAATTGTTGACGACTATAGTGTCACACCCCAAAACGTCGCAGCGGAATATTAAACGTAGTGGTGACGGAAGTTGGTGCTCATTTCTATCTTGATGTTCGATGCATTATATTGTTCGACATAGCCACGACATACTTAAGTTGTCTTTGATCCTTACGGATCTTATTACATTTGTCCCAGAAAGTTTAAAAGTCAGTCCAACATTTTAAGTGACAAAACATGCATCAACAACCACAAGATACGTCATGATTCCCGAAGCCGAACTCAAGTACCTGAAGAACACGTTAAAATCAAGTGTCAACACAAAGGAAGGTGAGTTCGCATATTCAAATTTAAACAATTTAATTCCAAGGAAAAAGCTTTCTAATTATGTATTTATTATAAAACATCCATATAATTTTTGAAAGTCTATTTATTTCCTTAAAAAAATTCATGGGTCAACCGTCGTAGGTTTTTCAGCTGAAACCTCTGAATAAGGCATTTTCCCAAGTTTTACATATTAAATTTATAGCGTCAAATATTCGGACTCGTAAGTTAGCTAGACATTACGAACTATATAATTACATTGTAGGGATAATCAAGGCTAGACTATAAACAGAATATAAATTCGTCGTTTGACTTGACACGGGGCGACCGGTCACGACGGGGTTGTCAACCTGATAGATCTACCAACAATTCCTCGTGTGCAATACTTAAATGATTAAACGACACTATTGGCGCATGGTCCATATCGAGACCATCTATGATGTCTGCCTCTGGTACAATATATATATCCTACTAAATATATGATGTTGTACGAATTCCTTGAAATCCCCACCGAAATGTAAGCCTAAGCCGATACTTACTCTCTTGAGATCAAGCAAAATTCATTCCAACTATACGCTTGTTTTCCCCCAAACACCGTGCAAATCCCCGTTTCTACCCGAAACATATTTATTCACTAAAACGTTTTATCTCGAACGTATAATTTATCAAAATTCCATATATTTTCAACGAAAATATATAATTTATATCAAAAGGTATGTTTTAATCCAAAAATATTATTAAATCCTTTTTAGCGTGTTCTTCCCCCCAAAACATATACAAAACAGTAAAAGCGGGGGTTTAGTGACACTCACCTTTGGGTGCGTATTTTAAATAGCGCAATCCCACAAATAGATTTCTACACGTCCTATTATACATAGGAACGATTTATCAATCAGTATATATCACAAAATTCCTAAGTTTCTTCGTATCTTAGAATTTTCACATAACTTTGAGATTTTCTCAAAAAGTTATCGTTTTAGATTACGTTGGCACGTTAGTATATATATGAGTTCATATATATATATATATATATATATATATATATATATATATATATATTAAGATTTTGCGACTTGAACGATTTTATTGGTGACCATTATCATGTAAATCAGTTAACACACCCGTTTATACGTAATATATCTACGATTTGCGTGTCGTAATATATATACATAAGCGTACACATAAATCAACATCGTAACACGCGTAATCTCGTTAACTTATTCATTTTGTCATTTTTAAGGCATGCATACATAAAATAACTCATATGTGTCAATTTTCATGCTCGACAAACAAGTTACACATTTAACGCGATTTTACCGATTCTACCGTTTAAAACGCACAAGTGTGCATGCATAGTCTAAATTCCCCGCTATCATGTCAACACTTGACATATTATCACATTCACATGCTTAAATCACATAACACATTTTAACACATAAAGTTCACCCATAAATAACCCATACTAGTGTTCATTGTAAAATGCGTGTTTTAGTGATTCGGTAACGTTTTCGGGCGTCGGAAGTCACGTATGACTAACCAAACACCAAGTATACTTAAAATCAGTTAAAATAATCATATTTAAACTAAAAATATTAGTTTAATTACTGATCTAAAATAGTTTTATAAAAATCCTTCGAAAAGCTGATTTTTAACCGTTTTACCGCATAGTTTTGCGTTAAACGTTACCATAACCATCCCAACTAGAAATGACTTGAAATTTTAACACAATACATGTTATTTACTGATTAAAATGATGGTTGTGATCATATTAGTGCAGTTTTTGTGTAAGTCACATAAATCATGTGATTTCACATATTTTACAACACATAAAGAACCAAGTACAACATGCAAAGCTAGCAAACTTTATGACAAAGTTTTATACTATTTTAACACTTCAAATATTCATATTTTTAGTGTTTAGATTCTGATTAATATCTATTTTTATCAAATCATGTTCTAATCATCCTTTCTTGATCATACTTCAACATGCATGTCCAAATATGTGCATCTAATGCACCAATATCATATCATCATCAACATGCATGAACTAAATCATATCTATCATGCATTTAACTTATGTTCAAACATTCAAGAAAATCATCTTCTTCATATATCATCATCTAATAATTTAACATAAATGTAAGATTCACTCTATTTATGAACATATGACCAAAAACCCACATGCATGTGTATACATATATACATACACGACACCACACACATATGCACATAAACATCCAAAAATTCCACTTTTCATGACCATCTTTAATCATAGAAATTTTATAAAAATCATTCCTTGACCATACATGCATCAAGTTTCACATAAATCACATAATCAAAATCAAATAGCATCAAAACTCAATCTCTAATCCATACATTTTAGTATTTTCGGCCACATCAACATACACACAAGTTCCATTTTAAATTTTGTATAAAAACCCATTTATTTTAGTTTCAAGTTTGTGAAATATCCCAAAAATCAAGAGAAACATTCCAACATCATGAACATCACCAAGAATCAAGAATATGTTTAAAAAATAAATTTTATACCTTCAAGATTCAAATGGGTTTTTGACAAGATTTTGATGTTATGGAGCTTGTTTTCTCTTGTATTCATATTTAAAACCCTCTTGGATCTTCAAACTAACTTGAAATGAGTTTGTATGAACATGAATCTTCAAGAAATAGGTTGGAAAATGAAAATGGTTGTGGGCAAGAGCGTGTTCGGCTGAGATGTTAGAAAGAGAGAGAGAGTGGAATTGTGTTTTGAAATTGATTTTCTTGGTTATTGTAAGATTATGGAAGACATGAGAATCTTTAATGATTAACACATATTTCAAGTCCTTACATGTGTCATAATGGAAACATAGAGAAGAGGTTGGCACCCCTTTGGGCCGCCACTTGTACCACCTCTCACAATTCATGCATGCATTCATATTATACAAACATACATATACATATATATATATATATACACTAAAACGGGTGTTTTACTGGATACCAGGTATTTTATCTAGCATTTTAATCTCGTTTTAGTGCATTTTAAATTATTTTTATCATTCTATAAAAATAATCACACTAAATTATTACTGAAATAATTACCAGTTGCCTTGACTGGCTGTGTTGACAGTATTTTGTCAGATACGCGCAGTATCGCGCGGTACGCGCTCAAACTCAAAAAATTGAGTTCCTTAGCGTTTTAATATTTTTTTCCTTCCGGATATGATTAAAATTACCATTCTAATCATAACAGATTACTTTTAGGATTTTAACATTGATCGGGCGATCACCGACGTTCGTTTCGCATTTTATTCATTACGCGATAAGCGTGTATCTTATTGTTGCCAACGTAATTTTTATCAAAGTTTGGATTTACAAACACATCAAATATCACATATTAACATCAATATCAGTCAAATAAAGCCTTTTATTTTTGCATGACACGTGTTACATCTGTACGGTATGGCCTGAAAAGCCGGGTTTTAATTGGTTTTTGCAAATTAATCAAAACTCAATTTAACAATGATGTTAAGAAAATCCGGTGTGACAACAGAGGTGAGTTCACGTCAAATAGGATGGTGAGCTTTTATACAGAACAAGGGATGTTTCTTGGGACCACATGTCCACACACTCCGCAACAAAACGGAGTGGTGGAGCGGAAACACCGACACTTGCTTGAAACAGCAAGAGCTTTAAGATTTGAAGCAAAATTACCTACTGATTTTTGGGGGGAATGCATCCTCACAGCGGCTCATATCATAAATAGATTGCCCTCAAAAATCATAGGTAACAAAACTCCCTATGAAATGATTTATAATGAGAAACTGGAATACAATCATATGAGAATATTTGGGGTGCCTTACCTATTATCTAAGTGTTGTAACAAACGGAGATAAGTTTGAGGTAAGGGTAGACCAGGAATATTCGTGGGATACCCGCCGGGCACAAAGGGTTATAAAATTTACGATGCCAAAGATAACAAGTTGGTCGTAACTAGAGATGTAAGGTTCATAGAAAACACATTTCCTTATGAGAAAGTGACATCGACGTTTGAAGATGATCTAGAAATTTTTGCTTACCAACCTGGTATCATGAAGATCCCAACCTTAAAAACATAGTTGAAAATAAAAACGAAGTTTATGAAAAATAATGAGGAATATAACTTGCATGATAATTCGATGCCAAATGGTGAAGCCCAAGAAAATAATGAACAGGTAGTTAAGGGAGACAGTAGGCAGGTTAATAAGCACACTGTGAATGAAAATATATCCCATGGACATGAGCAAAATGGGGAACAAGTTGAAACAAATATTTTTCAAGAAGAAGAATATGTCAACCAGCACCCAATGAGAGGGACTAGAATCAAAAGCCAGCCAACTTACTTCAAGGATTATATTGTCAAGCTCCCACCATCCGTAGACCACGCATCATCCGGCACCAATCAAAGTTCCTCGATGGTACATCCTATCTCCAATTTTGTTTCCTACAAAAATTTTACCAAATCCAACAGATCTTTTCTTGTGGCCATCAATACAAATGATGAGCCCAAATCCTTTTCTCAAGCCGTGCAGGACAAAAAACGGAGAGAAGCCATGAAGAAAGAAATACAGGCCCTCGAACAAAATGGTACGTGCACCCTAGAAGATTTGCCCGAAGGGAAGCGTGCTATTGATTCGAAATGGATTTATAAAGTAAAATACAAACCCGAGGGGAGCATTGAAAGACACAAGGCAAGCCTTATGGCAAAAGGCTTCACACAAATGAAAGGCATAGACTTCCATGACACGTTTGCTCCGGTAGCAAAGTTAGTTACAATTCGAGTTGTTCTGGCGGTTGCAACAAAAAGGAAGTGGATCATCAATCAACTCGACGTCAACAATGCATTCTTACATGGGGAGTTAAACGAAGAAGTTTACATGAAAATCCCTCAAGGTTTTGAAAAGGGCAAAGAAAACAAAGTGTGTCGACTCACAAAGTTACTATACGGTCTCAAGCAAGCTTCGAGAAACTGGTATCAAAAGTTCACATCATCTCTCGAAGAAGTCGGCTTTACCCAATCAAAGGCCGATCATTCCTTGTTCATTTTTAAAATGGGTGACTCCTTTGTTGCGGCTCTCATATACGTTGATGATGTCATCATTGTGTGCAACGACAAAAGAAAGATTGATGACACCAAAACATTCTTGGATAAGAAATTTAGCATTAAAGACTTAGGTCCTTTAAAATACTTCTTGTTTATTTATCTTATTCGTAAATAATATGATAAGAGAATATTCTAAATTTTAAGAATAGTGTAAGCTATACTTACCTTGCATCCTGATTATGCTTTTCTTCATACTTGATTCGTTTGACCCGCTTCATTCCCAAGCTTCCACCTAGCTTGTCAAGCGTCAAACTATCATTGTAATTTGTAAGATGGTTAGATTACTCATAATCATTTACGACTATTCCATCCTACAATTCTTATGTCGAATTTATCATCCAACACGAATATATCATCGATTTTTCATCCTATCATACTAAACTCACTACTTAGCAAGTATGATTTATATACTTAAACACCTAAATTGTTGAAGTATCATCTTATTAATATCTGATATGATGATTCTAATCTTAATTATATCATGAATTTCATCATATGATTAAAACCTGTTGGTGCATCCGTCTGTCGACTTCGTCTTGTATCGAGTCTTGTATTGTACTAGATAGATCAGGGCACGAAAAACGAGAAAATGAGTGTTTATGGGTAATTTCGCTTGAAATGACACATCGTCATTTCAAACAAAATTAACATGCTAATTCCGTTTGGGTAATTTCGTGCGGAATTAGATTCCGTTTGAACCTGTTTCAAGCGGAATCACTCAGCCTATAAATACCTGAAGTGTCTAGTCATTTGTAACGATTCTGATTACGGTAGCGAAGCTCTGCCGAAGTGTCTACAACATTGTAATCGATCTAATATCAATCAAAAGACAGTTTAAATTGATTTCTAGTGTGTTTCTGTTGAAATAACACCGATACATCTCTTTCCGCCTTTTGTATTGGTGAAGACCTCTTCTGAACGACTCGTTTGGGTCACAAAACGAAATCAGGTTGTAATTCCGCTTCAGACTGTAATTCCACTTCAAAGGTGATTTCGTTTGAGAGTTTACATCATAGTGTAATTCCGCTCGAAATAGCAGTTAATTTCACACGAAATTAGCTATTCCGTTTGAAGGTGATTCCGCTCCAAAGGGTTATTTCGTGTGAAAGTTAATTTCGCTTGAAGATCATACTGATTTCGCTTGAAAAGCTGATTCCGTTTGAAAGAGAAGTGATTTCGCTTGAAAACTTGATTCCGTGTGAGAAGGTTATTCCGTTTGAAACTGACATTTTGTGAACTTTTAAAAACCGAATCATGGGGAACGAGTTTTACAACGCCTTTGTTAGTCCGATGACTATAGCTCAGAGTACGTTACTTGAAAATGAAAGAGGAACAACACAAAAACCACCTAAGCTTATGGACATTGATGATTTTAGTGGATGGGCTGAATGTTTTGGTAACTGGGTTGAAGCTTATCACTTAGATGCATGGGAACATACTGAAGTTCAATATACTAGACCAGTAGGGAATAATCGTGTGAAAACACCGATTAGAGAATTGAGTGCTGATGAGAAAAAGAAATACCAAGATGAGAAATTGATGGTTAGTTTGTTGTTGCAAGCGATTAAAGAAGACATTTTGATCTTACTTCAACATAATGGAAGTGCATATTCGATTTGGACAGAGTTAGAAACTAAGTTTCTTGGAAGTGATGATATGCTTAAGAACAAAAAGTCGCTTCTGAAAAAAGAATTTGATCTATTTCGTGGGTTGAGAACTGAGAACACCAAGCAAATTATCGAAAGATATTGCAACTTGGTGAAAAACATGAACAGATTGGGTATCAACAAAGATAAAGATGAGTTGATTGAGAAGCTAGCTGATGCGTTGCCACATGACATTTGGGGAACGTATTTGATGATGTTGAAAAATAAACCAGATTTTAACAATATCACGCTAAGTGAGTTTATTAAACATCTTGAAGCTCAAGAGATGGAACAAAGGAAAATTGCTAGGATGAAGAACTATGATGGAGAACAAGACATTGGGTTGTATTACAAAGGTGGAGTTAGTGAGAAGACCAACATTTCACCAAAGATTGAAACGGCCTTCAATGCAAAAAGTTCTTCTGAAAGTTCATCTCAGGGATCAAGCAGCAAAACAGGATTTACTTCATTTCCATAATTTGATCCATATTTTTTTTGCAACAAAGAGTGGCAAAGTTCTTCAATGCAACATTGCTTTAAATCTTGAGAATGATCAGAACTATTCAGAGGAAGTTGCAAAAAGTCATATGTCATTATTAGTAACTGTACTTGAATCTTATGGTAGTTTAGTTGCAGGGAGGATCGGGAATCCAATGCTTACAAAAGAGGATTACGATCAAGTTGATGCTGAGGAGATGGAATTGATGGATATGAAGTGGTGCTTGGCGAGCGTGTTGAGACGAGCTGAAAAGTTTAAACAAATTACAGGAAGAGATGATTTCCGTGATGCAAATGTTTAAACTTTAGGATTTGATAAATCTAAAGTTACTTGTTTTCGTTGCAGGGAAAAGGGGCATTTCAAGAGAGAGTGCACAAATCGCCAGGCAAGCGGAGCTCAAAATCCTTTCGAAAACAATGACTACTATCGAAAGGCAATTTATCATCAAGTTGCTCAACAGCCATATCAACAAGAACAACCACAAACTGCTCATGCTAGGAAAGTGATTGAAGATTCAAAGAAAACGTGTCTGGTAAATCAAAATGATGGAAGTTTATCAAAAGATTTCAGTTGGGATAAATATATTCCAGCTGATAATAAAGCATGTCTAATAAATCAAGATGATGAAAAATTACCAGAAGGATTTAGCTGGGAAAACTTTAGCTGGGATAATTATTGTCCAGACAAAGAGATATTAAAAGCTAAAGGTTTTGTTGCTCAGGTTATTAATGATTATACTGATGACTATTGGGCAGAAAAAATCAGAAAACACTTACAAGCTAAAGCTGATAAAAAGAAGAGATATAAAGAAGAAAGGCAAATGAAACAAGCTGAAGCTGAGAAAAAGAGAAAAGGTAAAGAAGAGATTCAAGTGAGAAAAGTTAAAGAAATTCCAGAATTTGAAATTAAAACAGATGCTGATGCAGTCAAGGTTCCTGAGAAGTGTATCTCTGATAAAGCAGAACAAAGAATTGCTACACAACATAAAAAGGCTGAAAGAATCATATGATGTCTTGAACAAAGCCATGAATCAATACAACGAGACAAGCAGTGAACAAGCCGTAGCAATGAATACACTTAAAGGAGCATATATGAGACAGCTTAACGATGTTAATTATTTTACTGAGAAGTGTGCTGAACTTGAATTGAAGCTAGAAACACAGAGAATTGAAACTGAGAGAGTAAATAGATTGTTAAAAAGTTACTCATGTTCTACTTTTGTGGTTGACAGGATTTACCCGATAGTGGAAGGATTGAAGACATTTGAAGAAGAGAAGATTTCGGAAGAGAAAAAGTCTGAAACAAAATAAGATGATGAAGTGAAAAGTTCTAGTAAGAAACCAAGTGTTGTCTATAACAAATGTCCACCTCCGGTTGAAAATGGATATTCTCCTCGAAATCCAAATTCAGAAAGAGTAAAAAAGGCAACAAATTTACAGTGGGAGTCTGAGTCTTCAGATAATTTGCAAGAAAACATTGATGTCACGTTCACATCGTCTGACACTGATCATGAGTCCGAGTTAATAAAGAAAGTGGTCGATCAGGTGTTAGATAAGGACGAAACAGAGGAGTTCAAATCAGAGTCAAAGTCTGAGTCCAAACCGTCAAAGTCAACAATCAAAAAGGACAAACGGGTTTATAATAAAGAATTTTTGTTATCAAAATCTAATTTGAATGATGAACCGATCAAAGTAGCATATACTTTGAAAGATTCTGACAAATTATTTTCTGATGAGTTAATTCCAACAAGAGGTGTTAAAATGAAATGATAAAAAAAGTTTTCAGACGAACATAAATTAATATTTCTGAAATAAAAGATGTAAATCTTTCTGAAAAACCCAAACCTTACACCTCAAGTGTTCAACAACGTTTAAATAAGAAAAAAGGTTACAGTTCTGGTTCAGGTTTTCAAAAGAAACCAAATCACAACGGTAATTACAAAAAGAAAGGTCTAGGTTTTATTCCACCGAAAAATCATAAAAATGAGAAAAATCATAAATCAAAAGTTTTTATTTCAGGAAAAACTTCTGAAGAAGAAAAAGAGCAAGTGTTCAGAAAGCAATCTAACAAAGAATTTCTTGCCAAGAAGCAAGAGGAAATGAAGAAAAGTGTTACTCAGAAAAAGATGGAGACGAGAACCTGTTTTCAATATAAAACAGTTGGTCACATTGCCAGGAATTGTCCAAAGTCAATACAAACAAAACAGGGAGTCTCTGGTAAACTGAAAGAAAAGATTGTTGAGAAAATTGAACCACCGACAAACAGATTTAAAATTTTTGAAGATTCAATTTTTGAGGTTGGTGAATGTTCGAAAAATGTTTACAAAAGAAAGGAGAAACTTAACAATCAAAAATGGGTTGTTACAAATTCAACTGAACATTCTGGTGATGAATCTGATTCCACAAAAGAAGAGGAGCCAAAAGTTGTTGTGAAAGATGCGAAGTCAGTTCCGTTTTTGGATGATGAAAATTTTCCACCATTGCGGGCTGAAAAATTTAAAACAAAAGTTGGAAAAAATTGAAATTTCAAATCAATTTTTCCTGAAAAAAAAAGAATTTAATATTGAAAAGGCTTTTAACCCCACAGTGCAAAACATTTTTGGTAAAATGATTTATGGGAATGTCAAGGGGGTTAAAGAGTTTTACGAGAAAAAGATGGCAGGTAAGCAACCGAGTGTTGGTAACTCCGAATCTCCCAAGGACCGTCAGGCTTGGGAGAATCTCTCTAACTGAAAAACCTGACTTGCCGGAGCTCCCAAGTTGGTAATCGCGGAGCATGAATCGGCATCATTCTTTGTTTATGAAAATTGTTTTTGTAGAAGTATGACTTGCCGGAACTCCCAGGTTGGTAGTGTGGAGTAGGAATCGGCATTTTGAGATTTCAACCTACAAGTGGTAATTGTTGGTTTACAAACAGACAAGTGGTTGAAAAAGAGGTTTTACTTACAAGAGGTTTTTGGTTGGAATTTTGGGATGTGATTTTACAAGTGGTAAATCAGGGACATTAAGTTGTACTTGATTTTCTACAAGTAATATTTTTGAAAGACAAAGTGATGAATGAATCCTCTAACTCACAAGTGGTTTTATGAAATCAACAAAACTTATTTTCCGGAAAAACCATTTGATTAAAACAAACTTAAGTGTTTTGAAATCATAATGAGAAAATAGTTTGTTGTGAGGGGGAGTTCTGATTGTTTATGCCAAGGGGATGGCGATTTGAAGTGATTTGATATCAGTTGTCACTTTATTTGTACAGTTTGTTTTCAAATTTCATTTAAATGATTTTGAATTTTAGGGGGAGTAAGAAATTTCAGAAAATCCAAAAACATTTGAAAATTTGAAAAATCCAAAAACATGATAAAATGAAAAATGAGTTTTGTTGAGAAAAAGAGGAAATGATAGTACATCAGTGGACAATCACAGCATGCTAAAGAATTGGAATGAAAAATGTGATAAACGGTCTCACTGATGATGTGCCAGTAGGTTTTTACACATTTAATAGACTTTGACGAGATATAAACCTAAATTTCAAACTTACTTATCTCGTGGGGAACATCTCTCGAATATATGGGTAACCCCCGAAATCTTGTTTGAAAGGTCCCTCTTTCTGAGATACTAGGTCTTTATACTCAGCGATATCTGGGGTATTATCCCGGGACTTCTGATTTTGCGGAAGCAATGGCCTAGTCCCCGTATAATACTTTCTGCTTGCTTGAAACATAGCACCGCCCTCAGCATAAAAAATGATGAATCATTGAAAAATGCTAATCATATGCTGTTGAAGAAAAGATTCTCTAAAGGGAACACACCAAAAGTCGAAGCCGTCATCTCTCTGATTTTGCGGAAGCAATAGCCTGAGCTCTCACGGCCCTCGCATTTTAACCCTTTACAGATATCATCTGTGGTATACTCACCTGTAAGACTGAATATTGGGATCTGGATACAGGAGTATATTCTGAGGTGGGACACGCGAATAAGTTTAAGTGCTTAAAACATTAATCTCGTATCTCGAAACAGTTGAAATTTGTGTGAAAATTTAAGTGGACCAGTACACTGACAATCTAAGTGAATCGTTTAGAACTGAAAATGCTTAAAGCCTAACGGTGTTGGTGAATTGTCTTAAAAAAACTGATATGATCCTCTTATACAAACTCACAAAAATATTGTTCGTAAATATTTCTTTACTCCATTTCATTAAAATCTTATAAAAACCCAAAAAGAATTTGTTTTAGCATAAAATTTTGAAAAATTCAAAAAGATTTTCGACAACTGATGTTGAAGAACTGATTTTCAAAATTCCGAGTGCTAAGCATGATGAACAACAGGTTTGGGAGAAATGCTTTGAAATGAAAAATGTGTGTTTACAAGTGATCATCAGAAGCTTTTATATAATAAATCATTCTGAAAAAGAACTTGCAAATGATATAATTTTATCAAAATTTTAAATTTGTGAAACTTATGTTTGTGGTAGAGATTATGCAGGTTAGCCAGGTTTCAATCCGGAGCAGGATGTAATCCAGGTTACGATCTTAGAACCAGTGAATTCCAGACTGCGATCCCAGCTTATCGAAAGGGGGAGTCTGAAGACGCTGATGCTGAAACAGGATAAGAGCCAGAGTTTTGATTCTGAAAGCCAAGTTCTGATCATGGAATTGAAGACGTTAGTTGCTGATGCTGATGATCTTAAAGAATCAAGAGACCTGATCAAGAAGAATATAAGAGCAAGGTTGAGATTCTGGAAGAAAGAGAAAGAGATTGATTGAGGATACTTACAATGGAGAATCTTTGGAGAGAGCAAGAAGACTGATAAAGGCTGAAGGTTTGACAACCGAAGACTCGACACCGAAGACTTCTTCAACATCCGAGGGGTGTCTGTTGGTGCATCCGTCTGTCGACTTCGTCTTGTATTGAGTCTTGTATTGTACTAGATAGATCAGGGCATGAAAAACGAGGAAATGAGTGTTTATGGGTAATTTCGCTTGAAATGACACATGGTCATTTCAAACGAAATTAACATGCTAATTCCGTTTGGGTAATTCCGTGCGAAATTAGATTCTGTTTGAACCTGTTTCAAGCGGAATCACTCAGCCTATAAATACCTTAAGTGTCTAGTCATTTGTAACGATTCTGATTACGGTAGCGAAGCTCTGCCGAAGTGTCTACAGCATTGTAATCGATCTAATATCAATCAAAAGACAGTTTAAAGTGATTTCTAGTGTGTTTCTGCTGAAATAACACCGATACATCTCTTTCCGCCTTTTGTATTGGTGAAGACCTCTTCTGAACGACTCGTTTGGGTCACAAAACGAAATCAGGTTGTAATTCCGCTTCAGACTATAATTCCGCTTCAAAGGTGATTTCGTTTGAGAGTTTACATCATAGTGTAATTCCGCTCGAAATAGCAGTTAATTTCACACGAAATTAGCTATTCCGTTTGAAGGTGATTCCGCTCCAAAGGGTTATTTCGTGTGAAAGTTAATTTCGCTTGAAGATCATACTGATTTCGCTTGAAAAGCTGATTCCGTTTGAAAGAGAAGTGATTTCGCTTGAAAACTTGATTCCGTGTGAGAAGGTTATTCCGTTTGAAACTGACATTTTGTGAACTTTTAAAAACCGAATCATGGAGAACGAGTTTTACAACGCCTTTGCTAGTCCGATGACTATAGCTCAGAGTACGTTACTTGAAAATGTAACAGGAACAACACAAAAACCACCTAAGCTTATGGACATTGATGATTTTAGTGGATGGGCTGAATGTTTTGGTAACTGGGTTGAAGCTTATCACTTAGATGCATCGGAAAATACTGAAGTTCAATATACTAGACCAGTAGGGAATAATCGTGTGAAAACACCGATTAGAGAATTGAGTGCTGATGAGAAAAAGAAATACCAAGATGAGAAATTGATGGTTAGTTTGTTCTTGCAAGCGATTAAAGAAGACATTTTGATCTTACTTCAACATAATGGAAGTGCATATTCGATTTGGACAGAGTTAGAAACTAAGTTTCTTGGAAGTGATGATATGCTTAAGAACAAAAAGTCGCTTCTGAAAAAAGAATTTGATCTATTTCGTAGGTTGAGAACTGAGAACACCAAGCAAATTATCGAAAGATATTGCAACTTGGTGAAAAACATGAACAGATTGGGTATCAACAAAGATAAAGATGAGTTGATTGAGAAGCTAGCTGATGCGTTGCCACATGACATTTGGGGAACGTATTTGATGATGTTGAAAAATAAACCAGATTTTAACAATATCACGCTAAGTGAGTTTATTAAACATCTTGAAGCTCAAGAGATGGAACAAAGGAAAATTGCTAGGATGAAGAACTATGATGGAGAACAAGACATTGGGTTGTATTACAAAGGTGGAGTTAGTGAGAAGACCAACATTTCACCAAAGATTGAAACGGCCTTCAATGCAAAAAGTTCTTCTGAAAGTTCATCTCAGGGATCAAGCAGCAAAACAGGATTTACTTCATTTCCATAATTTGATCCATATTTTTTTGCAACAAAGAGTGGCAAAGTTCTTCAATGCAACATTGCTTTAAATCTTGAGAATGATCAGAACTATTCAGAGGAAGTTGCAAAAAGTCATATGTCATTATTAGTAACTGTACTTGAATCTTATGGAAGTTTAGTTGCAGGGAGGATCGGGAATCCAATGCTTACAAAAGAGGATTACGATCAAGTTATGCTGAGGCGATGGAATTGATGGATATAAAGTGGTGCTTGGCGAGCGTGTTGAGACGAGTTGAAAAGTTTAAACAAATTACAGGAAGAGATGATTTCCGTGATGCAAATGTTTAAACTTTAGGATTTGATAAATCTAAAGTTACTTGTTTTCGTTGCAGGGAAAAGGGGCATTTCAAGAGAGAGTGCACAAATCGCCAAGCAAGCGGAGCTCAAAATCCTTTCGAAAACAATGACTACTATCGAAAGGCAATTTATCATCAAGTTGCTCAACAGCCATATCAACAAGAACAACCACAAACTGCTCATGCTAGGAAAGTGATTGAAGATTCAAAGAAAACGTGTCTGGTAAATCAAAATGATGGAAGTTTATCAAAAGATTTCAGTTGGGATAAATATATTCCAGCTGATAATAAAGCATGTCTAATAAATCAAGATGATGAAAAATTACCAGAAGGATTTAGCTGGGAAAACTTTAGCTGGGATAATTATTGTCCAGACAAAGAGATATTAAAAGCTAAAGGTTTTGTTGCTCAGGTTATTAATGATTATACTGATGACTATTAGGCAGAAAAAATCAGAAAACATTTACAAGCTAAAGCTGATAAAAAGAAGAGATATGAAGAAGAAAGGAAAATGAAACAAGCTGAAGCTGAGAAAAAGAAAAAAGGTGAAGAAGAGATTCAAGTGAGAAAAGTTAAAGAAATTCCGAAATTTGAAATTAAAACAGATGCTGATGCAGTCAAGGTTCCTGAGAAGTGTATCTCTGATAAAGCAGAACAAAGAATTGCTACACAACATAAAAAGGCTGAAAGAATCATATGATGTCTTGACCAAAGCCATGAATCAATACAACGAGACAAGCAGTGAACAAGCCGTAGCAATGAATACACTTAAAGGAGCATATATGAGATAGCTTAACGATGTTAATTATTTTACTGAGAAGTGTTCTGAACTTGAATTGAAGCTAGAAACACAGAGAATTGAAACTGAGAGAGTAAATAGATTGTTAAAAAGTTACTCATGTTCTACTTTTGTGGTTGACAGGATTTACCCGATAGTGGAAGGATTGAAGACATTTGAAGAAGAGAAGATTTCGGAAGAGAAAAAGTCTGAAACAAAATAAGATGATGAAGTGAAAAGTTCTAGTAAGAAACCAAGTGTTGTCTATAACAAATGTCCACCTCCGGTTGAAAATGGATATTCTCCTCGAAATCCAAATTCAGAAAGAGTAAAAAAGGCAACAAATTTACAGTGGGAGTCTGAGTCTTCAGATAATTTGCCAGAAAACATTGATGTCACGTTCACATCGTCCGACACTGATCATGAGTCCGAGTTAATAAAGAAAGTGGTCGATCAGGTGTTAGATAAGGACGAAACAGAGGAGTTCAAATCAGAGTCAAAGTCTGAGTCCAAACCGTCAACGTCAACAATCAAAAAGGACAAACGGGTTTATAATAAAGAATTTTTGTTATCAAAATCTAATTTGAATGATGAACCGATCAAAGTAGCATATACTTTGAAAGATTCTGACAAATTATTTTCTGATGAGTTATTTCCAACAAGAGGTGTTAAAAATGAAATGATAAAAAAAGTTTTCAAACTAACATAAATTAATATTTCTGAAATAAAAGATGTAAATCTTTCTGAAAAACCCAAACCTTACACCTCAAGTGTTCAACAACGTTTAAATAAGAAAAAAGGTTACAGTTCTGGTTCAGGTTTTCAAAAGAAACCAAATCACAACGGTAATTACAAAAAGAAAGGTCTAGGTTTTATTCCACCGAAAAATCATAAAAATGAGAAAAAATTATAAATCAAAAGTTTTTATTTCAGGAAAAACTTTTGAAGAAGAAAAAGAGCAAGTGTTCAGAAAGCAATCTAACAAAGAATTTCTTGCCAAGAAGCAAGAGGAAATGAAGAAAAGTGTTACTCAGAAAAAGATGGAGACGAGAACCTGTTTTCAATATAAAACAGTTGGTCACATTGCCAGGAATTGTCCAAAGGCAATACAAACAAAACAGGGAGTCTCTGGTAAACTGAAAGAAAAGATTGTTGAGAAAATTGAACCACCGACAAACAGATTTAAAATTTTTGAAGATTCAATTTTTGAGGTTGGTGAATGTTCGAAAAATGTTTACAAAAGAAAGGAGAAACTTAACAATCAAAAATGGGTTGTTACGAATTCAACTGAACATTCTGGTGATGAATCTGATTCCACAAAATCAGAGGAGCCAAAAGTTGTTGTGAAAGATGCGAAGTCAGTTCCGTTTTTGGATGATGAAAATTTTCCACCATTGCGGGCTGAAAAATTTAAAACAAAAGTTGGAAAAAATTGAAATTTCAAATCAATTTTTCCTGAAAAAAAAAGAATTTAATATTGAAAAGGCTTTTAACCCCACAGTGCAAAACATTTTTGGTAAAATGATTTATGGGAATGTCAAGGGGGTTAAAGAATTTTACGAGAAAAAGATGGCAGGTAAGCAACCGAGTGTTGGTAACTCAGAATCTCCCAAGGACCGTCAGGCTTGGGAGAATCTCTCTAACTGAAAAACCTGACTTGCCGGAGCTCCCAAGTTGGTAATCGCGGAGCATGAATCGGCATCATTCTTTGTTTATGAAAATTGTTTTTGTAGAAGTATGACTTGCCGGAACTCCCAGGTTGGTAGTGTGGAGTAGGAATCGGCATTTTGAGATTTCAACCTACAAGTGGTAATTGTTGGTTTACAAACAGACAAGTGGTTGAAAAAGAGGTTTTACTTACAAGCGGTTTTTGGTTGGAATTTTGGGATGTGATTTTACAAGTGGTAAATCAGGGACATTAAGTTGTACTTGATTTTCTACAAGTAATATTTTTGAAAGACAAAGTGATGAATGAATCCTCTAACTCACAAGTGGTTTTATGAAATCAACAAAACTTATTTTCCGGAAAAACCATTTTATTAAAACAAACTTAAGTGTTTTGAAATCATAATGAGAAAATAGTTTGTTGTGAGGGGGAGTTCTGATTGTTTATGCCAAGGGGATGGCGATTTGAAGTGATTTGATATCAGTTGTCACTTTATTTGTACAGTTTGTTTTCAAATTTCATTTAAATGATTTTGAATTTTAGGGGGAGTAAGAAATTTCAGAAAATCCAAAAACATTTGAAAATTTGAAAAATCCAAAAACATGATAAAATGAAAAATGAGTTTTGTTGAGAAAAAGAGGAAATGATAGTACATCAGTGGACAATCACAGCATGCTAAAGAATTGGAATGAAAAATGTGATAAACGGTCTCACTGATGATGTGCCAGTAGGTTTTTACACATTTAATCGACTGTGACGAGATATAAACCTAAATTTCAAACTTACTTATCTCGTGGGGAACATCTCTCGAATATATGGGTAACCCCCGAAATCTTGTTTGAAAGGTCCCTCTTTCTGAGATACTAGGTCTTTATACTCAGTGATATCTGGGGTATTATCCCGGGACTTCTGATTTTACGGAAGCAATGGCCTAGTCTCCGTATAATACTTTTTGCTTGCTTGAAACATAGCACCGCCCTCAGCATAAAAAATGATGAATCATTGAAAAATGCTAATCATATGCTGTTGAAGAAAAGATTCTCTAAAGGGAACACACCAAAAGTCGAAGCCGTCATCTCTTTGATTTTGTGGAAGCAATAGCCGGAGCTCTCACGGCCCTCGCATTTTAACCCTTTACAGATATCATCTGTGGTATACTCACCTGTACGACTGAATATTGGGATCTGGATACAGGAGTATATTCTGAGGTGGGACACGCGAATAAGTTTAAGTGCTTAAAACATTAATCTCGTATCTCGAAACAGTTGTAATTTGTGTGAAAATTTAAGTGGACCAGTATACTGACAATCTAAGTGAATCGTTTAGAACTGAAAATGTTTAAAGCCTAACGGTGTTGGTGAATTGTATTAAAAAAACTGATATGATCCTCTTACACAAACTCACAAAAATATTGTTCGTAAATATTTCTTTACTCCATTTCATTAAAATCTTATAAAAACCCAAAAAGAATTTGTTTTAGCATAAAATTTTGAAAAATTCAAAAAGATTTTCGACAACTGATGTTGAAGAACTGATTTTCAAAATTCCGAGTGCTAAGCATGATGATCAACAGGTTTGGGAGAAATGCTTTGAAATGAAAAATGTGTGTTTATAAGTGATCATCAGAAGCTTTTATATAATAAATCATTCTGAAAAAGAACTTGCAAATGATATAATTTTATCAAAATTTTAAATTTGTGAAACTTATGTTTGTGGTAGAGATTATGCAGGTTAGCCAGGTTTCAATCCGGAGCAGGATGTAATCCAGGTTACGATCTTAGAACCAGTGAATTCCAGACTGCGATCCCAGCTTATCGAAAGGGGGAGTCTGAAGACGCTGATGCTGAAATAGGATAAGAGCCAGAGTTATGATTCTGAAAGCCAAGTTCTGATCCTGGAATTGAAGACGTTAGTTGCTGATGCTGATGATCTTAAAGAATCAAGAGACCTGATCAAGAAGAATATAAGAGCAAGGTTGAGATTCTGGAAGAAAGAGAAAGAGATTGATTGAGGATACTTACAATGGAGAATCTTTGGAGAGAGCAAGAAGACTGATAAAGGCTGAAGGTTTGACAACCGAAGACTCGACACCGAAGACTTCGTCAACATCCGAGGGGGAGTCTGTTGGTGCATCCGTCTGTCGACTTCGTCTTGTATTGAGTCTTGTATTGTACTAGATAGATCAGGGCACGAAAAACGAGGAAATGAGTGTTTATGGGTAATTCCGTGCGAAATTAGATTCTGTTTGAACCTGTTTCAAGCGGAATCACTCAGCCTATAAATACCTGAAGTGTCTAGTAATTTGTAACGATTCTGATTCCGGTAGCGAAGCTCTGCCTAAGTGTCTACAGCATTGTAATCGATCTAATATCAATTAAAAGACAGTTTAAAGTGATTTCTAGTGTGTTTCTGCTGAAATAACACCGATACATCTGTTTCCGCCTTTTGTATTGGTGAAGACCTCTTCTGAACGACTCGTTTGGGTCACAAAACGATCCTACAAAACCTACTTATCCTAGTGTGGTAAATCATATAATCATTCAATTCATAGCATCATATGTATAATTTTCACTTAGGGTTTTGCTCCTAAGCAAGTATACATCACTAATTCAACCATAGTTTTTATAATCCACACATAATTCGCGATTATGACATTTCTTCAAATTTCACAACTTCACAAATCATCAAAATTTTACATACCTTATGATCCCCTAGCTTGGGTGATCATTAATTCACGTTCAGTTGTGAATTTAGACTTCGTTTGAGCCTTCAATTTGATGATTTTGTTGTAACTTAGGGTTTGATCTCCATGGGAGCTTCCTGGTCGTTCAGGAGACTAGAACACACACTCTGTGTGTTTTGATTTTTGTTTAGTTCAATTTTATGTTATAACTTTCAAGTTATCTGAATTTGGCCCTCTTGTTTAGTTAGTTATAAGTAGTCCACAACCTACTTATTTCTAACAATGTTCCCACTTATTAACTGGGTTAAACATTCCTAGTTAACTTAGTGGGTTTGAGGAATTTATAACTCAGTTTATTTTAAGTCCAGTTAACTCGGGCCTTCTATAAACTTTATTTCAACAAAAGCCTTTATAGAACTTTTATTCAATATTAGGTTTATTTATTTAAATCCTGCTATTTACCGAGTTAATTTTTACCACTAACGGTACTTTACCCGTCTTTTAGTATTAACGTGGTTTGATTACCAAACCCGTTTTCGAGGTGTTACAATAGAAAACATTTTATAATTGACCTGACTCGTTTTCTAACAAAGATTACATTAAAGCGTAGATGAACTCGAATTTATACTGACATGTTCATAAAAATAAAAACGTAGAAATTAGTTTTAGGGTAAGTTCGAAACTTTAGAAACTCGATGGGGGTCAAGGTGATATTTATAAAGTTAGAAGGTTACCTTTGATAAAAACGTAGAACTTAGTTTTAGGGTAAGTTCGAAACTTTAGAAACTTGATGGGGTCAAAGTGATATTTATAAAGTTAGAGAGTTACCTTTTGTTGGTGCATCTACTGTCTGTTAACTTCGTCTTAATCGAGTCTTATGTCTAGATAGAATAATCTAGTGCACAACAGGATCTGATTTAGGGTTTGTTCATGTTAAAGTAGGTAATTTCGTTTGAAAGAGACATGGGCCAGTTCAAACGAAATTAGCAAGTTTAATTTCGTTTGAACCAGTCATGCCACATTCAAACGTAATCGCTTCATCTATAAATAGGGGTTGTGCATGTTCATTTGAAACGGAATTAGAAGTGTGTGTTTGAGAGCCGAGGTGCTGCCGAATTGTAATCAGATCTGTAAAAGCTCAGGAAATCAGTAATAGATAAAGATTAGAAAGGAACAAGCTGTGTTGACATCACTTACATTGATTTCGCCTTTATTTTTTATGATGAACTACTCAGATTGACTCGTTAGGGTAACACGTCGATCCAACAAGTGGTATCAGAGCTCAGGACGAGGAGTTCATACCAATTCAGCTTGATTTCATCGGATTCTCTCACTTCTACTCTTTCTTTTTTGATTTGAACGAGATTTAACGGTTGAAATGGCTTAAAACTCTCATATATCAAGTGAAACATAGTTTTAACTAATCCGTGAAAGATTTGGACCTAAAATCAACTTAAAACTTGACCAAATACATAATTTCGTTTGAAACAGATCGAAAAATGATGACGTCATAGATAATTTCGTTTGAAATATCCTGGTAATCTCGTTTGAAAGTGCACATTAAACCTAATTTCGTTTGAAGAATCTAGTTAATTCCGTTTGAATCGGGTATATCGCTTGAAATGTTTGGTTGATTTCGTTTGAGAGTGCACTTAGTTGTAATTTCATTTGAAACTTATACTAGTTCAGTAATTCCGTTTGAAATCTCAAACGAAATTAGAGATTTCGTTTGAGATAGCATAATTCCGTTTGAAGTGGTGATATTGTTTGAGCAATTCCGCTTGAACTGATTTCGTTTGAAACAACTTTTCAAAATTTCAAAAATTTGTCTAAGGGTTTGTTGATTATTTCAGGTACGTGAAAGATGGATGATTTCATGAATTCTTTTTGTGATGTGTTTGGATTTACCAGTGGTTCGGGAGATGTCACTTCAAGCAACACGAATGAAACTACACCAGCACCGAGTGCAAAGAAAATTCTTCAGGATGCTATAAGTGTAGACAGTGCATACGGAACATACAATAAGCCACCCAAGTTGATGGCTATTGAAGATTACAACAGGTGGGCTACCAGATTCGAAGAATGGCTTAAAGCATTTGCGTATTCCAGTTGGAGAAGTTTGAAAATGGATTTGATATGGGGAGAGATGATTATGAGAACTTAGAGGAAAATCAGATTGAAAGATACGTTGCTGAACAGAAGTGTATTGCTCTACTTCACCAATCTGTCCGAGATGACATTATCGCACTGATCGAATACAAAGATTCAAGAGACCTTTGGGAAAAATTAAAAATAAAATGTATTGGTAGTGCTCAAATAGTGAAGAACAAAAAGAAACTGTTATGAAAAGAGTTTGATTTGTTTGGTTGTTTAAAGAACGAGTCTGTTTCCAAGATGATTGAAAGATTTGGGCATCTAAAGATGGAGCTTGCTAGACATGACATCATTTACAGTCAAGAAGAGCTGGTAGACAAATTGTTTGATGCTCTACCGAATGAGCAAGACTGGCAATATTTTGCATTAATGCTGAAGAATACGATAAAGCCTGCTGATTTGAAAGTTGATCTGCTTATAGAAAGACTGGAAAGCCATGAACTGGAGATCAAAAAATCCAATAAAGTCAATAACCCATCTTATCAGCAGAATGTGGAGTTGTATTACAGAGGCAGTATGCTCCCTAAGACTGCATCTCCAAAGACAGCCTATTCAGCTGAAAGCTCAAATACAAAGAATCAAGAAACTCCTAGCAGTGGCTACCATGGTGGTTCTTCGTCAAATACTTCAAATCAATCTGCATCAAAGAATCTCTTTCAATGCAACATTGTTGTTGATCTGAAGAATGGTCAGAATTTCAGTGAAGAGTCTGCTAAACAACAGATGGTGTGCTTAACGTCTGTGTTAGAATCGTACGAAAGTCTCGTTGCAGGAAAGATAGGCAACACTAACCTAACAAAGGAGGACTACGATCAGATCGATCCTGAGGAAATGGAATTGATCGATGTAAGGTGGTGTATGGCCAGTGCAATGAGAAGAGCGCAGCGTTTCATGGAGATTACAGGAAGACAGTCTATTGGTGGACCTTCTACCAAGTTAGGCTTTGACAAGTCAAAAGTGACGTTTTTCAAGTGTAAACAGAAAGGTCACTTTAAGCGTGAGTGCAGAAATGCTTACACTAATGATACTGCAAATCCTTTTCGAGAGGATTATTACAAGAAAGCGATCTATCATCAGAATAAATCAGAACCTCCCAGGATGAAGCAGATAAAGGAGGCACCCAAAGAGAAATCCAGGGCACTTGCTGTTTTTCATGACGATGAAGGTTATGATTGGAGTGATGTTTTGCCTGAGGAAGACGCAGTTGGTTATGCCTTCACTGCAGCAAAGATTGTTCCATTTAAAGATAAGAGAACTGAAGAAGTGAAGTATGTAAACAGGAAGGAAACAACTCGATACATGAAAGCCAAAATCTATCGTACATGGATGGAAGCAAAGAAGGCAAGGCGATGGGATCCTGATAGAGAATGTTATCTTGATCCTAATGGTAACATAGCTGTGGATCCAGATACTGTTGATCTTGAAGTTCTCACCAAACAAATTGCTGATGAAGAAGAAGTCAGACAGAGAGAATGGTGGGGAGGAAGAGAAGCCGTTGAGAAAGAAAAAGAAAAAGAGACAGCAAAAGAACCGGAGCCAAAGAAGATTGATGACGGAGTTATTGATACGTCACAAGAACTCACCGCTGAAAACTTGAAGAAGATGGCTGACAAAGTTCTAGCTGCAAAAGAACTAGGGGTAGTTTCTGATTCTGGAACTGAGTCCAAAAACAAGGTCAGTACAAATGATACACATGAGTCAGCTAGGAATGGTAAAACTGAGAACAACTGCAAAAATTGCATGAAAGAGTGCAAAGTTTGTAGTACAGTTGCTTACCTTAGTGGTAAGAAGGTTGAAGAACTGACTGGTAGAGTCAGAAGTGTTGAAGATCAAATCTTAAACGGTGATAAACTGTTAAAAGCTTTGAACGACAAATTAAAAGAATTAACTGAGAAAATCGAAAATGATAAAAATGACGTAGAAAGAATTAGGAAAGAAAATGAAAAATTGATTCTTGAAAATCGTCAAATCTCAGAAAATTTTGAAAAGCTAAAACGAACGGTTAAGGATTGTGATGAAAGAAATGGTAAGACAGACAAAGAAAATCTTCAGCTGACCGGTGTTCTTAGAGTGAAAGAAGAGTTAATCAATCAGCAACTGGATGAAATTGCTAAGTTGAAGCTTCAATTTCAAGAAGCCAAAATTGAAAATGAACGCATCTAGTTGAAATTGAACAGTTACAACTCTGCAAGCTTTGTTTTACAACACATTGTTCCCAAACCCATCTGGAAAAACAAAGCAGGCGAAGATGTATATGCTGATGGAACCGGGGTGGGGTATCATCAGGTTCCACCACCAGTGTTAAACAATTTCTCAAAAATGAAATCCGGGTTGGTTAATGATGAAGATGTTCATGAAGTGAAACTTCCAGAGTCAATTGATGTGACATTTTCTTCATCATCATCTGATGATAGTGTTCAAACTGATATTGTTAAAAGCATGGCTGAAAGTGTTTTGAAGTCTGATAGTGATTCAGCTAATGATGATGAGTGTTTTCTGGACAAATACATTCCGAAACCAAAATCAAAAAACAACTTAAATGAAGAATCTACTCTTGTCATGTACAAGATGTCGGGATCAGATAAGTTGTATTCGGATTCTGAGTTTCCACTGGAGAATGTTAATGTTGCTAAATTGATAAATGTGTTCAAATTGATTGAAATTGATCTGTCTGAAGTAAAAAAGTTTAAATCAGACAAAGAGGCAAATGAATTTTGAAAAAGATAAAGCTTACTACAAGAAGCCTGTTGTCCCACCGTGTTTTTATAACAACAATCGAAATAGATGGTCGGGTGGTTATCAGGGTGGTAAGAATTATCAAAGGAAAAATGTTCAAAACAGAAGGTTTGCTGAGAAAAAGGTGTTTGTGAACAGTTCAAGTTCACTTTCTGATGAAGAATCTGAGATTTTTTCAAAAGCAAACAAAGAGTTCTTTGAGAAGAAGGCCTCGCAGCCTCAGTCTGAAGGCACAAGTCGAGTAGTTGACACCCGAACATGTTTTAAATGCAATCAAGTTGGACATATTGCGCGAAAGTGTACCAACTTAAAGCCTAAGACTGAAGTTATGATGAATTCAAGAAAGAAAGATGTTATGAAGGGAAAAGCTCCATTGGTTGTTGAGAAAAAGGTTTTGAAAAATGACAACACCAAGATCAAAACTGAACCTGTTAAGAATATGGTAACTAAAAATGACAAATTTTACAAACGGGTTGCGTCATCTCAACAAACATGGAAGCCAAAAACTTTTGACAAGAAAGAAAGTTTATCTAAACCAAAGGTTTCAGAGTCAGAAAAACAATCGTCCTCTACCACTTCGGTAAAGATGGATGTTCCTTTGGATTATTATGAACAGTTGGAGAAACAATCTCCTACTTCACCAGAGAAGAAGAATGTTCAAAACAAAGATCAACCAACCGGTCAACCTAAGAAAGATGAGTTTTTCTTATATAAAAAGGTTGAGGTTGGATCTGAAGAAAGTTTGAAAATGAATGACAAAAACTTTCCGTCACTTTACATTGCAAAATCTCACATCAATGTCAAGTTACCCGAGTCAAAAGAGGCTTGGGTAGCATCAAAATCTCACTAAATGTTTTTGATATGTGCAGGAGCTTCCAAGATCCGTTTCACGTTGGATTATGGATAGTGGAGCTTCTCGGCACATGACAGGGAAGAAAACCCTACTATACGATGTTACAGGGTTTAATGGAGGTTACGTAGGATTCGCAGGAAATCAGGGTGGTCGAATAATCGGTGAAGGAACTTTATCAAATGGGATTGTCACGTTTGAAAGAGTTAACTACATTGCTGTGCTTGAGAAAAATCTTCTGAGTATTTCTCAGATTTGTGATAGGATGTATACAACGCACTTCACAGACAAAGAATGTTTGATCTTAAAACCAGGATTTGTTGTTCCCGAAGAATGGATTATCATGAGAGCACCAAGAGTCAATGATCTGTACGTGTTGGATATGAGTGTAGCAACTACAACCACGGGTCAGGCTCACTGTTTTATGTCTAGAGCAACAGAGAAAGAATCACAACTGTGGCACCAAAAGATGGGTCATATACATTTGAGAAAAATGAATCACCTGGTGCACAATGATTTGGTTATTGGTGTTCATGTGAAAGGATTTCATCTTGAAGGAGAGTGCATTAGCTGCATCAAAGGAAAGCAAAAGAAGAAATCTCATCCCAGGAAGAAAGAAAATTCAATTTCGAGACCTTTAGAGAGACTCCATATGGATTTGTTTGGTCCAGTAAACGTCAAAAGCATTACAGGGGATCTCTATTGTCTTGTAGTCACAGATGATTATTCAAGATTTTCATGGGTATTATTTCTGAAGTCAAAAGATGAGACGTTTGATCGTTTGATGACGCTTTTCAAGAAGATGGAAAACTTGTACCAGACACGCATTCGAAGATTACATAGTGACAATGGTACTGAGTTCAAGAGTATCAAGATGGAAGAGTATTGCGATGAAAGAGGTATATTGCATGAATTTAGTGCTCCTTACACTCCGCAACAGAATGGAGTAGCTGAAAGAAAGAACAGGACACTAATTGAAACGGCCAGGACGATGCTTGCTGATTCCAAGTTACCTTTTAACTTTTGGGCAGAAGCAGTATTAGCCGCATGCTATACGCTCAACCGGGTTCTTACTGTAAAGAAATTCAACAAGACACGTTTTGAGCTAATCAATAGTCGCAAACCGAACCTGAAGTATTTAGAACCGTTTGGGTCTCCCTGCATAGTTCTAGAGCCTTTTGGTAAGTTTGGTCCAAAGAGCATTGAAGGAATATTTGTGGGTTACTCAAGTCCACAAAAACGAGTCCTTTTTCCAAGCTTAAAGCGGATTATTGAAGCACACAATGTTGAGTGTCAAGGTTACACAATGCCACCACAGAATCCAGGCGATTCATGGCGTTTTCATTATGACACTTTGTGGAATTCATTTGACATGGAAAAAGAAGAGGAAGAAGAAGATGATTTCTTTGATGAGTTGGATATTCTGAGAGAGTACGAGTCATCACAGAAAAGGTTCCCAGCTGAGTCTTCAAGGCGTCAAAGGCATACTTCAAATGACGATGAAGCAGGTCCAAGCAATGCTGGAGAACATGATGATATTCAACAAAATGAAGTTGCTCATGATAATGAGACGATGGAGAATAATAATCAAGAATCTGAGAATAGACCAGTATTTGATCATAATGATTCAGATTCTGAGGGGGAGCAAATTCAGATTTCAAGTCAACCTATTCCAGTCAGTGAACAAAGTGTAGATCAAAATATCACAAATTTGGAAGGCGAGGTAGATGTTCCAGGCGAGGTGATGCCAAGGACACTTTCATACCATCCAGAGGAGCTGATAATCGGAGAATTGCAATCAGGCGTCCGCACTAGAAGACAACTTGATCAAGGGCTTACATGTTTTTATTCAAAAGTTGCTCCTTTACAAACTGAATTCTCACTGAGTTGTTTTATCTCGCAGATTGAACCTAGAACTTACAAAGAGGCGCTTACTGAAGATTCTTGGGTCAATGCGATGCAGGAGGAACTGAGCCAGTTCGAGAAGTTAGGAGTGTGGAAGTTAGTAGATTTGCCTGATGGTCACAAGAAAATTAACACAAAATGGGTGTTTAAATGCAAGAGAGATGATCGAGGGGTTATTATTCGAAACAAAGCTCGACTCGTAGTCCAGGGTTTTAGTCAGCAGGAGGGTATAGATTTCACCAAAGTATATGCTCCAGTGGCTCGACTAGAAGCAATTAGGATCTTTCTGGCATTTACATCGTGGAAGAGATTTAAAGTTTTTCAGTTAGATGTGAAATCGGCGTTTCTCTACGGGAAGGTAAAAGAGGAGGTATATGTCGGACAACCACCGGGCTTCGCCGATCCAATCCACAAAGACAAGGTCTATTTACTGGATAAGGCGCTGTATGGTTTACACCAGGCCCCGAGAGCTTGGTACGAGACATTGTCTCAACATTTGCTTGCCAACAGCTTCATCCGTGGAAAAGTGGATGCCACTCTCTTCACCAAAGAGGTTGACGGACATCTTCTGATAGTTCAGATATACGTGGATGACATCATATTTGGGTCAACAAATGAAAGCTTGTGCAAAGAGTTTGAAAAAGTTATGAAGCAAAAATTTGAAATGTCATCAATGAGGGAGATGAAATTCTTCTTGAGACTTCAAGTTGATCAATTACCTGAGGGAATTTTTATACACCAGACGAAGTATGTTCATGATATCTTAGAGAAATTTGGGATGTCAGGATCTACTCCAGCTTCAACCCCTTTAGCGACGAATCATGGGATAAACCCAGATCTTACCGGAGACTGGGTAGATGAAACGATGTATCGTTCCATGATCGGATCGCTGATGTACTTAACTGCTTCAAGACCCGATATTATATATCCGAGGTGCCTCGCAGCGCGGTTTCAGTCAAGCCCCAGAGCTTCGCACATGGTGATTGTGAAACGGATATTACGCTACCTGAAAGGAACTCCATCATTGGGGTTGTGGTATCCAAAAACAGGCGATTTCACGCTCGCATGGTATTCTAACTCCGACTACGGAAGCTGCAAAGTTAATGCTAAATCAACAACAGCAGGATGTCAATTTTTCGGACCACGTTTGGTCACCTGGTAGTGTAAGAAGCAGACCCTCTGTGGCTCTATCCACATGTGAAACTGAGTATGTATCTGCTAGCAGTTGCTGCTCTCAGATTTTGTGGATCCAGCAGCAGATGCGCGACTACGGTTTGCAATTTCTTAACACCCTTATCTTTGTTGATAATGAGGCCGCGATAAACATTACGAAAAATCCTGTTCATCACGCTAAAACAAAACACATAGAAATTTGTCATCACTTCATTCGCGATTGTTTCGAGAAGAAGTTGATACGAATTGAGAAAATCCACACTGACGAACAGAAAGCTGATTTACATACCAAAGCATTTGACAAAACTCGTTTTAAATATCTTTTAAAACTAAACGGTATGAAGCTTCTATCGGTGTCAGATGGGATTATTGGCGTTGATGAGGATAACATTGTAGATGATGATGTTGAGAAACAATCTGCAATGGTTTGTCGAATTTTTACTTGTTTTGGTATTTAGGGGGAGAGTATAGGGTAATATTTTCAGAAAATACAAAAACAGTAAAAAATTTCAAAAATAGGGTTATTGGATTTTGTCACCCTTAACTATTGGCTATTAGCCACTGCCACCCCCGACTATCACTTTGACGTCCGCCACCCCCAACTTAACACTTAGTTTGTTCTGTCACCACGTCGTTAACTAATCACTAACTTTTGAGCTTGTTACTATACTTTTCGGGGTTTCCAAAGATCCCTAAAACCTTCCTAAGATCCCTATGACACCTCCAAAAGTATAAAACAGGATCAAAAGTTAGTGTTTAGTTATTGACGTGGTGACAGAACACACTAAGTGTTAAGTTGGGGGTGACGGGTGTCAAAGTGATAGTTGATGGTGGCAGCGGCCAATAGCTAATAGTTGGGGGTGATAAAATCCAATGGGCCTCAAAAATACAAAAACATGAGATATTTCAAAATCCAAAAACAATAGAAAACCAGAAAAGAGCTTGTGTAAAAAGGGAAAATGATAATACATCGGCTTGATAGTTACAGTACGCTAAAGAAATGTAAAGTTTAAAATGTCTTAAACAGTCTCGCTGATGATGTGCCGATAGGTTTTTACACATTTAGTAGGTTTGTTCGGGATATAAACCTAAATCTTTACTTACTTATTTCATGGGGAACACTACTTGGATATATAAGTAACCCCTGAAATCTTGTTTGAAAGATCCCTCTTTCTGAGATACTAGGTCTTTATACTCAGTGATATCTGGGGTATTATCCCGGGACTTCTGATAATGCGGAAGCAATGGCCTAGTCCCCGGAGAATACTTTACCGCTTGCTTGAAATATAGCGCCGCCCTCAGCATAAAATGACGAGACAATAAAATTGCTAATCAATGCTGTTGTAAAAAAGATCCTCTAAAGGGGACCCACTAAAGTCGAACCGTCATCTCTCTGCTGAACTGAAGTTCTGACCTGAGCTCTCACGGTTTCGCAATTAACCCCTTACAGATATCATCTGTGGTATACTCACCTGTAAGACTGAATATTGGGATCTGGATACGGGAGTATATTCAAGAGGTGGGACACATGAATAAGTTTAAGTCTCTAAAACACTTAATTCATATCCTGAACAGATTGAAATGTGTGTAAAAATTTAAGTGGATTAGTATATCGACAATCTAAGCGAATTGTTTAATTCTGAGTATGTAATCAAAGCTTAACGGTACTTGTGACTTGTCGAATAGCTGATATGATTCCCTAACACGCTCACCAAAAATATGTTTGTAAATAGTTTACATTCTGCATTTTATTTCTGTATTTTTTTTTCTAGTCTAGAAGCTTTAATTCAAAATCCAAAAAGATTTTTTTTATTTCCTCTTTATTTTCCGACAAACCAAAGTGGAGAGTTGATCTTCGGATTCAGAAGGTTGGAGCAGATGCAGAAAGATTCTAAGCTGGATAATGAGTTGGGAGCTTAACATGTTAATTGAGAAAATGGAAAGTTAAAACAAGTTCATTAACTTGAAACTTGTAATTTTCAGAAAAGTTTGAAAATGTTTGAACAAATGTCAGTGTGAATTGTCTCAGATCAACCAAGGTCATTAAGTTGGACTTGGTAGATAAATTGAGTAATCAGGGTCGTTAACTTGGACCTGAATACTTAAGTGGATTTCTAAACACTGAAGTCAAATGGTAAGTTTGGATTGAAACTGTTATTATTATATATCTTATATTTAGGTAGAGATTGTGCAGGTAACATGTATAAGTTTATGAAAGCAGCTAAGCAAAATCCCAGCCTACTAAAAGGGGGAGTCTGAAGACTTAAATTCAGATGCAGGTCTGGATCTACATTCGAGGGGGAGCTTGAAGGTTGTTAAAGATTCAGATTCTGTGATTCATGCTAGCTATTGATTGAAGATAAAGATTGAAGGAAGCTTTTACAATGTCAAATCAATTTGGAAAGAGACTAAGACTAAAGACTCGACGCCGAAGACTTCGTCAACATCCAAGGGGGAGTCAGTTGGTGCATCTACTGTCTGTTAACTTCGTCTTAATCGAGTCTTATGTCTAGATAGAATAATCTAGTGCACAACAGGATCAGATTTAGGGTTTGTTCATGTTAAAGTAGGTAATTTCATTTGAAAGAGACATGGGCCAGTTCAAACGAAATTAGCAAGTTTAATTTCGTTTGAACCAGTCATGCCACATTCAAACGAAATCACTTCATCTATAAATAGGGGTTGTGCATGTTCATTTGAAACGGAATTACAAGTGTGTGTTTGAGAGCCGAGGTGCTGTCGAATTGTAATCAGATCTGTAAAAGCTCAGGAAATCAGTAATAGATAAAGATTAGAAAGGAACAAGCTGTGTTGACATCATTTACATTGATTCCGCCTTTATTTTTGATGATGAACTACTCAGATTGACTCGTTAGGGTCACACGTCGATCCAACACCTTTAATATTATAGCAAAGTTTAGGGGTAGAATGGTTTACATATCAAAAGTTTGAGAGTAAATAAGAAGTTAGAAAGTATAAGAATCTTTTATGAAAAGCTAGAAAGTAGGAGGGTGTTTTCAATCAAGCTATAAAGTTGGTGGTGGGATTATAGCCTAATGGCATCTTGGTGGTGGGATAAGGCTTATGACCATTAGGTCATGTGTTCGATTCCCACAAGGGGGTTTTTCCCAAATTTATTGGGTTTCCTCCTGAATTGGTGTATCGGCATTATTTCCTAGTGGAGATGGATATGATCGGGTGGTTTCGCTAGTGGCACGATGATGCTCTAGTGGTCCGTCAGTGATTCAAATTTTCCATTAAAAAAAAGAAAGTTGGTTTTTATCAAGTTAGAAATTTATGGGTGACTTTTGTCAATTTAGAAAAGTTGAAGTGAATTTCGTCAAATGAGAAATGTGGTCACCGACCTTTTAATTTAAGGTTATATAAATTTGTTTTTTACGTAATAATATCAAACAACTATTTTTTCTATTTTTATATTGATATGTCTATAAAAATAAAAGCGTAAGAAAATAGTTTTATAGTAAGCTCGAAACTTTAGAAAGTAGAAGTTACAGGGTTACCTATGACATTATAGTAAAGTGTAGAGGTAGGATGAGTTATATGTAAAAAGTTTGAAGGTTAAAAAGAAGTTAGAAAGTATGGGAGCTTTTTGTCAAGTTAAAAAGTAGAAGGCTCATTTTAATCAGATTAGAAGGCTGGTTTTTGTGTAGTTAGAAATTTAAGAGGGGAGTTTTATCGATTAAAAAAAGTTAGGGTGAATTTTATAAAAAGAGTAAGGTGGTCACTATCCTTTCATTTTCATATTATATAAATAAATTTGTTTTTTACGTAATAATATCAAATAACTATTTTTCCTAATTTTATAAAAATTAGAATAGCCTAGAGCCAGCCTCGTAGCACCTTCACTTAACAGTTATCATCTTCCACCTATATATAACTAACCTCATCCCTCTCATCTTCTCAGTTTATTCATTATCCATAACTCTCTCTCTCTCTCTCTACAAACCACTGGAGAACAATTTCTCTCTCACACCTCAACTGAATGGATCATGCCTCGTCCGTACAGATTCCTCTCAACCGTCACAACAAACTCATCATCAAAAACCGTTGCAGAATCGCCTGAAGAAGTCACCGCCGAGTCCGATTCCGTTGTCATCTTCGCCGCTCTTCTTTGCGCTCTCGTCTGCATCGTCGGATTAATCGTCGTTGCTCGATGCACGTGGCTTCGACGCGGATCAATCGCCAGTTCTGCTAACAAAGGAATTAAGAAGAAGTTTGTTGAAGCGATTCCGAAATTCTCATACGATTCGGCTAAGGAAGATAAGCGCGATTGTGCGATCTGTTTGGCGGAGTATGCAGATGGAGATGAGATCCGAGTTCTGCCGCAGTGCGGACACGGATTTCATGTTGAATGTATTGATAAGTGGCTTGGATCGCACTCTTCGTGTCCTTCCTGTAGGCAGATTCTGGTGATTACTAGATGTAAAAAGTGTGGTGATTTTCCGGCGGTTTCTGTCGGAAAAGTATCCACGGTGACGGAGCATGTAGGCGGACAACATAATGGAAGTTTAGTTTGACTAATTAGAGATTAAGTTGTTAATTAGTTTGCGTTTAAGGGAACAGCATGATAGTAAAGTGGTGTAGTTGGGTGGAGGGTTGGGTCCAATTAAGCCTCCTTTTAAAATCTCGGTGAATAGCATGGTGTAGTTCACAGAGCGAAGTGGTGATGGGTTTAAATTCTAGGAAATGAATTTTAGTCCTTTTTTTAACTGTTAATAGTTTGCAATGATGCCTAATTATTTGGAAAATGGATGTTACTGGTTTTGTCTTGTAGCTAAAGCTAATTTGCATTAGAAAGTAAATATAGCAATATATATGTGTGTGTTATTTTAATTTTATATGGATCAAGCGTTTTGGTGATCGTTCTTGTTCTTATCTTGTTGGATATCTAGTTTGTTATTTGAGATGCTTCAACTTGAAGGCTACCGTTATTGGTGGTTTTAGAACATTGATTGTGATGTTAATTTAGTGGCATTAAATGAACGATTGGAGATTTGTAGGTTGAAACTTAAAAATGTAGAGCATGTGTAAATTAATTCTTATTCTCGCAGGTATAATTCAAGTTAATTATATATTTATCTTAAAAATTTGTTATTTTTTTAAAACCTCATTTCCATTTTAAGTAACTAAAAGGAAGGAGCGACTCTATTGGGGTTTGTGATGGTGGCCGGGACACTCCACACGTAGGGGTCTGCGAGTAAGGTACCCGCACGGTAACATCACCAGCACCCCCTAGGGTAGGCCTGCGGGTTTCGGTTACGGGTTTACCTACTAGCGCTAGGGTAGTGTATGGTTTGAGAGCTAGTAGTGTATGGTTTGAGGCTTAGGGTATTTAAGGTTCTGTGATTGTTGTGTGGAGTAAAAAAGTGGGATCTATGGTTTTAGAGTACTTGTAGGTAGGCGCTGCCAGTATTTTGTGATTCTAGGGTTTTTTGGGTGGAGAATTAACATGGCAATACAGAATTAATCCGGGCTTGGGTAATACCCTTAAGACCATATGTAGTGGTAGGTGAGTTTTAAGCCTTCTCTTGGGCATGATCCGACATGTGACAGCCTAGTCTGCAAAGGGACATTATGGTGCTTAAAGTTAAAATGGGTGTAGTGGTATAATGCTCATGCAATGATTACCCGCTTATTATTTTTTTAATTGAAACAAATAATACTTCATTAAATAAATAAAAATTACATTACCACTAATTAAAATACTAAAAATTAAATACAAAAATGCAAAACCCAAATCTGAACTCCGTATTTGTCACGGATTTGTTGCCTACGCATTTGAGCTAGGAGCAATGCATCTCCTTGAAGGTGATCATTCGGTTTAGACAAAAACTCTATATCTTTCTCCATTTACCTCGCTTCTTGTGACGCAAAGAACTTTTTGATTTTGGTGTTTCTTTCTTGCATTATTTCCAAACACCTATGGCCAAGGTCTCGTGTGTCTTGAAGTCGTCGGTTCATCTCTTAAAAATCTTGTTTCATTTCGACCACTACCGAAGACGACTGCACCCTACCCCCAATTTTCCCACTTCTTCTACCGAGCCATCGGGGCCACTCCACTTCTTCATCCTCGTCATCCTCATTAATATTAATAGGATTATTTAAATCGGCGTTTCGAGCATCGGAAGTGGGTGTTTCCGGATGAACCGATGATGAGGTTTTGGACCGTTTCACTTTACGCCTACTACTAGACGTAATGGTTAGTACGTTCGACCATTTAGGACTTCCACGTAGAAGCTCCCAACACTTCATGTACGTGAATACCCCTCTCGTTGGGTTGAACTCCAACAACGCTTTAGTTAATATATTTGCATCACTTCGATCGCTACCCCAATTATCCTTCGTGCGTTGGAAAACTTCTTGAAAAGCATGGCATTTATAATTTCTATCGTTTCATTTGCTTGATAACGAATCGTTGTCTAGATATTCACCATAACCCATCTCCTTAAAGAAAGTTCCCCGAATTTTTACCCAAAATAGAGGTAGCGTTTGATACTTGGCTTCAAAAGTACCACATATATATTATTATACTTTAAAAAAAAAAATAGTCCAAAAAAAGTACTTTAAAAAGATGAATACAACTTATAAAAATAAATACGCCTAAAAAAATAACGCTTACTAACATCCGGATCCTCCAAGATGTCGAGCCATGCCTATGCTAACGTTTACTCCTCCTCTTTGGTCCAAGCTAGATAGCTTCTTTTCGCACGTGGAGCGTTAGGGTCTTTTTTATGGGAGCGTTTTCCACGTTGAGAACCTCCCTCGGGTTCGGGCACCGGTTGTTTCTCTGGCACCGTGTCGATCTCGGGCTCTCCTTCTTCTTAAGAACCGCCCATGGTTATGTTCACATTCGATGTGAAACTGTGTGTGTAACACGCCAGCGTAACCGCACCATAATATTGTCCGCTTTGGCAGCCAGCACGCCCTCAGCACCCGCACCTCATGGCTTTAAAACACGTCATGATGGTGAAGGTATCAAGCCCCTTATAAGGAAGCCTTCGTTCCCCTTCACAACCAATGTGGGATGTCACAATCCACCCCCTTTACGGGGCCTAGCATCCTCGTTGGCACACCAGTCCGGTCCCTGCTCTGATACCATCTGTAACAGCCCAGCGTAACCGCACCATGATATTGTCCGCTTTCGCAGCTAGCACGCTCTCAGCACCCGCACCTCACGGTTTTAAAGTGCGTCATGAGGGTGAAGTTATCAAGCCCCTTATAAGAAAGCCTTCGCTCCCCATCACAATCAATGTGGAATGTCACCATGTAGACCTTGAAAGTATTGGAGGGGGGCATGTTGAGTAGTTGCGTGTACGCCATCATATTCGGGTCCATATCTTGGTAATTGTTGGATGGTAGTAGTTGGGTGGTTTTGGGCGATATAAATTTGGGTTTCTAGGTCGAGACGCAACACCGAAAGGGGGGCATATGTCACACCTCGATATTTACAGCTCAGCCTGGTGGGCACGGTGGGGAGTATCTTGACGTAAGATTGATATCGTCATAGTCAAACATACACAGAATAGCACAGCGGAAGTCTTGGAATATAAAATATTATTACAAACCCAATTGTCAGAAAATATTGAAAAGATAATTACATTCGAGCTTGCAATATTAAATCCACAGGCGGACCTAAAACAGAAACAAATTATTGTTCGACAGACTTTATACACTAAGAATTTGCAAGATTCTTTGATTAGTGCTCAGGAGCTTCCAGCCAATTTCGCGTAGTACCTGCCACTTAGCCTTTTTGAAAAATATATCAGTTTACACTAGTAAATACAATTAACTGACTCTTTTGAAAACATTTATAAAAATTGAATTAAATGCACAAGGCATAAATATTCTTTTATAACTTGGGACAATTATATAAAATAATCTTGTATGCAGATTCACATGTTTGTCGTACGTTCAGGGCCCGGGATAGAAGCCGAGACAATATTAATAGACACACCACTAGTATAAGCCCACAAGAAGTTATCCCCACGAGTGGGATACCATTTTAAATACGCAACTGTCAGGTGTATACCTACACCCCGTGCTTAAGTTATGGCCATTTCAAATTAATGAGCCGAGGATATCCAAGACACGGTCATTAACCCCCAAATGCTTAGATCAAACAAAACAGATTAAAACGGGTTATCTCAATGATTTAACCACGAATCGATTAAATATTAAATACCCGACCAAGCAGTAATAATTTACCGTATCCCAAGCCCGTATAAAGGAAAATAAGTTAAAAGTATTTACCTGAGCTTAAAATGTAAAATTTGTATTCTCAGCCGTATATCCTACTCAACAAGTGTAAGTAGCTTTTACTGGGCTCCTAATCTGGAACGAAGGTTTTAATAACCTATTAGATTACTAACGGGTCTTATTCAAGTTATAAACTGGGCAAACTAAGCGGTGACCGGTTATTTTAAAGAAAGGTTTACGGTACGAAACACAAGATTAAGCGGTGACCGGATTAGAAGGTAATTTAGACCCGACAAGTATGGAGACTTGTATAAAATGGGCAAACTAAATATATTCTGGATTTTGAAGTAAATATAATAAGGTTTGACCCGTTTCGGCTAATTTATGCAAACTAGTCACATAGACCGTACCGAACGCGTATATGCATAACGGGTAACCTGATGAGTCCAGCACAAGTTCCATACGTTATTATGCTTAAAATATGTTGTGATATCAGTAGGATATCAACAATTATGCCCCAAATGAATTTAAAACCAATTTAAGTCCCGTAAAGGTATTTTGGTCATTTTAATGTTTATAAAACAGGTTTAAACATAAACTGAGGTTCTGGTCTAAAACATTCATTAAAAATATTTATTTTATCATGTTACATCAGTAAGATATCATACATATGTGAGGTTTATTATTTATGGCCAAACTATGCACCGTAGGGTTTTTTGGTCATTTCACATATGTTTTAACGACAAAATTGGAAGTCTGAGTTCAAGACTTATACTTACTATTAAAATATAAAAATTCATTTATAAAATCAGTAGGTTTGAAGTCTTAGGTCTTAAATATGGTTTTAAACCATACTATGCTCCTAATTTGCGTAAAAGTCGATAATTGACGATATTTGAGGTGTTTATGGAATTCTGAGATTTTGATCAGTCTTAAATGTTCAAAATATTTTATTTTCCATATAACATCAGTAGGAAAAGGTTTGGTATGTTATTGATATGTAAATCTCATTTTATTAATGAAAAAGTCATTATCGTCAATTACCAAATTCATACAAGAACTCTATGTTATGGTCAATATAAAATCTGACAAAAAATTCAAAAAATCCCTAAAAATTATATCATAACAGTGGGTAATGAGTTTGATGCCAAAATTTGGGTTTAAACATGATTTATGCTAAAAATGTCATTTAATTAACAAAAAGTTTCATTTTACGCTATCTTGCATAACTTTAGTTTGAGACCAGAAACTGATGTCAAATTTTGTGGACATACTTATATATCAGTAATAAAGCTTTTTGTCCTCTCACATTTTCAAAAATATCGTTTTTATAACATAAGGGCATAATAGTCAAATTTAATCATATTAACGGAACATGTGCAAAAACTCCGATTTCTAATATGATCGTGTAATATAACTTTATAGGGTTATGCTACATTAAATTATGATCATAACGGAACCTAAAATCAGTAGCAAACTAATCTAATTCGGTTTATAATCTAAAGTCAACGCAGAAGTCAAACTTCGCGACTTTTGGTTGCGAACCGACCCTAAAACTGGAATTGACGAGCCGAACATGTTTACACATGTTCTAATAATTACTACCAAGTTGTTTAAGTGATAAAACGTATTTTAGAACATTTCTAAACTCATATCGCAATTAGTTCGAAAACTGCTCCGTTGACTTTTTAAAACAATATTAAGTTGACTCGTCAATTGACCAAGCATACGTGATTCTTAGGAGGTGCCCTTTTGAGGGTTTAACACCTACCTAATTGCAATCACGTAGCCATGTTCGTTGCGAAAAATGGCTCGACCGTTTACGGTCTTACTAAAAGTCAAAGCGTTCGTCGTAAACTCTTGACTTTTTAGCTTTAAACGCCAAATAAAATAAACTAGTCACGAAAGGACACTTACATAAGGTCCTAGGGACTGAAAGGAGGTTCCCAAATTGTTCAGGATCCTCTTAGAATTGAGAGATATGCAGATTGGAATGAGATGCAAGTTTAAAAGTGAGAAAACCTCACCTATTTATAGTTTTTGGGATTGGATCAGATCTTGCCAAGTGTTTAGGGTTGTCTTAAGATTATTACAGGTGTCTTTACAGCTGTTAACATCTATATACCAGTCCATAGTTTGATTAAAAATGGTTTTGTGGGGAAACACGAGGAGAAAAACCATCAAACTCAAGAATTCTGCATACTGGGCTGCTGTTTGGTTTGTTGGCGGCCCACGAAAGCAGCAGGCCCAGTGGTCGTAGCCCGTGAGGCTGTCAAGCCCAGCAACAGTTTGGCAGAGTTACAGTTACAGTTCTGGTCCCTGTTCCCTTTATTCACATGTTTAACTTTCAAAAGTGACATGATCAGCCCCTACACTCTTTTTAATCCATTTTAGACTTTCAGAAATGACCAGATCAGTCCCTGCACTCTTTTTAATCCCTTTTAGACTTTCAAAAATGACCAGATCAGTCTCTGACTTCATTATGCATGCTTTAAACTTTCAGAAATGACATAATCGGCACATTATGTTCATATCCATTAGGTTATGTTTATATGGTATAAAACTTCAAATGGCTAATCTTAGGCGCATCTGGGAGTATAACCAAGCATCATAAACTTCTCGGTTAGTATAAAAGGTCATGTTGAGGTGTAGTTTCGCTAGTCGTCGCTTTTAGTCCCTTTGTCGCACGAAGTAGCGCGTAATATCGTTTAACGATATCTAAACCTTTCGTGGCCCATATTGAGTATTCCCGAGCATATGCTTAAATATTACGACGCCCATTCGCTTAAATGGTCACCCAAAGGTGTAAATTTTTAAAAATTGACGCTTTTGGTCCCTCTAACGCGCAAACTTGCGCGTATCGTCGTTTAATAGCATCAAAGCCCTGTGCAATCCATATTAAGCATTCTCAAGAGTATGATTGCACTTCATAATACTTCTGGTTTGTTAAAAGGTCACTCAGAGGTATAATTAAACATGTTGACGCTTTTAACCCCTTTAACTTGCAAACTTGCGCGTAATTTCACTTATTGGCGCAAAAGCCTTAAATGGCCAATATTAGGCATTCCCGAGAGTATAATCAATATCATGAAGCTCTCGGTTTTTTAAATGGTCACTAAAAGGTAAGAATTAAAATGTTGATGCTTTTAACCCTTCGACGCGCAAATTTTCAAATACTTATGCAAACGGCTCCTCTCGACCAACAAGTGGCTCATTTGTGAATATGAATACCGTGTAACATCATTCAGAGGCTTAGTTTAAGCATTTTGACACTTTAAGTCCTTTTGTATTCAAAGTTCTCTATATTTTGCAAAATTTAGTCCTTTATAGTCAACGTTTGACTTCATTAGGGTTTAGTACATGTGTCAACACATTATTGGTTGTGATTTTACGAGGTGTTACATCCTCACCCCCTTAAAAGAAATCTTGAACTCGAGATTTGCTCAGAAGATGGAAGTACTTTCTGTCATATAATGGACTTAACTTCTACAACATATTTGGGGCCTCTACGGCATCTCAGTTGACCTATACAATATGTACATACTTTCTTTTCAGAGCTTCTTAACCTGTCGATCCTTAATCGATATGGGTTTCTCAATGAACCATAAGTTCTCATTAATCTACATATCAATATGTGATGATGTTATTGACTTAACGACTAACCATATCATGAAGTCACAAGTGTGGCATACATTGTGAATATCATCAAGTTCCTTAGGTAAGTTTTAGCTTATAGGCTACCGATCTTGACGTATCCAATTTTCTCGAATGGTCCTATATATTTAGAGTTTAACTTTTCCGCTACATCAAAATGCAGCACACCTTTCTAGGGTGGTGCTTTCTGCTGAATCTTGTTCCTTATTGAGAACTCAAGAGATTTGCCACTCTCATTAGAATTGATTTTTCTGTCGATTACTGGTAGCTTTCAGATGATCACGGATTTGTATAATCTTATCCATTGTTTCCAGGGTATCTTCAGATCCTGATAATTGGACTTACCAAACTTCTGTCCATCAAACGGACGTTTGACATTCCGTCTATACACGGTCTCCAAAGGAGCATCCTTGATATTTATATAACAACTATTAATCGTAGACATAATTAATTAGGGTGAGATAGTCATTCTGACTATTACTTAATCAATTTTAAAGAATAGCTGCTCTCATAGTTAGTCGAACCAATCGACGATCCTGGGCAGCTGACGGGGATTCTTAATTGTTGTCTAAATAGGATTGCGGTAATCAGTGCATAAGCATAATGAACCGTCTTTCTTAATTAATAATACCGGAGCTCTCTGAATTTTTGAATTAGGCTTTATGAAACCTTCTCTAAAAGCTTACCTAATTTGCTCTTAGTTCTTCCATTTCCGTCGGTACTAACCGATATGGAGATTTTTCAATAGATGCAACCCTAAGTGGGATATTAATCTTAACTCTACATGCCTTACAGGAGGTAAACAGGGTAGTTCTTCAGCAAAGACAATTAGGACACACCGAGATGACAGAGATATTCTACATCTTTAGGCTTTGGTTCATCTATCGTTACCCGTGTCATATAAATGACACATTTTCTTTACGAATGCATGGATGCCTTGATTAGAGACACTTACATGGACATTTCTATACTGGATATCTTCTTTGAATACCATTAGCTGACTTTAGTACAATATGACCATTGGGATATCTCAGTGGTTCCATGCATTAAACCTCCATACTGATCAGGCATGGAAGCAATCTATGAGACACACTAGGATACGCCAATCCTCATATGGCGCTTTTATCAAGCATAGTCTAGCATTCGCAGTTGATAGATATCAATGAGATAACAAAATCAAATAACATATATTGTCGTACTCTATCTGAATATAGAGTACTCCAGATCTTATGAATGAAGATTATTCGACGAGAATAGAAGAAATGGTTTCTATGATTTTCATCGGCAAGTTCTACCTTACACTTAATATCTGGAGTTCTTATGGAAAAAATTTAAAAGTTTGCTATGCTTATGATCTATGAAAGACTTAGTAGTACCTGAATCAAAACAAAATTATTAGCACTAATATCATTGATTCACGATAAGGCATGTACTTGGTGCCATTATTGATACGAACTGCCTTTGGCATTCATCAGGAAGGTTTAGGCGCCTCCATTCTTAGTCTTTCTAAACTTAACTATACCCCCTTTTTCTTAGATTTCTGAGAGTTATCCTCCTTTCTCCTTTTCTGGCAGTCTCAGTTTTGACTGGTTTGTTTCTTAACTCATCTAGTGTGAGTGGCCGAGATAGATCCATATTGGATTTATAAGAAGCATGCTTTGAAACCTTAATATGCCCTCTTATTTCCGATGCTAAACCACCAATAATTAATGCATTAAGCTTAGATTTTGGGTTAACCGAATAGGGCAGTATCTCAGATAATGAATTAAAGTTTGTAACATACTGTCGACAGTCTAGATCCTTCATGGTGAGAGTCAGAAAATTCGTATTCCACCTTTTTCCATTCCGTTTCGCAGACAACTGGTTTTTCTGATAAGTCCATAGACTTGGACCATCCCAAATTATGTAAGAGTATCTTTCCTGCAACTTTATTAATGTCCTTACCAACTAAGGTCATCACCATTGAATGATTGTGATACTTACCCCACAATGTCATTCTCAACACAAACGCTGACATACATAATGGTTTCCATTTCATCCAACAATTTCATGCAATCAATGGCCCCTTTTTCGCCATTGTAGTCTCTTGGCTTGCAAGAGACAAAGTACTTTTAAGTACATCCTTTAGAGGAACGGGGTTCCTTGCTATATATCATCTTATTTGGTTTATTCTTCGCATTCGAAGTATGAATAAAGCTCTTCTTATGAGCCGAGGAATGTGTTTTAGAGCAAGTAGCATTCGGCTCTTTGAACCCTTTCATGTCCTTTCTCATAGCCTTTTTAGCAGCTGCGTCAATCACAGCTTGGAGATTAGCTCCATTAACATTTAGGTTCACATTTGTTGCATCATTAGCATCGCATCTGTTGTTTGTCTGATCCGAGTTTGCCATACTCGAATCTTGGTACTAAACAGCAAATTAAACAATTGCTGAGTTGTATTACTATAGCTAGTCATCATCCTGACGACCTAACATACATTAGCCATGGTATCATTAAACCATATAGGCTAATAGGGTATGAACATTCCAAATGAATGTTACTTGAATGTAGATCAATTACATTTAGCCTAGGTCACAAAAGGACCATTAATGGCGTTTAGGGTTTGGACCGAGTCCATTACCTTTTTGACGGGGGATCAAAATGTCACAACTGTCTTTGTCATATTGACGATTTTAAATAGCTCGAAGTCTTGCCACAAAGACTTCTAAAATATGAAACATGAGTTTGTCATGAAAGACATATAAATATAGTACATAGGCTTGTCACGAAGGACATTAATAGCCATAAGGCACGAAGGCCTTGTCGCAAAGGACATATAGGATATGGCACAAAAGGCCTGTCACAGAGGACATTAATATATAAGCCGCAATCTTATTAGATTAGGGGATTTGAGATTTGAACGTAGTTCTTCACCTTTGGACAGGGAGTCATAGACTACAACTGTCATTGTCTTTGAAAGACGATTTATTTTGCCACATAGGCAAGTCATTGGACATTACTAATGGATGTTTATACATATATTTATATAATTATTGCAATTAAGGATATTAGTCATGATCTTATCGATCTCATAGACTATAAGGCTTGGGCATTGCCCATCACCTCGGACAGTAAACCATAACGGTCACATTTGTCAATGTCACTAATGGACAATATAGTATATAGACCGTAGGCAAAACATTATTAAGGATATTAAACATGATCATCTTATTGACAATATTAGTCTTGATCGCACCGATCATATAGACTATGAGGCTTTAGCATAGCTCACCACTTTGGACAGGGAATCATAAAAGATCACCATTGTTTTTGTCACAAATGGACAATATAATGTGGCCCGTAGGCGAAAACATCACTAATGGATGTTAAATAACTTGATCATCGTGTTAGACGATATTAGTCATGACCGCATTGATCATATAGACTATTATGCTTTGACATAGTCCAATATCCTTAGACAGGGGATCATAGACCACAGCTGTCATTGTCTTAAGGGACAACACGTATAGCCCGTAGGCACTTCATCACTAATTGATGTTTATATTATGATCATCATATTGATGATACTTGCCATGATCTAATTCGATCATATAGGCTTTAAGGCTTGGACATAGTCCAAATACCTTGACGGCTGATGTGGTTTCTCAAGTCACACTGCAGGGAGTGTTAACATGTTCTTAGATGTTAACAAGGATTAATTGCCTCAAGAGGGTTTTACCATTTTAGCATGCATGTATTGACATATTGGCTAGGTTATACCATTAAGAAGATCTTTTGAAATTATTTAGCAGATCGATAAAATTCGAGTAGAATTGATTCTATTGTTTGATAAAGGACGAAATGAATACCTATATAAAATTTTTCAAAACTTCCCATTTCATTAGGAAATTTACAACAGTGCCTTAATCAGGACTTTTAGTATCTTATTTGTCCATAGAGAACTAAAAGGAAAAAAATTATAAATTCGTATAAGGATTATAAAATATCATAAGTCTGTATAGGGACTATATTAAAACAATTTTCCCATGAAAGGACTATAATGAAACGTCATGTACGCTAAGGGACTATAGTGAAATCTCATGTCCATAAGGGACTATTTCGAAATAGTATATCCCCAAAGGGATTTTTAATAAAATAATATGTCCATAAAAGGACTATATTGGTATAGCATGTGCACAAAAGAGACTTTGCTGAACAATTGTCCTCACAGGGACTTAAATCGAAAGATAAGTTCATTAGAGAGTTATAATAAACAAATGTCCACGCAGGGACTACACAGAAAAACAATAGTTCCTTATAGGGACTTTGAAGCGATACGAGTCCACGCGGGGACTGAAAGGAAATTATAAGTCCATATAGGGACTATAAGATATGTCAACACTGGGAGTATAGTGAAATGATATGTCCTCGAAAGAACTATGATGAAATATTATGTTCGCCAGGGGACTTTAATTAAATAACATGTCGACCAAAAAGATTTTAAGGTAATAACATGTCCATAAAAGGACTATAATGGAGTATGATGTCCATGAAAGGACTAATTTGAAAGGTAATGTCCACGAGTGGACTATATATGAAAATATACTGTCCATGAATGGTCTATATTGAAATAAAGTGTCCACGAAGGGACTATAATAGACAAACGTCTATACGGGGTTTTATCAGAAGAGGTAGGTCCACACCGGGATGATGATGAAATAACATGTCCTTAAAGGATTACAATAATCAATGCCCATACAGGGTCTTAAAGTAAAATGGAATATGATGGAAGAAGGGTCTTCTAATGTCTTCCTTGCTTCATTCCGATTGTTTCTCTTCTTTGTTTGCCGTATGCTATGGTGACACTGAAGTTCTTAGTGAATAAAATAAACATTTCAAGTCAGGATCCGTTGCAGAAGTAGAATCCAAGAATTCAATGGTTAATAGCATCCACATGTATCATCTTCAATATGGGAGCCTCAGGGATAGTCCAAGTCTGGGATTTCAAAACTTGGAAATAGAAAATAGGGATTAATAGCATCCACATGTATCATCTTCAATATGGGAGCCTCAGGGATTTCCTGCTATGGACTCCACCGGTACAGACTTCAAGATTTGAGCCTCGGGGACCTCCAGTAAGGAATCCGAAGTCTGGTTAATAGTTTAAATAGGTTTGGTTTTGGGAATAGGTCCATAAAGGTCTTTCCTTCAACTGGTCGCACACTTATCCTAGCCGTGGTATGAAGCTTAGAATTTCTTGGCTTCGGACGGGAAGAATCTCCATCAACGGCTTCTTTGTTTGGCGACATATTTAAAGCACAAAAATCGAGAACAATGTTTACTTAATAAGGATGAGAGCATTCCTATGTTAAGTCTAGACTCGGAAGGTCTAAGGAATATGCTACTGTGTTATTTGAGATTAAACACTAAAGGCTAGTGTTTAATTCACTCAAACGTTGGCTCTAATACCACCAACCTGTCACACCCCGATATTTACAGCTCTGCCCGGTGGGGAGTATCGTGACGTAAGATTGATATCGTCATAGTCAAACATACACAGAATAGCACAGCGGAAGTCTTGGAATATAAAATATTATTACAAACCCAATTGTTAGAAAATATTGAAAAGATAATTAAATTCGAGCTTGCAATATTAAATCCCCAGGCGGATCTAAAACAGAAACAAATTATTGTTCGACCGACTTTAAACACTAAGAATTTGCAAGATTCTTTGATTAGTGCTCAGGAGCTTCCAGCCAATTTCGAGTAATACCTGCCACTTAGTCTTTTTGAAAAATACGTCAGTTTACACTGGTAAATACAATTAACTGACTCTTTTGAAAACATTTATGAAAATTGATTTAAATGCACAAGGCACAAATATTCTTTTATAACTTGGGACAATTATAGAAAATAATCTTGTATGCAGATTCACGTGTTTGTCGTACGTTCAGGGCCTGGGATAGAAGCCGAGACAAGATTAATAGACACACCACTAGTATAAGTCCACAAGAAGTTATCCTCACGAGTGGGATACCATTACATACGCAACTGTCAGGTGTATGCCTGCACCCCGTGCTTAAGTCGTGGCCATTTCAAATGAATGAGCCAAGGATATCCAGGACACGGTCATTAACCCCCAAATGCTTAGATCAAACAAAATAGATTAAAATTGGTTATCTCAATGATTTAGCCACTAATCGATTAAATATTCAATACCCGACCAAGCGGTAATAATTTACCGTATCCCAAGCCCGTATGAGGGAAAATAAGTTAAAAGTATTTACCTGAGCTTAAAATGTAAAATTTGTATTCTCAGCCGTATATCCTACTCAACAAGTGTAGGTAGCTTTTAGTGGGCTCCTAATCTAGAACGAAGGTTTTAATAACATATTAGATTACTAACGGGTCTTATTCAAGTTATAAACTTAGACCGGTTAGTTTAAAGAAAGGTTTACGGTACGAAACGCAAGATTAAGCGATGACCGGATTGGAATGTAATTTAGACCCGACAAGTATGGAGACTTGTATAAAATGGCTAAACTAAATACATTCTGGATTTTGAAGTAAATATGATAAGGTTTGACCTGTTTCGGCTAATTTATGCAAACTAGTCACATAGACCGTACCGAACGCGTATATGCATAACGAGTAACCTGATGAGTCCAGCACAAGTTCCATACATTATTATGCTTAAAATATGTTGTGATATCAGTAGGATATCAACAATTATGCCCCAAATGAATTTAAAACCAATTTAAGTCCTGTAAGGGTATTTTGGTCATTTTAAAGTTTATAAAAGAGGTTTAAACATAAACTGAGGTTCTGGTCTAAAACATTCAGTAAAAATATTTATTTTATCATGTTACATCAGTAAGATATCATACATATGTGAGGTTTATCATTTATGGCCAAACTATGCACCGTAGGGGCATTTTGGTCATTTCACATATGTTTTACGGACAAAATTGGAAGTCTGAGTTCAAGACTTATACTTACTGTTAAAAGTTAAAAATTCATTTATAAAATCAGCAGGTATCAAGTCTTAGGTGTTAAATATGGTTTTAAACCACATACTATGCGCCTAATTTGCGTAAAAGTCAATAATTGACGATATTTGAGGTGTTTATGGAATTCTGAGATTTTGAACAGTCTTGAATGTTCAAAATATTTTATTTTCCATATAACATTAGTAGGAAGAGGTTTGGTATGTCATTGATATGTAAATCTCATTTTATTACTGAAAAGGGCATTATCGTCAATTACCGAATTCATACAAGAACTCTATGTTATGGTCAGCATAAAATCTGACCAAAAATTCAAAAAATCCATAGAAATTATATTATAACAGTGGGCAATGAGTTTGGTGCCAAAATTTGGGTTTAAACATGATTTATGCTAAAAATGTCATTTAATTAACAAAAAGTTTCATTTTACGCTATCTTGCATAACTTTAGTTTGAGACTAGAAACTGATGTCAAATTTTGTGGACATACTTATATATCAGTAATAAAACTTTTTGTCCGCTCACATTTTCAAAAATCTCGTTTTTATAACATAAGGGCATAATAGTCAAATTTAAGCATATTAACGGAACATGTGCAAAAACTTAGATTTCTAATATGATCGTGTAATATAACCTTATAGGGTTATGCTACATTAAATTATGATCAAAACGGAACCTATAGTCAGTAGCAAACTAATCTAATTCCGTTCATAATCGAACGTCAACGCAGAAGTCAAACTTCGCGACTATCGGTTGCGAACCGACCCTAAAACTGGAATTGACGAGCCGAACATGTTTACACATGTTCTAATAATTATTACCAAGTTTTTTAAGTGATAAAACGTATTTTAGAACATTTCTAAACTCATATTGCAATTAGTTCGAAAACTGCTCCGTTGACTTTTTAAAACAATATTAAGTTGATTCGTCAATTGACCATGCATACGTGATTCTTAGGAGGTGCCCTTTTGAGGGTTTAACACCTACCTAATTGCAATCACGTAGCCATGTTCGTTGCGAAAAATGGCTCGACCGTTTACGGTCTTACTAAAAGTCAAAGCGTTCGTCGTAAACTCTTGACTTTTTAGCTTTAAACGCCAAATAAAATAAACTAGTCACGAAAGGACACTTACATAAGGTCCTAGGGACTGAAAGGAGGTTCCCAAATTGTTCAGGATCCTCTTAGAATTGAGAGATATGCAGATTGGAATGAGATGCAAGTTTAAAAGTGAGAAAACCTCACCTATTTATAGTTTTTGGGATTGGATCGAATCTTGCCAAGTGTTTAGGGCTGTCTTAAGATTATTACAGGTGTCTTTACAGCTGTTAACATCTATATACCAGTCCATAGTTTGATTAAAAATGGTTTTGTGGGGAAACACGAGGAGAAAAACCATCAAACTCAAGAATTCTGCATACTGGGCTGCTGTTTGGTTTGCTGGCGGCCCACGAATGCAGCAGGCCCAGTGGTCGCGGCCCGAAAGGCTGTTAAGCCCAGCAACAGTTTGGCAGAGTTACAGTTCTGGTCCCTGTTCCCTTTATTCACATGTTTAACTTTCAAAAGTGACATGATCAGCCCCTACACTCTTTTTAATCCCTTTTAGACTTTCAGAAATGACCAGATCAGTCCCTGCACTCTTTTTAATCCCTTTTAGACTTTCAGAAATGACCAGATCAGTCTCTGACTTCATTATGCATGCTTTAAACTTTCAGAAATGACATAATCGGCACATTATGTTCATATCCGTTAGGTTATGTTTATATGGTACAAAACTTCAAATGGCTAATATTAGGCGCATCCGGGAGTATAACTGCTAGTGCACTACGTCTATTGACTTCGTCTTGTATCATGTAATAGTATAGGATAGGATTATCGGTGTCCGAGGTGCAAGAAACAATGTTTAGTGGGTTTACATGAGGTTTCGCTTGAAAGTGACATGTGACATGTTCAAGCGAAACCAGATTAGTCAAGTTCGCTTGAACCTATCATGGTCAGCTTCAAGCGAAACCGACTCAACTATATATAGGGCACTTGTTGATTCATTTGGTACGCAACTTCCGGATTTGTAACGAAGTGCTGCCGAAATCTGTTCAGGTTGTAATTAGTGTTATAATCAATCAAAGTGACAGATTTAATAGTATCAAGCTGTTTCCACGTCCGTTTCACTGATTCCGCCTTTGAATCGGATATAAAGCTCTTCTGAACGACTCGTTTGGGTCCAACAACGATCCTACAAGTGGTATCAGAGCTCAGGAAGAAGAGTTTAGCTTGATATCATCTATTTTCTGACTTCTACACCTTCTTTTTCAATCTGAACAAATTTTAACGGTCAAAATTGGATCAAATTTTCACAGATTGTGTAAAACTACATATTGACAATCCCTGGAAAGTTTCACTGCAAAATTCTAAGTAAAAATGACAAAATTGGACCAAACATTAGGTTTCGCTTGAACGAATACTTGGGGTTCGCTTGAATATATAGTTGGTTTCGCTTCAAATAGCAAGTTTCGCTTGAAAACCTTGTTGGTTTCACTTCAAATTGACATTCGCTTGAAATCAGACCTGGTCTCGCTTGAATAAGTGCGTTCGCTTGAAAGATCATCAGGTTTCGCTTGAAGGGCTATCCAGTTTGAAGTATCAGTTTTGCCTTTCGCTTGAAAGCTGATTTTCAGTGTCAACTTTGGGTTTCGCTTCAACTTGTTGTTTAGCTTGAAGTCTTAGTTCGTTTAAAAGTGAAAATTCCGAGTCAAGATTATTTCACACCAATCAAGTGTGAGTTTATTTCAGGATATTTGATATTGATTGTACTGATTGTGTTTGTTTAATCTGTTCAGGATTACATCATGGCTGAAGAATTCTACAACACGTTTTTCAATGCATTCACATCTGAATCTTCCGAAACATCAACGGTCACACCAAAGTCAATCACAAAAGTGGTCAATGAAAACATTAATCACGATAATTTTTATGGGACTTATTCTAAACCACCCAAGCTGGATAATATTGAAGATTATACTTGGTGGAAAGAACGGTTTCTTAACTGGGCAAAAGCATACGCTCATGAGAGACCAAAAGATGACAAAGGAGAGGAAATTCCCTTGAAGAAATTAGGCATTGAGGACAAAAAAGAATTCTCGTCTGAACAGAGAATGATTGCGTTGATCCAGTCGGCTATTAGAAAAGACATTTTTGCATTACTTAATCATGATGGATCTTCGAAATCTGTCTGGGAAGCTTTACGAGTTAAAGCTGAGGGGGGTAAACAGATTAAAAAGAACAAAATTGCTTTACTAAAGAAAGAATTTGATCTGTTTGATAGTATTAAAGGAGAGACAGTTAGGCAAATGATTGAGAGATTTTGCCATTTAAAAATTGAACTTGAGAGGTTTGAAATTGTAAAAACAAGAGAGGAAATTATCAAAAAAGTGATTGAAGCGTTACCACGAGCTGATCAGTGGCAAACGTTTGTTTTTATCTTAAAAAATGATGCTTTGTATGAAACAATTTCTCTTGATACATTGTTTGAGAAAATTGAAACTCATGAGCTTGAATTGCAGAAGCAGAACAAGATGAGCAGTTCTTTGCATCAACAAAATGTTGGTCTGTACTACAAAGGAAGTTTACCTTCGGTGAAAGTTGATAGTTCACCAAAGACAGCGTTCAGTGGTGAGAGGATAAAAGAGCCAGAGAAGAGCTCATCAAGCTATGATCCGGGTTATCATTCATCAAATTCAAAAGCTAGATCTGAAGAAGCAGAAGAGATACTGTGCAATATTGCTCTTAAACTGAAGAATTCTCCTGCAATGAGCATTAATGCAGCTAAACAGCAAATGAGTTTCCTTGCATCTGTTCTGGAATCGTATGAAGGTCTGGTAGCTGGAAAGATTGGAAACTCTGAGTTAACCAAAGAAGACTACGACCAGATTGATCCGGAAGAGATGGAACTCATTGACATTCGTTGGTGTCTGGCAAGTTGCATTCGTAGAGCTCAGAGATACATGGAGATTACCGGGAAGCAATCTTTGGGTGGTCCGTCAACAAAGCTTGGATTTGACAAATCCAAAGTGACATGCTTCAAATGTAAGCAGAAAGGTCATTTCAAGAGAGAATGCACTAATTCTGCAGTTGGTGGAAATGTACATCCATTCAATGATGATTACTACCGAAAGGCAATCTACCATCGAAGCAGAGAAGAGCCTAAGATGATTGAAGATAAACCCAAATCGAGAGCTTGTTTTGTAATTTCAGATGATGAAGGTTTTGATTGGTCTGAGATATGTCCAGAAGAAGATCGTTTAGAGAATGTTTGAAAAACAGCTCATGGGAAAACTATAACAGAGTAAAGAAAGTTTGTTTTTGTTGCTGAAATCCGTGAAGAGAACAATGAAGATAAAGATAAAGTTGAAATGAAGGAGAAAACTCGAGAAGAGATCTTGAGTGAGAAAACTTATCGAGAAAGAAACATTGTGTTGAACAGAATGGATGAAATGCAGGAAGAGTATGAGATTGCTGTCAGTAGCAGAAGATGGGATAAAAAGAGAGAATGTTACTTCAACAGAGAAGGTGAACCAGTTTTTCCAAAGAAAGACATAATCTTTGATGATGTTCTTCTCATAATTCCTTTGAGAGCCGAATATTATAGAAGTGTGATGAAAGATGACACATATGCTAAAAGGCATGAAAAGGAGATCAGATATGCTATGACATCGTGTCTGAGAAAAAGGGATGAAGAGAGAATGAAGAAGAGTGTTGAAGATATGGTGAACAATCTTAAGAAGGTCGCTGAAGAGGTTAAAGCAGAAGCTGTTGAAGTTGAGGTTGTAAAGGAAATCAAAAGTGAAGTTGTTGTGAATGAAGAGGTTAAGAAAGCTGTTACAGAAGAACAGCAGATTGGAGAAGAGGTGAAGAAAGAAGAAGAAGAAGAAGTAAAGAATGAGAATTTGGAAGCTGATAATGTTGGTGATGAAGTCGGTGTTGAAGAAAAGCAAGATGATGCTGATCAGAAGCAAACTGAGGCAACTGCATCAAACACCGAAGTGCCAATCACTGAGGTACATTCTGATTCTGAAATCTTAAAAACAATTGATCAGTGCAAGAAAGGCATGGAACCGTGCAGAGCTTGCATTGAAAAAGATGAGCAATTCAGAACAAGAGATCTTGAATTCACTAAAATTGAAAACATTTTTAAAGAAAAATGCAAAGAAATGCTAGAAAAAGAAAAAGTTTTAAAAGAAAATAATGAAAAACTTTCAGAAAAGTGTAAAAAATTAGAAACAGAAAATGAAGTTTTGAAAGAAAATATTTTTAAAATGACAGAAAAATGTTCTGAAATAGAAATTGCTTGTCAAGAGATGAAGAAAGAATATGACTCAATGAAATTAGCATATCATATTACGAAAGAGTCATACGAAAAGGTGAAAGATGAAATGAAATATGTTCAATCAAGAATGAATTATTTTTCTGAAACAACTAAAGAACTTAAACGAATGTATTCCATAAAACAAGATGTTGTTAATTCCTATATTGAGGATGTTGCTAAGCTAAAGCGACAGATTGCTGATCTAGAACAGGATAACAACAAGTTAAAGAGTTATCACGTGTCGTCATATGTGCTTGAACGTATTTTCAATATAAAACCGGGAGATGGTGAGTCTGAGCAAAACAAGAAAGGCATTGGCTCAGAGTTTCATCAAGTTCCACCACCGGGAAAATTTGCATTTTATGATGAGGAAAAGGTTGAAAAAGCTTTCAACATGGTTGATCAATTGCCAGACAACATTGACATAACCTATTCCAAATCTGATGATTCTCATGATTCAGAGGTGGTAGGTAAAGTCGTTGAAAGTGTGTTGAAAGAAGAGTCGATTGATACAGGTAAATCTGAATCACAGGATGAATATGAAGGAAATCTTCATGATAGTTATCTGAAAAACACAAAATCCGAGAAAAGTTTGAATGATGATTCAAAAGGATTGGTTTATACCATGATTGGATCGGACAAATTGTTCTTAGATGTTGTATTCCTGATTCAGAATGTGATTTCAGAAAAGGTTGATAAAGTTTTCAAAATGGTTGAGATTGAGAAGTCTGAGATTTCAAAGTTTGCTGGTAAGAGTCATAGAGGTTCGTATAACAAACCTGGTTACAAGAAGAAAAATATGAAGGCTGGGTTGGGTTATAAGAAGAAACAAAGTTGGAAAAGAAATGAAACTCAGAATTTTCAGACAAAAATGAGTTTTGTTCAAGGAAAAAGTTTTGAAGAGGAGGAAAAATTCAAATTTAGTAATGAAGAGTTTTGTGTTCAAAAAGAAAAACAACAACCACAGGTCAAAGATGTGTCCAAGAGAACATGCTTCAAATGTGATCAGATAGGACATCTTGCACGAAAGTGTCCAAATCTGAAACCTGTGGATGTTGACAAAAAGAAGATTGATGCTGAGAAACAAAAATCTGAGAATGTGAGATATAGGTCAACCAGATTTGACTCAAAACAAACTTGGAGGTACAACACAAACAAGTTTGCTTCGAATCAAAACTGGAAATCAAACTCTAACAAGTTTGATTCTAGACAGACCTGGAATTCTCATACACCCAGATTTAGAACAACACAAAGTTGGCAAAAATCAGTTGATATGACAAAACCTCAAGAGTTTTGGAAACCAAAAGTTGTTGTTCAAAAACAGAATGTTCAAAAAGAGTCTCATTTTTACAAAAGAGGTACTCCTAAAGGTAAAAAATGGAGTGAAAAGAAACAAGTGATTCTTGAAAAAGATAAGAAAGTTGAAGTTAAAGTTGAAAAGATTTTTGTGAAAGATGACAAAGAGTTTCCAGCATTGAATGAAAATTATTGTGTTGAAATGCCTAAGGTTCAACAGACCTGGGCTAAATTGTTCAAGTAATTGAGTAGTTTGTTTGTGTAGGTGCTCAACAAAACCGAAGATTGTGATAATGGAAGTCAGAGCAGCTTGGCACAACAAGAGGAGGAGGCTGCTGCTGGACCCTGTGTTGATTGAAACAGGGAGTTTATTTGTTTTTCTGTACATAAATAAATAATATTTTCAAAAACCCTAAAAATTGAAAATTTTGAAAAAAAAATATGTTTTTAAATTTTTGTCAAAAATAGAGAATTACAAAAATATGTGTTGATTGAATACGCCGAAACCCTCACGGCTGAACAAACATGATTACTTTCACAAGATTGAAAAACGGTTTTCAAACTGTCAAAAATCAATGGGTTGTAAATCATGGGGGTACATTATATTTTCTGCAAATCAGAGCACTTTTAGCAGAAAATGGATGGCGAGACAAAGCTATCAGTGTTGGTTGTAAAATTTTCTTTAAATGATTTTGCATTTTAGGGGGAGAAAAATTGTCAGAAAATACAAAAACATTTGAAAATTTGAAAAAGTCAAAAACATGATAAAAATTTAAAAATTGAGTTTTTGCGTAAAAAAGAGGAAATGATAGTACATCAGTAGACAGTTACAGTATGCTAAAGAAATGTAATGATTAAATAGTGTTAAACAGTCTCACTGATGATATGCCGATAGGTTTTTATACATTTAGTAAAATTTTTCGGGATATAAACCTAAATTCAAACTTGCTTATTTCGTGGGGAACACTACTTGGATATATAGGTAACCCCTGAAATCTTGTTTGAAGGACCCCTCTTTCTGAGATACTAGGTCTTTATGCTTAGTGATATCTGGGGTATTGTCGCAACCCCCGATCCCTATTTCCCAGGAACGGGCGGACGCGAGCTCAGAGTTTGGTGGTATCAGGTTGTTTAGTCTCGCAGCGGAATTTACATCAGGACCGTAGTTAGGAAATGTTTATCAGAGTAAAACCACCATATTTCATATTAATAATAACATGGGCAAAACCCAAGTTTCTTATTACAATACACTTATAGGGACAAACCCTATTTTATTGAATTTAAAACATCGTTTATTAGGTAACTTTTATAGCCACATTTTCCCAAGCCTTCAGTGCTCTCCAGCTGGCTTTTTACTAATTGGCTTTCACATTGGGTTACCTGAAACGCGTTTTAAAAACATTTATCAGTCGGAAATACTGGTGAGTGAATCCCAATTTAATCAAGAAATCTTTTACTGATTAAAACAGTATCGAGGACGATTACAATGTTTATGTCTACACAATTACTCCATTTGGTACTATCAATCCACTGACTTGTGGGTCATATTACACATTGGCTAACTCATTGTCCAATGATAACGTACGGTCAACCTTGACTTACTACTCACAAGTAGTACAAATTTTGTAAACAAAACCCCAACATACCGGCAGTAATTAAAGACTACAAAGACTCAATCACCGCTTAATCATATTGTAAAATATTAAGGTTTTGTAAATTATTCCAAAAACATTAACAAAAAGAGGATAACTCACATTGCTGTCTTAGGCTTTTCGTAAGGGTTTCCTGGGTATAATCTATAATTTATACAATTATACATTGGTTAGTATCATAACCCTTTGAAATTATTAATAATACCCTCCCCGAGACGGCATTCCAACAACTACGTCGGGCAGAACCACGACAGTTGTTACGGAACCCTAAATCAATCGGGCAGCGTAACTATTATGAAACTGGGGTTATAATACTTACAATGGAGCAGAACCTCGCTAATTAGGGGTATAATACCCGACTATAATGCTTAATACTTTCAGAATTCGAGATTGAGAAGTGTGAATGAGCGACGGAAATCGAAAACTGATGCCTGCTATTTATAATTGTGAAATACGACTTTCAGGCGGCCCGCGTAAGGAAAGGCTAAGCCTTACGCGGCCCGCGTCAACATGCGGTCAACATATAGCTTAGCTGAGTCGTTGAGTAGGTCCGCCACGATAACGACACGTGTCAGTATCCGCGTTTGATGAGTCCGCGCGGCCCGCGTCAACTTAGACGAGGTCTTATGCGGCCCGCTTGAACTAAAGGATTTAGCGGAGTCCGATCAACACTCCCATACGGCCCGCGTAAGATGTTGGGGTGGGTCTTTGCGGCCCGCCTCAACTCATATTTCAGGTTTTTATTTTATTTTTATAAACTATAACATATATCGGGCTTGATTTTCACATGCGGGGTATATTATAAGACATATTAGAATATTTTAAGATATAATAAGGTGTCGGAAATTTTATAAGGGTGTTGGTTTTACCGAGGGTTGTTACATTCTCCCCACCTTGTTTTAGAGCTCGTCCTCGAGATCTATTGAAATAAATGCGGGTATTTCCTTTGCATTTCTGACTCTAGTTCCCATGTATACTCTGGTCCTCTTTTGGAGTCCCACTTCACTTTGACTAGAACTAATCTCTTATGCTTGAGATTCTTGACTTTCTTGTCTTCAATTTGCAGAGGTCTTTCTATGAACTTGAGTTGTTCATTTACCTCTGTATCCTTAAGAGGTACTATCAATGATTCATCAGCTAAACACTTTTTAAGATTTGATACATGAAACACATCATGTATTCCTGCCATTTCCTCTGGTAGTTGTAGCTGATAGGCTACAGGTCCTATTCTTCTAATAATCTTAAAAGGTCCAACATACCTGGGATTTAACTTTCCCCGTTTGATGAATCTTACCACTCCTTTCCAAGGAGAGACTTTCAACAACACTCTATCTCCTACTTGAAACTCCAACGGCTTGCGTCGGTTATTAGCATAACTCTTTTGTCGATCACGTGCGGCTTTCAGTCGTTCCTTGACTTGAATAATGTTGTCAGTTGTTTCTTGCACTATCTCAGGTCCAGATAATTGCTTTTCCCCAATTTCTGCCCAACAGACTGGGGTTCGACACTTTCTTCCATAAAGTGCTTCAAATGGTGCAGCATTGATACTTGTGTGATAACTATTATTATAAGAAAATTCTATTAAAGGTAAGTGATCGTCCCAATTACCTCCAAAATCGATTACACAGGCTCTAAGCATGTCTTCCATCGTCTGAATTGTTCTTTCGCTTTGCCCATCTGTTTGTGGATGATAAGCCGTACTTAGCTTTAACTTGGTTCCCATTGCCTTTTGGAAACTTGACCAAAAATGAGATGTAAAGCGACTATCTCTATCAGAAACAATTGATAAAGGAATTCCATGTAAAGAAACAATTTCATTTACATACAATTTAGATAATTGTTCCATACTAATTGTTTCCTTCATTGGTAAGAAATGAGCTGACTTGGTTAGTCTATCTACAATCACCCAGATTGTATCATTTCCTTTTCTAGTTTTGGGTAATTTAGTAACAAAATCCATTGTTATCAATTCCCACTTCCAAACTGGCATTTCTAATTGTTGTAACAAACCTGAGGGTTTCTGATGTTCAGCTTTAATTTGCGAACAAGTTAAACATTTAGAAACATAGACTGCTATGTCCTTTTTCATTCCTATCCACCATAAATTTTTCCTTAAATCCTGGTACATTTTATCACTTCCTGGATGCATCGTATATTTAGATGGGCTTCTTCTAATATACGATTACGTAGGTTTCCTAATTTAGGTATCCACATTCTCTTTTCATGGAATCTCCATATTCCATCTGTTCCTTGTTCTAATTCTTTCAACATACCTTTTAATTTTTCAGTATCATCCATGATTACTGATTCTTGTGCTTCTCTTATTTGTTCATTTAGATCTACTTGCAGATTTAATTTAAGAGAACGTACCCTTCTTGGCTTTTCATGATATTTTCAACTTAAAGCGTCTGCCACTACATTTGCTTTTCCTTCATGATACTGGATATCACAATCATAATCACTAAGAAATTCCATCCAGCGTCTTTGTCTCATATTCAACTCTTTCTGCCCGAAAACATACCTTAAGCTCTTATGATCAGTAAATATGGTAAACTTACTACCATAAAGGTAATGTCTCCAAATCTTAAGAGCAAAAATTATAGCTCCTAATTCTAGATCATGGGTTGAATAATTCTCTTCATGATTCTTAAGTTGTCTAGATGCGTAAGCTATAACCTTCTGACGTTGCATCAATACACATCCATAACCTAATTTAGAAGCATCACAATAGACTACAAAGTCTTCAGTTCCTTCTGGTAATACTAGTATAGGTGTATGGGTTAATCTTTGTTTAAGAATTCTAAAGGCTTCTTCTTGTTTTAATCCCCATTCAAACTTAACAGATTTACAGGTTAACTTAGTTAAGGGAATGGCTATTCTAGAAAAATCTTGAATAAATCTTCTATAATACCCTGCCAATCCTAAGAAACTTCTAACCTCGGTTGGTGACTCAGGGGTTTTCCATTTAGTAATTGCCTCGATTTTCAATGGATCTACATGAATTCCGTCATGATTGACTAGGTGTCCAAGGAATTGTACCTGTTCTAACCAAAACTCACACTTTGAAATCTTAGCATAAAGTTTTTCCTTTCTTAATAAACTTAAAAGTGCGTGCAAATGTCTTGCATGATCCTCTTTACTCTTAGAGTAAATTAGAATATCATCTATGAATACAATTATGAATTTATCCAAATATGGCTTACATATTCGATTCATCATGTCCATAAATGCAGCTGGGGCATTGGTTAAACCAAATGGCATGACAGTAAATTCATAATGACCATACCTTGTTCTAAATGCGGTTTTAGGAATGTCCTCTTCCTGTACCTTTAATTGATGATATCCTGACCTTAAATCGATTTTTGAGAAAAATCGAGCTCCTTGCAGTTGATCAAACAGATCATCAATTCTCGGTAATGGGTACCGATTCTTAATCGTAACCTTGTTTAATTCACGGTAGTCAATGCACATCCGCATTGATCCGTCCTTCTTTTTAACAAACAATATCGGCGCTCCCCACGGCGATGAACTTGGCTGTATGAATCCTTTTTCCAACAATTCATCTAATTGTTTCTTTAATTCTTGCATTTCGGCAGGTGCCAAATGGTAAGGTGCTTTGGCAATTGGTGATGTTCCTGGTAGCAGGTGAATTCTGAATTCAACTTCTCTGTCTGGAGGTAGTCCTGGTAATTCTTCTGGAAAGACATCTGAAAACGGAGATACTACCGGAATATCTTTTAGTTCTTTTCCTTTAGTGTTAGTGATTATAGAAATCAAATACACTATAGAACCTTTTCTTATACAACTTGCAGTTTTCATCATAGATATGAATTTTGTGGATCTAAAGGGCTTATCTCCTTTAATTGTGATCATTTTACCTTTTAGTGAATTTACTTGAATTGACTTTTGATCACATAAAATATTGGCTTTATTGGCTATTAACCAATCCATTCCAAAAACAACATCAAATCCTACCAGATTCATGGGATATAGGTTTGCAATAAATTTCTGATTTAAAATTTCTATGCTTGCTCCCTGCAAGATTTCAGAAATTCTAATAGTTTCTCCATTAGCTGTCTCTACTACGCATTCTAGTGGTAGTTTAGTTAATGACTGATTTAGAAATTTGCAAAACGATTTATTAATAAAACTTTGGTTTGCACCAGAGTCAAATAATACTTTAGCAAAAACATCATTAACTAAAAATGTACCAGCTATAACGTCTGGGATCATCTTGGCTTCTTCTGCAGTCAGAACAAATGCTCTAGCATTTTTAGTATTCTTGTTGTCTGGAGCTGGAGCTAATTTTGGGCAGTTTGGCCTGATATGACCTTTTTCTCCACAGTTGTAGCATAATCCATTACTGGACTTCCTCTTGCAATTTTCTTCCTTATGTCCTGGCATCTTGCAGTAATTGCAGAGATTGGAGCATTTTCCCGAGTGCTTTTTCTTGCAGACCTTGCAGTAGGTTGCAGAGGTAGAACCCATATTCCTACGATTGTAATTTCCAGAACGAAATTCTTGAGTAAGCCTTTGGGTTAAGTTTCTCCTCTGGTCCTCTTCTCTAGTACGAACTAATTCATCAGTCAAGGTATTTGTTAATTCTACCGCTTCTTCTATGGTTTGAGGTCTAGCTGCCTTGACTATGTGTCTAATCTCTCCAATTAATCCCCAAATATAACGAGAGATTAATACTGGTTCTGGTGAAGCAAGAGTTGGCACTATCCTAGCATATTCGAAGAATATTTTAGTGTACCCTTTGCTATCTACACCAGTCATCCTAAGATTTAGGAATTTGTTTGCTATCTGTTCTTTCTCATTGGGTGGGCAGAACTTCCTTTCTACCTTGTTTTTAAATTCTTCCCATTCCATATTATAGGTTTGATCACTTCCTCTTGTCTGGAGGATAGTGTTCCACCATTCTAGTGCTGCATTCTTAAACAGATTAGAAGCAAACAGTATCTTGTCTTCTTCAGCACACTTGCTTATCCTTAAGACTGCCTCAGTCTTTTCTATCCAGCGTAAGGTTGCAATGGCCCCTTCATTGCCTGAGAATTCCATTGGTTTACAAGACCAGAATTCTTTATAAGAACAACCATAAGGCACGGTTCTTCTTCTTTTGGGAATGGGCATTTGAAGTATAGGCCCATTGTTCACACTGTTTTCTAGTTCAATTGGTCGCTTACTGCTATGTTTACTTTTATTATCAGCATCCTTAACAGTTTGAAGTATAAATGGCATTGCATCTATAATTCCCTGTGCTACTATGTGTTGGATAGCACTATTATCCATCTGGTTCCCATTGTTATTGATGCTTGGGTTTTCATTAACCACGTTAATGTTACTCTGGTTATCATTATTCAGATTTCCTTGATTTCCTTCATCGGCCATCTGAATTTTAAACATTTATCCAACATTAATATCACAATTAATAGGTAATATAGTTAATCACATGACACGCAATTTAACCAAAACCGTCGATCATTGCGACTATACTCTTTTTCATATACTATGCGTCTATTACACACTAGTACAGAAATAAAGATTACAATACCAATAGAAATAAAATAGTAATATGCATCCGTACACACATATCTTATTTTATTTTATTATATTATTATTACTACCGCTTCCTCCATTCTAACATTCATGGATATGGATTCATCCAAAAATCCATATTGCGCTCATCGTATTTCCATATGAGACGCTCTCCCACCTGACGCATCCTCTCACTGCTTTCTAAGATTTCCTCCCCGAAAGTCCTAAGTTCTTGCATGTTTTCTGCACTCATTGGGGGTGCAGGTTCTCGGACTGGGTTTGGAATCTGGGGTACGGTTTCCTGATATGGGGGTGACAGTTCATGAAATTGGTAAGGATCCTCTAATATTTCCCTAATATATTCATCTTGGTAATAGGGATCTAAAGGGTCCATACCTGGGTAAGTTTCTATGTTCTGTATGGGTGGATAATCCTGGATAGGGTAACGTTGCACAAAGTCCCTATTATTGTCCCACCAGGGGTCGTAATTCGGGTCTAGTGGGTTTGGTGCAGGTACCCTTGGGATTTCTTCTAGGTTAAAATCGTGCATCTCTACTTGGTTCTCCGGATTTTCTATTTCCATGGGTTGTTCTGGGTTTTGTGGTTGTGGGGCTACTAGTTGTTCCAAACTTGGGTCAGCAGCAGTTGTAGCTAGGATATGGAAATTAGCTAGGCTTCTATTTAGCATATCTTGAGTATGGGCATCTGTCTCTCGCTTAATAGCTGCTAAAGCCCTTTGCTGTTGCAATTTTCACATTCTCTTCCTACGAGCAAAAACTTCTTTACTGAACCATCCTCGTTTCTTAGTAGGAAATGGTTCTTCAGATTTAGCTCTAAAGGCAAATATCCTGTCTTCCTGATCAGCAGTATACCCAGAGAGGGCAGGCTGTGATGATGTACCTTCACTCCTAGGTGAATCAGATAACTGACGATTCACGTCTGATGGTCCTTGATCACTCATACTGAAAACTAACAGATAGTCAAATAACACATAACAAATAAATACAGTTATGCACGTATTTCCGTAATTATTTCCTAACACAGAATTTAGAATTTTAAGTGTCAGCAGAACACTTCTTTGGCTCAGACCAGTGGCTAGGCTCTGATACCACCTTCTGTCGCAACCCCCGATCCCTGTTTCCCGGGAACGGGCGAACGAGAGCTCAGAGTTTGGTGGTATCAGGTTGTTTAGTCTCGCAGCGGAATTTACATCAGGACCGTAGTTAGGAAATGTTTATCAGAGTAAAACCACCATATTTCATATTAATAATAACATGGGCAAAACCCAAGTTTCTTATTACAATACACTTATAGGGACAAACCCTATTTTATTGAATTTAAAACACCGTTTATTAGGTAACTTTTATAGCCACATTTTCCCAAGCCTTCAGTGCTCTCCAGCTGGCTTTTTACTAATTGGCTTTCACATTGGGTTACCTGAAACGCGTTTTAAAAACATTTGTCAGTCGGAAATACTGGTGAGTGAATCCCAATTTAATCAAGAAATCTTTTACTGATTAAAACAGTATCGAGGACGATTACAATGTTTATGTCTACACAATTACTCCATTTGGTACTATCAATCCACTGACTTGTGGGTCATATTACACATTGGCTAACTCATTGTCCAATGGTAACGTACGGTCAACCTTGACTTACTACTCACAAGTAGTACAAATTTTGTATACAAAACCCCAACATACCGGCAGTAATTGAAGACTACAAAGACTCAATCACCGCTTAATCATATTGTAAAATATTAAGGTTTTGTAAATTATTCCAAAAACATTAACAAAAAGAGGATAACTCACATTGCTGTCTTAGGCTTTTCGTAAGGGTTTCCTGGGTATAATCTATAATTTATACAATTATACATTGGTTAGTATCATAACCCTTTGAAATTATTAATAATACCCTCCCCGAGACGGCATTCCAACAACTACGTCGGGCAGAACCACGACAGTTGTTACGGAACCCTAAATCAATCGGGCAGCGTAACTATTATGAAACTGGGGTTATAATACTTACAATGGAGCAGAACCTTGCTAATTAGGGGTATAATACCCGACTATAATGCTTAATACTTTCAGAATTCGAGATTGAGAAGTGTGAATGAGCGACGGAAATAGAAAACTGATGCCTGCTATTTATAGTTGTGAAATACGACTTTCAGGCGGCCCGCGTAAGGTAAGGCTAAGCCTTACGCGGCCCGCGTCAACATGCGATCAACATATAGCTTAGCTGAGTCGTTAAGTAGGTCCGCCACGATAACAACACGTGTCAACTTAGACGAGGTCTTATGCGGCCCGCTGGAACTAAAGGATTTAGCGGAGTCTGATCAACACTCCCATACGGCCCGCGTAAGATGTTGGGGTGGGTCTATGCGGCCCGCCTCAACTCATATTTCAAGTTTTTAGTTTATTTTTATAAACTATAACATATATCGGGCTTGATTTTCACATACGGGGTATATTATAAGACATATTAGAGTATTTTAAGATATAATAAGGTGTCGGAAATTTTATAAGGGTGTTGGTTTTACCGAGGGTCGTTACAGGTATTATACCGGGACTTCTGATTTTGCGGAAGCAATGGCCTAGTCCCCGGATAATACTTTCTGCATTGCTTGAAATATAGCGCCACCCTCAGCAAATTGATGAAACAATAAAATTGATAGTCATTGCTGTTGTAATACAAAAGATCCTCTAAAGGGGACACACCTAAAGACAAACCTGAGTTCTCTGCTGAACGGAAGTTCTGACCTGAACTCGTATGGTTTCATAATTTATTCCCCTTACAGATATCATCTAGGTATACTCACCTGTAAGACTGAATATTGGGATCTGGATACAGGAGTATATTCAAGAGGTGGGACACATGAATGAGTTTAAGTTCTTAATACACCTAATTCATATCCTGAATCAGTTGAAATTTGTGTGAAAATTTAAGTGGATCAGTATATCGACAATCTAAGTGAATTGTTTAATTCTTAATGTGTAACTAAGCTCAATGGTACTTGTGACTTGTCAAAATCTGATATGATCCTCTGACGCATACTCAAACAAAAATATTGTCTGTAAATATGTTTGTACATATTTCTTTACTGCTTTATATTTTCAGAAAAATACAAAAAGATTTTTTATTCTTCTTTATTTTCGACAACTGATGTCTGAGATGCTGAGTTTCAAAATCTAAGTAAGCTGATTGTGTTTCTGAAAATAAAAACAAGTTCATTAATTTGAAACTTGATTTAAAAAATTAAAAATTTCAAAAATAGTTTGTGATATCTCCAAGGTCATTAGTTTGGACTTGGATGATTTACTATGAGGATTTTGGATATTGAACATTGCCATATCTGTAAAGATTGTTGATAGAGGGAGTGTTTTAGAGAAGATTGAATTGCCAGGTTACGATTTTTGGTAGTTTAAGATGTTGTTACTTATAAATGTATGAGTGATTGTAGATAGTCCAGATTACGATCCCGAAAGCAGAGTCTAAGGGGGAGTCTGAAAACAAGCTTGAAGCGTGGAAGAACTTGTAGATGGAAAGATATGTGTCGATCCCAAAGCACGGAAGCTTGACGAAAGGCGGAGCCTGAAGTTGATGGAAGAAGAGAATGATTATTGGATGTTTATAATGTTACAACTTGGATGAGAAGGCAGAATGATCAAGACTGAAGATGTGTCATACTGAAGACTAGACACTGAAGACTTCGTCAATATCCGAGGGGGAGTCTGTTAGTGCACTACGTCTATTGACTTCGTCTTGTATCATGTAATAGTATAGGATAGGATTATCGGTGTCCGAGGTGCAAGAAACAAAGTTTAGTGGGTTTACATGAGGTTTCGCTTGAAAGTGACATGTGACATGTTCAAGCGAAACCAGATCAGTCAAGTTCGCTTGAACCTGTCATGGTCAGCTTCAAGCGAAACCCACTCAACTACATATAGGGCACTTGTTGATTCATTTGGTACGCAACTTCTGGATTTGTAACGAAGTGCTGCCGAAATCTGTTCAGGTTGTAATTAGTGTTATAATCAATCAAAGTGACAGATTTAATAGTATCAAGCTGTTTCCACGTCCGTTTCACTGATTCCGCCTTTGAATCGGATATAAAGCTCTTCTGAATGACTCGTTTGAGTCCAACAACGATCCTACAATAACCAAGCATCATAAACTTCTCGGTTCGTATAAAAGGTCATGTTGAGGTGTAGTTTCGCAAGTCGTCGCTTTTAGTCCCTTTGTCGCACGAAGTAGCGCGTAATATTGTTTAACGATATCTAAACCTTTCGTGGCCTATATTGATTATTCCCGAGCATATGCTTAAATATTACGACGCTCCCGTTCGCTTAAATGTTCACCCAAAAGTGTAAATTTTTAAAAATTGACTCTTTTTGTCCCTCTAACGCGTAAACTTGCGCGTATTATCGTTTAATAGCATCAAAGCCCTGTGCAATCCATATTAAGCATTCTCAACAGTATGATTGCACTTCATAATACTTCGGGTTCGTTAAAAGGTCACTCAGAGGTATGATTAAACATGTTGACGCTTTTAACCCCTTTAACTTGCAAACTTGCGCGTAATTTCACTTATTGGCGTAAAAGCCTTAAATGGCCAATATTAGTCATTCCCGAGAGTATAATAAATATCATGAAGTTCTCGGTTTGTTAAATGGTCACTCAGTGGTAAGAATTAACATGTTGATGCTTTTAACCCTTCGACGCGCAAATTTTCAAATAATTATGCAAACGGCTCCTCTCGACCAACAAGTGGCTCATTTGTGAATCTGAATACCGTGTAACATCATTCAGAGGCTTAGTTTAAGCATGTTGACACTTTTAGTCCTTTTTTATTCAAAGTTTTCGATTTTTCGCAAACATTAGTCCTTTATAGTCAACGTTTGACTTCATTAGGGTTTAGTACACGTGTCAACACATCATTGGTCGTGATTTTACGAGGTGTTACAATGGAATGGATGCGTAATATTTTTTTATAAAAAGTAAGAAAGATGGTTAAAAGATTTGAGAGAAAGGTGTATAAAAAGGGGTTAAGGTGGGGCATTTGTAAGTAAAAAATGAAATTTAAAAAAAAATGAATTTTTTATATAGACCGTTGAGTAACGGTAGAAAATCTCGAACATATCAAATTTTCTGGTGTTCTCATGGCAACGCCCAACCAATTTTTTCAAAAAAAAACCTCCCTGGTGGGAGGTAACCTCGGCGTGGAGATGCGTTTGGAGCTAGGGTTGTAATCGAACTGAACGAACATGAACAAGACCATGCTCGTGTTTTTTCGTTAAGGAAATTAACATGTTCGTGAACTGTTCATGAACGTATACCGAACTTAAGTTTATGTTCCTGTTCGTTCGTTAAGAAAATTCAGTTGTTTGCGAACTGTTCGTGAACACTGGTCTCAAACACAAACGAACGCAGACGAATAAAAACGAACGTAAATGAACATTTCACTTGAAAATAAAAAATAAAAACATTTTTAACCCTAGACTTTGGACAAAAGTAGTTAAATACAACCATGAAATAATAAATCAAAATACAAGAAGTCTGCTACAACCACCAATCGATTAATCAAGTTTAACTAACTTAGACATAATTTTTCAATGCTTAACTAACTTACACATAATTATCCCAAAAAATGTCTTGAATGTCTAACTTTTAGCTAACTTAGAAAAAAGAAGGGTTTCAAGTTTTCATTATGTTTAGGTAAAAGATTTATCATTTATTGTTTTTTTTAATATAATCATACAAACACAAACGAACGAACATAACCGAACGTCCACGAACGCAGTCGAACAAACGAGACCTTTGTTCGTGTCGTTTGCTTAGGTAACCGAACAAATTTTTTTTGTTTGTGTTCATTCGTTAAGCTAATCGAACAAACATAAACGAACTTTCCATCAAACGGTTTACGAACTGTTTGCTGAACGTCCTATTTGAAGGAAAACAAAAGCTTAAATGAAACCCCAGTATGAATGGACTAAATTTCTCCGTCCATAAGTGTTCTAACTTAATTTGTGAATTAGGTTTGAGAATGATGAATAAAATAGTTTTTTTGAAAGAAAATAACCACAACTGTCTTTTCCGGTATTAAATAGGTAGTTGGGAGTTCGTTAGGTGTCATGCTAATGTATATTAATACTTATGAATGGTTTATTTCAAAGAATTAATGTCGTACACTAATACATGTTTATTGCAAATAGTTAATACCGTTTAATTATATAGAGAAAAGTTTAAATATAATTAAAAAGTTAACACTAAAAATCAAATTTAAACTTATATAAATACATAAAAATATCACTATAAGTTCTATACATTAAAATATAGAGAAAAGTTTAAATATAATTAAAAAGTTAACACTAAAAATCAAATTTAAACTTATATAAATACATAAAAATATCACTATAAGTTCTATACATAAAAATATCATTATAAAAATAATGAACACTGTTCATTTACTTTGTAAATTAATAGATAGTAATTGTGACTGGTTCATTTCAAATGCTTTTTTTAACGGCTGATTTTTAGAAGACTTAGGTTCTAATACAAATGGATTTTAATATATAAATTGACTTAATGTAAGAAGCGAACGAGAGAAACATTTTTTTGAATTTTTTTCTTGTCTTATTAAGCACGTATTTTTGTAGCAGAATCTAACAAAAATTGTGTAAATAACACTAGTAGAGTAACTATAATAACCCTAGAGAATTATACTTATCCTAGAGTAATAATACATGTTTTTGTTACATTTTGCAACTAAATATCATGTTTAAGTGGATGAGTAAAAACTATATATATATACGTATGTAAATCAATTGCCAGGATTTGAAGATGAAATACACTAGTGTATTTTATGACTTGATGGTGAAATCCTAGCCACACATGTGTGTAAATCAATGGCCAGGATTTGTTCACTCAGATCGCAAATACACTGGTGTTCACTCTAGAACCCCATCTTATATATATATATATATATATATATATATATAGGGTAGGGCTAGGTAGGAAACCCTTATGTTTTTAAAAAACCCTAGAAAACCCAACCTCCTGACATTTTTTTTGTTGAAAAAAATAACACATGTAATATACATGTTTTAAGAGTTTTTGGCCCAAAAAAACAAAAAAGCGCCGAAGGGATCTTTTAAAAAAAAATAAACAAGTTTCAGCATTTTTTGCCTAACACATGTTAGTCACCGAAGTTGCTGAAATTTGTTTATTTTTTTTTTAAATAATCCTTCGGCGCTTTTTTGTTTTTTTTTTTTTTTGGGCCAAAACTCTTAAAAACATGTATATTACATGTGCTATTTTAAAAAAAAAAAATATCGGGAGGTTGGGTTTTCTAGGGTTTTTTAAAAACATAAGGGTTTCCTACCTAACCTATATATATATATATATATATATGTGTGTGTGTGTGTGTGTGTGTCTGTATTACATATACATAAAAAACCATATATTTTCACCTACACATAGCCTACATACATATAGGTAATTTAACCTACACATAACCTACCTATGTGTAGGTTGTATAAAAATTGAAAATTTTCCATATTTTATTTTGAATTCTAGTCTAAGAAACAAAAAATCTTACATTTGTAATATTTTCATTTACTTTTGAGATTTTAGGATTGAAAAAATGAGTAATTCATTTTGTTTTACGTGTTCTCGCAATATTTAGTGTTCAGCATAGAACCTTCCCCTATATATATATATATATATATATATATATATATATATATATATATATATATATCCTCCTTCGCTTCTCATGTTAAGGTCATTTTATTTATTAAAAATCATTTGTATTTCATCGTTACACTTTATTAGAAACCAAAAAGACTCTACAACATGCATACATGCTACCGGCTTACATGAATCCAAAGGCCAACAAATTTGACCATTCTACCGATAAAAATTTAGCTCTATTTTTAAGCCAAAGAAAACTGGTAGTCAATTCATACTTGCAATATCAATCCTTTTGCTCGAGAAGACAACCTCATTTCAAAGTTTCCATGTACTCCAACAAGCTATTAAAATAATAGCATGTACTATCCTCTATTTCTCTTCCAACCCGGTTAATGTTTTGTGTAGATGAAGAAGGTCACTCATATTATATGCATAAATAGGAGGGATTGAGAGCCATGAAGAGCCTGAATGCAATACAATCGACAAATATAACATAAGGTGAGTAAGTGTTCGAATGTTTCCTCCATATAGCTGCATATAGGGCAATGAACTGATGGCATGTTGATGTGTCTTCTTTCCAACGCCTTCCTTGTAGGGATACGATCCAAGTTCAACCTCCAACTGAAAATATTTACCTTGCGCAAGATCCACTTGTTCCACTAGAAAGACTTATTGTCACACCCCAACCGATGGCGGAAACATCGGGGCGTGGCACTGAGCGAAACAGTTTGTTCAAGAGTATCCATAACAACTATTAATGACAATATATTTAACGTTAAATATATTGTCATTAATAGTTGTTATGGATACTCTTGAACAATCTGTTTCGCTCAGTGCCATGCTCCGATGTTTCTGCCATCGGTTAGGATGTGACAGATTCGTATCAGAGCCATAACTATAGGGAACTAGGAAGACTCGTCCTTGTTCGGGATTCTGAGTCTTAGGATTGACCTAGTCTATAGTCTAAGTACCAACAGACTGCCTTGTGTGAACCCAGTAGGGGTTTCATACAAGCTTACTTGATACTCTCGCTCGAACTCGCGAAAACTACATCTTTGTGCGAACACCGCACGCTACAGCTTCGTGCAAAGACAACTTTTCCTAAAGCTTGAATACTATTTGCCTTTCCTAAAGCCGACACAATATACACGCATTCTCGAAAACACTCGCATAACACAAACGAGTGATTTGGTCGAGACTAGGTGTGAAAACCAAGAACTCTCGATAAGATTACTCACTCTACGCGCATTTTAACTATCAAACACGAGAATTTTCATTGAGTCAGGAGTGAGATCCGTATCTCGACGAAATTCACCCTCTCTATCTCGTGGTTTCTGCCACACTCTCAGGAACAAGATTGTTAAGTTAGGGGTGAAACCCGCATCTTAATGACCAGTTCCATTCTCTACTTTGATTTATTTATAAAACTCTCACCAAAGTCTCGATGGGTTCCAATGAATCGAATCACGTAGCAGCTAGAAGGATGCGTGCCGTTCGCCGTATTTTGGCGAGAATACAGTCTAGAAGGCCAAAGTGTGTACTCGAGGTCATTGTGGATAGTCGAATCACTTTGGGTAGTCGCTGTCTAAACACCCAGACATTCTTTTTCGATTCTGAGCTCGCAGCCGCTGATTCCTCGATTTTATGTGTTTTTATGTGTTTATATGTGTATACGTTTCGATTTTGGAGACTTTACGCTTTTCACTCACCAAACGCGCACAACCCGCACAGCACTCTTAGCTCAAAACGCTAACAAATCGCAGACAAGCTCTGAGCTCTCGCACTCTACACTACTCGCTATCGCTACTCGCACTCGCAACCCTCGAACGTATCTCGCGGCTTTGAAAGATAGGTGAATACGTGCAAAATATGTAGGTGAATGCGTGCAAAATATGTGTTTACATGGATTATGTGCTTACGTGCTTATGTGCCAATGTGGACTATGTGCCTATATGTTATGTACCTATGTGTTCCTAAGCTTTACATAAAAGAAGATGGTTAAACGCTTCGTTTTTTTTCAAAACTAAGAACCCGATATAATCGAATCTCATCTAAATCCTATGGCGATGTTTGCTGCAGACAATGTCGTCATTGGGATCGCACACCTCACGCGCTGCTCGACGCAACCATGCTGATAAGCGTATCGCTTCACTGGTCGCCAAGGAAATGGCCAAAGTCATACCTCAGATCATCAGTGAGATCAACGAGGTGAAGAGCAGCTCCTTTGTTGAATCAAAGAGCGACTCTCCGAAAACGTCCTTCAGCTTTAAACAATTCAAGGCATGCGGTTCTGCTAGCTTCACTGGTGAAGTTGGACCCAGTGCTATGTTCCAGTGGTTTGACTCCATCGAAGTCACTCTTCGTCAAAGAGGATGCCCAGACAACGTCGGCACAGTTAAGGCTACTGGAGTTTTTCAGTCCAGGGCTCTGGACTGGTGGACTGCGGAGCGCAACAGGCATGGTAACGATGCAGCTTATGGACTCTCCTGGGAGGAACTGAAGGAAGTCATGATGACAGAATTATATCCCCCACATGAACTCCAGAAGCTGGAAAACGAGTTTTGGGGTATCAAGCAAGAAGGAGGTGACAACGCGGGTCTCACTGCTCGCTTCAAGCAACTCAGTATTATCTGTCCTGGTCAATTGTCAACAACTGATATCACGATCAAGAAGTACATTCGCGCTCTACCCGATTGTGTAGCTGACTTTGTTCAAGCAGCTAAACCTGCTACCATTGAGGAAACCTTCCAACTCGCAGTTGAGATCAATGACAAACGAGTTTTGGCTGGTTATTTCAAAACCTCAACCAAGAATCTCCATCAAGCAACTATTTTTCCCGCTTCTGAAACCGCAACACCTCAAGTCTTGAAGTCTTCACGCCAGAATCGCAAGCGCAAGGTAACAACAACAAGAACTACGCTACTACTGCCGCTCCTCTCAACGCTGTACCCATCCAACCCAACACCAATCAGTATCGACAAGTTACAGCACATGTGACCAAAGCACCGCCTGCTAAGTGTATATACACTGGTCCTCATACTCTATGCCCTACTTGCACCTATCATCACCCAGCTGGGATAGCTTGTCGTTTCTGTGTCCACTGCAACCTCTATGGATACTTCACAGAGAATTGTCGCACTGGCCCACGTCAACAAGTTCAAGCTCCTCCAGCACTGCGAACTCCCCTCCCCGCTCCTCAGGGTAACCAAGCAGCTCCTGCTCCTGCTGCTCATGCACGAGCTTGCTACACTTATGGTGACCCGAATCATTTCGCAAATTTCTGCCCGAATCATGTGGTGAAACAAGAGCCGTAGCAACCACCGCAGCAACAGCAGCAGCAACAACAGCAGCAGCAGCCTCATCAGCAGCAGCAGCCACAACAAGAAGCCCGTGGATGAACTTTCAACATCAATGTCCGCTAGGCTCAGACTGACAACAATGTTGTCAATTGTACGTTTCTCGTTAACGGAATTTATGCTTCGTGTTTGTTTGATACTGGAGCCAATAACTGTTCATTTAAATTCTAAAAGCTCCTAAACTGTAAATGCGCTAACCTTCCAACGACTTTCGACGTAGAGATTGCCACCGGAAGAACTGTCACCGTTAGTTCTATTCTTCGTGATTGTACTCTTGAACTCAACAATCACGTTTTCCCGATCGATCTCATTCCGATGCAACTTGGTAGTTTCGATATTATAGTAGGCATGGATTTTCTTCGTGAAAATCATGCTGAAGTCGTTTGTTTCGAAAAGATGATTCGTTTCTCTCTTTCAAACGGTGATCAACTCTGTGTCTATAGCGAAATATCTTCGAAGGAACTCAAACTCATGTCGTGCATACAAGCAAGCAAGTATCTCCGAAAGGAAGACATGGCTCTCTTAGAACACTTCATAGTAGCGGAGAAGGAAAAGAAGTCAATGGAAAAGGTACTTGTGGTTCGTGATTTTCCTAATGTCTTTCCTGACGATTTACCTGGTCTACCGCCGAGTCGTGATATTGATTTTCATATTGACCTCGTCCCTGGAGCTAACCCCGTCGCTAAAGCCCTTTAACGTCTCGCTCCGTCCGAAATGCGTGAACTTTCTAGTCAACTCCAAGAATTACTTGAACGTTCCGAATGTGCATCAATTATAGGGAACTCAATAAGCTTACTATCAAGAATCGCTATCCCTTACCCCGAATCAACGATTTATTTGATCAATTGCAAGGCGCTACGCGTTTTTCTAAGATCGATCTACACTCTGGTTATTATCAATTGCGAATTCAGGAGGAAGATATCCCTAAAACCGCTTTTCGCACTCGCTACGACCATTATGAATTCATCGTTATGCCCTTTGGTCTTACCAACGCACCCGAGGTTTTCATGGATTTGATAAATCGCGTGTGTAAACCCTTTCTCGACTGCTTCGTCATCGTGTTTATCGATGATATCCTTATCTATTCGAAGTCGAAAGCCGAACACGCGCAACATCGACGTTTGGTACTTGAACTTCTCCAAGGGAATGGCCTTTACGCCAAGTTCTCCAAGTGTGAATTTTGGCTCGAGGAGGTTCAATTCCTCGGTCACATCGTCAATAGCCAAGGTATTCACGTCGATCCCGCGAAGATTGAAGCAGTTAAGAGTTGGATTACACCGAAAACCCCGTCCGAAGTTCGTTCTTTTCTCGGATTGGTGGGTTATTACCGTCGATTTATCGCTGATTTCTCTAAAATCGCCGTTCCTCTCACCGCTCTTACGCATAAGGACAAGACTTTTGTTTGGGGAACCAAACAAGAGGATGCCTTTCAAACTCTTAAGCATATGCTTTGCAACGCTCCTGTACTCGCACTACCCGATGGAAACGACGTTTTCGTAGTCTATTGCAATGCCTCTAACCTAGGTCTTGGTTGTGTGCTTATGCAACAAAAGAAGGTTATCGCGTACGCGTCTCGACAGCTCAAAGTCCACGAAAAGAACTACACAACCCATAATCTCGAACTCGGTGCAGTTGCTTTTGTGTTAAAGATTTGGCGACACTACCTTTATGGTACCAAGTGTACGGTCTTCACCGACCACAAGAGCCTACAACACATCTTGAACCAGAAAGAGCTGAATATGCGCCAACACAGATGGGTTGAACTTCTCAACGACTACGACTGTGAGATACGTTACCACCCAGGCAAAGAAAATGTCATTGCCGATGCTCTTAGCCGCCAAAGCTATTTACATAACGTTCGTAATGTTCAAGCCCAACACGACCTCGAAGCTCTCATTCGCGAAGCTCAACACGTCTGTTTTACCGAACGCACTTTGAAAGAAGAACGAATTCTTGGAACTGAAAACCAACAAGTGGATAAACCGAATGGTATTTTTCACTATCTCCACCGCATTTGGATACCTAGTCGCAATAATCTCCGAGAGATTTTGCTGACCGAAGCCCACAATTCCCAATATTCCATTCATCCCGGTGCCGACAAGATGTACCATGACCTGCGTGCCAGGTATTGGTGGCTTGGAATAAAGAAGGATATCACTCTCGATGTTTCGAAATGCATGACTTGTTCAAAAGTCAAGGCCGGACATCAACGACCCTCTGGCTTACTCTAATAACCCGAGATCCCGATGTGGAAATGGGAGAGTATAGCTATGGACTTCATTACGAAACTTCCGCGCACGCCATCTGGTCACGATAGCATTTGCGTTATCGTTGATCGTCTTACGAAATCCGCCCATTTCTTGCCGATACGAGAAGACTTTAAGATAGAACGATTAGCACGAATCTATACCGACGAAGTCATTTGTCTACATGGGACACCTCGTGACATCATCTCTGACCGTGATGCTCGATTTACCTCGCCCCTTTGGGAAACTTTTCAATCTACTCTCGGTACTACTCTTAATCTCAGTACCGCTTTCCATCCCCAGACCGACAGTCAGACTGAACGCACGATTCGCACCCTTGAAGACATGCTTCGTTCGTGCGTTATAGATTTTGGTGGTAATTGTGATTCGCATTTAACTTTAGTTGAATTCTCGTACAACAACAGTTATCACTCTAACATTCAAATGGCACCCTTTGAGACATTATATGGAAGAAAATGTCGATCGCCTATTGTATGGCACGAGATCGGTGACGCGTAAATTACCGGTCCTGAGTTATTACAGGAAACGACTGACAAAATCCTCCAGATACGTGACAATCTCTTGAAAGCGTGGAGTCGTCAAAAGAGTTACGCCGATAAATGCTGCAAGCCCCTTGAGTTTGAAGTTGGTAATCACGTACTCCTAAAGGCTTCACCTTGGAAGGGGGTGATCCGATTCGACAAGAAAGGAAAACTAGCGCCTCAATACGTTGGACCTTTTAAGATTCTGGAAAGAATTGGCAAAGTGGCCTACCGACTTGAATTACCGGTAGAACTCAGCAACGTCCATCCGACTTTCCATGTTTCGAATCTCAAAAAGTGTCTAGCCGAAGAAAACCTGCATGTTCCTCTCGAGGACTTGCAAGTTAACAAAACTCTACACTTCGTGGAAAAGCCAGTAGAAATCATGGACCGAGAGACCAAGATACTCCGACGCTCTCGCATTCCTATAGTTAAGGTTCGCTGGGAAGGCAAACACGGCGCCGAGTTCACTTGGGAGCTCGAAAGTGATATGAAAGCTAAATATCCACAACTCTTCGTTACGCCCGCACCTAAATTTCGGGACAAAATTCCCTAAAGTAGGGGAGGTTGTAACAACCCGACTCTTCGGGTCATTACTTGTAGCAGTCATTTATTGCTTAATTGACTTGTACTCTCGAGATTCTGATTATCGCTAAAGGGTTAAACTATTTTAAACGATATTTTTAAGCTATGTTTTACAACGCATTCACAACGCTTATTCAAAATGCAGTTATCGCATTTCTACGCTACTTACAACGCATACTATTTAAACGTACTTTATCACATATACATCGCATGTTATACTAAACGCTATCACATCGCAATCGCATCGGAAACTCGTATCGCAGAATTACTTTATGCATTTTATGTGTTATCGTGTTATTTGTGTGATTATTTGTTTAAATGTTATGTGTGGTTATCTCATTGCAACGCTCACTCGCAACTCGCTCAAACGCAACGCAACGCTTAACACACGAAACGAAAGTCGGAAAACAACAAAACGCAACTCGGCTGGTCGAATGACCACCCCGATCGAATGGACATCCGACCCGATGACCAAACATGTAGATGTAATAATGTAACGAGTAAAACACGATAGTCAACAATAAAATACATGGCGTTTAACTAATCTACATATTCTAACATTCGTTTTGCTATTCTCTCGTCTGCTTTGTCAAACAACTTGCGTATTCTTTCTCCCCCATAAGCCATGAATGTATTTAGACAACTTGTCAGTAGTTTTAAGTTTTCATTTTCGCTATGAAACAGGATTTTTCCAAAGTATTTTACCCTTAGTTCATTTAGCTGTTTTTGTTGGAGTTGATTTGGGGGATCTTCTGTTGCCAAACCACTTTTCCATCTAGCTATATCCCCCATGTATGTTTCCATATGCCTCATTGCAAAAATCCCACAGTCGATGACGTTAGACTTTGTCCTCCAATCCATCTTTTGTCTGACAACCTTCGCCTTGCTCATGGTCTTATGCTTTGGGTGATTTTTAATACGCAAGTAGTTTGCAAAAGCTCCATGCTGCAGTTTTCACATTTTTTTGCATATATTAGTTTGGCGTTTTGTTAACATAGTTTCTATATTCAAATTTTTTAAGATACTTACCAATTTTTTCACCCATCCTTCATACTTTTTTTTGATGCTGATGTTATCCCCTACACCGCTGTTGTCCAATATATCAACTCTTTTGTGTTTCATGTTGAAACAGACAACATAGAAAAGTCTTTCCCAGATTATTGGCACGAAGACCAGTTCATAATCGTTGATGGTTTTATGTTTCTTGTCTCCTTTGAAACGTGTGTTTTTTCATAACAGTTTCCATGTTTTTGTTGAATTCATTGTTTCGTGCATCTTATGTTGTCGTTTTGTAGTATGCCGGAGTATTCTGTAATATTGAGTACCACATAATTAAACAACAAAGCAATGTACTATTTTAATTTTATCAAATTTATATAGCAAAAGAGTTGCCAGCAGTATTTCTGTGCAGAATAACCTTGAGGGTGATTCATGAGCCTTGTATCTTTCTTCATAGTTCAGGATATGTGCCCAACTTAGAATAATTGAGACGTGTGCTTGAAATCTTGGTTTCATGGTCTCACAGATCACCCTCATGAGAAACTTTTCTCCCATCTTAAACAGCTCAGTTCTAAAAAAAAAATCATTTGGCGTTTTAGTTATACAAACTCATTCTATTATAATTCATGGCGTTTTGATTGTTTTTGCAAGCATATTCTCAAGTAAACGTTATGGATGGATAGTTTGGCGTTTTATTTTTAGCTGTTCTCCCATCTTGAACGGCTCAGTTCTAAAAAAAAACATCATTTGGCGTTTTAGGTATACAAACTCATTCTATTATAATGCATGGCGTTTTGATTGTTTTTGCATGCATATTCTCAAGTAAATGTTATGAATGGAAAGTTTGGCATTTTATTTTGTGAGAAGTGTACATACTCATAATCGCCGATTCCAGTGAAGATGTATGTGGAAAGGTTATTTTTAGCGTTTGTCCTTTTTTCATGTATCACCACTTGCCTCCTTAGATAAGGTGACAAACATGCCTTGCTCAATTTTTTATCTCTCTTCTCCTCTTCAGCTACATTCATTTTTTTGTATTTTTATCTTCTTCATCATCTTTATCAGCTTTTTCATCACCAGGCAGCTCTTCAGGGTTTAAAATTTTATTTTCTTGCATCAGCTTTGTGATGTCTGGAGTGTTGTCCTCATCACCTTTCTCCTGCACATCTAACATGTTTGGCATTTTTGGTGGTGATGTGTTAATGGCGTTTTCATCATGGGGTTTATTTGGTGTCTCTTCCTCTTCAAAACTTTTCAAGAGGTTTTTCCCAGATGTAGTTGGTGGCTGTTCATATTCACCATCTCCCCTTCAGTTTTTCCTTTTTCAGTGTTGAATGCCTGACTGTCTTTTGTTTCTGTCGTGGCGATGTTTGGTGTCTTATCAAATACAGCCATTTTTTGGGTCTCTTCAGCAGGTTGCAGATGTTTTTTTATTGCTTTAATTGCTTCATCCACCATCTTTGAATTGTCAAGACCTTCTTTAATATCAATCATTTATTTTAGATCTTGTCCTGGCAGCTCCAAAATCTCAGCAATATTCCTCTTAATTATTTTTTCCCCATTGTATCTTGAAATGTGATATTCAAGTGTCTTGAAATCACAACTCCACCTCTCAATGTCGTTTTTGTTTACATCTTCATCTGATGATATAGTATCCTCTTCATCATCATATATGGGGGCTGTTGTAGCATTCGAGGGTTCGGCGTTTTGTTCTATTGCCACATCCCTTATATCCCCTTCTCCTTGCCTTTCTCCTTCCCCTTCTCTTTCTCCTTTTCCCTCTCTTTCTGCATCCCCTTCACCATTCCCTTCGCACTCCCCTTCCTCTTCTTCTTATCCTTCCCCTTTTCCTTCTCCTTCTTCTTTTCCTTTTCCTTCATTTTCATCTTCAATGGCGTTTTCATGAACTATTTCCACTTGCATGGCGTTTTCATCAACTATTTCCAGTTCAATGGCGTTTTCAATTCCAGCCATCTCCTTCTCCCTTTCTTCTTCATTTTCACATCCTTCCTCTCCTTGTTCTTCATTTTCAAATTCTTTGGCGTTTTCATGAACTGTTTGCTCTTTAATGGCGTTTTCTTTTTCAGCCATCTCCTTTTCCCCTTCTTGTTCATTTTCATCTCCTTGTACCACCTCATTTCCATCCTCAGTTTCTTGTGTATCTTCTTCTATTTCAGCTGGCATTTCTTTGGAGTTTTCATCAACAAATTTTGAGATGTTCTCCAACAATGTCATACATTATGAGTATTTAATGTGTACCAGGAGGCTATTTGGGTATTCAGTCTTTGACTGTTTTAACAATGCGCTCATTTTATTGTAACAGTCTTCTAATTCTTTGTATGCTCCATCCAATTTATCAGCCATTTCCTGTTATATTAAATAAAAGGATTTTCTTTATCATGGTGTTTTTTGTTTTTTTTTTAATTTATTATTTGAACAACATACCTCTTCAGGTTCTTTGTTTTGTTCTTCTTCATCAGCAAAAATGTTGTCATACTGTGTTACTTCTCTGATAAGAGCATGGTTTCCTGATGCAGAAACTTCAAACATCGTTTCCCGGCTTTCTATATCCTCATACCATCCTTTGAAGTGAAGCCTCTTCATCATCATTATAGGCCATGGCGTTTTGCACCTCATAGTTATAATGATCATCGTGATCAAAACCATCATCATCATCATCAAACTCATCATAATGCTCATCGACCTTGTGAACATCATCTTCATCTTCATTCTCAACATCATCACCACCATCTTCATCATGAACAACAATATGCATTTTTCTTGTTTTTTGGGGCTTGCTTCCTTTACCTTTTTTGATTGTTTTCCTTTTTACTTCATTGCCCACAAGGTGTTTTGCCATTGCATTCTCAAATAAGTCAAGAGTTTCTGTTATAACCCACTCAATTGGGTATCCTTCTTTTCGGTCCCATTTTTTCAAATTGCAAGCATCAACAAAATAGATTTTCAAATGACATATATTTTTTTGAGTTTTAATGACGACACAAATGAATAGTGAAATTTTATTCTTACCGCAAGTATGATCAGTGGCCCTGTGTAATGCTTTTTTGGAGCCCATGCGGTTTTCGCGTGTTGCAAGCATTGGATGATATAACTACACCAGTTCATTTGGTTTATTTGAACGTCTGGTGTAACATTGTGCAAGAATTGTTTGTTGACGACTGCATTGTCAGTTGCATGCCCCATTATAGCGAAGAATGCTACAAGGAAATTTAGGCAGAAGTCTCTCCCAAAGCCATGCATCATAGGCAAAACGTTATCAAAGTATATCCTCACAATTGGTCTGTTAACCCAGCCCAACCCTCCTAACTGTGCTTTCCACTCAGCCCCTCGAAACTGTGCTTTCCACTCAGCCACCACGTGGTCTTTAGCTGTTGGTCTTTTTTTCATGTTCACGGACACCCTTCCATTTGGTATACCCGTTAAAGAGTTTACCAATTCTTCATTTATATGTATGGTATGGTTGCCAACGTTTAGGGTGTTTGTCTTTTCATTATAATTTTCAACCAACCAGTACGCAAGCATTGTGGGTACGATGCCTATTTTCAACTTTAGTGTAGCACCAAAACCCATTTGGTGTATTGTCTTTCTTTGGTTTTCGTTTAGATTCATTAACCAACCAGTCAATTTTGTAGGTTTTACTCTTGACAAAATCCTAGCCCCACTGAACTCATGGTATGGTTCTTCTTCAACCTCCACATTCTGACTTAATGCCTTTCTCTTATTGGCATTTTGGGCCTTTCTAGTATGCACACTTATTCTCAATCTTAACCTCTCTTTGCCTATAAAAAATGATTTCATGGCGTTTTATTTTATGGCGTTTTAATTGTATAATTTAACATAACTATGATACATTTATGGCGTTTTATAAATAAATAAGATATTATAGATGTTGAACTACTCAATAACGGTTAAATGGCGTTTATAACAGAATCCATACATTTTTTGGCGTTTAGTAACAAAGCTATGACATGAGTCACGTGTTGTGGCCTTTAGTAACAAACGATACATATTTTGGCGTTTTGAAAACAAAGTATGAAAGTGTATTTTTACATCACGAAAAGTAACATTTGTGTACCATGTCCTCTTATTGACTTCTTTCTTTGCTCGTTCGTTTTTTGGCGTTTTGGAGCAGATGACCCTTCCTCTCCCCCCTTGTAGAAACTGCAAATTTTTGTTAAAACTAGAACGCCAATAGCACCATAAACTAGCACAATGTAAATTGAAGTTAACTTACTATGTTTTTTTTCCTGTGGATCTTGTTTGATCTTTCGACGCCATAGTTTTTGTTGATTCGCGTTTTCTAGGGTTTTCACGTTTTACGTTGTTTTTGGGGATGTTTTTCTAGGAAGTATATATGTTTCGGTCAGGCTTTGATGTGTTTGTATATGGACATTTACCTTTTTGCCCTTATGGAAGCGCGCCACACTAATAAAAGTGATGTTATTTACTAAAATGCCACCGCGTCATGTAGTCCGTAGATTGTTTTGATCTGACGGTTCCTAATCGTTCTCACCGTTCTCACACTTTTAGTCATTCTCTCTAAATCCTCACCCTATATATATATATATATATATATATATATATATATATATATATAGGGTCAGGATCATTTCAGAACCATAAATATTTGCAGAACTCGCAGAACTCCTAATAAACAATCTTTTTATTTATATATTTTTATGTTTAGGATAATTTTATTATTTATTATATGTATTCTTACGATTACATACATGTTAAGAGTAATTTTATCATTTTTTATTGTAATTTTATAATTAAACATATGTAAACTAGTTTTTTTTTACATATATGTAATTAGTTATGACACATATATATAATTTTGGCAATTAAACATATGTAAACTACTTTTAACATGTATGTAATCAAAGAAATACATATAATAGATGATAAAAAGATCCTAAATACAAAAACTTATATAAAAAATGATTGTTTATTAGGAGTTCTGAAAGTTCTGTAGTTATTTAGAGTTCTGAAATGAACTCAACCCTATATATATATATATATATATATATATATATATATATATATAGGGGAAGGATGTATAGAAAACTTAACCCCCTTTAATTTAGAAAACCCGGGAAACTCAAAGCTCCCGATGTTTTTTTTTTGAAAAAAATTATACATGTTATATACATGTTTTTAAGGGTTTTGGGCAAAAAAAATCAAAAAAGCGCCGAGTAGATATTAAAAAAAAATAAACAAGTTTTGGTGTAACATATGTTACATTCATCTGACATATTTGTAACATGTGTTACACCAAAACTTGTTTATTATTTTTTTTAAATATCTACTCGGCGCTTTTTTTATTTTTTTTGCCCAAAACCCTTAAAAACATGTATATAACATGTGTAATTTTTTTTTTAAAAAAAATTCAGGAGGTTAGAGTTTCCCAAGTTTTCTAAATAAAAGTGGGTTTTCTATAGATACTTACATTATATATATATATATATATAGGGAGCCGCTAAAATAGGAACCACCCCCAGTTGTAAAAACCGCGAGAACCACTCTCAACCAATTAGATTCAGCCACTAAAAAGGGTAGTTTGGTCATTTACTACCAAATGTCATTTCCTTATATCTCTCCTCATTTATTATGTCAGATCATATACTCTCTTATCTATTTATTGAAATTCAAAATATCATCTCTCATTTCATTGTCTCTCTCTCTCTCTCTTTGAAGTTGCAGAACTTCTTTGAAGCTTTCTAAAGTTGCAGCCGACAACCCCTAACCCAAACACCTCTGTTCCTCCCCCACCCTCCGATGAACATGCAGCCGCCACACCCCCACACCGATGACCCCCAAACACCGCACCCACTCCGGTGGCCCCCTCGTTTATCTGACGCTCCCTCGTTTCTATATAGAAGGTCACCTTTTTTCACCTTTTTTCGGTGGCGGTGGTGTCTCCGGTGAGCCGTCTTGTCTCAACTTTTTTCGGTGTCGGTGGTGTCTCCGGTTGATGTGGTGGATTAGGGGCGGCGGTGTGTCGACGACGGTGGTGGCGGCGAATGATGGGGTGAAGGGGGTGGGCGATTTGACGGCGTCTGTTTGTTAGTAATTGTTTTTGCTGGGTTTGATTCTGTTGAATCTGGTGCTTTTTGATTCTGTTGATTCCGTTGAATCTGGGTTTGAATCTTGTGGTTTTGACTTTCTTGATGGTTTGTTGGTAAGTGTTTTTGTTGGGTTTGAATCTGTTTGAATATGTTGTTGGGTTTGAATCTGGGTTTTTGTTGGGTTTGAATCTTGTGGTTTGAATCTGGTGCTTTTTTAATATGTTGAATCTTTGAATCTGTATTGAATCTGTTGAATCTGTTTGAATGATGTTCATGGTGCTTTTGAAATGTTTGAATCTGTTGAATCTGGTGCCTTTTGAATGTTTTGAATATGGTGCTTTTTGGTAGATTTCAAATAGTGAACTATGTGGGTTTTGATCCGTTTGGATTTGGGCAGTGATGATGCAAAAAAAAACTTATATTTTGATGACGATGGTGCGACAAGGATGGTGGAGGGTAGGTTTTTGAACCTGCAACCCCACTTTACAGCCTATGATTATCGGAAAATCTGAGCCAAAACATCGTTTTTTTCAAGAATCCACTCGTTCCTTTGATTTTTGTTTGTTGGGTTTTTTTATTTTTTTGAGGCGTCGATGATGATAGCAATCCATCTGAGACACCTACCGAGTAGCGATTTTCTGGGGTGCGTTCGTTTTGTGTAAAAAACATTTAGATAAAACGTAAAACGTAAAAAGTTACGTAAATCGTAAAATTTTTAACGTAAAACGTAAAAAGTTTTACGTAAATCGTAAAACGTAAAAAGTTTAACGTAAAACTTAAAACGTAAAGAGTCTAAAAAGTTTAACGTAAAAAGTGTAAAAAACGGCGCGTTAAAAATACGTGTAAAAAACGTCGTGTTAAGATAACGACGCTTGAAAAAACGACGCGTAAAAAACGGCGCGTAAAAAAACGACGCTTGAAAAAGCCCGGCGTTAAAACGGCGCGTAAAAACCGGCGCGCAAAAAAAAAATTTGTTAAAAAAATCAGAATTTAAATTTTTTTTTAATAAAAAAATTATTTTTAAAAAATAAAAACTAATATAATAACACAAAAAACTAATAAAAAACAATAAAGACAAAAAGACAAAATAGAGTCATTTTACTAAATTACCCTTTTGGATTAAAATATTAAAAACATAATAAGACAAAAAATATTTAATATTATTTTTAGTTACTTTTAATCTCATCCATTAATCTTGAAGATCTAATGGTTAGGAACTGGTTCTCGCGGTTCGTACAACTGGAGGTGGTTTTCATTTTAGCGGTCCCCTATATATATATATATATATATATTTATCCGAAGAAATCTCGACCCCATAAAGAGGTGATTTTTGTAAATTAAATTTTAACCTTGAAATAAGGTGAAAACACCTCATAAAGCGCCAAATGTTGGAGATGTTATGAGCCGAGCATTCCCCAATGATCATAACATCATCAACGACAAGGTGTGTTCCGCATGGGCACCCATTTGGTAGTTTGATCAGTTTGATTAACTAGGCTTGGGATACACTAACCATGAAACTAGAAAGTGATTTTAAAGCCAAGATAAAAGTAAAATGTGACAACTGATCACTTTGCCTAACCCCCCGAATACATTGGAATTCACCCATAGGCAAACCATTTACCAAAACCGAAGACCGAGAGGATCAGAAAATACCTTTAATTCATAGCATCCAGTTGTTAGGAAAGTTCATTTGTTGAAAAAACAAACCCACAAACCCCTTAATTTATTGAGTCAAAGGCTTTTTAAAATCAACTTTAAAAAACATAGCCTTTGACTTGGACCTTTTAACCCAAGATATAATCTCATTAATAATAAGCGACCCATCCAAACTATTTCTATTGGTTAGGTAGGTCGATTGGTCCTCCGAGATTACCGAGTCAATAACTAATTTGAGCCTATTAGCAAGCACTTTGGAGATAACTTTGCTAATACACCCAATCAAATTGATTGGCCATGTAACGCCTGAACTTTTAACAATCAGAACACATCCTACTAAGTTACGAAATTTGGTCCCAATTTAAACTTTTTGAACAACATTCACAATAATACCTAAAATGGTTTAATTTGTACTAGACCAAAGTTAGTTAATTTCATACTTGTTATTTCTACCATACTTCATTCACCAAAATACAAGTTTTAAGTGTAATTCAAGACATCAACTAAGGACTTAAACCAAAATACGTTCATTACCAAAAGTTTGACCCATTTGAACATTTTAGCATCACAGAAGCGAATATGTGTGTCTGTCCCAAGCTCCTCATGACCCTAAGTCGATGATATACTTACAACATTTCAACTTAAGTTAGTAATAACTAATTTCCACAAACAAGATTCAGTATATTTTTCCATCTTAGTGACCATCGGTCGTCCTTCCGAACTTTCATTCTTTTGGCTTACTAAGTTACTTCAATAACTTACTTTCTTGCTTCATTCGTATTCATCCCATTCATTCTAAAAGTCACTCTAGACATACAAGATGTTTAATTAATGCAACCCGACTAGTATACAAGTACTATGTCTTGGTTTTCAACCACTTATCGACTTTTACCCAAATTGACCCATTTCAAAGCATCGACCACATTTCATTCCTTTCAATTCATAGACATTACTACGACTCAATGAACTCTTTCAACTACAATAAACCAAAGTGTATTCTACATGAAATTACCTCGATCTTGGGTCCCTAATGCCTGGTGTTGCTTGAGTTGTCTTCTTTCACACATACACGTGATATATTAATACTTTGATTTCATGAATTCATTCCATTAACATTCTTATACAAATAAGATGATATCAAATCAACACATACATGGATTCTTACATTCTAACCATGATCATCATGAAGTATTTATCACAATATCACATACTTTACTTTTAAGGCATTTCATGAACACTTGGTAGGCAACATTTCAAGATTCTTAGAAAACTACAATTTTATGACATTAAACACCATCATTCGACATAACATAAAATTCCAAGTATTCATACTCATCATAATAGTAAATCTTTGAGCTTATAAGCTAATACACATTTCTAGACTACAAATAATCATAAATTACAATTTTCACATAAAACACCTACTTCAATCCACACATGATTTACCATTAATACTTCTATTTATCATGAATTCTACACACATACAAGTTCAAATAGCAATTTCCCAACATAGTTTCATACTAGATTCCTACAATCATGAACAAGCCACATTATTCTTCACTTATGAAATTTCTACAACTTATCTTAGACTCACTACTAGAAAACATCATTTTTCCCACAAAAAGTTTCCCACAAATTCTCTACAACTTAATTTTTGCTATAAGTTTCCTACCGTTTTCCGACAAAACTGAAAAACAGAAAAAACCCAAAACTTATCCACAATTTTCTGACAAAATTGCCACAAAACAAGCATTTGTAGCAATTTTGCAGAAAAATATATTACCTTTGTGACAAAATTCCTACAAAATAAATAAGAAATTTAAATTATTTGTTACTATGGCAAAATAAATAATTTAAAAAATAAAATTTCTAAGTTTGTCGGTAATTTGTAGCAACTAGCTACAAATTTGCGACAATTATAATTTATTTAATTTTCGAGTCTGAATTTCAGTAAAATAAATAACTAAATAAAATAAAGTGTTATATATGTCAAAAATTTGTAGCAAATTGACCCTACTTGCTACAGTTTTTCGACAAAAAAGGGTTATATTTCTTAACTTAGCTAAATAAAAAAATTTAAAAATAAAATACTAAATTTGTCGAAAATTTGTAGCAAATTGACCTCGTTTGCTACAATTTTCTTACAAAAAAAGTTATTATATTTGTAATGTCTAAATTTTTGTAAAATAAATAAATTAAAAAAATTAAAACATTATTTGTAGCAAATTTGTAGCAAGTTGCTACAGATTTCCTACAAAAAAGTATTTTATTTGTTAATTTATCAATTTTAGAAAAACATATATTTTTTAGAAATAAAATGTTAAATTTGTCGGCAATTTGTAGGAAACTAACACCAGTAGCTACAGATTTCCTACAAAAACAAATTGTTATTTATCAATTATAAAAAACATATAGTTTTGAAAATAAAATTTTACATTTGTCGATAATTTGTAGGAAATTGACAACAGTTCCTACAGATTTCCTACAAACAGAAAGTTATTTTATTTGCTATTTATCAAATTTGGAAAACATATATTTTTAAAAAATAAAATGCTAAATTTGTCGAAAATTTGTAGCAAATTGACATCGTTTGCTACAATTTTCTTACAAAAAAAATTATTATATTTGTAATGTCAAAAATTTTGTAAAATAAATAAATTAAAAAAATTAAAACTTTATTTGTAGCAAATTTGTAGCAAGTTGCTACAGATTTCCTACAAAAATGTTATTTTATTTGTTAATTTATTAATTTTAGAAATACATATATTTTTTAGAAATAAAATGTTAATTTTGTCGGCAATTTGTAGTAAACTAACACAAATAGCTACAGATTTCCAACAAAAACATATTGTTATTTATCAATTATAAAAACATATAGTTATGAAAATAAAATTTTACAATTGTCGATAATTTGTAGGAAATTGACAACACTTCCTACAGAATTCCTACAAACAGAAAGCTATTTTATTTGCTATTTATCAAATTTAGAAAACATATATTTTTAAAAAATAAACTTTTAAATTTGTCGGAAATTTGTAGCAAATTGTCACTAGTTGCTACAGATTTCCTACAAAAACAATATTTGATTTGTTAATTATTAATTATAAAAATCATATAATTTTATTTGTCAATAATTTGTAGCAAATGACCCCTATACTGGCTAAGGAATAGTTACGGGGGCGTAAAACAAAAAAAATACGCTGATGGGGACCGGCATACTATGTGTGGTGCTGTACTCATTTACGAAAAATAATAAATAAAAATGTCATTCCATTTCGACAAAAGACTCACACCCAAGTTCCAAAGCTTTTGGTCCGCTATCCCGATCATGATTTTCCTACCTCAAAGGGAAAGGCCCTTCCCTTTTGGGCCGGTTGTGAGCGAGGAGGGATTCAAACCCCCAACACCGTGGTTCGTAGCCACGTGCTCTAATTCTCTGAGCTACAAGCCCTATACTATACTGTACTGTACTGTGTTGTACTGTACGGTACTGTACTGTACAGTACTGTACTGTACGGTACGGTACTGTACGGTACGGTACTGTACTGTACGGTACGGTACTGTACGATACGATACTGCACTACACTATACTACACTTACTATATACTATACGATTCGATACGGTACGATACGATACGATATGAGACGATACGATACGATACTATACTATACGATACTATACTATACTATACTATACTATACTATACTATACTATACTATACGATACTATATTATAGTATACGATACTATACTACACTATACGATACCATACCATACTAAACTATACGATACTATACTATATTATACTATACTATACTATATTATACGATACCATGCCATACCATGCTTTAACCATATTATACTATATATCATACTATACCATACTATACTGTACGATGCCATACGATCCTATACCATACAACACGACACTATATTACTATATACCATACTATACTGTACGATGCCATACGATCATATACCATACAACACGACACTATATTACAATATACTACACAACACTATACTATACTATACTATATTGTACTGTACTGTACTATACTATACTATACGATACTATACAATGATACGAAACTACGATACTATACACTACCATACGATACTATACAATACGATACGATACGATACGAAACTACGATACTAACCTATACTATACGATACCATACGATACGATATGATACCATACCATACCATATTATACTAGACTATATCATACGAAACTAATTTAGATTTTTAATGGCACTTTGTGCATGCCACATTTATTTAACACATACTTTTACTGGCATTTACCTTTTATACCACTAATTTATGTTTATAATGACACTTTGCGTATATCATTGATAATTTCAAACAACTCTAACTTCCTTTATTGAAACCCATATCTGATCTGTAATTCCAAAATGTAAAACAATACTAACAAAAAGAATATATAAATAAACAAACAAAATTTCATCATAGTTAGTTAAGAACCACTATGACTAATGAATCCATCAATATCCAAAAAAAAAAATAGATATGATAAGCCATAATTCATGACAATTTGTGACAACCTGATCCATGCAGATAATTTATACTATTTTTTTTTCATTTTTTAAACTCATAATTTAAACACATAAACATTAAAAATGATATATTAAAAAAATAAAAAAGGAGTGATTATATTAGTTTCAAATAGGGGTGTAAACGAGGCAAGCCGAGCCCGAGCTCGAGCTAGATTAACTTATGAGGGCTCGGGCTCGGGCTCGAGCTCAGCTTGTTGGTATTTTCTTAAGCTCGAGCTCGGCTTGTTGGTATTTTCTTAAGCTCGAGCTCGGCTTGGACTCGGCTCGTTTATTATCTATAAATTAATATATTAAGTAAAAATAATATAAATAGACTTTTTAGGCTCGCGAGCTCGATAAATGAAGCTCGGGCTCGTTTACTAAATAAGCTTATTTTTAGGTTCGAGGTCGGCTTGTAAACAAGTTTAAATAAGCTCGGCTCGACTCGTCTCGTTTACACTATGGCTCGTAAGGTTCGACGAGCCTAACGAACTTCACATGTGAGGCTCGAGCTCGATAAACAAACGAGTTTTATTTTAGGCTCAAGCTCGGCTCGTTTTGAGTTTTTTCTCGAGCCGATCTCTAGTAGCTCGCGAGCCGCTTGGCTCGTTTGCACCCCTAGTTTCAAACTAATTCAAATCTTCATCGGTTTAAATTTAACCTTTTATAGGGTTAAGATCAAATAAAAAGTTGATTTTGCCTAAGTAGGATGAGAAGTAATCTTAACCATTCATTTTTCAAATCAATGGTTAAGATGAAAGTGTAGGAGAAATGAGGAGTGCAAGGGTATCTTGGGAAAATCATATTTATGGACTTTCTCTCTCCACATGCAAGACACATGCATATTACATCCCCGTTTTTTAAACGTTCATAACTTTTTTATACGACATTATTTTTTCATAAAAATTTCACCATAAAATCGAGCGTCTTTTTATCTTTAATTTGAGTACCATATTGCTATAGAAAATATGAAGACTAAAAAACCCCACTAAAATGTGTTTTATTTCTATGTTGTATAACATTTTTTTGTGTTGGATTTTTGTACTATATTTTTGTGCTGGATTTTTTTTATCTTAATTTTTTTTCTCACTAAAAAACCCACTAAAAAGGATTCTATGCAAGGGTGTTATTTTCTTTGGGATCGAAGAGTATGTAACCAGATGAATTTGGTCATTTACTTGACAAAAAACTTTTGAAAGTTGCCAAATCAGTAACAAAGTATTAAGAAGTTTCAACCTTTCAAATTAACTCTATTATAACCCCTAATTCTCAACAGGTGAAACCAAAATTTTCTTTTTTGTCATTTTGTGTTTCCAAATTTTTTAACAAGTAGTTTAGAATTTTCTTAAGAATTGAATATCTAATAGTCTAAAATGGACAATAATACTATAAGACACAAGTGAACCAAAAAACATGTTTTCTGGTTGTTTACCATGGCGCACAGCAGCGACGTCGGCGGACATGCGCAGTAGCTTTGTCGACGGACGCGTTCAACAACGTCGTTGGAAGCGCGCAGCAGCGGCAGTCGAACGCGCTTGTTAACTATACCGAGTACAAATTCAAGTACAAATTTTTAAATACGTAGTTGTTTAAACTTTTTTTTTTCAAAATTCAAGAACAAACTTTTATTAAAATTGAAATTGTATTCAAAATATAGTACTTATATGGTATTGTTAACTATACCAAGTATTGGTATTGTAACAAACTGAACCGATGTTGACCGGACAATATAGGTATCCGTACCGATCAGTTTCAGTCATTTTTATGGTTTTCAGTCTTTTTTCGGTTCAGGATTCGGGTTTGAGTTTCAGTCTTTTGTCGTCGGCCGCGCGCATCGGCGTCGTCGGCCGTGTGCAGCAGCGTCGTCGGACACGCGCAGCAGCGTTGTCGAGTGCATTGCGCGCAGTAGCTTCGTCGGATCGATATATTGGACCATGCTCACCCGTAATTTTTATTACTACAGCACAGGAACACCGAAAAATGGCAAAAAAGTCGGAAGCCGGGAGAGCAAACCGCAAAAAATGACTTATGTCGTCATACAGGCGGGTCAATACGATTTGATCAACACCGTGTCAACATGGTCAGCTAATCATAGTTCTAATTTTTATTAACTACCTTTACATTTAACACTACAATTTACATTACTCCCTTTTATGTAGGAAAAAGAAAAGGATAAATCAGTTGGATACCTGAAAGTGTTCTTACAGACCCACGCCACTAAAGAATGCAAAAAGATGTTAAAAGATGGGGAGATAAGTGACAAAGATTATGATCGGTTGCAGTTTGTTACCGAGCGTGCAAAACGTTCATATGTAAGCTCTCTTTTATCATTTGTCTATGATTATTCTGTCACTTTTACGAGTTGAAAACATTCATTTGATAAAATTTTAGGTCGCGTAGGCGAAACAACTTGAAGACTTGTATGGGGACATTGAATGCGATGATTTAGCTTTGTGGAAGAGTCTGCATCCTGAACGTAAGGATCACAAGACGTTTGGGATAGGATCTTCTGATCCTGATTTTTTGGTGACCGGAAAAACATCATCCAGTATTTGTGGGTCTAACGATGATGCCCGACACTCACAAGAGGTATCATTATTTATTCTTGTTATTTTGATATCGTTAAAAAATTTAAGATATTGGGAAGAATGAGTTTGCTGATATGGGTTCAATATGGCGGTGGTATTGAAGGTAGGCCCGTCCTTTTTTCCGACACCCGACTTTCAAGTTTAGCTATAAAATGAAAAAAACATGTGTTTTTCAAGTTTAGCTGTAAAATGAAAAAACATGTGTTGTTTTTTTTAAATATGTGAAATGAAAAAACAACTGAGGCGCGCGTTTCGTTTCGAGGCGGAAATATTTTGCCGAGGCGTATGTGTTGTTTAATCTGTACAAAATGTGTATGATAATTTGTTTAAATGTGTTGAATCTTTTTTATGTTGTAACTATTGAATCTAATGAAATTTGATGAGAAAATTCTTTTTTTTTTATGTTAACTATTTATTTTTTATAATATATATAATTTTAATATTTATTTATTAATACCGTCTCGGCCTTACGCCTCATCTCGCCACGATACTTACGGCGAAGGGAAAACGCCTCGAAACTCGTTTCCGTTTTTTAAACCTTGGACAGGCCTAATTGGTATGGCGCTCATCTTGAAACAAAATAGATGTAAATAAGTAGGAAATAGAGTTATTCACCATATGATAATATGTTTGATCCGAGGCATTTAACAATAGTATGATATTTGATTCGGGTTTCAGGTAAAAATTGAAACAAAATAGATGTAAATAAGTAGGAAATAGAGTTATTCACCAGATGATAATAGGTTTGATCTGAGGCAGTTCTTATATAATTCAAGATGGCCCCTTTTTACCCGAAATCCGACGCCTGACTCGAATGTCGTATTATTGTTAAATGATGTATTATTGTTGAATGATTTGTGAATTTTGACAATATGTTTTTGTTAATACGTATTAATTATATCTTTTTGTACAACTTTTAGCTTCAAAAAGTTCAAGCAGAATTAGAAAAAGAACGTGAGGCCCGACAAAACATAGAATCCCGTTTCGAACAATTTCAACAAGAGAGCGAAAAAGAGCGGGCCGACCAAGCGGCATGGCAAAAAGCTATGGAAGAAAAGCTGAAAAACATCGGAAATAAGTAAAAACTCTCGTCTTGTTAAGTATTGAAATGTTATAGATCGGATTAGTTTTGAATGGTTTTAATTAGGATTTTTTGTGCGTTTTGGAATGTTTTAGAATTTTTAGAATGTTTTGAATTTCTCAGAATATTGCTTTAATATTTTTGGAATGTTTTAGAATTTTGCTGCAATTTTTTTGGAATATAATAGTAAATTTTGCTGCATTTTTTTCATAAAAAATGGTTTTTTTAATTTCTTTAATTTTTTACAGTTTGTCACAAATCTGTCGTAAATAGGATTATCTGGGTTGTAGTAAATTTGTCGCAACCTTCAAAAAAATATTTTTTTGGTTTGTAGGAAATTTGTAGCAAATTGTTAAGAGAAAGTTTTATAATTTTGTAGGAATTTTGTCGCAAAATAAAATGCAAAAAAGGCAAAATTGTCGAAGAATTGTAGGAACCTTTTTGTCAGAAATTTGTAGCAAAAAGATCAAACTTTTTTGTCGGGAATTTGTAGTAAAAAGATAAACGTTTTTTGTCGGAAATTTGTAGGAAGAAGTTAACACTTTTTGTAGGAAATTCGTCGAAAAATAAGAAACTTAAAATAAGTATTTTGTAGGAAAATTGTCGAAAAATAATAATAATAATAATAATAATAATAATAATAATAAAATTTTATTATCTTTATTAGTAATAATATTATTATTATCATTAATAATAAATATAGAATAATATTAAAAACATAATTTTGTGGGAAATTTGTAGCTTATTTATAAAAAAACTGAAAAATAGATTTTGTGGCAAAATTGTCGCAAAATTGGCGACATTTGTTTTTTGTGAGAATTTTGTCGAAAATTTTGTGGGAATTTTGTCACTAAACTGATTTCCGACAAGTTTATTTCACACCGAAAAATTTGTAGCAAAATTGTAGCAACAACCATTTTCCCACAGATTTCCTACAAATATGGCTGTCACAAAAAGACCAAATTTCTAGTAGTGACTTTGATGATACTAAAGGTTCAAAATCTTCCAACATGAAAGGATTAATCACCCATTTCTTTATGATTTGGCTGAATTCGGGGGTTTGATTCAGAGAGAATCCCCCTCTCTCTAACTCTCTATAATCTCAACACACACACTTGCATCTGGGTTTTTCTTTTCATCTATTCTGTTATATCATCTTCCAAAAAAAAAGTGCACTTTCTATCCTTATAGTCTCATTAGTTATTTATTTGGCCACTACATACTAATTTCTTACTAAAAGACAACATATAATTAACTAGGTTAAGTCTTTCTACTTACTACACTTCATACTAAGGTATTTAAAATAAACATGATAGTCAAAATTAGTATTTTGGGGTGTTACAGGCCAAAAATCATTTAGCCTGACGGGGTCATTGACTTTGGGGATGAGGGTAATAAAAGAGGAGTTATACCCTCTTATAATTGATCCCTACTCATGAAAATGTGTCATTATATTGTAGAAGTCATCGCCCAAGATGTCCTAGAAATGTTTAATGAGAGTAATGTTGAAGTTGAACCCGTCGGGACCAGGTGCTTTATCCCCCCCCCCTAATCGCTAACTGCATTTTTAACTTCATTATATGTAAAAGTCGAGATAAACCTTAGGAGTGATGGCAATTGAAAGAAGGTCTTAGAAGCATGGGATCCTTGAATTTTTCTTCAAAAAACTTGCGCACCATCGACTTTACTTCCACAAGATCTATGCACCAAACCTCACCAATCATAAGCCCGTTCAAGCGACTTCTTGAATTACTACTATTGATGTATTCGTGAAAACGCGGAGTTCTCGTTGCCTTTTATCGCCTATTTCACATGAGATTTTTTATTAATATTTTTAGCTAGTTGTCCTTTATATTCATGATTTTGCTTTTATGGTCCAAATATGCTTGCATTTCCAAATCTTATAGATCCATGACCTCATTAATGTTGTCTAGATCATCAATGCAATCCATAGCCACATTCAGCTCTTCCTGTTCCCTATTTTTTTGTGAGTTTATTACACTATTTTAAGGAAACTTTGATTCGCCTAAGCTTCTCAACAAGGAAAAGATCCGGTGGCCCTACAAAAGAATAGGAAGAAACAGTGGACCTCACCACTTCTTCAAGACCCGGTTTGGACAACCAGGCATTGAAGAACTTGAAAGGGGTGTGCCCGTGATGTATTGCAAAATAGATATATTTTCTGTATATAGTTTGTACAGTTTTCAAGTCCATGTGCATCGTTTTTAGGTAGAATGTGTATATTACTAATTAGTTTGTGTTTTCCAGGTCTCGGGGGATAAAGATAGCTGAAAAGGGCAAAAAACGAGCCATATATTGAGAAAACCGAGTACCAGAACGAGTTCGAGAGTTCGAGAAGTTAAACGACACAAAAATAGTCTTCCTTCTTCGTGTCCCTTTCACGTTGTCACGGAATACTAGAATCGATCTTGTTATCTGTCCGATGACCGACTTGTAAGTTTATCAATTGTGCGGAATGATTCCAGGGGAAAAATCAGTAGCCTCATACCCCATAGACCGAGGGGAACGGGCTCGGCGATGGTGATGAAACAATGGTTAACCAGGTAGGTTAACTCACTGGTCTCGTCAAGAGGGTTAATCCCTTCTTTCCGAGGATCGCCGGCTGGATCGTCTGGTGGTGGGTTTCCTGCACAAGGAAACAAACCGTGACTCGCAACAAGGAGGATGGGGTGGGGGGTGCTCCTTGTTACCACTCTCCGGCGTGAGAATCAGTAGTTTGCTTGAGAAGCAAAGTGTGATAGTAGTAGTATTGAGAGAGTTGAGAAGTGATGCCTCAAACCTGGTTTGGGGTCAGTATTTATAGCCGAGGAGTGGAGGAGGGTAGTTGAGTAGCTAGCCTGACATCGCACAGCTATTTGCAGGTGTGTCAGACCTGTCGGATACTGTGGTGATGCCACGTCCTGCTGTGGTGTCAGACTATTGTATACACGTGGGCCGGTAGGTGACTGTTCCCAGTGCCACTTGCACTGTGGTGTCAGACCCACTTGCCTTGTAGGCAGGATGCGGTGCTGAGCCGCATCGCTGCTTGCGGTCCTTGATGTTATTCCCGCGTTGGTTGTTCCATCCATGATTTACGCGGGATGCGGTGATATGCCGCATTGCCTGCTGAGTGACTGTTACTGTTGTCCAGATCCCTTGTCGTGACGAAAATGTTCATAGGATGCGGTGCGGAGCCGCATCGCTATGCGTTACATTAGTTTCCGTCCTTAAGGTAAGTCTTCTCATCACTGGACAGATTGGACCGCTGTGTTCGCATGTGCCCATGCGGACACATGTGAGTTTATTGCTGTTGGAAGTTTTTGATGAGGGTAATGGTCTTTCGCGGTCATGCTGACGCGAGATCTGGGACCATACCCCTTCAGATGGTGACATAGATCGCAGGGAATAGCCGTCTAAGTTGCCGCCTCCGTGCGTTTTTTTTTTTTTTCATGACGGTCGCCAAGTTCTTTAGGGCTTTGGATGTTTGTTCATAAATTATTCATGTTCTTTAAGGCCAAGTCCGGGCAATTATGGGCTGCAAATCTAATGGGTTGTCTAATAGCAGGCTAAACATTTGTATGCCCTTTGTTAATTGGTGTAAACCCATGTTGAGGGTTTGCGTCATCACACTTCATATAAATTTATTACGGTAATCCTAATTAAAACTGATTTTGTTAAAAACTATCTAGTTTTGTAATATATAACCGAAGTAGAATCATAAAATAAATGAAGGAAAATGTAAAAAAAATTCTAATACTTCTAAGTATGAAGTTAATTTTTTTTATCTGTGAAAAATATGATACAAATAAACTAATAAAGGACGTAGCGAAAAGTTAGATATATCATATAACAAGACCCCCTCATGCGAATAAAAGGCAACATAAATAGTAAATAAAAACTATATCATGTATTTCAATCCAATTTGTTATTGAAAACAATCAAACATATATGCTCCGTTATGGGCAAGGTATAGAAGGCGTTAGTTTCACATACGATAACCATTATATAACTCCAATTATTGTAACACAAGTCTTAGTTGAACTTGGTAAACATTACACTACAAATGTTTATTTATTTATTTACTTAATACTAAAAATGAACCAAAGAAATAGTGAACTTCTTTCAATTTTTATTTTCAACTGTATACTAAATATAATATACGTCTTCAATATATTTAACTTTTTATTATTTTAGTTTTTTTCATAAGATGTGTTCGTTAGCTTTAAAAATAAATTTGGATACGTGGTTGTGTTTAACTTTTTTCTACCTCAACGTTTCACCATAAATTTTGTTGGTAACATGAGTTATGTGAGTGTCACTACTGTACCGGTAGCGTTACGAATGGAACGAATAACGGTCGAATAACAATGGTACCGGTATCGGTATTATTGGAATAATGTCGGATTCGTTTATATTGTTTTCAATCAGTGTAAAACATGTGCTTATATCCTTTTGGATATATCAATGCTTCAATTTGTTGGGTTTTATGTTTCGGTTATTAGAATGAGCTGTACCGTAACAAACCAAATTGATATAGACAAAATTTCCATCATATAGCGTGTGGGTATCCCACTTGCATAGATTAATTGGCATTTAGAATATGAAAAATTCACAATGATATAAATCTTAAAAGAAGAATTAATACTTCACATCATATCATAAAAAAATATATAGTAATATAATCAAATACGTACTCCAAAAGAAAATTTCACTTTTCGTATAGTAAAACTACAAAAACAAACCGTTACCAGACTAAGGTTAATGAAAAATAAAATAAAAGATTAAAACTTTCCGGTTATATGATTCAGGTTTTTCAGATAATCGGGTTAGATATCAACTAATTTTATACCTGAGAAAATTTAACTAATCGTTTACTATTTACTCAGTCTCATACTAGAATAGGAGTCCTAAAAGTTCACTGAATAATTATGTTGCCTACCTTCATGTTCATTTCCACTTAACTAAACTAAACTATCATGTCTAGAACTATCATTGCATTGCCTACCCTCATTTTCCGCCACCATCAAGACTGTTCCGGCCGAAACCGTCGGAAACTCACAGCACTTTTTACATGTGATCACCAAAATCTGCCTACATGAGGGACAAGACGAGTGCGATCCAAGCCACTTATCAATACATTCGATGTGATATCCGTGTCCACACTGTGGCAGAACTCGTATCTCATCTCCATCTGCGTACTCCTCCAAACAAATCGCGCAGTCACTGGAGGAAAGCTTTCGGCTTTTGTCTTCCTTAGCCGAATCGTATGTGAACTTTGGAAGCCCCTCAACAAGCTTCTTGTTAATACCTTTGTTAGCAGACGGTTGGCCAGCGATTGCTCTGAGTAGGTCCCTACCCCACCATGCATAGAGGCAAACTGCAGCACATAGTAGAGTAGCCAAAATAACGATCCAAACGGATTCCGGTATCGATTCTACCACTGCTATTGAAGCTGAGTTGAACATGGTTAATAGGAATTTGTTAAGTGTGTGAGGGAAATAGTTCTCTAATGGAGGGGTTATTATGGATAATGAATAAGTTGGGAAGATAGAAGGGAAGTGTGTGTATATATATACATATATACATACGTGACAAATAATTTATCTTTAAATCTAAAAGTTAAAAGTATAATTAATTACAAAAATGAAAGATGAAATATATATAAGCTAAACTAGATTTTAGTAATCCAAATTATAACTTGTTGCCTGATAATAATCATAATTGTTTTTTAATCAAGGGGAATTGGTCTGTAATAATCTCACATAAACCTTATTGGCCATTAATAATTTCACCTCAGAATATTCACCCCACCAGTCCCACCTTTCACCTATTTTTCCTACAATGGTCCCTCGTTAAAAAAACTTAACGGAGATAAGTTTTTTTCCAAATTACAAACAAATATTGTAGGGCTTTTGATCAGAACGATGATACGAGTCTATTGATGTAAAACTTACTTCAAAATGGTGCTCCAAGTGACTTGATTTTTGGTTAATTGGAAATTTAAACACCCGAATAGAAGCGTCGTTTTCATCGTTTGGAGCACCGTTTCGAGGCAAGTTTTACATGAATGGACTCGTATCGTCGTTCTAATCAAAAGGCCTAAAAAATTGTTTGTAATTTGGAAAAAAAGCTTAACTCCGTTAAGTTTTTTTAACGGGGGACCATTGTATGAAAAATAAGTGAAAGGTGGGACTAGTGGGGGGAATATTCTGAGGTGAGATTATTAATGGCCAATAAGGTCTAGGTGAGATTATTACAGACGAATTTCCCTTTAATCAATAACACTTTTAAATTTGACTTTTGTTACGAAGACAATCTCAATCTAAGAAGTAGCCATGTTTGCTCTCGGGTGTTTGTGAAGATCGAGATACTACTAAACTATATACATTTTGACTTGTATGTCGTTTGTCACGCCATTGGGGACAAGCGGAGCTACTTCTTTATTACAATGAGATTAATTGTGACGAAAAAGGTGTAATCGGAACACCTTCAGGACAAGCAATTAGGGATCAAGATTTTGGGAATGGGACGAGGGAGGGTGTTCCCGTACACCCCCGGTCCCCTCATATTTCTCTTGATCTCTTCACATATTTTGATACTGATGGGGATCATCTTTCTGGCCATCCCTATCTTGAGTCTTGCATATGCCTACATGGAATTCGTTCCCAATCACTCATCTTGCATGTGTTCCAATCACCCTAATGTAGTTTTATTATCTTTAGTAACTAAATAATGAATATGAATCATAATCATAATATATATTACATATTTTAGTATATATAAAACATCGATGTTAGTATGATAAAATATTATATGTATTTTAGTTTTATGTTCAACAATTAAGTTGGTGCATCAACTCGTTCAAGACTTGTAGATTATATTTTGACTACTTAATTTACATTTTTTTTTGTAATTAAGTAACTAATTACATCTTTTCACTTAAATAATAAAAGAAGTTATTTACTTGTAATAAAGAAAAAAATAAATTAATTGTTTGTGTAGGCAATCCTAAAACCTTAAATACACATAAACTATTATGAATGATATTTAAATTTAAGGAGTTTATTTATAGATGGCCAAAAGTAGTTCTATATACTAAATGCATCCTCAAAAGAGTAAAAGTGTAGTTACACCAACTTACGTTCATAGCCTAGTGACATCTTAGGGTTGTGATAAGAATAGGAAACCATTAGGTCGTGCATTTGATTCCCACAAGGGGTTTTCTTCAGATTTATTGGGTTTCCTCTTTAATTGGTGTATACGTATTATAGCCTAGTGGAGATTGATATGATCGGGTGATTCCGTTAATGACACGATTATACTCCAGTGGTCTGTCAGTAATCCTAATTTGTCGTTCAAAAAAAAAGTTACACCGACTTACTGTGGGTCCATTCGATAAAAAACATAGGTTAAGACCGAAAGAGTACGTTTAGCATAAGGGTGGAGGGGGCATTTCTTTCATTTACCCTAGAACCAATGGCCTCACCATTTTACTCTATCCACCTTCTACACGCATTGATTTCATTAACTTTCATCGGGTTCCTCTAGCCGTGATTCTAACCCACCCAAGGTACCCTAGGAGGTGGCGGTAGTGTACGCGCGTAGGGTTGTTACCCAAGATCCCTTACCCGCAAGGCGCCCCCTCCACCACCGTAACTCTTTATTTATATATATTCAAAAGTGTTTAGAAAAACAAAAATATATATTCCATATACGTACATGTTAAATTATATCTTCCATGGATGATCCCTTGTTAAAAATTTCAAGATACTTAAAACACGTTTAACATATATGACTTATAAATAACATTTAAAACGTTGATATTTGAAAGTTAGATATTTCTGTTTTGTTACGGGCGATGGTTAGGAGGCGTTTGTTTCACGTAAGATATATAAAGAAGTAACTACCGAAAATATACCAAACATTAACTAACACCCATTATTGCCATTCAGATTTAAAAAAGAAAAAAAAAATCAAACTCCATACTTAAGATTGGTGTGCATCTGAGATTTGATAATCATAGTTTGATACCACATGATAAAATCATGTTTCATATCCCTTAGATATTCGTTACACAATACCGATGGTAACCATATTACATGGTTAAAAGTAATGAGATGGATGCCCATTACACTAACCAGGTTCCTAGACTCATTTTTAAAACCGATACCATATATAAAATATCCAACCGTATTTCTAACAATTAAATCATCGATACGATGTATAAAATATTCAACTATATTTCTAACATGTGTCCTAACCAGATTAAAGGTGGCAAAATTCGTGCAAGTTGTCACAAATTGAAGATAGGTGCCAGAATTTCACGAACAAGCAAATATTTTGCATCTGAGCACCCCTTACGTACCGTATGGGTAGCCTTACAGTCCGTAAGGCCCTCTGGTGCAAAATATTTTTATTTTTGACAGTTTTGACTCTTGGACTTATATAATCACTTGTTTGACAACCCTTCTAACTTATTATTTAAGCTATATGAGGGTATCAAGGCATGTCTAACTTAGATTTTTTTCTCAGTAAGTATGTTACGTTAAAGTCATTATGTTTAACTATCGGTTAACGAAATATTTACAAAAAAAATATAAAAATTTTTAAAGGCTCTCGAAATTTTCGCAGGGATTACATTGCTTGTTTCACGAGCTGGGTGAGACCCGGATTCGAGTTCCGTAGTCCTCCTGTTTTTGTTTTCTTTTTAAGTTAAAGGGTTTTAAAACTTGCACTTAGGTCCCTCAACTTCCATTCTTCACTAACCTACCATATTAACTTACTTAATTGAGTTGTATATCAAGCTTAACTTTGCTATATAAAATTTATGTTTTCATGACTTTTTAGATAATTAATAAAATTTGATAATTAACGTAAATAAACATATAAAATATATAAATAAACAACTAATTAAGTAATGTCCTTCATTGGTTATTTATTTCATGGGAAAAAAATTCTGGTTTACCTGCAGGTTGGGTTTTAATATCCGTTTTTTTTTTCAACGGATGTTACATTTACCACATTTCTACCCTAGACTATTTAAAGTAGGGGTGTGCATGGGTCGGTTTGGGTCGGTTTTTACTATTAACCATAACCACTAGTTCGGTTACGGAGTTTTGGTAACCATAACCATAACCAAACTTCGGTTACGGTTAATCGGTTATGAAGTCGGTTATGGTTCGGTTTTGGTTAATTTCGGTTAAGTAACCAAGCAAGGTTTGAAATAAATAGGGTTGTGCATGATTTGAACTTAGCTTGAGCCTATTTTATAAGATAACGGAGACTAAACTTTTTGGTTAAACTACCGATTTAGAGTTCCTTTAATAAGGTAATTCTCAAACAAAAACAATTATGGCCATAACACCTTAGTTCTTTATCAAAATAAATGACATCTACATCAAGATCATTTTGTTACTAACATACTTTTATCTTAGTAAAAACCCTCTATATGGTTTTGTAAAACACAAATCTATTATATAAAGTTAACATCACAACTTCGGTTCGGTTTCGGTTATATTCGGTTAACCAAAGCTTCATAACCATAACCATAACCGATTGAGCGGTTATACAAAGTTTCATAACCATAACCATTGGTTATATTGGTTATCGGTTATTAGTGGTTCGGTTATGTCGGTTATGGTTCGGTTATCGGTTATTAGTGGTTAATTTGCTCGATTTACACAAATCCTTATAATTTATTTAACTAAATTGTTAATTTAAGATATATCTATTAATTTCGAATATTCAATTTCATATATAATCAAAAAATATTTTATATTATACGTGAACTGGTCGAATTACATCAATATCGCAGGTAAGCGAGCAACAAGCTGCGCCGCTACCCCTTTCTGAATAGCAAACCCTAGCTTATTAAAGACAAACCCCTGCCCCCCTGTTGATGAGCAACTGCTGTGGACGACCTTTTGGACCCAAGTCAACAAACAGATAGCTTCTGGAGTTAGGGAGCCAAAGGTGTCGAAGGCGAAAGGGATAAATACATGTTGGTTATCAGCACAGGCTTTAGCGTGTTTATCCACCTTTTTTGATTCCGTTTTCCTTATATCTTGTCCTGCTACAAATCCGCTTTCCCTTAAACCAGCTAAGGGGGAGACTCTTGTGAGATCCACACAAGCATGTTTCCCTCCCTTCCAGCCAAAGACGAGCAGATCCGTTGGTCTCAATGTAGATCTCCCTTCCATGGGATCTGTAAGGAAATTTACAGGGGCCTCCTTCTTGGCAGAAATCCCCGCTCTCCTCAAGATATCCCCCAAAACATACCTCACCCAGTCATGCTGATATCATTGTAACAACTGTGCTTGTAATCACTATGAACAGTTCTATTATCAATAAAACAATGTTATTTGATCCCAATGTTTGTTTTGTTATGTTTTACATTTTTCATGTTTTGACTTTTATGAAATTTCAAACTCTACATCACTTTCTGGAGAGTTATACGCAAACTAGTGCGTAAACGTACTCAGTTTAATGCGAGAAATACTCTGGAACATCAAAATATACTCAACATACCTTAAATAACCTTTACATAACTTAGAAATAAGTTTTTAAGGCTTTGGTATGGCAAAAACAAGTTAATTCGCTTACAGGGACTAAATATGACAAACTGCGAAAGTATGTCAATTTGAACTGTAACGAACATTCCGGAACATAACCATAAGTTAAACACACCTTAAATATCCTTTACATAGCTTAGAAATAGGCTTTGAGGGGTTCGGTGTGCTAAAATAAACTTTTGGGTCATTCAGGGACTAAAAGTGTCAAAAAGTGCACAAGTTTGCATTTTTGCGCATAACTTACGTTCTGAATACATCCGGACATCCAAAAATTTATGTAAGCATGACTATATTATATTTTAGTGTTCGCCATAAGAAAAATCCATTCGTCGCGTCATTTGGATCGTTTTTCGCGCTTATGCGTATTCCGTCGTAATTAACCGAACAACGCAACCGTACGGCTAAACGAACCGACATCCGAGATATTTTTGAGCACATTTTAAGTTCCCTATACTTTAACTTCATTTTAGAGCTTTGAAATGGGGTTAACGGGCCTTAAACGTGTCGAAAATGGGCTGAATGCATGACAGGGACCAAAAGTGTAATTCTGCCAAACTTGTAAGTAGCGCACCTCTACACTTTTAGTGTAACGGTGCGCTAGCCTAGTTCAGACAGCAGAAAAATGGCAGAAACATTGAATCAAGTCCTTTCCTCATATGCACATGGTATTGGGTAATACTAGGGGCTCCAATGGTTTTCAAAAACCACCATCTTGATGTGTATGGCCAAGATCGAATCGCGTTTTCCAAGAAACGATCTCAACGGTGGACCGAAAACTATAAATACCCCAACACCCCATTGCTAAAATCACAAGAAATTTGATTTGAGAAACTCTAAGTTGAAACATTTGTTTCATACCTGAGATTTTTGAATCAAGTTTAGCATTCGGGGACCCTTCGTAAGTATTCTTTCGTTCTTTTCCTTATTTTACTGCTTTTCGAGTCAGAAAGTCAAACTTTGTTTGACTTTCAGCGTTGACCAGTAATGGTCAATGCGAAGTTCGTTTGAACTTCGCAACGTGAGTGTAATCACGTTGGTCATAGTCCCTTGGGACTATGCCCACTGATTACCACGTTGTCTAGGGTCGTAGGGTAGGCGATCTAATAAATCGCCTATACCTTCGAACCCGACCCAGTTTGGTCGATCATTAGGATCCGACCAAACACTTTAGGTGACCATAGTAGGTAGGGAATAACCTTCCGAGGTTATACCCTATGGTCACATCGTTTAAGTAGTTGTATGATAGGTAGTTTATATGCCTTAGGTAAATTACCAGAATACCCTTTTCATGTATAATTGGTAATTAAGCATATGTAACCTAAACCTTTGTCACATAACTGATTATGTAACATGTTTTTGGCATATAACACTTGTCATAGGGCTAGTTAGGCGGTCCGAACGCGTTTCACGCGAACGACGCGTTAAAGTAGCATAAGCTTCCTAAACGAGTCGTAATGGGTCGTAAACAATTATGTTAGGTTTCAATTAGTATGTAGGCTTTGTTGAACCATACTACACGAGTCTCAATACTCGTTTGGTTTACAAACCCTCATGCTACCCGATCTTCCGATTTAGGTCCGGTTTATTAACATAGTTACCTATATTAGGTGCCGTTTGATTCCGAGATCTATAGCATTACTTGGTGGTTATCTTTAGACAACTGAGCAATCTCAAGTGAGTACATAGACCCCTCTTTTACTGTTTTCCAAACTGTTTTGGGGTGGAACACATGTGCCTACTTGTTACTTTCATGCTTTCCTGTTTTCACATCATATACCTGCTATGTTCGTTAGTACATTATAGTACATGATTTCATTACATCTTATGCTAGGTGTGCCCATTGTGTGCATTACTTAGTACATTGTTTTACATTACATTTCATGCTAGGTGTGCCCATTGTGTGCATTACTTAGTACATTGTTTTACATTACATTTCATGCTAGGTGTGCCCATTGTGTGCATTACTTAGTACATCGTTTTACATGACATTTCACGCTATGTATGTTCATTTGATTACATACTTAGTGCATCATTTTCACATGCTTACATTTTGTTATGACATTTGGTTTGTTTAACATGGAACAATACATTCATTAACATTGATCATGCCATTCGTTAGTAGGTAGTGGTACCATAGGAATTGACAACTCCCGTTCCGGACATCCCAGGGAAAGGGGATGAAAGGAATGACCGAATTCGATATACATAATTCAGATGAACCTTTAATTTGTTTAAGGGTTTATCACCACAGTCTCAAGGCTTGGATGTATGCATTTTAACAATACCGCATAAATGTTTGTATCAGTATAGCATGCATTTGTTACACAAAACATAACTTTGATTTAAACTATGTTTTACTTCAATACCTTGTATTTGTGCATTTTACATATGGTTTAGTTGATATATATATTTCACTACCATACATGACATTTTGGTTACACATTACATGATCTACATTGAACATAAACATTTTGACATTGATATACACATTTGATAGTTTACATTGGACATAGACATTTTGATATGGTTTACACAATAACACTTGACAATTGGTTTGTACATGAACATTTTACATCTTGATGGTTTGGTTTGATTAAGTGATTAAGTAACGATACGTGTGTAATATGATACAAACATGGTGGATACGCCGCTGGTACTTCCTATATATAAGTGTTTGTATAATATTACATAGCGTAACGTTATTTGAATCATTTCAGTTTGATACATATAACATTTTATACAAATAACATACTTTTCATAAGACATTGTTTTACAACCAACTTATCTTATACAAACTCATTTTACATGGTTATTCATTTAACCTTACATTTACTTATACATATCAACTGATCTTATCATTTTTCAAATGATTTACAAGACAAAGCAAATTACAAGGTTCATGACTAAACATTTTCTCAAATACAAGTCATGAACCCTATTTTCACAAAACTATGTATCTCACTGGCATTTTTATGCTGACGTACCTACTTTCACATGTGTTTTCAGGTGCTTTTCCGTAGGACGATGATCATGACACTAGGGCGGACCTGTGCCTTAGAGACTTAAAATGAAGCTAGACTATGTTTAATTATGTTATAAACTCTTTGTTTTACTGTTCAAGACGATGTAACACCCTTGTTTGATAAATAAAATACAACTTTGAATACCATGGTTATGAAACAATTTGTTCTGTTACGACACGCCCCGATGTTTCCGCCGCGGTTTGTTGTTTTACGCGGTCGGGGTGTGACAATCATCTATACAATTATGGGTTGTTTCTATGTGTGGGCCTACCATCTGATTCCTATAATTCATATAGGCCCATGCTACCGAATCATAACTTACATTGTGTTCCCGAATTTAATAAACGAAAGAAAAGAAGAGAAAGAGAAGTTATGAGAAAAAAGAAACATTAGTGTGAAAAGAATCAATAAGGCCATGTCGTGTGGTTGGAAATTCTTTAAGTGTGGAACTAACCGGTTTGACCTGGTTCTTGTTTGGTTTGTCATGCGTAGGACACCGCGACGTCATCGCTAACCGGTTTGACATAGTTCTTGTTTGGTTTGTTCTAGGTAGAATCTGAAGGAGTTTGGATTGACATGTTACTTAGGGTGGAGGGTATGGTTCAATCACTCTAGGGTGTTTGAGTGATTCTCTAGCCAATAATATTATGTCATGTCAACTCCCCATTCCACCCCCATTTTGCACTCAATCACTCTAGGGTGTTTGAGGTATATATTTTTTATTTTCTAGAAATTATAAATTATGCACAAAGGAGTCACCGTTCTCATCAATCATTAGGTGACTATTCACCGAAAAAGGAGTCACCGTTCACCGAATGGGGGGTCACCGAATTAGGGGAAATGGTTCATCGATCGGTGAATGGCATCCCCGAACCATTCACCGAAGCCATACCGTGCACCCTTAGGTGGTGAAATTTTTAGTGTTACAGAACTAGCAACCGAGTTGTTGAATTGAGGTGTCTCGTGGTTTGCTACAACCAAGTTAAGGTATGTGTCTCCACAACACCCTATGGATGTTTTGTTTCTGTATAGTTTGCATCTAGACTCCTAGTAGATGATCCAAAGTTATGGTTTAGAACACGTTTCCGTTGCATTAAATTTTATAACACACGTGTATGAGAACAGTTTAGCAGCACCCTTTTTAAAAGGTGTATTAATGGTTTCTTTAAATAAGTTGTTAGACCAAACCCAATGCAATGCATTTGAGGTGCATTTGTGACATGGATGATGAGTTGGAGGAGAGAGAGAGAGTAGAGAGAGAGAGAGTAGAAATGTTCTTGGACAAGTGCATGTATTTGTAGAGAGAGAATGAAGTTTGTGAGTAATGAAGTCTTAAATGAAGAAAAGAGAAAGAGGAAAGACAGTGAATATGGAGATGATGTAGCAAAAAGTTTTTATAAAAATTTTGATCTTGCATTGGAGATGGTCGTAGGTAACCCGAAAAATACCAACACGAATAAATCATTATCATCATACTCAGTAAATCCCACCAATAGCGTAGATAAGGTAGGATCTGATGAGGGTAATATGTAGACAGCTTCCAATTGTACCCCCGACTTGATAAAAATAGAGAGACTGCTTCCAATGATACCCTCGACCTGATAGTAGTTTTGCATCAAGCCTTGGACATAATCAGGGGCGGACCCAAGTTATGGGGTGGGTGGGCGGCCGCACCCCTTGAAAAAAAAATTTAGTGGTATTTTTCGCATAAAATCCAGACCGCACCCCTTGGAAATTTTCGTCCGCACCCCTTGAAAAATTCCGACCGCACCCCTTGAAAATTTTCGTCCGCACCCCTTAGAAAAAAATGTTAGGAATTTATGTAAAAAAATTGTGAACATGGATTGAAACCCGATCAAATTATGTAAACAAGTTAGCCTACTAAATCCTTTAATAAAACTTAAATTCAATCCATCAAGTCCAATAACTAAATATCCATTCAAGCCAAACTCAACTACTAGTTTTGTTAAACAAACAAGTCCACATAATAAAAAAAAAAAAAACCCAAATCGTTGCCACTTGCCAGCGACTCCCGCCCTCCGTCTGCCACACTTCAGTGCCCAGCGACAGCATAATTCCGGCCGGCGACTGCAAAATTTCGGCTGCAAACTGGTTAATTCAGGCCGCCCCAGACAGGTGCATGTTTTTTACTAGGGCTTATAATAATTACTAGGGCTTGAAATTAAAAATTTTGGTTGGCAAACATGTTTGTTGATTGGCAAATAATAATTACTAGGGCTTGAAATTCAAAATTTTAAATTGAAAATTAAGGAACATGGGCTATGGTTGAATACTTGAAGATTCTTGTTTATTTTGTATGTGATAGGATTAGGAATGAACAATGAGTAGGGAAGTTATGCCCGATTTCTCAAGAGGAAAGGGGTTGAACCACTTTTTTTGGCCGGATTATTCTATTTAAAGACTAAGGTATGTTATAGATAAGTTTTTTTGTTCTTTTATTGAATGATTAAGAGAAATAAAAGTAGAGATGGTTTGAACTTTGATGTTTTTTTGTTTGTTAATGTGATAGGAAGTTAGGAACTAGGGTTTGATTGTTTGAGAAATGAAATGGACCCGACCCGATTTGATTCGACCTGCTATGAAACTTTGTTTGTTTGTTTTTACTTGTTTTACATGACCCGACCCGATCCGACCCGCTATGAACCAATTTTTTTATATAGCTAGAGGTCTAAGATCTTTAAAAAATTTCCGCACCCCCAGGAAAAAAATCTTGGGTCCGCCACTGGACATAATGCACATAACACTCATCAATTAACACAAAGACCGATTAATGCATGTGCTCCCTTATCTTTCGGATATCAACGCCCCCACATGAGATGCATGATTAATCATCCCCCTCTTTTAACGTTATTTTCACGAAGAAATTAGTAAAATAACTAGTTCACTTTCACTTTTATAAATATGTATATTGTGGAGGGTTCAAATGAGAACAATTTTTTTGTAAGAATAAAAAAGAACAATCTTCAACCAATAAGAATGATTTCTTTTACTTCATTTAATTTTTGTATTTAATATAGGTGTAAGGGTATATTGGTAAAATTAGATAGATCATTAATTGTTAGTCTTCCTTTTTAATAGCTAACTAAATTAAAATTGCAACTTATTTTCAAAAGAAAAAAAAATTCAAAGAAGAAAAAAATTATTTTAAAGTGTAGGATAAAGTATGAGGTGTGTAGAATGAATTACGAGTTGTGTAGGATAAATTTCAGTATGTGTAGGATAAATTTCAAAAACGTGTAGGATAAATTTTGATGTGTCTAGGCAAAAATTTTAGTGTGTAGGATGATAGTCTTTATGACTAATTAATTAGTCAAAAATAATAATAAATGAGATGAGAGAAAAACTATTTAATGTTTTACAATTGTACCCTTTGTTCTTTTTCTTCTCAATTTAATTTTCTTCTCAAATGAACCTCCCCCTATGTATATTATCGGATCTAGTAACTTTATATCAGACAATAGAGAACTTATTAGACACTCATGAAGTGCGGTTATAATATGAAAAGAATTATAAGTTACTATAAATTAGACACTCATGAAGTGCGGTTATAATATGAAAAGAATTATAAGTTACTATAAGCGGGAAATATAGCCTCCAAATACGGACTAAATTAACCCATCGTCTACTTCTATGACGACAATGGCATAGGCTTATCAAAAGAGAAATCATCTTCGTTCTTCATGTTTAGATCGCGCTGCCGAGGAGTACTAGAATCGATCTTGTTATCCGTCTGGTGATCGACCTGTACGTTTATTAAGTGTGTGCCAGGTTGTTCTGGTGAAAAATCAGCCCCTTCGTACCCCATAGATTGCGGTGAGTGGCCAGTAGTCTTGAACCGGCTAGGCGATGACACCACAGATCGAGGGGAATTGCTGCCTACGCTGCCGCCTCCACGCTTTTTCTTCACGGCCGCCATCCGCCAGTTCTTCAAGGCTTTGGATGTTTGTTCATCAAAGATGGATTTTTTCATGTGTGATCCCATCTAAAAAACAATGATCAAAAAATAAGTTTATATTAATTCAATTATTAGTTTAAATGATCTTGGATTTTTTAGCATCCACCGCGATACAACGTATACATACGAGTGTTATACCTGGGATACAAGGGCGTATAGCGGAAGTGTTATGTAGCTGCATAATACAAGTACCCCGACCCTATGATAACCGGAATAAAATTAGTTTGGTTCAAGAACTCAGGTTTTTTCATAGAGAAATTGCAATCTTAGTATCATACCCGATAACTAGTTTCACGATCACGAGTTTGATATTATCGTGAAAGCAAGAACCGATCTTGTATTCATACTGCAGAAGCAGAAAACGCGTCACTAATACAGTTAACCAGTAGTTTAAGAAAAACCGCAATAAAGATTGAGGAAAGTCATTGAACGTTACCCATATCCAGAAGAAGTATGTTATCTGAAATGCATTCTGTGAGACCAACAAAACCAATAACAAGAGTTAGGATTTAGATGATGGTATGGTATTCATTTGGATATACCACAAAGTCAAATGATAGAACCAAATTAGCATGCTTACCTGAAAGAGAACAAAGTGAATAAGATGTAGCATTAAATGAGGTTTCGAGAACCAAAAATATTTGTCGGATGCTTGCACGAGTGGGATCCCTTGAACAACCGCATGTCTTTCAGTGATTTCAAGGGCCATTTTGGTCAATATAGCTTGAAGTTTTGTTCCAACTGCCAAGATAACCTACAAAAACCATGTGACTTTATGCATTTTGTTCCCAAATTATCCTCAAAAACATAAGAGCTTTTGTGAGACTCTTACAATCAAAGGAAGTATTGATGCCCAAAACATCGTTTGCCATCCTGCAAATATCATAGTTTCTCAGTCAAAAACTTGTAAAATTACAAGATATAAACAAAATTTCAAGAGGGTGATAATTGTATTTTCACTTCAGAGATTCAAACATAGCACCATTCGGTATTCAAATTCGAGATATCTTTTCAGTATTTTCTTGCCTAAATGTTTCAAGACATGGAATCTATGCACACTTTTAGATAATTATCGTGTTACTTTTTTTGCCACCAAGAAAGTAACCCTCTTCGACTTTGAGGTTATAGAATCACTCGTTTGACAATCAAAAGTCAACGGATGACTCTTTCCTAAAGAAAGACTACTTAGGTAGTAATAATAGGCTTACCACTAACATTGAGGAGCAAGAAAGTCACAAAGGATGCCCAGAGTATGGGACTGCACAGAACACAATGTAAAAGAGTCGAACATCGTTAGTCAATGTAGATCTTGAAGAACAATGTTGCAAAGGAAACTATTTTTCGATACCTAATCCCTACAACCACTTGGAAATCGTCCTCTAATGACCTCTTAATATACTTTTGGAAGTTAAATTTACTCCCACGAGCTAAATGAACCTGTACCAATAGAAACGATAACAATTTAAATCGAGGCAGGAAAACAAGTTTAATCAAAGTAGAATAATATAACTAAAAACCCACATTTATGAACCCATTTCGCACGGTCAAGTAGTCAGACTTGCTAACAGACCTGAAAAACTGTCGAAAAAAACATCCCTACAAGAAACAATTTACGTGTTAATTATGATCAAATCTTCATTACTTCAAAAATAAACGAGCACACTGTTGGTTCTAAGGGACCAACGTGAAAAACAATGTGTAACTATTGCCTCAATTCGTCAAGTACTTACAATGTAAAAGAAGAAACGAGATCTAGTCCAGAAACTCATGTGAGCTTTCACAAAAGACGTCTCGTGGGTAAGCCTGAATCTTGTAGGATCTGTATATCATTTCACCTTGGTTCAAACTAGTGGAAGAAATTATGCAGAAATCGCAAAAACAAAAGACATAAAAGTGATTATACCATTGGAAAATTCATAGTTATGGGATGAAGTCTCCTCTTCCCATTGCTTCCAGCCGCGGATCTGCTTATATGAATAATCATGAAGTCATAATCGAATGCAGTTTTTGCCAAACACCCTAAGTTGATAATCAAACATACACCCAAGCATCCTTAGCATAGAAAGCACAAGGAAGTAAAATGACAACTTGACCAAGAGTCAAATGACTTTAATTTCATTGTACCTTTAGCCTTCCAAGAGCCATAGTAATAGCACTGTAAGCAACATGTAAAACAGCGAGAAAGAATATAAGTATGTGCAGTTGGTGCAGTCCATCAACGGTTATTATCGGTACTTTACCCTGTCAAAATGTGAGAAAATTACAATTAAGTATGAATTGGTTCTTAAAATTATGTTCTTCGGATAAGTATTGTTCATGAGAACTGTCTCGTATCAAAACTAGTAAAAAGGCAGTTCGACCATCAGGTATTAGACTCTCCTAGTTCCTTTCTTTTCCTTCTCTAAAATGAAACTCGGGAATAAGGGTAACTAGTAATAGTATCGGGTAGATATTGAAATATTGTGGTCTATATAAACCACATCTTATGTGACCCTAATTACACAATTACAATCTAAAACAATCCCAACCATTGGTTTATCCTCAGGAATGTTTTTGGTCCGGTTTTGACTGGCTTATAGGTCAAGTCGTGAGCAAAACCGTTATTAATAGTTTTTAATCTTATAAACCAAAACAAAATCGTTTGAAGAATGAAACCAAACCATACTGTTACTACATCTTGGCTGCGGCTTCGTTTCACTATTTGTGCTTATTGGGTTTTCGTAACAAATTTTGGCATGGGTTGGGTTGACCCAATATTTGACATGTACTGATTTTTAGATAAAACACGAATTTCTTTTTGGTGACCATGAGAATCCTTAGCGAAAACTCACGGCCCCACCAATACCTACAAACCGGTGAGGCCACGTAAAGCACAACTTACATAGGCAAGTGGCCGCCTTCAAGGAATTATGAAAGGAAAATACAAATTTAGGTAAAGAGCAATAATCTTATACAAGGATAAAACTTCTATTAATAAGTAACATAGTATCATATTATTGATTTTGATATAGTTTTATAAACAAATCCTTAAACCGGATCATTCAGTATGGTTTGGAGGAAAAAACCACCCGTTTGAAAAACAATGACCGGGTTAGTTGGTTTCACCGGTTTAAACTGGACCATAAACACCCTACCGATCATGAAGAACACTTGCATATTCAAATCAAAATTACCTTTTCACAAGTGGAACTCAAGGATTCGGCTAACGATCTACGCCCATCATACGAAAGAAGCAATCTGTGGCTCACTTCTCCTTCTTTCTCAGATTTATTCCTCACCGGACATGGCAGCATTGTATCAGCTACTTTATCGGGGATGCATATTTTGGCAATGTAATATTGACTAAAAGTCAATATTAACGAAATAAACCCCAGAACCATCAATTCTACACATTCCCAAATGATCAAATTTTTAAATCAACAACTTAATGGTCAAAGTCAATAAGAAATATGATGATATTTACCGGCTTTAACCTTCTCCAATGCTTCAAACATAGCTTTCTTCCGCTTTTCTGTGAAAAACTGAATGAAAGATTCATATTATCTCATTGCAAATGAAGAATTAACCCAACTCACTGAAAATAAACACAAATTTGTGAAAAATACAAAAAAAGGTTTATAAACTTTATATGCAACATTTGCATCTAAAGGGTCAAAGGGTGTGTACCTACTTAGTCGAGTTCAAAGGGTGATGCATAGTAATGTTATGACCCGGGATCTATAGACGTAATTTTAAAAGACTTAGTTTTGCGATGTAAATTCATAACATTAAATATATATTCTAACTGACCTTCAAAAAACTTGTTTGAATTCATATATACACAATTTTTAAGAAAAAAAATGTAGGATAAATTTAGAAAGATCACCACAAAACAAATGGTACTAAAAGTGAAGGAAAATAAGGATAAATACCTACCTTTCCAAGTTTGTGAAGAAGCTTTTCCAAAGCAATGGAGATAATGATGATGATGGTACAAACTCCAGCAACGGCCCAAGTGGGTGTTTGATCAAGTTGTCGTGTACCCTCACTCGTATCTCCCGCCATTTTCAAACAACACAATTAGATAGACGATTTTTGATGATTTAGAGAGCAGAAGTAATTAAGGTTTATGAATGAGACATTGGTTTTACATGTATGAATTAGTTGGTTGAAAGAAAGAAAAGTATATGATTAGTTAGTGATGAAGTTGTGATCGAGCAGTAATGGCGGAGTGTTCGGAGTCGGTGGAGAATAAATTATATGTGGATGGATTTGAATATTATAGCCGTCTGGTTGTATAAGATGTGGAAGCTTCGCTGGGTTACAATGGCAGTGCCGAATCAACCTCGCTTTGACTTTCTTCTTGTAATGGAGAATGTTGCTTACATCGCCCATGAGGTTCAAACAAATGCAAAAGGGCCCTTCCTTATATGTTGGTGGAATAATTCCCACTACACCTATTTAAGAATAGGTGAATCTTACACTAGGAGGCATGGAGGGGGAAGGTGTGGTTCTAACCAAGCATGAAGGGGCGGAGTGGCTAGATGGTGGTGGACGTGGTGTGGTTTCCACACCTTCGGCATGGACACGTAAGCGTAGATCTTTATGATAAATTTGCACAGTATGGAATAAAGTCTTTCTCGTCATTATTCGATCATTAATTTTATTTAATTTGTATTTATTATAAATTTATAAAACATAACAAATTTAAAATAAAATTAAATAAGTAAAAATAATAATTAAGATAAAACATAAAAAGTACCATTAAACTAGAATTAAAAAAATTACAAACCAACTTAAAGAAAACACTACTAAAAAGGTATGAAGTTGAAAAAAGTAGGATTAATCACGGCCTCTCAAAATTCTTCAAGCCGAAACGTGACCAAAACTAGTATTATGAAGACGTTGGAACTTGTCACGCACCACGTCAATCGCTTCATCTTCATTTTAGCTTTCTTCGCCGTTCAATGCATTGTTAAAGAGCCTCTCAAATGCTCCACACTTTGTTCGGGAACGAAAAACCTTGAATGATGAACATTACGTTGGTTTTCACCCACTTGTTGAATGAATTTTGTCAAAACCGCCTTCCAAAAAAACTTTGAGGCTGCCCTTGCTCGACGACATGCACCCAATCCATAGCCAAAGCGATGTCGTCTTACTCGATCCAACAGCGTGCCTTTTGAATATTGATGAACAAAAATATTGAGAGTGGAAGAATATAGAGTGAGTTATGTGAAAGTTTTGAAACGAGTTGTGGTTTAAGTGTGTGTTTACAAAGGTTTTAAAAATAAAAAAATAATAATATTTTATTTAAAATTGTACCTTTACACGACGGTAAGAATTGAAAGGGTCCCACGACTTGACCCTTTAATGCTCGCGAAAGGCTTGGTGAAGGCTTTTATGTCCTCCCATCATAACACCCCCACAGCATTGTTGAAGGGTACGCTATTGAGCTGAGGTGGCAGGAGAGTAAGCCTACACCAACTAAGACTGCGGGGTATGGGGCGTGGGTTGGCTGAAAACGCCCAAGCCACCACCCCGGGTGGGCATGGGTTTGGGCGTGGCCCCTTTGGCGTGGGATTCAGCCCGGGCGTGGGGCGGGCTAGCAAGTGACATGGCATGCTCTAAATGGCCAAACCAAATTCATGCCCCCCAACCCAAGCCCCACCATACCCCATGGGCGTGGGTTTTGGTGGTGGGTTTTTTCCCATTCCACGTGTCAACATATGCCCCAACCCAAGCCCCCCATACCCCGCAGTCTAAGCATTTTACTTGTTCAATCAATGACGTGACATTGCTTAATTCACATTTTGTTTTTGTTTTCTAACTTTTTTAACATATATATTTTTTATAAAAGAAGTTGAATAAGGTGTTGTGATATGTTTATTTTATCTACACATGTTTTTTAGAGAATAGATCTCACCTGAACAAGAATGAGTAGTTTATGATTATTGATCTAAAGTAGAATAGGACTAACATTTTCCGTTAAATTAAAAAAACTTAAAGCCAGTCGTGGACGGACCCCATGTTGCTCAATTGCATGGGGTCACCCGCACCCATGAAAAAAATGGTAGTACATATACGATAAAATCATAACCGCTTGCCATGAAATCTTAATACCAAGAACAGAAACACAAAAAACGTCGCTGCCATTTAAGCAATGGGAGTTGCAGGCAGATGTAGCCTGTAATAGATGGTATTTCAGTTATAGTCAAGGGATGATCAAATGATTGAATAGAAATGTGATAGGGTCGTTTGGTGTTTCTTAATGGCAGCATCGCTAGTGTTTTTCCTTAGTCATGGTTTCACACAAAATAGAGATATTGAAAACAAAGAATGGCAGCAAGCGTATTGTGGGAGAAAATTAAAAAAATGAAGGGATCTTAAACGTATTAAGGTTTCGTCTCCTATTAAATCTCGATTTCGCGTGAACAATTTTTAGAAATTCTTAGGCGGTCGGGTGTGGGCACGGGAAGCACCACGAGGAGCTGAGATGGCTTCGGTCCCCACCCCCTCCCCCCTCGACCTACCTTCGGTGCGCACGAGGTTCCTCCCCCGACCACCCCGATGACATGCTTTCCAACTTTTTGAATTTCAAGCGTTGCATAACGGCTATTTAAAAAAATCAACTTTTTTTTTATTTTAAATCCTATATATACCTCACTTTTATACCAAAAAACTTACCACACTCTCTATCTTTTATACATTCTTCTCCTCCATCTATATAATCTTTATAAAAAATAGTTGCCATGAGTGCTTCATCGGAAGAGTAACACGTTGTAAACTTTTCAGTTAACACGATGATTGAGACATCGAAAATTATTGTTGAGATGAAAGAAGATAGCGAAGACGAAGGAACTTCACAACCAAAAACAAACTGCGTTAAATAGAGATCACGAAGGTATATTATTTTTTTTACAATTTATATTTTTAAACTTAATTGGTGTTATAAATTTTGTTATATTTTTAGGATTGTTTTTTGTAATTTATGACATGGTGCGGAGTGTGGTATAATTTTTGATATATTTTTAAGCATTTTTACTCGTTTTATCAAGCTTTAAATTTATAAAACATGATATAACACTATCAGTTTATACAACACGCTAAAGCAAGTGCACTCATCGTTGGCGTAGTATAGTGATGGTAAGATACTGAGGTCGTCCAAGGACACAAGAGCTTTTAATATCGAAATATCGTCAACGTCTAATCTAACCAAATTTTTGAGAAAAAGATTTTTAGTAATTAAAATAAAGGAAGAAACTAAAATAATAAAAGAAACAAATAGACAAGAAAGAATCACTTGGTTCCGACTTACCTTTTACGTATCCTTCGATGATTTACGCACTTTGGGTCTTTTAAGAGATTATCTTAGTTATAGTGGCATGTCCCTCTTTTGGAGGCAAAGCTACCCTCGGCCACATTGGTCTGAGTCAGCTCGTAAGGCCGGAATATTGAAAGATGATTAAGTAAGTTATTAATGCAAAATGTGACATGACCCTCTTTTGGAGGTAACGCTACCCTTGGCTATATTGGTCTAAGTCAGCAGGGATACAGTCCTTCAAGGCTAGTTTAATGTTTTAATAGTAGTTTATTTATAAGGGATTCAAGGTGTTCTTACTTCCCCCGATTTGATACTATCTGTCTTAAAGGAAGTCCTAACAAGCTTGAATCAAGTCCTCGCAGGATCTATACACTGAACGAGTCAAGAATTTTACCCGAACCACTCTTCTAACCCCCTTTCAGGCAGTTAACGCGCTTTATATAGATTGTAAAGATACGAATGAGTGAATCAACAAAACATGAAGAGATGATAGAACAAAATTCACTTTCATTATAAAAAACTAGTTATTAAAGTCATTAATACATACCCAATTAAAAAGTTAACCAAAGCTTGGAAATCAAAAGTAATACATAAAAAAACTTGTCTTCACCAAGTGATGTAAGAGATTAGTCAATCATGGCCTTTGTTTGATAAAAACTCTTATGATCAATCTTGGATCCCAAGACTACTACACACACTCTAAAGATGGATGATGGAGGAATGTGGTGGTATTTTGGTGGTGGAGTGGTAGCAGGTGTGAGAGAAGTAGTTTGCCAATGGATGGATTGCAATTGAACCATGCACCTATATTTATAGCTGGAAACGGACTCTTCACACTGCCCCGTGCCCGGAGGGCACAACCCCATTTCTCCTTCTTCTCTGTCTCCATTTAATGTATTGTGCCAGTTCGTATGCTCACACGACCCCGTGTGTCAACGGCACGGCCCCGTGGCCTTGTACTTGCTGTACTATTGAAGATTTTGCATATCTATGAGTTGACCACGACCCGTGTTCATGGGGACACGGCCCCGTGTCTCTTGTCTGCTTCAGTTTATCTTTTCTTTCATGGAATCTAGAGTGGGCACGACCCCATACCTTGGTGGCACGGCCCCGTGCTTGTCTTCTGATTTGTTGTTTTTGGTCTTGAAGCTCGGAGGGTCAGTATGAAGTGTCAACTTCTCATCTCTTGTATTTATGTTGGTTTTTGCTGTTAATTTGTTTCTTTTGTACATTTAAGCTCTTTTAATCCTGAAAATCAAAAGTACACAAAGAAACACATTTTTTCTAACATTAGTACATAAAATGGTTGATTTTATACCTTATTTGATATAATTTATATGTTGCATTTGGTGCATATTAATTTATTAAAGTTACTTTTCAAACTTTATTTAAGGTACACATGATCGTTTGATGGGTGACTATATTGCTGAAAACTGTGTGTACACTGCTGAATAATTTAGGCGACAGTTTTGAATGAGACGTCGATTGTTCGTACATATTGCCAATGATTTGGCTAATTATGATGAGTTTTCACATTCCACTACGATGTTAGGGGGAAGGGGTTTTACTACGTTTCAAAATGCACTTCTGCACTTCATCAGCTAGAATGAGTCGGGAGTGTTTGTATGAATTTTCCAAAGGTATCGTGAACCTATATAGCAATGTGTATTTGCATAGACCAACGAAGAAGGACATCGAAAAGCTTTATGTTTTTCATGAAAAGAGACATGGATTTCCTGGCATGCTAGGAAGTATTGATTGTAGGCATTGGCCATGGCATAATTGCCCTAATGCATGGCGAGGGGTATTTATGTGTGGTGATACAGAGCACCTATCAATAATGCTAGATGCCATTTGCTCATAAGATTTATTAGTTTGGCATGCCTTTTATGGAGTTGCTGGTTTAAACAACGATTTAAACATTCTTCTCTCATGCTTAATGTGGTGTCATATAGGCACGGGTATTACCTAGCTGACAATATATACCCAAGCTATACGCCTATTGTTAAAACTATACAAGATCCCACTGATGAAAAAAGAACAAAAATTGCGAAGTGCTAAGAAGCGGCAAGAAAAGATGTCAGACGGTTGTTTGGTGTGATAAAGTCACGATGGGGGATAATACAACAACCGGCTCGTGCATGGGAACCAAAAATATTGAGATGCACTATGTGTAACGCCCTGCTTTTTCGTAACTTTCCCTATTTAGGAAGCAAGTCTTGTATTTCTATTTTCGAAAATTTGTAATCTTGCGTTATTATATTTCGTTTCAAACAATTGTAAATCTGAGACTTCGATCGTAATAAAATTTATCTTTTGTGTGAAATATTCATTATCTATACATGTTTATACATTGATACGTGTTGCGATAATCGGGTTATACATTACCAATCTCGAATTCATACGCGCAACCGATACCCGACATACTAGTACTCATAATTTATACGTGTCTGTTAACTACTAAATACATGGTTAAATTCTGATAATAAAACAATAATAATAATAATAATAATAATAATAATAATAATAATATACTAATAATATGTAATATTATGTCAACTTAAGATTTTTTTTGAAACGTAAACTTCATTCACAACAAGCCGACCCAAATCGGGCCTACCCAAAACACTACAAACAAAATACATATTTACAAAAGAAACCCATTCTTCCCAACTAACCCCTTTATACTTTGATCTGTTAGAAAACCATAGGAAACTTAAAGCTTTAATCTCACTCAAAATCCTATCGATTCTAACCGGATTATTCGAAAAGACCAACTTGTTCCTAGCACGCCACAGGCTCCAGCATAACAATGATAATACCGTACACCGCCTCCTTCTTTTTAGCCGAAGCAGGAAAGGATTTATGAATATCGAGGAGGTCCTTGATCGAGAAAGCAAAAATGAAGGGGATCTTGCACCATGAACTAATGCCGTTCCAGACCACTGAAGACACTGAGCAAGCAGTAAGGATATACTCAGCGGTTTCGTCCGCTGAATTACACAAAGGACAGCTCGGCTCTTCAATAAACACATTCCTGTTTCTCAAGGCGAGCATCGTCGGAATTTTTTCCATTTCCGCTCTCCAAAGATGAATGTTGCACTTATCAGGAACCCAGTCACACCATTCAAACACGAAATTGTTACCCGGGTTCCTGCCCGAACTAATAAGGGACTTGACAACCTTAACGGAAAACGTACCGTCGTTCCGAGGAGACCAAGCCCATTTGTCTGCGTTTTCATAGATTTGCACCGATTCCAGTAGATCACATAGCTGCAGAAAAGGCGCTGACAGACCGAGAGCAGCCACATCTTCTTTCCAATTCCACGCTAATTTCACTCCCCCTTCTGAATCTTTCAAACGCTCAGCAACAGAACACTTCTTGGCAGCCTCTAACCGGAACAATTCGGGCAACCTCACCTTGAGCGGTTCGTTTATTAGCCAAGTATCCAGCCAAAACGAAATATTGTTATCGTTCCCAATGACTCCTTTTATATAATTCTTAATCTGATTACCTCCCACTTTGACATTAATAAGGACTTTAACAATATTATTCCACACTCCGTTCTGCGAACTTTTGATCGGGAAACCATCCCAGCCAACCCGACTACTGTGGAGCGCAACAACAACTTTTTTCCATAGACTATTGTTCTCCATTTTAAAACGCCATCCCCACTTGGTAAGGAGCGAAACATTCACGTCAGAAAGTTTATTAAGGCCCAAACCACCCTTTTTTAGGACACGAGACCCGATCCCAATTGACCCAATGCATCTTTTTTTCCTCTAACGACCCTCCCCATAAAAATTTCTTAATCATAGATTCAAGATCCGCGATCACCATCTTAGGGGCTTTGTATAACGAAAAATAGTAGCACGGCAAGCTTTCCAAAACCGACTTAATGATGACGACCCTTCCACCAATCGAGAGCAATTGAGATTTCCACTTAGCTAACCGGTTGCGAAAAATATCATACACAGGGCTCCAGTTAACTATCCTATTCATGTTCGCCCCAACCGTAAGGCCAAGGTATTTAAATGGTAAATAATCCGGTCTGCACCCCACCACAGTAGCCAAGTCAATGATACTATCCGTTTCTACGCCAATACCATATAAGTTGGATTTATCGATATTGATTTTAAGACCTGAACATATGTAGAAAACCCGAAGAATTCTCACTATGTTAACCACTTCCTGCTTATCCCACTCACCCATAACAATAGAGTCATCCACATAAAGGAGATGAGAGATGTTGGGGCCATCTAAGGGAGTGGAAATACATTTAATGAGGGCTACTTTTTTGGCACTGTTAATCATGCACGACAGAGCCTCCATTACAACAAGGAAAAGGAACGGCGAAAGCGGATCTCCCTGTCTCATCCCTTTCTCACATCTAAAAAGAAACGTGGGAGCCCCGTTGACTAACACAGACGAAGAGGCAGACTTAAGAATACCCAAGGTCCATTTACACCACAGCTCTGGGAATCCCATTTGGGATAAAATACTGATGACGAACTGCCAATTAACATTGTCGTAGGCCTTTTCGAAGTCGATCTTTAGGAAAAAAGCCTTCTTTTTATTCTTTTTAATCCAGGAAATGAGTTCGTTGACGATCAGAGGGTTGTCTAGAATGAATCTCCCCTTGAGGAAGGCCGATTGGGAAACCGAAATAACACCGTCCAAGACCATTCTCATCCTATTCGCCAAAACTTTAGAGATCACCTTACTAATTACGCCAACCAAGTTAATTGGTCTATAATTATTGAGCGATACCGGATCCGGAATTTTAGCTATAAGCGCTATGAATGAAGCACCACAACCATCATTAATCACACCGTGATTATGAAACCATGCGAAGATTCTTGAGAAATCATCTTTGAATATTTCCCAAAAGTGTTTGATAAATTTGAAGGTAAAACCATCGGGGCCGGGGGCCCGATCTTCTCCACATTCGAAAACCACACTTCTTATCTCAATCTCAGAAAAAGGCTCGATTAACAAGTTGGCTTCGACTTCGGATAACCTTTTGATGTTGCTACAATGCAAGGACGGCCTAAGCTTGATACTCTCTTTGAATTTTTCTCGGAAGAACGAAAAAATCTCTTTTTTAATTTTCACCGGTTTGGAACACCATTCTCCGTCGATAGATAGACCATGAATGTTATTCGAGGCTTTCCTGTTATTAACCAAAGCATGGAAGAACTTAGAGTTCTCGTCACCATCGACTGCCCACTTAATGCGGGCTCTTTGTTTCATATCCGCTCTCTTCTTATCATCAATATCTTGAATAATTTTCCTGTTTTCCGACAAACCCCATTCCCCCTCTTCCGATAGATTTCTCAACTCCATTTCTTCTTCCACCTTTTCCAGTTCCGAAATAGCCAAAGATTCACTTTCTCTTTCCTTAGCTAAAAATTCGTCTCTCCAAATTTTAAGAAAATCTCTGATACGAGCGAATTTAGACTTGAGAAACGAGTCGGGAGGCTCAAAAGCCTGCATATCTTCCACAGCTGCTAAAACAGTCTCCTCAAAACCCTGATTCCCAATCCAAGAATTATAGACTCTAAAGGGCCGGGGGCCGAAGTTGAGATCTACCAGCTCGAGAACAATTAGGCAGTGATCGGAATAACGGTTAGACAAGGCTCTCACACACGCTGAAGGCCACTTGTTGAAAAATTCCGAACACACCAGGAAGCGATCTAACTTGCTTAATTTTTTACCATTGTCTCTAATACATGTAAAATTCCTCCCCTGCATCGGGTATTCAAGCAGCCCATTTTCAAAAATAAAGTTGTTAAAATTTTCGGCACAAACAGGTTTGAAATTGGAGTGCTTCCTTTCCAAGCTCGATCTAACCGCATTAAAATCGCCCACAATAATCCACATACCTAACGAAGGCTCGATAATATTGGTGAGCTCGCCCCATAACTGAAGTTTCGACGCCGTACTTTGGGGGGCATAGACATTGATAAGGTTAATCGGAATTCCGCTGCCCACCACAGAACCTTTAAGCAGAATATAGTATCTTTCCTGAAAGCTGGATTCAATTTTAAAAACTTTGGGATCCCAAGCACAGATTAAACCACCCGATAGCCCCTCCAAAGCTGAGAAAACAAAATTGAAGTTGCTGTTACCCCAAATCCTCGAAACCGAAGATCTAGACACAGAAGAAACCATAGACTCTTGAAGAACAACCATACTAATTTTTTTTGAGATCCGAATATTTTTTACCCAATATGCTTTCGCCTCACCTGAGATACCCCTAATGTTCAAAGACATAAAATTCATGGGTTCACCACATTCATTCCTTCTTTCCTGATTGTCTCGTTTACCAACTCGATGTGATTGCAAAGATCCACCCCCACAGATTTCCCCATATTAATTGTGTCCCTAACCACATCAATTAAAGCAAAATTGGCACTAACCTCTGTTACTGGTCGATCCTCCCTTTCTTTCGGTCTAGAGATCTCCGCTGTGTTAAGGTGAGAAAAGGTTCCCGAATCAGCTTGAGTAACCTGGTTTGCGGCCTCATCTTGTCCCGAGACAGACTGTTCTTCAACAACAACTTTACCCGAGGCCGAGCACAAAGAACCTTCAGCAGCGTGTAAATTAAGGTCAAACTTAAATTCCGAGTGTTCCCTAAGACGTTTTTTGGGCCTGGGGTCCGAGACTGGGCTTACAATGGCACAGCTAGACGGTTTTTTAATTCTAGGCCTTGGTTTTCTAGAAAGCAGATTGGGCCTACCCAAATTAAAATTAAAACTACTGGGCTCCTAACAATAATCCTTTCTTAAACTCAGTGGGACCCCACCCAGACTATTCAAATTCCCTCCAACCTTGGAATTGTGAACAACATTATTACCACTTGTGGTTCCAACGTAAACAGAATCTGGTCCGCCGCCCTCATAATGACCATCCGGCTGTTCGCTTTCTCTCACCGGCGAAGTAACTTCCGGCACTACAATTTCCGGTACACCGTCGACATCGTCCAACACATTGACCACCCTGACCGTAGAGCCGTCTTCGTCATCACTCGAAGTTTCATTCCCTTCTTCGCTCCTGCCTTCCGACTTATCGAATCCATAGTTCACCTTCAACCTTTCTTCTTCTAACAAGCAATCAGGAACCCATTTCTCTTGTTCTTCCACAACCCATACCTTGAACTTCTTTTTTCTCCACATTAACGTCGCCGAGCCATAAATACTAGAACCATCATCCACCAAAACACCTAGATACGAGGAGGACAGATCCCAGTCGTCCAAAGACAGTTGGGAGCCTTTGACCACCTTCCCGAATAAAGCTGCAATGTCATTAAACACTTTATTCTCAGCTAGATGTAAAGGTACACCCTGAAACTTCAGCCAAGCCAACCTTTCATACGCCAGAGTCTGACCAGACCAAATGTCAAGAGACACGAACCACTCTTTCCAGAGCTTCACGTTGAGGACAAAAACAGAAGCGTCTATGTCGTCTTCGAATGAGATCATCATGTTTAATCCCCCAAGATAATGCAGATTGAAACCATTGATCTTAGCCGCAGTTAGTAAAACCTTCAGATTAATCAAGCTATCGAAGTCTTTCACTCTCCCCACCACCGCTCTGCCTTGCATGTCAAAAAATGCACTAGTCTCGTTGTGAGCTTCCACTATCTTATCTTCGTCCACAACATGCGTGTCCGAGTTGGATGGCATGTCAAAATTATTCAACAACGCCGCCGAAAATGAACAGCCATTCCTCACGAACGCCTCCCTCCTTGGGTTCTCAAAAACTCTGTTATCTTTCCGAGGTGCAGCCTGCGGCTTCGGAGGTATAGCCCTATGTTCTTCCCCCGACTCATTCTCCTTCGCAAATCTTGCACGATTAATAGTAAGTTTAGAACCCCCCAGGTTGAGGCCCTGCATGTTCCGTTCCAATTCTTTCCAGTCGATGACCCCCTTGAAGCTCACAAAACCGAATTTTAAACCCTCTTTGGATCTCTTCCTTGCAATGAACGAACCCGCAATCTCACCATATTTTCCGAGAAAGGTTGCCAGGTCCCATGGCCTGCACCCCTCAGGAATGTTTGACACGTAAAACTTGATAATCCTTGATGCCATAGACCAATAGAAAGGAGAAGAAGACGAGGTAACTGTTGCCGCCACCCCACCGCGAATGGATGTATCCGAATCACTAGCTAGGAAGAAAGGTATAGTCTGAATCACAGACAGCGTGTGAATCGATTACCTCGCTTACTAGATAGATAACTTCAACATCGTCGAGCAAGTAGGGTTCCGGCCGGTAGAGAGAATTAGGTTATAAAAGAAAAAAATAGATAAGCTGATACTTGTGCACATAAGTCAGCCATCTTTTTCATGCATGCTTTTGGTCATTGTTAAATTAGTTGAACCATGTATAATATCTTATATAAATCTTTTGGATTTAATGTTACAAAAAAATAATAAATAAATAAATACATGGTGCGACCCAACTACCAAGGCAGAAGGAATTGTTTGTTGATTATAATTTCCCAATCTCATGACACCACATTTAATTAAATGGATGGTAGGTAAATTATTTATCCAACATACATAATAAATAAATTACACTACCTAAAGTTGAACCAGTCAAAAGAAATAAAAACATCACATAATAAATAAATTACACTACCTAAAGTTGAACCAATCAAAAGAAATAAAAACATCACATATCACAGATTACGGCCGCAACTATATGTGAGTTTATTATTTTTTTTTATGCTAAACAACCAACTAACTATCTTAAATGATTACCCAACTTAACCCTAATCCTTCCCCCTATAAATACAACTTAATCTCAGCCTCCCTACAACTTTTGCAACAATCTAATCACTCCCAAATAAACCAAAAACGCAGCTGAATTCTGAAGTTCGGACAGAAGGACACTCCTTCACTAAAGTGAGCATAACTCACTCAATACTTGTCCGATTTAGTCCATTCTTTTTCCTATGTGCTTGGATTGACCTTAGTTTCAATTTCATGGGTTTCTTCACAGTAAATAAGTCCCTAGAACTCAGGCAAAAAGGCTCCAAAGTTCACTGTTCGTTTTGTTTTGAATCAAACCTTGTTTATACTTGTGCAAACTTGAGTTTAACTCACTCAAACCCACATCCTTATGCTTATAACTGCTTCTATGGTTAGTTAAGCTTAAAAACGGGGCTGAGACATACGAAATCAAAGGTTAATCCTCAAATACTTTCTGTTTTATTTAGGGTTTTTAACCCACAAGTCATGTTCAAGCTTCAAGCTTGATGAAGGTGTGATTATGGAACAACTTGGGTTGTCCAACATAGAATCCCCACATTACTTGCTGATTTCTCTTAGTATAGTTGTTTCTTATTCTTGTATTGATATTAGTTCATGACCCTCCTTGTATGTTTTTACATCAAGTGTAGTGGTGAACCATAAGAGGTACCTAAATGGAAGCTTGTTCTTCCTACCTCCTACATGAATTCTATGACACAATAGAGGTACCTAAATGAAGATTTATCTTCTACCTCATGCTTGACTAATGGACTAAATAATACATACAATACTTATACATATATATACTATTCGAACCCTTGATGGTGGACTTGTGTTCATTCGTCAAGATATTAAAATAACATCATCTAAGACATAAGACTTGTTACGATTCTAATGAGTATATTACTCATGAAAACATTAACCCTTGAGGTTTCATAGTGTCAAGAACAAGTACTTGGTGTTAAAGGATGATTACTTTCGAATACCTATATTTTTGTGTTTTAACTTCCTAAATCCCTACACGAACATATTCAACCTTCTAACCTCATCAACTTCGTCACATTGGATAATCGGAAAGCATATGCAAATTTTGTGAGTATACTCGCAACCCCCTTTTTATGTTTACCACTTTTTGGGGTGTAACATGTTAAATTATTAAATCACACTTAAACTTATTCTTTATGCAATGCACGAAAACAATCCTTATACATGAATACTATGTTGCTATACTTGATGTTTATACATGGACCATACTTATGTGATATGTTTTAGTCATTAGCTTTCACGAGCCTCCATTTGACATGTATAGCGCAATAGGAGTAACGCACCGCCCGTAGACTAGTGGTCATGTTGAATTATATCGTTTTTGCATTAACAGAGGATTGGCTAGAAATATTGCATGCCATGTTAGGTTGATCTTGTATAAACTAAGTTGCCATGTGGATTCGTTTTTAAACGTTTATACTTATACTTATTCTTAAACTTGTCGCATTTGCTTTTGCATTGAATTGTATTTTAAACATGTTACAGGTTGAGGATTGATGATGCTATGAAAATGGACTAGCAAAGATGCCTAGATACACACTTAGACGTTTAGGTTTAGAGTGTTGTATAAATTTTGTTATGTTATGTTGAACAATGTTGTATTTGAATTTCTTGTAATGTTTTGACAATTTATCTATGAAATGAAAACAGTTGAATTAAATATTGTCACAATTAGTGTTATGAAGTCTCTTGCAATCTATTTCGTCTCACTCCGATGTTTCCGCCATCGGTTGAGGTGTAACAGATTTGTATCAGAGCCATAACTATAGGGAATTAGGAAAAGTAGGAATGCTTTTGCCTAGTCTATAGTTTTGGAGCCTTATTCTTACGTTTTGCTTGAAACTACATGCATGCCACTTTATGTGTTTCTTATTTATTCTCTTTAAGCCTTTTAAACATATATGTCGTTTTATCCATATGTATCATACTTGACATGCTATTCCTACATGTTAATACTTGTTTATTTACGTGATAATAATTGCTTTAATATTCCATCCTTTATGTGCCATTCTCGTCATGTTTATACTTGTTTGTTTAATCTTCAACATACGCTTTTCCTCATACATTTTACTCGACTATTCTAAATCCACAAACACTCGTATTATACAAACGAGACAACTTCACCAAAATATGCGTGAAACCCACAATTTGGTGAACGACTCTCAATCTACCTATTCTTTTTACACGAGATTCGTCATCAAGTTAGGAGTGAAGTCCTCACCTTGATGAAGAATTTCAATTTCAAATTCTAGTGGACCCTCGTCAACGTGTCGAAATTAAATTTTGACCCGACGAGTACCAACCACACTTAGGGCACGAAATCGCCAAGTTAGGGGTGAAACCCGCATCTTGTCGACTAGTCCCACGCCTTGATTTTTCATAAATCCCGCCAAGTCTCGAACTTTCAATTGAATTGGGACATGTAGTAACCGGAAGGGTGAATACCGTTAACCGATGTATCGGCGAGAGTACACCACCTATTAGGCCAAAGCATGCTCCTCAAATTCAAAAGACCTTTCGACCACTTGGTTAGTCAACATTCTGTTTTGGAGCCATCCAAGTTTTAATCGAATTACGTTTTATTATTCTCGATCATTTATGATACAATTCCCTCTTTTTGAATTCAAATTATTTTCAAAATTTCACTTTTAATTATATATCGTACAAATACTTTTTCATATATTTATACATTATTCACATACATGATTTCACATAATTTTATTTATATCCCTTGTAACAATAAATGGAGGCATATTGATGTGCGTAAGTGTGTATAGTTTTTAATGTATATTTTAAGCCCTTTTACACTTTTTAGCCAAGTTTTAAATTTATAAAACACGATATTTACTAACACTAAACACACATATGGGCAAGTGCACCCATCGTGGACGTAGTATAGTGTTGGTAAGATAACGAGGTCGTCCAAGGACACAAGAGCTTTTAGTACCGGTTTATCCTCAACGTCTAATCAAATCAAAAAGTTAGAAAAAGATTTTAAACTAGAAAAATAAAACTAACTAAAATGCTAAAAATAAAAATAAAAGTAAAAACAGATAGACAAGATGAATCACTTGGATCCGACTCGTGTATAGTGTAACCTTTGATTATTTCCGCATTTTTGCACTTTTTAAGAGATTATCTTAGTTATTGTAGTAGGCCCCTCTTTTGAAGCTGACGTTATCCTCAACCCAGTAGTTTGAGTCAGCAAGGATACAATCCTAAAGAGTCGGATTATTGAAAGATAATTAATTAAGTTATTAATGCATAATGTGGTAGGCCCCTCTTTTGAAGAAGACGTTACCCTCGGCTAAGTAGTCCGAGTCAGCAGGGATACAGTCCTAAGTATCCGGGTTAAAGTTTCAATAGTAGTTTAACTTATGAGGGGGTCAAAGAGTTTGGACCCCCGCCATCCAATACCGATGGGTATTGAAGGAGGTCCTACTAAATTTGACCCAGGTCCTTTGCAGGATCTATAGACTGAACAATGGCAAGACTCTTACCAAACCGTTCCCTTAACCCCCGACCAGGTAGACAACATACCTCCATATAGACTGTGGAGATATGAATGGTGAAAATCTTTTATTTTATATAGACAGTAAAATAATGCCAAGACACCACGGACAAACGATAAGGAAGAATCACCTTTAACATAAGAAACTAGTTATTAAAGTCATTAATACATAACCAAATAAAAAGTGCGAAAAGATTAAAAATAAAAAGTATTACACTAAACACTTGTCTTCACTAAGTGATGTAAGAGACTTAGGCAAATATGGCCTTTGTAACACCCTAGTTATTTAATATGTAAATACCAACGATTAGATGTGTAGTTAAGACTACACATGCTATAAAAATACGGGTTTATTAAAACTTTTATAAATCATAGGTTATTCTACAAAACATGGTCGAATTCGTTGATTAAAATCTACAACGTTGCAATGTGCGGAAGCGTGTATCTTTGTCGTGTTCGGTTCTTCGCTGAGCTTGATCGTCTCCCGGCACCCCAGAAAGTACCTACATTTCATAAACATGAAATGCTTTAGTCATACGGTATTTAAAACGCATTTAAACGAGTCCGGAAAACAACTGATCAAAATATACATTTTTGTACGGGGTCCACCGTAAATTACGGTGGACACCGTAATTTACGGTGGTCCTTGTTTTGACTTGTTTTCACCGTAAATCAGAAGAGATTCACCGTAGCATTTTTCAACTCCACCGTAAATTACGGTGGACACCGTAATTTACGGTGGCACCTGCATTCAGCTTCTCAAATTTGCCGCAACTTGACACGAAATCTTTCGTATCTTTCAAACCGCTTATCCGTTTGACCTACCGTTTCTTCCTACATGTTTGTAATTTGATTCTCCATCATATGGAGTTAAAATCCGACATCCGGCTTGATAAAATTCAAGACTTTTAAGTCTTCGGCTTATTACTCTTTTACCAAAATTTGACCCGTTCGTGATTTTATCAAACATACAAGTTTGTTTGACCCTTATTTCTCATAAACCTATTAAATTCAAGGATATCTAACATATTGGGTTCCAATTATAGAATTATATACATTCTTTAACCCATTTTCACCCATATGCTTATTTGACCCGTTTGAGGTATTCAAGCATATTTTAGCACCATTTGCTTTCACTCATTTTCAAAATATATATATCCATATTTCTTAACAAAGGATCTTCCACCACAACTATATATGTGGTGGATTCGATGTGATGATTTATGTGTACCAGAATTTACCCTTCAAATAGTTATTTTACGGCAAAGACTCAAATAGAGCCATTTGACTAACGTTTTACATCTTTCAACTTCTATACTCTTCCTAAGTAATTATTTAATTGAAAAACTCATTTCCAAACAACCTTTAAGGGTTGTTTGTTCAATTTGGCCTACAAGGGCGTTTTGGTCAATCTTAGTCCTTCATTTACGACGAAGGACAATTAGTGCTTGTTTGAACCCCAAAGTCCGACCTTTTAACCATATTCTTGTTTAGAAACCAATATGTTTCTAAACACCATAATCATAACTCAAATTATTCGCTTTACCTAAAAGATAACCGAATGGCTTATTTTAACTTTGTCTAACTGTCATAAAACTCCAAATTCTACATGATGAGTTGTATTACTATACGTACCTGGCTCGGATCAATATATTGACCCATTTCAATACCTTTCCTTAGTAGCTATGTAAGCATCCATGTGCTATTTATTTCCTAAATTCATGCAACTTGACAACCCATTAGTCGATATTGTCAAAGGGTGATGATTTCACCTTTTGACCCGTTTGGTCTATATGACCAATTACCATTGTCAAATTGTCAAAATTACCATTTTGCCCTTAATGGTTATTATGATTTAACTTATATGATAACCATTAAAAGTACATGCTTCATTCGTCATAATATGATCGAATTACCGGTTTAACTCATTTTTAGCCATCATTATGTTTTCTTGTCATATTTGATTATCTTGTTCCGTACGACCACATGTCGGAACATCATATCTCAATTAGGTATTTTTCTTTATTCGTAACTAATACGACGAAAGAATATTATAAATAAATAACTAGTGTAAGATATACTTACTTTGCATCCGAATTATGCTTTTTCCACCATTCTTGCTTCGTTTGACCCGCTTCCTTTCCAAGCCTCCACCTAGCTTGTCAAGCGCCAAACTATCATCATAATTCGTAAGACGGTTATATTAGTCATCATTAATTATGACTATTCCATCTTACATATTTTCTATCACAAATACCATTCGATTTTGTTAATGGTCGGTTTGACTACTAAAAGTCAAACGCCCCTTAGCATATAAATGCACATTCAAGTAATATCTATCAATTAGTAGCTAACATGATCTTATACACTTAGTTACATGAACATGGCTACCAAATTTCATCATAACATTCAAACCCATTTCAATCATGTATGAACAAGTTCCCAAATCACTTAATTTGTTTGAGTGCCTTGTTTCTATTATCCAATATGATGATTTTAAACATAAACTTATCATCACCTTTACTATTACATAAAAACCCACTTCCTAGTTTACTTGTTAATCACATACAAGTGATATTACTTCAAGTTCTTCATGATTTCATCATTTCTAACAAAACCCACTTCTAGTTACTTATGAACTCTTAACAAAATCTCTAATTTGTTCAAGTAGTTCATTCATATGAATTAGTATGATGTTTATAAACACCATTAGGACATCAATTTCATCAATTCAACCAAAACCCACATAGCTCATACTAGGGTAATTATCAAATCCCTAGTTTTGACAACAATTCATCAAGATTTCTACTAGGGTTTGTTCCTAAACCAAGATATAATCACAATAACACTCATAGATTTAATATTCATTCCAGAATTTCGATTATGATTGTTCATCATAATCTCAAAGTATCACCAAATCATAAATTTCAACATACCTTGTGATCCCCACGACTAGGTGATCATTAATACGTGTTCATGCATTCGATTCGGGCTGGATTCGACCTTCAATTTCGTTGATTTGTTGAAGCTAGGGCTAAAGCTCCATGGGAGCTTTCTCCTGACCTTAACCACGCACGCACACACACACTTGTGTGTGTGTTGTGTTTATTTTTAAGTTTTTAATTTCAATTTCAAGTTACCCGGCTTTGGTCCCTCGTGTTTGGTTAGTTATTAATTAGATCACAACCTAATTATTTTCAATAACATTCCCACTTATTAACTAGGTTTAATATTCCTAGTGAACTTAGCGGGTTCGGGAATATTTATGACTAAGTTTATTTTAGGTCCCGTTAACTCGGGCCTTCTAAGCTTTTATTTCCTTAAAAGCTTTTATTCACTTTTTAGTTATTATTAGGATTAATTATTTAAATCCTAATATTTACCGGGTAAATTTTTACCACTAAAGGTATTTTACCCGTCTTTACTATTAACGTGGTTTGATTACCAAAGCCGTTTTCGGGGTGTTACAAGTCTACCCCCCTTAAAGAGGTTTCGTCCTCGAAACCTTTTCTTACTTAATTTATCGAGTTCAACTCCATGTATCTGCTCTCGATAATTAATTAAGCATTTTTCATATCTTAACCGATTGTTAGTATTACCAAAAAAAATATGGTAATATTCTTTTGGTTATTAATCATCTACGTATCTTACATGACATAATGCGACTGGAAATAACGTAATCTCGTTATTTCCACTAGTTTAATTAACTTAGCGATATTCCTCGCTTTCATATACTATCGAATTCTTTATGAATCCGTGACTTTGACCCGTTTAAAAGTCTTTAGTGAAATCTCTCACTTTTTGCAACGATTTCTTTTGTTTTCAATTTTATTTATTCGGTTCATTTATACCGAATCCACCGCTTACAAGCAAACCAAATTTATTTAAATGACCTTGACGGGTCTCACTAATTAGTCTTATTAGTCCAGTTACTATTTACCGCTTGCTTGGTTATAATGTGATTCTACTTCACATTACATTTCTTGACCGTGATTGTGTTATATCATGTTTAATTTATATCAAAATTTCATTTTCGAAAATATCACTTTTCGAATATATCGTCTTGCGCCTATCAGCGTCAAGACTTGTATCTTTCATGCTTACTATTTAAATTCCTATCAGAATTTATGTTTGTAAAAACATTACTTCTTACTAAAACCGAAGTTTTAGTTTTAGGATCTTTTTCTTTAACATGTGTCAATCATCCATACTGGGATATCGACAGTCCATAATTTATTCTTTTACAGCCTTTGTTTTATGCGGGGATTCTCAATTTATCCGTCGCTTTGTCTAATTAACCCTGTAAGTTTTATCGTTTTGCTCTATAGGCTATTTTATTAGACTTTCACCTCTTTAAGGCTAGGTCCTTGTAGTCTATTTCTTTTTAGTCGTGACCCGTAGGTCATATTAGTCTCGTAGACTTTTCCATTGTTTATAACCCCAAGGGTTATATTGATCCCGTAGATCATTCTTTACGCATGTCTATATTGAAATATAGATATGGTGTCAAAGCACTCTTTTATGTTTGGAAATCATTTGTTTTCACCCTTGAACTTCATTTGACCTTGACCGTAGTCTAAGGCTTCATTTGTTTACTTCCGGGCTAATCCTCCGACTTTATGACTTCTGACGTTATTTACGCGTCCGTTTGTCTCAAGCTTACCATTATCCGGCTTGCGCCTACTTATGCCATTAAGCATTTATACTTTATTCAACCCGTTCAACCTCAAAATGGTTGGATATAATTATCAAAATTTCTGTTTACGAAATTTTATGGTCTTTTAGTCATAACTCACAATCTGAGTCTTTTGACTTTAAATTCTTGTTCTCGTCTCTCGGTTTACGCATGTGTTTAAATCCTTACCCATCAACCGGGTGTTTTACCGAAGTCGTTATTATTGCAACCCTTCCGGTATGCATTAAGACCTCGCTTCATTTTTATATTCCGACTTTGTCTTTAAGTTGGACGTTTTACAAAAACGACCCGTTAAGGGACTCATTTGCAATTTCCGGGTTCGAGCGTAAGTACACTCCCTCCCAATACTTGTCTAATCATGCTTGCGTTTTCTGGGTTCGAGTGTAAGTACACTCCCTCCCAATACTTGTTTAATCACACTTGCGTTTTCTGGGTTCGAGTGTAAGTACACTCCCTCCCAATACTTGTTTAATCATGCTTGCGTTTTCTGGGTTCGAGTGTAAGTACACTCCCTCCCAATACTTGTTTAATCATGCTTCTTTGTCCCTTCACTCGGGCTCATTATCCTAATGTAATACGCTTCCGTCACTCGGTTGTGCGTTTACATTATTATCAAATATTTTGCTTGTCTGATTCATTTGGGTACTTTTTACTTAGTCCCATTCACCCCGCCATTACCACATCGGACATAACTGCGCTCATTATAAGAAGCTCATGCTATCATGTGTTCACTACTTACTTGGCCAGAGTAAGCGATCAACACATGGTACGCGTGACCTTATTATAATTACCACATCACGTCCCATGTAAGTAACTCCTCAAATTATTCTCATGTTTATGGTTTCATTTGGTAAAACTTTATTTAATTGTTAGTTAACAATTATTAGTTTTAATCGTTTATCCTTGAACATGTACAATGTCCCTTTTTATAAACATTTATTCACATTCTTTGATGTGATCATAAATTTTCTCAATAGGATTTGTATTGAGAATACTTGCTTGGATGATCACTCTCGTCCAAGTTTCTATATAAACAAGTCTTGTTATTCATTTGTTATTCATCATTGTGAATAACACATTTCCTATTAAATTTCTCTTGGAAATCAGGTTTTCCAAGTTCTGTCATATGTGTATGCAACCGTTATTACTTACGTGTTTGTTGCATATAACGACTCGTGCGATTAAATTTAAAAGTGTGCACCTGGTGATGCTTGCCCTAACGGGCTTCTCTTGTCATTAGTCTTGTTCGCGACCGTTACGCGATTTTGGTCCTTAATGAGTATGCTCTTTCTGTCGTACCCCGGACCGTTCCATCATCATGTCCATAATTTGTTTGACTCTCGTCATCTTCAAACGCGAGTGTCCTTCATTTAAAACATTCACAAAAGTTAGTAAAGTCAACTTCAATAATCGCCCGTATTATAATACAAGGCATTTTCTACTATACACGTCAACGCGCGTATTTTCGTCAACTACATCAATCGTTTAATTGGGGTAACGTGTGTTACACGATAGCCCTATGTGTTGTTTACAACACTTAAGCATACTAACTAATAACGTACTTGTACTTACCGGATTTGCGATCAAGCTTCGAACCGAACACCCATCTTTATTAAGAGCATAAGGTTTAAGTCCAAGCATAGTTTTCCCACCATACTTGAATCTCTTAAACCAGCGCTCTGATACCAACTTGTAACACCCTAGTTATTTAATATGTAAATACCAACGATTAGATGTGTAGTTAAGACTACACATGCTATAAAAATACGGGTTTATTAAAACTTTTATAAATCATAGGTTATTCTACAAAACATGGTCGAATTCGTTGATTAAAATCTACAACGTTGCAATGTGCGGAAGCGTGTATCTTTGTCGTGTTCGGTTCTTCGCTGAGCTTGATCGTCTCCCGGCACCCCAGAAAGTACCTACATTTCATAAACATGAAATGCTTTAGTCATACGGTATTTAAAACGCATTTAAACGAGTCCGGAAAACAACTGATCAAAATATACATTTTTGTACGGGGTCCACCGTAAATTACGGTGGACACCGTAATTTACGGTGGTCCTTGTTTTGACTTGTTTTCACCGTAAATCAGAAGAGATTCACCGTAGCATTTTTCAACTCCACCGTAAATTACGGTGGACACCGTAATTTACGGTGGCACCTGCATTCAGCTTCTCAAATTTGCCGCAACTTGACACGAAATCTTTCGTATCTTTCAAACCGCTTATCCGTTTGACCTACCGTTTCTTCCTACATGTTTGTAATTTGATTCTCCATCATATGGAGTTAAAATCCGACATCCGGCTTGATAAAATTCAAGACTTTTAAGTCTTCGGCTTATTACTCTTTTACCAAAATTTGACCCGTTCGTGATTTTATCAAACATACAAGTTTGTTTGACCCTTATTTCTCATAAACCTATTAAATTCAAGGATATCTAACATATTGGGTTCCAATTATAGAATTATATACATTCTTTAACCCATTTTCACCCATATGCTTATTTGACCCGTTTGAGGTATTCAAGCATATTTTAGCACCATTTGCTTTCACTCATTTTCAAAATATATATATCCATATTTCTTAACAAAGGATCTTCCACCACAACTATATATGTGGTGGATTCGATGTGATGATTTATGTGTACCAGAATTTACCCTTCAAATAGTTATTTTACGGCAAAGACTCAAATAGAGCCATTTGACTAACGTTTTACATCTTTCAACTTCTATACTCTTCCTAAGTAATTATTTAATTGAAAAACTCATTTCCAAACAACTTTTAAGGGTTGTTTGTTCAATTTGGCCTACAAGGGCGTTTTGGTCAATCTTAGTCCTTCATTTACGACGAAGGACAATTAGTGCTTGTTTGAACCCCAAAGTCCGACCTTTTAACCATATTCTTGTTTAGAAACCAATATGTTTCTAAACACCATAATCATAACTCAAATTATTCGCTTTACCTAAAAGATAACCGAATGGCTTATTTTAACTTTGTCTAACTGTCATAAAACTCCAAATTCTACATGATGAGTTGTATTACTATACGTACCTGGCTCGGATCAATATATTGACCCATTTCAATACCTTTCCTTAGTAGCTATGTAAGCATCCATGTGCTATTTATTTCCTAAATTCATGCAACTTGACAACCCATTAGTCGATATTGTCAAAGGGTGATGATTTCACCTTTTGACCCGTTTGGTCTATATGACCAATTACCATTGTCAAATTGTCAAAATTACCATTTTGCCCTTAATGGTTATTATGATTTAACTTATATGATAACCATTAAAAGTACATGCTTCATTCGTCATAATATGATCGAATTACCGGTTTAACTCATTTTTAGCCATCATTATGTTTTCTTGTCATATTTGATTATCTTGTTCCGTACGACCACATGTCGGAACATCATATCTCAATTAGGTATTTTTCTTTATTCGTAACTAATACGACGAAAGAATATTATAAATAAATAACTAGTGTAAGATATACTTACTTTGCATCCGAATTATGCTTTTTCCACCATTCTTGCTTCGTTTGACCCGCTTCCTTTCCAAGCCTCCACCTAGCTTGTCAAGCGCCAAACTATCATCATAATTCGTAAGACGGTTATATTAGTCATCATTAATTATGACTATTCCATCTTACATATTTTCTATCACAAATACCATTCGATTTTGTTAATGGTCGGTTTGACTACTAAAAGTCAAACGCCCCTTAGCATATAAATGCACATTCAAGTAATATCTATCAATTAGTAGCTAACATGATCTTATACACTTAGTTACATGAACATGGCTACCAAATTTCATCATAACATTCAAACCCATTTCAATCATGTATGAACAAGTTCCCAAATCACTTAATTTGTTTGAGTGCCTTGTTTCTATTATCCAATATGATGATTTTAAACATAAACTTATCATCACCTTTACTATTACATAAAAACCCACTTCCTAGTTTACTTGTTAATCACATACAAGTGATATTACTTCAAGTTCTTCATGATTTCATCATTTCTAACAAAACCCACTTCTAGTTACTTATGAACTCTTAACAAAATCTCTAATTTGTTCAAGTAGTTCATTCATATGAATTAGTATGATGTTTATAAACACCATTAGGACATCAATTTCATCAATTCAACCAAAACCCACATAGCTCATACTAGGGTAATTATCAAATCCCTAGTTTTGACAACAATTCATCAAGATTTCTACTAGGGTTTGTTCCTAAACCAAGATATAATCACAATAACACTCATAGATTTAATATTCATTCCAGAATTTCGATTATGATTGTTCATCATAATCTCAAAGTATCACCAAATCATAAATTTCAACATACCTTGTGATCCCCACGACTAGGTGATCATTAATACGTGTTCATGCATTCGATTCGGGCTGGATTCGACCTTCAATTTCGTTGATTTGTTGAAGCTAGGGCTAAAGCTCCATGGGAGCTTTCTCCTGACCTTAACCACGCACGCACACACACACTTGTGTGTGTGTTGTGTTTATTTTTAAGTTTTTAATTTCAATTTCAAGTTACCCGGCTTTGGTCCCTCGTGTTTGGTTAGTTATTAATTAGATCACAACCTAATTATTTTCAATAACATTCCCACTTATTAACTAGGTTTAATATTCCTAGTGAACTTAGCGGGTTCGGGAATATTTATGACTAAGTTTATTTTAGGTCCCGTTAACTCGGGCCTTCTAAGCTTTTATTTCCTTAAAAGCTTTTATTCACTTTTTAGTTATTATTAGGATTAATTATTTAAATCCTAATATTTACCGGGTAAATTTTTACCACTAAAGGTATTTTACCCGTCTTTACTATTAACGTGGTTTGATTACCAAAGCCGTTTTCGGGGTGTTACAAGTCTACCCCCCTTAAAGAGGTTTCGTCCTCGAAACCTTTTCTTACTTAATTTATCGAGTTCAACTCCATGTATCTGCTCTCGATAATTAATTAAGCATTTTTCATATCTTAACCGATTGTTAGTATTACCAAAAAAAATATGGTAATATTCTTTTGGTTATTAATCATCTACGTATCTTACATGACATAATGCGACTGGAAATAACGTAATCTCGTTATTTCCACTAGTTTAATTAACTTAGCGATATTCCTCGCTTTCATATACTATCGAATTCTTTATGAATCCGTGACTTTGACCCGTTTAAAAGTCTTTAGTGAAATCTCTCACTTTTTGCAACGATTTCTTTTGTTTTCAATTTTATTTATTCGGTTCATTTATACCGAATCCACCGCTTACAAGCAAACCAAATTTATTTAAATGACCTTGACGGGTCTCACTAATTAGTCTTATTAGTCCAGTTACTATTTACCGCTTGCTTGGTTATAATGTGATTCTACTTCACATTACATTTCTTGACCGTGATTGTGTTATATCATGTTTAATTTATATCAAAATTTCATTTTCGAAAATATCACTTTTCGAATATATCGTCTTGCGCCTATCAGCGTCAAGACTTGTATCTTTCATGCTTACTATTTAAATTCCTATCAGAATTTATGTTTGTAAAAACATTACTTCTTACTAAAACCGAAGTTTTAGTTTTAGGATCTTTTTGGTTTTGGATTAAGAAATGAAAAGATTTAGGCTCAAAGGGGTTAACTAGGGGGGTTTTGGGTAGGTGGTAAAAAAAGAAAAAGTAATGGTGTAGAAATAAAAAGGGTTAGTCCTAATGCCTCCATCATTTACTTACTCGTGTTTAAGTTGGTAAGGACCGGGAATGTATCATTGTGGCAAGTTTTAGAGTTGTAAGAACCAAGCGGCTATTCACACAAGAAATGAAAAATGAGCATTTAGTTTAAAGATATGTATTTGTATGCTCAATAAAGGCTCAAAAACTCACTTTTGTGGGAATGAGTTTTTATGTGATCAAGTATATATAATCAAATTTTAACTAAGTTTGTCATGCCGTTTTCATAATTTTCTTATGTTGGTTCTTTTTATCACGACGCTATCGGTTGTAAATTTGTAAAAATATAACCTTTTTAGAACTTGAATTTCCCAACTTAAACCTAGACAAGTAAAAAATGAAAAAAAAATTTGAAAAAAAATTGGGGTGATTAGCGGTTCCAATAGAGATTTGTGTAAGCCTTGTTAATTAGGACTTGCAAGATTCAAGATTTTAGCATCCCCCCACACTTAAATTACACATTGTCCTCAATGTGTCCCAAAAATAAGTTTTTAGGTTGATTGAATGTGTAAAAAGGTGTGAAAAAACAAAATTTTATGTTACTGGGCGTCTGGACACGGCCCCGTGGTGTCCGGGTACGGCCCCGTGTTCAGATCGCCAGTAACAAAAAGTTGTAAAAAGAGACAGAAGCCTGGGCAATTTCTGCAGACAGTGCAGCACGGGGCCGTGTTGGGCGGGCACGGCCCATGCTGAACTTGCTGTAATGAAGAAAATTTTGTCGGATGGCCTGTTTTCGTGCATGGGGCGCTGGTGCAAGTTTCCCTTGTTATCCTTTACCATCCCGAGTGTGTTTTATCTCATTACAACATCATCCAAACACCAAATTACTAAAACCATCATTCATTTAAGTCATAGAGAGAATTACATAACATTCCTAGAAAATTAAAAATAAAGAAGAAAAAGAAAAATAAGAGTTAAACTAGATAGGTCAAGTGATGCATAAAATCATTCTAAGGAGCTCTACTTTTACATTAAGAATCAAAATTCCGGAAATAATTTTCCGGTATCTAAAAGCTTGGTAGAACTCCGGGCCGAGGGGTGTTCCCTAGATGTTGTTAAAGCCATTCTTCTATCTCTCTCGGGAGGAAGAAGGCGGCTTCATTTTCCTCAACATCTTGTGGAGGGGGAGTGATGCCAACCGGAACCCCTTGGAGTATATCACAAGGAGGTCCTTGGTGTACGGTGTATCATTCGGCTGGTATGATGACTTCAGGCACCACGTTCCATGCCCTTTGGGTAATAACCGGTACCAAAGGAGGAGAGACGAGAATGTTCAACCTTTTGTGCAAAAGGTTGACCTCTCGGAGACACCCTTCTAGTCCCACCGTTAAGTGATTGATACGGTCGACCAACGCTTCTTCCACCCCCGTCATTTCATCAATAGCCTCTCTTAAAGCGTAAACATATTTTACAAGAGAGTCCTCTACCGTCGATGACCTCCTCCCCTGTCGGTTGTTCCTTGATTGCGATGAAGATGTTCCGCTAGTTCTGCTCGCCATTCTGAGAAAACAGACCGAAAAGAGCTCAATTTTTATGGAACAGTACCTCGGACACGGCCCCGTGTTCAGCCGTCTGCAGGTTTTTAGAGCAAGGAATCTTGGAGTTCTAAATTATTTTTCCAATTTATAAGGTACTTTTAAGCATAAATAATTCAAAACAAAGTTGTATAATTCATTTTAAACAAGATTCCTTGAAAATTAACCTTACAAACATTACAATAAAGCTTGGAATCATAGAGATTTCAAGCTTTAATGGAGGTGTTGAGTGAAAATTGAAGAAGAAAGCAATGAACAAAAGTGGAAAAGACAAGATGGTTGTTGAGAACCTTCTTTAGAATATACCTAGGATGGTATGAGTGAAGATTCCAGCAAATCTTTGTCTTTGGAGTGGTCCAAATAAGCAGGAATCTTGCTGCATTTATAGAAAACGACAGCACGCTGCACACGACCCCGTGTTGGCTGGACACGGCCCCGTGTACAGACAGAATCCTGACACATGTTGTTCGTATTCTGATAAAAATTAGAAAGGAATCTTTTGGTGGACACGGGGGCGTGTTGACCTGGACACGGCCCCGTGTCTAGAAGCTGTCTTATGGAGTTTTCCTATTTTTAAGGAATTTATCCAGATCGGGCGGTTCCTTACTGGATGGAACAACCCCAAAGTGCCTTAGATACCTTAATTGCTCCAGATTAAGACGAGAACGCAAGAGGTTGTCGGTGAGGGTGATTCCTATGCTAAATGTAGGTGGACAAGTCCAACCCTTTCCTGGGCTCTCGTTAAAGAAGGTGTATGCCGAATTGCTCAGATCTATTTATGCACCAAACGAAGTCGATGGAGAGTCCTTCACGGCACAATCGGCACAGGGACGACTATCACCCAAGTCTTCGCTAGAGTCGAAGGTATTATCGGGAACAACGAAGTTGTTTTTATTCGAATGTGATCCCAACAATTCTTCTTGGGTATCGTCTTGAGATGAATCAATGAAATCCATCTTAAGTTCTTTTAACCAATTAAGAATTAGATCTTCTAATTGAAATAGTTCATCAAGAAGCATTTTTCCTAGAAGGTCCGGCTGAGAGCATTCGAGGGAGAGATAAGGATTATTTTTACTTTCGCCCCTCTTAAGGCTACAGGAAAACAATGGGTCTATATAGTGGGGCTTATAGTTTAGAAAATAGCATGCTAATTCTTTATGAGAGCCACCACATATTTGACACCACGTACCATAAGAGTGCCGAAAGTAAAAAGTATCAGTATCACTCATGTTTGTGTCAGAAATTACCAACCGTCGGGATCTTACGGTTCTGTTTTCAGTAACTGAATCTTGGGAACGGGGCGTGTTGAGTGGGCACGGCCCCGTGTTCAGCTTACTGTCTGACGTAAAACAGGATTACCAGTTTCAAAGATTGGGCACGGGGCATGTTCAGCAGGCACGGCCCGTGTTGAGTTCTGCAGAAGCTAAAAAATTTAAGAAATTCCTAAAAAAAGAAAAATTTAGAAAAAGCGATTAGGCCGTTGGTTCCTAACTTTCTTAAAATCCTTGTGTCCCCGGCAACGGCGCCAAAAACTTGATGTGCGTAAGTGTGTATAGTTTTTAATGTATATTTTAAGCCCTTTTACACTTTTTTAGCCAAGTTTTAAATTTATAAAACACGATATTTACTAACACTAAACACACATATGGGCAAGTGCACCCATCATGGACGTAGTATAGTGTTGGTAAGATACCGAGGTCGTCCAAGGACACAAGAGCTTTTAGTATCGGTTTATCCTCAACGTCTAATCAAATCAAAAAGTTAGAAAAAGCTTCTAAACTAGAAAAATAAAACTAACTAAAATGCTGAAAATAAAAATAAAAGTAAAAATAGATAGACAAGATGAATCACTTGGATCTGACTCGTGTATAGTGTAACCTTTGATTATTTCCGCACTTTTGCACTTTTTAAGCGATTATCTTAGTTATTGCAGTAGGCCCCTCTTTTGAAGGTGACGTTACCCTCAACCCAGTAGTTTGAGTCAGCAAGGATACAATCCTAAAGGGTCAGATTATTGAAAGATAATTAATTAAGTTATTAATGCATAATGTGGTAGGCCCCTCTTTTGAAGGCGACGTTACCCTCGGCTAAGTAGTCTGAGTCAGCAGGGATACAGTCCTAAGTAGTCGGGTTAAAGTTTCAATAGTAGTTTAACTTATGAGGGGGTCAAAGAGTTTGGACCCCCGCCATCCAATACCGATGGATATTGAAGGAGGTCCTACTAAATTTGACCCAGGTCCTTTGCATGATCTATACACTGAACAATGGCAAGACTCTTACCAAAGCGTTCCCTTAACCCCCGACCAGGTAGCCAACATACCTCCATATAGACCGTGTAGATATGAATGGTGAAAATCTTTTATTTTATATAGACAGTAAAATAATGCCAAGACACCACGGACAAACGATAAGGAAGAATCACCTTCAACATAAGAAACTAGTTATTAAAGTCATTAATACATAACCAAATAAAAAGTGCGAAAATATTAAAAATAAAAAGTATTACACTAAACACTTGTCTTCACCAAGTGATGTAAGAGACTTAGGCAAACATGGCCTTTGATTGTCAAGAACTCTTACTATCAATCTTGGATACCGAGACGACTCACGCACTCTATGATGGACAATGGATGATGGTGGTGGATGATGGTGTTGTGATGGTGGTGGGTGGTGGGTGAAGTGTGAGAGAGGTGGTGTGCCAAGGGATGAGTTGCAAGTGATCCAAGCACTCCTATTTATAGGCTGAATAGAAGCTCGGGCACGGCCCCGTGTCCAGTGGGCATGGCCCCGTGTCCATCCTTCTCTCTTTCTTCATTAAATGCAGTTTGTCTGCATTAGTTGACCACGCCCCCGTGTCCGCTGAGCACGACCCGGTCTGCAGAAGCGTTTCTGTACTATCAAGATTTCCCTAGATCCTGCGAATCTTATAGTTGACCATGGCCCCGTGCCCGCTGAGCACGACCCCGTTGTGGGCGATAGAAGTTTCTACAACTTTGTCTTTTCTGCTGACACTTGGGCACGCCCCCGTGCTCGCTGAGCACGGGGCGTGTTCAGCCTTTTGTTGTCTTGTTTTGCTTGGGAAGATGCTGTTGGGGAGGTCGGGCATGCCACGTTTTTTCCTTTTCTTGTATTTATGTTAGATTTAGCCGTCTTTTTGCTTCTTTTGTTTATTTGAGCTCATTTAATCCTGAAAATACAAAAGGAAGACAAAAGCACACTTTTTCCAACATTAGTACTAAAAAATGGTTAGTTTTATGCCACAATTGATGTAATTTATATGTTGCATTTTGTGCACATCACATATCATCAAGAAAGGAGTGATTTCCTTACCTTGACGACTAACCCCATTTCTTTTCTCATCTTACAACTACCTCACCAACGAGTTAGGGGTGATTCCCTTACTTAGGTGATCGTTACCAAGACTTACTTTTAATAGACTTTATTATGTACCCACATACACATTTTACTTATGATTGATTAATGTATCAAAACTTATTTTGAACACACTCTTTTCACAACCCTATCCCTTCGTTCCTCAACGATTTTATACATCCTTCCCTACACGTCTCAAACTTCAAAATCTCAATTTTAGTCAATCATTCTTTTTAACCAAAATGCATTTTTCAAAGTCTTCCTCTTAAATAAATTTCGGGATGAAATTTCCTAAAGGATGGGAGACTGTAACGCCCTGCTTTTTCGTAACTTTCCCTATTTAGGAAGCAAGTCTTGTATTTCTATTTTCGGAAATTTGTAATCTTGCATTATTATATTTCGTTTCAAACAATTGTAAATCTGAGACTTCGATCGTAATAAAATTTATCTTTTGTGTGAAATATTCATTATCTATACATGTTTATACATTGATACGTGTTGCGATAATCAGGTTATACATTACCAATCTCGAATTCATACGCGCAACCGATACCCGACATACTGGTACTCATAATTTATACGTGTCTGTTAACTACTAAATACATGGTTAAATTCTGATAATAAAACAATAATAATAATAATAAATCTAGTAATATAATAATAATAATAATATACTAATAATATATAATATTATGTCAACGTAAGATTAAAGAAAAAAAAAATAGATAAGCTGATACTTGTACAAATAAATCAGCCATCTTTTTCATGCATGCTTTTGGTCATTGTTAAATTAGTTGAACCAAGTATAATATCTTATATTATATAAATCTTTGCGATTTAATGTTACAAAAAAAATAATAAATAAATAAATACATGGCTGTCACAGCCTTGCGACCCAACTGCCAAGGCAGAAGGAATTGTTTGTTGATTATAATTTTCCAATCTCATGACACCACATTTAATTAAATGGATGGTAGGTAAATTATTTATCCAACATACATAATAAATAAATTACACTACCTAAAGTTGAACCAATCAAAAGAAAAAAAAAACATCACATATCACAGATTACGGCTGCAACTATATGTGAGTTTATTATTATTTTTTTATGCTAAACAACCAACGAACTATCTTAAATGCTTACCCAACTTAACCCTAATCCTTTACCCTATAAATACAACTTAATCTCAGTCTCCCTACAACTTTTGCAACACTCTGATCACTCCCAAATCAACCAAAAACGCAGTTGAATTCTGAAGTTCGGACATAAGGACACTCCTTCACTAAAGTGAGCATAACTCACTCAATACTTGTCCGATTTAGTCCATTCTTTTTCCTATGTGCTTGGATTGACCTTAGCTTCGATTTCATGGGTTTTTCACAGTAAATAAGTCCCTGAAACTCTGGAAAAAAGGCTTCAAAGTTCACTATTCGTTTTGTTTTGAATCAAACCTTGTTTATACTTGTGCAAACTTGAGTTTAACTCACTCAAACTCACGTCCTTATGCTTATAACCGCTTCTATGGTTAGTTAAGCTTCAAAAATGGGCTAAGACATACGAAATCAGAGGTTAATCCTCAAATACTTTCAGTTTTATTTAGGGTTTTTAACCCACAAGTCATGTTCAAGCTTCAAGCTTGATGAAGGTGTGATTATGGACCAACTTGGGTTGTCCAACATAGAATCCCCACATTACTTGATGATTTCTCTTAGTATAGTTGTTTCTTATTCTTGTATTGATATTAGTTCATGACCCTCTCCTGGTATGTTTTTACATCAAGTGTAGTGGTGAACCATAAGAGGTACCCAAATGGAAGCTTGTTCTTCCTACCTCCTACATGAATTCTATGACACAATAGAGGTACCTAAATGAAGATTTATCTTCTACCTCATGCTTGACTAATGGACTAAATAATACATATAATACTTATACATATATATACTATTCGAACCCTTGATGGTGGACTTGTGTTCATTCGTCAAGATATTAGAATAACATCATCTAAGACATAAGACTTATTACGATTCTAATGAGTATATTACTCATGAAAACATTAACCCTTGAGGTTTCATAATGTCAAGAACAAGTACTTGGTGTTAAAGGATGATTACTTTCGAATACCTATATTCTTGTGTTTTAACTTCCTAAATCCCTACACGAACATATTCAACCTTCTAACCTCATCAACTTCGTCACATTGGATAATCGGAAAGCATATGCAAATTTTGTGAGTATACTCGCAACCCCCTTTTTATGTTTACCACTTTTTGGGGTGTAACATGTTAAATTATTAAATCACACTTAAACTTATTCTTTATGCAATGCATGAAAACAATCCTTATACATGAATACTATGTTGCTATACTTGATGCTTATACATGGACCATACTTATGTGATATGTTTTAGTCATTAGCTTTCACGAGCTTCCATTTGACATGTATAGCGCTATAGGAGTAACGCACCGCCCGTAGACTAGTGGTCATGTTGAATTATATCATTTTTGCGTAAACAAAGGATTGGCTAGAAATATTGCATGCCATGTTAGGTTGATCTTGTATAAACTAAGTTGCCATGTGGATTCGTTTTTTTAACTTTTATACTTATACTTATTCTTAAACTTATCGCATTTACTTTTGCATTGAATTGTATTTTAAACATGTTACAGGTTGAGGATTGATGATGCTATGAAAATGGACTAGCAAAGATGCCTAGATACACACTTAGACGTTTAGGTTTAGAGTGTTGTATAAATTTTGTTATGATATGTTGAACAATGTTGTATTTGAATTTCTTGTAATGTTTTGACAATTTATCTATGAAATGAAAACAGTTGAATTAAATATTGTCACAATTAGTGTTATGAAGTCTCTTGCAATCTATTTCGTCTCACTCCGATGTTTCCGCCATCGATTGGGGTGTGACACTATGTATGTTTGTACAATACTACATAACATGATTATCGAAGATGAAGGTTGAGCAATATGCGAATACGATCCGAATGACATTGATGAAAATGTTAAGCCAGTTAACGAGGCGCAACAAGAATCAAATACGTGGGCGTTACGCAATGAGTATGTGCATGGAAACCTATGTGCAGATTTAATCGACCATATCTGGAATAACTTCCATGTTGAACCTGTTGATGACGAGTAGTGGTGTTCTTAGGTTTAGGAAAAATTTATTTTATGATTTTAGTATGTAATTTTAGATTAAATATTATGTTTAATTTTTATTTGTAAGTTTCTAGAATTTTTATGTAATTTTTAATTTTCTTTAAGATATTCATATTTATTATAAATAGAGTAGATTAGACGAATAAAAAAAGGTTATTTGTAAATAAAATACATTAAAAAAAAATATAAAAAAATAGAAGGGGGAAGAAGGGGAAACCATACCCCATGTATGGGGGGAGTAATAAGGTGGAATGGGAGGGTGACGTGACGTTGATGTGTATTTAAGAGAAGAAAAGGGAAGGCATTACCATACCCCATAGACCATAGCCTTATATCCCTAACTTCACTTTGAAGTTCACAAGCGAGTATAGAGCATAGGGTATTGATAGACAAATCTTGAAGTTCAAATTCTGAAAAGGCAACCACCAAATATGGAAACATAGTCATATAAATGAGGAATGTATGTATCTATATATAACTATATAAAGCAAATCTAACGTACAAGATGGTAATTTTGCCACGCGTATCAATTTTAAAGTAACATGTACAAGGTGCATAAAGGCATTTGAGAGGGGGTATAATTGCAAGTTCTACAATGTTTTAAAATGCTACAGGGTTAACCTGGGATTTCACATTGGAATTTTAATATAATAATAGCCTGTAAATGAATCGTTTGTCATCCAAGCAAATGGTGCCGATTTGTGTTCAGTTTTACTAGATTAATCAACGGGTACAGAGTCATCAAGAACAGGAAACAAGAATTGAGGGTGGTAATGGTGGAAACAAGGTGGAGTTCGTTGTAATCTAAAATCATGCTATCATCACCATGTTCGTCTCCAATTCCTACAGGAAAGACATCCAAGGTACCATAAAATTTGTAAATTTAAGGCTTGTAATTTGTGAAATTTAAACTAGGTTTTTTTTTGTTTTAAATTGTGAAATTTAGTGATCAGTTGGTTCAGGCAATGGTGTGTATAACTTTGTTCTCCTTTCTCTTCTTTAAATTACACACATAACCCTATGTAGGGACGACTGAAAAGGGGAGCCGGCGTACTTTCTCCAATACCAATCAATCTTCTTTTGATTTGATGCACTTTTACCAATTTCTCTTTGAGATCAGTTTATATCAGGCTCTAATTAGCGTATTTTTTATTTAATTTTGTTACAAGAAAGCTCTGCAGTCGCAAAAAAAGGACTTTTCAACTGCTATCTTGGAACGCAAGAACTGACGAAGCTGTCACTGATGATAACTGTGTTTTCGCTATGCATCTTGCCACTATGGAGAAATTGCAGCTTTCCTTGGTGATACCATACTCATAATTATTTTACCTTATTCGTCTTCAGTATTGTTATATCGGCTTAGAAACCTAAGATTTTGTTCATATACCGACTATTATGTATTGTGATTGTGATTATCAATTAAAATTATTGTATAATATGTTAGGTATACTAATATGATCGTTATTTGATTTCTTTATAATTTAAGTTGAATAGAACGTATATTATATTAGGATTTGGATTAAAAATATTTGCTACTCCATTCCAGAATTGATTATTAGATTTCTAGGGGAGTTACTGAAGTTCGCTGGAATTTTTCAGATTCATAGTCAAGTGCGGTACTGGATTTGAACGGCAGTGATTCTGGTTAATGTTTGATATGTGCCAATTTCTCATCCAACTTCAAACCCACGTAGCCATGCAACACCCAGTTTTAGCATTTTCCTTTGTTTAGTTATTTTAATTAGGCTGTTAATTCGTAAGTCTTGTAGTGGTAGAAGTGGCCTCCAAATTTAGCTCAAGTAGTTATTTCCTTTCCGTTTATTTGCCTATAAATGGCTTTGTGAGTTTGAATTTAAGAATCAATGAAGAAATGAATTACTAAAAATCTGGTTTCTATCTATTTTTCTATCTGGTTTTCTTCCTATTTTCTTGGACCATTTGATTAGTGATTCGGTTCGTATCAGTGGTATCAGAGTGTAACACCTCGTAAACTTATGTCCAATAATATGTCAACACGTGTCATGGACTTTAAACGTGTAAAGAAGTGATTTAGAGGGACTAAAGTTGACAAACAAAGAAAGTATGTGAATATAAGGGTTCAAAATGTCAACAATGGATAATTATACTTTACAATAACCCTACACGATGTTTATACCCTTAAACGAATGAATCATGGATCATACGAAGCTAATTGTGAGAGAAAGTCAGAAATTACAAACTACAGGGGTTAAATGTGTCAACATGTTTAAAGTATACCTCTGAGTGACCATTTAGCAAACCCGAAGCTTTGTAACGATTAAATATGCTCACTAGAATAAGTGATAAAAATTTCACAAGGTTTCGATAAAGTATGAGAAAGTTATGACGATATTCGTATACGAGGGGTTAAAAGCGTCAACGTTGAAATTCATGACTTTTCGGGTGATCACAAAGTTACCCAAGGACTTAACAATGTTTAATTATGTCTTGGAGCCCTTGAAAGTCAAGTTAGAGGGCCAAAAGTGCAAGAAATACACTTAAAACCACGTTTGAAAGGACCAGGGGCTGAAATGTAAAAAGCTGAAACTTGTTTGGCTGGTTCTGATCACCCACACGGGCCGCGTAAGCCTCAAGGGGACCCTTACGCGGGCCGCCTGAGCACCCCAACATCAGAAAATGCACACAGCTGCCAGTTCATCCTGTGTAACCGACTTTAAACACTTGTTTTGCATACCAGGGGCTGCCCCAATGGTTTAACATGCAATAGGGGCACTTGTCTTGATCTGGAAACACTTGTAGAGTTGTTTGTCATCATCTTGTTGCATTAAAATGAGTATATAAGGACACCCAAGTTGCAACTCTTGTGCACACTCACTTGAAACTCTCACAACTTCAATTCTGGAGAATTTTGGAGCTCAAGCACCCTTCCTAGGAGTCACTAGTCGTGCTTAGGACTATTGTATGTATCCTTAACCTTCCTTAATTCATTTTAGCTTAGTTAATTAGCTTAAAGTCAAACCGTTGTAATTAGAGTTTGACTTCTAGATTAATTTAAATTTGTCCAGTCAAATCTCGAATTGAAGGTACCTTTGAGTTGGTAATTATGTGGGTAATAAACCCTTAAATGGGTACCCTCTGATTCCCACTCTAACTAGGTCAATTATCGGGTCAAAGTTAATCTTAAAAAGTCAACAGAAAGCTTATTTACAAATAACACATAATTAGCAATGTAGGAGCCATGCAACTTGTTTTATCATTAATATAACTTTGTAATTAATGTAAGAACATGTCTAAACATGTTCAACCCGACAATTTTCAGTTTATGCTCGGTTCGGAACCGAAAGTCGCATAATTTGACTTTTGCTTTGACTTTCAGTTCTGACCCAATGTAGCATGTTTTAGTAATGCCTTAGAGCTTTATTTGGACCAGGTTACATGTTAGTATAACCCTCTGTGATTATACAACTTGGTTCAATAGTTATTCGATTCATATGCATGTTTCCGTTTATTGCCTATATGTTGACTATTATGCCCATATGACCTTAAAACGTGATTTTTGAAAATGTAAAAGAATAGAAGCCTTAGTTACTGATTTATAAACTTGTCCCTAAAATTTGACATCAATTTGAGGTCTAGATTAGGAGTTATGCTCATTAGCGTAAATGAAAAGCTTTTTATTAATTAAACGGCGTAATTAGCATATAGCCTATCTAAACCCGATTTTTAATACCAAACTTTTTACCCACTGATATAAAATAATATTTTGGGATTTTTGAAGATTTTTATTTATTTTTAGACTGAGCATAACATAGAGTTCTAAGCTTGATTCGGTTATTGTCGGTTTTGCCCTTTTGGGCTATAAAATGAGTTTTACAAATCCTTTTGATACCAAACCTTTTTCTACTGATCTAATATGATAAATAAAATGTTTTGAGCCTTCTAGAAGAATAAAAATATCAGCTTTCCTTTAAAAACCCAGAAATAGCTCAAAATCGCCTTTTTAAAAACATTTTTAACGCATAGTATGTATTAAAACTATTTTAAACATATAAGGTTTAATGCCTACTGATATTTTCAATAAATATTTATATTTTAATGGTAAGCAAAAGTTTTAAACTCAGATTTCCAGTTTTGACCTTTTAAGCTTATGGGAAATTACCAAAATGCCCCTAAGGTGCATAGTTATAAATGATAAAATTCACATATATGTAATACCCTACTGTTATAACTTATTAAATTAAGTATTTTTGCTGATTATATCAGACCTGTAACTCAGATTATTATTTAAACTCTTTTATAACCTTAAAAATGACCAAAATGCCCCTACGAGGCATAATTTGAGTTTAAATCCGTTTTGGGCATAATAGAAAATATCTTACTGATGTCACAAACATGTTTAAGGCATATTAACTTAGGAAACCTGTATATGACTCTTATGGTTACCCGTTATGCCTCTTTCGTGTTCGGTTTATGTAACTAGTTTGCATAAATTGACCGAAACGGGTCAAACCTTATCGTTTTTGTCTCAAAATCTAGAATGTGTTTAGTTTACCCATATTACACAAGTCTCCAAACTTTTCGGGACTAAAACACATTCTATTCCGGTCTTCGCTTAATCGTGTGTTTGAACCGTATCTTCTTTTAAAACTAACCGGTCTAAGTTTAGGCTTAATTAAAGACCCGTTAGGAATCTAATAGGTTATTAAAAACCTTTGTTCCAGAATAGGAGACCCGGTAAAAGCTACGTGCACTTGCTGTTTGTGATTAATACTTGCAAAGGTAAATACTTTTAACTTATTTTCCCTATACGGGCTTGGGGTACGGTATATAAAATACCGCTTGGTCGGGCATTGAATCTTTAATCGTATGAAGGTTAATTTATTGAAATGGCCTGTTTAAATTGTTTTGTTTGCTTAAAGCCTTTGGGGGGTTAATGACCATGTCCCGGATATCCTTGGCATCATTTTACCAAATGGCCACGACCTAAGCACGGGGTGTAGGCGTACACCCGACAGTGTATATATAAATAATAAGGTATAACCACCGGTTTCGGGAATAACTCGCCACGGGACTATATCATGTGGTGTGTCTATTAATCTTTAACCCGGTGTCAATCCGGGCTACTGAACGTATAACGAATATGTAATTCTTTTACAAGTTTATATATAAATAATTATCCCAAGTTATAAAATATTTTGTGCCTTGTGCATTCAAATCAATTTTCTAAACCTTTTCAAAATGAGTCAGTTAATTGTATTTACCAGTGTAAACTGACGTATTTTCCCAAAAAGGTTAAGTGCAGGTACTACTCGAAATAGGCTGGCCTCTCCTTAGCATCAATAAGAGTCTCGCAAGCTTGGATGCATTTTAAGTCTGATGAACTATGTTTCTTTTTTTTTATCCGCCTGTGGATCTGTTTCAACTATTTTGTGATACTTAATATTACAATTTATTCGGTTGAAATAAATCTATCTTTTACTTCCGCTGTGCATTTAAAATTGTGTTGTATGACTATGATGATATAAACTACGTAACGATACTCCCCACCGGGCCCACCGGTAATACGTGGAAATATCGGGGTGTGACAGGTTGGTATTAGAGCCAATGCTGAGTGAATTAAACACTAGCCTTTTGTGTTTAATCTCAGTTACACAGTTGCACATTCCTCAATTTTCGAGTCTAGACAAGGAACTTAGGACAAATCCCGATTTGTTTTAATTGGTCTTTTATATATATTTTCCTTGTTGTTATCTTTATTTATGTTGACAGGTTCAATCATGCCACCAAGGTTCAACAGGGGAAGAGGAAAGGCACCAATCACATGTCACGACGATGAGGCCGGACCGTCACACAGACGAACCCCACCAACCTCAATGAGTACGAGTCCTCAGGAGCATTGGAAGATGTATATAGAGCCAGCGAGGCAATCCGTCTCGCTAAGTTCGTCACCATCCTATCACCAATCCTACGGGCCTCATTCTGAAAATGAGCCCCATAACCCGCAACCATCTTTCATCCCCCTCCAGAGATCCAGCCCTCACTATTCATTCGATGACCCGACACCTGTCTTCCAAAGCCGGTTCAACCCGGCAAACTACATTGAAGAACCAGTGGGTTTTAACCCACTAGGACCTGAAGACCACTTCTCAAGCGACCATGCAATGGACATGGACGAGGACACCGATCCCGCAGAGCCACCGTCTAGAACTCCTAACCACCCCATCAAAATTTCGGATGGGTCACCTTTTGTGGGATCACCTTATAATGGTCCCGACAGCTATGAAGAAAGGTTTAGACAGATAGACTGGGTGTTTACTCCCAGTTACCACAACTCACCACAGCCGCAGCAGCCACAGCAGGATCCCTCCGAGGATTCCCATTTTGTAGCGGTTACTCCGCCACCACCACCAGCCCAGCAACAGCCTCCGGAGCCACCGAGGCGAAGAAGATCGAACGCACGGATGTCCGTGCGAGGAGGAGTGCGAATCAGCACCCCTCAACCTTCAAGTGGCAGCCGCTACTCGCCACTCCATGAAGACCCACAGATGGGTGAACCTTCAAATCCTGTCTCGGAAGTAAACTATGCGCCTGTCGCGCCACCACCATTGGGCTTTGGCAACCCAATCCCTACATACACCGGTACGGCGGCGTATAATCCCTTTGAGCAGCCGGCTCACACCAACTACAACTACGCTAATGTTGACCCGTACCAGGCAGCGTTGGATTACAACGCTCTCCATCCCGAGGGGCCCTTTGGAGTCCCATATCAACCTGGATATTCATCCTATGGGTACCCTCCATATGGGTATCAACAACCGCCACCTCCTCAACCTCCGCTATATCAGCAACCTCCGCAGCCGCCAGCGATGTCTCCACCGCAGCATCAAGAGATTCTTCAAAGGATTAATAAGGTGCGGCAGGAGGTGCGCGACGACCGTAGGCAAAACCGAGGAATGTTCAAGAGTATGGCGAACTTAATTAAAGGAAAAAGCAAGAAGGATCATTAAATCCTTTATTTGTTGTTGTTCTTAGTGTTGTAATCATGTCCCTGTGTGGACATTTGTTTCTGTATTCGGCCCCTGCGTGGGCATGTCTTTTGTATTCTGCCCCTGCGTAGGCATGTCTTTCTGTTAACCCCTGCGTGGGTATGTTATTTCTGTTTGAGCCCCTGCGCGGGCATGTTATTTCCTGTAGAAGTCCCATTTAGGGCAAAGTTGTACTAGTAGATTTTGGTAGTGGAATGGTTTAATTTAAATTTTTATGTTGCTAAGTTATATGCATAAACATAAAATATGAAATAAATGAAAATATAACATTTCTCTTATGAGACCTACCATTATAATAAAATAATAAAAATCTAAAAAGAGACAAAACCTAGCCATGTGTCATTATAAGACAAGGCCAAGATGGTAATTTCTCAAATTAGATTCAGGTCCTTATTAACATCTCAATTTAAGATTGTTCTGCATTTAAAATTTAAAAAGAATCTTAAAGGTAAAACCTAGCCACATGTCATTCTAAATATGGCCAAGACGGTAAAACCTATTCAAAAGATTCAAATCCTCGTTAACATCTGTAAAACATGTTAACATTCCTGACAAATTGCGATACGATAAAATCACATAAGTCATCCTTACATTGAATTCTTCCAATTTCTTTTATTATATTAAACATCCAATAGGTATGTAATGCCTATGGGCTATATTCTTTGTCATATAAGACAAAAGACAGTCGTGGTCTTCGACCCCCTGTAAGAAGAGGTAATAAACTATGATTAAAACCTCTATACCTTGATCCAATAAGATCATGATTAAGAATTTAAAACTGTCCATGTGATTCGGCCTTTTATGCCATTAATATATTTTAATTATAACTAAGGATTTATATAATGAAAAGTCCTGAATATATATATATATATATATATATATATGCTTAGCAAATTAATCAAAATGGTTCTTAAATACCATGATTAATAAATCATCTGTAATGATAAAACTATTATAGACCTCTGAATGAATTAAAAATCATTATTTTATGTAGCAAACAAGCTACATGGTCGGGTCAGACGAAGCCAACAGTCACCCCAGAGAAAATCATGACACCTCCAGGGTCAACGTAGCAGGGACGATTTCGTAGTCTACTGATTTATTCGAAAAGTCAGGAGGAACACGAGCAGCACTTACGACTTATACTGGAACTTCTACGAACGGAACAGCTATACGCTAAGTTTTCTAAATGTGACTTTTGGCTTCGTGAAGTCCACTTCTTAGGCCACGTGGTGAACAAGGATGGGATTCATGTAGATCCATCCAAGGTAGATTCGATTAAGAACTGGCCTGCGCCTCGTACACCAACAGAAATACGCCAATTCTTAGGTTTGGCGGGTTACTACAGAAGGTTCATCAAAGACTTCTCAAAGATTGCTCAGCCGCTTACACTACTGACACAGAAAGGTGTTGTTTACCGTTGGGGTAATGCACAGGAAACAGCGTTCCAACACTTAAAGGATAGACTCTGTAGCGCACCTATCCTCTCACTGCCTGAAGGCACGGACGATTTCGTAGTCTACTGCGACGCATCTATCCAAGGTCTTGGATGTGTATTGATGCAGAGGGATAAAGTTATTGCTTATGCTTCGCGCCAACTTAAGATTCACGAACGGAATTATACGACACACGACCTAGAGCTGGGAGCGGTTGTCTTTGCACTTAAGATATGGCGACACTATTTGTATGGTACCAAATGTGCTATCTACACTGACCACAGAAGCCTCGAACATATATTCAAACAGAACGAACTGAATATGCGACAGGGACGATGGGTTGAACTGTTAAATGACTACGAATGCTCAATCAGGTACCACCCAGGCAAAGCCAATGTTGTGGCTGACGCCCTCAGTCGAAAAGACACTGCACCTAAGCGCGTACGAGCTCTACAACTCACTATACAGTCTAGTCTTCCTTCCCAGATAAGAAATGCTCAGGTGGAAGCATTGAAACCAGAAAACGTCAGGGCAGAAGCCTTACGCGGCTCAAGGCAACGCTTAGAACAGAAGGAAGATGGTGCTTATTACGTAACAGGACGCATCTGGGTTCCACTCTATGGTAATTTACGCGAGCTGGTAATGGATGAAGCTCACAAGTCTCGCTACTCGGTACACCCTGGTTCGGATAAAATGTACCACGATATTAAGACTACATACTGGTGGCCTAGCATGAAGGCCCACATAGCCACATACGTTAGCAAATGCTTGACTTGTGCGAGAGTCAAGGCAGAATATCAGAAACCGTCAGGACCACTCCAACAACCTGAGATACCACAATGGAAATGGGAGCAAATTTCCATGGATTTTGTTACTGGCCTACCTAGATCTCAGCGCGGAAATGATACTATTTGGGTGATCGTGGATCGACTCACAAAGTCTGCTCACTTCTTAGCAATCAAAGAAACAGACAAGTTCTCTACCTTGGCAGACATTTACTTAAAAGAAGTGGTCTCGAGGCACGGAGTGCCCACCTCCATCATCTCTGATCGTGACGCACGTTTTACTTCAGAACTGTGGCAAGCAATGCATAAATCTTTTGGCTCTCGTTTAGACATGAGCACAGCTTATCACCCTCAGACAGATGGGCAGTCTGAGCGCACTATTCAAACTCTAGAAGACATGCTTCGGGCGTGCGTAATTGACTTTGGCAATGGTTGGGAGAAACATCTGCCACTCGTGGAATTTTCATACAATAACAGCTACCACACCAGCATTAAGGCTGCACCATTCGAGGCATTGTACGGGCGTAAATGCCGGTCACCTCTCTGTTGGGCAGAGGTGGGAGATAGTCAAATCACAGGTCCAGAAATGGTAGTCGATACTACAGAAAATATTGCACAAATACGACAACGCATGGCGGCAGCACGCGACCGTCAGAAAGCATACGCTGATTTAGACAGGAAACTACTCGAATTCCAGGTTGGGGATCGAGCGCTACTTAAAGTTTCACCCTGGAAGGGTGTGGTTCGTTTTGGCAAACGCGGCAAACTAAATCCACGATATGTTGGACCTTTCGAGGTTATTGAGAAAATAGGCAAAGTGGCCTACAGATTGAACTTACCACCTGAACTCAGTGCAGTTCACAACGTCTTTCACGTGTCGAATCTGAAGAAGTGTACGTCAGATGAGACCCACATAGTTCCCTTAAAGGAACTCACTATCGACGAGCGGTTGCACTTCGTCGAGGAACCTGTTGAAATCACGGACCGGGATGTTAAGGTCCTCAAGAACACGAGAATCCCTCTTGTACGAGTTCGTTGGAACTCCCGCCGTGGCCCAGAGTTTACCTGGGAGCGTGAAGATCAAATGGAACTTAAATATCCCCAGTTATTCGGAAACCAAGCAACTACTACTGAGGCAGAAGCTACCAATGCTGAATTTCGGGACGAGGCCAAGATGGTAATTTCTCAAATTAGATTCAGGTCCTTATTAACATCTCAATTTAAGATTGTTCTGCATTTAAAATTTAAAAAGAATCTTAAAGGTAAAACCTAGCCACATGTCATTCTAAATATGGCCAAGACGGTAAAACCTATTCAAAAGATTCAAATCCTCGTTAACATCTGTAAAACATGTTAACATTCCTGACAAATTGCGATACGATAAAATCACATAAGTCATCCTTACATTGAATTCTTCCAATTTCTTTTATTATATTAAACATCCAATAGGTATGTAATGCCTATGGGCTATATTCTTTGTCATATAAGACAAAAGACAGTCGTGGTCTTCGACCCCCTGTAAGAAGAGGTAATAAACTATGATTAAAACCTCTATACCTTGATCCAATAAGATCATGATTAAGAATTTAAAACTGTCCATGTGATTCGGCCTTTTATGCCATTAATATATTTTAATTATAACTAAGGATTTATATAATGAAAAGTCCTGAATATATATATATATATATATATATATATATGCTTAGCAAATTAATCAAAATGGTTCTTAAATACCATGATTAATAAATCATCTGTAATGATAAAACTATTATAGACCTCTGAATGAATTAAAAATCATTATTTTATGTAGCAAACAAGCTACATGGTCGGGTCAGACGAAGCCAACAGTCACCCCAGAGAAAATCATGACACCTCCAGGGTCAACGTAGCAGGGGCAGAATTACAAGCGTTAATAGATAATGCTGTTACGCGAGCTTTGGACACACAGTTCAATGAATCCAGTGGTACCCATGTAAGGACCCAGTCTGTGCCACACTCTAAACCACCCTCTAGAACTCATACCGCTCATAAAAGTGATTCTCATCACTCAACAAATCAGAGGAGTGTTCCATCTAAGAGAGTTGTGTTAAATCAAGAACCACGTGCTAAAGGTTGCACCTATAAATATTGTCTCCTACAAACCCAGGGATTTCACTGGGGAGAAAGGAGCAGTTGATTGCATGTCATGGTTAGACGAGATGGACACTGTGGTAGATATCAGTGGTTGCGCTGATAAGGATGTGGTAAAATTTGTATCTCAGTCATTAAAAGGCGCGGCACTAGCATGGTGGAGGTCTTTAATTCAAGCCACTGGGAAGATCCCATTGTACAATCTGACATGGGATCAGTTTGTTACTCTCATTAAGGAGAACTACTGCCCTCAGCACGAGGTTGAAAAGATTGAAGCTGATTTCTTGTCTTTGATTATGAAAAACCTAGATTGTCAAGCTTACCTTACGAGCTTCAATACTATGTCAAGACTGGTTCCGTATCTGGTGACTCCGGAACCCAAGAGGATAGCTTGTTTCATTGGGGGTTTGGTGTAGGTCCCCTTGATGTGTATGGATCTTCACAGAATTGTCAATCCAATCAAGAGTGCGGAATCCTCTTGATCAGAATATAGCAGAATGAGTAGAAACAGAAAACAACAATTCACTTTCAAACCGGATCTTTATTGATTATCTATCAAAGTGATTACAATCAATCAAGATCCCTAACCAACTATCAATTTCGTCCAAGCACTAATACTCTCACGAAATTGCTCTCTCAAACTGTTTTGGCTGATTAACCTAAACTCTAAAGCCTAACCTTGTTTATATAACACAAGGTTTGCTACTTGGGCCAAGGTTTCCAACATGGACTGCGAATTGGACAGGCCCAATTCGCCCCACACACCCAATTCGTTGGGTTTAGTTAGCCCGAACATTACAACTAACTATTACAAAGCTAAACCCGCTAACTGTTTATCGTTTAACTAATTACAAAATATCCAAAGACCAAATCTAAGCTGTTGTCACAAACATGCACCAACAAACTCCCCCTTGACAATAGCTTCATAAAATAACTTTGTCTTCAGTCGTCTTGCAATCTTCAGGTATTCTTGCACTGTCTTTGGTCTTTGGATAGCTTCAGCTTCAACAGCTTTTGTCAGCAACAGACTCCCCCTAAGCTGATGCATCCAATCACCAAATCTTCAAAACTTTAGCGTTTGAGTAAACTCCAGTTCAGCATATGTATAGCAATCTTCAAACTCTTCATCTTTGTCTGCAATATAGAAAGGAGGTTCTACCATGCATCCAATCAAACTCTCATCTTCACAGCAACTCATCACTTTAACTTCTCAGCAACATACCGCTTCAATCTGTATACTATAAAACAAACATCTCGAGAAACCATAAGAATTTTTCAACAAAGTTAAATAAATTATTATTTTTCAAGAGATAGTTAAACTGTATCACAGATTAAGCATTTTCAACTTATCACCAACACGCAAAACTTTTTAATCACACACCCTATAACCCGCATGATTTAAAATTTTGAACTCACTTTCTAACACCGTCTCCCCCTATCAGTAACAATTCCTCCAAGAATAACAGTTTTCCGTACGTTAAGAATTTTAAACAGAAAAAGACACTATTTTTGGATTTTTGTATTTTCTGAAAACAAGTAAATACAAAAGCAATAAACACTCTGTTTTTGTGAGAATCACTGGTAAGAAGATCATATCAACAAAATCAAACTGTTTTCCACACTATTACATAATTCTTTATTTAATTTTTCATGAAAAGCAGTCCAAGACGATTACCAGTATGTTTGTCCTCTTAAACAAAATGCATGAACATTTCAAGTTCCATTACCGTATGATACGTTAAGGTAATTTTATTTACTGATATATTAGTGTGTCCCACTTCAGGAAATACCCCCACGATCAACGTATGCACAAAGATTCATCGTAGTAGGTGAGTATACTGATGTCATCCTTTAAGATATCCTGACAGTGTCTAGGTCTGCACATAATCTGTTTTATCATGTTTTGATTTCTTAACAATGAACACCCAAATAAATACTAATCAAATCCTGGAAATATAAACAACACACTCTATCATGCAAGTATCTTCCCTACCACATAATTCACAAGTCCAATCCAGATTTCTGAAATCTTAACTGGGAATAGGTTGAGAAGAGAACAGAATAGATCTTTAGCAGAGATGGTATAATATACAGATCAAATGAGTTTTTCTCAGTTTGATATAGGTTTCTTGGGTTTCTTTTGGGCACTTGAGGGCCTCTTTCGGGTGTATTAGATCTATAGCGCGACAACGTACAGCTAGGTCAGCATGTATCTGGATGCAGCAGAAGTTGTCGTTGCCTAGCACCTCCAGGTCAGCATATATCTGGATGCAGCAGAGGAGGTACACGACTTTGTTTCAGAGAAGATTTCAGAATCAGGTTAAAATTGTGTGTATCGGGACAACATACAGACATTCAAATAGAAATGAGCTAATTCCAAGTGACTTTCTTTCCTGGGGTCATGTACAATTTTAGTTCTGAACAGAATGACAGCCAAGATGTGACACCCCAAGAAAACCAGTAATCTTCGCAAACCTGCTCGAGGAGCCGCGATACGACACAGGTAAACAACGTCACACTACTAGCTTCCTCAGTAACTGCATGCTAAATTTCGGGACGAAATTTCTTTCAAGTTGGGGATAATGTGACAACTCGAATTTCCGACGTTCTTTATTCGCATTTAATGCACGTTGACTTTGACTATATGGTGGTGTTATGATAAAACCTAGTGTGTTTGCATGGTTATGTGTGATTGTATATCATGTGTACTGTTTGTAGAACTTAAACTGTTAAGAACCCGACGAAACACAAGGCTGTTTCGCCATAACCCATTCCGACGAAACAGGCTGTTTCGCCATGAACACTCCGACGAAACAGAAGTCTGTTTCGCCGGCCCAGTAATTCACGAAGCCCAGTTTGGGCCCAGAACGTAAACTCGCATACTACTACGTGAATCAACCTATTGTTTCACACTTTTGAACACTCTGAAACCCTAGAACACTCTCTCTTCTGGGCGACGGCAACAACCATTGTTCACCATCATCCCTAGCTCTCGAATCCTTGTTTCTTCATCTTGAATCGGTTAGTGTGTGTTTGTAAATCGATTCCATGTTTCTGTGATATCACGATTATTGCTTGTGTATATGATTGATGTGCGTTACTGCTGTGATAAGAGTATGATTATGATGTTATTGATTTTGATATGTATGATGTAGTAGGATTTATATAAAATGGTATGAGAAATTTAATACAATCGAGTGCTCGGTTCTGGATATTGTTATTATGCTCTGATTATGAATCCAAGTTAGTATCTTGATAGGGTACAATGATATGATGTTGTATGTTGATATGTTATACACATAAACTAGGGTTTATGCTAGACAATGACTCTGGGATGATTGATTTATGATGATTCGATATGCACATTGACCTTCGTATGATTTCTGTTATTGATGACGGCTGCTAGAAGGATTAGGGTTTATGTGTTATTCGCATCTGCTGTAACTGATGTCTGCGAAACAGACATCCGACGAAACAGGACTCCCGGCGAAACAGAATGTGTTTCGCCAAGAGTCATCGACGAATTAGAATCCTGTTTCGCCAAACAAGGCCACGACGAAACAGAATGTGTTTCGTCAATTTGTTTTTCTCCGAAAGTGTGTTTCGCCAACTTATGTGTTTCGCCATTATGTGTGTTTCGCCGAACAGTTAATCTGCACAGTAACTTGAGTTAATTCTGTTAAGTGTTAACTGGAATATTTAACTGCTGTTAAGTGTAACCATCTTGTATACGATTGTGAATACGTGCTACATGTTTATACGTGAACAACTTGAACACAAACTGATTTCACATACATGCATACTTTAGGACGGGATTGATTACTTGCGAACACATACTTAGCATACCGAGCAAACCAAGGTGAGTTCACACAAGCCAAGGCATGGGGTTCCCAGGGGGGAATGGGGATTTGATGATTACTGTACATACATAGATGACAGAACCTACTGCTACACTAGTAACACTTATTGAACGATCTTCGCACACCTGCCAAGGACATTGGCCGCGATATTATGACTGACTTCGCACACCTGCCAAGGACATTGGCCGCGAACTAAATTTACAACATCTTCGCACACCTGCCAAGGACATTGGCCGCGATACAAACAAACCTAGTCTAGAATACTTGGGGAATAACATTCCCCAACATCTTCGCACACCTGCCTGGAGGGCCGCGATGGGAAATAATACAATACTTTGTAACGAACGAACATACTACTACTCACACTATACTATTACTGAACTGTTAACTGTGAACTCGCTCAACTAGTTGTTGACTCTCTCTTACATGCCTTGCAGGACCTTAGGTACATATGGAGCTTGCACAGGAAGGAGCAGGTCGTTGTGGGATACGGATCGTAGACGATATTTGAACTTATAACTTATTTTGGGTTTTCATTATTATGCTTCCGCTACTTAAACAATGTTTGGTTATGAACATCAGTCATGTCAAGATGAATTACCTTTTCCTACTTTTACACTTAAATACTATGTTTGATATGATTGATGGCTTGATCCTGGTCAGTCACGCCTCCAAGCGGTGATACTCCGCGGGTGGATTTTGGGGGTGTGACAGATTGGTATCAGAGCCATTGGTTATAGAGAACTTGGTTTTAATAAAGGGAAAATGATTTTTGTTAAAACCAGACTATAACCAGAACAGTGCTCTCAACGATCCACAACGACGCTTCGCTCCACGTGCAAGGCTCAACACCATAGGTATTACTATTCATGTTACATTACCTACATGCTAGAACTACATAGAACTTTGCTCGTGGTATGCCTAGAGTACAAAACTCATTATATGCTATTACTAGAGAACACTTGTGTGTTTACTCTCTTCTGTCATCGCACGATTCGCGAACCTATCTCACTTACGTTATCTTTACTATGAAGATCATGTCTGGACGTATCAACATGACTCAGGACCAGTTGACGGCCCTCATTAACGAACGAGTTACTGCGGCAGTTGCAGCCGCACAAGCAGGAGGTATACCCTGCAGTTACAACTCACACTAGGATCCTTAGATCCTACATTCCTAAATCAACTCTCGTGTTTAAACTTGTCCTAATTCTTATACACAACAGGTCAAGCACCTGTTTGCACTTTTAAGACTTTCATGGACTGTCGTCCATCCACTTTCAGCGGCACTGAAGGAGCCGTAGGTCTCCTGCACTGGTTTGAAAAGATAGAGTCTGTGTTTGAGATGTGTGAATGCCCTGAGGCACGCAGGGTGAAGTATGCTACCGGTACCCTCGAGGGTTTAGCCCTCACATGGTGGAAAGCTCAGGTCCAAATACTGGGGTTGGTTGCTGCTAACGCCACCCCATGGAACAATTTCAAAGAGATGATCAAGGAAGAATACTGCAGTCGAGATGATATTCATAAGCTGGAAGTCGAGTTTTTCAACCTCAAGATGACGGGGTCTGAGATTGAAGCATATACCAAAAGATCGAATGAGCTTGCGTTACTGTGTCCTACTCTGGTGGACAAACGTATCGAACTATATCTTAAGGGTCTGGTGCCAGAGATCCAAAGTCATGTGACTTCAGCAAATCATGCTACTTACCAGCAGGTTGTTCAGTTGGCACACCGTCTCACTGATCAGGCGGTGGAGCAAAACAGGTTGCCTAAACGCATCAGCGCTACTGTTACCGCTACCACTTCGGTTACTCCTGCTACTCCCAACGACAATAAGAGGAAATGGGAGGGGGATTCTAGCAAAGGTTCAGCTACTGTTCAGTCTCAAGCTCAGCAACGTAAGACAAATGACTACCAGAGTCCGAATCAGCAATCATCAGGTAGTCAAGGGCAGAGTGGCTATCGGGGAATTCACCCATGGTGTAGAAGGTGCAACAAACACCACAGTGGAAGATGCCGCAGGGAACAGTGTCAAAGATGCCTCAAGATGGGTCATGAGGCTAAGGATTGTAGAAGCGTACGGCCAGCAAATTAGAACCAGCAACAACAACCACCTGCTCCACGAAACCAGCCTCAGCAGCAGCAGCATGGAAACAGGGGATGCTACCAGTGTGGGGCTGAGGGTCATTACAAGCGGGATTGCCCTCAGTTAAACCAGAACCAGAACAATAACAACAACAACAATCAGGGCAACGGGAACAACAACAACAATGGGAACAACAACAACAATGGGAACAACAACAACAATGGTGCTAGAGGCCGTATGTTTGTGATCGGGCAGGGTGACGCAAGGAATGATCCCAACGTAGTTATGGGTAAGTTTCTTCTAGACGACTTTTATGTTACTGTACTATTTGATTCTGGTGCGGATACAAGTTACATGTCTTTAAAAGCTAGTGAAATGTTAAAACGTGCACCAACTCTCCTAAACACCAAGCATGTCGTAGAGTTAGCTAACGGTAAAAGTTTAGAAGCCACACACATAGTTAAAGGGTGTAATCTTATTCTCGCTGGTCAGACTTTCTCCATCGATCTCATCCCTATAACCCTGGGTAGCTTTGACGTCGTCATTGGCATGGATTGGTTATCTCAACAACAAGCGGAGATCTTATGCAAAGAAAAGGTTATTCGCATTCCTCGTTCTGGCAAAGAACCTCTCGAAGTTCAAGGCGACAAGAGTGGTGTCGTGAGTGGTATTATCTCCTTTTTGAAGGCTCAGAAGTGTTTGCGCAAGGGGCACACTGCTATATTGGCACTCGTTACAGATACCTCGAAGAAAGAGAAAAAGATTGAAGATATTCCTGTAGTACGTGACTTTCCTCAAGTGTTCCCTGAGGAATTACCTGGGTTACCGCCTCATCGTCAAGTCGAATTCCAGATCGAGCTCGCTCCAGGAGCAGCACCCATAGCTCGAGCACCTTATCGTCTAGCTCCAACTGAATTGGAAGAACTGTCAAAGCAGCTACAAGAACTCTTGGAAAAGGGTTTTATACGTCCTAGCTCTTCGCCCTGGGGAGCTCCAGTGTTATTCGTGAAGAAGAAAGACGGTACGTTCAGGATGTGTATAGACTACCGCGAACTCAACAAGGTGACGATCAAGAATCGTTATCCTCTTCCGCGCATAGATGATTTATTCGACCAGCTGCAAGGGTCGAGCTACTACTCCAAAATAGACTTAAGGTCAGGATATCACCAGCTGAGAGTCCGGGATGAGGACGTCTCTAAAACAGCATTTAGAACTCGCTACGGCCACTACGAGTTTATGGTCATGCCATTCGGGCTAACGAACGCGCCTGCCGTATTTATGGATCTTATGAACAGGGTGTGCAAACCCTATCTCGACAAGTTCGTCATTGTTTTCATCGACGACATACTGATTTATTCGAAAAGTCAGGAGGAACACGAGCAGCACTTACGACTTATACTGGAACTTCTACGAACGGAACAGCTATACGCTAAGTTTTCTAAATGTGACTTTTGGCTTCGTGAAGTCCACTTCTTAGGCCACGTGGTGAACAAGGATGGGATTCATGTAGATCCATCCAAGGTAGATTCGATTAAGAACTGGCCTGCGCCTCGTACACCAACAGAAATACGCCAATTCTTAGGTTTGGCGGGTTACTACAGAAGGTTCATCAAAGACTTCTCAAAGATTGCTCAGCCGCTTACACTACTGACACAGAAAGGTGTTGTTTACCATTGGGGTAATGCACAGGAAACAGCGTTCCAACACTTAAAGGATAGACTCTGTAGCGCACCTATCCTCTCACTGCCTGAAGGCACGGACGATTTCGTAGTCTACTGCGACGCATCTATCCAAGGTCTTGGATGTGTATTGATGCAGAGGGATAAAGTTATTGCTTATGCTTCGCGCCAACTTAAGATTCACGAACGGAATTATACGACACACGACCTAGAGCTGGGAGCGGTTGTCTTTGCACTTAAGATATGGCGACACTATTTGTATGGTACCAAATGTGCTATCTACACTGACCACAGAAGCCTCGAACATATATTCAAACAGAAGGAACTGAATATGCGACAGGGACGATGGGTTGAACTGTTAAATGACTACGAATGCTCAATCAGGTACCACCCAGGCAAAGCCAATGTTGTGGCTGACGCCCTCAGTCGAAAAGACACTGCACCTAAGCGCGTACGAGCTCTACAACTCACTATACAGTCTAGTCTTCCTTCCCAGATAAGAAATGCTCAGGTGGAAGCATTGAAACCAGAAAACGTCAGGGCAGAAGCCTTACGCGGCTCAAGGCAACGCTTAGAACAGAAGGAAGATGGTGCTTATTACGTAACAGGACGCATCTGGGTTCCACTCTATGGTAATTTACGCGAGCTGGTAATGGATGAAGCTCACAAGTCTCGCTACTCGGTACACCCTGGTTCGGATAAAATGTACCACGATATTAAGACTACATACTGGTGGCCTAGCATGAAGGCCCACATAGCCACATACGTTAGCAAATGCTTGACTTGTGCGAGAGTCAAGGCAGAATATCAGAAACCGTCAGGACCACTCCAACAACCTGAGATACCACAATGGAAATGGGAGCAAATTTCCATGGATTTTGTTACTGGCCTACCTAGATCTCAGCGCGGAAATGATACTATTTGGGTGATCGTGGATCGACTCACAAAGTCTGCTCACTTCTTAGCAATCAAAGAAACAGACAAGTTCTCTACCTTGGCAGACATTTACTTAAAAGAAGTGGTCTCGAGGCACGGAGTGCCCACCTCCATCATCTCTGATCGTGACGCACGTTTTACTTCAGAACTGTGGCAAGCAATGCATAAATCTTTTGGCTCTCGTTTAGACATGAGCACAGCTTATCACCCTCAGACAGATGGGCAGTCTGAGCGCACTATTCAAACTCTAGAAGACATGCTTCGGGCGTGCGTAATTGACTTTGGCAATGGTTGGGAGAAACATCTGCCACTCGTGGAATTTTCATACAATAACAGCTACCACACCAGCATTAAGGCTGCACCATTCGAGGCATTGTACGGGCGTAAATGCCGGTCACCTCTCTGTTGGGCAGAGGTGGGAGATAGTCAAATCACAGGTCCAGAAATGGTAGTCGATACTACAGAAAATATTGCACAAATACGACAACGCATGGCGGCAGCACGCGACCGTCAGAAAGCATACGCTGATTTAGACAGGAAACTACTCGAATTCCAGGTTAGGGATCGAGCGCTACTTAAAGTTTCACCCTGGAAGGGTGTGGTTCGTTTTGGCAAACGCGGCAAACTAAATCCACGATATGTTGGACCATTCGAGGTTATTGAGAAAATAGGCAAAGTGGCCTACAGATTGAACTTACCACCTGAACTCAGTGCAGTTCACAACGTCTTTCACGTGTCGAATCTGAAGAAGTGTACGTCAGATGAGACCCACATAGTTCCCTTAAAGGAACTCACTATCGACGAGCGGTTGCACTTCGTCGAGGAACCTGTTGAAATCACGGACCGGGATGTTAAGGTCCTCAAGAACACGAGAATCCCTCTTGTACGAGTTCGTTGGAACTCCCGCCGCGGCCCAGAGTTTACCTGGGAGCGTGAAGATCAAATGGAACTTAAATATCCCCAGTTATTCGGAAACCAAGCAACTACTACTGAGGCAGAAGCTACCAATGCTGAATTTCGGGACGAGGCCAAGATGGTAATTTCTCAAATTAGATTCAGGTCCTTATTAACATCTCAATTTAAGATTGTTCTGCATTTAAAATTTAAAAAGAATCTTAAAGGTAAAACCTAGCCACATGTCATTCTAAATATGGCCAAGACGGTAAAACCTATTCAAAAGATTCAAATCCTCGTTAACATCTGTAAAACATGTTAACATTCCTGACAAATTGCGATATGATAAAATCACATAAGTCATCCTTACATTGAATTCTTCCAATTTCTTTTATTATATTAAACATCCAATAGGTATGTAATGCCTATGGGCTATATTCTTTGTCATATAAGACAAAAGACAGTCGTGGTCTTCGACCCCCTGTAAGAAGAGGTAATAAACTATGATTAAAACCTCTATACCTTGATCCAATAAGATCATGATTAAGAATTTAAAACTGTCCATGTGATTCGGCCTTTTATGCCATTAATATATTTTAATTATAACTAAGGATTTATATAATGAAAAGTCCTGAATATATATATATATATATATATATATATATATATATATATATATATATATATATATATGCTTAGCAAATTAATCAAAATGGTTCTTAAATACCATGATTAATAAATCATCTGTAATGATAAAACTATTATAGACCTCTGAATGAATTAAAAATCATTATTTTATGTAGCAAACAAGCTACATGGTCGGGTCAGACGAAGCCAACAGTCACCCCAGAGAAAATCATGACACCTCCAGGGTCAACGTAGCAGGGGCAGAATTACAAGCGTTAATAGATAATGCTGTTACGCGAGCTTTGGACACACAGTTCAATGAATCCAGTGGTACCCATGTAAGGACCCAGTCTGTGCCACACTCTAAACCACCCTCTAGAACTCATACCGCTCATAAAAGTGATTCTCATCACTCAACAAATCAGAGGAGTGTTCCATCTAAGAGAGTTGTGTTAAATCAAGAACCACGTGCTAAAGGTTGCACCTATAAATATTGTGTCTCCTACAAACCCAGGGATTTCACTGGGGAGAAAGGAGCAGTTGATTGCATGTCATGGTTAGACGAGATGGACACTGTGGTAGATATCAGTGGTTGCGCTGATAAGGATGTGGTAAAATTTGTATCTCAGTCATTAAAAGGCGCGGCACTAGCATGGTGGAGGTCTTTAATTCAAGCCACTGGGAAGATCCCATTGTACAATCTGACATGGGATCAGTTTGTTACTCTCATTAAGGAGAACTACTGCCCTCAGCACGAGGTTGAAAAGATTGAAGCTGATTTCTTGTCTTTGATTATGAAAAACCTAGATTGTCAAGCTTACCTTACGAGCTTCAATACTATGTCAAGACTGGTTCCGTATCTGGTGACTCCGGAACCCAAGAGGATAGCTTGTTTCATTGGGGGTTTGGTGTAGGTCCCCTTGATGTGTATGGATCTTCACAGAATTGTCAATCCAATCAAGAGTGCGGAATCCTCTTGATCAGAATATAGCAGAATGAGTAGAAACAGAAAACAACAATTCACTTTCAAACCGGATCTTTATTGATTATCTATCAAAGTGATTACAATCAATCAAGATCCCTAACCAACTATCAATTTCGTCCAAGCACTAATACTCTCACGAAATTGCTCTCTCAAACTGTTTTGGCTGATTAACCTAAACTCTAAAGCCTAACCTTGTTTATATAACACAAGGTTTGCTACTTGGGCCAAGGTTTCCAACATGGACTGCGAATTGGACAGGCCCAATTCGCCCCACACACCCAATTCGTTGGGTTTAGTTAGCCCGAACATTACAACTAACTATTACAAAGCTAAACCCGCTAACTGTTTATCGTTTAACTAATTACAAAATATCCAAAGACCAAATCTAAGCTGTTGTCACAAACATGCACCAACAAACTCCCCCTTGACAATAGCTTCATAAAATAACTTTGTCTTCAGTCGTCTTGCAATCTTCAGGTATTCTTGCACTGTCTTTGGTCTTTGGATAGCTTCAGCTTCAACAGCTTTTGTCAGCAACAGACTCCCCCTAAGCTGATGCATCCAATCACCAAATCTTCAAAACTTTAGCGTTTGAGTAAACTCCAGTTCAGCATATGTATAGCAATCTTCAAACTCTTCATCTTTGTCTGCAATATAGAAAGGAGGTTCTACCATGCATCCAATCAAACTCTCATCTTCACAGCAACTCATCACTTTAACTTCTCAGCAACATACCGCTTCAATCTGTATACTATAAAACAAACATCTCGAGAAACCATAAGAATTTTTCAACAAAGTTAAATAAATTATTATTTTTCAAGAGATAGTTAAACTGTATCACAGATTAAGCATTTTCAACTTATCACCAACACGCAAAACTTTTTAATCACACACCCTATAACCCGCATGATTTAAAATTTTGAACTCACTTTCTAACACCGTCTCCCCCTATCAGTAACAATTCCTCCAAGAATAACAGTTTTCCGTACGTTAAGAATTTTAAACAGAAAAAGACACTATTTTTGGATTTTTGTATTTTCTGAAAACAAGTAAATACAAAAGCAATAAACACTCTGTTTTTGTGAGAATCACTGGTAAGAAGATCATATCAACAAAATCAAACTGTTTTCCACACTATTACATAATTCTTTATTTAATTTTTCATGAAAAGCAGTCCAAGACGATTACCAGTATGTTTGTCCTCTTAAACAAAATGCATGAACATTTCAAGTTCCATTACCGTATGATACGTTAAGGTAATTTTATTTACTGATATATTAGTGTGTCCCACTTCAGGAAATACCCCCACGATCAACGTATGCACAAAGATTCATCGTAGTAGGTGAGTATACTGATGTCATCCTTTAAGATATCCTGACAGTGTCTAGGTCTGCACATAATCTGTTTTATCATGTTTTGATTTCTTAACAATGAACACCCAAATAAATACTAATCAAATCCTGGAAATATAAACAACACACTCTATCATGCAAGTATCTTCCCTACCACATAATTCACAAGTCCAATCCAGATTTCTGAAATCTTAACTGGGAATAGGTTGAGAAGAGAACAGAATAGATCTTTAGCAGAGATGGTATAATATACAGATCAAATGAGTTTTTCTCAGTTTGATATAGGTTTCTTGGGTTTCTTTTGGGCACTTGAGGGCCTCTTTCGGGTGTATTAGATCTATAGCGCGACAACGTACAGCTAGGTCAGCATGTATCTGGATGCAGCAGAAGTTGTCGTTGCCTAGCACCTCCAGGTCAGCATATATCTGGATGCAGCAGAGGAGGTACACGACTTTGTTTCAGAGAAGATTTCAGAATCAGGTTAAAATTGTGTGTATCGGGACAACATACAGACATTCAAATAGAAATGAGCTAATTCCAAGTGACTTTCTTTCCTGGGGTCATGTACAATTTTAGTTCTGAACAGAATGACAGCCAAGATGTGACACCCCAAGAAAACCAGTAATCTTCGCAAACCTGCTCGAGGAGCCGCGATACGACACAGGTAAACAACGTCACACTACTAGCTTCCTCAGTAACTGCATGCTAAATTTCGGGACGAAATTTCTTTCAAGTTGGGGATAATGTGACAACTCGAATTTCCGACGTTCTTTATTCGCATTTAATGCACGTTGACTTTGACTATATGGTGGTGTTATGATAAAACCTAGTGTGTTTGCATGGTTATGTGTGATTGTATATCATGTGTACTGTTTGTAGAACTTAAACTGTTAAGAACCCGACGAAACACAAGGCTGTTTCGCCATAACCCATTCCGACGAAACAGGCTGTTTCGCCATGAACACTCCGACGAAACAGAAGTCTGTTTCGCCGGCCCAGTAATTCACGAAGCCCAGTTTGGGCCCAGAACGTAAACTCGCATACTACTACGTGAATCAACCTATTGTTTCACACTTTTGAACACTCTGAAACCCTAGAACACTCTCTCTTCTGGGCGACGGCAACAACCATTGTTCACCATCATCCCTAGCTCTCGAATCCTTGTTTCTTCATCTTGAATCGGTTAGTGTGTGTTTGTAAATCGATTCCATGTTTCTGTGATATCACGATTATTGCTTGTGTATATGATTGATGTGCGTTACTGCTGTGATAAGAGTATGATTATGATGTTATTGATTTTGATATGTATGATGTAGTAGGATTTATATAAAATGGTATGAGAAATTTAATACAATCGAGTGCTCGGTTCTGGATATTGTTATTATGCTCTGATTATGAATCCAAGTTAGTATCTTGATAGGGTACAATGATATGATGTTGTATGTTGATATGTTATACACATAAACTAGGGTTTATGCTAGACAATGACTCTGGGATGATTGATTTATGATGATTCGATATGCACATTGACCTTCGTATGATTTCTGTTATTGATGACGGCTGCTAGAAGGATTAGGGTTTATGTGTTATTCGCATCTGCTGTAACTGATGTCTGCGAAACAGACATCCGACGAAACAGGACTCCCGGCGAAACAGAATGTGTTTCGCCAAGAGTCATCGACGAATTAGAATCCTGTTTCGCCAAACAAGGCCACGACGAAACAGAATGTGTTTCGTCAATTTGTGTTTCGCCGAAAGTGTGTTTCGCCAACTTATGTGTTTCGCCATTATGTGTGTTTCGCCGAACAGTTAATCTGCACAGTAACTTGAGTTAATTCTGTTAAGTGTTAACTGGAATATTTAACTGCTGTTAAGTGTAACCATCTTGTATACGATTGTGAATACGTGCTACATGTTTATACGTGAACAACTTGAACACAAACTGATTTCACATACATGCATACTTTAGGACGGGATTGATTACTTGCGAACACATACTTAGCATACCGAGCAAACCAAGGTGAGTTCACACAAGCCAAGGCATGGGGTTCCCAGGGGGGAATGGGGATTTGATGATTACTGTACATACATAGATGACAGAACCTACTGCTAGACTAGTAACACTTATTGAACGATCTTCGCACACCTGCCAAGGACATTGGCCGCGATATTATGACTGACTTCGCACACCTGCCAAGGACATTGGCCGTGAACTAAATTTACAACATCTTCGCACACCTGCCAAGGACATTGGCCGCGATACAAACAAACCTAGTCTAGAATACTTGGGGAATAACATTCCCCAACATCTTCGCACACCTGCCTGGAGGGCCGCGATGGGAAATAATACAATACTTTGTAACGAACGAACATACTACTACTCACACTATACTATTACTGAACTGTTAACTGTGAACTCGCTCAACTAGTTGTTGACTCTCTCTTACATGCCTTGCAGGACCTTAGGTACATATGGAGCTTGCACAGGAAGGAGCAGGTCGTTGTGGGATACGGATCGTAGACGATATTTGAACTTATAACTTATTTTGGGTTTTCATTATTATGCTTCCGCTACTTAAACAATGTTTGGTTATGAACATCAGTCATGTCAAGATGAATTACCTTTTCCTACTTTTACACTTAAATACTATGTTTGATATGATTGATGGCTTGATCCTGGTCAGTCACGCCTCCAAGCGGTGATACTCCGCGGGTGGATTTTGGGGGTGTGACACAAGATATCCCCAGATGAAATAACAGTATAAAGACCCAAAACTTCAGATTTTGGCAATCTATCAACACAAGAATTAAGGTCATTAAACCATACACCACTGATGTGTTCCCCACTCATATTCAGTTCATTTATGTTTATATCACATTGGTAAGTTGATTATTTCATGCTTTCTGCCTACTGGTACATCATATAATGAAGCTGCTATCACACTTAAGCAATTTAATTTCATTTCAGTGTGACAGTCTAACTTGCCGATGTACTATCATTTCTTCTTTTTCACACAGTGACAACTCATTTTTTTATTTTCTATTTTTTTATGTTTTTTATTTTCAAATTTTTTTTTTATTTTTGATTTTTAATCTATAACTTACTCCCCCTAAACACACGCACTAACTAAACTCTTTTTGGCTTAGGGAAATTTCTCCCCCTAAATTTTTGTTTTTATGGAGTAAGTTTCAAAAACACAAATTTATAAACATAAACAGACTCCCACTTTAATCTGACAATAAGTTTTTCACCAATAAATCATTAATCAATCACTAAAGTAAATAGTTAGTTACCAACTTGAACCTACTATTCACCTCAGACATTTTACAGGAAGAACCACTGTCAAACACATCAACAGTCCTTCTTGGTCATCCTGCACACACTCAACAACTTAGTTAGACTTAACAACCCAAACCTGACCGGTTTTGGGTCGACCATGTAAATCCGTATAAGATGTTTCTAACCAATATCCATCACACCTAACTGGTGTCTTGGATGTTTTTCCCGTTGTTGAACAAGCTGTATAACTTCCACTAGGTCTTTGATCATGAGAGTTCCAATAAAATCTCAGATTTTCTGACCTCTGAAAATTATTATCTTGATACCTTCTTCTCCCATTACCAAACCATGAATTTTGAAAAAATTTTGGATGTTGTTGAACGTTCGAGTTACTAAAACCCCTATGTTCGTTTCTTCTTTGAAAATTTCGATTACCAGAAGTCTGGTATCGATTTTGATATCCAAAATTTCTATTTTGACTTTGAAACTGATTTGATTTACCATTAAAATGACTAAAATGTGTAAAATTGCTTCTTGGTCCATCAAATCGTCTTGTTGTTGAAGTCTTAGATTGAAATCTTTGTTGATTACTTTGACAATGTGGTTGCACATTATTATTTAAACCAACCCGATTTCCATCTTTAACCTCATCAACTTTTTCTTTATTTTTCTTCAAAGGACAACAACTCGCCACGTGCCCTTTGTTGTGACATCTAAAACAAGATTTTGTCTTGTAATTTCTCTTTTTCTTAAATCTCTTTTTAAATGTTTTCTTCTTTTTGTCTTCAGTATCCTCATCCGATTTATGAGGTGTACTGTCAGACTCAACAGATTCTTTCAAAGTAACTGGACTATTTGGCAAGTCCACAGCTATCGGATCCACTACAGCTGGTGTAGTAGGCACAAAATCAATTAACTCATTTTCATCGGGTAAAAAAGAGTAGTCTTGATTTTTAGAAGATGAGGCTTTACTAAACCCCAAACCCTTTTTATCATTACTCTTTTTCAAACTTGCTTGAATTTGAGTCCTAACTAATGAAGATTTTCCAAACTTGTCTAACTTTCCTTTAAGTTCAAGAATTTGGTCTTGTGCAACGGCCAATTCCCTGCACTTATCAGAAAATTCATTAGTTTTGTCCTTCACAGTTTCACGAGCCAAATCAATGATCTGTAATAGTTCATTGACTTTGCTTGTTAAACTGCTGATTTTTTGTTCATTTGACTCGAGTTTGTTTAAACAATTTGACTCTCGTTTAATCAAAAGAACATTTGACTCTTTTTGTTTTTCCAATTCAGCTAACAAAATTTTGTTCTGCTCCGATAGTCTGTTAACTTTACCTTGTAGTTCAGTGCAATTATGACATGTATGACTTACAGGTTCTGATGTTACCTTCACCTCTGTTGTAAGTTCATTCACATCATTCATGCACTTTGAAACTTCTGCAGCCTTCTTCTCAACATTCTCCTCATCAGCTTTTTTCTTCTCTTCTTTCACAGCATCTGCTACCTTATCTAAAGCAAGATCTCCTACACTCTGTCTTGATGAACTCTGATAACGTTTTTCTAAAGCTTCCCACAGCTCATAAGAAGTCCCACAGTGCTTGATGGTATGTTTAATTCCCTCAGGCAAGGACATCTTGATCACTGCTAAAGCTTTCTTCTCAGCATTTACCATGAGTTTCTCAGATTCATCCATCATCTCATAAGAAATCACCTTAACCCTTCCTTCAACACGACGCGTAGGAGCAATGTATCCATCAATCATACAATACCACATTCTAATATCTTCACTTTTCACACATCCCTCAAATTCCTCTTTCCAAACAGAATATTCTTTGACGTTTCTTAGCTTTGGCCAATTCTTAACTTTCTCACCAACATTGTCTACTTTAACCATCTTTAAACACGTTTTACCGTAACCGTACAGATAAAACCGTACAATATTTTTCCGAAAACTGTTTTTACCAAAATATACCGTTAGAATAGTCTCGAAAAAACGAATCCAATGATATATAATGTCAAAAACCAAATTCGGGATTTTCCAGAGTCTTTTTGGTCCTAAAAATCAACCGAATCCAACCGTGCAAACGGTTTGTCGAGATGAGCTACGGATCACTTTCTATTTTCAAAAACGTTAAATCCTCTATACGTATCTAAATAAATACTCCACCTTTTAATTTTGCTGGCAAACCAAGTTAATTTCGCCGTGTCACGCTAATTATGCTGGCAAACCAACTTAAATATGCTGATAGAGTAGTTATAATTATGCTGGTAGAGGAATTATAATTATGCTGGTTTTTAAATTCGCTGGAATAAATATGCTAGCTGATCAAATAATTTCGCCGGTTAATTATGCTAGTTAATTTCGCTGGTCGCCGGTCAGTTAATTTCGCTGGCTAATCAGGTCGCTATTACGACGACTTTAATTTCGCCGATCACCGTAATAATGTCGCTGAGGACAATTAAAACGGTCACCAAAGTCGCCTTTGGATTTAATTTCACCGGTCACCGAGTTCCTGGGTCACAATTTCGCTGGTAATTATGCTAGATTAGATAATTCCTCTGATTTGTCAGCGGAATTGTTAATTTTGCTAGAAAATTATGGAAACTTAATCTATTCGAAATTCTGAAGATTTCCAGATCTTTTCTAACAGAATCCTGCAAAATTAAACAACCAAATCAGTCCACAAATTTTCGAAAATTGTCAAGAACACGAAGAACAATCTTCGAATCTTCAAGACTTTCTTGCCAAAATCCTTCAAAAATCAACCAAACCTGCAACCAAAAACACTTCAAACAACAGAATTAAATATGCAAACAGATCAAAATATCCAAAAATTTCGAAAGTTCCAAGAACAAAGCTCAAAAATTTCGAAATTTTCAAAAACCCTAGTTTTCAGGTTTCCAAATTTCGAAAATTTTTAACCACTTTCACCTGAATCTGCAGCCTGCAATTCTGAACCGAGCTTCTTCAAGAGCCTAAGGCTCTGATACCAATTGTAGGTCCCCTTGATGTGTATGGATCTTCACAGAATTGTTAATCCAATCAAGAGTGCGGAATCCTCTTGATCAGAATATAGCAGAATGAGTAGAAACAGAAAACAGCAATTCACTTTCAAACCGGATCTTTATTGATTATCTATCAAAGTGATTACAATCAATCAAGATCCCTAACCAACTATCAATTTCGTCCAAGCACTAATACTCTCACGAAATTGCTCTCTCAAACTGTTTTGGCTGATTAACCTAAACTCTAAAGCCTAACCTTGTTTATATAACACAAGGTTTGCTACTTGGGCCAAGGTTTCCAACATGGACTGCGAATTGGACAGGCCCAATTCGCCCCACACACCCAATTCGTTGGGTTTAGTTAGCCCGAACATTACAACTAACTATTACAAAGCTAAACCCGCTAACTGTTTATCGTTTAACTAATTACAAAATATCCAAAGACCAAATCTAAGCTGTTGTCACAAACATGCACCAACATTTGGCCCCAGAAATCAAGGCCAGTGTGAAGGCCTCTAGACCAGCTACTTTTAGGTCTGCAGCTGATATTTCATTGTCTCTCACTTTGGACGCAGTCCGGCAGACATCGCTCATAAACACCAATGCTGAGAAAAGAAAGCGTGAGAATGACAACTCACGAAGGTCAGACAAGAAGCATAAGGGAAACAATGACCACAAAAAGAGTTTTGGAACTAAGAAGGATGGTCATCAGACGGGTGATAAACCCAAGTGTAAAATCTGTAAGAAGCACCATTTCGGGAGGTGCAGATATGAATCAAAAACCCAGTCACAGCCAAGAGTTTGTGGGATTTGTAAATCTTCCGAGCACAAGACCTTAAACTGTAAGAAAATCAAGGATGCTACGTGCTATAATTGCAATGAAAAAGGGCATATCAAGTCCAACTGCCCAAAGTTTGCTAAGAAAGCTGAGGAAGGGAAAAAGACTAATGCAAGGGTTTTCTAGATGAACGCACAGGAGGCAATCCAGAATGATAATGTCATAACAGGTACCTTCCTTATTAATGATGTTTATGCAAGGGTGTTATTTGATTCTGGAGCAGATAAGTCATTTGTTGATGATAAGTTTTGTAAGTGATTAAACCTACCTGTTGGAACCCTAAGTATAAAATATGAAGTGGAATTAGCCGATGGCACCATAGAAACCGCATCAACCATGTTAGATGGATGTTTCATATCCATTAGGAACCACTCTTTTCCATTGTCCATACTTCCTGTGAAGTTAGCCGGTTTCGACATAGTAATAGGCATGGATTGGTTATCTCATAACCAAGCCCAGATCATTTGCAACAAGAAGCAAGTGGTGATCAAGACTCCGTCTGGTGAACCACTTGCCATACAGGGAGATACCCAGTATGGGTTGCCTAAGCAAGTGTCTATGCTTAAGGCTTCAAGGTGTATGAAGAAGGGTTGTGTCATCTACATGGAACAAGTAACTATTGATGAGCCGAAGCCTAAGATTGAAGATATCCCCGTCATTTCTGAATATCCCGAAGTATTCCCTGAAGGATTACCTGGTTTACCACCAGATAGGAAAGTAGAATTCAGAATTGACATTATTCCAGGAGCAGCACCTGTTGCAAGGGCACCTTACAGGTTGGCACCAATAGAGATGAAAGAGTTGAGGACTCAGTTAGATGAATTGTTGGCAAAAGGTTTCATTAGACCTAGCTCGTCTCCATGGGGAGCACCAATCCTGTTTGTGAAGAAGAAGAAGGATGGATCGATGCATCTATGCATCGATTATCGCGAGCTCAACAAGGTTACTATCAAGAATATATATCCATTGCCCATGATCGACGATCTGTTCGATTAATTGCAAGGGGCAAGTTACTTCTCTAAGATCGACTTGAGGTTAGGCTATCATCAACTGAAGGTTAAAGATGAAGATGTGTACAAGACTGCATTTAGGACTCGTTATGGTCATTACGAGTTCTTAGTGATGCCTTTTGGGCTCACTAATGCACCAGCAGCGTTCATGGATCTCATGAACCGTGTCTACAAGCCATACTTAGACAAATTTGTTATCGTCTTCATTGATGACATTCTGATTTATTAAAGAATCAGGCCGACCATGAGAAGCATCTTCGTTGTATTCTTAAGCTACTTCAACAGGAAGAGCTCTATGCCAAATTTTCAAAATGTGAATTCTGGCTTCGTGAAGTCCAATTTCTTGGACATGTTGTTAGTGAGCGTGGTATCCAAGTAGATCCCGCTAAAGTGGAAGCTGTCATGAATTGGCAAGAGCCAAAGACGCCTACTGAGATTCGTAGCTTTCTAGGTTTAGCAGGATACTACAGGCGATTTATTGAAAACTTCTCAAGGATTGCAGCACCACTAACTTCATTAACCCGCAAGAATATCAAGTTTGATTGGGGTCCTAAGCAGCAAGAATCTTTCCATATTTTGAAGCAGAAGTTGAGCAACGCTCCAGTACTGACGTTGCCAGATGGAATTGATGAATTGGTAGTGTATTGTGATGAATCACACACCGGTATGGGATGTGTGCTTATGCAGAAAGGCAAAGTCATTGCCTATGCTTCACGCCAGTTAAAGGTGCACGAAAAGAATTACACCACCCATGATTTGGAGTTGGGTGCCGTTGTATTTGCACTAAAACTATGGAGACATTACTTGTATGGAACCAAGTGCGTGATCTATTCGGATCACAAGAGCCTTCAACATCTGTTCAATCAGAAGGACTTGAACATGAGGCAGCGACGATGGATGGAAACTTTAAATGACTATGATTGTGAAATCCGATACCATCCAGGCAAGGCAAACGTGGTCGCCGATGCCTTAAGTAGAAAGGAGAGGGTGAAGCCCATAAGAATCAATGCCAAGAGCATTGAATTAAAGAATAGTTTGAATGAAAGGTTGTTAGCTGCGCAGAAAGAGGCTGTACTAGAAGCTAACTATCCTGATGAAAAGCTAGGAGTAACTGAAGAACAGTTATCCTGTGGCAAAGACGGAATCCTGAGATTAAATGGACGAATATGGGTTCCAATTTATGGAGGACTTAGGGATGTGATCCTCCAGGAATCCCACAGTTCTAAGTACTCCGTTCATCCTGGAGCTGATAAGATGTACCAGGATTTGAAAGCCAATTTTTGGTGGATAGGCTTGAAGAAGTCCATAGCTACCTATGTAGCCAAATGTTTGACGTGCGCACAAGTTAAAGCTGAACATCAAAAGCCGTCAGGTTTGCTTCAACAGCTTGAACTTCCCACCTGGAAGTGGGAAATGGTGACAATGGATTTTATCACCAAATTGCCAAAGACAAAGAAAGGAAACGATACTATTTGGGTGATAGTGGATAGACTGACTAAGTCAGCTCACTTCCTACCTATTAAGGAAACACATAGCTCAGCTAAATTAGCTCAGTTGTACGTAGATGAGATTGTATCTCTCCACGGAGTGCCAGTGTCTATCATTTCTGATAGGGATACAAGGTATACATCGCACTTCTGGAAAAGCTTTCAGCAGTCGCTAGGCACTCGACTGAACTTCAGCACTGCATATCACCCGCAAACGGATGGTCAAAGTGAGCGAACGATTCAAACACTGGAAGATATGTTAAGGGCTTGTGTTATCGACCTAGGTGGAAGTTGGGACGAACATCTTCCATTAATCGAATTTTCATATAATAATAGCTATCACTCAAGTATCCAAGCTGCACCATTTGAAGCTTTGTACGGAAGGAAGTGCAGAACGCCCGTTTGCTGGGCAGAATTTGGAGATGTCTAACTAACAGGACCTGATATAGTCCTGGAGACGACAGAAAATATTGTGCAGATAAGAGATCGTCTCAAAGCTGCCAGAGATAGGCAGAAAAGCTACGCAGACTTAAGGCGTAAACCTCTAAAGTTCGAGGTTGGTGACAAAGTGTTGCTTAAAGTATCACCCTGGAAGGGGGTGATGCGATTTGGTAAGAAAGTTAAGTTAAGCCCAAGGTATATAGGACCATTTGAGATCATCGAATGTGTCGGATCAGTAGCTTATAAGTTAAACTTGCCTGAAGAGCTCAATGGTATTCATAATGTATTCCACATCTACAATCTGAAGAAATGTCTAGCTGATGAATCGCTAGTCATACCACATACGGATGTGCATATAGATGAGAGCCTAAAATTTATGGAAAACCTTTGTCGATCTAATATCGACAGGTTAAGAAGCTTCGGATGAAGCATGTACCGATTGTAAAGGTTAAATGAGATGCCCGTAGAGGTCCCGAATATACGTGGGAGGTAGAGTCCACAATGAAAGAGAAGTACCCTCATTTGTTTTAGTAAATCTCGAGGTCGAGATTTCTTTTAAGGGGGTCAGGATGTAACACCTCGTAAATTTATGTCCAATAATATGTCAACACGTGTCATGGACTTTAAACGTGTAAAGAAGTGATTTAGAGGGACTAAAGTTGACAAACAAAGAAAGTATGTGAATATAAGGGTTCAAAATGTCAACAATGGATAATTATACTTTACAATAACCCTACACGATGTTTATACCCTTAAACGAATGAATCATGGATCATACGAAGCTAATTGTGAGAGAAAGTCAGAAATTACAAACTACAGGGGTTAAATGTGTCAACATGTTTAAAGTATACCTCTGAGTGACCATTTAGCAAACCCGAAGCTTTGTAACGATTAAATATGCTCACTAGAATAAGTGATAAAAATTTCACAAGGTTTCGATAAAGTATGAGAAAGTTATGACGATATTCGTATACGAGGGGTTAAAAGCGTCAACGTTGAAATTCATGACTTTTCGGGTGATCACAAAGTTACCCAAGGACTTAACAATGTTTAATTATGTCTTGGAGCCCTTGAAAGTCAAGTTAGAGGGCCAAAAGTGCAAGAAATATACTTAAAACCACGTTTGAAAGGACCAGGGGCTGAAATGTAAATAGCTGAAACTTGTTTGGCTGGTTCTGATCACCCACACGGGCCGCGTAAGCCTCAAGGGGACCCTTACGCGGGCCGCCTGAGCACCCCAACATCAGAAAATGCACACAGCTGCCAGTTCATCCTGTGTAACCGACTTTAAACACTTGTTTTGCATACCAGGGGCTGCCCCAATGGTTTAACATGCAATAGGGGCACTTGTCTTGATCTGGAAACACTTGTAGAGTTGTTTGTCATCATCTTGTTGCATTAAAATGAGTATATAAGGACACCCAAGTTGCAACTCTTGTGCACACTCACTTGAAACTCTCACAACTTCAATTCTGGAGAATTTTGGAGCTCAAGCACCCTTCCTAGGAGTCACTAGTCGTGCTTAGGACTATTGTAAGTTTCCTTAACCTTCCTTAATTCAGTTTAGCTTAGTTAATTAGCTTAAAGTCAAACCGTCGTAATTAGAATTTGACTTCGAGATTAATTTAAATTTGTCCAGTCAAATCTCGAATTGAAGGTACCTTTGAGTTGGTAATTATGTGGGTAATAAACCCTTAAAAGGGTACCCTCTGATTCCCACTCTAACTAGGTCAATTGTCGGGTCAAAGTTAATCTTAAAAAGTCAACAGAAAGCTTATTTACAAATTAACGCATAATTAGCAATGTAGGAGCCATGCAACCTGTTTTATCATTAATATAACTTGGTAATTAATGTAAGAACATGTCTAAACATTCTCAACCCGACAATTTTCAGTTTATGCTCGGTTCGGAACCGAAAGTCGCATAATTTGACTTTTGCTTTGACTTTCAGTTCTGACCCAATGTAGCATGTTTTAGTAATGCCTTAGAGCTTTATTTAGACCAGGTTACATGTTAGTATAACCCTCTGTGATTATACAACTTGGTTCAATAGTTATCCGATTCATATGCATGTTTCCGTTTATTGCCTATATGTTGACTATTATGCCCATATGACCTTAAAACGTGATTTTTGAAAATGTAAAAGAATAGAAGCCTTAGTTACTGATTTATAAACTTGTCCCTAAAATTTGACATCAATTTGAGGTCTAGATTAGGAGTTATGCTCATTAGCGTAAATGAAAAGCTTTTTATTAATTAAACGGCGTAATTAGCATATAGCCTATCTAAACCCGATTTTTAATACCAAAATTTTTACCCAATGATATAAAATAATATTTTGGGATTTTTAAAGATTTTTATTTATTTTTATACTTAGCATAACATAGAGTTCTAAGCTTGATTCGGTTATTGTCGGTTTTGCCCTTTTGGGCTATAAAATGAGTTTTACAAATCCTTTTGATACCAAACCTTTTTCTACTGATCTAATATGATAAATAAAATGTTTTGAGCCTTCTGGAAGAATAAAAATATCAGCTTTCCTTTAAAAACCCGGAAATAGCTCAAAATCGCCTTTTTAAGCATTTTTAACGCATAATATGTATTAAAACTATTTTAAACATATAAGGTTTAATGCCTACTGATATTTTCAATAAATCTTTATATTTTAACAGTAAGCAAAAGTTTTAATCTCAGATTTCCAGTTTTGACCTTTTAAGCTTATGTGAAATTACCAAAATGCACCTATGGTGCATAGTTGGTTATAAATGATAAAATTCACATATATGTAATACCCTATTGTTATAACTTATTAAATTAAGTATTTTTGCTGATTATATCAGACCTGTAACTCAGATTATTATTTAAACTCTTTTATAACCTTAAAAATGACCAAAATGCCCCTACGAGGCATAGTTTGAGTTTAAATCCGTTTTGGGCATAATAGAAGATATCTTACTGATGCCACAAACATGTTTAAGGCATATTAACTTAGGAAACCTGTATATGACTCTTATGGTTACCCGTTATGCCTCTTTCGCGTTCGGTTCGGTTTATGTAACTAGTTTGCATAAATTGACCGAAACGGGTCAAACCTTATCGTTTTTGTCTCAAAATCCAGAATGTGTTTAGTTTACCCATATTACACAAGTATCCAAACTTGTCAGGACTAAAACACATTCTTTTCCGATCTTCGCTTAATCGTGCGTTTGAACCGTATCTTCTTTTAAAACTAACCGGTCTAAGTATAGGCTTAATTAAAGACCCGTTAGGAATCTAATAGGTTATTAAAAACCTTTGTTCCAGAATAGGAGACCCGGTAAAAGCTACATGCACTTGCTGTTTGTGATTAATACTTGCAAAGGTAAATACTTTTAACTTATTTTCCCTATACGGGCTTGGGGTACGGTATATAAAATACCGCTTGGTCGGGCATTGAATCTTTAATCGTATGAAGGTTAATTTATTGAAATGACCCGTTTAAATTGTTTTGTTTGCTTAAAGCCTTTGGGGGGTTAATGACCATGTCCCGGATATCCTTGGCATCATTTTATGAAATGGCCAAGACCTAAGCACGGGGTGTAGGCGTACACCCGACAGTGTATATATAAATAATAAGGTATAACCGCCGGTTTCGGGAATAACTCGTCGCGGGACTATATCATGTGGTGTGTCTATTAATCTTTAACCCGGTGTCAATCCGGGCTACTGAACGTATAACGAACATGTAATTCTTTTACAAGTTTATATATAAATAATTATCCCAAGTTATAAAATATTTTGTGCCTTGTGCATTCAAATCAATTTTCTAAACCTTTTCAAAATGAGTCAGTTAATTGTATTTACCAGTGTAAACTGACGTATTTTCCCAAAAAGGTTAAGTGCAGGTACTACTCGAAATAGGCTGGCCTCTCCTTAGCATCAATAAGAGTCTCGCAAGCTTGGATGCATTTTAAGTCTGATGAACTATGTTTCTTTTTTTTTATCCGCCTGTGGATCTGTTTCAACTATTTTGTGATACTTAATATTACAATTTATTCGGTTGAAATAAATCTATCTTTTGCTTCCGCTGTGCATTTAAAATTGTGTTGTTTGACTATGATGATATCAACTACGTCACGATACTCCTCACCGGGCCCACCGGTAATACGTGGAAATATCAGGGTGTGACACAGAGCCGCCGTGATCCCCCCTTCGGACCTATGGCTGCTCAAAAACTATCCGAAACCGAGTTTCATTGAAAGATGCAAAAAGCTTACTACGCGAGACTCAAGTCCCAATTTGAAATCGTCTTCACCAAGTTGTGATCTGTCTTCGAAGCCCGTCACACCCCTGCACCACCAGCCATGTCACCAGCTTCCGCCAAACCACCACAATCTGCTGTCGAACTACCATGTGTTCTGGCCACTGCAACCCTGCTGCCGGCCACTGCCGCCTCACCACCACCAACCGTTGTCATCAAATCTCCTCTATCAACCGTTGTGACCCCGCCACCACAACCTGCCACACCATTAATCGCAACACCACTGAAGCCCGTCCCCTCCGCACCGTGTACACCCGTTCCTTCTCTATGGATGATTCCTTCTCTGCCCTTCCTGCAAATTTTGGAGAAGACATGTGTAGAGAGTGTTTTTTATTCCTTCATGTACACCATGCAAGATTGGAGATTGGGGGTTCTAGACAACAGGCAACATTTTGGTAAAGGCATCATACAAAAGTCATGGATGGCTCATTGGCGTCTACAGTGGAAAAGTGAGGTGAATGTCATGGACATGTTCCTTGTTGACCTCATCCGTGACCCAAATTGTCATGTAAACGAGTGGCGCCCACCGTGGTGCCCCATTGAGACCACCCCAAACGTCGTCGAAAGACTCGAGTGGCGACGACCACGGTCCTTTATTCCGTCCTTGTGGACAAGGACGTTTCCAACCGAACGGGAATGATATGTGCCAATTTCTCATCCAACTTCCAACCCACGTAGCCATGCAACACCCAGTTTTAGCATTTTCCTTTGTTTAGTTATTTTAATTAGGCAGTTAATTCGTAAGTCATGTAGTGATAGAAGTGGCCTCCTAATTTAGCTCAAGTAGTTATTTCCTTTCCGTTTATTTGCCTATAAATGGCTTTGTGAGTTTGAGTTTAAGAATCAATGAAGAAATGAATTACTAAAAATCTGGTTTCTATCTATTTTTCTATCTGGTTTTCTTCCTATTTTCTTGGACCATTTGATTAGCGATTCGGTTCGTACCAATGTTATGCGTAAACTTGTATATTTTCATTTGAAAGAGGAGTTATACGTGAAATTGTGAAGGATCAGGTTGTCTCATCTTTTGTGAAGGACCAGTTGTTGTTATTAGGTTCCACTGTTGGGATTTTTTTAACAAGATGGTATTAGGATTTATTTGAGATTTTAATCATCTTAGTCATTTTATGTGTTGTATTTTATTGGGTTAAAATTGGTGAAGTTCAGGAGGATGGGTGATCTAAAGTGGGTTAAATTATTTTATGGGGATTCATGTTTTTTATTGTTGAATTTGATGGTTGTTGTTGTGTTGGTGTTTTAGGCGAATTGGAGAAGTGTTTAGAGAGTTGTTAACTGGAAAAAAGGGATGGGAGTTTGAGTGAGGAGTCCAGGATTAGCAGATCATTTGAGGGATTGTCGAACGAGCAGCACCGGTCTGGGGAAGCGTTGGTGGAATGGCGTTTGTTTGAGCAGGTGGAGAATGGGATTACGTCGATTTCACCGTTGTATTGGGATACTGATGATAATAGAGGTTTGGTATGAATTTTTTTAGTTTTTTTACATTGAATCTATAGATTAGGTAGAGTTTACACAAGTATAGAATATTATGAATCTTTTTGGAGTTAATATCTTGGTGTGTTGGGGAATTTGAGTTTCACATTTCATGCTATGTATGCTTCATTGAGAAAACGTGCAACTTTATACGCACTCTTACTCACCCACATTTTGTCTTATATTGTGTCTGAAAGATATATGTATTTATGTCATTCGTTGCAGAAAATTTTTATTTGATATCGACTTATGTTCATGTTCGTTATAGGTAGCCTATTATTGCTGAGTTGTACACTTTTTCATGGTGGAAGAAGAGGGTAACAGAGAGAGAGAGATTCAAGAAAGTAACACCAGCCCAGCAAAAGAGTTATTGTACTTTTTTGCGGGAAAACGCATTCATGTTTGAGATCCATAGGGTAAATCAAAGACACTCAAGTCCATGAACCACAAACATCATGCTCATCATCATGGGTTAGACCACTTGGTCATAATTATGATGACATGGTTGTTGAAACTGAGCTGTTAAGGCTGCCAAACCTCTGTGGTCCTGGCTCACCAAGTCTCCATTCACAATCAAAGAAAGTTATGCAGGATTCAACAAAATTAGGGCATCACCACCTCCACAATTCAAATTCTTGAAAGATGTTGAAGATAAACATGAAAAAAGGAAACCAATAAAAAAGATTTGGAGTTGCTAATTATGTTTACAGAAGTGATGAAAATGGATCTTTTATCACACTAATTGTGTCCAACTAAAGAACAGAAAATTGATCATCACCTATGTAGTTAATAGCGGCGCTATAGCGGTTAGCGGACGTCTGGGTTTGTAGCGGTCCAAATAGCGGTGGCTCATAGCGGTTCCGCTATTAGCGGCGCTATAGCCCGCTATTTGCCGCTATTTGGAAACCTGTATAGCGGTCGAAGTCAAATTAGGTCAAAGTTTGAAAAAATCAGTCAAAAGTCGCCTATAATCGGACCAAATCGGTCAAAATTGGATCAGATATTAGTAAAAAATTGACCAAATCGGTTAAGTGAAACGAATTGTTACCTTAATTCGAACAAAAATCATTTGTTGCTCCATGATTTTGAACCATTGTAGAGATAACTGGGTACCATGCCTGATGGAGAAGAGAAGGGGAGCGGGAAAGAAAACAACGTATGATGAAAGTGGGGATAATTAGGGTTATTTAAATTTGGGTATTTTAACATATAAACCCCCTCCATCTTCATTAGTTTATATTTAGTCCTCATACTTGTGAACTTATATATAAACAATATAAAATTAATGGTATATGTATATAATATATATACAAATACATAAATTATGCATGGTATAAAAATTACCACTATATCACCGCTATAACCTATATATCGTATAGCGGACCTTGACCGATATCCGCTATTTTACCGCTTTAACTGCTTAGATCATCACAACATCTCATCACAGTACCCTTCAAGCTCTTCACAGGTATATCTAGACCACAATTTCATAATAATCCTAATTCACCTTAGAGCTTTATCTGTGCAATAAGTTGGGTTCTTAATTTTTGTACAAAGGATACCACGATGAAGCAAAGTCTACAAAGATGGTATAGCTAATTCTGATGATTTAATGTGAAATATCCTTCTATGAAAGTTAAGTAATTTTGATTATTGTCCAGATTGAGGAGGAAAAAGCTTTAAAAAAGCTTAGATGGACTTTGGTGCCTCATACAAGACCAGTGCCTAACTTTAGCAAGCCTTTCTTACCACAAAAGTATGAATGATGTAGTTTTTGCTCTTGTAATATAAAAACTAATTTACTTCGCATATAACTTGATTTTCAATAAAAGTTATAACAAATAGTAAAAACAGAGAAGAAAACAAAACTGTGCATTTGTATTTTTTTTAAGGAAACTAAAGGAAATGTTAAATGAAAATTGAAAAACAAAGAGGGACCACTTTTGTGATTTTCAAACTATTAAGACGTTGTCTTGAAAACATATTATTTTCTAATTTTATGTCCCAACTTTTGGATTGTTTACATGAATAGGTCATCAAGATGGAAGATCACTGAAAAATAGAGAGTGGTGTCAACGGAGATAGGATTGGTTGACTGAACATGGGTGACAACACCGGACATACTACCGGCGATATTTGATTGCAGATGATCCTTGGTAAACTAATAATTTTTGGATTGAATTATGAATTTGATTGAAACAGTATGTTAAAATGAATTTACACCCCGAAGTCGATGACTATTCATCGCGATTACCTTGACACCAAAGAAGAGTTCGACACAATGCTTTATTTTTGTCCTAGTTGATCCTGATTCGACATTAGAAGTATATTGATTTTTCCCCAATAACCGAATACTTTTGTCTGTAAATACTTCATACCTGATTGCATCCATAAATCTATTTGATTCCCTATGAGTTCTAGTCTCAATAAGACTACTAATTCTTACTGTTCATATAGTATGATATGAATATACTACATCAATTCGTTATGTATGGATGAGGAGATTTCATTGATACAGAGCTAATTCCAATAGACTTATTAGAGGGTCCCATTGGCATGCATCCAGTAAGAATTGAACCTACGAATTCGCCAATTATGACTTGGGTGCTTTAACCATTAAGCCAAGGATGCTTAGCGGGTCATAGTGAATAACCAGATTCCAATTCAAATGGAATCTTTCAACTAAAGCAATGAGATGCTTAAATGGAATTCTTTTAGTAATAATAAATCAGGAGGAATTTAATGACATGACATGAATTCAAGTCTTGGATTTTGGAATTGAGAGAGATATTGAGAAAGATCAAGAATTCTCACTATTTCTTAGATTCCTGGACCCAATTCAATTCAGTGGGATCTTTCATTCACATTTCACGACCCGTGGACCTTCTACCTCCACACGGCATTGCTCCGTCAGGCTTTCGCCTATTGCGGAAAATTCCCCACTACTGCCTCCCGTAGGAGTCTGAGCCGTGTCTTAGTCCCAGTGTGGCTGATCATCCTCTCGGACCAGCTACTGATCATCGCCTTGGTAAGCTATTACCTCACCAACCAACTACTGGATTTTAGTTTAACATTTTTCTCTTTAACTTATGTCAATTACTCTCATCAGGGAATTGACGACTAAATATTTAATCCTTTCCGTTAGTATTATTACGCGGGGAATCATCACTAGTTCCCACGCTTTACATTATCGACCCGTAGGTTCCTACACTTAGCCTCCTAGGCTATTTTATTAGATCTTTTACCTTTTTAAGTTTAGAAATCATTCATTTTCATTCTTGAATTCTATGGACCTTGACTGTAGTCTAAGGCTACATTCGTTTTCCTTTTTAAACTAATCTTCCGACTCTATGACTTCTTACGTCATTTTCACGTCGGTTTGTTTTCCGCTTACCGTTATTTGGCTTACGCCTCTATTTCCTTTCAACCCGTTCCCCGGGTTCTTTATCTTAATGTTTGTAACTCTTCGGTTTCACTGGTTTGCGTTTTCCTTTCTATACTCTTTTACGACCTATCCCATAGGTTCATTAATATTTCGCGCTTCCATTATTCGGTTTGTGCTTATTGGACTGTCAAGTATTTATACTTTATTTGACCAGTTTGACATATTCGTGTGAATCCATCACTTATAACAGTCAAACTTTATTCTTTATTTTACTCGTCCAACCTCGAAATAGATGAACATCCCTATTGAAATTATGTTTGCAAAATTTTATTATTCATTTAGTCATAACTCATAAATCCGAGTCTTTTGACTTTCTAATCCGCATTCCCGTCTCTTGGTTTACGCATATACTCAAAATCCCACCCATTTATCGGGTATTTTACCGAAGTCATCATCAAAGCAACCATTCCGGTATGCATTTAGACTTTGTTTTAATTCGTTTGGTCGTCTTAGCGAATTCCATCGCTTTTATTCGACCAAGTCCTTTGTTCTTTATTCAATCCGTTTGACTTGTCCGTGTGAATTTCATCACTTATGACAGTCAAACTTTTATCCCCACGCCTTAGCATTCTTATTAGTCGGTTTGTATTTTCATTTGCTTTAATTCTTGTCCCTTCCCTCGGGCTCGTTATTTTAATGTAATATGCTTCCGTTACCTGGCTTGTGTTTTCATTTATTATCAAATGTTTTATTTATTTGATCCGTTTTGAGACCCTTTTTAATTCGTCTCATTCACCACGTCCTTACTACATCGGACGTGAATGTGTCCATCATAAGAAGTTCATGGTATCATGTGTTCACTACTTACTTGGCCAGAGTAAGCGATCAACACATGGTACACATGACCTTTTTATAATATTCACATTACACCCCATGTAAGTAACACCTTTATTCTTTCTATATCTTTGATTCCATTCAATAAAACTTTATTTAATTGCTAAACAACAATCATTAGTTTTACTCGTTTTGCACTTGAACGTATAAAAAGTTTTTCTTTTCTATCAAACTATTATATAATCACATTTGTTAGTGTGATCGTTACTCTTCTCAATAGTATCCGTATAGAGAATATACACTTGGATAGTTACTTCCGTCCAAGTTTCCACATAAACTAGTTTCGTTATTGTTTTGTTATTCATCATCATGAATAACACTTATTTCTACTTAATTGCTCTTGGAAACTTCATCCTGAATAGATATCCTATTCAGGTTTTCCAAGTTTTATCCTATATATGCAACCGTCATTCTCTACGTGTTTGTTGCATATTACTATTTGTGCGATTAATTAAACGTGCACCTGATAATGCTTGCCCTAACAGGCTTTCCATGCCGTTAACCTTGTTCGCGATCATTACGCGATTTAGGTCCTTGATGAGTATGCTCTGCTCGTCATACCTCGGATTGTTCCTCCGTCATGTCCACAATTCGTTCAACACTCGTCGTCTTCAGATGTGAGTGTCCTTCAGCTAAAATATTCACACAATTAGTAATGTCGACATCAATAATTGCCCGTATTATAATACGAGGCTTTCTACTACATGTGTCAACGCACGTAATTTCGTTAACTGTACCAATCATTTTAATTGGGGTAACGTGTATTACACGATGACCCTATGTGTTGTTTACAACAATCTAACATGCTAAACCATTAATATAAATATACTTACGGGATTTGAGATCAAGTCTCTAACCGAACACACTTTATTCTTTAACCATGAGCTCTGATTACCAACTTGTAAGACCCGTCTCATTTTAATACAATTATAATATTAAATACGCATTTTATGTAAAAATGCGACCTTTCAAAAACTTTGAGAAGTTAACGTTCATACAAAATTAGAGTATTAAAAAGATAGTATCAAGTATTTACAACTTTCATTTTTAAACTAAACAAAATAAAGATATCGCGGAAGCTTCATTACGTATGTGTTCGGTTCTCTTCGTTGCTTGATCGGCATCCGGATGGTAACAACATTCACCTAATGTAAAAACCAACTTAAAAGTTAGTTTTGATAATCATAGAAACAAGAATAAACAAGTTCCAATATCAAATAAACGAAATCAAAAATAAAAATTAAGATCTAAGTCTCTCGCGCCACGCGAGAGATTTCTTTAATTCGTTCGCGGGCTGCGACAGGCCCCGCGTGTCGCGCCAGCATTCACTCATCCCCTCGCGTGCCGCGGGGGAGTCTGTTTTCCAGCGGGTCCATTCTCTGGACCTGCATATTTGCCCAGCTCCATTTTTACAAAAATAACAAACTTCAAATTGCCATAACTTTTATCTACAATTCCGTTTTGCGTGATTCTTTTTCCCACGCGTCCGTAATTAAATTACGGACCCGTTTATCAACTCGGTTCGCATAAAAAACTGAATTATAAGCTATTGGCTTATAAATCCTTTATATGATTATTCGACCTGTTTGACTATAACATCACACACTTGTTTCTAGTTAATCATAAATCATACACCAAAGTATTTAACTCAAAATCTTTATTTCAGATTTGTAACTTTTGGGGAATTACGCAACCAATACCTAAGTTATGCGCGTAATTCATTTTGACCCGTTTAGTGAATTTAAACTTTTAAGTTTAAATTTCGCTCATTCTTTTCACCCATCATTTTCCCAAATTTTAATTATCTACTTACATTTCACCACAACTATACTCGTGGTAGATTTAGTATATTTGACCAATTTTCCGGATTCTACACTTCGGTTGGTTGTTTTACGAAAAAGACCCGTTTATAGGCACTTGACCCAAAAAGGCTTATGTCTAAAATGTATAAAACTTACCAAACATTATTTATATTGTTAAACAACTTCTGGCCAAATATCATGTCAAAACTCGATCGTTAAAACATTGAAATAATTTATGCAGGTAACGAAACTGTTACTGTCAACAACTAATTTATTGACAAAACATCCGCGAAAATCACGTCGAACAACTTTAAAAAAATCTATAAAAATTCCTAAACATCCTTTATGTTGTAAACCAACTTCTGGTCAAATATCGTGTCAAAAATCGATTGTTAAGAACTCGAAATAATTGTTGCAAGTAGCAGAACTGTTGCTGTCAACAACTAATTTATTGACAAAACATCCGCGAAAACCTCGTCAAACAACTTTACAAAAATCTATAAAAATTACTAAGCATCCTTTATATTGTAAACCAACTTCTAGTCAAATATCGTGTTAAAACTCGATGGTTAAGACCTCGAAATAATTTCTACAAGTAGCGGAACTGTTGCTGTCAACAACTAATTTATTGACAAAACATCCGCGAAAACCTCGTCAAACAACTTTACAAAAATCTATAAAATTACTAAACATCCTTTATGTTGTAAACCAACTTCTGTTCAAATATCGTGTCAAAAATCGATTGTTAAGACCTCGAAATAATTTATGCAAGTAGCTGAACTGTTGCTGTCAACAACTAATTTATTGACAAAACATACGCGAAAACCTCGTCAAACAACATTACAAAAATCTATAAAAATTACTAAACATCCTTTATGTTGTAAACCAACTTCTGATCAAATATTGTGTCAAAACTCGATGGTTAAGTCCTCAAAATAATTTCTGTAAGTAGCGGAACTATTGCTGTCAACAACTAATTGATTGACAAAACATTCGCGAAAACCTTGTCGAACAACTTTAGAAAAATCTATAAAAATTACCAAACAAACTTTATGTTGTAATTCTATTCTAAGATTTGTAAGATTTACTTACATTTGTCAACACGTGACTAATTTACTATTTTACCCCCCTTTTATTTCAACCATCATGGTTTTCATCACTTTCACTTGTTCCGACTCATTTTATTCACGTCGGAACATCAAAATTCAATTATGGATTTTTCTCTATTCATTTCTAATTCACATACTAGGTATTCTATAAAATAAAAAGGGTGTAAGCAGTTACTTACTTCTTATCCAAATTACGCTTTTCTTCTCATAATTGTTTCGTTTGACCCGCTTTTTCCCCAAGCTTCCACCTAGCTTGTTAAGCGCCAAACTATCATTCATCATTCACAAGGTGGTTAGATTAATCATAATTCAATACGATTATTCCACCTTACGCATTTCATAACAAAATTATCATTCATCGTATTGTAGGTCAATTTGACTTTTTAGAAGTCAAATGCCCATTAGTATATAAAATGCACATTCAAGTTCATTAACTAGTTTAGGCATTCACAATTTACCCGGTAGGCGTTCTTTTTAAGCTACCGTTTTAACTAATCTTTTAACCCGGTTCAATTAGTTCGAGCGATTATCAAAGCTAACTTATTTATTCATTTCACAAGAACTAAAGGTCCTCATCTATTAGTGAGACCCGTTTCGTCATATCATTAGCATTCATCCGAACACCTAATATAATCGAGTTCTACATGTCAACTAGTAGATATTATGACTTCAATCATCCATATTCAAGAAATAAATTACTAATTTCGTTACGGCATTCAAGACCCATTTCGAATCATGTATGGTCAAGTACTCAAACTTGAAATTCGTTTAAGTACCTTGCCTTTACTATCAAATATAATTATCCTAATCACTAGTTAGGCACTATCATCATCATATTACAAAAAACCCATTTAGCTCATACTTGATTAGTTGACTAATCACTAGTTTATGGTACAAATTCAACAAGTTTGCATCTAGGGTTTTGTTTCTAGACCTAAATTCACATCAATTTCACTAAAACATTCAACTTTCACACAAGTATTTCGTTCATGCATGATTGTCAAGATTTCAAAATATCTCCAAAATATAAATTTCGACATACCTTACGATCCCCTTGACTTGGTGATCATTTATATATATTCAAATCTGAATTTGGCCTTCGATTGATCCTCTAATTTGAAGATATTGTTGAGCTAGGGTTTATAACCCTTTTCTCCTGGCTCATCCTGGTCGATCGAACACACACACACATGTGTGTGTTTTAATTTTTTTATATAAATATTTTAATTAAAACACTTTCCTATTTACCCACATTTAGTCCCTCGTGTTTTAGAGGTTTTTATAAAGAGGGTTATAACTCTTGATTTTTTTTATTTTTTATTCCTTCACTTAATTACCCATTAATAACTAAGTTAATCATTCCTAGTTAACTTAGCTGGTTCCGGGGTTTATAACCCGTTTTACTTTAAGTCGCGTTAACCCGGGCCCTTTTTATAAACTTTGTTTTTCTCAGAGTATTCATCCTCCTTTTAATTAATATTAGGTTTACTTATTTAATTCCTAATATTTACCGGGTTAATTTCACCACTAACGGTATTTTACCCGTTCATAAATGTTAACGTGGTTTGATTACCAAACCCGTTTTCGGGGTGTTACAAGTCTACCCCCTTAAAGAGGTTTCGTCCCCGAAACCTTTCTTACGTAGTTTATTGGTTTAAACCAAACGAACTTAGTTTCGTTTTTAAGGCATTCCTTCTTTTCGGTCTATAGTTATCATTTGTATTGACGTGTACGTCTTCCATGTGCAAGGCCTCATGGGCCGTAACTTTTATCATGTATTTCTTATCTTTTTCGTCTATTTGACCGAGTTGTCATTTGATCACCCGGTCACTAAGCCTGTCAACATGTTTACTTCAAGCTAATCTTATATTGACGACCGCTTTACATAGTTCATAATCTTTCTTTGACTTCAAATGGTTTTACCGGCTAGACGGATTAGTCGTCGTTACTTCATACCTCGTCATTCGGGTGTACTGCATTGCCATCCTCGGCCTTATGTGAATTCCTGATCTAATACTTCTTATGTTTTGTTAAATCATTGCTTTTGACTAGAACTGAATTTTAGTTTAACATTTTTCTCTTTAACTTATGTCAATTACTCTCATCAGGGAATTGACGACTAAATGTTTATTCCTTTCCGTTAGTATTATTACGCGGGGAATCATCACTAGTTCCCACGCTTTACATTATCGACCCATAGGTTCCTACACTTAGCCTCCTAGGCTATTTTATTAGATCTTTTACCTTTTTAAGTTTAGAAATCGTTCATTTTCATTCTTGAATTCTATGGACCTTGACCGTAGTCTAAGGCTACATTCGTTTTCCTTTTTAAACTAATCTTCCGACTCTATGACTTCTTACGTCATTTACACGTCGGTTTGTTTTCTGCTTACCGTTATTTGGCTTACGCCTCTATTTCCTTTCAACCCATTCCCCGGGTTCTTTATCTTAATGTTTGTAACTCTTCGGTTTCACTGGTTTGCGTTTTCCTTTCTATACTCTTTTACGACCTATCCCATAGGTTCATTAATATTCCGCGCTTCCATTATTCGGTTTGCGCTTATTGGACTATCAAGTATTGATACTTTATTTGACCAGTTTGACATATTCGTGTGAATCCATCACTTATGACAGTCAAACTTTATTCTTTATTTTACTCGTCCAACCTCGAAATAATTGAACATCCCTATTGAAATTATGTTTGTAAAATTTTATTATTCATTTAGTCATAACTCATAAATCCGAGTCTTTTGACTTTCTAATCCGCGTTCCCGTCTCTTGGTTTACGCATATACTCAAAATCCCACCCATCTATCGGGTATTTTACCGAAGTCATCATCAAAGCAACCATTCCGGTATGCATTTAGACTTTGTTTTAATTCGTTTGGTCGTCTTAGCGAATTCCATCACTTTTATTCGACCAAGTCCTTTGTTCTTTATTCAATCCATTTGACTTGTCCGTATGAATTTCATCACTTATGACAGTCAAACTTTATCCCTACGCCTTAGCATTCTTATTAGGTTTTTATTTTCATTTACTTTAATTCTTGTCCCTTCCCTTGGGCTCGTTATTTTAATGTAATATGCTTCCGTTACCCGGCTTGCGTTTTCATTTATTATCAAATGTTTTATTTATTTGATCCGTTTTGGGTACCTTTTTAATTCGTCTCATTCACCCCGTCCTTACTACATCGGACGCGAATGTGTCCATCATAAGAAGTTCATGGTATCATGTATTCACTACTTACTTGGCCAGAGTAAGCAATCAACACATGATACGCATGACCTTTTTATAATTTTCAAATTACACCCCATGTAAGTAACACCTTTATTCTTTCTATATCTTTGATTCCATTCAATAAAACTTTATTTAATTGCTAAACAACAATCATTAGTTTTACTCGTTTTGCACTTGAACGTATAAAAAGTTTTTCTTTTCTATCAAACTATTATATAATCACATTTGTTAGTGTGATCGTTACTCTTCTCAATAGTATCCGTATTGAGAATATACACTTGGATAGTTACTTCGGTCCAAGTTTCCACATAAACTAGTTTCGTCATTGTTTTGTTATTCATCATCGTGAATAACACTTATTTCTACTTAATTGCTCTTGGAAACTTCATCCTGAATAGATATCCTATTCAAGTTTTCCAAGTTTTATCCTATATATGCAACCGTCATTCTCTACGTGTTTGTTGCATATTACTATTTGTGCGATTAATTAAACGTGCACCTGATAATGCTTGCCCTAACGGGCTTTCCATGCCGTTAACCTTGTTCGCGATTTAGGTCTTTGATGAGTATACTCTGCTTGCCATACTTCGGACCGTTCCTCCGTCATGTCCGCAATTCGTTCAACTCTCGTCATCTTCAGATGCAAGTGTCCTTCAGCTAAAATATTCACACAATTAGTAATGTCGACATCAATAATTGCCCGTATTATAATACGAGGCTTTCTACTACATGTGTCAACGCACGTGATTTTGTTAACTGTACCAATCATTTTAATTGGGGTAACGTGTATTACACGATGACCCTATGTGTTGTTTACAACAATCTAACATGCTAAACCATTAATATAAATATACTTACGGGATTTGCGATCAAGTCTCGAACCGAACACACTTTATTCTTTAACCATGAGCTCTGATTACCAACTTGTAAGACCCGTCTCATTTTAATACAGTTATAGTATTAAATACGCATTTTATGTAAAAATGCGACCTTTCAAAAACTTTGACAAGTTAACGTTCATACAAAATTAGAGTATTCAAAATATAGTATCAAGTTTTTACAACTTTCATTTTTAAACTAAACAAAAGAAAGATATCGCGGAAGCTTCATTACGTATGTGTTCGGTTCTCTTCGTTGCTTGATCGGCATCCGGATGGTAACAACATTTACCTAATGTCAAAACCAACTTAAAAGTTAGTTTTGATAATCATAGAAACAAGAATAAACAAGTTCCAATATCAAATAAACGAAATCAAAAATAAAATTAAGATCTAAGTCTCTTGCTCCACGCGAGAGATTTCTTTAATTTGTTCGCGGGCCGCGACAAGCCCCGCGTGTCGCGCCAGCATTCACTCATCCCCTCGCATGCCGTGGGGGAGTCTGTTTTCCAGCGGGTCCATTCTCTGGACCTGCATATTTGCCCAGCTCCATTTTTACAAAAATAACAAACTTCAAATTGCCATAACTTTTATCTACAAGTCCGTTTTGCGTGATTTTTTTCCCACGCGTCCGTAATTAAATTACGGATCCGTTTATCTCCTCGGTTTGCATAAAAAATATGAATTATAAGCTATTGGCTTATAAATCCATTATATGATTATTCGACCTGTTTGACTATAACATCACACACTTGTTTCTAGTTAATCATAAATCATACACCAAAGTATTTAACTCAAAATCTTTATTTCAAATTTGTAACGTTTGGTGAATTACGCAGCCAATACCCAAGTTATGCGCGTAATTCGTTTTGACCCGTTTAGAGAATTTAAACTTTTAAGTTTAAATTTCGCTCATTCTTTTCACCCATCATTTTCCCAAATTTGAATTATCTACTTACATTTCACCACAACTATACTCGTGGTGGATTTAGTATATTTGACCAATTTTCCGGATTCTACACTTCGGTTGGTTGTTTTACGGAAAAGACCCTTTTATAGGCACTTGACCCAAAAAGGCTTATGTCTAAAATGTATAAAACTTACCAAACATTATTTATGTTGTTAAACAACTTCTGGCCAAATATCATGTCAAAACTCGATAGTTAAGACATCGAAATAATTTCTGCAAGTAACGGAACTGTTGCTGTCAACAACTAATTTATTGACAAAACATACGCGAAAATCTTGTCGAACAATTTTAAAAACATCTATAAAAATTACTAAACATCCTTTATGTTGTAAACCAACTTCTGGTCAAATATCGTGTCAAAAATCGATTGTTAATACCTCGAAATAATTTCTGCAAGTAGCGAAACTGTTGCTGTCAACAACTAATTTATTGACAAAACATCCGCGAAAACTTCGTCAAACAACTTTACAAAAATCTATAAAAATTACTAAGCATCATTTATGTTGTAAACCAACTTCTGTTCAAATATCGTGTCAAAAATCGATTGTTAAGACCTCGAAATAATTTCTGCAAGTAACGGAACTGTTGCTGTCAACAACTAATTTATTGACAAAACATCCGCGAAAACCTCGTCAAACAACTTTACAAAAATCTATAAAAATTACTAAACATCCTTTATGTTGTAAACCAACTTCTGATAAAATATTGTGTCAAAACTCGATAGTTAAGACCACGAAATAATTTCTGCAAGTAGCGGAACTGTTACTGTCAACAACTAATTTATTGACAAAACATCCGCGAAAACCTTGTCGAACAACTTTAGAAAAATCTATAAAAATTACCAAACATACTTTATGTTGTAATTCTATTCTAAGATTTGTAAGATTTACTTACATTTGTCAACACGTGACTAATATACTATTTTACCCCCTTTTTTTACAACCATCATGGTTTTCATCACTTTCACTTGTTCTGACTCATTTTATTCACGTCGGAACATCAAAATTCAATTATGGATTTTGCTCTATCCATTTTCAATTCACATACTAAGTATTCTATAAAATAAAAAGGGTGTAAGCAGTTACTTACTTCTCATCCAAATTACGCTTTTCTTCTCATAATTGTTTCGTTTGACCCGCTTTCTCCCCAAGCTTCCACCTAGCTTGTTAAGCGCCAAACTATCATTCATCATTCACAAGGTGGTTAGATTAATTATAATTCAATATGATTATTCCACCTTACGCATTTCATAACAAAATTATTATTCATCGTATTGTAGGTCAGTTTGACTTTTTAAAAGTCAAATGCCCATTAGTATATAAAATGCACATTCAAGTTCATTAACTAGTTTAGGCATTCACAATTTACCCGGTAGGCGTTCTTTTTAAGCTACCGTTTTAACTAATCTTTTAACCCGGTTCAATTAATTCGAGCGATTATCAAAGCTAACTTATTTATTCATTTCACAAGAACTAAGGGTCCTCATCTATTAGTGAGACCCGTTTTGTCATATCATTAGCATTCATCCGAACACCTAATATAATCGAGTTCTACATGTCAACTAGTAGATATTATGACTTCAATCATCCATATTCATGAAATAAATTACTAATTTCGTTACGGCATTCAAGACCCATTTCGAATCATGTATGGTCAAGTACTCAAACTTGAAATTCGTTTAAGTAACTTGCTTTTACTATCAAATATAATGATCCTAATCACTAGTTAGGCACTATCATCATCATATTACAAAAACCCATTTAGCTCATACTTGATTAGTTGACTAATCACTAGTTTATGGCATAAGTTCAACAAGTTTGCACCTAGGGTTTTGTTTCTAGACCTAAATTCACATCAATTTCACTAAAACATTCAACTTTCATACAAGTATTTCATTCATGCATGATTGTCAAGATTTCAAAATATCTCCAAAATATAAATTTCAACATACCTTACGATCCCCTTAACTTGGTGATCGTTTATATATATTCAAATATGAATTTGGCCTTCGATTGATCCTCCAATTTGAAGATATTGTTGAGCTAGGGTTTATAATCATTTTCTCCTGGCTCCTCCTGGTCGATCGAACACACACACACATGTGTGTGTTTTAATTTTTTTTTATAAATGTTTTAATTAAAACACTTTCCTATTTGCCCACATTTAATCCGCTATTTACTTATCCATCTTTCATATATCTACCTGTTGGTTGTTTTGGAGCCGGGGGTCTCTCAGGAAGCAGCATCTTTATTCGCAGGATAGAGGAAAGGTTTGCCTACATCCCACCTCCCCCAGACCCTACGAATAGTTCTGCTATTTGTGGGATATACTGGGTATGGTGGTTGTTGTTGTTATAAAGAGGGTTATAAGTCTTGATTTTTTTTATTTTTTATTCCTTCACTTAATTACCCATTAATAACTAAGTTAATCATTCCTAGTTAACTTAGCAGGTTCCGGGGTTTATAACCCGTTTTACTTTAAGTCCCGTTAACTCGGGCCATTTTTATAAACTTTGTTTTTCTCAGAGTATTTATTCTCTTTTTAATTAATATTAAGTTTATTTATTTAATTCCTAATATTTACCGAGTTTATTTTACCACTAACGGTATTTTACCCATTCGTAAATGTTAACGTGGTTTGATTAACAAACCCGTTTTAGGGGTGTTACAGGTCCGAGCCATCAGTGAGATACCACTCTGGAAGACCTAGAATTCTAACCTTGTGTCAGGACGTACGGGCCAAGGGATACTCTCGGGTAGACAGTTTCTATGGGGCATTGGCCTCCCAATAGGTAACGAAGGCATGCAAAGGTTTCCTCGAGCCGGACAGAGATTGGCCCTCGAGTGCAAAGGTAGAAGGGAGCTTGTCACACCCCAACCGATGGCAGAATCATCGGAAGTGAGACGAAATAGATTGCTCATCACACATAACACTATTTGCAACAATATTTAATTCAAAATCGTTTTCATTGCATAACTCAAATTGTCAAATACATTACAAGAAAGTTTAAATTACAACATCAAAATGAGACAAGTACAACAATTTAACATGACAAGATAAGCAAAACTAGTAATTCAAGTGCGTTTCTAAGTCGTCCCTACTAGTTTCGTCATAACATCATCATCAACCTGTAACATGTTAAAAATAAAGGTTCAACGCAAAAGCATTGGCGAGTACACAAGTTTGAATATACATAGCATTAGTATGAAAAGAATTTACTCGAATCCACATGGCAATTGTATACAAGGTAAACTAGCATGCATTTCTAAATGTCAAACCCTAAGTGTCCACAAGAATTAAGTGTCCCTCGCCACAAAAATAACGAGACTATTTATGAATAAAATCTTAACAAGACCCCGACGGGCGACGTGCTACTCCTATAGCGCTATATATGTTAAGTTTGGGCTAGCTAAGTTAATGACATGTAGCAAGAATGAATCTAGCATGAACCTAAGTATATCAAGTAGCAGGTATAATGGATTGAGCATAAAATATGTTTAAGTGTGTGTTCGTGAATTTAGTACGTTAACATGTTACAACCCAAAGTGTTTAAAAAGGAAATGGGTCAAGTGTACTCACGGTTTTGCAAGCGTCCAATTGAAAAGTACGTTGAAGTGTTGATTGTTGAGGATGGAACACCGAATCACCCTACAAGGGTAAACAAAGGTATGTAAGTTTCAAGGGATTAAGAATGGAAGGATTCGGACTTGGAAATTAAATATCAAAAAGTATGTTTAAGTAAAAGGAATATCCAAGTTCTAAGAGCTTGTTTATGACACCATAATTAGTGGTTTCATGGGTCCCAAATTGCCCATTGGAATCATAACAAGAACTCTAGAATCTTTGATATGATAGCTTAGGTTTATGATGGTTAATCATGGTTTGATTAACGCCACAAACTCAGCCATGTTTTTATATAATTATATATAGGTTATATAGTGATAATAACATCTAAACTAGGTCCAAACATAGATTATCATGTATGTCAAGTATGGAGGTTTAACCTCTTGTAAATTCACCACTACACAAACCATCACATAGATGATTCAGAGGGTCATGAACATCAAGGATTCACCACTACACAAACCACCACAAGGATGATTCGGAGGGTCATGAATAATAAAGATTCGCCCCTACACAAATCATCACAAGGATGATTCGGAGGGTCATGAATGTTAAGGGAATGAAACTAACTAATTCAAGCTTAATTTAACAAGTATAAGCAGAATTTAAATGGGCGTTTGAACCCAAAACTTTGGTGGAAATCCCCTAAACACAAACCCACAACCATAGACTAAGTTGTGAGCTTGGTGGGAACAAGATTCCACCAAGTTTTCAATCAAAACATGAACATAAAAAGAAATAAAAATGAGCAGAATTTTATATGCACTTTGGACCTCAAAAATGGTGAGGTTTCACCTTAGTTTGTCCAAGCAAACTTGTGAAAACCTTCCTAGATGTTATCCAAGTGTTTTGGAAGAAAGAAACAAGAAGAAGTAGAAGTAGAAGTGAGTTAAACTCACTTGAAAAGGGCTGAAAGTTCCTGATATTGTTGCTCAAACTCAATTGTGTTTAGGGGGTGTTTGAGAGTGTTTAAGTGTTGCAAAAAGAGGGAAAAAGGATGGGGAAGTGTTCCTTATATAGGGAAGGGATTAGGGTTTTAATGGATTGGGCTTTGGATGTGTTTAGTAGGCTGAATAACTCAAAACAAAAGAAATTAAGTGGGCTGATGCAAGGCTGTTAACAGCCCTATAATTTTTATCTTTTTTTATTTATTTATTTATTTTTTTGACGTTAGAAGGTATATTTTTTATGTTTAATAAAGTGTAGTATGTTTTCTAGTATGTATGTAACTTGTAAAAAGGTCCAAAATGCATAAATGACATTTTTTAATTTAGCAAAAAAAGTGTGATAACATAGGTGTGTATAACACATGAAATTAACAAATATGTATGGTTTATAGTTTGGTATGATCAAGGGAAAAACATACAACTTAGTCTTATAATCGAATAACCAAGTGTTTGAATGTATGGAGATTTAAGGATTACGAATACATGATCATTGTTTACGAGTTAAGCTTATGTTTATGTGAATTACGAATCATGTGTCAAACAAACGTATGTATCAATGTATAAATAATGTATAAACGATGTATATTTCATATAAAAGATTCCTTTCACTACTATCAAGTCTCGGATTTACAATAGCTTGAAATGAAATACCATTACAAAGGAAACGAGTTTCCGAAAATAGAATTACAAGGTGAATTTTCTAAAAACGGAAAGCTGCGAAATGCGAGGTGTTACAAAGCTTGACCGAAAGACCCACCCGTCGAGCAGGGACAAAAGTCAGCCTTAATGATCCGACGGTGCCGAGTGGAAGGGTTGTCGCTCAATGGATAAAAGTTACTCTAGCGATAACCAGTTGATCTTCTCTATCCCTAGAGTACGTTGAATGTACAGAAAATGGCTATAACAGAGTTTCTCTTATTCATATTAACAGCGACTATAGGAGGAATGTTTTTATGCGGTGCTAACGATTTAATAACTATCTTTGTAGCTCTAGAATTTTTTCCGTTTATGCTCCTACCTATTATCTGGATATACGAAGAAAGATGTACGGTCTAGTGAGACTACTATGAAATATTTACTCATGGGTGGGGCAAACTCTTCTATTCTGGTTCATGGTTTCAGACTATCTTTCCATGTTTGTGACCTTACAGGTTCTACGGCTATTTTTCTTTGAATGGAATAAAATATTAAAAACCTGTAATGGGTTGTGGTTTGTAATAGAAATCATAATGGAATATGATATCAATAGGGACACTCACTGCAACGCGCAGCCACTCCCACTAGTTTATATCAAACAAAATCTGGGGAATTTCCTTAAGATGGGTACTTTTAAACTTAATACAAGTCAAACTATATTAATTAGTTTATTATACGTAATGAGTGTTACTTTCTAAATGTGGAAACAGACAAGATGTTAAATGGGTTGAGCGAATAAAGACATTTAATGTTTTAAGCATGTTTCTTTGTACATGGCCGGCTTCATATAACTCTCAAATCAAAATTTCTGATTTTGCTATAATTAAAGATTGTTTAGGGAACAAATTTCTAAAACCTTGAGACCTATGTATACCCATCGATCAACCATAAATCGGCACTATGAATCGGTAGACTTTTACATACATTCTAAATATCCACTGCCGATGTTGCCCGTTTATCTGCCACTTGTTTGTAATTTGTTACTTTGGAGTTTTAACGGAATTTGAATTTGATCAAAAAAAAAAAAATTCTAAATACATAATAAACATAGTTTTATTAATTACACTAGGACCTTTATACTTTAAAATGAGAGGGATTAGCACCTTTAACGTCGGCTAAGGAATTTTGGTGACTAGAACACTGCCGATGCACCATCTTTTTATACACCTCCTAGTTCGTGATGATTCACATGTACGTATAGTGATGAAGATTATAAAACATTGATGGACAAAATGCTACTACATTTGACTTTGAATATGATGTAGAACGTATAATGTAAGCAGCAAGAAATGACTCAATAATACAAAGTCATAATTCTGAAGGCTAGTCGCTCATTTGAAATGATGATTAAACCTATCACCAAATAGGGGTGTTTGGAGGTATACTTGGATATACAGATAGTTTGTATAGCAGAGAGAAAAAGCTATTTTATTTTCTTAATTATTCATTTTGTTTTTAATAAAAAAAGGTATAATGTTCGGTTATGGTAGAAAACAAACATGTTACAAAGTTGTAAAAGTTGACTAAATTCATACATTTTTAAAAGCTAAAAAAATCAAATATGATTATAACACAATCACCATATATCCATATACATGTGTGTAAGGCGTGCATTTTTTAAAATTTCTCTAAAGAAAAGTTGGTTATTGCTATGAGATAATACACATTATGCCTGAGTCCTGACCTATGTTTACAATTTGTGTAAACTTTAACAGGCGACTAGTAGGTGTGAATCTCAGGTATATCTAAACATAATTTGGATATTTATTGTTACAAACCATTAATACTTTACAAGGTACATAGAAGTGCATACATGTTCGTAAGGAAAAACATAATAAAGTTGTTCATGAAACTGCTTAATTACTACCGTTGAAGACACAAATAATATAAAAAGAAAAAAAAACTAAACATACTTTCAGCAAACACAAAAAGCACACTACACCACGGAGATACTACAAATAATTTGTGTGGAAGGCATCCTCGTGTTTCTCACAAACCAACACTATACTAAGCAACTTAACGTGGTTTGTTTTCTTGAAATATGATGTTAGAACTACCCGAGGAAGATTCCGACTCATTGGTATTATATGGGATTAATGTGACATCACCTTGTTCAACTTCTAGGATTAAGCTTCTAGATTCTTCATGCATTTGTTGTTGACCCCAAGGATGAATATTTTTGAACTTCTTTAAGCCCTCTAACTCTATTGCAACATCTTTCATAGTAGGTCTATCATTCCCATGTAAGTTAAGGCATCTCTTTATTAAATCACCTATTCCTTGTAACTGATCAAGAGTCCCTTCTCGTAATACACGTGGTTCAACGATTTCAAATAGGCGGTTTTCTTTCACTGCCTTGACAAAGTATGTTGCTAGATTCTTTTCTTCTTCGGTTCTTTTTGCACAAAGGGGTTTTTGCCCTGTTACAAGTTCTGCAAGTACCACTCCAAAGCTATATACATCACTCTTGTCGGTTAGTTGGCTTGTGTAAAAGTATTCAGGATCAAGGTACCCTAGCGTGCCTTGAACAAGAGTAGTGACTTGATCGTGATCTAATGGGACTAGCCTTGAAGCACCAAAATCTGCAATTTTTGCGGTGTAGTTATCATCTAACAATATGTTAGTAGACTTGACATCTCTGTGTATGATTGGCATAATAGTTTCTGAATGAAGGTATGCAAGCGCACCAGCAACTTCTAGAGCTACTCTCAATCGATTATTCCATGATAACCAACCCATTCCACCTGCTCTATGATGAATGTGATAGAAAAGAGTGTTATTGGAAATGAACTCATAAACTAGTAAAGGGACCTCTTCTTCCAAACAACATCCTAGAAGTTTTACCACATTTCGTTGTATCACTTGTGTAAGTATCATGACTTCATTGATGAATTGTTCTGTTTGGGCCGCGTCCACTAATTTAGACTTCTTTATTGCTACAACACTTGCATCAGGCAAGATTCCTTTATACACCACACCATAACCACCTCCGCCTATAATCCGTTCCTCGGAATAATTATTAGTCGCTTTCCGAAGTTGTTCAGTGCTAAACATAGTCATTGCCCCACCAGTCCCCGGTGCCTTAAGTTTTTGTTTTATAAAAACTCCCCCGTTTTGCTCAAAGAACTTTTCTCGTAGCTTAATTAGCTTTCTCTTCCTTATGCCAAAGAATATCGCAATCATTCCTAATAATATCGCCACCATGCCAAACACTAGAGCTGCATGTGAGACAAAAGGAAAACATTTTACTTACTCGCAGTTATTTTAAACTAGAATGAAAATTAATATGGTATAGGTTCATCCAGAAATTTTCTATGTAAATAGTGAAAGAAATTATGTCATCTGGCAGCTAGATAATTTGTGATTCAGCCACCTATAGTAACTTACAAGAAGACGGAATTACCTAATGTGAATATTGTGACTGGAAATTTTGAGCCACTTGCTAGAGGTTTACAGCCATCTAGTACTTTAGCATCGCCGGTGTATCCTGACCCACATGTACAACTGTAACTCCCTTCTGTATTGATGCATTGCCCGTAACAACGGATGTTGATTTTATCATCACACTCATTGATGTCTAGAAAAAAAATTGTTAGGACACACAAAAACCAAGGGGTCGGTTTTGGACTCATTAAAATTAGTCAATGAAATACAATATCATGGATGACATAATTTACTCTATAAAATATGAAAACACATTTGTAGTTGTTGGTAGACTTATCATTTGGAAAATTAATTTTTAGTGGCATCAAGTGGTTGTAACCAAATTAAGGCCTATAATTTTTTCAAAGATAATAAAAATTCGATCATTCCAGTTTCGAAACTAGGAGCTCCCCTTCAATAGGCATGCACCTCTAACAAATGGGCTAGCCTCACATTGACATAAAGCTTTTGAATTTTAACAAAGTTAAAGCTGAAAACATACATACGTACCGTGGCAGCCTGGATCCAGATATGGGTTTCCTTCATAACCATTATTGCAACTGCAACGATACCCGCCAATATCAGTATCGCTGCATGAGCTATTTCCCTTGCACTCATTAGCCTCTATGCAACTTAGGTTGCTTTGGATTACCCACTCCAGCACTGTAGGGACAATGGGTTCATTTGTATAAAACTTGGATGAATTAGATAAATCTTGTAGGCCGTGAAACTGCAAACTGTCTTCCTCACCAAGAAACGCATAGCCACACCGATTGAAGGAGAAAACTCTTGTGTGGTTTCTTATGCTGCTAAGGGTAGCATTATAAGTTTTGAGACCCCTTGGTATAGCTGTCTGGCAACACTCGATACCTGAGCAGTAGCCATCAGGAACATCATCAGGTCGGGTACATAGTCCCAAACAGCCACTGGTGAAGTCTCCGCCGTTTGATCCAGTGATCAAGGCGAAATCATCACATCCAATGACTGTGAACTTATTCCTTTGGGAGAAACTGAAAGGTGTCCCCTCTAAGTTGAACCACGCAGAATAGTCTTCATCAGGGGCAACATTTCCAAGCTGGTTGTAACATCTGAAAGCCACATAACTGGTGACCCACATCTCAGAATCTGAAATGTTGTCTACTTGAATATTTCCTGATATATCCATGAATAGCTTTGGTGGGTCGTAATTAGTCGAGTTGCAGATCAGGTCAAACGAAGCGTCTCTGGAACAACCTGAGCCTTCACCGATACCAAAAGGGTATGCAACTGTCAAGTTTCCGCATTGTGTTTGGCAGCCCGCCTTTGCTACGTTCCCAGTGGCCATATCAAACGGTAAACTATTAAACAGAAAAAGTATGAAAAGAAGAAACATGTCGTTACTCTCTTGTTTTTATGTTACTAAACACCTTTTATGTGTGGGTTTGGTCATCGTTAGGTGAGCAACTTATAGAACCAATTATGTTAAGTTAGTTAGGGTATGTATTTATACTGATAAACTTTGAAAACTTCTCTGCATTTTAATATATAGGTTGTTAAGGAGAAGATATTTAAAAATATTTTTTTTGTTACAAACTTTTTTCTAATGATTTAAGATTAATGTCTTGAATATGATTAAATACTTTGTTGACATTGTCTAAAGAAGACTTGGTCATATTTTTGTAACAAAAAGTCAATAACACAATCAACCTAATACGATATAAACAAAGTTATATTTAAAAATGTTATAAGATTAATGTCTTGAATATGATTAAATACTTTGTAGACATTGTTTAACGAAGACTTGGTCGATCTTCCAACATAAAATTATATTATTATCTTCGATCGCTCTTAAAAAATAAAATTCAAAGTTCTCAAGTAAATTGACATTTAATATATAAAGCCTGAGGAAACAAATGCAAATAACTTCTCCTCTTTGCCGGCGTTACGATAGAGTATTGAAATTTATTCGAAGTTGAGAATTGTACAATGGACAACTAAATTCATTTGCAAATCGATGTGGGCCCTAATTAATGGAAGGTATTGTATCCAATGTTTTAAAAACCGGTAAATACCGGCCGGTTATACCAGTATTACCGTTTCTACATGTAAATCCGGTACGAAACACCCCGGTAAATAAGTGAAACGTCATAAGGTTTGTACCGGCGGTAAAATCCGGTATACCAGTTTAAAACGTAATACCGGTACCGGCCCATTGTTATTTTAGTTTAGGTTGTTACTTATTTTTATTATATACTAGGTTAAAACCCCGTGTATTACACGGGTTGCATAAATATAATTATATATAATAAATAATAAAAAAATATTAAAAAACTCGTATATTGTACGTATTGAATAAAATATAATGTTATATGTTAATATAAACAGTCATCAATATTTATCTTTTAAAAATGAACATCGATGTGATGTACTATTTACTTATCATAACATTTTACTTTGTTTTTTTATTTTGTATAAATGTGATTTTATATAATAAATAATAAAAAAATATCTTTAAGAAAACTCGTATATTACACGTGTTTCATAAAATATAATTTCATATGTTAACACATACAGTTGTCAAGATTTATCTTTTAAAAATGAACTATAACGAACTATTTACTTATTATAATATTTAATTTGTTAAATATGTATTTATAACTAATTTTTTGTTTAAAAATATTATTATTATTTAATATGATCATAATAAAAATAAACATTTATATTCTTATCCAATGTTTAGTTTATTATTATTATTATTATTATTATTATTATTTAATATGATCATAATAAAAATAAACACTTATATTCTTATCCAATATTTTGTTTAAAATTATTATTATTATTATTATTATCGTTATTATTATTATTATTATTATTTAATATGTAATAAAAACAAATGTTTATCCTTATCTAAATATTTATTCTTATCTAATACTTTTGTTTAAAATTATTATTTAATATGAGAGATAAATAGGAAAATAAGGTGAGAAAGCACCAGGAACTGACACGTGTCCAAAAAAGATTTTCATTTATTATTATTATTATTATATTATTATTATTATTATTATTTAATATGATCATAATAAAAACAAATGTTTATCCTTATCTAAATATTTATTCTTATCTAATATTTTTGTTTAAAATTATTATTTAATATGAGAGATAAATAGGAAAATAAGGTGAGAAAGCACCTGGAAGTGACACGTGTCCTAAAAAGATTTTCATTTATTTGTATAGGAAGATGTTACTTATCTTACGCAATTTTTATATATTATGATTATTCGTAATTAAAAGTTTTTATTTAATATTGTATGAAATGAAAAATAGTTGATGTATTCAACACTCAAATGGCTTAAACATATCGTACACTTTCATTTAAAAGAGCTTGTTGGAAAATTGAATGGTTTTCGATTATCTTTTGGACTATTTTTTATTATGGATTTACTTTTGGATCATCATTTAATATGTAATCATGCATTTTTGGATTAACTCTTGAGATGATGTTGTAATTTATGAATTTATAGAGTTAGCTAGTCAACCCGGTTGAACCGCTCGGTACAACCTGGTTCAACCATTTTTTAGCCTTATCCGGTTTGATTTAAAAACCGGTTTTTAAAACATTGATTGTATCGGCTCCTTTTCTAAATTGTGTATCCCACACCTAGGGCCGAAACCCGTGAACACTTGTCCGAATGCACGACAGTGCGGTGAAGTAAAACCCGCTCAGTTTAAGGATTGAACTAGCGTTCACCGCCTAGTCTTCCATCATCACCAGGTGCCGTAGAAATTAAATGTTGGGGCCGGAATTGAATCTGGATCACTTGGAACACTATGTCTCTCCCTTAGGGGGGTGGGTGTGGTCACTAGTGATAGAATTCTATCACTCACAAGCATCCAATCAACTCCTGCATGTCATCAGCCACTATTCTATCACTCACATCCTTTTTTAGTGGCAATGGTAATCACTCACAACACCTAACAATAAACCCCTACACCCCCTCACATCCATCATTTTTCACGCGTGAAAAAAATAACGGAAATCCATCACGTGGCTGCTATCAGTCGTTGAACAAATGACTGGCGGTGGACATTTTGTTTCTTCCACGCGTGCTCAAGGGTCTATCACGGAGAACTGGGCACCGCCCGCAGTCCCCTTACCACTCCACCACTAGCTCATTAAATTTATGAATTAAATTTATATAATTTAGATTATATTTTAATTTATTTTTGTAATTAAATATCAACAATGATTAAATTAAATAGAAGGTATTTACATAGCTTTTTAAGTTCACATTTAAGCGATGATATAAATTAATGGGGTGGGTTTTATTTGGATTAAAAAAACAATAAATTAAATAATTAAAAAGACAAAAATGCCTCTCATTAAACTGACTTTTTTTGATGAAGTTAATGGGCTGGATGAAAATGACATGCAAAACTCAAGAACTAATAAGAAAAATAGTTATTGCTATTGTTATTATTATCTATTCGTAATTATTATAATTATGAATTATTATTATCTATGTCACTAGGTTATAGTCTATGTGTTACACGGGTTTACGTAACATATTGTCTTTATTCAACCCGTGTAATACACGGGTCTATAAACTAGTATATTTATAAAACATGACAAATGTAAAATAAAATTAAATAAGTAAAAAATAATAGTTAAGATAAAACATAAAAAGTACCCTTAAACTAGAATTAAAAAAAAATTACAAACCAACTTAAAAACACTACTAAAAAGGTATGAAGTTGAAAAAAGTAGGATTTATCACGGCTTCTCAAAATTCTTCAAGCCGAAACGTGACCAAAACTAGTATTACGAAGATGTTGGAACTTGCAATGCACCGAGTCAATTGCTTCATCTTCATTTTAACTTTCTTCGTCGTTCAATGCATTGTTACAGAGCCTCTCAAATGCTCCACACTTTGTTTGGATAACCAAAAACCTTGAATGATGAACATTACGTTGGTTTTCGCCCACTTGTCGAATGAATTTTGTCAAAACCGCGTTCCAAAAAACCTCGAGGCTGCCCTTGCTCGACGACATGCACCCAACCCATACTCCCATAGCCAAATCAATGTTGTCTTTCTCGATCCAACAGCGTGCCTTTTGAAAATTGATGAACAAAAATATTGAGAGTGCAAGAATATAGAGTGCGTTGTGTGAAAGTTTTGAAACGAGATGTCGTTTAAGTGGGTGTTTACAAAGACTTTTAAAAAATAACATTTTATTTAAAATTGTACCTTTACACAACGGTAAGAATTGAAAGGGTCCCACGACTTGACCCTTTAATGCTCGCGAAAGGCTTGGTGAAGGCCTCTATGTCGTCCCTTCATAACACCCCCACAACATTATTGGAGGGGACGCTATAGAGCTGAGGTGGCAGGGGGAGTAAGCCTGCACCAACTAAGCATTTCAATCAGTGACGTGATATTGCTTAATTCACATTTGGTTTTTGTCTTCTAACTTTTTTAACATATATATGTTTTATAAAAGAAGTTGAATAAAGTATTCTGATATGTTTATTTTATGTATATAAAAGTAAAAATTCTATAAAACTAAAAGCTAATCCATATGGGTTATTCTACTTGATAGATATACACGTTTTTTAGAAAATAGATCTCATGTGAATAAGAATTAGGGCTGTCCAAAAAGCTCGCGGCTCGTAGCTCGATCGGAGTTATCTCGGAAAAAGCCCGCTCAATATGACTCGGTTTGAAAGTGAGCCAAGCCTGCTCGGCTCGATTAAAAAGTGAGCCTAGCTCGGCTCGACTTGTGACGGGCCAAATTTGCTCGGTTTGGCTCGCCTGGTAGCTCGGCTCGGCTTAGCTTGAATTATTTTACTTGTAATATATTTTATTTTTATATACATATTGTATACAATCTTAAAAGACAAAGTTGGTGGATTTTCCACCGGCTTTGCCTTCCTACCCCTGTACTTTAACGATATTGCAATTTTAGCCCCTTGACTTTATACATTTAAAGTTTCATAAAATGATAAATTTAGTCCCTAAACCTTCTACTTTGAATTTCCAAAATCACCACCTCCTCTTTCAAACTTTGTTAGCACCAACCCTCTACTTTGGTTTTCCACCATCACCCTCTTAGCTCTTACACAGTTACGCCACCAACCCACTTCTTTTATATTTCCAACAACACCCTCTCATCCTTTACACATTTCCACCACCACTTATATACTTTTACATTGTCTTTTTAGACTTTCTTTTTTTACCCATTGCACTATTACTCTATTTTTACACCAGCCCAATTTAAAAAAAAAAAAAATCAATTGTAACCCCTAGACTACAACTCCTACTTTTGCAAATGATGTTGGTCCCTTTTTGCGACCCTGTTCGAATGATGTAACTTTATTCGCTCGTAGAGACGGGTGTTTGTGAAGTGTATAAACATTCAAAGAATAAAAATAGAGGCAGTAAAAGTCGGATTTCTTCAATGATTAACTCTTATAAAATAAATGTATCGTTCTGTGAACATAAGAAATAATCTTTGTTTGGCGGAATCAAACAAAGAAGAGGGGTCGATTCAAGAATAAACTTGAATCTTGAATGTCACCCCCTGGGCCAAACCAGGGGGTAAACTCACACAAAAAACTCTATAAGAAAATATCACTTTACAAAACACACATAATTCCTAAGAAGGAATTATGTATTTATAGAAAATTTCATGTGCCTATCTCAAATGTGAATGGTTGATAGGAAATTGGTATGTGTACCCATCCATTTGCATGTGGCTTATCTTCTTTTTATTATCAAATTGTCCTTTTTCCTTCACATATGAGATATTATATATCTTGCTGATGAAATGCTTTTTCAAAAGGAAAGAATCCTTTTGTTTTTCTGATGATTGTTTTTCCAAAAGAAAGATTCCTTTTCTTTTTCTTATGGAAGAATTTTCAAAGAAAGATATTTACTGTGTTAATAAGATATATTATCTTAGTTAATAAGATATATTATTTTATTAACACAATTCTTTAACTTTGTATCTTGTAAACTCCATAGTGTCCCGCTAACATTTTGAAGTCTTGTAACCTTGTCGTGATCTTTTCATAAAAAATTAGAAGCTTGATTTTTTTCTTTCTCGGTCTTCATATTTAGTGCTTCTGGGACGGTTCGTCGGTCGGTTCGTGTTGACAGAATTAATTCTAAGTAACTTAAACTAATTTTAACAATAAATACAATAAAGTTTCCTAACAGTCACCCCCTATTTGTTGTTGAAAATACAAACAATGCATTTATACTTAGAAATAACAAATAAACTTGTTGAAGATGTATCTTTATTTTCTTCTTGTCACGTTATCATGTAGGCACCTGTTTAGTGATATCCGTTGACTGTATCTTCAGTATATTGGCATGAAAGTTTATTTGGCAAACGTCCGACTTTTTATGGATGATCATCTGATTATATTTCATTTCTTGTTATAATTCTTCACCTCGATTTATAATTCCACCTAAATGTAAGCATTATTTCTTGTATCCCACCACATAGGATATAAGTATCTTCTATCCAATATAGGATAAGTGTTTAGGCTATCGATTGATGAGGCTTCAAAAAAATAACAAACCATACAAGACTATAAAAAATGATCTTGAACCGTCGAGGGTTTTTTTTAACAGAATTTCTGATGGAATCTGATAGATTCTGATGAAAATCTGATGAAATAATCAAAAAATCTGGAAAAAGTTTTTTTTAACAGAATTTATGATGGAATCTGATAGATTCTGATGAAAATCTGATGAAATAATCAGAAAATCTGGAAAAAGTTTTTTTTTACCAGAAAATCTGATAAACGCATCAGAAATTCATCAGAAAATCTGACGAACGCATCAGAAAATCTATTTTTTTATGAGATGAGAGGGAATAAGTAAAGAAAAGAGATATTACTTACACATATTTTTCTTGTGGAAGTCTAAGTACTTGTTCTTTTCTTCAAAGAATATTTTGTGAAAGCTTTTTAAAAGATAATAGTCATGAGTATGTTTTCTAAAGTTTCACACAGTTTTTTTTTTAATATCTTTTAACCATTATCATTCCTTTTTTTTTGAAGATTAACTAACCAGAATTTGGAGTTATTTCATTAGATAAGATACGAATAAACTTTTTTTTATCAGAAACTTTATTTTTAAATGTCAAAATTTTCTTTCTGTTAAACTAAAGTTCATTTATCTTTGTTTAACTCTCTTTTTTTGTGTGTTTTTATATCCTTTTCTACACCTCTTTTTATACTAGAAAGAGAAAAAAAAATACTAATAGAGATAATAATAGTAATAAAAGCAATAGTAAAAGTAATGAAAATAACAGAAAAAAATAATAACTCTTATACATACTTTATTTTTTTTAGATCTGCAAAAAAAAATATTTTTCTTTTTACCTTTGGCAGATCATGAATATACGTCTCTCTTACAGTAGCAAGGGATCTTGGAAATAATTTATCCAATCTGCTCTGATACCAATTGTTGGTCCCTTTTTGGGACCTTGTTCGAATGATGTAACTTTCTTCACTCGTAGAGACGGGTGTTTGTGAAGTATATAAACATTCAAAGAATAAAAATAGAGACAGTGAGAGTGAGAATTCTTTAATGATTAACTCTTATAAAGTAAATGTATCGTTCTATGAACATAAGAATTAATTTTTGTTTGGCGGAATCAAACAAAGAATAATGGGTCGATCCAAGAATAAACTTGAATCTTGAAGGTCACCCTCTGGGCCAAACAAGGGGGTAAACTCACACAAAAAACTCTATAAGAAAATATCACTTTACAAGACACACATAATTCCTACGAAGAAATTACGTATTTATAGAGAATTCCATGTGCATATCTCAAATGTGATTGGTTTATAGGAAATTGGTATGTGTGCCCATCCATTTACATGTGCCTTATCTTCTTTTTTATTACCAAATTGTCCTTTTTCTTTTCTGGTGAAACCTTCACATATGAGATATTATATATCTTTTCTGATGAAATATTTTTTCAAAAGAAAAGATTCATTTTGTTTTTCTGATGATTGCTTTTCCAAAAGAAAGATTCCTTTTCTTTTTCTTATGAAAGCATTTTCATAGAAATATATTTAATGTGTTAATAAGATATATTATCTTATTAACACAATTCTTTAACTTTTTATCTTGTAAACTCCATAATGTCCCGCTAACATTTTAAAGTCTTGTAACCTTGTCGTGGTCTTTTCATCAAAGAATTAAAAGCTTGATTTTTTTTCTCGGTCTTCATATTTAATGCTTCTGGGACGGTTTGTCACACCCCAACCGATGGCGGAATCATCGGGGCGCGGCACTGAGCGAAACAGATTGTCCAGAAGTTTCCATAACAACTATCATTACCATTTAATTAAAGCAATACGTCCCATACCGTATCATAAATATTCAAACAAGTTATTACAGACAACATCAAGACAAATATTCTGTTCCGACAACTCAGATTTAAATAAGTAGCAATTGTTTATCTGCTTCTAGAGACCCCTAATAAGTTATCTACAGACAACTATTTGTTGGGCTCTAAAGCTTTATTCTAGCTTCCATTCCCTACCACATATGCATCCTAAGCACCTGTCACATACGTTAAAATAAAGTCAATACATAAAATGTAAAGGTGAGCATACAAGTTTGATAATAGCATATAGAGTTCGAATTCGTTTACGCATAACCAGCACGTACACATAGTGTAATGAAGCACGTTAGTTATCGACATAGATCCATCGTTACCAATGACTGCGGGTTGACTGCCCGAGGCAGTTCGCAATACATGATTACCACTGTAATCCATGCAAGTAAAAGATCCTTAACAACCCCCGTGTGAACGGGTGCTGAGCCCAAACTATAGTACTATCGTTGCTAAGGCAGGTAGACAGCATTCAATGTGTAAACATAACAAACAAGCATTCATAAGCCACGTATAACATGCATTAATGGTTTAGCGTTAAAATAGCTTGAGTAGTGTGATTGTTGTAGTTTGAATAGTTGTATCGTATGTAACACCCAAAAGTGCTAAAAGCAAAAAGGGTTCGAGTATACTCACAGCGATTGTGGATTGAAGGGAGCGCTTTACAGCGAGTTCGGTTAGCCTGAATAGATTTGATAACGTAACGATAAGTGGCGCGTAAAACAGTACAAAGTGGGAGTGGTTAGGATGACTAATCGTGCGGATCAGCTATCCGTGAGTAGAAGTCATCCGTGCGCATGAGCTATCCGTGCGGATGGTGATGCGTGCGGATGGTGATCCATCCGGATAAGCTATCCGTGCGTGCGAGCTATCCATGCGGATGGTAATCCGTGCGGATTAGTTGTGCGTGCGGATGACTTATCCGTTCGGACAAATTGTTTGTGTGGATAAACGTTCAAGTGGATTGTTTCTTCCTAAGTGTGAGATGTGTTTGTGTATGATGGCTTGTGCTTTGGAGTTTTCGTTGTAGCATTTAGAAAACACATAAGTGTTTCTACCTTTCAAGTCGGTCGCGCGGACGACAATCCGTGCGTATGGTAGTCCGTGCGGACAGTGGTGATTCGTGTGGACAGTCTCTGCGCGCGGGCAGAGACAATCCGTCCGGATAGCCTGTCCGTGCGTACGACTTGGCTGTGCGGATGAACATTGTTTGAATTTCATTTTAAGGCCTTAGTATCTCATGATCCGAAGAATAATCCATTCAGAGATCGTCCGTCCGGATTGCTCATTCGTCGATACTCCAACCTTGTTTGGAACGTGGGTCCCAAGGGTAGCTTGTCCGGGTGACAACCCGTCCGGATGACCTGTGCGTGCAGTGCGGACAGCTTGTCCGTGCGGACAGCTAGTCCGTGCGGACAGCTTGTCCGTGCGGACAGCTGGTCTGGTTGTTCCGTTCGTCTACACTTGGTTTCTGTTGTCATTTATCGAGACGTTCTGATTACGTGGCAACCACTTGGAATTGTATTCTCACCCGCGTGACTAGAACGGTCAGGAACCACCCTAACTCGGCCTGTCGGCGACTCAGAACGGTCATTCCGGTTGACCCCGAAATCAGGTGTCTGGGGGTAAAATTCCAGATCTAGAACTAGTGCATCACTATTAACGAGTAGAACACTAGAACCGATCAGGTTCGTACCGATTTTAAGAGAACTTAGGTTTATTTCTTTCAACTCTTTTATCCTTAGAAAAGCTTAGATCTAGGTGAAGTTATTGTGAAATCTTGTAGAAATCGTTTAGATCTGAGCTATTCTTGGTGGAATGAGGTCAAGCTTGAAGTTCATAAGAACTTCATGATGACGTCACCCGAGAATACCTCAAATCCGGATGATTTCATGGTTAAAAGTGAAGATTTGAAAGATGGAAATGTGTAGAATTGTGTAGTGATCAAGAATGTACAAGAATTAGTGCAAGATCTTACCTGGATTGAGAGAAATCTGAGAAAAAGTGAAGAATGCGTGCGGTTCGGACGTCACTTGCCAAAAGTGGAAAAGTTGGAGAGTGACCCGTGTATTTATAGGATGCCAAAAAGGGAAAGGGTGAGCCATGCGCATGGCACCTACCCGGATAGGCTATCCGCGCGGACTGGTCATCCGTGCGGATTGGCAATCCGTGCGGATTGGCAATCCGTGCGGATTGACCATCCGTGCGGATGCCGCCTTCTTTGGTGTGTTCGGCGCGATGTTGCTTCGGTTTCGATTTGCGAGCGATTCGATAGGGTTTCCTAGTCAAATTACTTTCAGTCCCAGCTACTTCTTATATGGTTCGGCTCGGAATTCGGGTTCGGCTTCGTTTACATTCGAGTTAGACTTCGAGTTCGATTGAGTTCGCTTGATTATCACAACATAACATAAAATAAACATGCACAGGTAACACGTAAGGCACACACACACGTATAACTAACAAGTAAAATACACAGTTCGAGTTACGGTTCGATGTCGATTTGGTTAGCATAGCTTGATTAACTTTATCGCATTGTTACTTCCTATCATTCACAGTCGTAGGTCGATTGAAATACGGTAAACACGATTCGATTATTGTAATGAACGACATTTACTCCACATAATATAAATAAAATAAAAACATTTCTACGAGTCAAGTTGCTTGAAATCGGTCGTTGACTTTGACCTTGACTTTGACTTTCACTCGTGAAAACACGGGGTGTTACAGCCTCCCCTTGTTTAGGAAATTTCGCCCCGAAATTAAGCTGAAAGCTGTAACTAAGTCGTGAATCACGTGTGAGAATTGCTGATTTTTGGATATGATGTGCGAAAATATCTGATCTAAAAGCCTATAAAGTTTTAGATTTCAATTCGAAGTCGTTTGGGAGAAATCTTAATTTTTGTTAAAAAGATGTTGAACGTTGCTGTTGATGTTCACCGCACGCATGACATATCCGTGCGGATAACATATACGTATTGACTATTGTTGACTCTGAATCGTGCGGAATCCGTGAACGTGTGTGACTAAACATAATCGTAACAGAGTCAAAACCGATCCTACAAGTGGTATCTGAGCAGGTGATCGATTGCGAGGATCAAACACACTCAGATTTGATCAAGTTCTTCATCTTTCATCTCTGTCACGTTTTTCTCTGAAAATCGCTAAATTAACCAGGATTTTACGGGTAAAAATTGTTAAGACTTGGATATGTTGTGCGAAAACACTTGATTTACAAGCCTACAAAATTTCTTAATTAAACAACTGTGGGTACTTTGCCTTCATGTCGCTTTCGAGTTCCCAAGTGAACTCCGCGCCTCGTTTGCCTTCCCATCGGACTTTTACAATGGGAATGCGTGAGCGCCTGAGTTCTTTGGTTTGGCGATCCATGATTTCGACAGGCTTTTCCACGAAGTGTAATGTTTCGTTCACTTGTAGATCATCTAGAGGAACATGTAAGTCGTGGTCGGCGATGCACTTTCGGAGGTTTGACACGTGGAAAGTCGGATGGACATTGCTAAGTTCCTCCGGTAATTCGAGTCTGTAGGCGACTTTCCCGATCCTTTCCAGAATCTTAAAAGGTCCAACATATCGAGGCGCGAGTTTCCCCTTCTTGCCGAATCGGACTACACCCTTCCAAGGTGATACCTTTAGGAGTACGTAGTCACCAACGCCATATTCACGGGGTTTGCGCTTTTTATCGGCGTAAACTTTCTGTCGATCCCGAGCTTTCACTTGGTTGTCTCGAATTTGGAAAATTTTGTCTGTCGTTTCTTGTAGCAGCTCCGGACCGGTTAGTTGCGAGTGACCGATCTCGTGCCACACAATAGGCGATCGACATCTTCTTCCGTACAAGGCCTCGAAAGGTGCCATCTGGATGCTAGCTTGGTAGCTGTTGTTATACGAGAATTCGACTAGCGGAAGGTGTCTATCCCAATTACCACCGAAGTCTAGAACACACGATCGGAGCATGTCTTCAAGCGTACGAATCGTTCTTTCAGTCTGACCGTCGGTTTGTGGGTGGAACGCAGTACTTAGATTAAGCGTTGTACCGAGTGCCGTTTGAAACGTTTCCCACAATCGTGAAGTGAACCGAGCATCACGATCAGAGATGATGTCACGAGGCGTCCCATGTCGACAAATGATCTCGTCGGTGTAGATTCGGGCTAATCGTTCTACCTTGTAGTCCTCTCGTATTGGCAGAAAGTGAGCTGATTTAGTCAAGCGGTCAATAACAACCCAAATGCTGTCGTGACCCAATGACGTGGTTGGAAGCTTGGTTACGAAATCCATAGCTATGCTCTCCCACTTCCACATAGGGATTGGAGGTTGTTCGAGCAAGCCAGAGGGTCTTTGATGTTCAGCCTCGATTCTAGCACAGGTTAGGCATTTTCCGACGTAGAGTGCGATATCCCGTTTCATACCCGGCCACCAGTACCTATATCGAAGGTCATGGTACATTTTGTCAGCACCGGGATGGATAGAGTATCGGGATTTGTGGGCTTCATCCATGATAATCTGTCGCAGGTTGGTTCGCTTGGGAATCCAAATTCGGTCTAAGAAGTGGAATATCCCATTTGATTTGCTCACAAGCTGGGCTCCATCGTGGTAGATTCTTTCTTTCTTCAAAGTGCGTTCGTTGAAACATGCATGCTGGGCGTCGCGAATGAGAGCTTCGAGGTTGTGCTGGGCTTGAACATTTCGAGTGCTAAGTAGATAGCTCCGTCTGCTAAGTGCATCGGCAACAACATTTACTTTGCCTGGGTGATAACGAATCTCACAGTCGTAATCGTTGAGAAGTTCTACCCACCGGCGTTGACGCATATTTAGTTACTTCTGATTAAAGATGTGTTGTAGGCTCTTATGATCGGTGAAGATCGTACACCTTGTACCATACAGGTAGTGTCGCCAAATCTTTAATGCAAAAACAACTGCGCCTAGCTCGAGATCGTGGGTTGTATAGTTCTTCTCGTGGACTTTGAGCTGACGAGATGCATAAGCTATGACCTTGTCTCGTTGCATTAGGACACAACCGAGACCAAGGTTAGAAGCATCACAGTAGACAATGAAATTATCATTTCCGTCGGGTAGTGTGGGAACAGGAGCATTGCAAAGCATGTGTTTGAGGGTTCGAAAGGCAGACTCTTGTTTGGTTCCCCAGACAAAAGGCTGGTCCTTGTGAGTGAGAGAGGTAAGTGGTACAACAATCTTCGAGAATCCTTCGATAAATCGTCGATAATAGCCCGCTAGCCCGAGGAAGGAGCGGACTTCAGACGGGTTCTTAGGCGTAACCCAGCTCTTAACAGCTTCAATCTTCGCAGGATCGACATGAATACCCTGACTATTTACGATGTGACCCAGAAACTGAACCTCCCCCAACCAAAACTCGCACTTGGAGAATTTGGCGTAGAGTTGGTTCCCCTGGAGTAACTCGAGAACCAAATGTAGATGTTGCGCGTGTTCGGCTCTCGTTTTGGAATAGATCAAGACAACGTCGATGAACACGATGACGAAACGGTCGAGATATGGTTTACACACTCGATTCATCAGATCCATGAAAACTGCTGGTGCATTGGTTAAGCCAAAAGGCATGACAACGAATTCGTAATGGCCGTAACGAGTGCAAAACGCGGTTTTGGGTATATCCTCCTCCTGTATACGCAGCTGATGATATCCTGAACGTAGATCGATCTTCGAGAAACACGTAGCGCCTTGCAGCTGATCAAACAAATCGTCGATTCGAGGCAGAGGATAGCGGTTCTTGATAGTTAACTTATTCAATTCCCGGTAGTCGATGCACATCCGGAACGACCCGTCCTTCTTTTTTACGAAAAGGACTGGTGCGCCCCAAGGAGAGGTGCTCGGGCGAATAAAGCCTTTCTCAAGTAATTCCTGGAGTTGGGTTGAGAGTTCGCGCATTTCGGACGGCGCGAGTCGATATGGAGCTCTGGCAGTAGGATTAGCTCCAGGAATGAGATCAATGCGAAAATCAATATCGCGCTTTGGAGGTAGTCCGGGAAGATCCTCTGGAAAAACCCTAGGAAATTCTCGAACCACGGGAACGTCTTTTACTTCCTTCTTCTCTTTCTTTTCCTTCTCCGCTGCTACAACGTTAGCCAAGAAAGCCCTGTATTCCTTGCGGAGATACTTGCTAGCTTGTAGACATGACATAAGCTTGAGACCCTTCGAAGTAGTATCACCATAAACACACAACGAATCACCGTTTGCGAGCGAAAAACGAATCATTTTATCGAAGCACACAACTTCGGCATGGTTTTCGCGAAGAAAGTCCATGCCTACTATGACATCAAAGCTTCCTAGTTGCATTGGAATGAGATCGATTGAGAAGATGTGATTGTTGAGCTCGAGAGTGCAATCACGAATAACGGAGTTTACAGCTACGGTTCTTCCGGTAGCGACTTCAACATCGAAGGCAGAAGAGAGTCGGGAACGTTTACGACTAAGGAGTTTCTCAAATTCGAGTGACACAAAGCAATTATCGGCTCCAGTATCAAACAAACATGAAGCATAAATACCATTCACAAGGAACGTACCATTGACTACGTTGTTGTCGGCCTGGGCTTGACGCACATTGAGATTGAAAGTTCTGGCGCGTGCGGCCTGTTGTTGCTGCTGCTGTTGTTGCTGTGGTTGCTGCTGTTGCGGTTCTTGTTTCACCACCCTGTTCGGGCACATGTTGGCGAAATGATTCGGGTCGCCACACGTGAAGCATGCTCTGGCTTTGACTGCGGGTGCCGGAGGAGCTTGTTGACCCTGTGGGGCAGCGAGTAAGGCTTGATTGGCAGGAGCTTGGCGAATACGACAGTTGGCAGTAAAGTGGCCGTAGACATTGCAGTGAGCACAGAAGCGGCATTGAATAGCTGTCGGGTGATGATAGGTGCAAGTAGGGCAGAGCGGGTGTGGCCCAGTATACGCACGCTTTGCAGGCGGTGCATTGGCGACAGGCGCCACTACTTGACGCTGTTGGGCAGGTACAGCTTGGATCGGTGCAGCAGTAATCGCACAGTTCTTGTTGGTGGAGCTGTTCTTTCTCTTGTTCTTTCGCTTGTTGCTTGACGAGGTAGGCTCAGCAGTTGGTGCAGCAGTAGTGGCTTGATGCAAATGCTTGGAGGTCTTATCCCACACCCCAGCCTTAACCCTTTTGTCATTGATTTCAGCGGCTAGCAGATAGGTTTCCTCGATCGTGGCAGTCTTAGCCGCTTGAACGAAATCAGCAACGCAGTCGGGCAAAGCTCGGATGTACTTCTTGATGGTCATCTCAGGAGTCTTGACCTGGTCAGGACAGATAATGCTGAGTTGTTTGAATCGAGCAGTGAGGCCAGCATTGTCTCCATCCTTCTGATGTATGTGCCAAAATTCATCTTCAAGCTTTTGACGCTCGTGAGGAGGGCAGAATTCCTCTAGCATGACTTCTTTGAGCTCGTCCCACGACAAACCGTAAGCTGCATCATTCCCTCTCTTGTTCCTCTCGTCCGTCCACCAGTCCAAAGCACGGGACTGAAAGACGCCGGTAGCGTTCAGAGTTCGAAGGTCATCAGGGCAACCACTTTGTCGCAGAGTAACCTCGATAGAGTCAAACCAGTGGAATAGAGCAGTAGGACCTCCTTCGCCTGTGAATTCTTTCGGCCCACATGACTTGAATTGTTTGAAACTGAAAGGTCTTGCGACAGCTCTAGGACCTTCAGTCCTCGACTCCTTGGATGATTTGCTGGCATTCTCATAGGCATCGCTCACTGCCTTTGCTACAGCTTTCGCGACGATAGAAGCAAGACGTCTGTCCTTCTTTTCCTGGCGAGAGAGTGGATGACGGGATCCAGACGACATTGTCTGCAATAGACATCGCCATGGAACTCAACACATGTCTTCGAATCTCACCTCACACGTCTACTACTACTAAAGCTCAGTAACACGTACCATGTAAACGCGTATAGTCACAAAATCACAGAATTGCACAAAATCACATAAACACATAGAGCACATAATCACAATATTCCTAAACACGTAATCATAACAGCAAGAAATACATATAACTTAATCACTAAAAGCACATACGAGCGTACAAAGCATTTCTGACTGCCTCTATTGTCGATTCGTTAACGATGAGTGGTGTGGGTTTTGTGTTTTAGCAGGAGCAATAGTGTCAGGTCGAAACCAATAATACCTCAAAACGTTAACAAATAAGCAGAAATGCATAAAATTTTCACAAAGATCGATAAATCAAAGGTAGATTGTCTGTGGCTAATAGACTTCGACTAACCAAAGTGGCTCGACTATTCGCAAGGATCCTGTGTGCACAATTACCTCCAGGACTATGCCTTCGCCTCGTTTCTTGGGCGTTGGCGCAATTCCCATTGGTTATATTGTGTCTTTAGATCGTTGGAGTCCATCGACTTTGGTGAGAGTTTTTGTATAAAGACGGGACGAGTCGTCAAGGTTAGGGTTTCACCCCTATCTTGCAACTTCCGTCCTCGTTTTTGATAAAAATTGAGGAGATTATTCATCAAAATATGGATTTCACTCCTGATTTGGTATGCTTCTCCTCGCTTGTAGCTAAAACGCAAGCTGATTAGGCAACTTTAGTCGAGAGTTTGCGGTTTTCACACCTATTCTCGGCCTCATTACCTGTTCACAACTTGAAAATTCGAGTGCAGTGATAGAAAAGAGTGAGTGATAGTGGCGAATTTACGCATACGCGTGAGTTGGTCTGTTGGTTCTTAACTATAGACTAGGTCTCTAAGACTTCGACCCGGACTAGGTCGAGTCTTGCCTAATTCCCTATAGTTATGGCTCTGATACCAATCTGTCACACCCCAACCGATGGCGGAATCATCGGGGCGCGGCACTGAGCGAAACAGATTGTCCAGAAGTTTCCATAACAACTATCATTACCATTTAATTAAAGCAATACGTCCCATACCGTATCATAAATAGTCAAACAAGTTATTACAGACAACATCAAGACAAATATTCTGTTCCGGCAACTCAGATTTAAATAAGTAGCAATTGTTTATCTGCTTCTAGAGACCCCTAATAAGTTATCTACAGACAACTATTTGTTGGGCTCTAAAGCTTTATTCTAGCTTCCATTCCCTACCACATATGCATCCTAAGCACCTGTCACATACATTAAAATAAAGTCAATACATAAAATGTAAAGGTGAGCATACAAGTTTGATAATAGCATATAGAGTTCGAATTCGTTTACGCATAACCAGCACGTACACATAGTGTAATGAAGCACGTTAGTTATCGACATAGATCCATCGATACCAATGACTGCGGGTTGACTGCCCGAGGCAGTTCGCAATACATGATTACCACTGTAATCCATGCAAGTAAAAGATCCTTAACAACCCCCGTGTGAACGGGTGCTGAGTCCAAACTATAGTACTATCGTTGCTAAGGCAGGTAGACAGCATTCCATGTGTAAACATAACAAACAAGCATTCATAAGCCACGTATAACATGCATTAATGGTTTAGCGTTAAAATAGCTTGAGTAGTGTGATTGTTGTAGTTTGAATAGTTGTATCGTATGTAACACCCAAAAGTGCTAAAAGCAAAAAGGGTTCGAGTATACTCACAGCAATTGTGGATTGAAGGGAGCGCTTTACAGCGAGTTCGGTTAGCCTGAATAGATTTGATAACGTAACGATAAGTGGCGCGTAAAACAGTACAAATTGGGAGTGGTTAGGATGACTGATCGTGCGGATCAGCTATCCGTGAGTAGAAGTCATCCGTGCGCATGAGCTATCCGTGCGGATGGTGATGCGTGCGGATGGTGATCCATCCGGATAAGCTATCCGTGCGTGCGAGCTATCCGTGCGGATGGTAATCCGTGCGGATTAGTTGTGCGTGCGGATGACTTATCCGTTCGGACAAATTGTTTGTGTGGATAAACGTTCAAGTGGATTGTTTCTTCCTAAGTGTGAGATGTGTTTGCGTATGATGGCTTGTGCTTTGGAGATTTCGTTGTAGCATTTAGAAAACACATAAGTGTTTCTACCTTTCAAGCCGGTCGCGCGGACGACAATCCGTGCGTATGGTAGTCCGTGCGGACAGTGGTGATCCGTGCGGACATTCTGTGCGCGCGGAGACAATCCGTCCGGATAGCCTGTCTGTGCGTACGACTTGGCCGTGCGGATGAACATTGTTTGAATTTCATTTTAAGGCCTTAGTATCTCATGATCCGAAGAGTAATCCATTCAGAGATCGTCCGTCCGGATTGCTCATTCGTCGATACTCCAACCTTGTTTGGAACGTGGGTCCCAAGGGTAGCTCGTCCGGGTGACAACCCGTCCGGATGACCTGTGCGTGCGGTGCGGACAGCTTGTCCGTGCGGACAACTGGTCTGGTTGTTCCGTTCGTCTACACTTGGTTTTTGTTGTCGTTTATCGAGACGTTCTGATTACGTGGCAACCACTTGGAATTGTATTCTCACCCGCGTGACTAGACCGGTCAGGAACCACCCTAACTCGGCCTGTCGGCGACTCAGAACGGTCATTCCGGTTGACCCCGAAATCAGGTGTCTGGGGGTAAGATTCCAGATCTAGAACTAGTGCATCACTATTAACGAGTAGAACACTAGAACCGATCAGGTTCGTACCGATTTTAAGAGAACTTAGGTTTATTTCTTTCAACTCTTTTATCCTTAGAAAAGCTTAGATCTAGGTGAAGTTATTGTGAAATCTTGTAGAAATCGTTTAGATCTGAGCTATTCTTGGTGGAATGAGGTCAAGCTTGAAGTTCATAAGAACTTCATGATGACGTCACCCGAGAATACCTCAAATCAGGATGATTTCATGGTTAAAAGTGAAGATTTGAAAGATGGAAATGTGTAGAATTGTGTAGTGATCAAGAATGTACAAGAATTAGTGCAAGATCTTACCTGGATTGAGAGAAATCTGAGAAAAAGTGAAGAATGCGTGCGGTTCGGACGTCACTTGCCAAAAGTGGAAAAGTTGGAGAGTGACCCGTGTATTTATAAGATGCCAAAAAGGGAAAGGGTGAGCCGTGCGCATGGCACCTACCCGGATAGGCTATCCGCGCGGACTGGTCATCCGTGCGGATTGGCAATCCATGCGGATTGACCATCCGTGCGGATGCCGCCTTCTTTGGTGTGTTCGGCGCGATGTTGCTTCGGTTTCGATTTGCGAGCGATTCGATAGGGTTTCCTAGTCAAATTACTTTCAGTCCCAGCTACTTCTTATATGGTTCGGCTCGGAATTCGAGTTCGGGTTCGTTTACATTCGAGTTAGACTTCGAGTTCGATTGAGTTCGCTTGATTATCACAACATAACATAAAATAAACATGCACAGGTAACACGTAAGGCACACACACACGTATAACTAACAAGTAAAATACACAGTTCGAGTTACGGTTCGATGTCGATTTGGTTAGCATAGCTTGATTAACTTTATCGCATTGTTACTTCCTATCATTCACAGTCGTAGGTCGATTGAAATACGGTAAACACGATTCGATTATTGTAATGAACGACATTTACTCCACATAATATAAATAAAATAAAAACATTTCTACGTGTCAAGTTGCGCGGAATCGGTCGTTGACTTTGACCTTGACTTTGACTTTCACTCGTGAAAACACGGGGTGTTACACGGTTCGTCGGTCGGTTCGTGTTGACGGAATTAATTCTAAGTAACTTAAGTTATTTTTAACAACAAATACAATAAAGTTTCCTAACAAATGCCAATGCATTGTGTTTTACGAAATGTTTTTGGCATTGTGTTTTACACTTTGTGTTTTACACTTTTTTTGTAATTGTCTTTTACACACTATGTTTTACCAATCGTGTTTTGTCTTACTATATGTTTCCACCTGTCGCTTATTACAAAAAAGAGATTATTATTTACATGTATGTAGGCTTGTAGTTTGATATCTACGACATATTTAAAGCTTAATTGTCTAGCTAATAAACAAATATTGTATTTACTTGAAATATAACACTTATTTTGCGTTGTTAAACGTGATTTTGGCTTCTAATATATTAGGTTGAACTTATTTTGAATATGTTCTTTTGAAGTATTGAATAATATTTTAGGATACTGAATTTTGAGAGCTATGTATTAATTTTTATTTTTAAAATCGAGCTAAAACAAGCCGAGCCAGCTCAATTTAAAACCAAGCAGGGCCCGAGCTTAGATTTTCAGCTCGGTTTCAAATCCGAGCCGAGCCAACTTGGTTTATAATCGAGCCGAGCCCAAGTTTGCCCCTAGCTCGGCTCGGCTCATGAACAACCTTAATAAGAATGAGTAGTTTTGGATTATTGATTTAAAGTAGAGTTGGACTAACATTTCCCATAAATAAAAAAATTTAAAGCCATCAATTGCATGGGGTCACCCGCATCCATGAAAAAAATGGTAGTATATATATACACGATAAAATCACAACCGCTTGCCATGAAATCTTAATACCAACCACCCATGGAATCTTGACACCAGGGGCGGATTTATGTATAAAGATCGGGTTCCCAGGAACCCATTCGGTTTTTAATTTTTAGTGTAAATGTATAGGATAAACTGAAAAGGAACCCATAAGTAAAATATTGAGGGAACCCATAACACAAATCCTCTTGTGTTCCACTGGTTAATTGTTCACTCTTTTAACTTGGCACCCCTAGTTCGAATCCCGCTCCAGCCCTTTCCATATGTTTTTTTCCCATTTTTTTCCTTTTTTTCCCTTTTTCTAATTTAATGAACCCATACTTGACACCCCTAGTTCGAATCCCGCTCTAGCCCTTTCCATATGTTTTTTTTTTTCCGATTTTTTTCTTTTTTCCCTTTCTTTTTTAAATTTAATGAACCCATATTAGGGTTAGAAGTTAAGAACGGCAGTAGTAGCGCACACAGAACTAACAGAACAATAGCGCGCACATCTGATTCTCTCAGCCTCCACCTTCAATCTCGTCTGTCTCCGCCTCTCCGGCCATCCTCCTCCGCTCCACCTTCGGCCGTCCTCCTCCAGGCTCCGGTCGTCCTCCTCCGGCCACCACTTGTTGTTTCCACCATTCCAACCTTCAAATTTCTCTCATCCTCAATTTATCTCAGGTGTGTTAATGTACATTTTTAACTTTTATTGATGTTTTAATTTTAATTTAGATGTTAATTTTAACTTGTTTGATGTTTTAATCTTAATTTTACATTCAAGTTGTTTTGTTGAAACTTAGAATTTAGCCATTTAGGGATCTAAAATTTAAAGTATCGTGTTTTAGTCAGCTTGAATTCTTGATTAGTGATGTAAAATTTGGTATTTAATCAGCTTGAATTCTTAATTTTGCCATTTGATATTCTTAATCAGCTCCTTTTTATTGTTCTTTGTTCTTTTTAATTTTAAAATAATATTAGAGTTAAACAAAAGAGTGAACTATAAGAGTTAACATGGCTGAGCTTTAGTTCATTATTGTTAGTCAAACTATTTTGTTTGTTGCAGGTCTGGGTCATGGCTGAGCTTTTTTGTTATGTACTTGAAAATTCATTTTAGTTTTATTGGTGGCTATTCGATATAAATTAATTTAATTTCATTTAATCTCTATTAACCAATTAAGAGAAATAAGCAATGGAAATGGTTCAGTTAGATGCTTTTGTCGTTGGAACCGCCAAACCGGCTCAAATAAATGCTCATTTGGTCAAGTTTTATGCTTTTGTCGTTGTAATTCGAACTAAAATGATCATTTTTAGATGTACCGGTTCTAACTCGAATTCGTTCTGTAAAAGTTTATTACAAATCAATTTGTTTTTAGAGACAAAGATAGATAGTGGGATAGGAATGCCCTTTAAGAGCATTCTCATCCAAACCACCAAAATCTGTGTGGGGGGTTTTTAAAATATAAGAAGTATAAAAAGTGGTTGTGAGTGGAGGAGAGAGAAAATGTTACTGTTCATCTGTATATTTGGGTGGACACTGTTCACCCCGTATACTTTTTTAATATATATTGAAAGTGGTTGTGAGTGGAGGAGAGAGAAAATGTAATATATATTGAAAAGGAGAGAGAAAAAATATTTGTTTTTAGTGGAAATATATTGATATAGAAGTTGTTTTTTAGTGGAATGTATGTATATTTTTAGTGGATTGGATGTGAATGCTCTAAAGCATCATAGGAAAAAGGTGACTTTAGTGATAAAGCCCGACCCGACCCGAAAAAACTAACGTCAGGTTGACCAAAATTCGGGCACCTTAAAAAGTGAACCCAGTGAAAAAAAATTCTGGATCCGCCACTGCTTGACACTGACCCAAGAACAGAAACACAAAAAACGTCGCTGCCATTTAAGCAATGGGAGTTGCAGGTAGCTGTAATAGATGGTATTTCAGTTAATGTCGAGGGATGGTCAAATTAATGATTGAATAGAAATGTGATAGGCTCATTTGGTGTTTGTTAATGGCAGCATCGCTAGTGTTTTTCCTTAGTCGTGGTTTCACACAAAATAGAGATATTGAAAACAAAGAATGGCAGCAAGCGTATTGTGGGAGAAAATTAAAAAAAAAATGGAGGGATCTTAATCGTATTAAGGATTCGTCTCCTATTAAATCTCGATTTCGCGTGAATAATTTTTAGAAATTCTTAGGCGGTGGGGTGTGGGCACGGGAAGCACCTCGGGGAGCTGAGATGGCTTCGGTCCCCAAACCACCACCCCCCGACCTACCTTCGGTGCGCACGAGGTTCCTCCCCCGACCTCCCCGATGATATACTTTCCAACTTTTAAAATTGTACCTTTACACAACGGTAAGAATTGAAAGGGTCCCACGACTTGACCCTTTAATGCTCGCGAAAGGCTTGGTGAAGGCCTCTGTGTCGTCCCTCCATAACACCCCCACAACATTGTTGGAGAGGACGCTATAGAGCTGAGGTGGCAGGAGGAGTGATCCTGCACCAACTAAGCATTTTACTTGTTCAATCAATGACGTGACATTGCTTAATTCACATTTTGTTTTTGTTTTCTAACTTTTTTAACATATATATTTTTTATAAAAAGAAGTTGAATAAGGTGTTGTGATATGTTTATTTTATGTACGCAAAAGTAAAAAATTCTATAAAACTGAAAGCTATTCAATATGGGTTATTCTACTTGATAGATACACATGTTTTTTTAGAGAATAGATCTCATCTGAACAAAAGAATGAGTAGTTTAGGATTATTGATCTAAAGTAGAGTAGGAGGACTAACATTTTCGGTTAAATAAAAAAACTTAAAGCCAGTCATGGACGGTCCCACATGTTGCTCAATTGAATGGGGTCACCCGCACCCATGAAATAAATGGTACATCCGTTCCATTAAAAGTGTACTATTTTGAATTTTCAAAGTCATTATTTATAAATTTTGACCTTAAATAATTTTGTTTGTGTTAGATAATACTTGATTAAAGTTATATGATTTGAGTGTGTTTTACAAGTGTTTTCATCGGGTTAATTTTTATCAAGTTTTATATAACACAAAAAATATATAATTAAAGTCAAAATTTATAAATAAAGACTTTGAAAATTCAAAATATGACATTTTTAATGGGACGGAGGGAGTAGTATATATACGATAAAATCACAACCGCTTGCCATGAAATCTTAATACCAACCACCTATGGAATCTTGACACTGACCCAAGAAAAGAAACACAAAAAACGTCGCTGCCACTTAAGCAATGGGAGTTGCAGGTAGCTGTAATAGATGGTATTTCAGCTAATGTCGAGGGATGGTCAAATGATTGAGTAGAAATGTGATAGGGTCGTTTGGTGTTTGTTAATGGTGGCATCGCTAGTGTTTTTCCTTGGTCATGGTTTCACACAAAATAGAGATATTGAAAATAAACAATGGCAGCAAGCGTATTGTGGGAGAAAATAAAAAAAATGGAGGGATCTTTATCGTATTAAGGTTTCGCCTCCTATTAAATCTCGATTTCGCGTGAACATTTTTTAGAAATTCTTAGGCGGTGGGGTGTGGGCACGGGAAACACCTCAAGGAGCTTAGATGGCTTCGGTCCCTGTCGGGGAACACCCTCCCCTCCCCACCCCCCCCCCCCCACCCCACCTACCTTCGGTGCGCATGAGGTTCCTCCCCCGACCTCCCCAATGACATGCTTTCCAACTTTTTGAATTTCAAGCGTTGCATAACGGCTACTTAAAAGTTCAACTTTTTATTTTAAACCCTATATATACCTCACTTTTATACCAAAAAACTTACCACTCTCCATCTTTTATATATTCTTCTCCTCCATCTATATAATCTTTATAAAAAAAATAGTTGCCATGAGTTCTTCATCAGAAGAGGAACACGCTATAAACTTTTTACTTAACACGATGATTGAGACGGTGAAAGTTATTGTCGAGATGAAAGAAGATAGCGAAGACGAAGGAACATCACAACAAAAACGAAGGCCGCTGCGTTAAATAGAGATCGCGAAGGCATATTATTTTTTTACAATTTATATTTTTAAAATTAATTGGTGTTATAAATTTTGTTATATTTTTAGGATTGTTTTATATAATTTATGACGTGGTGCGAGTGTGGTATAATTTTTGATATATTTTTAGACATTTTTACTCGTTTTATCAAGTTTTAAATTTATAAAACACGATATAACACTATCACTCTATACAACATGCTAGGGCAAGTGCACCCATCGTTGGCGTAGTATAGTATTGGTAAGATACTGAGGTCGTCCAAGGACACAAGAGCTTTTAATACCAGAATATCGTCAACGTCTAATCTAACCAAATTTTTGAGAAAAAAATTTTTAGTAATTAAAATAAAGGAAGAAACTAAAATAATAAAAGAAACAAATAGACAAGATAGAATCACTTGGTTCCGACTTATCTTTTATGTATCCTTTGATAATTTCCACACTTTGGGTCTTTTAAGAGATTATCTTAGTTATAGTGGCATGTCCCTCTTTTGGAGGCAACGCTACCCTCGGCCATATTGGTCTAAGTCAGTAGGGATACAGTCCCGCAAGGCCGGAATATTGAAACATAATTAAGTTATTAATGCAAAATGTGGCATGTCCCTCTTTTGGAGGCAACGATACCCTTGGCCATATTGATCTGAGTCAGCAGGGATACAGTCCCACAAGCCGGTTTAAAGTTTAATAATAAAGGATTTAAGCCGTTCTTACTTCCCCCGATTTGATGTTATCTGTCTCAAAGGAAGTCCTAATAAGCTTGAATCAAGTCCTCGCATGATCTATACACTGAACGAGGCAAGAATTTTACCCAAACCACACTCCTAACCCCCTTCCAAGCAGTTAACGTGTTTTATATAGACCGTAACGACATGAATGAGTGAATCAACGAAAAATAAAGAGATAAATAGAATAAAGTTCACTTTCAATATAAAAAAACTAGTTATTAAAGTCATTAATACATACCCAATTAAAAAGTTAACCAAAGCTTGGAAATTAAAAATAATACATAAAAAACCTGTCTTCACCAAGTGATGTACGAGATTAGCCAAGCATGGTCTTTGTTTGAAAAAAACTCTTACGATCAATCTTGGATCCTGAGACTACTACACACACTCTAAAGATGGATGATGGAGGAACGTGGTAGATGATGGTGGTATTTTGGTGGTGGAATGGTGGCAGGTGTGAGAGAAGTGGTTTGCTAAGGGATGAATTGCAATTGACCAATGCACCCATATTTATAGCTAGAAACAGACTCTTCACACGACCCCGTGTCTCCTTCTTCTCGATCTCCATTTAATGAGTTGTTTCTGTCCGTATGCTCACACGGCCCCGTGGCCTTGTACTTGCTATACTATTGAAGATTTTGCATATCTGGGAGTTGACCACGACCCATGTTCAAGGGGAAGCGACCCCGTGTCTCTTGTCTGCTTCTGTTTTTCTTTTTCTTTATGGAATCGGGAGTGGGGCACGGCCCCATACCTTGGTGGCACGGCCCTGTGCTTGTCTTCTAATTTGTTGTTTTTGGTCTTGGGGTGAAGCTCGGAGGGTCGGTATGAAGTGTCAACTTCTCTTCTCTTGTATTTAAGTTGTTTTTTGCTGTTAATTTGTTCCTTTTGTACATTTAAGCTCTTTTAATCCTGAAAATCAAAATTATACAAAGAAACACACTTTTTCCAACATTAGTACATAAAAAGGTTGATTTTATACCTTATTTGATATAATTAATATGTTCCATTTAATGATCATCAATTTATTAAAGTTACTTTTCATACTTTATTTAAGGTGCACATAATCGTTTGATGGGTGACTATATTGCTGAAAACTGTGTGTACACTGCTGAATAATTTAGGCGGCGGTTTCGAATGAGTCGTCGATTGTTCGTACGTATTGCCAATGATTTGGCTAATTATGATAAGTTTTTCACATTCCGCTACGATGCTTGGGGAAAGGGGTTTTACTACGTTTCAAAATGCACTTCTACACTTCGCCAGCTAGAATAAGTCGGGAGTGTTTGTATGAATTTTCCATAGGTACCATGAACCTATATGGCAAGGTATATTTGCGTAGACCAATGAAGAAGGACATCAAAAAGCTTTATGCATTTCATGAAGAGAGACATGGATTTCCTTGCATGCTAAGAAGTATTGATTATAGGCATTGGCCATGGCATTATTGCCCTAATGAATGTCGAGGTCTATTTATGTGTGGTGATAGAAGGAACCTATCAATAATGCTAGAATCCATTCGCTCATAAGATTTATTAGTTTGGCATGCTTTTTATGGAGTTGCTGGTTTAAACAACGATTTAAACGTTCTTCTTTCATGCTTAATGGGGTGTCATACAGGCACGGGTATTACCTAGACGACGGTATATACCTAAGCTATACGGCTATTGTTAAAACTATACAAAATCCCACTGATGAAAAAAGAAAAAAATTGCGAAGTGTTAAGAAGCGGCAAGAAAAGATGTCAAACGGTTGTTTGGTGTGATAAAGTCACGACGAGGGATAATACAACAATCGGCTCGTGCATGGGAACCAAAAATATTGAGATACATTATGTATGCGTGTACAATACTACATAACATGATTATCGAAGATGAAGGATGAGCAATATGTGAATACGATCCGAATGACATTGATGAGAATGTTAAGTCGGTTAATGAGGCAATGAGTATATGCATGGAAACCTATGTGCGGATTTAATCGACCATATCTAGAATAACTTCCATTTCGATCCCTTTGATGACGAGTAGTGGTGTTCTTAGGTTTAGACAAAATTTATTTTATGATTTTAGTATGAAATTTTAGATTAAAATTTATGTTTATTTTTTTATTCGTAATTTTCTAGAATTTTTATGCATTGTTTAATTTTCTTAAAAATATTCATATTTATTATAAATAGAATAGACTAGACTAGACTAGACAAATAAAAAAAATGTTATTTATAAATAAATAGATTAAATAAAAAATATAAAAAATTGAAGGGGGAAGAAGGGGAAATCACTCCCCATGTATGGGGGGAATAATAAGACGGAATGGGAGGGTGACGTGGCGTTGATGTGTACTTAAGAGAAGAAGAGGGAAGGCATTACCACACCCAAGGTTGGAGAACTCGCTAGTCGCTAGTCGGCCGGTGAGGTGGGGACTAGCGACTACTCGGGATTACTCGGGATTACTAGGGATTAATCGGATCGGTAATTTTATATGTAAATTTTATTATTTTTATAAATATGTATATATATACTCACAAATCCATATCAATATAATACTTAAAAAGGTAAAAGTAGTTCAAAATACAAACTAAACTTACATATAAGTCATAACATAACAAGTCTCAGTACTTAAAATTCAAACATTAACAAATAGCTCAAATGTAATCGTCATCCCCGTAGTGTTCAATGATTTCGACACCATCCGACTCGTATTCAATCTCCTCGTCTACTTCATCCTCTTTCTCTGACTCAAATTCTTCGTCATATTAGGGTAAGGGATAAGGAAAATGGGCTAAAGTTGTAATATTGGGCCTGTTTTGTAAGGATTCCAAATGGGCCGACTAGGGCGACTTGGGCCGACTAGGGCGGCTTTGACCGACTAGCGATTTTTTTACTGATTAGTGAAAAATTACTCAGTAGGAGGCCGGCTAGCAACTAGTCGGCGATTAATCGCCGAGTAATCGCGATTTTTGCAACACTGACCACACCCCATAGACAATAGCCTTATATCCTCGACTTCACTTTAAAGTTCACAAGCGGGTATAGAGAATAGGTATTGATAGACAAATCTTGAAGTTCAAATTCTGAAAAGGCAACCACCAAAAAATGGAAACGGGGAGCATTTGTATCTATATAATAACTATATAAATCAAATCTAACGTACAAGATGGCAATTTTGCCACGCGTATCAATTTTCAAGCAACATGTACAAGATGTTTAAAGCCATTTAAGAGGGGGTAGAATTGCAAGATCTACAAAGTTTTAAGATGCTACGGGGTTAACCTTGGAATTTCACATGGAATTTTAGAAAACCCTAATATAATAGCATGTAAATGAATCGTTGTCATTCAAGCAAATGGTGCCGATGGTGTGTATAACTTTGTTATCCTTTCTCTTCTTTACATTACACACATAACCCTATGAAAGGACGACTGAAAAGGGGAGCCGGCGTACGTTCTCCAATACTAATCAATCTTCTTTTGATTTGATGCACTTTTACCCATTTCTCTTTGAGATCAGTTTATATCAGGCTCTAATTAGCGTATTTTTATTGAATTTTGTTACAAGAAAGATCTGCAGTCGCAAAAAAGGACTTTTCAACTGCTATCTTGGAATGCAAGAACTGACGAAGGTGTCAATGACGATAACTGTGTTGTCGCTATGCACCTTGCCACTATGGAGAAATTGCAGCTTTCCTTGGTGATACCATATTCATCAATTTTTTTTTACCTTATTCGTCTTCAGTATTGTTATATCGACTTAGAAACCTATGATTTTGTTCATATATCAACTATTGTGTATTGTGATTTGAATTATCAATTAAAATTATTGTATAATATGTTAGGTATACTAATCTGATCGTTATTTGATTTCATTATAATTTAAGTTGAATAGAACATATATTATATTAGGATTTGGATTAAAAATATTTGCTACTCCATTGCAGAATTGATTATTAGATTTCTAGGGGAGTTACTGAAGTTTGCTGGAATTTTTCAGATTCATAGTCAAGTGCGGTTCTGGATTTGAACGATAGTGATTCTGGTTAATGTTATGCGAAAACTTGTATATTTTCATTTGAAAGAGGAGTTATATGTGAAATTGTGAAGGATCAGGTTGTCTCATCTTTTGTGAAGGACCAGTTGTTATTAAGTTCCAATGTTGGGATTTTTTTTAACAAGAGGGTATTAGGGTTAATTTGATATTTTAATCATCTTAATCATTTTATATGTTGTATTTTATTGGGTTAAAATTGGTGAAGTTTAGGAGGTTGGGTGATCTAAAGTGGGTTAAATTGTTTTATGAGGATTGATGTTTTTATTATTGAATTTGATGGTTTTTGTGTTGGTGTTTTAGGTGAATTGGAGATGTGTTTAGGGAGTTGTTAAGTCGAACGAGCAGCAGCGGTCTAAGGAAGCGTTAGTGGAATGGCGTTTGTTTGAGCAGGTGGAGAATGGGATTACGTCGATTTCACCGTTGTATTGGGATACTGATGACAATAGAGGTTTGGTATTAATTTTTTTAGTTTTGTTTACATCGAATCTATAGCTTAGGTAGAGTTTACACAAGTATAGGAAATTATGAATCTTTTTGGAGTTAATATCCGTTGGTGTGTTGGGGAATTTGAGTTTCACATTTCATGCTATGTATGCTTCATTGAGAAAACATGCAACTTTAGACGCGCTCTTACTCACCCACATTTTGTCTTATATTGTGTCTGAAAGATATATGTATTTATGTAATTTGTTGCAGCAAGCTGTTATTTCGACTTATGTTCGTGTTCGTTATAGGTAGCCTATTAATGCTGAGTTATACACTTTGTCATGGTGGAAGAAGAGGGTAACAAATAGAGAGAGATTCAAGAAAGTAACACCAGCCTAGCAAAGAGTTATTGTACTTTTTTTTGTAGGAAAGCGCATTCATGTTTGAGATCCACAGGGCTAATCAGAGACACTCGAGTCCATGAACCACGAACATCACGCTCATCATCATCATCATGTGTTAGGCCACTTGGTCACGATTATGATGACATGGCTTGTGAAACTGAGCTGTTAAGGCTGCACAACCTCTGTGGTCCTGGCTCACAAACTTTCCTCACAATCAAAGAAAGTGATGCAGGATTCAACATAATTAGGGCATCACCACCTCCACAATTCAAATTCTTGAGAGATGTTGAAGATAAACATGAAAAAAGGAAACCAATAAAAAGATTTGGAGTTGCTAATTCTGTTTAAAGAAGTGATGAAAATGGATCTTTTATCACACTAATTTTGTCCAACTAAATAATAGAAAATCGATCATCACAGTACCCTTCAAGCTCTTCACAGGTACATTCCGACCACAATTTCATAATAATCCTAATTCACCTTAGAGCTTCATCTATGCAATAAGTTGGGTTCTTAATTTTTGTACAAAGGATACCACGATGAAGCAAAGTCTACAAAGATGGTATGGCTAATTCTGAGGATTTAATGTGAATATCCTTCTATAAATCTTCTCATTCATACTTGCCAAGTTACATCAAAACAGAAGGTAGACGGGCAACAAGCTGCGCCGCCACCCCTTTATAAATTGCAAACCCTAATCTACCAAAGACAAAACCCTGCCCCCTGAGGCTGAACAATTGCTGTGGATGACCCGTTGGACCCTGGTCAGGAATTGGATAGCTTCTGGCGCCAGGGAGCCAAATGTGTCAAAGGCAAAAGTGATAAAAACATGCCGGTTCTCTGCACAAGCTGTAGTGTGCTTATCAACTTTCTTCGATTCTGCCTTTCTTGCTGCTTGTCTAGCTACAAACCCGTTTTCCCTTAAACTAACCAGAGGGGAAACCCCCATGAGGTCCACACAAGCATGTTTCCCCCTAGTCTAACCAAAGATGAGCAGATCTGCTGGTCGCAGAGTAGATCCCCGTTCCATAGGGTCCGTAAGGAAATTCACAGGAGCCTCTTTCTTAGCCGAAATCCCAGCTCTTCTCAAGATGTCCCGCAAACCATCTTGCACCCAGTCATGCTGATATTTGAACCCATTGAGCTCTTTACATTGCACTGCATGCTTTCCGTTTTATCCATACAAGCTTTACGGCATATCGGGCAGGTTTCATCTTCTAGATACATAGAGATCATCAACTGGTATTTAAGGATAGCTCTGTATTCTACTTCTGACATACATTGTCCCTACCCCTCAATCGGGATAACGGTCAAAAAATCCTGAGCGTGGGGACCCTTCAGGCACTCCCGCACCACCTTCTAGCGAGATGACAAATCAAACTTTTCTCCCAGACTTTGAGCGATTTTGCTAAACAGAGCATTCGCCAAAGTTTTTTGTGGCTTCGAGGGGGCGGTGTCCTTGTTAGAGAAACCACAGATATCAAAGTTTGGGAGAGAGACATTTAAGCATTCGAGCGCTTGCAGATAGTCCCGGTCGAGCCCGACAACCCCACTATTTCGAAGGATATGATCCTGTAGTTCCAAAGAGTGTGCTCTGGATGCCACAAAAGCATAAACCCCAACATCTCGAGCTGAGATGAGGCCCAAACCACCAAGACGCATTGGCAGAGATGCCAGACGCCATTAGAGGTCACCAAAGAAAAGTCCATCACCCACGACTATGTCTTCTATAGCCTCCTAGAGGCCATCATCGAACCGAGATACCGCATCCACCATCAAGTGGGGTTGACAAGTCTGCAGCCCAAAAAGTAACTTAGCAACCCCCATGCAAGACCTTAGCAGAAGGAGTTCACATTGAGGGTCCCTAAGGCAGGACAAAAGTTTCATGAGTTAACCGCCTACGAGGCCTGCCGCCCTGCCAACTCCCCAATAAAGCTAGGGTCATGGCTAACAGCTCCACCAAGGAGCTTAACTCCCCTCTCTGGTCTGCCAATCCCTCTTAGGAAAAGCCCGTCCTGAACTTTTTGCCTATCACATGTCGGCTAAAAACCTCTATTTTCTTAATGTTGAGGTAAAGCCCTAGAGATGCCCTCCCCCCCCCCCCGGGTTGATGATGTCTAAGGCCCTAGCAACCTCAGTCGCATTGCCGATAATCGTCCCATCATCCAAGTACCAATCATGAAACGGGAGGTTACAGTGGTCCTGCACCCGGGGAATGAGGCGGTGTAAGGCAAGGGCAAAGAGAAAGGGCCCCAAGGGATCCCCTTGTTGCACTCAGGTAATAGCCCCAATACACTCATTTCCAACATACAACTAAGCAGGCTGGGCGTAAAGGAATTGGACTCGCCGATAGATTGACGGGCAATGCTGATAAACCTCTTTGAGGAAGGTTGTGCGGTCAACCGACGCATTGGAGAAGTCCACAGTAAGCAAGGCAAAGGAACCATCTGCATGAAAGGAGTTGAGAAACATGTTCGCACAGTGAAGCACCGCCTCCACACCATTTGATGTTCCCACCCCAAATTGAAAATCCCTCAAGTACTAGGCCATGTTTTTCCCAACCTTCTTCATTGTCACCTTGGAAACCAACCTTCGCCAGATACCTCACACAGCAACAGGTCAAATTCCTTTATCGGGTTTCAATAAAAGGGTAAGGCAACAAACTCAGCCAGCACCTTAGGGCAGGATCCTCAAACCCATAAGTTGACAACTTCAGTAATGGTCGTTAGCAAACCCGAGGAAGTCGTTGAGCCATCGCCCTCGATAGCATCTAACAAGTGCTGGGCTCGTATCCCGTCCCTACCACAAGATGTCACTTTAAGAAATGATCGTATACATTTGAGCACACACTCCTCATCAACAACAAGAGTGGGTTAACAAATAATGAAAAAAGAGAAGAAAACAGAACTGTGCATTTGTATTTTTTTTTTAAGAAAACTAATGGATAGTGACCACTTTTGTAATTTTCAATCTATAATGACGTTGTCTTGAAAACATATTATTTTCTAAATTTATGTTCTTAAACTTTTGGATTGTTTACATGAATAGGTCATCAAAAGGAGTCACAAGACCAAATCACCAAGACGGAAGATCACTGAAAAATAGAGTGGTGACGACGAAGAGAGGATTGGTTGACTGAACATCGGTGACAACACCGGACATACTAGCGGCGATATATGATGGCAGTTGATCGTTGGTAAAAATATGGGATGACTAATAATTTTTGGATTGAATTATGAATTTGATTGAAATAATATGTTAAAATGAATTTACATTTATGTGTTTTAAAGAAACTGCGAAATCTTAGACTATCTTTCCATATTTGTGAACTTACAGGTTCTATGACTATTTTTCTTTGAATGGAATAAAATATTAAAAACTCGTAATGGGTTGTGGTTCGTAATAGACATCATAATAGAATATCATATCAATCGGGACAATCGCTGCAACGCGCGGACGTTCCCACTACTTTATATCAAACAAAATCTAGGGAATTTCCTTAAGACGGGTACAAACTGGGGCTGAATCAAAGAATGGGTTGGGTACTGATAGAGTAGTGGGAAGCAAGTTTCTCTCTCCCTTCTTCTCGCCTCCCGGAATTCGTAAAGTGTGCTCGACGATGTTTGCTTGAATCTGGATAGTGAGTGGGGTTTAATCGATCGGTTCTTTGTGGCCATCTAGATCTAACCGTGTTCCCTATCTGGGTTCCTGTGGCATCCAATCGCCACTTTGGTTTCTCGTGGTTTCTTAAATGGCTTCCCGGAATGACAGGGAGGGGGAGTATGACAATGGAGGTCCGTGGTCAAACGTGCAATACCGGAAGAATCGTAAAAGCAAAGGTGATGGCATAGAATGGACGTTCTTGGTGCAGAATATCTCGGGCCGTGTTACAAGAAACGTATTATGGAGGTCTTTCAGCCGTTTGGCTTCATTTCTGATGTGTATGTGGCTCGGAAGCGGGATACTAGGGGACGTTGCTTTGGTTTCGTCCGGCTTGTGGGGTTAGAGGATATGAAGGGGACACTAGTGAAACTCAATACGATAAAGATGTTTGACATAAAAGTTTCAGTATCATTAGCCAAGTATGATAAGGATCATAGAAGGATCAATTATGCACCGGAGAATCTGGGCCGTAGCGTTTGGAGACCTAAGGGCAATCACCAGGATAATAACTACCAGCTGGCTGGTGTTAACTACTGTGGGCAGTCTTTTATGGAGGAACAGCAGCCTGAAAGTGGAAAGCCTGGTCCGTCGTTTGTTCGGGAGGGGCGGACATATGCTGACTTGCTAAGAGGCAATAAGGATGTGCATGGAAATGGTGCTATAGTAGTTATTGTGGAAGGAAAAGGCTCATTATACCCTGTCTACTGTATCGGCAGATTAATCATTGGGTGTACAAAGGTGGTCATGCCTGTAAGCAAGGTTAGACTAGCTTTGGAGGAAGAGGGTCTGTCGGAAGTGGGTTTGTCCTATGTTGGCGGAATGACTTTCTTGTTAACCTTTAATGATAAAGTGTCGTCCACGGAGTGTTTGGATTCACATTCTTCCTTTTTTCAAAACACCTTCTCTGAGTTTTACATATGGAACGGTGACGATATCCCGTTTAGTCGGATTGCCACGATTAACATTTCGGGGGTGCCTTTTGTTATTCGGGATTATACGTTGTTTGATAAAATTGGCGGATTATTTGGAACCGTGATTCAACCATCTTCATTTTCATGGCAAAACGAGGATAACTCGACGGGTTCTGTCATGGTGTTGACAAACCAGGTTTCCATAATTGAGGAAGCCGTGGTTATTAAGTGGAATGAAAAAAGTTTGGTCGCTTGGGCATCAGATTATATCGGGTTAAGTATGCAGAATTTGGACGATGATTCTATGTTGGTCAATAGTGAATCGGAATTAGGATCGGATTCGGATTCAGACGAGGACCTGGTAGGGGATGAGGACCTAGATGAGGGTGAAATCAGACCAAATATGCCCTCGGTTGAGATGGATCAGGTCGACGGACAAATTCCGGTAAAGGCGGTGGTAGTGGAAGGTCTCTCAGGCGATGATAGTGAACCTCCGGTGGTAAACGAAAAGGCTCGGGGAGATGGAGGGTCTCCGGTACCTCAAAAGGCTCCTGGTGTTAATGATAACATGGGAAATCAAAATATGCATGGGGTGGTGAACTTGTCGGCTCACGTAAATGGTGATTACGAGGAGAATATGGACTCTATGTCTGGTCCAGATCCAAATCTGCATAGTAATTATGGGCCCATGAATGGTAGGCCTGTTGGGTTAAACATTAATGAGGTTGGGGATTTTGGGGATAACGTCGGTGGGCCTGATGTGGAATACCGTAATTCTAATCCACTGGATGGAAACGAGGGCCCAACTCCGAATTTTAGCCTGGGTAAAAGAAATAGGGCAGAAATTCATGGGCCCACTCAGAGATTGTTTGGTCTGTCCAACAGATCAGAGTCGGTATCTCTGGATCTAAATACACCTGTGAGGGTATGTTCGGGTAATGTGGGGAATATCAATGTTTCATCAGGAGATGATGCCGATAACCCTGTTATTAGTGTGCCTGTAAATGTCGTCGGTGATACAATTCCGGATCCAGGTGGCTCCAGTACCCCGGTTGCGTCTGATCTCCAGCGGCTTCTTAGAGAGGAGGTGGATGCTACTGTTCAGGTAGGTTCTATAATCGGTATTAACCTGAATGGTTTCGTTGAGGAAACTGAGAAGCTTATTGTAGAAGAAGGTGTTGCAAATGGTTTCCAATGAATTGTTTGTCTGTGAACTTGAGAGGGGTTCGGAGTAATTGAAAGTCAGATTGGATCAGAGGCTTAAAAACTAGTTATGGGGTTAATTTTCTCGCAATACAGGAAACAAAACTACAAGAGTCTATGTCCTTCATGTTCAATCAATATTGGGGTCGAGCTGAGTACAAGGTTGCTGTAGTTGATTCGCAAGGGAGGTCAGGGGGTCTATCATGTCTCTGGTGCCCTACGGTGTTCAGGTGTGTTGATATTTATCATAATAGAAACTTTATTATTGTCTCAGGTTTCTTGGTTCAGTCGGGGTGTAGATTGAATTTGGTTAATGTTTATGCCCCAAACGATGCTCTTAGCAGACGGGTGGTATGGTCGAAGATTCTGGGTTTTAGAAACTCACTGCAGGGGCTGTGGGTTATGATGGGGGATTTTAACGATGTGCGGGATGCTAGCGAGCGGTTGAATTCTGAATTTGTGGCTTCTAGTGCGGAGGCATTTAATCAGTTTATTTTATCAGCCGGTTTGGTGGAGTATAACATGGGTGGTGGGAATTTTACTTACATATCAGATAATGGTAGAAAGTTAAGTAAACTTGACCGGTTTCTTGTGTGCTTGGGCTTTAGGGAGAGATGGCCAAATGCATCGGTAGTCACGTTGACCAGGGAAGTTTCCGATCATAGGCCTATTGTTTTATCCACAGTTCAATCGGATTTCGGCCATATCCCTTTTCGATTTTTCAATTCGTGGTTTGAATATTCTGGGTTCCTATATTTCGTTTTACAGAAGTGTGGAGAGTTCAACTTCTCAGGGCCGGAGGATCTTGCGTTTGCTATCAAACTGAGCTGGCTAAAAAATAATATTAAATCATGGCTGAAAATTGAGAAGGATAGGAGGGAGGGGATTTATAGTGGGAAAAAGGCGAGGTTGGAGCTCATTGAGAATCTGGCCGAGGAAAGGCCCCTTGCGGAAGGGGAATTGGCTGAGAGGGCGGAATGTAGGAATTATATGGCGGAATTTGACAGGATTAAACAGTTGGATTTGCGTCAAAAATCCAGGTCTAAATGGGCTATAGACGGGGATGAAAATTCAGGTTTCTTTCATCTTATTATCAATTCCAATATTAGTACTAATAGATTAAATGGTTTGATGATAGATGGTGTGTGGGTAACGGACCCCTTACTCATTAAAGAGTCCCTGTATGAATTCTTTAAACATCAATTTTCGGAGCCAATGTCTGTTTGATCGGGGATAGACTGCCCTGGTATTGCTACTATATCGGATTCTGAGGCGATAATGTTGGAAAGTCCGTTCACAGTGGAGGAAATTAAAGCAGCCGTATGGGAGTGTGAGGGTGATCGTGCTCTAGGGCCTAATGGATTCAACTTCAAGTTTCTTAAAAGGTGTTGGGCTGGTCTTCGGGATGATATTGTCAAACTGTTCAACAAATTTTATGTGGAAGGCTCGATTAATAAATGTTGTACTTCGTATTTCATTGCTTTGATTCCAAAAGTCAAAGATCCTGTTGGCCCAGCAAATTTTAGGCCAATTAGCTTAATTGGTGTCATCAATAAGGTTATTTCCAAAGTGCTTGTTAACCGGCTGAAAAATGTGTTAGGAAATTTGATTTCGGAACAACAGTCGGCTTTCCTTGCTGGTAGAAATATTATGGATGGCCCATTAATACTAAATGAAGTTTTGAGTTGGTTAAGGAAGAATAAGCGGAAAGGGATGTTTTTTAAAGTAGATATCAATAAAGCGTATGACTCTGTTTATTGGTCTTTTCTGGATTCGATTATGGCTCATATGAGGTTCCCGTGCAAATGGAGATCTTGGATTATGGCTACTCTATACTCTACTAAAGCTTCTGTTTTGGTTAATGGTTCGCCTACTAGTGAATTCGATTGCTCTCGTGGTCTCAGGCAGGGTGATCCACTATCACCATTCCTAATTGTAATAGTAATGGAAGCCCTTACTTGTGTCATGAATAAGGCTGTATCCATCGGTTTGTTTAGAGGTATTGATATCATCACTGGAGGACAGGCTTTGTCTCATTTGATTTACGCGGATGACGTGATGTTTTTGGGTGAGTGGTCTACTTCGAATATAAATAACCTGAGACGGATGTTGAGGTGCTTCTATCTAGCTTCTGGTCTTAAGGTGAACCTGGCAAAGTGCAGCATTTATGGGGTTGGGATGGGAGAACACGAAATAATTCATATGGCAAATCATTTGAGGTGTAAACAAGGTACGTTCCCTTTCACGCATTTGGGTTTGCTAGTTGGGGCCAATATGAACTTAGCTCGGAATTGGAATTCGGTGGTGGAGGTATTTAAAAATCGGTTTTCCTTATGGAAAGCTAAAACACTCTCGTATGGTGGGAGAATTACATTAATCAAGTCGGTTTTAAATGCTTTACCTATTTATTTTTTATCGCTTGTTAAAGCTCCGATTAAAGTCTTGGATGCACTTGATAAGATCAGGAGAGTGTTCTTTTGGGGAGGTTCGGAAGAAAAAGCTAAAATGAATTGGGTAGCTTGGGATAAAACAATTGCTCCGGTTGAATATGGGGGGTTGCGTTTCGGTTCTATTAGAGACGATAATTTAGCTATGTTGGCTAAGTGGTGGTGGAGGTTAAAGACGGAAAAAAATAGTTTGTGGCGAAGGGTAGTCTGGGCAATACATCATAATTTTAGAGCTTGGAATGATATTCCAGCAAAAGTGTCAATATATGGGCCATGGAAGAGCATCATTAGCATTCGGCAGCCTTTGTTATCAGCTGGTATCGACCTACGGAACGCTTCTTGTGCGACTGTGGTGAATGGAAAAAGCATCCAATTCTGGTTAGATATATGGGCTGACCCAGCGCCCTTGTATATCAAATTTTCTGATTTATTTAAAGTTGAGCGGTCTAAGGATTGTATGGTTGCGGACCGGTTGGGTTTTGATGATGTTGGGCCTGTCTTTTCTTGGGCCTGGACCCGTCCGGTTCTGAATGATTGTGAAACGAATCAGCTGCAACAAATAATTTCGCTACTTTGTGGGGTTGTTTTGAGTCCAGGTACGGACTGTTGGTCTTGGAAGATCAAGTCTAATGGTTCATTTAATGTCGCTTCTATCAAAAAGATCCTGGGGTCGGCTGGTCGAGAAATTCCCGCAAAAACTTTCGAATGGAATAATTGGGTCCCGAAGAAGGTCGCGTTTGTAGCTTGGAGGGCAGAAATGGAAAGACTTCCGACGAAGTGTGCGTTGATACGTCGTAATATTACGGTACATAACAACCTCTGCGTTTTTTGTGGTGATTACGCGGAAACGTGTGAACATATCTTTGTATCGTGTCATTTTGCGCAAGTGGTTTGGCAAAACATTGCGGATTGGTGCAAGATCCCACCTATAATTGCATTTGAAATCAGTGATTTACTAAGCCTACATTGTGTAACTTCGAGTGCAAGGAAGAAAAGGAAAGTGTTGCATGATGTAATACTGGTGACGTTTTGGAGCCTTTGGAAGTTGAGAAACGAGGTGGTTTTCCGGCAAGCGAACCCGAATACTACGAAGATTTTAGACGAAATAAGAGCAATGGAATACTTATGGGTTAAGAATCGTTCAAAGTTGGTGGCTTTATCTTGGGAGAATTGGTGTCGGTTTGAAATCATTGGTTAGTTTTATGTAGTATTTTGTAACTTTGGTCTGGTGGGTGTCGATAAACAATTGTAAGTTTTGGCGGGTAGCTTCTTGCTACAATTAATAAAAAAATTTGTCGGCCGTTCAAACAAAAAACAAACTATATTAATTAGTTTCTACGTAATGAGTGTTACTTTCTAAATGTAGAAACTGACAAGATGTTAAATGGGTGAACGAATAAAGACATTTAATGTATTAAGCATGTTTCTTTGTACATGGCCGGCTTCATATAACTCTCAAATCAAAATTTCTGATTTTGCTATAATTAAAGATTGTTAAGGGAACAAATTTCTAAAACCTTGAGACCTATGTATGCCCATCGATCAACCATAAATCGGCACTACGAGTCTACGAATCGGTAGACTTTTGCATACATTCTAAGTACATAATAAACATAGTTTTATTAATTACACTAGAACCCTTGTACTTTAAAATGAGAGCGATTAGCACCTTTAACGTCGGCTAAGGAATTTTGGTGACTAGAACACTGCCGATGCACCATCTTTTTATACACCTCCTAGTTCGTGATGATTCACATGTACGTATAGTGATGAAGATTATAAAACATTGATGGACAAAATGCTACTACATTTGACTTTGAATATGATGTAGAACGTATAATGTAAGCAGCAAGAAATGACTCAATAATACAAAGTCATAATTCTGAAGGCTAGTCGCTCATATGAAGTGATGATTAAACCTATCACCAAATTGGGGTGTTTAGAGGTATATTTGGATATACAGATAGTTTGTATAGCAGAGAGAAAAAGGTATTTATTTTCTTAATAATTCATCTTGTTTTTAATATAAAAAAAGTATAATGTTCGGTTATGGTAGAAAATAAACATGTTACAAAGTTGTAAAAGTTGACTAAATTCATACATTTTTAAAAGCTAAAAAAATCAAATATGATTATAACACAATCACGATATATCCATATAGATGTGTGTGTAAGGTGTGCATTTTTTAAACTTTCTCTAAAGAAAAGTAGGTTATTGCTATGAGCTATACACATTATGCTAGAGTCCTGACCTATGTTTACAATTTGTGTAAACTTTAACAGGCGACTAGTAGGTGTGAATCTCACGTATATTTAAACTTAATTTAGATATTTATTGTTACAAGCCATTAATACTTTACAAGGTACATAGAAGTGCATACATGTTCGTAAGAAAAAAAAAACATAAAAAAGTTGTTCATGAAACTGCTTACTAACCACCGTTGAAGGCACAAATAATATAAAAAAAAAACTAAAATTAAACATACTTTCAGCACAACACAAAAAGCACACTACACCACGGAGATACGACAAATAATTTGTGTGGAAGGCATCCTCGTGTTTCTCACAAACCGACACTATACTAAGCCACTTAACGTGGTTTGTTTTCTTGAAATATGATGTTAGAACTACCTGAGGAAGATTCCGACTCATTGGTATTATATGGGATTAATGTGACATCACCTTGTTCAACTTCTAGGATTAAGCTTCTAGATTCTTAATGCGTTTGTTGTTGACCCCAAGGATGAATACTTTTGAACTTCTTCAAGCCCTCTAACTCTATTGCAACATCTTTCATAGTAGGTCTATCATTCCCATGTAAGTTAAGGCATCTCTTTATTAAATCACCTATTCCTTGTAATTGATCAAGAGTCCCTTCTCGTAATACACGTGGTTCAACGGTTTCAAATAGGCGGTTTTCTTTCACTGCCTTGACAAAGTATGTTGCTAGATTCTTTTCTTCTTCGGTTCTTTTTGCACAAAGGGGTTTTTGCCCTGTTACAAGTTCTGCAAGTACCACTCCAAAGCTATATACATCACTCTTGTCGGTTAGTTGGCTTGTGTAAAAGTATTCAGGATCAAGGTACCCTAGCGTGCCTTGAACAAGAGTAGTGACTTGATCGTGATCTAATGGGACTAGCCTTGAAGCACCAAAATCTGCAATTTTTGCGGTGTAGTTATCATCTAATAATATGTTAGCCGACTTGACATCTCTGTGTATGATTGGCATAATAGTTTCTGAATGAAGGTATGCAAGTGCACCAGCAACTTCTAGAGCTACTCTCAATCGATTATTCCATGATAACCAACCCATTCCACCTGCTCTATGATGAATGTGATGGAAAAGAGTGTTATTGGAAATGAACTCATAAACTAGTAACGGGACCTCTTCTTCCAAACAACATCCTAGAAGTTTTACCACATTTCGTTGTATCACTTGTGTAAGTATCATGACTTCATTGATGAATTGTTCTGTTTGAGCATCGTCCACTAATTTAGACTTCTTTATTGCTACAAGACTTGCATCATGCAAGATTCCTTTATACACCACACCATAACCACCTCGGCCTATAATTCGTTCCTCGGAGTAATTATCGGTCGCTTTCCGAAGTTGTTCAATGCTAAACATAGTCATTGCCCCACCAGTCCCCGGTGCCTTGAGTTTTTGTTTTATAAAAACTCCCCCGTTTTGCTCAAAGAACTTTTCTCGTAGCTTAAGTAGCTTTCTCTTCCTTATGCCAAAGAATATCGCAATCATTCCTAATAATATCGCCACCATGCCAAACACTAGAGCTGCATGTGAGACAAAAGGAAAACATTTTACTTACTCGCAGTTTCTAGAATGCAAATTAATATGGTATAGGTTCATCTAGAAATTTTCTAAGTAAATAGTGAAAGAAATTATTGTTGGTTCAGTTCTGTTCTAGACATAATGGAAACATGAAAACATACCTGTTACAGCAGACAGTGCGTTGGAGAATCCAGTAATGGAGTTCGACATGCTTGTCATCTTGATCTGGTTCCTCCTTAGGGTGCTGACTGATGATGGGGACTTAGAAAACCGAAAAGGGGTATCGGCTTAGGAGAGGAGGTCGATGATGATGTTATGACTAATAGGGTGTGTCTAATTGTGTAACTGAGTAACCCCTTAACCTCCACATAATTCTCCTTATATAAGCACCCAGGAGGAAACCCTAATTAGTTAATAAGGGTAATATGGTCCATCAACAATTACCAACTAATTATTTAATAGGATTATAATATATTTTTATCTATATTATGTAAATGATTATAATGGCTACTGATCAGGAGTTAACACTCATTTTAGCCTTAAACAAGTACTATAGCAGAGAAATACAACCGTTGAATCATTATGCGACTCAGGACCCCCATTAATCATACTATAGCCTTAATTTAAAACCTAATCGTCATGATCAAAATACGCGTAAGCCCTTTGTTTGATTTGTAACTTTATTTGTCTTATATGCCATTATGCCGGCTTGACATATTCTTAGAGACATACAAAATCAAACTGATGAGGAAAATTAACTAATACTTAGTCATTCATAGTACGATATGCAATTGCGCATGGCCATTAATTAATACCCATCTATGAGCTCTCTTAATAAGACTTATGGGTAATAGCCCTTCAGTTATAGGATCCTTAAGCATATCATGAATGTATTCGATACAAAACTTAGTTTCCTCAATTCGTTCATAAACGAATAATTAATTGCGTATCGAAATTTAATGCAGCACCTTTCGAACTGTTACTGTTCAAGGAGTCATGGTAGCTGACTTTATCACACTAAGTCTTCAAGACATTAATTATATGGAGTTAATAAACTAATGAGTCCATTGATATATTTCCAACAACATTTAGTGACTATATTATGTCATTATAACTTAGGTTGTTATTATCAGTTTATTATGACTCCTCCATGAGATAGGTTTTGTCTGCTGACATAAAGATATACCCGAAAATACATTTTGTCATCTTTGAATATCACAAAGTTATAGTAATAAACCGGTTTTAATTCTCACTTCTTCTTCAAATTATAGTCTCTCGTTTCCTTTTATAGATATTTTAATACTCCATTAGATGCTTCACATTAATCTAGACATATCTAGTGTGTTGCAATGTGAGTAATATCTAAACGAGTATAGACTTGAACTTACATAAGGCTTCCAATTAATGAAGCATAAATAAATAATCTCATTTATCCTATTATCCTCTAAAGGAAAGCAGTATTGTTTGTTACATACGTAAGAACCCATTTAATGTTAAACTTATGGAACGAAAACTAATATCCCATTGGGTCTATCTCAGTATGTTATGATATCAATCACGTAAGAGATATCTTTGAGATTTATTATATCAAAGTTTGTGTTAACAATGCTTTGACTTATGTAACATATACTTGTCAAGAGAATATCATCTATATAGACAAGTTTATCTTAGTTGCTCCCACTCATTTTGAGGTAGGTACATTAATCCACTTGGTTGTTGATGAAAATAATTACATTAAGATTTCATCACATTATGATGTTTGCATTAACCCATACATGGATTTTATTGGCTTACAAATAAAGTGTTCTTTAACCTTTAGTTTAGTACTTTCAGGTTGTTTTATGAACATGTAATTGTGTCAGCCAGTTTGTTAGGGAAAATTCTTTTAATGTTCATCTAATGTAGCTTTAAACTATTATAAGCTACTAGAACAGTGATGATCCTGAAAGAAATCTTTTGTTAGATATATAATAAAGATTCTTTAATAATTTATCTCTTCCTGAGTACAACCTTTGACAATCAATCATGCTTTTGAGTGTCTTAAAGCTTATATTAGGATTTGGTTTAGTTATGAACACTCTTAGGTAATTCAATCAAATCCCAAACGTTATACGAACACATAAAATCAGTTTTACTAGAAAACTGTTTTATTCCATTCAGAAGATTGATTGACGCTAATGGCTTAATTTGAAGAGATAGAACCAGTAAACTTTTCCAAAATCCATTTCAACTTCAGTTAGGGAGGTTATGTAATCATCAAAGTTAGTTGGCTTTTAAACCTAGATGACCTCCTGAGTTGATTATTGGGTTCATTAGAAGTTTCAGTTTTTTATAGATTAGCTCTTGGTTAGGTTGCTATCATTTTCATTCTAAGTTTATAAGAGTTGATGCAGTATGGTGTACAAGAGGTGTAATCGGAGTTAAATTCGGAGTGAAATTTAATGACACTCTTCCCCCCGCCTCTTGTATTCCTTGCAAATCATGATAAGGACTTTGACTGCTCCCACTAACCTTAGAAATCTTTAGGAACTCAGCATGCTTAGGGTCAATATGTAACGACCAACAAATTCTAATAGAGAAACACAAATTAATGACGTTAGTCGTTGTGATTTCTCTTGTTGAGGATTATGTTAGTTCAGGTAAGAAATCTCAGTGTGCCCACAATTAAGCAGCAATGAAACTTTTGTAAGAGTAACATTAGATTTAAGGAGATAAGTTTTGATAGAACAGTGTCGTGATGGAGCGGTGTCTTGTACAAGAGGTGCAAATTGAGGTAATGTAAAATTTTCACTCCCCCGCCTCTTGCAACTATTGCAAGTTATTATTAAGACACTTAATGCTCCCACTGATCTTTACTATCTCTAGAAATGCTACAAGAGAAGTTTCAATGAGGTACGTGACGTGGGAACCTATCATATATACGTTAGACTTTATTTGATTTCTTTAATGTCCAGATATCATAGGAAACTTTAGGGACATATTTAATAGAAATCTTATTAAGTATATATATGAATAGACTTCTTCTAAGACCGTGTGCCATATGCGACAAAATTTAGATACAAGTTGATAGTCTGTGAAAAGATAAATAAATTATGTCTGAATATTCCTTTTGGAATAAGTTCCACGAATGTCAACGAATGACTTATGATGGACCCATACTTATTCCTTAAGCTAAGTCATATTTAGGGCTTTAACGTCATGATTTAAAATCACTTAGAATGAGATTAGATGAATAATCATCCTCATTAACCATGTCATGATTTCTCGTGAATTTTGGTTATAATGGATGAAATTTGTAAGTCTCATTTTCCTTTTGTCAAATTCTCATTTGCATGATGACAAAAGTTGTGAAAGTGTAAGGTATCATCTAATTTCATCTTAGTAATGTTTCTATCCAGATATTTAGAACAAATAAGATGAGAGTTTAAGGTAAGTGTGACACTATGTTGACCATGCAAACCTCACAACCTTCATAACATAGCTTAATTATGATACTATGTTCTGATTAATCTTCAGAATATATAAGGTATCGAAAAGCTTTGTTGGAAGACTGCTTATGATGGTTCTTATAGTCCTTAACAATTAGTTTTGTCACTAACTCTCATATTAGTTATTTGTCAAGTTCTGGTAAGAAACGTATGGAACTAGAGTCAACTAATCATGTGTTAATTGGAATATTAAAATTACCAGACTTAAATATCATTAGTAAGTGACTATCTAATTAATTTATCCAACTGTTCTTTAGAATAATGGATAGTCTCGTTGCTTATGTCTAGTCTAACAACATAATTATGCAGTGAGATTTTCCCTTAAAGAACTTTAAAGTTGGAATTAGCACTTGTAATTTGTCTATGGACCTTAGAACAATCCTCTTTTTAAGGTTTTAGTGGTTGTAAGGTGAATAACAACTTATTTTCCAGCTTTAAACATTTATTTCTTTGTATATATGTTGCTTATCAACACACTCATTATACTTTGGTACTTTCGAGTGTTGTAGTTGATTTATAATGCATCAAATTGTACAAGTGAAAATCTTAGTATGTAATGTACTGGAAAAATGTACTTATTTCCATGCGTAAGCCCTTAACTTTATGGGTCATGGTATTGTACATTATTATGTATTCACATATACCACTTAACTTTATAGTTTAGAATTTTAAAAGAAGGCATGCATCTTAGGAGTTCTAGTGATTATTCCACAATTATAGATTAGTCTTAGGAAAGACTTAATCTGGAATAACCTTTCAGTGACAGCACTTATTCTTGATTATCATAAGAGACATCATGTTCGATTTATCCTAATCATCATGCTCTACTTTTCTTCTGTAGTGCTTTATCAGAAGAGAGCAATAGGATTATCGTGTCTTAAGAGATAATCAAGGATTTAATTTAAGAGCTAATTCTTATAGAAACTTTAAGCAAAACATATTAGATTTAGGAATTAGAGTGGATGAGATATAGATTTATAGAAGAAAATTATAGTGAGTAAAATTATGGGTACTTAGAAATAAGGCAGACGAAATGATCATAAAAATTAATTAAGGATCATTAATCTAAGGATCATTATGTGAAGAGATTGTGATATGTCTATTACTAACATCAAAATAATAGACTATTTAAAGTTCTACTTAAACGAAGACAAATCAGCTTTGGCCAGAAGTGTAATCATTTAAGCATGTGTGCAAAGTATTTGTGACAAATCAGCTTTGGCCAGAATTGAAACAATCACTTTAGTTATGCACTCGTTAAGTATGCCATCTATGAAGGAATTAAATCAGCTTTGGCCAGATATTAAGACATTCATGTTTATGATGCACATTTAACATAGCTTTCATAATACTTGGATGATAAGTAGATATATCAAATCAGCTTTGGCCAGAAGTGATACATCAGAAGCTCATTCAAGTAAAGCCATTTTGGTTTTGCAAAACATTATTTGATCCTTATTAATTAACTAAGTATTTACAAAAACCAGTTACTTAATAGCAAACCACCTGTTAGCGCGGATCGAACTCCGCGGTGAGTTCGCTGGGAGGTGCAGGGGGACAGCGTGCCCCCGCACGGGGTTCGGGTCAGAGCCCCGAGCTAAATCTTAGTTCACATTAAACAGCCTAAAATAATGAGGTTTCGAGTCAGAACCATGGTCTCGACTACTATATCTTATGAGATCTCGAGTCGCAACCTTATGGTCTCGAGTCGAGACCTTTGTCTCGAGTTATGATCTTATGGTCTTGAGTCGAGACCTTTGTCTCGAGTTATGATCTTATGGTCTCGAGTCGAGACCTTTGTCTCGAGTTATGTAAACTTTTGAGCCCTTATGATTTCGAGTCGAGACCTTATGGTCTCGAGTCGAGATCTGTTAGTCTCGAGTTGTGAAGGTTTAAGGACCTGATGATTTTGAGTCAAGACCTTATGGTCTCGAGTCGAGACTGATGGTCTCGAGTCGTAATCTGATGGTCTCGAGCCCACTGTTGATAGCTGTTTATTGTGATAACATAACTGAAAATTCGAAATCTAAGGGATTATGAGATATGATTTCCTGTTTTAAGATGATCTAATTTTATCAAAATATTTCGAAAAATTATAACTGTATATCTTTTAACAGTTTTCGAATAAACTTAAAAGATAAAATTGGATCAAACATGGAAAAACACTCATCAATCCTAAAACCATTCCAAAACATAACAGAATTTTTCGAATTTTCCTAAGAACATGATGAACCCTAAAAAAAAAAAAACATGATTCTGGAACCCGAAACCTGAATTTTAAGAATTTTCTAAACAGATTTCGGACATAATTTTTACCCGTTCTTGATTTCGAGTCACATGATAAACCATTCTTTTCCGAAAACAGTGATTTCGGTCCAAGACCCAAAATCGGCAGTTATGTTTACGAATTTATTCAAAATTTCTGTTTTCATGATTTCAATTCCAGAATAATGGATACGAAAACAGAACTGACTAATCAACATATGCTCTGATACCACATGTTGGTTCAGTTCTGTTCTAGACATAATGGAAACATGAAAACATACCTGTTACAGCAGACAGTGCGTTGGAGAATCCAGTAATGGAGTTCGACATGCTTGTCATCTTGATCTGGTTCCTCCTTAGGGTGCTGACTGATGATGGGGACTTAGAAAACCGAAAAGGGGTATCGGCTTAGGAGAGGAGGTCGATGATGATGTTATGACTAATAGGGTGTGTCTAATTGTGTAACTGAGTAACCCCTTAACCTCCACATAATTCTCCTTATATAAGCACCCAGGAGGAAACCCTAATTAGTTAATAAGGGTAATATGGTCCATCAACAATTACCAACTAATTATTTAATAGGATTATAATATATTTTGATCTATATTATGTAAATGATTATAATGGCTACTAGATTAGATATTAATACATAATATATTTAATCTTACAATTATGTCATCTGGTAGCTAGATAATTTGTGATTCAGCCACCTATAGTAACTTACAAGAAGTCGAAATTACCTAATGTGAATATTGTGACTGGAAATTTGAGCCATTTACTAGAGGTTTACAACCATCTAGTAATTTAGCATCACCGGTGTATCATGGCCCACATGTACAACTGTAACTCCCTTCTGTATTGATGCATTGGCCGTAACAACGGATGTTGATTTTATCATCACACTCATTGATGTCTAGAAAAAAATTTGTTAGGATAAACAAAAACCAAGGGGTCGGTTTTGGACTCATTACAATTAGTCAATGAAATACAATATCATGGATGACATAATTTTACTCAATAAAATATGAAAAAACATTTGTAGTTGTTGGTAGACTTATCATTTGGAAATTTAATTTTTAGTGGCATCAAATGGTTGTAACCAAATTAAGGCCTATAATTTTTTCGAAGATAATAAAAATTCGATCATTCTAGTTTCAAAACTAGGAGCTTCCCTTCAATAGCCATGTACCTCTAACAAATGGGCTAGCCTCATATTGACATAAAGCAAAGTTAAAGCTGAAAACATACATACGTACCGTGGCAGCCTAGATCCAGATATGGGTTTCCTTCATAACCATTATTGCAACTGCAACGATACCCGCCAATACCAGTATCGCTGCATGAGCTATGTCCCTTGCACTCATTAGCCTCTATGCAACTTTGGTTGCTTTGGATTACCCACTCCAGCACTGTAGGGATAATGGATTCATTTGTATAAAACTTGGATGAATTAGATAAATCTTGTAGGCCGTGAAACTGCAAACTGTCTTCCTCACCAAGAAACGCATAGCCACAACGATTGAAGGAGAAAACTCTTGTGTGGTTTCTTATGCTGCTAAGGGTAGCATTATAAGTTTTGAGACCCCTTGGTATAGTTGTCTGGCAACACCCGATACCTGAGCAGTAGCCATCAGGCACATCATCAGGTCGGGTACATAGTCCCAAACAGCCACTGGTGAAGTCTCCGCCGTTTGATCCAGTGATCAAGGCGAAATCATCACATCCGATGACTGTGAACTTGTTCCTTTGGGAGAAACTGAAAGGTGTCCCCTCTAAGTTGAACCACGCAGAATAGTCTTCATCAGGGGCAACATCTCCAAGCTGGTTGTAACATCTGAAAGCCACATAACTGGTGACCCACATCTCAGAATCTGAAATGTTGTCTACTTGAATATTTCCTGATATATCCATGAATAGCTTTGGTGGGTCGTAATTAGTCGAGTTGCAGATCAGGTCAAACGAAACGTCTCTGGAACAACCTGAGCCTTCACCGATACCAAAAGGGTATGCAACTGTCAAGTTTCCGCATCGTGTTTGGCAGCCCAGCTTTGCTACGTTCCCAGTGGCCATATCATATGGTAAACTATTAAATAGAAAAAGTATGAAAAGAAGAAGCATGTCGTTACTCTCTTGTTTTTATGTTACTAAACACCTTTTATGTGCGGGTTTGGTCATGGTTAGGTGAGCAACTTATAGAACCAATTATGTTAAGTTAGTTAGGGTATGTATTTATATTGATAAACTTTGAAAAGTTCTCAGCATTTTAATATATAGGTTGTTAAGGAGAAGATATTTAAAAATATTTTTTTGTTGCAGACTTTTTTTTCCAATGATATAACATTACATGAGACTGAAGATTTTGATTTTGATGACTTAATCCACATCTTATATATATTCTTATTAGTTATATTCTAAAATTTTATGAAGTGTCAAACATGGTTACTAGACTATGCATAATGTGAAATACCTCTTATATAATGTGTATCATACCAGGATATCTTTAATTCAAAGGGTTATAGTCTTGCATATCATACCAGGTAAGGTGTTCCTTCACACGAAGTTAATCCTGAACAAATCAATATGGTATTCCTAAAATGAGGATGTTTCTTGGTCATACTTGTTTAACAAAAAGTCAATAATACAATCAACCTAATGCTATATAAACAAAGTTATATTTAAAAATATTACAAGATTAATTTCTTGAATATGATTAAATACTTTGTTGACATTGTCTGAAGAAGACTTGGTCATATTTTTGTAATAAAAAGTCAATAACACAATCAATCTAATCTATATATATAATAAACAAACAAGGTTTGGAACACGTGGCAGTATATGGTGCAACTTCATCACATTTTTGGCGGGAAAATTAGAGAAACGTGATGTTTCTACACGGGATCCGTTATATACTATCCATACCCGCATCTATTTGACCCGGGTATATAAGTATCTAAAAATAACCTAATTTGTCAAACTTTTCATTCTTTTCTACTTTACTCTTCAACCATACGGAATTTTCAAGGCCCTTTCAACCTGTTTCAACATCAGATTTCCATCATCAACCTCTTAATTCGAAAAATCTGTTTGTCTAATATGTTCCATGAACGGTTTTTCGAGATTTATTGTTTGATTCTGGTTTTTTTTGGGTTTATAACATGAAACCTTGGAGATTTAAGCAATTTTGGGGATTTCATAAGCTAGGTTTTGTGCTTTTGGTACCATCTGTCCTTCTTCTTGTATTTCTGGTACAAAAGATCAGTTCATTTGTATTACTTTTATTTGATTTATCTCCCGTATGTGAATCTTTGTTGTTTTGTACCATGAAACAGTGGAGATTTAATGAATGTTCGGAATTTCAGAAGCTAGGGTTATGAATTTTGGTAACCATTTCTTCATCTTATTGTATTCCTGGAAAAAAAAATCAGTATATATGTATTAGTTTTATTTGATTTATTTTATGAATCTGAATTTTTGTTGTTTTATAACATGAAACATTGGAGATTTAAGGAATTTTGCGGCTTTGAGAAGCTAAGGTTTGTGCTTATGGTAAACATTTCATCTTCTAATTGTATTTCTGGTACAAGACATATGTCTTTTTGTAATAGTTTTGTTACAAAAGCTGATCCTTTTTGTTCCATCATAAACTCTTGCTTCGTTTTATACCTATACTGGTTCGAGTCCTTATTGATGTGAGTTTTATTCATTATTTTTATGTTTATTTGGTATATTGTTATCGTCCTGTTCCTTAATTTTGTATTCATTTGTTGATCCTCTTTTCATTTGCATACAATTGAGGGATTTAAGCTCAGCAACGCCAGATATGAATAAATGTAAGTTTTTAGTTTTTTATTCTAAAACTATTCTTGCTATCATTTATGGTGATACTTGTCTTTTTTATCTGCATATGATTATTTTTTTCATGTTGATGAATATCCAATTGGTAAGTGTCGAATGTATTGGGTATGGAGGTCTATGTGTCAATTATATGGTTGTATACATTTGTTGAAAATCTTACACAAGCTTAGTTAATAATTTGAAAAACCCAATTTTAGTCGTTTTTCATTCACTCATCCTTACGACATCAAAATTATTATTCCATTATTGTTTTGCTTTACTTTGTTACATTTACTTCTGGGTTTGAATAATTTCACCCGCTTAAATACTCGGTTTGAATATTTTCAAATTTTTAATCAATACTAATATATTAGGAAATAACAATGTAACATAAATTTATTTCTGTCAATTACCATAATGATTAATTTTCATTTATAACTTCCAAAAACAACTTCCAATCATTCCATATGTTAGTCTTTTGTATTCTATATATATATATATAGATGTCATCTCTATAGTTTCTCAATCATATTCGTTCTCATTTTTCTTCTTCTGTTGTTTACGAGTGAAGGTACAACCATTACCCGTTTTTCAATTCTTATATTCAATATCATATAAAACATCACAATCCTCTGATCCTATTGTCTTAATTTAACAGTGAAATGGAGAACAATAAGATTACTATGTTCAGTTCACTTAATGCTCACTCTACGAACTACACAATCAAGGCGAAGATCATATCCTTGTGGAATAAAAAAATGAATGGTTCTGATAATCAGATCTATCGAGTTGACATGTTGTTGATGGATGAGGAGGTAACAATTTTTAAGTTTGTTAACTATTATTTATATTCCTCTTTAACAATTGTTATCCAAGTTGATTATCTAAAATGCATCTTATATAATTACTATTTCAGGGTTCATTCATTCTATGTAGCTGTTTACATAAACTTTTCAAACGGTTCCTTAAATTTTTGGTTGTTGATGACTGTTTATTGTTTCACAAGCCATCACTAGCCAAAGATACAACCAAGATTAAGGTTACTGGAAATGATCAGAAGCTATCTTTGTACGCATTCACTTCTGTCCTGAAAACTGAAAACTGGTCTGGTCCTCGGTACTTTTTTCGTTTCACTGATTTTAAAACTGTGTTGAGTAAAAAAGTTGAAGTTAATACTCCAATAGGTATTTACTGTTTCCCACTTTTATTATAACATTTAAATAAATTCAGATCTTTATGTTGACAAATTGGTGTAAATATACAGATTTCATCGGTTATGTTGTTGTCTCTTATCCTATTGAAGATGCAAATAGGAAGGATGGCTCTAAAACCAAACGAATGAACATAACTCTTAAAGATCTCGAGTATTGACTACATATATATATTTATATATTTGCATATGTACATCTTTATTAATTTATATGTTTTATTTTAATTTTTTAAATATTCATTATACAGAGATCAGAAGATTGGTCTTACATTATGGGAAAACTATGCTGTCACTTTGTCAGATTACATGAATGATAAAAACCGACCTGCTCATGTTGTTATTCTTGTCCATTTTGGCACAGTAAACAATTATCAAGGTATAAATTTAAGTTCTGTAAATTAGTTCAACAAGCTGAATTAAATATTTGTAACGATATGTACCTCCTTATATGATGTTAAATAATTTTATCGTTTTTAAATCGTCTAATAAACTTGGACGTTCTAATCAGGTAAAATTGGCCTTACTAATATGTTTGAAGCCAGTCGTGTGTTCATAAATTCAGATCTGGATGAGATAAAAGAATTCAAAGACAGGTACATAATTGTTATTTAATGATTCCCATGTTAATTTTCATCCAGATGTTTAATATATTCTACTGTTATAGGTATCTTGAGAAGGAGTTTTCTAACTCATCTTCCAGTAAACAGTCATGCTCTCAAGTGATATCCAATGCGGAAGATGAGTTTCTTAATGCTGAAGACTTTGTGTTGACTGCTTTTATTGCTTCAATTTCTGAGGTACACTTTTTAATAAAGTTATATGTTTTTTAACTTTTGTTTACTTCCGCTATTTGTACATTATGGTATTGACCTTACTTATTATAATCTCAATTTAATAGGAGAAAAAAGGTTATCATTGTTGGTACTGTTATAGCAATTTCAAATGATAAGCCTTGGTACTATTTATCATGCAATAATTGTAAGAAGCAAATTGAAGAGAAATCAACATTGGTTGAAAAAGATGACGGCAGTTTTGATGTTTTGGATGAGAAGACTTTGGAGTGTATAAACCCTGATTGTGATGCTGTTGATGTTGTTCCTGTTTATCGGTATTGTTTATATTCTATAATTAATTAAAGCAGTACAAAATAATTATATTCCCTTTGTTTTTTCTTTCTAATTATTTACTTTATATCATCTAACAGTTACAAGATTCCTCTAAGGGTTCAGGATTCGACTGGGACTGTTTCTTGTACGTTGTTTGATTATGAAGCTATTAAGCTTATTAAAAAAACCTCCAAAGAACTTCTTGATTTTTACTCAAATGTACAATTAGTTTTTTTTATACAATATGTAAGTATATTTACTAAATTTCATAATTTTGTATAGGTTGACAGTTCCACCGAAGGGTCCTTTCAGTCACTTCCATCTGAGTTTGATATCTTGATCAACAAAAAGTTTGCATTTCAAATCAAAATTTCCAGTTTTAACATTTCTAACCAGATAGAAAACTATGGAATTTCAATGTTAACTTATGATGATGACACACTTTCTGCTTTGGAGAATAAATGGAAAATTAATGATGTTAGTATTTATTTTCCAAATTATATTTTTATTGTAAATATCCTATTTGACATGCTGTGGCAAATTAACTGACTTTTGTATATTTTTCGCAGTCTGATATGTCTGAGTCAAATGTTCAATGCTTGTCCGATTCTGTTGGAAATGTTAAATGTTTCTCAAAGGTATGTTGTTTTATTTTCTTATGTAACGTCAGTTTTAATTAATAGAAAAATAACTATTATTTCTTCATCTTATATTATTTTATTCACTTATTTACAGGAGTCTCAATCTGTGATCGGCGACAGTGTTACGCCAGATAATTTTGATGTTAATGATCAAGATCAGTCAAAGTTCGAAAACATTAAACGTAACCTTCAAGATGTTTATGATGTTGATGCTGTTGAAAGTTCTTCTACTAAACGTCGAAACAGTCCTGGGAATGAGAAAGTCAACGATGCTGTCAACTTGGACCTGATCACCCCAAAGTTAGAGAAATAAAGATATATCTGTGTGGTGTCGAAATCAATTTCCAATTTATGTTTATTTTAAGTTTGGTGTTTCTGAAAAAGACATTTGAAAATTTGTGTTGACTATTAATCTGGAATTTTAATGGATATTATTTTTTCCTAATTTTTATTATATTTTCAATTGGTTTGTTTTGTGGTGAATGATTTGTAAATAATATTCATGATGTTACTACGTATTTATATTTTAGTTAATATCATACTAATGTTAATGATTAAACATTTTTTTCTCAATTTAAAAAAATGTTGGTAACCACATCATATGGTAACCGATAAACACTATATTTATCTTCCATTGATTGTTTTAGTTTACTTAATCGTATAACAATCTTTGTTTCCATTTTTATGTTATAAAGGATGTTTGACCTTATTAAATTTTATAAACATCAAATTTTTTATATATTTGTAAAATCATTATACATGAACCAAAAATACTATATTTAAATTCTATAAATTTATTTAATTATATTAACAAAATATATTAAATACATATCATAATTCAAAGTCGTTTTTATTAATGTTATCTTTTTAAATCTTATCATAATCAACAAAATATTATAATCATAATCTAATCTATATTTTATATCTTCATTGTGAAACATTATTTCATAATGATCATATTCTAAAAATAACAATTTATTTTATTGTTGGGAAAATTTGTAAAATCGAAAATAATATATTTAATAAATATTCATTGATTTTATGTAAATAACAAATATATTCAAATGATATCACACTTAAATATTTTTTGATTTTTTCTAACTAAAATCAAATATTTTAATGTATAGTTTTAATCGTTTAAATATAATATTTAAAAAAAATACATAGTATAATATTAACTTAATATTATATTTCAAATCTCTTAATAATGGAAAACATTCATCTCATTATCATTCCATATTTGATATCTTGATTATTATTATATATAGATGAGCCTTTTCTTTAAATCATTCATTCTATAACATCTAAGCAAGTCATTAAGGTATTACTCTTATTATCTTCATCAAGATATATAGTGTTATAAATACTGATTCTTCACAACTCATTTTCATAATGTAAAATTTTGCTTTTTTTTAATAATGTTTTAGGTATTCAAGATACAATGGTTGAGCTTCCTTTTCACCTGATACTTTTCCATATTTTAATCAAAATTGATACCAAATCTATACATTGTTTCAAGTTAGTATGCAAAGAATGGCGTGATGGTCTATCATCCAAAGAATTTGTTGAAGAACGTGGTTCTTATGTTGAAGATTATCTGGTAGTATTTATTGTCTTTTATTCTTTACATTACAATACAATTACTTTTGTTAATAAGTTATTGTCTTATCAATGTCATTTGTTTATGATATGTTTTTCAGGAAATGCTCCAAGACCAAGGTTTGTTCATTACTTCGTCTGTCTTGATGGATTTGTGGCCGCGTGAACTCATTCAACTATATTTTGGCGATGATCATCATTTAACTCAAAAAAATGCAAGCGTTTTGGAGGAGATGGTGATTGTTGAAAATGGCCAACGTACTGTTTATCAAGTTTATGATGATGACAATTAGCAGCTTTGTTCACATCAAATAATTTGTGATTTCTCTATGGAATAATCGTATTTTAAGTGTGTTTTATCATGAAATTTTTGTTTCCCGTAATTCTCTAATTAAAATCATCGCTAATGGTTGTTGGTTATAATTCAAATAATATATATCTATTTCCTTGCTTATTATTAGGAATGTGTTATTAAATTCCACAAGTCATTAAAACAGTATAATCCTTATTTTATGCTCTAATTGTTACATGTTTAGAAATTCTCTTAATATTCCTAACTTATCTAGTTTCTATAAATACTCATATTGTTTTCTATAAATACAATCATTCAAGTGTATGAACTCTCATTGTGTTTATTTTAATCTATTCACTATATTTTGTGGTTTTTCCTTCTATATCACTTCGAAGAATAATTTTACAACCATTTCCCTATTCTCTGTGTGTTTTGTTCCTAATCATATCAAGCCTTTTGGTGAATATATATTATCAGGTATGTTTTATTCATTTTATATGTTACCTCCTCATTTTATATACAACTTTTAATGGTGTTTGTTTGGATTAGATTAATAATTTCTTCTTTAGTCAATTCAATAGATAAATTAGATGATTAACATTCATACATATACTTATATATATTGTTCCAAAAAGTTAACATTATCCATATATGCACATATTACATAAACATATACTTAAACAAACTTCTACCAACGTTTTCATATGCAAATATATGCATATTCCAAAAAACCATAATCATTAACAACCCATATACCAAGAAATAAACCTACTACCATCATTCGACATATTTGTCTTAAACTCGATCTACATTTCTTAACTCCAGCACCTGTTTTGAAGTAACAAAGTTGAAGTGAAGAATGTCACCTTTTTTCAAACCATTTGCAGACATAAAATTACCCCACTTCACCATTGCGTAACGTGGTTTTAGGCCATTTTTCTCTATGTCCACTTTGTTATCGATCATTCTTCCATCCAAAGTCTGAATCTTCAATGAATGAAGCGCCTTTATTAGACCTGATCTCCTGGCAACCTCTATTGGAAGACGCTACCAAAAAAATGTTACATAGCATTTTTATCATTTCCCTATAAATCATACAAAGCTTCTTATAATTTATGTTACATAATTTCATACCAATCTGTTTTCTCCTTTTAGACTAAACTCAAAATTTTCAGGATCAAGTTCAGACTTTATTGTTTTTTTACTTTCACGTCTCGGTTGCTTTTCAGGTCCAATTTTACGTGCATTCTCACAGTAGTTTTTTACCTTCAATTTTCAATATCAATGAAAAACATTAAATCTTTCTTAAATTTGAGTTACAACAAGTAAGCATTCATAATTGTATTACACATGTGAATAAAGTCAAAATTACCTCTCTTTTGATTGATGATCGACGACAGTTTGAAATTTCGGGTGTCACAACTTCTGGAGTTTGGTCAATTACTTTTCTTTTTTTTGATATTGAGCCAATCACTTGTGCAACCTCTTTACCTTTCTTTCCAATCTATTAAGTAAATATATATACATAATTATGAAATTTATACATCTTATATATACTAACATATATAATGTCATATAAATGTATATTAAGTTATTATTACCTCTTCTTTCACGGGAACCTCAGAACATTTATCATTTTTAGTTGGTGGTGTCAAGTCTTCACATTTTAGAACTTCTTGTGTCATATTCAACATTTGATCACTTTCATTTCCAGAAGTTTTTTCCTGCTACTTAATGTGAGTTCAACTTTCATTTATATACAAAAAATGTAATAACAGTTATGTGAATTCATTAATCAATTTATTCTTGATAATACAAACGTATTGTAATACACTACCTCATGCATCAAAGTATCTCCACTTGTATCCGTTGCATTCTCAGATTGAACAAAGTTCTGTAATTAAAAATTTAAAATATAAGTAATATTTTTTATTTAAATTATTTTTGTGTAATAAAAAATACTTACAAAATAAACACTTTCTTGGAAAGTATGTCGAGATATTACTTCAACAGAATCACTGTCTTGTGATTCTTCTTTAAAACCCAATTCAACTTCAATGCCATTCCTGAATACCCTCAAATGATGGCAAAAATTATCAATCTTCTCAAACGTCATTGTGTCACCATTCATAATTTTCAAACTCTCACACAGTTTCGACCATCCGTCTGTAAAAGCATAGGTTACATGAAGTTTTGCTGCCATCACATTCCAGTACTTACCACCTGCATATACTTGGTAATTGCCGTTTAACTCTTGGTTTTTGTAAAACATGTTAATAAACTCATCTGGAATTACCTGCAAGTTAATAAAATATATTATAAACATATAATTATTAAGTTATGTATTACTAAGAAAGTCTTTACAATTGACGACTTTGAGATTTCCTTAATTACCAAAGAATACGCTTACCGTAAGACCCAACTTTGTGTAGTTGTTCATTGTTATGTAGGTTTCACCACACACATCGTTTAGGAAAGGATAAACCTCCAACTTTTTGTGTCCTATGCTTTTAAAGAGCAGCCAAGTTTTTTTGACAAATTAAGATGATTAACAACAACCCTCCAACCATCTGTTAATACTGGTAGGCTATTCATGTGTCTAAGTCTGACATTCCAATGTCTACCGTCTTGATGATGAACCTCTATGTTCATATGTTGCCAGTCTTGTCCCCATTTTTTTATAACAAATTCAACAGGTACCACCTTCATTAACATTGTAATATTATACATACATAAAAGTTAAATATGGACTGTAATGTTTACAACCTTTAATTTAATCAACTTAGATACGCAAAGTACACATACCAATGAAATTTCTTTAGGTTCATCCATCCGTTGAACAAATGATAAAACCATCTTCTAAACTGCAATGTATGAAACTTATTATTTCATATTCATAATTTTTATCTTTTGCATATTATGAATTTCTAATAAAACATGAATAACACATAATTTTACTATATTTCAGTTTACATTCGTACTCTGACTAAATTACAGTTCAGTTCAATCTTATGAATATCTAATAAAAAAACTTTAGTTACTTACTAATCAAAGTATTTCAATATAATATGTCGACCAAACAAAAAATTATGATTATTTCTTGAAAAAATTAAGTTTTTGTTCCACATTTCTTACTAACTTCTGTGTTGTGTAAATGTATTTTGTTACCTAATCTTTATTCCTTTTCTAAGGAAGATCACATGTAAATTTCATGAACTCCCTAAATCTTTGATATTTCAAACATGCAATCTATTAATATTACTGATTTGGAGTTTCAAACTATTACCCTGTTCATACTACATTAGACTTTAACATAAAAATCGATTTCACAAACTTGTATGATTCAAAAATTTCGAAATGATGCTGATAATCGAAGATGCAAATCGTACCTTTTTGTTTGAAATTATCCAAGAAGGTCCAAACCCTTTGATTCTCTTCGATTTGTTTTATGAAATGATATTCATAACCCTCGCCGTCGATGAAGATGATGTTTGTTTGGTAAATGTCTTGAGAAATGTGTGTTATACATGGTAATCATTTTTTCAATTAAATTATATATTGATTTGATGGTATAGGTATAGACAACGGCTATGTATTGTAGCCTATTTTTCTTTATGATATTTTATATTAATTAACATAACTTTTATATTTGTTTTGATTATTTAATATAGAAAATGTCAAATAAGAGAAGATTAGAAAACACACCGATGATATGTTCTTCTTCAGTTGGAGAATCATCTAGCAGTAAGTTTTTTCGTTACATTTCGTATTTCGTTAACAGTTATATCTATAGCATCTTAAATTAATATAAGTTAATAAATGTTTGTTACGATATAATTATTTAGGTACAGTTAGAAGAACACCTTTGTCAAACATCACCAATGGTAAAATTTTACATTTTACATTATAGAATGTTACATTAATTTTTTTTATTGTACATTTAAAATCTATTTCTAATGTGTTAATTTTTTTGAGCAATTGAATAAGGTATATCATTCAGGACGACAGCTCAATCATCCATCGGTAGTTTACATTTCCTAATTTTTTTGATTATTTATTATTGTGTATCATGTGTTGTACTTACAAATTTTTTATATATGTACAATTTTTAGGTATAAATGATGCAGTTCCATTAGCTTGTAACTCAAATTGTATGTCATACACTCAGCGTAATGTTTTACGTCCGAAAATAATTTATACACTGTTGTTTTTTTTTTTTAAGTCTATATATAAATTAATATGAATTATATGAAATCTAATAATATGTACATTTCAGCATTATATGCCGCTCATAGAAGGAAAATGCGCAAGCTTATTCTCGATAGTAGGCGAAAAACTTCAAATAAACAAAATAATGTTCCGCGTGGTAGAGGATCATCTAAAGTTGTTAACAGATCCAACTTCATCAACCAAGAGAATTATAATCCTAATCTTCCTTCATCATCTAATACTTTCTACACACTTCATAACTTGAAATCTTTAACCACAACAACACCCTTAAGTGGCATAACAACTGGTACGTAATCTCATAAAATGTTTTATATCAATATACATATATATATAGATATATATAGATATATATAGATATAATCTTAATTTATGTTAGTATTTTTTATTTGTGTCTTTTACAGGTACTCTTACTTTGGATAACCAATTAACCCCTACTTCTAGCAGTTATCCATTTTCTATTGTTTCAAACATTGTTACACAGAATAGTAACTCTATTCAATCTTCTTCGTTGACAAAGCTTAAATCTGGTAAACAAAAGATTTTACCTAAAAAACACGTTATCGAACCTATTCCAATGGTAGATCTTACTTCTGATGATGAGAATGAAGAGTTACATTCCATTCAAGACCCTTTTAAAGGTGTATCCACAGGTAATAATAATGCTAGATATCTTTGTAGTTAAATAAACGTTATTTATTAATTTATTCTTTATTGGTCAATCAATTTTATGTTTTCAGAGTACTTGGATCATGGTAATCAAAGCCTTAGATGTGAGATGTGTGACTCATTATTATGGTCTGATGAAGGTGGAAAAGGGAGAATTACATTGGGTAAATTAACTTATAACTTATGTTGTGGTTATGGAAAAGTGGAGCTTCCAGATTTGAAAGAGCCTCCTTCAATATACAAGGATCTATTTGCAAATTGTAATGAAAACAGCAAGTACTTTCTAAAAAATATCCGTCGATACAATTCTATGTTCTCTTTCACATCGATGGGTGGAAAAGTGGATTCGAGCATCAATAGTGGTAAGGCACCTTATGTATTTCATATAAGTGGACAGAATTTTCATACATTAGGTGGTTTGGTACCTGCACCTGGAAAAGATCCAAAGTTTTCTCAGCTTTATATTTATGATACTGATAATGAAGTTTCAAATCGAAAAAGGTTGTTCAGGTAATATCATACCAAAGTATTTATTCATTTAGTCTTTTAAATATAAACAATATTTAGATGTTACATATTATTTCGTATTTACTTGAAACTTTTTTTTTCACATTGACTCTACGAATAAGTTTGATGGGCATTTAAAGCAGATAGATATTCATCTCATTAAGTTTATAAAAGACTTCCTGGATCATAATAATGAGTTGGTTAAAAGTTATAGAATGGCAAGAAACCACTTCAATGACAAACCTAATGAAAACTTCAAGCTTCGTCTCATTTACAAAAGAGATCTTGATGGTCGTACTTACAATTTGCCCTCAACTTCAGAAGTTGCTGCATTGATTGTTGGCGATCTCGAACGAATAATTGATCATCGTGATATTGTTGTTGAGTCGCACACTGAAGGTCTTCAACGAATTAGTGAACTTCATCCATCATATCTAGCCCTTCAGTATCCAATCCTTTTTCCCAATGGTGATGACAGATATAGAACAGACATTCCACATAGGGACGGTGTACGTACCTTAAAAAAATTCGACCCAAGTGTACAATGAGAGAATTCTTTGCTTATAGAATTCAGGATCGATCAACTGCTTTTTCACTGATTTTAAATGCTCGGAGATTGTTGCAACAATTTTTAGTAGATGCATACACCATGATTGAGAGTGAAAGGCTTAATTATATCCGATTTCAGCAGAAACATCTTAGGTCTGAAACATATGAAAATCTGCAAAAGTTGAACAATCAAGGAACAAATGATTTATCTAATACCGGTATACGGGTAGTCTTACCATCATCTTTTGCCGGTGGTTCTCGGTACATGCAGCAAAACTATCTAGATGCTATGGCTATATGTAAATGGTTTGGATATCCGGATTTTTTTATTACGGTTACATGTAATCCGAAGTGGCCAGAGATTAAACGATACCTTCGAGATACTTCAGTTAACCCTGAGGATAGACCAGACATTTTGTGTCGATTGTTTAAGATAAAGCTAGATTCAATTACAAAGGATCTGAAGGACAAAAAGATATTTGGAGAACTAAGTGCAGGTATAAAGGTTTTTTTCATATCATTATTAGAATACCAAAAAGATTTCTAATGTTATTTTTTACAATTTTCTGAATATCATTATTTTTATTGTAGCCGTTTATACTGTGGAATTTCAAAAACGTGAATTGCCTCATGCTCACATTTGCATTTTCTTGAAACCGGAATCGAAACTTCTGTCCGTTGATCATTTAGATAAATTTGTTTCTGCTGAGATACCGGATAAAAAGGAAGATCCTAGCCTATATGCCCTTGTATCCGAATTTATGATTCATGGTCCATGTGGGAATGCAAATCCCAATTGTCCTTGTATGGTTGATAGTAGATGTTCAAAAAATTATCCAAAAAAATTCAACCCTAAAACAACCACTGATGCTGACGGTTTCCCTTTATATAGAAGAAGAGACAATGGTAAGACTATTATAAAGTCCAAAGTTCAATTAGACAACAGAAGTGTTGTTCCTTATAGTCCGGTTCTTTTGAAAAGATACCAAGCCCACATTAATGTTGAATGGTGCAATCAAGCTGGTTCTATCAAATATCTGTTTAAGTACATTAATAAAGGTGCAGACAGAGCTTCGCTTGTGGTGTCAAACAGAGATGGTATAGAAAATGAAGAAACGGCAAAGGATGAGATCAAAGCCTATTATGATTGTAGGTATGTTTCCGCCTGTGAAGCTTCTTGGAGGATATTTGCAAATGAAGTTCACTACAGGTTTCCTCCAGTTATGAGACTTCCTTTTCATCTTGAAGGTCAACAAAATGTTGTGTTTGGAGCTGAAGACGATATACAGGATGTTTTGGAAAAGCCATCAGTCTCTTCTTCGATTTTTCTAAAGTGGTTGGAGTGGTTGGAGATGAACAGAAATGATGAAGAAGCCCGCAAACTTACTTATGTTGAGTTTCCTACTAAATTCTGTTGGAAATTAACAGATAGACAATGGGCACCACGTAAAAGAAAACTGTTACAGATCGGACGCATTCATTCGGTTTCCCCTGCAGTGGGTGAACCGTATTTTCTTAGAATTCTGTTAAACAAAATAAAAGGACCAAGATCGTTTGAAGAAATTAGAACTGTTGATGGTCAGTTGTTTCCAACTTTCAGGGATGCGTGTTACGCTATGGGTTTGTTAGATGATGACATGGAATATATTGAAGCTATTAAAGAAGCCAGTTTTGTGGAAGATGGTCGTTCTACTCGTGCACTATTTGTTACTTTGCTTTTGTCAAACACATTATCAAGACCTGAATATGTATTTGAACAAACATGGAAATACTTGGGTGATGACATTTTATACAACAGAAGAAAAGCAACAAAGAACACAGGTTTGTTTTTAATATATTACCCAGATTATTATTCAGTACATTTTATTCATATTTTTTATATTTATTTACTTTTATTATTTTCAGAACTTGTAATGTCGGATGAGAGATTGAAGAACCAAACGTTGGTGGAGATTGAAAAATACTTGATTAGAAATGGTTCGTCATTGACACGATGGTCAACAATTCCTTATCCTGATTATGATTCATTTGCTGTTGGAAACAATCGCTTGGTTGAAGAAGAACTATCTTTCGATATTCCTCAAATTCAGAGCGAGTTAGTTACTCTAAAATCTTCTCTAACTGATGAACAACTCTCCATTTATAATCAAATAATGGCAGCCGTTGAAGGTGATAAAGGAGGTGTATTTTTTGTTTACGGCTATGGAGGCACAGGTAAGACATTTTTGTGGAGGACGTTAGCCTTATCGTTAGGTCTAGAGAGCAGATTGTTCTAAATGTTGCTTCCAGTGGTATTGCTTCTTTACTAATGTCTAGAGGTAGAACGGCCCATTCTAGATTTCACATTCCCATAAATTTAGATGAGAGTTCTATGTGTCACATAAGGCCTGATGGTGATGTAGCTTACTTACTTAAGCATACTAGGTTGATCATATGGGATGAAGCACCTATGGTACACAGACATGCTTTCGAAGCTTTAGACAGAACATTTAAAGATGTGTTGGTCGATAAAAGCAATCGTCAATCGGATGGTTTGTTTGGAGGTAAAGTAATCGTGTTTGGTGGTGACTTTAGACAGATTCTTCCAGTTATTCCAAACGGAAGTAGGCAAGAAATTGTCAACGCTTCGTTGAGTTCATCTTATATATGGTCCCAATGTAAATTACTTACTTTGACCAAAAACATGAGATTGACTATTGGTGCTGAGAAATCTAGATTGGAGGAGACGCACAAATTTGCCAAATGGCTTCTCGATATTGGTGAGGGTAAAGTAGGAGGCGACAATGATGGTGTGGCAACTGTACAAATACCTTCTGATCTTCTAATCACAGATTGTTTGGATCCCATTGAAAGCTTGATTCAATTTGTATATCCATCGGTTTTAGAAAGATATATGGATCGAGATTATTTTTCTGAAAGGGCGATTCTTACACCAAAAAATGAGGTCGTACATGAAATAAATGATCGATTGTTAGAGTTGTTTCCTGGTGAAGCAACAGAGTACCTAAGCTCTGATAGTATATGTCAAACGGAACAAGTTATAGATTCCTTCCAGCAAGAGTTGTATTCACCTGATGTCCTTAATGGCTTAAAGATATCTGGTTTACCAAATCATCGTCTGGTTTTAAAAGTCGGTGTTCCAATTATGCTTCTTAGGAACATTGACCAACAAAATGGATTATGTAATGGTACAAGGTTGCAGGTTACATTTCTTGGAAAGCGGGTTATGGAAGCTGAACTTATATCAGGTGCTAATGTTGGAACTAGAACGTTCATTCCAAGAATTACCATGATACCGTCGGACAAAAAAATACCTTTTGCTTTTCAACGACGACAGATTCCTGTTGCTGTGTGTTTTGCTATGACAATCAATAAGAGTCAAGGGCAGTCTTTGTCTAAGGTTGGACTTTTTTTAAAAGAACCAGTTTTTACACATGGCCAGTTATATGTAGCCTTATCAAGAGTTAAATCAAGAGAAGGGGTGAAGATGTTAATTCTAGATAAGGAAGGGAAACCGACAGATACTACAACGAATGTTGTTTATAAAGAAGTTTTCACTCACCTATGTTAAGTCTATTAATTAATTTTGTTTATTATAATTAATTTAATAAAAGTTGATGCATTGTTTGATATTGTAATGTATTATTAGGAAAATTCTTTAATTATTTGATTTGTTTATTAATTTTCCATATATTAATTTAGTACAAGGTTATCATTAAATCATTTATTTTTTATCTACATACAGATAATCATCGGTTATATGGACTCATTTTTTAACATTTGATGGAAGCCCGAAATGGATATATTAACTATTGTGTAAATATATTGTATATCCTTACATCAAAAACCTAACCTTTTTAATATATTCACTATAATGAATAAGGAAGAATCATCTTTAAATACCAGTTAGTAAATATTAAAGATTATACATTAAACATGTATCAATAACAACATAAAATAAGTTATATCTCATTTAGTAGTCTAAAAAGGTTTACATCATCAACTGTTAATACATTCAAAAACGATTATAAGATAAAGACGCAAAATGAGATGAACCTAAAGTAGCCAACCAACAAAATTCCTAAATTATAGTTATATTGTTTAAAAAGTTTGAAAGGAACTATTTGACAACCTTCTTCAGAATCAATTTGTTTTGAACTGGGCAATAAACAAACGTGCACTTAGCAGGAGGATTGATACCATTTGGTTTCGTAAATTTCGTACGCCATTCCAAAGCCTCATATCGAAAACCACCACCGTTTTTCTCACCACGAAATGAAATCAACGTATCCACTCCAGCCAAGTTCTGCACATACATCTCCATAGTCATGTCAATTCTTGATGCTTCAGCAAGATCGACACTAAGACGCTACGATAAATAATTAAAGCAAAATATTAGATTATGACATATACAACATGGCAAAATTAAATACTAAAAACAAATTATTGTTTTTATACTATTTTAGATATAAATAATGCTAATACTAACTGAACTTACAAAACGCCTGTCATACTTCCATTCAAACTTAATAGGATGGTAGTCTGGATCAACCTTTTTATCTTCTTCAGAATGTGAAACTTCAACGTCTTCCTCATCAGACAATCCATCGCTATCAAAGTTTGTTTAAATGGAAGAAACATCATCAGAATCATCGTCCATGGATTCATTATATTCTGGATCAGATTCATCTTCATCCTTTTCATGATCGGTTTCTACATCGGTGTCTTTTATTTCAATATTTGAAGGATCTGGTTTGGGTATGTTTATAGCAGCAAGCGTGTATACTCTCTTTCGCACAATAACCTCACAACCATTCAAGTCATAAACAATCAGCTGGAAATTTTGTTTAAAAATGTACCTCATCACAACGTAATAATCCGGGTATATAGGTACGTAAGAAACAACATTGTCCCATGAATCATAAAGAAAATAAGCCTTAGTATCCCGGTCTTTCTCAATCATCACATCAAAACTGTCCCACATATTAACATTGACCTTGAATGTTAACTTCCGAATAGATGGTAAACGTATTGTTTCTTCAACGAAATCAGCAGGAATGATCTGCGTATAATATTTATCGTGGCGATATAAGTTAAATTTGTTATTGAAAAGCATTAAATAGTAAACTTTATATACTTACCAAATTATCATTGGACTCTTGTGTGAAGCGTTGGCAGAAGTACTCGACATTGCTTATCGTTTTCTCCATAGACATTGAAGTAAATAAAGGGACATTAGATCCCAATATTGGATGGGGTTGCATCTTCTTAAAGGGTGTTAACAAATACGAATATAATTCAATTTGCTTAAACATCAGAAAACAACCGTCCGTAAATGATAGTTTAGCCACGATACTTTCCCAACCATCCATGAACACAAACGCACCTTTATGCTTAGTCAAGAGAACTTCAAACTCCTTACCATTAACACATTTGATAACAGCTTGATTGTTTGGTTCAGCATTCATTAGGAATCTGTTGCTATATTCATATGGTATTTCCTTGAAAAAATAACATGTATTAAGATAAATAAATCAGGAAAAAATGTTGTACTAATAAGATTCATAAACTTACCAGAAATTGAGAACAGTTGGAGGAAAATATTTGATAAAAAGACGTCATACTGATCTGAGTTTGAACAAACATGTAGTAATTAGATTAGGATCTCCGGTTAATAAAAAAACATAATCAATGTAATGACCATAATCCAATTTAAACATTCACATAACAAAATTATATAAAACAATAATCATAATGCAAAAATAATGAAGATGCATAAAAAAATCAAATGAATATATCTAGAAACTTAAACCTAATACCATTAACATGGACTATATAATAATTCAAATCTAACATACACTTACGAAGATAACATCTTACATATGAATAATACAAAGTAATCGATTATTATAAGACATGAAATAAGAAAAATTATTTAAAATAACACATAAAAAACACAGTGACCTATAATAAATGGATTTAAAAACATTACAAACATTTGTGTCATAAAAATCTAACTTTTTTTAAATAGTAAGAACCAAAAAAAATTGACAAATGGATTTCAACATTTAACCAAAAGATAATAAAAAAACTTCAACATCAGAATTGTTGAATCATAGGTTTAACATGTCTATTATCATATATTGCATGTAATACATCAAAATAACACAAATGTTTGAACTAAACACATAAACAAACAGCCGACTATAATAAACTGATTTAAAATTATTAATAGTACATAAAATCGACATTGCAAACAAGAGAACTTCAAAATCAACAATGGATTGCAAGATTTAAGAAAATCAGAGTAAACAAAGTTCAAAAGTTAAGTTATTTATTCATACCTTTATGATCCGATTTGTAGAAGGAGATGAAGATGTTGATGTAACTGATGAAGATGATGGAGGTTATTGGGAAGGGTGAGATGATCTTTTGAAGATAGAGAAGACAAATGATTTACAAGATTTGGTTGAAAAAAATAATAAAACAATTATATACTATCCATATTTTTCGGGTCGATATAATAAAAACTAGGATCCGCGAGAAATTGATATGCATTTATATTATTAAATCGTTTTTTCATGGAATATATTTAGAATTAGTTAGAGATTTGATTATTTAAAGAAATCAAATCATAAAAATATAATCAAAATTCTATTAATAAATAGACTTACCATTTTGAATTATAAATCGTTTTTTTTTTTTTTTTGGTTTATTCAATTAGCCTCAAGTTAATCTACTATATAAAGGATATACATAGCATTTTCAATTATAGGTTTTGAAGTTTTTAATAATGGTTTATATTCCTTTCGATATTATACTCTTTGAAATCTTAATTAGGCTCAATGGTAGATCCATTGATCAGTGCAAATGTGTGTGTAAACAATGGAATGAAGGGCTATCATCATGGCCGTTTGAGTGGTTATACGTCAACTATGCTAAAGAATATCTTGTAATATATTATAGTTGTCTTTTACTTACATTCAAAATTTAAATTAGTTTTCTCAACATTCTTACTTTTTACATGAAAATAATTTGCAATTTATGGACGCAGGAAAGTTTTTGGGAGGACTGCCCATCGCTATATGGTGTACTTTATAAAGAATTTTTTCCTCCTGAATGGAATCGCAAGAAAATAGAAGAATATGAGGCAATGTAAAAAGATAACACGATTGGTGAAAAAAAGAATTAGTCTTTTGGAACATTTGAGTTATGGGTTGTTCAATCGTTATAATAAGTGTTTCCTATGTTTAAATAATATTTTCAGTTTTAATTTTTCTTGGATAAAAAAAATTGTGATATGGAAGTTAATGGTTTTTGGTATATATTTTTATGTCATAACATAAATACTATCATCTTGATATATATTTTTATGTTATATCTTAATATATCAATTTAAATTAAACAAATTTTAAAATTAAAACGTCATTATAATTATTTAAATATATGCATATATACTTTAGTGATAACATAAAAGTAATATCCGGACGTAAATTTTGTTAATATAGAATTTAAATTTCGGTTATTTAAATATATAATTAATATTATATTTCGATGATTGGTTTAATTCGAAAAAATAATTTTTTTTTTAAATTTATAAATTAAGTGTATGAATACGTATGTTAACAGAATTGTCAAACTATTTCCTAAAAAAATATATATTTAATATAAATTTTCCAAATCGAAACATAAATAGAATCATCTTACTATTTATATTATGTATTATATCCTAATATATCGATTTAAATTAAACAACTTCCAAAATTAAAGTTTTATTATAAGTATTTAAATATATTCATATATATTTTAGTGATAACATAAAACTAAAATCCGGCCGTATATTTAGTCAGAGTACAAAATGTAAATTTGGGTTTTTTAAATATATACGGTATTTATTAAATGTAAGTTAAAAATATTTTAGTATATAAAAATATTGAGTTACAGTTTGTTAATTATTATAATATAGGTTTTAAATTTCAAAAAAATACGAAAAGATACATATCTATTATTATATGTTGCATGTAATACATCAAAATAATACAAATCGTTGAACAAAACACATAAACAAACAGCAGACTATGATAAATAGATTTACAAACATCAACAGAAAACAAAATCTACAATGGAAAGAAGACAACTTCAAAATTAACAATGGATTGCAAGATTTACGAAAAACAGAGTAATCAAACTTCAAAATTGAAGTTATTCAATCATACCTTTATGCTCCTATTACTTGAAGAAGATGAAGATGTTGATGTAACTGATGATGAAGAGGATGGAGGTTATTGGGAAGTGGGAGAGGATCATGATGATAGACAAGACAAATGATGAAGATTTGGTTAAAAAAATAATAAACAATTATATAGTATCCATGTCTTTCGGGTCGGTTTAAAAAAAATGGATCCGCAAGAAATTGTTATTCATGTGTATTATTAAAACGTTTTTTCTATGTCTTTATTAAAACGTTTTTTGATGACTATTAGTTAGAGATTTAATTATTTTAAAAAACCAAATCCTAAAAATACAATCAATATTCCTTTACTAAACCAATATTACGGCTGCCTTTTTTGTAATTACTTAATTCAAAGTTGAATTATAAAATACAAAATATATACAAATACACATTAACATTTATAAAAGAATTACCATAGTTAATATTCAATTGGGTTTTTTATATTTCTTCAAATAAGCCCAATTTGATCTTCTATATAAGTAAGTATATAGCATATGAAATTATTGGTTTCAACTTTTTTACATAATGGTTTCTCTTCCTTTTGATATTATACTTTTTGAAATTTTAATGAAGCTGAATGATAGATCTATTGATCGCTGTAGATGTGTATGTAGAGAATGGCGTCAGGGGCTATCATCATGGGACTTTGTGTGGCGATACTATTCCGAAAATTATCTGGTAATATAGTATTCTTGTGTTTTAGTCATCTTTAATTTAAAATACTTTTTATCAAACATTGTTCTTATTAATTCAACATAATTTATCTTTTATGAACGCAGGAAAAACTATTGGAGGATAGCCCGTCGTTGGACGATGTAGTTTATGAAGAAGATTTTCCTCCTGAAATTAAAGACAATTAGTATTTTCGAACATTTGAGTTATGGATTGTTTGTTTTGAATAATAAGTGTTTGATTTCTTTGAATAATAATTTTAGTGTTTATGTTTTTTGTATTCAACACAAATATTTGTAACATACTTTCAAGAAATCATTCAAAAAATAATTAGTCAACCGATTATATTTTTTAAATCAGTTATACAATCAAGGTCAAACAACTTATTGAGCACATAAGAATAAACGTGCACTGTATTTAGAAACAAAAAAAAAAGCCAATTAATTACATAATCCGTACATAATTTTTTTTTAAATATGCATATATATTTTTCCGATAACATAATAGTAAATTTGCGGCCACAAATTTAGTTAATATAAAATATAAATTTTGGTTTTTTGAATATATAACGAAGTTATTAAATTTAAGTTATAAATTATCGAGTATTAAAAATATTGAGTTGTAATTTGTTAATTATTATAATATATTTAATACGTATGTTAACAGAATTGTCAAACTATTTCTAAAAAAATATATATTTAATATAAATTATCGAAATCCAAACATAAATACATTCATATTAGTATTTATTTTATGTATCATATCCTAATATATTAATTTAAATTAAACAACTTCCAAAATTAAAACTTTAGTTTAATTATTTAAATATATGCAGACGTATTTTAGCGATATCATAAAAGTAACTTCCAGCCGTAAATTTAATTAATATAAAATGTAAATTTTGTGTTTTTTAAATATATTATGAAGTTATTAAATTTAACTTAAAAATTATTAAGTATATAAAAATATTGAGTTACCCTTTCTTAATTATTATAATATAGTTTTTAAATTTTTTAAAAAAATAAGAAAAGATACTTCAATTTTTTAGTATGTTTGATGTGGTTATTTGATCGTTATATTGTTTTTTTAATATCTTATTAATAACATAAAAGGTATCGGTTTACGAAACAACTTTTAATTCAGATGTCAATAAGAATGAAAAGGTAATAAGTTTTACACGAAATATATGAATACACATGTAAACAAAATTAGGATACTGATGAAACGAAAAAAACAAATTATTGTCAGAATGAAAGAAGATAGTAACGATTTTCAATATGTTGTTTGTGTACCTTTTATAATTGAAATCTAACTTCTCCTAACCCGGGATGTTCCCGGGTGATAGCCTAGTGCGATATAAACAAAGTATATTTAAAAATGTTATAAGATTAGTGTGTTGAATATGATTGAATACTTTGTTGACATTGTCTAAAGAGGACTTGGTCGATCTTCTAACATAAAATTATATTATTATCTTCGATCGCTCTTGAAAAATAAAATTTAAAGTTTTCACGTAATTTGACATTTAATATATAAAGTTGGAGGAAACAAATGCAAATAACTTCTCCTCTTTGCCGGCGTTACGATAGAGTATTGAAATTTATTCGAAGTTGAGAATTGTACAATGGACAACTAAATTCATTTGCAAATGGATGTGGGCCCAAATTAATGGAAGGTATTGTATCGACCCCTTTTCTAAATTGTGCGTCACATTCGCTATTTTAACTTCTTATAACTAAAGTCTCGTGGTCGTCATCATTTAGATTTTTAACAACACCATACTTTTTGTTTAGAGTTAAATGTGATATTAGTTCTTGTGGTTTTGGTCATTTTATCAGTTTAGTCCAAATGTTTCATTTTTCACCTTTGGGTTCAAAAAGGTTTCACTGTTGCCATTTTAGTCCACTGGGTTAACTTTATCCATTTTTTCTGTTAACGAGAATGGCAATTCGGTCATTTTATATGTAATTCTGTTAACTAGAAGGGCAATTCAGCCATATAAAAATGATTGAATTGCCCTTGTCGTTTATAGAATTAATGGATAAAGTTAACCAATGGATTAAAAAAGGCAATGGTGAAACTTTTTTGGACCCACATACGAAAAATGAAACATTTGGACTAAACTATCAAAATGGGCCAAACCACAGGGACTAAAATGACATTTAACTCTTTTGTTTATTATGTCCTTTGATTATCTAGGTATAATAATTTTTTTATACCCACCCACTAGCTACTCTCTAACTTCTCTCCTTTGTTATGTTTCATAAGGGTCAAGAAGACATATAATCCGTACATTTTAATGTGTAATCCAATAAGTATTGTTGATTACTTGATTCGATTTATTCGTTTTTTATGTGGGCGAATTTGAACAGAAGGCTAAGAATTTTGTGGTCCTTGTTGAAATTTTTGTAGGGAATAAATTATTAGATTTATTAGAGGGAATATATAATAAGAGGAATACACTTATACTCTTATGTAATTTATTAAAAAAGCTCAAAATTGTCAAGCATACATGAAAACATTTAAAGCTTCAAATCATATGTTAGATATAGCAAAACATCACTTGTAACCTTTATGCATTGGTGATCCTTACAAGTTGTACATTAGGGAGAAGTATAGGTCATCGCTACATTGAAAGAGAATAATGAAGGGTGATCGCTACCCTTGTTAGTGAGATGTTTATAGCATTGATCTCTAATTCCGCTTAGATACACTTTTTATAGTGAAGAATGAAGATAGTCATCATCAAGGATCAAGGATGGGCGTACGATGAAGTAATGTGTTTTCAGGTCAAGAAAACATTTAGTCTTTACATTTTGGTGTTTAATCCAATAAGTATCGTTAATTACTTGATTCAGTTTATTTGTTTTTTGTGTCGACGAATTTGAATCAAAGTAGAAACAAGTATTCTCGAACAACTTTAAGAATCTTATGGTCCTTAATGAATTATTAGATTGAATATATAATAAAGGGATTATACTTATACTCTTGAGTTAATTTATTGATTTATATCAAAGCTCAAAATTGTCAAGCATACAAGAAAACATTTAAAGCTTCAAATCATATCTAAGAACTAGTAATTTTATTTCCTATATTTTTTTCTCATCTATTTATCTGTTTACAAATAGGTAAAGTCAATATTAAATAAATACCAACATGATATGTGGAAATTTGAAAAAAAAAAATTGTTAGAAAAAGTATACTAGACAAACAATATTAAAACCGTTGTCGGTTTGTCTTTAGGTTACACCATAAAATAGAGGTTTGTCTAGTTGTTCAAACACTCGAATATTTCAAAACTACTTCAATTTTAAAGTTTGTTTCGTTTCATGTGTAAGCATATCTAGAATTTTGATAGTTAGTATTAACGTTTTGATAAATGTGACCCGACCCGAATCAGAAAAAAAAAATCAAGTGGTACACATCCGAAAACCAAAAACTTCCGATCCTCCTCTTTCTATTTCTATATCTACTCCCTTCTATTTCTATATCCCCCCCCCCCCCCCCCCCTCTATGTATAAATTTGTTAATTTAAATAATCTGCCTTGGAATGTTGGATTATCACATATTCAGATATATCAAAGAGATGAAATATAGAGAAATTAAGAGATAAAAAAATATTCTTTCTATATTAAAAGAAGAGTAAACTGCCATTTTGGTCCCTGTGGTTTGGCCAGTTTTGCCACTTTAGTCCAAATCTTAAACTTATTACATCCAGGGCCCTGTGGTTTGGTTTTTGTTGCCATTTTGGTCCAAATTTCAAAAACTCTTAGATTTCTAAAAAAAAAAGCTGATTTTTTGTCCTTTTCTGAAGGGCATTTTGGTCATTTTACCCACCTGCCCAACTACCCATCCCACCCCCACCCCCACCCCTACCCCTACCCCTTTTCTTCTTTTCCCCTTTCTGCGATGATCTGTTTCTCTCTCTCTCTCTCTAAACACACACAGATATTCTTTCTATCTCTACCTTCATCTACCACCACCACCATCTCCCACCTCCCACCACCACCATCACCACCATTCTAACCGAATCTAAACACCAATCACAACACTTTTATCAATTTCACCTAATTCAAACTCAATAAAATCCAAAATCAAACTGATCTTACACTCTAGATTTACATAACACGCTCAAAATCAGATTCAAAGAAGAACATGAACTCAACAGTTACCTCTAATCCATCATCTTCTCCAACCCTCTTCAACCAACATCTCCCTGCAACTAATCCACCACCGCAACCACAATCCCTTTACAGCCACCACCCCCTGCAACCCATCCACCACCGCAACCAACAACCCCCTGCAACCACCGCCCCTTTCAACCACCGCCCCCTGATTCTCTCCAACAAATACACAAAGAAACCCTTTATTTCCTTCAACAGTTGCATTCAAGATAAAACAAACACAGAGAATATCTCTGCTCACTCTCTCGATTATCTTGCAGACAACACACACAACACCCACAGACCCCCCCCTCTCCTTCGTTTCTCTTAGCCAACAACCGGAACAACACACACACAACACCCACAGATCGCCCCTTTCAACCACCCCCCCTCCGAGAACGACACCCCCTCCTCCTCCGAAACACCCACTCCCTTTTCTCCACTCCCGTTTTTCAAATCGGTAAGTTAGGGTGGAGCTTGTTTCAGCTTCCAGCGAGACACCCCCCATGAATTCCCGACGACGACAGGGACGTAGACCAGAAGAGAGAGAGAGGGCGACAGATGGAGCGGCGCCGCCGCTTATGGCGGTGGCAGTGGAGGAGGCGGTGGTGGTTTATTCTTCGACAAAATTCACCTGTAAAGCCCCATCTCCTGTTATTTTGTTTTATTTAATTTACTTCTGAAGGGTGATTGAAGATGATGGCGATACTGGTTGTCTTGTTCAAGAATTCTGAGTTGTTTCGGCGGTGGGGGTGGTGGTTGTGGTGGTGGTAGTTCGGAGAGAGAGAGAGCAGAGTGAGAAAGAAGAGAGAGAGAGTTCTGTATTGTGTTGGTGTATATATATTATATATAATTGTTTTAGGTATTAAATATATACAATTAAATATAATAATTTTTAAAATGCCCAATATGCCCTTGAGAGTAAAGACAAAATAGAAGGGTTTTAGTAGGAGAATCTTGTCAAATTTGAAATTTGGACCAAAATGGCAACAAAAACCAAACCACAGGGCCCTGGATGTAATAAGTTTGAGATTTGGACTAAAGTGACAAAACTGGCCAAACCACAGGGACCAAAATGGCAGTTTACTCTTAAAAGAATCTTTCCTGGCTTCACAATAAATGAATAAAAGGATATGAAATATAGAATATACTTTTATACCTACTTGGTTTGATCGATATGGTAATTAGTGAGAGTGTTGTGTAAAAGTAAATATAATCTTTGTTTTTTTTTTAACGGCAAACGAACACTCCTTAGGCTAATGGCGAAATTCACCACATCGTGATATACTCGCCTTCAAAACCGGGGAAATCCCTCACCTAGGGATAAAACCCGTGAACACTCGCTCGAAGGCACGACAATGCGGTGAAGTAAAACCCGCTCAGTTCAAGGATCGAACTAGCGATCACCGCCTACTCTCCTAGTCTCCCATCATCACCAAGTGCCGCAAAAATTAAATGCTAGGGCAGGAATTGAACCTGGGTCAATTGGAACCGTAGGTCTATCCCTTACCACTCCACCACTAGCTCATTAAATTAATGAATTTAAATTTGTGCAACTACTCATAAGACCGTGGGGTGTGGGTTGGGGCGGCGATTGCCAAGCAACGCTGGCTAGACCACACCAGGCTAGCGTTGGCCATGGCGGCGTGGGGATTGAGCCTTGCGTGGGGCGGGGGGGGGGGGGAGGTGACATGGTTGGCTTTGGTTGGCTGTGCCAATATAGCCGTTGGGGCTAGCCGTTGCCAAACGACTACTTTAATTAAAAAAAATTACATATAAAACCAATATATATACCCACCAATTTTTAACATTTTTATCACTTCTCTACTTCTTCTACCATATCTCTTTATTTTTATTTTTTATAAAATCAACCCACAACATCCTACAATGCATCCCTTTAACCGAAGCTACGACTCGAACAACCCCTTGGGATACCAAGAAAACCCAAACCCTAGCCCGCCACCAAACCCGATCCAAATACCTCTTACACGCGGCCATCCACAACAATCGCCACACGGTTTAGTGTACTCGTCGTGTCCCGATCTATCCGGAATCGCATCGTATTTAGGAAACCGTATATATACGAACTTTCCATACGACGATTCATTTATTTTTTTTAATTTTATGTAGCCTTTTTTTATTTTATGTAGCTTTTTTAGTTTTATTTGTAAGTTTTTTAAAATATTATATGTAATATTCTCTTCTATTTTAATTAGTGTGTTATTTTAATTAAATAAAACTTAAAATAGTGTAAACAAAAAAAACAAAATCCACATGGCTGGCCTCGCCAGCCGAAGCCACGCCACACCACACCCCTTGTTTTTTAATATTACCTTGTGGATCCCACCCTCGTCACGTGTCGAGTAATGCCCCCAACCCAAGCCCTTCCACACCCCATAGTCTAAGGATGCTCCGTCACGTAGGCATTCACGTAAGCGGGTGTGAGGATGGGGCTGTAGGGAATGGAGCTAGGGTATGGGGATGGCCTCATATATATATATATATAGGATTAGGTTCAAGAGCGAACACTAGTGTAGTTTGCGAACTGAGCGAACTATTCCTGGCCATACATATGTGTAGATCAATGGCTAGAATTTGATGATGAAATACACTAGTGTATTTTACGATTTGATAATTAAATCCTAACCATCCACGTGTGTAAATCAATGGCCAAGATTTGTTCACTCAGTTCACAAGTACATTAGTGTTCACTCTAGAACCACACCCTATATATATATATATATGTGTGTGTGTGTGTGTGTGTGTGTTGTATGTATATGTGTGTGTGAGGAGAGGAGGCCCGGCTTGAACGTCTTCCATAAGATGGTGACGGCAGGGACGGGGCTAGGGGTCGTTGTGCTGGCGCGTCGCCAGCCCTAGGCCACTCCCCACACCGAGTATTCTAAAGATGTTGCTTATTGTTTTAAACTCACGTAATCTATTTATAATACAATTAATGATTATTGATGATGTGTTTGCATTGTTAGGTGATGTATCTTTTTCTTTTTGAAATGAGATTAGTTAGTTGAAAATGCGGAGTTAACTCACTTGATATATGCCTTTTAAAGCAAATATCTCATATTCAAACATTGTCTAAGGTGTATTTTAATATAACATTTGTTATTAAAAAAATAAAGGAACACATGGCTATAACTTGGTGATATGTTGATACGCATAGATTTGTATCTTTTTTTCTTTCTGAAACGACATTAGCTACCTAGGCCTTGATTCCCTATACTCATGCAATGAATTCTAACACTGGATAATGTATGAAGACCCGGATCTAACTCAATGAACTTCCCGCTAAGTAGGATCCTTAGGATAGAACTAGGGCTGTAAATGAACCGAACGTTCAGCGAACAGTTCGTGAACCGTTCGGCTGGAAGTTCGTTTATGTTCGTTCGTTTAATAAACGAACGAACATGAACAAGAAATTCCGTTCAATTAGTTAAATGAACGAACATGGACAGAGGTCTCGTTCGTTCGATTGTGTTTGTGAACATTCGGTAAGGTGTTCGTGAACGTGTTCTTGAACATTCGTTCATTTACGTACGTTTATGTTCGTTTGTTTGTGTTTTATGTAATGCCCAAAATTTTTCCTTTTAAAAATAAACGTTGACATACTAATTTTAACAAAAATTTGGGCATGACCCGTTCGTACTATGAACGATTTCTTGTTTAACAATCGTCATACAACTAATCTTACGACACAATTCCAAAAGACATAACGAAAGCTTAACATTTAAAACATTTTAAACATTCGCTACAAACTAAAACTTTACAAAAGATTTAACACATCAAGTTTAAAGTTTTAACTACTAAACATAACCTATTATAACAAAATTATTTTGACCCATAGGCGATACTTCAAAAGTTGCGGAAGCGCATGAAGGGCATTCAAAGTGTGTTTGATCCAAGCGAAGCATAACCACCTAAACTTGAGTTTTACCTAAATTCAATACAATACAATATAAACAACATTAGCATATCAATCACAAATCAACTAATCTTTAAATGAGCAAGATAAACTAATGTTCGCCATTTTAAACTTACACAATACTTGACTAATTCATTCATGAATCCGACTTTCTTGCTTTCGTAACCAACTCGGTTACACCATTCTTTCTCGTATATCTAAATCGGAATGAAATGATTACTTATTCATTCTTCCTCGTAATGCTCTTCCCATTCTAACCCGTCTACAACAAATCATCATCACAACCTACATCTAACATACACTTCTAGTGAATTAACCCGTTCGGTTAATTCGACTTCATAATTACATAACAAATCACTTGATTCAATAAGCAATCAACTTTGCCATCTAAGACATAAAGGCACCTTTACTAAAATTTTAACAATAATTTACTACTACCAACATTACATATAATTGTAAGTAAATGAACTTACCTCGTTCTTGAGCCTTTTGTTGCGAACCGGAACTAGCTCCTTCTTCTTTCAATCCTACACATAGTTCATTCTTATTTAGGTTATCTCATTTGTTCACATAACACTTACATTCAAGTACCATTCGTATTTTATATCACAACGGACAATATATCAATCTCCGTAATTTCCTTATGCAAAACATTAGATCATATTTCATTCAAAACTACTTAGATTGTCATTGAGGCATTTCATCAAACACATAGTGTGCGTACAACATTTTATGCATTATGTACATGTATCATATGCACAATTTCACTAGATATCTTCACAATTCATACAATCAACCACTCTTGCATAAATCACTCATCCTACAACATAATAATCTATCAATGTTCTAGTACACACACATTTATTCATAGAAATTACTCTACTTATTCAACTTACAAAATCATCATCCTACTAGAACAAGTGGGTTTTCCCCCAAACCTTTAGTACAATCAAATTCAAGCATAATACACCTTCTATTTGATGATTCTAACTCATATATAAATTCAATTTCATACTATATCACGGATTGGTTAAAACCCACTTCATCAAAATGCATTAAAACATAAAATTCTAACTCACCTTATTTCAAGACACTTGGATTATGGAGTAATTAAGCACATGCATTCGAATTGTGTCTAAAATCACTACTAATTGCTAAAAATTTGAGTTCAATTGATGGAGTAGGGTTTCCTCCTCTTTCTTCCCTCTGGTCGTGATCTACACACCCACCCAAATACTGGTTTTTATATATGTTAATTATCTAATTTTTACACATTCAACCCCCAACTTACCTTTTGTTGTCATTTTGTACACTTAACTTTTTGGGGTGTTACATTTTATAACATATAAATACATTTAAAGGCACAATAATTAATTACACATTTTGGGGTGTTACAAGTCCACCCCCCTTAAAGAAGGTTTCGTCCTTGAAACCTGAATACGTACGGTTTAATAACATGCATACACATTATGTAGTCCAACTCTTTCGGGTATAAATGGTCCTACTACGATTATACATACCTTACTATTCAAATTTCTTACGTATAATTTACATGCTCACAAATCTATAGTGTCTCAATAGGTTTTACTTATTAAAAACTTAGCCATGTCCATAAAGAGAACATATCAACATACATGCCACATCTTCGTACTTTCCCTCCTAAGTTTCTGTTCTTACATGTACCTCAGAATACTCTATAGTAGGCTTGTGATACCTTTGGGAAGCTTATCGGGGCCTTGAAAGCAAGGAAAAGTGAGAAAGAACGTGAAAAATGGGTTTCCGATGTCGGACCCGCGTAGACAATAAGATAAGGTGACGGCTGCAACAAGGCAGGGCGTCGCTGACGCCTCCTCTACAGCTCAGACGCTGATTTTGCGTTTTGTTCTTTCTACTCACTAACCGCGTGTCCCGAGGGTTCTAATACGTGAAATAAATCATTATTCAAGTTGTCAATTCATTCCATACCTTTCCTAACCCAATCCACATGTTCTTCGGCTAAATCTTTATACTAAAAGTTTTGATCGCGCTTGCCACTACATTGAGGTTTCACCGGATTGACATCGAACGACCATTACAACCATTCTCATCCTAGCAATTCCATTATTTGTAGATCCTTACTTGATTTTAGTGTTTCAAATATAGATAAGTTTATCTAAACAAAAATAAGAAGTGAGATCGATAGTCATTTACAGTAAGCGTCCGTATTCATGATCACTTCCTCGCCTCCTTTTGACCCATTTGCCTTTCGTGCTTGCGTCATCTTGACATGATGCTTATCCTTACATGTCACCACATTCACATTCTTGTTAGCATACAAGATTTTATATATGACTTATCATATCTAGTTCATATCTCGCATTTGACTTTCACTTATCATTTGTAATAAGCATAAGGCATAGATTCAATAATACATCATTCCAAATTCACACAAATTTAACATATCATTAAGTATATCATACAAGGATCCATCATGCATCATTCAATCCTTCTTTTCTTACAATCATATTAGGATTTCTAATCATGTTATTCTCATACTCGTTGACTTTTCTGAAAAGTCAACGATAAAGTATGCAAAATTCCAACTTAGGAACATGTGTCCATATCGATGTAGTCGGTTATGCTAATGACACCATAATCATTTCGTACCCATTTAGTATACAACCATATAGTCACCTAGATACATACACAAATACACATAATCACTTTTACACATGCTAATGCTTTCATTATCTTACATTTGACAAGCAAATACAGGGTTAGTCAATTTAACATAATCATAACATCATCCTTCACTAGCAAGTTTATATGTTTTACTTTTAGCGCACATTCACTACTTGATCGCAAGTTAAGTAATTAATATAAAACATGGCGAGTATCACCCATTCAAGCACAATGTACAAGCATCTAATGCATAATCTTTTCCAAAACATATATTTCACCCGATTTCTTGTACGAGTTCCATCTATAACACATTCTTCAAGTTAATTTACAACTAACTACATCATTATCATATTTCATTCATATATGTCAAGTCTTTCATACAATCTCACATCCTAACTTCACGTAGACATTTCATCATTTTCATTGTTCCCATAAACCTCATGTTTATATTCCTTCCATTACATTAGATTTGGCTTACTCATCCACTCGATTTCGTCACTTTAATCCATTTGAATAATATAGTAAATTAATAAACATTTAACATGCTCGCAACGGAATAAACACATGACTATTTCAAACATTATATTCTAGCTCGTTGACCCGCTTCTACCGGATTCGTCTACATGATCGTTCAAAACATAACATTCTTATTCTTTGACTCATTCTTACCGGATCGTCTACATATTCATTCTAAACATAACATTCTTATTCTTTGACTCATTCGTACCGGATCGTCTACATATTCATTCTAAACATAACATTTTTATTCTTTGACTCATTCGTACCGGATCGACTGTATGACCATATTAAGCATTTCATTCTAGTTCGTTGGAAACATTATTCCATCTATAACTTTCTATTTAACATTCACAAGTCAAATACTTTACTGACCTTATTATTTGCATAAACAACGATCCGTATCCCGGTTCAACCCGCCCCTTCATAAGCGAGTGTCAAACACTAGATCGACATCGTCCATCCATGTGATGAGCTTCCACTCGTGTGCATCTTTTCACTAACTTTACTAGTTTTATCACGCCAAGTGTTCGTCCATTCTCATCTACAAATCAAGGGTTAGCACATTTCATTCAGGACCCCTCAAGCATGGCATTTATCAAATCATCATGTTTACATACTAGTCCTTACTAGATTCTTTTAAAACATAATTTGTTTGATAAAATTTTTATCCTTAGGACCATACTATACTCGAAATTCTATCATCCTTTCATGTTCAATATTTTCTAAGCTCAATCGTAATTATCATTCCTACCTTTCATTACATTCTAGGACCATACCATCCACTTTCGTAATCATTGCTTTTATTCCTTCCCACCATGTCATTTGTTATCATTTGTGTTTCCTTCGTCCGTCATCTACAATTAAGCATTTTCTACATTCATTACCTCATATACTTTCCATGTCATCTCAAGTTACATTGATGCATTCATAATCACATTTCAATAACTTTCATTCCACTTGTACATTATCATCAACGTCGGTCACGATAGGCCACATCACACATGCCTTTCGTTCATAGGGGAATAGAATCCCTCATTCTTCTTACTTACTTTCTCTCACCACCCGCTACTCGGAACATATTTTGTTAACAATTTCTTCTCTTTCATCAGCCATCTACTATATCATTCGAGATCATTATTAAAATTTATTCTTTGGTCATGTTCATTCCATTCTATCATTTTAAATTTTTTTATACTTTCCTTTCTTTCATGCTAGGTGTTAATGGTCCTTTATGACTACACCACCTATCTCTCATTATAGGGTTGATAAACCCAACTAGAACTTCATTCACAACCTTCCAATCATATACGTTCTTACTTCTAAACATTTTGACATGATCCGGTTGACATTTAGAGGATCCTAATATCATAGGTTGCATTTTCGGAAACTTAACGAAACTTTTGGATTTGCCTTAAGAAATATTCTACCACATAGTTTAGGAAATATGTTAATATGCCTAACATATTTCAATGACTTTCATTCTCTTATTTATTAGACATTCGTTAATTTTATATATAACTTTTCACTTCGTTATATGTTACTTCATGCCATCATGCTTACGTCTTATTGACCTTTATCCTTTTTAATTATGGTTATCATGCTTTTATTTCATAATTCCGGTTGTTAATAGCCACTTAGTGACCATACCGCATTCCTTTCATCATCCTCGGTGTTAACGACTACTTCGTGCCCACACCGCATACTATTCATCATTCTTGGTGTTAACGGTCACTTCGTGACCTCACCGCATACCATTCATCATTCTTGGTGTTAACGGTCACTTCGTGACCTCACCGCAGCATACCATTCATCATTCATTTCTTTATCATTCATGCATTATTTTGCTTTCAATAATTCATTTCCGCAGGTCATAAAACCATACTATCCTTCATTACGAACATTCTAGACATGCTAATCAAAACATACATTCATTCTTACACTTACTTCTTACTCCTTCGTTCTTTAACTAATTGCCTTCGTGTTAGTCACTTATATTCATGGTTTCATTATCATTCACGTTTACATTGTCCGCCAACTACATAAAACATTCATTTCATTCATTAAATTTCTTTTCATACTCTCCTTCATCATATTTAACTCATTTTATCATACTACAATAAATTTTACATTTCATACTTCATGCATTATCGTCATCGACGATCATGTCGTATCGTATAGATCAAAATCCTTGATCGCAACGATTTACCTTTTCGCCCTTCGTATATACTTTCCCTCATCACTCTTAATATAAAAATTATCTTAAACATTGATTATGAGGTCTTAAAAACTAGTTAAATCCAGTTTCATGAGTCAAAACAACAAAATTCAAACAAATTTCGGAAATTAGTGGCGTCGCCGTACGCGACGGGTATAAGGGGTGGGCGTCACGCGACGCTACGCCCGTTTTCGATAGAAGGTTTGCTTGTTTGCTGCTGCAGTTACCCAACTCCAATTTTAAACAAAAATCCAACTTAAAACTGTCATAACTTTTGTTTCGCAAGTCCATTTTAGGTGATTCTTTTTCCTACGCGTTCGTAATAAAAATACGTATCCATTTATCATATTTATTTGCATCAAAAATTTGGATTTTAAGCTGATAGCCCATAAATCCTCTTTTATTTCTAACTGTAAACATAATCAAATTTACGATTTACTTACTTGCATAGCGCTTCGGAACGAACACACCTTCATACGAGCTTTCGGTTTGAGTTCAAGCATTTTAACTCTAATACTTGAATCCCTCAAACCTCGGATGTGATACCAACTTGTAATGCCCAAAATTTTTCCATTTAAAATTAAACGCTGACATACTAATTTTAACAAAAATTTGGTCATGACCCGTTTGTACTATGAACAATTTCCTGTTTAACAATCGTCATACAATTAATCCTACGACACAATTCGAAAAGACATAACGAAAGCTTAACATTTAAAACATTTTAAACATTCGCTACAAACTAAAACTTTACAAAAGATTTAACACATCAATTTTAAAGTTTTAACTACTAAACATAACCTATTATAACAAAATTATTTTGACCCATAGGCGATACTTCAAAAGTTGGGGAAGTGCATGAAGGACGTTCAAAGTGTGTTTGATCCGAGTGAAGCATAACCACCTAAACTTGAGTTTTACCTAAATTCAATACAATACAATATAAACAACATTAGCATATCAATCACAAATCAACTAATCTTTAAATGAACAAGATAAACTAATGTTCTCCATTTTAAACTTACACAATACTTGACTAATTCATTCATGAATCTGACTTTCTTGCTTTCGTAACCAACTCGGTTACACCATTCTTTCTCGTATATCTAAATCGGAATGAAATGATTACTTATTCATTCTTCCTCGTAATGCTCTTCCCATTCTAACCCGTCTACAACAAATCATCATCACAACCTACATCTAACATACACTTCTAGTGAATTAACCCGTTCGGGTTAATTCGACTTCATAATTATATAACAAATCACTTGATTCAATAAGCAATCAACTTTGCCATCTAAGACATAAAGGCACCTTTACTAAAATTTTAACAATAATTTACTACTACCACCATTACATATAATTGTAAGTAAATGAACTTAGCTCGTTCTTGAGCCTTTTGTTGCGAACCGGAACTAACTCCTTCTTCTTTCAATCCTACACATAGTTCATTCTTATTTAGGTTATCTCATTTCTTCACATAACACTTACATTCAAGTACCATTCGTATTTTATATCACAACTGACAATATATCAATCTCCGTAATTTCCTTATGCAATACATTAGTTCATATTTCATTCAAAACTACTTAGATTGTCATTGAGGCATTTCATCAAACACATAGTGTGCGTACAACATTTTATGCATTATGTACGTGTATCCAATGCACAATTTCACTAGATATCTTCACAATTCATACAATCAACCACTCTTGCATAAATCACTCATCCTACAACATAATAATCTATCAATGTTCTAGTACACACACATTTATTCATAGAAATTACTCTACTTATTCAACTTACAAAATCATCATCCTACTAGAACAAGTGGGTTTTCCCCCAAACCTTTAGTATAATCAAATTCAAGCATAATACACCTTCTATTTGATGATTCTAACTCATATATAAATTCAATTTCATACTATATCACGGATTGGTTAAAACCCACTTCATCAAAATGCATCAAAACATAAAATCCTAACTCACCTTATGTTCAAGACACTTGGATTATGAAGTAATTAAGCACATGCATTCGAATTGTGTCTAAAATCACTACTAATTGCTGAAAATTTGAGTTCAATTGATGGAGTAGGGTTTCCTCCTCTTTCTTCCCTCTGGTCGTGATCTACATACCCACCCAAATACTGGTTTTTTTTATATATGTTAATTATCTAATTTTTACACATTCGACCCCCAAGTTACCTTTTGTTGTCATTTTGTACACTTAACTTTTTGGGGTGTTACATTTTATAACATATAAATACATTTAAAGGCACAATAATCAATTACACATTTTGGGGTGTTACATTTTAATTAAAGATTTTTATACATTAATACATTTATCTATACTTTTTATATTATTACACTTTTATATATTTTATTACCCTAACAATTAAACTAGGAAACCCTCTTTCACCTTGTTATGCACCATTTCACTTTCCTTTCTCATTATATACAACGGCGAATACAATCGATCTCCATTCCACAATAAGGGATTCAAGTTCCAGTACTACTCTGTGCTACTCTCTCGGCCATCCACTTTTATCATTTGTCGCGTTCTCCAAATTTATTTGCGTTCGTTTGTGTTCTTGAACCGTTCGCGAACACGCTCATTTTCTTAATGAACGAACATGAACATAAAATCGTGTTCGTTAAGTGTTCATGAACCGTTCATGAACACATTTGTTTCCTTGACGAACGAACACGAACAAGGCCTTGTTAGTGTTCGTTCGGTTCGTTTATAGCCTTAGATAGAACTGTAGGAAGTTTCACTTTTCCCTTTATGAGGATAACAGATCCTGTCTTGTTTATTTGTGTAGTGAACAACTTTTCTTCCCTAGCTGAACAACCCAGAACTGAGCAAAGACTAACAGCATTTTGGGCCTTGGACTCTACTGTCAGGACATTCAAACCAAAGGCTAAGGATCTAGCAGAGACATCATCCACCTCCTTAACAATGTCAAGTGAGTATTCATATGTGATAAAATGTTTAAAAAATGAAATAAAGTTAAGGATCATGAACACTAATCTTTTTGTTGTCTGAATAGGTACTCAGAAATGTGCTTCCAAGTCTGCTTCTAGATTCGACCTTGGTGACACTGATAGCATGATATATCCTCGCTCACTCAAGAAAGAGCTGGCTAGAGGCCCAAGCTAACCAGAGCCAAAGAACATGTCGACTCGTGCCAGAACTGGTTCCAAGAGGAAGAAGCCATTTAATACCACCGAGGATGCTTTCCAGATTGAACGTCAATTCCATGAATTCATCACCGAGGTAAGGATCCTGGATCCTTATAAATATTTTTAATCTGTTGCTAAGGATCACTGATCCTGAACTCCTATTCTTGTAACCTGTAGGGGTTTATCCACATCCAAAATCTTTAAGAGAAGAACCTTGCTGAGGTAGAGGAGAAGCTTGCTGATCTCCACACCATATCCGTTCCCAAGGATAAAAAGATCGCCCAGCTGGAGAAAGAGAAGGCAAGCCTGGATGAGCAGCTGATGATTGCGGAGGTCGGGATTCATGAAGCACAGGTGAATGCCACTGAAGATGCTAAGGTTTGTGCTGCTCGCACCGTTCTTCAGGCTAGGATCAAGATGGCTGAAGAAGCTATGGATCCTTCATTTGGTCGCTCTGCTTGGAACGTGGAAGGATGGAAGCTAGCTCTCCTCAACCTCGGTGGTGAAGTTGATGAGGAGCAAGTGCTGACTCTTGAGGGTGGGACGAGTGGAGCTAATGTCACTGATGTGCGTGTAGTAAGATATATTTTTATGTATATTTTAAGCCCATTTTTAACACTTTAGTCAAGTTTTAAATTTATAAAACACGATATGCTACTAACACTAAACACACATATGGGCAAGTGCACCCATCGTGAGCGTAGTATAGCGTTGGTAAGATACCGAGGTCATCCAAGGACACAAGAGCTTTTAGTACCGGTTTATCCTCAACGTCTAATAAAATCAAAAATCTAGAAAAAGGTTTTAAATATGAAAATAAAAACTAAAAATGTTGAAAATAAAAATAAAATAAAAACATATAGACAAGATGAATCACTTGGATCCAACTCGCCTTTAGTGTAACCTTTGATGATTTCCGCACTTTTGCACTTTTTAAAAGATTATCTTAGTTATAGTAGTAGGCCCCTCTTTTGAAGGTGACGTTACCCTAAACCCAGTAGTTTGAGTCAGCAAGGATACAATCCTAAAGGGTTGGAATATTGGAAGATAATTAATTAAGTTATTAATGCGTAATGTGGTAGGCCCCTCTTTTGAAGGTGACGTTACCCTCGGCTAAGTGGTTTGAGTCAGTAGGGATACAATCCCAAATAGCCGGGCTAATGTATTAATAATAGTTTACATATGAGGGGATCAAGCCATTCGCACCCCCACCATCCAATACCAGTGGGTATTGAAGGAGGTCCTAGTAAGCTTGACCCAGGTCCTTGCAGGATCTATACACTTAACAAGGCAAGAACCTTACCAAACCATTCCCTTAACCCCCGACCAGGTAGCCAACATATCTCTATATAGACCATAGAGATATGAATGGTGAAAATCTTTTATTTTATATAGACAGTAAAATAATGTCAAGACATCACGGACAAATGATAAGGAAGTTTCACCTTCAACATAAGAAACTAGTTATTAAAGTCATTAATACAAAACCAAATAAAAAGTGCGAAAAGATTAAAATCAAAAGTATTACACTAAATGCTTGTCTTCACCAAGTGATGTAAGAGACTTAGGCAAACATGGCCTTTGATTGTCAAGAACTCTTACTATCAATCTTGGATCCCGAGACTACTACACACACTCTAGATGGATGATGGATGATGGTGGTGGATGTGGGTGTTGTGATGGTGGTGGAGTGTGGGTGAAGTGGTAGAGAGGTGGTTTGCAAAGGGATGATTTGCAAGTGAGCCAAGCACCCCTATTTATAGCCTGTGCAGGAGCTCAGACACGGCCCCGTGTTCATTGAACATGGCCCCATGTTTATCCTCTTTCTCTTTCTTTATTAATTGCAATTGTCTTCATTATGCTCCACACGCCCCCGTGTTCACTGGGCACGACCCCGTGTGCAGAAGAGAATCTGTACTATAAAAATTTGCAAGATTTTGCGAATCTTAGCGTTGACCATGGCCCGTGTTGAGCTGGGCACGCCCCCATGCTGGGAATAGAAGCTTCTATGAGTTTGTCTTTTTTGCCAGTGTCTGACCACGCCCCCATGTCCGTTGGGCACGAGGCGTGTTCAGCCTCCTTTTGTCTTGTTTTTGCTTGGAAATATGTTGTCGTGGGGTCGGGCATGCCACGTTTATTCCTTTCCTTGTATTTATGTTAGATTTCGCTGCATATTTGCTCCTTTTGTTCATTTACGCTCATTTAGTCCTGAAAATACAAAAGGAAAACAAAAGCACATTTTTTCGAACATTAGTACTAAAAAAGGGTTAGTTTTATGCCTCATTTAATGTAATTTATATGTTGCATTTTACACACATCAAATACCCCCACACTTGAATCTTTGCTTGTCCTCAAGCAAAACTCTTTTTAATGTGGCTTACACTCCCAAATGGAATGGGTAGAAGAGAAGTTTTGGGCTTGTCTTGAGTGTCGGGAATCCAAGATCCTTATTAGGTTTTATTTTTATGCTATTTACAATCCTTTTCGTTATGATTTATTTAAAACGTTTCATAAGAAAAATTACTTATTTGGGCATAACATGCCTTTTTAAAATCTCATTTATATACAAGTTCACATACCTCAATGGAGATCACTCAACACTCGGCCGAAAAATGTATTTTTGTGAAACACTCGAGACCGTCATGGAACTTATTTCTACCATATGCTTGCCAAGCAATCAATCCTCCTCCTTTTTAACTATAAACCTTTGTAAATATCAAGAGGACTTTGGGGAAGGGTTAGACTTGGGTAAAAAGTAGGTGGTTTTTGGATTAGTGGTTAGTAAAAAGGTTGAAAAGCGTAAAAAACGTCGGTTATCGTAAAACTTTTTGTTTTTGTGACTTTTATTCAAATGAAGCATTTTCAAACAAAGTTTCTTTGAGGAACTTGTTTGTTTATTGCTATACTTCAACAAAAATATTTTTTTATAAGGAATGTCACACGAAAACCGAGCTTTTTACTAAGATAAAGGGTTAAAAATAAAAAAGGTTTTGGTGGGTAAAAGGTGTTTGTTTTGTGGGTTTAGAAATGAAGAGGTTTAGGCTCAAAGGGGTTAACTAGGGGGATTTTGGTAGGTGATAAAAAATATGAAAAATAATAGTGTTGAAAAGAAAAAGGGTTAGTCCTAATGCCTCCATCATTTACTTACTTGGGTTTAAGTTAGTAAGGACCGGGAATGTATTGTCATGGAAAGTTCTAGAGTCGTAAGAATCCAAGCGGTTATTCACACAAGAAATGAAAAATGAGCATTTAGTTTAAAGATGCATATTTGTATGCTCAATAAAGGCACAAAACTCACTTTTTTGTGGGAATGGGTTTATAATGTGATCAAGTATATATAATCTAATTTTAACTAGATTTGTCATGCCTTTTCATAATTTTCTTATGTTGGTTCTTTTTATCACGATGCTATCGGTTGTAAATTTGTAAAAATATAACCTTTTAAGAACTTGTTATTCCCAAATTAAACCAAGACAAGTAAAAAAATGAAAAGTTTTCAAAAAAAAATTCGGGTGATTAGCGGTTCCAATAGAGTTTTGTGTAAGGCTTGTTATTAGGACTTGCAAAATTCAAGCTTTTAGCATCCCCCCCCCCCACACTTAAATTACACATTGTCCTCAATGTGTCCCAAAAATAAGTTTTTAGGTTGATTGAATGTGTAAAAAGGTGTTATAAACAAGGTTTTGGTGTTACCAGGCATCTGGACACGGCCCCGTGCTGGATGAGCACGGCCCTGTGGTCAGATTACCGGTAACAAAAACTTACAAAAGGTGGGCACGGGGGCGTGTCTAGTGGACACGACCCTGTGTTGGGCATGTTTTAAACAAACAGCAGCAACAGGGTGGTGGACACGGGGGCGTGTTGGCTGGGCACGACCCCGTGTGGACAAACTGCAATATGTAAAAATAGGTTTTTGCTTCCGGTTCTGGTTTCCAGGCTTATGTAGCACTAGTATTTAGGGGTGAGCATGATGCGGTTCGGTTATTATCTATAACCGAAACCATAACCGCACACTGCGGTTATCAAAAAATCATAACCGTTCGGTTTCGGTTAATGCGGTTTCGGTTAATCGGTTATTGCGGTTAATGCGGTTTCGGTTCGGTTATAGGTCGGTTATTTTCATTGTTTCTAATGTTGGACTTTAAATGTGTGGGTCGAGCAAAATTAATGCGCAAACAATAAATATACACGGTTAATCAATTATATTTCACTACCATATGCATACTAATTCCAAAACAAAAGTAACACGTGTAGTCATGTGTTATTTGGAAACATACATACGAACACAAAGTGGTTTTTAAATTCGACAGTTTTTAATCAAAACATAAAAAGTTGTAGTGCAATCTTCATCATCTTCATCAAAGTTGGGTCATGGTTAAAAGTTAAAACATTCAAATACTTCACCAAAGATACATATAGATTAGGCCATGGTTAAGCATTTAAATACAAACTTAAAGACTTATGGTGCTACGGATTTGGCTATGTTTAAAATATTCGGTTCGGTTCGGTTATTTGCGGTTATGAAAATAAAAACAACCATAACCGAACCGCAAAAATCGGTTATTAAAAATATAAATAACCAACCCTTCGGTTATTTCGGTTATCGGTTATTTCGGTTTGGTTTTTTTGGTTATTTCGGTTACGGTTCGGTTAATTCGGTTGTATGCTCACCCCTACTAGTATTTAGTGCTTCCAAGCCTCGCAGGTACCTTCTTTACTTAAAAATACCACACCAAACAAAATAACCAACATCCTAATTTACCATAAGTTCAACCATCCAAACCACTAACTAAAAAAAATGCAAGAAAGTAAAAGAGTTAAGGAAAGTAAATTGTTCAACAAGTGGCACGCAGGCCACGAAATTGTTTGTTAGAGAAACAGGGTTAACCTGTTATGACCTTCAACCATGTAATCCTCCCACCAACACCTCATGTATCAATCCATATCCTCGTCCTCATCATCATCCCCTCCTTGGCCCGCCATGTACTCCTGGATGTTGCTGATATCATCCTGCATGCCGGAGATGTTTTTTTCTATAACTCCGACCCGGGCGTACGTGTTGCTTGCCATATTGTAGGTGTTCCAGGTGCACATGATATTTTCCTGCAACAAATCATGTAAACTTTGGAAGTTAGGAAAACCACCTCCTTGAGAGGAGGATTGGCCCGGTTCACCATGATGCTGATACTTGTACTGGGGAGGAGGATGGATATGTGGAACGTGAAGGACGTGAGCTTCTTGAGGGTTCCACACATGCCCTTGAACCGTCTGAAATCTAACCATCCCGTCATCTGCTTTATTGATTAAATTCATGGAGCGACATATGACAAGGTCCACTTTTCCCGACCATGGGCCCTTCTGGAAGGACCTTGGCATCCTTTGCACAAAATGCTTGAAGAGGCGGTAGATCCATCCTCCAAAAAAGATAGGAGTCGGGGGAGTGGCAAGCTAGTTCAAGTGCATGTTGCGACGTAGAAGGTGTGGAACATCGAGGTTTATACGGTTATGAATGCAATGGAGGACAATCAGATCACGCAACTCTACAACACCACCATTGTCATGTCTCTGGCAAAGGGAGTAGCTGAGGACCCTATGGATGTAGTGGTAGAGAGGGTCCCTCAACTGTGTGCTCTTGGTCTGGCTCGGGTTATAGTGTCCATCCCCAATCTGAGCCCATGCAGCTTGGCGTTGATCTTGTGTAAGTTCGCGGAGACCACCAGTGTTCTCTTCCTCTCCAGCATCCTCTTCCGAATACAACACGATGATTGCCCCAAATTGTGCAATTGAAATTGAGTACATAACCCCTGCACAGCGGAATTCTACCCCCTCATTGTCAAATGGCTCCGCTTTTGCCTTGAAGGCAAATATGCTATAAAATTCCATGTTATACTCGTGCACGGAGTGAAGCCGAGTGCAAAGAGCAGCTTGTAGTGGACCAGTAACAAGGTTGTTGAAGTGGTCGATTTGGCCTACTTCTTCTAGAGTATCCAAGAAAACTTGTCGGGGGTTTTCTTCGGGCCTTGTCTTGAGAACCTCAAACCGTGCTTGAGCAGCCTACTCATTTGGGTTGAACCTAGTAAACTTCTTAACCATCTGAAAGAAAACACCAAACAATTAGCATGAAACCATAGAATTTTCGAAGAAAACTGAAAACAGTCAGTTGAACACGACCCCGTGTTCAGTGGACACGCCCCATGTTAACCAGAATTTAGCTGAACACGGCCCCGTGCTCAGGCGTCTGTTTCCCGAAAACTTCATTTTTCAACCCGGTCCCGAAAACTTGAAATTTTTTGGTTGAGTAGGGGCGGTTTTCCCCGAAAATGAAACCCCAAGTGCCGTTTTTTTTCCAAAACAAACCGTTTACCTCTTCAATTTCATCTTTTTCGGTTCAAAAACAAGGGTTTGAGATTTCTGTGAGAAATCGGGCAAATAAACAAACAATTCAAGTTGATTTACTTTCTATAACATGCATCTATACTAATACTAACAGATCTAAGCAAAAATTTAAGGTTTGATTCGGTTCAAGTTAAAGAACCCTAGATTTTTCCCCAAATTTTTGATGTTAAACTACATGCAAGTGATTAATCTAACTAATTATGAGGATAGAATCATACCTTGACGTAGTTGGAAGTCGGAAAAACGTGGAAATATGCAGAAATTTCCGGTGGAACCAGAGAGTTTGCGGGAAAAAAGGGTCATGAGGAAGTGAGAAATGCCTTAGAAAAAGGGTTTTTATCGCGACAGTTGCGCGGACACGGCCCCGTGGTCGGGCAAAAAAAAAATTTTAGTGCTCGTGTGAGTGCCCTGTTTCCCGAAACTTGGTTTTAGAAATATTACCGATTTAGATGCTTTCCCGATGTTCGTAACTTACAAGATATGATGTTGATGCTCAAACCTTCGTTTTATTCTTCGGCCGCTTGTAGCGAGATTTCCTCCTCTTCATCCTCAATAAATCCTTGATAAAGCTTTAGCCGTTGTCCATTGACTTTGAATGGGATTCCATTCTGAGATTTAATCTCAATTGCACCATGTGGAAAAATATGGGTAATTGAAAAAGGTCCCATCCACCTAGACTTTAACTTACCAGGAAATAATCAAAGTCATGAATTAAACAATAGAACTTGATCTCCTACCCGAAATTCATTAGGTTTAATGTGTTTATCATGCAAATTTTTCATTCTTTCCTTATAAATTTCGGAGTTAGAGTATGCGTGATTTCTTAATTCGTCTAATTTATTTAATTGACAAAATCGATTTTTACCGGTCGTTTCTAAGTCTGAGTTTAAGTTTTTAATTGCCCAGTAGGCTTTGTCTGCTATTTCTACCGGCAAATGACAACTTTTTCCATAGACAAGCTTATATGGGGTTGTACCTATTGTTGTTTTATACGCAGTTCGAAAAGCCCATAAAGCGTCATCTAATTTATCAGCCCATTCCTTTTTATTTAATCCTATGGTTTTTTCAAGTATTCTTTTTAAACCTCGATTAGTCACTTCGGCTTGTCCGTTTGTTTGAGGGTGATATGCTGTTGAGACCCGGTGATAGACCCCATACCTTGTTAGAATTTTTTCAAGTTGATGGTTACAAAAATGGGTACCTCTATCACTTATTAATGCTTTTGGAGTTCCGAAATGAGAGAATAATCGTTTCAGAAATCTTACCACAACCCTTCCATCGTTTGTTGGAAGTGCTTCGGCCTCGGCCCATTTAGACAAGTAATCTACTGCCACAAGTATATATTTGTTTCCTTTTGATGGTGGGAAAGGTCCATGAAGTCGAGTCCCCACACATCAAAAATTTCACAAACAAGGATGCCATTTTGTGGCATTTCGTTTTTGGAAGAAATATTACATGATCTTTGGCAAGCATCACATGTCTTGACAAGACTTTGGGCGTCTTTGTAAATGGTTGGCCAATAAAATCCCGAATCAATACTTTTCGTGCGGTACTAGCGGCACCATGATGTCCTCCGTATGGACCTTCATGACAATGGTGGAGAATTCTTCTTGCTTCACTACCATGTATGCATCGACGGATAAGATGGTTGGCACACATTTTGAAAAGATAAGGATCCACCAAAAAATAATGCTTTACATCGGCAAATAATTTTTTTTCTTTGATGATGTGGCCATCCTTTTGCGACTATACCGCTAGGTAAGTAGTTAGCATAGTCAGCGTATCATGGCTCTTCTCGGTATTCCACCATTTCTAGGGACTCCGTTGGGAATTTTTCATTGATTAGCTCGTCCCTAGTTGCCTCCAAAGCCGGATCTTCTAAGCGGGAAAGATGATCTGCAGCGGTGTTTTCTGCTCCTCTTTTGTCTTTTATTTCAATGTCGAATTCTTGGAGGAGTAGAATCCATCTAATTAAACGCGATTTAGCATCCTGTTTCTTAACGAGATATCGAATGACTGCATGGTCTGTATAAACTATCGTTTTAGAAAGAACAAGATAAGAACGAAATTTATCAAAAGCAAATACCACAGCTAGTAATTCTTTTTCTATTGTTGTGTAATTTTCTTGTGCATCATTAAGTGTTTTACTAGCATAATAAATTGGGTGAAAATGCTTATCTTTTCGTTGTCCTAAGACTGCTCCAACTACAGAGTCACTTGTGTCGCACATGATACCGAAAGGTAATTTCCAGTCAGGCGCTATCATGATAGGGGCATTGACTAACATTTCTTTTAGCGTTAGAAATGCTTGGTTGCAATCCTTGTCAAAGATGAAAGGGGCATCTTTTTCAAGCAGTTTTGTTAGAGGTCTTGAGATTTTCAAAAAGTCTTTGATAAATCGCCTATAAAATCCGGCATGCCCCAGGAAACTTCTGATAGCTCTAACGGAGGATGGGGGCGGTAACCGAGAAATAGTGTCTCTTTTTGCTCGATCAACCTACATTCCTTCGCTTGAGATTTTGTGACCGAGTACTATTCCCTCCGTTACCATGAAATGACATTTTTCCCAGTTAAGGGCGATGTTAGTTTCCTCACATCGGGATAGTATTCGTTCAAGATTATCGATGCATTGGTCGTATGAATCTCCAAAGATAGAAAAGTCATCCATGAAGAATTCCATTGTCTTTTCTATCGTATCATGGAAGATGGCCACCATGCAACGTTGAAAGGTTTCGGGGGCATTACATAGACCAAAAGGCATGCGTCGATAAGCAAAAGTTCCATAGGGACATGTGAATGTTGTCTTTTCTTGGTCTTCGGGTGCTATCGGTATTTGAAAGTAACCTGAAAAACCATCTAAGAAACAATAAAATTTGTGACCGGATAATCTTTCTAACATTTGATAAATAAAAGGTAAAGGAAAGTGATCTTTCCTTGTTGCCTCATTTAATCGATGATAATCAATACATACTCTCCATCCTGTGACGGTTCTTGTTGGTATTAATTCATTTTTCTCGTTAGTTAATACCGTCATACCTCCTTTCTTAGGAACTACTTGGACGGGACTAACCCAAGGACTATCAGAGATTGTGTAAATGAGTCCGGCGTCTAGTAATTTGATGACTTCATTTTTAACCACTTCTTGGACGTTTGGATTTACTCTTCGTTGTAGTAGTATTACCGATTTATAGTCATCATTCATTAAAATTTTGTCCGTGCACATGGAAGGACTTATTCCTTTAATATCTACAAGCTTCCAAGCGATCGCGTTTTTGTGTTTTTTCAAAAGTGTGATTAATTTTTCTTTTTCTAATTTAGTTAATTTTGAAGAAATAATTGCAGGTAATTTACCATCTTTATCGAGAAAAGCATATTCTAAACCTTTTGGAAGTTCTTTGAGCTCAAGTGGTGGGTCTTTAGGAGACTCCTTATTCGGTTGCTCATTTCGATCAAGAACCAAAAAGGTTTGTTCTATGGCGACCTCTTTTTCAACAAAGTGGTCAATTTCGTCTCTCGTATCGGGTGGTTCATCTTCATCTTCAATTAGGGGGTCATTAATGCCGAATGGATATTTCATTAAACGCTCAAGATCGACACTTCTTTTGAATGCCCCTAATTGAATAGGTAGATTATTTTCTTCCGATTATTCAAAGCTTCATGAGTTTGTACAAAAGGTCATCCCAACACTAACGGAGCGTCATCTAGGATAACGAAGTTCGTTGGGATTACCATTTGATTTGTTTGGACTAACACATCTTCATGTGACACTTGTGCTACGTAAACACACACAATGTAGGACACTATCTTTTATCAAAGAAAAAATGTGTTTTGGTCTCAAAAATTTGTTTATTTTGGTTTTACAATTTCAAATTTTGATTCTAGTTCATTTACAAGCTTTAAATCGCTTTCTGGAAAGTTAAACGCGAACTGATGCGTAAACACAATCAGTTTAATGCGGCAAACACTCCGTAACAGTGACAAAGGCTTAACATACCTTAAATAACTTTTATATAACTTATAAAAAGGTTTTGAAAGCTTTGGTGTGTCAAAAACAAGTTTATTCACACTCAGGGATTATTTGCGTCAAACTGCGAAAGTCTGCTGATTCACATAGTATCGAACATTCTGGAATTTGACCATAAGTTAAACATTCCCTAAATATCCTTTACATAGCTTAGAAATAGGCTTTGAGGTGTTTGGTGTGCAAAAATAAACTTATTTGATCAATAGGGACTAAAAGCGTTAAAAAGTGCATAAGTTTGCATTTTCACGCATAACTTACGTTCTGAATATATCCGGACACCCAAAAATTTATGTAATCATTAAAATATTTTATTTTAGTGATTGACATGATAAAATTTCATTCGTCGCTTAATTTGGATCGTTTTTGCGTTCGTTACGACTTCCGTCGTAATTACCCGAATAACGCAACCGTACGGCCAAACAAACCAACATCCACGATGTCTTTGAGCATATTTTAAGTTCCCTATACTTTAACATCATTTTAGAGCCTTGAAATGAGGTTAATGGGGTTTAAAAGTGCCAAAAAAATCAAGTTTTACAAGTGCAGAGACCATTTTTGAAATTTCTGGCAGATACATTGAACTTGGTCCATTTTTTGAGGATTTGATGGTTTTAACCCAAGGTTTTGCACTCTATGGGCTGGAATTTGATGGTTTTAAGTATTCCCATGGTTTTGAAAACCATGTGCCCACATGTAAGGTCTAGATCAAGGCACATTTTACGAGGAACGATTCTAACGGTTCTCCAAAATCTATAAATACCCATGCTTTCATTCACTTCAACTCATACTTGATTCATTTTGCTCTAAGTTGAGGTTTAAACACTTCATACTTGAGCAAACTTGGATCAAACTTCCTAGCTTGGACCCTTTGTAAGCTTCTTTCATTCTTTTATGCGTTTTTAAGCGGGAAAGTCAAACAGTGTTTGACTTTCTGCTTTGACCAGTCTTTGGTCAACACGAAGTTCGTTTGAACTTCGCAACGTGAGTGTAATCACGATGATTACAGTCCCGTGTGACTATACCTACTGATTACCACGTTAATTAGGTGTAGTGACGAGTCATAGTTTCGGTCAAAATACGCGTCTATGCGTATTTTGCAACCAAACTATTTTTGGGTGTCAAAACCGTTTGTTTTGATATCAAACTTGTTTTCTAACTTCATTAAACATATTTTAACAAGTTTAACTCGTCACTTTTAGGATAGTGCTTATATAGGGTCGTAAGATAAGCGGTCTAAACAACCGCTTAGACTTTCGAACCCGACCCGTTTGGTCAATCATTAGGATCCGACCAAACATGTATTGTGACCATAGTTGTATAGGGAATAACCTTCCGAGGTTATACCTTATGGTCACTTCGTTTAGTTAGTTGTATGATAGGTAGTTTATATGCGGCTAAATTGCACTTTTCGTCCTTTATGTTTCAGGGTTTTTGCTGGCGCTGTCCTTTAAGTTTAAAAATTACACTCTATGTCCTTTATGTTTGCAACCTATAACAGGCGGTGTCCTTTCTCATAAACCCAATTAACTTTTTTATGTTAAAACCCCTCACCTTAACAGCAGGGACCATATGTGTAACTTTGTAAACATGTGGGACCTTTAATGTTAAAACCCCACATCTTCTCCAGCATCTTCTCTGGCCATTAATTTAGATCTGATTTACATCTCCACCATCATCACCAACCTGCATTATCATCTTCGGTCGCCGGATCTGATGGAGAGGGAGAAGAGAATTGTGCACCATCATCACCAACCTGCATCATCATCATCGTTCACCAATCAACATCACCCCTTATAAAAACACAGTCCTTGTGCCTATTTCTTTGAAATCAACGTACCCCCACCATTTCACTATTTCCACTATACACACAAACAACCACCAACAATTCACAGAACCAACGGCAACCGACGGTTATAGACATGGTTGCAGTGAACGTAACTAACGCCGTTGAAGCCTCCGGCTAAGCTCGTAACGCCGGTGACATTACAGTTGCTCATTCTTCTCTCACCATCGATCACTCTCTTAAACTGCCGGAGATGAAACCTCGCATCGTGTAAGCTGTTTGAGATTTTTAGATTTGTGTTATTGTGAGTTTTGTTTGATTTTAGGTTAATTTGATTACAAATCGATCGAGTGAAATCAGTAATAGTCACTATCGGTTCTGTTTTTTGTTATGATTTGACGATTATTATGTTGATTTGCAGTTACGACGATACGTTCGTGTGTTACGATGCATTTAGTTGATTTTAGGTTAATTTGATTGCGAATCGATTGAATTAGTTATTATCAGTTGTAATTTGTTCTGATTTGACGGTTATTATGCTGATTAGCGGTTATTATCGTCGCCCCTTTTCGTTTTTTAATTGGTAATCCTCACAATCTAGAATTAATGGCCGGAGAAGATGGCCAGAGAAGATGTGGGGTTTTAACATTAAAGGTCCCTCATGTTTAAAAAGTTAGACATATGGTCCCTGCTGTTAAGGTGAGGGGTTTTAACATAAAAAAGTTAACTGGGTTTATGAGAAAGGACACCGCCTGTTATAGGTTGCAAACATAAAGGACATAGAGTGTAATTTTTAAACTTAAAGGACAGCGCCTGCAAAAACCCTGAAACATAAAGGACGAAAAGTGCAATTTAGCCTTTATATGCCTTAGGAAAATGACCAAAATGCCCTTTTTTCACATAATTTCATTTTAAGCATATGTAACACTTGTTTTGACATCTAAACTGATTATATAACATAATTGGATATGTTAATGCATATAATACTTGTCATAGGACTAGTTAGGCGTCTCGAACGCGCTTTCGCGCGAACGACACGTTAAAGTGGCGTAAGCTACCTTAATGGGTCGTAATGGGTCGTAAGCACTTAGGATAGGTTTCGATTTAGAATGTAGGCTTTGTTAAACCATATCACATGAGTTCCAACACTCATTTGGTTTACAAGACCTCATTCTACCCGATCTTCCGATTTAGGTGTCGATTCCCTAACATAGTATATGTTACCCTAGGAACCGCTTCAACACTTGAACTCTTGGTCTTTTGAGCTTTGTTATACCTTTTGAACCGGGACTATACGCAACCACAGGAGAGTACATAGTTCCCCTCTTTTACTGTTTTCAAATGTTTTGGGGTGATTCATATGTGTAATCGATCTGTTTTCAAAATGTATGGCATATATGTGTTCACTATGTGCTTTTATGTGTATTATTCCGATTATGCAAATGTAATGTTTTATCCTTAAGTGATCTACCTATCTTCATAGTTAGATTCATGTAGGATATTCGAAGTACAGTCTTAGATCTTCCTATCTTCATAGTGAGATTTTTAAGAAGTACTTCACAACTCGATGGTTGGTTTTTGTGTAGATTGTTGGTGATTTAGATAACGAAACTAGATAATACAATAAGCACATGGTGGATACGCCGCTGGTACTTCCTATATATAAGTGTGCTTATTGTATTACCTTTCGTGGCGTTATCCCGAATCACCATTAGGATTTAGGATTGTTTTGATTCAATGATTCAATATGACAAGAACCCAGGATCCCTATAGTATCAATCTATATTCATAGTTAGACTTATATGGGATGTTTAGAGTACTAATATTGGAGTCCATGTTTGGATTCATTGTGTACTTTAATGTATTTTAGATTAGACAATGTGACAGAACCCGAATCCTTATAGCATCTATCTATCTTCATAGGTTGATTCTTGTAGGATGTTTAAAGTACTGATATTGGAGTTCTTGATTGGATTCATTGTGTGCTTTAATGCGTGTTTACGAGTTGGTACAAGTTGACGATTTATGTGTTATGTGGTAGTTGTGATTTAGATAACGAAATGGGTATAATAAAATAAGAACATGGTGGATACGCCGCTGGTACTTCCTATATATAAGTGTTCTTATTTTATTATTCTTGTAGCGTTATCTGGATCACTTTAGGATTTTATGTACTATTGTTTCAGTATTCGATTATCGAAATCCTTGTAGAATCTCCCATATCTTTATATGTTAGATTCTTAGAAGGATATTTAAAGTATTATCATAGATCATTGATTTGATTTATATAATACTTATATAAGTTTTGATTTATTTCAAAACAGTTATTATTAATCCTTGATTGGATTCCTAATAACATATTAACAAGTTTTTACGATGGTTTAATCGAGATTTCAATATAAGGCATAAAATGACTTGGTAAATATCATATTGCCATATACAAACATATTTTGTCACGAGTTTTCACAATTAAGATTAATACCAAATGTTTTGCCATTTATTTGGCTAATAAAACCTATGTATTCGCCGGCATTTTTATGCTGACTGTTTTCGCATATGTTTAAGGTTTTCGACTGTTCAAGCATGCAACGCATAGGACTGCATACGGGCCTTAGACTTCTAAAAAGAACAATTACATGTATTCTTTGTTTATAAAATGATGTTAATGATATTGAAACAATTTAGTACCAGTAGTTGTGAGCAATTTGTAACGTGACTCCCTGATATTTCCGCCGCTTGTTGTTATATTACGCGATTGGGGTGTTACAGATTGGTATCAGAGCACACTGTATAGGGAATTAGGTTATTAGCATGCCTTGAACCTAGTCTATAACCTTCCTAGGACCCAAACATGAGTAGACTTAGGACTTCTTTCCTAATCCACATCCTTATTTGTGCCACAGCTACTCCATGATTTACGAATCATCTAACCTTAGATGATTTATCTTGAACCTTAGGCTTTATGCCTTGGGGTATTCCTCAAAATGTTTTCTCAAAACGTTTTCATTAAAATATTTTTCAAAATGTTTTCTCAAAACGTTTTTGTCAAAATATTTCGCAAACATGTTTTATCTCAAACGATTTGTATCAAAAGATTTCTTAAATGTTTTCTTCAAATGTTTTTCGTCGAAATCTTGGGTTTTGATAATGTGAACACATGCAATCTAGAAGGGTGGGTGCCTGTACCCCGAGTTTTCTGTCTAAGGCTAGAGTGTTCGTACAAATCCGCATTATCGGACCAGTCACTCTTACCTGGGAATTCTTAGGGTGAGTGTCCACTTATAGGATAAAGCATGTCTTCGTGAAGCATTATAAAAACCTATCCATCTTGACCCTACCGATCGATTTCTAAACGACCTTTGTAACCCTACTCATTCATGTTACCCTCGGTAATGTGTTTGCTCTTCATGACAATCGAAGTATCCTTCCTTTCCCAATACCATTTCATCATATTACCTTCGGTGATATGTTGATTCAATATAGTTGAAATGAATCTCATTTCATTTCACGACTCTACGAGATCCTATTTTATTTTCAAAATACTACCTTTGTCTTTTAAAAAAAATCAATTTTTTTTTACCATTTGGATGAGAATTTTCAAATTTTCAAACACAAAGTTTCTTTATTTTAAAATTTTTAAATTAAAAACATTTTTTTCTTAAAAGTAATAAATTTTTAACAGCTAAAGAATTTATGATACAAACCATTAACCCGGTTTGTATTCTCTCATCAAAAAATATTACAAAAGTTTATTTTCAAACAAATCTTGTTTCAAAACAAAAATCCACAACACCATATATTCTAAGTATAAGAACAAGACCAATGAACAAAATTTTACTAGATCAAAGTTTTCCCAATACAATAAATGTTACAAACTCTTAACAATTGGATAAATCTAACTTTTGGTTTTCTCTATAGCTGTATTTTCGAAATGCCTCCTCGACGAGATGCACAACCTCAAACCAACGAAGAAATCGCAGCCCTTGTCACTCAGCAGATGGCTGCTGTGCTTCCAAACGTGGTAACCCAGATTCATCAGATATACAACAACAATAACAACAACAATGCCCAGTGTAATTTTAAGACGTTTAATTCAGCCAAACCACTAAAATTTTCTGGGTCTGAAGGAGCAACCGCACTCTTGCAATGGTTCGAAAGTATAGAAAGCACATTCCGCCATGTTCAGTGCCCCAATGAGCGCAAGGTAGATTTCACTTCGAGTGTCTTTCAAATGAGAGCACTCACTTGGTGGAATGGTATTATGAGAGACCGAGGTGTCGACGTAGCAATGGAACTGACGTGGGAGGAATTTAAGGATCTTATGAAGAAAGAATTCTGCCCACGAAGCGAAATTAGGGCACTTGAAAATGAGTTCTATTATTTAACACAGGATAGTGGGGAAAATCGTGCCTACACTGACCGATTTGAACAGTTAAGCCTACTTGCCCCACTATGGTCACACCTTTGGATCGGGCCATTGAGAAATACATCGATGGTTTACCTGACCCTGTCCAAGACATTGTCACTGGCAGCCAACCTGCAACGCTAAGGGAGGCTAAGGAATTAGTTGCTATCTTGACTGACTCTCAGGTTAGAAAAGGTAAGTTATTTCGACAAGGAGACAAGAAACAAGACACCGAATCTGTTAACGAGAATTCGAGAAGATCAAAGGCCGAATCTTCTAAAAGTTCTAGGAAGCGTAAGGCTTCAAAGAATTTTGCAATTCCTGCACCTGCTCCACTGAACTCAGTACCCTTTAAGGGATTTTATCATGGGAAGCAACCTCGGTGCAATCATTGCAATTATCATCATGCGTCAAATTCCCCTTGTCGCCAGTGTACAATTTGTGGTTTATTTGGATATCTAGCTGTGACCTGTCGTATCCAGAACCGAGCAGCCCCTACTTAGACTCGCCCAAGAGCATGTTTCAATTGTGGTGACTTAAATCACTTCAAGAGAAACTGCCCCAAGCTTGCCAATGCTAATGGACGAGTGTTCAACATCAACGAGGCTCAAGCCAATGATCAAGCGCTTATGATCATTTGAACCTCTAAATTTCCTGTTTATTTTCAAGAACAATGTACATATTTTAACTATGTTTGTATTGACAATACAAATTTCAAGAAGTTTATCTTTATCTTTGTTATTCAATTTTCAATTTCAAACTCTAATGTGATTGCACTATGTGTGATTTCAACTTTCATGCTAATTTTGAGGATTTCGTTCTTTAGGAACTAAATCTTATAATTTAGTATAATGTGATTGCACTCTGGTGCATTCGTACAAACTTGGTAACACGATCAATACAAGTTAATACTGTTTTATGATCATAGCATTATATACATGATTTGTTTATCTAATATGTATAGCACATGATTATAAATTCAATTTGCTTCGTATGTTGATTTAACGTACTTAGTTTGTTAACTTAGCATACCTAGCACATAAATTGAGAACATTTTCTTAATATGCTTACATTATGATGATAATGTATGATTAGTATATGTTGCATTCTACCTTTTTGGTTAATATGAAACATATATATAAATATTCGTACTAGAATAGAACACCTACTACTGAAATTGTTGTATGCAAAATAAGTAGTATTATCATTGCTAGTATGAAATACGATTTGATTTGACAGATATATTATTGTGACATTATTTAGTTGATTTAGATGATAGTTCGACCTTATTGTTTGTTTACCCTCGCTTAACAAGAGGAGCAATGTGGACCATGCGACGAAACGAGTAATTATGGGTGCACACTTAATTATGAGATTCGACGCATGAGAATCATAGTAAGCCTTGTTACGTATGGTGGCATAAAATCTAGAGTGATTAAGGTAACGGGAGAAGTATGATGCGATAAGAACATGGTGGATACGCCGATGGTACTTCCTATATATAAGTGTTCTTATTGTGTTATTCTTCAGAACGTTGCTGAGATCATTTGGTGATTTTATGTTATCTTGGACCATTATGTGATTTTGTGTTTTAGTGTTATTTGTGTGGTTATTTCCGATGGAAGACGACGAGTACATTCATTAACTCAAATCGAGCCGACCGGGAGTATATTATGGTGTTAAAGGTGACGATCTTGATGCCATAGGTATATTGACCCGTCTCCTATGCATGAGATGCTCATGGTGCATTGGATGTACCTCGTGGGACGATAGAAACCGTGTATGTGTAGGGCTTGAATGTACACCCCTTTGTTTGCTAGGAATTACACTAGGAGCTTAGTATAACATAGTGCCATACTTAAATGATTTTTGAACACTAGTCAACTACCACAAGTTTCAAAAGGTTGGATACCTTGAGATACTTTGAATATCCCAAATCAAATTTTGAATTCCCTTCCAAATGATGCTCCGCATTTTTGGGATCTAGCAATCTGCTTATCCATTAGTTGTTTCAATTCCACTCGACGGTCTCCTTCGAACAAATTTCGGGACGAAATTTCCTGAAGTAGGGGAGACTGTGACACTTGTGCTCCGTAAACACACACAATGTAGGACACTATATTTTATCAAAGAAACAATGTGTTTTGGTCTCAAAAATTTGTTTATTTTGGTTTTACAATTTCACATTTTGATTCTAGTTCATTTACAAGCTTTAAATCGCTTTCTGGAAAGTTAAACGCGAAGTGATGCGTAAACGTAATCAGTTTTGTAACGCTCCGCATTTTCATAACTTTCCATATTTAGAAACCATTGTTCGTATTCCCATTTTTGGAAACTTTGTACCCATGTATTCGTAGTTTCGTTATAATCGTCGAAAAGTTTTTATATGGTTAATTTTCTGTGTAATTAATTATTTATTCTTGTTAAAAAAATCAATATATTAATTTAATTAAGTAATTTAAATAATTTAAAGGTTATTTAGATAACCGAGTTAGTTCTAGGAAATCAACTTAAACCAAGTTAAGTTAACTAATTAATTAACCTTTCAAAGTTGAGGGACTAGATTGGTCTTTTCCTAAAAACTGAAATGCTGAACCCTAGCACTCTCTTTTTATTTCAGCCGACACCTTCTCTTAATTATATACACTACAAAAGGAAGTGTCGGCAGCCGGCTCCCATTGGCCAAAATGGGCGGTTGATTTTTTTTTTTTTTCCGTTTTGCCCCTAGGTCAACCTAAAATTACGGTTTTGTCTCCAGCTCAAAACTACGATTTTGCCCTCAAGTCAAAATTACGATTTCGTCTGCCACTCTCCCATTGGACCAACCCGTTTATTATTTTATATCCATTTTAAAATGACGGTTTTGACCCCCAGCTCAAAATAATATTACGGTTTTGTCCCAAATAAAATTATTTTTTTCCCACCAGCTAAAATTTACGATTTTGCCCTCAGGTAAAAAATGTTATTTTTTCCCGTTAAAAAAATTACGATTTCGCTCTCAGTTGAAAATTACGTTTTTTCCCCTTCAAAATAAAATGATGTTTTTGCCCCAAACTCAAAATTACGATTTTGCCCTCGGTTCAAAATAAAATTGTGCTTTTGCCTACAGCTTAAAATTACGATAGTGCCCGTAGTTGAAATTTATATTACGTTGTTACCCTAGGTGCAAAAATACGACTTTGTCCCTATTAAAATTTCAAATTTTCACCCCCCTTCAAATTTACAGTACTGCCATCACTTTAGGTTTTGGCAATTTACGATTTTACCCCAGTCAAAAAATACAACTTTCTCTCAGTTAAAAATTACAATGTTGCCATTGTTTTAGTTTTATTTTTCCAAAATATAAAAGTTTTTTTTTATTTGTTGACTCGATTTAGTTGTTTTTCGTGTCAATGAGCTGCTGCCTAACACTCGCTCATTATTCGTCCATCGCCCCGCAACGCGGGCGGGGCATCTAACTAGTATGTTGACAAAACCCAAACTCTACATCTCCTTCACATCCCTAAACACTTACACATAAAAGAAAATACAGTGAACTCATCATCTTCCCAAACTCATTGTCTCTTGTCTCCCTCACCACCTTCTGTTCCTACACGACACCCACACATCTCGCACACTTCCTAACACCCTCACAATACCTTTTCGCGTAACCCGCACTTTGCCGAGAAATCCGAATCATCACCACTGTATACTCTATAAAGGCACAATCCTTACATCATACACCTGCTGTCGGAATACTCGCAACACACCGGAGTAAGCCGCAGACCCACCGGAACTCGAGGTGTTTGCCGGAGAAGTTTGACACCGCCGGAGAAGACGACCGAAGTTCGCCGGAAAACAATACGAGTTCATCACTTTCGTTTCGGTATGACTCTTTCTTAACTGTTGAAAATCTATTAACCAAAGAAATAACAATGATGTTCTGGTTATGTAAGTGAAGAAGATGACGCGAACCGCGCTTGCCGGAACCGGAGTTCATCGAAGCCGCCGTAAGCCGCGACTGAGTTTCACTCCTTCCATTTCGGTATACGATTCCTTATCCGTTTGTTACTCGTAATATGTATTTAATTATGACATTGTTTTCTTCATTCAAACAACTAAACTTATGAGCTTCATACCAAACAGCTATGTATTGTTTCTAATAAAGAAGATGATGCTACTGTTTTGAGTCTAAAAAAAGTTAATTAGAAGTCGCTTTCAACACCAAACCACTTGCAAATCATTGCTGGTCGTGTTTCTTTTAGTTTATATTATAACTAGTAAATAATTTTCATTTTTATAATCATACCACTAATAACATAAATACTTAAATGTTAACTAAAGATATACGTTATGATAATTACTTAAATAATTTGTAAATCTTAATTACTAGGGATTTTAATTAAATTATAAATAATAACGAGTCCATTATGTGTTATTCAAAATATCTAGGATAATCGCTCTGGTTCGTTCTTTTGGAAATTCTTCATCTTTACTCGTGCGTTATTTCAAGAAATCTCCTTACGCAACCAATGTGAGTACACATGACCCATTTTCCTTTTAATACACTTTGGGTGCAACATGTTTTACTTGTAAAAATGCACGATTCACAAACATGCTTTATTCCATCAATCCTTATACATGCTTTGTTATGCTTAAGTTCATGCTAGAATTCATACTACTTGTTAGACCCTCGCTTAACAAATATAGCGCTATAGGAGTAGCACACCACCCGACGGGGGTTTGTTAGGTCAATATACTATACGGTCTCGTCACTTTTGTGGCGAGGGATGCTATCTATTATACATAACGGTCTCGTCACTTTTGTGGCGAGGGATGCTAAATACTAAATACTAGTGGACACTTTGGGTTTTGACAAAATGTTATGCGTGATAGTTTGACCTTGTATACCAAATGCTATGTTGGATTGAAAATACTTTTATATACACGACACGAGTCTAAAACTTGTGTACTCGCCAATACCTTTGTATTGAACTATGCTTTTAAAACATGTTGCAGGTTTAGCGATGATGCATGGAATCTAGTAGGATGCCTAGATACGCACATTAAATTTTGTATTCTTATTGAATTGTATTTCATTATTCATGTTGTATTTGTTCAAATCTATGTAATTGATTCTTTAGAAATGAAATGAAATTTACTATTTAAATACTTGTCACAACTATTAGTGTTATGATGTCTCGAGCAATCTTCACACTTCGTCTCATCCCGATGTTTCCGCCGTTGGTTGGGGTGTGACAGATTGGTATCAGAGCCATAACTATAGGGAATTAGGAAAAGTATGAATGCTTTAACCTAGTCTATAGTTTTAGAGCTTTATTCTTGTGTATTGCTTGAAACTACTTGCATGCTACTTTACTCGCTTTTCATTTATTCACTTTGACTTTTAAACATATAAGTCGCCTGTGTGTTAATACTTGAATTGCTATTCTTATGTGTCAATACTTCTCTTACTTTGTGTCGATACTTGATTTATTGATCTATTCTTTGTGTGTTATTCTCGACATGCCTTTTATTTTCTTATACTTGTTCGTTATTTCCTTTAACATATGCCTTTTTCCAAGGCATTTTACTAGATTTTTTTTCTTAAACTCGAAAACGCTCATACTATACAAACGAGACGAGTTTACCAAAATAGACATGAAACCCACAATTTGGTAAACGACCCTCATTCCGCTTGATTCTATTTTTCGCACGAAATTCACCATTAAGTTAGGAGTGAAATCCACATCTTAACGGAAATTTCAAATTTAAATTCTAGTGGACACTCGTCAATGTGTCGAAATTAAATTGTGACCCGACGAGTACCAACCATACTTAGGGTACAAAGTCGTCAAGTTAGGGGTGAAACCCGCATCTCGTCGACTAGTCCCACTCCTTGAATTTTCATAAATCCCGCCAAGTCTCGAATTTTCGTTTGAATTGAGACATGTAGTAACCGGAAGGGTGAATACCGTTAACCGACATGTCGGCGAGAGTATTTCACCTATTAGGCCAAAGCATGTTTCTTAAATTCAAAAGACCTTTCGACCACTTTGGTTAGTCAACGTTCCGTTTGGAACCATCCAAGTTTTATTCGAGCTTACGCTTTATTATTTTCGATCTTTTGTCAATTTTGAACAATTTTTCGAGATTTCATTTTTACGCAACATCATACTCTTACTTTTCATACGATTATACATTATTAGCATGCATTATTTCATGTAATTTTATTTACGCTTTTGTAACAACGAGCAGAGACATATCATCGAGATAGGAGTGATTTCCTTACCTTAACGATTAACTCCGCTTCTTTCTCATCCTACAACGACCTCACCGACGGATTTGGGGTGATTCCCTTACCTAGGTGATCGTTACCTATACTTTCCTTTTAATATACTATATTATATAAACACGATCATATTTATATCTAATCGTTTATCATTAGTCAAATTCCTACCTATTTCAAATACATTATTTATTTAAACTTACTTCTTATACGACAACCTATTTTCATGTTCACTCACATACACGAAATTCTTAATATTACCGTAAACGCTCACTTCTTGAATTTCAAAATTTCACGAAATGCTACTTATCAATCTAGTCGGTTTAATAAATCCATTGACACAAAATTTCGTATTCCACGTAATTACTAAAACACACTCGTCTTGCATCATTATAATAAAGATTGTTATTTTTCAATTGATAATCAAACCAACTTTTCATACAAAATATTACAAATATTATCCGATCGTTTATCAAAACTCTTTTCAAGATCAACAAAAACATTTTATTAAAGACACCTTTCACGATCACTAAGTTCATATACCAAATTCCTTTTTCTAAGGATCAACTTTTTTACAAGAATCTGGAAACTTCAAAATTTTCTAATACAAAGTTACTTAAAACAATGCGAACTTGTTAATCCGTAGAATATTTCAAAACCTCACTCGATACGCCGCTTAAATTCAAAACACGTGGGCAAGGAAGCTTCATAGGAACCATTAATTTTCAACTATATCAATTCTTTAGAAACCATAGTAGCATTTCCATTCCTTTACAAAGTACCTTTTCGCATCACCAATAAACGTTTATACTCTCTTTACATTCACAAACTAGAGTCTATATTTTGTGACAACTCAATCTATTTATGCATATCATTTTGCACGTTTTAGTCAGTAACTCACAACAATCTCACGCGTGTCACTCGTTTCCCTTTTTCTTTCATACTCAAAACTTTTAATCTTTTACGCGCATAAACTCGTGTATTTTGATTTATACTATAAACAAAATCATTATTTCCTACATCCATACTTATACAATTTATGCCTTCACTTGTGTTCACACTTACACATTTATGTTATAATCATGATTCAAAATTCATACGTTTTACGTTATACATATACCCACAGTTATACATTTACGATGTACTTACATTCATGTTTATATTACATTCATATTTATGTTCATACATTTTATGTTCTCATTTACGCATATACGACCTTGTTTACACTTATATACATACAACATATATTTTATTCATACTTAAACTTTCATGTTTTACACCTATATTCACGTTCATATCTATGCACATACATTTTATGTTCACACTTATACTTATTTTTCATACACATTATGCTTATCCTTTTTCTCATACTCATGTCATGTGTGTTGTGTTTATGCTCACGTGTTTTTTCATATTTAAACTTATGCTATGCTTATGCTTCATTTATACTTTCACTCCTATACGCGAGCGAAACCCGAGGGACTCGCTTACGTTGATCTTATGCTATTTGGAACACAAACATGCGTATATGCTACATTTCTTTCACACGCAGTCTTATTTTCATAATTTATGCATACCTTAATTCATGCACAACTAGTACAAGCTATGCGGATCATACGACTATCAATATAATCGCGGGTGCACACGGGATTATAGTGATGGGCGTATGAGAACCCATAGAGTGTACTACTATGTATGGTAAGACGTGGGATGTAACATGACACCGAATACGAAACGGACGTAACGTGGTCAAAACATGGTGGATACGCCGTTGGTACTTCCTATATATAAGTGTTTTCACCATGTTACCAAACTTTCGTAAAACGTGCCGTGAGAAATTCAGTGTTTTGTAGACCTTTTGGACCTAATACAAACTTTAAATAACTCACAAACACATTATATCCGATTATCCACGACGAGACCTCATTCTTAACACACTACTTTCGTCTATTCAATACTTATGCTATTCTTACACTCATAATCGTTATTAGATCAATCGTTCACCCTTATACCTCAGATATTCTTCGTTGTCTCAAACTCCAAAGCCTCAATTTTAAACAATCCTCTGTTGTCTGCCAAAACCCTTTCAAGTCTTCCTTCTGAATAAATTTCGGGATGAAATTTCCTAAAGGAGGGGAGACTGTAACGCTCCGCATTTTCATAACTTTTCATATTTAGAAACCATTGTTCGTATTCCCATTTTTGGAAACTTTGTACCCATGTATTCGTAGTTTCGTTATAATCGTCGAAAAGTTTTTATATGGTTAATTTTCTGTGTAATTAATTATTTATTCTTGTTAAAAAAAAATCAATATATTAATTTAATTAAGTAATTTAAATAATTTAAAGGTTATTTAGATAACCGAGTTAGTTCTAGGAAATCAACTTAAACCAAGTAAGTTAACTAATTAATTAACCTTTCAAAGTTGAGGGACTAGATTGGTCTTTTCCTAAAAACTGAAATGGTGAACCCTAGCACTCTCTTTTTATTTCAGCCAACACCTTCTCCTAATATGTTGACAAAACCCAAACTCTACATCTCCTTCACATCCCTAAACACTTAGGACCTGTTTGGTTGCCTCTGAATGGCTCCATTCAGAGGTAAACCTCTTAATCGGACAGAGGTATCCTTGTTTGGTTCACAAATACTTCACCTCTGAACTGAACCATTCAGCTCTGAATGGTTCAGCTACTTCTCATCTCTGAATGGAACTTTTGACAAGCCTGCCCCTTTGCATCTTCTTCCACAGCCCCATCATCATCATCAACAACATATCCCCAAACGCCTAGAAACAATCATTCACCAAAAACAATCATTCACCAAAACACAACATAAACCCTAGAAACAATCATTCACCAAAACCCACAACAAGATTCCACACCGAAAACCACCACAAAATCGAACTCTGCTCACAGTTTCAACGAGGGAATAGAAGCAAGTACTTACCGGAAAACTTGTCGGGCGCCGCCACCGTGAACGACGGCAAAGACGCCGGAAACGTCGCCGGTTAGTCGCCGTCTCTTGATTTCTTTGTCTCTTTCCTCTCATCTGCCTCTCTTTCCTGATCCATCCGTCGCTCACCACCACCCGACAGTGGTGGTGGTGGTCCGTTTTGATGAAGCTGAAGAGGGGGGGGGTCCGTTTTGAGAAACCACCGGAGAAAAAAAGGAAGGGGAGGGGGTGTTGTTTGCCGTCGTGGAACTCGACGCCGGCGGTTCGGCTTCATGTCATTCCGGTCGCCGGAAAGAAATCAGAGGGAGGGAGTGGATTGGTGAGACTGTGAGAGGGTGTGTGGCTTTTCTTGTGAATGATGATGATGATATTGGTTTTTATAGAAAAAAATCAATAATGGGTTTATTTTGTGGGGAGGGGTAAAAATGTCATTTTATACTGTCATTCAGATATGGAACCAAACAGCACTTTACTGGTTCAGCACTTACCCATTCAGACCCTCTTACCCATTCAGACCTCTTATTCATTCAGCACTTATTGGTTCAGATGTTGCCAAACAGCCCCTTACACATAAAAGAAAATACAGTGAACTCATCATCTTCCCAAACTCATTGTCTCTTCTCTCCCTCACCACCTTCTGTTCCTACACGACACCCACACATCTCGCACACTTCCTAACACCCTCACAATACCTTTTCGCGTAACCCGCACTTTGCCGAGAAATCCGAATCATCACCACTGTATACTCTATAAAGACACAATCCTTACATCGTACACCTGCTGTCGGAATACTCGCAACACACCGGAGTAAGCCGCAGACCCACCGGAACTCGAGGTGTTTGCCGGAGAAGTTTGACACCGCAGGAGAAGACGACCGAAGTTCGCCGGAAAACAATACGAGTTCATCACTTTCGTTTCGGTATGAACTCTTTCTTAACTGTTGAAAATCTATTAACCAAAGAAATAACAATGATGTTCTGGTTATGTAAGTGAAGAAGATGACGCGAACCGCGCTTGCCGGAACCGGAGTTCATCGAAGCCGCCGTAAGCCGCGACTGAGTTTCACTCCTTCCATTTCGGTATACGATTCCTTATCCGTTTGTTACTCGTAATATGTATTTAATTATGACATTGTTTTCTTCATTCAAACAACTAAACTTATGAGCTTCATACCAAACAGCTATGTATTGTTTCTAATAAAGAAGATGATGCTACTGTTTTGAGTCTAAAAAAAGTTAATTAGAAGTCGCTTTCAACACCAAACCACTTGCAAATCATTGCTGGTCGTGTTTCTTTTAGTTTATATTATAACTAGTAAATAATTTTCATTTTTATAATCATACCACTAATAACATAAATACTTAAATGTTAACTAAAGATATACGTTATGATAATTACTTAAATAATTTGTAAATCTTAATTACTAGGGATTTTAATTAAATTATAAATAATAACGAGTCCATTATGTGTTATTCAAAATATCTAGGATAATCGCTCTGGTTCGTTCTTTTGGAAATTCTTCATCTTTACTCGTGCGTTATTTCAAGAAATCTCCTTACGCAACCAATGTGAGTACACATGACCCATTTTCCTTTTAATACACTTTGGGTGCAACATGTTTTACTTGTAAAAATGCACGATTCACAAACATGCTTTATTCCATCAATCCTTATACATGCTTTGTTATGCTTAAGTTCATGCTAGAATTCATACTACTTGTTAGACCCTCGCTTAACAAATATAGCGCTATAGGAGTAGCACACCACCCGACGGGGGTTTGTTAGGTCAATATACTATACGGTCTCGTCACTTTTGTGGCGAGGGATGCTATCTATTATACATAACGGTCTCGTCACTTTTGTGGCGAGGGATGCTAAATACTAAATACTAGTGGACACTTTGGGTTTTGACAAAATGTTATGCGTGATAGTTTGACCTTGTATACCAAATGCTATGTTGGATTGAAAATACTTTTATATACACGACACGAGTCTAAAACTTGTGTACTCGCCAATACCTTTGTATTGAACTATGCTTTTAAAACATGTTGCAGGTTTAGCGATGATGCATGGAATCTAGTAGGATGCCTAGATACGCACATTAAATTTTGTATTCTTATTGAATTGTATTTCATTATTCATGTTGTATTTGTTCAAATCTATGTAATTGATTCTTTAGAAATGAAATGAAATTTACTATTTAAATACTTGTCACAACTATTAGTGTTATGATGTCTCGAGCAATCTTCACACTTCGTCTCATCCCGATGTTTTCGCCGTTGGTTGGGGTGTGACAGATTGGTATCAGAACCATAACTATAGGGAATTAGGAAAAGTATGAATGCTTTAACCTAGTCTATAGTTTTAGAGCTTTATTCTTGTGTATTGCTTGAAACTACTTGCATGCTACTTTACTCGCTTTTCATTTATTCACTTTGACTTTTAAACATATAAGTCGCCTGTGTGTTAATACTTGAATTGCTATTCTTATGTGTCAATACTTCTCTTACTTTGTGTCGATACTTGATTTATTGATCTATTCTTTGTGTGTTATTCTCGACATGCCTTTTATTTTCTTATACTTGTTCGTTATTTCCTTTAACATATGCCTTTTTCCAAGGCATTTTACTAGATTTTTTTTCTTAAACTCGAAAACGCTCATACTATACAAACGAGACGAGTTTACCAAAATAGACATGAAACCCACAATTTGGTAAACGACCCTCATTCCGCTTGATTCTATTTTTCGCACGAAATTCACCATTAAGTTAGGAGTGAAATCCACATCTTAATGGAAATTTCAAATTTAAATTCTAGTGGACACTCGTCAATGTGTCGAAATTAAATTGTGACCCGACGAGTACCAACCATACTTAGGGTACAAAGTCGTCAAGTTAGGGGTGAAACCCGCATCTCGTCGACTAGTCCCACTCCTTGAATTTTCATAAATCCCGCCAAGTCTCGAATTTTCGTTTGAATTGAGACATGTAGTAACCGGAAGGGTGAATACCGTTAACCGACATGTCGGCGAGAGTATTTCACCTATTAGGCCAAAGCATGTTTCTTAAATTCAAAAGACCTTTCGACCACTTTGGTTAGTCAACGTTCCGTTTGGAACCATCCAAGTTTTATTCGAGCTTACGCTTTATTATTTTCGATCTTTTGTCAATTTTGAACAATTTTTCGAGATTTCATTTTTACGCAACATCATACTCTTACTTTTCATACGATTATACATTATTAGCATGCATTATTTCATGTAATTTTATTTACGCTTTTGTAACAACGAGCAGAGACATATCATCGAGATAGGAGTGATTTCCTTACCTTAACGATTAACTCCGCTTCTTTCTCATCCTACAACGACCTCACCGACGGATTTGGGGTGATTCCCTTACCTAGGTGATCGTTACCTATACTTTCCTTTTAATATACTATATTATATAAACACGATCATATTTATATCTAATCGTTTATCATTAGTCAAATTCCTACCTATTTCAAATACATTATTTATTTAAACTTACTTCTTATACGACAACCTATTTTCATGTTCACTCACATACACGAAATTCTTAATATTACCGTAAACGCTCACTTCTTGAATTTCAAAATTTCACGAAATGCTACTTATCAATCTAGTCGGTTTAATAAATCCATTGACACAAAATTTCGTATTCCACGTAATTACTAAAACACACTCGTCTTGCATCATTATAATAAAGATTGTTATTTTTCAATTGATAATCAAACCAACTTTTCATACAAAATATTACAAATATTATCCGATCGTTTATCAAAACTCTTTTCAAGATCAACAAAAACATTTTATTAAAGACACCTTTCACGATCACTAAGTTCATATACCAAATTCCTTTTTCTAAGGATCAACTTTTTTACAAGAATCTGGAAACTTCAAAATTTTCTAATACAAAGTTACTTAAAACAATGCGAACTTGTTAATCCGTAGAATATTTCAAAACCTCACTCGATACGCCGCTTAAATTCAAAACACGTGGGCAAGGAAGCTTCATAGGAACCATTAATTTTCAACTATATCAATTCTTTAGAAACCATAGTAGCATTTCCATTCCTTTACAAAGTACCTTTTCGCATCACCAATAAACGTTTATACTCTCTTTACATTCACAAACTAGAGTCTATATTTTGTGACAACTCAATCTATTTATGCATATCATTTTGCACGTTTTAGTCAGTAACTCACAACAATCTCACGCGTGTCACTCGTTTCCCTTTTTCTTTCATACTCAAAACTTTTAATCTTTTACGCGCATAAACTCGTGTATTTTGATTTATACTATAAACAAAATCATTATTTCCTACATCCATACTTATACAATTTATGCCTTCACTTGTGTTCACACTTACACATTTATGTTATAATCATGATTCAAAATTCATACGTTTTACGTTATACATATACCCACAGTTATACATTTACGATGTACTTACATTCATGTTTATATTACATTCATATTTATGTTCATACATTTTATGTTCTCATTTACGCATATACGACCTTGTTTACACTTATATACATACAACATATATTTTATTCATACTTAAACTTTCATGTTTTACACCTATATTCACGTTCATATCTATGCACATACATTTTATGTTCACACTTATACTTATTTTTCATACACATTATGCTTATCCTTTTTCTCATACTCATGTCATGTGTGTTGTGTTTATGCTCACGTGTTTTTTCATATTTAAACTTATGCTATGCTTATGCTTCATTTATACTTTCACTCCTATACGCGAGCGAAACCCGAGGGACTCGCTTACGTTGATCTTATGCTATTTGGAACACAAACATGCGTATATGCTACATTTCTTTCACACGCAGTCTTATTTTCATAATTTATGCATACCTTAATTCATGCACAACTAGTACAAGCTATGCGGATCATACGACTATCAATATAATCGCGGGTGCACACGGGATTATAGTGATGGGCGTATGAGAACCCATAGAGTGTACTACTATGTATGGTAAGACGTGGGATGTAACATGACACCGAATACGAAACGGACGTAACGTGGTCAAAACATGGTGGATACGCCGTTGGTACTTCCTATATATAAGTGTTTTCACCATGTTACCAAACTTTCGTAAAACGTGCCGTGAGAAATTCAGTGTTTTGTAGACCTTTTGGACCTAATACAAACTTTAAATAACTCACAAACACATTATATCCGATTATCCACGACGAGACCTCATTCTTAACACACTACTTTCGTCTATTCAATACTTATGCTATTCTTACACTCATAATCGTTATTAGATCAATCGTTCACCCTTATACCTCAGATATTCTTCGTTGTCTCAAACTCCAAAGCCTCAATTTTAAACAATCCTCTGTTGTCTGCCAAAACCCTTTCAAGTCTTCCTTCTGAATAAATTTCGGGATGAAATTTCCTAAAGGAGGGGAGACTGTAACGCTCCGCATTTTCATAACTTTTCATATTTAGAAACCATTGTTCGTATTCCCATTTTTGGAAACTTTGTACCCATGTATTCGTAGTTTCGTTATAATCGTCGAAAAGTTTTTATATGGTTAATTTTATGTGTAATTAATTATTTATTCTTGTTAAAAAAAAATCAATATATTAATTTAATTAAGTAATTTAAATAATTTAAAGGTTATTTAGATAACCGAGTTAGTTCTAGGAAATCAACTTAAACCAAGTAAGTTAACTAATTAATTAACCTTTCAAAGTTGAGGGACTAGATTGGTCTTTTCCTAAAAACTGAAATGGTGAACCCTAGCACTCTCTTTTTATTTCAGCCAACACCTTCTCCTAATATGTTGACAAAACCCAAACTCTACATCTCCTTCACATCCCTAAACACTTAGGGCCTGTTTGGTTGCCTCTGAATGGCTCCATTCAGAGGTAAACCTCTGAATCGGACAGAGGTATCCTTGTTTGGTTCACAAATACTTCACCTCTGAACTGAACCATTCAGCTCTGAATGGTTCAGCTACTTCTCATCTCTGAATGGAACTTTTGACAAGCCTGCCCCTTTGCATCTTCTTCCACAGCCCCATCATCATCATCAACAACATATCCCCAAACGCCTAGAAACAATCATTCACCAAAAACAATCATTCACCAAAACACAACATAAACCCTAGAAACAATCATTCACCAAAACCCACAACAAGATTCCACACCGAAAACCACCACAAAATCGAACTCTGCTCACAGTTTCAACGAGGGAATAGAAGCAAGTACTTACCGGAAAACTTGTCGGGCGCCGCCACCGTGAACGACGGCAAAGACGCCGGAAACGTCGCCGGTTAGTCGCCGTCTCTTGATTTCTTTGTCTCTTTCCTCTCATCTGCCTCTCTTTCCTGATCCATCCGTCGCTCACCACCACCCGACAGTGGTGGTGGTGGTCCGTTTTGATGAAGCTGAAGAGGGGGGGGGGTCCGTTTTGAGAAACCACCGGAGAAAAAAAGGAAGGGGAGGGGGTGTTGTTTGCCGTCGTGGAACTCGACGCCGGCGGTTCGGCTTCATGTCATTCCGGTCGCCGGAAAGAAATCAGAGGGAGGGAGTGGATTGGTGAGACTGTGAGAGGGTGTGTGGCTTTTCTTGTGAATGATGATGATGATATTGGTTTTTATAGAAAAAAATCAATAATGGGTTTATTTTGTGGGGAGGGGTAAAAATGTCATTTTATACTGTCATTCAGATATGGAACCAAACAGCACTTTACTGGTTCAGCACTTAACCATTCAGACCCTCTTACCCATTCAGACCTCTTATTCATTCAGCACTTATTGGTTCAGATGTTGCCAAACAGCCCCTTACACATAAAAGAAAATACAGTGAACTCATCATCTTCCCAAACTCATTGTCTCTTCTCTCCCTCACCACCTTCTGTTCCTACACGACACCCACACATCTCGCACACTTCCTAACACCCTCACAATACCTTTTCGCGTAACCCGCACTTTGCCGAGAAATCCGAATCATCACCACTGTATACTCTATAAAGACACAATCCTTACATCGTACACCTGCTGTCGGAATACTCGCAACACACCGGAGTAAGCCGCAGACCCACCGGAACTCGAGGTGTTTGCCGGAGAAGTTTGACACCGCAGGAGAAGACGACCGAAGTTCGCCGGAAAACAATACGAGTTCATCACTTTCGTTTCGGTATGAACTCTTTCTTAACTGTTGAAAATCTATTAACCAAAGAAATAACAATGATGTTCTGGTTATGTAAGTGAAGAAGATGACGCGAACCGCGCTTGCCGGAACCGGAGTTCATCGAAGCCGCCGTAAGCCGCGACTGAGTTTCACTCCTTCCATTTCGGTATACGATTCCTTATCCGTTTGTTACTCGTAATATGTATTTAATTATGACATTGTTTTCTTCATTCAAACAACTAAACTTATGAGCTTCATACCAAACAGCTATGTATTGTTTCTAATAAAGAAGATGATGCTACTGTTTTGAGTCTAAAAAAAGTTAATTAGAAGTCGCTTTCAACACCAAACCACTTGCAAATCATTGCTGGTCGTGTTTCTTTTAGTTTATATTATAACTAGTAAATAATTTTCATTTTTATAATCATACCACTAATAACATAAATACTTAAATGTTAACTAAAGATATACGTTATGATAATTACTTAAATAATTTGTAAATCTTAATTACTAGGGATTTTAATTAAATTATAAATAATAACGAGTCCATTATGTGTTATTCAAAATATCTAGGATAATCGCTCTGGTTCGTTCTTTTGGAAATTCTTCATCTTTACTCGTGCGTTATTTCAAGAAATCTCCTTACGCAACCAATGTGAGTACACATGACCCATTTTCCTTTTAATACACTTTGGGTGCAACATGTTTTACTTGTAAAAATGCACGATTCACAAACATGCTTTATTCCATCAATCCTTATACATGCTTTGTTATGCTTAAGTTCATGCTAGAATTCATACTACTTGTTAGACCCTCGCTTAACAAATATAGCGCTATAGGAGTAGCACACCACCCGACGGGGGTTTGTTAGGTCAATATACTATACGGTCTCGTCACTTTTGTGGCGAGGGATGCTATCTATTATACATAACGGTCTCGTCACTTTTGTGGCGAGGGATGCTAAATACTAAATACTAGTGGACACTTTGGGTTTTGACAAAATGTTATGCGTGATAGTTTGACCTTGTATACCAAATGCTATGTTGGATTGAAAATACTTTTATATACACGACACGAGTCTAAAACTTGTGTACTCGCCAATACCTTTGTATTGAACTATGCTTTTAAAACATGTTGCAGGTTTAGCGATGATGCATGGAATCTATGAGGATGCCTAGATACGCACATTAAATTTTGTATTCTTATTGAATTGTATTTCATTATTCATGTTGTATTTGTTCAAATCTATGTAATTGATTCTTTAGAAATGAAATGAAATTTACTATTTAAATACTTGTCACAACTATTAGTGTTATGATGTCTCGAGCAATCTTCACACTTCGTCTCATCCCGATGTTTCCGCCGTTGGTTGGGGTGTGACAGATTGGTATCAGAGCCATAACTATAGGGAATTAGGAAAAGTATGAATGATTTAACCTAGTCTATAGTTTTAGAGCTTTATTCTTGTGTATTGCTTGAAACTACTTGCATGCTACTTTACTCGCTTTTCATTTATTCACTTTGACTTTTACACATATAAGTCGCCTGTGTGTTAATACTTGAATTGCTATTCTTATGTGTCAATACTTCTCTTACTTTGTGTCGATACTTGATTTATTGATCTATTCTTTGTGTGTTATTCTCGACATGCCTTTTATTTTCTTATACTTGTTCGTTATTTCCTTTAACATATGCCTTTTTCCAATGCATTTTACTAGATTTTTTTTCTTAAACTCGAAAACGCTCATACTATACAAACGAGACGAGTTACCAAAATAGACGTGAAACCCACAATTTGGTAAACGACCCTCATTCCGCTTGATTCTATTTTTCGCACGAAATTCACCATTAAGTTAGGAGTGAAATCCACATCTTAACGGAAATTTCAAATTTAAATTCTAGTGGACACTCGTCAATGTGTCGAAATTAAATTGTGACCCGACGAGTACCAACCATACTTAGGGTACAAAGTCGTCAAGTTAGGGGTGAAACCCGCATCTCGTCGACTAGTCCCACTCCTTGAATTTTCATAAATCCCGCCAAGTCTCGAATTTTCGTTTGAATTGAGACATGTAGTAACCGGAAGGGTGAATACCGTTAACCGACATGTCGGCGAGAGTATTTCACCTATTAGGCCAAAGCATGTTTCTTAAATTCAAAAGACCTTTCGACCACTTTGGTTAGTCAACGTTCCGTTTGGAACCATCCAAGTTTTATTCGAGCTTACGCTTTATTATTTTCGATCTTTTGTCAATTTTGAACAATTTTTCGAGATTTCATTTTTACGCAACATCATACTCTTACTTTTCATACGATTATACATTATTAGCATGCATTATTTCATGTAATTTTATTTACGCTTTTGTCACAACGAGCAGAGACATATCATCGAGATAGGAGTGATTTCCTTACCTTAACGATTAACTCCGCTTCTTTCTCATCCTACAACGACCTCACCGACGGATTTGGGGTGATTCCCTTACCTAGGTGATCGTTACCTATACTTTCCTTTTAATATACTATATTATATAAACACGATCATATTTATATCTAATCGTTTATCATTAGTCAAATTCCTACCTATTTAAAATACATTATTTATTTAAACTTACTTCTTATACGACAACCTATTTTCATGTTCACTCACATACACGAAATTCTTAATATTACCGTAAACGCTCACTTCTTGAATTTCAAAATTTCACGAAATGCTACTTATCAATCTAGTCGGTTTAATAAATCCATTTTTGAAATTTCTGGCAGATACATTGAACTTGTCCATTTTTTGATGAATTGATGGTTTTAACCCAAGGTTTTACACTCTATGGGCTGGAATTTGATGGTTTTAAGTATTCCCATGGTTTTGAAAACCATGTGCCCACATGTAAGGTCTAGATCAAGGCACGTTTTACGAGGAACGATCCTAACGGTTCTCCAAAATCTATAAATACCCATGCTTTCATTCACTTCAACTCATACTTGATTCATTTTGCTCTAAGTTGAGGTTTAAACACTTCATACTTGAGCAAACTTGGATCAAACTTCCTAGATTGGACCATTTGTAAGCTTCTTTCATGTGTTTTTAAGCGGGAAAGTCAAACAGTGTTTGACTTTCTGCTTTGACCAGTCTTTGGTCAACACGAAGTTCGTTTGAACTTCGCAACGTGAGCGTAATCATGTTGGTTACAGTCCCATGTGACTATACCTACTGATTACCACGTTAATTAGGTGTAGTGACGAGTCATAGTTTCGGTCAAAATACGCGTCTATGCGTATTTTGCAACCAAACTATTTTTGGGTATCAAAACCGTTCGTTTTGATATCAAACTTGTTTTTTAACTTCATTAAACATGTTTAACTCATAGTGCTTATATAGGGTCGTAAGATAAGCGGTCTAAACAACCGCTTAAACTTTCGAACCCGACTCGTTTGGTCAATCATCAGGATCCGACCAAACAGGTATTGTGACCATAGTTGTATAGGGAATAACCTTCCGAGGTTATACCTTATGGTCACTTCGTTTAGTTAGTTGTATGATAGGTAGTTTATATGCCTTAGGAAAATGACCAAAATGCCCTTTTTCGCATAATTTCATTTTAAGCATATGTAACACATGTTTTGACATCTAAACTGATTATATAACATAATTAGATATGTTAAGACATATAATACTTGTCATAGGACTAGTTAGGCGTCTCGAACGCGCTTTCGCGCGAACGACGCGTTAAAGTGGCGTAAGCTACCTTAATGGGTCGTAAGCACTTAGGATAGGTTTCGATTTAGAATGTAGGCTTTGTTAAACCGTATCACATGAGTTCCAACACTCATTTGGTTTACAAGACCTCATTCTACCCGATCTTCCAATTTAGGTGTCGATTCCCTAACATAGTATCTGTTACCCTAGGAACCGCTTCAACACTTGAACTCTTGGTCTTTTGAGCTTTGTTATACCTTTTGAACCGGGACTATACGCAACCCCAGGCGAGTACATAGTTCCCCTCTTTTACTGTTTTCAAATGTTTTGGGGTGATTCATATGTGTAATCGATCTGTTTTCAAAATGTATGGCATATGTGTGTTCACTAAGTGCTTTTATGTGTATTATTCCGATTATGCAAATGTAATGTTTTATCCTTAAGTGATCTACCTATCTTCATAGTTAGATTGATGTAGGATATTTGAAGTACAGTCTTAGATCTTCCTATCTTCATGGTGAGATTTTTAAGAAGTACTTTAGAAGTCGATGGTTGGTTTTTGTGTAGATTGTTGGTGATTTAGATAACGAAGCTAGATAATACAATAAGCACATGGTGGATACGCCGCTGGTACTTCCTATATATAAGTGTGCTTATTGTATTACCCTTCGTGGCGTTATCCCGAATCACCATTAGGATTTAGGATTGTTTTGATTCAATGATTCAATATGACAAGAACCCAGGATCCCTGTAGTATCTATCTATATTCATAGTTAGACTTATATGTGATGTTTAGAGTACTAATATTGGAGTCCATGTTTGGATTCATTGTGTACTTTAATGCATTTTAGATTAGACAATGTGACAGAACCCGAATCCTTATAACATCTATCTATCTTCATAGGTTGATTCTTATAGGATGTTTAAAGTACTGATATTGGAGTCCTTGATTGGATTCATTGTGTGCTTTAATGCGTGTTTACGAGTTGGTACAAGTTGACGATTTATGTGTTATGTGGTAGTTGTGATTTAGATAACGAAACGGGTATAATAAAATAAGAACATGGTGGATACGCCGCTGGTACTTCCTATATATAAGTGTTCTTATTTTATTATTCTTGTAGCGTTATCTGGATCACTTTAGGATTTTGTGTACCATTGTTTCAGTATTCGATTATCGAAATCCTTGTAGAATCTCGCATATCTTTATATGTTAGATTCTTAGAAGGATATTTAAAGTATTATCATAGATCATTGATTTGATTTATATAATACTTATATAAGTTTTGATTTATTTCAAAACAGTTATTATTAATCCTTGATTGGATTCCTAATAACATATTAACAAGTTTTTACGATGGTTTAATCGAGATTTCAATATAAGGCATAAAATGACTTGGTAAATATCATATTGCCATATACAAACCTATTTTGTCACGAGTTTTCACAATTAAGATTAATACCAAATGTTTTGCCATTTATTTGGCTAATAAAACCTATGTATTCGCCGGCATTTTTATGCTGACTGTTTTCGCATATGTTTAAGGTTTTCGACTGTTCAAACATGCAACGCATTGGACTGTATACGGGCCTTAGACTTCTAAAAAGAACAATTAGATGTATTCTTTGTTTGTAAAACAATGTTAATGATATTGAAACAATTTAGTACCAGTAGTTGTGAGCAATTTGTAACGTGACTCCCTGATATTTCCGCCGCGTGTTGTTATATTACGCGATTGGGGTGTTACACTTCAACTATCCCTATTGATTTTACCGTTTTCCGATTAGATAGAAAAATGGGTATTTGAAGTGGAGAAAAATCACCAATACTTAATTTTTCGAAAATGTAGTTCGGCATTATATTAACACAAAGATCTTTATCAATTGTAATATTACTAATAAAGGAATTTTGAAAGAAACATGGAACCGGTGTAATGTTAATTTCAAATGGATCTTCTTTTACTAGCGTAGTTTGATAATTTGTTAACTTAATGCTTACCGTTTCGTCAATTTTAGTGCTAGTGTTTAACTCTTTAACTTAGCATGAGTGGGTACTAAACAATGATTTTCGAAAGAAGGTGACAAGAGATTAATTTCTTTAAAATTAGACTCTTCTTGAATTTTAACGTTGTCGGACTCACCTCTTTCGTTGTTTAACTCATGTGTCGGTTTTTTACTTACTTGTTCTTCCATTTTTACCTTTTCAACTATCTCTTCTTTATTACATGTTACTTGCGCGGGATTCCTCTTCCATTGCGCGGGCTTCTTTTATACAGCGCTCGATAGTTTTAAGGTGTTCTATTATCTTTTCGGCTACGGGTGAGATAGTGGGTGGTTTGTCAAAGTGAGTTGAATAATTATCATCAAAGCTTGAATTCGGAAGTTCGATCCTTGGTTCCTCATAGTGCTCATAGGAGGTAGATGGTTCACACCATTGTTCCTCATGGTAAGTATATGATGGATAAGGGTCGTAACTTGGTTCTTAATAATACTCATATGAGGTGGGTTGTTCACGCTATGGTTCCTCATAGTAAGCATATGAAGGTGGAGGCTCATATCTTGGTTCCTCAAAGTATGAGTACAAAGGCTCATACCTTGGTTCATCAAAATATGAGTATAAGGGAGAAGGTTCATACCTTGGTTCTTTATAGGGTGTGTATGAAGTTGATGGCTCGTACCTGGGCTCCTCATAGTGGTTGTATGAAGGGAATAGTTGAAATAAGTCACAATATTGCACCGAATGAGGGTTGCCATAAATAGTACAATACTCTTCCCAATAATCATCCTCCTCATAGTGGTAGTTGTAACCTCCTGAGTATTGATCCATAAGAATCACTTAGCAGACCACAAGAGACACTCGGGACCAGAAAACAAAAATAAAACAGAAACAGAGGCTGGACACGACCCCGTGTTCAGTGAGCACGACCCGTGTTCAGGTTCTGTATCTGGGCATTTTAATAAAAGTGACTGGTTTTGTGCAGCACGGGGGCATGTTCAGTGAGCACGACCCCGTGTTCAGACTCTGTATCTGGGTGTTTTGAAAAGAAATATGCAGCACGGTCCCGTGTTCAGTTTACTTTAAATGTAAAAACTAACTAAAATGCAGAAAAATGGGCGCAGTTTTTTAAAAAGGTTTTGAAAAACTGATTAGACCGTTGATTTTAAGCTTTCTTAAAATCCTTTTGTCCCCGGCAACGGCGCAAAAAACTTGATGTGCGTGTAGTGCGATATATTTTTATGTATATTTTAAGCCCATTTTTAACACTTTAGTCAAATTTTAAATTTATAAAACACGATATGCTACTAACACTAAACACACATATGGGTAAGTGCACCCATCGTGAGCGTAGTATAGCGTTGGTAAGATACCGAGGTCGTCCAAGGACACAAGAGCTTTTAGTACCGGTTTATCCTCAACGTCTAAATCAAATAAAAAATTTAGAAAAAGGTTTTAAATATGAAAATAAAAACTAAAAATGCTGAAAATAAAAATAAAATAAAATCAGATAGACAAGATGAATCACTTGGATCCGACTCGCCTTTAGTGTAACATTTGATGATTTCCGCACTTTTGCACTTTTGCACTTTTGCACTTTTTAAGAGATTATCTTAGTTATAGTAGTAGGCCCCTCTTTTGAAGGTGACGTTACCCTCAACCCAGTAGTTTGAGTCAGCAAGGATACAATCCTAAAGGGTTGGAATATTGGAAGATAATTAATCAAGTTATTAATGCGTAATGTGGTAGGCCCCTCTTTTAAAGGTGACGTTACCCTCGGCTAATTGGTTTGAGTCAGCAGGGATACAATCCCAAATAGCCGGGTTAATGTATTAATAGTAGTTTACATATAAGGGGATCAAGCCATTCGCACCCCTGCCATCCAATACCAGTGGGTATTGAAGGAGGTCCTAATAAGCTTGACCCAGGTCCTTGCAGGATCTATACACTGAACAAGGCAAGAACCTTACGAAACCATTCCCTTAACCCCCTACTAGGTAGCCAACATATCTCTATATAGACCGTAGAGATATCATTGGTGAAAATATTTTATTTTATATAGATAGTAAAATAATGCCAAGACACCACGGAAAAATGATAAGGAAGTTTCACCTTCAACATAAGAAACTAGTTATTAAAGTCATTAATACAAAACCAAATAAAAAGTGCGAAAAGATTAAAAATCAAAAGTATTACACTAAATGCTTGTCTTCACCAAGTGATGTAAGAGACTTAGGCAAACATGGTCTTTGCTTGTCAAGAACTCTTACTATCAATCTTGGATCCCGAGACTACTACTCACACTCTAGATGGATGATGGATGATGGTGGTGGATATGGGTGTTGTGATGGTGGTGGAGTGTGGGTGAAGTGGTAGAGAGGTGGTTTACCAAGGGATGATTTGCAAGTGAGTCAAGCACCCCTATTTATAGCTTGTGCTGGAGTTCGGACACGACCCTGTGTTCATTGAACACGGCCCCGTGTTCATCCTCTTTCACTTTCTTCATTAATTGCAATTGTCTCCATTATGCTCCACACGCCCCCGTGTTCACTGGGCACGGCCCCGTGTGTAGAAAAGAATCTGTAGTATCAAGATTTGCAAGATTTTGCGAATCTTAGCGTTGACCACGGCCCGTGTTGAGCTGGGCACGCCCCCATGCTGGGAATAGAAGCTTCTACGAGTTTGTCTCTTCTGCCAGTGTCTAATCATGCCCCCTTGTCCGCTGGGCACGGGGCGTGTTAAGCCTCCTTTTGTCTTGTTTTTCTTGGGAATATGCTTTCGAGAGGTCGGACATGCCACGTTTATTCCTTTCCTTGTATTTATGTTAGATTTCGCTGCATATTTGCTCCTTTTGTTCATTGACGCTCATTTAGTCCTGAAAATACAAAAGGAAAACAAAAGCACACTTTTCCAACATTAGTACTAAAAAGGGTTAGTTTTATGTCTCATTTGATGTAATTTATATGTTGCATTTTACACACATCAATCACACCCTGACTTTTGCGGAAGTGTATGATGTGTGACTTGCTTAATATCATTACATTCAATTATAACAAACAACTATATGATTAAAATCATGATGTTCATCCATTAATATGTTTCAAAATAATACAAACCAAATTGTTTAGTACCAACCATCAACTTCAAATTTAACTTACAACCCATTTAAATGAAACATGTTCCATAAATGACTTTAAACAAAAGACAAAGATAAATCAAGGCTTGATTCATGTATCTTATCAAGGATAAGATACACGATTCAAACCCTTCCAAAAAGGATGACATCATATCTTGCAAATATTTCTTGAAATCTTTGAAACGCCCGCCAGATCCATATTAATTTCCTGAAATACATGTAATTTGAAAACATCAACAAAAGTTGAGCGAGTTCATGTGTTTTGTATGTGAGCTCGTAATCACTTGTAAACATTTGAGAGAATTCCTTTTATAACCGGTATGTAAGCATCTATGAACAGATCATTAATGTTTTGCAAGGACATTAATATGTGTGGTGTGTAGGAAGTGCTCAAACCTAGCGGATTTCCTCCGGTCCATCCGGCGGGAATGACATAGTCACCACATGCGGCCACACAAGGACCCATGGGTGGGGCTCGCTACACCCAGATAGATCTACCACTCATGCCCCTCGGTCTTTAAACTAGATTAATGACACTTAGGAGAGATACTACATCATCCACGTGATCTAACAGTTCATTCCTTAGCTTACCATACCATTGAAACATTTGAACTTTTGAAATATTGAAACATGTATCTCACCCCCGATAGTTATAAAACTGAAAACAGTTAAAAGAAAAGGGGGACATGAACTCACTGGTTTGCGTTCTTCCGTTTAGTAACTCAAGCTCTTTTCCACGGGTCGTTCAACTACCTACACACGTGCTATGTTTTATTAGACGGCTAGGTCGTGTAACGACTCTTAGTCTTAGTTATTATGACTTATTTTGGAATTGATATTCTTTGAGTTACATGTTGGATGTACATTAAATAATTCCAAAGTATATAATTATTGGTTAAAATAATAATATTTTAACTTAAGTTATATTTGTCAATTATTTGGAATATTTGTTAAGATAATATATTTTGACTTATATCATTTGTAATTCTTTCATGAATATTTCCCAAGTATGGGTATGTTTATACTTGTGTATTTTAGACTTGCATATTTTGCCAAGTATCGGTGGCGTATTCCTGTGTGTATTTGTACGTACGAGAATACGTATTTTCTTGTATTCATTAAGTATTTTTATACTTAATTTTGTATTTAATTTCCCGGAATATTATTTTTAGGCAAACAAAAATCACCAAATTTATATTCTTAATATATATATACATATATATATATATTTTTTTAAGAGAATTTTTATAGAAAAATATCTATAAATCTTTCTTGGCAAAATAATATACCTTGATATATATCTCAAAAATAATATATATTTTTAAGATTAACTTTAGGTAATATATTTCTACCTTTCATCCAAAATAATATATTTTTAACTTGTTTAGGAAAATATTTATTTTTCTTAACTCAAAAATAATATTTTCTATTTGACAAAATATGATATATTTGTAACACTTGTAAAAATCAATATTTTCCGTTTCTTTGGTTTCCAAAATACCGTTTAACTCATTTGTCGAAATATGAATTTATTTCCGAAATATATATTCATAGTCCATAGTCCTTGTCCGGTTTGTCCAATATTCGGGTATAAATTATATATTCATTTTCTTGGAATTTTGGTAATATCTTGTATTACAATTTTGGTATTTTGGTGTGTTATATTATTTTCAAGTTCCTAAAATAATATAACTAATGCACATAATATACAAGTAACACACAAATTATGACATCTAAATATATATTTTCCTAAATATATACTGTCACTTTTATTTATCAAAAATCAACCTCCAATATTTGTAATTTTGTAAAAAAAATTATGGAAAATTTTTATATGAAAACCATGATCTAAATTTATTTGTAAGCACTTGTTTAACAATATTTTTCTAAGTGTTTAATTTTTACAAAAAATTTTCCATAGTTTCCCCTTAAAAATGGAGGTTTCCATGCTCAAAGGCATATCATTTTCTTTTTAAAAATCATCATCAATCATCAACAACATAAACAAGACTTACCATATGCTTCAAATATTCAATTTACACTATGACATGAACTTGAAAGTATGTAAAAATTTGTAGTAACTTCACATGTTGTTTAGTAGGTTTAGTTACCTCTAAAAACATGGTTTTTAGTTTATAAAACTCTTTCTTGTAGATTTTAGTTCTTTACAACTTACATGATGATTTTCTAAAAATAATTCTTTTTGTATTCTTCTTGTTATCAACACTTTTCTAGCCTTGATTTAACACTTAAAACATGATTAACTTCTTTAAAAACCATGATCATGTTAATATTGTAATAAACTTTGTTATCTTGAAAAGATTAACTTTGAAATCATTCATTTTCAAGACTTATAACATGTATCAATAATCATCATTCACTAAAACAAGTTTATATTCAAGTTCATGTTTAACATAAAGGATGATCATTACTAATTTCACAAGATTCATCCTCATACTTGCTAGATCATGTGTTTAATCATCATCTAGCAAGCTTCTTATGATGATCAACATCATAAACACAAGAAATCAACAATCAAGTTTCACACATACACTAAATCAACTTAGATTTTCATGTTATTAAGCTTTATGTTAAAGATCATCTTCATGTTTCTTTGAGTTTCTTAAGATTAACATATTACATAATCTTTCAACCACTAAGATTAGAAGTAAAATGAAGTTATGAGGAGCTTACTACTAGCTCTAATGGCTAGGGAAGAAACAAGATGAAGATGATGATGTAGAAGGTGGATAAAAGCTCTTGGTGATGGTCCTTCAAACTCCAAGGCATCCAAGCTTCTTAACTATGCTCCTTGCACCTTTAGATCACCTTAGATTGCTTGAGAGTTGGTTGAAAATGGAGGTTGTGTGGTTGTGTGTGGTAGACGTGAGCAAGGAGAGGAGGAAGAAAAAGAGGTGAAGTTGTGAAAGTGATGAAATGAGTAAGATGATGATCTTGTGGTTATTTAAAAAGACCTTCCAACACCTCGATATAATGTTTCTAAAGTAAATAACAAATCAAATAAACAAATGAAAGAAAATCAAGGTGGTGGCCCACCTTGTGACCGTCAACATTAGAGGGGGGGGGGGGGGTATTGGTTATGATTCAATGGTAAGTTAAGAAATTTTGTTACATTCTAAGTATAAGGTTTAGTGTTTTAGGTGTTATAATGTTTTAGGGTGTGTTATGATGTTCGGTGACCTTAACTAGTTTCGTAACACTAAAACAATGCTTCTAGTGAAAATTTGGTGTTTCGGATAGTGTCCGGTTGTTCGGTTGGTTACCAGTTCGTTAAGGTGTTAAATTGCGCAGTTTAGTGTGCTTTATGTTCCCTTTTATGGCAGTTTGATTCCCGACACTTAGGAAAGTATTCTGGACCATTAAACCATAATTCTACATTAAATTGTGTAGTTAAATGTGGATTTTTGCTGAAATATGCAGAATTCTGCATTTTTTGTGAGTTTTAGGCACTTTCCGGCAATTTAACTATCACTCGGAAGGCAGTTTTATGATCCCTACTTTACTACACACTATACTAGTGTAACTCTTAATTTCGGGCTCATTCTGTGTCTTAACATCATGTCTGTCTGAGTACTGAACTCCCGTCAGTACTTCTAGTTTGTCTGATAACTATGCTAACTTTGTTTTGTGCGCTAATTGTATCACACTATGTTTCATGCAATAATGATAAGAAATCATGCAACATGTAATGCACTTGTATGTATATGACAGTAATCAGAAAATCATTCATGTCATTAATTTAATCAGACACAATTATTAAAGCACAAAGTACTGTTTAATATTGTACGGATACATTGAAAATTGTCAGTTGTCATATCTAAGGAGCAGAAGGGTGGTCTAACAACCCGCTTTTTGGAAAGTCAAAGTACAAGTCTAAGTCAAAGGAAGAAAAGATTGCTAATTGCTATCTGTCACTCCTTGCTTAACTACTGGCTGTGCTTTTTGACTTGTAATCGAATCCTTTTATTTTTTTGCTTTAGTTGTATTATGTGGAGTATCTATTAATAATCGAGGTTTAATCGCATGTTTAATCGCTAATCGACTTATCTCTATCGCATCGCAACTCGAATTATGTGTTCTGGATATTGTTTTACGTGTGCGTGTTATTATGTGTTTCTTGTTCATGTTATGATTATGTCAAGGTGATTAATTGCAATCGCAATCACAATTCTATCGCAACGCAATCTAATCGCAGAGGCTAAACGCAAGTTATTTATAGTGATTGTATGTTAGATATAGTAGTTAGGTTATTTGTGTGACTAATGGGTAATACCATCGCGTCGCTCACTCGAAACGCATCGCAACGCTCAACACGCAAAACGAAACGCCGAAACTCAACTCGTCGGACCAATTCGATCGAATGGCCAATCGATCAAATGGCCGTCCGATCGGATTGTCATCCGATCAAAGTGCCATATGATCGGTGCGCCTTCCGACACTTGCTCCTCCTTTCCCTTTTTAGCAATCTATAAATACCCCCCTCACTTGTGATGTGACAGCTCTCCCTCATTCGACCAGCACGCTCAAGGCCTTCTTTCTGTCGATTTCTCACGATTCTTGTAAGTTTTCAACTCAAATCTTGTACTTCTATGATCTACACACACTTCTTCATCATTTTCACCTTTGAATCTTAACTTTTAACCGTGAAATCAACGGATTTGAGGTGTTCTAATATGATGTCATCATGGGGTTCTTAGGAACTTCAAGTTTTGGCATCATTCCACCAAGAACAACTCGGATCTACATGATTTCCACATGATTTAACACTATTTTCATCTAGATTCAAACTCTTTCATGCCTAAAAGGATTGAAAGATGATTTCTAACTTTCTTTCAACTCTTTTACACTCAATGCACTCAAAACCGATAGAATCGGAGCTAGTTCGGGCCTTCTACTTGTTCTCTAGTGAAGTGTCGGTCCCAGATCTGAATTCTATCAACGAGACAACCGAATTCGGGCTGAACATGAACAGCCGTCAAAGAACAGTTGACCGGTCGGATTAGGGTGATTCCTGTTCGATCAGACGACTTGGGACTTGACGAGGTTCCGTTGTTTGGTACGTTGCCATACCATCTCAAGCAAACCGCAAAACTTATCAAAATCAGCAAGTTCAAGACGATCAGATCGTTGGGACGGATTGCCGTCCGATTGGATTGCCATCCGATCGAACGACAATCCGATCGGATTGCACTTGAAATTCAACACTTAAACATTTTGCAATTTCCAAAGATCATTAGTTTCTAACGGATTGCCATCCGATCGGAAGACCATCCGATCAAATGACAATCCTGCTGTGAACTTGTTCTCACTAAGTGTCTAGCCGATCGGATCGCCATCCGATCGAACGACCGTCCGATCGAACGACCTGAAAGGTAGAGATTGTAACACCCCAACCCGGGGCAGGTCGAAGCGTCACTATTACGAATATCATATCCAAAACACATCCACTTAATATAAGATAGGATTCAAGGTGACATACACGTCTCAAAATTCCCTAAGTCTTAAGTTCATTTCAAAGTACATGATTTAACAAAATTAAAGAGTCTTTAAATACTCTTGAACATCCATTAGTCTCTCATTACTGATTCCCCATATTATCCCTGATTACCTGTAAACAAGACAAGAAAAACACAAAAAAAGAAAACTACGGCTGAGCCAAAGAATTGCGCAGTAACGGAAAGAACAATAGTACAAGTAAGGATGGACGAAAAGAAAGAAACACAAAACGATATTGAAATAATGAATCCAATACGGGTACAGAAATTAAACTGAAGTAGATGTTGAACCAAACCAGAAACATGCGTCTAAAGTATAATTGGCACAGTAGCGGACGGATCACATCCTATCACAAACGTATCAGACGCATATACTTATTAGGTGACCTTGAATGTCACAACAATAAATCATGTAATAAGGAAGCACCCAGAGCCAAATACAAACTGGTACACAGCTAGCTAGTCCATGCACCTATGAGATGGTGAGTGTGGCGTTCACCCGTTATTCCATCTCCACACAACAAACTCAAACTCGGAACTAAGATCGATCTATACGCCTCTAGGGGCCAAGGTGCTACACGAGCACAAGCTAGAGACGCCGTGACTTTTATTACGCACTCTCACGATAAGTGTCATGTCGTTGACGCCCAAACGGCAAGCCAGACGCTCGGGTGACAGAGTACAAAACTAATGCCATGCAAATAACTTACAACTGAAAATAATACTAATAGGAGCATGCGACCATGAGTACAAGTCTAAGGTATGGCATGTTACATCACACTAATAATCATACAAACAATACCATATTGATTCAGATAACACATCACATATCAAACGGTTAACGGGAACACACAAAAATCCGTACTACAAAGTGATGGATATGATAAAAATACTATGATGTCAGAAATAGGAATCCGTACCTTGTCTTAGCATGCAAAGCACAAATCCAAATCGAGCGATCCTCAATAATTATGCCAACCTAAATCCCGTTCTACGAGATTAGTTTTGTTTTAATTTATTTATTTATTTAAATTAAGAGATCTTTCGTTGGATTTCCTGACGATCGCGAACAAACTTTCCTGACATAATTTATTAACATATGCTTTCGGTTCATACTCACCACAACTTGTTTAATCAACTTAACATATAAAAATAATTTATAATTTATCTACTCATTTAAACTTGCACTATAATTTACGTAGGTCTTTTAAAAAAAAGAAATTGTACAAAATATAAGTTTCTACCATTCTTAACGTCCTTGCAAATTTACAAATAGTATATGTGTTTAGAATACTTGTCATACAAATTTATATCTTATTTAGTAAAAATATAATCTTTATAAAATTTTGAGATATACATATGATAACTAAAAAAATTCAACATAATTATTAATTTTCTTTTATAAACAGATAATTTGTCTAAGTGATGTGTTATATATAAACGAATTTTACAATTCTAATTTTTAAGTATTAGATGTCCACTTGCAAAAATGTTTGACACTACATGAGTATATTTGACTCAGATCATTATATAACCAAAATTTCAATGCATGTTAACATTTAGATTATTGACATTTAAATGATTTATAAGTTAATAATACTAAAGTTTTAATACATTACATCATACACATATGGATCCACACATATTACTGACACACACATTCTAACACATGCATGCACACATCACATACATTACTAACTCTTTTCAAAAACACACTGCATCGATATGCACATACATAAATAAATCAAACACACACATGCAACACAAACCAAACTTTCAGACTCACACACACACAAACGCACACACTTACACACTCGACACATAACAAACACCTACCTACACAACTAGCACTCGCTCGTACATACAAATACACGGTTGATGACACCCTCTCGGATCAATTATCACACACACAATACCCATTTTCGATTTCGTGTGTCGCCGGATATTTAATCAACCATAAACAAACTCCAACCCTCGATCGCCGGAGACAACCCACCCTTAACTCAAATCGGAAATCTCTAACTAAAACATATTAATAACAAAGGTAGTATGTTCGTTTACCTCATAGATCGAAACAAGGAGCGATGTGATGCCGGAAGACGTAAGTCGCTACGGTGGTCTGTATGGCGGTTTAAAGTGGTGGTATTGGTGTGTGTGGGACGGTTGAAAACACGGCAGTGTTTAAACCCCGTCGAGTCCTTAGTGGTATAGGGTGGCGCAATCAAGTCGGTTTGCGGTGGACTCGAAACATGGTCGGCGATGTGTGGTCCAGGTAGATTCACGGTGGTGGTTCGGTTTTATGCGAGAAAGAGGAAGAAGGCTGATGTGTATGTATGTATATGTGATATGTATCTCTTAGAGTTGGTTTATAAAATAAGATAAACTCATGCATAGTCATGATGTTTTTGGATAAAGTCAAATGAAGACTCAAGAACCAGTTGGTGTGACCTGGTCAGAGTAGAGCTTCAGATGACCTAGCAAGAAACCTGCAAGATCACAAGAGAACAAGCACACCGTTAGCCTCGTCACAGGGAGGGGGGCCTCTCTGTGACCAAGCTCGGGCGTGAGAATAAGTATTTGTGAGGAGGAAATAGGTCAGGGAGAGAGAGAGAGAGGAGAGTTTAGAGAGAGAAAGTAACGATTACCCATTTTGGAGATCCAAGTATGGTATTTATAGTCTTTGGGTATGCTGACGTGGAGAGTTAGTTATGGTCGGACCAGTCGCTATCATGGCAGTTATGGCTGTGGGACCCAGTTAGTTATGGCGTACCAACGAACTTGATCGTTCCGTCTATGGCTTGAAGTACGGTCCGACCTTGATGCATTATGACTCGGTAACATGTTTGGGGGCGATTCGGTCCGACTAAGGACGTATCCTCATCAAGTCCCCCTAGTTCGTAGCGTTTCTTAAGTAAAAGCTTCGAACTATAACGGCGTGATTTTGGCGGGCTGATTGCCTGATTTGTCGTTTTGCTAATTTTTGAATTTTAAATTTGAGCGGTGACTTTCGTGGGTGACTGACAGTCATTTTAATTTCTCCCTTGACGTGACGTTTGACATGCGTCAGTTGTCATGACGTGTTACTCCTTGGTTGGCTGCCTTTTTGAGGCCGTGTATTACCCTTATAAAAAGGGAAAAAGTAACTGTATTTTCACTTTTTACCTCATCTTCTTCACCCCTTTTCTCTGAGACAGACGGTTTGCGACACAGGTTAGTTTCTTCTTTATATAATGGCGAAAAATAACTTGTCCGGTTGCTTTAACGTTTTGAATAAAAATGGTTTAGCCTGGTACGTCGAAAGATATGCAATTCCTGCATCTTTACACCCCGTTCTCCCAAAAAAGGACACGCCTATTTACCCGTTTCCTCCGGGGAAGATAGGGGTTTACACTCGTCTGTTCGACTATTGTAACTACCGTCTTCCCCTGACGAAGTTCTTGATCGGAGTCCTTACGTTTCACGAGGTTCATCTTTCTCAAATGAACCCCTTAGGCCTTGCCAAGGTGTGTCATTTCGAGTTGGCTTGTCGTGGTTTGGGATCCGACCCGGACTTGGATGTGTTCCGGGCTTTTTACAAATTGAACCGGTCCGGTAACTGGTATACCTTCGAGGTTAGAGATAAAAACTCCTGCTGTTATACATGGATTACTACTAGCATAAAGGATTGGAAAGAACGCTTTTTCTATGTTGATGATCGGTGCGTTCCGGAGTTTATGGTATGGAGGATAAAGAAGACGAAACTCCCGCCTCTTCTTCCTGAAGATTTCGAATATGATAGAGATTTATATGCAAACTTGATTAAAGAAGCGGGTCGCATACAAAGTTATCCGGAACACATTCTTGTTATGGGACGGATCAGCACGATTTGGGCCGAACCGGAGTGGTATCCCACCCTTAGGTGGAATGGAAAGGGTTAGTCATGTCTTTACTTTTGATACGGTGCTCGTCGCGTCGTTCGTATAATTATGTTATTTTTATTATATTTTATTTTTTTACCTTTCATTATGCCAGACTTCGGATATTATTTGCTTGCTTGCTTTTTTCGCAGTCATGGGTTTGAGAGAAGCTTTAAGACTGAAGTCCTTTGATTCCAAGGAGCTTGAGATCCGAGCTACTAAAACGCCGAAAGGTGATCCTCCGTACCTCAATGTGGTGCAAGATAATCTTTACCCGATTCGGGAACCTGAGGCTCCGGATAACCAGGGAAATTCGGCTGGTCAAGGAGGCTCCGGTTCGGCTCCTGCGGCTCAGATAGTGGATACTGCTCCGACCCACACTGTGGCGGTGACTGGTGATACGAAGGGTAAGAGAACTAGCTCAAGCGGAACGAAAGGGTCCGGATCTAAGTTTGTGATCGAAGATGAGGGAGTCCATCTTTCCGTTGGTGACGAAGATGTGCGTGATGAAGGTGTACAAAAGGGTGGTGATGAGGAAGAAGATGAAGAAGATGAGCATCCTCAGGCAAGCTTGAAAAGAAAACGGGCTGCTTCGACTAAATCTGGTCCGAAACCCAAGCAGGTGAAAAGGAAGAAAACAGATTTTAAGACTATCACTTTAGATGATGTGGATGACCAGGTTACCGAATATTCTACTGCCGGGGGCGTACTGGAGAATTTGGATTCCCATCTTCACGGAGGTCGTACCCCAAGGGATCGTCCGGTGAGCATTCCATTGAGCCCCTTGTCCTTCGGAGGGGGAGCTACGAAGGTTGTCGATGATACTCATATGCTTGATCCATTGTCTTTCAAGAAGATGAATCCTTCTCCTTCGGGTAAGCTTACGACTGGGGTTGCTTCTAACGTTTCAAGGCCGAGTCCACGTCCATTTGATGGTGGGGATAGTGCCTCTTCTTCCCCTTTGTGGTTTAAAACTGAGGCTGCTTTCTTGTCCCGGGAGTTAGGTTCGGACGACGTAGGAGACATGGACTCAGCTCGAGCTCTGGAAAGGTATGTACCCGAGTGGTCGCTGGTGAATAAAGATAGAATTGGGGACGCATTGTCAGCAAAGATGGCTCTGTTTCACCTTGGGACTCCGGCCGAGCATGCACATTATCGGAAGATGAGTGGTCCGGAGCTTGGAAATGCAGTAATGCTGAATCAAGCTCAATCAAATTCTTTGGTGGTGGAAACTTATAAGCGCTGGATTGAGTCGGAATCAAATTGCAGCAAGCTTGAGCGTGAAGTTGCTAATTTGAAGAATGAAGACAACGTCCGATCGAAGACGAAACAGGAGCTAAGCTCTCTCCGATCTCAAATTGAGCGTTTAAAGGAGCAAAACTTAGAGGCAAAAGAAGTTAACAAATCTACCCAGGCTTCGGCTGCGGCTGCTTATGAGGCTCGAGACAAAGCTCTTCAAGATTTGGAAACTTTCAAGTCGAAATTCACTGATCTGGAGAAAAAATTATCTGGTGTGGAGAAAAAACATGCGGCTGAGCTGAAGGAAATGCAGGCATCTCATGATCAGCTTCTGGCCGATTATCACCGCTTGGTTGATGGTATGCTCATAATCCATTTTTTTATTGCTTCTCTTTCCTGCTCATTGAACCTTGTTTTTCTTCAGTTAAAGACGAATTAGAGAGGGCTCGTGACAGGGAGATTGAGTCACATAAAACAACGATCGATGAAGCGAAGGAGATGTTGATTCGCTGTGAACGTGACATGGTTGAATCGTATGCCCAACTGTCGGAGCTCATGCTTACCAAGCAATGGTTCTTGTCAGATGGAGTCGCATGGGTAGTCAGATTGGTGCATCAAAGCCCGGAGCTGGAAAAAGTTATTGCAGACTTGGTGAACAATGTGAATGCGGTTGGGGCGAATGAAGGTATCAAGCACGGCTTTGAAGCCGCTAAGGGCTCTTTTCGGTCCTTTGAAGAGGTCCCAGGGTATGATGATGGTGCCCAAGATAAGCTAAATGCTGTGATTAAGGCTTTTGAAGACTTTCACATCTCCGTGCTTGGGAAGGTTGCAGATTTGGTGGACAAACCTTTGTCCGTTATTAAGCAACAGAGTGAACTCCCCATAGTGAAGGAAAACTTTGAAGCTTAAGATTCGATCTTTCTTGCCATATAACTTTTGACTTTCGTTCATCATTATGACCGTGCAATTTTAAATATCTGTTTCTCTTGGCATGTAACCATACAATTTATTTTTTGCTTGAAATATTCGATTGACATGTATGAAATCACGACTTTAGTAATAGTCATTCGTTCCTGGCTACTTAGTTCTTAGTTTGCGTCCAAACTTCACTGTTCGACCAGGTTTTTTATTCGGTCATCTTAGGTGACCGGAACACAGTAAGAAATTTTTGATTTCTTTTGCTTGAGTAAATTGCTTATAATCGAGCCATTTTTAAATATGGGCTGTTTTGCTTAACAGATTCTGTTATTTTTATCTGAACTGTTTAAGCCTTCTCGATCGGCGCGAGGCATGGGTCGAGGCCCGTTTGTGCACATTTATAAAATTGTTCGAACTTATACGTATGCTATTCTTTATACTTATAAAAATTCAGATCGCTTTATTCACTGATCATAAGTCCGGGGAAAACCCTCCCGATTACAAGGAAAATGGGAAATTGTCGGGGCATTACCCTCCCGATTTACACATGGAAATTTGAAATAAAAACAAGAACTAGCGATCTTTTCTAGCCGTAACAGGCTATTCACATGAAACATTTCTTTAAATGTACCCCGTTCCACGTTCGGGGTACGGGAGTTCCGTCAATATTTTCCAATACGTACGAGCCCTTGTCGCTGGCTTCTTTGACTCGGTACGGTCCCTCCCACTTAGGGGTTAGCTTGCCAGGAGTTTCAACACGGCTCGCATCATTGTTTCGGAGCACATAGTCTCCGACCTTGAACTTGTAGAGTTTGGCCCGAGCGTTATAGTACTTCTCAATCTTCTTTTTGTATCGGGCTTCTTTGATTGCCGTCATGTTTCGACGCTCTTCTAACAGGTCAAGGTTGGATCGGAGTTCATGCTCATTTTCCTCCCAATTCTTGCACCTCTGGTTTGGGAGTCCGATCTCAGCGGGAATCACTGCCTCGGTACCGTAAGTGAGACTGAACGGTGTTTCTCCATTGCTAGTCTTGTGCAGTGTTCGGTGCGCCCATAAAACGTTCGGCAACTCGTCCGCCCAGCCTTTTCCCTCGTAACCGAGCCTCCTCTTTATCCCATCGACGATTCGTCGATTTATCAGTTCGACCTGCCCGTTACCCTGGGGGTGGGCAACCGAGGAAAAGACTTGGTTAATTTTTAGATTTTCACACCAGCGCTTAAATGGGTTTTCTGCAAACTGCTTTGCATTGTCGCTTATAATGTAGAGTGGAAGACCGAATCGGCATACGATTTGTTCCCAGAAGAACCGTGTTACGTTGTAGCCGGAGATGATTGTAAATGGTCGAGCTTCCACCCATTTGGTGAAATAATGCACCGCGACTAACAGGTATTGAGCGCTTCCGCTTGATCTTGGAAAAGGCCCGACGATATCAACGCCCCAGTTTTGGAAGGGCCATGCAGCGGTTACCGGTATCATCTCATTCTTGGCTCGGAGGCTCGGAGGCTGATTGGTGCGCGCTTTTGGCACTCATCACACTGTTGGAGCTCTTTTACTGCACTTTCATGCATCCCGGGCCAGTAATACCCTGCATTTTTTACCTTCGTCACAATCATCTTAGGTCCGGCATGGATGCCACAGATGCCATAGTGTATTTCCCTGATGATATAACTGGCTTGCTCCGGGTCCAGACACTTTAACAGAGGTCCGAGAAAAGTCTTTCGGTATAAGCTTCCTTCTTGCATCTGGTATTGAAGAGAGTTGATTTGGACCTTTCTTGCTTCCGCTTTGTCGGTTGGCAAAACGTCATGCACCAAGTAGTTAACTATTGGTGTCATCCACGTTTGCGATGGTGCTTCGACCTGCATAACCTGCGGAGTTGCAATTGAAGGTGTAGTTAAAACTTCCACTCTCACTTCTTTGGCTAAGTGACTGAATGATACCGATGCCAACTTGCTCAAAGCATCAGCCTTCTTGTTCTTGCTACGGGGAACATGCTCGACCTTACATGCTTCGAATGATGCCATAGCTTGCTTCACCTGTTCGAGATACTCGATCATGTTTGCTTCCCTCGCCTCATATTCTCCGTTTACCTGATTCGCTTCGAGCAACGAATCTACATGGGCTACAACATTTTTAGCTCCGACTTTCAGCGCTAGACGTAGGCCAGCTAAAAGGGTCTCGTATTCGGCTTCGTTGTTTGAACTCTTAAACTCTAGCCGGAGCGCATATGTTACATCCGTTCCATCTGGGTCGGTGAGAATTAGGCCCGTGCCTGCTCCTTCGGAACTAGAGGCTCCATCGGTATACAAGGACCAAGGCTTCTCTGGAGCTTTTTCAACTTCTTCCCTTCCTTTATCTTCCGGAATTTCAACTAAAAAATCGGCTATTACCTGCCCTTTCAACGGTCCTTTGGTTCGAAAAGTGATATTGAATGCACCCAACTCGATTGCCCATTTTGCCATTCGACCTGAAACTTCGGGTCGACAGAGGACGTGCTGGATTCTCTGATCCGTTCGTACTTCGATTGGGTGGGCTTGAAAGTATCGGCGAAGTCTTCTCGAAGCATGGACTAGTGCCAGGGCCAATTTTTCCAAGTTTGAGTATCTTGTTTCGTAATCTTTTAACGTTCGGCTTACGTAATAAATGGGGATTTGCTTCCCGGTACGGTGAGCAACTAGCACCGCACTGATAGCTCCAAACGACGCGGCTAAGTATACCGTTAACACCTCATCTTCTTCCGGTACGGTGAGAGTTGGCAAAGTGCCCAGACAGGTTTTAAGTTCTTCGAAAGCTCGTGAGGCTTCTTCCGTCCATTTAAACTCCGATCTGAAGCTTTTTCTGAGAACATCCATGAACGGGAGCGACCTGTCTGCTGCTTTTGACAAGAACCGATGGAGAGCAGCCAACCGTCCATTTAAGGACTAAATTTCTTTAACCGACGTCGGAGACTTCATTGTAAGAACAGCGTCAATTTTGTCTGGGTTGGCCCGCAAGCCTTTTGACCCAATCATGACTCCCAGAAACTTACCTTCTTCTACCCCGAACGTACATTTTTTGGGGTTAGCTTCATGTTGATGCTTCGGAGTCGGGTAAACGTTTCAAGTATGTCTTTTAGCATGGTGGCCTTATCGTGACTTTTGATCACGATATCGTCAACATATACTTCTACGTTTCGCTCAATTTGGGCTTTGAAGGCCTTGCTCATCAAACGCTGGTACGTAGCACCGGCGTTTTTCAAACCGAACGACATCTTAGTAAAACAATACACTCCTTCATTGGTGACAAAGGCTGTCTTATCCTCATCTTCGACCGCCATTTGTATCTGATGGTATCCCTTGTAGGCATCCAAAAAACATTTCAACCTGAACGTGGCGACGGAGTCAATCTTCTCATCAATCTCCAGTAGAGGAAAACAATCTTTCGGGCACGCATTATTTAAATCGGTGAAATCAATGCACATTCTCCATGAATTATATTTTTTCCGCACCAAAACGGGATTTGACACCCATGTTTGATACCGGACTTCTCGAATGATTCCCGCGTCTAAGAGGCTCTTAACATCTTTTGCAATGGCTTTGGCTCGATCCGGCGCCATGCGCCTTTTCCTTTGTGCTATTGGTTTGATTGATTCTTTTACGTTCAGGTGATGTTGTGCCATAGATCTGGGGACTCCTTGCATATCGGAGTGCTTCCACGCGAAAACGTCTATCGAGTTGCTTAACAATTCCCACAGGAGCTTCTTTGTTCGTTTTGGGAGCTGAGCACCAATAGCTACTTGCTGTTCGGGAAAATCCGGGTTGATCGGCCAAAGTTCCGTAGGTACTTCGGACTTCTTGGAGCTCGTTTCCGCTGCATGTCTAACTTCGGCGACAAACAACTTGACTCTGAGAAAATAGTAGCAACTCCGGCCTCGGTAGGGAATTTAATTGCTCCATGTATTGTTGAACTGATCGCCCCAAGAGCTCTTAACCCAGATCGTCCGAGTATTATGTTATGCGATGAATGAGTACCAACAACCAGGAAGGTTAGTTGGACCGTCCTGCTTTTATCACCCTCTTTGAATGTGGTCGGAAGGGTAATCTGTCCTATCGGACGGACCACCTCCCTGGAGAAACTGATTAGAGGGGTGGAGACTTCAATCAACCTCTTCTTTACTTGGGGGTTCAGCTACTGGAAACACTGTAGATACATGATTTCAAAGGCGCTTCCTCCGTCCACGTAAATTCATCGGACCAGATGTCCGGCAATGACGGCCGAAATTGTAATTGGTCCGTCCCGAGCATCGTCTGGATCGACCGGAGGGAAGTATGTTGGTTGGTGCATCCATGCTGCCATATGCTGGTTCGACCGTTTTACCCCTCTTGATTCGGTTGACCGGATCATATTGATTCCGGGCTCGGTGTTCGGATTATCAATTGCTGCTGTTGACTTCTTCCCATCTTTCACTTCTTTCACAAGGTGCGAGAGTTTACCGGATCGTACGGCCTTTTCGATTTCTTGCTTCAGAGCCCAACATTCATCAGTTGTATGACCCTTTGTCTCGGTGATATTCACAATATTTCTTGGAGTGCCTATCCGAGGTAGGTCGTTGCTTCGACAGTGTGGGGAACCGAGTAGTCTCTGTACTAAGAATTTCGCTTGGTGATTTGGTGAGCTCGGAAAAGGTGTTGAAACGCACGTTTCCTGTTCGGAAACTGCTTCGATCTGACTTCTGATACGGGCCACGGTTTCTGTTCCAACTGCTGCTTCTATCTTTTGGTGGCGACGCATTGCGTCTCCACGAAGTGGTCCGAGCCTTGGCGTTTCTCGCTGTAGTTTCATTCGGCTGACCGAAGGCACTCTTTCCCCGAACGAAAGCTCGAGCTCTCTCCATAAGCGTCTCCATAGTTTTTGGGAGATCTTCATGGAGTTTCTCCACAAGCTGATTGTTCCGAACTCCGTGGCAGAACCCGGAGACTCGGAGCTGGTCAACCGCTCCACTTATCTGCATGCTTTTTCGATTGAAACGATCGATAAAATCTTCTACAGACTCGCCGCCGCGGTGCTTTATATGGTGAACCTCGGTAATGTCCTTCTTTCAGCGTCGCTGCTGACAGAAGTTTTGCAAGAAAATACGCCGGAAATCCTCAAAGTGGTCGATCGAACCCTCTGGCAACCCATCAAACCAAACCCTTGCCAATCCGGTGAGAGTTTGGGCGAACATAAGACACCAAGCCGGCATAGGCCACTGCTCGACCTTAGCCGCTCCGGCAAACGCGAACATATGGTCATCCGGATCAGACGTACCATCGTAAAACTTCAATGTAGGAGGCATCTTCAGCTTAGCTGGGAGTGGGGCATTGACGATCCGTAGCGTAAACTTTGATTGGGAAGTCATAGACGTGGGGTGGTATGGCATGAGCAGCTCTTGATCTTGGGAGTTTAAACCCATAGATCCCTGGAGAAACAGGTCGTTTAGACCGTTATTCATCGGAGCACTTGTAACCGAAGAAAATTGTGTAACGTGTGTTATAGGAGTGGAGATCATAGAACTTACCAGAGAACCGGAAGCGAAGGGTCCAACGGAGACGGGGTTTCCCCCTGGATAGACGTTGTTAAACAAGTTTGCTCGGAGACTTTGCAGCATCTCGTCTCGCTGTTGTTACTGCTGTAGCTGACGCAATAAATCGGCATTCCTTAAAAGGAAGGCGTTGTCGAAGTTAGGTAATGGCGTGGCAACCGGGGCAGTAACAGACAGCGTGGTGACAGAGCTTCCGCCTACAGGATTTGCAGCTGGAGGAGCCGACGCGGATCCTATCGAAGCTATTGAGGCAGCAACTGCTGGTGAAGCAGTTGTGGAGTTAGCGTTTCCTTCCCATATATCATTGTAGGACGGGAAAGTGCTGGTGGAGACTGCTGTCGTGAATTCTGCCATGATTTCAAATGAACAAAAACGAGGAAGCAAATTATGTGAATTCGAGAGGATGGCGCCACTGAAGACTCAAGAACCAGTTAGTGCGACCTGGTCAGAGTAGAGCTTCAGATGACCTAGCAAGAAACCTGCAAGATCACAAGAGAACAAGCACACCGTTAGCCTCGTCACAGGGAGGGGGGCCTCTCTGTGACCAAGCTCGGGCGTGAGAATAAGTATTTGTGAGGAGGAAATAGGTCAGGGAGAGGGAGAGGAGAGTTTAGAGAGAGAAAGTAGCGATTACCCATTTTGGAGATCCAAGTATGGTATTTATAGTTTTTGGGTATGCTGACGTGGAGAGTTAGTTATGGTCGGACCAGTCGCTATCATGGCAGTTATGGCTGTGGGACCCAGTTAGTTATGGCATACCAGCGAACTTGATCGTTCCGTCTATGGCTTGAAGTACGGTCCGACCTTGATGCATTATGACTCGGTAACATGTTTGGGGGCGATTCGGTCCGACTAAGAACGTATCCTCATCATCAAACAAGGAAAATGTTATGGGTAAGTTGCAGGTAAAAACATGCTAAGCATGTATGGTGTATTATTATTAAATTCCCATGCCATAATTTCTTGCGTAAAGGAGAAAAAAAAGTATGGGAGTCGCACCAAAATTTCAAGCATAATTATTATACTTGTTAACTTAGCTAGTTTCTTTTTAACTAGGTAAATATTTCAATTTCCAACACATACACGTTGTCGGTTAGACAAGATTATATATTGTTAGATGAAGTAGTCCCATACAAAGTACATATAACTTATCAAATTTTTGAATACACTATATATACATTTAGCCAGACTATATATATATGCACACACATTAACTATTTTTTTTAATATATATATCAGAGTAACTCACCTTAACTTATTTTAAATGTCAAGTTTAAATTATATACTAAATCTCAATGCAAGATTTTAACTTTTATAACGATTTAGGAAATTTTCAAGCGTTACAGAGATACTTCTATGTTTTCAAAATTCTACAACGAAAACTTCAAAATCACATCATACGCAAACACATCCATCCCAAACGAATGCCAATCCGAACGAATGGCCATCCAAACGGATGACCATCCGAACGGATTGTGAATGACCGTCCGTTCGGTTTGTCATCCGATCGAATGACCATTCGTCACTTGTTCACTTTTCACCGTTTAACGCACCGTTCATTCGCTTATGCTATCGTAAACTGTTCAGGCTAATCACTCTAGCGCTCCCTTCAATCCATTAACTTCCATCGCTGTGAGTATACCCGGTCCCTTTTTGCTTTACGCACTTTTGGGTGTTACATACGTTACTTATTCTAAATCACATCGACACACAACGCAAACACTATTTATACGCTGACCGTTATTGCATGATACGTGTTACTAGATGAATGCTTGTATGTTATGTTAACACAATGATTGTTGCCTGACGCCTTAGCAACGATAGTACTATAATTTGGACTCAGCACCTGTCGTGGTGTCACACCCCAACCGATGACGGAAACATCGGGATGAGACGAAAACTAGATTGCAAGAGATATCATAACACTATGTGACAATATTAATTAAATCCAATTTCATAAATGACTAAAATCCAAATACAACGTTTCAAATAAAGACAAATTGCAACAAACATTGTTTATTATTGAAATGAGTATCTAAGTCCGTCCTAACCTGCTTTCTTCTTCATCTTGTCTATCAACTTGCAACATGTATTAAAATAGAGTTCAATGCAAAAGCAAAGACGAGTATACAAGTTTTGATACATAGCATAAAAATGGTTTTAAAATAGTCTAAGGCTCGTATCCAACATGAATCACAATATGCAAGTTACTAGTATGTCGTAACGGTGTCAAGTATATGTTCAAACCCAAGAATCCAATGCGTTAAAATAGCCTATCCCCGGTTAGAATAAAGGGAGGTTAACATGTTTGACTTAACAATACCCCAAGAATCGTGGGCGGTGCATTATTCCTATAGCGCTATAATTGTTAAGGTAGGCTTGTACGAAGTTAATGAGCATATAGACACAAAAGTTTAACATCACATACGAGATTAACAAGCATTATATAGTTTCATGTTCAAATATGGATAGAGAGTGATTCAAATAGTTTCAAAGTTTCGTGAGTTTAATATAGAATACATGTTGCACCCAAAAGTGTTTAAAAGTAGAAATGGGTTCGAGTATACTCACAGAATTGCTAAGTCTTCCGATTATCCAAGTGTTGACGAGTGTAAGAGATTAGGAGGAAGGAACACCGAAGTCTCGAGTTTATGAGTGGTTGCGATTGCGAACGAGAGGGTTTGACTTAGATATTTAAAATGTCTCGAACTCGTTATTATTTATAGGTAAAAAAAATAAGAAATTCTAATATTTATTGTTTATAGATTAAATATTTAAATATTTTATTTTATCATAAAAATTAACATTAGTGTTATAAAAGAATTATAATAATTTGTTAAGTAATTATGTTAATTCTATATTAAAGGCTTTATTTAAAGAAAGGAGTTAATCAATAAAACTTTTGGATTTGAATTATACTTACAATTTCTAAAAAAAAAAGGTTTAAGAAGATAAATTTTGGTTTATATAAACATGTTTCAAAAAGAAAACAGATTGTATAATAAACTTTAGTTTACATATAAACACGTTTTGTTTAAAAGAATACATGTTTTGTTTTGCGGATTCTTACGAAAAACGGACAGAGTTTCCTTTGTTTTTGGACGATCCCGACAACTCCAAGTGTCGATTTATATTTTCAAAATTCAACAACATATATTAAACTCACGTCAAATGCTAAAATATTTAAACGTCAAGTGTAACGGTCCGAGCTTGTTTAGTATTAAAATATATAAACAAAATACTATATATAAAAAAATAATGGTGTCGCAAATGTTATACCAAGTCTCACGAGTAACCCGTGTTGACCAGTTGAATGGTTTGACCGAAGCCGACCAGGTTAGACCGTTTGACTGTCTTGACCAAGGTTGACCCGAACTCTGCCGAGACTCGAACCCACTTTCAGTCGAGCTGAATGATATTTACCCTCTCTGCATGATTCCCATTTGACCCGTTTTGACCGGTCAAACCGAACCGGATTAAAACGGAATTTGAGCCGAACCGAGACTGGACTAGGATTCGAATGAAACCAAGTTAAACCCAACCCGAAAAGAAATGAGATTCAAAACTGAAACTGATTTGAAATGAAATAGAAGTTTAAGCGGAGGAGACTTCAAGACCCATACCGGAACCGAGACTGAAAATAACCATGAGCCGAGACCCGAGTCACGCTTGAACCGATTATCAGACTGAAATGCCCAACCGGAGCTCGACCCGAACCCGAAACCAGCAGACGTGATCACCATCGCTCCTCCAGCCGTCGGCCACCACCATCACCGACGCCGTCGAACAGCGCCGCACCGACCGGAGACACACCCAACCTTTCTGAAACGAAAACGAAAAAAGAAAAAAGAAGCCTTTAACAGTGGAGTCGAACCGTCGATCTGAACAGAAACAAAGAGGAGGCATACTTACCGGAGAAAAGGCTTGAACTCGAACCATGTCTGCCGAAGACGAGAACGGGCACCTCTGTTGCTCCGTTGAGAAAACGGATGCCGGATTCGTGATCAGGGGGTTCGGTTTAGGGGGTACGCGCCTTCACTCGCCGGGAATCGGTCACCGGAGCTTCACCGGACCACCGTCCACGGTGGCCAGCCGCCATGTCGCCGCCGTACCTCCGCCAGCTCCGCTGGAAATGGAACGAGAGAGAAAGTTGCGTGTGTGTGTGTGTGTTTGTTTGGTGGTTTAAGTGTGTGTAGGGTGTGTGTGTTTAGCTTTAAATAGGAAGGGTTTGGTATATTGGGCCCAAGGCCTGTTAACTTGTTTCCAGCGTTTTCGAGCTGTCCGGTCGCGTCTACGAGACCTGTTTTCGAGCCCGAGCATCATAAAATGTCATATAACATTAGTTTAGGGTTAAAAGCATGAGAAGTTGGTGTCGGTAGTGGCGCGCTCGTTCGTTGTTCCGTTAAAACACGAAAAACGCGTCGTTTGTCATTTTTAATCAGTTTCACGCTCTGATTTCGATTGTGATAAAAATAATAAAATAAAATAAAAGCGAACATATATTTCCTAAAAATATAACAGCGGAAATTCGAGGCGTTACAGTCTCCCCTCCTTTAGGAAATTTCGTCCCGAAATTTATTTAGAAGGAAGACTTGAAAGGGACTTAGCAAAACGAAGATGATTGTTTAAAATTGAGGACTTGAAGTTTGTGACGTTTTGAGAAGTATGAAATTTGAAGAACGAAAACATAGGTTTGTAAAAGAGTTCGTTTGTCTAAAATGATTGAGATATAAAAAAAATGCATGTGTATATGTGTAAGACAAAGTGGGCTTAAATAGTTTCAAGTAACTCAAATTTGAGACGTATTAAAAATGTGTCGCGTTTAAGAGGGAAAATTTAGTATAAAATGGTTTTGGAGGTAACGACCAACTACGGGTGTTTACACATGGATAAATAATAGAAGGTAGCTTTAAAAGTAAGGAGGTAGATTAGGATTCGAACGTTTAAACAGACTTGATTGCGAACGGGGTTCGTAAAAAGGCAAAGAATCACGAAGAACAATGGACGTATAAAAGTGAACGATTGATTCTAATAAACGAATGCGAGTATAGGAATGGCATAAGTATTGGATAAACGGAAATAGTGTGTTAAGAATGAATTCTCGCCGTGGATAATCGGATATAATGCGTTTGCGAGTTGCTTTAAGTTTGTATTAGGTACAAAAGGTCTGTAAGACACTGAATTTCTCATGGCGCATTTTACGAAAGTTTGGTAACATGGTGAAAACACTTATATATAGGATGTACCAGCGGCATATCCACCGTGTTTTGACCATATTACGTCCGTCTCGTATTCGGTGTCATGTTACGTTCCGTGTTTTACCACACGCAGTAGTACACCCTATGGTTCTCATGCGCTTATTACTATAATCCCGTGTGCACCCGTGATTATACCAATCGCGCATGTTCCGCATAGCTTGCACTAGTTGCGTATGAATCAAGGTATACATAAATTTTGAAAAAAAAAAGATTGCGTGCGTATAGAAATGTAACATATAAGCGATGTTTGCGTTCCAAATAGTATAAGACCAACGTAAGCGAATCCCTCGGGTTTTGCTCGCTTATAGGTGCGAAAGTATAATTTTTTGTGTATAAATGAAGCATGAGCATAACATAAGTTAAAATATGAATACGCATGTGAGCATAAACACAATCACATGACAAAAGCGTGAGCACAAGTATAAGCATAACGTGTATGAAAAATGAGTATAAATGTGAGTACAAACATGAGTATAAGTATAAACACAAAGCGTATGAGTATGAATACAAGTATAAATATGAACATAAGATGTATGAGCATAGATACGAACGTGAATATAGGTGTAAAACATGAAGGTTTAAGTATGAATAAAATATATATGTGTGAATATAAGTGTAAACAAAGTTGTACAAGTGGAAATGAAAACATAAAATGTATGAACATGAATATGAATGTAGTATAAACATGAATGTAAGTACAACGTAACTGTATAATTGTGGGTGCATGTATAAACGTAAAACGTATGAATTTTGAATCATGAGTATAACATAAATGTGTAAGTGTGAACATAAGTGAAGGCATAAAATGTACAAGTATGGATGTAGGAAAATAATGATTTTGTTTATAGTATAAATCGAAATAAACGAGTTTACGCGCGTAAAAGATTAAAAGTTTTGAGTATGAAAGAGAAAGGGAACGAGTGACACGCGTGAGATTTTTGTGAGATATTGACTAACACGTGTAAAATATGCATATATAGTTGTTTGCGCAAAATGTGAAGTTAAATAGATAGGGTTGTCATAGAATGTAGAATCTAGTTTGTGAATGTAAGAGAGTATAAAACAGCTATTGGTTACGTGAAACGTACTTTGTAAAAAGAGTGGAAATGCTACTACAGTTTTAAAAATAATTTATATAAGTTGGGATTTTGTCGGTCCTTATGGAGTTTCCTTGCCCACGTTTTTGAATTTTATTGGCGTATCGAGTGAGGTTTTGAAAAATTCTAGGAATTAACAAGTTCACATCGTTTTAATTAACTTTGTATTAGAAAATTTTGAAGTTTCCACATTCTTGTGAAAAAGTTGATCCTTAGAAAAAGGAATTTGGTAAATGAACTTAGTGATTGTGAAAGGTGTCTTTAATAAAATGTTTTTGTTAATCTTGAAAAGAGTTTTGATAAACGATCGGGTAATATTTGTAATGTTTTGTATGAAAAGATTGTTTGATTATTAATTGAAAAATAACAATCTTTAGTATAATGATGCAAGAGGAGTGTGTTTAGTAATTACGTGGAAGTCGAAATTTTATTGGCAATGGATTTATTAGACCGACTAGATTAGTAAGTAGCATTTCGTGAAATTTTTGAAATTCAAAAAGTGAGCGTTTACGGTAATATTAAGAATTTCATGTATGTGAGTGAACATGAAAATAGGTTGTAGTATAAGAAGTAAGTTTAAATAAACAATGTATTTTGAAATAGGTAGGAATTTGACTAATGATAAACGATTTAGATATAAATATGATCGTGTTTATATAATATAGTATATTAAAAGGAAAGTATAGGTAACAATCACCTAGGTAAGGGAATCACCCCAAATCCGTTGGTGAGGTCGTTGTAAGATGAGAAAAGAAGCGGAGTTAATCGTCAAGGTAAAGAAATCACTCCTATCTTGACGATTATGTCTCCACTCGTTACAAAAGTGTGAATAAAATTACGTGAAATTATGCATGCTAATAGTGTATATTCGTTTGAAAAGTAATAGTATGATGTATGCGCAAAAGTAAAATCTTGAAAATGGTTCAAAATTGACAAGATGGAGTTTCATCATAAAAGATCGAAAATGATAAAGCGTAAGTTTGATAAAAAGGAACTTGGATGGTTCCAAAACGGAACGTTGACTAACCAAAGTGGTCGAAGAGTCTTTTGAATTTGAGAGCACGCTTGGCCTAATAGGTGAAACACTCTCGCCGACACGTCGGTTAAATGTATTTACCCTTCCGGTTATTACATGTTCCAATTCAATCGACAATTCGAGACTTGGCGGGATTTATAGAAATCAAGGAGTGGAACTAGTCGACAAGGTGCGGGTTTCACCCCTAACTTGACGACTTCGTATCCTAAGTGTGGTTGGTACTCGTCGGGTCAAATTAAATTTCGACACGTTGACGAGGGTCCACTAGAATTTAAATTTGAAATTTCCATTAAGATGTGGATTTCACTCCTAACTTAATGGTGAATTTCGTGCATAATAGAATAAAGCGGGATGAGAGTTGTCACACCCCCAAAATCCACCTGCGGAATACTACCGCTTGGAGGCGTGACTGACCAGGATCCAGCCACCAATCATATTGAACAAGCGTGTAAGTAGTTATAAAATCCAACCAATACAATTGGTGTCCTAACAAAACATAGTTTAAGTTGCAAGCGGAAGCATAACGTTTAAAACCAAAACATAAGTTTAATTGTTTCAAAGTTTAACATGGCACACAGCTGTCCATGCCCCACAACGACTCTCTTCCATGCAAGCTCCAGCTAAGTACCTATTGTCCTGCAAAGCATGTAGTAACGAGTCAACAACAAGTTGAGTGAGTTCACGGTTGGGTGTTCATTTTAAGTTGTTCCAAAAACAGCTTCCTTTAACTGGCATCCTGCCGTGGGGGTTACCCCATAGTTGAAAACGTGATTTGTTTACCCATTTACTCAGGCAATACCGCCGTGGGGGTTACCCCATGCTAGTTATCTGGCATTTCGGCAGTGGGGGCTACCCCATGTATACACTAGACTCGTTACCATATCGACTGCTGACTGTAGTCATGTTTATGTGCCCTGAACTGTCAATGTCTATCATCATTGACGTGCCCAGATCCATTAGTTCACGCCCGTCCTCTGCGGCACGGTGTGAACTCACCTTAGGTTCGCTCGGCAGATAAACAAAAGGTCAAATCGAGCTAATTGCGGTCAACCACATCCTAGTATGGTTACCACGCAAGTCAGATACAAACCAAGTAATGCACATACATTTTCTACACGTATACTAGCACGTTGCAACCAAGTGTTATTCATGGCAGTCCAATCAGTGTACAACATGCACATTCCACAATAACATATAAAGTCCAAGTATTCAGCCCAACTACCCAGGCCCGCAACCGTGCAAGTCCAACGGAAGATGATATCAGGTGGTCTCGAGTCGAGACTAGAGATCTCGGGTCGAGACGGTGCTGTCTCGGGTTATAGCCTTCATCACTCGAGACCTGGTGGTCTCGAGTCAGGTCTCGAGTCGCAACAAGACCAACGACCTGGTTTCAAGTCATGATGTTTGTGTGCTGGTAATGCGTGGTCTCGAGTCGAGACTAGGAGTTCTCGACTCGCAATCTGTGTCGCAACCGTGGTCTCGAGTTGTCATGTGATGGTCTCGAGTCGCAACCGGAGGTCTCGACTGGCATACCTGCTGATTGCTAGCATGTGTACTAACCAATAGAATTTCAATTTCATGATTTGGTGTACTATCCAATGAGGGTTCACAAACATGTTTCCTTGTCTAACAATTAATCAAATGGATCAAACAACCAGTTTTTCAAATATTCAAGGCACATTCATGTCATATTCATGTTGTTCATCATTAGGGTTTTTATCATATAACTTTGTGTATTAATAATCATGCGTTAAATCATTCTAAATTCAGAAATAATCTTTGTACATCATCATAATACACATGTTCCTCTAAACTGATTTATACTAGCATAATATACCTAGTTTAATGTACTATCAATCATCATCATCATCTAAACACATCCGAGAACATGATAGAGCTATATTGATACATTCTTCCATTTATTCATATATTGAGCTAGCATGATAATCAATCACTCACTCTATTTTTGTACACCATGAATCATTGTTTAGCAATCAAGCATCTACATCATTTACTCACTAACTCATACAAGGAGACAAGCATTCATTCATCAAGCACACATAACACTTAGTACATATTAAAACACTAACCGGTTAGGTTCTCTAAGTGTGAGGGTATGAAGAGTCGATGAGTGAACTTCCGAATGATGATCCCAAGCTCGATCCGAGAGTCCTAGTGTTGCCGGTTGGATCCGAGAGGAGGATGAGAGGAGAGGTGATGTTTGATCTCTAGGGTTTTAGTGAGAGAGAGAGGGAGAGTGTGTGTGAGAGTGGGTGTGAGTTGCCCAAAGAAATGGCAAGGTTGGTTATCATCAAGGATTATATACTTGTTCTAAATTGGTGCACCCTAATGGGCTTTCGGGTAGACTAAAGGGGTGCATGGCCCAACCGGCCCAACTGTTGCACTGTTCACTCGAGACCGCATGGTCTCGAGTCGGGTCCTTGGGTCTCGGGTTGCATAAACACACGCATACATACAAGCACAACACATAATCACATAAATTCACTTATATCATTCATTAAACCAATAAGTCAATTAGTCACATAACGTTCAAGCATGTTACATCAAGATACAATGAAGGGTTCTAAATCATGAGTTGTCACAAGAGTCGTTTACCAAATTGTGGGTTTCACGCCTATTTTGGTAAACTTGTCTTGTTTGTATAATATGAGTGTTTTCGAGTTTAAGAAAAATCGAGTAAAATGCTTTAAAAAAGGCGTATGTTAAAGGAATACGCAAACAAGTATAAACACATAAGAAGGCGCATCAAGAATGGTACATAAAGAATGGGACCATAAAACAAGTACTAACGCATAGAGAAATATGTCAAGAATACACATAAAGAATCGAACAATGGAACAAATATTAACACATAATAAAACAAGTATAGCATATCAAGTGTTAACACATAAGTGACATATATGCTGAAAATGTCAAAAGAGAACAAATAAAAGCAAATAAAGTAGCATGCAAATAGTTTCAAGCAAAACATAAGAATAAAGCTCTAAACTATAGACTAGGTTAAAGCATTCCTACTTTTCCTAATTCCCTATAGTTATGGCTCTGTACCAATCTGTCACACCCCAACCGATGGCGGAAACATCGGGATGAGACGAAAACTAGATTGCAATAGACATCATAATGCTATGTGACAATATTAATTAAATCCAATTTCATAAATGACTAAAATCCAAATACAACATTTCAAATAAAGACAAATTGCAACAAACATTGTTTATTATTGAAATGAGTATCAAAGTCCGTCCTAACTTGATTTCTTCTTCATCTTGTCTATCAACTTGCAACATGTATTAAAATAGAGTTCAATGCAAAAGCAAAGACGAGTATACAAGTTTTGATACATAGCATAAAAATGGTTTTAAAATAGTCTAAGGCTCGTATCCAACATGAATCACAATATGCAAGTTACTAGTATGTCGTAATGGTGTCAAGTATATGTTCAAACACAAGAATCCAATGCGTTAAAATAGCCTATCCCCGGTTAGAATAAAGGGAGGTTAACATGTTTGACTTAACAATACCCCAAGAATCGTGGGCGGTGCATTACTCCTATAGCGCTATAATTGTTAAGGTAGGCTTGTACGAAGTTAATGAGCATATAGACACAAAAGTTTAACATCACATACGAGATTAACAAGCATCATATAGTTTCATATTCAAATATGGATAGAGAGTGATTCAAATAGTTTCAAAGTTTCATGAGTTTAATATAGAATACATGTTGCACCCAAAAGTGTTTAAAAGTAGAAATGGGTTCGAGTATACTCACAAAATTGCTACGTCTTCCGATTATCCAAGTGTTGACGAGTGTAAGAAATTAGGAGGAAGGAACACCGAAGTCTCGAGTTTATGAGTGGTTGCGATTGCGACTCCTAGTGAAATAACGCACGAGTAAAAACTGGAACAATTCAAGAGAACGAACCAGAGGGTTTGACTTAGATATTTAAAATGTCTCGAACTCGTTATTATTTATAGGTAAAAAAATAAGAAATTCTAATATTTATTGTTTATAGATTAAATATTTAAATATTTTATTTTATCATAAAAATTAACATTAGTGTTATAAAAGAATTATAATAATTTGTTAAGTAATTATGTTAATTCTATATTAAAGGCTTTATTTAAAGAAAGGAGTTAATCAATAAAACTTTTGGATTTGAATTATACTTACAATTTCTAAAAAAAGGGTTTAAGAAGATAAATTTTGGTTTATATAAACATGTTTCAAAAAGAAAACAGATTGTATAATAAACTTTAGTTTACATATAAACACGTTTTGTTTAAAAGAATACATGTTTTGTTTTGCGGATTCTTACGAAAAACGGGCAGAGTTTCCTTTGTTTTTTGACGATCCCGACAACTCCAAGTGTCGATTTATATTTTCAAAATTCAACAATAATTCAACAACATATATTAAACTCACATCAAATGCTAAAATATTTAAACGTCAAGTGTAACGGTCCGAGCTTGTTTAATATTAAAATATATAAACAAAATACTATATATAAAAAAATAATGGTGTCGCAAATGTTATACCAAGTCTCACGAGTAACCCCTGTTGACCAGTTGAATGGTTTGACCGAAGCCGACCAGGTTAGACCGTTTGACTGTCTTGACCAAGGTTGACCCGGACTCTGCCGAGACTCGAACCCACAGTTTGACCAGCTTTGACCGGTCAAACCGAACCTGAACCGGATTAAAACGAAATTTGAGCCGAACCGAGACTGGACTAGGATTCGAATGAAACCAAGTTAAACCCAACCCGAAAAGAAATGAGATTCAAAACTGAAACTGATTTGAAATGAAATAGAAGTTTAAGCGGAGGAGAGTTCAAGACCCTTACCGGAACCGAGACTGAAAATAACCATGAGCCGAGACCCGAGTCACGCTTGAACCGATTATCAGACTGAAATGCCCAACCGGAGCTCGACCCGAACCCGAAACCAGCAGACGTGACCACCATCGCTCCTCCAGCCGTCGGCCACCACCATCACTGACGCCGTCGAACAGCGCCGCACCGACCGGAGACACACCCAACCTTTCTGAAACGAAAACAAAAGAAGAAAAAGAAGAAGTCTTTAACAGTGGAGTCGAACCGTCGATCTAAACAGAAACAAAGAGGAGGCATACTTACCGGAGAAAATGCTTGAACTCGAACCATGGCTGCCGAAGATGAGAACGGGCACCTCTGTTGCTCCGTTGAGAAAACTGATGCCGGATTCATGATCAGGGGGTTCAGTTTAGGGGGTACGCGCCTTCACTCGCCGGGAATCGGTCACCGGAGCTTCGCCGGACCACCGTCCACGGTGGCCGGCCGCCATGTCGCCCCCGTACCTCCGCCAACTCTACCGGAAATGGAACGAGAGAGAAAGCTGCGTGTGTGTGTTTGTTTGTTTGTTTGTTTGTTTGGTGGTTTAGGGGGTGTTTGGGATTCCTTTTTAACCTCTAACTTATCAAAAGTCCTTCTCAAAAGTGAGAAGTTAGAATTTCTAACTTCTCAACTTCTCCTTTCTTTTAAGGCTTTTAAGGCATAAAAGGACTTTTCCAAAGGCATAAAAGGACTTTTCCAAAAAAGTGTTTGGTATTCCTTCTAACTTTTTAGAAGTTAATAAGTCAAAAAGCCTCCAAAAGTCTTTTTTAAAAGGAATCCCAAACATGCACTAAGTGTGTGTAGGGTGTGTGTGTTTAGCTTTAAATAGGTAGGGTTTGGTATATTGGGCCTAAGGCCTGTTAACTTGTTTCTAGCGTTTTCGAGCGGCCCGGTCGCGTCTACGAGACCTGTTTTCGAGCCCGAGCATCATAAAATGTCATATAACATTAGTTTAGGGTTAAAAGTATGAGAAGTTGGTGTCGGTAGTCGATATTGGCGCGGTCGTTCGTTGTTCCGTTAAAACACGAAAAACGCGTCGTTTGTCGTTTTTAATCAGTTTCACGCTCTGATTTCGATTGTGATAAAAATAATAAAATAAAATAAAAGCGAACATGTATTTCCTTAAAATATAAATGCGGAAATGCGAGGCGTTACAGTTCTGAATCACATCGACACACAACGCAAACACTATTTATACGCTGACCGTTATTGCATGATGCGTGTTACTCGATGAATGCTTGTTTGTTATGTTAACACAATGATTGTTGCCTGACGCCTTAGCAACGATAGTACTATAATTTGGACTCAGCACCTGTTGTGGACAAGGGTTGTTAAGGTTATTTCTTCACGTGTCACAGTGGTGATATGTGTTGCGCATTATACAACTCGCAGTCATGTCTGTGCATATTTCATTGTTGATAACCTACTAGCTTCACATTATACATGTTACGTGCTGGTTATGTGTAAACGCTTTCGAACGCTACTATTACTATTAAACTTGTATGCTCACTTTTACACTATGTGTATTGACCTTATTTTAACGTATGTGACTGACAGGTACTTAGGATGAATGCTTGTTATTTGCTGGAATCAAGCTAGGATGGAGTCTAGAAACAAATTAAATAAAATCTGATTTGTCGGAACAGTGTTTGTTTTTAGACAATTATTTGTCTGTTTTATTTGGATATGTTGTGGTATGGGACATGACGTTTAAATATTTGGTAATTAATAGTTGTTATGGATACTCATGGACAATCTGTTTTGCTCAGTGCCGCGCCCTGATGTTTCCGCCATCGGTTGGGGTGTGACAGATTGATATCAGAGCCATAACTATAGGGAATTAGGCAAGACTTGACCTAGTCCGGGTCGATGTCTTAGAAACGACCTAGTCTATAGTCTAAGTACCAACAGACCGACCTATGCATACCCGGTATGGGTTTTGTGCGAGCTTACTTGCTGTACACTACACTCTCGCGCGAACATCACATACTACAGTTCTGCACAAGACCAGCCTTTCCTAAGGCTGGGCACACACATAAACGGATGATCTGGTTAAGATTACGTGTGAAAACCGCAAACTCTCGACCAGATCACTCGTTATTTTCATTATAAACAAGAGAATCTGCGTTGAGTTAGGAGTGAAATCCATACCTCAACGGGAGTCTCACCCTGCATCTACTAAAAAAAAGATTGTCTCGGCCGAGTTGTTAAGTTAGACGTGAGACCCACATCTTAACGACACGCCCTACTTTTCATTATAAATTTTTACGAAACTCTCACAAAGTCTCGACAGACTCTAACGACTTGAAGACACACTTTAACTGGAAGGATGCACGTCGATCGCCCGGATTGATGCGAGAGCACAGTCCAGAAGGTCAAACTATGTACACAAAGTCCTTGTGAATAGTCGAATCACTTTGGGTAGTCGACGTCTATCACACCCAGACAATCTCTCTTCGATTTTATGTGTTTCAATTCTGGATTTCGCCGCCGCCAACTCTGTGATTTATCGATTTTATGTGAATTTGTGTGTTTTATATGTTTATTTGTTAGCGTTTTGAGATAAACAGTATGATGGTACTGATGGTTTCGATTTCACGTTTCTCGCTCCGCCCAATCACGCACAACACACACCACGCAAACAAATCGCTTGTATCTATCCGCAATCGCTACTCGCTATTCGCACTCGCTATACTCAATCGCTATACGCTGCTATGAAGGATAGGTGAATACGTGCAACATAGAAAGGTGAATACGTGCAAAATATAGTTGAATACATGCTTTGGTGCCTATATGGACTATGTGCTTATGTGCTTCTGTGCCTATGTGATATGTGAAGTATGTGCTTGAGTCCTATGGCGATGTCTGGTGCAGACAATGTCATTGTTTGGATCATTCCACTCTCGCTCCGCATGCCGTAACCATGATGACAAACGAATCACTGCTCTCGTCGCTAAGAAAATGGCGAAAGTCATCCCACAAATCATTAGTGAGATGAATGAGAATGCAAGCAAGTCCTCGGAGGAGTCCAGGACTAATGTTCTGAAAGCAGCTTAGCTTCAAGCAGTTCAAAGCCTGTGGTCCAAAAGAATTTGCCAGCGAAGATGGGCCTACGGCCATGTTTCAATGTTGGTGCATATTTGTGACAACAGTTTAGATTTCTTCTTTGGATATCTTGTAATTAGTTAAACGATAAACAGTTAGCGGGTTTGGCTTTGTAATAGTTAAATAATAGAGTTTGGGCTAAACAAAACCCAGTTTGGGTTAAGGGGGGACGAATTGGGCTTTGCCCAGGTAAGAAACCCTAGCCCAAGTAGCAACCTTGTGTTATATAAACAAGGCTTTGCATAAGGGTTTAGGTTAATCAGCCAAAACAGTGTTTGTGAAAATTCGTGAGAGACATTAGAGGCTTGGACGAATTTGGTGGTGTTGATTGATTGTAATTCGTGAGATTGATAATCAATAAAGATCAGGTTTAATTGTGAATTGCTGTTTCTACTCGTTTCTGTGCCATTCTGGTCTAGAGGATTCTGTACTCTAGATTGGATTGACAATTCCGTGATGATCCGTATGAACCAGGGGACCTACAATTGGTATCAGAGCTTTAGGCTCTTAAAGAAACTCGGTTCAGAATTGGTGGCTGCAGAAACTTGAAGAATTTTCGAAAATCTTGAAACTGAAAAACTAGGGTTTTCGAAATTGTTAAATTTCTGATATAATTCTGCGTTTTTGTTTGTGTTTGATCAGTCTGTGTGTTTGATTTTGCTGATTTGCAGGTTTTCAGGATAGTGCTGTTTGATTTCTTGAAGAATTTTGGCTGGACAGAATTGAAGATTCGAAGATTGTTCTTCGTGTTCTTCGTATTTTCCTCAAAAATTCGGCTGATTTGGTGTTTTTATTTTGCAGGATTCTGAGAAGATTTGTTTTTGGAGGATTTGCTGATTTTGGATAAATGCTCTGACAGAGCCCCGCTTGCGGTCTGCTCATATAATGTAATATATGTGTGGGCGCTCGGGGGGGGGCAAAAGCAAAAGTGCACTAATTTTTAACGTTATTTTACTAATTTCGTGAAAATAACGTTAAAAAGAGGGGATCGTTAATCAGGCATCATGTGGTGGCGTTGATAGCCGAAAGACAAGGGGGTACATGCACCAATTGGCGTTTGTCTCAATTGCTGAGTGTTATGTGCCTTATGTCCAAGGCTTGATGCAAAACCACAATCGAGCCGGGGGTCTCATTGGAAGCAGCCTCTCTATTCCTACGGGGTAGAGGTAAGGCTGTCTACATCCCACCCTCCTCAGACCCTACCTTAGCTTTGCTATAGGTGGGATATACTGAGTACGATGATGATGATGATGATGGATAAATGCTCTGACAAACCAGCAAAATTGACTGATCGGCGAAATTAAAATCCAAAGGAAACTTTGGTAACCGTGTAATTGTCCTCAGTGAAATTATCACGGTGATCGGCGACTTTACCAGTCTTCGTAATAGCGAAATTGACCAGCGAACCTTACAGCATAATAACCAACGAATTTAACTAACCAGCGAAATTAACCAGAGAGATTAATAAGCAGCGAAATTAACCAGCGAATTTGTCTTGGCTTATCAGCATCTTTAAGGATCGAAATTGTGTAGAGGAATTAAAAGGAGGAGTATTTATTTTCGTGGAGGAATTAGATACGTATAGAGGATTTAACGTTTTCGTGAATAGAAAGTGATCCGTAGCTCATCTGACTAAACTGTTTGCACCGTTGAATTCCTTGGATTTTTAGGACCAAAAAAAACTCTGGAAAATCCTGATTTTCGTTTTCGACATTATATATCATTGGATTCGTCTTTTCGAGACGATTCTAACGGTGTAATTTGGTAACCATAGTTTTCGGACAGTTTTTGTACGGTTTTACCAGTCTGTTGCGTTAAAATGTCGAACATCACGAATCTTAATGCACTTTTGAGGATGGAGCATGAAGTTGGTGCCACAAACATAAGGGAAAACAAATCACAAAGATGAAATTGTAAATATTTTTTAGTTTAGTTTAGTTTGTTAGTTTATTTAAAAAAATCAAAAATACCTAAAAGATTTCTTTTTAAAAGATTTCCATTTTGAACTGATAGGTAGTTGTTTTTGAAAATTAAGATAAAATATTGGTTTATCTTTAAATGTGGAAAAGACTAATGGTTTTTCGAGATACTTGCTTGTGTTTCTAAACAGATAGATGCAGTTATCAAAATGAAGTGCAGAATACAAGTAAAGTGCAGATTGAGAGTGAAGTGAAGAACGTGTGAAGATGCATGATAAGATCCTTCTACTACATTGCAGAGTGATATGAAGAATTTGGAGATACTTGCTTAATCAAAGATTGCTAGCTAACTGATCTACAATGAATTAAAGTTTTGGAGATTGGAAGCATCAGCTAAGGGGGAGTCTGTTGATGTCAGAAGCTGTGTAGCTGACGCTATCCAAAGACCAAAAGAATGCAAGATGACTGAAGACAAAGTTATTTTATGAAGCTATTGTCAAGGGGAGTTTGTTGGTGCATATTTGTGACAACAGCTTAGATTTGGTCTTTGGATATCTTGTAATTAGCTAAACGATGAATGGTTAGCGGGTTTGGCTTTGTAATAGTTAAACAATAGAGTTTGGGCTAAACAAAACCCAGTTTGGGTCAAGGGGGGACGAATTGGGCTTGGCCCATGTAGGAAACCCTAGCCCAAGTAGCAACCTTGTGTTATATAAACAAGGCTTTGCATAAGGGTTTAGGTTAATCAGCCAAAACTGTGTTTGTGAGAATTCGTGGGAGACATTAGAGGCTTGGACGAATTCGGTGGTCTTGATTGATTGTAATTCGTGAGGTTGATAATCAATAAAGATCAGGCTTAATTGTGAATTGTTGTTTCTACTCGTTTATGTGCCATTCTGGTCTAGAGGATTCCGCACTCTAGATTGGATTGACAATTCTGTGACGATCCATATAAACCAGGGGACCTACATCCAATGGTTTGATTCAATCGAAGTCACCCTGCGACAGAGTGGCTGTCTGAAAAACCTACGCACTGTTAACGCCACCGGCGTCTTCCAATCCCGCGCTCTTGATTGGTGGACTGCCGAGAGGAACAAACGAGGGAATGATGCAGCTTTTGGGCTGACATGGGACGAGTTGAAGGACATCATGATGCAAGAGTTCTGCCCTCCCCATGAACTCCAAAAGCTCGAGGATGAATTCTGGCACATTAAGCAGGATGGCGGAGATAACGCTGGTTTAACTGCCCGCTTCAAGCAGTTGACTATCATCTGCCCTGGTCAGGTTACTACCCCTGAGATTACGATCAAGAAGTATATCCGTGCTCTTTTAGATTGCGTTGCAGATTTTGTTCAGGCTGCAAAGACGGCAACAATTGAGGAAACCTACCTGCTCGCCACTGGGATTAACGACAAGCGAGTCAGGGCTGGTTATTTCGACAAATCCTCTAAGAATCTGCATCAACTCACCGCTGCTACCACCGCTGAAACCACCGCCGCACCGCAATCTTCAAAGCTATCACGTCGCAATAGGAAGAACAACAGCAGTTCCAGCAACAAGAACTGTGCAGTTACTGCCGCTCCGCTCCAAACAGTACCTGCCCAACTGCAACCTCAACACCGCCAAGTAGCGGCACCTGTGGTCAATGCACCGCCTGCCAAGCGTGCATATAATGGACCACACCCGCTCTGCCCTACTTGTACTTATCATCACCCGGTTGGTATCGCATGCCGGTTCTATGTTCATTGCAATATGTACGGCCACTTCACCGCAAACTGCCGTACAGGTCCACGCCAAGCACCAGCTCCAGCTCAAGGTAAAGCTCCTGCACCACAAGCTCTCCTTCCTGCTCCCTAGGGCCAACAAGCAGCTCCTGCACTCGCTGCTCACGCTAGAGCTTGCTTCGCATGTGGTGATCCCAACCACTTTTCAAACATGTGCCCCAACAGAGTAGTGAAACAAGAGCCCCAGCAGCAGCCGCAACAGCATCAACAGCCGCAGCAGCCAGCAGCCCGCATACGTGCTTTCAACATCAACGCCCGCCAGGCTCAAGCAGACAACAATGTGGTTAATGGTTTATATGCTTCGTGTTTGTTTGATACTGGAGCAGATAACTGTTTTTTATCGTTTGAATTTGAAAAGCTCCTCAATCGTAAGCGCGCCCATCTCCCCTTGACGTTCGACGTTGAAGTTGCCACTGGAAGAACCGTCGCTGTCAGTTCTGTTCTGCATGATTGTTCGCTTGAACTCAACAATCACGTCTTCCCTATCGACCTTATTCCAATGCAGCTCGGTAGTTTTGACATCATAGTAGGCATGGATTTTCTTCGCGAGAACCGTGCTGAAGTTGTTTGCTTCGATAAGATGATTCGTTTCTCGCTCGCTAATGGTGATCAACTTTGTGTGTATGGCGTAACTCCTTCGAAAGGTCTCAAACTCATGTCATGTGTCCAGGAAAACAAGTATCTCCGCAAGGAATACAGAGCTTTCTTGGCTAACATTGTAGTAGCGGAGAAGGAAAAGAAAGGAAACACAGGAGTGAAAAACGTTCTCGTTGTTTATGAATTCCCTAACGTATTTCCTGACGATTTACCTGGTTTACCTCCCACTCGTGATATCGATTTCCGAATCGACCTCATACCTGGAGCAAATCCTGTTGTTAAAGCGCCTTATCGTCTCGCTCCTTCTAAAATGCCCGAACTCTCGAGTCAGCTCCAGGAACTACTTGATAAAGGCTTCATTCGCCCTAGCACCTCTCCTTGGGGAGCGCCTGCCCTTTTCATCAAAAAGAAGAATGGATCGTTCCGAACGTGCATCGACTATAGGGAGTTGAATAAGTTGACTATCAAGAATCGCTATCCCTTGCCCCGAATCGATGATATGTTTGATCAGTTACAAGGTGCTACGTGTTTTTCGAAGATCGATCTAAGCTCAGGCTATCACCAGTTATGCATTCAAGAAGAGGATATACCCAAAACCGCTTTTCGAACCCGTTATGGTCATTACGAGTTTGTTGTTATGCCTTTTGGTTTGACTAACGCTCCCGCAGTCTTCATGGATCTAATGAATCACGTTTGCAAACCCTTTCTTGACCTCTTCGTCGATGATATCATGATCTATTCCAAGTCAAAAGCCAAACACTCGCAACATCTACGTTTGGTTCTTGAACTGCTCCAGGGAAACCGTCTCTATGCCAAGTTCTCCAAGTGTGAATTTTGGCTGGAGGAGGTCCAATTCCTGGGTCACATTGTCAATAGTCAAGGTATTCACGTCAACCCCGCGAAGATCGAAGTTGTTAAGAGTTGGGTTACACCCAAGAACCCGTCTGATGTCCGTTCTTTTCACAGACTAGCGGGCTATTATCGCCGGTTTATCGAGGGTTTCTCTAAAATCGATGTGCCGCTTACCTCGCTTACGCATAAGGACAAACCTTTTGTTTGGGGAACTAAACAAGAGGAAGCCTTTCAAACTCTCAAAGCAATGCTTTGCAATGCTCCCGTACTCTCACTACCCGACGGAAACGATGATTTCATAGTTTATTATGATGCCTCAAACCTTGGTCTTGGTTGTGTTCTCATGCAACAGGACAAGGTTATCACATACGCCTCTTGACAGCTCAAGATCCACGAGAATAATTATACAACCCACGACCTCGAGCTAGGTGTAGTTATTTGCGTTAAAGATTTGGCGACACTACCTTTACGGTACCAAGTGTACGATCTTCGCCGATCGTAGGAGCTTACAACACATCTTTGACCAGAAAGAACTGAATATGCGCCAACGCCGATGGGTTGAACTCCTCAACGATTACGACATTGAGATTCGTTACCATCCAGGCAAAGCAAACGTCATTGCCGATGCTATCAGTCGGCGAAGCTATTTACATAGCGTTCGTAATTTTCACGCCCAGCATAATCTCGAAGCTCTCATCCGCGACGCCCAGCATGCTTGTTTTACCGAACGTACTTTGAAGAAGGAAAGGATCATCAACGATGGCGCTCAACTGGTGATTAAATCGAATGGGATATTCCATTATTTAGACCGAATTTGGATTCCCAAGCGTACGAATTTGCGACAAATTCTGATGGACGAAGCCCACAAATCCTGGTATTTTATTCATCCTGGTGCTGACAAAATGTACCAGGACATGCGCTACAAGTACTGGTGGCCGGGCATGAAGAAGGATATTGCTCTCTATGTTTCGAAGTGCCTGACTTGTTCGAAGTTCATGGCTGAGCATCAACGCCCCTCTGGCTTACTCATACAACCCGAGATCCCGATGTGGAAATAGGAGAGTATAGCTATGGACTTCATAACGAAACTCCCGCGCACGCCGTCAGGTCACGACAACATCTGGGTTGTCGTTCACCGTTTGACTAAATTAGCTCATTTTCTGCCGATAGGAGAAGACTTTAAGGTAGAAAAATTAGCCAGAATCTACACCGATGAGATCATTTGTCGACACGGGACGCCTCGTGACATCATCTCTGACCGAGATGGTCGGTTTACCTCGCGCCTATGGGAAACGTTTCAATCTGCTCTCGGTACTACTCTTGATCTAAGTACCGCTTTCCATCCCCAAACCGACGATCAAACTGAAAGAACGATTCGCACCCTTGAAGACATGCTTCGTTCGTGTGTCATAGATTTTGGTGGTAATTGGGATGTGCACTTACCTTTGGTCGAATTCTCGTACAATGACAGTTATCATTCTAGCATCCAAATGGCACCATTTGAGGCATTATACGGAAGAAAATGTCGATCGCCTATTGTATGGCATGAGATCGGAGATGCGTAAATTACCGGTCCTCAGCTGTTGCAAGAAATGATTGACAAAATCCTCCAAATTCGAGACAATCTGCTGAAAGCACGGAGTCGTTAGAAAAGTTACGCCGATAGATGCCTCAACCCCCTTGAATTTGACGTTGGCGACCACGTACTCCTAAAGGTTGCACCTTGGAAGGGGGTGATCAGATTCGGCAAGAAAGGAAATCTCGTGCCTCGATATGTTATACCCTTTAAAATCCTGGAAAGGATTGGAAAAGTGGCCTACTGACTCGAACTACCAGAGGAACTTAGTAATGTCCACCCGACTTTCCACGTTTCGAAGGTCAGAAAGTGCTTGGCCGACCAGGAATTATATGTCCCTCGCGAAGATTTACAAAACATTACACTTCGTGGAGAAGCCTGTCGAGATCATGGGATGAGAAACCAAGGTGCTCAGACGCTCACGCATTCCCATTGTGAAGGTTCGCTGGGAAGGCAAACGCGGCACCGAGTTCACCTGGGAACTCGAAAGTGACATGAAGGAAAAGTACCAGCAACTGTTTGTTATGCCTACTTCTTAAATTTCGGGATGAAATTTCATAAAGTAGGGGAGGCTGTAACAACCCGCTTTTTGGAAAGTCAAAGTACAAGTCTAAGTCTAAGTCAAAGGAAGAAAAGATTGCTAATTGCGATCTGTCACTCCTTCCTTAACTACGGGCTGTGCTTTTTGACTTGTAATCGAATTCTTTTATTTGTTTGCTTTAGTTGTATTATGTGGAGTATCTATTAATAATCAAGGTTTAATCGCATGTTTAATCGCTAATCGACTAATCGCTATCGCATCGCAACTCGAATTATGTGTTCTGGATATTGTTTTATGTATGCGTGTTATTATGTGTTACATGTGCATGTTATGATTATGTTGAGGTGATTAATCGCAATCGCAATTCTATCGCAACGCAATCTAATCGCAAATGCTAAACACAAGTTATTTATAGTGATTGTATGTTAGATATAGTAGTTAGGTTATTTGTGTGACTAATGGGTAATACCATCGCGTCGCTCACTCGAAACGCATCGCAAGGCTCAACACGCAAAACAAAACGCCAAAACTCAACTCGTCGGACCGCTTCGATCGAATGGCCAATCGATCGAATGGCCGTTCGATCGGATTGCCATCCGATCGAAGTGCCATCCGATCAGTGCGCCATCCGACACTTGCTCCTCCTTTCCCTTTTTGGCAACCTATAAATACCCCCTATCACATCACTTGTGATGTGACAGCTCTCCCTCATTCGACCAGCACGCTCAAGGCCTTCTTTCTCTCGATTTCTCGCGATTCTTGTAAGTTTTCAACTCAAATCTTGTACTTCTATGATCTACACACACTTCTTTATCATTTTCACCTTTGAATCTTAACTTTTAACCGTGAAATCAACGGATTTGAGGTGTTCTAGGATGATGTCATCATGGGGTTCTTAGGAACTTCAAGTTTTGGCATCATTCCATCAAGAACAACTCGGATCTACTTGATTTTCACATGATTTAACACTATTTTCATCTAGATCTAAACTCTTTCATGCCAAAAAGGATTCAAAAAATGGTTTCTAACTTTCTTTCAACTCTTTTAAACTCAATGCACTCAAAACCGATAGAATCGGAGCTAGTTCATGCCTTCTACCCCTTCTCTAGTGAAGTGTCGGTCCCAGATCTGAATTCTATCAACGAGACAACCGACTTCGGGCTGAACATGAACAGCCGTCAAAGAACAGTTGACCGGTCAGATTAGGGTGATTCCTGTTCGATCAGACGACTTGGGACTTAACGAGGTTTCGTTGTTTGGTACGTTGTCATACCATCTCAAGCAAACCGCAAAACTTATCAAAATCAGCAAGTTCAAGACGATCAGATCGTCGGGACGGATTGCCGTCCGATCTGATTGCACTTGAACTTCAACACTTAAACATTTTGCAATTTCCAAAGATCATTATTTTCTAACGGATTGCCATCCAATCGGAAGACCATCTGATCGAATGACAATCCTGCTATGAACTTGTTCTTACTAAGTGTCCAGCCGATCGGATCGCCATCCGATCAAACGATCGTTCTATCGAACGACCTGAAAGGTAGAGATACTTCTATGTTTTCAAAATGCTTTAGCGAAAACTTCAAAGTCACATCATACGTAAACACATCCATCCCAAACGAATGCCAATCCGAACGAATGGCCATCCGAACAGATGACCATCCGAATGGATTGTCATTCGATCGAATGACCATCCATTCGGATTTTCATCCGATCGAATGACCATTCGTCACTTGTTCACTTTTCACCGTTTAACGCACTGTTCATTCGCTTATGCTATCGTAAACTGTTCAGGCTAATCACTCTAGCGCTCCCTTCAATCCATTAACTTCCATCGCTGTGAGTATACTCGATCCCTTTTTGCTTTATGCACTTTTGGGTGTTACATACGTTACTTGTTCTATATCACATCGACACCCAACGCAAACACTATTTATACACTGACTGTTATTCCATGATACGTGTTACTTGTTGAATGCTTGTATGTTATGTTAACACAGTGATTGTTGACTGACGCCTTAGTAACGATAGTACTATAGTTTGGACTCAGCACCTGTCGTGAACAGGGGTTGTTAAGGTTACTTCTTCACGTGTCACAGTGGTGATATATGTTGCGCATTCTACAACTCGCAGTCATGTCTGTGCATATTTCATTGTCGATAACCTACTAGCTTCACATTATACATGTTACATGCTGGTTATACGTAAACGCTTTCGAACGCTACTATTACTATTAAACTTGTATGCTCACCTTTACACTGTGTGTATTGACCTTATTTTAATGTATGTGACAGGTGCTTAGGATGATTGCTTGTTATTTGCTAGAATCAAGCTAGGGTGGAGTCTAGAAACAAATTAAATAAAATCTGAGTTGTCGGAACAGTGTTTGTTTTTGAGACAATTATTTGTAATAACTATTTTATTTGGATATGTTGTGGTATGTGACATGACGTTTAAATATCTGGTAATTAATAGTTATTATGGATACTCATGGACAATCTGTTTTGCTCAGTGCCGCGCCCCGATGTTTACGCCATCGGTTGGGGTGTGACAGGTGGTGCTAGTGATGAAGCTGGTGGTGATGCTGCAGCAGGTGGTAATGCTGCGACAATGGTGTTTTGGTCAAAAATCTGATTAAGGATAATGTAACCAAACTTCGAATGTGAGGTAGAGTGCTTGTTGTGTTGATTAAATGTATGAACAATTATCAAATGAAACTGACAATGAACACAAGGATTTATAAGAGGAAAAAGCCGTTGATCAATGAATGATCTCCGGCATAAAAAACCTCAGGCAGTTGAAACTACCGATCACCAACTATATTGAACAATAAAGTTTACAACTTGGGATGATATTGAGCTTGTTACAATGAGATTGCTAGTGTGTTTGAGAGCTGAGTTCGAGAAAGAGTACGTTAGTGTGTATGTGTGTAAAAACTGATAACTACCAAGCTCAATATCCTACTAAAATACCTAGCTAATCTACATTAACTAACTATCCGAAATTTCAGCTATGCATCCACGTTCACCATCAACGGTCAATGGCCCATGCACGTGCTTGAAATAAGAGCATATTCACTGTGATTCCCAGTTATAATAGGTCCTCTTCGAAATGTACCTGCAAAACAAGGCCAAACAATATAGGAAACAATTGTTAGTTAGTTAGTTAGAATAACAGTGAGGATCCGTGATCCTTAGTCTTCCTGCACCATTTTCTGAGGATCCATGATCCAGGCCAAAGTTAGGATACATGATCCACAAGTGCTAAAATTCTATCCCTAACAATTGCCCCCATATATGTCACACCCCAACCGATGGCGGAAACATCGGGATGAGACGAAATAGATTGCAAGAGACTTCATAACACTATGTGACAATATAGTTTAAATTTAAATTTCATAAATTGCTAAATTATCATACAAGAATCAAATACGAACAACATTGTTTCAAACATATGATACAAAGTAGATTAATCTAAGTGTGTTTCTAAGTCCACTTAAGTCTTGTTTCTACACTTAACACCATCTAGTCTCTCGAACCTGCAACATGTATTAAAATATGATCAACAAAAAGTTGGCGAGTATACAGGTTTGATACATAGCATAAAAATAGTTTTAAATGGTCTAACGGCTCGTATCTAACATGAATCACAATATGGAAGTTACTAGTATGTTGAAACGGTGTAAGCTATATGTTCAAACCCAAGAATCCAATGCGTTAAAATAGCCTATCCCAAATAATAACGAGAGGTAACATGTTTAACTTAACAATACCCCAAGACTGGTGGGCGGTGCATTACTCCTATAGCACTATAATTGTTAAGGTAGGCTTGTATGAAGTTAATGAGCATATAGACATGATAAATTTAACATAACATACGAGATTAACAAGCATCGTATAGTTTCATGTTCAATATGGATAGAGAGTGATTCAAATAGTTTCAAGTGTTTGTGTGTTTATATAGAATACATGTTGCACCCAAAAGTGTTTAAAACTAAAAATGGGATCTAGTATACTCACAAAATTGCATATGCTTTCTGATTTATCCAATGTGACGAGGTTTTTGAGACTAGAAAGTTGAATGTGTTCGATTTGGAGTTTAAGAGGTGTTTACATATGGTTTAAGGATTTGGAGCTTAGGGTCATGAAAATAACTTATGAAAGTAATCGTCTTGTACACATAGCACATGTTCTTGACACTATTGAAACTCAAAAGAGTTTGTATGTTTTCATGGATTAAAGTCCATTAGAATCATAACGTGTGTATGGTCATAGGCGATGTAACATATTCTTGACAAGTAACTATTAAGTTATTATCAAGTCTAGCTATTTAGATTTATATAGATTATATAGATAACGTACGAATATTTTATAAAGATTACAAGTCCTATAAATCAAGCATGAGGTAGGATATTAAAGTCTCCATTTAGGCACCTCTTAGTGTCATATAATTCATACATGAGGTAGGAAGAATCAAGTCTTCCATTTAGGTACCTTTATTGTTCACCACTACGCTTGTTGTTATGAACAAGGAGGGTAATGAACTTACATGTAAATAGAGAAATAAGAACAAATAATCTATGGAAAACATCAAGAAGTGAGTGGATTCTTATGAAAGATAGCCCAAGCTAGTCTAACAATCACATATACATCAAGCTTCAAGCTCGAACACTTCTTGTGGGTAAAACCCTTTCTAAAACAGAATTTTTATGAGGTTTTAACCTCTGATTTAACTTGTCTCAGCCTTGTTTTTAAGCCTAACTAACCATTTAATTGATTATGAGCATTAGGACATAGGTTTGAGATGAGATAAACTCAAGTTTAGCTAAGTTTAACAAAGTTTAAGTGAAAACAGAAAGTAACAGTCCACTTTGGAGCCTTTTTGGTGACATTCCAGAGCTTGGTTTTCCATGAAAAACCTGTGGAAATGTTCCTAAGGTTGTTCCAAGCAAGTGGGAAAAAGAATGGATGAAAAAGACTAAGTATGGAGTGAGTTATGCTCACTTTAGTGAAGTGTGATGATTTTGCTCGAACTTCTGATTAACAGCATATTGGGACTGATTTAAAAGAGTTTTAGACAAGTTGCTTGGGTTTTATAGGGAAGTGGTTAGGGTTGAAGTTGGTGTGTAATTAATGCTTAGAACATGTTTAAAAATAAAACAAAACACCAAATTCTGCTAAAAAACGAGGCTGTCAAGAGTTTCTGCGGACTAGGCCGCTCTTGCAGGCCGCGTAAGGCCTAGTCCAAATGGGTTGCTGGCCGCTACTCTCCCCCAAGGTGGGTAAACTTTGGTTTTTGTCAAAACAGCCCCCTATACTTTCATATTTACATGTTTCAAGCTATAACTTGGGTGTTTTAGGTACAAGAGTCATAGTTAAGGGTATGTTATTTAAATGAAGCATAAACTAAACATAACAACAAGTATAATTATGCTTATTTGTTGAGAAATAGTATCGAATTCGCGTAATTTAGCATATAGATCAATAGTTTGCAAGTTTGACGTTTTTAGCACAAGGTATGAATAAAGTGACACATGTAGGATGTTTTTGAACGCATGAACATGTATAAGACGTATATAAAACAAATGTAATGAAAATACGAAATTCATTATGATTCAAGCCTTGGATTTTACATCGATTACTACAAAAAAACGATTACAAGAATACAAAGTTTCTAAAAATAGGATTACAAGCAAGGGTTTCCAAATATAAAAAATATGAAAACGCAGGGCATTACAAACAATGACTGGTTGGATGTGAATCGGATAAGTCATATTTCATTAAAGTCGGACTAGCCGTTGCAAGTGGGTATAGCCGTTACAGTCCCTTACGTCAGCGATAGGTCACCTGCAACAATCATCATTATGAATAGGTAAGAGATAGGGATGAGATCCTCCATTTAAGTTGAAGATTTCTCATTTAAATCCACATTCGAAGACTCATCAGGTAACATCTCTCCCCTTCTCTTTCAAGTTTCATTCTTAATCTTCTTCTTCTTACTATCCACCATGAGCAAAGCGACAATCCGATCCTCTCCAAATTAGGATCAAGAATGAAACAATCCACCTAAAAGCCAAAACCTGTTAAAACAACCCTCACAAGAGCTCTGCCGCTTCACTGATCCAGAGATCGATCAAATGCACCCTTATTTCCCGGAGGGTAATATATTCAGGCCCTTCAATTCCTCAATGAAAAGCGATTGCATATCCACCACTTGGGTTTACTTTCCTACTGCCCCTTTTCAGATTGGGTTTTCATATCCTTTCCCAGCCTTCACCCAGAGTTTGTTCACCTTCAGTAGCTTGTGCTACAGCCAAGGTATGCCCATGTTGTGGAGGGTTCTGTATACCCTTGAGCAGATCATAGCTAAAGAGGGCATCGACCTTGGTCTCACTAAGCTCAACCATCTGTATAACCTTGTCAGCCATGGTTCCCACCGATTCCTTTTCAAAGCCAAGCCTCAGCATCCCCACCCACTCCTCAAGACCACTAAGAATGACACCAACTAGAGAAACCAGTTCTCTTTTGTCAGGAGAGATTCCATTCCCAATGGGAATTATCTTCCCAAAAAGTGGAACTTGAAGGGTAGGATTTAGGATCCTTAGGACAGGACCGTAGAAAGTTCCTTTGTTTTTTGAAGAGGATAAATGGTCCTTATATTTCTGTTGTTTGTGCAGCTGCCAGTTTAGCTACTTTGACGGACACTCCTGCCACACCTGAGAGACTTGCTATTTTTTTGGGCTTTGGACTCAACTGTTAGAACATATCATCCCAAGGTCAAGGATTCAGAGGAAGCCACATCAGCCTCCTACACCATGTAAAGTAAGCTCCAAGCTCTTCCACCATCTTTGATCATCATAAAATGGTTATAAAGGCTAGTGTTTATATGCTTGAAGGTTGAAGATGAAAGGTTTATGGAGGGGTGTTTGGGCCGTAACTTAGAGAGAGGAGAAAGAAGGTTTTGGTGTTGTGTGTTAGTGTGGGAGATATGAGGATATATAGGAGAGGTGTGGACTTGAAATTCTTATAAGCTCAAATCAACTTTCTCAAAGTCAAGACTTCTGTCAAGACCATACTCTTTCAAGACTTCCATCATCATCAACTAGTGTAGGTTATGGTTGTGGCCCCATATGGGGAGGGGGTAAAGTGTAACTTAGTTATTATAACATGTGGTCATATCTTAAGTTAGATATTTTGGCGATTAACTATGTTCTTGCATCATTAGTGTGGTAATGATGTTTAGGGTGTTAAGTTGTCTTAACTAGTTCGCTAGACTAGTTAATTAGGTGTTAGGATGTATATTTTAGCCGTTAGTTTCGTTATCGGGTCTTTATCGGCTAAAATATGGAAGGTTTTCGACAATACCAGTAATAATGTCTTCGAGGATATCTTTAATATCTCTAGCGTTGTTTGTAATATTTCACGTTGTTTATGGATCACATAATTATCATAAACGCTGAAATTATGCTGCGGACATGTTGAATTTGTTAGTTTATGCTTCGGATTGGATAATTTAGGTGTTTAGGCACTTTTCTGGAAAGTTTATATGTTGTTGCAATTGACTCCTGTATTAAGGTTTTTTGTGTATACGTTTATGATGATATGCTTTCACATCATTCGTTCGTCGTTTCAGGAAGTTTCTGAACTCTCATGGCATGAATAGTGTGTTCAGGTGAATAGTGTTTTCCAGCATTGTTACCAATGTATTAGGACATAGTAATTCGTTTCTCATGACACGATGAAAGTAACAATGTAATTTGTAATTTTTAAGTTTGTCCTATCGATGCTAGACTTTGTACGACTTAATTACCCATGAATCAAGTCAAACGAACGAAATTAAATTGTATAAATAGTGATTAAGTTGTACGAAATTATCATGGAATTTTTCCGGTTGTCACATACTCACCCCGTTAGAAAATTTCGTCCTGAAATTCATGTTAAGTTACCGGTTGCAGGGGAGTCTTTGAACAAATGCGGGTACTTGGTTTCGATTTGGTCTTCACGTTCCCAAGTATACTCGGGCCCTTGACGGGAGTTCCAACGAACTTTGACCAACTTGACACGACTTTTCCTAGCATTTTGGACCTTCCTGTCCATAACCTCAACAGGTTCTTTGGCGTATTAGAGTTTGTCATCGATATGAATTTCATCCGCCGAGATGATAATTGTTTCTTGAGCAGGACTCCTTTTAAGGTTTGACACATGAAATGTGTCGTGAACGCGACTAAGCTCGCCCGATAGTTTCAGTTTGTAGGAAACGGTTCCAACCTTTTCCATGATTTCAAAAGGCCCTATGTATCGTGGGTTCGACCTCCCACGTTTACCAAATCTGGATACGCACTTCCAAGGCGAGACTTTCAACCAAAACCTTGTCACCGACCTCCAAGGTTAATGATTTGCGTCGTTTATCCACGTAGCTCTTTTGACTGTCTCGAGCCACCTTGATACAGTCTCGGATTTGAAAGATCTTGTCCATAGTCTCTTGGAAAGTTAACTAAATGCGCATAATACGGAGTTAAACAAAGAGTGAATAGAACGTGATTTATAACCATATGAGTAATGGATCTCATGTAACATGGTTTGTTAAACCTAACATTCTAATTGGAAAATGTTTTGACCCGTTAGACTATGGGGTGTGGAGGGGCTTGGGTTGGGGGAATTGCTCGACACGTGGCGAGGGTGGGATCCATACGGTAATACTCAAAAACTAGGGGTGTGGTGTGGCGTGGCTTAGCTTGGCGTGGCCAGCCATGTGGATTTTTTTTGGTTTGGCAATGGCTAAATCGAACCAGCCAGCCATGTCACCCAGCCCCCACCCTACGCCTGACTCAATCCCTACACCAAATGGGCAACACCATGCCCAACGCTTGCCCGGGGTGGAGCAGCCGGCGTTGAACCCAAACCGCCGCCCTAACCCACGCGCCACACCCCACAGTCTTACGATTAGTTTACGCTAATTAACTAGTCGTATGCGCAAACACGGGTCCAAATGGTTGAACAGGTCTTATGACACGTCTAACATGTCAAAACAAGTTTATTTATGTTATATGATTTGCGTTGAAGTAAGAACAATAAATTTTAAAGCCATTTAATGTAAAAAGGGAAATTTTGAAATTTTAAAGGTATATATAGTTGACTCGTCATCTAACCCATCAAACGATATGACTATAAGGTATAACTGATCGGATTGTCGCGCTCCGGTCAAAGATAATATTTATAAGCCCTATTTACCCTTAACAAATAGCTAGTGGTAGCAAGGGGTCGAACCACGAAGAGTATGTGGTTTGCGAATGGATTCAATTGAATTATGAAAAGGTGTCACACTTATGAAGCTTGCTATGATATATTTTTGTATTTTTGTTTGATTGAAAAATGTGAATTAAGATTACTAAAATGAGTTGGTTGATGAATACTAAAAATTAACAATTGCAAAATGTAAATAACGATTTAGACAAGATAGAGAAAACAAGGTTCACACCCGGTTCGGTAGTTGCATTCCTAGGATTTCTACACGTTTTAGAATTGATTCAATTGCAAAAGTGACTAACGAATTTAGTGTTACACGGCTTAGGTGCCAAGAGCTATCAACGTTATAAAGAACGGACCACAATGCACTTCGTTACCAAGAACATGTAAACTCTAACCTAGACAAGGCATAATTGCACATAAACATTTCATAAAGTCAAATTTAATCTTCACTCGACAATTTATAAATTCAATACAAATGCAAGACAATTGTCATAAGCTTCAAATCAAATAGCAATTTGTCACAAAATCAATCCAAGAACAATGTTATAACCCTAGACTTACAAAAACCTACACCGGGGTGAAACCTCCAAGTAATTAGCCGCTCATGGAAGGACGAATGCTATCACCGAAAATTGAGAACTTGAAATTGAACATCTTGAAGCCTTGAAGATAGAAGATGATGATGGTTAGGGTTTTTGGTAAGTGATGATGATGAGTGGATAAATGGATTGATGGATTGATGGAGTTAGGGTTTGGAATCAAGAAGAAGATGTTGATTTGGTTCTTGATTCGGGTTGTAGGAATGATGGTAGGTGAATGGTAGGTGAAGAATGATAAGAATTAGGCTCCAAGATCACTTTCAAACTCCAAAATAAGTGTAACTCCCGTATTGATTGGTAACATCCCCTTTTGATTCATTCCAAGACCAACGGAGACCAATTTTCGCGACAGCAACATTTAAGGGCCGTCCCCGACGGCCTGATGCCCCGTCGGCGACGGTGTGTCGAAATTAAATTGTGTCCGATGGCCAAACTTGTTGTTCACGGTGAATCTGGCGATGCACATTTGCACCGGTCGTCGGCGATGGCCCATATGGGCGTCGGCGACGGTGCCCAGAACTCTGTTTCTTTGTTTTTTCGCGTTCCTTGCTCCCGGTTGACCCGTTTCACGTCCCGATGGCTCGTTTAGCTCCCAATTAGCTCCTTAAACTTCACAAGACCTGCAAAACACAAATCCTTTTACAAGTAGGCTATTCGGGATTAAAAGTTAAGTAAAAACATGAACTTAGACATAAACGAACACCGGTTTTCGACCACGTATCACATCCCCACACTTGTCTTTTGGTTGCCCTCAAGCAAATTTGTTTTTCACTTTCACGTTGGTCGAACAACAAATACACTCCCCATTCCTGAGACGAAGGTTAAGGTCCAATGTCATGCTAAAGTTCAAACTCTTTACAATTTTCAATATATTTAACGGTAATGTGATTTCACATACACAAATGGTTATCCAAGATTAACCCGCCCGTGAAACCAATAATTCATGCACATCCCTCACAATGTTCTCTCCACTTGGCTTGTAAATTGGCTAATGTTTATCATGTATTAGCACTTCAAAGAATATTCACTCAAAACCGATTAGAACACATACCCGCATAAGCTTGCAAATCAATCATTCTCCACCATTGATCACGAACACTAAGCACAAGTCATAAGGTCTTTGTAAGGGTTGTAACGGGGCTAGGCTAAGGGTAGGAAATACGATATTTTAAAGTGGCTAAGGTGATGAAAATTCGATTTTTATTACAAAACAACTAATCTAAACAAAACTATATATAAACATCAACTATGGGCAATAATCTTTCGCCCTTTTATTCGACAACTACTAACACTTATTTTTGTGTTTTTCACAATGTTTTTTCAATTCTATTTCATAACAACTTCTTTTTTTTTATTATGCAAACAATCATAAACAACCATACAAATACGACTCCTATAATCGAATTTCCATCACACGGGTTTAAAAGAAAAAAGGTTTAAGGTTATGGGCTATAGGGTGATCAAACGAAGGGATTAGGCTCAAAATGGGCGACTAGGGGATTTGTTTGGGTAAGGATAGATAAATGGTTTTAAAAGAAAAGGTTTAACTGATTCCTTAATCATTCTCGTGCTTGTATTCGGTCTATGGTCTCAAACGTATCAAAAGTTTCAAGTTCTACAATATATGACTAATGGTCCACTCAAACAAAGAAACATAGGTATGTAATCTATGATATAAAAGTGGCTCAAAACCTCACATATCTAAAAGGGTATGGTATGTGATATGCATAAACTACTAGTTTCTTAAGCGGATTATTCCCAAATAACCACCCGCTAAATACCCGTCATGCTATTAATTCGAACTTGACCATGACAAAAGACCAAATGGGTTGTGACATCCCTCGTTGACTTAGTTACTTGTGCTTTTAAGATCGCTTTTGAAACAAGATATTTTGAAATTTTTTTTGAAATTTTCCCCCATCCCCACACTTGAGGTAAACATGGTCCTCAATGTGTAGTGTTTAAATGAATGGGTCAAAATCCAAAATTTTTACTACTCCCCCATCCCCACACTTGAAGTACATATTGTCCTCAATGTGGAAGAACTAGAGTGTTAAACGCACAAGGGATGTGACACGGCTAATTCCCCAAAATTTCACCCCGGAAAATAATGTACACTTTACAATCCACTTATTTGCTAATCTAAAAATCAAAAGTAAAAAGAAACGTATGCACCTGATTTTTCGAGCTCATTCCTCGTGTGCTCTTCTTCTCTTCAAGAAAGTGGTTGTCCCACGAACACAATGTACCTACAAATCTTAACCCTTGTGTAGAAGCATGCTTCTCACATCCATCAAAATTTGTTAGTTACCTAGTTCTACCACTTTTATGAAAATATTACCAAGCCATACTTTATTTTACTTTGATTTATGTGGAAATTAATTTACAACAATAACAAACCTAACTCACTTTTGTAGGAATCACGGTTGCATTTAGCTGATGCAACAAGCCCTTTTAAACCCCCCAATAGCTTAGGAGGACGAGAGGTCTCGTAAGGTTATATAGGGAACACACCCACAACGTTCATTTAACTAGGCAAAAGTAAATAAAATGAAATAAAAATAATGAAAACAAAATAATATACAACAACAACGTAAAACATACCTTGCCTCTACTGCTGATATCTCTCGTTAGGGTTCACTGGCGGGTTTGGCTGGTATTGATAACCAGTGAAGGCCTCAAACATCTCCCTATAGTTATCGAGAGGGCTCGGCTCTCCTTGAGGTGGTGGTTGGTAAGGAATCGGGATGAAGCTAGAGCCGACTGCCTCGGGCCAATGAGGGGTTGGATCAGATGGGCTTTGCGAATGAGGAAGGTTGGGGTAATCGGTCCATCCCGAGTGTTCGACATCCGGGAGACCGGCTTGATAGTCTCTTTGATGGCGCTCCTGATCGTGGAGCACCTTGGCATTATTAATAGCCATTTGGTTAGAGACAGCTAAAGCTGTCCATCGGCATTGCTCTAATTCTCTTTGTGCATTTTGACGCCTTGCCTCTTCTTCCTCCCATGCCCGTCTTTGGGTCCTTTCTTCCTCTTGCAACTGTAACAATCATTCCATTTGTGACCGTTGTAACGCTTGTTGCAGTTGTTGTTCCTCCATCTGTTTCTCCATCCTCTCGCGAAAGGATGCTTGAAAAGCCCATTGCTCTTGCGAGTACGCCCCTTGCGCCTCTTCCCATTCTTTCCTACTCGCGTGGTATTCTCTCCCCTCGCCAATGCATGCCGATACATTATCGTAAACCGCCTGTTGCCCGCTTGTCCTCAACCGGTACGACGGTATCTGCCTTTGGTTCACGAAATCTGCCACATCGGCAGAAATTTCCCTGTGCTGCTTCCTGTACCTCCGCCTCGGTCCCCGCGGGCCGGAAGGATCCGTCTCCTCCTCAACATCAGGCATTTCCTCATCTCCTTCCTCTTTATCACCCTCTTCATCACCTTCTCTCGGTGCAGTGAATCGGTAACTATCTCCTTGTTCATCTTCAACCGTGTGAAGATAACCAAAAGCCTTCACCGTTATCTTCCAATGTCGCCTCATGGAGGTGAAGTTGAACTGATCGATGGGTTTAGACACCCACAGCGACTCCGGAGGCAATGCATTCTGCTGCAAAATCATTGCGCTAATCAATCTCACATAAGGGATCATCTTCCGCTTGAATGATTCCCTTGTATCCCACGTATTGATCATCACAATTTGGCGCCATGATAGCCTTGGCGTCCCATACAACAACGAATGTAAAACCCGGCAGTCGGGTGCCTTCACTTTACCGCGGTCCCCAAACCGCACCATAACATTCTCCAGCGAGATGCCCTGTAGTATTTTGCCCTCCAAAGACAAATCGTTTCTCGACTCCCCTACACCCCCGGAACCTGGCAATACTGATGCTAGCATTCGCTCCGAATCAGCTTCATTTCTTTTATTATCCAAAAACTTATCATAATCGTAGTAATCATATGCTTCAACCCCAAGCGAATCAAATCTTGCTATAGCATTCATGTGCTCGAATGACATGATCATTTGGTTTTTGCCAATATTGCCGATAAACTTCCACGTAGGAGCTGGCCCATCAGAATGTTCAAAACGTAGAGTAGACAACCATTCACAAACAGCCCCCAAATACACCCGGGTGGTGATATACTGACACCAGTCAAGCACTCGTTCCCACCCAATCTTTTCAAACCTTTGAACTATGCTGATTTTTCGGAATTCTTCGACATTCACCGTACGCTCACATACTACTCTCTCGGGTACAAGCTTTGAAACACCCGTTACCATTTTCATTTTCCACATCTTCGCCTCTAATTTCTTGTTTCGATGCCGGGAAAGAGCCTTCAGTTTATCGTCTTTCCAAACCGAGGTCGGCTGACTATTCTTGGCCTCCTCCCAATCCCAATCTTGTCTATAGAGTTGCCCATCACCTTCTTCTACATTACTTAATTTTTCCCAACGTTTTTGATATTGCCCCTAGCCTGCACCGGCTCCCATAGACGAACCTTGCCCGGAAGTTTTTGCTTTCTTGCTTCTTCCAAACATAGCTACAATCAAAAGACAAGACAACAATTAGTATACCCAAATCTTCAAATAATCTCAAACTTTGAACATAATATGCAATGTTGAATTTCAATCAATAATTAGATGTAAAATCACCTTTTTAAACTTCCAAAGTCACACATTTTAACATCTACATATTAATTTAGCATGTCTATTCACAAGATTTCTCAAGATTTCATCATTTTAACAATATTCAACATTAAAACTATGCTCAATCATGCAACAATCTAGTGTAATCACATCACCAAGACTAAAGCATGATCAAATCCCACCCAAATCAAGCAAACATTCTTAAATTTATGCTAAAACATCATACATTATGATAAACAACCTACTCTTAAACAATAAGCTTAAAATTTCTAAAGAAATCAACAATGTATATGATAATCATGCATAAATTTACTGAAATTTCATACCTTTGATGTAGATTGATCAAGAAAAACTAAGAAAAGTGCAAAGCAAGAATTTTGATGAACACTCCTCAAAAACCCTAGAAATCACGCCCAGAAATCTTGCAAACGAGCAAGAATTAACGAAAACCGTGATGGGGGTTTTGTTCCTCTCGGAAAATTACTCAAGATAGGCTCAAGAATCACTGGATTTGGTGGAGATTTGAAGAAGTTATTAGAAGTGCAAGATTAGGGTTCTTGGTGTGAGTTGGAGAAGAAGATGGAATGCAAGAGAGAGAAGGTAGTGTGTGGATCTGCTTTTAGGATGTTTTAGGATGGTATGGGTGATATGGAATGTTATCGGGTCAGATGTGTGGTGAATAAGGTGTTCGGGTCAAGTTATTATGGTTGTATAAGTGAATGGAATCGAAATAAGACCCTACAAACAAATCTGCGTCGGCTGCATTTCGGGAGACCGTCGGCGACGGTGTAAAGGTCCGTCGGCGACGGTTGTGAGAAATCAACATTTGGGCGACGGTCTATGTTGCTGCCTACGGTGAAAAATGGGCTACGGAGATATTGAGGCACCGTAGGCGATGAGGGATCTAGCCGTCGGCGACGGCTCTTCGATTTTCATTTTTTTTTTTTGAAAATATGGAAAAAATTATGGAACTTTTGTAAAAGGACTATATACATTAAAAATTCCTAAAAATTCTTAAAATTCTTTTTGTAGATTTTTATAAGTTAAATTTTTAAAACACGAAAACCGTTAACGGCCCTACCACCCCCCCCTCCGAAAAGTCGTGTATTGTCCTCAATGCACATAACAAAGTCTAAAAACATACCTTACGTCGTCAAGACTCGTTCGGAATATCCGGACTTCACACAATCAAACGGGGTTAGTACAAAACGAGAACGATTAATCACAAAAATGCTCAAACAATGAAATAAATTGTACATAACTTTACAAAATTCATTACCGGTCCTTTCAGTTGACCTCATAAGTTGGCACACTTACCACGAAGTTCACCAACTCCACATTTTCATCATTTTTCTCATTGTTACCATCAAGGAACGGTTTAAGGCGATGCCCATTAACCGTTTGCTTCGACCCATCCTTCGAGTCCTTGATTGTAACATCTCTAAGCTTTCCGACCCGTGTAATCACGTACGGGCCCATCCATTTGCTCTTGAGCTTACCGAGAAAGTATTTAATCCTTGAATTGTAGAGCCAGACCTTTTGACCCACTTCAAACTCCTTCGGCTTCAACTTCGCGTCATGTGCCCTCTTCATATCATCCTTGTATTTCGAGGCGCACTCATACGCTTCTTCCCTAAGCTCCTCCAACTCGCAAAGCTTTAACTTTCGCTCTTTTCCTGCATCATCATATTTCATGTTAACCTCTTTGATAGCCCACCAAGCACGATGCACAAGCTCAACCGGTAAATGACAATTTCGCCCATAAACTAAGCGATAAGGTGTAGTTCCAATAGGTGTTTTATGAGCCGTTCTACAAGCCCATAAAGCATCATTCAACTTCGTCGACCAATCCTTTCGATCGGGTCGAACGGTCTTTTGAAAAATTTCTTTTATTTGCCTATTGGAAACTTCCACTTGACCGCTTGTTTGTGGGTGGTAAGGGTAGCGATTCGATGATCAACACCATACCATTTCAAGAGTTTGCCAAAGCTAAAATTCTTAAAGTGAGATCCCCCATCACTAATGATCACTCGGGGAACCCCAAATCTCGAAATTATGTTTGTTTATACGAAATTGCAAACAACGGTATGGTCATTCGTCTTGGTGGCAATCGCTTCGACCCACTTGGATACATAATCGACCGCCACCAAGATGTATAAATTGCCATGCGAATTGGGGAATGGGCCCATGAAATCGATCCCCCACACATCAAAAATATCTACAATGAGGATCGGTTGCATGGGCATTTCATCCCTTTTTGAAATACCCCCTAACTTTTGACACTCTACACAGTTTTTAGCGAAATTAAAAGCATCCTTGAAAATAGTCGGCCAATAAAGACCGCTATTGAGCACTTTGTGCCCGGTTTTGTGACCACTGAAATGGCCCCCACAAGCAAATGAATGCAAGTGCATCAAGACGCTAGGAATCTCCTCGTCGGGTATGCATCTTCGAACGACTTGATCCGGACAAAACTTGAATAAGTCTGGTTCTTCCAACGTATAGTACTTGATTTGAGATAGGAAGTGCAACCTCTTCCTTCTATCCCAATGAGCCGGCAAGTCACCTGTAACCAAATAATTCACAATGTTAGCATACCATGGTAATATTCCAACTTTTAAAATGTGCTCATCTGGGAAGTTCTCGTTAATCTCTTCACGGGAAGAATCCTCCTCTACAATCAATCGAGACAAGTGGTCCGCAACCACATTCTCACTCCCTTTCTTGTCTCTAATTTCCAAATCAAACTCTTGTAGCAAGAGAACCCATCGGATTAATCTCGGCTTTGCATCCTTCTTGTCCATGAGATACCTAACTACAGAATGGTTAGAATATACAATGACTTTAGTACCCCATATATAAGCACGAAATTTATCCAACGCATATACCACCGCAAGTAGCTCTTTCTCGGTAGTTGTGTAATTTAATTGTGCATCTGAGAGAGTCTTACTTGCGTAGTAAATGGCAACCGGTTTCTTGTCTACCCTTTGACCCAATACGGCTCCCACCGCATAATCACTTGCATCACACATAATTTCGAATGGTAAAGACCAATTCGGTGATTGCAAGATTGGGGCCTCAACCAACTTTTTCTTTAACACTTTAAAGGCATTTTGGCAATTTTTATCGAAATCAAAAGTTTTATCCTTTAACAAAAAATTGCATAGGGGTTTTGTTATATCACTAAAACTTTTTATAAACCTCCTATAAAACCCCGCATGTCCTAAGAACGACCGAATACCCTTAACACTTGTGGGATAAGGCAAAGTGGATATGACTTGCACTTTTGCTCTATCCACCTCAATCCCACGACTCGAGACAACATGCCCCAACACAATCCCTTCTTGAACCATAAAATGGCTCTTTTCCCAACTCAAAACAAGATTTTTCTCCACACATCTTTTTAAAAATTTTTCGAGTTGGTCAAGGCATGTATCAAATGATGACCCAAATATTGAGAAATCATCCATGAAGATTTCCAAAGACTCCCCCACCATATCTGAAAAGATACTCGTCATACACCTTTGGAAGGTGGCGGGGGCATTACAAAGTCCAAAGGGCATTCGCCTAAATGCTAAGGTACCGTATGGACAAGTAAAAGTAGTCTTTGCTTGGTCTTCCGGATGTATAGCAATTTGATTGTATCCGGAATAACCATCCAGAAAACAATAAAATTTTTGTCCGGCCAATTTCTCAACGATTTGGTCAATAAATGGCAAAGGGAAATGATCTTTGGAAGTTGCAGCGTTTAACTTCCTATAGTCAATACAAATACACCACCCGATTACCGGCCGAGTGGCGACCTCTTCACCTGCGTCATTTGTGATGACTTGAATGCCCGCTTTCTTAGGAACCGTTTGTGTCGGACTCACCCATTGGCTATCCGAGATAGGGTATATAATACCCGCATCTAGCCACTTCAGTACCTCCTTCTTAACTACTTCTCGCATGTTTGGATTTAGTCTCCGTTGTGTGTCGCGAGAAGGACTCATGCCATCTTCCGTGATGATCTTGTGCATCACCACCGAGGGACTAATTCCCTTCAAATCCGCAATGGTCCACCCGATAGCGGCTCTATGAGTGACCAAAATTCTCATCAACTTCTCTTCTTGCTCCCCGGTCAAATTAGATGCAATGATAACCGGGGTGTGCTACCTTCACCCACATAAGCATACTTAAGATGCTTGGGTAGCACTTTCAACTCTAGCACCGGAGGCTCTTCTAACGACGGCTTCAACTTTGTATCAATGGTTTCTGGAAGACTTTCCACTTGATGTGTCCAAGTGGGCCTTCCTTCTTTTGCCGCCATAACCTCCAACTCTTTCACCTCTTCATCCATGCTCCGATTTGTCTCTCCTTGTAACCTGTCAAACATGAAACATTCCTCTATTGTGTTTTCCTCTTCGACACTAATGTCTCATAGAGGTATACACTCGTCAAAAATGTCCGCCATATAGCATTCATCGCCGACTAGAGGATCCGTCAATCCCGAAAAGACATTTAACCGCAACCGACGGTTACCAAAAGTCATGTCGACCGTGCCCGATTTACAATTAATTTGGGCATTCGATGTTGCCAAAAATGGTCGACCGAGGATCACCGTTGGTTGCTTAGTTCGGTCCAAGGAGATATAATCAAATATAAGAAAGTCCACCGGATAGTAAAAGTCCTCGACCTTGACGATTACATCCGTGACTATCCCACATGGTAGTTTAGTGGTTAAGTCGGCTAACACCACGGTGGTGTTCGACACTTGAAGTGGACCAAAATCATATTGGTCATATAAACTACCCGGCAAGATACTCACACTTACCCCAAGAACCAAAAGTGCCCGTATCATTTTAAATTCCCCGACTTGTATTGAAATAATGGGCGCCCTTGGATCTTGAAGTTTTGGTGGAAGTGCACCCGAAAGAATCGAACTCACATTTTCAGTTAAATCAAGTTTCTTAGGAAACTTGTGAGTCCTCTTTTGTGTGCATAAGTCTTTCAAGTATTTTGCATATGAAGGTACTTGCTTGATTGCATCTAAGAGTGGTAAATTGATTTTGACTTGTTTAAAAATTTCCCACATCTCTTCTTGTTGTGGGCCTCGTTTATTTACCACTTTCTTAGATGGTCCCAACAAAGCTTCGGGATAAGGGGAGGTATTAACCTCCACACCCTTTTCCTTAGCTTTTAGGACGGGAACGGTCACAACGGGGGTATTATTATTAATTTTAAAATCATTTTTCTTTTGACCCGTTTGACCGTTTTTACCTTCATCATCACTCGCATCTTCCACCACCCCTTCAACAAACTTGGGTGATGGTGGCTCGACACCACTATCTATGACTCGACCACTACGTAAAGAAATTTGATTAATTGGTACCTCATGTGTGTTCCTCGAGTTCGACCCTTGATGCTTAGGGTTCACCATGGTATCACTTGGAAGTCCTCCTCCACTTCCACGAATTTGAGCCATCTCTTGAGCAAGTTGCCCCACTTGCTTCTCTAATTCCTTTTGGGATTTATCCCTCACTTCAAACTCTTTCCGCATTTTAGTTTTAATTTCTTGATGTGAATTCGTGAGAGCTTGATGTGAGTTGGTAAGAGTGCTCATAACATTCATGATAGCATCTAGTTTCGAATTAATCGAATCATCACCTTGGGAGTTTGGTGCACCACCCCCATTTCCACTTTGGTTGTAACCCCGTTGATAATTGCTTTCACGGCTTTGATACCCTTGGTTACCACCTTGATTGTAATTCCTTTGGTTACCACCTTGACGATTGTTATACGAAGACCCTCCTTGACCACCTTGATTCCCCGCTTGGAAATTTGGATTCATTTGATTCAAAGAATTGCCATACCGGAAATTAGGGTGATTTCTCAAACCCGGATGGTAAGTGTTGGAGTTCATGTCATATTGCTTTCGATCCCCATACACTTGGTTTACCTCCTCGGTGTAGTCACTCGAACCCGTTGGACATTGCTCGGTTCTATGCCCAATATCTCCACATTCTTCACACACCTCAAATTGTACCGCATTCACCTCCTTCTTCTTCATACGAGCCATTTCCTGCTCTAAAGTATAAATGCGATCCTTAGAATCAAGATCGGGAAGTGACCGGGAAATGGGATGTTTTTTAGCTCTATCGGTCGATTCCTTCTCTTTTGACCGTTTGCTCATCCGCTCCAAAAACTCCCAATCATCATCTTCATGATTGCTCAAAAGAGTCCCGTTGCTCGTTGATTCAAGTCGGTTCCATGTATTGTCGTCTAGACCCCGTACAAAACACTTGACTAACTCCCACTTCTCTATTTGATGATGTGGGCACTTTCGCATCAACTCCTTAAATCTTGTGAATGATTCATGCAACGGCTCGCCCGATAGTTGGTGAAAAGACCTAATTTCATCACGAGCGTCATCGGTCTTCGCCATCGAATAGTATTCATCGAGAAAGGCTTGTTGCATTTCTCCCCATGTTCGAATACTATGTGCCGGAAGTGTAAGGAACCATTGCTTCGCTTTGTCCTTTAACGAGAATTGAAATAGTCGAAGCTTGACTTCCTCCAATGCGAAATTGTGCCCCCCGATTGTGTTACATATAGATGAAAATTCCGCCAAAGGCGTGTACGGTTCATCATTCGACCTTCCATTGAAGTGAGGAAGTATGTTGATGTAATGTGGTTTACAATCAAACATCCTTCTTACACAAACAATTGGTGAATCATTCTCGGTAACCACCGGCCTAAAACGGTCATTCACTCCCCGTGGAGGTTGTTGACGACGTTGTGGACCGTTAACCTCTTGATCGACCGGCCTTCAGTTGTCTCTTCTATCGCCTCTTCGATCACCACCTTGATTTCTACCTTGGTTACCCCTTTGATTACCCCCTCTCAGGAAACGAGGAATCCGGTTAGGGTTGGCATTGTTGTTTTTGTAAAACCCATCGTTTCGGTTCCTTTGATTGTTGTTTCGTGGTTGGCGGTTATTTTCGTAATCGTCATTTCTTCTATCACCGTACCCGTAATCGTCGTTCCCCATGAAGTTGGCATTTTGGTAGCCAAACTCATCGTCTTCGAACCCTCTTGCATTGTAACCATTACCTTGATTCACATATCCCCAATCTTCGTCATCATTAGCCCGATCTAGTATCCCCCATCGTCCAAATTTTCCGTATGAATGCTTACATGTTCTAGTGATTGATAACCGGGAACACTATATGGTTCATCATCGGGGATGGCATTCCTCAAATCGTCTATGTTGAAGAATGGGTCTTCGTTCGCGGGATTGCCACGATCTCGGTTGCCTCGACGGTCGGAATTGACATTCCGGTCATCAAGATTGATGGGTAAAGAATTGTGACGATGAAGGTTTTGTTGTTTGGGTGTTCGTTGGGTGTTATTGGGATTTTGGTTTTGAAAAGGTGGTGTGGGTGGTCCATTGTTGTTATTACCACCCGGTCGCTCTTGAGGCATAGGTTGAACATTTTGTATGGGGTGAAAGGTTCCTCGGGATTGGAATTGATTTTGGTTGAGGTTTGGGTGATTGGAATTATGGTTTGCCATTGAATCGGTTTCAATGGATGGTGTATGTTGTGGTGTGTTGGTGGTTTGATTAGAAGCAAGTGTTGCTTCTAACCGGCTTGCTAGATTTCTCCTTGCAACTCTTTCTATTTCCGGTTCATAGACTAAAGGTGAAGTCCTCCCGGAGTTTTGCGTATGCATACACTACCTGTAACCTGCACAAGTAACACACCCGTGTAACAAGGAAAAAGACAAAGTACAAAAAGAAACTAAACAAGTTAAACAGGTAATCACGAAATTCAAACAATAATCCAAACACAAAGTGCACGCACTCCCCGGCAACGGCACCAAAATTTGATCGGAATGTCGCGCTCCGGTCAAAGAGAATATTTATAAGCCCTATTTACCCTTAACAAATAGCTAGTGGTAGCAAGGGGTCAAACCACAGAGAGTATGTGGTTTGCGAATGGATTCAATTGAATTATGAAAAGGTGTCACACTTATGAAGCTTGCTATGATATATTTTTGTATTTTTGTTTGATTGAAAAATGTGAATTAAGATTACTAAAATGAGTTGGTTGATGAATACTAAAAATTAACAATTGCAAAATGTAAATAACGATTTAGACAAGATAGAGAAAACAAGGTTCACACCCGGTTTGGTAGTTGCATTCCTAGGATTTCTACACGTTTCAGAATTGATTCAATTGCAAAAGTGACTAACGAATTTCGTTTTACACGGCTTAGGTGCCAAGAGCTATCAACGTTATAAAGAACGGACCACAATGCACTTCGTTACCAAGAACATGTAAACTCTAACCTAGACAAGGCATAATTGCACATAAACATTTCATAAAGTCAAATTTATTCTTCACTCGACAATTTATGAATTCAATATAAATGCAAGACAATTGTCATAAGCTTCAAATCAAATAGCAATTTGTCATAAAATCAATCCAAGAACAATGTTAAAACCCTAGACATACAAAAACCTACACCGGGGTGAAACCTCCAAGAAATTAGCCGCTCATGGAAGGACGAACGCTATCACCGGAAATTGAGAACTCGAAATTGAACATCGTGAAGCCTTGAAGATAGTAGATGATGATGGTTAGGGTTTTGGGTAAGTGATGATGATGAGTAGATGAATGGATTGATGGATTGATGAAGTTAGGGTTTGGAATCAAGAAGAAGATGTTGATTTGGTTCTTGATTCGGGTTGTAGGAATGATGGTAGGTGAAGAATGATAAGAATTAGGCTCCAAGATCACTTTCAAACTCCAAAATAAGTGTAACTCCCGTATTGATAGGTAACATCCCCTTTTGATTCATTCCAAGACCAACGGAGACCAATTTTCGCGACAACAACATTTAAGGGCCGTCGCCGACGGCCTGATGCCCCGTCGGCGACGGTGTGTCGAAATTAAATTTTGGGACGACGGCCAAACTTGCTGTTTACGGTGAATCTGGCGACGCACATTTGCACCGGTCGTCGGCGACGGCCCATATGGGCGTCGGCGACGGTGCCCAGAACTCTGTTTCTTCGTTTTTTCGCGTTCCTTGCTCCCGGTTGACCCGTTTCACGTCCCGATGGCTCGTTTAGCTCCCAATTAGCTCCTTAAACTTCACAAGACCTGCAAAACACAAATCCTTTTACAAGTAGGCTATTCGGGATTAAAAGTTAAGTAAAAACATGAACTTAGACATAAACGAACACCGGTTTTCGACCACGTATCAATAACCTTAGAGGGTTATTTCCTATATCACTATGGTCATATTGTTGGGCTTGGTTGGGTCCTAAAGTTGACCAAATGGGTCGGATTCGAAAGTCAAAGTAGAAGTTGAACTACTGGATTTCGACTAGGATTTGAGCACTAATCTAGAAATGACGAGTTAGACATGTTAAGACATGTCTAATAATATTATATAAATTGATTTTGTGTCAAAACTATTAGTTTTAATACTTAAGAACTCATTCGTCGTAAAATAAAAATTTCTGCGTTTTTTATTTTTATTTCGTAAGATTTGATTTGTCATTTCACCTACTAAACTTGATGATCAGAGGGGGTAATCCCAAGGGATTGACACCTTCATTATTACAATCACGTAGCAAAGTTCATTTTCAACTTTGACTTGACCGAAATGGTCGGAACCTAAAGTTAAAGCAAAAGTCAATTTGCTTGACTTTCGGTTGAATACTAACTGTCACAACCCCCGACCCAGTTTCCTGGTCCGGAAGCCGCAGGACAAAAAACCCATCGTATTAGTGGTTAATTTGGCAGCGGAACTTTTAACAGGGTCATTTAAAACTGAAAACATCCCTTTATTTGATTTCAAGTTTCGGGGCAAACCCCATAATTTACAATAAAGGAATTTCACTAGGAAATTCCCTAATTACAAAAACATGTTTATTTATTTACTGAGCCACTTTAATCAAGCTGGTAGTGCTACGCAACACTTTTCCTTGTTCACAGTAAATCACCTGAAACATGTTTAAAAAGATTTTATCAGCGGGGAAATACTGACGAGTCATTCAATTTGCAAAAAGTGACACATTGTTACAATTTACAGCATTAAGAGTTTTCACATTTGCCCCTATCTTATAATTAGCTGGTTCAGTTGTCACTCGACCGGATCTATGACTGTGGACATATCACTAATTAGGCTCGCCCACCTAAAGTGATAAATCATTAGTAGTAATGTGCACAAAACCCCCACTTACTGCCAGTAATTAAAGATTAGCAAAGACTTAATCATTGCAAAGTATAACTGGAAAACATTTAGGGGTTTGTAAACAATTTCGTAAAAAGAGATTGACTCACATTACAAGTTTAGATGGACAGAGTTTGCCTACTAATTTAGCCTGGTAACCTAGTTAAATAATGCAAATGAAACTAGGTTAGTAACTTAATACAACATTTACGATAAATTCACGAAATCAAAACCCTCACGACGAATGACAAAGTACAGCCCGAATTCGGGCAGCACTTAAACATCCATCGGATCGGTTTCAATTGATTGGACATTGTATCATAGCAGCGCTCGAGTTATTACCCTGTGATTGTAGCAGCGTTATAACAAACCTCCAAGATATTTTTCGACACCCTAATATATATTAAAATATTCCCATGTCTTAAAATACACCCCGTATGTGAAAACCGAGCCCAAAATACGATCTAGCATTAAAAATAAAATAAAAACAAGAAAATAGAGGCTGTCGCGGGGCGCGTAGCATTTAGCTACTGCCTACACTGGCCGCGACGGACTCAAATTACAGCCCTATAAATTTGGAGCTCGGGCCTTCAGTCGAAACTCGCTCACAAATCTTTCTTTCTCTCAATTTCTGAATACTAGGCATAATCCTCGGGTATAATACCCCCTAATTAACGAAGTTCTGCCTCGGTGTAAGTATTATAACCCCGGTTACGTATTAGATACACTGCCCAATTGATCCAGGGTTCCGTAACGGCTGTCGAGGTTCTGCCCGACGTAGTCGTTGGAATGTCGTCTCAGGGAGGGTATTACTAATGTAAATAATGGGTTATTTTACTAACATATGTGCATTTTGTAAATTATAAATAATCACCAGGAAACCTTAGAAGAAACATAAGTCAGCAATGTGAGTAATCCTTCTTTTTGTAAACCTTTTTGTGAGTAATCTCCTTTTTGTAAATTGTTTTTACAAAACTTTAAATGTTTTACAATGTGATTAAGCAGTGATTGAGTCTTTGTAGTTCTTCAATTACTGCCGGTATGTTGGGGATTTGTATACAAAATGTGGAATACGTTACCATTGGACAACGAGTTAGCCAACGTGTAATATGACCCACCAGTCAGGATTGATAATACTGAATGAGTAATTGTGTAGAAATAAACAATGTGATACCTCTCAATACTGTGTTAAAGGATAAAACTCTTCTTAATTAAACTGGGATTCACTCACCAGTATTTCCCACTAACAAGTGTTTTTAAAACGTAATTTAGGTAACAAAATGTAAAAGCCAAATTAGAAGAAAGCCAGCTGGAGAGCACGGACGGCTTGAAAAAATGTGGCTATAAAAGTTACCTAAAATACGATGTTTTAAATTCAATAAAATAGGGTTTTATCCCTATAAACATGTTGTAATAAGAAACTTGGGTTTTACCCATGTGATTATTAATATAAAATATGGTGGTTTTACTCTGATAAACATTTCCTAACTACGATCCTGATGAAATTTCCGCTGCCAAATTAATAAACAAAATGATACCACCAAAACTGGTCTCGCGGCCGCCCGTTCCTGGGACAGATAGGGGGTGGGGGTTGCAACAGAAGTTGGTATCAGAGCTAAGCCACTGATTCAGCCACAGAAGTGTTTTGGTGACATCAATATATTATTTAAATTGTTAGGAAATTAATTATGAAAATAGGTGCATATCTGTATTTTATTGTTATGTGTTATTTGACTATTTGTTAGTTTTCAGTATGAGTGATCAAGGACCCTCAGACGTGTATCGTCAATTGTCCGATTCACCTAAGAGTGAAGGTACCTCTTCACAGCCTGCCCTCTCTGGGTATGCCGCTAATAATGAAGAAGGGATGTTTGTCTTTAAGGCTCAGTATGAATAGCCATTCCCTCAGAAAAAGAGAGGATGGTTCAGTAAGGGAGCATTCGAGCCCATACACAGGATATGCTTAATAGAAGCCTAGCTAATTTTCATATCCTAGCAACAACAGCTGCCGACCCAAACCTGGAACAACTAGTAGCTCCACAACTCTTACCTTTGTTCCCCACTCAGCCGATGGAGATAGAAGAAAACCCTGAAAACCAAGTCCAAATGCATGATTTCAACCCTGAGGAGATACCTAGGATACCAGCCCCTAATCCCTTAGACCCGGATTATGATCAATGGTTCGATGATCATAGGGATTATGTGCCACGCTACCATCTAAACGACGAACCCATGCCGAACTTAGCAGCCTATCCAGGTCTGGACCCTCTAGATCCCTACTATGATAACGATGAATACATTAGGGAGATCTTAGAGAATCCGTACCCTCAGGAGAATCCCATGCCCCAGCACCCGGACCCAGTACTAGCACCTGCACCCCCAATGAGTGCAGAAAATGTGCATGAGCTCCGAACTTTCGGAGAAGAGATTCTAGAGAGTAGTAAGAGGATGAGGCAGGTAGGAGAGCGACTCGTCTGGAAGTATGATGAGCGCAATATGGATTACTGGATGAATCCAGACCAGTAAAGGAGATGGTGGAGTTGGTAATAATAATAATATAATAATATATAATATGTTTGTATGAAAAAAAAAATATATATATATATATATACAATAATAATAATATATGTTGTAGTATAGACCACTTCGTGGTTAGCGATGCATAGTAGTGTTGTAATTTTAATTCCAGTCTTGGTGTGTATGTGACGCATATAGGGCTGTAAATGAACCGAACGTTCAACGAACAGTTCATGAACCGTTCGGCGGGAAGTTCGTTTATGTTCGTTCGATTAGCTTAACGAACTAACACGAACAAAAATTTTCGTTCGGTTAGCTTAGCGAACGAGCACGAACACAGTTCTCGTTCGTTCGACTGCATTCGTGAACGTTCGGTAATATGTTCGGTTATGTTCGTTCGTGTTCGTTTGATTATATTAAAAAAATAATAAATAATAAACCTTTTATCTAAACATATTGAAAACTTGAAACCCTATTTTTTCTAAGTTAGCTAAAATTTGGACATTCTAAGACATTTTAAAGATAATTATGTCTAAATTGGCTAAACTTGATTCATCGTTTGGTGGTGTAGTAGACTTCTTGTGTTTTGATGTCACACCCCGATTTTCCACGTGTCACCGCCTGTCACACCCCGACTTTCCACGTGTCACCGGTGGGCCCGGTAGGGGAGTATCATGACGTGGTTGGTCGGGGTGTGACAGGTTGGTATCAGAGCTTAACTAGCCTGTTAATTTAACAGATTTGGCACACCCTTCCTGGGTGATATCTATTGTTGAACCTTATTCCTTAATCAAGAATTTAGGAGGTTTGCTATTTTCATTAATCCTTGATTTTCTGCCGAATACTGGCATCTTACAGATGATTATGAATTTGCGTGATCTTATTTGTTGTTTCCAATGCAACTTTCAGATCCTGATAATTGGACTTACCAATCTATTGTCCTAACAATAGATGTTTAACATTCCATTTATACAAGGTCTCCAAGGGAGTAGCCTTGATACTTATATATCAACTATTATAGGAAAGCTTATCTTAAGGTGAGATGGTTATTCCAACCACTGCTTAACAAATTTTAAGGAATAGCTAATCCTTACAGCTAGTCGAACAAATCGACGATCCTGTGCAGCTGATGGCAAATTCTTAATTGTTGCCTAATTAGGGTTGCGGTAAAAATGCATAAGCAAAAAGAACCGTCTTTCATAATTAACTATACCGAAATCTCAGGATATTGAGTTAGGGTATATTAACCCTCTATTTTAAAACTTAGTTAATCAGGGTTTCAATTCTTCCAATGATGGTGCTAGCCGTCTTGGAGATTTCATAATAATACAGCCTTAAATGGGATATAAACCTTAACTCTACCTGCCCCTCAGGGGTAAACAGGGTAATCTTAGGAGAAGATAATTAAGGTACAAGGAGGTTATAGAGATTTTACAAATCTCAGGCTCCAATTTATCCATCATTGCTTGTGTCAATTAAGTGACACACTTATGTTACTAATCCACGAATTCCTTAATCGGGAACATTCACTTGGATAATTCCATTCTGGATATCTTCTTTGAATACTACTAGTCGACTTTGGTACAATATGACCATTGGGATATCTCAGGGGTTCCATGCATTAAACCTCCATACTGATCAGGCATGGAAGCAATCTATGGGACACACTAGGATACGCCAATCCTCATATGGCACTTTTATCAAACATAGTTTGGCATTTTTCAGTCGATAGAAAACAATGAGAAAATAATAAAATAAAGTAATATATATTGTCGTACTCTATTCGAAGAAAGAGTACTCTCAGATTTTTCAGAAGGATCCCTTGCCGATACTTAGAAGAATCGGTTACTATGGGTTCCTTGGTAAGTTATACCTTGTGGATAATATAAAAGTTTGCTAAGCTTATGGTTTATGAAGATTTATTATTGCCTGTATTAAATCAGGACACTTAGCAGAAATTATCATTGGTAAATGATAAGGAATGTACTTGATGACATCGTGAACTGCCTCTTGGCATTCATCAGGTGAGTTCAGGCGTTTCCTTTCTTAGCCTTTCCAGGCTTAGCTGCACCTTCTTTGGCAGCTTTATGGTATCTAGTTCTGATGCGGCCTTACTTACCACAGCCGTGACAGATTGCATTCTTTGTGTCCCCACATTCATGGGAAAATGATGACCCGTTCCTTTGCAGATGTCACACTGCTTTGGTCCTTCTAACTGTTGTGTCAACCACAGCTTGGAGATTAACTCCATTAATATTGAGGTTTACGTTTGTAGCTTTATTAACTTTGGTTGCCTTAATAGTATTGCGACTGTCGTCTACCTCATCCGAGTTTTCCATTCTTGAAACTTGGTACAAATCACCAAAATTTAACAATTATTAGTCATCATCCTGATGACCTGACTTAGATTAGCCACGGCATTCATAAACCGTATGGGCTATTCTGTTCTGAACATTCCTAGTGAATGTTATTTGAATGTATATCCATTATATTTAGCCTAGGTCACAAAAGGACCATCAATGGCATTCAAGGTTTGGAGTGAGTCTAATACCTGCTTGACAGGGGACCATAATGTCACAATTGTCTTTGTCACAAGGAGGATTATAAATAGCTCAAAGGCTAGCCTTACATGACTTTGGTTATATATACATATATGGCGTAGAAGCCTGTCGCGAGGGACGTAGAAAGATATGGCATAGAGTCTAGTCATGAAGGACATAAGTAATCATATGGCGTGAAGGCCTTGTAGTAATGACATTCAGATACGGTACAAATGGCCTTGTCTCTAGGACGTTATAGGATATGGCACTAAGGCCTGTCACCAGGGATGTTAACATTTAGTATGTTAACTTGACACGAACGACGAATTATAGCACGGAGGCTTGTTATGGGTGACTTGAAATATAACTTGTGGATTTGTCACAATGACATCAATTCATAGGCTGCAATCTTATTAGATCAGGAGTTTTAAGGCTTGAACATAGTTCTTCACCTTTGGACAGGGAGTCATAGACTACAACTGTCATCGTCTTTAAAGGCGATTCACTTAATAGAAAGGTAAACCAATTAACATCACTAATGGATGTCTATATATAATTATAGTATCTAATGATATTAGTCATGATCACCTCGATCATATTGACTATTAGGTTTGGGTATAATCACACCATTTTGAACAGGGGATCATAAAGATCACTACTATCTTTGTCTTACCGACACTAGAATAAAGTATAGCCCGTAGGCATTTCATTACGAGGGATGTTAATATTATGATCATCATACTGATGATACTAGTCAGGATCGCAATGATAGTATAGACTATGGGATTTGAGTATAGCTCACCCCCTTGGGCAAAGAATCACAAAGGATTACAATTGCCTTGTCTCAATTGGACAATATAATATAGCCCTTAGGCAAAACATCATTAAGGATGTTAAAATTTTTAATCATCGTATTGATGATTTTTGTCATGATGGCATTGATCATATAGACTATTAGGCTTGAGCATAGCTCACTACCTTGGACAGGGAATCGTAAAGATCACAATGTCTTTGTCACACATGGACGATATAATATGGCCCATAGGCGAAACATCACTAATGGATGTTTATAATAGTTTCATCCTATTAGATGATATAAGTCATGATTGCATTAATCATATTGACTATTTGGCATGAGCATAGCTCACCACCTCAGACAAGGAATCATAAAGATAACAATGTCAATGTCTCAAATGGACAATATATTATAGCCCGTAGGCAAAACATCACTAAAGGATGTTAAATAATATAATCATCGTATTAGATGATATTAGTCATGATCGCATTGATCATATAGACTATTATGTTTGGACATAGTCCAACATTTTAGACAGGAGGTCAAAGACCACCACTGTCGTTGTCTTATCGGACAACAAGTTTAGCCCGTAGGCACTTCATCACTCACGGATGTTTATAATATGATCATCTTATAAGATGATATAAGCCATGATTCCTAAATCACTAGGCTAGATAAGGGAATTGGAAGAATCCAATATAAGGATGACTGTTGTGATTTTCTCGAATCACATCTGTCAAGAGTGCTAACACGTTCCTAAGTGTTAACAAGGATCTGAATCCCTTGAGTAGGTTTCACCATCTTGGCCGCGTAGGCTAGGTTTCACCTTTAAGATTCTTTCTAAAATGCATACTAACAGGGAAGGAAGGGTATTTATTTTATTCAGGATTTTTATCATAAATCCTAATTCATAAGTTAATAATAGCACAAATGGCCTAGTCGCGTAGACAAGTTAAATTTATAAGCCATGATTTCGGAGAATCGAGGCATTAAGGTTTGAATCAAAGTTCATTACCTTTTCTTGACAGGGAGTTGTAGGCTACCACTGTCTTTAGTCTCAGAGGACATTAACTATAGCCCGTAGGTACTTCCCTTCTAAGGGATGTTTATTACGGAATTGCCCCTTAGGGAAATTCATTAACCATGGTAAACAGAGACCATATTTGGTTAATTTATTAATCATTTATGCTTAGGATTTCTATTATAATTTATCCTAATTATAAAACATTAACAGTTTTATTAGTGGCACCCAATGGCCTGGTCACATAGATATTTATAGATTATAAGCTTATGATTTCAGAGAATCAAAGCATGAAAGTATATTGGCACAATAGGCCTAGTCACAAGGACAATTATAAATTATATGCTAGGATTTCAGAGAATCAAAGCATTTGAGTATATTGGCACAATAGGCCTAGTCACAAGGACAATTATAAATTATATGCTAGGATTTCAGAGAATCAAAGCATTTGAGGTTTGAACCTAGTTCATTACCTTTTTCTGACAGGGAGTCATAGCTACCACTGTATTTTGGCTCACGTAGAAATGAGCAAGGCCCGTAGGCACTATATTACCACGTATGGTTAAAATGTGATCATCTTAATTGATGATGTAAACCCAGGATTTAGAGATCATTAAACTGGGTTAGGAATCTTTAGAAAGATCCTTATATAATAATAACGTGTGTGATTTTAAATGAATCACATCTGCCAGGAGTGTTAACATGTTTTAAGATGTTAACAGGGATTTGAATCTTTTAAACAGGTCTTACCATATTGGCCCGGTCTTATAATTGACCCGAAGGCTAGGTTTCACTCTTAAGATTCTTAGTTAATGGTTTGAATCTTTTTAACAGGTCTTACCATCTTGGCCCGGTCTTATAATTGACCCGAAGGCTAGGTTTCACACTTAAGATTCTTAATTTAATTAACGCAGAACAATTTTTAAATTGAGGTGTTAATATGGATCTGAATCTAATTATGGAACTACCATCTTGGCCGGGTCTTAATATGACACGAGGCTAGGTCTTGCCCTTTTTAGATTTTGCCATTTTATTATAATGGTAGATCTTATAAAAGAAATGTTATTTTTTCATTTATTTCATTTTTCATGTTTAGGATGAAAATTTTTAACTTTAGTCAATCCATTATATGAAAATAAAAATACAGAGTTGCCCTAAGCGGGACTTGAAAGGAATAATATGTCCTCGGAGGGACTGAAAGATAATTATGTCCTTATAAGGACTAATAAGGAAACGATCTTCAGTAAAAGGAGTTTCTTCTTCATTTTATTTCTGAATGCTTTCTCCTTAGATGCTCGTTTCATTCTAGCCGCGGTACGAAGCTCAGCATCTCAGGGCTCCGGGTGTGGAGAACTCCTATTACGGCTTCTTCGCTTGGCGACGTATCCAATAAAATTTGGAAGTAAAAATTTATAGATTTGGATTGAGAATATTCCTATGTTAAGTCTAGACTCAGAAGGTCAAGGAATGTGCTAATGTGTCATTGAGATTAAACACAAAAGGATAGTGTTTAATTCACTCAATGTTGGCTCTGATACCAACCTGTCACACCCCGATTTTCCACGTGTCACCGGTGGGCCCGGTAAGGGAGTATCGTGACACCTGTCACACCCCGATTTTCCACGTGTCACCGGTGGGCCCGGGTGGGCCCGGTAGGGGAGTATCGTGACACCTGTCACACCCCGATTTTCCACGTGTCACCGGTGGGCCCGGTAGGGGAGTATCGTGACGTGGTTGGTAACATCATAGTCAAACAACACAATTTAAATGCACAGCGGAAGCAAATGATAAAATATATTACAATCCGATTCAGAAGTAATATCAAATATCACAACGGAACGTAAGATGGATCCACAGGCGGATCTTAAACAAAAGATAGCTTTGTTCAACAGACTTTAGGCATCTAAGCTTGCGAGACTCTTTAATGATGCTAGGAGTAGCCAGCCGATTCCGATTAGTACCTGCACTTAGCCTTTTTTTGGAAAATACGTCAGTTTACACTGGTAAATACTATCAACCGACTCATTTTGAAAATGATTTAAAATTTGTTTGGATGCACATGGCATAAATGTTTTATAATTTGATTAAAATGCACAGAGGCAAAATTAACCTTTTATAACTTGGGATAATTATTTGAGTATAATACTTGTAAACGAATTACATGTTTCTTATGCGTTCAGTAGCCCGATCCGTAGACCGGGTTAAAGATCAATAGACACACCACAATATTGAGTTATGCACTGAAAGGTGTACGCCTACACCCCGTGCTCAGGTCGTGGCCATCTCGTAAGATGATGCCAGGGATATACGGGACATGGTCATTAACCCCCCAAAGGCTTTAAGCAAACAAAACATTTCAAAACAGAGCATATCAATGATTTAACCTCTATTCGATTAAAGATTCAATGCTGGACCAAGCGGTATTTTATATACCGTACCCCAAGCCCGTATAAGGGAAAATAAGTTAAAAGTATTTACCTGAGCTAAATATAAATTCAATCCCAGCCGTATCAAATCAGCAAGTACAGATAGCTTTTACTGGGCTCCTAAATCTGGAACGAAGGTTTATAATAACCTATTAGAATCCTAACGGGTCTTTAGTTAAGCTTAAGCTTAGACCGGCTAGTTTCAAAGATACGGTTCGTACGCACGATTAAGCGATGACCGGATAGAATGTGATTTAGACCCTACAAGTTCAGAGACTTGTTTAATATGGGTATTTCATGCACACTCTGGATTTTGAGATAAAACCGATAAGGTTTGACCCGTTTCGGCTAATTTATGTAAATTAGTTACATAAACCGAACCGAACGCGCAAAAGGCGTGACGGGTAATCATAAGAGTCCTAACCAGGTTTCCTAAGTTAATATGCCTCAAATATGTTGTGACATCAGTAAGATGTCTTTTATTATGCCCGAAACGAATTTAATCGCAAACTATGCCCCGTAGGGGTAGTTTGGTAATTTCACATAAGCCGAAAACCTCAAAACTGAAGTCTGAGTTTATCAACCTTTGCTTACTGTTAAAATATTATAATTTGCCTCAAATATCAGTAGGTATCACCCATGGTATGTTTAAAATACTCTTAGTACATACTATGCGTTAAAAACGCTTAATTAGGCGATTAAAAGCCGTTTACGGGTTCGATACATAAAGTTGATATTTTACCATTCCTGAAGGCTTAAAATAAATTATTTATCATTTAAGATCAGTAGCAAAAGGTTTGGAGTCGTTTAGATATGTAAAACTCATTTTATAGCCCGTAAGGGCAAAACCGACAATTACCGGATTAAGCCTACGACTACAAGTTATGCTCAGCCTAAAATTTATTAAAAATCTTTAAAAATCCCAAAATAATATATTACATCAGTGGGTAAAAGATTTGGTATCAAAAAGTAGGCTTAACTAGGCTATACGCTAATTACGCCGTTTTATTAACATAAAGCTTTAATTTTTACGCTAACGAGCATAACTCTTATTCTACACCTCAAACTGATGTCAAACTTTGCATACAAGTTTATATATCAGTAATTAAGGTTTCTACTCTTTTACATTTTCATAAATCACGTTTTAAGGTAAAAAGGGCATAATGGTCAACATATGAGCAATTAACGGAATCATGCATATTAATTGGATAACTAATGATCCGAGGTGTATAATCACAGAGGATTATACTAGCATGTAACCTGGTCCAAATGAAGCTCTAAGGTATTTCTAAATTATACCAAAACGGGTCAGAACTGAAGTCAAAGCAAAAGTCAAAGCTTTGCGACTTTCGGTTCCGAACCGGGTCTAAACAGGAAATTGTCGGGTTGAACATGTTTAGACATGTTCTTACACTAATTACCAAGTTATATTAATGATCAAACAGGTTGTATGTGTTCTACATTGCTAATTATGCATAAATTTGAAATTAATTATCCTGTTGACTTTTTATTAACCAGTTTGACCCGACATTTGACCTAGTTAGAGTGGGAATCAGAGGGTGCCCTTTTAAGGGTTTAATGCCCACATAATATAACAAAATTCGAATCGTTAAAAATTTTACCGAGCCTCGTGTTGACTGCGTTGACCAGCAGTTGACCACGTTTGACCGATGTTGACCAGGTTTGACCGAACCCAAAACTGAACCGAGGCACTAACATGACTCAAAACTTCCCCTTGACCAGTTTTGACCACGTTTGACCTGTTGACCAAGTTGAACCGAGCCCGAGAGCGTCCCGAACTTAAATTTTTCACCCGAGTCGAAAGTGGTTCGATGGACTCTACAGGTCACTAGGAGTCCAAAAATATATTTTTCATCGAAAACTGATGGCTGGAACTCGCCAGAATCATGTCAGAAGTCGAGCCCGAGAGCGTCCCGAACTTAAATTTTTCACCCGAATCGAAAGTGGTTCGATGGACTCTACAGGTCACTAGGAGTCCAAAAATATATTTTTCATCGAAAACTGATGGCTGGAACTCGCCAGAATCATGTCAGAAGTCGAGATTTCGCCGGAGAATAGAATTTCTTGAAACTGTGCAGGAATGCTCCTAAAGTCCCGATCAAAGCATCTGCAAAGTCAAAAGTTCAAAACGGACTCGCCGGAATTTGACCGGAATGTCGCCGGAGTTTCCATAGAGCTCAAACCGCTAAGAATTAGCTAAAACTAACCACACCACGCGATCCGGAACGTCGGATATAGTCGAAAAAGTGTACCCTTGGCCGAAAAACGGCCGCCGGTCGCCGGAAAAGTTTCTAGAGAGAGAGAGAGTTTTAGAGAGAGAAAGAGATGGTGAAAAATGATTTTTATTATTATTTTTTTTTTAAATCATTTATATAGTGGATGTTTCGTGGGCTTGGGCCCAAGGCCCACAAGCCCGTCTTCGCACCCGAACATCATGGAAGCATCGTAGAGCATAATATTAATACTAAAATACGCAAATTAGGATCGGTAGTCGATGTTTGCGTGTCCGTTCGTCGGTTGCGTAAAAATCGCGAGAAATTAAATCGTTGACGTTTTTAACCCCTCGTATCTGAATATTGCCATAACTTTCTCATACCTTAACGAAACCTTGTGAAATTTTTTTATCACACATTCTTGTGAGTATAATTAAGCATTACAAAGCTTCGGGTTCGCTAAAAGATCACTCAGAGGTATACCTTTAAACATGTTGACACATTTAACCCCTGTAGTTTGTAGTTCCTCACTTTCTTTCACAATTGGCTTCGTATGATCCATGATTTATTCGGTTGAGGTTATGAACATCATGTAGGGTTACTGTAAAGTATATTTATCCCTTGTTGACATTTTGAACCCTTATATTCACATACTTTCCATGTTTGTCAACTTTAGTCCCTCTAAATATAATTTCACACGTTCAAGCTTATGACACGTGTCAATACATTATAGGACGTGAATTTTCGAGGTGTTACATTTGATTTATCATTTGATGGTTGTATTTAACTACTTATATCCAATGTTTAAGGATAATATTGTATTTTTTTTCAAGTCAAATGTTCCTTTGCGTTCGTTTTTATTTGCTTGCTTTCATTTGTGTTCGAGACCAGTGTTCACGAACTGTTCGTGAACAGATGAATTTCCTTAACGAACGAACATGAACATAAAGGTATGTTCGGTATGCGTTCGTGAACAGTTCACGAACATGTTAATTTCCTTAACGAACGAACACGAACATGGCCTTGTTCATGTTCGTTTGGTTCGTTTACAGCCCTAGACGCATATTATAATAGAAAAGAGTAAGTCGCAATGCTCGACGCTTTTGGCCAATATGTGTATTGTGTGATTGTTGCCTAAATTATTAATTATTTTGTGATATTAATAATTGGTAAATGTTTAAAATTCAGATGGATGACGAAATAAACCAGGAAAACTAGAATAACGATAACCAGAGTAACATTAACTTGGATAATGAGAACCCGAACAACAACGATAATGGAAACCAAGTGGATAACAGTGCCATGCAACATATAGTGGCACAAGGGATAATAGATGCGATGCCATATATTATCAAAATGGTTAGGGAAGCCGAAAATAAAAGTAAACATGATAGTAAACGACCCTCTGAACATAAACACAGCGTGAACAATGGACCCGTACTTCAAGTGTCCATTCCCAAAAGAAGAAGAACCGTGTCTTACAGTGTTCTTATAAAGAATTATGGTCTTGTAAACCAATGGAGTTCTCGGGCAACGAAGGGGCCGATGCATCTCTGCGCTAGATAGAAAAGACTGAGGCAGTCTTAAGAATAAGTAAATGTGCTGAAGAGGATAAGATAATGTTTGCTTCAAATCTGTTTAAAAATTCAGCACTAGAATGGTGGAACACTATCCTCTAGTCTAGAGGAACTGATAGAACTTACAATATGGAATGGGAGGAATTTAAAAACATGGTAGAAAGGAAAAATCCGCCCTCCTAATGAAAAGGAACAGATAGAAAACAAATTCCTAAACCTTAGGATGATTGGGGTAGATAGTAAGGGTTATACTACATTATTCTTTGAATATGCCAGAATAGTACCAACCCTTGCTTCACCTGAACCAGTTTTAATCTCCCGTTACATCTGGGGATTAATTGGGGAGATTAGACATGTAGTCAAGGCAGCTAGACCTCAAACCATAGAAGAAGCTGTAGAACTAGCCAACACCTTGACAGATGAATTAGTCCGTACCCGAGAAGAGGATCAAAGGAGGAACCTAACCCAAAAACTTACTCAAGAATTTCGTTCTGGAAATTCTAACCATGGGAGAAATGTAGGTTCTACCTCTGCACCCTACTGTAAGTATTGCAAAAGGAAGCATTCCGGAAGATGCTCCATATACTGTAACTTTTGCAAAATATCTGGACACAAGGAGGAAGACTGCAGGAAAAAGCCTAACAACATGATATGCTACAACTGCGGGGAACAAGGTCATATTAAGCATAACTCTCCAAACTTAGCTCCAGCTGCGAATACCAAGAATACTAAAAATGCTAGAGCATTTGTTCTGACTGCAGAAGAAGCAAAGATGATCCCAGATGTGATCACTGGTACGTTTTTAGTTAATGATGTTTTTGCTAAAGTATTATTTGACTCTGGTGCGAACCAAAGTTTTGTTAATACTTCATTTTGCAAACTTCTTAAGCAATCATTAACTAAACTTCCACAAGAATGTCTAGTAGAGACAGCAAATGGAGAAACCATTAAGATTTCTGAAATCTTGTAGGGAGTAAGAATAGAAATTTTAAATCAGAAATTTATTGCAAACCTTTACCCCATGAATCTAGCAGGATTTGATGTTGTGTTAGGAATGGACTGGTTAATAGCCAATAAAGCCAGTATTTTATGTGATCTAAAGTCAATTCAAGTAAATTCACCCATAGGTGAAAAGATCACAATTAAAGGAAATAAAACCTTTAAATCCACAAAGTTCATATCTGTGATGAAAACAACAAGTTATATAAGGAAAGGATCATTAGTGTATTTGATTTCTATAATCACTAACACTAAAGGAAAAGAATTAAATGATATTCCAGTAGTATCCCAGTTTTCAGATGTATTTCCAGAAGAGCTACCAGGGCAACCTCCAGATCGGGAAGTTGAATTCAGAATCCATTTGATACCGGGAACCGCACCAATTGCCAAAGCACCTTACCGTTTGGCACCCGCAAAAATGCAGGAATTGAAGAAACAATTAGATGAATTGTTGGAGAAGGGATTCATACAGCCAAGCTCATCACCATGGGGAGCACCGATTTTATTCGTTAAAAAGAAAGACGGATCAATGCGTATGTGTATTGATTACCATGAATTAAGCAAAGACATGATTAAGAATCGATATCCATTACCAATAATAGATGATCTGATTGATCAATTGCAAGGAGCACGATTTTTCTCAAAAATCGATTTAAGGTCAGGATATCATCAATTAAAGGTACAGGAAGAGGACATTCCTAAGACCGCTTTCAAAACAAGGTATGACCATTATGAATTTCCCTAGCTGCATTCATGGACATGATGAACCGAATATGTAAGCCATATTTGGATAAATTCATAATTGTCTTTATAGATGATATTCTTATTTATTCAAAAAGCAAAGAGGAACATGCAACCCATTTGCACGCACTTCTAAGTTTATTGAGAAAAGAAAAGCTTTATGCTAAGTTTTCGAAGTGTGAGTTTTGGTTAGAACAGGTACAATTTCTTGGACATCTAGTTAATCATGAAGGAATTCATATAGATCCCACCAAGATCGAGGCAATTACCGAGTGGAAAACCCCTGAGTCACCAACTGAGGTTAGAAGTTTCTTAGGATTGCCCGGTAATTATAGAAGATTTATTCGAGATTTTTCTAGAATAGTCATTCCCTTAAGTAAGTTAACCTGTAAATCCGTTAAGTTTGAATGGGGACCAAAATAAGAAGAAGCCTTTAGAATTCTTAAGCAAAGATTAACCCATGCACCCATACTAGCGTTACCAGAAGGAACTGAAGATTTTGTAATCTATTGTGACGCTTCTAAGTTAGGTTATGGATGTGTGTTAATGCAACGTCAAAAGGTTATAGGTTACGCTTCTAGACAACTTAAAAATCGTGAAGAGAATTATTCAACCCATGATCTAGAGTTAGGAGCTATAATTTTTGCCCTTAAAATTTGGAGACATTACCTATACAGTAGTAAGTTTACCATATTCACCGACCATAAGAGTTTAAGGTATGTTTTTGGGCAAAAGGAATTGAATATGAGACAAAGATGCTGGATGGAGATACTTAGTGATTTTGATTGTGATATCCAATATCATGCAGGAAAGGCAAACGTAGTAGCTGATGCTTTAAGCCGAAAGTATCATGAAAAGCCAAAAAGAGTACGTTCTCTTAAATTAAATCTGCATGTAGATTTAAATGAACAGATTAGAAAAGCACAAGAATCAGTAATCAAGGATGATACTGAAAAGTTGAAAGGAATGATTAAGGAATTAGAACAAGGAACAGATGGAATTTGGAGATTCCATAAGAAAAGAATGTGGATACCTAAATTATGAAACCTACGTCACCGTATATTAGAAGAAGCCCATAAGTCTAAGTATACGATGCATCCTGGAAGTGATAAGATGTATCAGGACTTAAGGAAAAATTTCTGGCGAATAGAAATGAAAAAGGATATAGCAGCATATGTTGCAAAGTGTTTAACTTGTTCACAAGTCAAAGCTGAACATCAGAAACCCTCAGGTTTACTGCAACGATTAGAAATGCCTGTATGGAAATGGGAATTAATAACAATGGATTTTGTTACTAAATTACCCAAAACAAGAAAAGGTAATGATACAATCTGGGTGATTGTAGACAGGCTAACCAAGTCAGCTCATTTCCTACCAATGAAAGAAACTTTCAGTATGGAACAACTAGCTAAAATATATGTAAATAAAATACTTTCATTACATGGAATTCCTCTATCAATTGTTTCTGACAGAGATAGTCGTTTTACCTCTCATTTTTGAACAAGTTTCCAAAAAGCCATGGGAACCAAGTTGAATCTAAGCACCGCTTATCATCCTCAAACGGACAGACAAAGCGAAAGGACAATTCAGACAATGGAAGACATGCTTAGAGCTTGTGTAATTGATTTCGGAGGTAATTGGGACGATCACTTACCATTGATAGAATTTTCTTATAATAAAAGTTATCACACAAGTATCAATACTGCACCATTCGAAGCACTTTATGGACGAAAGTTCCGAACGCCAGTCTGTTGGGCAGAAATTGGAGAAAAGCAACTATCTGGACCTGAGATAGTACAAGAAACAACAGACAAGATCATTCAAGTCAAGGAAAGACTAAAAGCAACATGTGATAGACAAAAGAGTTATGCTGATAACAGACAAAAGCCATTGGAATTTCAAGTAGGAGATAAAGTGTTACTGAAAGTCTCTCCCTGGAAAGGAGTGGTAAGATTCATCAAAAGGGGAAAGCTAAGCCCCATGTATGTTAGACCTTTTGAGATTATTAGAAGAATAGGACCTCTAGCCTATCAGCTACAACTGCCAGAGGAAATGGCAGGAATACATGATGTATTTCATGTATCTAATCTCAAAAAGTGTTTAGCTGATGAATCACTCGTAGTACCTCTTAAGGATATAGAGGTAGATGAACAGTTAAAGTTTGTAGAAGGACCTCTACAGATTGAAGACAGGAAAGTTAAGAACCTCAAGCACAAGAGACTAGTTCTAGTCAAAGTGAAGTGGGACTCCAAAAGAGGACCAGAATACACATGGGAGCTTGAATCAGAAATGCAAAGGAAATACCCACACCTGTTCCAGTAGACCTCGAGGACGAGCTCTAAAACAAGGTGGGGAGGATATAACAAACCTCCAAGATATTTTTCGACACCCTAATATATATTAAAATATTCCCATATGTCTTAAAAACATAACGTATGTGAAAACCGAGCCCAAAATACAATCTAGCATTAAAAATAAAATAAAACCAAGAAAATAGAGGCTGCCGCAGGGCGCGTAGCCTTTGGCTACTGCCTACGCGGGCCGCGACCGATAAAAAACGAGGCAACACCCGGTGTAGACACGTGGCAACACGTGTTGGACCTATACTCGTGACCCGGATCAGCTACGCCGTAGACCCCCTATGTGGCGGGCCGCGAAGGCCCCTGCCTTCCTTCGTCGCGGGGCTCGACGAACTCGAATTACAGCCCTATAAATTTGGAGCTCGGGCCTTCAGTCGAAACTCGCTCACAAATCTTTCTTTCTCTCAATTTCTGAATAGTAGGCATAATCCTCGGGTATAATACCCCCTAATTAACGAAGTTCTGCCCCGATGTAAGTATTATAACCTCGGTTACATATTAGATACGCTGCCCGATTGATCCAGGGTTCCGTAACGGCTGTCGAGGTTCTGCCTGGCGTAGTCGTTGGAATGCCGTCCCGGGGAGGGTATTACTAATGTAAATAATGGGTTATTTTACTAACATATGTGCGTTGTGTAAATTATAGATAATTACCAGGAAACCTTAGAAGAAACCTAAGTCAGCAATGTGAGTAATCCTTCTTTTTGTAAACCTTTTTGTGAGTAATCTCCTTTTTGTAAATTGTTTTTACAAAACTTTAAATGTTTTACAATGTGATTAAACAGTGATTGAGTCTTTGTAGTTCTTCAATTACTGCCGGTATGTTGGGGTTTTGTATACGAAATGTGGAACACGTTACCATTGGACAACGAGTTAGCCAATGTGTAATATGACCCACCAGTCAGGATTGACAATACTGAATGAGTAATTGTGTAGAAATAAACAATGTGATAGCTCTCAATACTATGTTAAAGGATAAAACTCTTCTTGATTAAACTGGGATTCACTCACCAGTATTTCCCACTGACAAATGCTTTTAAAACGTGTTTCAGGTAACAAAATGTAAAAGCCAAATTAGAAGAAAGCCAGCTAGAGAGCACTGACGGCTTGGAAAAATGTGGCTATAAAAGTTACCTAAAAGACGATGTTTTAAATTCAATAAAATAGGGTTTATCCCTATAAACATGTTGTAATAAGAAACTTGGGTTTTACCCATGTGAATATTAATATAAATATGGTGGTTTTACTCTGATAAACATTTTCTAACTACGGTCCTGATGAAATTTCCGCTGCCAAATTAATAAACAAAATGATACCACCGAAACTGGTCTCGCGGCCGCTCGTTCCCGGGACAGATAGGGGGCGGGGGTTGCGACAAGCATTTTGATACTTAAACACAGTATATAAGCATGTTTTGATGTTTCGAACACAGGGGAAAGGCCATGCAACGTCCAATTTATAGCTGAAAATTGAGTTCGTCGTGGCCCGCGTAAGCCGGAAGGAAATCCTTCGTGGCCCGCGAGGGCCACCCTAGCTACAGCTAGGGCTGCCGTGTCATGGCCTAGGTCTGCCACGTGTCTGACACGTGGCCTTGATCGTTATCCGGAGCTTTACCAAGCTGTCGCACCCCGCGAAGACTCTCCGTAAGTCTTACGCGGCCCACGACTAACTAATAAATTTGGATTTTCTTGATTTTTCATAAAGATTAGGGTTTTAGGGGTCCGGGTTTCTTCTTACGGGGTGTTTTTGGGACATTTTCGTGCAGGTCCTTACACTAACTACGAAATTGAAACAGACATGAAAGAACACTTACTAGTGAAGGGAAGAATGCTTGAACTCAAGAGGAGGCTCCAAATGGCTAGAGCAAGCTCCAAGAAGTTTGAGAAGTGAATAAAAATGGTGTGAAGGAAAATGAAGGTTTAGAGGTGTATTTATAATTGATCAAGAGTGATGAGAGTGTGCCAAGTGTCCTAGGGAGTTCTAAGAAGTGTATTAGTGTCCTAATATGTGTCAGGACTAGGTTTAAGGTGGCAAGGAAGGTGCTAGGTGGCATAAGATGAAGAAAGGTGGTAAGACTTAGAGCCCAAACAAAACTGCTACATCTGGGCACCCCTTATGGACTGTATGGTAAGCCTTACGGTCGATAAGGCACTCTGACACGTAAAATTTTGTTTTTGATAGTTTTGGCCCATGCACTTGTATTATCAGCTTTTTGACATTTTTAACCCTTCTAACTTGTTACTTAAGCTATATAAAGGGTATAAAGGCATGTTTAACTTATATTTTTGTCTCGGTATATACGTTACGTTAAAAATCATTTTGGTCAAGTAACGGTTAACAAAAAATTACGAAAGAAATACGAAAACTTTTAAAGGCTCGAAATTTTCGTGGGGGTTACACTTGGGGAGGTGAGCCAAAATTTAGAGCTTGGAGAAGCATAGATAGGGAATGATGCCATTGCTCCTTCCAAAATATCGGGACCTTTTGTTTTCGATTCAGGCTCATCCACTTTGAAAAGAGCTAGGTCCAAAGCTGGAAACCCAACTAGGTGAAGTAGCCCAACAAATCCTCTTACCCTCTAGTTCGTACCTAAATTGAAAAAAAAATATTGGGACTCTGATAATGGTAAAGGCAAAGGTAACAAAGGGATTGGCAATTTTCCGTCTGGAAGCAATGAAAAGGGATCAAAATTGAAATGAGTGAAGGATGGTTAAGACCCGACTCAAGCTTCTCCTAAGACGGTTTTTAGGTGCCCTCATTTGTCTCCGCCATGATTTGTGTGGAGATCCTCTAGGTTTCTGTGTAGTGGTTTTTTGGTGTTCCTTAGGGTGGTGTTGTTAGGTCCAGAAGTTTTACGCTTATCTTTATTGTATTAATTTATGTATTAATTGGGTTTAGATTGGGTTTTGGGCTTGGGCTAGGCCATGTGGGCCAATAGGGTAGAGGCTCCTATAAATAGTCTTATCAAGGTTATTGTAGGAGAGCTCTCGATTGTTCAATCATGTAATCCCCAAATGAGAACCTTGTACTAGAAAATCCTAGAGATTGTGTGCAAGGTTCTCGAAGATCGTACCAGACAGTCCTTGAGACTGTGTGCGATCTAAGCAGCGGCACTGAGTTTTGTAATGAAAAAATTATTTTTGTTCTTATCGGTTTGATCTTACATTCCGCGTTCGATTGAACCGTTGAGTGATGTCATGGGTTTTTCGGGACTAACAAGTGGTATCAGAGCCATTGAAGTCTTTCAAAGGCTCGGTTTTGATATCACTCGAAGAATGAGAAGACATTTTGCACAGTGTCCGGGATGTGTATTCGTCAAAGTAGTGTTACAGTGGTGGTGGCTTTTCGGTTACGAGCGGTGTACGGTGATCGGATTTTGTAGGTTGAACAGTGGATGACGGTGAAGATGGTTCAGCAAATAGAGGTGGCGACTGTTTGTGTGGGAGGCGGAGAGGCAGGATTTGGTCAGAGATGATGAAGGTGGTCGGTAACGATGATGACGATGGAGGTAAGGTTTACGATGGTGAAGGATGAAGATGGAGATGGTTGACGGGGTGTAGTGGATGAAGATGATGGTGTTGACAGTGAAGGTGACCGGAGACGAAGACAGGAGGTAGGATGTTGATGATGAATACCGACGATGGATGACAATTGCCGGAGACGGAGAAGAAATTGTAACAGAGATCAGTGATCGCCGGACGTAACAACAACAGCGATCTGTGGTCGTCGAAGGGAATCGGAGTTGATGAAGATGATGGTGTAACGAAACAAGGAGTTGCAGGTTTTCACAGTGATAAAGAACGATGGGTGGTGGTGGGCGGATTACGGTGACTCATGGCGGTGATGTTGGTCTTGCCGGTGTTGATTGGTGGCTGCCATGAGGATTTCAATGCTGCTGACGTCATGGTGATGCGGCAGGAATGTTCCTTGACGGCTGTCATAGGATGTCTCATCATGGTCAAAAACCCTATTAATTCTCAGCCGTCAGATGGAGAACGTGATCAAGGGTCTCGAATGATTTGTTATTGGTGTAGAATTTTTGTGGGGCCTAATGTAAAAAAAATTGCTGATAAGGTTGTCGCCATTTTTTGGTATGTTGGGCCATTTTTGGTCTGTTGGGCCATTTTTGGTCTTGCTCTCAAAGTGGCAGATTTTGTGCATTTGTTGGCTTGTTGCTACACATGGGGCCCAGCATGTGCATATAGCAGGTATGAATTTTTATGCCATTCATGTATTTGTTGGAGCTTGGCATGGGTAATATACCCCACTGATGACAGCAACTTGAATTAAATTCTCATCATGATGTTAAAGATAAGGCAAGAGATTGGATGATATTTTTTTGGGCCACACATAAAGTTCTAGCAGGTATGATTTTGCGTGGGCCGATTATTTGTTGCTACTAATTGGCCCACTTAGTTTTGATTGGGTTGGGATCATTTTCTGTTTGGGCCGTATGGAAATATTAATATTGGGCTGCAAATAGTTGGTGAAGTTGGCCAATTAAAGTGGTGCAAAATTTTGAGCATGTTTGAATCAGTTCTCTGTTGGACCTGGTTACCTATGGAGTTCTTATTGGTTCCATTGCAAAACTTGTTTTTTTTGCGCAACTTGAATACCAGACGGATCACTTTGAATCCGTGTGTTCTTGTTAGTGAATCAATACATTTGCATCCGAGATAACATGTCTGATCCGCCATCGTCCGAGATCAAGTTTTTTTTCGTTCCATCAATCATCCGCAATCATCCGAGACGCATCCGAAGTCTTCCGTAAATCGTCCGACATCCAAGATACTTGTGTTTCATCCGAGATCATCGAAGTTCATCCGAGATCAAGCCTCACTTCATCAAGATACACATTGATGGGCCCATTCACTGCTGGGCCTCTAAAGGAGAAGACCCAAAACTAGAGAACATCTAAACCGCAATAAAGATAGCATAAAACTAGGGGGAGATTGTTAGGTCCAGAAGTTTTACGCTTATCTTTATTGTATTAATTTATGTATTAATTGGGTTTAGATTGGGTTTTGGGCTTGGGCTAGGCCATGTGGGCCAATAGGGTAGAGGCTCCTATAAATAGTCTTATCAAGGTTATTGTAGGAGAGCCCTCGATTGTTCAATCATGTAATCCCCAAATGAGAACCTTGTACTAGACAATCCTAGAGATTGTGTGCAAGGTTCTCGAAGATCGTACCAGACAGTCCTTGAGACTGTGTGCGATCTAAGCAGCGGCACTGAGTTTTGTAATGAAAAATTTATTTTTGTTCTTGTCTATTTGATCTTACATTCCACGTTTGATTGAACCATTGAGTGATGTCATGGGTTTTTCGGGACTAACAGGTGTGTTTCTTATGGTGGTGGCGCATTGTATTACCTTTGTGGTTTTTGATGTTTGCTCTGTTCGGTTGTTTCGTTTTCTCGGTGTATGTTACGTGTGATAGCTTCTTGCTAGTTTTGGTGGAATAAATCTTGTTTGCCGTTTAAAAAAATATAGCAACAAAAGATTTATGTGTAACACCCCGTGTTTCGAAAGTCAAAGTCAAGATTGAAGTCAAAGGAAGAAAAGATTGCTAATTGCGATCTGTCTCTCCTTGCTTAATTCCTGTTTTGACTTCTTTGACTCGTAGATAGCCCATTTTGTTATCGCTTTAGTTGTATTATGTGGAGTATCTATTAATAATGGCATAGTATTCGATATTTATCGCATGTTTAATCGCTTTATCGCTATCGCAATCGCACTCGCAACTCGAATTACGCATTTGGTTATTGTTATACGTGTGTGTGTGCCTTATGTATTACTTGTGCATGTTTATTTATATTATGTGTGGTAATCACTCGAAACGCAATCGAAACTCAATCGCAATCGAATCACAAACGCTAAACGAATAAGAAATAAGGATGCTTGTATGTTGATATAGTAGTTGGGGTTAAAAGTAATTTGACTAGGAAATTCTCTCTCATCGCAACACTCGCAATCACTATCGAAACGGCAAAACTCGTCGCACCGAACACTCGGACCAAGCGACTGATCGATCAGGTGACCAGCCGATCGACCAGCCGTTCGTTCGAGCTGTCGCTCGATCGGACAGCTATTCGACCGGGCTGCCATCCGATCGACCAGCTCCTTTCCACTTTGGGTAATCCTATAAATACCCCATGTCACCATCAAACTTTCCACTTTTGTTATCTGACGTCCGACCAGCGTTCTAACCTTGCTTTTTCTCCGATTTCTTGCAATCCCAGTAAGATCTCATCCTAAATCTTGTACTTCCTTAATCTACACGCACTCCTACACCTTTCTATCTTTTGAATCTTAACTTTTAACCATGAAATCATCAAGATTCAAGGTGTTCTAGGATGACGTCATCATGTGTTCTTGAGAACTTCATGTTTGGCCTCAATCCACCAAAAACAACTTGGATCTAACCGATTTCCACATAAACAAACAAGGATCTTTCATAGATCTAAATATATTCACAAAGAAAAGGATTGAAAGATGGTTTTCCAATTTTCTTTCAACTCTTTTATGTAACACCCCAAAAATGTGAATCGTTTATTTTAAATATGATGCTGATAAATAAACAAGTAAACTAGCTAGGATTAAAATAACCTAGTCACTAAAAGTCTTTTAGTGACTTATAAATGGGTTAAAAAGCTAAAACTAGAACCAAATGATAGTTGAGGGGCCAAAGGGGTGTAAATTGAAACTAATATTATTAAAACAAAAATTAAAACTCAAAACCCACTTAGGGGCGTGGGTTGAGGTCGAACCAGACAAGGGGGAAGCGACCAAGTTCTCCAAAACCCTAACATCTACAAAACTCATGAATTGAAGGTTCAAATCTGATCCAAAACGAAATCCGAGCTAAGATTAGTGATCCTCATTACAAGAGGGTTATAAGGGATGAAAATTCTCTACTTGAAATTCTCATGAATTTGGGAAATCCGAAAATTGATGATGCATGTTTGTTATTTGGATGGTATAGGGATGATATAGTGTCTAGGAGTAAAACCTAGACAACTACATGTGAAATCATGTCTAAATTCTGGAAATTTCATGAAAACTTTGAAGGTGATTCTTGGGTTTTGTGAGAAATTGATAAACACTAGGGTTTAAGCATTATTCTAGTGTAATATGGTTCATAGAAAGAGATTACTGAAATATGAATGTTAAATTTTATATATGAAAGCTTGATTGATGTAAATTCGGGCTAAATAATAAGTTTAGGACTTGTTATATAATCATGTAAAAATATGCCCTTAAAGTGTTCGTAGAAATGCCTCAATGAAGGCTTGAAACTGAAATTTAAAGTTAAAACGCATAATTGTGATGTTTAGGCAAATTATGTGACATATGATTTAAAAGGAGTTCTAAACGTATCATGATTGAACTCTATAGGAAAGGATACCAGAGCGTCAAGTGGACAAGCCGGTGGCGACTTACGTTTGAAGGGCGTGCATTGAAGGTATGTAACTTGACCCGTTACGTTAAGTGAATCGTTGTTAAATTATGTATAGTCGTATTGTAGAATAGAAGTTGTGATGATTTTAGTGACCATAATCGTTACTTGAATCAATAAGATTAGAATTGGTAAGAAACCGTTTGGTAGCCATCATAATGGAGGATTTCCACAAGATGAGCCAACGGGTCGAATAATGGTGTAAATTGTAGTACAAGCGCTCTTAATAGTTAGCAATGGTGATAACAATCACAAGAGCATTAAGCCATGGTATTGGTAAGGAAATGCAGGTGATGATATGCCCCGGATGGTGGGTATAAGGCGCAATAGGCTTGCTAGCAAACCGGTAATAAAATGGGTGAGGTTAGAATGGATCGAATGATTGTATAGTGACTTTTAGACGTATGACATGTAAATCAAATTCTTGGTATGATAGTTGTAATGAGCATGTCCGTAATGAATTTACAGACATATAGGAAAAGAATCACCTAAAACGACATGTGGATTCGGGTGAAATCAACAAAATAGTCAAAAAAGCAAAGTTACAGGAGCTACCGTAAGTTACGGTCTCCATCGTAACTTACGGTAGAGAACAAAACAATTACGGCAGTTCTATACTGTAAGTTACGGTAGAGCCCTGACCTATGTCACACCCTGGCTTTGCGGAAGCGTGGGTTTATTTGGTGTGACTTCTTAATACCGTAGCTTAATCACAACAAGCTATATGAAAGTAAAACCATGAAGATCATCCATTGATTTAAGTTTGAAAAGTAAATCACGACCACATTGTTTAAAGTTGACACATGCAACGAATTACAACCCAACAAAATAAAAACATTGTTCGAAAGACACAACCACAAACATAAAATAAACACCGTTTAAGACTTGCGACTCGTCCAGGTAAAAGTCACAATCCCTAAACGTGGATGACCTCATAACTCTTACGCAGCGTGAAAATGTAGCATACTTCGCCAGATCCTTAATTTCCTGAAATACATGTAAGTTTGAAAAGTATAAAATTCCTGGTACGTAGCAAATAAGGAAATAAAGAGATCACCAATGGTTTGCAAGGCCATTGATATGTGTGAAGTGCAGTAGGAAGACTCAAACCTACCAGATTTTTGCGTCGGGCTCAAAGTCACCCCGAGGTCCGTTCTGTTGGGCCTGGGGCTGGGCTCGCTACACCCAGATAGATCTACCACTAATGACCCGCGGTCCTACAATGAGGATTAATGGCCTTCAGTTCCCGCCTATCCACTCACATGATCTAAGTAGTAACCCTCCTTACGCTAACCATACCATGTAAAAAGTATTCGTAATCATAGTAACATGTATTTCACCCCCCGAAGTATAAAAACTGAAAACAGTTAAGAGAAAAGGGGGGACATGAACTCACAGAAGTGCGTCTCGAAATAGTAACTCCCAAATCAACCTGCTGCGTGACGACCTACACGTACTAACTTCTATTAGACGGATGGCCGTGCCTTGGCTTAAGGTTTAACATTTTTGGGAAATAGTTAGGCAACTATTTCGTATTTACACTTCGTAATTATCTATAGTTATATTCCTTCCCAAGGATGGGGGTTTTAATACATGTGCGTTTTTGTAATTCTAAAATATATTATTAAGTCTCACTTAATAAAATATATTTTCATTCATTTGTCTAAAATATTCTATCTTCCAAAATATAGATATTTTTCCCAAAAATATTATATTTTACTCCATACGATTTCCAAAATAATAATACTTTGTCAAAATACACATCTAAGAGTATTTTTCCAAAAATACGTAAGTTACATTTAAGGTTCGGATGGTAATAATAATACCGGTGTAACTTAAATATTTGTTTGTGAAGGCGTTGGTATTATTTTGGAGTCGTTACTTCTCAGTGTATTCGAGTTATATTATTTTTACCCTAAAAATAATATACATATAGTTCACAAAATAATCATAAAATCACACAAGTGTTTTATTATGAAATATATATTCTCAATATATATTTAACAAGTTTTATTTAAGAAAATCCACCTCCGACACTTGGTAATTTTGTAATAAAAATCATGGCGAAGCTTGTTTGGAAAACAAGTCAAAAATATATTTATAAACACTTGTCACCAAAATATTCTAAGTGTTATTTTCTGGAAAAATTTCGCCAGAGTTTCCTCTGTAACTGGAGGTGGCCACGCTTACTAGCGTATCATTTTCTTTTCAAAATTCAATCAACAATTCCCAATCATCAAAATACAATTTTCAATCGTCAAACTAGTCCAAATAAGCATAAATCGCAAACACATGAACTCGTAAGTTGTGTAAAAGTCTGTAGTAACTTTCCAACACACTTAGTAGATCTCGTCATCTTTAAAAATAACTTTTGTTTCTTGAAAACCTTATTCTTAAAGAATATGTAATTTCACAGCTTCTAGTCAAAAATTACGAAAATACTTCTTTGTTAAAAATCTTTTGTCACACAAGTGTCTACACACTTGTTTGTTCACAAAAAACACTTTTAGTTCATGAAAGATCCGGCTTTAAAATAAGACTTGTATATTTTACTTGGTTCTTCGAATAAACCACTTGTAAATCTTTAGATCTACTAGTTTAAAACTCTATTTTACAAGAATAACTATTTTTACACAAGTTCATGTTTAAGTATGAAAGGGTTCGTCATCTTGTAACTTTCCTACTTAACATAATGCTAGTTCATGTTCCATGAACATGATCTGGCGTGGTTAGATGACGATCCGTTCCACTACTAGCAACCAACAACATAAAATAATCATTACTAAACAAGATTCATGAGTTTTACACCACTAGTTATTCTTTAACCACCATGTTCATCATTCTTGTAAGACTTTAAGTTTTGATCTTTAGTGTTCATGACTTTTATCCGTTAAATTTCTTATTAACCACTTTAAACAAGATCAAGAGGGTGTTTAGAATCACTTACAACTAGCACAAGGCTAGGGAAGAATCTAGGCGAAAACAAGGTGGTTAATAGCGATGTAAAGAGGTCCTTGTGATTCCGTAAGCACTGGGTCTCCTCGTATGAACTCTAACACACTTGTAAGTATGTAAAATGGCTTGATCAAAGTTGGAAGATGGTGAGGTGATGCTAGTGGTGTTCGGCCGAGAGTATTGGCAAGAGTGAGAGAGAGCCAAGTTCTTGTGTTGTTGAAGTAAATGGTAATGTGATCTTGTGGTCATTTTTATAAACCATTTTTAGTGTATTATCCATCAAATATTATGTCCACTAGATTTTTGACAAAATTGAATAAAATATTCAAAAGTGTAAGAGGTGTGTCCCCTAAGGGGACCGATCGGTTATAAGGGGGATGGGTAATCGGTTGGATTCTAACCAACTAGTTAGGTGATTAGTTAGTTAATTAGGAGATTAAATAGATTATTAGTGTGTTATGTAATATCACGGGTGTTAGGGTGTTCGGGGACCCTAACTGGTTCAGAAAAGGAAAAACAATGTCAATGTCAATATTTTTGTGTTCCGGGTAAAGTCCGGTTATTCGGTTCGATATTAATCCGTTAAAGTGCTAAATAAGCATTTAAAGTGTCGTTAATATTTGTTTTAGTGACACAATGAATTCCCGACACTTTGGAAAGTGTCTAGTATTATTTTCCCATGTTTTTGCACTTTACTAGCTAGCTAAAATGCTGAATTTTGGGTAAAAAGTGCAGAATTTTATATTTTAACACATGTTTTAGGCACATCCGGTCACTATAACTATCACCTAGTGACGCAGTTTTACAATCCTCACCTCCCTACACTCCCTATTAGTGTAGTAAGCTATTCCCGGCTCACATTGGCCTCAGAGACAGTAACTGTCTAATGCTGGCTATGTTAGCATGTTTACTGGGTATCCCGTATAGTGTGCTCACTGTGCTTCTGTGCATCAAGGTTGTCACTAAAGTTTGTGTGTAAATAATAGAGTGACAGTAATAAAGTATGATGCATGTACGTGTATGTATCAGATTTCAAGAAGCAGTTTAACCACAGTTGTAAGTAAGCACAGTAATTAAGCATTAATTAAATATTAATTTATTCGTACGGATACCTGGTTTGGTGAGGGTTGTCACATTCTCCCCTCGTTAAATATATTTCGTCCCGAAATTTTAGGCTCTGCTTCTAGTTGCAGGGGTCTTAGGAAATAGGTGGGGGTATTTCTCTTTCATACGATCTTCACGTTCCCACGTGAATTCAGGCCCATGTCTTGCATTCCAACGAACTTTGACGAGTTTGACACTGCTCCTGCGAGTTTTGTTAACTTTCCAATCCGTAACCTCGACGGGTTCTTTGGTAAAGTTGAGCGTGTCGTCGATATGAACTTTGTCAGCAGGAATGATCACTGTTTCTTGTGTTGGACTCTTTCTTAAATTTGATACATGGAATGTATCGTGAACACCATTGAGTTCAGCAGGTAGGTTCAACTTGTAGGCAACAAGCCCAATCCTTTCCAGGATTCTGAAAGGGCCAATATAACGCGGATTCAACTTTCCACGCTTTCCGAAGCGTGCCACACCCTTTCAGGGTGACACCTTCAATAAAACCATATCCCCAACTTGAAATTCCAAAGGTTTCCTCTTTGGATCTGCATAGGCTTTCTGCCTGTCGCGAGCCGCCTCGATGCGCTTTCGAATTTGCGCAATCTTGTCTGTCGTCTCTTGGACTATTTCGGGACCAACAAGCTGCCTATCACCTGCATCAGCTTAGCATAGTGGTGATCGACACTTGCGTCCGTAAAGAGCTTCAAATGGCGCGGCTCCAATACTGGTGTGGTAGCTGTTGTTGTACGAAAACTCGACCAATGGTAAATGATTATCCCAGCTACCACCTAAGTCCATTACACATGCTCTCAGCATATCCTCCAAAGTCTGAATTGTTCGTTCACTTTAGCCATCAGTTTGCGGATGAAATGCAGTGCTCAAGTTCAACTGTGAGCCAAAAGACTCTTGGAAGGATTGCCAAATCCTTGATATGAAACGTCCATCTCTATCAGAGATGATCGAGAGAGGCACTCCATGACGTGAAACGATTTCTCGCATGTATATTTCCGCAAGTTTACTTGTGTTGTCCTTTTCTTCGATCTGCAAGAAATGTGCGGACTTTGTCAGACGGTCAACTATTACCCAAATAGTGTCATGACCTCTGGGCGTCTTTGGCAGCTTAGTTATGAAGTCCATTGAAATCTGTTCCCATTTCCACTTGGGAATCTCAGGTTGCTGCAGAAGTCCTAAAGGCTTCTGGTATTCAGCTTTCACCTTGGCGCACGTTAAACACTTGCTAACATAAACAACAACATCGCCTTTCATCCTAGGCCACCAATAATAATCCTTAAGATCTTGGTACATCTTATCCGCTCCGGGATGAATAGAGTACCGTGATCTGTGAGCTTCATCAAAGATAACTTTTCTCAAACCACCAAACAGAGGAACCCAAATCCTTTTCATGAAGCATAGCGTTCCTTCCTCGTTTGGCACTAATTGCTTCTCCATCCCACGGAGATATTCATCTTCAATGTTCCTTTTCTTCAGAGCCTCTTTCTGCGCGGCACGAATGCGCAATGAGAGATCCGTCTAGACAATCATTTCTAAAGCCCTAACCCTTATGGGCTTGATCCTCTCTTTTCGACTCAGGGCATCAGCGACCACATTCGCTTTCCCTGGATGATACTTGATCTCGCAGTCGTAATCGTTTAATAATTCGACCCAACGTCTTTGCCTCATATTGAGCTCTTTCTGGTCGAATATGTGTTGTAGGCTCTTATGATCCGTAAAGATTGTACACTTTGTACCATACAAATAATGTCTCCAGATTTTTAGCGCAAATACCACTGTGCCTAGCTCCAAATCATGCGTGGTATAGTTCTTTTCATGAACTTTCAATTGGCGCGAAGCGTAAGCTATAACTTTCTGGCGTTGCATCAACACGCAACCCAATCCTTGACGTGAGGCGTCACAGTATACTACGAAATCATCAGTTCCTTCTGGTAGCGCTAAGATCGGCGCATTGCAAAGCTTGTCTTTCAGTAACTGGAATGCTTCTTCCTGTTTGATTCCCCAATCAAACTTCTTATCCTTCTGTGTGAGGGATGTCAATGGTTGAGCGATCTTTGAAAAATCCTCAATAAATCTTCGATTGTAGCCAGCCAAACCTAAGAACTGGCGAATCTCGGTCGGCGTCTTTGGAGTCTCCCAGGTCCTTATCGCCTCGATTTTTGTGGGATCAACATGGATTCCATTTCCATTAACCATGTGTCCAAGAAACTGGACTTCACGTAGCCAAAACTCGCATTTTGAGAATTTGGCATACAACCTTTCCTTTTTCAGCAACTCCAAAATAGCTCTTAGATGCTGTTCGTGTTCATTCTTCGTCTTTGAATAAATCAAGATATCGTCTATGAACACAATCACAAACTTGTCTAGGTACGGCTTACACACTCGGTTCATTAGGTCCATGAACACTGCAGGTGCGTTTGTCAACCCAAACGGCATCACCAGAAACTCGTAGTGTCCGTAGCGAGTTCTGAAAGCGGTCTTAGGAATACTTTCCTCCTGTATCCTAAGTTGATGGTATCCTGATCGCAAATCGATCTTCGAGTAGTAGCTTGAACCTTGCAGTTGGTCGAAAAGATCATCGATTCTCGGCAAAGGGTATCTTTTCTTGATAGTCAACTTATTAAGCTCACGGTAGTCTATACACATACGAAAACTACCGTCCTTCTTCTTAACGAACAGAACCGGAGCTCCCCAAGGTGAGAAGCTTGGTCTGATGAATCCTTTATCAAATAGCTCCTGGAGTTGTGTCGACAACTCCTGCATCTCTGACGGCGCAAGTCTATAGGGTGCCTTGGCTACAGGCGCGGCACCTGGAACCAAGTCAATGTGGAATTTGACTTGCCTTTGAGGCGGTAATCCTGGCAAGTCTTCTGGAAAGACCTCCGGATATTCCTTGATGACTGGAATGTCTTCAATCTTTGGTTCAACAACTTTCTTATCCACAATGTGTGCTAAGAATGCAACACATCCCTTCTTCAAGCACTTTCTAGCTTTCAGACAGCTAATAATCCTTAGCGGTGCATCATGCTTCTCTCCATGCACTACGATCGTTTCTTCATCCGTCAGTGGGATGCGGATGGTCTTCTCATGGCAAACGATTTCGGCTTTGTTACTCGATAGCCAATCCATTCCCACTACCACATCAAAGCTTCCCAACTCGACAGGTAGTAAGTCTAGCGTAAACTCGTGCCCTCCTAGTTCAATTACACATCCTCGGACAACTTCACTGGTCTCAACTAGTTTCCCATTTGCTAATTCGATGGAGTATGGAACATCTAACTTACTAGGCGTCAACCCAAGTATTTTCTTAAATTCTAGTGACACGAAGCTATAATCGGCACCAGTATCAAACAAAACGGATGTAAAATGTTGGTTTATAGGGAACGTACCAGTAACAACGTTGGGATCCTGGCGCGCTTCCCTCGCCTCAATGTTAAACACTCTTCCGCGGGCTTGATTCAATCCTGGGCAGTCCCTCTTAAAGTGCCCAATGTCACCACAGTTAAAACAACCCAATCTTTGACCATTACCTCCTCCGTTTCCCGCTTGATTGTTGTTTTGGTTTCAATTCACATTCCCAGCTTGATTTGCATTGTTCCCTCGATTTCCATTACCTCCATTATTTCCTTGCACACGATTACCATTTCCACCTCGATTATTGTTCCGATTACCAAAACCTCCTTGGCCTCCCCGGCCTGCACTAGCCTAGCAGTTATCCTTCAGGTGGCCAACTTTTCCACAAGCTTCACATACTTTTGACCCACACCGGCCAGAATGATGACGCTGGCAGGTGTTACATTTGGGATGCGTACCCATATATCTTTTTCCTTTCTTCCCAACACCGGTTGCAACTTGGACCGGTGTGTTTGATTCTCCTTTCTTGCCAACACTGCTTGTACCCTGTTTGAAGTTCGAGAACTTCCTTTTATTACCCCCGGATGACTCTACGTGAGTCTCCTTCTTCTTTGGCTCAACATCCGAAAACTTGTTCAGGCGGATGGCTTCCTCAGTAAGAGACACGCTCAGATCGATAGCATCTGTGATCGTTGCAGGCTTGGAAGTAGTGACCATACTCATGATCTGTGGAGCTAAACCCCAGATAAAGCGCTCAATCCGTTTGAACTCTGGTGTGACCATGTACGACACAACGTGGGATAAATCATGAAATCTTTGGACGTACTCAGCGATCTTGGGACCGTCCATCCTTAAATGCCAGAACTCAGTCTCCATCCTTTGTATCTCAGCACGAGAACAATACTTCCTTCGCATCAACTCTTTTAACTCAGCCCAGGTCAATGCGTAAGCAGCAGCTTCTCCCAAAGTCTGCACTTGTAAGTTCCACCAGGACAGGGCTCCGTCCAAAAATAGCCCAGAAATGTAAGTCACTTGCTGGTCTGGAGCGCACTTGCTCATTCGAAGAACAGAGTCTTTTTTCTCAGCCCATCTTACAAAAGCAACAGCACCTCCGGTGCCGTCGAAGTTCACAGGCTTGCAGTCTAGGAACTGCTTGTAAGTGCACCCATGAGGCGGGTTGTTGTTGCCGTTGTTACTTGAATGGCTCCCGCTCATTCCTCCTTGTGAGGCTGCATACTGCGCTATGGCGGCAGCAATGATTCCTTGAAGTTCTGCCTCGTTGGCAGGCATGCGCGTCTCGCGTCTTGGTGGCATCTTCTAAAAGATGTGTCACGTTGGTCAGGTCGTAGTAAGTAAAGTGTACGTATGTATTCAACAATTTCAACACATAACATATCATGTTATAAATAAATTAACCACATAACATCTCATGTTATAGAACATAAACAATCAATCAACAACACATATAGTGAGAATACTGCGATTGCGCTGTCATAAATCAAGACCGCAATGTAAGGTTTACAAGTACATAACTGTATCATACTTCATCAGTGACTAAGGGCCACATCGCCCTAGTCCAAACTATCTAATCAGTGACAACAGCAACAAATACACAAATCATCAAAAGTCACAATCATCAAAAGTGCGGTCTTTAAAAGCTGTGTAGTCTGCACAATCGCGATCGTCTCACCAAAAGTCTACCTGCGTCGAATCAAAAAGGGCCTAAGCTGATGGCGGTGGAGGAGGGGGAAAACGAGAAAAGAGTAAACGTCGCATATGAAGCCAGTCCTCCTCCATAGCGCGATAAGCGCGCAGTAAGTATGCTATCTGCTGCTCGGGAGTCCAAAAACGAGCGGCAGAATCAAGTGAAAGTGGTCGAGGAGGGTGTGATACGGCAGGTGGAGTCTGGCACTGGCACGGTGGTCGCTGAGCTCTCTCCAGCTCCTGTACGCGATGAGTCAGTGCCTCCTGCTGTATCATGAAAGATGTGAGAACATCCTCCGTAGAATACCCCACGTGATATGGGTGATACGGATCCTTCAGAGGCATAATGGGGGGCGTAGTCCAGAGGAATGGCTCACTAGAGGGAGCGAAGGATGGTACAGTAAACGGTGCAACAGTGGGAACAACAGTGGAATGAGAAACATGAGGCACAAACTGGCCTCCTCCTGACACAAAAGGTGTATGACCAAACAGATGACGTGACGAACCCTCCCCAGGACGTGGTAGAGGAATGTCCTGGAGATAAGTGATCGGGAGATCTGTGCGGTGAGTATCTGTGGTGTGTGGAGGAATCAAAGGAACGTCAATGGGAGCTGAAACATGGGCTGAAATGGGGGCTACAGGTGGTGTAACAGGGAACACGAAAGGTGGGTAATCATCGTCATCATCTATCCACCCATTGTGGTTGTGAGCGTATCATGGATCAATGTGGGTCGCAAAAGGTGCGCAGTCGAACATCACCGACATAGGATCTGGAAGTGGGGCGACAACAGGATCCTCTAACAACAGTGGAGCATCGATATGAACATCAACAGCATGATCATCCACCAACTGTGGAACAACAACAGGATGATCATCAACATGTATATCATCAACCAAAGGAGCAACAGCAGGTGCATCGGCATGAACAGGGTCATGCTCCAATGCGGGGTCAAGAGCAATGCCTGGCTCAGGGGCCACAGCCGGCTCCGGATCAACAAACTCCATCTCGAAATCAGCTGGATCAGCAAACAAGGGATCGACAGGGGCTACAGGATCCTCCAGGGGCTGGTCTAAGTGTATGAACTCAATGTCATGGTCTGGATCAAAACCAGGTGGAAAAACAGGATCATCCTCAATATCGTGATCAAACTCAAAGTCATGTGTAGGTGCAGCTAATGACGCCATATCAGGGTCGGCGTCGTGTGAGTGGTGCTGCACTCCCTGTGTATGCAAAGATGCGGACGCCACAGACTCAAAGGAGTCTGGAACAGGTGAATGAGCATGAGCCTCCTCTGCAGGAGCATCAGCAAGCAGTAGAATGTCACCGACGGCAATATGGGCCTCGCCCTCAAGGTCATCCTCAAGTGGGTCCTCCTCAAATAAATCGACATCATCGTCAGAAACATCAACAAGTGGCATATCAACAACCGGATAAGCAGCAAGGGGTATAGGAGCAGGGATCACCACGAGTGGTAAATCCCCAGCGAGATGGCCATCAGCAGGCTCGGCTACGACGTCAGGCAGCGCAAAGGGCTGAAAGTCGTCATCGTCTGTGCTGGTAGTATCGGAAGTGTACACCCCGTGCTCCGATGAAACTATGTCGTCTGATACTCTGGCCATGGGATCTGTAGTGTCCGACTCCCTAGTACCTGATGAAGGCATGATGTCTGTAACACAAACACACATATGCACAAACAATCAATCATATGATCAAATAAGCATGTTAGTCACCAATAAGCAATCAAGTAATTCCCCTAGTCCCACTAGCCTATCCTCCCAGCCTCTCAGACAGAATCTCCAAGTCCCACTAGATTAATCTCCCAGCCTCTCAGACTGAATCTCCTAGTCCCACTAGATTAATCTCCCAGCCTCTCAGACTGAATCTCCTAGTCCCACTAGTGTATCCTCCCCAGCCACCCGGCTGAATCTCTGGTCTCCCGACCAATCAAAATTTTAAAAGGAAATATGCTCAACTTTTGTTGGTAAAAATGTTTTGTACCTGGGATCTGGACGTAGTGTATGCAATGTAAAAATGTTTTCGTGAGAGCCCTAGTGATCATAGTCTAGACTCGAGAAGGAATCCTAGTTCGCTATGATTAGAGCTCTGATACCAAGCTGTCACACCATGGCTTTGCGGAAGCGTGGGTTTATTTGGTGTGACTTCTTAATACCATAGCTTAATCACAACAAGCTATATGAAAGTAAAACCATGAAGATAATCCGTTGATTTAAGTTTGAAAAGTAAATCACGACCACATTGTTTAAAGTTGACACATGCAACGAATTACAACCCAACAAAATAAAAACATTGTTCGAAAGACACAACCACAAACATAAAATAAACACCATTTAAGACTTGCGACTCATCCAGGTAAAAGTCACAATCCCTAAACGTGGATGACCTCATAACTCTTACGCAGCGTGAAAACGTAGCATACTTCGCCAGGTCCTTAATTTCCTGAAATACATGTAAGTTTGAAAAGTCAACAAAAATTGTTGAGCGAGTTCATGTGAAGGTGTGTATATAAAACCTTTGTAAGTATAAAATTCCTGGTATGTAGCAAATAAGGAAATAAAGAGATCACCAATGGTTTGCAAGGCCATTGATATGTGTGAAGTGCAGTAGGAAGACTCAAACCTAGCAGATTTTTGCGTCGGGCTCAAAGTCACCCCGAGGTCCATTCTATTGGTCCTGGGGCTGGGCTCGCTACACCCAGATAGATCTACCGCTAATGACCCTCGGTCCTACAATGAGGATTAATGGCCTTCAGTTCCCGCCTACCCACTCACATGATCTAAGTAGTAACCCTCCTTACGCTAACCATACCATGTAAAAAGTATTCGTAATCATAGTAACATGTATTTCACCCCCGAAGTATAAAAACTGAAAACAGTTAAGAGAAAAGGGGGGACATGAACTCACAGAAGTGCGTCTCAAAATAGTAACTCCCAAATCAACCTGCTGCGTGACGACCTACACGTACTAACTTCTATTAGACGGATGGCCATTCCTTGGCTTAAGGTTTAACGTTTTTGGGAAATAGTTAGGCAACTATTTCGTATTTACACTTCGTAATTATCTATAGTTATATTCCTTCCCAAGGATGGGGGTTTTAATACATGTGCGTTTTTGTAATTCTAAAATATATTATTAAGTCTCACTTAATAAAATATATTTTCATTCATTTGTCTAAAATATTCTATCTTCCAAAATATAGATATTTTTCCCAAAAATATTATATTTTACTCCATACGATTTCCAAAATAATAATACTTTGTCAAAATACACATCTAAGAGTATTTTTCCAAAAATACGTAAGTTACATTTAAGGTTCGGATGGTAATAATAATACCGGTGTAACTTAAATATTTGTTTGTGAAGGCGTTGGTATTATTTTGGAGTCGTTACTTCTCAGTGTATTCGAGTTATATTATTTTTACCCTAAAAATAATATACATATAGTTCACAAAATAATCATAAAATCACACAAGTGTTTTATTATGAAATATATATTCTCAATATATATTTAACAAGTTTTATTTAAGAAAATCCACCTCCGACACTTGGTAATTTTGTAATAAAAATCATGGCGAAGCTTGTTTGGAAAACAAGTCAAAAATATATTTATAAACACTTGTCACCAAAATATTCTAAGTGTTATTTTCTGGAAAAATTTCGCCAGAGTTTCCTCTGTAACTGGAGGTGGCCACGCTTACTAGCGTATCATTTTCTTTTCAAAATTCAATCAACAATTCCCAATCATCAAAATACAATTTTCAATCGTCAAACTAGTCAAAATAAGCATAAATCGCAAACACATGAACTCGTAAGTTGTGTAAAAGTCTGTAGTAACTTTCCAACACACTTAGTAGATCTCGTCATCTTTAAAAATAACTTTTGTTTCTTGAAAACCTTATTCTTAAAGAATATGTAATTTCACAGCTTCTAGTCAAAAATTACGAAAATACTTCTTTGTTAAAAAAGTTTTGTCACACAAGTGTCTACACACTTGTTTGTTCACAAAAACACTTTTAGTTCATGAAAGATCCGGCTTTAAAATAAGACTTGTATATTTTACTTGGTTCTTCGAATAAACCACTTGTAAATCTTTAGATCTACTAGTTTAAAACTCTATTTTACAAGAATAACTATTTTTACACAAGTTCATGTTAAATATGAAAGGGTTCGTCATCTTGTAACTTTCCTACTTAACATAATGCTAGTTCATGTTCCATGAACATGATCTGGCGTGGTTAGATGACGACCCGTTCCACTACTAGCAACCAACAACATAAAATAATCATTACTAAACAAGATTCATGAGTTTTACACCACTAGTTATTCTTTAACCACCATGTTCATCATTCTTGTAAGACTTTAAGTTTTGATCTTTAGTGTTCATGACTTTTATCCGTTAAATTTCTTATTAACCACTTTAAACAAGATCAAGAGGGTGTTTAGAATCACTTACAACTAGCACAAGGCTAGGGAAGAATCTAGGCGAAAACAAGGTGGTTAATAGCGATGTAAAGAGGTCCTTGTGATTCCGTAAGCATCGGGTCTCCTCGTATGAACTCTAACACACTTGTAAGTATGTAAAATGGCTTGATTAAAGTTGGAAGATGGTGAGGTGATGCTAGTGGTGTTCGGCCGAGAGTATTGGCAAGAGGGAGAGAGAGCCAAGTTCTTGTGTTGTTGAAGTAAATGGTAATGTGATCTTGTGGTCATTTTTATAAACAATTTTTAGTGTATTATCCATCAAATATTATGTCCACTAGATTTTTGAGAAAGTTGAATAAAATATTCAAAAGTGTAAGAGGTGTGTCCCCTAAGGGGACCGATCGGTTATAAGGGGGATGGGTAATCGGTTGGATTCTAACCAACTAGTTAGGTGATTAGTTAGTTAATTAGGAGATTAAATAGATTATTAGTGTGTTATGTAATATCACGGGTGTTAGGGTGTTCGGGGACCCTAACTGGTTCAGAAAAGGAAAAACAATGTCAATGTCAATATTTTTGTGTTCCGGGTAAAGTCTGGTTATTCGGTTGGATATTAATTCGTTAAAGTGCTAAATAAGCATTTAAAGTGTCGTTAATATTTGTTTTAGTGACACAATGAATTCCCGACACTTTGGAAAGTGTCTAGTATTATTTTCCCATGTTTTTGCACTTTACTAGCTAGCTAAAATGCTGAATTTTGGGTAAAAAGTGCAGAATTTTATATTTTAACACATGTTTTAGGCACATCCGGTCACTATAACTATCACCTAGTGACGCAGTTTTACAATCCTCACCTCCCTACACTCCCTATTAGTGTAGTAAGCTATTCCCGGCTCACATTGGCCTCAGAGACATTAACTGTCTGATGCTGGCTATGTCAGCATGTTTACTGGGTATCCCGTATAGTGTGCTCATTGTGCTTCTGTGCATCAAGGTTGTCACTAAGGTTTGTGTGTAAATAATAGAGTGACAGTAATAAAGTATGATGCATGTACGTGTATGTATCAGATTTCAAGTAGCAGTTTAACCACCGTTGTAAGTAAGCACAGTAATTAAGCATTAATTAAATATTAATTTATTCGTACGGATACCTGGTTTGGTGAGGATTGTCACAACCTATATGTTAAATTTTGCATATTCTTGTTAATCGAATCCGTTTTTGAGCGTAGTTTCGATTATGTCGATTTTATAAAAACCCTAGTACTAATATTTGCCAAAATTTCCAGTTTTTAGATATTGCAAGGATGCGGATGATGATCAAGCCAATGCTTCAAGAACCGAACACACATTTTGGACGCTTCCGCACTAATATAATCTATTAGACAATGTTGTTTGTAAACACTACTGAATGATGAATGGTTTATTTCTGTTATTCGACTATGTTAAATAGTACTACGAAGTATGACTTAGTTTACCAACTAATTTTTTGTTAACTATAAACTTTCTTTTTACAAATTCCGCATTTCTTACGATTAAATAATGCTTTTAAAAGACGGGTGTTACAAGTTGGTAATCAGAGCTCAAGGTTGTCAACAAAGTGTGTTCGGTTCAAGCTTGATCAATCATCCGGTAAGAATTAGTTATTTAGTAAATTTTATTAGAATATTAGAAAAGGAATTGTATTTGATGTATACGGGAAGAGCGTGTTAACACACTCAAACCCTAAAGGTGCACTAAACATGAATGGTTTAAGCAAGTGGTGAACTTGGCTAAACCAAAGCGAATGATGCATAGGTTATAAAAAGGAAATGTTTAATAATTAGCATAAACATTTCAGACTCAAGATGACTAATAAAGGCAATGATGATACGGTGCCGAAAGTCACCGAACAAATGAAAGAAATGTCCGGTATAACCGGGGGCAAATTAGCATCTCAATTAACTGAAGAGATGGAGGCTAAAATTTCTGAGGAAGTCGGAAAGGCAATAGAAGCCAGTCTACCGTAGTTTGCCGAGAGACTACAAACCACAATTTTGCTAGCAGTAGAGGATATGATAACTGAATTAAAAGATAATCTCTCACAAGAAAAAGATGACGGGAGTGAGTCGGATGTTGACCCAAGACCCATAAAGAAATCAAAGCTTGATACCCCAAAAGAGAAGGCAAGGTCTTCCCACATGACAGCCGCAGAGGCTAAAGCTGAACCTGACATCATTTCAGCTATGTTTCTTGTAAATTAAAGTATAGCACAAAGATTATTTCGATACGAGTGCGAATAATAGTTGTATATGGGCATATATGAGTAGTGAGATGAGTAAACTTTGTAAAAGAAATATACATATAGATATATGTATATAAGCATAAACAGAAGTGATCATGTAAAAATCGAGGAAAAAGTAATCATGATAAATATTGCCATGGGAAGGGGTGCGCGCACACTCGAACCCGAGAACGTAATGAAAGATAAGCGTTATAATAGGGAGAAGTGCAATAACGCCCGAACCCAGAAATTTGCAACAAAAATAGATGACAAGGACAAGGTTATAGATTTGGCTAAACCAAATAAAATATGCAGAAACTTCGTTATATAAATAAACGATGTCGATAAATTTCATACGATGATATGGAATAATAAAACGAAACGAATTGATTTTGTATGGTTACAATAGGATTAAGGTTAAAGATGAGAAATTACTACTCGGACCAAACATATTCTCGAGAAAGAAACTAAATGGATGATACGTGTTATTCGATACTATGAATAACAAAGTATCAATAAACGCAAATTTGGAAATTTGGGTATGGGTAACCATCCAAATAACACATTATTAATCAAACCTTTATGAGGAAGGACGGTGATCACAGCAATGGATGTGATTATATAAAAGATTAGTAAAATAAATGTTATGAAAGTATTAGAATAAGGACGGGTTAACCCCAAAAGCCGAATAACAATAGCAGTAGTTTTGCCAAATAAGACTTGATAAATGGGCCTTCGGGACATTAGTAAAAGAAACAGACCTAAGGGTCGCTAACAAAAGAAAGGTGGTGCTCGGATCAAATAAGAAAAATGCGTGATGATAAAGGTAACGGAAGCCGGATAATGGGAGCATATTACATCAAGGTAATGAGCCCAAGGGAAGGGATAAGAATCAAGGTAAATAAAAATATAAAGCAATAAACAAGAATGTTAGGGAATAAGGGTAAAGTTTGACTATCATTAGTGATGAAGTACACACTAATAAGTCAAACAAGATGAATGAAAGAATAAAGGACTTAGGGAATAAAGGCGACGGAATACGCTAATACTACAGAATAAATCAAAACAAAGTCTTAATGCATGCCGGAATGGCCGCTTTGATAATGACTTTGGTAGAATACCCGATAGATGGGTAGGAATACGGATATATACGTAAACCAATAAAACCGGGGTGTTAAAAACATTAAGATAACGAACCCGGTAATGGGTTGAAAGGAATGTAGGGGCATAAACCAAATAACGGAACGAGTGGGATAAACGGTCGTGAATACGACGTAAGAAGTCAAAGAGTCGGAAATATAATCCGAAAGAAAATGAGTGTAGCCTTAGACTATGGTTAAGGTCAAATGAATTTCAAAAGCGAAAATAAATTATTCTAAACATAAAAGGGGGTGCCTTGACGCCATATGTATATATATATACAATTAAATAAAGACACAAGTAGAAATTGATCTACTGGATCACTATAACCTTCGGGTCATAAACAATATAAAGGTCTACGGGACCAAAATGACCATCGGGTCACAAATACGAAGAAACAAACTAAAGGGGTCCCACCTTAAAAAGGTGAAGATCTAATAAAATAGCCTACGAGGCAAAGTGAAGGAATCTACGAGTCACTTGGGGTTAAGCATGGGGACTGGTTACGATTCCCCGCGCAATATAATAGCGGAAAATAATAAATTCTTGTCGTCAATTCATGGATATGAGTAATTGACATAAGTAAAACAGATAGACGTTAAAAAAATAAAAAAAAATCAGTTTTAGTAAGAAGTGGCGTTTAACAAATATGAATGTTATAGAGAAATTAGAAAATAGTTAATATTAATGAATATAGGTCTCAACACCGATAGGTGTGAGACACTATGTTCGAAAGAAGATTCATGATAATGAAGAGCTAATGAAAACTTAAACATGATGTGATGCGATGCGATCATAGTCACAAAAGAAACATAGAAATACAGAATATAATCATGTCGTAACATGAGTTACGGGATAGGAAATCATAAACTCGTGTAAGACCGAATATGACGATATAGAAGACCCGAATAACGGGGCATAAAATGACAGAGATTAATCAATCTAGCCGACAAGACCATCCAGAGTCAAAAATAGTGACGTGATTTATACAAAACACTTGTCAATATAAGACTGAGTGGTCAATTGACAATTGGGTCAAATAGGTGACAAAATAAGAAATACAAGATAAAAGTTACAGTCCATGAGGACTTACTCGTGAAGGACGCATGCGTATGATAACTTTCGACCAGAAGAAACAATGACTTAAAAACGAAACTCTTCATTAGCACCGCCTACCACCTTCAGACGGATGGGCAGAGTGAAAGAACAATACAGACGCTAGAGGATATGTTACGGGCATGTATCATCGACTTCGGTGGAAGTTGGGATGTCTATCTACCTTTGGCTGAATTTTCGTATAACAATAGTTATCATTCGAGTATCGGCATGGCACCTTACGAGATACTATATGGTAGAAAATGCAGAACCCCGGTGTGTTGGGGTGAAGTGGGTCCGCGTGAATTGGCACATAAAGAGATAGTTCAGGCCACTAATGAGTAAATTGAAGTGGTGCGAGCCCATTTGAAAGCAGCCCAAGATAGGCAAAAGTCTTATGCCGATAAAAGACGAAGACTGATTGAATTTCAGATAGGCGACATGGTTATGTTAAAGGTTTCCCCATGGAAGGGCGTTATCAGATTTAGAAAAAGAGGGAAACTAAGCCCGAGGTTTATCGGGCTATTTAGAGTCATCGAACGGGTTGGCAAGGTAGCTTATCGCCTTGAGCTACCGGAAGAATTGAGTGGAATACATGGCACGTTTCATGTATCACAGTTACGAAAATGTCTAGCGGAGGAAACAGCTTATATCCATTACGACGATATCGAGGTGGATAATAGCCTGAATTATGCGGTAAGGCCATTGGAGATTTTAGATCGAAAGGTTAAGCACTTGCGAAATAAGTAAATCGATCAGGTCAAGATCAAATGGGAACATAGGAAGGGTGTTCGGACACTACATGGGAGTCCGAAGAAGAGATGCGACGTCTCTACCCTACCTTATTCGGTACGTACTTTGGTTTCGGGGACGAAACCCTTTTAAGGGGGTGGACTTGTAACACCCCGAAAATGCGAATCGTTTATTTTAAATATGATGCTGATAAATAAACAAGTAAACTAGCTAGGATTAAAATAACCTAGTCACTAAAAGTCTTTTAGTGACTTATAAATGGGTTAAAAAGCTAAAACAAGAACCAAATGATAGTTGAGGGGCCAAAGGGGTGTAAATTGAAATAATATTATTAAAACAAAAATTAAAACTCAAAACCCACTTAGGGGCGTGGGTTGAGGTCGAACCAGACAAGGGGGAAGCGACCAGGTTCTCCAAAACCCTAACATCTACAAAACTCATGAATTGAAGGTTCAAATCTGATCCAAAATGAAATCCGAGCTAAGATTAGTGATCCTCATTACAAGAGGGTTATAAGGTATGTAAAATTTGAAGAAAATTCTCTACTTGAAATTCTCATGAATTTGGGAAATCCGAAAATTGATGATGCATGTTTGTTATTTGGATGGTATAGGGATGATATAGTGTCTAGGAGTAAAACCTAGACAACTACATGTGAAATCATGTCTAAATTATGGAAATTTCATGAAAACTTTGAAGGTGATTCATGGGTTTTGTGAGAAATTGATAAACACTAGGGTTTGAGCATTATTCTAGTGTAATATGGTTCATAGAAAGAGATTACTGAAATATGAATGTTAAATTTTATATATGAAAGCTTGATTGATGTAAATTCGGGCTAAATGATAAGTTTAGGACTTGTTATATAATCATGTAAAAATATGCCCTTAAAGTGTTCGTAGAAATGCCTCAAAGAAGGCTTGAAACTGAAATTTAAAGTTAAAACGCATAATTGTGATGTTTAGGCAAATTATGTGACATATGATTTAAAAGGAGTTCTAAACGTATCATGATTGAACTCTATAGGAAAGGATACCGGAGCGTCGAGTGGACAAGCCGGTGGCGACTTGCGTTTGAAGGGTGTGCATTGAAGGTATGTAACTTGACCTGTTACGTTAAGTGAATCGTTGTTAAATTATGTATAGTCGTATTGTAGAATAGAAGTTGTGATGATTTTAGTGACCATAATCGTTACTTGAATCAATAAGATTAGAATTGGTAAGAAACCGTTTGGTAGCCATCATAATGGAGGATTTCCACAAGATGAGCCAACGGGTCGAATAATGGTGTAAATTGTAGTACAAGAACTCTTAATAGTTAGCAATGGTGATAACAATCACAAGAGCATTAAGCCATGGTATTGGTAAGGAAATGCAGGTGATGATATGCCCCGGATGGTGGGTATAAGGCGCCATAGGCTTGCTAGCAAACCGGTAATAAAATGGGTGAGGTTAGAATGGATCGAATGATTGTATAGTGACTTTTAGACGTATGACATGTAAATCAAATTCTTGGTATGATAGTTGTAATGAGCATGTCTGTAATGAATTTACAGACATATAGGAAAAGAATCACCTAAAACGACATGTGGATTCGGGTGAAATCAACAAAATAGTCAAAATAGCAAAGTTACAGGAGCTACTGTAAGTTACGGTCTCCACCGTAACTTACGGTAGAGAACAAAACAATTACGGCAGTTCTATACTGCCTTACGGCAGATGTCACACCCCAATTTCCACGTGTCAACAGTGGGCCCGGTAGGGGAGTATCGTGACGTAGTTGGTAACATCATGGTAAAACAACACAATATTTAATATGCACAGCGGAAGCAAAAGATAATTATTATTACATTCCGAATATAAAGTAATATCAACGTATTACAACGGAAAATAAAGGGTCCACAGGCGGATCAAATAAAAGAAACTAAAACTATTCAACAGACTTTAGGCATCTAGAACTTGCAAGATTCCCTAATGACGCCCTGAGCTCCCAGCCAATTATGCGTAGTACCTGTCACTTAACCTTTTGGAAAATACGTCAGTTTACACTGGTAAATACAATTAACTGAATCATTTTGGAAAAAGAGTTTGAAAAGTGATTCGAGTGCAAACGGCACAAAATATCTTGACACATTGATTAAAATGCACAGAGGCAAAATTAATCTTTTATATTTGGGACAATTTTATTAATAAAAATCTTGTATCCGATTTACATGGATGTCCAACATTTAGGGCCGGTGATTATACAATACAAGCCGGACAAGATTAATCGACACACCACAAATATAATCTCACAAGAAGATACCCTTACGAGTGAGTATACGTTATACATATGCAACAGGAGGTGTTTTGCCTACACCTTGTGCTTACGTCGTGGCCATTCACTTTTTAAAATGAGCCAAGGATATCCAGGACACGGTCATTAACCCCCAATGTTATTTGTTATCAATCAATACAGATTAAAACGGGATTATGCAATTTAATCATCTCCGATTAAAAGGTTTCTACACCCGACCAAGCGGTATTTTTATAATACCGTATCCCAAGCCCGTATAAGGGAAAATAAGTTAAAAGTATTTACCTGAGCTAGCAATGCAATTTATACTCAGCCGTATATCTTAATCAGCAAGCACAAGTACTTCTACTGGGGCTCTTAATCTGGAACGAAGGTTTTATTAACCTATTAAATTCCTAACGGGTCTTATTTAAGTCGTAACTTAGACCGGTTAGTTTTAAGGAAAGGTTTACGGTTCAAAACGCATGATTAAGCGAAGACCGGGATAGGATGTGATTTAGACCCGACAAGTTTGGAGACTTGTATAATATGGGTAAACTAAACACATTCTGGATTTTGAGATAAAAACGATAACGTTTGACTCGTTTCGGCTAATTTATGCAAACTAGTTACATAAACCGAACCGAACGCGTAATAAGCGTAACGGTTATTCATATGAGCCATATACAGGTTTCCTAAGTTAATTATGCCTCAAATATGTTGTGACATCAGTAAGATGTCTTTCCTTATGCCCGAACGTATTTAAACACAAACTAGGCCCCGTAGGGGTAGTTTGGTCATTTAAAAGGTTATAAAAGAGTTTAAGTATTTATCTGAGTTACAGGTCTGATATAATCAGCAAAAATACTTATTTTGGTAAGTTATAACAGTGGGTTAAAGTATATATGTGAATTTACCAAGTATAACCAAACTATGCACCGTAGGGGCATTTTGGTAATTTCACATAAGCCGAAAGGCTCAAAACCGAAGTCTGAGTTTATCAACCTTTGCTTACTGTTAAAATATTATAATTTGCCTCTTATATCAGTAGGTATCAACCCGGGTATGTCCAATATGATTTTAAAACATACTATGCGCTAAAAACGCTAAATAAGGCGATTAAAGGCCATTTCCGGGTTCGATACTTAAATCTGATATTTTTATATTTCCAGAAGGCTTAAAATAATTTATTTATCATAACTAATCAGTAGCAAAAGGTTTGGAGTCGTTTAGATATGTAAAACTCATTTTTATGGCCCGTAAGGGCAAAACCGATAATTACCGAATCAAGCCTACGACTATGAGTTATGCTCAGCCTAAAATTAACTAAAAATCTTTAAAAATCCCAAAATAATATATTACATCAGTGGGTAAAAGATTTGATACCAAAAAGTATGTTTAACTAGGCTATACGCTAATTACGCCATTTTATTAACATAAAGCATTCATTTAGCGATAATGAGCATAACTCTTAATCTACAATTCAAACTGATGTCAAACTTTGCATACAAGTTTATATATCAGTAATTTAAGTTTCTACTCTTTTACATTTTCATAAATCACGTTTTAAGGTAATAAGGGCATAATGGTCAACATATGAGCAATTAACGGAAACATGCATATTAATTGGATAACTAATGAACCAAGGTGTATAATCACAGAGGGTTGTTCTAACATGTAACCTAATCCAATTAAAGCTCTGAGGCATTTCTAAAATGTGCCTAAACGGGTCAGAACTGAAAGTCAAAGTGAAAGTCAAACTATGTGACTTTCGGTTCCGAACTGGGTCTAAACAGGAAATTGTCGGGTTGAACATGTTTAGACATGTTCTTACACTTATTACTAAGTTATAACAATGATCCAACAGGTTGTATATGACCTACAATGTTAATTATGCATAAATGGCATTTTAGACTTCCTGTTGACTTTTTAAGTAAAGGTTTGACCCGACTTTTGACCTGGTTAGAGTGATCATCAGGGGAAACCCTTTTGGGGTTTTATTACCCACATAAATACCATCTTATATCTACTTTTGATTCGAGAATTGACTGAGCCATTATTGACTAATCTTGAAGTCAAACCGTAATTACGACGGTTTGACTTTTAGCCTAAATACTAAGCTAAACTCAAATAAAGAAGGACTAGCAGACTTACAAGAGTCCTATGCATGAGATATGATCACTTGAGGCTGCTTGATAGCTCCAGAAATGATCCACAAATGCAGATGAAGTGTGAAGAATGATTGTTGCAACTAATGGCCTTATATAGTGGGTTTAGGCACCACAATTACTTGACACATAGCTCTATGATTGACCACAATCATCCCACAAGTGTCCCTGGGGTCTAGGAACATTTTAGGGGTCGCCCAAGATTGAGAATTACCAGTACAATCGGTTAAAATCGCGCAAAACAGGCTCCTGCCTGTTTTTCTGCATCTGGTGCTCCCACGCGGCCCGCTTCAAGTTCACCAAACCCGTACGCGGGCCGCCTGGCCCAAAAAATCAGATTTTTAATTTTCTTTTGTTTTGCAGGTTGACCTTTGGCTTCACGAAGGGGCAACTAGGGTTATTTCTTGCATTTTGACCCCCTTATGTTTACCCACAAGGGCCTTAGGACTTATACCCACTTTCCCAAGTCCCCGAATACTTCCGGTTAACCTGAAAAGTCTTAACTTTCAATGTCTGCACTTTAACCCCTCGCACACGAATGTGGTCATAACTTTCTCATACGATAACGAAACTTTATGAAATTTTAATCGTGCATTCTAGTGAGCATAATTAACATTTACAAAGCTTCGGGTTTATCAAAAGGTCACTCAGAGGTATATCTTTAAACATGTTGACACATTTAACCCCTGTAGTTTGTAATCTCTCACTTTTAGCTTCGTATGATCCATGATTTATTCGTTTGATGTTATAAACATCATGTAGGGTTATTATGAAGTATATTTATTCACAGTTGACACTTAGAATACGTATATTCACATACTTTCCATGTTTGTCAACTTTAGTCCTTTCATAACATTCTTTCACACGTTCAAAATTTATGACACGTGTCAACACCTTATAGGACGTGAATTTTCGAGGTGTTACATCCTCACCCCATTAAAATAAATCTCGACCCGAGATTTACTGAAATAAGTAAGGGTACTTTTCTTTCATCGTGGATTCAACCTCCCACGTGAATTCGGGGCCTCTACGGGCATCCCATTTGACCTTTACAATAGGTACATGCTTCCTTCGAAGCTTCTTTACCTGTCGATCTTCAATCGACAAAGGTTTTTCCCACAAATTTCAAGCTCTCGTCTATATGCACATCTGTATGCGGTATAACCAGTGATTCATCAGCGAAGCACTTCTTCAGATTGCAGATGTGGAACACATTGTGAATTCCACTGAGCTTATCCGGTAAGTTTAACTTATAGGCAACTGAACCTACACGTTCGATAACCTCGAAAGGTCCTATGTATCTCGGGCTTAGCTTGCCTTTCTTACCAAATCGCATCACTCCTTTCCAGGGTGATATCTATTGTTGGACCTTATTCCTTAACAAGAATTTAGGAGGTTTGCTATTTTCATAATCCTTAATTTTCTGCCGTATACTGGCATCTTACTGATGATTATGAATTTGCGTGATCTTATTGATTGTCTATAATGCAACTTTCAGATCTTAATGTTTGGACTTACCAAACTATTGTCCTATCAATGGACGTTTAACATTCCATCTATACAAGGTCTTCAAGGGAGTAGCCTTGATATTTATATATCAAGTATTATGGAGAAGCTTATCTTAAGGTGAGATGGTTATTCCAACCATTACTTAACTAATATTAAGGAATAGCTAATCCTTGTCGTTAGTCGAACAATTCGACGATCCTGGGTAGCTGATGGCAATTTCTTAATCGTTGCCTAATTAGGATTGCGGTAATATATGCATAAGCAAAATGAACCGTCTTTCTTATCTAACAATATCAAACTCTCGGAATATCGAGTTAAGCTATACGAACCCTCTAGTTTAAAATTTACTTAATCAGGTTTTTGGTTATTCCATAATCAGCATGGAGTTCTTACATCACTCTAACCCAAAGCGGGATGTTAATCCTAACTCTACTTGCCTCTCGAGAGGTAAACAGGGTAACTTAGGAGAAGATAACCAAGATACAAGGAGGTTACAGAGATTTTTCCAAATCTCAGGCTCCAGTTCATTCATCCTCGCTTGTGCCAAAAGAGTGACATATTTATGTTATAATTCTACGGATTCCTTAATCGGGAATTTTTATTTGAATAATTCTAGTATGGATATCTTCTTTGAATACTATTAGTTGACTTTAGTACCATATGATCATTGGGATATCTTTGTGGTCCCATGCATTAAACCTCCATACTGATCAGGCATGAAAGCAATCTATGGAACTTAATAAGATACACCAATTCTCATATAGTGCTTTCGTCATACCATTTGGTATTCGAAAATTGATAGAGATTAAAGAGATATCAACTATATGTGCTTATATTTAATTAGAATGGAAATATTCACAAACTAGGCACCTAGCTCGGTTGGCTAGGCGTGCGAAAGGGTGCGGCCTAGACCCAGGTTCGATTCCGGGGATGGCCGATTCCACCATTTTTCTCTGGGAGCCTGACGCGGGCCGCGTAAAGTATCACCTAGGGCTTACGCGGGCCGCCTGGGTCTTCTGATCAGAAGCAAACTAAAAATGACAGTCTCTGAGGTATTATCGGTAACGCTTAGAGTTTTAGCAGGCAGATTTAATGATTTACAAAATCTATTGTCTACGGAAAACTTATCTGAACCTGCATCAATTAATACTCTAGCATTTAATTTACTGATAAAATGTCAAGGAATGTACCTGATGCCATTATTTATGGACTAGCTCAGGCATTTTAGGTGCTTTCAATTTTAGGCTTTACTTCCTCCGCCGCATTTCCTTTGACATATTTAGGGCACGTAGTCTTGATGTGGCCTTTCTCATTACAGCCGAAACAGACTGCATTCTTCATGTCCTTACAGTCCAACGTTTTATGTCCCTTAGACTTGCAGATCCCACAAGCCCTGGGCTGCGATTTGGATTTTGGTTCGAACCTGCATTTCCCATAATGGCGCTTCATGCAGGTCTCACATACTGGTTTCTGGTCGGACTTTTGTTTGTTCTTTTTCTTAGAACTCTGGGAGTTATCTACCTCCCTTTTCCTTTTTAGTTCATCCTTTGCATCAGAGGCATGAACGAGATCCTTCTTAAGAGTAAGGAAATGTGGTCCTAGATAAAATTTGGACCGAGCAGCATGGGGCTCCTTTAACTTTTTCACAGCTCTCTTCACAGCTTTTCCAACGGCTGCGTCTATCATAGTTTGAAGAACATCTTTGGAAATTCTAAGGTTTACAATTTCAGCATCATTAGCATGCGTCGCGTCATCAATGGCGCGATTGACTGTTGTCTTATCCGAGTTTGCCATACTCGATATTGGTTCCTAATACCAATAAAACAATTTCTTAGTTGAAATCCAACAACTACTATTTTTTTTTATTCTGATGGCCTTAATATATACTAACCATGGTGTCAATAACCTATACAGGCTATTATAGCACTAACATTCTTAATGAACGTTATTTAAAATATATTAATATTACTTAGCCTAGGTCGCAAAAGACCATCAGTGGCATTAAAGATTTGGACCTAGTCCATCACTTTTCTGACAGAGGATCAAAACGTCACATCTGCCTTTATTATATTAAAGAATTTAGGTAGCTTGAAAGCTTGCCATAGGAATATCAGAAAAGAGTGATTCCTATTAGATATAAAATATCCATCTAAGGTTTGTTGGAGCATTTTCTAAAGTATCATCGGCCAATTTCTACCTCGTATTAAATGACCGAAGTCTTAATCAGACGGAGACAATAGCTCTCAACAGTGATCGTTCATTATTGAATCACATGTGTCATCATCAAATAAATTTCTGCATAAACTGCTTGATAAGGAAAAATACCTGCTATATAGTTATCCTTCTGCACCATCTCTTGGCGTTCATCCGGAAGACTCATGCGTTTGTTTTCCTGGCCTCTCCAGGCTTCTTTATAAGCTTTGGGCAGTTGGTTTTGATGTGCCCTTCCTCGTTACAATTGTAGCATGTGGCGTTCTTTAACCCCTTGCAATCTAAGGTTTTGTGACCCTTGGTCTTGCAAATTCCACACAATTTAGCGCGTGGGTCTATTGTACATTTTCCAAAATGTTGCTTTTTGCAGTTATTGCATTTGGGTCTGTTATCAGACTGACTCGAGTTCTTCCTAGACTCGGAATCCTTCCCGCGCTCAGAGTTTCCCTTCTTCTTCTTGTTACATCGATGAGAGTTTTCCTCCTCCCTTTCTCTTCTTCCCTCGCCAGAAGCCTTAACAGACTTAATTCTGATTGCATCTAAGGTGAGGGATAAGGATAAGTCCACCGCGGACCTATATGTGGTTGGCCTAGATGCTTTAACATTCCCTTTTATCTCTGGTGCTAGGCCTCCAATGAAACGCGCTATGCGTTTAGGTTCAGGGGTGACTAGATAAGGAACTAGGCGGGACATAGTGTTGAAACTTGTCACATATGCCTGACAATTCAAATTTTCCATGACCAAAGTCAAGAAGTCCGATTCTATCTTTTCTACTTCATGCTAAGGGCAATAGTTTTCCTTGACTAATGCAACAAATTGACCCCAAGATAAGTTGTAGAGTAGAACTTTCCCCGTGGCTTGGAGCAATGATCTCCACCATGCCAACGCTTCTCCTTTAAATGATTGTGAAACAAATTTCACAACATCTTGCTCCGCACAACCGCTGATGTCAACAATAGCGTCCATCTCATCGAGCCATGTCATGCAATCGATGGCCCCTTCTTCTCCTGTAAAGTCTCTGGGTTTGCAGGAGACAAAATATTTATATGAACAGGTCTTAACTGGTGCCTCTTGATGAAACACAACTTGTCTAGACGGAATACTCCTTTGATTTGACAAGTCATGAACATCGTCCTCCCTTGACTCATGTGTTTTAAGAGGGGGCTTACAACGAGCCGCAGATAGAGTCTTAGAGTGGGTATCATTTGACTCATCATACTGCCGATCAAGTGCTCTAGTAACAGCATAATCTATTATTGCCTGTAGTTCTGCTCCGGTTACATTAATTCTGGTAGTATCATTGCTCTCCTTCCAGTGACTGTTAACTTCATCTAATCCAGCCATGTAGCTTGATTGCTACATAAATATTAACAATGATTTATTCAGAGATTATTATGGAATCATCATTTTTGACGATTTATCAACCATGGTAATATAAACCATATTGGTTAACTTGTTAGTTATATTTAATTAGTAATTTCCATTATAATTTATCCTAGTTATAAAACATTAAGGATATTGAAGTGGCGCAAAAGGCCTAGTCACAAGGACAGTTCTAAATTTTTATAAGCCATGATTTCAGAGAATCGAGGCATTAAGGTCTGAATTAAGTTCATTACCTTCTTTTGACAGGGAGTTGTAGACTTCAACTGTCTTTTGTCTTTTAGGACAATAGATATAGCCCGTGGGCATTTCCCTTCTGAGGGATGGTTATAATATGATCATCTTCTCAGATGCTATTAGTCGAGGTCGTATGGATCCTACCGACTATTATGCTTGGACCTGGTCCAACATTTTTAGACAGGAGGTCAAAGACCACCACTGTCGTTGTCTTCTCGGACAACAAGTTTAGCCCGTAGGCACTTCATCACTACTGGATGTTTATAATGTGATCATCTTATAGGATGACACAAGCCATGATTTCTAAATCACTAGGCTAGATAAGAAAATTGGAAGAACCTAATATAAGGATGACTGTTGTGATTTTATCGAATCACATTTGTCAGGAGTGCTAACACGTTCTTAGGTGTTAACAAGGATCTGAATCCCTTGGGTAGGTTTCACCATCTTGGCCGCGTAGGCTAGATTTCACCTTTAAGATTCTTTTTAAAATGCCTACTGTCAGGGAAGGAAGGATATTTATTTTATTCAGGATTTTTATCATAAATCCTAATTTATAAGTTAATAATAGCACAAATGGCCTAGTCGCGTAGACAAGTTTAATTTATAAGCCATGATCGTTTGGGATCGAGGCAAATTTATAAGTTAGTAATAGCACAAAAGGCTTAGTCACGTGGACAAGTTTAATTTATAAGCCATGATCGTCTGGGATCGAGGCATTTAGTAATAGCACAAAAGGCTTAGTCACGTGGACAAGTTTAATTTATAAGCCATGATCGTCTGGGATCGAGGTATTTAGTAATAGCACAAAAGGCTTAGTCACGTGGACAAGTTTAATTTATAAGCCATGATCGTCTGGGATCGAGGCATTTAGGTGTGAATCAAAGCTCATTACTTTTCCTTGACAGAGAGTTGTAGGCTAGCACCGTCTTTAGTCTCAGAGGACGTTAATTATAACCCGTAGGCACTTCCCTTCTAAGGGATGTTATTTTCCATTCATTTCATATTTCATGTTTAGAATGAAAACTTAATTTAATCAATCCATTATATGAAAATAAAAGTACAGAGTTGCCCTAAGCGGGTCTTTAAAAGGAATAATGTGTCCTTAAAGGGACTGAAAGATAAATATGTCCTTATAAGGACTATCCAAGAAACGATCTGTAGCAAAAGGAGTTTCCTCTTCATTTTATGTCTGAATGCTTTCTCCTTGGTTGTACGTTTCATCCTGGCCGCGGTACGAAGCTCAGCATTTCAAGGCTCCGGATGTGGAGAATTTCTAATACAGCTTCTTCGCTTGGCGACGTATCCAATATATATAAAAATTGGAAGCAAAATTTTCCAGATTAGGATTGAGAATATTCCTATGTTAAGTCTAGACTCAGAAAGTCAAGGAATGTGCTACTGTGTCATTGAGATTAAACACATAAGGCTAGTGTTTAATTCACTCAATGTTGGCTCTGATACCAACCTGTCACACCCCAATTTCCACGTGTCAACAGTGGGCCTGGTAGGGGAGTATTGTGACGTAGTTGGTAACATCATGGTCAAACAACACAATATTTAATATGCACAGCAGAAGCAAAAGATAATTATTATTACATTCCGAATATAAGGTAATATCAACGTATTACAACGGAAAATAAAGGGTCCACAGGCGGATCAAATAAAAGAAACTAAAACTATTCAATAGACTTTAGGCATCTAGAACTTGCAAGATTCCCTAATGACGCCCTGAGCTCCCAGCCAATTATGCGTAGTACCTGTCACTTAACCTTTTGGAAAATACGTCAGTTTACACTGGTAAATACAATTAACTGACTCATTTTGGAAAAAGAGTTTGAAAAGTGATTCGAGTGCAAACGGCACAAAATATCTTGACACATTGATTAAAATGCACAGAGGCAAAATTAATCTTTTATACTTGGGACAATTTTATTAATAAAAATCTTGTATCCGATTTACATGGTTGTCCAACATTTAGGGCCGGTGATTATACAATACAAGTCGGACAAGATTAATTGACACACCACAAATATAATCTCACAAGAAGATACCTTTACGAGTGAGTATACGTTATACATATGCAACAGGAGGTGTTTTGCCTACACCTTGTGCTTACGTCGTGGCCATTCACTTTTTAAAATGAGCCAAGGATATCCAGGACACGGTCATTAACCCCCAATGTTATTTGTTATCAATCAATACATATTAAAACGGGATTATGCAATTTAATCATCTCCGATTAAAAGGTTTCTACACCCGACCAAGCGGTATTTTTATAATACCGTATCCCAAGCCCGTATAAGGGAAAATAAGTTAAAAGTATTTACCCGAGCTAGCAATGCAATTTATACTCAGCCGTATATCTTAATCAGCAAGCACAAGTACTTCTACTGGGGCTCTTAATCTGTAACGAAGGTTTTATTAACCTATTAAATTCCTAACGGGTCTTATTTAAGTCGTAACTTAGACCGGTTAGTTTTAAGGAAAGGTTTACGGTTCAAAACGCATGATTAAGCGAAGACCGGGATAGGATGTGATTTAGACCCGACAAGTTTGGAGACTTGTATAATATGGGTAAACTAAACACATTCTGGATTTTGAGATAAAAACGATAACGTTTGACTCGTTTCGGCTAATTTATGCAAACTAGTTACATAAACCGAACCGAACGCGTAATAAGCGTAATGGTTATTCATATGAGCCATATACAGGTTTCCTAAGTTAATTATGCCTCAAATATGTTGTGACATCAGTAAGATGTCTTTCCTTATGCCCGAACGTATTTAAACACAAACTAGGCCCCGTAGGGGTAGTTTGGTCATTTAAAAGGTTATAAAAGAGTTTAAGTATTTATCTGAGTTACAGGTCTGATATAATCAGCAAAAATACTTATTTTGGTAAGTTATAACAGTGGGTTAAAGTATATATGTGAATTTACCAAGTATAACCAAACTATGCACCGTAGGGGCATTTTGGTAATTTCACATAAGCCGAAAGGCTCAAAACCGAAGTCTGAGTTTATCAACCTTTGCTTACTGTTAAAATATTATAATTTGCCTCTTATATCAGTAGGTATCAACCCGGGTATGTCCAATATGATTTTAAAACATACTATGCGCTAAAAACGCTAAATAAGGCGATTAAAGGCCATTTCCGGGTTCGATACTTAAATCTGATATTTTTATATTTCCAGAAGGCTTAAAATAATTTATTTATCATAACTAATCAGTAGCAAAAGGTTTGGAGTCGTTTAGATATGTAAAACTCATTTTTATGGCCCGTAAGGGCAAAACCGATAATTACCGAATCAAGCCTACGACTATGAGTTATGCTCAGCCTAAAATTAACTAAAAATCTTTAAAAATACCAAAATAATATATTACATCAGTGGGTAAAAGATTTGATACCAAAAAGTATGTTTAACTAGGCTATACGCTAATTACGCCATTTTATTAACATAAAGCATTCATTTAGCGATAATGAGCATAACTCTTAATCTACAATTCAAACTGATGTCAAACTTTGCATACAAGTTTATATATCAGTAATTTAAGTTTCTACTCTTTTACATTTTCATAAATCACGTTTTAAGGTAATAAGGGCATAATGGTCAACATATGAGCAATTAACGGAAACATGCATATTAATTGGATAACTAATGAACCAAGGTGTATAATCACAGAGGGTTGTTCTAACATGTAACCTAATCCAATTAAAGCTCTGAGGCATTTCTAAAATGTGCCTAAACGGGTCAGAACTGAAAGTCAAAGTGAAAGTCAAACTATGTGACTTTCGGTTCCGAACCGGGTCTAAACAGGAAATTGTCGGGTTGAACATGTTTAGACATGTTCTTACACTTATTACTAAGTTATAACAATGATCCAACAGGTTGTATATGACCTACAATGTTAATTATGCATAAATGGCATTTTAGACTTCCTGTTGACTTTTTAAGTAAAGGTTTGACCCGACTTTTGACCTGGTTAGAGTGATCATCAGGGGAAACCCTTTTGGGGTTTTATTACCCACATAAATACCATCTTATATCTACTTTTGATTCGAGAATTGACTGAGCCATTATTGACTAATCTTGAAGTCAAACCGTAATTACGACGGTTTGACTTTTAGCCTAAATACTAAGCTAAACTCAAATAAAGAAGGACTAGCAGACTTACAAGAGTCCTATGCATGAGATATGATCACTTGAGGCTGCTTGATAGCTCCAGAAATGATCCACAAATGCAGATGAAGTGTGAAGAATGATTGTTGCAACTAATGGCCTTATATAGTGGGTTTAGGCACCACAATTACTTGACACATAGCTCTATGATTGACCACAATCATCCCACAAGTGTCCCTGGGGTCTAGGAACATTTTAGGGGTCGCCCAAGATTGAGAATTACCAGTACAATCGGTTAAAATCGCGCAAAACAGGCTCCTGCCTGTTTTTCTGCATCTGGTGCTCCCACGCGGCCCGCTTCAAGTTCACCAAACCCGTACGCGGGCCGCCTGGCCCAAAAAATCAGATTTTTAATTTTCTTTTGTTTTGCAGGTTGACCTTTGGCTTCACGAAGGGGCAACTAGGGTTATTTCTTGCATTTTGACCCCCTTATGTTTACCCACAAGGGCCTTAGGACTTATACCCACTTTCCCAAGTCCCCGAATACTTCCGGTTAACCTGAAAAGTCTTAACTTTCAATGTCTGCACTTTAACCCCTCGCACACGAATGTGGTCATAACTTTCTCATACGATAACGAAACTTTATGAAATTTTAATCGTGCATTCTAGTGAGCATAATTAACATTTACAAAGCTTCGGGTTTATCAAAAGGTCACTCAGAGGTATATCTTTAAACATGTTGACACATTTAACCCCTGTAGTTTGTAATCTCTCACTTTTAGCTTCGTATGATCCATGATTTATTCGTTTGATGTTATAAACATCATGTAGGGTTATTATGAAGTATATTTATTCACAGTTGACACTTAGAATACGTATATTCACATACTTTCCATGTTTGTCAACTTTAGTCCTTTCATAACATTCTTTCACACGTTCAAAATTTATGACACGTGTCAACACCTTATAGGACGTGAATTTTCGAGGTGTTACATCCTCACCCCATTAAAATAAATCTCGACCCGAGATTTACTGAAATAAGTAAGGGTACTTTTCTTTCATCGTGGATTCAACCTCCCACGTGAATTCGGGGCCTCTACGGGCATCCCATTTGACCTTTACAATAGGTACATGCTTCCTTCGAAGCTTCTTTACCTGTCGATCTTCAATCGACAAAGGTTTTTCCCACAAATTTCAAGCTCTCGTCTATATGCACATCTGTATGCGGTATAACCAGTGATTCATCAGCGAAGCACTTCTTCAGATTGCAGATGTGGAACACATTGTGAATTCCACTGAGCTTATCCGGTAAGTTTAACTTATAGGCAACTGAACCTACACGTTCGATAACCTCGAAAGGTCCTATGTATCTCGGGCTTAGCTTGCCTTTCTTACCAAATCGCATCACTCCTTTCCAGGGTGATATCTATTGTTGGACCTTATTCCTTAACAAGAATTTAGGAGGTTTGCTATTTTCATAATCCTTAATTTTCTGCCGTATACTGGCATCTTACTGATGATTATGAATCTGCCGTTTCGATTATGTCGATTTTATAAAAACCCTAGTACTAATATTTGCCAAAATTTCCAGTTTTTAGATATTGCAAGGATGTGGATGATGATCAAGCCAATGCTTCAAGAACCGAACACACATTTTGGACGCTTCCGCACTAATATAATCTATTAGACAATGTTGTTTGTAAACACTACTGAATGATGAATGGTTTATTTCTGTTATTTGACTATGTTAAATAGTACTACGAAGTATGGCTTAGTTTACCAACTAAGTTTTTGTTAACTATAAACTTTCTTTTTACAAATTCCGCATTTCTTACGATTAAATAATGCTTTTAAAAGACGGGTGTTACATTTTACACTCAATGCATTTAAAACCGATAGAATCGGAGCTTGTGCCGACTTACTACTCATTCTTGTGGTTGTGTTGGTTCAAGATCTGGATTCTGTACACGAGACTACCGATTTCGGGTTAAACATGGAACCCCGTCTCGAACAGTTAACTGGTTGGGTTTGGGTGATTCCTGTCCGATCAGGGGTACCAAGTGTTGACGAGGTTTCTGTTGCTTAACACGTTATCAAAACATCTCGATAAAACGACAAACTATCAAAACAACCAAGTGAAAGACGAACGGAACGACCAGGACGGAATGCCGTCCGAACGGGTTGTCACCCGTTCGACCCACACCTTGGTCCCACACTTAACTTTTTTTTCCAAAACCTTGAAGGATGAACATTGAACGAAGGGCTGACCGATTGGGTTACCATTCGATCGGACTACCACTTGACGGGTGGTCCGTTGGACAACCTTTAAATGGTTTTAAAAGATTAAAATTCCATGCTTTACTTGGTTATTTGCTTGAACTTAGTAACTACGAGTGTTCGTGTGTTTTACAGGTAAATCGCTTAATACGGTTAAATTGGAACCGTAGGCTACGGTAGATATAAAAAGGCAGCAAGCACATGTGAAGAAGCAGGCATCACATCATGTGGTTTTAGGGTTTTGACAACATAATCATCATCCTAAAATCAACATATCATCATCATCTCGTGAGTTGGGGTCTTGGAGTTGGTGAGAAAATACAAGACATCATGTGGGCTTTACTTTCATGAAAGATATATCAAATCATCAGCAATATCAATCATCATCATCAACATGGGCTGAACCTCTTGGACAATAGTGGGGTTTTTAGAAGTCAACAAGCAACAACATATTAACTGATCATCATCATAATTGAAGGCAGCAATTTTTGGATTGGGCCGCTAACAAGGAAGTGACAAACATCACAAACATCACGTGATCTCTTGGCAGCCAACATCATCATCATTTACGTGAGGTTCTTGACTTTTGGATTGGAACACTACAACATTATCATCACACCGACATCAGCAGGTTGAAAGACTCATCACGTGGACTTCTTATTTGGACAACTACATCCATTGGGCCGCAGAAGATAAAAGTCAAACACAACACATGTGGGCTAGAGACATTGGGCCGCACATGGGCGGCAGACATCGAAGAACAAGAGTCGACAACTCAACATCATCATCACGGCACATGCTTGGACTCTCTTGGCGGCACATGCAAGGGAATAATAACATCACGTGCACTTGAGGGAATTAATCAAAGGCAGAAGACATGTGGGACTTGGACTCTTTTTTCAATCATCATCATCACTTAGAGGGCTGCCACATATTCACATTTTGGACAATTAAAAGAATACATGTGAAAGTGGGCCGCAACATTGGAGACTTTGGATTGGACCGATTCATGATTGGGCTGACTTTTAGTTGAGAGAGGCAGTAACCACGTGAGGGTATTGGATTAAGAAAAAAAAAGAATCAATAATAACATCCTCATCATCTATTGGCGGCAGCATTGGTGAGGCACGAAACTCAGGTTGGCACCGTAAATTACGGTCCCACCGTAATTTACGGTGGACTTGATTTTGGCCATTTTCTTACCGTATCTCAGACTAAAGCTGCCGTAAACATTTGAAGGTCACCGTAACTTACGGTGGAGCCGTAAGTTACGGTGGAAGCTGCGGAAAATTTTGTAACTGCCTCATTAAAATCAGTTTTATTGTGTCTTTTGACCTAATCTCATCATTGGACATTTTTGGGAGACACTATGGGCGATTTTGGGCTATCTTGCTTGGTTCTAAACAATTCCTAACATTCGGTTTGTGTATTCGATTCGTATGAACATTAATCGTTATGTGAAGATGATGTACCAAGCCATGAGTGGCTAAACATTTGTGATCATCCTGGATTGAAGGTTTACTTTAGACATTTCATGTTTGATTTCATTATTTCTAGAATAACAATCTTTATCTTAATGGTTTGTTTGTTATGGTGTGTGATTGCTTGTTAGTAACTTGTTAATTCTTGCGTTAAACTAATTAGAAACCATACGTTCTTGGTGCCGTTGGCAATCGAGATATCATGGGTATAGTTAGGCTTGGGTAAGGGTTGATTGATCATCGGGTAACAACCTCACGTTCTAGGAATCTGAGTACTTAGTTCCCTTTCATCACTGCAAGTAGTCACACACGAGCTATGTCTATGTAGCTCTTTCTAGTGGAATGATAATATGAATGTCGAAACAAACCGGAAATCTAGGATGGTCATTCGTCTCCAAATTGTTTACAAACTCAACTTTCATTTCGCAAATTAATTAGTATTCTTAGTTTTTAAAACCAATCTAATCAAACCAACTCTTGAATTTTACTTTTCTTGCAATTAGTTTAATTTTAGGTAACTTAGATAAATCTTCAAATAACACACATTCCACAAACTCCCTGTGTTCGATACCCACTTACCGCTATCTATTTAGTAGTAATTGGATTAAATTTGATTGTGACCACGACATCACGTCACCACTCGACCATGTGATGTTCTGACTTCAATACTTAAACAATTTTCAACATGTTCAATACCAGCAGGTTGCCACCCGATCGGACTACAATTCGACCGAGTGACGACCTGCTGTGAACTTGTTCTCGCTGAAGTACCCAACCTATCGGACTGACGCTCGATCGAACGGTCGTTCGATCGATCGACCTGAAGGGTAGAGATACTTCAATGTTTTCAAAATGCTACAACGAAAACTTCAAAAGTCAAGCCATCATACACAAACACATTTTTCCCAAAGGAAGTAACAATCCACTCGAACGACCATCCGACCGGACGACCGTCCGAACGGACTGTCACTCGCACGACCGGCCGTCCGATCGGACTACCATCTGATCGAACTGCTGTCCTACCCACTTGCACTCTGTATCGTTTTACACTTCGCTTATCGTTATGCTATCCATCTGTTCAGGCTAACCCTACTCTCTAGCGCTCCCTTCAATCCACCAATCGCTGTGAGTATACTCGATCCCTTTTTGCTTTACGCACTTTTGGGTGTTACATACGTTACTTATACTAAATCACATCGAACACACTACGTAATACTTTAAACGCTAACCGTTACCGCATGTTATACGTGACTTAATGAATGCTTGTTTGTTATGTTTACACATGGAATGCTGTCTATCTGCCTTAGCAACGGTAGTACTATTAGTTTGGACTCAGCACTTGTTCACTCAGGGGTTGTTAAGGACAATTACCTACATGGCTCACAGTGGTGAGTGTGTATCGCGAACTGCCTTGGGCAGTCAACCCGCAGTCATTGGTATCGATAGGTTCATGTCGATAACTAACATGCCTCATTTTACACTGTGTACATGCTGGTTATGCATAATGCTTTCGAACTCTATATGCTATTATCAAACTTGTATGCTCACCTTTACACTATGTGTATTGACTTTTACTTTAACGTATGTGACAGGTGCTTAGGATGCTTATTTGCTTACTTTGCTGTGAAATCGAGGCTAGGAAAGACCTAGGTCAACAATAAACAATTGTCTGTAATGAAAATCTAAGTTGTCGGAACAGAACAATTTGACTAGATCTTTTCTGTAATAATTGTAATATCATTTATGACATGGTATGGGACGTGTTGCTTTAAAATATCTGGTAAATATAGTTGTTATGGAAACTTCTGAACAATCTGTTTCGCTCAATGCCACGCCCCGATGTTTCCGCCATCGGTTGGGGTGTGACATTATGCCAAATATTACAACCAACACTTTGTTCCTTCTTGTCAATAAGGTAGTGGTGGAGTGGTTGGGGAAAGACTTGGTGTTACTTGTGACTCAGGTTCAACTCCCACTCTCTCCATTATTTTCTGCGGCATCGAGGTGAAGGGCGAATACGGGTGGCGCCGATTCTTCTTGGATGGGAGGCGAGGTTTTACCGATTATTCCACTGTCGTGTCTCCGGGCGGGTGGATGTCGGGTTTCCGCGCATCAGGGAGAGCCAAAGGGCTGGCGGCGGTCGAGTAGTCGACCTTGGACACAACGTCCCGTATAACGGTGGTTGACACGTCCTTTAAAAAAAACTTGTTACCTCTTACCACGAGGGCCCAAGTTTTGTTGGGTGTTAAAACATCTACGATTAATCCAATCCAACTGTAATCTTCTTCTTCTTCTCTCTCTCTCTCTCTCTCTCTGTACAGTCGAACTGTTGTCACAAACGATGACTACCCTCTCCAATTTTTTCCTTTCGCTCCAAACCCACCCTAATCACTTCTTTTCTGGTACGTACTCCAACTCTTCTTTTCATAATTTCAATCCATCATAAGTGCAATTGTGGTGCCGAACTTATCTTTCCATTTCCATTTATTGTTGCTGTAAAAAATGTAACTTGATTAACAATTCTGTTACAATCGTCGTCCCCAAACTTGTGACTCGTGTTGCTAATTCCGATTATTACGAAGCTGATTGATTGATTGTGTTGCTTATTAATTGAAGTTCCATTTTTGGGGGAAATGGAACTGAAGCTTGTTCCTATATGGAACTGGATTTTTATTACCTACAGTGAACTGTATCTTGATTATTATCTATTTCTGTTGTGTATGGTTTGATCTTTGTTTGATGTCATATTTATGAACTTTAAGCTAGATCAGATATTCATATTACATGTTTACAATATGGTTAGGCAGTTAGGGTTCATGGCTCTGATTAGTTGTTTATTAAGCATTGGATTTTAGTTTTAGTTTGTGCAATGAAAACCATCTTCAAAATTTTACCATCTCGTAAGGTAATATCCTCTGTAGGAAGCTCTTAGATCCTTCCTCAAAATCTTGTTTTGCGTTCATCGGGCGTTACAAATGGCTCCTTGTAACATCTGGTGTCTCATACGAACTAATATTGTCGGTTTTGCCCAAACGTCATAAACAAAACATAACCATAGTGGCTCTTATACCATCTGGCCCCTCAATATTGTTCGCTTTGCCCACAAGGAGCCCACAACTTTGTTTTTAGTTTCCCACTCAAATATGATTAACCTTGAAGTTCTCTGATCTACAGCAAATGTGCCCAAAACGCGTTGTTGATATTTGTCACGAGGCATTTCGTAATTTTTCTTCCCAGTGTCTCCTGCGGATAGAACAGAACGACGTGAAATTTACGTATAGAATGTCAATATACTTGATGAAGAATCATTATAGTCTTATGTACACGTTTCTTTAAATGTAGCTGCAGATGAGTATCAATATTAATGGGTATCTAATTCCCCAATCATCATAATAGGATATTATTTTCCTTCAAATTAACTGCATTGCTTTAAGCTTTTTATCTTCCATTTCTCCTCTTATTATCCAACTTTTTACAAATTAAATGACAGTTGGTTTATTGATGCAAGCAGATCAAGGCATTGGCTCCTCTAATCTGCTTATCGGCCACAGTGGAACACTAAAACTAACAAAGCAGAAGAAATCACTTACTGTGAGAGCTGGGTATGTTGTTAATCTTCTTTATGTTTTTCTAGGGTCATATATACACATATTCTTTTCGCTTTGCCATTTGTAGTTCATATATTCCTGTGCTGTTAATTTCCACCTATGCATCTGCAGGGCAAACGATGATAGACTAGGTGGCGCCAGCTTATTCGTCAGTGGCTTTGTATTGGGAGGAATTGTTGTTGGAACATTAGGCGCCATATACGCACCCCAGGTATGATTGAGCCATTTTTTGTTATTTTATTAAAATTTATGTAGGTCACAAATGGGAAAGCACCACCCACGACAATTGTTTGTCACCGCCACTGTCTCCGTTTCCACCACAACCACCCATCATTACCACTGATGCTGCCTCCACCACCGCTGCTAGCAGCATCACCACCCGAACCCGTTTAGACGGTTACCTGACCTGCCCGTTTTGGCATGCTTAATAACTGTAGTTACCGTCCAAAACTATTAAATAATGGGTAATGAGTTAGTAAGCAAACTACATTCAAGTATTTATTTAACAATTCAAGACACTTGACAGCGTGATTAAAAAATTAAAGAAGTAAGGTACAACATATCAACGTTTGAAAATATTGTATGATAAATCCAAATAAGGTTGGCATCTTAGTGACTTAACTTATAAATCCAAACAAATCCATATCCGCCGCCACCAACCTCATGACGCCACCTCCATCTAAACGAATCGAACGAACATGAATAACGTGTTTGACGTGTTAGTTCGTTAAGGAAATAAATGTGTTCACGAACTATTCAGTAACACTTACCAAACGAGATTTTTAGTTCGTTAAGGAAATAGACGTGTTCATGTTTGTTCGTTAATCTTATTAGGTATTAGTAAACACAAAAAAAAAAAAAAAAACAACGGTTCATGAACACAAACGAACATATATTAAATTTCGAATAATATACAATACAGTAATCTAATGTTTATTAAATATTTATTAGTGGGAATTTCAAAGCATCTAAATAGAATATAAAAATTAAAAACCCCTAATGAACTATCGAACGAATACGTTACCGAACGTTCACGAACATAAATGAACGAACATTCATGTTTGGTCATTTAACTAAACGAATTTATACCGTTTAATGAAAAAAAATTATATCTGAGCCAATTCGTTTCAGAACAAAATTTAGGTCAAAACATAGTTCAACTGAAAATGTCCATAAAAATGAGGACAAAAACGTATTATATTTGGCATGGCTTATTTTCGAAAATAGTTACGTCAAAACGTAAACCAACTTAAATTTATACCGATACGTACATAAAAATAAGCACATAAAACTTGAGGGGTCAAAATGATGTCGAAACTTAAACCAACTTGAATTTATATCGACACGTACATAAAAATAACCACGTAAAACCCGAAGAGGTCAAAATGATATTTTACAAAGTTATTATAAAGTTGTGGAGTGTAAGTGTCAATATTAAAATGTGAGTTGGTGTGGTTAAAGAAAACCAAAAAAATAATCAATCAAGAGTTATTGTAGCATTGTTGTTAATAGCATGGGAAATTATTATATATAAATTGCTTCCCTTTTCAAAAATCTCAAATGGCCAAATCACTTATGGCGACTGTGAATTAAAAGAAAAAAATCGTGGTGGTCAATTTCCAAAAGAAAAAAATTTGACTGTTGCTAAGCATTTAGTTTTTTATATATATAATGTTTCATTTCAACCCGGGCCTATTTGGGTCAGAAGCCGTTTTAACCCGAGCCAACCAAAATATCACTGTTTTAACTCGGAAGATAATATATTAAAGCGGCCTGTTTTGACCCAAACCCATTTTGCTTAGAACATAGAACTCAGCTTGACCCAACCAACCACTTTGCTAGGCTTATTTGTCTTGTTGCGGGTTACACCAGTTTCCTTAGAATGATGTTTGGTTTGAGTGTATATGACCCACCCATTCATTTTGCTAGGCTTATTCGTCTTGTCGTGCAGATAAGCAAGGCACTTGCAGGGGCAGACCGAAAAGATTTAATGAGGAGGCTGCCAAAATTTATATATGATGAAGAGAAAGCCTTGGAGGTAAAACCTTGTTAACCATAATAATTAATAACTAGAGTTTAAAGTACATGTGATTTTGACCCGTTTAGAAATGAACAAATCCGTTTGAGTTGTGTTTTGTCTCAATCAGGTCAAATAAAAAAATCAGCTAAAAAGGGAAATGAGAGTGGCCAAAATTCAGAAGTCTGTTTTTAATGTATACAATCTCTTAAATTATTGTATTAAGTGATTTAGATAATGATCGTAATAATACTGATTTTGATGGAACTTATTGTATTAAGTGATTTAGATAATGATCGTAATAATATTGGTTTTGATGGAACAGAAAACACGCAAGATACTAACGGAGAAGATTGCTCAGCTAAACTCTGCGATAGATGATGTTTCTGCTCAATTGCGTGCTGATGACCCCCCAAACGGGTCATCCGTGCCAACTGATGAAGTTGAAGCTTCCTACTGATGTTTTCAAAAGTATGTCAATGTATAAATTAGGGGTGTCAATCGTGTCGGGTTAGCATGTTTCTAGTTGATGGGTTGAACTGATGAACCCGAACACGTCTCATAGATTATGTTTGTATTTCAACACATGTGACTATGAAATATCCCTCTAATTGATTGTTTCTGATGTTTGGTTCTTGACCAAGTTGTGTACTTGTGTTATCCTATTTTTCTTCTGCTAAATAACAAATACCGAAACTTAATGTGAAATTTGGTGGAAATTTAGTTAAAATGTGGATTTTCACTATGTTTGGGTTTGGCCAGGCCGACCCACTAGGCTTTCCACCATAGGCACGGGCTTAGGGCCACCAAAAATCAAGAGCCATCAATTTTTAGTACAGTGTTATATATAGCACTAGTTCTTAAACCTGTGTATTACACTACACGGCTTATATATAAAAAAATAGATTGACTATTATCTTAATTTATAGGTATTATAAACCCGTGTATTATACGGGTTAAATTTTGGTAAAATGTAAATTATTAACTTCTATATAATCCTTATCACACGGTTAAGAATGCAATAATATTATAATCTTATACATTCATAATTCATGAATTTTGTTTTTATGACACAGGTTGAGGAAATATAAACTATAATCATATAAAAATGTGTAATAGCGTTAACAAATGTAATAATATTATAATCTTATCACACGGTTGAATATGTGTATTGTTGATGAGTGTATCAAATGTTTCATTGATTATAATATTAATTAAATTTTCCGTGTGATAAATTAAAATTTATATATATGCGAGGACCACCTTTATTGCGAGAACCATGAGAACCAATGTGAACATGGAGCATTGCTGTAAATACATAAAAAAAATTAAATTAAGCGCCTCCTCCTCCTAGACTTCAAAATTCACGTCCGACACTCCTCTCCTGGACTTCAAAATTCGTCATCTCAGGCTTCAAAATTCGTCATCTCAGTTCACATTTGTCACTCCAGATTCTACAAAATTTGTTATCTCGATCTTACTATTCATCAAGTATTCATAGTATATTCAAAATTAGGGCAAAAAGAAAAGAATAATCGATCATATATTCGTTATATATGCGAAATTAGGGCAATAAGAACAAAATCATTGAAGATTTTGGCACAATTAGGGAAAGTTTGAAGAACAAACGTCCAACAAACTCGCCGTAACCGAGTTATTGTCGGAATATCCAACGTCGCCACACCGTTCCGTGAATTTGTAAGTTTATATACGTTGTTTTGCACGTTTATATGATAACATGATGCTTAATCATCGATTCAGATATTTTATATGTGAATATGAGGCTTAAATTGTCGTTTCATATCTGCATTAGTGAAAATGGTGTGATGTATATGATTTTTGAGGGATAAGGGGCGACTGTTGTGATAGCACGATTTGTAATGTGGTATTTCTGTGTTTTTTTATGTAGTTTTGTTACTGATTAATGTTAAATTCGATTGGTGGTAATACGAAATTTCAATTTGTTAAGGGTTAGGGTTTTTTATTGAAGCAAACCTGTTGATAAGGTCAGTCACGTTAATGCACATGTGCATAGTTATGCACATATGCATATTTTGCCAGATTAGTTTAATAAGGTTATAATTATGCACATGTGCTTAATTTGATATAATAGGTTAATAAGGTCATTCGTGTTGATGTACCTCTGCATAGTTATACACATGAGCGTAGTTTGCCATAATATGTTAATAAGGTCATTTATGATGATGTACATGTGCATAGATTGGTGGTAACACGAAATTTGATCTGGTAAGGGTTAAGTTTTTTTTTTATTGTAACAAACCTATTAATAAGGTCAGTCATGTTAATGTACATGTGCATAGTTATGCACATATGCATAATTTGTCAGATTAAGTTAATACGGATGTATTACGGCATATGCAGACGTGCATTATTACTTTAAAACATAAACACTGTACATATTGTATGTCATATGTTTACTGAACATGTGTATACATGAAATAATTGATGTAATATATGTAATGTATGCAAGAAAAATATATTCGAAACTACTCAGGGATTGACAACAAGGACGTATTTGATTAATAGGTTGACGGATGAAAAATATCGGGGAAAATGCTAGACGAAGAGGCGTTGAAACAGTAGGAGTGTTGGAAGATGCTTAGTAAATAGAAAGAAGATTAGAAGGTGTGAGGTTGTGAACTAATGTGAATGTTATATGTGGGTAGTTTGTCGATATATAATTCATAATGACAAATTTTTGTTTTTTCTGACTTGGTGTCTTTTGATGGTAATGTGTGAGTAGTTTTTATGATAACGGTAGATATAGGAAGTTTGCCTTGAATGATGTTTTATGCACATGTGCATAGTTATGGTTAAAGTTATATGGTGGTTGATGGGTTAAAAAATATATTTGATTGTTCAGGTATATTGGTGGTAATCTTTGTTAATATATGATGTATTATGTTGTTTGGTAGAGGAAATGTTGGTACTGCACATGTGCAAAGTTTGATATAGCATACATTTTGGTATTGTATAATGTATTACGGATGGTTATATTTGTTAATTAAGGATGTAATATGTTGTTTAGTATAGTGTATGTCGGTGATGCATATGTGCAATAATGATTGTTATTCGGATTATGTGATTCCTTATGATAAGGGTGCTGTATTTACTTGTTGTTACACAAAAGTTGTGTGATGGTGTGTTAATGTTGGTGATGAACATTAATAAAAAACAATAAAAATGTCGGAATGAATATGTGTATATTTTGAAATATTGTATATTTGTTCATATCATATTACGTATGTGGTACCCTATTACGTATGGGGTACCACATTACATATTTTGATATATATGTAAAGCAAAACGGATTATATGTAGTTAAGATATTCATTTATGCACATGTGAATTGGTCGAAACAATAACAATGGTGTAGTGAAACAGTAAACATGTATGCTAGTAAACATGTATGCACATGTGTATTGTTCGAAACAATAGCCATGTGGAATGAAACAGTAAACATGTATGCACATGTGCATTTTTCAAAACGGTAACCATGTTGGTACTATACGTTAGATGGTCAATAATGAAATTACATACGGTTATGTCTAATAAGTAATTGATATCAAAAGTTATGTCTAATAAGTAATTGATATCAAAGTATCATGATCACAATCATAATCTATGAATACGTATACAGATAGTGCAAAATGATTGTAAACAAAAAAACATAAACAATAAGAATAATGCTTAGAAACTGTTTTTCATCATATATAGGATAATCAATAATTGTTGAATGCTTTATGACGCCTGGATGAACGTCTATGAGCTTGCTCGGGTTCATATATGTATGCACGGTCTTTAGCATCATCATCAACATCTTCATCAGTGTCATTGGAATCAACGTCCTCCCAACTGTTAAACGTACTGTTTATAGTAGGGATGCATTCAACATCAACATCGGGTATCCAATATGGTGTGCTATTAGATGTAGACGTCGTAATTGTTCCCGCATAAATAAAAAGAAAAACATATAATATTGTGATTAATGTGGTATATGGTGTGTGTACACACGATGTATAAATGTTTAACATTTTTTTGGTGATGGGTATTGTCACACCCCAACCACGTAAAACAACAAATCATGGCGGAAACGTCGGGGAGTGTTGTAACAGAATCATTGTTTCACAACCATGGATTAAATTGTTTCGTTTTATTGAATTACTGAACTCATTGATTTATTACAATTCAGATAATTACAAATATTGTCTTTCGAGTTTTAAAGTCACTAAGGCACGAGTCCATCCTATGTATAACATGCATCAACAATTGTAACACCTCGTAAAATCACGACCAATATAATGAAGACACATGTCATGGAATTTAAACGTGTAATAGATTGTTTATGAGGGACTAAACTTGTCAAACAATGTAAATATGTTAATAAAAGTGATCCAAAGTGTCAACATGTCACTCTTGTGCCTCTGATTGACCTCACACGACGTTCGTATTCTTTATTAAATAAATTGTCGAACACTGGAAGTCGTTTGTGCTTAAAATAAGGATCTTATAAAGCATAGGGGTTAAAAGTGTCAACATGTTGAAAGTAACCTCTGAGTGACCTTTTGACGATCCCAAAAACATTGTGATGATTGTATATTTTGATCTCAAGAATAACGGATATTAATTTTATGGAGTTTTGATGAATACAATGGTTTTCGGGTGATCGTATAAATAACCGGGAGCTTAACCGAGTTAGTTTATGACCCAAGGTCCTTAAAAGTTAACTATGGGGGTCCTAAATGCAATAAATGGAAATTAAATCAAGTTTAGAAGGACTAGGGACCAAAACTGCAATTACTGAAACTTGTTTACCGGAAGCAGCCCCCTACGCGGGCCGCGTAGACCCATAGACAACTCTTACGCGGGCCGCGTAAGAGTGTCAGATGCAGAAAAATCTGCACAGCTGCAGGTCAGCCTGTTTCACCGCCTTTGCATGCCTTGTTTTCGATTCCAGGGAGTGAGCCAACAGTTTTTCATGCATAGGGACACCTGGAATCATCAGGAATCAGTTGTAGACTTGTGTGGAGTGATCTTGTGAAGTATATTTGGCTATATAAGCACTTGTTGTTTGCTAGTTCATTGCTAATTCATAAAAAAATATTCACAACTCTCTCTCTGGAGCTTTCTGAAGTACAAGCAAGTTTTCCTCAGCTCCTAATTCATGCCAAGAGTCCTTGTAAGCATTCTTAGCCTCTCTAGTTCAAGTTTTATTAGTCTAATGACCAAAAGTCAAAGCCGTCGTAATTAAGCTTTGACTTAGTGATTAATCACTAATGGTCCAACCATTATTCGAATTAAAAGTGGCTATGAGTTGGTAATTATGTGGGTAATAGACCCTTAAAAGGGCATCCACTGATTATGACTCTAACTTGGTCAATTGTCAGGTCAAACTTAATATTAAAAAGTCAACAGAAGCTATTTTTAAAAATAAATTCATAACTGATAATGTAGAAGTTACGGAACATGTTTTAACACTAAAATGACTTGGTAAATAATGTAAGAACATGTCTAAGCATGTTCAACCCGACACTTCTGAGTTTAGGCTCGGTTCGGAACCGAAAGTCGCAAAAGTAGACTTTTGCTTTGACTTTCAGTTCTGACCCGATTTAGCTTGTTTTAGATATGCCATAGGGTTCCTTTAGGACCATAATATCGGTTAGTATAACCCTCTGAGGTTATACAACTTGGTTCCTTATTAATCCGATTCATTTGCATGTTTCCGTTAATTGCTTAAATGTTGACCATTGTGCCCTTTTGAAATTAAAACGAGATTTTTGAAAATATGAGAGGACAAAAACCTTTATTACTGATTTATAAACATGTCCTAAAAATTTGACATCAGTTTGAGGTCTAAATTAGGAGTTATGCTCAATATCGTAAATTGAAGCCTTTTTATTAATTAAACGACATTTTTGGCATAGAACCTAGTTAAACCCAAATTTTGACACCAAACCTTTTACCCACTGATGTAATATAATATTTTGGGGTTTTTGAAGATTTTTATCAATTTTTAAACTGATCACAACATGGTGTTCTTGCCTTGATTCGGTAATTGACGGTTATACCCTTTTTGCTAATAAAATAAGTTTTACATAACATTTTGATACCAAATATTTTTCTACTGATTTCTTATGTCAAATAAAATATTTTAAGCCTTCTGGACTGATAAAAATCTCAGCTTTCCTTATATAACCTGAAAATCGCTTAAAACCGACTTTTTACACTTTTTAAACACATAGTATGGGTTAAAACTATTTTTGACACATAAGACTTATTACCTACTGATATTATAAGTAAATTTTTATACTTTAACAGTAAGTAAAAGTTTTGAACTCAGATTTCCAAATTTGACCTTTAAAGCTTGTGTGAAATGACCAAAATGCCCATACGGTGCATAGTTTGGTTATAAATGATAAATTTCACATATATGCAATACCTTAATGATATGCTTACAAAAATAAATATTTTTACTGATTGTTTTAGACCAGAACCTTAGATTGTCATTTAACCTCTTTTATAATCTTTAAAATGACCAAAATACCCCTACAGGGCTTAAATTGATTTAAATCCGTTTTGGGCATAATGGAAGGTATCCTACTGAAATCATAACATATTTAAGGCATATTAACTTGTGAAACCTGTATATGACTCTTTTGGTTACCCGTTGTGCATTATTCGCGTTCGGTGCGGTTTATTTAACTAGTTTGCATAAATTGACTGAAACGGGTCAAACCTTATCATTTTTGCTTCAAAATCCAGAATGTGTTTAGTTTACCCATATTATACAAGTATTCATACTTTTCGGGTCTAAACCATATTCTAATCCGGTCTTCGCTTAATCTTGCGTTTTGAACGGTAAACCTTTCTTTAAAACTAACCGGTCTAAGTTTAAACTTAAGTAAGACCCGTTAGGAATCTAATAGGTTATTAAAACCTTTGTTCCAGATTTAGGAGCCCAGTAAAAGATATTTGCACTTGCTGATTGTATACGGCTGAGATAAAATTTGTATATTTTGCTCAAGTAAATACTTTTAACTTATTTTCCGTTGTACGGGCTTAGGATACGGTATTATAATAATACCGCTTGGTCGGGTATGTAGTTATTTAAATCGGATTGTGATTAATATATTTACATAACCCGTTTTAATATGTTTTGTTTGGTGCAATGCCTTTGGGGGGTTAATGACCATGTCATGGATATCCTCGGCTCATTCATTGAAATGGCCACGACTTAAGCACGGGGTGTAGGCATACACCTGACAGTTGCGTATGTATAAAAGGTATCCCACAATAAGGAATTTCCTTGTGGGCATTATACTTGTGGTGTGTCAGTTAATCTTGTCCGGCTCTTCTAACCGTCCCAGACGGACGAGAAACATATAAAACTGTATACAAGATTATTTTTTTTAAATAATTGTCCCAAGTCATAAAAGATTATTTGTGCCTTGTGCATTTAAATTAATTTTCTTAAATATTTTCAAAAGAGTCGGTTAATTGTATTTACCAGTGTAAACTGACGTATTTTTCCAAAAGGTTAAGTGCAAGTACTATGCGAAATAGGCTGGCTAATCCTGAGTGAATAAATAAAGAGTTTTGCAAGCTTTATCACTTTAAAATCTGTTGAACAATATTTCCTTTGTTTTGATCCGCCTGTGGATCCTCTTACATTCCGTTTGTAATACTTATGTTACTTTCATTCAGTTTGTAATATATTTTTACTTTAGACTTCCGCTATGCATTAAACTGTGATAAATTGACTATGATGATATCAACTACGTCACGATACTCCCCACCGGGCCCACCGGTAATACGTGGAAATATCGGGGTGTGACAACAATCAACACATAGCAGCACCTGAAACACATGTGAAAATAGGTACGTCAGCATAAAAATGCCCGTGAGTAACATAGGTTTTGTTGATTTAGAATCATGGCTTTAGTTAACATAAGAAAAAGGTTTTATGTTTTAAAAAAATAGCCATGAATCCTTGTAAAAGTTTTGTTTCTAAAAATGCATTGTTTTGATAAAAGGTTTATAGTATATATAAAAATATACTTTGGTTTGGAAATAGTTAAACATATAGTATATCAAAATATACTTTTGTTGCTAAAATAATAGATTTGGTAGTATATCACAAATATGCTTTGGTTTTGAAAGAGAGCATATCAATTATGCTTTGGTTTTGAGAATAACATATCAACTATGTTTTGGTTTTGAAAATAGCATATCAACTATGCTTTGGTTTTGAAAATAGCATATCAACTATGCTTTGGTAAATAACAAAGTCGGTAGTATATTGAAATATATGTTGGATTTTGTACATAGTATATCAAATTATACTTTGGTAAATAATATTACATTTGGGAGTATATCAATCTATACTTTGGTAGTATATCAAAATATACTAAAGAAACTGTGATTTAGTATTCATTCAAACCTTAGTGTATCAAACTACACCTTGGAGACTATAGAAATACCACAAAGGCAATTTCTATTTGGTTAAAATTTGATTTCTGACATTCCATACAACAGGAATGGGGTGTCTAGTCCTATAGCGCTATATCATACTACCAATCGGCTTGGTGAATGTATAAAGAAAGTACAATCCAACAATTAGTTTTAAAATGTTTGAAAATTTGTTTTTAAACCATAGAATATTGTTCAATTCGTCAAAAGATAAGTACTAGCATGTATAATCATATAGTTGAAATCATGAAAATAACAAATAGGCACATATGTTTCACCCCCAAAACATTTGAAAGCAGTAAAAGAGGGGACTATGTACTCACTTGAGATTGCAAGTATCCTTGATTAAGTGTCCTAACGAAGCTCGGGAAATCAAGGAATCAAGTGGCACCTAGTATGGAATCACTAATTAAATAATCGGTTCCTAAGTCGGAAGATTGGGTAGAATGAGGTCTCGTAAACCAAATGAGCATTGGAGCTCATATGAAATGGTTTAACGAAGTCTACATTCTAAAACGGAACCTATCCTAAGTGCTTACGACCCGTTACGACTCATTAAGGTAGCTTATGCTACTTTAACGCGTCGTTCACGCAAACGCGCATTCGAGACGTCTAACTAGTCCTATGACAAGTATTATATGCCTAAACATGTTAAATTATGTTGCATAATCAGTTAAGTGACAAAAGTTTAAGTTACATATGCTTAAAATCCAATTATGCATGAAAAGGGCATTTTGGTCATTTATCTAAGGCATATAAACTACCTATCATACAACTACTTAAACTATGTGACCATAAGGTATAACCTCAGAAGGTTATTCCCTATACAACTATGGTCACTAAACATGCTTGGTCGGGTCCTAACGATCGACCAAACGGGTCGAGTTCGAAAGTCTAAGCGGTGGTTTAGACCGCTTGACTTACGACTCTAAACAAGCACTAAACTAAAAGACGAGCTAAACATGTTAAAACATGTTTAACTAAATTAGAAAACAGGTTTTGATATCAAAACAAAGGGTTTTTATACCCAAGAGTAGTTTGGTTGCAAAATATGCATAAATACGCATTTTGACCGAAACTACGACTCGTCACTACGCCTAGTCAATGTGGTAATCAGTAGGTATAGTCACAAGGGACTATAACCATCGTGATTACGCTCAAGTTGCAAAGTTCAAACGAACTTTGTGTTGACCAAAGACTGGTCAAAGTAGAAAGTCAAACACTGTTTGACTTTCACGCTTGAAAAACGATAAAAGAACGAAAGAAGCTTACAAAGGGTCCAAGCTAGGGAGAACTTGATCTAAAAATTCTCAGGTATGAAGTTATAAACCTCAACTTAGAGAAAATCAGATCAAGGGTGAGTAGAAATGAAAGAGGGCTTGGGTATTTATAGTTTTCGGTAAACCATTAGGATCGTTTCTTGCTAAAGAGGGATCAATCTAGGCCATACATGTGGGCAAATGGTTTTAGAAACCATGGGGACATGAAATACAAGCTAAAACAAGCAGATGGTATCCGAAACAATGGTTAAAAATCATAAAAACAGCTGAAATTGACCAAGTTCAATGTTTCTGTCTGTGCATAGGTCGCGCCCTGCGTAAGATATGGGCTCATCTTACCCGGCCAGCGAGAGCTCACTTTCCAGAAATGTCAAAAATGGTCCCTGCACTTGAAAAACTCAGTTTTTGGCACATTTAAGCCTCGTTAACCCCATTTCAAAGCTCTAAAATGATGTTAAAGTATAGGGAACTTGAAATATGCTCAAAAACATCTCGGATGTCAGTTCGTTTGGTCGTACGGTTGCGTTATTCGGTTAATTACGACATAAATCATAACGGATGCAAAAACGATCCAAATTACGTGACGAATGAAATTTTATCATGCCAATCACTAAAATAAAATATTTTAATAATTACATAAATTTTTGGGTGTCCGGATATATTCAGAACGTAAGATATGCGCGTAGATGCAAACTTATGCACTTTTTGATGCTTTTAGTCCCTATTGATCAAATAAGTTTATTTTAGCATACCGAACCCCTCAAAACCTATTTCTAAGCTTTGTAAAGGATATTCAGGGTATGTTTAACTTATGATCAAGTTCCGGAATGTTCGTTACCATACAAATCGGCATAGGTTCGCAGTTTGACGCAAATAGTCCCTGCGATCGAATAAACTTGTTTTTGACACACCAAACCCTTCAAAACTTATTTCTAAGTTCTGTAAAGGTTATTTAAGGTATGTTGAGCCTATGTCACTGTTCCGGAGTGTTTGTTGCATTAAACTGATTACGTTTACTCATCAGTTCGCGTATAACTTTCCAGAAAGCGATTTAAAGCTCGAAATCGAACAAGAATTGATATGTGAAAATGATACACATATTTATACAAATACCAAGTATGAAACACAATATTTCATTGGTTTGCATTTGTATGATGGTCGTTGTGACACAGGTTTCACAGTCTCCCCTACTTTAGGAAATTTCGTCCCGAAATTTAATTTTTGAGGAAACATGTGAAGACAACTGTGATTGTTTCGCTTTCGAATGAATCCTTCGTTTCCCAAGTAAAACTCTAGGTCACGTTTGGATTCTTAGTGAATTTCTTAATTGCCAAAATGTTGTCGTTGTTGTAACAAAAGCATGGAGCTTTGAACAACGGATAAAAGAATGTTTCCTATGAAGACTATTATAGGAAACTTATGTGTGCTCGAAATCAGAGTCGGAGAGTGCAAAATAAAATAACACTGGTCTAGGTCCTGGACTTCTAGTAACTTAAATAACGCTACGCTTGCAATGTAATAAGGAACACTTATATACAAGAAGTACCAGCGGCGTATCCACCATGCCCTTTTTACATTGTTCCCGTCTTGTTATTCTCATCACTATAGGTCTTAACACATGACAAAACTTGCTGTGGTTTCTGTGCACTGAATTTCATAATTATGTATGCATCCATAATTTCTTAATTCCTTACACAGTCCGCACAGTTCATTTTGTAATGTGTAGGGAAAAATCAATCGGACATACATGTAATGACTTGACTAGACCACCAGAGGATCTTTTTAACTAGATCAACACATGATCTCCTTAACTAGATCGTCGTATGATCTCTTTAAATAGACCACCAAAAGGTCTTTTTAACTTTGAACCAGATAATCGTTTTGAAATAGCACTTAGGAATCCAAGGGTCTGACTATTTGCATAGAAAGCTCCTTAAGGATTTAAGATAGTACTTTGAGTATCCTTCTGAGAATCTAGCATATGAAAATACGGAAGATTCTACCAGGGCTTAGATAGCGAGCTTTAGGATTACACATAAACACATAGTCACATAATCGTGTATTCGTTAATTTAGTTATTAGCTCGTTCATTAATTTGAATTAATGTATTTGAAGTACACTAGAAATCCAATCACGGACTTCAATTAGTACTTAAAACATCCTCAAGATTCTAACTATGAAGATAGGAAGATCTTATAAGGATACATGAAGCAAAGATGTACTTGATAATCGTGTACATAGTCACATAACATGGGTCCAGTTAAGGACTTATGAAAGTACCTTTAGATATCAAATCAAGGATTTGAAATGGTACTTCACATATTTGTTTAAGAACTCGTAATTTGTACCTTGTACTTTGTTCTTTAAAAGAAACGAGTACTTAGGATTTTAGGGGGGATCACAAGTGATCATAGAATGAAAGAACCTACACGAGTAGTTTGTTCTGCTAGGAACACGGTTCCTTGGTGTCGGTATCGTAGGGGTATGTCACGCAGACACACAATCATAACAGCTTCGTAAAATAAAATTGGAACAACAATTTTATTTATATAGCAGCTGAATTGTTTCAAACGTCAAAGGATAACAAACAAGGAAATACAAAAGTCTAATTGTTCACTGCTGCATTGTCGTTTGCGTTTGCCTCGTTTATGTTAAACACTCATCCACGCGCTGGATTTGCGTTAACAAGTCTTGGGCAATTGTTTCGGTAATGGGTGAGATCACCACAGTTGTAGCACGATCCAGGTGGATATGGTGCTTGAACAGCAGCAGGATTTGCAGCATTCTGGTTTTGGGTAGCATGACGGCATGTATTGACCAAATGTCCCAATGATCCACAGTGGGTACATTGGTGACATGGTGTCTGATCTCATGACGACAGTTGCATTTGTTGCACAAGGGTGATATACCAATATAGTTTTTCCTAGCACGAGGCTGTGCTGGCTGATTTGGTGCAACCTGATCATTCTGAGCAACTATTGCGAAGTTTTGTGAAGCCTTACGCTTCTTCGACTTCTTAGAAGACTCGGTCTGTTTATCCTTTGGTTTTTCTTGTGCTGACTTGTCAGATGGTTTCTGGTCGCCTTTTCGGAAAAAGTTTACCCTTGTCAAGGTAGCAGATTGTTCGATGGCTTGTCTGACGGTAGTAGGGTTGCTACCAGTAACAATGTCCTGAACTGGATCAGGGAGGCCATCGATGTACTTTTCAATCGCCTTATCCAAAGGCGTAACCATGGTAGGACATAACAGGCTTAACTCCTCATAACGATTAGTGTAGGCTCGATGTTCACCGCTGTCTTGTTTAAGATCATCAAATTCCCGTTCCAAAGCCCTGAGCTCATGACGAGGACAGAATTCCTTCGTCATTAGAGCCCGAAGCTCTTCCCAGGTTTGTGGCATTGCCACATCGGCACCCCTATCACGCATCACACCGTTCCACCATGTAAGAGCACGCTTCTAGAACGCACTGGATGCAAACTCAACCTTGCGCTCATTCGGACATTGCATATGTCTGAATGTGCTCTCCAAACTTTCGAACCATTGTAGGAGCGCGATTGCTCCTTGAGACCCAGAAAACTTCAAAGGTTTAGCAGAATTGAAGGTTTTGAAACTACACTGAGCATTGTTGTTGTTATTGTCATTGTATAACTGATGGATCTGGGTTACTATGTTCGGAAGCACTGCAGCCATTTGTTGAGAGACAAGGGCTGCGACTTCTTCGTTGGTTAGAGGTTATGCATCTCATCGAGGAGGCATTGTCTAAAAGGAACAAGGGAACATGAGGAACGAGTGAGGTCGACAATTGGAAAAAACAAAAGGGGTATTGAGAACATCGACAAAACACAAGGAAGGCGATCATTCGTTCATTACCTCGAACAAACAAACGACACGCAGTGACTAATCAAAGTAAATGGATCAATATAATGTACCACCGAAAACATGCTCGCCTATAAGTGAACACTCACCCCAAGAGTTCCCATGTAAGAGTGACTGGTCCGATACTGTGGATTTGTACGAACACTCTAGCCTTAGACAGAAAACTCAGGGTACAGGCATTTACCCTTCCAGTTTGCACGTGTTCATATTATTTAGACCCAAACTTTGATGAGATTTTGAAAACTTTGAAGGTTCAAAACCTTATAATAAATCATCCTAGAACAGATGATTAGTTTTCAAAGCAAATTCGAAATTTTGTGTTCTTGTTGTGGTTGTCACTTAAGGATAAGTAACGGTATTGTTTTAAGACCTAAACACAAGAATCTTGTGTTAGGGTCCTAGGAAGGTTATAGTCTAGGTCAAAGCATTACTAATAACCTAATTCCCTATAACCATTGGCTCTGAAACCAACTTTTCTGTCACACCCCGACCACGTAAAACAACAAATCGTGGCGAAAACGTCGGGGAGTGTTGTAACAGAATCATTGTTTCACAACCATGGATTAAATTGTTTTGTTTTATTGAATTATTGAACTCATTGATTTATTACAATTCATATAATTACAAATATTCTCTTTCGAGTTTTAAAGTCACTAAGGCACGAGTCCATCCTATGTATAGCATGCATCAACAATCAACACATAGCAGCACCTGAAACACATGTGAAAATAGGTACGTCGGCATAAAAATGTCTGTGAGTAACATAGGTTTTGTTGATTTAGAATCATGGCTTTAGTTAACATAAGAAAAAGGTTGTATGTTTTAAAAAATAGCCATGAATCCTTGTAAAAGTTTTGTTTCTAAAAATGCATTGTTTTGATAAAAGGTTTATAGTATATATAAAAATATACTTTGGTTTGGAAATAGTTAAACATATAGTATATCAAAATATACTTTTGTTACTAAAATAATAGATTTGGTAGTATATCACAAATATGCTTTGGTTTTGAAAGATAGCATATCAATTATGCTTTGGTTTTGAGAATAACATATCAACTATGTTTTGGTTTTAAAAATAGCATATCAACTATGCTTTGGTTTTGAAAATAGCATATCAACTATGCTTTGGTAAATAACAAAGTCGGTAGTATATTGAAATATATGTTGGATTTTGTACATAGTATATCAAATTATACTTTGGTAAATAATATCACATTTGGGAGTATTTCAATCTATACTTTGGTAGTATATCAAAATATACTAAAGAAACTGTGATTTAGTATTCATTCAAACCTTAGTGTATCAAACTACACCTTGGAGACTATAGAAATACCACAAAGGCAATTTCTATTTGGTTAAAATTTGGTTTCTGACATTCCATACAACAAGAATGGGGTGTCTAGTCCTATAGCGCTATATCATACTACCAATCGGCTTGGTGAATGTATAAAGAAAGTACAATCCAACAATTAGTTTTAAAATGTTTGAAAAATTGTTTTTAAACGATAGAATATTGTTCAATTCGTCATAAGATAAGTACTAGCATGTATAATCATACATTTGAAATCATGAAAATAACAAATAGGCACATATGTGTCACCCCAAAACATTTGAAAGCAGTAAAAGAGGGGACTATGTACTCACTTGAGATTGCAAGTATCCTTGATTAAGTGTCCTAACGAAGCTCGGGAAATCAAGGAATCAAGTGGCACCTAGTATGGAATCACTAATTAAACAATCGGTTCCTAAGTCGAAAGATTGGGTAGAATGAGGTCTCGTAAACCAAATGAGCATTGGAACTCATATTAAATGGTTTAACGAAGTCTACATTCTAAAACGGAACCTATCCTAAGTGCTTACGACCCGTTACGACTCATTAAGGTAGCTTATGCTACTTTAACGCGCCGTTCGCGCAAACGCGCATTCGAGACGTCTAACTAGTCCTATGATAAGTATTATATGCCTAAACATGTTTAATTATGTTGCATAATCAGTTAAGTGACAAAATTTTAAGTTACATATGCTTAAAATCCAATTATGGATTAAGAGGGCATTTTGATCATTTATCTAAGGCATATAATCTACCTATCATACAACTATTTAAACTATGTGACCATAAGGTATAACCTCGGAAGGTTATTCCCTATACAACTATGGTCACTAAACATGCTTGGCCGGGTCCTAACGATTGACCAAACGGGTCGAGTTCGAAAGTCTAAGCGGGGGTTTAGACCGCTTGACTTACGACCCTAAACAAGCACTAAACTAAAAGTGACGAGCTAAACATGTTAAAACATGTTTAACTAAATTAGAAAACAGGTTTTGATATCAAAACAAAGGGTTTTGATACCCAAGAGTAGTTTGGTTGCAAAATTCGCATAAATACGCATTTTGACCGAAACTACGACTCGTCATTACGCCTAGTCAACGTGGTAATCAATAGGTATAGTCACAAGGGACTATAACCATCGTGATTACGCTCACGTTGCAAAGTTCAAGCGAACTTTGTGCTGACCAAAGACTGGTCAAAGCAGAAAGTCAAACACTGTTTGATTTTCACGCTTGAAAAGCGATAAAAGAACGAAAAAATCTTACAAAGGGTCCAAGCTAGGGAGAACTTGATCTAAAAATTCTCAGGTATGAAGTTATAAACCTCAACTTAGAGAAAATCATATAAAGGGTGAGTAGAAATGAAAGAGGGCTTGGGTATTTATAGTTTTTGGTAAACCGTTAGGATCGTTTCTTGCTAAAGAGGGATCAATCTAGGCCATCCATGTGGGCAAATGGCTTTAGAAACCATGGGGACATGAAATACAAGCTAAAACAAGCAGATGGTATCCGAAACAATGGTTAAAAATCATCAAAACAGCTGAAATGGACCAAGTTCAATGTTTCTGTCTATGCATAGGTCGCGCCCCGCGTAAGATATGGGCTCATCTTACTACGGCCCGCGAGAGCTCACTTTCCAGAAATGTCAAAAATGGTCCCTACACTTGAAAAACTCAGTTTTTGGCACATTTAAGCCCCGTTAACCCCATTTCAAAGCTCTAAAATGATGTTAATGTATAGGGAACACTAAATATGCTCAAAAAAATCTCGGATGTCGGTTCATTTGGTCGTACGGTTGCGTTATTCGGTTAATTACGACGGAAGTCGTAACGGACGCAAAAACGATCCAAATTACGCGAAGAATGAAATTTTATCATGCCAATCACTAAAATAAAATATTTTAATGATTACATAAATTTTTGGGTGTCCGGATATATTCAGAACGTAAGATATGCTCGTAAATGCAAACTTATGCACTTGTTGACGCTTTTAGTCCCTATTGATCAAATAAGTTTATTTTAGCATACCGAACCTCGCAAAGCCTATTTCTAAGCTCTGTAAAGGATATTTAGGGTATTTTTAACTTATGGTCAAGTTCCGGAATGTTCGTTACCATCCAAATCGGCATAGTTTCGTATTTTGACGCAAATAGTCCCTGCGATCGAATAAACTTGTTTTTGACACACCAAACCCTTCAAAACTTATTTCTAAGTTATGTAAAGGTTATTTAAGGTATGTTGAGCCTATGTCACTGTTCCGGAGTGTTTGTTGGGTTAAAATGATTACGTTTACTCATCAGTTCGCGTATAACTTTTCCTGAAAGCGATTTAAAGCTCGAAATCGAACAAGAATTGATATGTGCAAATGATACACATATTTATACAAATCCCAAGTATGAAACACAATATTTCATTGGATTTGCATTTGTATGATGGTCGTTGTGACACAGGTGTCACGGGTATGGGGTGTTGGTAATGTGATGCACATGTGCATAATTATGTACTGATGGTTAACAGTTTATCTGTGATGATTACGGAGTGTTGGCAACATAATGCACATGTGTAGGATTATGTAATGTATGGAAATAGAAGTAATGAATCAATGATTTGTTTAATGTTTATTAGTGATGAATATGGGATGTTGGTAATGTGATGCACATGTGCATAATTATGTACTGTTGGTTAACAGTTTACTAGTTTATTTGTGATGATTACATTTTATTGGTTTATTTGTGATGATTACGGAATGTTGGCAACGTAATGCACATGTGCATGATTATGTAATGTGTGAAAATATAAATAATGACTGTAAAAAAGTTATTTACTTAATGTGAGAATAACAAAGCATTTACAAGTAAACTATGAAACGCATATAAATATATAATACCTTTAGTTTCAACTGATTATGTCGCTAATGGATTTATCATCGGAGCTGATGGGTTTATTGTCAGAGGAGGAGTAGTCGATGTGGTTATTGTCAGAGGAGGAGTAATCGATGTGGTTATTGTTAGAGGAGGAGTAGTCGATGTAGTTATTGTTAGAGGAGGAGTAGTCGATGTGGTTATGTCGGATGAGAAGTTTTCATTGTGGTGGTTGGGTGATGTTAACATCGATTATGTAGATGATTATGTAAATGTGATTGCCGCTGTGAACGATGCCGTGAACGTCGCCGATGAATGCCGCCGTGAACGTCGCCGATGAATGCAGCTGTGAACGCCGCCATGAATGTTGGTCAGACCATATTAGGGTTCATAAGAGAGAACAATGGTTGTGTGCGTGTGTTATAAGAAATATGATATATTTACAAATTTGCCATGTGTTCACATTGGTTCTCGCGGTTCTCGCAATAAAGGGTGGTTCCTAACGGATCCTTATCCTATATATATATATATAGGGGCAGGACCCGGAGAAAAAGCCTAGAAGTGTGAAAACGGTAACAACGATTTTGGTGTTAACATGTGGCGTTGATGCTAACTTAAATGAGGGTAACATTGTCAAAAGGCTCATCCACATGCCACTCACATACCAAAGACCACACACATGCAGGTCACATGCATATTTCATCATCTTTCTTAAACTCTCGTAACTTTTCAATACGTGATTATTTTTTTAAAAAAATTACACCATAAAATCGAGTGTTTTATTATTTTTCCAACATGTATACTATTGCTATACTTTTAAATTAAAAATTGACATGAACTGGGTGTTCAATAAAAACACCAAGTTCAGAAAAAACGCCATGAAAAATACCCAGTTGAAAACGCCATAAAACACCAAGTTCAGAAAAACGCCATGAAAAATACTCAGTTGAAAATGCCGTAAAACACTTAGTTTAGAAAAACACCATGAAAAAATCAGTTAAAAACGTCATAAAAACACACAGTTTAGAAAAACACCATGAAAAACTTAGTTAAAAACGCCATAAAAAACACTCAGTTTAGAAAAACGCCATAAAATCTAGCTGAAAACGCCATAAAAACACCCAGTTCAGAAAACGCCAGAAAAAACCTTGTTCAGAAAAACACCATAAAACTAGGTGAAAACGCCATAAAAACACAAAATTGAAAACAACATAAAAACTTCGTTCATTTATTGAAAAGTAATCAATAGTATACTCGTTGGAAAGATAAAAAACGCTGAGTTTTATGGTGTAATTTTTTTTTTTGAAAAATAATCATATACAAAAAAGTTATTGGCGTTTAAATATGACGGGGGAAAATGGCATGTGAGTAGCATGTGCACCCTTGTTTGGATCTTCCAATTTTACCCCTCATGGTAGTTCTAAGGTTCCCATTATTTACAAAAATTTTGTTGCATCATCTTAGCCACAAATCACAAAGATCTTGTGGCTGAAAATCGTTCTCACCGTTTTCACACTTTAAATCGTTTTCTTCTGAACCCATTTATATATATATATATATATATAGAGAGAGAGAGAGAGAGAGTAGGAGTTGGATACAAAACCAAATTTTCCTATAAAGTGTAGGAAGCCACCACATAATGACATGTGGCAAGTAGTTATTTTAATGAAAAGGGCAAGAAGTTAATTTGATATTTATTCTATTTATGATATATATTTATTATAACTAACTCATGAGAAATTTAAGGAAACCAAATATCACATTTCATTGTTTATCATTTAAGTCTTATTCTTCTAAAGTGGTTCGCTGAAAAAACAATGGCGTTACAGTGTGTTTTATCACTAAAACACACTTCTATGAACACATCTATGTAGCAGTCAGTAACTAGTTCGTCACGTTGTGTTTTATCACTAAAACACATTACTATGATTACACCTAGTATCCAACATCAAGTGCAGTAAAACACAGTACTATGATCAAACTATAAAAAAACATGATGTCTTCAACAAAACATACTGAATACATGTATTTACATGATCTAACACAATATAGCTTTAACACATCAATCCTTAAAACAACATCAATGTAAAAAACACCTTTACCAAGTTAGTCACTTTGTTTGTCACATTGTGTTTTATCACTAAAACACACTACTATGAACACATCTAGTATCTAACATCAAGTGCAGTCTAACACAGCATTATGATCGAACTTTAAAAAATACACTGTCTTTAACAAAACACACTGAATAGATGTATATGTAGGATCTAATCACAATGTAGCTTTAACACATCAATTCTTAACACAATATCAATGTAAAAAACAACATTTTTACCAAGTTAGTCACTTGTTCGTCACATTGAGTTTTATCACTAAAACACACTACTCTGAATACATCTAGTATTCAACATCAAGTGCAATAAAACACAGTACTATGATCATCTCTTATGCTTGTATTGCATGCTGAATTTGTAATCTTGATCCATGATTTAAGCTAATTTTGGTATGCAAGATGGTTATTGATAATGGGTTTTAGATCAAAAGAAGGAAATGTGTGAGATTATAGGAGGTGTGTTATTTTTGGCAGTTATTTGATTGATTTAAAACATAGTCAAATGACCAGATTATCCCTAATCTATTATAACAATTAAATAATGACACACAAATATTACAAAAATGCCAACAACTTGATCTCAGCCATCAAACACACCCATCCAATGGCCAGGATCGCTTCCTACACTTTGTAGAAAAAACACACTTTACGCAGAAGCCCCACTATATATATATATATATATATATATAGGGTGGGGTTCATGCGAGAACCACCTTTATTGCGAGAACCGCGAGAACCAATGTGAACGGATGACAATTTTGTAAATAATAATAAAAATTCTAAACTCGCGCTCCCCCGTTACGGACGTCAGCGTTTAACTAAAATATGATCTATAGTACAATTTCAAGTCCAACAACTATCACAACCAACACAACTCTCCCAATTCAGTCGATTTTTCCCCAAAAAATCTCATAAAACCAGTCCGATACTCAATCGCCGATACTCAATACTCAATCGCCGATACTCACTGACGCTCCCAATTCCAGCAGTTTATCAGCAATTTCGCCATACGATCATCGTCGCTATTCAATCGCCGTCCGCACATTAATCGCCGGCTCGAAATTAGGGCAAAAAACGGCCATACCGAATCGATTTAGGGCAAATACCGAATCGATTTAGGGCAAAAAACGGTCATACTCGGCATATTCGGCGAGGTTTATATATTACGAAGAGCATACGTCGTTGCATTGATTTACGAACTTGAAAGTTCATACAGCCGATGTAAGTTCATACTATGTAAGCTCATACAAAGTTCTTTGTGCTTGTTCATGTATGTGCTTGTTCATGTAGATTACAGCCGATTATGTGCTTGTTCATATAGATTACAGCCGATGTAGGTCAATACGATTATGTGTTTGTGATTGATTTGGAATGCACATGTGCATAATATTGTTCATGTAAATACGGTTACGTGTTTGTGTTTGTTTTGGAATGCACATGTGCATAATATTCGTATGTAAATACGATTATGTGTTTGTGTTTGTTTTGGAATGCACATGTGCATAATATTGTTGCGATTATGTGTTTGTTTTGGAATGCACATGTGCATAATATTGTTGTATGTATGCACATGTGCTTAGTTATATTACATCCGCTCTTTACTGTCTGTATGCACATGTGCATAGTTATATTACATCCGCTCTTTACTGTCTGTCTGAGGTACATAGTTATATTACATCCGTTCTTTACTATCTGTATGCACATGTGCATAGCTATATTACATCCGCTCTTTACTGTCTGTCCGAGGTGGTTTGGAATGCACATGTGCATAATATTGTTGCGATTATGTGTTTGTGTTTGTTTTGGAATGCACATGTGCATAATATTGTTGTATGTATGCACATGTGCATAGTTATATTACATCCGCTCTTTACTGTCTGTATGCACATGTGCATAGTTATATTACATCCGCTCTTTACTGTCTGTCTGAGGTACATAGTTATATTACATCCGCTCTTTACTGTCTATATGCACATGTGCATAGTTATATTACATCCGCTCTTTACTGTCTGTCCGAGGTGTTTTGGAATGCACATGTGGATAATATTGTTGCGATTATGTGTTTGTGTTTGTTTTGGAATGCACATGTGCATAATATTGTTGTATGTATGCACATATGCATAGTTATATTACATCCGCTCTTTACTGTCTGTATGCACATGTGCATAGTTATATTACATCCGCTCTTTACCGTCTGTCTGAGGTACATAGTTATATTACATCCACTCTTTACTGTCTGTATGCACATGTGCATAGTTATATTACATCCGCTTTTTACTGTCTGTTCGAGGTACTGGCTACTGGGTTTACTGTCTGTGCTTTTGGGATCCGTATTTAGTTCCCGAATTGTTGATATCCGGGTTAGTCAGCTGCATACATGTAGGGTCTATCGTTGATGCAGGTAGTTTGCTGCATGTTGTGAGTATTATGTTAATGGTGCACCGGATAACAGACCTACTGTTTGTACGGCTGCAAAGTGTGAGCCTAAAGCATAGTGCTGAATTTATGATGCTGCTGGGTCTTGATACAGCCTCAAAATGCTTGTGTATGGCTGTTAACAGCTGGCCGCATCAGTTCTTCATTTGGTCCCGCGGTAAAAGTTCCAGGGGTATTTGGGTCGAAAAGACTGAAGGTTTTAATTTTTGTTCGTGTAGATTACAGCCGATGTTGTGCATATGTGTTTGTGTTTGTTTGTTCGTGTAGATTACAGTCGATGTTGTGCATATGTGTTTGTGTTTGATTTGGAATGCACATGTGCATAATGTGATAACTTATGGTTGTACTTATGGTTTTGGTTCATATATATGCTTGATTGGTATGCACATGTGCATAACGTGTTGGAATGCACATGTGCATAATGTGATAACTTATGGTTTTACTGATAACTTATGGTTTTACTTATGGTGTTGGTTCATATTTATGCTTGATTGATATGCACATGTGCATAACATGATAAATTATGTTTATAATTTGTAACCGAATTTGTTTTTTTTTGGGTCAATGTGTTAACATATGTATATATTGATAAATTATTTCATAGTTGTATGTATGCACATGTGCATAGTTATAGTTATGCGTGTGTGTTAATATACATTCTCATTGTATGCAGTAAAATGGAAAAAAACAAAGAAAGTTACGTTTCTCCTGAAGCCGAGAGATGAAGGGTCGAAAAGAATGCCAGATGCGACAGAAGACGAGCATGCGGTTGTTAAGCAAAAAGGTTAGAAAGTGTTGAGAACTTACTGTTAATATTAGTATTGTTAATGACGCAATATGCATTTATGCACATGTGCATTATCAGTTTTTTTTCCAAATGTTATAACTCGCGCAAACGCACTAATTTTTTGAATTCAGGTATTTTAAAGGTGGAAAAGAACGCACAAAAGGACAAAAGCATACAGAAACGAGATGATGCAACTAAATGTGTTGATGTAGAAAGAAGGACAAGCAAACGGAAACACGAAGAAATAACCAAAGGTTTGGATGTAACATGTAAGACAGAGAACAAAAGGATTGTAAAATCGCGAAGACAAGTGAAAGACCCCAAAGTTGATAACAATGATAGTGAAGGTACGTGTTATTGAAAATAATTAATAAAAATTTGAAATGCACATGTGCATTTTTTTTGTACACACATTATATAACATGTGCTTGTTATTATGTTGATAAACAGGTTCAAAGAAAGAAGTTGTGTCACCGAAAGTTAACAAGACGGGGAGTAAAAAGGTTACGAGGGTATCTAACTGGCAATCGATACGAACACGCATATCACCACATCAACTTTTGGTGGGGTTAAACACATTCTCTAAACAACAGTTGGTCGCAATAAAAAATATGGGGTTTGGAAGTATTATGAAGCTTAAAACAGACAGTTTGCCAGCGAAAATGTCACATTTTGTGGTAGACAAATTTAGCGGGAAAGATATGGCAATCAAGTTGAATGTTGGTAACATTGAAGTTAACGAGATTGTTATTAGTGAGTTGTTGGGATTGAGAAACAGCGGGGCTGTTATAGAGTATAAAAAGAAGGAGAAAAAGAAGGATAAAGAGAATGAGGAGCAGAAAGAACATAAGGATGAACGAAAGGGGGAAAATAAGGATAAAAACAGTGGGTCTGATATAGAATCTGATGTGAAAGAAGTTGAAGATGAAGAAGAAGAATAAGATGAGGGAAATGGGATATTGGCTGAGTGGAAACGTTTATACAAAGGGCGTACATTAACACCGAGTAGAATTGTCGATAGATTAAGAGATAACCCAACGGAGGATGGCATAATGTTTAAATATGATTTTTTTGACATTGTTCATGAATACGATGGTGGAAATAAATAAAGATGGTAGATGCAAAACTGATTTTCTGGAATGCTTAGGCGAAGATGTGGCGGTTGAAGATGTGAACTGGTGCAAGTATATTTGTGATAGCATTAAGATGAGCAAAGATGGATGGCAACGGGATAGCACATCAAAATATTTTAATGGTGCTCTTACAATATTGGTGGTAAGTTAAGTGTTATGTTTGAAATAAGATAAATAATTAATTTGTATTTTTGTATAAATTATTTTGTTTTTAGTTTGTATATATATATATATATATATATATTTTCACATATGGTAATAATGCACATATGCAGAAGTTATATGTGGATAGGACATTGTGTGGGGACATCAATACGGCCCGAACATCGAGTCCATTATCATTCTGGACTAAAGAAATGTTGAGCAGAAGGCAGACATGGGAAATAAAGAATGGCGGTTTTGGAAAAGGGGCGTTACGTGAAGGATATGTCGACACGCAAGTTGACGTGGAGCATGAAACGAAAGAGGATAGAATGAAGAAAGTGGAGCAACTGGTAGATAAGAATGAAGGCGAAAAGAAAAATGTGACGTTTGAGGTACGTATAATGTTTTAACGTGATTTATTTTTTTATTTATTTTTTTTGTTTTTTTTTATGCAATTAGAACTGTGATTCAACTTTCATGGATTATATTGTTTAAAATAATAAATTGTATTTTGTAGTTTGTATGTGGTTGACATAGATATGTGTTAGGTTAATAGACATGTGGTGGGGTTAGTGGTTAGGATACAATGTATATGATACATGTTGTGCAACCTGATGCACATGTGCATAATGTTGTGTTGATATGAACATATAATTTATGCACATGTGCATACATATAATTTATGCATTTATGATGTATATGATACATGTTGTGCAATATGATGCACATGTGCATAATGTTGTGTCGATATGAACATATAATTTATGCACATGTGCATAATAAGAATTTTAAGATGATTTGTGCAAACTGATGCACATGTGCATAATGTTGTGTTTATATGAACATATAATTCATGTTATACAAGCTGATGCACATGTGCATCATGTTGGGTTGATATGAACATATAACTCATGCACATGTGCATAACCGTGTTTTATAATGTGATAAAGCTGCTGAATATATGCATAATGTTGGGTTGATATTATTAACTTTGTTTTATTGATGTGTTATTAATTAGGAGCATGTTCGTATGGTTGAAAGTTTAATGGCTGAGACATTAAGCAAAAAAGAGTTGTTAAATAAAGAGTTGGATGATATTTGGTACAAATATCCAAAGAATGAGAAGGTTGAAGAGTTAGTGAGAGAGTATGATAGAACGTTTAGAGGTGAAAACAAAATGTCGGTTTTGCTAAGTATAAAGGAGAAAGTTGACATCAAAGAAAAAGAAGGTGTTTACAAGGTCAAGAAAAAGAAGTTTAAAAGATGAAGGTGATGTGTTGGACGGTGTATCAAAAAATGACGAATGTGGTGCAACGAAGGTGGATGGAGTGACACAAAACGATGGGGATATAAAGTTAGACAAAGTTGTCGGTGAGACCATTAAGTGGGCAGAAACGGAAAAGAGTGTTATGAAGAGGCAAACACGTAGGAGGAAAGAAGTAGATAACATCGTACCGAGTTTTGAGTTGTTGTCACAAAGCTCGCAAAGCTCACAAAGTTCACCAGAAGTAGACATTGGAACAAAAGTGCATGCGAGTGTTAAAGATACAAACGTAAACGTACATGTGAGTGGTAGAGATACAAATGTGGTTGACATGAATGAGCCATTAAATGATGATGAAAAAACGTTATGGCAATATTTGCTGACAACAATCGACAACAAACGAAGGTATGGACGTATATTATAATGTTATGTTATTATTTGTTGTGACATAATAATTTAGAATTACAATCTGATGTACAAATTAATATTGTAGGGCGGAGAGAAAAAAATGTAATGTGGACAATCAAGAAATAGATGTTGAAAAGGAGAAGAAAGAGGCCAGCCTGACATTCAAGTAAGATTAAATATGCATTAATTTTTATTTATAAATCTGTTACATATTGTAGTATAGGAAGCAATTTGTTTAGTAATGACATAAACTTTTGACATATAAAGCATTTAATCAGTAAATTCGGAATAAATAGGTGGGTTGTTTATATTGTTCGCATGTTATAAGGGTCTGGTTGGTTGCGATTGATTAGGTTAGCGGCTGTTGTGATTTAAAGGGTAGTTAAAAATATAGTGTAAGTATATGGGCTGATGAATTTTGGCATAAAAATATGGTGTATAGTATATGTAATGTATTTTATGCACATGTGCATACAGAACATAACTGATGTAATTTATTGTGACGATTACAGCTCAACTATTTTTGAAACCTCACATGGAATGACAACACGCGCATTTGTGATAAACACATTGGAGGATGGGCAATGGATCTCACAAAACGTGATAGATTGTTGGGCGGCTATTTTGAATTACGAAGAGAAAAAAAAACAATACATCAGGGAAAAGGCGATTATGGTGTTATACGACAACTATCGTAAGTGTGTTATAATTAATGTTTAACAATCATATTTAGGATATTTATACTTGTGTGTGACATGTATTTATGTAATGTGCAGCCGGATTATATGTTGAACACGAAGCGGACTGAAAAAAGGGCGTTTACAATATTAACTTCACACTTGAAAGAGGTTGTTGAGTGTAACAATAAAATGTTGGAGTTAAAAGAGTTTAACATCATAATAATACCAATGATCGAAAGAAAGCATTTCTATATAATATGCTTTGATTTAGAGAACGCAAAGGTCGAAGTTATTGATAATATGGCGAGTAACTGCGGGTTTAATAGAATGTCAGCAGGAACAAAATTTAAAGAAAATGGAACGCCATATAAAGTGGTAAGTCTAGATTTTTTATATTAAATGTTATATTTGAAAATAAGGATATATGAATATGACATGTAGTAACATTAAATATTATTATTTTTTGTAGAAAAATTACATGGTTGGCTATTTGAAGAATGTTAAACATCCAAGCGCGGCACGCATGGCAGCCGCACCGTTGACGAAGAAAAAACTGGAATGGGCGACGAGTGATAATTTCAACGACTGTGGCGTGTTTGCTATGAAGCACATGGAAATGTACAAAGGGAGTGATGTCTAGTTTGAATGTGGTTTTAGTACGCAAAAAAATATTCAAGACATGCAATTGCAAAACCTGAGGATGAAGATTGCAACAAAACTGTTACTATCAGAGGCGAACGTGTACAAGGCAACAGTTATGTACCTCGCAAGAAAAGCAACACAAAATTTGGAAGATGAAAGAATGCGGAAATTGTTGGAAAAAGAGGGAGCAAAACAAGAAAAATGCTGGGACACTCTTAGCAAATGGAAGAATGGGGATAAAGTTTGAGGGTAGTAGTTCATGACACGTAGGTAGTATTTCTAGTTAATTAGTGATATTTGAACATTAAACTGGTACTTTGGATTGTTTTGTTTGGTTAGGCATGTTAGATGGTTGTGTTGGGAAGGTAACAAGTTGGTATAGTTATGATGCATGTTACAGTTTGGTTAGGTGTGGTTGGAATTAGATAATCATGTTACTAATATTTGTTGGTTGATATATTGAGAAGTTGGAATTTTAGCAAATTGGTAATGTGTATTGTAGAAATTGTTATGTTGGATAGGTGATATGGTGATCAATGTTTGGATTTATAGTTCATATAGTTTGTTGTTTATGCACAAGTGAATTAATATGGTGAATTAATTTGGTTATAGTAACAAGTTCGTATTGTTTGTTGTTTATGCACATGTGCAATAATATGGTTAAATGACCATATGCACATGTGCATATGGTGATATAAATGCACGTTATTAGTTATAAATTTACATGTTTGTTAAAATATGGCATGTTACAGTTATTAGTTATAAATTTACATGTTTGTTAAAATATGGCATGTTACGTTGATTAGTAAGTTAAATGATCTGTATGCACATGTGCATACAGTGTTATTAGTTATAAATGTATATGTTTGTTAAAATATGGAAAGTTATGTTGATTAATAAGTTAAATGACCCGTATGCACATGTGCATATAGTGTTATTAGTTATAAATTTATATGTTTGTTAAAATATGGCATGTTACGTTGATTAGTAAGTTAAATGACCCATATGCACATGTGCATACAGTATGTGCATGAAGTGATAAAACACACAGATTCAAGGTTAAGTTTGTATATGTATTACAATTGGGTATAGCTAACATATGGTTTTAAATTCATATTAGTAACATGTATAATCATACTAGTAACATGTATAATGTTAAAAAATATTATATTGATAAACAGGTGGTTTTAAAAAAAACGTAAAATACAACTTATAAATACATATGCACATGTGCATATGACAAGTTAATCATCAATATCAATACTGTAAGTTAAATGGGTACTAATAAAAAATAAACAAAACAAACATTGGTAGTCATAATTAGATAAGTTCGGTAATCATAAGTTGTAATACATAATACATCAATCAAGAATCACGAGCTATGTTGGATGGTTTGCGACGACTGGTTGAACGCCTAAGGCTTTGATCAGGCTCAAAAGACTGTTCAGGTTCACACCTAACATTTGTTCGCTCGGGTACGGGAGGTTTTTGCATGGAGACGGAGTATTCAGATGCATCGTAATCAGAAGAACTATACTCATCGATGTCATCATTGGTGTCATCGTCGGTGTCATCGAGATCAACATCAGTATCTTCAGAATCGGAATCAGACGAGGCGGGTAGTCCAGTGGCAATAGCAGCAGCACGTTTAGCTGCTCGTGCAGCAAGTTTGGCAGCTTTGTGTCACACCCCAGATTTCCACGTATTACCGGTGGGCCCGGTAGGGGAGTATCGTGACGTGGTTGGTAACATAATAGTCAAACAACACAATATTTAAATGCACAGCGGAAGCAAAGTATAGATTCATTTCAACCAAACAATATTGTAATATTAAGTATCACAAGTAGTCAAATATAAATCAACAGGTAGATCAAAATAAAAGGAAACAATGTTCAACAGTCTATGACATCCAAGCTTGCGAGACTTATTATGGATGCTAGGAGAAAAGCCAGCCTATTACGCGTAGTACCTGCACTTAACCTTTTTGAAAAAATACGTCAGTTTACACTGGTATATACAATCAACCGACTCATTTTGAAAAGAGTTTATGAAAATGAATTTAAGGCACAAGGCACAAATAATATTTTATAACTTGGGATAATTATTAGAATATAATACTTGTAAAGGATTTACATGTTTCTTATGCGTTCAGTAGCCCGGGTCGAGCCGGGTTAAAGATCAATGGACACACCACATTAATTATATGAAACACCGACGGGCGTACGCCTACGCCCCGTGCTTAGGTCGTGGCCATTTCGTAAAATGATGCCAGGGATATCCGGGACATGGTCATTAACCCCCCAAAGGCGTTAAGCAAACAAAACAATTTAAACGAGACATTTCAATACTTTAACCATCATACAATTAAAGATTCAATGCCCGACCAAGCGGTATTTTATATACCGTACCCCAAGCCCGTATAGGGAAAATAAGTTAAAAGTATTTACCTGAGCAAGTATAAATCAAAATAAGCTAGTGCAAGTATCTTTTACCGGGTTTCCTATTCTGGAACGAATCTTACCTGTCACACCCAAAAAGTCATAATTTCCATGTTGACGCTTCTAACCCCTCGCACACGAATTTTATCATAACTTTCTCATATGATAACGAAACTTGGTGAAATTTTTATGGTGCATTCTAGTGAGCATAATTAATCGTTACAAAGCTTCGGGTTTGCTAAAAGGTCACTCAGAGGTATATCTTAAACATGTTGACACATTTAACCCCTGTAGTTTGTAATCTCTCACTTTCTTTCACAATTAGCTTCGTATGATCCATGATTTATTTGTTTAAGGTTATAAACATCATGTAGGGTTATTGTAAAGTATATTTATTCATTGTTGACACTTTGAACCCTTATATTTACATAGTTTCATTGTTTGTCAACTTTAGTCCCTCGAAAGTATTTTTCCACACGTTCAAAGGTTATGACACGTGTCAACACATTAAAGGACGTAAATTTTCGAGGTGTTACATCCTCCACCTGTCACACCCAAAAAGTCATAATTTCCATGTTGACGCTTCTAACCCCTCGCACACGAATTTTATCATAACTTTCTCATATGATAACGAAACTTGGTGAAATTTTTATGGTGCATTCTAGTGAGCATAATTAATCGTTGCAAAGCTTTGGGTTTGCTAAAAGGTCACTCAGAGGTATATCTTAAACATGTTGACACTTTTAACCCCTGTAGTTTGTAATCTCTCACTTTCTTTCACAATTAGCTTCGTATGATCCATGATTTATTCGTTTAAGGTTATAAACATCATGTAGGGTTATTGTAAAGTATATTTATTCATTGTTGACACTTTGAACCCTTATATTTACATAGTTTCATTGTTTGTCAACTTTAGTCCCTCGAAAGTATTTTCCACACGTTCAAAGGTTATGACACGTGTCAACACATTAAAGGACGTAAATTTTCGAGGTGTTACATCCACACCCCCTTAAAAGAAATCTCGACCTCGAGATTTACTGAAACAAATAAGGGTACTTTTCTTTCATCGTGGATTCAACCTCCCACGTATATTCGGGACCTCTACGGGCATCCCATTTGACCTTTACAATAGGTACATGCTTCCTTCGAAGCTTCTTAACCTGTCGATCCTCAATCGACAATGGTTTTTCCACAAATTTCAAGCTCTCATCTATATGCACATCTGTATGTGGTATGACCAGTGATTCATCAGCGAAACACTTTTTCAGGTTGCAGATGTGAAATACATTGTGAATTCCACTGAGCTCTTCAGGTAAGTTTAACTTATAGGCAACTGATCCGATTCGTTCGATAACATCGAAAGGTCCTATGTATCTCGGGCTCAACTTGCCTTTCTTACCAAACCGCATCACTCCCTTCCAGGGTGATACTTTAAGCAACACTTTGTCACCTACTTCGAAGTGAAAAGATTTACGCTTGGGATCAGCGTAGCTCTTTTGCCTATCTCGGGCAGCTTTGAGACGGTCACGAATCTGGAAAATCTTGTCCGTCGTTTCAAAGACTATCTCCGGTCCTGATAATTGGATATCTCCAACTTCCGCCCAACAAACGGGCGTTCTGCACTTCCTACCGTACAAGGCCTCGAAGGGTGCAGCCTTGATGCTTGTATGGTAGCTATTGTTATAGGAGAACTCGACTAATGGCAAGTGGTTATCCCAGCTACCACCTAAGTCGATCACACATGCTCGAAGCATGTCTTCTAATGTTTGTATGGTACGCTCACTCTGCCCGTCCGTCTGAGGATGGTAAGCCGTACTGAAATTTAAGCACGTGCCCAATGATTGTTGAAAGCTTTTCCAAAAATGTGACGTGTATCTAGTATCTCTGTCAGAGATAATAGACACAGGTATGCCATGTAAGGCTACAATCTTATCAACGTACAACTGGGCTAACATGTCGGAGCTATAAGTCTCCTTGATGGGTAAGAAATGTGCTGACTTAGTCAGTCTATCAACTATAACCCATATTGTATCATTTCCTTTCCTTGTCTTAGGTAACTTGGTGATAAAATCCATAGTTACCATTTCCCACTTCCACGTAGGAAGTTCAGGCTGTTGTAGCAAACCTGACGGTTTCTGATGCTCGGCTTTGACTTGCGCACATGTCAAGCATTTAGCTACATAGGTGCTACAGACTTTTTCAAGCCTATCCACCAATAATTTGCCCTTAGATCCTGGTACATCTTATCAGCTCCAGGATGAACGGAGTATTTGGAACTATGGGCTTCCTGGAGGATGACATCTCGGAGTCCTCCATAAATTGGAACCCATATTCTCCCATTCAGTCTCAAAATTCCGTCTTTGCTAAGAGATAACTGCTCCTCAGTTACTCCTAGCTTTTCGTTAGGATAGTTAGCTTCCAACACAGCTTCCTTCTGTGCAGCTAACAACCTTTCAGTCAAACTGTTCTTTATCTCCATGCGCTTGGCATTGATCCGAATGGGTTTCACCCTTTCCTTTCGACTTAAGGCATCAGCGACTACATTCGCCTTGTCGGGATGATATCTGATTTCACAATCATAATCATTTAAAGTCTCCATCCAACGGCGTTGCCTCATATTTAAATCCTTCTGATTAAACAGGTGCTGGAGGCTCTTGTGATTCGAATAGATCACACACTTGATTCCATATAAGTAGTGCCTCCAAAGTTTTAGTGTGAATACAACGGCACCCAACTCCAAGTCATGGATGGTGTAATTCTTTTCGTGCACCTTTAACTGGCGTGAAGCATAGGCAATGACTTTGCCTTTCTGCATAAGCACACATCCCATCCCGGTGTGTGATGCATCACAATAAACTACAAACTCCTCGATTCCATCAGGCAATGTCAATACTGGAGCATCGCTCAACTTTTGTTTCAGAATATCGAAGGATTCCTGCTGCTTAGGACCCCGGTCAAACTTAATCTTCTTACGTGTCAGCGAAGTCAGGGGTGCAACAATCCTTGAGAAGTTTTCAATGAATCGCCTATAGTATCCTGCCAAACCTAGGAAGCTACGAATTTCTGTAGGCGTCTTTGGCTCTTGCCAATTCATGACAGCTTCAACTTTAGCGGGATCTACTTGGATACCACGCTCACTAACAACATGTCCGAGAAATTGGACTTCTCGAAGCCAGAATTCGCACTTCGAAAACTTGGCATAGAGCTTTTCTTTACGAAGTAGTTCCAGAATACAATGAAGGTGCTTCTCATGGTCAGCTTGGTTCTTCGAGTAGATGAGAATGTCATTGATGAAGACGATGACAAATTTATCCATGTAAGGCTTGCAAACGCGATTCATGAGATCCATAAATGCGGCAGGTGCATTTGTGAGCCCAAAAGGCATCACTAGGAACTCGTAATGACCATAACGATTCCTAAATGCAGTCTTGTGTACGTATTCATCTCTAACCTTCAGTTGGTGATAGCCTGACCTTAAGTCAATCTTAGAGAAGAAACTTGCCCCTTGAAGTTGATCGAACAGATCGTCGATTCTGGGCAAAGGATACCTATTCTTGATAGTAACCTTATTAAGCTCACGGTAGTCGATGCACAGTCGCATCGATCCATCCTTCTTCTTGACAAATAAAACTGGTGCTCCCCAAGGAGACGAACTAGGTTTGATGAAACCTTTGGCTAGCAAATCATCTAACTGCGTTCTCAATTCCTTCATCTCTGTTGGTGCCAACCTATAAGGCGCCCTTGCTTCTGGTGATGAACCAGGAATAATGTCAATTCTGAATTCTACTTGCCTATCTGGTGGCAAACCAGGTAGTTCTTCAGGAAAAACTTCAGGGTATTCAGAAATGACGGGGATATCCCCAATCTTGGGCTTCGGCTCATTAATAATCACTTGTGCCATGTAGATGACACAACCCTTCTTCAAACACTTAGAGTCCTTGAGCATAGACATTTGCTCAGGCAGCCCATACTGGGTATCTCCCTGGATAGTAAGTGATTCACCAGACTGAGTCTTGATCACCACTTGCTTCTTATTGCAAATAATCTGGGTCTGGTTATGAGATAACCAGTCCATACCCAAAACTATGTCGAAACCGGCTAGTTTCAAAGGAAGTAGGGATAAAGGAAAAGAGTGGTTCTTAATGGATATGAAACATCCATCTAATAAGGTTGAGGCGGTTTCTAAAGTGCCATCTGCTAGTTCCACCTCATACTTCACACTTAAGGTCTTAACAGGTAATTTCAACAATTCACAAAACTTATTATCTACGAACGACTTATCAGCGCCTGAATCAAATAACACTCTTGCATAAACATCATTTACGAGAAAGGTACATGTTATCACATTGTCGTTCTGGACGGCTTCCTTAGCATCCATCCTGAAGACCCTAGCATTGGTCTTCTTAGCCTCTACAAGCTTCTTGGCGTATTTTGGGCAATTGGTCTTGATGTGCCCCTTTTCATTGCAACCGTAGCAGGTTGCATCCTTCATCTTTTTGCAATCCAAGGTCTTGTGTTCCTTGGACTTGCATAACCCACATGCAAAAGTTTTTGATTGTGAATGCGAATTTGATTCATACCTGCACTTCCCGAAGTGCTGTCTCTTGCAGATTTTACATCTGGGTTTTTCACCCGACTGCTGACCATCCTTCCTAAATCCTGACCCCTTCTTGTGGTCATTGTTTCCCTTATGCTTCTTGTCTGAACGTCGTGAGTTGTCATCCTCACGCTTCCTCTTTTCGGTATCAGTGTTTCTCTACGATTTCTGCCTGACCGCATCCAAGGTAAGAGACAATGATATGTCTGCTGCAGACCGAAAAGTAGCTGGTCTGGAGGCCTTCACACTTGCCTTGATCTCCGGGGCCAAACCCCCAATGAATCGAGCTATACGTTTGGGTTCCGGAGTTACCAAATATGGAACCAACCTTGACAAAGTGTTGAAACTGGTAAGGTAGGCCTGACAGTCTAGGTTTCTCATGACCAGCGACAAGAAGTCAGCTTCAATTTTCTCAACCTCATGCTGAGGGCAGTAGTTTTCCTTAATTAGTGACATGAACTGTTCCCAGTTCATATTATACAACGGGACTTTCCCCGTAGCTTGGATCAAAGATCTCCACCAAGCTAATGCTTCTCCCTTAAAAGACTGAGACACGAATTTCACAATATCCCTATTATTGCAACCACTGATATCCACAACCGTATCCATCTCGACCAACCAAGTCATGCAATCTACTGCTCCTTTTTCCCCAGTGAAATCCCTGGGTTTGCACGAAACGAAGTACTTATAGGAGCAACCCTTATTACGGGGTTCTTGATTCTGTACGACTCTTTGGGATGGAGCACTCCTCTGGTTTGATAAGTGGTGAGAATTACTGTTGTGGGCAATGTGGGTCCTGGAGGGTGTTCTAGAGTGTGGTGCAGATTGGGTCCTTGCATGGGTACCACTGGATTCATGGAGCTGTCTATCCATAGCTCGATTAACGGCATTATCTATCATTGCCTGTAATTCTGCACCCGCTACATTTACTCGGGCATTGTCATGCTCTCTCCTTGGGTGACTATTGATCTCGTTTGAGTCGGCCATGTAGCTTGAACTGTTACATATTGACAATAATTTATTGGTGAGTTTATTATAGAATTGTCTTTTATGGCAATTTAATTACCGTGGTAAACGTAGACCATATATGGTTAATTTATTACTCATATTTATTTAGGATTTCTATTATAATTTATCCTAATTATAAAACAATAACAGTTTTATTAGCACATAAGGCCTAGTCACAGGGACAATTTTTAAGTTATAAGCCATGATTTCAGAGAATCAAGACATGATGGTTTGAACAAAGTTCATTACCTTATCAGACAGGGTCACAGACTATTACTGTCTTTTGTCTCATATGAAAATGAGAAGGGCCCGCAGGCGTTATATTACCAATGGATGGTAAAAAGAACTGATCATCTTTATTGATGATTTAAACCCATGATTTATAGATCATTAGTTTAGGTTAGGAATCTTTTGAAGAATCCTATTATAAGCATGAAGTGTGTGATTTTGACGGATCACAACTGCCAGGAGCGTTAACATGTTTTCAGATGTTAACAGGGATTTGAATCTTTTTAATGGGTTTTACCATCTTGGCCAGGTCTTAAAATGACATGCAGGCTAGGTTATACCTTTAAGATCCTTAATTAATAATTAAAATAGGCAGATAGATTTTTAAAAGGAATGATTCCGATTTATTTATTTCATATATAATTTAATTATGCATAACATAGCAAAGATGAAATTTATAAACTTACATTCCATTAAAATTTAAAAGTAGTACACTTTGCCCTAAACGGGACTTTTCACAGAAACACTTGCCCTCGCAGGAGCTATACTGGCAATACAAGTCCTCGCAGGGACTGTTTACAAAAACAAATGTCCACGCAGGGACTAACAGAGACAAGTCCACGTAGGGACTAAGTACAAAGATAGATGTCCACACAGGGACTACATACACACATAAATAAGTGTCCACGCAGGGACTTGATTTAAACTAGGAAATACAATTATACATATTGGGATTTAACGATCCCGTTTCTTCTTTCCTTTTAGCAAACTTTCTAATCCACTCATGAATCCTTGATTCTTCCTACGTTCCCTCTGGAAGTCTCGCTCAACCCTTTCCAGCCTTTGACGAAGATCCTCCTGCTCCGGTGGGGAAAACCGTGGTGGCTGGTGTTGTAGTGGCGGCTGAGCAGGTACTTGATACCCACGAGCTGGATGTCCCATTCCCCAAGGGGTTCCATATGGTCCCTCAGGATTATGGGCAAGGTAATTTGATGCCACTTGATAAGGATCCTCAGCATAGTTATAGTTATGGTATGCTGGCGGTCCGTATGGGTTGTAAGCTGCTGGAGCAGTATAAGCAGGGATAGGGTTGCCAAAACCCGATGGTGACGGCGCAATAGGTGCCGAATTCACCTATGATACTGGAACTGAAGGTCCACCCATTTGTGGGTCTTCATATAGTGGCGGGTAGTGGCTGCCACTAGAGTGTTGAGGGGAGCTGAAATGAAAATCCCCTCCTCGTGCTGACATCCGTGCGCCAGTCCTCCTACGTCTTGGTTGTTCCGGAGGTGCTAGATGAACTGGCGGCGGTGGCGTGACTGCCACGAAACGTGGATCCCCAGAGAGATCCTGCTGCTGCTGTTGATGCTGCTGGTGAGGCAATGAATGGTGAGATGGTGTAAAGTACCACTCATACTGGTTGAACCGTGCCTGGTAACTATCTGGACCTTGGTATGGTGTTCCGTGAAAAGACGAACCATCAGAGATCTCAACAGGATGGTTTGGGGTTCCGGTTGCAGGCTCGACAGGATCTGTGTCCTCGTCCATGTCCATCGCTTGATCACCGGAAAAGTGATCCTCCTGTCCTAGTGGGTTAAAGCCCCCTTGTTTTGGTAGGTATTCCGCCGGGTTAAACTGGCCCCGAAAGACAGGAGTAGGGTCGTCGAAGGAACGGTGCGATAAGGATCGCTGTAGAGGTATGTATGAAGGTTGCGGGTTGTTGGGCTCATTCTCCGACTGAGGCCCATAGGAGTGATGATATGGAGGCGTTGAGCTATACGACGTAGATCGTCTGGCAGGCTCCTCATTAATCCTCCAAGGTTCTCGCGGATCTGCACTCCTTGTAGAAGAAGGAGTTCGCCGGTGCGAAGGCCCGGCCTCGTGGTCGTTAGGGGCGCTCATTGGCCCTTTTCCTCATTCTCCTCGCCTGAATCTTGGCGGCATTGATAAACCTGTCAGTATAAACAAAGGTAACGACAAGAAAAAATAAAGGACAAGTTAAAATTTAAAATAAAAACATTTTGGATTATTCCTAAGTTCTTTGTCTAGACTCGAAGATTTAGGAATGTGCAATTGTGTCATTGAGATTAAACACAAAAGGCTAGTGTTTAATTCACTCAATGTTGGCTCTGATACCAACCTGTCACACCCAAAAAGTCATAATTTCCATGTTGACGCTTCTAACCCCTCGCACACGAATTTTATCATAACTTTCTCATATGATAACGAAACTTGGTGAAATTTTTATGGTGCATTCTAGTGAGCATAATTAATCGTTACAAAGCTTCGGGTTTGCTAAAAGGTCACTCAGAGGTATATCTTAAACATGTTGACACATTTAACCCCTGTAGTTTGTAATCTCTCACTTTCTTTCACAATTAGCTTCGTATGATCCATGATTTATTCGTTTAAGGTTATAAACATCATGTAGGGTTATTGTAAAGTATATTTATTCATTGTTGACACTTTGAACCCTTATATTTACATAGTTTCATTGTTTGTCAACTTTAGTCCCTCGAAAGTATTTTTCCACACGTTCAAAGGTTATGACACGTGTCAACACATTAAAGGACGTAAATTTTCGAGGTGTTACACTTTGATTTTCTCGCAATTGCGAGAATCGTGGTCAAATACATACTTGTTGCATTTGTTGCATAAGCGGGCGGCTTTTTGTCGTTTACTGGCTTTCTTTCGTTTATCTTTAATGTTTTGACCACCGGGGCCAATCCGTTGTTTTTTGGTCCCGCAACCTTTGTTTCTAATACCTTGCGGAGGATGGACACTTGTGCTTAGATTTGAAGGTATGTTTAAGATGTCACTGATGTTTGCAGTTTTTTGAACGGAACGAGGCTGAGGCTCACACGGGAATGATTCGAATACGCGGTTTCTGATGCGTTTGATCTCAGAAGATAAGGAATGTAGCTGATCAGGATTGCGTCTGAGTCGGTTTGTGCATTGAGTGACTAAATCCATTATTTCATTGTGGATGATAGCAAACTCGCTGTTGTTAGATGAGTATATGTTAGATATGCTATGAACAACCGAAGGGAGCGCATCTCGTTTCCAACGTGGAATGATGTACTGGGACGGTATCCGTTCAATTTGGTGGTAACGGAATATACAGAATACATGTCGGCATAGGTATCCAATACGAGTGAACCCAAGACATGTACAGCTTACCGTTTGTTCAGGTACATTGAGCGACACCTACACATGTGCATAACATATATTATAAATAGAATGAATACATGAAGGGTAATATTGAACAAGTGAATAAGTTATGATGTATAATAAAATAGACATTTGAATAAGTTTAATGTATATTAAAATAATCGATTCAAATACACTGTTTGATATATGAACAAGTGAATAACATAAGATAAATTTTGATACATGCACATGTGCATAACAAAAAATTAATCAAACAGACAATAGATATAACATAAGACAAATTTTGATACATGCACATGTGCATAACAAAAAAATAATCAAACAAACGGTTATAATAGATATACACATAAGACAAAATTGTGATACATGCACATGTGCATAACAAAAAAATTAATCAAACACAAAATTGTGATACATGCACATGTGCATAACAAAAAAATTAATCAAACAGACGGTTATAATAGATATAATATGAAAAAAAATTGATACATGCACATGTGCATAACAAAAAATTAATCAAACAGACAGTAGACAACACAAAATTAATCAAACAGACAGTAGACAGTTATAATAGATATATTGAGGTTAATATGTAGTAATGGTATATTGGGGTAGGGTGGACATACCTCGAATTCATTGACATAAGACATGTTTGATTTGCAGTGATGAACAGTGTAATTTTTTACGTCGGTCGTTCCAGGACGTTCAATTGGCATACAATGGAACATGCCCATGTATATTTCTTTTCGAACTTCAAGAAACATGGACCATGTATATGTTTCGGACGCGTGTGCCTCTATGCGAAGACTGGTAGATAAGCGAGGGGTCGACATATCGCTTTTAAATTCGAGATCTCATTGTGTATGCCGTTGAGCATCAATACTGGTTTCAAAACACATTAAAAATTAAACTAATGTGTTAGTTTCTGACGAGTTGACTTTAAAACGCGCGTTTGAGCTCTCGCATCTAGATGTAGTCTTCATCAAACAACACATCGGTATCTCTCTGAAATAACACGGGACCCATTCATGACGTATAGCAAACATCTCACAAAGCCACGGATGATTGTCTAGGTGATATTCATCCATTAACACATGCCATCTTTCTTCGAATGTTTGTGGTGTGATGAATAAATTCCACACCAGCTTATGTATTGACGAACGAAGAGTGGTATTATCAAGGATGTCGTTTGAAATCTGTAAATAAGGAAACATGAATAATAAAAAGTTGAATTATTTACTCATATTATATGGTTTAATTGGAGCCATGTTAATATTAAAAAATACAGTGTTTACCTTGGACGGAAGTTTTCTCATTATGTGCCACATGCACAAACTATGGATAGAGTTTATGAAAACGGTTGATACAGCTTGTTTTATTGATGCGTCTTGGTCAGTGAGAACAAAGATTGGTTGTTTCTTATGTGCAGCCAGAAAGGTGTTTAGTAACCATGTATACGACTCTATAGTCTCATCGTATAACATGCCAGCGCCAAAGCTAACACATTTTTTGTGGTGATCAACTCTGGTGAATGGCACAAAAATCATTTTGTATCTGTAAATAAAACATATGATATTAAAAAATTATTAATAATTTCACATGCTGAAAAAGTATAGTATCTTACTTGTTGGTGTCATATGTAGCGTCGAATGCACACACATCACCGAAAGCCTCGTAATTTCGCACTGATACGAAATCAGCCCAAAAGAAAGATCGCAACTCATTGTCAACTATGAGACAATCAAAATAGAAATCATTAAGATTGGTAACTCGAGATCTCATGGTATGTAAGAGGATGTCTGCATCGCGTTCACCGATGAATGCACGTATGTCTCTAGAGCAATTTTTGAAATCTTCTGTTGTGCCACGAACATTTTGAGGTCCGCCTTTAAGTGATGCTTGAATGTTATGTGCAACAGTTGGGCCGATTTTGTTAAGACTAACTTTGTGGATGAACTGTTGCTCCTCAAATCCAAGTTTCCTATTTTGTTTTAACATGTTGGCGTGATCGCTACCAATCATGCAATGGTTGTGCGCGACGATGAAGTCATATATTTTGTATTGTTCGGTAGCACGATCAAACCTCACTTTGATACGTGCACGACACCCGGAAACTGTGAATCGGCTTCGTCTGTGTTGTTTCTTGGATTTATCATATATGGTTGGAGCATTTTTGGATGGAGCATTGGGGTCAGATTCTGTGACCCGTGGTTGTCCTCCTCTTGAACATAATATATATCTATGAGTGGAGATTTTCATATTAGGATTGTCATGATACTTTTTGTTCTTCGATGTACCGATACGAGTAGAAAACCCGGATTGCGTAGCATACGTATTGTACATCATGACAACATCTTCCCAATGGGTAAATGTACTATTTACCACAGGAAGGTATCTAACATCAACTTGAGGTATCCAATACGGGGTGCCATTAGGTGTAGCATGTATGGCAGCCGTAATCGTTCCTGTAAGAGATAATTAATAAATTAAATGATAGTGAGAAATAATTAATAAATTAAAAAAATTTGTCAACATGATATAGGGATGAATAGTATAATTGTAATTAATATGCACATGTGCATTGGCAGTTAATGTACGAGAAAGTTATTTTGTTTTTTTCAATCATAATGCACATGTGCATAAATTTGCATTGTAACATAATTTGAGATGCATTGTAACATAATTTGATATGATGCATAATTTGTAATATGAGGCACTTAACACAATGCACGCGTGCATATAACATTGAGTAATCATAATGTACAACATAAAACAATTGTAAACATGCAGTTAACACAATGCACATGTGCATATAATATTGAGTAATCATAATGTACAACATAAAACAGTTGTGAACATGATACAAAGGAGTATATAATTGAATAAGTCACATTTTACATAAAATGGACATAAAATACCTTTAGTTTCAAACCGAATGAATTGTAAGTGTTGATGTTCTGTGCTTGTAGGTGCTGTACCAGTAGATGTGGTGTTACCAGTAGATGTGGTGTCAACTGATAACGATTAATCAGGTAAATTAGCAGTCTCAGAGCCTACATTGCATGATGTAAACATTGAATCAAGCGTCTGTATTTCAAACCCATGAAGGGTGTGTCGAGTTGCAACTGGGTTTGCAACTATTGTAAACACAGGATTGCAACTTTCATTTGGATTAACAACAGGTAAGGTATTGACATCAACATCAGACAGGTCCACAGCAGAAATAGGATTTACATTGATATCAGATGGGCCGCAAAAACCAGCATCGTGATGTGGATGATATGAAGAAGATGTTGTATGATGATCATCAGATGCCGTAGGTTCAACTCCAACACGAGATGAGTCAGACGAAGCCATGAGTATCCGAAATCAGTATACCAACGACGAAATCAGTATCAAAATTGACCCCCCCCCCGTAAAATGTGAATGTCCACGCCGCCGTGAACCTGTAGAAATCAGTCGCCGCCGTAGATCGCGTAGTCGATTAAGCAAAACCTCCAACGAAACCCTAGTTTGAAAAAGACAACAGTGAAGATATACCCTAGGTTTGAAAAAAAGACGGCAGTGAACAAGAGGAGAGGAGCACGCCGCCGTGAAACTGTAGAAACCAGTCGCCGCCGTTGATCGCGTCGTCGATTAAGCAAAATCTCCAACGAAACCCTAGGTTGAAAAAGACAACAGTGAAGGTATACCTTAGTTTCAAAAAGACGGCAATGAACAAAAGGAATGGAGCGCGTGTTTTTTTTATAAAATATCATTAATTACAAATTTGCCATGTGTTCACATTGGTTCTCGCGGTTCTCGCAATAAGGGGTGGTTCCTAACGGATCTTTATCCTATATATATATATAGGGTGGGAGTTGGCTACAAAGTCTATTTTTCCTACAAAGTGTAAAAAGTCATAAAACACCATCATGTCAACCATAAAACATACTCAAAACCCACAAATAACAAAGTGAAGATTATTAAAACGCCATATTTGTGGGTTTTATGTTTTGTTTTGGATGATAAGGCTTTGATTAGCGAATGACTAACATTAGTGTGTTTAATGTTGATTATCATGTTGTGTTTTATATTCATAGTTCTACGATGATGTGTTTGAAGTTTTTATGCACTGCTAGGTTTTGGATATTGTGTTTTGGTGATCTTCACTCTGTTATTTGTGGGTTTTGAGTGTTGTTTTGTGGCTGAAATTGTGGTGTTTTATGACTTTGTACACTTTGTAGGAAAAATGGACTTTGTAGCCGAGCCCCACCTATATATATATATATACAGGGTCAGGATTTAGAGAAAACGGTGGAAAGTGTGAGAACGGTGAAAACGCTTATGAATCGTCCGATCAAAACAATATATGGACCAGTTTGGCGCGGTGGTGTTTTCGTAAATAACATCAATTTTATTACGTGGACACGCTTCATTAAGGGTAAAAAAAGTCTTTTGACTTCTCCACACAAAACGCCATCTCATGAAATAAAACGCCATACACATAGAACACACCATTCTAACTAAAAACGCCATTAGATATAAAACGCCAAACTTAATTATAATAAAATCCCGCCTAAAAAACCGCCAAAAATCCTATATATACATCTCAGACCTTCAATTAAAAAAACACACAAAACCCCAAACGCCATATTTAATATGTACCATTCGTCTTAGAAACACCAAAAAACCCAAACATCAAATATCCTCTAAACCAAAACGTTTATTTGAAATTCAGTTTGGTTGTCTGTAAGGTTTCACTCAATGTAATGGACAAAAATCCTTAAGTGGGGATATTGTCCATTTCATTGAGTAAAATCTTATTGACTTTATCCTCAACTTCCATCCATTTTATAACGCCAAAACATACAAAAACATTATTGAGTTTTGTTGTCAATAAAGTTTAGCTGTATGGGGTGGACAACATTGTTAGATGTCTTTCTTAACCGAGGATTAACAATGTTGTCCATCTCATACAGCAAAACATTATTGATTTTCGCATGATCAAATTTTGAGGTTTAAGGTGCTTTTATTTAGTGGCGTTCTTTTTATCGGTAAAACGCCAAAAGTTAAAAAATAAAACATCGTTCATTAGAAATTCAAGATTGCTGGCTGAAGGCTGTAAACTCAATAACATTTTGCTGCATGAGATGGACAAATCTTCAAGAAAAAGATGTTGATGTTAGCCCTTGTACTTCCAAACGGCGACAAAAAAACTACTTGAAAAACAAAAAAACAAAATGAATCATAGGAAAGTCGAAACAGCCAGTTAAGATGATTCAAAAAACAAGACAGAGACTGGTGACAATGAAGATTTGGAAGATCAATTGTTTATATATTATTTTATAATTTTCTTTTTCAGTTGATTGTTATATAATAAAAACGCCAGACAGCCAAACGTTTGTTAAAGCGCTATCATGCCGTAAAACGCCCCAAAAACTCCCAAACTATAATAAAATTACTTTGGAAAAGTATTATAAAAAAACCCAAAAAATAAAAACCAAACTTGAAAATATAACTAGAAACAGTAACTACAAAACAGTAAAACTGAAGAGACGGAAAATTTATTATATTAGAATCTAAAACGCCAAACTTGAAAGATGGGACGTGTTACAGACTTCAGAGATAAAAGCTTATCAAAAACAATAATTACAAAGAGTAACTGAAACAACAAATAATTTATTATAATAATGCACCGCCTAACCTACGCCGCCAAAAGAAATCCTATAAAATAATACATCTCAGCAACTTCCATTTGATCAAACCAAAAAAAACAAACGCCAATACTACTAAATAGTAAATACCACTTACTGTAAAACGCCAAAAAATTTAAAAAAAAAATCAAAGATGGCTAATATGCTTTCTTGGATATTCAGTACTCTTCTTCGCGAAGTTTCACTGAATGGATTGCTACGTGAGGGGAGTAACTCAGTAAGATTTTGCTGCATGAGATGGAAAAATCTTCAAGAAAAAGATACTAATGACAATCGTATGTCATTTTGTGTTCTTTGTTCTTGAAGAAGGCTTGGATGAGGAGAAGAGATCAATGACACTGAAGAGTGGGATGATTATAAAGATGAAGATCCAGATGATGAAAAAGCAAAAAACCCACCCACACGTCATAGATCTATGTCCCCAAACATCCACAAAAAGCTACTTCAACAGAGGAGCAGGCAAAATAATCAAACCGATGGGTTTGTTAAGTTTTACATAAAACGCCATATATGTGTTGACAGTTCTTATAGTATTAAAGAAGAGAGAGACTGATGACAGTGAAGATTGTGAAGAGAGATTCGATTAGGATTTTTAATTTATTTTCTTCGCTTCTATTTTTTTTCCCTGTGGTTGTAATATAATTTTACAATTGTAAAACGCCAAGATACCACAAACGCCAAAATGTATATAAAAAATAATAGAACAATGGGCCATCTTGTCTAAAAAGCCTTGAAAAACGCCATTCAGAGAGATATTCTGACCCTTGGGGTTCCAATGGCATACGATTTGAAAAACGCCATAAACACCAAAATGTTAATACAATGAAACCATTAAAACGCCATTAATTATTGAATTTGGTTAACGCCAAAAATCTTAAACCCCAAAAATAAAACAATATTGTGAAAAGCGGAACTGGAAAAGCAGAAGATAAAATGACAAAAAAGCCCATACGCCTTAATTATATCGCGCGCCACGTGTTGGGCCAGGATGCGTTCTCACCGTTCTCACACTTTTGAGCGTTTTCTCCTTATCCCGTTTCTCTCTCTCTCTCTCTCTCTATATATATATATATATATATAGCATGATATTGAAATTACCGAGTTCTTATCGCGATAACCTATATCTCAAATATCAGGCCTTGACCGATATCCCCTATTTTACCACATTAACTATTTAAGAGTAAATTACAAAAATCGTCCTTTATGTTTACACCATATTGCAAACTATGTCCTTGATCTTCAATGTATACAAGAAGCGTACTCGATGTTTACAAATCCTTGCATGTTATGTCCTTTAGCCTAAACCTTGTTTATTTTCATTGTTAAATCAGGTCATGTGGCCCCCATGTGAGGGCAAAAATGTCTTTTTCCACCCAAACCCATATATGTATGACCTTTCACCCCCTCTGTGTTATCTTCAATCCATCACCACCAAGCACCACTTATCCTCTACCCATCACCACCAAACACTACCCCTACCCCACACCCTTTTATCTTAAAATCCGGCGACACCAATTACAACCACACCCTAAAAAAGAACTTGGTTGTACAACAAAGGTTACCGTCAAAGAAACCCTAAAAACGAACTCGACCCTTTAATTTTGGTACTGAATACACATTCAGTCATTGCTCTGGATGCTCGAAAACACCACATCCAAGTCGTCGTCGAAGATACCACATCCAAGACGTCGTTCTGCAGATCCAAGCCATTGTTCTTCCAGATCCAGATGGAGGGTGGCGATATGAACCAGAAGGTGGAGAGGGAGGGTCACCGGCAGTGTAGGGTGCGAGCTAGGGTCCGTTGCATAAGCCGACAGCGGCGATTCTTGGCCGTGAGGGTTCTTGGTCACTGGAGTTTGACACACTCAAAGATGGTACAAGTAGTAATGCACAATGTACAGCAAAATAAAACATATCCAGTAGGGCACAGAAGAGTGATTGTGAGGTAGAGATGAGGCGATTTGATGGAGGTCTTGAGAGAAAGGAATGATCGGAGGATTTCTGTCTTGGAGATGATTAGACCGGTGGTGGTGGTGGTGGTGGTAGGGTAGATAGAGATGGAGAGAGAGTTTGGGGTTGTGTTGTCTGTGTATATATATTTATAAACACAATTGTTTTTATTTATTGTTTTTTAGATTAGATTATGATTATTTATTTTAGTATTTAGGGTAAAATGACCAAAATACCCTTATGTGGGGTTCATTTGGTCAGATTTAACAATGAAAACTAATTGAGTTAGGGCTAAAGAACATAACATGCAAGGATTTGCAAACATCGAGTACGTTTCTTGTATATATTGAAGATAAAGGACATAGTTTGCAATATGGTGTAAATATAAAGGACGATTTTTGTAATTTACTCACTATTTAATGAAGGAAACATGTATTCATGTTATTTTGTTTAATTAAACAAACAAATATCTGCCAATGAAGTAGTGGGGGAGTGGTTGGAGAAAGACTTGGCGTTCCTTGTGACCCAGGTTCAACTCCCACTCTCCTCATTATTTTCTGCGGCATCCAGGTGAAGAGCGAATATGAGTGGCGTCGGTTCGCCTTGGATGGGAGGCGGGGTTTTTCTAATTACAATGTCGTGCCTTCAGGCGGGTGGAGGTCGGGTTTCCGTGCATCTGGGAGAGCCAAGGGACTGGCGGTAGTCGAGTAGTGAAGAAATTGGTATTTAGGGGAAATCAAAATCGATTCATACTTCTGTTCTTTATCTTTTTAATTGAAGACTACAAGACCATATATAAGCAGAAGAAGTAAAAATAACAGAACCGACCCACTTGAATGTCGGTTGAACAATATCATGCAAAAATAGATTAAAATAAAATAGGAAACCATATATTATAATAAACTCCTATACTCCCCCTCAAGGTGGAGCATGTAGATTCGGAATGCCCAACTTGTCGAGTAAGAATTTCAACTGGAGTCCACTCAACGGTTTTGTTAACAAGTCAGCAATCTGATGCGTCGATTCAATATGCATGGGTTTTATTTCATTGGATTCAACACGTTCTCGGACAAAATGACAATCCATCTCCACATGTTTTGTACGTTCGTGAAACACGGGATTATTTGCAATATGACGAGCAGCTTCATTATCACAAAATAATAGAGTCGGACCGAGTTGTGTAGCATCGAGTTCGGTGAGTAACCATCGAAACCATAACATCTCACTAACGGTGGTAGCCATTGCCCTGTATTCAGCTTCGGCTGAGGATCGAGAGGCCACCGACTGCTTCTTTGATTTCCATGAAACGGGTGCCCTACCGAGCAAGAGGAGATAACATGTGCTAGAGCGTCTGGATAACGGGCAACCCATCCAGTCGGAATCACAATAAGTCACTAGGGTAGTACCCCCATGTTTAGGCAAAAAAATCCCTTGGCCTAATGTGGTTTTGAGATAACGGACCACACGAATGGCAGCATCAAGATGAGATTGTCTCGGGTCGGCTACAAATTGACTGAGTAAGTTAACTGAGTAAGCGATGTCTAGTCTTGTAGCTTGTAAGTATAAAAGACGTCCTACCAATCTTCGATATTACCCAGCATCAACACGAGGTTCTTCATCTCCTTTATCAAGCTTTAAGTTTTGTTCCATAGGCAAGGAGCTAGGTCGACAACCTTCAAGACCCATGTCTCGTAATATGTCCAAAGTATACTTCCTTTGGCTAAGTACAAGACCGTCTTTTGTTCTAGCGACTTCAATGCCGAGGAAGTACCGCAAGTGACCGAGGTCTTTAATCGTGAACTGTTCATTAAGCACTGATTTGGTGGCGTGAATTTTCGCGATGTTATTTCCAACGATTATGACGTCATCGACGTATATAAGAGCAACTACATGTACCGTATCATGCTTGTATATGAACAAAGAAGGGTCTGCTATCGATTGCTTGTACCCCATATCAACCAGCGTGCGCGTAAACTTGTAATACCAATTTCGTGATGCTTGCTTGAGACCATACATAGATTTTTGAAGCTGATACACACGTTTCTCTTTCTCTTTCATGAAGCCTTAGGGTATCTTCATATAGACTTCCTCATCAAGATCACCATGTAAAAACGCATTGTTCACGTCTAATTGATGCATAAACTAATCTCGCTTCACCGCCAAGGTCAGAAGGGTCCGCATAGTTACTAACTTAGCAACTGGTGCAAACGTATCGTGATAGTCCACACCTTCTAGTTGAGTGTATCCCTTGGCGACAAGACGTGCTTTGTACCGTTCGATTTGGCCATCGGGTTTATATTTGATTTTGTAAATCCATTTCGAGTCAATGGCCTTCTTTCCAACGGGTAATTCTGCAAGAGTCCACGTACCGTTTTCTTGAAGGGCTTTAATTTCCTTTTCCATAGCCTCACGCCATTTCGGATCCTGTGATGCTTGTTTGAAACTCTTAGGCTCATGACAAGAGTCAATAGCCGAAAGGAAAGATTTGTGATTAGCACTAAAATTATGATAAGAGACATAGTGTGCTAAGGGATGTACCGTAGAGGTTACTTGATCGAATGACGGGTTTGCGTGGTCTATCGATGGAGGAAGCTTGACTGAGTAATCTTTGAGATGTTGTGGTTGAATTCGAACTCTTGTGTTGCGAGTACTTGCTATGGTCTCATTCGAGTGATTAGTAGGTGGTTGGCTATCATTTGGCTCTAGTTGTTGAGTCGTTGGGCCAGTGGCGGTGGGAGGTGGTATGGATCCCTCAACATTTTCTTGTATTGTTTCTTGTATGGAATTGACGTCTTCATTGCTTTGTGGGCCCATTGAGTCATGGTCATTAGAATCAATTTCATGCATGTGTGTAAATTTTTCTCCCCCTTGCCGCCAATCCTCATGAAAATGCTCTCTTTCTTCATCATGAGCTACTGCATTGACTTCAACTTCTTTATTTGAGAAAGGGAAACATGTTTCTATAAATTTTACATGCCTAGAAATAACTTCTTTCTTCGAATCAAAGTTATATATTTTATAACCCTTTGTCCCATAGGGGTAACCAAGAAATATCCCTCGTCTACCTCGTGGCTCAAATTTATCCCCCTTGGTGTCATGGTTCTAATGATAAGTCAAACACCCAAAAACTATCATGTAATCATAACTTGGACTTTTCCCAATCAAGATTTCATAAGGCGTTTTGTTATTTGTTGCCTTGGTGGGTATTCGATTGATGATATACGTTGCGGTCAAAATGCACTCGCCCCAAAATTTAATAGGTAAATTTGCCTCAAAGCGAATGGCACGAGCTATTTCCAGAATGTGCCTATGTTTTCGTTCTGCTACCCCATTTTGTTGTGGGGTATGTGGACATGTGGTCTCTAGGACTTTGTCGTGTTGGGCATAAAAATCTTTCATTTGATTAGATGTGAATTCACCCCCGTTGTCACTTCGAAAACGTTTAATTTTATTCTCGTATTGTCTGTCAACCATGTTATAAAAAGGAATCAAACACGTGCTTGCCTCATGTTTTTGTTTGAGCAAGTAAACCCAAACTGATCGGCTATAATCATCAACTAAAGTAAGAAAATAACTCGCACGTGACAAAGATGGGTTCGGTACCCTCCCCAAATATCACAATGAACTAAATCAAAACAATCATTCGTATTTATGAAGCTTTTTGGAAAGGGAATTTTCGTAAACTTAGCTCGAATGCAAGAGTCACAAACACCGTTTTCAAAATCCAAATGAAAATCCTTAAAAAAGTTCACATGAGATAACTTTATATTTGGGGTATGACCAAGTCTTTTGTGCCAGGTACCAGATGAAACCGCCAATGCTTTTCTTTCTCTCCGCATGACTCCCATCCTGTAAAGACCATTCACGCAATTACCCGTTCGAATCAACTTCCTTGTTCTCAATCCCAGTATTACAAAGAAATCCGGAAAAAAAGTGATCGCACAATGTAAATCTTTCGCTAGCGGCGAACGGATAATAAATTATACTTGAATTTTGGAACAAACAATGCCCCTTTTATTTTAATCCCACCCTTGAGGAGGATCTCGCCATTTCCCTCAACGGGTGCATCCTCCCCATTCGCAACTGTTACAAGTGCTTCATAGGTTTTATTGACAATGTTTTCGAGCACTTCTTGTTGAAAGATCATGTGCTCAGTTGCCCCTGAATCCATTACACCCCATTCAATATTGTCATTATACATACCTGCCATGTTCGCTTGCGGAGTCGTCTCACCTTGTGCACGGTCTTTATTGCTACTGAAAAGTTTCAGGAACATATTGTATTGCTCATCGGTCAATCCCGTCACTGGGCTCGTAACCAATTCAGCATAAGCTGCCTTTGGTTTGATTCCTTCTTTCTTCGTCTTTCCTGGCCACCATTCTGGATAGCCGATTCTCTTAAAACATCCTTCCATGTTGTGACCATCTCGACCACAAAAGGTACAATGTTCAGCTTTTGTTGCAGGAGCCTTCTCGGACTTTTGCCATTGTTTATTTTAGGCTGATTATCTTTTCGACTTGGCTGACCCGCTTGAAAAGCTACTACTTCGGATGTCGTTTTCTTCCCGAAAGCCAAGTTTCTTTGCTGCTCGTCCTCCGCCACCATATGGTAAGCATTGCTCAATGTAGGTGTTGGTTTCATAGCAAGGATCTGAGTTCGTATGACCGCAAACTCATTGTCAAGTCCCAACAATAACTCATATAATCTCTCCTTTTCTTTTAATTCTACGAGTCGTTTTCCAACTCCACATTTACATCCATCACACGAACACTGTGGGATTGGCAAAACTTCATTGATCTCGTCCCAAATCCTCCTGAGTTTCGTGTAATATGCAGAAACAGAAGCCCATCCTGTCGGGTGACGTTCAACGATTGCTTCAATTCATATGCTCTCGGCACGCTTTCTTTACCGAAACGTTCATTCAAATCCTTCCAAATCTCAGCCGCTGTGTTCGCATATTTCACACTTGCCCGTATGTCTTTTTCCATCGCAGTCTTTAACCATCCTTTCACCATGGCGTCGCATCGCATCCACGGCGTATAGTCTTTGTGTGATTTTTCTGGCTTCTTAATCGTTTCATCGACGAAACCGAACTTGTTCTTGGCAAACAAGAATTCTATCATCTCTTGCACCCAATCATTGAAATTGTTATCCGTCAGACTATCGTTAACCTGCATCTGTCTCGGATAATCTGATGGATGGAGGTATAGTGGTGAGTTGGGATCGATCAGATCATTGGCCTTGGATCCGTCTGCACCGACCATCAGGTTTTTCGAATTTAGGATCTTGATTTTGACTAACTTGGCTCTGATACCATGAAGAAATTGGTATTCAGGGGAAATCAAAATCGATTCATACTTCTGTTCTCTATCTTTTTAATTGAAGATTACAAGACCATATATAAGCAGAAGAAACAAAAATAACGGAACCGACCCACTGGAATGTCGGTTGAACAATATCATGCAAAAATAGATTAAAATAAAATAGGAAACCATATAATATAATAAACTCCTATAAGTAGTCGACCTTGGCCACAACGCCCGGTATTACGATTGTTGGCACGTCATTCATTGCCGTTTAAAAAGAAACAAACATATATCTATGTTTATCTTCACTCACTTATTAATTATGGAAGATAAACAAACTCCCAGTCACCTAACAATTCACTAAACACATTCGTTTTGTTTACAATCCTAACGAAAATCTATAATCACATAATACCCGAATCAATGTGTCCTAACTTTTAAAATAAAACCTTCTATTTCAAAAACTGCAATCGTAGTCTTCTACTTCTACATCAACTATCCCACTATATGATACATATCACTATAATTTCCTAAATACGGGGTTCCCCAATCGAAAAAAGAAAAAATCGATGGAAATAAATAGTTTTATTGGGAGAACATAATACGTAATCGAATCTACCTTACATTTTGTCTTGTGGTGGTGGAGGTTAATTCCCAATGCCACATAAATAAATAAATAAATGTGCGGCTGGCTGGCTCTAAGGCAATGTCATTCTCTTATTTCCAAAACATTCGTTTCCGATGAATATCTCCATCATACGTAACTCAAATTGTTCTTCACCTTAGACGACGACGTCGCTTCCGATCTCATTCATCCACAGGTTTGTTCTTCTGATTTTGCAATCTCGTTGATGATTATGATATGGTGTTCTTGTTCGTGTGTTTTAGGATCATTCATTTGATTAGCATTATATAGATATTATTAGTGATAATATCCGTTAATGGTTAAATGAAGTTGTTAAGTTAATGAACAATTCATATTCATAGAAATGAATAAAGTTGTAACGGAGATCACGTACCTTAGAGTTTGGGATATGGCGGTAATTGGCGAATCGACGATGCTTGCTTTAAAGAAAACTGTTATTTATTAAAGGGGTGGCGGTACAACTTGTTGCCCATCTACCTTCTGTTTTAATGTAATTTGGCAAGTATGAATGAAAATGTTTAAATTTTCAATAAATAAATAAATAAACATTTATCTCATATAAATACATGCAGTGTATTGCGATCAACTCCTGCCACACCTCTACTAGCCATCATAACTCGTAAAAACAAATATAGTAGACGAATCTAATATAGCACAATCCAAACCCATTTAGCATATTCGTCCTTTTCTATAGCTCCTAACTAAAACTTAAAGCGTCCACAACAACGGTAGAGTTTTCGGACACCACAAATGTGTCAACTCAATTGCCACATCATGTTTCAAACATTTTAAAAAAACAACAATTTTTCCTTCAATGCCACCTCCTTTTCCAAAGACCCATATTTTTATATAAAAAAAATTAAAATAATATTTGTTTGTGTATGTTCTTATAAACTATGAGTATTTAAAGTTACTTTCCGAAAGGTTTTAAACAATATAAATTAATAATAGGATTTTGGATAATAATTACTCTAAGAAAAACCTCTATGCTACATATTATAATTACAATATAGCTCTACAAACATTAGTCGGTAATAATAATATTGTGAAAAAAAATTAAGTGTCATTTTCCCAGTACTTTTTAAAGTCATGTGAAAATAAGAACTATATAATTTGCAGCCATGAGATATTCCAATCCATGTATTATTGTGAAAAATTAATGCATACCTAAATAGATTCATGTATTATTTATTTTCTTTGCACATCCAAGGTGAAAATGAAAACAAAAGACTTGAGTTTGCGATTTAAGGCATGAAGTTTAGACAACGAGTATCACCAATCCATGTCTCATTCAAACACATACAGAGATTTTTTATCGACGATAATGATCTAAACTTAATTTAAAAAAAGTGTGCCTTAGGCACACCTAGACACAACGCACAACAAGGCTCAAGCCCGTGGGCTTTTGGTAGCATAAGGGGCGTTTTTCAAAAAAAAAAAAAAATAAAAAAAAAAATACACACCTGAGGTGGGATTTCATTTTACTAACTTAAAGGGTCATTGTAATTCGTGGTTAGAAAATTTTCGTTGAATTCACCATAAGGTCGGTGTGACAAACACAACAAGGTATTTCTTGCTAACCCTTAGGTAAGTTTAACTTACACTTAGGCTAGAGGGTGTGGGATGGAGCCCCTTGGGGGTTATAAAGGACACCTCAGCGCCACCTAGACGCCACGTCAGCCAGGGGGCTTTATAACCCCCCCCCCCCCTCTTAATTTGCAGGGTGTGGGATGGAGCCCCGTCATCATTACCTAATTATTTTTTATTTTAAAAATCATTTAATTTTCATATATTAATTTATACATCACATATGGCAAACCGTCATATTTGACTTTTATTTCTCGATCCATGCAATTGCATCACGTTACCATGTTTAGCGCCCGGACTTAAATCGCTGGGTGTGGGTGTATAGCGCCCGGGGCGCTATAGGCTCTGACGTGGCGAGGGTGGCGCCCCCCACACCCTCCGGCCTTATAAATATTCTTATTGACCTTGTGTTTATGGTGAATGTTTTGAAGCTTTGATTAAAGAATATTTCGATATGACCTATACATACTTGCTAGGAGTTGGCTAAAATCACTAATTTAATACACCCACTAACTTGTAGGAGTTTGCTACAAAGTTTAAAACTCCCACTTTAAAAAAAAAAAGTTTAAAACTCCTAAAAAGTGTAAAAAGTCTATATAATCATTGTGTTTTAGATTTTAAACATGATGTTTAAGATTCTTTTAGCCTAGTATTACATAGAAAAATACAAAACATAACAATTTAAAACACAATTAAATGTATTTTATGCGTGAAATTAAAACATAGTGTATTCTAGATTTCATGTCTAGAATACTTTATATTTTGTTTTAAATTGTTACTTTTGGTGTCTTTTATAAAATACTATGCCAAAAGAATTTAAAAATTATGCATAAATTTAAAATACAATGAAATGTATTTTAGGTATGAAAATTAAAACAGAATGACAAGAAAATTAATCAATGTATTCTAGATCTCCTGTTTAGAATATATTTCATTAGGTTTTAAATTGTTACTTTTGGTGTTTTTCTATAAAGTAATATACCAAAAGAATCTAAAAATTATGCACATATTTTAAAATACAATGCCTACATAGACTACATAGACTGTCACACTTATTAGGAGTTTTGACATTTGTAGTCCAATCCTACCACCACTAAGATACGGTTACTATAAGCACAAAGTATATGAATTACAATAATCATCGATTCATAAACATAACATCCTCCCCTTTCGCTTTGTTGATGGCAATTTTTTAACGGCAATTTTGGATCACTGACGGACCACTAGAGTATCATCGTGTCCAGTGAAACCACCCGATCATATCTATCTCCACTAGGCAATAATGACTATACATCAATTCAAAAGAAAACTCAATAAATCTAGAAAAACCACCTCTAAAAATCAAACTCATGACCTAATAGTTCTTAAGTCTTATCGCACCCCCAAAATGTCACTACAAAATACATAATTACAACGATGAACTAAAGTCATCTTACAGATCTTCATTCTTCCTTTTCCAACTCTACCGAGAAGACCACTTAAATCTTGTTCGTTACTCATGCATTCTTGATCTAACAACTCAATTGCATAATCAGATTGACACAAGGGTTTAACTACTTTCATGTTTTTGTTCTAATACATATTTCTTTTTATCATCAAACATACTTATTTATTTTTTTTAACTAGTTTTGTCCAGCCTGCGTTGCGGGGTACTAAGCCGAATATTTCTCTCTCATAACATGTACGTCTGTGTTTCGGTTACTTGTACATATTATTCATAACACGATCTTAAAAAAATTACATCGATTCAATCAATTAAAACAAAACACTACCATACTTTTGCTAAAAAAACTAAAACGATGGAAAAACTACCGCTTGGCACGAATAAAAATTACATCGAGCCAACCAATTAAAACAAAACACTACCATAGTTTTGTAAAACACTAAACGAATTTTACACTGGGGGCAAAATCATAATTTGACTGGGAAAAACACAATGACAAAACTATAAATTTGAGTTTAGAGCAAAATCATAATTTGGCTAGGAGAAGAAAAAAAAAACAAAAATGATGGTAAAACTGTAAATTTAAACAGAAAAAAATCAAAATTTGACTGAACCAATGGGTAAATGTGAAATGTAGTGTATATAGTGTCTGGATCATGTGAAAGTAGTGTATATAAATATTTACTTTTTGTAAAATAATCTGAGCCAGCAAATCAATATCGAGAGACGCCATGCATCGGATCTCACCCATTTTATTATACATTGAAGGGCATCTAAGTGTTGCATTCTATAATTCAAAAGGGTACGAATGTGTCCTCTCATTATTGTTTTGAGACATGATTCAAACAAAAGTATAACTATAATAATAATTAAAGATACGAGGCAACGAATATTGAAAAATAAAGGAAAGATTAATAACATTTTAATCCTGAAAATTTATTATATTATAGTTTTAACACTTTATTTTTCATCACATTTGAACTCCACAGTTTTTATTTTTTTCACAACACAATACATATATGAGCCAACCCATAAACTAGAAATAGGTTAGTCTCCGAATTCGATTGATTACTTTTACTTGGCTAACGCGTCTACTTGTTAGTTATTCAACATGACCAACTGAATGCTTTTTTCACCCAATTCAAATATAAACCATGGGTACCCAAATAAGGTGAATAGATTTGTTTCTTTTAGACTTATGTCGTATTGTCGTTAACCCACTCGATCTATTCTTATAGTAACCACCACTTTTCATGTTGTTATCGCCTCCTCCTGGAACCTCGACCACCCCTATCGTGGTCTACCCACCACCACCACCATCTAAATACTTAAAAGAAATGATGAATCATCAAAATTAGAAATAACGAAAATGAAAGAAAAACATGTGAGTACCAAATATTCTATAAGAAAGAAAAACAATGATTACATGTCAAAAATCAAATCGCAAATCTTAATATTCTACCAAATGAGAAAACTTATTAAGGTAAAGCAATTATTAATTTTTTTTTTTGAAAATTAAAGCAATTATTAATCAAATGACAAAACTTATTAAGGTGAAGCAATTATTATTATTTTTTTTTTGAAAATTAAAGCAATTATTAATCAAATGACAAAACTTATTAAGGTAAAGCAATTATTAAAACATCATTTGTGTTGGACACCCTAATACCGCCATTCATTCCCGTGATGCATAAACATGCGTCTCTTATTTAAAAATGAATAAATATATTATTTTTAAATAAACCCAAACGATACAAGAAAATCTAGAAATAGTTAAACAGAGTTAAATAAAAAAAATCTACAAATAGTTACAACTTAAAAAGAAGGTATATTGGGTCTTGACTCTTGACCCATTCAACCTATTTTTGAGGGGACGATTTTATTTATTTGCAAAAGTGGATTGTAATAATTTACACTTTAACTCACTAGTCCATAATATTGGATCCAATGTCATTTTTAGTTTTCTTTTTTGTTGACAAAGACAATTTTATTCACATAACTATCATAGCTTTACACTTGATTTCAACTCAATTACGCTCACAATAGCGAAATGAGGAAACTTACCTTCCTTTAACTCACTATGATCGCTATACAAGTAACAACAAAAGTAAAATTTGTAAGCGTCTCTGGTTAAATTACTAATATGAATTAAAATCGACTCCTTATGTAATGTAATCATTTTTACCGCTCGTGATACACATCTCTCTCATGCATGCACACATGACACGCCTTTCTTCTCTTTTCACATGTCCCTCTTCTTTCATGTGTGAGTGCAAAAAAAAAAATAAAAAAATAAAAAAAATCTAGTCATATCATTTCACAAGAAATATAAGGGAGATAAATCAGAAAAATATGTTTCAATTCATGTGTTCTCAAATTCAATATATTCTCAACCCTACTATACCACGCCTCACATACAGTGCAGCCTCACATACATAAGCAATTCAAGCACCATCATCAACAACACAAATTCAATAACACAATCTTTAACCAAAGCTGTGCAAACCGCAACGAATTGGTTCAGTTAACTTCTATTTTTGTTGTACATCAAGATTTACATATATTTAAATTTGTTACATTAGCAAATTTAATGTTCTTGATGGAATTAATCTTTGTTTTCTTTTACAGCAGCATTTCATGCACATTTGTTTGATACCAAAGGAGATCATCAGTGAACATACAACATGGGGTTTTGGACGTTGTTCGAGGTGGCATCAATGCCTACAGTGCAGGTGATAATTGTGAGCGTTATAGGAGCAATCATGGCTACCGATCGCTATGATCTTCTTTCAAATGACATCCGCCGGGGCCTTAACAAGGTATACATTAGTAATCGTGTCGTGTTTTGTACATCGAATTGGTATAAAAGTTAGTTGGACTGTTTGATAGGTTCTAAGATGATGGTTCTGATTTTATTTGGACTTAATGCAGATTGTGTTTGTGGCTTTTACGCCGTGTCTTATATTTGCGTGTCTTGCGGAGAGCGTCACCTTTCAAGACATCATCTCATGGTAATGATTTGCTGGTCCTGAAGATACCAGACCAGTGTTTAAGATTTTTGTCTTGTAGCAATTAAAGTCGCTACATGAGATAGCGACTTCACCTTCACCTTGATAGTTGGTGATATTTTAACTATCAAGGTGAATGAGTTTTTGAAAAAAAAAGATTTTTTTTTAAAGACATGATGACAAATATGGTCATTTTTGTGTTGTTTAATTTCAATTATGGGTTAGTCGCTATCTAAGATAGGACTTTCGTGTCTTGAGGTTACCGATGTTGACGATATCACCCCATTGTTCCATAATTTTGTCTTGTAGCAGCTGAAGTCGCTACCTGAGATAGTGACTTTAACTGTTACAAGACAAAATGCCCAATCCTTGTATAGATTCTTCACTTTAGTTAACTTAGAGAACTCGCTATTGTAGATAGCGAATAACCCATAATTGAAAACAAAAGAAAATGAGCCAATTTGTCATCAAGTCTTTTAAAAATACCCATTTTTGAAAGAAAAAAAAACGTTCCAACGATGTTCTTCGTTTCCTATGTATAAGGTATTACCGTATTAGATAAAGTTTTATCATCTTAAATCAAAATCCTTGATTTTTAGGTGGTTTATGCCTCTAAATATTGGGATAACATTCTTATGTGGAGGAACTTTGGGGTGGATAGCAGTAAAACTGATCAAGCCAGAGGCACATATGGAGGGCCTAATAATAGCAATGTGTTCAACAGGTACATTACCAAAACATGTTTTTCATATGCCATTGAAATAATGTTATATAATAATGTTTCTTCTTATATTGTTTTTTTTTTTTTTATGTGTTCCTTCATTGCAGGGAACTTGGGAAACATTCTTCTGCTAATCATCCCCGCAATTTGTACTCAAAAGGGCAGCCCGTTCGGAAATCACAATACATGTAAAGTTAATGGGCTCTCATATTCATCGTTTTCCATGGCGGTAAGCTGATTTCTTAAATCATTTCATATCATTTTTGGCGTGCTGGGTAACAGATCAAAATGGGTTGAGTCAGGTTGGTGGCCCGTGCAAGCCTTTTGACCTGTTTGACCCGTTATAGGTAAATATGACCATAATCTACTCATTAGTATGATTTAATTTGTAAAAGTTTTGCAGTTAGGATGCTTCTATATATGGACATACACATACCAATTGATAAAAAACTCAGCTGCAAAGTACAATGCAATGAAAGAAGCCAAGGATTTGTTGAAGGAACCAAACAAAGACTTAGATTCGGATGAAAAAACTAAACTTTTGAATGAAGACAGTAAATCATGCTCAACCACTGCGGACCCTGAAAATCCAAATGTAAGACTCTCCTACTAAGTTCAACTAGCATTACATATAGGTAAACTATTCAGACAACCAACCAGGAGCGGACCTAGGTAGAAGGCTGGGTGGGCGGACGCACCCCTTGAAAAAAATGTAGTGTATTTTATAGGGCAAAATTCCGATTGCACCCCTTGAAAATTTGGTTAAACCCCCCGTTCGTACCCCCAAAAAATAATTCCTGGGTCCGCTACTGCAACCAACATAAACCATCATTTGACTTATACGCGATTGTACATATAGAACCAAACTTATTGTTCATATATTCTGTAGTTGGTCTACCAACAATTAGCAAGCAAAGATTGCAAAAAAGGAGCTTCTTCAAGTACACTAAGGGAAACTCTACAAAGATTGTTGGAGGAGTTGTTAGCACCTCCAACCGTTGGCGCTGTAAGTTCTTTCTTTCATTAAACTTTATCCTATATATAAGTATTTATTCATTTTATATAGCAGAGTATTTGATCTTTGACCAAGTAATGTATATGCAAACTATAATCAACAGATCATAGGATTCATTTCCGGTGCAGTTCCGTGGTTGAAAAACCTTTTGATAGGTGATGATGCTCCATTGCGGGTGATCCAAGACTCTTTCACGTTACTAGGGTACAACTTTTTATGCTCGATTGTATATGGATACATACACATTCTCTTGATTATTAACCATACATTTAAAATATCGTTCAGTAATAACAAATGGCATTATCTTCAGGGATGGAACCTTACCTTGCATCACACTTATACTTGGAGGCAATCTAGTACAAGGTAATGAAATAAAGTCACATGTTTGTAGATCATATATTCTTACATGGAAGCTTAAAATAACTAATATATTATAATTTCTGTAGACGTTCATTTCAGAACGAATAATATGTTAAAAACTATATAATTTATTTGTATCTGTTGTTAATGTGATACACATGTTATGTAAGCGTCTCTGTTTCTCTCTCACCGCTTCTTCTTATTATTTTTATGCACTATGTACATGTGCCAACAGGTTTGAGAAACGCAAGCATAAGACCTATTGTTATTATCGCGATCATCATAGTGCGATATGTGTTTCTTCCCTTGATTGGAATTGGTGTTATTAGAGTGGCTGCGACTCTAGGATTACTTCCATCTGATCCACTCTTTAAATTTGTGCTATTGATCCAGTTCACTGTCCCCCCTGCCATGAATATCAGTAAGCATTGCATTAATACTTATACTCATTTCATTGACACGTTCTGATATAGAGTTATTGTGGACTACTTGGACATGTTGGGTAACAGGTCAAAACAAATATAAATTAAAATAAGTATTTGTTAGTACGGGTCAAAAGAGCTCGTGTTGAAACAGTCATTCTTGGTACGGATCATAATAAAAAACAGTTGTTAAATAGCAAAAACTTTCTTGTTTCAAAATTTGTATTTCTATTGCAACAAGTATATTCTAAAAACTATTATTACAATTTTTATATTAAATAGATTTATGATTAAATATGTAGGTACAATGACACAGTTGTTCGATGTGGGACAAGAGGAGTGTTCAGTGCTTACAATGTGGACTTACATAGTTGCATCATTTGCACTTACAGGATGGTCAACGGTCTTCATGTCAATTTTGACTTGAAACTTATATTTTTTGGTCAAACTTTTGACCCCTCAAGGATATTCAGTAGATAAACTGGTTTATTTCTTTTGTTGTTTTTAGTATTATTCTTTGTCATGTATAAAGTTGATTTTTTATTATTATTTTCTTTTTTCTTCATATATGATATATCAGAAGTTGATTCTATGTGATCTTGAAATTAGTCCATAAATTTTACTTCATATACTTCTATTTAAGTTCAAAAGAATTTTAGCAAAGGCCTTCTAAATCAAATATTATTTAGAGTTAACTGCCATTTTCGTCCCTGTGGTTTGGTCACTTTGGCCATTTCAGTCCATTTTTCAAAAATGCGTCATTTTCCTCCCCGGCGTTCTGGAAAGGTGCCATTTCAGTCCAAAAATCATAACCCAGTTAAGTCGGTTTGTAAATAAGGACTGATTGTGTAAATTTGTAACACCACCACCACTAGCCCTGCCACCACCACCACTCCGCTGCCACCACCACCGCCACCACCGCCACCACCGCCACAACTATTGATATAAAATTCATTTTTATTTTCATTGTTAGTATGCCAATTTTTGGATGAATACGAATGTTGAATACGGATGTTAGTATGCCATTTTTTGGCTGCAATTTTTTTTGGATGCAACAACTATATGTAACATGTGTTACATATATACCCCATAGTGTAACATATGTTATAAACATGTGTTACATATGTCAGCCCCTTTGGTGTCAATTTAAACTTAGCAAAATTACATATGTAACAACATTACATCATCCAAAATGTCATATCAATGAACAAACAAGTAATATATGTAACTATAAGTATATGAGACTAGTGTAACAAATTAAAGGGACAAACGATACACTTCATGTTACATAAGTACCTAGACTTGTTATTAACAATGTTTTTAGTAGATAAAAAAACTGCATTAACGTATATTTTTTACATTGAACCCAGCTTATTGGTTATAAGTCTTACACATGGCAAGAAATTCTTCCAGTGTGACGTATGGTTTAACAATAATAGGATGATATTGCTCGGTGACATTCGGTGTCCACAATTTAGTGCCATTAGAATACTAGTAAATATGGTAACGTGGAGTATGTTCTAGATCATCTGTGGACATAGTGACGGATGTTAGTATAAGTTTACGTGTGTTATGAACGTTGTAATACGTTTAGCACCCTAGGGTAACAAAAAAAGGTCACACATGACACTTGTCGTCATGTTACACATGTTAATTGTGTGTGCACATGTAACATCTTCTCTAATGTATGTAAGATCCTTAAAAGTTGTGTTCCTACTCTGCTTTATATTTTGTAAGTACTTATAGGTAAACATGTTTTAAAGATACAACCTGTAACATGTGTTACACCGAAATGTTACACAAGTGTTTCCAGTTTTACACATGTTACATCTTTTGTAACTCTGCTTTATACTTTGTAAGTGTTTCCTGTTTCCAGTTTAAACATGTTTTAAAGATACAACCTGTAACATGTAAGTACTTATAGGTAAACATGTTTTAAAGATACAGTCGTATCACCTTACAAGTTATATGTTTTACTGACAAACGCCATGTCACACATGTTACACACTATAGAGTGAAACAACAGTATTGAACGCTGCTACACATTTCCCATTCTGTCGTAACATGTGTAACCTTTTTGGGGGTATCGATGTTGTAGGTTTATACAGACTTAAATATATACAAATGATCCAAAAATGATCATACATGTGTTACCCTCTAGTGTAACATAAGTTACAAACATGTCTTACATAAGTGCAGCCCCGATTTTTGGTAACAAAGGGGTTGAACATATGTAACACATGTTTGTAACATGTGTTACACTAGAGGGTAACTTCTATACAACGTCAAAGGTACCCACCACCTGCCCTTCATCGACTTCTTGTTCCCCTTCTTCATCGGTTTCTCCATCTACCTTCTTTCGCTTTATGGCCACCTTTTGTCGTATCCGATATTGTGGTTATCTTTCTTCCTACCAAGATCCCTTCTCGTTTGGTTGCAACTACTATGGTCAAGTCGTAATAACACAAGTTACAGTCCAGTATTTTAAAGATACAACCGTATCACCTTACAAGTTATATGTTTTGCTGACAAACGCCATGTCACACATGTTACACACTATAGAGTGAAAGAACAGTATTGAACGCTGCTACACATTTCCCATTCTGTCGTAACATGTGTAACCTTTTTGGGGGTATCGATGTTGTAGGTTTATACTTAAATATATACAAATGATCCAAAAATGATCATACATGTGTTACCCTATAGTGTAACATAAGTTACAAACATGTCTTACATATGTGCAGGCCCGATTTTTGGTAACAAAGAGGTTGAACATATGTAACACATGTTTGTAACATGTGTTACACTGGAGGGTAACTTCTGTACAACGTCAAAGGTACCCACCACCTGCCCTTCATCGACTTCTTGTTCCCATTCTTCATCGGTTTCTCCATCTACCTTTTTCGCTTTATGGCCATCTTTTGTCGTATCCGATATTGTGGTTCTCTTTCTTCCTGCCAAGATCCCTTCTCGTTTGGCTGCAACTGCTATGGTCAAGTCATAATAACACAAGTTACAGTCAAGTATTTTTAATCTATTAATTAAAAAACAATAGTAGTAACATAACTAACACTAGTTACCTTCTACCCAATTATGCCCTGAACTTGAAGACTCCCCAAATTTTGAGTTTTTATCTGCATCATTTCACACATAAAAAAAAAAAACTAAGCAAAACCACCCAAAAAAAGGTTACATATGTAAACAGTTACCATACACTTCAAACAACTACTATCCGGTAGAACCAACTCCCACGCTGCAAACACTAAACAAACATGTAACATATGTTAGCACAACCTTTCGTATTTGTTTGACGTCGTATAGCTTTTGTTTTTGTTTTCTAGACTGGACAGTTGTGCTCCCCACAACAATTGTTTTAGATGTGTTACCCTCCAGTGTAACACACATTACAAACATGTGTTACATATGTGTAGCTCCTTTTTGTGTCCAAGAAAGGGCTGGTTTTAACATAAGTAACACGTGTAACATTATTACAACATATGTAGCTAATTATGCTAGCAAGACATTTCAACTAACAACCCATTTAAAATAACATTTCAACCCATTTAAAATTACATTTCAACATTTAAAAAGATATAGATTTGTAAGCTAATAACAACTGATAATATCAAAAAAAATAAAAATGATTTTAATACAAAAATAAAAACCTGTAAACCACATAAACATTTACCCATTACTAGACCACTTTGTGCACACAAAAACATATTAACAACAGCCTTAACAAAAAAAGGTTACTAAGTAAAACCTCCAGTGTAACACACGTTACAAACATGTGTTACATATGTGTAGCCCCTTTTGTGTCCAAGAAAGGGCTGATTTTAACATAAGTAACACGTGTAACATTGTTACAACATATGTAGCAGCAAAAAGAACAACTTTTTATATATAAAATGAACGAGATCATTACTACATAAACATGATTTTAATACAAAAACAAAAACCTGTAACTACATAAACATTTACCATTACTAGACCACTTTGAGTACACAAAAACATTTTAACAACAACCTTAACAAAAAAAATCAAGGTAAATTAGTTCAAACCTGCTTCTCTCTCACACACTTGTGTGTGTGTTCTTGGTGTTCGAGAACACGATGAAGATTGTTGTCTCTCTATCTAAAATCAAGGTAAATTAGGTTCAAACATGCTTCTCTCTCACATACTTGTGCGTGTGTTCTTGGTGTTCGAGATGAACACGATGAAGATTGTTGTTCCTCTCTCTAAATCTGCTTCTCTCTCATGTTCATCTTCAAATCTCCTTCTGCACTTGCTTCTTGTTTTCTTCCATTTTCCGGTGACTTTTACCGGATGATAACAACTGAAATGTTGCTCTCATATCTAGGGATTTCGATTCACCGTCGCACCTTTTTTTATCTTGTTTCGCGATTCACTGTAGCACCTTTTTCTTCTTCTCCGGCGAGACTTCTTCTTCTCCGGCTAGACTTTCTTCTCCGGCGAGACTTTCTTCTCTGGCGGGACTTTCTTCTCCGGCGAGACTTTCTTCTCCGCTGGGTTTTGGAAAGATCAGAGAAGAAACCTTCATCCCCATTCTTTGAGTTAAAATCAGAATCCCCACTCCAGTTGCCTGTAACACCGTCATCGGCACCGACGGTTCGTCGGAGAACCTCCACCGCTATAGACGACGGTTTGTCCGTTGTCCATCGTCGTCTTCTTCTTCTCTCTCTTAAATCTCTCTCTCTACCTCCTGAACTCTCTCACACACACTTGTGTGTGTTCTTGGTGTTTATTTTGAAACATGGAGAGAGAGAGAATGGATGATGATGATGATGATGGTGACTTGTACAGAAGAAAGGGAATAAGAGGACAAACCTCACATTTTTTTAATATATTCTATGTACTTTGTTTCATTGTGTTTTTACACAAATACCCTTTAAAGTACATATGAAGATAAACATTGCACTTTATTTAATTCAATAATGCTAGTTATTTCCTCAACCATTAGATCATCAAGATCAATGGTCACAATTGGGTTTCCTTGGTTTTCTCACTAATAAATGGTTTCCTATATATCCTTGCCCTATATATATATATATATATATATATATATATATATATATATTGCTAATCACAATGCAATTGTCACAAATGTTATTAAAAATTTATGAGTGGGCTCATAATTTAGTAACTTTACATAAATGTCATATTGAAGACATATTGTGATAAGTTAGCTACCATTGTTTTTTGAATAGTAACAGTTCAAGCGGAGCTGCATTAAATTTTGAGATGAAATTATTGTTCGTTTATGAACAAGTAGAGGAAACTAAATCTTTGTATCAAATACATTCATGATATGCTTATGAATCTAACAACTAAAGATCTATCACCCATAAGTCTTTTGTAAGCGCTTATAATAAAGAATAGTTTACTAATGACCATGCCTAATTACATATCGTACTATGAATGATTTATTTAAAATTTTTCCTCACTCATTTAAAATTTTGTCTCTGGATATGCTTATGCATGCCTAAGGATGCATAGATAGTAATTATACAAATCAATATTAAGAGCTTATTAGTCAATTTGATCCTAAATTTACTTGGGTTTTAAATTTGGAAGTGTAGTTTGATTAATGTGGGTCTTGAGTTGAATGTTGATTCAATAATTGTATTTCTCTGTTCCAGTTTCAATTTAGAACTAAAAATGAGTATTAAAACCTCATTAGGCTTACCTAATGCTCATTATAAATGATTACTCGACAAGTGAGAGAATATAAGATTAAATATTTAATATATGTTATTATCAGGTGTTATGAGTTTTTGAACAAGACTACACATTCTTGGAGCCATAATACACCACACCCTGCATCCCTAATCATTCCTAATCACCATTGATCATCTCCTTGATCCATATTCATGTCAAACCCTAATCAAAACTTCCAATCCATCACATTCACAACCATTTCACCATCACAATCCACCAAACCATAATCTAATCCTTCGTCCATCACATTCAAAGATCAAGACTCAAGAATGATGTCAAAGTTCATGTGTTTCTCATCCAGTGATCTCGTACCATCATCCATGAGCGGCTAATCTCTCGGGTTTCTCCCCGGTGTAGGTTTTTATAAGAATTTCTAGGGTTTCGATACTATGTTTATGATTTGATTTGTGACAAGTTGTTATAGGATTTGAATCTTTTGATAAGTGTCTTGCATTTGTATTGAATTCATGAATTGTTGAGTGAGTTATGAAATTTGACTTTGTGAAACGAATATGTGCAATTATGCCTTATCATAGGATAGGATTTACATGTTCTTGGTACTGAAGCGCATTTGGTCCGTTCTTGAACGTTGATAGCTCTTGGTATTTAAGCCACATGACACTAAATCTGTTAATAACTAAATTTAACTAAATTGAATCTAAAAAGTGTAGGAACCCTAGGTCTTGCAATTACCAAACCGGGTGTGAACCTTGTCTTAAATTATAGTTTTAATCAAGTAATCACTTTTGCAATAGTTCAAGTAATCTCATTTAGTTTTTCACAGTAAAATTGTCGGTCCAATCCGACACCCATTTTCAAAATAAACAAAAGAAATAATTAAATTTTGCAAGCTTCATAAGCCTGTCAACTAAATAATCGACCAAGTCCTGACTTAAACCACAAACTCTTCGTGGTTCGACCCCTTACTACCACTAACTCATCGTTAAGGTAATTTGGGTAAATAAATATTATCTCTGACTGGGGCGCTACACCCCGATCAAATGGAACGACTGAATTGATAAACTAGAAATGTCAATTTCATGTTCCAAATCGCGATCTGAGGCGAACCCGGAACACGTTCGTGCCACGATTCGATACAGGTGATCCAGATCGAAGATCGTGGCATATCTAACACCAAACCCATCGGGGGCCCAGATTTTTTTTGTTTTTTATTAGTTTTACACCGTAAAGTTAGAATATATACATAATGAATCGGAAAAATATCATCATGAAGCACTTGGTTTGGTGGTTTGAAAGTCACTTTAATAATAAGAAAACATGAGTTCTAATCCCGGCGTCCTCAGTTTTGTTTTTTTTTTTTTCTTTCTTATCTATTTATTAAATGCAAATAACATTAATTGTCTAATATTTTCAAGTTACATTAAATGATTGGTGTTGATTCAAATGACATTAATTCATTTTTATATATTTAATTTATATATATATATATATATATATATATATATTCTTTTTAAAATTTTATATTTAAGGGACCCGTATTTTTTATTCGCACAAGGCCTAAAGATTTTCGAACATTTTCGGAGACGGCCCTAGAAAGTTGCATGTGCTTCTTGAAGAAGAAGACACAAAAAAACTATCTTTATTTATACTTAGGTTAACTTTTATTATAGGCTATTTAATAAAGCCCAACATTAAAACTTGAGTTAATTACTGTTTTCGTCCCTGAGGTTTGTCAAAAATAACGGTTTCAGTCCATTAGTTTAAAAATTGCGATTTCAGTCCATTAGTTTCATTTTCGTAACCATTTCAATCCACTAACTTAACTCCATCCATTTATTTTGTTAACTTTGAGTTAACTAACTAATTCAGGGACGGTTTGCGTCAGTTTTAGAAACACAGGGACTTAAGTGTAAACTCTAAAACATTAAAACAAAAAAATAGCTAAAAACCGGTCACATGGGGGGGGGATCGAACTCGGGACGTTTCATTCAACAAACGACGTGGTGACCGGTCGGGCTAGGCCCTCATCCGGTAATATCCTAGACATCTATTATATATATACACACTTTAATATTAAATATTATTAATTCAAAACCTGCAAACCGCCGACTGACTCACCGGGATTCGACAAACCACTATGTTAAGTGGACTCCTCTGCCCAACGAAAATGCACACGGAATCTTTACATCGAAACCAACTTATTGTCGTATTAATCCGACACATTTTCGTGCTTTACCACCATTAACCGAAAGAAATTTTATAAAATTCCGAAGTGGAATTAATCCACTGTTGTTTGTCGAATTTGTATCGAATTGGTCGGTTATTTAAGTCCCTCAGGCCTTTACGAACCTCACACCACCTTCAAAATTCACTAACACTCGAAGAAACCACTTCTTTCGTCTCTGTTACATCGCCGGAAACAAGTTCGCCGGAGTTTAGTCGGCACGCTGTTCAGACCGATATCGGATCGGTTTTAATCGTTCATCCGGTATGATTATACTTATACAATGTTTTCCTGAATTTAATTTGAAAATGATCATAGTTTCAGTCGAAATCGGGGCCTGTTGACTTTCGGTTTGACTATTTTGGGGAAGAAGATGAATAGTCTCAAACAAGTGACCCGGGTTCGAACCCCCCCCCCCATGTGACCGGTTTTTAGCTATTTTTTGTTTTAATGTTTTAGAGTTTACACTTAAGTCCCTGTGTTTCTAAAACTGACGCAAACCGTCCCTGAATTAGTTAGTTAACTCAAAGTTAACAAAATAAATGGATGGAGTTAAGTTAGTGGACTGAAATGGTTACGAAAATGAAACTAATGGACTGAAATCGCAATTTTTAGACTAATGGACTGAAACCGTTATTTTTGACAAAACCTCAGGGACGAAAACAGTAATTAACTCTTAAAACTTTTTATGGATCATTTCACATCTCTGGAATATTTTCACAATCTACTTACGAAATATACACCAAGCAAATATACTTTTGAAATATATACTAACCAATCACAAAAAAATACATAAAAACCCAAATTTATATGTTTTCAACATTAAACATTTTTACTCTTTATCACTTTGATTATTGAGTAAACTTCCGTTTTGCTCCCTGTGGTTTAGTCGTTTTAATAGTTTTCCCCCAATCCTTTAAAAATAGTCATTTTACTCCAATAGTTTACTATGTTTTTTCCGTTTTGCTCCCTGGCATTAACTCCATCTAAAATGTTTGTTAGCTGGAAAGTTATTTAGGTAACTTCAGGTATAAAACTAAGGGTATTTTAGTAAAATTACAAATAAAGATTATATTAAATATAATATATATAACAAAACCCTGCAATGTTTCTTCTCTCTATTTGCCCTCTCTCTTCTCTCTCTGTTCCACACCCTCAAACCCACATGCAACAATGGCGAAATATGGCGAAAGAGACAAGCGTTGGATCGTCGAAGACAGACCCGACGGAGCCAACGTCCATAACTGGTACCGGGCCGAGACCGACTGCCTCGAATGGTCGAAAAATCTGCTCACAAAACTCATCGCCAACCAAACAATACTTGCCGAAGAAGGTAACCTCTTCATCAAAATGACGTCACCGATCCGCATAACAACCCAATCATCCAATAAAAACCCATTCACCTCTCATATATAACCAACACCTGTAACCTCTTTCAATCACACACAATTCCCCCAAATTACATTACAAACCCTAGAATTTTAATTTCCCTCAAAAAATCAATGGCACCAAAGGTAGAGAAGATGCCTGCTGAGAAGACGCCGACAGAAGAGAAAGCACCGGCTGAGAAGAAGCCAAAGGCCGACAAGAAACTGCCCAAAGAAGCCGGATCTACAGCTGCTGATAAGAAGATAAGCATATATGTGTTAGGGTTTCAGTCTTTTGATGAGCATATATGGTAAATCGTTGCTAATTGTTGATGGGGTTGTTGAGATTCTATACATCTCTGATGAGAACGCCGATGCGGATCCGGATCTTTGGGATATTGTTAAGATAAGGGTCCGATTGGAAAGAGGTTAAAGGATGTGTTTTTAGCTAAGGGGAATGTGTAACGCCTGCGTCCCTGAACTTTTAGTTATTGTCAATTTTAGTCCCTAGACTATGTGATTCTTGATGCTTTTGATACTTTGAATCTAAATTCTATGAGGCGTGATTCTTAATACTATGATTCTAAAAATACTTAAGCTAGATTCTTGATACTTGAATCTTGACTCTTGATACTTAATACTATGAGACTTGATTCTTAACTCTAGACACTTGATTCTTAAATACTTGGAAGCTATTATTCTTGATACTTGATTCTTGGAAGCTAGATTCTTGATGCTTGATACATGGAAGCTATGATTCTTGATACTTGATACTTTGGGGCTTGACTCCTGAGACTCGTGAAACTTGAGACTTGGTTGAACGAGAGACTGGAGACTTGTCACTAGCGGAATCTATGAAACTTGGAAACTTTGTGTTAATCTAACTATGTGATACTATTACACAATAATACGCAACGCAATGCTTAATCTAACTTGAAAAACGAATCAACGACGGTGAAACGGAAAGGATGGGATTGACCGAATGGCAATCCAATCGGATGACCATCCGATCGGAGGGCCACTCGATCGAAGTGTCATCCGATCCGCTGCACACCGCCCTTATCTCCTCCCACACACTATAAATAGGACCCGTCACATCATTCTTCACTGATGTGACAGCCTCCTTCGACCAGACACACGCTCTCTCACATTTCTTTCATTTCCCGGCGATTTCGGTACGTTTTACACCAGATTCTTTTACATCTTTGATCTACACACTATCCTCTACACGAATCTTCTTTGAAATCGCACTTTTCACCATGAAATCTCTGAGATTGAGCTCTTGAGGGTGACGTCATCATGGCGGTTTGTACAAACTGTTGAGTGATGTCATTCTTGTCGAAGATCTAGCTCAGATCTAAGAAATTTCATGTGTATTACACCGAATCTTTACTAAAACTAGACTTTTCAGCTAAAACTCATGTTTCTCCTTCATTTTCTTAAACTTTTTACTCTAAACGGTGGAATCCGGACCCAAACGGACTGTAGACTTGATGATTAGTCTAGAGTCGGCTTGGAAATGGATTGTTGCCGGAAAAGATGACCGGAGTACGGATTCCGACATGAACACTGTCAGGAACAGACACTTGATCGGACTGGGTGATTCCTATCCGATCAGACCAACTGAACACTGACATGTTTACCGTTGTCTCGATACATACCAAGCCATCACCGTTAAACTAGAAACTTAGAAATTTTCAAGGTTACAAAAGGAATAAAGTCGGCTCAATCGAATGGCAATCCGATCAGACTGCCGACCGATCGAACTGCCATTCGATCAAAGTGACAAGTGCCTCATAACCTTCACCACTTAGAATATCTTTGAATCAGAAACTTTAAAACTTTGCAAACTTCCACAATTGAATGGCAACCCGATCGAACTGCCATTCGATCGGATGACCATCCGATCGAAGTGACCTGATATAAATAATTGGCTAATCTTTTGGAAACTAATCTTTGGATCAAGAGTCCATTCGATCGAATGGCCATCCGTACGGATGACCATCCAATCGGATGGCGATCCGTCCCAGCACTCATATGTCATTCGACCGGATGACCATCCGATCGGATGGCCATCCGAACAAGTGACTGATCCAACACTTTGCACAATCTTGTTATTCTGTCTGACACTTAACTATTGTAATCTAATCAGGCTAATCCTAAAGAGCTCCCTTTGATCCAATAACAATTGGACTGTTAAGCAATCACTGTGAGTATACTCGATCCCTTTTTGTTTTAAACTTTGGGATGTAACATGTATTCTATTAAACTATGAAACTTGATACTTTGAATCTAAACTCTATCCTATGTGTATGTGAAACTTGTGATTCTTGATTCTTGATTCTCTATGCTACGTGAACGTTTAATCCAGAGTGTGTAGTACCACCTTAACAATAGTAGCGCTATAGGAAGATGCACCTCCCCATTATTCTCGAGGGTATTGTTAGTAGGATTCTAGTATTCCTTGAGTTGGGAAAACACCAAAGCATCGGGACACTTGGGCTATCACTTGGACTACGAACACTAGCATGGCTGAAACTATTTTATCATTTACATGATGGATATGAGTCTTTTAATCTATTATGCTATATACTCAAACTTGTATACTCGCCAGTACTTTTTTGTACTAACTTTATTTTAATACATGTTGCAGGCTGATAGGAAGCTATGAAACAAGAATATGCTAGGATGCTGCTTAGAAACACATCTTAGTTAAATCTAGAAACCTTGAAACTATTTTGATGAGTTGTACTTGATATTTGTGTTTGGTTGTGGATGCTATTAGACAATGTTTGAATCAAGCTAATTTATATCGAAATATCTAGTGTTATGGAAACTCATGAGCAATCTGAACGCTTAGTGCTGCACCCCGATGTTTTCGCCATCGGTTGGGGTGTGACAGATTGGTATCAGAGCCATAACTATAGGAAATTAGGATAAGTAGGAATACTTGCCCTAGTCTATAGTTCTAGGAATCTTGATTCTTATCTGTTGTTTTAGACTTATGTATTCTACCGTATCTGCTTCCTAGCAGCACAATTTCCTGCTAAACTTACATGCCTTTCCTAAGGCTAACACAATATACACTTGGATACTTTGAAAAACATTGCTAACCAATGTTTGTATTTTGCACGAGATTTGCCCTCAAGTCAGGAGTGATATCCGAACCTTGATGAGAAAATTTCCATATTATATTCTAGTAGGTCTTATCTGTTGATAAGTACCGACGCTATTAAGGTACAATGTTGTCAAGATAGAGGTGAAACTCAAACCTTGATAACCAGTCCCACTCTTTGATTTTATGTCTCGCCAAAGTCTCGAAACTACCAATCAATTAGGAACATGAAATGACCAAAAGGACGAATATCGTAGGCCTAACATCGATGACGTATTTGTCTAAGTAAGTCAGGACACGTTGCCTCAATTCGAAAGGGGTTCGAATCACTTTGGTTAGTCACCGTTCCTCTACCCGGAACAATCTATGTTTTATGAGCCTATCTTTTATGTTATCTCGATTTTATGTGTGGATTTAAACTTGATTCTTCGTTTATTTTGATTCCTCGTTTATTTTGAGACTTTTTACACAAGACGCACGTGTGTCCGCAATCTAAAACTCTAATCATAATCTCTCAGGATCAAACTAAATTTATGAAGCTTTAATCTATGTGGGAATCTCGATCAACTATGATACTATGTGAAACTATCTGATGAATCTATGTGATATTGTGGTTGTGCAACACTAAACCTAACATGGCATAGAAATACGAGGGAGAAGTGACGTGTCTGAAACATGGAGGATACGCCGCTGGAACTTCCTATATATAAGTGTTTCCGACATGTTACCAACTTTCGTACCACGTGCCGTGCGAAACTTAGTATTTTGCAGACGGTGATGTGAATGTTGAACTCTAAGCTATGGGAAACTACTTTTGTAATCTATGTGAAATTTATGTGTAATCTATCTTCAATCTAAGAGTATTCTAGTGTGAATGTGTGGTTTTGAGTAACAAAATATGAAACGTAGCCTAGCGCCGAAGACGAGGCAGACGTGGCATGTCCGAAACATGGTGGATACACCACTGGTACTTCCTATATATAAGTGTTTCTAGCATGTTACCGAACCTTCGTACCACGCGCTAAGTAAAGTTCATAGTTTTGTAGGCTCAGGTTGAAGTTGTTGGAATCTACTTGGATAGTCTATGAGAAAGTTTTGTGATGGTAATGGAATCTAATGATATAGTTAACGAAGCATGACACCGATGACGAGACGTGTGACACCCCAGGAAAAGCCAGTAAACACCGCAACTTAACTAGCTTCCTCAGTAACTACGCACTAAATTTCGGGACGAAATTTTCTTAACAAGAGGAGAATGTGACAACCCTCGTAATTCCATGTATCCGTACAATTTATTAATGATAATTAAAGTGCTTGATGATTGTGCAAAATTATTTAACTGCTCTCTGATTACTGTGTTATACTTACATGTGCATGTTAGCATACTAGTAGTATGCAGTAAACTTGACTAAATGGTCCTGAATATTTTCCTATGTGTTAGGAATTAATTGTGTTACAAAAATATATGTATAAGACGCCTTACGGAACAATTTAACAACTTAACGGAACAGTATCCGACCGAACAACCGGACATTACCCGGGACACCAAATATTTGTCAAACAGATTATTTAATTATTTTTGGCTAGTCATGATCCCCGTACACCATAACACCCGCTAAAATGCCTACTAACTAACATATGTAAACAATACTTGGGAACTAACTAATGTTTACCTATTAGTTGAAAAATGTTACATAAAGCCCCCCCAACCGAATCGGTCCCCTTGTGGACCCACACAATTTCCACACCTTACTTCCATATCTTGTTCAAGATTATGTTCAATTGTTTATTAAATTTGTTGCTTGTTGGAGTTGCTAAAATATTAGAGACAATCTTATAAGTAAGGCACTAAAGATCACAACCATCATTCACAAAAAATCACTCTCTCACCTCACTCTCTTCTCTCTCTTTCGGCTCACCCCACAACCGAAACCATCACCACCACTAAACATCATCATCTTCTTCCAAGATTCAAGTTCCATTCAAAGCTTGAAGGTGATCCATGGAGGTTGCAAGTTGAAGAGCATTCAAAGGAGCTTTGTTCTTGCCTTCTTCACCATCTTTTCTTCATCTTTTGCACTAGAGAATCACCCCTAGCTATAAGCTAGTAGTAAGCTCTTGTTTAACCTTTGTTCATCTTGTTTCATGATTTAAAAGATGTAATATGTTAAATCTACATGAACACTAAAAAGGGTTTAAACAAGAAGACGAAACATGATGTATTTATGTTAGTATGATGTTGTCTTGAGATGTTACTGATTTCTTGTTGATTACTTGTTAATATTGATTACTAGAAATGTTGTTGATCATTATGCATGTTAACGGAACCAATGTAACTCGCATTAGAATGTAAAAGCTGAAAAACAGAAAGTTGTTTAGCGATTACAGCCAACTTCAGTTGGCTGTAACTGAACCTTAATAAAGCGAGAAATGTATTTTCTGAAGTCTAGATTTATGTATTATGAAATACGGTTCTAATGGCACTGGAATCATAATTTTTGGACTTCGTTTACTATTTTTAAAGACCCTTTTAAAAACAGCAGCTGAAGCTGAGTTTTTGCTGCAGTAAATGGGTGATGTGTTTTTGGTCATAACTGGAAATCTATGATGAATCAGCTCATAAAATTTGTACAGTAGATGAAAACTTATGTATTTGTAATTACTCCACTGGAATTTCATAAATCGGACTCTCGATGAATTTTAAATAAATTATTCCGTGGACTGCAGACAGAAAAAGATAAATCTGAGTTCAGTCCGGGAGAATGAATTTTTATAAAATATTGGTGATAAATTGGATCCCGAGATTTTTACACAATAATATTTGGATCTTTTAAGACCTTCTGTAAAAATTTGGGAATTTTTGAAACATGTTAACTATTTTATTAAAATCTCTGAAAACAGCCCAGTTTTGAATATAAAAGCTTAAATGACTTAAGTCGTAAATTGCGTGTCTAAATGTCGGGTATATTATTTGTGAATGATATAACATGTTATATGTGTTATGTGCAATGTCGTATGTTTGCCTATGAACGGGAATAGATGGGAAGCTTATATGGGCATAAACCGTTAAAGTGACGCATGTTATGTGGTAGATACGTGTATGAACTTTGTGCTCTATTTGAAAACCACTAAATGACTAACTGGTAAATTATACTAGGACGTGATTGACCGACCTTGACTGTTAGCTACTTTTGAGAGTTAAACCGAGCAACCGAGGTGAGTTCACACTCCTAAGGCATGGGATTCCCGGTGGGTTAGGAATGGGGTTGAATAACCACTCATACTATCATTACTATTAAACTACTTTTCACTGTCCTCGGGTTGGAAAGGGCACGTACGTAAAACCTACGTACACTCACACTTGCTACGGTCCTTGGATCAAGAAGGGCACGTACGAATACGACTAGTCTACACATGGGAAGCCCCCACTAATCATCGCACACATGTTTGGGAAACCGTGATACGGCCACTAATCATCGCAAACATGTTTGGGAAACCGCGATACAGATTAATAAGATACATGGTTTACGAAATAAACATACGATTTACGAACACTATAACTAAACAACCAACTGTGAACTCGCTCAACTTTGTTGTTGACTCGTTGTTACATGCCTTGCAGGTCGTTAGGTACTCAGGGAGCTTGCATTGGAGTGGGAAGAGTCGTTGTGGGACATGGACAGCTGTGTGCCATGCTAAACATTTGAAATGTTTAAACTTATGACTTGGTTTTAAACTTTATGCTTCCGCTTGCAACTTAAACTATGTTTTGTTTAGACACCAATTGTATCGTGATGGATTTTTATATACTACTTACATGCTCATTCAATATGATTGGTGGCTTGATCCTGGTCATGTCACACCTCCAAACGGTGATACTCCGCGTGTGGATTTTGGGGGTGTGACAGATTGGTATCAGAGCCATTGGTTATAGTGAACTTTGTTTTAAAAAGGGGAAAAGCTTTTTGATGAAACCAGACTATAACCTGTACAGTGTTCAACGATCCACAACGACGCTTCACTCCACGTGCAAGGCTCAACGTACTAGGTGATATGAATTACGTTTATATTGCCTGCTTACTAGTTTACATAGAACATTGCTCATGATATGGTTAGATAACATAGTAGCCATTGTTTGCAACAACGCGTGCTTACTCCCTTCTGTCACTCCACACTTACACACATTCGCGACACCTTTCCTACTTGTGTTTCCTTCGATGTGAAGATCATGAGTGGACGTGTGAACCTAACTCAAGCCCAGCTGACGGCTCTTATCAACGAACAAGTTACGGCAGCACTCGCAGCCACTCAGGCAGGAGGTATAACCTGCTATTCCGAACCTATCCTAGGATGTTAGATCCTACTCTCATGACCCAACTCTCGCGCTTAACCTTGTCTTTTCTCCCTCGCACAACAAGGTCAGAACGCTCAGCCACCTGTATGCACGTTCAAAACCTTCATGGATTTCCGACCTAGTACCTTCAGCGGTATTGAAGGAGCTGTAGGCCTCCTCCACTGGTTCGAGAAGCTCGAATCTGTCTTCGAGATGTGTGAATGCCCTGAGGCTCGCAGGGTAAAGTTTGCTACCGGAACACTCGAAGGTGTTACGTTAACCTGGTGGAAAGCACAGATTCAAATGTTAGGGCCGACAGCTGCTAACGCCACACCATGGAACGACTTTAAGGATCTGATTAAGGAAGAGTATTGCAGTCGTGACGACACCCACAAGCTGGGGGTGGAGTTCTTCAATTTACAGACGACGGGGTCTGAAATTGAGGCTTATACGAAGAGATCAAATGAATTAGCTACATTGTGTCCCACGATGGTAGACCCTCCCATCAAACGTATCAAGCTGTATCTCAAGGGTCTCGTGCCAGAAATTCAGAGTCTGGTGACCGCGGCTAATCTGGGCACTATCCAGCAAGTAACTCGACTTGCTCATTGTCCCACAGATCAGGCGGTAGAACAGAACAAACTGCCGAAACGTATTAATGCTACTACAACTACTTCGGATGCTCCCAGTGACAACAAACGCAAGTGGGTTGGAAATTCGAGCAAGGGTTCCATTTCGGTTCAGTCTCAGTCGCAGCAGCGAAAAACGGATGAGTACATGAGCCCCAGTCAGCAGTCTTTTGGTAATCGAAGTCAGGGTGGATACAGGGGAAACCACCCTAAGTGCAATCGATGTAATTTGCACCACAGCGGGTCGTGCAACAAAGATCGTTGTCAGAAATGCAACAAGCTTGGTCATGAAGCCAAAGATTGTAGAAGCTCACGTTCTGCAAACCAGAACCGACAACAGCAGCCACAAGCTCCACAGAATCGGCAGCAACAGCAGGGTAACAAGGGATGCTATCAGTGTGGTGCTGAAGGTCACTTCAAGAGACACTGCCCACAGTTGAACCAGAAACAGAATCACAACCACAACCACAACCAAGGAAACGGGAACAATAATGGAGGCAACAACGGGGGTAATAACGAAGGTAATGGTGCCAGGGGTCGAGTGTTCGTGATTGGTCAGGGTGATGCTAGGAATGACCCCAACGTTGTGATGGTTTCGACATCGTTATTGGTATGGATTGGCTACCTCAACATCGAGCAGAGATTATTTGCAAAGAAAAGATCGTCCGCATTCCTCGTGCTGGTGAAGAACCTTTGGTAATTCATGGTGACAAGGGTGGTGCTGTTGTGGGCATTATTTCTTTCCTTAAGGCCCAGAAGTGTTTACGTAAGGGCCACGCAGCTATCTTAGCCCTCGTGACGAATGCACCAACGAAGGAGAAGAGAATAGAATACATCCCTGTTGTACGAGATTTTTAGAGGTATTTCCTGAGAAATTACCTGGACTTCCGCCCCATCGTCAGGTCGAGTTTCAAATCGAGCTAGCTATTGGAGCAGCACCAATAGCTCGTGCACCTTATCGATTAGCTCCGTCAGAACTTGAAGAACTGTCCATGCATTTACAAGAACTCTTGGAAAAAGGGTTTCATACGTCCTAGATCTTCGCCCTAAGGAGCTCCAGTACTATTCGTGAAGAAGAAAGACGGTACCTTCAGAATGTGCATCGACTACCGTGAACTCAACAAGGTGACCGTGAAGAATCGTTATCCTCTTCCACGCATTGATGACTTGTTCGACCAGTTGCAAGGTTCGAATTATTACTCTAAGATTGATCTGAGATCGGGTTACCATCAACTGAGAGTCCGAGACGAGGATGTCTCCAAAACAGCATTCTGAACTCGCTACGGCCATTACGAGTTTCTGGTCATGCCTTTCGGGTTGACGAACGCACCAGCGGTCTTCATGGATCTCATGAACTGAGTGTGCAAACCTTACCTGGATAAATTTGTTATCGTTTTCATCGACGATATCCTGATCTATTCTAAGAGTCGGGAAGAACACGAGCAGCATCTACGACTTATGCTGGAACTTCTTCGAGCAGAGCAACTGTATGCCAAATTTTTGAAATGTGACTTCTGGCTTCGCGAAGTCCATTTTCTAAGCCAGGATGGGATTCATGTTGATCCATGCAAGGTTGACTCGATCAAGAACTGGCCTGCACCCCATACACCAACAGAAATCCGCCAATTCTTGGGTTTGGCAGGATATTACAGAAGGTTTATCAAGGACTTCTCTAAGATTGCGCAACCTCTCACTTCATTGACCCAGAAAGGTGTCACCTATCGTTGGGATGATGCACAGGAATCTGCGTTTCAGCACTTAAAAGACAGACTTTGTAGCGCGCCTATCCTCTCATTGCTAGAAGGCACAGATGATTTCGTGGTTTACTGCGACGCTTCCATCCAGGGACTTGGTTGTGTATTGATGCAACGTGACAAGGTCATTGCCTACGCATCACGCCAACTTAAAGTTCACGAAAGGAACTACACTACGCACGACTTGGAATTGGGAGCAGTTGTTTTTATGCTAAAGATATGGAGACATTACCTGTACGGTACCAAGTGCACCATTTACACCGATCACAGGAGTCTCGAGCATATCTTCAAGCAAAGGGAGTTAAACATGCGTCAACGCCGATGGGTCGAGCTCTTGAACGATTATGAATATGCTATCAAATACCATCCAGGCAAGGCCAATGTTGTGGCCGACGCCCTCAGTCGAAAGGATACTATACCTAAGCGGGTACGTACGTTACATCTTACCATCCAATCTAGTCTTCCTGCTCAAATTCGTGATGCTCAGGTTGAAGCATTGAAAGCAAAGAACATCAGGGCTGAGTCCTTACGAGGATCGAGGCAGCGGCTAGAACAAAAGGAAGACGGCGCCTACTGTGTTAACGGATGCATCTGGATTCCACTTTATGGAAACTTACGCGAGCTTGTGATGGATGAAGCACATAAGTCTCGTTATTCGGTACATCCTGGTTCAGATAAGATGTACCACGATCTCAAGACGACATATTGGTGGCCTGGTATGAAAGCCCACATAGCAACCTACGTCAGTAAATGCCTAACTTGTGCTAGGGTCAAGACCGAGTACCAGAAACCATCAGGCCTACTCCAACAACCAGAGATCCTGACATGGAAATGGGAGCAAATTTCCATGGATTTCGTTACTGGCCTACCTAGATCTCAACGCGGAAATGATACTATTTGGGTGATCGTGGATCGACTCACAAAATCTGCACACTTCATGGCTATCAAGGAAACCGACAAGTTTTCTACTCTAGCAGACATCTACCTAAAGGAAGTAGTATCAAGGCACGGAGTGCCAACCTCCATCATTTCTGATCGTGACTCGCGTTTTACTTCTGAACTGTGGCAAGCCATGCATAAGTCTTTTGGCTCACGTTTAGATATGAGCACCGCTTATCACCCAGAGACGGATGGGTAGTCTGAACGCACCATCCAAACTCTAGAAGACATGCTTCGTGCATGTGTAATCGATTTCGGCAGCGGCTGGGAAAAACATCTCCCGCTAGTGGAGTTTTCGTATAACAACAGTTACCACACCAGCATCCAGGCCGCTCCATTCGAGGCATTGTACGGACGCAAATGCCAATCACCTCTCTGTTGGGCAGAAGTTGGTGACAGCCAAATTACTGGCCCAGAACTTGTGGTAGATACCACTGAGAAGATTGCTCAGATACGACAACGCATGGCGGCAACTCGCGACCGTCAGAAAGCCTACGCAAACAAGCGCAGGAAACCACTCGAGTTCCAAGTTGGGGATCGAGTGCTACTCAAAGTTTCACCCTGGAAGGGTGTGGTTCGCTTTGGAAAAAAGAGGCAAGCTCAATCCGCGTTATTGTTAGTGCAATACGTCTATTGACTTCGTCTTGTATCATGTAATAGGATAGGATTTCTAGTGCACGAGATTCGAGAATCAAAGTTTAGTGTTTAAGATGTTGATTCCGCTCGAAAGTGTGAAAGGGTCATTTCGAGCGAAATCAGAAACATCTGATTCCGCCCGAAAGTGCTCCTTGTCATTTGGAGCGGAATCACCCTCCTATATATAGTGCACTTGTTGTTTCATTTGGTAAGGCTTCTGAATTTGTGTCGAAGTACTGACGAAATTTGTCCAGGTTGTAATCAGTGTTATTATCAATATAAGTGACAAATTAAAGAGTATCAAGCTGCTTCCACGTCCGTTTCACTGATTCCGCCTTTGATTCGGATATAAAACTCTTCTGAACGACTCAGTCGGGTTCTACAACGATCCTACAAGTGGTATCAGAGCTAGTTGGAGGAGTTTTGCAGTTTACAGCTGAATTTCATTGAAATTTCTCTTTTCTACACCTTCTTTCTTCATCAGAACGAGATTTAACGGTCAAAACTGGTTCAACTTTTCACAGACTGTGTATAATTGACTATTAACAAATCCCTAAAAGTTTCATTGTTAAAATCGGATTAAAAATGGACAAAATGGACCTCCGAACTGATTCCGCTCGAACTGGATAGTTTCTGATTTCGCTCCAAATTGTCTGATTCAGCTTCAAAAGTCTGATTTCGCTCCAAATACTTGCTGATTTTGCTCCAGGGATACCTCTAATCTCAGATTCCGCTCCAATTGTTTTCTGATGATTCCGCTCCAGAAAGATTGTTTGTGATTTCGCTCCGAAATCAAATATTGGTGATTCCGCTCAAAGTGTTCAAATTGTTGATTCCGCTCCAAACAGTCTTCAAACAGATTTCGCTCGAAGTGTTAATCAACTGATTTCACTTCAACTGGTCAACTTGTGATTTCGCTTGTGTTGTCAAACAAAGTGATTTCGTTTGAGTTTCCTATTTCGCTTAAAAAAGGATTTTTCGTATCAAGATTATTTCACGACAATCAAGTGTCAGTCTGTTTTCAGAATATTTGATATTGTTTGTACTGATAGTGTTTGTTTGATTATTTGTCCAGGTTTACATCATGGCTGAAGAATTCTACAACACATTTTCAATGCATTCACATCCGAATCGTCCGAGATTGCAAATGTTACACCAAAAACCATCACAAAAGCTATCAATGAGAACATCAAGCATGATAACTTCTATGGAACACACTCAAAGCCACCAACTCTGGAGAGCATTGAAGATTATACATGGTGGAAAGAACGTTTTCTCAATTGGGCGAAAGCGTATGCTCACGAAAGCTGGTTTTGCTTAGAGTTTGGATACGAAAGGCCAAAAGATGATAAAGGCGAAGAACTTTCATTCAAGAAGTTATCAAGAGAAGATAAATCTGAGTTTGCTGCCGAACAAAGAACGATTGCTTTGATCCAGTCTGCAATCAGAAATGATATTTTTGCATTGCTGAAACATGATGGGTCATCTAAATCAGTTTGGTAAGCTTTACGTGTTAAAGCTGAGGGGGGTAAACAGATAAAAAAGAACAAAATTGCTTTACTTAAAAAAGAATTTGATCTGTTTGATAGTCTAAAAGGAGAGACAGTGAGACAAATGATTGAAAGATTTTGTCATCTTAAAATTGAACTTGAGAGATTTGAGATAGTGAAAACAAGAGAGGAACTTATAGATAAAGTGATTGAAGCGTTACCACGAGCTGATCAGTGGCAAACGTTTGTGTTTATTTTGAAAAATGATGCTTTATGTGATACAATTTCTCTTGATGCATTGTTTGAAAAGATAGAGAGTCATGATCTGGAGTTACAAAAGCAAAGCAAAATGACTGGTTCTTCACATCAACAAAATGTTGGATTGTATTACAAAGGTAGTGTACCTTCGAAGAAAGGTGTTGGTTCACCAAAGACAACATTCAGTGGTGAGAAGATGAAAGAACCTCAAACAACTTCAACAAGTCATCATTCTGGATATCATTCATCTTCGAAATCAAATCCTGATGAAGCTGAGGAGATTCTATGCAACATCGTTCTCAAACTGAAGAATTCTCCGTCGATGAGCGTTAATGCAGCTAAACAACAAATGAGTTTTCTTGCATCTGTTTTGGAATCGTATGAAGGTCTTGTAGCTAGTAAAATTGGAAACTCAGAGTTAACCAAAGAAGACTATGACCAGATTGATCCGGAAGAGATGGAACTCACTGACATTCGTTGGTGTTTGGCAAGTTGCATTCGCAGAGCTCAGAGATATATGGAAATTACTGGGAAACAATCTCTTGGAGGTGCATCAACAAAGCTTGGATTCGATAAATCCAAAGTGACCTGCTTCAAATGTAAGCAGAAAGGTCATTTCAAGAGAGAATGCACTAATTCTGCAGTTGGTGGAAATGAACATCCATTCAATGATGATTACTATCGAAAGGCAATCTACCATCGAAGCAGAGAAGAGCCTAAGATGATTGAAGATAAACCCAAATCGAGAGCTTGTTTTGTAATTCAAGATGATGAAGGTTTTGATTGGTCAGAGGTATGTCCAGAAGAAGATCGTTTGGAGAATGTTCGAAAAACAGCTCATGGGAAAACTATAACAGAGGAAAGAAAATTTGTTTTTGTTGCTGAAATCCGTGAAGAGAACAATGAAGATAAAGATAAAGCTAAAATGAAGGAGAAAACCAGAGAAGAGATTTTGGAAGAAAAGACCTACAGAGAAAGAAACATTGTGTTGAACAGAATGGATGAAATGCAAGAAGAGTATGAGAGTGCAGTGAGCAACAGAAGATGGGATAAAAAAAGAGAGTGTTACTTCAACAGAGAAGGAGAACCAGTTGTTCCAAAGAAAGATATAATCTTTGATGATGTTCTTCTCATAATTCCTTTGAGAGCTGAATACTATAGAAATGTATTGAAAGATGACACATATGCTAAAAGACATGAAAAGGAGATCAGATATGCTATGACATCTTGTCTGAGAAAAAGGGATGAAGAGAGAATGAAGAAGAGTGTTGAAGAGTTGGTGAACAATCTGAAGAAAGTTGCTGAAGAGGTTAAAGCAGAAGCTGTTGAAGTTGAGGTTGTGAAGGAAATAAAAAGTGAAGTAGTTGTTGTGAATGAAGAGGTAGAGAAAGCTGTTACTGAAGAACAGCAGATTGGAGAAGAGGTGAAGAAAACAGAAGAAGAAGTAAAGAATGAGAATTTGAAAGCTGATAATGTTGGTGATGAAGTCGGTGTTGAAGAAAAGCAAGATGATGCTGATCAGAAGCAAACAGAGGCAATTGCATCAAACACCAAGGTGCCAATCACTGAGGTACATTCTGATTCTGAAATCTTAAAAACGATTGATCAGTGCAAGAAATGCATGGAACCGTGTAGAGCTTGTACTGAAAAAGATGAGCAATTTAGAACAAAAGATCTTGAATTTACTAAAATTGAAAATATTTTTAAAGAAAAATGCAAAGAAATGCTAGAAAAAGAAAAAGTTTTAAAAGAAAATGATGAAAAACTTTCAGAAAAATGTAAAAAGTTAGAAACAGAAAATGAAGTTTTGAAAGAAAATGTTTTTAAAATGACAGAAGAATGTTCACAAAAAGAAATTGCTTGTCAAGAAATGAAGAAAGAATATGACTCAATGAAATTAGTATATCATATTACGAAAGAGTCATACGAAAAAGTGAAAGATGAAATGAAATATGCTCAATCAAGAATGAATTATCTTTCTGAAACAACTAAAGAGCTTAAATGAATGTATTCTATAAAACAAGATGTTGTTAATTCTTATATTGAGGATGTTGCTAAGCTAAAGCGACAGATTGCTGATTTAGAACAGGATAACAACAAGTTGAAAAGTTATCATGTGTCGTCATATGTGCTTGAACGTATTTTCAATATAAAACCGGGAGATGGTGAGTCTGAGCAAAACAAGAAAGGCATTGGCTCAGAGTTTCATCAAGTTCCACCACCGGGAAAATTTGCATTTTATGATGAGGAAAAGGTCGAAAAAGCTTTCAACATGGTAGATAAATTGCCAGACAACATTGACATAACCTATTCCAAATCTGATGATTCTCATGATTCAGAGGTGGTAGGTAAAGTTGTTGAAAGTGTGTTGAAAGAAGAGTCGGTTGATACAGGTAAATCTGAATCACAGGATGAAGATGAAGGAAATCTTCATGATAGTTATCTGAAAAACACAAAATCCGAGAAAAGTTTGAATGATGATTCAAAAGGATTGGTTTATACCATGATTGGATCGGACAAATTGTTCTTAGATGTTGTATTCCCGATTCAGAATGTGATTTCAGAAAAGGTTGATAAAGTTTTCAAAATGGTTGAGAATGAGAAGTCTGAGATTTCAAAATTTGCTGGTAAGAGTCATAGAGGTTCATATAACAAACCTGGTTTCAAAAAGAAAAACATGAAGGCTGGGCTGGGTTTTAAAAAGAAACAATATTGGAAAAGAAATGAAATGCCGAATTATCAGGCAAAAATGAGTTTTGTTCAAGGAAAAAGTTTTGAAGAAGAGGAACAACTCAAATTTAGACAACAGTCTAATGAAGAGTTATGTGATCAAAAGAAAAAGCAACAACCACAGGTTAAAGATGCGTCCATGAGAACATGTTTCAAATGTGATAAAAAAGGACATCTTGCACGCTAGTGTCCAAATCTGAAACCTGTGGATGTTGACAAAAAGAAGATTGATGCTGAGAAACAAAAATCTGAGAATGTGAGACAAAGGTCAACCAAATTTGATTGAAAACAAACTTGGAGGTACAACACAAACAAGTTTGCTTCGAATCAAAATTGGAAGTCAACCCCGTATAGGTTCGATTCTAGACAGACCTGGAATTCTCATACACCCAGATTTAGAACAACACAAAGTTGGAAAAAATCAGTTGATATGACAAAACCCCAAGAGTTTTTGGAAACCAAAAGTTGTTGTTCAAAATCAAAAAGTTCAAAACGAGTCACATTTTTACAAACGTGGTACTCCTAAAGGTCAAACATGGAATGTTAAGAAACAAGTGAATTCTATAAAAGATGAGAAAGTTGAAGTCAAAGTTGATAAGGTCTTTGTGAAAGATGATAAAGAGTTTCCAGCATTGAATGAAAATTATTGTGTTGAAATGCCTAAGGTTCAAAAGACCTGGGCTAAATTGTTCAAGTAATCAAGTAGTCTGAATGTGCAGGTGCTCAACAAATTCAAAGATTGTGAGAATGGAAGTTGGAGCAGCCTGGCACAACGAGGAGAGGAGGCTGCTGGATCCTGTGTTGGTTGAAACAGGAAGTTTATTTTCATTATGTACATAAATAAACAATATTTTTAAAACCCTAAAAATTGAAAATTCTGAAAAACCAAAAATATGTTTTGATTTTGTCAAAAATATTCAAAAATACAAAAATATGTGTTGATTGAATACGCCGAAACCCTCACGGCTGAACAAACATGATTAATTTCACAAGATTGAAAAACGGTTTTCAAACTGTCGAAAATCAATGTGTTGTAAATCATGGGGGTATGTTATTTTCTGCAAATCAGTGCATGAGAAGCAGAAAATGGATGGCGAGACAAAGCTATCAGTGTTGGTTGTCAAATTTTCTTTAAATGATTTTGCATTTTAGGGGGAGTAATATTGTTAGAAAATACAAAAACATTAGAAAATTTAAAAAAGCCAAAAACATGATAAAATGAAAAATTGAGTTTTTACGTAAAAAGAGGAAATGATAGTACATCAGTAGACAGTTACAGTACGCTAAAGAAATGTAATGATTATATAGCGTTAAACGGTCTCACTGATGATATGCCGATAGGTTTTTATACATTTAGTAAACTTTTTCGGGATATGAACCTAAATTCAAACTTGCTTATTTCGTGGGGAACACTACTTGGATATATAGGTAACCCCTGAAATCTTGTTTGAAAGGTCCCTCTTTCTGAGATACTAGGTCTTTATGCTTAGTGATATCTGGGGTATTATCCCGGGACTTCTGATTTTGCGGAAGCAATGGCCTAGTCCCCGCATAATACTTTCTGCATTGCTTGAAATATAGCGCAGCCCTTAGCAAATTGATGAAACAATAAAATTGATAGTCATTGCTGTTGTAAAAAAGATCCTCTAAAGGGGACACACCGAAAAGACGAAGCCGCCATCTCTCTGCTGAACGGAAGTTCTGACCTGAGCTCTCACGGTTTCGCATCTAACCCCTTACAGATATCATCTAGGTATACTCACCTGTAAGACTGAATATTGGGATCTGGATACGGGAGTATATTCAAGAGGTGGGACACATGAATGAGTTTAAGTTCTTAATACACCTAATTAGTATCCTGAATCAGTTGAAATTTGTGTGAAAATTTAAGTGGATCAGTATATCGACAATCTAAGTGAATTGTTTAATTCTTAATGTGTAACTAAGCTCAACGGTACTTGTGACTTGTCAAAAACTGATATGATCCTCTAACGCATATTCAAACAAAAATATTGTCTGTAAATATGTTTGTACATATTTCTTTACTGCTTTATATTTTCAGAAAAATACAAAACGATTTTTGATTTTGCTTTATTTTTTACAACTGATGTTTGAGATGCTGAGTTTCAAAATCTAAGTAAGCTGATTGTGTTTCTGAAAATAAAAACAAGTTCATTAATTTGAAACTTGAATTAAAAATCAAAAATCAAAAACTGTTTGTGATATCTCCAAGGTCATTAGTTTGGACTTGGATGATTAACTGTGAGGGAGTTGGATTCTTTAATGCTGCTAAATCATTTAGTTTGTTGATAGGGGAAGTGAATTAGAGATTTTGATTGAGAATTAGAAAGCATTGTATTTTTAGATGTTTGAGTGATTGCAGATAGTCCAGATTACGATCCCGAGAGCATAGTCTAAGGGGGAGTCTGAAGACAAGCTTGAATCAAGGAGGAGCTTGTAGATGGAAAGCTAGGTGTCGATCCCAAAGCACGAAAGCTTAGTGAAAGGGGGAGCCTGAAGCTGATAGGAGAAAAAGATTAATGGATACTTATAATGTTACAACTTGAATGAGAAGGCAGAATGATCAAGACTGAAGATGTGTCATACTGAAGACTAGACACTGAAGACTTCGTCAATATCCGAGGGGGAGTCTGTTAGTGCAATACGTCTATTGACTTCGTCTTGTATCATGTAATAGGATAGGATAGGATTTTCAGAGCACGAGATTCGAGAATCGAAGTTTAGTGTTTAAGATGTTGATTCCGCTCGAAAGTGTGAAAGGGTCATTTCGAGCGAAATCAGAAACATCTGATTCCGCCCGAAAGTGCTCCTTGTCATTTGGAGCGGAATCACCCTCCTATATATAGTGCACTTGTTGTTTCATTTGGTAAGGCTTCTGAATTTGTGTCGAAGTGCTGCCGAAATTTGTCCAGGTTGTAATCAGTGTTATTATCAATATAAGTGACAAATTAAAGAGTATCAAGCTGTTTCCATGTCCGTTTCACTGATTCCGCCTTTGATTTGGATATAAAAATCTTCTGAACGACTCAGTCGGGTTCTACAACGATCCTACAGTTATGTCGGACCGTTTGAAATCATTGAGAAAATAGGCAAAGTGGCCTACAGACTGAACCTACCCGCAGAACTCAGTGGAGTTCACGACATTTTTCACGTGTCAAATCTGAAGAATTGTCTGTCAGATGAGACCCTCATAGTTCCCTTAAAGGAGCTCACTATCGATGACCAGCTGCGATTCGTCGAGGAACCAGTAGAGATTACTGATCGAGATGTTAAGATTCTCAAGCGTACCAGGATACCTCTAGTCCGAGTCCGTTGAAATTCCCGTCGTGGCCCAGAGTATACCTGGGAACGAGAAGACCAAATGAAACTCAAGTATCCCCAGCTGATGCAACCACTACTGACGCTGAAGCTACTGCAGAATTTCAGGACGAAATTCCAAATCAACGGGGGGATGATGTGACACCCCAGGAAAAGCCAGTAAACACCACAACTTAACTAGCTTCCTCAGTAACTACGCACTAAATTTCGGGACGAAATTTTCTTAACAAGAGGAGAATGTGATAACCCTCGTAATTCCATGTATCCGTACAATTTATTAATGATAATTAAAGTGCTTGATGATTGTGCAAAATTATTTAACTGCTCTCTGATTACTGTGTTAAACTTACATGTGCATGTTAGCATACTAGTAGTATGTAGTAAACTTGACTAAATGGTCCTGAATATTTTTGTGTTAGGAATTAATTGTGTTACAAAAATACATGTATAAGACGCCTTACGGAATAATTTAACAACTTAACGGAACAGTATCCGACCGAACAACCGGACATTACCCGGGACACCAAATATTTGTCAAACACATTATTTAATTATTTTTGGCTAGTCATGATCCCCGTAGACCATAACACCCGCTAAAATGCCTACTAACTAACATATGTAAACAATACTTGGGAACTAACTAATGTTTACCTATTAGTTGCAAAATGTTACATAAAGCCCCCCCCCCCAACCGAATCGGCCCCCTTGTGGACCCACACAATTTCCACACCTTACTTCCATATCTTGTTCAAGATTATGTTCATTTGTTTATTAAATTTGTTGCTTGTTGGAGTTGCTAAAATATTAGAGACAATCTTATAAGTAAGGCACTAAAGATCACAACCATCATTCACAAAAATTCACACTCTCACCTCACTCTCTTTTTTCTCTTTCGGCTCACCCCACAACCGAAACCATCACCACCACTAAACATCATCATCTTCTTCCAAGATTCAAGTTCCATTCAAAGCTTGAAGGTGATCCATGGAGGTTGCAAGTTGAAGAGCATTCAAAGGAGCTTTGTTCTTGCCTTCTTCACCATCTTTTCTTCATCTTTTACACTAGAGAATCACCCCTAGCTATAAGCTAGTAGTAAGCTCTTGTTTAACCTTTGTTCATCTTGTTTCATGATTTAAAAGATGTAATATGTTAAATCTACATGAACACTAAAAAGGGTTTAAACAAGAAGATGAAACATGATGTATTTATGTTAGTATGATGTTGTCTTGAGATGTTACTGATTTCTTATTGATTACTTGTTAATATTGATTACTAGAAATGTTGTTGATCATTATGCATGTTAACGGAACCAATGTAACTCGCATTAGAATGTAAAAGCTGAAAAACAGAAAGCTGTTTAGCGATTACAGCCAACTTCAGTTGGCTGTAACCGAACCTTAATAAAGCGAGAAATGTATTTTCTGAAGTCTAGATTTATGTATTATGAATTACGGTTCTAATGGCACGGGAATCATAATTTTTGGACTTCGTTTACTATTTTTAAAGACCCTTTTAAAAACAGCAGCTGAAGCTGAGTTTTTACTGCAGTAAATGGGTGATGTGTTTTTGGTCATAACTGGAAATCTATGATGAATCAGCTCATAAAATTTGTACAGTAGATGACAACTGATGTATTTGTAATTACCCCACTGGAATTTCGTTAATCGGACTCTCGATGAATTTTAAATAAATTATTCCGTGGACTGCAGTCAGAAAAAGATAAATCTGAGTTCAGTCCGGGAGAATGAATTTTTAAGAAATATATTTGTGATAAATTGGATCCCGATATTTTTACACAACAATAGTTGGATCGTTTAAGACCTTCTGTAAAAAGTTAGGAATTTTTGAAACAAGTTAACTATTTTATTAAAATCTCCGAAAACAGCCCAGTTTTGAATATAAAAGCTGAAATGACTTAAGTCGTAAATTGCGTGTCTAAATGTCGGGTATATTATCTGTGAATGATATAACATGTTATAGGTGTTATGTGCAATGTCGTATGTTTGCCTATGAACGGGAATAGATGGGAAGCTTATATGGGCATAAATCGTTAAAGTGACGCTTGTTATGTGGTAGATACGTGTATGAACTTTGTGCTCTATTTGAAAACCACTAAATGACTAACTGGTAAATTATACTAGGACGTGATTGACCGACCTTGACTGTTAGCTACTTTTGAGAGTCAAACCGAGCAACCGAGCAACCGAGCAACCGAGGTGAGTTCACACTCCTAAGGCATGGGATTCCCGGTGGGTTGGGAATGGGGTTGAATAACCACTAGTACTATCATTACTATTAAACTACTTTTCACTGTCCTCGGGTTGGAAAGGGCACGTACGTAAAACCTACGTACACTCACACTTGCTACGGTCCTTGGATCAAGAAGGGCACGTACGAATACGACTAGTCTACACATGGGAAGCCCCCACTAATCATCGCACACATGTTTGGGAAACCGCGATACGGCCACTAATCATCGCACACATGTTTGGGAAACCGCGATACGACCAATAATCATCGCAAACATGTTTGGGAAACCGCGATACAGATTAATAAGATACATGGTTTACGAAATAAACATACGATTTACGAACACTATAACTAAACAACCAACTGTGAACTCGCTCAACTTTGTTGTTGACTCGTTGTTACATGCCTTGCAGGTCATTAGGTACTCAGGGAGCTTGCATTGGAGTGGGAAGAGTCGTTGTGGGACTTGGACAGCTGTGTGCCATGCTAAAATTTGAAACGTTTAAACTTATAACTTGGTTTTAAACTTTATGCTTCCGCTTGCAACTTAACTATGTTTTGTTTAGACACCAATTGTATCGTGATGGATTTTTATATACTACTTACATGCTCGTTCAATATGATTGGTGGCTTGATCCTGGTCATGTCACACCTCCAAACGGTGATACTCCGCGTGTGGATTTTAGGGGTGTGACAAGACGGACGTTGCATGATTGAAGCACGGTGGATACGCCGCTGGTACTTCCTATATATAAGTGCTTCTGTCATGTTGCTGAACTTTCATAGCACGTGCCATGTGGATTCGTTGCTTGTGGACTGTGGTGAGATTGTTAACACTAATCTATGTGAATCTATTGGTTAATCTACATGAATCTATTGGTTAATCTACGTGAATCTTTTGGAATCTATGTGAATCTATTGGGTAATCTATGCGAATCTATTGGAATCTATGTGAATCTATTGGGTAATCTACGTGAATCTATTGGGTTAATCTATGTGTGTATGATGACGATGATAACTGTGTTGATATGTCTGGCAATTGCGACACGTAACATGACATCGAATACGAGGTGGAAGCGATGTGCCCGAAGCGTGGTGGATACGCCGCTGGTACTTCCTATATATAAGCGTTTCTGACATGTTGCCAAACTTTGTACAACGTGCCATGCGATGTTCGTGGGTCGCGGTGTTGAAACTATTGGAATCTATATGAAACTTGTGGAAACTTGAATCTTAAATCTATGTGGATCTTCATTGAATCTTGAGTCTTTAATATATCGTGTGTGAAACTATACTGTGAGACGTTGTGATCCAAACTTATACGATCCTCCTGTTGGATCTTCAGATGTCTTCTCGTAAACTATCTGACACTCTCAAGAGATCCAGGGAGAAGTCTCAGAAAAAGATGATGTCCTTCATGGCCGACCAGATCGCTCGAGTCATGCCAAAGATCGTCTCTAAGATCCAGGGAACGAACACTCCACCCTCTTCTGTTGACTCTAAGACAGAGAAAGAGAATCCTGCAAAGTTCAACTACAAACACTTTGTCTCTTGCAACCCTAAGCCTTTCATGGGCAAGGATGGGGTGACTGCTATGCTGGAATGGTTTGACAGCATCGAGGTTACCTTCATTAACAGCGAGTGCCCAGTGCATCTAAAGACTAGGAGTGCAACAGGAAGTTTCAAGGCAGAGCTCTGGAGTGGTGGTCAAATGAGAGAAACATCCGTTCTAATGAAGAAGCCTATGCTCTACCATGGGCTGAGGTGCGAGAATTGATGATGCTTGAATTCTGCCCTCCCCATGAACAACTGAAGCTTGAAGAAGAGTTTTGGCATTTGAAGCAGATTGGTGATGATAATCTGGCTTATACTACTCGTTTTAAACAACTCAGCTTAATCGTGCCCCACTTGGTTTCTACTCCTAAACGCATGATAACCAAGTACATCAATGGGTTGCCTCCTGCTATGAGAGATTCGATTGAAGCAGCTCGGCTCAAGACAATTGAAGAAGTTTATCATCTGGCAGCAAGCTTGAACAACAATCGCGTACGTGATAAACAGTTTGGAAACTCCGCCCCTTCGAAAACAGCGAATCAAGTTACCCAGCAGCCTAGTGGTAGCAAGAACAAGTGGCGAAAGTCTCAGGGCTCAGGATACAATGCTATTATTCCTGCTGCAAACCCTGCTGCTAACCCTGCTACTACTGCTACTGCTGTTCAGAACCCTACTGCTCTTGAAGTCAAGAGGCAGTACACTGGGCCTCACCCCAAGTGTACAACTTGTAACTTTCATCATCCTGCTAACTCTCCATGTCGTTTGTGTACTAACTGCAATCGCTATGGTCACATGACTCCCTATTGTCATCAAGCTAACCCAGCTCAACAAGCTCAGCAAACCCCAGTTCAGGCAGCTTTACCAGCTCTCCTAGCTCCCCCGTAGAATCTGAGGCCAGTCAACATTGTTCGTGCATGCTACAAGTGTTGAGACACTACTCATCTTCGTAACCAGTGTCCGCAGCTAAACCAGGAGCAACAACCAGCCGCTAGTGGATGAGCGTTCAACCTCAATGCTAATCAGGCCCGTAACGACAATGACATCGTTAATGGTATGTTTCTCATCAATAACCTTTACGCTTCGATACTATTTGATACTGGTGCCGACAAAAGCTTCGTGTCCGTAGAGTTTGAATCTTTGTTAAACTGTGCACGCTCTAAGTTACCTAAGCCGTTTTCAGTGGAAATTGCCGATGGGAAGTATATTCTAGTTGATTCTATTCTCAGTGGTTGTTCCTTGATTCTTAACGACCACGTGTTTACTATTGATCTAATACCCATGCAATTGAGTAGTTTTGATGTCATTATCGGCATGGATTGGTTGCGTAAGAATCATGCCGAGATCGCTTTCCATGAGAAGTTTGTTCGTCTACCTCTTCCGTCCGGTGATATCTTACACGTCTATGGGGACCGACCTTCTAGAGGACTGAAGTTGATGTCATGCACCCAAGCGAACTGATGCTTACGTAAACAGAACTTTGCCTTCTTGGCCCACGTGGTGGAACAAAAGGGCAAAGGAAAGAACATAAGCGACGTTCCCGTAGTGTGTGATTTCCCTGATGTCTTTTCTGAAGATCTACCTGGTCTTCCTCATCCTAGATCTATTGATTTTCGTATTGATCTCATACCTGGCGCGACTCCTGTCGCCAAGGCACCTTACTGACTTGCACCTTCCGAGATGCAAGAATTATCCAGCCAACTACAGGAATTGCTCGACAAGGGATTCATTTGTCCAAGTACCTCGCCGTGGGGTGCTCCCGTGTTATTCATCAAGAAGAAAGATGGTTCGTTTCCTATGTGTATCGACTACCGTGAACTTAATAAACTAACCGTTAAGAATCGCTACCCTCTCCCCCGTGTCGATGATCTATTTGACCAACTACAAGGCGCGTCTTGTTTCTCGAAGATTGACCTTCCTTCTGGTTATCATTAGCTTCGTGTTCTCGAAGATGATGTACCCAAAACCGCTTTTCGTACTCGTTATGGGTGCTACGAGTTCGTGGTCATGCATTTTGGTTTAACCAACGCACCTGCCGTGTTCATGGACCTTATGAATTGTGTTTGTAAACCTTATCTGGATCGTTTTGTGATAGTCTTTATTGATGATATTCTCATTTATTCTAAAACTAGAGCTGATCATGCCCGTCATTACGCTTGATGCTTGAACTTCTACGTGGTGAACACTTGTATGCTAAATTTCCTAAGTGTGAGTTCTGGATTGATGAAGTACAATTTCTTGGTCACGTCGTTAGTAAGAAAGGCATTCATGTTGACCCTTCTAAAATCGAAGCTGTAAAGAATTGGAGTACGACTAAATATGCATCTGAGATTCGTTCTTTCCTAGGATTGGCAGGTTATTACCGCCGATTCATCTCAGACTTCTCTAAGATCGTTGTGCCCCTTACTTCATTGACTCAGAAAGAGAAACCTTTTGCTTGGGGTCCTGAGCAAGAGGAATCTTTTTAGACTCTTAAGACCCTTTTATGTAACGCTCCTGTTCTTACTCTGCCCTATGGGAATGACGACTTCGTGGTTATTTTGATGCCTCGAACCGTGGCTTGGGCTGTGTGCTTATGCAGCGGGACAAGGTTATTGCTTATGCCTCCCGTCAACTCAAGATACATGAGAAAAACTATACTACTCATGATTTTGAGCTTGGTGCAGTCATAGTTGCGTTAAAGATTTGGCGACACTACGTGTATGGTACTAAGTGTGTGGTTTTCACTGACCATAAGAGCCTTCAACATATCTTTGACCAAAAGGAACTGAACATGCGACAGAGACGTTGGGTGGAATTGCTTAACGACTACAACTGTGAAATTCGCTATCATCCGGGCAAGGCGAATGTAGTGGCCGACGCTCTTAGTCATAAAACTCATGTTAAAGCTATTCGTATCTCTAGTAATCTCCATGCGTGTATTTGTGAAGCTCAGTATTCGTCAGCAAATGAAGGAAGTTTAGAAGTGGAAATCCAAGGAGCTAAAATCGATCAACTTGAAACTAAGCCTGATGGACTTCAGTATTATCTCGATCGCATCTAGGTACCGGATCGCGATAACCTTCGTGAGCTCTGTAGGATCGTTTTCAGACCGAAACGAGTCGTTCAGTAGAGTTTTTCTCAATACGAAAGGCGAAAACAGACGTATCGAGTTCAATTAAGCTAGAATATCACTTTAAACTGTCTTTAGATTGATTTGACAAAGATTTACAGCGAGTAGAGACTTCGGCAGCACTTCGGCTCTCAACCGGAAACTACAGAACTGCTTCAAACGAAATCAGCAGACACATATATATAGGCAAGGTGATTCTGCTTGAACATGCTCACATGAAATCACTTTCAAGCGAAATCACTATTTCAAGCGAAATCACCTGGTTAATTTCGTGTGAAATGGTTGTTGACCATTTCAAGCGAAATCAGCCTTTTAACATGTTTTCTAGTTTTGCGTGCCCTGATCTATCTATTACAATACAAGACTCGATACAAGACGAAGTCGACAGACGCATGCACCAACAGACTCCCCCTCGAATGTTGACGAGTCTTCAGTGTCGAGTCTTCAATCTTCAGTCTTTATCAGTCTTCTCGACTTCTTCCAAAGTATCTAACAATGTAAAGCATCCTTAATCTCTGTCTTCTCTTTTCCTCCATCTTCAGGATCTCAGCCTGGCTAAAAACTTCTCTCTCAAGATCTGAGGCTGGCTCTTATAACTTCAGACTCCCCCTTAAATTGTGTTTGGAATCGAAGCCTGGCTTTTACAGGATCAGGATCGTAACCTGGCTCTCTATGATATCGGAATCAGGAACCTGGCTATCCTGCACAATCTCTACCACACAATAAATTTCACAAATTTAAAATTTTACAAATTTATTCTCTGCTTATCACGTGTAAACACAAATACAACATCATTTGCAAGTATCATACAAAATGATTTTACAATGTCAATCTCTGATGAACCACTTGTATGAAAAACATTTTTCTTTTAAAACCTTTTCTTGTTTCAAACAGACTCCCCCTTACAAATTTTCATCATGTTTAGCACTTGGAATTTTGAAAATCAGCTCTCCAACATCAGTTGTCGAAAATCTTTTTGAATTTTTCAAAAAATTTATGCTAAAACACACTAAAATCTTTTTAGACTTTTTATTTTAAAGAAATGCGATAAGGAAATATTTACAGACAATATTTTTGTGAGTTTGCGTAAGAGGATCATATCAGTTTTTGAGACAAATCACCAACACCATTAAGCTTTATACATTTTCAGTTCTAAACGATTCACTTAGATTGTCAGTATACTGATCCACTTAAATTTTCACACAAAGTTCAACTGTTTCGAGATACGAGATTAATGTTTTAAGCACTTAAACTTATTCGCGTGTTCCACCTCAGAATATACTCCCGTATCCAGATCCCAATATTCAGTCTTACAGGTGAGTATACCACAGATGATATCTGTAAATGGTTAAAATGCGAGGGCCATGAGAGCTCAGGCTATTGTTTCCACAAAATCAGAGAGATGACGGCTTCGACTTTTGGTGTGTTCTCTTTAGAGAATATTTTCTTCAACAACACATGATTAGCATTTTGCAGTGTTTCATCATTTTTTGTACTAAGGGCGGTGCTATATTTCAAGCAAGCAGAAAGTATTATACGGGGACTAGGCCATTGCTTCCGCAAAATCAGAAGTCCCGGGATAATACCCCAGATATCACTGAGTATAAAGACCTAGTATCTCAGAAAGAGGGACCTTTCAAACAAGATTTCGGGGGTTACCCATATATCCGAGAGATGTTCCCCACGATATAAGTAAGTTTGAAATTTAGGTTTATATCTCGTCACAATCTACTAAATGTATAAAAACCTACTGGCATATCATCAGTGAGACCGTTTATCACCTTTGACTTTCAAATTCTTTAGCATGTTGTAATAGTCCACTGATGTACTATCATATCCTCTTTTTCACAACAAAACTCATTTTTCATTTTATCATGTTTTTTACTTTTTCAAATTTTCAAATGTTTTTGGATTTTCTGAAAATTCTTACTCCCCCTAAAATGCAAAATCATTTAAGAGAAATTTGAAAACAAACTGTACAAACAAAGTGACAACTGATATCGAATCACTTCAAAACGCCATCCACTTGGCATAAACAATTAGAACTCCCCCTTACAACAAACTATTTTCCCATTATAATTTCAAAACACTTAAGTTTGTTTTAATCAAATGGTTTTTCTGGAAAATTAGTTTTGTTGATTTTACAAACCACTTGTAGGTTAGGGGTTTCATCACCTTGTTCTACCATCTTTAACCTTTTGAAAAAAATATAAAAATTTTAAGTTCAATCACCAAAAACCACTTGTAGAAAATCAAGTACAACTTAATGTCCCTGATTTACCACTTGCAAGTTGAAATATCACAAATGTGAATTTCTCAAGAAAGATGCCGATTCCTGCTCCACACTTACCAACCTGGGAGCTCCGGCAAGTCCTGGTTTTTCACTCATCATAATAGGTTCCATCCCAGTCACAAACCTGGGACGACCTATCCTTACCTGGTTTCTTCATTTTCTTCTCATAAAATTCTTTCACCCCTTTGACCTTCCCATCAACCATTTTACCAAAAATATGTTGCACTTTGGGGTTAAAAGCTTTCTCAATATCAAATTCTTTCTTTTCAGAGAAAAAATGATTCGAAATCTCAATTTTACCAACTTTTTGTTTAAAATTCTCAGCCCTCAATGGTGTAAAATTGACATCATCCATTGGCGGTACTGAAGTTTCAATTTTTAGATCAACTGGTGGCTCCTTTGACTTTGTGGCATCAGATTCATCGCCAGAACATAGCTCCTCTGATTTTGACGAATCAGAATCATTGCTAGAACTATCATCAGATTTCTTAACAACCCACTTTTGGTTGTCAAGATTTGCTCTTCTTCTGTAAAAACCCTTTGAACATTCACCAACCTCAAACTTCGAATTTTTGAAAATTTTGAATTGTTTGGTTGGTGGTTCATTCTCAACCATCTTTTCTTTCAGTTTATCAGAGACTCCCTGTTTTGTTTGGATTGCCTTTGGACAATTCCTGGCAATGTGACCAACAGTTTTTGGTTTATAAGTTTTCTCATTTTTATGATTTTTCGGTGCAATAAAACCGAGACCTTTCCTTTTGAAATTACCGTTATGGTTTGGTTTCTTTTGAAAACCAGAACCAGAACTGTAACTTTTTTTCTTGTTTAATCTTTGTTGAACTCTTGAGGTGTAAGGTTTAGGTTTTTCAGAAAGATTTACATCTTTTATTTCAGAAATATTAATTTTTGTTAGTTTGAAAACCTTTTTATCATTTCAATTTTAACACCTCTTATTGGAAACTCTTCATCAGAATATAATTTTTCAGAATCATTCAAAGTATAAGCTACTTTGACTGTTTCATCATTCAAATTAGATTTTGATAACAAAAACTCTTTATTGTAAACCCTTTTGTCCTTTTTGACTGTTGATTCTGACTTGTCAAACTTTGACTCTGAGTTTGACTCCGATTTTGACTCTTCGGTTTCATCGTTGTCCAACACCTGATCGACCACTTTCTTTATTAATTCAGACTCATGATCAGTGTTAGACAATGTGAAAGTAACATCAATGTTGTCTGGCAAATTTTCTGAAGACTCAGACTCCCACTGTAAATTGGTTGCCTTTTTTACTCTTTCTGAATTTGGATTTCGTGGAGAATATCCATATTCAACTCACTTTGACGAACCACCAACTATCTCACCCATAGCCGAAAAGATAATAGAACACCTTAAAACTATCGAGTGCTATATAAAAGAAGCCCGCGCAAGGGAAAAGGAATCCCGCGCAAGGGAAGAATTAACTTGTAATAAAGAAGAGATAGTTGAAGAGGTAAAAATGGAAGAACAAGTAAATGAAAAACCGACACATGAGTTAAACAACGAAAATGGTGAGTCCGACAACGTTAAAATTCAAGAAGAGTCTAATTTTGAAGAAATTAATCTCTTGTCACCTTCTTTCTAAAATCATTGTTTGGTTCCCACTCATGCTAAGTTTTTAAAAGAGTTAAACACTAACGCTAAAATTGACGAAACAGTAAGCATTAAGTTAACAAATGATCAAACCTCGCTAATAAAAGAAGATCCATTTGAAATTAACATTACACCGGTTCCATGTTTTTTTCAAAATTCCTTTATTAGTAATATTACAATTGATAAAGATCTTTGTGTTAATATAATGCCAAACTACATTTTCGAAAAATTAAGTATTGGTGATTTTTCTCCACTTCAAATACCCATTTTTTTATCTAATCGGAAAGTAATAAAATCAATAGGGGTAGTTGAGGATGTCTTGGTTCAAACAAATCAAATGGTAATCCCAACCGACTTTGTCATCCTTGATGACGCTCCTCTAGTGTTGGGACGACCTTTTGTGAAAACACACAAAGCTTTGATTGATCGGAAGAAAAACAACTTACCCATTCAATTAGGGGCCTTCAAAAGGTGTGTCGATCTTGAACGATCAATGAAATATCCAATCGGCAATGACGACCCCCTAATTGAAGATGAGCCAGAACCACCCGATAAGGAGGGTCTAGCCAAGGACCCTTATAAACGTGGCGCACCACGGAGGCATTCCACGGAACTATCCTTAGTTTTAGATTAGTTTAACTTTTATGTTTTCTAGTTTAGTTTTAATTTTCAGGAATAAAGCACACTCGAAATGGTGGAGGTTACTAAGGGAAACTTGAACCCACACCCCATGCACAAAAACAGAGCCTCCCGACAATTTTTCTTCATTACAGCAAGTTCAGCACGGGGCCGTGCTCACCCCAACACGCCCCGTGCCCGAGGTTCCGCAGAAAATGCCCAATTCAGGTAACTGGACACGGGGCCGTGCTCACTGAACATGCCCCCGTGCCCAGCCTTCTGTTTAAATTTGATACTGGTAGTCTGACCACGGGGCCGTGCTCAGCCAACACACCCCGTGTTCAGCTACCCAGTAACATAAAATCTTGTTTTTAACCCACTTTTACACATTTTAATCAACCGAAAAACTTATTTTTGGGACACATTGAGGACAATGTGTAATTCAAGTGTGGGGGGAGGGATGCTAAAACCTTGAATCTTGCAAGTCCTAATTACAAGCCTTACACAAAACTCTATTGGAACAGCTAAACACCGCAAATTTTTTTCAAAAATTTTCATTTTTTTCAAAAATTTTCATTTTTTTTACTTGTCTAGGTTTAAGTTGGGAATTTCAAGTTCTAAAAAGGTGATATTTTTACAAATTTACAACCGATAGCGTCGTGATAAAAAGAACCAACATAGGAAAATTATAAAACGGCATGACAAACCTAGTTAAAATTTGATTATATATACTTGATCACATAAAAACTCATTCCCACAAAAAGTGAGTTTTGAGCCTTTATTGAGCATACAAATACACATCTTTAAACAAAATGCTCATTTTTCGTTTCTTGTGAGAATAGCCGCTTGGTTCTTACAACTCTAGAACTTGCCACGACGATACATTCCCGGTCCTTACCAACTTAAACCCGAGTAAGTAAATGATGGAGGCATTAGGACTAACCCTTTTTATTTCAACACCATTATTCTCTTTTTTTTTTTTTACCACCTACCCAAAATCCCCCTAGTTAACCCCTTTGAGCCTAAACCTTTTCATTTCTTAACCCAAAACAAACACCCTTTTACCCACCAAAACCCTTTTTTTTTAAACCCTTTATTTTAGTAACAAAGCTCGATTTTTGTGTGATTTTCTTATGTTGAAAAAAAAACCTTGATAAAGAAGAGAAGAAAAATGAAGTTTGCAATAAACAAACAAAGCTCACAAAAAGAAAGCTTGTTTGAATAATACTTAATTAGGAAAAAAAAAGTCACAAAAACAATATGTTTTGCAAAAACCGACGCTTTTTACACCTTTCGCCCTTTTCTACTAACCACTAACCCAACCACCCACCTTTAACCCAAGCCTAACCCTTCACCCCAAAAGTCCTCTTGATATTTACAAAGGTGTATAGTTAAAAAGGAGGAGGATTGATTGCTTGGCAAGCTTATGGTAGAAGTAAGTTCCATGCCGCTCTCGAGTGTTTCACAAAAATACATCTTCGGCCGAGTGTTGAGTGATCCCCCGTGAGGTATGTGAACTTGTATATAAATGGAATTTTAAAAAGGCATGTTATGCCCTAATAAGTAATTTATCTTATGTAATGTTTTAAATAAATCCTGATGAATAGGATTGTAAATCAATAAAAATAAAACTTAATAAAGAATCTTGGAAATCCCGACACTCTATGACAAGCCCAAAACCTTCTCTTCTACCCATTCCATTTGGGAGTGTAAAGCCACATTATAAAGAGTTTTGCTTGAGGACAAGCAAAGATTCAAGTGTGGGGGTATTTGATGTGTGAAAAATGCAACAGATAAATTACATCAAATAAGGCATAAAACTAACTCTTTTTTAGTACTAATGTTGGAAAAAGTGTGTTTTTGTCTTCCTTTTGTATTTTCAGGATTAAATGAGCTCAAATGAACAAAAGAACCAAAAAGGCAGCTAAATCTAACAAAAATACAAGAAAAGGAATAAACGTGGCATGCCCGACCCCCCGACAACATCTTCCCAAGCAAAACAAGAAAACAGAAGGCTGAACACGCCCCGTGCTCAGTGATCACGGGGGCGTGCCCAAGTGTCTGCAGAAAAGACAAAGTTGTAGAAGCTTCTATCACCCACCATGGGGGCGTGCCCAGCGGACACAGGGTCGTGGTCAACTCTAAGATTCGCAAAATCTGAGGAAATCTTGATAGTACAGATACGCTTCTGCACACAGGGTCGTGCCCAGCGGACACGGGGGCGTGGTCAACTAATGCAGACAAACTGCAATTAATGAAGAAAGAGAAGGAGGATGGACACGGGACCGTGCCCGAGCTGGTGTTCAGGCTATAAATAGGGGTGCTTGGCTCATTTGCAAACCATCCCTTGGCACACCACCTCTCTCACACTTCACCCACACTCCACCACCACCACAACACCATCATCCACCACCATCATCCATCATAGAGTGTGTGAGTCGTCTCGGGATCCAAGATTGATCGTAAGAGTTCTTGACAATCAAAGGCCATGTTTGCCTAAGTCTCTTACATCACTTGGTGAAGACAAGTGTCTAGTGTAATACTTTTTATTTTTAATCTTTTCGCACTTTTTATTTGGTTATGTATTAATGACTTTAATAACTAGTTTCTTATGTTGAAGGTGATTCTTCCTTATCGTTTGTCCATGGTGTCTTGGCATTATTTTACTGCCTATATAAAATAAAAGATTTTCACCATTCATATCTCCATGGTCTATATGGAGGTATGTTGGCTACCTGGTCGGGGGTTAAGGGAACGGTTTGGTAAGAGTCTTGCCTTGTTCAGTGTATAGATCCTGCAAGGACCTGGGTCAAATTTAGTAGGACCTCCTTCAATACCCACTGGTATTGGATGGCGGGGGTCTAAACTCTTTGATCCCCTCATATGTAAGCTACTATTAATACTTTAACCCGGCTACTTAGGACTGTATCCCTGCTGACTCAGACTACTTAGCTGAGGGTAACGTCACCTTCAAAAGAGGGGCCTACCACATTATGCATTAATAACTTAATTAATTATCTTTCAATAATCCGACCCTTTAGGATTGTATCCTTGCTGACTCAAACTACTAGGTTGAGGGTAACGTCACCTTCAAAAGAGGGGCCTACTACAATAACTAAGATAATCTCTTAAAAAGTGCAAAAGTGCGGAAATTGTCACACCCCGACCGCGTAAAACAACAAATCGCGGCGGAAACATCGGGGCGTGTTGCAACAGAATTAATGTTTCATAACCATGGATACCAAAAAGTGTTTCGTTTTATTAAACATTGAATAATTACATCGTCTGGAAATCTAAATACACAAATTAAACATAGTCTATCATTGTTATTGAGTCACTAAGGCCTTGTCCAGTCCTATGTGAGCATGCATCTTATCAATCGATATCATTCAACAATACCTGAAACATATGTGAAAACGAGGTCAGCAAAGAAATGCTGGCGAGTACATAGGTTTTGTGAAAATAAGATTCATGACTTCTGTTTAAGAAAATGTTTAGTCATGAACCTTGTAATTTGCTTTGCCTTTGTAAATCATTTGAAAAATAATAAGTTCAGGTGATATGTATAATAAGAGAATAATGCATGATTAAATGAATAACCATGTAAAATGAGTTTGTATAAGATAAGTTGTTTGTAAATAAATGTCTTGTGAAAAGTATGTTACTTGTATAAAATGTTCTATGTCTCAAACTGAAATGATTCAAATAACGCTACAATATGTAATACCATACAAACACTTATATATAGGAAGTACCAGCGGCGTATCCACCATGCTTGTATCATATTCCACACGCATTGTTACTTAATCACTTAATCAAACCAAACCACCAAAGTAATGTTCATGCCCAATGTAAATCATGTAATATGTAACCAAAACCCAACCGTATATCGCTTTGAAGCCAATCGTTTACCCAATCGTTAAAACATCGTGTGAAAACCAATCGTTTACCCAATCGTTAAAACATCGTGTGAAAACCAATCGTTTACCCAATCGTTAAATTCGTTTTAGGTCGTGAAACTACTTAAATGGTCGTCTCGCTAATAACATTCAAACCTTCTTGACTCGCATTAATAAACCCTTACCAAAGGATAGATTAACAATTCGCATTAATAAACCCTTACCAAAGGATAGATTAACAACTCGCATTAATAAACCCTTACCAAAGAGTAAATTAACAACTCGCATTAATAAACCCTTACCAAAGAGTAAATTAACAATTACAGATTCAGTCGCTACCCACAACACCCACACATAACTACGGGTGTAGTAAATAACGGGACTTGTCAGATCCTATGGTACCATAACCTAATACTGGTCGGCTTGATCATTGCTAATGAATGTCATTTGTTATGTAACTACAACCAACAAGTTTGTTCACTTTATTGAAATCGTTATTAGTTTTGTATAAATCGTCTTAATTGTTTTCGAAACCATCGTTATAACATCGAAAACATTTAGCACATATGAGTCACCCCAAAACAATTGAAAGCAGTAAAATAGGGGAATAATGTACTCGCCTGATAATGCTTGGAGGTCTTGAACAACAACTAAACAAAGCTAGAGGGAGCACAGAATCAGTCGGCAATCTAAAACTATATAAATAAACCGGACTTAAATCGGGAGATCGGATAGGATGAGGCTTGGTAAACCAAATGAGTGTTGGAACTCATATGATATGGTTTTAACAAGGCCTACATACTACAATGAAACCAAACCTAAGTGCTTTCGACCCATCGCGACCCATTAAGGTAACATATGCTACTTTAACGCGTCGTGCGCGTGAAACGCGTTCGGACCGCCTAACTAGCCCTATGACAAGTGTTATATGCCTAAACATGTTACATAATCAGTTATGTGACAAAGGTTTAGGTTACATATGCTTAATTACCAATTATACATGAAAAGGGTATTCTGGTAATTTACCTAAGGCATATAAACTACCTATCATACAACTACTTAAACGATGTGACCATAGGGTATAACCTCGGAAGGTTATTCCCTACCTACTATGGTCACCTAATGTATTTGGTCGGATCCTAATGATCGACCAAATGGGTCGGGTTCGAGGTATAAGCGATTTATTAGATCGCTTACCCTACGACCCTAGACAACGTGGTAATCAGTAGGCATAGTCCCAAGGGACTATAACCAACGTGATTACACTCACGTTGCGAAGTTCAAACGAACTTCGCATTGACCATAACTGGTCAATGTAGAAAGTCAAACAAAGTTTGACTTTCAGACTCGAAAGACTCGAAAAGCAATAAAAGAACGAAAGAATACTTACGAAGGGTCCCCGAATGCTAACTTCGATTCAAAAATCTCAGGTATGAAACAATAGTTTCAACTTAGAGTTTCTCAAATCAAAGTTCTTGTAATTTTGAAGCATGGGGGGTGGGGTATTTATAGTAAAAGGTCCACCGTTAAGATCGTTTCATGGAAAACGTGCCTTAATCCCACCCGTACAAGTGTCGGGACCTTATGGTGACTAAAATTGGTTCTTATCATCTGACTAGACAAATGAGAATGTGTGGTGGTGGATCAAACAGCTGCAATCTGCTGTTAGAAACATTTAACCTGGTCATAAGGTCTGACGCGGGCCGCCTAAGGATGCTCAGGAACTGAGGCGGGACGCCTAGCAGTCACAGATCAGCAATAAGTTTCAGAAATTACAGTTTCAGTCCCTGCACGTGTTTAAGGCCATTTCCGACACTTCCAAGGCCCGTAAAGCCAACTTTAAGGCCCTAAAATGATGCCTAAACATTGTGGACATGAAACATGCTCAAAAATATGCCGGGTGTTGGGGCGTTTGGTCGTACGAACGCGATGTTCGCTTAATTACGACGGAATGCGCATAAGCGCGAAAAACGATCCAAATGACGCAACGAATGGATTTTTGGCAAGCCAAACACTAAAGCATAATATAGTCATGCTTACATAAATTTTTGGATGTCCGGATGTATTCAGAACGTAAGTTATGCGCGAAAATGCAAACTTGTGCACTTTTTGACACTTTTAGTCCCTGAATGACACAAAAGTTTATTTTAGCATACCGAACACCTCAAAGCCTATTTCTAAGCTATGTGAAGGATATTTATGGTATGTTTAACTTATGGTCATGTTCCGGAATGTCTGTTACAGTTCAAATTGGCATACTTTCGCAGTTTGTCAACTTTAGTCCCTGTAAGCGATTAAACTTTGATTTCACCACACCAAACCTTCAAAAACTTATATCTAAGTTATGTAAAGGTTATTTAAGGTATGTTAAGCCTATGTCACTATTCCGGAGTGTTTGTTGCATTAAACTGGTTATATTTACGCATCAGTGCGCGTATAACCTTCCAGAAAGCGATTTAGAGTTTGAAATTGAACAAGAATTGATATGTGCAAATGATACACATATTTTTACAAATCCCAAGTATGAAATATAATATTTCATTGGTTTGGTATTTGTTTGATGGCCGTGGAGGCACATGTGTTACAGTCTCCCCTACTTTAGGAAATTTCGTCCCGAAATTTATTTAGAGGAAACTTGTGAGAGCTTGAAAACATGAAGTTGAAAAGATCGAACAATATTGATTAGGGTTCTAAACTTCTAGTAACCTTTAATAACATCAGAGGGATACTTATATACAAGTATATGAAGCGTCATTGGTGCGTCCACCGTACCTCTATTACATCGTTCTCATTTCGTTATTGTTGTCACTATCGGCTCTTACACATAATAAATCTTACTGGGTTTCTGTGCACTAAATTTCATAATTATGTACGCGTCCATAATCAGACAATTCCTTGCACAGTTCACACAGTCTATTTTATAATGTGTAGGGTAAAACCAAATGAACAAACCTGTGATGAGTGTAACTAGACCGCCATAGAGTCCTTTTAATTAAATCAATAAATGATCTAAATAGACTATCAAGGAGTCTGTTCAGCTACATCACTAGATGTCGTTCTTTAACCAAATTGTGAATCAATCTTTTAGACTAGACCACTCAAGGGTCTCTCATCGAATCATGGAATGGTACTATATAACCCAAGGGTCTTAACTACTACGTAGAAGCCCATAAGGATTTAAGGTAGTACTTTTTGAATATCCTACTATGAATCCCTCATATGAAGATATGAAAGATTCTATGAGGATTTGAAAAATCGTAACACACAAAAACATAGAGGAGAACACATAAACACATATCATATAACCACAAAATTGTTCGTTAATTTGTCTTGTAAATTGCGTACATGCATTTAAAGCACACTAGGAATCCATTCCGTGGATTTCATTTGGTACTTTAAACGTTACCAAGAATCCAACTATAAAGATAGAAAGATTAAAAAAAAAAAATTCGATTTCGATTATTAGGAACCGAAGTGTTCGAATTAAGGTACATAAGGAATCCAATTAAGGACTCTGATTTGAACGATAATCATCCACAAGGATCTAATTGTAAAGATAAAAAGATCCCATATGAATTTTAGAAGTTGAAGATGTTTTGAAACCTTGCACTGGATGTGCTTAGGTCAAAACATGATGTAAAATGCTTATGAAGTTGAGATGCTTGATATGTCAAGGCGACATATGAAGCAGAATTTTGAAGGTTAAGTCAATGTATGAGGAAAATATTTTTGAAAACTATGCATGGGGTTTTTAAGAAAAAATGTGTTTAACGTTTTTGAAACCTTATATATAATACTTTTTGAAATCATAAAGTAGGTGTATTAGGTAGATATATTTACAAAAATGTTTTAAAATCATGCGAGATGAATTTTGAAATTATGTATAAGGTTTTTTTTTTTTTTTGAAAGACATGAATGATGCTTTTCGAAATCATGCACTTGATCAGAAAATGTATTGTGTTAATATTGTCTTCAGACTATATGAAATATTTTGAAATTAGAAAGGTTGGTTTTGATAACATGGCCAATGTTTTTGAAATAACATAGACAATGCATCTAGAAAAATTGTTTTCAAACTATATGAAATGTTTTGAGATCATGAAGATTGTTTTGAAATACTGGTACTGTGTATGTTGAAAAATCAAAACGTAATGGGTATGAGATTTGAAAATACCCTTAGTTATCTAACTAAGGATTTAAAGGCACAGATGTGCGAAAAGCACGATTACTCATAATGTCACTTAATTTTCTGTACTTTGTTTCTTAGAGTGAAACGAGTACTTAAAATTTTCGAGGGAATCATGAGCAATCATTTGAAAGAGAGAAATCACAAGAGTAGTTTGTAAGGTACATAGTTCCTTGATGTAGGTATCATAGGAAAAGCCATACACACCTAGCAGGGGGTTGAGCTGGTTGGTTGGGGACTGCTTTACCATTGTGAGCGACCATGGCGAAGTTCTGAGAAGCCTTTCGCTTCTTTGACTTCTTAGGGGATCGTTCATCCATGGTCTTTGATTCCTCGATTGGTTTATTGGCTGATGGTGTTGTCGCCTGACTAGGTCCTGCCTGTCTTGGTGACTCTTGAGTGGCTTCATCCTGGAGATGATACATGGCAGTAGCTAATTCAACAGTCTTCAGGACTACTTCGCCTATTCGCTGAGCGAATTTTGGCTGCTTGCTCAGATATCTGGGCGTCATCGTGATGAAGAGACATTCTTGAAGAAAAAGAAAGGTGTAGGGAGAAACAGGTGAAAGATTATTGGACAATCAAAACAGAAAGATAACGCATGAAAATTGCGATCATTTGTTTGTTACCTAAGGCAAACAAATGAGACGGTGACTAATCAAAGTAAATGGGTCAAAAATAATGTATCGCGAAGACATGCTCGCCTATAAGTGAACACTCATCCCAAGAATTCCCAGGTAAGCACAACTGGTCTCGCGTCTGATGAGATGTATACGAAGTGCTTGCCTAGACAGAAAACCCAGAATACAGGCATTCACCCTTCCAGTTTGCACGTGTTCACATTATTTAAAACCCAAAACCTTGACGAAGTTTTAAAAACTCAAAGGGGTTCAAAACCATATAATAGAGAGTTCAAAACCTTACAATAGAGGGTTCAAAACCTAGTAATCAATCATCCTAGAACAGATGATTAGTTTTCAAAGCGGTTTTGAAATTTATGTTCTTGTTGTGGTCGTCGCCTAAGGATAGGTGAAGGTATTGTTTTATGACTAAACGCAAGTAAACTCGCGTTAGGGTCCTAAGAAGGTTATAGACTAGGTCAAAGCATTACTAATTACTAATAACCTAATTCCCTATAACCATTGGCTCTGATACCATCTTTTCTGTCACACCCCGACCGCGTAAAACAACAAATCGCGGCGGAAACATCGGGGCGTGTTGCAACAGAATTAATGTTTCATAACCATGGATACCAAAAAGTGTTTCGTTTTATTAAACATTGAATAATTACATCGTCTGGAAATCTAAATACACAAATTAAACATAGTCTATAATTGTTATTGAGTCACTAAGGCCTTGTCCAGTCCTATGTGAGCATGCATCTTATCAATCGATATCATTCAACAATACCTGAAACATATGTGAAAACGAGGTCAGCAAAGAAATGTTGGCGAGTACATAGGTTTTGTGAAAATAAGATTCATGACTTCTGTTTAAGAAAATGTTTAGTCATGAACCTTGTAATTTGCTTTGCCTTTGTAAATCATTTGAAAAATAATAAGTTCAGGTGATATGTATAATAAGAGAATAATGCATGATTAAATGAATAACCATGTAAAATGAGTTTGTATAAGATAAGTTGTTTGTAAATAAATGTCTTGTGAAAAGTATGCTACTTGTATAAAATGTTCTATGTCTCAAACTGAAATGATTCAAATAACGCTACAATATGTAATACCATACAAACACTTATATATAGGAAGTACCAGCGGCGTATCCACCATGCTTGTATCATATTCCACACGCATTGTTACTTAATCACTTAATCAAACCAAACCACCAAAGTAATGTTCATGCCCAATGTAAATCATGTAATATGTAACCAAAACCCAACCGTATATCGCTTTGAAGCCAATCGTTTACCCAATCGTTAAAACATCGTGTGAAAACCAATCGTTTACCCAATCGTTAAAACATCGTGTGAAAACCAATCGTTTACCCAATCGTTAAATTCGTTTTAGGTCGTGAAACTACTTAAATGGTCGTCTCGCTAATAACATTCAAACCTTCTTGACTCGCATTAATAAACCCTTACCAAAGGATAGATTAACAATTCGCATTAATAAACCCTTACCAAAGGATAGATTAACAACTCGCATTAATAAACCCTTACCAAAGAGTAAATTAACAACTCGCATTAATAAACCCTTACCAAAGATCAGCAATAAGTTTCAGAAATTACAGTTTCAGTCCCTGCACGTGTTTAAGGCCATTTCCGACACTTCCAAGGCCCGTAAAGCCAACTTTAAGGCCCTAAAATGATGCCTAAACATTTTGGACATGAAACATGCTCAAAAATATGCCGGGTGTTGGTTCGTTTGGTCGTACGAACGCGATGTTCGCTTAATTACGACGGAATGCGCATAAGCGCGAAAAACGATCCAAATGACGCAACGAATGGATTTTTGGCAAGCCAAACACTAAAGCATAATATAGTCATGTTTACATAAATTTTTGGATGTCCGGATGTATTCAGAACGTAAGTTATGCGCGAAAATGCAAACTTGTGCACTTTTTGACACTTTTAGTCCCTGAATGACACAAAAGTTTATTTTAGCATACCGAACACCTCAAAGCCTATTTCTAAGCTATGTGAAGGATATTTATGGTATGTTTAACTTATGGTCATGTTCCGGAATGTCTGTTACAGTTCAAATTGGCATACTTTCGCAGTTTGTCAACTTTAGTCCCTGTAAGCGATTAAACTTTGATTTCACCACACCAAACCTTCCAAAACTTATATCTAAGTTATGTAAAGGTTATTTAAGGTATGTTAAGCCTATGTCACTATTCCGGAGTGTTTGTTGCATTAAACTGGTTATATTTACGCATCAGTGCGCGTATAACCTTCCAGAAAGCGATTTAGAGTTTGAAATTGAACAAGAATTGATATGTGCAAATGATACACATATTTTTACAAATCCCAAGTATGAAATATAATATTTCATTGGTTTGGTATTTGTTTGATGGCCGTGGAGGCACAGGTGTTACAGAAATAATCAAAGGTTACACTACACACGAGTCGGAGCCAAGTGATTCATCTTGACTATCTGTTTTTATTTTATTTTATTTTTCAGCATTTTAGTTAGTTTTATTTTTCTAGTTTAAAAATATTTTTCTAACTTTTGATTTGATTAGACGTTGAGGATAAATCGGTACTAAAAGCTCTTGTGTCCTTGGACGACCTCGGTATCTTACCAACACTATACTACGCTCACGATGGGTGCACTTGCCCATATGTGTGTTTAGTGTTAGTAAATATCGTGTTTTATAAATTTAAAACTTGGCTAAAAAGTGTAAAAGGGCTTAAAATATACATTAAAAACCTACCACGCACTACGCACATCATCCTGCGAGGACTTGATTCAAGCTTATTAGGACTTCCTTTGAGGCAGGTAGCATCAAATCGGGGGAAGTAAGAACAACTTGAATTCCTTATAAATAAACTACTATTAAAACTTTAAACCAGCCTTGGGGACTGTATACATGCTGACTCAGACCAATATGGCCGAGAGTAGCGTTGCCTCCAAAAGAGGGGCATGCCACATTTTGCATTAATAACTTACTTAATTATCTTTCAATATTCCGGCCTTGCGGGACTGTATCCCTGCTGACTCAGACCAATATGGTTGAGGGTAGCGTTGCCTCCAAAAGAGGGACATGCCATTATAACTAAGATAATCTCTTAAAAAACCCAAAGTGCGAAAATCATCAAATAACTAAGATAATCTCTTAAAAAACCCAAAATGCGGAAATCATCAAAGGATATACAAATGATGAGTCAGAACCAAGTGATTCTATCTTGTCTATTTGTTTCTTTTATTTATTTAGTTTCTTTTATTTTACTTATTAAAAATCTTTATTCAAAATTTGGTTAGATTAGATGTAGACGATATTCCGGTATTAAAAGCTCTTGTGTCCTTGGACGACCTCGGTATCTTACCATCATTATACTACACCAACGATGGGTGCACTTGCCCTAGCGTGTTGTAGAGACTGATAGTGTTATATCGTTTTTATAAATTTAAAACTTGATAAAAGAGTAAAAAAGGTACTTAAAAATATATAAAAATCATACACGCTCGCATCACGTCAACACCATATGTAATATTGTTAACTGTAATCAATCCAGAAATGGTAACTATAAAAATGGGATTCTGGGGGTTGTTGGACGTTGCATCGATGTTGATATTGCAGGTGTTGATCGTAAGTGTAATACGAACTTTCAAAAAAAGTGCCGATATTGTTGGTGTTGAGCTTCTTGCTTGTTTATGAATAATTTTTTTTGTCGGCCGTTCATAAAAAATACGAGCTTTCATGGCCACTGATTATCTCAAACTTCTTTCTAACCACACCCGCAACTCCCTCAACATGGTCGTTTTTTAATTCTGTTTATTTCTAGTTTCAAAAGTATATACAAAATTCATGAGTTATTTACTGTTTTCGTCCCTGTGGTTTCTAAAAAATCACTATTTCAGTCCATTAGTTTAAAAATTGCGATTTCAGTCCCCGTGGTTTCACTTTCGTAACCATTTCAGTCCCTGTACTAACAGAATAAATGGATTGTAATGGTTACAAAAGTGAAACCCCAGGGACTGAAATGGTTACAAAAGTGAAAACACAGGGACTGAAATCGCAATTTTTAAACTAATGGACTGAAATAGTGATTTTTGACAAACCACAGGGACGAAAACAGTAATTAACTCCAAAATTCATTAATTTCAAAAGTATATACACACGGGTTTGAGTTCAAGTATTTACCTCCTCATACTTGATTTCTCTCAAACCAGGGCTCTGATACCAACTTGTAACACCCTAACACATAATATCTTAAAAACGACGCAGTTGAAATATGAGCTTAAAAATTGCTTTCTTTATTAACGACATTAATTACATGAGGGCTAAATTACAAAATGTCATATGTTTTATAAAAGGAATTCACAACATTCATACTTAAATTAATAATTCAAGGCGATACATAATTCAAACTGTATGACTATTCTTCCGTACAATCCTTGTTCTTTGACTCGATCTACGCCCGCTTATCTTCGTTAGTGGTAGAGGAAATCCGTGTGATACCTGTGGACCTCATATACAACTTAAGCATTAGTCATTATCTCACCATACAACATTATTCTATATAATTAAATTTGCATAGCATTCCATAATGTAAACATGGAATTATCCAAGCATTCTCTTAAATACACTTAATCCAAGTCCGGCTTCAATTCCTCATGAATCCGACGATTTCATACCTGCGTTTCATTCCAAACTCAAGGCACATCATTAGTAATCGTCAATACCCAGACATCTTGAAACAATTCCTACGTATATACATAGCATCTGACATTCATAGCATTTTGCATTCATACATACTTACCTTCATACCTACTTTTATGCAATCATATACACCTATATATATGCTTCATTCATACACGCATACATGCATACTAGTACTTGTTTATTTCTTTTATACACATAAACTTATACTAACATGTCATATTCACAACTCTAATAAAAATAGGTGTTATACATATTAACATACATACTTACTCGTTCACAAACACATTTATAATCCAAAAACATTAGTTATGAGGAGTTTATAACGTATTTATTTATGCCCGAAGGCCAAAATAACAAAAACAATCAACATTAAGCTGCACGCCGTAAGCTACGGCTCAGCCGTAGCTTACGATTCAGTTGTTCTGGTCCAAACAGCAGCTACGTTCCGTAGCTTACGGCTGAGCCGTAGCTTACGATTTGGCTATTCAGATCCAAACAGCAGCTACCTTCTGTAGCCCACGGCTAAGCCGTAGCTTACGATTTGGCTGCTCTGCAGCTTTTCCAACTTTGTCTTTTTAACGAAAACGGCCGTAACTTTCAAACCGTTCACCCGTTTAACCTCCCGTTTCTTCCTACATGACCATATTTTGGTCCTCTATCAAATGGACTCAAAATCTAACATCTGAACTAAGAAAGTTCTTAACTTGTATGCTTTCAGCTTAATATTCATTTACGAATTATTCGCCCGTTCATGTTTTTATCAAATAACTCTTTTGTTTAAACTCAAGACTAAGCCTTTTGACCATTAACCCATGTCCCTGTTTCTCGGTTAGCACACTTGTAAGAAATTCTATCCATGACCTGGTTGTAATACCTTCGTCATAACTTATGCAAATCATACCGTAATGAGTTAACTCTCATTTTGACCCGTTTGGTCGACTTAGCGGAAACCTTCACTTCTACATACTCAAACCTTTCTAAACTCCAATACCATACTGAAATAACTATGTCACAACCCTCGACCCCATCCTGGGAGCGGGAGCCGCGAACCAGTCAGATGGTATCAGTGTTTATTAATTTGGCAGCGGAAAGTTTCCTCAGGACCGTAGTTAGGAAATATTTTTATCAGAGTTAAACACCAAAATGTTTAAAATAGATAAATGGGATCAAACCCGAGTTTTTCGGATAATACATTTATAATAACAAGTGGGACAAAACCCGATTTTTCATTTGTAATATATTTATAGGGATAAACCCTAATTATTGAAAATAATTCTCCTTTTTAATTAGGTAACTTTTATAGCCACTTTTCTAAGCCTTCAGTGCTCTCCAGCAGGCTTTTATTGGCTTCATTTTTCAAGATTTCCATCCAAAACTCCTTCTGAGTATCTAAAAACGAAGGTTTCTTGTAACATTAGTTAACGATCGACTCAGTTAACCCTACGTCATGAGAAACCTTTCGAGTTCTTCGCGACACGAGGTACTGTGGAACGCCAACTCGTGGGATATTACTTTTGTCTTTTACGTCGCCTTCCCGCTAACGCAATCGAACTCACTTACTCGAAACGCCCTCGTTTTTCAACTCTCGGTCAAATCACTCGCTGTATCACTACTTATGCAGGTTCAACTCTCAAAAGTCTACCTGATGGATTAATTTCGGGACGAAATTTTCTAAAGCAGGGGAGACTGTAACAACCTGCACTTTCGTGCATTGTTACTACTCGCTACACTCGTTACGCCTAGCACCAGAGATTCGGATCATAATGTATATATATCGATACATCGCCACATCATAGTATATTCGAATAATCACACATATTCTATCACTATTACAAAGCTATTTTCACAAATACTAACACTCGCGATGACATTGAGTGAGGACCTATTCTACCCTCCTCGATAGCCGTGAGGTGTCGAAACGTAAACAATTAACGCTAACAAGGACTTTCGGGTGAGTGTTATCCCTCCAGTCGTCATGACGATGATGACCATACGAGTGAGTGGTACCCCGTCAGTCATTGTGGCACAACGTATACACTAACACTCACGGTGACGTCGGGAGAGGACCTATTCTACCCTCTGCGATGGCCGTGATGCGTCTTAACGCAATACATACTCGAAACGAACACTTGGGAATGTGGATACGTATATACGACCCTATTTGATTAGTTATAATAAATAAATATATATATATATATATATAAATGGGTACGAAAATGTACAACCAAAACTATCGCAACGCTTAAACGATCGAAGCAGAACGCCGAAACTTAGCTCGCCGGAGGTATACGATCAATGGCATGCCAGTCGATCGGACAGGCCAGCCGATCGGACAGCCATCCGATCGGATAAGGCTGCACTTTCTTCCTTCCCCCTTTGCCTATAAATACCCCATTGTCACATCAAGCACACATGCTGTGACTGTTGCTGTTCGACCAGACGTTCCAACCCCCTTTTTCTCTCGATTTCTCGTGATTCTTGTAAGTTTCCAACCAAATTCTTGTACTTCTATGATCTATAATCAATTCTACACCTTTATACCTTTTAAATCTTCACTTTTAACCATGAAATCTCTGGATTTTGGGCATTCTAGGGTGACGTCACCATGGAGTTCTTATGAACTTCAAGAGTGATGTCATCCCATGAACGAATGACTCGGATCTGGATGATTTCTATACGTTTTTACATAAATCTAGTCTAAATCTACGTTTTCTAATCAAGGAGTTATGTGATTGCCATGGGTCTGAGGTGTTTTAAAGATGATGTCATCATAAGTTCACATGAACTTCAAAGTGTGACCTCATTCTTACCATAAACAGCTCGGATCTAAGCGATTTCACATGTTTGCATAACAATCCCACCTAAATCTATGTTATCCAACCAAAGTGTGTGTGTTTTCAGGATAAACACGGGAAATGGCATCAAGAACAGCTAGATCTGATGAAAAGGGGTTGTTCCCGGCCGTTAGAACGGGTCGGATTTGATGGGGTTTTAGTAGTTTAACACAAGGACACGATCAGGACGATGGAACGAATTGCCGTCCGATCGGACTGCTGTCCGATCGAACAGCAAACAAGATTCAACCGATCGATCAGACAAGGTGTTAACCGATCGGACCACATGGTAACCGATCGGACAACATGCTAACCGATCGGCTAGCATGTTAACCGATCGGACAACATGCTACCGATCGGCTAGCATGTTAACCGATCGGACAACATGCTACCGATCGGCTAGCATGTTAACCGATCGGACAACATGCTACCGATCGGCTAGCATGTTAACCAATCGGACAACATGCTAACCGATCGGACACCATGTTAACCGACCGGATAGCATGGTAACCGAACGGATCACATGTCCAGCCGACCGAACGGCCCAAGTATCAATGTCCGAACCAAACCTTGGTCCTTTCGCCACCATTTAACGCGTTATTCACCATTTAACGATCTGTAACCAGGATAACCCAGACGTACTCTCAATCGATCCAAATTAAGTTGTGTTTACTTGCCGATTACGCACTGTGAGTATACTTGAACCCTTTTTGATCGCATTTTGGGTGTAACATACGTTTATAACAAATCGAACTTATCAAACGAATTATTCAATCAATCGAATTATCACTTGCGAATAACTGTTATGCATAGATATACGTGATGCTAGTTGCATATGTGATAGGGCTTATACTCACGACGTCCCACCATGACTAGTATAGTACTATTGCGCCCGACGGGGTCTAGTTTGCCATCGCATATTCGAGCATCGAGGACTTAGTTGGTAGTATCAGCTTCGTGAGTATATATGTCGTGTGTTACGTTTATGCATATGGAACTTCGCTACACATTTTTAATCTATTACGCTATACATATCAAACCTGTATACTCACCAATACTTTTGTATTGACAGATATCTTAACGTATGTTGCAGGTTAGATCGCAGGCTATTTCAAATCAAGCTAGGAAGTCTAGAAACTCAACTAAAATCTAGGTTGTTGGATTTGTGTTGTTCGAGAGGACACGAAATCTGTGATAACTTATGTGATTGTATTATTTGTAAGTATGGGATAACGAATGTATTAAATATTATCGCAGTATAGTTGTTATGGATTCTCTTGAGCAATCTGATTCGCCGAGTGCCGCGCCCCGATGATTCCGCCATCGGTTGGGGTGTGACAGATACGTAGAATCTTCTCTTCACAGGGTACATCTATCAAGAACAACAGAAGAAAGGTCGATGTCGAACACTTGTCCCACAAGGTATAGTTTGCATCCCAACAATCATATGAGGTTTCCATTGTCTTGCCATCAGCCGATTCCACAACAGGTTCGGTTTCAAGAAGCCTCAGGGTTAAGCAGAAAAGTGGCGAAGTGATTAGTCACCAAGAACACGTAGGCCACCATGTTGTTATAATCCCGGCATCGCCCACGCCAATCCTTAATGTCCCTCCATGAGCATCATTTCCCGTGTTGTTGTACTTGTTGCGAGGATTTCCAGTACGACCGTCGTTCCCTTGGTTGTTGTCGTTGGATTTAACATCGGCCACTCCATGCCGTAGGCACCTTCACTTTCCATACTGTTGGTTACCATTACAAATACCCTGTTGTTGTCGTGACTGTTGCCTCCAATGCTGTTGTTTGAAACGGAGCTCTACGACCTTTTACCGACAGGGTCCACCTCTTCACATTCCACGGTACGTGCTAAGGCACTACTCACTATGCGGGGAGTTTCACATTCCATTCCACAGTCAGTTGTCATTGCTTATCTCCTGATTAATTCGTAAAAGTTGACTCCCATGAGTCGCTGGCTAGGGTTAAGGATTCGATTGGAGTCAAATCGCTGATGTTCATTGTTGGTAACTAGGGTCGTTCAATTCCTAAAGTCCATCGTTCTTGAAAGTTGACTTAGTAATACACGATATGTTACGAGGGTGTTGCAGAAGTGATCGCCCTTCGGGATCTAAGGCGTCAATACATAGAGTTCCATCAAACGAAGAGAAGCGAGAAAGGCATAAACCAACTCAAGGTTGTTCGTGCAAGCACTTAACATTCTACATGTTTTGCTAGGCGTTCAGAAGTGTGCTCAAGTAATACTCGATAGCATCGAGATTCGTAAGGGTTCAGAAAGGAGTGAAAAGATCATGTTCGAGTAAGAGACAATCACTGCTATGACTCTTATAGACTGTTGTGTTTCACATTGATCAAATAACGGAACAGAACCCCTTTTTTACTCGTTAAGTCTCACTGGGTCTCACATGCACCCCACATTATTATTATGTGTGCACGCACAATAATATTGTGATTTGCATGTTCATCTCTGCTCCTCTTAACTCATGTCAAATGGTTCCTCAATGTCGAGTAGCAACAAAGAGCATCACGAAGCGTAAGTCATGAAGGTTTAAGGAAATACCACCCTATCAGTCACATAACACATGCGAGTAATACATGAATTCATACTGTTGTGCTAAACGTGCAATCAGTGGGGGCTTCCCCATGTGAACCACTAGACCGTTACCATATCGACTACTGACGAAAGTAAGTTGTGCCCTAAGTCAATGTCTATCATCATTGACTGTTTGCCATGATCCATTAGTACACGCCCGTCCGACCGGCACAGTGTGAGGTTTGTCAAACCTAATAGCGCTATTAACTAATGACCCGCTCGCCATCGGCCTCGGTGATTAAGTCGATATAAAATGAGGGACTTAATGATAGAGTTTTGTCTAGTAAGATAAGGTTGTTGTCCTACCCAAGGAGGACGAACGTACGTATTCTACCCAAGGAGAATATGCAGGATTAATATTGGCATCCTACCCATGGAGGATGGCCGTACATATCCTACCCAAGGAGGATATGTAGGTTCCGTTTTAATTCTTTAACCCATTCCCAACCACCGGGAATCCCATGCCTTAGAAAGTGTGTGAACTCACCTTGGTTTGCTCGGTAAGATTAGTTACTTGTTCACGTTTATAGTTGGTCAACCAAATCCTATCGTGGTTACCAGAGACAATCAGTTTAGTATTCGTACGTATCACGTATTCTATGTACACGTCACATAAGTAGCATACAGGTAGCACACATATCCTTATACATAGTACACAGGCGTATTTCAGGTTCCATCTCCCCCACACAACTCTTATCCATTTCACGTTTCATATGCACCTAGATCAAGCATTCTCTACACATACTACACTTGTAATGTATGCAGATTACACACATCATTATGCGATTCACGACAGTAATTCATGCAACATACCAGTTTATCATCATTATATATTCACATATCGTAGGTTCAGGTTACATACTAGGTCACGTTATAAGTTTAGGTTCAATAAATACTCAATAGTCCATTATCACACATCATAAGATTATTTGGCCCATTAATCTAATTCGGCCCAATGTCCTGTGCGGTTATTAAACAACTTTGGAAGACACAAGGTTTGCAGCGGACTTTATTAATTTGGGGACCACCATCCATCGAAATACAGGGCAATAGGGATTGACTTTTTGGGTGGCCCTTATAATAAAACATTATCATCACTTTCAAATTTTTAGAGCCTTACATCATAAAAGTCACATGAATAAAAAATGGTGGCAGACACATAGGGTGTTTAATGATTATGCTGGCTGATGAATTAGAAAGCATGCACACAATTTGGATCACATGCAACACATTACGTAATCACACCTAACAATCCATTATTTAATAGTCTCATACTTCACCCCTAACCTCCTTAAATTCATCGATTTATTCATGGCAATCATTATGGTGATCATACTCAAATTCAATTGTGTCACATAATCCTTACAGCTAGTCAATGAACATCATGCATAAACTTGGATCTCCACACAAACAATTCAGATTTAAATTATGGTAATTCATGGATGTTTTGGGTGTGCACGCTATCCTACCTCGCGGAATATGAATCATGCAGGCACATTAAACAAATAACAACCAAATCATTCATCTCATACAACCCTAGTTCATCAATAGACATTTGCTAATACTCAAGAACACTGATAGATCACATAGATTGATTATCACATCGGGTTTAACAAGACTTCATTATTCAAGTGTGCATAATCATCTTGTCACATGATTCAAGACATAATTACTCAAGATGAACAATAACGACCAAAATAAACATGAATATACTAACCTATGAGTTATGTGCACAAGATGTCGAAACCGAAAAGGGGTGGCTTCGCGAAGATAATCTGCGGTCGATCCAAGAAGAGGGAAGAAGGAACGCTAGGGTTGTTGTGGTTTTTCCAAAACCACAATTACGTGTCCCTATCTATAATCATACGTAACCCATGAAGGGTGGGCTCAAGTAATTCGGGCCCGACTACAAGTGTGAGCTGAGATAGAATAGAAGTGGGTCGAGATAAAACATAAGTGTGTGTGCGGCCCTGTTACAAGTGCGCGGCCCAAATACACAATCGATCCTACTCGATTACGTTTAGGTTTAACAAGTTTATCCCCACAAAGTGTTCGACAAATTATCATAGCACAATCGTCTAACAGAATGTTTAATATAGAAAAAATGTGGAATGAGGGAACTAGGAAAAGTTAGAATCACGAGACTAAACGACACTAACCTTGAGAGTTCGGGTTGTCATAGCTTCGAAACTTGATTTTTGATGCGTTTAACCCCCGTTAACCCAATTTCAAGTATCTACAAGGAATCCTAAAGCAAAGGTGACTTGAAATATGCATGGAAATATCACGGATGTCGGTTCGTTTGGTCGTACGATCGTGTTTTTCGATTAATTACGACGAAACTCGAACGGATGCGAAAACGATCCAAATTAAGCGACGAATGGTATTTTTGCATTCCCATCACTAAAATACTATATTCTAGTGATTAAAAAAAATTTTGGATGTCCGAATATCATCAGAACGCAAGATATGCACGTATATGCAAACTTTCGCAGTTTTGACGCTTTTAGTCACTTTGATCAATTAAGCGTATTTTCGCATACCGAACCCCTCAAAACTTATTTCTAAGCTATATAAAGGGTATTTATGGTATTTTCAGCTTATGATCTTTATCCGGAGTGTTCGTTTCTACGCGAATCGGCAGACTTTTGCAGATTGATGCAAATAGTCCCTGTGATCGAATAAACTTGTTTTTCCCATACCAAACCCTTCAAAACTTATTTCAAAGTTATGTAAAGGTTATTTAAGGTATGTTAAGTTTATGTTACTATTTCAGAGTGTTTGTCACGTTAAACTGATTACGTTTAAGTAACAGTTTGCGTATAACTTTCCAGAAAGTGTTTAAAAGCTTTGAAATCAAACAAGAATTGATATTTGTAATTGTCACATGTAATTGTACAAATCCCGAGAATGAAACACAAGATTTCATTGGATTCTTATTTATATGATGGTCGTAGAGGCACAAATGTCATACCCAAGTACTTAGTTAACATTAGAATTGGAGTTGGTAAACTTAAAGAGACATTTAAGATTTATGTGAATCAGTGGGACTCTTTTGATGTAGTACTTCAATGGGATACTCTTCGGAATTGTTGCTTTATAACTGATGGATGGGAAAAGGTTGTACACTACATGCGTCGACAAACAGGAGTTGTACTTGTTTTAAGATACGTAGCGGATTACATCTTTCCGCTTAATGTCTTTAATTTGAATGGATGTGAGATTGTTGCACCCAAAGCCGATGACAGTCTGAAAGGCGATACTTCCTCACCCAAATTAGAAGTTGCTCCAATTACTGAAGATATGGATCATCAATCAGATGTAGAAGAATCCAATGACGTATATTCTGATAGTGATTATGTTGTATCCGATAAATCATCCGATGATGACGACGATTCAGATTTTGATGCTGTTGTCTCTGATTATGAAGCTGATTCTGATGTATATCCCATAGAATTCATATGGTACTACAGTAAACATTTTTAAGTTTATTCAGTTAAAATATATTATGTCTGATTCTTTCATTGTTAAATGTTTGTTACAATTAAAAATTTGTTACTTTGCTTAAATACATTATTTATTTGTTATTGATTATTTTTATTTTATATTTTTAAGCGTCTGAATGCGAAAGTGGCGTTATTATCAAGGATTGATAGATCATTGAAGATGACAGTTCAAAATCTGAATGGAGTTGATACTGTAATTGACTTTCGACCGGAGAAGCATGGCAGGGGATTTAGATACGGGGCTTGTCAATGGACCAAGAAGTTCACCAAGCCCAATGGTATCTACAGAAATATGAAATGCAAATTTGTCTACTCTACAGACAAAGCCAAGCTGATCTTAAAGAAAGTCTCCAAATAGTTATGATTGTTGATATTTTCTCATGTGAGGCGAAGTTATGCGATGGTGATGTATGAAACTTGTATATTTCCAAACTTCTGAATATTTAAATTATAATCATGTATGCTTATCTTGTTAGTTATATTAACTTAAATTTTTGTTGTACATTCATTATATTTTAATTGGATCTTCATGATACATCACAACATGAATTATACTCTGCAAATTTATAGCCAATCATCGACAATTAAAAGGCGAAACTAATTTATGGTTGATCATTGTCATAACTTCACTTGAATTATACTCTACAACCTCTAATTACAAATAACAGTCTTTTAACATCTACAACTAAAGGGATACACTCAACATCTCTTTAGCTAAAGTCTGCCAAACCCAAAGCTCTATTGAAAACAAAATCTGTTGAAGCAAAGTCTGTTGTTCAAAACAACCTCTGCTAATAAACACAAAGACTTTTGAAGCAAAGGTCTACCAAAAGAAACCTCTATTGATGAATACAAAAGTATCATTAAGCTAACATCTGTTGTGGCTTAACAGAAGATGTTGTTCAACAGGAGAGAAAACTGAGTCGATGTTAACCAACGTTCCCAGGTTGTTTACGAAAACTCTCCTACGACATGGGTTCAGCTGAACTTGATGTTGAACCAACGTCTCAAGAAAGTCTTTTTTTTTTTATTTTGCAAAAGGTTTTAAGGAAAAATTGGACTCATGAAAGCTCCCATTGGACATGGAGTTAAGCTAGTTCGATGTTACCTCCACATTGTGTGGAATTTCACTTGTCCCATGGTTTTAATAAAAGTTTTATAAAAATCAGTTTTAACCGTTTGAAAAGACAATTTAGCATCGAGCCCCACTTGGCACCTTCCCACGGAAGTTCGTTAATATGATCAAAACATTTATATATAGGAAGTACCAGCGGCGTATCCACCATGTTCCTCCCATATTACTTCCGTTTCATTAGGCGGTGTCATGTGCGCCGATACGACACGGATAGAATTGCGCTCACTCGGTTCAATCGATAGAAAGTCAGACCGAGTATAAGATAGAATTGAATAGGTTAAACCGGCGAGTTGAATTGCTAACGTAGCTTCAACAGTGTGCGTGAGTAGCCTGATGACACAAAACATTTATGTGTCGTGTCTGGGTAGGCGTCGAGCGATAAGTGATAAGCGAATAGTGCGTTTTCGATTAGATTCCACTTTGAACCCACATGGCACGTTTCCACGAGAGTTTGCTAACATGGTGAAACACCACGTTTAACCAGGTTAGTTTTGCCTCGTGAACCCTCGTAACATATCGTGTATTACTCAGTCAACTTGCAAGAACGATGGACTTTAGCAATTTCGAAAAACAATCAAGGTTCATCTTGAACGAATATCTCAGCTTGAAATTGAAGCTGAGAATTCAAGAAACAAAATAGATGAGCTTGAAGAGAAATTGAAAGGTTTTGAGATTTCGTCATCAACACCAGATTATCCTTGTCCAAAACCGATCAATTCCGTTCCAATAAGTGACAATGTCACAAACTTTGGTCAAGTCAAAGTTGAAGATTGTGATGAGAAAACTGATGATGAAATTGAGAAAAGAAAAATATTTTTGAAATTAAATGAAATGTTTAAAGAAACTGTTTTACATTCTACTGAGAAAGGTGAATGCTCAACGCAAAAACCTGTAAAGAAGAATGTGGAACAAAAACAAAATGATAAAAAGCCAGAAAATTTTCAAAAAGAAAATAAAAGTTCATCAGTTCAATCATCCAATCGAGATAAAAAACCACAAAAATTAGAAAATCAAAACTCAAAAATTGTTGGTAATAAGTGGTGCAGGTTTGACCACAGTGCTTCAAAGTCAAATCCAGCTTTCAGGAAGGATGATGATCACCACAAAGCCAGACAATGCTATGATCTGAGTGTTTGGTGTGATAGTGGTGATTGGTATGATAACAGAGTGTGTTATACTTGTGGTGTTCGAGGACACATTGCTGTTAACTGCCAGAATTGGAGTTATGAGACGAGAAGATGCTATAATTTCCAAATCAGAGGTCACATTGCCAGGGATTGCCCAATGAGATCAAAGGGAAGATCGAGGGCTGAATCTCAGAAAATGGCAAAGAAGAAACCAGTCAAAGTCGAAGCAAAGCCCAAAGAACAAAAGGTTCAAGAACCTAAAGTTCAGGAAATGAAAGTGAAGCTTTCTCAAGGGCAAAAAGACAGACTGAGAAAGAAGAGGAAAAAGGCGAGAGAGTATCTGGAAAAGATATTGTCCTCGGGTTCATCTGTTGGTAAAAATAAGAGTTCTGATGAATCGCTTTCCTCGACTGCAAAGTCAAGCAAGACGAGTTCATCAGATACAAATTTGAGGACAGAAGAGAGAAAGAAGAAGAAGAAAGTTGTTGGCGATGAATCTGACTCTTCAAAGTCAGACAAGCTAAGTTCAGGCAATGAATCTGGTGTGGTAAAGCCAGAAGAGCCAGTTGTTGAGGTAAAAACTAAGAGTTCTAGTCTAACAATGGATGAGGCAAATTTTCCACCATTGTTGAACAAGAATTCAAAATCACCCAAGGACAGTCAGGCTTGGGTGAATCTATTTAAATGAAAAAGAAACACGTGTTTAAAACATTTTTCAGCAAGAAATACTGGTGAGTGAATCCTAGTTTAATCAAAACAGTTTTAACATTTTAACAAGATTGAGGGCGATCTCGCAATTACATTTGTTTATATCTACTTTAATTACCACACACGGTTGTCACACCCCGAATTTCCACGTATTACCGGTGGGCCCGGTGGGGAGTATCGTGACGTAGTTGATATCATCATAGTCAAACAACACAATTTAAATGCACAGCGGAAACAAAAGATGAATCACATTACAAACCGAATAAAAAGTAATATCAAAGTATTACAAACGGACTGTAAAGGATCCACAGGCGGATCAAAAGATAAAAAGATCATTGTTCAACAGACTTTAACATCTTAAGCTTGCAAGACTCTTTAGTGATGCTAGGAGTAGCCAGCCTATTCCGTTTAGTACCTGCACTTAGCATTTTTTGGGAAAATACGTCAGTTTACACAGGTAAATACAATTAACCGACTCAGTTTGAAAACAGTTTAAGAAAATTGATTTGAATGCACAAGGCACAAAATATCTTTTATAACTTGGGACAATTATTTAAAAATAATTTTGTATACAGTTTTACTTATTTGTCGTCTGTCAGGGCCGGTTAGAAGAGCCGGACAAGATTAACTGACACGCCACAGGTATAATGCCCACAAGGTTGATTCCTTAAAGTGGGTTACCAGTTTTTACATATGCAACTGTCAGGTGTATGCCTACACCCCGTGCTTAGGTCGTGGCCATTTCAATGAATGATGCCAAGGATATCCGGGACATGGTCATTAACCCCCAAGGGCCATATACCAAATAAAACAGATTAAAACGGGTTATGTAAATATATTAATCACAATCCAATTTAAACAACTACATACCCGACCAAGCGGTATTATTATAATACCGTATCCCAAGCCCGTTTATGGGGAAATAAGTTAAAAGTATTTGCCTGAGCAAGTATATCTCACAAACAGCGAGTGCAAGTAGCTTTTACTGGGCTCCTAATCTGGAACGAAGGTTTTGATAACCTATTAGATTCCTAACGGGTCTTAATTAAGTCTAAACTTAGACCGGTTAGTTTTAAAGGAAGATACGGTTCAAAACGCATGATTAGGCGAAGACCGGATTAGAATGTGTTTTAGACCCGAAAAGTTTAAAGACTTGTATAATATGGGTAAACTAAACACATTCTGGATTTTGAGATAAAAAGATAAGGAAGATAAGGTTTGACCTGTTTCGGTCAATTTATGCAAACTAGTTACATAAACCGAACCGAACGCGAAAAATGCATAACGGGTAACCAAATGAGTCATGAACAGGTTTCCTAAGTTAATATGCCTTAAATATGTTGTGATATCAGTAAGATACCTTCCATTATGCCTAAAACAAATTTAAACTCAAACTATGTCCCGTAGGGGTATTTTGGTCATTTTAAAGCTTATAAAAGAGTTTAAATATAAATCTGAGTTTTAGGTCTGATATATTCAGTAAAAATACTTATTTTATAAGTCATAACAGTAGGGTATGGCATATATGTGAAATTTACCTTTTATAACCAAACTATGCGCCGTAGGGGCATTTTGGTAATTTCACATAAGCTTTAAAGGTCAAAATTTGAAATCTGAGTTTAAAACTTATGCTTACTGTTAAAATATAAAAATTTGCTTAAAACATCAGTAGGTATAAAGTCTTATATGAGAAAAATGGTTTTAATACATACTATGCGTTTTAAACGCGTAAAAAGACGGTTTTAAGCGATTTCCAGGTTTTTAAAGAAAAGCTGATATTTTTATCATTCCAGAAGACTCAAAATATCTTATTTATTATATAAAATCAGTAGCAAAAGGTTTGGTATCAAAATATTATGTAAAACTCATTTTATAGGCCAAAAGGGCAAAACCGACAATTACCGAATCAAAGCTATAACCCTATGTTATGCTCACTCTAAAAATAAATAAAAATCTTCAAAAATCCCAAAATATTATTTTACATCAGTAGGTAAAAAGTTTGGTATCAAAATTGGGTTTATATAGGCTTTATGCTAATTACGCCGTTTAATTAATAAAAAGCTTTCTAATTACGCTATTGAGCATAACTCTTAATCTAGACCTCTAACTGATGTGAAAATTTAGGGACATGTTTATAAATCAGTAATAAAGATTATTGTCCACTCACATTTTCAAAATTCTTGTTTTAAGGTCAAAAGGGCATTAAGGTGAACATTTAGACATATAACGGAAACATGCATATGAATCGAATAACTAATGAACCAAGTTGTATAACCTCAGAGGGTTACACTAATCTATAACCTGGTCCTAATAGAGCTTTAACGCATGTATAAACTATGCTACACTGGGTCAGAACTGAAAGTCAAAGAAAAAGTCTACTTTTGCGACTTTCGGTTCCGAACCGAGCTTAAACTGAAAATTGTCGGGTTAAACATGTTTAGACATGTTCTTACATTAATTACCAAGTTATATGAGTGATAAAACAGGTTTCATGGCTTCTACATTGCTAATTATGTGTTTATTTGAAAATTAGCTTTCTGTTGACTTTTTATATTCAAGTTTGACCCGACAATTGACCTAGTTAGAGTGGGAATCAGAGAGTGCCCTATTAAGGGTTTATTACCCACATAATTACCAACTCATAGGTACTTTCAATTCGAGATTTGACTGGACAAATTGTGAATAATCACGAAGTCAAACCTTAATTACGACGGTTTGACTTTAGGCTATTAAACTAAGTAAAACTGAATTAAGAGAGGTTAAGGACACTTACTGAAGTCCTATGCACGACTAATGATCTCTAGGAAGTGGCCTTGAGCTCCAGGAATCTCCAAAATTTGAGTTATGAAAGTTTTCAAAGTGCAAGTTCAATGTTGCAACTTAGAATTTCTTATATAGGGGATTAAATGCAACAAGATGGTGCCAAACAAGTCTATGAGGTGATTCCAGATCATTACAAGTGCCCCTAATGCATGTAATACCATTGGAGGTGTCCCTGGAATCGAATTCAGGATTTGAAAGGCGGTGGAACAGGGTTTACAGGCACCTGCCAATGTTTTCTGTCGCTGGCATGCTCAGGCGGCCCGCGTAAGAGTCCCCAGAAGTCTTACGCGGCCGGTATGAGGCCCAGGTCAGGTTAAAACAAGTTTCAACTTTTGCACTTTAGGTCCCTGATCCTTTTTGAAGTGGTTTTAACCTTTTATTTTGCACTTTTAACCTTCCAAATTGATTTTTAAGGACTCCAAGACATAACCAAACTTTGTTAAGTCCTTGGTTAGTTTTATGATCACCCGAAAAGTCATAAATTTCAACGTTGACGCTTTTAACCCCTCATATACGAATGTTAGCATAACTTCTTCATACAATATCGAAACCTTGTGAAATTTTTATCACTTATTCTCGTGAGCATAATTAATCGTTACAAAGCTTCGGGTTCGCTAAAAGGTCACTCAAAGGTATAACTTAAACATGTTGATACTTTTAACCATTGCATTTTGTAATCTTTCACTTTCTTCCACAAATGGCTTCATACGCTTCATAATTCATTCCTTTAAGGTTGCAAACGTCGTGTAGGGTTGTTGAAAGGTATAATTATCAATTGTTGACACTTTAAATCCTTTTACACACATACTTCAAAAGGTGCAGCTTGAATACTGGAATGATAGCTATTGTTGTATGAAAATTCAATCAATGGAAGATGATCATCCCAACTTCCTCCTAAGTCAATAACACAAGATCGTAGCATATCTTCGAGTGTTTGTATAGTACGTTCACTTTGACCATCCATCTGAGGATGATATGCTGTGCTGAAGTTCAATCGAGTGCCTAGGGATTGCTGAAAGCTTTTCCAGAAATGCGATGTATACCTCGTATCTCTATCAGAGATGATAGATACTAGCACTCCGTGGAGAGATACGATCTCATCCACATACAGCTGAGCTAACTTATCTGAGCTGTGTGTTTCCTTAATAGGTAGGAAGTGGGCTGACTTAGTCAGTCTATCCACTATCACCCAAATAGTATCATTTCCTAGTTTAGTCTTTGGCAACTTGGTGATAAAATCCATAGTCACCATTTCCCACTTCCAGGTGGGAAGTTCAGGCTGTTGTAGCAAACATGACGGCTTTTGGTGCTCAGCTTTAACTTGTGCGCACGTCAAACATTTGGCTACATAGGTAGCTATAGACTTCTTCAAGCCTATCCACCAATAATTTGCCTTCAAATCCTGGTACATCTTGTCACTTCCAGGATGAACGGAATACTTAGAACTGTGGGCTTCTTGGAGGATAACATCCCGTATTCCTCCATAGATTGGAACCCATATTCGTCCATTTAATCTTAGGATTCCATCCTTACCATATGATAACTGTTCTGCAGTGACTCTCAGTTTTTCATTTGGATAGTTAGCTTCTAACATGGCTTCCTTCTGCGCGGCTAACAGTCTATCACTCAAACTGTTCTTTAATTCAATGCTCTTGGCATTGATTCTTATGGGCTTAACCCTTTCCTTTCTGCTCAATGCGTCGGCGACCACATTCGCCTTGCCTGGATGGTACCGGATTTCACAATCATAATCATTCAGTGTCTCCATCCATCGACGCTGTCTCATGTTCAGATCCTTCTGATTGAACAAGTGTTGAAGGCTCTTGTGATCAGAATAGATCACACACTTGGTACCATACAAATAATGCCTCCATAGCTTTAGTGCAAATACAACGTCACCCAACTCCAAGTCGTGGGTGGTGTAATTCTTTTCGTGCACTTTTAGTTGTCGGGAAGCATAGGCAATAACCTTGCCTTTCTGCATGAGCACACACCCCATACCAGTGTGTGATGCGTCGCAGTATACTACAAATTCTTCTATTCCATCAGGCAATGTCAACACGGGAGCATTGCTCAGTTTCTGCTTAAGTATATCAAATGATTCTTGTTGCTTAGGACCCTAATCAAACTTAATATTCTTTCTAGTCAACGAAGTTAGGGGTGCTGCAATCCTTGAGAAATTCTCAATAAAACGTCTGATCCTGCCAGTCCCAAAAAGCTACGAATCTCTGTGGGCGTCTTCGGCTCTTGCCAATTCATGACAGCTTCAACCTTAGCGGGATCCACCTGGATACCACGCTCACTAACCACGTGTCCAAGAAACTAGACTTCACGAAGCCAAAATTCACACTTTGAAAACTTCGCATAGAGTTTCTCTTGTTGAAGCAGTGAAAGGATACAACGAAGGTGCTTCTCATGGTCAGCTCAATTCTTCGAGTAAATAAGAATATCATCGATGAAAACGATAACAAATTTATCTAAGTAGGGCTTGCAAACGCTGTTCATGAGATCCATGAACGCTGCTGGTGCATTAGTGAGCCCAAAAGGCATCACTAAGAACTCAAAATGACCATAACGAGTCCTAAATGCAGTCTTATGTACATCTTCATCTCTAACCTTCAACTGATGGTAACCAGACCTTAAATCAATCTTGGAAAAGTAACTTGCCCCTTGCAGTTGATCGAACAGATCGTCGATCCTGGGAAATGGATACCTGTTCTTGATTGTAAGCTTGTTTAGCTCACGATAATCAATGCACAACCGCATTGATCCATCTTTCTTCTTAACAAACAGAATAGGTGCTCCCCAAGTAGATGAACTAGGCCTAATAAAACCTTTAGCTAACAAATCATCTAGTTGGGTTCTCAGTTCTTTCATTTCCGTTGGTGCTAACCTGTAAGGCGCTCTTACGACAGACGCTGCTCCAGGGATGATGTCAATTCTGAATTCTACTTGCCTATCTGGTGGTAAACCAGGTAGTTCTTCAGGGAATACTTCTGGATATTCAGAAATGATAGGGATGTCTTCAACCTTGGGTTTTGGTTCATCGATAGTTACCTGTGCCATATAAATGACACAACCCTTCTTCAAACACTGTGACGCTTTAAGCATAGACATTTGCTTAGGCAACCCATACTGAGTGTCTCCCTGTATGGTAAGTGGCTCACCATACGGGGTCTTGATCACCACTTGTTTCTTATCACAAACAATCTGGGCTTGGTTATGAGATAACCAATCCATGCCTATAACTATGTCGAAACCAGCTAATTTTAAAGGAAGCAAGGATAACGGAAAGGAGTGGTTCCTAATGGATATAAAACATCCATCTAACACAGTCGAGGCTGTCTCTAAGGTACCATCAGCCAATTCTACCTCATATTTCACGCTTAGGGTTTTAACAGGTAAATTCAGCAACTTACAAAACTTATCATCGACAAATGACTTATCCGCACCCGAATCAAATAATACCCTTGCATAAACATCATTTAGAAGGAAGGTACCTGTTATCACATTATCATCCTAAACGGCTTCTCGTGTATCCATTCGAAAGACCCTCGCATTGGTCTTCTTGACCTCTTCAGGCTTTTTGGCATATTTAGGGCAATTGGTTTTGATGTGCCCTTTTTCGTTGCAGTTGTAGCACGTTGCATCCTTTATTTTCTTGCAGTCTAATGTCTTGTGCTCCTTGGATTTGCATAAACCACATGCAGACGGTTTTGACTGAGACTTGGATTCAAACCTGCATTTTCCAAAGTGACGTTTCTGGCAGGTTTTGCACTTTGGCTTCTCATCTGCTTGCTGACTACCCTTGCTAGACCCAAACTTCTTCTTGTGGTCTGTGTTTCCCTTATGCTTTGATTGGTGTTTTTTTAGGTACACGTTATTGAACACTAATTATATTATAATTGCACGAATATTAGTATAGAATATACTATTTTAGTTAGTATTTATATAATGTGGGTTGTTTAATATATGAGCTAAAATGGTGAAATTATATAATAAAAAAAATTATCCCACAAGAAACGTTCACTTGATTTGATTTATGATCATCATATGCATTTGATAATATTGATATCTTTTAATTGTATTTTTTTTTTATTATGTCAGGATGCATGTATATGGATGAGCAATTCATGAGTGAATTTATAAAAGTCACGTGAGGAAGTGAACTAATGTTTTGGGCTGAAAGAAAATGGAATTTGATGGGCTCTCATTGGTCCAAAATTCTAAACAAATCCATATGGGGAATGGTTTTGACGGCAACTTTTGAGGAATTCGGGGGTGGTTCGCATACAGGAGAGTATTGGACGGTTACGAAAAAAAAAGAATAATAATATCTTTTTCAAGTTAGTCAAGGGGGCATTGAAGGAGGAGACAACGGTTACAGGAGGGCCGCACATCACCCTTTTGGCTCTCGAACTCATCAGACATCATCATCTTTTGACGGCAAGAAGGGAGGAGGCAGCCGACATAGGCAGACACGAGGTTCGAACAAAATCACGTGAGGGTTTCAAGGATCACAACCGACATGCGCGGCTAGTCTCTTCGGATTCACCCCGGTGTAGGTAGTTGTATATTTCTAGGGTTTATGCATTTGTTCTTTGATTCGACTTTGTGACAACTTGTATTGATTTTTGAAACCATTGACAATAGTTTACATTTGTTTCGTATTCGTAAATTGTCGAACGATGTTAAAAGTTATGACTTTGCGAAATGGTTATGTGTAGTTATGCATTGTCGTGGTTAGGATTTACTTGTGTTGATTACAAAGTGTATTCTTGTCCGTTCTTCGGGACGTTGATAGTTATTGGCACCTAAGTCACGGTACACTAAATCCGCTAATCGTATGCAATTGAGTTGAATTAAAACTTGTAGGAACCCTAGGACTTACAATTACCGAAACCGGGTGTGAAACTTGTCTCTAATTCTTGTTTTAATCATTTAGTAATTTAGTTTACAATTTTAGTTAATCACACATTGTTTTAAGAATAACATCCAATTGTCGGTTCAATCCGATTCATTTTCCAATCAAATAGATTTATAAAAATTTGCAAGCTTCATAATCAATTTGTACATTTTTGTAAATAGTCTAACTAGTCGAACAGGTCATGCGATACTGACCACGTGCTCTTCGTGGATTCGATACCGACTTACCCTAGCTACCTAGGTTTAATTGGGTTTTTGACTGATCGGGACGACACGGTCACGTCAAAATGGCGCCGTTGCCGGGGAGCTAGTGCGCTTAGTATTTCATTGCTTGTTCGATTTTAGTTTAGTTTATTTTCTTTCCTTTTTCTTGTATACTTGTGATTTTACTTTGGGTGGTCGAGTTTGTTTCTCCAGGTACATGTTTTGCAGGTACCATCTTTCAATATGAATTGGGTAGATGATGATCCGTGTGAGTGTTGCGGAAGCGGAGAGCATTATTTAGAAGATTGCTCCGTTTTCCACACAAAAGTTCAAGCCAACAAGGATCGGGAAGATTACCACAGCGGACTGTATGATTATAGGAGGATGGATTATGGAGATTTCAATGGTCCATCCTCGCATTCTCCATACAGTAGACCACCACCACCCCCAAATTATCAAGAATACTACTATGCAGAGATGGGTTACCATTATGAGCAAGAACGGGGTTACAACAACTATGAACCCGACTTGCCACAATTCTTAAGTTATCAGGAGGAGTATGATGACTATTATCATGACTCCCCTCAACCGACATACGAGGAGCCTCAAGATTCATTACACTCTAAGCTCGACACGATCATGGACATGATGCAAGAAATGAAAAGGAAAGACGAGTTGAGAGACAGATCATTTGAGGCTTTGGTTATTCAGGTTGGTCAACTAACCGAGGAGATGGCCCAACTTAGGCGAGACCAAGAGGTTTGGGCTAATGGTACAATAGTAGATGGTGAGGTGGTGGAAGAGGTTATCGATCTTCCCGAGCAAGAAAATGAATGTTTGAACCGAGCGGAAGACATCACACCGCGAGACGAGTCGGATCCGAAAGATGCCCACGTTCATATCCATCCTTCTCCCATACTTATCACTCCAACCGACAAAGTTGGGGATGCGGGTTCGGGTATAAGGATTCGAAGGGTGGCGTTGAAAGACATAGGCCAGTTTAGTAAGAAGCGACCCCAAAGTTGTACAATATGCATGCCGAGCAAAATAAAAAGAGAATGGATCCGGCATGCCAAATACCGAGCGTATGTAGGCAACTCGGTAGGAAAATGTGCACTTGAACCACCATGAGAGGCAAATCAGGTATAATTGTTGTAGAGTTTGTACTATTATTCGTTTTATTTTTATTTTTTTTTCTTTTCTTAGTTAAATGAACTTTGTGGGTGTGTTCCCTATATAACCCTCACGAGACCTCTCGTCCTCCCGAGCTATCGGGAGGTTTAAAAGGGCTTGTTGCATAAGCTAAATGCAACCGTGATTCCTACGAAAGTGAGTTAGGTTTGTTATTGTTGTAAATTATTTTTCTACATAAATCAAAGTAAATTAATGTATGACTTGGTAATATTTTCATAAAAGTGGTAGAACTAGGTAGCTAATAAATTTTAATGGTTGTGAGAAGCATGCTTCTACACAAGGGTTAAGATTTGTAGGTACATTATGTTCGTGGGACGACCGCTTTCTTGAAGAGAAGAAGAGCACACGAGGAACGAGCTCAAACAAAAAAAAATCAGGTGCATACGTTTCTTTTTACCCTTGATTCTTACTTTAGTAATAAGTGGATTGTATTTTGTATTTTATTTTTTCGGGGTGAAATTTTAGGGGAATTAGCCGTGTCACATCCCTTGTGCGTTTAATACTCTAGTTCTTACACATTGAGGACAATATGTACCTCAAGTGTGGGGATGGGGGAGTAGTAAAAGTTTTAGATTTTGACCCGTTCATTTAAACACTAAACATTGAGGACAATGTTTACCTCAAGTGTGGGGATGGGAGAAAATTTCAAAAATTTTTCAAAAATATCTTGTTTCAAAAGCGATCTTAAAAGCACAAGTAACTAAGTCAACGAGGGATGTCACAACCCATTTGGTCTTTTGTCATGGTCAAGTTCAAATTAATAGCATGACGGGTATTTAGCGGGTGGTTATTTGGGAATAATCCGCCTAAGAAACTAGTATTTTATGCATGTCACATACCATACCCTTATACGTGAGGTTTGAGCCACTTTTATATCATAGATTTACATTTATATGTTTCTTTGTTTGAGTGGACCATTAGTCGCGTATTGTAGAACTTGCAACTTTTGATACGTTTGAGACTATAGACCGAATACAAGCACGAGAATGATTAAGGCATTAGGTAAACATTTTCTCTTAAAACCATTTATCTATCCTTACCCGAACAAATCCCCTAGTCGCCCATTTTGAGCCTAAACCTTTCGTTTGACCACCCTATAGCCCATAACCCTTAAACCTTTTTTTTTTTTTTAAACCAGTGTGATGAAAATTCGATTATAGGAACTTAAGTTTGTTTAGTTGTTATGATTCAAAAAAAAAAAAAAAAAAAAAAAAAAAAAAAAAAAAAACAGAAAATGTTGCGAAAAAGATTGAAAAAGCTTTGAGAAAAACACAAAAAGAAGTGTTAGTAGTTGTTGAATAAAAGGCTTAAGTTGTTGCCTTGTAGTGATGTTTATAGTCTACTTTTGTTTAGAATAGTATTTTGTAATAAAAATCGAATTTTCATCACTTTATCCACTTTAAAAATATCCTATTTCCTACCATTCGCCTAGCCTCAATACAACCCTTCAAAGACCTTTTGACTTGTGCTTAGTATTCGTGTTCGGTGGTGGAGAATGATTGAGTTGCAAGCATATGCGGATATGTGTTCTAATTGGTTTTGAGTGATTACTTAAAAAGTGCTAATTCATTATCTAATTAGCCAAATTTTAAACCGAGTGGAGAGAACATTGTGAGGGATGTGCATGATTTATTGGTTTCAAGGGCGGGTTAATCTTGGATAACCATTTTATATGTGATTATTCACTTTATCATTAAATAATTCGTAAATTGTAAAAAGTTTGAACCGGGTATGACTTTAGACCTTAACTTACGTCTCAAAAATGGGAAGTGTGTTTCTTGTTCGACCCACGTCAAAGTGAAAAATAGATTTGCTTGAGGGCAAGCAAAAGACAAGTGTGGGGATGTGATTGGTGTTTTTTTAGGTACACGTTATTGAACACTAATTATATTATAATTGCACGAATATTAGTATAGAATATACTATTTTAGTTAGTATTTATATAATGTGGGTTGTTTAATATATGAGCTAAAATGGTGAAATTATATAATAAAAAAAATTATCCCACAAGAAACGTTCACTTGATTTGATTTATGATCATCATATGCATTTGATAATATTGATATCTTTTAATTGTATTTTTTTTTATTATGTCAGGATGCATGTATATGGATGAGCAATTCATGAGTGAATTTATAAAAGTCACGTGAGGAAGTGAACTAATGTTTTGGGCTGAAAGAAAATGGAATTTGATGGGCTCTCATTGGTCCAAAATTCTAAACAAATCCATATGGGGAATGGTTTTGACGGCAACTTTTGAGGAATTCGGGGGTGGTTCGCATACAGGAGAGTATTGGACGGTTACGAAAAAAAAAGAATAATAATATCTTTTTCAAGTTAGTCAAGGGGGCATTGAAGGAGGAGACAACGGTTACAGGAGGGCCGCACATCACCCTTTTGGCTCTCGAACTCATCAGACATCATCATCTTTTGACGGCAAGAAGGGAGGAGGCAGCCGACATAGGCAGACACGAGGTTCGAACAAAATCACGTGAGGGTTTCAAGGATCACAACCGACATGCGCGGCTAGTCTCTTCGGATTCACCCCGGTGTAGGTAGTTGTATATTTCTAGGGTTTATGCATTTGTTCTTTGATTCGACTTTGTGACAACTTGTATTGATTTTTGAAACCATTGACAATAGTTTACATTTGTTTCGTATTCATAAATTGTCGAACGATGTTAAAAGTTATGACTTTGCGAAATGGTTATGTGTAGTTATGCATTGTCGTGGTTAGGATTTACTTGTGTTGATTACAAAGTGTATTCTTGTCCGTTCTTCGGGACGTTGATAGTTATTGGCACCTAAGTCACGGTACACTAAATCCGCTAATCGTATGCAATTGAGTTGAATTAAAACTTGTAGGAACCCTAGGACTTACAATTACCGAAACCGGGTGTGAAACTTGTCTCTAATTCTTGTTTTAATCATTTAGTAATTTAGTTTACAATTTTAGTTAATCACACATTGTTTTAAGAATAACATCCAATTGTCGGTTCAATCCGATTCATTTTCCAATCAAATAGATTTATAAAAATTTGCAAGCTTCATAATCAATTTGTACATTTTTGTAAATAGTCTAACTAGTCGAACAGGTCATGCGATACTGACCACGTGCTCTTCGTGGATTCGATACCGACTTACCCTAGCTACCTAGGTTTAATTGGGTTTTTGACTGATCGGGACGACACGGTCACGTCATGCTTCTTCTCAGACCGTTGTGAGTTATCATCCTCATGTTTTCTCTTACTTTCTTCCGAGTTCTTAAGCGATCTCAGCCTGACCGCATCCAAAGTAAGGGACAAAGATAGATCAGCTGCCGACCTAAAAGTAGCAGGTCGGGATGCCTTTACACTGGCTTTGATCTCTGGGGCTAAACCTCCAATGAAACGATCTATTCGCTTGGGCTCCGGTGTCACCAAATATGGAACCAGTCGAGACATGGTATTAAAGCTAGTAAGGTAAGTCTGACAGTCTAGGTTTTTCATCACCAGAGATAAGAAGTCTGACTCAATCTTTTCAACCTCATGCTGAGGGTAGTAATTCTCTTTGATGAATGAAACAAACTGATCCCAAGACAGATTGTACAATGGAATCTTCCCAGTAGCCTGGATTAGAGACCTCCACCAGGCTAGTGCTTCACCTTTAAACGACTGAGATACATACTTCACAACATCCCTATCAGCACAACCACTAATGTCAACTACGGTGTCCATCTCGTCTAACCACGTCATGCAGTCGATAGCTCCTTTTTCCCCAGTGAAATCTCGGGGTTTACAGGATACGAAATACTTATAGGAACAACCCCTAATATGTGGTTCTTGATCGAGTACAATCTTCTTCGACGGAACACTATGCTGATTTGATGATGTCGATCATCCTCTTTCTTAGATGGTGGCCTTCTATGAGCCTCAGAATGAGTCTTAGGGTGAGGTTTGGAATGAGGTGCCGATAGGGTCCTGCTTCGAGTCCCGCTAGATTCATTAAACTGCCGATCCATGGCTTTAGTAACAGCATTATCTATTAGTGCTTGAAGTTCCGCACCAGTCACATTGATCCTGGTAGTGTCATGATTTTCCCGAGGGTGACTGTTTATTTCTTCAGACTCTGCCATGTAGCTTGATGGCTACATAAATTGATGATAATTATTTATTCAGAAGTCAAATACAGTAATATCATTCTTGATGATTTATTAACCATGGTATTAATAACCATATTGGTTAATTTGTTAAATATTATTCATTCAGGATTTTTATTATAATAATCCCTTGTTTTAATTAAATTATAATAATAGCACAAAAAGGCTAAGTCAACAAGGACAATTTAAATTATAAGCCATGGTTTTATAGAATCAAGGCATTAAGGCTTGAACATAGTTCATTACCTTTTCTTGACAGGGAGTTGTAGACCACCACTGTCTTTAGTCTTATATGACAATGATTATGGCTCGTAGGACCTACATCACAAATGGATGTTTAAATAATAAAGAAGGATTTTGAATAATCCAATGTAAGGATGACACGTGTGATTTTTACGAATCAGGTTAGCCAGGAATGTTAACATGTTTTCAGATGTTAACAAGGATTTGAATCTTTTTAGACAGGTTTTACCATCATGGCCAGGTCTTATAATGACACGTAGGCTAGGTTATACCTTTTAAGATTCTTATTGATATTTAACGCTGAGTAAATCCTAAATTGAGATGTTAACCAGGATCTGAATCTAATTGAGGATCTACCATCATGGCCCTGTCTTAAAATGACACATGGGCTAGGTTTTGTCCTTTTTAGATTTTATATTATAATGACAGATCTTATAAAAGGAATGATAATTTTTTTTTATTTCATAATTTATGTTTATGCATATAATTGACAAAAATGAAATTTTAAATTAAACCATTCCACTACAAAATTTAAAGAGTACATGTTTGCCCTAAACGGGACTTAAAAGAAATAACTTGCCCACGCAGGGGCTAAACTGAAAAGACATGCCCACGCAGGGGCTAAACAAAAACTACAAGTCCTCGCAGGGACTGATTACAGAAACAGATGTCCACGCAGGGACTAGTTTGAACAATAAAGAAATACAAATAAACAAATAAAGGATTTAATGATCCTTTTTGCTCTTCCCCTTGATTAAACTCGCCAGAACTTTAAGAAAACCACGGTTGTTCCTACGCTCTTCTTGGACCTCCGGCTCAACCTTTCGAGAACCTCCTATTGTCGCTCTGGTGGTATCAATTGTGGCTGCGGCGGCTGCTGATGTGGAGGTTGAGGAGGTGGCGGTTGTTGGTACCCATAAGCTGGGTATCCGGTTTGGTAGGAGGATGCGTAAGGTCCTTCAGGATGAAGGGCATTGTAGTTAGCTGCTACAAAGTATGGGTCAACACTGGGGGCATTATAGTCGTTATACCCTGGGTAGGCAGGCTCCTCAAAGGGGTTGTATGCCGCTGCACTGGCATACGTAGGAATTGGGTTATCATAACCCATTGGTGGCGGTGCGACTGGCGCAGACTCCACCTCTGAAACAGGGTTAGAAGGCCCACCCATTTGTGGGTCTTCATATAGTGGCGGGTAATGGCTGCCACTTGAAGGTTGATGAGTGCTGATACGGACTCCCCCTCGCACGGACATCCGTGCGGTTGATCTCCTATGCCTCGGTGGCTCCGGAGGCTGTTGCGGCACTGGTGGTGGTGGCGGTGGAGTGACCGCTACAAAACGGGAATCCTCAGAGGGATCCTGCTATGGCTGCTGCTGCTGATGCGGAGACGAGTGATAACTGGGAGTAAACACCCAGTCGTATTGGGTAAACCTCGCCTCGTAGCTGTCGGGACCACTATAAGGTGATCCAAGAAAGGGTGACCCATTCGAAATCTCGATGGGGTGCATAGGTGTTCCGGTTGGTGGCTCAGCAGGTTCCGGATCCTCTTCCATATCCATGGAGAAATGGTCCTCCGGTCCCAACGGGTTATAACCCATTGGTTCTTCAATTAGGTTTGCCAGGTTGAACTGGCTTTGGAAGTAGGGTGTTGGGTCGTTGAAAGGTGAGTTGGGGTTTTGCAGGGGTATGAACGAGTGATGTGAGTTTTGGGGCTCGTTCTCCGACTGAGGCCCGAAAGAATTTAGGTAAGAAGGTGAGGAGCTCAGCGAGACTGAACGCTCACGGGTTCTACATGGGTCCTCCAGTTTTCCTGAGGGCTTTTGCTTAATGAATCTGATGGAGTTCGTCGGTGTGATGGCCCGACCTCGTGATCGTTTGGGGCGATGCGTGGCCCATTGCCTCTACCTCTTCCTCGCATTCTTGGCGGCATTCTTTTTGAACCTATCAAAACAAACAAAGGACACAACAAAGAAATATAAAGGAAAAAATTAAAATAAAACAAATTTGGATTAGTCCTAAGTTCTTTGTCTAGACTCGGAAGTCGATGAATGTGCAACTGTGTCATTGATATTAAAAACAAAAGCCTAGTGTTTAATTCACTCAATGTTGGCTCCGATACCAACCTGTCACACCCCGAATTTCCACGTATTACCGGTGGGCCTGGTGGGGAGTATCGTGACGTAGTTGATATCATTATAGTCAAACAACACAATTTAAACGCACAGCGGAAGCAAAAGATGAATCACATTACAAACCGAATAAAAAGTAATATCAAAGTATTACAAACGGACTGTAAAGGATCCACAGGCGGATCAAAAGATAAAAAGATCATTGTTCAACAGACTTTAACATCTTAAGCTTGCAATACTCTTTAGTGATGCTAGGAGTAGTCAGCCTATTCCGTTTAGTACCTGCACTTAGCCTTTTTTGGGAAAATACGTCAGTTTACACTGGTAAATACAATTAACCGACTCATTTTGTAAAGAGTTTAAGAAAATTGATTTGAACGCAAAAGGCACAAAATATCTTTTATTACTTGGGACAATTATTTAAAAATAATCATGTATATAGTTTTACTTATTTGTCGTCCATCAGGGCCGGTTAGAAGAGCCGGACAAGATTAACTGACACGCTACAGGTATAATGCCCACAAGGTTGATTACTTAAAGTGGGTTACCAGTTTTTACATATGCAACTGTCAGGTGTATGCCTACACCCCGTGCTTAGGTCGTGGCCATTTCAATGAATGATGCCAAGGATATCCGGGACATGGTCATTAACCCCCCAAGGGCCATATACCAAATAAAACAGATTAAAACGGGTTATGTAAATATATTAATCACAATCCGATTTAAACAACTACATACCCGACCAAGCGGTATTATTATAATACCGTATCCCAAGCTCGTATAAGGGAAAATAAGTTAAAACTATTTACCTGAGCAAGTATATCTCACAAACAGCGAGTGCAAGTAGCTTTTTCCGGGCTCCTAATCTGGAACGAAGGTTTTGATAACCTATTAGATTCCTAACGGGTCTTAATTAAGTCTAAACTTAGACCGGTTAGTTTTAAAGGAAGATACGGTTCAAAACGCATGATTAGGCGAAGACCGGATTAGAATGTGTTTTAGACCCGACAAGTTTAAAGACTTGTATAATATGGGTAACTAAACACATTCTGGATTTTGAGATAAAAAGATAAGGTTTGACCTGTTTCGGTCAATTTATGCAAACTAGTTACATAAACCGAACCGAACGAGAAAAATGCATAACGGGTAACCAAATGAGTCATGAACAGGTTTCCTAAGTTAATATGTCTTAAATATGTTGTGATATCAGTAAGATACCTTCCATTATGCCCAAAACGAATTTAAACTCAAACTATGTCCCGTAGGGGTATTTTGGTCATTTTAAAGCTTATAAATGAGTATAAATATAAATCTGAGTTTCAGGACTGATATATTCAGTAAAAATACTAATTTATAAGTCATAACAGTAGGGTATGGCATATATGTGAAATTTACCTTTTATAACCAAACTATACACCGTAGGGGCATTTTGGTAATTTCACATAAGCTTTAAAGGTCAAAATTTGAAATCTGAGTTTAAAACTTTTGCTTACTATTAAAATATAAAAATTTGCTTAAAACATCAGTAGGTATAAAGTCTTATATGAGAAAAATGGTTTTAATACATACTATGCGTTTTAAACGCGTAAAAAGACGGTTTTAAGCGATTTCCGGGTTTTTAAAGAAAAGCTGATATTTTTATCATTCCAGAAGACTCAAAATATCTTATTTATTATAAAAAAATCAGTAGCAAAAGGTTTGGTATTAAAATATTATGTAAAACTCATTTTATAGGCCAAAAGGGTAAAACCAACAATTACCGAATCAAAGCTATAACCCTATGTTATGCTCAGTCTAAAAATAAATAAAAATCTTCAAAAATCCCAAAATATTATTTTACATCAGTAGGTAAAAATTTTGGTATCAAAATTGGGTTTAGATAGGCTTTATGCTAATTACGCCGTTTAATTAATAAAAAGCTTTCTAATTACGCTATTGAGCATAACTCTTAATCTTGACCTCTAACTGATGTGAAAATTTAGGGACATGTTTATAAATCAGTAATAAAGATTATTGTCCACTCACATTTTCAAAATTCTTGTTTTAAGGTCAAAAGGGCATTATGGTCAACATTTAGGCATATAACGGAAACATGCATATGAATCGAATAACTAATGAACCAAGTTGTATAACCTCAGAGGGTTACACTAATCTATAACCTGGTCCTAATAGAGCTTTAAGGCATGTCTAAACTATGCTACATTGGGTCAGAACTGAAAGTCAAAGCAAAAGTCTACTTTTTGCGACTTTCAGTTCCGAACCGAGCTTAAACTGAAAATTGTCGGGTTAATAATGTTTAGACATGTTCTTACATTAATTACCAAGTTATATGAGTGATAAAACAGGTTGCATGGCTTCTACATTGCTAATTATGTGTTTATTTGAAAATTAGCTTTCTGTTGACTTTTTATAATCAAGTTTCACCCGACAATTGACCTACTTAGAGTGGGAATCAGAGAGTGCCCTTTTAAGGGTTTATTACCCACATAATTACCAACTCATAGGTACTTTCAATTCGAGATTTGACTGGACAAATTGTGATTAATCACGAAGTCAACCCTTAATTACGATGGTTTGACTTTAGGCCATTAAACTAAGTAAAACTGAATTAAGAGAGGTTAAGGACACTTACTAAAGTCCTATGCACGACTAATGATCTCTAGGAAGTGGCCTTGAGCTCCAGGAATCTCCAGAATTTGAGTTATGAAAGTTTTCAAAGTGCAAGTTCAATGTTGCAACTTAGAATTTCTTATATAGGGGATTAAATGCAACAAGATGGTGCCAAACAAGTCTATGAGGTGATTCCAGATCATTACAAGTGCCCCTAATGCATGTAATACCATTGGAGGAGTCCCTGGAATCGAAATCAGGCTTTGAAAGGCGGTGGAACAGGTTTTACAGGCACCTGCCAATGTTTTCTATCGCTGGCATGCTCAGGCGGCCCGTGTAAGAGTCCCCAGAAGTCTTACGCGGCCGGTATGAGGCCCAAGTCAGGTTAAAACAAGTTTCAGCTTTTGCACTTTAGGTCCCTGGTCCTTTTTGAAGTGGTTTTAACCTTTTATTTTGCACTTTTAACCTTCCAAATTGATTTTTAAGGACTCCAAGACATAACCAAACTTTGTTAAGTCCTTGGTTAGTTTTATGATCACCCGAAAAGTCATAAATTTCAACGTTGACGCTTTTAACCCCTCATATACGAATGTTAGCATAACTTCTTCATACAATATCGAAACCTTGTGAAATTTTTATCACTTATTCTCGTGAGCATAATTAATCATTACAAAGCTTCGGGTTCGCTAAAAGGTCACTCAAAGGTATAACTTAAACATGTTGATACTTTTAACCATTGCATTTTGTAATCTTTCACTTTCTTCCACAAATGGCTTCATACGCTTCATAATTCATTCCTTTAAGGTTGCAAACGTCGTGTAGGGTTGTTGAAAGGTATAATTATCAATTGTTGACACTTTAAATCCTTTTACACACATATTTTCTCTGTTTGTCAACTTCAGTCCCTTATATTCAATCCATTACACGTTTAAAGCTCATGACACGTGTCTTTATTAAATTGGACATGAATTTACGAGGTGTTACAACGATACTGTCAATCCATGACTGGTGGTCGTGCTACTACTCACAATGTAGTAACAATTTTTGTATACAGAACCCCAACATACCGACGATAATTGTAGAATTACAAATACTCAATCACTTTGAAATATAATTTAAAATAATTGAGGTTTTGTAAAAATAGTTTACAAAAAGCAGATGTACTCACATTTGTAGGCTTAGGTGTTTCTACAGGCTTTCTGGTAATATTATAGCTTCCGGATAATAATATAGCTTCCTGGTTAATTTAAACAATGCACATGTGTTAGTAAAATAACCCAAATTGCATTAACCGTACAACTCGAGACAGAACTCCAATGACTGAGTCAGGCAAGGCCTTGACATGCATTACGGAGTCCTAAATCAATCGGGTGTAACACGAGACAGAATTCCAATGACTGAGTCAGGCAGAGCCGACATGCGTTACGAAAATCCTAAATCGATCGTGTAGGTAATAGCAGGGTTATTGTACTTACAACGAGGCAGAGCTTCGCTTGTTAGGGGGTTATTTGGCTATAATTTTCGCCTATAAGAAGTTGAGAGAGATTCAGAGAAAATGAACAATCAAAATGGCTGAGTTTAGCACTATTTATAGTTGTTTGACCAGTCTGTCGCGCCCCGCGACAGGTTCTTCTGCATCTTTTACACCCCGCGAGGGCCTTAAAGGCGGCGTGAAGGTTGCTGGGTCATCGGTGGTCTTGACACGTGTCCTGCCACATGGCACACTGGGTGTCCGCCAAGCAACAGGCTGTCGCACCCCGTGACAGCTTTGTCTTCGTTTGTCGCGGCCCGCGAGCGACGGGTTGATCTTGTTTTCTTTGATTTTCCTAAGTACGAAGGTATTTCGGGTCCATTTTTCATATACGGGGTACGTAAGGAACGTTTTAGGGTCACGTTAAGGATTCTAAGAGGGTCGTTACATACTCCCCACCTTGTTTTAAATCTCGTCCTCGAGATTTGGGCTACGATATATCCTCGGAGTTATGTTATGTCTCTAAGTTAGTAAGAACAGTATATCCAGGTGTCTGAGATAGAATTAAAATATAAAGATATCATAGTATAATTTGGAATTCAATGGTTCCAATTAGTTTCAGGAATCGATGTTAAATGAATGAGATGAAATGATACAATCATCAAGGTGACTAAGTTTCATAAATTAATCGAGACATGAGAATCGAAGGTAAACAATTTTTAGAAACAATGGGATTCAATGCCAGAAGAGAACTTTCTTTGATCATCAATTGAGGTAGATTCTGAATCAATAATCTCAATTTGAAAATAGAAGTATGAAAAATGATTTGTCAATGATCAAACCAGAAATCAGTGACGTCTATTTAAATGGCAGAGATACACCGGATAAAACAATAGAATTTAGTGTATCATTGTCTTAATACATAATTGCATCAAGACTACTTGAATGATGAGTCAAACGAATGACGTATAAATTGATATGATTAGGGTTTACTATTAACACAGGCTACAAATTCATACAGACACCGCAAGGTGTTTTTAGTGATTGAAAGAATTCAATGATTATGGTGACCGAACGAATTCACCATTCTCGACATTAACTGAAAGTTTCAATGAAGTGAATCTGGATATTCAAAAGATAGGATGTTCAAATGAAAGAACAATTGAATATCGTATGATTGATCAAAGATGTTGGAGGTACATTGGAATATATTATGAAATTATGTACCCTTATCCTAACACATAGTTGTGTTTAAGATGAATCAACAGAAGATAGATAATTTCGTACCTCAGGTGTGAAAATGAACTGAGTCCAAGTTTCAAAGAAATCGCCACCGCAAGGTGTAGTGTTTTAACAAATGATTTATTGGATTTGAAGACTTTAAATAAGTCTACTATGGTTCGACAAATGAAAGGTTAGTTGAGATTACCTCGAATATGATGATCTCAGTTCATCATATGGGATTTTGAATCTAAATATATATATGAACACGTTCAAAATACATTGAGCTTGGTTTGGACATATTCCAATAATGGATATATGTAGTTGGCAAGAGAAAGGTTACGATTGAAATTTGGTAAGAATCCTTGAAAAGAAAAGGAGTTCTTCCAGGAATTTTGCTGACTCGATATCAAGAGTCAACGTTTTTGCAATCATAGGGATTGTCAGAATTAGTATAACGAAATATTTATTCGATCTTGTGAATAAATGATCTTTTGAAGTGAAATTACATGCGTTACAAGCAATGCATGTGTGACATAGGAATTTGTCAAGAGATGAGACAAATGAGTGTTGGCTTTATGAAAGAAAAGTAAAGATCTATTATTAGTTTAGTTGGAACCAAAAGTTAACTAATACTTTTAGTAAACAACGAAAAGGCGTTTACTTTAGAATTTGTTGTTGCTTCCGAGGTCATAAATATTTATACGTTCTCCTTAGCTTCATCTGGGTTCATAGCCTTGTGGTCGGGAGCCTTGGATAATTTCGGATAGTAGGGACAGATATGACATGGATCTCCGCAGTTGAAACAGACGTTAGTTTTCTTTCTACATACTTCCTCTACGTGTCCAGCCTTCTTGCAAAAGTTACAGCGGTGTGTCTTCCTAGAATGGTGTCTTTTTGAACTCTTCTGGTTATAGTTGTTGCAGGTTGGTTGCGCGATTGACGATCCAGCTTCTTGGTTCTCTTCGGTTTTGTCAGAGCGAAATTTCTTATAAGAGTAACTATAGATTGTGGTTTTCTTTCGCTTGGAGGATGGAGTTTCGATACGATTATCATGGTCTCCATTGATACTAGGGCTAGGTTTGAAGTGATGAGTATGCTTACAACGTAAAGTAGGACTTTCGTTGATAGGCATAGAAATTTTAATAGCTTCAATGATCGAAGGTATGGCATCGATATTCCTTAAGCTATTATATTTTCTATAGTACTTTTATCCAAAGAGTTTTCATTACTAGCCTAAATTTCTTGATTACATTCTATTTCCTTTGACATCTTGCAAACATATTCTGATATAATTATCACAGAACTTAAATAATCATTCAGACATGTTTTGTTGCTCATATTACATTAGCACACTTGTAACTATACCCATCAGTATTATGCGTTAAAATATATATATATATATATATACATACATACAATCATATTATATTTTTAACATCTTCTTTTCCTATATATATCTTCTACTATAATATAGCAAAAGTTTATAATCCTATGTGTCAATCTCACAAAGCTCCTCATTTAATTTCATCCTATGTGTAATTTTCTAAGATTTTTTATTTTTTTTTATAAAGCTGATGTATCAATGTCCTGTTGCAAGAGCAAAGAGACATCTGCAAATCTCTGAATCAAAAAGTAGTCTGCAAAACTCCTTCACATCATCCCAGAATTCAAAATTTAGGAATCATGGATACGGGGTTTCTTTTTACACCAATCAAAAAACCCTAGACCTTTAACCTTTCTTCTTCAATACGTTGCAGACATTCCTCCGAAAACCATCTGATTCATTGCAAGATTGTCTTTCATTACTTAATATTACCTTTCACCCATCATTCTTTCACTTCCTGGAACTCTATTAACACAAACCCTAATGGCAAATCGTAATAGCTAAGTTAGTATGCGGCTTAAAATCTAATCTTCTACATCCTCAAAACACAGTCCAAAACCCTAGAGTTCATCATCGACGTCGTTCCACTTTCGTTTGTTCTAGAGATTGAAGATATTACACGAACATCGCTAAGCACAATCGACGACATCGGATATTTTTCATTACATTTGTGTGTGTGTGTGTGTTTCAGTACTAATTTTAAAGTTATGTGTTGTTTTCTTTCTTATATCATACACAAGATCTGCTTTGACAACTTTTAAAATCCTTGAATTTGATAAGCTTTTGGAAGTACTTCTGATCCGTTATCGTTAATTGTTTATGTTCATGTTGTTAGTTTATGATCTAGGTGTTTCCCCTTTTCATTATCCCTAATTTTTTTCAACTTTTCTTATTTATCAACAAAAAGCTGCTAAAATGTAAATTAGTTATTGTAATTTGTAACAGTAGCGATTAGGTTTAAATTTTCGACAAAATATACGAGATTGCTGTTGAAAATGGTAAAAAATGTTATTTCATTTTGACTTTGGAAAAAGAAATATGTAAATCAATCCTCTTTTATTTTTTCCAGCTAGCAAATGTGAGTTCGCATGTCCTAATCTTGCCTTTCTTTTGTGTTCTTTTTTTCTGTTTCGATATTTCATACTAACCATTTATGAGTTACTTGCTTGAGGTTTTTGGTTTCGTATTCTCGGTGGTGATGATGTCGAGAAGTAGGAGAGGACTTGTGATGGATTGATCGGTATATCTGATCTATGGTTTTTGCGAAAGGTACCTTATAGATGATCAAATTGATCAAAATATTTGATATATTGTTTTTGCTTTCTTGGTGGTTTTCTTATGTTTTGCGTTGTCTGAGATCAGAAGTGATCTTTGTGTTTTAATTTGTAGGGTAACAAGAGCCAACACAAAAAGTAGTCCAAGTGATTATTCTGAACAAATTTTTTAAAGGTAAGGTTTCTGATTCTGAATCCATCATGTATATAGATTCTAATAAATGCTAGGGGTAAGATGCAAGCATAATTTTCTTAATGTTATTCACATGATGTTTCTTTGTTCTTGCATTCTTTTTGTTACTGGTTAAAGTTAGACAACATGCATTTGTATAAAATTTGTTAGTATACTGAAAATGTCTTTTTATGATAGACTGGATATGTGTAACTTAATATATTTTGAATATTTTGACAAATTGTTGATACGAACCAATCGGATTGGTGATAAATAATCCGTTGAGTGGATTAAACCCAAAAAATATTAAAATAAATTTATAGATGTATTTTAAATTGTTAACTTTTAAACACTGTAATATAAGATATTTTCATCATCTATGGTCAAATTTGTTCAATTGATGGTCTAATTTGTTTAATACTCAAACCTATCGCTCACTAGATACGATACGGTGGTCATATTTGTTTAATCAGATTTGAAAAACTCAGATCCATTGCGATTGAGGGTCTAATTTATTAAAATATTGGTCATGGTAAACACGTCGCATAAGACTGTATCACGCATCAGTCGCATGTGCATCGCGCATTATGCGCTCCTGCTGTGCGCATTTTAAAACCAAGATCATGATTCGTCAACATTTTTCCTTTTATGGGTGTGAATTTGCTATGCATAGGAACACATAATTTGAATATTGATTATTTATTGACTTTGTATGTAGGATCATAGATGTGTATTGCATAAGTTGGATTCATATTCATCTTATGTGGTCTCTTTTTATTCATATGTTTTAGTTTTCAGGGGCATAAGGAATGGATCAATGAAGTTAACTTTCTAGGAGTGGTAAACCATCCAAATCTTGTGAAGTTAGTCGGATATTGTGCGGAAGATGATGAAAGAGGGATTCAAAGGCTGTTAGTTTATGAACTTATGAGCAATAAAAGTTTGGAGGATCATTTATTGGGTCGTGCGAAATCGCCTCTTTCTTGGATGACACGTTTACGAATTGCTGAAGGTGCGGCTCGTGGTTTGGCTTACCTACATTAAGAAATGGACTTTCAGGTTTTGTATTTTGATCTCTATTATTAGCTTATTTTACTTGGTTTATCGCCAAATAATTCATGAATGATGAATTAGGTAATAGTTATTGCCTATGCATGAGTAGTTTCTTCTGTAGATGTACTAACAAAAGCCTTTTGCATGAAGTTCCTACAATTGGGAAATATGAAGACTTCGGTTTTCTTAGGACTTGTATTAGGAAATAAACCAATTATATATTTCTATCTTTCATGCGTTTGAGGGAATCCAAATGTTTGCAGATCTTAATGTATGATGCAAAGAGTATGTTATCATACACATGATCCGGCCCACTAAGTCGTTTCCGGTCATTACTTATGAGATCCGTAACTCCGAATGTAAGAAAAGTAATGTCCTTTTTTAACTCGGGCCCTTTTGTCGCCGACTTGCCTTTTGTAAGTGCAACGGTGGAAAATGGAACAAACTGAAGCATGGGATCAAAACTATCAATCAAGTTTTCATAAAGTGATGGGACAACCAAGAGAGTTACATGCGGCCCTATTTCACTCGATCAACAACATGGTTTGGGCTACCAGTCGAGGGTGACTACTTCACATTTGTGTTGTTAGAATTAGAAGTAATCTGTTTTTTATTACATTTGTTAATGTTCGGTCAGTTTGTAACTTTATTTTAGGGGAACATCTTTGTTTGACTGACGGGTCAAAATGGGTTGGGTCACATTAGGGTGACATGTCAACGCCTTTTGTCCATTCTTTTAAAAAAATATTTTGTACATGATTTACTATTACTGAAAATATATTATCAAAAAAAAATGATATAAGATTTCTTTTTAATACGATTAAGAACATTGTAAGCATTTGAATACTATTGACCCATTTGTTCATTTCACCTTCTTTCTCCTGAAAAGACATATTATCCTAAGTAATTCAATTTCTGTTTTTTTTTTCTTCTTGCTAAGGTTTGCCAAACATGGGTCTTAGCATAAAGAGATATCAGGTTATAAATCATACAAAAAAAATACTTTTATACATATATAGATTTTTTTAACATAACACATAACCCGTGAAGATCACAGGTATATAACCTAGTATATATATATATATATATATATTTCAGCAAAATATAAGGAAAGTATATATATAATATATTATGTGCTATTTCCTTTTCAACGTAGTTACAGACGAGCTTTTGTTCTAATTTATAGGCTCGGTGTTTTACTAATAATGACTTTATATTTTCTCAACGTAGCTTATATTCTCAGGGCTCATGATTGGATAAATATTCGGGATGTTTGGTAGGAACTGTGGTTTAGAATTAAAGGTTTATATAAGATCCTGAGATTCTCAGTCATTGATTCTACTATTTTTCCCTTGGTGCTAATTCGGGTATCCTTAGGGTTTCTTTTAGGTTAACTATGGTTAATGGTTTGAAAAAATCATTTGGATAATTTCTAGGTAAACAGATAGATCTGTTTCTTCTGTTATATACAAAAATTTGCTTTTCTACAGAAAATATTTGATTATTATATTGTACGCATAAATTTTCAAATTTTCGGTAATAATAATATGTATGTATATATATATAATACCAAATTATTTATAAAAGTTCAATCATATAACTAATAGTATTAATTATTCTGCTTGTTCTCATAACTTTATTTTCTTATAATAACAATAGTAATTGAAATGAATTTTTGTTTTCATACTATTTTGAAATAAAAGGGTGAATAACTAAATTTAAATCAAAATATATAATTCTTACGGATTCCTTGGAATAATTTTAACAAGAGGGTTGAACCATATTGGTTGAAAATATTAGGACTTGATTCTTAATTTATCAATTTTATTTATTTAAAGAATCATAATACATAATACAAAGTTTGGCGTTTCTAAATTTGATCCTTATTGTATTAAGTAATGAAGTATTACTCTTATATCATATTATACATTTATATGAATCAAATATAGTTTAAGAAATGAGTTAAACTATAAAAAGATAAAATTCTTAAGTTATTTCTTTGTGGTATATATATATTACGTATATATATATTTTAAATTATACAGCTATACAGTACCAAATATTTTTGTACATATTTCTATTTTACGTATGAAATACCATTTGTTTCGTTATTATAATTTATGAAATATAGAACACTTATATATTTTTCGCACACTTTTCATGTGTATGTAAAGGTACATGTGCTTATATAATATAACAAAAGCATATGTAATAATATATAATATTTTCATAGTATCATTATGAAATTTCTGTTATAATAGTGTACTAAACAATAAACATGTTTTAAGTATGCTGAGATATTATATTTTAGCAAAATAAAATAATATAACTACATGTTTTGTCAAAATTTTGACAAAATATATTGGCTATATCATAAATCATACTACTTGCATCGAATAATATTTTATATTATAATACTTTGGTGACATTATACCTAAAGGGTGTTATCTTACATCTTTGATTAAGATATTAATGTAAAAATCACAATATTATCATAATTTATACTGAATTGTATTCTCATAAATATATGGGTACGATATCTATCACAAAGTTTAATATATTATGAATATATCCCTTTTATATTTATAGCATAACATATAAAAATAGGGGTGAGATATACTGAGAATTTAAATGACATAAAATCATTTAGGTATAAGACATATTATCTTAATATTTAAATTATGACATTTTTCGAAGTATCATGTCTGAATTATGTTATCTTATATTAATATCTTTAATTAAGATATTAAATATTAGTATCATAATTTATTATAATGTTATAAAATTTAGATTGAATTATATTCACATGAATATATAAATATGAAAATATATCATAATATTTTATAAGGCATAACATTACTAATATATCACATATATATATAATTTTAAACATATCATAACTGTGAGATACAGATAAGGGTAACACATATTGAGAATTCAAAACTCGTGAAATGACATAAAAATCATAATAGACATATTAAGATTTTATGTTCACAGGATAACACATAAGGTATTTATTTCCTAACAGTAACGTATAAGGTTTAGGTATTAGAAGAACACCTAAATGGCTTAAACAAGTGGCTTAGCTCCGATACCACCTTCTGTCACAACCCCCGACCCCATCCCGGGAGCGGGAGCCGCGAACCAATCAGATGGTATCGGTGTTTATTAATTTGGCAGTGGAAAGTTTCATCGGGACTGTAGTTAGGAAATATTTTTATCAGAGTTAAACACCAAAATGTTTAAAATAGATAAATGGGATTAAACCCGAGTTTTTCGGATAATACATTTAAAATAACAAGTGGGACAAAACCCGATTTTTCATTTCTAATATATTTATAGGGATAAACCCTAATTATTGAAAACAAATCTCCTTTTTAATTAGGTAACTTTTATAGCCACTTTTCTAAGCCTTCAGTGCTCTCCAACTGGCTTTTATTGGCTTCATACTAAGTTACCTGAAACACGTGTTTAAAACATATTTTTAGCAAGAAATACTGGTGAGTGAATCCCAATTTAATCTAAACAGTTTTAACATTTTAACAGTATTGAGGGTGATCTCGCAATTACATTTGTTTATATCTACTTTAATTACCACCCACGGTACTGTCAATCCATGATTGGTGGTCATGCTACTACTCGTAGTGTAGTAACAAATTTTGTATACAAAACCCTAACATACCAACGATAATTGTAGAATTGCAAATAGTCAATCACTGTGAAATATAATTTAAAACAATTGAGGTTTTGTAAAAACATTTTACAAAAAGCAGATGTACTCACATTTGTAGGCTTAGGTGTTTCTACAGGCTTTTTGGTAATATTATAGCTTCCGGATAATAATATAGTTTCCTGGTTAATTTAAACAATGCACATGTGTTAGTAAAATAACCCAAATTACATTAACCGTACAACTCGAGACAGAACTCCAATGACTGAGTCAGGCAAGGCCTTGACATGCATTACGGAGTCCTAAATCAATCGGGTGTAACACGAGACAGAATTCCAACGACTGAGTCGGGCAGAGCCGACATGCGTTACGAAAATCCTAAATCGATCGTGTAGGGTAATAGCAGGGTTATAGTACTTACAAAGAGGCAGAGCTTCGCTTGTTGGGGGTTATTTGGCTATAATTTTTGCCTATAAGTAGTTGAGAGAGATTCAGAGAAAATGAACAATCGAAATGGCTGAGTTTGGCCCTATTTATAGCTGTTCAACCAGTCTGTCGCGCCCCGTGACAGATTTTTCTCCATCTTTCATGCCCCGCGAGGGCCTTAAAGGCGGCGTGAAGGTTGCTGAGTCATCGGTGGTCTTGACACGTGTCCTGCCACGTGGCACACTGGGTGTCCGCCAAGCAACAGGTTGTTGCGCCCCGCGACGACTTTGTCTTCGTTTGTCGCAGCCCGTGAGCGACGGGTTGATCCTGTTTTCTTTGATTTTCCCAAGTACGAAGGTATTTCAGGTCCGTTTTTCATATACGGGGTACGTAAGGAACGTTTTAGGGTCACGTTAAGGGTTCTAGGAGGGTCGTTACAAACTAGCATATAACCTAACTTTAATAAACTAAGAAGTGATTCCGGAAAATCACTCACTTAATACTAATACTTGATATCATCATCAAATTCACGTTTCGACACAGCTACTAACATTTATCATGCAAATAATCTCTTTACTACTAAAGAGGGAGTCCGGGAAATTACTTAACTCGTGCGTCCGAGTTCGGGCATAGCTCCCATGTATACCTTTGACTCGTTAGCCTTTCCGTGCTTGAACTCTCCTTGACACGTTCATGTTATCTCCTTCCATTACATCCATTCAATAGTTAGTATGCATAATCATACGCTTCTTTAATCACACTCTTATTCAGTGCCAATCCCTTAATGAGTCCAACATGTATCATAATATTATAATGCTAATCAATCGATCAATTTATCATTCCATCTTCACAAAAGTCATACATAAGCTTCTAGCATGCATAATTATGTATTTACATCATGTTCGATTTTCACACAACATCATAACTAAGCACTTTTCATATTTATATTACATGATCATCTTCATTACTACTTAATTAACATTCCATACAAGTGATAACCCATACTAACCTATACTAGGCATTTCATCAAACACTTGGTGTGTGTATACTTTCCAAGCATAGTGTACAAGTAACTTATGGACAACCATGCCAAATTCTTACCAAGATCATCATATTCATCAATTTTTCACATAACTTTCACTTCAATTTAGATTCAAAATCAATAACCTATAACATTCATTGTCATATATCAAGCATCACCAAATTAACACCATAGTCCATCATCATCTTATATAAGAGCCACTACAAGTGGGTTTTCATAAACCTACTCTCCCTGAGACCGGCAGCTTGGAGTTGGCTTTCTAAGCAATACTTTTCATCCATCAGCTCCTGAATGGTAATCTGCGTCTGGTGGAGCTCATTGTTATCATGCATCCACCGGCGTCGGATTTCTGCCAACCTCCGAGGTTGACTTACTGCATCCACCATCGTTGCATTCATCAGGTTCTCATTGTCCAACCCCTCCACATAAGCTGATTCAGCAGGGGGGTACGCTCGCTCAACCCAGTGATGCACCACGGGGAGGAAACCAACCTGGAAGATTCTGTTATTTTCCACTTAGGTTGATAAAGTTTTTCCTGAGCATTCGGATCCCAGCAAATAGTGGGCAGATAAAGATCATCACCCAAACGGGCCCCATCATCAACAAAACCACTGCTAGACCCCCTAGCATCACTTACAATAGCATCCCTGGCATTTGTGGACTCGCCAGCAACGGAAGTTGTAGGCATCTCCTTTTCAGACGCAGAGAAAACACCAATAGGAGATTCAAACAGGGATACAGGGGCGGCGCTGGAAGAAAGCGGTGTAGTAACAGGGCTAGGCGTCACAACCACAGCAGTTGTAAACACGGATGACAGTTGTGAAGAGCTAACAGCGATAGCACGCGCCTGGGATATCAGGTCTGAAAGGCTTGGTCCGCCGGCAGCGGAATACACAACATCCCTAGAGGTCAAGGGCATAGAAGACACACCCTGAACTTGGGCCTCAGCAAAGGAACCTAAATCAAATCAAATATTCAGGACAAGAATACAGTCATTCAACTCCTACATTAACAAATACAATCACTTACAAGAAGGGAAGGCATGAGTAGCCTTGATTGCTTGAAAAGAAGTTAAAGGAGGCATCATCCTACGCTTTTTCAGCGCGCGTTGTGGACTCACCAAACTGGTAGGGGCGGAAGTAACAGCAGTACCTTCTGGGGCAGCAAAAATGCTAACCGCCACAGGTGAAGTAGTACCACCAGGGGCTACAGAAACGCTAACCGCCACAAGCGCGACAGTAGCCCCCGCGGTAATAAATTTCCTCCCGGTTATCTTCACCCGGGTTGGTTTCTTTGCTTCTCCAATGGAAACACTGCTCCCCCCGTTGGGGGGAGGCTGAGATACATAAGCAGTGGGATCCGCTGGCACGACGGGTAACAGAAACTACTCAAGATGGATCTTCAGTACGTCGGGCTCTTATTCCCCAATCACGAGGTCCGCGGCTATTAAAGCAGCATTACGAGGAGGATAAACGAAGTTAAACAAACTCCATTTACCTATTTGACACTAGTACACATTAAAACAAGTACAATTTGCAGATTAAATTCAAAGCAAACTGACACGTACCTTCATCAACCCTCTGAAAAGAAGGGTACAACCGGATATCACGCCATAACAAACTCATCCCCGCCATCACCAGGGCCCCATCTGGGATCACCGTGCACTCGGAGGGGTGTTGGCACAACCTCTTAAATAAAGCGTTCTCGACATAGGCATCAGCAGGGGGACCGTCATCCTTGAACTTGTCCTTGGCCCCCATTACTCTCCACTGCATCTCCTCGGGGATAACACTGGCGTCAATATAGAAAAATTTCTTTTTCCAATCCTTATCCCTGGCACTAGCAGGAATGTCCCTCAGGCAAGACACACCAATGTCTCGCCAGTCAAAGGTGAAAAAAGGGGGATTTCCCCACAAGAACGAAAAAGCCATAAACACCGTGATTTCAGGGATATGACCCAGGGCTATATAGGTAAATTCGAAGTGACGAAGTTTCACCAACCCTAATGGATGCAGTTAGGAGATGTGGATGGGATATTCGTCAAGAACGGACTTACAAAACTTGGTGATTGGCAACCGAAAATTGCAAAATTTGAAAAAATCACTGAATAGAGTGATTTTGCCCTTTTTCAATGGAAACGGCGTGTCTGTCTTCGAAGGAAACACCGGGTTCCATTATGGCCTGATATCGTACTCTTGTATAAGATTTTTGTACGATACAGTTCCCCATTTGCAGTACATTGCATCGGAATTGGTTTGGGCTGAAGAAGATTCGCCGGTATTGGAAGCCATTTTTGTACAATCAAGAAATAGAAGAAGTTGAGAAGGTGAGAGCAAAAAATGAAATGGGAAACCACAAACGGGGCACCTATTTATAAGGAAGGGGTGATAACCTTTCGAATTCAAAAAGGCAAACGGATAGGAACGCGTGTCAATACAGGGCAGGTACAACTGTCATCCTAATGATGACTTGCCTGTCACACTTCCTCACATCGCCGCGCATTTTTCAAAAAAGTAACGGTACCCCACCCGAGAAACTTTCACTTAAAGGGGGAATTTTGACTTTTTCCTTTTTAGTCCGATCTCATGAACTTTATTTCATAACTTCGGACTGGGGGGACATGACGAGGTATGACTCAGACCGGCTAACCCGACCAGGTCATTACCTATTATTTTATTATAAATATTTAATTACACATGTTTATTCTAGAATCTTCTATTCTGCATGGATAAACCACGTAACCAAATCCCAAATCTTTTGGGAAAATCCTGCAAATCCCTAACTTATCGGAGCCCATACTAAGTTAGGGGAAACCCTAATGGTAAACTATAAATAGAGGTAAACATCAAAGGTATGATCATTCTGTTCTTGTTTACTCTCTCTCTCTCTCTCTCTCTCTCTCTCTGTGCACATATCCTTTTACTCCCAAAACCGAGACTTTTCTCACGCCGGAGGGTGGTTACAGGAATAAACCCATTCCTGTAACGAGTCCTAACGATGTTTTGTTTTGCAGTCAGTGGTTCGGATCGCCAAGAGTTGAAGTCATAGTCGGAGCTTACCGTTCAGGTCAGTGTTTCTTCAGTTGTACTTAGTGCTTTGTTAATTTTTTTTGTGAATATCACCCATCTTTGGTCCCTCAACTTTGATACTGACATGTTTAGCCCCTTAATTTTAATATGGTTTTCTTTTTTTTCATTATTTACCCTTACATTTTATTATAATTATGTTGGCCCTTAACCTTTGGCAATAACATGTTTAGTCCCTTAATTTTAATATGGTTTTTTTTCATTATATACCCTTACATTCTATTATAATTACGTTGGCCCTTAACCTTTGGTAATGACATGTTTAGCCCCTTAGCTTTAATAAGGTTTTTTTTTATTTTTTTTATTTATCCTTGCATTTTATTATAATTACTAATAATATTTAGACCCTCAACTTTTAATTTTTTTCTTTTGCACTTTATTTTAATTTCTATAACCTAAATAAATTATAAAAGTCGGTTGAATCGTAAAGTTCTTCTCATGGAATATTTTTCCCGAGGGAAGCATTTGCTTGTAAGCATTAATGATATTATTAATAAGAATTAACAATAATTATTTTGTGACATATTGGCCTCCGAATTGTGTAAATTTATTTCAAATTTATTCTTTTTTTCTTTAAATTTCAAAAAAAAAAAGTTATTTTCCTAATTATGGGGGGTTCTAAGCATTTTTTGTATGTTACTTATCATCTTTTACTTACGTGAGAGATTTCTTTTATGTAACATTTAAACCCGAATAATACACGAGTGTATAACTAGTGAATATATATATATATATATATATATGAGAGTAAATCTTAGAATACAAATTAACGTATAATAGAAGTTGATAACCACAATAATATATATATATATATATGTATATATATATATATAGAGGCCGGTTGTCATACAAATCCTCTAACCGTACATTATGTACGCTATAACCACAACTGTCAGATCATCTCAATTAAACCCCGTGCTTAACTATTAAATTAATCAAATTAAAATATATATATATGAAACCGCCAAGGTTAAAATCGTCCATTACGAAATGAAAAACCCCAGATAATCAGCAAACAAAAACTGACAATCATACTGTAAGATTCTTATTCAAAATCGTATTCGAAAATCCAACAAGTAATCGAAAATCGATCGATTCTTATTCACCAACTCCTTCTGCGATTTCATTATCTGCTGAATTTGGAAGTTCAGAACTGAAACAAATCGATGGACCGTCTATCGAAGAAGATGATGCAGGCTGAAAATCAAAAAAAAATGCGAAATACATATCAAACGTGCGAAATAACATTGCAGACAAAAAGAAAGGTTGAATTTTTTGTAAAGTTTGCGCAATCATATATTATAACATGCGATTTAAAAAAAAAGGTAATAATGTTTAAGATGTCTTATGATGTGCGAATTCATGATTTATACACATGCGATTTCAAAAAAATGTAATAATCTTTGAGATTTCTTATAGTTTGCGATTTCATGATTTATACACATGCGATTTCAAAAAAAAAGTTAATAATCTTTGAGATTTCTTATAGTTTGCGAATTCATTTTCGAATCGTATGCGATTTTGAATAAAATGCTACTAATACTTTCATGTAACTTTTTCCTAAAATGCAAAAAAAATTACGATTTAATAACTAAAATAAATAAAAATTAACTATTTTATATAAAAAATGAATTTATTACCGATGTGACTGTAATTTGACATGTAATGATCAATTTTACCGTAAATACTACTGAACTTACCACCCTACCTGCATAATAAATTTACTATTTTAATATAAAATACCCAAGGATAACTACCTTCCATATTAAGACTTCCATATTAAGACATAGAACACAAAAACACACACAACACACCCACAAAAATGCCATCTGAAGATTCAGAGAAAATAAAAAACATTGCAATAAATAAACTATTGTCAACTCGCACATTGACAGAAATAAGCACCGATGTCACCTCTTCTCATTTAATTCTTGATGTGCAGGGGAAGATTCTTGAAGAAATCAAGAAAAATCAAGAGATGTGGGAGAGACTACTTAAAGAACCACCATCAAGCTTCAGAGACGCAGCTTTGGATCACATAAAGGAACAGTCTCGAGCTGATGACTTAGCCTTCTCTTTCCTGAAAGATGCTCTAAACACTGTGAAGGAGAAGATGGAGTTTAGCTCGGCAGAACGTGACAAAATCTTTGCTTCAAGTAACTAAATTTCTGTTTAATCGTTTTATGGTTTTAGTTGTGTTAGACAATAACAACTACTTTATATTTATGTTTTGGGTGCATGTTTTGAATACATCTTATGCTTCAATATAATATAAATCGCATGAATGATTTAGACATCTTTGTCACAAAAAAACAAGATAACTCAAAATCGCATGTACTAAATTGAAAACAAAATGAAAATCGCATGTAACCTACGTATATGATTTTGCATATGAAATCGCATTTTTACAAACTAAATCGCATGATTGTATGAAATAAACTCATATCTATGAAATCGCATGTTTGCCTTGTAAAATCGCATGTACATTAAAAAAAATTAATCTTCCTCATCTGAAACCTCCTCCCACTGATCTTCTTCTTCAGTGCCATCATCATTACTTCCACTGAAATCTTCAAACTCATCTTCCTCTTCATCGTCTTCGACCTCGTTGTCTTTGTCTCTGGGATCTTTTTCAATCTGGACTCCCTTCATCTTCTTTTATTGTTTGCCTTTCAGTATGTCGCAAGTCCGAATATCATGACCTTTTTCATTGCATACACTACATGTCTTTGACCTTTTTCCTTTGCGGCTGATCATTTATTCCTTCTTGGATTTAATCCTTTTATGCGAGCCACGACCTTTGTTTCTTATACCAGCCGGCACACGGACAGTAGGAGGTGCATTAGTTACTGGTTGTTGGTAACCAATCAACTTTGAAAATCGGTCAAACTTTGGATCAAGCCGCTTGGTTATACGACTCTGATCAACTCTCTCTTTAAGCTGCCTCATTTGATCCCTCACTAAAACAAGTTGATCAAGGTTGGAAATCAAATTGCTAACCAAATACTCCCCTGTGTGGATGATTTCACGAGCAACCTGTTTAGCCTTGTGTTGCACATCCTTATCACCCACCTTTATATCGAACTTCACGTTTAATTCATTCGGGACCACATCCTTTGTCCATCTCTTCATAACATATTTGTTTGGTATTTCTTTAATACCAAACATCTTGAAAAGAAAATAGATGTGTTTACATAGCAGCCCATACTGCTCAAAACGCAAACAGCTACACTGTGCAGTTACATCATTTTCAAGATTCTTGAAGCAGACCTAAGAAAACCAAAAAAAAATATTAAAAATTAAAATCGCATGTGTAAATTAACAATTTCGCATGTCTAAAAAATCATTTAATTGTATTAATTTAAAATCGCATGCGTACATCAAAATCGCATATTGCAAAATGATGTTCTGAAATGAAATTCGCATGTAGGTTTTCAAAATCGCATGTTTTAAATATATATGCTATAATACCTCTAATAAACCATATCCATGAGCTTTAAAGTCTTTCAACGATATCCTGATCTGTGGACCCTCGATTTTGGTGTCCATTGGCAGACATTCTGTAATAGTTCCATATATCTCTATTTGCTGATCAAAGAATATAGACCTGGTGTATATCTTAGTAGCATCTTTTTCCAAAGTAGTTTGGCTCCAATCATTAGGCTCAGTATATCTTGAAATATGATCATTCTTTCTGTGATTGAACCTTTGGACATCCATTGCACCGTCAAAATGATTCATAAACTCTACAAGAGTGAGTTGTGAATTTGCCACCTGGCAAAAAAATGATTCTCGCTCTCTGATCTCGAAGTTGTTCGCATGAGTCCAGACATGGGCTCATGCCGGTTAAAATCCGGAATCCACATGTATCTCATCGAAAACATATCATCAATCCATTTATTTTCAGTGAGACCGTACTCAATCATCACCAACTTCCACTGTCTCTCGAATTCTTTAGGCTCAATGGAATCAGTCCATACAATGTCGCACATCCTCCTTTTAAACTCATCATTATTGCACAACTCGTGTCCAACCTATACCGATAAATTCTTTTTATATCAGCCTATAACAAAATCTATATTATTAAAAAAACGCTAATGAAAGACAATATAGCATGCTATACCTTATCTACCACTTTTTTCATTATGTGCCACATGCACAATCTGTGTCTGCTGCTAGAAAAAACCTCCTCAATAGCCTGTTTCATAGCAGGGTCTTGGTCCGTCACTATAACCTTTGGCTGCCGTCCAAATGACTTTACGAATGAATTCAGAAGCCATTTATAGGATTCAATGCTCTCCGATGCCAACAATCCAGCTCCAAGGGTTACATTTCGACAGTGGTTGTCAATGCCAGTGAACGGAACAAACACCATCTTGTACCTGAACAAACATATGCGAAGTACACATTAAAAACATGCGAAATAGACAAATACCACATGCGAAAATATACAGTATAACATGCGATATATTCAACACCTACTGTTCAATATATAATAACATGCGATATTGCAAGTTTAGCAAATCATATAACATGCTAAAAATAAATAAAAAACATTTTATGTAACACTTACCTGTTTGTCTTGAAAGTTGCATCGAACGATATCACATCCCCGAACTCCATAAAGTTACGCTTGCATAACCCATCAGCCCAGAACAAACCAGTTAACCGTTTTTCATCATCAATAGAATATTCAAACGAATAATCAACTAAATACTGTTTTTTGTCGGTCAACCTATTAATCACCATGTTAGCGTCATATTCTCCTATATAGCTGTTAATTCGATTCCTAAATTTTTTGCAATCATCAACTGTGGCGCCAATGTTCTTAAAACCATCATAACGTTTCCACATTATATGGAAAGCTTTGACAGGACCAAGGGTTAAAGTGCCTAGTTCCCATATCATCTCCCCCTGGACATCTAACAATTTTCTGTACGCTGGCAGCAGATGAATATCATGTGGACATACAAACTTATGATTATGGCCATCAACAAATCTCTTTACTGTATATAATCTACCATCCACCATGCAAATCATAAGTTGAGCTTTGCATCCAGTTCTAATGGTCCCCCTATTCCTTGATTTGAATTGCTTTTTTGACTTCGAATAACGATCTTCAATACACAATGGCTTATGACCCTCTTTAGAACAAACAAAATACTTAGTTTTGATTATACCACCACTGTGTACTTCACCACCCTTCCGAGTAGAAAAACCAGCTAACTTAGCATATGATTTGTAAAACGCATATGCTTGTTCAATAGAGGTAAATTGCATTCCAACCACAGGTGTAGCTGATGCTTGAACCTCCGGAGTGTAAACCCTTTCATCTACATAAATCAAATAAAAAAACACATGCGAATTATCGGACTTCTTACATGCGATATATTAATAACTGCCTAATTTCATCATAAGAACAACAACACGTGCGAATTGTATGAACCATAACATGCGAAAATGATGATTTTGATAAATATGTCTTACACATGCGATTTATTATATCATAACATGTGAAATCGGTATTTAGAATAAACATCACATGCAAATTGCAAGACTCATAACATGCGAACTTATACATGTTGCTTTCATATCAAAATATACTCAACATTCAAACTTCAAAAACAGATACAACGATGCAAAATCATTGCTACGATTAAACAAAACAAGTGTGCGAACAATTTAAAGATCTGAATTAACATAATTACCATTAGAACACTCATTTACACCACTTGTACTTGCATTTGGATTTAGATTTGCAGGTTCCGGATTTAAAACATCCTCAATCAAAACTCTCTAATACACAGATAATTGAGCATGATCACCGATCGGTCGAGCTTCTTCAAAATCAACATCTGTGTTTCGTCCGGTGCTGCTCTGTGGATCCATCGAAAAACAACAATTGAATCAAACCCTAACGCATAAGAACGAAAACTGCAATTTGAGAATTATGAAAAATTTGAAACTGATTCGAATAATAATTACCGGGATATTAGTGTAACGAACTTCTCGCTGATTGAATGAAGAGACGAATTTTCCCTCAGATGATTGAATTAATTGTCTGATTTAACCTTATCAAAGAAAAACGAATCAGGACACGTGTACGGCCAATAAAGTCGCGTATGTAAGGTACGATTAGGGGATTTGTATCCTACACTTTGCCTATATATATATATAGAGTGGGGATCCTGCGAAAAGTGTGTTTTTCCTAGAAAGTCTAGAAAGCGATCTGGGCCATCCAATGGGTGTGTTTAATGGTTGAGATCATCTTGGTGGCATTTTGGTAATATGTGTTTCTTAAAAATAGGATTATTTAATTAATCAGGGGCAGATATGTCATTTAGCTTGTTTTAAATATGAAAATAATTGTCATTCCATAACCACCCCACATTTCTTACGATTTTTTTTTTCTCTCTCTATCTCTCCATTTCTCTCTTCTCTCTCTCTCTTCCTTCTATCCTTCATGAAGAAACACATCAAGAAAACACATCGTATTAATCTGCTTGCTGTTAAAACACAGCGTCAAGAAATCCTCCAACATTACCAACATGAATGCTAAAACACAACTGTATTAATCTGCTTGCTGTTAAAACACAATGTCAAGAAATCCTCCAACAATTCCTGCATGGATGGTAAAACGCAGCGTCAAGAAATCCTCCAGCATTACCAACATGAATGCTAAAACACAACTGTATTAATCTGCTTGCTGTTAAAACACAATGTCAATAAATCCTCCAGCATTACCAGCATGGATGGTAAAACGCAGCGTCAAGAAATCCTCCAGCATTACCAACATGAATGCTAAAACACAACTGTATGTATCTGCTTGCTGTTAAAACACAATGTCAAGAAATCCTCCAACATTACCAGCATGGATGGTAAAACACAGCGTTAAGAAATCCTCCAGCATTACCAACATGAATTCTAAAACACAACTGTATTAATCTGCTTGCTGTTAAAACACAATGTCAAGAAATCCTCCAGCATTAGCAGCATGGATGGTAAAACACAACGTCAAGAAATCCTCCAGCATTACCAACATGAATGCTAAAACACAACTGTATTAATCTGCTTGCTGTTAAAACACAATATCAAGAAATCCTCCAGCATTACCTGCATGGATGGTAAAACACAACGTAAAGAAATCCTCCAGCATTACCAGCATGAATGTTGAAACACAATGTTAAGAAATCCTCCATCATTACCAGCATGAACGGTAAAACACAGCGTCAAGAAAACCTCCATCATCACCCTTCTGTCGCCATCTCCTATTCTCTTCAACACCTTCCGTCTTCAACCCCCACCTTCATCATCGTCTCCGGCTGTCACCCATCATCATCACCATCTTCGTCTCCATTCAATCATCTCCGGCTGTTAACTTACGATGACAACCACCTTCACCGTGAACTGCAATTAGGGTTTTCAGTTTGTGATGTAGAAGAAGACGGACAGGATTCGTTTGTTGCTTGTTGTTCACATCTTACTATGTTTCGAAAACCACCATTGAGAAAATCATGGAGAAACAGTTTTCATAATCTTATGCATTGTTAGTTAATGAGAGATAAAATTCCCAAAATAAAATAAAATGTCAAATTACACAAGTGCCTTTTTAGTTAAAATCCCTCCATGCCATATGTCACATTCTTATTGCTTCCTATACTTTCTTGGAAAACCCCACTTTCTACCCAACTCCTCCTCCTCTCTCTCTCTCTCTATATATATATATATATATAGGCTAATTATAATGAGAAAACCCGCCCCAGTTAAGAAAACCAGTAAACCCATGTAAGTGGACAAGGAGCATCCACGTGTTTCTTGTATCAGGTGTGATAAATGGTAGATTTGGAAATTTGCATGAAACAAACACAGTATATTAAATGACTGAAAAGTTGTTTTGTGCTCACATTTTTTGAGGTTATAGATGTACGTGTTTCAAGACATATTAATCCATTTAATATATGATTCATATGTACACTTCTCTCTCTCTTTCTATCTCTCTAGATATCCATTTTTCCATATCTAATTTCATTCTTCTTCTTATCAAAATCATTCATAATCAACCACCAAAACTCTAGATCTACAAGCGTAACAACCCGGTGATGGTGTAGTTCAAAATTCTTCTTCTTATCCATCGATCCACCACAAATCATCACCAAAACCACTTGTTTTCTTTGGCGAAGTTAGTGCTTTGAGCGGTTCAAGATCCGATGGTGGTTTCAAGATCTGGCGGTGGTCAACAAATCCGAGGTTGAAGATGATGTTTCAGATGTTGAAGATGATACAAAAGATGTTTGATGTTGAACATGATGTCCAAGATCCATAAGTATGTTTGAGTTTTTGTAGGTCTTCATTTTTTTGTGTTGTGTAGATCTTCAACTTTTTGTAATTTTCAGATTTGCAATTTTCAGTTACGAAATGTAACAATCAAAGAAAAAATGCATGCTACATTTTTTGTGTTACATAAATTATGCATGTTACTGAATAAAGTGCATTGTTAGACTTTTTTAGATTTGTTGTAAAAATAAAGTGTGTTGTTACATTTTTTTTCGGATTATTGTAAAAATATAGTGATTGTTACAGAAACAAAGTATGTTGTTACATTTTTTTTGTGTTAGAAATATAACAATCAATCAAAGAAAAAATGCATGTTACATTTTTTTGTGTTACAGATATAATGCCCCGTTACAGAAAATAAAGTGAATTGTTACACTTTTTTAGATTATTGTTAAAATAAAGTGTGTTGTCAATTTTTTTTCCAGATTATTGTAAAAATAAAGTGTCTGTTACAGAAACAAAGTGTTACATTTTTTGTGTTACAAAAAAGTGTTACATATGTTACGTAAATTGATCATGTAAAAATTATATGTTACGTTTCTATGTAACATTTGATCATGTAAAAATTATATGTTACATTTCTATGTAATATTTTATGTTACAGAAATAAAGTGTGTTATTACAAATGTGACATAAATTTATAATTAAAAACTATATGTTACATTTTTATGTAATACAAATACAGATGTATATAAAAATGAAAAAGGAGAATTAAATCAAAAGAAAACGCGTTACACTTTTATGTATGTGGATATCCTTTAAATGGTAAAAAACAAGGCGTTTTTCTTGTTTACTGGGTGTTTACATTTTTTGAAATTATACAGAAAATGTAACGTTATTTTTTTGTACTTTTTTTGTAAAATGTTACTTATAATGTAATACTTATTGTATAGCTGTCACACCCCGACCACGTAAAACAACAAATCATGGCGGAAACGTCGGGGAGTGTTGTAACAGAATCATTGTTTCACAACCATGGATCAAATAGTTTTGTTTTATTGTATTATTGAACTCATTGTTTTATTACAAATCAAATAAATACAAATATTGTCTTTCAAGTTTTAAAGTCGCTAAAGCACGAGTCCATCCTATGTATAGCATGTATCAACAATCATCACATAGCAGCACCTGAAACATGTGTAAAAATAGGTACGTCAGCATAAAAATGCCTGTGAGATACATAGGTTTTATTAATGCAGGATTCATGACTTATAAGTTTAAAAGAATGTTTTAACAAAAATAGTCATGAACTTAAAAGTGTTTTCTTTTATAAATCATATAACAAGTAATAAGAAATCAGATGATATAAAAGAAAGATGCATAAATAAATAACTAAGTAAAATTGAGTTTGTATAAAATATGTTGTTTGTAAAACAATGTTTTGATAAAAAGGTTTGTAGTATATATAAAAATATACCTTGGTTTTAAGAAAGTCGAATAAGTAATATATTAAAATATATTTTAGTTCCAAAATAGTTAAACAGATAGTATATTAAATATATTTTAGTTGTCAAAATAATAGTTTTCAGTAGTATATCAAAAGTATACTTTGGTTTTATAAATAACATATTAAACTATGCTTTTGGTTTTGTAAAAAACATATTAAACTATGCTTTTGATTTGTAAATAACATATCAAACTATGCTTTGGTTTTGTAAATAACATATTAACTATGTTTTAGTAATTAACAAAAATATATGTTGTTTTGTACAATATCACATATGAGAGCATATCAAACTATACCTTGGAAGTATAACAAAATATACAAAAAATGTGATTTAGAATTCATTCAAACCTTAGTGTATCAAACTACACCTTACACTACTAGAAAACATGGTTTTTGTCATGTAAATTTTGGTTACAAAATGGTAGCAATTTCCTTATTGTCACCAGTTTGCCACCGAAAATACGGTGACAAAAACACCCGTATCAATTGCCCTATTGCCACCAAATTGCCACCATTTTTATATTTTGCTACCTTATTTTACCACCACAAAATTGGTCAAAATTATTTGCCACTGCTTCATGTTTGCTACGCTCCGCTTGTTTGCCACCGAGTTTGCCACCAAGTTGTGACGCGTCATACCATTTAGCCACTGATTTGCCACCATTTAACCATCGGTTTTTGTACGTTTTGATACCATTTAGCCACCGATATTGCCACCATTTAGCCATCAGTTTTTGTACATTTTAATACCATTTAGCCACCTATGTTGCCACTATTTAGCATCGATATTGCCACCATTTAGCCATCATTTTTCACACAATTTGCACCATTTAGCCATGATATTGCCACCATTTAGCCACCATTTTTTACAAAATTGCAACCATTTGCTACCATTTATTTGCTACCATACTGATTACTGGAATATTGGTTTTTAATTCAGATTTCTTTTCTCCCTGCTATTTTCATCAAAATTACATATCAATAAAACTACAAATAATATAAAAAAAGTCTAATAAAATCCCATAATTATATAAAACGTCTTGTTTTCAAAAGCATATAAAAAATACCAACTAAAATATAAACCAACTAAAATTATCCTAATAAGATAAACATCTAAACATTCAAAACCAAGTGTTTATAGCCTATCTTCGAACTGTAGCTGTTAACATAGCTTCAATTTGTGACATCCTATCAAGCAACACATCTTTATCCACTTTATCTTTTTCTTTGTCAGCCAACAACCCCGCAATAATTACATTGAACCTTTCTTTTTCTTCATCTTTTTCCTTAACGAGCTCCTTGACAACTAAGTTCAACTTTTCAATCTACAAAATAACCAATAATTACAGCAATGGCAACGTCGTTATTGTCGTATCCATAATTACAGCAATGGCAACGTCGTTGTTGTCGTATCTACCTCTTGCTAATGTTCCAACTGTATCATTCACCTAGATCCAACATATGAGAGAAAGTGAAAATTATAGTGTGGTACTGTGGTGAACATTAGGAGACTAAATTACAATGCAAGTAAATGTGGATTTTAAAATTAAATTGTTGGGCATGGAAAGTGGAAGTAATATAGAAAAAGAACGGGTGAAAACAGAAATTCATAAAAGGAAGTGAAGAAAAATAATTGTTGGGCAAAATAGAAAGAGGGAGATGTTTTGCTGCTCACAATAAACAGAAGATCGAAAGCTTCGAAATAATAACGAATTAAGAACATAAAATATTGATTACATACTTTTATCGTATCTCCAATTGAAAATGGTTGCGAAAGTTGTACAGATAACCCACTCAGGACATTGCCAAGAATGTCTCTAGCAGCAAAAGCAGTTGCAACCCCTACAAATATGGTAATGCTCGTTTGATTTCAAAATAGTAAAACGTGTATGTTTATTTTAACATATATAAAGCACTCCCAGCTCCCTGCACGGCTGCACCTAATACATTATGCTATTTTTGCTTATGTGGGAAACCATTCTTTTCTGTACTAATTTGTAAATGATTGCTCTAAGCAATTTATTACTTGTGTAATTTACTCTATCAACTTCACGAAAAAGAGTATATATCGCAACAAAAGTTACCTCCAATTCCTCCAACAGTCAAAATAGATTGCACAGCTACCCCACAGGCCTCAGCTAAAGCCATACCATCAAGGACAAACAAGCCAACAGAAGAGAACTTGTCCAAAGTCAACAGCTACCACCACTCCTCTATAAAGCACACGACAAAACACTTACTTATCATAGTTAATACAAAAATAATAGTAAACTTGTAAAAGTAGCCAAAAATCCAACTTACTAACATTTGTAAAAACGCCATGAAGGTTATGAGATATCTCACAGGAACCTCCAATGCACCCCAAAAGCTTTTCTCATAAGGTACCGCACTCCACAACGATCCTGCTGGTAAGAACGTACCTGGCCCTTCTGTTGAGTACTTGTGAAACCTTCTAAAGATTCTCGGCAGCACAGCCCAAGCAGCAAAAGTTCCCACTATGGTCCCACCAACCGGAACTATAACATCACGAAGATACAGATGCGTATCAAGTAACTGTTCTACATGCGGACTCATTTCATTAAACGCTTCTTTTTTGGAAAACTTCTAACTACAAACTTTTTTTTGGAAAACATAACATAATAGAAGAATCAAAAGACTACATTGTTTTAAAAGAGTTCAAGTAACTAAAGATAAGAAAATACGGGTTTACAAATCTGCTCTTTAGGCAAAGTTAACTTTTTGCAACATATAATAAAGACTTCTTTTGCATAACTTGCTGGAACTTGAGAAGATTCAGCGCCGTCCAAAACAAAAACATGGTGGAATCTGCACAATAAATATGGCATTATAAAAACTTGATTTCAAAAAACAAGATTCCCAGCTGAAAACAGTTTTGTCAACTGAAACTGAAATACAAAACCTTCATGACTGTAAAGAATATGTTTGATACATATACAATTCTTGCCCATAAATTCAAGTATATACGTTTTCGACCCCCCGGTTTTATAAAAAAAAATTCTAGGTATATACTTTTAGGTCCGGTGACTTCCGACCCCTCGATGGAAATTTTCAAGCTTCGCCACTGATCATGATGCGTTAATGATGCACCAAAACTCAGTGTCATAATATATTGTAGTAAAAATCATCATGTAAATTAGAATATATAGACAGCTGGTAAAGTTTTCCTGATCACATCCATAAAAACAGATAGGTTACATTTTTTATCATAAAACAACCTTTGAAAGAACCTTTTATGTTCCACAACTTTCTCCTAAACTTCTTAGCATGCAACATAACTATAACATTAGTTGCAGACAAATAATTGTGTAAAAACTTTTTTATGATGAAATACCACATCAAAAAAGTTGTGCATGTCAAATTATCAATAGCCTTAAAACTATCATGCCCTTAAAGGAAAACTAAGCAACCCTACGCACACAATAAAACCAACAATTATGAAGCATACATACTAGTAAAGATAGCAGAATTTGCTCACCTAGCGACCATGACCCATGTAAGGCGCACCACCTTGCTGCGGCCTATTACCCCCTTGACCGGCCTGCAGATTGGGGTATCCACCCTGCATCGCACAGAACTGAAACCCTAGCTTGCACAGAGAGCTATATACCTAAATCAGTCAGTCAATCATAAAACATAAACCAAATCTGAAATCTATTATTCATAATGATGATTTCTGTTAAATTAACAAGTATGATTACGCTATACAAGTTTTGAGATGCGAGATTGAACTAGTAAACAACAAATTTTCTTGTAAAACACGATTTAAGTTTTACATTTTGAATATTTTTAGAGAATTTTTGAAATTAAAACTAACCGGATGAAAGCGTTGAATAACACAGAAAGAAGAAGAAGATCTCCGGTTGATTTGCTCGGCGTCACGGCAGTGAGTGATTGCACACGATGGTGAGAATAGGCGGAGCTGGTTGTAGCATTTTCTGGGTTTGTTGTTTGGGATTGTGACTGTTTAAAACAAATTGAAAGTTATAATCAACAAATTGAATGTTTAAACGAACCTGAAGGCTGAAGAAAGTGAATGAGTGAGGGAAGGCTGAAGAACAGAAGGTGTTGCTTCCTGCTCCGGCGAGGGGCTCGGCAGACGGTGGGCTGGTGGCTGGAGAGTGGAGTGGGTGGATGAGTTATTGGTAAACACGCTTACCTATGGTCGGCCTGGTTTTCAATCAAAACCCTAATAATGAGCGGGATATTAACCCGCCTGGTTAAATTTGGGCTTAAAATTTCATTTTGTCATCGCTAATACGGTAGCAACTAAAAAATTACACGTATATTTAGATAATGTAGGGAAGTTATTCTTATTTTTCCACGAATCTGCCACCAAAAATAAATGGTGGCAAAATTTTCACCGCTTTGCTACCAAACGATGCTGAGTACGCTTAATTTAAATATCCGTGGGAAATAGGTGGCTAAATTTGCCACCGATTTTTTTGGTAGCAAATTTTGGTGACAATTGCCAAATTTTCTAGTAGTGTTAGAGACTATAGAAATACCACAAAGGCAATCTCTATTTGGACAAAAAATTGGTTTCTGGCATTCCATACAACAGGAATGGGGTGTCTAATCCTATAGCGCTATATCATACTACCAATCGGTCTGGTGAATGTATAAAACAAGTACAATCCAATAATTAATTTTATAATCTTTGAAAAATTAGTATTTAAACCATGAATAATCATTCAGTTTGTCAAAAGATAAGAACTAACATGTATAATCAATTTATACTTTGAAATTATGAAAATAACAAATAGGTACATATGTTTCACCCCAAAACATTTGAAAACAGTAAAAGAGGGGACTATGTACTCACTTAAGATTGCTTAGAAGTCTTGAATAACAACCAAGCAAAGCTAGAGGGATCACGGAATCAAACGGCACCTAATATAGGTAACTATGTAAATAAACCGGACCTAAATCAGGAGATCAGATAGGATGAGGTTTCGTAAACCAAATGAGTATAGGGACTCATGTAATATGGTTTAACAAAGCCTACATTCTAAAATGAAACCTAACCTAAGTGCTTACGACCCATTACGACCCGTTTAGGTAGCTTACGCTACTTTAACGCGTCGTTCGGGTAAAACGCGTTTAGACCGCCTAACTAGTCCTATGACAAGTATTATATGCCTTAACAAGTCTAATAATGTTTCCTAATCAGTTTAGATGTTAAAATTTAAGTTACATATGCTTAAAATGAATTTATGCGCAAAAAGGGCTTTTTGGTCATTTTCCTAAGGCATATAAACTACCTATCATACAACTAACTAAACAAAGTGACCATAAGGTATAACCACGGAAGGTTATTCCCTATAAAACTATGGTCACTAAACATGCTTGGTCGGATCCTAATGATCGACCAAACGGGTTGGGTTCGAAAGTCTAAGCGGTTGTTTAGACCGCTTATCTTACGACCCAATATAAGCACTAAACCTAAAGTGACGAGCTAAACATGTTAAAACATGTTTAACGAAGTTAGAAAACAAGTTTGATATCAAAACAAATGGTTTTGATACCCAAGAATAGTTTGGTTGCAAAATACGCATAAACGCGTATTTTGACCGAAACTATGACTCGTCACTAAGCCTAAATAACGTGGTAATCAGTAGGTATAGTCACAAGAGACTATAACCATCGTGATTACGCTCACGTTACGGAGTTCAAACGAACTTCGTGTTGACCATAAACTGGTCAATGCAGAAAGTCAAACACGGTTTGACTTTCGTGCTAAAACGCATAAAAGCACGAAAGAATACTTACAAAGGGTCCAAGCTAGGAGGTTTGATCCAAAAATTCTCAGGTATGAAGCTTTGAGCTTCAACTTAGAGAAAATTTAGATCAAGGTGTGAATGAAAATGGAAGTGAGGGTTGGGTATTTATACAAAAACCAAGAACCGTTAGGATCGTTTCTCGTAAACCATGCTTCGATCTTGGCCCTTGTAACACCCTGACCCGAATAGGGCTGACGTGTCACTCATACAGATATCAAAACTAAAAACCAATCCATAACATTAAATAAAGGATCCTAATTACATTTTATTACGTTAGTGGAATAAAGAATCTTGGTCCGCAACTTCCTAACGCTCCTCACTGAAATCCCATATTATCCCAGATTACCTGTAAAACAAATAAGACAAACACAAAAAGAAAAATACGGCTGAGCCAAAAATTGCTCAGTAACGGAGAAATCAACAGTACAAGTAAAGTCATATAAGCGGAAGCAAAACACAACATAACATAACTGAGACTGAACTGAAATGGTCACTGACACGAGTACTAAAACAGATGCAGACACAAGACTGACACAAAAACTGATACACGAAACAATCTGAAACTTTAACGGAACTGATACGGAAACCAAAGTCCGTCATATACAAAACTGATACCGACCAAACACAAAACCGATGTAGAGACCGATATGTCGTTGACCATGATGACTAAAGCATTTTATCTTGTATAAACAGACATATTTTAAAACATCATTTAAGTAATCTAGTATTCGTATATCAAGAAAAAAACTTCTGACCGATCATTTGTCAATGGAACGTTCAAACAAATCAGAAACTAATAACTATCGGATATTTTGAACGTCTAATAATGCTATTGTTTTTTTTTTAACCAAGATACTTGGCAACTTGTATAATGAATGTTTGAATCTTATCAAAATAAAATAATTTATCATATTTTATAGCAAACTAGTACTATATAAAATAACTAATTCTCTAAAGATGAAAAGTTATATATAAGAAATAGAATAATTCAACTTGGATTTCAGAACCAACTACTTATGACAATTTCGTAAACCGACACGGAAAGCTGATACATAAACAAGCAAATACGTAAACCGAAACATTGTAAATACCACTTAAAATCCCCTAACCTTTAAAAGAAAAGAATTGCTGAAGTTATTTTCTGTAAATAAATGTTTGGATGAAGATCAATATATATCAATTGATCATACTCCATAAGTTATTATTTAATCAAACTAATTATTTTATAGCTTTGGAGATTTACATGTAACAACCAAAATAATATGGTTAACTAGATTTTAAAACTAGAATAATTTAATCCTTACGAAACTTATTAAACCGATCGAGAGAGTCGACACAAAACAAAGACAGATTTAACGATAAGTATAGAATAAAGATTGAATCAAATACTGAATACAGGTACTGACAGATACAAACTACACGTATAACACGGAATCGTAATCCAAATTGAGACTGATACTGAGACGAAACTGATACAGAGACACTGAGTCAAAACAGACATAACTAGTACAGAACATAATCAGATACTGAACATAATCAGAAGCATGATTAATCCAATACATGATCGGAAACATGACCAGATGCGTACAAAACATATCAGACGTATCAGAACAAATACTAAACATATTCATATACAGAGACATATACTAACTTACACGACATATGTATATCAACAGAACAATCTTGTAACACAGAAGCACCCAAAGCTACAAACAAACAGACTGGTACACAGCTAGCTAGTCCATGCACCTATGAGATGGTGAGTGTAGCGTGCACCCATTATTCCATCTCCAGACAAACAAACTCAAACTCAGAGCTAAGATCGATCTATACGCCACTAGTGGCCAAGGTGCTACACAAGCACAAGCTAGAGACGCCGTGAACTTTTATTACGCACTGTCACGATAAGTGTCATGTCGTTGACGCCCAAACGACAAGCCAGACATGCTTGGGGGACAGAGTACGTATACTAAGGTCTTGTAAATAATTTACACGCAACTGAAAATAATAATGACAGGAACATGCGACCATGAGTACAAGTCTGAGGTATGGCACGCTACAACTCACTAGTAAACAAACATATACAAACTGACTCAAATAATGTATCAAATATCAAACGAGTACTAATATCAAATCATAAAAGTCAAACTTGAGACAAAGACAAAGATCCACACTACAAAGTAACGGATACGATAAAGATGAATACTATGATGAGAAGACCAAAGAATCCGTACCTTAGTTTAGCCTGGCAAAGCTAAACAAACAATTCAAGTTGTCTTTAACGAACAAAGAAACCTACATTTTTTTATATCCTGAATTAGATTCACCGAACTTAAACTATGATGTTCAATTCTCTGGCTGATTAATGTTTTGGCAACTGAGAATTCTAAACCTTAACAAAATGCTTGTCAAAATATTTACGAAACAAAAACTTGTGTTTATTCAACTTACACATATTTTTTTTGTCAAACTATGTTATAAAGAATGAATTTAGAAATCAAAACAGCCGTACTATCACTTATATATATAAAAACGATCAAGTAATATTAATAGTATTATAATATATATTATCATATTTAACTTAGAAGAGTTTAAAACTAGATTGTCACACCCCGACCACGTAAAACAACAAATCGTGGCGGAAACGTCGGGGAGTGTCGTAACAGAATCATTGTTTCACAACACATAGAATTTAGAATATTGTTTTATTACATAAAAAGTAACATTGTCCTGGAATTTGATCAACAAACAGTGCAATTGCCGTTCATGTTTTTATAATTACTAAGTCCCATGTCCATCCTATGTAAGGCAATCAACAGTCGTCACGAAATAAAACCTGAAACATATGTGAAAGTAAATACGTCAGCATAAAAATGTCTGTGAGTAACATAGGTTTTATGAATTAGATTCATGGCTTTGGATCATATAAGAAAAGCTTATATGTTTATAAAAGTAGCCATGAATCCTTGATAAAAGTTTGGTTTCTAGAACACATTGCATTGATATAAAAGTTGTAGTATACATAAAAATATACCTTGGTTTTAAGAAAGTCGGATAAGTAATATATTAAAATATATTTTAGTTTTAAAACAGTTAAACCGATAGTATATCAAATATACTTTAGTTGTTTAAATAATAGCTTTCGGTAGTATATCATAAGTATACTTTGGTTTTGTAAATAACATATCAACTATGTTTTAGTAAATAACAAAATATATGTTGGATTTGTACATAGTATATCAAATTATACTTTAGTAAATAATAGCATATCAAATTATGCTTTGGCAAACAGTATCACGTCGGTAGTATATCGCGATTTAGCAATACATTCAAACCTTAGTGCATCAAACTACAATTTAGAGACTATAGAACACAAAGGCAATTTCTATTTGGATAAAATTTGGTTTCTGACATTCCATACAACAGGAATGGGGTGTCTAGTCCTATAGCGCTATATCGTACTACCAATCGGCTTGATCATTGTTAATGAATGTATAAATAACAGTATAAATGGACAAATAGTTCTAACAAACTTTGGAAATCAGTGTTTAAGCCTTGGACAATAGTTCAATTCGTCAAAAGATAATACTTATGCATGTGTAATCAAATAGTCGAAAACATGAAAATATAGTATCGACACATATGTATCACACCAAAACATTTGAAAACGTAAAAGAGGGGACTATGTACTCACCTTTGGGTGCGTTTTTATATGTTAACACAATCCCTCAAATTGTTTATTCGTCCTAAATTAAATAAGAACGATTTAATAATCAAAAACCCACAAAAATACATAAGTTTCTCCGATACTTAGAATTTTCACATAACTTTGAGATCTTCTCGAAGAGTTATTATTTTTTATTATATTGGTGTATTTATGTATATATGAGTTCATATACATATTTTAAGAACTTTGCGACTTGAACGATTTTATTGGTGACTCTCATCATGTTATAAGCAATATATCTACGATTTGCGCGTCGTAATATATATACTCAAACGTAACATACTAATAATAGCGTAATACACATAATCTTGTCAAGTATTCTTATGTACAAGTGCCTGAAGCACACTATCATATCAACATCATTTTATATGAATCTAAATGCAACAAATATGCAACTTATTCATGTTTATTTGCTGATGTATTTGAACATTTATCATATCATGCATATATCATCAAAACCCTTGCATTTTAACTATTATTCAAAACTGGGCTGTTTTCAGGAATTTTAATAAAATAGTTAACTCACTCAAAAAATTCCCAAATTTTTACAGAATGTTTTAAACGATCCAAATATTATTGTGTAAAAATATCGGGATCCAATTCATTACCAATATTTTATAAAAAATCATTTACCGGACTGCAATCAGATTCGTCACTTTCTGACTGCATTCAATGGAATAATTCATTTAAAATTCATCGTAAGTCCGATTGATGAAATTCCAGTGGGAGAATTACAATGACATCAGTGGTCATCTACAGTACAAATTTCATGAGCTAATTCTACACAGATTTGAAGTTATGACAAAAAACATAACACACATTTTCTACAGTAAAAACGCAACTTTTGCTGTTGTACAAAACGGACCTTTAAAAATAGTAAATGACCTCGAAAAAATATGATTCCATTGCCATTTGATTCATTTTTTGAAAACATCTAATTTAGACTTCAGAAAATCGATTTTTCGATTTATAATGGTCCGTTTACAGCCAACTGAAGTTGGCTGTAAATGTTACTCAGCATGCTGTTAATCGCTTAAATGTTACTAAAACATGCAAGCAAATATCCTAAACAAGTGTTTATCAAGAAATCAAACTCAAAACTCATACACCCATATATATATATATATATATATATATATATATATATATATATATATATATATGTACGGTTTATATACACCCATATACATCACCATTTTTATTTTGTATCAAGACCCATTTCTTTTTTTTTTTTTTTTTGATTTCAAGTTTGTGAAAATTCCAAGATTTAAGAGAAACTTCAAATTATCAAGAACAACCAAGAATCAAGAGTATGATTTAAACATAAATGTTATACCTTCAAGATTCAAGTAAGTTGTTGGATGAGGTTTTGATGATATGGAGCTTGAAATCACTTGAAAGTACCTTGGAAACACCTTAGGATCTTCACGCTAACTTGAAATATGCTTGGAATGAGCTTTGATCTTGAAGAACAAAGTTGGAAAAAAGGAAATGGTGATGGAGGTGGGGGTTACGGTTCAAGGGAGAGAGGAGAGAAGGAGATTTGTGATCTTGTAAGGATATGGAGATATATGTAGAGATTTGGAGGAAGGCATGCAACAACACTTGTCCTAACAAGATCAAATAAGATATCTAGGAGATTTAGCAAAGATCACATAAAATAAAATCACAATCTTGGAGATATTTGGTGGGGGCCACTTTAATGTGACCGTGAATTTCATATGGGGGGGTAAAGTGTAAGTTTGTTTGGTAAATTAGATAAAAACAGGTGTTTAACTGGAGACCGGGTATTTTATCTGGCGTTTAAATCCCGGTTCATAGCGTTCTAAATTATTTTTATTATTCTATAAAAATAAACTCGCCAAAATATTACTGAAATAAATTTCAGTTGCCGAGACTGGCTGCATTGTCTGCGTTTTGCAGTAGAAGCACTGTGTTGCGCAGAAACACGCGGTACTCGCTTAACCTTGAAAAATAACGTTTTTAAGCGTTTTAATTTATTTTTCAACACGAACCTGACTAACAATAAAATTTTAATCATAACAGAATATTTTTGGGATTTAAATATTATCCGGGCGGTCACCAACGTTCGTTTCGCAGTTTTGTCATAATTAGTTCTAAAGTTCGAACAAACATGTTTTTGCCATACCGAATCCTTCGAAACTTATTTCTAAGTTATGTAAAGGGTATTTAGGGTACGTTAAGCATATGTCACTGTTCCGGAGTGTTTGTTACATTAAACTGGTTATATTTACGCATCAGATCGTGTATAACCTTCCAGAAAGCGATTTAGAGCTCGGAATCGAACAAGAATTGATATGTGCAAACGATACACATATTTATACAAATTCCAAGTATGAAATATATTATTTCATTGGTTTGGTATTTGTTTAATGGTTGAAGTGACACAAGTGTCACAGTCTCCCCTACTTTAGGAAATTTTGTCCCGAAATTTAATTTTAGAGGGAACTTGTGTGTGCTCGAAAACAGAGTCGGAGAGTGTAAGATAAACTAACATTGGTCAAGGTCCTGGACTTTCAGTAACTTAAATAACGCTATGTTCGCAATGTAATAAGGAGCACTTATATATAGGAAGTACCAGCGGCGTATCCACCATGCTCCTTTCTACATTGTTCCCGTTTCGTTATTCCCATCACTATAGGTCTTAACACATGATAAAACTTGCTGTGGTTTCTATGCACTGAATTCCATAATTATGTATGCATCAATAATTACGTAATTTCTTGCACAGTCCGCACAGTTCATTTCATAATGCGTAGGGGAAAGATCAATCAAATAAACATGAAGTGACTTGACTCGACCATCAAAGGATCTTTTTAACTAGATCAACGAACGATCTTCTTAACTAGACCGTCGTACAATCTCTTTAAATAGACCACTAATGGGTCTTTTTATTGAATCAATTAATCATTTTGAAATAGCACTTTGGAATCCAAGGTTCTTACTATTTGCATAGAAAAGCCCCTTAAGGAATTTAATATAGTACTTTGAGTATCCATTCTGAGAATCCAACATATGAAAATACGGAAGATTCTACTAGGACTTAGATAGCGAGCTTTAGAATCACACATAATCACATAATCGCGTAGTTGTTAACTTAGTTATTAGCTCGTTCATTAACTTGAATTAATGCATTTAAAGTACGCCAGAAATCCAATCGAGGACTTCCATTGGTACTCAAAACATCCCCAAGAATCTAACTATGAAGACAGGAAGATCTTATAAGGGTTTGGCTTTGTCTTGGTCGTATTGTAACATTCGTATTAGAGCACGCAATGAATCCACTTAAGGACTCTTGAAAGTACCTTTAGATATCAAATCAAAGATTTGAAATGGTATTTCAAGTATCTGTTTGAGAATTTGTAACTTGTACCTTGTACTTTGTTTCTTAAAAGAAACGAGTACTTAGGATTTTTGGAGAGATCACGAGTGATCATAAAATGAAAGAATCACACGAGTAGTTTGTTTTGTAAGGAACATGGTTCCTTGGTGTCGGCATCGTAGGGTTGTACACACACAATCATATCAGTTTCGTAAAATAAAATTGAAACAACAAATTTTATTTATGTATCAACTGAGTTGATTCAAACATCCAAAAGATAACATACAAGGAAAAACAAAAGACTAATTGTTCACTGCTGCATCGTCGTTTGTGTTTGCCTCGTTTATGTTAAACACTCGTCCACGTGCTGGATTCGCGTTAACAAGTCTTGGGCAATTGTTGCGGTAGTGAGTAAGGTCACCACAGTTATAACACGACCCAGGAGGGAACTGTGCTTGAGCAACAGCAGGATTTGCAGCAGCTTGGTTAGCATAACGGCAGGTATTGACCAAATGTCCCAATCGCCCACAGTGGGTACATTTGTGACACTGTACTTGCTCTAGATGATGACGGTTGCATTTGTTGCACAAATGTGTCGTACCAACATAGTTTTTCTTTGTACGAGGTTGTGCTGGCTGGTTTGGTGCAACCTGATTGTTCTGAGCAACTACGGCAAAGTTTTGTGAAGCCTTGCGCTTTTTCTTCTTGGATGTACAACTCTTTTTTTATTATGTATATATATATTGAAACTTAGGATGATATGTTCATATACCCCTTTATGATATATAACATCTTAAATATATGAAAAAATCAAATTTGACTTTTTTTTTTCAATTTCTAGAAATCAGTTTCATCATGAAGTTACTTAACTAAATCTGAATATTATAATAACATTAGTTTGTAACAAATATATATAATACACATTAAAATTAGTGATGCTTTTTAAGGCATACATTGCCATATCATCATGACAACGCAACGCATGCTAGTCATTCTCATCACTCGACATAACGACGGAACATAATTCAGAGTAGTGTTGGTTGCAAGTAATCGGGACGGGTCGAACGGCGGCGAAACAATGATAACGGGCGTGGCGAAAAGCTCCAGTGGAACAGAGCTGATGTGGTGGTGTATCGGGACAAAGAGGGCAGCGACGGACGGCGGTGTGGCTGTTCTGGTTCATGACTGCTAGCGGCGGAGATGGTTGTTGGCGACGCCGGCAAGGGTGTGCGGCGGCAGTGGTGCTTTAGAATCAAATACGTGTGGTGTGAAACCTGACATCGGCTATCAATGGTGATGCGGACTGATCGTGTATAGCTTAAGTGAAATGGAGGATTGCTTGCGGCTTGACAGAAACACTAACGAACCTATTCAGAACCTATTCTGATGGCATGGTTTAAAGTTTTCAAAACTAGAGTTATACGACGATTATGCTTGGAAGTTGGAAATACATAAAAATATTAGTGCTTGTGTACTAGAAAGAAGGAAATAAAATGGTAATGATTTTGGTCGGTTATAATCACATTGAATTTCATATCCAAACTAGTTATTTTCCGCTCGCGCGTTGCGGCGGGACCCAATAACTACAAAAGGCGTGTCAGCAATGGCAAACAGATACCGAATATCAAAACATAAATAAAATGACGTGGTAAGGATAATCACTCCGTCATAAAAAACAATTTTAAATAACCTAATATATAATAATAGGACCCACACGTCCTACACGTTGAAATTCGGTTGTTTTCAGTTCAGTTATTACGGTGCTAACACGTTAAAATATGGATGAGCTCGGTACCGGTAACGGCAGCGAAAGTACCGATCCGGAAAATCATCGAAATTAGGTACCGGCACCGAAAATGCTCGGTATAATACGATATGGTATTTGAAGGTAAAAATCAATAAATACAGGTATGGTGCTAGAGCGGTGTCGAACAAAAAGTAACGATTCTGAAAACGCCAAAAGGTGGGTACCAAATTGGTACCGAAAATGATTTGGTATAGTAAATTTGGTACCGATACGATGCCGATTCGTTTACAGGATTTGATACGATTTGCTCATCAACATTCTAAATATGCAAGTTAATTTTACATGTTACAATTCATTCATTACAGAAAAAGACAAAAAAGAAAGCAAAATAAGTTGTTGTGTATATAAAACCTCATTCAAACGAAATAGAGTTTACTTACTGTGTGTATGAAAAGTAATCTAAACAGTGCAATTACTTGCATTGCTGCGTTGCTACAGGATTTGATAAGCTCGGTACCAACCGGTACCAAAAATACCGTTACCGAAATCCTCAAAAGTGGGTACTGGTACCGAATATACCTAGTATGGTACGGTTCGGTACCGGTCGGTACTGGTACGGTACCGGTATTTGAGGGTAAAAACCGGTGAATACCTGTGCAGAACCGGTACCGAAAATACACCGAGTTGGTAAATTTGAGACCGGTACCTATACCCGATACCATTTGTTGATCTCTTAATGATGTATTCCATTCTAATTTTAATTTAAAAAATAAATTATAAAGCACTGTTCCCGTTACCGAAATCCCCAAAAGTGGGTACCGGTACCAATATACCTAGTATGGTACGGTTCGGTACCGGTCGGTACTGGTACGGCACCGGTATTTGAGGGTAAAAACCGGTGAATAACTGTGCAGAACCGGTACCGAAAATACACCGATTTGGTAAATTTAAAACCAGTACCTATACCCGATACCATTTGTTGATCTCTTAATGATGTATTCCATTCTAAATTAATATATAATAAAAAAGAAAGTGAAGCACTGTTCATTAACTTTCTTTTTTATCATATATTCATATATATGTATTAATTTACAACATAACTGATGAACAGTGCTACAGTGAATTAAAGTTAATGGCGTTATAACGGTATGATATATGTTTTGTACATTTGCTGTGTGTGTTGACTTCCTTCTTTTCTTTCAAACATACACACACAGCCCTTAGAGAGAGAAAGTGAGTCGGATCTAGAGAGACAGAGAAACGTTAGACAGCAGACCGATGGCGGTGGAGCCAACTATGCCCTCCGACCGGCCTCCTCATCCCGGCTACGCACTCTGTCGGTGATGATGATGGTGGTCGTGTTGCTTGTGGGTTTAACATCGGCGGCATAGATCGGAAAATGTGGGGGACGGCGGAATGAAGATGGTGACTAGGTTATGTTGTTTTGCTCTCATCTCTCACAAATCTATTTACGTTGTTGGATTTGATGATAAATTTGATGTTCGTTGTGCGTTTCCGATGTCAGCTCTTGCATATTTCTCTCTGTCCCTCTTGAATTGGAAACCCTAACTATGAACATGAAGCTTTTGAAACTAGATCCGGATGAAACCCTAGAAAAATCGCCTGATTCTGATGCAGGTTAGAAATTGTAACCCTAAGCGTGTTTTATTATATATTTTGCATTGTAATTTCTGTAATTAATTGTTGTTAAATTGGATGTTTCCTTATTCCAATTTCGATTTCAGAACATGTTGAAGTGCAGTCTGAATATGAGCAGCAAACCCTAGAAGAATCCTCTAATTCTGATGCAGGTTAGAAATTGTGACTCTAAGTGTATTTAGTTATATGTATTGTAAATAATTGTTATTAATTGGATGTTTTCGGCTTCCGATTTCAGAACAGGATGAATGCAACAGTGAGGTGCAGTCTGAACATGAGCAGCAAACGCTTCCGATATGTGAGAAATTCGAAAAGTTGAGCAACAAAGTGATGGTATGAATTACAAATCCTTTGTTCTTTTTGTTAGTTAAATAGTTACCTGCATTAGTTTTGTGTATACTTGATCTATGCAGTTAATATCAGTGATATATCGGTGATATATCGGTTATATCGGTCCCTTAGTAAAATATCGGTGTTAAATATCGGTACCGATATTATCGGTGATATTGACTTATCTTTGACCGATATAACCGATATATCACCGATGTTTGACCGATATAACCGATATATATCACTGAATTATTGGTGTTAAATTGCTATATATAAATTCTGCATTATATTAAAATTACCGAAATCCCACGGATATCTCATCGAGATAACCTATATTTCAAATATTGATCCTTGACCGATATCCGATATTTTACTGCATTAACTGCATAGTACTTGATATATGAATTTCTGCAATTATTTTTTTCAGAATTTGAGAAAAGATCATATGGCACTCTGTGACGAAGTTAAAAGTATAACTTCTGATTCTTTTCCTGGATCTGAAGTTTGGACTGCTCTTCAGAGTCTTGGTAATCTCTTTTATTACACTTATAATTTGTTTTTGGTTTCCTTTCTGTTGTAATCATGATTATGACTGCTAATTTTGGTTATGGTTATGTTGTGCTATAAGGTGAGGAACATGAGGCGTTGAAGAAAAAGTATCAAGAAGAATGTGAATGGTTGAAGAACAGATGTCAATTAGAGTGCTCGGAGAGAAAACGGTTATATAATGAAGTCATTGAACTTAAAGGAAACATTAGGGTGTTCTGCAGATGTAGACCACTAAACCATGATGAGATCGCTAAAGGGTCAACTTCTGTTGTTGAATTTGATTTAGCTCAGGAAAGTGAACTAAAGATAATCGGATCCGATTCGTCCAAAAAGCAATTCAAGTTTGATCATATATTTAGACCTGAGGACAACCAAGGTAATCAGAGGATAATGTGAACGACTTTATTTTGTAAGTTTTCTCTTTTGACTGCTATATCGGATCAAAAATCGGCTCGCCCCGCAACGAAGCGCGCCTGTAACCCACTAGTTAATAATAATTCCATGTTTTCTTATACATTTTTCCTTATTATTTTACTCATTTTTTTTCTAGATCTAAACGCCATATATACATGACAGCAAAGATTAAATAATTTAATCTATAATTAATTATCAAATCTCTTTAGACCTTTATTAAGTTTATATATTATTACTTCTTATTTAAAACTAGGATTACGACCCGCCGCAATGCGGCGGGGATTCTTTAGTTATAACTAAGTCGGTCTAGGATCCACACATTATGTTAAACCTGTCAAACGGGGAAAAAATAGACGATGTAAAACGTTCACCCACACACACATGTTGCATCGTGTTAACTCGCAAAATTTAGAACGAAACGTAAAAACGTTAAGCCAAAGACACACGTTGCGATGTGTTATGTCACAAAATTTAGAACCAAGTATAAAGCGAAAAATTTGCGAAAATGAAAACTATAAAGGAACAAAGTTGAAAGTAAAAAAGTTACGAAAATAGATTGCAAAAGGTAAAAAGTTTTGGGTTAAAAGTAAAAAACAAATAGTTTTGGGTTAAAAGTAATTTATGAAATACTTTTGGGTGAAAAGTAAAAAAAAAATCATTTTTTTTTTGAAAACCCCTAAAGCCAACGTTACGACAACCATATGCATAACCATTTTTTTCTTTGAAAAACCCACAAAGTACACATCGCGTTGCAACGGGGCGTAAAACGGTGTCAAATAGTACTAATGTTACACAACCGTCATCGACCACCAACACTGACTCGACTTAGGATATGCGTGTTACGATGAAACTGTCAAACATGGAAAAATATAGGCAAAAACGTTGAACCACACATGTACGTTGCGTCGTATTAACTCGAAAAATTTAGAACTATACGTAAAACGGAAATTTGCGAAAGATGAAAAGTATAAGTGAGAAAAGTTGTGAAGTTAAATTGTAAATAATGAAAAGTTTTGGGTTAAAGTTAAAAAAACAAATTATATAGGGTTAAAAATGCAAAAGGTAAAAACCTTTGGGTTAAAAGTAAAAAGTCAAGTTTTTTTTTTGAAAAATGTGTAAAGCATAATGTACAACTTGTTATGCATAGAAAACTTGCTTCTTTATAAGGGTATAATTTCCATATCTTACAGCCCTCCACTTGGGCACATGGTTTTCAAAACCATGTGAATGCTTAAAACAATCAAAAACAAGCAAATGGTATTGAGAAAATTGCATTTAAACCCCTGAAAATCGACCAGAATGCCAAAAACATAATCTGATCTGGGCTTGTCCTCGTGGCCCGCGTAGCCTGACTCTAAAGTCTACGCGGCCTGCCTAGACACTTTCAGAAACTGACAACTTTGGCCCCTGCAATGCATAAAACTTGTTTTTGGCTTGTTTAAACCCCGTTAACCTCATTTCAAGGCTCTAAAATGAAGTTAAAGTATAGGGAACTTAAAATATGCTCAAAAATATCTCGGATGTCGGTTCATTTGGTCGTACGGTTGCGTTGTTCGGTTAATTACGACGAAACACGAACGGACGCGAAAAACGATCCAAATTACGCGAAAAATGGAATTTTATCATGCCAACCACTAAAATAACATATTTTAATGATTACATAAATTTTTGGATGTCCGGATATATTCAGAACGTAAGATATGCGCGAAAATGCAAACTTATGCACTTTTTTACGCTTTTAGTCCCTGAATGACCAAAAAGTTTATTTTAGCATACCGAATACCTCAAAGCCTATTTCTAAGCTATGTAAAGGGTATTTAGGGAATGTTTAACTTATGATCATGTTCCGAAATGTTCGTTACAGTACGAATCGGCATACTTTCACAGTTTGTCGAAATTAGTCCCTGTAAGCGAATAAACTTGATTTCGACACACCAAACCTTCCAAAACTTATTTCTAAGTTATGTAAAGGTTATGTTGGTGCATATGTCTGTCGACTTTGTCTTGTATCGAGTCTTGTTTTAGATTAGATAGATCAGGGCACGGAAAACGAGAAACAGGGAAAATAGTCTATTTCGCACGAAATAGAAAGGTAGTTATTTCGCACGAAACGAAGAGTTCATTTCGTACGAAATGTTCCTTAAGCCATTCCGCACGCAATTCTATTTCGTGTGAGTAGTTTCGTATGAAATAGGCTGGTCTATAAATACCTGTTGTGGCATTTCATTTGTAACTTTCCGGTTTCAGAGTCGAACTGCTGCCGAAGTGTCTACTCGCTGTAAAACGTTGTTATATCAATCAAAAAGACATTTAAAGTGAATCTCAAGTTGAATCAACTCAATACGTTTGTTTCCGCCTCTCGTATTGAGGAAAAGCTCTTCTGAACGACTCGTTTGGTCGTGAAAACGATCCTACAAGTGGTATCAGAGCTCAGGAGGAAGAGTTCTTACCATTTCAGCTACAAATTCTGATTTCTACACCTTCTTTTTCAAAATTAACAAATTTTCACGGTTAAAATGGCTTGAATTTCTCACATTATAAGCGTAACATTGTTTTAACAAAGCCTTGAAAGAATTGGATCTAAAATCGGACTAAAACTTGATCTATTTGACAAAAACATGGCCGAAATGATTACATCAGCAGCATTTCGCACGGAATAGTATTTGTTTCATTCATTTCGCATGAAATACCACACACATTTTGCACGAAATAGCTTGGGTTACTTCCATTTCGCACGAAAAGGGAATTTCGCTTGAAACTTCACATCAGAATTTTCATTTCGTACGAAATCAGCTTATTTTGTACCAAGTTGTCATTTCGTTTGAACGTTTCGCACGAAATCAGTATTTCGTTTGAAGAGAGCTATTTCGCATAAAGGCTTATTTCGCTTGAGGGGTACTCATTTCGTTTGAAAGACTAAGTTTGTGAGATTTTGAAACCGAATCATGGAAGAAGAATTTTACAACGCCTTTGCTACTCCGATTACTATTGATCAACACACAATGTTAGAAAACGAAACGGGCACCATGCAAAAACCGCCAAAGCTCATGAATATCGAGGAGTATAAAGGATCGGGGGAGAGATTCGAAAATTGGGTTCAAGCAAATTACTTGGATGCTTGGGAATGTGTTGAAACAAAATATGTTAAACCAGTGAATGATGATGAAGAGGTTATTGCAATTAAAGATCTAAGTGTTGAAGAGAAAAAGAAATACAAAGATGAAAAAATGATGACAAGTCTATTGCATCAAGCTGTGAAAGAAGATATCTTGGTTTTATTGCAACACAATGGAACTGCATATTCAATCTGGAAAGCATTAAAATCAAAGTTTGTTGGAAGTAAAGAGATGGAGTTGATGGATATAAAATGGTGTATGGCAAGTGTGTTGAGAAGAGCTGAGAAATTTAAACAAATCACTGGAAGAGATGACTTCCGTGATGCAAATGTTTCTACTTTAGGATTTGATAAATCTAAAGTTACTTGTTTTCGTTGCAGGGAAAAAGGACATTTCAAGAGAGAATGCACAAACCGCGAAGCAAGTGGAGCTCAAAATTCGTTCAACAACAATGATTATTATCGGAAAGCAATCTATCATCAAGTTGCTCAACAACCACATCAACAACAACCACAAACTGCTCATGCTAAGAAGGAGATTGAAGAATCAAAGAAAGCATATTTGATGAGCAAATTGATTGATCAAGATGATGAAAGATTACCAGAAGGTTTTAGCTGGGACAATTACTGACCAGATAAAGAATTCTTGACTAAAGCTTTTGTTGAGTTGCTGAAGACAGTGATAATGATAATGATTATTATGCAAACAGAATGAAAGAGCACTTAAGAATGCTAGAAGAGAGAGATAGTGACGATGGAAAAATTCGAAAGAAAAAGAAGAAAGTTAAAAAACAAGTTAGCATTGATGATGAAGAAGTCCGTGTGATAAAGAAAAAGGTAAAAGAAGTTCCAGCTTTCACGGTTAAAGCAGAAGCTGATGCACAAAAGATTCCTGTGAAATGTGAAACCTATGAAACTGTGAAGAAACAAAATAGCACTTTAATTCACAACATAAACAGATTGAAAGAATCTTATGATGTTCTAAACAAAGCCAAGAATCACTACAATCAGTCAAGCAGTGAACAAGCAACAGCAATGAAGACACTTCAAGGAGCTTTTATGACAAAGCAGAAAATCGTCAATAATTACATTGAGAAATGTGCTGTGCTTGAACAGAAACTGGAAACCCAGAGGATTGAAACAAAAAGAGTAAATAGGTTGTTAAAAAGTTACTCATGTACTTCTTATGTTATTGACAGGATTTTCCAACAGTGGAAGGCATGAAGGCGTTTGAAGAAGAGGATACTGAAGAAAAGAATTCTGGTAAGAAATATAGTGCCAGTTATACAAAGTGTCCACCTCCGCTTGAAAATGGATATTCTTCAAGAAATCCGAATTCGGAGAGAGTCAAAAAGGCAACAAATTTACAGTGGGAATCTGAGTCTTCAGATAATTTGCCAGACAATATTGATGTAACTTTCACTTCATCTAATACTGATCATGAGTCAGAGTTAATAAAGAAAGTGGTCGATCAGGTGTTGGATAAAGATGAAACCGAGGAGTCAAAGTCGGAGTCAAATTCAAAGTCAAAGTCTGAAACTTCAAGTCCAACAGTCAAAAAGGGCAAAAGGGTTTACAATAAAGAGTTTTTATTATCAAAATCTAATTTGAATGATGAAACATTCAGAGTAGCATATACTTTGAATAATTCTGACAAATTATATTCTGATGAAGAATTTCCAATAAGAGGTGTTAAACCAGAAATGATAAAAAAAAGGGTTTTAAAACTAACAGAAATTAATATTTCTGAAATAAAAGATGTAATTTTTTCTGAAAAACCTAAACCTTACACCTCAAGAGTTCAACAACGTTTAAACAAGAAAAAGGGTTACAGTTCTGGTTCAGGTTATCGAAAGAAACCAAACCATAACGGTAATTTCAAAAGGAAAGGTCTTGGATTTATTCCACCGAAAAATCATAAAAATGAGAAAACTTATAAAACAAAAACTGTTTTTGTTACAGGAACATCATCTGAAGAAGAAAAAGAGCAATTGTTCAGAAAGCAGACAAATAAAGAATTCCTTGCTAAAAAGCAAGAAGAAATGAAGAAGGAAGTTGCTCAGAAAAAGGAAACGAGAACCTGTTTTCAATGCAAAACAGTTGGTCATATTGCCAGGAATTGTACAAAGGCAATCCAAACAAAACAGGGAGTTTCTTTTAAACTGAAAGAAAAGATGGTTGAGAATGAACCACCAACCAAAAAATTTAAAGTTTTCAGAAATTCAAAGTTTGAGGTTGGTGAGTGTTCAAAAAGTTTTTACAGAAGAAAAGTGAATCTTGACAACCACAAGTGGGTTGTTAAGAAATCAGATGATAGTTCTAGCAATGATTCTGATTCAACAAAATCAGAGGAGCTATCTTCTGGCGATGAATCTGATTCCATAAAGTCAGAGGAGCCACAGGTTGAGAAAAATGGTGAAAATTCGGTTCCGCCAATGGATGATGCAAATTTTCCACCACTGCGGACTGAGAATTTTAAACAAAAAAATTGGCAAAATTGAGATTTCAAATCAATTTTTTTTTCTGAAAAAAAAGAATTTGATGTTGAGAAAGCCTTTAATCCCAAAGTGAAATATATTTTTGGAAAAATGATTGATGGGAAAGTCAAAGGGGTGATGGAATTTTATGACAAAAAGATGAAAGGAAAGAAACCGAGTGTTGATAACTCGGAATCTCCCAAGGAATGTCAGGCTTGGGAGAATCTCTTTAACTGGAAAAAAAACCTGACTTGCCGGAGCTCCCTAGTTGGTAATCGTGGAGCATGAATCGGCATCATTCTTGAAAATGTTTGTTTAATAAACCTACAAGTGGTTAATCAAGGTCATTAAGTTGAACTTGATTTACTTTTCATACAAAATGGCTGAAAGAACAATGTGATGAGTTTATCCCCGTTTTTACAAGTGAAATTAACAAAACTAATTTTTCGGAAAAACCATTTGGATTAAAACAAACTTTAGTGTTTTGAAATCATCATGGGAAAATAGTTTGTTGTCAACGGGAGTTCTGATTGTTTATGCCAAGTGGATGGCGATTTCAAGCAATTCGAATCAGTTGTCACTTAATTTGTACAGTTTGTTTTCAAATTTCTTTTAAAAGTTTTTGCATTTTAGGGGGAGTAAAAATTTTCAGAAAATCCAAAAACATTTGAAAATTTGAAAAAGTCAAAAACATGATAAAATAAAAAATGAGTTTTGTTGTGAAAAGAGGAAATGATAGTACATCAGTAGACTATCACAGCATGCTAAAGAATTGGAAAGTTAAAAAGTGATAAACGGTCTCACTGATGATGTGCCAGTAGGTTTTGCACATTTAGTAGATTGTGTCGAGATATAAACCTAAATATCATTCTTACTTATCTCGTGGGGAACATCTCTCGAATATATGGGTAACCCCCGAAATCTTGTTTGAAAGATCCCTCTTTCTGAGATACTAGGTCTTTATGCTTAGTGATATCTGGGGTATTATCCCGGGACTTCTGATTTTGCGGAAGCAATGGCCTAGTCCCCGTATAATACTTTTCGCTTGCTTGAAAAATAGCACCCCCCTCAGCATAAAAAATGATGAAACATTGAAAAATGCTAATCATGTGCTGTTGAAGAAAAGATTCACTAAATGGAACACACCTAAAGTCGAAGCCATCATCTCTCTGATTTTGCGGAAGCAATAGCCTGAGCTCTCATGGCCCTCGCTGTAACACCCCGAAAACGATTTTGGTAACCAAACCACGTTAATACAAAAAAAAGACGGGTAAAGTACCATAGGTGGTAAAAATTAACCCGTAAAATAAAATAACTAGGAATAAATTCACTTGGTTATTAATATGTAAATAAGTAATAAAAACATGGAAATAGAGTCTTAAACAATCAAGACTAAACTTGAGGGGCCAAAGTTGTAAAAAGAGAAAGTAGTGTTTTATAAACACAAATTTAAAACACTACACACACATAAAGTGTGTGTATAGATCGATCATCAGGGGCGAATAAAGGGTATAACCCTAGTTCAACCATTTCCTTCAAATTGAAAGGCTAATTGAAGCCCGAATTCGGAATTGAACATATAATAACGATCACCTAATCATGGGAATCATGAGGTATGTCGAAATTCATAGTTTGGTGATATTTTGAAATTTGTGATAATCATGCATGAATGAAAATTAGTGTTAATGTTGGATGTTATAGTGAAATTGTGATGTTTATGAGTCTAGGAACGAACCCTAGATGTAAACTTGTGATTTAGCACCATAAATTAGTGTTTCGGTTAACTAATTAGATAGGTGCTAAGTGGGTTTTATGATAAAAAGATGAACACTTGAATTAAAGTGTTAAATGGATGAACATTGATGTTGTGATGATAGTTCTAGATGTAGCTCATGTACACTAGACATAGGGGCTTGATTTTGATGCTAAAACTTAGTGACATATGTGTATTTGTAATGATATGTTGATAAAATTTGGGGCAATGTGTTCAAGAGATAGGTTAAAGACTAATCTTGAATACGAAACCCGCCAAGTGTTCGATGAAATGCTTAAATAATATAGTGCAGACCTGAATTTTAAAAATTCACAATAAATCACAGAAAAATCGTATGGGTGTGTACTTTATATGCCTAGAAAGGTCTCGGAGTAATTTGCATTTCGTTAGTTAACATGATGATTTGGTTCAGATGTTAAATAGGTCAAAAACGTCGAATTCAGTGGCTATTTCGAAAAGACGGCATGCTGTTTGGGCTAAAAATAAGTTGCTGTCCTGATTTTGTAAAAATCATATAAAATCATAGAAAAATCGTTAGAAGACGTACCATATATGCCTAGAAAGCTATTTGAGAGTTCTACGATCCATCTTTGAACATGTTGATCTTATTCAGCTTTTAAATGGGTCAAAATGGTCAATTACAGCAGCTGAATACAAAATCGCTGCACATTAATAATGTTCTTATTAACCAAGAAAAAGGCATAGGATTGTAAATACTTGCTTTAGGCATGAAGTATTGATTGTTGGGAACAAATAACACTTTATGTGACGTGCTTAAAGTGTTTAAAATCACTTACTAACTAGTTTATATAAGTAACTTCGCTAACGGGTCAAACGGTTAGTGAATGAAAAGAAATATGGTATAAAACTAGTTGTTGAATATATGGCATGTTTTGACTGATAAGTGTGTAAAAAAAAGACCATAGGGTGATGGCCATTCTAAAGAATGACCAATTTAACCATCTTATGGATGTTATGATATAGTTTAACTCTAAACAAGCTAGGTGGGAGCTTGGAAAGGAACGGGTCAACGGATGATGAATGCGAAGGATGTTTGCGCGGGCGCGAGGTAAGTAAAGCTTACACCTTTATCGTAAGATATGTATTTAATTATAGATTATAAATACGACAAGGTTATATTCAAAATATGATTTTGACACGAGAAGATACGGGTTGGAACGTATCAAAAGACGAAAAATCATGTTTAATGGTAAAATGGGTGAAATTGTAATTTGGTCATGGGATGGCAAAAATAAAAATGATTTTGAATGGCTACTTTCTAAGTAAGCCAAAACGAATAAAAAAGAAAAGAAAAGGGTAAAACGTGATCTAGTCAAATATGAGCGCAAAATGTTTGGTCGTTTAGACCAAACGGGTCAAATGGTAATGTTGATACCATTTGACAATTAACGACTAATAAGTGTTTGTGGAGTTTTACGCACACAGGATAAATCAGCTTATGAATTAGAGATGCTATGAATTAGCGATTATTGAGACAAGGTATTAAAATGGGTCAATATGTTGATCTGAGCCAGGTACGCATAAATAAGTTTATAGTTAAAAAAATGGGTCATTAGCGTAAAATGACTAACCGAATGGTAAAACTTAGGATAATGGGTTCGATATGTTAAATCCACCACAAAAATAGTGGTGGCGGAATATGAGTAGATATTAAAATATGGGAATATGAAGTTAGAAATGAATGAGTATGGCTTGTGCGTAAAAGCGCTTAAATACCCTTAACGGGTCAAAACAAGCGCATAAGTATAAACGGGTTAATGATGTATGCTAACCCGTGATTTGAACCTCGTGTGATAGAAAACTCTAAAATAAGAAATCCACGAGAATTAGAGTGTAGTAAACAAGTTGGTTTGATGATAGTATAAACGGGTCAAAAGCTTTGTTAAAAGTTTAATAATTAAAATTAAGCCGAAGGCCTAAAACCTAGAAAATTGTAAATCCGGGTGTTGGATTTTAACTCCATGTGATGGGGAATCAAATTACGAACGCATAGGAAAAAGAATCACGCAAATCGGATAAGTAGATAAAAAGTTATGCACCTTAGAAGTTGAAAAATTGAAAGAAAATGGTGCTGGGCAAAAGTGCAGGATTTTAACCTGCACCCGCTGGAAAACGGTCTCCCCCGCGGCACGCGAAGGGAGTCACTTGTTCCGGCGCGACACGCGGGCACGCTCGCGGCTCGCGAAGGATTGAAAGGAATCTGTCGCGTGGCGCGACAGATCAAAAATTTAAAATTTTATTCTTTTGTTATTTGTATGATACCGGAATTTGTTTATACATGTTATAAAGTTATCAAAACTAACAATTGATGTGGTTTTGACCTTAGGTGATGTTCGTCTCATTCCGGATGCCGATCAAGCAAGAATTCAAGAACCGAACACAAAGTTTGAAAGCTTCCGCATTAATCTAATCTTGTTTTGGACAATGTTTATTTTGTAAACACTAAACTTGATGTTGAATGTTTAAACTAGTTAGTTTATAAACTAGAATACCATAACCATGTAAACTTAGTTTTTATAACTGAGTTTTGAAATGATGCATTTTGAAATAAAAAAAAACAACAAATGCGTGATTTTAGTTTAAAATCTTAAAATAATGAGACGGGTGTTACACTCGCATTTAACCCTTTACAGATATCATCTAGGTATACTCACCTGTAAGACTGAATATTGGGATCTAGATACGGGAGTATATTCTGAGTTGGTACACACGAATAAGTTTAAGTTTCTAAAACATTAATCTCGTATCTCGAAACAGTTGAATTTTGTGTGAAAATTTAAGTGGATCAGTATACTGACAATCTAAGTGAATTGTTTAGATTTTAAAATGTTTATAGCTTAACGGTGTTGGTGATTTGTCTCAAAACTGATATGATCCTCTTACGCAAACTCACAAAAATATTGTTTGTAAATATTTCTTTACTACATTCTGTTAGAATAAAAAATCCAAAAAGATTTTCGGAGTGTTTTAGCATAAATTTTGAAAATTCAAAAAGATTTTCGACAACTGATGTTAGAAAGCTAATTTTTAAAATTCCGAGTGCAAAACATGATGAACAGGTTTGGGAGAATGTGTTTAAGAAAAGATATGTTTTAAAAATTGGTCATCTGAGATTATAAATGTTAAATCATTTTGATCATTTTCTGCAAGTGGTATATAAATTTGACAGATTTTAAATTTGTGAAATTTATTGTGTGGTAGAGATTGTGCAGGATAGCCAGGTTCCTGATTCTGGTGTCATAGAGAGCCAAATTACGATCCTGATCTTGTAAAAGGCAGGCTACGATCCCAAGCACAACTTAAGGGGGAGTCTGCTAGCAAAGGGGAGTCTGGAGATAGTAGAGCCAGATTCAGATCCTGAAGATCACGCAAATTGCAGATGTTGATGAACTTAAGGAATCAAGAGATCTGATCAAGTGTACATTGTCAGATTCAAAGACTATGAAGATGATAGATCAACATCTAAGGGAGAGATTGTTTAAGGATGCTTTACATTGTCAGATACTTCGGGAGAGAATGAAAAGACTGATAAAGACTGAAGATTGAAGACTCGACACTAAAGACTTTGTCAACATCCAAGGGGGAGTCTATTGGTGCATATGTCTGTCGACTTTGTCTTGTATCGAGTCTTGTTTTAGATTAGATAGATCAGGGCACGGAAAACGAGAAACAGGGAAAATAGTCTATTTCGCACGAAATAGAAAGGTAGCTATTTCGCACGAAATGAAGAGTTCATTTCGTACGAAATGTTCCTTAAGCCATTCCGCACGAAATGCTATTTCGTGTGAGTAGTTTCGTACGAAATAGACTGGTCTATAAATAGTTGTTGTGCCATTTCATTTGTAACTTTCCGGTTTCAGAGTCGAACTGCTGCTGAAGTGTCTACTCGCTGTAAAACGTTGTTATATCAATCAAAAAGACATTTAAAGTGAATCTCAAGCTGAATCAACTCAATACGTTTATTTCCGCCTCTCGTATTGAGGAAAAGCTCTTCTGAACGACTCGTTTGGTCGTGAAAACGATGCTACAGGTTATTTAAGGTATGTTAAGCCCATGTCACTATTCCGGAGTGTTTGTTGCATTAAACTGATTACGTTTACGCATCAGTTCGCGTATAACCTTCCAGAAAGCGATTCAGAGCTCGAAATCGAACAAGAATTGATATGTGCAAACGATACACATATTTATACAAATCCCAAGTATGAAATACAATATTTCATTGGTTTGGTATTTGTTTGATGGTTGAAGTGACACAGGTGTCGCAATAGCCCAGAAACCTTTCACATTTTTATATTATTACTTTTTAACAATTTAAATAATGCACCCAGTCACAAATGTAATTGCTTTTTTGTACAATCGTATATACAACAATAGGCCATGAATAATTTTACTGCACCCAGTCACGACAGATGTGGAAAAAAAAAGTTTTCCATATTACAAACAATTTTTGGTTAAAAAAATTATGTAGTTGATTTTATTATGCTCATTTTTTTCTATTGGGCCATCTCTAAATGATCTACACAAATACGTTTTTTTATGTAAAAAAGTGACTTTTTTTAGTGGTCATTAATGGTTGTACAGTAGTTGTCAAATCGTAGAGGATTTTTTTTAATATGGGGGGTGGCGACAAGTGTTGTAGTGCAGGCATTTGATCGAAGTCCCATCAGCACAAGACTCAAATAAGTTGTTAAAAAGATGAAATTACTCTTGGTGTACCTTTACCTCAGAAATTTCATCAAAAGCATATATAGTCACACTCACAACAAATCTCAGCCGACCATTCACAAGATCAATGTAAGATATTGAGTTTTCAAGGTTTTCTCAACTCACATGGGTTTTCGATTTATCCTTGCCCTATATACATATATATATGTATATAGGGTAGGGTTAGATAGAAAACCCTAAAAATTTGAGAAAACCCTAGAAAACCCAACCTCCCGACTTTTTTTTTTTTTTTTTGAAAAAAAAATAACACATGTAATATACATGTTTTTAAGAGTTTTGAGCCAAAAAAATCAAAAAAGCGCCGAGTGGTTTTTTTTTTTAAAATAAACAAGTTTCAGCAATTTTTTGTCTAACACATGTTAGTGAAAAAGTTGCTGAAACTTGTTTATTTTTTTTTTTAAAACACTCGGCGCTTTTTTGATTTTTTTGGCTCAAAACTCTTAAAAACATGTATATTACATGTGTTATTTTTTTCCAAAAAAAAAAGTCGGGAGGTTGGGTTTTCTAGGGTTTTCTCAAAATGGAGGGTTTTCTCCCTAGCATTATCCTATATATATATATATATATATATATATATATATAGGGGAGCGCTAAAATGAAAACCACTTCCAGTTGTAAGAACTCTAGAACCACTCTCAACCAATCAGATTATGCCAACTAAAATGGTATTTTGGTCTTTTCCCCCCAAATGTCAAATCCCCCTCTCTCTCTCCATTTAATGCTTGTCTCTTTCCTCGTCCCCTCTCTCTCTCTCTATTTAATGCTTGTCTCTCTCCGAATTTTTATTTACTTTCATCTGTCTCTCTCCTAATTTCTTCAAAATGCAGAGTTCCATCTTCTTCATCCCAACCCATTACCCACCACCGTTCACCACCTGCAACCCACCCCCCTCCTCCGTCAACCACACTTCCGGCACCACCAAACACTGTTCACCACCACCCAAATGTCACAAAACCACCACCACACCTCCGGAACCACCAACCACTGTTCACCGCCACCCAACCGTTCACCACCAACCACCGTTCACCATCTGATGAAGATTTGCGTGGGCAACTGTCATAAAACCACTGCCCAAAGCTCCGATTTGGGGTAGTGAGCTCCGATTTGGAGATTAGGGTTAGATGGTGGTGGTTGACGGTGAACGATGGGTGAGCTCCGATTTGGATGTTGACTGAAACGAGATGGGGGAACAATTCCAAGCTCCGATTTGGGGGTAGTGAGCTCCGATTTGATGTTGTGGTTGTTGGTGTCCCGATCTTTGATGTTGGTGTTGTGGTTGACGGTGAACGATGGTGGTTGTTGTGGTTGTTTAAACGTCGATGCCGGTGGTGCCCGTCGATGCCGGTGGTGCCCTTCGATGCCGGTGGTTCCCGTCGATGCCGGTGGTGCCTGTGATTGAAGTGAGTTGCTTTTATTCTGGTTTTTGTGTTTGCATAAACTGAGTTGCTTTTTTTATTGAAGTTGGGATTCTAATGGTTTTTGTGTTTTCATAAACCGAGTTGCTTTTATTTTGGAACTTGGATTGATATGTGTTTTTTATATTGGGGTTGAGTTGGCAGTGAATGATGCATTTGTATCCTTTGATTTTGTGGGTTTTGATCTGTTTGGATGGGGCGGCGATGATGCAAAATAAAAAAAAATAAAAAAACGTAGATTTTGATGGTGGAGGGTAGGTTTTTGAACCTGCAACCCCACTTTGCAGCCTTTTGATTAACGGAAAATCTGAGCCAAACCCCATTTTTTTTTCGAGATACACATTGTTTTGATGTTGTTGTTTTTTCATATTTTTTCCCCCAATCGATGATGATAACAATCACTCTGAGACACCTACCGAGTTTGCGATTTCTGGGTGCGTTCGTTTTTGAGTAAAAAAGTTTTTGTTAAAAAAAGTTAAACCGTAAACTTTTTAACGTAAAACGTAAAAAGTTTAACGTAAAACGTAAAAAGTTTAATGATGCGTGCGAAGTGTTATATATATTAGGTGTATATTTTAAGCCCCTTTAACACTTATTTAGCCAAGTTTTAAATTTATAAAACACGATATTTTACTAACACTAAACACACATATGGGCAAGTGCACCCATCGTGAGCGTAGTATAGCGTTGGTAAGATACCGAGGTCGTCCAAGGACACAAGAGCTTTTAGTACCGGTTTATCCTCAACATCTAATCAAAATAAAAAGTTTAGAAAAATGTTTTTAAACTAAGAAAAATAAAAACTAACTAAAATGCTGAAAAGTAAAATAAAAAGAAAAACAGATAGACAAGATGAATCACTTGGTTCCGACTCGTATCTAGTATAACCTTTGATTATTTCCGCACTTTTGCACATAATTAAGAGATTATCTTAGTTATTGTAGTAGGCCCCTCTTTTGAAGGTGACGTTACCCTCACCCCAGTAGTTTGAGTCAGCAAGGATACAATCCTAAAAGGGTGGATTATTGGAAGATAATGAATTAAGTTATTAATGCAATATTATGGTAGGCCCCGCTTTTGGCGGTGACGTTACCCTCGGCTAAGTAGTCTGAGTCAGCAGGGATACAGTCCTAAATAGCCGGGTTATAGTATTAATAGTAGTTAACTTATGAGGGGATCAAAGAGTTTGGACCCCCGCCATCCAATACTGTGAAGCATTGAAGGAGGTCCTACTAAATTTGACCCAGGTCCATTGCAGGACCTCTAAACGCTGAACAATGGCAAGACCTTTACCAAACCGTTCCCTTAACCCCCCGACCAGGTAGCCAACATACCTCCATATAGACCGTGGAGATATGAATGGATAAAATCCTTTATTTTATATAGACAGTAAAATAATGCCAAGACACCACGGACAAACAATAAGGAAAGATCACCTTCAACATAAGTAACTAGTTATTAAAGTCATTAATACAAAACCAAATAAAAAGTGCAAAAGATTAGAAATAAAAAGTATTATACTAGACACTTTGTCTTCACCAAGTGATGTAAGAGACTTAGGCAAACATGGCCTTGATTGTCAAGAACTCTTACGATCAATCTTGGATCCCGAGACGACTCACACACTCTACGATGGACAATGGATGATGGTGGTGGATGATGGTGTTGTGATGGTGGTGGGTGGTGGATGAAGTGTGAGAGAGGTGGTGTGCCAAGGGATGAGTTGAAATGAAACCAAACACTCCTATTTATAGGCTGAACAGAAGGCTGGGCACGGCCCCGTGCCTGTCTGACACTCTCTCTCTTCATTAATTGTAATTCGCAATTACAATTAATGTGCCTGCTGTACTTTCGCCACGCCCCCGTGTTCGCTGGGCACGGCCCGTGGTGGGCAATAGAAGCTTCTATAGGTTTGTCTTTTCTGCTGCTTCTTGGGCACGGCCCCGTGCTGGCTGAGCACGGGGCGTGTTCAGTCTTCTGCCTTCTCTATTTTGCTTGGGAAGATGCCGTTGAGGGGTCGGGCAGTCCACTTATGTTCCTTTTCTTGTATTTATGTTGGATTTAGCTGTCTTTTTGCTTCTTTTGTGTTTTTGAGCTCATTTAATCCTGAAAATACAAAAGGAAGACAAAAACACTCTTTTTCCAATATTAGTACTTAAAAAGGGTTAGTTTTATGCCTCATTTGATGTAATTTATATGTTGCATTTTACACACATCATTTAACGTAAAGCGTAAAAAGTTTAACATAAAAAGTAAAAACGTTTAACGTAAAAACGTAAAAAGTTTAACGTAAAAACGTAAAAAGTTTAACGTAAAAAGTTTAACGTAAAAACATAAAACATAAAAAGTGTAACGTAAAAACGTAAAACGTAAAATCATAAAACGTGAACAGGTTGATGTAAAAACGTAAAACGTAAAAAGTTTAACTTAAAAACGTAAAACGTAAAAAGTTTAACATAAAAACGTAAAACGTAAAAAGTTTAAAAAATTTGTTAAAAAAATCTGAATTTAAAAATGCTTTTAATAAAAAAATTAAGTTTAAAAAATAAAAACTAATATAATAATAAAAAAGTAATAAAAAAACAATAAAGATAAAAAGACAAAATAGAGTAATTTTACAAAACTACCCTTTTTGTATTAAAATATTAAAGAAATAATAAGACAAAAAGTATTTAATATTATTTTTTATTATTTTTAATCTCATCTATCCATTTTGAAGATCTAATGGCTAGAAAGTGGTTCTCGCGATTCTTACAACTGGAGGTGGTTAGCGCTCCCCTATATATATATATATATATATATATATAATAAAAGAAACCTGATATGGGACACTTGTCATATGTGGAGCGCATCTAGAACTTTGTTTTCCCGCTCATGTTACCGGATCACGCTGACTTTGTGGACCGAAAATTATCCGACCCGCATAAATTAACTTTTATGATCAAAACTTTGAACCCTAACATAAATAGAGGAAATCAATCCATCATCTATCGAGCATCTCTATCTCCAATTATTTTCCTTGCTACGCTATCAGGTTAAAATTCTTATTGTGATCCTCTTCAAAGATTTCTTTGAAAAAACCCTAATCGTTAATTCCTTCCACCTCACACGTTGATACCCACTCCCAAACTCAAGGATTGATTGTCAATTCTATACAAAACAAACAAGGTTTGATTCATCGTGTAGGCTACGAATATCAAGCACCCAAGTTTTTTGACTTCGTCGAACAGATTCGTGAAGCATAGGTTTGATAATGCTCTTACTCATGCCCTAACCTAAGTTCTTCCGCATAGCTCTCACTTGATTATTATTTTGATTTTTGCTATGATGTGATTAATTTGGAATTATGATTCGTAGGTTGCTTAATTACGAGTGATTGTCTATAATTCGTTTAAATTGAAACCAATCTGGTGCTTTTGAATCCTTTTTAACGTTCCTAATTCCATCGGAGTTAAGATAATTGTTTTCTAATCTATTTTATGGATAATTTTGGTACGATCTGGTTAACTTTGGGATTAAGGGTCATATGGTTGTTGCTTAATTATGAGTGATTCTTTAATTTAGTTAAACTGATTGGATATGGTGCTCTTTATTTTTAGGGTTAGTTTGGTGTGAGTGAATTGGGTACCAATTGAAGTAAATAAAGTTTGCATGAAATCTTTTTTAATGTTTCAGTGCTCCATTAAAAAAATGTTATTCAAAGTGCATGGAATGGAACCCAGGTGGTATGTCACCTGCTTGAATACCATTCTTTGTCTATGTGCTAAAGTAAATTGTTAACCATGTAACTTCTTATAAAAAAACTCTTGCCATTTTTTATTCTACATCACCATGTTCTGTTTTCCACTGGGTTGGTGATGGATTTGTCCTTGAGCAGGGTCAGCAATGTCTAAAGAAGGTATAGACATTGCAACATATAGTTGTACATTACGCTTTTCTGGCTCTACGTGAATGTATTTTCAATATCAAAACATATGTAAAGCTTATTTATTGTATTTGAACTTTATGATATCGTCGGACGGGCATAAGACAAATTTTATTAAAACCAGCATGAAGATCGTCAACATATATCTAACATCTATATGGTTTTGTACTAAACGCTTCTTATGGTCATGCTTTGTATGTCATTGGTAATATTGAAGTTTGTTTTGATATTTGAGGTTATCTATGATGAAGAATATGTTCCAACGATATAATTCTGACTCATTTTACTATCAAATCGAACTGAGACGTACCTTCACTATTTTGAAACATGTGTTTGTGTAGCTATTCAGGTCTCCGGCCTTCATTGACCAATTGTTCTACCCTTCACTACTTCAGATCTATATGTATGAACATATAATCCAATATCTACTTATTTACTCATTATGATGCTTTTTTTATTATTTGATGGTGTACTTGATCCTTTGAACTGATTAAAACCCAGAAAAAAGTGGTCTTTCATGGAGCCCTTTATTTTTAGTGTAACTCGAGTATACAGTTATGCGCAACATACAATGGATCACTAAGGGGTAAAACTGACCCGTGCACTAATCTATGGGTTTATTCGGACTTTATGTGACAACCGGTGATTTACGCCCTTAATTACGTGATTAACAGGCGATTTACACGACATCAAATAGTGTTTGCGATGCAAATTAACTTAATTAGGGCCTCAGCAAGCTTAGGAACGCTTATGCGGTTCTACAATGTGCGTGTGACGATCTGCGGAGATACTGCTGGAAATTAAACGGCAATAAACTGAAACCGTACGAAATACTGACAATACCGACAAATATGGATGTTACACGAATATTTTATGCTTATGGAGTTGGGTTGCAATATCGGGTCTCGTAGGAATTACGGGCCACTTACACATGAGATGGGCTTGTGGGCCCTGGGCCCAAGCCCAAAACCCACAAGCCTAAACCTACACCTAATATATTAAATCTTGTCAAGATCTTTAAAGATCTCTACAAATATTTTGAAATCTCTATAAAATCTCTTAATATCTAATCAAATCTCTACTAAATCTTGATTAAATATTCATGATATCTCTATAGATCTATACACACTGGACATAAGGAAATAACACTAGTCAATACCCACATAAATGAGTATAAAACCTTACCTCCTCTGATCCTCAATTTCATAAGCAGACAACACCCACTCTCTTTGTCTGCATACTAACATACACACACAAACATGACCCAAATCAAACACAAAGACATCTCTCACTCCCTCATCTCTCCCTCTCGATAACAGATCGGCAGCTGCATGGGAGCCGGCGCCGGTTAAACGGCCGGCGATGGTTGTCCAGCCGGCGACACCCCCCCCCCACCACCTTCCCTCCTTCTCGGTTCTCCGATAACCACAACATCCACAGCCAAACACCCTTCGACTCCATCGTGTCCGGCGACGAAAATCAGGAAATTAAAGAGAGAGAGAGATGGGCTCGCGATGGCGTGCGGCGGCATTAGACAGAGGAGAGAGAAACAGAAGAAAGAGAGAGAACTGGTGGCCGTGGAAGCGACGACGGTGGTCGGTGGTGTCTCGCCGGTGACGTTAAGCTCCGGTGATGATGCAGATGTTGTTGATGAAGACATGATGTTGACAGTGGTCGTTCGAGTGGCGATAGCAGTGGTGGATGCCAGAGCTCCGGTCCGACCGTCGACGACATCAAGCTCAGTTCAGGTTTGAGTTATGTTGGTTTCACAGAACAAGTAAACTTCTGGACTCGGGTTCATATAACTTGAAATTGGTTCGGCTTTTAGGTTCAACTCAGATTATGGTTGGGCTAAGTCTTGTCTCAGGTTAGTCACGGGTCAGTTTCGGGCGTTACGGTTCACTCGGTCCAGTTTTGGTTCAGTCAAAGCTGGTCAAGGATGGTCAAATTTGATCAACTTCAGTCAACAGATCGGTTCGGGTCAACTGGTCAACCAGTTCGGGTCAAGCGGCTCGGTCAGACGGTTCGGTTCGTGGTTCGGGTTGACTCGGTCAAACCGAGTCAACTCGGTCAACTCAGACCCGGTCAACTCAGTAAAACGGTTCGATGTTTCGACACGCGAAGATTTAGTAAAGATTAACAACACGTTTAATATTTACGTAATTTTAAGATTTTTTTATTTCGTGAATGAGCTCGAACCATTTCGTTTATAATTTAGTTTATATTTTGAAATGCTTGACGAGATATATTTGATTTCATTGCGTTGGTTATTGGTTGAATTTTTGAAAAATATAGCGACACTTAGATGTCGGGATCGTCCAAAAACAGAGGAAACTATGTCCGTTTTTCGTTAAAAACCTGAACTACAAACGTATTTAAAGCTTAAAAACGACACTAATCGAAATATAAGTTTTCTTATAAAAATAAGTATAGAAGTGTCTTTCTTTTAGCGACTTTGCATAACTTACAAAAACGACAATTTGGATATTATATCCAGCGATGCTTTTATAAAATGTGGTATAATATTTCCAATTCTTTTATTATTTTCGGCAATTCTTTCAAGTACCGAACAATACGAAATCGTTTTATAAAAATAAATATAGTTTATATTTATTTCAAATATCAAACGACGTGATTTCGATATAGTTTTTATATTTATTCCAAACATCAAAACAACACGGATTCGCTTTATAAAAATAAATATGATATATATTTATTTTCAAACACAACGACTCGATGATTGTTTTATAAAATAAATATAACTCTTATATTTATTTCAAACGCCTCAACGGCATATGATATATAATGCGAGTTTATTATGTATATTCTTTTCATAAAACTTTCGTCACATACACATACGACTTCCCGAGACGGCTAACGCGATTACAACAATATATTTATTTTTATAAATATTTGTATACTTTAAAATCTTTCGAAAACTAAGTGTGTATAGACTTAGTAAATTATCGCGACAATAAACGAAACTTAGCAAGTATAACTTCATCGTTTTCATTAAGTTAACAACGTACCGTCAAATCATTCGATTAACGATTCGGTAGAGCTCGGTGACACGTAGTTAGTTACCGCTTTTATTTAGAAACTTATAAGATATTTCGTGTTAGGAATATTGTAGAATACACGCTAGCAAGTCAAGTCTTGGAAACTACATCACGAAGTCGTAATTAGCTAGCTTTGCACAGGAATATTCAAGTGAGTTCATAACCCCACTTTTTTTTACGGTTTTACATTTTTATAAATGTTTTCGGGGTGGAAAGACATGCACTTTTTGTAAAGCATACAAGAATTACATATTTCTAAACCATTTTACAAGCAAGTTTTAACTGACACAAATGGTTTACGAAAAGCCTATGTTTTATACCGGTTTTTCAAACAAGCGTATTTTTTGAAATATGCATACACACGAGTTCTAGTTTTCTAAACTACGGGAAAATACAAATACAAGAGTTTACAAATACATGTTACAAATGTTATAATGTTTACAAATGGTATGATGAATACAAGAATTGAGAAATGATACGAGAAATGATACAAGAATTGATACGAGAAATGATACGAGAAATGATACAAGAATTGATACGAGGAATGATACGAGAAATGATACGAGAGATCGTGTCACGAATAGGGTACCATAAGCACCATTAATCAACAATATACCTGGACCGCAGAACAAAAGGTTAGATCTAACGGGTTTCGGGCAGCCACACTCTTGGTGAGAACGAGTACCAAGTAGTGCTTTTGTGTCTCAGAATCGACAACTAGAAAAATGCCTATGGTTTGGTTGCTTCCTATGTCATGTCACATGTTAATGGCCTTGCAACCCATTAACAACATGATACATACAAGAATACTTGATTTATACAAGAAAACATGATACATACAAGAATACTTGATTTATACAAGAATACATGATACATACAAGAATACTTGATTCATACAAGAATACTTGATTTACACAAGAATACTTGATTTATACAAGATACATACCATGTTTTCATACAAAATTTCCATATAACTTGACAAGAAAATGATTTTAAATTCGTTTTCTCAACAATACATCAAAAACCGGTTATTCAAAAAGATTTATTTCAAATCTTTTACAAACAAACTATGAACTCGCTCAACTTTATGTTGATTTTTCGCATGTTTCTTTCTCAGGTTACTTTTCAGAATTTATAGCACGGTTGGAATTGGAGGACCATTTGAGATACGAGTACTTAGTGGCGTTCATTTTCTAGAAGTCTTAGCTTTATTTGCTTCCGCTGTGCAATGAAGATACCAGTCCAGTCACGCCAGCTCTGATAATTTCGGGGTGTGACAGATTGGTATCAGAGCAATAGGTTACAGCGAATAAGGTTTTCCATAGGAATACCTAGGCTCTAACCTCACCTTCCTCTGGGACTTAGATTATTAAGACTTTGAATACATACGGAACGCCTAAGACTCGAATATGGTCTCCAACCGTTGCCTAAAAACAAACGGTCAAGATTTTGTTTTCAAACATACGCTATTGTGGTGTTATACACATGGTACACAAAAACAATTACATACAGTACATAAAACCCTGAGAGTTTAGGAAACATGCATTTAAGACCTTCGGAAACTCATGTTGAAGTTCATTAAAGGTCATCACGTAGGAACCTCGTTTATTAACTTGGACAAACGCCATGATTATGTCGTCTTTGCTATTTTAGTTAACCGAGCAGGTAACCTACGCAAAACAAAGCACGGGCGTGCAAACTTCACGAAACGCAACTATACATCAACGGAGGTTGAAGTATGTTACATACGACTTACGAGGCACGATCTTTGAGAAGACAAGATGGAGCATTTCAGCGCCGATACAAATTCTGTCAGTACGAAAACTATCAATCAGGAAGCGGCGGTTTGGCACGCGGTCCTGCAATGACACGAATCACTCCAAGGAGAAGACATATGTCTCCGCAGTCCCTCTATCGCATTAACGATGAATACGCCATGTTCGACATTCCATGGTAATGTCACCTAACAACCGGTTATCACATGCAACCCCAGGTAAAGTCCTTAAATTTCTTTTATTGAAATTTCGACTTTCACATTTACTGAGTAGATTTTCGTATCTCTACTCCTCATAATGGTCATTGTGTCACGATCATTTCTTCCAATATAGCGAATATTCATTTGCTTCATTTCTTGAATATTCATATGTTACGCATGTGTCACACCCCGACTTTCCACGTGTCACCAGTGGGCCCGGTGGGGAATATCATGACGTAGTTGGCAACATAATAGTCAAACAACACAATATATAAATGCACAGCGGAAGAAAAAGATAAATATTATTACATTCCGAAATATAAAGTAATATCCAGTATTACAACGGAAAGTAAAGGATCCACAGGCGGATCTTAGAACATATCATTTGTTCAACAGACTTTAGACGCCTAGAGCTTGCAAGATTCTTTATTAGCGCCCTGAGCTTCCAGCCAATTACGTTCAGTACCTGTCACTTAACCCTTTTGGAAAATACGTCAGTTTTCACTGGTAAATACACTCAACTGACTCATTTGAAAAGAGTTTACGAAAATTGATTTGAATGCACGTGGCACAAAATATCTTTTATAATTTGATTAAAATGCACAGAGGCAAAATTAACCTTTTTAACTTGGGACAATTATAGTTATAACCTTGTATACAGATTTACATGTTCGTTGTACGTTCAGGGCCCGATGTAGAAACCGAGTCAAGATTAACAGACACGCCACAAGTATAAGCCCACAAGAGAGTGAGATACCGTTTCCCTTTAAGCAACTTTCAGTGTATGCCTACACCCCGTGCTTAAGGCGTGGCCATTTTATAATACAATGATGTCAAGGATATCCGGGACATGGTCATTAACCCCTAAAGGTCTTTATTTCAAACAATACAGATTAAACCGGGTTACCTCAATAATTTAACCATAATAAGATTAAATATTCAATACCCGACCAAGCGGTATTATTATACCGTATCCCAAGCCCGTATAGGGAAAATAAGTTAAGAGTATTTACCTGAGCTAGCTCCTGTCTTAATTAGCAAGAATTAATAACTCAGTCGTATTCACTTAAGTAAGCGTAGGTACAATTTACCGGAAGGCTCTAGTCTGGAATGATGGTATAAATAACCAATTAGAATGCTAACGGGTCTTTAATGAAGCCTAAGCTTAGACCGGTTAGTCTTAGAGAAACATACGATTCATACGCACGATTAGGCGAAGACCGGATAGAATGTGATTTAGACCCAACAAGTTCAGAGATTTTCTTAATATGGGTCCTTCATGCACATTCTGGATTTTGAGATAAAAATGATAAGGTTTGACCCGTTTCGGCTAACTTATGCAAACTAGTTACATAAGCCGAACCGAAAGCGCAAGAGGCGTAACGGGTCACCATAAGAGTCATATACAGGTTTCCTAAGTTAATATGCCTTAAATATGTTGTGATATCAGTAGGATACCTTCCATTATGCCCAAAACGAGTTAAATCTCAAAATAAGCCCCGTAAGGGTATTTTGGTCATTTTAAAAGTTATAAAAGAGTTTAAATGAAGTTCTGAGATTCGGGTCCGAATACATTAGTAAAATAACTTATTTTAATAGGTCATATCAGTTGGTAATAAGCCTTATATGGCAAAAATGGTTTTAAACCCAAACTATGCGTTTAATACGCTTTAAAAGCCATTTTAAGCGATTTCCGGGTTATACAGGAAATCTGAGTTTTCTGATCAGGTTATAAAGTTTCAAAATACTTTATTTATTATATAAAATCAGTAGCAATTGGATTGGTGTCAAAATACTATGTAAAACTCATTTTATAGCCCGTAAGGGCAAAACCGACAATTACCGGATTAAGCCTACGACTATAAGTTATGCTCAGCCTAAAATTAATTAAAAATCTTTAAAAATCCCAAAATAATATTTTATATCAGTGGGTAAAGAGTTTGATATCAAAAAGTATGTTTAAGTAGGCTATACGCTAAATACGCCGTTAAATTAACATAAAGCTTTAATTTTACGCTAACGAGCATAACTCTTAACCTACACCTCAAACTGATGTCAAACTTTGCATACAAGTCTATATATCAGTAATTAAGGTTTCTACACTTTTACATTTTCATAAATCACGTTTTAAGGTGAAAAGGGCATAATGGTCAACATATGAGTAATTAACGGAATCATGCGTATTAATCGGTTAACTAATGAACCGTGGTGTATAATCACAGAGGGTTATACTAGCATGTAACCTGGTCCAAATGAAGCTCTAAGGTATTTCTAAATCATACCATAACGGGTCAGAACTGAAAGTCAAAGTATAAGTCAAACTATGCGACTTTCGGTTCCGAACCGGGTCTAAACAGGAAATTGTCGGGTTGAACATGTTTAGACATGTTCTTACACTTATTACTAAGTTATAACAATGATCAAACAGGTTGTATATGATCTACATTGCTAATTATGCATAAATTGTAATTTAAGTATCCTGTTGACTTTTTCTTAGCAAGTTTGACCCGACTTTTGACCTGGTTAGAGTGGTAATCAGGGGGAACCCTTTTAAGGGTTTATTACCCACATAATTACCAACTTATAACTACTTTTGATTCGACTAATCACTGGACCATTAGTGATTAATCTTAAAGTCAACCGTTAATTACGACGGTTTGACTTTTAAGCTAAAACTTAATTAGAAAAGGTTAAGCATACTTACACTTGTCTAATGGATGGTTAGGAAGTCTTGGAATCAGCTTTGGAGTTCCAGAGATGATCAGAAGTGAGTGCAAGAATGTTTGTAACTTGGAGACCTTATATACTAGTTGTAATCACCATAACATGTTGACAACTAAGGCTACAAGTGACCACAATTGTCCCACAAGTGTCCCTGGGGTCTAGGAACATTTTAGGGGTCGCCCAATGGTGAGAAATACCAGTGAGATCGGTCAAAATCACGCAAAACAGGCTGCAGCCGGTTTTCTGTTTGCTGGGCACTGCTTGCGCCCCGTAACAAATATTTGTTGTGGTGCGCAACAAATAGGCAGAATGCAAAAGCTTGGCCTTTCGAGCATTCGAAAGGGCAACCGACTTATTTCTTGCAATTTGACCCCTTCTTATTTACCTACAAAGGCTTTAGGACTTATACCCACTTTGCCAAGTCCCTGGACATTTCCGGTTAAGCCGAAAAGTCATAACTTTCAACGTTAACGCTTTACCCCTCGCATACGGATTTGATCATAACTTTCTCATACGGTAACGAAACTTTATGAAATTTATGTCGTGCATTCTAGTGAGCATAATTAACAGTTACAAAGCTTCGGGTTTGTCAAAAGGTCACTCAGAGGTATATCTTTAACATGTTGACACATTTAACCCCTGTAGTTTGTAATCTCTCACTTTTAGCTTCGTATGATCCATGATTTATTCGTGTGATGGTATAAACATCATGTAGGGTTAATGCACAATATATTTATTCACTGTTGACATTTAGAACTCGTATATTCGCATACTTTCCATGATTGTCAACTTTAGTCCTTCTGTAACATTCCTTCACACGTTCAAACCTATGACACGTGTCAACACATTATAGGACGTGAATTTTCGAGGTGTTACATCCTCACCCCCTTAAAAGAAATCTCGACCTCGAGATTTGTTAAAGTAAAGGAAGTATTTTCTGCCTTAAATTGGGCTTAATCTTCCCCCAGTTCCTTTGAGCCTCTAAGGCACTACAATTTGACCTTTATAATAGGCACATGTATCTTTTTGGAGCTTCTAATCCTGTCGATCCTCAATCGAAACAGGTTGCTCTTACTATCATAGTCCTGCATATCATTATGTGATAGCACTTTTCGACTTATTGGTGCACGTCGCTAAATCATTAGTGTGGGTCACATTGCGCGTTCCACCAAGCCCCTTAATTAGGTCTTAGCTCGTAAGCTATTTGATCTTGATACATTCGATTTCCTTCGAATGATTCTATATACTCGGAGCTTAACTAGCCCGATAATTTAACAAATTTAGCACACCCTTCCAGGGTGATATCTATTGTTGAACCTTATTTCTTAACAAGAATTTAGGAGGTTTGCTATTTTCATGAATTCTCGATATCCTGCCATATACTGGCAACTTACAATCGAGCATGGATTTATATGATCTTATTTGTTGTTTCCTAGGCAACTTTCAGATCCTTATAATTGAACTTACCAATCTATTGTCCTAACAATAAACGTTTAACATGCCATTTATACAAGGTCTCCACAGGGGTAGCCTTGATACTTATATAACAGCTATTTATAGAAAAGCTTATCTTAAGGGGAGATGGTTATTCCAACCATTGCTCAAAATTAATATTAAGAAATAGCTAATCTTTACAGTTAGTCGAGCAAATCGACTATCCTGGGTAGTTGATGGCGATTCTCAATCGTTGCCTAATTAGGGTTGCGGTAAGCAATGCCTTAGCAAAATGAACCGTCTTTCATAATTTACTATACCGAATTCTCAGGATATTGAGTTTGGCTTTATGACTCTATATCTTAAAACTTACTTAACCAGGGTTTTCGATTCTGCCAATATGGCACTAGTTGTCTTGGGGATTTCATAATAATGCAGCCCTAAATGGGATATTAAACTTAACTCTGCCTGCCTCCCTGGGGTAGACAGGGTAATCTTAGGAGAAGATAATCAAGGTACAAGGAGGTTGCAGAGATTTCCATATCTCAGGCTCCAGTTCACCCATCATTGCTTGTGTCAAATAAGTGACACATTTATGTTACTAGTCCACGAATTCCTTAATCGGGAATATTTACTTGGACAATTTCATTCTGGATATCTTCTTTGAATACTATTAGTTGACTTTAGTACCATATGATCATTGGGATATCTTTGTGGTCCCATGCATTAAACCTCCATACTGATCAGGCATGGAAGCAATCTATGGAACTTATTAAGATACACCAATCCTCATATAGCGCTTTTGTCATACCATTTGGTATTCGAAATCGATAGAGATTAAAGAGATATCAACTATATGTGCTTATATTTAATCAGAATGGAAATTTTCACAAACTAGGCACCTAGCTCGGTTGGCTAGGCGCGCGAAAGGGTGTGGTCTAGACCCAGGTTCGATTCCGGGGATGGCCGGTTCCACCATTTGTTTTCTCTGGGAGCCTGACGCGGGCCGCGTAAGGTATCACCCAGGGCTTACGCGGGCCGCTTGGGTTTTCTGATCAGAAGCAAACTTTCAAAAATGATAGTCTCTGAGGTACTATCGGTTAATTTTACTTTACAGTTAATGCTTAGAGTTTTAGTAGGCAGCTATAATGATTTACAAAATCTATTGTCTACAAAAGACTTATCGGATCCTGAATCAATTAATACTCTGGCATGAGCGTTATTGATAAAGAAAATACCTGTTGTGACATTGTCATTCTGAATGGTCTGCTGAGCGACCATTTGAGAGTTTCCAGCTTCGGTCTTCTTAGAGATTAACTCCATTAATATTGAGGTTTACGTTTGAGACATTATTCGCCCTTGTCGCATTAATAGTATTACGACTGTCGTCTACCTCATTCGAGTTTTCCATACTCGAAACTTGGTACCAATCACCAAGATTTAACAATTATTAGTCATCATCCTGATGACCTGACTTAGATTAGCCACGGCATTCATAAACCGCATGGGCTATTCTGTTCCGAACGTTCATAGTGAATGTTATTTAAACGTATTTCCATTATAGTTATCCTGGTTATAAAACATTAAGGATATTAAAGTGGCGCAAAAGGCCTAGTCACAAGGACAGTTCTAAATTTTATAAGCCATGATTTCAGAGAATCGAGGCATTAAGGTTTGAATCACGTTCATTACCTTCTCTTGACAGGGAGTTGTAGACTTCAACTGTCTTTTGTCTTTTAGGACAATAGATATAGCCCGTGGGAATTTCCCTTCTGAGGGATGGTTATAATATGATCATCTTCTCAGATGCTATTAGTCGAGATCGTATGGATCCTACCGACTATTATGCTTAGACCTGGTCCAACACTTTTAGACAGGAGGTCAAAGACCACCACTGTCGTTGTCTTATCGGACAACAAATTTAGCCCGTAGGCACTTCATCACTCACGGATGTTTATAATATGATCATCTTATAAGATGATATAAGCCATGATTTCTAGATCATAAGGCAAATTAGGAATTTAAAAATTTTCCAATATAGGGATGACTGTTGTGATTTTATCGAATCACATTTGTCAGTAGTGCTAACACGTTCTTAGGTGTTAACAAGGATCTGAATCCCTTGAGTAGGTTTCACCATCTTGGCCGCGTAGGCTAGGTTTCACCTTTAAGATTCTTTTTAAAATGCATACTGGCAGGGAAGGAAGGATGTTTATTTCATTCAGGATTTTTATCATAAATCCCAATTTATAAGTTAGTAATAGCACAAATGGCCTAGTCGCGTAGACAAGTTTAATTTATAAGCCATGATTTCAGAGAATCGAGGCATTATAATTTATCCTAGTTATAAAACATTACGGATATTAAGGTGGCACAAAGGCCTAGTCACATGGACACTTTTAAATTATAAGCTAGGATTTCAGAGAATCAAAGCCTTGAGGTTTGAACCTAGTTCATTACCTTTTTCTGGCAGGGAGTCATTGCTACCACTGTATTTTGGCTCATGTAGAAATGAGCAAGGCCCGTAGGCACTATATTACCACGTATGGTTAAAAATATGATCATCTTAATTGATGATGAAAAACCCAGGACTCGGAGATCATTATACTGGGTTAGGAATCTTTTGAAGAATCCTATAAAAATGACGTGTGTGATTATTAATGGATCACGTCTGCCAGGAGCGTTAACCTATTTACAGATGTTAACAGGGATTCGAATCTTTTAAACAGGTCTTACCATCATGGCCCGGCCTTAAAGTGACCCGAAGGCTAGGTTTCACTCTTAAGATTCTTATTAATATTTAACGCAGAGAAATCCTAAATTGAGGTGTTTAATATGGATCTGAATCTAATTATGGAACTGCCATCTTGGCCGGTCTTAATATGACCCGAAGCTAGGTCTTGTCCTTTTAGATTTTGCCATTTTATTATAATGGTAGGTCTTGCAAAAGGAATGTTAATAAGGATCTGAATATAAATTGAGGAACTGCCATCTTGGCCGGTCTTAATATGACCCGAGGCTAGGTCTTGTCCTTTTTAGATTTTGCCATCTTATTATAATGGTAGATCTTATAATATAGGAATGATATTTAAATATAATCGTTCCTTTAAAATTTAAACAAGTATATGGTTGCCCTAAATGGGACTTTTTAATAAAATGACTTGCCCATGCAAGGGCTAATCAGAAAAATAATCAAGGAAATAATTAAAAGACAATGAAACAAATTGGAATTTGTCCTATGTTCTTGTCTAGACTCAAGAATGTGCAACTGTGTAACTGAGATTAAACGCAAAAGGCTAGCGTTTAATTCACTCAGTGTTGGCTCTGATACCAACCTGTCACACCCCGACTTTCCACGTGTCACCGGTGGGCCCGGTGGGGAGTATCGTGACGTAGTTGGCAACATAATAGTCAAACAACACAATATATAAATGCACAGCGGAAGCAAAAGATAAATATTATTACATTCCGAAATATAAAGTAATATCCAGTATTACAACGGAAAGTAAAGGATCCACAGGCGGATCTTAAAACATATCATTTGTTCAACAGACTTTAGACGCCTAGAGCTTGCAAGATTCTTTATTAGCGCCCTGAGCTTCCAGCCAATTACGTTCAGTACCTGTCACTTAACCCTTTTGGAAAATACGTCAGTTTTCACTGGTAAATACACTCAACCGACTCATTTGAAAAGAGTTTACGAAAATTGATTTGAATGCACGTGGCACAAAATATCTTTTATAATTTGATTAAAATGCACAGAGGCAAAATTAACCTTTTTAACTTGGGACAATTATAGTTATAACCTTGTATACAGATTTACATGTTCGTTGTACGTTCAGGGCCCGATGTAGAAACCGAGTCAAGATTAACAGACACGCCACAAGTATAAGCCCACAAGAGAGTGAGATACCGTTTCCCTTTAAGCAACTTTCAGTGTATGCCTACACCCCGTGCTTAAGGCGTGGCCATTTTATAATACAATGATGTCAAGGATATCCGGGACATGGTCATTAACCCCTAAAGGTCTTTATTTCAAACAATACAGATTAAACCGGGTTACCTCAATAATTTAACCATAATAAGATTAAATATTCAATACCCGACCAAGCGGTATTATTATACCGTATCCCAAGCCCGTATAGGGAAAATAAGTTAAGAGTATTTACCTGAGCTAGCTCCTGTCTTAATTAGCAAGAATTAATAACTCAGTCGTATTCACTTAAGTAAGCGTAGGTACAATTTACCGGAAGGCTCTAGTCTGGAATGATGGTATAAATAACCAATTAGAATGCTAACGGGTCTTTAATGAAGCCTAAGCTTAGACTGGTTAGTCTTAGAGAAACATACGGTTCATACGCACGATTAGGCGAAGACCGGATAGAATGTGATTTAGACCCAACAAGTTCAGAGATTTGCTTAATATGGGTCCTTCATGCACATTCTGGATTTTGAGATAAAAATGATAAGGTTTGACCCGTTTCGGCTAACTTATGCAAACTAGTTACATAAGCCGAACCGAACACGCAAGAGGCGTAACGGGTCACCATAAGAGTCATATACAGGTTTCCTAAGTTAATATGCCTTAAATATGTTGTAATATCAGTAGGATACCTTCCATTATGCCCAAAACGAGTTAAATCTCAAAATAAGCCCCGTAGGGGTATTTTGGTCATTTTAAAAGTTATAAAAGAGTTTAAATGAAGTTCTGAGATTCGGGTCCGAATACATCACTAAAATAACTTATTTTAATAGGTCATATCAGTTGGTAATAAGCCTTATATGACAAAAATGGTTTTAAACCCAAACTATGCGTTTAATACGCTTTAAAAGCCATTTTAAGCGATTTCCGGGTTATACAGGAAATCTGAGTTTTCTAATCAGGTTATAAAGTTTCAAAATACTTTATTTATTATATAAAATCAGTAGCAATTGTATTGGTGTCAAAATACTATGTAAAACTCATTTTATAGCCCGTAAGGGCAAAACCGACAATTACCGGATTAAGCCTACGACTATAAGTTATGCTCAGCCTAAAATTAATTAAAAATCTTTAAAAATCTCAAAATAATATTTTACATCAGTGGGTAAAGAGTTTGATGTCAAAAAGTATGTTTAAGTAGGCTATACGCTAAATACGCCGTTAAATTAACATAAAGCTTTAATTTTACGCTAACGAGCATAACTCTTAACCTACACCTCAAACTGATGTCAAACTTTGCATACAAGTCTATATATCAGTAATTAAGGTTTCTACACTTTTACATTTTCATAAATCACGTTTTAAGGTGAAAAGGGCATAATGGTCAACATATGAGTAATTAACGGAATCATGCGTATTAATCGGTTAACTAATGAACCGTGGTGTATAATCACAGAGGGTTATACTAGCATGTAACCTGGTCCAAATGAAGCTCTAATGTATTTCTAAATCATACCATAACGGGTCAGAACTGAAAGTCAAAGTATAAGTCAAACTATGCGACTTTCGGTTCCGAACCGGGTCTAAACAGGAAATTGTCGGGTTGAACATGTTTAGACATGTTCTTACACTTATTACTAAGTTATAACAATGATCAAACAGGTTGTATATGATCTACATTGCTAATTATGCATAAATTGTAATTTAAGTATCCTGTTGACTTTTTCTTAGCAAGTTTGACCCGACTTTTGACCTGGTTAGAGTGGTAATCAGGGGGAACCCTTTTAAGGGTTTATTACCCACATAATTACCAACTTATAACTACTTTTGATTCGGCTAATCACTGGACCATTAGTGATTAATCTTAAAGTCAACCGTTAATTATGACGGTTTGACTTTTAAGTTAAAACTAAGCTAAAACTTAATTAGAAAAGGTTAAGCATACGTACACTTGTCTAATGGATGGTTAGGAAGTCTTGGAATCAGCTTTGGAGTTCCAGAGATGATCAGAAGTGAGTGCAAGAATGTTTGTAACTTGGAGGCCTTATATACTAGTTGTAATCACCATAACATGTTGACAACTAAGGATACAAGTGACCACAATTGTCCCACAAGTGTCCCTGGGGTCTAGGAACATTTTAGGGGTCACCCAATGGTGAGAAATACCAGTGAGATCGGTCAAAATCGTGCAAAACAGGCTACAGCCAGTTTTCTGTTTGCTGGGCACTGCTTGCGCACCGTAACAAATATTTGTTGCGGTGCGCAACAAATCGGCAGAATGCAAAAGCTTGGCCTTTCGAGCATTCGAAAGGGCAACCGACTTATTTCTTGCAATTTGACCCCTTCTTATTTACCTACAAAGGCTTTAGGACTTATACCCACTTTGCCAAGTCCCTGGACATTTCCGGTTAAGCCGAAAAGTCATAACTTTCAACGTTAACGCTTTACCCCTCGCATACGGATTTGATCATAACTTTCTCATACGGTAACGAAACTTTATGAAATTTATGTCGTGCATTCTAGTGAGCATAATTAACAGTTACAAAGCTTCGGGTTTGTCAAAAGGTCACTCAGAGGTATATCTTTAACATGTTGACACATTTAACCCCTGTAGTTTGTAATCTCTCACTTTTAGCTTCGTATGATCCATGATTTATTCGTGTGATGGTATAAACATCATGTAGGGTTAATGCACAATATATTTATTCACTGTTGACATTTAGAACTCGTATATTCGCATACTTTCCATGATTGTCAACTTTAGTCCTTCTGTAACATTCCTTCACACGTTCAAACCTATGACACGTGTCAACACATTATAGGACGTGAATTTTCGAGGTGTTACAGCATGCTTCCTTTGTTACGCATGTGGTTTCATTTCAAATAAGCGTTTAACCAAAGTTTGAATATTGTTTTGCTAAATCTAATTATTGATCAGTGATTCGAATAACCTGCATTATTGCAATTGTTGGCTCCTTAGTTATCAAGCCAACACATTTTCTTGAAATTTCTCTTCTTTTCAAGTTACATACATGGTTTTTCGTTGTGACCATGCCGAAAGTTTTCTTGTTGATACATGTATTTATTGTCAGCTTGCTCCGAAATCAAATTCAATTGTTTGAACCTGTCCATTACACATATTCAATTCAAAGCATCATATGATGTATTGGGAGCATCATATTCAAATCGATTTTTAACGAGCACTTCATTTGTCTCGAGTCGTAGTAAACTTGTTTGGCATTCGACTCCATAAAATTGTTTGTTCATTTCGACACCTTGTGGTGTCAGTATAAACTTGTAGCTTGGGCTAATCATGATTGGGCGTTTTATGCAAAACACAGGTGATACTTGTTCGATCACCGCCATATTTGAATTGTTTCATTCACTACGACACCTTGTGGTGTCGGTAGAACTTGCAGCTTGCGCTGATCACGATCGAGCGTTTCATGCAAACTATTACATTTGAGCTTGTTGAAATCTAAGTTCATTTATTGGGTGCGATCATTTCTAGAAATCATTTGCATCTTGTGATACGTCCTTGAATTCACATCATTCGAATAAGTCTTGATTCGATTTCATGATCGTTCACTTTGGTATTATTCACATTTACTTACGCTTAACGTAACTCTAAGGAGTTAACGTGGACTAAATTTCGAGGACAAATTTTCATTAACAGGGGGAGAATGTGACAACCGGTGATTTACGCCCTTAATTACGTGATTAACAGGCGATTTACGCGACATCAAATAGTGTTTACAACGCAAATTAACTAAATTAGGGCCTCAGCAAGCTTAGGAACGCTTATGCGGTTCTACAATGTGCGTGTGACGATCTGCGGAGATACTGCTGGAAATTAAACGGCAATAAACTGAAACCGTATGAAATATTGACAACGCCGAAAAATATGGATGTTACACGAATATTTTATGCTTATGGAGTTGGGTTGCGATATCGGGTCTCGTGGGAATTACGGGCCACTTACACATGAGATGGGCTTGTGGGCCCTGGGCCCAAGCCCAAAACCCACAAGCCTAAACATACACCTAATATATTAAATCTTGTTAAGATCTTTAAAGATCTCTACAAATCTTTTGAAATCTCTATAAAATCTCTTAATATCTAATCAAATCTCTACTAAATCTTGATTAAATATTCATGAGATCTCTATAGATCTATACACACTAGACATAAGAAAATAACACTAGTCAATACCCACATAAATGAGTATAAAACCTTACCTCCTCTTGATCCTCAATTTCATAAGCAGACAACACCCACTCTCTTTGTCTGCATACTAACATACACACACAAACATGACCCAAATCAAACACAAAGACATCTCTCACTCCCTCATCTCTCCCTCTCGATAACAGATCGGCAGCCGCATGGGAGCCGGCGCCGGTTAACCGACTGGCGATGGTTGTCCAGCCGGCGACACCCCCCCCCCCCCCACACCTTCCCTCCTTCTCGGTTCTCCGATAACCACAACATCCACAGCCAAACACCCTTCGAGTCCCTCGTGTCCGGCGATGGAAATCAGGAAATTAAAGAGAGAGAGAGATAGGCTCGCGATGGCGTGCGGCGGCGTTAGACAGAGGAGAGAGAGACAGAAGAGAGAGAGAGAGAACTGGTGGCCGTGGAAGCGATGACGGTGGTCGGTGGTGTCTCGCCGGCGACGTTAAGCTCCGGTGATGATGCAGATGTTGTTGATGAAGACATGATGTTGACAGTGGTGGTTCGAGTGGCGATAGCAGTGGTGGACGCTAGAGCTCCGGTCCGACCGTCGACGACATCAAGCTCAGTTCAGGTTTGAGTTATGTTGGTTTCATGGAACAAGTAAACTTCTGGACTCGGGTTCATATAACTTGAAATTGGTTCGGCTTTTAGGTTCAACTCAGATTATGGTTGGGCTAAGTCTCGTCTCGGGTTAGTCACGGGTCAGTTTCGGGCGTTACGGTTCACTCGGTTCAGTTTTGGTTCAGTCAAAGCTGGTCAAGGATTGTCAAATTTGATCAACTTCAGTCAACAGATCGGTTCGGGTCAACTGGTCAACAGGTTCGGGTCAAGCGGCTCGGTCAGACGGATTGGTTCGTGGTTCGGTTTGACTCGGTCAAACCGAGTCAACTCGGTCAACTCAGACCCGGTCAACTCAGTCAAACGGTTCGATGTTTCGACACGCGAAGATTTGGTAAAGATTAACGACACGTTTAATATTTACGTAATTTTAATATTTTTTTTATTTTGTGAACGAGCTCGAACCATTTCGTTTATAATTTAGTTTATATTTTGAAATGCTTGACGAGATATATTTGATTTCATTGCGTTGGTTATTGGTTGAATTTTTGAAAAATATAGCGACACTTAGATGTCGGGATCGTCCAAAAACAGAGGAAACTATGTCCGTTTTTCGTTAAAAACCCGAACTACAAACGTATTTAAAGCTTAAAAACGACACTAATCGAAATATAAGTTTTCTTATAAAAATAAGTATACAAGTGTCTTTCTTTTGGCGACTTTGCATAACTTACAAAAACGACAATTTCGATATTATATCCAACGATGCTTTTATAAAATGTGGTATAATATTTCCAATCCTTTTATTATTTTCGGCAATTCTTTCAAGTACCGAACAATACGAAATCGTTTTATAAAAATAAATATAGTTTATATTTATTTCAAATATCAAACGACGTGATTTCGATATAGTTTTTATATTTATTCCAAACATCAAAACAACACGGATTCGCTTTATAAAAATAAATATGATATATATTTATTTTCAAACACAACGACTCGATGATTGTTTTATAAAATAAATATAACTCTTATATTTATTTCAAACGCCTCAACGGCATACGATATATAATGCGAGTTTATTATGTATATTCTTTTCATAAAACACTCGTCACATACACATATGACTTCTCGAGACGGCTAACGCGATTACAACAATATATTTATTTTTATAAATATTTGTATACTTTAAAATCTTTCGAAAACTAAGTGTGTATAGACTTAGTAAATTATCGCGACAATAAACGAAACTTAGCAAGTATAACTTCATCGTTTTCATTAAGTTAACAACGTACCGTCAAATCGTTCGATTAACGATTCGGTAGAGCTCGGTGACACGTAGTTAGTTACCGCTTTTATTTAGAAACTTATAAGATATTCCGTGTGAGGAATATTGTAGAATACACGCTAGCAAGTCAAGTCTTGGAAACGACATCACGAAGCCGTAATTAGCTAGCTTTGCACTGAATATTCAGGTGAGTTCATAACCCCACTTTTTTTACGGTTTTACATTTTTATAAATGTTTTCGGGGTGGAAAGACATGCACTTTTTTCAAAGCATACAAGAATTACATATTTCTAAACCATTTTACAAGCAAGTTTTAACTGACACAAATGGTTTACGAAAAGCTTATGTTTTATACCGGTTTTTCAAACAAGCGTATTTTTCGAAATATGCATACACACGAGTTCTAGTTTTCTAAACTACGGGAAAATACAAATACAAGAGTTTACAAATACATGTTACAAATGTTATAATGTTTACAAATGGTATGATGAATACAATAATTGAGAAATGATACGAGAAATGATACAAGAATTGATACGAGAAATGATACGAGAAATGATACAAGAATTGATACGAGGAATGATACGAGAAATGATACGAGAAATGATACGAGAGATCGTGTCACGAATAGGGTACCATAAGCACCATTAATCAACAATATACCTGGACCGCAGAACAAAAGGTTAGATCTAACGGGTTTCGGGCAGCCACACTCTTGGTGAGAACGAGTACCAAGTAGTGCTTTTGTGTCTCAGAATCGACAACTAGAAAAATGCCTATGGTTTGGTTGCTTCCTATGTCATGTCACATGTTAATGGCCTTGCAACCCATTAACAACATGATACATACAAGAATACTTCATTTATACAAGAAAACATGATACATACAAGAATACTTGATTTATACAAGAATACATGATACATACAAGAATACCTGATTCATACAAGAATACTTGATTTACACAAGAATACTTTATTTATACAAGATATATACCATGTTTTCATACAAAGTTTCCATATAACTTGACAAGAAAATGATTTTAAATTCGTTTTCTCAACAATACATCAAAAACCGGTTATTCAAAAAGATTTATTTCAAATCTTTTACAAACAAACTATGAACTCGCTCAACTTTATGTTGATTTTTCGCATGTTTCTTTCTCATGTTACTTTTCAGAATTTATGGCACGGTTGGAATTGGAGGACCATTGGAGATACGAGTACTTAATGGCGTTCATTTTCTAGAAGTCTTAGTTTTATTTGCTTCCGCTGTGCAATGAAGATACCAGTCCAGTCACGCCAGCTCTGATAATTTCGGGGTGTGACACTCTTATTTTAAGAGATAGGTTTTCATGGGTTTAATATAGATTTTAGTGGGTAAATATGATAACAGAAAAGGTTGGGAACATGTCATAATGGGCCAATCAAAGAGGAATCGGGTCAGGTTGGGCACCAAAGAAAAAGCGGTCAGTTTTTTTTGCCTCATGCTTGATCAGAAATACGTGAATCAAAATTGAAAACTCATTGCAATCAATTTCTGTATTTTTCTACTGTTCTTGGTCGGATTGTGATCTAATTTTGCCCGTTGAGGTATACTTGTGTCTATATTTCAAATATGATACATTTGTTCTATTCTCTGTGATTTCAGGTATAGTTTAAGTTTGACTAGCTACTTGTAAGTATTCTCTTCTAACCTTAGGATATTAAAGCATTTAACTCTCTTTCATTAAGTTATTTTATTCTATATTATTGAGACATATGATGTTTTAAATGATTCTGATGATGAATGTTAATGATACTTTGATTATGATGAAGAATATAAGGGATACACTGAAATCTTAATATGATGATTGCACAACCTAGGATAACGATGGTTCCACTAACTTAAAGAACTTGAATGAGAAGTTGGCTTCCATGGACATGGCTGGATAATCTGTTAGGCAAAGCTTGGTTGCTATAACTTAAATAAACATTTATAAATGAATTTTTCTTAATGACAACTAAATAGGTGTAGCTATTGCCTGCAATAACAATTTTCTTTTTGGCTTTGCGCTACAGATGGTTTCTCTAACCGAAACATTACCAAGACTTTAATGAAACAGGGATGAGCAAATGGTACCAGGTACCAATTCTGGTATTGAATTTCCCGAACCGACTTGATTTTCGATACCGGTCCAGTACAGTGCCGCTTTTGATACCGGTAAATACTGATTTTTACCTTCAAATACCGGTCCGTACTGGTACCGAATCGTACCGTACCGGGTATTTTTGATACCGGTACCGTTACCCATTTTTTTGGGATTTTTGGTAACGGTTGGTACCGAGCTCATCCTTAAATTGAAGTTGTTGGGTGATATCTCCACCCCAAATGGCAGAAAGTGTAAAAGAATAAGAACAGTGATGTGAGTTTTACATTTGATAGATTAATTGTTGAATCTTATGACTATTTATTTAGATGTAGAAACTAGAGATAAGAAGAGGTGGAGATGCTAATCTGATTACATGATATTTTATGGACGTTCGTTCTATTAATTAGTTGAAAGGTTGTTCTTTTTAAAATTTCTGGAATACTATCAGACTTGAGTTGTTCTTACTCTCATGATTGGCAGGCTGTGGTTCCGTATTTAGTGGTGAATCAATATTTGAGAACGAACATCAATGGATCGGTCTAGATATATCAAAATCCATGCTTGGTATGCAATAGCTTTGTTTCTCTATAGAAAAATGATAGATGGATTAATCTATTATGCACACATATATGAAGTTTACCTAACTCACATATTGCTTTGTAGGAGAAGACTAATGGTGATCTTATACTTGGTGACCAGATAAAAAGACTATAATTACCTTGGATGAGCCTCAAGAGTATGTAGATTCTATTCATACGGCTAAGTGTGAGATTTTCTTTTTTATACATATGTACAAGTTCCAAGCATTTTCATTTGTGAAACCGCGTGTACACGCGAGCTCTAACCTAGTATATATATATAGGGGAAGGATAAATCGAAAACCCACTTGAGTTGAGAAAACTCAGAAAACCTTTGTAAAAAACCCATGTAAACTCAAGAAACATTTTTAAAAAAAAAATAGAAAATGTAATATACATATATTTGAACATTTTTAAAAAAGGATCACAAAAAAACACCAAGTAGTTTTTTTTTAAATGTTAAAAATTTCAGGTTACATAATATATATGTTCAAAAAACATGTAACATACAAATTTTCAACATTTTTTTTTTAAAAACTAGTAAGCGTTTTTTTAATTTTTTTTCATAAATAGGTCCGTGTACATTTATATTACATTCCCTATTTTTTTTAGAAAAAAAATAAAAATGTTACATAGAATTTATTTGGGTTTTCTCAACTCACATGGGTTTTCGATTTATCTTTCCCCTATATATATATATATATATATATATATATATATATAATATTTAGAACATGTATTATATTATTGATAAAGTGACCTTTAGAATATCAAGAGGAAATGACTATATATTCTAATTTGAAGGGGCACGTCTGGACTATGGTGACAAACTCACAATTTAAAATGATCACATGAAGATGATTAAAAAAATAATATTACCAAATAATCGTATATAAGTCAAGAAATACCAGAAATTTATATATATTATTTTAGCTATGATAAACAATACGGCAAGCATTGCCCGGTTGATTGGCTCTAACTCTCTCATCCTCTTCACATACAACAATCCATCCCTCCTCCCCACTCACAGAACCCTCCTAAACCTACCTTTACTATGATTTATCCTTCACGAGCATCCATCCACCTGACCTCCAACAAACGATTTCACACTGGGCATAAGGGAGGAGGGATGGTTCACTAGTGATAGAAACTATCACTCCCATTGTCCAATCACATCATGTCATGTCATCAACCAAATTTCTATCACTAGTGATAGAAATGTAAGCGGGGTGGTATCACTAGTGATGGAATTCTATCACTCCCAAATTTTTTTAAATTTCATTTTAAAATTAGAAATTAACAATAAAACACTAAAATTAAAAATTTCATTAAACTTAAAAAATAAATTACATAGGAAAATAAAAAAAACAACTAAAATTGGAAAAAAAAAATAAACTAAAGTGGCATCTCCCAACCCCACTTTGTGCAAATCTCGCGCTTTTGTTGAATGACAATTGACTTAAACGGTTCGTCGAGATGGTTGTGCTTTTCACACAAGATTTTGAAATGGTGGATATTGTTGGGTTTGAAAGGGTGGATATTGTTGGGTATGAAAGGGTGGGACTTGGTCGGGTTCGTCTTGCACCCTAAAGCGTGTCGGCTCGCCAAGATTCGCTCGAACCTTGGGTCTCTGAACGGGATTTTTCTTCGTACCCGAACCTCTTTTTTTCTAACCCCCACATCTCTTGCTTGAACCTTCCATGTTTCTTGTAAAAATATTTGGAGAGTTTGCTGATTTTTTGAATTGAGTTTGAGAAATTTGTTGTTTTTTTTAATTGAGTTTGAGATTAATTTGTTGTTTAAATGAGGATTTATAAAAAAAAAAGTTTCCAAACGGTCAAAAAATATCACAAACGGTCAAAAACCAACGTTCCATTTTCAAAGTTCAACGCGTGATGAGTTTGACGCGTTTAAAGTTTAACGCGTTTTTTTATTACCGGCGGCGGTGTTCCGTTAATTTTCCACGAGTGATGGGGTGGTATCACGGACCACCCCGTGTACCCTAACAACGTCCCACTTAAATTTCATTTTTGTCCAAACTTACGTATTTTAAAAATAAAATAACAAGTTTTTTTTTTTTTTTTTTGAACGGCAAATTTGGATCACTGACGGACCACTGGAGTATCATCGTGCCACCAGCGGAACCACCCGATCATATCCATCTCCACTAGGCAATAATGTCTATACACCAATTCAGGAGGAAACCCAATAAATATGGGAAAAACTCCCCTTGTGGGAATCGAACTCATGACCTAATGGTCATAAGCCTTATCTCACCCCTAAGATACCACTAGACTATAATGCCATGGGTAACAAGTTTTTTTTTTATTATCAACTGTTATTATATAAAATTTTTAAAATATATACAAAATATTAACTTGTAAGAACGGTATCATTAAGTTATTTAAACAAATCTATACTTAAAAAATGCCTTTTTTCGCTTCTTTTATTTTATTACTTCTTATTCTATTTCTTATCTGCTTCTTTTATTTTATTACTTCTTATTCTATTTCTTATCTATAAAAAACAATAGTAATAAAAATATCATTTTATAATTGAATTTTTCCACTTCTTTTATTTAATTACATTTCGTATTCTGTTTCTCAATAAAAAGTTTTTTTTTTTTAGCTCAAACTCAAATTACGTCTCTATATAAAATAAATATTATGAATTTACATCGAGATAGATGGTAAACGGGCAACAAGCTATGCCACTACTCTTTTTTTAATAGCAAAACTAAGTATTTTAAAAACCATGTCCATAAATATCGAGGTCATTACATTACTATATATGACCTTTTGAATGACCTTTACATTTTTATAATTTAATTTTCTGCAATGAAACTTTCGTGCAAAGGCTAGTGGAAAAGGATATAAACTAATGAATCATAGGTCATTGAAGCAAATAACAATAAGAGTTAAACTAGGTATTTTCCGGCGCGCGCGTTGCGCCGCGCTTCTTAACTTAAGGTCCCTTTGAAACGTGTTGTGTTGACCAAACGCCCTTCTTAGTGATAATGCCTGTGTGATAAATGGTATTCATTGACCCAGAACAAGTCATTTAGGTGACTAGTGATATATTCAACCACTACAGCAGTTTAATGTTTGTATCTCACAAACTTCCATATCTTAGCTGAAATTTCTATTCACATTCTCCAACTAAACTGAATACATACCTATAACACCAAATGCACCATTCTAACCAGGTACCAAAGAGCTTATCAGTCACATTCTACATTACTCAACATGATACAAAGAATAGTATATGAAATGTAATCATTCAAGCATAGCATATAGTTGAAGTTAGTTAGTTACCTTCGGCTACCGAGAGGCGATACGCTTGTAAACATACTATGTTTCTCTTTCCGGTGCCTCACCGAATCGAAATTCTCCTTCACAATAGCACATTCATCACTCTCATTCACAATCGCCGACGACAACGAATAAGACTTCAACGCCAGAATTTGAAATCCACAAGCCATAGACTGTCAAAAGTCAAAACAACACATCAACAATCAAATTCAATTCCAATTATTCAATAATTTCATAAAATGCTAGGATTTAATAATCCGCAAGCTGAGAAAAACGATCTATGAACAATCAACTGAAATCTGTGTGCAAAATACAAAATAGTGAAATTAACATACGCGTTATACCGAGTCGAACCGGTTGAACCAAGCAGCACCGAGACCAGCACTTGAGCTGAGACCTAAGCTGACCCAAATCAATGCTGACCGATGTTGACTTGTCGAACCGAACCAAAGCTGAGTTGACCTAAGTCGACCGAAATGAAGTTGAACCGTAACGTGAACTTGATATGTATTGAAATACGAAACCTTCACTTTTATCCCAAATTCATCCTCTTTTGGGAAAAAAAATAGATTCCAATCATTTTTCTCTATATGTTATTTCATCACAGCGACATTATTTTACGTATTAAAAAGACAAGATTTGTGAACACCAGCAATATGTTTACAATATCAGTAAGAAAGAACATGCCATTTAGAAATTCATGATGGTTGGATTGAAACATATATCCCTTTCGCTAAGTTTATATGCGGATACAAAGCAATTTGAGGTGAGACATACCGTCACAAACTGAACCGAAATCGCTGACCCGAGGCTCGAGTGAACGAAAACCCGAAACCTGAACCGAGTGAACAACCAACAGAACATTATCGGACATTCAATAAAAAAAAGGAATAGAATGAGAAGTAGCAGGGGGTGTTACCGTAAACATCGTCGGCCAAACATCGCTGCCGCCGCCACGGCTCCGCCGCTGACGGCGGATCGTCGCCGTCTCTGATTTCTCTTTCTCATCTCTCACGCTCTTCGTTTCTCTCTCTTCTCTCTTCTTGTGCAGTCGCCGCCATACGCGGCTTGTCACGTGTCCCAGGATACTATTGCCGGAGATGGTTGGTGGAACGGTGATGGTAGGTTGGGGGTATCTCAGATGAAATTAGGGTGGAGAAGATGAAAGGGGTCGATGAGGTGCACCGCCGCTCATCTCTATCTGTGTAATCTGTTGCTTGCTGATGTTTCTTGTGTGGTTTAGGGCTACAAAAGAGATGGTGAAGTGAGGAAGGAAGAGGTTAAATCCCTGAAATGCCCCTGGGACTATTCATAACGTTGGTTTTTTAATATATAGGATAATGCCCGAATAATCACTATGGTTTACCATTTTTTTCACCTTTAGTCCATAACTTTCTAAAATTATAGCTATAGTCCTCAACTTTTGCAGTTTCGTTCCCGGATAGTCCTTGGCACGAATAGGGGTTAGTTTTTGGTGCTAAGTGGGTGTGAAATGACTAAAATACACTTATCATTAAAATATAACAATTAAAACATTATAATTAATTATTTTTAAAGATAAGTGGGCCCACCAACTATCAGCCCACCCACCCCTTTTCTCCCTCTATGTCTGATCTCAAACATAACACACACACACACACACACACACACTGTATAATCACCGATCCACACCACCATCATTGATTGAACACCACCATCACTTTCTCTGGTGTGTGCCACCACCGCCGCCTCTTTTCCGGGTATTCGGTGCACCGATTCACCTCCTTCTTCATAGGTTCGTTCCTCTTAACATCCTCCAATTCTTCATCTACCATCACAACTATCGGATCTACCACCATATTGTTCGTCACAGATGGAGGGTGGAAGCGGTGAAGGCAACAGGGTGAGGTGGTTGCGTTTTGGTCCGACGGGGTGATATGGTGACGGTGGGGTGATTGTGGAGGATGATGGTGGTTATTGATTTAGGGTTGGGTGGTTGATGGTGGTTGTTGATTTAGGGATGGGTGGTTGATGGTGGAGGCGGGTATGGGTTTAGGAGGCAGAGTAGTGGTGATAGAAGGGGATGGCGGAGACAACGGTGGTATTGGTGGGGATTGATGGTGGCGGAGGATTGGGGGTGGGGGATTGGTTTAGTTTGATGAGTAATGATTTGTGTGAAAATCTAGATTTGATTTGCAGGTGGTAGGGGTTGGTTTAATTTGATTTGCAGGTGGGTGAGGATGGGGTAGGTTGTAGGGCTCACTTGAAATTTGACTTATTAATTAGATTTTTATTTTTTTATTTATTTATTAAATACCCGGATAGTCCCTGTGGTTTGCCTTTTTTAAGGAAAGAGTATTTTTGTCACTACAGACACTCTTAACTGAGAAAACTAATTGATGTTAGGCACAGGGACTATCTGAGAGCGAAAATTGAAAAGTTGGAGACTATAACTGTAATTTTAGAAAGTTTGGGACTATACATGCATTTAACTCTAATAATAATAAGAGTAAATTACAAGTTTTGTCCTTTATGTTTACATCAAATTGCAGGCGCTGTTCTTTAGCACAAAAGTTGACAAATTTTGTATTTAATGTTCTAAAATCTTGCACGTTATGTCCTTTAGGCCAAACCCAGTTAGATTTTTTGGTTAAATTTGGTCATGTGCATTGCACATGAGGGCATATTTGTCTATTCACCATTACATGGACTATTGTGTAAATTTTTAATGTCTAGGGACTATTATGTAATTTGGTGTAAACATAAAAACAAAACTTGTAATTTACTCTAAATTATAAATATGATATATGATATCAAACCGGAATCACGTTAACAGCAATCGGACTCCTAACCATATGAACATCATTTTTCCATGACAATGACCCAAGCTCATAGCTGCCATTGTTGCTTTTATAAGGTACAAAATCGATCATGTAAGTCATCTTCTCCCCCGATTTCGAAAACCTAAGGACATCAGGATAAACCCAAGCTTTTACTCCCGCAATTGCTTCTAGTGTTGAATAATAAAAGTTGGGCCTTCACCGATATATGTAACAGTCCTGTAAACCGATAAATTTCTTAGTGACACCAATGGACGGATAGTTGAAGTTATAGGAGGGCATGGGAGGATTTTTGTAGTAAACCGGTGTGTCAGCAAGTACTTGAGTTGTTCGTCACTTGCTCCATAGCTGCAAAGGAGATCGATGAGATTGTTGGTATCAAAATCATATCATATCAACCCCATTATGCAACCTCCAGTTGACCCTCAAAACTCTTATCCCCCAATACTTGACAGTTCACCAAAAAAGTGAACTTAATTTCACAGCTTCACTACTTGTAGAAAATCAACATTCAGTCAAACCAAATAAATATATCCAGCACACATTAAACACACTAAACATTCAAAATTAAAGCAACAAACCCTAATTTCAATCAATTCTCACTCCCAGATATCAAAACACCTAATCTCAAAACTCAAAAAGGCATCAATACAAGCACACTACATATGAGGTGACATCAACCATTAATTAACCCACTGACGATGACGGAGTGGTGGAGGCGCTCAGTGTCGGAGATCCACGTGTCGACGAAAGAGGGAGTGTCGGTGACGATGGTGGAGATTGTCTGGTGGAAGAATGTGACTTCGCAAAGCCTGGTGGAGACTGAATGATTGTGAACAGGGGTGGGTGGTACTGGTCGGTAGGTATTGACGGTGGTGGTGGCTGATGGTAACAGGGGTAGGTTGTGATGCTGAACTGTTGATAGGTTAGAGAGAGAGTATGTTGGAGAGATAGAGAGGAGAGAGAGGTAGAGAGTACAGGTTTTTTTAATTATATATAATTTTCATTATATTACATAATAATCCCTAGACATTAAACATTTACACAATAGTCTATGTAGTGGTGAATAGATAAATATGCTCTCATGTGCAATACACATGACCAAATTTAACAAAAAAATCTAACTGAGTTTGGCCTAAAGGACATAACGTGCAAGATTTTGGAACATTAAGTACAAAACTTGTCAATTTTTGCACTAAAGGACTGCGCCTGCAATTTGGTGTAAACATAAAGGACAAAACTTGCAATTTGGTCGAAAGTTTTCCCAGTACGCTCTTTCATGTACTTTTCCAAATTCTCATACCCAAATTTATTAAAGTAACCAGTTGGCTTGTTCCCAATTCTAACCTCATTTAAGCATAACTCAAGAAATATCATATGAGTATCATCCGTCCATAATGATCTTATTTTCTTTTTCGTAGTTTTCATGACAACAACGTCATTATCATGGTTCAAGTCCATAACTTGAAAATTAAAACAAAGAGAAAACAATTCGATAAGTAAAAAACGAAGAGAACAAATTACCTCAGTATATGAAAACAGGTTGGTATTACTCCACTTCAAGCAAATTTTTTGAATGTTTGATAAATGGTAGATGGGTGTTTGATAAATAGGATTTTTTAAGGCAAGAGTTAATGGTTTGAGAGATGGTAGATGGATTAAAAGAATTGATCTTTTCTCCATATTTGCTTAACTTTTTGCAGTTTTCATAAGAATGAAACTGGCTTCTTTTAATAAAACTTCAATGTGGCTGCAGTTTTCACGAGAGAAGTTTGCTACAATTTTGAATGGAATGAAGTTATACTATATGTTTAATACAAATGCATATGAGGTAGGTGCAATACTAAATGCAAATAGTGGTGACAAACTAATCGGTGGAAATGGTGTGAAAGAAGTGGTGTAATATTAAATGTAATACTAAATTCACTGATATTCATTTAAAGCATGCATCTTTTCTTTTTGTCTTTTATTAGTTGCATATATTTTGCATTAAGTGATGTTTGATGATAACAGTTGATTCCCAACTTCCATATGCACCAATAGTTTAATCGAACGGTCAAAAGAGATGTAGAATAGTTAATAACTAATCTTTAGTTATACAAAAGAGATGCAGATAGTTAATAATTAATCGAATGGTCAAAAGAGATGCAGGTAGTTTAATCGCTGGGTAAAATAATTAATAATTAATCTTTAGTTGTTTGTTAAGTTATTTTGTATTATGGGAAGAGGTATAATATCATTGTGTGTAATGAGTTAATCCACCATTTGAGGGCAAATGAGTAAAAAACCATCTTCTTCAATAAGCTTATTCAAATAAGCTGAAAAACCATGTTCCCATAAACTTCTTGGAATTAGCTTATACAAGCTAATAAGCATAAGCTTAAAAAGCTAAACCAAACACCCATTAGTGCTTATTTTGTAAAAATAAGCTAAAAAAGCTTGGACAAACACCCCCTTGATATCATAATTATTCTATTATTATTATATAATTGGTAAAAGAAAAAACAAACAAGATGATCTGAAGTCTGAAGATGTAGACAGAAGAAGATCATCATCATCTTCTCCCTTCATTTCCCCAATTCAAAATTCATTTCTCCCTCTGACACCATTGTTAAATTTGATCAAATTTAGAAAGTGTAAGTATTAAAAATGGGATTCTGGGGGCTGTTGGAGGTTGCATCGATGCCGATATTGCAGGTGTTGATCGTAAGTGCAATCGGAGCTTTCATGGCCACTGATTATCTCAATCTTCTTTCCAACCATACCCGCAACTCCCTCAACAAGGTCGCTCTCCTTCCTTTACTGTATTTACTCTCAAAAGTAACTGAACTAAGTTGGATTTATGATTTAGATTTAAAACTAGCACTAGCATTTCTTTTGTTTACAACAGTGGTTTTTTTTTTTTTTTTTTGCTATATAATGATTTAATTTAATATTTAGAGTAAACCTCAATTTTCATCCTGTGTGTTTGCTGATTTTAACACTCCTGATAGTTTAAAAGTTGCATGTATCGTCCATTAGTTTGCTGATTTTAACAGTTTCAGTTCACACCAACAATGGTGGTGTGGACCGAAACTGTTAAAATCAGCAAACTAACGGATGGTAAATGGAATTTTTAAACTATTGGATTGAGAGTGTTAAAATCAGCAAACGAACTACGGAGATGAAAATTGAGGTTTACTCTAATATTTATTACTTTTTCTATTCGAATATGGTTATTCAAAATATATGGTTATGGATTTTTATTGAAATATTCAAGTCCATAAATAAAAATATATTTTGTTAAATTGAAGTTACAAACCTTTACTTTCACAAACTTCACTAATGGTATTTTTAGAGTAAATTACTATTTTGGCCCATGTGGTTTAGCCAATTTAACCATTTCAGCCCAAAATGGAATCTTTTAATATATCAGACCCCGAGGTTGTATTTTATAACAATTTTGGCCCCTAACATTAACTTTGTTACTTTTTTGCAGTTAAGTGTAGGTAATTAGGTCATTATATACCTTAAGGGCTGTTTTTGATAATTAAAAAGTTCTTTTTATTATTTCGTTATTTTCACGATTATTATTTAACAAAATATGTTTTAAATATACAAATAAATATGTATTTTCATTAACCGTTTAGTTTTATAAAAGTCGTTTTAAATAATAATTTGTTATTTTACATTTTGTTTAAACCCTATATCGTTTTTAAAATTGTTCCTTTTTAAACCATTTGTTTTTTTTTAAATCATTATTTTTAAAGTCGTTTGTCTTTTAAAGTTTTTTAAACACTTTATTTTATACCATTCTTTTTAAAATGCGACCTCGGGGTCTGATATGTTAAAAGATTCCTTTTGGGGCTGAAATTGTTAAACTGGCTAAACCACAGGGACCAAAACAGTAATTTACTCTTTTTTATTAAATTATGACCTGCAAAAAAAGCATTATATTATTTAAGAAGTAAATAATGGTGATAGCCATTTAAGCTCAATTAACATGGTAGATAAAAAATAATTGAATTTTAGATGGAAATTAGTAAGATAAAAAAATGTTTATTTTTAATCCTCTGGAATGATGGTTGTAAAAATCTTTAATGTTTGCAGATTGTGTTTGTGGTATTTACACCTTCCCTTATTTTTGCAAGCCTTGTTGAGACTGTCACCTTTGAAGACATCATCTCATGGTAAAATTTATAAAAATAGATATATTTTTTTTTTGTTTTTTTGGTTAATCTTAATATTGGAAATTATTTTGAAACCAACCTTTTCTTTTTATTGCTCATAATATTTACAAAATTTGAGGAAAAATATTGGTTTTATTCCACGTAGGGTCGTTCAATACATAATATTTTTTAAGTAGAGAATTGCGAGAACTGTATAAATACCTGTTTTATCCCACCACAACCGGTAGCTCTATGTATAAGTATTTATGCAGCTCTTTTCTTAGAAAAGTTCTGTATTGAACGTGCACCTTATTCGACAATGATATTGCAAGTTATTGTTTCATGTATAACTTATATATCCTTTTAATGTGCTAGTATATTATTTGTGTAGGTGGTTTATGCCAATAAATATTGGAGTAACATTTTTATGTGGAGGAATACTGGGATGGGTAGCAATAAAACTGATCAAACCAAAGCCTCATTTAGAAGGCCTCATAATAGCCATGTGTTCAACAGGTAAATTCAGTAATATTTGTTTAGACATTTAGCCTTTTTACCTTTTGGTTTCAATACGCCCCGCTTGCGGTATGCGCATATAATGTATATATGTGTGGGCGCTCGGTGGCCAAAAGTGAAAGTGCACTAATTTTAACGTTATTTTACTAATTTCGTGAAAATAACGTTAAAAGAGGGGGATGGTTAATCATGCATCATGTGGTGGCGTTGATAGCCGAAAGACAAGAGAGTACATGCACTGGTCTTTTTCTTAATTGATGAGTGTAGGGGTGTTCATCGAATCGAATATCGAATTTTCAAATTATTCGAATAATTTTTATTTTCCTTGAATTCGTATTCCATTCGAATTCGATTAAAACCTACTGAATTCAATTCGAATTCGTATTCGAATAAAAACCCCAATTCATATTCGATTAAAAATTTGAATTCAAATAAATTCGATCTGATTAAGATTCTTTAAAAACATGTAAAAAAACTATCAAAATAAAACATAAATTTTAAAGCAGCCATAAAGCACGATATCACATTAAAAAGTTCCAAATAAAGTACCATAAATCTAAAATTCAAAACGAGAAGCCGGGAATAATTGCTCCACATTACAAGTTAATATTTTTAGGGTTAGAAATCTATTGATAAATTTGTTACTTTGATTTTAGTTATGGGCCATGTAGTGGGTTTGGTAACGGGTAATTTTAATACTTGGAATAAATTTTGAAATAAGTTAGTATAGCCTAATAAATGTTATATATGTATTATATATAAAATAATAAATAAAAATGTATAATTTTTATTCGAATTTCGAATCTAATCGAATTTGAAATTATAAATTCTATTCGATTCGTATTCGATTTACTTGACTCGAATTGAATCGAATTCGAATTCTTATAATCGAAACGAATTCTTGATAATCGAATTTAAACGAATTTCGAATTTTTCGAATTCGAAACGAATTCTGAACACCCCTAGCTGAGTGTTATGTGCCTTATGTCCAAGGCTTGATGCAAAACTACTATCGAGCCGGGGGCCTCATTGGAAGCAGCCTCTCTATTCCTACAGGGTAGAGGTAAGGTTGTCTACATCTTACCCTCCTCAGACCCTACCTTAGCTGTGCTATTCCTACAGGGTAGAGGTAAGGTTGTCTACCTTAACTGTATTACAGCCTCTCTATTGGTGGGATTTACTGAGTATGATGATGATGATGACATTTTGGTTTCAATCTACATGTGAAAATCATGTAAGGTTAGCGGGTTGTAATACAGTTTGTAATAAACAGGTTAAACTGGTTGGAAATGGGTTGGCGGGTTGACCTTATAAAAATATATTTTGTTCTGTTTTTTAAACGGGTCAAACTGTTTAAAGAGTAACAAATGCACAACCGTGGGTGGGGCAATTATTTTGAGACAAAAACGTCATATATTCTTTTCTATTTTTTTCATTTGTAATCTTGTTGGAAAATTTAGGAAATTTTGCAAATCTTCTGTTGATAATGGTTCCTGCAATATGCACTGACGATGGCAGCCCTTTTGGGGATCACAATGTCTGTAAGGCTAAGGGACTCTCATATGCATCCTTCTCCATGGCGGTAAGTAAGCTTGGTCGGGGTAATGGAATGGGTTCGGGTCAAAATAGGTTATGAGCAAAATGGGTTCGGGTCAAAACAGTTTCTGACCATAATGGAAAAATATCTAAATAGGTTCTCCCATTATATTATTCTTATGGCGGTTAGTGGTCCTGTGGCGATGACAAACAATGGTCGTGGGTAGTGCTGGCAAATTTTATACCCATTTGACCTGTTTTATAATATGAGCATGCCCATATAAGATGAGCATACCCATATTGATATGTTGTATAAGATGAGCATACCCATTTGACCCGTTGTATAAGATGAGCATACCCATTTGACCCGTTGTATAATATGAGCATACCCATATTGACCCGTTGTATAATTGGAATAGACCAAAATGAACCCATATGCAAATACTTTTTACCCAAATCAACCCACTATTTAAAGAATGGGCAATGATTGCCACCCTAGCGGTTAGCGCATTCTTGGTTCTTAAATACAAGTATAGATATAATTCTCTAGAAGCGTTTACTATCAGTAAAATGTCTAAACTACCCTTTAAAGATATATTGTATTGATCAGGAAAAACGCATTGATCATTATGAAACGGTTTTGTGCAGTTGGGTAGTTTTTACACATGGACATGTACTTACCAGATGATCCAAGGCTCAGCTTTGAAGTACAATGCAATGAAAGAAATTGCGAAATTGTCGAACGAAGCAAATACGGACTTGGATGCAAATCAAAACACACGTCTCTTAAATAAGGAATATCATGATCATGTTGATAGAATCATGCCTTCATCAAACTTCAGTAACGATGATACAGAAAACCAACGTGTAAGCATCCAGCCGCTTGAATTTAATCATGTATGTTCCTGAATCTAACTCGTATTTGTCTTCATGATTTGCAGATTGTGCGTCAGGGATCTGCAGAGAAGGAAGAGAAAAAAGGCGGGTCGTTTTCAGATCAGTCGGTAGAAATGTTAAAGAAGATTCTAGAGCAACTACTAGCTCCCCCGACCCTTGGCTCTGTAAGTATAACATATGATTCTGTACCCAACAACAGAATACTGCAATAACCGTTCATTAGTTTGCAGGGCTCGTGTTTGGGGCAATCCCGTGGGTAAAAAGCATTTTAGTCGGTGAAAAAGCTCCTTTACGAGTGGTCCAAGACTCCATGGCGTTACTCGGGTGACCATAATTACACTTTTTCTCGCATTAAACCCTTTTACAAAAAATAAGATTTTATAATATTTTTTTAATTAATATGTTTATTTCTGTTGCCATAGGGATGGAACGATACCTTGTCTCACTCTTATACTAGGAGGCAACCTCACACAAGGTACACAAATGAGCTTATATTTTAAAAGCGAGTTTGATTTGAAGTTTCCAAGTGTTATATTTTTTTATAGGTTTACGAAAGGCAAGTGTGGGGCCTACAATCATCATCACGGTTATCATCGTGCGTTACCTGATTCTTCCCATCATTGGCATTGGTGTGATCAATTTGGCGGCAATGATGGGGTTGCTTCCACCGGATCCGCTCTTTAGATTTGTGTTGTTGATCATGTTTGCTCTGCCCCCTGGTGTGAATATCAGTAAGCATCTCTGACTTTTGACTTTGGAAAGTCAAACAAGGACTTTTGACTTGTGAAAGTCAAACAGAGTTAGTTTTAAAAAGAGGTAATTTGAATGGAAAATGCAGGTACAATGGCACAGTTGTTTAGTGTTGGGCAAGAGGAGTGTGCAATGCTTATGATGTGGACTTACTTAACTGCTGCTTTTGCACTTACAGCTTGGTCAACTGTTTATATGTGGATTTTGTCATGAAAAATCGGTTATTACAAAAGAGTTCATGTCCAAAATGCCAAAACTGGATCAGATCATCTTTGCTACTTTTGTTTTAATTATGAGTTTTAAATTGCCAGGTCTAAATCAAAAGTAAAACGACTATATAAATCTTAAATTAGCCAAACCAACCGATTTTCTTGGATTTGGACGTATCAGTGAGTTTCAATTACTTATAAACACCCCTAACCAATTAGGATTAACTCAAACACTAATAAAATCGTGATTTGTGCGAGTTTATGGACGATTTGTTTTGTTATAAGTTTTATAGAATTTGTTGAGTATTTTGTAATGTTTTTTTTTGAATGGCAAATTTCTTTTAATCCGTGTCGTTTATGGGACTTGAACCCAAGACATTCCTCTCTCAAACCCAAGTGTTTAAAGCCTTTGTCTTTGTCAATGGACCACCGCCCTATTGATTTTATAATGTTAGTTAATAGATAATTCATTCCTATAATTTCCGAATAAAAGAAAATGTTTATTATATTATTACTGAAGGTAATGCTACTGATGGCAAGTCAACATTGCCAGCTCCTTGTTTTAGTCAAACAAAATGAGCCAATTTTATAGTTTTAGTCCTAAAAAAGAATTTATCATAGAATTCCAAGTAGAATAACACCACTCTATAAATAGTCGACTGGGGTATAAATTATAATCCAACGTTGTTTAAATCTAGGCGGGTTTATTTGAGTTAATCCAATCAAATAATTTGAATTTTGAGATTTTATATGGGTTCGAATTCAAAATTGATTAAAATATAAAGCAGCTTCCTCTTAAATTTTCCGTCTTCAAAACTTGTTCAAAGGGTATTTTTTATGACGATAAAAAGAATCTATAAAGTAAAAATAATATCGAACACCTGCCATCTTTGTAGGCAACGTAAAAATGGGTTTTCCCGCGTCATTTTCCTATTAAATATTTGATGCCTGGTGTTGATTTATTGTGAAGCATAGAATTTGATTTTTTTTTCATCTCCCTTGTATCAAAAAATAATAATTTTCTTTAATTTGTCAAATAATATGATTGCACCATAAGTCATATTCTTGTAATTTTTTAGATAATGTCTTTAAGAAATATATGAAATGTTATTTAAAATAAATATTTTTGAGAAACATTTATTTAACATGTGTAATACACATGTTTCTAACTTATATATCTAATGTACCAAAATCCTAATTGTAATAAAAAAAATCAAAATAGAGTAGAGAACACAGAGATGAGATCGATACCCTATCGGTACAAAAAGTGCTCAATATGGTATGATAGGTATTCAAAGGTAAAAAGTAGGTAAAAATTGTATCCTACTCAACAAAAAGTACCGATTCCAAAAAATGCTAATTATCGGTATCAAAATTCAATTGGTATAATACCAATACCAGTATTTTTCGGTACTAGTATCGAATTGATTCATCCCTAAATGTTTGTAACTTTAAGTATGAAAAAAGAAAATATGGCATCACAAAGCCCCCCTCTTACACTTTTCGTCACTTATATAATGCCATTTAAAGAGCTTTATTACTACACATGTTCAAACTAAATAAAACTAATAAAGAATATTTAAACCGAATTGAAAATCATAAATTCACAACCGAATTTGAATTTTGAGTCGAACTAGAATACCTTTTTTAGCGACAACTCGAATCTAAAAATGTAGAAAGGACTAAACATGAAGAAAGCTATACTCAGGGGGTCCAAAAGAAACCATGTCCGAGAGGTGTCGTGTGCTGATTTTTGAGGTTTTCCAAACAACAATGCATTGACTCAACTCAAATCACGACTCCAAACAATCAACAACACACGGCTCCAGAGATGCTTAAATTCTTCAAACAGATTCGAATCTCCCACTGGATCTGATAATCTGTGCACAAGTTATCGAATTTCAAGTTATCTTTGTCATGATACGGTAGCAAATTGAAGCTGTTTTCAATCGAATGCGATGTTTTCTAGGGCTTTAATTTGCAAATTGCTGTTCATTGTTCTGTTGTTTGGATCGAGTGATAGCAATTTGTTTGATCAAGCACCTGCTAGACGGTCTTTGTTGTCGTTTCCGGAGTAAGTTTTTGTTTTTGTTTTATTTGTTTTGTTGTTGATGATGCACTGTGAAACTTAAACCCTAGCTAGCGATATGTGTTTGTGAAAGGGAAGTTATGTGAATTGAACTTAAGTTGCTTTGTTAAACACAATGCATAGGCGAATTTCAATTCCAGCAATCATTAACTGCTAATCAGTGGATGGGTTTATTTATTTGGGTAAAATAAATATGCATAGCTTCATATGAGTCGACTCAATTTACACAATCGGTCCCAATGGGTTTTAAAAATGGGTTAGGTTAGGTTAGGTTTAATTGGGTCCATCACCTAACATTGCCAACTGACTCAACAACCAGCAACATCACCACCCCCGGTGGCGGATCTAGAAAATCCATATAGAGGTAATGTTTCAATAAAAACGGGTAACGAAATTGAAAAAACGTCAAATTTTTCCAAATTTGCATCACTATCGGAGCGTCACCGGAACGCCAAGGGGCAACGGAGGTTACCCTTTCTATCGCTCTAGGTCCGCCCCTGTCCACCCCAACCACTGCCGCCGGCAATGTAACCTCATAGTTGCCACCAAAACCACCACTGTCGCCTCCTCCACTAGGCTCTCTGTCGTTTTGGCCAATACCATCGCCACTAGCCACCATAAAAATAAATATAGCGGGTGACCTACTCACCTATATATATATATATATCCTTTTTATAAAACGACTCATTTTAATCCAAATTATTATTAGTCCGAGCAATTTTGACACGAACCAAAGTGATACTTTTTATAAATTGGGGCATTAAGCCCCGAACCCGCTTGGACCCAACACCCAACCCAACCCACTTGTGTTGCCAGGCATAGGGAAAATGTGTATTTTACTACTTTGATTAAATGGTAAACACTCATGTTTGATGAGTAATGGGTTCACCAAAATCAATGATTTTTCTCTTTATTAATAGAGAAAATGTGATTGTGTAAAGACGGTAATTTAAAGGCAAGGCAAGGACATGGGCGATTGGGAACTAATAAAAATCATGGGATCGAACTATTTTTTTTGTTCTTGTACCGAAGTTAAAGTTGAAGTTGTTAAAAAACTAAAATGCAAAAGTATGATTTAAGTATGCTAGAATGTACATTTTTACACTATTTTAGTAATATCATTAGAAGTAATCCTCTCTCACACACTCATACCTCTCTTGAACAGTACTCATGACACAGCACTTGTTGCTACCTTGGATGGTACAATCAATTTGGTGTATCGTGATTCTGGGAGAATAATTTGGTCATTTGCATCAGGGCCCCCAATTTACTCTTCATACCAAGCTCCTATAAACCATGATGATGATAAGGAAAATGCATCTTCATCTTCATCTGGAGGCAGTTATTATATAGACTGCGGGGACGATTGGAAGTTGTTTGCACATACAGATCTTGGCAAACAGGTAAGTTTATGTGACTTCATATGTTCTTTTAGTTTCACACTTCTAACCCAAGAGGTCTTGGTGAAAATGGGTTGGGTTGAACCAAGTATCCAACCCGCGGACACTTTTTTTCTTATCTAATCTTGAGTTTTATAACTAATTAATATATAAAACCATATAATTACAATGATAGAATACATTTGTAAAAGAGTCAATTGCATTATACGTCCTTTAACTATGAGCCAAATTGCAGGTGTTGTCATTTAACTAACGAAATTACGCTGGATGTCCTTTGTGTTAGTGTTTCTCATCAAGTGGTATCCTTTTACCATAACCTTGTTAACTTTTTCTGTTAACTCTTAACACGTGCCACTCGCATGAGAGCATAATGGTCATTTTCTCTTATTTTGTTGTTAATATGAATTATTTTTATTTAATTTTGTTTTAGTTATTGAGTTAAAAATGACCATTATGCCCTCATGTGAGTGACACGTGTTAAGAGCTAACAGAAAAAAGTTAACTGGGTTAGGGGAAAAGGACACCGCCTGTTGAGAAACAAGAACATAAAGGACATCCAGTGAAATTTAGTTAGTAAAAGGACATCGCCTGCAATTTGGCTCAAAGTTTAAGGACGTAAAATGCAATATACTCTCTATAAAAAGAAAACAATTTAGGAGGTTTCATGCATTTTGAATACACTTTTGGTAAGTTTTAAACGCTTTGACCCGTTCAAGCCATTTCCGTTTCCGCTTATTTTTCAAATTTACCCATTTGACCGGTTAGATAAATTAGAACCTGAATCAAACCGTTCACCCATAAACGTTTCCATCTAGTCCGTTTTCTTTACTCAACTAACTAGTTGTATCTCACAGGCTATGGATATGAGTATGGAGGAGTTCATCAGAATCATGCCACATGTATCAGAGGACGGAGGAGTTATTCTCGGATCGAAAAAGACAACCGCATTTGTCGTTGATGCTAATAGCGGAAGGATAATAAGAGTTCATCACAGCTCACCCGATACTGCACACACACCAGTAATCAATGCCACATCAGATTCCATCATCCGAAAAACCATCAAGAAACATGAAAAGCCCGATAAGCAGCTCTCGTTCACAAGAACAGATTATGTCCTGACAACATTTGCTCCGAATTCTGACAAAGTTTTGTGGAATGTGACGGTAGCAGACATCGATGTCGCTTTGCTTTGTCAAGAAAATGCTAATTCAATAGCGGGCCCGTCTATGTCCCCACGTATTGATATCGGTTCCAAATCGCATGACAAATTTAATATGCCGTTATCATGCCAATCAAAAGCCGTTGTTCATCGGTTACGTATCCCCCGTGATATGGATGCTTTTCATATAAGTGGCAAGCAGTCAGAACCTAAAGCTCCGATATTACTACTCCCCCCAAACGAGCCTTTACTACCGAATTCCGAAAAATCTCGAAAATATTCTCGTGATAATGACTTTGAGACCCAAACCGTGTTTTCATTGCCTAGCGTGGAACCGGGACTTGAAATTCCGGGCCTGCAAGATGTAAAAAAGCATGTAGTCTCTGAAAGGCGAATAGCATTTGTCATAATTTCGGCTCTAATTATTGTGATTGGATTTCTTATGTATCGCCACCATATTTTGACGTCTGTGACACTGAACAAAAACGCAAAGTCTTCATCGTCTAGAAAGAAAAGACATCGGAAATCCGGGAAGAGTTACGGGAATGAGGAGGGAAACGGAAATGCAGAGGGTGACGTTGAAAAAAGTTTATTAAAGTTTAATGATTTAGTCGAATGTGATATGGAAGGGCGGACGATCGGTAAATTATTTGTATCGAGTAACGAAATTGCAAAGGGGAGTAATGGCACTGTTGTTCTTGAAGGAATATACGAAGGTCGTAAGGTAGCTGTGAAACGTCTTGTGAGGGCCCACCATGATGTTGCGTTTAAAGAAATTCAAAACCTTATTGCTTCTGACCAACATCTGAATATTGTTCGTTGGCATGGTGTGGAATATGATCAGGACTTTGTTTATCTTTCGTTGGAGCGTTGTGCTTGCAGCCTTTATGATTTGATTCAAATGTACACGGATTCTTCTCAGAACGTTGGACCTAGAAACACACGAATGATGGATGATGTCATGTATGGCGTTCGTTTATGGAGATCAAACGGATATCCTTCCCCTATCTTGTTAAAGTTGATGAGGTAGAATTTGTTTTGTTTTTTTTTTTTTGTTTTTTTTTTTTATGTTTTACATTTTGACCTATGTTTTGCCTTCAAATGTATCATAGGGATATAGTAGCAGGCCTTGTACATTTGCATGAAATAGGGATTATTCATCGGGATTTGAAGCCTCATAATGTGTTGATAGTTAAAGAAAAAGTCCTATGTGGCAAACTTTCTGATATGGGCATAAGTAGACGTCTTGTTGGAGACATGTCATCATTAGGACATCATGCTACAGGTATGTATTGTCAGCTAATTTTATTAACTATTTTAAAGGTTGTAAATAAGCAAAGCGCGTTGCCTTTTGCTCAAAGCCAGAAATGAGCGAAGCTTACGGGCCTAAATTGGAGTTCAATGATAAACAAGCCTAAGCCCAAGCTACGACTAGGCTTGCGGGCCTTTACTTTTTTAAATATAATAAATATATAATTACATAACAAATGTTGAGTAAAGTACACGGATGGCCCCTGAGGTTTACTAAAATTTTGGATTTAGTCCCTAGCTTTTCAAAAGTACATAGATGGTCCCTGTGGTTTGCACTTTGTAACACATTTAGTCCCCAGCTTTTTCCAAAAGTACATGGATGGTCCTGGTGCCACAGAGACCATCCGTGTACTTTTGGAAAGCTAGGGACCAAATCTAAAATTTTGGTAAACCATAGGGACCATCCGTGTACTTTACTCTAAATGTTCTTATATGTATAATTATGATTAAAAATAACTAAATTACATTTATAATGGTATATGTATAAATTTATAATTATAAATATATATAAAACTAATCATATATGTACATAAATAAAACTAATGAATAAAAAATGAGCCACACTCGAGCTCGGCTTGTCTAGGCCCCTAATTATTATGAGTTTAATTTGTTACTGATTTATTGCACCAGGTTCCGGAAGTTCGGGATGGCAAGCACCTGAACAACTTCTTCTCGGACGTCAAACTCGAGCCGTAGATTTGTTTAGTTTAGGATGTGTCCTGTTCTTCTGCATTACATGTGGCAGACACCCATTTGGCGACCGTCTTGAACGCGATGTCAACGTGGCCAAAAATCGAGTCAATCTTTTCTTGGTGGAACACATTCCAGAAGCAGTGAACCTCTTCTCTCAATTGTTAAACCCTAATGCTGAACTCAGGTACAACTTAAATTTGAGGTGGTAAATCACATAATCATAATTATCATTTGATTATAATTTAATTATTTTAATAATTTGTGTCAGGCCAAAGGCATCGGAGGTGTTACACCATCCTCTGTTTTGGAATTCTGAGATACGCGTATCTTTTTTGCGCGATACGAGTGATAGGGTGGAGTTGGAAGACCGGGAAGTTAATTCCATTATTCTTGGAGCATTAGAAAGTAAAGGTTCTATAGCTTTGGGTGGAAAATGGGATGAAAAAATGGAACCTGCATTTATTGCTAATATCGGGCGTTACAGGCGTTATAAGTACAACAGTGTTCGTGACTTGCTGCGTGTTATTCGAAATAAACTGAGTCATTACAGGGAACTACCTAATGAAATTCAGGTTTGCTTTAGTTTGGCTTGTTTTCACAACATACAATTTATGTTTAACGTTTAAAAAATTATGTTTATAGCTCCATACACAATGTGATTCACAGGAATTGTTGGGATCTATACCAGAAGGCTTTGATGTGTATTTTGCCACTAGGTTTCCTAGACTGTTGATGGAGGTATACATTGTTATGTATCATTATTGCAAGGAAGAAGAATGGTTTCATAAGTATTTAGGATAACTACTTAACTAATGGGTTATCATAATGTATCCATGTAATATATATTATTTGTAATATAATAAACATCAATATTATTGTTTATAGATCTTTGTGGTATTTGAAGTATATAGTTTATATTCTTTAGTGAAGAAACACCAACTCTAAACTGTCGGGTTTATCCTTGCGGAATCCTTTCCTCGATTAATGGTTGTAGTATGATCTGCAAAACAATACATTGTGAGACCCGTACAAGGACAGGTTTGGGGGGGGGGGGGGGTGTTTCTCCTTGTAACAACTCTCTGGCGTGAGAGTAAGTATCGTTTAAGAACAATAAATAAACGAGTGTGTGTTAAGGGTGAGAGAGCAGTTAGTAACCCATTCGAAGAAATGCCGCAAACAGATTGTTGATTTGGGTGCTTTGCTGTATTTGCAAAAGGTTGTAGAAATGGTGCCAAGAAGTTGTAGGAGACCATTGGTCATGGAAAGCTATGGGTTGTTTTTGCAAGGCGGCAACAAATAGTAATCCTCCTCAAAATATGTATTTAAGAAGTCAATTTAATCTTATTAGTTCATAATTTCTTGCTGGTAAACTTTAGTTAAGAAGTCAATTCAATCTTATTAGTTTAGAGGCTACTGAGATATCAATATGCGTTTACAAAATTTCTACACCAGTATTTGGTGACCTACCTTCGGTTAAAGTTGAAATATTTTCTACCGAAACCTCAATAATTCAATAAATATAGTAATCAAATCGACTATACTTTTGATTTCTTTATTTTCTGTACTTACTAAACTTCTGTTTGTGGGTATTGTCACACTTGTTTTAATTGTTGTGTATAAGTTTCAACTTCCTTAATTATTAGCGATTATTCGGTTACATTTTTATGCTCAACTTGTAAGTTTGATGAACCACTTTCTATAATTGCATAAACAGTCATATACCTTTTTATATACTTAAAAGTCATTTCTGTGCCAGCAGGCTCATCAACTCTCAAGTGATACTGTATTTGGGGATATGGCGGTCTGGTCACTTTGGTGTAGCAGTTGTAAAATATATTGTGATGAGTACCTCTAAGAGGCTATTTGCTCTTCCACGCTGCACTATCAATCGTAAAGGGAGTTTTATTTTTTGTCATAACAAACGCTCCGCTGTAACACGCTGACATTCCCACATCAAAAAATAAAAAATCCGAACATATAAAATAATATTACATATAACTCGAACTTGAATACTCACATCAAAAATTACAAATTCAGTACGAAATTCTTACTCTGAATTTGGATCGCCTTCTAATTCGATTTGAAATTTCAAATTTTGAATTTGAATACGAATTCAGCTCGGTTCGAATTTCAAGTTTCAAATCCGATTAACACTTAAAACCCATACTATAATTTAACAACATGCTTATATCTTTAGTTACCATACCGAGCTTATTGTTTATAAAAATTATCACTTAGGTAGTTGACTAGGTTTGTTCACAAGCAAGCGTACCTTTTCTCGTGCTTGCCTCGTTTACAAACTGAACCAAGCCGGTCGACTCGTTTTCAATCGTGCCCAAATCAAACGAGCGTATTTCCAAGCGTTTTCCGATCAAGTTTCAAACGAGTAGAGCAACCTGGACAACCCTATAGTTGAGTTGCTACTACAAACTAAAGATGGAAAACTACTATTGATCTCATTAATGGGTTTTACTTTTAGCTATTACACTGTGTTCCCGAGTCTCATTTAACAAGAAGGGGGGAGGGGGGGGGGGGATGAATTAACAGAGAAAAGAAAGGAAAATGTGTGATTTTTTTTTTCGTGTTCCCGAGTTTAATGAAAAGTAAAGGAAAAGAAAAGAAATCAAGCATTTTATGTGTTCTTGGATTAGGAGAAAAAGAAAAGAAAGGAACAATTTTACCATTATACCCTTTAAACATAAAACATTTTAATTAAATACGAGGGTAATTTAGTAATTATTAAGATTTTCTCTCCTAATCTCTATGATTTAAGAGGATAAATTTACGTACAAATTGTCTTCTCTTTTCCCTCATTTCCCATCCACTTCTATCCTTAAAAAATCTCAGGAACATGGTTTTTTCATATTTTTATCTCTTTTCTTTCCCCGCCTTCGTTAAATGAGACTCGGGAACAGAGTGTTTGTGCATCTGGATTCTGGAAAAGCCCAGTGGGCTAAAATAAAAAAAAGCCCGTTGCAGGTCATCTTCCCCCAAATCACAAAAAAATCCGAAACAGAAAGCTCCAGGCGGCGATCGTCTTCTCCATCCTCCACTGTGCTTGCTAGGTATCATCAAATCTGCTGCTATTGTATATATGCTATCTTCCATTTGTATATATGAGCACTGATAACCTAAACTCCAATAATCCTTTATTGTTCTTCTCCAAACCCTAGTTTTAGGGTTTATCGTCTTCGTCTACTCTTGTACCGAAACAAATTATATAATCAACGGCTGAAAATAGCGTTCTAGGGTTTATTCTTTTCGTCTGCTCAATTTTTATGTTTACATATTCCTATTATTTGATCTGTTATTCTTGTTGTTTGATTTGAACACCAGTGGCATAACCGAATCAACGACTAAAAATGGCGTCACTGAAGGAGATTCTAACACGGCGCCCAGTGGCGGCCACAGTCCGGCTAACCATCCCAGCCGGGGGAGCAAGGCCGGGACCGCCAGTCGGTCCGGCAGTTGGTCAATACAAGGTTAACCTAATGGCATTTTGTAAGGACTTCAATGCCAGGACTCAGAAGTACAAACCGGATGCCCCGATTGCTGCCACGGTCACTGTGTTTAAAGATAACACGTTTGAGCTCAGCGTGAGGTCTCCGTCGGTTACTTGGTATTTAAAGAAGGCGGCTGGGATTGAGTCGGGGAGTGGGCGCGCCGGACATGTTGTGGCATCCACTTTATCATTGAAACATGTTTATGAGATTGCTAAGGTCAAACAAGCGGATCCGTATTGTCAGTATATGTCGTTGGAGGCGATTTCCAAGTCGATTATTGGGACTGCTAAGTCAATGGGGATTAAGGTTGAGAAGGAGTTGGATTGATAAATGTTGATTAGTGATGTTATGTTTTGTGTTTTGGATGAAATGTTTGGATTCTGGTTTTATGAAATTTGTCATAAAGTCTTCATATTTGAAGTTATAGTTTGATTTTTTATGGTTTGATTTTGATGAATTTTCTTGACGGAATTGTTAACTGTGGTTTTGAAAACTGGCCAGCCAAATGGGCTAGATTGGCTAAAACGATTCAGTTTGAAGATTCTGTTTTTTTTTTTTTGAACAGAGCAGGGGACAATTTCATTCAAACAGGCCACTTGCAAGAAGCTAGAAAAGCCAAAAGATACAGAGATGGTACATATCAAAACAACCTATCATCAAAGTTCTCCCAATCATCTAATCTTAAATGTTTCCACCTGGCCCTATGTTTTATACAAAGAAAGGTATCATCCTTTATTTCTTGCATCGGTTTAGCTGCTGTAATGAACACCCCTTCAAAGTTGAAAGACCTTTTTGTTTTCATATGCTCTAGAGTGTTGTCATAATGACTAACACTGCTTTTTTTCGTTTCTTTGATGCCTGCGAGTCTTGAAGATGTCTGCCACCTGACATGAGAGCTGGATGTTTTTCCCACACGCCCACCATCCACCACACTGCTCTCGCTGACAGACGAGATCAGAACGTGGTCTAGCGCCTCATCTGAGTATCCATAGGTTGGGCAGAGATGACACTCCCCATTTTGCCAGCTCGAATTTGGTTGGAATCTTACGTTGTAGAGCCCGCCATACAAACAGGTTCACTTTCGGTACCATTTTGTGGGAGTCGAATTTGTAGACTGGATCATTGCAGCTCTAAGATCTTCACGCACCTGTTTTACTTCAAATGCATTCTATTTATATTCTTGGAATTGAAATGTAAGAACAAGTGTTTTGTACAATAGATTCTATTGTTAATAAAGCTCAGCCAAGCTTAAGGGATTGAAATGGGTATATTTTTCAATTAAATTGTGCTTGTATTCCAAAGAAAGAAAAACAGAACCACACAAGAAGCTGTTTTGCACAGCCCTATACAGCAACTTGTATTAAATAGTAGCCAATTTTACTCCTTTGTTTTATTCTAATACATAGCAGCAATAAATCACTAGTGACCAAACTAAATTGTCACTACAACACATCTGGAAGTTGAACAAGAAGCATTTTCAGTTATTCAAACCATCTGTCTTTACAAACACATGTCAAACACAAACAACACCACAAATACTATTATTATTCTATTATTATTGAGTAAAGATCACCAAAAATTTCAAGCATTTCAACTACTACAACAAGTCTTTTGATCAATCAGCTCGCTAATCTTCTCACAGCAGTGATTCTCTACAAGTTCAATTTGACCCTGCACACCTGACATAAAATAAAACATTCAGTTATTCATCTTAGGCACCCAGTTATTTACAAAAAGAAAAAGAAAATAAATAACTATTTTCACACATATATATATCCTCCAATTCTAGAAAAGGACCCTGCTTTACATCTTATATTCTTGTCAAGAGTAAACTTGTCATTGTGATAGTGCGATGACGTTTACGGGAAGTCTGGATTCAAGCCCCTGAGGCGTTTTACAGCACACCTCGCGCATTAGACGTGCCATTTTAAAACCAAGATCTTTAGACAAGCCACAATGTTCTTATCATCATATATTCTATTGTTAAAATCTTGTCAAAGAAAGTATAACATAATATTTCCGAAATGCATTATTTGGCAAGTTATACAAGCAACTATTAAAGTAAGAAAATAAAAAGATTACCTGAGCCACTCAGCTGTCCAAACTGCTCATGTATTCAAATAAAGATACGATCATCACAACTGCATAACTTTGTTTTGTTTTACACAAACGGGTGCTTTAAACGCCTTGCATTTCCACAACGGGCCCCTCTCACCGCCAGAGGGCCCAACAGGTAACGGGCTTCTACAAGTAACATCTTCTTTAGGTGTTGCTTGATCTCTATGATGACAAATGCTTAATGGCAACTTCTTCTGTTTCATTCTTCCCCTCTTTCTACCCAACGTAGTGACATCATCATCACCGCTTTTCGCCTTTGACCCGTTTTCCAACTTTGACTTTGTCGTTGTCTCCACTTCCTTTACATAGCTAGGAGAAATCCCTACACCATTATCTGAGGTTTTAAGCTTTTTGTGCTTACGATTCTTTACATCGGGACCCACACCGCACTTTGAAATTCTTGGAGAGCTGTTTATAGCGTGATGCAACTTACGAGCTAATTCCTCATCATTCGCTTTACCATTTTCTGCCATCGGTTTCTTATTATCATACAACATTTGAACATCAACTTGCTTTTTCGTTTTACTTTTCCTCAACTGTTGTTCTGACGATAACTCTTGACCGTCTTCAACATTTTCTACTAACTCTAACGCTTTCTTGGCGGCAGCCATGGCTTTAGCTGCTATTACCGCCTTCTCCTGGGCGGCAGCTCTTGCTGCTATTGCAGCTTTAACCGCAACTTCAGCTGCTGCTCTCGACGCTGCCACAATCTCCTCTTCTGAAGGATTGTCGTTACTCAAATGCGCTTTTAACAAGTAACTAATACGCGCGTCTAACTGAGTCAGTGAGTTCTCAGTGGAGGGTGAATCGGGATTGTTATTTGAATTTGAGTCACCGTTCATGTCACTGTTCTGCCTTTTCAAACACGCGAGTAACCGCTTTCGTGGAGGTAAAAGCACATCCGAATCCAAATGATTAACACCACAAACATTGCCTTCCATTTGTTACATCAAAGTAATTTCATCAAACACTTGGTATGCAATCTTCTCTGCATAGAATTAATAATAATAAAATAATAAAAAACACAACAGCAACTAAATCTCATTTCTGTTAATAATCTCGAAACCCTAACAACAAATTATTCAATCCAATCATAACAATAATCAAATTTACATGATTCAGCTTCTATACAACCAAACATAAATAACTAAAAAAAATCCCAAAAATTCCCAATCAAGTTTCAATTATTACAATTCAATACATCAAAGCAAGGAGCAATCAAAACAATTTGCACAAAGAAGTAATAATCACGAGCTTGATTTAACAAATTTCTAGAAATCAAAAGGAGCTATTGGATGAATGAATTAATGCTGTTTGTTTAATTTACGCAATTTGATTGAGCAAATAGAGATTGATTGAACAAGAGTTGAAGGAATTGAAGAGGAAATACGAACCTGATCTTGGCAAAAAGGTTGTTAAAATTAGGGTTTTGAGATGGGAAAATGGTCTGCAAGCAGTTTTTTTCTTGAGAGAGAATGAAGATGATATATATATTTATGTGTGTGAAAACACCGATAACAAAATAACAAAATGAATCACCTATTTTTCAATTTTAAAAACCTAAAAAGTAAATGAAAACGTTATAAATATAAGATTTATCGTTTCTTACATTATAATTCAAAATAAATATGGAATATTTTCAGTTTTTATATAACCTACACATATGTAGGTTATGTATAAATTAAATTATCTACATGTATGTAGGCTATGTGTAGGTAAAGATATATGGTTTTTTATGTATCTATCCCACCTAATAAAGTTCATACATAGGAGACACATGACATCCATCTAGGGCCTCTATTTTCTGTTTTCTTGTAACACCTCAAAAAAGGACTTAGTAAATAAACCAAATTAATTGGGGATGAACGGGTAAAATACCATTAGTGGTAAAAGTTAACTCGTAAACATTGGGATTTAAATAAACAAACCTAATATTAAATAAAAAGTAAATAAGTGCTTTATAAGAGACAATTTATTAAAGGCCCGAGTGAGCAGGACTTAAATTGAATCGGGTTGTAACACCCCCATATTTAGTATTTTGACTAGAAACATCTAAACCTAGTTATGATATGTTGCTACATAACGAAACCATGAATGGTGGCCCTTTTTATAACAAAACCAAACATGAGGGGCTAAAATGGGCTTGGAAAAATTGTTTTATTAAAACAAACTTAAAACACAAAACACACACATGTAGGTGTGTGTGTACAGAGAAGATATAGAAAGGGGAAAACTTGTTCTTGATAATCTCCTCAAAATCACTCAATCCAAATCGAAATCGAAGTAATTATAATGCATGTTTGAAGTTTTGATAAGTACTACTTCATCCTAACACAAGGTATGTTTCAAACTTACGATACCCGACTTATTACCAACCTTGTCATAATGACTAGTACCAACATCCATCAGATGATGAGTAGCTTGAACTGTAGGATCAACAGGATTCAAATTTTTGTTATTCACCACTACCAGTTCCCTTTTTTTCTTTAGTCTCTTTGCTTTCTCTTTATCTTTCGCTTTATCGATTGGAGTTTTGAAGTACAGATCCATAGCAGCTGCACAATCAGCGTCATCTTTAGCAAATGCTCGAGCTCTATCCTCAGCAGTCTTCTCATATTTTTCAGTATTAGTTGGATCAGCAAATTCTTGTCCAAACTTCTTCTCCAACTTACCACGAATATCATATACAATGGAGAATAAAAACCAACATCTCCTTGTAATTGATCGATCTGCTGATTCTTCTAAACGATTGTGTCTTCCAGCTGAACAATCTTCGCATCTCTGTGAATGGAATCTTGCTCAAGAATAATGATGCGTGTGAAGTGTATATATAAGTTTAAGTATATTTTAAACCCTTTTACACTTTTTAGCCAAGTTTTAAATTTATAAAACACGATATTTACTAACACTAAACACACATATGGGCAAGTGCACCCATCGTGAGCGTAGTATAGTGTTGGTAAGATACTGAGGTCGTCCAAGGACACAAGAGCTTTTAGTACCGGTTTATCCTCAACGTCTAATCAAATCAAAAGTTTAGAAAAAGGTTTTAAACTAGAAAAATAAAAACTAACTAAAATGCTGAAAATAAAATAAAAGTAAAAACAGATAGACAAGATGAATCACTTGGCTCCGACTCGTGTTTAGTGTAACCTTTGATTATTTCCGAACTTTTGCACTTTTTAAGAGATTATCTTAGTTATTGTAGTAGGCCCCTCTTTTGAAGGTGACGTTACCCTCAACCCAGTAGTTTGAGTCAGCAAGGATACAATCCTAAAGGGTCGGATTATTGAAAGATAATTAATTAAGTTATTAATGCATATTATGGTAGGCCCCTCTTTTGAAGGTGACGTTACCCTCGGCTAAGTAGTCTGAGTCAGCAGGGATACAGTCCTAAGTAGTCGGGTTAAAGTATTAATAGTAGCTTACATATGAGGGGATCAAAGAGTTTGGACCCCCGCCATCCAATACCGGTAAGTATTGAAGGAGGTCCTACTAAATTTGACCCAGGTCCTTGCAGGATCTATACACTGAACAAGGCAAGACTCTTACCAAACCGTTCCCTTAATCCCCGACCAGGTAGCCAACATACCTCCATATAGACCGTGGAGATATAAATGGTGAAAATCTTTTATTTTATACAGACAGTAAAATAATGCCAAGACACCACGGACAAACGATAAGGAAGAATCACCTTCAACATAAGAAACTAGTTATTAAAGTCATTAATACATAACCAAGTAAAAAGTGCGAAAAGATTAAAAATAAAAAGTATTACACTAGACACTTGTCTTCACTAAGTGATGTAAGAGACTTAGGCAAACATGGCCTTTGATTGTCAAGAACTCTTACGATCAATCTTGGATCCCGAGACGACTCACACACTCTATGATGGACAATGGATGATGGTGGTGGATGATGGTGTTATGGTGGTGGTGGGTGATGGGTGAAGTGTGAGAGAGGTGGTGTGCCAAGGGATGGTTTTCAATTGAGCCAAGCACCCCTATTTATAGGCTGAACAGAAGCTCGGGCACGGCCCCGTGTCCATTGGGCACGGCCCCGTGTCCATCATCCTTCTCTGTCTTCATTAATTGCTCTTGTCTGCATTAGTTGACCACGCTCCCGTGTCCACTGGGCACGCCCCCGTGTGCAGAAGCAAATCTGTACTATCAAGATTTCCCCAGATCCTGCGAATCTTAGAGTTGACCACGGCCCCGTGTCCGCTGAGCACAGCCCCGTGGTGGGCGATAAAAGCTTCTACAACTTTGTCTTTTCTGTTGGCACTTGGGCACGCCCCCGTGTTCACTGAGCACGGGGCGTGTTCAGCCTTATGTTTTCTTGATTTTGCTTGGGAAGATGTTGTCGGGGGGTTGGGCATGCCACGTTTGTTCCTTTTCTTGTATTTATGCTAGATTTAGCTGCCTTTTTGCTTCTTTTGTTAATTTGAGCTCATTTAATCCTGAAAATACAAAAGGAAGACAAAAACACACTTTTTCCAACATTAGTACTAAAAAAGGGTTAGTTTTATACCACAATTGATGAAATTTATATGTTGCATTTTGTGCACATCAAATACCCCCACACTTGAATCTTTGCTTGTCCTCAAGCAAAATTCTTTATAATGTGGCTTTACACTCCCAAATGGAATGGGTAGAAGTGAAAGTTTTTGGGCTTGTCATAGAGTGTTTGGATTTCCAAGATTCTTTATTAAGTTTTATTTTTATTTATTTACAATCCTATTCGTCATGATTTATTTAAAACATTACATAAGATAAATTACTTATTAAGGCATAACATGTCTTTTTTAAAATTCCATTTATATACAAGTTCACATACTTCCCGGGGATCACTCAACACTCGGCCGAAGATGTATTTTAGTGAATCACTCGAGAGCGGCATGGAACTTACTCCTACCATAGGCTTGCCAAGCAATCAATCCTCCTCCTTTTTAACTGTATACCTTTGTAAATATCAAGAGGACTTTTTGGGTGAAGGGTTACGCTTGGGTTAAAGGTAGGTGGTTGGGTTAGTGGTTAGTAAAAGGGCGAAAGGCGTAAAAAGTGTCGGTTTTCGTATGACTTTTTATTTTTGCATATTTTTATTTTGATGAAGCTATTATTCAAACAGAGTTATTTTTGATGAAGACTCAGAACTCATATCCATTAGCTATCAGCAGCTTCAAAATCAAACGTTGTTTCTGTTGTTGTTGCAGTAGTTTCAAAATCGAAGTTATATAATCAATCATCATCTTCATCGTCAACAGGTTGATCTTGTGGTTGTTCAACATAGATTCCAGGTCGAGGATCTCTTCTTCTCTGCTTTATCGGCTGAGAATTAGAATCCTGTGGGTCCTCAGTTATTGGCTCCTGATTTTGTAACGAAGGAGTAGGAGGATTCCCAGTCCTTTCGTTAACTGACTTTAAAAGCAGAGCCATATTTTCAGCAGTAATCACCGGGGGAGCAGCTAACACAGTAGCATCAACTTCAGCTTCAGGAGGAAGCTCATCGTCTCCATCATAACTAATCAAAACGCCTTCATCGCCAGAGTCGAGATTTTGAAACTCTGTCTCAGGCTCTTCCATGTTTACTATCTGTAACACCTCGAAAATTCGTGTTCAATGAAATAACGACACGTGTCATGAAAGACAAAACGCGTTGTAAACCCGGATGTAATAAAGATGTTTTGGCAGGATTTAAAAGTGGCGTCATGTTAATTTTTACCTCTGAACGACCTCATTTATAAATCCCAAGACCCAAGTATATATATCGTAAACATCTAATATATCTTAAATCCAGAAAATTCTTGACAATAATTGAAATGGTGGACTCCTACGAAGAAAAGCTCGATAAACCTCATTGTTCGGCACTTTCAAATAAGAATTCAAGCAAACAATTCAAAATGGTAGGGTATGTAACTGTTCAAGGCCATTTTGGGAGGTCCCTAACTGATAATTGAGGCCCCAAATTCGGAAAAGATGGTTGCCCTTTCGAAATCCTGAAAGAACAACATTTTTTTTGTTTCAGCATATGGCTTACGGACCGTAAGCCACCCCTTACGGTCCGTAAGGGGGTGCCAGCGACAGAAATGTTCCTGTTTGCTGTTTAAACGCAAAAACTCACCTTTAAACGAGTTTCCTCATATCCCTTGGCCCCTAAACAATCCCTAAACATCTAGGACACCTGTGGGAATGTTGTGGTAAGTGCTAGACTTTGTTGTCAACACTTTGTGGTGATTGAATTCACTATAAAGGGTCTTGAGTTGCAAACAATTCATCACACCATTTCCTTCAGCTTTCTGATCATTCCTGGAGCTCAAACCTTCTCTCAAGTGATCACGAATCAAGCTTAGGACTTCAGTAAGTTTGCTAATCCTTTCTTAATTAAGTTTAGCTTAGTTATTTAGCTAAAAGTCAAACCATCGTAATTACGGTTTGACTTTGAGATTAATTAATAATGGCTCAGTCAAATCTCGAATTAAAAGTACCTTTAAGTAGGTAATTATGTGGGTAATAAAACCTTAACAGGGTTCCCCCTGATTCCCACTCTAACTAGGTCAAATGTCGGGTCAAACTTACTAATAAAAAGTCAACAAAATGTTTAAAATGCAATTTATGCATGATTAGCAATGTAGAACACTTACAACCTGTTTGATCATTAATATAACTTGGTAATTAGTGTAAGAACATGTCTAAACATGTTCAACCCGACAATTTCCTGTTTAGACCCGGTTCGGAACCGAAAGTCGCATAGTTTGACTTATACTTTGACTTTCAGTTCTGACCCGTTTTGGTATGATTTAGGAATACCTTAGAGCTTTATTTGGACCAGGTTACATGCTAGTATAACCCTCTGTGATTATACACCTCGGATCATTAGTTATCCAATTAATATGCATGATTCCGTTAATTGCTCATATGTTGACCATTATGCCCTTTTCACTTTAAAACGTGATTTTTGGAAATGTAAAAGAGTAGAAACCTTAATTACTGATATATAAACTTGCATACAAAATTTGACATCAGTTTGAGGTGTAGGTTAAGAGTTATGCTCGTTAGCGTAAAATTAAAGCTTTATGTTAATTAAACGGCGTATTTAGCGTATAGCCTACTTAAACATACTTTTTGATATCAAACTCTTTACCCACTGATGTAATATATTATTTTGGGATTTTTAAAGATTTTTAATTAATTTTAGGCTGAGCATAACTTATAGTCGTAGGCTTAATCCGGTAATTGTCGGTTTTGCCCTTACGGGCTCTAAAATGAGTTTTACATATCTAAACGACTCCAAACCTTTTGCTACTGATCACATATGATAAATAAATTATTTTAAGCCTTCTAGAAATATAAAAATATCAGATTTATGTATCAAACCCGGAAATGGCCTATAATCGCCTTTTTAAGCGTTTTTAACGCATAGTATGTACTAAAACTATTTTAAACATACAAGGGTTGATACCTACTGATATTGGAGGCAAATTATAATATTTTAACAGTAAGCAAAGGTTGATAAACTCAGACTTCAGTTTTGAGCTTTTCGGCTTATATGAAATTACCAAAATACCCCTACGGGGCATAGTTTGGTTATAATTAATAAATTTCACTTATATACTTTAACCTACTGATATAACTTAGAAAATTGAGTATATTTGCTGATTACATCAGGCCTGTAACTCAGGTTGACACTTAAACTCTTTTACAACCTTTAAAATGACCAAACTACCCCTACGGGGCATAGTTTGTGATTAAATTCGTTTCGGGCATAATAAAAGACATATTACTGATGTCACAACATATATGAAGCATATTAACTTAGGAAACCTGTAAATAGCTCTCATGAATACCCGTTACGCTTATTACGCGTTCGGTTCGGTTTATGTAACTAATTTACATAAACTAGCCTAAACGGGTCAAACCTTATCGGTTTTATCTCAAAATCCAGAATGTGTATGAAATACCCATATTAAACAAGTCTCTAAACTTGTCGGGTCTAAAACACATTCTATCCGGTCTTCGCTTAACTATGCGTAGAAACCGTATCATTGAAACTAGCCGGTCTAAGCTTTAGCTTAATTAAAGACCCGTTAGGATTCTAATAGGTTATTATAAACCTTCGTTCCAGATTAGGAGTACCAGTAAAAGCTACGTGCGTTTGCTTATTGTGATTTATACATTGCTCAGGTAAATACTTTTAACTTATTTTCCCTATACGGGCTTGGGTTACGGTATATAGCATACCGCTTGATCGGGCATCAAATCTTCCATCGTTGGGTGGTCAATTGAATAATTTGATCGGCTCGTTTAAACAGTCTTGTTACTTAAAGCCTTTGGGGGGTTAATGACCATGTCCCGGATATCCTTGGCATCATTTTACGAAATGGCCACGACTTAAGCGCGGGGTGTAGGCGTACACCCGTCAGTGCACAAAAGAATATTGTGGTGTGTCTATTGATCTTTAACCCGGACAAGATCCGGGCTACCGAACGTACAAGGAACATGTAATTCGTTCACAAGATTATATATTTAAAATAATTCTCCCAAGTTAAATAAAATGTTTATGCCATGTGCATCCAAACCAATTTTCAATCATTTTCCAAAATGAGTCAGTTGATTGTATTTACCAGTGTAAACTGACGTATTTTCCCAAAAAGATTAAATGCAGGTACTATGCGTAATTGGCTGGGATTTCTCTTTAGCATCATTAGAAGTCTCGCAAGCTTAAGATGCCTGAAGTCTGGTGAACTATTGTTTCATTTTGTTTCCGATCCATCTGTGGATAAACTTCCGAATATTGTGACATTGATATTACAATATTAAATTCGGTTGTATTATATCTTTTAAATTGCTTCCGCTGTGCATATTAAATATTGTGTTGTTTGACTATTATGTTGCCAACCACGTCACGATACTCCCCCACCGGGCCCACCGGTGACACGTGGAAATCGGGGTGTGACACTATCTGAACATCATGTTCTTCGACAATTTCAGCATTTACTGGAGCATTCACTTGAGCATTCACTGGTTCAATCACCACATCTCCAGTTTCAGGAAATTGACCAGATTTTTTCTAACGCTATCTTTCCCTCAAATTTACCAGTTGAATTTTTATTTGGTGCCAAGGAACCAAAACAATTCGGTCCCCTAGGCTTTCAAATCCAAAGTGTTACCACTCTTTGCCAAATCTGGATATCTAGCATTTAGTATAATCTGAAGAAATGTCTGGTACATTAGAAACTTGTCTTTGCGCACACCAGTGATGTTTCTCTTCATCCCTTCAAAAATATACTTCGAATAGTTATAATCTTGATTGGTGATCAAAGAAATAAATGTCGCAGATTGGGTGATGTTCAGCTGATCAGTTCCTCCTCTGTAATCCGTCATACACATGATGAACATGTGCATCAATAATCGCCAGTACGGATGAACAAACTTCTTCAACAGAGGGGGATAGGTTCCTGCGTAACTCAATTGCGGTAAAACAGCTTCAGTGACGTCAGACGAGTAGTTGATCAGATCTGTCTCTTTATCACTGAATAATAACACCTCCCTGATAACTTGCTCTGTAATTATGATCTTCTTCTTTTGAATTACGGCTTCTATCAATCCTTTTCCTTCGCCTCCCCGCTCTTCAAACTTTGATGTCTTCCCGAATTCTGATATTAGGTCTTCGTAGACGACGGGATTCTCCCTGAGAGCGTGAACAATTTTGAAACTGTTTAGACCTTTTATCAGTGAAGTGAACATCTTCTTGTGTTTCTCCGGTGGTGTCAATGGGTATCCAGCTTAATTGTAACCCGAAATCACTTTTAACCCCATGATTCTACTTAAAACAAATTAAGTTAAGTACAGAAACTAACTAACATGTTGTTAACTTACTAACTCCGTTAATTTAAAAATTAACCAAGTTAGAATATCAACTGTCAATGCAGTTAATCATGAAGCAATCAGTCAAGACCACATCTTTTGACTAGATTGCGAGTGACAAAATAAAATTTTAGATAATTTAAAAGGTCAGTCGAGATCTCGATTCGGAATCAAGAGATTCCGACTTAAAACGTCAATCAAAACCTCAAGAATTCGAGTCAAATTCTGAGTCGGAACCAAGAGCATCTAAAATGTTTACACAAAGAAGAAAATAGAAGAAATCATCTAAAAGAGTTAACTTTCGTTTTGCTCCCTATGGTTTGGTCATTTTAATGGTTTTGCTCCAATAGTTTAAAAATAGCCATTTTCCTCCCTGATCTTTCGAGTTTGTTGCCAGTTTGCTCCCTGGCACTAACTCAGTTAAAATATTCAATTAGAAGTAGGGGTATTTCGGTAGTTTACTCCCTGGCTCTAACTCAATTAAAACGTATAGTTAAAAGTCGTGGTAGTTGTGGTCGGCAGGTGGTAGTTGCAGGTGGTGGTGGATGGTTGTGGACGGTGGTGGCTGGTAGAAAGAGTGGCTGGAAAGATGGGAGATCAGAAAAGAATTACTTGTATACTTGTAAATAAACAAGTTATAGGTTTATTTAGGTTAAAAGACTTACATGCCCTTGCTTTTATCTATAAATTACCAAAATACCCTTCTAGTTAATGGATTTTTTGGATGGAGTTAGAGGCGAGGAGCAAAATGACGATAAGTTAGAAAAGTCAGAGAGGAAAATGACTATTTTTAAACTATTTGGGCAAAATCGTTAAAATGACCAAATTACAGGGAGCAAAATGAAAGTTAACTCCATCTAAAATGTTTACACAAATAAAAAAATAGAAGAATGTTAAATTACATCTAAAATGTTTACACTAAGAAAAAAATAGAAGAAATCATCGTAACTTCGTAACCTAAATAATCGGGTCTAATATTTTCGCTAGAATCACATAAGAAATTAAGAGCATGAATCAATCAAATTTTCTAAGAAGAAACAGTAGGTATCGAAAATAATGATATCAAATTCAAACAATTGAATTAAAAAGTGAAGAAAACCATCCTTTGCACCAAGATAACGGCAACGACCGTCATCTTCCTCCGTCGGTCTTGCTGTGTCTCAGAATGCAAAAATGCCTTGTAAAAGTATGGATGTTTATCTCGCTATACGTCATCGGTAAATAATACGTTATAATTTGTAATTGTAATATCACTTTGTATGGGAAATTCGGGAAAAACAATGCGATAACTAAAGAATCCCTACTAGCGCTGCAGTCGTAATTGCCGGTAACAACCGAAAAAGTTTGTCAGAAAAATGACGGTATTGGATGGTGCTAACCATAAATTTTATTGAATAGATGTGCCGATCGGTAAGAACGACGACGACGTTTAACGAAACAAAATCCATACAAATCGCCGGAGACGAAGGGGCGTCGGCAACGAATAGTCGGAGTTGAAGTAGCGGCGGTTACGGATCGCTGGAGTCGAAGAGGTAACGCTTACGAACCGTTTTACACGACGTTTTTTATTTTCAAAACGCAAACGAATCGATGTTCAAGATATTTTTAACGAAGAATCATCCACCCCACAACATCACTTAGGGGATTTAGGGTGTTTCAGTTCTGTTAAGGTTTTTATGAATCATTCACTTTGAATTAGTTTTTGCAGAAGGAAAAAGAAGATAAACATGGAAGAAGGCTTGAATCCATTGAACAAAGTTTACCTGTACGTAACTGATGAATTACCTTCATTTTTTCGTATGGAGTTTGTGGGATTGAGAATGGATTTTGGGGTTGCTGAAGATGATTTGGGATAAGAAGATGCGCCTTTCCGAGTTACCGTAATGAATTTTGATTTTGTTAAGTAAGGTTGGTTATAGGGCTGGCAATTTTTACACGATACACGAATACACGACACGAACCTACACGACCTTAACAGGTATCGTGTATGACCTTAACAGGTATCGTGTACTAAACAAGTAGACACGAAACTACCTGTTAAATTTTCGTGTCTAAACATGTTAGATACCTGTTTACCTGTTAGATACATGTTAATACATGTTAACATTTTCATTTTAATTAAATAATTAAATAAAAAATATAATAGTCAAATAGGTGGCGACATCCATCCAGATCCAGATCCTTATCCACTTCAAAAAAAAAGCAAACCCTAATCTCTCTGACTCTCTCAACTCTCCATCGCTCCAGTCTCCACCATCGGTCATCCACTTGCTCCGCCGCCGGCCTTCCACCGCTCCACAGCCGGCCATCCACTCGCTGCACTGTCCGCCTGCATCCACCGTTCCACAGCCGGCCGTCCGCCATCCACTCCGCGGTTTAAAGTACGTATCAAAAACTGTGTATATGATAACTTTTATAAATGTTTTGATGTTTTCCTTTGAAAAACTGAATGTTGAGACACAATTTATTCTTATATAAACACTTATGTATATCTCTGTAAATACCTTGAGGCCTCGATCAGTAAGAAGTGGACTAGAAAGCTTAAAGAAAAGCTCCTTCTTCGATTTAAATGTCATCGGAACTTTCCGATAGTATTTAAGGACTTAAAGTCATTAAGTCTTGTAATTTTTTAATTCCATTAGTACATAATTAAAAAGGTTTTTCTTGTATTTGTTTTATTTATTTTTTAGATAACTTTGGTACTTTTTTGTTTATAGTTTATGTTATGAATTTGATGCAGCCCCTTGATTATAGTTTCTTGTATGCTTTCTAACAGATTGATGCAGCCCCGTTGAGGTACTTACTCCAAATGTCAATGTTTGATAAATTAAAATTACTCGCTTTATGTCCAATTGTCAATGCTAAATATGAGTACAATTATGTGCAGGTTTGAATTGTTGGAATTAAAGATCTAAGAAGAGAACCATGGGAAATTTGAATTTGTATTTAATGGATGTTTTGAAATATCAAGTCTTTTGTGATTTGTCGTTTATGGATTTTTGTTTTAAACTTGTTAAGTATTCGATGTTTATGGATTATTTAAGCTGTTTGTGAACTTTTGGCGAGTTTTGTTTCACTAAACGGGTTCTAAATATGTGATTATTCTAGTCTTCGTTAACAGGTACTAACAGGTAATTTTCGTGTATATCGTGTCGTGTTCGTGTTTGAAAAAATGGACACGAAACCTTATCGTGTCGTGTTCGTGTATGGCGTTTCGTGTATCGTGTCTTATCGTGTCGTGTCTTATCGTGTACGGGTATACACGACATGCCAGCCCTAGTTGGTTATCAATTGGGTAAATATAGTATTCGTTATAAATGTAAACTCTGATTATTTCTGAATGAGAAAAATGCCTGGATAGTCCTTGTGGTTTCGCCTTTTTTCACATATAGTCCTCAACTTTCTAAAATTATCTGAATAGTCCCCAACTTTTCATTTTTTGTTCCCGGATAGTCCCTGGGTCTAACTTCAATTTGTTTTCTCTGTTAAGAGGGTGTGAAATGACAAAAATACCCTTTCCTTAAAAGGCCAAACCATAGGGACTATCCAGACATCTTCTTCATTTTTATTTATAAAACCCCACCACCACACTTCATCTTCAACCTCCACCCACCATCACCCTCCTCCACCCTCCACCATCACCGCCACAACTGGACCCACTTTTCATCGTTTCCATCAATTTCACTTTTTATATCTTCACTTATTCAATACACCCCAATTCCCCGGTTTCTTCACTCGATTTCATCTTCATCTTTCAACATTCAAATGAAAAGTTCACTTTTTTAATTCTTTTTATATCTGGAAAAAAGGTGCATAGATCTTTGTGCAGTCAGTGACTGTTCTTGTTCTGTTTATGGGTTGTTGATGATTCCACCATTTTGAATGAATGCTTTGAATTTTGGGTCGTGGGTTTGCTTATGATCATGATGTTTGTTATGATTGTGATGAGTCTTTTACTCTTTTTGACCGTAGAAAGAAGAAAAATTAGTTAAAAGTGATAATGACTCCTTAACAGAGGAGAGAGAAACAAGAGAGAGAAAGAAGAAACATCGTTAAAGGGTTCTCGAGGTAATGTACGGTTGAATTCGATGTGGGTTTTGTTTGTCTGCTTTGTTTAAGGTGTTTTGTTTGGGTGTGTTTTTGTGCACAACATGTGTTTGTGAAAATGCCTGAGTGTAAAAAGTTGTTATTAAACAGAGAAGGGGTTGATGGGCAGGTGTTGGATCTGGATACTGCTGTTAAAGATGGGGTTTTGGGGGGTGGTGGAGTGGGGTTTGGTGAGAAACTTGATCTGAAAAACATGATTCAAGAGTTGAATTTATCCGAGATCCCATCGGTGTTCATTTGTCCGATTTCGCTTAAACCGATGGAAGAACCGGTGACCCTTTGCACCGGGCAGACATACGAGCGGTCCAACATCTTGAAATGGTTCAGTTTAGGCCGATCGGTTGATATACAGTTTAGGCCGATCGGTTGAAATTGATGGAAACGATGAAAAGTGGGTCCAGTTGTGGCGGTGATGGTGGAGGGTGGATGTAACACCCCGAAAACGGGTTTGGTAATCAAACTCCATTAATACTAAAAGACGGGTAAAGTACCGTTAGTAGTAAAAATAACCAGGTGAATATTTGGATTTAAATAAGAAATCCTAATAATAAATACAAGCGAATCAAAGTTTTAAGGAATTGAGTTTATAAAAGCCCGAGTTAACGGGACTTAAAATAAAACGGGTTATAACTCCCGGGACCCACTAAGTAACTAGGGATAAATTGTAACATTCCGAAAATGCGAATTCTTAAATTTGCAATATGATTGCGAATAAAATAGTGAAATAAACTGACTAAGAGTGGCACTAACCATGTTAGTTGGTCACTTATAAGTATTTAGGAGTTAAAACAAATAAAGTATCAAAAGTGAGGGACTAAAAGTGTCTAAATGAGAACTATTTTTAATAAAATAGCTAAATTAAAACACAAACATATTTTGTCTGTGTTGTGGAGATCGACCAGGAGTCAGGGGAGACCCCAAGCTCCATCCAAGCCCTAGTTCATCACAAATTGAGGGTCTAAATCTGATCAAAAACAAAAATCGAGCATAGATTATTGATCCTCATCACAAGAGGATTACAAGGTATGTAAAATTTGATAAAAACTCTCAACTTGAAATTCTCATGAAATTGGGAAATCTGAAAATTGATGTTGCATGTTTGCTATCTGGGTAGAATAGGGTTGATATAGTGTCTAGGAGTAAAACCTAGACAATAACATGCGAAATCTTGGCAAATTCCTGAAAATCTCATGAACACATGGAAGGTGATTCATGGGTTTGTGGGAAACTAGTAAACACTAGGGTTTAGAATGATTATTCTAGTGTAATACGGGTCATAGAAAGGGATTTCTGATATGATGATGTTAAAATATGTGTATATAGTCTAATTGAAGTTAATTAGGGTGATAAACTCAAGTCATGAGCTTGGTTTTGATCATGTAGAAATCTGACCCGCTAGGTGTTTGATGAAACGCCTAAATGAGGGTTAAAATGTTAAAAGTTGAGTAAAAACGCAGATTTGATTATTTTAGAGAATTATGCGTTAAAGCTTGTGAAAGAGTTCTAAACTTATCGTGAATTGAACTCTTTAGGCAAAGAGTCCGGAACGTCAAGCGGACAAGCCGGAGGTGATACTCGCTTGAAACGTGTGCTTTAAAGGTACGTGACTACGGTTTCGTTACGATACGCTCGATTACGTATTTTCGCTAGTAGACTTTAAATTATCATAATAGATGAAATTTGTATTTAGTTAAAGTGACGAAGATCACTAAGTAGATAAACGGGTCAAAAGGTGAAATTATCACCCTTTGACAATATCGACTAATGGTTCGTTGAGTTATATGATTATAGGAATGAATATCATATGGATGTTTACAGCGCTATCACTTAACAGCCACTAAGGCAAGGTATTGAAACGGGTCAATATATTGATCCGAGTCAGGTATGTATAATAACACAACTCATCTCGTAGAATTTGGAGTTCTATAAGAGTTAGACAAGGTTAAGGTATAGATATTCGGTTATCTTTAGGTAAACCGAATAAGTTGAATTATGTTTATGGTGTTTTAGAAGCACATGAGTTTACAAACAAGAATTATAGTTAAAAGGTTGGATTTTTAGTCAAACAAGTATTTAAAGGTCCTTGTAGTAAAAGAAGGATGAAAATTGACCAAATTGCCCTTGTAAGCTAATTTGAACGAACGACCCATAAAGGTGGTTCGGAAATAAGTTTTATGATTAAATATATGCTTAGAATGAGTATAGGTAGTGAAGGATGTAAATCCTTGGGTCGAAAGACTTTATATGAGTCTTTGCCGTAAAATGATAATCCGAGGGGTAGAAACTCGGAACATATAGATATCCATATTAAATCCAACACACATATAGATGTGGTGGAAGATAACTTGATAAGAAATGTAGGAATAAGATGCTAGAAATGAATGAAAGCGAGTTCAAGTTTTAAAGTGCTAAAATACCCTTAACGGGTCAAAATAAGCATACGAGCGAAAACGGGTTTAATTGGTGTAATAAACCTATGATTAGAACCTAATATAGTAGGTAACATTAATTTGAAGAAGTGTATGAGATATAGGAATCAAATAAATACGTTTGTTTGATAAAATGCATAAACGGGTTAAAATTCGGTAAAAAGGTAACGAGTCGAAGGCTTAGAAGTCTCAAAATTTCTTATGTTGGATGTAGGATTTTAACTCCATAAGATGGAGGATTAAATTACGGACGCTTAGGAAAAAGAATCGGGTAAAACGGATCAATAAGGAAGAAGTTATGGCCGTTTCCGTGAAATCAGATTGTGTTGGGTATGTACAGCATCAGCTGATTGCAACAGGCTGTGAAAAACAGGGCTAGGCGTGACACCTAGGCCCTTGGCGTCACGTCTAGCCCCCTAACTCCGAAAATTTTTAAATTTTGTCATTTTTAACCCCTGTACTTGTTTGAACTTAATATTTGACTATCAAAACTAACTTTTAAGTTGGTTTTGATCATAGGTGAATGCCAAGAGTGCACGGATGAAGATCAAGCGACGAGCAAGAACCGAACACGATCACGAAATAAGCTTCCGAACTATGTATCGTTATTATGTTAAACGACGAACGTACACATGATATGTTGTATACTTTTTAAATTGTAGAAAGTTTTAATAAACCCGTAATTTCCAATGCATATGTAATCTTAATTACATGATTGTTTTTCGTAAATGATACGTTAAACCTTAATTTATAAGAACGGGTGTTACAAGTTGGTATCAGAGCCTTGGTTTAAGAGATTCAAGTATGGCGGGAAAAACTATGCTTGGACTTAAACCTTATGCTCTTAATAAAGATTGGTGTTCGGTTCGAGGCTTGATCGCAAATCCGGTAAGTACATGTATGTAATAGTTTAGCATGCTAAAGTGTTGTAAATAACACATAGGGCTATCGTGTGATACACATTACCCCAATTAAAATGACTGAGATAGTTGACAAAAATACGCGCGTTGACGCGTATAGTAGAAAAAGTCTTATATTATAATACGAGCGATTATTTAAAGTTGACGTTACTAACTTTTATGAATGTTTTAATTGAAGGACACTCGCATTTGAAGACGACGAGAGTCAAACAAATTGTGGGTATGATGATGGAAATGTCCAAGATATGACAAGAAGAGCATACTCATCAAGGACCTAAATCGCGTAACGATCGCAAATAAGTAATGGCAAGAAAGCCCGTTAAGGCAAGCATTACCAGGTGCACATTTTAAATATAATTGCACAAATAGTAATATGCAACAAATAAATAGAAATTGAAAGTTGCATATGTAGATTAAAAACTTGGAAAAACCCGAATAGAAATGTATTCGGGATATTGTTTCCAAGAGAAACAAATAGAGGCATTACTTACATAGGGCGTGATGTGAAAACTATAAAAAGGTCATGCGTGTCATGTGTTAATCGCTTACTCTGGCCAAGTAAGTAGTTGCACATGATACCATGAACTTCTTATAGCGGACACATTTATGTCCGATGTAGTAAGGGTGGGGTGAATGGGACTAACTTAAATGGTACCCAAATGAATCAAATAAGTAAGATGTTTGATAGTAAACGTAAACGTAAGTCGGATGACGGAAGCGTATTACGTAAGAATAACAAGCCCGAGAGAAGGGACAAGGATCAAGTAAAAAGAAAATACAGACCGACCAATAGGAATGCTAAGGCATAGGGATAAAAGTTTGACTGTCACAAGTGATGAAATTCACATGGACAAGTCAAACGAATCGAATAAAGAATAAAGGACTTGATTGAATAAAAGCGATGGATCTCGCTAAGACGACCAAATAAATTAAAATAACGTCTAAAATCATATAAGAATGGTTACTTGAAAATGATTACGGTAAAGATACCCGATGAATGGGTAGGATTTGGAAAGAATGCATAAACCAAGAGACGGGAACGCGAGATAGAAAGTCAAAAGACTCGGAATATGAGTCATGAATAAAAGACAATGAGAATTTGCAAACAGAAATGTTAATAACTACGCTCAGCTTTTTCAAAGATGAACGGGTCAAACAAAGACTGAAGTTTGGCATTCATAAGTGATGAATGTTCACACGAACAAGTCAAACAAATTTAATAAAGCATTACACTTGCTAAAGTAAGTAAGCGCAAATCGGATAAATAAAAGTGAGAAATATTAATAAACCTATGTAAACGAGTTATAGGCGTTAAAAACATTGAAATAAAAGAACCCGGGTAATGGGACGTAAAGAAGTACAGGTAAGAACCGGGTAACGGTAAGTGTAGGGCAAACCGACGTGTAATTGACGTTAGAAGTCAAGAAGTCGGAAAGATAATTCGAAAGAAAACGAATGTAGCCTTAGACTACGGTCAAGGTCAAAGAAAATACCAAAGTGAAAATAAATTATTTTTAAACAAAAACAGGATGCCTTGACGCCAAACATGTATTTTAAGAATGAAATGAGTAAGGAATGATCTATGGGAACAACCTAACCATTGGGGTCATAAACAATGGAAAGGTCTACGAGACTAAAATGACCCACGGGTCACGACTAGAAGGAAATAGATTATAAGGACCTCGCCTTAAAGAGGTGAAAGTCTAATAAAATAGCCTATAAGGCAAAGTGATAAAACCTACGGGTTAATTAGACAAAGTGAGGGAATAAATTGAGAATCCCCGCATAAAACAAAGACTGTAAAAGAATAAATTTTGGACTGTCAATATCCCGGTATGGATAATTGACAAAAGTTAAGGAGAAGATGCTATACTAAAACTTCAGTTTTGATAAGAAATACCGTTTTTACAAATATAAATTCTAATAGGAATTTAAATAGTAAGCATAAAAGATACAAGTCTTGACACTGATAGGCGCAAGACGATATATTCGAAAAGAGATATTTTCGAAAAATGAAAGGTTGATATAAATTAAACATGATGTGACACGATCACGGTCAAGAAATGCAATGTGAAGTAGAATCACATTATAACCAAGCGAGTGGTAAAATGTAACTGGACTAATAAGTCTAGTTAGTGAGACCGGTTAAGGTCATTTAAATAATTTGGTCGCTTGTAAGCGGTGGATTCGGTATAACTGAATCAAATAAATGAAATTGAAAACAAAAGAAATGGTTGCTAAAAGTGAAAGATTTCACTAAAAGACCTTTAATCGGGTCAAAGTAACGGATTCATAAAGAGTTCGATAATATATAAAACCGATGGATATCGCTAAGTTAACTAAACTAGTAGAAATAACGAAATTACGTTATTTCAAGTTGCATTATGCCGTATGAGATACGTAGATGAATAGTAACCAAAATGGATATTATCATACTTTTCTGGTAATACTAACAATTGATTAAAGTATGAGTAATGCTTAAAAGATTACTCAGGTCAAATGCATTCAGTTTAGAACTCGATGAACTATGTAAGAAAGGTTTCGATGACGAAACCTCTTTAAGGGGGGTAGACTTGTAACACCCCGAAAACGGGTTTGGTAATCAAACTCCATTAATACTAAAAGACGGGTAAACTACCGTTAGTAGTAAAAATAACCAGGTGAATATTTGGATTTAAATAAGAAATCCTAATAATAAATACAAGCGAATCAAAGTTTTAAGGAATTGAGTTTATAAGAGCCCGAGTTAACGGGACTTAAAATAAAACAGGTTATAACTCCCGGGACCCACTAAGTAACTAGGGATAAATTGTAACATCCCGAAAATGCGAATTCTCAAATTTGCAATATTATTGCGAATAAAATAGTGAAATAAACTGACTAAGAGTGGCACTAACCAAGTTAGTTGGTCACTTATAAGTATTTAGGAGTTAAAACAAGTAAAGTATCAAAAGTGAGGGACTAAAAGTGTCTAAATGAGAACTATTTTTAATAAAATAGCTAAATTAAAACACAAACATATTTTGTCTGTGTTGTGGAGATCGACCAGGAGTCAGGGGCGACCCCAAGCTCCATCCAAGCCCTAGTTCATCATAAATTGATGAAAAATAAAGTGCATTGGAAAATGGCGAAATCACTTTTCTTCCTCATCAAATTTCCTTTTCACAACCTGTAACTCCGATTTCACAAAACTCAGATTCGCAACCTGTAAGTCTGATTTCACAACCTGTAACTCCGATTTCACAAAACTCATTCGCTCAATCTGTCCCACACCCACTTCAAGATTTCACAAAACTCAAAACCCCTTTTCATGATTTGACTATAAGTCCGATTTTGTGTTTTCGGTAGCTTTTTCTCACATTCACAACCTGTAAGTCCGATTCAGATCTGGGAGACAGATCTGAACTTATAACAAAAACACAAACAAATTTTACAATCCAACCGTTTTCAAAACTCAGATTCGTCACAACAACTCCAGATCTAGAATTCTTGAAGAAAGTACAGATCTAAAATATACTATCGAACACGGATTCAGATCTGAACTGTATACCGGCACAGGGGGCCTTGTGCAGGGTTCTGCTAGCGGTCCAAGGACTTGTCCTTTCAAATTTTTTCACGAATGTAAAGATGGAAAGCCGGGGTCTGGGGGTTTTTTTCGCCTGCTTGAACACATGCAAAGCACCCACTTCAAGACTGAAAACCGGAAGCTAACTTTGAAGGAGGCTATCTCCAGGGACTTGGACCTCTTTTTGGACGTTGGGGAAGTTCTTAGGGCAGGGGATAAATGGTTGTGTGGCCGTTGCATTGTAATGCATGCACTCAGTAGAGGGTGCAAGCATGATGATGAGGTCGTGTCGCTTGCCATAGTCTCAGGTGACGTGGAAGATTTCATCGTTGGGATCCGAAAACCATGTCAAGTGGTGGTTGACACAAACCCATGTCACCCAGCAAGGGTCGGGGGTGGTGTTAACCTCCTCGAGCGAGTTTTTTCCCTCCCTATTCAGACTGTTAAAAGCATTCCTCCCAGTTGTCGGCTGATGTTTGCTCAGGTTTTAACAGGTGCTTTGCGCAAAGTGGTTGTGTCACCAGGATCAGTCGACAATTGGGTCCAATTACTTTTGCTGCCGCGGTGCACCTTACGGGTGGTCAGACCATCCTCCCGACAAGAACAACGATCAGGGAATAGGAAATCTTTGCAGTGTAATAACATCCTGCATGCGCTTACAGTTTGGAAAGATGGGTCTGGTTTTGATGAATTGGTCTCGTCCCTATTGGATAGCGCGGGGGAGGCGGGGTCTCTTAGGGGAGAATGCAAGATGGAGGGAGACAAAGATAAGGACCCTAATATTAAGCAATATCTCTGAAAAGTTAGGGATGGACATTTTACAGCTGCGGTTAAGGTCCTAAGCTCCAGTGGAGTCGCCCCTCTAGGTGATTCGACCTTGAAAGCTCTTATTGATAAACACCCTGTGGTGCCGCCCCCTTCCTTGCCTCCCAACCCTCACGCCCAACCCACTCTTGTTGTTGATGAGGAGTGTGTGCTCAAATGTATCCGATCATTTCCTAAAGGGACATCTTGTGGTAGGGACGGGATGCGGGCCCAACATTTGTTAGATGCTATCAGGGGCGAGGGCTCAATGACTTCCTCGGGTTTGCTAACGACCATTACTGAAGTTGTCAACTTATGGCTTGGAGGATCCTGCCCTAAGGTGCTAGCAGAGTTTGTTGCCTTAGCCCCCTTACCCCTTTATTGAAACCCGATAAAGGAATTCGGCCTATTGCTGTGGGGGGTATTTGGCGAAGGTTGGTTTCCAAGGTGGCAATGAAGAAGGTCGGGAAAAACATGGCCCAGTACTTGGGAGAGTTTCAGTTTGGGGTGGGGACGTCAAACGGTGCAGAGGCGGTGCTTCACAGTGCGAACAGGTTTCTCAACTCCTTTCACACAGATGTGTTGGGATTGAACCCTATCAGAGGAACAGATAATTAAAGCCAAAACTAGACCAGGGCAGTGGATCCAGAATAAGCAGATGTTTACATACAAGTCTCTCCCCTTGAAAGTGATTTCAACATCTGCGGACCTCCTATCTGCTGATCTTGCAAACTGCTGACCTACAACTGCTGCTCAAGTAAAGAACTGATGAAAGATTAAAGCCCTGCTGATTCAATCTACTGCCTTGAGTCAAGCACTGCTGATCCGGACAAGTACTGCTGGGTTCACAGCAGTGGAAGGTTGCAGCAGCTGATCTATAGTCTGTTTTGTAATGTAATGTAATAGCAGTAGTTAACATAGCAGTGTTTGTATAGATCAGAGGTTAGAGTTTGTTAGGAGGTTAGATGTCACTTTCATGGTGACGTCAGCTAAGATGCTCAGTGGTTTGCTAGTGCCTATAAATAGTTCAGTACTTTGTACTGTTCTATCAGCTCGTTTGCATCATCGTCTTCTTTGCACGAACAAACAACTGAGCTCTGGCTGAGGGGGAGTTTGCATTCATTCATCAATCATTGTAATCGTTATTGAAATAAATTCAATCTTCCGATTCTTTGTGAAAAGATGTTTGATCAAAGTATTACTCTCGTTTGATTGTATGCAAAGTTTGTTTTCATCATAATTCCGCTGCACACTCATCCATTTTCATTTTAATTACAAACACAAAATACAATCAGAAACAAACTCAGATCCAACAATTGGTATCAGAGCTTGGACAGTCAAATTTGATTTAACAATCATTTTGACGTAAATAGTTCAGCTCATAACAGTTGATACAGATCGTTTGTTCGTTTGTTGAAAAACAGAGCAAGGATTAATCACCATTAAAGTTGATTTCTCAGTGTCTGTAAAACAACAAGAATGACGTCACAATCTCAGGATGATAAAAACAACATCGGCTCACTTTTTAAAACACCTATGCTAAAAAGAAATGAGTACAACATCTGGCAGAGGAGGATGGGTCACATCCTCACTCAACAAAGCACAGGTTGTTGGAGGTCTGTCGTCTTTGGTCCCCTCGTTCCCACAGTGCCAAGCGCTGAAGATGCTAAAAAGTTCGTTCCAAAACCAGTTGAAAATTATACCGAAACCGACTATCAAAAGTTCGAACTAGATGCTAAAGCGTTTAGCATCATAGCATCAGCGCTGCCCAATGAGATATATGCTGGACTGTTACACTGTAACAGTGCCAAAGAGTTATGGGACGCGCTTAAGGAACAGTTTGGGGGAACCGAAGAAGTCATAGAAAACAATAGGGAAATCCTGAACCAACAGTATGAAACATTTTGTCATGTTAGAGGTGAATCACTGACGCAACAATTTGAGCGTTTCAGTTGTCTCATCAGTGAACTGAGGCTTGTTAATACCACTTTTACAAACTCAACTCAAAATAGCAGGTTCCTCAGGTCACTGCCAGAAAAATGGGACACCATAGCTTTTGTCACCCGAAACTCACCGGAGTTCAAGGATCTGACCTTGACCCAACTCCACGGTCGACTCCTGACCTACGAAAGGGAGTTGAACCAGAAAAGGAAATTACAAGAGTCAGGAAAAGCCGTTGATGATTATACATTCGGTAACACTGCTCTTCTGGGTCAAGAAGAATCTAGGAGCAGTGGTAAGGATCAGGGTTATGATCACTTCATTGACATAACTGCTGGGGCAAATTTTAACAACCCTGATCCTCACTCTGCTAGTTATGCATTCACTGCAAACGAAAACCAGATGTCAGACAATTTAAGCTTTGAACTCAATGATTTGCAACATTTTGATCCCACTGACTTAGAAGAGATGGATATTCTGCACCAGTTGGCTTTGCTAAGTGTTAGAACTAGCAAATTCTATAAAAGAACAGGGAGAAAATTCCCAGGACTTCATGGGAATTTGAGGGTTGGGTTGGATAAATCGAAAATCAAGTGTTACAAGTGCAATAGGTTAGGGCACTTTGCTAGGGAATGCAGAAGTCAAAACACTGGACCAATAGTTACTCACCCTAGCTCTAACCCTAGACCATAAAGTCAAAACACTGTGCACTATACCCAATACACTCCTGCAGCTCAAGTGAACACTGCTCACTATGCTGCTGCCCCTGTGCCTGTGCATTATGTCCAAACTACTGTCCCACAAATTCAGTACGTTCAAACCCCTGCTCCACAGGTACAAGTGCAACCTGTTGCACCTTAAACCACTGCTCCAGCAGCAGTACAACCAGATCAACAAAGCTTTTTCACTCAAGGGTTTGTTGACTGGAGCAGTATGCCTGAAGACCTTAGTGATGAAAATTTTGCACTCTATGCTTCTAATGATTCTTCTCATAATGAATTTTGTTTGATTGCATTAGAGTCAATATAGGAGGGGGTTGAAACTGAAGAGGAACAGCTGAGTACTGAAAAAGTGGATGAGGTGACTGAAGCAGTGGTTACTGCTGTGGCTGGTGAACTACTGTTGGGAGAAAGTTCAGGTACCCTGATTGAACCAATGACAGATCCATGGTTTGAGGAAGACAAAGAAGAAGAGAAAGAAGAAAAGGCTGGTGAAAAGAAGGTGAGAGCTGATGATGAAGAGAATCATCAATGTGACTGTGCAATGATGGCTGCTGCCAAGGTATCACCTCAAGTTCTTGAAAAACTGTGTTCTGACAATTGCATTATTGCTTTTGCTAACATCAAAGAGGTAAATGAAAACCTTCGGGATAAAATCTTAACTGATGAAGTCAAATTTGAAAGATCTTTAAAAGAACTTAAAAACAAATTGACTGAAAAGGAAAAAGAGATCAGCAGTTTGAAAGAAGAACAAAGCATAACCAAAACTCAACTCCAAACTATGGTAGAAAAATACCAAGTTTGCAAAAAGGAGTTGGAGTCCACCCAGATCACATGTGAGAGATGGGTGGAATCATGCAAAGGGTATGAGGTTATGCTTGAAAAACAGATAAAAAGCAATGTAAAATTTGGTGTTGGCTATAGAAAACATGATGATGAAACCACTGCTTTTGGAAAATCTGTTCAAACCACTGATGTAACCACTGAGTTCATCCCCACAAACAAGAATGGCCAAGAAGTGAAAATCACTGACAAACTTGGTAACAAAATCACACTTGACAGACCAATGGGATCCTCTACTTTTGAGGAGCTTGAAGATTATCAGTTTAAACCAAAATGGTCTGATGAGTGTGATATTCTTGAAAATTTCAAGCCAATGGACTTTACATCAACTGATGGTGTTAAGGCTCCAAAAGCTAAAGTCATACCTCTCAAGGACATCCCAGCAGTGGTTAAAACCTCTGCTGCAAAGGAGTCTGAAAAGAGAAAGAAGAAAGAAAAAATTGATAACTTGTTTTGTGAATTCTGTGAGAAAAGGAATCATCTAACAAAAGACTGTTTCCACTTAAAAGCTTATGATTTAAACAGAACAAGTGTCATTGTTTCAGCTGAAAGTTGCATTGTTTGTGGTAAAACAAACCACAAAACTCAGGCATGTGTGTATCTCAAAAACTTTGATGAGAAAAAGAATGAGTACATTGCTAAAACATCCTTGAGTCCATCATCATCAGCAACATCTGTCAAATTCACCAAGAAATAACCACTGTTTGTGCCAGTTCAAACAGCTGTCACAAAACAGCTGAACCAAACATCTGTCAAAAGAGATGTTCAGGTTACTGATGCACCCCCTGCCAATCAGTTCAGAAAAGGCAAGGAAAAACAGTCCTACCAAAGGATTCCACACGTTTATGAGGCCTACAAAAGGCCCTCTAAACCTAAAGTGAATAGGCATCCTTTTGGTTATCAGCAGGTGATTGGTCAAGACCCCCAATAGTGGTTAGCAAGAAACAGTACTAAAACTGTCCAAACCCCTGACCTAACCACTGTCCATCACTCTGCATCCATCCCAGACACTGTTGAGACCCCATCCAAAGCCCTGTTGGCTTTGGAGACCTTAATGAACTAATCTTTTTACTTCATGTGCAGGGAGCTTCTGCATGCTTTGATAGTCTTTGGTATGTAGATAGTGGAGGCTCCAGGCACATGACAGGATGTAAAGCCCTCCTCAAAGACTTTAAAATCCATGGAGGGGGTGAGATATCCTTTGGGAATAATAGTAAAGGGAAAGTTCTGGGTTCTGGTACAGTGCAATCTGGAAATGTAAAATTTGAAAATGTGAATCTGATAGACAATCTAAAATTCAACCTTCTGAGTGTATCACAAATGAGTGACAAAGGGTTTGGGTCATTCTTCACAAAAGATTGTTGTAGGATTGTTGGACCAGAAATGGTCAAAAAGATTGAAGCAATAATCAAAACTGGTCAAACTAAACTTGTTGCTCAAAGAAGTGGCAATGTTTATGTTGTTGATATGTCAAAAGAGTGTCCCAGAGCTGATGCCTGTCTGTTCTCAGCTGCCTCTAACAAAGAGACAGAACTTTGGCACAGAAGGCTGGGGCACACAAATCTTAAGACAATCACTGAAATTTCAAAAAATGGTTTGGTGAGAGGCCTACCACAAAATTGTTTTCATGTCCTGAACATTGCATTTCCTGTTTAAAAGGAAAACAACATAAAAGTTCTTACAAGTCCATTGAAGAGTCCAAAACAACCCAGTGTTTGCAAATGCTACACATGGATTTGTTTGGCCCAGTTCAAGTCATGAGCCTCAAGAAGAAAAGATATTGTTTGGTTATTGTTGATGACTTTTCTAGGTTTACATGGACTTTCTTTTTACACTCAAAAGATGAGACTGCAGGCATTTTGCAAGACTTTGTGACACAGGTTGAAAAGCAATTTGACCTTCCAGTGAAAAGCTTCAGGAGTGACAATGGCACAAAATTTAAAAATAAGGAGTTGGATGCCTTCTGTGTGAAGAAAGGGATTGTAAGGCAGTACAGCATCCCTAGAACACCAGAGCAAAATGGAGTTGTTGAAAGAAAGAACAGAACTTTGATTGAGGCTGCCAGAACTATGCTTGCAGATTCAGGTTTGCTATTAACTTTCTGGGCAGAGGCAGTAAACACTGCTTGCTATGTCCAGAACAGAGTTTTAATAAACCCTAGGCACAAAAAGACTGCTTATGAAATTCTGTATAAAATCAAACCACTGATCTCATATTTCAAGGTGTTTGGCTGCCCATGCTTTATTTTGAACTTAAAAGATTCCAATTCAAAATTTGCAGCCAAAATTGATTGTGGTTATCATCTGGGATACTCAACCACTGCCAAGGCCTACAAAGTGTTCAATACACGGACCAAGGCAGTGGAGGAGACTTTGAATGTTAAGTTCAATGAACTTTCATCAATGAAAATCCCAGCAAACCCTGCAGATCTGTTTGATCTTGAAAAATTTACTTTTGAAAATACTGCTGTCAAGACTAACAGTGCAGGTCCATCAGAGGATACAACACCAGACTATGGGTATGAAATCATCATCCCTCAAAGGTCTACCACAAAGGGAAAAGCATCAGCTGTTCAAAACAGTTGTCAAAGCTCAACCACTGCTACCTCAACAGTTGTTGACCAAAGTAGCCCATCAACCACTGCTTCCACATCCTCAAACACTGCTGACAAAAGTCCCCAAATAGTGGATAAAAGTCAGTAGGTATCCACTTCATTACCTCCTATTCCACCACCTTTTGAAGCCACTGCTGGATCATCAAAGTCCCCAGCAGTGGTTAGCTCAGATGATACACATTTGCAGCCTTCACCAACAAATGCCATCATCCCATACCAAGGAGATTTAATCTACTTGAGATCTCATCCACCTGATCAAATCATTGGCAACATCAATGAAGGGGTGCTCACAAGAAGCCAAACCCAAAACATTTGTCTTTTTGCTGGTTTTTTATCACTCCATCAGCCAGTCAAGTACCAAGAGGCACTGAAAGACAACAGCTGGGTAGAAGCCATGCAAGAGGAGCTCCAACAGTTTAAAAGACAACAAGTATGGGAGCTTGTACCACTGCCAGAAGAGGTTAGTCCCATTGGCACAAAGTGGGTCTTCAAGAACAAAACTGATGAAAGGGGCATTGTTGTCAAGAATAAAGCCAGGCTTGTGGTTCAAGGTTACAGACAGGAAGAGGGGATTGATTATGATAAAACATTCGCCCCTGTTGCAAGATTGGAAGCCATTAGACTGTTCCTGGCCTTTGCTGTCAACCACAACATGAAGGTGTTTCAAATGGATATCAAAAGTGCTTTCCTATATGGTACAATTCAAGAAGAGGTGTATGTTTGTCAACCTCCAGGTTTTGAGGATCCATTTTATCCTGATCATGTCTACAGGCTAAACAAAGCCTTGTATGGCCTGAAACAAGCACCAAGGGCCTGGTATGAAACTCTTTCCAACTTCCTACTCTCAAATGGTTTCAAAAGAGGTACCATTGATAAAACACTGTTTCTTAAATGGAGAGGGAAGGACTTAATGATTGTCCAAATTTATGTGGATGACATTATTTTTGGAAGCACATGTAACAAAATGTGTGAAGAGTTTAGAGAACTCATGACAGCTGAGTTTGAAATGAGTGCAATGGGTGAGCTGCAATGCTTTCTTGGTCTCCAAGTACAGCAAATGCAAAATGGAACTTTCATTCATCAAAGCAAATATGCTAAAGAACTTTTGACTAAATTTGATATGAATGATTGTAAACCATGCAGCACACCCATGGCAACAAATAAGCTGGTCATGTCTGATGAAAAAGATGAGCTGATTGACCAAACACTTTATAGAAGCATGATTGGGTCTTTATTGTACCTAACTGCATCTAGGCCAGACATCATGTTTGCAACATGTGTCTGTGCAAGAAGTCAATCAGCTCCCAGAAAATCAAATCTCATTGCTGTAAAAAGGATCTTCAGATACATAAAAGGTGCTCCCACACTTGGTATCTGGTATCCAGCTAATGGGAACATCAAGCTTTCAGGTTTTTCAGACAGTGACTTTGCTGGGTGTCACACCACAAGGAAGTCCACTTCAGGAGGGTGCCAGTTTCTAGGTGATTGCTTGGTTTCTTGGCAAAGCAAAAAGCAAGCAGCAGTTTCAACATCCACTGCTGAGGCTGAATACATTGCTGCTGTAAGCTGTACAGCCCAACTCCTGTGGCTTCAAAATCAGTTACTGGATTTTGGTATCACTGCCTTAAAGACACCACTCATGTTGGACAGCCAGACAGCAGAAAATATCATCAAAAATCCAGTTTCCCACTCTACCACCAAACACATCGACATCAGACATCACTTTGTGAGGGATTGCTATGAAAATGTTTTGATTTCTCTGCATCATGTCCCAACTAAAGACCAGCTGGCAGATGTGCTCACAAAAGCACTTGATACAGCCACTTTTGAAAGCTTGATCTCTAGGATTGGGATGCTGAACATGGAATAACAAGTAACATCTTGTTTTTCTATGAATAAAAGCAACAAAATGTTTTCAGAAAATCAAAAATCCATCCTTAAAAATAGCTAACAATGAAATTTTCATTAAAATCCTTAAAAGTCTGCCATAACCACTGATTGTTCAAAAGTCTGCTCTACTTCAAAAATCTGTCCACTGCTGAAAGTCAACCCCTGTTCTCTCATTCCATTGATAAACTCTGCTATTCAAAAGCAGTATCTTATCCACTGATATGCTATCCACTGATAGTGAAAATCATCCACTGCTTTACTACCACTGCTTTCATCTGTCACTTTCATAAAAGTACTGTCCTTCACTTTCCCCAGGGGTTGTCACGTGGGCAGTATATAGTGGTCAGACCTTTTGTAACGGCTGCCACGTCAGCATTCACTTTCTTCCCTATAAAAATCCCCCACTCACCACCAAAACAGGGTTTTACTGTCGAATTGAATTCTTAAAAATTCTCTTCTCAAAGCAGTTTTTCATCTCATCTTTCATAAATTTCTTCGATCATTCTCCTCAAAAATGACAAAATCGAAGCCATCTGCAAAACCCACTTCCAAATCATCATCGAAAACAACCTCTTAAAAGGCAATCTCCACTGAAATCCCATATAAATCATCTCACAATCTCCTGGGTCTTCTCACAAAACCAGGAACCATAAATGTTTTTGATTCCATCATTGACACCATGGCAAAATCAAAGTACAAAACTTTGTTCACCACCTATGCACCAATCTATTTGGAGACCCAAAGAGAGTTCTGGAAGAATGCAACCCTTGAAAAACAAGGAGACACTGCAACCACCATACACTCTTCTATAAAGGGTAAAGCTGTCCAAATCACGCCACAATCCATTTCAGAGGTCTTTCAACTCGATGATTAGGAAGGTAAAACTTCTTTCACTAAAAACGAGTTACAAACTGACTTCATTGAAAGAGGGTATGAAGCCACAATGATGAAGAAACTTACCTTACAAAAAGGTTATTTTCCTTCTGCAACCAGATTTTTATTTCATACCCTCCTACTATGTGTTTCAAACAAAACCACTTCTTTCAATGAAATCCCTTTAAAGATTCAAAATCTGGGATATGCAATTCTTCAAGAATAAAATTTTAACTATTCTCGGGAAATCTTTAAAGATTTGGTTAATAATGTTGAAACAAAATCATTCTTACTGTTTCCAAGGTTTTTAAGTTACTATTTTGAAAAGAAATTCAGTAAGAATGATTTAGCAGCAATAATTCAAGGTGATTCTACTCAAATAAACAGTTTAACAACTGAAACTTTTTCAAGAATGTTAGCACCTTGCAAAACACAAGCAGAGGTGCCTGAGCAGAATTTAGCAGCTACCACTGCTCCTCAGATATCTGCTGCTGAGCCCACTGCTTAAGGTGATCAAAGCAGCAGAACAACTGTTTTGAAACCCACACCTACAAATCCCAAAAAGCCAAACAAAAAGAAAAATCAAAAACCCCCCAAACCAATAAAAAAGGCAACTCTGGAGGATGAGATACAAGAGCTACTGTCTGTGACAGCACAAATGTCACAAGAAACCACTGCTGCTACTTCCTCACAGCAGTTGGTACAAATATCTCAACCCATAACCAAAACTCCTCCTGCTTCTTCACAAAAAGAACAGGTTGTACACATAGGGCCACCACATTATGATGCTCTGGAAACACTCGTTTCCATCATCCACAGCCCAATGCCCGGGGCAAATTCTCTTTCTACACCCAACCTCACATCCACAATTCCACCAAAAACACAACTTTTGTTGGATGCAATAGATTTGAACCAGGCATTACCCAGTCCTTCTCAATCACCTGTTAATGAGAATATGCCTCAACAAATGACTGAGCCTGATGTATCATTCCTTGCTAACCCACCAACACAACCTGAGGAGGTTACACCCCTTGAGCTACAAGTAACTCTTGGTGGTAATCCAAGTGAAGCAGCCACTACAACTGTTGAACCCACTGGTTTACAGTTGGACAGTGGTTACATCCATAAGACTTCCTTGGAGGCAATTCCTTTTATAGCACCTCTGCCAACCACCAGTGGATTTATTTATCCTACTGGCAACATCAAAATGTTGTCAAGTGTTGAAGGGAGAAGACCCCAGTACCAAGAAAAAAGGGGCATCAGTGGTTAATGTTTGGAGTATACTCCCTACCTCTATCACTGATAAAACCACTGTTTGTGGGAAATCAGATGATCCCATTAAATTGGGTGATGGTTTAAAGTACCAGAAATTGACGGATCGTGTTGAAAAGCTTGATAACTCTATTGTAGAACTCAAAGATATGCTACAACAGTTGTTACAAGTACAAAAGGTACAATCCACTGCTGTTCCACCTCAAGCACCTGCTCCACAATAGGCACCTGCTACAAATGAGCTCTGGAATCTATTTCAACCTTTTCTCCATCAACAAGCACAAATAGCAGATCAGCAACATGAAAAACATGTCCAACAGCTGAGAAATGCAATGGAGTCAAGGTTCAAGAACACTCAGGCTGATCTAAAGGCTCTCAAAACTCAGATCCTGCACACCACTGGCACTGCTCCTCCAACAGTTCTCTTCATTGATCAACTTCCCCCAGATAATGCCAAAAAGGGGGAGAAAATTCAGGAGTGGAAAAAGAAGGGAATTGAGGATGGTCTCTACATTGAACCAGAAAATGCAAACATGACTAAACAGATCCCTCTACCAGATGGAAGCAAGAAAATTGATGTGACCACAAATGCACTGGCAGAAGCAGTTGCAAGTGTAAAAAGGGATAGAGAGGCCAAAAAGAAAGCCAGGGTGGATTATTTGGATCAGGGTACTTTAGGGTCAAAAGATGATGAAAATCTTGTTGATGAAAAGAAGAAGCCTACAAGAAGAGTAAGGCCACCCAAATCCATTCCAACCAGATGTTCAAAGTCTGTTCCAAAACCACCACCTAAAACAGCTGTTGTAACTCCTGTTGTACCCACTACTGTTGGTACTTCAGTGGTTTCAACATCTGCTCCCACTTCAACACACACCACTTCAACATACACTACATCCACTGCCTTACCACCATCACCACCAAAAACAAAATCACCTCCTGCCAAAAGGCAGAAGACAGCAGTTGTTACAACATCTGCTGTAAAGACAACAGTGGTTGGAATACCAGTTGTTTCAACAACTGTTAGTCAATCACAAACCACTGCCACTACATCCACCACCACTGTTCCATCCAAAACATCATCAGCCCCTCCTCAAACAAAGAGGAGAAGGCTAATTCTCAAAGATGATGACACTTCACCATCACAAACATCTTCAAAATCTTTAGCTCTTGTCACAATACCAAAACCAGTTCCTCTCTCTTCAGTTCGAATGCACAAGCCCTTACCTCCTGCAGGTGTTCAATTTCCTCTTGAACTAGCAACTGTTAGAGAAGAGATAAAATCTTTTTACTTTGAGGATGACCCTGCCAAAAGGAGTTTGCGATCAATAAAAGGATATCCCTGGCCAAAAAATGTTGATGAATATTTGAAAATCAAGGCCAAGCAAGCAGAGGATATCTCAAAAAGAAATACACAAGGGAAATCTGACAAAGAAATTTCAAGAAATTATCAATATCTGCTCACACAAGTCAGATCCCTAGAACAATTTGCAAAAAATTTCAGTCAACAAATTTCAGAAAGAGCAGCTGAAACTTTGAAGAAAGACTACATTGAAAGCATCATGGCTCACAAGAAGTATAAAGGAGAGAGATACATGTACAAAGAGTGGACTGTTCCTGAGCTTGAAAATGAAGCAGCAAGAATTCAAGACATGATAAAAAGGAAAGTCACTCACACTCCTCCTGACTGGGCAAAGTTTAGAAAGAATGTACCTGACAAACAGGTAGAACTGAAAAGAATGAAAGAAGAACTGGTTGCTGCTGAATATGGAAACAAAAGACAAATTGTTAGATGGAAAGAAGATGTGGTCAGGATCACCTACAAAAGGTTGGAGGAACTAAGAAAGAAAGATCCAAATGTTCCTCAAAAGCCTGACTATCCTAAAGCAGAGGTTTCAAAAAGACCAACAAAGCTGCAAATCAGGAGAGCCACTGCTCCCACTGGTGCTGCCATCTATAAAAGAAGGACATACAAACAGTTGGGAGGTGAAACCATCCAAGAGATGATAAAAGGAGATGACCTTGTAAAAGAAGGCATAAAGAAAATGATCATAGAAACTCTTGGTTTGGATCAAACTGCAAGTACTGCTCAGCCAGTTATGAATAGGCCAGCCTCACCAAATACCTCTGCAAATAAACATCTCCCAAGAAACCCACCAGGCTCAAAAATACAAAAGTGGGAAACTGACAAACAGACCTGCGTATTGACTTTGCTCAGGTCTGGTGGAGAAGTGGAGAAAATATCAAGGGAACAAGCTCTTGGCCTGAGTCTTGAAGATTTGCAGGATCTCCTTGATCTTCCACTTAGCAGGGATGATGAAGACACAGATGCCCTAGACTTTGAACTACAATTTAAAGGTCAGATAAGGGAACTGTTGATGAGGCAATAAATGTCCACAATAATGAAGAGTTTTGGCATTATCTGTTCCAGGGGGAGATTGTTGGGATTAAACCCTATCAGAGGAACAGATAATTAAAGCCAAAACTGGATCAGGGCAGGGGATCCAGAATAAGCAGATGTTTACATACAAGTCTCTCCCCTTGAAAGTGATTTCAACATCTGCGGACCTCCTATATGCTGATCTTGCAAACTGCTGACCTACAACTGCTGCTCAAGTAAAGAACTGATGAAAGATTAAAGCCCTGCTGATTCAATCTACTGCCTTGAGTCAAGCACTGCTGATCCGGACAAGTACTGCTGGGTTCACAGCAGTGGAAGGTTGCAGCAGCTGATCTATAGTCTGTTTTGTAATGTAATGTAATAGCAGTAGTTAACATAGCAGTGTTTGTATAGATCAGAGGTTAGAGTTTGTTAGGAGGTTAGATGTCACTTTCATGGTTTGTATAGCAGTGTTTGTATAGATCAGTGGTTTGCTAGTGCCTATAAATAGTTCAGTACTTTGTACTGTTCTATCAGCTCGTTTGCATCATCGTCTTCTTTGCACGAACAAACAACTGAGCTCTAGCTGAGGGGGAGTTTGCATTCATTCATCAATCATTGTAATCGTTATTGAAATAAATTCAATCTTCCGATTCTTTGTGAAAAGATGTTTGATCAAAGTATTACTCTCGTTTGATTGTATGCAAAGTTTGTTTTCATCATAGTTCCGCTGCACACTCATCCATTTTCATTTTAATTACAAACACAAAATACAATCAGAAACAAACTCAGATCCAACAAGATGGTTCCTTAGCCTTGCTTACTGTGGACTTCTCCAATGCGTTCACCACGGTTGACCGCACAACCTTCCTGAAAGAGGTTCATCAACATTGCCCGTCAATCTATCGATGGGTTCAATTCCTTTACGCCCAGCCTGCTCGGTTGTATGTTGGTAATGAGTGTATTGGGGCTACTACCGGAGTGCAACAGGGGGATCCCTTGGGGCCCCTTCTCTTTTCCCTTGCCTTACACCCACTCATTCTCCGGGTGCAGGACCGATGTAACCTCCTGTTTCATGCTTGGTACTTGGATGATGGGACGATTATCGGCAATGCGGCTGAGGTTGCTAGGGCCTTAGACATTATTAACGAGGAAGGGCCATCTCTAGGACTTTACCTCAACATTAAGAAAACAGGGGTTTTTTGGCCGACATGTGATGGGCAGAAAGTTCAGGATGGCCTTTTCCCGAAAGGGATTGGCAGACCAGAGAGGGGGGTTAAGCTACTTGGTGGAGCTGTTAGCCGTGACCCTAGCTTTGTTGGCGAGTTGGCAGGGCGGCGGGCAGCGGGGGCGGTTGAACTAATGAAACTCTTGCCCTGCCTTAGGGACCCTCAATGTGAACTCCTTCTGCTAAGGTCTTGCATGGGGGTTGCTAAGTTACTTTTCGGACTGCGAACTTTTCAACCTTATTTGATGGAGGATGCAGCATCCCGGTTCGATGATGGCCTCCGGGAGGCTATAGAAGACATAGTCGTGGGTGGTGGCCCATTCTTTGGGGACCTCCAATGGCGTTTGGCATCTCTGCCAATTCGTCTAGGTGGTTTGGGCCTCCTCTCAGCTCGAGATGTTGGGGTTTATGCTTTTGTGGCGTCCAGAGCTCAGTCTTGGGAACTACAGGATCATATCCTTCGAAATAGTGGGGTTGTCGGGCTCGACGGGGACTATCTGCAGGTGCTTGAACGCTTAAATGTCTCTCTCCCAGACTTTGATATCGGCGGTTTCTCTAAAAAGGACACCGCCCCCTCGAAACCACAAACAACTTTGGCGAATGCTCTGTTTAGCAAAATCGCTCAAAGACTGGGATAAAATTTTGATTTGTCATCCCGCCAGAAGGCGGTGTGGGAGTGCCTGAAGGGTCCCCATGCCCAGGATTTTTTAACCGTTATCCCAATTGAGGGGCTGGGACAATGTATGTCAGCAGTAGAATATAGAGCAATCCTTAAATACCGGCTGATGATCCCTGTGTACCCAGAAGATGAAACGTGCCCGATATGTCGTAAAGCTTGTATGGATAAATACGGAGAGCACGCAGTGCATTGTAAAGAGCTCCCTGGGTTTAGATATCGGCATGACTGGGTGCGAGATGTTTTGTGGGACATCCTAAGAAGAGCTGGGATTTCGGCTAAGAAAGAGGCTCCTGTGAATTTCCTTACGGACCCTATGGAAGGGAGATCTACTCTGCGACCAACGGATCTGCTCGTCTTTGGTTGGGCTAAGGGGAAACATGCTTGTGTTGACCTCACAGGGGTTTCCCCTCTGGTTGGTTTAAGGGAAAACGGGTTTGTAGCTGGACAAGCAGCAAGAAAGGCAGAATCGAAGAAAGTTGATAAGCACGCTAAAGCTTGTGCAGAGAACCAGCATGTTTTTGTCCCTTTTGCCTTTGACACATTTGGCTCCCTAGCGCCAGAAGCTATCCAATTCCTGACTAGGGTCCAACGGGTCATCCACAACAATTGCTCAGCATCAGGGGGACGAGGTTTTGATTTTGTTAAGTAAGGTTGGTTATCAATTGGGTAAATATAGTATTCGTTATAAATGTAAACTCTGATTATTTCTGAATGAGAAAAATGCCTGGATAGTCCTTGTGGTTTCGCCTTTTTTCACATATAGTCCTCAACTTTCTAAAATTATCTGAATAGTCCCCAACTTTTCATTTTTTGTTCCCGGATAGTCCCTGGGTCTAACTTCAATTTGTTTTCTCTGTTAAGAGGGTGTGAAATGACAAAAATACCCTTTCCTTAAAAGGCCAAACCATAGGGACTATCCAGACATCTTCTTCATTTTTATTTATAAAACCCCACCACCACACTTCATCTTCAACCTCCACCCACCATCACCCTCCTCCACCATCACCGCCACAACTAGATCCACTTTTCATCGTTTCCATCAATTTCACTTTTTTTTATCTTCACTTATTCAATACACCCCAATTCCCCTGTTTCTTCACTCGATTTCATCTTCATCTTTCAACATTCAAATGAAAAGTTCACTTTTTTAATTCTTTTATATCTGGAAAAAAGGTGCATAGATCTTTGTGCAGTCAGTGACTGTTCTTGTTCTGTTTCTGGGTTGTTGATGATTCCACCATTTTGAATGAATGCTTTGAATTTTGGGTCGTGGGTCTGCTTATGATCATGATGTTTGTTATGATTGTGATGAGTCTTTTACTCTTTTTTACCGTAGAAAGAAGAAAAATCAGTTAAAAGTGATAATGACTTCTTAACAGAGGAGAGAGAAACAAGAGAGAGAAAGAAGAAACATCGTTAAAGGGTTCTCGAGGTAATGTACGGTTGAATTCGATGTGGGTTTTGTTTGTCTGCTTTGTTTAAGGTGTTTTGTTTGGGTGTGTTTTTGTGCACAACAGGTGTTTGTGAAAATGCCTGAGTGTAAAAAGTTGTTATTAAACAGAGAAGGGGTTGATGGGCAGGTGTTGGATCTGGATACTGCTGTTAAAGATGGGGTTTTGGGGGGTGGTGGAGTGGGGTTTGGTGGTGGGTTTGGTGAGAAACTTGATCTGAAAAACATGATTCAAGAGTTGAATTTATCCGAGATCCCATCGGTGTTCATTTGTCCGATTTCGCTTAAACCGATGGAAGACCCGGTGACCCTTTACACCGGGCAGACATACGAGCGGTCCAACATCTTAAAATGGTTCAGTTTAGGCCGATCGGTTGATATACAGTTTAGGCCGATCGGTTGAAATTGATGGAAACGATGAAAAGTGGGTCCAGTTGTGGCGGTGATGGTGGAAGGTGGATGTAACACCCCGAAAACGGGTTTGGTAATCAAACTCCATTAATACTAAAAGACGGGTAAAGTACCGTTAGTAGTAAAAATAACCAGGTGAATATTTGGATTTAAATAAGAAATCCTAATAATAAATACAAGCGAATCAAAGTTTTAAGGAATTGAGTTTATAAAAGCCCGAGTTAACGGGACTTAAAATAAAACGGGTTATAACTCCCGGGACCCACTAAGTAATTAGGGATAAATTGTAACATTCCGAAAATGCGAATTCTTAAATTTGCAATATGATTGCGAATAAAATAGTGAAATAAACTGACTAAGAGTGGCACTAACCAAGTTAGTTGGTCACTTATAAGTATTTAGGAGTTAAAACAAATAAAGTATCAAAAGTGAGGGACTAAAAGTGTCTAAATGAGAACTATTTTTAATAAAATAGCTAAATTAAAACACAAACATATTTTGTCTGTGTTGTGGAGATCGACCAGGAGTCAGGGGAGACCCCAAGCTCCATCCAAGCCCTAGTTCATCACAAATTGAGGGTCTAAATCTGATCAAAAACAAAAATCGAGCATAGATTATTGATCCTCATCACAAGAGGATTACAAGGTATGTAAAATTTGATAAAAACTCTCAACTTGAAATTATCATGAAATTGGGAAATCTGAAAATTGATGTTGCATGTTTGCTATCTGGGTAGAATAGGGTTGATATAGTGTCTAGGAGTAAAACCTAGACAATAACATGCGAAATCTTGGCAAATTCCTGAAAATCTCATGAACACATGGAAGGTGATTCATGGGTTTGTGGGAAACTAGTAAACACTAGGGTTTAGAATGATTATTCTAGTGTAATACGGGTCATAGAAAGGGATTTCTGATATGATGATGTTAAAATATGTGTATATAGTCTAATTGAAGTTAATTAGGGTGATAAACTCAAGTCATGAGCTTGGTTTTGATCATGTAGAAATCTGACCCGCTAGGTGTTTGATGAAACGCCTAAATGAGGGTTAAAATGTTAAAAGTTGAGTAAAAACGCAGATTTGATTATTTTAGAGAATTATGCGTTAAAGCTTGTGAAAGAGTTCTAAACTTATCGTGAATTGAACTCTTTAGGCAAAGAGTCCGGAACGTCAAGCTTGTGAAAGAGTTCTAAACTTATCGTGAATCTGACCCGAAGGGGCGTCGACAACGAATAGTCGGAGATGAAGTAACGGCGGTTACGAATCGCTGGAGTCGAAGAGGTAACGCTTACGAACCGTTTTACATGACGTTTTTTATTTTCAAAACGCAAACGAATCGATGTTCAAGATATTTTTAACGAAGAATCATCCACCCCACAACATCACTTAGGGGATTTAGGGTGTTTCAGTTCTGTTAAGGTTTTTATGAATCATTCACTTTAAATTAGTTTTTGCAGAAGGAAAAAGAAGATAAACATGGAAGAAGGCTTGAATCCATTGAACAAAGTTTACCTGTACGTAACTGATGAATTACCTTCATTTTTTCGTATGGAGTTTGTGGGATTGAGAATGGATTTTGGGGTTGTTGAAGATGATTTGGGATAAGAAGATGCGCCTTTCCGAGTTACCGTAATGAATTTTGATTTTGTTAAGTAAGGTTGGTTATCAATTGGGTAAATATAGTATTCGTTATAAATGTAAACTCTGATTATTTCTGAATGAGAAAAATGCCTGGATAGTCCTTGTGGTTTCGCCTTTTTTCACATATAGTCCTCAACTTTCTAAAATTATCTGAATAGTCCCCAACTTTTCATTTTTTGTTCCCGGATAGTCCCTGGGTCTAACTTCAATTTGTTTTCTCTGTTAAGAGGGTGTGAAATGACAAAAATACCCTTTCCTTAAAAGGCCAAACCATAGGGACTATCCAGACATCTTCTTCATTTTTATTTATAAACCCCACCACCACACTTCATCTTCAACCTCCACCCACCATCACCCTCCTCCACCCTCCACCATCACCGCCACAACTGGACCCACTTTTCATCGTTTCCATCAATTTCACTTTTTTTTATCTTCACTTATTCAATACACCCCAATTCCCCTGTTTCTTCACTCGATTTCATCTTCATCTTTCAACATTCAAATGAAAAGTTCACTTTTTTAATTCTTTTATATCTGGAAAAAAGGTGCATAGATCTTTGTGCAGTCAGTGACTGTTCTTGTTCTGTTTCTGGGTTGTTGATGATTCCACCATTTTGAATGAATGCTTTGAATTTTGGGTCGTGGGTCTGCTTATGATCATGATGTTTGTTATGATTGTGATGAGTCTTTTACTCTTTTTGACCGTAGAAAGAAGAAAAATCAGTTAAAAGTGATAATGACTCCTTAACAGAGGAGAGAGAAACAAGAGAGAGAAAGAAGAAACATCGTTAAAGGGTTCTCGAGGTAAACCGAATAAGTTGAATTATGTTTATGGTGTTTTAGAAGCACATGAGTTTACAAACAAGAATTATAGTTAAAAGGTTGGATTTTTAGTCAAACAAGTATTTAAAGGTCCTTGTAGTAAAAGAAGGATGAAAATTGACCAAATTGCCCTTGTAAGCTAATTTGAACGAACGACCCATAAAGGTGGTTCGGAAATAAGTTTTATGATTAAATATATGCTTAGAATGAGTATAGGTAGTGAAGGATGTAAATCCTTGGGTCGAAAGACTTTATATGAGTCTTTGCCGTAAAATGATAATCCGAGGGGTAGAAACTCGGAACATATAGATATCCATATTAAATCCAACACACATATAGATGTGGTGGAAGATAACTTGATAAGAAATGTAGGAATAAGATGCTAGAAATGAATGAAAGCGAGTTCAAGTTTTAAAGTGCTAAAATACCCTTAACGGGTCAAAATAAGCATACGAGCGAAAACGGGTTTAATTGGTGTAATAAACCTATGATTAGAACCTAATATAGTAGGTAACATTAATTTGAAGAAGTGTATGAGATATAGGAATCAAATAAATACGTTTGTTTGATAAAATGCATAAACGGGTTAAAATTCGGTAAAAAGGTAACGAGTCGAAGGCTTAGAAGTCTCAAAATTTCTTATGTTGGATGTAGGATTTTAACTCCATAAGATGGAGGATTAAATTACGGACGCGTAGGAAAAAGAATCGGGTAAAACAGATCAATAAGGAAGAAGTTATGGCCGTTTCCGTGAAATCAGATCGTGTTGGGTATGTACAGCATCAGCTGATTGCAACAGGCTGTGAAAAACAGGGCTAGGCGTGACACCTAGGCCCTTGGCGTCACGTCTAGCCCCCTAACTCCGAAAATTTTTAAATTTTGTCATTTTTAACCCCTGTACTTGTTTGAACTTAATATTTGACTATCAAAACAAACTTTTAAGTTGGTTTTGATCATAGGTGAATCCCAAGAGTGCACGGATGAAGATCAAGCGACGAGCAAGAACTGAACACGATCACGAAATAAGCTTCCGCACTATGTATCGTTATTATGTTAAACGACGAATGTACACATGATATGTTGTATACTTTTTAAATTGTAGAAAGTTTTAATAAACCCGTAATTTCCAATGCATATGTAATCTTAATTACATGACTGTTTTTCGTAAATGATACGTTAAACCTTAATTTATAAGAACGGGTGTTACAAGTTGGTATCAGAGCCTTGGTTTAAGAGATTCAAGTATGGCGGGAAAAACTATGCTTGGACTTAAACCTTATGCTCTTAATAAAGATTGGTGTTCGGTTCGAGGCTTGATCGCAAATCCGGAAGGTACATGTATGTAATAGTTTAGCATGCTAAAGTGTTGTAAACAACACATAGGGCTATCGTGTGATACACGTTACCCCAATTAAAATGACTGAGATAGTTGACAAAAATACGCGCGTTGACGCGTATAGTAGAAAAAGTCTTATATTATAATACGGGCGATTATTTAAAGTTGACGTTACTAACTTTTATGAATGTTTTAATTGAAGGACACTCGTGTTTGAAGACGACGAGAGTCAAACAAATTGTGGGTATTGTCACACCCCGACCACGTAAAACAACAAAACGTGGCGGAAACGTCGGGGAGTGTTGTAACAGAATCATTGTTTCATAACACATGGAAATTGAAATATTGTTTTATTGATTAAAGTAGTTACAATGTCTTGACAATCAAAGAAACATAAAATAAATAACTAGTCTTGCATCTTTTATTGTCGCTAAGGCCCAAGTCCGCCTAAGTGTATCTTGACAAGTCCTATGCATCATATCCTGAAAACACATGTGAAAATAGGTACGTTAGCATAAAAATGCCTGTGAGATACATAGATTTATGAAAATAGGATTCATGACTTATTGTTTAAGAAAATGTTTAGTCATGAACCCTGTAATTTGCTTTGTCTTGTAAATCATTTGAAAAACGATAAGATCAGATGATATGTATAAATAAATGTAAGGTTAAATGAATAACCATGTAAGATGAGTTTGTATAAGATAAGTTGTTTGTAAAACAATGTATTGTGAAAAGTATGTTATTTGTATAAAATGTTATATGTCCAAATTGAAATGATTCAAATAACGCAACGATATGTAATACCATACAATCACTTATATATAGGAAGTACCAGCCGCGTATCCACCATGCTTGTATCATATTACACACGCCTCGTTACTTAAATCACTTACTCAAACCAAACCAACAATGTAAGATGTCTATGTTTAAACCAATTGTCAAATGTATTGAATAATATACCAAAATGTTTATGTCAAGATGTAAATCATGCAACGTATAACCAATGTTGAAAATGTTTATGTGTCAAATGTAAATCATGTAATGTGTAACCAAAATGATATGTATGGCTAGTCAAATGCATCAACTAAACCATAAGTGAAATGCACAAAACAAAGTATTGAAGTAAAACTTGGTTTAAATCAAAGTTATGTTTTGTGTAGTAAATGCATGCTATACTGATATAGACATTTATGCGGTATTGTGAAAATTCATACATCCAAGCCTTGCGACAGTCGGATAACCCTTTTAGTAAAGGTTATCAAAATATGTATTCGGATTCGGTCATTCCTTCCATCTAAACAAACCCGAGATTACAGGAATGGGATTTGTCAAGTCCTATGGTACCACTACCTACTACCGAGCGGCATGATCGGTGTTAATGAATGTATAGTATAGTTTAAACAAACCAAATGTCATACCAAAATGTAAGCATATGATGAATAAGAAATGTACTAAGTATGCTAAGTTAACATACAAAGCAGAAAAGTCATGTAAATCAATGTCCTAGCATGCTATCAGTTAACATACATAGCAGAAATGTAATGTAGAACCATGTACTAAGTATGCACACAATGGACATACATAGCATAAAATGTAATGAAATCATGTACTATAATGTACTAATGAACGTAGGAAGTATATGATGTGAAAATAGGAAAGCATGAAAGTAACAAGTAGGCACATGTGTTTCACCCCAAAACAGTTTGGAAAACAGTAAAAGAGGGGTCTATGTACTCACTTGAGATTGCTTAGTAGTCCTTGAGTAACAACCAAACAATGTTAGAGATCACGGATATCAAACGGCACCTAAATATAGGTAACTATGTTAATAAACCGGACCTAGATCGGAGGATCGGATAGAATGAGGGTTTGTAAACCAAACGAGTATAGAGACTCGTGTCATATGGTTTAACAAAGCCTACATACTAAATGAAACCTAACATAAGTGCTTTCGACCCATCGCGACTCATTAAGGTAGCTTATGCTACTTTAACGTGTCGTGCGCGCAAAAGTGCACTCGAGACGTCTAACTAGCCCTATGACAAGTGTTATATGCCTAAACATGTTACAAACTCAGTTATGTGACAAAAGTTTAGGTTACATATACTTAATTACTAATTATACATGAAAAGGGTATTCTGGTAATTTACCTAAGGCATATAAACTACCTATCATACAACTATTCAAACGAAGCGACCATAAGGTATAACCTCGGAAGGTTATTCCCTATATACTATGGTCACCTAATGTGTTTGGTCGGATCCTAATGATCGACCAAATGGGTCGGGTTCGAAAGTATAAGCGATTGTTTAGATCGCTTACCTTACGACCCTAGACAACGTGGTAATCAGTAGGCATAGTCCCAAGGGACTATAACCATCGTGATTACAATCACGTTGCGAAGTTCAAATGAACTTCGCATTGACCATAAACTGGTCAACGCAGAAAGTCAAACAAAGTTTGACTTTCGGACTCGAAAAACAATAAAGGAACGAAAGAATACTTACGAAGGGTCCCCGAATGCTAATCTCGATCCAAGAATCTCAGGTATGAAACAATGGTTTCAACTTAGAGTTTCTCAAATCAAAATTCTAGTGGGTTTAGCAATGGATGGCATGGGGTATTTATAGTGTTCGGTTAGCCGTTAGGATCGTTTCTAGGAAACCGTGCTTTGATCTCAACCATACACATCAAGAACATGGTATTACAAAACCATTTGAGCCCCTAGTATTGCCCAATACCATGTGCACAAGTGAAATGGACCAGATCCAATGTTTCTGCATGTTTCTGCTGTCTGGGAGGCTGATGCGGCCCGCTTAAGGATTACCAGAAGTGTAGGTGGGCCGCCTGGCTCTTCTGATCAGCAGCAACTTTCCAAAAGTGACAGTTTTGGTCCCTGTTGGTGTTTAAGCCCATTTCCGGCACTTCTAAGGCCAGTCAAGCCAACTTTAAGGCCCTAAAATGATGCCTAAACATTGTGGACATGGAACATGCTCAAAAATATCTCAGATGTTGGTTCGTTTGGCCGTACGATCGCGATGTTCGCTTAATTACGACGGAATGCGCAAAAGCGCGAAAAACAATCCAAATTGCGCGAAGAATGGATTTTTCTTATGCCAAACACTAAAATAAAATGTTTTAGTGCTTACATAAATTTTTGGATGTCCGGATGTATTCAGAACGTAAGTTATGCGCGAAAATGCAAACTTGTGCACTTTTTGACGCTTTTAGTCCCTGAATGACCCAAAAGTTTATTTTAGCATACCGAACCCCTCAAAGCCTATTTCTAAGCTATGTAAAGGATATTTATGGTATGTTTAACTTATGGTCATGTTCCGGAATGTCTGTTACAGTTCAAATTGGCATACTTTCGCAGTTTGTCAAGTTTAGTCCCTGTAAGCGAATTAACTTGTTTTTGCCATACCAAAGCCTTCAAAACTTATTTCTAAGTTATGTAAAGGTTATTTAAGGTATGTTAAGCCTATGTCACTATTCCGGAGTGTTTTTTGCATTAAACTGGTTATATTTATGCATTGGTGCGCGTATAACCTTCCAGAAAGCGATTTAGAGTTTGGAATTGAACAAAAATTGATATGTGCAAATGATACACATATTTTTACAAATCCCAAGTATGAAATATAATATTTCATTGGTTCGGTATTTGTTTGATGGCCGTGGAGGCACAGGTGTTACAGTCTCCCCTACTTTAGGAAATTTCGTCCCGAAATTTATTTAGAGGAAACTTGTGTGAGTTTGAAAACATGAAGTTGAAAAGATCGAACAACATTGGTTAGGGTTTTGAACTTCTAGTAACTTTAATAACATCATGCTTGCAATGTAAGAGGGATACTTATATACAAGTATATGAAGCGTCATTGGTGCGTCCACCGTACCTCCATTACATCGTTCTCATTTCGTTATTGTTGTCACTATCGGTTCTTACACATAATAAATCTTACTGTGGTTACCGTGTACTGAATCTCATAATTATGTACGCGTCCATAATTAGACAATTCCTTGCACAGTTCACACAGTCTATTTTATAATATGTAGGGTAAAACCAAATGAACAATCCTGTGATGAGTGTGACTAGACCGCCATAGAGTCCTTTTAATTAAATCAATAAATGATCTAAATAGACTATCAAGGAGTCTGTTCAGCTATATCACTATATGTCATTCTTTAACCAGATTGTGAATCAATCTTTTTTTACTAGACCACTTAAGGGTCTCTTATGAATCATGGAATAGTACTATATAATCCAAGGGTCTTAACTCTTACATAGAAGCCCATTAAGGATTTAAGGTAGTACCTTTTGACTACCCTGCTACGAATCCCTCATATGGAGATATGAAAGATCCTGCGAGGATTTGGATAACGAATATCCAGAGTATAAAAACACAAAATGCATAAAAGAAAACATAAGATGAATAAACACATAGTCGTATAACCACAAAGATTGTTTATTTGTTAATTTGTTTTGTTGACAGAGCACATGTATTTAAAGTACAATAGGAATCCATCTTGTGGATTTCATTTGGTACTTTAAACATTTACAAGAATCTAACTATAAAGATAGAAAGATTTTTAAAAGAGAAATTCGATTTTGATTATAAGGAACCGAAATGTTCGAATTCAGGTTCATAAGGAATCCAATTAAGGACTCTGATTTGAATGATGATCATCCACAAGGGTCTAAATGTGAAGATAAAAAGATCCCATATGGATTTTAGAAGTTGAAGATGTTTTGAAACCTTGCACTGGACGTGCTTATGTCAAAACGTGAAGTAAAAAAAATGCTTATGAAGTTGAGATGCTTGATATGTCAAGGCGACATATGAAGCAGAATTTGAAGGTTAAGTCAATGTATGAGGAAAATATTTTTGAAACTATGCATGGGGTTCTTTTAAGAAAAAATGCGTTTAACGTTTTTGAGACCTTATATATATAATACCTTTGAAATTATAAAGTAGGTGTATTAGGTAGGTATATTCCTAAAAAATGTTTTAAAATTATGCGAAATGATTTTTTTTTTTTTTTGAAATTATGAAGGTTGTTTTTGAAAACATAACCAATGTTTTTGAACTAACATAGACAATGCATTTGAAAAAAAAAATTGTTTTCAAACTATATGAAATGTTTTGAGATCATGAAGATTGTTTTTGAAATACTTGTACTGTGTATGTTGAAAAATCAAAACGTAATGGGTATGAGATTTGAAAATACCCTTAGTTATCTAACCAAGGATTCAAAGGTACAGATGTGCAGAAGCACGATTACTCATAATGTCACTTTATTTTCTGTACTTTGTTTCTTAGAGTGAAACGAGTACTTAAAATTTTCGAGGGAATCATGAGCGATCATTTGAAAGAGAGAATCACAAGAGTAGTTTGTAAGGAACATAGTTCCTTAATACAGGTATTATAGGGAAATGCCATAAACACATGTAATTATACTTGTATATCAGAATTGCGAACAACAACTTTTATTTATGAACGAGACATATTGTTTCACAATACACGAAAACAAAAGAAACAAAGGCATAAGACAGCATCATCCTTTGTTCAGCCGAATGCTAATCCAAGGGTTGGATTTGCATTAGCAAGCTTTGGGCATTTGTTCCTGAAATGGCTTGTCTCGCCACAGTTGTAGCACGTTCCAGGCGGAAAGTGAGCTTGAGTAGGGTTGACTTGGAGTTGGGTAGCAGCAAGGTTTATAGCAGCTTTGTTTTGGATACCAAAGCGGCATGTGTTGACCAAATGTCCCCTCCGTCCACAGTAGGTACATTTGGAGCAGGGTATGAGGTTTGAATGATGACGGTTGCATCGTTTGCACAAAGGGGCAGTTCCTATGTATGGCTTCCTAGCTGGTGGCCTTGCCACATGGCTAGGTCCCGCTTGATTAGGTGTAACCGCTGCGGGTTTCCTTGAAGCCTTACGCTTCCTTGATTTTGGTGCTGGCTTGACTTCTGCTTCCTTTGGTGGCTCTTGAGTGGCTTCATTGTCGAGACGAGAGGCTTCATTGTTGAGACGAGAGGCTTCATTGTTGAGACGAGCCATGGCAATGCCTAGATCCACAGTCTTCTGAATCACTTCGCCTATTTGCTGGGCAAATTTGGCTGTTCGCTCGGACATTTGACCGTTGCTGAGAGGAAGAGACATTCTAGAAGAAAATGAAAGACATAGGAAGAAACAAGTGAAACGTCATCGGATAAACAATGCAGAATGGTAATGCATAAGAATTTGCGATCATTTGTTTGTTACCTAAGGCGAACAAATGAGATGGTGACAAATCAAAGTAAATGGGTCAAAAATAATGTATCGCGAAGACATGCTCGCCTATAAGTGAACACTCATCCCAAGAATTCCCAGGTAAGCACAACTGGTCTCGCGTCTGATGAGATATATACGAAGTGCTTGCCTAGACAGAAAACCCAGAATACAGGCATTCACCCTTCCAGTTTGCACATGTTCACATTATAAGACCCAAACTTTGACGAGATTTTGAAAATTCAAAGGGGTTCAAAACCATATAACAGAGAGTTCAAAACCTTACAATAGAGGGTTCAAAACCTAGTAATCAATCATCCTATAACAGATGATTAGTTTTCAAAGCGGTTTGGAAATTTATGTTCTTGTTGAGGTCGTCGCCTAAGGATAGGTGACGGTATCGTTTTATGACTAAACGCAAGTAAATTCGCGTTAGGGTCCTAAGAAGGTTATAGACTAGGTCAAAGTATTACTAATAACCTAATTCCCTATAACCATGAGCTCTGATACCAACTTTTCTGTCACACCCCGACCACGTAAAACAACAAAACGTGGCGGAAACGTCGGGGAGTGTTGTAACAGAATCATTGTTTCATAACACATGGAAATTGAAATATTGTTTTATTGATTAAAGTAGTTACAATGTCTTGACAATCAAAGAAACATAAAATAAATAACTAGTCTTGCATCTTTTATTGTCGCTAAGGCCCAAGTCCGCCTAAGTGTATCTTGACAAGTCCTATGCATCATATCCTGAAAACACATGTGAAAATAGGTACGTCAGCATAAAAATGCCTGTGAGATACATAGGTTTATGAAAATAGGATTCATGACTTATTGTTTAAGAAAATGTTTAGTCATGAACCCTGTAATTTGCTTTGTCTTGTAAATCATTTGAAAAACGATAAGATCAGATGATATGTATAAATAAATGTAAGGTTAAATGAATAACCATGTAAGACGAGTTTGTATAAGATAAGTTGTTTGTAAAACAATGTATTGTGAAAAGTATGTTATTTGTATAAAATGTTATATGTCCAAATTGAAATGATTCAAATAACGCTACGATATGTAATACCATACAATCACTTATATATAGGAAGTACCAGCGGCGTATCCACCATGCTTGTATCATATTACACACGCCTCGTTACTTAAATCACTTACTCAAACCAAACCAACAATGTAAGATGTCTATGTTTAAACCAATTGTCAAATGTATTGAATAATATACCAAAATGTTTATGTCAAGATGTAAATCATGCAACGTATAACCAATGTTGAAAATGTTTATGTGTCAAATGTAAATCATGTAATGTGTAACCAAAATGATATGTATGGCTAGTGAAATGCATCAACTAAACCATAAGTGAAATGCACAAAACAAAGTATTGAAGTAAAACTTGGTTTAAATCAAAGTTATGTTTTGTGTAGTAAATGCATGCTATACTGATATAGACATTTATGCGGTATTGTGAAAATTCATACATCCAAGCCTTGCGACAGTCGGATAACCCTTTTAGTAAAGGTTATCAAAATATGTATTCGGATTCGGTCATTCCTTCCATCCAAACAAACCCGAGATTACAGGAATGGGATTTGTCAAGTCCTATGGAACCACTACCTACTACCGAGCGGCATGATCGGTGTTAATGAATGTATAGTATAGTTTAAACAAACCAAATGTCATACCAAAATGTAAGCATATGATGAATAAGAAATGTACTAAGTATGCTATGTTAACATACAAAGCAGAAAAGTCATGTAAATCAATGTGCTAGCATGCTATCAGTTAACATACATAGCAGAAATGTAATGTAGAACCATGTACTAAGTATGCACACAATGGACATACATAGCATAAAATGTAATGAAATCATGTACTATAATGTACTAATGAACGTAGGAAGTATATGATGTGAAAACAGGAAAGCATGAAAGTAACAAGTAGGCGCATGTGTTTCACCCCAAAATTTTTGGAAAACAGTAAAAGAGGGGTCTATGTACTCACTTGAGATTGCTTAGTAGTCCTTGAGTAACAACCAAACAATGCTAGAGATCACGGATATCAAACGACACCTAAATATAGGTAACTATGTTAATAAACCGGACCTAGATCGGAGGATCGGATAGAATGAGGGTTTGTAAACCAAACGAGTATAGAGACTCGTGTCATATGGTTTAACAAAGCCTACATACTAAATGAAACCTAACATAAGTGCTTTTGACCCATCGCGACTCATTAAGGTAGCTTATGCTACTTTAACGTGTCGTGCGCGCAAAAGTGCACTCGAGACGTCTAACTAGCCCTATGACAAGTGTCATATGCCTAAACATGTTACAAACTCAGTTATGTGACAAAAGTTTAGGTTACATATACTTAATTACCAATTATACATGAAAAGGGTATTCTGGTAATTTACCTAAGGCATATAAACTACCTATCATACAACTATTCAAACGAAGCGACCATAAGGTATAACCTCGGAAGGTTATTCCCTATATACTATGGTAACCTAATGTGTTTGGTCGGATCCTAATGATCGACCAAATGGGTCGGGTTCGAAAGTATAAGCGATTGTTTAGATCGCTTACCTTACGACCCTAGACAACGTGGTAATCAGTAGGCATAGTCCCAAGGGACTATAACCATCGTGATTACAATCACGTTGCGAAGTTCAAATGAACTTCACATTGACCATAAACTGGTCAACGCAGAAAGTCAAACAAAGTTTGACTTTCGGACTCGAAAAGCAATAAAAGAACGAAAGAATACTTATGAAGGGTCCCCGAATGCTAATCTCGATCCAAGAATCTCAGGTATGAAACAATGGTTTCAACTTAGAGTTTCTCAAATCAAAATTCTAGTGGGTTTAGCAATGGATGGCATGGGGTATTTATAGTGTTCGGTTAGCCGTTAAGATCGTTTCTAGGAAACCGTGCTTTGATCTTAACCATACACATCAAGAACACAGTATTACAAAACCATTTGAGCCCCTAGTATTGCCCAATACCATGTGCACAAGTGAAATGGACCAGATCCAATGTTTATGCATGTTTCTGCTGTCTGGGAGGCTGATGCGGCCCGCTTAAGGATTACCAGAAGTGTAGGCGGGCCGCCTGGCCCTTCTGATCAGCAGCAACTTTCCAAAAGTGATAGTTTTGGTCCCTGTTGGTGTTTAAGCCCATTTCCGGCACTTCTAAGGCCCGTCAAGCCAAATTTAAGGCCCTAAAATGATGCCTAAACATTGTGGACATGGAACATGCTCAAAAATATCTCAGATGTTGGTTCGTTTGGCCGTACGATCGCGATGTTCGCTTAATTACGACGGAATGCGCATAAGCGCGAAAAAAGATCCAAATTGCGCGACGAATGGATTTTTCTCATGCCAAACACTAAAATAAAATGTTTTAGTGCTTTCATAAATTTTTGGATGTCCGGATGTATTCAGAACGTAAGTTATGCGCGAAAATGCAAACTTGTGCACTTTTTAACGCTTTTAGTCCCTGAATGACCCAAAAGTTTATTTTAGCATACCGAACCCTTTAAAGCCTATTTCTAAGCTATGTAAAGGATATTTATGGTATGTTTAACTTATGGTCATGTTCCGGAATGTCTGTTACAGTTCAAATTGGCATACTTTCGTAGTTTGTTAAGTTTAGTCCCTGTAAGCGAATTAACTTTTTTTTGCCATACCAAAGCCTTCAAAACTTATTTCTAAGTTATGTAAAGGTTATTTAAGGTATGTTAAGCCTATGTCACTATTCTGGAGTGTTTGTTGCATTAAACTGGTTATATTTATGCATTGGTGCGCGTATAACCTTCCAGAAAGCGATTTAGAGTTTGGAATTGAACAAAAATTGATATGTGCAAATGATACACATATTTTTACAAATCCCAAGTATGAAATATAATATTTCATTGGTTCAGTATTTGTTTGATGGCCGTGGAGGCACAGGTGTTACAGGTATGATGATGGAACGGTCCGAGATATGACAAGAAGAGCATACTCATCAAGGACCTAAATCGCGTAACGATCGCAAATAAGTAATGGCAAGAAAGCCCGTTAAGGCAAGCATTACCAGGTGCACATTTTAAATATAATTGCACAAATAGTAATATGAAACAAATAAGTAGAAATTGAAAGTTGCATATGTAAATTAAAAACTTGGAAAAACCCGAATAGAAATGTATTCGGGATATTGTTTCCAAGAGAAACAAATAGAGGCATTACTTACATAGGGCGTGATGTGAAAACTATAAAAAGGTCATGCGTGTCATGTGTTAATCGCTTACTCTGGCCAAGTAAGTAGTTGCATATGATACCATGAACTTCTTATAGCGGACACATTTATGTCCGATGTAGTAAGGGTGGGGTGAATGGGACTAACTTAAATGGTACCCAAATGAATCAAATAAGTAAGATGTTTGATAGTAAACGTAAATGTAAGTCGGATGACGGAAGCGTATTACATAAGAATAACGAGCCCGAGAGAAGGGACAAGGATCAAGTAAAAAGAAAATACAGACCGACCAATAGGAATGCTAAGGCATAGGGATAAAAGTTTGACTGTCACAAGTGATGAAATTCACATGGACAAGTCAAACGAATCGAATAAAGAATAAAGGACTTGATTGAATAAAAGCGATGGATCTCGCTAAGATGACCAAATAAATTAAAATAACGTCTAAAACCATATAAGAATGGTTACTTGAAAATGATTACGGTAAAGATACCCGATGAATGGGTAGGATTTGGAAAGAATGCGTAAACCAAGATACGGGAACGCGAGATAGAAAGTCAAAAGACTCGGAATATGAGTCATGAATAAAAGACAATGAGAATTTGCAAACAGAAATGTTAATAACTACGCTCAGCTATTTCAAAGCTGAACGGGTCAAACAAAGACTGAAGTTTGGCATTCATAAGTGATGAATGTTCACACGAACAAGTCAAACAAATTTAATAAAGCATGACACTTGCTAAAGTAAGTAAGCGCAAATCGGATAAATAAAAGTGAGAAATATTAATAAACCTATGTAAAGGAGTTATAGGCGTTAAAAACATTGAAATAAAAGAACCCGGGTAATGGGACGTAAAGAAGTACAGGTAAGAACCGGGTAACGGTAAGTGTAGGGCAAACTGACGTGTAATTGACGTTAGAAGTCAAGAAGTCGGAAAGATAATTCGAAAGAAAACGAATGTAGCCTTAGACTACGGTCAAGGTCAAAGAAAATACCAAAGTGAAAATAAATGATTTTTAAACAAAACAGGATGCCTTGACGCCAAACATGTATTTTAAGAATGACATGAGTAAGGAATGATCTACGGGAACAACCTAACCATTGGGGTCATAAACAATGGAAAGGTCTACGAGACTAAAATGACCCACGGGTCACGACTAGAAGGAAATAGATTATAAGGACCTCGCCTTAAAGAGGTGAAAGTCTAATAAAATAGCCTATAAGGCAAAGTGATAAAACCTACGGGTTAATTAGACAAAGCGAGGGAATAAATTGAGAATCCCCGCATAAAACAAAGACTGTAAAAGAATAAATTTTGGACTGTCAATATCCCGGTATGGATAATTGACAAAAGTTAAGGAGAAGATGCTATACTAAAACTTCAGTTTTGATAAGAAATACCGTTTTTACAAATATAAATTCTAATAGGAATTTAAATAGTAAGCATAAAAGATACAAGTCTTGACACTGATAGGCGCAAGACGATATATTCGAAAAGAGATATTTTCGAAAAATGAAAGGTTGATATAAATTAAACATGATGTGACACGATCACGGTCAAGAAATGCAATGTGAAGTAGAATCACATTATAACCAAGCGAGTGGTAAAAAGTAACTGGACTAATAAGTCTAGTTAGTGAGACCGGTTAAGGTCATTTAAATAATTTGGTCGCTTGTAAGCGGTGGATTCGGTATAACTGAATCGAATAAATGAAATTGAAAACAAAAGAAATGGTTGCTAAAAGTGAAAGATTTCACTAAAAGACCTTTAAACGGGTCAAAGTAACGGATTCATAAAGAGTTCGATAATATATAAAAGCGATGGATATCGCTAAGTTAACTAAACTAGTAGAAATAACGAAATTACGTTATTTCAAGTTGCATTATGCCGTATGAGATACGTAGATGAATAGTAACCAAAAAGGATATTATCATGAATGTTTATTATTACTATGTCAGATAGAAGCGAAAATTCTTTGATTTTGTTCTTTAAGCAAGATGGTATTTGAAGACGATGCCATCTGAGGTTTAGATTAGAGTTGCGACTTTCATTCTAAATAGCCACGAATCATGTTAGTCGAAAAAAAAAACAAAAAAAAAGTGACGCACCATTTGAAGAAAGTGTTGGTGAATTAATTATCATATACATCATTTGTTATGCATGTCGATTGCAAAAGAGTATAACAATAAGTGATGCACCGTTTAACGAAAATGTTGGTAATTTAATTAGTATATACATTCTTTCATTCTAAATATGTCGGTTGCAAAAAAGTTATGCAACGTTTGAAGAAAGTATTGTTACATCATTTGTTGTGCATGTCGGTTGAAAAAAAAATTCTCAGCTTTTGATTAAATTGACGAATTAACAAAAATAAGAATGTGGTCTATTAAATTATGTATTTTATATACAATTGTACTGTAGTTATAATATTATAATGTATCATATTTAATTAAAATTTAGAGTAAATTACTTGGTGCACGGTAATTTATATATACATAGTCGCTCATTTCATAGGAATTTTTATTGCATTTTTGTGTGTATATGAAGGGTTGCGACTTTTGTAAGAGGCGTGATATATTTAAAATTAGTTTAAATGTTTGCGACATTTTGAAGGGGTGTGATATATTTAAGAGTTGTGACTTTTTATAAGAGGTGTGATATATTTAAAATTAATTTGAAGTGTTGTCACTTTTCGTATGTATATATAAGAGGGTTTTTTTTTATTGTAAGGGACGTGATATATTTAAAAATAGTTTAAATGGGTGTGACCTTTTGAAAGAGTGTAATATATTTAAAAGTTGTGACTTTTTGTAACGGGTGTGATATATTTAAAACTTATAACTTTTTGTAAGGGATGTGATATATTTAAAAGTAGTTTGAAATGTTATGATATATTTAAAAGTAGTTTGAAAGGTTGTACTTTTTTGAAGGAGTGTGCCTTTCATCCGAACCATTGTGTATATATCCAAACCATTGGGTATATGTGTGGTTTTTTAAAAGTCACAACTTTTCATTTTAGAGAGACAACCCAAGTTGTTTTTTGTAGGGTTATATAATTTTCTCAATTTCTGATTGTTGTTCTATTCTCTAATTTCATCATTAATCCCTTTTTAGTTGGTGTTATTGGAGTGGTTTATAAGGTGTGATTTGAGTGTTTGAATCTAAAAGAGAAAATCCTAATTTAGTTTGCTTAGTATGTAGATTCCTTTCATTTTATTTACTTTAATCGATGATATTGAATGCTTATTCAACCTTAATTGAATCGCCGATCATCATTTTTTTTCAATTTTATTTGTTGGGGTTGAAGACATTGAATGCTTATTTAACCCTAATTGATTCGCCGATTTCTAAACTATTTCTTTTGTCTAATTTTTACAGGGGAAGTAGGTTATGTGCTTGAAGATATGCCTCACTTAACTGATCCACTCAGGCAAGCTTTTCATGTAGTGAATTTAATTCAAAAGGAATTGAAATTTGTGGCAGATTATTAGTTGTTAGTATGTAGCAGTTGTATTTTTTTTAATTTGATGGTTCATGTTTTGTAAATATGGGTTCAATTTGTTTTACGGTGCATTTGATTGTGATTTGGAATAATGATATTATTTAGTTTTTATGTTGTAGTGAGTTGAAAACTAAGAGCTAGGTATGGGGAGATGGATGATATTATGGAAGTGATGAAGAAGGAAACAGTTGATTTGGTTAGGAACTGTAACCTATATATGTGTGTTTGTGGGTATAAGTGGTTTCTTAATATATTATGGTGTTAATGGTGGCTTTTGCCAGACTACTTGATTGTTATGATGTTAAGGAATGTGAAACTTCTGATACATTTATATATTTTTGTTTTTTGTTGTACGATTACTGAATTAAAATTTGAACTAGAAAACAATTCCACATGAGGAAGTTTATGAAATTTTGAGATGTTCGAAAGAAGGGCTAACATCAAAGGATGCAGATAAGAGGTTAGAGATTTTGGGGGGACCATAAGGTTGAAAAGAAGGAGGTGTGTGGCGTACCTTACCGGCGTGTTTAATTATTTGTTGCTTATTGGGTTTTGGGCTTAGAAGAACTGTACTTGATCCAGATCAATTTGTAAATTTCTGTTGAGGTGTTTTGAGATTCACTGAATGTTATAATTTCAGGAGAGCAAAAATTTGAAGTTCTTAGGGTTTATGTGGAACCCGCTATCATGGGTCATGGAAGTTGCGGCAATTATGACTATTGCACTTGCCAATGGAAGAGTGAGTAATCTCAAGTTCTCAACTGTATTCAAATATGCAACACTGTATTGATAACCATGGTTCGGTTATAGGTTCTTAAAAACCGATTTCTGAAAAAACGGTTTAAGAACCGGTTAATTGATAATGGTACCTTAAAAACCGGAATTTTACCGGTCAAAAAATCAGAAAAAACTGATTACGCAAAAAATTATGTTTATTTTCAGCTGTTTTTCAAACACCAAAAATTGCATCTTTTTTTCAGCAAAAAACAACAAAAAAATGTTGTTTTTTCGGCAACAAACAACAAAAAACTGCATGTATTTTACAGCACAAAACTACTATTTTTTGCTTCATTAAACTATTGTTTTTAGTGGCACAAAACTGCTGTTTTGAAGGCATTAAGCTGTTGTTTTTAATAGCAAAAACTGTTGGTTTTTTGCAGCATTACCCTGCTGTTTTTTCAGCCCAAAAATGCAGTTTTTTCTCCCAAATACAATCCCATAAAAATCTGCAGTTTTTTTAAGAAAAAACATCTAGTTGTTTTATTTCTGCAGGAAAAAATAACATTCTGCATTTTTTTGCAGACCTTTTTTTTGTCTGGTTTACTAACCAAGTTAAAAAACGGGTTTTAAAAACCAGATTTAAAACCGGTTCTAATCGGTTAGGACCAGTTGCGGATATGGGTTTTAAAAACCGGTTAGTAACCGGAACCGGTTATTAAAAAAATGGTTTTGGCTTTTGATGAAAAAAGCGGTTCGCTTAAAAATCAGACCTGTTATTGAAAAAATACTGGTTTGTACACCTCTAGACCCGAGTGACAATTGGTAGTACAAATACGCTTCTTGGTATCTTGCAAATACTGGCGTGCCCAGCCCAGCATGGGGCGTGGTCAACGCTAAGATTTGCAGAATCTTGCAAATCTTGGTAGTACAGATACGCTTCTGCACATGGGGTCGTGCCCAGCGAACACGGGCCGTGTGGAGCCCAATGCTGACAAAAGCAATTAATGAAGGAAGAGAAAAGGGATGGCCACGGGGGCGTGTCCACTGGACACGGGGCCGTGGCCAGGCTTCTATTCAGGATATAAATAGGGGTGCTTGGTTCTTTTCAAAGGCATCCCTTGGCAAACCACCTCTCTCCCACTTTGCCACCACTCCACCAGCACTACAACACCCACATCCACCACCATCATCCAGCATCCACCTTAGAGAGTGTGTAGTAGTCTCGGGATCCAAGATTGATAGTAAGAGTTCTTGTCAATCAAAGGCCATGTTTGGCTAAGTCTCCTACATCACTTGGTGAAGACAAGCATTTAATGTATTACTTTTGATTTTTAATATTTTCGCACTTTTTATTTGGTTTTGTATTAAAGACTTTAATAACTAGTTTCTTATGTTGAAGGTGAAACTTCTTTATCATTTGTCCATGATGTCTTGGCATTACTTTACTGTCTATATAAAGTAAAAGATTTACACCATTCATATCTCTACGGTCTATATAGAGATATGTTGGCTACCTGGTCGGGGGTTAAAGGAATGGTTTAGCAAGGTTCTTGCCTTGTTCAGTGTATAGATCCTGCAAGGACCTGAGTCAAGCTTACTAGGACCTCCTTCAATACCCATTGGTATTGGATGGCGGGGGTGCGAATGGCTTGATCCCCTCATATGTAAACTACTATTAATACATTAAACCGGCTACTTGGGATTGTATCCCTGCTGACTCAAACCACTTAGCCGAGGGTAACGTCACCTTCAAAAGAGGGGCATACCACTATTCGCATTAATAACTTAATTAATTATCTTTCAATATTCCGACCCTTTGGGATTGTATCCTTGCTGACTCAAACCACTGTGTTGAGGGTAACGTCACCTTCAAAAGAGGGGCCTACTATTATAACTAAGATAATCTCTTAAAAAGTGCAAAAGTGCGGAAATCATCAAAGGATACATTAAAGGTGAGTCGGATCCAAGTGATTCATCTTGTCTATCGGTTTTTATTTTATTTTTATTTCAACATTTTTAGTTTTTATTTTTAAGACATTTTCTAAATTTTTTTTAGTTTAATTAGATGTTGAGGATAAACCGGTACTAAAAGCTCTTGTGTCCCTGGACGGCCTCGGTATCTTATCAACACTATACTACGCTCACGATGGGTGCACTTGCCCATGTGTGTGCTTAGTGTTAGTAGAATATCGTGTTTTATAAATTTAAAACTTGACTAATGAGTAAAATGGGCTTAAAATATCAATAAAATCATAATACACCTAACGCACACCAAACGGCCCCGTGCCGGAGCTTGTTATTTTGTTGGTTTGGATGTGGATGGGGGCTTGGCGAGTCGTGTCAATCCTCCTTCTTTGTATTTATGTTGGTTTTTGCTGTTAATTTGCTTCTTTTGTTCGTTTAAGCTCTTTTGACCCTGTAAATTAAAAAGGAACAAAGAAACATGTTTTTTCCAACATTAGTACCGAAAAGGGCTGATTTTACGACATATTTGATATAATTTATATGTTGTATTTTACGTACATCATTTTTTCTAAAAATTTCAGTTACAGAAGCTTTACACGGGGCCGTGCCGCACTGACACGGGGCCGTGTCCAGTGTAGTAAAAATCGTGACTAGTCGGCCAGTAACTGAGTAATTTTTCGTTAATCAGTCCATTAATCGATAGTCAAGCCTAGTTGGGTCTAGTCGGATCTAGTTGGCCCTAGTCGGACCTAGGCCAACCAAAAATCGGCGATTCTGGCCAGATTCCGGCAAAAAACCTGTATATTCCGGCCAAAACCTCTAAATTCCAGCCAATTTCCAACTAGGGCTGTTCATAAAGCTCGCGACTCGTAGCTCGGCTCGTAGCTCGCTCGAAATAAGCTCGAGAAAAACTAGCTAAAAAACTCAATTTGAGATAACGTGAACCAAGCTGGCTCATTTTGTAATCAAGCCCAGCTCGACTAAGCTCGGCTCGGCCCATGGCTCGGCTCGTTGGCTCGTTCTTAGGCTCGTTTAACTCTGACGTAAAGCTCAAGCCAAGTTTAGCCTCCTGAATTAATTTCGAGCTTGAGCTCGACCCCACCCTGGCTCGACTCGGCTCGACTCGTTTACAGCCCTATTTCCAACCAAACCATGTGAATTCTAACAATTAACCTTGTATACTTAAAAAATGAGTTGAGTAAAAGTTGAAAGCTAGCTGCTTAAAATATATACCTATAAAAATGTGTATATGTATACATAAAACTGAAAATTACATATAAAAAACCCGATCCGATTAATCACGAGTAATCCCGAGTAGTCGCTAGTCCCCACCTCACCGGCCGACTAGCGACCAACGAGTTTTCCAACCTTGGTTGTGTCTAATCTGCAGTAACTGAAAACCAAACAAAACTTTTTCACATAAGCCCAACACAGGGCCGTGTTAAAAACGCCTACAGTCCTAAGCACAAGGCCTTGTCCAAACAGCACGGGGTCGTGTAAACCTTCTGTGTTCACAAAAATCTTTAATTCCCGAGAGCCGTAATCTACATGGGAGATTATGACTACTACCATTATGATAATTAAGAGGAACCATATTGTACGATATGTGGTGAATCCCATTCGGTACAAAATTGTTACAATAGATTCTAGTGTTAATAAAGCTCAGCCAAGCTTAAAGGATTGAAATGGGTAATATTTTTCAATTAAATTGTGCTTGTATTCCAATGAAAGAAAGAAAACAGAATCACACAAACAGAATTCAAGAAGTTGTTTTGCACAACCCTATAAAGCAACTTGTACTAAATATAAGCCAATATTAGTCCTTTGTTTTATTCTAATACAAAGCAATAAACCACTAGTGAGTAGTGACCAAACTAAATTGTCACTACAACACATCTGGAAGTTGAACAATAAGCATTTTCAGTTATTCAAACCATCTGTTTTTACAAACACATGTCAAACACAAACAACACCACAAATACTATTATTATTATTCTATTATTATTGAGTAAAGATCACCAAGAATTTCAACTACTACAACAAGTCTTTTGATCAATCAGCTCACTAATCTTCTCACAGCAGTGATTCTCTACAAGTTCAATTTGACCCTGCACACCTGACATAAAATAAAACATTCAGTTATTCATCTTAGGGACCCAATTATTTACAAAAAGAAAAAGAAAATAAATAACTATTTTCACACATATATATATCCTCCAATTCTAGAAAAGGACCCTGCTTTACATCTTATATTCTTGTCAAGAGTAAACTTGTCATTGTGATAGTGCGATGGCGTTTACGGGAAGTCTGGATTCAAGCCCCTGAGGCGTTTTACAGCACACCTCATGCATTAGACGTGCAATTTTAAAACCAAGATCTTTAGACAAGTCACAATGTTCGTATCATCATATATTCTATTGTTAAAATCTTGTCAAAGAAAGTATAACATAATATTTCCGAAATGCATTATTTGGCAAGTTATACAAGCAACTATTAAAGTAAGAAAATAAAAAGATTACCTGAGCCACTCAGCTGTCCAAACTGCTCATGTATTAAAATAAAGATATGATCATCACAACTGCATAACTTTGTTTTGTTTTACACAAACGGGTGCTTTAAACGCCTTGCATTTCCACAACGGGCCCCTCTCACCGCCAGAGGGCCCAACAGGTAATGGGCTTCTACAAGTAACATCTTCTTTAGGTGTTGCTTGATCTCTATGATGACAAATGCTTAATGGCAACTTCTTCTGTTTCATTCTTCCCCTCTTTCTACCCAACGTAGTGACATCATCATCACCGCTTTTCGCCTTTGACCCGTTTTCCAACTTTGACTTTGTCGTTGTCTCCACTTCCTTTACATAGCTAGGAGAAATCCCTACACCATTATCTGAGGTTTTAAGCTTTTTGTGCTTACGATTCTTTACATCGGGACCCACACCGCACTTTGAAATTCTCGGAGAGCTGTTTATAGCGTGATGCAACTTACGAGCTAATTCCTCATCATTCGCTTTACCATTTTCGGCCATTGGTTTCTTATTATCATACAACATTTGAACATCAACTTGCTTTTTCGTTTTACTTTTCCTCAACTGTTGTTCTGACGATAACTCTTGACCGTCTTCAACATTTTCTACTAACTCTAACGCTTTCTTGGCGGCAGCCATGGCTTTAGCTGCTATTACCGCCTTCTCCTGGGCGGCAGCTCTTGCTGCTATTGCAACTTTAACCGCAACTTCAGCTGCTGCTCTCGACGCTGCCACAATCTCCTCTTCTGAAGGATTGTCGTTACTCAAATGTGCTTTTAACAAGTAACTAATACGCGCGTCTAACTGAGTCAATGAGTTCTCAGTGGAGGGTGAATCGGGATTGTTATTTGAATTTGAGTCACCGTTCATGTCACTGTTCTGCCTTTTCAAACACGCGAGTAACCGCTTTCGTGGAGGTAAAAGCACATCCGAATCCAAATGATTAACACCACAAACATTGCCTTCCATTTGTTACATCAAAGTAATTTCATCAAACACTTGGTATGCAATCTTCTCTGCATAGAATTAATAATAATAATCAAAAACACAACAGCAACTAAATCTCATTTCTGTTAATAATCTCGAAACCCTAACAATAAATTATTCAATCCAATCATAACAATAATCAAATTTACATGATTCAGCTTCCATACAACCAAACATAAATAAATAAATCCCAAAAATTCCCAATCAAGTTTCAATTATTACAATTCAATACATCAAAACAAGGAGCGATCAAAACAATTTGCACAAAGGAGTGATAATCAGGAGCTTGATTTAACAAATTTCTAAAAATCAAAAGGAGCTATTGGATGAATGAATTAATGCTGTTTGTTTAATTTAGGCAATTTGATTGAGCAAATAGAGATTGAATGAACAAGAATTGAAGGAATTGAAGAGGAAATACGAACCTGATCTTGGCAAAAAGGATGTTAAAATTAGGGTTTTGAGATGGGAAAATGGTCTGCAAGCAGTTTTGAGAGAGAGAGAGAATGAAGATGATATATATTTATGTGTGTGAGACAATTTCGATTAGTTACAGTTCCAGACATCCATAAAACGCAAATCCAGTAAAAGTAAAATAATTTTGTTAAACCGGCAGCAGGTTTTGATTTTGGCCCTAGTGTTGCATTGGAATTACGTGTATGCCATGTGGTCTTTGCCAAAATGGCTAAATCTGTGTTTGTCATATTTATGGTTAACTTTTTGTGTAGGGAATATATATGGTATTTTTTGGTTTTGAATGTAGCTCAACTTCAATAGCAATACTATGTGGTACGGTACGGTACCCTACCATATGACATTGGTAGAGACCGAACATATATATATATGATACGGTGTTTAGTTTCGGTTTTAGCTATTTTTTTGGTATCCATACAATGCGGTATGGTAAATGTCTGATCCGGTGTCAGTACCAATTACATATATATAGGGTAGGGTTCTTTGATAGTCACTCTTATTGCGAGAACCACGAGAATCAATGTGAACACAAAAAAATACCTAAAAAACCACACAACTTTTTTTAATGTTTTATTTTTAAAAATCGCTATATTTCGTCCATAAAAAATATATATATTTTTTTCGATTAACAATTATGTATGCACATGTGTACATGTATCATTTCTTTGACATATTTGGTAATACACTACCAGTATTGTACAATTGCGCTTTCATTTACATTACCTTATGTAATACAATACTTTTTACATTAGCAATGTTAAAAATGCACATGTGCATCTCTATGTATGAACATGATATAACGTGTTTTGGTATAAAAAGTTTGTGATTTGAATGATGAAGTACGTTCATATACATGTTTTTGTTAGTTATATCTAGTGGTTGATGGTTTGTTTATATTTGTTACTTTATGATCTAATATGTTGTTTGGTATGGTATGAATGGTGATGGTAGTGTAAATGAAAGTGTAATTGTCTAATACTGGTAATGTACTACGGAATTTATCAAAGAAATGATACATATGCATGTGTGCATCGATAATTGTTACTCGAAAAAATATTTTTTTATGGACGGAATATAGCGATTTAAAAAAAATACATTAAAAAAATTGTATGTTTTTTAGATTTTTTAGGTATTTTTTGTTGCGTTCACATTGGTTCTCGTGGTTCTCGCAGTAAAAGGTGGTTCATAACGGATCCTTATCCTACATATATATATATTCCTATAGGGGAAGGTTAAAATGAGAACCACCTCGAGTTGTAAGAACCCGCGAGAACCACCCCCGCGGGGGGCCGTTGACCACGATTTTTTTTTTACAACTAGATGTGTATATTTTAACAACCTACGTAAAGTTTGGGTTTAAACGGCGCGCCCGAGGGGGTAGTTTTTTACGCCCAAAGTTTGGGTTTTTTTATTTTTTTTTTAATTTTTCTTTTTTTTTTTAACCAAACTTTGGGCGTAAAAAACTACCCCCTCGGGCGCGCCGTTTAAACCCAAACTTTACGTAGGTTGTTAAAATATACACATAGTTGTAAAAAAAAATCGTGGTCAACGGCCCCCCGCGGGGGTGGTTCTCGCGGGTTCTTACAACTCGAGGTGATTCTCATTTTAACTTATTCCTATTCCTATATATATATATATATATGTATGTACGGGATCAAGAGAAAACGAGGAAAAGTGTGAAAACGGTGAGAACGGATCCTGGCCTGCCACGTGGTATAGCGCACTAAATAATGCGCAGGGGTACGATTGTCATTGTCCACGTCCCGCTAAATAATGGCGTTTTGATTCCATTCCAAAAAAAATTAATAGAAATGACGTTTTCATCTTTATGCTAGTTTTCGATGACGTTTTTTTTAAAAAGTATTTTTTTTCAAAGGCGTTTATTTTTTAATGACATTTTATTGATATCCAAAAGATATGACGTTTTTGTGTTTTTTACTTGTTTTAATTTAGTTTTTTAACCCTTTTTTAATGTTCTTTATGTTTCAATGGTTACTATTTTTTAATTATTCAAATCATGGGGTTTTCATTGATTTCTCACATATTTGCACAAATATTATCGAAAATCACACAACGAAACATGTAGATGCAATAATCTAAAAAGCAAAACACAATAGTCAACATTAAAATTATACAATCCATGGCGTTTAAGCTAATCTACATATTCTTTCATCCTTTCTTTTACTCTCTTGTCCGTTGTTTGATACAATTCATGTATTCTTTCCCCCTAAATCCAATAATTTTCTTACAGATTTTGTCACTTGTATTTTGTTTTCATTTTCGCTATGAAGCAGGATTTTTACAATGTATTTCATCCTCAATTCATTTAGTTGTCTTCGCTCTAGTTGATTTGGGGCATCTTCTTTTGCCAAACCACTTGTCCAACCAGCTATATGCCCTATATATGTTTCCATATGCCTCATTGCAAAAACCCCACAGTTGACCACGTTAGACATTGTCCTCCATTCCATCTTTTGTCTGACAATGGGCACCGAGTTCATGATCTTATGCTTTGGCTGTTTTTTAAGACGCAAGTAGTTTGCAAAAGCAATGTGCTGCAGTTTCACATTTTTTTTGCATATATTAGTATGCCGTTTTGTCAACATAGTTCCTATATACAAAGTTTTTAAGATACTTACTAACTTTCCCACCCATCCATCATACTTGTCTTTAATGCTGAGGTCATCCTCTGCAGCGGTGTTATCTAATACATCAACTCTTTCGTGTTTTATGTTGAAGCAGACAACATAGAAATGCCTTGCCCATAATATTGACACGAAGACCAGTTCATAATCTGTGATGTTTCTATCTTTCTGGTCTCCTTTGAAACGGGCTTTTTTCAAAATCGTAGCCATGAATCTGTTGAATTCTTTGTATCGATAACTTACTTTCGTTGTTTCGTCGTACGCCGGACGATTCTGTAATATTGAGTACCACATTTTAAACAACAAAACAATGTCCTAATATAATTTTATTAATTAAATATAGCAAAAGAGTTACCAGCATTATTTCTGTGCAAAATAACCTTGAGGGTGATTCTGGAGCCTTGTATCTTTCTTCATAGTTCAGGATATGTGCCCAACATAGAATAATGCTGATGTGTGCTTCAAATCTTGGTCTCATGCTCTCACAAACCACCCTCATGAGTGTAAACTCTCCTCCCATCTTGAACATCACAGTCCTGTAAAACATCATATGGCATTTTAGTTATACAAACTCATTCTCTTATAAGACATGGCGTTTTGAGCGTTTTTACATGCATATTTAAGTAAACGTGATAAATGGAAATTGTGGCATTTTTATTTGAGAGAAGTGTACATACTCGTATTCACCGTATCCAGTGAAGATGTATGTGGCAACGTTGGTTTCATGGTTCTTCTTTGGTTCATGTATAACCACTTGCCTCCTTACATAAGGTGACAAACATGCCCTGCTCATTTTTGTATCTCTCTTCTCCTTTTCACCCACAATCTTTTTGTTTATATTTTCATTTTCTTCATCATCTTGATCAGCTTCTTCATCACCAGGCAGCTTTTCAGGGTTTAAAATTGTATTTTCTTACATCAACTTTGTGATGTCTGGAGTTTTGTCCTCATCACCCTTCTCCTGCACATCTGAACTGTTTGGCGTTTTTGGTGGTGATGTGTTGACGGCGTTTTCATCTTAGGGTTTATTGGGTGTGTCTTCCTCTTCAAAAGTTTGCAAGAGGTTCTTCCAAGCTGTAGATGGTGGCTCTTCACATGGCGTTTTATCAAACACTGCACCTTGTTGGTCAACACCTTGTTGGCCACACCGCCCTGTCCGTACCCCACCAGCCCGCTTGGCAGCCCAGCCCACAACCCAAACAGCCTTCAGGCCCATCGTCATTCAACGGTTACGGGTTTCCAGCCTAGCCCAACTCCTCCGCCGAACAGCCATCGGCCCAGTACACCGGCTTTGCGGGTCCGCAACCTTCGACACCTACTGCAGCTTACAGCTACAACGCCTTGTGTCCATCCGACTTAAGTGCTGCCTTCTCTGCGATGCAAATGCAAGCTTAAGACCCTACCGGGTACATGGACACTGGTGCCGAGGCACATGCTACTCAGGACCCAGGTATGATTCAAATCCCTTCTTCATCTACTGCATGTAATAAACTTTTGGTCGGTAATGGCGCGTGTATTCCAATTCTTAAATCTGGGACCGACTTTTACACCCTTCCAAACCGAACCTACATCTTACCTAATATCCTATACAGTCCCTAAATCATTAAAAACCTTATTTCCGTTAGACGTTTTACACGTGATAATTGAGTTTCTATAGAATTTGATCCATTTGGTTTTTCTTTGAAGGACCTACGCAATGGAAGAATTCTCTCCCACCACAATAGCACTGGGAACTTATATCCATTCACCGTACCGCAACTGCCGCCTGCTGCTTGTTTCCTCACCACTACTTTCGCACCTTGGCATGACCGTCTAGGCCATCCAGGAGCCCAAGTTTTAGATGTTTTAAGTCTTACTTTTAATTTTCCATGTAATAAAGACCATAGGTCTACTTTTTGCAACTCTTGTCAACTTTTGAATAGCAAACGTTTGCCATTTTATGCTTCTAATACATACACTTTTACACCATTTGACATTATCCACTGTGATTGACCTCACCAGTTCCAAGCAAAACCGGCTATAAATATTACATGGTTCTAATTGATAATTTTTCCTACTTTGTTTGGGTTTATCCTTTAAAATTTAAATCTGAGACATTTCCCACATTTATGAAATTTCACCGACTTATCCACACACAATTTAACCGTCTTATCAAAACTTTTCAGTGTGATTTGGGAGGCGAATTCGATAACAATGCCTTTAAAACTTTTGCTCAACAACACGGTCTACTTTTCTGTTTCTCTTGTCCCCAAATCTCGTCCCAAAACGGCCGTGCGGAACGTATGATTCGTCGCTTAAACGACATCATACGTGCCCTCCTTATTCACGCCAACCTTCCTCCTTCCTTTTGGGTGGAAGCCCTTCACACTTCCACCTATCTCCACAACATCCTACCTACAAAACTCTTAAACTTTTTTACCCCAACTTTTGCCCATTACCTTCGCCACCCCAGATATGACCACTTACGTGTCACGGCCCCGACCCGGTTTGACCCGTTTCAGGAGCCGCGGGACAGAAATCCCGTGGTATTTATTTAATTGAGTTTAACAGCGGAAGTTTATCATCAGGATCTTTTTAAAGCTAACATTTTCCCGATTATTTTATTTCACAACTCGGGATAAAACCCCGGTAATTTACAATCATATGATTTCACGAAGAAATCTTTAAGTTACAAAACATGATTTCTTTATTTTATTATGAGCCACGTTCTTAAGCTTGAAGTGCGTCACGGCACTTTTCCTGAATCACAACAGATCACCTGAAACATGTTTGAAAAACATTTTGTCAGCGGGAAATACTGAGTGAATCATTCTTTTTACTAAAATGACTCATTTGTTATAATTTACAGTATTAAGAGCGATTACAATGTTTTTATATCAACCAACTACCCTCGGTATTTGTCACTCGACTCGTTTCTGTGACTATGGTCATATCACCCATTGGCTAACTCGTTGTCCAATGGTGAAGATTATCAAGTAATGTATACAAAACCCCACATACCGGCTGTAATATGGAGATTACATAGACTTAATCCCTGTAATTATAATCTTGAAAATAAACTTTTTTTTGAAAGTAATTTGATAAAAAGAGAATGACTCACATTGCAGATTTAACACGGACAGAGTCTAGTCTACTGATTAGCCTTGTTAACCTATTTTAAATAACAATGCACACAAAACTAGGTTAGTAACTAATGCAGCATTTACGATAACTCACGAGATTAAACCCTCACAACGAATGACAAAGTGCGATACTTAAACATCCATCGATTTAACGCCGAATGACAAAGCATAACCCTAATGTGGGCAGCACTTAAACATCCATTGGATATTTTAATCGACCGGACAATGAATCGTAGCAGCGATTGAGTTATTACCCCGTATTGTGGCAGCACCTCGCTATTATAATTGCTATTTTCGACTTCAGAGGGATATGAATTCGTTTTTGAAAGTTATGATCGACACCAACAGACTGTGCAAGTGAAGGGCTATTTATAGCTGATTTTGAGGTCTTACGCGGCCCGCGTAAGACTTCAGCTTAACTTTACGCGGCCCGCGTGGCCGCCCAGTCTACGACTAGCCTTGATTGGTCATCAGTAGGTTAGCCAGGTGGTTCGATACGTGGATCCGGATACTTATCCGGTCAACTTAACATTGACGCGGCCCGCGTAAGACATGCCTTGTCTTTTACGCGGGCCGCCTGAAACCTAGAATTTTTGTTTTTCTTGCTTTTTAATGTAGGATAAGGTTTCAGGGGTCCGGGTTTATACTTACGGGTATTTTTAGAATAATTTTGAGAGTCCTTACATTCTCCCCACCTTAATTAAAATCTCGTCCTCGAGATTTACTGGAATAAGTGAGGATACTTTCGCTTCATTTCTGATTCCAGCTCCCAAGTGTATTCTGGTCCTCTCTTTGAATCCCATTTAACTTTAACTAGTACTAGTCGTTTGTGTTTGAGAAACTTGATCTTGTGGTCTTCTATCTGAAGAGGTTTCTCAGTAAATTTTAACTTTTCGTTTACCTCGATATCTTGGAGAGGTACTACCAAAGATTCATTTGATAAGCATTTCTTGAGATTGGATACATGAAATACATCATGTACTCCAGCTAATTCTTCTGGTAGTTGTAACCGATAAGCAACTGGTCCTATACGTTGGATTACTGGAAATGGTCCTACGTATCTTGGACTTAACTTTCCTTTCTTACCGAATCGAACAACTCCTTTCCAAGGAGAAACTTTCAACATTACTCTGTCTCCGACTTGAAATTCCAGTGGCTTGCATCGATTATCGGCATAACTCTTTTGACGATCTCTAGCCGTCTTCAGTCTTTCCTTGATTTGTGTGATCTTATCAGTCGTCTCTTGCACAATCTTCGGACCTGATAATTGACTTTCTCCTATTTCTGCCCAACAAATTGGAGTTCTGCACTTTCTTCCATACAGTGCCTCGAATGGGGCAGTTTCAATACTTGAATGATAACTATTGTTATAGGAGAATTCAATTAAAGGTAAGTGATCATCCCAATTTCCACCAAAATCTATCACACATGCTCGGAGCATGTCTTCTAGAGTTTGGATCGTCCTTTCACTTTGTCCGTCTGTTTGTGGATGATATGCGGTACTCAGATTTAGTCGAGTTCCCATTGCTTGCTGGAAACTCGTCCAAAAGTGAGAAGTGAAACGACTATCTCTATCTGATACAATGGAGATTGGAACTCCATGTAAAGATACAACTTCATCTACATACAACTTTGCCAATCTTTCCATGCTAAAGGTTTCTTTCATAGGCAGAAAGTGAGCTGATTTGGTTAATCGATCCACAATTACCCAAATCGCATCATTACCTTTTCTGGTTTTGGGTAACTTAGTAACAAAATCCATTGTTATGAGTTCCCATTTCCATACAGGCATTTCTAGTTGTTGTAATAGACCTGAAGGTTTCTGATGTTCTGCCTTAACTTGTGAACAAGTAAGACACTTAGAGACATATCTAGCTATATCCTTCTTCATGCCTATCCACCAGAAATTCTTTCTTAAATCTTGGTACATCTTATTGTTTCCAGGGTGTATGGTATACCTAGATTTATGGGCTTCTTCTAAAATCTTATTTCTTAATTCTCCTTGCTTAGGTACCCATATTCTGCTTTTGTGGAATCTCCAAATTCCATCAGCTCCTTATTCTAATTCTTTTATTTGTCCTTTCATTCCTTCAGCATCATCCTTGATTGCTGTAGTTTGAACATTCTTCAATTGTTCCATTAAATCTAATTGTAGATTTAACCTAAGAGCACGAACTCGTCGCTGTTTCTCATGGTACTTATGACTTAAGGCATCTGCAACTACATTTGCCTTTCCTTCATGATATTGAATATCACAGTCATAGTCACTTAGGATTTCTATCCACCTTCTTTGCCTCATATTTAACTCTTTTTGCCCAAATATATATCTTAAACTTTTATGATCTGTATAGATAGTAAACTTACTTCCATACAGATAATGTCTCCAGATTTTCAGGGCAAAAATTACGGCTCCTAATTCTAAGTCATGAGTCGTATAGTTTTTGTTAGGATCGAAGGCTCTCATGATTGTGTTTGTTTGTATGATTTGAACAATGAATGAATATGAAACAATGTAAAGTGCAGCGGAAATGAATAACAAAACTTTGTAAACACAATCAAAGGAGAAAATAGATTGATAAACACTTGCTTTTCATAAGTCAAAAGATTACAATTCAAAGCAAAAGCTTACATTGCAAATTTACAAACTAAGCTCCCCCTCAGCCTGATACTACAGTGGTTGGTTTGCACAAGATGAAAGGATTGAACTAAGGAGAAGAACTCTCTTAGGACGAATCAAATGTAACAGTACAGAGTACTGTTTCATTTATAGACAATCCAAACCGCTGAGGCATCTCAGCTGACGTCACCATGAAAGCGACGTCTAACAGCCTAACAACCTGTATCTACTGTCCTTATACAAACACTGCTAAACCTAACTACTGACTGTACATAAAACAAATGATATACTAAACTACTGCTCTTTCTTTATGTCAGTGCTTTCCTCAAGGTTGATCAGTCCTTGACTGGGCAGTGCTTTGTCATCAGCAGTGCTTAGTTCTCAGCAGTCTTTTGGCTTCATCAGTAGTTAGAAGAACGGCAACAGTTGTATCCGGGCAGTGGATGCAGGAACATCAGATGTTATAATCTCTTTCAAGGAAGAAGACTAAGTGTAAAATGCTGCTTATTGTGAATCCACTGTCATGATCCGGTTTTGGCTTTCATTATCTGTTCCTCTGGCAGGGTTCAATCCCAACAATCTCCCCCTGGAACAGATAATGCCAAAACCCTTCATTATTATGGATCTTTATTCCTCATCAGAAGTTCTTTGACTTGTTCTTTAAATTTCAGCTCAAAATCCTGAGAACTTGTATCATCTTCATCCTGACACAGTGTAAGCTCAAGGAGATCTTGTAGATCTTCAACACTCAGGCCTAGTGCCTGATTCCTTGATATATGCCTCACTTCACCATTGATTCTGACCAGAGTCAATACATGGGTCTTTTGATCAGAGAGCCACTTTAGTATTTTTAAACCAAATGGGTTTCTAGGGAGAGAATTATTTGATGATGAGTTGGGAGATGTTGGCCTTGTGAAAACTTGCAGACTTTCAGACATTCTTTTGAAGGCCATTTCAATGACATTGTTTGCTGCAGCTATGTCTTCTGCAGTCTCCTTTTCTATCTGCTCCTGTCTCTTTTGTTGATCTGGCTCAATGTCTGTGATATCTGCTGATGATGATTGGCTCAAAACCTTTTTGGCAAGGTCTTGTAGCTGTGCTAATTTTTCTTTATCTAAAGCCATTTTCTTGATGGCTTCTTCAAAGTGATCAGTTTCTTTTTCTTTTTCTTCTCCAGCAGTCAACTGTTCCCTCTTTTCTTTTCTCAACATTGTGACAGAGGTTTCTGCTGCATTGATCTGTGTTTCAAGAGTCTTGATCTGCTCTTTTAGCTTTTTGTAGTTAGAATTTTTAGGAGTGTCAGAGACTGTCATCCTCCTTTTCTTAAGCCTTTCATAAGCTTCATCTGTTTGCTGCTTAGTCCATTTTGCTATGGCATTTGCAGTATCCATCCTTGCATCCACCAGCTCCTGCTTCTTTCTTTTATATTCAGAAGTAAGATCAGCTATGAGCTTCCAGTATTTGTTCCAATTTGGAGCTGTCTTCTTCTTTCTTGGATCATTTTTAATTTTTTCAATTCTGTTAGCCTCATGCTTTAATGCAACTATTGGCCATTCTTTGAATTCTGTTTCTTCAGCAGGATAGAACTTTTCTTTCATTATGTATGCAAGGTATTCTTTTCTCAATTCTTTTCGTTGACTGCTTCAGGAGATAGGCTTGACATTTCTTTGTTCAGATCACTTGCATATTCTTCCATTTGCTTGACTTTGTTGAGCAGGAATTCCCTTCTTTCCAAGATGGCTTCATCACCTTGATTCTTGCATTCAACTTTGGCTCTTATCCTTGCTTGTCTTGCTTTCATTTCGAGATATTCATCCATGTTTTCTGGAATTATGAAGCCTATGAGAGAAGGAAATTTCCTTTTTGAAGGATCATCCTCAGTGTAGAATTGTTTCATCTCATTTTTCACAGCATCTAATTCCAGTGGATATTTAGCAGCAACAGGATCATATTTTTCATCAGTAGCCTGAGTTGTTTTTCTTTTTCTTTTTCTTTTGTGAAGCTTTGGAGGTTGTGAAGTAGGAATCATGAGAGCAGTGGTGGATGGTTGACTAACAGCCGTTGAAACAACTAGTGTTTCAACCTCTGTTGTCATTACAACTACTGATGTGTCAGTAGATGTCTTCTGCTTTTGTGCAGGGGTTGAAGGTGGTGAAGTAGTTTTTGATGATGGTGATGATGGTGGTGAGTCATAGGGTATGAAGATCCTTCTCCTCTTTATTGTAGGAGAGGAAGATGATGTCTTGGGTGGATCAGTGGTGGTGATATGAGTGGCAGTGGTTTGTGATTGTGATTGACTGACAGTGGTTGAAACAACTGGTGTTTCAATCACTGTTGTCATTACAGCAGATGTTGTAACATCTGCTATCTTCTGCTTTATGGCAGGAGGTAATGATGATGATGTGAGGACAGTGGTTTTGGTGGTGTGTGATGAAGTTATGTGTGTTGATGAGATGACAGCTGTTTGGCTACTGACAACAGTTTTTGTAACTGCTGCTGTATCAGCTGTTTGAATGGAAGTTTGAGATTTTGAATCTTTTGAGATTTTAGATGGCTGTTTTCCTTGTTCTGGTTCAACATACAGACCATCTTCAATTCCCTTTTTCTTTAACTTTTTGACATTCTCCCCCTTTTTGGCATTATCTGCAAGGGGGTTATCCATAAAAAGGATAGTAGAGGGAACTTTTCCAGTAGTGCTTTGGAGATGAGCCTTGATAGCTTTGATGTCTGCTTGAGTGTCTTTAAATCTCGACTCCACCATATTTGTCAGCATTTTCACATGTATTTCATGCTGCTGATCAGCCATCTGTTGTTGGTGTTCAAGTAAGGGTTGAAAAATATTCCAGAGCTCATTTGCAGCAAATGCTTGTGGTGGAGCAGGTGCTTGAGGTGGAACAGCAGTGGATTGTGCTTTTTGAGCTTTCAGAATCTCCTGCACCATGTCCTTTATTTCAGCAACCGAGGTTTCAAGTTTTTCAACTCTGCCCATCAATTCCTGATATTTTGAATCATCACCCACTTTAATGGGATCATCTGAATCCCCACCAGCAGTGGTTGTATCAATGTGTGACTTAGGAACCGAGTCCCAAAAATCACTCATTGATACCCCTTGTTCTTGGTACTGGGGACTTCTTCCTTCAGCACTTGTTAACCTTGTAAAGGTACCAGTGGGCATAACAAACTTTTTGGTGGTTATCAGAGGTGCTATTGAAGAAATTGCCTTCAAGGGAGTCTTATTAATGAAACAACTGTCCAACTGAAGATCTGTTGATCCATCAGTTGTAGTTGTTGCTCCACTTGAACTACCACCGAGAGTTACTTGTAACTCAGGGGGTGTAACCTCCTCAATTGTTGCTGGGATAGCAGAAGTAGTAGCATCAGACCCAGTCACTTGTAGGAGTATACTCTCAGTGACAGGTGATAGAGACGAACTGGTTTGTGTCTGAGCTATATCAACTGTATGCAACAAGGGTAGCATGGATTGTGGTAATATTATTGGTGAGGGTATGGGAGTTGAAAGAGACATGTCCTTGGGATCAGGACTGAGGAAGATGGATCCGATTGAATCCAGGGCTTCATATTGTGGGGTCCCTGTGCTTACAACCTGATCCTTTTGTGAGGATGCAGGAGGAGTTTTAGGCAAAGGTGGAGATCTTTCTACCAACTGCTGTGAGGAAGTAGCAGCAGTGGTTTGTGGTGACATTTGTGTTGTCACTGGCATTTGCTCTGGGATCTCATCTTCCAGAGTTGCCTTTGTTTTGGGTTTGGGGGGTTTTCTAGATGTTTTCTTTTTGGTCTTTTTGGTGGTGGCAGGTGTGGGTTTCAAAGCAGTGGTAGTGCTGCTATGATCACCTGGAGCAGTGAGCTCAGCGGCAGATGTCTGAGAAGCAGTGGTAACTGCTAAATTCTGCTCAGACACCTCTGCTTTTGTTTTTATTGGTGCCAACATTCTAGTGAATGTTTCAGGTGTTAAACTTTTTATTTGAAAATAAACTCCTTGTTTGAGTAAATTTTCATTTTCTTTTTCAAATTTATGTTTAAAATAATAGCTTAAAAATCTTGGAAAAAGTAAAAATGCTTTACTCTCAACATTTTCTACCAAGTCATTGAAGATCTCCTGGGAGTAGTTGTAGTCTTTATTATTCAAAATAGCGTAACCCAGGCATTGAATCTTCAATGGTATTTCGTTAAACGCTGTTGTTTTATTAGAAACACAACTCAAGAGTGTGTGAAATAAAAATCTGGGTGCAGATGGGAAATAACCTTTTTGTAAGGTATCTACCTTTGATTGTTCTGCATATCCCCTTTTCAGAAAATCAGCTTTTAACTCGTTTTTGTCAAAGGAAGTTTTACCTTTCTGATCGTCGAGTTTGAAGACTTCTGATATTGATTGCGGGGTGATTTTAATCACTTTACCCTGTATCGAGGAGTTAATGGCTATGACTTTATCGTCTTGTTTTTCAAGCGTCGCCTTTTTCCAGAACTCTCTCTGGGTTTGCAAGTAAATGGGAGCATCTGCTAACAATAAAGTTTTGTACTTTGATTCAGACAGTGTGTCGATGATGGAATTGAAGGTGTGGTTGTTTGAGGGTTTTGTGAGAAGACCCAAATAGTTGTGAGGGGATTTGTATGGTATCTCAACGGATTCAGCGCCTGTTTGAGCGACCTCTTTTGAGGATGATGGTGATTTTGATGTTGATTTCGATTTTGATTTCGTCATTTTTGATGAGGAAGATCGAAGAATGCTTTGAGAAGGAAGGTTTGGAAACTGCTTTGAGAAGAGAATTTTAGAATTCATTTCGACAGTGTAAAACCCTGTTTGGGGGTTTTGATCAGGGTTTTATTTAGGGAAAAAGTGATCGCTGATGTGGCAGCGGTTATTATGATCTGAAGGCTAAAAACTGACCACGTGTCAACCTCTGATGATATGGATGAAGAATGGAGGACAGTTGTTTTAAGAACCACTGATGTATCAAGCATCAGTAGTTACAACGGTAATAATGTGATGACAGTGGAAGATTTTTACTATCAGTGGATAGCATATCAGTGGATAAGACACTGATTTTGAGCATCAGTGCTTGCCAAGCAAAATGAGGATCAGTGGCTAACTTTCAGCAGTGGACAGTATTTAGTAAACAGACGTTTGAGCAAATCAGTGGTTAGGGTTAAAATAATGGCAATGGTTTGAAAGTTCATTTTCAGCAACTTTTTAAAGAAATTTTCATTCAAGGTTTTGCCACATGTCAATTTCCTTTTGAGATTCTTACGAATTACTGACAGTGGTTTGGTACCCCGGATGATGAGAACTTTTTGCTAAGGCAACTCATTTTCATTTAATATCCAAATTAAAACATGAGTGCCCCAGTAGTTTAAGCACTGTTTAGCAATCAACCTTTGATTAGTGTTTAAAACAACCCTGAGTATGACATGACCTTGGCATATGCACCATTTCCTTTTGACCCATTTATGAGGATAATAATACCAATCCAAAATAAGGTACCATATCCTGACAGGAAATTGAAACTATTGCCAACAAAAACAAGCAAAAGTTCAAAATATATTATTCTTAAAAAAAAACGAATAATATATCCTGGTTATTAGAGGAAATCCTTTGTATAAAAATGGATAAAGGATTTTCTGAGAATAGCATCAAAAAGGATCTGGTATATTTACAATAAAATACGTAATCACATCATCTTCAAGTTTATGAAAATGGTCAGTGGTTTGACAACAGTCGTATGAAATTTTAAATACATTTTGACCACTGTTTAGTACCATTTTCTTGTTGATTGATTGACAACAGAATTGAGGATACATGTACACATGAGTTTTTGAGAACCATGTGATGATTTTGAAGATTTGTCTATTCCTCTTTGAAGTTCATTCACTGGAATTTCCATTTTTACCTAAACCTTTTCGTGAACAGATGAATGCACACAGTTGCTTAATGACCATTATTACCCTAAACTCTGACTCTTCAGTGTTTTATGTTTATACTCTTTTCTTCTGACTTCAGAAGTTTTGAGATGAACACACTTCTGAGTTTTTGTAAATTTCTTCTTCCCTTTTTACCCTTCCCATTTATAAGTAATGAATTACTTACTGGGAGGTCTTTGAGAGAAAAACCTTAATCCAATATCATTTTGTCGTAATGTTTTAAGAGAATTGGTCATGTTTGCACAAGTTTTTCAACTAATCTCACATTACATATGATACGGACTATGTTGACCTCTGATTTTCTTAATGTATTTTTAACAAAGTTGATTTGTTCCTTTTGAGGAACTCAAACTGTTTTTCAACACATAAGATCAAATGACTAAAGTTTTAATTTCCCTCTTTTTAGGTTAGCAAAACACCAATGTTTTTATGAACATAGGTTTTGTTAATCTGAGTTTCATACTTTTGCATCTGATATAATGACATCACACATTTCATAACAACAGTTGAAATCAATTTTGAAAATATGAATCAATCCCATAATTTATCAGATAAGTTTACAGATCTGAAAACTATGAGTGACATGTGCATGATATCACTTGTTGTGTGAGATTTGTGTGTCATATGACATCTTGATTGATTTACAGAGTTTTTTAATAACCATTTTGATCATGGTTTACTCGTTACTCTGTTTTTCAACTAAATACAACCAACCTTAGTATCAATGAATTTTGAGCCGAACTGTTATGTCAAATTGATTGTTAGATCGAATTTAACTGTCCAGGCTCTGATACCAATTGTTAGGATCGAAGGCTCTCATGATTGTGTTTGTTTGTATGATTTGAACAATGAATGAATACGAAACAATGTAAAGTGCAGCGGAAATGAATAACAAAACTTTGTAAACACAATCAAAGGAGAAAATAGATTGATAAACACTTGCTTTTCATAAGTCAAAAGATTACAATTCAAAGCAAAAGCTTACATTGCAAGTTTACAAACTAAGCTCCCCCTCAGCCCGATACTACAGTGGTTGGTTTGCACAAGATGAAAGGATTGAACTAAGGAGAAGAACTCTCTTAGGACGAATCAAATGTAACAGTACAGAGTACTGTTTCATTTATAGACAATCCAAACCGCTGAGGCATCTCAGCTGACGTCACCATGAAAGCGACGTCTAACAGCCTAACAACCTGTATCTACTGTCCTTATACAAACACTGCTAAACCTAACTACTGACTGTACATAAAACAAATGATATACTAAACTACTGCTCCTTCTTTATGTCAGTGCTTTCCTCAAGGTTGATCAGTCCTTGACTGGGCAGTGCTTTGTCATCAACAGTGCTTAGTTCTCAGCACTCTTTTGGCTTCATCAGTAGTTAGAAGAACGGCAGCAGTTGTATCCGGGCAGTGGATGCAGGAACATCAGATGTTATAATCTCTTTCAAGGAAGAAGACTAAGTGTAAACTGCTGCTTATTGTGAATCCACTGTTATGATCCGGTTTTGGCTTTCATTATCTGTTCCTCTGGCAGGGTTCAATCCCAACAGTTTTCTTCATGCTTTTTCAATTGTCTTGAAGCATACGCAATTACCTTCTTGCGTTGCATTAGCACACATCAAAATCCTAGTTTTGAAGCATCACAATATACTTCAAAATCTTCAGTCCCTTCTGGTAATGCTAGGATTGGAGCATTTGTTAATTTCTGCTTTAGAATTCTAAAAGCTTCTTCTTGTTTAGATCCCCATTCAAACTTAACGGCTTTACAGGTTAGCTTAGTTAATGGTACAACTATCTTGGAAAAATCCTTAATAAACCGTCTATAATATCCAGCTAAACCTACAAAACTTCTAATTTCCATTGCGGTTTGCGGAACCCTCCAATTGGTAATTGCCTCTATCTTAGCAGGATCTACATGAATACCTTCATGATTCACCATGTGTCCTAGGAATCGCACCTCTTGTAGCCAAAATTCACACATCGAGAATTTGGCATAAAGCTTTTCTTTTCTTAACAAAGTTAAGAGTGCATGTAAGTGCTCACAATGTTCTGTCTGACTTTTGGAATAAATAAGTATATCGTCTATAAAAACAATTACAAATTTATCCAAATACGGTTTACAGATTCTATTCATCATGTCCATGAATGCAGCAGGAGCATTCGTTAACCCAAAGGGCATGACTGTAAACTCGTAATGACCATACCTAGTCCTGAAAGCAGTTTTAGGTATGTCATCTTCTTGTACTTTCAATTGATGATATCCAGAGCGTAAATAGATCTTAGAAAAATATCTAGCTCCTTGAAGTTGATCGAAAAGATCATCAATCCTAGGTAATGGGTATCGATTCTTAATTGTAATCTTATTAAATTCTCTATAATCAATACACATTCTCATCGAACCATCCTTCTTCTTTACAAACAACACTGGTGCTCCCCACGGGGATGAGCTAGGTTGTATAAATCCTTTGCTTAATAATTCATCTAATTGCTTTTTCAGTTCTAACATTTCGGTAGGAGCTAACCGATAAGGTGCCTTAGCTATCGGTGTAGTTCCAGGAATTAGATGAATCCTAAATTCTACTTCCCTATCTGGTGGTAATCCTGGTAAATCTTCTGGGAATATATCTGAGTATTCTGAGACTACAGGAATTTCCTTAAGTTCTTTACCCTTAGTATTAATGATTACCGAAATCATATATACTATTCCTTGCTTTCGTTCATAACTAGCAATTTTCATTACTGATATGAACTTCATGGGTTTGCGCGGTTTATCTCCTGTAATCATGATTACTTCTCCAGTAGGTGCCTGAATTTCTATAGAGTTCTGGTCACAAAGGATTCGAGAATGGTTGGCTACTAACCAATCCATTCCTAACACAACATCGAATTCATCTAATTTCATAGGTAATAAGTTTGCAGAAAAGTTATGACCTGAAAGTTCTATTTCTACTTTTTGCAAAACCTGATTTATTTTAACTGAATTCCCATCTGCGGTTTCGACTGTAAAAATCTGCCTAATGTTGGTTAAGGGTAACTTAAGAGCTTGGCAGAATAAAGTATTTATAAAACTTTGGTTTGCACCAGAGTCAAATAATACTTTTGCGTAAACGTTGTGAACTAAGAACGTACCAGCTATCACATCTGGAATGAGTTCTGCTTCTTGAGTGGTCAGCTGGAATGCTCTGACATTCTTCTTAGTAGCTCCGTCGGTCGCCTTGGATTTGTTGTCTGCTGGTTTGACTAATTTAGGACATTCTGGTTTAAAATGCCCATTTTCTCCACAGTTATAGTAGATCGTTGTTTTCTTTCTGCAATCTTCTTCGCGATGTCCTACCATTTTGCAAAAATTACAGGTTACACTACATCTTCCATAATGTTTCTTTTTGCAATTCTTGCAGAATGGCAGAGTTGAGGATTGTCCCGTTCCTCTTCTTTTGAAGCTGTTATTATTACCCGTACGAAATCCTTGGGTAATTTTCTGAGCCAGTTCTTTTTTCCTGTTATCATCTCTTATGCGTACTAGTTCATCAGTTAGGGTGTTGGCTAATTCCACTGCATCGTCAATAGTGCGAGGTCTCGCAGCTTTAACGATATTACGGATTTCACCAATCAATCCCCATATATAACGAGAAATGAGTACCGGTTCTGGCGAAGCCAGCGTTGGTACCACTCTAGCATATTCGAAGAATGTCGAAGTATAACCACGACAATCTATACCCGTCATACGATGGTTTAGGAATTTATTTGCCATTTGATCTTTTTCATATTCGGGACAGAATTTTCTTTCTACAAGATTCTTAAATTCTTCCCATTTCATGGCATATGCTTCGATCCTTCTTTTAGCTTGTAACACTGTGTTCCACCATTCTAGCGCCCTTTCTTTAAAAATATTTGACGCATACATAACTTGATCTTCTTCAGCACACTTACTTATGGTAATCACTGCCTCAGTTTTCTCTAACCAACGCAGTGCTGCAATAGCCCCTTCATTACCTGCAAACTCAGTTGGTTTACAGGCAAGGAATTCTTTGTAAGTGCAACCAGGTGTTGCAGTTTTCATTTTCTTGAAAATTGGGGCTTGCAGATCATTATTGTTATTACCATGATTATCGCCTCCGTTTATACTATTACTAAAGTTGTCGCCTTGTGTACGTTTACTAGGAATGATTGATTGAGGTTTAACAGGTTTCTGAACAGCAGCAACGATTGCTGGAATAGCATTGGCTATTCCTTGTGCAATGATATCCTCGATATCTGATACGTGGTTGAAAACTGGTGCTTGTAATTGCTTAATTTGATGTTATTGCATAAATTTTAGTTTCGAATAGCCTACTTTTGATTAGATATGTATTTTGCAGATCTAGCAGAGTTTAAGGAGCTTTTCGGAAGCTTTACGGGTCACCGGAGCAAAAATGGAACCACCAGGATGCGAAACGGGTCAACCGGACTCAAGAAATGGAAGAAACAGAAAACCAAACATCTGGGCACCGTCGCCGACGCCCATATGGGCCGTCGCCGACGGTTTGCACAAAGATCCGTCGCCTGGTTTGCTCGTAGACAGCAAGATACACCGTCGGCTCTAACTTAACAATCAAGGACCGTCGCCGACGGGGCATCAGGCCGTCGGCGACGGCTCGTAAATAATGCTGCGCGGTTGATTTTTGTTTTGGGTCAAAATAACGAGTAAAAGGGTTTTGTTGACATCAATTTCGGGAGTTACACATTGTTTTGAGTTTGAAACTTGATCTTGGAGCCATTACCATCTATCATTCACGAACCATTCCATCATCTTCATAGCTACAACCCGAATCATCATCATCCAACACACGATCAATCATCAAACCCTAGTTCACCAATCCATCATCCTTCTCATCATCACCATTCCATAAACCCTAATTCTCCATCATTCCTTCATCCTACAAGCTTCAAGATGACTCCATCCGCATTCCAAGCATCCGGTGATCAAGTTGCATCAACCATGAGCGGCTAATCATCTCGGTTTCACCCCGGTGTAGGTAGTTGTTAATTTTAGGGTTTCAATTTGTTCTTGTTTCATCTTAGTGACAATTTGTATTTGGTTTTTGAAACTTTTGACAATAGTATTACATTTGTTACGAATTCGTGAATTGTCGAACGATGTTAAAAGTTATGACTTTGCGAAACGGTGATATGTAATTGTACGTTGTCGTTGTTAGGATTTACTTGTTTTGATTACAAAGTGTCTTTTTGTCCGTTCTTCGGGGCGTTGATAGCTAGTAGCACCTAAGTCACGGTACACTAAATCCGTTAATCGAATGCATTTGAGTTGAAACTAAAACTTGTAGAAATCCTAGGTTAATAATTACCGAAACCGGGTGTGATTCCTTTTTATCATTATTGTTCTAGTAACCATTTTTCTTGCAATCGTTAATTAGTAGTTGTTAACCATTCGCATCAATTCATTTAGTTAAAAATCATATCTCTCCATTAAACGAAAATACAAAAATACTTTAGCAAGCTTCATAAATTTTGACAATTGTTTTAATTCATTCGAATCCACACACAAACCACATACTCTTCGTGGTTCGACCCCTTACTACCACTAACACATTGTTAAGGGTAATTTGGGCTTATAAATATTATCTTTGACCGGAGCGCGACACTCCGATCAAATTTTGGCGCCGTTTTGTTCCAATGCCATACCAACCGCCACCTCAACAAGAGTCAAGCCCACTAGATAACTATAGGGAGATGTTCGAGTCCCTCACTGGTTATCAATACCAGCCCAACCCGCCAGTGGATCCAAACGAACGATATCAGCGGTAGAGGTATGGTATGTCTTTTGTTGTTGTTGTTGTATATTATTTTTACTTTCGTTATTTCCATTTTGTATTTAAATTCTCGCCCAGTTAAATGAACGTTGTGGGTGTGTTCCCTATATAACCCTCACGAGACCTACTCGTCCTCCCAAGCTATTGGGGGGTTTAAAAGGGCTTGTTGCATAAGCTAAATGCAACCGTGATTCCTACGAAAGTGAGTTAGGTTTGTTGTTGTTGTAATTTATTTTCCACATAAATCAAAGTGAAATAACGTATAGCTTGGTAATATTTTCATAAAAGTGGTAGAACTAGGTAACTAACAAATTTTAGTGGTTGTGAGAAGCATGCTTCTACACAAGGGTTAAGGTTTGTAGGTACATTCGGTTCGTGGGACAACCGCTTTCATGAAGAGGAGAGGAGCATACGAGGAATGAGCTCCAAAAATCAGGTGCATACGTTTCTTTTTACTTTCGATTTTTAGTTAGTAAATAAGTGGAGTGTATTTTGTATTTTATTTTTTCCGGGGTGAAATTTTGGGGGGTTAGTCGTGTCACATCCCTTGTGCGTTTTAAAACTCTAGTTCCTACACATTGAGGACAATATGTATCTCAAGTGTGGGGATGGGGGAGTAGTAAAAATTTTAGATTTTGACCCGTTCATTTAAATACTACACATTGAGGACAATGTTCACCTCAAGTGTGGGGATGGGGGAAAATTTCAAAAATTTTTCAAAAATATCTTGTTCCAAAAGCGATCTTAAAAGCACAAGTAACTAAGTCAACGAGGGATGTCACAACCCATTTGGTCTTTTGTCATGGTCAAGTTCAAATTAATAGCATGACGGGTATTTAACGGGTGATTATTTGGGAATAATCCGCCTAAGAAACTAGTCTTTTATGCATGTCACATACCATACCCTTTTAGATATGTGAGGTTTTGAGCCACTTTTATATCATAGATTACATACCTATGTTTCTTTGTTTGAGTGGACCATTAGTCATATATTGTAGAACTTGCAACTTTTGATACATTTGAGACTATAGACCGAATACAAGCACGAGAATGATTAAGGCATTAGGTAAACCTTTTCTCTTAGAACCATTTATCTATCCTTACCCGAACAAACTCCCTAGTTGCCCATTTTGAGCCTAAACCTTTCGTTTGACCACCCTATAGCCCATAACCATTAAACCTTTTCTTTTAAACCCGTGTGATGGAAATTCGATTATAGGAATTGTTTTTGTATAGTTGTTCTTGTTCATTTGCAAAAAAAAAAAAAAAAAAAAAAAAACAGAAAATATCATGAAAAAGAAGTGAAAATCGTTGAAGAAAAACACAAAAAGAAGTGTTAGTAGTTGTTGAATAAAAGGCGAATGTTTTTGCCTAATATTTGGTGTTTATAGTTAGTCTTGTTAGACTAGTCATTTGTAATAAAAATCGAATTTTCATCACCTTAGCCACTTTAAAATATCCTAATTCCTACCCTTCGCCTAGCCCCATTACAACCCTTCAAAGACCTTTTGACTTGTGCTTAGTATTCGTGATCAATGGTGGAGAATGATTGAGTTGCAAGCTTATGCGGGTATGTGCTCTAATCGGTTTTGAGTGAATAGTCTTTGAAGTGCTAATACATTATAAATATTAGCCAATTTATAAGCCGAGTGGAGAGAACATTGTGAGGGATGTGCATGAATTAGTGGTTTCACGGGCGGGTTAATCTTGGGTAACCATTTTTGTATGAGAAATCATTTTACCGTTAAATATATTGAAAATTGTGAAGAATTTGAACTTTAGCATGACATTGGACCTTAACCTCTGTCTCGGGAATGGGGTGTGTATTCGTTGTTCGATCCACGTGAAAGTGAACAACAGATTTGCTTGAGGGCAAGCAAAAGACAAGTGTGGGGATGTGATACGTGGTTGAAAACTGGTGCTTGTAATTGCTTAATTTGATGTTATTGCATAAATTTTAGTTTCGAATAGCCTACTTTTGATTAGATATGTATTTTGCAGATCTAGCAGAGTTTAAGGAGCTTTTCGGAAGCTTTACGGGTCACCGGAGCAAAAATGGAACCACCGGGATGCGAAACGGGTCAACCGGACTCAAGAAATGGAAGAAACAGAAAACCAAACATCTGGGCACCGTCGCCGACGCCCATATGGGCCGTCGCCGACGGTTTGCACAAAGATCCGTCGCCTGGTTTGCTCGTAGACAGCAAGATACACCGTCGGCTCTAACTTAACAATCAAGGACCGTCGCCGACGGGGCATCAGGCCGTCGGCGACGGCTCGTAAATAATGCTGCGCGGTTGATTTTTGTTTTGGGTCAAAATAACGAGTAAAAGGGTTTTGTTGACATCAATTTCGGGAGTTACACATTGTTTTGAGTTTGAAACTTGATCTTGGAGCCATTACCATCTATCATTCACGAACCATTCCATCATCTTCATAGCTACAACCCGAATCATCATCATCCAACACACGATCAATCATCAAACCCTAGTTCACCAATCCATCATCCTTCTCATCATCACCATTCCATAAACCCTAATTCTCCATCATTCCTTCATCCTACAAGCTTCAAGATGACTCCATCCGCATTCCAAGCATCCGGTGATCAAGTTGCATCAACCATGAGCGGCTAATCATCTCGGTTTCACCCCGGTGTAGGTAGTTGTTAATTTTAGGGTTTCAATTTGTTCTTGTTTCATCTTAGTGACAATTTGTATTTGGTTTTTGAAACTTTTGACAATAGTATTACATTTGTTACGAATTCGTGAATTGTCGAACGATGTTAAAAGTTATGACTTTGCGAAACGGTGATATGTAATTGTACGTTGTCGTTGTTAGGATTTACTTGTGTTGATTACAAAGTGTCTTTTTGTCCGTTCTTCGGGGCGTTGATAGCTAGTAGCACCTAAGTCACGGTACACTAAATCCGTTAATCGAATGCATTTGAGTTGAAACTAAAACTTGTAGAAATCCTAGGTTAATAATTACCGAAACCGGGTGTGATTCCTTTTTATCATTATTGTTCTAGTAACCATTTTTCTTGCAATCGTTAATTAGTAGTTGTTAACCATTCGCATCAATTCATTTAGTTAAAAATCATATCTCTCCATCAAACTTCTTTTATCAGGAGAAAGTGGTTCCTCGTATTGGGCTTTTCGAACAAATATTCCTTCTTCAGGAGTTTGGGATGAACTTCCCTTTTCATTTGATGACCTATCTAATTTAAGATAGATGTTTGAAAGCTTTTGTTTACCCATACAGTAACTAACAAATAGTCAGTTAATAAAACACATAATCACATAATAATAATCAGGAAAAATTAAGTATTTCTAAATACTTAATTAGCTTAACTCAGTGGCTCTGATACCACCTTTTTCTGTCATGGCCCCCGACCCGGTTTGACCCGTTTCAGGAGCCGCGTGACAGAAATCCCGTGGTATTTATTTAATTGAGTTTAACAGCGGAAGTTTATCATCAGGATCTTTTTAAAGCTAACATTTTCCCGATTATTTTATTTCACAACTCGGGATAAAACCCCGGTAATTTACAATCATATGATTTCACGAAGAAATCTTTAAGTTATAAAACATGATTTCTTTATTTTATTATGAGCCACGTTCTTAAGCTTGAAGTGCGTCACGACACTTTTCCTGAATCACAACAGATCACCTGAAACATGTTTGAAAATGGTTTTGTCAGCGGGAAATACTGAGTGAATCATTCTTTTTACTAAAATGACTCATTTGTTATAATTTACAGTATTAAGAGCGATTACAATGTTTTTATATCAACCAACTACCCTCGGTATTTGTCACTCGACTCGTTTCTGTGACTATGGTCATATCACCCATTGGCTAACTCGTTGTCCAATGGTGAATATTATCAAGTAATGTATACAAAACCCCACATACCGGCTGTAATATGGAGATTACATAGACTTAATCCCTGTAATTATAATCTTGAAAATAAACATGTTTTTGAAAGTAGTTTGATAAAAAGAGAATGACTCACATTGCAGATTTAACACGGACAGAGTCTAGTCTACTGATTAGCCTTGTTAACCTATTTTAAATAACAATGCACACAAAACTAGGTTAGTAACTAATGCAGCATTTACGATAACTCACGAGATTAAACCCTCACAACGAATGACAAAGTGCGATACTTAAACATCCATCGATTTAACGACGAATGACAAAGCATAACCCTAATGTGGGCAGCACTTAAACATCCATTGGATATTTTAATCGATCGAACAATGAATCGTAGCAGCGATTGAGTTATTACCCCGTATTGTGGCAGCACCTCGCTATTATAATTGCTATTTTCGACTTCAGAGGGATATGAATTCGTTTTTGAAAGTTATAATCGACACCAACAGACTGTGCAAGTGAAGGGCGATTTATAGCTGATTTTGAGGTCTTACGCGGCCCGCGTAAGACTTCAGCTTAACTTTACGCGGCCCGCGTGGCCGGCCAGTCTACGACTAGCCTTGATTGGTCATCAGTAGGTTAGCCAGGTGGTTCAATATGTGGATCCGGATACTTATCCGGTCAACTTAACATTGACGCGGCCCGCGTAAGACATGCCTTGTCTTTTACGAGGCCCGCCTGAAACCTAGAATTTTTGTTTTTCTTGCTTTTTAATGTAGGATAAGGTTTCAGGGGTCCGGGTTTATACTTACGGGTATTTTTAGAAAAAATTTGAGAGTCCTTACATTACGAGTGTTCGGGTGTGCATGCTACCCAAACACGTCGGCAACCCAACCCCACAAACTTCATAGCCGGGCCATTCGTTGCATCTTCCTTGGTTACCCACCGGACATTCATGGATACCGTTGCTTCGATCCCACCACGGGTAAGGTTCATATTTCTCGTCACGTTACATTCGACGAGTCTACCTTCCCATACACCATTCCCTCTTCGGCCACCTCTTACCACTTTCTCGACGACCAACTACCCCCGGCCTTTACTTTTTCGCCCAACCTAATCATCCCCACCACACAACAGCCCGAACCTCCACAACCACCTAAACCGACCCAGCCCATTACCTACTCTCGTCGACCCCGTCCAAAAACCCTCACCCAAACCTCTGTTGATGCCTATACGCAGCCCAGTCGCCCTTCAGCCACATTTACTTACCACTAGCACAAGGCTAGGGATGATCAAGAGAAGAAAACAAGTGGATAAAATCAAATGAACAAGGTCCTTGAACTTTCGAAAGCTCCTAGCTTCCTTATGCACCTTCTATCACCTTTGCATAAGCTTGGAATGGTTGTAAGATGGATGAATGATGGTGATGATGGTGGTGGTGGTGGTGAGGTCGGCCGAGAGAACAAGGAGAGGAGGGAGGAGTTGTGTGTGTTTTAGTGTGTGAGAAATAAAGGTAAGATACTTAGGTGCGTTCTTATAATCCAATTTCAAGTGTTTAACTCTTGTATAACATGATTCTAAAGTAGCAACAAGGATCCATTATAAAATTAAAACAAATCCATGTGTGGGGGCCATGTTGGCCGATTACATAGGTGGGGGGGGGGGGGTATGTAGACTAGGTTCTAACCAAGTTAGTTACTTAGGTTAAAAATCAAGTATGTCGTTATGTTTCTTTAGTTACTAGATATTTATGAGGTGTTATGATGTTCGGGGACCATAACTAGCTTGGTAATGTTAAAACAGTGCTTCTAGTGAAAATTTGGTATTTCGGGTAGTTTCCGGTTGTTCGGTTGGTTACCGGTTCGTTAAGGTGCTAAACTATGCAGTTTAGTGTGCTTTATGTACCCTTTTGTGACACTTTTGATTCCCGACACTTAGGAAAGTATTCAAGACCATTTAATCATATTTCTGCATGATATTAGATTGTTTAAATGCTGAAAAATGCTGATTTTTGCTGAATTCAGCACTTTATGTGAGTTTTAGGCACTTTCCGGCACTTAAACTATCACTAGGAAGGCAGTTTTATGATCCTTACTTTCCTACACACTATACTAGTGTCTTACTTGGTTTCTGGCTCATACTGTTCCTCAACATACTGTCTGTCTATGTACTGAGCTCTGTCAGCATTTTCCTGATTTTATCTGATAACTGTGCTAACGGTGTTTCGTGCATCATTTGAGTCATATAAGCTCTCATGCAATAATGACATAACATTAAGCAATATGTGATGCACATGTGAATATAAAGCAGTAATCAGAAAGCAGTTCAAGTTATTAATTGTAGTTCAGCACAATCATTAAGCACTAATCAGGGTTTAATAGTTGTACAGATACCTGGAATTTTGACAGTTGTCACATTCTCCCCCTGATAAGAAAATTTCGTCCCAAAGTTTTAAGCTTTACTACTAGCAGCAGGGGCATTAGGGAATAAATGCGGGTATTTAGCTTTCATGCGGTCTTCACGTTCCCATGTAAACTCTGGGCCGTGTCGTGCGTTCCACTGAACCTTGATGAGTTTAACACTACTCCTCCGAGTCTTGTTAACTTTCCAATCAGTAACCTCAACGGGTTCTTCGGTAAAGTGGAGTGTGTCGTCTATGTGAACTTCGTCAGCAGGAATAACCACTGTTTCTTGTGTTGGACTTTTCTTCAGATTAGATACATGGAATGTATCATGAACACCATTAAGTTCTGCCGGTGGCTCCAATTTGTATGCTACAGGGCCAATCCTTTCCAGGATTTTGAACGGTCCGATAAATCGTGGGTTTAACTTACCACGCTTCCCAAAGCGTGCCACACCTTTCCAAGTTGAGACTTTCAATAGAACCATATCACCCAATTCAAATTCCAAAGGTTTCCTTCTTTGCTTCGCATAGCTCTTTTGTAGATCACGAGCCGCCTTAATGCGCCCTCGGATCCGTATAATCTTATCTGTCGTCTCTTGAACCAATTTGGGACCAACCAGCTGTCTATCACCTGCATCTGCCCAGCATAACGGTGATCAACACTTTCGTCCGTAGAGAGCTTCGAACGGTGCAGCTTGAATGCTTGTATGGTAGTTGTTGTTATAGGAGAAGTCAACCAAAGGTAGGTGAGTGTCCCAACTGCCACCCAAGTCCATTACGCAAGCTCGCAACATATCTTCAAGTGTCTGAATTGTTCTCTCACTTTGACCATCCGTCTGTGGATGAAATGCGGTGCTCAGATTCAACTGTGAACCAAACGCTTCTTGGAAAGATTGCCAAATCCTTGACACAAATCTTCAGTCTCTGTCAGATATAATCGAGATACGCACTCCATGACGTGCAACTATCTCCCTTAGGTATAGCTCAGCTAGCTTACCTGTGTTATCCTTTTCTTTGATTGGTAGAAAGTGTGTAGATTTTGTCAGACGGTCTACGATTACCCAAATCGTATCATTACCTCTAGGATTCTTGGGCAACTTCGTCACGAAATCCATTGAGATCTGCTCCCATTTCCACATGGGTATCTTAGGTTGCAGTAGGAGACCTGAAGGCTTCTGATACCCGGCCTTCACCTTGGCGCAGGTCAAACACTTTCCAACATAAGTTGCAACATCACCCTTCAGTCTCGACCACCAATAGTAGTACTTAAAATCTTGGTACATCTTATCCGATCCTGGGTGGAACGAGTACCTTGATTTATGAGCTTCATAAAAAATCACATCTCTAAGACCACCAAAAAGAGGAACCCAAATTCGTCCCATGAAACACAAAGTTCCTTCCTCATTGGGTACCAACTTTCTCTCCATCCAATGGAGATATTCATCCTCCAAATTTTCCTTCTTGAGAGCCTCTCTATGCGCATCACGGATGCGCAACGAGAGGTCTGTCTGTATAATCATCTCCAAAGCCATAACCCTTATGGGCTTAATCCTCTCTTTTCGACTCAAGGCGTCTGCCACCACATTCGCCTTTCCTGGGTGATATTTGATTTCGCAATCATAATCGTTTAGCAACTCAACCCATCGTCACTGTCTCATATTAAGCTCTTTCTGATCGAATATGTGTTGTAGGCTCTTGTGATCTGTAAAGATCATGCATCGGGTGCCATACAAATAATGCTGCCAAATCTTCAAGGCAAACACCACTACGCCTAATTCCAAATCATGTGTGGTGTAGTTTTTCTCATGAACCTTCGACTGGCGCGAAGCATAAGCGATAACCTTCTGTCGCTGCATCAGCACATAGCCTAATCCCTGACGCGAGGCGTCACAGTATACCACGAAGTCATTGGTGCCTTCGGGTAGGGATAAAATAGGTGCATCGCAAAGCATGTTCTTTAGCAGCTGGAAAGCTTCTTCTTGTTTATCTCCCCACTCATACTTCTTGTCCTTTTGAGTAAGGGAGGTCAGTGGCTGAGCGATTTTCGAAAAATCCTCAATGAATCTGCGATAATACCCTGCTAAACCCAAAAACTGTCGGATCTCGGTTGGCATCTTCGGAGCTTCCCAATTCTTAATTGCCTCGATCTTGGTGGGATCCACATGGATTCCATCTTCATTCACTACGTGACCAAGGAATTGTACCTCACGCAACCAGAACTCGCACTTCGAGAACTTAGCATACAGTTTCTCCTTCTTGAGCATCTCTAAAATGGCTCTAAGGTGTTGCTCGTGCTCTTCCTTTGTCCGTGAATAAATCAAAATATTGTCGATAAATACAATCATGAATTTATCGAGATATGGCTTGCAAAATCGGTTCATCAAATCCATAAATACTGCTGGTGCGTTTGTTAAACCAAACGGTATTACTAGAAACTCGTAATGTCCATAAGGAGTTCTAAAAGCAGTCTTCGGTATGCTCTCTTCTTGTATTCGCAACTAGTGATAACCTGATTGAAGATCGATCTTGGAGTAGTAACTCGAACCCCGAAGTTGATCAAATAAATCATCAATCCTCGGCAAGGGATACCGATTCTTGATGGTTAACTTGTTCAGCTCTCGGTAGTCAATGCACATACGGAAACTACCGTCCTTCTTTTTTACAAATAGAACTGGAGCTCCCCAAGGCGAGAAGCTTGGTCTAATGAATCCATTATCCAGTAGCCCTTGGAGTTGCGTCGACAACTCTTCCATCTCGGAAGGCGCAAGTCGATAAGGTGCTTTGGCTACAGGCACGGCGCCTGGAATTAAGTCAATATGGAATTCGACTTGTCATTGCAGCGGCAATCCTGGAAAGTCTTCGGGGAAGACTTCAGGATACTCCCTTACCACAGGGATATCTTCCAGCTTCGGCTCTTCGACTTCCTTATCAACAATGTGAGCCAAGAAGGCAACACATCCTTTTTGCAACAACTTCCGTGCTTTCAAGCAACTAATAACCCTTAGAGGCGTATCATGCTTTTCTCCGTGCACTACAATCGTCTCTCCATTCGTTGTCAGAATACGAATGATCTTCTCATGACATACGATCTCGGCTCGGTTACTCGACAACCAATCCATTCCAACTACCACGTCAAAGCTTCCAAACTCAACTGGTAGAAGATCGAGCATAAACTCGTGCTCTCCAAGCTCTATTACACAGCCTCTAATCACTTCATTTGCCTCTACTAGCTTCCCATTAGCTAGTTCTATCGAGTACGGAATATCTAGCTTACTGGCAACTAACCCAAGTATATTCTTAAATTCTAGGGATACAAAACTATAGTCGGCACCAGTATCAAATAGCACAGATGCAAAGTGTTGGTTGATAGGGAACGTACCAGTGACTACGTTCGGATCCTGACGAGCTTCCCTAGCTCCAATGTTGAAGACTCTCCCTTGGGCTTGATTGTTCTTTGGGCAATCCCATTTGAAATGCCCAACATCTCCACAGCCAAAACAACCTTGGCGTCGACCACTCCCATTTCCATTTCCGTTCTGGTTGTTGTTTGCTCCACGATTCCCGTTCCCAGCTTGATTTCCAGAACCACCACGATTTCCATTTCCCCCGAAATTTCCATTTCCTCCTTGATTGCGGTTCCCAGTATGATTTCCAATACCGTTTCCACCACGGTTTCCATTACCATTTCCACCAGATCCTCCATTTCTTCGTCCTGTACCATACCAGCACGCCTCCCTGGCATGTCCTACCTTGCCACAGTTCTCACACTTCCCATACCTACATCGCCCTGTGTGATGATGCTGACAAATATCACACTTGGGCAAGGTGCCCATATAACCTTTCCCGTTGTTCTCGGAACTTGCCGCACCAGTCCTGACCTCGGCTGATGGGTTAGCATCTCTTTTCTTTGTTACCACTGTTGTTGTTGTTGTTTCCTTGGGTACCTTTCTTAAAATTTGAGAACTTCCTCTTGTTCTCTCCAGACGACTCGACATGAGTCTCCTTCTTCTTTCCCTCAGAGATTGAAAACTTGTTCAATCTAATCGCTTCTTCAGTCAATGCCACGCTCAAATCAATGGCTTCAGTGATCGTTGGAGGCTTGGAAGTAGTCACCATGCTCATAATTTGGGGTGCCAATCCCCAAATGAAACATTCAACTCGCTTGAATTCTGGCTCCACCATGTAGGGGACAACACGAGACAGGTCATGGAATCTTTGCACATACTCAGCAATCATAGGTCCAACCATTTTCAAATTCCAGAACTCGGTTTCCAACTTCTGAATCTTAGCTCTCGAGCAGTACTTCTTGCGCATCAGCTCTTTCATCTCATCCCAAGTCATGGCATACGCAGCATCCTCACCTAGAGTCTGAACCTAAATGTTCCACCATGATAGAGCTCTGTCTAGGAATAGTCCAGAAATGTAGGTGACCTGGTGCTCTGGCGCACATTTTCTCATTCGCAGCACCGAATCTGTTTTCTCAGCCCATCTTACGAAAGCTACAACACCTCCAGTGCCGTCAAAGTTCAGAGGTTTGCAGTCAAGGAACTGCTTGTAAGTACAGCCTGTACAAGCAACATCATTCACAGAAAGCATTAGCAAACGCACGTGGAATGTCCAAACATATCGTAATGTGTCTTAAGTGACTTAAACATTACCGTGAGGTGGGTTATTTCCTGAGGTACCTCCGCTGTGTTCAGATCGTAAGGCCTCATGTTGTGCGAATTGCTTGTGAAATCCATTCATGCAGTTCTGCATCTGTTGTGGGCAACTGAGTGTTCCTTCGAGGAGGCATCTTCTATAAAGAAGATTGTATAGGTCAGGTCTTATTAAAGATTCAAGCACATAAGCATCTATTTTACAAATACGACCTAGGTGTGTATATACATAGGTATATAAGTAATCATCATATTAAGCAATCTTATCACAATCATAGCACAAACATGTAGTTCAACAACGTATTTAATGAGAACATTACGATTGAGCTTTCGTTAATCATCGACCACCAATATTGATACATGTTTTACAAATGTATCGTATCAAAAAGGAACACAGGGTCACACTACCCTTGTTCAAAATGTCGATCAGTCTATAACAATCATAAAATCAAAAAGTGGTCTCCAAAAGGCTTCACTAGCTCAGCTCAATAGCGGTGCTCTCATCAATAGTAGCTACCTACATAAAACCAAAAACCGGCTATGCTGATGGTGGTGGAGGAGGAGGTGAAGGAAAGAAAAGCAAGCTGCGCACATGCGCTAGCTCCTCCTCGAGATCATAAACATGACGCAACAGATAACTGATCTGCTGCTCAACAGTAAGAAATCGAGTGTAAAACTCAAGAAATGGAGTAAGCGGTGCAGGAGGATGTGAAAACAGGGACGGTGATGAACGAGGAATAAATGCTGGCTGACACGAACATGGCAAAGGACGCTGCATCATCTCAAGCTCTAAAATCCTACAGCTCATGATCTCATACTGGAGCTGCAATGATAGAAGTAACTCATCCCGTGTATAACCAGTAAAATGCGAGGGATGGTAGGGATCAGAAATCGGCATGGTGTAAGGTGGAAACCATCTGAGTGGCTCATCAAGTGGTGAAGAATTAAAATGAGCAGAAGGTGCAGACTGAGGTATGTGGGGAAAAACTGCTAAAACATGAGGGTCATGGCTGGCTGCTGCCTAGAAGTGCCCTCCCCTGGATGGGGTGCGGGTATATCCTGCAAGAAAACAATGGGGAGATCAACACGGTGAACATCAGACTCCTGAAGTGCCCTCCTCAATGGAGTCTCTGGGTGAAAAGGAGCAACATCAGCGGGTGAAGGTGCAAGTGGGGGAGTGACTGGCTCAATAACAGGCAGGTTAACGGGTGCAGGAACCGGATCTGGTATGATTGGTGCAATGTCAGGTATGCCAAATGGAATATGATCATGATCAGGCAAAGGCTCAAGAGCAGGTATCGGCTCAGGATCAGCGGGTGCATCAACAGGGACATAATCAGGCTCAAGATCAAGCTCAAAGTCATGTGTAGGGGACGGTGCAGCTGACATGGCTGTATCGTCATCAGTATCAGTGGCGTAATGTCGCAAACCAACTGCCTGTAAGGCGGAAGATGTCACAGATGCAAAGGAATCTGAGACAGGGTGTAAGCTAGAATCAGAAGAAATCTCAATAACAGGAATCCCCAGAAGTGGAACATCAACAACGTCCTCATCGAGCTCTCCATCTCCATGAGCGTCATCAGGAGGACCATCAATAAACATATCAAAATCATCGTCAAACAGATCATCGAATGGCCAATCCTCAGGAGGAATGACCATTAGAGGAACAGGAGCGAGGCCACAATGTGCTCACCATCGGGATGACCGATGATAAGATGATCGTGGACAGGGATGGGAATAATGAAAGGATCCTCGTCTGGGATACCATCAACAAGAGGTAGATCATCGCCAAAATCGGGCAGCGCAAATGGCTGAAAATCGTCGTCGTCGTCGGACATCATCTCCGGGTCGCTCTTTGTGTCGGAAGTAAAGATCTCTGGTTCAGGGACAATCTCATCATCAGAAACTACTGCCATGGGATCATGGTCATCGGACAATCAGCTATCAGATGACGACATAGTTTCTGTAACATAACAATCACGACATATGCACATATATTAACTACTAACATTAAGCATGTAATCAATGACAATGTAATCATGCATTCATGTATCCTTCCTAGTCTCCCAGACTAAACCACCCAGTCTCCCAGACTGAACATCCTAGTCTCCCAGACTAAACTACCTAGTCTCTCAGACTGTACCACCCAGTCTCTTAGACTGTACCACCCAGTCTCTCAGATTGAACATAATCCTTGAAATGTGTTTCGTGTCTTTTCGTTTGTAAAAATGTTTGTTTTCCTGGATCTGGGCGTTTTGTGTATGCAATGAAAACATGCTGTAAAAATATATTTTTTCGTGAGTGCCCTAATGATTGTAGTCTAGACTCGAGAAAGAATCCTAGTTCGCTACAATCGAAGCTCTGATACCAAACTGTCACACCCTGACTTTTTGCGGAAGCGTGATTATGTGTGACTTGCTTAATATCATTGCATTCAATTATAATAACCACTATATGATAAAAACCAACGATGATCATCCATTAAATAAGTTTTAGAAACATAACAACAATGTCTTGATACGTAGACTCCAAATTCGAATTACAAACCATACGAATTGTTTAAAGTTTCATAAGGACTTAACAAAAGACTTTAAATAAAACCAGGATTTTGGAAGAGGTGTCGTGTCCAGGTTAGGACACCCTAACCAAACCCTATGACCATGGATGACATCTTTTATTCTCAAACAACACTTGAAACTTCCTAACGCCCGCCATATCTACATTTTAATTCCCCGAAATACATGTAGTTTGAAAAATCAACAAAAGTTGAGCGAGTTCATGTGTTTGTTTGTGTGTACGAATAAACCTTTGTAATCACTGAAAAATATGTATGTATGTTTGTACGAGAATATGAATAGATCCATTAATGGTTTGCAAGGCCATCAACATGTGTGCAACGGTGTAGGAAGGCTCAATCCTTTGCGTATTTCGTACCGGGCCTCCCGGCTGGAACGACATAGTCACCACATGCGGTCAACTCGCAGACCCATGGGTGGGGCTCGCAACACCCAAATAGATCTATCACTCATGCCCCTCGGTCCTTATAGGATTAATGGTCTCAACTTAATGCCTACCCATTCAGTTCATTTCATTTGTAATCATAATCATTTGTAACATGTGTTTCACCCCCGAAGTTATAAAAACCGAAAACAGTTAAAAGAAAAAGGGGACATGAACTCACAGTCTAGCGTCTTTGTATCACCGTAACTCAAGTTATATAATTATTTGTCAAAATAATAAATATTTTAACTTAAATTATATTTATCAAATTTTTGGAATAATAGTTAAAATAATATATTTTAACTTGATACTTCTCAAGTATTTATATATGTATTTCCTTCCCAAGGATGGGTGTATTTGTATTTGTATCCTTATACTTGTATATTTTTGTCATGTATCGGTGTCGTATTCCGGAGTGTATTTATACGTACGAGCATACGTATTTTCTTGTAAATGTTGAGTATTATTTATACTTAATTTCGTATTAACCTTTCCGGAATAATATCCTTAGTAAAAATCTATATATATTCCCAAAATATATATTTTAAGAAATACTACTTAGAAAAATTATTTATAATTTTTTCCTTTGGCAAAAATATTTGTATTTTCATATAAGTTCCAAAAATAATATATTTTCAAGCCTAACTTGGAATATATATATATATATATATATATATATATACTTATTTTTCTCCAAAAATAATATATTCCGTTTTTGTTTGAGAATATATATATTTCTTTCAAAAATAATATATCTTCTAATACTTCCAAGAAAATACATATTTTTATTTACCCAAAAAAAATAATATATTTTCTTCTTGTAAAAAATATGATATAAGTTTGTGATAATTGTAAAAATCATATTTTTGTCTCTTGGTGTCCAAATATTATTTACCATAATATACTTGTGAATAAAATTTCTGGAATATTTTGTAAGTTATATTCCTTAGTTCGGTTTCACCATTATTTTGTGTATAACTTGTATATTCATGTTCTTGGAATTTTGGTAGTATTTTGGATTGTAATCTTCGGTATTTTGATGAGATATATTATTTCAAGTCCTAAGATAATATAACTAATACACATAATATACAAATAATCACACACATGGTGCCTTCTAAATATATATTTCCTAAATACATATTTAGTCACTTTTATGTATAAAAACCAACCTCTAATATTTGTAATTTTTGTAACAAAAATTATGGCAAAGTTTATGTAAAGATTTATGGTTTGAAATACACTTGTAAATATTTGTTTAGAAATATTTTTCTAAGTGTTTAATTTTTTGAAAAATTTTGCCATAGTTTCCCCTAAAAATGGAGGTTTCCATAACTGGAAGGTATATCATTTTCTTTTGTAAAATCAACACAATCAATCCACAATCAACAATAAACAACCTTTACTTACCAACTTTGCGTCTTTGCCAAAAACAAGCATAATCTACTACTTCATGAACTTGAATATTTCACAAAAATTTGTAGTAACTTACTAGTGTTCTTAGTAAGCCTTGTTATCCTTAAAAGTGTGGTTGATTCTTTAAAAACAGCATTTGTAAGGAATTTAGATCTTTACAACTTATGATCATGTTTTCTAAAAATGTTTCTTTATGAATTCTTCTTGTTACACACATACTTCTACACTTTATTAACCACAAAAAATAAGGTTTATTTGTTTAAGAACCAAGATTTAGTAAAACTTATATTTTTAACTTGGCTTCTTTATAAATCATCCATGAAATTTTTAGATCTACAAGTATTACAACTTACTTTGATCATTATTTTTCAAGAAAACCACAGATCCTTTCAAGTTCATGTTTCTTATGAGGATGATCTATGATCCTACAACATCTTCATCCTCTCATCTTGCTAGATTATGTTTTTAATCATGATCTAGCAAGATCATATGATGATCAACATCAAATACATGTATGAACAACAATCATCAAGCATAACAACTCATATTTATCAAGATTTCTTCATATTTTAAGCTTATGTTCAAGTTTACTTCTTGTGATTCTTAGTGTTCTTCATGATCAACATTGTGTAACATCTTTTAACCACTAATATAAGATGAAAAATAGCAAGATCAAGGTTCTTACCACTAGCACAAGGCTAGGGATGATCAAGAGAAGAAAACAAGTGGATAAAAGCAAATGAACAAGATCCTTGAACTTCCGAAAGCTCCTAGCTTCCTTATGCACCTTCTATCACCTTTATATAAGCTTGGAATGGTTGTAAGATGGATGAATGATGGTGATGATGGTGGTGGTGGTGGTGAGGTCGGCCGAGAGCACAAGGAGATGAGGGAGGAGTTGTGTGTGTTTTAGTGTGTGAGAAATGAAGGTAAGATACTTAGGTGCATTCTTATAATCCAATTTCAAGTGTTTAACTCTTGTATAACATGCTTCTAAAGTAGCAACAAGGATCCATTATAAAATTAAAACAAATCCATGTGTGGGGGCCATGTTGGCCGATTACATAGGTGGGGGGGGGGGGGGGAGGGTATGTAGACTAGGTTCTAACCAAGTTAGTTACTTAGGTTAAAAATCAAGTATGTAATTATGTTTCTTTAGTTACTAGATACTTATGAGGTGTTATGATGTTCGGGGATCATAACTAGCTTGATAATGTTAAAACAGAGCTTCTAGTGAAAATTTGGTATTTCGGGTAGTGTCTGGTTGTTCGGTTGGTTAACGGTTCGTTAAGGTGATAAACTATGTAGTTTAGTGTGTTTTATGTACCCTTTTGTGACACTTTTGATTCCCGAAACTTAGGAAAGTATCCAGGACCATTTAATCATATTCTGCATGATATTAGATTGTTTAAATGCTGAAAAATGCTGATTTTTTGCTGAATTCAGCACTTTATGTGAGTTTTAGGCACTTTCCGGCACTTAAACTATCGCTAGGAAGGCAGTTTTATGATCCTTACTTTCCTACACACTATACTAGTGTCATACTTGGTTTCTGGCTCATACTGTACCTCAACACATTGTCTGTCTATGTACTGAGCTCTGTCAGCATTTTCCTGATTTTATCTGATAACTATGCTAACGGTGTTTGGTGCATCATTTGAGTCACATAAGCTCTCATGCAATAATGACATAACATTAAGCAATATGTGATGCACATGTGAATATAAAGCAGTAATCAGAAAGCAGTTCAAGTCATTAATTGTAGTTCAGCACAATCATTAAGCACTAATCAGGGTTTAATAGTTGTACGGATACCTAGAATTTTGACAGTTGTCACATTCTCATTTTCCTTCTCCTTCTTCTTTTCCTTCTCCTTCATTTTCAACATCATTGGCGTTTTCATCAACTGTTTCCACTTCAATGGCGTTTTCTATTCCAGCCATCTCCTTCTCCCCTTCTCCTTCATTTTCACCTCCTAGTACCACTTCATTTTCAACCTCACCTTCAGTTTTACCTTTAGCTGCCACTTCCTTGGCATTTTCATCAACAAATTTTGACATGTTCTCTAACAATGTCAGACATTGTGAGTATTTAATGTGTACCAGGAGACTGTTTGGATATTCAATGTTTGACTGTTTAACAATGTGCTCATTTTATTCTAACAGTATTCTAATTCTTTGTATGCCATATCCAATTTATCAGCCATTGCCTGTTAAATTAAAAAAAATGATTTTATTAATCATGGTGTTTTGTGGTTTTTATTAAATTTATTATTTGAACAACATACCTCTTCAGTTTCATTGTTTTGTTTTTCTTCATCAGCAACAATGTCTTCATACTGTGTTACTCCTCTGATCAGAGCATGGTTCCGTAATGCAGAAATTTCAAACATCATTTCCCGGCTTTCTATATCCTCATTCACCATCCGTTGAAGCGAAGCCTCTTCATCCTCATTCTCTTCATTGTCATTTTCATTATTCTCATCCTCATCATTGATGTGCATGGCATTTTTAAATATTTTAGTTTTTTGTTTCTTTTTAGTTAATGTTATTTTTATAATTACGTCTACATTTTCATTTAAATTTAGTTAAAATAGGCATGCCATCTCTACGGAGCACGGAGCATAAGTGTAACCCACTAGTTATAATTATACGATTTTTAAAAAGGAACTATATAGTATATTTTCTTGTATTTTCATTTTGGCATTGAATTTTTTATGGTTAGTAAAGTTCATTCTTATCAATTTCGCCACTAAACTTTTTCCTTAAGGTTTCATTTTCTATTTTTTGTTGTATTTTTACATAAACCATTTAAATTATGTAGATGACAAATGGTTATTCATGTTTGTTTAAAAACCCTAAAACCTTCAACTTTTGATTTTTTTTGGGTTCTTTAATATTTTTTCTTTATGGGCTTTACTTTCATTAATGTTTAGATTTTTCTAGTTTATAATAATTCAAACTTAATTTAAAAGCGTTCATTTTTAGGACATAGTGGCTACCATTACTACGTCCTTTTTTATCTACATTTTAATATTCGATATCTGAGCCGTTACCACCACACGTTTGCACATGTTGTATTACATTCACCTCTGTGCGGATGGAAAACTAGCTTGTACTTATTAAAAATGATGGATAATGATTAGAAATTTCACTATTTAATCCACCTTTTATACTTTAAATAAGACACACTTAAAACCCATTTAGTTTTCAGATGATTTTATTTTTCTCTAACAAATTACCTTCGTTAACTTTTAAAAAAAAAGCTAAATTCGCAGTTGTGTTCGGTTTTCTCTAGACATGTATGCACACTTGGAGAATGTGCAAAGTTTTATTGCTTTTGACTAAAAACTATTGGGTTAATTGGTTAGACATTTGTTGTTGGAATGGATGGTTAATCATACATCATGTGGTGGCGTTGATAGCCGAAAGACAAGGGGGTACATGCATTAATCGGCATTTGTCTTAATTGCTGAGTGTTATGTGTCTTATGTCCAAGGCTTGATGCAAAACAACTATCGAGCCGAGGGTCTCACTAGAAGCAGTTTCTCTATTCCTACGGGATAGAGGTAAGGCTGTCTACATCTTACCCTCCTCAGACCCCACCTTAGCTTTGCTATTGGTATAATTTACTGAGTATGATGATGATGATCTGTTGTTTGAAGGCCTAGTTGCCTTGAATAGTCAACTTAGCATCTGTTGTTGGAAGGCCTAGTCGCCTTGAACAGTCAACTTAGTAGCCTGATTATTAGTGTTTGCTTCTGTCATTTGATATTATCCTATGTTGTGACTTAGCTCGTTGATCACACTTAACTTGTCACATCTAAGTAGTTTAAGTCCTCCCCATAATCAAGATACTTGGTTTTTGTATACCTATGGTTCGATTATGTGATTAGTGTGTTCTATCATAATTGTGATGGTATTTATGGAAATTTTCATCTTCTTGTACTACTCAAACAAGTAAATGGTGATTCTCTCTATCTTCATGCTAATGATATGTCAAATTGTTAATAGTTAATATAAATATAAAATGAACTTAAAAGTGTCATATGAGGGTTAGTTCAATGGAGTTTGCTTACATGTGAAAAAAAAATGGATTATTGTAAGACTGATAGATCAGTTGGCTTTAATCTTCACCAAAAAACATGTTGATGTGGGTCCAAGTGTGGAGGAGCGAGCCATCTTGTATTTGGAGGCCCAAGATCGTGTGACAAAAGTGGCTTCACTAAAATGGCTCTAACTTGGGCTACGGGGGTCCGTTTTTGGGCGTGTGACCAGGCGAAACGATCGTGACAACGAGCTCCACCTTGCTGCAAATGGCCTACGGCGGTTTAGGTCATCATCCGGGCCAAAAAACGCTTATTTCTATTAGATATTTACCTTTTTTATGTTTTTTCGGTGTTTTGGGCATTTTGTTTTTGGGTTTGTGTTTGGCCCTTGGCCTTTTTGTGGCCCAATTCGAATTCCTGTCATTATTTATATGTTTCTCTTGTAAGTTGAAAGATCAGACATCAATTTCAAATTTACTCAATTTTCACTTCAAATTATGTGCCATTTGGGTTGAATTTTGGGGGTTTGGGGAAGATCAACATGGGTATTCGTAGAATCAACGTGTTTTGTTCTTCGTTATCGTAACACACGCTACATCACATGTTCAACAAACGAAGTGGATCATGTAGGTGCAAAAGATTATATGTGGATACAATATGCGCTTGTTTAGGTGCAAAAGAGATTTTTAATTTTAATCAAAGAATAAAGTTAATACAATTTCTCATAGTTCTTGATGATATCCATTAACCAGTTAGACAAACATTTATACAAGAGATCCTCTCCTTTCTATCAAACAATATTTCATGGGATGAGTCACATAGAGGGATATAAAAAAAGGCTTGTTGCTTACAAATTTTAACATGATTTATCATATACATGTGAGAAATGATATGAATTTACAGGATATCTTCAAACTCTAAAAGATGAATGATTTCAGTCATCTTCTACTAGTAAAGTAATATATACTACTCTTGATCTATGATTGATTGGTTGTGACATTGTACCTTCACAGCCATTTTTTGTTGACCAAGCTTAATAAGTGTAAAGTATTTTGTAGATCAGTTGAATGCAAATATGTTAGGTGCGTTTTATCTTAATCATGTTCTGTCTCGTTATGGAATTTTTTTTATTTTGAACGGCAAATTTGGATCACTGACGGACCACCGGAGTATCATCGTGCCACCAGTGGAACCACCTGATCATATCAATCTCCACTAGGCAATAATTTCTATACACTAATTCAGGAGGAAACTTAATTTTTTCTTTCATACCGGTAATTTTGAACATCCTAATAATTTAGGTTATAGATGCAAACCAACATATGAATTTATTCAAAAATAATATGTTCAGTTGTGTGGATATGTCCTGTTTAAACTTGAAAGCACGATACCCTAATGGCTAAAAATTTTAAAACTAGTAAAACCTTAAGTTAGCAAAAGATATCTATAAAGTTATTGTCATCTTGGTTCTAATATCATTTAAAGTGATTCTAGCAAATTAACAAATCTCATTATTGCAATTAACAAATTTTTAAGAAGAAAAATAATGACATGAATGCTTAAATTTTTAAAGATTGAATCTGGAAATCAACATGTTAACATTTTAAAAAAAATGATGAAAGACATTTTTGTCATTTTAATTAAAGGCGCTCTCACTCTAGAACTGAGAACCGAACCAAACCAAACCAAATATAGGTGGATTGTCATCTCGTCTGATTTGCTTTGGATTTGATTCTTGCGTTTGTTAAAACAAATTTTCAAATTCAAACATCATTCTAAACAAGAAACACATGCTATGTATATAACATCCCGCAAAACACGAGGACAAGAAATGGTTAACAAACCGTTATAAATTACATCTATACTTAGGTTTTTTTTGAAACTTAACTTTCATTAAAAGAAACACCAAAAACACCAGCCACCTATTTTCAAGACGGAAAAAGGAAGCCGAAAGCCACAAAGTACATTACATCACATCAAAAGAACACCATCTATCTATACTTAGGTTGTTAAGGAATTTGAATGGACACTACTAGATCTTATATTCTTACCTTAAATAAGCCAATTCTTGAACTAAATCTTGTTTGGTTTTTAGCACTTAGCCCGTCATGTGGTACTCATCGCCTTGCATATATGATTGGTAACTCCCCGGAGCCTCAGCCTTTCCAATTATACGGTCCATTCCTGCATTATAGGTTGTACCGGCTGCTAAGAATGTTGTTCGACTGGTCAAAAAGTTATTGACGTGTTCGCTATCATTCGGGTTGACTTGTTTAATAGATTTTGGTGATCACATGTAATCTGTTCAATAAACAACTTGTGTTCGGGTAAATTTGTTTAACATGTTTAATTAAATTGATCGTGTTCATGTCAACATGTTTAACACGCGTTTAAAATTAGAATTATAATAAATTACGAGTGGCAAATTCATAAACCACACGAAGATAATCAGATTTTGGGTTGTCAAGTCTAACCTTATTAATAAGTGGGCTGTTTTTTGAGTAACCTGTACAATTAAAGGCCGTGTTCAAGCTCACCTATTTAACGCAGTTAATTAAATAGGTCGACCAACGAAGCCCACTTTTACGACCCGTTAACCATTTATTACAGCCCGTCTACCTATTTAACCCATTTACAGCCGACTTACAATCCACAAACATATTCTTAACCCACCAACCCTTTTACAAACCGTTTGACTCACTAATTTAAACGGGTTATACATGTTGTGTTCGGGTTACATGATTTAAAGTATGTCCAGGTCAAAACTTAGAAGTAATAACACTGGACAAAATTTTGGGTTGTGTTTGGACTAAACATGTCTTGTGCTTTCAAACTTACTTGGATTCGCTAGCATAGTACCATAATACGACATCTGACCCGCATTCAGCTTTGAGCTAGCATCTGACGGGCAAACGGGCTCAACTTTTTTTGCTCTTTGATCCGCAGAACCAACATTGGAATTCTGAAAACACATGTTGCTTTCATCAACTGCTGATGCTGAATTCTGATGTGGTTTGGGTGACTCAACTTCGGTTTCAACTTCAGATTCACCGTTATTTGTTGTAGAGACATGTTGCTTCCTCTTGGATCGGGCCCGTCGGTTCTGAAACCAGTTGTAAACATTTGTTTCAGAAATCTGGCCATGCTGTGATAGTTCAGATGTGATTTCTTTGATTTTTTGTTTGCTTGGTGTCCCGTTTCCTTGATCAAACAGTCGTTCGAGAATCTGAAGTTGCACCGGTGTCGGAGTCCACCGTTGCCGGCCCGAAAACTTATGGCTGCCGGATGTGGTCAATGGGTCGCTGTATATGTTCCCCAGTCTAACTCCTGCAAAAAAAATGATCAAGATTATATTTTCAGGGAATAAATTAAAACATTAGTTTCTTCTACTTACAAAAAAAATGATGGGTCCAGTTCGGCCGGTGTTGACGAAAATTTTTGGGCCGAATCGATAACTACGGTTCTAAGGTTTTCGGGTTGGTTGGGCTGGCCGAAGTGTCATAAGTTTTACGGTTTGACGGTTCGTTTTGCTAGTTTAAAAAAATAGATAAGTTTTTAAAAAAGATTATTTGTATTAAATTAGTGTAACTGTTTATAGCGATAAATAATAAGATAGATTATAGTGATTCAAGTGAGGTGAAAACAGAAAACTTAGAAAATTACATTGAATAGCTAAAAATCTAACTTTTCATTTTATTTAACTATTTTATATAATAAGGGCTACCACTAATAAAAAAAATTATATATAAATTTACGACTCATATTTTTTTCGATATTCTGTAGTCCATGTAATAAACGAGTTTGTAAGCTAATTTATAAATATAATTATAAATGTACCTTATCAGATGGATAGGTTTACATTGCGAGTTTCAAACTATAAACCATCAAACCTTTAAAAGAATCCTATTTTATTTTCACCAAACCTACCCCAATCATAGGTAAAGTTTCCGTACAAATAAATTTAATGTACTAAACGTACGAATAGCATGAAAAAGTAAAAAAACACGGTGTCATTTTCGTAATTATTTGCTTGTAGGGTAATTATCAAAATAACTCTGCAAGATCAAAATTACTCTACAGGATCATTTGTATAGTAGTTTTGATAATTACTAATGATTACGAAAACGCCACCGCATATTTTCAGAAAACCTTCGATTCGTACGTTTTGAACGTTAAAATTATTTGTATTTGATCTTTTGTCTCCCAATCATTGCATCAGTTTATGAAACAACAATTTTTTTTTTTTCATTCCAATCACCAGGGCAAATTACATAAGAATAGCAGGTAGACGAGCAACAATTAAAACTACTTAACTAAATTATTAGGGATGATCCAGATGCATTAATCAAGAACTTCAACTAACCAATCAACCCACTAACGATTTACACCAAGCCCACCCACCAGAAGAATTAATAAGTAAAAAAAAAGAGGAAGAGAGAGCAACCTGTAAGATCATGATTAGAAGTAAGCGATTTATGCAAATCAACAAGCTGTTGACAAATGGTAGCATAAATGGCGATTTGTTTGCGAAGAAGTTCCATTTGTTCATCAGTCATTACTTTGACAAACATATTGTTCCAATCATCATCTTGGTCCATAACTCCTCTCCTCCTCCGTTTTTTCAATATATTCAGATTATTGATATGTGACAGAGAGTGGAGTAGAAGAAGTTGAAACTAAAAGAAAAAGTATGGAGGAGGATGAGGAAAACTAAAAGTGAAGAAAAAGAAAGAAAATGGCGGACAATAAAGACAAAGACATAATGCTCTTCTTGGACCTTGGTTGGTGTGTGCATATGTTTTTCTTTTATATAATATCTTGCATGTATTTCTTGCCTTGTAGCTAGTATTAACTTTAGGTGTTTATCTTTTCTGAAATCTTGTTGAAATATAGATCAAATCAAACTTATTTTGGGAAATATACTTATTTAATGTTCAAATATTTATATGAAAACCGCATGGTTTAACCATAACTGTTATTATGTAATGTAATTGCTATTTTTAATATAGTTAAAGGTCTCTAGGCATATATGACTTCATAAGGGCATTGTGAGAGGGGAAGTGATAGAAACTAGCAGCAATATGTGACTTTGAAAACAGAAAGGGTTGTTTTTGTGGCGACAGGGAGTATGGGAGGCATGGAGATGTCGATGTCCTTTTGCGTTGTTAACGTCTAAGGTGGTTTTAGAGTATTATCAATTTAGGTTCAAAGGCGTTTCTTGTAGGAAATAGGTTCACCTTTTGAAAAATATAATTACAAAATATATCATAACGAGACTCTCGTTATTCGTAGAAAATATCATAGTACAATACCGGTTGCAATAACTAAATAAAAAGAATATAAATATAATTATATATACCAATCTTGATTCAAGCCGCATCTCTGGTGGGTCCTTCACGCGCACTTGATAGCATCCTAGACTCGATTATTCATCATCTTGAGTCTTGAAATTTCCCCTTGACTGCAACAAAGAGCACACTAAAATGTTGACGATTTTGGTTGAGGCACGTGTTCAACACGCTTCCCTTAAAACAGATTTCGCGCCTCTACTAAAGATGACGCGTCTGTCTCCCAGGGTACAACAGCCGAAGCAGTCTGTACTGCCGGAGATGGCTCACCGGCCCAAGGTTACATCCGGTAATTGTAGTGTTTGAACTCATGTGGTGGAAACAAGTAGAGAGTACTCATCTCTCTAGTTGGTGTTCAAGTGTTCATACTACTTCTATTATTCTTCATGTATCAAGCAATACCCTATTCTTGTTGTAACAAAAAGAAAGGCACATAGTCTACTGTTTGAACAAGACTAGTGAAAGGATTCACTTAATTATTCACTTAATTAGACATTTAATTAGAGACTTAAAAACTCTAATAAAACTAATTAAATACTCAAGAGTTACTCTTTTAATTACCACATGAATATTCTAAATAATATTTATAATTTCATTAAATTATAAATATATTTAATATCCATTCACCAAAATTCCAACAATCCCCTACATGAATGGAGATCATTCAAAACACTTAAAATTTCCAATGTAACCTTGACAGTTGAGTTTTGCATACGATAGGTAGGTGTTACCCTTTGAACCTTCGCTCATGAAATGCACTTAGCCCACTAGCTCTGAGTAGATCTCGTTGTCTTTGAACTCGTCTGCCGTTTGTGTAGACGACAATACACTTCACACAAGACTCTCCCTAGCCGGGTCATCTCCTCATAGTCGTATCCAATAATGGTCGTGGAACACTTTCCTGGTTTTGCGAGAGCTCTAGGAATTGTGCCCTCAATTCCATTCGAAGCGACCCCACTTCTCTCTAACATAGGTGATTCTCCTTAGATCATTAAAAGCATTGTGGTTATCGTGATCTATCCAAATCATTTACCACATATTATGCTTAGCCTCATACTTGTCACTTTTAGGAATGGACTAGGAAGTTTATTAATCTTTATAATAAACTACCTTATTAAATGTGTAGGGTTATTCCCCCACAGTGACCTCGCTTATTCATACAATTAGGTTTTCCTATTGAACTCAATTCTTGGGATCTCCAGTCTACTGAGTTAGGTTTCCATCATATGACCTTCATTTTTCAAGGGCTTCAGTCCCATTCCACAACTTGATCTCTAATAAACCCTCAGGTTGTTGGATCCATAACATTAGCAAATAACTTTGCGTATTTGAGATCAGTTGTCATGATGTGTTCTTAACTCGTAAGTTAATTTTGCCTATTGTCAACTTCTAAGACTATAACCTCAGTGGCCATCTGAATCTGGTTATAACATATGTCTTCGTAAGATACGTGTATCATTTAAGGCAAACACATCTCCATTATGCACTACGACCTTTGTGTCCTCCACTTAGTCGTCTATTTGCAATGTTAGATTGGATTACAAAATCCTTATTGCTAAAAACAAATGCAAGACACCCCCCACATTTAAGTGTTATTGGATAACATTTAGATGTGTTAATGAGAACCATTTCTACATACCCTTATAGGGTTGTTTCTTAAATGGTTCCTCCCCCACATTTCTTGCCATTTGATCAACATTTCCGTAACACCACTTATGGCGACATTTATACACATATGATTGAACAAGACCAACCTTATTGTATCAGTGAATTCAACTCATATTGCATTAGCTTACACAAGCTTCCGAGCTGACCAAAGTAACACATGCCATTGTCATAAGTTTGTCTCCAACTTAGAATAATTCTAATTTAACATCTAGAATAAGCTTAGACAATGAGTTCTCCTCATTAGCTTTTCAAACAAACTTTTAAAAGTTACATGTCATTTCCTTATAATGAATGAAAATTCTCTCTCAACTTTGTCCATACACAAATTCTTTTTGTGTTCATACAAATTTGAATGTTTAGAGTTAATTAGTCTCCGTCAAGACCCATAATTAACCAAGTACTAGTCTAGCATGCTTTAGACTACAATACTTTAGCTTGTGAACAGAAGATGCATCATTCTGATTCTTCACAGCCCTAAGGATATCATAATATCACTTTGCAACATTCATCCCTTGTTAAGACAAAATAATGAGACTTATTCATAATCCTAAAACATCAATATTTAGGAAGGTCTCACAAATTATTGTATATAGCACAAAGCTAAATTTCATCATTCATTTAAGGAACATAACTTGTTTACCTTTAATCTCCAACGATCTACCATTAACTCATAAGTACTTAAACATAAGCCTTAATCCAAGTCACTTGGTGAACACATTCATCACCAACAAGATGAATGTTTCTCATCTACAATCACTATTATGTGTGACATAGAGTCAACTAGATTGACACTCAACAACATGGCATTCATAATTTTTTCCATAAGTGATTTGCACACATCTATTGTTATTCATTAGGAGACATGTATATTTAGGATGCTCTCCCAAATGAAGGTAAAATCTCCATATAGATCTAACAATAATCAAGTGGTAGGCGCATCTACTTATAAATCTCGCAAGATTTATTAAAGGTATACAATAACATATAGTACTTTTACTTTCATATGTTAGAATTCACACTTGTGAATTTTTTTTTAATGACTTCTAATGAAGTATGCGACATGAATGTCGTTAGTGTATTTCATCTCAATACACTCACTACGTTCTTTCATTACTCATTCATGATGTGGTTATACATTTGATGTTTCGTCTTTGACTTTTAGTCAATGTAACAACTCTCAAGTTGTTTATGTCCAAGTATTTTCATGTACTATCCGTTTAAAACCATATTCTTTTAAACAATGTATAACCGACGTTATAATTATTTTCCACAAAAATAATTTATACGTCACAACCATTAGTGATTTATTTCTTTGTAAAAAATTGCATGTGTTATCCGAAGATATTGAACACAAAATAATAAAATACATTGGAAACTAAATCATAAGTGTCAATCCCTTTTGAAATTTAAACGGAAGCATAGACAATATGTAGACATCAAATAGCAAAGTGCTTTTATCTTCAACACTTTATAATCTGAACGAAATCTTCTCAACAATATTGTCCCATGGCGTGTCTTGAGGTACTTCCTCAATAAGACTCCATGCACTTGTAAGTACAAGTTTCCCATTTCATCTTGAAACTTTAAACTTGGACAATTATGCTCAAAACAACACCAAGTTGTTACAAATACTACATCTAAGTAGTAAACTTGAACAATTAAATTTGTTCACAACAACACCAAGTTGTTTTCACCAAATAATTTTTTTTAACACACATGTTGGAAAAAAAAAGTTATACCAAGCACATTATAGAATCGAACGTTTACATAAAACGTTTTCCAAAGATATAGTTTATAAAATAAACTGTTTCTCATCAGTTTTAATGAACACATAGGCAATTAAATGTTTACATAAAACATTTATGTCCATTATGAACAATCTCTAACCTCGTATTCGTGATACACATTTTCTAACACACATGTTAGAAAACTTTAAGTCATTTTATCTATATATATATATAACATGACCAAATTAAAGCATCAAATGTCATCACTAAAACTCTACTCAAGAGTTTCACCATATGAAGAGTTAAGAGTCTCAATAATTATAGACTTAAACTCTAATAAAACTCATCAAATGTTATCATTAAAACTCTACTCAAGAGTTTCACATATGAAGAGTTAAGAGTCTCAATAATTATATATTTAAACTCCAATAAAACTCATCAAATGTCACCATTAAAACTCTACTCAAGAGTTTCACATATGAAGAGTTAAGAGTCTCAATAATTATATATTTAAACTCCAATAAACTCATCAAATGTCACAATTAAAACTCTACTCAAGAGTTTCACATATGAAGAGTTAAGAGTCTCAATAATTATATATTTAAACTCTAATAAAACTCATCAAATGTCACCATTAAAACTCTACTCAAGAGTTTCACATATGAAGAGTTTAATTAGTAATTAAAATTTCACTCAAATTGATTTAGAAATCACAAATTAAAGTTGGTGATGAATCCCATACAACTACACTATCACTTTATTGTGATTTAATTTTTGAAGTCAATCAATCATCAACTTCAATGTATGACCTTTTATTTCTAAATCATAAAAAGCATTAAAATCAATGCTACAACAAATTACTTATATAAAATGTTTACATAAAACATTTCAAAGCATTTGTATTTTAACCATTTTTAACAATCAAGTTAAAATGAAAGAAATTCTAACGCGCTCGTTACAAAAATTAACATTTTCACAAAATGTTAATTTGACTTGCTAAAAGCACATAAATGGTTCAAATAAATAAGTCATTTCTAATACACACGTTAGAAACTAAATAATTAAAAATTGCTTCCAAACTAACGCGTTTCATGAACGTTTCTAACACACATGTTAGAAGACAAATGATTACAAAAATCATTATAAGACTTATTTGTTCATATCAATCCATGGATGGATGAAAAGTCTATTTTAAATAGAGACTTAATTAGATGCATAAAACTCTAATCAAGTAACATAAAACTCTTATTTAAAGACATAAAAAACTCTACTTAAGAGAATTTAACGTTTACAAAAAAGTATGGTTTACACCAATAATTCCGGTCTAACACACATGTTAGAGAATTTAACGTTTACAAAAAACGTATGGTTTACACTAATAAACCCGATCTAACACAAAAGTTAGAAAAATTAACGATTCCCAAAATCGTTTTAAAACCAAATGCTGGAACCAAAACTATTCGTTTTGTACCACGGTATAGGATTTAAGATTGTATCTCAATCTAAAAAAAATCCAAACACAGCAAGTTGTACTACATACATATTTCTAAAAAAAAATTATAAGATCATAACCTCTAACAATATTTTTTTTAATTCTATTATAAATCCTTTCGTAAACCCAAAATCCTTATAAATAAGGTTTTTAAGATTGTACCAACAATCTCACGAAATCTGTTTTAAGTTTGTAGGAAATAGGTTCACCTTTTGAAAAATATAATTACAAAATATATCATAACGAGACTCTCGTTATTCGTAGGAAATATTATAGTACAATACCGGTTGCAATAACTAAATAAAAAGAATATAAATATAATTATATATACCAATCTTGATTCAAGCCGCATCTCTGGTGGGTCCTTCACGCGCACTTGATAGCATCCTAGACTCGATTATTCATCATCTTAAGTCTTGAAAATTACCCCTTGACTGCAACAAAGAGCACACTAAAACGTTGACGATTTTGGTTGAGGCACGTGTTCAACACGCTTCCCTTAAAACAGATTTCGCGCCTCTACTAAAGATGACGCGTCTGTCTCCCAGGGTACAACAGCCGAAGCAGTCTGTACTGCCAGAGATGGCTCACCGGCCCAAGGTTACATCCGGTAATTGTAGTGTTTGAACTCATGTGGTGGAAACAAGTAGAGAGTACTCATCTCTCTAGTTGGTGTTCAAGTGTTCATACTACTTCTATTATTCTTCATGTATCAAGCAATACCTTATTCTTGTTGTAACAAAAAGAAAGGCACATAGCCTACTATTTGAAGAAGACTAGTGAAAGGATTCACTTAATTATTCACTTAATTAGACATTTAATTAGAGACTTAAAAACTCTAATAAAACTAATTAAATACTCAAGAGTTACTCTTTTAATTACCACATGAATATTCTAAATAATATTTATAATTTCATTAAATTATAAATATATTTAATATCCATTCACCAAAATTCCAACATTTCTGACTTACAAGCAGTGGCGGATCTTGCCGGTTGAACGTCCAAGGTCCTAAAGACACGGGCGCTAAAAAATGCCCAGGCCGAACATAGTATATATATAAAATTTCAATCGAAATGCGGAAAATTAGCCAGGGCCGTGGCCCTGGCACGGGTCTTCTAAGAACCGCCCCTGCTTACAAGGGAGTCCATATTATTATGCTCAAAGGTTCTGACTTATGTAAAGACGATACTTTCTTGCCCGAAGGCAATTTATCAATTAAGTTACTTCACAATTATTTTAAACATATACAAATGGTTTGAAAACTTCAAATTGTGTGTATTTCAGTCCAAGTCCAAATAGTGTATATGGGAAAATTCTATATAACTCACTTCATGCCTTTACTCTTGACGACAAATCGTCAAGTGTTTAATTTTATCAACGTAGACGTTAGTTCTTTACCTATCACACCTCCTATAAACATGGTCAACTTCTAATTATCTACTCATTGATCCCTGTCGATTGGTTGAGTTTCTTGAATTACAATAGTCATTTTAAGTACATTTATAAATTAGAGTGCTTCTAAAATGTTTGACATAATATATATCAACCGTTCTTAACAACTTTCGAAATTCTAGAAATATTAAAATTATAGATAAAATCAATTAGAGTGCTTCCTTTGTAACACATATTATAGATAAAATCAATTTGAGTGCTTCCTTTGTAAAATTATAGCTATGATTGTCGGGCCGACTGGCTAACAAAATCGTATGTAAGTTAGATTAGGTATAAATGTCATTATCATTTAATTAAGTAAATTGTTGTTTTTAGTCTATGGGGTTTGGTCTAAATTATAATTTTAATCATTTTTTTTTATTTTGCAACAAACTCATTGTTCATTAAAAAAATATTGTCATTATCATCCATTCATTGAGCTCGTTAAGTATTGAACATGTGTTATTCACATGATGGCCATTTTTGTCATTTTACCTACAACACATACCAACAAAAACATTTCATGCCTCAGAGGACGGATCGGAGGGCATGTCATAAGGTAGTAATTTTAAGAAATAGATGCAAATCTGCATTATCCTCCTTTTACATTCGTTCGATACCATTTATCAAAATCTCGTCCTACATGCGTTGTGCGATGTTCTTGGGGAACCTTGGATCCCCAAGGACCAACCACTACGTCCAAAGTATTATCGAAGTTTATTGGTTTCATCCTGCTTTGGAGTAATAAAGGGTTTTGCCTTGAATCCCATCATTGAGGTACCACACCCCTCGCACATACATTTTCATAATTGTTAACACTCTCGAAATATATGTTAGTGTACATTTTCAAGTAAATTCGATTTTTATACATTTGACCCATTACAGAAGGATAAGCATGCGTATAGTCCGTGTCGAAAAGGATGGTCTCTCAAACAAACACATAGAAGACACCTTGGTACACTAGGAACTCTTGATGCAACCACGGATTTTTTTTATGAAATCTTAAAGCTTGTCCCAAAAACATTTTTAATCATCAACTTTCTCATCATGCTTTTCTTCAATTTAATCCTTATTTCACTTGTACTTTCAGAAGTTCTGCCGACACATTACCAACTAAATAGTAAGAAAACTTATTATATTTCCCATCCCTTAAATTATTTCTCAATATAAAATAATTTATCATATAGACAAAAACCCAAAATAGCAATCACAAAATACTTTAATAATTTTGTTTCTTAACACGTTCAATTTTTAAGACAAATATAATATTATTTTATAGAACTACGGGTGTGAAAAGTTTAAGCCGATCGCAATCATGATAATACTAAAAGTCAACTTGTATGAATTTATATATATCAAGCTCGAGATCGCATTTCATGCATTATGATTGGACTTAGGGTGAACGGAGCCGAGCCAAGCCTGACGCTACTTGAGATCGACTTGTTAAACTTTTAAGAGCTCGAGCTTGATAGAACATATATCGGAGACAATTATTGCAAGATTTTCACCTGAATTATAAATAGTATGCATGCTTATGCTGTTATTGAACAAGACCTTAATGTGATTGGATATGTATTATTGAATTTTGTATGATCCCTCCCCCGTTAGAGTGGGGGAGAGGGGTCAGGGAGGGTGGCGGGGAGGTGATTTCAACGTTGACAGCAGTGATAATTCCTTTATGATTTTCATCAGTCGATGTTGGTGCATATGTCTGTTGACTTCGTCTTGTATCGAGTCATGCAACTAGAATAGATAGACCAAGACACGTTGTACGAGAGAAACGGGAAACAGACCTGAACCAGCCACCTCACACTAAGTGGCTAGGCCACCTCCACGAGGTGACCAAGTTCATGGGGTCTGGACAGGTCGTGCGACCTGGACCAGCTCGTGTGGATTGGTTCGTGCGGTCTGGCATCTCCTATATATATGTGGTTTTGGGTATTCATTTAGAGAACTTTTTGGATTCCGGTAGCGAAGCTCTGCCGAAGTGTCATCAGCTCGTGTAACTTTGTCAAATCAATACAATCGACATTTAAAGTGATTCTACGTGCAAATCTAGCTGTTATAACATCAATACGTTTGATTCCGCCTTTCGTATTGATCGAGAACTTTTTTGATCGACTCATTTGATCGAATCCCGATCCTACAAGTGGTATCAGAGCTTAGGAGGAAGAGTTCTTACCATTTCAGCTAATTTTCACCGATAAATCTGATTTCTACTCACTTTCTACTCGTTTTTCTCAAAATTAACCGTGAATTCATGGTTAAAATGGTCCGAATTTCACATATAACACGTAAAACATCGTTTTTGAACAAATTTGGACCAAATTACACCAAAAACTGATTAAAATTTGATAAAACCGTGGAGTTCTGGACTTAGATATCCCAAACGAGTTGAAAACTTGCTGAAACAAGGTGAAAAAGTGTTCAATTTGCATGAAAAATGGACCAGATTGTTTGATTCTTGGACCAGATCGTTTAAAATATGCCCAAACCGTTTGAGAAACACCCAGATCGTGTGAAAAGATTCCAGGTCGTTTGAAATTGGGCTCCAGGTCGCACGGCCTGAATTCAAGTTATGAGAAAAGTTTCCAGATCGTTTGAAAGTGTCTCCAGGTCGCACGGTTTGAAAAACCAGAACGTACGGGGTGGTCAAATCGCTTAAAATTTCCAGATCGCTTGAGTTCAGGTTGTGCCAACTTCCTGGTCGTTTGAACTAATTCTTCCAGGTCGTGTGGTTTGAGGCTTCCAGCTCGTTCCAAACCCTCAGATCTTTTGAAAATTCTGTTATTGTGAATTATCGATACCGAAACATGGAAAACGAATTCTATAACGCGTTCAGTACTACCTCAGCTACTGCAAGTTCAGTTGCTCAGAACGTAAACATGGAAAATGAAATGGGAACGTTGCAGAAACCCCCAAAGTTGATGACCATTGAAGAATATTACAGTTGGCAAGAACGGTTCGAAAACTAGGTTCAAGCAAATCATCTAATGTCTTGGGTTTGTATTGAAACTAAGTACGTTCGACCTCGTTCTGATATGGGAATTATAAAGATTATTTCTGAATTTTCGGATAAAGAGAGAGAGAGATCTACAAGGCAGAAAAAATGATGAGCAGTTTACTACAACAAGCTGTGAAAGAAGACATTTTCGTATTACTTCAACATGATGGTAGTGCACGTTCGATTTGGGAAGCACTTCGCACAAAATTCGAAGGAAGTACGGAGATGATCAAGAATAAAAAATCATTATTAAAGAAAGAATTTGAATTGTTTTCAAGTTTGCCAGGTGAAACTACAAAGACTCTTATTGAGAGATATTGTCATTTAGTGCGTTCAATGACCCGGTTGGATATCAATAAAGATCGAGAGGAATGGGTTGAAAAATTAGCCGATGCTTTACCTCAAACTGAATGGGGTACATATCTTATGATTTTGAAGAATACCGGAGAGTTTGATAGATTGTCAATTGCTCAATTCATTGAAAAACTTGAAGGACAAGATCTTGAACAACAAAAGATCGCTAGAATGAACAATTCAAGTGGTCAACAAGATATCAAGATGTATTTCAAAGGTAATGTTCAAAATGTTGAAGCTAGTCCAAAGATCCAGACCGCTTTCAGTGCAGAAAACTCATCTGGATCACTCAATCAAAGTTCAATCAACAACAGTGGATTTTCTTCATATCCGATTGTTAATCCTAATGTTCAACTTCAAATTATCAGTCTCAAAGCTCAAAAAATGGTAATGGTCATGTGCTACAATGCAACATCGCGTTGCATCTTCAGAATGGTCAGAATTTCTCTGAAGAAGTCGCTAAAGGTCATATGGCATTACTAGTTACCGTGTTAGAATCATATGAGAGTTTGGTTGCGGGAAGGATCGGAAATCCTATGTTAACAAAAGAGGATTACGATCAGATTGATGCTGAGGAAATGGAGCTAATGGATATTAAGTGGTGTTTAGCGAGCGTGTTGAGGAGAGCTGAGAAATTTAAGCAGATTACCGGAAGAGATGACTTACGTGATGCTAATGTTTCTACTTTAGGTTTTGATAAGTCTAAAGTTACTTGTTTTTGGTGCAGGGAAAAGGGACATTTCAAGAGGGAATGTACCAACCGAGAAGCAGGTGGAGCTTAGAATCCTTTCGGGAACAATGAATATTATCGGAAAGCAATATATCATCAGGTAGCTCAACAACCGTCATCATCCCGTACTATTCCGATTGAAGATGGAAAGAAGAAAGCTTGTATTACTATGCCTCCAGAACAAGAAGATGAAAGATTGCCAGAGGGATTTAGCTGGGACAAATATATTCCGGCTGAAAGTAACTCAAAGTTTAGATCATTTGTTGCACAGATCATTCAAGAGCCAGAGTTGATGAAAGAATGGAAGGATGTATTTGCAAATGATAAGTGGACACTCACCCCAAGAGTTCCCAGGTAAGAGTGACTGGTCCGATACTGCGGATTTGTTCGAACACTCTAGCCTTAGACAGAAGACCCAGGGTACAGGCACCCACCCTTCCAGTTTGCACGTGTTCACATTATATAGACCAAACTTTGACGAGATTTTGAAAACTTAGAGGGTTCAAAACCTTATAATAAATAATCCTAGAACAGATGATTAGTTTACAAAGCATATTCAAAATTTATGTTCTTGGTGTGGTTGTCACCTAAGGATAAGTGACGGTATTGTTTTAAGATCTAAACACAAGATAACTTGTGTTAGGGTCCTAGGAAGGTCATAGACTAGGTCAAAGCGTTACTAATAATCTAATTCCCTATATCCATTGGCTCTGATACCAACTTTTCTGTCACACCCCGACCACGTAAAACAACAAAACGTGGCGGAAACGTCGAGGAGTGTTGTAACAGAATCATTGTTTCACAACCATGGGTTAAACAGTTTCGTTTTATTGAATTAAATGTATTTCATTACATTGGAATTAGAAACAAAACATGAACAAATAGACTTCCATTGTTATTAAGTCACTAAGGCCTCATCCATTCCTATGTGAGCGTACACAAATACCATCATCAAACATCATCAACTATTGTACCTGAAACACATGTGAAAATACGTCAGCATAAAAATGCCGGCGAGTACATAGGTTTTATATGAGTGTCAGATTCATGGCTCGTTTTACATGTTGCAATACTTATTTAAAAACCTTATTTTGAAAAGTATAGTATTGCGACATAATTAACCAACTCAAATCAAATTGGATATGATTTATAAAATCTCGTAGCCATGATTCTTAACTCCAAAACATTGTTTTATTAAATCAAATTGTAAAACATCTCGTAGAAACTCGTTAATAAAACTCGTATGGTTATATTATTCAGAAAACATCATTGTGTGACATCATTTCAAAATCGTTTACCCAAGTGATCTAGATAACGCAACGATATATAATGTGTTAAAAGCACTTATATATAGGAAGTACCAGCGGCGTATCCACCATGCTTTAAACACATTACACCCGCCCTGTTACCTAATCACTTTCCTAACCCAATGGTTCAGACAGTTACAAATGGTTCACATATGTCAAATTGTTACAAATGGTTCATATCAATCAAATGATTACAAATGTTTCACATACATCCAACGATTACAAATGGTTCTCATACATCCCATGATTACAAATGGTTCCCATACATCGAATGGTTACAAGTGATTCACATCATTGAGTGGTTACAAATGGTTCTCATAAATCAAAGGTTACAAAATGGTTCAAGCAGTTCAAAATGTAAAACAATGGGCTATCATGTTAAGTGAACATACATAGCAAAACATAATGAAGTCATGTACTAATAGTGTACTAATGGACATAGCAAGTATATGATATGAAAACATGGAAAGCATGAAAGTAACAAGTAGGCACATGTGTTCCACCCCAAAACAGTTGAAAACAGTAAAAGAGGGGACTATGTACTCACTTGAGGGTGCTTAGAAGTCTTGAACAACAACCAAGCAAAGCTAGAGGGATCACAGAATCAAACGGCACCTAATATAGGTAACTATGTTAATAAACGGACCTCATCGGAGGATCGGGTAGCATGAGGGTTCGTAAACCATATGAGTGTAAGAAATCATGCAATATGGTTTAACAAAGCCTACATACTAAAACGAAACCTATGCTAAGTGCTTACGACCCATTACGACTCGTTAAGATAGCTTACGCTACTTTAACGCGTCGTTCCCGTAAAACGTGTTCGGAATGCCTAACTAGTCCTATGACAAGTATTATATGCCTTAACATGTCTAATAATGTTACCTAATCAGTTTAGATGTCAAAATTTAGGTTACATATGCTTAAAATGAATTTATGCGCAAAAAAAGGGCATTTTGGAAATTTTCCTAAGGCATATAAACTACCTATCATACAACTACTTAAACGAAGTGACCATAAGGTATAACCTCAGAAGGTTATTCCCTATACAACTATGGTCACTAAACATGTTTGGTCGGATCCTAATGATCGACCAAACGGGTCTAGTTCGAAAGTCTAAGCGGTTGTTTAGACCGCTTGACTTACGACTCTACACAAGCACTAAACTAAAAGTGACGAGCTAAACATGCTAAAACATGTTTAGTTAAGTTAGAAACAGGTTTGGTATCAAAACAAACGGTTTTGATACCTAAAAGTAGTTTGGTTACAAAATACGCAAGAATACGCATTTTGGCCGAAACTACGACTCGTCATACGCCTAAATAACGTGGTAATCAGTAGGCATAGTCATAAGGGACTATCACCATCGTGATTACGCTCACATTATGAAGTTCAAATGAACTTCGTATTGACCATAAACTGGTCAATGCAGAAAGTCAAACACACGCTAAAAATGCATAAAAGAACGAAAGAGGACTTACAAAAGGTCCAATGAGGTTTGATCCAATTTATTCTCAGGTATGAAGTGCAAGACTTCAACTTAGAGAATGAAAATCAGATCAAATGTGAGTTTGAGAGCAAAGGGGGTGGGGTTTATATAGTTTTTGCACAACCGTTAAGATCGTTCATCGTAAAACGAGCTTCGATCTCATCCGTACACATGTGCCCATGGTTTTGTGAAACCATGGGAGCCCCTAGTTTCATTAAAACCATGTGCAAATGAGGGGAACAGCTGGAACAAGCTGGAATTTAGAATTTTCATTTTGGTCCCTTCCTAAGATAACTATGGCAGAATGTCAATTTTGGTCCCTGAATGTGCAAAACATGGTTTTTGATGCATTTTTGACACGTTTAAGCCCCGTTAATCCCATTTCAAGGCTCTAAAATGAAGTTAAAGTATAGGGAACATGAAACATGCTCAAAAATATCTCGGATGTCGGTTCGTTTGGTCGTACGGTTGCGTTGTTCGGTGAATTACGAAGAAACACGAACGAATGCGAAAAACGATCCAAATTACGCGACGAATGGAATTTTATCATGCCAATCACTAAAATAAAATATTTTAATGATTACATAAAGTTTTAGATGTCTGGATGTATTCAGAACGTAAGATATGCGCGAAAATGCAAACTTATGCACTTTTTGACGCTTTTAGTCCCTGAATGACCAAAAAGTTTATTTTAGCACACCGAACCCCTCAAAGCCTATTTTTAAGCTATGTAAAGGATATTTAGGGTATGTTTAACTTATGGTCATGTTCCGGAATATTCGTTACAGTACAAATCAGCATACTTTCGCAGTTTGTCGAAATTAGTCCCTGTAAGCGAATAAACTTGATTTTGCCACACCAAACCCTCCAAAACTTATTTCTAAGTTATGTAAAGGTTATTTAAGGTATGTTAAGCCTATTTCACTATTCCGGAGTGTTCGTTGCATTAAACTGGTTATATTTGCGCATCAGTGCGCGTATAACCTTCTAGAAAGCGATTTAAAGCTTGAAATCGAACAAGAATTGATATGTGCAAAAGATACACATACTTATACAAATACCAAGTATGAAATACAATATTTCATTGGTTTGGTATTTGTTTGATGGTCGCAGAGGGACAGGTGTCACAGTGATGATGTCTAAACAGAAGGCCATCAATCACTATATTGATGAGTGTGCAAAGTTGAAGCAAGAATTAGAGACTGAAAAGATTGAAAATGAAAGAATCAGATGATTGCTAATGAGTTACTCAAGTTCTGATTACTTGATTGATAGAATCTATCCGACAGTAGCAGGCTTTGAATCCTTTCAAGTTAAGAAGTCGGAAGATACGGATACTGGTAAGAAACAAAGTGCAAATTATAACAAGTGTCCGCCTCCGATCTGGGAAGGTTATTCTCCCAGAAAACCAAATTCGGAACAAGTCGAAAAGGCAGTCAATATAAAGTTAAAATCTGAAACAACTGATGAGTTACCAGACAACATTGACGTCACATTCACATCGTCTGACACTGATCATGAGTTTGAGTTAATAAAGAAAGTGGTCGATCAGGTGTTGGATAAGGACGAGGATTCAGAGTCAAAGTCTGAATCTGTGAGTTCGAGTTCATCAGTCAACAGTTCGAGTTCATCGGTCAAGAGTAGTCATAATAAAGAGATTCCAAAAACAGAAAATAGTTTGAATGATGAACCAATCAGAGTGGTATATACTTTGAATGATTCAGACAAATTATATTTTGATTAGGAATTTCCAATTAAAAATGTGAAAATTGAAAATATTAAACCAGTTTTTAAATTGATAAAAATAAAGTTTTCAGAAATAAAAGATAAAATGAGATTTTCAAAACCTAAATATACTTCTAGAGTTCAACAACGTTTAAACAAGAAGAAAGGTTTCGGTCTAGGTCATCAAAAGAAACCGAATCATAAAAGCAATTTCAAAAAGAAGGGGTTGGGTTTTGATGTTGAAAATAATCAAAATATTAAAGATTTTAAATCAAAAACTGTATTTGTTTCAGGGGCAAGTTCTGAAGAAGAGAAAAAGAGCTCATTCTGGAAGCAATCGAACAAAGTGTTTCTTGCAGAAAAACAGAAACTTGAGAAGAATGAAGCTAATCAGAAAAATGAGACAAGAACCTATTACCAATGCAAAGAAGTTGGTCACATCGCCTGAAACTGTCCAAAGGCAACCAACACACAACAGGGAGTGTCTTCTAAACTCAAAGAAAAAGTTGTTGATAAAACTGAACCACCAACTGAAAAATCTAAAATGTTTAAAAATTCAACATATGAAGTTGGTGAGTGTTCTAAAAGGTTTTAAAAAAGAAGAGTGAATCTTAATAACCAAACGTGGGTTGTTAAGAAATCAGAGGTTAAATTTGGCGATTAAACTGACTCGTCAAAGTCAGAGGAGCCACAAGATGAGCAAAAAAGAGAAAAGTCAGTACCTCCAATGGATGATGTCAACTTTCCACCATTGCGGGCTGCAAATTTAAAATCAAAATTTGGAAAAGTGGAAATTTCGAATCAATTCTATTCTGAAAAGAGAGAATTCGATGTCGAAAAGGCTTTCAATGGGAAAGTAAAACATATTTTTGTAAAAATGGTCGATGGTATGGCCAAAGGGGTAAAAGAATTTTACGAATCAAAGAGGAGAACTTACACACCGAGTGAAAATAACTCGGATGCACCCAAGGCTGGTCAGGCTTGGGTATCAGCATTCTTTGTTTGAAATCCTGACTTGCCGGAGCTCCCAAGTTGGTAATCATGGAGCATGAATCAGCATCATTCTTGAAAAATGTTTCTGTGAAAAATCTTCAAGTGATAGTTTTTACAAGTGGTTGAAAGAAAAAAGTGATGAATGAATCCCCATGATGTGTGAAATCAACAAAACTAATTTTCCAAAAAAACCATTTTGATTAAAACAAACTTAAGTGTTTTGAAATCATAATGGGAAAATAGTTTGTTGTCAGGTGGAGTTCTGATTGTTTAAGCCAAGAGAATGGAGAATTGAAGCAATTCACATCAGTTTGTCATTTTATTTGTACAAGTTTATTGCTTTTACTTTCAAATTTTCCCGGAAAATAAAAAAATTGAAACATATTTTTGATTTTAGGGGGAGTAAAAAATTGTAATTTTGAAAATTTAAAAATCTAAAAACATGATAAAATCCAAAAACCAAAAACATCGAAAAATCAAAAATGAGTTTTGTTGTGAAAAAGAGGAAATTATAGTACATCAGTGGACTATCACAGTATGCTAAAGAAATGGAAAGTTAAAATGTGATAAACGGTTTCACTGATGATATGCCAGTAGGTTTTTACACGCTTAGTAGATTGTTTTCGAGATATAAACCTAAATAACAAATACTTACTTATCACGTGGGGAACATCTCTCGGATAAATAGGTAACCCATGAAATCTTGTTTGAAGGGTTTTCTATTTCTGACATACTAGGTCTTTGTGTGTGATGATATTTGGGGTATTATACCAGGACTTCTGATTTTGCGGGAGCAATAGCCTAGTCCTCGTATAATACTCTGCACTGCTTTAATCATAAAGCCCACCCTCAGCATAAAAAATGATGAAACATTGAAAAATGCTAATCATGTGCTGTTGAAGAAAAGATCCCCAAACGGGACACACCTAAAGTCGAGCCATCATCTCTTTGTCGGAACGGAAGTTCTAACCTGAGCTCTCATGGCCTCGCATTACCCGTTTACAGATATCATTAGTGTACATTCACTTGTAAGACTGAATATAGGAGTCTGGATACAGGAGTATATTCTTAGGTGGGACACGCGAATAAGTTAAGTCCATTAAAACACTAATCTCGTATCTAGAATCAATTGAATTTTGTGTGAAAATTTATGTGGATCAGTATACTGACAATCTAAGTGAATCATTTAGAACTTAAAGTGTTTAAAGCTCAATGGTACTAGTCATTTGTCATTGACTGATATGATCTTCTTACACAAACTCACAAAAAGATAACTGTATATAGTTTATTTCCCAAAATCCAAAAAGATTTTCAATATGTTTTAGCATAAAATTTTGAAAATTCAAAAAGATTTTGTTTCATCTTATTTTCGACAACTAATGTTTGAAAGTTGATTTTCAAAATTCCAAGTGCTGAACATGATGAACAACAAGGTTTGGGAGAGTTTGTTTGAAATGACAAATGAATTTGAAATGATTAAATGGTTCATTAATTTGAAACCAAATTTGTTTTTACAAGTGAATAATCAGAGTTCATCTATGTCAAAATTGTCTATCTTGCAAAGGTGTCTAGATGATTAGACTATGAATGTGTTTAAAATGAAAAACCTTATGTTTTGGGTAGAGTATCTGCTGGTAAAAAGCTTTGAAAGAGCTAGGTTTCGGCTCCTGGCGATTTTCCGCATAAGCATATGCAGATTAGAGCCAGGTTTCCGATCCAAAGCCTGCAGATAGGGAATTCCAAACTGCGATCCCAGCTTATTGAAAGGGGGAGTCTGAAGACGTAAGAGCCAGATTCAGATCTTGGAATAACGTTTAAGATAGAAGCTGCTAATGTTGATTAATGAATCAAGAGATCTGATCAAGAGAATTAGAAAGTTCGAAGAGTAAGGTTGAGATTTTGAAAGAGTAAGAGAGAGATTGATAAAGATGCGTACAATGGAGAATACTTTGGAAAGAGCGTGAAGACCGATCAAGACTGAAGACTCAATACACTGAAGACTCATCATCATCCAAGGGGGAGTTTGTTAGTGCATATGTCTGTTGACTTCGTCTTGTATCGAGTCATGTAACTAGAATAGATAGACCAGGACACGTTGTACGAGAGAAACGGGAAACAGGCCAGGACCAGCCACCTCACACGAAGTGGCTAGGCCACCTCGCACGAGGTGACCAAGTTCATGGGATCTGGCCAGGTCGTGCGACCTGGACCAGCTCGTGTGGACTGGTTCGTGCGGTCTGGCATCTCCTATATATATGTGGTTTTGGGTATTCATTTAGAGAACTTTTTGGATTCCGGTAGCGAAGCTCTGCCGAAGTGTCATCAGCTCGTGTAACTTTGTCAAATCAATACAATCGACATTTAAAGTGATTCTACGTGCAAATCTAGCTATTATAACATCAATACGTCTGATTCCGCCTTTCGTATTGATCGAGAACTTTTCTAATCGACTCATTTGATCGAATCCCGATCCTACAGTCGACTTCATTACAAATTCAAACTCTTTTCATATTTTCCATTTTTTTTTATTTCCAGTTCCTTTTAAAAATTAATTTCAAATTCCAATTCTTTGGAGATACTCAAGTTCCTTAAAAAAAATTCCATGCAAACACACCCAAACGTGTCTAGAAGCCAGAAAGGCAAAGCCATCCTCGAGAACTCTCAAAAAAATTTAGGCCCTCGGCAACAAAAAGAATTAGGGCTAAAATTGTGGTTAAGGGGAAATGAATTAAAATAATAAAACCTTAGTGGATGCATACACTATATATATATATATATATATATATATATATATATATATATATATATACATACATATATATATATATAGAGTTAATTGCCTGGATGGTCCATGTGATTTCACGTTTTTCACGTTTAGTCCCCATATTTTAGAAATAGCATGTATGCTCCCTGTGGTTTTCTCGATTGTTACTTGGGTAGTCCCCTAACTAGATGGTGGTTAATTTTTCTAGTTAAGTTGATGAGAAATGATTATATTACCCTCCCCACCCACCCACTCACCTCTCTAGTTAATTTTTTAGAAAACCACCACAGCTCCTCCATAACATCCACCTTCACCGCCTGCCACCACCATCTTCCCCACCCCTCCTTCCCCATAGCTGGAAAACCTCCGACCACCGCCCCCTTTTCCGTCCAAAGGCATCAGGTTATACAACTGTTTTGAATACAACAGGGAGCCAGAACCAATGCATCGACTACTCCCACGCAAGTCATCAACAAGCTCTTAATGCAGTTGTTCCTTTGGAGTTGCTGCAGGTGCACCATAATAAGAGAACCCTACCACATCAACATCACACCACACACCTCCAGGTCCCTGTTCACCCTTTTTATTTATATGGTAAAATTCAAAACAATATAAATCCAAAAACAAAAACAGATAAACAACCTCAAGAGCAGATGGCAGACACTGAATGTGAGTGAGCCACTGTCTATGACACTTGCATGCCACAAACACAAGAATGGCAGGTATATCGGTTATGTAACGCCTCATATTTCCGTATTTCTATGCTTTTAGAAAATTCGTGTTCGTTTTATATGTTTAGAACCACAGTCGAAATCAAAACGAAAAACGGATAAAATGACAAACAAACGCGGCCAAAATCGACTACCGACATCATTTCACGAAACTTTTGATCCTAACATAATGTTTTACGACATTCTATGAGGTTCGGGTGCGAAAACGGGTCTTGAAACGTAATTGGGCCGCTAATGGGCTTTAGGCACAATCCACTTGAAACCCTAAAACTATAAATGCATCTCATCTTCCACACAAGTAACCCTAGCCCCCTTCTACCCTTTCACTCAAACCTCTGCATCTCTTTACACTCCAGCAACCAGAGCCGAAGTCCGGCGAGCTCCGACGACCCCCCTCTCTCCGATCAAGCACCACCATGACCCTCCTCCTCGCCCTCTCACTCGAAAGAAAAAAAAAGTCTGCAAATCCTTTGAAGCTCTTCGGAGAGAAACCGAAGTGACCAGAGACCTTCGCCGGAACCGGGGAACTCGAGTCGGAAAACTGAAGACATTGTCAGTATATCTATCTCCGTATTCTCTTTCTTCTTTTACCATCTTTCACTTTGATCAAGGTTTAAAACTTAAAATTGAAACTACCGTATTCAAACATCACTGAGATGGGGTATATCAATTCGTTTTGGATTTAGTAAGGAAGACGATGATACGAAACCGTCGCCGACATTCACATCGGAGTTATACGGACTTCCACGAACCACCTATACGTCCGGCGGAGTTTTGCAAGAGCGTCGGAGCCGCCGGAGATCGGAGAACAACCGGATTTACGGCCAAACTCGGTTCCTGTTGTTTCGGTATACCTTGCTCTCTTCAATTCAGTTTTTTTTTTTCACTATTTCTCCTTACATAACAACTACTTAATGTTAAATCAGACTCAAAATATATAATAAAAAATGGTTTGTCACTTGAACTGTTAGTTGTTAAGTAATAAATATGAACTTAGAAAGAAACCATAAATGTATCCCTTTTAATAAATGATCTCTTTACATTTTTAAAGGAAAATCGATTCAACAATTTGAAATTTGATTGTAAATAGGGTGGGTTAAATGAGAAAGATGAGTTGTAGAGATAGGAGTGATGAAGTTAGACTTTTAAGAGTTTTCATCCAACCTTTTGTTTGGCATCATAAATTTATTATTATTTAAATTATCCCTTTACCATATAACGTGAGTTTATATGCTAATTGTATTTTTACTCAAATATATCTTTTATATTCTTACATTAGATGTATTATATCGAGTATTTTTAAACCGAAAAACCCGGTACCCCTAATATGTCACCGATTATATATTTGGGGATATTTTCAGTTAAATCCTTTTTAGATCTTTTTTTCTTTAATGGCACTTTTACTTTTAATTGTGAGTTTATGCTAAATCCTTAATAAAAACCCATAAATCCAATAATAATAAATGGTTTTTATTTTGATTTGTTTTCTTTATAACAATACCCCTAAATTAATAGCAGAGAGGAATTATCAATTATAATTCTTTTATATCAATAAATTTTATTAATGATAAAATATAATATACGAATGATTAATATGTAGATCCTAAATATTAAGGAATTTTATATCTAACATAAATATTAACTAGATCGATACGTGACATTTTAACATCTAGGATAAATCGTTCGTAATTTCAAGGAATCTCCAAATACGCAACCAATGTGAGCATACCCGATCCCTTTTTTTGTGCTTTATTACCTTTGCGATGCAATACATGTACTTATTATCAAACATACAATTCTACGTGTTATACTTGTAATCTAACGTGTTATACTTGTAAACCAACGTGCTATACTTGAAATCATACGTGCTTAAATCTATATGCTTATACGTAGTCATTACCATGAAAGATTTGTTCAAAATGTTTTCCTATATTTATATTTAAACTTGTATGCTCGCCAATGCTTTTTGTGTTGAACTATGCTTTAACATGTATTGCAGGTTGACGATATAATTAAAGATGCAAGGAATCTAGTAGGATTGCCTAGAAATACATTTAAAACTTCAATACTTGTTATTTTGTAACTTACTTTCAAACTTGTTGTATCGTGTTTTTCAAATCATGTACTAAATTATTATCAATGAAATGAAAGTTTATTACTTGAATATTTGTTGTATGTTTATTTCAAGCAATGTAAAAACAATTAATAAATTCTTGTCATCAATAGCGTTATGAAGTCTCTTGCAATCTAGTGTTCGTCTCATCCCGATGTTTCCGCCATCGGTTGGGGTGTGACAGATTGGTATAAGAGCCATAACTATAGGGAATTAGGTAGAATTGTCATTTTCCACCTAGTCTATAGTCTATGTACCAAAACTTGACCATTCCTGATTCTTGCTTAATATGAATTTCTCCTTATTTGCTTCGACCTCTTTGTTTTGTCTAAATATACAATGTGCCTTTTCTAACACATTTTACGCAATAAATAGCTTGAAGACACTCATATTCCACAATCGAAATAACTCATCAAAATAGGGGTGATTCCCGCCTTTGGTGACGAATTTCAATCCACCTTACATGTTATTTTGCAAGAAATTTACCATCAAGTTAGGAGTGACATCCATATCTTGATGGGAATTCCCACTTCATATTCTAGTGGATCCCTGTTGACGACTCGAAATTATATCTTGTTTCGTTCAGTAAGCCACATTTTGGGGACGAAATTGTCAAGCTAGGATTGATATCCACACCTTGATGACTAGTCCCACTCTTCAATTTTCAATCTCGCCAAAGTTCCGTATCTTCCATCAAATTAGGGACGTGTATTAACTGGAAGGGTAAAATACCATTAATCGCCTGGAGACGAGAGTATTATACCTTTTAGACCAAAGCATGTCTCCCTAATTCAAAAGGTCTTACGATTCACTTTGGAATAGTCGAAGTTTCTTAACCCGAAACGCTCCAATACTTACCAAGTCTCTCTTTTACGATATCTTAATTTCTATACAATTTAATACTTATTACCACGTTCATAAAAAAATCAACGTTATACTAGAATCGATTTTATGCACAACACACTTCACAATTCCAAAATTCAAAATTTATTTCACAACAATTCGATACATGCATACTAATACGTTATACTTGGTTCGGGATTGCTGGGATATTCTTATGTGATAAACTGGTCATTAACTTCGTAAGAAGCCACACCTTAACATATATAGTGCTTTTGTAGCACTGTAGGAGTAATGCACCGCCACATGGATTTGTGGTAATGTTAAGTCATTCATTCATACTAGCGGGAGCGATGGGTTGACAACTTGTCATTAACTTCGTAAGAAGCCACACCTTAACATGTATAGTGCTTGTGTAGCACTATAGGAGTAGCGCACCACCAAATGGATTTGTGGTCATGTTAAGTCATACATTCATACTAGCGGGAGCGATGGTTTGACCTGTTTATTCACATGCCAGCAATGCGTTAATCTTGTTAACTAAGTATGTCATGTGGTTTATTCAAAGATTTACTCATACCCATACTTAAACTCTGTACTCTCATACTTAAATACAATCATGCATGCATACTTAAAATTTTATACGCTATCATTATCACTCGTAATACGTTAATATACCCTGACCCGTACACGACTAGTACAACCTATGCGGACCATGCACAAACCAAAATAATCATGGATGCATACGGGATTATATTGGTAGGCGCATGAAAACCATAGTAGGTTCTACTGTGTACCATGACACGAAACGTAACACGACATCGAATAACGAAACAGACGTAACATGGTACGAACATAGTGGATACGCCGCCAGTACTTCCTATATATAAGTGTTTCAACCATATTACCAAACTTTCGTAAAAACGTGCCATGAGAAATTCGGTGTTTCCCCATACCTCATTGAATACAAACTTTGATCACACACCACCTATTTCTCGGTTATACCTAAACGTACTTCAAAAATGCCATCTTTTCCCAAAAGTCTTCCTCTTAAATAAGTTTCGAGACGAAATTTTCTAAAGTAGGGGAGACTGTAACGCCTCGTATTTCCGTATTTCTATGCTTTTAGAAAACTCATGTTCATTTTATATTTTTAGAACCACAGTCGAAATCAAATAAAAAACGGATAAAAAAAATGACAAACCAACGCAACCAAAATCGACTAACGACATCATTTCATGAAACTTTTGATCCTAACATAATCTTTTACGACATTTTAAGAGGTTCGGGTGCGAAAACGGGTCTTGAAACGTAATTGGGCCGCTAATGGGATTTAGGCCCAATCCACTTGAAACCCTAAAACTATAAATGCATCTCATCTTCCACACAAGTAACCCTAGCCCCCTTCTACCCTTTCACTCAAACCTCTGCATCTCTTTACACTCCGGCAACCTGAGCCGAAGTTCGGCGAGCTCCAGCGACCCCCTAATTCCGATCAAGCACCACCATGACCCTCCTCCTCGCCCTCTCACTCAAAAGAAAAAAAAAGTCTGCAAATCCTTTAAAGCTCTTCGGAGAGAAACCGAAGTGACCAGAAACCCTCGCCGGAACCGGGGAACTCGAGTCGGAAAACTGAAGAGGTTGTCAGTATATCTATCTCCGTATTCTGTTGCTTCTCTTACCGTCTTTCAGTTTGATCAAGGTTTAAAACTTAAAATTGAAACTACTGTATTCAAATATCACCGAGATGGGGTATATCAATTCGTTTTGGATTTAGTAAGGAAGAAGATGATACGAAACCGTCGCCGACATGTTTACATCGGAGTTATACGGACTTCCACGGACCACCTGTACGTCCACCAGAGTTCTGCAAGAGCTTCAGAGCCGCCGGAGATCGGAGAACAACCGGATTTACGGCCGAACTCGGTTCCTGTTGTTTAGGTATACCTTGCTCTCTTCAATTCAGTTTATTTTTTTTTCACTATTTCTCCTTACAAAACAACTACTGTAATGTTAAATCAGACTCAAAATATATAATAAAAAATGGTTTTCACTTGAACTGTTAGTTGTTAAGTAATAAATATGAACTTAGAAAGAAACCATAAATGTATCCCACTTAATAAATGATCTCTTTACATTTTTAAAGGAAAATCGATTCAACAATTTGAAATTTGATTGTAAATAGGGTGGGTTAAATGAGAAAGATGAGTTGCAGAGATGGGAGTGATGAAGTTAGACTTTTAAGAGTTTTCATCCAACTTTTGTTTGGCATCATAAATTTATTATTATTTAAATTATCCCTTTACCATATAACGAGAGTTTATACGCTAATTGTATTTTTACTCAAATATATCTTTTATATTCTTACATTAGATGTATTATATCGAGTATTTTTAAACCGAAAAACACGGTACCCTAATATGTCACCGATTATATATTTGGGGATATTTTCGGTTAAATCCTTTTTAGATCTTTTTTTTCTTTAATGACACTTTTACTTTTAATTGTGAGTTTATGCTAAATCCTTAATAAAAACCCATAAATCAAATAATAATAAACGGTTTTTATTTTGATTTGTTTTCTTTATAACAATACCCCTAAATTAATAGCAGAGAGGAATTATCAATTATAATTCTTTTATATCAATTAACTTTATTAATGATAAAATATAATATACGAATGATTAATTTGTAGATACTAAATATTAAGGAATTTTATATCTAACATAAATATTAACTAGTTCGATACGTGACATTTTAACATCTAGGATAAACCGTTCGTTCGCTCTATTGGATTTCTCCAATCCTTACTCGTGCGTAATTTCAAGGAATCTCCAAATACGCAACTAATGTGAGCATACTTATCCCTTTTTTTATGCTTTATTACCTTTGGGATGCAATACATGTACTTATTATCAAACATACAAATCTACGTGTTATACTTGTAATCCAACGTGTTATACTTGTAAACCAACGTGCTATACTTGAAATCATACGTGCTTAAATCTATATGCTTATACGTAGTTATTACCATCAAAGATTTGTTCAAAACGTTTTCCTATATTTATATTTAAACTTGTATGCTCGTCAATGCTTTTTGTGTTGAACTATGCTTTAACATGTATTACAGGTTGACGATATAATTAAAGATGCAAGGAATCTAGTAGGATTGCCTAGAAATACATTTAAAACTTTAATACTTGTTATTTTGTAACTTACTTTCAAACTTGTTGTATCGTGTTTTTCAAATCATGTACTAAATTAGTATCAATGAAATGAAAGTTTATTACTTGAATACTTGTTGTATGTTTATTTCAAGCAATGTAAAAACAATTAATAAATTCTCGTCATCAATAGCGTTATGAAGTTTCTTGCAATCTAGTGTTCGTCTCATCCCGATGTTTCCACCATCGGTTGGGGTGTGATAGGTTAGTACCCCGCATCTAATTCGGAACCCAATTGCAGTCCCGAGACTGCACCTGCGCAAGTTGGTTGTACCTTGGTTAGTAAACCATCCCGTCTCTTTTTGCTTCTTCTGTCTCTTTTCGCTTCTTGATGTTTTCAAATCGTTGTTGAAGCTGTGTCCCACATGAAGAAGCAAATACATTATCAAAGCTTACAAAACTAAAGTAAGGAAAACAATTATGTATATCACAAGAGTCTTATAAGTAGTTAAAAAAGATCTACATTAGAGAGTTGGAATTACAAAGTTGCGATTTTGCATCACTTAAATAAGTATCTATGATGCGATTAATAGAACCATCACATTCGACCTGTCTAAGAGAAGATAATTGTCCTACATGTTTAAATAAATTTGACCCACTTGAGCCATTAAAGAAAATGAATCAGTTGAGCTATTCTATAAAGCTGACACATTCGTCCCATCCCATTTAATAAAAACTTTAAAACTTTACGAAACACAAACACACATTTTTAGCATAAAGTTAAAATGATGTACCAGTTTCTTATGACTGACATGTTTAACACACTGATTCAAGTCGTGTTAAAAAACCCTTTCTTTTATAAAAACTCACCAGTTTAACAGAAAATGACCCTTGTAACAAAACTATTCGTTTAATAGATATAACCTACTCAACCCGTTTAATAGAAAATGATCGTTCTACCTGACTACCTCTTTAACTAAAATGACTTTCCAGTTTAAGTAGTTCTATAAAGCTAACCTGTTTGACACATTTAACAAAACGTTATAACTATCAAGCTCACAAAGACGCACACAATAAAACTTTAGAACTACTTGCATGCAATATAACGAATCGATTGTCATGTTCTAAAAGGCTCGTTCATTTGACCCATAATAAAACTTTAGAACTATGTAGCTCATAAATGCACACCATTTTTTAGTATAAGATCAAAATGATGAAATAAATTAAAAATTGTTGGTGCCCGTTGATAAAAACTTACCAATTACTTAAAACTGACCGACTCAACCCACTGGTTCTGGTCATGTTAAAAAAAATTATTTTCTGTATATAAAGTCAAAGATACTAATAAAACAAACACTAATTGGCAATTTTTTGAAGCATACCTTGTTGTTTTATCAAAACATTATAGACCTATTTTAATACTAAACTTTAAGAAGTAGTGACCTAGCCAGATACACGTAGATTTTTCCATTATAGTCAACAGGAGCAAATGGACTACCACTCGCAAAGATTGCACGACCCTGTAATCAACAAAGTAGATATATTCGCAAATCAACTTGATTCCAGTAAAGCAAGATCGCGTACTAAAATACTCAACCCAAAAATTGGGTACTGGTACCGAAAATATCCGGTATGGTACATTTCGGTACCAGTACGGACCGGTATTTGAAGGAAAAACTGGTAAATACCGGTACCGAAAATGCAAAAGGTCGGTACCGAAAATTGAGTTGGTTCGGGAAATTCAATACTGGTTTCGAACCGGTACCCGGTACCATTTGCTAATATAACAACCCTCCTAAAAATATTTTGGACACCCATAAATGTCCTAAAATATACCCCGTACGGGAGAAACAAGCTCGAAATACCTCTATACTTAGAAAAATCAATAAAAACAAAGTTCAGGGGTCTCTCACGGGCCGCGACCCCTTTAACCATATGTGTCGCGGGCCGCGAGGCCTTGTGACTTGCCGGACAAACAAAGCCGCCACGTGTCGACACGTGGCGAAGCTATACTCGGTGACCCAGCAATCCTAAACCCTAGTCTACTCTCTCGCGGGCCGCGAGAGAATCAGCTTAAGGCTACGCGAGCCACCTCGGGTCTGGCCTATAAATAGAAGTCAACAACTTTATTTGCAAACCGTTCAAAATCAAAATTCTCTTTCTAATACTCTGGTAGTAGAATTTCTGCTCGGGCATAATACCCACTATAAAGTGAAGCTTTGCCTCGTTGTAAGTACTATAACCCTGCTATTACTGTAACGACTCACACAAAAACGTCCTAAAAACGTTCCGTAAGTATAAACCCGGACCCCTGATATAACAACCCTCATTAAAAGTCCTATTTATTTTATTATTTTATCTAAAAGGAAACCCTAATTGAGACACCCAAATGATTCTACACAAACCCTAAAAATTTCAGAACAATCAGAATCAGGATCAGGGCCCCTAAAACTCAGGGGGGATATTCCCTACTCAACGATTATCTTTATAAGTATTATAAAAATCAAATTTAATCAAAATTGTCGACTCAGCTAGGCTAGTTCCACGCGTGGCAACCCTATAGTGCTTAGATGTTCCTTACGCACCGTAAGGAAATTAGTGTTACGGTGCGCAAGGGTTGACAATTTTTGGGTATAAATAGAGGACCTTGGGACTGGCTTCTGTGCGTTGGTTCGACGAAGAAATTCGCTTCAGGCACCGATTTCTGTTCTATTTACCACAATTAACACACACTAAACACTAATTAGTAGAGGGGGTGCTGCTACGATACAGGGTATTAACTCGATCGCTATTACGATTCATTGTCCGATCGATCAATATATCCGATGGATGTTTAAGTGCTGCCCACATTAGGGTTATACTTTGTCGTTCGTCGTTAATTCGATGGATGTTTAAGTATCGTACTTTGCCGTTCGTCGTTAATTCGATGGATGTTTAAGTATCGCACTTTGTCATTCGTTGTGAGAATTTGATCTCGTGAGTTATCGTAACTGCTGTATTAAGTTACCTACCTAGTTCGTGTGCACTAGGTTATAAAGCTAAATCAATAGGCGAAGCTCTGTCTGTATGAATCTGCAATATATCAAAGCATATCAGTAGACTAAATTCTGTCCATATGAATCTGCATGATTATCTGTGAGTCATTCTCTTTTTATCAACTATTTTACAATACCTCAAATTATTTTCAAGGTTATAATTACAGGGACTAAGTCGTGGATATCTTGAATTACTGGTTAGTGGGGTATTGTGCACATTACTAATTTTCGCCCAGTTAGGTTCATTGACCTACTCGGGATAATCACTGTTAGGTTCATTGACCTATAGGGATAATCATCACTATTTAGGTTCATTGATCTAAATAGTGGTATGACCATCGTCACCATTGTGACTTGTCACCATTGTGACAGAAAGCCAGATAAAAATAAGATAGAAGCCATTGTAATCGCTCTTATGCTGTAATTTATAACTATGCATCATTATGCAAAATAGAATGATTCACTCAGTATTTCCCGCTGACAAAACCTTTTTAAAACACTTTTCAGGTAATTACAGTAGATTGAAGTAAGAGATGATACGGCACTGAAAGGCATCAAGAAGTGGCTTATTTATTAATTAAATCAAAATAAGAAATATTGTTTTATGTAATAAAATTTATCTTTATTAAAACTACCATTACAAAACATGGGTTTATCCCATTTATTAAATAAAATCCGGTGTTTTCTAAACTCTGATATTTTTCCTAACTCACGGTCCTGATAAAATTTCCGCTGCTAAGTTTTCAAAATAATCACCGGTACCGCTGGACTGTTCACGGCACCCGATTCCGTCCAGGGTGGGTCGGGGGTCGTGACAGAAGGTGGTATCAGAGCCAACTCAAAGAGCCACTGCTTTAAGCCTATAAGTGTTGTGATAACAATACTTAAACTTAAATAAAAGAGTTAGGAGATTGCTGTTAACTGGTAGCACACATAATAGCAATTAGACTTGAACTTAAGAAAAGATGCCTTAGTATTAGCTTCACGATAAGCTAAGTACTTGTGTAAATAAATATGATGGATTTTGATGTGCCATAAGTAATATATTTGATAAAGTAAATATCATGAGACAATTAAGTCCAGAGTCACTAGTTGAGAGAATGATCAACAGTGATATGACCGAAAGCACTAGTTGAAAGAATGATCAACAGTGTTATGAATAGAATCACTAGTTGAAAGAATGATCAACAGTGTTATGAATAAAATCACTAGTTGAAAGAATAATCAATAGTAAATTGACACTGTCACAGGAATCGTCTAGTGATTAATATAATAATAAGATATGTTACGGAAATACAAATTTCCTTAATTCTGAATAAAAGCTCTAATAAGATAAGCATTTTTTTAAAAGATACTATTTATGGGAAATAGAAAATTTTCTCCGGCAAGACTGGATAAGATATAGCAAACTCTCCAGTTTGTCCGGATATATTGAAGTTACCTCTCCGGCAAGAACCGGGTAAGAAGGTATATAATATGTTAGCAAGTGACAAGATTTCCCTAAAATAGTATCATGATCTGATATCTGACTGGTTTTTGGAAATATGAAATTGTTAAAAATATTGACCTGATAGATGGTATGTTTATTCAGCATGTGAAATATGTGATTATATAGATATATATAAGGAATTCTAAAAGTCAATTAAGAATAAAGCACCAGTATCTGTGTCTAGATTTCTTATTCAGGAATCTCTTTTCCGATATTAAATATTATTTCATTTGATTATCTGCCTAATAACTTGAGTGACAATAATAAATAGAAACCCATTAAAGTTGAGATAACATCGAAAGTGTAAAGAATTTCTAACGCGTTACCATAAACTATTAACGCAAGTAAAAAGCATGTAAAGTTGTGATAAGGTACAAGAAAACACATGAAAATTTAAATTATAAATCCACAAAAGTTGAAGTATATTACACACAACTTTCGAGGCAAGATCTTTTGAAAAATATAAAATTGGGCACAATAACACTAACGTTAAGTCCATCAGTAGAAGAACTACTAATCAAAAAGAAGCATTTTTCCCACAATCCTACAAGCAACATGAAATTTAGTTGAGGTATGCTAGAACAAGATTTCACAAAAACATCCGTGCACAGTCTAATCCGAGTCATAAATATTATCACTGCAAAAGGAGTCATATACTTTTGCAAATTCCCTATTTCATTTTATTTGACATTTCCCGGTAATGTCATTTAACAACAGTTATCACACGAAATTCCGGATAGAAGTTCCTATATTTCTTTCGTTGAAATTTTGACTTTTGCATATAATAAATTAACTTTTGTGTTTCTACTTCCCCTAATGGTCATCATACCAGGAGGATTTTTTTTCATAGTAGCGAATATTGACTCATTTCATTTCTTGGTAAATCCACACGTTACACATGCACCGTTTGTTGTGCATGTGGTTCATTTAATTTCTAAATTCCACTGGAGGGCTTCATTCTAAATTATCATCCATGGTTTCTGTTATGACCATGTCTGAACTTTCTTATGTAAACTCGTTTTGTTTAAACCGAGTTCAAATTGTTTGAACTTGCTCGTATTACATATTCAATTCAAGGTTCCATATGATGAATTTAAAACCATCATATTCGGAATAATCCTAGCAAGTATTTCAATTCTCTTGAACTATAACATGCTTGTGTGATCCTCGACTTTACTAAATCATTTCTGTGATCACAATCATTTTGTGGTGACATTTTCACAAAATCTGAAGATTGCGCTAATCTCGGATTTAATTATCTAATTATTTATATTAAAATTCACTTTATTGATTTATTCTATACAAAGAATCTTAAAATAATCATGTGCTCAGATAATGATACCCAAATTTATATTTCGGTATATCTCTTAATAATTATTACAAATATCAATCGAGCCTTTCATAATATTTATTGCTCCATCATCATTGATCGAAAAACAGTATATATAAATTTAATTGATTATATATGGAATTACCTAATTTACAAATATAGTATTACTATATTTTAAACCATTGCGGTGAAGAAATTATATTTGAGGTATACTTTTATTTAAAGTTATTGTTTAGTTATTTATTATTGATAAATTTTATTATTAATAATAATATATTAATAAGTAGTAAGTGTTAAGATTATTTTTAATACTAGGGTTATTATCAATGGCAGGTATTGAATAGCCTAGCCTCAGTTAGGCATGGACTGACCACCTATGCTTAAACAAGGCAGCACTAACCAATATTCACCATGATAATGACTAGTTAATATATATAAATTAAGTCATCATACTTATTTAGTAAATTTTAATTATATATGAAAATATACTTTGGAGAAGACATATTTTCATAAAATAAAAAGGAAAAATAAAAACATTATAAATAATAGTGATTTCTTTTACAAAATATACTAAAATATTTTGTAACTTCATTACGGAATTTTGTAATATATATATTACATAGTAAAAATAAGTTATTTTACATAGTATAGTAAAATACTTAAAAGCAGTAACCATTTACATATAAGTAAAAATGTGTAACAAATAATATATATTACATATTATTTTTGATATGTAAAATACGGTTCAGACAGGGATACAAATAATATATATATTACATTTGCTTTATAAATATAATATAATGATTGGTAATACCAAAACAAGTTGTTCTTATTTTATTTCAATCTCTATTACATAGTATGAAAAATATAGTCACTAACAATGTAATATTACATTGTTTCACAATTAAAACAATTTGGAACTCTAAACAAAGATACACTAACTTAAATTACTCCTCTCAGCACATTGATTTTCTCATATCATAATTTAATATTTGACAAATCATTTTTCATGCTTTTATTTCATTTGAAATCTGTCAATTCTAAATTTTCCTCAGTTGCTAATCAAAGTAAGCTTCCTTTTTACAAAGAATTTTATTGATTTTAAAAGTCCTTCCCATTCATTTGATCATATATCTTTTGGCTTGAACCTAGTCACTTTGGAAATCATATCATTTCATCTCATTCGTTGGTCATCGATTTCTTGAACTAATTCAGTTAAACTATTGAATCCTATCTATTGTCGATATTTTAAATTCTGTGTCATATACCCTAATATTATTGTTATTAAATAAAAAGATGACATAAATCTAAAAGAAATATCATAACCCAAATACACTTGGAAGCTGGAACCTGAGATGAAGAAAAACTATTCCTACTTATTCAGTAAATCTCGAGGACGAGATTTTTATTAAGGTGGGGAGAATGTAACGACTCACACAAAAACGTCCTAAAAACGTTTCGTAAGTATAAACCCGGACCCCTGATATAACAACCCTCATTAAAAGTCCTATTTATTTTATTATTTTATCTAAAAGGAAACCCTAATTGAGACACCCAAATGATTCTACACAAACCCTAAAAATTTCAGAACAATCAGAATCAGGATCAGGGCCCCTAAAACTCAGGGGGGATATTCCCTACTCAACGATTATCTTTATAAGTATTATAAAAATCAAATTTAATCAAAATTTTCGACTCAGCTAGGCTAGTTCCACGCTTGGCAACCCTATCGTGCTTAGATGTTCCTTACGCACCGTAAGGAAATTAGTGTTACGGTGCGCAAGGGTGGTTACGCACCGTAAGGGTCAGAGTGTTACGGTGCGCAAGGGTTGACAATTTTTGGGTATAAATAGAGGACCTTGGGACTGGCTTCTGTGCGTTGGTTCGACGAAGAAATTCACTTCAGGCACCGATTTCTGTTCTATTTACCACAATTAACACACACTAAACACTAATTAGTAGAGGGGGTGCTGCTACGATACAGGGTATTAACTCGATCGCTATTACGATTCATTGTCCGATCGATCAATATATCCGATGGATGTTTAAGTGCTGCCCACATTAGGGTTATACTTTGTCGTTCGTCGTTAATTCGATGGATGTTTAAGTATCGTACTTTGTCGTTCGTCGTTAATTCGATGGATGTTTAAGTATCGCACTTTGTCATTCGTTGTGAGAATTTGATCTCGTGAGTTATCGTAACTGCTGTATTAAGTTACCTACCTAGTTCGTGTGCACTAGGTTATAAAGCTAAATCAATAGGCGAAGCTCTGTCTGTATGAATCTGCAATATATCAAAGCATATCAGTAGACTAAATTCTGTCCATATGAATCTGCATGATTATCTGTGAGTCATTCTCTTTTTATCAACTATTTTACAATACCTCAAATTATTTTCAAGGTTATAATTACAGGGACTAAGTCGTGGATATCTTGAATTACTGGTTAGTGGGGTATTGTGCACATTACTAATTTTCGCCCAGTTAGGTTCATTGACCTACTCGGGATAATCACTGTTAGGTTCATTGACCTATAGGGATAATCATCACTATTTAGGTTCATTGATCTAAATAGTGGTATGACCATCGTCACCATTGTGACTTGTCACCATTGTGACAGAAAGCCAGATAAAAATAAGATAGAAGCCATTGTAATCGCTCTTATGCTGTAATTTATAACTATGCATCATTATGCAAAATAGAATGATTCACTCAGTATTTCCCGCTGACAAAACCTTTTTAAAACACTTTTCAGGTAATTACAGTAGATTGAAGTAAGAGATGATACGGCACTGAAAGGCATCAAGAAGTGGCTTATTTATTAATTAAATCAAAATAAGAAATATTGTTTTATGTAATAAAATTTATCTTTATTAAAACTACCATTACAAAACATGGGTTTATCCCATTTATTAAATAAAATCCGGTGTTTTCTAAACTCTGATATTTTTCCTAACTCACGGTCCTGATAAAATTTCCGCTGCTAAGTTTTCAAAATAATCACCGGTACCGCTGGACTGTTCACGGCACCCGATTCCGTCCAGGGTGGGTCGGGGGTCGTGACAATTACCCTACACGATCGATTTAGGATTCCGTAATGCATGTCGGCTCTGCCCGACTCACTCATTGGAATTCTGTCTCGTGTATACACCCGATTGATTTAGGATTCCGTAATGCATGTCGGCTCTGCCCGACTCAGTCATTGGAATTCTGTCTCGAGTTGTACAGTTAATTTGAATTGGGTTATTTTACTAACACGTGTGAATTATTTGATTTAATAGATAATAATCAGGAGATTCTCAGGAAGCCTTAGTATTACCTAACTTTGCAATGTGAGTACATCTGCTTTTTGCCACCTTTTTACATAAGTCAAGATGTTTAACCAAAACCTCAAATGTTTTTAACTTACACTTAACAGAAATTGAGTATTTGTGATTCTACAATTACTGCCGGTATGTTGGGGTTTTGTATACAAAATATGGAAAACGTTATCATTGGATAAAGAGTTAGCCAATGGATAATATGACCCACAAGCCTGGGTTTGACAGTACTGAATGAGTAATTTATTATATATAAACAAATGTAATTGCGGGTTGCCCTCAATTCTGTAAAAGTGATAAAACCGTTTTGATTAAACTGGGATGCACTCACCAGTATTTCTTGCTGACAAAATGTTTTTAAAACGCGTTTCAGGTAACGTAATGTGAAAGCCAAATAAAAGCCAGCTGGAGAGCACTGAAGGCTTGGAAAAGTGGCTGATGCGTGTGAAGTGTTATATATATTTAGGTGTATATTTTAAGCCCTTTTAACACTTTTTAGCCAAGTTTTAAATTTATAAAACACGATATTTTACTAACACTAAACACACATATGGGCAAGTGCACCCATCGTGAGCGTAGTATAGTGTTGGCAAGATACCGAGGTCGTCCAAGGACACAAGAGCTTTTAGTACCGGTTTATCCTCAACGTCTAATCAAATCAAAAAGTTTAGAAAAATGTTTTAAGCTAAGAAAAATAAAAACTAACTAAAAATGCTGAAAATAAAAATAAAAGAAAAACAGATAGACAAGATGAATCACTTGGTTCCGACTCGTGTATAGTTTAACCTTTGATTATTTCCGCACTTTTGCACTTATTTAAGAGATTATCTTAGTTATTGTAGTAGGCCCCTCTTTTGAAGGTGACGTTACCCTCAACCCAGTAGTTTGAGTTAGCAAGGATACAATCCTAAAGGGTCGGATTATTGAAAGATAATTAATTAAGTTATTAATGCAAATTATGGTAGGCCCCTCTTTTGGAGGTGACGTTACCCTCGAATAAGTAGTCTGAGTCAGCAGGGATACAGTCCTAAATAGTCGGATTATAGTATTAATAGTAGTTAACTTATGAGGGGATCAAAGAGTTTGGACCCCCGCCATCCAATACCGTTAAGTATTGAAGGAGGTCCTACTAAATTTGACTCAGGTCCATTGCAGGACCTCTAAACGCTGAACAATGGCAAGACTCTTACCAAACCGTTCCCTTAACCCCCGACCAGGTAGCCAACATACCTCCATATAGACCGTGGAGATATGAATGTAGAAAATCTTTTATTTTATATAGACAGTAAAATAATGCCAAGACACCACAGACAAACGATAAGGAAGAATCACCCTCAACATAAGAAACTAGTTATTAAAGTCATTAATACAAAACCAAGTAAAAAGTGCGAAAAGATTAGAAATAAAAAGTATTACACTAGACACTTGTCTTCACCAAGTGATGTAAGAGACTTAGGCAAACATGGCCTTGATTTTCAAGAACTCTTACGATCAATCTTGGATCCCGAGATGACTCACACACTCTATGATGGACAATGGATGATGGTGGTGGATGATGGTGTTATGGTGGTGGTGGTGGTGGGTGGTGGGTGAAGTGTGAGAGAGGTTGTGTGCCAAGGGATGGTTTGAGCTTGATCCAAGCACTCCTATTTATAGGCTGAACAGAAGCTTGGGCACGACCCCGTTTCCAGTGGGCACGGCCCCGTGTCCACATCCTTCTCTTTCTTCATTTAATGCAGCTTGTCTTATTAGTTGACCACGCCCCCGTGTCCGCTGAGCATGACCCCGTGTGCAGAAGAATCTTTGTACTATGAAGATTTGCTTAGATTGTGCGAATCTTATAGTTGACCACGGCCCCGTGTCCGCTGAGCACGGCCCCGTGGTGGCCAATAGAAGCTTCTACCACTTTGTCTTTTCTGCTGACACTTGGGAACGCCCCCGTGCTGGCTGAGCACGAGGCGTGTTCAGTCTCCTGTCTTCTTGTTTTGATTGGGAAGATGCTGTCGTGGGGTCGGGCATGTCACGTCTTGTTCCTTTTCTTGTTAGATTTTGATGTCTTTTTGCTTCTTTTGTTAATTTGAGCTCATTTAATCCTAAAAATACAAAAGGAAGACAAAAGCACACTTTTTCCAACATTAGTACTAAAAAAGGGTTAGTTTTATGCCACAATTGATGTAATTTATATGTTGCATTTTGCACACATCAAATACCCCCACACTTGAATCTTTGCTTGTCCTCAAGCAAAACTCTTTAATTTGTGGCTATTACACTCCCAAATGGAATGGGTAGAAAAGAAGGTTTCGGGCTTGTCATAGAGTGGCGGGATTTCCAAGATTCTTTATTTAGTTTTATTTTTATTTATTTACAATCCTATTCGTCATGATTTACTTAAAACTTTTCATAAGATAAATTACTTATTAGGGCATAACATGCCTTTGTAAAATTTTATTTATATACAAGTTCACATACCTCACGGGGATCACTCAACACTCGACCGAAAATGTATTTTTGTGGATCACTCGAGAGCGGCATGGAACTTACTCCTACCATAGGCTTGCCAAGCAATCAATCCTCCTGCTTTTTAACTTATATACCTTTGTAAATATCAAGAGGACTTTGTGGGCGAAAATCGTAACAAGCGTCGGTTTTCGTAAGACTTTCTATTTTTCCACTTTTATTTTTATGAAGCTACTTTTCAAACAAAGTCATTTTTGATAAACTTGTTTGTTTATTTGCTTTTGCTTCCTAATCAACTTCTTCTTCTCTTTTTTTTTTTTTAGGAAAGTCATATGAGAAACCGAGCTAGTTACTAAAACAAAGGGTAAAAAAAATTGAAAAAGGTTTTGGTGGGTAAAAGGGTGTTTGTTTGGGTTATGAAATGAAAAGGCTTAGGCTCAAAGGGGCTAACTAGGGGGATTTTGGGTAGGTGGTAAAAAAAATAATGGTGTAGAAATAAAAAGGGTTAGTCCTAATGCCTCCATCATTTACTTACTCGGGTTTAAGTTGGTAAGGACCGGGAATGTATCGTCGTGGCAAGTTCTAGAGTCATAAGAACCAAGCGGCTATTCACACAAGAAACGAAAAATGAGCATTTAGTTTAAAAATATATATTTGTATGCTCAATAAAGGCTCAAAACTCACTTTTGTGGGAATGGGTTTTTATGTGATCAAGTATATATAATTGAATTTTAACTAAGCTTGTCATGCCTTTTCATAATTTTCTTATGTTGGTTCTTTTTATCACGACGCTATCGGTTGTAAATTCGTAAAAATATAACCTTTTTAAGAACTTGAATTTCCCTAGTTAAACCTAGACAAGTAAAAAAATTGAAAATTTTTGAAAAAATTTGGGGTGATTAGCGGTTCCAATAGAGTTTTGTGTAAGGCTTGTATTTAGGACTTGCAAGATTCAAGGTTTTAGCATCCTCCCACCCTTAAATTACACATTGTCCTCAATGTGTCCCAAAAATAAGTTTTTAGGTTGATTGAATGTGTAAAAAGGTGTAAAAAGAAAAAAATTTGTGTTACTGGGCGCTGAACACGGCCCCGTGCCTGGTGAGCACGACCCCGTGTTCAGGTGCCAGTAACGAAAACTTACAGAAGGTGGACACGGGGGCGTGTCTGCTGGGCACGTCCCTGTGTCTGTCAAAGTCTGCAGAATTAAAACAAACAGCAGGTTCAGGGGAATGGGCACGGGGGCGTGTCGGCTGAACACGGCCCCGTGTGGACAATCTGCAAGGTTGAAAAACATGTTTCTTTCTTCGGTTCTCATGTCCCGGCTTTAGTAGTACTAATGCTTAGTACTCTAAGCCTCGTATGTACCTGTTTAATCAATAAACACTCCACCAAAACATAGCAAACATCCTAATTTTACCAAGTTCAACATCCATGTCAACAAAGTTAAAAGAAAAATAAAAGAAGAAAATAAAAGAAGTTAGGGAAAGTAAATTGTTCAACACTTGGCACATAGGCCTCAAATTGTTCAAGATTAGAAAAGGTTAACCTGGGGAATTACCAAACAACCGCTTCTTCCTCCGCTCCTCCCGCCTAATCCATGTCCTCCTCATCATCATCATCCCCTCCATGGCCCGCAATGTGGTCCCGAATATATCCAATATCATCTTGGATATCAGATATGTTTCTCTCGATAGCTCCAACCCGGTGGTACGTGTTGCTCGCCATGTTGTAGGTGTTCCTGGTGCACATGTCAGGATTGGCCCGGATCACCTTGGGGTTGGTACTGATACGGATGATGTTGTGGAGCGTGAAGGACAAGTGCTTCTTGCGGGTTCCATGCATGACCTTGCATCCTTTGAAAGCTTACTGTCCCGTCTTCAGCCTCATAAATTAGGTTCATTGAGCGGCATATGTGTATATCCACCCTACCCGACCATGGGCTCCTCTCAAATGACCTAGGTATGCAGGTGAAGTGCCTGAAGAGACGGTACAACCATCCCCCAAAGAAGATAGGGGTCGGTGCACTTGCAAGGCGGTTATGATGCATGTTTCGGAGCATGAGGAACGGAACATCGAGCGGCCTGCGGTTATGGATACAGTGGAGGACAACAAGATCTCTTAACCCAACGACGTCACTGCTATCATGCCTTTGGCTAAGAGAGTAGCCGAGGAGCCTATGAATATATCTGTAGAGCGGATCCCTCAACTTCGTACTCTTAGTGCTGCTCGGATTGTAGTACCCTTCACCAATCTGAGCCCAAATGGCTTAGCGTTCATTTTCACCTATCTCTCGCATCCCTCCAGTATTTTCCTCGTTGCCTGCATCTTCTTCCGCATACAACCCGACAATCGACCCAAATTGTGCCATAGAGATCGAATACCTAGTTCCGCCGCATCGGAACGCTACCCCATCATTGTCGAATGGGTCGCACCTTGAGTTGAATGTGAAGGTGCTATAGAATTCCAAAGTGCATTCATGGACGGAACGTAGTCGAGGCGACTGTTAGTGGTCCCGTGACAATGTTGTTGAAACGGTCGATTTGATTTACCATAGTTAACAGTTTCGTGCATGCTTGCCTCGGGTATTCCTCCGGCCTTGTTTGAAGTATCTCGTATCTAGCCCTAGCATCGAGCTCATTGGCGTTAAATCTTGTGAACTTCCTAGCCATCTGAAAGAATACACCAAAAGTTAGCACGAAACAGAAGTATTTTCGGACAAAACTGCAAACAGTAGGCTGGACACGACCCCGTGTTCAGCGGACACGGCCCCGTGTCCAGGCGTCTGTTACACTAAAATTCCATATTTCGACCCGGTTTCGAAAACTTGAAAAATTTTGGTCCAATAGGTGCGGTTTCCCCCGAAAATGAAACCCTAATTGCCGTTTTTCCCAAAATAATCCGTTTACCCATTCAATTTTATCTTTTTCGGTTCAAGAACAAGGGTTTGGGGTTTTTGTGAGAAATCGGGCGAATCTATGAACAATACAAGTGTATTTACTTCCCTTAACACTAATCTAACTAAATGCAAACAGATCTAAACAAAAATTTGAGGTTCGATCCGGATGAACTTCAAGAACCCTAGATTTTTCCCCAAATTTTTGGTGTTTTAACTACATGCAAGTAACTAATCTAACTACTAAAAGTGATAGAATCATACCTTGATGTTGTTAGAGTGATAGGAGACGTCGAAAATCTGCGAAAAATCGCCTGGAACCAGAGCTTTTTCGGGGAAACGGGGCGTGTGGAATGTTGTAACTGTTGTGAAAAGGGGATATATCCCGACTGCAGTGCGGACACGACCCCGTGTCCAGCGGACACGGCCCCGTGCCGAGCAAAGTTTTTGAAATTTTTTTAAGTGCTCGTGTGAGTGCCTTTGTTTCCCATAAGCTTTGGTTAGAAAACTTACCATTGTAGACATCTTCCCGATCGCTCGTAACTTACCAGGTATGATGTTGATGTTTTCATTCTTCCACCATTTGAAATGAGATCTCTTCCTCTTCATCCTCAATGAATCCTTGATAGAGTTTCAGCCGTTAGCCATTGACTTTGAATGGAGGCCCATTTCGAGATTTAATTTCTACTGCACCGTGTGGGAAAATATGGGTGACGGAAAAAGGTCCTGACCACCTAAACTTTAATTTACCAGGAAACAATCGAAGTCGTGAATTAAACAAAAGAACTAGATCTCCTACCCGAAATTCATTTGGTTTAATATGTTTGTCATGCAAATTTTTCATTCTTTCCTTATAAATTTCAGAGTTTGAGTATGCATAATTCCTAAGCTCGTCTAATTCATTTAATTGACAAAATCGATTTTTACCAGCAAATTCTAAATCTAAGTTTACATTTTTGATTGCCCAGTAGGCCTTGTGTGCAATTTCTACTGGTAAGTGACAACTTTTTCCATAGACTAGCTTATATGGGGTTGTACCTATTGTTGTTTTATAAGCAGTTCGAAAAGCCCATAAAGCATCATCTAATTTATCTGCCCATTCCTTTTTATTTAACCCTACGGTTTTTTCAAGTATTCGTTTTAAACCTTTATTAGTCACTTCGGCTTGTCCGTTTGTTTGAGGGTGATATGCTGTTGAGACCCGATGATAGACCCCATATCTTGTTAAAAAAAATTTCAAGTTGATGGTTACAAAAATGGGTACCTCTATCACTTATTAATGCTTTAGGTGTGCCAAAACGAGAGAATAATTTTTTCAGAAATCTTACCACGACTCTTCCATCATTTGTTGGAAGTGCCTCGGCCTCGGCCCATTTAGACAAGTAGTCTACTGCCACAAGTATATATTTGTTTCCTTTCGATGGTGGGAAAGGTCCCATAAAGTCGAGTCCCCACACATCAAAAATTTCACAAACAAGAATGCCATTTTGTGGCATTTCGTTTTTGGAAGAAATATTACCTGTTCTTTGGCAAGCATCACAGGTCTTGACAAGACTTTGGGCGTCTTTGTAAATGGTTGGCCAATAAAATCCTGAATCAAATACCTTTCGTGCGGTACTAGCGGCACCATGATGCCCTCCGTATGGACCTTCATGACAATGGCGGAGAATTCTTCATGCTTCGCTACCATGTACACATCGTCGGACGAGTTGGTCGGTACACATTTTGAAAAGATATGGATCTTCCCAAAAATAGTGTTTCACATTGGCGAAGAATGTTTTTCTTTGATGATGTGGCCAACCTTTTGCGACTATACCGCTAGCTAGGTAGTTAGCATAGTCGGCGTACCATGGTTCTTCCTTATATTCCACCATTTCCAGGGACTCAGTTGGAAATTTTTCGTTAATTTGCTCGTCCCTGGTTGCTTCTAAAGATGGGTCTTCTAAGCACGAAAGATGATCTGCTGCAGTGTTTTCTGCTCCTCTTTTATCTCTGATTTCGATGTCAAATTCTTGGAGGAGTAGAATCCACCGAATCAAACGTGGTTTTGCATCTTGCTTTTTGAAGAGATATCGAATGGCTGCATGATCTGTATAGACTATAGTTTTAGAAAGAACAAGATAAGAACGAAATTTATCAAAAGCAAATACCACAGCTAGTAATTCTTTTTCAGTTGTTGTGTAATTTTCTTGTGCATCATTAAGTATTTTACTAGCATAATAAATGGGGTGAAATGCTTTTCTTTTCTTTGTCCCAAGACAGCTCCAACTGCAAAGTCACTGGCATCACACATGATTTCGAAAGGAAATTTCCAATCAGGCGCTATCATGATAGGTGCATTGACTAACATTTCCTTTAGGGTTAGAAATGCTTGATTGCAATCCTTGTCAAAGATGAAAGGGGCATCTTTTTCAAGTAATTTTGTTAGAGGCCTCGAGATTTTAGAAAAGTCTTTGATAAACCGCCTATAAAATCCGGCATGCCCTAGGAAACTTCTGATAGCTCTTACGGAGGATGGAGGTGGTAACCTAGAAATGGTATCTATTTTGGCTCGATCCACCTCCATTCCTTCGCTTGAGATCTTGTGACCGAGTACTATTCCCTCCGTTACCATGAAATGGCATTTTTCCCAATTAAGGGCGAGGTTAGTTTCCTCACATCGGGATAGCATTCGTTCAAGGTTATCGAGGCATTAGTCGTATGAATCCCCAAAGATAGAAAAGTCGTCCATGAAGACTTCCATTGTCTTTTCTATCATGTCATGGAAGATGGCTACCATGCAACGTTGGAATGTTGCGGGGGCATTACATAGACCAAACGGCATGCATCGATAAGCAAAAGTTCCATAGGGACATGTGAAAGTTGTCTTTTCTTGGTCTTCGGGTGCTATCGGGATTTGAAAGTAACCTGAAAAACCATCCAAGAAACAATAAATTTTATGACCGGATAATCTTTCTAACATTTGATCAATGAAGGGTAAAGGAAAGTGATATTTTCTTGTTGCTTCATTTAATCGTCTATAATCTATACACACTCTCCATCCTGTGACGGTTCTCGTCGGTATTAATTCATTCTTTTCATTAGTTATTACCGTCATACCTCCTTTCTTTGGAACTACTTGGACGGGACTCACCCAAGGATTATCGGAGATAGGATAGATAAGTCCGGCGTCAAGTAGTTTGATGACTTCGTTTTTAACCACTTCTTGAACATTTGGATTTACTCGACGTTGTGGTTGTATTACTGATTTGTAGTCATCATTCATTAAAATTTTGTGTGTGCACATGGAAGGGCTAATTCCTTTTATGTCTACAAGTTTCCAAGCTATTGCGTTTTTGTGTTTTTTCAAAAGACTAATTAATTTTTCTTTTTCTAAGCTATCTAATTTAGACGAAATAATTACAGGTAAATTGCCATCTTTGTCTAGAAAAGCACATTCCAAACCTTTTGGAAGTTCTTTGAGCTCAAGTGGTGGGTCTTTAGGAGACTCCTTATTTGGTTGCTCATTTCGATCAAGAACTTTAAAAGTTTGTTCTATGGCGACCTCTTCTTCAACAAAGTGATCAATCTCTTCACTTGTATCGGGTGGTTCATCTTCATCTTCAATTAGGGGGTCATTATTGCCGAAAGGATATTTCATTGACCGTTCGAGATCGACACTTCTTTTAAATGCCCCTAATTGAAGAGGTAGATTTTTGAATTTTCGGTTTTTCAAAGCTTCGTGAGTTTTTACAAATGGTCGTCCCAACACTAGAGGAGCGTCATCGAGGATGACAAAGTCGGTCGGTATTACCATTTGATTTGTTTGAACCAATACATCCTCAACTACACCGATTGATTTTATTACTTTCCGATTGGATAGAAAAATGGGTATTTGAAGTGGAGAAAAATCACTAATACTTAATTTTTCGAAAATGTAGTTAGGCATTATGTTAACACAAAGATCTTTATCAATTGTGACATTACTAATAAACGAATTTTGAAAGAAACATGGAACCGGTGTAATGTTAATTTCAAATGGGTCTTCTTTTATTAGCGAAGTTTGATCATTAGTTAACTTAACACTTACCGTTTCGTCAATCCTAGTGTTAGTGTTTAATTCTTTTAAAAACTTAGCATGAGTGGGTACTAAACAATGATTTTCAAAAGAAGGTGATAAGAGATTAATTTCTTCAAAATTAGACTCTTCTTGAATTTTAACGTTGTCGGACTCACCTTTTTCGTTGTTTAACTCATGTGTCGGTATTTCACTTATTTGTTCTTCCATTTTTGTAACAGTATGGAAATACGTAGGATTACTCATTATTAATCAATGGATTGTGTCTCAGACATTCACCACACGCTTATCCTCTTCTACAATTTTGTAACAGACTAACTTGATTGCTATAGTCTGTGTTTGGAAACAGGCCCTTGATGTAGTTCTAACCATCATTTTATTTTGTGAAAGACACTAAAGTCCCCATGAGGTCCATTTTGTCATGTGTCGGTATTTCACTTATTTGTTCTTCCATTTTTACACTTTCAGTTATCTCTTCATTTTTTAATTCTTCTCTTGCGCGGGACTCCTCTTCCCTTGCGCGAGATTCTTTTATATAGCGATCGATAACTCTAAGGTGTTCTAATATCCTATCGGTTACTTCGGTTATAGAAAAAGGATCGGGATCTTCAAAGCTTGAATCTGGTTGTTCGATCCTTTGTTCCTTATAATACCCATGTGAAGTAGATGGTTCGCACCATTGTTCTTCATTGTAAGCATATGATGGATAAGGTTCGTAATTTTGTTCTTCATAATACTCATATGAGGTTGGTTGTTCACGCCATGGTTCCTCATAGTAAGCATACGAAGGTGGTGGCTCATATCTTGGTTCCTCAAAGTATGAGTATGAAGGCTCATACCATGGTTCATCAAAATATGAGTATGAGGGAGGAGGTTCATACCTTTGGTCTTCATAGGATGTGTATGAAGTTGATGGCTCGTACCTGGGTTCCTCATAGTAGGTGTATGAATTGGATGGTTGATATGAGTGATTATTTTGAACCGAGTGTGGGTTACGACAATTAGTGCAATAATTACTCCTATAATCATCCTCCTCATAGGTGTAGTTGTAACCTCCTGAGTATTGATCCATAAGAATCACTCAGCAGACCACAACCAAGTCTCGAGATCAGAAAACAAAAATAAAAACGGAAACAGAGGCTGGACACGGACCCGTTTTCAGTGGACACGGCCCCGTGTTCAGAATCTGTATCTGGGCGTTTTAATTAAATTTACTGATCTAGTTGAGCACGGGGTGTGTTCAGTGAGCACGGCCCGTGTTCAAGCTACTGTTACTGGGTGTTTTTATGAAAATGTGCAGCACGGCCCCGTGTTCAGTGAACACGGCCCCGTGTACATGTTACTGTAAATGCAAAACTAAACTAAAATGCAGAAAAATGTGCGCGCGTTAAAAGGGTTTTGAAAAACTGATTTGGCCGTCGATTTTAAGATTTCTTAAAATCCTTGTGTCCCCGGCAGCGGCGCCAAAAAACTTGATGCGTGTGAAGTGTTATATATATTTAGGTGTATATTTTAAGCCCTTTTAACACTTTTTAGCCAAGTTTTAAATTTATAAAACACGATATTTTACTAACACTGAACACACATATGGGCAAGTGCACCCATCGTGAGCGTAGTATAGTGTTGGCAAGATACCGAGGTCGTCCAAGGACACAAGAGCTTTTAGTACCGGTTTATCCTCAACGTCTAATCAAATCAAAAAGTTTAGAAAAATGTTTTCAGCTAAGAAAAATAAAAACTAACTAAAAATGATGAAAATAAAAATAAAAGAAAAACAGATAGACAAGATGAATCACTTGGTTCCGACTCGTGTATAGTGTAACCTTTGATTATTTCCGCACTTTTGCACTTATTTAAGAGATTATCTTAGTTATTGTAGTAGGCCCCTCTTTTGAAGGTGACGTTACCCTCAACCCAGTAGTTTGAGTCAGCAAGGATACAATCCTAAAGGGTCGGATTATTGAAAGATAATTAATTAAGTTATTAATGAAAATTATGGTAGGCCCCTCTTTTGGAGGTGACGTTACCCTCGACTAAGTAGTCTGAGTCAGCAGGGATACAGTCCTAAATAGCCGGGTTATAGTATTAATAGTAGTAAACTTATGAGGGGATCAAAGAGTTTGGACCCCCGCCATCCAATACCGTTAAGTATTGAAGGATGTCCTACTAAATTTGACCCAGGTCCATTGCAGGACCTCTAAACGCTGAACAATGGCAAGACTCTTACCAAACCGTTCCCTTAACCCCCGACCAGGTAGCCAACATACCTCCATATAGACCGTGGAGATATGAATGGCGAAAATCTTTTATTTTATATAGACAGTAAAATAATGCCAAGACACCACGGACAAACGATAAGGAATAATCACCTTCAACATAAGAAACTAGTTATTAAAGTCATTAATACAAAACAAAGTAAAAAGTGCGAAGAGATTAGAAATAAAAAGTATTACACTAGACACTTGTCTTCACCAAGTGATGTAAGAGACTTAGGCAAACATGGCCTTGATTGTCAAGAACTCTTACGATCAATCTTGGATCCCGAGACGACTCACACACTCTATGATGGACAGTGGATGATGGTGGTGGATGATGGTGTTATGGTGGTGGTGGGTGGTGGGTGAAGTGTGAGAGAGGTGGTGTGCAAGGGATGGTTTGAGCTTTAGCAAAGCACTCCTATTTATAGGCTGAACAGAAGCTCGGGCACGGCCCCGTGTCCAGTGGGCACGGCCCCGTGTCCACATCTTTCTCTTTCTTCATTTAATGCAGCTTGTCTTATTAGTTGACCACGCCCCCGTGTCCGCTGAGCACGACCCCGTGTGCAAAAGAATCTTTGTACTATGAAGATTTGCTTAGATTGTGCGAATCTTATAGATGGCCATGGCCCCGTGTCCGCTAAACACGGCCCCGTGGTGGGCAATAGAAGCTTCTACCACTTTGTCTTTTCTACTGACACTTGGGCACGCCCCCGTGCTGGCTGAGCACGGGGCGTGTTCAGTCTCCTGTCTTCTTGTTTTGCTTGGGAAGATGCTGTCGTGGGGTCGGGCATGTCACGTCTTGTTCCTTTTCTTGTATTTATGTTAGATTTTGATGTCTTTTTGCTTCTTTTGTTAATTTGAGCTCATTTAATCCTGAAAATACAAAAGGAAGACAAAAGCACACTTTTTCCAACATTAGTACTAAAAAAGGGTTAGTTTTATGCCACAATTGATGTAATTTATATGTTGCATTTTGCACACATCAGTGGCTATAAAAGTTACCTAAATAAATAAGAAGTTTTTGTTTTCAATAATTAGGGTTTACCCCTACCAACATATTATCAAATGAACTTGGGTTTTATCCCCATAAATTTTATTATAAAAGTTTGGTTTTTATTCTAATAAAATTATTTCCTAACTACTGTCCTGATGTATTCTGCTGCCAAAAATTAATAAACACCGATACTACCCACTCTGAGGCTTGCGGTTGCCTGCTCCCGGGTAGGGGTCGGGGGTTGCGACAGAAGGTGGTATTAGAGCTACTGCCACTGGTTTAAGCCAGAAAAATGTTCTGCTGACACTGAAATTTCAAATTCTTTGTTAGGAAATAACTTATGTGATTATGTGTTATGTGTTATTTGACTATTTGTTAGTTTACAGTATGAGTGATCAAGGAACGTCGGACGCTTATCGCCATTTAGATAGTTCACCAAAAAATCAGGGAACATCATCTCAGTCTGATCCCTCAGGATATTCAGCTGATACAGAAGAGGGAATATTTATGTTTAAGGCATAGTCGGAGGAACCTTTTACCACTAAGAAAAGAGGTTGGTTTAACAGAGGGGCTCATGAGAGGAGGAAAAGAATGGAGAAATTACAGCAACAGGGGGCAATAGTCAGGGCCAATAGGGAGGCATATGCATATATTCAGGAAGTAGTCAGTAGGCCACCATGGGAGGAAGAATTAAATAGACAGCTGGCCAATTTCCACATGTTAGCCACTACAGCAGTAGATGCTAACCAAAACCAAATAGCTGAACCGCCACTATTATCTTTATTCCTAGACCAACAGATGCTAGAACCTAACCCAGAAAACCAATTCCCAATACCTGCATTTGACCCCAATGAGTTACCCAGGATCCCAACTCCACAACCCTTACAATATGATCCTTGGTTTGATGACAATAGGTCATACTCGACCCTATACTCTCCCGAAGAACTAAAACCTCTAGAACCTAATCCGTGGAAGGAAATTGATAGAACATTTTTCGAAATGAATAGCGCAGACCCCTATGAGGAACCCGTACGTCCACCTGAACTATTAGATCCACCAATGAGTCAAAAACAGGTGCAGGAACTCCATCAGTATGGAGAAGATTTAGTAAATGAGGGGAATAGAATCCGACAGATAGGGGAGAGACTAGTTTGGAAATATGATGAACGAGAAATGAAGTACTGGATTAATGACACTTAGAGAATACCTAGATCTATGCGTAATTTTGTACTTTAATATATATATATATATATATATATATATATATAGATACAAATGCATAGTATATGTGATTTCCAGTTGTAGTTTGTAATAGATGCATATATGTATATGAAAAAGAGTAAATGTCACAACGATCGACGTTTTTGACCAACTTGTATGTGTGATTGGGTATAAATAATTGTACTCAATTTTATTCTGTGATAATTAATACCTGATAAATGTTCACAATTTAGATGAACGAAGTAAATCAGGAAAACCAGAATAATAAGAATAACATAACCCAAATAGATAACAGTGTCATCCAACATATAGTAGCACAAGGAATCATAGATGCTATGCCTTATATCATCAAGACTGTTAAAGAAGCAGAAAACAATAAATCTGCAAATGGCAGTAAACGTCAACACACTGAACCAAGTCACAGTGTGAATAATGATAATGGACTTATTATCCAAGCTCCAATTCCTAAAAGAAGAAAACCGCTTCATACGGTTGTTCTTTTAAAGAATTCTTGGCTTGCAAACCAGTAGAATTCTCATGCAATGAAGGAGCCATTGCAGCCTTACGTTGGATAGAAAAGACAGAAGCAGTCATAAAAATAAGTAAATGCACAGACGAAGATAAGATTATGTTTGCTTCTAATCTTTTAAAAAATGCAGCCTTAAAATGGTGGAATACTATTCTCCAGTCTAGGGGAAGTGACAAAGTTTATAATATGGAGTGGATCAACTTTAAGGAAATGGTTGAAAGGAAATTATGTCCTCCTAATGAGATGGAACAAATAGCCAATAAGTTCCTAAATCTTAGAATGACTGGAATAGACTGCAAAGGTTACACTACCATATTCTTCGAATATGCTAGGATAGTGCCAACCTTAGCCTCACCAGAACCAGTGTTAATCTCCCGTTATATTTGGGGATTAATTAGTGAGATTAGACATGTAGTCAAGGCAGCTAGACCACAAACCATAGAAGAAGTAGTAGAATTAGCCAATACCTTGACTGATGAATTAGTACGTACGCAAGAAGTAGTAGAATTAGCCAATACCTTGACTGATGACAAGTGCTTCTTGCGGGTTCCATGCATGACCTTGCATCCTTTGAAAGCTTACTGTCCCGTCTTCAGCCTCATAAATTAGGTTCATTGAGCGGCATATGTGTATATCCACCCTACCCGACCATGGGCTCCTCTCAAATGACCTAGGTATGCGGGTGAAGTGCCTGAAGAGACGGTACAACCATCCCCCAAAGAAGATAGGGGTCGGTGCACTTGCAAGGCGGTTATGATGCATGTTTCGGAGCATGAGGAACGGAACATCGAGCGGCCTGCGGTTATGGATACAGTGGAGGACAACAAGATCTCTTAACCCAACGACGTCACTGCTATCATGCCTTTGGCTAAGAGAGTAGCCGAGGAGCCTATGAATATATCTGTAGAGCGGATCCCTCAACTTCGTACTCTTAGTGCTGCTCGGATTGTAGTACCCTTCACCAATCTGAGCCCAAATGGCTTGGCGTTCATTTTCACCTATCTCTCGCATCCCTCCAGTATTTTCCTCGTTGCCTGCATCTTCTTCCGCATACAACCCGACAATCGACCCAAATTGTGCCATAGAGATCGAATACCTAGTTCCGCCGCATCGGAACGCTACCCCATCATTGTCGAATGGGTCGCACCTTGAGTTGAATGTGAAGGTGCTATAGAATTCCAAAGTGCATTCATGGACGGAACGTAGTCGAGGCGACTGTTAGTGGTCCCGTGACAATGTTGTTGAAACGGTCGATTTGATTTACCATAGTTAACAGTTTCGTTCATGCTTGCCTCGGGTATTCCTCCGGCCTTGTTTGAAGTATCTCGTATCTAGCCCTAGCATCGAGCTCATTGGCGTTAAATCTTGTGAACTTCCTAGCCATCTGAAAGAATACACCAAAAGTTAGCACGAAACAGAAGTATTTTCGGACAAAACTGCAAACAGTAGGCTGGACACGACCCCGTGTTCAGCGGACACGGCCCCGTGTCCAGGCGTCTGTTACACTAAAATTCCATATTTCGACCCGGTTTCGAAAACTTGAAAAATTTTGGTCCAATAGGTGCGGTTTCCCCCGAAAATGAAACCCTAATTGCCGTTTTTCCCAAAATAATCCGTTTACCCATTCAATTTTATCTTTTTCGGTTCAAGAACAAGGGTTTGGGGTTTTTGTGAGAAATCGGGCGAATCTATGAACAATACAAGTGTATTTACTTCCCTTAACACTAATCTAACTAAATGCAAACAGATCTAAACAAAAATTTGAGGTTCGATCCGGATGAACTTCAAGAACCCTAGATTTTTCCCCAAATTTTTGGTGTTTTAACTACATGCAAGTAACTAATCTAACTAATAAAAGTGATAGAATCATACCTTGATGTTGTTAGAGTGATAGGAGACGTCGAAAATCTGCGAAAAATCGCCTGGAACCAGAGCTTTTTCGGGGAAACGGGGCGTGTGGAATGTTGTAACTGTTGTGAAAAGGGGATATATCCCGACTGCAGTGCGGACACGACCCCGTGTCCAGCGGACACGGCCCCGTGCCGAGCAAAGTTTTTGAAATTTTTTTAAGTGCTCGTGTGAGTGCCTTTGTTTCCCATAAGCTTTGGTTAGAAAACTTACCATTGTAGACATCTTCCCGGTCGCTCGTAACTTACCAGGTATGATGTTGATGTTTTCATTCTTCCACCGTTTGAAACGAGATCTCTTCCTCTTCATCCTCAATGAATCCTTGATAGAGTTTCAGCCGTTAGCCATTGACTTTGAATGGAGGCCCATTTCGAGATTTAATTTCTACTGCACCGTGTGGGAAAATATGGGTGACGGAAAAAGGTCCTGACCACCTAAACTTTAATTTACCAGGAAACAATCGAAGTCATGAATTAAACAAAAGAACTAGATCTCCTACCCGAAATTCATTTGGTTTAATATGTTTGTCATGCAAATTTTTCATTCTTTCCTTATAAATTTCAGAGTTTGAGTATGCATAATTCCTAAGCTCGTCTAATTCATTTAATTGACAAAATCGATTTTTACCAGCAAATTCTAAATCTAAGTTTACATTTTTGATTGCCCAGTAGGCCTTGTGTGCAATTTCTACTGGTAAGTGACAACTTTTTCCATAGACTAGCTTATATGGGGTTGTACCTATTGTTGTTTTATAAGCAGTTCGAAAAGCCCATAAAGCATCATCTAATTTATCTGCCCATTCCTTTTTATTTAACCCTACGGTTTTTTCAAGTATTCGTTTTAAACCTTTATTAGTCACTTCGGCTTGTCCGTTTGTTTGAGGGTGATATGCTGTTGAGACCCGATGATAGACCCCATATCTTGTTAAAACAATTTCAAGTTGATGGTTACAAAAATGGGTACCTCTATCACTTATTAATGCTTTAGGTGTGCCAAAACGAGAGAATAATTTTTTCAGAAATCTTACCACGACTCTTCCATCATTTGTTGGAAGTGCCTCGGCCTCGGCCCATTTAGACAAGTAGTCTACTGCCACAAGTATATATTTGTTTCCTTTCGATGGTGGGAAAGGTCCCATAAAGTCGAGTCCCCACACATCAAAAATTTCACAAACAAGAATGCCATTTTGTGGCATTTCGTTTTTGGAAGAAATATTACCTGTTCTTTGGCAAGCATCACAGGTCTTGACAAGACTTTGGGCGTCTTTGTAAATGGTTGGCCAATAAAATCCTGAATCAAATACCTTTCGTGCGGTACTAGCGGCACCATGATGCCCTCCGTATGGACCTTCATGACAATGGCGGAGAATTCTTCATGCTTCGCTACCATGTACACATCGTCGGACGAGTTGGTCGGTACACATTTTGAAAAGATATGGATCTTCCCAAAAATAGTGTTTCACATTGGCGAAGAATGTTTTTCTTTGATGATGTGGCCAACCTTTTGCGACTATACCGCTAGCTAGGTAGTTAGCATAGTCGGCGTACCATGGTTCTTCCTTATATTCCACCATTTCCAGGGACTCAGTTGGAAATTTTTCGTTAATTTGCTCGTCCCTGGCTGCTTCTAAAGATGGGTCTTCTAAGCACGAAAGATGATCTGCTGCAGTGTTTTCTGCTCCTCTTTTATCTCTGATTTCGATGTCAAATTCTTGGAGGAGTAGAATCCACCGAATCAAACGTGGTTTTGCATCTTGCTTTTTGAAGAGATATCGAATGGCTGCATGATCTGTATAGACTATAGTTTTAGAAAGAACAAGATAAGAACGAAATTTATCAAAAGCAAATACCACAGCTAGTAATTCTTTTTCAGTTGTTGTGTAATTTTCTTGTGCATCATTAAGTATTTTACTAGCATAATAAATGGGGTGAAATGCTTTTCTTTTCTTTGTCCCAAGACAGCTCCAACTGCAAAGTCACTGGCATCACACATGATTTCGAAAGGAAATTTCCAATCAGGCGCTATCATGATAGGTGCATTGACTAACATTTCCTTTAGGGTTAGAAATGCTTGATTGCAATCATTGTCAAAGATGAAAGGGGCATCTTTTTCAAGTAATTTTGTTAGAGGCCTCGAGATTTTAGAAAAGTCTTTGATAAACCGCCTATAAAATCCGGCATGCCCTAGGAAACTTCTGATAGCTCTTACGGAGGATGGAGGTGGTAATCTAGAAATGGTATCTATTTTGGCTCGATCCACCTCCATTCCTTCGATTGAGATCTTGTGACCGAGTACTATTCCCTCCGTTACCATGAAATGGCATTTTTCCCAATTAAGGGCGAGGTTAGTTTCCTCACATCGGGATAGCATTCGTTCAAGGTTATCGAGGCATTAGTCGTATGAATCCCCAAAGATAGAAAAGTCGTCCATGAAGACTTCCATTGTCTTTTCTATCATGTCATGGAAGATGGCTACCATGCAACGTTGGAATGTTGCGGGGGCATTACATAGACCAAACGGCATGCATCGATAAGCAAAAGTTCCATAGGGACATGTGAAAGTTGTCTTTTCTTGGTCTTCGGGTGCTATCGGGATTTGAAAGTAACCTGAAAAACCATCCAAGAAACAATAAATTTTATGACCGGATAATCTTTCTAACATTTGATCAATGAAGGGTAAAGGAAAGTGATATTTTCTTGTTGCTTCATTTAATCGTCTATAATCTATACACACTCTCCATCCTGTGACGGTTCTCGTCGGTATTAATTCATTCTTTTCGTTAGTTATTACCGTCATACCTCCTTTCTTTGGAACTACTTGGACGGGACTCACCCAAGGATTATCGGAGATAGGATAGATAAGTCCGGCGTCAAGTAGTTTGATGACTTCGTTTTTAACCACTTCTTGAACATTTGGATTTACTCGACGTTGTGGTTGTATTACTGATTTGTAGTCATCATTCATTAAAATTTTGTGTGTGCACATGGAAGGGCTAATTCCTTTTATGTCTACAAGTTTCCAAGCTATTGCGTTTTTGTGTTTTTTCAAAAGACTAATTAATTTTTCTTTTTCTAAGCTATCTAATTTAGACGAAATAATTACAGGTAAATTGCCATCTTTGTCTAGAAAAGCACATTCCAAACCTTTTGGAAGTTCTTTGAGCTCAAGTGGTGGGTCTTTAGGAGACTCCTTATTTGGTTGCTCATTTCGATCAAGAACTTTAAAAGTTTGTTCTATGGCGACCTCTTCTTCAACAAAGTGATCAATCTCTTCACTTGTATCGGGTGGTTCATCTTCATCTTCAATTAGGGGGTCATTATTGCCGAAAGGATATTTCATTGACCGTTCGAGATCGATACTTCTTTTAAATGCCCCTAATTGAAGAGGTAGATTTTTGAATTTCCGGTTTTTCAAAGCTTCGTGAGTTTTTACAAATGGTCGTCCCAACACTAGAGGAGCGTCATCGAGGATGACAAAGTCGGTCGGTATTACCATTTGATTTGTTTGAACCAATACATCCTCAACTACACCGATTGATTTTATTACTTTCCGATTGGATAGAAAAATGGGTATTTGAAGTGGAGAAAAATCACTAATACTTAATTTTTCGAAAATGTAGTTAGGCATTATGTTAACACAAAGATCTTTATCAATTGTGACATTACTAATAAACGAATTTTGAAAGAAACATGGAACCGGTGTAATGTTAATTTCAAATGGGTCTTCTTTTATTAGCGAAGTTTGATCATTAGTTAACTTAACACTTACCGTTTCGTCAATCCTAGTGTTAGTGTTTAATTCTTTTAAAAACTTAGCATGAGTGGGTACTAAACAATGATTTTCAAAAGAAGGTGACAAGAGATTAATTTCTTCAAAATTAGACTCTTCTTGAATTTTAACGTTGTCGGACTCACCTTTTTCGTTGTTTAACTCATGTGTCGGTATTTCACTTATTTGTTCTTCCATTTTTGTAACAGTATGGAAATACGTAGGATTACTCATTATTAATCAATGGATTGTGTCTCAGACATTCACCACACGCTTATCCTCTTCTACAATTCTGTAACAGACTAACTTGATTGCTATAGTCTGTGTTTGGAAACAGGCCCTTGATGTAGTTCTAACCATCATTTTATTTTGTGAAAGACACTAAAGTCCCCATGAGGTCCATTTTGTCATGTGTCGGTATTTCACTTATTTGTTCTTCCATTTTTACACTTTCAGTTATCTCTTCATTTTTTAATTCTTCTCTTGCGCGGGACTCCTCTTCCCTTGCGCGAGATTCTTTTATATAGCGATCGATAACTCTAAGGTGTTCTAATATCCTATCGGTTACTTCGGTTATAGAAAAAGGATCGGGATCTTCAAAGCTTGAATCTGGTTGTTCGATCCTTTGTTCCTTATAATACCCATGTGAAGTAGATGGTTCGCACCATTGTTCTTCATTGTAAGCATATGATGGATAAGGTTCGTAATTTTGTTCTTCATAATACTCATATGAGGTTGGTTGTTCACGCCATGGTTCCTCATAGTAAGCATACGAAGGTGGTGGCTCATATCTTGGTTCCTCAAAGTATGAGTATGAAGGCTCATACCATGGTTCATCAAAATATGAGTATGAGGGAGGAGGTTCATACCTTTGGTCTTCATAGGATGTGTATGAAGTTGATGGCTCGTACCTGGGTTCCTCATAGTAGGTGTATGAATTGGATGGTTGATATGAGTGATTATTTTGAACCGAGTGTGGGTTACGACAATTAGTGCAATAATTACTCCTATAATCATCCTCCTCATAGGTGTAGTTGTAACCTCCTAAGTATTGATCCATAAGAATCACTCAGCAGACCACAACCAAGTCTCGAGATCAGAAAACAAAAATAAAAACGGAAACAGAGGCTGGACACGGACCCGTTTTCAGTGGACACGGCCCCGTGTTCAGAATCTGTATCTGGGCGTTTTAATTAAATTTACTGATCTAGTTGAGCACGGGGCGTGTTCAGTGAGCACGGCCCGTGTTCAAGCTACTGTTACTGGGTGTTTTTATGAAAATGTGCAGCACGGCCCCGTGTTCAGTGAACACGGCCCCGTGTACATGTTACTGTAAATGCAAAACTAAACTAAAATGCAGAAAAATGTGCGCGCGTTAAAAGGGTTTTGAAAAACTGATTTGGCCGTCGATTTTAAGCTTTCTTAAAATCCTTGTGTCCCCGGCAGCGGCGCCAAAAAACTTGATGCGTGTGAAGTGTTATATATATTTAGGTGTATATTTTAAGCCCTTTTAACACTTTTTAGCCAAGTTTTAAATTTATAAAACACGATATTTTACTAACACTGAACACACATATGGGCAAGTGCACCCATCGTGAGCGTAGTATAGTGTTGGCAAGATACCGAGGTCGTCCAAGGACACAAGAGTTTTAGTACCGGTTTATCCTCAACGTCTAATCAAATCAAAAAGTTTAGAAAAATGTTTTCAGCTAAGAAAAATAAAAACTAACTAAAAATGATGAAAATAAAAATAAAAGAAAAACAGATAAACAAGATGAATCACTTGGTTCCGACTCGTGTATAGTGTAACCTTTGATTATTTCCGCACTTTTGCACTTATTTAAGAGATTATCTTAGTTATTGTAGTAGGCCCCTCTTTTGAAGGTGACGTTACCCTCAACCCAGTAGTTTGAGTCAGCAAGGATACAATCCTAAAGGGTCGGATTATTGAAAGATAATTAATTAAGTTATTAATGCAAATTATGGTAGGCCCCTCTTTTGGAGGTGACGTTACCCTCGACTAAGTAGTCTGAGTCAGCAGGGATACAGTCCTAAATAGCCGGGTTATAGTATTAATAGTAGTTAACTTATGAGGGGATCAAAGAGTTTGGACCCCCGCCATCCAATACCGTTAAGTATTGAAGGAGGTCCTACTAAATTTGACCCAGGTCCATTGCAGGACCTCTAAACGCTGAACAATGGCAAGACTCTTACCAAACCGTTCCCTTAACCCCCGACCAGGTAGCCAACATACCTCCATATAGACCGTGGAGATATGAATGGCGAAAATCTTTTATTTTATATAGACAGTAAAATAATGCCAAGACACCACGGACAAACGATAAGGAAGAATCACCTTCAACATAAGAAACTAGTTATTAAAGTCATTAATACAAAACCAAGTAAAAAGTGCGAAGAGATTAGAAATAAAAAGTATTACACTAGACACTTGTCTTCACCAAGTGATGTAAGAGACTTAGGCAAACATGGCCTTGATTGTCAAGAACTCTTACGATCAATCTTGGATCCCGAGACGACTCACACACTCTATGATGGACAATGGATGATGGTGGTGGATGATGGTGTTATGGTGGTGGTGGGTGGTGGGTGAAGTGTGAGAGAGGTGGTGTGCAAGGGATGGTTTGAGCTTTAGCAAAGCACTCCTATTTATAGGCTGAACAGAAGTTCGGGCACGGCCCCGTGTCCAGTGGGCACGGCCCCGTGTCCACATCTTTCTCTTTCTTCATTTAATGCAGCTTGTCTTATTAGTTGACCAAGCCTCCGTGTCCGCTGAGCACGACCCCGTGTGCAAAAGAATCTTTGTACTATGAAGATTTGCTTAGATTGTGCGAATCTTATAGATGGCCATGGCCCCGTGTCCGCTGAACACGGCCCCGTGGTGGGCAATAGAAGCTTCTACCACTTTGTCTTTTCTACTGACACTTGGGCACGCCCCCGTGCTGGCTGAGCACGGGGCGTGTTCAGTCTCCTGTCTTCTTGTTTTGCTTGGGAAGATGCTGTCGTGGGGTCGGGCATGTCACGTCTTGTTCCTTTTCTTGTATTTATGTTAGATTTTGATGTCTTTTTGCTTCTTTTGTTAATTTGAGCTCATTTAATCCTGAAAATACAAAAGGAAGACAAAAGCACACTTTTTCCAACATTAGTACTAAAAAAGGGTTAGTTTTATGCCACAATTGATGTAATTTATATGTTGCATTTTGCACACATCAGTGGCTATAAAAGTTACCTAAATAAATAAGAAGTTTTTGTTTTCAATAATTAGGGTTTACCCCTACCAACATATTATCAAATGAACTTGGGTTTTATCCCCATAAATTTTATTATAAAAGTTTGGTTTTTATTCTAATAAAATTATTTCCTAACTACTGTCCTGATGTATTCTGCTGCCAAAAATTAATAAACACCGATACTACCCACTCTGAGGCTTGCGGTTGCCTGCTCCCGGGTAGGGGTCGGGGGTTGCGACAGAAGGTGGTATCAGAGCTACTGCCACTGGTTTAAGCCAGAAAAATGTTCTGCTGACACTGAAATTTCAAATTATTTGTTAGGAAATAACTTATGTGATTATGTGTTATGTGTTATTTGACTATTTGTTAGTTTACAGTATGAGTGATCAAGGAACGTCGGACGCTTATCGCCATTTAGATAGTTCACCAAAAAATCAGGGAACATCATCTCAGTCTGATCCCTCAGGATATTCAGCTGATACAGAAGAGGGAATATTTATGTTTAAGGCATAGTCGGAGGAACCTTTTACCACTAAGAAAAGAGGTTGGTTTAACAGAGGGGCTCATGAGAGGAGGAAAAGAATGGAGAAATTACAGCAACAGGGGGCAATAGTCAGGGCCAATAGGGAGGCATATGCATATATTCAGGAAGTAGTCAGTAGGCCACCATGGGAGGAAGAATTAAATAGACAGCTGGCCAATTTCCACATGTTAGCCACTACAGCAGTAGATGCTAACCAAAACCAAATAGCTGAACCGCCACTATTATCTTTATTCCTAGACCAACAGATGCTAGAACCTAACCCAGAAAACCAATTCCCAATACCTGCATTTGACCCCAATGAGTTACCCAGGATCCCAACTCCACAACCCTTACAATATGATCCTTGGTTTGATGACAATAGGTCATACTCGACCCTATACTCTCCCGAAGAACTAAAACCTCTAGAACCTAATCCGTGGAAGGAAATTGATATAACATTTTTCGAAATGAATAGCGCAGACCCCTATGAGGAACCCGTACGTCCACCTGAACTAGTAGATCCACCAATGAGTCAAAAACAGGTGCAGGAACTCCATCAGTATGGAGAAGATTTAGTAAATGAGGGGAATAGAATCCGACAGATAGGGGAGAGACTAGTTTGGAAATATGATGAACGAGAAATGAAGTACTGGATTAATGATACTTAGAGAATACCTAGATCTATGCGTAATTTTGTACTTTAATATATATATATATATATATATATATATATATATATATATATATATATATAGATACAAATGCATAGTATATGTGATTTCCAGTTGTAGTTTGTAATAGATGCATATATGTATATGAAAAAGAGTAAATGTCACAACGATCGACGTTTTTGACCAACTTGTATGTGTGATTGGGTATAAATAATTGTACTCAATTTTATTCTGTGATAATTAATACCTGATAAATGTTCACAATTTAGATGAACGAAGTAAATCAGGAAAACCAGAATAATAAGAATAACATAACCCAAATAGATAACAGTGTCATCCAACATATAGTAGCACAAGGAATCATAGATGCTATGCCTTATATCATCAAGACTGTTAAAGAAGCAGAAAACAATAAATCTGCAAATGGCAGTAAACGTCAACACACTGAACCAAGTCACAGTGTGAATAATGATAATGGACTTATTATCCAAGCGCCAATTCCTAAAAGAAGAAAACCGCTTCATACGGTTGTTCTTTTAAAGAATTCTTGGCTTGCAAACCAGTAGAATTCTCATGCAATGAAGGAGCCATTGCAGCCTTACGTTGGATAGAAAAGACAGAAGCAGTCATAAAAATAAGTAAATGCACAGACGAAGATAAGATTATGTTTGCTTCTAATCTTTTCAAAAATGCAGCCTTAAAATGGTGGAATACTATTCTCCAGTCTAGGGGAAGTGACAAAGTTTATAATATGGAGTGGATCAACTTTAAGGAAATGGTTGAAAGGAAATTATGTCCTCCTAATGAGATGGAACAAATAGCCAATAAGTTCCTAAATCTTAGAATGACTGGAATAGACTGCAAAGGTTACACTACCATATTCTTCGAATATGCTAGGATAGTGCCAACCTTAGCCTCACCAGAACCAGTGTTAATCTCCCGTTATATTTGGGGATTAATTAGTGAGATTAGACATGTAGTCAAGGCAGCTAGACCACAAACCATAGAAGAAGTAGTAGAATTAGCCAATACCTTGACTGATGAATTAGTACGTACGCAAGAAGAAAACCAGAGGAAGAACCTAGCCCAAAAACTTACCCAGGAATTCCAACCGTGGGAAAGGTACAGGTTCTTCTGCACCCTAGTGTAAGAATTGCAAAAGAAAGCATTCTAGAAGATGCTCTATATATTGCAACTTTTGCAAAATCTCTGGACACAAGGAAGAAGATTGTTGGAAGAAACCCGGTAATGGAATATGCTTTAATTATGGAGATAAGGGACACATCAGACCGAACTGTCCGGAACTAGATATAGCCATGCCCAACAAGACTAAGACAACTGAAGCACCTAAGAAGAATGCCAGAGCCTTTGTTCTGACAGTTGAGGAAGCCAAGATGATTCCGGATGTGATTGCCGGTATGTTCTTAGTTAATGACATATTTGCCAAAGTATTATTTGACTCTGGTGCAAACCAAAGTTTTATCAATACTTCTTTCTACAACTTTCTCGACCAACCCTTAGTCAAACTCCAACAAGATTGTCTGGTAGAGACAGCAAACGGAGAATCCATTAAGATAAGTGAAATCTTGCAGGGAGCAAGAATAGAAATCCTAAACCATCGTTTCTTTGCTAACCTTTACCCAATGAATCTGGCTGGTTTAGATGTCGTATTAGGAATGGATTGATTGGTAGCCAATCATGCCAGTACTTTATGTGATCAAAAGTCAGTACAAGTAAGTATACCAAGTGGTGAAAAGGTCACAATCAAAGGAGATAAGCCAACTAGATCGACAAAATTCATCTCGGTGATGAAAGCTGCAAGTTATGAAAGGAAAGGAGGAATAGTATATATAATTTCTGTAATCATTAATGCTAAAGGAAAAGAATTAAAAGATATTCCTGTAATATCTAAATTCTCAGACGTCTTTCCAGAAGAATTACCTGGATTACATCCTGAATCCTGATAGAGAGGTTGAATTTAGAATTCACCTAATACCGGGGACAACACCGATTACCAAAGCACCATATCGATTAGCACCAATGGAGATGCAGGAACTGAAGAAGCAATTGGATGAACTTCTTAACAAAGGTTTTATACACCCAAGCTCGTCACCATGGGGAGCACCGGTGTTGTTCGTTAAGAAGAAAGATGGATCGATGTGTATGTGCATTGACTATCGAGAATTGAACAAAGTCACGATTAAGAATCGGTACCCACTACCGAGAATCGATGATCTGTTCTATCAACTTCAAGGAGCTCGATTCTTTTCTAAGATTGATTTACGCTCAGGGTATCATCAACTGAAAGTACAGGAAGAGGATATTCCTAAAACTGCTTTCAGAACTAGGTACGGTCATTATGAATTTACCGTCATGCCATTTGGTTTAACCAATGCCCCAGCCGAATTTATGGACATGATGAACAGGATATGTAAACCATACCTGGATAAATTCATAATTGTCTTTATAGATGATATTCTAATTTACTCTAAGAGTAAGGAGGAACATGCAGCGCATCTGCATACACTTCTTACATTATTGAGAAAAGAGAAGCTTTATGCTAAATTCTCAAAATGTGAATTCTGGTTACAAGAAGTGCAATTTCTTGGACATCTAGTTAATTATGAAGGAATTCATGTGGATCCCACAAAGATCGAGGCTATTACTAAATGGAAAGTCCCTGAATCACCAACGAAAGTACGAAGTTTTCTTGGACTGGCAAGATATTATAGATGGTTTATCTGAGATTTTTCTAGAATAGTCATTCCATTAACTAAACTGACCTGCAAATCAGTTAAGTTTGAATGGGGACCGAAACAGGAAGAAGCTTTTAAGATTCTTAAGCAAAGGTTAACCAACGCACCTATACTTGCATTACCAGGAGGAACTGAGGACTTTATAGTCTATTGCGATGCATCTAAGTTAGGATATGGATGTGTGTTGATGCAAGTCAAAAATTTATAGCCTATGTCTCTAGACAACTTAAGAAACATGAAGAGAATTACACAACCCATGATCTAGAATTAGGAGCCATAGTTTTTGCCCGTAAGATTTGGAGACACTATTTATATGGAAATAAATTTGTTGTCTTCACCGATCATAAGAGTTTAAGATATATTTTTGGGCAAAAAGAATTAAATATGAGACAGAGACGCTGGATGGAAGTTCTTAGCGATTATAATTGTGATATCCAGTACCATGCTGGAAAAGCTAATGTAGTAGCTGATGCTTTAATTCGAAAGTATCATGAAAAGCCGAAAAGAGTACATTCTCTTATATTGAATCTATAAGTAGATTTAAATGAGCAAATCAGAAAAGTACAAGAATCAGCAATCAAGAACAATACTGACAAATTAAAAGGAATGATTAAGGAATTAGAACAGGGAACAGATGGAATTTGGAAGTTCCATAAGAAAAGGATGTGGATACCAGAACAAGGAAACCTACGCCACAGAATTCTAGAAGAAGCTCATAAGTCTAAGTATACGATACATCCTGGAAGTGATAAGATGTATCAAGATCTAAGATAGAATTTCTGGTGGATAGGAATGAAAAAGGATATAGCTAACTATGTTGCTAAATGTCTAACTTGTTCTCAAGTTAAAGCTGAGCATCAGAAACCCTCAGGTTTATTGCAACAATTAGAAATGCCAAAATGGAAATGGGAATTGATAACAGTGGACTTTGTTGCCAAATTACCCAAGACAAGAAAAGGAAATGATACAATCTGGGTGATTGTAGACAGATTGACCAAATCTGCTCATTTCTTACCCTTGAATGAAACTTTCAATATGGAACAGTTAGCCAAGCTATATGTAAATGAAATAGTTTCATTACATGGAATTCCTTTATCTATCGTATCCGATAGAGATAGCCGTTTTACTTCTCATTTTTGGACAAGTTTCCAAAAAGCAATGGGAACCAGGTTAAATCTAAGCACAGCTTATCATCCATAAATGGACGGACAAAGCGAAAGGACAATCCAAACTATGGAAGATATGCTTAGAGCCTGTGTAATTGATTTCGGATGAAATTGGGACGACCCTTTACCATTAATAGAATTTTCTTACAATAACATCTATCATACTAGCATTAACGCTGCACCATTTGAAGCACTTTATGGATGAAACTGCAGAACTCCAGTTTGCTGGGCAGAAATTGGAGAAAAACAATTGTCTGGACCAGAGATAGTCCAGGAAACGACAGATAAAATAATTCAAGTCAAGGAAAGACTAAAAGCAGCACGAGATCATCAAAAGAGTTATGCAGATAACAGACGAAAACCTTTAGAATTTCAAGTAGGAGATAAGGTACTATTAAAAGTTTCTCCATGGAAAGGAGTAGTCAGATTCGTTAAGAGAGGAAAGCTAAGCCCCAAGTATGTTGGACCTTTTGAGATTATTAGAAGAATAGGACCAGTAGCTTATCAGCTACAACTACCAGAGGAAATGGCAGGAATACATGATGTGTTTCATGTATGTAATCTCAAAAACTACTTAGCAAACGAATCATTAGTAATACCTCTTAAAGACATAGAGGTAAACGAGAAACTCAAGTTTATCGAGAAACCCGTTCAGATCGAAGATAGAAAGATCAAGAACCTCAAACATAAGAGACTAGTTCAGGTCAAAGTGAAATGGGATTCCAAGAGAGGACCAGAATACACTTGGGAACTCGAATTAGAGATGCAAAGGAAATACCCACACCTGTTCCAGTAGATCTCAAGGACGAGATCCAAAGCAAGGTGGGGAGGATATAACAACCCTCCTAAAAATATTTTGGACACCCCTAAATGTCGTAAAATATACCTCGTACGCGAGAAACGAGCCCGAAATACCTCTATACTTATAAAAAACAATAAAAACAAAGTTAAGGGGTCTCTCGTGGGGCGCGACCCCTTTAACCATATGTGTCGCGGGCCACAAGGCCCTATGACTTGCCGGACAAACAAGCCGCCACTTGTCGACACATGGCGAAGCTATACTCGGTGACCCAGCAAACCTAAAACCGAGTCTACTCTCTCGCGGGCCGCAAGAGAGTCAGCTTAAGGCTACGCGGGCCGCAAGCCGCCTCGGGTCTGGACTATAAATAGAAGTCGACAGCTTCATTTGCAAACCGTTCAAAATCAAAATTCTCTCTCTAATTCTCTAGTAGTAGAATTTATGCTCGGGTATAATACCCACTATAAAGCGAAGCTTTGCCTCGTTGTAAGTACTATAACCCTGCTATTACCCTACACGATCGATTTAGGATTCTGTAATGCATGTCGGCTCTGCCCGACTCAGTCATTGGAATTTTGTCTCGTGTATACACCCGATTGATTTAGGATTCCGTAATGCATGTCGGCTCTGCCCAACTCAGTCATTGGAATTTTGTCTCGAGTTGTACGGTTAATTTAAATTGGGTTATTTTACTAACACGTGTGCATTATTTGATTTAATAGATAATAATCAGGAGATTCTCAAGAAGCCTTAGTATTACCTAAATTTACAATGTGAGTACATCTGCTTTTTGCCACCTTTTTACATAAGTCAAGATGTTTTACCAAAACCTCAAATGTTTTTAACTTACACTTAACAGTAATTGAGTATTTGTGATTCTACAATTACTGTCGATATGTTGGGGTTTTGTATACCAAATGTGGAAAACATTATCATTGGACAAAGAGTTAACCAATGGATAATATGACCCACAAGTCAGGGTTTGACAGTACTGAATGAGTAATTGATTAGATATAAAAAAATGTAATTACGGGTTGCCCTCAATTCTGTAAAAGTGATCAAATTGTTTTGATTAAACTGGGATGCACTCACCATATTTATTGCTGACAAAATGTTTTTAAAACGTGTTTCAGGTAACGTAATGTGAAAGCCAAATAGAAGCTAACTGAAGAGCATTAAAGGCTTGGAAAAGTGGCTATAAAAGTTACCTAAATAAACAAGAAGTTTTTGTTTTCAATAATTAGGGTTTACCCCTACCAATGTATTATCAAATGAACTTAGGTTTTATCCCCATAAATTTTATTATAAAAGTTTGGTGTTTTACTCTGATAAAAATATTTCCTAACTACGGTCCTGATGTATTCCGCTGCCAAAAATTAATAAACACCGATACCACCTGCTCTGAGGCTTGCGGCCGCCCGCTCCCGGGTAGGGGTCGGGGGTTGCGACAACTAATCCCTAGTTGGCGACTTCTAACCCAGTTGACTTCCTTGACCCATTTTCTTTATAGCAAAACTTCTTTTTATGTTACTAGTTTGACTCTTTAGAAATAGAATACCACTCAAAATGATCAGATTTCACTTTCCCATAAATTGGTTGAATTCACGTCTCCGTTCCTAGCTAATTCCTAACAGATTATATCCAAGTTTCTAACTCAAATCTGTCTTTAACTTTCATTTGCAAATAATAAGTATGACAAACCATTGAAGCGGGTGAGCTTCTAGGGCTTCAAAACATTTATGATTGACAAATGCACCATTTGTCCACTCAGTATTCACCTAAATTGTCAAATAGCTTATAAGGTATTTTTAATAAGAAAACATTAATTGATTTAATTTAAAAAATCTCATAACAATTATATTGAAAACCTAGTATTAAAAACTAATTAAATATGATCTACAATTACCTTAAAATTCATATATAACTTGAATTAAATAGAAAATTTAGGTAAATAATAACTGAAGCTTACCCCAGAAAAAAGCATTTCAATCAACCAGCATGCTTTATCCGTTTTGACCCATGAACCAGCCTGCTCATTTTGGGTTGAAAAATTACAGAAAACTCCCCATGGTGGCACGACTGATCTAGCATCCAACTGGCAAGATATACAGTTGTTGCAGCTATCTATATAGTCGAACGTCATAATCTTGTCAAGTGCACAATTTTCGGAGTAAATTCTAAGCTTTCTATGCTTTCAAAAGCTCGAAGAATTCGGTTAACACAAATCGACCACTTAGTCAGTTAAAACAAATTGGGTTCGATAATTGAATGTATGTTGTGATTTGGTTTCATGTATTAAAAGAAAGCTTGGTTAGAAACTAACTATTCTACAAAAAAAAATACAAAAAGCTATAAATTGAAACACCATTATCATGATTCAAAACTTTAAAAAGCTAGAAACTAAACATGACATATAAGAGAACCAACGCCATAACCATCATATACCTTAATCATCTTCATTCAAGCCTAACTAATCAAGTTTAAGTTTCCTAATTTGTTATTTCTAGAATCAAGTAATAATAAGCAAAAAGCACATAAGAGCCCTAAATATGTATTTATATACCCGTTTCAATCAGAGCTACCACATTTTATACTATGTAACAACCAACCACTATAAACCGTCCAAGCCTATCATCCTCATTTTCTCCAAAAGTAGCTGTAAGAAGTGCTACAGATCGTTAATTTGGGTTTGGCGGTTCATCACAATTTAGCTCTTCTCGTATATAAGTTTTACATTCTAGAAGAAATAAACCCATCTAAGTTTAAGAACCTTACTTTCTTGAATTATAGCTCAAATCTTCTACATGTATATAAAATTGCATAGTCATCTGAAAATAGTACTTTATTATAGAGCATGATCTTTATAATACACCAAAAACATTCATATTTGCAAACTCCAAAACCCCTTGCAGACTTACAACCCTAATAACAATAGTAATAACTCATGTTTTCTAGGATGGTTAGGTAAGTTTACATATACAGTTTAGCCCCAAAAAATCCAAAACTCATTCTTGCAACTTCAAGTAGCAATAATCACTTTCACAACATGTCCAACCGCCTATATAACTTGCCATAAGTTACATACATTGAGGTATCTACTCTCAAAGAAACAAACTTTGACACTATATTACCATAGTTCAAGTGGCCAATACAGACAATATGACATAATTTATAGCAAAAATAGTTTTTTTACTGTAACAAATCTTTTAGCTATGAATTTTGTACCAGTTTTTCCTCGCGTGACGAATTATTATCGTCCTTCAATTCTCTAGGGTTTTTCGGGGCACCTTTGGCTCCAGCTGCACGCATTCTCACTTCCTACCATTGATTTTACAGTTAGATGAATATCAACAACTTATCTTTCCAATATCACACATTCTTTTGTTTCTAATTCTCATTATGTAATGACAAATTCAAGCTTCTTTGAGTCTAGTTTCTCATAATTATGTTGCATTTGTAATCATATCACCTTTTTAAATATCATTAATGGTTCTGCATGCTTATCACTTATATAAAGAACAATTAAATAGTCATAAAATTAAAATTCCCAAATAAATAACCACTAAGAAATGCATCCAGAGGTCTAGAGCTACAAAAGCAAACCCAGAAACTAAAGAAGCACAGAATGAAACCAAAATTTCATAATATTACCACTAAATCAAAATGAATGTTAATTTTAGACCACAATTTCAACACAGCAGAAAAAAGGTATAGTTTTTTGGTTTCAAAAATTTAACAGGCCTAAAACCCATTTCACAATTTATAACATCCAACGACACAAATCCCCAATAACGTGACAGCATTCCATAAATTCTCATAAAAAATTGAATTCAAACATGTTTAGGGTAAAATTAACTATATTAAGAAAATAAAAATTGAGGGGAAGAATGTGACATGTATGGCGATGACATCAGGGTCAATGTCATCGATGAACTTGGTAAACTCAGACCAATTGTTTTTAACACGAAGAAGAAAGCTGTTGGCATTCCAAGTTAACAAATTTGTGTGTTTTTTATTTTGGGATTTATTCTCCTCATCTTCAACAACTGCTGGTGTTTTTGTTTCACCATCAACTGCTAGTGTTGGTGAAGAAGAAGAAGAAGATAGGTTGGGTTTCTTGAAGGAACCATCTTTTTGCACTGGTTGAAAGAATCGCTTCAAACCTTAAAATCAGACCTGATGAATCCAAATCCAAAATAATGAAGATCATAAAACCTTAAAAAACACATATGTAGGGTTTGGATTTACCTTTATCAGATCGCTCAAAAAACCGATTAGGGTTTTTGACAAACCCACGAGTACCATACGATAACCAATTGAAAGAAGTTGAAAGTTACTTAAAATCGAGTTCGATTTCAAGTTACCTTGAAACCGTCTTCAATTGATAATAGGATTAGGGTTTTCGAATTCATTAAATCGAACCGGAAGTCGTGTTCAATGTTGTTTCATCATCAATCAGCAGCAAGATTGTTTCATCAGAGGCGTCACTATTAGGGTTTCAAAGAGAATATGGAAATGTGAAGAAAGAATGTTTGAATAAAACAAATAACCTCTCTGGGTTTTGGAATTTGTTTTGCACATTTGATTTGGGGAAATTTGAATTTGAATTTTGAATGGGATAAGTTGTTTCAGGAAATGTGGAATGACAAAGGATTCTGAGTTAGAACCAGATAGCTGAATTGAGAAAGGTGGAATGAGATTTGACTTTTGGTTTTCTAAAAAAAAATCTGAGAAAATGACACCTAGGATTAGAATAAGGGAGAAGATGACACATAGGAGAGAGATAAGAGGGGGGCTTATAATGTTGCCACCTAGGATTTCTAAGGTCTGATTTATTATGTAGGAAGATAGGGGAGGATTATCTTAAGATCGCTAAATATTGCAAGAACTGTAAAAACGAATGAAAAAACCAATCAAAACCATTTTTTACTACAAACCTCATTGTAATTAAGATACAACATCAAAAAAAAAATTACAACATCAAATAATTAATTTCTTCTCTCAAAATCACTCTTATTAGATGTTTTACACATGTGTAAATATAACAAATTTACACATGTGTAAATGGCAAACTTACACATGTGTAAATGACAAACTTACACATGTGTAAATTTTCTTTATTTACGAATTCATGTAAATTTAAACGTGTAAATTAAATTTCTATCATTGTATTCGAATAATAATGATTAGTATAATTTTTTTTTGAATTTGAATTGTTTTTCACCAAGTTCTTTGCGGTTTTTCATTCATTCTCTCACGGTTATCACCATATTTAGCGTTCTCATTTAAACATTCACACACACACACACACACACACACACACACACACATATATATATATATATATATATAGGATTAGGTTCGAGAGTGAACACTAGTGCATTTGCGAACTGAGCAAACTAATCCTGACCATACACGTGTGTAAATCAAGAGCCAGGATTTGATGATGATACACTAGTGTATTTTGCGATTTAATGATGAAATCCTAGCCATACACCTATGTAAATCAATGGTTAGGATTTGTTCACTTAGTTCGCAATTACACTAGTGTTCACTTTAGAACCCCACCCTATATATATACATATACAATCTTATAAAAACCTCTCGGGTACTTTGAAAATTTGGGCCTCGGATGACGGCTCGGGTTGGCTGGCCCTACAGAAGGGATGAGTTTGTCAAAAGGCTGATCAGTATTATGTTCGGAACACGGTGTTGCTGGTGGTGTCATGTGATTTGGTGGATTTTTTTTTTGAACGTTGAACTTCATTAGAAAAAGAGCGTGTTTTCAAAACGAAGACCGCTCACAAAAGGACCATTACAACCAATAGGTATAAAAAGGGAAACAAATTGTGAGAGTGTTCACGAATTTAAAAAGGGAAAGATATAATGTAATTCGTAGATTTTTTTTTAACGGTAACTTTCTTTTTGAGTGACCCAATATCAAACCGTCTAAACGGCGGCCCTAGCCAAGATCTGCCCAGACTATGTTGTCTTAATCGGGCCTACGCTGAGTTGGTCAGACTTGGTTACGGCGTTCCCCCGAAAACCATACTGCCTCCACACGAGATGACTCGGTGAAGGTAAAAAAAAGAAATTGGGAAAGAAGATTATTTTTTCTTCAAATCCATCCATTTTTAGAGGAAAGCCAGGAAGAAAGATTATTAAAAGTCTCATTTTCTCTTCTTTCCATTTTCTTATATAAAAACAATTTAATGAACACAAATATTTTCCATTTTCTTTCTATTTGCTTACACCTCTCTTTTTGGAAAGTATCGAACCCAATGTTAGAGTGAAAGAGAAGGTGCAGGGAGAAAACATTTACGAAATGAAGAGGGAGGGAATTTATGTTATTACGAAATTAATAGAATAAATTTTAGATATTTTAAATATTATATGATGAGATAATATGTATGTAATCTATCATATTTGAGTTTGTTGTACTTGTTAATACATAAAATTATATAGAAATTAATATCGTAACAAAAATTAATGTGCGTGGAATTCGGGAGGTTCTTTTCAACAAATTAGCGTGGTGTACATGACAAATGTCAAATTCCAATATTCGGTCACATTAGAGAAATGTTTTTACAATTAAGTTTAACACTGAAATTCAATGGCGGAGCTTGAACAAAAAATCAGTGTAGGCCGGACTTTTAAAAATCCAATATTTTACACTACAAAATTCTTTTATTTTAGAATTTTCAGTAAAAGTAACACTACAAGCGAAAAATCAATTAGGATCGAGGCACCTCAGGTTTATACTTTTTTTATACAATATCCCGAATATTAACATCCCGAATTTTATACAACATGATTTATTTATTTATTTATTTATGGACTAGTGGGTAACCCGCACGTTGCGGCGGAACTAAAAGTTGCATCAAACTGTTTCAATTAATTTGAACGTCAAATCTAACTTTTTTTATTTGAAGGGTAAATTACACTTTTCGTCCTTTATGTTTGTAGCGGGTTGTAGTGGATAGCCTTTAACTTCAATAATTGCAGTCATAATCATTTATTTGAAAAACGCATTACACATTTCGTCCTTTACAACTAACCAGATTAAAATTTTAAGTTAAATCTAGTCACAGGAGGGTATTGTGGTCATTTCATGCTTTTATTTTAATTGTTTTTAATAAATAAAACCAAAAGGTCAACACATATATAATTAATCCACCTTCTTTCATCCCCCATTAAACTCTCTCTCATCCCCCGTTAAACTCTCTCTCTCTCTCTAAAATAGTTGCATAAGCCCACCACAACCGCCACCTGATATATCACCACCACCATCATCATCGGAGCTACAACGTCGCCACACACACTCTCTCTCTATCTATTTCTAAACTCATTATCTCATAACATCGCAGCTGCAGATCTGGTGGGATTTTGTCAAACCCTAGCCCCAAATCTGGTGGATTTCGATTCCTGCGAAGAAACTAAAGTTATTTCAGATGGTAGACTGGAATCGATGGTTCTTGGCTTAGAATTGAAGCTCTGTAGTTGTGAAGTTATGGAAGAAGAAAATGGCTTAGAATTGAAGCTCTGCAGTCTTCGATACTTTATACTATTCGTGGATGATTGCACTCGCATGACATGGGTATATTTTTTAAAAAACAAAGCCGAAGTTTACGAAAAATTTGTCACGTTTTATGCTATGATTCAAACTCTATTCCGAACTCAAATCCAAATCCTTCGATCCGACAATGGGGGGGAATTTGTCAATACATCCATGAAACAGTTCTTTAAAACCAAAGGATTAGTTCATCAAACCTCTTGTTCTCATACCCCCGAACAAAACGGTGTTTCTGAACGGAAAAAACCGTATTATTCTTGAAATGACTCGAGCCCTTTTGATCAAATCTCAGGTTCCTAAATCTTTCTGGCCGGAGGCAGTTGCAACCTCTATGTATCTCCTGAATCGGCTTCCCACAAAAGCTCTTAAATTTAAGACTCCCTTAGATTGTCTATCTAAGTCTGTCAGTATTCCCCATCCTCTTACACTTGAACCTCGAATCTTTGGGTGTACCGCATTTGTCCACATACCCAAAGTCAACCGAAACAAGCTCGGCCCATGTGCTGAGAAATGTGTGTTTGTCGGCTATGGGATTGACCAAATAGGTTACCGGTGTTATAATCCAAAAACTCATCAAATGTTCACCACAATGAACGTTGACTTTCTTGAAACAAAATACTTTTATGAAACCCAACTCAGTGGTCAGGGGGAGAATGAATGTATAGACCCATGTATAGACCCTCTGAGTTGGCTAACCCAACTTCCCTCATCTGAAGAAGTAACAACAGAAAATCCTCATAGTACTGCGAGGCCTTCAAACACAGCCAAACAATCTGCGGTGCACAGTACCACTGAAGAAAGTCCATCCAACGTGATACCTGAGGTAAGAAATTCTGAGAACCCTAGATGTTCTACGTTTTATAACCATCAGACAACAAGGGAACACAGAGAACCGACAACAACGGAACCTACTCCACAGGTTGAACCAGATGTGGAACAGGGTGAACCAGACGTGGAAGAGGTTGAACAAGTAGTTGATCATGTGGAACTAGTTGCAGCAGAGACAACCGAAAGATACCTTCTCCTTCCTAGAGCCAATAGAGGGGTCCCTCCAAAACGGTACTCGCCAGAAAGGGAAACTAGAACCTCAAGGTACCCTGTAGCTAATATAACTAATGGGAACTTATCTAACAGTGCGAAAGCATTTGTCACCTCTCTATACTCCGAACAAATACCTGGCTCTGTAAAGGAAGCGCAAGGTAAGAAGAACTGGAAAGAAGCAATGGAAACAGAGATGCAAGCTCTTATGAAAAACAATACGTGGGAAAAGTGCATTCTCCCAAAAGGAAAGAAAACAGTTGGCTGCCGTTGGGCGTATTCAGTTAAGTATAAACCAGACGGTTCTATTGGAAGATACAAAGCTCGACTTGTAGCAAAAGGGTACACTCAGACGTATGGGATCGATTACTCTGAGACGTTTTCTCCGGTTGCAAAAACGGACACCATCAGAGTCCTCTTCTCCGTGGCAGCCAATAAGAATTGGCCTCTCCATCAGTTTGACGTTACAAATGCATTTCTCCATGGAGACCTAGCAGAAGAAGTCTAGATGGAAGCACCTCCAGGTTTTTCAGGGGGTTTTAAAGATGGGGAAGTTTCTCGGTTGAAAAAATCTTTATACGGGCTAAAACAGTCACCTCGGGCCTGGTTTGGAAAGTTCACCTTGGCCATGAAAGAATACGGGTATTACCAAAGTAACGCTGATCATACCCTGTTCCTCAAAAGAAGAAACAGTCTTGTAACTTGCCTGATCATATATGTAGACGACATGATTATCACCGGAAATGATGTGGAAGAGATAGCACGGCTGGAAAAGAATTTGTTTTCAAAGTTTGAAATGAAAGACCTTGGAAATCTCAAGTATTTCCTCGGAATAGAAGTTCTCAGGTCTAAACAGGGAATTTTCATCTGTCAAAAGAAGTATGTCCTTGATCTCCTGGCAGAAACGAGTTTGATTGATTGTAAACCAGCAGATACGCCTATTGTGGTGAATCACAATCTACACATGGAACTTAATGGCGAGCTTGTAGACAATGAAAGGTATCAACGGCTCGTGGGCAAGTTAATTTATCTCTCTCACACTCGCCCTGATATAGTGTATGTTGTTGGAGTGGTAAGTCAGTTTATGCACCAACCGCAAGTTGCTCACATGGAAGCCGCTCAGAGAATTATAAGGTATCTAAAGGGAACCGCAGGCTATGGAGTGTTGTTCATAGCAAATGGGCATTTAAATGTTGAGCTCTACACTGACGCCGACTGGGCAGGAGATAAGGGAAATCGAAGGTCGACATCAGGGTACTTCTCTTTGGTTGGTGGAAACCTTGTTACCTGGAGGAGTAAGAAACAGAAGGTGGTCGCTTTGTCGAGTGCCGAAGCAGAGTTCAGAGGCATAGCTCGAGGGTTAAGTGAAGTTCTTTGGATCAGGAAATTTCTAGAAGACATTGGTTTCTCCTAAAGGGCAGCACCCAGTAAAATTATGTGCAACAATACAGCTGCAATACAAATCTCAGAAAATCCAATTCAGCATGATCGAACAAAACATGTGGAGGTAGATCGACATTTCATCAAGGAAAAACTTGAGGAAAAGATCATAGAGCTCCCGTATGTATCATCAAAAGATCAACTCGCAGATATTCTCACAAAATGCAGTCAACGGAAACGCTTTTAGTAGCTGTTTGAGCAAGTTAAGTATTGGAGATCACACTACTCAACTTGAGGGGGAGTGTCGTAAAGAAAGAAACAAATAGTATAGGGGCTAGTGTGTAATATGGTGGTCTATATAAACGCCATCTTTGTGTATCCCTATTTTTAGTACAATACAATTTATCAATACAATTCAAACCTAATTCAGAGATTATTCTCTATACCAAACAACATTTTTCACTTTGTTTAATAAGAGATTTTAGTTGTAAGCATGTTCACTTTTTTTTTACCTGTATATAGGGACCAATTCATAAATATAGCAACAGGGGCAAATGAGGAGGTACGGATGTTCAATGATTTATATAAATTTAGTTCTTAAGAAACTGTTTTTAACTTTTTTTTACTTCTGCAGGCTAGTCATCGTGTAGAATCTGATGAAAGGACGCCTCTACTTCCTACTTGAATTGACAGTTTCAAAAATTACTGTGTTGATTTTGCTATATTATTTTAGAATGGGTAAAATGGGAAAAAAATACCCATAGTGGCTAAATGGACAGCATGGATAAGATGTTAAAGATTACTGTGTTGATTTTATTGGATTTCTCTTGAAGAAAGTGTGTTCTTCTTGTTGTACCTGGCGAGTTTGAAGTCTCAGCCATCAACTTCTCAAAGATATCTGGGATCGGGATGGAGACGGTGTGGTAGATCTATAAGGAGGCGGTGGTGTGGTGAATCTGGTGACTGGTGGTGGTGGCTGTCACAATGATGGTGGGGGTTGGTTTGAGAGAGAGAGAGATGGGAGAGACAATTCTGAGATAGAGAGGTAGATGATGAGATTAGGATTTTTTATTTTCTTAAATATATTTTAAGTATAATAGTAAAATTACTAACTTACCCTCATGTGCGAAGCACATGTCATATTTAACTGAAAATTTTAACTTAGTTAGTGCCAAATGACGTAGGGTGTTATGAGTTTTACAAAAAAAGGACTGTGACTGTAATTATTGAAGTTAAAGGCTATCCGTTGCAATCCGGTACAAACATAAAGGACGAAAACTGTAATTTACCCTTATTTTAATGATATATCAGATAAATAATATATGTAACAACATGATATAAGTTTTATCTCAAATAAAGAATAATTGAACCAAACTATATGTATTAGTTAATTTCCTTTCTGTATTATCATCTTTTGAAAACAACTACTAAGATTAATAAGTTCATCTACAACATGAATTACACAATAATATAACTCAAATGAAATATTTAACAAAAACAAAATACTTAAACATCGGTAAAAAATGAAGGACCAAAAACCAACACATTCTATTATAAACAAACATTTAACATATAGACATACAAATACACATCCTTAGTCATGTACTAGCACACATGTTTTAATTACAGTTTTGTTTTTCGGGAAAGGAGTTGTCTGTTGGTTATTTTTAACTCATTTAACAAGCGGGTCATGTTAAGTTGGCTGCAAATGAACTGGATTACAACTTGACACTCGTTTGAGCAGCTAACATAAAAACTATAGTTTATAAGTTTAGCCTATATCGTGCGTTTGTGACTCATTTAACCCTTTCACAACTTGATCATTACTCAAAACCTCATTTGGCACCTAAGATACATAGAGTACAAGGGTTGTGTTCAATACTCATATCAATTGATATTTTTTCAATGCTTAAGTTGATTAACTAAAATGGGATATGGCTTACATACTCACCTAGACAAAACTACCCGTTGGATTCTTGTGCGAAGCTAGAATTCTAGGGCAACATCAAATCCTTGCAAATGAATCTACAAGCAAATCAACTAAAATAAAATTAATGAAACAATTCAAATACTAATCCAAGAAAATGGAACACACTATGGATAAAACCACACACTTTTATTAATTTAATTTTTCATAAAAATCGTTACATTAAGAAGACCTTATCATTGTTGTAATTTTTTAATTAACTATGATAGAGAATATAATATGACCAAAACAATAGAAAAGAATATGAACAGAAAATCACTGTAATATCAAATGGCACCTATACTCCAGTGTTAGTAGCTTAAACTTAAATATCCTTTGGTGAAAATAACTTTTATACCTATATCAAAATAAAATATGGTTAGAGAAATTAAATACTATAGTCCGCAAAACAGATCAAATTGTATTCAAGTGCTTAAAACCAATTATTGTCTCAAACAGGTCAGATAAAGTTTGATTCTAATGTTTATTGCTATAAGGGAAGCGGGTCAAGCAGGTTAACATTTATTTCTGATACTTACCTTGTAAATCGGCCTAAAAAGTAGATTTTTTAATCAAAATCAACACTATAGTTAGCAACATAAAAGGGGGAAAACTGTATGTGGGTTGACCGAACCTAACTCAATCTGCCCCAGTTTAATTATAGTTAATTTGATCGTTTAACGGAACTCGATTGGCGTTACCGAACCTTGCCAAATGCTACGTTACCAACCCACCTACCTTAAAAACACATTTGGTGTGAACTCGATCAGCGTGTTACTGAACCTTGCCAAATGCTAACCCATAAGTCTTACCAACTATATTGTAATAATACGGTTTTGGATTCATGTATTAGCACTATAACTATTTATGATTTTAAATTAAGAGAGTAAATGTTGAGGGTCAAACCCAACATATGAATACAATTCCCACAATCAACAACCACCAGCTCGATTTTGACTCCTCAGAATGGTTATCATCATTGCGGATCCATTTTTCACATTTCACTTTATCATCAACTACAAAATCGCTAAAGAATCAGCTAAGGTTGATAAAAAATAACTAAAAATCAAATACCAACTACAAAATCCCTAAAGAATCAGCTAAGGTTGATAAAACTAACTAAAAATCAAATAATTCTTGTTTTGGTCAAAAATCAAGCAAGGATAATGCAACCAAATCTTTTATTGTGAGGTGTGATGCTTGAATCTATGAACAATTGTATGAACAACTTGCAAATCAAATAAAGAGGTGACACAAGGATTTATACGAGGAAAAAGCCCTTGATCAAGAGTTGATCTCCGGCACAAAAAACCTCGGGTGATGGAAACTACCGATCAACAACTAAGATTAATCAAAAGGTTGTTACAACTCGGGATGACAACAAGCTTGTTACAAGGATCACTAGTGTGCAAAAGTGTTAAAGTGTATGAAATCGCCAAGTAAACTGTCGAGAGCTGTTCGAGAGTGTGTGTGTTTGCCAAAATTAGCCAAGTGTTCTAACTCAAGCTTGTTATCCCCTATTTAAACTTAGAAATAACTATAATAACTAACTATCCGATAATCATGCTAGCTTCCCACGATCTCCATAATGTTCACAAGGGACAAGCACGTGCGGAATATTAAGGGAATATGCTCCACGAATATCGGCAAGACCAAGTCCACGCACATACTCCTGCAAAATAAGCTTACGCATAATGAAGAAAATCATTAGTATAAGGATAACAATAAGGATCCTAAATCCTGATCCTGCAACACCTACTGAGGATCCTTAATTCAAACAGAATTCAAGATCCTGGCAGTACATGAGGATCCATTGTAACACCTAGAAAATTCACGTCCTATAATGTATCGACACGTGTCATAAGTTTGAACGTGTGAAAGAATGTTCTGAAAGGACTAAAGTTGACAAACTTGAAAAGTATATGAAAATACGAGTTCTAAATGTCAACAGTGAATAAATATATTGTACATTAACCCTACATAATGTTTATACCATCAAACGAATAAATCATGGATCATACAAAGCTAAAAGTGAGAGATTACAAACTAAGGGGGTTAAATGTGTCAACATGTTTAAGTTATACCTCTGAGTGACCTTTTGACAAACCCGAAGCTTTGTAACTGTTAATTATGCTCACTAGAATGCACGATATAAATTTCGTAAAGTTTCGTTATCGTATGAGAAAGTTATGATCAAATTCGTGTGCGAAGGGTTAAAGCGTAAACGTTGAAAGTTAGGACTTTTCGGGTAACAATAAGGTTAACCGGGGACCTAACAAAGTGGGTACATGTTTTAAAGCCCTTATAAATCAATTTGGAAGGTTCATAATGCAAGAAACAAGTGTCTAAACGAAGTTTGAAGATCCAAGGATCAATGCGCAAAAATCTAAAAATTTAGATTTTGCTGCAGGAAGGCCTCGCGCCACGCGAGGAGCCCTCGCGCTACGCTAGGGACTGCCAGTTCCGGAAATTTTGTTTCTTGTCTGCCTTTTGCATTCTGCTCGATTTCATCCAATTTTCCACATAAGTGGAGACCCCTAGGCACCCCCTAAGCACTAGGAACACTTGTTGATCAGTTGTGGTGAAGTGTAGACTTGTGTGTCAACAAATTGTGGTGATTAAATCACTATATAAAGCACTAAGTTGCAACAAGTTCATCACACATTCATTCTTGCATTCCTGATCATTCTGGAGCTCAAATCTTCTCTCAAGTGATCACTAATCAAGCTTAGGATCTTGTAAGTATGCTTAACCTTCTTTAATCGAGTTTAGCTTAGTTATTTAGCTAAAAGTCAAACCGTCGTAATTAACGGTTGAATTTAAGATTAATCACTAATGGCTCAGTGATTAGTCGAATTGAAAGTAGTTATAAGTTGGTAATTATGTGGGTAATAAACCCTCAAAAGGGTTCCCCCTGATTCCCACTCTAACTTGGTCAAATGTCGGGTCAAACTTGCTAAGAAAAAGTCAACATGATACTTAAATTCTAATTTATGCATAATTAGCAATGTAGAACATATAAAACCTGTTTGATCATAAATATAACTTGGTAATTAGTGTAAGGACATGTCTAAACATGTTCAACCCGACAATTTACTGTTTAGACCCGGTTCGGAACCGAAAGTCGCAAAGCTTTGACTTTTGCTTTGACTTCAGTTCTGACCCGTTTTGGTATGATTTAGAAATACCTAAGAGCTTCATTTGGACCAGGTTACATGCTAGTATAACCCTCTGTGATTATACACCATGGTTCATTAGTTAACCGATTAATACGCATGATTCCGTTAATTGCCCATATGTTGACCATTATGCCCTTTTCACCTTAAAATGTGATTTTTGAAAATGTAAAAGAGTAGAAACCTTAATCACTGATATATAGACTTGTTCCCAAAGTTTGACATCAGTTTGAGGTGTAGGTTAAGAGTTATGCTCGTTAGCGTAAACTTAAAGCTTTATGTTAATTAAACGGCGTATCTAGCGTATAGCCTACTTAAACATACTTTTTGATATCAAAATCTTTACCCACTGATGTAATATATTATTTTGGGATTTTTGAAGATTTTTAATTAATTTTAGGCTGAGCACAACTTATAGTCGTAGGCTTAAATCCGGTAATTGTCGGTTTTGCCCTAACGGGCTATAAAATGAGTTTTACATATCTAAACGACTCCAAACCTTTTGCCACTGATCACATATGATAAATAAATTATTTTAAGCCTTCTGGAAATATAAAAATATAAGATTTATGTATCAAACCCGGAAATGGCCTCTAATCGCCTTTTTAAGCGTTTTTAACGCATAGTATGTACTATAACTATAATAAACATAAAGGGGTTGATACCTACTGATATTTGAGGAAAATTATAATATTTTAACAGTAAGAAAAGGTTGAAAAACTCAGACTTCAGTTTTGAGCTTTTCGGCTTATGTGAAATTACCAAAATACCCCTACGGGGCATAGTTTGGTTATAATTGATAAATTTCACGTATATACTTTACCCTACTATTATAACTTAGTAAAATAAGTATTTTTGCTGACTAACCGGTCTAAGCTTAGGCTTAATTAAAGACCCGTTAACATTCTAATTGGTTATTTATACCATCATTCCACACTAGAGCCTTCCGGTAAATTGTACCTACGCTTACTTAAGTGAATACGGCTGAGTTATTAATTCTTGCTAATTAAGACAGGAGCTAGCTCAAGTAAATACTCTTAACTTATTTTCCCTATACGGGCTTGGGATACGGTATAATGATACCGCGTGGTCGGGTATTGAATATTTAATCGGATTGTGATTAAATTATTGAGGTAACCCGGTTTAATCTGTATTGTTTGAAATAAAAGCCTTTAGGGGTTAATGACCATGTCCCGGATATCCTTGATATCATTGTATTATAAAATGGCCACGTCTTAAGCATGGGGTGTAGGCATACACCTGACAGTTGCTTAAGTAATAACGGTATCTCACTCTCTTGTGGGCCTATACTTGTGGCATGTCTGTTAATCTGACTCGGTTTCTACATCGGGCCCTGAATGTACAACGAACATGTAAATCTGTATACAAGATTATAAATATAGTTTCCCCAAGTTATAAAAGATTAATTTTGCCTCTGTGCATTTTAATCAAAGTGTCAAAATGTGTTGTGATTGGTGCATCTAAATCAATTTTCTTAAACTCTTTTCAAATGAGTCAGTTGAGTGTATTTACCAGTGAAAAATGACGTATTTTCAAAAGTCTAAGTGACAGGTACAAGTACGTAATAGGCTGGAAGCTGCTCAGGACGTTAATAAGGAATCTTGAAGGTTCTAGGCGTCTAAAGTCTGTTGAATAGAATTTATGTTTTTAAGATCCGCCTGTGGATCCTTTACTTTCCGTTGTAATATTGGATATTACTTTATATTTGGATCGTAATATATTTATCTTTTGCTTCCGCTGTGCATTTAAATATTGTGTTGTTTGACTATTATGTTGCCAACCACGTCACGATACTCCCCACCAGGGCCACCGGTGACACGTGGAAAGTCGGGGCGTGACAGGTTGGTATCAGAGCCAACACTGAGTGAATTAAACGCTAGCCTTTTGCGTTTAATCTCAGTTACACAATTGCACATTATTGAGTCTAGACAAGAACATAGGACAAATTCCAAATTCGATTCATTGTCTTTTAAATTACTTCCTTGATTATTTTTCTGATTAGCCTTGCATGAGCAAGTCATTTTCTGTTAGAAGTCCCGTGTAGGGCAACCACATACTTGTTTAAATTTAAATGGAACGATTATATTTAAATATCATTCCTATATTATAAGATCTACCATTATAATAAAAATGGCAATATCTAAAAAGGACAAGACCTAGCTCATGTGTCATTTTAAGGACAGGGCTAAGACGGTAGTTCCACAATTAGATTCAGATCCTTGTTAACACCTCAAATTAGGATTGTTCTGCTTTAAATATTAAAAAGAATCTTAAAGGTAAAACCCAGCCTAAATGTCAATGCAGACATGGCCAAGATGGTAAAACCTAGCCTAAATGTCAATGCAGACATGGCCAAGATGGTAAAACCTAGCCTAAATGTCATTTGCGGACATGGCCAAGACGGTAACAAATTTATCTAAAAGATTCCAAACCCTGTTAACATCTGTAAGTATGTTAACATTTTTGGTAAACTGTGAATCGTTAAAGTCACACAGGCCATCTTTAAAAAAGGGGGGGGGGGTTAATCTAAATTCCCTTATTTGAAATAATCATCCATTAGTGATGAAGTGCCTACGGGCCAAACTTATTGTCCGATAGGACAACGACCGTGGTGGTCTCTGACCCCCGTCTAAAGATGTTGGACTACGTCCAAGCATAATAGTTTGTATGATCAATGCGATCCTGACTAATATCATCAAATGAAGATGATCATATTATAAACATCCATAAGTGATGAAATGCCTACGGGCCATACTTATTGTCCTAAGGGACAAAAGACAGTGGTAGCCTACAACTCCCTGTCAAGAAAAAGGTAATGAACTTTAATTCAAACCTAAATGCCTCGATGCTCTGAAATCATGGCTTGTAAATTTAAAACTGTCCTCGTGACTAGGCCCTTTGCGCCACCTTAATATCCTTAATGTTTTATAACTAGGATAAATTACAATGAAAATGCTAATTAAATATAACTAACAAATTAACCAATGTGGTTTATATTACCATGGTTAATAAATCGTTTAAAACGATAAAACTGTAAAAGCTTCCGTATAAACCTTGCCCTTGTTTGATTTTATGTAGCATTAAAGCTACATGGCTAGGTCAAAGGAAGAGAACAGTCACCCTCTGGAAAACCGCGATGATGAAAGGATTAATATAACCAGAGGAGAGCTTCGTACATTGATTGATTCAGCTGTATCTAAAGCTGTAGAGGAGCAATTTAGGGAGTATAGTGAGACTAATAGTAAAGCCTCATCTGTACCCCACTCTAAGTCTGACCCTAAGACTTATTCGGAGGCTCACAGCAAGCCACTACCCCCTAAGAAAGAAGAACCAAAGAAGGATGATGATCGACATTCAACTGGTCAACACAGTGTTCCATCCAAGAGGATAGTGTTCAGTAATGAACCGCATACCAAGTCCTGTACCTATAAATACTTTGTTTCCTGCAAACCTCGGGAGTTCACTGGGGAGAAAGGAGCAGTAGATTGTATGACCTGGTTGGATGAAATGGACACGGTGGTTGACATTAGCGGTTGTGCTGAAGGGGATGTAGTAAAGTATGTATCCCAATCATTCAAGGGAGAGGCACTAGCATGGTGGAAGGCTCTCATTCAAGCTGCTGGGAAGATCCCACTTTACAACATGTCATGGGAACAGTTTGTTGCTCTCATTATGGAGAACTACTGCCCTCAACACGAGGTTGAGAGTATTGAGTCAGATTTCTTATCATTGGTTATGACAAACTTAGATTGTCAAGCTTACCTCACCCGTTTCAATACCCTGTCCAGACTGGTTCCTTACCTAGTAACACCAGAACCCAAGAGAATTGCTCGCTTCATTGGGGGTTTAGCCCCAGAAATCAAAGCCAGTGTTAAGGCTTCAAGACCTACTACATTCAGGTCAGCGGCAGATCTGTCGCTATCTCTCACACTCGATGTGGTTAGAAACAAGGCTGCCAAAGCCTCTGAAGATGGAAAGCGTAAAAGGGAGGATGGGAATTCTCATCACTTCGATAAGAAGAGTTCCGGGTTTAAAAGAGACAGCCAGCAGTCGGTTGAGAAGACCAGGTGTGAAACCTGTAGGAAATACCACCTCGGGAAATGCAGATTTGAATCTCAGCCTCTACCGTGTGGGATTTGCAAGTCTAGGGAACATACAACCTTGGATTGCAAGAAATTGAAAGATGCAACCTGTTATGGTTGCAACGAGAAGGGGCATATCAAGACCAACTGCCCTAGGAATCAGAAGAAGCCCGAAGAGGCCAAGAGAACAAACTCATGAGTTTTCAGGATGAACGCCCAGGAGATGGTGCAGAATGATAATAGTATAGCAGGTACCTTTCCTTATCAAGCAGTTTATACAGAAATTTATTTGATACTGGCAAATATGATTCTATAAGGAACTATAAATATTGTGAACTGTTGTCCCCGCTGATTAGGACTCCAGTCATTTAACGCGAGATAGAAATTGTCGATGACCCTATAGAAAATGCCCAACAAATCTTAGATTGATATTTTATTTGGAATCACTCTTTTCTAATGTCCTTATGGCAAGCTTTCAAGCTATCCAAATTCACCGCTATAATAAAGACAGATGTGACATTTTGATCCTCTGTCAAAAAGATGATGGATTAGGACCAAACTTTAAATACCATAAATGGTCTTTTGTGACCTAGGCTAAGTAAAATTGATATATATTAAATAACGTTCATTAAGAATGTCAATGCTATATTGGCCTGTATGGTTTAATGAAACCATAGTTAGTATATAAAGCCATGAGGATGATGAATAGCAGTTGTCGAATCGCAACCAAGAAATTGATTCATTCAGTAATAGGAGCAAATTTTTCTGTTCCTAAATCTGTAAAAATTCTAATATACCCTCTCTATAGATAAAGGACATTCTCATGTAATTGATATCTCTTTAACCCTTATTGATTGCGAATACCAAACAGTATGATAAAAAGCGTCATATGAGGATTGGTATATCTTAATATGTTCCATAGATTGCTTCCATGCCTGATCAGTATGGAGGTTTAATGCATGGGACCACAAAGATATTCCGATGGTCATATGATACTAAAGTCAACTAATGGTATTCAAAGGAAGATATCCATCATGGAATTGTCCAAGTAAATGTTCCCAATTAAGGAATGCATGGACTAGTAACATAAATGTGTCACTTATTTGACACAAGCAATGATGGGTGAACTGGAGCATGAGATATGGAAATATCTATAATCCCCTTGTATCTTGATTATTTTTCTCCTAAGATTACCCTGTTTACCCCTGGAAGGCAGGTAGAATTAAGATTTACATCCCATTAAGGCTGTATTACTATGAAATCTCCAAGACGACTAGTATCATCATTGGAAGAATCGAAACCCTGATTAACTAAGTTTAAAATAGAGGGTTCATATAGCCTAACTCAATATCCGCAGAATTCGGTATAGTTAATTATGAAAGACGGTTCATTTTGCTTATGCATTATTACCGCAACCCTAATTAGGCAATGATTAAGAATTTCCATCAGCTACTCAGGATCGTCGAATTATTCAACTAGCTGTAAGGATTTGCTATTTCTTAATAATAGTTTTAAGCAACGGTTGGGATAACCATCTCACCTTAAGATAAACTTTCTATAATAGATAATATATAGGCATCAAGGCTGCTCCTTTGAAGACCTTGTATAGATGGAATGTTAAACGTCCATTGATAGGACAATAGATTGGTAAGTCCAATCATCAGGATCTGAAAGTTGCATTAGAAACGGCCAATAAGATCACGCAAATTCATAATCATTTGTAAGATGCCAGTATTCGGCAGAAAATAAAGGATTAATGAAAATAGCAAACCTCCTAAATTCTTGTTAAGAAATAAGGTTCAACAATAGATATCACCCTGGAAGGGTGTGCTAAATTTGTTAAATTATCGGGCTAGTTAAGCTCCGAGTATATAGAATCATTCGAAGGAAATCGAATGTATCAAGATCAAATAGCTTATGAACTAAGACCTAATTAAGGGGCTTGGTAGAGCGCGCAATGTGACCCACACTAATGATTTAGCGACGTGTCACCAATAAGTCGAAAAGCACTATCACATAATAATATGCAGAACTATGATAGTATGAGCAACCTATGTCGATTAAGGATCGACAGGATTAGAAGCTCCAAAAAGATACATGTGCCTATTATAAAGGTCAATTGGAGTGCCTTAGAGGCTCAAAGGTACTGGGGAAGATTAAGCCCAATATAAGGTAGAAAACTTACCTTAACAAATCTCGAGGTTGAGATTTCTTTTAAGGGGGTGAGGATGTAACACCTCAAAAATTCACGTCCTATAATGTATCGACACGTGTCATAAGTTTGAACGTGTGAAAGAATGTTCTGAAAGGACTAAAGTTGACAAACTTGAAAAGTATATGAAAATACGAGTTCTAAATGTCAACAGTGAATAAATATATTGTACATTAACCCTACATAATGTTTATACCATCAAACAAATAAATCATGGATCATACGAAGCTAAAAGTGAGAGATTACAAACTACAGGGGTTAAATGTGTCAACATGTTTAAGTTATACCTCTGAGTGACCTTTTGACAAACCCGAAGCTTTGTAACTATTAATTATGCTCACTAGAATGCACGATATAAATTTCGTAAAGTTTCGTTATCGTATGAGAAAGTTATGATCAAATTCGTGTGCGAAGGGTTAAAGCGTAAACGTTGAAAGTTAGGACTTTTCGGGTAACAATAAGGTTAACCGGGGACCTAACAAAGTGGGTATATGTTTTAAAGCCCTTATAAATCAATTTGGAAGGTTCATAATGCAAGAAACAAGTGTCTAAACGAAGTTTGAAGAGACAAGGATCAATGCGCAAAAATCTAAAAATTTAGATTTTGCTGCAGGAAGGCCTCGCGCCACGCGAGGGAGTGCCAATTCCGGAAATTTTGTTTCTTGTCTGCCTTTTGCATTCTGATCGATTTCATCTGATTTTCCACATAAGGGGCGACCCCTAGGCACCCCCTAAGCACTAGGAACACTTGTTGATCAGTTGTGGTGAAGTGTAGACTTGTGTGTCAACAAATTGTGATGATTAAATCACTATATAAAGCACTAAGTTGCAACAAGTTCATCACACATTCATTCTTGCATTCCTGATCATTCTGGAGCTCAAATCTTCTCTCAAGTGATCACTAATCAAGCTTAGGACTCTTGTAAGTATGTTTAACCTTCTTTAATCGAGTTTAGCTTAGTTATTTAGCTAAAAGTCAAACCGTCGTAATTAACGGTTGACTTTAAGATTAATCACTAACGGCTCAGTGATTAGTCGAATTGAAAGTATTTATAAGTTGGTAATTATGTGGGTAATAAACCCTCAAAAGGGTTCCCCCTGATTCCCACTCTAACTAGGTCAAATGTCGGGTCAAACTTGCTAAGAAAAAGTCAACATGATACTTAAATTCTAATTTATGCATAATTAGCACTGTAGAACATATACAACCTGTTTGATCATCAATATAACTTGGTAATTAGTGTAAGGACATGTTCAACCCGACAATTTACTGTTTAGACCCGGTTCGGAACCGAAAGTCGCAAAGCTTTGACTTTTGCTTTGACTTCAGTTCTGACCCGTTTTGGTATGATTTAGAAATACCTAAGAGCTTCATTTGGACCAGGTTACATGCTAGTATAACCCTCTGTGATTATACACCATGGTTCATTAGTTAACCGATTAATACGCATGATTCCGTTAATTGCCCATATGTTGACCATTATGCCCTTTTCACCTTAAAATGTGGTTTTTGAAAATGTAAAAGAGTAGAAACCTTAATCACTGATATATAGACTTGTACCCAAAGTTTGACATCAGTTTGAGGTGTAGGTTAAGAGTTATGCTCGTTAGCGTAAAATTAAAGCTTTATGTTAATTAAACGGCGTATCTAGCGTATAGCCTACTTAAACATACTTTTTGATATCAAAATCTTTACCCACTGATGTAATATATTATTTTGGGATTTTTGAAGATTTTTAATTAATTTTAGGCTGAGCACAACTTATAGTCGTAGGCTTAAATCCGGTAATTGTCAGTTTTGCCCTTACGGGCTATAAAATGAGTTTTACATATCTAAACGACTCCAAACCTTTTTCCACTGATCACATATGATAAATAAATTATTTTAAGCCTTCTGGAAATATAAAAATATCTGATTTATGTATCAAACCCGGAAATGGCCTCTAATCGCCTTTTTAAGCGTTTTTAACGCATAGTATGTACTATAACTATAATAAACATACAAGGGTTGATACCGACTAATATTTTAGGCAAATTATAATATTTTAATAGTAAGAAAAGGTTGATAAACTCAGACTTCAGTTTTGAGCTTTTCGGCTTATGTGAAATTACCAAAATACCCCTACGGGGCATAGTTTGGTTATAATTGATAAATTTCACGTATATACTTTACCCTACTGTTATAACTTAGTAAAATAAGTATTTTTTCTGATTACATCAGACCTGTAACTCAGGTGAATACTTAAACTCTTTTATAAACTTTTAAATGACCAAACTACCCCTACGGGGCATAGTTTGTGTTTAAATTCATTTCGGGCATAATAAAAGACATCCTACTGATGTCACCACATATTTGGAGCATGTTAACTTAGGAAACCTGTAAACGGCTCTCATTATTACCCGTTACGCTTATTTCGCGTTCGGTTCTGTTTATGTAACTAGTTTACATAAACTAGCCTAAACGGGTCAAACCTTATCGGTTTTATCTCAAAATCCAGAATGTGTATAATATACCCATATTAAGAAAGTCTCTGAACTTGTCGGGTCTAAAACACATTCTATTCCGGTCTTCGCTTAATCATGCGTTGGAACCGTATATTTCCTTAAGACTAACCGGTCTAAGCTTAGGCTTAATTAAAGACCCGTTAACATTCTAATTGGTTATTTATACCATCATTCCAGACTAGAACCTTCCGGTAAATTGTACCTACGCTTACTTAAGTGAATACGGCTGAGTTATTAATTCTTGCTAATTAAGACAGGAGCTAACTCAGGTAAATACTCTTAACTTATTTTCCCTATATGGGCTTGGGATACGGTATAATGATACCGCTTGGTCGGGTATTGAATATTTAATCGGATTGTGATTAAATTATTGAGGTAACCCGGTTTAATCTGTATTGTTTGAAATAAAAGCCTTTAGGGGTTAATGACCATGTCCCGGATATCCTTGACATCATTGTATTATAAAATGGCCACGTCTTAAGCACGGGGTGTAGGCATACACCTGACAGTTGCTTAAGTAATAACGGTATCTCACTCTCTTGTGGGCCTATACTTGTGGCGTCTCTGTTAATTTGACTCGGTTTCTACATCGGGCCCTGAACGTACAACGAACATGTAAATCTGTATACAAGATTATAAATATAGTTGCCCCAAGTTATAAAAGATTAATTTTGCCTCTGTGCATTTTAATCAAAGTGTCAAAATGTGTTGTGCCTGGTGCATCTAAATCAATTTTCTTAAACTCTTTTCAAATGAGTCAGTTGAGTGTATTTACCAGTGAAAACTGACGTATTTTCAAAAGTCTAAGTGACAGGTACAAGTACGTAATAGGCTGGAAGCTGCTCAGGACGTTAATAAGGAATCTTGAAGGTTCTAGGCGTCTAAAGTCTGTTGAATAGAATTTATGTTTTTAAGATCCGCCTGTGGATCCTTTACTTTCCGTTGTAATATTGGATATTACTTTATATTCGGATCGTAATATATTTATCTTTTGCTTCCACTGTGCATTTAAATATTGTGTTGTTTGACTATTATGTTGCCAACCACGTCACGATTCTCCCCACCGGGCCCACCGGTGACACGTGGAAAGTCGGGGTGTGACATCCATGATCCTTAGGATTGGAAAATCCTCCCCTAACAATTGCCCCAAAATATAAGGAGTAAAGTGTAAATTAGCGAGTTATATTTTCTTGATCTCATCTGCAACTAACTAACAGATATATAGCCGTTAGGATCGAACTAGCCGTTACCGATCATACGTCATTGAAGCGACATCCCTGCAGAATCATCATTATAAATTCAAGTTAGAGATAAGGGTTAGGAAGCATTTAAATTCGTGCGTTACACCCTTTAAATCCTCATTCGAAGATCAAGAAAGTACTTCTCTCCCCTTTCTCTCTTCTCCTTCTTACTATGTTCTTCTTTAAAACCTTTGAATCACGATGAAGTTAAGATCATCCCCTGCCAAGGATCACCAGAAAGATAGTCCTTTGAAAAGCCAAGGGATCATCAAAGATTCTCCGAAGGAACGTTGTTGCTTCACTGATCCTGAGATTGACAGGATTCGTCATTGCTTTCCGGCGAACGCTGTCTTTAAACCTTTCGACCCTACCGCCTTGAGTGACTTCGTTTCTGCAACATGGGTTGCTTTTCCGGCTACCCCATTTCTGATAGGATACTCCTATCCTTTCCCTGCTTTTAGCCAGTCTTTCTTCTCCCTTACCGGCATATGAAATATCTAGGCTATGCCAATGATGTGGAGGGTTTTATATACCCTTGAGAGGATCATTGAGCAGGAGGATATAGAGTTGGGAATGTCAGAGTTGTCTGAACTATACAACCTTTTGAGCCATGGTTCACACCGCTTTCTATTCAAACACAAACCCGGTGAGGCACACCCAATCCTGAAGACCACCAAGAATGACACCAATTGGAAGAAGCGATTCTTCTTCGTTAGGAGGGATTCTATCCCGGATGGGAAGGATCTTCCAAGGGAGTGGGCCACCCATGGTAGGATAGAGGATCCTTATAGAAGGATCACAGGATAACCCTGTTTTTGTTGAGGATCACTAACATCTTTTTGTTTCTTTCGTGCATCTATCTCTGTTTCTCATATCATTTCATCACCTGCAACAAGGAAAGGATCGCTGCTTTCCGGAATCTTGATCCTGTTGTAAGGTCAATTCAGGCAAACACCAAGGATTCTCAAGAAGTATCCTCAGGCTCAGTTACAATGTCAAGTAAGTATCCAGGTTTATATATAATTAAATGTTTAAATGTAAATAAAACAAGAATACTTATCTGTTGTTTTGGATTGATAGGTGCTAGAAAATCCTCAAAGTCGGCCACCCGCTTCAGCGTCAGTGATCTCAGCACTGAAGCTCCCCGTTCTGGGAAGAAGAAAACTGCTGCTAGCCCAAGTACTCTAGTCCCCAAGCCTGTCACCTCCAAGGGGGGGAAGAAGAAGAATGCCACTGAAGCTGAAAATCTTGAAGGCTTGCCTCTTATCCACCACCAGTTCCAAGAATACTTTGCTGATGTAAGGATCACTGATTCTGCTTGATTATCCTGCCCACTTGAGGATCACGGATCCTGAACTTTACCTTGTCTTTTTGTAGAAATTCGCCGAGATCGAAATTATGTTTGATGCATATGTCGAAGAGGCTGAGCAGAAGCATCTGGAGTTCCAGAAAATCTTCCTGGCTAAGGATCAGACAATCTCTCCTTGAGAAGGATCTCGCTTTGGCAAAGCATCAAGTGGTCATGGCCCAGATAAATGCTGATCATGAGAAGCATGATGTGCTGGAGGATGCTAAAGTCTCTGTTGTCATCACCATGTATAAGATCAAGCTGCAAATGGCCCAGGAGGCTGAGGATCCTGACTTCGACAGGACCACTTGGGACAAAGAGGGCTGGAAGGCAAAGCTGGCTGAGCTAGATGAAGAGGAGGAGGCTACCGAGGTCTTGGCGATTGAGGCAAGTGGCAGCGGGAAGGATCAGGCTGGTGATGCTGATGCTGGTGGTGATGCAGCCAAGGTGTGAGATGCAGAAATGGGCGATGATGGATATTTCTAGACGCGGCCGGAGCCCATTTTTTAGGATTTGGTAGTGGTTTTTGGTTATGACTGGTGGTGACGCAGCCAAGGTGTGAGATGCAGAAATGGGCGATGATGGATATTTCTAGACGCGGCCGGAGCCCATTTTTTTTAGGATTTGGTAGTGGTTTTTGGTTATGATGTTTTTAAACAATGATGGTTTGTAATAACTAAACAATAGCTATTAGGGTTGAGGATCATGGATCCTTTGAACAATAGGTAGGATAATAGGTGGTGGAGGGATCCTCTGTTTGGGGGATGAAACCACTTGTTATCCTGCCAACTCTTATTTCCTGCACTATTAAGACTTGTTAACAATGGACACCCTTTGCTAACCCAAGTGGACGGGCCACGTTTTGCTGGTAGAAGCTTGGGTTGGCAATTTTGACAACCTTTAAGGGTTTAACAGTTTGGTGAATAAATAAAAATTTAATCTTTTGGCTATTTCTTGTGTTGTTATTCTTGTTAATTCTTCATTTTTTAACTGTTATGATATACTTTCTTTGAATTTATAAGTAAAGAATAAAGGTTTAATAATGTCAAAAAGTTTTAGGATATGATCAAGGATCCAATATCATATAATCGATAAACTCAAAAAAGTAGTATAGTTTAAGGATCATAAATCCTGTTGTCAAAGGATAAGGGTCACCTATATAATCAATGAATAAAATTGAAATAATTAAGGATCATACCTGAGAATCCAAGTTAGGATCCTAAATCTTTAGCATTTACAATCAGGATAAGCAAAAGACAAACCTTAGTAAAAGGTAAGGATCAAGGATCCTTGACTGTTTCACTTCAAAAACCTGAAATGGGACATAACTTGGGACTAAGCCAACATAAGAGAAGAGTTAGCAACTGGGGACAAGCCCAACAATTCTGGGGACAAGCCCAATATACTGGGGACAAGCCCAAAAGAAAACTGGGGACAAGCCCAAAAAACTGGGGACAAGCCCAAAGAACTGGGGACAAGCCCAAAGAACCTTGTGTAAACTGGAGTATGGCCCTCACTGGCGACTATCCAAACTTAGTGACATGAAAATGCCAAAACCTTAGCTAACGTGAAAACGTTAGAAACCTTAGGAACGGATGTATGGTACGTCTACCATTATACGTAGGATCCCGGATACAGCCAGTACAATGAAATTGTCAGCCCCTAAAGCGAGTACTGGTCCCATTGCCATGAACTGTACCCGGATCATCGTGCGCTGCTGGCGATACTGGGGCAGGCCCAAATAACTGGGGTCAAGCCCAAATAGCTGGGGTCAAGCCCAAATAACTGGGGACAAGCCCAAAAAACTGGGGTCAAGCCCAAATAACTGGGGTCAAGCCCAAATAACTGGGATCAAGCCCAAATAACTGGAGACTTCTGTGGATACTCAATCCTTCGTTAAGGATACATGAACCTTCTGTAAAACTCAGAATCAAGTGAAAAGAGGATAAAGGATCCATGATCCTTCTCCTTATATATAGGATAACTAAGGAATGAAATAGTTTGAAATTAGATCATTACCAGAATGAGGATCATCCATCCTCTAAGGATCCTTCAAGGATGTGGATCATGAATATTGCTAAGGATCACAAATCCTTATCACATGAAGTACTTCTTTAGGTGGACAGCATTCCAAGCTCTTGGTAGCAAATCACCTTCCATTATTAGCAATCGATATGCCCCCTTTCCTGCCTTAGCTTCAATGAGGTAGGGGCCTTCCCACTTTGGTGCCAATTTTCCATCAATAGGATTTGTGGTATTCTGAAATGCTTTTCTTAATACCATATCACCAACTTGGAACTTCCTGATCCTGACATTTTTGTTGTAGGCTCCAGCCATCCTTTGTTGATAACTAGCCATCCTTATCCTTGCCAAATCCCTGAGTTCTTCTATAGTATCCAAGTCTTGAACCAAGTTTTCAGCATTTCCTTCAGGATCACGGATGTTTGTTCTTGCAGTAGGAACCACCATCTCTGTAGGGATCACTGATTCTGCCCCAAATACCAAAGAAAATGGAGTTTGGCCAGTAGCATTCTTGGGAGTTATCTTATCAGCCCATAGTACATAAGGTAGTTCTTCTGCCCATTTTCCTTTCTTGGACCCAAGCTTTTTCTTCAAGTTGTTGATGATGATCTTGTTGGATGATTCTGCCTGACCATTAGCTTGTGGGTGGACTGGTGTTGATGTTATCGTCTTAATCCCCCAGTTGTCACAAAAGTTAGTAGTTCTACTCCCAATAAATTGGGATCCATTATCACAAACCATTTCAGAAGGAATACCAAATCTAGTAATAATGTTTCTTTTAATAAAGGATATCACTTCCTTTTCTCTGACTTGAGCAAAGGCTTCAGCCTCTATCCACTTGGAGAAGTAATCAGTCATAGCAAGCATGAATACTTTTCCACCAGGTGCCTTCGGAAGTTTACCAACTATATCCATTCCCCATCTCATAAATGGCCAAGAAGAGGATATAGGATGTAAGAGCTCTGCTGGTTGGTGAAGGATATTACTATGTCTCTGACAAGGATCACACTTTCTGGCATAATCCACAGCATCCTTCTTCATAGTAGGCCAATATTATCCTATCCTCAGGATCCTTGAGAATAATGCCTTGCCCCCAGTGTGGTTTCCACAATCTCCTTCATGAAAATCCTTTAGGACTTCTTGGATTTCAGGATCCTCAATGCATCTTAGATATGGTCCTGCAAGAGATCGTTTATATAACATATTATTCAATATTGTAAACTGAGATACCTTAATTTTGAAAGCCCTGGGGTTTTATCCTGTAGGAATCTCTCCATGTTGGATATATCTCATGATTGGAAGGATCCGTGATCCTGGATGAGATTGTGTATCATCACTAGGGATGATTGCAGAATCCTCTCCTATCTCCATGGCTACACGATCCTCAATAGCGGGGGTTAGGATGTGGATAATAGGGATCCTGATATCCTCTGGAATCTTCAAGGATGATCCTAGATTGGCCAATGCATCAGCCTCTGCATTCTCTTCCTTCGGTACCTGTGTTAAACTAAAGGAAACAAAAGAGAGTGTCAACTCTTTGACTATCTCTAAATATTTGATTAGCTTTTCTCCTTTAACAGCATAGGATCCATTAAAGTGATTAGTAATTAACAATGAATCTACATGTACCTCAAGATACCTGATCCTCATATGCTTGGCAATTTGCAAACCAGGTATCAAGGCCTCATATTCAGCCTCATTATTAGTGGTTTAAAACTCACAAGCTATGGAGTGGGGTATTATGTCCCCCTGTGGCGATTTTAGTAGTATTCCAAGTCCTGTTCCTTTGACATTAGAAGCTCCATCAGTGAAAAGTATCCAAGGATCCTTAGTTTCTTCAAGCTGTTGAACTTCTAACTCAGCTTCCCTTTGCAAGTCACTACTGAAATCTGCCACAAAGTCAGCTAAGGTTTGGGATTTAATGGCAGTTCTAGGTTCATATCTTATATCATAAGCACTTAGCTTCACTGCCCATTTAGCCATCCTTCCTGACATTTCAGGTTTCCTGAGAACATTCTTAATTGGAAAATTAGTCTTGACAATAATGGCATGAGTTTCAAAATAATGTCTTAATTTAATAGATGCCATAATTAATGAAAGAATAAGTTTTTCTAAATGTGAATACCTGGATTCAGCATCAAGCAAACTTTTACTTACATAATAGACAGGATGTTGTGTACCTTGGTGATCCTTAACAAGGACTGCACTTACTGCTTTAGAGGATACCGCCAGATATAAGGATAATATATCCCGTTTTTCTGGTTTCATTAAGGCAGGAGCTGAGGATAGGTAATCCTTAAGGGCTTTGAGAGCATTTTCATGCTTTTCAGTCCACTCAAATTTCTTGTTCTTTCTCAAAATGTCATAGAATTCCTTGCATTTTTCTGATGATTTGGATATGAACTTGTTCAAGGCTGCGATCCTGCTTGTCAATCTTTGCACATCCTTAGCATTGGCAGGAGATTTGATATTCACAATAGCCTTAATTTGCTCTGGACTTGCTTCAATGCCTCTTTTTGTCACCATATAGCCTAGGAATTTACCTGCTTTAACACCAAAGTGACACTTGGAAGGATTTAGTTTCATATTAAATTTATCAAGGATATTGAATGCTTCCTCCAAGTCTCAAAGGTGATCCTCAGCTTTCTTAGACTTGACTACCATGTCATCTATATAGACTTCCATAGTGTGTCCAATTTGTTCCTTGAACATCATATTGACTAGCCTTTGATAAGTAGTGTTAGGGGTGGATTTCTAAATGATCAGTGATCCTTATTTACTGTTGGGTTTAGTGATCCTCAATTCTGTCTGAAGTAGTGATCCTCAGAAGTGTTGCAGGATCAGGATCATGGATCACTATAAGGATCCTTGTACTAACGATTGTCTACTTCGAATTCGTAATTGTTTTGCAGGAGTATCAACTTGGACTTGGTCTTGGCGATATTCCTGGAGAATATTCTAAGTCTATTCCGCACGTGCTTGGTCAGAAATGGACGTTATGGAGTCGTGGAGGACTTGCACCATTTTCGGACAGTTAGTTAGGCTAGATATTTTCTAATTTTAAGGGGGTAGCGAGCTATCTTTTAGAACACTTGGCTATTTTTGGCTACACATACACTCATACAACCGCTCTCATCAGTTCTTGCTAACACATTTGGCGATTACACACATTTTCTACACAATACACTATAGTGATCCTTGTACTTAGCTCGCTATCATCCGAAGTTGTAATACATTTCTTGTTTAATTTGAGTTGGTGATCGGTAGTTTCCATCACCCGAGGTTTTTTATGCCGGAGATCATTCATTGATCAAGGGCTTTTTCCTCGTATAAATCTTCGTGTCACTTGTCCATTACACTTCATAGTGATCCTTATTGTTGTTCATCAATTCAAGCATCATACCTCACAACAGAAAGTTTGGTTACATTGTCATTGCTTGATTTTTGACCAAAACAGTTTGGCGCCCACCGTGGGGCAATTGGTGCTTCATTCCTAGAAAGATTCGTGTTTTCGTGGTCATTTCGGTTCGCTACAACCAAACAGATGGCTTCCTCAGTGAAGAATACTTCAAGTTTGATGCCCTCATTCAGTTCTTCACAAGGCGTTCCTCCTTTGCCTCCACCACCTTCTGGATCCCAGAAGAATGCTGAGAATGCTGCGAAGAAACCAACTCCTATTTTCCAAAAACCACCTACTTCTTCTGTTTCAACTAATCCTACTACTAATGATCTCTATGCCCTGATTTTGCAGATGAGGAATCATGCACAAGAGCAGGATAAAACCAACGAAAGGATCCTCCGGGAGATTGATGAAATCAAGAAACAGAAGAAATCAGTGGAGGATCACTCCCCTCTGATGCCAAGGTCGCTGAACTTCGACACTCCGGTCATAACTTCCCAACACTCAGCAGTTCCGGACGTGCAATACTTGGGTGAACTACCAGGAAGGCGTTATGGAACAACAACAACGAGTCAGGCATTTGGCTCTTACTTCCAGCCTCAGGAATCCCCTTCTCAACCATCAGGGTCCTCCTCTCAGCATCAGGGATACTTCACGTCAGGAGGATATGTGGGAATGCATGCAGTCCAAGGATCCTCCCAGGTCCAAGGATCCTCCCAGGTCCAAGGATCCTCCCAGGTCCAAGGATCCTCCCAGGTCCAAGGATCCTCCCAGGTCCAAGGATCCACCCAGATCCAAGGATCCTCCCAGGTCCCAGGATCCTCTTTGGTCCCAGGATCCTCTCTGGTTCCAGGATCCTTGAGAAGTATGCAGCCTCAGAACTCGGACGTTCATCAAGGAGACTTCATACCAATGCAGACCATTGCCTCCTCTGGTCCTTCAATCATGCCAGAGTCTCGACAAGATGGATTCACATCCGCAATTCCAAACTCGAATCCTGTGGGAGGTAACACTTTTAATAATTTATATAACACTAACCATGGCTTTATGCAGGATATAGGTATCAATCAGTCCATGGCTAGGGAGCTACAGAAGCTTAAGGATATGATATCCAGTGTACCAGGAGTGGTTAAACCCATTCCTGAGATTGCGGATGGTAGCCATAGGATATCTCGTTTTGCACCACCTTTATGTGATGCTGAGATACCTAAAAGATTCCAGATACCATCAATGAAGCTATATGATGGTTCAACGGATCCAGAAGAGCATGTAGCTCAATACAGGGAGAGGATAGAGATCAATCCAATTCCTGAAAGGTTGAAAGAAGCATGTCTATGCAAGGGATTTGGATCCACACTTACAGGATCTGCTCTTAAATGGCTGCTAAGTCTTCCCCCTTACTCTATTACTTCATTTGCTAATTTAGTTAACTTGTTCAATAGTCAATTCTCATGTAGTAGAAAGTTTGAATGATTAACTAGTGATCTATATAGGGTAACACAAGGTCAAAATGAATCACTTAGAGATTATATCACTAAGTTTAGTAAAGAATCCTTAGATATTCCTAATTTGGATATTTCTACGGCGGTAGAAGCCTTTAAAATGGGATTTCTTAGGGATTCATTATTCTATGATGATCTTGTTATGACACCTTGCAGGAATCTTAATGAAGTAAGGACTAGGGCCCTTAGGTTCATCCGCCTATAGGATGACAAAAGGATCCAGGACAGATTGACAGGATCCTCAAAACAGGATAAACAAGGATCCTACTTCAGGAACAACAAATCTAAGTCCTACAACAGATCTGATAACCAGAATGTGCACGCAGTGGAACAAGAAGAGGATGATGAGGATTATCCTCCTATTTCTGAATATTGTTTTTCCGTTGATAACAATGAACTAATCCTTGCAATGCAGAATCTAGGTGAGAAAGCTAGGTGGCCAAGGAAAAGTGATAAACTAGCTGCTACAAAGGATAAATCCAAGTGGTGTGCATATCATGAGGATTTTGGGCATCTCACTGAAGAGTATATTGCACTTAGAAAGGAAATTGGTTACTTGTTGAGCAAGGGGCATTTAAAGGAACTCTTGGGACGAAAGAAGTCAAGGACCCAGGATCCTGAAAAGATCCCGGAAAGGGCTCCTGCTCCTCCAGCAGATGCACAAGTCATAAATTTCATATCCGGTGGATCAGACATCTGTGGTACATCCTTCTCAGCAGCAAAAAGACACGCTAAGGAAACCAAGATGGATAATGGAGACAGACCCGTCCGGACCTCCGTTGTCACCCAGGATAAAGTCATTACTTTTGATGAGGATGATCGTGTTGACATCCAGGATCCTCATCATGATGGTCTTGTAATTACATTGTTTATTTCTAACCACTTTGTTCGCAGGATCCTTATAGATGGAGGAAGCTCTGTGAACATCATTCAGCTGGATGTTCTCAAGAAAATGAATATCCCAGAGTCTGATATTATCCCAAGATCCTCAGTACTTGTGGGATTCAGTGGGGAAACAAAGAATACATTGGGGGACATCAAACTCCCAATCTATATTGAAGGATTGCATTCTTATCAAAAGTTTTGTGTTATTGATTGCTTATCGTGTTGTAATGTAATCCTTGGCAGGCCATGGATACATGATATGAAGGCAGTCCCATCCACCTATCATCAGTGTGTAAAGCTTCCAAGTCTATGGGGAGTGGTGAAAATTGAGAGTGATCAACAGGAGGCTAAGAATTGTTATACCTCATCAATGAAACCAGCCTCAAGACCAAGGGAGCAATAGCAATTAAAGTATCCTTCAAGAGATGTCTTGGAGGCAAGAGAACATGATTTGAAAGAAATCCTCATGGATCCTGATGATCCTGAATCCAAGATCTTCATAGGGTCAGGGATCCTTAGCGATATTGAACGGGAGCTAGTATCCTTTCTCAAAAGAACGAAAACCACCTTTGCCTGGAAACATGAAGACATGACAGGTATATCTAAAGATATAATTACTCACAAACTTGGCATTGACAGGTCATTCAAGCCGATTCATCAAAAGAGGAGGAAGTTTGCACCTGAAAGAAATGCTATTATCCAGGAAGAGGTAGATAAGCTACTTCGAGCAGGTATGATTAGAGAGGTTAAGTATCCAAGATGGTTAGCCAATGTGGTTGTTGTTCAAAAGAAAAATGGAAAGTGGAGGGTATGTGTCGATTTTACAGATTTAAACAAGGCATGTCCCAAGGATCCTTTCCCATTACCCCACATTGACTCCATGGTGGATGCTACCGCGGGTCATGAGTTGTTAACCTTTATGGATGCTTCATCTGGATTTCAACAAATTCAGATGGAACCATCCGATCAAGAGGATACAGCCTTTATGACCCCAACTGGTATATACTGTTATATTGCTATGCCATTTGGATTAAGGAATGCAGTTGCTACTTATCAAAGGCTAGTCAATATGATGTTCAAGGAGCAAATTGGACACACTATGGAAGTCTATATTGATGACATGGTGGTTAAGTCCAAGAAAGCTGAGGATCATCTTAAACACTTGGAGGAAGCGTTCAATATCCTTGATAAATATAATATGAAACTTAATCCTTCTAAGTGTCATTTTGGTGTAAAGGCAGGTAAATTCTTAGGATATATGGTGACAAAGAGGGGCATTGAAGCAAGTCCAGAGCAAATTAAGGCTATTGTGAATATCAAATCTCCTGCCAATGCTAAGGATGTGCAAAGGTTGACTGGCAGGATCGCAGCCTTGAACAGATTCATATCCAAATCCTCAGAAAAGTGCAAGGAGTTCTATGACATCCTGAGGAAGAACAAGAAATTTGAATGGACTGAGAAGCATGAAAGTGCCCTTAAAGCTCTTAAGGATTACCTATCCTCAGCCCCAGCCTTGATGAAACCAGAAAAGGGAGATGTGTTATCCTTATACTTGGCGGTATCCTCAAAAGCAGTAAGTGCGGTCCTTGTTAAGGATCACCAAGGTACACAACATCCTGTTTATTATGTAAGTAGGAGCTTACTTGATGCTGAATCCAGGTATTCACATTTAGAAAAACTTATCCTTGCATTAATTATGGCATCTATTAAATTAAGACATTATTTTAAGACTCATGCCATTATTGTTAAAACTAATTTCCCAATTAAGAATGTTCTCAGGAAACCTGAAATGTCAGGAAGGATGGCTAAGTGGGCAGTGAAGTTGAGTGCATATGATATAAGATATGAACCAAGGACTGCCATCAAATCCCAAGCCTTAGCTGACTTTGTGGCAGATTTTAGTAGTGATTTGCAAAAGGAGGCTGAACTAGAAGTCCAACAGCTTGAAGAAACCAAGGATCCTTGGATACTGTTCACTGATGGATCCTCCAATGTAAATGGAACAGGGCTTGGAATACTACTAAAATCGCCACAGGGGGGCATAATACCCCACTCCATAGCTTGTGAATTTCAAACTACCAACAATGAGGCTGAATATGAAGCCTTGATAGCTGGTTTGCAAATTGCAAAGCATATGAGGATCAGGTATCTTGAGGTACATGTAGATTCTTTATTGATCACTAATCACTTTAATGGATCCTATGCTGTTAAAGGTGAAAAGCTAATCAAATATTTGGAGATAGTCAAAGAATTGGCACTCTCTTTTGTATCCTTTAGTTTGACACAGGTACCAAGGGAAGAGAATGCAGAAGCTGATGCATTAGCCAATCTAGGATCATCTTTGAAGATTCCTAAGGATATCAAGAACCCTATTATCCATATCCTGACCCCTGCTATCAAGGATCATGTAGCTATGGAGATAGGAGAAGATTCTGCAATCATCCCTAGTGATAATACCCAATCTCATTCAGGATCATGGATACTCCCAATCATGAGATACATACAACATGGAGAAATTCCTACAGGAGAAAACCCAAGGGCTTTCAAAATTAAGGTATCTCAATTTACAATATTAAATAATATGTTGTATAAACGATCTCTTGCAGGACCATATTTAAGATGCATTGAGGATCCTGAAATTCAAGAAGTCCTAAAGGATTTCCATGAAGGAGATTGTGGAAACCACACTGGGGGCAGGGCATTATTCTCAAGGATCCTGAGGACAGGATATTATTGGCCCACTATGAAGAAGGACGCTGTGGAGTATGCCAAGAAGTGTGATCCTTGTCAGAGGCATAGTAATATCCTTCACCAACCAGCAGAGCTCTTGCATCCTATATCCTCTTCTTGGCCATTCATGAGATGGGGAATGGATATAGTTGGAAAGATTCCTAAGGCACCTGGTCGAAAAGTATTCATGCTTGCTATGACTGATTACTTCTCTAAGTGGATAGAGGCTGAAGCCTTTGCTCAAGTCAGAAAAAAGGAAGTTATATCCTTTATTAAAAGAAATATTATTACTAGATTTGGTATCCCTTCTGAGATTATTTGTGATAATGGATCCCAATTTATTGGGAATAGAACCACTAACTTTTGTGACAGTTGGGGGATTAAGATGATAACATCAACACCAGTCCATCCACAAGCTAATGGTCAGGCAGAGTCATCCAACAAGATCATCATCAACAATTTGAAGAAGAAGCTTGGATCCAAGAAAGGAAAATGGGCAGAAGAACTACCTTATGTGCTTTGGGCTGATAGGACAACTCCCAAGAATGCTACAGGCCAAACTCCATTTTCTTTGGTATTTGGGGCAGAATCTCTGATCCCTACAGAGATGGTGGTTCCAACTGCAAGAACAAGCATTCGTGATCCTGAAGAAAATGCTGAAAACTTGATTCAAGACTTGGATACTATAGAAGAAATCAGGGATTTAGCAAGGATAAGGATGGCCAGTTATCAACAAAGGATGGCTGGAGCTTACAACAAAAATGTCAGGCTCAGGAAATTCCAAGTTGGGGATATGGTATTAAGGAAAGCATTTCAAAACACCACCAATCCTGCTGATGGAAAGCTAGCACCAAAGTGGGAAGGCCCCTATTTGATTGAAGCTGAAGCAGGAAAGGGGGCATATCGATTGCTAACAATGGAAGGTGATTTGCTACCAAGAGCTTGGAATGCTGTCCATTTGAAGAAATATTTCATGTGATCATGATCCGTGATCCTTACCAGACAAGTATCCTTGAAGGATCCCTACTGACAGATGATCCTCTTTCTGGTAACATTCCATTCTCAAACTATTTCATTCTTTTTATTCCCTTACAAGGATAAGGATCCTGCGTCCTTTATCCTCCTTTTACTTGATTCTGAGTTTTGAAGGTTCAGGTATCCTTAACTAAGGATTGAGTATCCACAGAAGTATCCAGTTATTTGGGCTTGACCCCAGTTATTTGGGCTTGACCCCAGTTATTTGGGCTTGACCCCAGTTATTTGGGCTTGACCCCAGTTATTTGGGCTAGTCCCCAGTTTGGGCCTGTCCCCAGTTTCGCCAGTAGCGCACGATGATCCTGGTATAGTTCATGGCAATGGGACCAGTACCCGCTTTAGGGGCTGACAATTTCATTGTACTGGCTATATTCAGGATCCTACGTATAATGGTAGACGTACCATACATCCGTTCCTAAGGTTTCTAACGTTTTCACGTTAGCTAAGGTTTTGGCATTTTCATGTCACTAAGTTTGGATAGTCGCCAGTGAGGGCCATACTCCAGTTTACATACGATCTTTTGGGCTTGTTCCCAGTTATCCTTTGGGCTTGTCCCCAGTTATCCTTTGGGCTTGTCCCCAGTTATCTTTTGGGCTTGTCCCCAGTATATTGGGCTTCTCCCTAGAATTGTTGGGCTTGTCCCCAGTTACTAACATTCATCTTATATTGGCTCAGTCCCAAGTAATATCTTATTTCAGGTTTGTGAAGATAAATGACCAAGGATTCTTGATCCTTACTTTCAACTAAGGTTTGTATCTTGGGTTATCCTAATTTTAAGTGTTAAAGGATAGGATCCTAACTTGGATTCTCAGGTATGATCCTTAACTGTTTTGATTTTATTCATTATGTATTTAAGTGACACTTATCCTTTGACAACTAAACTTATGATCCTTAAATTATTTTTTATGTGATCCTTGATCATATCCTTAACTCTTAAGGGATATTTTTTAAAATTTTTCCTTACTTGATAAAGTTCAAACTACATGAACATCACAATAGATTGAAAAATAAAATAACAATAAGGATATCAACACAGGATATAGCCAAAAAGTTAAAGTCATTTTATTCACAAAAGCTTAAACCCTTTTAAGGTTGTCAAAATTGCCAACCCACATTTCTACCAGCAAAACGTGGCCCGTCCACATGGGTTGGCAAAGGGTGTCCATTGTTCATAGGTCTAACAAGTGCAGGAAATTAAAGACGGCAGGATCACAATGGCTTCATCCCCCAAACAGAGGATCCCTCCACCATTTGTACTCCTACCTATTGTTCAAAGGATCATCCATGATCCTCAACCCTAATTACTAATGTTCAAGTACAGACCAACCATTGTTTATCAAAACATCATCAAAACATCATCAAAACAAAAAACCATAACCAAACTAAAAAATGGGCTCCGGCTACGTCTAGAAATGTCCTTCATCGCCCATTCAAGCAGCCTACACCTTCGCTGCATCATCATCCCCTCCAGCTCCAGTATCCTTTGCATGATCCTTACCACTACCACTAGCCTCAATTGCCAGAACCTCATCAGCCTCATCCTCATCCTCCAATTCAGCCAGCCTAGCCTTCCAGCCTTCCACATCCCAGCTGCTCCTATCAAAGGCAGGATCCTGAGCTTCTTGAGCCATCTGTAGCTTGGTCTTGTACATGGCAATGGCAGCGGAGACCTTGGCATCCTCTGTGATCTCGTGCTTTTCATAATCGAATTTGATCAGAATAGCAGCTGTTTGAGCTTTGGCATCAAGGAGATCCCTTTCAAGGGAAGCAATTTTGTGATCCTTGAGCACCGCAACCTTTTGAAGGTCAGAATGCTTCTCCTCAAGCTCCTCAACATTCCCAACATAGTCCTCTATCTCAGCAAATTTCTACAAAGAAGACAATGCAAAGATTAGAATTAAGTGATCCTCAAGTGGATAGGGTAACTAAGCTGAGTCAGTGATCCTTACATCATTGAAGTACTCGAGGAATTGATGGCGGATTAGAGGCAGGCCTTGTAGGTTGTCAGCTTCGGAAGTCTTTCTCTTCTTTCCACCTCTTCCCTTTGAAGTGGTAGCTTTGAGGATTACAACGGAGGGGCTAGCAGCAGATTTTTTCTTGGATCGTACGGTGTCAAGCTCAGTGACACTAAATTTGGAAGTAGATCTTGATGACTTTCCAGCGCCTACACACCCAAAACAGATAAGTGTCCTTATTCTATTCATATATAACTATTTATTTAAACATTTGAATATAAAAAGAACAGGATACTTACTTGACATGGTGACAGAGCCTGAGGATACCTCTTGAGAATCCTGGGTGATTGTCTTGAATGATCTTATTTCAGGACCGAGTTTTCTAAAAGCAGCAAGTCTCCCCTTGGTGGTAGCTGAAGGAATAATATGCGAGAATGTGATAGCTGTACAAAAGAAACAAAAGCATATTAGTAATCATTATTGGAAATGAGCTTACTTAGTGATCCTTCTAAGGATCCTCCTACCCTACCATGGGTGCTCCATTTCCTTGGCAGATCCTTTCCATCCGGGATAGAATCCCTTCTGACGAAGAAGAACAGCCGTTTCCAGTTGGTATCATTTTTAGTAGCTTTAAAGATGGGATGTTCTTTTCCGGGTTTACGCTTGAATAGATATCGGTGGGATCCAAATGTGGTAAGGTCATACATCTCGGCTAATTCTGACATTCCCAAGTCAATTCCTTCTTGCTCAATGATCCTTTCAAGGTTATACAAGACCCTCCAGATCATTGGCATAGCTTGAATATAGGAGATGCCGGTGAGGGAGAAAAAGGATTGGGTGAATTCAGGGAAGGGATACGAATATCCTATTGTGAAAGGTGTGACTGGGAAGGCTACCCAAGTTTCAGAAACATAATCACTTAAAATGGTGGGGTCAAATGGTTTGAAAACGGTATTCGCCGGAAAACAGTGGCGAATTCTGTCAATTTGTGGATCGGTGAAACAACAACGTTCTTTTGCGGAATCTTTGATGATCCCTTGGCTCTTTAAGGGGCTGTTCTTCTTGTGATCCTTGCCCGGTGAGTTTCGGAGCATCATTTTTGACTAGATGATGGTAAAGAAAGAAAAGCAGAGTAAGAGAAGGAAGAAAAGGAAAAGAGTTACCTGCTTGATCGTCGGATGAGAATATAAAGGGAGTTCTCTTGAACTTAAATGTGAAATGATCCCTATCTCTAACTCCTATTTATAATGATGATTCTGCAGGATAGTCACCTCAGTGACGTCATGATCGTAACGGCTAGTCCGACTCCAACGGCTAGTTATCTGATTAATTCGTTACGGATAAGAACAAAATATAACTCATTTATTTACATAATTACTCCTTGTATTTTGGGGGCAATTATTAGGGGTGGATTTCTAAATGATCAGTGATCCTTATTTACTGTTGGGTTTAGTGATCCTCAATTTTGTCTGAAGTAGTGATCCTCAGAAGTGTTGCAGGATCAGGATCATGGATCACTATAAGGATCCCTGTACTAACGATTGTCTACTTTGAATTCGTAATTGTTTTGCAGGAGTATCAACTTGGACTTGGTCTTGGCGATATTCCTGGAGAATATTCTAAGTCTATTCCGCACGTGCTTGGTCAGAAATGGACGTTATGGAGTCGTGGAGGACTTGCACCATTTGCAGACAGTTAGTTAGGCTAGATATTTTCTAATTTTAAGGGGGTAGCGAGCTATCTTTTAGAACACTTGGCTATTTTTGGCTACACATACACTCATACAACCGCTCTCATCAGTTCTCGCTAACACATTTGGCGATTACACACATTTTCTACACAATACACTATAGTGATCCTTGTACTTAGCTCGCTATCATCCGAAGTTGTAATATATTTCTTGTTTAATTTGAGTTGGTGATCGGTAGTTTCCATCACCCGAGGTTTTTTATGCCGGAGATCATTCATTGATCAAGGGCTTTTTCCTCGTATAAATCTTCGTGTCACTTGTCCATTACACTTCATAGTGATCCTTATTGTTGTTCATCAATTCAAGCATCATACCTCACAACAGAAAGTTTGGTTACATTGTCATTGCTTGATTTTTGACCAAAACAAGTAGCACCTGCATTTCTTAGTCCAAATGGCATAGCAATGTAACAATATATACCAGTTGGGGTCATAAAGGCTGTATCCTCTTGATCAGATGGTTCCATCTGAATCTATTGAAATCCAGATGAAGCATCCATAAAAGTCAACAACTCATGACCCGCGGTAGCATCCACCATGGAGTCAATGTGGGGTAATGGGAAAGGATCATTGGGACATGCCTTGTTTAAATCAGTAAAATCGACACATACCCTCCACTTTCTATTTTTCTTGTGAACAACAACCACATTGGCCAACCACCTTGGATACTTAACATCTATTATCATACCTGCCCAGAGTAGTTTATCTACCTCCTCCTAGATAATGGCGTTCCTTTCAGGTGCAAACTTCCTCCTTTTTTGATGAATTGGCTTGAATGACCTGTCAATGCCAAGTTTATGAGTAATTATATCTTTAGATATACCTGTCATATCCTCATGCTTCCATGCAAAGGTAGTTTTCCTTCTTTTGAGGAAGGATACTAGATCTTGTTCAATGTTGCTGAGGATCCCTGATCCTATGAAAACTATGGATTCAGGATCATGAGGATCCATAAGGATTTAATTGCTATTGCTCCCTTGGTCTTGAGGCTGGCTTCATTGATGACGTGTAGCAATTCTTAGCTTCTTGTTGATCACTCTCAATTTTCACCACTCCCCACGGACTAGGAAGCTTTACATATTGATGATAGGTAGATGGGACAGCCTTCATGTCATGTATCCATGGCCTGCCAAGGATAACATTACAACAGGATAAGCAATCTATAACACAAAATTTTTTATAAGAATGGAGTCCTTCAATATAGATGGGGAGTTTGATGTCCTCCAATGTATTCTTGGTTTCTCCGCTGAATCCCACAAGAACTGAGGATCTTGGGACAATGTCTGATTCAGGAATGTTCATTTTCTTGAGGACATCAAGCTGAATGATATTCACCGAGCTTCCTCCATCGATTAGGATCCTGCGAACAAAATGGTTAGAAATAAACAGAGTAATAACAAGACCATCATGATGAGGATCCTGAACATCAACACGATCATCCTCATCAAAAGTTATAACTTTCTCCTGCGTAATAGTAGAGGTTCGGATGGGTCTATCCCCATTATCCATCTTGGTTCCTTAGCATGTCTCTTGGCTGCTGAAAAGGAAGTACCACAAATGTCTGATCCACCCAAAATGAAGTTTATAACTTGTGCATCTGCTGGAGGAGCAGGAGCTCTTTCTGGGATCCTCTCAGGATCCTGGGTCCTTGATTTCTTTCTTCCCAAAAGCTCCTTCAAGTGCCCCTTGCTTAACAAGTAACCAATTTCTTTTCTAAGTGCAATACACTCTTCAATGAGATGCCCAAAATCCTCATGATATGCACACCACTTGGACTTGTCCTTTGTAGCAGCTGGTTTATCACTTTTCCTTGGCCATCTTGCTTTCTCACCTAGATTCTGTATTGCAAGAATTAGTTCATTGTTATCAACAAAAAAACAGTACTCAGAAATTGGAGGATAATCCTCATCATCCTCTTCTTGTTCTACTGCATGCACATTCTGGTTATCAGACTTGTTGTAGGACTTGAACTTGTTATTCTTGAAGTAGGATCCTTGTTTTTCCTGTTTCGAGGATCCTGACAATCTCTCCTGGATCCTTTTATCATCCTCTAATCGGATGAATCTAAGGGCCCTGGTTCTTACTTCATCAAGATTCCTGCATGGGGTCATAACAAGATCATCATAGAATAATGAATCCCTAAGCAAACCCATTTTAAAGGCTTCCAAAGCCGTAGCTATATCCAGATTAGGGATATCTAAGGATTCTTTACTAAACTTAGTGATGTAATCTCTAAGTGATTCATTTTGACCTTGTGTTACCCTATATAGATCACTAGTTAAACGTTCAAATTTTCTGCTACATGAGAATTGACTATTAAACAGATTAACTAGATTAGCAAATGAAGTAATAGAGTAAGGGGGAAGACTTAGCAGCCATTTAAGAGCAGATCCTGTGAGTGTGGATCCGAAACCCTTGCATAGACATGCTTCTTTTAACCTCTCTGGGATGGGGTTGATCTCCATCCTTTCTCTATATTGAGCTACATGTTCTTCTGGATCCCTTGAACCATCATACAGCTTCATAGTTGGTATTTGGAACCTTTTGGGTATCTCAGCATCACAAATGGGTGGTGCAAAACGATATATCCTATGGCTCCCATCTGCAATTTCAGGAATGGGCTTAACCACTCCTGGAACGCTGAATATCATATCCTTCAGCTTCTGTAATTCCCTAGCCATAGCTTGATTGATACATGTATCCTGCATAGAGCCATGGTTAGTGTTATAAGAATTATTGAAAGTGTTACCTCCCAGAGGATTCAAGTTTGGAATTCCAGATGTGAATCCATATTGACGGGATTCTGGTATGATTGAAGGACCAGAAGAGGCAACGGTCTGCATTGGAATGAAGTCTCCTTGATGAACATCTGTGCTTGGGGGTTGTACACTTCTCAAGAATCCTTGATCCTGAAAGATGTTGGATCCTTGAACCTGGAAGGAGGATCCTTGAACCTGAGAGGATCCTAGAACCTAAGAGAATCCTTGGACCTGATAGGATCCTAGAACCTGAGATGATCCTTGAACCTGAGAGGATCCTAGAACCTGAGAGGATCCTTGGACCTGAGAGGATCCTTGAACCTGAGAGGATCCTTGGACCTGAGAGGATCCTTGAACTGTGTGAGTTCCCAAATAGCCTCCTGAGCCGACGAAGGATCCCTGATGCTGGAAAGAGGATCCCGAAGGCTGAAAACAGGATCCTTGAGGCTGAAAGTGAGACCCAAAAGCTTGACTCATAGTTGTTGTTCCATAACGCCTTCCCAAAGGTTCAGTTTGGTACTGGATAACCGGAGTTGCAGATTGCTGGGCAGTTATAGCTGGAGTGTCGAAATCCAGTGACCTTGGTATCAGAGGAGAGTGATCCTCCCCCGATCTCTTTTGTTTCTTGATATCACCAATCTCCCGGAGGATCCTTTCATTGGTTTTTTCCTGCTCTTGTATGTGATCCCTCATCTGCAAAATCAAAGTAAAAAGATCACTAGTAGTAGGATTAGAAGAAACAGAGGAAGTTGGTGGTTATGGAAAAATGGGGCTTGGTCTCTTTGCAGCATTTTCAGCATTCTTCTGAGATCCAGAAGGTGGTGGAGGCAAAGGTGGAACACCCTGTGAAGAACTCATTGCCGGCATTGAACTTGAAGTGCTCTTTGCTGAAGAAGCCATCTGCTTGGTTGTAATGAACCGGAATGATCACAAAAACAAGAATTTCTTAGGAATGAAGCACCAATTACCCCACAGTGGGCGCCAAACTGTTTTGGTAAAAAATCAAGCAAGGATAATGCAACCACTTTTTTTGTTGTGAGGTGTGATGCTTGAATCTATGAACAATTGTATGAACAACTTGCAAATCAAATAAAGAGGTGACACAAGGATTTATACGAGGAAAAAGCCCTTGATCAAGAGTTGATCTCCGGCACAAAAAACCTCGGGTGATGGAAACTACCGATCACCAACTAAGATTAATCAAAAGGTTGTTACAACTCGGGATGATAACAAGCTTGTTACAAGGATCACTAATGTGCAAAAGTGTTAAAGTGTATGAAATCGCCAAGTAAACTGTCGAGAGCTGTTCGAGAGTGTGTGTGTTTGCCAAAATTAGCCAAGTGTTCTAACTCAAGCTTGTTATCCCCTATTTAAAATTAGAAATAACTATACTAACTAACTATCCGATAATCATGCTAGCTTCCCACGATCTCCATAACGATCACAAGGGAGAAGCACATGCGGAATATTGAGGGAATATGCTCCACGAATATCGGCAAGACCAAGTCCATGCACATACTCCTGCAAAATAAGCTTACGCATAATGAAGACAATCGTTAGTATAAGGATAACAATAAGGATCCTAAATCCTGATCCTGCAACACCTACTGAGGATCCTTAATTCAAACAGAATTCATGATCCTGGCAGTACATGAGGATCCATGATCCTTAGGATTGGAAAATCCTCCCCTAACAATTCTCATTCTTTATAACTTGAATTTAACTAATAACTAACCATATAACATTTACATAGTTCAATCATATTTGACCAATGTATGCACTTACCAGTCTCTTCATCAGACGTGATTTACACCCTTCACACCTATAGTTGATTCCCATTGTATCCTATAACACATATGTTGTTCGATCTTTCCCCATGGCCGGATCCGACTTATTAATTACGAATGAATCATACCGTTGGTCGTCTTTAGTACCCAGGTTCACTTTCTCTCCATTCTGATTCTCTAATTCAAGATTAATGCCTTCAACTGGCAATGAACCATCAGCATGCCGTTTGGATGCAATAAACAGAAGTGTCAACAATTATTATACCAGAGAAACAAATTAACAAATAACAAACCCTAGACATATAACCATATGAAAAAAAGGAAACATAAGAGATACAAAAGAATCAAAATTCGCATACCTTGATCGATTTTAGGGTTTTGTAATCAAATCTACAAAAGCCAATAAACACTCCAAACAATCGAAATCAAATTAATAGAGAAACAAAAAACCAAACAAATCGAAACACCTAGGGTTACAGGTTACCTGTTTCTGAATCTTCGTAGGTGGATCTCAAATCAACTTTAATCTTCATTTTCACCTTGCAGTTCTGACAACGAATTGAACCATAGATTTTTTGAACTCAACAGTTCCCATCTCATGAGATTTGGTCGATTGAGGTAAGAATCGAAAAACAGGTTAGGGAGAAGATGAGATTCATCGCCATTGATGGAATCTTTAAGAATAATAATCAGGTTATAGGGGAGATGGGAACTGCGGAGTACCGAAAAGTCGCATTGAACAATGGGATTGATGTTCAACGACGGCCGATGAGTTGGAGCAGGGTGAAATCCCTGTAATGACCCTTAGACGTCTTAAATTTTTTAAGAATGTTCATCTTTAACCCCCTATAAAATGGCTTTGCTCTCTTGTATATGATGCTTTTAAATTTATACTCCTGGTAAAATTACTATGTTGTCCAAATCAGTTTCCTTAATGAGGGAGTATAGTTAAGTATCAAAAGGTAACGTTTAGAGAAGTAATTAAAATATTTTTCTTAGAAAAATATCAAAACAATGTCCGAATAGGAAAAGTTAGTTAACTAAAAACCATATGGTTTTATACTTTTTTTCATTAGTTCTTTATTTGTTCCTTATGATGCACACACGTTTATTTTTTGTCAATTATCTTAAAACATTTAATTAACTCTTTTAATTTTATTAACTAAAACCCATATGGTTTTATACTTTTTTCATTAGTTCTTTATTTGTTCCTATGATGCACACACGTTTATTTTTTTTTATTTTTTTTTTGTCAATTATCTTAAACATTTAATTAACTATTTTAATTTTATTAACTAAAAACCATTCGGTTTTATACCTTTTTTTCATCAGTTCTTTATTTGTTCCTATGATGCACACACGTTTATTTTATTTTTTTGTCAATTATCTTAAACATTTAATTAACTATTTTAATTTTATTTTATAAAAATGAATGTGGCCTAGACATGAGAGAGAACGTCCATATTACCATGTTAAATTACCAAGCCCATTCATTTTAGCTCAAATATGAGTTCACTTTCTAGGTTTGGCCCAACGAAATTCGTAAAGATATGTCGACACTCCGGCGAGGTATTCATAGTATTCCCTAGGTGTTAAATGAATAATCTGAAACAGGACAAATGAAAATAATAACATTTTGGATTGTGATATTTAATATGTTTAATAAACATGTGGTGTTTGGGTGGATGTATTTTGCCAGTTTGATTAAACGAGTCGACTCGTCAACCTATTTAACTAAACAAATTAATTTGTTAGCCCGTTTAACCATTTTAATAACCCACCAACTTGTTTAACATGTTTACAGCATGATTACTACCTAGGGCTTGCATATCGTGCCAACCTGACCTGTTAAAACACGAACTCGAAACAGGTAAACATGACATGAAATGTTATCGTGTCAGATCATTAACGGGTATTTATAGGTATTTAACCTGTTAAGACATGAACTTAAACAGGTCTTAACGTGTCGACCTGTTACAAACACAAAACTTGTTAAGACTGTGGGGTATGGGGCGGGGGTTGGGGCGTGGGTTGGCTGAAAACGCCCAAGCCACCACCCCGGGTGGGCTTGGGTTTGGGCGTGGCCCAAGGGGCGGGAGTTTAAAGCCGGGCGTGTCCTATGTGGTCGGCTCCTATTCGCTTGTTGGCTAGGTCATAGCGGGGCATTTAAATTTCAAAATCTAACCGTTTGGCCAAGCCAAGCCAAGCGGTTCACCCAACCCAACAGTCAACCACCCGGCTATATATATGACCCCTACCCCACCGGCTACCCCAACCCAAACAAACTTGTTGGCTGTCCACCGCTACCCCAACCCAAACACACTTGATCGAACCCGCTACCCAAACACACTTGATCGATGGCCTCTTGGACACACGAAGAAGAGCTAGCTCTCGTCACGAGCGTCGTTGACGCAATGAAGGGCCGACAACCCGGTGAAACGCGTTACTGGCCGGAAGCTTTTGCTAGCTACCGGCATAACGTGGGAAACGATCGGCACAACTTAAACGCGTGCCAACATAAATGGCGCGAGCTACGGCCGAAGCTTGATCGTTTCAAAGCCTACTACGAAGCCGTTCCGAGCGGTGAGATAAGCCACGAAGACCGGGTGGCGGTGGCGAACATTGAGTTTCGGGGCAAGGAGCGAAAGCCGTTCGACAAGCTCGCTCTTTTTGAAATTTACCTAACGCTCTAGTTTTTTTTTTTTAATCCTTTTTAGGTTTTTTGTAATTTTTATGAATTTTGTAATTTTTAAGAATTTAATAAAATTTTAGGCTTTTTTTTAATGTTGTGTGTATTTTTTTAATTTTTTTTAATAAACTGCCAAGCCATGCGGGCTAGCCACGCCCCGCCATACCCCACGGACACGTCACTCACCGGTGGGGGGCTCGAACTCCACGTGTCAACTCATGCCCCCAACCCCCAACCCCCGCCCCACCATACCCCATGGTCTAAGGTTAAACACAAAAGCTTTTAACTTCGTGTAGGTTCGTGTCGTGTTATCATGCTCATGTAGAAATTGCCAGCCCTATTACCACCCATCAATCCGTTAACCCGTTTAGATAAATGAGTTAAACGAATTATGTTTGGGTTACGGAATTTTTAGTGCGTGCTAGTAAGGGTTATGTTTATGACACGAACAAACTATAGTTTATGTTCAGGTTAAACATCTTGATGCGCCAACCCAAAACCCTTCAGCCGGTGCAATTGACACCCCAAGTGTTCCCTAAGCCCCGAAATCTTGTTTAGCGCGTGCCAGTAAGGGTTATGTTTATATGACACTGACTAGTTAAATTGTGCATTGATCCAACGCGTGTAATAAGACTACGATTTTAACCCATTACTTGTGATTAATTACCAATTAGTCCCTGGACTCAAAAGTAAAACGTCAATAAACGAATAATTAGGCATGCAATCATGAAGAGAAAACACCCAAAACAACTTGGATATCATGAGGATACCACAATACTACCTTTCCTAAACAGCACAAAAAACATGCCCACACTCAAATCTCTATCTATTTTCACTCACTTCACTCACACTCATATATACGAAATCTTCGTTTCCTCGTGTTTTTGGTCTTTACAGTTTATAACTCATGTAACCGTCTCTCATATCATTCACCGTTTCCTCCATAAGATCTCTCATGATCCGACTCTCCAATTCTTTTGCTAAAGCATCAATGTCCTCATACACCAATTCTGACCATGGCATTGACTGCAAATCTCGAGCCACCATTGTATCAAAGAAGTAGAATGATTTGTCTACAACAGGGTGCAAATATGCGCGTAACATCTCCCACACTTGGTCCAATAACTTATTACCATGTGGCGGTCGTTTCACCTTTTTATTGAACTTAGATATGTGCATAGGAGGAGCTAGTAGCGTTGAAAGCACCTCATTCACTAAATCAAGTAGTACCTTGTGATCGACCGATTTCTGGTCTGGTTCATTGTTTATCTTGTTTTTATAAGACTCCTCGACTTGGTTAAAGACTTGGTTGCTTATCGGTTTTGCATAGGTGTCCCATCTGGATAGACATTTTTCAAATGAGCTATCGTATAAACCGGAAGCAATTAGCAAGTCTCGTATGTATGATTCGTCTTCATCTTCAAGCTCGGCCATGTCAGACTCGTAGGGTTGTTCTTCATTTACTGTCTCTTCGGATCGTCCTGTCTCAAGTTGATGCAGTTGCTTCCTCAGCTCTGTTAGATCAAACAAAGCACAACTATTTGTTACATGTTTGTAGAACCTAATTTTTAACTCTTGTTATAAGAATGAAATAAAAAAAAATATATGTTGTCTCGGGGTACTGGTGGGGCCCGTGAGCTTTCTGGCAGAGGGTTCTCACGTCTTGTTAAAAATTATGGGATGAAGTGTGGTGTCAAAAAGAAACAACGATGAACGGGTGGAGATTTAAGACATATTCCGCATGTTACATACTAAACGAAGTCTTTAATTCTCTTACCGTGTAAATTAGTATTAATGTCTCTAAAAGCTTGAGGCAGATCACTGTCGTCCGATGTGGGTGCACCGGGTGTTGTCGGGCTTGCACAATATGCCGCTCTATAGAAGTCGTCTTGGATGCTACTGCATATCGATGCCGGACTAGGTGGAACCTCAGTTCCATTCTCCTACAAAAAAATCATAATTTTTTTTATCAAACAAATTATTATGGAAATTTTAAAGAAATTTAAAAAGTGTTCCTTACAGGTCTGTCTGCAATATTCATCATAACCGTCGGTCCATTCATTATGTCTTTCACAAAACTACGGTCATGATCACGAAACTCAGAAGCCGAATGTATCTTTCTACCAAACAGTCTTGCCCTTAGAGTTAAACTGTATTTCAAACTGGACACTCTTTCTTTCAAATTAAACTTATCTTTCCTTTGTTTTTTCACCTTTATGGTTAACTTTTCAATCGCTTCATGCTTCCGTCTAATATGCGCACCAGTTACAACATGTCGATCTTCTAGAAGAAGCTTTCCAAACGACGTTCCCGATACCGGAGCTGACAAAGACCTAACAAGATTAACAGGAGACAAATTGTTTTGAATAATCATAACATCATTCACACATCTGAAGGATTTGCTCTGAATATCATTTTCGTCTTTTAAGTTAGTATTATGTGATTCTTTCTTTAAAACATTTCGTAATCTTTCGGATAATAGTCGTCGGGTATCTCTGCTGATGAACTCGGGAGAATCTGTTCCGCTGCACTGCGATTCACCTCGATAAGATCTCGTTGATTCGGATCGAAGCAAATTTGTCCCGAGATCTTTCGTAACACTTTCTCTGACCTGTTTTGCTATACGTTGCGCGATTTGTTTCGGATCAGATGGTCTTTCGCTAAAAGGCGTTTCGATTCCACCTCCTCTAACTAATCCAGTTTTAAACGTTTTCCCTTGTAACTCGTATTTAAGCCGTTGTTTAACCTCCTCGAGAAAATCTTCAATGTTATTCCTCTCTTCAGATGCACCGGATGAACTCGCAAACGGTTCTTCAGGAGTACTAATGTTATCAAAACCGGGCCGAAGGATCACTATCTTTGTTGGCTCATGACTCAGAGGAAATGATCGGTTTTCATTTAGCGAGCGCGACTTTTTTAGATCTTCGAGTTTGATTTTTGTTGATGAATTTGCATAAAGAGCCATTTTTTCTTTGTTGAGATTCTCTTGCGCGATCCACTGATCAGAAATAGTGTTATGTAACTTATGTTCAACGATTTTTGAACATTCTTTAAACCTTGCGGATTGCCATGCTTCGAATTCTTTCTTGAACTTCTGTAGTTCTTCCTCTTGGGGATGCTGACGTGGTGTCGGTTTTTTGGAAATCGTGCTACCGCTCCAGTCGTCAAGATCGCTGTCTTCCGACAGGTGAAAGGAATCCAAACTTGTCTGCCGAAATGATTTCGAAGGGGAAAGTGCAGAACCGACAGAGCTACTTCGGGTTAGTTTATCTTTTGGTAAGTCGTTTAATACCGGTTTTGTATCTTGTGGCATTGCGTCTACACCCATTAAACGCGCCACAATGCTTGGAGCGTTTGCTTTGCTTTTTGGCCTTTTTGACATCTCGTCGCTTATTAACTTCTTCATTGGAGCTTCGGTTGGATAATTGCACCCTGTATCCCGCCAGTCATATGTCTCTTGATATTTATACTGAAAAAAATATGCAGTTTACTTATTAGTCACCATAATAAAAAAAAAAAAAAAAAAGTTAAGGTTTATTAGAATGTATAAACTATAAACTGTTGTGTGATCTTACCGGTTGATCATCTTGTGGGGTGTAATAGCTCGGGTATGCTCCGGAAGGAAGCTCTAAACTGTTGCGTGGAGCCTCGAAACCTACAGAGGATCGAAATCAGTTTAGTTCCATTTTTTATAACAATGTTTACATCATTTGCCAAAAATAGACCAGATGAATTTATGAGATTACAACAACCGCATATACTCTTTTCACTTGGTGATACAGAATGGCAATAAAAACAACAACAACAATATTATTGGTGATAATAATAGAGGCTGTGCTTGTTATTACTGATGATATTATTAATGATTTAATGCTTACCACCAACATTTCTCTTTTGTGTACCGAATTTCCTGGCCATCCTTCCTTGCTTTAAATCTACTAGGTGGAAGAATCCTCCCATACATGTAGTGTAACTGCTAACAACTGATTGTGCTTAGTTTTGCACACGAGTACAAGAATGATACGCGAAAATGTTCATTTCACAACCTGTAAAGTCACAAACTCATTAAACACATGTATATATAAACATTTTGGGCTAATATAAACTTCTTTCTCTCTCTTTGGATCATTCATGTGCTTACTGAGTTTTCTTACAAACAAATCCATTGGGTTGCTCAAGTGTATTATAATTAAGCACAGCCTGGTCCATTCTGTTACATGTGATAATCCATTTTCTGTCAATAGTAACAGCTTCAACATATATGACATTTCAATAGAAGCATATGACAAACGCGGATTCAATATGAATATGTTCATTATCGCATTCCTCGGTAAATCAAAACCAGAAAGAATTACTTGCACTAGTTTCCAATTTCTCCCAACTTACTACAGAAATTAAGCTTCTCATGCTAATCAATAATATTATTATTCCTGTTTCATATTTATTAAAACAACAATTCCTATTTGACAAGCAGTTATCCTATTTTAGAAACAGATGCTTCCAAATTGCTTAATTCAACACACATCCACAAGCATATTAGGATCATAAACAACAAAAATCTAATAACTCCAGGTCAAAGACCTTCAAAATTCTGAAGTCAAAACTCCAATTCATGCAAAATACTATATACAATTACCACAAAACACTTAACAAAACCTAATTAACCAATCAATTCAATTCATACACAACAATTCTCCAATCAATCATAACTAGATCAACAATAATCAATCAGTGAAAATAACAAAATCATCACCGATGATCATAAATCAACAAATTCTATAAAAACACAATCATAAATCCGAAGTAATCATTGCGAAAAAAGTTTCTGGAAATTACCGGTAGGATTCTCATGATGAAGTAAAGTGTAAATCAATGATCAGCAGCATGAGGCATAAGATGTTTGTTCAGATCCGAAGGAGAAATAGAAAGAAAATGATCATGTGTTTCAGTGCATTGAGAAAACTGATGGAATTTGTTGAGAGAGAGAGAGAGAGATGTGCAAGTAATTGACAGAGAGAATCTGAGGCGGAACTGAATAATGAGGGAGAAAGTTAGCATCAAACTTCCCACGACCAAAAAGCCACACATCGTGTTGTCTTTCTGGTTGGTTTTTCTTTTCTTTATTTATTTCTTCTGTTTTTTTTTTATTATACGGTTACCGGCTTATGTATAGATTTTATTGGCATTTTCAACTAGTATTTCTTTTTTTATAATTTAGTTATACATATTTGTTTTATTAAAAAGAAATATACTGACCTTATCATCGATGAATGAGAGTTGATGGTTACTAGGGGGTCGGGGCGCTCCACTTTCCATCACTCATCACACCCAATCATGTTCCGCCACTTGATTGAACTTGGTTCTATCACTAGGGATGGATTTTAGTGGGGTGTCCATCACTCACCACATGTGAAGGAGAAGGAAGCAGAAAGATTCAACGCGTTGTGTCTACCACGAGTTATGAGGTTCACACGTTTTGGGCAATGGTGGCGGCGATGTTCCACGCTAAACAACGCCTGATGGGTTGTCCACCACGTAGCGCCCCGACCCCGTACCGTCGATAATTGGACAATTATATCAATTGGAAAACCATTACGGTGAAGGGGGTGCACCCCTCTTGAGATGGGGGGAGGGATTTTTTACCCATCTGATCATGATGTGCCATGTCATTTACTCTCTCATTCACCACTCTGGCCCAAAAATCATAAGAGGTGGTTTCCACTCATGTCATGGGGTAAACTAATTTTTTTAAATACTTAATTAATAAAAGTATAATAAATTAAATAAAACCATTACATTAAATTAAAAATAAAATAAAAACATTACATTAATTAAAAATATTTAAAATAAACAAGATTAAACTAAGTAAAATTACTACTCTTCGTCGGATTCCACCAAAAGATGGGGTAAAGTCATTCTTCCGAGACGCTCAACGAGATCATGTTTTAGTCTTCAATGCGTATATTCATCCATAAGTTCGGGTCATTCTTGCATCTATGCCCTCTTCAAACCACTGGTTATTTGCTTCCACGTCGCTCACAATTTTTAGAAACAAACGTTTTGACATACGGGTTTCGTGGCCACTCTCACGATGACGACAAAGATAACGTTTCTTACTAGATGTGCTTGTGTCTTGTAGTTCGCCTTCGTCGATGAGTTTTTGGAAACAACTTATGCTACTATCGGATGAATCACTACTATCGGGTGGCTTCTTCCACCATTTTTAAATAAAATAGGAGTAGAGATATAGTTTAGGAGAAATGAGAAAATGGGTTGGTGTGAATTTGTTTAAAATGAGTATGAGTTTATATAGTTTAAATATATATAAAAAAAAACCTTTTTTTTAAACTAACGGCTATATAGCCATTGAAAGTCAAAAAGCATGCCCCCAACGGTCATTTTCAAGCCATCCACCATCTCCCCGCAAGCGGTGAACTCACCCCGCTTTTTACCTTCCTTGCGCGACGTCAAGGGTTGACGGCGGTGTTCCCCGTGCGGCAAAGGGGTTCACCGCACCCCGTTCACCCTTAGAAGAAAATTTTATCAGCAGTTTCTCAATTGTTGTTAATAACTAAGTTAACATTAATTGTTAGTAATAGTTACTAGTTATGCCCATTTGCCATTTGAGTTTCGATGAAAGATTCCATCAGTTATGAAATCCAAAGCAACTTTCAATAAAATTTCTATAAGGTGATAAAAAAAAAATTACGTTATGTAGGGCTGACATATCATGTATATCCGTACACGATAAGACACGGAACGATAAGACACGATACAAGAAATTCTATACACGAACACGACACGATATACACGAAAATTACCTGTTAACACGACTGTTCGACTGTTATACACAAAAATTACATGTTAATACCTGTAACACGAACACGACATGCTATCTGAGAGTTACAGAGGGAGTTTAGGGTTTTTTTTTATTTATTTGAATGAGGAATGAAAATAGAAAGGAATTAAGGAACCCCCATGCGCATGGCTGATGAGTTTTATTTAATTTAATTTCTTATCGTGTACTAACGGGTATTAACAGGTAAACATGTATTTAACATGTTTATACATGAAAATTAACAGGTAATCTCGTGTCTACCTGTTTGGTACATGATACCTGTTAAGGCCATACACGATACCTGTTAACTTCATGTAGGTTTGTGTCGTGTATTCGTGTAAAATTGCTAGCCCTAACGTTGTGGGCGACACTCGTTGACTAGTCAGCGAGACCCCCACCAAGGTCACTAGGGGGCTTCGCCCCCTCAAGTTACTAGGTACCAAGAAGTAGAAATGACAATAGTATTGTAAGTATGTGCTTTAACTTGTAATAGTCATATTTCAATCATTGATTTAATCAAGATGATCTTCATGACACCACCACATTTTAATACAATCAAGAGAAAAATGCCCGGATAGTCCCTGTGGTTTCGCCTTTTTTCACCTATAGTCCCTATCTTTCTAAAACTACTTGAATAGTCCCCAAGTTTTCGATTTTTGTTCTCGGATAGTCCCTGGGTCTAACTTCAGTTACTTTTCTCTGTTAAGTGGGTGTTGAAATGACCAAAATACCCTTTCCTTAAAAGGCCAAACCATAGGGACTATCCGGGCATCTTTTTCATTTTTATTTATAAAACCCCACCACCACACTTCATCTTCAACCTCCACCCACCATCACCCTCCTCCACCATCGCCGCCGACATCATCTTCTCTCTAGTTATGTTGATGCTGCTGCTACTGTTGTTTCATTTGAAAAGGCTATGACGATGGAAATTATTTCGAGCAAAATCGGAATTTACAGATCTGATCCGTATCTTGGCTAGGCAACTCGGACAATATGTATTTGATACATGCTACTGTGATTGCAGCCATGGCGGATTTCGATAGTAAATTCCGATGATAACATATTTGAGCCTATTCATTTACCTCTTTACAAGTGGAAAAGGCTCGGTTCGGTTTAAAACTAGTTCTGGCACTTAACCAGTTTCAAGGGAGTAGTTCTCAAACTGATAAGTGGAAAAGGATCGCTTTCTGTTCGGGTCAAAAACCGTTTTTTTTTTTGTTGACCTCGACATGTACCTATAACCGCCTTAAATGATGAGATGAGGTGTTATGTTGTGTTATGCTCTCAATTGAATTGAGGCTCAGGTGAGAATGAGGAGGTTTCTTAGAGTAACTTTCCTCTTGCCATTTCGACTGGCAGCGTTTTCTGAGGATGATTGATGATGATTATGTTGCTGTTGTTGTTCCATTTAAAAAAGGCTATGACGATTGAACTCGACTGACCCGGATCTGAACCAATCGATCCGAATCTGAACCGAGCCACGTGAGTCGAAACAAACCGAAACTCGAACCAAAACTGAACAAGACTCGAACCCAAGCCGAAATTCGAAACGTGACCCAAACCAAATTCTGTCTACCGATCGGAAAATCATCGAAGTATTGGTGTATACCTGAGAAATTGCGGCTGCCTCCGTCGTCTACCGCTCACCGAAAAGACGGCACACCACCGTCACCGACCATCATCTTCATCGTCCTCATCGTCTCATCATCTTCACCGCCGCCTTAGCGGCGTTTCTGGTCACCGGAGCAACGGCTCCGTCGTCTGCACACTATCGCACCACCATAGAGGGGTGACCAGCACTGCTTCTCCATCCTGATCTCTCTCTCCCTCGCTGTTTCTCTCTCTACAGTCCTCTCTCTCTCTCTTCAATCTCTAGTCCGGTGTGGGTGTGAGCAGCTATGGATGCGTTCGAGGAGGAGTGGAGGTGTGCGACAACCATAAAAGATGGCGCCGGAGCTCGACCGGCACCTCCGGCTCTGGTCACCGGACCTGTAACGAGAGAGAGAGATCACGAGGGTTTTGGCTGAATGTTGAAAGTGAGAGTGAAGGGTGGATGGGTTTTATAAAGAAAAGGTGCTCGGATAGTCCCTATGGTTTGGCCTTTTAAGGAAAGGGCATTTTGGTCATTTCAACACCCACTTAACAGAGAAAAGTAACTGAAGTTAGACCCAGGGACTATCCGAGAACAAAAATCGAAAACTTGGGGACTATTCAAGTAGTTTTAGAAAGATAGGGACTATAGGTGAAAAAAGGCGAAACCACAGGGACTATCCGGGCATTTTTCTCTACAATCAATTAATCATAAACTGATAATACATAGATACAAACCAATCCGCACATGCAAAGTCTTAGTATGTTATACATTCCAATATTGGAATATATGGTTGTCTTTCTATACATTTGCATACATGAAGATAATAAACATATATGCTAAACATAACCATATGTTCTTAAACTATTATTTACAAGTATTGTGTACCTATCCACTAATGAGCATACAGAAGCCAAGTTCAAGCTTCTTGAAGAAGCTAAACCTCATAATCACATATGTAACTCTTTTAATCTTGCACACGCCTGTGCAATTTTCAAAAGAGTTATTATAAAGTTAAATTTCAACTTAACCTCCATTGTAGGTTCAAAAACATACCTTACGATGATATTTCACTATATTTGTTTAGTGATTAGTGAGAGAGGTGATCACTACCTCTTGATATTAGTGAAACGAAGAATGCGATCACTACCTTAATATGGTTAGACGTTTGTATAAGGTGGTCACTTCCTTGATCTAGTGAAACACTTGGTGTATTGGTGATCTTTTCCGTTCAAGATACACGCTTAGTAGAGAAACTCTCGATTGGAGAATCAGACAGATGACGTAGAGTGGATTAGTTTACATCCATTTGAACCTCTATAAATTTAATTGTCTTTTTATCCCATAAACTTTTTATATTTCTTGCACAGTGTATTGGTTGGGTTTCAAACAAGTGTTAACCATACAATATTGGTCTTTAATTAACAAAATTTATAAGAAAACCTAATCACCCCCTCTAATTTTCTACACAATCTTTAGGTTCACAGATTATTTTGTAAATGAATTGGAATTTGAATGCAATCATTTTAATTTTAATAAGATGTTTGGTTGCTAAGTTTACTAATGGAATTCATAATAAGAAAGAGAGTAGAGGACAGTTTCAGTCCCCGAGGTTAACACTCGCTTGCAGGTTCAGTCCCTATTTAAAAAAAAATCAACACTCTAGTCCCTGACGTATTCAATTGCTCACAATTAAAACCTTTGACTAAACGACCGTTAGTTGACCGTTAAATCTTTTAATGACAGGGAGGGCAAAATGGCAAATTCCCAAAACTTAGAAACTTATACTACTATTTTACTCCCCAATCTTCTTTTGTAAGCCACAAAATACTCCGCCCCTCTCCCCCAAACACTCCGGCGACTCAAGAGCTCCTGCGAACTTCCTCCGATCATCTCTCAAATAAGGCAATACGCTCTAATTTTGTTCACATTGCACGTCGTCGGTTAGATTTGACTGGAATTTTCATTTTTCAAGTCTGTTTATGTTTGATTCCAGTCGTTCCAGTTGTATGATACCTGAATTTTGGGTTGTTTATGTTTGATTCCAGTTGGGTTCAGGGTGTAGGTGACTAGGACGTACGTCAGGATCCAGTATCGGGTCCTGATGAGGAATGGCAAGGGGGTTCCGGGTGGAACTCTGTTTCCAACATCGCGGGTAGATGTGTTGCTGCACCTCTGCTGTAAATATATGATGCATATATAATATATTAACTGTTGTGGATGATTTGGGTTGGGTAGATCAAATTTTAGGATTGAATGATGATCACCTAACTAGTACGTTATGTAGAACAGTTTAAAAATGTTATTTTGGATAACTGATCATCTTCTGTTATATAACTGTTAATGGTGAATGAATGGTGAAATATATTGCTTATTTAAATTGTATCAGTTTGAGATGTATCAGTTAAAGTTTACAGCATATCAGTTGATATTAGGATCAAAGGATATTAGTTGAAATCAATAGATGTTTGTTTATGTTTTATGTGCTTAGGATCAGATGATATTAGTTGAATCAGTGGATGTTTGTTTATGTTATATGTGCTTAGGATCAGATAATATTATGTGCTGCACATAAGTAGATGGATTAGTTGTAGCATTCAAACATAATTGTTTGTTTGCTGCACATAAGAATTGTTTGTTTGCTGCACATAAAGTTAAGTTTGCACAACAGGAATTAGACTAAACTTCAAGCATGTGTACTTTTGGTAGGCATTGCTTTAACCTATTTGACCAGTAAAATTCACTTGAAGATGTGAAGGTCAATCACCATTCAAGTTCTAAAAGTCTATACCATTTCAAGTTTTAAACCTTCAAGTTCTAGGCAGTGCTAGAACGCAACTGCAATTGCGAAGTTTAACCTGTTTGACCAGTAAAATTTGTAACAACCCGACTTTTTGAAGTCAAAGTACAAGTCAAAGTCAAAGGAAGAAAAGATTGCTAATTGCGATCTGTCACTCCTTGCTTAATTACTGATTTGTGCTTCTTGACTTGTAATCGAATTCTATTATTTGTTTGCCTTAGTTGTATTATGTGGAGTATCTATAACAAATCAAGGTTTAATCGCAGTTTTATTGCTAATCGACTTATCGCTAATCGCATCGCTATCGCATCGCAACTCGAATTATAGGTTATGGATATTGTTTTACGTGTGTGTGCTATTATGTGTTACTTGTGCATGTTATTTTTATGTTGAGGTGTTTAATCTCAAATGCAATCGCAACGCAATCTAATCGCAAACACTAAACGCTAGTTAATTATGTTGATTGTATGTTAGATATAGAAGTTAGGTTATTTGTGTAACTAATGGGTCATACCATCACATCGCTCACTCGAAACGCATCGCAAAGCTCAACACGCGAAACGAAACATCGAAACGCAACTCGCCGGAGCCACTTGATCGAATGACCATTCGATCGATGTGCCATCCAATCTGACACATGTGCTCCCCTTTCCTCTTTTGGAAACCTATAAATACCCCCTGTCACATCACGAACAGTGATGTGACTGCTCTCTCGTTCGACCAGCATCTCCACCCCACTTTTTCTTCGATTTCTCGCGACTTTTGTAACTTTCTACCTCAAATCTTGTACTTCTATGATCTTTACACACTTCTTCATCATTTTCACCTTTGATTCTTCACTTTTAACCGTGAAATTAGCGGATTTGAGGTGTTCTAAGATGATGTCATCATGGGGTTCTTATGAACTTCAAGCTTTGGCCTCATTCCACCAAGAACAACTCAGATCTACATGATTTCCACATGATTCAACACTATTTTCGCATAGATCTGAACACTTTCATAGTTAAAAGGACTGAAAGATGGTTTCACAACTTTCTTTCAACTCGTTTACACTCAATGCCTTCAAAACCGGTAGAATCGGAGCTCGTTCAGGCCTTCTACTCATTTTCTAGTGAAGTGTTGGTCTGAGATCTGATTCCTATCAACGAGACAACTGATTTTGGTTGGACATGAACACCCGTCACGAATAGTTAACTGATCGGATTGGGTGATTCCCGTTCGATCGGATAACCTGGGTCTGATGGGGTTCCTGTTGTTCAATACGTTGTCACACCGTCTCGATCAAACCACAAAACTTTCAAAATTTTCAAGTTGCAAAACGATCAGATTGTGGGACGGATTGCCGTCCGATCGGATTGCCGTCCGATCGAACGACAATCCGATCGGATTGCACTTGGTTTCAACACTTAACATTTTTATAATTTTCAAAGATCATCAGTTCTAACGGATCGCCATCCGATCGGAAGACCATCCGATCGAATGACCATCCTGTTGTGAACTTGTTCTCACTAGAAATGTCTCACCGATCGGATCGCCATCCGATCGAATGACTGTTTGATTGAGCGACCTGAAAGGTAGAGATACTTCTCTGTTTTCAAAATGCTACAACGAAAACTTTAAAGTCACATCATACACAAACACATCTATACCAAACGAATTTCAATCCAACCGAATGGCCATCCGAACGGATGACCATCCGAACGGATTATCATTCGATCGAATGACCATCCGTTCTGATTGTCATCCGATCGGATGACCATTCGTCACTTGGTTCACCTTTCACTGTTTAACGCGTCGTTCATACGCTTATGCTTATGCTACCGTTAACTGTTTAGGCTAATCCCTCAGCGCTCCCTTCAATCCAAGAGAGTGTTTAGTTATTAAACACAATCTGTGAGTATACTCGATCCCTTTTTGCTTTACTTTTGGGTGTTACATACGTTACTTATATCAAATCACATCGACCACACCACGCAAACACTTTTATACACTGACCGCTTGCATGTTGACATGTTACTCGATGAATGCTTGTATGTTATGTTTACACAGTGATTGTTGCCTGACACCTTAGCAACGATAGTACTATAGTTTGGACTTAGCACCTGTCATGGACAGGGGTTGTTAAGGGCTTTTCTTGCATGTCACAGTGGTGATATGTGTTGCACATTCTACAACTCGCAGTCACGTCTGTGCATATTTCATTGTCGATAACCTACTTGCTTAACATTTTACATGTTACATGCTGGTTATGCGTAAATGCTTTCGAATTCTATTATTACTATTAAACTTGTATGCTCACCTTTACACTATGTGTATTGACCTCTATTTTAACATATGTGACAGGTGTTTAGGATGCTTTACTTGTTACTTGCTGGAATCGAGCTAGGATGGAGTCTAGAAACAAACTAAATAAAATCTGAGTTGTCGGAATGGATATATGCCTTTGAGAACAATGTTTGTAATAGCTGTTTTATTTTATATGTTTGTGGTATGGGACATGAACCTTTAATATATTATAATTAATAGTTGTTATGGATACTCATGGACAATCTGTTTCGCTCAGTGCCGCGCCCCGATGTTTCCGCCATCGGTTGGGGTGTGACAGATTGGTATCAGAGCTATAACTATAGGGAATTAGGCAAGACTCGACCTAGTCCGGGTCGATGTATTAGAAACGACCTAGTCTATAGTCTAAGTACCAACAGACCGACTTGTGTATACCCAGTATGGATTTTGCACGAGCTTACTTGCTATCTCACGCTCAAACTCGCTGTACACTACACTCTTGCGCGAACATCGCGTGCTACAGTTCCGTGCAAGATCAGCCTTTCCTAAGGCTGGACACACACACAAATGGGCGATCTGGTTGGGATTAGGTGTGAAAACCGCAAACTCTCGACCAAATCATTCGTTCAACATGCTATTTATACTATAAACAAGAGAATATGCGTTGAATTAGGAGTGAAATCCATACTTCGACGCAATTCTCCTTATCTACCTCATGATTCTATCACACAAACAGGGATGCAGTCACTAAGTTAGGGGTGGAACCCGAACCTTGATGACTCGTTCTATTCTCTATGTTGGTTTTGCAAAACTCTCACCAAAGTCTCGATGGGTTCCAACGACTAGGGTCACGTAATGGCCATATGGATGCGTGCCGATCGCCCTGATTGAGGCGAGAGCACAGTCTACTAAGCCAAAATGTGCACCCAAAGTCCTTAAGAGCAGTGGAATCACTTTGGGTAGTCAACATCTATCAAGCCGAGACAATCTCTCTTTGATTTTATATGTTTCGATTCTGGAATTCGCCATTGCCGACTCTGAGCTCTATCGATTTTATGTGAAATTTTACGTGTTTTTATACGATTTCACGTGTTTATGTGTTTCGATTTTTAGTAATTACTCGCTTTTCTCCGTTCGCTTTGATCAACACACACAACTCACACTGCACACATATCTCAATACGCTAACAAATCGCTTGTATTATTCGCAATCGCTACTCGCTATTTGCACTCGCTATACTCGATCGCTTACGCTGCTGTGAAAGATAGGTGAATACGTGCAATATATGTAGGTCAATACGTGCAAAATATAGTTGAATACATGTTTTTTGTGCTTATGTGGACTACGTGCTTATGTGCTTCTGTGCTTATGTGATTATGAGGATTTTGTGCCTACATGATTTTGTGCCTTGATGTGTTCCTGTGCTTTATAAAGTAGCTCTTTGTGAATTCGCTAGACTATACTAAGGTTAATCGAAATTGTCTTTGAGTCCTGTGACGATGTCTGTTGCAGACAATGTCGTCATTTGGATCACACACTGCTCGCTCCGCCCGCCGAAATCATGAAGACAAACGAATCACTGCTCTAGTCGCCAAGCAGATGGCGAAGGTCATCCCGCAAATTGTTAGCGAGCTGAACGAGAACGCTAGCAAGTCCTCGGAGGAGTCCAGGACTGATACTCCTAAAGCAGCTTTTAGCTTCAAGCAGTTTAAAGCCTGTGTTCCAAAAGAATTTACCGGCGAAGATGGGCCTACGGCCATGTTTCAATGGTTTGATTCAATCGAAGTCACCCTGCGCCAGAGTGGCTGTCCGGAAAAGCTTCGCACTGTTAATGCCACCGGCGTCTTCCAATCCCCAGCTCTAGATTGGCAGACGACCAAGAGAAACAAACAAGGGAATGATGCAGCTTTTGGGTTGACGTGGGACGAGTTGAAGGACATCATGATACAAGAGTTCTGCCCTCCCCACGAACTCCAAAAGCTGGAGGACGAGTTCTGGCATATCAAGCAGGATGGTGGAGATAACGCTGGTTTAACTGCTCGCTTCAAGCAGCTAAGTATCATCTGCCCAGGTCAAGTTACTACCCCCGTTATTACAATCAAGAACTATATCCGCGCTCTGCCGGATTGTGTTGCAGACTTTGTTCATGTTGCAAAGACAACAACTATTGAGGAAACCTACCTTGTAACGCCCTGCTTTTTCGTAACTTTCCTTAATTAGAAAGCTTGTCGTGCATTTCTATTTTTGGAAACTTGTATTCCTTATAATCGTATCCGAGACTTTGATCGTAATAAAATTAATCTTCTACATTGATACGTGCATTCTTTGATACATGACTCGTAATTCTCATAAACATAAGTTTAACTCGTACACGATCATTGTGTATTTGTAATCCTTAAATCTCCATTCATTCAAACACTTGGTTATTCGATTATATGACTAAGTTGTATGTTTTTCACTTGATTATACCAAACTATAAACCATACATACTTGTTACATTTCATGTGTTATACACACCTATGTTATCACACTTTTTGCTAATTAAAAGATGTCATTTATGCATTTTGGACCTTGTTACAAGTTACATACATGCTAGGCAACATGTAACATTTTATTAAACATAAAATATATACTTTCTAATGTAAAAAAAAATAGTAAAATAAAAATTATAGGGCTGTTAACAGCCTTGCATTAGCCCACTTAAGTCTTTTGTTTTGAGTTATTCAGCCCACTAAACACTTCCAAAGCCCAACCCATTGAAAACCTAATCCCTTCCCTATATAATAAACACTTCCCCACTCCTTATTCCACTTTTTTCAAGCCTCCAAACACTTCAAAAACTCTCCCAAACTCAGCTGAGTTTCAGCCACGGTTTTGAAAGTTCCAGCCATAAAAAGTGAGTTTTAACTCACTTCCACTTCAATTTTCTTCTTGTTTCTTCTTCTACAATACTTGGATAACCTCTAGGAAGGTTCTCACAAGTTTTCTTGGGCAAACTAAGGTGAAACCTCACCATTTTTGAGGTCCAAAGTGCACCTATAATTCTGCTCATTTTTATCTTTTTGTTTTGGAAGAAAACTCATGTTTTCTTCATACATTCCTATGTCTTTATGCCACTAATCAAGACTATGATTCAGTGTGCTTAAAAACAAGGTTGTGACACTTAAAATCAGAGGTTAAAACCTCATAAACTTTCTGTTTTGGTTAGGGTTTAACCCACAAGTAATGAACAAGCTTCAAGCTTTATGGTTGTGAGATTATAGGACAAGCTTGGGCTATCCTACTATAAAAGAATCCACACATTACTTGATGATTTCTTAGATTAGTTGTAATTATTTCCTTTCTTATTGTATGTTCATAACCCTCCTTGAATGTTCATAACATCAAGTGTAGTGGTGAACACCTAGAGGTACCTAAATGGAAGACTTGTTCTTCCTACCTCCTACATGACTTCTATGATACAAAGAGGTTCCTGATATGCGTTAGGTGTGATATATTTTTATGTATATTTAAGCTTTTTTTAACACTTTAGTCAAGTTTTAAATTTATAAAACACGATATTTTACTAACACTAAATACACATATGGGCAAGTGCACCCATCGTGACCGTAGTATAGCGTTGGTAAGATTCTGAGGTCGTCCAAGGACACAAGAGCTTTTAGTACCGGTTTATCCTCAATGTCTAATCAAATTAAAATTTTAGAAAAAGGTTTGGACATAAAAAATAAAAACTGAAAATGCTGAAAATTAAAAAAAAAAAACAGATAGACAAGATGAATCACTTGGATCCGACTCGCCTTTAGTGTAACCTTTGATGTTTTCCGCACTTTTGCACTTTTTAAGAGATTATCTTAGTTATAGTAGTAAGCCCCTCTTTTGAAGGTGACGTTACCCTCAACTCAGTAGTTTGAGTCAGCAAGGATACAATCCTAAAGGGTTGGATTATTGGAAGATAATTAATTAAGTTATTAATGCGTAATGTGGTAGGCCCTCTTTTGAAGGTGACGTTACCCTCGGCTAAGTGGTTTGAGTCAGCAGGGATACAATCCCAAGTAGCCGGGTTAATGTATTAATAGTAGTTTACATATGAGGGAATCAAGCCATTCGCACCCCCGCCATCCAATACCAGTGGGTATTGAAGGAGGTCCTAGTAAGCTTGACCCAGGTCCTTGCAGGATCTATACACTGAACAAGGCAAGAACCTTACCAAACCATTCCCTTAACCCCCGACCAGGTAGCCAACATATCTCCATATAGACCGTGGAGATATGAATGGTGTAAATCTTTTATTTTGTATAGACAGTAAAATAATGCAAAGACACCACGGACAAATGATAAGGGAGTTTCACCTTCAACATAAGAAACTAGTTATTAAAGTCATTAATAAAAAATTAAATAAAAAGTGCGAAAAGATAAAAAAAAAACAAAAGTATTATACTAAATGCTTGTCTTCACCAAGTGATTTAAGAGACTTAGGCAAACATGGCCTTTGATTGTCAAGAACTCTTACTATCGATCTTGGATCCCGAGACTACTACACACACTCTATGATGGATGATGGATGATGGTGGTGGATGTGGGTGTTGTGATGGTGGTGGAGTGTGGGTGAAGTGGGAGAGAGGTGGTTTGTCAAGGGATGCCTTTGAAATGAACCAAGCACCTCTATTTATAGCCTGCACAGAAGCCCGGACATGGCCCCGTGTCCATCCACTTTCTCTTTCTTCATTAAATGCAGTTTGTCTGCATTAGTTGACCATGCCCCCGTGTCCGCTGGGCACGGCCCTGTGTGCAGAAGCGTATCTGTACTATCAAGATTTGCTTGGATTCTGCGAATCTTAGCGTTGACCACGGCCGTGTGGAGCTGGGCACGCCCCCGTGTTGGGAAATAGAAGCTTCTACAACTTTGTCTTTTCTGCAGACACTTGGGTACACCCCCGTGTCCGCTGGGCACGAGGCGTGTTCAGCCTTCTAGTGTCTTGTTTTTGCTTGGGAAGATGCTGTCGAGGGGTCGGGCATGCCAAGTTTATTCCTTTTCTTGTATTTATGTTAGATTTGGCTGTATTTTTGCTTCTTTTGTCCATTTGAGCTCATTTAATCCTGAAAATATAAAAGGAAGACAAAAGCACACTTTTTCCAACATTAGTACTAAAAAAAGGTTAGTTTTATGCCTCTTTTGATGTAATTTATATGTTGTATTTTACACACATCAGTTCCTAAATGGTGGATTTATCCTCCTACCTCCTACATGACCTATAGGATATGATGGACACTATGTAATACATATATATATATATATATATATATATATATATATATTATCCAAATAATCGAACATTTGATGATGGATTAGTGTTCATTTGTCAAAGTATTAGATTACATCATCTAAGACGTAATAACTTGTTATGATTCTAATGGGTATTTGAACCCACGAAAACATTCTAACCCTTGGGGTTTCATAGTGTCTAACAAGTATTATGTGACTAGGTGATTACTTTTCATATGTTTATTTTCATGCCCTCGAACTCCAAATCCTTAAACCATATGTAAACATCTCTTAAACTCCAAATCGAACACATTCAACTTCCTAATCTCTTACACTCGTCAACACTTGGATAATCGGAAGACTTAGCAATTATGTGAGTATACTTGACCCATTTTACCGTTTTCACACTTTTGGGTGTTACATTTTTTATATACAAAACACACTTAGTATACATATTCTTATGCAAATACATAAACAAACAATCCAATACATGCTTACTATTTGTTATGCTTGATTCATGTTTTCTGGGTGATTCTTATGTGATGAACTTGTCATTAGCTTCGTACAAGCCTCCATTTAACATGTATAGCGCTATAGGAGTAACGCACCACCCGTGAACAGAGGGTTGACCTGTAAATCACATGCCAGTTTATACGGTAATCTTGATAACTAGGTTTGCCATGTGGATTGTTCCTTATTATTTTATTACTTATATACTACGCAACAAACTTGTATGCTCGCCAATACTTTTGTATTGAACTACACTTTTAAAACATGTTGCAGGTTTATCGATGATGTTGGTGATGCATGGAATCTAGTAGGATGCTTAGATACACACTTTAAACTTGTATTCTTATTGTATTGTTTTTCGTTATTTATGTTGTATTTGTTTCAAATCCTTGTAATTGACACTTTAGAAATGGAATGAAACTTATTATTTAGATACTTGTCACAAATATTAGCGTTATGATGTCTCGAGCAATCTATTTCGTCTCACTCCGATGTTTCCGCCATCGGTTGGGGTGTGACATACCTGCTCGCCGCTGAGATTAACGATAAGCGAGTCAGGGCTCGTTACTTTGATAAAGCCTCCAAGAATCCGCACCAAGTCACCGCTGAAACTGCCGCATCGCAATCTTCAAAGTCCTCCCGCCGCAACAGAAAGAACAACAGCTCCAGCAACAAGAACTGTGCAGGTACGACCATCGTGCCATTGAATGCCATCTCTGCCCAACTGCAACCTCAACACCGCCAAGTAGCGGCGCCTGTAGTCAATGCACTGCCTGCCAAGCGTGCATACACTGGACCACACCCGCTCTACCTTACTTGTACCTATCACCACCCGGTTGGAATCGTATGCTGGTTTTGTGTTCACTGCAACATGTACGGCCATTTCACCGCTAACTGCCGTACCGGTCCACGCCAAGCTCCAGCACCAGTTCAAGCTCAAGCTCCTGCTCTACCTGCTCCGCAAGGACAGCAAGCAGCTCCTGCACCCGTTGCTCATGTAAGAGCTTGCTTTGCGTGTGGTGATGCCAACCACTTCGCAAACGTCTGCCCCAACAGAGTGGTTAAGCAAGAGCCACAGCAGCAGCAGCAACAGCCAGCACCGCAACAACACCAACAGCAGCAGCTAGCTCAGCAAGCAGCCCGCGAGCGCGTCTTCAACATCAACGCCCGCCAGGCTCAGGCAGACAACAACGTGGTTAATGGTACGTTTCTCATAAATGGTATATATGTTTCGTGTTTATTTGATACTGGAGCCGATAACTGTTTTGTATCGTTCGAATTCGAAAGGCTCCTAAACCGTAAATGCATTAACCTCCCATCAACGTTTGACGTAGAAGTTGCCACCGGAAGAACCGTCACTGTTAGCTCCGTTCTGTGTGACTTTACTCTCGATCTCAACGGTCACGTTTTCCCGATTAATCTCATCCCGATGCAACTTGGTAGCTTTGATGTCATAGTAGGTATGGATTTCCTTCGGGAAAATCATGCTGAAATTGTTTGCTTCGATAAAATGATCTGTTTCTCTAGCGCGAACGGTGATCAATTGTGTGTTTATGGCGAAGTCGCTTCGAAGAAGTTGCAACTCATGTCGTGTGTCCAAGCTGGCAAGTATCTCCGCAAGGAATACCAAGCTTACTTGGTGCACATCGTAGTAGCGGAGGAAAAGGAAAGAAAGACTCGAGTGAAAGATATTCCCGTTGTTTGTGAATTCCCCAACGTTTTTCCTGACGATTTACCTGGTTTACCTCACACTCGTGATATCGATTTTCGAATCGACCTCATTTCTAGAGCAAATCCTGTTGCTAGAGCACCTTATCGTCTCGCTCCTTCTGAAATGCGCGAACTCTCGAGTCTGCTCCAGGAACTACTTGATAAAGACTTCATTCGCCCTAGCACCTCTCCTTGGGGCGCGCCTGTCCTTTTCGTCAAAAAGAAGGATGGATCGTTCCGGATGTGCATCGACTACAGGGAATTGAATAAGCTGACTATCAAGAATCGATATCCCTTGCCTCGAATCAATGATTTGTTTGATCAGCTACAAGGTGCTACGTGTTTCTCGAAGATCGATCTACGCTCAGGCTATCACCAGTTACGAATCCAGGTGGAAGATATACCCAAAAACGCTTTTCGAACCCGATACGGTCACTACGAGTTTGTTGTCATGCCTTTTTGTTTGACTAACTCTCCCTCAGTTTTCATGGATCTAATGAATCGCGTGTGTAAACCCTTTCTGGACCGCTTTGTCATCGTGTTCATCGATGATATCCTAATCTATTCCAAGTAAAAAACCGAACACTTGCAACATCTACGTTTAGTTCTTGAGTTACTCCAGGGAAACCGTCTCTATGCCAAATTCTCCAAGTGCGAATTCTAGCTTGAGGAGGTTCAATTCCTCGGTCACATCGTCAATAGTCAAGGAATTCATGTCGATCCTGCGAAGATCGAAGCTGTTAAGAGTTGGGTTACACCAAGGAACCTGTCCGAAGTTCGCTCTTTTCTCGGATTGGCGGGTTACTATCGCCGATTCATCTCCGACTTCTCAAAAATCACTGTACCGCTTACCTCACTTACGCATAAGGACAAACCTTTTGTTTGGGGAACTGAACAAGAGAAAGCCTTTCAAACTCTCAAGGCTATGCTTTGCAATGCTCCTGTGCTATCACTGCCCGACGAAAACAACGATTTCGTAGTCTACTGCGATGCCTCTAACCTATGTCTTGGTTGTGTCCTCATGCAACGAGACAAGGTTATCGCGTATGCCTCTCGACGGCTCAAGATCCACGAGAAGAATTATACAACCCATGACCTCGAGCTAGGTGCAGTTATTTTTGCATTAAAGATTTGGCGACACTACCTTTACGGTACCAAGTGTACGATCTTCACCGATCATAAGAGCCTACAACACATCCTTGACCAGAAAGAACTGAATATGCGCCAACGCCGATGGGTTGAACTCCTCAACGATTACGACTGTGAGATTCGTTACCATCCAGGCAAAGCAAACGTCGTCGCCGATACTCTCAGTCAACGAAGTTATTTGCATAGCGTTCGAAATGCTCAAGCCCAACATAATCTCGAAGCTCTCTTTCGCGATGCCCAACATGCTTGTTTTACCGAACGTACTTTGAAGAAGGAAGGAATTCTTAACGATGGCGCTTAACTCGAGAATAAATCGAATGGTATGTTCCATTATCTAGACCGAATTTGGATTCCCAAGCGTACTAATTTGCGACAGATTCTGCTCGACAAAGCCCACAAATCTCGGTTTTCTATACATCCCGGTGCTGATAAAATGTACCAGGACATGCGCTACCAGTACTGGTGGCCGTGTATGAAGAAGGATATCGCTATATGTGTTTCGAAGTGCCTGACTTGTTCCAAAGTCAAGGCTGAGCATCAACGCCCCTCTGGCTTACTCGTACAACCCGAGATCCCTATGTGGAAATGGGAGAGTATAGCTATGGACTTCGTAACGAAACTCCCGCGCACACCTTCAGGTCACGACAGCATCTAGGTTGTCGTTGACCGTTTGACTAAGTCTGCTCATTTCCTGCCGATACGAGAAGACTTTAAGGTGGAAAAATTAGCCTGAATCTACACCGACGAAATCATCTGTCGACACGGGACGCCTCATGACATCATCTCTGACCGCGATAGTCGGTTTACCTCGCGTCTTTGGGAAACGTTTCAATCTGCTCTCGGTACTACTCTTAATCTAAGTACCGCTTTCCATCCCCAAACCGACGGTTAGACTGAAAGAACGATTCGTACTCTTGAAGACATGTTTCGCTTGTGTGTCATAGATTTCGGTGGTAATTGGGACGCGCACTTACCTTTAGTCGAATTCTCGTACAATAACAATTATCACTCTAGCATCCAAATGGCACCATTTAAGGCATTATACGGAAGAAAATGTCGATCGCCTATTATATGGCACGAGATCGGAGACGCGCAAATTACCGGTCCTGAGCTATTGCAAGAAATGACTGACAAAATCCTCCAAATTCGAGACAATCTACTGAAAGCTCGGAGTCGTCAGAAAAGTTACACCGATAGACGCCGCAAGCCCCTTGAATTTGACGTTGGCGATCACGTACTCCTAAAGGTTGCACCTTGGAAGGGGGTGATCAGATTCGGCAAGAAAGGAAAACTCGCGCCTCGATATGTTAGACCCTTTAAAATTCTGGTAAGGATTGGCAAAGTGGCCTACAGACTCAAACTACCGGAGGAACTGAGTAACGTCCACCCGACTTTCCACGTCTCGAACCTCAGAAAGTGTCTAGCCGACCAGGAATTACATGTCCTTCTTGAAGATTTACAAGTAGACGAAACATTACACTTCATGGAGAAGCCTGTAGAGATCATGGGCTGAGAAACCAAGGTGCTCAGACGCTCACGCATTCCCATTGTGAAGGTTCGCTGGGAAGGCAAACGCGGCGCCGAGTTCACCTGGGAACTCGAAAGTGACATGAAGGCGAAGTACCCGCAACTGTTTGTTATACCTGCTTCTTAAATTTCGGGATGAAATTTCCTAAAATAGGGGAGGCTGCAACAACCCGACTTTTTGAAGTCAAAGTACAAGTCAAAGTCAAAGGAAGAAAAGATTGCTAATTGCGATATGTCACTGCTTGCTTAATTACTGATTTGTGCTTCTTGACTTGTAATCGAATTCTATTATTTGTTTGCTTTAGTTGTATTATGTGGAGTATCTATAACAAATCGAGGTTTAATCGCAATTTTATCGCTAATCGACTTATCGCTAATCGCATCGCTATCGTATCGCAACTCGAATTATAGGTTATGGATATTGTTTTACGTGCGTGTGCTATTATGTGTTACTTGTGCATGTTATGTTTATGTTGAGGTGCTTAATCGCAAACGCAATCGCAACTCCATTGCAACGCAACCTAATCACAAAAGCTAATGTCACACCCCGACCACGTAAAACAACAAATCGTGGCGGAAACTTCGGGGAGTGTTGTAACAAAATCATTGTTTCATAACACATGGAAATTGAAATTTTGTTTTATTGATTAATAGAAGTTACAATGTCTTAAAAACAGAAATACACAATATAATTAACTAGTCTTGCATCTTTTATTGTCACTAAGGCCCAAGTCCGCCTAAGTGTATCTAGATTAATCCTATGCATCATTTCATGAAACACATGTGAAAATAGGTACGTTAGCATAAAAATGTCTGTGAGATACATAGGTTTTATTAAAATAGGATTCATGACTTGTAAGTTTAAAGAAAATGTTTGTCAAAAGTAGTCATGAACCTTGTAAAATGTTTTTCTTTTATAAATCATATAAAAATCGATAAGGAAACAGATTATATAAAAGAAATATGTATGGTTAAGTAAATAACCAAGTAAAAATGAATTTGTATAAAATGTGTTGTTTGTAAAACAATGTTTTGTAAAGATATGTTAATTGTGTAAAATGTAATATGTCAAAATTGAAATGGTTTAAATAACGCTATGATATGTAATATCATAAAAGCACTTATAAATAGGAAGTACCAGCGGCGTATCCACCATGCTTTTATCATATTATACACGTCTCGTTACTTAAATCACTTACCCAAACAAACCACCAATGTAAAAATGTTCATGTATAACTAAATGTAATGTATAGTGAATAAAAGCATTTATTGATTAAATGCATTTACTCAACCCTATAAGAAAGAAACGTATAAAACAATGCATTTGATAAATTATAATCAAAAGTTATGTTTTGTAAAATAATGCATGCGTTACTGATACAAACACTTATGCGGTAATGTTAAATGTTTACATCCAAGCCTTGAGACTGTAGGATAAACCCTAGAACAAAGTCAAAGGTCTACCTAGAAATGTTTTCGGATTCGGTCATTCCTTCCACCCAAACAAACCAAGGATTTCAGGAATGGGAGTTGTCAAGTCCTATGGTACCACTACCTACTACCGAGCGGCATGATCAGTGTTAATGAATGTATTAGTTTCGTTAAACAAACCAAATGCTATACCAAATGTAAGCATGTTTTATGAAAATAATGTACCTAGTATGCTAAGTTGCAGGATCGTTTTACCGACCAACTGAGTCGTTCAGAAAAGTTCTCAGACAGAATCAGAGGCGGAATTCATTGATTCAGTCTTCGTTTAGCTTGTATGACACTAGAATATCATTAATCTGTCTTGTTTATTGATCTGTTAACAGTTTTATAGTACAGAGACACTTCGGTAGCACTTCGGCTCCGGAATCTAATTTCATGCGAAATGACACGACAAGACACATATATATAGGCATCTAATTTCGCACGAAATAGCCATCTGCTATTTCGTACGAAATAGAAAAAGTTAATTTCGTACGAAATAGCCCAATGCTTTTTCGTGCGAAATTACCTATCACACACTTTTCTCGTTTTTCGTGCCTTGATCTTTCAGTACTAATCTAAGACTCGAACGAAGACGAAGTCGACAGACGTATGCACCAACAGACTCCCCCTCGGATGTTGACGAGTCTTCGGTGCGAGTCTTCTGCATGACGACTCTTCAGTTTTGATTAGACTTTTTGTACTTCAGGAACTTCTCCTGGCTTTCTATAGCAACAGGATCAGGAACCTGGTTTCTTTGTCTTCAGACTCCCCCTTTCACTCAGCTAGGATCGCAGTCTGGAATTCTTTATCAGTAGCTTAGAATCGAAGACCTGGAATTAGACATCAGGAATTGAAACCTAGCTCTTTCACACAAAATTTCTTTTCAAAACATAAGTTTTTACTTAAATCAATAAGAAAAACTTACTGTTAGAAATCACTCAATCATCAATTATTCAAACAATCAACCCAATCCAAAATTCATCATGTTTAGCACTTGGAATTTGAAAATCAGCTTTCCAACATCAGTTGTCGAAAATCTTTTTGTATTTTTCAAAAGTTTATGCTAAAACACTCCTAAAATCTTTTTGGATTTTTGATTTTTGATGAAAAGCAATAAAGAAATATATACAAACAATATTTTTTATGAGTTTGTGTAAGAGGATCATATCAGATTTTGAAACACATCACAAGCACCATTAAGCTTTGAGTATTTTAAGTTCTAAACAATTCACATAGATTGACGATATAGTTGTCCTCTTAAACTCAATCTAAAACTTTCGAAATGCTTACCGATACATTTAAGTATATTAATTTTGAACTAAATTCTTATGGACCCCACGATCTCAGCATATCCCCTCATCATGCAATACACTAACTCAAGTAATGCCTTTAAACTTTTATAAACTGTGATTTATGCGAAAACAACGCAGAATGTTTAAACATTAACTATCAGGTCGATACTTCCGTATACGCAGAGAAAGTCCAATGTTTAAACAAAATAAGAAATAAAAACAAGTTGAAATTGTTTAGGCTTTAACCACCAGTTCGATACTCCCATATACGCAGATGTGATCCAAAGCTTAAACGAAACACCGAAGAAAATAAAGCAGAATGTTTAGGCACTAACATCCAGTTCGATACTCATGTATACGCAGAGGATGTCCAATGCTTAAACAAAATAAAGAAATAAAACAAGTTTAAATCTTTGCAAAATAAAATGCACAATCACAGTGATTTTTTAGCAAAATTGTGAAAGTTCATAAATTTAACTAGTTTTTATGCTCTTTGCATTCAGCGATTACAGAGTAGGCACACAATCAAGAAGGATAAAACTAAGTACTATGCTTTCAACCATGTTTCCCACTAGAACTAGGCTTTTTCATTTAAGTTTGTATCGTTATCGCAAATCTACTAGTCTAGCTGAGCCTATCGTCACATCTTTAGTGAGACCGTTTATCACATTTTACATTTCATTTCTTTAGCGTGCTGTGATAGTCCACTGATTTTCTATCATTTCCTCTTATTCACAACAAAAATCATTTTTGCTTTTTCAATGTTTTTGACATTTTCAAATTTTTTTTAAAATTTTACTCCCCCTAAAATCAAAATATGTTTCAATTTTGATTTTCTGAGAAAATTTGAAAACTGTACAAATAAAGTGAAAATCTGATATCGAATTGCTTCAAATCGCCATCCACTTGGCATAAACAATCAGAACTCCCCCTTACAACAAACTATTTTCCCATTATGATTTCAAAACACTTAAGTTTGTTTTAATCAAAATGGTTTTTCCAGAAAAATTAGTTTTGTTGATTTCATAAAACCACTTGTAGGTTAGGGGTTTCATCACATTGTTCTTTCATCTCCAATCTTATGAAAAATATAACAATTTTAACTTCAATCAACAAATACCACTTGTAGAAAATCAAGTACAACTCAATGTCCCTGATTCACCACTTGTAAGTCGAAATATCACCTAAGTGAATTTCTCAAGAAAGATGTCGATACCTGCTTCACTCTTACCAACCTGGAAGCTCCGGCAAGTCAGGTTTTTCATTTAAAGCGATCCACCCAAGCCTGACGTACCTTGGGTGTTTTTTAGTGATCGTCACTCAATTTCTTTTCAACTTTTTGTTTTAAATTTCCGTTTGACAATGATGGAAAACTTGCATCATCCATTGTCTTAACGGAATTTTCACCTTTTACCTCAACAAATTGCTCCTCTGGCTTTGACGAACCAGATTCATCACCCGAACGTTGCTTTTCTGACTTTGATGAGTCAGATTCATCGCCAAAATGTGGCTCTTTTGTTTCCGAAGAAACAAACTCATTGCCAGAAAGTGAAAATTTCACTTTCTTTGATTTGTTAATCGTTTGATTAACCACTTTTTCTTTCTTTGGTATCCCTTTTGTCCTCAGATTTGTATCTGATGACTTCGTTTTACTTGACTTTGCAGTCAAGTGAAGCGATTCATCAGAACTCTTATTAGACCCAACAGGTGTACCCGAAGACAAAATCCTTTCAAGATACTCTCTCGCTTTCTTCCTTTTCTTCCTCAGTCTGTCTTTCTGCCCTTGTGAAAGCTTCACTTTCTGTTCTTTGGGCTTTACTTCAACTTTGACTGGTTTCTTCTTTGTCATTTTCTGAGATTCAGCCCTCGATCTTCCCATTGATTTCATTGGACAATCTCTAGCAATGTGACCTTTGATCTGACATTCAAAACATCTTCTTGTCTCAAAACTCCGACTCTGGCAGTTAACAGCAATGTGTCCTTGATAACCACAATTGTAACACACTCTGTTATCGTACCATTCACCACTTTCATACCAAACATTCAGATCATAACATTGTTTGGCCATGTGGTAGTCTTGTCGTCTCGTGTCAACTTGATTTGGCTTTTGAGCACTGTGATCAAACCTGCACCACTTATTACCAACTTTTTGTGAATTTTGATTTTCCAATTTTTGTGGTTTTTTATCACGATTGGATGATTGAACTGATGACCTTTTATTTTCCTTTTGAATTTTCAACACTTTGTTTTTGTTCTGCAATCTTCTTCAAAGGTTTCTGTGTTTAGCATTCACCTTTTTCTGTAGATTGCAAATCAATTTCTTGAAAATTTTCTTTTAATTTCATAAATGTTTTCTTTCTTTCATTTTCATCATCAGATCTTTCCTCACAATCTTCAATTTTGACTTTATTAAAATTTGTGACATTGTCACTTATTGGAACAGAATTGATCGGTTTTGGACAAGGATGATTCAGAAATTCTGACGAGCTCACAAAACCTTTCAATTTCTTTTCAAGCTCATCAATTTTATTCCGAGCTTTTTCAGCTTCATTTTCAAGCCGAATGATTTTCTGAAGATGAGAATTTATTGCAATTTGTTTTTCAATATTATTTTTGCCAAAAATAGATTTCTCATCTTCTAAAATCTTTATTTGACTTTGAAAATCTTTTTCAATTTTTAATTTTTAATTTTAAAACAGTTTTATTTTATTTTCAAAATCGTTTTCTTTTTCTTTCAAAATTTTGTTTTCCAATGTCAAACTCTCCACTTCTTTTAAGAGTTTGACATTTTCTGCTTTAGATATGTCACATTTTGAACATTTCCCAGGCATCTTTTCATCATCGGCTTTCTTCTTCATCTTGAAAGCTAGAATTTCTTCAACCTGTTCTTTTATCACTTGAACTCTTTCTTCAGGTTTGACTTCATCGTTCTTTGACAACACAGTTGTCTCATCTTGTTCAAATGTTTCTGGATGAACACTGTCAACCTGGTTATTCTCGGATTTTACAGTTTCCTCCACATTTGCTGCTTCATGATTCTTCATTTTTACAGCTTGTTTATTTTTAAGCTTTTCCAGTGTACATGCATAAAACATATTAAACAATTCAGGTGCAAACACTCCTTTATAATATTCAAGTTTTTCAATTTCTTCACTGTCATCGTCACTCTCTTCATCTGATGAGTGATCAAACACTAGAGCTTTTTCTCAAACAACTTTTGTATTATTATCAGCTTTTTCTGAATCAACTTCTAAACCCTTTTCAGTTTTATCGAAAACAATTTCTGAATCCTTTTTTGTTGAAACTGGTTCTATTGAAATTGATTCTTCTAAAACTGATTCTTCTTCAATCTTAATAGGACTCTCCTCTTGAGATATATAGTAATACAACATTATATTTTCTAAAGTTTCCACGTTTCGGTAACAGGTTTTACACTATCAGTCACTTTCAAGCGAAATCAACCTGAAACCAAACACTCAAACGAAATGATGAGTTCAAACGAAATACCAATTCACACGAAATATGTGATTTCGTGCGAAATCAGCTTGGATTCAAACGAAATCAAGCTCTTTGGAACGAAATAGTGATTTCGTATGAAATACCTCAAACGAAATACTAATTTCGTGCGAAATCAGTCAACTTTTCACACGAAATTCTAATTTCGTGCGAAATTAAGTATTCTATTCCGTGCGAAATACTGCTGATGTCATCATGTTGATCTGTTTTTGGCAAAATTGATCAAGTTTTAGGCCGATTTTAGGTCTGATTCTTTTAAGGGTTTGTTAAAACTATGTTTTGCACATTATATGTGAAAATCAGTCCATTTTAACCATTAAATCTCGATTAATTTTGAAAAGAAGGTGTAGAAATCAGAATTTTCCAGCGAAAACAAGCTAAAAGGTAAGAACTCTTCCTCCTGAGCTCTGATACCACTTGCAGGATCGTTTTACCAACCAAACGAGTCGTTCAGAAAAGTTCTCAGACAGAATCAGAGGTGGAATTCATTGATTCAGTCTTCGTTTAGCTTGTATGACACTAGAATATCATTAATCTGTCTTGTTTATTGATCTATTAACAGTTTTATAGTACAGAGACACTTCGGCAGCACTTCGGCTCCGGAATCTAATTTCATGCGAAATGACACGACAAGACACATATATATAGGCATCTAATTTCGCACGAAATTGCAAAAGTTAATTTCGTACGAAATAGCCCAATGCTATTTCGTGCGAAATTACCTATCACACACTTTTCTCGTTTTTCGTGCCTTGATCTTTCAGTACTAATCTAAGACTCGAACGAAGACGAAGTCGACAGACGTATGCACCAACATAAGTGAACATACCAAGTAGAAATGTAAAACAATATGTCCATATGCTACTGGAACATATGCAACAGAAATGTAATGTAAAACAATGTACTGAGTATGCAACAAATGAACATACATATCATAAAATGTAATGTAAAACAATGTACTAAGTATACATAGCATAAAATGTAATGTAAAACGATGTACTAAGTATGCACTAAATGGACATACATAGCAAAAACATAATGAAATCATGTACTATAAGTGTACTAATGAACATAGCAAGTATAGGATATAAAAACATGAAAAGCACGAAAGTAACAAGTAGGCACATGTGTTTCACCCCAAAATGTTTGAAAAACAGTAAAAGAGGGGACTATGTACTCACTTGAGATTGCTCAATAGTCTTGAATAACAACCAAGCAAAGCTAGGAAGATCACGAAATCAAACGGCACCTAATATAGGTATCTATGTTAATTAAACCGGACCTAAATCGGAAGATCGGATAAAATGTGGTTTCGTAAACCAAATGAGTATTGGAACTCATGTGATATGGTTTAACAAAGCCTACATTCTAAAACGGAACCTATCCTAAGTGCTTATGACCCAATACGACTCGTTTAGGTAGCTTACGCTACTATAACTCGTCGTTCGCGTAAAACGCGTTCGGACCGCCTAACTAGTCCTATGATAAGTAAAATATGCCTTAACATGTCTAATAATGTTGCCAACTCAGTTTAGATGTCAAAAGTTATGTTACATATGCTTAAAATGAATTTTAGCGTAAAAAGGGCATTTTGGTAATTTTCCTAAGGCATATAAACTACCTATCATACAACTAACTAAATGACGTGACCATAAGGTATAACCTCGGAAGGTTATTCCCTATACAACTATGGTCACCTAATGTGTTTGGTCGGATAACTATGGTCAACTATGGTAACCTCGGGTTCGAAAGTCTAAGAGGTTATTTAGACCACTTATCTTACGACCCTATATAAGCACTAAACTAAAAGTGACGAGTTAAACATGTTAGAACATGTTTAACAAAGTTTGAAAACAAGTTTGATATCAAAACAAAGGGTTTTGATACCTAAAGATAGTTTGGTTGCAAAATACGCAAGAATACGTATTTTGACCGAAACTACGACTCGTCACTAAGCCTAAATAACGTGGTAATCACTGGGTATAGTCACAAGAGACTATAATCATGGTGATTACGCTCACGTTGCGAAGTTCAAACGAACTTTGTGTTGACCAAAAGAGGTCAAAGCAGAAAGTCCAACACTGTTTCACTTTCATGCTTGAAATATATGAACAAGCATGAAGAAAACTTACAAAAGGTCCAAGCTATGGAGATTTGATCTAGATATTCTCAGGTATGAAGGATTTTATCCTTCAACTTAGAGAAATTAGATCAAGGTGTGGGTTGGAAGTGAAATGGGGTTGGGTATATATAGAAAACCAAGAACCGTTAAGATCGTTCCTCGATAAACGAGCATCAATCTGGACCGTCCAAGTGGGCACAAGGTTTTGGAATACTAGGGGTGCCCCAAAACCATCAAACGGTATTGCAAATGTTACAAAATAGCCCCTAAACTTCAAGATAAGTGCTGAAAATGGACCTGCAGTTGCTGAAATGGAGTTTCTGCCCAGATGAGGCCGTAGCGTCGCGCCATGGCAGAGCCATGTGGTGGTGGCGCAGCGCCACCATGTGCCAGTTCCCAGAAAGTTTGCCAAAATGGCAGAAATGGTCCCTGCACATGTTTAAGGCCTCTTTTGATGCGTTTTTGACACGTTTAAGCCCCGTTAACCCCATTTCAAAGCTCTAAAATGAAGATAAAGTATAGGGAACATGAAATATGCTCAAAAATATCTCGGATGTCGGTTCGTTTGGCCGTACGACTGTGTTGTTCGGTTAATTACGACGAAACACGAACGGACGCGAAAAACGAACCAAATTACGCGACGAATGGAATTTTATCATGCCAATCACTAAAATAAAATATTTTAATTATTACATAAATTTTTGGATGTCCGTATGTATTCAGAACGTAAGATATGCGCGAAAATGCAAACTTATGCAATTTTTGACGCTTTTAGTCCCAGAATGACCAAAAAGTTTATTTTAGCATACTGAACCCCTCAAAGCCTATTTCTAAGCTATGTAAAGGATATTTATGGTATGTTTAACTTGTGATCATGTTCCGGGATGTTCGTCACAGTACGAATCGGCATACTTTCGCAGTTTGTCGAAATTAGTCCCTGTAAGCGAATAAACTTGATTTCGCCATACCAAACCCTCCAAAACTTATTTATAAGTTATGTAAAGGTTATTTAAGGTATGTTAAGCCTATGTCACTGTTCCAGAGTGTTTTTCGCGTTAAACTGATTACGTTTACGCATCAGTGCGCGTATAACTTTCAAGAAAGCGATTTAGAGCTCGAAATCGAACAAGAATTGATATGTGCAAATGATACACATATTTATACAAATCCCAAGTATGAAATACAATATTTCATTGATTTGGTATTTGTTTGACGGCCGTGGAGGCACAGGTGTCACAGCTAAACGCAAGTTAATTATGTTGATTGTATGTTAGATATAGTAGTTAGGTTATTTGTGTAACTAATGGGTAATACCATCGCATCGCTCACTCGAAACGCATCGCAACGCTCAACACGTGAAACGAAACATCGAAAAGTAACTCACCGGAGCCACTCGATCGAATGACCATTCGATCGAATGGTCATCCGAACGGATGACCATCCGATCGATGTGCCATCCGATCTGACACATCTCCCCTTTCCTCTTTTGGAAACCTATAAATACCCCCTGTCACATCACCAACAGTGATGTGACAGCTCTCTCGTTCGACCAGCATCTCCAGCCCACATTTTCTTCAATTTCTCGCGATTTTGTAAGTTTCTACCTCAAATCTTGTACTTCTATGATCTTTACACACTTCTTCATCATTTTCACCTTTGAATCTTCACTTTTAACCGTGAAATCAGCGGATTTGAGGTGCTCTAAGATGATGTCATCATGGGGTTCTTATGAACTTCAAGCTTTGGCCTCATTCCACCAAGAACAACTCATATCTACATGATTCAACACTATTTTTGCATAGATCTAAACACTTTCATAGTTAAAAGGATTTAAAGATGGTTTCACAACTTTCTTTCAACTCTTTTACACTCAATGCCTTCAAAACCGATAGAATCGGAGCTCGTTCAGGCCTTCTACTCGTTTTCTAGTGAAGTGTCGGTCTGAGATCTGATTCCTATCAACGAGACAACGGAGTTCGGTTGAACATGAACATCCGTCACGAATAGTTAACTAATCGGATTGGGGTGATTCCCGTTCGATCGGATAACCTGGGTTTGATGGGGTTCCTGTTGTTCAGTACGTTGTCACACCGTCTCGATAAAACCACAAAACTTTCAAAATTTTCAAGTTGAAAAACGATCAGATTGCGGAACGGATTGCCGTCCGATCGGATTGCACTTGGTTTCAACACTTAACATTTTTCATAATTTTCAAAGATCATCAGTTCTAAAGGATCGCCATCCGATCGGAAGACCATCCGATCGAATGACCATCTTGCTGTGAACTTGTTCTCAATGGAAATGTCTCTCCGATCGGATTGCCATCTGATCGAACGACTGTTCGATCGAGCGAACTTAAAGGTAGAGATACTTCTCTGTTTTCAAAATGCTACAACTAAAACTTCAAAGTCACATCATACATAAACACATCCATACTAAACGAATGTCAATCCGACCGAATGGCCATCCGAACGGATTGTCATCCGATCGGATAACCATCCGTTCGGATTGTCATCCGAGCGGATGACCATGCGGATGACAATCCGAACGGATGGTCATCCGATCGGATGACCATCCGTTCGGATGGTCATCCGATCGGATGACCATCCGTTCGGATTGTCATCCGATCGGATGACCATTCGTCACTTGGTTCACCTTTCATCGTTTAATGTGCAATTCATTCGCTTATGCTATCGTTAACTGTTCAGGCTAATCACTCAGCGCTCCCTTCAATCCAAGAGAGTGTTTAGTTATTAAACACAATCTGTGAGTATACTCGATCCCTTTTTGCTTTAAGCACTTTTGGGTGTTACATACGTTACTTATATCAAATCACATCGATCACACAACGCAAACACTTTTATACGCTGACCGCTTGCATGTTGACGTGTTACTCGATGAATGCTTGTATGTTATGTTTACACAGTGATTGTTGCCTGACACCTTAGCAACGATAGTACTATAGTTTGGACTCATCACCTGTCGTGGACATGGGTTGTTAAGGGCTTTTCTCGCATGTCACAGTGGTGATATGTGTTGCGCATTCTACAACTTGCAGTCACATCTGTGCATAATTCATTGTCGATAACCTACTTGCTTCACATTTTACATGTTACATGCTGGTTATGCGTAAACGCTTTCGAATTCTATTATTACTATTAAATTTGTATGCTCACCTTTACACTATGTGTATTGACCTCTATTTTAACGTATGTGACAGGTGTTTAGGATGCTTTACTTGTTACTTGCTGGAATCGAGCTAGGATGGAGTCTAGAAACAAACTAAATAAAATCTGAGTTATCGGAATGGATATATGCCTTTGAGAACAATGTCTGTAATAACTGTTTTATTTTATATGTTTGTAGTATGGGACATAAACCTTTAATATATTATAATTAATAGTTGTTATGGATACTCATGGACAATCTGTTTCGCTCAGTGCCGCGCCCCGATGTTTCCGCCATCGGTTGGGGTGTGACAAAATTCTCTTGAACCTCAATTGCAATTGCGAAGTTCAATCCTAATTGAAGTTCTAACATTCAATCCCAATTCAGGTTCTCAAAGTCAAACCATTTGATGTTCTTACGGTCAAGCCCATTTCAAAGGAACTTCAATTCTATTTACATGTCTTGTTACGTATTGTTTGTTGATGTTAATAACATGATATTGCTGAATAATTAAGGATAATTGTTGGTTAGTTACTAGATTAGGAAAGAGTTTTAAATGTGGAGGGAAAATATGAGTTTTAAAGAGTTAATTATCTTATTACCATTAATCCATAAAATTAAATAATGTCACGTGTCGTCTCCATAATATTTCTCACACTTCTCACATATTTCACCCTTTTTTACAGAAACCTAAATCATTATGCATATATAATTATAGCATGAGTTGCGTAATTATCGGTATTTGTTGATTAATTATCATTATAAGTTGTATAATTATGAAGTATGAATATTTTTTTTGACATTATATATATATATGCTATCCGTGTGATACACAGGATGCTAACCTAGTAAAACTATATATACAAATATAAAAGGAAAAATAAATTCTAACTCTTTAGGATGAGAAAACTAAAATATAGATTTTGAATATCGGGACATACTGAAATCCGACACATTTATTATGTAATCAAACACTTTTATATAATGTTTAAAGATATATTGAGCGAAACAAAGAGAGACAATTATGCACTTATATAAGTAGTTATACGATTATGGTTATTCTCTGGTTAAATTTGATTCCACATTAAACTACACGACCTAGGGGTTCATATTTTTTGCTTTGGTTAGTATCAATTATGTGCATTGATTTGGTTGAAAATTGATAAAATACGATGATTAATTAGACAAGTCAAAAGCCGTCTTGTTGATTCATTTATAAACACTCTAAATAAGCCTATGAGCTGTCTTCATGTTGCTTTTGACTAATTCGTTTTTTATTTATCTCATTTTCTTATAACGACAATATCAAATAGCAAATGCTGGTCATTTTTTAAATAAAAATATTTTGTTTCTGTTATATTTTAATCAATTTAAAAGTACATACCTTTTATTTTCCAGGAACTTTTTATTTGCTGGTTTTCATTACAATAATTAAAGATACTTGTTATATTTGTGGAAAACTTGATGGTACAGCGATGTTTACAAAATAAATAAAATATAAAAACATTTAACAAAGAAAGAATCTTGTAATTAGCTTCTTCAATATCATCTCAGTCTTCACTACTAGGATTCAACAAACAAAAGCGTTCAGGTTTTTGTCTAGTCCATTGTTTAATACGGTTATCTAAAATGATATTCATTCCCTCACGAACTTGTTTCCCATAGTACAAGAGCAAGAAGCATTAGTAGTAGTACTGCCGGAGTAGACCATCAAGCTTGATATTGATCATGCAAAAAAATACTATATATGCAAAAAAATACTATGTTTGAATGTTTCTTGAAGGTATACAAAGTTTTTTAGAGCATTCACATCCAACCCTCCATTTTATACTTTATATTACACTAAAAATCACTATTTTTTCTCTCTCATTTTCATTTAAAAAATATTTTTTAATACTTTTATCATTACATTTTCTCTTTTTCCACTCACAACCACTTTCAAAATATATTTACAGATGAACGGTAACATTTTTTCTATTCTCTACTCACAACCATCTATAATCACTTTTCATAAAATAATAACCTCCTTTGCATAATTTAGGGTGTTGGGTATGAATGCTCTTAGGATCAAAGTATTTTTTTCAACTAAGTTACCACCTCAATTTTATAGTTGAAATCAAAGTAGAAACTCCTCACCATTAAACCCCCATTAAATTGTATTAAACGTATTTAATACAATTAAACAAGTTTAATGATTCCGTTTCAACTCAAGTTAAACATCTTCGTCTTAACCCCATTTTAGTTGCCAAACTCTCATCTAGTTTACGCAAACACATAAAATAATAATTATATTAACCGCCCTTATATATAATAATTTTCTTTGTAAGGTGGTAGTAACCACCCCCTCCCCCATCACTCACCCAATTTTTTTTTTTTTTTTTTTTTTTTTGCCGAGGGGGGAGGTTTTTGGGTGGTGGTTATTCCTGTAACCACCTTCGGCGTGAGAATAAGTCTCGGTTTTGGGAGTAAAAGAATATATGTAGAGAAGAGAGTAAAACGAGAGCAAGATAGATCATACCTTAGATGTTTATCTCTATTTATAGTTTACCATTAGGGTTTCCCTTAACTTAGGATGGACTCCGATAAGTTAGGGATCTTCATGATCTTCCCCAAAGAATGAGAATTCGGTTACGTGATTTTATCCATGCAGAATAGAACATTCTAGAATAAATGTTTATGATTAATTATTTATGATAAAATAATAGGTAATGATAGGGTCGGATTAGCCGATTCGGGTCATACCTAGTCATGTCCCCCAGTCCGAAGTTATGAAATGAATTTCATGAAATCGGACTAAAAAAGGAAAAGTCAAAACTTCCCCCTTTGAGTGTTAGTTTCTCGAGTGGGGTACGGTTGTGTTTTTTGAAAAAATAGCGGTGATGGGAAAGGATGTGACAGTTAAATCATCATTAAGATGACAACTGTCACCACCCTGCTCTGACGCGTGTTCCCGTCCGTTTGTCTTTTCGAATTCGAAAAATTGCCATTTCCGTATAAATAGAGTTCCTGTTTAGGGTTTTAACTTTCATTTCCTTTTTTGTGCACGAGCACTTCCTTTCATTTCTTGAAACGAAAAAAATGGCTTCCAAGACCGGCGGATCTTCTTCATCTGCCCCGACAAGTTCTGATGCCCTGTATATCAAGTGGGGGAAAACTTCGTTCAATAATCTTCTTCGAGATTACAATATTAGGGCGGAGTGGAATCCGGTGTTGCCGTCGAAGACAGACAAGGCATATCCGTTTAGGCAAAGTAAAATCACTCTATTTAGTGATTTTTTCAGGTTTCGCAACTTTCGATTGTCGATCACTAAGTTCTGCAAGTTAGTCCTTGACCATTATCCCATCCTCATTTCCCAACTGCATCCGTTGGGGTTGGTGAAACTCCGGCAGTTTGAGTTTGCCTGTATTGCTTTAGGGCACCTCCTTGAACTCCTAGTTTTTAGGGCTTCTTTCGTCCTTGTATGGAAATCCCCCTTTTACCTTCGACAGAAGGGACACCGATGTATCTTTCCTAAGAGATATTCCTACCAGTTCCAAGGATAAGGACTGGAAGAAAAAGTTCTTCTATATCGATGCCGCTGTCATTCCCGGAGAGATGCAGTGGAGGGAGATTGGACCCAAAGACAAGGTCCAGGATGAAGCCCCTCCAAAAGACGCTTATGTAGCCAACGCTCTTTACACAAGGCTATGCGGGTGTCCGTTTGGGTGCACGGTGATCCTTGATGGAGCCTTGGTGATGGCAGGGATGAGCCTGTTATGGCATGATATTAAGATGTACCCTTCGTTCCGGAGGGATGATGAAGGTACATAGTTCTTTGGCTTTGCATACTTGTTATTGACTGTTTCTAAAATAACATGTGTACATGTTGCAGGGGAATGGAGTTTGTTTGATTTTGTTAATCCTCCACGGCACGCTGCCTTAAAGGCTGCGGACCGCGTGCTTGGTGAACAGGAGCCAGATGTCCTGAAGATCCACTTGGAGCAGTTTTTGCTGCCAGCTGTACCTGCGGACCCGGCTGCTTATATTACAGTACCTCCCCCCAGCAGAGGAGGTAATGTTGTGGCCATAGAAAAGAAACTGGTCAGGGTGAAGATCACCGGGAGGAAATACATGGCCGCGGGGGCGGGTGCTTCCTCAGTTAGCGTGACCACACCTGCTGGGAGTGTTGCTGAGCTGGCAAGTCTGACCCATGTGTCAAAAAAGCGAAAGACTGTTCCTATACCTGCCCTGACTGCTTTCGAGGCGAAGCAAACCGCCTATGCCCTGCCTCTTGGTAAGTAATTTTGTGTGTAGATGTTATGGTGGACTATGTGTTCTGTATTGCTGAATGTCTAATTTAATACAGGTACTACCACTGGGATGCAGTGGAATTGCTGATGATGGGGCCCGCTTGGGTGATGATCTCTATTTACCTACCATCAACTGGGATCCCAATTTGCAGGATAAACACTACCAGCCCCGGTGGAAGATTGCTGAGTCTTCCAGACTGATATTTCCCCAGTGATTCAACACTGGGTTGAGCGGGCATACCCCCCGGCTGAGTCGGCATATGTGGAGGGGTTGAACAATGAAAATTTGATGAATTCTACTATGGTAGACTCCGTTAGTCAGCCCCGGAGGCTTGCAGAGATCCGGCGTAGGTGGATGCATGATAACAACGAGCTCCACCAAGCGTAGGCTGTTATTCAAGAGCTGAAAGATGAAAAGTACCGCTTGGAGAGCCAGCTCCAAGCCGCTGGATTGAGGGATAGCAGGTTTTTATATAACAACTCTCATTAAAAAGTACTATTTATTACTTTAATTTGTCCAATAGGAAACCCTAATTAAGACACCCAAGTGATTTTGCATAAACCCTAAAATTTTCAGAACAATCGGAATCAGGATCATGGCCCCTAAAACTCAGGGGGGGTAAACCCTAGTCGGTAATATCTAAACAGTTTTACGTGTAAGTTGAATTTTAACGCGAAACCAACTCACCTGAGCTACCTGGACACGGAGCAACCCTAGGGTAGATTAGGGTCTCTCACGCCACGCGACGCGCACCAGAAGATCTTTCGCGTGGCGCGAGGGGGGGCGAATTTTGGGTATAAATAGTAGAGTCTGGGACTTGATTCCTGGCTTCAGTTCGACGTAAAAATTCAAATTGTACGTTGAGTTATAGCATAAACAGCCCCACAACACACACAATTCACGAAGTGCTGCCGCAATACAAAGTAATAACTCGATCGCTGCTACGATTCAATGTCCGATCGATTAAACTATCCAATGGATGTTTAAGTGCTGCCCACATTAGGGTTTATGCTTTGTCATTCGTTGTTAATTCAATGGATGTTTAAGTATCGCACTTTGTCATTCGATGTGAGGGTTTAATCTCGTGAGTTATCGTAAATGCGGTATTAAGTTACTAACCAAGTTGTGTGCATGTTATTAAATTTAGGTTAAAAGGCTAATCAGTAGGCTAAGCTCTGCTCATATAAATCTGCAATGTGAGTCATTCTCTTTTTATCAAATTTGTTTATAAAAGCATATTTATTTTCCAAGTTATAATTACAGGATTAAGTTTATGTAATCACCAAATTACAGCCGGTATGTGGGGTTTTGTATACATTACTTGATAATCTTCACCATTGGACAACGAGTTAGCCAAGGGGTGATATGACCATAGTCACAGACACCATTGGACAACGGGAGGGCCAATGGGTCGAGTGACAAATACTGTGGGTAGTTGGTTGATATCTGGAAACATTGTAATCTCTCTTAATACTGTAAATTATAACAAATGAGTCGTTTTAGTAAATAGAATGATTCACCAGTATTTCCCGCTGACAAAACCTTTTTCAAACATGTTTCAGGTGATCTGTTGTGATTCAGGAAAAGTGCCGAGAAGCACTACAAGCTTAAGGAAGTGGCTCAATATAAAATAAAGAAATATGTTTTGTAAAAATAAAGATTTCTCCGTGAAATCAAATGATTGTAAATTACCGGGGATTTTATCCCTAATTGTGAAATAAAACAATCGGGAAATTTTAGCTTTAAAAGATCCTGAAGAAATCTTCTGCTGTTAAGCTCTATTAAATAAATACCACGGGAATTTCTGTCCAGCGGCTCCAGAAATGGGTCAAACCGGGTCGGGGGCCGTGACAGAAAAAGGTGGTATCAGAGCCACTGATTTAAGCCAATTAAGTATTTAGAAAATACTTAATTTTTCTACTTGTCATTTTGTGATTATGTGTTTTATTATTTGAATATTTGTGTACAGTATGGGTAGGCAACAGCTGTCAAACATCTATCTTAAATTAGATAAGTCATCAAACGAGAAGGGAAGTTCATCCCAAACAAATTCCTCAAAACCTTATGTAAATTCTGAAGAAGGAATATTTGTCCGTAAGGCACAATATGAGGAACCACTTTCTCCTAATAAAAGAAGTTTGATTATTAGGAAAAGTCAAGAGAAACAAAAGAAATCCAAAGGAGGGAAAGTTAATCAGAAAACCCAAGAATTAGGCAATAACCCTCCATGGGAGGACAAGTTAGATGAAAAGTGGACAGATCTTTATATGCTAGCCACTGTAGCAGTTAATGCAAATCTTTAAATACTTTGACTCAAGTTTTAGCATCCTTATCATCTACAGTCCAGAAACCTTATCCAGTAAATAAATAAGTTTACAATAAAACCTAGTGTGTTTTAATTTTCAGTTGTTTTGTATTTAATTAATCACACGGTATGCAATAATATTTAAAGGTTATTTATGAAATTTTAACTTAGTAATTTTTTTGTATTTTGCATATGTGCTAAACAGCATGAGTGACTTGTCTGAAGCCCTACAGAATTTAAATCTCTATCCGGTAAAAATAGAGGTTTCCAGGGATTTCAATAGGTATATACCAGATATAGAAGAACCTATGGAATTCCATGCTCCACTTCCGGAGAAACCCAAGCCCAAGAAAAGAAGAAGATTCGTGGGATGGAGACGTGTGCGCAGGAGGAAACCCGCCACTAGAAAGATTCCCAAAATCGAAAATCCCTTAGACCAAGGGAAGGGGATTGAAGACGGGGAAGAGTCTAGGCAGATGGGAATACAGTTTGAGGAATATTCTAAGCAAATAGAAATGGAGATTGGAGGAGGTTCTAAACAAACCCAGGTAGAAATTGGAGAAAGCTCTAAGCAAACCCAGGAAATGACATTGCAGGAGGAGCTAGATTTTATATTGGCAAGCTGTGATACTATTAAGCCTGTCAATGAAAATGTTTTTACTCGTCCTATTGAAACTCAACTTCCAATAAATTGGAACCAGCAATTCCAGAACCTATAATTCACACCCAACCTCTAGGAATGGACGAGTGGTGTGTGACAACCCTCACCAAACCAGGTATTCGTACGAATTAATTAATACTTAATTACTGTGCTTGCTTACAGTTGTGATTAAACTGCTACTTGAATTCTGATACGTACACGTACATGCATCATACTTTATTGCCGTCACTCCATTATTTACACAGAACTATAGTGACAAACTTGATGCACAAAAGCACAGTAGCACAATGAACGGATAACCCAGTAAACATGCTGACATAGCCAGCACTAGACAGACACTGTCTCTGAGGCCAGTATGAGCCGGGAATAGATTACTACACTAGTAGGGAGTGTAGGGAGGTAAGGATTGTAGAACTGCGTCACTAGGTGATAGTTATAGTGACCGGATGTGCCTAAAACATGCTTTAACTACAAAAATCCTGCACTTTATTACAAAATTCAGCACTTAATATAACTAGTAAAGTGCAAAAACATGGGAAAATAATACTAGACACTTTCCAAAGGGTCGGGAATTTATTGTGTCACTAAAAATAATATTAAAGACACTTTAAATACTTATTTAGCGCTTTAACGGATTAATATCCAACCGAACAACCGGACTTTACCCGGAACATAAAAATATTGACAATGACATTGTTTTTCCTTTTCTGAGCTAGTTAGGGTCCCCGAACACCCTAACACCCGTTATAACACATAACACACTAGTAACTAATTTAATCACCTAACTAAACAAACTATCATCTAACTATTTGGTTGAAAACAAACCATAATACCCCCCCCCCCCTTCAACCGAATCGGTTCCCCTAGGGAACACACACCTTACAACTTTTGATTATTTTATTGAGTTTGCCTAATATCTACTTGACACTTTACTTGTTGGACAATACACTAAAGTGGTCTATAAATGAAACCATAAGTTCATTCATTCTCATAAACACTTAAACAAAAAAAAAATTGATCTCTCTTTCCCTCTCCTCTTGTGATCGGCCGAACCCACACACCCACCCATCATCACTTTCAAACTTCGATCTTGCAATTTCACATACATACAAGTGTGCTAGGGTTCATATAAGGAGGCTCGGTGCTTACGGAATCTCAAGGGCCTCCCTACATCGCTATTAACCACCTTGTTTTCGTTTTGATTCTTCCCTAGCCTTGAGCATGTTGTAAGTGATTCTAAACACCCTCTTGATCTTGTTTAAAGTGGTTAATAAGAGATTTAACGGATAAAAATCATGAACACTTAAGATCAAATCTTAAAGACTTGAAAGTATGATGAACTTGATGGATAAAAAGAAACAAATGGTGTAAAACTCATGAATCTTGTTTAGTTATGGATATTTTATGTTGTTGGATGCTAGTAGTGGAACAGATCGTCATCTAACCACGCTAGGTCATGTTCATGGAACATGAACTAGCAATATGTTTAGTGTAAAAGTTACAAGATGACGAACCCTTTCATACATGAACATGAACTTGTGTAAAAATAGTTTTCTTGTAAAATGGAGTTTTAAACTAGTAGATCTAAAGATCTACAAGCGGTATTTTCGAAGAACCAAGTGTAAGATGCAATTCATGTTTAAAGCCAGATCTTTCATCAAATAAAAGCATTTATGTGAACAAACAAGTGAGTAAGCACTTGTGTGAACAAAGGTTTTAACAAAGAAATATTTTCGTAATTCTTGACTAACAAGTTGTAAAGTTACATGTTCTTTGAAAATAAAGATTTCAAGAAACCGATTTTATTGGTAATGATAGAAAGATCTACAAAAAATGTTGGAAGATTACTACGTATTTTCACACAACTTACAAGTTCATGTGTTTGCGATTTATACTTGTTTTGACTAGTTTGATGATTAAACATTGTATGTTGATGATTGGAAATTGTTGGTTGAATTTTTTTTAAAAGAAAATGATACGCTAGTAAGCGTGGCCACCTCTAGTTACAGAGGAAACTCTGGCGAAATTTTTCCAGAAACATGACACTTAGAAATATTTTTGTGACAAGTGTTATGAATGTACTTTTAACTTATTTTACCAAATAAAATTCGCCATGATTTTTATTACAAAATAACCAGGTGTCGGAGGTGGATCTTTCGTAAAGGAAACTTGTTAAATATATATTGAGAATATATATTTCATAATAAAACGCTTGTGTGCTTACGTGATTATTTTGTGAACTAGAGATATATTATTTTTAGAGTAAAAAATAATATTACTTGGAAATATCATGAAAACACGACTCCAAAATAATACCAACGCTTTCACGTATAAATATTTAAGTTACACCGGTAATATTATTACCACACGAACTTTAAAAATGTAACTTATGTATTTTCGGAAAATACTCTTAATGGTGTATTTTGACAAAGTATTATATTTTGGAAATTGTATGGAATAAAATACAATATTTTTGGAAAAAATATGTATATTTTGTAGATGGAATATTCTAGACAAACGAATTAAAATCTATTTATTTAAGTGAGACTTAATAATATACTTTTAGAATTATAAGAACGCACATGTATAAATACCCCCATCCTTGGGAAGGAAATACGCATATACGATACTTGAGAAGTATAACTCTAAAATAGTTGTCTAACTATTATTCCAGAACTAAATACAATTATTATAACTTGGAATAATACCAGAATCGTAACTCAAGAACATACATACTAAGACAAGGCACTACCCGTTCGTCTAATAGACGTTAGACCATTGTAGGTAGTCGTGTTTACCGCGGAGATTTGGGTTACACATACTGAAGACGCAATACAGTGAGTTCATGTCCCCCCTTTTCTCTTAACTGTTTTCAGTTTTATACTTCGGGGGTGAAATACATGTTACATTTACTACAAAAGTTTTATACACGGTATGATTAGCTAAGGAATTTACTGCTAGATCACGTGAATGGATAGGCTATTATCGTAAGACCATTAATCCTTGTATAAGGACCGAGAGACATGAGTGATAGATCTATCGGGTGTTGCGAGCCCCACACATGGGCCAGCGTGTGGCTGCATGTGGTGACTATGTCGTTCCACCGAAAGGACCGGTATGAAATACGCGTTACAGGTTTGAGTGCTTCCTAGACCATGTCACTTATTAATGTATTAGCTACACATTAATTGATCTCTGTTTCCTTAATTGCTACATACCAGGGATTTTCATACATACAAACCTATTACAAAGGTTTATACATACTCACTTACACATGAACTCGCTCAACTTTATGTTGATTTTTCAAACTACATGTATTTCAGGAAACTAACGGATCTGGCACAGTATGCACGTATTTTCAAGCTGCGTTTGAATAAAGAAGTCACCCAGGGTTTAGAAGGTGTAACCTCTTCCTGGACGGGTTACATATCCCTAAACCTAGTGTTGTTTAAAGCCTTTTGCTAAGTCTTATGAACTCAATTTAATCAAATTAAGGTTTGTAAACTTATTTTGTGATTGTTGAAAATGGGATTTTTCTAAACTTTATTAATGGATGAATATCTCATGTTTTTATCATATAGCATTGTTATGATTGTTGCTATGGTATTAAGAAGTCACACCCAATAAACCCACGCTTCCGCAAAGCCAGGGTGTGACAGCTTGGTATCGGAGCCTCGATCATAGCGAACTAGGATTCCTTCTCGAGTCTAGACTATGATCACTAGGGCTCTCACAAAAACGTTTTCAAACACTTTTACATTGCATACACTATACGTCCAGATCCAGGGAACAAACCTTTTTACAAACAAAAAGGCACAAATACACTTTTCAAAATTTATAGTCCAGTTGGGGAGACTGGAGAAAAATTTAGTCTGAGAGGCTGAAGGAGTAGTCTAGTGGGACTAGGAGGCTCAGTCTGAGAGGCTGAAGGAGTAGTCTAGTGGGACTATGAGGCTTAGTCTGAGAGGCTGAGGGAGTAGTCTAGTGGGACTAGGAGGCTCAGTCTGAGAGGCTGAGGGAGTAGTCTAGTGGGACTAGGAGGCTTAGTCTGAGAGACTGAGAATTCAATCTGAGAGATTGGGAGATGTTAGTCTGAGCGACCAGGAAGTTAGTCTGAGAGACTGAGAATTCAATCTGAGAGATTGGGAGATTTTAGTCTGAGAGACCAGGAAGTCAGTCTGAGAGATTGAGAATTCAGTCTGAGAGGCTGGGAGGATAGCTGAGAGACTAGGAGGATCAGTCTGAGAGGCTGGGAGGATAGTTTGAGAGACTAGGAGGATCAGTCTGAGAGGCTGGGAGGATAGTCTGAGAGACTAGGGAGTTCAGTTTGAGAAACTGGGAGGATAGTCTGGGGAAGACTAGGATGATTACTTGCTTACATTAATTGCGACTTACATGCTTATTTGATTTAATGTGATGTACGTGCATACGTGGTACTTATTCGCATACACTAATTGTTAGTAACTACTATGGATATACATGTTACGCACCGGCACACATGTCACTCTAATTAGAGAACGAGTTATCAGACATTGATAACCCTACGACCACCGCCATAGATAATGAGACTACATCTGCGCCAGAGACAATTACGTCAGATACTGAGAGTGATCCTGATATACTGACTAAGGGCGAGGACGACTTCTAACAGTCTGTGCTACCAGATTTTGGTGATACTTCTTGCTGATGGTTTCTCTGACAAGAATCTTTCTGTCACTCTTGTTTCAATCCATGACCACTCCATCACTGGTCATCCCAATGATGGACACACCATGGCTCCAATCCTCGATGATGCGCCTCCTGTGGACATTACTTCCGGAGGTGGGCTACTCGACGAACGATTGATGATGACGTAGACATGTTTACTGATGGTCCTTCTACTGACACCCATGATGATGGAAAATTAAATGAAAACATTGTTACTAATTGCACATTTTGAGATCCCTGTTATCGAGCTACCCTCTGATTCTAGTGTACACTCGATTTCAGACTCCTTTGAGGTTGTGACGTTTCACAGCCTTACAGATGGCCGGATTACATTTTTTTACCGGCGCGGACGACAGCGCCGTTATGACTGCTGCACTAACACCTGCTCGAGACACCACACCGTTACACGGCCCAGAGTCTGCTCTTGAGCTAGCTTCTACACCTTTTGGGTCAGCTTGATGTTGCGCCTGCTGAACCTACACCTTTACGCGATCACGATCCTGTTTCTTTTGGTCTGCCAGGCATTGCACCCCTTATATCTACCTACTTCGGGCAATCTCCTCATTTGTTGAGATGTTTGTTTTTACACCGCAACCGCTGACATTGTTCCCTTTCCCTATAACGACTGATGTCCATTGCGCCAAGGTGCCAATAGCCTTCTTTCGAAATATAACCGCACCCCGGAAAGGTACTTCAGGTCAGCACCTGCATAACGGTTCATCTGCTACAACAGCATTTTCCCAACTGCACAGGTCGCACCACTTGCTACATCCACCTCTACATCGCTGTACGAGCCGATTGGTTGGATCCTATAATACACTATGCAGATTTTAGACCCTTACCGTCCCTTACATTATGGAGGCCACATACGAGATGAGTTGCTCCCGTAACACCAACTACAGTTTGAGGATATGAGTCGCAGAATGTTGGAGCTTGAGCTGACACCACAATTGGCAACTTCAGTGCAAAACATTACATAACCGAAAGCATGATTTAAGTGTCTATATCACAAGACAACATTTTGTCAGAAAAGTTGATGTAAGACACCACGCCCTCCACCCTGTCTATTGCCAGCATACTTTGATTCGTCACATACATCAAGGTTCCTTTTGCGCTCTCGACCATTGCTATTACACCGTTCCCAGGATTCTGATACTTATTTCTTTACTATCGAGCGGCAGAGTAGATAATTACTTCAACGTATATACAAGCTCGAGGAGGGACTCACACATGTTAACAGTTTACTTTTCTTTCCTCCTCCTCCTCCTCCTCAGTCACCAGTATAGTTGGTTTCTGGATTATGCGGATTGCGTTACACTTGGGTAAAGACACTAATGATAAGCCGGGATGGCGGAGACTTTTGAGGACCACTTCTGATTACGAAATTTTGAAGCACTAATATACTTATTGGACAAGGGTAGGGTGACTCTGTGTCCCTTTCGATGTGATACATTTTGTTAGACACAGTGATTGTGGCCGAAGGATAATGAAAGCCCAATCATCTTTAAACATGCGACAACACTTGGTGGCCAATAACCAATGAAAGCTCAGCCGCTAGGTCTTCGCTAAGCACGTCATTGATCTATGTGTGTGTGCTATAATTATAATACTACGTGCTTACTTGCTATGCTCTCATTAGACATAATTACCGAATTACTTGGTCATACTATGATTATACTATCATTTGATTGGTTGATATGGTAACCTGTTATGTGTATGTACTTATGACCACTAAACAACCAAATGCACGTACGAAGCGAATTAGACCTGACCTAACCGACCTTCTTCTAGGAAGATGTCGACACGAAGGAACACCGATCCAAACAACCCTCTGCCAACAACAGAGGCGGAATTTCAAGAACGCCTCTTACAGGTCATCGCGCAGTACGAGGCCCTTCTCTCTGAGCGCAACGGGGGTACCTCGGGAAATAACCCACCCAACGGCTGCACCTACAAGCAGTTCTTAGGCTGCCAGCCCCTACATTTTGATGGCACTGGGGGTGCCGTAGCCTTCGTGTGCTGGGTTGAGAAGACGGACACCGTATTGCGTGCAAGCAAATGCGCCCCAGAGCACCAGGTCACGTACATTTCCGGACTGTTCCAAGATGGGGCTCTGTCATGGTGGAAACTCCAGATTCAGACGATGGGCGAGGCTGCTGCGTATGCTTTATCATGGGACGAGCTGAAAGAGCTAATGCATAAAAAGTACTGTTCGAGAACAGAAAGCCAGAAGATGGAAACTGAGTTCTGGAACTTGAAGATGGAAGGCCCAAAAATAGCTGAGTATGTGGAGAAGTTCCAAGTCCTGTCGCGTATCGTTCCTTACATGGTAGATCCAGAGTTTAAGAAGATTGAACGTTTCATTTGGGGATTGGCACCTTAAATCATGAGCATGGTGACGACATCAAAGCCTGCAACGATCGCTGAGGCCATCAATCTAAGTGTGGCCTTGACTGAAGAGGCAATCAGGATGAACAAATTTTCAACCTCCGAGGAGAAGAAGGAGACTCATGTAGAGTCATCTGGGGACAACAAGAGAAAGTTGGCAAATTTCAAACAGGGTACCCAGTCGAGTAGTAACAACAAGGCCAAAAAGAGAAAAGAGTACATGGGTAAGCTACCTAAATGTGACAGGTGCCGACGTCATCATACCGGGCGATGTAAAAATGGAAAGTGTGAAAACTGTGGCAAAGTGGGACACAACAGGGAAACGTGTTGGCGTGAGACGAAGCGTGGAAAGAAAGGAAAGGGGAAAGGTAAGGGATGTTATAACTGCGGTGATATGGGGCACTTTAGGAAAGATTGCCCAAGGGAGATTAAACAAAATCATGGGAAGAATGTCTAACACCGGAGCTAGAGAAGCACGCCAGGATCCAAACATGGCCATCGGTACGTCTCATAGTAGTCAATGTTATGCATCTATACTATTTGACATTGTTGCCAAATAATTTGCTTCAGAATACTTGCTTTAGCAGTACGTAAGATAGATATCCAGTACTTGATAAGGACTAGTTAAGGATAAGTCTTGGCATGGTAACTGGGATGGACCAGTTGTCAAGCAATCGAGTGGAGATTGATATCCGCATCCCGATGGCGAACGAAGGAATGATCGTGACTCACGAAGCAGGTTACGCCACCACAGATCACGAATTGCTTAAGGCACGAAAGTTGTTGTGGGAAGAATGTGTTGTCTTCTGGCTCATGTCGGGGACAAGGGAGCCGAAGAACTAAAGCCCGAAGATACCCCCGTGATCAGAGGATATCCTGAAGTCTTCCTCGAAGACTTGCCGGAATCGTCTCCTCAACGATTAGTCGAATCTCGCATCGATTTAATTCCAGGCACCACACCTTTAGTCGATGCACCGTAGCGACTTACATTTTCAGAGATGCAAGGATTGACAGTGTAGTTTCAGTAGTAAATAGAGAAGGAAGATAACAGACCAAAAATTCCCTTTTGGGTAACCTCAGTTCCGCTCATCAAGAAAAAGGACGATGACTTTCAAATGATCGGAAGTCGGACGAGCTAGCCAACCAGGGTCGGTGGCTCTTGCTAAGGATTGACGAATTACTTATTTGACTAACTGTAAGGGTCTGACTACCATTACACGACGGATCGACGATCGAGTGTCATTGGCGGTAAATTCAGTAAGAAGGTATACCGAGGAAAAATTGTGGGACAACGACTTGTTCTTAGACGTGCACAAAAATAGTGTTTCCTACACAATGCACAAACCAGTCTACACGGGATACGAAATCTGGAGAACCTAGAAAACTTATATCTAGGACCTTTGGGAACCCAGGACCAAACTCGTAAGGGTTTTATTTAGGAACCACATCCGTCAACTCAATCAACCATCATTAACCTGGCGCATATGCCAGTTCCGTTGACCAAACAGAGAGTACTTGGATTTCTTTTACTTCTGGCGAGTAGATGTTTGCATCTCTACTCCCCTTTAGGGTAGTTGCATCACAATAATTTTCTCGCTGAGAGCGAACACACATTTGCTTCGATATCTGGTCATTTCTTCACTTTAGCAAATACTCGTTGTTCCTTTTCTTGGAAACTTACCTGACATACATGCATCATTTGCTACACATGTGATTTCGTTTTGAGCAAGCACTTCATTGGAATTTACATATTATTTTGCTAAACCTAATTACTGATTCGTGATTTGAGTAACCTACATTATTGTTATTGTTGGCTCTTTTGTTACCAAGCCAACGCACTTTCTTGAAACCGCTTTCTTTCAAGTTACAGTCATGGTTTATTTTTGCTACCATGCCGGGAATTCCTTTGTTGATACATACGTTTATTGTCGGGTTACGTTGAAACCAAGTTCAATTGCTTGAACTTATCCAGTTCACAGGTTTAATTTGAAACGCTATATGATGTGTTGGGAGCATCATATTCAACTATTTTTGCAGAGATTCTTTCATTTCGATTCGTAGTAGATTTGGTTAGTCTACGACTCCACTAAAACGTTTGATTTGTTTCAATACCTTGAGGTGATATTTTCACAAAATTGAAGCTTGCGCTAATTTGGTTACTCACTTCGTACACGGAATTCAATTCCCTATTTAGTTGTTAACAATCCATTTTGGATCCTCACAATCAAAGCGGTCTCAACACAATTGTGTGTTAAGGCAATGGTACATATATTCATTTCATAAGCACAATGTACCTCCTAACGATTCTTTCGATTGACAATCAAATGCCTTGCGATACTCATTACTTTTCATCTTCGATTGGAAACAGTGGTCCTTTGATGTTCAGTATTTAATTGGAAACTCTATAACATGGTATAAATCAAATCTTCAGATTGTCTCAGTACACTTTCATTTGATTTCAAACACGGTGAACTTGTTCAGTCACCACTATTATTGGGTAATGCCATTACGACACCTTGTGGTGTCATCATAAACTTGTAGCTTGTGTTAATCATGGTAACCGTTTTACACGAGACCACGCATACTTTTGTTTGATTTATCATTAAAACATTTCTGATGCAACTACGAATCAAGACAATGATACACCAGATTCGCTTGTATTCCATTCGGTGTATCTTCACCATTAAAAAATGTCAACACACTAAACCTTACCAGACATTTATTCAGGAGTTGACAGATCATTTTACTATTACGCTGAGTTGCTGCTTTTGAGTTCATATAGCGGGTGCTATGGTTTGTGAAAACTCGTTTTGCATATTGCGACCGATCGTTTAAAAATCTTATTAGTCAAAACTCCACTTTTGTGGAACCCCTGCTAGCTGGATTACACTAGACTATACGTCAAATACGTCTTGTACCTTTGACACCCAATGCTAGCAGCACACACCTTTCAACCCTAGGATTCGGGTTGTTATATATTCTTGGACTCACCAAATGTGAGTAATGTTTGTTTCGATTTGATGATTATCTACTTCGATATTATTCATATACATACGTGTGTAACTTAACCATAAGGAGTAAGGTAGTACAAATTTCGAGGACGAAATTTCTTTAACGGGGGGAGAATGTGACAACCCTCACCAAACCAGGTATCCATACGAATTAATTAATATTTAATTAATACTTAATTACTGTGCTTGCTTACAGTTGTGATTAAACTGCTACTTGAATTCTGATACGTACACGTACATGCATCATACTTTATTGCCGTCACTCCATTATTTACACAGAACTATAGTGGCAAACTTGATGGACAAAAGCACAGTAGCATAATGAACGGATAACCCAGTAAACATGCTGACATAGCCAGCACTAGACAGACACTGTCTCTGAGGCCAGTATGAGCCGGGAATAGATTACTACACTAGTAGGGAGTGTAGGGAGGTAAGGATTGTAGAACTGCGTCACTAGGTGATAGTGATAGTTATAGTGACCGGATGTGCCTAAAACATGCTTTAACTACAAAAATCATGCACTTTATTACAAAATTCAGCACTTAATATAACTAGTAAAGTGCAAAAACATGGGAAAATAATACTAGACACTTTCCAAAGGGTCGGGAATTTATTGTGTCACTAAAAATAATATTAAAGACACTTTAAATACTTATTTAGTGCTTTAACGGATTAATATCCAACCGAACAACCGGACTTTACCCGGAACATAAAAATATTGACAATGACATTGTTTTTCCTTTTCTGAGCTAGTTAGGATCCCAGAACACCCTAACACCCGTTATAACACATAACACACTAGTAACTAATTTAATCACCTAACTAAACAAACTATCATCTAACTATTTGGTTGAAAACAAACCATAATACCCCCCCCCCCCCTTCAACCGAATCGGTTCCCCTAGGGAAGACACACCTTACAACATTTGATTATTTTATTGAGTTTGCCTAATATCTACTTGACACTTTACTTGTTGGACAATACACTAAAGTGGTCTATAAATGAAACCATAAGTTCATTCATTCTCATAAACACTTAAACAAAAAAAAATTGCATCTCTCTTTCCCTCTCCTCTTGTGATCGGCCGAACCCACACACCCACCCATCATCACTTTCAAACTTCGATCTTGCAATTTCACATACATACAAGTGTGCTAGAGTTCATACAAGGAGGCTTGGTGCTTACGGAATCTCAAGGACCTCCCTACATCGCTATTAACCACCTTGTTTTCGTTTTGATTCTTCCCTAGCCTTGAGCTAGTTGTAAGTGATTCTAAACACCCTCTTGATCTTGTTTAAAGTGGTTAATAAGAGATTTAACGGATAAAAATCATGAACACTTAAGATCAAAACTTAAAGACTTGAAAGTATGATGAACTTGATGGATAAAAAGAAACAAATGGTGTAAAACTCATGAATCTTGTTTAGTTATGGATATTTTATGTTGTTGGATGCTAGTAGTGGAACGGATCGTCATCTAACCACGCTAGGTCATGTTCATGGAACATGAACTAGCAATATGTTTAGTGTAAAAGTTACAAGATGACGAACCCTTTCATACATGAACATGAACTTGTGTAAAAATAGTTTTCTTGTAAAATGGAGTTTTAAACTAGTAGATCTAAAGATCTACAAGTGGTATTTTCGAAGAACCAAGTGTAAGATGCAAATCATGTTTAAAGCCGGATCTTTCATGAAATAAAAGCATTTATGTGAACAAACAAGTACGTAAGCACTTGTGTGAACAAAGGTTTTAACAAAGAAATATTTTCGTAATTTTTGACTAAGAAGTTGTAAAGTTACATGTTATTTGAAAATAAAGATTTCAAGAAACCGATTTTATTGGTAAATATAGAAAGATCTACAAAAAATGTTGGAAGATTACTACGTATTTTCACACAACTTACAAGTTCATGTGTTTGCGATTTATACTTGTTTTGACTAGTTTGATGATTAAACATTGTATGTTGATGATTGGAAATTGTTAGTTGAATTTTTTTAAAAGAAAATGATACGCTAGTAAGCGTGGCCACCTCCAGTTACAGAGGAAACTCTGGCGAAATTTTTCCAAAAACATGACACTTAGAAATATTTTTGTGACAAGTGTTATGAATGTACTTTTAACTTGTTTTACCAAATAAAATTCGCCATGATTTTTATTACAAAATAACCAGGTGTCGGAGGTGGATCTTTCGTAAAGGAAACTTGTTAAATATATATTGAGAATATGTATTTCATAATAAAACGCTTGTGTGCTTACGTGATTATTTTGTGAACTAGAGATATATTATTTTTAGAGTAAAAAATAATATTACTTGGAAATATCATGAAAACACGACTCCAAAATAATACCAACGCTTTCACGTATAAATATTTAAGTTACACCGGTAATATTATTACCACACGAACTTTAAAAATGTAACTTTATGTATTTTCGGAAAATACTCTTAATGGTGTATTTTGACAAAGTATTATATTTTGGAAATTGTATGGAATAAAATATAATATTTTTGGGAAAAATATGTATATTTTGGAGATGGAATATTCTAGACAAATGAATTAAAATATATTTATTTAAGTGAGACTTAATAATATACTTTAGGAATTATAAGAACGCACATGTATAAATACCCACATCCCTGGGAAGGAAATACGCATATACGATACTTGAGAAGTATAACTCTAAAATAGTTGTCTAACTATTATTCCAGAACTAAATAAAATTATTATAACTTGGAATAATACCAGAATCGTAACTCAAGAACATACATACTAAGACAAGGCACTACCCGTTCGTCTAATAAACGTTAGACCATTGTAGGTAGTCGTACTTGCCGCGGAGATTTGGGTTACACATACTGAAGACGCAATACAGTGAGTTCATGTCCCCCCTTTTCTCTTAACTGTTTTCAGTTTTATACTTCGGGGGTGAAATACATGTTACATTTACTACAAACGTTTTATACACGGTATGATTAGCTAAGGAATTTACTGCTAGATCACGTGAATGGATAGGCTATTATCGTAAGACCATTAATCCTTGTATAAGGACCGAGAGACATGAGTGATAGATCTATCGGGTGTTGCGAGCCCCACACATGGGCCAGCGTGTGGCTGCATGTGGTGACTATGTCGTTCCGCCGGAAGGACCGGTATGAAATACGCGTTACAGGTTTGAGTGCTTCCTAGACCATGTCACTTATTAATGTATTAGCTACACATTAATTGATCTTTGTTTCCTTAATTGCTATATACCAGGTATTTTCATACATACAAACCTATTACAAGGGTTTATACATACTCACTTACACATGAACTCGCTCAACATTATGTTGATTTTTCAAACTACATGTATTTCAGGAAACTAACGGATCTGGCACGGTATGCACGTATTTTCAAGCTGCGTTTAAATAAAGAAGTCACCCAGGGTTTAGAAGGTGTAACCTCTTCCTGGACGGGTTACATATCCCTAAACCTAGTGTTGTTTAAAGCCTTTTGCTAAGTCTTATGAACTCAATTTAATCAAATTAAGGTTTGTAAACTTATTTTGTGATTGTTGAAAATTGGATTTTTCTAAACTTTATTAATGGATGAATATCTCATGTTTTTATCATATAGCATTGTTATGATTGTTGCTATGGTATTAAGAAGTCACACCAAATAAACCCACGCTTCCGCAAAGCCAGGGTGTGACATGGTGGACTAATGAAGTTCCAAAACCTGCTCAACAGTCCTTATTCCTTTCTTCCTCAATTTGACCCGAAACCTATACCAAACCCACCTATGAGCAATGAGAATTTAGCTGAACTCCGTCACTTTGGCGAAGAGTTGGTGGATGCAGGAAATAGGATCAGGGAAGTAGGAGAACAGATTTCCTGGAAATACGACGAGAGGGAACGTCGTTACTGAAATATCAACTGACGAAGGATAGTGGGTTTGTGAAAATGTGGTTGTATAAATATAATCTTGTGAAATAACTACAAATTAAACTTTGTAAGATAAAAGATGTGTAATGATGCATAATATATATAAAATGGGAATCGAGAAATCGATAGTTTTGACTATATAAGTGTATTGTGAAATTTGTATGATTATTGTGTATAATTGTTATTTATTTGATACTAATAAATTATATATATTAATTATCAGATGGAAAACGCTAATAACGAACCAGTAAATGAGGTTAATCAATCTGAGCAACATCCGGAAGATCAATTTATGACTAGGCAGGATATAGAAAATATCGTTGCTTAAGGGATAGCCAATGCCATTCCAGCAATCGTTGTTGCTGTTAGAAATCCAATCGAACCTCAACAAATCGTTCCTAGCAAACGTATTTCTGAAGATAACTTCAATAATAGCGTAAATGGAGGCAGTAATCATACTCATCACAATGATGATTTACGACAGGCTCCGCTCCCTAAGAAAATGAAAGTTGCAACACCTGGTTGCACTTACAAAGAATTTCTTGCTTGTAAACCCGCTGAATTTGCAGGCAATGAAGGAGCGACTGCAGCACTGCGTTGGTTAGAGAAAACCGAGGCAGTGATTACAATAAGTAAATGTGCCAAGGACGACCAAGTCATGTACGCGTCAAATCTTTTCAAAGAAGGGGCGCTAGAATGGTGGAATACAGTACTTCAAACCAAAGGAAGAAATATGGCTTATGCCATGAACTGGGAAGAATTTAAAAATCTTGTAGAAAGAAAATTCTGTCCCGAATATGAAAAAGATCAAATGGCAAATAAGTTTTTGAATCATCGAATGATAGGTGTAGACTGTCGAGGGTATACTTCGACATTCTTTGAATATGCTAGAGTGGTACCAACACTGGCTTCGCCAGCACCGGTACTCATTTCTCGCCATACTTGGGGACTGATTAGTGAAATTCAGAATATCGTTAAAGCTGCGAGACCTCGGACTATTGACGATGCGGTAGAATTAGCTAACACCCTAACTGATGAACTGGTACGCACAAGAGATGAAAACAAGAAAAAGGAACTGGTTCAGAAAATTACCCAAGGATTTCGTACGGGTAATAACAGCAGTTTCAGGAGAAGAGGAACAGGGCAATCCTCAAATCCGCCTTTCTGCAGAAATTGCAAAAGGAAACATTTTGGAAGATGCAATGTAACCTGCAATTTCTGCAGAGCTGTAGGACATCGGGAAGAAAACTGCAGAAAGAAAACCATAATCTGCTTTAACTGTGGAGAAACAGGGCATTTTAAAACAGAATGCCCTAAATTGGCTAAACCAGCAGACAACAAAACCAAGACGGCTGATGGAGCTACCAAGAAGAATGTTCGAGCCTTCCAGTTAACTACTCAGGAAGCCGAGCTGATTCCTGGCGTGATAGCTGGTACGTTCTTAGTTCACAACATTTACGCGAAAGTATTATTTGACTCTGGTGCAAACCAAAGTTTTATCAATACTTCATTCTGCCAAGCTCTTAATTTACCCTTAACCAACCTTAGGCAGATTTTTACAATCGAAATGGCGGACGGGAATTCAGTTAAAATAGATAAGGTCTTGCAAAATGTAGAACTAGAACTTTCAAGTTATAAATTTTCTGCAAACCTATTACCTATGAAATTAGCTGAATTCGATGTTGTGTTAGGAATGGATTGGTTAGTAGCCAACCATGCTCGAATTCTTTGTGATCAAAATTCTATAGAGATTCAGGCACCCACCAGAGAAGTAATCATAATTACAGGAGATAAAACGCGAAAACCCATGAAGTTCATATCAGTAATGAAAGTTGCTAGTTATGAACGAAAACAAGGAATAATATATATGATTTCAGTAATCATTAGTACTAAGGGTAAAGAACTTAAGGAGATTCCTGTAGTCTCAGAATACCCAGATGTATTTTCAGAAGAACTCCCAGGATTACCATCAGATAGAGAAGTAGAATTTAGAATTCATCTAATTCCAGGAACTACACCGATAGCTAAGGCCCCTTATCGGTTAGCACCCACAGAAATGTTAGAACTGAAAAAACAATTAGATGAATTACTAAGTAAAGGTTTCATACAACCTAGTTCATCCTCGTGGGGAGCACCAGTATTGTTTGTGAAAAAGAAGGATGGTTCGATGAGAATGTGTATTGATTATAGAGAATTGAATAAGGTTACAATTAAGAATCGATACCCATTACCTAGGATTGATGATCTATTTGATCAACTTCAAGGAGCTAGATATTTTTCTAAGATCGACTTACGCTCCGGATACCATCAATTGAAGGTATAAGAAGAAGGCATACCTAAAACTGCTTTCAGAACTAGGTATGGTCATTACGAGTTTACAGTCATGCCTTTCGGATTAACGAATGCACCTGCAGCATTCATGGACATGATGAATAGAATCTGTAAACCATATTTGGATAAATTTGTAATTGTCTTCATAGACGATATACTTATTCATTCCAAAAACCAGGAAGAACATTGTCAGCACTTGCATGCACTCTTAACTTTGTTAAGAAAAGAAAAGCTTTACGCCAAATTCTCGAAGTGTGAATTTTGGCTACAAGAAGTGCAATTTTTAGGTCACATGGTGAATCACGAAGGTATTCACGTAGATCCCTCTAAAATAGAGGCAATTACCAAATGGAAGGTTCCGCAATCTGCAATGGAAATTAGAAGTTTTATAGGTTTAGCTGGATACTATAGACGGTTTATTAAGGATTTTTCTAAAATAGCTGTACCATTAACTAAGCTAACCTGTAAAGCAGTTAAGTTTAAATGGGGACCTAAACAAGAAGAAGCTTTTAGGATTCTAAAGCAGAAGTTAACAAATGCTCCAATCTTATCTTTACCAGAAGGGACTGAAGATTTTGAAGTATACTGTGATGCTTCAAAACTAGGATTAGGATGTGTGCTAATGCAACGCAAGAAGGTAATTGCGTATGCCTCAAGGCAATTGAAAAAGCACGAGGAAAATTATACGACTCATGACTTAGAGTTAGGAGCCGTAATTTTTGCCCTTAAGATTTGGAGACATTATATGTATGGAAGTAAGTTTACTGTCTATACGGATCATAAAAGTTTAAAGTATATATTTGGGCAAAAAGAGTTAAACATGAGACAAAGGAGATGGATGGAAATCCTAAGTGACTACGATTGTGACATTCAGTATCACGAAGGAAAGGCTAATGTAGTTGCAGATGCCTTAAGTCGTAAGTACCATGAGAAACAACGACGAGTTCGTGCTCTTAGGATTAATCTACAGTTAGATTTAATGGACCAATTGAAGAATGTTCAAGACACAGCAATCAAAGATGATGCCAAAGGAATTAAGGGAAGAATAAAAGAATTAGAACAAGGAGCTGATGGAATTTGGAGATTCCACAAAAGTAGAATTTGGGTACCTAAGCAGGGAGAATTAAGAAATACAATTTTAAAAGAAGCCCATAAATCTAGGTATACCATGCACCCAGGAAACAATAAGATGTACCAAGATTTAAGAAATAATTTCTGGTGGATAGGAATGAAAAAGGACATAGCTAGATATGTTTCTAAATGTCTTACTTGTTCACAAGTTAAGGCAGAACACCAGAAACCTTCAGGTCTACTACAACAATTAGAGATGCCTGTGTGGAAATGGGAACTCATAACAATGGATTTTGTTACTAAGTTGCCCAAAACCAGAAGAGGCAATGATGCGATTTGGGTAATTGTGGATCGATTAACCAAATCAGCTCATTTTCTACCTGTGAAAGAAACCTTTAGCATGGAAAGGTTGGCAAAATTGTATGTGGATGAAGTTGTATCCCTACATGGAGTTCCACTCTCCATTGTATCAGATAGGGATAGTCGTTTTACTTCTCACTTCTGGACAAATTTCCAAGAATCTATGGGAACTATGAACTTGAGCACTGCCTATCATCCTCAAACCGACGGGCAAAGTGAACGAACGATCCAAACTCTAGAAGACATGCTCCGAGCATGTGTGATAGATTTTGGTGGAAACTGGGATGATCACTTACCTTTAATTGAATTCTCCTATAACAATAGTTATCATTCAAGTATTGAAACTGCCCCATTCGAAGCACTATACGGACGAAAGTGCAGAACTCCAATTTGTTGGACAGAAATAGGAGAAAGTCAATTGTCAGGTCCTGAAATAGTGCAAGAGACTACCGACAAGATTACTCAAATCAAGGAAAGATTGAAGACAGCTCGAGATCGCCAGAAGAGTTATGCCGACAATCGACGCAAGCCGTTAGAATTTCAAGTCGGAGATAAGGTACTTTTAAAAGTTTCTCCTTGGAAAGGAGCAGTTCGATTTGGTAAGAAAGGAAAGCTGAGTCCAAGGTATGTAGGACCATTTCCAATAATCCAACGTATAGGACCAGTTTCCTATCGTTTGCAGCTACCAGAAGAGTTAGCTGGAGTACATGATGTATTTCATGTATCCAATCTCAAGAAATGTTTATCTGACGAATCCCTGGTAGTACCTCTTCAAGATATAGAGGTAAATGAAAAGTTAAAATTTGTTGAGAAGCCTCTACAAATAGAAGACCGAAAGATCAAGTTTCTCAAAAACAAGCGACTAGTTTTAGTCAAAGTCAAGTAGGATTCAAAAAGAGGACCTGAATACACGTGGGAGCTGGAATCAGAAATGAAGCGAAAATACCCCTACTTGTTCCAGTAAATCTCGAGGATGAGATTTTTATTAAGGTGGAGAGGATATAACAACTCTCATTAAAAAGTAATATTTATTACTTTAATTTGTCCAATAGGAAACCCTAATTAAGACACCCAAGTGATTCTGCATAAACCCTAAAATTCTCAGAACAATCGGAATCAGGATCAGGGCCCCTAAAACTCAAGGGGGGGGGGGTAAACCCTAGTCGGTAATATCTAAACAATTTTATGTGTAAGTTGAATTTTAACACGAAACCAACTCACCTGAGCTACCTGGACACGGAGCAACCCTAGGGTAGATTAGGGTCTCTCGCGCCACGCGACGCGCACCAGAAGATCTTTCGCGTGGCGGGAGGGGGGCGAATTTTGGGTATAAATAGTAGAGTCTGGGACTTGATTCCTGGCTTTAGTTCGACTTAAAAATTCAAATTGTACGTTGAGTTATAGCATAAACAGTCCCACAACACACACAATTCACGAAGTGCTGCCGCAATACAGGGTAATAACTCGATCGCTACTACGATTCAATGTCCGATCGATTAAACTATCCAATGGATGTTTAAGTGCTGCCCACATTAGGGTTTATGCTTTGTCATTCGTTGTTAATTCAATGGATGTTTAATTATCGCACTTTGTCATTCGATGTGAGGGTTTAATCTTGTGAGTTATCGTAAATGCTGTATTAAGTTACTAACCAAGTTGTGTGCATGTTATTAAATTTAGGTTAAAAGGCTAATCAGTAGGCTAAGCTCTGCTCATATAAATCTGCAATGTGAGTCATTCTCTTTTTATCAAATTTGTTTATAAAAGCATATTTGTTTTCCAAGTTATAATTACAGTGATTAAGTTTATGTAATCACCAAATTACAGCCGGTATGTGGGGTTTTGTATACATTACTTGATAATCTTCACCATTGGACAACGAGTTAGCCAAGGGGTGATATGACCATAGTCACAGACACCATTGGACAACGGGAGGGCCAATGGGTCGAGTGACAAATACTGTGGGTAGTTGATTGATATCTGGAAACATTGTAATCTCTCTTAATACTGTAAATTATAACAAATGAGTCGTTTTAGTAAATAGAATGATTCACCAGTATTTCCCGCTGACAAAACCTTTTTCAAACATGTTTCAGGTGATCTGTTGTGATTCAGGAAAAGTGCTGAGAAGCACTACAAGCTTAAGGAAGTGGCTCAATATAAAATAAAGAAATTTGTTTTGTAAAAATAAAGATTTCTCCGTGAAATCATATGATTGTAAATTACCGGGGATTTTATCCCTAATTGTGAAATAAAATAATCGGGAAATTTTAGCTTTAAAAGATCCTGAAGAAATCTTCCGCTGTTAAACTCTATTAATAAATACCATGGGAATTTCTGTCCCGCGGCTCCAGAAATGGGTCAAACCGGGTCGGGGGCCGTGACATTTTATCGGAGAAAAACAAAGCAGAAGATGACCAGAAATGGGTGACCGCCAACCTTGCTGAGGAACGGATAATATGGGCTCGTGACATAGCGGAGAAGGACCGGGTCCTTGCGCATGCTAAAAGTGTGCAGGAGGAGCTGGAGCGTAAGGCCATTACTGAAGCCCAAAAGGTGAGATCTGAAATGTCTGCACAGGTGGAAAAATTCCGAATTGACACTGACTTTGTGTCTCAGGTGCAGGAGCGATACCAAGCTTTGACTGTTGAAGTAGAAACATCTAACGCCAAGGCTCGAGCAAAACAAGCTGAGTTAGAGGAGCGGGAAGATCAACTTAGGAAACTTGAGCAAAAATGTGATTCCCTTGTCTCTGAAAAGAACAAGCTTGTTCAGTCTTCCGCCGCCTATCAGGCACGCTTTAAGGAAGCGGAAAGTGCCTTGGAGCAGTCAAACTCTGAGGTGGACTGCCTGACTAGCCAACTAGCTGCATTGCGCGGTGACAGGAATTGGCTAATAACCAATGGCCTGGTTGGGGCGTTTGAGTATCTTTGTCAATCAGGGTCTTTTACGGCGTTGTTGGATCGCCTCTCTGCTGCGGCTTACCAGTCCGGTCATCATGATGGTGTTTACAAAGGCTACCATGAGTGCCAACAATCAAGTAGGATTACTCCCGAGTTCCATGCAACGAGGGGCAAACTTCAGGGAGATATAGCGGATGCCCTGGAGGCGGCGTGTAACGACCCACTACCCGCGTATGATGATTTAATGAAGCACGTTGCTGAAGACGGCGTGGATGCCCTACGCCTAATTCTGGAGCTAGTGGAGGAGTCGGAGGAGGAATAAGTGTTTTCGTTTTGTTTATTATGTACACTGTTCCTTAGATATTTTGTATGAACACTATTTTACTTGGTTTTTGCGCCAATATTTGATTTGTTTGTCAGACATTTAATGCTAATGTCATGATTGATGACGCTGCCGTTCATCTGAAATGTGGCGATTTGACCTATGATGATTATTTTTCATTAATTCTGCTAACGTCATCACTATCAACCTGTTTATCCTTCTATAAATGAAGTTTCCTTTTCCAAATTTGGTAATTCGAAAAGATGAGGCGAAGGAGCTATAAACAGAGACTTTCCGACATTTTTCGACACTTAGATGCGGCTGATGGCTTGGTTCGTCTCCAAATTCCGATGACGGAGGACATGATCATGGGAGAAGGAGTGCCTCTTGATGATATCTTACCTCGGGTTAGCCGGTCCTGTAAGAGCATCGTATATGAGGAGCCTTCCCATACTGAGGCAAGTGCAGCCGCTTTATCAGCTGATACTTTGATAAGAGCCTTTCCACCCGATCATATTCAACGCTGTGGATTAGTGTATAAAATAAGTCGTGGTGGTTGTTCCGGTAAGACCCCGGTTGATGATCAGGAGATGATGGCTTCTCCAGTGGATGAGGGAAATGTCGATGACTTGATCGTTGATCCTCATTCGTTAGAGTATTATGGTGAAGTGTTGCATACCCCTGCAGAGGTGATGGCAACCATTTCCAAGAAGTAGGTGTTAGAACATGTTCGTTTTTGGTTCCCGTATGTTAGTATTTAGCAACAGGGACAAGTACTTGGTTTTTTGTAAGATAGTTGCATGTATTTATTACCAAAATACCTATCTTTTTGTAGTGGTTAATGTATCTATTACTAAGATACCCACTCTTAGCGCTGTATATTTTGACCCTTTGACTTATATATATATGAAAAATATTGCGTGTCAAGGATGTTTTTTTTACCGTTATGTGCAGTTTAGATGCGATGGTAATTATTTGTACCGTATAGTGCAGTATAAATGCGATGGTAAATTTGGTTGTATATGGAAGTAATGAGGAAACACAAAAAGAAATAACCTTTATTAACTCAAAACTTAAAAAAGGAAAGAGACATCGTTGTAGATGAATTACACTTGTGTGCAAAAAAGGAAAAAAAATAATCGCACCCGCCGTTAGGGGCAAGGCACTACATATAACATTTTTTTAACTGAGCCGCGTTCCAGCTACGTGGAATCGCGGTGCCATCTAGCCTGGATAAGCGATAGGCCCCTTTGCCTAGGTCTTCTTGGACGACGTAGGGGCCTTCCCAGTTGGGTCCCAATTTGCCTGAGGGTTCCGCTCTACTGGCTTCATTATCACACATGACGTACTCGCCTTCCTTTAAAGTATGCCGGGCCACGCATTGGTTATAGTATTTTCTAGGGTCTTCTTGTACTTTGCCTCGCTAATGGCGGCTGCCTCACGCCTTTCTTCGAGTAGATCCAGGCCTTCCCTTAGGAGTGTGTCATTGTCATCATTACTAGTGAGACGGCGTAGCGAGGGCAATCCAACTTCTACAGGTATCATTGCTTCCATGACATAGGTTAGGCTGAAAGGGGTTTCATTATTACTTGTCTTAGGCATTGTTCGGTGTGCCCAGAGGACATTCGGCAGTTCTTCCACCCAGGAGTTTCCTTCGTAACCTAATATTCTTTTTATGCCGTCCAGCAGACTCCTATTTGCCCGCTCTACCTGGCCATTTCCTTGGGGATGTGCCACCGATGTGAAGATTTGCTGAATCTGAAGTGCTGCACACCATTCTTGCAAGACCCTATCGGTGAACTGCGTTCCATTGTCACTTACCAAGTATAGCGGCAATCCAAATCGACATACTATGTGTTCCCAAAGGAACTTTTTAGCGTTCTAAGAGGTGATTTTAGCCAAGGGCTTGGCTTCAACCCACTTGGTGAAGTAGTCAATTGCCACAATAAGTTACTTCAGCTTTCCGGGGGCCAGCGGGAATGGTCCCACGATGTCAACCGCCCATTTCTGGAAAGGCCACGCCGCTGTGACTAGGATTAAGTTGTTCTTTGGACGGAGTGTTTGGGGAGCAAATTTTTGGCAACTACGGCATCTTCTGAGTTCTTCTACCGCGTCTTCATGCATCCCAGGCCAATAATACCCAGCGCTGTGGATTTTGGCCACAACTGCCCGTGGTCCAGCGTGAATGCCACATATGCCCGAGTGTATTTATTGGATTAGATACTTCGCCTCTGCTGGGGATACACACCGCAATAGCGGTCCCAAATATGACTTCCGGTACAGGACGCCATTGTTCACTTCATACTGCAATGCTTTAGTTTCTATCTTTTGAGCTTCGCCTCTGGTGGAGGGTAATTCCCCTTTTGTAAGGAACCTTAGTATGGGAGTGTACCAACAGGGTTCTTCCGTCGTGACGGAGGAGACTTCCCGAGTTTCAATGGAGGGCATTTGCAAACTTTCTACTTTTACTTCTCTTTCCATTCCCGAAGTAGCAAGTTTGCTCAAGGCGTCTGCTTTTTGGTTTTTTCCTCTGTGGACATGATTAAGCGTGACATTGTCGAAGGAAGCTATAAGCTCCTTCGTTTTAGCCAAATATTTCGCCACTGATTCATCCTTGGCCTCGTAAGTTTTATTTACTTGGTTATTAACCAGCAGAGAGTCGACATACGCGTCGACCCTTGTTGCTCCCATAGATTGGGCCATCCTCAAACCCGCAAGTAGCGCCTCGTATTCTGCCTCATTATTGGAGCATTCGAAATCAAAACGTAAGGCGTACATCAACCTTATCTCATCTGGGCTTATCAGCATTAGACCTGCCCCGGAACCTTTCCCGCTGGATGATCCGTCCGTGTAAAGTTTCCAGGTTTGTCTGACGGTGCTGGATTCTGGGACATCTTGGATAGCGGGATCCTGTATTATTTCACCCTCAGGAACTTCAGCCAAGAAATTGGTGACCACCTGTCCCTTGATTGCTGTTCGCTTTCGATATTCGATGTCCTGGGCTCCCAACTCGATCGCCCATTTAGCCAATCTTCCAGAGATCTCGGGCTTGTGCAAAATTTGCTGTAGCGGGTAGTTTGTTAAGACCTTCACGCGATGCCCTTGAAAATATCTTCGGAGTCGTCGAGTGGCATGGACTAACGCCAGCACCAATTTTTCAAGTGTTGGATACCGCGTTTCGGGTCCTGCCAGAACTCGGCTGATATAATATATTGGCGTTTGTGTTCCATTTCTTTCTACCATGAGTACCGCGCTTACCGCGTTATGAGCAGCTTCCAGGTACATTTTTAATACTTCTTCCAGGTGTGGCGCTGTCAACGTTGGTAGTTTTTCAATAAAATGATTCATGTCTTGCAAAGCTTCTTCGGCCTCGCTAGTCCACTTGAAGTTCTTCTTGTTGAGGCAATCTTTTAATGTCTTTATGAATGGTAAGGATCGTTCGGCATGTCTTTCCAAGAACCTGTTTAATGCCACTAGACGTCCATTCAATGCTTGTGCCTCTTTTAAAGTTCTGGGGGAGGGCATTCGCGTTATAGCTGCAACTTTTCCGGATTGGCTTTAAAGCCATCCCGGGTAACCACCACCCCCAAGAATTTGCCTTCTTCCAACCCAAACGAACACTTTTTGGGGTTGAGCTTGATGTTGTATTCTCTGAGCTTTTGGAAAGTTTCTTCAATGTCTTCAAGAATTTGTTTCTCTTCCCTGCTCTTGATTACCAAATCATCGATGTACACTTCTAAGTTTCTGCCGATTTGTTTTTCAAAAACTTTATCCATTAGCCGCTGATAGGTGGCCCCGGCATTTCGCAGGCCAAAAGGCATTTTGGTATAACAAAAAATGCCTACATCAGTATGAAACGCTGTTTTTTCTTCGTCTTCTTTGGACATCTTGATCTGATGGTAACCCTTATAAGCATCTAAGAAACACTTGTACCTATAAGGGGCCAGAGAGTTGACCTTGAAGTCCATTTCGGGCAGCGGATAAGCGTCTTTAGGGCATGCCTTGTTCAGGTCTTTGAAGTCGATGTACATTCGCCATGTGCCATCTGGCTTTTTAACCATAACGGGGTTTGATACCCATGTATGATACTTGGTTTCCCTAAGTATCCCAGCCTCAACCAGTTTTCGTACTTCTTTGACCACCGCTGCCTTCCGATCTAGAACCATGCTGCGTTTACCCTTGGCCACGGGCTTAATGCCCGGGAGAGTTGCTAGCTTATGTTCTGCCTTATCCCGGGGTATTCCAGTCATGTCAGAATGCTTAAAAGCAAAAATGTCGGCGTTCCTTCTCAGCAGCTGCTTCAGGTTGTTTTTGACCTCAGGGGAGAGACTGTCTCCTATAGTTACTGTTTGGTCTGGATGGCGTGTGCTCAATACCCATCTTTCCGGGCCGATGACGCCGGTGGGTCCTTGACGGCATCTTTTGGTGTCCAATACTTCTCCCACCTTGTCTCGAAATACTGTTGTAATACCCCGCGGGGTGGGAAACTTCATGAACCCGCGCGCCGTAGAGACTATGGCATTCAATTTTCCCAGGGTAAACCTCCCGATGATCACATTGTGATAAGACTCGGCGCGTACCACTAGGAATGTGAGGAGTATGGTTCTTTCCCATGGGGCTTGCCCGAATGTAACTGGAAAAGTAATCTAGACAATTGGATCAACCTTCTCTCCAGTGAAACCTTTAATAGGGGCGAGTACTAACTCAAGCAGTCTTCTATCTTCTGGTTGCATTCTATTGAAGCAATGCTCATAGATGATATCTTCAGAGATCCCAGTATCTACCAGGATTCTCCTCATGTTATAGTCACCTATTGCAGTGGATATGATTAGGGCATCGGTGGTTAGGTGCAAATCTTCCACACGAGGCTCTATGGTCATGGTTGCCAGCATCCAGGGATCGAGCGTGGAGAAACTCCGTTTGGCCCCTTTCCCCTTATCAGCGTATACCATATTTAGCTCTCGCGGCCTCTTTCCTGCTGCTTTGTCATTTTCTTCTTTGACGGGAGGTGGGCCCTTCTTGATGTCTCGCACCAGGTGGGCTAATTTACCCGCCTTTACGAAATACTCGATCAATTTTTTTAATTGAAAACAGTCATTAGTATCATGGCCGCTCCCTTTGTGGTACTCATAGTTTTTGTTTATGTCTTTGTTAGGGTTGTCCTTCAGTGGCTTAGGAGGGTTGAACTTGAGGTTTTCAGAAGCTAGGATTTCTGCTGGCGTCTTACTCAAGTTGGGATAATCGGACCGCGGTTTAGAGGAGGAGTCATTCCTTGAGTAGGTGTTTCTGGACCAATCATACCACGAGTCCGTTCTATCGCTTTTCTGGTAGCGGTCTCCTCTACCTTTACTTTTGGAGCTCCGTTGTTCTCTATCCTCCTGGTTTTTCTGAGCCTCCTTTTTTCTGTTGGCCGCATGACTAGTAGCAACAGCTTTCTCTTGCGTGACGTATACCTTGGCTATCCTCAAGATTTCGTCTATAGTGGGAGGTACACCATCCCTCCCGTGGAGTGTTCTTAGTAACTTATCATCGTTTACCCTTGCAGGAAGGCACCACATGCTAGGTCGTTCGTGACACCCGGGATTGCCAGGCTTTCTTTATTAAACCTTACGATGAAACTTTCCACTGTCTCGTTGTCTCGCCGACGAATGTGGAGGAGTTCGTTTCGATCCTTTGTGTGCCTTCTCAGTTGGCTGAATTGCAATATGAACTTGGCCTCTAGATCTTCAAAACTGTCAATTTCCCCGATGGGTAAACTATCCCACCAGACCCGGGCTGGGCCTACCAGTGTTTGGACAAACATCTTGCACCATAGGGGCATGGGCCAACAGGCTACTTCCCCAGTGCTTTTAAACAAGTTAAGATGGTCATCAGGGTTGCCTAGACCATCGTACTTGCCCATAGTTTGAGGCATCTTGGGCCTCTCCTTAATAGGAGCTTCCGCTATCCTTCTGGTGAACTTGGACTTAAATGTTGCGTCCACCGGTTTGTATGGTCTGGTAAGATCGTCTTCTTCTAGATTGATGGGTTGTATTGGAGGAGTTGCTCCCCCCTGGCTGGTACCCTGTGTAACAGGGGGTTGAGCCTGGGCAATGTTCAGCGTAGGGCTAGGACCTCCGCCTGGAGAGAAACGAGGTCTGGATGCGTTTCCTCTGTCATACGCGGGTTTCGCTGTCGGCAGGGTCAGGCTGTAAACAGGTTGGGATGTTGGAAAAGTCCACCAAGGCGGCATATAAGCGGCGTATGGCGACTGCTGAACATAGCCTTGCACCGCCCCCTGAGGAGTGTAAGTTGGAGTGTTGTATGGGGGTAAATACCCGTATGGGGGTGCATAATAGTACCCTGGGAAGTAAGCTTGATTCCCTGGCGTAACCGGGGCATTCATGACTCCTGCAGGCATAACTACTGGTTGATGTGGCGGAGTAGATAACGTCGCTGTTAGTGCTGCCGAGTATAGAGATGGCATGGTGTATGTTACCGCTGGCTGGTAATATTTAGGCATGCTCACTTATGGTATGACAGTGCTTGGACTTGTGGATGTGATAACCGCGCAGTGCTATGACGTATAGTCTGTGCACTCGTGGTTGATGCTGGAGTGGAGACATTGGCATTTGTCACAGTTGGTTCCACCGACCGGAACTGTAATGAAGTATATGAGAAAAGGTATGCGGTCGTCGTTCTAGAAAGGACGGCAGAAGTGCCCGTAAAACCTGGTGGCGGTCCTTCAGCTTCGAATTCCAAGTCTAGAGACCTGGTCACAGTAGGCGAAACTGGCATGATAGTAACAGGGTACGTCTCCAGCAATGGGTTGCTAGTTATCATCGCCTGACTCGGTGTTACTGCCTTGTTCTGATCGCTTGCCATCGGGTTCAGTCTTGCTGTTGTTACCGAAAGGTCCCACGGATGGCGCCAATGAAGAAACACTAACCTTCACGGTAGTATCCGACTAAGACTTCAACTCTTGGCGATCCGAACTGCTAGCTGCAAAACAGAACACCGTTAGGACTCGTTACAGGAATGGGGTTATTCCAGTAACCACCCTCCGGCGTGAGAATAAGTCTCGGTTTTAGGAGTAAAAGAATATATGTAGAGAAGAGAGTAAAACGAGAGCAAGATAGATCATACCTTAGATGTTTACCTCTATTTATAGTTTACCATTAGGGTTTCCCTTAACTTAGGATGGGCTCCGATAAGTTAGGGATCTGCATGATCTTCCCCAAAGAATGGGGATTCGGTTACTTGATTTTATCCATGCAGAATAGAACATTCTTGAATAAATGTTTATGATTAATTATTTATGATAAAATAATAGGTAATGATCGGGTCGGATTAGCCGATCCGGGTCATACCTCGTCAAGGTTATTGGACACTTGTCACTCTATAAATCTTTCTTACAATTAGGAGACTTTGTAGAATAACTTGACCCTTAAAACAATATGTAAATAAGTTTTAGGAAAAAAACATTATTAACATGCAAGAACAAGATTTACAGTGGTTCGAGTAGATGTTAATTACCTTACATCCGCTCCATACCACCCCATCAAGAGTTTGTTTTATGAAGAATTTCTCACACTGTCAACTATATAGTTTTATCATTAACATTATAAAGATTATACTTCATGTCTCACTAAGAGAGTAGTGGTCACTATTCAATCTTCTCACTAAAGACCATCCTTACAAATTCCCATTCTCCTTGAAAGGGACCGCATGTTAATGAAATAAGTGTTTGGATATAGAAATTATAATGAGTATTATAAGACTAAAGGGTATGGGGGCCGGCTAGGCCCGGCTAGGACCGGCGCCGGTCCCCCACACCGCCCCCCTTAGGGTCGGCTCGGCCCAATCGACTCCCCTCAGCCGAATGAGACGAAGCACTTTCACACTTTTCAAAATATTACCGTTGATTAACGGCTAATTTTAAAAAAAAAATATCCATTTTTCTTTAAAAACTCACTTATTTTCACCATTTTTCCCCACTTTCAACCCACAACCCTCTCATTTTTATACCATTTTCTCTCCACTTTTATAAAAAAAAATTACCTTTTCATCCACAATGCCATCTAATTCTTGGTGGTCCTCGTCTTCGGATGAGGAAGAGGAGATGTTTATCGCGAACGCTGTGCTACGGGCGGCGGAGATTCTTATCGAGGAGGAAGAGGAAGACGAAGAGGAAGACGTCTCGTCTGAAAGCGTTATTACCACACGAATACGGGTTAACAGAGACCGCCAAGGTTTATCATTAATAAATTTTATTATCCTTATTTCCTCGTATTTATATATTTTTTACGACAGGAGCGCACGAGAAATTGGTGAACGATTATTTTTCGGATGCACCCCTTTACAATGTCGAGATATTCAGACGCAGATTCCGAATGAGTCGTCGGTTATTCACACGGATTGCTGATGATTTGGCGGGGCTAGACCCGTTTTTCACGCAACGACCCGATGCTCGAAATTATGAAGGGTTCACCACGTTACAAAAGTGTACTGCGGCCATTCGCCAACTGGCGTACGGGACAGTGGCCGACGCTTTGGATGAATACTTACAAATGTCGGCAAGAACTACGCGGGAATGTTTGTATCGGTTTTGCCGTAATGTGGTGAAACTGTATAGCAAAAAATATTTGCGTAAACCAAACGTGTATGATGTTCAGCAGTTGTACCAAGCTCATGAAGCACGTCACGGGTTTCCGGGAATGCTCGGTAGTATTGATTGTATGCATTGGGCGTGGCATAGATGCCCGACTGCGTGGCGCGGCCAATATACTCGCGGTGATCACGGCTATCCAACCGTGATACTTGAAGCCGTGGCATCACAAGATTTGTGGATCTGGCATTCTTTCTTTGGTCTCCCTGGTTCGCTCAACGACCTCAATGTGTTATACCAATCGGCGATCTTTACCGATGTCGTTAATGGAACCGGTCCGGACACCCGTTTTACAGTTTCTGGGGTTGAGTATAGACGTGGGTATTATCTTGCTGACGGGATATATCCGTCTTGGTCTACAATTGTGAAGACTATTCGACATCCCGATGACGAAAAAAGAAAAAAATTTGCCAAGCGTCAAGAAGCTGCAAGAAAAGACATCGAACGTGCTTTTGGTGTCTTACGAAAAAAATGGGCCATCCTTGAACAACCGGCACGTGCGTTCACACCGAAGAGGTTGCGCCTGTGTATGTACGCTTGCATTTTGCTCCATAACATGATTATTGAAGACGAAGGTCGGGCAATTTGTGAGTATGATGAGAATGCATCTATCGGGAATATTGTCCCGGTAGATCCGCCACAACAGGATTTAAACTCGTTCTCGCTAACCAACGACTTCACGCATGCAAACCTTCAACAGGATTTGGTAGAACATATTTGGAACAACTTTAACGTAGCGGACGGTGATGAGGACGAAGACGAAGACGAGTAGTGAAATGTAATTTTTTTTTTCGGTAATGTTTTTTTTTAGGAAATGTAATTTTTTTTTCGGTAATGTTTTTTTTTTATTATTATTTTTAGGAAATGTAATTTTTTTTATGTTATGAAATGAAATTATTTATGTTGTTTTATGTTGTATTTTTTAATTTTTATAAAGTTTTTATTAAGTTAATAAATTAAAACTTAGAAAATTATAAAATAATGAGGTGGGGCCCCATCCCCCACGAGCCTCCATCCCCCTCAAATATGATGGAGGCTCATCCCCACGAGCCGCCTACGTGGCGCCTACGTGGAGGCTCATCCCCTCCAAGCCCATCCTCTCCATACCCTTTAGTCTAAACACCTCTTTTCTTGCTCAGTATTTTAGGTAGGGGCGTTCAGAAAAATCAAAACCGAAACAAAATCATAAAAAAAAAAAAAAAACCGTAACCGTAACTAAAAATTCTAATCCGAATAATGAATTTGGTATATTCGGTTTGGTTAACCGAAACTGAATTGTGAATTTGATGTTTGATTCCAATTTTTTTATTTGGTTTATTTGGTTATCAAACCATTTAACTAATTAATTATTAAATAAAAATTGTAATACTTATTGTGTCATATAAAATTTATTAACCCAAATACTAAAAATCTATGATCTTTGTGTTTGAACTTTATGTTTGTGTGTAAGACTATTTTCTAGATCTCTTTGTGTTTTTGCTTTTAAACTTTCTTATAACATGCTGTGTAGTTTGATTATCTGGTTTAAATTAGTTTATGACTTGCTGTTCAGAACACAAACATGAATATAATCAGCAAAAATGAACTTTGCTTCAATTCGGTTGAAACAGGTTTGTTTGGTTTTTAACCGATTCAGTGTTTGATTTGAGGGTACAAAATTTTGAAAATCGAGTAAACTGAACCGATAAACACCCTAGTTTTAGAGGCTTGAAATTGTTTATAATCACACAAGTGAATGTATGAGAGTATTTCGTTTTTATTATTTATTTTAACTTGAGTTAAAGTGTTGGATAACATATTGTTTAAATATCCAAGAAGAGTAAGAGAAGTGGGTTGGGACAATGGCGGTCGAGTCAGTGGATTCTCTAATCCACTTTTTCCCTAAAAAGTTTTATGTTGCAGTGAATTCATAAATGATTTTAAGCTTTTGATCATGTCTAACCGTATGAAATCAGTTGTTATCGGATGGGTAAATCTAAAACCCGATACATTTGAGATAGGTTTGGGGTCGACAGGGTTTAATATTAGTTTTTATTTTTTCACGAGTTTGAGATTTGATGATATACTTGTTTACACGACCCGGTTACTTGATAAAGCATACCCCTTTACCAAATTGTATATCAGATGCATTTTCTAAATATGTGTGTGTATATATATATATATAGGGTAAGGTTCATTTGAGAATCACCCTTATTGCGAGAACCGCGAGAACCAATGTGAACACAAAATAAAATCTAAAAAAAATCGAAAAGCACTCAATTTTTTTTTTAATATTTAAAAAAAATCGCTATATTTAGTTAGCAAAAAAAAACTTTTTTTTTCGAGTAACAGTTATCCATGCACATGTGCATATGTATCATTACTTCGACAAATTCCGTAATACGTTAGCAGTAATAGACAATTGCACTTTAATTTACAATACCATCCGTAATACACTACTTTTTACATTACCAATATTCAAAATACACATGTTCATCATTATGTATAACCATGATATAACGTGTTTTGGTACAAAAAGTTTGTAATTTTGAATTGAGAAGTAGGCCCATTAACATGTTTTTTGTTTAGTTATATCTAGTGGTTGATGGTTTGGTTATAGTTGTCAATTTATGATGTAATATGTTGATTGAATGGTATAAATGGTGTTGATATACATGTAATAAAGTGAAAATATTGGTAATAATATTGTATTATGGATGGTAGGAGGTAATGGTATTGTATTATGGATGGTATGATAGATGAAAGGGAAAGTGTATTCAAAGTAGTGTACCAAAACACCTTATTTCATGTTGATACATATAGATGCACATGTGCATTTCTAATATTGGTAATGTAAAAAGTAGTGTATTACATATGGTAGTGTAAATAGAAGTGCAATTGTCTAATATTTGTAATGAATTACGGAATTTGTCAAAGATATGACAAAAATGCACATGTGCATGTTTGTGTCTTATGGATGGAATGAAAGATGAAAGAGAAAGTAGTGTACCTACACACCTTATTTCATGTTAATACATATAGATGCGCATGTGCATTTCTAATATTGTTAACGTAAAAAGTAGTGTATTACACGTGGTAATGTAAATGAAAGTGCAATTGTCTAATATTTGTAATGAATTGCGGAATTTGTCAAAGAAATGATACAAATGCACATGTGCATGGATAACTGTTACTCGAAAAACAAATTTGAATTTTTTTAATAAACAAAATATAGCGATTTTTTCAAAAAAAAATAGTAAAATTTTTTTTTGGTGTTTTTTAGATTTTTTTAGGTATTACTGTTTGTGTTCACACTGGTTCTAGCGGTTCTCGCAATAAAGTGTGGTTCCTAACGGATCCTTCTCATATATATATATATATATATATATATATATATATATATATAGGGTAAGGTTATTGTAAAAAGGTTAAAAGTGTGAGAAATATTGTGGAGATGACATGTGTCCTCAATCTAAATTAATTCAAAAGGGTAAACAAGTAATTTTATCATTGATTCAATTAATTCAAAACCTTCCATAACCGCCACCTTATTTATAGGCATGATTTTTTTAAAAGATCTCTATAAAAACACTACGAATAACACTGCAACCACCATTCAACACATATATAACACCATCCAATAAGTATATAACACAATTCAATAATTATATAACACCATTTTAAAGATCTCTATAAAAACACTACGAATAACACTGCAAAATCACCATTCAGCACGTATATAACACCATTCAATAATTATATAACACTATTCAATAAGCATATAACACCATTCAATAATTATATAACACCATTCAATAAGTATATAACACTATTAAAGACACTACCTCCATTTCCAGAATGTGTTCTTAGAATAATGTTCTTAGTATGGTTATTGTACATGGTGTTTTAAACATGCATGCATGGTTTTTACATCTGCATGCTAGTAGGTGTTCCAGATTCTATATGTTAAAACACTATGGTGTTTTAAAACCTACATTCCAGTAGATAAAAAAACCAAGTTTTGAATCACAATACAATTAAAACACCAGTGTATGAACATAGACAAAACATCATGGATTAAACATCTGATCAAAACATATTTTTTTCTCTATATAAGTATAGTAATATGAAACGCTCGTTATTATGGTGTAATTTTTTTTAAAAAAAGTTGCTTATAAAAAGTTATTGGCGTTTAAAAAAGACAGGGGGAAGTTGCATGTGCATTAATGTTAAATTTACATGTATACCCTTAATCTAGAAAATTAATATGTTTAATAGTAGACATTATTTACAATTTTGTCATTATGATCTCAACCATTAGATCAAAGATCTAATGGTGTAGATTATTTCTTACCTTTCTCATAAAAAAAACCCATTTTTTACAGGAACCTCTACCTAATATATATCGGGTTAAGTTATTCTACAAAGGCACTAATTTTAAAAAGTGTAAGAAGGATTGATATAATGACAAATGTCTAATAACCTAAAACCTAAACTCACTACATCACCACCCAAAAACCTAAACCCCACCCCCCCCCCCCCCCCAAAAAAAAAAAAAAAAAACGTAGTGGGTTTTTTTAGGAGCCTTTATATTTGATCCTAATCCATGATATATCAGTTATTGGCATACAATATTTTTATCGTCTATGCATTTGAGTACTTTTTATATACATTTTGGTATCTTATTATATATATATTGTAGTTATTTGATATAATTTTATAGTGATAATGCTAAATTAATTTTATCTGTGGATTTTGAGAAAACCCGTTAATTTAAAAATATTACACGTTTGGTACACCCGAGCAAAAACCCCTTGGGTATCTATAGGATAATAAGATACCAAAATGTATATAAAAAGTACTCAAATGCGATACTTAACGGGTAAGTACTTGACAAAGACTCCGTTCGAACCCATGTTGATCAGTTCTGTTTAAACATAATGGAAAACATGAAATAACATACCTTTGATTGCATCAGTGGAGAATCCAGTCAGAGACGCAGCCACGAAGTTCGACATAGTTGTCAGTTTGATCTGGTTCCTCCTTAGGGTGTAAAGTGATGATGGTGATGAACCGAAAGTAGGAGGTTTCGGTTATGGAGAGAGAGGGACGAATTGTGATGTTATGTTGTTAGGTTGTGTGTCTAACCTTTAACCTCTCTAATAATCTCCTTATATATACACCCAAGAGGAAACCCAATTAGTTAATAAGGGTAATATGGTTCATCAACAATTACCAACTAATTATTAATAGGTTATATAATATATTTTGATCTATATTATATAAATGATAATGATGGCTACTAGATTAAATATAAATAAATAAATATTTAATCTTACATTCTCCCACTTAGCCGAATAATCATTTATCATGAGTATTAGATAAGTCTGATCAGAAGTTAATATTCATTTTAGCCTTAAACAAGTACTATAGCAGAGAAATACAGCCGTTGAATCATTATGCGACTCAGGACCCCCATTAGTCATACTATAGCCTTAATTTAAAACCTAACAGTTATGATCAAAATAAGTAAGCCCTTTAACGTTTGATTTGTATTTATAGTTGTCTATATGTCATTACACCGGCAGAACATATGTAAGAGACATACAAAATCAAACTGATGAGGAATATTAAAAGTTAATCATTCATAGTACGATATGCAGTTGTACATAGTCATCAATAAACCCGTGATTATTATAAGCGCTTACATAATAGTTATGGGTGATAGACTTTTAGTTATAGGATCCTTAAGCATATCATGAATGCATTCGATACAAAGATTTAGTTTCCTCAATTCGTTCATAAACGAATAATTAATTGCGTATCGAAATTTAATGCAACACCTCTCGAACTGTTACTGTTCAAGGAGACATGGTAGCTGACTTTATCACAACAAGTCTTCAATATATTAATTATATGGAGTTAATAAAGTCATGAGTCCACTGATAAATTTCCAACAACATTTAGTGACTATATTATGTCGTTATAACTTAGGTTGTTGATATCAGTCCATTATGACTCCTCCATGAGCTAGGTTTTGTCTGCTGACATAAAGATATACCCAAAATTACATTTTGTCATCTTTGAATATTACAAAGTTAGAGTAATAAACCGGTTTGAGTTCTCACTTCTTCTTTAAATTATAGCCTCTCGCTTCTTTTAAAGATATTGTAATACTCTATTAGATGCTTCACATTAATCTAGACATATCTAGTGTGTTGCAATGTGAGTAATATCTAAACGAGTATAGACTTAAACTTACATAAGGCTTCTAATTAATGAAGCGTAAGAAATAATCTCATTTATCCTATTATCCTCTAAAGGAGAGCAGTATTGTTTGTTACATATGTAAGGACCAATTAAATGTTAAACTTATGGAACGGAAGTAATATCCCATTTGGTCTATCTCAACATGTTATGATATCTATTATGTAAGAGATATCTCTGAGATCTATTATATCAAAGTTTGTGTTAACAATGCTTTGACTTATGTAACATCTACTTGTCAAAAGAATATCATCTATATAGACAAGTTTATCTTAGTTGCTCCCACTCATCTTGAGGTAGGTACATTATTCCACTTGATTGTTGATGAAAATAATTGCGTTAAGATTTCATCACATTATGATGTTTGCATTAACCCATACATGGATTTTATTGGCTTATAGACAAACTGTTCTTTAACCTTAAGTTTAGAACTTTCAGGTTGTTTTATGAACATGTAAATATGTCAGCCAGTTGTTAGGGAAAATTGTTTTAATGTTCATCTAATGTAGCTCAAAACTATTAAAAGCTACTAGAACAGTGATGATCCTAAAAGAAATCTTTTGTTAGATATGTAAGAAAGATTCTTTAATAATTTATCTCTTCCTGAGTACAACCTTTGACAATCAATCATGCTTCTTTGTGTCTTAACGTTTATATCAGGATTTATTTTAGTTATGAACACTCTTAGGTTATTCAATCAAATCCCAAACGTTATGCGAACACATAAAATCAGTTTTACTAGAAAACTGTTTTATTCCATTCAGAAGATTGATTGACACTAATGGCTTAATTAGAAGAGATAGGATCAATAAACTTTTCCAAAATCCATTTCAACTTCAGTTAGGGAGGTTATGTAATCATCAAAGTTAGTAGGCTTTTAAACCTAGATGACCTCCTGAGTTGATTATTGGGTTTGTTAGAAGTTTCAGTTTTATGAATTAGCTCTTGGTTAGGTTGCTATCATTTTCAGGATTCTAAGTTTGTAAGAGTTGGTGCAGTATGGTATACAAGAGGTGTAATCGGAGTTAAATTTAGAGTAAAATTTAATGACACTCTTCCCCCCGCCTCTTGTATTCCTTGCAAGTCATTATAAGGACTTTGACTGCTCCCACTGACCTTAGAAAAATTTAGGAACTCAGCATGCTTAGGGTCAATATTTAACGACCAAACAAATTCTAATAGAGAAAACATATTAATGAGGTTAGTCATTGTAGTTTCTCTTGTTGAGGATTATGTTAGTTAAGATAAGAAATCTAAGTGTGCCCATAATTAAGCAACAATGAAACTTTTGTAAGAGTAGCTTTAGATTTAAGGAGACAAGTTTTGATAGAACAGTGTCATGATGGAGCAGTGTCTTGTACAAGAGGTGTAAATTGAAGTAATATAAAGTTTTCACTCCCCACCTCTTGCAACTATTGCAAGTTATTATTAAGACACTTAATGCTCCCACTGATCTTTAATATCTCTAGAATGCTACAAGAGAAGTTTCAATGAGCTACGTGATGTGGGAACCTATCACATATACGTTAGACTTTATTTGATTTCTTTAATGTCCAAATATCATAAAAAACTTTAGGGACATATCTAATAGAAATCTTATTAAGTGTATATATGAATAGATTTCTTCTAAGACCGTGGGCCATATACGACAAAATTTAGATACAAGTAGATAGTCTTTAAATGATAAATGAATTATGTCTGAATATTCCATTTGGAATAAGTTTCACGAATGTCAATGAATGACTTATGATGGACCCATACTTATTCCTTAAGCCAAGTAATAATTAGGGCTTTAACGTCATGATTTAAAATCACTTAGAATGAGATTAGTTGAATAATCATCCTCATTAACTATGTCATGATTTCTCATGAATTTCGGTTATAATGGATGAAATTTATAAGTCTCATTTTCCTTTTGTCAAATTTTTCATTTGCATGATGACAAAAGTTGTGAAAGTGTAAGGTATCATCTAGTTTTATCTTAATAATGTTTCAATCCAGATATTTAGAACAAATAAGATGAGAGTTTAAGATAAGTGTGACTTTATGTTGACTATGCAAACCTCACAACCTTCATAACATTGCGTAATTATGATACTATATTCTGATTAATACTCAGAATATATGTACGGTATCGAAAAACGTTGTTAGAAGACTGCTTATTATTGTTCTTATAGCCTTAACATTTAATTTTGTCACTAACTCTCATGTTAGTTATTTGTTAATCTTCTGGTAAGGAAACGTTTAAAAACTAGAGTCAACTAATCATGTGTTAATAGGAATATTATAATTAGTAGACTTAAATATCTTTAATAAGTGACTATCTAATTAATTCATCCAACTGTTCTTTAGAATAATGGATAGTCTCGTTGCTTATGTCTTGTCTAATGACATAATTATGCAGTGAGATTTTCCCTTGAAGAACCTCAAAGTTGGAATTTTTTACTTGTAATTTGTCTATGGACCTTAGAACAATCCTCTTTTAATGTTTAAGTGGTTGTAAGGTGAGTAACAACTTATTTTCCAGCTTCAAACATTTATTTCTTTGTACATATGTTGCTTATCAACACACTCATTATACTTTGGTATTTTTGAGTGTTATAGTTGATTTATAAGGCATCAAATTGTACAAGTGAAAATCTTAATATGTAATGTACTGGAAAATGTACTTATTTCCATGCGTAAGCCCTTAACTTTATGGGTCATGGTATTGTACATTATTATGTATTCACATATACCACTTAACTTTATAGTTTAGAATTTTAAAAGAAGGCATGCATCTTAGTAGTTCTAGTGATTATTCCATATATAAGAGATTAGCCTTAGGAAAGACTTAATCTGAAATAACTTTAGTGATAGCATTATGTTAGAGAGTTCTTGATTATCATAAGAGACATTATGTTCGATTTGTCCTAATCATCATGCTCTAATTTTCTTCTTTATAATCTTTATCAGAAGAGAGCAATAGGATTATCGTGTCTTAAGAAATAATCAAGGATTTAATTTAAGAGCTAATTCTAATAGAAACTTTAAATAAAGCAAACATTTTAGGTTTAGGAATTAAAGTGGATGAGATATATGTAGAAGTAAATTATAGTGAGTAAAATTATGGGTACTAAGAATAAGACAGACGAAATGATCATAAAATTAATAAAAGATCATTGATATAAGGATCATTATGTGAAGAGATTGTGATATGTCTATTACTAACATCAAAATAATAGACTTAGTAAAATTCTACTTAAACAAAGACAAATCAGCTTTGGCCAAAAGTGTAGCATTTAAGTATGTGTGCAAAGTAATCGTGACAAATCAGCTTTGGCCAGAAATGAGACAATCACTTTAGTTATGCACTTGTCAAGCATGCTAAACATAAATGAATTAAATCAGCTTTGGCCAGAATTAAGACATTTCACGTGTGTAATGCATACTCGACATAGCTTTTTATAATACTTGAACAATAAATAGATGTATTAAATCAGCTTTGGCCAGAAATGATACATCAGAAGCTCATTCAAGTTAAGCTAGTTTGGTTTTGTAAAACATTATTTGATCCTTATTAATTAACTAAGTATTTACAGAACCAATTTTTTAATAGCAAACCACCTGTTAGCGCGGATCGAACTTGTGCGATCAGTAATGCCCAAGTTTTGTGCGATCAGTAAAGCCCATAACTTGTGCGATCATTAAGGCCCAATAACTTGTGCGATCCGTAAGGCCCAATAACTTGTGTGATCAGTAATGCCTTGTGCGATCCACAAGTCTTGTGCGATCCACAAATCTTGTGCGATTATGCAGTCTTAACTTGTACAATATGCTTAATTAGTTGTACAAATCTTGTGCGACTGTCTTGTGCGATTTCCCTTGTGCGATCAGATCATATCTCATGTGATCTGATCTTATGCGAATGTCTTGTGTGATCAGATCATATCTGGTCTGATCTTGTACGACTGAAGGGAACTTGTGCGATTAGTTACATTTATAATTTCGAAAACATTGTTAAGGCTGTTTATTGTGATAATAACTGAAACTCGAAATTTAAGGGATTTTGGGATAGTGTTTCCTATTTTATTTTTGATCTAAACTTATCAAATGATTTCGAAAATAATAACTGAAATCTATTAACAGTTTTTGAAATTCTAATAGATAAAATTAAGATCAAACATTGGAAAAAACATCCACTAATCCAAATTATATTCCAAATCTTAGGGAATTTTCGAGTTTTATTTAGAACAAAAGATGAACCCTAAAAATAAAAAACATAATTCTGGGTTCCGAAATCTAAATTTTAAGACTTTCTTTAATGGATTTCGAATATTAGTTTACCCATTATAATTTCAAGTTAATTTATCAAACATATTTTTCCGAAAACAGGGATTTCGGTACTAAGGGACCCGAAAACAGCCGAGACCTTTTAAGGCTTTAAAATTTTCGTTTTCCAGATTTTTGATCCTAGAATAATGGATACAAAACCAGAACTGATTTATCAACATATGCTCTGATACCACATGTTGATCAGTTCTGTTTAAACATAATGGAAAACATGAAATAACATACCTTTGATTGCATCAGTGGAGAATCCAGTCAGAGACGCAGCCACGAAGTTCGACATAGTTGTCAGTTTGATCTGATTCCTCCTTAGGGTGTAAAGTGATGATGGTGATGAACCAAAAGTAGGGAGGTTTCGGTTATGGAGAGAGAGGGACGAATTGTGATGTTATGTTGTTAGGTTATGTGTCTAACCTTTAACCTCTCTAATAATCTCCTTATATATACACCCAAGAGGAAACCCAATTAGTTAATAAGGGTAATATGGTCCATCAACAATTACCAACTAATTATTAATAGGTTATATAATATATTTTTATCTATATTATATAAATGATAATGATGGCTACTAGATTAAATATAAATAAATAAATATTTAATCTTACAACCCACCCCACTGCGAGACGGATAGAAGGTTGAGTGCTATGGCAAATGTTACTCATATCTCTTGCCTCAGGTTTGAATTTTGAATCTGGAACTTCTACCAAGTGGATTACTTCATATTGATAGCATCTAATATGTATAATTCCGCTTATTTGGAATTGGAAATTATCTTCTTATCAAGATTCATTTTACTCATATATTTTTTATCAAATGAACGTGTTATATAATATTTTTGTTCTAAAAAAATCTTCAATGAATAAATATCAAATTTTCTTTGAATAAACATATTCTGGAGTGATTATATTTGATACCATGTCCATTTATCTTCAATGAATAAAAATCAAATTTACTTCGAATAAATATAATCTGGCATAAAATTCAAATTTACTTTGAATAAATATACCCTGGAATGATTATATCTGATATCATGTCCATTTCAGCTTGCGGATATGATGTCATGGTTGATTTTTTCATTGTTGAATATTTCTGAGGTTTATAAAAAAGTGTTATGCCGATTCGCAGTGAAACCATGACACCTGACATAAATAAAAGTGTGTATGTTTTTATATCAATTTAAATCTATTTTTATTAAGTTTTGTTAAAAATTTATTTAAAATAGATTTAGTTTGGTTTATTTTTTATTTTCAGAAAAAATAAACTCAAGTTGAACAAAGGAAGTAAAACCAGGAGAATATCTAAAGAAATAAAGAAAAGTTGTCCACACACGTCTCATGCCTCGCCAGACACGCCCTATGTCTCGAAACTAGAAACTGCCAGTGCCTCCAGAAGGTCACAGAGCAAAGCCCAAACACGCCCCGTGTCTCGGCACAAAACGACAAAAATTGACTTCTAGAAGATTTGGAAGATCCGGGGGACCCCGCAAGAGTTGACCACAGTCGTGTCTGACAGACACGGGTCATGCCTCACCAAACTGGCTACAGCAGGTCAAATGTGTAACACCCCAACCGTGTAAAAACAACCCACGACGGAATCGTCGGGGAGTCACGTTACAAATTGCTCATAACACATGATACTAAAAGTTTTATTATATTAACATTGTTGTTAGTACATATGTTTGTAGCTTCCGTCTGCATCAAGTCTTATGTATTTTGTGTTGTGTATGTGTATGTACATGTATGTCTAGACAATTCAAGGAACGGATCATAACTGTTAAAGTGAAATCCGTCGGACGACAAGAGTCATCCGAACGGATGGCCATCCGATCGGATGACCATCCGATCGGATGGTGATCCGGACGGGTGACACTATTTCCTTCCCTGATTGCCTATAAATAGCTGGTTAGTGCTAGTTGTTTAGGACCTTTGGCTGATCATTGTAGCGAAGCTCTGTCTGTCTGACTTTCATCCGGTTCTTCTGTACTTTCACCATCAATCAATGAATTCAGACATGTTAAGCGTTGAAACTGTTGCTTGTGATTCTCTGACGGTGTCTAGGGATTCCGCACCTCGACACTGATCGATTCTGCTACGTTCTACGACTAGAACAGATCCAGCATGTGGCCTAACAAGTGGTATCAGAGCCTCGAGAAGCCGAATCAGAGATTGCAACGATATTTCACCGAGATTTCATCCATTTTCTGCAGATCTCAGTCAAATCTCACCGGAGATTTTGACAAATTCTTCATCTTCTCCTACATTTCTTATAGTTTTTACATTTTCACACCTTAAAACCGGAAAAACTCAAAATTAAGCAAGATTTCACGGACGAAATTGAGTAAAATTGATATCAATCGGATCGGAATTGAACATAGAACAATCCTACAAAGTTTCATTGAAAAATTTGGACTAAAACTTAATCAAATCAATAAAAAACTATGTCGAGTTCTTCGTACAAGATGACGTCATTCATCCGATCGGATTGGACTAGATTGTTCTTGATCTTCTTGCTGACGTCACGACCATTCGATCGGATAGGCTTTGTGGTTTAAGGAGTTTTAAAGGTTCAAGTTTCTCTCAATCGAACGACCATCCGATCAGATAGCCATTCGACACTTGAGCCCATCCGACACTTGGCACTTGTTTCCTTGGTCATTTGTGTCATCCGATCGAATCGCCATTCGATCGGATCACCATTCGATCCGAGTGCAATAGTTTGAGATTTTTTGAAAGTTGTGAAATTTTTCTAAGTTTTTGACTTTTTCAGGTGTGTTCAAGACGGGAGACGATTTTCTTAACCCATTCAGCGACATCTTCGCATACAAAACTGGAGAAACATCGACAAACACAAATAACAATACCAACACAAATCCGAAAAGGCGATCGCAGATTCTTTAAGTGTTGACAATGCCTATGGAACGTATAATAAGCCGCCGAAGCTGATGGCGATTGAAGACTACAATCGTTGGGTAAATAGATTTGATGGCTGGTTGAGAGCTTTTACTGACCAGAGTTGGAGGTGTATGAAGAACGGTTACGATATTGGAAGACGAGATTATGAAAACTTGGCTGAAAATGAACAAGAGATGTTTATTGCTGAACAAAAGTGTGTAGCCCTATTACATCAATCCGTCAGAGATGATATTATTTCTTTGATTAGTTACGATAATTCAAAGGATTTGTGGGCTAAGCTAGAAAATAAGTGTATTGGAGGAGAAGAGATTATGAAAAACAAGAAACGTCTGTTGAAAAAGGAGTTTGACTTATTTGCATGCATGAAAAATGAAAATATATTAAAGATGATTGAGCGGTTTTGCCATCTGAAGATAGAGCTCGTCAGACATGGGATCACAGTTACTGAAGAAGAGATGGTTGAAAAGTTATTGGAATCTTTGCCAAATGAGTAAGATTGGCAATACTATGGTCTGGTTCTGAAAAACATAAAAGCAATGTCAGAAATGACCGTTGACTGGTTGTGAAGTGCACAAAATGCAACATATAAATTACATCAATTGTGGCATAAAACTAACCCTTTTTTAGTACTAATGTTGGAAAAAGTGTGCTTTTGTCTTCCTTTTGTATTTTCAGGATTAAATGAGCTCAAATTAACAAAAGAAGCAAAAAGGCAGCTAAATCTAACATAAATAAAAGAAAAGGAACAAACGTGGCATGCCCGACCTCCCCAACAGCATCTTCCCAAGCAAAACAAGAGAACAGAAGGCTGAACACGCCCTGTGCTCAGTGAACACGGGGGCGTGCCCAAGTGCCAGCATAAAAGACAAAGCTATAGAAGCTTCTATCACCCACCACGGGGCCGTGCTCAGCGGACACGGGGCCGTGGTCAACTATAAGATTCGCAGAATCCAGGTAAATCTTGATAGTATAGATATGCTTCTGCACACGGGGGCGTGCCCAGCGGGCACGGGGGCATGGTCAACTAATGCAGACAAACTGCAATTAATGAAGACAGAGAAGAGGATGGACACGGGGCCGTGCCCACTGGACACGGGGCCGTGTCCGAGCTGCTGTTCAGGCTATAAATAGGGGTGCTTGGCTCATTTGCAAACCATCCCTTGGCACACTACCTCTCTCACACTTCACCCACCACCCACCACCATCACAACACCATCATCCATTGTCCATCATAGAGTGTGTGAGTCGTCTCGGGATCCAAGATTGATCGTAAGAGTTCTTGACAATCAAAGGCCATGTTTGCCTAAGTCTCTTACATCACTTGGTGAAGACAAGTGTCTAGTGTAATACTTTTTATTTTTAATCTTTTCGCACTTTTTACTTGGTTATGTATTAATGACTTTAATAACTAGTTTCTTATATTAAAGGTGATTCTTCCTTATCGTTTGTCCGTGGTGTCTTGGCATTATTTTACTGTCTATATAAAATAAAAGATTTTCACCATTCATATCTCCACGGTCTATATGGAGGTATGTTGGCTACCTGGTCGGGGGTTAAGGGAACGGTTTGGTAAGAGTCTTGCCTTGTTCAGTGTATAGATCCTGCAAGGACCTGGGTCAAATTTAGTAGGACCTCCTTCAATACCCACCGGTATTGGATGGCGGGGGTCCAAACTCTTTGATCCCCTCATATGTAAGCTACTATTAATACTTTAAGCCGGCTACTTAGGACTGTATCCCTGCTGACTCAGACTACTTAGCCGAGGGTAACGTCACCTTCAAAAGAGGGGCCTACCATAATATGCATTAATAACTTAATTAATTTTCTTTCAATAATCCGACCCTTTAGGATTGTATCCTTGCTGACTCAAACTACTGGGTTGAGGGTAACGTCACCTTCAAAAGAGGGGCCTACTACAATAACTAAGATAATCCCTTAAAAAGTGCAAAAGTGCGGAAATAATCAAAGGTTACACTAAACACGAGTCGGAGCCAAGTGATTCATCTTGTCTATCTGTTTTTATTTTTATTTTTCAGCATTTTAGTTAGTTTTTATTTTTCCAGTTTAAAACCTTTTTCTAACTTTTTGATTTGATTAGTCGTTGAGGATAAACCGGTATTAAAAGCTCTTGTGTCCTTGGACGACCTCGGTATCTTGCCAACACTATACTACGCTCACGATGGGTGCACTTGCCCATATGTGTGTTTGGTGTTAGTAAAATATCGTGTTTTATAAATTTAAAACTTGACTAATGTGTAAAAAGGGCTTAAAATATACTTAAATTTATATACACACCACATACGCATCAAGTTTTTGGCGCCGTTGCCGGGGACACAAGGATTTTAAGAAAGTTTGGAATCAACGGCCTAATCGTTTTTCTTATTTTTCTATTTTTTTAGGATTTTTCTTAATTTTTCAGCTTCTGCAGAACTCAGCATGGGCCGTGCCCGCTGAACACGCCCCGTGCCCAATCTTTGGAACTGGCAATCCTGTTTTAAGTCAGACAGTAAGCTTAACACGGGGCCGTGCCCACTCAAGACGCCCCGTGCCCTAGTTTCAGTTACTGAAAACAGAACCGTAAGATCCCGACGGTTGGTAATTTCTGACCCAAACATGAATGATACTGATATTTTTTACTTTCGGCTCTCTTATGGTACGTGGTGTCAAATATGTGGTGGTTCCCATAAAGAATTAGAATGTTATTTTCTAAATTATAAGCCCCACTATATAGACCCATTATTTTCCTGTAGCCTTAAGAGGGGCGAAAGTAAAAATAATCCCTATCTCTCCCTCGAATGCTCTCAACCGGATCTTTTAGGAGAAATGCTTCTTGATGAACTATTTCAAATGGAAGATCTAATTCTTAATTGGTTAGAAGAACTTAGGATAGATTTCAATAATTTATCTCAAGACGATAACCAAGAAGAATTGTTGGGATCGCATTCAAACAACTTCGTTGTTCCCGATGTTACCTCTAACTCTAGTGAGGACTTGAGCGATAGTCATCCCTGTGTCGATTGTGCCGTGAAGGACTCCCCATCGACTTCGTTCGATGCATACATAGACCTGAGCGATTCGGCATACACCTTCTTTAACGAGAGCCCAAGAAAGGGTTGGACTTGTCCACCTACATATAGCATAGGAATCACCCTCACCGACAACCTCTTGCATTATCGTCTTAATCTAGAGCAATTAAGGTATCTTAGGCACTTTGGGGTTGTTCCATCCAGTAAGGAACCACCCGATCCGGATAAGTTCCTTAAAAATAGACAAACTTCATAAACAGCCTTTCGAAACGGGGCCGTGCCCAGGTCAACACGCCCCCGTGTCCACCAAAAGATTCCTTTCTGACTTTTTGTCAGAATACGGACAAAATGTGTCAGGATCTTGCCTGCACACGGGGCCGTGTCCAGCATGCTGTCGTTTTCTATTAATGCAACCAAGAATCCTGCACATTTGGACCATCCAGGGACAGAGATTTGAAAGGATCTTCTCACCTACAATCCTAGGTATTTTCTAAAAGAAGGTTCTAACAACCATCTTGTCCTTTTCTCTTTTATCCATTGCCTTCTTCTTCTTCATCTTTCTTGTCTCAACACCTCCATTGAAGCTTGTTCTCAAGCTTTATTGTGTTGATTATTAGATTTTTGTCCAAGGAATCTTGTTAAAAATAAGTTGTGCAACATTGTTTTAAGTTATTTCTGTTCAAAAATGCTTCATAAGTTGGAAAAATAATTTAAAACTCCAAGATTCTTTGTTTCAAAAATCCGCAGAAAGGTGAACACGGGGCCGTGTCCGATGTACTGTTTCATTAAAATGAACTATTTTTAGTTTGTTTTCGTAGAATGTCTAGTCAAAACAGTGGAACTTCTTCTGCGCACTCCAGAAACAGTCGAAGGGAGAGAAGGTCATCAATTGAAGCAACTCTCGTACTTTACGTAATGGTATTACGTGAAGCTCTTGACGAGATGACTTCGGTAGAGGAGGTCCTAATAGACCGTATAAATTATCTTACGGTGGGGTTGGAAAACAGTTTTCATGAAATAAACCTCTTGCACCAGAGGTTAAATATTCTTGTAACACCTCCTATGGAACCAATCATCCCTCAAGAAGATTGGAACCTAGCACTTGGAATCAACAATCCTACCGGTTGGGATGACATTCTAGCGGAACCTCCTCTTGAAGATCTACAAGAAGTCTCGGTGGAGGTTGCACCCCCTCAAACTAATGCCAATGAGCCCGCCTTTCTTCTCCCTAGGGAGATAGAAGAGTGGCTCGCCGTAGTGTGAGGGACCCATGCCCGGAGAAAGAAGTTTTTCAAGCCACATCTAACCGAGGGAATTATCTTTTCGGAAATTTTGCTAATAGAATAAGTAGTAGGCTAGAACTTCTTGGTTTAGATTTCTTGTGTTTCTTTGACCTAATTATCTAGAATTTTAACTTTTTAGGATTATTATGTAATTCTCTCTATGACTTAATGAATGATGGTTTTATGCTAATTTGGTGTTTGGATGATGTTGTAATGGATTAAACACACTCGGGATGGCAAAGGATAACAAGGGAAACTTGAACCAGCACCCCATGCACAAAAAACAGGGCCATCCGACAAAATTTTCTTCATCACAACAAGTTTAGCACGGGCCGTGTCCGCCAAACACGACCCCGTGCTGCACAGTCTGCAGAAAATGCCCAGTTCAGGTAAACTGGACACGGGCCGTGTTCACCCAACACGCCCCCGTGTCCAGGCTTCTGTTTCTTTTTACACCTTTTTGTTACTGGCAACTGAACACGGGGCCATGCCTGGACACCACGGGGCCGTGTCCAGACGTCCAGTAACATAAAATTTTGCTTTTTAACAACTTTTTACACACTCAATCAACCTAAAAACTTATTTTTGGGACACATTGAGGACAATGTGTAATTTAAGTGTGGGGGGATGCTAAAACCTTGAATCTTGCAAGTGCTAATTACAAGCCTTACACAAAACTCTATTGGAACCGCTAATCACCCCAAATTTTTTCAAAATTTTTTCATTTTTTTTACTTGTCTAGGTTTAATTTGGTAATTTCAAATTCTATAAAGGTTATATTTTTACAAATTTACAACCGATAGCATCGTGATAAAAAGAACCAACATAAGAAAATTATGAAACGACATGACAGACTTAGTTAAAATTTGATTATATATACTTGATCACATAAAAACCCATTCCCACAAAAGTGAGTTTTGAGCCTTTATTGAGCATACAAATACATATCTTTAAACTAAATGCTCATTTTTCGTTTCTTGTGTGAATAGCCGCTTGGTTCTTACGACTCTAGAACTTGCCACGGCGATACATTCCCGGTCCTTACCAACTTAAACCCTAGTAAGTAAATGATGGAGGCATTAGGACTAACCCTTTTTATTTCTACACCATTATTTTTTTTACCACCTACCTAAAATCCCCCTAGTTAACCCCTTTGAGCCTAAACCTTTTCATTTCTTAACCAAAAAACAAACACCCTTTTTACCTACCAAAACCTTTTTATTTTTAACCTTTTGTTTTAGTAACAAGCTCATTTTTCTTATGACTTTTAAAAAAAAAAAATGTTGATGATGAAGCAAAAGAAATAAACAAGCAAGTTCATCAAAAATAACTTTGTTTGAATAATAGCTTCATCAAAATAAAAAAAAATTGCAAAAATAAAAAGTCTTACGAAAACCGATGCTTTTTACGTTTTTCGCCCTTTTCTACTAACCACTAACCCAACCACCTACCTTTAACCCAAGCCTAACCCTTCACCCAAAAGGCCTCTTGATATTTACAAAGGTTTATAGTTAAAAAGGAGGAAGATTGATTGCTTGGCAAGCCTATGGTAGGAGTAAGTTCCATGCCGCTCTCGAGTGATTCACTAAAATACATCTTCGGCCGAGTGTTGAGTGATCCCCCGTGAGGTATGTGAACTTGTATATAAATGGAATTTAAAAAAAAGGCATGTTATGCCCTAATAAGTAATTTATCTTATGTAATGTTTTAAATAAATCATAACGAATAGGATTGTAAATAAATAAAAATAAAAACTTAATAAAGAATCTTGGAAATCCCGACACTCTATGACAAGCCCAAAAACCTTCTCTTCTACCCATTCCATTTGGGAATGTAAAACCACATTATAAAGAGTTTTGCTTGAGGACAAACAAAGATTCAAGTATGGGGGTATTTGATGTGCACAAAATGCAACATATAAATTACATCAATTGTGGCATAAAACTAACCCTTTTTTAGTACTAATGTTGGAAAAAGTGTGCTTTTGTCTTCCTTTTGTATTTTCAGGATTAAATGAGTTCAAATTAACAAAAGAAGCAAAAAGGCAGCTAAATCTAACTTAAATACAAGAAAAGGAACAAACGTGGAATGCCCGACCTCCCCAACAATATCTTCCCAAGCAAAACAAGAGAACAGAAGGCTGAAAACGCCCCGTGCTCAGTGAACACAGGGGCGTGCCCAAGTGCCAGCATAAAAGACAAAGCTATAGAAGCTTCTATCGCTCACCACGGGGCCGTGCTCAGCGGACACGGGGCCGTGGTCAACTATAAGATTCGCAGAATCCAGGCAAATCTTGATAGTACAGATATGCTTCTGCACACGGGGGCGTGGTCAACTAATGCAGACAAACTGCAATTAATGAAGACAGAGAAGAGGATGGACACGGGGCTGTGCCCACTGGACACGGGGCCGTGTCCGAGCTGTTGTTCAGGCTACAAATAGGGGTGCTTGGCTCATTTGCAAACCATCCCTTGTCACACCACCTCTCTCACACTTCACCCACCACCCATCACCATCACAACACCATCATCCACCACCATCATCCATTGTCCATCATAGAGTGTGTGAGTCGTCTCGGGATCCAAGATTGATCGTAAGAGTTCTTGACAATCAATGGCCATGTTTGCCTAAGTCTCTTACATCACTTGGTGAAGACAAGTGTCTAGTGTAATACTTTTTATTTTTAATCTTTTCGCACTTTTTACTTGGTTATGTATTAATGACTTTAATAACTAGTTTCTTATGTTGAAGGTGATTCTTCCTTATCGTTTGTCCGTGGTGTCTTGGCATTATTTTACTGTCTATATAAAATAAAAGATTTTCACCATTCATATCTCCACGGTCTATATGGAGGTATGTTGGCTACCTGGTCGGGGGTTAAGGGAACGGTTTGGTAAGAGTCTTGCCTTGTTCAGTGTATAGATCCTGCAAGGACCTGGGTCAAATTTAGTAGGACCTCCTTCAATACCCACTGGTATTTGATGGCGGGGGTCCAAACTCTTTGATCCCCTCATATGTAAGCTACTATTAATACTTTAAGCCGGCTACTTAGGACTGTATCCCTGCTGACTCAGACTACTTAGCCGAGGGTAACGTCACCTTCAAAAGAGGGGCCTACCATAATATGCATTAATAACTTAATTAATTATCTTTCAATAATCCGACCCTTTAGGATTGTATCCTTGCTGACTCAAACTACTGGGTTGAGGGTAACGTCACCTTCAAAAGAGGGGCCTACTACAATAACTAAGATAATCTCTTAAAAAGTGCAAACATGCGGAAAATAATCAAAGGTTACACTAAACACGAGTCAGAGCCAAGTGATTCATCTTGTCTATCTGTTTTTATTTTTATTTTTCAGCATTTTAGTTAGTTTTTATTTTTCCAGTTGAAAACCTTTTTCTAACTTTTTGATTTGATTAGACGTTGAGGATAAACCAGTATTAAAAGCTCTTGTGTCCTTGGACGACCTCGGTATCTTGCCAACACAATACTATGCTCACGATGGGTGCACTTGCCCATATGTGTGTTTGGTGTTAGTAAAATATCGTGTTTTATAAATTTAAAACTTGACTAACGTGTAAAAATGGATTAAAATATACTTAAATTTATATACACACCACACACGTATCAGGTTGATTGAAAGATTTGAGAGTCATGAGTTGGAAATCAAGAAAATGAACAAAGTGAACAACACCCCATATCAACAGAATGTCGTTCTCTACTACAGGGGTAGTATGATTCCGAAAACCACTTCACCTAAAACTGCATTTTCTGCTGAAAGTTCAAACACGGTGACCCAAGAAAAGCAAAGCAGCAGTTGATCGCCCAGCAGTGGTTATCATGGAGGATCTTCTTCTTCTGTTCCAAGGAATCAGCAACAACAAAATCTTTCAAAAAATATGTTTCAATGTAACATCGCTGTGAACCTGAAAAACGCTCAAAACTTCAATGACGAGACAGCGAAACAACAAATGGTGTTTCTTGCTTCGATCTTAGAATCATATGAAACTCTGGTCGCTGGAAAAATTGGAAATACAAACCTGACAAAAGAAGATTATTACCAGATTGATCCCGAAGAGATGGAATTAATCGATATATGCTGGTGTATGGCTAGTGTAATCCGAAGAGCGCAAAGGTTTATGGAGATCACGGGAAGAAATTCCATTGGAGGTCCTTTGACAAAACTGGGATTTGATAAATCCAAAGTGACGTGTTTCAAATGTAAACAAAAGGGGCACTTCAAACGGGACTGCAGAAACTCAGCAGCGGATGAAATAGCTAATCCTTTTCATGACGACTACTATAAGAAAGCTGTTTATCACCGAAATCGCGAAGAGCCGCCCAAAATGAAGCAAATCGAGGAGACTCCAAAGGAGAAGTCGAGAGCTTTAGCTGTGATTCAAGATGACGAAGGTTTCGATTGGAGTGAGTTCTTACCAGAAGATTGTGCAGTTGACTTTGCATTTATGGCACAAATTCATCCACATAAAGATACACGAACTGAAGAGCAAAAATACAACTATCGAGAGATGTTAGCTTTACATATGAAGGATAAAATCTACACAACTTGGAAATAAACCAAAAAAGCAAACAGATGGGATCCGAATCGTGAATGCTATTTGGATCCGAAAGGCAACATCATTGTAGAACCTTCATCAGTCAAAGTCGAAACTCTCATAGAATCTATAAAGCAAGAAAATGAACAGAGAGAGAGAGATACTGCAAATAAAGCCGAAGAAGAAGAGCTAAAGTCAAAGAAGATAGATGAGGGGATCATCGATACTACAAAGGAAATGACGGCAGAAAACCTGACGAAAATGGCCAATAAAGTGCTTATGGCAAAGGAACTAGAGGTAGATTCCAAATCTGCGTCTAAGTCAACAAGCAAGGTCAGTAGTAATGGTTCAACCAGTGAATCAGGTAAGACTGATTGCGCTAAAACAGAGAATAATTGCAAAAATTGCATGAAAGAATGCAAAGTTTGCAGCACACATGCGTATCTCACAATGAAAAAAACCCAAGATCTGGTTGAGAAAGTCGAAATGACTGAAAAAGGTATTTTAAATCGAGGTAAACTTCTTAGAGCTTCAAATGAGAGAATCAATGGATTAACAGAATGGATTGAAAAAGATAAAACTGACGTTGAACGTTTTAAGAAAGAAAATGAGAAACTAATTCTTGAAAACAGAACCATTTCTGAAAATTATGAATAATTGAAAAGAACAGTGAAAGATTCTGATGAGCGAAATGGTAAAACTTACAAAGAAAATGTTCATTTGTCTGGAGTTCTTCAGGAAAAAGAAAGACAAATCAACCAGCAATTGGACGAGATCGCAAGTCTTAAGCTTCAGTTCCAGGAAGCTAAGATTGAAAATGAAAGAATTAATCTGAAATTGAACAGTTACAACTCCGCGAGCTTTGTTCTTCAACACATAGTTCCCAAACCTATTGGGAAGAACAAAGCTGGTGAAGATGTATACTTGGATGGAACGGGGGTGGGTTATCATCAAGTTCCACCGCCAGTGCTAAACAATTTTTCAAAGAAACAGTCCGGGTTGGATAATATTTGTGAAACAAGTGAGAAAACAGATGCTGAGAAACTTCCAGAAACAATTGATGTCACATTCACTTCATTGTCTGATGAAGATAGTGTTCAGTCTGAAGTCGTAAAAAATATGGTTGAAAACGTTTTAAAATCAGACAGTGATTCGACTGAAGATGAGGAATGTTTTCTGAACAACTACATTCCGAAATCAAAATCCCAAAACAACTCAAATGATGAACTTACTCTTGTCATGTACAAGATGTCTGGTTCTGATAAGTTGTATTCGGATTTTGAGTTCCTAATTGAAAATGTGAATGTTGACAAGTTGAAGAAAGTTTTCAAACTTATGGAAATTGATGTTTCTGAAATTGAAGGGTTAAAGAGTTCCTAAAGATTGTTGAACTTTGAACGTGATAAATCTTACTATAAGAAACATGTTGTACCACCCTGTTTTAACAATAACAACCAAAACAGATGTCGGGTGGTTATCAGGGTGGTAAGAATAATCAAAAGAGGAACATTCAAAACAAAAATTTGTCGAAAAGAAAGTGTTTGTTAAAAGTTCAAATTCAATTTCGGAACAAGAGTCGGAAATATTTTCAAAAACAAATGAAGAATTCTTTGCAAAGAAGGCTTCACAGCCTCAGACTGAAGGGGAAAGTAGGGATGTTGATACCCGCACGTGCTTCAAATGCAACGAAGTTGGACACATTGCACGAAAGTGCACCAACTCAAAACCTAAGTCTGTGGTTGTTGAGAATCCAAGAAAGAAAAATGATGTCAAAGGAAAAGCTCCAATGTTTGTTGAAAAGAAGATTTTGAAAAATGAAAACATCAAAGTCAAAACTGAACTTGTAAAACAGCCGGTAAAGAAACCTGATCAGTTTTACAAACGGGTCGCTTCTCCACAGCAAACTTGGAAGCCAAAATATGAGGTTAAGACATCGAGTGTTCCAAAACCAAAGGTTTCTGTTACTAAAAAACAATCATGTTCAACCAAACCAGTTAAGATGAATCTACCTTTGGATTTTTACAAGAAACTGGAAAAACAAACTTCGACCCCGCCAGGGAAGAAGTATGTTCCAAAGAAAGACCAACCATCTGGTCAACCTCCAAAAAATGATTTCTTTTTATATAAAGAGGTTGAGGTTGGATCTGAAGAAAGTCTTAAAATGAATGACAAAAATTTTCCACCATTATACACCACAACAACCCACATCAAGCTACCCGAGTCAAAAGAGGCTTGGGTTGCTTCAAAATCTAACTGAATGTTTGTGAAATGTGAAGGAGCTCCCGATATCTATCTCAAGGTGGATTATGGATAGTGGAGCATCCCGGCACATGACAGGGAGAAAGACACTGTTATATGATGTTAGAGGGCTCAACGGTGGATACGTCGGTTTCGCAGGAAATCAAGGAGGACGTATTATTGGGGAAGGAACGTTATCAAATGGTGTAATCACGTTTGAAAGAGTCAATTACATAGGAGAACTGGAGAATAACTTACTTAGCGTTTCTCAAATTTGTGATAGAATGTATTCAACACATTTCACTGACAGGGAATGTCTGATCCTGAAGCTGGGGTTTGTCATCCCCGAGGAGTGGATTATCATGAGAGCACCAAGGGTTAATGATCTGTAAGTATTGGATATGAGTGTTGCTATGACTACCACGGGTCAACCACAGTGCTTCGTGTCAAGAGCCACTGAAAAGGAGTTAGAGTTGTGGCATCGAAAGATAGGCCACATTCACATACGCAAGATGAACTACCTGGTGCATAATGATCTAGTTAAAGGTGTTCACTTGAAGAGTTTTCATCTTGAGGGGGAGTGTATCAGCTGTATAAAAGGAAAGCAATGGAAGAAATCCCATCCTGGCAAAAAGATGAACTCTGTCTCGAAGACACTAGAGAGACTTCACATGGATCTCTTCGGTCCTGTAAATGTCAAGAGCATTACTGGTGATCTTTATTGCCTAGTAGTCACTGATGACTATTCGAGATTCTTGTGGGTGACGTTCCTGAAGTCGAAAGATGAGACATTTGAGAGTTTGCTGAGGTTACTCAGGAAGATAGAGAATTTGTACCGAGCCCGCATACGCAGATTACGAAGTGACAACGGTACGGAATTCAAGAACAACAGAATGGAGGAATTCTGTGATCGACGAGGTATATTGCAAGAGTTCAGTGCACCTTATACTCCACAACAGAATGGAGTCGCAGAAAGAAAGAAAAGAACGCTGATCAAAACGGAAAGAACGATGCTAGCTGATTCCAAGCTACCGATTAATTTCTGGGCGGAAGCAGTATCGGCCGCTTGCTATACTCTCAACCGGGTACTTACTGTGAAGAAGCACAACAAGACATGTTTCGAGTTGATCAATAATCACAAGCCTAATCTCGAGTATTTAGAGCCGTTCGGGTCTCCCTGCATAGTTCTAGATCCCGATGGCAAGTTTGGTTCAAAGAGCATAGAAGGTATCTTCGTGGGGTATTCAAGTCCACTCAGACGAGTCTTTGTTCCAAGTCTCAAAAAGATCATCGAAGCACAGCATGTTGAATGTCAAGGTTATACAATGCCTCCACAGAAGCCCACAGACTCATGGCGATTCAACTACGATGCTTTATGGGATTCATTCGAGTTAGAAGAAGAGCCAGAGTTCTTTGATGATTTGGATATTTTACGAGAATATGAAGCATCTCAGGAAAGATTTCCAGCAAGGTCTTCTACACGTCAACAACAAACTTCCAACGATGATGAAGCTGGTCCCAGTCATGCTGGAGAGAATAATGAAGCTCAGCAAACTCCGACTACTTCGGAACGAGAACCTGCACCTGAAAATCAGAAGACAGTCAATGATGAATCAGAATCTAATGATAGACCTACTTTTGACCGTGGTGATTCAGAATCTGAGGGGGAGCAAATCCAATCTTCAGATCAGACAGTTCTTGACAATGAACATGTTGTGGATCAGAATGTTACTAATTTGGAAGGCGAGGTGGATGTTCCTGGTGAAGTTATGCCAAGAACTCTTTCATACCATCCAGAGGAGTTGATAATAGGAGAGCTGCAGTCAGGAGTTCGCACCAGAAGCCAGATTGACCATGGCCTTACTTGCTTTTATACTAAAATCGCTCCATTACAAACTGAATTCTCACTCAGTTGCTTTATCTCGCAGATCGAACCGCGAACCTACAAGGAATCACCGACAGAAGAATCATGGGTCAATGCAATGCAAGAGGAGCTGAGTCAATTCGAGAAACTTGGTGTATGGAAGCTTGTGGATCTGCCTGACGGACACCGAAAGATAAACACAAAATGGGTGTTTAAGTGCAAAAGAGACGACTGAGGAGTGATTGTCAGAGACAAAGCTCGACTCGTAGTCCAAGGTTTTAGTTAGCAAGAGGGAATAGACTTCACAGAGGTTTATGCTCCAGTTGCTCGACTTGAAGCCATCAGAATTTTCCTTGCTTTTGCTTCATGGAAGGGTTTTAAAGTATACCAGTTAGATGTCAAATCGGCGTTTCTATACGGAAAGGTGAAAGAGGAGGTATATGTTGGTCAGCCACCGGGCTTTACCAACCCAATCCACATAGACAAGGTCTACTTGCTAGACAAAGCGCTGTATGGTTAGCATCAGGCCCCGAGAGCCTGGTACGAGACGCTCTCTCAACACTTGCTTGTCAACAGCTTTATTCGAGGAAAAGTGGATGCTACCCTCTTCACAAAGGAAGTCGATGGGCACTTACTGATCATACAGATTTATGTTGATGATATAATCTTTGGGTCAACAAACAAAGAACTCTGCAAAGATTTAAAAAAAGTGATGAAGCAGAAGTTCGAGATGTCGTCAATGGGTGAGATGAAGTTCTTCCTAGGGCTTCAAGTTGACCAAATGCCTGAGGGAACTTCCATTCATCAAACGAAGTACGTTTACGATGTTCTGGAGAAATTTGGGATGTCTGAAACGGCTCCAATATCCACCCCATTAGCAACCAATCATGGTATTAACCCTGATCTCACTAGAGAGAAAGTGGACGAGATATTATACCGCTCAATGATCGGTTCCCTGATGTATTTGTCAACATCCAGACCCGACATCATGTACCTTACATGCCTCGCGGCTCGATACCAGTCAAGCCCTAGAGCGTCGCATATGTCAATCGTCAAGAGGATCCTATGCTACCTGAGAGGAACCCCAACACTGGGGTTGTGGTATCCCAAAGATGGTGACTTCACGCTCAAAGGGTACTCAGATTCTGACTTCGGTTGCTGCAAAGTTAATGCAAAATCAACAACTGCAGGATGCCAAATTTTCAGACCCCGACTGGTCACATGGCAATGTAAGAAGCAAACCTCTGTTGCTCTATCAACATGTGAAGTCGAGTACGTATCTGCTAGCAGCTGCTGCTCACAGATCCTGTGGATTCAGCAATAGATGCGCGATTACGGTTTGCAATTTCTTACTTCTCTTATATTTGTTGATAATGAGGCTGCAATCAACATAACGAAAAATCCGGTACATCACGATAAAACTAAACATATAGAAATTCGTAATCACTTCATACAAAATCCACACCGACGAACAAAAGGCAGACTTACATACCAAAGATTTTGATAAATCTCGTTTTCAATATCTTTTAAAATTGAATGGTATGAAGCTGTTGTCGGATGCGGAGGAGATAGTTGGCGTTGATGAGAAAACCACTGCAGATGATGTTGAGAAGCCGACTGCACTGGTTTATCATATTTTTAGTTGTTTTGGTATTTAAGGGGAGATAGATATATTTTTTAGAAAATACAAAAACAATAAAAATGCAAAAATCCAAAAAATGAGATATTTTCAAAATCCAAAAACAATAGAAAACCGGAAAGAGTTTGTGTAAAAAGAGGAAATGATAGTACATCAGCTAGACAGTTACAGTATGCTAAGGAAATGTAATATTTAAAAGCGTTAAGCAGTCTCGCTGATGATATGCTGATAGGTTTTACACACTTAGTAAACTGATTCGGGATATAAACATAAAATCATTTCTTGCTTATTTCGTGGGGAATATCACTCGGATATATAGGTAACTCCTGAAATCTTGTTTGAAAGGCTTTCTGTTTTTGACATACTAGGTCTATGTGCGTGATGATATATAGGTAACTCCTGAAATCTTGTTTGAAAGGCTTTCTGTTTCTGACATACTAGGTCTATGTGCGTGATGATATCTGGGGTATTATACTAGGACTTCTGATTTTACGAAAGCAATAGCCTAGTCCTCGTATAATACTCTGCATTGCTTTAAATCTTTAAAGCCTCCCCTCAGCATAAAAAATGATGAAACATTGCAAAATGCTAATCATGTGTTGTTGAAGAAAAGATCCCCAAACGGGATACATCGAAAGTCGAGCCATCAACTCTCTGTCTGAACGGAAGTTCTAACCTGAGCTCTCATGGCCTCGCACTACCCTTTACAGATATCATTATTGTACGTTCACCTGTAAGACTGAATATAGAAGTCTGAATACGAGAGTATATTCTGAGGTGGGACACGTGTTTAAGTTAAGCTATTAAAACACTAAATCGTATCCCGAATAAGTTGAAATGTGTGTGAAAATTTAAAAGGATCAGTATATCGGCAATCTAAGTGAATTGTTTAATTCTTAGTGTGTAGTCAAGCTCAATGGTACTTGTAACTTATCAAGCAGCTGATATGATCCTCTGACACACTCACCAAAAATATGTTTGTAAATAGTTTCCTTTACTGAATTTCATTTCATTTCTGTTTAGCACCAAAATCCAAAAAGATTTCATAGTGTTTCAGTCTAAACTTTTATAAAATCCCCAAAAGATTTTATTTTTCTGCTTTAGTTTTCCGACAAACCAAGGTAGACAGCTGATCTTCAGATTCTTAGTCATGAAGCAGAGCAGGAAGTTTCTGAACTGGACAACAGGGTTGGGAGCTAATCTTGAAAGGTTTGATAATCCAAAGTCAAAAAACAAGTTCATTAAGTTGACACTTGTAAAATTTTTTGAGGAAATATGTTTGAAAATTTTGAATAAATTGTCAGTTGTTTCGTTTCGGGTCAACCAAGGTCATTAACTTGGACTTGGTAGACAAATTAAGTGCCTAGGGTCATTAACTTGGACCTAGATACTTAAGTGGATTTCTAAAAACTGATCAAATCTGATAAAACGACAAATTGTTAAAAGAGTGGTGTTTAGATCGAATGGCGATCCGATCGGATGGCGATCCGATCGGATGGCGATCCAATAGGATGGCCATCCGAAACTTGGTCATGCCTATATATAATGGTCAATAGTCTTCATTCAAACCTTATTCGTTCGATTGACCATCCGACACTCTCTCAAACACTCTCAACTTTCTTGATTGATTTTCACTCTTTGGCTTTCCACTCTACATAGGATTGTTGGCTCACTCAACCTTCTCAATGGGAAAGGTAAGTTTACTAACTTTCATCGTCAAATTTTGATGTTTTTGATTATATTTTTGGTGTCGGCGGCTGTCGGACATAGATTCTTAGATCTAGGCTTTATTGATGATTTTTGGTAGAATCCAAACATAGGGTTTTGTTCACGGGCCTTAGATCTATAGGTTTACCGTCTCAATTTGTACAAAAACATGTTAGATTTAATGAATTGAAGGTTAAAGGGTATCGGCTTTCGGACCACTTAATGTCAAATTAAACCCAAACTAGGCCGAATTAGAAAAAAACTGAACATAGGGTTTTGAAAATCGGCAAAAAATTTACGTGAAAACATGTTCAATTTTGTCAAAAAGTTAATTTTTTTTTTATGTTCATAGGATATTCAAACTGTTCTTGATGTTTCATTGTTCGAGTGGCAGTTCGATCGGATAGCCATCCGAACCAATGCATATTTTATGTTTGATATATTTCTAAGTGTTTGTCTTGGAAATTGTGCCTTACTTGTTCACAAGCTATTTTGGAAAGAATGACATCTTGATCGGATGGCAATCCGATCGGATGGCCATCCGATCCAAAACACATATTCAATGTTTGTCTATTCTCATAAGCTTATCTGTTTGTCATTGATTGGCAATCCGATCGGATGACAACCCGATCGGACAACCATCCGATCCCCTTCACTCACTCACTCACTCACACAGTTTGTCTTGACAAAGGAGCTGATCTGTTTGTCACATGGATCGAGTGACAATCCGATCGGATAGCAATCCGATCGGATGGCCATCCGATCCAAATGCACATGACATATGATTCTGATCTTTATATGAGATGGTTCATCTGATCGGATGGCAATCCGATCGGATAGCCATCCGATCCTCAGTACTGATAGAGTGGAGTTCCAGAGTTAGAAAATTTTTGAGTTTTCAAAATTTTTGTCACTTTTCACTTTGTGTCTCGAACCTTTATGCAAACTCTAACGTTGTATATTTTTGCAGATAAGAGCATCAAATTGGCATCATTCTCACAATGTTTACTGCATTTTGGAGGAAAACTATGAGAACATGGCACCGTATAAAGACATGGCGAAGTTCTTAAGAGAGAGCAGGGTTAACAAGGCCTTAATTGATAGAATGATAGTGTATGAATCCCATGTTAGAAGGTTTTGGAAATCGGCAAGGTATGATGAGAGTACAAAGATGATACATTCGGCAGTTAAAAAGAAAGACGAGAATGATAAGGATGTAGATGTTGAGATTAAGTTTAATGTTGGAGATTTAAGGAGAGTTTTGGATTTAGGAGACAATGATATCCTACCATTGTTCCTGAACGATTATGCAAAGGATTGTGGTTCAGAATGGGTTTTTCAGGACATGTGAACGGCAAATATCTTAAGTCCATGTTTAGCAGACCATACAAATTCCTAATTCATTGTATCGTGCATGCTCTATCACATCGAAAGGGAGCTTATGACGAGCCGTCGGATTACATAATGAACATTATCACATGTCTAGTTTTGAATAGGCCATATAATATTTCTCAAGTGCTGTTTGAACATCTGGTTGATAATATCATGGGTGAGAAGTACATAATGTATCCCAGGTTCATACAAATGATGATAAATGATCAAGTGACAGACCTTCCAAAGGATCCTGCTGATGTAATGAATTTCCAAAACATGAAATGCGATACTTTGAGTAGATTAGGTCAATACAAAGGTTTGAAGAAAGATGAAACAGAGCCTAGGGCTAAGCGTATGATATGTAAGATTGCAAATCCTAGATACGTTGCACCTGAGAACGATGCTTGGAGGCATAATAATAGCAACTCAGAGAACGAGGATGATAGTCTAAGGGATATGCATGAGAAGAAACTTAGATATTGGTTTGTGAAGGAGGGAAAGAGGAAGAGAACACCAAAGGCCTCCCCAGCTGTATCTACTCCTAAAGTTTCAACACCGAAATTGTTGTTAAGGATATAGTTAAAAGGGGGAGTGATATGAAAAGTTAGATTATTAAAATTTTACATCTTACTAATGAATGTTTTAACGATTGTTTTGCAGGGCCTTCAAAGAAACCTACACCAATACTTGTCGATGAGACAGTGATACCTCCAGGAGGTGTTGAATTGTTAAAGGATACCTTTGAAAGCTACTTGAAAAAGAATGATGAAGCTGAAGCTGAGAAAGCTGCTAAAGAAACTGGAGCATCATCAATGAAAGATCAAACAGAAAGTTTAAAAGAAAAGGTTGTTGAAAGTGTTGTTCATTCAGATCCAAGTGACGCTGATGATGAATCTTCTGATATAGAATCTGAAGTTGATAAGTCAAAGATAGGGGTTGGAAAAGTTACATTGAAAAAGAAGTATCAAAAGAAGAAGAAAGGTTCAGACGAAGAGGATTCTACTTATATTCCAACATATGATGAGAAAAAGAAACAACGAAAGAAACGTAAAGCTGTTCAAACAGGAGTTCTTCCAAGAAGCGTCAGAGCTAGAAAGGGATCTGCTTCTGTACCTGAAATTCAAAGTGGAAAAAGTGAAAAGCATGTGATAACTTCAAAGGGTCCTGAAGCTGTTAAAGATCAAACCATTGAAGTTTCTAAGGTTCCAGAGGTTCAAACAGAAACTATTCCTGAAGTTGAGGTTCAAAGTGTTGATAAGCCTGAAGCTGAGAAAGAGAAAGCTCCAGAAAGTCCAGAGTTTGTAAGAATAGAGAAAAAGGGTGCTGATGATGCAGAGACGTCAAAGCCAAAGAAAACTGTTCTTCCTGATCCATTTGAAGGTTTTCCTAACATTCATGGTGAACTCAAGGATGATATTCTCCCTGATGAAGAATTTGATATGTTTCATGATGCAAAAGTTCAAGATCTAAAAAAGAAAGTAAGTATTCTCGAGAAAGAAAAGGCAAAAGCTGAAGTTGATCATGATGAATTGAAGAAGCAGCTTGAAGAGATTACTAAAGTGAATGAAGAAATAAAGTCTGTTGTGATCAAACATGCGAAGAAGTTAAAGACTTTGGAAGAAGATGTGGATGATAATGCAAAGTTATTTGAGCAACTATCTGTAGAGATTTCTGATCTACATGTGAAGAACAAGAACTTGAATGAAACAAATCAGACACTACATCAAATGTTGGATGAACTTCACGAAGCGTCTGCAAATGAAATTAAAGTGATGAAGCTAGAAATTGAAGCACTTAGAGCAGACAAAACAGTGAAAGATGAACAACTTAACATGTTATACACAGTGATGGAACATCATTTGGGCATCAATGTTCAATTTATCTACAACAATTTGGAGATCCAAAGGGTTGAAGAGCGAAGAGTTGCCAGGGAGAAAGAGTTGGCTCAAGATGCAACTTAGAAAAAGAAGGGTTTGGTGGTTGATACAGAAGAAATACTTGGTACAACAAGTCAACAAGTTCAAGGTGATGTTGAGATGGTTGATGTAGGGGCAAATGTTGAAGGTGAACACATGGAAGTAGATCAAGATCCAAGCTTCGTACTTGTTGGTGAAGCTACTCCTGTATCTTATAATTTTGATGATATTATTCGCCTTGTGCAAATTGAACAATGTAAAAGGAAGGTGAGAGAACCAGAAGTGAAGTTATTATGTTGGAAAGAAGAAGAAAAAGAAGAAGTAGAGGGTGAAGAGCTGAATGAAATTTTGGATGCTGTTGAGAATTATGATCGTTCATGGGATAACTACAAAGATGATGATGAAGATCAAGGCTCTATAGGGATTCTGATTGTGAAGCCATCAGTCCAACGATCGTTGGATGATTTTCAGAATGATGAAATCAACAAGCAGGAGGAGGATCAACACCAGGAGTCTTCTTCTTCTGGAAAACAACATACTGACCATGTATTCCTCACACAACCAAATGTTATATATATAAATGCTCCGTTTGAGGGGGAGATGGAGGTACCTAGGTCTAGGGATGAGATGTTGGAAGAATTGGGATTAGATGATGGAAAGTTTAAGTTTGATATTGAGGATGAGATTCCTTCGTCACCAGAAAAAGAGTATGAGTTCAAATATGTACATGAAGCTGATAATTTTCATCATGTCGAAGTTGAAGATTGTTCAGATAGTTCTAAGGAAGATACTCCTTTTCACTATTCTGGAGTTGATGATTCATTCCCAACACTTGCTGAGATGTTTAGGGAACATAATGAAGAGGAGATTAGAAGGAAAGTTGTGGAGAAAATAAGCACAGAAGGTATTCCTAGAAAAATTCCACGAGAAACATTGGTAGGAGAAAGAAATGGTTTAAAGTGATGCCCAATGAGAGGAAGTTCAGGAGACCTCTTCAGTATTTCACGCATAATGCTGATTTATCTTTGGGAGACATTCTTTCATGGGGTTATCTGGAAGATCTGCAAGTATATGCTATCAGACGGGAACTAGGGGTTCAATACTTTGAGTTTCTGTCAGACATTAAAACCCTCCCGTGGTGGGATGTTGAGGAGTTAGTGCAAACAAAGAACATCAAACAGTAATACTATGGCTTAGATGTGAAGCAGCATGATCAACATTTGTGTAACTACATTAAGTTACAGGCAAAGGAGAGATTTCCTGATTGGAAGCCACAGTTTCCAAAGCAAGTTGTCAAAATTTTGGAATAAGGGGAGAAGGATATTACTTTGAATATAAAGCCACCAAGATGTTTGAAAAACATGCCGCTACGTGCAATGGAACATGATTTCTATGAAGATTTTCAAGGTTGGATGTATAACCAGAGCACATCGGAAGCGGTGATTTCTCTTTTTGATAAGAAGACAGGAGAATCAAGGAGGATCTGTGTATTGGATCCTATGTGCTTAGTAAACTGCTCCAAGAAGGATATTGATTGCTTATTCTACAACAAAATTGTTTATGAAAAGCCAGAAAAAGTTCAAGCTCAACAATATCAGAAGTTAGAGAATTTGTGCTACGCGAAAGACATCAACTCTGGCAGATACTGGAAGTCAAAGTTCAGAGATTTGGAGATTGATGAGTTCTTAAAGAAATATAAGCGCAGTCAAAGATTCAAGGAGATTGCTGATAAAGCAGCTGTTATTGGTCAAAGAAAGTTAATAAGACCACCACCAACAGATCAGACACCGTTCGAGGAGGAAGAAAACAAGATCCCACGGTGGGATTGAAAGCGCGATGGTGATCTTGAATACAGAAAGTACTGGAATGAAGTTGGTAGGCCGTAAAGGAGGAAGATGCTTGCCGAAAGAGATGAAAAGAGAAGACAGAAAGCGAAGGAAAGAAGACGCAACAGGAAGACAGATTGAAGACTATGCAGGAAGGAACTACAACTACATCCAAGGGAGAGTTTGTTAGTACATATGTCTGTAGCTTCCGTCTGCATCAAGTCTTATGTATTTTGTGCTGTGTATGTGTTTTTGTATATGTATGTACATGTATGTATTTGTATGTCTAGACATTTCAGGGAACGGCACATAACTGTTAAAGTGAAATCCGTCGGATGACCATCCGATCGGATGGTGATCCGGATGGGTGACACTATTTCCTTCCCTGATTGCCTATAAATAGCTGGTTAGTGCTAGTTGTTTAGGACCTTTGGTTGATCATTGTAGCGAAACTCTGTCTGTCTGACTTTCATCCGGTTCTTCTGTACTTTCACCATCAATCAATGAATTCAGACATGTTAAGCGTTGAAACTGTTGCTTGTGATTCTCCGACGGTGTCTAGGGATTCCGCACCTCGACATTGGTCAATTCTGCTACGTTCTACGACTAGAACAGATCCATCACGTGGCCTAACAATTGTTTTACAACACAAAGAGTACAAGTAATTATTTTTAGATTTAGAAGTAATGTAAGGCCCGAGTACGTTCCTATGTGTAGCATACTTGAAATGTCAATACCTGAAACATATGTGAAAAAAAAGGTCAACAATAAAGTTGGTGAGTGACATAGGTTTTGTTGGCCAAATTAATGGCAAAATGTTTGGTATTGCAATACATTGTCCAACTACACGAGTTGTCGAGTGAAAATAGATTTTTGTAGCCAATATATGGCAAAAAGTTTAGTATTACAATACATTGTTTTGATAATAAAAATTGTGACAAAAATGTTTTATAAATTGCAATATGATGAATACCAAGTAATTTTTGTGTTAATGAAAAGTGTACTTTGTTCTTTGTTTCTCTTGTACTTTGTCTCGTTGTAACACAGAATCATCAAGTGATTTTGGATAACGTTGCGAAGAGTAATATGATAAGAGCATTTATGTATAGGAAGTACTAGCGGCATATCCACCATGCCCTTATCGTATTACACTCGTCTCGTTATCCTAGATCACTCTAGATTCTATGTTATAACACCACATAACACATAAACACATAACACGGAATTTGACTAAGGACTTGTGAAAGTACTCTTAGAAATCCAATCAAGGATTTATAATAGTACTTTGAGTATCCTTTAAGGATCTAACTATTTATATAGGAAGATCCTACAAGGATTTGACATTTGTACTTTGTTTCATCAAAACCTAAAATCCTAAAGTGATTTGGATAACGCTATAGTGAGAAATACAATAAGAGCACTTATATATACGATGTACCAGCGGCGTATCCACCATGCTCTTATCGTATTACACCCGTTTCGTTATCTAAATCACTTACATAACTCTACACATAATTACTTGTTCTTTGTTTTGCTTCATACGTTGAAAAATACTCTTAGAAATCCAATCAAGGATTTAAAATAGTACTTTAAGTATCCTCTAAGAAACTTACTATTAATATAGGAAGATCCTACAAGGATTTGGCATTTGTTTCTTGTTTTGTTTCACACGTAGGAAAGTACTCTTAGAAACCCAATCAACGATTTAAAATAGTACTTTAAGTATCCTCTAAGAATCTAACTATTAATAAAGGAAGATCATACAATGATTTGGCTTTTGTTTCTTGTTACGTATCATAAGTTATATACACAAAAAGCACTTAGTAAACACATATGCAATACATATTATTTGAGAAAACGGTTAGCACATATGAATCACCCAAAATATTTGAAAATATAAAAGAGGGGACTATGTACTTACAGGTTTGCGTAGATGTCATGCCTAATCATGTCTAGCGAAGCTCAAGTGATTCAAGTGTTTCCTAATTATTCGAATAATTATTAGGTTAGTGTGTATTGTGGCTTAAATGGAAGAACGAATAGAATTAGGTTTATTAACCAAACGAGTGAAGGATCTCATGTAATATGGTTCATAGTACCTTACATTCTGATTAAAAGGTGTCTAAAGGTGTTTTGACCTGTTACGACTTGTTAAAGTGGTTTATGGCACTTTAACTGGCCGTATAAGTAACTACGGGTCCGGATGGTCAAATGAGTCCTATGACGAGTCCAATATGTCAAAACATGTACTAATAGTGTATGATTAGTTTATAAGTAAAAAATAATGATCATATATGTTTAAAACTATTTTATGCGAAAACGAGTATTTTCGACATTTTAAAAGTATTTAAAGTTGACTCGTCATTTGACTAACCAACGATATGACCATAAGGTATAACCTCAGAGGGTTATTCCCTATATTACTATGGTCATATAAATGGGCTTGGTCGGATCCTAAGGTTGACCAAACGGGTCAGATTTGAAAGTCAAAGTGGAAGTTAAACCGCTCGATTTTCGACTAAGAAATAAGCGCTAAACTAGAAATGACGAGCTAGACATGTTAGAACATGTCTAATTTTGTTATAAAACTGATTTGGTGTCAAAACATTAAGTTTTAATACCCGAAAACTCTTCCGTCGTAAAAATGCATTTTTTACTTTTACTTCGTAAAAGTTTGACTCGTCATTTTGCCTAGTAAACATGATGATCAAAGGGTGTAATCGCAAGGGATTAACACCTTCATTATTACGATCATGTAGCAAAGTTCAGTTTGAACTTTGACTTGACCAAAATGGTCAGAACCGAAAGTCAAAGCAAAAGTCAATTTGCTTGACTTTTGGCTCATAACTAGCCAAATAATGAAAAAGACTTGGAGAAACACTTACAAGTGTTAGAAGAGGAAGATTAGAACTCAGGTAGGAGGCCTCAATTGCTGAAGCAAGCTCCAAATGAGTTTAGAGATGGAGAAAAGAATGGTGCAAGTTCAAATGGTGAACGGGATCACCTATTTATACTAATTTGGGATCAAGGAGAGCTTGACAAGTGTTATGTGAGGTGTCCTAAGGTTGCTTAGTGTCATAACAAGTCTCAAGACCAGAATTAAGGTGGCAAAGATCGTTCTAGGTGGCATTGTTTGGTGAAAGGTAGCAGAACTTTGAGAACAAGCAAATTTTTGCTTCTGGGCACCCCTTACGGACCGTATGGACTTAGGTCTTACGGTCCGTAAGGCCTTCTGATAAATAAGTTTCACTTTTTGGCAGATTTGGCCCCCGGACTTGTATTTTCACTTGTTTGTCATTTTTAACCCTTCTAACTTGTAATTTAAGCTATATGAAGGGTATAAAGGCATGTATAACTCGGATTTTGTTTCGAAAATGTCATGAATACCGTTGTCCTCGATTGTACGATTACGTATTTTGTAAATAAAATATAAAATTTTATTAAATACGAAAACGATCGAAAGTGTACAACGGTTTTTTGTTTTTTTTTTTGCAAATGTTTCAGTCTCCCCTCCTTTAGTAAATTTCATCCCGAAATTTATCCATAGGAGACTGTTGGATAAGGTTGGAATGATTGAAAGGTGTGCATAGCATTAGATTCCAAAGATGCGGAGCATCGTTTGGTATTTGAAATTTGAGGATTCAAAGTGTGAGTAGTGATATACTAAGTATCTCAAGGTATTCTAACCTCTCACTAATTGTTGAGCTTGTATTCGATTCCTAGAGCTTATGAATTTGAAGGGAGTTGCCAAGTGCATGAAAGAAAATGGTTTTGTATGACATTATGTTATACTAAGGTAATTAGTGTTAATCTTAAACAAACAATTGTCTTGCATGGAAATCCAGGGTTCTAACTATGGTGCATATAAAGACTTATTAAGGATTTCCAAAATGATTTTATTATTCTACCAGGGCCTTCCAGTTTCACAACATATGTGGAAACAGGAATGATGGGTCTACGTTTAAGCCTAAGTTGACATATACACTCGGTTTCTATCGTCCCACGAGGTACATCCCATGTACCATGAGCATTCCATTCAAAGGGACGGGTCTTCACACCTATAGCGTTATAGGTCATCACCTTTAACGCTATAATATACTACCGATCAGCTCGATTAGAGTTAATGAATGTACTTGTTTCGGATATTGCACTTATTGCACACACAAGTAAGCAAATAACACACATGGGTCCAAGATAACATAAAATCTTCAAGTGATTTGAATAACGTTCCGATGGATGATACAATAAGAACACTTATATATAGGAAGTACCAGCGGCGTATCCACCATGTCCTTATCGTGTTATACTCGTCTTGTATCTAATCACTTTAGATTTTATGTCATCATACCTAACAAGGCTTACTATGATTTCCATGCATCGAATTTCATAATTATGTGTGCATCCACATAGCTCATCTTGTTAAGTGGGGAAACACAAACAATAGGGTCGAAGAAAATGTTTGAATTAAATAAGTTCCTCAACGATACATCAATAATTGAAGCAATACGTGTCTCATACTAGCAATAATGACATCATTTGTTTCACACTAGCCAAATTGGTAGTATGCTTTTCATACTAGCATGAATCGTAATACGTGTTTTGCATATAAACGAGTTCATAGTATTTGTAGAGATTGTGTTGACGCACTAGGGGCGATTACAATGGGAGAAACTACGAGATTAGCTCAAATTCGTAAAGAACATAATCCTCGAAGTCGGTATATAGTTCTATATTACACATACATGTATTCATATTGGAATTTGTAAATGAAATACGAATGACAACAGTGAGGAAAATTTCTTGAAATAGATGTGTCATTATAAAAACAACTGAGAGTTGTTCATGGTTTTTGGATGACAAACAGAAAATGTAAAGGTTTAAATGATTATAAGTGCTCTATCATCGACTTGAGCCACATTAACGTTGAACGCATGTTCATGAGCTAAGTCATCATTAGCAAGCCTAGGGCAGTTACGTTTGAAATGATTTGGATCATCGCAATTGAAACATGCTCCAGCTGGGTAGCGAGGGCGAGTTTGAGTAGGGGTAGCTTGGTTTTGGATGCGACAAATCACAACTAGATGGCCTAGAAGACCACAAATTGTACACTGACGACATGGAGAGTTAGCTTGCCTAGAAGACCACAAATTGTACACTGATGGCATGGAGAGTTAGCTTGGTGGTGATAGTTGCAACGACTGCACAAAGGTTGTTTTCCAAAATAAAATCTCCTAGTGGGTGGTGGAGCCACCTGGTTAGGAGCCACATGATTAAGTGGAATTGGTGCGATAACTGCAAAATTATTTGAAGCTTTATGTTCCTTAGAATTTTTGGAGGGTTCGACTTTCACTTCCGTTCGTTTCCCTTGGGCAGCCTTATGAGGTTGTTTCATACCACCCTTGAGAAAAAGTTTTCCTTTCCTGACTTGTGAACCAGTTAGGGTTGCGGCTGGTTCGATAGCCTCCCTAACAGTAGCTGGTTTGCTGCCAATGATAATATCTTGGATCAGATCAGTAGGCCATCAATATATTATTCAATGGCCTGATCTAAGGGTGTGACCATAGTGGGACAGAGTAGGCTCAACTCTTCGTACCGATCAGTGTAGGCACGATTTTCACCACTATCTTATTTAAGGTCATAGAATTCAGTTTCAAGAGCCCTCATCTCATTATATGTATGTAATTCTTTCATCATAAGATTCCTAAATTCTTCCCAAGTTAACGCCATGGTTTCTTCCACCCCGCGATCCCTCATAATTCCATTCCACCATGTGAGTGCTCTCTTTTGAAAGACACTAGAAGAAAATTCTACCTTTCGGTCATTGGAACAGTGACAATGGCAAAAAGACTTTCGATACTTTCAAACCATTGTAGGAGTCCAGTGGCCCCCTCAAACCCATAGAATTTATTGGGTTTAGCCGAGTTGAATTGCTTGTAATTACAAGGTGTGGGTGCATTGTTGTTGTTATTACTGCATGCATTAGCTTGGTTGACCTGAGTCAAAAGAGTTGGGAGTATTGCAGCTATTTGTTGGGCGATTATAGCAGCCAATTCCGACATTTAAGTATTGTTGCGTCGAGGAGGCATCTTTTGAAGAAAATAGACACAAGTGATAAATAGACGAGTGAGATTTACAGGAAAAATCATAAATTTAAAATGATATACCGTAATGAAGTGAAAATTTTGATTGGTATATGTTCAAAAATCTTTATAAAAATTTGTTTTCAAAAATAAGGAATACATGATAGATGAGTCTTTATAAAAATTTTGGATGAGAAAATACAAACCAAGTTAATGGTTTATTTTATAAATTCTTTATCTTTTAAAAATTATTTTTAAGACATATAATATATTTAATTGAAGCATTAAAATAGAGAAAAATGTGTAGATAATAATTTTTTTTTCATCCGATTGAAAAAGATTTTATAAATATGAGAGAGAAGTAAACAAAGGAGTGTACTTGCGAAGACAATAGGATTACACAGAGTTGTGAGGTGAAATGTAATTCGTTCTGAAGGTTTTGAATATAAACATATTACCGAAGGTAATATGGTGGAGCAATGACACAAGGGTCGTAATGTTTTGAAAACGTTCGACTAATCAAGGTACATGGGTTTTCATAATGTTTTGGGAAGACATGATTTAGCCTATAAGTGGACACTCACCTCAAGAGTTCCAAGATTTTGATGAGATTTTTGGAAAATAAACATTTGAGGCATAAAGTCTAAGGATTTAAGATAAATCATCTAAGGTTAGATGATTTGTAAATTATAGGATAGTTTTGGCAAGAATAAGGATGAGGATGGGGATTAGGATAGAGATCCTAATGATAACTCATGTTTGGGTCCCTAGGAAGGTTATAGTGTGACACCCGACTATCTAGGTTGTACCGTACAAATGTAACACATGTCATGAATAAATAAAAAGGTTGTATTTGACTGATATTGATATTTATATGTGATATTTGATGTGTTGGTAAATCCAAACATTGATAAAAAATTATGTTGGCAACAATAAGATAAACGCTTATCGCGCAACGAACAAAATGCGAAACGAACGTCGGTGACCACCCGATCAATGTTAAAATCCTAAAAATAATATGTTATGATTAGAATGGAATTTTAATCATGTCCAGAAGAAAAAAAATAAAATAAAACGCTAAGAAACTCTATTTTTCGAGTTTGAGCACGTAGCGCGCGATACTGTGCGTATCTGACAAAATACTATCAACGCAGCCAGTCAAGGCAACTGGTAATTATTTCAGTAATATTTTAGTGAGATTATTTTTATAGAATGATAAAAATAATTTAAAACGCACTAAAACGGGATTAAAATGCTAGATAAAATACCCGGTGTCTAGTAAAATACCAGTTTTTAACCAAGATTATATATATATATATATGCATATGTATACGGATATATGTATGTATGGGGACATAGGTGGCGGCTAGAATGCCCACCTCTCCCTTTCATGTGCCAAGTGTTGGTCTTGGAAACTCCAAATAATGATTAAGCCTTTTCAAATTCTTCCAATATCTTGCATAAACCAAGAAAACAATCAAACTCAATCTCACACTCTCTCTCTCTAAAAGCTACGGCTGAACATCCCCTTGCACACCTCCCTCTCTAAAAGCTACGGCTGAACATCCCCTTGCACACCTCCATCTTCATTTTCAAATTTTTTCTTGAAGATCTAAGTCCATTCCAAGAAGGTTTCAAGGTGTTTTGAAGATCCAAAGGTGTTTTCAAGGTGAAACAAGCTCCAAACATCAAAAATCTTGTCAAAATCCACAAAAATATTGAAAGGTATAAATTTATTTTCAAATCACATTCTTGATTTTTAGTGATGATAGTGATGTTGGAAGGTTTCTCTTGAACTTAGAATTAATCATAAACTTGAAACTAATAATGAATGAGATTTTAAACAAAGTAAAAATGGGTGTGTATATGTATGTATGTATGTCCGAATGTTGTATGAGTGTGTGTATTTAGTTGTGTTTTCATTTTTGTTGAATGATTCTTGTTTGACATGATTCTTGAAAGATTGTTACATGCATGAATCAAAAAGTGTCATAAAAGAATGTTCTAAAAAGGGTTTTGTGATTTGAGATGATTTTGTTAAAAAGTGAACTTTTGGAAGTTCATATATGTATGTATATATGTCATGTATACATATATATGTATGCATGCATGTAAGTTTTTGTCACATGTTCATAAATGTAAGAATGTTTGCATTTATGTAAATATGATTAGATGATAATGGAATGAACATGTTATGATTTATATGGACATGGAATAAATATTCTCTTTGATGCATTTAAGATCATGTAGGATGATGATATGATATGGGTGCATTAGATGCACATATTTGGACATGCAAGTTGATATTTGATCATAAAAGGATGATTTGATAAAAACAAATTTTAACTAGATTCTAAACACTAAAAATATGAATATTTGAAGTGTTAAAATGATATAAAACTTTTTCATAAACGCATGTTGTACTGGGTGCTTTATGTGTTGTAAAATACGTGAAATCACATGATTTATGTGACTTACACAAAAACTGCACTAATCTGATTATAATCATCATTTTAATCAGTAAATAACATGTCTTGTGTTAAAATATCAAATCATCACGAGTTGTGTAACACCTCGTAAAACCGTGTCCAATGATGTGTTGACACGTGTACTAAACCCTAATAAAGTCAAACGTTGACTATGAGGGATTAATTTCATCAAAATCAAACACCTTGAATATGAAAGGACTAAAGGTGTCAGCATGCTTAAACTAAGCCTCTGAATGACCTTGCACGGTATTCCTATTCTCATATTAAGCCACTTGTTGGATACTCGAAAGCGTTTGAGATAAACTCAAAAGTTTGTGCATCGAAGGGTTAAAAGCGTCAACATGTTAATTCTTACCTCTGAGTGACCTTTTAACGAACCGAGAACTTCATGATGTTCGATCATACTCTTGAGAATACCAATAATGGCCGATTAGGGCTTTGATGCCGTTAAATGATAATACGCAAAAGTTGCGCGTTAAAAGGGTTTAAAGTGTCAACATGTTTAAATTATACCTCAGAGTGACCTTTTAACGAAACCCGAAGCTTAACGATGTTTGTTATACTTCCAAGAATACCTACAACTTAACTTGAAGGGCCAAATGTCCGAAATATGAAAGTTATTTCAAGTTATAAGGTCAAGGGGCCAATTATGTCAAGTTTAAAAACTTGAATTGCTGAACCATGAGGGGTCGCGCTACGCGACACCCTCCCCCTCATGTTGTCGCGTGACGCGACGGTATCATCTGGGTAGGCAGAATGTGCAGCTGTCCTTCTTCTTCCTTGTTCTCCAAACAAACCACTCTAGCTCCTACATTTCGAAACCATGAGCTTGTTAACTGTTTTTAACACCTGGTTAGACACTTGGGGTGATCTTAGGAGTCCCATAACACTTGGCATGATCCTAGGAAGTCATGCTCAAGTATAAATAGAGGCTCTTGTTATCCATTTTACCTTGCACCATTCAATTCTTTCTTTCTATCTCTTATGGGAGCTCCTGAGCAATTGGGAGCAGACTTTTGAGTTTTCTTCAGTCCATAGGACCACTTGTAAGTGTTCCTTTCGTGACTAGTTCTTTTATTTGGCTTTTAAAGCTGAAAAGTCAAGCGTTTACGATAAACACTTTAACTTTTAGTTAGACCTTAAACGGTCAAGCCATGGTTCGCAACGAACATGGCTACGTGATCGTAATTAGGTAGGTGTTAATCCCTCAAAAGGGCACCTCCAAAGAATCACGTTTGCTTGGTCAGTTGACGAGTCAACTTAATATGGTTGTAAAAAGTCAACGGGTCACTTTTTAAATTAATTGAGATTTGAGTTTAAAAGTGTTCTAAAATATGTTTTATCAATTAAAAAACCTGGTAATAATTATTAGAACATGTGTAAACATGTTCGGCTCGTCAATTCCAGTTTTAGGATCGGTTCGGAACCGAAAGTCGCGAAGTTTGACTTCTGCTTTGACTTTCGTTTATGAACCGAATTAAAACTAAATTGCTACTGATTTAAGTTTCTGTTAGGATTTTAATATGATGTAGTATAACTCCCTAAGGTTATATTACATGTCATATAGTAATATGAGATTATATTGCAAGTTTCGTTATTATGCTTAAAGTTGACCAAATTGCCCTTTTCGCTAGAAATAAGGTTTTAAGCATACATGAGCATGCAAATGAATTGTATTCAGATACGTTAACATGTTTATCATATTTTGATGTTATAAATCTGGTCATAAACTGAGTTTGCTTAAATAGTTGTAAATTATGCTTTTAAAAGGACGAAAATCCCCTTTTTACACCTAGAATGATTTCAAGCATACTTTATTGGTAAAACTTCTTACCTACTGATATGATATCATAATTAGGATTATTTGGGATGCCAGGTTAGATTATATTTTGAGTTTATGCACAAGTCTTTGATAAGTATTATTAAATGACGATAATGCCCCATAAGGCACTTAAATTAGTTTTTTAAGCATAATAATATTGTCAAACCTTTTACCTACTGATATGTTATGACAATTAACATATTTTAACTATTCAAAGCTGGTCATAACATCAGATTTACTAAAACATCGTTAATATCGTCATTTAACGACTTTTACGCCTATTAGGAGCATAGTATGGTTTTAAACCATACTTATCACCCAAGACTTGTTACCTAGTGATTTTATAAATCATTTTTAAAATTTTTTTACAGTAGGTATAAGTCATGAACTTAGAATCCCAAATTAGTCCTTAAAACTATGTGTGAAATGACCAAAATGCCCATACGGTGCATAGTTTGGTTTTAAAGCATAAACCACACATATATTTGATATTGTAAGTCCTGAAACCGAGATCACAATGATATCGCACAACTCGTAAGGTGGCGGAATCACACAAAAAAGTTGCAAAGAAATAAGAGATGAAAGGAAGATGATTTTGTATTCAAAAGCTTCAATCAAATCTTGCATACAAGGTTAATTGTCTAATACAAGATTTATCCCAACACCACCACCTACACCTATGACATGACTTGCTATTTATAGTAAGAGGATTAGGGAGGATGCTCCCTAAACCCTAGACCCATAACTACCCACTAAGCCCAAATACAACCATTAGTCCAATACTCCTACTAATCCACTAATTCACTTATCCATAAACCATTAAGGGCCTAACAATCTCCCCCTAGGTTTATTGGATAAGTAGATGCATCAAACCTGAGGACCTCCTTCGCCTTGCTCTAGAGCAAACAACCTATTTAACTGAATATTGGCAGCAGCACTCGTCCAATCCTTAGCACATGCTTCATACTTCTCATTGGTTTAGATTTGGTGAGCGTTGAGAACCAGGATATCTTCCAGATGAAAGCTCATTAGATCATAGGAATTTGGAATTCTGATGGATTGTTCTTCAGTAACAAAAAGGGCTTCTGCCATCTTTGGATCATAGGCCCAAACTTGAAATTTTTAAGGATTCCCTTCTCAAACTTTTTGGAGAGCGGAATGATCTTCTCTTTATCAGTGGGAGGCCAGATGACTGATTTGATAGTGCGTTTGGTGTGAGGATCACGCACTTTGGGGTTTCTCCTTATTGTTGGCTCAGCAGTCTTCATAGTGGCAAAGTTTGTTCTCACTTCTCGTTCTAATCTTGAGTGGAATCTCCAACCCCTTCCGTCTTTGCTCAAATCTGGATCGAAGTACGGAGCTCGTAGCAAACTTTTCAAGTCAATTTTGGTCCATGATTGAAATTGACTTTCTTTGCCATAATATTCTCGATGCCCACTCTTTCTTGTGATCAGCCACATCCGTTTATCTGGCTCATATCTCCAACATGTCACTTCTGATTTGTTACCGACATCATCATATTGAGTAGATCCTAATTCCATCACCAATCCGTCTTATCTCTGTGTGGGATCCTTTAATTGAAAGTTCTCATCAAGAGGATTCATATCTTGATTCTTCATCACCAGCAACTTCCTTTTCTTTTGTTTTTCTTTTTCCTCTCGCCTCTTCTTGGACTTGCTGCTTTGCTTCTTTGGTTTAGCAGCCATATAAGCTTCAAGAGCTGCCGCTCTTTTCTCTGGAGTTTGCTCAGATCTTCCAACATAAAACTGCTCATATTCTTTATCCACAAACTCATTTCCAAATTTCTTTTCAAGCTTTGCCTTCAGATCGTAGACAGTTGACATTAACATCCCTACATCACATTGTAGTTGATCTATTGTGAGATCTTTGTTGGTGATTTGTGATTGTAGTGATGAGATCTGGGCTTCTTTCAGTTCAGCATCTTGTTGGAGAGAAATGATCTGAGCATTCTTCAGCTCCGCATCCTGTTCCAATACAACCATACGTCTTTTCAAAGATCTGACGTTTTTCAGTTGCATAACAGAAAGCTGCTTCCTCATGCTCAGCATTGCCTCCCCCATTAGAGCTTCCTGCTTCAAGATGAACACCACCACTAGAATTTCCTGGCTGTGAGGGGGTGGTTTCAAAATCGAAGTTTAAATCAGACAAGTCTGGGTTCTCAAGGTTTGTTTTCTTTGATGCATCAGTTGTTGGTGGATCAGGCTGTGGATCATTAATAGGAGTGGACTCAGGGGCAGTCGAAGGCCCAGAAGGAGTGTCATCAGGTGCGGTGTCGATTCTTTGTTTCTTTGGAGCTGATTCTTCAGTAACATCAGCTGTTTCTTGAACTCCAGCAGTGGAGATGGATGGAGGGTCTCCATCGCCACCCTGTAAACTTCGAATTAAAGCTGCCAAATTATCAGAGGTTATTGGCATAGGCCGTCGAACGGTATCCTCTTCCTTGTCAAACGTCACTATCTCTATTTCGCTTTCGGAATCAGTTTCTTCACTAGAGTCTGTTTCTGAATCTGAATCAACAAAAAGAACTTCATCTTCATCGTCATCTGCCTGTTTTACTTACTGCATGATGTACATCATGCTCTTCTGCTATTTGTGCATTAATTTGAGGCGGAACTAGAGCAACAGGGATGACTGTAGGAGCAGGTGCAACAGGAGCTCCTTGCACAATATCAGCAAACCTCCCATGCTTCTCAAGTGCAAACCTTCCTTCGAAATTATGATGCTTGGCTCTTTTATTTCTACATGCATTCCCAAAACATCCTGGCCCCATTGGCTTTAAGTTGATGAAATTCTGGCCCTTGACCAATGCAGGGTATCGATCGTCAAGAATAATCTGGATAAATCTTGGATATAGCATGAAAATCTTCTTTTTCAGATCATCTAACATTTTCTTCATATTATCAAACATGAAAGCTGAAAAGTTGTAATCCCATCCATTCACTAATGCAACAATCGCTGATGTTTGCGTCATGTTTAGCTGATCAAATCCACCTTTTGTTCTCAGCGATGCATTGAAGAAAGAAATGCACTAAAAGCCTCCAGTATGGCGGAAATTGCTTTTTCAGAACTGTAGGATATCCACCTTCATAGCTCATCCTTCTGAGTACAGCTAGAACTCTTGACTGATCGTATAATGTTGGATGATGTGGTTGATCTCCCAATCTTAATACTTCTCGTATTATTGCTTCAGTCACTATAATCTTCGTCTTTTGCAGCGTTGCTTCAATCGATCCTGCACCTTGCCTGTTTATCTTCGGAGTGTTCCAGAAGGTATTTATGCAGCTATTACACATTACTGGTTCTGCTCTCAAAGCGTGCGTAAGAGGGTAATTGTTCAAACCCCTGATCAGAGATCCAAATAGCTCTATTTGGTCTGCTGGAGGATCTGACAAGTATCCAGCTTGATTATGAAATTCGTTAACTTCTAACTGCCATTGGTTCCCTTCTTGCATCATTACACCGGCCATTTTCCGTACTAAAATATCGTCGTTAGATCATTTTCAACTTGAAAGTTAACTTGAATTTAGATTAACGACGGATTAATAAAATGAACACGTCGAAAATCCGAACACAAGTAGACATGTCATTAAAGTAGTCCAGAAAAGCAGTTCAAAGGTCCATTTGAAAAGGTTCAAGTCAAGGGATCAGGTCAAAGGCCAGTTCAAAACTGGTTAAGGTCCGAAATGATGGGGTTCATCTCGGATGAACCTCTTCATCCGGAATGACATAGCCATTCCGCCCGAGATCATCCGAAATGGGAATCTCCTAGTCCGGAATCATCCGAGATGATAATTTCTGGTCCGATATCATCCGTGATGCTGCTTTGTGATCCGGAATCAAATACCTTTAGTCCGAAATGTATACGAGATAATCCAAAATGAGAGAAGATGAGAGAGAATTTCTAAAGATCAGTCCGAGATGATTCGAAATTGTGTCTTGAATCATTGTCAATCTCGTATTTAATGATCTCGAATGTTGTTGGGCCCGACCCATTTGGGATGTCTGGTCCGAAATGGTGGGCCTGTTCAGGCTTTGACTTTGTCAAACCCTGATGGGCCCCATTCGAGTTAGTGGGCCATCCAGCTCAATATTTTATTATTTTTTAGCAAAGCTTTTCAAGATTAGCAAAATACCCCCTTTAAAATCAACGAATCTACCCACTGAGCAACAATAAAATAATAATAATAAATACGTAAGAAATACTAACACAGGGGTGTTTTTAGGGAAGACTGCCACGGGATCAAATTGTTCTCGAACTGATTAAGGAACACTTTTCAGCTCTTCGTTTACTTGGACCGGTCCATGCGATTGTTGATATGCTTATCCTCTTAAATCCACCGCTTAGACTTCAACTTTTTAGCTTTGTGATACTCTTTAGGTAGATTTATACTTGTTGGTGCACTGATGTCTTTTAACTTCGCCTTTATTGAGTCTTGTATTGTATTAGATAGACCAGGGCACGGAAATCGAGAAAACAAGTTTTTAGAGTAATTCCGCTTGAATGGTGCTTGGTGTTATTTCAAACGGAATTAACAGTCTCAAGCGAAATTCCTAATTCCATACGGAATTAGGTAATTCCGTTTGAAATGGTGATTCCGTTTGGAACGGTTTCAAGCGGAATTACACCGGCTATATATAGGAGTGTGCCTTGTTCATTTGAAACGAAATTATATGTGTGTGTTTGAGAGCCGAGGTGCTGCCGAATTGTAATCAGATCTGTAAAAGCTCAGGAAATCAGTAATAGATAAAGATTAGAAAGTATCAAGCTGTGTTGACATCATTTACATTGATTCCGCCTTTGTTTTTGATGATGAACTACTCAGATTGACTCGTTAGGGTCACACGACGATCCAACAAGTGGTATCAGAGCTCAGGACGAGGAATTCATACCAAATCAGCTTGTTTTCACCAGATTCTTTCACTTCTACACCTTCTTTTCTGATTTGAACAAGATTTAACGGACAAAATGGCTTGATTTTAACATATCATAAGCGAAATACACTTTTAACAAACCCTTGAAAGTTTCAGATCAAAATTCAAAGTAAAAGTGACAAAAATGGACCTAAAAGTTAATTCCGTTTGAACGAGCTTTTAATTCCGTTTCAAAAGATTGTTGTAATTCCGCACGGAATTACAATCTGTAACTAATTTCGCTTGAAAGTTCCTGATTCCGTTTAAAGCATTAAAACGAAATTACTAATTTCGTTTCAAAGAACATAATTTCGTGTGAACTTGTAATCTCCTTTGAAAGTAATTCCGTTTGAAGGGTAATTTCGTTTGAAGTTCACAATTCCGTGTGAACTAATTTCGTTTGAAACTGTGTTTTCAAAATTTCAAAAAAAAAAAAAATTCTAAGTGTTTGTTGATCGTTTCAGGTACTTGAAAATGGATGATTTGTTCATGAATCCGTTCTGTGTTGTATTTGCTTATACTGTTGGTTCTGGAGATGCTACATCAAGCAACACGAATGAAACCACACCGACATCTAGTGCAAAGAAAACTCTCAATGATGCTTTGAGTGTAGAGAGTGCCTATGGGACATACAACAAACCTCCAAAGTTGATGGCTATTGAAGATTACAATAGGTGGGCAACAAGGTTTGATGAGTGGCTTCAAGCTTTTGCATATCCAAGCTGGAAAAGTTTAAAGAATGGTTACGTTAGAGGAGCACGGTTTGGTGAAAGTTTGACAGATACTGATGAAATTGAAAGTTATGTTGCTGAACAAAAGTGCATCGCATTGATTCATCAGTATGTGAGAGATGACATACTTTCATTGATAGAATATGTTAATTCGACAGATCTTTGGGAGAAACTGAGGGTAAAATGTGTAGGTAGTGCTGAGATAGTAAAAAACAAAAAGAAACTGTTAAGAAAAGAGTTTGATTTATTTGGTTGTTTAAAGAACGAGTCCGTTTCCAAGATGATTGAGAGATTCGGGCATCTGAAATTGGAGTTGGCAAGATACAAAATTGTATATACTCAAGAAGAGTTGGTTGACAAACTGTTCGACTCCCTGCCGAATGAACAAGATTGGCAGTACTTTGCATTAATGCTGAAGAATACAATCAAGTCTGAAGAGTTGACAGTGGATCTGCTTATCGAAAGACTGGAGAGTCACGAGTTGGAGATCAAGAAATCTAGCAAAGTCAACAACTCATCCTATCAGCAGAATGTGGAGTTGTACTACAGAGGAAATCTACCAAAGACTGGTTCTCCAAGAACAGCATTTTCTGCAGAGAGTTCAAATAATGTGAATCAAGAAACTCCTCATAGTGGTTTTCATAGTGGATCTTCTTCAGCAACTCCAAGCCAATCTGCATCAAAGAATCTGTTCCAATGTAAGATTGCTGTGGATCTGAAGAACGCTCAAAATTTCAGTGAAGAGTCAGCAAAACAACAGATGGTGTTCTTAGAGTCGGTGTTAGAATCGTACGAGAGCCTCGTGGCGGGCAAGATTGGAAACACCAACCTGACTAAGGAGGACTATGATCAAATAGATCCTGAAGAGATGGAACTGATCGATATCAGGTGGTGTATGGCCAGTGCAGTCCGGAGAGCGCAACGGTTCATGGAGATTACTGGGAGACATTCTATCAGTGGGCCGTCCACAAAACTTGGCTTTGACAAATCAAAAGTCACGTGCTACAGGTGTAAACAAAAAGGACATTTCAAACGTGAATGTCGTAACGCTCCTGCTGATGATACTGCAAATCCATTCCGCGAGGATTACTACAAAAGAGCGATCTATCATCAGAATAAATCAGAACCGCCCAGAATGAAGCAGCTTGAGGATGCCCCCAAAGAAAAATCAAGAGCTCTTGCTGTTATTCATGATGACGAAGGTTTTGATTGGAGTGAACTGCTACTAGAGGAAGATGCAGTAGGATACGCTTTCGTTGCAGAAAAGATTATTCCTTACAAAGACACCAGAAATGAAGAAGAAAAATACCTTAGTAGAAAGAGTAGAGCAGAATACAAGATGATCAGATTATCTAAGGTGTTCAGTGAAGCCAAGAGAGAAAAGAGATGGGATGCTGATAGAGAATGTTACCTTGATCCTCAAGGAAACATTGCTATTGATACGAAAACTCTTAGTCTAGAAGCTTTCATTGAGGAATTTGCTGAAGAAGAAGAAGCCTTACAGAGAGAATGGTGGGGAGGTGGAGAAGAGAAAGAAAAAGAAAAAGAGAAAGAGAATGAGTCGCAGTCTAAGAAGAAAGATGATGGGATTATTGATACTTCACAAGAATTCACCGCTGAAAACTTGGGGAAGATGGCTGACAAAGTGCTTGCTGCAAAGGAACTTGAGGTAGACTCTAAGTCTGAAACTGAGTCTAAAAGCAAGGCCAGTCCAAACATTTCAACAAGAGAGTCAGGTAAGAAAGTCAAAGGTGATAGTGACTGCAAAAGTTGCATGAAAAACTGCAAGTTTTGTAGTACACTCACTTACCTTAGTGATACAAAGGTTGAAGAACTGACAACAAGAGTCAGAAAGGTTGAAGATCAGATTCTAGACCGTGATAAAATGCTAAAAGCTTCAAATGATCGAGCTAAAAATTTAACTGAGAAAATTGAAAATGATAAAATTGAAGTAGAAAGAATTAGGAAAGAGAATGAAAAGCTAATTCACGAAAATCGTCAACTCTCAGAAAATTTTGACAAACTAAAATGAACGGTAAAAGATTCTGATGAAAGAAACGGTAAAACCAATAAAGAAAATGAGCATTTAACTGTAGTTCTTAGATACAAAGAAGAGCAAATCAACCAACAACTGGATGAGATTGCTAAATTGAAGCTTCAGTTTGAAGAAGCTAAGATTGAGAATGAGCGTATCAATCTGAAATTAACCAGTTACAACTCCGCAAGCTTTGTTTTACAACACATTGTTCCTAAACCCATCGGGAAAAATAAAGCAGGCGAAGATGTTTACTCGGATGGAACTGGGGTTGGGTATCATCAGGTTCCACCGCCAGTGTTAAACAATTTTTCAAAGAAGACATCCGGGTTGGTTAATGATGAAGATGAAACAAATGAAATAAAACTTCCAGAGTCAATTAATGTTACATTTTCTTCATCTGATGATAGTGTTCAAACTGAGATTGTGAAAGGCATGGCTGAAAGTGTTTTGAAGTCTGATAGTGATTCAGTTGAGGATGAAGAGTGTTTTCTGAACAATTACATTCCGAAACCAAAATCCAAAAACAACTTAAATGAAGAACCTACTCTTGTCATGTACAAGATGTCGGGATCGGATAAGTTGTATTCGGATTCTAAGTTTCCACTGGAGAATGTTAATGTGAACAAATTGAAAAACGTGTTCAAATTGGTTGAAATTGATCTGTCTGAGATAGAAGGTTTGAAACAGACAAAGAGGCAAATGAATTTTGAAAAAGATAAAGCTTACTACAAGAAACCAGTTGTTCCACCATGTTTTTATAACAAAAACCAAAACAGATGGTTGGGTGGATATCAGGGTGGTAAGAATTATCAAAGAAGAAACTTTCAAAACAAGAAATTTGTTGAGAAAAAGGTGTTTGTTTCGAGTTCAAGTTCACTTTCTGATGAAGAATCTAAGATTTTTTCGAAAACAAATGAAGAATTCTTTGAGAAGAAGGCCTCACAGCCTCAGACTGAAGGCACAAGTCGGGTAGTTGATACTCGTACATGCTTTAAATGCAACAAAGTTGGACATATTGCACGAAAGTGTACCAACTTTAAGCCTAAGTCTGACGTTGTTGAGAGTCAAAAGAAGAAAGTTGATGTGAAAGGAAAAGCTCCAATGGTTGTTGAGCAAAAAGTTTTGAAAAACAAAAACACCAAGATCAAAACTGAACCCGTAAAGAATGTGGTAACTAAAACTGACAAGTTTTACAAACGGGTTGCTTCGCCTCAACAAACATGGAAGCCAAAAGTAGTTGAAAAGAACCCAAGTTCTCCAAAACCAAAGGTTTCAGAGTCAGAAAAACAATCGTCTTCTACCACACCGGTAAAGATGAATGTTCCTTTGGATTACTATGAGAAACTTGAAAAACAAGAGTCTGTTACTTCTGAGAAAAAGGTTGTTTCGAAAGACCAACCATCTGGTCAACCTCAAAAAGACGAATTTTTATTGTATAGAGAGGTTGAGGTTGGGTCTGCAGAGAGCTTAAAGATGAACGACAAGAATTTTCCGCCACTTTACATTGCAAAAACTCACTTAAATGTCAAGTTACCTGAGTCCAAAGAGGCTTGGGTAGCATCCAAATCTAACTAAAGTATGTGTGATATGTGCAGGAGCTTCCAAGATCCGTTTCGCGATGGATTATGGATAGTGGAGCTTCTCGGCACATGACGGGGAAAACAGCCCTACTGTACGATGTTAGAAATTTCAATGGAGGTTATCTAGGTTTTGCAGGCAATCAAGGTGGTAGAATAGTTGGTGAAAAAACGTTATCCAATGGGATTGTTACGTTTGAAAGAGTGAATTACATCGCCGAGCTTGAGAATAATCTTCTGAGTATTTCTCAGATTTGTGATAGAATGTATACCACTCACTTTACTGACAAAGAATGTTTGATCTTGAAACCAGGATTTGTTATCCCTGAAGAATGGATTATCATGAGAGCACCAAGAGTCAATGATCTGTACGTGTTGGACATGAGTGTAGCAACTACAACCACAGGTCAGGCTCATTGTTTTGTGTCAAGAGCAACTGAGAAGGAATCACAATTATGGCACCGGAAGATGGGTCATATACATCTTAGAAAAATGAATCACTTGGTGCACAATGACTTGGTTACTGGTGTTCATGTCAAAGGTTTTCATCTTGAGGGAGAATGTATTAGTTGTGTCAAAGGCAAGCAGAAAAATAAATCACATCCTCAAAAGAAAGTCAACTCAGTCTCAAGACCTTTAGAGAGACTTCATATGGATCTTTTTGGTCCAGTGAACGTCAAAAGCATCACTGGTGATTACTATTGTTTGGTTGTCACAGATGACTTTTCAAGGTTTTCATGGGTTTCATTTCTGAAGTCGAAAGATGAGACGTTTGATAGTTTGATGGCGTTGTTCAGAAAAATTGAAAACTTGTACCAAAGGCGTATCAAAAAAATCAGAAGTGATAATGGTACTTAGTTTAAGAACAACAAGATGGAAGAGTATTGTGATGAGAGAGGTATATTGCAAGAATTTAGTGCTCCTTACACTCCACAACAGAATGGGGTAGCTGAACGAAAGAACAGGACGCTAATTGAAACGCCCAAGACAATGCTTGCTAATTCTAAACTACCAGTAAATTTTTGGGCAGAAGCAGTGTCAGCCGCTTGCTATACACTCAACCGGGTTCTCACTATAAAGAAATTCAACAAGACATGTTTCGAGCTGATCAATAACCGCAAACCGAATCTGAAGTATTTAGAACCGTTTGGGTCTCCCTGCACTGTTCTAGAGCCTTTTGGAAAATTTGGTGCAAAGAGCATTGAAGGAATTTTTGTGGGTTACTCAAGTCCATTAAAACGAGTCTTTGTTCCAAGCTTGAAGCGGATTATTGAAGCTCACAATGTTGAATGTCAAAGTAATACAATGCCTCCGCAGAATCCTGGAGATTCATGGCGTTTTCATTATGACACTTTGTGGGATTCGTTTGACATGGAAGAAGAAAAGGAAGAAGAAGATTTCTTTGACGAGTTGGATATTCTGAGAGAGTATGAGTCTTCGCAGGAAAGGTTCTCAGCTGTGTATTCAAGACGACCGCAACAAACTTCAAATGATAATGAAGCAGGTCCGAGCAATGCTGGAGAACATAATGATATTCAACAAAATGAAGTTGCTCCAGATAATCAGATGGCAGACAATGATAATCAAGAATCTGATAACATGCCAGTATTTGATCATGGTGATTCAGATTCTGAGGGGGAGCAAATCCAGATTTCAAGTCAAACAAACCCAGTCAATGAAGAAGGTGCAAATCAGAATGTTACTAATCTGGAAGGCGAGGTAGATGTTCCAGGCGAGGTGATGCCAAGAACTCTTTCATACCATCCAGAGGAGTTGATAATTGGAGAGTTACAATCAGGCGTTCGCACTAGACGTCAAATTGACCAAGGCCTTGTTTTTATTCTACAGTAGCACCTTTACAAACTGAGTTTTCACTAAGTTGTTTTATTTCACAGATCGAACCGCGAACATACAAAGAGGCGCTAACTGAAGATTCTTGGGTCAATGGTATGCAAGAAGAGTTGAGTCAATTCGAGAAGTTAGGAGTGTGGAAGTTAGTAGACTTGCGTGATGGTCACAGGAAGATCAACACAAAATGGGTGTTCAAGTGCAAGAGGGATGATCGTGAGATTGTTGTTCGTAACAAAGCTCGACTCGTAGTCTAGGGCTTTAGTCAGCAGGAGGGAATAGATTTCACCGAGGTGTATGCTCCAGTTGCGAGACTAGAAGCGATCAGAATCTTCCTAGCATTTACATCTTGGAAAAATTTCAAAGTTTATCAGTTAGATGTAAAATCGGCGTTTCTCTACGGGAAGGTAAATGAGGAGGTATATGTCGGACAGCCACTAGGCTTCACCAATCCAATCCACAAAGACAAGGTTTATTTGCTGGATAAAGCGTTGTATGGTTTACACCAGGCCCCGAGAGCTTGGTACGAGACATTGTCTCAACACCTGCTAGCCAACAGCTTCATCCGAGGAAAAGTGGATGCCACTCTCTTCACCAAAGAGGTCGACGAACATCTTCTGATCGTTCAGATATACGTGGACGACATCATATTTGGGTCTACAAATGAAAATCTGTGCAAAGATTTTGAAAGAGTTATGAAGCAGAAATTTGAAATGTCATCGATGGGTGAGATGAAATTCTTCTTGGGACTTCAGGTTGATCAACTACCTGAGGGAATTTTCATACACCAGACGAAGTATGTTCATGATATCTTAGAGAAATTTGGGATGTCAGGATCTACTTCAGCTTCCACCCCATTAGCGACGAACCATGGGATAAACCCTGATCTCACCGGAGAGAAGGTAGATGAAACGTTGTATCGTTCCATGATCGGTTCGCTGATGTACTTGACAGCTCCAAGATCCGATATTATGTATCCAACCTGCCTCGCAACAAGATTTCAATCTAACCCAAGAGCTTCGCATATGGTGATTGTGAAAAGGATATTACGCTACCTGAAAGGAACTCCATCATTGGGGTTGTGGTATCCAAGAAAAGGCGATTTCATGCTCGAAGGGTATTCCGATTCCGATTTCGGATGCTGCAAAGTTAACGCAAAGTCAACAACAGCGGGATGTCAGTTTTTTCGGACCACGCTTGGTCACCTGGCAATGTAAGAAGAAAACCTTTGTGGCTCTATCCACATGTGAAGCGGAGTATGTATCTGCTAGCAGTTGCTGCTCTCAGATCTTATGGATCCAGCAACAGATGCGCGACTACGGTTTGCAATTTCTTAACACCCCTATCTTTGTTGATAATGAGGCAGCAATTAATATTACAAAAAATCCAGTTCATCATGCTAAAACTAAACACATAGAAATTCGTCATCACTTCATCCGATATTGCTTCGAGAAGAAGTTGATATGAATTGAGAAAATCCACACTGACAATCAGAAAGCTGATTTACATACCAAAGCTTTTGATAAAACACGTTTTAAATATCTTTTAAAACTGAATGGTATGATGCTCTTATCGGTGTCAGATGGAATAATTGGCTTTGATAAAGGTACTGTTGTAGAGGACGATGAGAAACAATCTGCAATGGTTTGTCGATTTTTTACTTGTTTATGTATTTAGGGGGAGTATAGGTTATTTTCAGAAAATACAAAAACAGTAAAAAAATTCAAAAATCCAAAAACATGAGAAACTTTCAAAATCTAAAAACAATAGAAAACTGAAAAAGAGCTTGTGTAAAAAGGGAAAATGACAGTACATTGGCTTGACAGTTACGGTATGCTAAAGATTTGTAAAGTATAAAGCGCTAACCAGTCTCGCTGATGATGTGCCAATAGGTTTTTACACATTTAGTAGGTTTGTTCGGGATATAAACATAAAAATTCAAACTTGCTTATTTCGTGGGGAACACTACTTGGATATATAGGTAACCCCTGAAATCTCGTTTGAAAGGTCCCTCTTTCTGAGATACTAGGTCTTTATGCTCAGTGATATCTGGGGTATTATTCCGGGACTTCTGATAATGCGGAAGCAATGGCCTAGTCCCCGAATAATACTTTCTGCATTGCTTGAAACATAGCATCGCCCTCAGCTAAAAAATGATAAAACATTGAAAAATGCTAATCATGGCTGTTGTAAAAAAGATCCTCTAAAGGGGACCCACTAAAGTCAAACCGTCATCTCTCTGCTGAACGGAAGTTCTGACCTGAGCTCTCACGGTCTCGCAATTTAACCACTTACAGATATCATCTGTGGTATATTCACCTGTAAGACTGAATATTGGGATCTGGATACGGGAGTATATTCAAGAGGTGAGACACATGAATGAGTTTAAGTTCTTAATTCACCTAATCCGTATCCTGAACAGATTGAAATGTGTGTGAGAATTTAAGTGGATCAGTATATCGACAATCTAAGTGAATTGTTTAATTTTGAGTATGAAATTAAAGCTTAACGGTACTACTGACTTGTCAAATAGCTGATATGATTCCCTATCACGCTCACCAAAAATATGTTTGTATATAGTTTACTTTTATTGTATTCTATTTCTGCATTTTATTTCTGTCTTAGCTTTCTAGTTTAGAAACTTTATTAAAAATTCAAAAAGATTTTATTTCTGCTTTATTTTCCGACAAACCAGAGTAGAAAGTTGATTGTCAGATTCTCAAATTTGAAGCAGATGCAGGAAGTTTCTGGACTGGAGGATGAGGAGAGCTTATCTTGATAAAATCTGATTGTTGAAAAGTCAAAAACAAGTTCATTAATTTGAAACTTGTTATTTTCAGAAAATGTTTTTGAAAAATGTTGTACTAAATCAGTTTTCATTTTGTCTGAGATCAACCAAGGTTATTAAGTTGGACTTGGTAGATAAATTGAGTAATCAGGGTCATTAACTTGGACCTGAATACTTAAGTGGATTTCTAAAACTGATAGATAATGAGATTTATTGTTGAAAGACAATAGATTGTAATGTTATATATTTGAGAAACAGGTAATAGGTTGTGAAAGATCCCCATGGCAAAGAAAATGTCAAAGATTGAACCAGAATTCAAGCCCCAGCTTATCGAGAGGAGGAGTCTACGAAAGGGGGAGTCAAGATTCTGGATCAACATTCAAAGGGGAGATTGTAGATTAAAGTTTGAAGATAGAAGATTGGAAGGAGCTTTACAATGTCAAAACAATTTGGAGAAAGAGAACAATCAATCAAGACTAAAGACTGAAGACAGGATGCTAAAGACTTCATCAACATCCAAGGGGGAGTATGTTGGTGCACTGATGTCTGTTAACTTCGTCTTTATTGAGTCTTGTATTGTATTAGATAGATCAGGGCATGGAAATCGAGAAAACAAGTTTTTAGAGTAATTCCGCTTGAATGGTGCTTAGTGTTATTTCAAACGGAATTAACAGTCTCAAGCGAAATTACTAATTCCATACGGAATTAGGTAATTCCGTTTGAAATGGTGATTCCGTTTGGAACGGTTTCAAGCGGAATTACACCGGCTATATATAGGAGTGTGCCTTGTTCATTTGAAACGGAATTATATGTGTGTGTTTGAGAGCCGAGGTGCTGCCGAATTGTAATCAGATCTGTAAAAGCTCAGGAAATCAGTAATAAATAAAGATTAGAAAGTATCAAGCTGTGTTGACATCATTTACATTGATTCTGCCTTTGTTTTTGATGATGAACTACTCAGATTGACTCGTTAGGGTCACACGACGATCCAACAATACTGAAACATCTGTGTGTCCCATTCCAAGGCATACCCCCGCGATCAAGGTAAGCACAACAGTTCATCGTAGCAGGTGAGTATACTGAGATCATCCTTAAGTTTTTCAACGCCAGACTTCTTGGTGAACAGGTCAGTACTTCCGTACAGCAGAGTGACCAAGGAAGTTTTGACGACGGCGAGACAGATACCTTAAACGATACGAATTTGGCTTTAATATCACACGGAATTCTCTTTTAGTGAGATATCTTGCATTTCAAGGTTTTGGCCCTTTTGGCTCTTTTTCAAGATATCCTGACTGTGCCCAGGTCTGCATATAGTCTGGATGCAACAGAGGGACAACCCTGATATCCCGGATAATTCATCAGCATAAAGACCCGAAACCTCAGATGTTGGCTATCTATCAACGCAGGATTTAAGACCATGAAATCATACACCGTTGGTCTATTACCCACAAGATGTCCAGTCCATTATGTTTGTATCACTTTGCATCTTTTTGCTTTTCGAGTGGCAGACCTATCAACACATCGCAATGGATCCTGGCCTGTTCAGCATTGAAACCTTACGTGTGTTAGTCAAGTTCTTTAGCACGAAAGTTCATTTCATTTCCCAGCAACTTTTTCTCCCCCTAAATTTGTGCAAAAGTAGAATACTTTATGCCCAAATTTATCAGATGAGATACCGTTATTCACAAAACCCCTTTATTTACAATATAAAAATTATATATATATATATATATATCTCAGTCGGTGAAACTTATAATCTTCAAGAGGTCTATAAGCACATTGAACCTTGAGATGCTGACAGGTTTTGTAAAAAGATCCGCTGTGGAGAGAGGCACTGTTTGCTGCTTCTTACACTGCTAGGAGATGAGTCTATCTCCCAAGAATTGGCATCCAGCTGATTAGATTTCCTATCCCTGTCTGTCTCTCCAAAGTTGCTATCTGAAAATGCAAACAGATCAAAGTTCGAATCTCTGGGGTACCAGAGTCCGAGTTTAGGAGCTCCCTTTAAATATCTGAAAATTCTTTTAACAACCGTTAGATGAGAGAGTTTAGGGTTAGCCTGATAACGAGCACACTGACAAATGGCGTACAGAATGTCTGGCCGACTAGCATTCAAATACATCAGTGATCCGATCATCGAGCGATACAATGTCTGATTTACAGGACTTCCCTCTGGATCCTCAGTCAACAACGGCCGTTCTACAATTGGGGAGTCTGTTGGCTTTGAGTCTGTCATGCTGAACTTTGCAAGAACGTCATTTACATATTTACTTTGGTGAATCAAGATTCCTTGATTATTCTGATGGACTTGAAGGCCCAAAAACATTATTATCTCTCCTAATGAACTCATCTCGAACTTTCTCTTCATGACCTTTTCAAATTCCTTGCAAAGTGCATCATTTGTCGATCCAAAGATATTGTCATCAACATATATTTGAACTAGGATGATATCCTTGTCAACACGTTTAATGAACAGTGTCTGATCGATTGTTCCTTGAGTGTACCCATGAGCGAGCAAATGTTCAGTTAGAGTAGCATACCATGCACGGGGTGCTTGGTGCAAACCATACAGAGCCTTGTCTAGCTTGTAGGCATATCCTTCCTTTTCTTGATCAACGAACCCTGGTGGTTGAGCAACATATATCTCTTCCTTGACCTTCCCATAGAGAAATGTCGTCTTCACATCCATTTGATAGACTGTGAAGTCCATAAAGGATGCATATGCCAGAAAAATACGGATGGCTTCAAGACGCGCCGCTGGAGCATACACTTCATCATAATCTAATCCTTCGACCTGACTGAAACCTTGGACCACTAATCTGGCCTTGTTTCTGATGATTATTCCGGTATCATCTTGCTTGTTACGAAAAACCCAACGTGTGCCAAGAGCTCGTTTTCCTTGAGGTAGTTTTTCAAGTTTCCAAACTCCAAGCCTTTCGAATTGATTGAGCTCTTCATGCATTGCGTCAACCCATCCCGGTTCCTGCAAAGAAACATTAATGTTTTTAGGCTCAATCTGTGATACGAAGCAAGAGTACAAGCACGAGTTGATGTCTCCAGATTTGTTGCGGGTTTGAACACCAGCAGATACAGGGCCAATGACATTCGTGATTGGGTGACTTTTCTGAACACACTGTGGAATTGCTGTTGTAGGGACTTGCAGGTTAGGTTGCAAATTTGAAAAGCTTCTTGATGCTATTCCAGATGTCTCCCCTCATTTGGTGCATCGGTGTTGATCACATGAGGATCTACAGTACAATCCGATGGAATAGCGTCTTGAAACAGAGAGGCTCCTTGAACAGTTGATGGTCCTGTGGAGGCTTCAGAGTTGCTAATTTCACCATCAAGGGTTGCTGCTGAAGGTTCAGGAATCGGCTCCTGAGCAGTGGAGGAGTGATGTTGTGCAGTTGTTTCCTTGTCAAATCCTGATGGATTCACAGTGAGCTTCTTGATTAAGTTTTGCAAAGGAACATCCTCGTCTTCATCTTCAAAGGGAATAGGCATCTCTACAGCTGAAACTCCTGCATCAACAATTTCATCAGACAAAATAGGAAATGATTTAAATAGGGAGGAATAATCATATAGCCAATCAGGTCCAATGCGAGCATCTTTTGGATTTTCTTCTAGCTAATCCACATGATATGCTTCCACAATCTGCTTCTTGACCTTGTTGTACACACGATAAGAAGTATTTTTGTGTATCCAATGAAATAGCATGGATCTCCTCAAGCTTCAAATTTTCCTCTGGAATCCATGAGAAGAAGTACGCACGGACAGCCGAAAGTGCGAAAGTGTTGCACTGAGGGTTTTTGACCTTCAACTATTTCATATGGAGTTTTCATATGACGTTTGTTAATTAATGCATGATTCTGAACGTAACAGGCCGTGTTCATTGCTTATGCCCAGAATATGAGTGGAAGACCCGAATCTATTAGCATTGTGCGAGCAGCTTCGATGAGAGTACGATTTCGTCTTTTTGCAACCCCATTTTGTTGTGGGGATCTTGTTGTACTGTATTGACGGTCGATTCCTTTTAGGGCACACAATTCGTTCAGCTCGGCATTCTTGAATTCTGTCCTATTGTCATAGCGAATAATCTTCACACGTTCATTTGATTGATTCTCCATGAGAATGGTAAATTTCTTGATTAACCCAGTTGTCTCAGTTTTCTGCTCTAAGAAGAATACCCAAGTGAAGCATGAAAAATCATCTGTGATGACCAAGCAATAAGACTTTCCTTTGATACTTAGTACATTGACCGGGCCAAATAAATCCATATGCAGCAGTTCCAAGACCTTCGAAGTAGTCTAAACAGGTTTGGACTTATGAGGCCGACGATGCTGCTTTCCTCGAGCTCATGCTTCACATTTCTCTATTTTCATGAAATCCTTGATTGGCAAGTTCCTGACGTAAGCTCCTTTCGCTAATCGATTCAAATTTTTCGTCTTCAGGTGACCCAAACGACGGTGCCACAGCATAGCATCATGTTCAGCAATTTCTGAAAACAAACAAGTAACTTGATCAGTAGGCGCTTTGTTCATATCAATTACGTAAGTGTTTCCTCTACGTTCAGCTTCAATTAGGATCCAGTCTTCAGGAATGAGAATTCCCGGTTTCAAAATAACACAGCCGCTCTTAGTGAAAAGAACTTCCATTCCTTTGTCACACATCTGTGATACACTCAACAGACTATGCTTAAGCTCAGGGACATAGTTAACGTCCAAAAAGGTGAGTACGTCATTCTTAACCGTGCCTTTCATGGTGATTTTTCTTGTTTCTCCTCCAGCGAAGTTGACACATCCTCTGTCGAATATCTGGATATCATTCAACTGGGATATGTCTCCCGTCATGTGTCTAGAACAACCACTATCAATAAACCAAAGTCTAAAGATAGCCCTCCATAATCGTTCCTGCACATTCAACAGAATCAGTTAGACCTGGAACCCAGTCCATAGAGGACCTGAGTTTTCCATCGCTATCTGTGTAGGTAATTTCATGAAAGATCATATGATTTTTATCGTTGTTTGTGGTTTTAGGTGACGCGGCAGAAGTTGATGGTTGTGAACACGGAGATTGGGATCTAACAGGAATTTTTGGTTTCCAATATTTGGTGTCCGAGACACTTTCATTTGATGGAAGAACTTTTGTCTTTCCTTGAAACCTGTTTGTTTTTAAAAAAATTTGGTTTTCCTGTTTAGCAAGATTCCAGTCTCTGTCAGAAGGCCTTGCATTGGGAGGCCGATTTTTTATAAAATGAGAGTGTGTGGCCTTTTGATGGTACATGCTCCTAGAGTAGTAGGGACGATGAACACAATTTCTCTCAATGTATCCTAGAATTCCACAATTAAAACATGTCTGTCTTTTTGAGAAAAAGATATCTAGTTCAGCTTGCGTTATTCTCGAGAACTGATCACGTCTTTTCCATTCAGTTGCCGCTGAGTGCTTTCGAGGATGCTTGATCTTGGATGAACCCGCCTCACAACTATCAGCACAAGAGTAAGTATTTGTGACCTTACCCTTGAGCTTGGGTTCTGTTTGCTTAAGATTTGGGTTTTCCCCTTTTTGCATTCTTTCCTTTTTGTCACACACCAAAAACGTCGCAGCGGAATATTAAACGTAGTGGTGACGGAAGTTGGTGCCCATTTATATCTTGTTGAACGATGCACTCATTTATTGGACATTTCGACTTATTTTAAAACATAAGTTATTAAACATTACATTTTAAAAACCATGACACAACCACATAAGTTAAGTTGTCTTGATCCTCGCGGATCTTATTACAAACGTCCCAGAAAGTTTAAAAGTTGTCCAACATTTTTCAAATAACCCAACATGCATCATCAAACACAAGATACGCCATTATCCCCGAAGCCGAAATCAAACACCTGTAGAACACGTTAAAATCAAGTGTCAACACAAAGGAATGCGAGTTCACATATTCAAATCTAACAATTTGATCCACAGGAAAACTTTCTAATTATGTGTTTATTGTAAAACATCCATATAATTTTTAGAAAGTCGATTTACTTCCTTAATAAAATCCATGGGTCATCCGTCGTAAGTTCAAAAACCCGACATTAAGGCATTTTCCCAAGTTTTGTATATTAAATTCATAGCATCAACTTTCAGACTCGTATGTTAGCTAGACAATACGAACTATATATTTACCATGCAGGGATAATCAATGCTAGACAATAACCAGAATTTAAATTCGTCGCTTGAGTTGACACGGGGCGACCGGTCACGACGGGGTTGTCAACCCGATAGATCTACCAACAATTCATCGCGTGCAATACTTAATCGATTAAACGACATCATTGGCACAGGTCCATATTGAGACCATATATGATGTCTGCCTCATGTACAATATATATATATATATATATATATCCTACTAATATGACAAATTTAATATACGATGTTGTACGAATCCCCTGAAATCCCCACCGAAATGTAAGCCTATGCTGATACTTACTCTCTTGATACCAGGCAATATTCGTTCCAACATCACGGTCGGTTTTTCCTCAGAAACACCGTACCATCCCAACCTCTCCACCAAACATATATTCATAAAAAACGTTTTACCTCGAAACGTATGATTTATCAACTCCATATATTTTCAACAAAAATATACAATTTATATAAAAAGGTATGTTTTAATCCAAAAACATTATTAAACCCTTTTTGGCGTGTTCTACCCCCAAAATATATACAAAGCAGTAAAAGACGGGTTTAGTGACACTCACCTTTGGGTGCGTATTTTAAATAGCGCAATCACAGAGATTAATTTCTACGCGTCCCAATATATATAGGAATGATTTTTAAATCAATATATACATATCATAAAAATCCTAAGTTTCTCCGTTTCTTAGAATTGTCACGTAACTTTGAGATTTTCTCGAAAAGTTCTCGTTTTTGATTGTGTTGGCACGTTGATATATATATGAGTTCATATATATATATATATATTTAAGATTTTGATACTTGAACGATTTTATTGGTGACCGTTATCATGTAAATCCATTAGCACTCCCGTTTATACGTAATATATCTACGATTTGCGCGTCGTAATATATATACATAAACATTCACATAATTTATTATCGAAACACGCGTAATTTCGTTAACTTATCTATTTTGTCATTTTTAAAGCATGTATACATAAAATATTTTATATGTACCAATTTTTATGCTCGACAAACAAGTTACACATTTAACGCAATTTTCACCGTTTCTACCGCACAAAACGCACAGGTATACATGCATAAGCTAAATTTCCAATATCATGTTAAAACTTAACATATTTTCACATTCACATGTTTAAATCACATAACACATCTTAACACATAAGGTTCACCCAAAAATTACCCATACTAGTGTTCATTGAAAAATGCGTATTTTTGCGATTCGGTAACATTTTCGGGCGTCGGAAGTCACGTATGACCAACCAAACACCAAGTAAACTTAAAATTATTTAAAATACTTGTTTTTAAACTAAAGAGTTAAATGCCATTTTAGTCCCTGTGGTTTGGGTCATTTTGCCAGTTTAGTCCAAATGTTTCATTTTTAACCTGTGGGTCCAAAAAGGTTTCACAGTTGCCATTTTAGTCCACTGGGTTAACTTCATCCATTTTTTCTGTTAACCGGAAGGCCATTTCGGTCATTTTATATGGCTGAATTGCCCTTTTAGTTAACATAATTACATACAAAATGACCAAATTGGCCTTCTCGTTAACAGAAAAAATGGATGAAGTTAACCATGTGGACTAAAATGGCAACTGTGAAACCTTTTTGGACCCACAGGTTAAAAATGAAACCTTTGGACTAAACTGGCAAAATGGCCCAAACCACAGGGACTAAAATGGCATTTAACTCTAAACTAAAAATATCAGTTTACTTACTGATCTAAATTAGTTTTATAAAAATCATTCAAAAAGCCGATTTTTGACTGTTTTAACGCATAGTTTCGCGTTAAACGTTACTATAATCATCCCAACTCGAAACAACTTGATATTTTAACACAATACATGTTATTTACTGATTAAAATAGTGGCTATAATTAGATTAGTGCAGTTTTTGTGTAAGTCACATAAATCATGCGATTTCACGTATTTTACAACTTTTAAAGCACCAAGTACAACATGCAAGGCTAGTAAACATCATGACAAAGTTATAAAATAACTTTATTTTAGTGTTTATAATCTGATTAAATCTGATTTTTATGAAATCATAATCATATGATCATTTCATGCCTTCACATCATCATATAAGTTCACATATGTGCATCTAATGCACTCACACATTTTCCTCATCATTCATGATCTAATCATGCTCAAAATTTCACTAACATCATATTCTTACAAATATTACATATGTCACTATGACCTTTCAAATCATTCATGTTCATTCATGCTTAGATCTTTCACATTTAAGATTATATAACCACTTTTACATGCATGCATACATGTAAACATACATATATACGAAATATATATACACACACATACTTCCAAAAATTTACTTTTCAATATATCACTTTCAAATCTCTAATCACTTTAGAACATTCTTGTATGACAACTAACAATTCCTTCATGCTTCATACTTTTCCAGAAATCAAATAACCAATAAATCTTTCATCAAAAATTCAAAATACAACATATGCACATACAAACACACATTCTTAGCCCTATATACCCACATGCATACACCCATTTTTATTTTGTTTAAAAACTCATTCATTGTTATTTTCAAGTTTGTGATTAATTCCAAGTTCAAGAGAAACCTTCAATCATCTCTATCATTATTAAAAATCAAGAATGTGGTTTTGAAATCAAGTTTATACCTTCAAGATTTCTTAGTGGGTTTTTTATAAAGATGATGATATAAGGTCTTATTCTTGCTTGAATCTACTTGAAATCGCCTCCAAACCTCCTTACAAGCTTGAAATCACCATGTAAAGCCTTTGAATTTTCATGATTTGAATTTGAAAATGAAATGGTAGTGTGGTAAGGGGGTGTTCGGCCGAGAGTTGTTCAAGAGAGAGAGAGAGAGTGAAGTGATTTTGAATTGTGTTCTTGGAATGTGAAGATGTATGGAAGCTAAAACAAGTATTAATCGTCACTTACAATCTCTAGGCAATGACAAGTGTCCAATTGCAACATTCAAGAGAATGTGGGCAGCCCTTGGTGCCACCACATATGTCCCCTCTCACACACTATATATATACACATACATATGTTATATGTATATTAGTTCAAAAACATGTATTTTACTGATTACCGGGTATTTTATCTAGCGTTTTAGTCCCGTTTTAGTGCATTTTAAATTATTTTTATCATTCTATAAAAATAACCACTTAAAATTATTACTGAAATAATTACCAGTTGCCTTAACTAGCTGCGTTGACAATATTTTGTCTAATTTGCGCAATATCGCGCGGTACGCGCTCAAACTCGAAAAATAGAGTTTCTTAGCGTTTTAATTTATTTTTCCTCAGGGATATGATTAAAATTACTATTCTAATCATAACAGGCTATTTTTAGGATTTTAACACTGATCGGGTGGTCACCGACGTTCGTTTTGCATTTTAATCATTACGCGATAAGCGTCTATTTTATCGTTGCCAACATAGTTTTTATAAATATCTGAATTTACCAACACATCAAATATCATGCCATAATATCACCATCAGTCACATAAAACCATTTTACATGTTCACTACACATATTACTATCGTATGGTACGGCCTGACAAGCCGGGTGTCACAGGTTTCTTTTTCGCACTCGGTGGGAAGAGATGAGGATATTTCTGTTGCATTTGGTCCTGTCGCTCCCAGGTAAACTCGGGTCCATGCTTAGAATCCCAGCGGACCTTGACCAACTTGATCCTACTCCTCCTGAGTTTCTGGGTTTTCCAATCCAAAACCTCCACTGGTTCCTCGATAAACCTCAGTTTATCATCTACTCGAACCTCTCCAGGGGGTATAATCAGTGTCTCATCGGACAAACACTTTTTCAGGTTGGAGACATGAAAAACATCATGAACTCCACTCAATTCCTGTGGCAACTTGAGCCTATACGTGACTGGTCCAACTCGAGATGCGATTTCGAAAGGACCTATATAACGCGGGCTCAACTTTCCCCCTTTCCCAAACCTCACAATGTTCTTCCATGGCGATACTTTCAGCATGACTCTATCACCGAACTGAAACTCCAACGGTTTCCTTCGATTATCTGCATAACTCTTCTGTCGAACCGCGGCAGCCTTCAACCTATTCTTAATTTGGACGAATTTGTTCGTGGTCTCCTGGATAAGCCCAACAGAGTGGTGATCGACACTTCTTTCCATACAGTGCTTCAAACGGAGCGGCCTTAATGCTAGCGTGGTAACTGTTGTTGTAAGAAAACTCTGCCAAAGGCAAATGAGTATCCCAACTTCCACCGAAATCAATTTCACATGCTCTCAACATATCCTCTAACGTCTGAATGGTCCTCTCGTTCTGACCATCCGTTTGAGGATGATATGCAGTACTCATATCCAAACAAGAACCCAGCGATTTCTGGAGAGATCGCCAAAACCTGGAGTCAAATCGTCCGTCTCTATCCGAAATAATTAACACTGGTACTCCATGACGGGCTACAATATCGTTAAGGTACAACTGTGATATCTTCTCCGTACTGTCTGTTTCCTTAAGCGCCAAGAAATGAGCAGACTTTGTCAATCGATCCACAATTACCCAGATCATATTGTGTCCACGTGACGTACGGGGTAACTTGGTGATAAAGTCCATCGTAAGATGTTCCCATTTCCACTTAGGAATCTCTGGTTGCTGCAGAAGCCCAGACGGCTTCTGATGCTCAGCCTTAACCTTAGAGCACGTCAGCCATTTACTCACATAGACCGCAATGTCTCTCTTCATCTTCGGCTACCAGTAAAACTCCTTAATGTCCTGATACATCTTGGTAGAACCTGGGTGAATGGAATACTTGGATTTGTGAGCTTTGTTCATAACCAATTCACGGAGGTTGCCTTTAAACTAGGTTCATGAAGTACATCACTTCATCCGCTTTTGGTATCAGTTTACATTCCAAGCCCTTCAAACCTTCTCTTCTCAGACTTTCATCCTTCAAAGCTTCTCGTTGTGTATTACGAATTCGATCGGTCAAACTTTTTTGTATGGTCAAACCTAAAGCGCACACATGCAGAGGCTTTTCCCGTTCCTTCCTGCTGAGCGCAACTACAACAATGTTTGCTTTTCCTAGGTGATAACGGATATCACACTCGTAATCGTTGAGTAACTCTACCCAACGTCGTTGTTACATATTGAGCTCCTTCTGATCGAGGATGTGCTGGAGGCTCTTATGGTCCGTGTATATCGTACACTTCGTGCCCTACAAGTAGTGTCTCCAGATCTTCAGGGCAAACACAACAGCTCCAAGCTCCAAATCATGTGTTGTGTAGTTCTTCTCATGCACTTTCAATTGTCTGGATGCATAGGCAATCACTTTGTCTCTTTGCATTAGAATGCATCCAAGGCCCAAACGTGAAGCATCACAGTATACAATGAAACCATTACTTCCCTCAGGAACGGAAAGTATAGGTGCACTGTAGAGCTTTTCCTTCAACGTCTGAAAAGCTTCCTCTTACTTCTCCGTCCAGTCAAACTTCCTCTCTTTCTGGGTTAATATCATCAATGGCTGCGCTATTCTGGAGAAGTTCTCAATGAATCTCCGGTAATACCCAGCAAGCCCTAAGAATTGCCGCACCTCTGACGGAGTCTTTGGCGCTTCCCAATTCTTAATCGCTTCGATCTTAGACGGATCTACATGTATACCTTTCTCATTTATGACATGTCCGAGAAAATGAACTTCTCGAATCCAGAACACACATTTAGAGAACTTGGCATACAACTTCTCTTCCTTCAACAACTCCAAAATCAACCTCAAATGATACTCATGATTTTCTTTGGTTCGCGAATAGATAAGTATATCATCAATGAATACTATCATAAATTTATCCAAGTAGGGTTTGCATACCCTGTTCATGAGATCCATGAACACAGCTGGCACATTAGTTAGACCAAAAGGTATGACTAGGAACTCGTAATGGCCATATCGTGTTCAAAAAGTTGTCTTCGGAATATCTTCGTCCAAAACCTTCAACTGATGATACCCTGAACACAGATCTATCTTCGAGTAGTAACTGGATCCCTGAAGCTGGTCGAATAAATCGTCAATCCTTGGTAAAGGATACCGATTCTTGATAGTCAACTTGTTCAGCTCCCTGTAATCAATACACATCCTGAAGGATCCATCTTTCTTCTTCACGAACAAGACAGGTGCACCCCATGGCGAAAAACTCGGTCGAATGAAACCTTTGTCTAGTAGCTCTTAAAGCTGATTCGACATTTCTTTCATTTCAGACGGTGCCAATCTATAAGGAGATTTTGCAATCGGTGCAGCACCAGGTACCAGGTCGATTCGGAATTCGATCTGTTTCGCAGGGGGTAATCCAGGTAAGTCTTCAGGAAAAACTTCTGGATAGTCACGAATAATAGGAATCTCCTCAATATTCCTACATTCGACCTTTGTATCCACCACGTTGACTAAGAACGCAGGATAACCTTCCCGCAACATCTTGAGCATCTTCATATCACTGACAACACTCGATACACGACTTGATCGATCTCCATGAACAACTATCACTTTGCCACCACCAGGACGAGGTATCCATACTTGCTTCTCCAAGCAAACAATCTCTGCTTTATTCTTGGACAGCCAATCCATCCCCACAACTACGTCGAAGCTTCCCAGCTCCACTGGTAGTAAATCGATACTAAACTTATGATCATTTAACTGAATACTACAGTCGCGAATGACTTCGCTAGTTTCTATCAGTTTACCATTTGCTAGTTCTATTGAGTACTACTTATTTAGCTTAGTTGTTGGTGAACACATAAATGGTTCAAAGTTTTTCGAGACAAAACTCAAGTCAGCTCCGGTATCGAAGAGTACGAACGCAAAATGGTTATTGATAAAAAACATACCAGTGACAACAGCAGGATCGTCACGTGCCTTCCTAGCGTTTAGCTCGAACGCTCTACCCATGGCATTCTGGCCTCCTGCCAAAAACTTGATGCGTGTGAAGTGTGTATATAAGTTTAAGTATATTTTAAGCCCTTTTACACTTTTTTAGCCAAGTTTTAAATTTATAAAACACGATATTTACTAACACTAAACACACATATGGGCATGTGCACCCATCGTGAGCGTAGTATAGTGTTGGTAAGATACCGAGGTCGTCCAAGGACACAAGAGCTTTTAGTACCGGTTTATCCTCAACGTCTAATCAAATCAAAAGTTTAGAAAATAGGATTTTAAACTAGAAAAATAAAAACTAACTAAAATGCTGAAAAATAAAATAAAAATAAAACAGATAGACAAGATGAATCACTTGGCTCCGACTCGTGTTTAGTGTAACCTTTGATTATTTCTGCACTTTTGCACTTTTTAAGAGATTATCTTAGTTATTGTAGTAGGCCCCTCTTTTGAAGGTGACGTTACCCTCAACCCAGTAGTTTGAGTCAGCAAGGATACAATCCTAAAGGGTCGGATTATTGAAAGATAATTAATTAAGTTATTAATGCGTATTGTGGTAGGCCCCTCTTTTGAAGGTGACGTTACCCTCGGCTAAGTAGTCCGAGTCAGCAGGGATACAGTCCTAAGTAGCCGGGTTAAAGTATTAATAGTAGCTTACATATGAGGGGATCAAAGAGTTTGGACCCCCGCCATCCAATACCGGTGGGTATTGAAGGAGGTCCTACTAAATTTGACCCAGGTCCTTGCAAGATCTATACACTGAACAAGGCAAGACTCTTACCAAACCGTTCCCTTAACCCCCGACCAAGTAGCCAACATACCTCCATATAGACACTGGAGATATAAATGGTGAAAATATTTTATTTTATATAGACAGTAAAATAATGCCAAGACACCACGGACAAACGATAAGGAAGAATCACCTTCAACATAAGAAACTAGTTATTAAAGTCATTAATACATAACCAAGTAAAAAGTGCGAAAAGATTAAAAATAAAAAGTATTACACTAGACACTTGTCTTCACCAAGTGATGTAAGAGACTTAGGCAAACATGGCCTTTGATTGTCAAGAACTCTTACGATCAATCTTGGATCCCGAGACGACTCACACACTCTATGATGGACAATGGATGATGGTGGTGGATGATGGTGTTATGGTGGTGGTGGGTGGTGGATGAAGTGTAAGAGAGGTGGTGTGCCAAGGGATGGTTTGCAAATGAGCCAAGCACCCCTATTTATAGCCTGAACAGTAGCTCGGGCACGGCCCCGTGTCCAGTGGGCACGGCCCCGTGTCCATCCTCTTCTCTGTCTTCATTAATTGCAGTTTGTCTGCATTAGTTGACCACGCCCCCGTGTCCACTGGGCACGCCCCCGTGTGCAGAAGCGTATCTGTACTATCAAGATTTGCCTGGATTCTACGAATCTTATAGTTGACCACGGCCCTGTGTCCGCTGAGCACGGCCCCGTGGTGGGCGATAGTAGCTTCTATAGCTTTGTCTTTTATGCTGGCACTTGGGCACGCCCCCGTGTTCATTGAGCACGGGGCGTGTTCAGCCTTCTGTTCTCTTGTTTTGCTTGGGAAGATGCTTTCGGGGAGGTCGGGTATGCCACGTTAGTTCCTTTTCTTGTATTTATGTTAGATTTAGCTGCCTTTTTGCTTCTTTTGTTAATTTGAGCTCATTTAATCCTGAAAATACAAAAGGAAGACAAAAGCACACTTTTTCCAACATTAGTACTAAAAAAGGGTTAGTTTTATGCCACAATTGATGTAATTTATATGTTGCATTTTGCACACATCAAATACTCCCACACTTGAATCTTTGCTAGCAAAACTCTTTATAATGTGGCTTTACACTCCCAAATGGAATGGGTAGAAGAGAAGTTTTTTGGGCTTGTCATAGAGTGTCGAGATTTCCAAGATTCTGTATTAAGTTTTTATTTTTATTTATTTACAATCCTATTCGTCATGATTTATTTACAACATTACATAAGATAAATTACTTATTAGGGCATAACATGCCTCTCTTAAAATTCCATTTATATACTGAAGAGGTATGGTCCCAATTCCTTGCCAACATGGCAAGGACCACACCACTTTTTCCATCAGACGTGGCGCTGACATCGACGAAGTCATCCAGAAGCTTCTAGAAGCTGGAAAATATCTAGGTGGCTCCAAAGATGCTCCACCCGACATAAAGGACACAACGTGTCACCAGTCACCAGGCGCCACGTAGGCCTGTAACAAATCTAAGGGCAGCCCGACAATGCCAGTACGACGTCTCCAAGATGGGCAAATGCGGGCGCGCCACGTGTACCACTACACTGACCACAGCAGAGGAGACCAAGAGGATATTCCCCTTGGTCGGACAGCTGGCGCGCAACCACAGCTGGCATCGCTGCTCTTCCCTCTCTCACCCTCCGGCTATAAATAGAACCCTTCATCATTCAGGTTAAAGGATCTTGCTCTCTCTATTCTCACACTTAACACACACTGTTTATTCTTCCTCGGAACAGTACTTATTCTCACGCCGGAGCCTGGTTAAGAGGGAAACCCCCATATTCCCCTCTTAACGAGACTAACGGCGTTGCTGTTTTGCAGGAACCGAGCCATCTCACGAGTAGAAAGAGAGATTCAACCCACAGAAGAAATAACCCCACAGATTAACCATAGTGTTAACCTGTGTTTCATCATTGGCGCCATCCGCTTTTAGCAAAACCACTCTCATCTCTTTTTCTTTTCAAAAAACACTCGTCAAACATGGCCGAACAAAACCCTTCTCACCAAGTAGATGGACGTTTCTTCCTTCGAACTCGTTTCGGACAACGTACACGTCCAGCGGGGTCCAAGGAACAAAATTATCCAAGAAGGGCCGATGAACAATGAGTTTCCCAACATCTTTGGGAGTACATCCAGGATTGCTACTCAAAACGCACCTGGTGCTACTTTCCAAACTCCACCCAGAATCATCACTCAGACCACAAACGGAGCTACGTTCCAGCCTCCGTCAGAGGTAGTCCAATAGACACCACCACCAGTGCAAACTCAGAGCCATGGAGCTGGCCCCTCAGCTCCATCGGACCAAGCACAACTGAACTTCTCTGCATTATTAGGGCTACCCGAAGGAAAAACTCTGGCTTCCTGGTATGCCGAACAAGTGGCGTCCATAAACCTTGTTTACACACAACACAGCGCGCAGCAAGCTCTGCTATAGGCACAAGCAAACCAGTCCGCATTTGTAACTCCACTGCCAAGGCCTTTGAGCGCTCCCATGCCTCAACAGACCAATGCTTTTAATCTACGTCCTGAGTCAGTACCTCCGCCACATATTAGAAGACCAAGCGCGCACGACACGCGCGATACGTACGGTGAAACAGAGAGTAATTACGTGCAGTATTCTCATCAACCGAAGAGGCCAATACAGAGTCGTTTAGGTCCGCGCAACATAAACGACGAACTCGAAGATGACGATGAGTCATACAGAGAGAGCACGGTGTTCAGCAGGTTGCCACCGGAGCATGATGCATACAAACCTCGAAAGCGCGCGGGTTATGATCCAAAAGCTGAACATGATTACACTCTAAGTTATCGTCCAGACGACATGGCTGAGAATTCAAAGTTCATCAGAGAGATCGCCACGGCTGCCATAGACAAAACAAAATTGCCACACAACGTGGGCAAATACAACGGGTTGACAGACCCAGACGATCATCTCCAAGTTTTTAACGATGCGGGAGCAACAGGCGGATGGAACTTACCAACCTGGTGTCATCTCTTTGCTCAAACCTTCATAGGCGCAGCGCGCGTCTGGTTTGACAGCTTACCAGCAGGAAAAATCAAATCATGGGTTGATTTCCGAGAGAAGTTCCTGGCACACTTCTCACAACAACGACGACACACCAGGGATCCAGCCGATTGTTTGAACATATGGTGCAGAGACCACGAAAGCGTGGAAGATTTCATTACAAGATACAACAAAGAATGTTTGGAGATCGGTGATGTAGGCGAGAAGATGATGCGCGCACACTTCATGAGGGCTGTCAAGTGTGATGATCTCATCAAGCGCGTAAAAGGAAGAGATGGAGGACCCAAAGACTGGGAGACCTTCATTGAAGCAGCCAAAACCATCGCGCAGTCGGATAGACAATTGACCGGCGACGACCACCGTCAGCGTAGTTACAACCATACCGACCGGCACAGCAAGAAAGGCAGAAACCAACCTTGGAAAGCATCCGGTCACAGAGAAAGAAGCCCGGTAAGAGAGGATGCGCGCCACACGATCAACCAAATAGCACACCGAAAAGAGGTGAAAAGAGAAAACAGAGAGAAGCAGTGGACACTCCTAACAAAAACCCCTTCAGAAGTCTTGGCAACCGAGAACCACCAGTTCAAGCCACCACTACAAATGCGCAACAAAAGGGGCCAAGACCCGAATCTTTTCTGTGAATTCCACAAGGACACAGGCCACTTAACCGATGATTGTTTCAGCCTCAAACAAGAGATCGAAAGGGCCTTAAGAGACGGAAAGTTAACTCACCTGGTCAAAGGTGGAAGGCGTGATTACCGTCAGATTCAAAGAAGAGAAGAAGGGACGGATAACAAAAAACTCCGGAAGTTCGAAACCCACATGGTTCAGGGGGGTCCACGAAGGCCAAGAAGAAACTACAACAAGCGCGCGCAAGATGACTCATGGCGCGAGAAGCAAGTCGTTTTCCCTGTTGTAAGAGGAGGCCCACGAGAAAGAAGGCCAATAGTTATCTCGAGCGTCATAGGGCATTACCAAACAGATTACATCTTCATCGATCCGGGGAGCACTGCGGATATCATATATGAACAGTGTTTTAATCAGTTCGATCAGGAGGATAAAGCGCACTTAGAACCAGTTGATTACCCGCTCACTGGTTTCTGCAACGAAGCCGTTTTTCCTCTAGGACAAATATCGTTCCCAGTGTTGCTCTCGGACGGAAGAAACTCAACAACAGAAGAAGTCACGTTCATGGTGCTGCCAGCACATTCAAGACACGATATTCTGCTGGGAAGAGAATCCCAAGGTGATTTCAGCATGATCTGCTCTGGCCCACACTCAGCAGTGGGATTCCCAACAGAAACAGGAGTAGCCATCATCTATGCAAGCAAAGAAGTATTAGCAACAGATGAGCTAAGACCTGCAAAGACAAGGAAACCAGAAGCACGCCAAGAGGCAGAAAAATGGGCGTTAAACAGCGCATATCCGGAACAGACAGTAACCTTAGGACCCGCAATGTCCGATCTGACGCGCGCGGCGCTAAAAAAACTGTTGTTCCAAAATATGGACGTCTTTACCTGGACACCAGCAGACATGGTGGGTGTTCCACGGCACATAGCTGAACATCGCTTAAACGTCTCGGAAGAAGCTAAACCGGTGGTACACGCTAAGCGCCATTTGGGAGACATAAAGCACGACGCCATGAAAGAGCAGGTGATAGAGCTGTTGAACGCGGGAATCATCAGGGAGGTCAGGTATCAAACATGGGTGGCAAGCCCAGTGATGGTCCAGAAGAACAACGGTAGCTGGAGAATGTGCGTGGACTACAAAGATCTGAATAAGGCATGTCCACGCGACTGTTACGCCTTACCAGACATTGATGAAAAGATCGATTCACTTGCCACATTCCGTTGGAAATGTTTCCTCGATTGCTACAAAGGGTACCACCAGGTACAGATGGCCGTGCAGGATGAAGACAAGACCGCGTTCCGCACACCAACAGGGCTATACTGCTATACCAAAATGCCTTTTGGTTTAAAAAATGCGGGCGCGACTTATCAGAGGCTCATGAATGAAACTTTCCACGACGCCATCGGCAAGTATATAGAAGTGTATATGGATGATCTGGTTATTATGAGCAAAGAGGAGAGTACAATGTTGCTGAACATCCAAAAGACGTTCGACACCTTGCGCGGAGTCAGTATCAAGTTAAACCCAGCGAAATGTTCTTTCGGCATGGAAGAGGGGAAATTCCTGGGTTTCATTGTCACGAAAGATGGCTTCAAGGTGAACCCTGACAAGATACAAGCAATAAAACGCATGCCGTCACCTTCAACGATCAAGGAGATGCAAAAATTGGCAGGACGGTTGGCAGCACTCAACCGCTTCCTGGCCAATCACGCAACTAAATCATTTCCGTTTATAAAAACTCTCCGTAACTGCATGAAGAAGAGCCAGTTCCAGTGGACTTCGGAAGCCGAAAGCGCATTCCGCGAGATGAAAGACTGCCTCATCAAGCTGCCAACATTAACTGCACCAGTAAAGGGCGAACCCCTGGTACTGTACTTATCAGCCTCCGACAGAGCAGTAGGAGCAGTGTTGCTTGTAGATCGACAGGGTGTCCAGACGCCAGTCTATTATGTGTCCCGAACTCTAACCGACCCTGAAACCCAGTACGCAATCATGGAGAAGCTAGTACTCGCACTGATCCATGCATCAAGAAGGCTGCGCAGGTACTTTGCCAATCACGCCATTCACGTGCTAACAAACTACAATATTGGCAACATACTCGCAAGGCCAGAGATTTCAGGGAGACTAGCAAAATGGGCGATAGAGCTCGGAGGTCATAACGTAGTGTTCAGACCAAGACCGGCAATCAAGGGCCAAGTACTTGCAGATTTCATGACAGAGGTACCGGATGACAAAGATCGAGAATGCAAGGCGATGGAAAAAGCCGAGAAACAGCAAGTGGAAGAACCCTGGCTACTATAAACAGATGGTGCGTCTAACGAGGATGGCGCAGGTGCTGGTCTCCGGCTGGTGAGCCCTGACAAACATGAGTTCACCTACGCCATACGCCTGGATTTTAAAAGCACAAACAACGAAGCTGAATACGAAGCCTTCCTCGCTGGTTTAAGGTTGGCAATCAAAATGGGAGTACGACACATCGAAGCGCATGTGGATTCCATGTTGGTGGCAGGTCAAATCAACGGGCAATATGAAGCCAAGGGAGATACAATGGCACTTTACCTGAGCCAAGCAAAGACACTGCTACAAACCTTCTATTCCTACAAAGTGCATCACATCAATAGAAGCGAGAATAAGCCAGCTGACGCGCTGAGTAAACTCGCCTCTACGAGCTTCCAGCACCTAGCAAAAGATGTACGCATAGAGGTTTTAAGCAACCCGTCAGTGCCACTGCGAGAAGTAAGCGTCGTTCAACTAGGGACAACGTCTTGGATGACTCCGATAATCACATACCTCCAATCTGGAATACTCCCGGAGAACAAGGCAGAAGCAAGGAAAATTCAGTACAAATCCGAACATTATCAGATGGCTGATGGGATTTTGTACAGAAAATCATACCTCGGGCCTTTGTTAAGATGTGTTGATCCCGAAGACGCACGCTATTTGATCAGAGAGGTGCACGAGGGAATCTGCGGTATACATGCCGGACCAAGAATGGTGGTAGCAAAAGTCATGAATGCGGGATACTATTGGCCCGGAATGCATTTGGACGTGGTCAAAGAGTTGAGGAAATGCAGTGGATGTCAAAGACATGCCCCCAAAACGATGCGCCCTAAGAATGAGTTGGTACCAGTCACCACGGCGTGGCCCTTTCAACAATGGGGAATAGACATGGTCGGACCTTTTCCCGAAGCCCCAGGAGCCGTCAAATTCATAATAGTCGCAGTCGACTATTTCACCAAATGGGTAGAGGCAAAGGCCCTCGCGTCAACCACAGCCGCCGTTGTCAAAAAATTCATTTGGGAACAAATCATATGTCGTTTTGGATTACCCCTCAAGATAATCACCGACAATGGAACCAACTTTTCCGAAGACAATCTTCAACAGTGGTTCAAGGAATTACACATCGAGCACACCTTCTCCTCGGTCGCGCACCCGCAGGGGAATGGTCAAGTTGAAGCCGTCAACAAGAGTATTGTCGACGGAATCAAGGCAAGGCTGGGAGAAAAAAGAAGAGGTTGGGTAGACGAACTGCCCAGCATCTTGTGGGCCCACAGGACGATGCCCAAAACAAGCAACGGAGAAACACCGTTTAGCTTGGTTTATGGGTCGGAGGCAGTAATTCCAGCGGAGATAGGATTGCCGTCACCCAGAATGCTCTCAATGAACATGATCAACAATGAAGAAGAGAGGAGGATCGACCTTGACCTCCTAGAAGAACGGAGAGAAATGGCGGCAATCAATGAAGCAAAGTACAAAACGAAGCTGGAAAAATATTACAACTCTAAAGTCCGAGTATGCACCTTCAACCCGGGAGAATACGTCCTCAGAGACAATGAGGCCTCAAATGCAGAAAAACCTGGGAAGTTGGCTCCCAAGTGGGAGGGTCCATATGTCATCGACACCGTGCTCGGAAAAGGAGCCTATAAGCTGCGCACCATCGACAACAGGGGGGTTCCTCGCACATGGAACGCCCAACAGCTGAGAAAATGTTACCTATGAAGAAAATTCTTGTAATCGTAATGGCCAAGTCGCCAACACATTTATAGTTATACAAGAAGTGTTTGGCTATCTTTCTATCATGCAAATTTCTTTGTCACAACTGCATATATTACTTTGGGCATACACGAAAACATCAATGGCTCGACCATTAGGAAACGTTGTAGACCTCCAAGGCCTGTCACAAACAAGTGCACAGCCGGGTCAGACACACAACTAAAGCCTAACAAACGCCAAACAAATACTTCGTGCCCACATAAACACGAAAACATCGAACACAGGACAAACAAACATTGTAAGCACCCCCAAGGCTGAGAACAGCCGGGTACACACAATAACCTGTAACTCGATCACTTCGTATTCACGATCCAACCTACGCACAAATACGACAGAATAAAACGTTGTAATAAAAACAACACAACCTGTCAGCGCCATCATTCATTCGTGATACCTAAATCAAAGTAATTAAACATGCACATATTATGACGATAACAAAATTCGCATAAAAACAAACAACTATTAGCATAACAAATGTCAAGTCATAGCGAAATATCCACAAGCGTAACAAGGAAGTTAAAGTTGTTCATCCAATTGTCAAGTACAAGACCAACCAAGGTCATACGCGGCGCGCAGGCCGGAGTCCCTCATTCGGGATGACTAGGCCCAGCACCTCCAGTCGCACCACCTTCATCGCCAAGCGCTTTCTTTAACAACGCGACAGCATCAGGTCTTCGAGCCAGTTTTTTCGCAGCTTTAACCATAGCAAACTCCAAAGACGAAAACTCTTGTCTTTTCGCGGCATAAGCAGCAGTGCAATCCTCTTTCCACAGCTCGAAATGGTGTTCTTTCTCCTTATTAAGGGCCGCAGCCCTACCCTCGTTGTACCCATCCTTACGACCGCTGCTGTAACCAGCTTGCCCCAACTCAAACATATAATGGGCAAGCTCGTGCGAGTTGACGATGCGATCAGCAATCTACAACAAACACACAAATAAGGGACAATTCACGAAAGTCACAAAATACAGTAAAAGAAATTACCAGAGGCACCGCGCGCGAGAGCAACCATTTGCAATCAGCGGACGCTTCCTCAGCAAGGAGTTCAGAGGCCTTGCATTCAGCAGTCTTCTCTTGAAGAAGACGATCAGCAGTCTCATATTGCCTGGCAAGGTCTTCCAGCTTAGAAATACGCGCAATATACTCCTTTTCCTTCTCTTCAAATGCAACACGCGCCTTTTGGGCTTCATCAGCAAGCTTAGTCTTCTCTCCGGACAAACGAACAATCGCGTCACGTTGAGATTTAAGCTCCTCATTGGTACGCTCGCACGCAGCTTCCCAGTTTTTTTGCTTATCAGCATTGGCTTGCTTTTCTTGGGAAAGTTTCTCTTCCGCATCAGCTAACCTCCAGATCAACCCTTTCTTCTCAACATTGAACCGTTCCTTCTCTTCCGCAAATAGTTTTTTCTCATTCTCAAACTCCAGAGTGTCTTCCCCCATTTCTCTCCACTCACGGACAATCTCCTGTGAAGTGGACCAGAAGTTAACCCTGGCTTGAACATGCTCATCCAAAAGCTCTAACCGGCGGCGCCTCTTCTGGAACATCCTTTCAGCCGGGGGGAGAGACATAGAGAAAAACTCATGACAATTATCCAGATTATTCATCCTGGAACCCTGTGTCAGATTCCAACGAGGGACATGCGGAAGGTCATCACAAGCAGGATTCGTTGTATCAAAAGAGTCAGCATGCACCTTCCCAAACAGAGGGTCGCGAACCGCCCCGGAAGTCGCACCACCACCAGCACCGGGCGGGCGTTTGGTATATATCGTCTGATGTGGAGTGGTCTCACTGGTCTGCATCTCGGTTTCAACATTCTTACCACGATCAACACCACCATCACCACCCGCATCAACACCCCCAGCACCTCCCGCAGCATCATCACCACCAACAACACCGCCAGCATCACCACCTGTCTTACCACCACGTTCTCCAACTTGCTCCACATTCACATCGTCCTTTTTCTTCCCGTCAGAAGTTTCATGGGGAGGAGACAACCCAAATGTCCTCGACGGCGGAGATTCCGGGGGAGTAATTTTTGAAATATCAATCTTGTGTCCCGTCTTGGCTGTTTTGGCACCTGCTCCAAAACGAGCAGCACATTCAAAGAAAAGGACAAACAAGCAAAAAATGTAAGACAAGTTGGGAGAAAATAAAACGAATACCAGAAGCTTCATAAATTTTCTGCAACAAATCACTAGGTTTTTCAGCGAAAATACCCATGTCAATATCCGATTCAGAAGGGGCAGGAGGATTCTCTTTTTGAAGTTTAATCTTCTTCGAGGCAAGCATAGCAGCAGCCTGCTCGTCAAGCTTTCGCTTTCTATCATCGAAGGGCTTCTTCTGCATCATCTCTGTTAAAGTCGCGCGGTCCTCAGGGTCCGACGCAGGACGTCTCTCTACAACTCCTAAACCGGACAACGTATCAGAAACGACAACATAATCAAGGATACGAGGAGTATGAAGTCGCTTACGAGGAGACTTAGTGGAAGTTTCTTCAGCCCTTTTCCCTTTCCCTTCCGCCTTGTCAGCTTTCGCCTTTCTCCTCGTCTCCAACGGGTCAACAGTTTCGACCGGAATCTCCAAATCATCACCAACAACGTCCATTTGGCTCAACTTTTTAAAGGGCCAAAACCCATGCGCGGCACGCCATGCGTCCATTTGGCTCAACTTTTTTAAAGGGCCAAAACCCATGCGCGGTGCGCCATGCGTCCATTTGGCCCAACTTTTTAAAGAGCCAAAACCCATGCGCGGCACGCCATGCGTCCATTTGGCTCAACTTTTTCAAAGTGCCAAAACCCACGCGCGGTGCGCCATGCGTCCATTTGGCTCAACTTTCTAAAGTGCCAAAAGCCATGCGCGGTGCGCCATGCGTCCATTTGGCTCAACTTTCTAAAGTGCCAAAACCCTTGCGCGGTACGCCACGCGTCCACCTGGCTCAACTATACAAGTTGCCAAACTCCACGCACCGTGGGCCCATTAGGTGCAGATTTCTTAGGAACCCCATGAAAACCTCACACCATAACGAAATACCACACTTATAAGTCCAAAATCACTCCTAGACGATCAACTCAACTAGAAGGCACACTGGACTGGGGGGACTTGAAGAGGTATGGTCCCAATTCCTTGCCAACATGGCAAGGACCACACCACTTTTTCCATCAGACGTGGCGCTGACATCGACGAAGTCATCCAGAAGCTTCTAGAAGCTTCTGGAAAATATCTAGGTGGCTCCAAAGATGCTCCACCCGACATAAAGGACACAACGTGTCACCAGTCACCAGGCGCCACGTAGGCCAGTAACAAATCTAAGGGCAGCCCGACAATGCCAGTACGACGTCTCCAAGATGGGCAAATGCGGGCGCGCCACGTGTACCACTACACTGACCACAACAGAGGAGACCAAGAGGATATTCCCCTTGGTCGGACAGCTGGCGCGCAACCACAGCTGGCATCGCTGCTCTTCCCTCTCTCACCCTCCGGCTATAAATAGAACCCTTCATCATTCAGGTTAAAGGATCTTGCTCTCTCTATTCTCACACTTAACACACACTGTTTATTCCTCCTCGGAACAGTACTTATTCTCACGCCGGAGCCTGGTTAAGAGGGAAACCCCCATATTCCCCTCTTAACGAGACTAATGGCGTTGCTGTTTTGCAGGAACCGAGCCATCTCACGAGTAGAAAGAGAGATTGAACCCATAGAAGAAATAACCCCACAGATTAACCATAGTGTTAACCTGTGTTTCATCATATACAAGTTCACATACCTCACGGGGGATCACTCAACACTCGGCCGAAGATGTATTTTAGTGAATCACTCGAGAGCGGCATGGAACTTACTCCTACCATAGGCTTGCCAAGCAATCAATCCTCCTCATTTTTAACTATAAACCTTTGTAAATATCAAGAGGACTTTTGGGGTGAAGGGTTAGGCTTGGGGTAAAGGTAGGTGGTTGGGTTAGTGATTAGTAGATAAAGGGTGAAAAAGTGTAAAAAGCGTTGGTTTTCGTAAGACTTTATTTTTGCAAATTTTTATTTGGATGAAGCTATTTTTCAAACAAAGTTATTTTTTATGAACTTGCTTGTTTATTTATTTTGCTTCATCATCAGCATATTTTTTTTTGAAAAGTCATACGAAAAACCGAGCTTGTTACTAAAATAAAGGGTTAAAAATAAAAAAAGGTTTTTGTGGGTGAAAGGGTGTTTGGTTTTGGGTTAAGAAATGAAAAGGTTTAGGCTCAAAGGGGTTAACTAGGGGGATTTTGGGTAGGTGGTAAAAAAAAAGGAAAAATAATGGTGTAGAAATAAAAATGGTTAGTCCTAATGCCTCCATCATTTACTTACTTGGGTTTAAGTTGGTAAGGACCGGGAATGTATCGTCGTGGCAAGTTCTAGAGTTGTAAGAACCAAGCGGCTATTCACACAAGAAACGAAAAATGAGCATTTAGTTTAAAGATATGTATCTGTATGCTCAATAAAGGCTCAAAACTCACTTTTGTGGGAATGGGTTTTTATGTGATCAAGTATATATAATCAAATTTTAACTAAACTTGTCATGCCTTTTCATAATTTTCTTATGTTGGTTCTTTTTATCACGACGCTATCGGTTGTAAATTTGTAAAAATATAACCTTTTTAGAACTTGAAATTCCCAAGTTAAACCTAGACAAGTAAAAAATTGAAAATTTTTGAAAAAAAATTTGGGGTGATTAGCGGTTCCAATAGAGTTTTGTGTAAGGCTTGTAATTAGGACTTGCAAGATTCAAAGTTTTAGCATCCCCCCCACACTTAAATTACACATTGTCCTCAATGTGTCCCAAAAATAAGTTTTTAGGTTGATTGAATGTGTAAAAAGGTGTTAAAAAGCAAAATTTTATGTTACTGGGCGTCTGGACACGGCCCCGTGGTGTCCGGGCACGGCCCCGTGTTCAGGTGCCAGTAACAAAAAGTTGTAAAAAGAAACAGAAGCCTGGACACGGGGGCGTGTTGGGTGAACACGGCCCGTGTCCAGTTTACCTGAACTGGGCATTTTCTGTAGACTGTGCAGCACTGGGCCGTGTTGGGCGGGCATGGCCCGTGCTGAACCTGCTGTAATGAAGAAAATTTGTCGGATGGCCCTGTTTTCGTGCATGGGGTGCTGGTCCAAGTTTCCCTTGTTATCCTTCACCATCCTGAGTGTGTTTTATTCCTGAAAATTACAACTAAACTAGAAAACATAAAAATTAATCTAAACTAAACTAAGGATAGTTCCGCGGAATGCCTCCGTGGTGCGCCACGTTTATAAGGGTCCTTTGCTAGACCCAAACCCAGGTCATATGTTACCCAAGTGGGATGTTTTGCATCCCATGCTACACCGTCAAAGAGCATCATCCAAGCTTGAGTCAATGACCTTCATGTAGTTGACCGGATCTTCGTCTTCTACTCTTTTTCCGACTCCAAACTTTACTTCCTCGTCCCCAACCCTCAATGTTAGTGTTCCATCATTCATATCTACCACTGCTTGGGCCGTAGCTAGGAATGGCCTCCCTAGGATGAGTGGTACTTCGGTATCTTCCTCCATATCTAGTATGACAAAGTCGGCCGGAAAGACAAATTCGCCGACTTTGACCAATAGATTTTCAGCGACACCTTGTGGATATTTGACGGATCTATCGGCGAGTTGTATGCTTATTTTTGTAGGGCTTGTTTTCCCTAAGCCGAGTCGATTGAAAATTGATGAGGGCATGAGGTTGATGCTTGCCCCGAGATCGGCTAGTGCATTACGAATGGGGGATTTCCCAATCGAGCAAGGAATTGTGAAGCTTCCGGGGTCAAGCTTCTTTTGCGGGAGTTTGTTGAGTAGTAAGGCGGAGCATTCTTCGCCTAAGTTAACTAATTGCAATGATTCAATTTTCCTTTTATGAGTGAGGAAGTCCCTCATAAATTTTGAATATTTTAGCATTTGAGTTAGGACTTTGATAAATGGAATATTAACATGCAATTGTTTTAGTAAATTTTTGAACTTTGCGAATTGCTCATCGGACTTTTGACGAATTAAACGACCGGGGTATGGAACCGGAGGAGTCTTAGTAGGCTCTTGAACTGGTGGAGAAGCCTTTTCTTGTTGGGGCGCGAGTGGAGTCGTGGTTTGGCTAGATTGGCTTCTTTCAGTTGGTGGGAGTGGAGCCTCTTCGGGACCCACGGTACGGTTTCTCAATGTTATGAGATGTACTTGCGCCTTTGGGTTGGTCTCGGTATTACTCGGTAACCCGCCTTGTGGTCTCTCGGAGAAATTTTGAGCTATTTGATTTAATTGTTTTTCAATGTTTTGAATGCTAGCTTGTTGATTTCTAAAATTCGATTCCAATTGCTGAAATCGATCCGAGTTTTTCTTTTCGGTGTCGGAGATGAGGCGAGATATAGTATCTTCAAGCCTTTCTCATCCACCTTGTTGTTGAGAAAAATTTTGTAGTTGTTGAAAGTTTGTTCATTGGTTTTGTTGGTTACTACTATTGTCGGGATCTCTCCAACCAAGGTTAGGGTGGTTACGCCATCCTTGGTTGTAGGTACCCGTTGGAGGACCCGACGGCCTAGGTCTATTATCATTGTAGTTTACCGTTTCCGTTTGTTAATCTAATTCTTTCATACAACTCCAATTTTCATGTGGCCCACCACACCCTTCACAAGCCATAACCTAGACCGTTTTTGCCATTTCTAACTTTTTGATTTTTGAAGAAAGGGCCTCGATTTGGGCTTGTAAAGAAGTGCTTTCATCAACCTTATGGGCGCCGGGGCAATAGATTTATTGCCTCTGAGAGTGTGCCATTGAAAATTGGTTTGAGCAATTTCCTCAATTTGATTATATATTTCATTCGGGCGACGATTACCTAAAAGTCCCCCGGAGCTAGAATCAAGTGTTTGTCTTGTGTGTGGCAACAACCCATTGTAGAAAGTGGATACTTGTTGCCATACCGCAAGACCGTGATGAGGACACTTTCTTAGTAGCTCCTTGAACCTTTCCCAAGTTTCATATAAGGATTCCCCATCCTCTTGTGAATATGTATTAATTTCAGTCATTAATTTAGCCGTTTTAGCAGGAGGGAAATACTTATATAGAAACTTTTGGGCTAGTTCATCCCAGGTGTTTACCGAGCCAACTGGGAGGGTATTAAGCCAAGCCTTAGCTCGGTCTTTTAATGAAAATGGAAACATCCGAAGGCGGATGGCGTCGTTTGATGCTCCATTGATCCGAAAGGTATCACATATTTCTAAGAAATTAGTAATATGTAGATGGGGATCCTCGTCCGCAAGCCCATGGAAGGTTGCGGAGTTTTGAAGCATTTGTATCAAATGTGGCCGAAGTTCAAAGTTATTGGCTTCGACATTCGGTGCATTGATAGCAGCGCCGAGATTAACTACAGTGGGTCGTAGGTAATCCATGAGGGTACGTTGGTCCGCCATTGGAAGTGGGTACCCCAAAACTTTCTCTTGGTTTTTAGCTTTAAGTCTTTTTCTGAGAAAGCGTTCGGGTTCTTCTAGAGGTTCTTTTATGTCTCTACTAGAACTGGAGCTCATACACTACGTAGGAAGTTCAATTGTGGCGCCTGGGTTCCAAGTCCTGCAAATAAAAACAGAAAAGAACGTTGGTCAGAAGGTTCACCACGGCCCCGTGCTCAGGTGAACACGGCTCGTGGTCGGATATACAGTAATTGTTTTCCGGATCCCTGTTATTGGGGAGTTGGACATCGCCCCGTGTTGCACCGACACGGCCCCGTGCTCAGCTCTCTGTAACTCGGAAAATAAAAACTGCCAGTAACAATGCTGGGCACGGCCCGTGTCCGACCAGGCACTGCCCGTGCTGAGCTCTGCGGAAACTGAAAAACTAAGAAAAATCCTAAAAAATAGAAAAATAAGAAAAACGATTAGGTCGTTGATTCCTAACTTTCTTAAAATCCTTGTGTCCCCGGCAACGGCGCCAAAAACTTGATACGTGTGAAGTGTGTATATAAGTTTAAGTATATTTTAAGCCCTTTTACACTTTTTTTAGCCAAGTTTTAAATTTATAAAACACGATATTTACTAACACTAAACACACATATGGGCAAGTGCACCCATCGTGAGCGTAGTATAGTGTTGGTAAGATACCGAGGTCGTCCAAGGACACAATAGCTTTTAGTACTGGTTAATCCTCAACGTCTAATCAAATCAAAAGTTTAGAAAAAAGGTTTTTAAACTAGAAAAATAAAAACTAACTAAAATGCTGAAAAATAAAATAAAAATAAAACAGATAGACAAGATGAATCACTTGGCTCCGACTCGTGTTTAGTGTAACCTTTGATTATTTCCGCACTTTTGCACTTTTTAAGAGATTATCTTAGTTATTGTAGTAGGCCCCTCTTTTGAAGGTGACGTTACCCTCAACCCAGTAGTTTGAGTCAGCAAGGATACAATCCTAAAGGGTCGGATTATTGAAAGATAATTAATTAAGTTATTAATGCGTATTGTGGTAGGCCCCTCTTTTGAAGGTGACGTTACCCTCGGCTAAGTAGTCTGAGTCAGTAGGGATACAGTCCTAAGTAGCCGGGTTAAAGTATTAATAGTAGCTTACATATGAGGGGATCAAAGAGTTTGGACCCCCGCCATCCAATACCGGTGGGTATTGAAGGAGGTCCTACTAAATTTGACCCAGGTCCTAATATATATAGGAACGATTTTTAAATCAATATATACATATCAGAAAAATCCTAAGTTTCTCCGTTTCTTAGAATTGTCACGTAACTTTGAGATTTTCTCGAAAAGTTCTCGTTTTTGATTGTGTTGGCACGTTGATATATATATATATATGAGTTCATATATATATATATATATATATATATATTTAAGATTTTGATACTTGAACGATTTTATTGGTGACCGTTATCATGTAAATCCATTAGCACTCCCGTTTATACGTAATATATCTACGATTTGCGCGTCGTAATATATATACATAAACGTTCACATAATTTATTATCGAAACACGCGTAATTTCGTTAACTTATCTATTTTGTCATTTTTAAAGCACGTATACATAAAATATTTTATATGTACCAATTTTTATGCTCGACAAACAAGTTACACATTTAACGCGATTTTCACCGTTTCTACCGTACAAAACGCACAAGTATACATGCATAAGCTAAATTTCCAATATCATGTTAAAACTTAACATATTTTCACATTCACGTGTTTAAATCACTTAACACATCTTAACAAATAAGGTTCACCCAAAAATTACCCATACTAGTGTTCATTGAAAAATGCGTATTTTTGCGATTCGGTAACATTTTCGGGCGTCGGAAGTCACGTATGACCAACCAAACACCAAGTAAACTTAAAATTAGTTAAAATACTTGTTTTTAAACTAAAAATATCAGTTTACTTACTGATCTAAATCAGTTTTATAAAAATCATTCGAAAAGCCGATTTTTTACCGTTTTAACGCATAGTTTCGCGTTAAACGTTACTATAATCATCCCAACTCAAAACGACTTGATATTTTAACACAATACATGTTATTTACTGATTAAAATAGTGGTTATAATCAAATTAGTGAAGTTTTTGTGTAAGTCACATAAATCATGCGATTTCACGTATTTTACAACTTTTTAAGCACCAAGTACAACATGCAAGGCTAGTAAACATCATGACAAAGTTATAAAAATAACTTTATTTTAGTGTTTATAATTTTATTAAATCTGATTTTTATGAAATCATAATCATATGATAATTTCATGCCTTCACATTATCATATAAGTTCACATATGTGCATCTAATGCACTCACACATTTTCATCATCATTCATGATCTAATCATGCTTAAAATTTCACTAACATCATATTCTTACAAATATTACATATCTCACTATGATCTTTCAAATCATTCAGGTTCATTCATGCTTAGATCTTTCACATTTAAGATTATATAACAACTTTTACATGCATGCATACATATATACATACATATATACGAAATATATATACACATACATACTTCCAAAAATTTACTTTTCAATATATCACTTTCAAATCTCTAATCACTTTAGAACATTCTTGTATGACAACTAACAATTCCTTCATGCTTCATACTTTTCAAGAAATCAAATAACCAAGAAATCTTTCATCAAAAATTCAAAATACAACATATGCACATACATACACACATTCTTGGCCCTATATACCCACATGCAAACACCCATTTTTAGTTTTGTTTAAAAACTCATTCATTGTTATTTTCAAGTTTGTGATTAATTCCAAGTTCAAGAGAAACCTTCAATCATCTCTATCATTATTAAAAATCAAGAATGTGGTTTTGAAATCAAGTTTATACCTTCAAGATTTCTTAGTGGGTTTTTGATAAAGATGATGATATAAGGTCTTGTTCTTGCTTGAATCTACTTGAAATCGCCTCCAAAACTCCTTACAAGCTTCAAATCACCATGTAAAGCCTTTGAATCTTCATGATTTGAATTTGAAAATGATTTGAAAATGCATGTTTGGTTTGATACTGTGTTGGACAAACTTTTAAAACTATTTGTGACAAATTTAATAAGATCCATAAGGATCAAGACAACTAAACTATGTTGTGGTTGTGCCATGTTTTGAAACTTTATGTTTAAAATCTATGTTTTAATTAAGTTAAAATGTCCAACAGTTCGATGCATCGTTCAACAAGATATTAATGGGTACCCACTTCCGTCACCACTACGTTTTATTTTCCGCTGGGACATTTTTGGCGTGTGACAGAAGTTGGTATCAGAGACATCGATTGTTAGCGAACTAGATGTTGTCTGGGAAAACTCTAGACTTCAACCAAAGAATTTTGAGATTTAAGTCCAAAATTCGCGAAGCCAAAATTTTTTAAATAAACATGGAATTTTTATCATGTATGAAAACCATTGCGTGTTTATGTGCGTACGTGATTATTTGTTTATTTGGGCTTTATGTGTTATTTTTCATTTGATCACACACTTACTTTGTACGGTTATATATGTCACTGATGTCACACGAGCACGAGGTCATCGAGATTGATGACTCAGGTAGCGAGCCAGAATTGGAGACTTCACCCAGATCCATTCTACCAGAGATACCCCTCACGACTCCACAGATGGTTGGTATAGCCGAATTCGCTTCGTCATTCCATGTTGATCCTGCTGCTTTTGCCAGGCAGGTAGACCTCTGATATGCTTTTACAAGCAACGGGTGGATAGACGACGATGATGATGTTCCTCCCTCGATTCACGAGACGAGACAATCGTCAGGCACTATACCAGTTATCGATGACATGATTAGAGGTGTTCCTATGATCAGAGGATTTCTTAGTATCGCACCAGTGGTGGACGCCACTATTGTCATGGCTCAACCATTAGAGTCATCAGTCATCCCATCTGCTGTTGTGATCGAGCCTATCACTAAGATCCCTCCACCCGTTACTGCTGAGTCATCTTTACCATTGATTGAGTCACGCGCTCCTACTACACCTCTATTAGTTTATTATCGACGTAGGAAGAGGACTATGCCTGTTGGAGAGATCGCATCGACGTCACACGCTGAGATAGCTTCTGCTTCCAAGAAGCAGAAAGGAGTATGGATTGACCGATGTTGCCATTGCGATCGACAGTTAGCCACTCTGCGCGAAGACCTGGACTTGGCTAGGGGTAAGATGAAGGATCTAGAGAGACAGATGGACTGGTACTATGAGTTGAAGGATCTAGACGACAGTGTGATGGATCAGATGCACTTAAGGATAGTGGATCTGGAGGAGCTTGTCAGGAGGATGTTGGATTTCCTGAGCTTGAAGCGTTAGTTGTTTGATGTTTTTTGGCTATTTTGTATTTCTCTTTTGATACACCACATTTATGGCTTGCGTGCCAGATTTTTGGATATTATGTGGAATTTTTATATGAACTTGTTATGGGTGTTGACGTAGACATGCCAGAATCTGGTTAGTTGTGTACTAAAAACAAGTTTTATAATTTCTATGATGAATATCGGATGAATTACTTTTGGTTTAAAAATTGTTCTCATTAATATGTGGATATTATACATGCGTAATGTTTGGTCCACTAGCATTTAATGATTGAATTATTTTTGGATATCGTCTTATGTTGATATTATTGATGTAATAATAGAAACGACGAAATGCCGCCAAAAGTGAGACAGGGTTCTGGACTACCTACCACCCTAGTATAGTTAGCACAACTCATAGCCCAATACGTTAATACTATCATGGAACAGCGCGATGCTAACCAGAATAATGGCCAGGGACGTGACGTGGTGCTCATGGGCATGGTTTTGGTAGGGCACAGATTGGAAACCCTCCAGGTAATATAATGATCGGAAAGTTTTAGTTATTCATGTGTTATGATATAATCGGAGCGTATTCCTGATTTTCCTTAACCTTGTGAACAGTGCACGGATGTACTTATAAAACATTCCAGGGCTGTAACCCACGATCATTTACCGATGCCAAAGGACCCTTAGATATTACCAGATGGATTGAGAAGTTGGAATCCGTCATGGCAATCAATGGTTGTGCTGCTGATCAACGGGTTAGGTATGCTTCTTGTTCATTTCTTGATGAAGCATTATCCTGGTGGAACGCGCAAGTTCAAATTTTGGGTGAAGACGCTGCCTATGGTCTAACGTGGAACGAACTTCAAGTAATGCTCCAAAAGGAATACTGCCAGCGTAGTGAGATACAGAAGATCGAGACCGACTTCTGGAATTTAACCATGGAAGGTCTGAATGTCAGAGCTTACACATCTCGGTTTAATGATTTGGCAAGGTTAGTTCCACGGATGGTCACTCCTGAGTATGTTAAGATAGAAAGGTACATATGGGGGCTATCGCCACGAATTCGCAACATGGTCACATCAGCGAAACCCACTATCTATCTAGAAGCTACTACATTGGCGAAATCGTTAGCGGATGACGCTGCTCGCAAAGGTAGCCTTAACAAGAAGGAGGAAACTGGGAAGTCATTGGGCAAGGTCAATGCAGACGTGAAATCTGAGCAGTCGGAGCGTTCTGAGTCTAAATCAGGAGATTCAAGGAAGCGCAAGTCCGAGAGCTCGAGGAAGGAAACTGATGAGAAGCGTGACAGGAAACACAGTTCAGGGAAGGCGTATGTAGCAAACTCTAGCAGTTCTAGAAGTGATAATGCCAGGGATGGCAGGAGTGGTTCTGAGAAGAAGACTCACAATGATGAGCAGAGAAAGTGCGCCAGGTGTGGTCGAACTGGGCATGTTAACCGCGAGTGCTATGCTAAAAGTACTTCGGAGGGAGCGAAGCTAGAGGTATGCTTCCAGTGCGGTGAACAGGGACATTTCAAGAGAGATTGTCCGAAAGCAAAGGGTCAGAATGCGAGGGGCAGAGCGTTCGAGCTAAATGCTGGAAAGGCACGTTGATGTGTGTAAAATGCAACATATAAATTACATCAAATGAGTCATAAAACTAACCCTTTTTTAGTACTAATGTTGGAAAAATTGTGTTTTTGTCTTCCTTTTGTATTTTCAGGACCAAATGAGTTGAAACGAACAAAAGGAAAAAATATGCAGCAAAAACAAACATAAATACAAAGAAAAGGAATAAACGTGGCATGCCTGACCCCTCGACAGCATCTCCAATAGCAAAAACAAGAAACAGAAGGCTGACCACGGCCCGTGTCCGCTGAACACAGGGGCGTGGTCAGGTGTCTGCAGAAATGGACAAAGCTGTGGAAGCTTCTACGCCCACCACGGGGGTGTGCCCAGCTCAGTACGGGGCGTGGTCAACGCTAAGATTTGCAAAATCTTGTAAATCTTGGTAGTACAGATACGCTTCTGCACATGGGGTCGTGCCCAGCGAACACGGGCCGTGTCAAGCCCTATGCAGACAAATGCAATTAATGAAGGAAGAGAAAAGGGATGGCCATGGGGGCGTGTCCGCTGGACACGGGGCCATGACCGGGCTTCTGTTCAGGCTATAAATAGGGGTGCTTGGTTCTCTTCAAAGGCATCCCTTGGCAAACCACCTCTCTCCCACTTTGCCACCACTACAACACCCACATCCACCACCATCATCCATCATCCACCTTAGAGTGTGTGTAGTAGTCTCGGGATCCAAGATTGATCGTAAGAGTTCTTGTCAATCAAAGGCCATGTTTGGCTAAGTCTCTTACATCACTTGGTGAAGACAAGCATTTAATGTATTACTTTTGATTTTTAATCTTTTCGCACTTTTTATTTGGTTTTGTATTAATGACTTTAATAACTAGTTTCTTATGTTGAAGGTGAAACTTCTTTATCATTTTTTCCGTGGTGTCTTGGCATTACTTTACTGTCTATATAGAGTAAAATATTTTCACCATTCATATCTCTACGGTCTATATAGAGATATGTTGGCTACCTGGTCGGGGGCTAAGGGAATGGTTTAGTAAGGTTCTTGCCTTGTTCAGTGTATAGATCCTGCAAGGACCTGGGTCAAGCTTACTAGGACCTCCTTCAATACCCACCGGTATTGGATGGCGGGGGTGCGAATGGCTTGATCCCCTCATATGTAAACTACTATTATTACATTATACCGGCTACTTAGGATTGTATCCCTGCTGACTCAAACCACTTAGCCGAGGGTAACGTCACCTTCACTAGAGGGGCCTACCACTTTTCGCATTAATAATTTAATTAATTATCTTTCAATATTCCGACCCTTTGGGATTGTATCCTTGCTGACTCAAACCACTGGGTTGAGGGTAACGTCACCTTCAAAAGAGGGGCCTACTACTATAACTAAGATAATCTCTTAAAAATGCAAAAGTGCGGAAATCATCAAAGGATACATTAAAGGCGAGTCGGATCCAAGTGATTCATCTTGTCTATCTGTTTTTATTTTATTTTTATTTCAGCATTTTTAGTTTTTATTTCATGTTTAAAACCTTTTCCAAAAAATTTTGTTTGATTAGACGTTGAGGATAAACCAGTATTAAAAGCTCTTGTGTCCTTGGACGACCTCAGTATCTTTCCAACGCTATACTACGCTCACGATGGGTGCACTTGCTCTTGTGTGTTTAGTGTTAGTAAAATATCGTGTTTTATATATTTAAAACTTGACTAATGCGTAAAATGGGATTAAAATATCAATAAAATTATAAGACACCTCGCACACACCACACGTGACGATCCTGCTGTTATTACCGGTACGATCTTGATCAATAACCATTCTGCGTTCGTACTCTTTGATACTGGGGCTGACTTGAGTTTTGTTTCGAAAAACTTTGAACCATTTTTGTGTTCTCCAACAAGTAAGCTAAGTAAAAAGTACTCGATAGGACTAGCAAATGGTAAATTGATAGAGACTAGTGAAGTCGTTCGTGGTTGTAGTATTCGATTAGACGATCATAGTTTTAGTACCGACTTATTGCCAGTGGAGCTGGGTAGTTTTGATGTAGTTGTAGGGAGGGCTTGGATATCCAAGAATAAAGCTGAGATTATTTTCTCGGAGAAGCAAGTGAGGAAACCTCGTCCTGATGGTGGTGAAGCAATAGTTGTTCACAGAGATCGATCGAGTCGAGTGTCGAGTGTTGTTAGTGTTATGAAGATGCTTAAGATGTTACGTAAGGGTTATCCCGCGTTCTTAGTTAACGTGGTGGATACGAAGGCTGAAGGTAAGAAGATCGAAGAGATTCCTATAGTTCGCGATTATCCAGAAGTTTTCCCTGATGAATTACCTGGATTGCCCCCTGCGAGACAGATCGAGTTTAGAATTGATCTGGTATCCAGTGCTGCACCAATTGCAAAATCTCCTTATAGATTGGCACCATCAGAGATGAAAGAATTGTCGAATCAGCTTCAAGAGCTTCTAGACAAAGGTTTCATTCGCCCAAGTTTTTCGCCTTGGGGTGAACCTGTTTTATTTGTGAAGAAGAAGGATGGATCCTTCAGGATGTGCATCGATTACAGAGAGTTGAACAAGTTGACTATCAAGAACCAGTACCCTCTACTGAGAATTGACTATTTATTTGATCAGCTATAGGGATCCAGCTACTACTCGAAGATCGACCTGCGTTCAGGATATCATCAGTTGAAGGTTGATGACGAAGATGTTCCGAAGACTGCCTTTCAAACACGATATCGCCATTACGAATTTTTAGTCATGCCTTTTGGCTTAACTAATGCGCCAGCTGTGTTCATGGATCTCATGAACAGGGTATGCAAACCCTACTTGGATAAATTCGTGATAGTATTCATCGATGATATACTTATCTATTCACGAACAAAAGAAGATCATGAGCATCATCTGAAGTTGATTTTGGAGCTGCTGAAGAAAGAGAAGTTGTATGCCAAGTTCTCTAAATGTGAGTTCTGGATTCGAGAAGTTCATTTTCTCGGACACGTCATAAATGAGAAAGGTATACACGTGGATCCATCAAAGATAGAGGAGATCAAGAATTGGGAAGCGTCAAAGACTCAGTCGGAGGTGCGACAATTCTTAGGACTTGTTGGGTATTATCGGAGATTTATAGAGAATTTCTCCAGATTAGCGCAGCCTTTGACGCTATTGACCCAAAAGGAGAGGAAGTTTAATTGGACAGAAAAGCAAGAGGAAGCTTTTCCGTTGTTGAAGGAAAAGTTGTGTGGTGCACCTATTATTTCCCTTCCTGAGGGAAATGATGATTTCATTGTATATTGTGATGTGTCACGTTTGGGCCTCGGATGCGTGCTTATGCAGAAGGACAAAGTGATAGCCTATGCATCCAGATAATTGAAAGTGCACGAAAAAAATTACACGACACATGATTTGGAGTTAGGAGTTGTTGTATTTGCCTTGAAGATCTGGAGACATTACTTGTATGGCACGAAGTGTACGATATACACAGACTATAAGAGCCTCCAGCACATCTTTGATAAGAAGGAGCTCAACATGCGACAACGACGCTGGGTAGAGTTGCTCAACGACTACAAGTGTGATATTCGTTATCACCCTGGTTGTAACCACCTTGGTTTTCACACTTGTATTTGTTTTGACTTGCATTGTAACAATTACCGTATCGGGAATGAAACTTATTTGATCCTACTTGCTTTGTGCTTATACCGAAACAAACACGTGAAACAATTTCAAATTTGTTGAGTTTTTATGCTATTAAACACGGTTACATAAACTATAAAGGTTTATTGTGACTACTTGTGAAACTACTAGTTGAGGGACCTATTTGACATTCTTTAAAACCTGCTTGAAATCTATTACTTTTTAAGTTCAAGGACTAAAACCGTAATTAGTTGAAAGTACAAGTCCATGGGCTAAATTGTCATTTTTGAAACTATATAAATACAAGGGTTAAAGTGCAATTATTTCAAACTACAAGTTTAGGGTTCTTTTTGTAATTTTTGAAACATATTTTATAAAAGAAATAAAAATATATAAATTGTTTTAAAAAGTCTAGGGTTCAAATGGTCATATTCTTAAACTTAAAGTGTAGGGACCAAAATTGTTATTTTTAAACTTATATAAACTGAAAACCCTAACTGTGTTAGTCCTTTTATAAAGGTTTCCTTCTTTAAACATTAACTCAGTTAGCATACTTAACTGAAAAGTACAGGGACTGTTTGTGTAAAAACTGAAACTTCAGGGACCAAAGTGTAAATATTCAAAAATTCGGTCAAAAGGGGGTCTTCTTTAAAGAACCGGCCCTTGTGGGATTCGAACTCGTGACCTCTCGTTTAGAACCGCAACGCCTTAACCAGTTTATCCTCCTACTAGGAGTTGTTAGGATATGAAATTTAATTCCTTTTATACACTATTTAGGATTAATAATAATTAATTAATTATAATTTATGACAAAAAGGGTTTAAAACCCAATCGAACCGGCCGCGAACAACACTCGAACCCGAACACCCGCTGTACAACACCAACGTATTAACCAGTTTATCCTCCCATTGGGAGCTGATAAACTTCTAGATTACATTATATTTATACACACTTTAGAAATTTAATATAATAAATCAAATCTGAAACACTGACCAGTTGCTGGTTTTGATCCATTCCCACTTGTTCATTGTTTATATGATCTGAGATCATCACCCACGAGTCCCCAACCCATTGCCAACCCATTACGCACTTTAATCGACACACTTCAGTGTCAAAGTTGCTGTAAATCAGACTTTTATTTAAAAATTAAAAACAGATCGAATCCACTAATCTTTGTCGGATCTGGGATCAAATTGAGTTGGTATTTAAGTTCTCAGTACCCCCACGAACCTCTTACACCCTTCACAATCCACCAACACTTCGCATATTCCCAAATTGAAACCTGCAACTCGCCGGAACAGTAACACATCGCCGGAATTAGTCGAACCATCGATCCAGACGATACCGGTCAATTTAATCTTTGCCAATTTATTTGTTTTTGGTTATACAATGTTCCCATAAGTTTAATTTAGACTAAAATTTGGGTTTGCCCATTGTTTACATATGGTTTGACTTCTGTTGACTTTCTAGAGGTTGAAGATGACCAATTTCCATTTCTGTATTTATTTTATTTAAACTAAACTTAAACATAACCACCAGGCCTGGCCCAGTGGTTGTGTCTGTTTGTTTGCAACCTGTTGACCCGGGTTCGAATCCGGGGACAACCAAACCTTTTTATTCTTTTTATTTTTAATACCTTTAACATTTCAATAATTTTTATAACATTATTATACATTGTTACTTTTATTAAAAATATAAAGTTAGTCAATTTATTTATAAAACTAATTTTTATGATATTAAAACAGTTTATTATTAAATAATTCATGATAAATCAATTTTTAGGAAATAAATACTGAAACTTTTATGTTAATTATTTTAAATGGTGAACTTTACAAAAATAATATTGTTACTGATATTTTATATAATTTTGATATTTATATAATTAAATCAGTTTTAATACTTTTGAATATTATTTAATTTAGTGTAATTAAATTATATAACTATATAATTTATATCCAAAATTATTTTAGACTTATTACTGAGTTTATATAAACTTAGAATCTGAATTTTTATTATATTTAATTATTTAGATAATTAAACTTATATGAACTTATTCATTGATATTTTAAACAAATTAATTCATTTTATTTATTTAAAATGATTCCAAGGCCATAATAATTATTTTAAATCAGTGATATTCAAGTTCAATAATTAAAAATGTTATTTTTAATTGTTCAGATTTAATATAATTATTTTGATAACTAGTTATATAATTATCATATTAATTCTTTTAAACAAAATATTTATCATTTATCAAATAATATATATTTTAAACCATCTAAACTAATTTATAATTTTTATAAATGAATTATATCACTTGTAAAATATTTTGTCATTGATCATTATATTCAATTATGTTGTTTAATTATACAAGTTAATTATACTTGATTTATTATTACAAATGTTATATTAAATCAATTATATATTTTTGCAATTATATTATTTATGTTAAATAAATATTTTTCATAAATAATTCCTTTATATCATATTCAGTTTCCAAGTCCTCTTGTTAGGTTATCCAAACCACATAGTTACCATTTAGACAAAACCCTACCGAATCCTATAGATTTAGGATTTCCGCTTATTCGATTAAACATTATTGTTGATACACATTCTATATTGTTGCATGTTCAATCAAATAGAGTGACGTGGAATCTTGTTCCCACAAAAACTCTTACAATTACATACGTGTTTGGACTTACCCGCAATCAAGGTGAGTTCATAGTCCCTTTCTACAATTATTTTTGGGATGAAACGCGTTTACGTTCATTAACTTGCAAAAGCCCAACGGTTATATTATAGCGCTATAGGTGTGACGCCCCATCTCACTTCCAGTGAAACTATTTGTTGCAATTGTTGTTGTTGACACTCATGTGAAATCAAACACTGGCTTTAGTTCTGTTCAGCTCATCACCCCATAATTCTCAACAAAATATAAGTTTTTACTTAAATCGACAAGAAAAACTTACTAGTAATAGTTATATCAAGTTCAAATTAATGATCTCGATTAACTAATCAAACTTTCTTTCTCAAAATAAATTCCTTCTTTTAAGTACTCACTCCCAACCCTGTTCATCATGTTCAGCACTTGAAATTTTGAATATCAGCTCTCCAACATCAGTTGTCAAAAATCTTTTTGTGTTTTTCAAAAGTTTATGCTAAAACACTCCGAAAATCTTTTTAGATTTTTGAAATAAAGGAATGTAATAAAGAAATATTTACAAACAATATTTTTGTGAGTTTGTGTAACAGGATCATATCAGTTTATGAGACAAATCACCAACACCGTTAAGCTTTAAACATTTTCAGTTCTAAACGATTCACATTGATTGATGATATTGTTGTCCACTTAAACTCAATCTAAAAAACTTTCAAAATGCTTACCGATACGTTAAGGTATATTAATTTTGCACTAAATTCTTATGGACCCCACGATCTCAGCATATCCCCTCATCATGCAATACACTATCTCAAGTAATGCCTTTAAACTTTTATCAACTGTGATTTGTGCGAAAACAAAGCAGAATGTTTAAACATTAACAATCAGGTCGATACTTCCGTATACGCAGAGAAAGTCCAATGTTTAAACAAAATAATAAAAATAAAAATAAGTTGAAGTTGTTTAGCCTTTAACCACCAAGTCGATACTTCCGTATACGCAGAGGAGGTCCAAAGCTTAAACGAAACACCAAAGAAAATAAAGCAGAATGTTTAGGCAATAACATCCAGGTCGATACTCACGTATACGCAGAGGATGTCCAATGCTTAAACAAAATAAAGAAATAAAACAAGTTTAAATCTTTGCAAAATAAAATGCACAATCACAATGAGTTTTCAGCAAAGTTGTGAAAGTTCACAAACTTAACCAGTTTTATGTCTTTCAACAATCAGTGATTACTGAGTAGGCACACAATCAAGAAGGACAAAACTAAGTACTATGCTTTCAATCATGTTTCCCACTAGAACTAGGCTTTTTTTATTTAAGTTTGTATCGTTATTACAAATCTACTAGTCTAGGCAATAACATCCAGGTCGATACTCACGTATACGCAGAGGATGTCCAATGCTTAAACAAAATAAAGAAATAAAACAAGTTTAAATCTTTGCAAAATAAAATGCACAATCACAAATCTACTAGTCTAGCTGAGCCTACCGTCACATCTTTAGCAAGATCGTTTATCACATTTTATCTTTCCATTTCATTAGCATGTTGTGACAGTCTCACTGATCTACTATCATTTCCTCTTTTTACAACAAAACTCATTTTTTTCATTTTTCAATGTTTTTGACTTTTTCAAATTTTCTAATTTTTTTTTTAAATTTTTACTCCCCCTAAAATCAAAATATATCTCAATTTTGATTTTCTGGGAAAATTTGAAAACAAGTTGTACAAGAAATGTGACAACATGATGAGAATCACTTCAATTCTCCATTAACTTGGCTTAAACAATCAAAACTTCCCCTGAGAACAAAACATTTTCCCATAGTGATTTCAAAACACTTAAGTTTATTTTAATCAAAATGGTTTTTCCGGAAAATTTGTTTTGTGAGTCATTTCTTCAAACATGGAGTTTATTCTTCACCTTGTTTTCCTCAACCACTTGTAAGATTTTACATTTCCCAATTTTCTCAACACAATCACTTGTAGAAAATCAAGTACAACTTAATGTCCCTGATTTACCACATGTATGACGAAATCACTTTCGTGAATTTCTCAAGAAATATGCCGATTCCTGCTCCACTCTTACCAACCTGGAAGCTCCGGCAAGTCAGGTTTTTCATTTAAACAAATTCACCCAAGCCTGACTGACCTTGGGTGTTTTTGAATTCTTGTTCAACAATGGTGGAAAAATTGCATAATCCATTGTTAGACTAGAATTCTCATTTTTTTTTACCTCAACACACGGCTCTTCTGGCTTTACCAAACCAGATTCATCGCCTGAACGTGGCTTGTCTGACTTTGATAAGTCAGATTCATCGCCAGGAAGTGGACATTTCACTTTCTTTGATTTCCCTTTCGTCCTCAGATTTGTATCTGATGAATCCATTTTGCTAAACTTGTCATTCTTTGGAGAGCAAGGCAATTTATCAGAACTGTTATTCGCTTTGACGGCTGTATCCGAGGACAAAATCCTTTCGAGATACTCTCTCGTCTTCTTTCTCTTCTTCCTCAGTCTGTCTTTCTGCCCCTGCGAAAGCTTCACTTTCTGTTCGTGAACTTTCTGTTCTTGAACTTTAGGTTCTTGAACTTTATGTTCTTTGGGCTTGACATTGACTGGTTTCTTTACCAATTTCTGAGAATCAGCCCTCGATCTTCCCTTTGATCTCATTGGGCAATCTCTGGAAATGTGTCCTTTGATATGGCATTCGAAGCATCTTCTTGTCTCAAACCTCCAACTTTGGCAGTTAACAGCAATATGTCCTCTCACTCCACAAGTGTAACACACTCTGTTATCGTACCAATCACCACTTTCAGTCCAAACATTCAGATCATGGCACTGTTTGGCTTGGTGATAATCATTTCTCCTCTTGTTGGCTGTATTTGTCTTTTGAGCACTGTGGTCAAACCTGCACTACTTATTACCAACAATTTTTGAATTTTGATTTTCTAATTTTTGTGATTTTTTATCACGATTGGATGATTGAACTGATGAGCTTTTATTTTCTTTTTGAACATTTTTCGATTTTTTATCCTTTTGTTTTTGTTCTACATTCTTCTTTACAAGTTTTTGCGTTGAGCATTCACCATTTTTCAGTAGAATGTAGAACAGTTTCTTGAAACATTTCATTTAATTTCAAAAATATTTTTCTTTTCTCAACTTCATCATCAGTTTTCTCATCACAATCTTCAATTTTGACTTTGTCAAAATTTGTGACATTGTCACTTATTGGAACGGAATTGATCGGTTTTGGACACATATAATCTGGTACTGATGATTTCTCAAAACCTTTCAATTTCTTTTCAAGCTCTTTGATTTTATTCCGAGCTTTTTCAGCTTCTTTTTAAGTCGAATAATTGTCTAAAGATGAGAATTTATTGCATTTTGTTTTTCAATATTATTTTTACTAAAAACAGATCTCTGATCTTCAAGAATCTTTATTTGACTTTGAAATTCTTTTTCAGTTTTTACTTTTTCATTTTCAAAACTTTTTATTTTATTTTCAATTTTTTTTTCATTTTCTTTCAAACTTTTATTTTCCAATGTCAAACTGTCCAAATTACTCAACAGTTTGACATTTTCATATTTCAATTTCTCATAATTTTCACGCATTTCAAGAATCTGTTTATCATCAGCTTTATTTTCAACCTCCAAAGCTGGAATTTTTTCAACTTGTTTCTTCTCAACTCGAACACTTTCATCATTACCCTCTTCATCTGATGAATGATCAAAGATAGGTGCATTAGCTTCAATCTTTTTCTTTGATACTGGTTCAGAATTCGAAGATCCAAGCTTCACAGATTTTTCATTCTTTGGAACTTTCTCTGTCTCTGTCCAAAATTTTCCTACACAAAAAATTTTAATGAAATCAAGAGGATTCGCATTCTCATCGATATAAAAACCCCTCTTAATGTCGTATTTCATGACACTTTTTGCTGCAAGACATACACAAAATCTTTTGTTTATTTCAACAATTACATCCAAATTCATTTTTTATAAATTCTTTTCCATTTCATTTATCAATTCCTTCTTTTTTAAACATTCCTTTCGAAACTCTACATTAACCTCATTGATGAACTGTCTTGGATAAACTTCTGGAAAAATAGTCTTATTTTTTAGTTCAATCAAGAACTCATCCCATTTAGCAGGTAATGCATTTGCCAATTTTGATATATGTTCATCTTTCATCACTCTTATACCCTTTTTCATCAAATTGTCTATTAAACTTTCAAACCGATTTCCCAACTGATCCAATGTTTCATTCTTTTGACACAAAAAAATGTTTAAATCGTTTAACCCAGATATCCACATTTTCACTTCTATAACTACTTTCCAAACACCCCATATACCAATCATTTAATCTTTCAAGATAATCATTTTCTTGTTCATCAAACATTTTCGTCATATTTCAAAAACAGCCTGTTCAAACGAGATTACACTTCAAACGAAATACCCTTTCAAACAATATCACAACCTTCAAACGAAATTACCAGATAATTTCAAACGAAATCAGTATGTAATCTCAAACGAAATCAGCAGGTAATATTCAAACGAAATCAGCCATATTGTTCAAGCGAGATATCCAATTCAAACGAAATTACCATGTATTTTCAAACGAAATCAATTAAAAGGTGCATTCTTAAACGAAATCATCAAGCTATTTCAAACGAAATCAGGGTGATGTCATCATTTCGGTCCAAATTTTGGCAAATTGATCAAGTTTTAAGCCGATTTTAGTTCTGAAACTTTCAAGGGTTTGTTAAAACAACATTACGAACATGATATGTAAAAATCAGCCGTTTTTAACCGTGAAAACTTGATTAATTTTGAAAAGAAGGTGTAGAAATTAGATTTTTCCAGCGAAAACGAGCTAAACAGTAAGAACTCTTCCTCTGGAGCTCTGATACCACATGTAGGGTCGTGAATCAGAGGCGGAATTCATTGATTCGGTCTTCGTTTAGCTTGTATAACACTAGAATCACTATTAACTGTCTAGTTTATTGATCTTGAAATGATTTACAGCACATAGACACTTCGACAGCACCTCGGCGTCGGAATCAAGAATGTTCCAAATGATATCGTATGGAGGGTATATATAGGAGCTTTAATTTCGTTTGAAGGTGACCATGTCCAGTTCAAACGAAATTACATATGTTGATTTCGTTTGAACTTGCACATGACACATTCAAATGAAATTAACTCCAATCCACCCAAAACTCTATAATTTTCTCGTACAACGTGCCCTATTCTAACAATAGTAATACAAGACTCGATACAAGACGAAGTCGACAGACGTATGCACTAACACTTTTTGGAAGTGTGGTGATAGACCCGTGTTACGTAATAACGAAGGTTTGAATGTACCACCAAGTGACTACTTGTATTACTCTTTTGCTTAAAGACATATCACATGCCACAGTGTTAAACCATTTTCATATCACATTGTTATTTTTTCCTATCAAAACCTATGAATTCACTTAACCGTTTGTTGACCCAATATTTTTCTAACATATGTTTCAGGTGACAATGTTTGATGCTATGATTTGCAAGAATATTTCATATAGGATTGATCAAGATTTATGCCTTAGATTAAATCCGAATCTATCATTTGTGAAACAATTTGTTATGATGTATTTTGTTTATGTACTCTTATTTACTCGGATGTGAATGCAATCTCTTTAATTGAATCTAAACTATATTTCAACTTAATTTAATCATCATGTGCTCAAATGCATTCTGCCATGTTTCGTGATGCCCTTCACTTTTCCGCCTCCGGTCAGGGTGTTACACTGGTAAAGCAAATGTTGTTACGGATGCGCTCAGTAGGAAGGAGCGGGAGAAGCCTTTACATGTGCGTGCTTTGGGCTTGACCATACAGACGAGTTTGACTGATCGAATTCGTAATGCTCAACGAGAAACTTTGAAGCATTAGAACCTGAGAAGGGAAGGTTTGAGAGGATTGGAATGTGAACTGATACCAAAAGCGGATGAAGTGATGTACTTCATGAACTGGATTTGGGTTCCGCTTAGAGGTAACCTATGTGAACTGGTTATGAACAAAGCTCATAAGTACAGATATTCCATTCACCCAGGTTCTACCAAAGTGTATCAGGATATTAAGGAATTATACTGGTGTCCGAATATGAAGAGAGATATTGCGGTGTATGTGAATAAATGTCTGACATGCTCAAAGGTTAAGGCTGAACATCAGAAGTCGTCTGGGCTTTTGCAGCAACCAGAGATTCCTAAGTGGAAATGGGAACATCTTACGATGGACTTTATCACCAAGTTACCCCGTACGTCGCGTGGACATGATACGATATGGGTAATTGTGGATCGATTAACAAAGTCTGCTCATTTCTTAGTGCTTAAGGAAACGGAAAATACTGAGAAGATATCGCAGTTGTACCTTAACGAGATTGTAGCCCATCATGGAGTACCAGTGTCAATTATCTCAGATAGAGATAGTCGGTTTGACTCTAGGTTTTGGCGATCACTTCAAGAATCATTGGGTTCTCGTTTGGACATGAGTACTGCATATCATCCTCAAACGGATGGTCAGAGCGAGAGGACTATTCAGACATTAGACGACATGTTGAGAGCGTGTGCGATAGATTTCGGTGGAAGTTGGGATACTCATTTGTCTTTGGTAGAGTTTTCTTACAACAATAGTTACCACGCTAGTATCAAGGCTGCTCCGTTTGAAGCCTTGTAAGGAAGGAAGTGTCGATCACCACTTTGTTGGGCTGAAGTCGGCGAGAAGCAATTAACCGGACCCGAGCTTATCCAGGAAACCACGGACAAGGTTGTCCAGATCAAGGGAAGGTTGAAAGCTGCCGCAGATCGACAGAAAAGTTATGCAGATAACTGGAGGAAACCGTTGGAGTTTCAGGTCAGTGATCGGGTTATGTTGAAGGTATCGCGTTGGAAAGGCGTTGTGAAATTTGGAAAAGGGGGAAAGTTGAGCCCGCGTTATATAGGTCCTTTCGAAATCGCATCTCGAGTTGGATCAGTCGCATATAGGCTCAAGCTGCCGCATGAGTTAGGGGGAGTACATGACATGTTTCATGTCTCCAACTTGAAGAAGTGTCTGTCTGATGAGACACTGATTATACCCCCTGGTGAGGTTCGAGTGGACGATAAATTGAGATTTATCGAAGAACCAGTAGAAGTTCTGGATTGGAAAATTCAGAAGCTTAGGAGAAGTAGGATTAAGTTGGTCAAGGTTCGCTGGAATTCTAAACGTGGACCCGAGTTCACTTGGGAACGAAAGAACCAGATGCAATGGAAATATCCTCATCTCTTCCCACCTAGTGCGAAAACAAAACCTGTAGAGTAGAATTTCGGGGACGAAATTTCCTAAACAGTGGGAGACTGTGACACCCGGCTATCTAGGCTGTACTGTACAAATGTAACACGTGTCATGAATAAATAAAAAGGCTGTATCTGACTGATATTGATATTTATAAGTGATATTTGATGTGTTGGTAAATCCAAACATTGATAAAAACTATGTTGGCAACAATAAGATAAACGCTTATCGCGTAACGAACAAAATGCGAAACGAACGTCGGTGACCACCCGATCAATGTTAAAATCCTAAAAATAATATGTTATGATTAGAATGGAAATTTTAATCATGTCCGGAAGAAAAAAATAAAATAAAACGCTAAGAAACTCTATTTTTCGAGTTTGAGCGCGTACCGCGCGATACTGCGTGTATCTGACAAAATACTGTCAACGCAGCTAGTCAAGGCAACTAGTAATTATTTCAGTAATATTTTAGTGAGATTATTTTTATAGAATGATAAAAATAATTTAAAAGGCACTAAAACGGGATTAAAACACTAGATAAAATACTCGGTATCTAGTAAAATACCAGTTTTTTACCAAGATTATATATATATGCATATGTATACGGATATATGTATGTATGGGGACATAGGTGGCGGCTAGAATGCCCAACTCTCCCTTTCATGTGCCAAGTGTTGGTTTTGGAAACTCCAAATAATGATTAAGCTTTTTCAAATCCTTCCAATATCTTGCATAAACCAAGAAAACAATCAAACTCAATCTCACACTCTCTCTCTCTCTCTCTCTAAAAGCTACGACCAAACACCCCCTTGCACACCTCCATCTTCATTTTCAAATTTGTTATGGAAGATCTATGTCCATTCCAAGAAGGTTTCAAGGTATTTTGAAGATCCAAAGGTGTTTTCAAGGTGAAACAAGCTCCAAACATAAAAAATCTTGTCAAAACCCACCAAAAATCTTGAAAGGTATAAACTTATTTTCAAATCACATTCTTGATTTTTAGTGATGATAGTGATGTTGGAAGGTTTCTCTTGAACTTGGAATTAATCACAAACTTGAAACTAATAATGAATGAGATTTTAAACAAAGTAAAAATTTGTGTGTATATGTATGTATGTATGGCCGGAAGTTGTATGAGTGTGTGTATTTAGTTGTGTTTTGAGTTTTGTTGAATGATTCTTGTTTGACATGATTCTTGAAAGATTGTTACATGCATGAATCAAAAAGTGTCATAAAAGAATGTTCTAAAAAGGGTTTTGTGATTTGAGATGATTTTGTTAAAAAGTGAACTTTTGGAAGTTCATATATGTATGTATATATGTCATGTATACATATATATGTATGCATGCATGTAAGTTTTTGTCACATGTTCATAAATGTAAGAATGTTTGCACTTATGTAAATATGATTAGATGATAATGGAATGAACATGTTGTGATTTATATGGACATGGAATAAATATGCTCTTCGATGCATTTAAGATCATGTAGGATGATGACGATATAATATGGGTGCATTAGATGCACATATTTGGACATGCATGTTGATGTGTGATCATAAAAGGATGATTTGAGTATGATTTGATAAAAACAAATTTTGACCAGATTCTAAACACTAAAAATATGAATATTTGAAGTGTTAAAATGATATAAAACTTTTTCATAAAGTTTACTAGCTTTGCATGTTGTACTAGGTGCTTTATGTGTTGGAAAATACTTGAAATCGCATGATTTATGTGACTTACACAAAAACTGCACTAATCTGATTATAATCATCATTTTAATTAGTAAATAACATGTATTGTGTTAAAATATCAAGTCATCACGAGTTGGGATGGTTATAGTAACGTTTAACGATAAACTATGCGGTAAAACGGTTAAAAATCGGTTTTTCGAAGGATTTTTATAAAAATGTTTTAAATCAGTAAGTAAACTGATATTTTTAGTTTAAATATAAGTATTTTAACTAATATTAAGTTTACTTGGTGTTTGGTTAGTCATACGTGACTTCCGACGCCCGAAACGTTATCGAATCACTAAAATACGCGTTTTACAATGTATACTAGCATGGGTTATTTATGAGTGAACCTTATGTGTTAAAATGTGTTATGTGATTTAAATATGTGTATATGATAATATGTTAAGTGTTGACATGATAGCGGGAGTTTAGACTATGCATGTACACTTATGCGCATAAAGCGGTAGAAACGGTAAAAAATCGCGTTAAATATGTAACTTATTTTTCGACCATGAAAATTGATACATATAAGTTATTTTATATATACATGCTTTCAAAATTATAAAATAAATAAGTTAACGAGATTTCGCGTGCTATGATATTAAGTTTATGTGTACGTTTATGTATATATATTACGACGCGCAAATCGTAGATATACTACGTATAAACGGGAGTGTTAACGGATTTACATGATAATGGTCACCAATAAAATCGTTCAAGTCACAAAATCTTAAAAATATATATACATGAACTCATATATATATATATATATATATATATATATTAATGTGCCAACATAATCTAAAACGATAACTTTTTGAGAAAATCTCAAGGTTATGTGAAAATTCTAAGATACGGAGAAACTTAGGAATTTTTGTGATATGTTGATTGATAAAATCGTTCCTACGCATAATAGGACGTGTAGAAATCAATTTGTTGGATTGTGCTATTTAAAATACGCACCCAAAAGTGAGTGTCACTAAACTCCCTCTTTTTACTGTTTTGTATATGTTTTGGGGGAAGAACACGCCTAAAAAAGTTTAATAATGTTTTTGAATAAAACATACCTTTTGATATATATATGGATTTGTTAAATATATATGTTTCAGGGAGAAACGGTTTTGGTGAAGAATATGTTTCGGGGAGAAACGGTTTTGGTGAAAATATATATGTTTCGGGGAGAAACGGGTTTTGTGAATAAATATGTTTCGGTGAGAAACGGGGATTTGTACGGTGTTTCAGAGAAAACGACCGTGTAGTTGGGACGAATTTTCTTGATCCCAGGGATTTCAGTAAATTCGTACAACATCATATATTAAATTTATCATTATTAGTAGGATATATATATTGTACGTGAGGCAGGCATCATAGATGGCCTTGATATGGGCCATGCGCAATTGATGTCGTTTAATCATTTAAGTATTGCACGCTAGGAATTGTTGGTAGAGTTATCAGGTTGACAACCCCGTCGTGACCGGTCGCTCCATGTCAAGTCAAATGACGAATTGATATTCTGTTCATAGTCTAGCATTGATTATACCTTCATTGTAAATATATAGTTCGTAATGTCTTGCTAACTTACGAGTCCAAACATTTGATTCTATCAATTTAATATGTAAACTCGGGAAGATGTCTATGGTCGGAAGGTTCTACGGAAATGCTTGCGATGGCTGACCCTTGAGTTATTTTTACAAGGAAACAAATTAACTTTTTTGAAAATTATATGGATGTTTTTATAATAAACACATATTTAGAAAGTTTTCCTTGGGTCAAATTATTTTAAATTTAAATATGTGAACTCACCATCCTTTGTGTTGACACTTGATTTTAACGTGTTCTTCAGGTACTTGAGTTCAGCTTCGGGAATTATGGCGTATCTTGTGGTTGTTGATGCATGTTTGGTTTGATAATGTGTTGTACAAACTTTTAAAATTATTTGGGACAAATGTAATAAGATCCATAAGGATCAAGACAACTAAACTATGTTGTAGTTGTGCCGTGTTTTGAAACTTTATGTTTAAAATCTATGTTTTAATTAAGTTAAATGTCCAACAGTTCGATGCATCGTTCAACAAGATATTAATGGGCACCAACTTCCGTCACCACTACGTTTTATATTCCACTGTGACGTTTTTGGGGTGTGACATATAGTCTAGGTCAAAAGCATTCTAATAACCTAATTCCCTATAACCAGTGCTCTGATACTATTCTGTAACACCTCGATAGCGTAAAAACAACCCGTGGCAAAATTGTCGGGGAGTCACGTTACAAATTGCTCACAACACATGGTACTAAAAGTTTCATTATATTAACATTGTTTTGCAACATAAAGAGTACAAGTAATTGTTTTTAGATTTAAAAGCAATCTAAGGCCCGAGTGCGTTCCTATGTGTATCATACTTGAAATGTCAATACCTAAAACATATGTGAAAAAAGGTCAACAATAAAGTTGGTGAGTGGCATAGGTTTTGTTGGCCAAATCAATGGCAAAAGGTTTGGTATTCAATACATTGTCCAACTACACGAGTTGTCGAGTGAAAATAGATTTTTGTAGCCAATATATGGCAAAAAGTTTAGTATTGCAATACATTGTTTTGATAATAAAACTTTTGACAAAAATGTTTTATAAATTGCAATATGATGAATACCAAGTAATTTTTGTGTTAATGAAAAGTGTACTTTGTTTTTTGTTTCTCTTGTACTTTGTCTCGTTTTAACACAGAATCATCAAGTGATTTTGGACAATGTTGCGAAGGGTAATATGATAAGAGCATTTATGCATAGAAAGTACCAGCGGCGTATCCACCATGCTCTTATTGTATTACACTCACCTCGTTATCCTAAATGACTCTAGATTCTATGTTATAACACCACAAAACATATAAACACATAACATAGAATTTTACAAAAGACTTGTAGAAGTACTCTTAGAAATCCAATCATGGATTTATAATAGTATTTTGAGTATCCTTTAAGGATCTAACTATTTATATATGAAGATCCTACAAGGATTTGGCATTTGTACTTTGTTTCATCAAAACCTAAAATCCTAAAATGATTTGGATAATGCTACGATGAGTAATACAATAAGAGTACATATATATAGGAAGTACCAGCGGCGTATCCACCATACTCTTATCGTATTACACCCATTTCGTTTCTAAATCACTTACATAACTCTACACATAATTACTTGTTCTTTGTTTTGCTTCACACGTTGAAAAGTACTCTTATAAATCCAATCAAGGATTTAAAATAGTACTTTAAGTATCCTCTAAGAAACTTACTATTAATATAGGAAGATCCTACAAGGATTTGGCATTTGTTTCTTGTTTTGTTTCATATGTAGGAAAGTACTCTTAGAAACCCAATCAACGATTTAAAATAGTACTTTAAGTATCCTCTAAGAATCTAAATATTAATTTAGGAAGATCCTACAATGATTTGGCTTTTGTTTCTTGTTTCATTAAAACATAAAATCCTAAAGTGATTTGGATAATCCTACGATGAGTAATACAATAAGAGCACTTATATATAGGAAGTACCAGTGGCGTATCTACCATGCTCTTATCGTATTCCACTCGTTTCGTTATCTAAATCACTTAAACAACTCTACACATAAATACATGTTCATCGTTTTGTTTCATACGTTGAAAGGGACTCTTAGAAACCTAATCAAGGATTTAAAATAGTACTTTAGGTATCCTCTAAGAATATAACTATTAATATAGGAAGATCCTACAAGGATTTGGCTTTTGTTTCTTGTTTTGTTTCATAAGTTACATACACAAAAAACACTTAGTAAACACATATGCCATACATATTATTTAAGAAAACGGTTAGCACATATGAATCACCCCAAGTTATTTGAAAACATAAAAGAGGGGACTATGTACTCACAGGTTTGCGTAAATGTCTTGCCTAATTGTGTCTAGCGAAGCTCAAGTGATTCAAGTGTTTCCTAATTATTCGGATAATTATTAGGTTAGTGTGTATTGTGGCTTAAACAGAAGAACGAATAGAATGAGGTTTATTAACCAAACGAGTGAAGTATCTCGTGTAATATGGTTCATAATACCTTACATTCTGATTAAAAGGTGTCTAAAGGTGTTTTGACCCGTTATGACTTGTTAAAGTGGTTTACGCCACTTTAACGGGTCGTATGCGTAACTACGGGTCCGGATGGTTGAATGAGTCCTATGACGAGTCCGATATGTCAAAACATGTTTACTAATAGTGTATGATTAGTTTATAAGTAAAAAACAATGATCATATATGTTTAAAGCTATTTTATGTGAAAAAAGGTATTTTAGACATTTTACAAGTATTTAAAGTTGACTCATCATTTGACTAACCAACGACATGTCCATAAGGTATAACCTCATAGGGTTATTCCCTATATTACTATAGTCATATAAATGGGCTTGGTCAGATCCTAAGTTTGACCAAATGGCTCAGATTAGAAAGTTAAAGCGTAAGTCAAACCGCTCGACTTTCGACTAAGGAATAAGCGTTACCCTAGAAACGACAAGCTCCACAAAGATCGTTCTATGTGGCATTGTTTGGTGAAAGGTGGCAGAACTTGGAGAACAAGCAAATTTTTTCTTCGGGGCATCCCTTACGGATTGTATGGACTTAAGTCTTATGGTCCGTAAGGCCTTCTGAAAAATAAATTTCACTTTTTGGCAGATTTGGCCCCCGGACTTGTATTTTCACTTGTTTGCCATTTTTAACCCTTCTAACTTGTAATTTAAGATATATGAAGGGTATAAAGGCATATGTAACTCAGATTTGGTTTCGAAAATGGTCGTGAATACCGTTCCACTCGATCATACGATTACGTATTTTGTAAATAAAATGTAATTTTTTTTTAAGTACGAAAACAATCGAAAGTGTACAATGGTTAATTTTTTTTGTTTTGAAAATGTTACAAAATGACCATACACGCGCCATGCCCTCCAGGCACACTCCCTTGTCTGCCCCCAACTTCTTATAAATTGAAGTTTACCCACTATCTTTAATCATTGTAATCATTAAGAAAAACACAAGAATCATTAGTTTAATCAAGCTTTTGATGATTAATATAATATTTTCAAGTTTGATGAAAACTAGTTCGTTGGCTATTTCTGGCTAGATTTCTTGAGGGTGTTTGGAGGAAACTTACTCTCTTGATAAAGAGTTAACTAAAGAAAACCATGGGTGAATTAGGGTTGTGTGTGTGTGTTAAAGTTAGTTAATTTGTAGTTTATTGAAAGTGAGTGAAATATTAGTGTCGCCATTAACGCGGGTCATTAGTATTTTGTCTTAACCCTTAAAATCTACCAATAATCTTACACCGCCATTAACTTGGATCGTTCATGTTGTCAAAACATGTTGATGCTCCGAAAGGAGGTTAAAGGTTTTGGAATGGGAGTTTGGGTTGGTAAGCTGTTGCCAATGTGTGGCGATAGGATAAAGGCGCAAAGAACTTGTTTTTTATAAAAGTAACTACCTCAGTGAAATTGACAATTCACCAAGGGAACCACAATCATAAGTAATCTAAACCCCTTAAACTATCTAATTAACTAATATTAAATCATAGTGGTATATACTTTCTTGCTGACTGGGCGGTACCATTATAGTTTGATTCGACCTTAAGTGGCGTTACCATGCTGATTCAAAATAATATGGTCGAGTGTGCTAAGGTCCCTAACAAAGAACTATACAACTTTATGTATTAAGACACGCAGTTCCTCATTTGACAATCGAGCCCTTGTTACCCTATCATAAGGTTTAGATCCTAAACACCCTTTTTTTTCTTATCATTGATCACTATCTTTTTATGTATCTCTTCATTTTCCTTTTGAGCCATTTTTTAACCCTTTACTTTTGGTTTGACTAGACGCTAATGAAGACTCTGTACTAAAGCTCGATATATCCTTAGACGACCTTGGTATCTTACCATCAGTATATTACGCCAACGATGGGTGCATTTTCCCTACATGAAGTGTAGTGTGATAGTATTTTATCAGTGTTTTAAAATATTAAAACTTGAACCAGTTTATAAGACAGCTAGAAAAATACCACTTTTTTATACGCACACCCGTTCACGTCAAGTTTTTGACGCCGTTGTCGGGGATACAAATGTGACAACTGGTAATTTTTGGTTTATAATTACGTACATAAAAAACATTAAGATAAAAATAAATGATGTTTTAAGACTCAAATTAACTATTTAGGCCTTTGGAATGCCTAGGAACGTCTATTCGGTTTTACAGTACGCGAATGGTGATTTGCGGGAAATCTAACAAGCATTAAACGGTAACGAACTGACACCGGATGAAATACTGAAAATGCCGAAAAATATGAGTTCGTATATGTATATATATACACGCGTAAATTATTTTGCTAAATTATCCTGCTTTCGAATGTCACAAAAAGCATACGTGAACGAAAAACGCGACAGTAAGAACGCACCGACAACGAAACTGAAATATTATGATATATTTTGCTTCGTAATCAGATTTTAATATTTGCAGTCGAAATCGGATCAAAAAACAGGCTAGAAACGACAATCGAAGCATTTTACGCGATTTCAACACAACTGACGAACGTACGCGTTAAATATCGAATTCCGACTAAATTTTGAGTGTTCATGGCCCTAAATAAATACTATACGACATTCGACGAAGTTCGAGTGCAAAAACGGGCATCGGAGACGCATTTGGGCCGCATAAACGACTAGAAACGCACTAATGGGTCTTGGGCTAAACCCACCACAAAACCCTAGTATATAAACCTCACTAACCTTCTTCCCCCTCATTTACTTCTAACCCTAGCCGCTAACCCTCACTTCTCTCTCTCTCTCTCCGACGAACAGGTTCCGGCTGGCAACCTACAGACCCGCGGCGGCGACACGTGGGCGCCACCGCTGGTGGCGGTGGTCCGGCGGCCATTTTTCGGCGCGTGACGGCGCGTCCACCCTATATCACACATCCGAGCGCGTTTCCAGCATCCATTTCTTCGTTTGAGTGATGGTGGTCGTGAATCAAGAGTCTCACTTTGGTAAGCCCCTCTAACCTCTCTCCTTCTACAGATCTTTATAGATCTACACAACTTCCGTCGAACTCGTTTTTTTTTTTTTCGTTCATTTGGAGATGGCTGATGACGTGGTTCATGTGAGGGTATATTTTTAAGATATATTTTAGCTCTTTTGACTCGCAAAATTCAAGTTTTAAATTTATAAAATACGATATATTATTATCACTCTACATACACGTTAGGGCAAGTGCACCCATCGCGGGTGTAGTATAGTGATGGCAAGATACCGAGGTCATCCAAGGACACAAGAGCTTTTAATACCAGATTATCGTTAACATCTAATCGAACCAAATTTTTGAAGAAAAGGTTTTTAAAGTTATAAAAATATAACTAAAAAGTAAAAATAAAATATAAGGAAAAACAGATACAGAAGGAGAAATCACTTGGTTCCAACTCCTCTTTTATGTATCCTTTAATGATTTCTGCACTTTGGGCATTTTAAGAGATTATCTTTATGTTATAGTAGTAGGCCCCCTACTAGGCAGCGTTACCCTCAACCTATTGGTCAGAGTCAGCAGGGTTACAGTCCCGCAAGGTCGGATTATTGAAAGATAATTAAGTAAGTTATTAATGCGAAAAGTCGTAGGCCCCCTTCCAGGCATCGTTACCCCCAACCCTTTGGTCTGAGTCAGCAGGGATACAGTCCTCGCGAGGTTGGTTTGAAAGTTTTAATAGTAGTTTATAAATAAGGAATTCAAGCGGTTCTTACTTCTCCCGTGAGGGTTAAGACCGTCCGCTCGTGAAGTCCTACTAAGCTTGAACCAGGTTCTCACAGGATCTATACACTGAACGAGACATAGAATTTACCCAACCACCCTTCTAAACCCCTTTTATATAGACCGTAAAGACACGAATATGTGAATCAACAACATATGAAGAATGATTAGATAAATTTGCCTTCAATATAAAAAAACTAGTTATTAAAGTCATTAATACACTCCCAATTAAAAAGGAGCCAAAGATTGGAAATCAAAAAGAAATACATAAAAGATTTGTCTTCACCAAGTGATGTAAGAGTTTAGCCAAGCATGGCCTTTTTTGATAAAGACTCTTACGATCGATGTTGGATCTCGAGACTACTACACACTCAAAATGATGGAAGATGGATGATGGTGGCGGATGATGGTGTTGTAGTGGTGGTGGAGTAGTGGCAAGTGAGAGAGAAGTGGTTCGTCAAGGGATGGTTTGGAATGGAACCAAGCACCCCTATTTATAGCTGAAATCAGAAGCTCAACACGGCCAGTGCCCGCCTGGCATGGCCTCGTGGTCATCTCTCTCTCTCTCTCTCTCTCTTCCTCATTAACTGTTGTGTCAAGTCTTGTACTAACACAGCCCCGTGTGTCAACGGCACAGCCTGTGGCCAATGTACTTGCTATACTATCTCAGATTATGCGAATCTTAGAGTTGACCATGTCCTGTGTTAGTTTAGCACGACCCCATGTTGGTTGTCTGTTTTGTCCTTTGTTGTTGTCTTTTCTTCTGCAGAGATTCCAGTCTTGGACACGGCCCGTTTCCGGTGGGCACGGCCCCGTGTCAAGTCTTCTAATCTTGCTATTCTCTTGGTTTGGATGTGGATTGGGGTTTGGCGAGTTGCGTCAATCCTCCTTCTGTGTATTTATGTTGGTTTTTTCTATTATTTTGCTCCTTTTGTGCAATTAAGCTCTTTTGACCTTGTAAATTAAAAAGGAACAAAGAAACAAGCTTTTTCCAAAATTAGAACTGAAAAATGGTTGATTTTACTCCGTATTTGATACAATTTATAAGTTGTATTTTATGCACATCAAATACCCCCACTCTTCAATCTTTGCTTGTCCTCAAGCAAAACTCTATATTGTGGCTTACACACCCAAGCGGAATAGGTAGAAGAGAAGGTTTTGGTCTCATCTTTAGAGTGTCGCGAATCCAAGTTATAAATTTATTTTGTTTTTATTTTATTTACAATCTTATTCGTCATGATTTATTTAAAACACAAGTTAAGAAAAATTATTTAATTTAGGCATAACATGCCTTTATAAAATTCCATTTAGTTATATACAAATTTACACACCTCACAAATGGCCACACAACACTCGGCCGAAGTTGTGTAAGTGAGAACGTTCGTGCCCGGTTTTGGAACTTACTCCTACCATAGGCTTTTCAATCAATCAAACCTCCTCCTTTTTGATGTTAAATCCATGTAAATATCAAGAGGGCTTTAAAGGGTAGGTTGTGGTTCGGGTTTGGTATGTTTTATTGAAATGGCGAAAAGGCGTAAAAAGTATCGGTTTTTCTATTGCTTTGTTGCTTAGCAAAAAATACTTTGGGATTTTTTTTTTGCCAAAGTTGAAACTGAGCCATAATCGTAATTTCATAACCGATATCTTTACAAAAATAAAAGGAGAAAAATAAAAAAGGTTTGTTTTGTGGGTTTTAGAAATGAAAGGTTTAAGGTTGAAAGGGGTTATCTAGAGGGATCTTTTTGGTAAAGCAAAGAAAAATAAAGGTTTTGAAGTGAAAATGGATTGATCCTAATGCCTCCATCATTTACTTACATGGATTTGTGTCGGTAAGGACTTGGAACGTATCGAATTGTCAAGTTCTAGATTCGTAAGAACCAAACAGGCTATTCACACAATAAACGAAAATTGAGCAATTAGTATAGATGTATATTTATATGCTCGGTAAAGGCTCAAAACTCACTTTTTGTGGGAAGTGGGGTTGTAGTGTAAAAATGTACATATATAATCAAATTTTACAAAGATTTGTTATGCCCGATTTTCATAATTTTCTTAATTGGTTCTTTTTATCACGACGCTATCAATTGTAAATTAGTAAAAACATAATTTTTAGAACTTATTTTACCCAACTAAACCAAGATAAGTAAAAGAAAATAAAAAAAATTGAAAAAGTTTGGGGTGATTATCGATTCCAAGGCGAGTTTTGTGTAAGGTTTGATTTTAGGACAAACAATTCAAGGTTTTATCATCCCCCCACACTTAAATTATGCATTGTCCTCAATGTGTCCAAAATAGGATTTATTTTGGTTAAATGTGCAAAAAGTGTGAAAAACAATAAATTTTTTTTGTTATTGGCACTTGTAGCACAGGGGCGTGCTATGGGGACACGGCCCCGTGTCCAAAATGCCAGTAACACATTAAATCAGATGACTTACAGTGGGGTGGCCACGGGGGTGTGCTGGGTGAGCACGGCACGCCCCCGTGCTGCAGACTCTGTTTTGCAGTTTTTGAGTCGGGAGGCTTTTGGTTTACGTGCATGGGTTCCATTTTTCATCATCCATCATCCTCTTTTGAGCGTGCTTTATTCCTACAAAGATAAAACTTAAAAGAAAACATTAAACTTAAGATTTAAACTAAGATTTAAACAACTAAACTAATGGATAGTACATGGAATGCCTACATAGTGCGCCACGTTTATAAGGGTCCTTGGCTAGACCCAAAGTCGCTCAATGTTACCCGAGCGGGATGACTCGTATCCCAAGTTGCATCGTTGTTGGGCGTCATCTAGGCTTGAGTCATTCGCTTTGAGGTATTAGACCGGATCATTCTCCGCACATTGTCCCACTTCAAACTTGATCTCCTTTTCTCCAACCCTCAATGTTAACTTCCTGTCCCTCATATCCACCATTGCTCGTGTGGTGGCAAGTAAGGATCGTCCTAATATGAGCGGGATTTCGGTGTCTTCTTCCATGTCAAAGATAACAAAGTCAGCCGGAAAAACAAATTCTCCGACCTTTACCAATAGGTTTTCTATGACACCTTGAGGGTATTTTACCGATCTATCCGCAAGTTGTATGCTCATCTTTGTAGGATGTTGCTTACCTAACGATAGTCGGTTGAACATAGAGGCCGACATTAGATTAATCTTCTTTTGGGGGAGTTTGTTGAGAAGTGTCTGATACGTATATGTTTAAGTTGATGTTTTTATGTGATTTTTAGTTTCGTTTAGCCTACTTTTGATTAGAGTTGTGTTTTGAAGGTCTAATGGAGTTTAAGGAGCTATTCGGGAGCTTTACGGACCACCAGGACGGAAAACGGATCAACCGGGATCAAGAAATGGGAAAAATGGAAGATGGGAATTGCAGGCATCATCGCCGACGCCCTCCTAGGCCGTCGGCGATGCCCCTCAGATATCCCCGTCGACCAGAATGCACGTAACCAGTAAAATAGGGTGTCGGACGTGTTTGGAAGTTTGGCAAGGCATTGTCGACGCCATACCAGGCCGTCGGCAACAGCCTCTCTGGCCCTGGATCGCTGATTTCGTGTTTGAATGTTTGGGGACAGTTATAACACATGGTTTTTGACCATTTTCGGGGGTTACGAGTCTTGGGAGTTCAAAAACACATTGGGGAGCCATAATCCCTCATGCTATTCACCACTAACCTTCCTCTAACCTAAAACCCTAACCGAATCTCCATCATCTCTAACCCTCACCCATTCCACCATCATCATCCCACCGTCATATTCATCCATTCACACTCACCATTCAAACCCTAACCTTCATCCTACCTCCAAGACTCAAGGTCATGGCTCGGAGTACGTGTTCGTCATCCAATGATCGCGTCTCTTCAACCATGAGCGGCTAGTCTCCTTGGTTTCACCCCGGTGTAGATTTTTGTAAGAATTCTAGGTTTTATACATTTGTATTTGATTTGATTTTGTGACAAGTTGGTTAGTATTTTAATCCTTTGATAATTGTCTTGCATTTGTTTCAAATTCTTAAATTGTCAAGTGATGATAAAATTTAACTTTGTGAAATGGTTATGTGCAATTATGCCTTATCTTAGGTTAGGATTTACATGTCCGAGGTAACGAAGTGCATTGCGGTCTGTCATACGCGTTGATAGAAATTGGTACCTAAGCTTCGTATAGAAATTCGTTAATCACTATATGCAACTGAATCAAGTTAAAACATGTAGGAACCTTAGGTCTTACAATTATCGAACTGGGTGTGGAACTTGTTTCTAATTTATTGTTTTCAACCATTTAGTTAAGTTTCACAATATTAGTTAGTAAACAATTGTTTTAGACAATTGCCATTTGTCGGTTCACTCCGATTTCTTTTCAAACCAAACAAACAAAGAAAATTAGCAAGCTTCATAATCACTTTGTACATTTTTTTGTAAATTGTCTAACTAAGCGAACAGGCCGTGCGATACTGACCACATGCTCTTCGTGGATACGATACCCGACTTACCCTAGCTACCTAGGTTATTTAGGTTTTTTACTGATCGGGACGACACGATCTGTCAAAATGGCGCCGTTTCCGGGGAGCTAGTGCGCTTAGTATTTCATTGCTTGTTTGATTTTAGTTGTAGTTTTCTTTCTTGTATTTAAGTGATTATACTTTGGGTAGTCGAGTTTGTTTTTGCAGGTACATGTTTTATAGGCACCATCTTTCAATATGGATTGGGTAGATGATGACATGTGTGAATATTGCGGAAGTGGAGAGCATCTATTAGGGGATTGCTCTGTTTTCTACGAGAAGGTTCAAGCATACAAGGATCAGGAAGACTCCCTCAGCGGATGGTACGGAAATAGGGGGAGCGGATTATGAAGATCTCAATGGTTCATCCTCACGTCATCCATACGTTAAACCACCACCGAATTATCAAGAAAACTATTATTCAGAAATGGATTACCACTATGAGCAAGAGCGAGGTTATAGAAACTATGAACTCGAATTGCCACATTTCTCAAGTTACCAGGAGGAGTATGATGATTACTATCATGAATACCCTCAACCGGCATACAAGGAACCTCAAGATTCAATAATTTCAAAGCTTGATGCGGTCCTGAATGTAATAAAAGTCTCAAGGCAAGAAATTAAGATGGAATTGAAGAAGGACCTTGAGGTGAGAGATAAAGCTCACGAGGCATTGGCAAAGCAAGTGGGTCAACTCGCCGAAGAACTGGCTCAACTTAGACGAGACCAAGAGATGTTGGCTAGTGGTACCATGTTTGATGGTGATGTGGTGGAAGAGGCTATAGATCTTCCGGAGCAAGAAACTGAATGTTTGAACCGAGCGGAAGACATAACACCGCGAGACGAGTCAGATCCGAAAGAAGCCCAAATTCATATCTATCCTTCTCCCATACTTATCACTCCAATCAACAAAGTTGGGGATGAGGGTTCGGGCATAAGGATTCGAAGGGTGGCGTTGCAAGACATTGGGAAATTTGTTAAGAAACGACCCCAAAGTTGTACAATACGCATGCCGAGTAAAAGAAAAAGAGAGTGGATTCGGCATGCCAACTACTGAGCGTATGTTGGAAACTCAGTAGGCAAATGTTCACTTAGACTACCATGAGAGACAAATCAGGTATGATTGTTGTATAGTTTGTATTATTATTCGTTTTATTTTTTTATCTTATCTGTTTTTCTAGTTAAATGGACGTTGTGGGTGTGTTCCCTATATAACCCTCACGAGACCTACTCGTCCTCCCAAGCTATCGGAAGGTTTAAAAGGGCTTGTTGCATAAGCTAAATGCAACCGTGATTCCTACGAAAGTAAGTTAGGTTTATTGTTATTGTTGTAAATTATCCTTTCCACAAAAATTTAAATTAAATTAACGAATGGCATGGTAAGTCTTTGTAAAAAAAATGGTAGAACAAGTAACTAACAAATGTTGATGGTAGTGAGAAGCATGCTTCTACACAAGGATTTAGTTTGTAGGTACAAATGTTCGGGAGACAATCATTTTTATCGAAGAATGAAGACCACACGAGGAACAAGAAACAACCAGGTGCATTCGTTTCCTTTTCTTTGATTTTTATTTAGTTAATAAGTGGATTGTAAATTGTATAGTATTGACCGAGGTGAAATCTTTGGGAGTTTGGTCGTGTCACATCCCATGTGTGTTATAAAGGCTCCATTCTTGCACATTGAGGACAATGTTTACCTCAAGTGTGGGGATGAGGAGAAAAAATTTTAGTTTTTGACCCCTTTCATTTAAACACTACACATTGAGGACAATGTTGACCTCAAGTGTGGGGATAGGGGAAAATTTCAAAAAAAAAATTCAAAAAAATTTCTTTGTTTGGAGCAATCTAAAAGCACAAGTAACTAAGTCAATGAGGGATGACACAACCCATTTGGTCTTTTGTCATGGTCAAGTTCAAATGATTAAGCATGAATGGTATCTAACGGGTGGTTATTTGGGAATAATCCGCCTAAGAAACTAGTACATTATGCATATCACATACCATACCCGTTATACGTGAGGTTTTGAGCCACTTTTACATCATAGATATACATATATATGTTCCTTTGATTGAGTGGACCATTAGTCGCGTATTGTAGAACTTGCAATTTTTGATACGTTGGACACGATAGACCGAATACAAGCACAAGAATGATTAAGGCATTAGGTAAACATTTTCCCTTTACACCATTTATATATTCTTACCCAAATAAATCCCCTAGTCGCCCACTTTGAGCCTAAACCCTTTGTTTGACCAACCCATTTAACCCACAACCATTAAACCTTTTCTTTTTAAACCTGTGTGATGAAAATTCGATTGTAGGTTTATGTGTTTCTATAGTTTTGATTTATATTTTCGAAAAAAAATTAACGAAAACGTTGTGAAAAAAGAACAGAAAATCGTTAAGAGAATACCAAAAAGATGTGTTTCTAGTTTGTGAAATAAAAGGCGAAGATTGTTGCCTTCTAGTTCGATGATTATAGTTAGTTATGTTTAGAGTAGTCGTTATTAATAAAAATCGAGTTTTCATCACCTTAGCCACTTTAAAAACATCCTATTCCATATCCTTAGCCAAGCCCCACTACAACCCTTCAAAGACCTTTTGACTTGTGCTTAGTATTCCTGTTCGGCGGTGGAGAATGATTGAGTTGCAAGCATATGCGGGTACGTGTTCTAATCGGTTGTGAGTGGTTACTTAAAAGGTGCTAATTCATTGTCTATTAGTCAAATTTTAAACCGAGTGGAGAGAACATTATGAGGGATGTGCATGGTTTGTTAGTTTCAAGGGCGGGTTAATCTTGGATAACTATTTCTTATGTGATTATTCACTTTACTGCTAATTGTTTTGAAAATTATAAATCATGAATGTGTATGACATCAGACCTTTGCTTTAGTCTCGAGAATGAGATGTGTGATTCTCGTTCAACCCACGTGAAAGTGAAAAACAGGTTTGCTTGAGGGCAACCAAAAGACAAGTGTGGGGATGTCGAAAACCGGTGTTTGTATATGTTTAAGTTGATATTTTTACGTGATTTTTAGTTTCGCTTAGCCTAGTTTTGGTTAGGGTTGTGTTTTGCAGGTCTAACGGAGTTTAAGGAGCTATTCGGGAGCTTTACGGACCACCGGGATGGAAAAGGATCAACCGGGATCAAGAAATAGGAAAAACGGAAAATGGGAATTGCAGGCATCGTCGCTGACGCCCTCCTAGGCCGTCGGCGATGCCCCTCGGATATCCCCATCGACCAGAATGCACGTAACCAGTAAAATAGCGTGTCGGACGTGTTTGGAAGATTGGCAAGGCTCACCGATGCCATACCAGGCCGTCGGCGACGGCCTCTCTGGCCCCGCATCGCTGAGTTCATGTTTGAATGTTTGGGGATGGTTATAACACATGGTTTTTGACCATTTTTGGGGGTTAAGAGTCTTTGGGGTTCAAAAACACATTGGGGAGCCATAATCCATCATGCTACTCACCACTAACCTTCCTCTAACCTAAAACCCTAACAGAATCTCCATCATCTCTAACCCTCACCCATTCCACCATCATATTCATCCATTCACACTCACCATTCAAACCCTAACCTTCATCCTACCTCCAAGACTCAAGGTCATGGCTTGGAGTACGTGCTCATCATCCGGTGATGGCGTCTCTTCAACCATGAGCGGCTAGTCTCCTTGGTTTCACCCCGGTGTAGATTTTTGTAAGAATTCTAGGTTTTATACATTTGTATTTGATTTGATTTTGTGACAAGTTGTTTAGTATTTGAAACCTTTGATAATTGTTTTGCATTTGTTTCGAATTCGTAAATTGTCGAGTGATGATAAAATTTAACTTTGCGAAATGGTTATGTGCAATTATGCCTTATCTTAGGTTAGGATTTACATGTCTGAGGTAATGAAGTGCATTGCGGTCCGTCATACGCGTTGATAGCAATTGGTACCTAAGCTTCGTGATAGAAATCCGTTAATCACTACATGCAACCGAATCAAGTTAAAACATGTAGGAACCCTAGGTCTTACAATTATAGAACCGGGTGTGAAACTTGTTTCTAATTTATTATTTTCAACCATTTAGTTAAGTTTCGCAATATTAGTTAGTAAACAATTGTTTTAGACAATATCCATTTGTCGGTTCACTCTGATTTCTTTTCAAACCAAACAAACAAAGAAAATTAGCAAGCTTCATAATTACTTTGTACTTCTTTGTAAATAGTCTAACTAATCGAACAGGTCGTACGATACTGACCACACGCTCTTCGTGGATACGATACCCGACTTACCCTAGCTACCTAGGTTATTTGGGTTTTTGACTGATCAGGACGACACAGTATGTCAGTGTCGCCGAGCATTCTTCACTTAGGGTGACTTGTTGAATGGAATCAATCTTTCTTTTATGAGTGAGGAAGTCTCTAATGAATTTGGAGTATTTTGGCATTTGAGTGAGGACTTCCACAAAAAGGAGATTGATGTGAAGTTGTTTAAGCAAGCTCACGAACTTAGTGAATTACTCGTCGGTCTTTTGCCGAAGTAAACGACCGGGGTAAGGGACCGGGGGTGGTTTGGTTATGTTGGTATTTTGGGGTGGAGTATTTTCTTGGTTATTGGTGATGCGTGTTTTAACGGGGATTGAATTGGGTTGTTGTGGTGTTGATTCAATCTCGAGTCCTACCTTCCGGCTTCTTAGGTTGATTACGCTTACTTGGGCTTTTGGATTTGTTTCGGTGTTACTTGGTAAGCCTCCTTGCGTTCTCTCAGCGAAATTTTGGGCAAGTTGGCTTAATTGTTTTTCTATATTTTGAACACTTGCCCTTTGGTTTCTTATTTCCGCTTCAGTTTGTTGGAACCTTTCCGTGTATCTTGCGAGTGATAATATCCTCAAGCCTTTCTCTTCCTTCTTGTTGTTGTGGTTGGAAACCTTGTTGCTCATTCCGGGGTTGTTGTTGAAAGTTAGGTTGTTGATTTTGATTTTGATTTTGTTCGTTATTACCCCGCAATTCCCTCCAACTAAAGTTGGGATGCTTACGTCACTCGGGAGTAAAAGATTTACTTGGAGCTCCCGGTGGTCGTGGCCGGTTATTAAGGTAATTTACCACTTCTGTTTGATTTTCTAAATCTTTCATAGAACTCCAGTTTTCATGGGGATTGTCACATCCTTCGCAAGCCATAACCGAAGCCGTTTTGTTCAATCCAAGTTTCTTTATTTTATTAGTTAAGGCTTCAATTTGGGCTTGCAAAGAAGTGGTTTCATCCACTTTGTGGGCGCCCGGGGCTATAGATTTTGAGCCCCTAGGAGTGTGCCATTGAAAACTGTTTTGATCAAGTTCTTCAATTTGATTATAGATTTCCTCGGGTCACCGATTCCCAAGGAGTCCCCTAGAGCCGGAATCAAGGATTTGCCTTGTGTGCGGCAAGATTCTGTTGTAGAAAGGGGACACTTGTTGCCATCGTTCAAGACCATGATGTGGGCATTTCCTTAATAGCTCCTTGAACCTTTCCCATGTCTCGTACAAGGATTCCCTGTCTTCTTAAGAGTAGGTGTTAATCTTAGTCATGAGTTTGGTGGTTTTAGCGAGAGGGAAATATTTGTAAAGAAATTTTTAGGCAAGTTCCTACCAAGTGTGTACGGATCCACTTGGGAGGGTGTTTAACCCAGCTTTCACTCGGTCTTTGAGGGAAAAAGGGAACATACGGAACCTAACAGCATCGTTGGAGGCTCCGTTGATCCGGAAGGTATCACATATTTCCAAAAAGTTGGTAATATGTAAATGGGGATGTTCATCGGATAGGCCATGGAAAGTGGCGGAATTTTGGAGCATTTGGATTAAGTGTGGTCGAAGCTCAAAGTTATTAGCATCAACATTAGGAAGGTTAATAGCGGCTCCAAGATTACCGACCGTAGGCCATAGTAATCCATGAGAGTGCGTTGATCCGCCATAGGCGGTTTTAGGTCGAGGCTTTTTGTCGGTTTTTGGCTTGAAGTCTTTTTCTCAAAAAGCGTTCGGGTTCCTCAAGCGGTAATTTTATGTCTTTATCGGAGGTGGAGGTCATGCACCAAACTGTATCTCCTGCGAATTATACAGAATTGTGTGATTTTCAGCGAACAAATAATAAAAAGAATGCCTGATCAGAAGGTTAGCATGGCCCCGTGCTGTCCAGAAAAAAGTTTATGTTTTCAAGTTCTCAGATACTGGAAGTTCAACATGGCCCGTGTCTCTATCTCTGTTCCAATAACAAGAAAACAGCTCTTCCCAAATACAATAGGTTTAACACGGCCTGTGTTGATCAAACACGGCCCCGTGTTATTCCTGGAGAAAGTAGAAAATTGATGAAAAAGAAGAAAAAATAAAAAGAAAAGATAAAAATGATTAGGCCGTTAATTTTAAGCTTTCTCAAGATTCTCGTGTGCCCGGCAACGGCGTAAAAAACTTGACGTGGTTCGTGTGAGGGTATATTTTTAATATATTTTAGCTCTTTTTACTCGCAAAATTCAAGTTTTAAATTTATAAAACACGGTATACTACTATCAGTCAACATACACGTTAGGGCAAGTACACCCATCGCGGACGTAGTATAGTGATGGCAAGATACCGAGGTCATCCAAGGACACAAGAGCTTTTAATACCGGCTTATCGTTAACGTCTAATCAAACCAAATTTTTTAAGAAAAGGTTTTTAAAGTTATAAAAAGATAAACTAAAAAGTTAAAATAAAATATAAGGAACAACAGATAGACAAGAAGGAATCACTTTGTTCCAACTCCTCTTTTATGTATCCTTTAATGATTTCCGCACTTTGGGCATTTTAAGAGATTATCTTTAAGTTATAGTAGTAGGCCCCCTTCCATGCAGTGTTACCCTCAACATATTGGTCTGAGTCAGCAGGGATACAGTCCCGCAAGGTTGGATTATTGAAAGATAATTAAGTAAGTTATTAATGCGAAAAGTGGTAGGCCCCCTTCCAGGCAGCGTTACCCTCAACCCTTTGGTCTGAGTCAGTAGGGATACAGTCCTTGCGGGGTTCGTTTGAAAGTTTTTTTTTTGAACGGAAAATTTGGATCACTGACGGACCACTGGAGTATCATCGTGCTACCAGCGGAACCACCCGATCATATCCATCTCCGCTAGGCATAATGCCTATACACCAATTCAGGAGGAAACCCAAAAAATATGGGAAAACCCCCCTTGTGGGCATCGAACCCAGGACCTATTGGTCCTAAAGTCTTATACCACCCCAAGATGCTACTAGGCTATAAAGCCATGGGCGTTGGTTTGAAAGTTTTAATAGTAGTTTATAAATAAGGGATTCAAGCAGTTCTTACTTCTCCTGCAGGGGTTAAGATTGTCCGCTCGTGAAGTCCTACTAAGATTGAACCAGGTTCTCGCAGGATCTATACACTGAACGAGACATAGAATTTGCCCAACCACCCTTCTAACCCCCTTTCCAAGTAGTTAACGCGCTTTATAGACCGTAAAGACACAAATTTGTGAATCAACAACATATGATGAATGATTAGATAAATTCGCCTTCAATATAAAAACTAGTTATTAAAGTCACTAATACATACCCAATTAAAAAGGAGCCAAAGATTGGAAATAAAAAAGAAATACATAAAAGATTTGTCTTCACCAAGTGATGTAAGAGTTTAGCCAAGCATGGCCTTTGTTTGACAAAGACTCTTACAATCGATCTTGGATCCCGAGTCTACTACAGACTCTAAATGATGAAAAATGGATGATGGTGGTGGATGATGGTGCTGTAGTGGTGGTGGAGTGGTGGCAAGTGAGAGAGAAGTGGTTTGCCAAGGGATGGTTTGGAATGGAACCAAGCACCCCTATTTAAAGCTAAAATCAGAAGCTCAGTATAGCCCATGCCCGCCTGGCACGTCCCCGTGGTCAGCTCTCTCTTCCTCATTAACTGTTATGTCAGGTCTTGTACTAACATCGCCCCGTGTGTCAAAGACACGGCCCGTGGCCAATTTACTTGATGTACTATCTTAGATTCTGCGAATCTTACAGTTGAACACGCCCCATGTTGTTTGTCTGTTTTGTCCTTTGGTGTTGTCTTTTCTTCTGAAGAGATTCCAGTCTTGGATACGACCCGTGTCTGGTGGGCACGGCCCCGTATCAAGTCTTCTGATCTTGCTATTCTCTTGGTTTGGATGTGGATTGGGGCTTGGCGAGTTGCGTAATCCTCCTTCTGTGTATTTATGTTGGTTTTTGCTGTTATTTTGCTCCTTTTGTGCAATTAAGCTCGTTTGGCCCTGTAAATTAAAAAGGAACAAAGAAACAAGCTTTTTCCAACATTAGTACCGAAAAAGGGTTGATATTACGCCGTATTTGATACAATATATATGTTTTATTTTATGCACATCAACTGATTTTTTGGTCGCAGGTGATGACGGAGAACGGTAGTGGTGGTAATGATAGGACGGGGAGGCAGACGCCACCCCTTCGGATGAAAGACGGCGGTGGCAGCAAGCCTCATGGTGGTGGTGGCGGGTCCGGCGGCGCTTACTGTTGGTGTTGTTTGAAAGTGGCGCAGCGAAAGGGGGGGCAAGGTGGTGGTGCGATGCCGCTACCGGCAGCAGTGGCGGATGGTTTGGGTTAACATGGTCAACTTGGTTGGACTTGTTTTGGGTGCGGGTTCGGGTCAAAATGATTCAACATTGGGTTTTTGCTTGTTTCGGGCTCGGGTCAGACATAGTCATGTTGGGTCAACACCGGGTCATATTCGGTCGAACATCCCTATCAGGTCAGCTTCAGGTTACAAGGAAACAAGTTATTCGGAGCTTGTTTTGGTTCGGGTCTCGGTCAAAGCGAGTCAACAGGACAAATTCGGGTCTGGGTCAATGCGGTCAAACACAGTCAACGCGGTCATATGCCAATCAACGTGGTCAAATCCGGTCAACGGGTCAGATTCTATTCGGGTCAACCGGTTAAAGCGAGCCTTGGTAAAATGTTAATGACACAAATTTACTATATAGTTATTTAAAGTTTATCCTAACCCAACACCAAGCTCTAACCCGAACCAACTAATGAACTCATTAAGGAAATAAAATTCTCAAACTTATACGTGATCATATTTATATAACTTGCATATATGTTAGACAAAAACAGAACCGACACGTGATATAATTATATATATATATATATATATATATATATATACATATATATATGTTAAATTGAATTTGTGAAAGCACTAAAGATCAAGATATTCTGAGTTTAACATCATATACTCTAAACTGATAAAGCTTCCGAATTCTTGACTAGGCTTTGACTTGGACCTTTAACTTTTTTTGACCCAGAACTGATAAAACACAGTTACCCGGCAGGAACTGCACTTACAAACTCCCCCTTAACTATTGCTATTAGTTCTGTCTGACACTGATATCTTCAGTCACCAGATACTACATTTACAGACTCCCCATTGACTGATGATATCATGTCTGCTTTCAACTTTGGTTGAGACCTGATCTTTCTGGCAGAGTACATCGATCTTCAACCCTTCTAATAAAAGACTTGCTGACGATCACTTAAATGGCCGCTTTGAGAAACCCGAAGAATCCAACAGCAAGCACTATCGATCCTTCCCCTCAAACTACTCCAGAATCAAGTTAACACGAACCAACCTACAACCAAATGTAAGAACATCGCTCGATCCTTGATCTTTAAACTTAACCGACAGAAGAACGAAACGTCGGATTTCCATTGCCCAACATCAAACACTTCAAGTTCCGCAAAGACATGAAGTTTTGTTCGATAAGTTAATAACAAACCAAACTCCAAAAATGTACATCCACCTTCTTGATCAAAGTCTTCAACCGAGTGTCTGAAATCATTTCATCTCGAATCTTCAAGATCCAATCTCATATCTTCACGAGTCCACCAATTACCTGATAACTTTCATCTCCGATCTCCCTCCTCAATGTAAGATCCTCCAAATTATTTTGAGAATCCGACTAGTAACCAACTTGGAAGAGGGACCAAGAAGACTAATCTTCTTTATTCTAATCGAAAAATGATAAAGGTTCGAGTTTCAATTAGTCGTCAAACGAGAAATCAACTTCAACACGTCAACACTTGATTAAATCACGAACATACTTGATGAAACTTCAATAAAAAATGAGCTCATATCTACATCATTCTATATACATTTCGCCACCAGTAAGATCAACCCTTAGCTAATCTTAAAATTCATGACACGACTTTTAAGTCCTTAAAGCACCGCGAGCATTGTGAAATTCACAAATAAAATAGGATTTTTTTTAATTTTTACTCCCTGTTTTTTTCATTGTAAACTTTCATAGTCCAAGCCACTTCACCTTCATTTCTCCTACATAACACATATATGGGCAAGATACCATAAACCCTAAACATATCTTCCAGACTTACATATATCCTGAACATATTCCGAACTATAAACCGTGAACTATAAACCACGAACATTTCGAAACTATAAACCCTGAAACATATTCCAGACTATAAACCCTGAACATGTTCAGGACTATAAACCCTGAAACATATTCGGAACTACAAACCCTGAAACATATTCCGGACTATAAACCCTGAACATATTCCGGACTATAAACCCTGAACATATTCCGGACTATAAACCCTAAAACAAATTCGGAATGGTTTTAAGCTCGGAATGTCTTATAAATTTGGAACAACTTAAAATACTGAATTCTTAAACTCGAAACAACTTTAAATCCTGAATTCTTAAAAATGAACAACTTTAAATCCGAAGTGCCCATTTAAACTCAGAATACGGAACCTCGGAGTCCAAACAAATCCGAAACAAACTTAAACTTTAGAACTTGGACAAATTCAGAAGAATATTTCTGATTACTTCAAATTAGGAACAATCCTTTCTGGATTACTTGATAACTCGGAATCAAAATATCAAGACTATTATGTATCCGATTTACCAATCCTCTTCCGAATTATCTACCAATACGTGACTTCATATAAAGGTCACAGATAATCCTGAAGTACGAACTCGGAAGGAATAAATTCGGAACAATTTAACACTTACAAAACTTCGGACAGAGCCAAAATGGATCAAAAACCCAAATCAAACAAAAACCCAGCAATTCTTCTCCAAAAACAGCTCAAATTTCTTCAAATCTTAACCAAAATCACCCAAATTTCTTCAAAATTTTTGCACAATATTTCATGTCTTCATGATGTTTGGTGGAAACAAACATCAAATCAAGAGTAATGGTGATTCGGAAGGCGGTTAGAACATTCCGAATCGATAACCATGCTCTGATACCACTTTGAAAGCACCAGATCGATGACGAACATCAACATTGCATTTGAACAATACCTGAAGCAACATAAACATAAAATATGGAGAAGAAGATGTAGGAGAAATTCATTCAACATAGATTTACATTATCGAATGAGTATACATCTTCTACAAGCTGGTTTAGATCACAAAGATCTAAACCCTAGCTTTCTCTCTCTAGCACATAGTCTCTCTCTCTCTCTCTATAGATAAACACAGAGCTCACCAAGGAGGCTCTCTAGAAAGATTCCTCAAGAGTTGCCCTAATCTACCCTATAAACACATATATATAGACTAGGGCCTAAACCCGGACAAAACATATTGTCCATGATACACATACAAACTAAACATTCCTAGTTTTCATCAAGACAAACTCGGAATCCACATGTATACTAATAAATTCGGACAACAATAAACATCAACATATTCCGAGTTTAACATCATATACTCGGAACAATAAATTCTTGACTAGGCTTTGAGTTGGACCTTTGACTTTGTTGACCCAAAACTGATAAAGCACAGTTACCCGGCAGGAACTTCACTTACAGAATTGTTGCGTTTTGGAATAAGATATCAACAACTTGTATTGTCGGGATTTGTTACGAAAATAGAGGAAACTCTACCCGATTTTCGTTAATATATATATCTATATATATATATATATATACTATAGCCTTAAAACCAACGAAAACGTATCAGGATTCAAATGAAGTTTATGAAAAATATAAATGTATATTTATTTTGGACGATTTACACGACTCACAAAACGAGTTTATAACGTTTCAATGAACGTGGTTTACAAGATAACAAAACTAGGGAAAACATATAAAATAAATATAATTATTTATATTTATTTCAAACGTCTAATATTCGACAATTATGTAAAATAAACATAATTATTATATTTATTTCCAACGTCTACGACCCAGAAACTTTACAAAATAAATATAATTTTTTTATTTATTTTAAACGTCTAAACGAAATACGATGCGTTACCGTACGATCTTCACATATATTATTAACCAAGTTATTTTGATAACAAATAAACGAAGTCGATCCTAACCAGCGTATAACTATATAATTATTTTGATAATTATCTACGAGACATGATAATACCATTGCGACCACGCGACGTTTACATGTATATATATACATATATATAGACGGGATCAGGAGAAAATGCCTTAAAGTGTTAGAACAGTGAGAACGCATCCTGATAGAACACGTGGTGCGGGATATAATCAGGGTGGGAGGGGTTTTTTTGTCTTTTTAATCTTCTTTTTCCCAATGCGTGTGTCACAATACTGCTTCATTTTTTGCTTCTAAGATTTTTTTGGTGTTTAGTTAGATTCAATAACTACCTGGCGTTTTACTGGTCTTTTTTAGATCTATCTCGTTGAATTAATCGTTTTTGTGTCACATAGATAATTTTTTTGGCGTTTATGGCGTTCCCAAGTGAATTAATCCCATATATGTTACATAGGTAAATTTTTTGGCGTTCATGGCATTCTTAATAATTCATTAATATTTCATAAGATTACAATAAGACGAAATCAAAACATACTAATAGTCTTCTGTGTATGGGATTACATCAGAGATGTACCCATCGCTTTGTTCATCACTTTCTTCAGATTCATCATCATCATATTTTGCATTGGCGTATAACGCCATCATCTCGTCTCGTCTTTGCTGCAAGCTATACTTAAAGATCATGACAACCCTGGATCTTGCATCGTTCGAAGGTGCTAAATCACAAACTTGTTCAAGAAGATGTAGTCTCTCTCATCGGCAATGAATATTTCACCCCGTGTTGATAAGTCACTTTAACCGTTCTTGCTTGTTCATCCAACCCCCAAAACTACACGCCAAAAACATTCTATAAAGAGAAACATCTCAGCACCTTCCATTGATCACACCAAAAAAAAAAACACCATAGTTCCTAAATACCACTCACTGTAAAACGCCAAAAAGTTAAAAAAATCAAACATGGCAAACATCGTTTCTTGGATATTCCGTATTGTTCTGAGTGAAGTTTCACTAAATGGTTTGTTAGGTGAGGGGAGTAAGATTTTGTTGCATGAGTGTGACGACTGGAACTTTTCCATGTATTCCGTAGAATATAAACAGTAATTTGTACCTTAATGACTGTGCATGACTGAACTAATGAAATGAATGACTTTTTGATTACTTTCAAAAGACATACAAATGCATTACACGTTGCATGATTGCTTATGATGTTGATAAGGAGACCAAGGAGCCAAAGCTGGAAAACATTCCCATTGTGAAGGAGTATCCAGAAGTATTTCCTGAGGAGATGCCTGGGCTACCTCCGCAATGACAGGTAGGGTTCCGGGTAGACTTAGTGCCAGGAGCGGCACCAGTGGCAAAGGCACCATACCGGTTAGCTCCGTCCGAAATACAGGAATTTTCGATGCAACTGCAAGAGCTGCCAGACAAAGGAACTTATTAGGCCAAGCTTCTCACCCTGGGAAGCTCCAGCGTTATTTGTTAGGAAGAAGGACGGCAGTTTTTGAATGTGAATACAGCCTGACCTGGGAGGAACTTAAAAGAACTGATAAGGAAAAAGTATTGTTCAGGGTCGGAAATCCTGAAGTTGGAACTGATGAGGAGAAATTATTGTGCATAGGCTGCAGGGAGACAAACAAACTAACCATCAAGAATCGGTACCCCTTACCGAGAAGTGATGACGTATTCGATCAACTGCAAGGTTCCAGCTACTACTCCAAGATTGACTTGAGATCGGGATATCATCAATTGAGAATACAAGGAGAAAGTATCCCTAAAACGGCCTTTAGGACTCGCTATGGACGTTACAAGTTCCTTGTCATGCAGTTTGGCTTAACCAACACACCGTCGATATTCATGAACCTCATGAATCGGGTGTGTAAGCCGTATCTGGATAAGTTCGTGATTGTGTTTATTGATGACATCCTTATATACTCAAAGACCAAGGAAGAACATGAGCAACATCTGCGAGCTATCTTGGAACACTTAAAAAAGGAACAACTGTATGCGAAGCTATCTAAGTGCAAATTTTGGATTCGCGAGGTGCAATTCCTAGGTCATGTGGTGAATGAGAATGGAATACAAGTCGACCCTGCCAAGATTGAGGCAATAAAAAATGGGGAAGCACCTAGAACCCCAACTGAGATTCGACAATTTCTGGGGTTACAGGTTATTACAGACGATTCATAAAGAATTTTTTGAGTATTGCACAGCCGCTAACGTCCCTAACCCAGAAGGATAAGAAGTTTGATTGGGGAGGGAAACAAGAAACAGCATTTCAGACGTTGAAGGATAAGCTCTATGACACACCTATCTTGTCTTTACCTGGCGGTAACGATGGTTTTGTGGTTTATTGTGATGCTTCTCGAGAAGGTTTTGGTTGCGTGTTGATGCAACGAGACAAAGACATCGCTTAAGTGTCACGTCAGTTAAAGGTGCATGAGAAGAACTATACAACACACGACCTTGAGCTAGGAGCTGTGATATTCGCGTTGAAGATATGGCGTCATTACTTGTATGGCACTCGTTGCACAATCTTTACAGACCATAAGAGTTTGCAACACATCTTCGATCAGAAGGATTTGAACATGAGACAGCGAAGATGGGTTGAGCTGTTGAATGACTACAATTATGAGATAAAGTATAACCCAGGCAAGGCGAACGTTGTAGCAGACGCCTTGAGCCGCAAGGAACGTGCAAAGCTTCTAAGGGTGCGAGCCTTAGACAGGACAATACAAACTGATCTCACAGTTCGGATTCGTGAAGTCCAGCAGGAAGCGCTTAGACCAGAAAACCTACGAGCTAAATCACTGCGTGGTATGGAAGTGAAAATGTTGCCCAAGGAAGATGGAACATTATACTTCATGGAACGACTTTGGGTTCCGTATCGCGGCAATATAGGTGCGCTTATTTTGGACGAAGCTCATAAGTCAAGGTACTCGATCCATCCTGGATCTGACAAGATGTACCAAGACTTAAAGGATTGGTATTGGTGGCCCAAGATGAAAGCCGACATCGCTACATATGTAGGTAACTGTCTTACTTGTGCCAAAGTTAAGGCTGTGACAACTGGTGATTTACGGCTCTTAATTACATGATTAACAGGTGATTAACGTGATAATAAATAGTGTTTACAGCACAAATTAACTTAATTAGGCCTTTGGAGTGCCTAGGAACGTTTATCCGACTTTACAGTACGCGTATGAACGTTTGTTACATAAATGAACGACTTCTCAGGACGGCAAGCGAGCTTATCAATATATTTATATATTTTTATACAAATATTTGTATATATTAAAGTTCTCGAGAACTAAGTCTTTACAAGACTTATTAAACATTTGTTACCGACAATAAGCGAACTAACTACAACTTACTCGTTTTCATTAAGTTATTAACTTACCGTTGAATCGTTCGGTTAATGATTCGGTAGAGCTTGGTGACACGTAGTTTAGTTACTGCGTTTACTTAGATACTTATAAGATATTCCGTGTTAGGAATATTGTAGAATGCACGCTAGCGAGTCTCATCTTGGAAACGACATCGCGAAGTCGTAATTAGCTAGCTCTGCACAAGGCAATTCATGTGAGTTCATAACCCCACCTTTTTACGGTTTTACATTTTTATAAATGTTTTCGGGGTGGAAAGACATGCACGTTTTGTAGAAACATACAAAGTTTTCGATGAACAAAGACTGCATATTTTAGACAAAGCACGTTTTGTAAGAACATACAAAGTTTTTGAACGAACGAAAACTCATATTTCTAAATCATGTTACGAATAGATTTCGAGGAACTCAAATGGTTTACGAATTGTTCATGCTAAATATATCGGGTTTACAAAACAAATGCGTATTATCGAAATGTGAATGTTTTTCATGACTAGGGATGGGATCGTCTAGTTATAATAATGGGACTGGGTTGGTCTGCGTTTGAGAAACGGGACTCCCAGTGGGTACATGTTACAAAATGATTACATACAATTACAATTACAATTGGTATGGTTAGCTAAGGAAGGGTACACTTAGATCATGTGCGTGGTGGGTACAACACTTAAGGCCATTAATCCTCATTGTAGGACCGAGGGACATGAGTGATAGATCTATTTGGGTGTAGCGAGCCCACACCCATGTGGACCAGGGTGGCCCATGTGGTGACTATGACTTCTTCCCGGAGACAAATTTGCTAGGTTTGAGTTTTCCTGCATCACTTCACACATATCAATGGCCTTGCAAACCATTGATGATCTCTTTTTCCTTGCTGCTTTCATACCGGGGTTTTACAAATTACATACCATGTTTTAGACAAATTCAAAGCAAAGGATTATGCAGGCATGAAGTTAAAGTCAGGGTGGGCATTGACGGTTATACAAACTTTACAAATACAAGTGTTTACAAATACATGGTTCTACGAACATAATGCTTTACAAATACAAAGTTTCCATATAACGTGACAAGAAAATGATTTTTAAATTTGTTTTCTCAATAATACTTTACAAACCGGTTATCAAAAAGATTTGTTTTAAATCTTTTTCAAAACAAACTATAAACTCGCTTAACTTTATGTTGATTTTTTGCATGTTTCTTTCTCAGGTTGCATTTCAGAAATTATGGCACGGTTGGAATAGGAGAACCATTGGAGATTCGAGTACTTAGTGGGAGTTCATTTTCTAGAAGTCTTAGCTTATCTGCTTCCACTGTGCAATGAAGATACCAGTCCAGTCACGCCAGCTCTGATATTTTCGGGGTGTGACAGATTGGTATCAGAGCTATAGGTTACAGCGAATAGGGTTTTCTGTAGAGATACCTAGGCTCTAACCTCACCTTTATCTGGGACTTAGACTATTAAGACTTTGAATACATACAAAACGCCTAGTACTCGAATATGGTCTCCAACCGTTGCCGAAAAACAAACAGTCAGAATTTTGTTTTAAACATACGCGAACATTGTGTTTTACACACGGTACACAAAAAAATTACATACAGAACACAAAACCCTGAGAGTTTAGGAAACATGCATTTAAGACCTTAGGAAACTTATGTTGAAGTTCATTAAAGGTAATCACGTAGGAACCGCAAATATAAACTCGGGCACACTCTATTATCCATATTGTCTATGATACTTTAACTTCCCGAGCAGGCAGCCTATGCATAACGAAACGCTAGTGCACGAGAATACATGGAACTCAAATTTTACGTCAACGGATGTCAGAGTACATCACATTCTACGCGGAACGAAACGCTAGTGCACAGGTATACGTGAAACTTAAGCTATACATCAACGGAGGTTGAAGTACGTCACATACGACTTTCGAGGAAGCGGCGGTTTGGCACGCGGTCCTGCAAACGACACGAGTCACGCTAAGGAGAAGACGCATGCCTCCGTATTCCCCTTTTCTCATTAACGACGAATATGCTATGTTCGACATTCCATGGTAATGTCACCTAACAACCGGTCATCACATGAAACCCCAGGTAAAGTCCTTAAATATCTTTTATAGAAATTCCGACTTTTGTATCTAACGAGTAGATTTTCACATCTCTACTCCTCTTAATGGTCATTGTATCACGATCATTTCTTTCATTATAGCAAAACTCATTGCTTCATTTCTTGAAAATTTATGTGTTACGCATGCATCGTTTGTTACGCATGTGGTTTCGTTTTGAATAAGTGTTTTATCAAAGTTCAAGTATTGTTTCGCAAAACCTAATTGTTGATTTGTGATTCGAATGACTCGCATTATTGTAACTGTTGGCTCCTTGTTATCAAGTCAACACAATTTCTTGAAATTTCTTTTCTTTTCAAGTTACATACATGGTTTTTTTTCGTTGTGACCATGCCGAAAGTTTTCTTGTCGATGCGTGTATTTATTGTCGAATTGCGTCGAAACCAAGTTCGTTTGTTTGAACTCGTCCATTACACCTATTCAATTCAGAGCATCATATGATGTATTGGGAGCATCATATTCAAAATTCGTTTTAACAAGTGTTTCATTTGTTCCGAGTCGAAGTAAACTTGTTTGGCATTCGACTCCATTAAATTGTTTGTTGATTTCGACACCTTGTGGTGGTATTTTCACTTATTTAAAGCTTGCGCTAAACTCATTTACATATCTCATGCACGGATTTAATTATTTATTTATTGATTTAGATTAAATCCGCTATGATTTATCACATTACAACGGTCTTAACACAATCGTGTGTTAAGACAATGGTACACAAATTCATTTTATACTCTGGTGTACCTACTAACGGTTCTTTCATTATCGATCGAATGTTTTGCGAAATTCATTGCTTCTTCATCTTCGATCGAAAACATTATTTCATTGATGTTCCATTTTTTCACTTGAAGAACTCTGTGATGTCGTTAGAAACAAACTTTCAGATTCAATTTATTGTGCTCTCATTTGATTTCAAACACGATGAAGTTGTTTGATCACCGCTAATATTGAATTATTTAAATCACTACGACACCTTGTGGTGTCAGTACAAACTTGTAGCTTGGGCTAATCATGATTGAGCGTTTCATGTAAAACACAGGTGATACTTGTTCGATCACCGCCATATTTGAATTGTTTCATTCTCTACGACACCTTGTGGCGTTAGTATAACTTGCAGCTTGTGCTGATCATGATTGAGCGTTTCATGCAAACTATTACATTTGAGATCGTTGATTCTAAGTTCATCTAGTGGATGTTATTGCTTCTGGAACTCATTTACATATTGTGAACATTCATACGGAATTCAATTGGTCAAAGTTCCTGTTCCTTGTTGGACTCCTGTTAACTTAGTCACACTAGTGACTGTATCTATACGTCTTGTTTCCTTTGACATCAATTTCTGAAACATATTCCTATTAACCGTTGGGTTCTTATTGTTGAGGTATGTCCTTGAATTCACATAACTCGAATGTGTCTTGATTTGATTTCGTGTTCATCCACTTTGATACTATTCATATTTACCAACACATAACGTAACTCTACGGAATGTAGTCTAAATTTCGAGGAAGAAATTTCATTAACAGGGGGAGAATGTGACAACCGGTGATTTACGACTCTTAATTACATGATTAATAGGTGATTAACGCGATAATAAATAGTGTTTACAACACAATTAACTTAATTAGGCCTTTGGAGTGCCTATGAATGTTTATCCGACTTTACAGTACGCGTATGAAGATTCGCGTGGAATCTGCGTAACATCAAACGACAACGAACTAATACCGTACAAAATACTGAAAACGCCAACAAGTATGAATGTTGCACGAAAATTTTATGATTATGAAATTAATTTTGTGAATTTATTGGGCTTTCGTGCGACACAAATGCAAACGTGGACTAAAAACGCGACGGTAGGGAACGCATCGGCAACAAAACAGAAGCGACGGAGACGCCTGTCACCTTCGAAACTTACATTTTACGCTATATTTAGCTCCGTAATAAAATTTTAGTAACTACAATCGAAAACGGATCAAAAAACGGATTAGAGACGGCAATGATATAATTTTTCGCGATTATTACCGTAATCGACTAACGAACACGTCACACGACAAACGCCACTATTATACGCCTTTTAATTTTAAAATTTTATTCTTTCGACACTTATGGAGTTTGGGTTGTGATATTGGGTCTCGTAGAAATTACGGGTCACTTAAACTCGGGGATTCGGTTTGTGGGCCTTGGGCCCAAGCCCAAAACCTGCTAACTAAAACTCTAAGTATATATATATATATATATATATATATATATATCTTAGTGTACCCTATCCCTCATTTGGGAAAACCTTAGACAAACATACATACACACAACCAAACTGTATATTTTGGGTTGCTTGAAGATCTATACAAGATCTCTTCTTCAAGATTTTCTTTTCCTTGAAAATCTCTACAAATCTCTACAAGAGATCTTGTCTTAAAGGATGAAACATCTACAATCTATAAAGATCCATCCTGATTTTATCTATATACTACAGACACACACAGACTCACACACATGAAAAACCCTTCATCCCTACAACTCAACTTCTCTACACACCCAAAGCTCCTACCCTTCCTCTCGTTCCCTCACCCTACTCTCACAAGTAATCGGCCACCACCATCATCAATGGTGTGGTGGATGGCGTCGAACCCCTGTTCGAGATGAGAGAGAGAGAGAACCGCCGCTCACGGCGGCGGCGACAGCGATGGTCGGAGACTCGGACCAGTGGTATGTGTCTCGAACCGATGGTTCGTGTCTCGGTCAGGCGGTATGTGCCTCGATCCAGTGGTTCGTGTTTTTATCCGATGAGTTTAAGCGGTGGATGGTGTCTCGGACCGGCGGTCCTTGTTATTAACTGACGGGTTTCAAACCCCAAGGAGGAAGATGATGAAGGTTGACCAAGTCAGCGGCGGAGACGGCACTTTTCCGGCGACTGTTACTGACGGCGCTAGGATTCCAGCAGAGCTCCGGTGAGCTGTCGAATGCTTTACATATTTATCTATTTTATTTTTCTTCTTTCTTCCTGCTGTTGATAAAGTTTCAGGTTGGGCTCGGGTTTTGACTCGTGTCCGACTTGGTCGAACAGGTTCGGTTCAAGGATGATGTTCGGGTCAGCTTATTATTCAGGTCAACAAGTCAGCGGGTTGGGTTCGGCTCGGGTTGCATATCGGTTCGGGTCAACGGAGGTTCAGAATTCGTGAAACGGGTCGACTCGGTGCAACTCGGCTTGACCCGGTTAACTCATTAATCAACTCAGGTCAACCCAGTGAGTCAACTCGGTCAACCCGGTTGACTCGGTCAAAGTCAGCCGGTCAACTCAGTTGACTCGGTCAACTCAGTTAGCGTTTCGACACGAGAAGATGGTAAAGATTAACGATGAGATTGATATTGTTATTTTTATATAATCTTATATTACGTAAAATACGAGCTCTCGAACCGAACAAATTAGTGAATTTTAGTTAAAAATTTACTTGGATTATATATTATCATTGCTTATACAAATTGATTATACAAAACAGTTGTTGAATCTTTTTGAATTTTGAAAAATAACGACAACTTGTGTTGTCGGGGGCGTCCAAAAACAGAGGAAACTCTGTCCGTTTTTCGAGAAAATCCGTAAAACTAAAACACATTTTATTCAAACGGCATTTAGAAAGCAAGATACACATACAATTAATTTAGACGAATTCTTTTATAAAAATAAATATAGTTTTATATTTATTTCATACCTCAAAGCGACTCGTACTCGTTTACAAGAATAAATATAGTATATATTTATTTGAAACATGCAACGACTCGATAAGTCTTTTATAAAATAAATATAACTTTTATATTTATTACAAAACACCTAAACGGCACATTATATAACATACATTTCAACGTACGAGTTTGTTATACGCTACTTTCATATAAACATTTGTTACATAAATGAACAACTTCTCAGGACGGCAAGCGAGCTTATCAATATATTTATATATTTTTATACAAATATTTGTATATATTAAAGCTCTCGAGAACTAAGTCTTTACAAGACTTATTAAATTGTTACCAACAATAAGCGAACTAACTACAACTTACTCGTTTTCATTAAGCTATTAATTTACCGTTGAATCGTTTGGTTAACGATTCGGTAGAGCTCGGTGACACGTAGTTTAGTTACTGCGTTTACTTAGAAACTTATAAGATATTCCGTGTTAGGAATATTGTAGAATGCACGCTAGCGAGTCTCATCTTGGAAACGACATCGCGAAGTCGTAATTAGCTAGCTCTGCACAAGGCAATTCAGGTGAGTTCATAACCCCACCTTTTTACGGTTTTACATTTTTATAATTTTTTTCGGGGTGGTAAGACATGCACGTTTTGTAGAAACATACAAAGTTTTCGATTAACAAAGACTGCATATTTTAGACAAAGCACGTTTTGCAAGAACATACAAAGTTTTTGAACGAACGAAAACTCATATTTCTAAATCATGTTACGAATGGATTTCGAGGAACTCAAATGGTTTACGAATGGATCATGCTAAATATACCGGTTTTACAAAACAAATGCGTATTATCGAAATGTGAATGATTTTCATGACTAGGGATGGGATCGTCTAGTTATAATAATGGGACTGGGTTGGTATGCGTTTGAGAAACGGGACTCTAAGTGGGTACATGTTACAAAATGAGTACATACAATTACAATTGGTATGGTTAGCTAAGGAAGGGTACACTTAGATCATGTGAGTGGTGGGTGCAACACTTAAGGCCATTAATCCTCATTGTAGGACCGAGGGACATGAGTGATAGATCTATTTGGGTGTAGCGAGCCCACACCCATGCGGACCAGGGTGGCCCATGTGGTGACTATGTCTTCTTCCCGGAGATAAATTTGCTAGGTTTGAGTTTTCCTGCATCACTTCACACATATCAATGGCCTTGCAAACCATTGGTGATCTCTTTTTCATACCAGGGTTTTACAAATTACATACCATATTTTATACAAATTCAAAGCAGAGGATTATGCAGGCATGAAGTCAAAGTCAGGGTGGGCATTGACGGTTATACAAACTTTACAAATACAAGTGTTTACAAATACATGGTTCTACGAACATAATGCGTTACAAATACAAAGTTTCCATATAACGTGACATGAAAATGATTTTTAAATTCGTTTTCTGAATAATATTTTACAAACCAGTTATCAAAAAGATTTGTTTTAAATCTTTTTCAAAACAAACTATGAACTCGCTCAACTTTATGTTGATTTTTTGCATGTTTCTTTCTCAGGTTGCATTTCAGAAACTATGGCACGGTTGGAATAGGAGAACCATTGGAGATTCGAGTACTTAGTGGCCGTTCATTTTCTAGACGTCTTTGCTTATTTGCTTCCGCTGTGCAATGAAGATACCAGTCCAGTCACGCCAGCTCTGATATTTTCGGGGTGTGACAAATGCGGAGTACCAGAAACCACAGGGCTGCTGCAACAACCTAAGATTCCCGTGTGGAAGTGGGAACAAATCTCAGTGGATTTCGTTACCAAGCTACCGAGAACACAAAGAGGACACGATATGATTTGGGTGATTGTTGATCAACTCATAAAGTCTGCACATTTCCTACCGATCAGCGAGAAAGACAGCACGAAGAATCTAGCAGAGATATATCTCAGGGAGATTGTGGAACGTCACGGAGAGCCTATCTCTATCATATCCGGCCGAGATGGTCGATTTGTGTCGATAATTTGGTAAACGTTCCAGCAAGCATTTGGATCACAGCTGAACCTTAGCACAGCCTTTCACCCTTAGACGGACGACCAAAGTGAACATACGATACAGACCTTGGAAGACATGCTACGTGCTTGTGTGATGGACTTTGGTGGAAGTTGGGATACTCACTTGCCTTTCGTGGAGTTTTCCTACAATAATAGTTATCACACCAGCATCCAGGCCGCCCCGTTTGAAGCCTTATATGGACGTAAGTATCGGTCCCCGTTGTGTTGGGCCGAGAGCAGAGATAAACAGCTTATCGGTCTGGAATTGGTTCAGGAAACTACAGACAAGATTGCTCAGGTACGTGATCGTATCAAGCCAGCCCGTGATAGACAGAAAAGTTACACCGACAAGCGGCGGAAACCGTTGGAATTTGAAGTTGGAGATATGGTCTTATTGAAGGTCTCGCCTTGGAAAGGTGTGGTCGATTTGGAAAGTGTGGAAAGTTGAACCCACGGTATATTGGACCTTTCGAGATTCTAGAGAGAATCAGAACCATTGCATACAAGCTAAAACTTCCAGAAGAACTTAGAAGTGTCCATGACACGTTTCAAGTGTCTAATCTCAAAAAGAGTCCTACTCAAGAAACAGTTGTCATTCCCGCAGATGAGATTCACGTCAACGACAAGCTCCAATTTACTGAAGAACCTGTTGAGGTTACGGACTAGAAAGTCCACAAGACACGGAGAAGTCGTATTAAGCTTGTCAAAGTCCGTTGGAATTCACGTCTTGGCCCATAGTTCACTTGGGAGCGTGAAGACCAAATCAAGTCAAAGTATTCGCACTTGTTTCACAACTCCCCTACAACCAATAATGCAGCTTGAATTCCGGGACAAAATTCTTTTAACGGGGGGAGAATGTGATAACTGGCACTTTTCCATGTATTCCGTACAATATAAACAGTAATTTGTACCTTGATGACTGTGCATGACCGAACTAATGAAATGAATGATTTTCTGATTACTTTCAAAAGACATACAAATGCATTACACGTTGCATGATTGCTTATCATTATTACATGCAACCCGGTATGTTTCAATTGGTGCACAAAATGAGACTAGCACAATAACCAGATAAACTAGAAGTACTGACGGGAGTTCAGTACTCAGACAGACATGTTGTTAGAACACAGAATGAGCCCCAGAACCAAGAGTTACACTAGAATACCATGTAGGAAAGTAGGGACTATAAAACTGCCTTCCGAGTGACGATTTAAGTGCTAGAAAGTGCCCGAAATACACTAAAACTGCATAAAACAGCAAAATTCAGCATTTTAACCTCAAAATATAATGCAGAAATGTGGTTTAATGGTCCAGAATAACTTGCTAAGTGTCGGGAATCAAAACTGTCATAAAAGACATCATATTGCACACTAAACTGCGCAATTTAGCACCTTAATTAACATGGTTTGATTTTTGAAAGAACGAAAACTTGTTTTAAGTGTTAGATGGAACACTTGATATGTGTAAGTCATGAAAAACTCAAGAAAAATAGTTTTTGAAAAATCATCTTACAAGTTGTAACGGATGAAAATCTATAAAAATGAGTTTGATGAAATAAAAACCATGTTTTTAGTGTTAGATAAACATGTTAAATAACATGTTAAAATACTACAAAGTTTTATAAAACTTCAAGTTCATATCACCTTGTAAAAGTGTAAGTAATGGCTTAAGGTAGGTTGTAAGTTGATTGTTGATGATTGATGATGAATTTTTAAAAGAAAATGATATGCTCTAAAGCATGGAAACCTCCACTTTTAAGGGGAAACTATGGTAAAATTTTTGTAAAAATTAAACACTTAGGAAAAATATTTTTAAACAAGTGTTTACAAGTAATTTTTTATCTTAGTTTTAAGTATAAAATTTGCCATAATTTTATTTATAAAGATTACAAATATCGGAGGTTGGTTATTGATAATAAAAATGACTAAGTATATATTTAGGAAAATATTTATTTAAAAGTCACAAGAATTATGTGCTACATGTATATTGGTTGTATTAGTTATATTAAAATTAGGAACCTTGAAAATAATATAACACACCAAAATACCCAAGAATTGTAATATGAAAATAATACCAAAATCACAAGAAAAATAAACTTATAATTTATACCCGAATATTGGACAAAGGACATGGGACTATATATATATATACATATATATATATATATTCCGGAAATAAATTCGTAACACGACAAATGTGACAAACGGTATTTTTAAAACCGAAGAAAAAGGCAAAATATGAATTTTTACAACTATTATAAAATATATCATGTTTTGTCAAAATAGAAAATATATTATTTTTGAAGTAGAGAAAAATATATATTTTCTTAAACAACACAAAAATATATTATTTTGGTGAAAACTAAAAATATATATATTTCTAAGTTTAATCTTAAAAATATATTATTTTTAAGATATATATTTGAAAGTATACATATTTTTGCCATGTAAAATTTATAGATAATTTTCTATAAAAATTCTATTAAAATATGTATATTTTAATGATATAAAGTGATGGTTTTTAATTGCACAAAAACAATATTCTGGAAAAATTACACATAAATTAAGTATAGAATACTTAATAAATACAACAAATACGTATTCCTATACGTATAAATAAATACGGGAATACACTACCGATACTTTACAAAATACGCAAATATAAGTATATCTATACTTGAAAATATATAAGTGAGAAATACATGACAAGTCAAGTTAAAAATATATTATTTTTAACAATATTCCAAATAATTGGATAAAAATAGGTTAAGTTAAAATATCATTATTTTAACTAATAATTATATAATTAGGAATTATATAATGTACATCAAACGTATAACTCAAAGTATACTAAATTCCAAAATAAGTCTTAATAAACAACTAAGACTATGAGTTGTTACACGACCTAAACGTCTAATAAAACATAGCACGTGTGTAGTTGATAGTACGACTCGTGAGAAGGGTCTTTGAGTTACGAGACTACGGATGCAAATCAGTGAGTTCATGTCCCCCTTTTCTTTTAACTGTTTTCGGATTTATAACATTCAGGGGTGAAATACATGTTTCAAACGTTTTCAAATGGAATGGTTAGCTAAGGAATGAACTGTTGGATCATGTGAATGGGTAGGTGCATACCTAAGACCATTAATATTTGTATAAAGACCGAGGGGCATGAGTGATAGATCTATTTGGGTGTTGCGAGCCCCACCCATGGGTCCGCGAGTTGGCTGCATGTGGTGACTATGTCGTTCCAGCCGGGTGGCCCGGTATGAAATCCGCTAGGTTTGAGCCTTCCTACACCATTGCACACATATTAATGTCCTTGCAAAACATTAATTGATATGTTCATAGACGCTTTCATACCGGTTATCAAAGGAATACTTACAAATGTTTACAAGTTATTGGAACTCATACAAAGACACATGAACTCGCTCAACTTTTGTTAATGTTTTTCAAAATTACATGTATTTCAGGAAACAAGATGGATCTTGGGCGCTAGTGTTGTTGTCAAGATGTAAATTTCAAGTTTAGATGTCATCCACTTTTGTTGGTTTGTAACATAACCTGAGGATATGTTGGTTGAAACTTAAATGACTTGTGTTTGTAACGTTTTAAACTTATGAATGGATGAACATCATGTTTTAATCATATAGTTGTTTATTATAATTGAATGCAATGAAAATGGATCAAGTCGTACGCACACGCTTCCGCAAAAGTTAGGGTGTGACAGGTTGGTATCAGAGCTTCGATTGTAGTGAACTAGGATTCCTTCTCGAGTCTAGACTTCAATCACTAGGATTCTCTCACGAAAACATTTTTACAAAAAGGTTTTACATTGCATTTATGAAAGCGCCAAGATCCCTGAATCAAACATTTTTTTCAAAGGAAAGACAAAGCAAGGACATTAGTAGGGAGGGAGAATACCCCAACTAATGTGCCAATTGAGGTATAGTCAGTCTATGTGGGATAGACTTGCCAAAGATGAAATGACCCCCGAAAAGAACAAACGAGAGTTATATGTGACATGTTGCGTCTATTTGCTTGTATATACTAAGTAACATTGTTATTCATTAATATATATGCATATATGTGTACGGAATAATTATTGACGGGAACGAGATACCTTCGACTTTGAATTCTATTATTATTCTTGACTCGCACAATGAGACTATTGACTTCGCGTTTATTGCGGAGCTTATGGCTGACGTAGTTACCAAATGAAAACCTGAGCTTGTTTCCGTAGAAGATGGATGTTCTTCCCTCTCGAATGAGAAGGTGTCTGACTACGGTAGTGACGGCGAGGCGGAGGAGGTAACCTTGGACATCAACCTTATTTGTGGGACGAGGTCCCTGAGGTATTTATGAAACCTGATTGATGACACTCTTTTCCAGACAAAGAAGATGAGGTACTCATCTTGAAGGTGCCCCTCCAACTACTATTACTAGGAACTCTCTTTATTCCTATTATGTCTAAGCATTGTGCCAGATTCGCGCGTAACGACAACGGAAGATAGCACGTGGACCACCATAATGGTCCTTTCCATGTTGAAGGTATGAGGACAATAGTGTCCTCTCTCTGGCTGATCGTCTGCTTTGAATGAGGGAAAATTAGGGTGACCATGCAAGACAATTTATTATTACGGGGGCAAACGTAATAACAACTTGTAGTGCATGGAAATCCTGGTGGACTCTGCAGGTCAAGCAAATGATCGCTATCTATTTAAATTTCCTAAGTCGTTCCAAATTTTCATCTAGTAGAACACTAACCGATATAGTTACTATAACATTCTACAAAGTAGGAAGTCTGTCTATGCCTGCTTCGCACATAACACTTCTACCTGTATTACGAGTCGTTTGAGACCCGGAATGTCACACCCCGATATTTCCACGTATTACCGGTGGGCCCGGTGGGGAGTATCGTGACGTAGTTTATATCATCATAGTCAAACAATCACAGTTCAATGCACAGCGGAAGTCTAAAGATAATAATATTACAAACTGATTGAAAGTAATATCAAATATTACAAACGGTTGTAAAGGGATCCACAGGCAGATCAAAGATAAAAGAACATTGTTCAACAGATTTTTAAACATCTAAGCTTGCAAGACTCTTTATTGATGCTAGGAGTAGCCAGCCCATTTCGCTTAGTACCTGCACTTAACCTTTTTGGAAAATACGTCAGTTTTCACTTGTAAATACAATTAACCGACTCATTTATAAATGTTTAATAAAATTGATTTAAATGCACGAAGCATAAATAATCTTTTATAACTTGGGATAATTATTTAAAAATAAACTTGTTAAAGAATTACAGGTTTATTATACATTCAGTGGCCCGGGTTGAAAACCGGGTTAAAGATTAATTGACACACCACATAATATATCCCAAGGCGAGTTATTCTCGAACAGGTGGATACATTATTTTACATACGCACCGGCAGGTGTATGCCTACACCCCGTGCTTAAGTCGTGGCCATTTCAATGAATGAGCCGAGGATATCCAGGACATGGTCAAAAACCCCCCAAAGGCTTAGAATAAACAAAACAGATTAAACGGGTTATCTCAATGCTTAGAATAAGCAAAACAGATTAAACGGGTTATCTCAATGATTTAACCTTCATATGATTAAAAATTCAATACCCGACCAAGCGGTATTCTATATACCGTACCCCAAGCCCGTATAAGGGAAAATAAGTTAAAAGTATTTACCTGAGTAAATTATACAAATTTATCCCAGCCGTATACAATCAACAAGTGCAATTATCTTTTATTGGGCTCCTAAATCTGGAACGAAGGTTTTAATAACCTATTAGATTCCTAACGGGTCTCACTTAAGTTTAAACTTAGACCGGTTAGTTTTAAAGAAAGGTTTACGGTTCAAAACGCAAGATTAAGTGAAGACCGGATTAGAATGTGGATTATACCCGACAAGTATGAATACTTGTATAATATGGGTAAACTAAACACATTCTGGATTTTGAAGTGAAAATGATAAGGTTTGACCCGTTTCGGTTAATTTATGCAAACTAGTTGCATAAACCGTACCAAACGCGATAAATGCATAATGGGTAACCAAATGAGTCATGAACAGGTTTCCTAAGTTAATATGCCTTAAATATGTTGTGATATAAGTAGGATACCTTCCATTATGCCCAAAACGGATTTAAAATCAATTTAAGCCCCGTAGGGGTATTTTGGTCATTTTAAAGATTATAAAAGAGATTAAATATTAATCTGAGGTTCTGGTCTAAAATGATCAGTAAAAATATTTATTTTTGCAAGTCATATCAGTAAGGTATTGCATATATGTGAAATTTATCATTTATAACAAACTATGCACCGTAGGGGCATTTTGGTCATTTCACATAAGCTTTAAAGGTCAAAACTGGAAATCTGAGTTCAAAACTTTTTCTTACTATTAAAGTATAAAAATTTACTTAAAACATCAGTAGGTATTAAGTCTTATATGCAAAAAAAAATAGTTTTAATCCATACTAGGCGTTTAAAGCGCGTAAAAAGTCGGTTTTAAGCGATTTTTGGGTTATATAGGGAAAGATGAGATTTTTATCAGTCCAGAAGGCTTAAAATATTTTATTTATCATATAAAATCAGTAGCAAAAAATTTGGTATCAAAATGTTATGTAAAACTCACTTTATTAGCAAAAAGGGTATAACCGACAATTACCGAATCAAAGCAAGAACCCTATGCCATGATCAGTTTAAAAATAAATAAAAATCTTCAAAAATCCCAAAATATTAGATTACATCAGTGGGTAAAAGGTTTGGTGTCAAAATCCGGGTTTAAATAGGCTTTATGCTAAATATGCCGTTTAATTAATAAAAAGCTTCCAAATTACGATATTGAGCATAACTCCTAATTTAGACCTCAAACTGATGTCAAATTTTTAGGACATGTTTATAAATCAGTAATAAAGGTTTTTGTCCTCTCACATTTTCAAAGATCTCGTTTTATGGTCAAAAGGGCATAATGGTCAATATTTAAGCAATTAACGGAAATATGCAAATGAATCGGATTAATTAGGAACCAAGTTGTATAACCTCAGAGGGTTATACTAACCTATAACCTGGTCCTAAAAGAACTCCAAGGAATATCTAAACTAAGCTAAATCGGGTCAGAACTAAAAGTCAAAGCAAAAGTCTACTTTTGCGACTTTCGATTCCGAACCGAGCCTAAACTCAAAATTGTCGGGTTGAACATGCTTAGACATGTTCTTACATTAATTACCAAGTTATATAAGTGTTAAAACAGGTTTCATAACTTCTACATTGTTAGTTATGAGTTTAGTTGCAAAATAGCTTTCTGTTTACTTTTTAATATTAAGTTTGACCCGACAATTGACCTAGATAGAGTGGAAATCAGAGGGTGCCCTTTTAAGGGTTTATTACCCACATAATTACCAACTCATAGCCACTTTCAATTCGAAAAATGACTGGACCATTAGTGATTAATCACTAAGTCAAAGCTTAATTACGACGGCTTTGACTTTTGGTTATTAGACTAATAAAACATGAACTAGGAGGGCTAAGAATGCTTACAAAGGCTCTTAGCACGAATTAGAAGCTGAGTGAAACTTGCTTGAAGTCCAGAGAGCTCTAGAGAGTGAGTTGTGAAAATATTTTGAGTGAATGCAAAAATGGTGCACACAAGAGTGCTTATATAGCCAAAAATATATCAGAAGATCATTCCACACAAGTCTATAAATGTTTTCTGATGATCCCAGGTGTCCCCTATGCATGTAATACTGTTGGCTCAGTCCCCTGAATCGAAAACAAGCTCTCTAAGGCGGTGGAACAGGCCAAACCCGCACATGTCCAGCTTTAGTTGCATCTGGCAGTTCTACGCGGCCCGCGTAAGAACTGCCTTGATGCTTACGTGGCCCGCGTCAGGGCCATCTCCGGTCACCAATGTTTCAAATATTGCAATTTCAGTCCCTGGTCCCTCTAAACTAGTTTTAACTTTCGTTTATTGCACTTTTAACCCCCACACTTGACTTTTAAGGGCCTTGAGTCTTTAAACAATTATCCATAAGCCTTCGGTTAGTTACGAGGTCACCCGAATGGTCTCGAAATGCAATATTGACGCATTTAACCCTTATTACTTGTAATTAACACTTTGATTATTTATGTACGTCGAAACTTCATTAATTTAATATCTGTTATTCTTAGGATCAAAATAGATTTATCACAATGTTTTTTGGATCGTTAAAAGGTCACTCAGAGGTTACTTTCAACATGTTGACACTTTTAACCCCTATGTTTCATAAGATCCTTATTTTAAGCACAAACGACTTCCTTTGTTCGACAATTTATTCGTTAAAGAATACGAACGTCGTGTGAGGTCAATCAGAGGCACAAGAATGACATGTTGACACTTTGGATCCCTTTATTAACATATTTACATTGTTTGACAATTTCGGTCCCTCTAGATTAAACCATTACAAGTTTAAAGTCCATGACACTTGTCCTCACAATATTGGTCGTGATTTTACGAGGTGTTACACTGTTGGATCGGTTTCGTGACCCTAAACAGTCAGTAAAGGCAGTTCATCATCATTTACTAAGGCGGAATCAAAGTAAACAACGTCACACAGCTTGTTCCTTTTAACTTTCTTCTCTATTACTGATTTCTGAGTCTTTACAATGAATTTTGATGAAATTTTGGCAGCACCTCGACTCTCACACACAATCTGGTCCGTCTCAAATGAACAGCACACAACCCTATTTATAGATGTAGGTGGTCCGTTAGAGGGTGACACAGCCATGCTCAAACGGAATTACCTTAGTGATTCCGTTTGAACTTGTCCAGGTCTCCTTCAAACGGAATTACTTCCTAAAACATATTCAAACCCTAATTCAATCACTGTTGTGCACTCATTTAACCTATATAGACATAAGACTCGTTTAAGACGTAGTCAGCAGACATTCAGTGCACCAACAGACTCCCCCTTGGATGTTGACGAAGTCTTCGGCGTCGAGTCTTTAGTCTTTGTCTCTTTCCAAATTGTCTTGTCATTGTAAAAACTCTCTCTTCACAGGTTTAGGAACTCAACCTAGCTCCATCTTCAATCTCCCCTTTACCTGTTGATCTAGAAATCTAACTCCCCCTTTCGCAAACTCCCCCTCTCGGAATGCTGGGACTTGAATTCTGGTTCAAACTTTAACTTTTCGATGCCATGGGGAACTACATTCCTGTTACCTGCATATACTCTACCCAGCATAAGTTTCACAAATATATAACACTTAGATTTAAGAAACTTACTGGTAGAAATCATTCATTCATCAATCTGTAATAATTACATCAAGTTCAAGTGAATGACCTTGATTAACTAATCACACAATCTTTCAAAACATTTGTATATAACATTCAAAATTTTCATCATATTCTCCCAACCCAATGTGATTCATCCTGTTTAACACTTGGAATTTTGAAAATCCGCTTTCCAACATCAGTTGTCGAAAATCTTTTTTTATTTTTCAAAACTTTATGCTAAAACACACTAAAATCTTTTTGGATTTTGAGTTTAAAGAAATGCAGTAAAGAAATATATACAGACAATATTTTTGCGAGTTTGCGTAAGAGGATCATATCAGTTCATGAAACAAATCACTAGCACCGTTAAGCTTTAAACATTTTAAGTTCTAAACTATTCACATAGATTGACGATATAGTTGTCCTCTTAAACTCAATCTAAAAACTTTCGAAATGCTTACTGATACGTTAAGGTATATTAATTTTGCACTAAATTCTTATGGACCCCACGATCTCAGCATATCCCCTCATCATGCAATACACTGACTCAAGTAATGCCTTTAAACTTTCATCAACTGTGATATGTGCGAAAACAAAGCAGAATGTTTAAACATTAACAATCAGGTCGATACTTCCGTATACGCAGAGAAAGTCCAATGTTTAAACAAAATAAAGAAAAATAAAACAAGTTGAAGTTGTTTAGGCTTTAACCACCAGGTCGATACTTCCGTATACGCAGAGGTGATCCAAAGCTTAAATGAAACACCAAAGAAAATAAAGCAGAACGTTTAGGCAATAACATCCAGGTCGATACTCACGTATACGCAGAGGATGTCCAATGCTTAAACAAAATAAAGAAATAAAACAAGTTTAAATCTTTGCAAAATGAAAACACAACATCACAGTGACTTTTCAGCAAAGTTGTGAAAGTTCACAGACTTAACCGGTTTTTATGCTCTTTTTCCATTCAGCGATTACTGAGTAGGTACACAATCACGAAGGACAAAACTAAGTACTATGCTTTCAACCATGTTTCCCACTAGAACTAGGCTTTTTCATTTATGTTTGTATCGTTATCACAAATCTACTAGTCTAGCTGAGCCTATCGTCACATCATTAGTGAAATCGTTTATCACATTTGACATTTCATTTCTTTAGCATGCTGTGATAGTCCACTGATTTACTATCATTTCCTCTTTTCTCAACAAAACTCATTTTTGCTTTTTCAATGTTTATGGACTTTTCAAATTTTCTAATTTTTTAAAAATTTTTCTCCCCCTAAAATCAAAATATGTCTCAATTTTGATTTTCTTGGAAGAATTTGAAAACAAACTGTACAAGGAAAGTGACAAACTGATATCAAATCGCTTCAATTCGCCATTCACTTGGCATAAACAATCAGAACTCCCTCTGACAACAAACTATTTTCCCATTATGATTTCAAAACACTTAAGTTTGTTTTAATCAAATGGTTTTTCCAGAAAATCAGTTTTGTTTATCTTTTCAGAAACTTGGGGTTCTTTCATCACATTGTTTTCAACAATACCTCTTGTCGGAAAAAATAAATCAAGTACAACTTAATGTCCTTGATTAATCTTTTGTAGTTCGAAATATCACTGTTACCTACCTGTGAATTTCTCAAGAAAGATGCTGATTCCTACTCCACACTTACCAACCTGGGAGTTCCGGCAAGTCAGGATTTTACTTGAACAGATTCACCCAAGCCTGACCAGCCTTGGGTTTGACAGTTTTTACCTCAACAGATGGCTCTTCTGGTTTTGTCGAACCAGAATCATTGCCTGAATGTGGCTTGTCTGACTTTGTTGAGCCAGATTCATCGCCGACAATTTTCTTCTTCTTTTCTTGTGTCCCCGGATTTGTATCTGATGAATTCGTTTTGCTTACCTTTTCAGTTGAGGAAAGCGATTCATCAGAACTTTTTCTCGGATTACCAGTTGTATCCGAGGACAAAATTTTCTCCAAGTATTCTCTTGCCTTCTTTCTTTTCTTCCTCAGTCTGTCTTTTTGCCCTTGTGAAAGCTTAATTTTCTTTTCTTGAACTTTCTGTTCTTGAAATTTTGGTTCTTGAACTTTCTGTTCCTTGGACTTGACACTGGCTGATTTCTTTGCCATTTTCTGAGATTCAGCCCTCGATCTTTCCTTGGATCTCATTGGGCAATCTCTGGCAGTATGTCCTCTGATGTGGCATTCATAGCACCTTCTTGTTTCGAATCTCTGACTTTGGCAGTTAACAGCAATGTGTCCTTGATAGCCACAAATGTAACACACTCTGTTATCATACCTCTCACTACTTTCATACCACACACCGTCTTCATACCACACACTTAGATCAAAGCATTGAGTTGCCTTGTGGTAGTCATTTCTCCTCTTGTATCCTTGATTTGGCATTTGAGCACTGTGTTCAAACCTGCACCACTGGTTTCCAACTTTTTGTGAGTTTTTATTTTCAGATTTTTGTGGTTTTTTATAATGATTGGATGACTGAACTGATGAGATTTTATTTTTATTTTGAAAATTTTTCAAATTTTTAACTTTTTGTTTATGTTCTACATACTTCTTAACAGGTTTTTGCTTTGAGCATTCACCTATTTCAGTATATTGCAAAACAGTATTTTGAAAATTTTCTTGTAATTCTAAAAATATTTTTCTTTTCTTTTCTTTTTCTTTTTCATCATCAGCTTTGTTATCGCAATCTTCAGTTTTGACTTTGTCAAAATTTGTGACATTGTCACTTATTGGAACAGAATTGATCGGTTTTGGACAGACATGTGATGTAGAATTCACAAAACCTTTCAATTTATTCTCAAGCTCATCAATTTTATTTCGAGCAATTTCAGCTTCATTTTCAAGCCGAATAATTTTCTGAAGATGAGAATTTATTTCAATCTGTTTTTCAAGATTATTTTTAAAAATAACAGATTTTTCATCTTCTAAAACCTTTATTTGACTTTGAAAATCTTTTTCAATCTTTAATTTTTCATTTTCAAGATCTTTTTCTAATTTTTTAAAATTTTTGTTTTCTAATGACAAACTCTCAACATTCTTCAAAAGTTTGTCATTTTCAGATCTCAGTTTTTCACAATTCAAGCGCAACTCCAGAATCTGTTCATTATCAGCTTTCTTCTCGTCTTTCAAAGCTTTGTTTTCCAATGTCAAATTCTCCACATCTTTCAAGAGATTGACATTTTCTGCTTCGGATTTTTCACATTTTGAGCACACCACTTCATATTTTGAAGTTTAATTTTTCTTGGATTCTTCAATCTTTGACGTTCCTGCAAGAAAAATTTTAACCATATCAGCAGGATTCAAATCTTCATTTAAAAAACAACCTCTCTTGAGATCATATTTCATCCTACTTCTTACATCAATACCATTTCTAATTCTTTTGATTATTTCAAGAATTATGTCTAAACTTATATATTCTGAACTTCTTTTTAATTCTTCTATCAACTCTTTCTTTTTCTTTTCATTCCCATCATTGTGTGTTCTAAGCTCTCTGATGAAATCATTTGAACTAAATTTTGAGAACTTAGAATCTTTTTTCAGTTTACCCAAAAATTCATCCCAATCCAAAGGTAATGCATCTGCAAACTTAGATATCTGTTCAGCATCTGATATCTTTAAGTAATTCATTCACAAACCTTTAAGTAAATCATCATATCGCTTTTCCATATCATTAAATTTCTCATATTTCCTACACATAAAATATTTAAATCTTTCAACCACAACCTCCTTTGTCTCAAGATAACAGCCACAATACCAATTGTTTAGTCTTTCAAGTTTAACGTTTTCCTTCTCGTCAAACATTTTAACCACAAATTCTTTGTTAAACGTCTTGAATTCTATTAAATGTGGCCAACAATTTAGAATCACTCAACAATTTAATTGGGCTACTTACATGCAAATCTTGAATTCTATTGGGCCGCAAATACACAGTCAAAGCACATGGATCAAAAATCACTTTAACAAAAGAACATCAATCCACGTGGTAATCTGTCACATGCAAACTGAATTTATGTCCCACATGCAATTCAATGATTATCTCAAATGTATTAAATTTGATTGGGCCGATTAGTTTTGTAGGGTCAACAGTCACATGCAAATCAAATTGTTCAATAAAATTGATTGGGCCGAGATACTATGTGAACAGAAATATCACATGAACTACTGAAACACTTTGACTTTATTTCACATGCACTCTCAAACGAGGTACATGCCTCAAACGTAATCACCCATATACTTCAAACGGAACTTTCAAACTAACCACTTTCAAACGAACCACTAATAAGTGTGACTTTCAAACGAAAAGTTCAAACGGAATCCCTCATTTCAAACGATACAAGAGATTACGTTTGAAATTTTTGCAATTTTCAAACGAGATGTCAGTTTCAAACGGAAAACAAAGCTTCGTTCAAACGTAATAACCTATTATGTCAGCATATTCGCACAATTTTCAAACGGAATAGGTGTTTTTGATCAGTTTTAAGTCGAATTTTAGTCTCAAATTTTCAAGGATTAGTTAACATAGTATTTCGATTGATATGTGAGAGTTTTAGACCATTTTAACTGTGACAACTAGTTCAAATCAGAAAAGAAAGGTAGAAGTAAGAATATCCGATGATTTCAAGCTGCAATGGTATGAACTCCTTGTCCTGAGCTCTGATACCACTTGTTGGATCGGTTTCGTGACCCTAAATAGTCAGTAAAGGCAGTTCATCATCATTTACTAAGGCGGAATCAAAGTAAACAACGTCACACAGCTTGTTCCTTTTAACTTTCTTCTCTATTACTGATTTCTGAGTCTTTACAATGAATTCTGATGAAATTTTGGCAGCACCTCGACTCTCACACACAATCTGGTCCGTCTCAAATGAACAGCACACAACCCTATTTATAGATATAGGTGGTCCGTTTGAGGGTGACACAGCCATGCTCAAACGGAATTACCTTAGTGATTCCGTTTGAACTTGTCCAGGTCTCCTTCAAACGGAATTACCTCCTAAAACATATTCAAACCCTAATTCAATCACTGTTGTGCACTATTTTAACCTATCTAGACATAAGACTCGATTAAGACGTACTCAGCAGACATTCAGTGCACCAACATACACGGTCTCTAATCAAGAGAAGATGGCTAACGCTCAGGAAGGATTTACCTCGACACAGCAGGATTCTTATGTATGAATTTGTATAGTACTTACAACACCCCCAAACTTATCCATTGTAGTGGCTACGATAGGCCTCAAACATTTGACATCCGTTTTACCTCAAGGAGGTAGCGTGGCGCAAACTGTAGTATTACCCATTTACCATACTTTATTCGGCATTCATGGAGACCATGCCAACCATATTGGGACTCATTAAGCCCAAATCAAAATCAATGTATGCGTCACACAGTCCAGTGCGGCACAGGGGTCCTCCCTACATCGGACGATCAAGGACCATGAAGTATGGAATACATGTTATAAGGACGAAAGCGACCACTCGATTCTCCCCTTCTCAACATATCCCCATTCCATTTAGCTACATGGATGACACATGCATGAAGATTCTTCTCGACCTTCACCCTACATGCATTCTGTCGCTCACTAACTATATCATCACCACCAACACCCCTATCAGTACCTCCACTCTCCCTATCCCTTAGTGCACCCCATAGTTTGAGTAGTGAATTCGCGCCCTGGAAACCGCTCTACGGTTGCTATAAGGCACAATTCGGTCCCGAGGAAGAAGTCACGTACCCTCACGACCTTATTTCTGCATTTTCACTATCACACTTTTCCCCCCCTGAACGTTGTAGTAATGCACAACCCCCCCCCCCCCCCTAATCTTCTGGGAAGCATACCCATTTTTGTAAAAGTAAAGACTATGGAAGAGTCTGAGACTTGAGGAATAAACAAGGAACAAGGTGAAGACCTCACCGAATTTTGTATAGCACTGGATGACTTGCATCAACCGGAGTAAGGTGACTCCGAGGAGGTTTTCTTCACAAGACTGATTGCAACAAGTTGATATGGTGTATATAAAAGTCGATATATCCTTAGCAGAACTCGGTTGTAACTCAATTTACCTCTCTATAATGATGAGATGATATTGGTGGAACGATTTGCATAAGTATCATTAGGAATTACCTTACCCTTATACTCGTAGTGCATAACAAACGAGCTTTGCTTTCACTCATAGACGACAAAATTTATTCCAAAATAAATGTTTGATTTCGTCGATATGATTTATACATATGAAGCTACAAAGGAGAACTACCAAAGTGTGGTAGTTGTGGCTATCATCACACAGGTCCGTGCAGGACTCATGGATGTGGAAATTGCGGCAATAACCGGGCATAGCAAGGATGCATGCTGGTCTGGTACAAGGCATGTGAATATAATTGTGGGCGATATTAGAAATGGCAAGGGAAAGATTGCTACGGGTGTGGCGACAAAGGACATTATCGGAAGAACTGCCCTAAGAAAAATCAAGCTCGTGGGAGTGTTTTCACGAAAGGAGCATGCAAGGCACTCCAGGACTCGAACATAGTTACAAGTACGTTCCCTATAAATCGACATTTTGCATCCGCTCTATTTGATACTGGCGCCGACTTTAGCGTTGAATCTGTGGAACTTAAAGATATACTTGGCTTAGAAACAAGTAAACTAGATACCGCATATTCTGTAGAGTAGGCAAATAGGAAATTAGACGAAATGGATAAACTTATTAAGGGTTGTACACTTGGACTTGGGGAACGAGAAATTTTCTATCGACCTTCTACCAGTGGGTTTAGGTAGTTTTGATGTAGTAGTCGGCATGGATTGGTTATCCAAGATTAGAGCCGAAGTGGCTTGTTAGGAGAAAATTATTCGCATCCCTCTTGCGAATGATGAAACACTTAAAGTACACGGTCTTCATGCAGTTGATGCGAGGACGCTGGGCCCCATAAGGCGGAAGACTGTGACATCCCACATTGGTTATGAAAGCGCAGAAGTGTCTCCGGAAAGGCTGCATAGCCTTCTTTGCTCATGTTGTTGATAAGGAGACCAAGGAGCCGAAGCTGGAAGACATTCCCGTTGTGAAGGAGTATCCAGAAGTCTTTCCCGTGGACTTGCCTGGGCTACCTACACAATGACAAGTAGGGTTCCGGGTAGACTTAGTGCCAGGAGCGGCACCAGTGGCAAAGGCACCATACCGGTTAGCTCCGTGCGAAATACATGAATTTTCAATGCAACTGCAAGAGCTGCCAGACAAAGGAACTTATCAGGCCAAGCTTCTCACCCTGGGAAGCTCCAGGATTATTTGTTAGGAAGAAGGACGGTAGTTTTCGTATGTGCATACAGCCTGACCTGGGAAGAGCTTAAAAGAACTGATAAGGAAAAAGTATTGTTCAGGGTCGAAAATCCTGAAGTTGGAACTGATGAGGAGAAATTATTATGCATAGGCTGCAGGGAGATAAACAAACTAACCATAAAGAATCGGTACCCCTTACCGAGAAGTGATGACGTATTCGATCAACTGCAAGGTTCCAGCTACTACTCCAAGATTAACTTGAGATCGGGATATCATCAATTTAGAATATAAGGAGAAAGTATCCCTAAAACAGCCTTTAGGACTCGCTATGGACGTTACAAGTTCCTTGTCATGCAGTTTGGCTTAACCAACGCACCGGCGATATTCATGAACCTCGTGAATCAGGTGTGTAAGCCGTATCTGGATAAGTTCGTGCTTGTGTTTATTGATGACATCCTTATATACTCAAAGACCAAGGAAGAACATGAGCAACATCTGCGAGCTATCTTGGAACTCTTGAAAAAGGAATAACTGTATGCGAAGCTATCTAAGTGCGAATTTTGGATTCGCGAGGTGCAATTCCTAGGTCATGTGGTGAATGAGAATGGAATACAAGTCGACCCTGCCAAGATTGAGGCAATAAAAAACGGGGAAGCACCTAGAACCCCAACTGAGATACGACAATTTCTAGGGTTACAGGTTATTACAGACGATTCATAGAGAATTTTTCGAATATTGCACAGCCGCTAACGTCCCTAACCCAGAAGGATAAGAATTTTGATTGGGGAGGGAAACAAGAAACAGCTTTTCAGACGTTGAAGGATAAGCTCTACGACACACCTATCTTGTCTTTACCTGGCGGTACCGATGGTTTTGTGGTTTATTGTGATGCTTCTCGACAAGGTCTTGCCAAATCGCATTACCCTTCCCAGGGTGATACCTTAAGTAGAACTTTGTCACCTACCTCAAATTTTAGAGGCTTACGTCTTTTATCTGCGTAGCTCTTCTGCCTATCCCTGGCAGCTTTGAGACGATCACGTATCTGCACAATCTTGTCTGTCGTCTCCAGGACTATATCAGGTCCTGTTAGTTGGACATCTCCAACTTCCGCCCAACAAACTAGTGTCCTGCATTTCCTTCCGTTCAAAACTTCGAAAGGTGCAGCTTGAATACTCGAATGATAGCTATTATTGTATGAAAATTCAATCAACGGAAGATAATCATCCCAACTTCCACCTAACTCAATAACATAAGCTCTTAGCATATCCTCCAGTGTTTGAATTGTTCGCTCGCTCTGACCATCCGTCTGAGGATGATATGCAGTGCTGAAGTTTAATCGAGTGCCTAGGGATTGCTGAAAGCTTTTCCAAAAATGCGATGTATATCTCGTATCCCTATCAGAGATGATAGACACTGGCACTCCGTGGAGAGATACAATCTCATCCACGTACAGCCGAGCTAACTTATCTGAGTTGTGTGTTTCTTTAATAGGTAGGAAGTGGGCTGACTTGGTCAACCTATCGACTATAACCCAAATAGTATCATTTCCTCGCTTTGTCTTTGGTAACTTAGTGATGAAATCCATAGTTACCATTTCCCACTTCCAGGTGGGAAGTTCAGGCTGTTGTAGCAAACCTGACGGCTTCTGGTGTTCGGCTTTAACTTGCGCGCACGTCAAACATTTGGCCACAAAAGTGTCTATAGGTTTCTTCAAACCTATCCACTAATAATTTTCCTTTAAATCCTGGTACATCTTATCACAGCCAGGATGAACAGAATACTTGGAGCTATGGGCTTCTTGAAGAATCACATCCCTAAGTCCTCCATAAATTGGAACCCATATTCGTCCATTCAGTCTTAGGATCCCATCCTTGCCATACGATAACTGTTCAGCAGTTACGCCCAGCTTTTCATTCGGATAGTTAGCTTCTAGTACAACTTCCTTCTGAGCGGCTAACAGCCTTTCATTCAAGTTGTTCTTCAATTCAATGATCTTGGCATTGATTCTAATGGGCTAAATTCTTTCCTTTCTGCTCAATGCGTCGGCGACCACATTTTCCTTGCCTGGATGATATCGGATTTCGTAATCATAATCGTTCAGTGTCTCCATCCATCGACACTGTCTCATGTTCAGATCCTTTTGATTGAATAAGTGTTGAAGACTTTTATGATCAGAATAGATCACACACTTGGTACCATATAAATAATGCCTCCAAAGTTTTAGTGCAAATACAACGGCACCCAATTCCAAGTCATGGGTGGTGTAATTCTTTTCATGTACTTTCAATTATCGGGAAGCATAGGCAATAACTTTGCCCTTCTGCATGAGCACACATCCCATACCTGTGTGTGATGTGTCGCAGTAAACCATAAATTCTTCAATCCCTTCAGGCAATGTAAACACAGGAGCATTGCTCAACTTCTGCTTAAGAATCTCAAAGGATTCTTGTTGCTTAGGACCCCAATCAAACTTTATATTTTTTCGAGTCAATGAAGTTAGGGGTGCTGCAATCCTTGAGAAATTTTCAATAAAACGCCTGTAATATCCTGCCAGATCCAAAAAGCTTCGAATCTCTGTAGGCGTCTTCGGCTCTTACCAATTCATGATAGCTTCAATCTTAGCGGGATCCACCTGGATACCACGCTCACTAACCACATGTTCAAGGAATTGGACTTCTCGAAGCCAAATTTCACACTTTGAAAACTTGGCGTAGAGCTTTTCTTGTTGAAGAAGTTTAAGAATACAACGAAGATGCTTCTCATGATCAGCCTGATTCTTCGAATAAATAAGAATGTCATCAATGAAGACGATGACAAACTTGTCCAAATAGGGTTTGCAAACGCGATTCATGAGGTCCATGAACGCTGTTGGTGCATTAGTGAGCCCAAAAGGCATCACTAAGAACTCGTAGTGACCATAACGAGTTCTGAAAGCAGTCTTATGCACATCTTCATTTCTAACCTTCAGCTGATGGTAACCTGGCCTTAAATCAATCTTGGAGAAGTAACTTGCTCCTTGAAGTTGATCGAACATATCGTCGATCCTGGGCAATGGATATTTGTTCTTAATTGTAACCTTGTTTAGCTCGCGATAATCGATGCATAGACCCATCGATCCATCCTTTTTCTTCACAAACAGAATCGGTGCTCCCCAGGGAAATGAGCTAGGTCTAATAAAACCTTCTGCCAATAAGTTATCCAGTCGAGTCCTTAACTCTTTCATCTCAGTCGGTGCCAACCAGTAAGGTGCCCTTGCAACTGGAGCTGCTCCAGGAATAATGTTGATTCTGAACTCTACTTGCCTATCTGGAGGTAAACTAGGTAGTTCTTCAGGGAATACATCAGGGTATTCAGAGATAATGGGAATGTCTTCGATCTTGGGCTTTGGTTCATCAATAATCACTTGTGCCATATAAATGACACAACCTTTCTTCATACACCTTGATGCCTTAAGCATAGACACTTACTGAGGCAACCCGTACTGAGTATCTCCTTGTATGGTAAGTGGCTCACCATATGGAGTCTTGATAACCACTTGTTTCTTGTCACAAACGATCTGTGCTTGGTTATGAGATAACCAATCCATGCCTATTACTATGTCGAATCCAGCTAGTTTCAAAGGAAGCAAGGACAATGGAAAAGAGTGGTTCCTAATGGATATAAAACATCCATCTAACACGGTTGAAGCAGTTTCTATGGTACCATTGGCCAATTCTACTTCCTACTTTATACTTAGGGTTTTAACAGGCAGATTTAATAACTTACAAAACTTATTATCTACAAATGACTTATCTGCACCCGAATCAAATAATACCCTTGCATAAACATCATTGATAAGGAAGGTACCTGTTATCACGTTGTCATTCTGAATTGCTTCCTGAGCATTCATTTGAAAGACCCGAGCATTGGTCTTCTTACCTTCTTCAGGTTTCTTCGCATACTTTGGGCAGTTGGACTTGATGTGCCCCTTCTCGTTACAGTTCTAACAAGTCGCATCCTTAATCTTCTTACAATCCAACGTGTTATGCTCACTAGATTTACAGATCCCACAAGCCCTAGGCTGCGATTGGGGTTTTGATTCATACCTGCACTTTCCCAGATGGCGCTTCTTGCAGGTCTTGCAATTGGGCTTCTCACCCGATTGTTGGTCATCCTTCTTGAACCCTGAACTCTTCTTGTGATCAGAGTTCCCCTTATGCTTCTTATCTGAACGGTGTGAGTTATCATCCTCACGTTTCCTCTTCCCCGCATTAGAATTCCTAAGCGATCTCTGCCTAACCGCATCAAGGGTAAGAGATAATGACAAATCAGCTACTGACCTAAAGGTAGTAGGTCTTGATGCTTTCACACTAGCTTTAATCTCCGGGGCTAAACCCCCAATGAAACGGGCTATACGTTTTGGTTCCGGTGTCACCAAGTAAGGAACCAATCGAGACATGGTGTTAAAACTCGTAAGATATGCCTGACAGTCTAAGTTCTTCATAACTAATGTCAAAAAGTCAGTCTCGATCTTCTCAACTTCATGTTGAGGACAGAAATTCTCTTTGATCAAAGCAACAAACTGAGCCCATGTTAAGTTGTATAATGGAATCTTTCTAGTAGCTTGGATTAAGGACCTCCACCAAGCTATGGCTTCTCCCTTGAACGACTGTGAAACATACTTCACAATATCTTTCTCGGCACATCCACTAATATCGACCACTGTATCCATCTCATCTAGCCACGTCATGCAATCAATGGCGCCTCTTTCCCTAGTGAAATCACTGGGCTTGCAGGAGACGAAATACTTATATGAACAGGTCTTTGTACGTGGCTCTTGATTGAATACAATCTTCTTAGACAGGATACTATGCTGATTTGATGAGTGTTGGGCATCATCCTTCTTCGACTCATGAGATTTAGAAGGTGGCTTACTATGAGCCACAGAGTGAGTCTTAGAGCATGTACCACTAGACTCTCTAAATTGCCTGTCCATGGCTTTAGAAACAGCATTGTCAATTAATGCTTGAAGTTCCGCACCAGTTATGTTGATTCTGGTAGTATCATGATTCTCTATAGGGTGACTGTTGATTTCTTCAGATTCTGCCATGTAGCTTGATTGCTTCATAAAATAATGATAGTGATTTATTCAGAAGTCTATAACAGAATTGTCTTCTTCATAATTTTATTAACCATTGTATCAATAAACCATATTGGTTAATTTATTAAGTATTTTCATTCAGGATTTGTCATTATAATTATCCTCAGTCATGATTTATTAATATATTATGATGGCACAAAAAAAGGCCAAGTCACAGGGACAATTTAATTTATAAGCCATGATCTTATAGGATCGAGGCATTAAGGCTTGAATTGTAATTCATTACCTTTCTTGACAGGGATTCGTAGACTACAACTGTCTTTTGTCTTATATGACAATGAATATGGCTCATAGGCCCTACATCACAAATGGATGTTTAAAATAATAAGAAAGGAATTGGAAGGATCCAATATAAGGATGACTTATGCGATTTTATCGAATCACATTTTCCAGGAGTGTTAACATGTTTTCAGATGTTAACAAGGATTTTGAATCTTACAAGGAACTACCATCATGGCCCAGTATTAAAATGACACATGGCTAGGTTTTGCCTTCAATATTTTCTTTTATATTTAATGGCAGATTATTATTTTTTTAAAGGAATGATATTTTGTTTTATTTTATATATTATATTTATGCATATAATGACAAAAATGAATTTTAAATTAAGACATTCCACTAAAATTTAAAAGAGAGTACATATTTGCCCTAAACGGGGCTTTAACAGAAATAACTTGCCCACGCAGGGGCTAAACTGAAAATACAAGTCCTCGCAGGGACTGCATACATAAATAGATGTCCACGCAGGGACTTAATTGAAAATAAAGAAATTACAGCACAAATAAATAAGGAATCTTCAAAAATCCCTTTTCTTCTTTCCCTTGATTAGATTTGCCAGACCCTTTAGAAATCCCCGGTGGCTCCTACGCTCTTTTTGAACCTCCTGTTCCACCTGGCTCAACCTTTGAAGAATCTCCTGTTGTTACGGTGGCGGTATCAGTGGCAGCTGCGGCGGCTGCAGCTGTGGAGGCTAAGGAAGTGGCGGGTATGGATACCCAAAAGCTTGGTACCTAGACTGGTACGAATCTGCATAGGGCCCTTCAGGGTGAAGAGCATTGTAGTTGGCTGCTACGAGGTATGGGTCAACATCGGGGGCATTGTAGTAGTTGTACCCCGGATAGGCATGCTGCTCAAAAGGGTTGTACGCCGCTGCACCGGCGTAGGAAGGAATTGGATTATCAAAACCCATTGGTAGTGGTGTGACTGGCGCAGAGTCCACCTCAGAAACGGGGTTTGAAGGCCTACCCATCTAAGGGTCTTCATATAGTGGCGGGTAATGACTGCCACTTGAATACTGAGGGGTGCTGAAATGGAAATCCCCTCCTCGTACGGACATCCGTGCACCTGTTCTTCCTCGCCTCGGTGACTCCGGAGGCAGTTGCTGCATTGGTGGTGGTGGTGGTGGTGGTTGTGGTGGAGTGACTGCTACAAAACGCGAATCCTCAGAGGGATCCTGCTGCTGCTGCTGAGACGGGTTGTAAGAGGGAGTAAACTCCCAGTTGTATTGGGCAAACCTTGCCTCATAGCTGTCTGGACCACGATAAGGTGATCCATGAAAAGACGACCCATCCGAAATCTCGATGGGGTGAGTAGGTGTCCCAGATGGTGGTTCGGCAGGATATGGGTCATCATCCATATCCATGTCTTGAGCTTCAGGAAAATGGTCTTCGGGTCCCAATGGGTTATGACCCATTGGTTCTTCAATCTGATTTTCTGGGTTAAACCGGCTCTGGAAATATGGGGTCGGGTCTTGAAATGTGCGGTGCGACCCCGACCGCTGCAGTGGTAGGTAGGAATGGCGTGAATGGTCGGACTCGTTGCCTTGATGGAGCCCAAAGGAATCATGGTAGGAAGGTGAGGAGCTAAGCGAGACAGAACGCCTCGCAGGCTCTAAGTAGGTCCTCCAGTCTTCTTGAGGACTGGTGCTCATGGTAACAGATGGGGTTCGCCGGTGAGAAGGCCCGGCCTCGTGATTGTTGGGGGCGTTGAATGGCCCCTTGCTTCGTTCTCCTCTCTGGAACCTTGGTGGCATTTTGTTGATCCTGTCAAAACAAACAAAAAAACAACAAAGGAAAACAATAAAGGACAAAATAAAATGAATTAGGATTAGTCCTAAGTTCTTTGCCTAGACTCGTAAGTCGAGGAATGTGCAAACTGTGTCATTGAGATTAAACATAAAAGGCTAGTGTTAAATTCACTCAATGTTGGCTCTGATACCAAACTGTCACACCCCGATATTTCCACGTATTACCGGCGGGCGCGGTGGGGAGTATCGTGACGTAGTTGATATCATCATAGTCAAACAATCACAGTTCAATGCACAGCGGAAGTCTAAAGATAATAATACTACAAACCGATTGAAAGTAATATCACATATTACAAACGGTTGTAAAGAGATCCACAGGCGGATCAAAGATAAAAGAACATTGTTCAACAGATTTTTAAACATCTAAGCTTGCAAGACTCTTTATTGATGCTAGGAGTAGCCAGCCCATTTCGCTTAGTACCTGCACTTAACCTTTTTGGAAAATAGGTCAGTTTTCACTGGTAAATACAATTAACCGACTCATTTTGAAAATGTTTAAGAAAATTGATTTAAATGCACGAAGCACAAATAATCTTTTATAACTAGGGATAATTTTTTAAAAATAAACTTGTTAAAGAATTACATGTTTATTATACGTTCAGTGGCCCGGGTTGAAAATCGGGTTTAAGATTAATTGTCACACCACATAATATATCCCACGGCGAGTTATTCTCGAACAGGTGGGTACATTATTTTACATACGCACTGGCAGGTGTATGCCTACACCCCGTGCTTAAGTCGTGGCCATTTCAATGAATGAGCCGAGGATATCCAGGACATGGTCATTAACCCCCCAAAGGCTTAGAATAAACAAAACAGATTAAACGGGTTATCTCAATGATTTAACCTTCAAATGATTAAAAATTCAATACCCGACCAAGCGGTATTCTATATACCGTACCCCAAGCCCGTATAAGGGAAAATAAGTTAAAAGTATTTACCTGAGTAAATTATACAAATTTATCCCAGCCGTATACAATCAGCAAGTGCAGTTATCTTTTACTGGGATCCTAAATCTGGAACGAAGGTTTTAATAACCTATTAGATTCCTAACGGGTCTCACTTAAGTTTAAACTTAGACCGGTTAGTTTTAAAGAAAGGTTTACGGTTCAAAACGCAAGATTAAGCGAAGACCGGATTAGAATGTGGTTTAGACCCGAAAAGTATGAATACTTGTATAATATGGGTAAACTAAACACATTCTGGATTTTGAAGTGAAAATGATAAGGTTTGACCCGTTTCGGTTAATTTATGCAAACTAGTTACATAAACCGTACCGAACGCGATAAATGCATAATGGGTAACCAAATGAGTCATGAACAGGTTTCCCAAGTTAATATGCCTTAAATATGTTGTGATATCAGTAGGATACCTTCCATTATGCCCAAAACGGATTTAAAATCAATTTAAGCCCCGTAAGGGTATTTTGGTCATTTTAAAGATTATAAAAGAGATTAAATATTAATCTGAGGTTCTGGTCGAAAATGATCAGTAAAAATATTTATTTTTTCAAGTCATATCAGTAAGGTATTGCATATATGTGAAATTTATCATTTATAACCAAACTATGCATCGTATGGGCATTTTGGTCATTTCAGATAAGCTTTAAAGGTCAAAATTGGAAATCTGAGTTCAAAACTTTTTCTTACTGTTAAAGTATAAAACTTTACTTAAAACATCACTAGGTATTAAGTCTTATATGCAAAAAAAAAAAAAGTTTTAATCCATACTATGCGTTTAAAGCGCGTAAAAAGTCGGTTTTAAACGATTTTCGGGTTATATAGGGAAAGCGGAGATTTTTATCAGTCCAGAAGGCTTAAAATATTTAATTTATCATATAAAATCAGTAGCAAAAAGTTTGGTATCAAAATGTTATGTAAAACTCACTTTATTAGCAAAAAGGGTATAACCGACAATTACCGAATCAAAGCAATAACCCTATGCCATGATCAGTTTAAAAATAAATAAAAATCTTCAAAAATATTATATTACATAAGTGGGTAAAAGGTTTGGTGTCAAAATCCGTGTTTAAAAAGGCTTTATGCTAAATATGCCGTTTAATTAATAAAAAGCATTTAAATTACGATATTGAGCATAACTCCTAATTTAGACCTCAAACTGATGTCAAATTTTTAGGACATGTTTATAAATCAGTAATAAAGGTTTTTGTCCTCTCACATTTTCAAAGATCTCGTTTTAAGGTCAAAACGGCAAAATGGTCAATATTTAAGCAATTAACGGAAACATGCAAATGAATCGGATTAATTAGGAACCAAGTTGTATAACCTCAGAGGGTTATACGAACTTATAACCTGGTCCTAAAGGAACTCTAAGGCATATCTAAACTAAGCTAAATCGGGTCAGAACTGAAAGTCAACTCAAAAGTCTACTTTTGCGACTTTCGGTTCCGAACCGAGCCTAAACTCAAAATTGTCGGGTTGAACATGCTTAGACATGTTCTTACATTAATTACCAAGTTATTTAAGTGTTAAAATAGGTTTCATAACTTCTACATTGTTAATTATGAGTTTATTTGCAAAATAGCTTTCTGTTGACTTTTTAATATTAAGTTTGACCCGACAATTGACCTAAATAGAGTGGAAATCAGAGGGTGCCCTTTTAAGGGTTTATTACCCACATAATTACCAACTCATAGACACTTCCAATTCGAAAAATGACTGGACCATTAGTGATAAATTACTAAGTCAAAGCTTAATTACGACGGCTTTGACTTTTGGTCATTAGACTAATAAAACATGGACTAGGAGGGCTAAGAATGCTTACAAAGGCACTTAGCTCGAATTAGAAGCTGAGGGAAACTTGCTTGAAGTCCAGAGAGCTCCAGAGAGTGAGTTGTGAAAATATTTTGAGTGAATGCAAAAATGGTGCAAACAAGAGTGCTTATATAGCCAAAAATATATCACAAGATCATTCCACACAAGTCTACAAATGTTTTCTGATGATCCCTGGTGTCCCCTATGCATGTAATACTGTTGGCTCAGTCCCCTGAATCGAAAACAAGCTTTCTAAGGCGGTGGAACAGGCCAAACCCGCACCTGTCCAGCTTTGGCTGCATCTAGCAATTCTACGCGGCCCGCGTAAGAACTGCCTTGATGCTTACGCGGCCCACGCCAAGGCCATCTCCGGTCACCAATGTTTCAAATATTGCAATTTCAGTCCCTGATCCCTCTAAACTAGTTTTAACTTTTGTTTATTGCACTTTTAACCCCCAAAATTGACTTTTAAGGGCCTTGAGTCTTTAAACAATTATCCATAACCTTCGGTTAGTTACGAGGTCACCTGAATGGTCTCGAAATGCAATATTAACGCCTTTAACCCTTATTACTTGTAATTAACACTTTGATTATTTATGTGCGTCGAAACTTCATGAATTTAATATCCGTTATTCTTAGGATCAAAATAGATTTATCACAATGTTTTCGGGATCGTTAAAAGGTCACTCAGAGGTTACTTTCAACATGTTGACACTTTTAACCCCTATGTTTCATAAGATCCTTATTTTAAGCACAAACGACTTCCTTTGTTCGACAATTTATTTGTTAAAGAATACGAACGTCGTGTGAGGTCAATCAGAGGCACAAGAATGGCATGTTGACACTTTGGATCCCTTTATTAACATATTTACATTGTTTGACAATTTCGGTCCCTCTAGATCAAACCATTACACGTTTAAAGTCCATGACACGTGTCCTTACAATATTGGTCATGATTTTACGAGGTGTTACACGGTATCTAAGCTAGAGAAGATGGCTAACACTCAGGAAGGATTTACCTCGACACTGCAGGATTCTTATGTATGAATTTGTACAGTACTTACAACACCCCCAAACTTATCCATTGTAGTGGCTACGATAGGCCTCAAACATTTGACATCCGTTTTACCTCAAGGAGGTAGCGTGGCGCAAACTGTAGTATAACCCATTTACCGTACTTTATTCGGCATTCACGGATACCATGCCAACCATATTGGGACTCATTGAGCCCAAATCAAAATCAATGTATGCGTCGCACACTCCAGTGCGGCACAGGGGTCCTCCCTACATCGGACGATCAAGGACCATGAAGTATGGAATACATGTTATAAGGACGGAAGCGACCACTCGATTCTCCCCTTCTCAACAGATTCCCATTCCATTTAGGTACATGGATGACACATGCATGAAGATTCTTCTCGACCTTCACCCTACGTGCATTATGTCGCTCACTAACTATATCATCACCACCAACACCCTTATCAGTACCTCCATACTCCCTATCCCTTAGTGCACCCCATAGTTTGTGTAGTGAATTCGCGCCCTGGAAACCGCTCTACGATTGCTACAAGGCACAATTCGGTCCAGAGGAAGAAGTCACGTACCCTCACAACCTTATTTCTACGTTTTCACTATCACCCTTTCCCCCTGAACGTGGTAGTAATGCACAACCCCCCCCCCCCCATCTTCTGGGAAGCATACCCATTTTTTGTAAAACTAAAGACTATGGAAGAGTCTGAGACTTGAGGAATAAACAAGGAACAAGGTGAAGGGAAGACCTCACCGAATTTTGTATAGCACTGGATGACTTGCATCAACCGGAGTAAGGTGACTCCGAGGAGTTTTTCTTCACAAGACTGATTGCAACAAGTTGATATGGTGTATATAAAAGTCGATATATCCTTAGCAGAACTCGGTTGTAACTCAATTTACCTCTCTACAATGATGAGATGATATTGGTGGAAGGATTTTCATAAGTATCATTAGGAATTGCCTTACCCTTATACTCGTAGTGCATAACAAATGAGCTTTGCTTTCACTCATAGACGACAAAATTTATTCCAAAATAAATGTTTGATTTTGTCGATATGATTTATACATATGAAGCTACCAAGGAGAACTACCAAAGTGTGGTAGGTGTGGTTATCATCACACAGGTCCGTGCAGGACTCGTGGGTGTGGAAATTGCGGCAAGAACCGGGCATAGCAAGGATGCATGGTGGTCTGGTACAGGGCATGTGAATAGAATTCTGGGCGATAATAGAAATGGCAAGGGAAAGATTGCTACGGATGTGGCGACAAAGGACATTATCGGAAGGACTGCCCGAAGAAAAATCAAGCTCGTGGGAGTGTTTTCACGAAAGGAGCATGCAAGGCACGCCAGGACTCGAACATAGTTACAAGTACGTTCCCTATAAACCGACATTTTGCATCCGCTCTATTTGATACTGGCACCGACTTTAGCGTTGAATCTGTGGAACTTAAAGATATACTTGGCTTAGAAACAAGTAAACTAGACACCCCATATTTTGTAGAGTAGGCAAATGGGAAATTAGACGAAATGGATAAACTTATTAAGGGTTGTACACTTGGACTTGGGGAACGAGAAATTTTCTATCAACCTTCTTCCAGTGGGTTTAGGTAGTTTTGATGTAGTAGTCGGCATGCATTGGTTATCCAAGATTATAGCCGAAGTGGCTTGTTAGGAGAAAATCATTCGCATCCCTCTTGCGAATGATGAAACACTTAAAGTACACGGTCTTCATGCAGTTGATGCGAGGATGATGGGCCCCATAAGGCGGAAGACTGTGACATCCCACATTGGTTATGAAAGCGCAGAAGTGTCTCCGGAAAGGCTGCATAGCCTTCTTTGCTCATGTTGTTGATAAGGAGACCAAGGAGCCGAAGTTGGAAGACATTCCCGTTGTGAAGGAGTATCCAGAAGTCTTTCCCGAGGACTTGCCTGGGCTACCTACGCAATGACAAGTAAGGTTCCGGGTAGACTTAGTGCCAGGAGCGGCACCAGTGGCAAAGGCACCATACCGGTTAGCTCCATCCGAAATACATGAATTTTCGATGCAACTGCAAGAGCTGCCAGACAAAGGAACTTATCAGGCCAAGCTTCTCACCCTGGGAAGCTCCAGCATTATTTGTTAGGAAAAAGGACGACAGTTTTCGTATGTGCATACAGCCTGACCTGGGAGGAACTTAAAAGAACTGATAAGGAAAAAGTATTGTTCAGGGTCGGAAATCCTGAAGTTGGAACTGATGATGAGAAATTATTGTGCATAGGCTGCAGGGAGACAAACAAACTAACCATCAAGAATTGGTACCCCTTACCGAGAAGTGATGACGTATTCGATCAACTGCAAGGTTCCAGCTACTACTCCAAGATTAACTTGAGATCGGGATATCATCAATTGAGAATACAAGGAGAAAGTATCCCTAAAACGGCCTTTAGGACTCGCTATGGACATTACAAGTTCCTTGTCATGCAGTTTGGCTTAACCAACACACCGTCGATATTCATGAACCTCATGAATCGGGTGTGTAAGCCGTATCTGGATAAGTTCGTGATTGTGTTTATTGATGACATCCTTATATACTCAAAGACCAAGGAAGAACATGAGCAACATCTGCGAGCTATCTTGGAACACTTAAAAAAGGAACAACTGTACGCGAAGCTATCTAAGTGCGAATTTTGGATTCGCGAGGTGCAATTCCCAGGTCATGTGGTGAATGAGAATGGAATACAAGTCGACCCTGCCAAGATTGAGGCAATCAAAAATGGGGAAGCACCTAGAACCCCAACTGAGATACGACAATTTCTGGGGTTACAGGTTATTACAGACGATTCATAGAGAATTTTTTGAATATTGCGCAGCCGCTAACGTCCCTAACCCAAAAGGATAAGAAGTTTGATTGGGGAGGGAAACAAGAAACAGCTTTTCAGACGTTGAAGGATAAGCTCTACGACACACCTATCTTGTCTTTACCTGGCGGTACCGATGGTTTTGTGTTTATTGTGATGCTTCTCGACGAGGTCTTGGTTGCGTGTTGATGCAATGAGACAAAGTCATCGCTTACGCGTCACGTCAGTTAAAGGTGCATGAGAAGAACTATACAATACACGACCTTGAGCTAGGAGCTGTGATATTCGCGTTGAAGATATGGCGTCATTACTTGTATGCACTCGTTGCACAATCTTTACAGACCATAAGAGTTTGCAGAACATCTTCGATCAAAAGGATTTGAACATGAGACAGCGAAGATGGGTTAAGCTGTTGAATGACTACAATTGTGAGATAAGGTATCACCCAGGAAAGGCGAATGTTATAGCAGACGCCTTGACCTGCAAGGAATGTGCAAAGCTTCTAAGGGTGCGAGCCTTAGAGATGACAATACAAATTGATCTCACAGTTCAGATTCGTGAAGCCCAGCAGGAAGCACTTAGACCAGAAAACCTACGAGTTGAATCACTGCATGGTATGGAAGTGAAATTGTTGCCCAAGGAAGATGGAACATTATATTTCATGGAACAACTTTGGGTTCCGTATCCCTGTAATATACGTGCGCTTATTTTGGACGAAGCTCATAAGTCAAGGTACTCGATCCATCCTAGATCCGACAAGATGTACCAAGACTTGAAGGATTGGTATTGGTGGCCCAAGATGAAAGCCGACATCGCTACATATGTGGGTAACTGTCTTACTTGTGCCAAAGTTAAGGCGGAGTACTAGAATCCATCAGGGCTGCTGCAACAACCTGAGATTCCCGTGTGGAAGTGGGAACAAATCTCAATGTATTTCATTACCAAGCTACCGAGAACACAAAGAGGACACGATATGATTTGGATGATTGTTGATCGACTCACAAAGTCTGCACATTTCCTACCGATCAGCGAGAAAGACAGCACGAAGAAGCTAGTAGAGATATATCTCAAGGAGATTGTGGTACGTCACGGAATACCTATCTCTATCATATCCGACCGAGATGGTCGATTTATGTCGAGAATTTGGCAACCGTTCCAGTAAGCATTTGGATCACAGTTGAACCTTATCACAGCCTTTCACCCTTAGACGAACGGCCAAAGTGAACATACGATACAGACCTTGGAAGACGTGCTACGTGCTTGTGTGATGGACTTTGGTGGAAGTTGGGATACTCACTTGCCTTTAGTGGAGTTTTCCTACAATAATAGTTATCACACCAGCATCCAAGCCGCCCCATTTGAAGCCTTATATGGACGTAAGTGTCGGTCCCCGTTGTGTTGGGTGGAGACTGGAGATAAACAGCTTATCGGTCCGGAATTGGTTCAGGAAACTACAGACAAGATTTCTCAGATACATGCTCGTATCAAGCCAGCCCGTGATAGACAGAAAAGTTACGCCGATAAGCGGCGGAAATCGTTGGAATTTGAAGTTGGAGATATGGTCTTATTGAAGGTCTCGCCTTGGAAAGGCGTGGTACGATTTGGTAAGCGTGGAAAGTTGAACCCACGGTATATTGGACCTTTCGAGATTCTGGAGAGAATCGGAACCATTGCATACAAGCTAAAACTTCTAGAAGAACTTAGCAGTGTCCATGACACGTTTCACGTATCTAATCTCAAAAAGATTCCTACTCAAGAAACAGTTGTCATTCCCGCAGACGAGATTCACGTCAACGACAAGCTCCAATTTACTGAAGAACCTATTGAGGTTACGGACTGGAAAGTCCACAAGACATGGATAAGTCGTATTAAGCTTATCAAAGTCCGTTGGAATTCACGTCATGGCCCATAGTTCACTTGGGAGCGTGAAGACCAAATCAAGTCAAAGTATCCGCACTTGTTTCACAACTCCCCTGCAACCGACAACTGGCACTTTTCTATGTATTCCGTACAATATAAACAGTAATTTGTACCTTGATGATTGTGCATGACCGAACTAATGAAATGAATGATTTTCTGATTACTTTCAAAAGATATACAAATGCATTACACGTTGCATGATTGCTTATCATTATTACATGCAACCAGGTATGGTTCAGTTAGTGCACAAAATGAGACTAGCACAATAATCAGATAAACTAGAAGTACTGACGGGAGTTCAGTACTCAGACAGACATGTTGTTAGAACACAGAATGAGCCCCAGAACCAAGAGTTACACTAGAATACCATGTAGGAAAGTAGGGACTATAAAACTGCCTTCCGAGTGATGATTTAAGTGCCCGAAATACACTAAAACTGCAGAATTCTGCAGAAAACAACAAAATTCAGCATTTTAACCTCAAAAAAATATGCAGAAATGTGGTTTAATGGTCCAGAATAACTTGCTAAGTGTCAGGAATCAAAACTGTCATAAAAGACATCATATTGCACACTAAACTGCGCAATTTAGCACCTTAACGAACCGATAACCAAACGAACAACCGGATACTACCCGAAACACCAAAATTTAACTAGGAGCATTGTTTTAATGTTACAAAGCTAGTTATGAACACCAAACATCATATTACATCTTAAAATCACTAAACACATTAAACACTAACTATAACACTTGAAATCTAACCAAATCATGTAACTAAGTGTTAAAACCTAACTAAAGACCCCCCCCCCCCCATTGTGGATGGTTCATAAGGGGCCCCACATGTTGATTTTCTTTGAATATTATATTGGATATGCTAAGTTGATTCAAGACATAATAACCTTCATGTAAAAAGATGTTGGGGATTATTTTTATAAAACCCACAAGTCCCTAAACACTTAACCATTTTACCATTCAAACAACACCATCTTCTCCTTCTTCTCCCTTAAACTTACGGCCCAAACACCCCTCACAAACCCTCCATTATCTAGCTCCATTTCATACATTCTAAGCATATTCTAAGGTGTTTCAAGCTTAACTAAGGAGGTTGGAAGCAAAGGAACTTGAAGGACCTTCTCTAGGACCTATTATCCACTTCTTTCTTCATCAACTTGCTTCTTGTTCTTCCCTAGCCATAGTGCTAGTAGTAAGCCTCTTTGATCTTGTTTTTACTCTTAATTTTAGTGGTTAAAGTAAGATGTAACTTGGTAATCTAAAGAATCTCACCAAAACATGAACATGAACATAAAGATTAAAAACATGAAGATCAAAGTTGATTAAGTGTATGTAGTAAACTTGTTTGTTGATTACTTGTATGTATGGTGTAGATCACTATATAAAACTTGCTAGATGATGATTTAACACATGATCTAGAAAGTATGAGGATGGATCTTGAGAATTTTATGTTGATCATCCTTTATGTTAACTATGAACTTGAAGGTGAACATGATTTAGTGTAGGATGATGAATCCTACAAGTTGTAAGTCTTGAAAATGTAAGATTTCAAAAATAAGATTTTTAAGAAACTAAAGTTTACTTCAATAATTAACATGGTTTGATTTTTGAAAGAAAGAAAACTTGTTTTAAGTGTTAGATGGAACACTTGATATGTGTAAGTCATGAAAAACTCAAGAAAAATAGTTTTTGAAAAATCATCTTACAAGTTGTAAAGGATGAAAATCTATAAAAATGAGTTTGATGAAATAAAAACCATGTTTTTAGTGTTAGATAAACATGTTAAAATACTACAAAGTTTTATAAAACTTCAAGTTCATATCACCGTGTAAAAGTGTAAGTAATGGCTTAAGGTAGGTTGATTGTTGATGATTGATGATGAATTTTTAAAATAAAATGATATGCTCTTAAGCATGGAAACCTCCACTTTTAAGGGAAAACTATGGCAAAATTTTTGTAAAAATTAAACACTTAGGAAAAATATTTTTAAACAAGTGTTTACAAGTAATTTTTTATCTTGGTTTTAAGTATAAAATTTGCCATAATTTTATTTATAAAGATTACAAATATTGGAGGTTGGTATTTTATAATAAAAATCACTAAGTATATATTTAGAAGTCACAAGAATTATGTGCTACTTGTATATTGGTTGTATTAGTTATATTAAAATCAGGAACCTTGAAAATAATATAACACACCAAAATACCCAAGAATTGTAATATGAAAATAATATCAAAATCACAAGAAAAATAAACATATAATTTATACCCGAATATTGGACAAATCGGACAAAGGACATGGGACTATATATATATATATATATATATTTCGGAAATAAATTTGTAACACGACAAATGTGACAAACGATATTTTTGAAACCGAAGAAAACGGCAAAATGTGAATTTTTACAACTATTATAAAATATATCATGTTTTGTCAAAATAGAAAATATATTATTTTTGAAGTAGAGAAAAATATATATTTTCTTAAACAACACAAAAATATATTATTTTGGTGAAAACTAAAAATATATATTTCTAATTTTAATCTTAAAAATATATTATTTTTAAGATATATATTTGAAAGTATACATATTTTTGCCAAGTAAAATTTATAGATAATTTTCTATAAAAATTCTTTTAAAATATGTATATTTTAATGATATAAAGTGGTGGTTTTTAATTGCACAAAAATAATATTCCGGAAAAATTACACATAAATTAAGTATAGAATACTTAATAAATACAAGAAATACGTATTCTTATACGTATAAATACATACCGGAATACACTACCGATAATTGGCAAAATACGCAAATATAAGTATATCTATACTTGAAAATATATAAGTGAGAAATACATGACAAGTCAAGTTAAAAATATATTATTTTTAACAATATTTCAAATAATTGGATAAAAATAGTTTAAGTTAAAATATCCTTATTTTAACTAATAATTATATAATTGGGAATTATATAATGTACATCAAACGTATAACTTAAAGTATACTAAATTCCAAAATAAGTCTTAATAAACAACTAAGACTAAGAGTCGTTACACGACCTAAACGTCTAATAAAACATAGCATATGTGTATGTGATAGTACGACTCGTGAGAAGGATCTTTGAGTTACGAGACTGCGGACGCAAATCAGTGAGTTCATGTCCCCCTTTTCTTTTAATTGTTTTCGGATTTATAACATTCGGGGGTGAAATACATGTTACAAACGTTTTCAAATGGTATGGTTAGCTAAGGAATGAACTGTTGGATCATGTAAATGGGTAGGCACATACGTAAGACCATTAATCTTTGTATAAAGACCGAGGGGCATGAGTGATAGATCTATTTGGGTGTCGCGAGACCCACCCATGGGTCCGCGAGTTGGCCGCATGTGGTGACTATGTCGTTCCAGCCGGGTTGCCCGGTACGAAATCCGCTAGGTTTGAGCCTTCCTACACCATTGCACACATATTAATGTCCTTGCAAAACATTAATTGATCTGTTCATAGACGCTTTCATACCGGTTATCAAAGGAATACTTATAAATGTTTACAAGTTATTCGAACTCATCAAAGACACATGAACTCGCTCAACTTTTGTTGATGTTTTTCAAAATTACATGTATTTCAGGAAACAAGATGGATCTTGGGCGCTGATGTTGTTGTCAAGATGTAAATTTCAAGTTTAGATGTCATCCACTTTTGTTGGTTTGTAACATAACCTGTGGATATGTTGGTTGAAACTTAAATGACTTGTGTTTGTAACGTTTTAAACTTATGAATGGATGAACATCATGTTTTAATCATATAGTTGTTTATTATAATTGAATGCAATGAAAACTGATCAAGTCACACGCACACGCTTCCGCAAAAGTTAGGGTGTGATAATGAGATGGACAAATCTTCAAGAAAAAAAGACTGGTAACAGTCATATGTCATTTTGTCTTCTTTGTTCCTAAAGAAGGCTTGGATGAGGAGAAGAGACCGATCCCAGTGTAAATGCTATTTTGGACTCCATGATGATAATGAAGATGACGGACAAATAGCATCCACCCACATGGCGTCGATCGATGTCTCCAACATCCACAAACCCACTTCAACACACGAACAACAAAAAACCACTCCAAAACCAAAACGCCATTTATTTGTGACAGTTCTTGTAGTTTCAAAAGAACAAAGAGACTGATGACAGTGAAGATTTGAAAGATAAATTGGATTCGGATTTTTAATTTTTTTTTTTTTTTTTTTTTTGCTTCTGTTTTTTTTTTTTTTTTTTTTTGTGGGTTGTTATCTAATTTTCAGCTAAGAAGAATGCAATATTTCTCTAAAAAAATGCTTGTAAAACGCCATCATGCCACAAACGCAATTAATAAAGTATTCGGTTTTGCTCAGTTTTATCTGTTAAGTCTGTAACACGTCCCATCTTTCAAGTTTGGCGTTTATATTTTATGGCGTTTTATATTTTATGGCGTTTTTGTAGGCCAAGATTATAAAATACACTAACTAAAATACAGAAAAAACTGCGCATGAAAAATATTTTATGGCGTTTTGTATTTAGTAGGCATTTTATATTTAATGGTGTTTTATGTAAGAAACGATGTTTACCCTTTTTACCCTTAATGAAGCGCGTTCAAGTAATAAAATTGATGTTATTTACGAAAACGCCACCGCGCCAATCTAGTCCATAGATTGTTTTGATTTGACGATCCATAAGCGTTCTCACCGTTCCCACACTTTTCACCGTTTTCCCTAAATCCTGACCCTATATATATACGTTTACATATATATATCTTATGGAAACCACGACGAGTCGTGAAATGATTCATCTACGTGCATGACGACTACTTGGAAACCGTATAAACACTTTCTACAAGTTTACAACGTGTATTACTTCCGTCCAAACCTTTGGTTACATACACGTACGACCATTCGAGACGACTAACATGATTCTATAAATATATTTATATTTTTATATAAATATATATTTATACATACCCTAAACCTCTTGCAAACTAAATTGTTTCCAAGACTAATTTTTTATCACCGACTACAATTGGAACTAAACAAGTATATCATTATCGTTTCCATCAAGTTAACATTTTCCCATAAATCATTAGTTGACAATTCGGTAGAGCTCGGTGACACGTAGTTTAGCTACATTTTTAGTAAAATCTTATGAGCTTATTCCTTGATGGGAATGTTATAGATTGCATGTTAGCGAGTTTACGTTTTGGAAACGACAATATGGATTATATTATGCTAGCTTTGCACAAGGATATCGAGGTGAGTTCATAACCCCCACTTTTTACAGTTTTACAATTTTATAAATGTTTTCGGGGTGGAAAGACAAGTAAGTTTTTCAAAAGTACACAATATTTCGATACGAAAACTACACGTTTCTAAACCGTGTTGCAAAAAAATTCCAACTAACTCAAATGGTTTATGAAAGGTTTATGCTAAACATACGGGTTTTACAAAACATACGATTATCTTTTTCGAAACATGCATGAGTTTCATGACTAGTGACGGGTTTGTCCTAGTTACAATTAGGGACTGGATTGTCCTGCATACGAAAGAAAGGGACTGGGTTGTCCTACATACAAACAATGGGACTGGGTTGTCCTACTTACAAACATCGGGACTGGGTTGTCCTACATACAGACATAGGGACTGGATTATCCTAAAAACAAACATAAGGATTATCCTCTACTCAAGCGAAGGGTCGTAGTGTCCTTAAAACTGTACAGTGAAGTCCTCGCTACATATCGGAACTATAACCGACTGCTAGTCTACCGTCTTGAGTACACGGTTTGGCGATGCACTCTCTAGCTCGAGGTTGGTTATAGGCTCATGTGGGCATGTTGTCTTTGTCGTACGTGGGCATTGACGGTTATACAAGTTTTACAAGCACAAAGTTTTTCAAATAACATGCCGAGGAAAATGGTTTATTACGTTTTCTCAACATTATTTAAACCGGTTACCAAAAAGATTTAATTCAAATCTTTTTCAAAAAAAAAAACTATGAACTCGCCAACTTTATGTTGATTTTTAGAATGTTCTTTCTCAGGTTTCACATTCAAACTATGGCACGGTTGGAATAGGAGAACCCTTTGGGATTCGAGTACTTAGCAGGCATTCAACTATCTAGAAGTCTTACCATTATACTTCCGCTGTACAATGAAGATACCGGTAGTTACGCCCAACTCTGATTTTTACGGGTGTGACAACAAAGGTTTTGGGAAATGTCCAAGCTAACGGCCTAGTCTAAAAACCGTTTAACCTATTTGGAATGAAAAAGCACCGTGCCTTCTAGCCACACTGTTGGATCTGAGTTTGTTTCTGATTGTATTTTCGTTTGAAATTAAGATGGAAATGAACGAGTTGTGCAGCGGAATTATGATGAAAACAAACTTTGCATACAATCAAACGAGAGTAATACTTTAATCAAACATCTTTTCACAATGAATCGAAAGATTGAATTTGTTTCAATAACGATTACAATGATTGATGAATGAATGCAAACTCCCCCTCAGCCAGAGCTCAGTTGTTTGTTCGTACAAAGAAGACGATGTTGCAAAAGAGCTAATAGAACAGTACAAAGTACTGAACTATTTATAGGCACTTGCAAACCACTGAGCATCTTTAGCTGACGTCACCATGAAAGTGACATCTAACCTCCTAACAAACTCTAACCTCTGATCTATACAAACACCGATGTACTAACTACTGCTATTACATTTCATTACATAAAAGACACTTAAACAGCTGCTGCATCCTTCCACTGCTGTGAACCCAGCAGTGCTTGTCCGGATCAGCAGTACTAGACTCAAGGCAGTAGATTGAATCAGCAGAGCTTTGGTCTTCCATCAGTCTTTGACATTGGGCAGTAGATGCAAGGCAGCAGTTGTAGGTCAGCACTTAGTAAGATCAGCAGATAGGAGGTCAGCAGATATGAAACCACTTTCAAGGGGAGAGATTTGTATGTAAACATCTGCTTATTCTGGATCCACTGCTCTGATCCAGTTTTGGCTTTAATTATCTGTTCCTCTGATAGGGTTCAATCCCAACAATCTCCCCCTGGAACAGATAATGCCAAAACTCTTCATTATTGTGGAAATCTTTATTGCCTCATCAACAGTTCCCTTATCTGACCTTTAAATTGTAGTTCAAAGTCTAGGGCATCTGTGTCTTCATCATCCCTGCCAAGTGGAAGATCAAGGAGATCCTGCAAATCTTCAAGACTCAGGCCAAGAGCTTGTTCCCTTGATATTTTCTCCACTTCTCCACCAGACCTGAGCAAAGTCAATACGCAGGTCTGTTTGTCAGTTTCCCACTTTTGTATTTTTGAGCCTGGTGGGTTTCTTGGGAGATGTTTATTTGCAGAGGTATTTGGTGAGGCTGGCCTATTCATAATTGGCTGAGCAGTATTTGCAGTTTAATCCAAACCAAGAAATTCTATGATCATTTTCTTTATGCCTTTTTTTACAAGTGCATCTCCTTTTATCATCTCTTGGATGGTTTCACCTCCCAACTGTTTGTGTGACCTTCTTTTATAGATGGCAGCACCAGTTGGAGCGGTGGCTCTCCTGATTTGCAGCTTTGTTGGTCTTTTTGAAACCTCTGCTTCAGGATAGTCAGGCTTTTGAGGAACATTTGGATCTTTCTTTCTTAGTTCCTCCAACCTTTTGTAGGTGATCCTGACCACATCTTCTTTCCATCTAGCAACTTGTCTTTTGTTTCCATATTCAGCAGCAACCAGTTCTTCTTTCATTCTTTTCAGTTCTACCTGTTTGTCAGGTACATTCTTTCTAAACTTAGCCCAGTCAGGAGGAGTGTGAGTGACCTTCCTTTTTATCATGTCTTGAATTCTTGCAGCTTCATCTTCAAGCTCAGGAACAGTCCACTCTTTGTACATGTATTTCTCTCCTTTGTACTTCTTGTGAGCCATGATGCTTTCAATGTAGTCTTTCTTCAAAGTTTCAGCTGCTCTTTCTGAAATTTGTTGACTGACATTTTTTTGCAAATTGTTCTAGGGATCTGACTTGTGTGAGCAGATATTGATAGTTTCTTGAAATTTCTTTTTCAGATTTCCCTTGTGTGTTTCTTTTTTAGATATCCTCTGCTTGCTTGGCCTTGATTTTCAAATATTCATCAACATTTTTAGGCCATGGATATCCTTTTATTGATGGCAAACTCCTTTTGGCAGGGTCATCATCATAGTAAAAGGATTTTATTTCTTCTCTAACAGCTGCTAGTTCAAGAGGAAATTGAACACCTGCAGGAGGTAAGGGCTTGTACATTGGAACTGAAGAGAGAGGAACAAGTTTCGGTATTGTGACAAGAGCTGAAGATTTTGAAGATGTTTGTGGTGGTGAAGTGTCATCATCTTTGAGAATTAGCCTTCTCCTCTTTGTTTGAGGAGGGGCTGATGATGTTTTGGATGGAATAGTGGTGGTGGATGTAGTGACAGTGGTTTGTGATTGACTATCAGTTGTTGAAACAACTGGTGTTCCAACCACTGTTGTCATTACAGCAGATGTTTTAACAACTACTGTCTTCTGCTTTTTGGCAGGAGATGATTTTGTTTTTGGTGGTAATGGTGGTAAGGCAGTGAATTTGGTGTGTGTTGAAGTGGTGTGTGTTGAAGTGGGAGCAGATGTTGAAACCACTGAAGTACCAACAGTTGTTGATGCAACAGGAGTTACAACAGCTGTTTTAGGTGGTGGCTTTTGAGCAGACTTTGAACGTCTGGTTGGAATGGATTTGGGTAGCCTTACTCTTCTTGTAGGCTTCTTCTTTTCATCAACAAGATTTTCATCATCTTTTGACCCTGAAGTACCCTGATCCGAATAATCCACCCTGGCTTTCCTTTTGGCCTCTCTATCCCTTTTTACACTTGCAACTGCTTCTGCCAGTGCATTTGTGGTCACATCAATTTTCTTGCTTCCATCTGGCAGAGGGATTTGTTTGGTCATGTTTGCATTTTCTGGTTCAATGTAGAGACCATCCTCTATTCCCTTCTTTTTCCACTCCTGAATTTTCTCCCCCTTTTTGGCATTATCTTCTGGGAGTTGATAAATGAAGCGAACTTTTGGAGGAGCAGTGCCAGTGGTGTGCAAGATCTGAGTTTTGAGAGCCTTTAGATCAGCCTGAGTGTTCTTGAACCTTGACTCCATTGCATTTCTCAGCTGTTGGACATGTTTTTCATGTTGCTGATCTGCTAATTTTTCTTGTTGATGAAAAAAGGTTGAAACAAATTCCAGAGCTCATTTGTAGCAGGTGCCTTTTGTGAAGCAGGTGCTTGAGATGGAACAGCAGTTGATTGTACCTTTTGTACTTGTAACACCTGTTGTAGCATATCTTTGAGTTCTGCAACAGAGTTATTAAGCTTTTCAATACGATCCGTCAATTTCTGGTACTTTAAACCATCACCCAAGTTAATGGGATCATCTGATTTCCCACTAGCAGTGGTTTTATCAGTGGTAGATGTAGGGAGTATACTCCAAACATTAACCACTGATGCCCCTTTTTCTTGGTACTGGGGTCTTCTTCCTTCAACACTTGACAACCTTTTGATGTTGCCAGTAGGATAAATAAATCCACTGGTGGTTGGCAGAGGTGCTATGTAAGGAATTGCCTCCAAGGAAGTCTTATTAATGTAACCATTGTCCAACTGTAAACCAGTGGGTTCAACAGTTGTAGTGGCTGCTTCACTTGGACTACCACCAAGAGTTACTTGTAACTCAAGGGGTGTAACCTCCTCAGGTTGTGTTGGTGGGTTAGCAAAGATTGATTCATCAGACCCAGTCAGTTGTTGAGGTGTATTCTCATTGATAGGTGATTGAGAAGGACTGGTTAGTGCCTGGTTCAAATCAATTGCATCCAACAGCAGTTTAGTTGGTGGGGGAATTGTGGATGTGATGGGTGGTGTAGAAAGTGGATTTGCCCCGGGTATTGAGCTGTGGATGATAGAAACGAGTGTTTCCAGAGCATCATGATGTGGAGACCCTATTTGTACAACCTGTTCTTTTTGTGAAGAAGCAGGAGGAGTTTCGGTTATGGGTTGAGATATTTGTACCAACTGCTGTGAGGAAGTAGCAGCAGTGGTTTCTTGTGACATTTGTGTTGTCACAGGCAGGAGCTCTGGTATCTCATCCTCCAGAGTTGCCTTTTTGATGGGTTTTGGGGGTTTTTGAGTGTTTCTTTTTGGCTTTTTGGAGATTTTAGGTGTGGGTTTCAAAGCAGTTGTGCTGCTGCTTTGATCACCTTGAGCAGTGGGCTCAGCAGCAGATACCTGAGGAGCAGTTGTAACTGCTAAAATCTGCTCAGGCACCTCTGCTTGTGTTTTGCAAGGTGCTAGCATTCTTGAAAAAGTTTCAGTTGTTAAACTGTTTATTTGAGTAGAATCACCTTGGTTTATTACAGCTAAATCATCCTTACTGAATTTCTTTGCAAAATAGTAACTTAAAAACCTTGGAAACAGTAAGAATGATTTTGTTTCAACATTATTAACCAAATCTTTAAAAAATTCCCGAGAATAGTTAAAATTTTCTCCTTGAAGAATTGCATATCCCAGATTTTGAATCTTTAAAGGGATTTCATTGAAAGAAGTGGTTTTGTTTGAAACACATAGTAGGAGGGTATGAAATAAAAATCTGGTTGCAAAAGGAAAATAACCTTTTTGTAAGGTAAGTTTCTTCATCATTGTGGCTTCATACCCTCTCTCAATGAAGTCAGTTTGTAACTCGTTTTTAGTGAAAGAAATTTTACCTTCCTGATCACCGAGTTGAAAGACCTCTGAAATGGATTGTGGCGTGATTTGAACAGCTTTACCCTTTATAGAAGAGTTTATGGTGGTTGCAATGTCTCCTTGCTTTTCAAGGGTTGCATTCTTCCAGAACTCTCTTTGGGTCACCAAATAGATTGGTGCATCGGCGGTGAACAAAGTTTTGTACTTTGATTTTGCCATGATGTCAATGATGGAATCAAAAACTTTGGTGGTTCCTGGTTTTGTGAGAAGACCCAGGAGATTGTGAGATGGTTTATATGGGATTTCAGTGGAGATTGACTTTTGAGAGGCTGTTTTCGATAATGATTTGGATGAGGGTTTTGAAGATGACTTCGATTTTGTCATTTTGAAGATGATGATCGAAGAAATTTATGGAAAAATGAGATGAAAAACTGCTTTGAGAAGAGAATTTTTAAGAATTCAATTCGACAGTAAAACCCTGTTTTGGTGGTGAGTGGGGGATTTTATAGGGAAAGAAGTGAATGCTGACGTGGCAGCCGTTACAAAAGGTCTGACCAATATGTACTGCCCACGTGACAACCCCTGGTGAAAGTGAAGGACAGTACTTTTATGAAAGTGACTAATGAAGGCAGTGGTAGTAGAGCAGTGGATGATTTTCACTATCAGTGGATAGTATATCAGTGGATAAGACACTGCTTTTGAACAACAGAGTTTATCAAATGGAATGAGAGAACAGGGGTTGACTTTCAGCAGTGGACAGGCTTTTGAAGTAAAGCAGACTTTTGAACAATCAGTGGTTAATGGCAGACTTTTAAGGATTTAAATGAAAATTTCATTTTTAGCTATTTTTAAGGATGAATTTTTGATTTTCTGAAAACATTTTGTTGCTTTTATTTATAGAAAAACAAGATGTTGCTTGTTATTCCATGTTCAGCATCCCAATCCTAGAGACCAAGCTTTCAAAAGTGGCTGTATCAAGTGCTTTTGTGAGCACATCTGCCAGCTGGTCTTTAGTTGGGACATGATGCAGAGAAATCAAACCTTTTTCATAGCAATCCCTCATAAAGTGATGTCTGATGTCGATGTGTTTGGTGGTAGAGTGAGAAACTGGATTTTTGATGATATTTTCTGCTGCCTGGTTGTCCAACATTAGTGGTGTCTTTAAGGCAGTGATACCAAAATCCAATAACTGATTTTGAAGCCACAGGAGTTGGGCTGTACAGCTTGCAGCAGCAATGTATTCAGCTTCAGCAGTGGATGTTGAAATAGTTGCTTGCTTTTTGCTTTGCCAGGAAACTAAGCAATCACCTAGAAACTGGCACCCTCCTGATGTGGACTTCCTTGTGGTGTTACATCCAGCAAAGTCACTGTCTGAGAAACCTGAAAGCTTGATGTTCTCATTAGCTGGATACCAGATACCAAGTGTGGGAGCACCTTTTATGTATCTGAAGATCCTTTTTACAGCAATGAGATTTGATTTTCTGGGAGCTGATTGACTTCTTGCACAGACACGTGTTGCAAACATGATGTCTGGTCTAGATGCAGTTAGGTACAGTAAAGACCCAATCATGCTTCTATAAAGTGTTTGGTCAATCAGCTCATCTTTTTCATCAGACATGACCAGCTTATTTGTTGCCATGGGTGTGCTGCATGGTTTACAATCATTCATATCAAATTTGGTTAAAAGTTCTTTAGCATATTTGCTTTGATGAATGAAAGTTCCATTTTGCATTTGCTGTACTTGGAGACCAAGAAAGCATTGCAGCTCACCCATTGCACTCATTTCAAACTCAGCTGTCATGAGTTCTCTAAACTCTTCACACATTGAGTTACATGTGCTTCCAAAAATAATGTCATCCACATAAATCTGGACAATCATTAAATCCTTCCCTCTCCATTTTAAAAACAGTGTTTTATCAATGGTACCTCTTTTGAAACCATTTGAGAGTAGGAAGTTGGAAAGAGTTTCATACCAGGCCCTTGGTGCTTGTTTCAGGCCATACAAGGCTTTGTTTAGCCTGTAGACATGATCTGGATAAAATGGATCCTCAAAACCTGGAGGTTGACAAACATACACCTCTTCTTGAATTGTACCATAGAGGAAAGCACTTTTGATATCCATTTGAAACACCTTCATATTGTGGTTGACAGCAAAGGCCAGGAACAGTCTAATGGCTTCCAATCTTGCAACAGGGGAAAATGTTTCATCATAATCAATCCCCTCTTCCTGTCTGTAACCTTGAACCACAAGCCTGGCTTTATTCTTGACAACAATACCCCTTTCATCAGTTTTGTTCTTGAAGACCCACTTTGTGCCAATGGGACTAACCTCTTCTGGCAGTGGTACAAGCTCCCATACTTGTTGTCTTTTAAACTGTTGGAGCTCCTCTTGCATGGCTTCTACCCAGCTGTTGTCTTTCAGTGCCTCTTGGTACTTGACTGGCTGATGGAGTGAGAGAAAACCAGCAAAAAGACAAATGTTTTGGGTTTGGCTTCTTGTGAGCACCCCTTCATTTATGTTGCCAATGATTTGATCAGGTGGATGAGATCTCAAGAAGATTAAATCTCCTTGGTATGGTATGATGGCATTGGTTGGTGAAGGCTGCAAATGTGTATCATCTGAGCTAACCACTGCTGGGGACTTTGATGATCCAGCAGTGGCTTCAAAAGGTGGTGGAATAGGAGGTAAAGAAGTGGACAACTGCTGACTTTTATCCACTGTTTGAGGACTTTTGTCAGCAGTGTTTGAGGATGTGGAAGCAGTGGTTGATGGGCTACTTTGGTCAACAACTGTTGAGGTAGCAGTGGTTGAGCTTTCACAACTGTTTTGAACAGCTGGTGTTTTTCCCTTTGTGGAAGACCTTTGAGGGATGATGATTTCATACCCATAGTCTGGTGTTGTATCCTCTGATGGACCTGCACTGTTAGTCTTGACAGCAGTATTTTCAAAAGTAAATTTTTCAAGATCAAACAGATCAGCAGGATTTGCTGGGATTTTCATTGATGAAAGTTCATTGAACTTTACATTCAAAGTCTCCTCCACTGCCTTGGTCCGTGTATTGAACACTTTGTAGGCCTTGGCAGTGGTTGAGTATCCCAAATGATAACCACAATAAATTTTGGCTGCAAATTTTGAAATGGAATCTTTTAAGTTCAAAATAAAGCATGGGCAGCCAAACACCTTGAAGTATGAGATCAGTGGTTTAATTTTATACAGAATTTCATAAGCAGTCTTTTTGTGCCTGGGGTTTATTAAAACTCTGTTCTGAACATAGCAAGCAGTGTTTACTGCCTCTGCCCAGAAAGTTAATGGCAAACCTGAATCTGCAAGCATGGTTCTGGCAGCCTCAATCAAAGTTCTGTTCTTCCTTTCTACTACCCCATTTTGCTCTGGTGTTCTAGGGATGATGTACTGCCTTACAATCCCTTTCTTCACACAGAAGGCATCCAACTCCCTATTTTTGAATTCTGTGCCATTGTCACTCCTGAAGCTTTTCACTGGAAGGTCAAATTGCTTTTCAACCTGAGTTACAAAGTCTTGCAAAATGCCTGCAGTCTCATCTTTTGAGTGTAAAAAGAAAGTCCATGTAAACCTAGAAAAGTCATCAACAATAACCAAACAATATCTTTTCTTTTTGAGGCTCATGACTTGAACTGGGCCAAACAAATCCATGTGTAGCATTTGCAAACACTGGGTTGTTTTGGACTCTTCAATGGACTTGTAAGAACTTTTATGTTGTTTCCCTTTTAAACAGGAAATGCAATGTTCAGGGCATGAAAACAATTTTTGTGGTATGCCTCTCACCAAACCATTTTTTGAAATTTCAGTGATTGTCTTAAGATTTGTGTGCCCCAGCCTTCTGTGCCAAAGTTCTGTCTCTTTGTTAGAGGCAGCTGAGAACAGACAGGCATCAGCTCTGGGACACTCTTTTGACATGTCAACAACATAAACATTGCCACTTCTTTGAGCAACAAGTTTAGTTTGACCAGTTTTGATTATTGCTTCAATCTTTTTGACCATTTCTGGTCCAACAATCCTACAACAGTCTTTTGTGAAGAATGACCCAAATCCCTTGTCACTCATTTGGGACACACTCAGAAGGTTGAATTTTAGATTGTCTATTAAATTGACATTTTCAAATTTTACTTTTCCAGACTGCACTGTACCAGACCCCAGAACTTTCCCTTTACTATTATTCCCAAAGGATATATCACCCCCTCCATGGATTTTAAAGTCTTTGAGGAGGGCTTTACATCCTGTCATGTGCCTGGAGCCTCCACTATCTACATACCAAAGACTATCAAAGCATGCAGAAGCTCCCTGCACATGAAGTAAAAGGATTAGTTCATTAAGGTCTCCAAAGCCAACAAGGCTTTGGATGGGGTCTCAACAGTGTCTGGGATGGATGCAGAATGATGGACAGTGGTTAGATCAGGGGTTTGGACTGTTTTAGGACAGTGTTTTTCTAACCACTGTTGTGGGTCCTGACCAATCACCTGCTGGTAACCAAAAGGATGCCTGTTCACTCTGGGTTTAGAGGGCCTTTTGTAGGCCTCATAAACGTGTGGAATCCTTTGGTAGGACTGTTTTTCCTTGCCTTTTCTGAACTGATTGGCAGGGGGTGCATCAGTAACCTGAACATCCCTTTTGACAGATGTTTGGTTTAGCTGTTTTGTAACAGCTGTTTGAACTGGCACAAACAGTGGTTGTTTCTTGGTGAATTTGACAGATGGTGATGATGATGATGGACTCAAGGATGTTTTAGCAATGTACTCATTCTTTTTCACATCAAAGTTTTTGAGATACACACATGCTTGAGTTTTGTGGTTAGTTTTACCACAAACAATGCAACTTTCAGCTGAAACAATGACACTTGTTCTGTTTAAATCATAAGCTTTTAAGTGGAAACAGTCTTTTGTTAGATGATTCCTTTTCTCACAGAATTCACAAAACAAGTTATCAATTTTTTCTTTCTTCTTTCTCTTTTCAGACTCCTTTGCAGCAGAGGTTTTAACCACTGCTGGGATGTCCTTGAGAGGTATGACTTTAGCTTTTGGAGCTTTAACACCTCAGTTGATGTAAAGTCCATTGGCTTGAAATTTTCAAGAATATCACACTCATCAGACCATTTTGGTTTAAACTGATGATCTTCAAGCTCCTTAAAAGTGGAGGATCCCATTGGTCTGGTAAGTGTGATTTTGTTACCAAGTTTGTCAGTGATTTTCACTTCTTGGCCATTCTTATTTGTGGGGATGAGCTCCGTAGCTTCATCAGTGGTTTGGACAGATTTTTCAAAAGCAATATGTTCATCATCATATTTTCTATAACCAACCCCAAATTTCACATTGCTTTCAATCTATTTAGCAAGCATCACCTCATATCCTCTGCAGGATTCCACCCATCTTTCACAAGTAATCTGGGTGGATTCCAACTCCTTTTTGCAAACTTGGTATTTTTCTACCATAGTTTGAAGTTGGGTTTTGGTTATGCTTTGCTCTTCTTTTAGACAGCTGGTCTCTTTTTCCTTTTCAGTCAATTTGTTTTTAAGTTCTTTTAAAGACTTTTCAAATTTAACCTCATCAGTCAAGATTTTATCCCGAAGGTTTTCATTCACCTCTTTGATGTTAGCAAAAGCAATTATGCAATTGTCAGAACACAGTTTTTCAAGAACTTGAGGAGATACCTTGGCAGCTGCCATCATTGCACAATTACATTGATGATCTTCTTTATCATCAGCTTTCACCTTCTTTTCACCATCCTTTTCTTCTTTCTCTTCTTCTTTGTCCTCTTCGGACCATGGGTCTGTCAATGGTTCAATCAGGGTACCTGAACTTTCTCCCAACAGTAGTTCACCAGCCACAGCAGTAACCACTGCTTCAGTCACCTCATCCACTTTTTCAGTACTCAACTGTTCCTCTTCAGTTTCAACCCCCTCCTGTATAGACTCTAATGCCATCAAACAAAATTCATTATGAGAAGAATCATTAGAAGCATAGAGTGCAAAATTTTCATTACTAAGGTCTTCAGGCATACTGCTCCAGTCAACAAACACTTGAGTGAAAAAGCTTTGTTGATCTGGTTGTACTGCTGCTGGAGCAGTGGTTTGAGGTGCAACAGGTTGCACTTGTACCTGTGGAGCAGGGGTTTGAACGTACTGAATTTGTGGGACAGTAGTTTGGACATAATGTACTGGCACAGGGGCAGCAGCATAGTGAGCTGTGTTCACTTGAGCTGCAGGGGTATATTGGGTATAGTGCACAGTGTTTTGACTTTGTGGTCTAGGGTTAGAGCTAGGGTGAGTAACTATTGGTCCAGTGTTTTGACTTCTGCACTCCCTAGCAAAGTGCCCTAACCTATTGCACTTGTAGCACTTGATTTTCGATTTATCCAATCCAACCCTCAAATTCCCATGAAGTCCTGGGAATTTTCTCCCTGTTCTTTTATAGAATTTGCTAGTTCTAACACTTAGCAAAGCCAATTGGTGCAGAATATCCATCTCTTCTAAGTCAGTGGGATCAAAATTTTGTAAATCATTGAGTTCAAAGCTTAGATTATCTAACATCTGGTTTTCGTTTGCAGTGAATGCATAACTTGCAGAGTGAGGATCAGGGTTGTTAAAATTTGCACCAGCAGTTATGTCAATGAAGTGATCATAACCCTGATCCTTACCACTGCTCCCAGATTCTTCTTGACCCAGAAGAGCAGTATTACCGAAAGTGTAATCATCAGTAACTTTTCCTGACTCTTGTCACCTCCTTTTCTGGTTCAACTCCCTTTCGTAGGTCAGGAGTCGACCGTGGAGTTGGGTCAAGGTCAGATCCTTGAACTCAGGTGAGTTTCGGGTGACAAAAGCTATGGTGTCCCATTTTTTTGGCAGTGACCTGAGGAACCTGCTATTTTGAGTTGAGTTTGTAAAAGTGGTGTTAACAAGCCTCAGTTCACTGATGAGACAACTGAAACGCTCAAATTGTTGCGTTAGTGATTCACCTTTAACGTAACAAAATGTTTCGTACTGTTGGTTCAGTATTTCCCTATTGTTTTCTATGACTTCTTCGGTTCCCCCAAACTGTTCCTTAAGTGCGTCTCATAACTCTTTGGCACTGTTACAGTGTAACAGTCCAGCATATATCTCATTGGGCAGCGCTGATGCTATGATGCTAAACGCTTTAGCATCTAGTTCGATCTTTTGAAAGTCGGTTTCGATATAATTTTCAACTGGTTTTGGAACGAACTTTTTAGCATCTTCAGCGCTTGGCACTGAAGGAACATGGGGACCAAAGGTGACAGACCTCCAACAACCTGTGCTTTGTTGAGCGAGGATGTGACCCATCCTCCTCTGCCAGATGTTGTACTCATTTCTTTTTAGCATAGGTGGTTTAAAAAGCGAGCCAATGTTGTTTTTATCATCCTGAGATTGTGACGTCATTCTTGTTGTTTTACAGACACTGATAAATCAACTTTAATGGTGATTAATCCTTGCTCTGTTTTTCAACGAACGAACAAACGATCAGTATCAACTATTATGAGCCGAACTATTTATGTCAAAATGATTGTTAAATCAAATTTGACTGTCCAGGCTCTGATACCAATTGTTGGATCTGAGTTTGTTTCTGATTGTATTTTCGTTTGAAATTAAGATGGAAATGAACGAGTTGTGCAGCGGAATTATGATGAAAACGAAACTTGGCATACAATCAAACGAGAGTAATACTTTAATCAAACATCTTTTCACAATGAATCGAAAGATTGAATTTGTTTCAATAACGATTACAATGATTGGTGAATGAATGCAAACTCCCCCTCAGCCAGAGCTCAGTTGTTTGTTCGTGCAAAGAAGACGATGTTGCAAAAGAGCTAATAGAACAGTACAAAGTACTGAACTATTTATAGGCACTTGCAAACCACTGAGCATCTTTAGCTGACGTCACCATGAAAGTGACATCTAACCTCCTAACAAACTCGAACCTCTGATCTATACAAACACTGATGTACTAACTACTGCTATTACATTTCATTACATAAAAGACACTTAAACAGCTGTTGCATCCTTCCACTGCTGTGAACCCAGCAGTGCTTGTCCGGATCAGCAGTACTAGACTCAAGGCAGTAGATTGAATCAGCAGAGCTTTGGTCTTCCATCAGTCTTTGACATTGGGCAGTAGATGCAAGGCAGCAGTTGTAGGTCAGCACTTAGTAAGATCAGCAGATAGGAGGTCAGCAGATATGAAACCACTTTCAAGGGGAGAGATTTGTATGTAAACATCTGCTTATTCTGGATCCACTGCTCTGATCCAGTTTTGGCTTTAATTATCTGTTCCTCTGATAGGGTTCAATCCCAACACACACGCTGTGCCTCGACGCTTGGAAAAGTTTTATTTTTCATTTTTAATTCTTTTTGGAACATTTTACACGTTCATTTTTGTCTCTTGTTACAGGTAGTGCATGACCTCCACCCCCTCGGGTGATTCAAAGTTATACCTGTTTATCAACGAGCCGAACGATACTTTCGTGAAAGACTTTGTCAAAGAAACAAACTCGTGGCTAAAGCACTACTAAAAAACAAACCAATGGCGGGAGAAAGGATCCTTGTGGACTTTCTGAGGCCGACCTTGGATAATTTTGGGGCACAATTTCCGCCCGGGGGTGGAAGCAAATAACATTGAACTTATACCACCTCTTATCTAAATGCTTCTAAACTCGTCTACAGTCTATGGCCTACCTGATGAAGACCCACAGCTCCATATTTCCAACCTTTTGGAATTATGTGAGACTTTTAAAATTAATGGTTTTTCAAACGGCTTCATTAGACTTTGCACGTTCTCATTTTCATTAAAAGGACCGAGCAAAAGCATGGTTAAATAGTTTTCCCAATGGTTCTATTACCACTTGGGAATCCCTTGTTCAAAAATTTCTTTATAAATTGCTATTGGTGCGGTGACGGGTGTGCAACAAAGGCTTGAGGCAACGGGTTGTTTGATTTTCAAAAGAAATAACTGTTAAACAGTCTTTTAGCCGTTATAAGAACTTAAATAAAACCTATATATACCTAACATAAATTATCCCTCTCACCTTCATTTTCTTCACTCAACTTTTTCTCAATTTTGTTAATTCTTTTACCAAAATATTCATCCAAATCCTAACACCACAACATAGATTGCAATTTATATCTTCCTCCCGATTCATTGGATGATTTTGATTTATTCATACTAGTCAAGAATTTTTCGCGGCTATTGTCTCCTTAGGGAAAGTTGAAGACACGACGATATAAAAAAACGTGCCATATGATTGTGAAAAAGCTCTCATGATCCTAGTGGAAGATTAGTTCGGCGATAACTGAAAATTCGATGTGGCTACATTTCGATCAAGGTTTCGGATGTCGTAGACATTATCTTTAAAAATTATTGAAGATGTAGAATTCAAATTTGAATGGTTTCAAGAGATTGTATATGGGAGGATGAAAAAGAGTTATATGGCTTTGCAAAAATGCACATCGACGATTACACAACTCGTAACCGGTAATTCTCTCGACGAATACGTGAGTATATATGTACGTACGTATACTTATATCTAGAGACAGTATTTGACATATATATTTATGTTTATACGTGAGTATATATGTACGTACGTATACTTATATCTAGAGACAGTATTTGACATATATATTTATGTTTTTACTGTTATCAAAATACATAATTAATAGTTTATTTTTTGGAACGACGACTTTCTTGTATTAGCCTACCGCACTCCCCAAATTGGAGAGCCCCGTTGCCCCACTCCGGCCAGACTATGTTGTCTTAACCGGGCCCACGCTGGCTTCAGAGTTTTGGCTTGGGCGTTCCCCCGGGAAACCATACCACTGGCAGCCACTTGACAGTCGTTGTGTCACCACAAGAGCAGAACTCTCTGGCGTAACACATGGTGGGACGAAAACCCGGGTGGGCTCAGGATAGAACCTGACACCTCTGCAAGGAGGCTAGGCACTATCTATTAGACTAAAGGGTATGGGGGTCGGCTAGGCCCGGCTAGGACCGGCGCCGGTCCCCCACACCGCCCCCTGAGGGTCGGCTCGGCCCAAACGGCTCCCCACAGCCGGTTTAGACGGGGATCCACTTGAATTTTCTAGCCGTTGCAAACGGCTCTTTTATATTAAAAAAAAAAAATTCAACTTTTCAATTTAAATACCCTATATCTCATCCATTTTTATACAATTCTATCCCAATCTACTCCCATTCTTCTCCAATTCTCTTCCTTTTTTATAAAAAACACTCCATATTTTTTATACCATTTTCTCTAATCATGAATCCTTTCAACCCAAACAACCCCAACCCGAATAATAACAACCCGAACCAACCTAACTTTTTTTCGACTCCCGCTTACACTCCGAATATGGATCATTCGTGGGGGGCTCCGCAATTTCCTTTTTCGGGTTTCCAACAAACACCCAACGCATTCTCACAAATGTCTCAAGTTCAACAACTCCAACAATACCAAGCACTACAACAAATCATGCAACGCAACTCGTTTGAACAACTCCAATCGCAACCGCCAACTTCCCAACCGGTTCAACTTGACGATGATGATGATGAAGAAGTCGTCCCCGAATCGCCACCGCAAAAGCTCAACCGAAAAAAAAAACCAAGGGGAAGGGGAAGAAGGTTGAAACCGTACCCGAAACCGCGTCAAAAAGCGGTTCGAGAGCAAAGGGGAGACCTTGGACGAAAGTAGAGGAGGAGGCGCTAGCAATGGCGTTTGCTAAGTCCTCTACTTGCCCGATAGTCGGTATGAACCAAAGTTTATATTTTTAATTTAAATTTTAAAAGTTTTTATTTTTTATTTTTACTAATGCATTATTTTTTAAAATTTAGGAAACAATCAAACGGGTAGTAGTTTTTGGAAGAAGACAACGGCTAAATTTCACGAGCTTATGGAGCATGGCTCGGATCGTGATGTAGAAGCCGTCTCGGGCAAGTGGCGTAAAATGATCAAGATCATCAATAACTTTAACGAAATTTATAACCAAATTTACACTTGTCCTCCTAGCGGGAGTAACGAGGCGGACATTCTTAACCTTGCTATCGCTAAGTGGGACTCTCAAAATTCAAAGTCTTTCCCGCACTTCCGAGCATGGAACGTTGTAAGGAAAGAACAAAAATGGACGCCGATTCCAAATGAGGTCGCAACCGCCAAACGGACTAAAACTTCCGAGTCCGGAAGTTATAGTGCGGGAGGCTCCACCGCTCGTTGTCAAATCGACATAAACGACGACCCGGAAGATGACGAGGACGTGTTGCCCATTCACTAGTCGGAACGTCCCATCGGGAGGGACAAAGCAAAAAAAGAGGCGGCTGAAAAGCGCAAAGGGGCCGGCTCGAGTGGAGGGGGCGGCTCGAAGGCATCGGCGAAAATGGACGACTTGATAAACGAATTCCGTTCGTTCAAAGAGTTCGCGGCCGAAAAATACACTCACAAGAAAACCGTGTCGGCCGACTATGCTCGAGCGGAGGATTTTAGGATTATGAGGTTGGATCTCGACTCGGTTCCGGAGGATGAACGTGAGGTTTATCGGAGGATGAAAGAAGAGGTAAAGAAAAAATGGACGTCGTAGGTTTTTTTTTATTTTTATGAAATGTATTTTTTTTTCGGTAATGTTTTTTTTTTTAGGAAATGTAATTTTTTTTAATGTTAGAAATGAATTTATTTATGTTGTTTTATGTTGTATTTTTAATTTTTATAAAGTTTTTATTAAGTTAATAAATAAAAACTTATAAAATTATAAAATAATGAGGTGGGGTAGCCTCATCCTCCATCCCCTCAAATGTGAAGGAGGCCCATCCCCCACGAGCCGCCTACGTGGCGCCTACGTGGAGGCTCATCCCCGTGGGGATGAGCCTCACCATACCCTTTGGTCTTATTGTCTTATCCACCAAAGTGACACAAGTGGGGATTAAACTTGAGTCTCCATTGGAGAACGCAAGTCACCCTACCACTAGGCCACAAGTGCTAGATTGTCATGTATTCACCAACACTTACCTTATTTGGAAGAATTTAGTTAATGGATATTTTACCTAAAGATAGAATTTTCTCCGTGCTATCATCTAATAATCCTTTTATTACCTAAACATGTCTTTTCTTATGTTTGTTAATGGATAATTTATTTTAATATTGAGTTTGCTGACTATAAATCAAATATTAGAATTCTCAAATTATTTTAGTATTGAGTTTGCTGACTATAAATCAAATATTGGAATTCTCAAAATAACAAAAAAAAAAAAGAGTAAATTGCCAGAATCGTCCATGAGGTTTGGCCACGTTTGCCAGTTTCATCAAAAACAATTTTTATACCATGTTATCCTTCACTTTTGGGCTAAGTTGTCTTTTTCATCCAAACGTTTAACTTTTTTGCCAAATCGTCCCTGAGCTTTGGAACTTTTTGTAATTTTTATCCAAATGTTTGCATGAAAAAAATAAGCCAAATTAGACATTTGGATGAAAATGGCAAAAAAAAAAATCCCAAAAGTGAAGGACCATATGGTATAAAAAAGTTGGTTTGGATGAAACCGGAAAACATGCCCAAACCTCAGGGACGATTTTGGTAATTTACTCAAACAAGAAATAAGAAATAAAAGCTTATGAATACATATCATCTTCGTATTTTCAATATCTACATGCTCAAGATGGCGGTAATAGTTCTGGCCATCTACTGGCTCACATGGGCGGCAAAAGGGAATAGTGTCAGGCAGCTGTCTGACACTCCCCTATTGGCCCAACAAATTTACGATTTTATGTCACTTTAAAATTACGATTTTGTCATCAGTTTAAAATTATTATTTTACCCCTACTTAAAAATAAATTTACGCTTTTGCTCCCAGCTAAAAATTTCAACTTTGCCCTCCGTTCAAAATTATGTTTTTGCCCCGTTTAAATTTACAGTTTTGCCATTAGTTTTTTCCCTTAAAAATATGATTTTGCCCTCAGTTCAAATTATGTTTTTACCCCCACTTAAAAATAAATTAACGCTTTTGCTCCTAGCTAAAAATTCCAATTTTGCCCTCGGTTCAAAATTACGATTTTGCCCTGTTAAAATTTACAGTTTTGCCATTAGTTTTTTCTCACAGCCAAGTTATGATTTTGCCCTCAACTTAAATTTACATTTTGTCCATCATTTTTGTTTGTTTTCCTGGCTAAATTACAAATTTATTTCCCCAGTGTAAAATTACAGTAATGCCGACAGCTGCTTGGCACTTCCCATTGGCCCATTTAATTTACGATTTTATCCCTGAATTAAAGTTATGATGTCGCCCACAGTTCAAAATTACGGTTTTCCCATCGTTTTAGTTTTTTTAGCAAAACCATAAAAGTTTTTTGTTTTAATTGGTTGACTCGATTTAGTTTTTTTTCGTGTCAAGGAGCTGCCTAACACTCGCTCATTAATCCTGAAAAATTATTGTTTCGCCTTGAGCCCAAAATTACGATCTTATCTTCATTTTAATTTTTTTCCTAGTAAATTATAGTAGTGTTTTTTTAATTGATTGAGAATTATTCTGCCATCGCTCCGCAACGTGGGCGTGGCATCAACTAGTTAGAAGAACAAATTAAAATGAATATGTAATATTGATTACTCATAATAAGGATTTTGTACTTTCGAAGACAATTTAAAATAATGATTTTGCTTAAGTAACTAAAGTATTCTAATTAAATGGAGAATGATGACCAGCATTTTAAATATATTTGCGGCCGGTTTGAAGGGTCGCTTTTTAACATAATGACGATTTTATTCCCTTGGCCTTTTTATGTTACTTTATTTCATAAATATGTGATCCTAATCAAATAGGATTTTATAAAAGATGTACTTTTAACTTGACGCAAAAAAAAAAGTTAATTTATTTTAAAATCAGAATCAGTATTAATAAATATGTTAAGAACTATGAGAACGTATAATATATTTGTACCTAATGTTATATATATATATATATGTGTGTGTGTGTGTGTGTGTGGTAGGGTTCAAGAGTGAACCATGTTTTTTTGTGAACAAAATGAATAAATCATGTCCATTAATTTAGGAGATCTTAAGATTTATAATAATGACAATTTTCTAATTATTTATGTGTAGAAAATAAATAAAAAGGGTATAAGTGTAAATTGTTAACTAGTTCTTTTTCTAATTAAATATTTAATTACATTCTCTCTCTTTATTTCTCTCACCAATTAACTAATTTATTAATTTAAAAATAAACACAATTACTATTCAGCCAACCTGTTTTATACACATACGTATATCCGTTTTATACACATACATACATATGTAATTTGAATAATACATATGTGTACTTTGAGTATCCAATGCAAGTACATATGTGTATAAATCATTTATTAGTTCTGTTTGTATATATTTTATACACAGTTTCTATTCAGCCAAACTGTTTTATACACATATGTATATCTTTTTTATACACATACATACACATGTAAATTAAAAAGTACATATATGTATAACAACGCTATGAATGGAATGTATTGAACAAAAGATGAAAAAAAATTCAAGGAAAATACACATTATAAGATATAACTATCTTCATACTTGATGTCAAATATTCGAACTATTTATACAAAAAGAATTAAAAAGTGAGAATTAGTATTTATTGATGATAAACAAATAAAAAAAACAATCTTATTAAAAAGAAACAAGTTTTAGTGTATTACCAGATGGTGCTTGTATACGGTATGACATTTATCTTTTTTATTAAAAAGAAACAGATGACAAAATCTTTACTATCTTATTAGTAAACTGAACTCAATTGAAAATCTTATTAATGATTTCTTCATTTTAATTAATTTAAATTCATACCCCTTGTATTATAAACTATATAATAAAAAAAATTACGAATGCTATTGATGCGAAATTTTTTTTATATTCTTATTAGAAGAGAAGATCAGGTGTTAAAGATTATTTTACCTTACTTCCCATATTTACTTGTGAGGCCATAGGCAAAAAATAAATGGATGACTGTGATTAGTTCACTATGTTCACAAATAAGGATGTTGTTCACTCATGAACCTAACCCTATATATATATATATATGGTAAGATTGATTTAAGAACCACCCTTATTGCGAAAACTAAAGTGAACACAAAATAAAATCTAAAAAAAAATAAAAAAAGAACTAAAAAAAATTTAATATTTTTTTAAAAAAACGCTATATTTAGTTACCAAATTTTTTTTTTTTCGAGTAACAGTTATCCATGCACATGTGCATGTGTATCATTACTTCGATAAATGTCGTAATACGTTATCAGTAATGGACAATTGAGCTTTAATTTACAATAACATCCGTAATATACTACTTTTTACATTATCAATATTCAAAATGCACATGTGCATCATAAGTATAACCATGATATAACATGTTTTGGTACAAAAAAATTGTAATTTTGAATGGAGAAGTAGGCTCATATACATGTTTTATGGTTAGTTATATATCTAGTGGTTGATGGTTTGGCTATAGTTGTTCCTTTATGATGTAATATGATGATTGGATGGTATAAATGGTGTTGATATACATGTAATAAAGTGAAAATATTGGTAATGATATTGTATTATGGATGGTATGAGGTAATGATATTGTATTATGGATGGTAGGAGGTAATGGTAGTGTATTATGGATGGTATGATAGATGAAAGGGAAAGTGTATTCAAAGTAGTGTACCAAAACACCTTATTTCATGTTGATACATATAGATGCACATGTGCATTTCCAATATTGGTAATGTAAAAATGAGTGTATTACATATGGTAGTGTAAATTAAAGTGCAATTGTCTAATATTTGTAATGAGTTACGGAATTTGTCAAGGAAATGATACATATGCACATGTGCATGTTTGTGTATTATGGATGGAATGATAGATGAAAGAGAAAGTGTATTCAAAGTAGTGTACCAAAACACCTTATTTCATGTTTATACATATAGATGCACATGTGCATTTCTAATATTGTTAATGTAAAAAGTAGTGTATTACACGTGGTAGTGTAAATGAAAGTGCAATTGACTAATATTTGTAATGAATTATGTAATTTGTCAAAGAAATGATACATATGCACATGTGCATGGATAACTGATACTATATTTTATTTTATTTTTGAAATTTTTTTTTTAACGAAATATAGCGATTTTTACAAAAAAAATAGTAAAAAAAAAATTTGGGTGTTTTTTTTAGATTTTTTTAGGTATTACTGTTTGTGTTCACACTGGTTCTCGCAGTAAATGGTGGTTCCTAACGGATCCTCCTCCTATATATATATAGGGTAGGGTTAGATAGAAAACCCTAAACATTTGAGAAAATCCTAGAAAACCCAACCTCCCGACTTTTTTTTTTTTTTGAAAAAAATAACACATGTAATATACATGTTTTTAAGAGTTTTAAGCCAAAAAAATCAAAAAAGAGCCTAGTGGTTTTTAAGAAAAAAATAAATAAGTTTCAGCAATTTTTTGTCTAACACATGTTAGTGAAAAAGTTACTGAAACTTGTTTATTAAAAAAAAACACTCAGCGCTTTTTTGATATTTTTGGCGCAAAACTCTTAAAAACATGTATATTACATGTGTTATTTAAAAAAAAAAGTCGGGAGGTTGGGTTTTCTCAAAATGGAGGGTTTTCTCTCTAGCATTATCCTATACATATATATATATATATATGTATGTATGTATGTATGTATATGGGCCGCTAAGATGAAAACCACCTCCAGTTGTAAGAACCGTGAGAACTACATCGTACGGGGCGAGGTGGACCAAATTTTTTTTTCATAAACGTAGATGCGTGTATTATAAACACATTTGTAAAAAAAATTCAAAAAAAATTGTCGTGTGTGTAGTTTTGTTTATGTTTACGGGTACCGTAAATTTTTTTACAAAATTTACGGTACCCGTAAACGCAAACTTGTGGTGCTCAAAACTACACACACGACATTTTTTTTTACAAATGTGTTTATAATACACGCATCTACGTTTATGAAAAAAAATTTGGTCTACCTCGCCCCGTACGGTGTAGTTCTCACGGTTCTTACAACTAGAGGTGGTTTTCATTTTAGCGGTCCCCTATATATATATATATATATATATATATATAGGGTTAGGTTAACGTACAATAGCCCCTTATCGTACAATGTTTACGTGATCATCTCAACCGTTCGATCTGGTGCGAATTCACTTTTGAACATGCGATTTGTGCTGAAAAACCAACATGCGAAATTGCTTTATATACCAACATGTGATTTCATCATATTTACCAACATGCGAAATTGCTACAAAAAAACCAACATGCGATTTCATCAAAAATACCAACATGCGATTTCGAACATGTTTTTTTATAACGTGCGATTTCACAATATCGTACGTATTGTACATTAAGGGATATTGTATTTTACACTTTCACTATATATATATATATACATAGAATCACGGTAAAATGAGAACCACCTCGAGTTCTAAAAACCGTGAGAACTACACCGTACGGGGCGAGGTGGACCAAAATTTTTTTTCACAAACGTAGATGCGTGTATTATAAACACATTTGTAAAAGAAAAAATCAAAAAAAAAAGTTTTTGAGCACCACAAGTTTGTGTTTACGGGTACCGTAAATTTTCCGGTAGGATTTACGGTACCCGTAAACACAAACTTGTGGTGCTCAAAACTACACACACGACATTTTTTTTGAATTTTTTTTACAAATGTGTTTATAATACACCCATCTATGTTTATGAAAAAAAAATTGGTCCACCTCGCCCCGTACGGTGTAGTTCTCACGGTTCTTACAACTCGAGGTGGTTCTCATTTTAGCGGTTATATATATATATATATATATATATAAACACATGTGTTTATACACCTTGATAATTACCAAAACCTTGAAGAGAAGTGCATGAAATATGTCTTGAGCCCCTAATCAATCTTTGTGTCCCTCAAAACCAAGATCATGATTGAAATGTGGGGCTTTTAAGCCAAAATATGGTACTCATTCCTATCTTCTTTATGTCATGTGGTTGGCAAATAATCACCCCATTTCATGTGACCTTCATGAGTGACCCCATTTTCTTCTTTGCATCTTCTTTTGTTATGACCCTTCATTAAGTGACTTTTGGACCACCAATCTCACAATTATTAGTCATATATATATATATATATAATTTATACTATACAACTATCAATTCGTCAAGTAACATTTCATAACATGATGTAGTGATGCTCTTCAAATTGTATTGTCATTTTTCTGAAGAAAAAACTGTATTCTACTTCATATTTTTACGTAAAGTTTCTAAAGTAATGATTGATAATTGTTTTTTGGGTGAAAAGGGTCCGATTGATACAGGTCGTGATTCTTTAAGTATTTATTTTATTTTAAAGCTTCAGGCCGTAAGATGAATTACCTACTTATTGTGTATCAACATGTCTTTCATTATACTAAATTAATTAACTATTTGTAGTTACTTTGCTTGAAATAGATTTTTATATTATTTTTTTATAATAAGAGCTAATATTTGTGAGTGAAAAGCGAAGTTTAAACATATAGGTACGAAATATTGGTTCAATAAACATTGAAAAAACAAATAAGAATTTCCGTCACGTATGCATACTTGCATAGTACGCCACCATATGTATAATGTATTTATAACTAGTGTTTGTTTGGCATGCGTTACTGGTTACTAAGTCGAATATTTCTCTCTCATAACATAAAATATCATAACATGTACATATGGTGTTTTGGTTGCTTATACATACTACTCGTAACATGATTTCAAAATTACAACGAGTCAACCAATTAAAACAAAACATTACCATAGTTTTGTCCAAAAAAAATTAAAACGAAGGCATGACTATAATTTTACACTTGAGACAAAATCGTAATTTGACAGGAAAAAAAAAACGATAGCAAAACTATAAATCTGAACTGAGAGTAAAATCGTAATTTGACTAAAAGAAAAAAAAAACTAAACCAGTGACATAACAGTAAAATTAAAAGAGAGAAAATCGTAATTTAACTGGATCAATAGAAATCTACCAGACAACTGCTAACACTGTTCCCTACGTACATGGTCGATGGCCGCCACTTTTGCCATCACAAAAATAAATTATTCCCCGTCAGGGGAAATGTCTTTATAGGTAACTAGCTTTTGCCCCGCCCGCGTTGCGGGGCAATAAGCCTAATATTTCTCTCTCATAGCATGTATGTCAGTACAGAGGGCAAAATCGTAATTATATTTTGAACTGGAGGCGAAATCATATTTTTAAACTGAGAGCAAAACCATAATTTTGAGCTAGGAGAAAAAACATAATTTCATTTCGAACGGTGGGCAAAAGCGTAAATTTGAGCTGAGGGAAGAATCATAATTTTGCGCTAGAGGAAAAAACAACATTTTATTTTGAGCTGGCGGCAAAAACGTAATTTTAAACGGAAGACGAAACCGTAATTTTAAACTGGGAACAAAATTAAAAGTGAGTTTTTGAACCGAGGGCAAAAGCATAATTTTAAGCTAGCGGCAAAATTATAATTTTATTTTTAGCTGGGGGAAAGGAATTTTAAACAAAGGGCGAAAGCGTAATTTTTGTGACAACCCTCACAATTACAGGTATCCGTACAATTAATTAATTCTTAATTTGTGCTTAATGACTGTGCTTGATTACAACTCTGATTAAACTGCTTACTGAATTCTGTTACATACATACACATGCATCACATTCTATACTGTCACTCCATTTATTACACACAAACTTTAGTGACAACAATGATGCACAAAGCACAGTTAGCACAGTGAGCGGATAACCCAGAGACATGCTGACAATGCCAGCACCTAGACAGACAATGTTTTTGAGGCCAGTATGAGCCAGGGATAGAATACTACACTGGTAGGGAGTGTAGGGAAGTGGGGACCATAAAACTGCGTCACTAGGTGATAGTTATAGTGCCCGGAAGTGCCTAAAACACACCTTAAATGCAGAATTCTGCACTAAATAACCAAAATTCAGCATTTAATAATGCTAGTAAAGTGCAAAAACTTGGCAAAATAGTCCTAGATATTTTCCAAAGTGTTGGGAATTTAATGTGTCACTAAAAGTATTATAAAAGACACTTTATGAACTAATTTAGCACTTTAACGGACAACACCCAACCAAACAACCAGACTTTACCCGGAACATAAAAATATTGACAAGCACATTGTTTTTACTTTTCTGAGCTAGTTAGGGTCCCCGAACACCCTAACACACCTTATATTATATAACACACACTAATACACTAACTTAACACTTGAAACTTAACTAAATAAGTAACTAGATCATTACAACCCAACCCCCTACCCCCCCCCCCCCTTTGACGGTTGTAAGATGGTGGGACACCCCCACCATTCTTTTCAATATTTTATTCAAGTGTTGTTGGATCATGAAACATATTGCATGTTGGTTAAAGATGGAATTGGATTATAAATAAACACATGAGGTTAGGACTTTCATTTCATCAAACAACACAACAAACAACTTCTCTCCTTCCTCCTTCCTTACTTTCGGCCGCCACCATCACACCACCATACCACCACCATCAAGTCTTTTTTGAGCCATTCATACATATACAAAGGTGCAAGAGGTCCAACAAGAAAGCTTGGTGCACTCAGAAGCTCAAGGACCGCTCTAGTTTTCTTTTATCCACCACTTTTACGCCTTGAAACTCCCCTAGCCTTGTGCTAGTAGTAAGTGTTTTAAATCTTCATCTTGTTCTTATTTTTAGTGGTTAATAGTTGAAAGAATGATAAAATATTAAGAACTCTAAAGAACATCATCAAAGTCTTGAAGTTTAAACTAACTAGAGAAGATGTATGGTTAAATGATGTTGAGATCATGTTGATCTTGTGTTGTTATGCTTAATACATGTTGTTTGTTAGTAGAAGTAAGATGGTTCATCACCTAGACTTGCTAGATCATGTTTAAGAACATGAACTAGCAAGATGTAAAGGTTAAAGATACGGAGGATGATCAAACCGTCCACACATGAACTTTGAACTTGAATAAATATAAGTTTTCTTGAAAGATAAAGTTATAAACGTGTAGATCTAAAGATCTATGAGCGGTTTTTCGAAAGAACCAAGTGAAAGGAACGAGTTTTGTTAAAACTTGGATATTACATGAAATAAACACATTTTTAGTAAATAAACAAGTGAATAAACACTTGTGTAACAAGAAAATTTTACAAAGAAATATTTTTGGAAATCATGACTAGAAGTTGTAAATCTTCAAATCCTTTAAAGATAAAGTTCTTAAGAAACTAATCACATTTTTAAAGGTAACAAGACTCACTAATTATGCTAGTAAGTTACTACTTGCTTTTATAAATATTTCAAGTTCATAAGTTTATGATTTGTGCTCATTTTTGTCAAGATTGATGATTAGAAATTGTATATTGTTGGTTGATGATTGTTGAATAAATTTTTGAAAAGAAAATGATACGCTAGTAAGCGTGGACGCCTCCATTTACAAATGAAACTCTGGCGAAATTTTTCTAGAATTTCAACACTTAAAAATATTTTTCTAACAAGGGTTTACAAATATATTTTTAACCTTGTTTTCAAAATAAGCTTCGCCATGATTTTTATTACAAAAATGTTAAGTGCCGGAGGTTGATTTTCGTAAATATATATGTAGAACGTATATTATATACTAAAACGCTTGTGTGATTATTTGTTGATTTTGTGAACTAGATATATTATTTTTTGGGTAAAAATAATATAACTTATGATATCATGAGATTACGACTCCAAAATAATACCAAAACTCACACGAAATAAATACTTAAGTTAAGCAAGTATTGTTGTAATACGAAACGCTAAAACGTAACTTATGTAATTTTCAGAAAAACACTCTTATACGTGTATTTTGGTAAAATATTATTTTGGAAGGTTCATGAAGTAAAATATAATATTTTTGGGAAAATATATATATTTTGGAGTTTAGATGTTTTAGACAAGTAAATTAAATATATTTGCTAAGTGAGACTTAAAATATATTTTTCGGGATTATAAAGTATACATGTATAAATACCCCCATCCTTGGGAAGGAAATACACTTATAAAATAATTAAGAAGTGTGAATACGAAATAGTTGCCTTACTATTTTCCTAAAAAAAAAAGTTAAGTTAAAATAATTAATATTATTTTAACAAATGTAATACCAACGTAACGCAACTCAAAACACTAAACCCTAAGCCAAGGCACGACCCATTCGTCTAATAGATATAAGTACGTGTAGGTCGTCACGCAGCAGTTCGAGTTTGAGATTGACGTTACAAGATACGCACTTCTGTGAGTTCATGTCCCCCTTTTCTCTTAACTGTTTTCAGTTTTTATATTTCGGGGGTGGAATACATGTTACAATAATTACAGACACTTTTATACATGGTATGGTTAGCTTAAGGATGGTATACTACTTAGATCATGTGAGTGGGTAGGTGGTACTTGGGGCCATTAATCCTCGTTGTAGGACCGAGGGTCATAAGTGATAGATCTATTTGGGTGTAGCGAGCCCCACTCCTGAGTCCGCTGAGTGGACCAGGCGGTGACTATGAGCCCGACGCACAAATTTGCTAGGTTTGAGTCTTCCTGCATCACTTCACACATATCGTTGGCTTTGCAACCCAATGGTGATCTCTTTTTCCTTAATTGCTACATACCAGGGATTTTCATACATACTACAAAGGTTTATACATACTTACTTTTACATGAACTCGCTCAACTTTTGTTGATTTTTCAAACTACATGTATTTCAGGAAATTAATGGATCTGGCAAGATATGCAATCACGTCAAGCTGCGTAGGAAATAATGATGTCATCCAGGTTTAGGAAGTGTGACCCTTGCCTGGACGGGTTACAAGTCTTAAACCGTATTCCTAGTCAAGACTTTTGTCGTGTCGTATGAACATGTTTTTAATTATGTCATGATTGTATTTGGTTTCATGTGTCGACTTTTAAAACAATGTTGTTGTGGTAACTTTTAGAACTAAATGAATGGATGACTATCACGTGTTTTAATTCATATAGCATTGTTATGATTGTGCTATGGTATTAAGAAGTAACACCAAAATAAACCCACACTTCCGCAAAGCCAGGGTGTGACAGCTTGGTATCAGAGCCTCGATCATAGCGAACTAGGATTCTTTCTCGGGTCTAGACTATGATCACTAGGGCTCTCACAAAAACATTTTTACATTGCATACACTAAACGTCCAGATCCAGGGCACAAAACATTTTTACAAAAGGCACAAATACACTGTTCAAAAAAATATTATTTCAGTCTTAGAGACTGAGGGAGTTCAGCCTTAGAGGCTGGGGAAGTTCAGTCTTAGAGACTGAGGGAGTTCAGCCTTAGAGGCTGGGGAGGTTCAGTCTTAGAGGCTGAGGGAGGTTCAGTCCTAGAGACTGAAGGGTTCAATCTTAGAGATTGAGGGAGGTTTAGTCTTAGAGACTGGGAGGTTGGTCATAGAGACCAGGGATTTAGTCTTAGAGACTGGGAGGTTGGTCATAGAGACCAGGGATTTAGTCTTAGAGACTGGGAGGTTGGTCTTAGAGACCAGGGAGTTAGTCTGAGAGGCTAGGAAGTTCAGTCTGAGAGGCTGGGAGGGGTAGTCTGGGAAGACTAGGAGGATTGCTTACTTGCATTATTGTGACTTACATGTTTATTTGACTTCATGATTGATATATGTGCATATGTGTGGTTGTGTTACAGACACCATGGTTTTTTCTTCAGACACAGGAGTATCGGACACAGTGGACCCCATGGCCGTTGTGTCAGATGATGAGTTACCATCAGAGGGAGACGTCTACACGCCCGACACCACGAGTACAGATGACGATGATTTTCAGCCGTTCGCGCTGCCAGACATCGGAGTTGAGCCTGCTGATGGCATTCCTGCTGGGGATTTACCTCTTGCGGTGATCCCTGCTCCTGTACCGCTTGCTGCTTTCCCTATGGCAGATATGCCACTCGATGTCGTATCTGATGACGACATTGATCTGTTCGAGGAGGGTCCCCCTGAGGGCGACTGTGAGGGCGGGGCCCCGATCGATGCTGATGCTATCCTTCCTATTGCTGAGGCCCCTGCAGAGGATGCCCCTCTTGATTCCCCTGTCCCAGACTCATTGGAGTCTGTGGCATCCGCGTCCTTGCACGATCAGGGTGTGCAGCATCACTCTCCTGACGCCGACCCCGACATGGCGATGTCAGCTGGCGATGTCAGCTGCACCTGGTTCGTTACACGAGTTTGAGTTTGACCATGAGGTCGATGAGGATTTTGATCTAGTTTTTCCCCCTGGGTTCGATCCTGATCATGATGTCGAGTTTATTCATATGGACCAGCCTTTAGAGGCGCCAGTTGTTCCCATTGATCCATTATTTGACATTCCTGCTGACTTCGATATGGATCTTGACGATCCTGAGCCCGTCATAGCCCCAGAGCCTGTTGTTGACCATGGCCCTGTTCTTGATGAGGCCCCAGCCATTGCACTGCTAGATATGGGTGCACCGGTCATTGCACCTCTTGTTGATGATATACCCATTGCTGACCTTCCCATTGTTGTTCCACCGGTGGTGGATGATCCTGTTATTGATGCACCCATTGTTGCACCTATAGTACCTATTTCAGCCCCTGTGCATGCTGGGCATGCACCGTTCGCTACGCATATTGACCCTCGATACGCCGACACCCTCAACGGGTGGATCGACGACGATGATTACCCACCACTTGTGATACCCGTCACTCCGCCCGTAGCACCCGTTTCTGCACCCACTGGTATCCCACTGTTTCCCCCGCACACCACGGACGCCCATCGCACTGATCTCCCCATCACATTCCTCCAGGATATACCACCACCTCGTCCTGGAGAGGGTTCATCGAGGCAGCCGCCTGTTTCTGTTCCACCCGTACTGTCATCACCTTTCCCGTTTCTGTCACAGTTTCCTCATGTCGCACCACCTACTACATCATCTTTCATACCATCGAGCGAGCCATTTTTATGGACTACGCCCCCTGTTATGCCATTATCCGACCCGTACCACCCATTTCATGTGGGGTACACCACGGATGATATATTAGCGTCGCTGCAGCTACAGCAGGACGCGCTGAGCCGTCGTGTTCAGGAGTTGGAGAGAGCTCCACGTCCGTCGTGTCACTGTCAGACCCCCTTTGCAGCACCACTCACTCCCCGTCCACTTTCCCCTGATCAGACGTGCGTTTCTTGACATCTGAGCAGCATATTGCATATTTGCTATGCGTCTTTCGTGCCTTAGAGGAGGACTGGTTACACATGCGTCATTTGCTTTTCTCTCATTTTCCTCCTCCTCCTCCGCCATCAGCATAGGTATTTTTGGTTTGATGCAGGTCGATCTTTTTGGTGAGAAAGTCACGATTGAGCCAGCTTACGAAGACTTTTGAGAAATCACACTTTTTGTATATGATATGTGTAGACAGATTTGTACTTTTGGGGGTGATGTAGCCCCATGATCTTACTTTGATATGTGATGTACTAGTAAACATGTAAAACAATATGGTGGTCGTGATCAATGAAGCTCAATGGCAACGTTCTCACTACATGCTTTGTTGAGTTATATGTTTTAATTTATAACATGAGATGTTATGTTCTTGATGGATGTTACTGTATACGTATATTTATTATACTTGATATGACCTGACCAACATGATCATCGTTTAGAAGATTCCTCCAAGACGCGATGTACGCATGCCAACCACTCCAGGGGATAATCGCCGCAGCTATAGCACAGTATGCGGCCTCCCAAACAGAAACAAGCAGAAACACTTCGAACAACAACAACAACAACAACAACAACGACAATAACAATCCACCCAATGGTAATGTTAAGTCGTTTGGGTTATACTACGATACATTTGGATATTTATAGCATGACCGCTAATACCATTTGTAAATTCCAACGTATGTGCAGGGTGCACCTACAAGCAGTTTCTCGACTGCAAGCCCGTGAATTTCGACGGCACAAGAGGTGATGTTGCGTTTGTTAGGTGGGCTGAAAAGACAGATTCTGTCCTAAGAATGAGCAAATGCGCTCCCGAGCAACAAGTGACCTACATCTCAGGGTTGTTTCTGGATGGAGCCCTATCGTGGTGGAATCTGCAAGTGCAGACATTAGGAGAAGCGGCAGCTTATGCGTTAACATGGGCCGAGTTAAAAGAGTTAATGAGAAAGAAGTACTGCTCGCGTGCTGAAATACAGAAGCTAGAGACTGAGTTCTGGCACCTAAGAATGGATGGTCCTAAGATTGCAGAATATGTTCAAAGGTTTCACGATTTGTCTCATGTAGTACCATATATGGTCACGCCAGAGTTTAAACGTGTTGAGAGATTCATCTGGGGATTGGCACCCCAGATAATGAGTATGGTTACCACGTCCAAGCCTGTAACGATCACGGAAGCCATCGACCTTAGTGTGGTGCTTACTGAGGAGGCCATTAGGTTGAACAAGTTCTCAGTTTCTGAACCAAAGAAAAAGGAAACACATGTTGAATCGTCTGGTGAAAACAAACGGAAATTTTCCAACTTCAAACAAGGTATCACAAGTGTGAGCAAGAAGGGTGAGTCGAGCACACCGGCCAGGGCCAAAACCGGTGTTGAAAGCAGAGGAAAAGGTTACATGGGCACTCTGCCCAGGTGTGATACATGCAAGCGCCATCATTCTGGCCAGTGCGGATTGAGAAAATGCGAGTCATGTGGGAGGAACGGCTGAGACACCCCAGGAAAATCAGGAAAACCACGCAACTCAAGTAGCTTCCTCAGTAACCACGTGCTAAATTTCGAGACGAAATTCTCTTAACAGGGGGAGAATGTGACAACCCTCATAATTCCATGTATCCGTACAATTTATTAATGATAATTAAAGTGCTTGATGACTGTGTTGAATCACTTAACTGCTTTCTGATCACTGTGTTATACTTACATGTGCTTGTTGACATACTAGTAGTGTACAGAAAAGTTACTAAATAATCCGTTATGCTTTACTGAGTGTTGAAAATTAAAAACGTTACAAAAATATATATATAGAACACGTTACGGATTAATTAAGCACCTTAACGGAACAACACCGAACCGAACAACCGGACTTTACCCGAAACACAAAAATATTGTCAAACACAGTGTTTTTATTTTTCTAAGCTAGTTAGGGTCCCCGAACACCCTAACACACTTTATAAATAATAGCACATCATAACACACTAACCAACCATTTGAAACCTAACTAGAATGTAACTAATAGTTACAACCTACACCTAAGACCCCCCCCCCCCTCATTTCCACGGTTACCATGGGTAGATCTACCCATGGATTTTCTTGATTTGTTTATTTAAGTTGTTAAGTACTTAGGAAACATTGAGACTAATGTGTAAAACAATGTTGGAAGACTTATTATATAACCACTAGATCTTCACATTCTCACATCATCTTCATCCTTCAACAAACACTTTCTCTCCTATCTTCCCTTGTTTCAGCCGAACCCAAACCCCATCATCATCATCATCATCATTCAACCAACTTCATCCAATCTCCATACATACAAAGGTGTAAAAGGTCACACAAGGGAACTAGGAGCTTTCGGAAGTTCAAAGACCTCCTTCATTTGCTATTAACCACCACTTTTCTACACTCGAACTTCCCTAGTCTTGAACTAGTGGTAAGAACTTAGATCTTTGCTTCTTACATCTTGTTTAGGTGGTTAAAGATGTGTAGTGATCAAAATGATAAGAAACTCTAAAGAACCTTAAACAAGTCTTGAACATAAACTAGTCTAGTGATGAAGTGATGTTAATATGATGTTGTTATGATTCTTGTTGATTTCCTGATGATTTGCTGGTTAATATTGATGTTTGATGTTGTTGTGATCACTAAACATGTTAACGGAATCAATCGAACAGACGTTAGAAGGTAGGGAACTAAAACAGAAAGCTGGTTGGTGTTTACAGCCAACTTCAGTTGGCTGTAACCAGACCGTAACTTAACAAAAAATGTATTTTCTGAAGTCTAGATTTATGTATTATGAAATACGGTTCTAATGGCACTGGAATCATAATTTTTGGACTTCGTTTACTATTTTTAAAGTGTCGTTTCGTAACAGCAGCTAGAGCTGCATTTTTACTGCTGAAAATATGCATTCTGTTTTCCGTCATAACTTGAATTCTGTGTAGAGTTAGATCATGAAATTTGTATTGTAGATGACCACCGATGTATTTGTAATTCTCTCACTTGAATTTCGTAAATCGGACTCTCGATGATTTTTAAATAAATTATGCCATGGACTACAGTCAGAAAAAGATAAATCTGATTTCAGTCCGGAAAATGATTTTTTTATAAAATATTGGTAATGAACTGGACCCCGATATTTTTACACAATAATATTTGGATCGTTTAATACATTCTGTAAAAATTTGGGAATTTTTGGAATAAGTTAACTATTTTATTAAAATGTCCGAAAACAGCCCGGTTTTGAATATAAAAGCTGAAACGACATAAGTAGTAATTTGCGTGTCTAAATGTCGGGAATGCTATCTGTGAATGATCTAACATGTTATAGGTGTTATGTGCATTATCGTATGTTTGTTATGAGTGGGGAATGGATGGGAAGTTTATATGGGCATGAACCATTAAAGTGATGCATGTTATGTGATAGATACGTGTAGGAACTTTGCGCTCTATTTGAAAACCACTAAATGACTAACTGGTAAATTATACTAGGACGTGATTGACCGACCTTGACTGTTAGCTATTTTTGAGAGTCAAACCGAGCAACCGAGGTGAGTTCACACCCTTACTAAGGCATGGGATTCCTGGTGGTTGGGAATGTGATTGAATAACTACTTATACTATCAACACTACTAGACTACTGTCCTCAGATTGGGAAGGGCACTTACGTAAAACCTACGTAAACTCACACTTACCACTGTCCTCGGATTGGGAAGGACACTTATGGATACGACTAGTCTAGTAACATACAAAATGGGAAGCCCCCACTAAATATCGTAAAGGTTTGGGAATCGAGGATAATGGGTAATACATGGTTATGAAACGAACTTACGATTTCTGATACGAACTCATTAACTGAACAACCAACTGTGAACTCGCTCAACTTTGTTGTTGATTTGTTGTTACATGCCTTGCAGGTCGATAGGTACTTATGGAGCTTGTGCGAGGAGGAGGTCGTTGTGGAATAGGGAATGTTATGTCCCGTGCCTAATAAATAAACTTTATAAACTTATGGAACTTATGTTTGGTCATTAAACTTATGAACTATGAACTTATGTTTTGGTTTCACGTTTTATGCTTCCGCTGTTTAAATCTGATCTTGGTTAACTTAAAGTCGGTTTACTTTCTTTTGGTCACCAATCGTATTGTGGTTGGTTTTATTTACTTAATAGTGTCGTTCAATATGATTGGTGGCTCAATCCTGGTCATGTCACGCCTCCAAGCGGTGACGCTCCGCATGGTGGATTTTGGGGGTGTGACAGATTGGTATCAGAGCCATTGGTTATAGCGAACTTGGTTTTAAAAAGGGGAAAAGCTTTCTGATAAAACCAGACTATAACCTGTACAGTGCTCAACGATCCACAACGACGCTTCGCTCCACGTGCAAGACTCGACACTATAGGTGATACGATTCATGTTTATATTACCTACTTGTTAGTTACATAGAACATTGCTCATGGTATGCTTAGATAACATAGTATCTACTGCTTGAAAACTTTGTGTGTTCACTCTCTTCTGTCATTCCACACTTGCGTAATGATACGACACCCTTCTCACTTGTGTTCTCTGTATGGTGAAGATCGTGAGTGGATGAATCAACCTCACACAAGCCCAGCTGACGGCTTTGATCAACGAACAAGTTACTGTGGCACTTGCAGCCGCTCAAGCAGGAGGCCAGCATGCCCAGCCGCCTGTGTGCACGTTCAAGACTTTTATGGACTGTCGTCCTAGTACTTTCAGTGGCACTGAAGGGGCCGTTGGACTCCTCCACTGGTTCGAGAAGCTCGAGTCGGTCTTCGAAATGTGTGAATGCCCTGAGGCTCGTAGGGTGAAGTATGCCACTGGTACCCTCGAAGGCACTGCGCTGACTTGGTGGAACACGCAAGTTCAAATGTTAGGGTTGGCAGCTGCTAATGCCACCCCATGGAACGACTTCAAGGAACTGATCAAGCGAGAATACTGTAATCGTGATGACATTCACAAGCTGGAAGTGGAGTTCTTTAACCTGAAGATGACGGGGTCAGAGATAGAGGCGTATACGAAGCGATCCAATGAACTGGCAGTGTTATGTCTAACTATGGTGGATCCTCCCATTAAGCGTATCGAGCTGTACCTCAAAGGCTTGGTACCAGAGATTCAAAGCCATGTGACTGCTGCTAACCTTGCTACCATCTAGGATGTTACTCGTCTTGCTCATCGTCTCACAGACCAGGCAGTAGAACAGAACAAGCTGCCTAAGCGTATAGGTGCTACTGCTACTACTACTTCTGCTATTCCCAGTGACAACAAACGAAAATGGGATGGAGCCAACAGCAAGGGTTCGACTACAGTTCAGTCCCAGGCGCAGCAGCGAAAGATTGATGACTACCAGAGTCCTGGTCAGCAATCTTCTGGTAGTCAAGGGCAGGGTGGATATCGAGGAAACCACCTAAAGTGCAACAAATGCAACAGACACCACAGTGGTCAGTGCAACAAGGGACGTTGTCAGAGGTGTCTCAAGATGGGTCATGAAGCCAAGGATTGCAGGAGCTCACGGCCTACAAATCAGAATCATCAGCAGCAACAGCAAGCACCGCAGAATCAGCAACAGCAACAGGGCAATAGGGGATGCTTTCAGTGTGGCGCTGAAGGTCACTTCAAGAGACATTGCCCGCAGTTAAATCAGAATCAGAATCAGAATCAGAACCGCAACCAAGGAAACGGGAACAATAATGGGAGCAACAATGGGGGAAACAATGATGGCAACGGTGCCAGGGGTCGAGCGTTCGTGCTGGGTCAGGGTGACGCAAGGAATGATCCTAACGTTGTGATGGGTAAGTTTCTTCTGGATGACTTCTTTGTTACTGTTTTATTTGATTCGGGTGCCGATACTAGTTATGTGTCTCTAAAAGTTAGTCAAATGCTTAAGCGCACCCCAACACTTTTGACCCCCAAACTGTCACACCCCGACCACGTAGAACATACAAAACGTGGCGGAAACGTCGGGGAGTGTTGTAAAAGAATTAATGTTTCACAACCATGGAAATTTAAAGTTTCGTTTTATTCAACAAACAAGCGAGTTACATTGTCTTTAAACAAGAAATAAAGAGTACATAACAAAATTTAACTAGTTCTTGTCTCGTTTTAAGTCACTAAGGCACAGGTCCGCCTAAGTATGTCTTGATAAGTCCTATGCATCATCTCCTGAAAACACATGTGAAAACAGGTACGTCAGCATAAAAATGCCTGTGAGATACATAGGTTTTGAGAAAATAGGATTCATGACTTAGGTTTGAGAAAATGTTTAGTCATGAACCTTGTAATTTGCTTTGTCTTGTAAATCATTTGAAAAACGATAAGATCAGATGATATGTATAAATAAGAGAATACTGTAGGGTTAAATGAATAACCATGTAAGATGAGTTTGTATAAGATAAGTTGTTTGTAAATCAATGTCTTGTGAAAAGTATGTTATTTATATAAAATGTTATATGTCTCAAACTGAAATGATTTAAATAACGCTACGACATGTAATACCATACAATCACTTATATATAGGAAGTACCAGCGGCGTATCCACCATGCTTGTATCATATTACACACGCCTCGTTACTTAATCACTTACTCAAACCAAACTACCAAAGTAAAATGTTCATGTCTAATGTAAATCATGTAATGTGTATCCAAAATGTAAGCATGTGATGAATAACAAATGTACTAAGTATGATGAACAATGCAACAAATGGACATACATAGCATGTGAACTGTACTAAGTATGCAACAATAGACATACATAGCATGTGACGTGAAACAACTGTACTAAGTATGCAACAATAGACATACATAGCATGTGACGTGAAACAACTGTACTAAGTATGAAACAATAGACATACATAGCATGTGACGTGAAACAACTGTACTAAGTATGCACACAATGGGCATACATAGCATGAAATGTAATGTAAAACATGTACTATAAATGTACTAATGAACATAGGAAGTATATGATGTGAAAACAGGAAAGCATGAAAGTAACAAGTAGGCACATGTGTTCCACCCCAAAATGTTTGGAAAACAGTAAAAGAGGGGTCTATGTACTCACTTGAGATTGCTTAGTAGTCCTTGAGTAACAACCAACCAATGCTAAAGATCACGGATATCAAACGGCACCTAATATAGGTAACTATGTTAATAAACCGGACCTAAATCGGGGGATTTAGATAGAATGAGGGTTCATAAACCAAACGAGTATAGAGACTCGTGTCATATGGTTTAACAAAGCCTTCATACTAAATGAAACCTAACCTAAGTGCTTTCGACCCATCGCGACCCATTAAGGTAGCTTAAGCTACTTTAATGCGTCGTGCGCGTAAAAGCGCACTCGAGACGTCTAACTAGCCCTATGACAAGTGTTATATGCCTAAACATGTTACATAATCAGTTATGTGACAAAAGTTTAGGTTACATATGCTTAATTACCAATTATACATGAAAAGGGTATTCTGGTAATTTACCTAAGGCATATAAACTACCTATCATACAACTACTCAAACGATGTGACCATAGGGTATAACCTCGGAAGGTTATTCCCTATACACTATGGTCACCTAAGGTATTTGGTCGGATCCTAATGATCGACCAAATGGGTCGGGTTCGAAGGTATAAGCGATTTATTAGATCGCTTACCCTTTCGACCCTAGACAACGTGGTAATCAGTAGGCGTAGTCCCAAGGGACTATAACCATCGTGATTACAATCACGTTGCGAAGTTCAAACGAACTTCGCATTGACCATAAACTGGTCAACGTAGAAAGTCAAACAAAGTTTGACTTTCGGACTCGAAAAGCAATAAAAGAACGAAGGAATACTTACGAAGGGTCCCCGAATGCTAATCTCGATCCAAGTAACTCAGGTATGAAACAATGGTTTCAACTTAGAGTTTCTCAAATCAAAATTCTTGTGGGTTTTGCAAATGAAGGCATGGGGTATTTATAGGATTTCCCGAACCGTTAGGATCGTTTCTTGGAAAACGTGCTTCAATCTTGGCCATACACTTGCACCCATGGTATTGTAATACCATGTGCACATCAAAACCAGCCCATAGATTCCCCAAAACCATGTGCAACAAGTGGAACGGACCAGATTCGATGTTTCTGCACATTCTGCTGTCTGGGACCCTGACGCGGGCCATGTAAAGGACAGCCCTGGTTTTACGCGGGCCGCTTGAGTCCTCAGATCAGGAGAAAGTTTGCTGAATTGACAGTTTAGGTCCCTGTTGGTGTTTAAGGCCATTTCCGACACTTCTAAGGCCCGTAAAGCCAACTTTAAGGCCCTAAAATGATGCCTAAACATTGTGGACATGAAACATGCTCAAAAATATGTCGGGTGTCGGTTCGTTTGGCCGTACGATCGCGATGTTCGCTTAATTACGACGAAATGCGCATAAGCGCGAAAAACGATCCAAATGACGCGACGAATGGATTTTTCTCATGCCAAACACTAAAATAAAATATTTTAGTGCTTACATAAATTTTTGGATGTCCGAATGTATTCAGAACGTAAGTTATGCGCGAAAGTGCAAACTTGTGCACTTTTTGACGCTTTTAGTCCCTGAATGACCCAAAAGTTTATTTTAGCACACCGAACACCTCAAAGCCTATTTCTAAGATATGTAAAGGATATTTATGGTATGTTTAACTTATGGTCATGTTTCGGAATGTCTGTTACAGTTCAAATTGGCATACTTTCGCAGTTTGTCAACTTTAGTCCCTGTAAGCAATTTAACTCGATTTTTGCCATACCAAATCCTTCAAAACTTATTTATAAGTTATGTAAAGGTTATTTAAGGTATGTTAAGCCTATTTCACTATTCCGGAGTGTTCTTTGCGTTAAACTGGTTATATCTATGTAGGATCGGTTTGCGACCCGAACGAGTCGTTCAGAAGAGATTATAACCGTTTCAGATGCGGAATATAAGAAACGGATGTCGAAACAGCTTGCGTATCACTTTAATTACTGATTATATTGATATAATATCGTTTACAATCAGTCTTCACACCGGCAGCACCTCGGTGTGGAATTCGAAATCTGTTACAAATGAACTAACCAACTCACCTATATATACTAAATAGAGTTCGCTTGAAATATACATGACAACCTTGAAGCGAAACCCACTAACTTTGTCTTGAAGCGAAACCCTCATCATTTTGTCTTCAAGCGAACCCGACAAAATAACATTCTGATTTCATTTTTTCATGTAAGTTCACGAGATATTGTCATGTGATGATGTCATTATTGAGTCACCATTATGATGTCATCATTAGATATGATGACATCATGCTTGATTTAATACGCATCGAACCCGAGACTCGACATAAGACGAAGACGACAGATGAATGCACCAACAAACTCCCCCTCAGATGTTGACGAGTCTTAAATGTCGAGTATTCTCAATCTTCAGTCTTTATCAGCCTCTTTCCTTTCTTAGCATATACCAGGATCTTCTCTTTGGCTCTAACCTCGTCAGACTCCCCCTCTCATCATGATAGGATCGCCGTCTGGAATTAGCTATCACCTTGAGATCAATCCCTGGCTTTATCTCTGTTTAAGCTCATATCCTGCACACATTTTCTCATAAAAAACATAAGTTTTTACTTAAAACAATAAGAAAAACTTACTGGAAATAGTTACATCAAGTTCAAATTAATGACCCTGATTAACTAATCAAACTTTTCTTTCTCAAAATAAATTTCTCAATTCAATACACACACTCCCAAACCTGTTCATCATGTTCAGCACTCGGAATTTTGAAAAACAGCTCTCCAACATCAGTTGTCGAAAATCTTTTTGAATTTTTCAAAATTTATGCTAAAACACACTAAAAATCTTTTTGGATTTTTGAATGAGAATACAGTAAAGAAATATTTACATACACTATTTTTGTGAGTTTGTGTAAGAGGATCATATCAGTTTTTGAGACAAATCACTAGCACCGTTAAGCTTTAAACATTTTAAGTTCTAAACGATTCACGTTGATTGACGATATTGTTGTCCACTTAAACTCAATCTAAAAACTTTCGAAATGCTTACCGATACGTTAAGGTATATTTAGATAGCACTAAGTTCTTATGGACCCCACGATCTCAGCATATCCCCTCATCATGCAATACACTGACTCAAGTAATGCCTTTAAACTTTTATCGACTGTGATTTGTGCGAAAAACAAAGCAGAATGTTTAAACATTAACAATCAGGTCGATACTTTCGTATACGCAGAGAAAGTCCAATGTTTAAACAAAATAAGAAAATAAACATAAGTTGAAGTTGTTTAGGCTTTAACCACCAGGTCGATACTCCCGTATACGCAGAGGTGATCCAAAGCTTAAACGAAACACCAAAGAAAATAAAGCAGACCGTTTAGGCAACAACATCCAGGTCGATACTCACGTATACGCAGAGGATGTCCGATGCTTAAACAAAATAAAGAAATCAAACAAGTTTAAATCTTTGCAAAATGAAATGCACAATCACAGCGACTTTTCAGCAAAGTTGTGAAAGTTCACAAACTTAACCAGTTTTATGTCTTTCGACAATCAGCGATTACTGAGTAGGCACACAGTCAAGAAGGACAAAACTAAGTACTCTGCTTTTGACCATGTTTCCCACTAGAACTAGGCTTTTTCATTTAGTTTGTATCGTTATCGCAAATCTACTAGTCTAGCTGAGCCTACCGTCACATCTTTAGTGAGACCGTTTATCACATTTTACTTTCCATTTCTTTAGCATGCTGTGACAGTCCAACTGATCTACTATCATCTCCTCTTGTTTCAGCAAAACTCATTTTGAATTTTTCAATGTTTTTGACTTTTTCAAATTTTCAAATGTTTTTGGATTTTCTAAAAATTCTTACTCCCCCTAAAATGCAAACACATTTTAGGAAATTTGAAACTAAACTGTACAACCAACTTGACAACTGATATCGAATCGCTTCAATTCGCCATTCACTTGGCATAAACAATCAGAACTCCCCCTGACAACAAAACATTTTCCCATGATGATTTCAAAACACTTAAGTTTATTTTAATCAAAATGGTTTTTCCGGAAAATTAGTTTTGTGTGACGTTTCACAAACATGGGGATCTTTCATCACTTTGTTTTCTTCAATCACTTGAAAAAACTAACATTTTTAATAACAATCCACAAACATCACTTGTAGCAAATCAAGTACAACTTAATGTCCCTGATTTACCACTTGTAAGTAGAAATCACAAATGTGAATTTCTCAAGAAATGTGCCGATTCATGTTCCACGCTTACCAACCTGGGAACTCCGGCAAGTCAGGTTTTTCTATTTGAACAGATTCACCCAAGCCTGACGGTCCTTGGGAGATTTTGAATTCTTGTTCAACAATGGTGGAAAATTTTCATCATCCATTGTTAAACCTGAATTCTCCAATTTTACCTCAACCAATGGCTCCTCTGGCTTTGACGAACCAGAATCATTGCCTGCACATGGCTTGTCTGACTTCGACATGTCAGATTCATCGCCTGAAGGTGGCTTGTCTGACTTTAACATGTCAGATTCATCGCCGACCATTTTCTTCTTTTTCTTCTCTTCTTTCGTCCTCAGATTTGTATCTGATGAATTCGTCTTGCTTGACTTTGCAATCGAGGAAGTCGATTCATCAGAACTCTTATTTTTACCAACAGATGAACCCGAGGATAAAATCTTCTCCAGATACTCTCTGGCCTTCTTCCTCTTCTTCCTCAGTCTGTCTTTCTGCCCCTGAGAAAGTTTCACTTTCGTTTCTTGAACTTTAGGTTCTTGAACCTTCTGTTCTTTGGGCTTGACATTGACTGGTTTCTTCACCTGCTTCTGAGATTCAACTCTCGATCTTCTCATTGATCTCATTGAGCAATCTCTAGCAATATGGCCAATGATGTTGCAGTTAAAGCATCTCCTTGATTCAAATCTCCAACTCTGGCAGTTAACAGCAATGTGTCCTTGATAGCCGCATCTGTAACACACTCTGTTATCATACTCATCACCATTTTCAGTCCAAACATTCAGATCATAACACTGTTTGGCTTGGTGATAATCCTTGCTCCTCTTGTTTGCTGGATTTGACTTTTGAGCACTGTGGTCAAACCTGCACCACTTATTACCAACAATTTTTGAGTTTTGATTTTCTAATTTTTGTGATTTTTTATAATGATTGGATGATTGAACTGATGAGCTTTTATTATTGTTATAAACATTTTCTGAATTTTTAACTTTTTGTTTCTGTTCCACTTTCTTCTTCAAAGGTTTTTGCGTAGAGCATTCTCCCTTTTCAGTTGATTGCAGAACAGTTTTCTGAAACTTTTCTTTTAATTTCAAAAATATTTTCTTTTTCTCATTTTCAGCATCAGACTCTGACTCAGATTCGTCTGCTGAATAAAAATCCTCATTTTCATCATCAGTTTTCTCATCACAATCTTCAATTTTGACTTTGTCAAAGTTTGGGACATAGTCACTTATTGGAACAGAATTGATCGGTTTTGGACAGGGGAACTCAGATGAAGTCACAAAACCTTTCAATTTCTTTTCAAGTTCATCAATTTTGTTCCTTGAATTCTCAGCTTCATTTTCAAGCTGAGATATTCTTTCAAGATGAGACTTGATTGATTTTTCATTCTCATTCTTCATGTTTTCAAGAACAGACTTTTCATTTTCCAAAACATTTATCTGTTCTTGAAATTTTGTCTCATTTGCTTTCAGATTCTTATTCTCAAGCTTTATCCAGAAATCTTCATTTTCTGAATTTGACTCCTTTTCTTCTAACTCTTTGATTTTCTTTCGAGCACATTCTCCTTCTTTTTCAAGTTTGATAATTTTCTGAAGATGGGAATTTATCATTTTTTGCTTTTCGATGTTGTTTTGACTAAAAACATTTCTCCCATCTTCAAGAATTTTTATTTGACTTTGAAATTCTTTCTCAGTTTTTAATTTCTCATTTTCAAATTCTTTTTCTTTTTCTTTCAAAATCTTGTTTTTCAATGTCAAACTGTTCAAATCACTTAACAGTTTGTCATTTTCAGATTTCAACCTCTCACAATTTTCCTGCAAATCAAAAATATGTTTCTTATCAGCTTTCATCTCATCTTTCAAAACTGAAATTTCTTCAGTCTGTTCCTCTCCCACTTGGACACCTTTACTCTTGCTCTTCTTTAATATTGATTTTACACTTTGACTTTTCTTCTTCTCAGCATTGATCACCATCTGTTCTTCAATCTTTTTAACGAGTGGACTAATTGTCAATTTGGAAAATTCTCCAGAAGTCTTCAAGTTTAAGATATAATTTTCCCATTCTTCTCGAGGTAAAGCACTAACAAATTTTTCAACCCATTCTTCTTATTCCTTTTTAATACCCGTCTCAGACATTGAGCGAACAAGATGTCTATACCTCTCAATGATACTCTTTGTACTTTCTCCTGGACAACCTGAAAATGAATCAAATTCTTTATTTAATACATTTATTCTATCAAATGTTTCTTGAGTCATATTAAAGAAATTGATATTCATGATTCAGAATCGAATAATTTCTCAAACAAGCTTTCACACGAACTGATTCACTTAGTCAAATCACCCAAAAACTCCCAACACAATCTGAAATACTTCCAAACTGTTTTAACCAACTTCAATGGGTCAAGATTTGAATCAAACAACACAATGATTGGGCCATGAATTAACACTCACTTGGGCCAATAACCTTTGACCTTTTGTTTACACTAGAAATGGATTTGTTTGAAACAAATATTTGGGTCGAGAACTATCTTGGTCTTCTAACAAAACTTGTTGAATGGACCTATTGTCTGATTGGACCTCCTCAAATGAATAATAAAGATCACATGTAATAATGTTGCAACAGATTCACATGCATCGATTAATACCAACTGAAACTCACGTGACCTGATACTGACACAAATCACATGAAACTATGAATATATATCTGACAAGTCTGATATATTCCCATACTGTTCTTGAACCAACAACTACAAGTCTGAATCAACTTTATGAACTTTTCGAGACATTATAGTGTACTAACACTTATCACCAAATGACTTTTTGAGACACTTCACATGCAAAACTGATTTTATAATTTCCGACAAATTTTAGTGAGCTGACACCTTAACATATCTCGACAGAATTCACATGTAAATCTGATGATTAGTCTGGTCAATAATCTTTTAATACCAACTTGATATTGCTACCAAAATCAATTCATGTGATAAGGATCACTTCCCAACGACAAATATGTGATTTATTTTCCCAATAAACTGATAACTTTGTTTAATGTCTATCACATAACTCGATGTATTTATCACGTGAAAGACAGTTCAATCAGACAATGTTTTCAAGTGAGAGGTTTAATGATGTCAGCAAGATCAACACGTATCTTCAAGCGAAAGCCACACGTATTTCAAACAAACTAGTGATGTCAAGCGAAAGCCTCTGTTTCGCTTCAAACTCGGTATCAAATTTTCAAGCGAAAGCCCCGGTTTCAATGTCAAATTTTCAAGCGAAAGGGTATGATGTCAGCAAAGAACGAACAACTTTCAAGCGAATGTCATATTTTTACCAGTTTTAAGTCGATTTAAGCTCTGAAACTTTCTAGGATTAGTTAATACATGATTACGCACAAGATATGTGAATTTGAACCGATTTTATCCGTGAAAAATTTTAATTTTCGAAAAAGAATAGTGTAGAAACAGAAAAAGTGATGAAAACGAGCTGTTTTTGCGAAATCTCTTCCTCCTGAGCTCTGATACCAATTGTAGGATCGGTTTGCGACCCGAACGAGTCGTTCAGAAGAGATTATAACCGTTTCAGATGCGGAATATAAGAAACGGACGTCGAAACAGCTTGCGTATCACTTTAATTACTGATTATATTGATATAATATCGTTTACAATCAGTCTTCACACCGGCAGCACCTCGGTGTGGAATTCGAAATCTGTTACAAATGAACTAACCAACTCACCTATATATACTAAATAGAGTTCGCTTGAAATATACATGACAACCTTGAAGCGAAACCCACTAACTTTGTCTTGAAGCGAAACCCTCATCATTTTGTCTTCAAGCGAACCCGACAAAATAACATTCTGATTTCATTTTTTCATGTAAGTTCACGAGATATTGTCATGTGATGATGTCATTATTGAGTCACCATTATGATGTCATCATTAGATATGATGACATCATGCTTGATTTAATACGCATCGAACCCGAGACTCGACATAAGACGAAGACGACAGATGAATGCACCAACAATCTACGCATCAGAGCGCGTATAACCCTCCAGAAAGCGATTTAAAGCTTGAAATCGAACAAGAGTTGATATGTGCAAATGATTCACATATTTTTACAAATCCCAAGTATGAAATACAATATTTCATTGGTTTGGAATTTGTTTGATGGTTGAAGTGACACATGTGTTACAGTCTCCCCTACTTTAGGAAATTTCGTCCCGAAATTTAATTTTAGGAGAAACTTGTGAGGACGACGGTGATGTTTTCGCTTTGAATGAACCCCTTGAACCCTAAGTAGAACTCTGGGCAATGATAGGGTTCTTAGCGAAATTGTCAATCCCTCAAAGTGAAGTCCTTGTAGCAGCAAGACATGGAGTTTCAAACTATGGATAGGAGAACGTTTCCCATGAAGACTTATCATAGGAAACTTAAATTTACGATTGGGAAGTGTAAGATAAAATGACATCGGTCAAAGTCCAAGACTTCTCCTGTATCATTACTCTTGCCACTATTGGTCTTTACACATGACAAAACTTCCTGTGGTTTCGGTGCACTGAATTCCATAATTATGTAGGCCTCCATAATTACGTACTTCCTTGCACAGTCCGCACAGTTCATTTCATAATGCGTACGGGAAAAAAAATCAAACAAATAATCCTGTGGTGATTTAACTTGACTGCAATAGAGTCTCTTTAACTAGGTCACCAAAGGATTAGATCAATGAACAATCTCTTCAGCTAAACTACCCAAGAGAAATATTTAACTACATCAACGTAGGATGTCTTTAACTAGATTGTCGAACCAATCTATTTAACTTAGATCGACGTAGGATCTCTTTAACTAGACCACCAGAGGGCCTTTTTAACTATATCAACGCATGATATATTCAACTAGATTGTCGAACCAATCTCTTAGATCAACGAATGATCTATTTAACTAAACTACCCACGGGGAATATTTAACTACATCGACGTAGGATGTCTTTAACTAGATTGTCGAACCAATCTCTTCAACTATATCAACACATGTTGCCCTTAAACTTTGGAGTAGTACTTTATAATCCAAGGGACTTAACTACAATGTAGAAGCCCATTAAGGATTTAAGATAGTACCTTTTTGAATATCCTACTACAAAATCCCTCATATGAAGGTATGAAAGATTCTACGAGGATTTGGATAGTGAATATCCAGAGTATACAAAAACACAAAATGCATAAATGGAAAGACAAGATGCATAAACACATAGTCACATAACCACAAAATTGTTTATCTAGATCTTTAATTTGTAAGTTTTGTTTTGTTAATTACGTACATGCATTTAAAGCACACTAGGAATCCATTTCATGGATTTCATTTGGTACTTTAAACATTAGCAAGAATCTAACTATGAAGATAGAAAGATCTTCCAAAAATTCGATTTCGTTTTCAAGAAAACGCAATATTCGAATTAAGGTACAATAATTTGAATATACGGAAATACCCTCGGGTACCCTATTAAGAATTTATAGTGGTACTTTGGGTATTCGTACAGAGTTGTAACTTGCGCCTTGTACTTCGTTTCCTTGGAAGAAACGGGTACTTTGGATTTCCGTGGAAAATGCAAGAGATAATAAAATGGAAGAAATTACGGGGTAGTCTGTTCTTCAAGGAATACGGTTCCTTGATTGTCCGTATTGTAGAGGATACGTTGTTTATACATGCCATCACATTTATACATTGCAATGTAAAATAAAAGATTTATTTATAAACAACAACAACTGTTTCATGGATCTTGCCTACAAAAGAAAATAATACATAAGGCTTGATTATTTCTAAACACATTGTCTTCTAGTCGGTCCGATGCTCATCCCTGCGCTGGATTCACATTAGCAAGCTTTGGGCAATTTCTTCGGAAATGGCCCATCTCACCACAGTTGAAGCAAGGACCTGGTGGACAACGAGCTTGAGCAGGATTTACTTGAGGTTGGTTTGGACCACCTTGGTTTGGGGTAAATCGACAAGCATTTTCCAGGTGACCGAGTCGCCCACATGATGCACATAAACGACACTGTAGGTGAGCTAAGTGGTGTGCATTACATTTGTCGCATATCGGTGCAGTACCGGCATAAGGTTTCCTTGCAGGAGGTTGAGTTGGTTGGTTGCGGGTGTTTTGGTTGGGTTGAGCAGCAATCGCACAATTCTGCGAAGCCTTACGCTTCTTAGACTTCTCAGGGGATCCAGTCTGTTCATCCATGGTCTTTGATTCCTCGATTGGCTTCTTGTCACCCTTTCGAAAAAGTTTATGTTTTCTGATCTGAGATTCAGTCAAGGTTGCAGATAGCTCAATGGCCTGCCTAACCGTAGTGGGGTTACTACCAGTAACAATGTCCTGAACTGAGTCAGGGAGACCATCAATGTATTTCTCGATCGCCTTATCCAAAGGCGTAACCATGGTAGGGCACAACAGGCTCAGCTCCTCATATCGATCGGTGTATGCTCGATGTTCACCGCTGTCTTGCTTAAGATCGTCGAATTCCCTTTCCAATGCCCTGATCTCGTGACGAGGACAGAATTCCTTCATCATCAGTGCTCGAAGTTCTTCCCAAGTTTGGGCCAGTGCCTCTTCGGCACCCCTATCTCTCACCACACCATTCCACCACGTCAAAGCTCGTTTCTCAAAGACACTAGATGCGAAATCTACCTTTCGCTTGTTTGGACATTGAACATGCCTGAAGGTGCTCTCTAGACTCTCGAACCATTACAGAAGTGCAGTCGCTCCTTTAGACCCAGAAAACTTTGATGGCTTAGCCGAGTTGAACGTCTTGAAATTGCAGGGGGCATTATTGTTGTTGAGAGCTTGGTGACATTGGGCAACGATGTTCGGGATTGCAGCAGTTATTTGCTGTGTAATGACAGCTGCCAGATCTTCAATAGATACCGGATTTTCGAGTCGTGGAGGCATTCTAAAAGGGGAAACAAGAGAGAAAACAAATGAAATGGCATTGAGTAAGAATAGGATGTTACAATTTCCGACCAAAATCATGGGTGATGGTCATTTGTTTGAACCATGAAGCAAACAAACAACACAAAGGCTGAGTCAAAGCAAATAGATCCTCATAATGTATCGCGAAGACATGCTCGCCTATAAGTGGACACTCACCCCAAGAGTTCCCAGGTAAGAGTGACTGGTCCGATTATGTGGATTTATACGAACACTCAAGCCTTAGACAGAAAACCCAGGGTACAGGCATCCACTCTTCCAGTTTGCACGTGTTCACACTATTTAGGACCCAAAACTTTGACGAGATTTTGAAAACTCAAAGGGTTCAAAACCTTATAACAGAGGGTTCAAAACCTTACAATAGAGGGTTCAAAACCTAGTAATCAATCATCCTAGAACAGATGATTAGTTTTCAAAGCGGTTTTGAAATTTATGTTCTTGTTGTGGTCGTCGCCTAAGGATAGGTGACGGTATTGTTTTATGACTAAACGCAAGTAAACTCGCGTTAGGGTCCTAGGAAGGTTATAGACTAGGTCAAAGTATTACTAATAACCTAATTCCCTATAACCATTGGCTCTGATACCATCTTTTCTGTCACACCCCGACCACGTAGAACATACAAAACGTGGCAGAAACGTCGGGGAGTGTTGTAACAGAATTAATGTTTCACAACCATGGAAATTTAAAGTTTCGTTTTATTCAACAAACAAGCGAGTTACATAGTCTTTAAACAAGAAATAAAGAGTACATAACAAAATTTAACTAGTTCTTGTCTCGTTTTAAGTCACTAAGGCACAGGTCCGCCTAAGTATGTCTTGATAAGTCCTATGCATCATCTCCTGAAAACACATGTGAAAATAGGTACGTCAGCATAAAAATGCCTGTGAGATACATAGGTTTTGAGAAAATAGGATTCATGACTTAGGTTTGAAAAATGTTTAGTCATGAACCTTGTAATTTGCTTTGTCTTGTAAATCATTTGAAAAACGATAAGATCAGATGATATGTATAAATAAGAGAATAATGTAGGGTTAAATGAATAACCATGTAAGATGAGTTTGTATAAGATAAGTTGTTTGTAAACCAATGTCTTGTGAAAAGTATGTTATTTATATAAAATGTTATATGTCTCAAACTGAAATGATTTAAATAACGCTACGACATGTAATACCATACAATCACTTAAATATAGGAAGTACCAGCGGCGTATCCACCATGCTTGTATCATATTACACATGCCTCGTTACTTAATCACTTACTCAAACCAAACTACCAAAGTAAAATGTTCATGTCTAATGTAAATCATGTAATGTGTATCCAAAATGTAAGCATGTGATGAATAACAAATGTACTAAGTGTGATGAACAATGCAACAAATGGACATACATAGCATGTGAACTGTACTAAGTATGCAACAATAGACATACATAGCATGTGACGTGAAACAACTGTACTAAGTATGCAACAATAGACATACATAGCATGTGACGTGAAACAACTGTACTAAGTATGCAACAATAGACATACATAGCATGTGACGTGAAACAACTGTACTAAGTATGCACACAATGGGCATACATAGCATGAAATGTAATGTAAAACATGTACTATAAATGTACTAATGAACATAGGAAGTATATGATGTGAAAACAGGAAAGCATGAAAGTAACAAGTAGGCACATGTGTTCCACCCCAAAATGTTTGGAAAACAGTAAAAGAGGGGTCTATGTACTCACTTGAGATTGCTTAGTAGTCCTTGAGTAACAACCAACCAATGTTAGAGATCACGGATATCAAACGGCACCTAATATAGGTAACTATGTTAATAAACCGGACCTAAATCGGGGGATTTAGATAGAATGAGGGTTCATAAACCAAACGATTATAGAGACTCGTGTCATATGGTTTAACAAAGCCTTCATACTAAATGAAACCTAACCTAAGTGCTTTCGACCCATCGTGACCCATTAAGGTAGCTTATGCTACGTTAATGCATCGTGCGCGCAAAAGCGCACTCGAGACGTCTAACTAGCCCTATGACAAGTGTTATATGCCTAAACATGTTACATAATCAGTTATGTGACAAAAGTTTAGGTTACATATGCTTAATTACCAATTATACATGAAAAGGGTATTCTGGTAATTTACCTAAAGCATATAAACTACCTATCATACAACTACTCAAACGATGTGACCATAGGGTATAACCTCGGAAGGTTATTCCCTATACACTATGGTCACCTAAGGTATTTGGTCGGATCCTAATGATCGACCAAATGGGTCGGGTTCGAAGGTATAAGCGATTTATTAGATCGCTTACCCTTACGACCCTAGACAACGTGGTAATCAGTAGGCATAGTCCCAAGGGACTATAACCATCGTGATTACAATCACGTTGCGAAGTTCAAACGAACTTCGCATTGACCATAAATTGGTCAACGCAGAAAGTCAAACAAAGTTTGACTTTCGGACTCGAAAAGCAATAAAAGAACGAAGGAATACTTACGAAGGGTCCCCGAATGCTAATCTCGATCCAAGTAACTCAGGTATGAAACAATGGTTTCAACTTAGAGTTTCTCAAATTAAAATTGTTGTAGGTTTTGCAAATGAAGGCATGGGGTATTTATAGGATTTCCCGAACCATTAGGATCGCTTCTTGGAAAACGTGCTTCAATCTTGGCCATACACTTGCACCCATGGTATTGTAATACCATGTGCACATCAAAACCAGCCCATAGATTCCCCAAAACCATGTGCAACAAGTGGAACGGACCAGATTCGATGTTTCTGCACATTCTGCTGTCTGGGACCCTGACGCGGGCCACATAAAGGACAGCCCTGGTTTTACGCGGGCCACTTGAGTCCTCAGATCAGGAGAAAGTTTGCCGAATTGACAGTTTAGGTCCCTATTGGTGTTTAAGGCCATTTCCGACACTTCTAAGGCCCGTAAAGCCAAATTTAAGGCCCTAAAATGATGCCTAAACATTTTGGACATGAAACATGCTCAAAAATATGTCGGGTGTCGGTTCGTTTGGCCGTACGATCGCGATGTTCGCTTAATTACGACGAAATGCGCATAAGCGCGAAAAACGATCCAAATGACGCGACGAATGGATTTTTCTCATGCCAAACACTAAAATAAAATATTTTAGTGCTTACATAAATTTTTGGATGTCCGGATGTATTCAGAACGTAAGTTATGCGCGAAAGTGCAAACTTGTGCACTTTTTGACGCTTTTAGTCCCTGAATGACCCAAAAGTTTATTTTAGCACACCGAACACCTCAAAGCCTATTTCTAAGCTATGTAAAGGATATTTATGGTATGTTTAACTTATGGTCATGTTTTGGAATGTCTGTTACAGTTCAAATTGGCATACTTTCGCAGTTTGTCAACTTTAGTCCCTGTAAGCAATTTAACTCGATTTTTGCCATACCAAAGCCTTCAAAACTTATTTATAAGTTATGTAAAGGTTATTTAAGGTATGTTAAGCCTATTTCACTATTCCAGAGTGTTCATTGTGTTAAACTGGTTATATCTACGCATCAGAGGGCGTATAACCCTCCAGAAAGCGATTTAAAGCTTGAAATCGAACAAGAGTTGATATGTGCCAATGATTCACATATTTTTACAAATCCCAAGTATGAAATACAATATTTCATTGGTTTGGAATTTGTTTGATGGTTGAAGTGACACAGGTGTTACACAAACACACAGTAGAGCTAGCAAACGGTAAAAGTCTCGAGGCCACGCACGTAATCAAGGGTTGTAACCTCGTCTTAGCTGGTCAGACCTTCTCTATCGATCTTATTCCTATCATTCTGGGTAGTTTCGACGTTGTTATTAGGTTGGATTGGTTATCTCATCAGCAAGCGAAAATTCTTTGCAACGAGAAGATTGTTCGCATCCCTCGTTCTAGTAAAGAACCCCTCGTGATTCGTGGCAACAAGAGTGGTGTTGTCGAAGGCATCATCTCTTTCCTTAAGGCCCAGAAGTGTTTGCGAAAGGGCCACACTGCTATTCTAGCCCTCGTCTCTGATACATCCTCGGAAGAAAGGAAGATAGAAGACATTCCTATTGTGCGCGATTTTCCTGAGGTATTTCCTGAGGAATTACCTGGTCTTCCGCCTCATCGTCAAGTTGAATTTCAAATCGAGCTAACTCCTGGAGCAGCGCCCATAGCTCGAGCACCTTATCGTCTAGCTCCATCAAAACTTGAAGAATTGTCTACGCAATTACAAGAACTCTTGGAAAAGGGTTTCATACGTCCTAGCTCTTCGCCCTGGGGAGCTCCAGTCTTGTTTGTGAAGAAGAAGAAAGATGGTACTTTCAGAATGTGTATTGACTACCGCGAACTCAACAAGGTGACTGTTAAGAATCGTTATCGTCTTCCACGTATTGACGACTTGTTCGACCAGTTGCAAGGGTCGAGCTATTACTCTAAGATTGATTTGAGATCGGGATACCATCAGCTGAGAGTCCGAGAGGAGGATGTCTCCAAAACAGCGTTCAGAACTCGTTACGGCCATTACGAGTTTCTGGTTATGCCTTTCGGATTGACGAATGCACCAGCGGTCTTCATGGATCTCATGAACCAAGTGTGCAAGCCTTACCTGGATAAGTTTGTCATAGTGTTCATCGACGATATCCTGATCTATTCTAAGAGTCAGGAGGAACATGAGCAGCATCTGAGGCTTATTCTGGAACTTCTTCGAAAAGAGCAGTTGTATGCCAAGTTTTCGAAATGTGACTTCTGGCTTCGTGAAGTCCACTTTCTAGGCCATGTGGTAAACAAGGATGGAATCCATGTGGATCTATCTAAGGTTGACTCGATCAAGAACTGGCCTGCACCCCGTACACCAATAGAAATCCGCCAATTCTTGGGTTTGGCAGGATATTACAGAAGATTTATCAAGGATTTCTCAAAGATTGCGCAACCTCTCACTTCACTGACTCAGAAAGGTGTCACCTATCGTTGGGGTGATGCACAGGAGTCCGCATTTCAGCACTTAAAAGATAGACTTTATAGCGCGCCTATCCTCTCATTGCCCGAAGGCACAGATGATTTTGTGGTTTATTGCGATGCTTCCATCCAAGGACTTGGTTGCGTGTTGATGCAACGTGACAAGGTCATTGCCTACGCATCACGCCAACTTAAGGTTCACGAAAGGAACTACACTACTCACGATCTGGAGCTGGGAGCAGTTGTTTTCGCACTTAAGATATGGAGACATTACCTGTACGGTACCAAGTGCACCATTTACACCGATCACAGGAGTCTCGAGCATATCTTCAAGCAAAAAGAGTTAAACATGCGACAACGCCGATGGGTCGAACTTTTGAATGATTAGGAATGTGTGATCAAGTACCATCCGGGCAAGGCCAATGTTGTGGCCGACGCCCTCAGCCGAAAGGATACTATACCTAGGCGGGTACGTGTGTTACAGCTTACCATCCAATCTAACCTTCCCGCTCAGATTCGCGATGCTCAGGTTGAAGCATTGAAAGCAGCGAACATCAGGGCTGAGTCCTTACGAGGATCGAGGCAACGGCTAGAACAAAAGGAAAACGGCGCCTACTATGTAAACGGACGCATCTGGGTTCCACTGTATGGAGACCTACGCGAGCTTGTGATGGATGAAGCACATAAGTCTCGTTATTCAGTACATCTTGGTTCGGATAAGATGTACCACGACCTAAAGACTACATACTGGTGGCCTGGTATGAAATCCAACATAGCAACCTATGTTAGCAAATGCTTGACTTGTGCTAGGGTCAAGACCGAATATCAGAAACCCTCAGGCCTACTTCAACAACCGGAGATCCCGAAATGGAAATGGGAGCAGATTTCCATGGATTTCGTTACTGGTCTGCCTAGATCTCAACGCGGAAACGATACCATTTGGGTGATCGTAGATCGACTGATCAAGTCTGCACATTTTCTGGATATCAAAGAAACGGATAAGTTTTCTACTCTTGCAAACATTTACCTAAAGGAAGTGGTATCAAGGCACGGAGTGCCAACCTCCATCATTTCTGATCGTGATGCGCATTTTACTTCTGAACTATGGCAAGCTATGCACAAGTCCTTCGGCTCACGTTTAGATACGAGCACCGCATATCACCCACAGACGGATGGGCAATCTGAACGCACCATCCAGACCCTTGAAGACATGCTTAGGGCATGCGTAATCGACTTTGGTAATGGCTGGGAAAAGCATCTCCCGTTAGTGGAGTTTTCGTATAACAACAGCTACCACACCAGCATCCAGGCCTCCCCGTTCGAGGCATTGTATGGACGGAAATGCCGATCACCTCTTTGTTGGGCGGAAGTTGGTGACAGTCAAATTACTGGCCCAGAACTTGTAGTAGATACAACCGAGAAGATTGCTCAGATACGACAACGAATGGCGGCAGCTCGTGACCGTCAGAAAAGCTATGCTGATAAGCGAAGGAAACCACTCGAGTTCCAGGTTGGGGATCGAGTGCTACTCAAAGTCTCACCTTGGAAAGGTGTAGTTCATTTTGGCAAACGAGGCAAACTCAACCCGCGATACGTTGGACCCTTTGCAATCATTGAGAAAATTGGCAAAGTGGCCAACAGGTTGAATCTACCTGAAGAACTCAGTGGAGTTCACAACGTATTCCACGTGTCAAATCCGAAGAAGTGTCTGTCAGACGAGACCCTCATAGTTCCCCTCAAGGAGCTCACAATCGACGACCAGCTGCGATTCGTCGAAGAACCAGTAGAGATTACGGATCGAGATGTTAAGATCCTCAAGCGTACCAGGATACCTCTTGTCCGAGTTCGTTGGGATTCCCGTCGTGGCCCAGAATATACCTGGGAACGAGAAGACCAAATGAAACTCAAGTATCCCCAGTTGTTTAAGAACAATGCAACCACTACTGAGGCTGAAGCTACTGCAGAATTTCGGGATGAAATTCCAAATCAACGGGGGAATGATGTGACACCCCAGGAAAATCAGGAAAACCACGCAACTCAACTAGCTTCCTCAGTAACCACGTGCTAAATTTCGGGATGAAATTCTCTTAACAGGGGGAGAATGTGACAACCCTCATAATTCCATGTATCCGTACAATTTATTAATGATAATTAAAGTGCTTGATGACTGTGCTGAATCACTTAACTGCTTTCTGATCACTGTGTTATACTTACATGTGCTTGTTGACATACTAGTAGTGTACAGAAAAGTTACTAAATAATCCGTTATGCTTTCCTGAGTGTTGAAAATTAAAAACGTTACAAAAATATATATATATAGAACACGTTACGGATTAATTAAGCACCTTAACGGAACAACACCGAACCGAACAACCGGACTTTACCCGGAACACAAAAATATTGGCAAACACGGTGTTTTTATTTTTCTGAGCTAGTTAGGGTCCCCGAACACCCTAACACACTTTATAAATAATAGCACATCATAACACACTAACCAACCATTTGAAACCTAACTAGAATGTAACTAATAGTTACAACCTACACCTAAGACCCCCCCCCCCCCTCATTTCCACGGTTACCATAGGTAGATCTACCCATGGATTTTCTTGATTTGTTTATTTAAGTTGTTAAGTACTTAGGAAACATTGAGACTAATGGGTAAAACAATGTTGGAAGACTTATTATATAACCACTAGATCTTCACATTCTCACATCATCTTCATCCTTCAACAAACACTTTCTCTCCTCTCTTCCCTTGTTTCAGCCGAACCCAAACCCCATCATCATCATCATCATTCAACCAACTTCATCCAATCTCCATACATACAAAGGTGTAAAAGGTCACACAAGGGAACTAGGAGCTTTCAGAAGTTCAAAGACCTCCTTCATTTGCTATTAACCACCACTTTTCTACACTCGAACTTCCCTAGTCTTGAACTAGTGGTAACAACTTAGATCTTTGCTTCTTACATCTTGTTTAGGCGGTTAAAGATGTGTAGTGATCAAAATGATAAGAAACTCTAAAAAAACCTTAAACAAGTCTTGAACATAAACTAGTCTAGTGATGAAGTGATGTTGTTATGATTCTTGTTGATTTCCTGATGATTTGCTGGTTAATATTGATGTTTGATGTTGTTGTGATCACTAAACATGTTAACGGAATCAATCGAACAGGCGTTAGAAGGTAGGGAACTAAAACAGAAAGTTGGTTGGTGTTTACAGCCAACTTCAGTTGGCTGTAACCAGACTGTAACTTAACGAAAAATGTATTTTCTGAAGTCTAGATTTATGTATTATGAAATACGGTTCTAATGGCACTGGAATCTTAATTTTTGGACTTCGTTTACTATTTTTTAAGTGTCATTTCGTAACAGCAGCTAGAGCTGCATTTTTACTGCTGAAAATATGCGTTGTGTTTTCCATCATAACTTGAATTCTGTGTAGAGTTAGATCATGAAATTTGTACTGTAGATGACCACCGATGTATTTGTAATTCTCACACTGGAATTTCGTAAATCGGACTCTCGATGAATTTTAAATAAATTATGCCATGGACTACAGTCAGAAAAAGATAAATCTGATTTCAGTCCGGAAAATGATTTTTTTTTTATAAAATATTGGTAATGAACTGGACCCCGATATTTTTACACAATAATATTTGGATCGTTTAAGACATTCTGTAAAAATTTGGGAATTTTTGGAATAAGTTAACTATTTTATTTAAATGTCCGAAAACAGCCCGGTTTTGAATATAAAAGCTGAAACGACATAAGTAGTAATTTGTGTGTCTAAATGTCGGGAATGCTATCTGTGAATGATCTAACATGTTATAGGTGTTATGTGCATTATCGTATGTTTGTTATGAGTGGGGAATGGATGGGAAGTTTATATGGGCATGAACCATTAAAGTGATGCATGTTATGTGATAGATACGTGTAGGAACTTTGTGCTCTATTTGAAAACCACTAAATGACTAACTGGTAAATTATACTAGGACGTGATTGACCGACCTTGACTGTTAGCTATTTTTGAGAGTCAAACCGAGCAACCGAGGTGAGTTCACACCCTTACTAAGGCATGGGATTCCTGGTGGTTGGGAATGGGATTGAATAACTACTTATACTATCAACACTACTAGACTACTTACTACTGTCCTCGGATTGGGAAGGGCACTTACGTAAAACCTACGTAAACTCATACTTACTACTGTCCTCGGATTGGGAAGGGCACTTACGTAAAACCTACGTAAACTCACACTTACCACTGTCCTCGGATTGGGAAGGACACTTATGGATACGACTAGTCTAGTAACATACAAAATGGGAAGCCCCCACTAAATATCATAAAGGTTTGGGAATCGAGGATAATGGGTAATACATGGTTATGAAACGAACTTACGATTTCTGATACGAACTCATTAACTGAACAACCAACTGTGAACTCGCTCAACTTTGTTGTTGATTTGTTGTTACATGCCTTGCAGGTCGATAGGTACTTATGGAGCTTGCGCGAGGAGGAGGTCGTTGTGGAATAGGGAATGTTATGTCTCGTGCCTAATAAATAAACTTTATGAACTTATGGAACTTATGTTTGGTCATTAAACTTATGAACTATGAACTTATGTTTTGGTTTCACGTTTTATGCTTCCGCTGTTTAAATCTGATCTTGGTTAACTTAAAGTCGGTTTACTTTCTTTTGGTCACCAATCGTATTGTGGTTGGTTTTATTTACTTAATAGTGTCGTTCAATATGATTGGTGGCTCGATCCTGGTCATGTCACGCCTCCAAGCGGTGACGCTCCGCATGGTGGATTTTGGGGGTGTGACAACGGCCACTCGAAGGATACTTGTTGGGCCGGAACTGATACTGGGCGTGGTGGTAATCGAGGCTATGGGAATGGTAATGGAAATCACCCGCAAGGGAATAATGGAAGAAATGGTAATTGTGGGAACGTCGCAAGTCAAGCTGTTAACCGGGGAATAAACGGAAATCAAGGCGGGAATGGAAATGGAAATGGGAATGGTCGAGGGCCAGGATGCTTCAATTGTGCGGACGTTGGGCACTTTAAGAGGGAATGCCCAAAACTGAACCAAGCACGTGGAAGAATCTTTAACATTGGCGCAAGGGAAGCGCGCCAGGATCCAAACGTTGTCACCGGTACGTTCCCTATAAACCAACGTTTTGCATCTGTTCTATTTGATACTGGTGCCGATTATAGTTTCGTATCGTTAGAATTTAAGAATATACTTGGATTGACCACTAGTAAGTTAGATGTTCCGTACTCGATCGAATTGGCGAATGGAAAACTAATTGAAACGGGAGAAGTCATCAGAGGATGCGTGATAGAACTGGGAGGGCACGAATTTACGCTAGACCTACTACCAGTCGAGTTGGGAAGCTTCGACGTGGTAGTGGGGATGGATTGGTTATCAAGCAACAAGGCCGAGATTGTTTGCCATGAGAAGACCATATGCATCCCAATGATGGATGAAGAAACAATCGTAGTGCACGGAGAGAAGCATGATACGCCGTTGAGGATTATTAGCTGTCTGAAAGCTAGAAGGTGTTTACAAAAGGGATGTGTTGCATTCTTGGCACACATCGTGGATAAAGAAGCTGCGGAGCTAAAAATAGAAGACATTCCGGTCGTAAGAGAATATCCTGAAGTCTTTCCAGAAGACTTGCCAGGATTACCGCCACAGCGACAAGTCGAGTTCCACATTGACTGGGTTCCAGGCGCCGCACCTGTAGCCAAGGCACCCTATAGACTTGCACCTTCGGAGATGCAGGAGTTGTCAACACAACTCCAGGAGCTGTTAGACAAAGGATTCATCAGGCCAAGCTTCTCACCTTGGGGAGCTCCAGTTCTGTTCGTCAAGAAGAAGGATGGTAGTTTTCGTATGTGTATAGACTATCGCGAGCTTAATAAGTTGACTATCAAGAACAGATATCCTTTGCCAAGGATTGATGACATGTTCGATCAATTGCAAGGTTCAAGTTTCTATTCAAAGATCGATCTTCGGTCAGGATATCATCAACTAAGGATACAAGAGGAGAGTATCCCGAAGACGGCCTTTAGGACTCGTTATGGACATTACGAGTTCCTGGTTATGCCGTTTGGGTTAACGAACGCACCGGCAGTTTTCATGGATCTAATGAACAGAGTCTGCAAGCCGTACTTGGATAAGTTTGTGATCGTGTTCATTGATGACATTATGATCTACTCGAAGACGAAGGACGAGCACGAACAGCACTTAAGAGCTATTCTAGAGCTACTTAAAAAGGAGGTACGCTAAGTTCTCGAAGTGCGAGTTCTGGCTACGCGAAGTCCAATTTCTTGGACATGTGGTTAATGGAAATGGAATTCATGTTGATCCCACAAAGATCGAGGCGATCAAGAATTGGGAGACACCAAAGACGCCAACCGATATTCGACAGTTCTTGGGTTTGGCTAGTTATTATCGAAGGTTCATTGAGGATTTCTCTAAAATCGCTCAACCTCTGACCGCACTCACACAGAAAGACAAGAAGTTTGATTGGGGTGACATGCAAGAAGAAGCGTTTCAGTTGTTGAAAAACAAACTTTGTGACGCACCGATCTTATCGCTACCCGAAGGAACGGATAACTTTGTGGTATATTGTGACGCCTCGCGTCAAGGGTTAGGTTGCGTGTTGATGCAGTGACAGAAAGTTATAGCATATGTGTCACGCCAATTGAAGATTCACGAGAAAAATTATACCACGCACGACTTGGAGTTAGGCGTGGTGGTATTTGCGTTGAAGATTTGGCGACATTATTTGTATGGCACACGATGTACAATCTTCACTGATCACAAGAGCTTACAGCACATATTCGATAAAAAAGAGCTTAACATGAGACAAAGGCGCTGGGTAGAGCTGTTGAATGATTATGATTGTGAAATCAAGTATCACCCAGGGAAGGCGAATGTGGTCGCCGATGCCCTGAGTCGAAAGGAAAGGATCAAGCCCATAAGGGTTAGGGCTTTAGAAATGATTGTCCATACAGACCTCTCATTGCGCATTCGTGCCGCGCAGAAAGAAGCCCTTAAAGAGAGGAATATTGAGGACGAGTATCTCCGTGAGATGGAGAAACAGTTGGTACCAAACGAAGAAGGAACGTTGTGCTTCATGAAACGAATTTGGGTTCCCTGGTTTGGTGGATTGAGAAAGGTTATTTTTTATGAAGCCCACAAGTCGCGGTACTCAATCCATCCCGGAGCGGATAAGATGTACCAGGACCTAAAGGACTTTTACTGGTGGCCAAGGATGAAAGGCGATGTAGTGATATATGTTGGTAAATGTTTAACTTGCGCCAAGGTAAATGCCGAGTACCAGAAGCCTTCAGGTCTTCTGCAGCAACCTGAAATACCTAAATGGAAATGGGAACAGATTTCCATGGACTTCATAACGAAATTGCCAAAGACGCCCAAGGGCCATGATACAATTTGGGTAATAGTAGACCGTCTAACCAAGTCTGCGCACTTCCTGCCAATCAAAGAGAAAGACAAGACAAGTAAACTTGCCGAAATATACATGCGAGGGATTTTTGCACGCCATGGAGTGCCTCTCTCGATTATCTCTGATAGAGATGGACGCTTCGTGTCAAGGATTTGGCAGTCCTTCCAAGAAGCTTTTGGCTCACAGTTGAACCTGAGCACTGCATTTCACCCGCAAATTGATGGCCAGAGTGAACGAACTATTCAGACATTGGAAGATATGCTGAGAGCATGTGTTATGGATCTGGGTGGTAGCTGGGATAATCATTTACCATTGGTCGAATTCTCGTACAACGACAGCTACCACACAAGTATTGGAGCCGCGCCATTTGAAGCTCTTTAAGGATGCAAGTGTCGATCACCACTATGCTGGGCTGATGCGGGTGATAGACAGCTTGTTGGTCCCGAAATAGTGCAAGAGACAACGGACAAGATCTTTCAAATTCGAGAACGCATCAAGGCGGCTCGCGACAGACAAAAAGGCTATGCAAATCAAAGGAGGAAACCTTTGGAGTTTCAAGTTGGGAATGTGGTTTTGTTAAAAGTTTCACCCTGGAAGGGTGTGGCACGCTTTGGGAAGCGTGGGAAATTGAATCCGCGTTACATTGGCCCGTTCAGAATCCTGCAAAGGATTGGGCTTGTAGCATATAAGTTGGACCTACCTACTGAACTTAATGGCGTTCACGATACATTTCACGTATCTAATCTGAAAAAGAGTCCAACACAAGAAACAGTGATCATTCCTGCTGACGAAGTTCATATCGACGACACGCTCCACTTTACTGAAGAACCCGTTGAGGTTACGGATTGGAAAGTTAACAAAACACGCAGGAGTAGTGTCAAGCTCGTCAAAGTTCGATGGAATGCAAGACATGGGCCAGAGTTCACGTGGGAACGTGAGGATCGTATGAAGGAGAAATACCCCCATTTATTTCCTAAGACCCCTGCAACTAGAAGCAGAGCCTAAATTTCGGGACGAAATTTTCTTAACGGGGGGAGAATGTGACAACCCTCACAATTACAGGTATCCGTACAATTAATTAATTCTTAATTTGTGCTTAATGACTGTGCTTGATTACAACTCTGATTAAACTGCTTACTGAATTCTGTTACATACATACACATGCATCACATTCTATACTGTCACTCCATTTATTACACACAAACTTTAGTGACAACAATGATGCACAAAGCACAGTTAGCACAGTGAGCGGATAACCCAGAGACATGCTGACAATGCCAGCACCTAGACAGACAATGTTTTTGAGGCCAGTATGAGCCCGGGATAGAATACTACACTGGTAGGGAGTGTAGGGAAGTGAGGACCATAAAACTGCGTCACTAGGTGATAGTTATTGTGCCCGGAAGTGCCTAAAACACACCTTAAATGCAGAATTCTGCACTAAATAACCAAAATTCAGCATTTAATAATGCTAGTAAAGTGCAAAAACTTGGCAAAATAGTCCTAGATATTTTCCAAAGTGTTGGGAATTTAATGTGTCACTAAAAGTATTATAAAAGACACTTTATGAACTAATTTAGCACTTTAACGGACAACACCCAACCAAACAACCGGACTTTACCCGGAACATAAAAATATTGACAAGCACATTGTTTTTACTTTTCTGAGCTAGTTAGGGTCCCCGAACACCCTAACACACCTTATATTATATAACACACACTAATACACTAACTTAACACTTGAAACTTAACTAAATAAGTAACTAGATCATTACAACCCAACCCCCTACCCCCCCCCCCCTTGACGGTTGTAAGATGGTGGGACACCCCCACCATTCTTTTCAATATTTTATTCAAGTGTTGTTGGATCATGAAACATATTGCATGTTGGTTAAAGATGGAATTGGATTATAAATAAACACATGAGGTTAGGACTTTCATTTCATCAAGCAACACAACAAACAACTTCTCTCCTTCCTCCTTCCTTACTTTCGGCCGCCACCATCACACCACCATACCACCACCATCAAGTCTTTTTTGAGCCATTCATACATATACAAAGGTGCAAGAGGTCCAACAAGTAAGCTTGGTGCACTCGGAAGCTCAAGGACCGCTCTAGTTTTCTTTTATCCGCCACTTTTACGCCTTGAAACTCCCCTAGCCTTGTGCTAGTAGTAAGTGTTTTAAATCTTCATCTTGTTCTTATTTTTAGTGGTTAATAGTTGAAAGAATGATAAAATATTAAGAACTCTAAAGAACATCGTCAAAGTCTTGAAGTTTAAACTAACTAGAGAAGATGTATGGTTAAATGATGTTGAGATCATGTTGATCTTGTGTTGTTATGCTTAATACATGTTGTTTGTTAGTAGAAGTAAGATGGTTCATCACCTAGACTTGCTAGATCATGTTTAAGAACATGAACTAGCAAGATGTAAAGGTTAAAGATACGGAGGATGATCAAACCGTCCACACATGAACTTTGAACTTGAATAAATATAAGTTTTCTTGAAAGATAAAGTTATAAACGTGTAGATCTAAAGATCTATGAGCGGTTTTTCGAAAGAACCAAGTGAAAGGAACGAGTTTTGTTAAAACTTGGATATTACATGAAATAAACACATTTTTAGTAAATAAACAAGTGAATAAACACTTGTGTAACAAGAAAATTTTACAAAGAAATATTTTTGGAAATCATGACTAGAAGTTGTAAATCTTCAAATCCTTTAAAGATAAAGTTCTTAAGAAACTAATCACATTTTTAAAGGTAACAAGACTCACTAATTATGCTAGTAAGTTACTACTTGCTTTTATAAATATTTCAAGTTCACAAGTTTATGATTTGTGCTCATTTTTGTCAAGATTGATGATTAGAAATTGTATATTGTTGGTTGATGATTGTTGAATAAATTTTTGAAAAGAAAATGATACGCTAGTAAGCGTGGACGCCTCCATTTACAAATGAAACTCTGGCGAAATTTTTCTAGAATTTCAACACTTAAAAATATTTTTCTAACAAGGGTTTACAAATATATTTTTAACCTTGTTTTCAAAATAAGCTTCGCCATGATTTTTATTACAAAAATGTTAAGTGCCGGAGGTTGATTTTCGTAAATATATATGTAGAACGTATATTATATACTAAAACGCTTGTGTGATTATTTGTTGATTTTGTGAACTAGATATATTATTTTTAGGGTAAAAATAATATAACTTATGATATCATGAGATTACGAGTCCAAAATAATACCAAAACTCACACGAAATAAATACTTAAGTTAAGCAAGTATTGTTGTAATATGAAACGCTAAAACGTAACTTATGTAATTTTCAGAAAAACACTCTTATACGTGTATTTTGGTAAAATATTATTTTGGAAGGTTCATGAAGTAAAATATAATATTTTTGAGAAAAATATATATATTTTGGAATTTAGATGTTTTAGACAAGTAAATTAAATATATTTGCTAAGTGGGACTTAAAATATATTTTTCGGGATTATAAATTATACATGTATAAATATCCCCATCCTTGGGAAGGAAATACACTTATAAAATAATTAAGAAGTGTGAATACGAAATAGTTGCCTAACTATTTTCCTAAATACAAAAGTTAAGTTAAAATAATTAATATTATTTTAACAAATGTAATACCAACGTAACGCAACTCAAAACACTAAACCCTAAGCCAAGGCACGGCCCATTCGTCTAATAGACATTAGTACGTGTAGGTCGTCACGCAGCAGTTCGAGTTTGAGATTAACGTTACAGGATACGCACTTCTGTGGGTTCATGTCCCCCTTTTCTCTTAACTGTTTTCAGTTTTTATACTTCGGGGGTGGAATACATGTTACAATAATTACAGACACATTTATACAAGGGTATGGTTAGCTTAAGGAGGGTATACTACTTAGATCATGTGAGTGGGTAGGTGGTACTTGGGGCCATTAATCCTCGTTGTAGGACCGAGGGTCATAAGTGATAGATCTATTTGGGTGTAGCGAGCCCCACTCCTGAGTCCGCTGAGTGGACCAGGCGGTGACTATGAGCCCGACGCACAAATTTGCTAGGTTTGAGTCTTCCTGCATCACTTCACACATATCATTGGCTTTGCAACCCAATGGTGATCTCTTTTTCCTTAATTGCTACATACCAGGGATTTTCATACATACTACAAAGGTTTATACATACTCACTTTTACATGAACTCGCTCAACTTTTGTTGATTTTTCAAACTACATGTATTTCAGGAAATTAATGGATCTGGCAAGGTATGCAATCACGTCAAGCTGCGTAGGAAATAATGATGGCATCCAGGTTTAGGAAGTGTGACCCTTGCCTGGACGGGTTACAAGTCTTAAACCGTATTCCTAGTCAAGACTTTTGTCGTGTCGTATGAACATGTTTTTAATTATGTCATGATTGTATTTGGTTTCATGTGTCAACTTTTAAAACAATGTTGTTGTGGTAACTTTTAAAACTAAATGAATGGATGACTATCACGTGTTTTAATTCATATAGCATTGTTATGATTGTGCTATGGTATTAAGAAGTCACACCAAAATAAACCCACGCTTCCGCAAAACCAGGGTGTGACAATTTTAAACTGTGAATAAAATTAAATTAAAACTGGGCTGGTCCAATAGGGAAGTGCCAGACAAATTTTGAACTGTGGGCAAAAACGTAATTTTAAACGGAGGGCGAAACCGTAATTTTAAACTGGGAACAAAATTAAAAGTGAGTTTTTGAACCGAGGGCAAAATCGTAATTTTAAGCTAGGGGCAAAATTATAATTTTATTTTGAGCCGGGGACAAAAACGTAATTTTAAACAAAGGACGAAAGCAAAATTTTAAACTGAGAATAAAATGAAATTAAAAATGGGCTGGCCCAATGGGGAAGTGCCAGGCAAGCTGCATGTCACTACTCCCTCAAGTTGTGTTTTGTGTATGTAGGAAACTAGTAGATGCCCCGCCCGCGTTGCGGGGCGATGGCCGAATAATTTTAAACCAATTAAAAAAGACTACTATAATTTTGCTAGAAAAAAATACAAAAACGATGATAAGACCGTAATTTTGGCCTCATGGCAAAACTGTAATTTTCAGGACTAATGAGCTAGTGTTAGGCAACTCCTTGACACGAAAAAAAAAATCGAGTAAACCAATCAAAACAAAAAACCTTTATAGTTTTGGTAAAAAGACTAAAACGATGGGAAAAACGTAATTTTTAACTGAGGGCCAAATCATAAATTTAATTCGGGGATAAATTGTAAACTAAATGGACCAACGGGGGAGTGCCAGGAAGTTGCCGGCACGACTCTAATTTTACACTGGGGGCAAACTTGTAATGTCACCAGGAAAACAAACAAAAATGATGGGGAAAATGTAAATTTAAGCTGAGGGTAAAATCGTAACTTGGCTGTGAAAAAAAAAACTAATGGCAAAGCTATAAATTTATACGGGGCAAAATTGGAATTTTTAGCTGGGAGCAAAAGCGTTAATTTATTTTTAAGTGGGGGTAGAAACATAATTTTGAACTGATGGGAAAATCGTATTTTTAATGGAAAAAAACTAATGGCAAAACTGTAAATTGAAACGGAGCAAAATCGTCATTTTTAACCGGGGGTAAAATTGAAATATTTAGCTGGGAGCAAAAGCGTAAATTTATTTTTAAGCGGAGGCGAAAACATAAATTTTTAACTGATAGCAAAATCGTAATTTTAAATGGGGATAAAATCGTAAATTTGTTTGGCAAATAGAAGAGTGTCAGGCAGCTGCCTGGCACTATTATCCTTGCCGCCCTTTTTGACCAATTAAATGACTGCACTATTACCGGCTTACGTAGTCAACTTATGTTTGTAGTAGTTGTAAATAAGCATTATATAGTTTTGGGCTCAACAACCCAGCCCAATATCTTTATTATATTTTTGGAATTTATCACAATGACATATGTATTTGGGCTCAACAACCGAGACCAATATCTTTATTATTTATCACAATGAAATTATGTATGTTTGATTTTAGTTTATGACAAATTAATTAATAGCTGCTTATATTAAAATTAAACGGTCTATTACTGAACTCCTAAAAAAGTTATAAAACTTTAACAAAGCAATCTCTTTTTTCAGCATCCAGAGTGGTTGATATAACTAACATGTTAATTGTCTATAACAATTGTTAGGTCACTTAGTCGATTATTTCATTTGTTTATGTTTTGCTGTAACATAATCATGCCATAAGTAGCTTTCTAGTGCCTTTGTAAGTTTTAAAAAACATTTGATTAGAGAACGAGCCTTTAAAAACCAAGTAGATTGGGGTAATACCTCGGAAATTCATGGCGAATAATATGGCAATACGTGTCCAATCAACTCTCAAATATTCCCGATAAGTTGGACGAGAGGGACTAAATATGTGACAATGTGGAAGTTTTGATGTGGAGGGGTCAAATATAACAAATTGCCAAATTTTTAGCTTTTGAAGGTCACTTACGGACCGCAAGGCATATGTCTTACGGTCCGTAAGGCATTGAAAATTATTTTGGCTTCTTAAGGTCCTTTACGGACCGCAAGGTTTATGCCTTACGGTCTGTAAGGCATTGAGAAAGACTGTGCGCGTCTGAATGTCCGTACGAATCGTAAGGCATCACTCCTTACGGTCCGTAAGGGGTGCAGCTGACAGATTCTTCTTGCTGGTATTTGCAGCCTGCTCTTGCCACCTCTCTTGCGAAATGTCACACTTTCTCTGCTTCCTCAACCTCACTAGACACTAATCTAAACTAGAGAAGCCTTGTGAATACTTGGCATCATCTCATGATCATTGTGAAACTATAAATAGATGTGATCTTTGTTGGATCGTTCTTGTGACCCTAACGAGTCAATCTGAGTAGTTCATCATCAAATACAAAGGCGGAATCAATGTAAAAGATGTCAACACAGCTTGTTCCTTTCTAATTATCTTCTTATTAATCAATCCTGAGCTTTTACACGTTCAAATGACAAACGGACAGCACCTCGGCTCATAACATATGACCATATTCCGCTCCAAATGAATCCAGCACACACATATATATAATGATCAGATTTCGCTTGAAACTGCCATTGTCCAGTTCGAGCGAAATCACATCTGTTGATTTCGCTTGAACTGTACATTAACACTTTCAAGCGGAATCATCCACTTTAACATATAAAAACCTAATTTCTAACCCTGTTGTGTGCTCGTTTATCCTATCTAGACATAAGACTCGATTAAGACGAAGTTAACAAACACTAGATGCACCAACAGACTCCCCCTTGGATGTTGACGAAGTCTTCGGCGTCGAGTCTTTAGTCTTTGTCTCTTTCCAAATTGTTTTGACATTGTAAAAGCTTCCTTCAATCTTTATCTTCAAACTTTAATCTTCAATCTCCCCTTTAAGTGTTAATCCGGAATTCTAACTCCCCCTTTCGTAGACTCCCCCTCTCGATAAGCTGAGACTGGAATTCTGATTCAAACTTTGACATTTTCTTTGCCATGGGGAACTTGACTCCTGTTTCCTGTACAATCTCTACCTAAATATAAGATATATGACAATAACAGTTTCAATTCATACTTACCATTCAATCCTCATTTGATGGTTTTATCATTGTACAGAAATCCACTTAAGTATTCAGATCCAAATTAATGACCCTGATTACTCAATTAATCTACCAAGTCCAACTTAATGACCTTGGTTGATCTAAGATAATTCACACTGACATTTGATTAACTTTTTCAAACATTTTCTGAAAATTACAAGTTTCAAGTTAATGAACTTGTTTTGACTTTTCATTTTCTCAATTAACAAGATTAGCTTCAAACTCATCATCCAGCTTAGAATCTTTCTGCATCTGCTCCAACCTTCTGAATCTGAAGATCAACTCTCCACTTTGGTTTGCCGGAAAATAAAGCAGAAATGAAAAATCTTTTTGAATTTTGAATAAAGTTCTAAACTAGAAAATGAATTACAGAAATAAAATGCAGAAAGTAAACTATTTACATACATATTTTTGGTGAGCGTGTTAGGGAATCATATCAGCTATTCGACAAGTCACAAGTACCGTTAAGCTTCAATTACATACTCATAATTAAACAATTCACTTAGATTGTCGATATACTGATCCACCTAAATTTTCACACACATTTCAATCTGTCCAACATACGGATTTAGTGATTTAAGACTTAAACTCATTCATGTGTCCCACCTCTTGAATATACTCCCGTATCCAGATCCCAATATTCAGTCTTACAGGTGAGTATACCACAGATAATATCTGTAAGGGGTTAAATTGCGAGACCGTGAGAGCTCAGGTCAGAACTTTTGTTCAGCAGAGAGATGACGGTTCGACTTTAGTGGGTCCCCTTTAGAGGATCTTTTTTACAACAGCACTGATTAGCAATTTTATTATCTCATCATTTTATGCTGAGGGCGGCGCTATTTTTCAAGCAAGCACTAAAGTATTCTCCGGGGACTAGGCCATTGCTTCCGCATTATCAGAAGTCCCGGGATAATACCCCAGATATCACTGAGTATAAAGACCTAGTATCTCAGAAAGAGGGATCTTTCAAACAATATTTCAGGGGTTACCTATATATCCAAGTAGTGTTCCCCACGAAATAAGTAAGTAAAGATTTAGGTTTATATCCCGAACAAACCAACTAAATGTGTAAAAACCTATCGGCACATCATCAGCGAGACTGTTTAAGACTTTTTAAACGTTACAATTCTTTAGCATACCGTAACTGTCAAGCCGATGTACTATCATTTTCCCTTTTTACACACGCTCTTTTCTGGTTTTCTATTGTTTTTGGATTTTGAAATATCTCATGTTTTTTTATTTATGACATTTTTTACTGTTTTTGTATTTTCTGAAAATATTACCCTACTCTCCCCCTAAATACCAAAACAAGTAAAAAATCGACAAACCATTGCAGATTGTTTTTCAACATCATCATCCACAATGTTATCCTCATCAACGCCAATAATGCCATCCGACACCGATAAAAGCTTCATACCGTTCAATTTTAGCAAATATTGAAAACGAGTTTTATCAAATGCTTTGGTATGTAAATCAGCTTTTTGCTCGTCAGTGTGGATTTTCTCAATTCGTATCAACTTCTTCTCGAAGCAATCGCGAATGAAGTGATGACGAATTTCAATGTGTTTCGTTTTAGCGTGATGAACTGGATTTTTAGTAATGTTTATCGCTGCCTCATTATCAACAAAGATAGGGGTGTTAAGAAATTGCAAACCGTAGTCACGCATCTGTTGCTGGATCCACAAGATCTGAGAGCAGCAACTGCTAGCAAATACATACTCAGCTTCACATGTGGAAAGAGCCACAGAGGTCTGCTTCTTACACTGCCAAGTGACCAAACGTGGTCCGAAAAAACTGACATCCCGCTGTTGTTGATTTAGCGTTAACTTTGCAGCATCCGAAATCAGAATCGGAATACCCTTCGAGCATGAAATCGCCTTCTCTTGGATACCACAACCCCAATGATGGAGTTCCTTTCAGGTAGCGTAATATCCTTTTCACAATCATCATATGCGAAGCTCTCGGATTAGATTGAAATCTTGCTGCGAGGCATGTTGGGTACATGATATCGGGTCTTGAAGATGTCAAGTACATCAGCGATCCGATCATGGAACGATACAACATTGCATCTACCTTCTCTCCGGTGAGATCAGGGTTTATCCCATGGTTCGTCGCTAATGGGGTGGAAGCTGGAGTAGAACCTGACATCTCGAATTTCTCCAAGATATCATGAACGTACTTCGTTTGATGTATGAAAATTCCTTTGGGTAATTGATCAACCTGTAGTCCCAAGAAGAATTTCATCTCACCCATCGATGTCATTTCGAATTTCTGCTTCATAACTCTTTCAAAATCTTTGCACAAATTTTCATTCGTTGACCCAAATATGATGTCGTCCATGTATATTTGAACTATCAGAAGATGTCCGTCGACCTCTTTGGTGAAGAGAGTGGCATCCACTTTTCCACGAATGAAGCTGTTGGCTAGCAGGTGTTGAGACAATGTCTCGTACCAAGCTCTCGGGGCCTGGTGTAAACCATACAGCGCCTTATCCAGTAAATAGACCTTGTCTTTGTGGATTGGATCGGTGAAGCCCGGTGGCTGACCGACATATACCTCCTCTTTTACCTTCCCGTAGAGAAACGCCGATTTAACATCTAGCTGATATATTTTGAAATTTTTCCACGATGCAAATGCTAGGAAGATTATGATCGCTTCTAGTCTAGCCACTGGAGCATACACTTCGGTGAAATCTATACCCTCCTGCTGACTAAAGCCCTGGACAACGAGTCGAGCTTTGTTACGAACAACAACTCCTCTATCGTCTCACTTGCACTTGAACACCCACTTGGTGTTTATCTTCCTTTGACCATCAGGCAAGTCTACTAACTTCCACACTCCTAACTTTTCAAATTGGCTCAGTTCCTCCTACATCGCATTAACCCAAGAATCTTCAGTAAGTGCCTCTTTGTAAGTCCTAGGTTCAATCTGCGAGATAAAACAACTCAATGAGAATTCAGTTTGTAAAGGAGCAACTGTAGTATAAAAACATGTAAGCCCTTGATCAAGTTGTCTTCTAGTACGGACGCCTGATTGCAATTCTCCTATTATCAGCTCCTCTGGATGGTATGAAAGAGTTCTTGGCATAACCTCGCCTTGAACATCTACCTCACCTTCCAAATTTGTGATATTTTGTTCTGCACTTTGTTCACTGACTGGAATAGATTGACTTGAAATTTGAATTTGCTCCCCCTCAGAATCTGAATCACCACGATCAAACACGGGTTTGTTCTCAGATTCTTGATTATCATTCTATGCCGTCTGATTATCATGAGCAACCTCATTTTATTGGATATCATCATGTTCTCCAGCATTGCTTGGACCTGCTTCATCGTCATTTGAAGTATGCCTTTGACGCCTTAAAGACTCAGCTGGGAATCTTTCCTGTGATAACTCGTACTCTCTCAGAATATCCAACTCATCAAAGAAATCTTCTTCTTCTTCCTCTTCTTTTTCCATGTCAAATGAATTCCACAAAGTGTCTGTTGGGATTGAACCCTACCAGAGGAACAGATAATGTAAAGCCAAAACCTGATCACAACAGTGGATTCACAATAAGCAGCTGTTTACACTAAGCTCTCCCCTTGACAGTGGTTACCTATCTGCTGATACACTCTAAGTACTGCTCAGAAGAACAACTGATGAACCAAACACTGATGAAACAACTAAAGACTGCTAAAAGACAAACACTGAGCTCTATCTACTGCTGTCTCTTAAGTACTACTGAAGACTCAAGCACTGCTCATTCAAAGACTGATCACCTCTTGAAGAAAGCACTGATGTTCAAACAATCAGTGCTTAGGCTACAACAGTGGAACGTGAACAGTGTTAGAATTGTTTTGTATTTTATTATCAATCAGTTGTTAGACATCAGTAGTTTTGTATAGACCAGTGCTTATAGGTTGTTAGGCTGTTAGATGTCACTATCATGGTGACGTCAGCTGAGGTACATCAGTGGTTTGGTTTGCTTATAAATATGACAGTACTCTGTACTGTTGTATTTGATTCGTTTTGAGTGAGTTCTTCTCCTCAATTCAATCCTTTCATCTTGTGCAACCAACTCTGGAGTATCAGGCTGAGGGGGAGTTTAGTCTGTAAGCTTGCACTGTAATCTTTTGCTTTTAATGTAATCTTTCGACTCTAAGAAAAAGCAATTGTTTATCAAACTATATTCTCCTTTGATTGTGTTTACAAAGTTTGTTATTCATTTCCGTTGCACTTAAAACTGCTCATATCTATTTGATTTGTTCAAATATCACAAACAAACACAATCATGAGAGCCTCAGATCCTAACAATTGGTATCAGAGCTAGGACAGTCAAATTCGATCTAACAATCAATTTGACATAACAATTCGGCTCAAAATTCATTGATACTAAGGTTGGTTGTATTTAGTTGAAAAACAGAGTATCGATTAAATCATGCTCAAAGTGGTTATTCAAAACTCTGTAAATCAACCAAGATGTCATATGACACACAGATTTCACACAACAAGTGAATTCATGCACAAGACACTCATGGTTTCTAGATCTGAAAACAATATCTGTTAAACTATGAGATTATTTCTTATTTTCTAAATTGATTTCAATTGTTGATGTATAATCTGTGATGTTCTCATTAAATACTAAAGTATGAACCTCAGATTAACAAAACCTATGTTCATAAAAACATTGATGTTTTGCTAAACATAAAAAGAGGGAAATTAAAACTTTAGTCATTCGATCTTATGTGTTGAAAAACAGGTTGAGATCCTCAAAAGGAACAAGTCAACTTTGTTAGAAATACATTAAGAAAATCAGGGGTCAACATAGTCCGTATCATGTGTAGTGTGAGATTGGTTGAAAGATTTGTGCAAACATGACCATGTCTCTCAAAACATTACTACAAAATGATTTTGGACTAAAATTCACAAAACTCGAAAGTGTGTTTATCTCAAAACTCTTGAAGTCAAAAGAAAAGAGTATAAACGCAAAACATTTAAGAGTCAAAGTTTAGGGTAATAATGGTCATTAAGCAACTGTGTGTATTCTTCTGCTCAAGAAAAAGGTTTTGATTTCGGTGAATGAACTCCAAAGAGGACTAGACAAATGTTCAAAAATTTATCCATGTGTCCTTATGTTTGAAATCAACTGACAAAGAAAATGGTACCAAACAGTGGTCAAAATGTATTCAAAATGTTCTACCACTGCAGTTAAACCACTGACCATTTTCATAAACTTGAGAATGATATGATTACGTTTTGTTTTTTTTTTTTTTTAAAAGGTACCAGATCCTTTTTGATGTTGTTCTCAGAAAATCCTTTAAGATTTTTTTATAAAGGATTCTCTCGAATAATCAGGATATGTTATTCATTTTTTTTTGGTAATATATTTTTAACTTTTGCTTGTTTTTGTTGGCATTAGTTTCGTTTACCTGTCAGGACATAGTACCTTATTTTTGTTGGTATTATTGTCCTCATGAATGGGTCAAAAAGGGAATGGTACATGTTCAAGATCATGTCATACTCAGGTTTGCTCCTAAATTTTTATCAAAGGTTGATTGCTAACTGTTCTTGAATTACTAGGGTACTCATGTTTTAATTGAATATTAAACGAAAATGAGTTGCCTTAGCAAAAAATTCTCATCATCTGGGGTACTAAACCACTGTCCTTCAAAATTGACATGTGGCAAAACCTTGATTGAAAATTCTCAAAACTGTTGCTGGAATACTTGTCCTTCAAATCTGTACCATTTACCCTAACCACTGTTTTGTTCCGACGTCTGATCTCTAAATACTGTCCACTGCTGAAAGTTAGCCACTGATCCTTCATTATCTTGACAAGCACTGATATTCACAATCAGTGTTCTATCCACTGATATGCTATCCACTGATAGTAAAAATCATCCACTGTTCACAATTTTTACCGTTGTAACCACTGATGCTTGATACGTCAGTGGCCCTTAAAACAACTAATCTCCATCATTCATCCATTTCATCAGTGTTTGACACGTGGTCAGTTTTTAGCCTTCAGATCATAATAACCGCTGCCACATCAGCGATCATTTTTTTCCCTAAATAAAACCCTGATCAAAACCCCAAACAGGGTTTTACACTATCGAATTGAATTCCAAAGTTCTCTTCTCAAAGCAGTTTCCAACCTTTCTTCCCAAAACACTCTCCGATTCTTCTTCATCAAAATGACGAAGTCAAAATCAAAATCAAAATCTAAACCAAAATCACCATCATCTTCAAAAGAGGTCGCTCAAACGTCCGAAGAAACCATTGAAATCCCATACAAATCACCTCATAACTACGTGGGTCTCCTCACAAAACCTACCGATAACCACACCTTCGACTCCATCATTGATACACTATCCGCATCAAAGTACAAAACTTTGTTGATAGTAGACGCTCCCATTTACTTGCAAACCCAGAGAGAGTTTTGGAAAAATGCTAAGCTTGAAAAACAAGACGGAAAAGTAGTAGCCATTAACTCCTCGATATAGGGTAAAGCATTTCAAATCACCCCACAATTAATCTCAGAGGTCTTCAAACTCGATGATCTGAAAGGTAAAACTTCTTTTGATAAAAACGAGTTAAAAGCTGATTTTCTAAAAATGGGGTATGCAGAACAATCAAAGGTAGATACCTTATAAAAAGGTTATTTTCCATCTGCACCCAGATTTTTATTTCACACACTTTTGAGTTGTGTCTCAAATAAAACAACAGCGTTTAACGAAATACCATTGAAGATTCAATGCCTGGGCTATGCTATTTTAAACAATAAAGATTACAACTACTCCCAGGAGATCTTCAATAACATGGTAAAGAATGTTGACAGCAAATCATTTCTTCTTTTTCCAAGATTTCTGAGCTATTACTTTAAACAAAAATTTGAAAAAGAGGATGAAAATTTGCCCAAACAAGGTGTCCATTTTCAAATAAAAGGATTAACAATTGAAACATTTTCAAGAATGATGGCACCAATAAAATTAAAAGCAAAGGTGCCTGAGCAGACTTTAGAAACTGCCACTGATCCTCAGGCAACTTCTGTTGAGCCCACTGCTCCAGGTGATCAGAGCAGCACAACCACTGCTTTGAAACCCACACCTGAAATTACCAAAAAGACCAAAAGAAAAACATCCAGAAAACCCACCAAACCCAAAACAAAGGCAACTCTGGAAGATGAGATCCCAGAGCAACTTCCAGTGACAAAACAAATGTCACCACAAACCACTGCTGTTACTTCCTCACAGCAGTTGGAAGAAAGATCTTAACCATTGCCTAAAACTCCTCCTGCATCCTCACAAAAGGATCAGGTTGTAAGCACAGGGACCCCACAATATGAAGCTCTGGATTCAATTGGATCTATCTTCCTCAGTCCTGATCCCAAGGACATGTCTCTTTCAACTCCCATACCCTCACCAATCATACTACCACAATCCATGTTACCTTTGTTGCATGCAACTGCTATAGCTCAGACACAAACCAGTTCCTCTCTATCACCTATCACTGAGAGTATACACCCACAAGTGACAGGGTCTGATGCTACTACTCCTGCTATCCCAGCAACAATTGAGGAGGTTACACCCCCTGAGTTACAAGTAACTCTCGGTGGTAGTTCAAGTGGAGCAGCAACTACAACTGGTGGATCAACAGATCTTCAGTTGGACAGTTGTTTCATTAATAAGACTCCCTTGAAGGCAATTTCTTCTATAGCACCTTCGATAACCACCAGTGAGTTTGTTTTAACCACTGGTACCATAAACGGATTATCAAGTGCTGAAGAGAGAAGTCCCCAGTACCAAGAACAAGGGGCATCAATGGGTGATTTTTGGGGCTCAGTTCCTAAGTCACACATTGATACAACCACTACTGGTGGGGATTCAGATGATCCTACTAATGTAGGTGATGATTCAAAATATCAGGAATTGACGGTAAGAGTTGAAAAACTTGAAGATTCAGTTGCTGAAATTAAAGATATGGTGCAAGAGATTTTAAAAGCTCAAAAAGCACAAGCCACTGCTGTTCCACCTCAAGCATCTGCTCCACCATAAGCACTTGCTACAAATGAGCTCTGGAATATCTTTCAACCTTTACTTAAACACCAAAAGCAGATGGCTGATCAGCAGCATGAAACACATGTAAAAATGCTGACAAATATGGTGGAGTCAAGATTCAAAGATACTCAAGCAGATATCAAGGCTATAAAGGCCAGCATTCAAAAGACTGTCCATGGTGAAAAAGTTCCCTCCACTATCCTGTTTATGGATAACCCCCTGGCAGATAATGCCAAAAAGGGGGAGAATGTCAAAAAGATGAAGAAAAAGGGAATTGAAGATGGTCTGTATGTTGAACCAGAACAAGCAAAACAGCCATCCAAACCACCTCAAACCTCAAAATCTTCCACTTCAATTCAAACAGCTGATACATCAGTAGTTACAAAAACTGCTGTCAGTAGCCAAACAGCTGCCATTTCATCAACACACACACCTTCAACACACACCACTCTATCACACACCATTACAACCACTGTTCCACCACCATCATCATCTACAATCATATCACCACCACTGCCTCCTGCCATAAAGCAGAAGACAGCAGATGTTACAACATCTGCTGTAATGACAACAGTGATTGAAACACCAGTTGTTTCAACCATTGTCAGTCAATCACAATCACAAACCACTGCTATCCAATCTCAAACCACTGATCCACCCAAAACATCATCAGCCTCTCCTACATTAAAAAAGAGAAGGGTTTTCATTCCTGATGATGAGTCACCACCACCATCAAAAACTACCTCACATCTTCCATCCCCTGCTCAAAAGCAGAAGACATCTGCTGACATATCAGCAGTTGTAATGACAACAGATGTTGAGACACCAGTTGTTTCAACAGCTGTTAGTCAGTCATCTTCCACTGTTAGTCAGACATCCACCACTGTTTCCACCAGTCTCATATCACAACCAGCAAAGCTCTACACCAGAAAAAGAAAACTTACCCAGCCAGATGAGGACCAATATGATCCCACTGCTGCAAAATATCCATTGGAACTCGAAGCCATAAAATATGAGATGAGGCAGTTCTACACTGATGATGATTCTTCAAACAGAAGATTTTCTTCACTCGTTGGCTTCATGATTCCAGAGGATATGGATGAGTATCTTCAGCTCAAAACAAGACAGGCTAAGATTATAGCAAAAGTTGAGTGTAAAGGTCAAAGTGATGAAGCCATTGCTGAAAGATTGGAATTTCTGCTCACAAAAGTCAATCTAATAAAAGATTTTGCACATGAGCTGAGCAAAGAAAAGGCAGAACAACGAAAAGAGGTGAGAAGAAAATTTCTTGCATACATAATGCAAGAAAAAATTTATCCTGCTGAAGAAAACCAATTTGAAGAATGGCCAATAGTGCTCCTAAAGCATGAAGTTGAAAGGATTGATAGAATCAAAAATGATCCTAAAAAGAAGAAAAATGCTCCAAATTGGAGTAAATACAAAAAGTTCATCAATGATCAAACAGCTGAGTACACGAAAAAGAAACAGGAGCTGGTGGATGCAAAAGTGGACACTGCAACTGCCATATCAAAATGGTCAAAGCAGCAAACTGATGAAGCCTATGAAAGGCTGAAGAAAAGGAAGATAACTGTATCAAGCACTTCAAAGAAGCGTGAACAAATGATGAAGCTTGAACAGCAGATAGAAAACCTCAAAACACTGTTCCGGACTACTCTTGTGACAAACCAAGAAGAAGGAGAACAGCTGACTAGTGAAGAGGTAAAAGAAAAAGAAGTTGAGTACTTCAAAGAAACCATCATGAAAATGGGTCTAAAAGAAGAGAACTCGGAAAAACTTCAAAACCTTTTTAAGAAGGTGTTAACAAAGCCTACATCACCATCTGCTTCAGAAGTTTCAGACATTGGGCCAGATCAACAAAAGAGACAGGAGCAGATAGAACAAGAAACTGCAGAAGACATAGCTGCTGCTAACAATGTTATTGAAATGGCCTTCAAAAGAATGTCTGAAAGTCTGCAAGTCTTCTCAAGGCCAATATCTCAAAGCTCATCAACAAATAAATCTCTCCCAAGAAACCCATTGGGTTCGAAAGTACTAAAGTGGATGTCTGATCAAAAGACCCACGTATTGACCTTGGTCAGATCCAATGGCGAAGTGAAGTACATATCAAGGAAAGAAGCACTAGGCCTTAGTGTTGAAGATTTGCAGGATCTCCTTGAACTTACACTGTGCCGGGATGAAGATGACACAAGTTCCAAAGAATTTGAAGAAGAATTCAAAAGAAAAGCAAGGGAACTTCTGATGAGTAATAAAGATCCAGAATAATGACAGGTTTTGGCATTATCTGTTCCATGGGGAGATTGTTGGGATTGAACCCTACCAGAGGAACAGATAATGTAAATCCAAAACCTGATCACAACAGTGGATTCACAATAAGCAGCTGTTTACACTAAGCTCTCCCCTTGACAGTGGTTACCTATCTGCTGATACACTCTAAGTACTGCTCAGAAGAACAACTGATGAACCAAACACTGATGAAACAACTAAAGACTGCTAAAAGACAAACACTGAGCTCTGTCTACGCTGTCTCTTAAGTACTGCTGAAGACTCAAGCACTGCTCATTCAAAGACTGATCACCTCTTGAAGAAAGCACTGATGTTCAAACAATCAGTGCTTAGGCTACAACAGTGGAACGTGAACAGTGTTAGAATTGTTTTGTATTTTATTATCAATAAGTTGTTAGACATCAGTAGTTTTGTATAGACCAGTGTTTATAGGTTGTTAGGCTGTTAGATGTCACTATCATGGTGACGTCAGCTGAGGTACATCAGTGGTTTGGTTTGCTTATAAATATGACAGTACTCTGTACTGTTGTATTTGATTCGTTTTGAGTGAGTTCTTCTCCTCAATTCAATCCTTTCATCTTGTGCAACCAACTCTGGAGTATCAGGCTGAGGGGGAGTTTAGTCTGTAAGCTTGCACTGTAATCTTTTGCTTTTAATGTAATCTTTCGACTCTAAGAAAAAGCAATTGTTTATCAAACTATATTCTCCTTTGATTATGTTTACAAAGTTTGTTATTCATTTCCGCTGCACTTAAAACTGCTCATATCTATTTGATTTGTTCAAATCTCACAAACAAACACAATCATGAGAGCCTCAGATCCTAACAGTGTCATAATGAAAACGCCATGAATCGCCGGGATTTTGCGGTGGCATTGTGTAGCCTTGACATTCAACATTATGTGCCTCAATAATCCGCTTCAAGCTTGGAACATAGACTCGTCTTTGTGGACTTGAGTAACCCACAAATATTCCTTCGATACTCTTTGGACCAAACTTACCAAAAGGTTCTAGAACTGTGCAGGGAGATCCAAACGGTTCTAAATACTTCAAGTTCGGCTTGCGGTTATTGATCAACTCGAAACATGTCTTGTTGAATTTCTTTACAGTAAGCACCCGGTTGAGCGTATACCATGCGGCTGATATTGCTTCTGCCCAAAAGTTAACAGGTAGCTTGGAATCAGCAAGCATCGTCCTGGCTATTTCAATTAGTGTCCTGTTCTTTCTTTCAGCTACTCCATTCTGTTGCGGAGTGTAAGGAGCACTAAATTCATGCAATATACCTCTTTCATCGCAATACTCTTCCATCTTGATATTCTTGAACTCAGTACCATTGTCACTACGTAATCTTCTAATGCGTGTTTGGTACAAGTTTTCCATCTTCTTGAAAAGCGTCACCAAACGATCAAACGTCTCATCTTTTGATTTCAGAAATAGTGCCCATGAAAATATTGAATAATCATCTGTGACGACAAGACAATAGAGATCCCCTGTAATGCTTTTGACGTTCACTGGACCAAACAGATCCATATCGAGTCACTCTAAAGGTCTTGAGACTGAATTGACTTTCTTCCCGGGGTGCGACTTCTTCTTTTGCTTTCCTTTAATGCAGCTAATGCACTCTCCTTCAAGATGAAGTCCTTTTACATTAACACCAATAACCAAATCATTGTGCACCAGGTGATTCATTTTTCGTAAATGTATATGACCCATTTTTCGGTGCCACAATTGTGATTCTTTCTCTGTTGCTCTAGACATAAAACAATGAGCCTGACCCATGGTTGTAGTTGCTACACTCATATCCAACACGTACAGATCATTGACTCTTGGTGCTCTCATGATAATCCATTCTTCGGGAACAACAAATCCTGGTTTTAAGATCAAACATTCTTTGTCTGTGAAGTGCGTTGTATACATGCGATCACAAATCTGAGATATGCTCAGAATATTGTTTTCAAGCTCAGCAATGTAGTTAACTCTTTCAAACGTGACAATCCCATTTGATAAAGTTCCTTCTCCAACTATTCGACCACCCTGATTACCTGTGAATCCCACGTAACCTCCATTAAAACCTCTAACATCATACAGTAGGGTCTTCTTCCCCGTCATGTGCCGAGAAGCTCCACTATCCATAATTCATCGTGAAACGGATCTTGGAAGCTCCTGCACATATCACAAACACTTAGTTAGAAGTTGATGCCACCCAAGCCTCTTTGGACTCAGGTAACTTGACATTAAGGTGAGTTTTTGCAATGTAAAGTGGCGGAAAGTTCTTGTCGTTCATCTTTAAGCTCTCTGCAGACCCAACCTCAACCTCTTTATATAAGAAAAATTCGTCTTTTTGATGTTGACTAGATGGTTGGTCTTTCGAAACAACTTTTTTCTCAGAAGTAACAGACTCTTGTTTTTCAAGTTTCTCATAGTAATCCAAAGGAACATCCATCTTTACCGGAGTGGTAGAAGACGATTGTTTTTCTGACTCTGAAACCTTTGGTTTTGGAACACTTGATTTCTTTTCAACCACTTTTGGCTTCCATGTTTGTTGAGGCGAAGCAACCCGTTTGTAAAACTTGTCATTTTTAGTTACCACATTCTTTATGGGTTCAGTTTTGATCTTGGTATTTTCATTTTTCAAAACCTTTTTCTCAACAACCAATGGAGCTTTTCCCTTCACTTCATCTTTCTTTCTTGAATTCATCACAACTTCAGTCTTAGGCTTCAAGTTGGTACACTTTCGTGCAATATGTCCAACTTGATTGCATTTGAAGCATGTTCGGGTGTCAACTACCCGACTTGTACCTTCAGACTGAGGCTGCGAGGCCTTCTTCTCAAAGAATTCTTCATTTGTTTTCGAAAAAATCTTAGATTCTTCATCAGAAAGTGAACTTGAACTAGAAACAAACACCTTTTTCTCAGCAAACTTATTGTTTTGAACATTCCTTTTCTGATAATTCTTACCACCCTGATAACCACCCAACCATCTATTTCGATTGTTGTTATAAAAACGCGGTGGAACAACAGGTTTCTTGTAGTAAGTTTTATCTTTTTCAAAATTCATTTGCCTTTTTGTCTGATTTAAACCTTCTACTTCAGACAAATCAATCTCAATCAATTTGAACACATTTTTTAATTTGTTCACATTCACATTCTCCAGTGGAAACTCAGAATCCGAATACAACTTATCCGATCCTACCATCTTGTACATCACAAGATGTGGTTCTTCACTTAAGTTGTTTTTGGATTTTGATTTTGGAATGTATTTATCCAAAAAACATTCATCATCTTCAGTAGTGTCACTTTCAGATTTTAAAACATTTTCAGCCATACTTTTAACAATTTCAGATTGAACACTATCTTCATTGGAAGATGAAGTGAATGTGACGTCAATTGACTCTGGAAGTTTCACTTCATGAACATCTTCCTCATTAACCAACCCGGATTTCTTCTTTGAGAAATTGTTTAGAACTGGTGGTGGAACCTGATGATACCCCACCCCGGTTCCATCAGCATATACATCTTCGCCTACTTTGTTTTTCCCGATGGGTTTGGGAACAATGTGTTGTAAAACAAAGCTTGTAGAGTTGTATGTGACAACTGGCACAAACCGGTAATTTCCGTACACTTTAATTAGTGCTTAATGACTGCAATTATATGCTTAATTGTTAGCAATGTCTGAACACATGCTAAACAAGTGAATTCATGCGCGTTGTATACTACAAAATATTGCTTTATGCATAAACGAGAGCGTTGCGTCAGAAATAATAGTAAACTCACCGGTAAGACACACTGTGTCAACAGAACTGCAGAAAGCAGTCAGATAGTAGAATTGAGGCCTAGGTGTAGGTCCGACGACAAAGGTACATTAAAACCCAAGAGTACATGTAAGGGTTTAATTTATAGACATTGCGAAAGCAAAAATAAGCACTAAAAAGCACCCGAAACGCACCTTAAGTGCAGAATTTTAAATAATTCAGCTTTTAGCACACGAATATTATGCAGAAAATATAAATTTTCAGTCAGAATATTTCCCTAAGTGTTGGGAATTGAATGGAATACAAAAAGATACTTATTAGACACTAAAAAAAAGTGTAATTTAACACTTTAACGAATCGGTATATAACCGAACAACCGGATATTACCCGAAACATAAAAATAATGCTAGAAGCATTGTTTTTATTTTTCTAAGCTAGTTAGGGTCCCCGAACACCCTAACCCACTATATAATTAATAATACATCATAAACCACTAATTTAGCACATGTTTCCTAACTAGTTGTAACTAAATATTTGAGATTCAACCAAACATACCCCTCCCCCACTTTAGGGACGGTTATAAAGAGGATCCTACTTGGAATCTTCTTTGATTATTTTATTACAATTGCTAGCTAGATATGGAACATAAGACCTAAAGGGTAATGGCATGTTGGAAGTTCTTTTATAAATCCTAGAGTTCTAAACATTCATTATCCATCCATAACTTCAAACACCTTTTTTCCCTTCCTCCCTTCTTTGGCTACGGCTTCCACCACCCACACACACACTCCTATTTTCATTCATCATCTATCCATTCCAAGGTGATACAAAGGTGAAGGATCACACATAAGGAAGCTCGGTGCTTACGGATTGCCAAGGACCTCTCCACAACGCTATTAACCACCAATTTTTCGCCTAGTTTCTTCCCTAGCCACGAGCTAGTAGTAAGTGACTCTAAACACCCTATTGTTCATATCTAAAGTGGTTAATAAGAAATTTAACGGGTAAAAATTATGAACACTAGAGATCAAAGTTTAAAGTCTTGTAAAGTATGATAAACTTGGTGGTTAAAGACTAAATAATAGTGTAAAACTTATGGAACTTGTTTTGTTATGGTTATTTATTGTTGTTGGATGCTAGTAGGGGAACGGATCGTCATCTAACCACGCTAGGTCATGTTCATGGAACATGAACTAGCACTATGTTTAGTGTAAAAATAACTAAATGACGAACCCCTTTCACTCACAAACATGAACTTGTGTAAAAACGATTTTTCTTATGAAATGGAATTCTAAACTAGTAGATCTAAAGATCTACAAGTGGTATTTTGGAAGAACCAAGCAAAAATATTAGTTTTGTTAAAACCCGGATCTTATCCGAACTAAAAGCATTTTTAGTAAATAAACAAGTGTGTAGACACTTGTGTCAAAAGAAAGATTTAACAAAGAAATATTTTTGCGAATCTCGACTAGAAGTTGTGAAACTTCATATTCTTTAAAAATAAAGTTTTTAAGAAACTAAAATTATTTTTAAAGATAACAAGACTTACTAAATGTGTTAGTAAGTTACTACAAATTTTTGTAAATATTCAAGTTCATGAAATGGAGAAACTAGTGATTATTGTTGATGAATATTGTTGGTAATTGTGGTTGATGATTGATGATGATTTAAAAGAAAATAAACACACGTTTTGAAAACGTGGGAAACCTCCATTTTTAGGGGAAACTATGTCAAAATTTTTATAAATTTTGACACTTAGAAAAAAATATAAGTTTTTAAGAAACTTATCCCCTAAAAATATACCTCAAAACATTACCAAGGTTTCCCTAATTTTTGATGATAAGAAATGGTGATTTCTTCAAGAATAAAAATGGATATTATGTATATATATTTTTGAGAGAAAAATATATATTATTTTATCACCAATTTTTGTGCTAAGTGTATATAGTATGTGTTATACGTGCTAGTGTATTAAGACTTAAAAATACACTAAATGCTCATGAGGAGTATAAACATAAAAATACACATACAACATACAAGATACATAATTCGGGTGCAAAGTGCAAAACACAAAAGACTTATATTTATTTTTGAGAAAATAATATAAGTAGGATACTTAGTTAAAAATATAGAATATTTTTAACACAGGAATATATATACACAACAGAAAGTGACTGTACTTGTGCGACGCAAGTCTAGTGACTAACGTTAAGAAAACGCGTATAGGTTACGACGTTATTTAAGCAAATCCGGTGAAGTTTACGACGCTAGGAACGCAAAGTTGTGAGTTCATGCTCCCCCTTTTCTTTAACTGTTTTCAGTTTTCATAACTTCGGGGGTGAAATACATGTACAAAAGTACAATATTTATAATTGGTATGATATAAATACAAGAAGTACACTTGGTGAGAACGAGAACCAAGTGTGACAAAATATAAGATAATAAGAAACGCACTTGGTGAGGACGAGAACCAAGTTGGATGCGTTATAAGAAATGATAAAAAGAAGCGCATTTGGTGAGAACGAGAACCAAGTATGAGGCGCTATGAGAAATGATAACAAGAAACGCGCTTGGTGAGAACGAGAACCAAGTAGGATGCGTTATGAGAAATAGTGTCACGAATAGGGTACAGAAGCACCATTAATCGTGTACATACTTAGACCGCAGAACAAAAGGTTAGATCTAACGGGTGCCTGGCAGCCACACTACCGGTCGGGGCGAGAATCGAGTAGTGCTTTTGTGTCTCAGAATATACCAATTAAATGCCTTAGGTTTGGTGACTTCCTATGTCGTGCCACATGTTAATGGCTTTGCAACCCATTAACAATCTGATGTTTACAGAAATACTGTATTTACATAAAATTCATACCATACTAAAAATTGATATATAACTTGAAGTACGTGGGGTACTCAAGAAGATTTAATTATACTTGAAGTACGTGGGGTACTCAAGAAAATGAGAATATTACTTGAGTACGTGGGGTACTCAAGAAGAAATTGAATTTATACATGTGTATGTGGTGTACACATGAAACTGAATTTATATATGAAAACTTGAATTACTCACAAACTATGTTTTCATACAAAGTATACAAACATGAAATACAAAACTGCATGAATTCACACCAACATTATGTTGACGTTTTTCCAAAACTCACATGTATTTCAGGTAACTAGGATGGATGTGCGTGTGGTCTTACTCATGCTCGTGGATGTCGCTTTGTTTATCTTTAAATAAAGTCATGACTTTTAAGACAATATGTTATCTAGTGTTGTAAACACTTGACATATGTTTTTGGTAATGTAATATTCGATGATATTTTTGAGCATGTAGTATGTTTACTCTTCGTATGCAATGAGAACCTTTCATGATCACACCTCGTGCTTCCGCCGTTGAAAGGGGTGTGACATTGTAACTGTTCAATTTCAACTGGATGCGTTCATTTTCAATTTTGGCTTCTTGAAATTGAAGCTTCAACTTCGCAATTTCATCCAGTTGCTGATTGATTAACTCTTCTTTCACTCTAAGAACACCGGTCAGTTGAAGATTTTCTTTGTCTGTCTTACCATTTCTTTCATCACAATCTTTAACCGTTCGTTTTAGCTTCTCAAAATTTTCTGAGATTTGACGTTTTTCAAGAATCAATTTTTCATTTTCTGTCCTAATTCTTTCTACGTCATTTTTATCGTTCTTGATTTTCTCAGTTAATTCTTTTAATTTGTCGTTCGAAGCTTTCAAAATTTTATCACGGTTTAAGATCTGATCTTCAACACTTCTGACTCTACTAGTCAGCTCTTCAACCTTCTTACCACTGAGGTAAGCATGTGTACTACAAACTTTGCACTCTTTCATGCAATTTTTGCAGTTGTTCTCAGATTTAGCATTCTTACCTGACACATGTGTATCATTTGAACTGACCTTATCTTTGGACTCAGTTCCAGAACTAGAAACTACCTCTAGTTCTTTTGCAGCTAGAACCTTGTCAGCCATCTTCTTTAAGTTTTCAGCGGTGAGTTCTTGTGACGTATCAATAACTCCGTCATCAATCTTCTTTGGCTCCGGTTCTTTTGCTGTCTATTTTTCCTTTTCTTTCTCAACGGCTTCTCCTCCTCCCCACCATTCTCTCTGTCTGGCTTCCTCTTCATCAGCAATTTATTTGGTGAGAACTTCAAGATCAACAGTATCTAGATCCACAGCTATATTACCATTAGGATCAAGATAACATTCTCTATCAGGATCCCATCGCCTTGCCTTCTTTGCTTCCATCCAGGTATGATAGATTTTGGCTTTCATGAAGCGTGCTGTATCCTTCCTGTTCACATACTTCACTTCTTCAGTTCTCTTATCCTTAAATGGAACAATCTTTGCTGCTGTGAAGGCATAACCAACTGCGTCTTCCTCAGGCAAAACATCACTCCAATCGTAACCTTCATCGTCATGAAAAACTGCAAGTGCCCTGGATTTCTCTTTGGGTGCCTCCTCTATCTGCTTCATCCTAGGAGGTTCTGATTTATTCTGATGATAAATCGCTCTCTTGTAATAATCCTCTCGAAAAGGATTTGCAGTATCATCAGCATAAGCATTTCTGCACTCACGCTTAAAATGACCTTTCTGTTTACACTTGAAACACATCACTTTTGACTTGTCAAAGCCTAACTTTGTAGAAGGTCCACCAATAGACTGTCTTCCTGTAATCTCCATGAAACGTTGCGCTCTTCTCACTGCACTGGCCATACACCACCTTATATCAATCAATTCCATCTCCTCAGGATCGATCTGATCGTAGTCCTCTTTTGTTAGGTTGGTGTTGCCTATCTTGCCTGCCACGAGACTTTCGTAAGATTCTAACACAGACGCTAAGAACACTACTTTGGTTAAAAATTACCTAAACAATTAAGTGATCAAATTAGTTAAGTGAGGTAGTGTGCTAGAAATATGTGTGAAAAATGTGTTAACAAAATTAGATATGAAAACAGTTTCAGGATACGGCTCAGGATATAGAGTTGTATCTATGATCAAACAATGAGCGAAAATGTAAAGGTGGACACGTGATGTACGAGGAAAGCCCTTGATCAATCTAGATCGCCGGCATAAAACCTCGGGAGCTGACAATCGTAGCTGCCTTGTTCTTCTATTGCTTCGAATATCAGGATACAGTGCAGGATGTGGTGCGGATCGACTATGTGTTACAATGTAATTCGAATACAAGTGTTGTGTGTAGTGTTTGCGATGAACTAGAGAGAAAGTGTTCAAAAATGTGTGAGTTAAGTGACTTAATCTGATCCGCCCCCATAGATTTATAGTAAAACAAACGTAACTAACTATCCTACATAACCGGGATCCACCGAATATTCCTTAGTTGAACGTTGTAGACCTGGTCTTTCGGGCTCAACGTCTCTCCTTTAACAAATACGTCCGAGTCTTGAGGAGATGAAGTCCACTTGACCGTTGGCAAATCCCAGTCTTTCACCTGCACGTGATTAATTCGATGTACCTCAGGATATCACCCAGGATGTTAGCAATATCCCCGTCCAGTATCCTGATCATAGATAAACAATAAAAAGCAGGATATTAGTCAGCATGCATACTCAGAAAATGGCCCATAACAAACACCATTTGTTGTTTAGCAGACTCTTCACTAAAATTCTGACCATTCTTCAGATCAACAGCAATGTTGCATTGAAAGAGATTCTTTGATGCAGATTGATTTGAAGTATTTGGTGAAGAACCACCATGGTAGCCACTGCTAGGAATTTCTTGATTCACTGATTTTGAACTTTCTGCTGAAAAAGCTGTCTTTGGAGATGCAGTCTTTGGGATCATACTGCCTCTGTAATACAGCTCCACATTCTGCTGATAAGATGTGTTATTGACTTTGCTGGATTTCTTGATCTCCTATTCATGGCTTTCCAGTCTTTCTATAAGCAGATCAACCTTCAAATCAGCTGGCTTTATCGTATTCTTCAACATCAATGCAAAATACTGCCAGTCTTGCTCATTTGGTAGAGCATCAAACAATTTGTCTACCAGCTCCTCTTGACTGTAAATGATGTCATGTCTAGCAAGCTCCATCTTCAGATGTCCAAATCTTTCGATCGTCTTGGAAACAGACTCGTTCTTTAAACATCCAAACAAATCAAACTATTTCCGTAACAGTTTCTTTTTGTTCTTCACTATTTCAGCACTACCAATACATTTTATTTTTAGTTTTTCCCAAAGGTCTCTCGAATATTTGTACTCGATCAGTGCGATAATATCATCACGAACAGATTGGTGAAGTAAAGCAATACACTTCTGTTCAGCAACGTATTTTTCAATCTGATTTTCTTCTAAGTTCTCATAATCATCTCTTCCCATATCAAAACCATTTTTCAAACTTCTCCAACTGGGATATGCAAACGCTTTAAGCCATTCTTCGAATCTTGTAGCCCACCGGTTGTAATCTTCAATAGCCATCAACTTGGGCGGCTTATTGTATGTTCCGTATGCACTGTCTACGCTTATAGCATCCTGAAGAATTTTCTTCGCACTCGTTGTTGGTGTAGTTTCATTCGTGTTGCTTGAAGTGCCATCTCCTGAACCACCGGTAAATGCAAACACATCACAGAAAGGATTCATAAACAAATCATCCATCTTTCACGTACCTGAAACAGTCAGCAAACACTTAGAAAATTTTTGATTTTGAAAAACAACAATTTCAAGCGAAATCAGTTGAAGCGAAATAGCTTCAAGCGAAATCAGCTTTTAAGCACGATTTCTTTTCAAGTGGAATAAGACTATTCAAGCGAAATCAGGTTTTTGAAGCGAAATCACTTATTTTGCTTAGACTTTCAAACGAAATCTGGTTTGAAGCGAAATCAGACAATCACTTTCAAGCGGAATTAGCTAAAAAAACTTATTTCGCTTGAAATCACTCGTGCAAGTTCAAGCGGAATCAAAATGACATCAGCAATTTTTATCAGATTTTGATCGAATTAAGGTCCAAAACTTTCAAGGATTAGTTAAAACTATGTTTCGCTTGATATGTGTAAGTTTTAAGCCATTTCAACCGTTAACTTTTGTTCAAATCAGAAAAGAAGGAGTAGAATTGTGAGAATCCGATGTAATCAAGCTGAATTGGTATGAACTCCTCGTCCTGAGCTCTGATACCACTTGTTGGATCGTTCGTGTGACCCTAAGGAGTCAATCTGAGTAGTTCATCATCAAATACAAAGGCGGAATCAATGTAAAAGATGTCAACACAGCTTGTTCCTTTCTAATTATCTTCTTATTAATCAATCCTGAGCTTTTACACGTTCAGATGACAAACGGACAGCACCTCGGCTCAGAACATATGACCAGATTCCGCTCCAAATGAATTCAGCACACACGTATATATAATGATCAGATTTCGCTTGGAACTGCCATTGTCCAGTTTGAGCGAAACCACATCTGTTGATTTCGCTTGAACTGTACATTAACACTTTCAAGTGGAATCATCCACTTTAACATATAAAAACCTAATTTCTAACCCTGTTGTGTGCTCGTTTATCCTATCTAGACATAAGACTCGATTAAGACGAAGTTAACAAACACTAGATGCACCAACAATCTTGTGCCTTGTAAACTTGCACCTTCACTTCTTATTCTCTAAATATTTCTTGGATAGCTTCTGGTCTATAGAGTCTTCCCTCCTGGAGTTTAAAGACTCCCTTGAACACTTGTAAGTGTTCTAACTCAGTCTTGTTTCATTTATAGGCTAGTTGATAGCCGAAAGTCAAGCAAGTTGACTTTTGCTTTGACTTTCGGTTATGACCATTTCGGTCAAACCAATGTTCGAATCGAACATGGCTACATGATCATAATAATGTAGGTGTTAATCCCCTATGAGGGCACCTTCTGAAGATCACGTTAAGTTTGTCAAATGACGGGTCAAAGTTTTATTAAATAAAAGTCAAAAACGCAGATTTTCGTAATTAACGTAAAATGAACTTCTAAGTATCAAAGCCTTAATTTTTGACATTATATCAGTTTGTATAACATATTAGGACATGTTAAATCATTTCCAACCCGTCATTTCCTATTTAAAGCTCGGTTCGCAACCGAAAGTCAAACAGTTTGACTTATGCTTTGACTTTCGATTCTGACCCGTTTAAGATAGTTTAGCTACTGATTTGAAGTTGTTATATGATCATATTATTGTATGGAATAACCCTCTGAGGTTATACCATTTGATCATATCGTTTGACGGGTTTTATGCAAGTCCACATAATATGCCTAAATAATAACTAAAATGCCCTTTTTGCGCATAGAACGATTTTGAAACATAATGAACATATAAACTGAGTTTGAAACTAATGTAACATTATATTAAACATGTTTTGGCATATTGGACTTACCATAGACCCATCTGATCACTTGATGCCGCCTATACGCGTATGGTTTACTTATATAGCATAGTTTATATAAGTTAGCCAAATCAGGTCAAAACCTTTCCAAGTTAGTTCTAATCAGAATGTATAATTGTTTGACCCATATTATACGAGTCATAGTACTCTTGAGGGTGCAAACCACATTCGATCCGGTCTCCGCTTAATCTAGCGAACCGTACCTATTTATTATAAGTTAACCGGTCCAAGTCATATGACTTGAATAAGACCCGTTAACATTCTAACGAATCATAATTCCGTCAATTCCAGACTAGACGCCTCTAGTAAATTGCGCATATATTAGTTTTTTCAATTAATGGTTGTGCTTAATATATCTTTGATTATAAAGATAAGCTCAGGTAACACTCTTAGCCTATTTTCCCTATATGGGTTTGGAATACGCTAAAATATTTCCCGTTTGTTCGGATATGGGATCAATGACGAATAATATCCAAAATCCAAATAACCAGTTTTAATTTGTTATGCTTGATAACTTAAACATTGGGGGTCAATGCGACCGTGTCCTGGATATCCACGGCTCACTTAATTGCAAGTGGCCACGACCTAAGCACGGGGTGTAGGCATTATAACAACCCTCGCAAAATTTTCTATTACCTATTCCTAATACTGTATATTATAAGAATGTGTCTTTTGTATAAATTGAATGCACTCGCCAGTATTTATCACTGATCAAATCTTTTTAAAACATGTTTCAGATTATTTACTGTGAGGAAAAGGAAAAGTGCCGCGTAGCACTCCAGCTTAAATAAAGTGGCTCAGTAAATAGAAATAAACATGTTTTCTGTAATCAGGGGATTTCCCAGTGAAATTTCTTCCTTGTTAAATACGGGGTTTGTTCTGAGACTTATAATAAAATAATTCGGTGTTTTCTTTTAAACTCTAATATTATTTTCTGATCAACGGTCCTGTTGAAAATTTCGCTGCCAAATTAAATACTACTACCACATGTTTCTGTCCCGCGGCTTCCGAACCAGTCAAAACGGGTTGGGGGCCGTGACAGAAAAGGTGGTATCAGAGCCACTGGTTTAAGCAAATTAAGTATTTGAAAAATACTTAAATTTTAGACAGGAATTTTTGTGCTTCTGTGAAATATAGTTGCAATAAATAAATTTAATTTGGAACTTTTGTGTTTCCTCATGTATGACTAACAGTATGAATGAATTATCGGAGGCTCTCCAAAACTTCTCGATACATTCCACGGACATGGAAGCTACCAAGAACCAGACCGGGTACCAGGCTGAGGCAGATGAGCCAATGGCGTTCCAAGCCCAGGAAAAACCGAAACCCAAGAAGAGAAGGAGGCTTTTAGATTGGAAAAAGGGAAGAAAGAAGAAACATGCGGCTCAAAAAGTGAAGAAAATTCTTGAACCAAAAGGAAAAGAGATTGTGGGAGAAAGCTCTGGTCAGGCTCCGGCACTACGACCCTGGGAGGAACTAGACAGGAAGCTGGAAAATTGCGACCTTTTTGTCCCAGCTGATGAAAACCTTATGAATTTTCCCGCTCAAAATGAACTTCCTATAAACTTGGAACCTGCCATCCCTGAACCTATTGTTAACCCACTACCCCTGCCTGATCCAATTGAGGAGTGGTGGACCAATGATTGGCATTTTCAAAATCTCATGAACAATCCAAACCCTTACTACCCACAGTTTGAACCTGCACCTGCTACCTTTCCACCTATGAATCCAGAAAATGTTGCTGAGTTGCGCGATTACGGCGAATAGTTGGTGGAAGCAGGAAACAGAATCCGAACCGTGGGTGAAAATCTCGTCTGGAAATACGACGTGCGGGAGTTCAACTTTTGAGGCAGATTAACAATAATATAGGTGTTTGTGTAATAGTAATATGTTGTAAAATAATAATAATAATAATAATAATGATGATGATGATAATAATGCATACTAATATACATATCATCTACTAAAATAAAACATATGTAAATATATGGTTTGTACGGATGCATATATATATATATATATATATATGTGTGTGTGTGTGTGTGTGTGTATAAACGTCACAATAATCGACAATTTTGGCTATATGTGCTGACTTAGTTGTGTTTGTGGTTGCTATATTGTGTTTGATTGCTACCTATTTTATGATATTAATTGGTGTGTATATCTATAATTCAGATGGCAAACGTAGTTAACCACCCGACAAATGAAGTTAATCAATCGGAACCAAATAATCAGGAAAACTTTCTAAATAGAGAAGATATAGAAAACATAGTTGCTCAGGGTATAGCCAACACTATCCCAGCAATCGTCGCAGCTGTTAAAAATACAGTCGAACCTTCCAAAGCCGACAATAGTAAACGCACCCGTGATGATAATTTCAGTTATAGCATGAATGGAAGTAATAATAATATAATTCAAGCCCCATTGGCTAAGAAAATGAAAGTTGTAACAACTGGTTGCACTTATAAAGAATTCCTCACCTGTAAGCCAACCGAATTCGCGGGTAATAAAGGAGCAACTACAGCACTATGATGGCTAGAAAAGACAGAAGCTGTGATTAAAATAAGTAAGTGCGCAGAAGAAGACAGTGTGATGTATACGTCCCACCTTTTCAAAGAAGAGGCATTAGAATAGTGGAATACGGTGCTACAAGCTAAAGGAAGTGACATGGCTTATGCCATGAGTTGGGAGGAGTTTAAGGAACTGATAGAAAATAAGTTATGTCCTTCTTATGAAAAGGAACAAATGTCAAACCAGTTCCTGAGCCACAGAATGGTGGATGTTAAATCCCGTGAGTATACATCGAAATTCTTCGAGTATGCAAGAATAGTACCGACTCTGGCCTCGCCAGAACCTGTACTTATTTATCGCTACATTTGGGGATTGATTAGCGAGATTCGTGATATAGTCAAGGCTACTAGACCCCGAACTATCGACGATGCAGTCGAATTGGCCAATACCTTGACTTAGGGCTGGCATATCGTGTATACCCGTACACGATAAGACACGACACGATAAGACACGATACACGAAATCCCATACACGAACACGACACGATAACTTATCGTGTCCATTTTTTCAAACACGAACACGACACGATATACACGAAAATTACCTGTTAATACCTGTTAACACGACTGTTATACACGAAAATTACCTGTTAATACCTGTTATCACGAATAAAAACACGAACACGACATGCTATTTGAGAGTTACAAAGGGAGTTTAGGGTTTTATTTTATTTTTTTGAATTGAATTAGGAATGAAAATAGAAAGAAATTAAGGAACCCACACGCACATGGCTGACGAGTTTTATTTAATTTAATTTATTATCGTGTACTAACAGGTATTAACAGGTAAACAGGTATTTAACCTGTTTATACACGAAAATTAACAGGTAATCTCGTGTCTACATGTTTGGTACACGATACCTGTTAAGGCCATACACGATACCTGTTAACTTCGTGTAAGTTCGTGTCGTGTATTCGTGTAAAATTGCCAGCCCTACCTTGACTGACAGATTGGTTCGTACGAGAGAAGAAAATAGGAAGAAAGAATTGGCTCAGAAAATTACCCAAGATTTTCGTTTGGGTAATAATAACAATCCCAAGAAAAAGGGATCCGGACAGTCTTCCGCACCACTATTTTGCAAAAGCTGTAAAAGGAAACATTTTGGAAAATGTAAGGAATATTGTAACTTCTGCAAAATACCGGAGCATCGAGAGGAAGATTGCAGGAAGCAGGGCATTTTAAGCCAAATTGCCCTAAATTAGCCAAGACAACTGACAACAAAGCAAAAGTGGCCGATGGAACTAATAAGAAGAATGCAAGAGCTTTTCAGTTGACGACACAAGAAGCGGATCTGATTCCTGACGTGATAGCTGGTACGTTCCTTGTCCATGAAGTTTATGCGAAAGTATTATTTGACTCTGGTGCAAACCAAAGTTTTATAAATACTTCTTTCGGCCAAACTCTTAAGCAACCCTTAACCAAACTTAGTCAAGTTTATACGGTAGAAACGGTAGAAGGAAACCCTATCAGTATAGATAAGGTACTTCAAGAAGGAAAAATAGAATTATCTGGGCATAAGTTCTCAGCAAACCTTCTACCTATGAATTTAGCAGGATTCGACGTCGTGTTAGGAATGGATTGGTTAGTAGCCAACCATGCCCGAATCCTATGTGATCAGAATTCCGTAGAAATTCGTACGCCAACAGGAAAAATAATTCTGATTACAGGAGATAAGCCACGCAAGTCAATGAAGTTCATTTCAGTAATGAAAGTCGCTAGTTACGAACAAAAGCAAGGCATAGTGTATATGATTTCATTGATCATTAACACTAAAAGTAAGGAACTTAAGGAAATTCTAGTAGTATCAGAATACCCTGATGTATTCCCAGAAGATCTACCTGGATTACCACCAGATAGGGAAGTAGAATTTAGAATTCATCTAATACCTGGAACTGCTCCAATAGCTAAGGCACTTTATCGCTTAGTGCCAACAGAGATGTTAGAACTGAAAAGGCAATTAGATGAATTATTAGGAAAATGATTCATACAACCCAGTTCATCCCCTTGGGGAGCACCGGTGTTGTTCGTGAAAAAGAAAGATGGGTCAATGCGCATGTGTATTGATTATAGACAATTAAATAAGGTTACTATTAAGAATCGATACCCATTACCTAGAATTGATGATCTTTTTGATCAACTTCAAGGAGCTAGGTATTTCTCTAAGATAGATTTGCGCTCCGGATATCATCAGCTGAAAGTATAGGAAGAAGACATTCCTAAAACTGCTTTCGGAACTAGGTACGGTCACTACGAGTTTACAGTCATGCCATTTAGGTTAACAAATGCTCCTGCAGCATTTATGGACATGATGAAAATGATCTATAAACCGTACTTGGATAAATTTATAATTGTCTTTATTGACAATATACTTATTTATTCCAAAAGTCAGGAGAGCTCTATGAACACTTACATGCACTCTTAACCCTGTTAAGAAAAGAAAAGCTTTACGCCAAATTTTCTAAGTGTGAATTTTGGTTACAAGAGGTGCAATTTCTAGGACACATGGTTAATCATGAAGGCATTCACATAGATCCTTCCAAAGTAGAAGCCATCACAAATTGGAAAATCCCGAAGTCAGAAGTTTTCTAGGATTAGCTGGATACTATAGGCGTTTTATCCGAGACTTTTCTAAGATAGATGTTCCATTAACAAAATTAACCTGTAAAACTGTTAAGTTTGAATGGGGACCTAAGCAGGAAGAAGCCTTTAGAATTCTAAAGCAACGTTTAACAAATGCCCCAATTCTTACCCTGCCGGAAGGGACAGAAGATTTTGTAGTTTACTGTGATACTTCTAAGCTAGGATTAGGATGTGTGTTAATGCAACGCAAGAAAGTGATCGCGTATGCGTCAAGGCAATTGAAAAAGCACGAGGAAAATTACACAACTCATGACTTAGAATTAGGAGCAATAATTTTTGCCCTTAATATTTGGAGACATTATCTGTATGGTAGTAAGTTTACTGTCTTTACAGATTATAAGAGTTTAAAGTATATTTTTGTCACACCCCTTTCTAAGGCGGAAGCATTTCATAACTGAAAACATGGTTTAAGTGTTTACATCACAAGACAACATATTGTCTGAAAAGATTACAACTTTATTCAAAGACAAACATAAACAACATCCACGAGCAAGAGTAAGACCGCGCGCACATCCACTTTAGTTACTTGAAATACATGTGAGTTTTGGAAAAACGTCAACATAATGTTGGTGTGAATTCATGCAATTCTTGTATTGAACGTTTGTATACTTTGTATGAAAACATGGTATGTAATTTTGTATGTATCTAGTATTTCTGTATGTATCAGGGTTGTTAATGGGTTGCAAGGCCATTAACATGTGACACGACATAGGAAGCATCCAAACCATAGGCATTTTTCTAGTTGTCGATTCACGACTGAGACACAAAAGCACTACTCGGTACTCGTTCTCACCAAGAGTGTGGCTACCCGAAAACCCGTTAGATCTAACCTTTTGTTCTGCGGTCTAGGTATATTGTTGATTAATGGTGCTTATGGTACCCTATTCGTGACTCGATTTCTCGTATCATTTCTTAATTCTTGTATCCATCATACCATTTGTAAATATTGTAACATTTGTAACATGTATTTCACCCCCGAAGTTATAAAACTGAAAACAGTTAAAAGAAAAGGGGGAGCATGAACTCACAACTTTGCGTTTCTTGCGCCATAAACTTCACCGGATTTGCTTATATAGCGTCGTGACCTATATGTGTTTTATTAACGTCAGTCACTAGACTTGTATTGCATAAGTACAAGTCACTATCTTTTATGTATTATTTGTGTGTTTAAAAAAATAATTTATATTTTTAACTATGTATCTTACTTATATTATTCTCTCAAAAATAAATATAAGTTTCTTGTATTTTCCACCCGAGTTATGTATTTTTTCCAAAACTTCATTTCATGTTCATAACTTGTCCAAGTTATTTAATCTATCAAGTAATATATTTTTCATAAATATATCGCTTGTATTTGTTTATGTATGTTGTATGTGTATTTTTGTATGTTCACTCCTTAGGAGTATTTAGTGTATTTTCAAGTCCTAATACACTATTACACATAATACATACTACATACACTTAGCACACAATTTGGTGATAAATAAATATATATATATATATTTTCCTAAAAAATATACATACTTAATACCAATTTTTATCTTGAAGAAATCATCATTTCTTAACACAAAAATTAGGGAAACCTTGGTAAATATTTTTAGATACATTTTTAGGGAATAAGTTTCACCAAAACTTATATTTTCTAAGTGTCAAAATTTATAGAAATTTTGACAGAGTTTCCCCTAAAAATGGAGGTTTCCCATGTTTTCAAAATATGTGTTTATTTTCTTTTAAAATCATCACAACAATCAACAACTCATTTAACACTACCGAGTGTTAAAATCAGGTAAATTATACTACATCATGAACTTGAAGCTTTGTAAAAACTTGTAGTAATTTGCCATGTTATTTAGTAGGTTTAGTTACCCTTAAAAACATGGTTATTCGTTTGTAAATTTCTTTATTAAAAGATCTAGTCATTTACAACTTGTAAGATGATTTTTCTAAAAATACTTCTCTTGTATTTTTCTTGTTACAAACATGTTTCTATTCTTGTTTAAACACTAAAAATTATTATTAGTTTACTTAGAAACCATGACTTTGTAAGTCTTTTAAATAAACTTGGTTTCTTGAGAAAATTATTTTTGTAATCATCTATTTACAAGAATTGTATTTTGTTTAAACCATCTTTACATAAGAAAACCCATTTCATTATTCAAGTTCATGAAGACATAAAGTATGAAGATCTTGGTCTTTCACAAGATCACCACTTTAACTCACTAGATCATGTGTTTAATCACAATCTAGTAGGCTCCATATGATGGCTAACATCACCAACACTAATAATAAATCAACAAGAAGCAAATCAACATATTCCACATGTATTCTTATATTTTTAAGCTTATGTTAAAGTATCATGATCATGTTCTTTTGTGTTCATTAAGTTTATCATTGTTCATCATCTTTTATTCATCAAAATAGAAGTAAACAAGTTACAAGGAGCTTACTACTAGCACAAGGGCTAGGGAAGAACACTTGGAGATGAAGATGACAAATGGGTTGGGAATGGAGAAGGTTCTTCAAGATCTTCAAGCTTCAAGCTCCATGTACCACCTTCTAGTACTTGAAATAAGCTTGAAAATGGATGGATGGTGGTGGCAAGGTGGTGGTGGTGGTGGCGGCCTTAAGGTGAGCCGAGAGGGAGAGAGAGAGTAAGTGAGATGGAGTGTTGAGTGGTGAAATGAGGAAGATGAAACTTATAATCTTTTCATATCTCAAAAGATCCTTACAAAATCAAATAGAATCCAAGATATATCAAAATAAATCTAATGGGATATTGTAGGATTTAGCAAATATTTGGTGGGGCCACTATCTTGTGACCATAAATCACAATGGGGGGGGGGATGTGTAAATTCCAAATTTCTAGTATACATAAATAGGTTAGTTTCAAATGGAAAGTTTAGGGACTTGATGTGTTATTATGTTATAAGGGGTGTTATGGTGTTCAGGGACCATAACTAGTTCAGAAACATTAAAACAACGCTTCTAGTAATATTTTTATGTTTCGGGTAATGTCCGGTTTTTCGGTTAAATACCGGTTCGTTAAAGTGCTAAATTGCACCGTTTAGTGTCCTTTATGTATCCTTTTGTAATCCTTTTAATTCCCGACACTTAGGGAAATATTCTAGATGATAAAACATGAATTCTGCATAATATTTTGAGGTTATAAAGCTGATTATAGCTGAATTCTGTAAAATTCTGCACTTAAAGTGCATTTCGGGTGCTTTTTAGTGCATATATTAGCTTCCGGAAAGTCTATATGTTAACCCTTGTATGTACTCTTGGGTTTTAATGTATTCTTGACATTGGACCTACACCTAGGCTCCAATTTTATTGTCTGACTGCTTTCTGCAGAATTGTTGACACAATGTGTCTTACCGGTGAGTTTACTAGTATTTCTGACGCAACGTTGTTCAATAATGCATAAAGCAATATATTGTAGTATAAAACATGCATGAATTCACTTGTATAGTATGTAATCAGACAATGTTGACATTTAAGCACATAATTGCAGTCATTAAATAATAATTAAAGTGTACGGAAATTACCGGTTGGGTACCAGTTGTCACAATTTTTGGGCAAAAAGAATTGAACATGAGGCAAAGAAGATGGATGGAAATACTAAGTGATTACGACTGTGATATTCAATATCACGAAGGGAAAGCAAATGTAGTAGCAGATGCCTTAAGTCGTAAGTACCATGAGAAGCAAAGACGGGTTCGTGCTATTAGATTGAACCTGCAATTAGATTTAATGGAACAACTGAAAAGTATTCAAGAAACAACAATCAAAGATAATGCTGAAGGAATGAAAGGAAGGATAAAGGAATTAGAACAGGGAACTGATAGAATTTTGAGATTCCATAAGAAAAGAATTTGGGTACCTAGACAAGGAAATCTACAAGCTAGAATATTAGAAGAAGCCCATAAATCTAGGTATACGATGCATCCTGGTAACAACAAGATGTATCAAGACTTGAGGAATAAATTTTGGTGGATAGGAATGAAAAAGGACATAGCTAGTTACGTTTCTAAGTGTTTAACTTGCTCACAAGTTAAGGCAGAACACCAGAAACCTTCAGGTTTACTTCAGCAGCTAGAAATGCCTGTATGGAAATGGGAATTAATATCAATGGATTTTGTTACTAAGCTACCTAAAACAAGAAAGGGTAACGATGCAATCTGGGTGATTGTAGATCGATTAACCAAATCAACTCATTTCTTACCAATGAAGGAAACCTTTAGTATGGAAAGACTAGCTAAGTTATATGTGGATGAGGTAGTATCACTACATGGAGTTCCACTCTCCATTGTATCAGATAGGGATAGTCGTTTCACTTCACATTTTTGGACAAGTTTCCAATAAGCAATGGGGACACGATTAAATTTAAGTACATCATACCATCCCCAGACTGATCGACAAAGTGAGAGGACGATTCAAACCTTAGAAGACATGCTAAGGGCATGTGTTATAGATTTCGGTGGAAATTGGGACGACCATTTACCATTAATAGAAATCTCCTATAACAACAGTTATCACATAAGCATTAATGTTGCCCCATTCGAAGCTCTTTATGGACGGAAGTGTCGAACTCCAGTAGGTTGGGCAGAAATAGGAGAAAGTCAATTATCAGGTCCCGAGATTGTGCAAGAAACCACCGATAAGATAACTCAAATCAAGGAAAGGCTAAAAACGGCTCTAGATCGCCAAAAGAGTTATGCCGATAATCGACTTAAGCCGTTAGAATTTCAAGTTGGAGATAAAGTACTATTGAAAGTTTCTCCTTGGAAAGGAGTGTGCGATTCGGTAAGAAAGGAAAATTGAATCCAAGGTATGTAGGACCATTTACAGTTATCGAAAGAATAGGACCAGTTGTATATCAATTACAACTACCAGAAGAATTAGCCAATGTACATGATGTATTTCATGTATCCAACCTTAAGAAATGCTTATCTGATGAATCACTGGTAGTACCTCTCCAAGATATAGAAGTAAATGAAAAGTTAAAGTTTGTGGAGAAACCTCTTCTAATAAAAGACAGAAAGGTCAAGAATCTCAAACACAAGAGATTAGTTCTGGTCAAAGTAAAATGGGATTCAAAGAGAGGACCTGAATATACCTGGAAGCTGGAATCAGAAATGAAACGAAAATATCCTTACCTATTTCAGTAAATCTCGAGGACGAGATTTTAAACAAGGTGGGGAGGATATAACAACCCTCGCAAAATTTTCTATTGCCTATTCCTAAAAAATGTACATTAAGAAACCCTAATTGAAACTCCCAAGTGGTGCGGTGCGACCCGAAATTTTAAAAACGGACGAAACCAGTAACAGGGCCCCCTAAACTCAAGGGGGGATCCCCTAAATGGTCTGTACTTCACAAAAACGGGAATAAAACACGTATTTTCGAAAATTAACAACACATCCAGCTATACCCGACACCAGGCTACCCTAGCCTAGAAGGGTCGCCATCGCGATACGCGCCAGGGGCTAGGGGAGCCGGCGTGACACGCGGGGGAGTCCAAAACTCAGTATAAATCCCGGGACTTGGCACTTAAACTGTTTGCTTGTTACGACGTAAAAATTCGTTTCGTACGTTGATATATACTCTATTTCTTTCAAACAAATACAACCCGAGTCTCGACATTCTGCTACGATAACAGGGTAATAACTCGATCACTGCTACGATACAATATCCGATCGATTAAAACCGATCCGATGGATGTTTAAGTGCTGCCTACATTGGGCTATACTTTGTCATTCGTCGTGAGGGTTTCGATCTCGTGAATTATCGTAAATGTTGAATTAAGTTACTAACATAGTTTCGTTTGCATTATATTTAATTAGGTTTATCAAGCTTAACCAGTAGGCAGACTCTGACAAGTTTAAATCTGCAATGTGAGTCATTCTATTTTTAGTAAATGTTTTCAAAACCCTGCTTGTTTTCGAATTTGTAATTACAGTGATTAAGTCTTTGTAATCTACAATTACTGCCAGTATGTGGGGTTATGTATACACTACTTGGTAATCTTCACCATTGGACAACGGGTTAGCCAATGTGTGATATGACCATAGTCACAGATCCGGCCAAGTGACAAATACCGATTTGGGGTAATTGGTTGATATAAACATTGCAATAGCTCTTAATACTGTATATTATAACAATTTGTCTTTTGTATAAATTGAATGCACTCGCAAGTATTTATCACTAATCAAATCTTTTTAAAACATGTTTCAGGTGATTTACTATGAGGAAAAGGAAAAGTGCCGCGTAGCACTTCAGCTTAAATAAAGTAGCTCAGTAAATAGAAATAAACATGTTTTCTGTAATCAGGGGATTTCCCAGTGAAATTCCTTTCTTGTAAAATACGGGGTTTGTTCCGAGACTTATAATAAAATAATTCGATGTTTTCTTTTAAAACTCTGATATTATTTTCTGACAAACGGTCCTGTTGAAAATTTCGCTGCCAAATTAAATACTAATACCACGGGTTTCTGTCCCGCGGCTTCCGAACCAGTCAAAACGGGTCGGGGGCCGTGACAGGCATACACCTGACAGACGCTATTATGCTATTATACTTTTATTAAAAAGTGGTGTGTCGGTTAATCATGTATCAGAGTTTAGTTTCGGGCCCCATATGTATTGACAAGCATGTAATACTGGTAACAAAAGATATAGTTTGTCCCAAGTTATTTATGAAAATGATATAAAATGGTTTTGAAAAGATTTTCAAAACGTGTCGGTTAATTGTATTTACTAGTGAAAACTGACGTATTTTCAAAAGACAAAGCGTAGGTTAGCAAATATGGAATAGGCTGGAGCTGCTCGGTAAATGCATATTGGAATTTGCGACTCCACGCAATGACTAGTAGTCTTAATATTCATTTTTGAAAATTTCAAATTATCTTTTATTTTCTTTTCACAATTATTCAAGCGTTTGTCTGGACATTTAGTTCGAACTTTATTTGATCTGTCCGAAATCAACAAAATATTCTTAATGGTTGATAACCATATGGCAAAACCTAAATTATTGACAATTATAATTGGCAGTTGTGACAATGTGGTGCACACTGGCCGAAAAGGTGGAGGAGATATCTCCAAGCCTTATAGCCCTATGGTCGAATGAGACCACGACTAATAATATTATCAAACCATTAAGACATAAATTCTTATTACCGGAAGTTGTGACAATGTGGTGCACACTAGCCGGAAAGGTGGAGGAGATATCTCCAAACCTTATATAGCCCTATGGTCGAATGAGACATGGCTAATAATATTATCAAATCATTATGACATAAATTCAATAATTATCTCCATTTGAGTAGATGGAGGAGTTTTATGTGGAATAAAATATGAGAGTGTGTGTATATATAGGATGGATTATTTGATTTTTGAAATATTACCGTTGCATCAACGGTTAGATGGCACAAATCCCCACAAATCAGGCTCATGAATGCTTACTATTATGCTGGCGAGGCATCAATAGCGCCTCACCCATGGCGCCCACGGCTAGAAAGTTTTTTTTTACCGAAGTAAATGTGTAGCTTCTTAGAAAATGGAGCCGAAGTTACTGAAAAAAACTAGATAATCTATCTATATTTTATGAATCAAATTATGCATTAGGTAGCGCCTCACTTTGCCCCTGTTGTTTAATCGTCCCCGCTGAAACTTGCTGTTGAATCGTCTATGCTGAAGCCTGCTGGAATCGTCCCTGCTGTTAACTGTTTGATCGTCCATGCTGTTTGACTGAACTCGACGCCGTTGATCGGCGTTGACCGATTGGGTTGACATAATTTGTAAATTTTTTTGTCCTTTGATATCTTGTTTAGTGAGTTTATGTAGAATCATACTTTGTATATTTGTTAGGGTTTATGACAATATTTGTTAAGGTTTAAGACTAAATTAATTAGGTATTTGTTTTACTTTATTTATTAGCGTTTTCTTTATTATTATTGTATGGTTGCACGATAGAAAAAATTTAGGATACCCCTAAATTAATGGGCTAGCTCCACCACTGGGTACGTATATACGTGCTTATGATTGTGCTGATTTGTTGGGCTTTTGAGTATGAAGTTTGTTTAGATGGGTCATATGGGCTTATGTGATAAGATTCATATGGGCTTTTGTGGAAGATTTACTATCGAAAGGTGTGGTTTTGGTATGGAGGTTTAAACAGGTGGTTTGTGCTTTGTGTTCATTAGTTCTTTATCGAGCTAATTTGGCTCGAGTTCGAAGAGTCGTATCAATGTTTAAGGCGAATTTAAAGTGAAGGTGTATTGCTCCTATGAATCTCGATCTAATTTAGTTTAAGTACCTCACTCATTTACTCGTGTATATTTGTTTTGTAGTATTGACAGTTCAACATCGTATTATTTAAGACAAGTTGCTATTGTTGTTTTTTTTTTCTTTTACACCTTAAATCCATCTAGGGTTGTTCATGAGCCGAGCCAAGCCAAGGTAAGCTCGGGCTCGACTCGATTATAAACCGAGCTGGCTCGGCTCGGATTTGAAACCGAGCTGAAAATTTAAGCTCGGGCTCGGCTTGGTTTTAAACCGAGCTGGCTCAGCTCGACTTGGTTGGTCTCGATTTTAAAAAGAAAAATATAATATATAACTCTCAAAATTCAGTAGCCTAAAATATTATTCAATACTTCAAAAAAACATATTCAAAATAAGTTTATCCTAATACATTACAAGCCAAAATTATGTTCAACAACGAAAAATAAGTTTTAAATTTCAGTGAAATACAATATTAGTTCATTAGCAAGGTAATTAAGATTCAAATATGTCATGGATATCAAATTACAAGCCTAAATACATATAAATAAGAGTAAATTACAAAAGTCGTCATTTATCTATGTCACTTATTACAAATTGTATCCTTTGTCTTCAATAATTACAGAAAACGTACTCGATGTTTGCAAACCCTTGCAAATTATGTCCTTTAGCCCTAACTCAGTTAATTTTTGTGGTTAAATCTGACCAAATAGACCCCACATAACGTATTTTAGTGGTTAAATCAGACCAAATAGACTCCACATGAGAGTAAAATGACCAAAATACCCTCATGCGGGGTCCATTTGTGTCAGATTTCACCACAAAAAATTAATTGAGTTAGTGTTAAAGGACATAACTTGCAAGGGTTTGCAAATATCGAGTACGTTTTCTGTAATTATTGAAGATAAATGACACAATTTGAAATAAGTAACATACATAAAGGACGATTTTTGTAATTTACTCTATAAATAATAATAAGTTTTTTTGTAATATATTATAATGTATATAAAAATAAATATATTATAAAGAAAATAATCTGAACTAAGCTGAGCTGAGCTACCAAGCGAGCCAAACCGAGCCAATTCGGCTCGTTACGAGCCGAGCCGAGCTGGCTCACTTTCTAACCGAGCCGAGCTGGCTCAGCCCACTTTCAAACCGAGCCATATCGAGCGAGCTTTTTCCGAGCTAAATCCGAGCGAGCTCCGAGCTACGAGCTTTTTGAACAACCCTAAATCCATCCTTAACAAATTGCTATTGTTGTTTTTTTTCTTTTACACCTTAAATCCATCCTTAACAAGTTGCTAGTGTTGTTTTTTAAGCGAATTTCTTTCGCACCTTAAATCCATCATTTGCAAGGATTGAACTCACAACTTCACATTTGTTAAGGGGGACATCATACAACTAAATCATTAGGTTATGAATCAGTTGCTATTGTTATTAATTTATGTTTTGAAGTTTTTAAACAAGTAGACATAAAAGGTCAACGAAAGTGTGAAAAAACAAGTCAACCCGTCAAGTCACAAGCTGGCTCAAGATAGAGCCGAGTCAAATACGAGTTTAGTTTCTGGCTCGGCTCAGTTGGTAAGGAAGTGAAATCAAACCAGCTCCATTCATATCATCTGGAGCCCCAAGTTGATGTTTAATATTTAAATAATAACTAGAATTACAACCCGCCGCAATGCGGCGGGGATTCTTTACTTATAACTAAGTTGATTCAGGACTCGCACGTTATGTTGAACCTGTGAAACGGGAAAAAAATAGACGGTGTAAAAACGTTCACCCATACACGAACGTTGCGTCGTGTTAACTCGCAAAATTTAGAACGAAACGTAAAAACGTTAAACCAAAGACACACGTTGTGATGTGTTAAGTCACAAAATTTAGAATGAAGCATAAAACGAAAAATGAAAACTATAAAAGACCAAAGTTGAAAGTAAAAAAAGTTGTGAGGATAGATTGCAAAAGATAAAAAGTTTTGGGATAAAAATACAAAACAAATAGTTTAGGTTAACAGTAATTTATGAAATACTTTTTGGTGAAAAGTAAAAAAAAAATCAATTTTTTTTGAAAAACCCCCAAAGCCAAAGTTACAACAACCATATGCATAACCATTTTTTCTTTGAAAAACCCCAGGGGCGTAAAACTATGCCAAATAGCATCAATGCCACATTACCGTAGCGACCACCAACACTGAAGTTGCGGCGTGTTTATGTGAAGAAATTAGACCGAAACGCTAAACATGGAAATTAATAACTAAGTCGATCTAGGATCCGCACGTTATGTCGAACTTGTCAAACGGGGAAATAATAGACGATGTAAAAACGTTGAACCACACATGCACGTTGCGTCGTGTTAACTCGCAAAGTTTAGAACGAAACGTAAAAACGTTACACCACGCACACACGTTGCGATGTGCTAAACCACAAAATTTAGAACGAAGCATAAAGCGGAAAATTTGCGGAAAATGAAAACTATAAAGGACTAAAGTTGAAAGTAAAAAAAAGTTGTGAGGATAGATAGTAAAAGATAAAAAGTTTTGGGTTAAAAGTAAAGAAAACAAATAGTTTTGGGTTAAAAGTAATTGAGCAAATACCTTTGGGTGAAAAGTAAAAATATCAATTTTTTTTTTGAAAAGCTCCCAAAGCATTGGGTACAAGACTTATATGCACAAAATGGTTGCTAATTTATAGTGTTCTAATAATAATAATAATAATAATAATAATAATAATAATAATAATACTTTTCTATCCGTTGTAAGAAATATTTTAATAGAAGTTATAAAATATTATGTTATTTGAAGTTATACATTTTTTTTGAAAGGTGTAATTCACAACAGACGGTTAATACACACCCGCAAGTCGCAGGCCCGCCCCATTTCTGTCCCAAGGATTATGTTGTCTTAACGGGGCCCACGCCTCGGTAGAAATGGGACATAGCTTTTCCCGATAAAATTTCCGACCCCCTGCCACTTGACAGGAGTTGTACATTTGAAGTTAGGGGTGTAAACGGACCGGACCGGACGGGACCATGTTCATGTTCGTCCGCTAAGGTTTTACCGGACAAACGGACGGTTCGCGGACAGAGGACCGAACGAGGTTTCTTGTTCGTGTTCGTTCATTAAGGATATGAATTTGTTCATGTCCGTTTGTGTTCGTTCGTTAAGATCCTTAACGGACACAAACGAACTGGTTCACGGACGTTAACAAACGAATTGTTCATGAACATAAACGAACAGTATAAACGAACGGTTCATGAACACAAAACAAACAAATATTAATGTAATTAAAACAACAGAATATATATAAAAAAAAAAGATAATATAATTTAAATAGAATATATAAAAAAAATTATTCTTTAATGAATAATATAAACAAACAAACATGGACGAACGTAAACGAACGAACATAAACGAACGTAATCGAACGAATGTTCGCGGACACATTATCGAACGTTCACGAACATAAATGAACGAACGAGACCTTTGTTCATGTTCGTCCGCTAAGCTTATCGGACGAAAATTTTTGTTCATGTTCGTCCGCTAAGCTAAACGAACGAACACGAACGAACTTCCCGCCGAACGGTTCATGAACTTTTCGTTGAACGTTCAGTTCGTTTACAGCCCTATTTGAAGTTATACATGATATTATTATTTTTTTAGTAGTAATGTCTGAAATAGATCTAATCATTTCTTAATTTATTCATTCATTAGAATACTTTATAAATGAGTAAACTGCCATTTTGGTCCTGTGATTTGTTCACTTTTGCTACTTTAGTCCAAAACTCAAACATTTTGCATTTGGGTCCATGTGGTTTCAGTTTTATTGCTATTTTGGTCCAAAAGTAAAACCATGTCATATTTATCTTATAAAATCCTGCTATTTTGTTTTTTTCCTCAGGGGCAAAAATGATCATTATTTATTATAAAATTAAATAATCCTTTGACCAAACAAACGATTTGCTATTATTCCCAAATCACACCACCAACATTCAGAACATCAACCATGTCGAAGCAAGGTCTACAACGGTGGCTGCAGGGATCAAAGTGGCTAATAATTGAAACCCAGATCTGAACCATCCTGCCGACCACCTGAAACCTTTCTGTCATACCTATTGTTTCCACAAATCTAAAACCCTCTTACCAGAAATACGAGAGTTGAAGACGAAACATAGATCAATCTTCAATCTAGATCCTATCTCATCACTAGTTTCGAGTGTGTTGGTTTGAGTATTACTCAGATCTGATGGTCAATGATCATCTCCACCTCTCAACTGACGGGTTTTTCAAGGGCTTCGATTGTGGTTTTTAGGTGATGCGACGATGGTTTCAGGGGGTTCGACGGGGTTTGACAGTTTTGACGGCGAGTGGCGGTGGTTTGTGAGATGGTGGTGGGGACTGCGAGGATAGCGGTTGTGCGGTGGTGTAGTGGTGGGGCTACGATGAATGGGCGAGCTCTATTTTCTTGTGGTTTAATAAACATTTGGGAATTCCATCCAGGATGTGTGACCTTCGTTTTTCTTATGGATTTCAAGTTCCGGACACCATTGCAAATTAATACTATTAAACTTGTAGGATAATGGGGTTTTGGGGGAAGATGATGGATTAGGGTTTGGGTTGGGGGAAGATGATAAGTTCTTTTATATAAATGGATTATTTAATTTTATTATTTTAATTAAAAAAATTAAAATGACTATTTTGCTCCTGAGAAAAAAAAGACAAAATAGCAGGATTTTATAAGATAAATATGACCTGATTTCACTTTTGAACCAAAATGACAATAAAACTGAAACCACAGTGACCTAAATGCAAAAGGTTTGAGTTTTGGACTAAAGTGACAAAAATGACCAAAACTCAGAGACCAAAATGACTGTTTACTCTTTATAAATTTATAATTATAATGTTGATTGGAATTTATATATTCAGAAAATATGTTAAACTATTCTCCACTAGCTTTAAACCGAGTAATAAAATAACAAAGGAAAGAAAGCAAGAGGATGTAATTTGGGTTGAAACTAAAGAATAAGGGTAGAAATGGTAAATACATTGAACACTTTTATATTGAATAATAGTGAATACTATTGACATTGATGAGTCATTATTACCACCACACCCAACTAGCACGTATGGGTGGCACGTGCATGTGTTCGTTTTAGATCTTGACACGTGGCATCTAGATTCATAGAAGAAACACAAATGAAAACACAATGTCTTTGTGAGAGAGGAGCACACGGATCGGGGATGTGGCATCTAGAGAACATTGTATTATTGTAGGCACGTGTGCGATATAAATATCTTATGCTATGTAAATATCTTATTATCATATCATATATGGATATATAGACGGCTGACTTTATATTCAGGATTGTTACCAAAGAAATAATTAGAAATTATATTTTTGTTTTCTTTTGGTTACAAAAGAAAATATTTAAATTTCAATAATTAAAAAATATTCGTGCAAAGTGAATGTTGGCTGTATAGGAATTGTTTAGAAATAAAATTGAAGTGGTATATAATTATTGTTATTCTATAGTATAATAGGGTAATTATAGTTACGTTAATGCAATATGTTGTATAGCTATTATATTATATTATTAACTAAAATGTTACTGTGTGTGTATTTTTCTTGTTCGTCCAGAAAAAAAAAAACTTATTCGTGCACAATCTTATCCCTATACACAGATACATGTCGGTTTCGTACAAAATTATACCTTATAAAAATTGCAATCAGGCGACAATGTTTGAGCATGTGCGTATACCAAAAATTATAAGGTATAATTTTGCTAAAAACCGCATAAACACTAAAACATTAGTTGTGTGAATAGGGATGAGAAAGAAAAAGTAAAGACCGCATAACTATAACTATAAAATTTGCTAAAAACCGCATAAACACTAAAACGTTAGTTGTACTTCTCTAATTACATATTCATTTATCAAGGGCATCTCAATCACACACTAATAAACTATGCGTAGTGAGTTAGCGCCCCACTTGACATCACCACATATAAGCACCAAAAACCATTCATGAAGGGGCATGAAACGACATTAAGGGTGACGACACCCAGTGGCGGATCTAGGATTCCGACCAAGCGGGAACGTTTTTTAAATAGACGGTAACGAAATCGAAAAAACGTCAAATTTTTCCAAAATTTACACTAAAAATGTCAAAAATTTTCCGACCAAGCGGTAGCGGAGGCTACCCCTTGAATCAAGGTAGATCCGCCCCTGACGACACCATGAGCTTAAAGGGAGTCAGTTGGTTTTGTAATTAACCCTTTTTAGCCAATCAAGCCACTACATATCATATTTCTTTTTTTGTTAAACATCATACACTTTTTAGGGTTTAGTTAGTAAAAGATCCACCACTTATGTATGAGTGACGTGATAGTCATTTTTACATCTTTTACTTAAACGACTACACATAATCTTATTGTAACAACTTATCCTAAGCATAATTATTTTGTTGGATGTAATATACGCTTATGACTATTTCATATTTCATAGTTTTGAATCATATTGAAAACATAAAATTCGTATTAAACCTAGTTACAATTCCATTTTTAAAAATTTCTAAAAGAAAGTAAAATAAGAAAAGAATCCCGCCTAAATCCAGAGTTGATATATTTCATATTTCATAGTTATATGTTTGCAGTACACACAGCAAGAGCAATACACTAGCCTACACCCAACCAAACCATATCTCTTCCTTCCTCTCCTCTTATATTATTCTCCTCCCACTCACTTCCCCTTACTTATCCTTCCCCTTTACCCTCAACTCACTGAGTTCACCCGCTCTCCACCGAGTCACACCGTTTTTCGCCATGAAAGGTGCCAAATCCAAATCTGAATCCAAAAAACCAGACAGCAGGTCAGTTTTCATTCATTTTCGTTGAAATTAACAAAAAAAAAAGTGATTAATTCGTTAATAATTTGTGATTTTAGGCTCTCGGTGAAGAAGAGAGAGGCTCCGAAGCAGAAGAAAGCGCCGGTGAAGAAAGCGAAGGAGGCGAAGGATCCGAACAAACCGAAACGGCCTGCGAGTGCGTTCTTCGTGTTCATGTATGTTGCGTTAACCTACGTTTTCTGTTAGATCTGTAGATAATTGTGTGTTTTTGTTATGATATGTGATGTTAATCGGTGTGGATTATGATTGTTATAGGGAGGATTTCCGGAAACAGTACAAAGAGAAACATCCGAACAACAAATCGGTTTCTGTTGTAAGTATCGCTTTGAATTTTTTCAGTTTTTTTCATGATTTGTGTTTAACTTGTTTGTGAATCGATGTGCTGAAATTTTTTGTAGTTTTCTGGTCAGTTTGTTTCGTGATTTTGTGTTTAAATTGTTTGTGAATCGATGCGTTTAAATTGCTTTTGATTTTTTGAAGATTTTTATTCATTTTGTTTCATGATTTGTGTTTGATTTCTTACAGTTTCCTATTCAGTTAGTTTTGTGATTTTGTGTTTAAATTGTTTATTTATGAATAATTATTTGCTAGGTCGGTAAAGCTGGCGGTGAGAAATGGAAATCGATGTCTGAATCTGTGAGTTTCTTCTTCTTCTTCAAGCTTTGACTCAAACAAATTCATGTAGTTTTGTTTAATTTTGTTCAAGTTTGTCTAATTTTGTTTGATTTTAACGCCAATTAATTTTGGATCTATGTTTTAATTCAGGAGAAAGCTCCGTTTGTAGCTAAAGCAGAGAAGAGGAAGTCTGAATATGATAAAACTCTCCAGGCTTACAACAAGAAACTGGTAATTAATTCGCTGAAAATCGAAATCGAAAACCTAAAATTTACAGAAGAATCTGAAAGCTTGATGTTGAAATTTGTAGGCTGAGGGAAAGCCTGAAGAAGAAGAGGAAGAAGATGAATCTGACAAGTCAAAGTCAGAAGTTCATGATGATGAAGATGATGATGATGACAGTGGAGAGGTATAATTGTATATAATTACATGATAAACCTAAAATTATTGTTGGTTAATTGATGATGATGATTTGCAGGATGAGGATGATGATGAATGAAAAAGAAGATATGTGATCAAGTTCTTTTGTATAACACTTGTTTTAATGCAAGGTTAATTTCAATGGTATGGTAGTGATTAGGAATGCAAACTAGTTTTTGTCTGGATGACTGAAACTCATATCCTATCTGTTGTACTTTTTTTTTAATCCTTAATTCCAGCTAAATCTGTGAAATATCTATCTATAAACCCAAACATGATTCTTCCTTTTCAAGGAATTAACCATGATAACCTTTGATCTAAACTCACATGTGTGCTAAACTGAGTTCATGGTTGGTTCTGATTGGGTTGCTTTGATGAGAAATTTGGGTCGAGTGTTCACTGCGGTTTTGAAAAACAAAATTAAACTAGGGGTGGGGTTGGATTTGAGAAACAACAAATACAACTGGCTGGTTTGGTATGACTCGTTTTAAAAAAATAGAAGAGAAAATAGTGGAAGTAAACGGTCTTTGAAAAATGACAAACCACAAACAAATAGTTTTAACTAGATTTTGAGAAACGACAAATCAAACTCGTTTTAACAAATTACATTACAAGCGACTAGTCTTAACTACGATTTTGAAAAACGTTTTGGAAACAACAAATCAAATGGCTAGGTTGGTTTTATTTTGGAGCTGAAGATAAGTCATTTTGATAGTGTTTGGATAAGGGTTGAGAATGAGTTTTAGGGTGGACGGTATGGTTGGGGTGAGTTAGGGTGATTGAGTTTTATTTACCCAATGATATAAAGCCATGTCAACTCCGCACTTCACTCATATTTTCTACTCAAACATTAAGTATGGTTCAAACACTCACTCAATTAAAAAAAAGAAGTTTTGATTGGTTCTTCTCTCCTCCCTTTGTTCTTCTTCACCTTCGGTGAGTATATACCGAAAAAACACTCTCTCCCCTACTCCCCACTCCCCATTCAAACACACGGTGTGATTCACCGATCGGTGAATTCACTCCCCGAATGAAGTCATCGAAACCATACCGACTAACCTTATGACTTGAAAAGGAGAAAATAAGAAGTTAGAATTTCTTTGGATAAGGGTTGAGAATGAGCTTTATGACTTGAAAATGAGAAAATGAGAAGTTAGAATTTCTAACGTATCACTTATGAAAAGTTAATAATAAGTTACAAGTTAAAAGAAATGCCAAAAATGGATAACTCTAGTTTTTACGAAAATAGAAAAGAAAATAATAGAAGTCAACGGTTGGTTCGGTTCACGAGATTTGTAATAAAATTTACATTTTTAGGGTTGAGATTAGTTTTAGAGAAAAGAAAATAGTGGAATGGTATAGAAAGAATCATACGTTTATTTACTTTCTCTTTCCACGTTGCAAGACACATGTCAATTCTACTTATCAATTTAACATTTAGATACTTATCACTCTATGCTAACTAGCTACCCTTCTTATTTTTTGAATCAATTCAGGGTGAAGGGAGTGGTTACCTATTTCAAACAGGTAAACTCCTAATTCGCCCAATCACACATTGTCATGTCAATTCATCTAAATAAGTTACCTGATGCTCAAAAATGTTGGCGGTGGGCTGGTGGTTTACCTAATGCGGTTTAGGTAAGCTATTTTTTTTAAAAGGAAAAAATGTGTGATTAGTTAAGAAGTAATGGACCCCACCACACACCCATCTCTCTCCTCTCGCCGAATTGGTGTAGCTTCACCGAACCCCTCAACCAAAATCGGTAAAGAGGTTGTTGGCGGTGGTTTACCGCTTCGGTAAAGACGTTTACCGCCTCAAACCGTGCTCCACTCCGCTCACCCTTATAGTATAACTCAGTCCATATAAACAAGGTAATACAATAGAGATAGTTGATTACGTGGAATAATTTGAAGAAATTAATACCAAACCACGTGTCAATCATGTTTTTGTGGCAATGTCTAAAGAGATATTATATAAGAATAGACGCATCATAGAAAATTTTGATTGATTGTTTATCCAACGTTAACATGTAACCTTCACGCCTTTTTGTGTATAAATAATTCCGTATTTTTATAATAGAATTTCAAACATTTAGCTTTACCTTGCAATGTTGTAGCGACTTAACTCGTTCACCTACTATTATTACAATAATAATCTTTAACGTTTGATAAGGGTGTGCGGGGCGTAGTTTGGGTATGGCTTGCGGTGACCCTCACCGCGCGATAACACCGCTATCATCCCCAAAAATCGATTGGTAAGCTGAAAAGGCCGGGGACTATTCACCGCATACTTTTCAACCCTTTTTTGACCGTCGGCAACCTTCAGTGACTAGTCTAATCTCAAAGCATGGTAACATCTGTTGTCCGTAATCAGTTTATCTATACATTGTATTAAAGCAAAACATCTTTTGCCCCTTGTCATTTGCTTAAACCCCTTATTGACACCTGACATTGCTCTGTATGTTTGGTATGGGGTAATAGAATAGTAGGTGGAATGGAATGGACGAGGTAATAGAATGGATGAGGTAATGGAATTGATCATTACCATTTCATGTATTGTTTGGTTACCATGTGAGAATGAAATGAATCATTACCTTTTGTTGTTTGGTTGGCAAGAAAAGACGAATGAATAAAATCGGATGGTGGTGGTCAGTTGTCACACCCCTTTCAAAGGTGGAAGCACGAGGTGTGATCTGAGTGGTTTTCATTGCATACGAAAAGTAAACATGCTACATGATATAAAACAAACTCCATCTTGCCATTCAAAGTTAAATTATCCCAAAATACAGAATTTTGTTTAAAGTTTACATCATAAATAAAAGATATTGTTTGAAAGTTCACAACGCGATTTCAAAACAAATATAAATGTTTTGTTTCCTATATCACCACAAAAGATGGGATATAGTAAACAAATCCAAAAAAGATGGCAACGGAGGTTAGACACTAAACATCTTGACAAGGAGTCCGCGAGCATTATCCACTAATTCCCTGAAATACATGTAAGTTTAAAAATCGTCAACAAAAGTTGGTGTGAATTCATGCAGATTGTGTAAAATGTAACATTTGTATTTGTATAAAAGCATGGTATGTAATTGTAAAATGTAAGTTTGTAATGAAATGGAATCGAGATCGCTAATGTTTCGCGAGAACATTAACATATGTGACGACATAGGAAGCATCCAAACCTAGGCGACTTTTAACATCGTTTACCCTACGACTGTGACCCAAGACACTCCATGACTATGTGTTGTCAAGAGAGTGAGGCTGCCCGGACCTGCTATGTCGCAACCCCCGACCCCTTGCCCCGAAGGGCGGGCGGCCGCGAGCAGCACACAGAGCCGGTGGTATCGGTGTTTATTAATTTGGCAGCGGAAATTAAACATCAGGACCGTAGTTAAGAAATAGTTTATCAGAGTTAAAACACCACACTTTTATAAATAATAAATACATGGGAAAACCCAAATTTTCATTATAATAAGTTTAAAAGGATAAACCCTAATTTATTGAAATAAAACTTCTTTCTTATTTAGGTAACTTTTATAGCCACTTTTTCAAGCCTTCAGTGCTCTCCAGCTGGCTTCTATTGGCTTTCATATTTTGTTACCTGAAACGCGTTTTAAAAATATTTTATCAGCAAAAAATACTGGCGAGTGCATCACAATTTAATCAAAACAAGCTTTTATCATTTTACAGTATTGAGAGCAATTACAATGTTTATATCTACCTAATTACCACCCACGGTACTGTCAATCCTGATTTGTGGTCATGCTACTGTTCACAATATAGTACAAGTAATGTATACAAAACCCCCAACATACCGACAGTAATTGTAGAATACATAGACTCAATCACTGTTATCATAATTTAAAACAATTGAGGTTTTGGTAAAACCGTTTGGTAGAAAAATAGAATGACTCACAAGAAGGGTTTACAAAAAGAGAATGTACTCACTTTGCTAACTTAGAAAGTATTACTGCTTTCTGGTGATTTCATGGTTATAATCTATTAAAATTTAAACAATGCACACATGTTAGTAAGATAACCCAATTTACATTAGCCATACCCCTGAGACAGAACTCCAACGGCTGAGTCAGGCAGAGCCTTGACATGCGTTACGGAGCCCTAGATCAATCAGGTAGAGTAACCAATACGTAACCAGGGGTTATAATACTTACAACGAGGCAGAGCTTCGCTTTATAGTGGGTATTATGCCCGGGTATTATTTATACTATTCAGAAATTGAGAGAGAGATTTTTAGAAATGAACGAATTCAAATGAAGCTCGTCGATCCAATTTATAGGTTGATTTTATGGCGGCTCACGGCTCGCGTAAACCAAGGCTAACTCTCTCGCGGCCTGCGAGAGAGCACGTTTCGAGTATAGCTTTGGCCAATCATGGCCTTAGCTTCGGTGAGTCACATGCCACGTGGCACTATGCCTTGTCCGACAAACAAAGGCAGTCGCGGCCTGCGACAACCTAAGCTAAGGCAGTCGCGCCCCGCGAGCGACTTCTGAACTTTTTTTTTTAAATATAAAGGTATTTTATGCTTGTTTTTCATATACGGGGTATAATTTAAGCATTTTAGGATATGTTAAGGGTTTTAGGAGGGCTGTTATATCCTCCCCACCTTGTTTTAGATCTCATCCTTGAGGTCTACTAGAACAGGTGTGGATATTTCTTTCGCATCTCTGATTCGAGCTCCCAAATGTATTCTGGTCCTCTCTTGGAATTCCATCTCACTTTGACCAGAAATAATCTCTTGTGTTTCAGATTCTTGATCTTTCTATCTTCAATCTGCAGTAGTTTCTCTACAAACTTAAGTTTCTCATTTACCTTTATGTCCTTAAGAGGTACCAGTAATGATTCATCTGCTAAGCACTTCTTGAGATTACATACATGAAATACATCATGTATTCCTCCCATTTCCTCTGGCAGTTGTAGCTAATAAGCTACTGGTCCTATTCTTTTAATGATCTTAAAAGGTCCAACATACCTGGGGCTTAGCTTTCATCTTTTAACTAATCTGGCCACTCCTTTCCATGGAGAAACTCTTAATAATACCTTATGTCACACCCCAACCGATGGCGGAATCATCGGGGCGTGGCACTGAGCGAAACAGATTGTCCAGAAGTTTCCATAACAACTATCATTACCATTCAATTTAAATAATACGTCCCATACCGTATCTCAAATAGTTAAATAATTATTACAGACAAGCATCAAGACAAGTATTCTGTTCCGACAACTCAGATTTAAACATAGCTAATTTAATTGTTGGTTTCTAGGACTCCATCCCTAGCCTCAATTTCATCACCAGCAAGTTAAGCACATAAACAACCTAAGCACCTGTCACATACGTTAAAATAAAGTCAATACATATAATGTAAAGGTGAGCATACAAGTTTGATAATAGCATATAGAGTTCGAATTCGTTTACGCATAACCAGCACGTACACATGGTGAAATGAAGCACGTTAGTTATCGACATAGATCCATCGATACCAATGACTGCGGGTTGACTGCCCGAGGCAGTTCGCAATACACGATTACCACCGTAATCCATGCAAGTAAAAGATCCTTAACAACCCCCGTGTGAATGGGTGCTGAGTCCAAACTATAGTACTATCGTTGCTAAGGCAGGTAGACAGCATTCCATGTGTAAACATAACAAACAAGCATTCATAAGCCACGTATAACATGCATAAATGGTTTAGCGTTAAAATAGCTTGAGTAGTGTGATAGTTGTAGTTTGAATATTCGTAACGTATGTAACACCCAAAAGTGCTAAAAGCAAAATGGGTTCGAGTATACTCACAGCGATTATGGATTGAAGGGAGCGCTTTTCAGCGAGTACGGTTAGCCTGAATAGATTCGATAACGTAACGATGAGTGGCGCGTAAAACAATACATAGTGAGAGTGGGTAGGATGACTGATCGTGCGGATTGGTCATCCGTGCGGATTGGCTATCCGTGCGGACTGGCAATCCGTGCGGATTCGTAATCCGTGCGAGTGGTAATCCGTCCGGATTAGTCACTCGTGCGGATTGTTATCCGTGCGGACAAGTTATTCGTGCGGACAAGTAATCCGTGTGGATTAGCAATTCGTCCGGATGAGTCACTCGTGCGGATAACTATTCGAGTGGATTGTTTCTTCCTATGGGTGAGATGTGTTTGTGTATGATGGCTTGCCCTTTGAAGTTTTCGTTGTAGCATTTGGAAAACATCTAAGTATCTCTACCCTTCAAGCCGGTCGCGCGGACCACAATCCATCCGGATGGTAATCCGTGCGGACAGGTCTCTAAGGCTGAGTCACTTGAAGAAATTGGTGGAATCCGTCCGGATGGTAATCCGTGCGGACAGTGGTAATCCGTCCGGATTGTTTGTTCGTGCGGACGAAGACAATCCATCCGGATAGTCTGTCCGTGCGGACAACTTGTCCGTGCGGACGAACATTGTTTGAAATTGTTTAAGGTCTTAGTATCTCATGATCCGAAGAGTAATCCATTCAGAGGTCGTCCGTCCGGATTGTTCATTCGTCGATACTCAAACCTCGTTTTGAATGTGGGTCCCAAGTGTAGCTCGTCCGGGTGACAACCCGTCCGGATCGTCTGTCCGTGCGGACAGCTCGTCCGTGCGGACAGCTCGTCCGTGCGGACAGCTTACTCGTGCGCACAACTTCCTCGTACTGGTTGTTCCGACCGGCCACCCTTGGTCGCCTTTGTCGTTCTATCGAGACGTTCTGATTACGTGGCAACCATTTGGAATCGCATCCTTCCCGCATGACCAAGCCGGCCAGGAATCACCCTAACTCGGCCTGTCGGCGGTTTAGAACGGTCATTCCGGTCTAACCTGAAATCAGGTGTCTTGCGGGTAGAATCCAGATCTAGGACTAGTGCATCACTAATATTGAGTGGAAGACTAGAACTGATCCGATTCGTACCGTTTTGAGGGTAAAAGAAGGAGAAAACTTGTTTATTTCTTTCAACTCTTTTATCCTTTTAGAAAAGTTTAGATGTAGGCGAAGTTGTTGTGAAATCTTGTGGAAATCGTTCAGATCCGAGTTATTCTTGGTGGAATGAGGTCACACTTGAAGTTCATGAGAACTTCATGATGACGTCACCCTAGAATACCTCAAATCTTGATGATTTCATGGTTAAAAGTTGAGATTTGAAAGATAGAAAGGTGTAGATGTGTGTATAGATCAAGAATGTACAAGATTTAGAGCAAGATCTTACCTGGATTGAGAGAAATCGGAGAAAATGTGAAGAATGCGTGCAGGTCGGACGTCACTTGCCAAAAGTGGAAAGTTTGGAGAGTGACCCGGGTATTTATAGGATGCCAAAAGGAGAAAGGGTGATCCGTGCGGATTGCAGGTCACCCGGATTGGTTATCCGTGCGGACTGGTCATTCGTGCGGACTGGCAATCCGTGCGGATTGGCAATCCGTGCGGATGGACCATCCATCCGGATGTCGACTGAATGGTGCGTTCGGGTACGATGATGCTTCGGTTTCGATTGCGAGCTATTCAATAGGGTTTCCTAGTCAAATTACTTTTAGTCCCAACTACTTCGTATATAACATGGTTCAATTCGGAATTCGGGTTCGGGTTCGATTACATTCGAGTTAGACTTCGAGTTCGATTGAGTTCGCTTGATTATCACAACAAAACATAAATAAACATGCACATGTAACACGTAAGGCACACACACACGTATAAATGACAAGTAAAATACATAGCTTGAGTTACGATTTGATGTCGATTCGATTAGTATAGCTTGGTTTTCGGTTGATTAACTTTATCGCATTGCTACTTCCTATAGTTCACAGTCGCGAGTCGATTGAAATACGGTTAACATGATTCGATTATTATAATGTACGACACTTACTCCACATAATATAAATAAAATAAAAACATTTCTACGAGTCAAGTTGCGCGAAATCGGTCGTTGACTTTGACCTTGACTTTGACTTTCACTTACGAAAACACGGGGTGTTACAGCCTCCCCTTGTTTAGGGAATTTCGTCCCGAAATTAAGCTGTAAGCCGTAACAAAGCCGTGAATCGTGTGAGAATTTTCGTTTAGACCGATTTTGACTCGTGTAACGTGCGGAATCCGTACACGATTGTTTTGGTCAAAAAATCTAATGAGGATAATGCAACCAAACTCTTAGTTACGGGGTATGATGCTTTAAATGTAGAACAATGATAAGGATCACTTCAAGGTAAATTGCACAAACGACACAAGGATTTATACGGGGAAAAAGCCCTTGATCAAGAGTTGATCTCCGGCACAAAAAACCCCGGGTGATGGAAACTACCGATCACCAAGCTCAAATAAATCAATAAATGTTTACAACTTCGGATAGTAACGAGCTAGGTACAAGGATCACTATTGTGAGATGTGTAAAAGTGAGTGAAAACTAATAAGTGTTCGTCGAGAGCTTCAAGAATGCGATTGTATGAGAGTGTGTGTAGCTGAAAATGGCTAAGTGTTCTAATTCTAGCTCGTCACCCCTTTAAAAATAGAAGTTAGCTACAATAACAAACTATCTGACTTTTTTGCCAAGCTCCCACGTTCTCCACAACGTCCATTTCCAGTCAAACGTGTGCGAAATACCCGTGGAATATTCCATAGTAACGTTGCCAAGACCAAGTCAAGCTTGTTACTCCTGCGAAGTAATACAAAACACAAACAAACAATCGTCAGTATGAGGATCCTTAAAGTGATCCATGATCCTGATCCTGAAGCTCTTCTGAGGATCACTATCTATCACAGAAGTAAGGATCATTAATTAGGATAACGAATAAGGATCACTAATTGTTAGAAAATCCTCCCCTAACAATTGCCCCCAAAATATAAGGAGTGAAATGTTAAATAAGCGAATTATATTTTCCTGATCTTATCCGCAACTAACTATCGTAAATATAGCCGTTATTGTAGAACTATCCGTTGCAACCATGACGTCACAGAAGTGACAACCCTGCACAATCATGATTATAAATAGGAGATAGAGATAGGATCAAATGCATTTAAAATTTCAGAGAGACTCCCTTTATAACTGCATTCCGAAGATAAACAGGTATTCTCTCTTCATCTTCTTCCTTCTCTTGCTCTGTTTTCCGTTTCTTTTCACCATTCTATCAAAGATGTTGCTCCGGAATTCCCCAGCTAAGGATCACCCGAAAAACAGCCCACCGAAAAGCCAGGGGATCATCGAAGATTCCATAAAAGAACGCTGCTGTTTCAATGATGCACAGATTGATAGGATCCGCCACTGCTTCCCGGCGAACACCGAGTTCAGACCTTTTGATCCCAATGCCCTGAGTGATCATATTTCCGACAAGCGGGTTGCTTTTCCTGTCACTCCGTTCACCATAGGCTATACATATCCTTTTCCAGCCTTCACCCAATCTTTCTTTTCCCTAACCGGCATCTCTTATATCCAAGCCATGCCGATGATTTGGAGGGTTTTGTATACCCTTGAAAGGATCATCGAGCAGGAAGGGATAGACCTAGGAATGTCAGAGCTGGGAGAGCTGTATGATCTTACTACCTTTGGTTCTCATCGTTATTTGTTTAAACGTAAGCCTGGTGAGGAACACCCAATCTTCAAAGCCACCAAGAACGATGCTAATTGGAAGCGGCGTTTCTTTTTCGTCAAGAGAGATTCTATTGAGGATGGAAAGGATCTACCCAAGAAATGGGCTACCCATGGTAGGGTGGAGGATCCTGAGAAGGATCACCAGAAACTTTCTTTTGATGTAAAGACCTCCGAGGCTGAGGATCTGCAGGGTCTACCTCTGATCCGTCACCAATTCCTCGAGTACTTCAATGATGTAAGGATCACTGTATCTGCCTGTATATCCTGCTGGCATATCCTGCTGACATATCCTGCTGATTTGAGGATCACTTGGTCCTGACCTTATCTTTTATCTCTTTTGCAGAAATTCGCTGAGATTGAGGACTATGTGGGGAACGTCGAGGAGCATGACAAGAAGATTGCTGACCTCCAACAGGTTGCAGTGCTTAAGGACCTCAAAATTGCTGATCTTCAGAAGGAACTCCAAGATGCCAAGACTAAGACGGCTAAACTCCTGATTGACCTTGACTATGAAAAGCATGATCTCATAGAAGGTGCAAAGGTCTCTGCTGCCATCACAATGTATCAGACAAAACTGAAGATGGCCCAGGAAGCTCAAGATCCTAACTTTGACAAAAACAGCTGGGATGTTGAGGGCTGGAAAGCAAGGTTGGCTGATCTTGAAGATGATGAGGAGACTGAGGAAGTTTTGGCGATTGAGGCTGGAGGCAAGGGTGAAGGTGGTGAAGCAAGTGGAGCCGGAGGTGGTGAGGCAGGGAAGGTTTAGGATGCATGATTGGGCGATGATGAAAACTTCTAGACATAGCCGGAGCCCAATTTTTTTTTTTAGTTTGATGGTTATTTTGTTTGAACAATTGGATGGTTTGTACTGAACAATAGTTTTTAGGATTAAGGATCATGTATGATCCTTTGGACAATAGGCATGATTGCAAATGGTGGAGGGATCCTCTGTTTGGGGAATGAAGCCATTGTGATCCTGCCGCCTTTATATTCCTGCACTACTTTTGAACTTATTATCATGGACACCCTTTACCTACCCCAGCGGACGGGCCACGTTTTGCTGGTAGATGCTCGGGGTGGGTAATTTTAACAACCTTTTAAGGGTTAGTCTTTTGTTAATAAATAAAATCTTAACCTTTTGTCGCTTATCTTGTGTTGTTATCCTTTTGTTTCTTTAATTCTCCTTTGTTTTGATGCACATTTATTGAATAAACAATTTTGAATAAGTCAGATTGAAAATGTTTAGGACATGATCCACGATCAAATATCCTATAGTTAAAGAATCCCAAAAAGCAATATATTTTAAGGATCACAAGTCTAGTTGTCAAATTTTAAGGGTTATTCAAATAAATAATGAATAGAATTAAAAATAGTTAAGGATCATACCTGAGGATCCAAGTTAGGATCCTAACCATAATAAGGATAACTATAAGATAAACCTTAGAGAGAAGTAAGGATCAAGGATCCCTAGTTGCTTATCTTCAAGGACCTGAAATAGATCATAACTTGGGACTAAGCCAATATAAGATAAGAGTTAGCAACTGGGGACAAGCCCAAGGATAACTGGGGACAAGCCCAAGGATAACTGGGGACAAGCCCAAGGATCGTATGTAAACTGGAGTATGGCCCTAACTGGCGACTATCCAAACTTAGTGACACGAAAATGTCAAAACCTTAGCTAACGTGAAAACGTTAGAAACCTTAGGAACGGATGTATGGTACGTCTACCATTATACGTAGGATCCTAGGTATAGCCAGTACAATGGAATTATCAGCCCCTAAAGTGAGTACTGGTCCCACTGCCTTGAACTATACCAGGATCATCATGCGCTACAGGCGAAACTGGGGTCAAGCCCAAATAACTGGGGTTAAACCCAAAGGACGGATTGCTTCTGGCTTCTGCAGATAACCAATACTTTGCTAAGGATTCCTGAACTTTCAAAACTTAAAATCACGTGAGAGATGGATAAAGGATACATGACCCTTATCCTTATATGAGAAAATAAAGAAATGAAAAAGTTCAAGATTAGGATATTACCAAAGTAAGGATCACCGATACTTTAAGGATCCTTTAAGGATATCCCTAACGTAAGGATCATCTGTGCTATGAGGATCCTGCTCACATGAAATATTTCTTCAAGTGGACAGCATTCCAAGCTCTTGGTAGCAAATCACCTTCCATGGTTAGCAATCTATATGCCCCCTTTCCTGCTTCAGCTTCAATCAAATAAGGGCCTTCCCATTTTGGAGCCAATTTTCCATCAGCAGGATTGGTGGTATTCTGAAATGCTTTCCTTAATACCATAACTCCAACTTGAAACTTCCTGATCCTGACATTTTTGTTGTAAGCACCAGCCATTCTTTGTTGATAACTGGCCATCCTTATCCTAGCCATATCCCTGATTTCTTCAATAGTATCCAGGTCTTGAGCCAAGTTCTCATCATTTTCTTCAGGATCACGAGTACTTGTTCTAGCAGTTGGAACCACCATTTCTGTTGGGATCACTGATTCTGCCCCAAATACCAAAGAGAAAGGCGTTTGACCAGTAGCATTCTTAGGGGTTGTCCTATCAGCCCAAAGCACATAAGGTAGTTCTTCTGCCCATTTCCCTTTCTTGGATCCAAGCTTCTTCTTCAAATTGTTGATGATGATCTTGTTGGATGATTCTGCTTGACCATTAGCTTGTGGGTGGACTGGTGTTGATGTTATCATCTTAATCCCCCAGCTGTCACAAAAGTTAGTGGTTCTGCCCCCAATAAATTGGGAACCATTATCACATATAATTTTAGAAGGAATTCCAAATCTAGTTATAATATTTCTTTTAATGAAGGATATAACTTCCTTTTCTCTGACTTGGGCAAAGGCTTCAGCCTCTATCCACTTGGAGAAGTAATCAGTCATAGCAAGCATGAATACTTTTCCACCAGGTGCCTTAGGGAGCTTACCAACTATATCCATACCCCATCTCATAAATGGCCAAGAGGAGGATATAGGATGCAATAATTCAGCTGGTTGATGAAGGATATTGCTGTGTCTCTAACAAGGATCACATCTCTTAGCATACTCCACAGCATCTCTCTTCATGGTTGGCCAGTAGTATCCTGTCCTCAGGATCCTTGAGAATAATGCCCTGCCCCCAGTGTGGTTTCCACAATCTCCTTCATGGAAGTCTTTTAAAACTTCTTGGATTTCAGGATCCTCAATGCATCCCAAGTATGGTCCTGCAAAAGATCGTCTATACAACATATTATTTAAAATTGTGAATTGAGATACCTTAATTTTGAAAGTCCTAGGGTTTTCTCCTGTAGGAATCTCTCCATGTTGTAAGTATCTCATGATTGGTGAGATCCATGATCCTGATCCTGACTGAATGGGATTGAGTATCCTCACTAGGGATAATTGCAGAATCATTTCCTATCTCCATAGCCACATGATCCTCGGTAGCCGGTGTCAGGATATGGATAATAGGGATCTTGATATCCTCAGGGATCTTCAAAGATGATCCTAAGTTAGCCAATGCATCAGCTTCTGTATTTTCTTCCCTTGGTACCTGTGTCAAACTAAAGGAAACAAAAGAGAGTGCCAAATTTTTGACTATCTCTAAATATTTGGTTAGCTTTTCACCTTTAACAACATAGGATCCATTAAAGTGGTTTGTAATTAACAATGAATCTACATGTACCTCAAGATACCTGATCCCCATATGATTTGCAATTTGCAAACCAGCAATTAAGGCTTCATATTCAGCCTCATTGTTAGTGGTTTGGAACTCACAAGCTATAGAGTGGGGTATTATGTCCCCCTATGGCGATTTTAGTAGTATTCCAAGCCCTGTGCCTTTGACATTTGAGGATCCATCAGTATAGAGTATCCAAGGATCCTTGGTCTCCTCTAGCTGCTGGACTTCTAACTCAGCTTCTTTTTGTAAATCACTACTGAAATCAGCCACAAAGTCAGCTAATGCTTGGGATTTGATGGCTGTCCTAGGTTCATATCTTATATCATATGCACTTAGCTTCACTGCCCACTTAGCCATCCTTCCTGACATCTCTGGTTTCCTGAGGACATTCTTAATTGGGAAATTAGTTTTAACAACAATAACATGAGTTTCAAAATAATGTCTCAATTTAGTGGATGCCATAATTAATGCAAGAATAAGCTTTTCAAGGTGTGAATACCTGGATTCTGCATCAAGTAAACTTTTACTTACATAATAGACAGGATGTTGTGTACCTTCGTGATCCTTAACAAGGACCGCACTTACTGCTTTCGAGGATACTGCAAGATATAAGGATAGCACATCGCCTTTTTCTGGTTTCATCAAGGCCGGGGCTGAGGATAGGTAATCTTTGAGAGCTCTTAAGGCATTTTCATGCTTCTCCGTCCACTCAAATTTCTTGTTCTTCCTTAAGATATCATAGAATTCTTTGCACTTCTCTGAGGATTTGGATATGAATCTATTCAAAGCTGCTATCCTGCCTGTTAGCCTTTGAACATCCTTAGCATTGGCCGGAGATTTGATGTTCACTATAGCTTTGATTTGTTCTGGGCTAGCTTCAATGCCTCTCTTTGTCACCATATATCCTAAGAATTTACCTGCTTTAACACCAAAGTGACATTTTGAAGGATTAAGTTTCATGTTATATTTGTCAAGGATATCGAATGCTTCCTCCAAGTCCCTTAGGTGATCCTCAGCTTTTATGGATTTTATCACCATATCATCTATGTAAACCTCCATAGTTTGTCCAATCTGATCCTTGAACATCATATTCACCAGCCTTTGATATGTTGCACTTGCATTTCTTAGTCCGAACGGCATAGCAATATAGCAGTATATACCAGTTGGAGTCATGAATGCTGTATCCTCTTGATCGGATGGTTCCATTTGGATTTGTTGAAATCCAGATGAAGCATCCATAAAAGTTAACAGTTCATGACCCGCAGTTGCATCCACCATGGAGTCAATGTGGGGTAATGGGAAAGGATCCTTGGGACATGCCTTATTTAAATCGGTAAAATCGACACATACCCTCCACTTTCCGTTTTTCTTTTGAACAACAACCACATTGGCCAACCATCTTGGATACTTGACCTCTCTAATCATACCTGCCCGGAGCAATTTCTCTACCTCTTCTTAGATAATGGTATTTCTTTCCGGTGCAAATTTTCTTATCCTTTGATGGATTGGTTTGAAGGACTTATCAATGCCAAGTTTGTGAGTGATTACATCTTTAGATATACCAGTCATGTCTTCGTGTTTCCATGCAAAGGTAGTCTTTCTCCTTTTGAGGAAGGATATAAGGTCTTCCTTCATATCGCCAAGGATCCCTGATCCGATATAGATTTTGGATTCAGGATCATCAGGATCCATGAGGACTTCTACCACATCCTGCTCTCTTGCCTCCAAGACATCCCTTGGAGGATACTTTGATTGCTATTGCTCCCTTGACTTCGAGGCTGGTTTCATCGATGAAGTATAGCAATTCTTAGCCTCCTGCTGATCACTATCAATCTTCACTATTCCCCAAGGACTAGGGAGCTTCACACATTGATGGTAGGTAGATGGGACTGCCTTCATATCGTGTATCCAGGGCCTGCCAAGGATAACATTACAACAAGATAAACAGTCAATAACACAAAATTTTTGATATGAGTGTAGGCCTTCGATGTATATTGGGAGTTTAATGTCCCCCAGGGTATTCTTAGTTTCGCCACTAAATCCCACGAGCACGGAGGATCTTGGTATGATATCTGATTCAGGGATACCCATCTTCTTTAGAACATCAAGCTGGATAATGTTCACTGAACTTCCTCCGTCTATAAGGATCCTGCGGACAAAATGGTTAGAAATGAAAAGAGTAATAACTAAACCATCGTGATGAGGATCCTGGATATCAACACGATCATCCTCATAAAAGGTTATGACTTTTCCTTCGGAGACACTTGATGTTCGAACGGGTCTTTCTCCATTATCCATTTTAGTTTCCTTTGCATGCCTTTTAGCTGCTGAGAAGGATGCGCCACAAATGTCTGATCCTCCAGAAATAAAGTTTATTACTTGTGCATCTGCTGGAGGGGCTGGAGCCTTCTCAGGGATCCTTTCAGGATCCTGAGTCCTTGACTTTTTTCTTCCCAACAATTCTTTTAGATGCCCCTTGCTCAACAAGTATCCAATTTCCTTCCTCAGTGTAATGCATTCTTCTGTGAGATGCCCAAAATCTTCATGGTATGCACACCACTTTGATTTATCCTTAGTTGCAGCTGGCCTATCATTTTTTCTGGGCCATCTAGCTTTATCACCTAGATTCTGCATCGCAAGGATTAGTTCATTGTTATCAACAGAAAAACAATATTCAGAAATTGGAGGATAATCCTCATCATCCTCTTCTTGATCAACAACATGCACGTTCTGGTTATCAGATCTGTTGTAGGATCTGAACTTGTTGTTCCTGAATGAGGATCCTTGCTTATCTTGCTTTGAGGATCCTGCTAACCTCTCCTGGATCCTCTTGTCATCCTCTAGCCGAATGAACCTAAGTGCCCGGGTTCTTACCTCATCTAAGTTCCTGCATGGTGTCATAACAAGATCATCATAGAACGACGAATCCCTAAGCAATCCCATTTTAAAGGCCTCAACAGCCGTGGCTATATCCAAGTTGGGAATGTCTAAGGATTCTTTACTGAATTTGGTAATGTAATCCCTTAATGATTCATTATGACCCTGGGTTATCCTATATAGATCACTAGTTAATCGTTCAAATTTCCTACTGCATGAGAATTGGCTATTAAACAAATTAACTAGATTAGCAAATGAAGTAATAGAGTAAGGAGGAAGACTTAGCAGCTGTTAGGGGAGGATTTTCTAACAATTAGTGATCCTTATTCGTTATCCTAATTAATGATCCTTACTTCTGTGACAGATAGTGATCCTCAGAAGAGCTTCAGGATCAGGATCATGGATCACTTTAAGGATCCTCATACTGACGATTGTTTGTTTGTATTTTGTATTACTTCGCAGGAGTAACAAGCTTGACTTGGTCTTGGCAACGTTACTATGGAATATTCCACAGGTATTTCGCACACGTTTGACTGGAAATGGACGTTGTGGAGAACGTGGGAGCTTGGCACAAAAGTTGGATAGTTTGTTATTATAGCTAACTTCTATTTTTAAAGGGGTGACGAGCTAGAATTAGAAGACTTAGCCATTTTCAGCTACACACACTTTCATACAATCGCACTCTTGAAGCTCTCGACGAACACTTAATAGTTTTCACTCACTTTTACACATTTCACAATAGTGATCCTTGTACCTAGCTCGTTACTATCCGAAGTTGTAAACATTTATTGATTTATTTGAGCTTGGTGATCGGTAGTTTCCATCACCCGGGGTTTTTTGTGCCGGAGATCAACTCTTGATCAAGGGCTTTTTCCCCGTATAAATCCTTGTGTCATTTGTGCAATTTACATTGAAGTGATCCTTGTCATTGTTCTACATTTCAAGCATCATACCCTGTAACTAAGAGTTTGGTTGCATTATCCTCATCAGATTTTTTGACCAAAACAGTTTGGCGCCCACCGTGGGGCAATTGGTGCTTCATTCCTAGAAAAATTCGTATTTCTGTGCTCATTTCAGTTCACTACAACCAAGCAGATGGCTTCCTCAGCGAAGAATGCTTCAAATTTGATGCCCTCATTCAGTTCTTCACAAGGCGTTCCCCCTTTTCCTCCACCACCTTCTGGACCCCAGAAGAATGCTGAGAATGCTGCGAAGAAACCAACTCCAATTTTCTCAAAACCTCCAACTTCTTCTGCTTCTTACACTCCCACTACTAGTGACATGTTTACTTTGATTTTGCAGATGAAGGATCATATACAGCAACAGGATAAGACCAATGAAAGGATTCTCAAAGAAATCGGAGATCTCAAGAAACAAAAGAAAACGGCAGAGGATCATTCCCCACTGATGCCCAGATCTTTAAATTTTGACACTCCGGTGATTACTTCTCAGCCATCAGTGGTTCCAGATGTTCAATATGTGGGTGGACCAAAAGGAGTGCACTACGGAACAACAACAGTGACCCAGGCATCGGGTTCCTATTTCCAGCCAGCGGGATCCTATCCTCAGCATATGGGATCCCTCATGAATTCAGGAGGATATTCAGGAGCGGCCCAGGTTCAAGGATCCTCCTTTGTTCCAGGATCATCCCAGGTTCAAGGATCCTCCTTTGTTCCAGGATCATCCCAGGTTCAAGGATCCTCCTTTGTTCCAGGATCATCCCAGGTTCAAGGATTCTCCATTGTTCCAGGATCATTCCAGGTTCAAGGATCCTCCTTTGTTCCAGGATCCTCCCAGTTTCATGGATCCTTCCAGATGCCAGGATCCTTGAGGAGTTTGCAAACAGGAAGTTCAGATGTCCATCAGGGAGATTTTATTCCAATGCAGACTAATGCTTCTACTGGTCCCTCGATCATTCCAGAGCCCCAACAACATGGATTAACATCCATTCTTCCTAATTTGAATCCAATGGGAGGTAACACTTTTAATAATTCTTATACCACTAACCATGGTCTTATGCAGGATCCAGGTATCAATCATGCCATGGCCAGAGAATTGCAAAAGCTAAAGGATATGATATCAAGTGTTCTAGGAGTGGTCAAACCTATCCCAGAGATTGCAGATGGGAGCCACAAGATATCTCGTTTTGCACCACCAATCTGTGATGCTGAGATACCCAAGAGGTTCCATGTGCCAACAATGAAGCTGTATGATGGTTCGACGGATCCTGAAGAACACATAGCACAATACAGGGAGAGGATGGAGATCAATCCAATCCCAGAAAGGTTAAAGGAAGCATGCCAGTGCAAAGGATTCAGATCCACTCTTACTGGATCAGCTCTCAAATGGCTGCTAAGTCTTCCCCCTACTCTATTACCTCATTTGCTAACCTAGTTAACCTGTTTAATAATCAGTTTTCTTGTAGTAGAAAATTCGAACGATTAACTAGTGATCTATATAGGATAACCCAGGGTCATAATGAATCGTTAAGGGATTACATTACCAAATTCAGTAAAGAATCCTTAGACATTCCCAACTTGGATATAGCCATGGCTGTTGAGGCCTTTAAAATGGGATTGCTTAGGGATTCGTCGTTCTATGATGATCTTGTTATGACACCATTCAGGAACTTAGATGAGGTAAGAACCCGGGCACTTAGGTTCATTCGGCTAGAGGATGACAAGAGGATCCAGGAGAGGTTAGCAGGATCCTCATTTAGGAACAACAAGTTCAGATCCTACAACAGATCTGATAATCAGAACATGCATGCTATTGATCAAGAAGAGGATGATGAGGATTATCCTCCAATTTCTGAATATTGTTTTTCTGTTGATAACAATGAACTAATCCTTGCGATGCAGAACTTAGGTGATAAAGCCAGATGGCCCAGAAAGAATGATAGGCCAGCTGCAACTAAGGATAAATCAAAGTGGTGTGCCTACCATGAAGATTTTGGGCATCTCACAGAAGAATGCATTGCACTGAGAAAGGAAATTGGATACTTGTTGAGCAAGGGGCATCTAAAAGAATTGTTGGGAAGAAAAAAGTCAAGGACTCAGGATCCTGAAAGGATCCCTGAGAAGGCTCCAGCCCCTCCAGCAGACGCACAAGTAATAAACTTTATTTCTGGAGGATCAGACATTTGCGGCACATCCTTCTCAGCAGTTAAGAGGCATGCAAAGGAAACTAAAATGGATAATGGAGAAAGACCCGTTCGAACATCAAGTGTCTCCGAAGGAAAAGTTATAACCTTTGATGAGGATGATCGTGTTGATATCCAGGATCCTCATCACGATGGTTTAGTTATTACTCTTTTCATTTCTAACCATTTTGTCCGCAGGATCCTTATAGACAGAGGAAGTTCAGTGAACATTATCCAGCTTGATGTTCTAAAGAAGATGGGTATCCCTGAATCAGATATCATACCAAGATCCTCCGTGCTCGTGGGATTTAGTGGCGAAACTAAGAATACCCTGGGGGACATTAAACTCCCAATATACATCGAAGGCCTACACTCTTATCAAAAATTTTGTGTTATTGACTGTTTATCTTGTTGTAACGTTATCCTTGGCAGGCCCTGGATACACGATATGAAGGCAGTCCCATCTACCTACCATCAATGTGTGAAGCTCCCTAGTCCTTGGGGAATAGTGAAGATTGATAGTGATCAGCAGGAGGCTAAGAATTGCTATACTTCATCGATGAAACCAGCCTCGAAGTCAAGGGAGCAATAGCAATCAAAGTATCCTCCAAGGGATGTCTTGGAGGCAAGAGAGCAGGATGTGGTAGAAGTCCTCATGGATCCTGATGATCCTGAATCCAAAATTTATATCGGATCAGGGATCCTAGGCGATATGAAGGAAGACCTTATATCCTTCCTCAAAAGGAGAAAGACTATCTTTGCATGGAAACACGAAGACATGACTGGTATATCTAAAGATGTAATCACTCACAAACTTGGCATTGATAGGTCATTCAAACCAATCCATCAAAGGAGAAGAAAGTTTGCACCGGAAAGAAATGCCATTATCCAAGAAGAGGTAGAGAAATTGCTCCGGGCAGGTATGATTAGAGAGGTCAAGTATCCAAGATGGTTGGCCAATGTGGTTGTTGTTCAAAAGAAAAACGGAAAGTGGAGGGTATGTGTCGATTTTACCGATTTAAATAAGGCATGTCCCAAGGATCCTTTCCCATTACCCCACATTGACTCCATGGTGGATACAACTGCGGGTTATGAACTGTTAACTTTTATGGATGCTTCATCTGGATTTCAACAAATCCAAATGGAACCATCCGATCAAGAGGATACAGCATTCATGACTCCAACTGGTATATACTGCTATATTGCTATGCCGTTCGGACTAAGAAATGCAGGTGCAACATATCAAAGGCTGGTGAATATGATGTTCAAGGATCAGATTGGACAAACTATGGAGGTTTACATAGATGATATGGTGGTAAAATCCATAAAAGCTGAGGATCACCTAAGGGACTTGGAGGAAGCATTCGATATCCTTGATAAATATAATATGAAGCTTAATCCTTCAAAATGTCACTTTGGTGTTAAAGCAGGTAAGTTCTTAGGATATATGGTGACGAAGAGAGGCATTGAAGCTAGCCCGGAACAAATCAAAGAAATAGTGAACATCAAATCTCCGGCCAATGCTAAGGATGTTCAAAGGCTAACAGGCAGGATAGCAGCCTTGAACAGATTTATATCCAAATCTTCGGAGAAGTGCAAAGAATTCTATGATATCCTAAGGAAGAACAAAAAATTTGAGTGGACTGAGAAGCATGAGAATGCCTTAAGAGCTCTCAAAGATTATCTATCCTCAGCCCCGACCTTGATGAAACCAGAAAAAGGCGATGTGCTATCCTTATATCTTGCAGTATCCTCAAAAGCAGTAAGTGCGGTCCTTGTTAAGGATCATGAAGGTACACAACATCCTGTCTATTATGTAAGTAAAAGTTTACTTGATGCAGAATCCAGGTATTCACACCTTGAAAAGCTTATTCTTGCATTAATTATGGCATCTACTAAGTTGAGACATTATTTTGAAACTCATGTTATTGTTGTTAAAACTAATTTCCCAATTAAGAATGTCCTCAGGAAACCAGAGATGTCAGGAAGGATGGCTAAGTGGGCAGTGAAGCTAAGTGCATATGATATAAGATATGAGCCTAGGACGGCCATCAAATCCCAAGCATTAGCTGACTTTGTGGCTGATTTCAGTAGTGATTTACAAAAAGAAGCTGAGTTAGAAGTCCAGCAGCTAGAGGAGACCAAGGATCCTTGGATACTCTATACTGATGGATCCTCAAATGTCAAAGGCACAGGGCTTGGAATACTACTAAAATCGCCATAGGGGGACATAATACCCCACTCTATAGCTTGTGAGTTCCAAACCACTAACAATGAGGCTGAATATGAAGCCTTAATTGCTGGTTTGCAAATTGCAAATCATATGGGGATCAGGTATCTTGAGGTACATGTAGATTCATTATTAATTACAAACCACTTTAATGGATCCTATGTTGTTAAAGGTGAAAAGCTAACCAAATATTTAGAGATAGTCAAAAATTTGGCACTCTCTTTTGTTTCCTTTAGTTTGACACAGGTACCAAGGGAAGAAAATACAGAAGCTGATGCATTGGCTAACTTAGGATCATCTTTGAAGATCCCTGAGGATATCAAGATCCCTATTATCCATATCCTGACACCGGCTACCGAGGATCATGTGGCTATGGAGATAGGAAATGATTCTGCAATTATCCCTAGTGAGGATACTCAATCCCATTCAGGATCAGGATCAGGATCATGGATCTCACCAATCATGAGATACTTACAACATGGAGAGATTCCTACAGGAGAAAACCCTAGGACTTTCAAAATTAAGGTATCTCAATTCACAATTTTAAATAATATGTTGTATAGACGATCTTTTGCAGGACCATACTTGGGATGCATTGAGGATCCTGAAATCCAAGAAGTTTTAAAAGACTTCCATGAAGGAGATTGTGGAAACCACACTGGGGGCAGGGCATTATTCTCAAGGATCCTGAGGACAGGATACTACTGGCCAACCATGAAGAGAGATGCTGTGGAGTATGCTAAGAGATGTGATCCTTGTTAGAGACACAGCAATATCCTTCATCAACCAGCTGAATTATTGCATCCTATATCCTCCTCTTGGCCATTTATGAGATGGGGTATGGATATAGTTGGTAAGCTCCCTAAGGCACCTGGTGGAAAAGTATTCATGCTTGCTATGACTGATTACTTCTCCAAGTGGATAGAGGCTGAAGCCTTTGCCCAAGTCAGAGAAAAGGAAGTTATATCCTTCATTAAAAGAAATATTATAACTAGATTTGGAATTCCTTCTAAAATTATATGTGATAATGGTTCCCAATTTATTGGGGGCAGAACCACTAACTTTTGTGACAGCTGGGGGATTAAGATGATAACATCAACACCAGTCCACCCACAAGCTAATGGTCAAGCAGAATCATCCAACAAGATCATCATCAACAATTTGAAGAAGAAGCTTGGATCCAAGAAAGGGAAATGGGCAGAAGAACTACCTTATGTGCTTTGGGCTGATAGGACAACCCCTAAGAATGCTACTGGTCAAACGCCTTTCTCTTTGGTATTTGGGGCAGAATCAGTGATCCCAACAGAAATGGTGGTTCCAACTGCTAGAACAAGTACTCGTGATCCTGAAGAAAATGATGAGAACTTGGCTCAAGACCTGGATACTATTGAAGAAATCAGGGATATGGCTAGGATAAGGATGGCCAGTTATCAACAAAGAATGGCTGGTGCTTACAACAAAAATGTCAGGATCAGGAAGTTTCAAGTTGGAGTTATGGTATTAAGGAAAGCATTTCAGAATACCACCAATCCTGCTGATGGAAAATTGGCTCCAAAATGGGAAGGCCCTTATTTGATTGAAGCTGAAGCAGGAAAGGGGGCATATAGATTGCTAACCATGGAAGGTTATTTGCTACCAAGAGCTTGGAATGCTGTCCACTTGAGGAAATATTTCATGTGAGCAGGATCCTCATGGCACAGATGATCCTTACGTCAGGAGTATCTTTGAAGGATCCTTAAAGTATCGATGATCCTTACTTTGGTAATATCCTAATCTTGAACTATTTCACTTCTTTATTTTCTCATATAAGGATAAGGATCATGTATCCTTCATCCATCTCTCACGTGATTTTAAGTTTTGAAAGTTCAGGAATCTTTAGCAAAGTATTGGTTATCTGCAGAAGCAATCCGTCCTTTGGGTTTAACCCCAGTTATTTGGGCTTGACCCCAGTTCCGCCCGTAGCGCATGATGATCCTGGTATAGTTCAAGGCAGTGGGACCAGTACTCGCTTTAGGGGCTGATAATTCCATTGTACTGGCTATGCCTAGGATCCTACGTATAATGGTAGACGTACCATACATCCGTTCCTAAGGTTTCTAATGTTTTCACGTTAGCTAAGGTTTTGGCATTTTCATGTCACTAAGTTTGGATAGTCGCCAGTTAGGGCCATACTCCAGTTTACATACGATCCTTGGGCTTGTCCCCAGTTATCCTTGGGCTTGTCCCCAGTTATCCTTGTGCTTGTCCCCAGTTGCTAACTCTTTTCTTATATTGGCTTAGTCCCAAGTTATGCTCTATTTCAGGTCCTTAAAGATAGGCAACTAGGGATCCTTGATCCTTACTTCTCTCTAAGGTTTATCTTATAGTTATCCTTATTATGGTTAGGATCCTAACTTGGATCCTCAGGTATGATCCTTAACTATTTTTAATGCTATTCATTATTTATTTGAATAACCCTAAAAATTTGACAACTAGACTTGTGATCCTTAAAATATATTGCTTTTTGGGATTCTTTAACTATAGGATATTTGATCGTGGATCATGTCCTAAACATTTTCAATCTGACTTGTTCAAATTTGTTTATTCAATAAATGTGCATCAAAACAAAGGAGAATTAAAGAAACAAAAGGATAACAACACAAGATAAGCGACAAAAGGTTAAGATTTTATTTATTAACAAAAGACTAACCCTTAAAAGGTTGTCAAAATTACCTACCCCGAGCATCTACCAGCAAAACGTGGCCCGTCCACTGGGGTAGGTAAAGGGTGTCCATGATAATAAGTTCAATAGTAGTGCAGGAATATAAAGGCGGCAGGATCACAATGGCTTCATCCCCCAAACAGAGGATCCCTCCACCAATTATGATCCTACCTATTGTCAAAAGCAGGATCCTGAGCTTCCAAGGCCATTTGCAGCTTGGTCTTGTACATTGCTATGGCGGCAGAGACTTTGGCGTCTTCGGTGATCTCACGCTTCTCATAGACAACATTAACCAGCACCTTGGCTGTCTCCTGTTTGGCATCCCGGACTTCCTTCTGAAGATCAGCAATTGTGAGATCCTTTAGCAATGCAACCTGTTGGAGGTCGGCAATCTTCCTATCCTGATCTTCAACGTGGCCAACATAATCCTCAATCTCAGAGAATTTCTGCAAAGGGGATAAAAGATAAGGTTAGGGCCAAGTGATCCTCAAATCAGCAGGATATATCAGCAGGATATGTCAATAGGATATACGAAGCAGAGACAGTGATCCTTACCTCATTGAAGTACTCGAGGAATTGGTGGCGGATCAGAGGTAGACCCTGCAGATCCTCAGCTTCAGAGGCCTTTCTCTTCTTGATTCCCTTTCCTTTGAGGGGTGCCTTGGGGACCGAAGCTGTCGGACTGGTAGGAGCTTTTCTCTTGGAGGATCTGACGGTGGTGAGATCAGTGACATTGAACTTTGAAGCAGACTTGGTGGACTTTCCAGCACCTACACAACCGAAACAAGATAAGTATCTTCACTTAACTTATATTTCATTATTTATTTAAATTTTAAACAAAGATACTTACTTGACATCGTGACAGAGCCTGAGGATACCTCCTGAGAATCTTGGGTTGTTGTCTTGAAAGTTCTTGCTTCAGGATCAAGCTTCTTGAAAGTGATGAGTCTCTCTTTAGCAGCAGGAGACAATCTGAGGTGTGAGACGGTGATAGCTGCATAACAAGAAAGCAAAAATATATAAGTGATCCTTACATCAAAAGAAAGTTTCTGGTGATCCTTCTCAGGATCCTCCACCCTACCATGGGTAGCCCATTTCTTGGGTAGATCCTTTCCATCCTCAATAGAATCTCTCTTGACGAAAAAGAAACGCCGCTTCCAATTAGCATCGTTCTTGGTGGTTGATGTGCGATAAAGTGTTACTTATTTTAGGTGTATATTTTAAGCCCTTTTTAACACTTATTTTAGCCAAGTTTTAAATTTATAAAACACGATATTTCACTAACACTAAACACACATATGGGCAAGTGCACCCATCGTTGAGTGTAGTATAGCGTTGGTAAGATACCGAGGTCGTCCAAGGACACAAGAGCTTTTAGTACCGGTTTATCCTCAACGTCTAATCAAAATAAAAGTTTAGAAAAATGTTTTAAACTAAGAAAAATAAAAACTAACTAAAATGCTGAAAATAAAATAAAAATAAAAATAAAAACAGATAGACAAGATGAATCACTTGGTTCCGACTCGTATCTAGTATAACCTTTGATTATTTCCGCACTTTTGCACATAATTAAGAGATTATCTTAGTTATTGTAGTAGGCCCCTCTTTTGAAGGTGACGTTACCCTCACCCCAGTAGTTTGAGTCAGCAAGGATACAATCCTAAAAGGGTGGATTATTGGAAGATAATGAATTAAGTTATTAATGCAGTATTGTGGTAGGCCCCGCTTTTGGTGGTGACGTTACCCTCGGCTAAGTAGTCTGAGTCAGCAGGGATACAGTCCTAAGTAGCCGGGTTATAGTATTAATAGTAGTTAACTTATGAGGGGATCAAAGAGTTTGGACCCCCGCCATCCAATACCGTGAAGCATTGAAGGAGGTCCTACTAAATTTGACCCAGGTCCATTGCAGGACCTCTAAACGCTGAACAATGGCAAGACCTTTACCAAACCGTTCCCTTAACCCCCGACCAGGTAGCCAACATACCTCCATATAGACCGTGGAGATATGAATGGTGAAAATCCTTTATTTTATATAGACAGTAAAATAATGCCAAGACACCACGGACAAACGATAAGGAAAGATCACCTTCAACATAAGTAACTAGTTATTAAAGTCATTAATACAAAACCAAATAAAAAGTGCAAAAGATTAGAAATAAAAATTATTATACTAGACACTTTGTCTTCACCAAGTGATGTAAGAGACTTAGGCAAACATGGCCTTGATTGTCAAGAACTCTTACGATCAATCTTGGATCCCGAGACGACTCACACACTCTGCGATGGACAATGGATGATGGTGGTGGATGATGGTGTTGTGATGGTGGTGGGTGGTGGATGAAGTGTGAGAGAGGTGGTGTGCCAAGGGATGAGTTGAAATGAAACCAATCACTCCTATTTATAGGCTGAACAGAAGGCTGGGCACGGCCCCGTGTCCGCTGGACACGCCCCCGTGCCCGTCTGACATTCTCTCTCTTCATTAATTGTAATTCGCAATTACAATTAATGCGCCTGCTGTACTTTCGCCACGCCCCCGTGTTCACTGGACACGGCCCCGTGGTGGGCAATAGAAGCTTCTACAGGTTTGTCTTTAGTGCCAGGGCTGTCCATCCTGAGCACTGCCCCGTGCTGAGCTGGGCACGCCCCGTGTCGGGCTGGGCACGCCCCGTGCTCAGCTGGACACAGCCCCATGCTCAGCTTTCTTTTTGTTTTTGCTTTGGGAGATGCTGTTGAGGGGGGTCGGGCATGCCACGTTTGTTCCTTTTCTTGTATTTATGTTAGATTTAGCTGCCTTTTTGCTTCTTTTGTTCATTTGAGCTCATTTAATCCTGAAATTACAAAAGGAAGACAAAAGCACACTTTTTCCAACATTAGTACTAAAAAAGGGTTAGTTTTATGCCACAATTGATGAAATTTATATGTTGCATTTTGAACACATCAAATACCCCCACACTTGAATCTTTGCTTGTCCTCAAGCAAAACTCTTTAATATGTGGCTATTTACACTCCCAAATGGAATGGGTAGAAAAGAAGGTTTTGGGCTTGTCGTAGAGTGTCGGGATTTCCAAGATTCTTTATTTAATTTAATTTTTATTTATTTACAATCCTATTCGTCATGATTTATTTAAAACTTTTCATAAGATAAATTACTTATTAGGGCATAACATGCCTTTGTAAAATTCTATTTATATACAAGTTCACATACCTCACGGGGATCACTCAACACTCGGCCGAAAATGTATTTTTGTGGATCACTCGAGAGCGGCATGGAACTTACTCCTACTATAGGCTTGCCAAGCAATCAATCCTCCTCCTTTTTAACTTATATACCTTTGTAAATATCAAGAGGACTTTGTGGGTAAAGGGTTAGGCTTGGGTTAAAGGTAGGTGGTTGGGTTGGCGGTTAGTAAAAGGGCGAAAGGCGTAAAAAGCGTCGGTTTTCGTAAGACTTTTTTTTTTCAAGTTTTTATTTTGATGAAGCCATTATTCAAACAAACTTGTTTGTTTATTTTTCTTTCGCTTCATCATCATCAAATTGTTTTTTTTTTTTTTTTTGAAAGTCATAAAAAAAACCGAGCTTGTTACTAAAACAAAGGGTTAAGAAATAAAAAAGGTTTTGGTGGGTGAAAGAGTGTTTGTTTTTTGGGTTTTGAAATGAAAAGGTTTAGGCTCAAAGGGGTTAACTAGGGGGATTTTGGGTAGGTGGTAAAAAAAAAAATAATGGTGTAAAAATAAAAATGGTTAGTCCTAATGCCTCCGTCATTTACTTACTCGGGTTTAAGTTGGTAAGGACCGGGAATGTATCGTCATGGCAAGTTCTAGAGTCGTAGGAACCAAGCGGCTATTCACACAAGAAACGAAAATGAGCATTTAGTCAAATGATATGTAAGTGTTTGCTCAATAAAGGCTCAAAACTCACTTTTGTGGGAATGGGTTTTTATGTGATCAAGTATATATAATTAAATTTTAACTAAGCTTGTCATGCCTTTTCATAATTTTCTTATGTTGGTTCTTTTTATCACGACGCTATCGGTTGTAAATTTGTAAAAATATAACCTTTTTAAGAACTTGAATTTCCCGAGTTAAACCTAGACAAGTAAAAAAAATGAAAAATTTTTGAAAAAATTCGGGGTGATTAGCGGTTCCAATAGAGTTTTGTGTAAGGCTTGTATTTAGGACTTGCAAGATTCAAGGTTTTAGCATCCCCCCCACACTTAAATTACACATTGTCCTCAATGTGTCCCAAAAATAAGTTTTTAGGTTGATTGAATGTGTAAAAGTGGGTTAAAAACAAGATTTTATGGTACTGGGTGGCTGAACACGGGGTGGTGTTGGCTGAGCACGGCCCAGTGTCCAGACTGCCAGTACCAAAAGTAAACAGAAGGCTGGGCACGGGGGCGTGTCCAGTGAGCACGGCCCCGTGTCCAGGTACCTGAACTGGGCATTTTCTACAGAACCTTGGGCACGGGGCGTGTTGGGGAGAGCACGGCCCCGTGCTGAACTTGCTGTAATGAAGAAAAACTGTCGGGAGGCTCTGTTTTTGTGCATGGGGTGTTGGTTCAAGCTTCCCTTATCATCCTTCACCATCCCGAGTGTGTTTTATTCCTGAAAAAAAAAACTAAACTAGAAAACGTAAAAGTTAATCTAAACTAAAACTACGGATAGTTCCGCGGAATGCCTCCGTGGTGCGCCACGTTTATAAGGGTTCTTGGCTAGACCCACCTTATCGGGTGGTTCTGGCTCATCTTCAATTAGGGGGTCGTCATTGCCGAATGGATATTTCATTGATCGCTCAAGATCGACACTTCTTTTAAATGCCCCTAATTTAAGAGGTAGATTGTTGAACTTCTGGTTTTTCAAAGCTTCGTGAGTTTTTACAAATGGTCGTCCCAACACTAGAGGAGCGTCATCGAGGATGACAAAATCGGTCGGGATTACCATTTGATTTGTTTGAACCAATACATCCTCAACTATACCGATTGATTTTATTACTTTCCGATTGGATAGAAAAATGGGTATTTGAAGTGGAGAAAAATCACTAATACTTAATTTTTCGAAAATGTAGTTAGGCATTATGTTAACACAAAGATCTTTATCGATTGTGATATTACTAATAAACGAATTTTGAAAGAAACATGGAACCGGTGTAATGTTAATTTCAAATGGGTCTTCTTTTATTAGTGAGGTTTGATCATCCGTTAACTTAACACTTACCGTTTCGTCAATTTTAGTGTTAGTGTTTAACTCTTTTAAAAACTTAGCATGAGTGGGTACTAAACAATGATTTTCAAAAGAAGGTGACAAGAGATTAATTTCTTCAAAATTAGACTCTTCTTGAATTTTAACTTTGACGGACTCACCTTTTTCGTTGTTTAGCTCATGTGTCGGTTTTTCACTTATTTGTTCTTCCATTTTAACACTTTCTTCCCTTTTTAATTCTTCTCTTGCGCGGGACTCCTCTTCCCTTGCGCGAGCTTCTTTTATACATCGATCGATAACTCTAATGTGTTCTAATATCCTATCGGTCACTTCGGTTATAGAAAAAGAATCGGTATTTTCTAAGCTTGAATCCGGTTGTTCGACCCTTTGTTCCTCATAATACTCATATGAAGTCGATGGTTCGCACCATTGTTCTTCATTGTAAGCATATGATGGATAAGGTTCGTAATTTTGTTCTCCATAATACTCATATGAGGTGGGTTGTTCACGCCAAGGTTCCTCATAGTAAGCATACGAAGGTGGTGGCTCATATCTTGGTTCCTCAAAGTATGAGTACGAAGGCTCATACCTTGGTTCATCAAAATATGAGTATGAGGGAGGAGGTTCATACCTTTGGTCTTCATAGGATGTGTATGAAGTTGATGGCTCGTACCTGGGCTCCTCATAGTAGGTGTATGAATTGGATGGTTGATATGAGTGATTATTTTGAATCGAGCGTGCATCACGACAATTAGTGCAATAATTACCTCTATAATCATCTTCCTCATAGGTGTAGTTGTAACCTCCTGAGTATTGATCCATAAGAATCACTCAGCAGACCACAACCGAGTCTCGAGATCAGAAAACAATAAGAAAAACGGAAACAGAGGCTGGACACGGCCCCGTGTTCAGTGGACACGGCCCCGTGTTCAGAATCTGTATCTGGGCATTTTAATTAAATTTACTGATTTCGTTGAGCACGGGGCGTGTTCAGTGAGCACGGCCCGTGTTCAAGCTTCTGTTACTGGGTGTTTTATGAAAAATATGCAGCACGGCCCCGTGTTCAGCGAGCACGGCCCGTGTTCAACCTACTGTAAATGCAAAACTAAACTAAAATGCAGAAAAATGTGGGCCCGTTTTGAAAAGGTTTTGAAAAACTGATTAGGCTGTCGATTTTAAGCTTTCCTAAAATCCTTGTGTCCCCGGCAACGGCGCCAAAAACTTGATGTGCGATAAAGTGTTACTTATTTTAGGTGTATATTTTAAGCCCTTTTTAACACTTATTTTAGCCAAGTTTTAAATTTATAAAACACGATATTTCACTAACACTAAACACACATATGGGCAAGTGCACCCATCGTTGAGTGTAGTATAGCGTTGGTAAGATACCGAGGTCGTCCAAGGACACAAGAGCTTTTAGTACCGGTTTATCCTCAACGTCTAATCAAAATAAAAGTTTAGAAAAATGTTTTAAACTAAGAAAAATAAAAACTAACTAAAATGCTGAAAATAAAATAAAAATAAAAATAAAAACAGATAGACAAGATGAATCACTTGGTTCCGACTCGTATCTAGTATAACCTTTGATTATTTCCGCACTTTTGCACATAATTAAGAGATTATCTTAGTTATTGTAGTAGGCCCCTCTTTTGAAGGTGACGTTACCCTCACCCCAGTAGTTTGAGTCAGCAAGGATACAATCCTAAAAGGGTGGATTATTGGAAGATAATGAATTAAGTTATTAATGCAGTATTGTGGTAGGCCCCGCTTTTGGCGGTGACGTTACCCTCGGCTAAGTAGTCTGAGTCAGCAGGGATACAGTCCTAAGTAGCCGGGTTATAGTATTAATAGTAGTTAACTTATGAGGGGATCAAAGAGTTTGGACCCCCGCCATCCAATACTGTGAAGCATTGAAGGAGGTCCTACTAAATTTGACCCAGGTCCATTGCAGGACCTCTAAACGCTGAACAATGGCAAGACCTTTACCAAACCGTTCCCTTAACCCCCGACCAGGTAGCCAACATACCTCCATATAGACCGTGGAGATATGAATGGTGAAAATCCTTTATTTTATATAGACAGTAAAATAATGCCAAGACACCACGGACAAACGATAAGGAAAGATCACCTTCAACATAAGTAACTAGTTATTAAAGTCATTAATACAAAACCAAATAAAAAGTGCAAAAGATTAGAAATAAAAAGTATTATACTAGACACTTTGTCTTCACCAAGTGATGTAAGAGACTTAGGCAAACATGGCCTTGATTGTCAAGAACTCTTACGATCAATCTTGGATCCCGAGACAACTCACACACTCTACGATGGACAATGGATGATGGTGGTGGATGATGGTGTTGTGATGGTGGTGGGTGGTGGATGAAGTGTGAGAGAGGTGGTGTGCCAAGGGATGAGTTGAAATGAAACCAAGCACTCCTATTTATAGGCTGAACAGAAGGCTGGGCACGGCCCCGTGTCCGCTGGACACGCCCCCGTGCCCGTCTGACATTCTCTCTCTTCATTAATTGTAATTCGCAATTACAATTAATGCGCCTGCTGTACTTTCGCCACGCCCCCGTGGTGGGCAATAGAAGCTTCTACAGGTTTGTCTTTAGTGCCAGGGCTGTCCATCCTGAGCACTGCCCCGTGCTCAGCTGGGCACAACCCCATGCTCAGCTTTCTTCTTGTTTTTGCTTTGGGAGATGCTGTTGAGGGGGGTCGGGCATGCCACGTTTGTTCCTTTTCTTGTATTTATGTTAGATTTAGCTGCCTTTTTGCTTCTTTTGTTCATTTGAGCTCATTTAATCCTGAAATTACAAAAGGAAGACAAAAGCACACTTTTTCCAACATTAGTACTAAAAAAGGGTTAGTTTTATGCCACAATTGATGAAATTTATATGTTGCATTTTGAACACATCAGTGGCTTTGAAAATCGGGTGTTCCTCACCGGGCTTACGTTTAAACAAATAGCGATGAGAACCAAAGGTAGTAAGATCATACAGCTCTCCCAGCTTTGACATTCCTAGGTCTATCCCTTCCTGCTCGATGATCCTTTCAAGGGTGTACAAAACCCTCCAAATCATCGGCATGGCTTGGATATAAGAGATACCGGTTAGGGAAAAGAAAGATTGGGTGAAGGCTGGGAAAGGATATGTATAGCCTATGGTGAACGGAGTGACAGGGAAAGCAACCCACTTGTCGGAGATATGATCACTGAGGGCATTGGGATCAAAAGGTCAAAACTCGGTGTTCGCCGGGAAGCAGTGGCGGATCCTATCAATCTGTGCATCATTGAAACAACAGCGTTCTTTAATGGAATCTTCGATGATCCCCTGGCTTTTCGGAGGGCTGTTTTTCGGGTGATCCTTGGCTGGGGAGTTTGGAGCAACATCTTTGATGGAATGATGGAAAGAAACAGAAAACAGAGCAAAGAAGGAAGAAGATGAAGAGAGAATACCTGTTTATCTTCGGAATGCAGTTATAAAGGGAGTCTCTCTGAAATTTTAAATGCATTTGATCCTATCTCTATCTCCTATTTATAATCATGATCGTGCAGGGTTGTCACTTCTGTGACGTCATGGTTGCAACGGATAGTTCTACAATAACGGCTATATTTATGATAGTTAGTTGCGGATAAGATCAGGAAAATATAATTCGCTTATTTAACATTTCACTCCTTATATTTTGGGGGCAATTGTTAGGGGAGGATTTTCTAACAATTAGTGATCCTTATTCGTTATCCTAATTAATGATCCTTACTTCTGTGACAGATAGTGATCCTCAGAAGAGCTTCAGGATCAGGATCATGGATCACTTTAAGGATCCTCATACTGACGATTGTTTGTTTGTATTTTGTATTACTTCGCAGGAGTAACAAGCTTGACTTGGTCTTGGCAACGTTACTATGGAATATTCCACGGGTATTTCGCACACGTTTGACTGGAAATGGACGTTGTGGAGAACGTGGGAGCTTGGCACAAAAGTCGGATAGTTTGTTATTATAGCTAACTTCTATTTTTAAAGGGGTGACGAGCTAGAATTAGAAGACTTAGCCATTTTCAGCTACACACACTTTCATACAATCGCACTCTTGAAGCTCTCGACGAACACTTAATAGTTTTCACTCACTTTTACACATTTCACAATAGTGATCCTTGTACCTAGCTCGTTACTATCCGAAGTTGTAAACATTTATTGATTTATTTGAGCTTGGTGATCGGTAGTTTCCATCACCCGGGGTTTTTTGTGCTGGAGATCAACTCTTGATCAAGGGCTTTTTCCCCGTATAAATCCTTGTGTTTTTTGTGCAATTTACATTGAAGTGATCCTTGTCATTGTTCTACATTTCAAGCATCATACCCTGTAACTAAGAGTTTGGTTGCATTATCCTCATCAGATTTTTTGACCAAAACAGCAGCCATTTGAGAGCTGATCCAGTAAGAGTGGATCCGAATCCTTTGCACAGGCAAGCTTCCTTTAACCTTTCTGGGATTGGATTGATCTCCATCCTTTCCCTGTATTGTGCTATGTGTTCTTCAGGATCCGTCGAACCATCATACAGCTTCATAGTTGGAACATGGAACCTCTTGGGTATCTCAGCATCACAGATCGGTGGTGCAAAACGAGATATCCTGTGGCTCCCATCTGCAATCTCTGGGATAGGTTTGACCACTCCTGGAACACTTGATAGCATATCCTTCAACTTTTGCAATTCTCTGGCCATGGCATGATTGATACCTGGGTCCTGCATAAGGCCATGGTTAGTAGCATAGGAATTATTAAAAGTGTTACCTCCCATTGGATTCAAATTAGGAAGAATGGATGTTAATCCATATTGTTGGGGCTCTGGAATGATCGAAGGACCAGTAGAAGCATTGGTCTGCATTGGAATAAAATCTCCCTGATGGACATCTGAACTTCCTGTTTGCAAACTCCTCAAGGATCCTGGCATCTGGAAGGGTCCCTGAAACTGGGATGATCCTGGAACAAAAGAGGATCCTTGAACCTGGGATGATCCTGGAACAAAGGAAGATCCTTGAACCTGGAATGATCCTGGAACAAAGGAGGATCCTTGAACCTGGGATGATCCTGGAACAAAGGAGGATCCTTGAACCTGGGATGATCCTGGAACAAAGGAAGATCCTTGAATCTGCTGCGCTCCTGAGTAACCTCCTGAATTCATGAAGGATCCTATATGCTGAGGATAGGATCCTGCTGGCTGGAAATAGGAACCCGATGCCTGAGTCACTGTTGTTGTTCCGTAGTGCACTCCTTTTGGTCCACCCACATATTGAACATCTGGAACCACTGATGGCTGAGAAGTAATCACCGGAGTATCAAAATTCAAAGATTTGGGCACCAGTGGGGAATGATCCTCTGCCGTTTTCTTTTGTTTCTTGAGATCTCCGATTTCTTTGAGAATTCTTTCATTGGTCTTATCCTGTTGCTGTATATGATCCTTCATCTGCAAAATCAAAGTGAACATGTCACTAGTAGTGGGAGTGTAAGAAGCAGAAGAAGTTGGAGGTTTGGAGAAAATTGGAGTTGGTTTCTTCTCGGCATTTTTCTAAGGTCCAGAAGGTGGTGGAGGCAAAGGTGGAATGCCCTGAGATGAATTGACCGCAGACATTGCAGTAGGGGTATTCTTCAATGATGAAGCCATGTATTTGTATGCAATGAACCGGAACGACCACCAACAGAAAAACTTCTTAGGAATGAAGCACCAATTGCCCCACGGTGGGCGCCAAACTGTTTTGGTCAAAAAATCTAATGAGGATAATGCAACCAAACTCTTAGTTACGGGGTATGATGCTTTAAATGTAGAACAATGATAAGGATCACTTCAAGGTAAATTGCACAAACGACACAAGGATTTATACGGGGAAAAAGCCCTTGATCAAGAGTTGATCTCCGGCACAAAAAACCCCGGGTGATGGAAACTACCGATCACCAAGCTCAAATAAATCAATAAATGTTTACAACTTCGGATAGTAACGAGCTAGGTACAAGGATCACTATTGTGAGATGTGTAAAAGTGAGTGAAAACTAATAAGTGTTCGTCGAGAGCTTCAAGAATGCGATTGTATGAGAGTGTGTGTAGCTGAAAATGGCTAAGTGTTCTAATTCTAGCTCGTCACCCCTTTAAAAATAGAAGTTAGCTACAATAACAAACTATTCGACTTTTTTGCCAAGCTCCCACGTTCTCCACAACGTCCATTTCCAGTCAAACGTGTGCGAAATACCCGTGGAATATTCCATAGTAACGTTGCCAAGACCAAGTCAAGCTTGTTACTCCTGCGAAGTAATACAAAACACAAACAAACAATCGTCAGTATGAGGATCCTTAAAGTGATCCATGATCCTGATCCTGAAGCTCTTCTGAGGATCACTGTCTGTCACAGAAGTAAGGATCATTAATTAGGATAACGAATAAGGATCACTAATTGTTAGAAAATCCTCCCTTAACAACGATCGTGACCATTGTAGGATCGGTTTTGACACCGTACTATTGTGTAACGAACGTTCGACGTGCGGAGTCCGTGATCGTGCGTGGATTGGGTAGGTCCTGGTTTTGACTCCGTTTCGACTGTGAACCGACCGTGCGATATGCGGAATCCGTGCACGAACAAGACCGAACACACGAACAGTAATTATAACTGTGATTCTTATTGATTAACTTGGAATCGTACAAAACACTAGAATCACAAAGCCATTTTCTCTCTAACGCTTCCCTAATTAAACAACTGTGGATACTTTGTCTTCATGTCGCTTTCGAGTTCCCAAGTGAACTCTGCGCCGCGTTTGCCTTCCCATCGGACTTTCACAATAGGAATGCGTGAGCGCCTGAGCTGCTTGGTTTGGCGATCCATGATTTCGACAGGCTTTTCCACGAAGTGTAATGTTTCGTTCACTTGTAGATCGTCTAGAGAGACATGTAAATCGTGGTCGGCGATGCACTTCCGGAGGTTTGACACGTGGAAAGTCGGGTGGACATTGCTAAGTTCCTCCGGTAACTCGAGTCTGTAGGCGACTTTTCCGATCCTTTCCAGAATATTAAAAGGTCCAACATATCGAGGCGCGAGTTTCCCTTTCTTGCCGAATCGGACTACACTCTTCCAAGGCGATACCTTTAGGAGTACGTAGTCACCAACGCCAAATTCACGGGGCTTGCGCTTTTTATCGGCGTAAACTTTCTGTCGATCCCGAGCTTTCGCTAGATTGTCTCGAATTTGGAAAATTTTGTCTGTCGTTTATTGTAGTAGCTCCGGACCGGTTAATTGCGAGTGACCAATCTCGTGCCACACAATAGGCGATCGACATCATCTTCCGTATAAGGCCTCGAAAGGTGCCATCTAGATGCTAGCCTGGTAGCTGTTATTATACGAGAATTCGACTAACGACAGGTGTTTATCCCAATTACCACCGAAATCCAAAACACACGAACGGAGCATGTCTTCAAGAGTACGAATCGTTCTTTCAGTCTGACCGTCGGTTTGTGGGTGGAAAGCGGTACTTAGATTAAGTGTTGTACCGACTTTCGTTTGGAACGTTTCCCACAATCGTGAAGTAAACCGAGCATCACGATCAGAGATGATGTCACGAGGCGTCCCATGTCTTCAAATGATCTCGTCGGTGTAGATTCGGGCTAATCGTTCCACCTTGTAGTCTTCTCGTATTGGCAGAAAGTGAGCTGATTTAGTCAAACGGTCAACAACCCAAATGCTGTCGTGACCCGATGACGCGGTTGGAAGCTTGGTTACGAAATCCATAGCTATACTCTCCCACTTCCACATAGAAATTGGTGGTTGTTCGAGCAAGCCAGAGGGTCTTTGATGTTCAGCCTTTATCCTAGCACAGGTTAGACATTTTCTGACGTAGAGAGCGATATCTCGTTTCATACCCGGCCACCAGTACTTATAACGAAGATCTTGGTACATCTTGTCGGCACCAAGATGAATAGAGTACCGAGATTTGTGGGCTTCGTCCATGATAATCTGTCGCAAATTGGTTCGCTTGGGAATCCAAACTCGGTCTAAGAAGTGGAATATCCCATTTGATTTGCTCACAAGCTGGGCTCCATCGTGGTAGATTCTTTCTTTCTTCAAAGTGCGTTCGTTGAAACACGCATGCTGGACGTCGCGGATGAGAGTTTCGAGGTTGTGCTGGGCTTGAACATTACGAGTGCTGAGCAGATAGCTTCGTCTGCTAAGTGCGTCGGCAACAACATTTGCTTTGCCTGGGTGATAACGAATCTCACAGTCGTAATCGTTGAGAAGTTCTACCCATCGGCGTTGACGCATATTTAGTTCCCTCTGATTAAAGATGTGTTGTAGGCTCCTATGATCGGTGAAGATCGTACACTTAGTACCATACAGGTAGTGTCGCCAAATCTTTAATGCAAAAACAACCGCGCCTAGCTCGAGATCATGGGTTGTATAGTTCTTCTCGTGGATTTTGAGCTGACGAGATGCGTAAGCTATGATCTTGTCTCGTTGCATAAGAACACACCCGAGGCCAAGGTTGGAAGCATCACAGTAGACAATGAAATCATTGTTTCCGTCGGGTAGTGTGAGAACAGGAGCATTACAGAGCATGTGCTTGAGGGTTCGAAAGGCAGACTCTTGTTTGGTTCCCCAGACAAAAGGCTGGTCCTTATGTGTGAGAGAGGTAAGTGGTACAGCAATCTTCAAGAATCCTTCGATAAATCGTCGATAATAGCCCGCTAGCCCGAGAAAGGAGCGGAATTCAGACGGGTTCTTAGGCGTAACCCAGCTCTTAACAGCTTTAATCTTCACAGGATCGACGTGAATACCCTGACTATTTACAATGTGACCCAGAAACTGAACCTCCCCCAACCAAAATTCGCACTTGGAGAATTTGGCGTAGAGTTGGTTCCCCTGGAGTAACTCGAGAACCAAACGTAGATGCTGCGCGTGTTCGGCTCTCGACTTTGAATAGATCAAGACATCGTCGATGAACACGATGACGAAACGGTCGAGATATGGTTTACATACGCGATTCATCAGATCCATGAAAACCGCTGGTGCGTTGGTTAGGCCAAAAGGCATGACAACGAATTCGTAATGGCCGTATCGAGTGCGAAACGCGGTTTTGGGTATATCCTCCTCTTGTATACGTAGTTGATGGTAACCTGAACGTAGATCGATCTTTGAAAAACACGTAGCGCCTTGTAGCTGATCAAACAAATCGTCGATTCGAGGCAGAGGATAGCGGTTCTTGATAGTCAACTTATTCAATTCCTGGTAGTCGATGCACATCCGGAACGACCCATCCTTCTTTTTGACGAAAAGGACTGGCGCGCCCCAGGGAGAGGTGCTCGGGCGAATGAAGCCTTTTTCAAGCAATTCCTGGAGTTGGGTTGAGAGTTCGCGCATTTCGGACGGTGCGAGTCGGTAAGGAGCTTTGGCAATAGGATTAGCACCTGGAATGAGGTCAATACGAAAGTCGATATCACGACTTGGCGGTAGTCCGGGAAGATCCTCTGGAAAAACATTAGGAAATTCTCGAACCACAGGTACGTCTTTCACTCCCTTCTTCTCTTTCTTTTCCTTCGCCGCTGCTACAACGTTAGCCAAGAAAGCCCTGTATTCCTTGCGGAGATACTTGCTAGCTTGGAGGCATGACATAAGTTTGAGACCCTTCGAAGTAGTATCACCATAAACGTGCAATGAATCACCGTTTGCGAGCGAAAAACGAATCATCTTATCGAAGCACACAACTTCGGCATGGTTTTCTCGAAGAAAGTCCATGCCTACTATGACGTCGAAGCTTCCGAGTTGCATCGGAATAAGGTCGATTGGGAAGATGTGATTGTTGAGCTCGAGAGTACAATCACGGATAACAGAATTAACAGCGACGGTTCTTCCGGTAGCGACTTCAACATTGAATGCAGAGGAGAGTTGGGAACGTTTACGACTAAGGAGTTTCTCAAATTCGAGCGACAAAAAGCAATTATCGGCTCCAGTATCAAACAAACATGAAGCATAAATACCATTCACAAGGAACGTACCATTGACCACGTTGTTGTTGGCCTGGGCTTGACGCACGTTGAGATTGAAAGTTCTGGCACGTGCGGCCTGTTGTTGTTGCTGCTGTGGCTGTTGTTGCCGAGGCTCTTGTTTCACAACCCTGTTTGGGCACACGTTGGCGAAATGATTCGGGTCGCCACACATGAAGCAGGCTCTGGCTTTGACTGCGGGTGCCGGAGGAGCTTGTTGACCCTGTGGGGCAGTGAGTAGAGCTTGATTGACAGGAGATTGACGAATACGGCAGTTGGCGATAAAGTGGCCGTATACATTGCAGTGAGCACAGAAGCGGCATTGAATAGCTGTCGGGTGGTGGTAGGTGCAAGTAGGGCAGAGCTGGTGCGGCCCAGTATATGCACGCTTCGCAGGCGGTGCATTGGCCACAGGCGCCGCTACTTGACGCTGCTGAGCTGGTACTGTTTGAACTGGTGCAGCAGTGATTGCACAGTTCTTGCTGGTGGAGCTGTTCTTTCTCTTGTTGCTTGACGATGTGGGTTCAACAGTTGGTGCAGTAGCGGTAGCTTGATGTAGATGCTTCGAGGTCTTATCCCAGACACCAGCTTTAACCCTTTTGTCATTGATTTCAGCGGCTAGCAGATAGGTTTCCTCGATCGTGGTAGTCTTAGCCGCTTGCACGAAATCAGCTACGCAGTCGGGCAAGGCTCGGATGTACTTCTTGATGGTCATATCGGGAGTCTTGACCTGGTCGGGACAGATAATGCTGAGCTGTTTGAAGCGAGCAGTAAGACCAGCATTGTCTCCATCCTTCTGATGTATGTGCCAAAATTCATCTTCAAGCTTTTGACGTTCGTGAGGAGGGCAGAATTCCTCTAACATGACTTCCTTGAGCTCATCCCATGACAGACTGTAGGCTGCATCATTCCCTCGCTTGTTCCTCTCGGCCGTCCACCCGTCTAGAGCACGGGACTGGAAGACGCCGATAGCGTTCAGAGTTCGAAGGTCATCAGGGCAACCACTTTGTCGCAGAGTAACCTCGATGGAGTCAAACCAGTGGAATAGTGCAGTAGGACCTCCTTCGCCTGTGAATTCTTTTGGCCCACACGACTTGAATTGTTTGAAACTGAAAGGTCTTGTGACAGCTTTAGGACCTTCAGTCCTCGATTCCTCGGATGATTTGCTGGCGTTCTCGTAGACATCACTCACGGCCTTAGCTACACTTTTCGCGATGATGGAAGCAAGGCGTTTGTCCCTCTTTTCCTGACGAGAGAGTGCATGACGGGATCCAGACGACATTGTCTGCAATAGACATCGCCATGGAACTTAACACATTGTATTCAAATCTCACCTCACACGTCTACTACTTACTAAAGCTCAGTAACACGTACATTCACGTAACAGCGTAACACACAGTGCATAGTCACATAGGCATGTAGAGCACATAATCACATAGTCACAGAATTGCTGAACACGTAAAACACAATAGCAAGAACACACATACCTTAGTCACTAGAGGCATTCAGAAATCAGAAACCTATCATTCAAAGTCGGCGAGGGTTCGAATATAGTATGGTGCGAGCGATTTGTTAATGATGTGTTGTGTGTTGTGTGAAAGCAAAAGGCATTAGATCGAAACTAGTAGTACCTCAAAACGCTAACAAATAAGCATAAAACACGTAATTCACATAAAATCGACGAATCGTCAGAGTCAATAGTCTTGGCTCAAAGCTTGAAACACATAAAATCGAGAATAGATTGTCTGCGGCTAGTAGACTTCGACTAACCAAGGTGGTTCAATGATTCACAGGGGATCTGTTATGCATCTTCAACCTTCAGGATCGTGCCTTGGCCTCGATTCTTGGGCGTTTGGCGTTAATCCCGTTAGTTTTATGGCGTCTACAGATCGTATGTTGAGACCTTGGTGGAAGTTTTGTAAAATACGCAGAACAAGTTATCAAGGTTAGGGTTTCACCCCTGGCTTAACAACTTCGTCCCTAAAATGGAGGAGATTATTCATCAAAATGTGGATTCCACTCCTAGTTTGGCATAATTCTCCTTGTTCGTAGTTAAAATACAAGTTGATTAAGCGACTTTAGCCGAGAGTTTGCGGTTTTCACACCTGTTCTCGGCCTCCGTGCTTGCTCATAATTAAAATTTCGAGTGCAATGACAGAAAACAGCGAGTGATAGTGGCGAGTTTATGCATACGCGCGAGTTGGTCTGGTGGTTCTTAACTATAGTCTAGGTCTCTAAGACTTTGACCCGGACTAGGTCAAGTCTTGCCTAATTCCCTATAGTTATGGCTCTGATACCAATCTGTCACACCCCAACCGATGGCGGAATCATCGGGGCGTGGCACTGAGCGAAACAGATTGTCCAGAAGTTTCCATAACAACTATCATTACCATTCAATTTAAATAATACGTCCCATACCGTATCTCAAATAGTTAAATAATTATTACAGACAAGCATCAAGACAAGTATTCTGTTCCGACAACTCAGATTTAAACATAGCTAATTTAATTGTTGGTTTCTAGGACTCCATCCCTAGCCTCAATTTCATCACCAGCAAGTTAAGCACAGAAACAACCTAAGCACCTGTCACATACGTTAAAATAAAGTCAATACATATAATGTAAAGGTGAGCATACAAGTTTGATAATAGCATATAGAGTTCGAATTCGTTTACGTTTACGCATAACCAGCACGTACACATGGTGAAATGAAGCACGTTAGTTATCGACATAGATCCATCGATACCAATGACTGCGGGTTGACTGCCCGAGGCAGTTCGCAATACACGATTACCACCGTAATCCATGCAAGTAAAAGATCCTTAACAACCCCCGTGTGAATGGGTGCCGAGTCCAAACTATAGTACTATCGTTGCTAAGGCAGGTAGACAGCATTCCATGTGTAAACATAACAAACAAGCATTCATAAGCCACGTATAACATGCATAAATGGTTTAGCGTTAAAATAGCTTGAGTAGTGTGATAGTTATAGTTTGAATATTCGTAACGTATGTAACACCCAAAAGTGCTAAAAGCAAAAAGGGTTCGAGTATACTCACAGCGATTATGGATTGAAGGGAGCGCTTTTCAGTGAGTACGGTTAGCCTGAATAGATTCGATAACGTAACGATGAGTGGCGCGTAAAACAGTACATAGTGAGAGTGGGTAGGATGACTGATCGTGCGGATTGGTCATCCGTGCGGACTGGCAATCCGTGCGGACTGGCAATCCGTGCGGACTGGCAATCCGTGCGGACTGGAAATCCGTGCGGACTGGTAATCCGTGCGAGTGGTAATCCGTCCGGATTAGTCACTCGTGCGGATTGTTATCCGTGCGGACTAGTTATTCGTGCAGACAAGTAATCCGTGCGGATTAGCAATTCGTCCAGACGAGTCACTCGTGCGGATAACATGTTCGTGCGGATAACTATTCGAGTGGATTGTTTCTTCCTATGGGTGAGATGTGTTTGTGTATCATGGCTTGCCCTTTGAAGTTTTCGTTGTAGCATTTAGAAAACATCTAAGTATCTCTACCCTTCAAGCCGGTCGCGCGGACCACAATCCGTCCGGATGGTAATCCGTGCGGACACGTCTCTAAGGCTGAGTCACTTGATGAAATTGGTGGAATCCGTCCGGATGGTAATCCGTGCGGACAGTGGTAATCCGTCCGGATTGTTTGTTCGTGCGGACGAAGACAATCCGTCCGGATAGTCTGTCCGTGCGGACAACTTGTCCGTGCGGACGAACATTGTTTGAAATTGTTTAAGGTCTTAGTATCTCATGATCCGAAGAGTAATCCATTCAGAGGTCGTCCGTCCGGATTGTTCATTCGTCGATACTCAAACCTCGTTTTGAATGTGGGTCCCAAGTGTAGCTCGTCCGGGTGACAACCCGTCCGGATCGTCTGTCCGTGCGGACAGCTCGTCCGTGCGGACAACTTCCTCGTACTGGTTGTTCTGACCGGCCACCCTTGGTCGCCTTTGTCGTTCTATCGAGACGTTCTGATTACGTGGCAACCATTTGGAATCGCATCCTTCCCGCATGACCAAGCCGGCCAGGAATCACCCTAACTCGGCCTGTCGGCGGTTTAGAACGGTCATTCCGGTCTAACCTGAAATCAGGTGTCTTGCGGGTAGAATCCAGATCTAGGACTAGTGCATCACTAATATTGAGCGGAAGACTAGAACTGATCCGATTCGTACCGTTTTGAGGGTAAAAGAAGGAGAAAACTTGTTTATTTCTTTCAACTCTTTTATCCTTTTAGAAAAGTTTAGATTTAGGCGAAGTTGTTGTGAAATCTTGTGGAAATCGTTCAGATCCGAGTTATTCTTGGTGGAATGAGGTCACACTTGAAGTTCATGAGAACTTCATGATGACGTTACCCTAGAATACCTCAAATCTTGTTGATTTCGTGGTTAAAAGTTGAGATTTGAAAGATAGAAAGGTGTAGATGTGTGTATAGATCAAGAATGTACAAGATTTAGAGCAAGATCTTACCTGGATTGAGAGAAATCGGAGAAAAGGTGAAGAATGCGTGCAGGTCGGACGTCACTTGCCAAAAGTGGAAAGTTTGGAGAGTGACCCGGGTATTTATAGGATGCCAAAAGGGGAAAGGGTGATCCGTGCGGATTGCAGGTCACCCGGATTGGTTATCCGTGCGGACTGCAGGTCACCCGGATTGGTTATCCGTGCGGACTGGCAATCCGTGCGGACTGGCAATCCGTGCGGATGGACCATCCGTCCGGATGTCGACTGAATGGTGCGTTCGGGTGCGATGACGCTTCGGTTTCGATTGCGAGCGATTCAATAGGGTTTCCTAGTCAAATTACTTTTAGTCCCAACTACTTCGTATATAACATGGTTCGATTCGGAATTCGGGTTCGGGTTCGATTACATTCGAGTTAGACTTCTAGTTAGACTTCGAGTTCGATTGAGTTCGCTTGATTATCACAACAAAACATAAATAAACATGCACAGGTAACACGTAAGGCACACACACACGTATAAATGACAAGTAAAATACATAGCTTGAGTTACGATTTGATGTCGATTCGATTAGTATAGCTTGGTTTTCGGTTGATTAACTTTATCGCATTGCTACTTCCTATAGTTCACAGTCGCGAGTCGATTGAAATACGGTTAACATGATTCGATTATTATAATGTACGACACTTACTCCACATAATATAAATAAAATAAAAACATTTCTACGAGTCAAGTTGCGCGAAATCGGTCGTTGACTTTGACCTTGACTTTGACTTTCACTTACGAAAACACGGGGTGTTACACCTTATCTCCTACTTAAAATTTCAATGGTTTTCGTCTGCTATCAACATAACTCTTTTGACGATCTCGTGCTGCTTTTAATCTTTCCTTGACTTGAATAATTTTGTCCGTTGTTTCTTGTACTATCATTTCCAGATAGTTGCTTTTCTCCAATTACTGCCCAACAGACTGGAGTTCGGCACTTGATGCAACCATCTCCGATGTCCTTGGGGCAAGGTTGCTATTGATATTGAATATATTGGTTTTGCTAACCAAACATTCTGTCAGTTTAGCTGATTTTTACTTAAACTATTGATGCATCGTCGTGTTCATTTCACTGAACTCGGTCCCTCAGGTCTCCCTAAAGTTCTTTTTTACTTGGAGGTCTCTCGACTCTTGTCGAGTTCATCAAAGGGTCCCTACTGTCGCCTTGTTTCGCATGGCTCGCGTAAACCAAGGCTAACTCTCTCGCGGCCGGCGAGAGAGCACGTGTCGAGTATAGCTTTGGCCAATCATGGCCCTAGCTTTGGTGAGTCACATGCCACGTGGCACTATGCCTTGTCCGACAAACAAAGGCAGTCGCGGCCTGCGACAACCTAAGCTAGGGCAGTCGCGCCCTGCGAGCGACTCCTGAACTTTTTTTTTTCTTGATTTTTGTAAATATAAAGGTATTTTATGCTTGTTTTTCATATACAGGGTATAATTTAAGCATTTTAGGATATGTTAAGGGTTTTAGGAGGGCTGTTATATCCTCCCCACCTTGTTTTAGATCTCATCCTTGAGGTCTACTGGAACAGGTGTGTATATTTCTTTCGCATCTCTGATTCGAGCTCCCAAGTGTATTCTGGTCATCTCTTGGAATTCCATCTCACTTTGACCAGAAATAATCTCTTGTGTTTCAGATTCTTGATCTTTCTATCTTCAATCTGCAGTAGTTTCTCTACAAACTTAAGTTTCTCATTTACCTTTATGTCCTTAAGAGGTACCAGTAATGATTCATCTGCTAAGCACTTCTTGAGATTACATACATGAAATACATCATGTATTCCTGCCATTTCCTCTGGCAGTTGTAGCTAATAAGCTACTGGTCCTATTATTTTAATGATCTTAAAAGGTCCAACATACCTGGGGCTTAGCTTTCCTCTTTTAACTAATTTGGCCACTCCTTTCCATGGAGAAAGTATTAATAATATCTTATCTCCTACTTAAAATTCCAATGGTTTTCGTCTGATATCAGCATAACTCTTTTGACGATCTCGTGCTGCTTTTAATCTTTCCTTGACTTGAATAATTTTGTCCGTTGTTTCTTGTACTATCTCTGGTCCAGATAATTGCTTTTCTCCAATTACTGCCCAACAGACTGGAGTTCGGCACTTGATGCAACCATCTCCGATGTCCTTGGGGCAAGGTTGCTATTGATATTGAATATATTGGTTTTGCTAACCAAACATTCTGTCAATTTAGCTGATTTTTACTTAAACTATTGATGCATCGTCGTGTTCATTTCACTGAACTCGGTCCCTCAGGTCTCCCTAAAGTTCTTTTTTACTTGGAGGTCTCTCGACTCTTGTCGAGTTCATCAAAGGGTCCCTACTGTCGCCTTGTTTCGCATGGCTTGCCATCCATCTATCTAGCATGGACGACTGTCAGCCGGTATACATTTAAGAACAAGAAAAAGTAAGTCTATGGTTTATGATCGATTGGCCGCATCCACATCACGTCCTATCAAAAGTTTTTAGGATATTTTATAAAGTATTGTCTAGTCACATTGAAACGTTCTACCATGTTGTATGTAGCATAGCTATTATTTTTGACCTTTAAAGAATTGCCTTTTTGCTTCCAGATGTCATGTACGTCGTATTACAGTTTATTTTTAGGCTCGTTCATAAAGCATTGTTCATTACGTTGCATCGCACCTACATTTTGTGTAAAAGTATTCGATATACAAGGTCTGTGGAGAGTAACGATCTTACAAGATGAATAGCACACTATTCGGGGCTAAGTTTTGGTTAGGATTCAGCTTTATTGGCCTCGTTGTACATACAGTTTGACTGCGATCGTTCAGTGAGCCGACAGCTGGTTCTTCCTAACTAGGACTTCAGCCCATTAACGATGCTCCGCTTACATGTTCGCTGCATTGGGAATAAGCCTAAGACGTAAAAATAATGTGCAAATCTTCACACCAATTCTTAAACGGGTTGTTGGTGAAGTAGTTCCCTTTGTCACTGACCATGTAGAGTGGTCATTCCACATAATGCATCGGAAAAAGATATACCGGTGTCATGTACCTATAACACGCATTAGCTAGCATACATGGATATACAATTCTAAACTCGAAATATATAAAAAAAATCGTATACAAACAGAAACTGATAAGCATATCAAACTGTCACATTGACTCTATAAGAAAAGAAAACATAACACAACAACGTAAAACTGTTTCTTTTTCGGATATCCTTTAGGCAACAGTCACGAAATCACCCGAGCACGGTTTCTGATCTCCTCTTTGTATCCAGTTAATTAAAATCCAGAAAATTTACCATAATCTTTTTGAATGCAATCTACTTGAAGACTTTATTGCTGAAATATTTGCCAACCCTGTTGGATAGTATCAACCAAGGTATCACTCCAACCTGCATTTAATCAATCAACGTCGGCATAAATTATCACTAGATAACTCTAAAAAAAGCCGCAGGTGCAATCAAACTTTTTACGAATGAAAAAAAACATAACAAAAAGATGTATCAAAGGTATTGGTAATTTACCATTACACTGTCGTTGACAGAACCCCCAGTTTTCCAGGATAAAAATCTCCCTGCATAAAATTGCGATGGAAGTGTGATACTTGCAAGCGTGTTTATATACACATATGGGTATGTTTAATACATAATCACCATAAAGGGGGGTAAAAAAGATTTACCAAAGGGTTGCACCAGTTCTTTGGATATGGCAGCCACAGGAATCCGCCAAAAGTACACGATGAATATAAGATATGTAAGAATCTGGCCAAAGAAGAATATAATGTGTATCAAATTAAATCTGGTAAGTTGTGATCAATAAATCAACATGTTAACGAAAAAACACCTTTGAAATCATCAGCGTTTTCTCATACAGGACAATTGATGTTTTTATCTCCTTGCTGGCTGACTCTTGGCCTGCATCGTCATGTAAAGTTGTTGGAATATATTGATATAATCTATCAGTCTAGCAGATGAGTTAAAACAAAGTGTGTGTGTATATATATTATACTTTTTGCAAGCTCTCTCTCCTTAGCGGCTGCCATTCTCCTAAGCTTTGCAGATTGAGCAAATGTTGAAGGCCTGCAAGATGATGGAAATCCTTTACCATGTTAGATTATGATGGATACGTGGTCAAAGTTGTGAGGAACAAATTGAAAGCCAATTCTGTAGAATAAACTACTAAAATTGGCATATAAGAGTTTTATATATGGATTGAGTGAAACTGAAGATGGCACTTACTCTGATAAAGCAGCTGCCTCCTTTGACAGTTGCTTGATTTCGGCACGTAATTGGGCATCCTTCTCACTTACGGACGCTTTCTGACACAAGAAAAGATTATTAACTTTTAACGACAAAATGATATCGGAATAGAAGTAGATAGTTAGTGTAAATCTTTTTAGGCGATGATATCCACAATAGGTATGTTGCACGTGCGCATTATCAAACAACGATAGTGTATGAGGATGATCTAAGGGTTTCAAAAGTATAACAAATAGGCAAGAAATTTGACATGTGAAAGTGACAGAAACATCAAATTCTCCACAGAAAGGAGCCTAGACTATCTTAAAACCGTTCTAATATCTATTACACTATCAATGCTGTTAGCTACCAACTTCAATGCACAAGTGTTTTTGTTGACTAAACTGACTAACATACAACTCTTAGAATAAAACAGAACACACGACATGCTATAGCTTCAGCTAACGAAACCCAACACTCGCATAACCGAATTATGGATTTACTCATTCCAGTCCTAAGAATATATTCATTTGCAATAGGTCATTCAGGCTCAAAAATATGTTTCAGTTAGTATTCTAGCATAGTGAACAATATTGCACCAGACTATCAGACACCTCACACACAAGCCACTCTCAAGTCTCATGTACTCAGACATTACGTTACTCATTCCAGTTGCTTGCAAAAATGTGTAAAATCCAAGCATAGTTGTCAATGGCGATCGCCATGGTTGCCATAGCGAATAGCGTGGCGTATAGGTCCATGCTCGCTATATGGTCTGTAGCGATAGATAACGGCCTTTAATTTTTTATTGTATTTTTTAATATAAATAGCAATTAAATATAGCTATAAAATAGCTGGATTTTAGGTTTTTGTTAAATATACATGTAAAATAGTGTATATATACGTATACTTTTTTCTTCTAGTGTATCACTATGTATAAAATGGCGCCCGCAATTTATCGCTATTCGATATGTAGCACATACGTATCTTATCGCTATTCGCCATGAACAACTATGATTCTAAGAATGCATAAAAGAACAGATCATTAGATGTTTAGAACTTTGAAACTAGGGCTTTTACAGTAATTTGCTATTCAAAAGGGGGTTGGAGCCCTGTAAATTTTCCGGTTGTTTTACAGTAATTCATTTCACTAAATCATTACTACTAGTAATCTAAACCAAATGAATAATAACACCAATACAATCTCACACATTTAGCAACTACATACATCAAAATCCATAACATTAATGACAACAATTCCATTCCACTTAACCTAACAATTCTAAATCACTTTGGCATGGTTAAATCATATCATATCAAACAAAGATCAACGGTGCAAACTAATCGATAGTAAACGAAACAACTACAAGCGATAATTAAACAAAAGCGCGTTCGGAAGTTACCTTCTTCAAATGTGCTAAATACTTGTCGAATAACTGGAGAATGAAGACGAAAATGAAGATGATTGGTGCAACAATTGATTTCGTGTGGCGTTCTAGGGTTTCTTCCATCATTATTATTCGTTTATTTCGAATCCAATTTCAGGTTCTGTTGGGTGAATTTTGTGCGCTTTTGGGTGCATCGTGTTCTTCTTTAACTTTTGATGTTTTATATGTTTAGGACTCCAAGTTATTAAGTTTAGCAAAACAGGTCCTTGTATTTGCTATATTTGCCACTATTGTGGCTTAAACTTTTCATTAGGGTCCAAAATGACAACAATCAACTTATTACTCCTTTAAAAAAAGTAATTATATTTTATTCATAATTAATAAAAAAACTAGGATTAAGACCCGCCCGCGTTGCGGCGCGGGTACATCGTAAACATTGAATGGATTAGTCCAAACGTTATATGATGCATTAACCATATGAAACCACGTATTTTGACGTATCCAGTTGAACTCAATGTAACTTGTATAAGCATTGTGATTGGATCAAACATAAAGTAAATCAAATTCATATCAAACAATCATAACGTATTATGTGTGACCCAACTCATACATAAAAAGCGTAACAGGTATAAAGGAAAATCTGACACATGTAATCGAAAGGGATTAATTAGAGTTTTCGAATAAAAAGGAAAAAAAGAAACTATAATTTGACTCCACTCGGTTCGAAACAAACTTTACGAAACATACATAAAATAAACACATAAACATCTTATATTTGACCTGAATGATTTCCCAAAAAAGTTTACGTCGAAACGTATAACAACTTAAATTTATACCGAAACGTACATAAAAATATGCACATAAAAATGGTTTCTTTAAACGAAAACATATTATATTTGACATAGAGTTGTTTATAAAAAAATTTACGTCGAAATGTATAACAAATCATATTTATACCTACCCGTACATAAAATATGCATGTAAAAAATAGTTTTTAAGTAAAGAAAGTATAAGGGTAAACCGAAACAAAATATTAGTAAAAAAATTAATAGGTTAAAAACGTTCGTAAAACCATGCAAAGTAGCACCAAGGCCACACCGGCATCGACTCCCAACATCGGAAAAACTCGTAAAAATAAAATAGATAAAATGGAAAAAATTACACCAAACGAAAAGCAGACTTAAAATCGTTGAACCACGCACACCCGTTACAGTGTGTTAATGCGAAGAAATTAAACAGAAACGTAAAACGTAGAAAATAATAACTTAGTCGATCAAGTACCCGCTCGTTGCGGCGAACTTGTCAAAAGGGGAAAAATGGACACGTTGCGACGAGCCTATCAAATTCGAAAAAATAGAGCAAAAAACGTTGAACCTCACATGCACGCTACGACGTGTTAACTCGCAAAATTTAGAACGAAACGAAAAACTTGCGAAAAGTAAAAAGTATGAGGGACCAAAGTTGTATATAATAAAGTGTTGGGTTAAATTATAAAAGATGAAAAACTTTGTGTTAAAAGTAAAAAAATTAAAATGAGTTAAAATACAAAATATGAAAATACATAGGTTAAAAGCGAAAAAACAGAGCAAAAAACGTTGAACCTCACATGCACGCTACGACGTGTTAACTCGCAAAATTTAGAACGAAACGTAAAACGAAAAACTTGCGAAAAGTAAAAAGTATGAGGGACCAAAGTTGTATATAATAAAGTGTTGGGTTAAATTATAAAAGATGAAAAACTTTGTGTTAAAAGTAAAAAAATTAAAATGAATTAAAATACAAAATATGAAAATACATGGGTTAAAAGTGAAAAACCAAATTTTTTTTTGAAACTCACCCTAAGCTAGGAGTACAACTCCTAATGCACAAAATAGTTGGTAATTTATATTGTATAAATACGTTTGTAACTCACTTTTTAACTACGAATATTGGTTTAATTATAAAAGGTGTAAAAGTTCTTGCAACATACGTAGTTGTGTTGAACTAAATAGGTTTTCAAAAAGTGTGCAGGTGTGTAACTAAAACAAATTAAATAAAGTCAAAATAAAATTAAAATAGGTGGGTGAGTGATTTGTCATAGTGTGATTGGCTAAAAAAAGTTATCACCCCCTCTCTCACACTCCTTGGTATCGGTAACGTAATGTTTAACGCCTCTTCCTACTTATGTGGACTTGACACCCGTAGATATGACACCCAATACACTCAGTCTAAATGTACCTTAATGTCACATCAGTGATATAAATCACTTAGGGTGAAGGGAGTGGTTAAACATGTGAAAGTGGCAAACTTCAAAATGGACCAATCAGGGTGTGCCATGTCAGCAAGTGTGAAGAGTTTAAACTTTGATGAAAAGTGTTGGCAGTGGTTAGACACTTGAAAGTGGCAAACTTTTTTTATTCTTTTTTTTTTCCTACCCTCCACAAATCATCATCAGCCACCGGTTCCACCTCCACCACCACCGGTTCCACCTCCATCGCCACCGGTTCCACCTCCATCACCACTCTCCACCACCACCGGTTCCACCTCCATCACCACCGGTTCCACCTCCATCACGTTCACCTCCACCACCACCGGAAAAAATGGCGGCTGAAGGTGATGATGGTGTTTGGTCGGAAAAAATGGCGGCTGAAGTGGGTTTGTGGCTGAAGTCCAACGGTCACAAACATGAAATCACCTTTGTCGAATCGGTGAGGCATTGTCGAATTGGTTAGATTGCCGAGCGGCAAAGGTGGCCGGCGGCGGTGTTGCCGCGCGGCAAACACCTTTGCCGTTTGGTTTCCCGCTCCACTCCCTTCACCCTTAGTCCGTTTGTAGCATCTGGTATCTTATAATAGTAAATTTTATTTGGATTGTTCACTAGGATCTTGTGTCTTTGCTTTTGGTTAACTAATATAATATCCACTTTATCCAATAGAAGCTTGCGCACTTGCCTTTAGTTAACTAATTGAAGACTTCATAAGAGGTCCCACGTCTCAAATTTCTCTCACTCATAATTTGTCTAAGATGTTGATGGTATTGAGGTCATACATTCCTTATAAATACTTCATCTCTAATATATCGGTCTTATATTCGCCTAATGTGTTACACAATAAGAAAGATTAGTGTTTATTCACATAATATGTTATCTTTCATAATGCAACCTCAAGTCCAATAACCCTGTAAGGATAAGTCATCTTGTAGTTTAAATCATGATACACATATGGATCGGGGAAAATCTCGAAAATAGCAATTAACGAAGCTTTATTTCCAAAATGGCCACCTCCCAAGTCTTGGGAGGACGTTTCACGCTCCATATGCATGGGAAGCGTCGTCTAATACATACGTGACACGTGGGAAGCATATGAGACTTCTGAACTCCTCACATTTGGGAAGCGCCTGAGACGTCTGGGTGACTTCTGGAAAGCGTCCCAGATTTCTGGGAGGCGCCACGTGTCATGTTTGTATTGGATGATGCTACAACTTGATAATCATTCTTAAAATGACGCTTCCCATGCATATGGATCCGTGAAATATATCTACTTAGGGAGCAATTGAAATTACAAAACGACAAACCCGACACCGAAAATACATCAAAAAGTACACATATGAGACCAAAATGTCCCACATGTATTCCATATGTATGGTTGAGCAGATACATGGTTGTAGCAAAACATGTTGTAACATAACAAAACTATGTGTCACTTAATTAAAGCGCGTGCGCGCACACACACACACATATATATATGTGTGTGTTTGTGTGTGCACGCGATATATAGAGAGAGAAACGAGATCAGGAGAAAACACTCAAAAGTGTGAGAACGGTGAGAACGGTGAGAACTCATCCTGACCCAACACGTGTCACGCGGCATAGAGAAGGGCGGAGGGTTTTTTTTGTCCTTTTATCTTCTGCTTTTCCAGTTCCGCTTTTCACAATATTGTTTTATTTTTTGGTGTTTAAGATTTTTAGCATTAACCAAATTCAATAATTAATGGCGTTTAATGGTTTCATTGTATTAACATTTTGGCGTTTATGGCGTTTATTCAAATCGTATGCCATTGGAACCCATGGGGTCAGGAAATCTATCTGAATGGCGTTTTTTCAAGCCGTTTTAAACAAGATGGCCCATTGTTCTATTATTTTTATATACATTTTGGCGTTTGTGGTATCTTGTCGTTTTACAATTGTAAGATTATATTACAACCACATGGAAAAAAAATTGTAGCGAAGAAAATAAATTAAAAATCCTAATCGGATCTCTCTTCACAATCTTCACTGTCATCAGTCTCTCTCTTTTTTAATAGTACAAGAACTGTCACCAAATATATGGCGTTTTATGTAAAACTTAACAAACCCATCGATTTGATTATTTTGCCTGCTCGTCTGTTGAAGTGGCTTTTTTGTGGATGTTTGGGGACATAGATCTATGACGTGTGGGTGGGTTTTTTGCTTTTTCTTTATCTTGATCTTCATCTTTATAATCATCCCACTCTTCAGTGTCATTGATCTCTTCTCCTCATCCAAGCCTTCTTCAAGAACAAAAAATACAAAATGCCATATGACTGGCATCAGTATCTTTTTCTTGAATTTTTGTCCATCTCATGCAGCAAAATCTTACTGAGTTACTCCGCTATGCTAACAATTCATTCAGTGAAACTTCACGAAGAACAATACTGAATATCCAAGAAAGCATATTAGCCATCTTTGATTTTTTTTATTTTTTGGCGTTTTACAGTGAGTGATATTTAGTAGTATTGGCGTTTGTTTTTTTGGTTTGATCAAATGGAAGTTGCTGAGACGTATCATTTTATAGGATGTATTTTTGGTGCCTAAGTTAGGCGGTGCATTATTATAATAAAGTATTCTTCTTTTCAGTTACTGTTTGTAATTATTGTTTTTGATAAGCTTTATTTCTGAAGTCTGTAACACGTCCCATATTTTAAGTTTGGCGTTTTAGATTCTAATATAATAAATTTTCCCTATCTTCAGTATTACTGATTTGTAGTTACTGTTTCTAGTTACATTTTCAAGTTTGTTTGTTTTTTTATTTATTTTATTTTATTTTATTGTTTTGGTTTTTTATAATACTTGTCCAAAGTAATTTTATTATGGTTTGGTAATTTTTGTGGCGTTTTATGGCATGTTGGCGTTTTGACAAGCATTTGGCTTTTTGGCGTTTTTATTAGATATGTCGTTATTATTATATAACAATCAACTGAAAAAGAAAATTAAACAAAATAAATATTGATATTCCAAATCTTCACTGTCGCCAGTCTCTTTCTTCTTTTGAAGCATCTTCACTGACTGTTTTGACTTTCGTATGATTTTTTTTTATTTTTGTTTTTTGAAGTAGTTTTTTTGTCGCCGTGTGGAAGCACAAAGTCTGAAATTAGCCTCTTTTTCTATAATATTTGTCCATCTCAAGCAGCAAAATGTTATTGAGTTTACACCCTTTCAGCCAAAATGTTATATTTTTTGACGTTTTACCGAGAAAAAGAACGCCACTAAATAAACCATCTTAAAACTGTAAATTTGATCATGCTAAAATCAATAAAGTGTTGCTGTATGGTGATGGACAACATTGTTAATCCTCAGTTAAGAAAGATAGCTGACAATGTTGTCCACCCCATACAGCTAAACTTTATTGACAACAAACCTTAGTAATGTTTTTGTATGTTTTGGCGTTATAAATTGGATGGAAGTTGAGGATAAGTCAATAAGATTTTATTCAATGAAATGGACAATATCTTTACTTAATGATTTTGTCCATTACGTTGAGCGATAGCTTACAGACAACCAAACTGAATTTCTAATAAACGTTTTGGGTTAGAAGATATTTGATGTTTGGGTTTTTTGGCGTTTATCAGACGAATGGTATATATTAAATATGCCGTTTGGGGTTTTGTGTGTGTTTTTAATTGAAGGTCTGAGTTGTTGTATATATATGATTTTTTTGGCGGTTTTTTTAGGCGGGATTTTATTATGATTAAGTTTGGCGTTTTATATCTAATGGCGTTTTTAGTTAGAATGGTGTGTGATTTTTGTTTGGCGTTTTATTTTCATGAGATTGCGTTTTGTTTGGAGTAGTCAAAAGACGCTTTTAACCTTAATGAAGTGTGTCCACGTAATAAAATTGATGTTATTTATGAAAACGCCACCGCGCCAATCTAGTCCATAGATTGTTTTGATCGGACAATCCATAAGCGTTCTCACCGTTCTCACACTTTCCACCACTTTCTCTAAATCCTGACCCTATATATATATATATATATATATATATATATATAGGGAAAGGTTCATTTGAGAACAAATTTAATGTGAGAAGAAAAAGAAGAAATGGCATATTAGTAAAATGTTATTTCATTTATAACTCATATCATTAATTTTTCTCTATTTAATTAATTAGTCAACTAATCATTAATTATCCTACATATAATCTACAAAACCTACACATATCAAAATTTTCCTACATATACCCTACACATTATAGAATTTTATCCTACACAATCGAAATTTATCCTACACACCTCGAAATATATCCTACACAACAGGTAATTTATCCTACACAACTAGTAATTTATTCTACACTTTAAATTAAGTTGTTTTTTTAATTGGGAAAAAATATATATTTTGAAAAGGAGTTACAAATTTAATTTAGCTAGTTATTAAATTGGAAGAATACAAATTAATGATTTATGTAAGTTTACCAATATACCCTTATATTAAAATTAACTACAAATATTAAATGAACTAAAATGAAGCATTCTTATTGGTTGAAACTTCTTCTTTTTTCTTCTTACAAAAAAATTCTTCTCATTTGAACCCTCCACTATATATATATATATATATATATATATATATATATATATTCCTCAACATCTCCTCACATATAATTCATCATAAAGTCTCTTTCTCTCATAGTTACACGCACAACTACACATAGAAGGGTGTTTATTTCAAAACAAACAATATGTTGGAAAGCGTGAGAATAACATAGTGCTCTGAATATGACATAGTAGACAGTTTGTAACCATCACATATTCACTATCCTACTACTTTGATTATTTACCGCACACTATGTACAACTACATTATACAGTTTACAACATATTTATACTTCTGAAAAGGGTCGTTTATCTCAATGCCGGAAGTATATGTTGAGGACTACAAGAACCACATAATGCACATGTACATAGTATTTTGAATGTGATACATAAGACAGTTATGTAACCACCCCACTTTGTAGTATGACTATGAAGTAATTAACCTGCAAGTATGTATATATGTTTCCAGTGTTATATGATATAAAACAAAAAACAGTTAAAAATGACATAAAGTTTCCTTTCACATCTATAATATAAAATTTTAACTTATTAAAGTCAAACCTTGTGTTTATTGATCCGTATTGGTAAAAAGATTATGCATTTTCTTAATCTGAGTTTGGATATATATAACATGTTATCTAACTGAATATTTGCCGAGATGGGAGATCAAGATCAGTTGGTGTTATGAGCACATTCTTAGGAGGTTTAATCCGAATGAGAACACCTTCTATTTAGCATCATATCATACTAAAAGAAATAATCTCTCATTTATTTATTACCACATATAGTGGTCTGCTTATTTGTATTTATATAATCCTTTGATTCATTAGATAATTATCAATAAACAATTTCATATCAAAATCTATATGGTATCAGAGCGGGTCACACCACTTGAACAAAACCCTAAATCGCTAAGCCGTTTCTTCCTTGATGGCCGGTGATGACACAACCAAAACTGACGAAACGAAGAACAATAAGGGAATCGGCCATGAGTCTGCTTACTATCTTCATTTGTTAGATTTTCGGAAAGTAATGCATGTGAATGATGCATTAAACCACAACAACTACCTTGACTGGAATCAAGATATGGAGAACTTCTTGTTTGCCAAAAAAACAAGATTGGCTTCGTTGATGGTATCTTCGACAAACAAGAGAAAATTGACACAAACCACATGGCTTGGATGTGGTAAGATGCCCTGGTTAAAGGATGGTTGACTACCGCTATGGAGAAGGAGATTAGAGTTAGCGTTAAATACGCTAATTGTTAGGATCAGGATACACACACGAACACAGAACTCACACACACACACACACTTTTCTTATGAAGAACACAAAGATTTATAGTGGTTCAGTCGGTTCTGACCTACGTCCACTCTCGGTAACTAGGAATATTTGTATTAAGCTTTGGTACAATTTTACAGATACATAACAATCTCATATATATAAGATTGAGGAAAGAGAAGATAGTCCCAAAACATGATCCGTGAAATCTGGATCACAAAGACAATTATTTCCATATCAACTTGATCAGCAAAGCTGACCTCAGCTTGATCAAATTGTCAAGTGGTTTGGCTTCACACTCAACAATCTCCCACTTGAAGCCACGGAATAATCTTTACATGTGCTTCAACTGTGCATCAGTATCTCTGTAAAAAACTTTGATCTTCATACATTTCTAGTTACCCGGCCTCCTCTTCAATTATCCTGAAGGCCAGTTGAAGCTATGCAAATCTTCAAATTCTCTAAGGTGACAACCTTAGTCAACATATCAGATGGATTTTCACTTCCTTTGATCTTCTTCAACTTCAGAGTGCCTTCACTAACTTGCTCTCTAATGAAGTGATATCTCAGCTGTATGTGCTTTGTCTTCGAATGGAAGACAGGATTCTTTGCAAGATGAATTGCACTTTGATTGTCACAAAACAGTGCACAATCAACTTGTTCCTTGCCGAGTTCTTTGAGAAAATTCTTCAACCATATAAGCTCTTTGCTTGCTTCAGCAACTACCATATACTCTGCTTCTGTGGTTGAAAGGGCAACACTTTTCTGCAGTCTGGACATCCAGCTTACTACAGTGCCTCCCACTGTAAAGACATAACCGGTGGTGCTTTTGTAAGATTCTTTACAACCACCAAGGTCAGCATCTACAAAACCCTTCAGAATAACCCCTTTCCCCTTAAACTGTAATGCCACTTTTGAAGTCCCCTTCAAATATCTTAGCAGCCATTTAACTGCTTCCCAATGTTCTCTCCCTGGATTGGACATAAACCGACTAACAAATCCCACTGCATGAGCTATATCTGGTCTCGTGCATACCATTGCATACATGAGGCTACCAACTGTCGATGCATACGGAACTTTAGCCATTTCTGCTTTGTCTTCATCTGATCTGGGTGACTGAACTTTTGAAAGCTTAAAGTGACTTCCCAATGGTGTGCTTCGAATCTTGGCATCTTTAAGGCTGAATCTTTCTAACACTTTCTCAATGTACTTCTCTTGAGAGAGTGTCAAAGAACCATCTTCTTTGTTTATGAAAATACTCATCCCGAGTATTTGGTTTGCAGCTCCCAAGTCTTTCATCTCAAACTCTTCAGACACCTGCTTCTTCAGCTTCTTGATCTATGTCATGTCTGAACCTGCAATCAACATATCATCCACATATAGTAATAGAATGATATAAGAACCCTTAAACCTCTTGGTGTAACAACAATGGTCATTGTCACATCTCTTGTATCTGACTCTTCCCATGAAGTTATCAAACTTCAAATACCATTGTCTGGGCGCTTGTTTCAGACCATACTTCTTCAACTTACGCACCAAGTTTTCTTTGCCTTTAACCTGAAAACCTTCTGGTTGTGTCATGTAGATGTCTTCTTCTAGGTCACCATGTAGAAAAGCTGTCTTGACATCTAGTTGCTCTAGATGCAAGCCTTCTGCTGCTACAATACTGAGAACAAGTCTGATAGTAGTCATCTTCCCCACTGGAGAAAATATTTCATTGAAATCAATTCCCTCTTTCTGCTGAAATCCCTTGACCACTAATCTTGCTTTGTACCATTTGGTACCATCATGTTCATCTTTGACCCTGAAAACCCACTTGTTCTGAAGAGCCTTCTTCCCAGCTGGAAGCTTTGTTAAGTGCCAGGTCTTGTTCTTCTCAAGCGACTTCATCTCATCTTTTATTGCTAACTCCCACTGCAATGAATCTTTCAACCCCATGGCTTCTGAGTAACACTGGGGTTCACCATTTTCTGTCAAAAGTATGTAATTGACGGATGGTGAATATCTGTCTGGTGGTCTAACGACTCTGGAGGATCTTCTTGGTTGAAACTGAGGAGTTTCTGGGGATTCTGGAATTTGAGGAGCGACCTCTTCTTCTTCTGCAGAATCATTACTAGAATCATCCCCTGAGCTCCCACTATCGATTGACTCATTCCCATTTTCTGGAATGTCGACTGAAGCTTCCTTTCTTGTTTCACCACTTTCAAATTCAACATAGTCTTTCTGAACTTCTGGTCCTTTGGTGTTTCTATCTTTATACAATTCGTTTTCATTGAAGACGACATTCTTGCTTCTGATTACTTTTCTGCCTTCATTATCTCAAAGCCTGTAACCCATTTGTTCTGACCCATAACCAATGAATGTGCACTTCTTGGATTTTGAGTCTAACTTATCCCTGTCACCAGCTTCTAACAAATCGTAAGCACTACAACCAAAGACTCGTAAGTGTTCGAGACTTACCTCCTTTCCTTGCCACATTTCTTCAGGCAGCTTGAAATCTAAGGGACCGGTTGGTGAACGGTTGATCAAGTAGGCTGCAGTGCTAACTGCATCGACCCAGAATGTCTTCGGCATCCCGGCATTTAGCCTCATGCTTCTAGCCCTCTCATTTAGAGTTCTATTCATTCTCTCAGCTACACCATTCTGCTGAGGAGTTCCGGGAACTGTCTTGATCATCTTTATCCCTTCCTTGGCGCAATAGTCAGTGAACTTCTTGCTTATGTATTCACCACCATTATCAGACTTTACGCACTTTACCTTCAAGTTAGTTTCATTTTCAACAGCAGATTTCCATATCTTAAAAGCATCAAATACAGCAGATTTATGCTTAAGAAAATATACCCATACCTTTCGTGTTGAATCATCGATGAAAGTAACATAATATCTTGAGCCTCCTAGAGATAAAACTGAGGTTGGTCCATATACATCCGAGTGAACAAGCTATAACTTCTGAGCTTTCGGTGTCCTCCCTATCTTCACAAAAGTAACCCTCTTTTGTTTTCCAAGAACACAAGGTTCACAGAATTCATTTTCCACTTTCTTCAAGTCTGGAAACTTACCTTTCTGAGCCAACATCTTCAATCCCTTCTCGCTCATGTGTCTGAGTCGGTTGTGCCATAAATTTGATGTACTCGGACCGGTGGTCATTGCATGAACACCTTCAGCAGAAACTTCTGCATGTATAGAGTTCCTTGCTTCTTTCCTTTGGCAATCACTAAATTGCCTTTGATCACTTTCCATTGTCCACCCCCAAAGTGAACGTTAAACCCTTCATCATCCAGTTTACCAACTGAAATCAACTTTCTCCTCAAATTAGGAATAACCCTGACATTTTTCAATGTCCATATAGTTCCTAATGAGGTCTTCAAGTCTACATCTCCAATACCTGTGATATCAAGCATTTGATCATCTGCTAAATGAACTTTACCAAAGTTACCTGTTCGTAGATTCTTGACCATATCTGGGCATGAGATAGCATGGAAAGAAGCACCCGAATCCATAATCCAAGATTCAACTGAATCTTCAACTGAACAGATGAGAACATCACCTAATTCTTCTGAGGATACACTGTTTACTTCTTTCTTTGAAGCGGGTTTTGTACATTGGCTTCTATAGTGACCTTTTTCTTTGCAATTCCAACATTCAACGTCTTTTCTGTTCTTTGACTGTCCCCTTCTTCTGGACTTGGACCTGCCTCGATTATGTCCTCTTTCGTTTCTTCTTCCTCTACTTTCTGTATGCAATAAAGAACTAGAATTAGAAGTCTCACCACTGCTTCTCCGTCTGATATCTTCGTTTACTATCAAGTCACGAATACTATCGAAAGTGAGTTTGGTAGTGCCAGATGCACTACTAACAGCTGTGACTGTGCCTGACCAACTGTCGGGCAACGATGATAAAAGGAGTAGTGTTTGTACTTCATCTTCAAACTTTATTTCAACTGAGGCTAAACGAGAAATAATCGAGTTAAACTCATTTATGTGAGCGGTAACCGACATGCCTTCCTTCATCTTGGTGTTAACCAATTGTCGGATGAGGAATACTTTGTTTGAAGCGGATGGATTTTCATACATGTTGGACAAAGCTTTCAATACACCATATGTGGTTGTTTCATTGACAATGTTGTAAGCAACACTCTTTGCCAAAGAAAGCCTAACCACACCCAAAGCTTGTCTATCCAATAACTTCCATTCTTCATCATACATGTCATCTGGTTGTTCACCTGACATAGGCAAATGCAAACTTTTCTGATATAATAAATCTTCAATTTGCATTTTCCAAAATCCATAATCACTTCCATCGAACTTATCAATCTTGATTTTACTATCTTCTGCCATTAAAAAAAATTACCAAATTACTACTAACCAAATGGGTTTGTACTGCTAAGTGGTAATTTATACGAGCGAAAACGATAATCAGAAACAAATAACTTATCTGTTTCAAGCTTTAATGGCAAGGACAAGTATTGATGGATAATGAGATCTTGTTCAAAGTTGAGGGACCTTTCTGATAAAATTGAAACTTTAATTTCTCCACCAGAATAAAACACGGACGTGTTCTCCTTCTTCCCCAAATTTCATCAGAACAAAAAAAACTCTGCTCTCCACTTCTTCTTCTTCTTCTTCTTCTTCTTCTTCTTCTTCTTCTTCTTCTTCTTCTTCTTCTTCTTCTTCTTCTTCTCTTCTGTTTGTGTTTCAAACAAGAGCAAGACTGGGTTCAATCGGAACCCTAGACAGCAGTGGCGGCGCTGGACAGATGGAGGCTGGCGGAACTGCCGGCGGTTCTGACGGCTGTGGTGACGGCGGTTTTCTGATCAGAAACCCGGCGGCTTCGGAGTCACTGCTATCATTCACCTGAGCAGCGACGGTTGCTGGTTCAGAACCCTGAACAGTGACTGCGGACCTGAACAGAGGAAACTGGCGTGAAAGGATCGGCTGAAACTGATGCAAATCGGAACCCTAGTTCAGATTTCTACACCTTCAGGTATCTCCTTCTTCTACACCTTTGTTTCTGTTCGTTTATGTTCGCTTCTGTTCGAATCTGATCGATTTCTGTTCGATCTGTTCGGTTTCTGTTCGTCTTATGATCGATTTCTGTTCGGTTTAACAACAAGAGCCTGAGCTCTGATACCAGTTGTTAGGATCAGGATACACACACGAACACAGAACTCACACACACACACACACACTTTTCTTATGAAGAACACAAAGATTTATAGTGGTTCAGTCGGTTCTGACCTACGTCCACTCTCGGTAACTAGGAATATTTGTATTAAGCTTTGGTACAATTTTACAGATACATAACAATCTCATATATATAAGATTGAGGAAAGAGAAGATAGTCCCAAAACATGATCCGTGAAATCTGGATCACAAAGACAATTATTTCCATATCAACTTGATCAGCAAAGCTGACCTCAGCTTGATCAAATTGTCAAGTGGTTTGGCTTCACACTCAACACTAATACCGCTTAAGAAATCTGGAAAGATCTATGCGAACACTTCGGAAAGGTTAGTGCACCCAGAGCATAAGAGTTAAAACAACTCTTGAGCACTACCTGACAACTTGGAGACTCAGTCTCGGCTTACTACATGAGACTGAGAACTTGATGGGATGAGTTGGGATTTTTTCTTTCGACACCGAGATGCTCTTGCACGGGATGCGCATGTGGTTTAGGAAAGAAATTGGTTGAAGTGAAATACAAGGAAATGCTATAAGAGTTCTTACCTGGGATCGACAGTGAGTACGCCATAATTGAAACCCAAATCTTGGCAATGAAATCGACGCTGACTCTAGGAGAGGCGTATCACTTGGTTGCTGAAGATGTGCAACAGCAGGCGGTGTCAACATGAAAGAAACCCACTGCCTTTCAAGTTCACACCAGATGAGACGGAGGACAAGGCAAGATGAACCAAAAACGTGTCAAACAGCCCAAGGGAGATAAAAATGAACACTGTGACTTTTGCAACAGAGATGGGCACAATCGTAGTGGGTGTTTTAAGCTCATTGGAAACCAAGATGGGTGGCCATGAAAAGAAAAAACCGAAAAGGTGAGCACTAAGGTTACTTGCGTCAAAGTCGAAGAAAGCCCAATACCGGGACTGAATAGCTAGCAATATTACCAGTTTTTGAACATGTTACATGATAAAAAAACCTGGTACAAACACAAACAGAAGCCAACTTCCCAGGTAAAATTGAGCGCGATGGTAAGTGGCTTTTTGACTCGGGTGCTACGGAGCACATAACTCATAGAAAAGAATGGCTTGATAACATGATGAAGGCATGTAAGAGATGCCTGTTTCCATTCCAAATGGGTCTCTTATCCCAATAGAGAGAAAACGGACTTGCACCTTGTCAAATGGATTAAAAATACAAAATGTTTTGCATGTGCCAAAGTTTACTAGTATGTTTTTTTTGTGATCCGTGTGTTAAAGCAAAACATAAGAGGTTGCCCTTTTGAGCTCTTGCATTGTGATATATGGGGGGAATATAGGACACCTTCACTTACTCGGGCACAATATTTGTCACACCCCGAAAATATCAGAGCTGGCGTGACTGGACTTGTATCTTCATTGCACAGCGGAAGCAAATAAGCTAAGTCTTTTAGAAAATGAACGCCACTAAGTACTCGACTCCACATGGTTCTCCTATTCCAACCGTGCCATAGTTTCCGAAAAGTAACCTGAGAATGAAACAAGCAAAAAAGTCAACATAAAGTTGAGCGAGTTCATAGTTTGTTTTGGAAAAGATTTAAAATAAATCTTTTTGAATAACCAGTTTTTGAAGTATTATTGAGAAAACGAATTTAAAATCATTTTCTTGTCATGTTATATGGAAACTCTGTATTTGTAACACATTATATTCACAAAAACCTTGCTTTTGTAAACTCTTGTGTTTGTAAAACTTGTATAACCGTCAATGTCCACCCCGACATTGACAACATGCATGCATAATCCTATGCATTGAATTTATATAATACATGGTATGTAATCTGTAAAGACGTATTGAAACTGAGTTCTGTATATGTAAGGAATACGAGATTGCTAATGGTTTGCAAGGCCATTAACATATGACACGACATCGGAAGCATCCAAACCATAGGCATTTTTTAGCTGTCGAATCCACGACTGTCGATTTACGACTAGAGACACAAAAGCACTGCTTGGTAAAAGAGTGGCCAAGAGTGTGGCTGCCTGAAACCCATTAGATCTAACCTTTTGTTCCGCGGTCTTGGCATGTAACTGATTAATGGTACTTATGTTACCCTATTCTTGACATGATCTTCCGTGTCATTCCTTAGTTTAATGTACCTCTTTGTACTTGTATTTTCCTGTAGTTTAGAAAACTAGAATTCATGTGTAAGCACATTTCGAAAAATACGTTTGTTTGAAAGACCAGTATAAAACATAAGCTTTTCGTAAACCATTTGTGTCAGTTAAAACTTGCTTGTAAAACGGTTTAGAAATATGTAATTCTTGTTTATTGAAAACCTTGTATGCTTTGCAAAAAGTGCATGTCTTTCCACCCTGAAAACATTTAGAAAAAAAATGTAAAACCGTAAAAGGTGGGGTTATGAACTCACCTGAATTAACTTGTCCAAAGCTAGCTGATTACGACTTCGTGATGTCGTTCCCAAGATGAGACTTGCTAGCTTTCATTCTACAATATTCCTAACACGGAATATCTTATAGGTTTCTAACCAAAAGCGGTAACTAAACTACGTGTTACCGAGCTCTACCGAATCGTTGACGGAACGATTTGACGGTAAATTGTTAACTTAACGAAAATGACTAAGTTATATTCGTTAAGTTTCATTTATTGTCGATAAGATTACTAAGTCTTGGAATACTTAGTTCTCGAAAGATGTTAAAATATATAAATATTTATATAAAAAATATATAAATATATTGTTATAATTGCGTTAGACATCCCGTGGAATCGTACGTGTATGTAACGAATAATATACAACAAACTCGTATTATATGTGCCGTTTAGGCGTTTGAAATAAATGTAAAAGTTATATTTATTTTATAAAAGATTCATCGAGTCGTTGCATGTTTAAAATAAATATATACTATATTTATTTTTATAAAAGAATTCGTTATGTTTAATACTTGAAATAAATATTGTCACACCCCAACCGATGGCGGAAACATCGGGGTATGGCACTGAGCGAAACAGATTGTCCAGAAGTTTCCATAACAATTATCATTACCAATCAATTTAAAGTAACATGTCCCATACCATGTCTCAAAAGGTAAACAAATTATTACAGACAAAATTCTAGGCAAATAGTTCTGTTCCGACAACTCAGATTTTTCAAGTAGCCCAATTGTTTATCTGCTTCTAGAGACCCTTGATTTAATTTGTGCAGACAACTATTTGTTGGCCTCTAGAGCCTTATTCTAGCCTCGATTTCCTAGCAGATAAGCATCCTAAGCACCTGTCACATACGTTAAAATACAAGTCAATACACATAGTGTAAAGGTGAGCATACAAGTTTGATATTAGCATATAGAGTTCGAAAGCATTACGCATAACCAGCACGTACACAGAGAGAAATGAGGCATGTTAGTTATCGACATGAACCTATCGATACCAATGACTGTGGGTTGACTACCCAAGGCAGTTCGTAATACATGATCACCCTTGTAATCCATGCAAATAATTGTCCTTAACAACCCCCAAGTGAACGGGTGCTGAGTGCAAACTAATAGTACTACCGTTGCTAAGGCAGGTAGACATCATTCCATGTGTAAACATAACAAACAAGCATTCATTAAGTCACGTATATCATGCGGTAACGGTTAGCGTTTAAAGTATTGCGTAGTGTGTTCGATGTGATTTAATATAGGTAACGTATGTAACACCCAAAAGTACATAAAGCAAAAAGGGATCGAGTATACTCACATCGATGATGGATTGAAGGGAGCGCTAGAGAGTAGGGTTAGCCTGATCAGAACGATAGCATAACGATAAGTGACGCGTAAAACGATGCAAGGTGTAAGGGGCTTGGACAGCAGTTCGGTCGGATGGTAATCTAATCGGACAGCCAGTTCGTGCGGATGACAATCCATTCGGATGGTTATCCGGTCGGACGGTAGTTCGGTCGGATGACTATTCGAGTGGATTATTTCTTCCTATGAGAAGGATGTGTTTGTGTATGATGGCTTGACCTTTGAAGTTTTTGTTGTAGCATTTTGAAAACATTGAAGTATCTCTACCTTTCAAGTCGGTCGATCGGATGGTCAGTCGTGCGGATGACAATCCGCTCGGATGGTTATCCGGTCGGACGGCGACTCTAGTGGCGAGGTTACTCAGTGAGAACAAATTCACAGCAGGGCGGTCACTCAGTCGGATGCCCATCCGAGCGGGTGGCAACCCTGTTGTTGAACATGTTGAAAATTGTTTAACTGTTAAAGGCCAAGTATCTCATGATCCGAAGGGTAATTCGGTCGGATGGTAGTCCGGTCGGATAGTAACTCGTTCAATACTCAGACTTCAGATAAAATTGGTTAAGTGTGGGACCCAAGATGTAGGTCGTTCGGACAGCCGGCCACTCGGATGGCTATCCGTTCGGACAGTAGTCCGGTCGGATAACACTCCGTCCTGGTCGTTCCGTTCGTCTTACACTTGGTCGTTTTGATTGTTTGTCGTGTTATCGAGATGTTTTGACAACGTGTTAATCAACAGGACCCCATCTTGACCCAAGTAACCTGATCAAACTGGAATCACCCGAGTTCGACCAGTTAATCGGTTCAAGACGGTTGTTCTTGGTTAACCCGAAGTCGGTGGTCTCGTGAGTAGAATCCTGGTCTTGAGCTAGCACAACACCGCGAATGAGTAGAAGACTAGAACAAGGTCCGATTCTATCGGTTTTGAGTGTAAAAGAGTTGAAAGAAAGTTAGAAACCATCTTTCAATCCTTTTTCACCACGAATGTGTTTAGATCTATGCAAGATCTTTGTTTACTTGTGTGGAAATCGGTTAGATCGAAGTTGTTCTTGGTGGGTTGAGGCCAAAACATGAAGTTTATAAGTACACCATGATGACGTTATCCTAGAACACCTCAAATCTAGTGATTTCACGGTTAAAAGTTAAGATTCAAAAGATAGAAAGGTGTAGGAGTGCATATAGATTAAAGAAGTAAAAGATTTAGGACGAGATCTTACCGGAATTGGGAGAAATCGAAGAAAAGGTAAGGTGCACGAGCTGTTCGGACGTCAGTTGCCAAAAGTGGTAACTATGAGAGTAACATGGGGTATTTATAGGATTCCCAAAATGGAAAGGGGCAGGTCGGTCGGATGGCATCTCGCCCAGATGACTGTCCGGTCGGATGTCATCTCGGTCGGATGGCAACCTGGCACCACTATCAAGTGGTAGCCCGTTCGGATGGCAATCCGACCGGATGGCACTTGGTTCGGGTGTTTGGCGCGACGATTTTTGCTGTTTCGATTTCGATTGCGATCGTTTCGATGCGATAGTTTTTCCTAGTCAAATTACTTTTAATCCCTACTACTCATATCTTGCACTATCTCTTCTCCACTAATTATCATACCTTTTCGATTGCGATTAAGTTCGATTGCGATTGAGTTTTGATTGCGTTTCGATTGATTACTACACATAACATAATTTAAACATGCACAAGTAACACATAAGGTACACACACACGTATACAACAATAACCAGAATGCGTATTTCGAGTTGCGAGTGCGATTGCGATTCGATGTTGATTAAGTTAGATTGACTAGCGTTTAATTGACTTTATCGCATTGTTACTTCCTATAGTTTACAGTCGTACGTCGATTAAATAGCAAATAGCACACGTCGATTGATGTGATTATTGACACTTACTCCACATAATACAACTAAAGCGAAAATAAAATAGACTAATTACAAGTCAAAGAAGTCAAAACAGGAATTGAGTTAGAAGAGACAGATCACAATTAGCAATCTTGTCTTCCTTTGACTTCAATCTTGAGTTTGACTTTGACTTCGGAAACACGGGGTGTTACAGCCTCCCCTAGTTAAGGGAATTTCGTCCCGAAATTAGTCCGAAGTCGTAACAAACAACTGCGGGTACTTCGCCTTTATGTCGCTTTCGAGTTCCCAAGTGAACTCTGCGCCTCGTTTGCCTTCCCATCGGACTTTCACAATAGGAATACGCGAGCGTCTGAGCTGCTTGGTTTGGCGATCCATGATCTCAACAGGCTTTTCCATGAAGTGTAATGTTTCGTTCACTTGCAGATCCTTTAATGGAACATGTAAATCGGGCTCAGCTAGGCACTTCCTGAGGTTTGAGACGTGGAAAGTCGGGTGAACGTTGCTAAGTTCCTCCGGTAGTTCGAGTCTGTAAGCCACTTTGCCGATTCTTTCCAGAATCTTAAAGGGTCCAACGTATCGAGGCGCCAGCTTTCCTTTCTTGCCGAATCGGACCACACCCTTCCAAGGTGAAACCTTTAGGAGTACGTAGTCGCCAACGTTAAATTCAAGGGGCTTGCGTCGTCTATCGGCGTAACTTTTCTGACGATTCCGAGCCTTCGTTAGATTGTCTCGAATTTGGAAAATTTTGTCTGTCGTTTCTTGCAATAGCTCGAGACCGGTTAATTGCGAATGCCCAATCTCGTGCCACACAATAGGCGATCAACAACTTCTTCCATATAGTGCCTCAAATGGTGCCATTTGTATGCTGGAATGATAACTGTTGTTGTACGAGAATTCGACTAACGGCAGGTGTGTATCCCAGTTACCACCGAAGTCTATGACACACGAACGGAGCATGTCTTCAAGAGTACGAATCGTTCTTTAAGTCTGACCGTCGGTTTGTGGGTGGAAAGCGGTACTTAGATTAAGCGATGTACCGAGAGCCGTTTGAAACGTTTCCCACAGTCGCGAGGTAAACCGAGCATCACGGTCAGAGATGATGTCACGAGGCGTCCCATGATTACAAATGATCTCGTTGGTGTAGATTCGGGCTAATCGTTCTACCTTGTAGTCTTCTCGTATCGGAAAAAAGTGAGCATATTTGGTCAAACGGTCAACAACAATCCAGATGCTGTCGTGACCTGATGACGTGTGCGGAAGCTTTGTTATGAAGTCCATAGCTATACTCTCCCACTTCCACATAGGGATTGGCGGTTGTTCGAGTAAGCCAGAGGGTCTTTGGTGTTCAGCCTTGACTCTTGCACAAGTCAGGCACTTCCCAAAGTAGAGAGCAATATCCCTTTTCATACCAGGCCACCAGTACTTTTAGCGAAGATCCTGGTACATTTTTTTGGCACCGGGATGAATAGAATACCGGGATTTGTGGGCTTCGTCCATCAAAATCTGTCGCAAATCGGTCCGTTTAGGGATCCAAATTCGGTCCAGAAAGTGGAATATCCCATTCGACTTATTCACAAGCTAGGCTCCATCGTGGTAGATTCGTTCCTTCTTCAGGGTGCGTTCATTAAAACATGCATGCTGAGCTTCGCGGATGAGGGTTTCGAGATCGTATTGGGCTTGGACGTTACGAATGCTAAGCAAATAACTCCGTCTGCTGAGAGTGTCGGCAACAACATTTGCTTTGCTTGGGTGATAACGAATCTCACAGTCGTAATCGTTGAGAAGTTCTACCCATCGGCGTTGACGCATATTAAGTTCCTTCTGATTAAAGATATGTTGTAGGCTCCTATGATCGGTGAAGATCATACACTTTGTACCATACAAGTAGTGTCGCCAAATCTTTAACGCAAAAACAACCGCGCCTAGCTCGAGATCATGGGTTGTATAGTTCTTCTCGTGGATTTTGAGCTGTCGAGATGCGTAAGCTATAACCTTGTCTCGTTGCATGAGAACACAACCAAGACCAAGGTTGGAAGCATCACAATAGACAATGAAATCGTCATTTCCGTCGGGCAATGTGAGAACAGGAGTATCGCAAAGCATGTGCTTGAGGGTTTGGAAAGCAGACTCTTGTTCAGTTCCCCAAACAAAAGGCTTGTCTTTATGCGTGAGAGCGGTAAGCGGCACAACGAATTTTGAGAATCCCTCGATAAATCGTCAATAATAGCCCGCTAGTCCGAGAAAAGAACGGACTTCAGACGGGTTCTTAGGTGTAATCCAACTCTTAACGGTTTCAATCTTCGCGGGATCAACGTGAATACCTTGACTATTTACGATGTGACCCAGAAACTGAACCTCCTCCAGCCAGAATTCGCACTTGGAGAATTTGGCATAGAGTTGATTCCCCTGGAGTAGCTCGAGAACCAAACGTAGATGCTGCGCGTGTTCGGCTTTCGACTTGGAATAGATCAAGACATCGTCAATGAACACGATGACGAAACGGTCGAGATATGGTTTACACACGCGATTCATCAGATCCATGAAAACCGCAGGTGCGTTGGTTAAACCAAAAGGCATAACAATGAATTCGTAGTGGCCATATCGAGTGCGAAACGCGGTTTTGGGTATATCCTCCTCCTGAATGCGTAGTTGGTGATAACCTGAGCGTAGGTCGATCTTCGAGAAACACGTAGTGCCTTGTAGCTGGTCAAACAAATCATCAATGCGAGGCAGGGGATAGCGGTTCTTGATAGTCAACTTATTCAATTCCCGATAATCGATGCACATCCTGAACGACCCATCCTTCTTTTTAACGAAAAGGACTGGCGTGCCCCAAGCAGAGGTGCTCGGGCGAATGAAGCCTTTCTCAAGTAATTCCTGGAGTTGGTTTGAGAGTTCGCACATTTCGGACGGTGCGAGTCGGTAAGCAGCTTTGGCGATAGGGTTGGCTCCAGGAATGAGGTCGATACGAAAGTCGATATCACGACTTGGTGGTAGTCCGGGAAGATCCTCTGGAAAAACGTTAGGAAATTCTCGAACCACTGGGACATCGTTTATTCCAGGCCTACCTTTCTGTTCCTTCTCCGCTACTACAATGTTAGCCAAGAAAGCTCTGTATTCCTTGCGGAGATACTTGCTAGCTTGAACACATGACATGAGCTTGAGACCTTTCGAAGCAGTTTTGCCATAAACACACAATAAATCACCATTCGCGAGAAAGAATCGAATCATCTTTTCGAAGCACACAACTTCAGCATGGTTTTTGCGAAGAAAGTCCATGCCTACTATGACATCAAAACTTTTGAGTTGCATCGGAATTAGGTCGATTGGGAAAAGGTGATTGTTGAGCTCGAGAGTACAATCACGAAGAACAGAGTTAACGGCGACAGTTCTTCCAGTGGCGACTTCAACATCGAACGTCGAGGGGAGTTGGGAGCGCTTACGACTAAGGAGCTTCTCAAATTCGAACGACACAAAGCAATTATCGGCTCCAGTATCAAACAAACATGATGCATAAATACCATTCACAAGGAACGTACCATTGACCACGTTGTTGTCAGCCTGGGCTTGGCGCACATTGATGTTGAAGGTTCTGGCGCGTGCGGCTTGTTGTTGTTGTTGCTGCTGCTGTTGCTGCTGGTGAGGCTGCTGCTGCTGGGGCTCTTGTTTCACAACCCTGTTCGGGCACATGTTCGCAAAGTGGTTGGGATCACCACATGCGAAGCAGACTCTGGCATTGATCGCGGGTGCCTGAGCCGCTTGTTGGCCTTGCGGGGCTGGGAGTAGAGCTTGATGAGCAGTGGCTGGAACTGGGGCTTGACGGGGACCAGTACGACAGTTGGCAGTGAAGTGGCCGTACAGATTGCAGTGAGCGCAGAAACGATAGGCGAGACCCACCGGGTGATGATAAGAACATGTTGGGCAAGCCGGGTGGGGGCCTGTGTATGCGCGTTTTGCCGGGGGTGCATAAGTAACTGGTGCTGGTCGGTGATGAGGCTGCTGCTGGGCCGGTACGGCTTGAAGTGGAGCAGCAGTGGTAGTGACAGCACAGTTCTTGTTGCTGGAGCTGCTGTTGTTGTTCTTGTTCTTGCGGCGTGAGGTTTTTGATGATTGAGCGACGGCGGTTTCAGCAGTTGGTGTGGCGGTGACTTGATGCAGGTGCTTCGAAGTTTTATCCCAGACACCAGCCTTGACCCGCTTGTCGTTGATTTCAGCGGCCAGTAGGTAAGTCTCTTCGATCGTTGTAGTCTTGGCCGCTTGCACGAAATCTGCAACACAGTCAGGCATGGCTCGGATATACTTCTTGATTGCGATCTCCGGAGTCTTGACTTGATCCGGACAGATAATGCTGAGCTGCTTGAAGCGAGCAGTGAGTGCAGCGTTTTCACCATCCTTCTGCTTTATGTGCCAGAATTCATCTTCTAACTTTTGACGTTCATGAGGAGGGAAAAATTCTTCCAGCATGACTTCCTTGAGCTCGTCCCACGACAGACCGTAGGCTGCATCATTCCCACGTTTGTTCCTCTCAGCCGTCCACCAGTCTAAAGCGCGGGACTGGAAGACGCCAGTTGCATTGAGAGTGCGTAGGTCATCTGGGCAACCGCTCTGTCGCAGTGTGACCTCGATGGAGTCAAACCATTGAAACAAAGCTGTAGGGCCTTCTTCTCCTGTGAACTCTTTCGGTCCACATGCTTTGAATTGCTTGAAGCTGAAAGCAGCTTTGGGAGTCTCAGTTCGGGATTCCTCAGATGATTTGCTCATGTTTTCGTATATCTCGCTGACAACTTGGGGTACAACCTTTGCCATTTGCTTAGTAATCATGGCAGCAAGGCGTTTATCTGCTTGCTTTCGGCGAGCATTTCGGGTAGCGCGAGATCCAGATGATGACATTGTCTGTAACAGACATCGTCACAGGACTCAACATGACATATTCGAATCTCACCTCACAATCCTATTACTACCAAAGCTTAGGAACACAGTGAAACATGTATCACATAAACACATAGGCATCTAATCACAGATTCACGTAAACACAGAAGCACATAAGCATGTAAGCACGTAGAGCACAGAATCCACAAAAGCACATAATCATGTAATCACAAGATGCAGTCAGAATACAGAAACCTATCATTCACAGTTCGCGAGTGTTCGAGTATAGCGATCGCGTTTAGTATATCGAGTAGTGTAGTATAAGCGTATATCATAGCATAAGGTCGTTCGTATTTTAGCGATTTGTCAGCGTTTTGAGATAGAAAAGCAGTGCGAGTCGTGCGTGTCGATCGGATTGAAAGCAAAAATCGAACAAGTCTCCAAAATTAAACACATAAACAGTTAAACACACATAAAATCAACGAATCATCAAAGTCAGCAGTTGCGGGCTCAGAATCAAAAACACATAAAAATCGAGAAATAGATCGTCTGTGGCTATTAGACTTCGACCAACCAAAGTGATTCGACTATTCTCAAGGACTTGTCGTACACTCTCCGACCTCCAGGACTGTGCTTCTGCCTCGATTCTTGGGCGTTTGGCACACATCCCGTTAGTCATACCGTGACTTCAAGTTGTTGGAGTTCGTCGAGACTTTGGTGAGAGTTTCGTAAAACAAAATAAAGTTCGGAACAAATCATCAAGGTTAGGGTTTCACCCCTAGCTTAACAACTTCGTTCCCGTTTTTGACAAAATAAGAGAGAATTATGCGTCGAAGTATGGATTTCACTCCTGGTTCAACGTAGATTCTCGTGTTTATAGATAAAGTTGTGGGTTGAACAAGCAATTTAATCGAGAGTTTACGGTTTTCACACCTAATCTCGACTTAATAGCTCATTCATATTTGAAAATTCGAGTGCAGTGATAGTGTAGCGTAGGCGAAAATAGCGACTATAGTAGTAAGCTTATGCATAGTCCCTACTGGATACGCACAAGTCGGTCTGTTGGTTCCTAACTATAGACTAGGTCTCTAAGACATCGACTCGGACTAGGTCGAGTCTTTCCTAATTCCCTATAGTTATGGCTCTGATACCAATCTGTCACACCCCAACCGATGGCGGAAACATCGGGGTATGGCACTAAGCGAAACAGATTGTCCAGAAGTTTCCATAACAATTATCATTACCAATCAATTTAAAGTAACATGTCCCATACCATGTCTCAAAAGGTAAACAAATTATTACAGACAAAATTCTAGGCAAATAGTTGTGTTCCGATAACTCAGATTTTTCAAGTAGCCCAATTGTTTATCTGCTTCTAGAGACCCTTGATTTCATTTGTACAGACAACTATTTGTTGGCATCTAGAGCCTTATTCTAGCCTCGATTTCCTAGCAGATAAGCATCCTAAGCACCTGTCACATACGTTAAAATACAAGTCAATACACATAGTGTAAAGGTGAGCATACAAGTTTGATATTAGCATATAGAGTTCGAAAGCGTTACGCATAACCAGCACGTACACAGAGAGAAATGAGGCATGTTAGTTATCGACATGAACCTATCGATACCAATGACTGCGGGTTTACTGCCCAAGGCAGTTCGTAATACATGATCACCACTGTAATCCATGCAAATAATTGTCCTTAACAACCCCCGAGTGAACGGGTGCTGAGTCCAAACTAATAGTACTACCGTTGCTAAGGCAGGTAGACAACATTCCATCTGTAAACATAACAAACAAGCATTCATTAAGTCACGTATATCATGCGGTAACGGTTAGCGTTTAAAGTATTGCGTAGTGTGTTCGATGTGATTTAATATAGGTAACGTATGTAACACCCAAAAGTGCATAAAGCAAAAAGGGATCGAGTATACTCACAGCGATGATGGATTGAAGGGAGCGCTAGAGAGTAGGGTTAGCCTGATCAGAACGATAGCATAACGATAAGTGACGCGTAAAACGATGCAAGGTGTAAGGGGCTCTGCTGGATCGTTGTGCGACCTGAATGAGTCGTTTTGAAGAGTTTTGGATCCGAATCAAAGGCGGAATCAATGAAACGGACGCTCCACTTGTATTGATCTAACAACAATTTACAACATGGAGACAATTCGGCAGCACTTCGTTACCGAATCAGAAAATGTAATTCCATGTCAAATGACACACTAGGCTCACTATATATAGGAGAGGTGATTCCGTTTGAAATGTCCAAAGGCACTTTCAAGCGGAATTAACAAAGTTAATTTCGTTTGAAATGGTCCTTGGCTGTTTCAAACGAAATTACCATTAAACACTCTAAACTCAGTTTCTAGCAACCCGAGCACTGGTTTATCCTATCCTATATATGACTCGATACAAGACGAAGTCCACAGACATAGTGCACTAACAGGCTCCCCCTTGGATGTTGACGAAGTCTTCAGTGTCGAGTCTTTATCATGACACATCTTCAGTCTTGATCAGTCTTCACACTCTTTCCAAATTGTCTAACATTGTAAGCATCCATCAATCTTTCTTCATTGATCAGCTTCTATCTTTGAATGTTATACCAGGATCTGACTCTGGATCTAACATTAACATCTTTTAGAAACACTTTTTCCAGGCTCCCCCTTTCTTCAAGCTTCCGTGCTTTTAGGGATCGACACCTTGATTTCTGGTTACAAGCTCCCCCTTGCATTGAGCTCGTCTTCAGACTCCCCCTTAGACTCAACTGTCGGGATCGTAGTCTGGTACAATATCTGTAATCACTCAAACATTTATAAGTAACAACATTTTGAACTTCCAGGATTGAAAACCTGGCTCTCTCAAACATATACTAAAGTATTTTACAATGAAAACAATTTCGTTTTTACAGGAATCGTAACCTGGCTTTATTCAACAGATTTTAACAATAAAAGCATCCAAATCCCTCACAGTTAATCATCCAAGTCCAAATTAATGAACTTGGAGATATCACAAACTGTTTTTGATTTTTGATATTAAAAAACTTCAAGTTTCAAATTAATGAACTTGTTTTATTTTCAGAAACACAATCAGCATACTTAGATTTTGAAACTTAGCATTTCAAACATCGGTTGTCGAAAATAAAGCAGAATTCAAAATCTTTTTGTATTTTTCTGAAAACATAAAGCAGTAAAGAAATATGTACAAACATATTTACAAGCAATATTTTTGTTTGAGTTTGCGTCAGAGGATTATATCAGTTTTTGACAAGTCACAAGTACCGTTGAACTTAGTTACACATTAAGAATTAAACAATTCACTTAGATTGTCGATATATTGATTCACTTAAATTTTCACACAAAGTTCAACTGATTCAGGATACGAATTAGGTGTATTAAGTACTTAAACTCATTCATGTGTCCCACCTCTTGAATATACTCCCGTATCCAGATCCCAATATTCAGTCTTACAGGTGAGTATACCTAGATGATATCTGTAAAGGGTTAAATTGCGAGAGCCGTGAGAGCTCAGGTCAGAACTTCCGTTCAGCAAAGAGATGACGGCTTCGACTTTTGGTGTGTCCCCTTCAAAGGATATTTTCTTCAACAGCACATGATTAGCATTTTTCAATGTTTCATCGTTTTTATACTGAGGGCGATTGCTATATTTCAAGCATGCAGAAAGTATTATACGGGGACTAGGCCATTGCTTCCGCATTATCAGAAGTCCCGGAATAATACCCCAGATATCACTAAGCATAAAGACCTAGTATCTCAGAAAGAGGGCTCCTTCAAACAAGATTTCAGGGGTTACCTATATATCCAAGTAGTGTTCCCCATGAAACAAGCAAGTTTGAATTTAGGTTTATATCCCGAAAAAGTTTACTAAATGTGTAAAAACCTATCGCATATCATCAGTGAGACTGTTTAACGCTATATAATCATTACATTTCTTTAGCATACTGTAACTGTCTACTGATGTACTATCATTTCCTCTTTTTACACAAAAACTCAATTTTTGAATTTTATCATGTTTTTGACTTTTTCAAATTTTCTAATGTTTTTGGATTTTCTAACAATAATTCTCCCCCTAAAATTCAAAACCATTTAAAGAAAACTTGATAACCGACGCTGATAGCTTTGTCTCGCCATCCATTTTCTGCATCTCATGCTCTGTTTTGCAGAAAAAAATAACATGTAAAGCAGCAATTACCCCCATGATTTACAACACATTGATATTTTACAGTTTGAAAACCGTTTTTCAATCTTGTGAAAGTAATCATGTTTGTTCCGCCGTGAGGGTTTCGGCATATTCAATCAACAATTTTTTTAATTTTTGAATATTTGACAAATTTAAAAACAAACATAATTTTGGTTTTTCCAAAATTTTGACAAAATAAAAACATATTTTGGTTTTTAAAATTTTTCAATTTTTAGGGTTTTTAAAATATTGTTTATTTATGTACAAAAAACAAACAAACTCCCTGTTTCAACCAAACCAGGGTTCAGCAGCCTCCTCTTCTTGTGCCAGGCTGCTCCGACACTCCTCTTCTTGACATTCAAATTTCTTCGGAAGCACCTGCACATTCAAATTACTCAATTAATTGAACAATTTAGCCCAGGTCTGTTGGACCTTAGGCATTTCAATACAATATGCATCATTCAACTTCGGAAAATCTTTGTCATTTTGAACAAAGACTTTGTCAATTTCGACTTCAACTTTTCCATCATTTATCGGAACAATTTGTTTCTTAGCACTCCAAGTTTGACCTTTAGGAGTACCTCGTTTGTAAAAATGTAAATCTTTTTAAACATTTTGATTTTGAACAACAACTTTTGGTTTCCAAAACTCGTTTGATTTTGTTGCATCGACAGTTGTTTTCCAACTCTGTGTTGTTTTTAATCTAGATGTGTGAGAATTCCAGGTCTGTCTAGAATCGAACCTATTCGGGTTTGATTTCCAAGTTTGGTTCGAAACAAACTTGTTTGTGTTGTACCTCCAAGTTTGTTTTGAATCAAATCTGGTTGACCTTTGTTTTTCATTCTCAAATTTTTGTTTTCGAACATTATCAGACTCCTTTTTCAACTCAACATCAACAGGTTTCAGATTTGGACATTTGCGAGCAAGATGTCCTTTTTGATCACATTTGAAACATGTTCTCTTTGAAACATCTTTGACCTGTGGTTGTTGCTTTTTCTTTTGAGCGTAGAACTCTTCATTAGACTGACGCCTAAATTGGAGTTCTTTCTCTTCTTCTGAACTTGTTCCATGAACAAAATTCATTTTTGCCTGACAATTTGGAGTTTCATTTCTTTTCCAATTATGTTTCTTCTCATAACCCAACCCAGCCTTCATGTTTTTCTTCTTGTAACCAGGTTTGTTATAAAAAGTTTTGTGAACATTTCCAGCAAACTTTGAAATTTCAGATTTTTCAATCTCAACCATTTTGAACACTTTATCAATCTTTTCTGAAATCACTTTCTGAATCGGGAATACAACATCTAAGAATAATTTGTCCGATCCAATCATGGTATAAACCAATCCTTTTGAATTATTATTCAAATTTTTCTCAGATTTTGAGTTTTTCAGATATTCTTCATGAAAACTACCTTCATTTTCATCCTGTGATTCAGATTTACCTTTATCAACCGAGTCTTCTTTCAACACACTTTCAACGACCTTACCTACCACCTCTGAATCACTAGAATCATCAGATTTGGAATAGGTTACGTCAATGTTATCTGGCAATTGATCTACCATATTGAAAGCTTTTTCGACCTTTTCATCAATGCAAATTTTTCCGGTGGTGGAACTTGATGAAATTCTGAGCCAATGCCTTTCTTGTTTTGCTCAGAATCTTTTCCATCCGGTTTTATGTTGAAAATTCTTTCAAGCACATATGACGACACGTGATAACTTTTTAACTTGTTGTTATCCTGTTCTAAATCAGCAATCTGTCGCTTTAGCTTAGCAACATCCTCAATGTAAGAGTTAACAACATGTTGCTTTATTTCATACTGTCGCTTAAGCTCATTAGTTGTTTCAGAACAGTAATTCAATCTTGATTGAGCAAACTTCATTTCACTTTTCACTTTTTCATATGACTCTTTTGTAATGTGATATGCCAATTTTATTGAATCATATTCTTTTTTCATTTCTTGACAATCATTTTCTTTTTGAGAACATTCTTCTGTCTTTTTCAAAACATTTTCTTTCAAAACTTCATTTTCTTTTTCTAATTTTTTACATTTTTCTAAAAGTTTTTCATCATTATCTTTCAAAACTTTTTCATTTTCTAACATTTCTTTGTATTTATTTTTGAAAACTTCTTCTATTTTAGTAAATTCAAGATCTCTTGTTCTGAACTTTTCATCTTTTTCAGTACAAGCACTGCATGGTTCCATGCATTTCTTGCACTGTTCAACAGTTTTTGAGATTTCAGAATCAGAATTTACCTCAGTGATTGGCACTTCGGTGTATGCTGCATTCTCTGTCTGATCAACATCATTCTTTTGTTTTTCTTCAACACCAACTTCATGACCAACATCACCAGCTTCCAAATTCTCATTCTTCATTTCAATCAAACTTTCAACTTTCTTCTTATTTTCTTTAACTTGCTGTTTTTCGATAACAACTTCTTTTTCAACAACTTCTTCTACCTTCACATCTTCCTCTTTAACTGCTTTGACTTTGACTTCCTCAGCGACCTTCTTCAACTCTTCAACCTTACACTCAACATTCTTCTTCATTCTTTCTTCATCCCTCTTCCTCAAGCTTGAAGTCATAACATCTCTTATGATTTTTCCAAGCTTTTTCTCATATGATTTATCTTTCACAGCATTTGAATAATATTCTCCGGCTCAAGGAATTACTAGAAGAACATCATCATAAATTATGTCCTTCTTGGGAACAACAGGTTCACCATATCTGTTGACATAACACTCTTGCTTCTTATCCCATCTTTTGTAGGTAACAACATCTTCATATTCTTCTTGCATTTCATTCATTCTGTTCCAAGCCATGTTTTTTTCTCTGTATGTTTTCTCATTCAGAATCTCTTCTCTGGTTTTCTCTTTGATTTCAGCTATAACTTTTTCTTCTTGGTTTTCCTCTTTGATTTCTGCAACAAAAACATAATGATTGCTCTTTGATGGTTTTCTGCCATGAGCTGTATTTCGATTATCAACACGATCTTCTTCTGGAAGAATCTGACTCCAATCATATCCTTCATCATCATGGATTACAGCACAAGCTCTAGATTTATCTCTGGGTTTATCTTCGATCATTTTCGGCTCTTCTTTGCTTCGGTGGTAGATTGCCTTTCGGTAATAATCATCATTGAACGGATGTTCATTTCCACCAACTGCAGAATTGTTGCATTTTCTCTTGAAATGACATTTTTGCTTACATTTGAAGCATGTCACTTTGGACTTATCAAATCCAAGTTTTGTTGATGCACCGCCTAATGATTGTTTCCCAGTAATCTCCATGTATCTTTGAGCTCTGCGAATGCAACTTGCCAAACACCATTGAATATCAATGAGTTCCATTTCTTCCGGATCAATCTAGTCGTAGTCTTCTTTGGTTAACTTCCAATTTTACCAGCTACAAGACCTTCATACGATTCCAGAACAGATGCAAGGAAGCTCATTTGCTGCTTAGCTGCATTGATGCTCATTGCAGGAGAATTTTTCAACTTGAGAGCAATGTTGCACAGTATCTCATCTGATTCTTCAGAACTAGCTTTTGAATAAGCTGAATGATAACCCGGATCATTTCTTGATGAACTTTTCTGTGGCTCTTTTGTCCCCTCACCACTGAATGCTGTCTTTGGTGTTTCTTCAGCTTTCACCGAAGGTAAATTACCTTTGTAATAGAGACCAACATTCTGTTGATGTGAAGAACTGCTCATCTTGTTCTGCTTTTGCAATTCAAGCTCATGACTTTCTATCTTTTCTATCAAGACATCAAGAGAAATTGTATCATATAAAGCATCATTTTTCAATATGAATACAAACGTTTGCCACTGATCAGCTCGTGGTAACGCTTCTATGATCTTATCAATTATTTCTTCTCGAGTTTTAACAATACCAAAACGATCAAGTTCAATTTTTAGATGACCAAATCTCTCTATCATTTGTCTAACCGATTCATCTTTCAAACTATCAAACAAATCAAATTCTTTCTTTAATAATGCAATTTTATTTTTCTTGATTTGTTTACCCCCCTCAGCTTTTACCTGTAAAGCTTCCCAGATAGATTTTGATGTTCCATCATGTTGCAGTAAAGCAAACATATCATTTCTGATTGATGATTGTATTAAAGCAATCATTCTCTGTTCAGCTGAGAATTCTGCTTTGTCTTCTTTGGGTAAGTTCTTGAGTGGAAGCTCTTCTCCTTTATCATCAGTCGGCCTTTTATAACCAAATTCCAAACAAAACCAGCTTTCATGAGCATAAGTTTTTGCCCAGTTGATGAACCGATCTTTCCACCAAGTGTAATCTTCAATGCTTTCCAGAGTTGGTGGTTTTGAATGTGTGCCATAAAAGTTATCATGTTTAATGTTCTCATTTATTGCTTTCATAATAGTTTTTGGTGTGACAGTTGAGATTTCGGAAGACTCGGATGTAAATGCGTTGTAGAACGTATTGTAGAACTCTTCAGCCATGATGTGAAATTCTTGAATTACCTGGAGACAAAAATAATCAAACAAACACAATCAGTTTAAACAATATCAAACAACTTGTACTAAACTGACACTCGATTGACGTGAAATGATCTTGATGCGGAATTTCCACTTTCAAACGGAATATTGATCTTCAAACGGAAACACTTTGGTACGAAATCACTTTGGAACGGAATAACCGATTCAAACGAAATCACTTGGATGACACTTCAAACGAAATCAGAACTTCAAACGGGATACCCTTTTGAAACAGAATTATCTAATTTCGTGTGAACCTTCTCAAGCGGAATTACACTTTGGAGTGAAATCAGGTGAACTTTTCAAACCAAATTACTTTCTGGTGTGGAATTACCCTCTTCACACGGAATTAACAAGCTATTTCAAACGAAATTACGATGATGTCATCATGTCCGAACATATTTTCAAGCGGAATTACCAATATGATCAAGTTTCAAGTTGATTTTAAGTCCAATTCTTTCCAGGCTTTGTTAAAACAATGTTTCGCATGTAATGTGTGAAATTCAGTCCATTTTGTCTGTAAAATCTTGTGAATTTTGAAAAAGAAGGTGTAGAAGTCAGAAAACTAATGAAATCAAGCTGAACTCTTCCTCCTGAGCTCTGATACCACTTGTAGGATTGTTGTGCGACCTGAATGAGTCTTTCAGAAGAGTTTTGGATCCGAATCAAAGGCGGAATCAATGAAACGGATGCTCGATTCAATTTAAATGTCTCTTGTATTGATCTAACAACAATTTACAACCTGGAGACAATTCGGCAGCACTTCGTTACCGAATCAAAAAATGTAATTCCATGTCAAATGACACACTAGGCTCACTATATATAGGAGAGGTGATTCCGTTTGAAATGACCAAAGGCACTTTCAAGCGGAATTAACAAACTTAATTTCGTTTGAAATGGTCCTTGGCTGTTTCAAACGAAATTACCATTAAACACTCTAAACTCAGTTTCTAGCAACCCGAGCACTGGTGTATCCTATCCTATATATGACTCGATACAAGACGAAGTCCACAGACATAGTGCACTAACAGGCTCGGACAGCAGTTCGGTCGGATGGTAATCCGATCGGAAAGCCAGTTCGTGCGGATGACAATCCGTTCGGATGGTTATCTGGTCGGACGGTAGTCCGGTCGGATGACTATTCGAGTGGATTGTTTCTTCCTATGAGAAGGATGTGTTTGTGTATGATGGCTTGACCTTTGAAGTTTTCGTTGTAGCATTTTGAAAAACATTGAAGTATCTCTACCTTTCAAGTCGGTCGATCGGATGGTCAGTCATGCGGATGACAATCCACTCGGATGGTTATCCGGTCGGACGGCGACTCGAGTGGCGAGGTTACTCAGTGAGAACAAATTCACAGCAGGGCGGTCACTCGGTCGGATGCCCATCCGAGCGGGTGGCAACCCTGTTGTTGAACATGTTGAAAATTGTTTAAGTGTTAAAGTCCAAGTATCTCATGATCCGAAGGGTAATTCGGTCGGATAGTAGTCCGGTCAGATAGTAACTCGTTCAATACTCACACTTCAGATAAAATTGGTTAAGTGTGGGACCCAAGATGTAGGTCGTTCGGACAGCCGGCCGCTCGGATGGCTATCCGTTCGGACAGTAGTCCGGTCGGATAGCACTCCGTCCTGGTCGTTCCGTTCGTCTTACACTTGGTCGTTTTGATTGTTTGTCGTGTTATCGAGACGTTTTGACAACGTGTTAATCAACAGGACCCCATCTTGACCCAAGTGACCTGATCAAACTGGAATCACCCGAGTTCGACCAGTTAATCGGTTCAAGACGGTTGTTCTTGGTTAACCCGAAGTCGGTGGTCTCGTGAGTAGAATCCTGGTCTTGAGCTAGCACAACACCGCGAATGAGTAGAAGACTAGAACAAGGTCCGATTCTATCGGTTTTGAGTGTATTGAGTGTAAAAGAGTTGAAAGAAAGTTAGAAACCATCTTTCAATCCTTTTTCACCACGAATGTATTTAGATCTATGCAAGATCTTTGTTTACTTGTGTGGAAATCGGTTAGATCGAAGTTGTTCTTGGTGTGTTGAGGCCAAAACATGAAGCTTATAAGTACACCATGATGACGTCATCCTAGAACACCTCAAATCTAGTGATTTCACGGTTAAAAGTTAAGATTCAAAAGATAGAAAGGTGTAGGAGTACGTATAGATTAAGGAAGTAAAAGATTTAGGACGAGATCTTACCGGAATTGGGAGAAATCGAAGAAAAGGTAAGGTGCACGAGCTGTTCGGACGTCAGTTGCCAAAAGTGGTAACTATGAGAGTAACATGGGGTATTTATAGGATTCCCAAAATGGAAAGGGGCAGGTCGGTCGGATGGCATCTCGCCCGGATGACTGTCCGGTCGGATGTCATCTCGGTCGGATGGCAACCTGGCACCACTATCATCCGACCGGATGGCTCTTGGTTCGGGTGTTTGGTGTGACGATTTTGCTGTTTCGATTTCGATTGCGATCGTTTCGATGCGAAAGTTTTTCCTAGTCAAATTACTTTTAATCCCAACTACTCATATCTTGCACTATCTCTTCTCCACTAATTATCATACCTTTTCGATTGCGATTAAGTTCGATTGCGATTGAGTTTCGATTGATTACTACACATAACTTAATTTAAACATGCACAAGTAACACATAAGGTACACACACACGTATACAACAATAACCAGAATGCGTATTTCGAGTTGCGAGTGCGATTGCGATTCGATGTTGATTAAGTTAGATTGACTAGCGTTTAATTGACTTTATCGCATTGTTACTTCCTATATTTTACAGTCGTACGTCGATTAAATAGCGAATAACACACGTCGATTGATGTGATTATTGACACTTACTCCACATAATACAACTAAAGCGAAAATAAAATAGACTAATTACAAGTCAAATAAGTCAAAACAGGAATTGAGTTAGAAGAGACAGATCGCAATTAGCAATCTTGTCTTCCTTTGACTTCAATCTTGACTTTGACTTTGACTTCGGAAACACGGGGTGTTACAAATATATAAACCATATTTATTTTTATAAGGGCGAATTCGTGTTGTTTGATATTTGAAATAAATATAAACTATATTTATTTTTATAAAACGATTCCGGATTGTACGATACTTGAAAGAATTGTCGAAAATAATAAAAGAATTGGAAATATTATATCACGTTTTATTTTATAAAAGCATTGTCGGAAATAATATCCAAATTGTCGTTTTCGTGATGTTGTAAAGTGTTGTCGTAAGTAGTTACATACTCGTAAGTAGTTACGGATTTTCTCGAAAAACGGGCAGAGTTTCCTCTGTTTTTGGACGGCCCCGACAACACAAGTTGTCGTTATTTATCAAGATTCAACAATTTTCCAATTCACGACATATGTATAACCGAATTATATAATCAAGATAATATGTAAATCCAATTAATATCATATAAAAGTTTCATTATTTGATACGATTTTGAGAGCTCGATTTCGCGTATAATAATAACAAATGAACGTAAATAATAATCGTCATAAATCCTTTACCGAGTCTTCGCGTGTCGAAACATCGAACCATTTGACTGAGTTGACCGGGTCAACTGAGTTGACCGGCTGAGTTAACCTAGTCAACCGGGTTGGCCCGCTGAATTGACTCGCCGCGTTGACTGGGTTGACTCGGTTGACCGAGTCAACCGAGTTAACTGGGTTAACTAGGTTTGACCCGGGTTGACCACTTTGACCTGTTGACCGTGTCTGACCCGAACCTGTAGCCTCGAACCTGAACCGATATCCAAATCCCGCTCCAATGTGAACCATGTGAGTCGAAAATCAACAAGACAAGAGCCGAGCAGAACTAGATGCACCGAGAACCACCATCGGCGCCGCCGACGTGGCTCCGTCCGTCGGCCGGCTGCCGTCATCATCTTCAAGATCATCATCATCATCAACAATACAGCAACATCATCATCATTAACAAAATGAAAATGAGTGACTGGAGATTAACCTTACCGGAGATATCATCGTCATCGCTACCGCATCGCCGTGAAACCCGACGGACCGAAGCAAGGACCACCGGTCCGAGACAGGGACCACCGGTTCGAGACAAGGACCGCTGGTTCTCTCTCTCTTGACTCTCGGTCTCTTTCTCATCGCCTCTCTCTCTAACTCTCCTCCCCGTCTCTCTGTCTCCGATGCGAAACCACGCCGCCGCCGCCGGAACACCTCGCCGGAGGGGGGGGCTGTCGGAGGTCAAGGAGCAAAGGGGAGGGGTGTCGCCATCAAGTTTCACCACCGCCGCCACTGGTTTGCCATCATCGTCGTGTGCCACCACCGGAGAGTGGTGGCCATCTGTTTTTCGTCGGAGCCGAGAGAGGCGAGAAGGGGGGGGGGGTGTGGCTGGGTTGGGTCTTGTTTGTGAGGAGAATAATTTCTTTGTGTTTGATTTTGGGTTATGTATGTGTGTTAAAGACTAAAGTGTATAAATAGAGAGAGATGAGAGGACATTTGAGGGTGTGTGTGTTTGTATTGTCTGCACAATTGAAGTATAAGAGAGGGGTTAAGGGTCTTTTATAGAGATGTTGAGATCTTGTAGAGATCTTGTGTGTTCAACTTTGGAGACAAGATCTCTTGAAGAGATTTTGTATAGATCTTCAAGCAACCCAAAATATACAGTTTGGTTGTGTGTATGTATGTCTGTCTAAGGTTTTCCCAAATGAGGGATATGGTACACTAAGATATATATATATATACATATATATATATATATATATACTTAGAGTTTTAGTTAGTGGGCTTTGGGCTTGGGCCCAAGGCCCACAATCCCAATCCCCGAGTTTAAGTGACCCGTAATTTCTACGAGACCCGATATCGTGACCCAAACTCCATAAGCATAAAATATTCGTGTAACATTCATATTTGTCGGCGTTGTCAGTATTTCGTACGGTTTCATTTCGTTATCGTTTGATGTTCCGCAGATTCCACGCGAATCTTCATACGCGTACTGTAAGGTCGGATAAACGTTCCTAGGCACTCCAAAGGTCTAATTAAGTTAATTTGTGCTGTAAACACTATTTATTATCGCGTTAATCACCTGCTAATCATGTAATTAAGAGCCGTAAATCACCGGTTGTCACAATATTTTCTAACCATTGTAGATAACTATAGTCGTGCGGTTTGGGTGTTCCTTTTAAAACACAAAAATGAGGCGAGCGACTGCTTAATTTATTTTCACATATTTGTAAAAACTCATTTTTTGCAAAACCGTCAAATGCATCAGTGTGATAATGGTAAAGAGTTTACATCTAACCAAATGCTCAACTTTTACACCGATTATGGGATTCTTTTTGAAACAACTTACCCACCTACACCTCAACACAACGGTGTAGTGGAAAGAAAGCATCCTTCTTGAGACGACCCGCTCCCTAAGGTTTGAGACCAAGTTATCTAAACGATTTTGGGGGGGGGGGGAATGCGTTTTACCCGCTTCTTAGATAAAGATGATGGAGTTTTTGCTTTTCCACCTTGGTACTACGAAGATCATGATAACAAAACGTTGGGCCAAGGTGAGGAAACCGAACACATTGAATAAAGTGAACACGAAAATAACCATCTGATATGCATGGTACAGAAGAAGCCACACAAACAGAAGAAATGCATGATGAAACTTTTGAAACCGAACCACTTGTAGGGTTACACCCCGAACCCGTCACCCGTGAAAAAAGAGAAAGGGCTAGATCTAAACGCCTCGATGGATATGATGTGACACTCCCACATTCACTCGACCATGCACCATCCTATTCCAATCAAGGCTCTTCAAGGGTACATCCTATGGTTCATTATATTTCTTATAATAAATTTTCTCACTCTCACAAAGCATTTGTATCGGCTATCGACAAAAATGATGAGCCCAAAACTTTTAAGCAAGCTGTGTAGGATGAGAACTGGAAGAATGCCATGAAACTTGAAATAGAAGTTCTTGAAACCAATGGAATATGGACCCTTGAAAACCCACCTAAAGGAAAGAAAACAATTGATCAAAGTGGGTATACAAGGTTAAATATAAGCCAAATGGGGACGTTGAAAGATACAAGGCGCGTCTAGTTGCTAAAGGCTTGATATAAATAGAGGGTGTCGATTTCCACGATACATTTGCACCAGTTGCCAAGTTAGTAACTATTCGAACCATTTTGGCAATTGCAGTAGAAAGAAATTGTCTAGTTCATCAATTGGACATTAACAATGCATTTCTTCATGGAGATTTGAACGAGGAAGTCTACATGAAGATCCCTTAAGGTTTCAAGAAAGACAATGGAAACAAGGTGTGTCGGTTGAGAAAGTCCCTATATGGCCTTAAACAAGCATCAGGAAATTGGACACTTGTCAAACTCTAAACACATCATAGGACACTAATCAACTCCTAAGACACCTATGAACATTTGTCTTGCCTATGTTTTGCCACCTATCTTTTCCTTTGCCACACTTCTTCTAGTGTTGACACCTCAATGGACACTAATCACATTCTTAGGCTTCCATGGACACTTGTCTTAATCTCCTTAACCCCCCTTCACTATAAATATCACCCTTTGATCACCATTTTATTCTTACCATCTCAAAATACAAACACTTCACTTAGAAGTCTTATAAAGAGTTTATTCCTTCTTACTTTGAGCTTTCTCTTCTAGTCTTTTGGAGAAGTCCCCTAAAGTTAGAAGCTCCTTTCCTTTAGCTCTTTCAATAAACAAATAGTTTCGTAGCTTATTTCCGTCCAACCCCGTATTTTTACACATAGTAAAAATACAAACGGGAACAAATAAGTGTTTTTCATGTTTTGGACAGATTCTGTGTTGTCACTTTGAACGACCATAACTTGGTCAAAACTTAACAAAATGAAGTAAACTCTTACTTCAGGATTAAGTAAAGTGAAAAAAATTTCATTGATATAATATACACTTAAAAACACTTTCGTTTGGACCCTCAACTGTTTAAAACTAAACTGAAAGTCAAAACTGAACGATCTGTAAAGATCCGCAATTTTGGCCATTTTCTGGGTTCCAAACAGAAAAACTTTCTAAATGAAAGTTGTAGATCACGTTCTAATTTAGTTGACTGGAAATTTTATAATTTTTCAATGTCGTTTACTATTTTTAAAACGTAAAACGAATCAACACAAAATGCTGTCAAAATTTATATTTCCTAAAAATCTAAACATTTTCAATTTACCAATGGCCCTTTTAACCTATACTTTACACAAAAATCATCACAACAAAACCTTAACAAATAATCCTCATGATTAGAGAGAGAAAGATGAGAGAGATAGAGAGACTGAAGAGAGGGGGGGGGGTCTGAGTTTATATATTTTGTATTTTTTGTTTTTTTTAATTAGCATGTATTTTAATTAAACGGATAAAATTACAAAAGTACCCTCATGTACTTACTAAAATTACAAAAATACCCCGATTTAACAGAAAAATTTAACTATGTTAGGTTCAAAGGGCATATCGTGCAAGATTTTGAAACATTAAGGACATAACTTGTCAACTTTTGCGCTAAAGGACAACGCCTACAATTTGATGTAAACATAAAGGACACAAGTTGTAATTTACTCGTGAATCATATAATGAGGTTTAATGGATGTTGATCATCCTACCTCCTTGCGTGACCATCTCATGGTGCCTTACTTTACATTTGACTATAATATATAATGTATCCTCTAAATTCCGAATCCAATCCATCAATCAAATCCACAACTCACACATCTTCGTTTCCCCTTCTTAGGGTAACTTCGGTGTTCTAAAACTCAAGACTTGCTAAACTTACGTACGTGGAATTACTTCAAAAACCGTGAGTATATTTGAATCCTCCTTTTACATTTTAATCACTTTTGGGGTGTAACATGTATGACTTAATCAAACACACTTATGCGCACAATCAAACTTACGAAATTCACTCAATCCATCAAACATACTATTTGTTATGCTTAGGTTATTCATGCTAGATACTCAATCATTCATACATGCAAACTATTTGTCATTAACTTTGCGCAAGCCTAGCTTAATATGCTAGCGCTATAGGAGTAGCACATCACCCTTAGGAAGGGTTTATTATAAGTATTCAATCGTAGAACGGTCTTGTCATTGCGATGACAAGATTACACTTGTGGAAACTATGGTTTGACACTTAGGCTGTGCATGCTAGTATGTAATTTAACTTAGTATGCAAAATGCCATGTTGGATTTGAGACAAACTTTTATACGTATGCTATGTAATCAAACTTGTATAGTCGCTAACTTTTGTTGATCTTTATTTTAATACATGTTGTAGGAAATGGATGATGACGTGCAAGAAAGCTACTTAGGGTGAACTAGAAACACACCTAATATTTTATGTTGTATTTCCTTGTTGTTTGATTACGTTATGAACAAGTTGTTGTAATTTCCTTTCTAGTGTTGTACTTTTGTTTAGAAATGAAATGAAATTTGGTTACTGAAATTATTGTCACAACTAGTCGTTATGAAGTCTCGTCAAATATGGTGTTTGTGTGTTGTTTATCGGTGATCAAAATAGGCTAGGGTTGATACATATTATTTCATTGTAAGAGTTGAAATTTGGCATGGACGCAATAAAAGAGGGAATGACCCCAATGAAGAAATTGAGATATTGTCAAATGCTTAAACTATAAAGCCAAACACCTTTTTCATATGGTGACTATAAACAGGGGCGTAGCTTTCAGGGGGGCGCCCCCCGAACTTTTCGCTCAGAAGTGTTATGTATGTACATTTCGTATAGAATTTTTTTAGGTATATACGTTTTCAACCCCTGGTTTTATAAAAAAAAATTACTTAAATAGAATTTTTAGGATCAGTGACTTCCGACTCCCCGGTGGAAATTTTCAAGCTTCGCCATTGACTATAAATATGGCAGGTTGAGCCAAAGTAGGAAATATGAAATTGTTTTGAGTACAAAATTAACCTTCTAAATGGTGTGAATTACTCGAATCAAAGAACACGTTTTACCTAGAAAATTAAATTTATAAAAATTGGCGTTTATGTCGAGATTGGGGCTCCAAATGATGGAATTTGGGTTCCACATCTAGAACAAACTGCTTATTTTTTATTTTATTTGCTCAAAGTTCAGCTCGTCGAGATCTCTTTGTCCATTACTTATGGTCTTGTAACCCTAAACGTGACCCAAGTTATGCCTCATTTGCCTCTGTTTAGCTTGTTCAAGTATGAGTCTGCTAACTTTTGGGTTAGCTTGTTCAAGTACGAGTCTGCTAACTTTTGGGTTAGCTTCACATCAACCATATCGAGTTATTGGTTAACCTACATAGTGGCAGATGTAATGTACAAGGAGGGGTTGCATGGGTTACCTCTCAACTTTGTCGGCGGAGTGTAAAATTAGTGCAAAAAACTATTTTCTCTACGTTTTATTTATCGGGGATACCCCTAACCAAATATTAGGATACCCCTAGATCTATTTTTTATGGGAACCCCAGAACTTGTCTTCTAGATCCGCCAATGGACCTACACATACTACTATATATTTATTTTAATAAAATGAAACTTTACACCACTCTTACCATGTTTGACCTGTTTGACACGTTCTTTGTTTGCCATTTTTTTATTCTACCTATAATTCTATATAATACAACCCATGTTCAAATCATAATTCATAAGTAAATGAGTCAAAATTGTCACCTCTAATATCTATATAATGCATTTGGAGTTGAATGTAAACAGTAATGGGGACATTGGTGGAGTTGGAGAGAGCATATATGTGGTGAGCTGGGAGAAGCATATGTATATGGGTGTGGTACCGGACCCTGATATTTTAGCTAGAAGTTCGGGTGAGACGAGGCTGAGTGACTTTCTGCTATGGCAAACGACAATGCATGTTGTATTCGGCAAAAGCGTTTCAGCCAGAGATTGTTGGGAATTTAGAAATCAACGGATAATCAGAGAAGCGTGTAATCAGTCTCAGATCAAATTATTTTGTTGGTTCTCCCGAATAATTCAATCGAATACAACTCTGAATTCGAGAAATTGAACAACAATATGTGTGTGTATGAGAATTCGTATTGTATTCGACAAAAGCGTTGCGGCCAGAGATTGTTGGGGAATTTAGAAATCAACGGATAACTAGAGAGGCGTGTAATAATTCTTAGATGAAATTATTTTAATGGTTCTCCCGAATTATTCAATCAGATGCAACCCTAAATTCGAGAAATTTAACAATAGTATGTGCGTGTGTGTGAGAATTTCTATAAACCAGAGAACTGTGACCAAAAACCAATTATGAATTTTAGGGTTAAGGATCAGTAACTTCCATTAGGCAGTTATCTTTTATTTTGGATAAAAAGACTCCAAAATGCCTTCTTTTTATTTCGAAAATAATGTCCAAATTCTGTAAAATTTAATTTCTAAGGCATATTTTTATAAAACAATTTAATCAAAATAAAAAATTTCCATGCTTCACCCCAGCAAGGGGGCTCTGCCCCTTGGACCCTGCTCCCAGGGGCGCTGCCTCCCGGACCCCCCGCCAAAGGGGCGTTGCCCCCTTAGAACCCCCATTCGGGGCTGCGCCCGAACACTCAGGATTATAAACACTCGAACAAGCGTACACTCCCGCACTTCCTAACTTGTTCAATGTATATTATAATTTCTTTTAGTCACCAAGTTAATCCCGATTACACTAAAATATCTAACAGAGATGGGCTTACGACATCTGGTTTTGGAGACTTTGAAGTTTCAAAGGAGTTATTATTACTAGGAGAAGAACAAGTTGTTGGATTGATGCATGTTTGAAGTTTGTCTAAGACGTTTTGAATAAGTTGTCGTAATAAGTGTTTGTCTAAACAAGGAATTAATGTTTTGGTTAGATACATCTTTTAATGAACAATGTGAGATATATGAACTATAAAATCAGCGTGTTGGTTTGTTCAGGCGGGGTCTGTTGCAGAAAGCTCGACCATTAGCCAGAACACATTTTATTATCACTATACTCATTGTTGCCCAGAAAATAGAAAGGGGCAATTGCCAGAAATCATTCCCAACTGCATAACATGTAACATCAATGAGTTTTATTTTGTTGAAAATGATTATTATTTCTTTTAAAAAGTAAAAGAAAGATTTTTATAACTCACCTTGCATAAGTGACAACAATGCGAAAACGATACCCATCAGTATTACTCCTAAAACAAGAGGGAAGAGTGGCTGCAAAAACATTAACTCCATGTAAGTGATTATTGATGCTAATGACTTGTATTAACAATGGCAACAAATGGTTTTTAATAATTAATAGTTCATAGTTTTGTGATTAACTAATATTTAGTTGTAATCATCAAGTGTACGTAGGGGTATAAACGAACCAAGCAAACACGTTCGTGTTCGTGTGTTAAGGAAATGCCGATGTTCGTGAACTGTTCGCGAACACATGTCGAACAAAAGTTTATGTCCGTGTTCGTTTGTTAAGAAATTTTAGTTGTTCGCCAACAACTCATGAACACGGTCAAAACAGTTCATGAACACGGGTCGCGAACACAAACAAACGCAAACGAACACAAACGAACATCAAGCTTGAAATTAATAAAAAAACCACCTTAACCTTATAAATCTGACATAAGCATATAGTCAAATACAACCATTAAATGATAAATCAAGAATTCAAGACACAAGAAGTCTAAAACAAACACCATACGATAAATCAAGTTTTACTAACTTAAGACATAATTATCTAGAGTTACTTAGACATATCCCAAAAACGGTCTTTAGTGTCCAACTTCTTCATATGTTTACATAAGGGTTTACATTTTACTATTTTTTAAATGTAATTATTAACTAACATTTATGGAGGAAAGTAAAAAGGGGGAAAAAGTAAAAATTAAGAGGGAAAGTGAAATATTAGAAAACATTAAAAACTTAACAAATTAACATAAACAAACGAATATGAACAAAAGAAAACAAACATATTACCGAACATTCACGAACGAGACCTTTGTCCGTGTTCGTTCATTTAGTTAATCGAACAAAATATCTTGTTCGTGTTCGTTCATTAACTAAACGAACGAACATAAACGTTTACGAACTGTTCGCTGAACGTTCAGTTATCTTACAGCCCTAGGTGTACGGTACTCACTGCAATAGCTTCCATGCCTTCTTTTTTCAACCCAGGTGCCCTGTCTCGAGAAGTAGAAACAATATAATTCCCTTGCACCAAATCGACCGAATCCTACATAATTTAAAAATAAATACATTAGTAATTAATTAAAATGTATCAAGTTAGATGACAGATAAAAGGTATATCAAACCAAAACACCTCTATTTACTATAGAAACTGAAAATTAACGCGCTAACCTGTTTTGTACCATCAACAAAGTTATTGAGGTAATAGCGCATTAGGGCATTCCAGCCGTCTATAAGAATTCCCTTGATCGTCCTATAACCAAATCTAAAAGACAAAGACCAGTACAATGTGTATTAGTTCCAAATTGACAAGTTTTGACTTGTTACCCAACCCGCCCAATTGTGATTCTGTTTTGTATTTTTAAGAAATATCAAAAGCATTTATTTTAAGAAATATCATTTTGGTTATATCAAAATCACAAGGAAAATTCATGTTGTTGTACCTGACAAAATCACCTTTTAGAGCAGGCGTCCCCGAATACTGGATGCTTATATCATCTCCGTGATTAGCCCATACTGTTGGAAACATATCCCATCAAGATAATTTATATAACTTAGAGCATCCACAATAGGGTGTTTTTTTCTCATTTTTAGCCTCCAAAAATGCCAAATCGTCAGGTGTTACTATTGTGGAGCTCGTTCTTGGCATCCGTTTTTGGGTTGTAGCTCTTGGCAAAAAAAAAAAAAAAAAAAAAAAAAAAAAAACCAAGACAAATTGGATTTGAGTGGGGGCCACTGTACCATATAATATAAAGTGTGGTGATAATGTGTCTATGTTTTAATTTTTTTAAGGTTTCTTATTGGGTGTGCTTTAAATGTTTTTTTTAACACGTTTTTTAGTGTTTTAAATCTCCTTATTGTGGATGGTATTAGTACAAAAAGCTAAAATCTGACACTATGATATACATATTTTGAAGCAATCATCAAAACTTGGATATGTGCTAATGGTTTCTTCTGCATCAAATATACCAAGCCTTTGAAGTTGATATTCCATCATTTTTCTCCCAATCATACTCTGCACAAACACAAAAGTACAGTTTACATATGAACAAAGACAATAAATAAAAACTCTATGTAATTATATGTGAAATCAATTTAAATTACATTTTATCTAAAACGGTTTAGATAAAAAAAATGTAGAAAAAAAGAAGGAATTTCGGTCGAAAATCACCCAAGTGTATATTTAACGAGTACAACATTCTAAAATTGTTTTAATTATAAAAAATATAATATACATGTTGTATCAATCAATTATATTTGGTGGTTTTAATAAATGGTCAAAAGATGGTTGAGTCAAGAATTACCCATAAACGAGCTACCTATTTTGCCACCTCTAAGAGTAATATACCTGTGTGACGTTTGTACGGTCTAAACAATCTATACAATTAGTCCGCACGATTCCAATTTGTGTATCACTTTTTTCGCCCTTGTCATTTAACAAATAGTACCTACCAATTAAAAATAAAGTAACTACATTGTGCTCACAACCAAAGAGTCAAAAGTTCCTTAGGAATTGACCACAACAGTAATAATATCCTTAAGAATATATTCTTACCTATTTTTAATGAGAAAATCCTCAATTTGATCATATAGGATACTTAGCTGCTCAAAATGAACATGCCCACAAATCTTATGGAAGTCAAAGTGATGGTATCTGCAGACATAACAGAAAATATAGTAAGTCATATATGAAAAAAATGGAAATACTAGATAAAAATCTACCTCAAGTCATCGTTAAGAATGTTCTGCACTGAAGTGGCAAACGTTTCAGTCAAGCGTCCTTCATCACCGTGCTATAAAAAAAATATGTGCAACAAATCCACATAAAATAACAAGAACAAAAGTGGCAATGTTGACATATTTACTTATGAATGAGTCGGCTTGGGTTTAATGTTTATTTATATCCGGTCAAAAAGGTAAATTTAAAGAACGGGTCAAAAGAGCCAAACAGGCCAAACAGGTTGAAAGTTGTCCAAAGAAACCTCTTACTCGTTTCACTCAAAACATAAAATAATTAGAGAAATAATATAACTTTTGTAATGACATTACTATACCGTATTGACAAGATCAATGGCCAAAACATTTCCATATTTCTCCCTTAAGTCGAAAAAGTGGCTCTCAGCAACTCGAGGCTGCACCGAAAAGTATAGACTAATTAGGAAATGCATGTGAAAATAATAGTAAACACCCAATTAAGCAAGCATTATACACTCACTGCTATCTCGGGTTTCAGAATCTCAAACTTTGGCTTATATGACAAGTCAACAATTTGATCCCAGAGAAAAGGGATCGACCCTCGGACCTACAAACAGAAAATCTAAGAACCAGTATCTATAATGATTAAATCAAAAGAATATGCAAGATTTTAATATTAATGATAACCGGTACAAAACTTTACATGTACAAATGATGCTGTGTACCCTTTGAATTGTAATATTTGTTCACTTTCCACAAAATTTGCTACGTACCCATCTGCATCCACTCCTCTTCTCCACATCCGAGTCCCTATTCATACTCCGTTCTTAATATTTGGGGACGAAATGCGTTACAAATTGCAAACTACAGGGACCATATGTGTGAAATCCTTAATCTCTACACATCCTTAAGTACAAGGGTTATTGTGTATATAGTTAATAGTTATTTAGATGGCGGTTACAAAGTACAAGGTCTGAAGTTGTCAAAAGGAAACATTGTAACTACCCTCCTAAAATCGAAGGGGTGTGTCTCTCCTACACCACACACCGATCGGCCAAAAGAAAAAGGAAAGGGTGGCACCGGTTCAAGTTTGTGGCTACAAATCAACGTACCCCTTCACGATCAATCTCATCCACATATTCAAGGGACACGTCTATTCACCAAGAGACACGTCTATTGGATCGTACCCGTTGGAAAACTATAAATAGGATCGTATGTTTTCATTTGTATTTCACTCTCATTCGAAATCAGTTGTACATATACACACATTCAGATTGTATTTCGATTATTATTCAAGTTATACAAGTTTGTTTATCACGTTCTAGAGATCAAAGATCCATTTTGGGGCCAACAATTGGTATCAGAGCGTCAGGCTCTAGGCGTGGGAATCGCAAGGCATCACAGGGAATTCGCGATCAGGTTTCAATTTCGTTTCTAAAATTCGCAAAGTTCAATTCAGATTTTTTCGGTTCTAGGGTAATCGGTTGAACCGAAGGGTTGGTTAGGAATCTAGGTTTGTTTGATTCCGGGGTTTAGTGCGAATTAGATTATTTAGTTGTTTGATTATTACACGATTAGGGTAATCGTGGGTTTGTGAGATCTATTGAAACCAAGAAAGTAAAAGTTTAGTAGAAGTGAAGATTGTTCGGCAAGAAGACATGTCAGGAACATCCGGACAAAATCAGATAATAATACAGAAAGATGGAAATTCTCTTTCCCAGTTTCAGTGCCCAATTCTGAAACCAACAAACTATACGGTTTGGGCTATTCGTATCAAGACGATTCTTGAAGCGAATGGTTTGTGGGAAACAATCGAACCGGCAGAAAATGCAACGGTAGACACTAAGAAAGACAAGTCTGCAATTGCATATTTGTTTCAAGCAATACCAGAAGATGTTGTATTGCAAGTTGCAAGTTGTAAGACTGCAAAGGAAATTTGGGATAATCTAAAGGTAAGACACGTTGGTGTTGATCGGGTACAAAAGGCGCGTATGCACACTCTATTGTCAGAATTTGAATTGTTGCAAATGAGGGATGACGACACTATTGATTCGTTTACCGCAAAGATTAATAGTATCGTTACCCGGGAAACTGAAGTAGGAACGACGTTGAGTCAACCGACTCTAGTACGCAAACTTCTAAATGGCGTACCGGATAAGTTTACTCAAATCGTTGCCTCCATGGAACAATACTCCGATCTAGAAACTATGACGCTAGAAGAAGCGGTCGGAAGATTAAAAACGTATGAAGAAAGGTTAAAGTTGAAGAAAAAGGAAAGCCCCATGAACAATCTAGAAGAACTCTTGTATGCGGGTCATGGACAACATGTTGGAAATCATGGACGAGGGAGATTCCGTCCGTCACGAGGCCGAGGAAGAGGCAATTATCAACATAGGGGTGAAGGGCACACCTCTTACGAGTCGGAAGGAACCGACAAACCACAAAGGGATGATAGCAAGCAAGAAACATCGGCTATGAGAGATAAGTCAAAAATCACTTGCTACAGATGTGAGAAACTTGGGCACTATGCCTACGAATGCCCAACCAAGAAAACCAAGGAAAATGAGACACTCTTGGTTGAAATGGAAGATGATGAACCGGCACTTCTGATGTGCCTAAACGCTGAAGAGAAATAGAAACGTGAAACTTGGTCGTGTGATACGATCAAAGGGAAAAAGCCGTGTGATGCGGAGGAAGATAACCTGTGAAAGGTACAACAAAACAATCTAGTGAATAGATCAGGAAAAAGTGAAGAATCCGTGAGGAAAGCAATCAATGATGAAGAACCCGTTGTGAGAGACAACCGTGAAGAAGATATTTAATCTGTGATAGATCAAGAAGAAGACACGCGTATCCTGTGACTGGGTCAGAAAAAGGAATTGTTGTGTGATACAACCGCAAGAGAAATCTAAGTGAGTTAGATTATCCAAAATCTATGCGAGATGGATGCAAGTCATGTGATATGATAGTGGGCAAGTTAATCAAGACCGGGTGAAGTTCGTGTTGAGACAACTACACAAGAACAGAGGTTCGTGTGATACAAATCAAGTGCAGTCAAGGCAAGTGTGAAACAAAGTATTCGTGTGAAGCAAGGTCCGTGAAGAACATGGTTAGTGAGAAGCAAGTTCGTGAGAAGCAAAGTTCGAGAATAAAAAATCCATGTGAAATGTTAGATACCGAGGAGACTTGAGATGATAAAGCTACTCGGAGTTCAAGATCTACAACTCAAGGATGTTCAAGATTAGGGGGGTGAATGAAATCCTTAATCTCTACACATCCTTAAGTACAAGGGTTATTGTGTATATAGTTAATAGTTATTTAGATGGCGGTTACAAAGTACAAGGTCTGAAGTTGTCAAAAGGAAACATTGTAACTACCCTCATAAAATCGAAGGGGTGTGTCTCTCCTACACCACACACCGATCGGCCAAAAGAAAAAGGAAAGGGTGGCACCGGTTCAAGTTTGTGGCTACAAATCAACGTACCCCTTCACGATCAATCTCATCCACATATTCAAGGGACACGTCTATTCACCAAGAGACACGTCTATTGGATCGTACCCGTTGGAAAACTATAAATAGGATCGTATGTTTTCATTTGTATTTCACTCTCATTCGAAATCAGTTGTACATATACACACATTCAGATTGTATTTCGATTATTATTCAAGTTATACAAGTTTATTTATCACGTTCTAGAGATCAAAGATCCATTTTGGGGCCAACAATGTGTACTTTTGAAAAACTAGGGACCAAATCCAAAATTTTGAAAAAACAGAGGGATTATCCGTGTACTTTACTCAATCTAAATTAACTTTTCCTACAACATATTTTATAATGTTGGTTATTTAACAACACATAATCACTTTCAAAACGCAAATCCAAATAGCAACTTTGACCTTGACTTGAATGCATTAAGAGAACATTATGAAAAATATTCGACCCATACCATTTCTCCTAGTACACCTCCTTGCTATCAGGGTGACATCTATAATATCTTTGCCTATTGCTACTTCAAAGCTCTGAAAAGCTGTTAGAAAGTTAAGGAAATGAAATAAACACTTCTTTATATTAAAAAAACAAATACTTCTGATAAAAAAAAAGATACTTCCTTGAATAACAGGAAGAATGTATGCATCCAGCTTCTGCAAATGTTGTCAGGAATATGAAAAGTTTTCAGGTCATTGTGTTTAAAATGATTTTTATGAAATAGAAAGTCAAACCTTGTTATCTATAAGAAGCTCCAACATATAGTTATTCCATAGGAACCGTGGCTCTGCCTGTGTCAAGGAAATTCCAACATGTATTTCATTGATAATGGGTCGAATGTGGAAGGAAAATTAGCTAAAAAGAAACAGTAGTCTAAACTCTAAAGTATATACAAAATGGACATAAAAAGTGATGGGCTTAAACCGGCCAGACCCATTTTTGCCCATCCCGCACAATACTTACCTGCCTCCAGAGAGGAAGTCTGGTTGTTTCTTCACCCAAGTCATTCAACCGTTGGGCGCTGCAAAAAGGCAAAAAAGTAAGGGTTGTTCAAAAAGCTCGCGGCTCGCTTGAAATTGGCTCGTTTGTAAATGGGCTGAGCACGGGCCAAGGTAAGCTCGGTTTGGTGGCCCGCTCGTTAGGCTCATTTTAATTAAAACCCAAATTTTAATATATTTAAATTATAACCCAAATTTTTATTATATATAAATTATATATTTTTTTTAAATTCTTTTGTGTAAATATGTGTAGAAATATAAAATTAATTTTCTTTAAAAAATGCGCGGCTTGATGAGCTGGCTAGAGCACAGCATTTCAGCTCATAAAGATAAATGAGCCGAGGGGTTATGCTCACTTTAGCCAGGCATGGCTCGTCTCGTTTACAGCCCTTACACAAGTCATCATTCACATTCGAAAAAATCCTTATTTTTTCGTAAATATGGAGAAAAAACAGACCTTAGCGTTATATTGACATCGTATGAAAAATAAAGTCCAGGTGTTTTTTCTGCAACTTTTAATAGACTATAAAACTCTGACTCCATCTTCTGCAAGAAATGGAAAAGGTTACACAAATCTCATAAGCTAATCACCTATAAAATCATTTCACCTTTTCATCGTGGGATCCTTTCGGTGAACGATCACACGCAAAGACTTTTAGTGACAACACTTTGTAGATGGGATGGCCTAAGAATGATCCAACACATTCACGTTCGGTTATAACTATTAAATACGATCCTGCCAACATATAGAAACAGTTTAAGATAGTTGTATACATGAAAGCTTTACTGTATAAAAAACAAGTTACAATGCTTAAAAAATCATCTGACCTGCCACAAGCTTTAGCATCCCAATAACACCATAAATTGTCTGGATTTTCGGGACACGAACAGTGGTACAATGTGGGACTTCATCTACATAAATAAAAGTTGTATGAGCATGTTTGATATGGAGGCATGGAGCTAATCCAAGAGTTGACATGAGCAAAAGGGTAAAACCAAGTGGCTAGAAAAGGGACGCCAACTTAAAACCGACATAACTTTTGATCCTTAATGATTATGGGGAACTTAGACTAGTAAAATATGGACGGAATTAGCGTAACGAAACGGACATTGTGACAAATGCGATAGGCGGTTTACCCCAACTATTGGACCAAATTTATCCACTTTGATTGATTTCATTTCTTTCGGTTAAATTGGATTTCAATAATCCAAACTATGACCTAGTGGCTGATACTAATTCATATTGGTAATGTGACCAATGACACTCCTAACTTTCAGTTCATCATCAAGCGCAATTTCACTCTAACGGAGACGTAATTGTGCTTGCCCTTCACAACAGTTTACATCATTTTGATCGGTATAAAAGTCAATTAATCGCTCATTAAGGGCACACAAAGTTACTTTTTCATTAGAGTGAGTTTGCATTTGGCAACAAAAGTGAAAGCCATGAGTGTTATTAGTCATGGTGTCAGAATAAATTATTATTGACCAAAAGGGTCATAGTTTAAATTATTAAAATCCAATTTTTTTTTCTCATTTGTAAAATGCGTGTATCGTACATGTTATTAATTCATGCTTTTATTTAGTCATCTGATTTAAATTATAGGCTATTAATTTCAATTCTCAAATTGAGATTTTCCCAATTAAAGTGTCTTGATCAGTTATCACAATACCGGTAATCATCTTGAATCAAACAAATAAATCATGAGTTGCAAATCTGAGAAGAACAAACAAACAAACCAAGAAGAGTGATGGAGCCATCATGATTAACAGCCAAACAAGAACCAGAAGAACCATCAATGGGTTCTACAACATATTGATCAGGTAACTCCCATAATCTCATGCGGGAATACAGCTTCGCGGTATGATCCATCTTCTCCATCCTTTATCTTCTTCGATTATGGATCCGTATTCTATTATTTCGATTGAATTCGTAAAGAAATTTTGATAAGATAGATTTATAAATGGAAAGGGGAGAGTGAAGAAGACCCCCCAATTTCAGGAAATGTTGTATGGATTTTGAAGTTAGTTATGGTTGTTAGATTGAGCTCCCTATTTATGCATCTACTTGGACATGTGTCATATGATGATTGCCTAAGCAATGACTTTTCACTAAACACCCTTAGAGCATCCGTAGTGGACGAGCGGTGGGCCAACGTGGCATGAACATGCGAAGGGTAGGTTTTCAAGGCAAACTATAGTTGATAATTGTTACGAGAGAGGCGCATAGAGAAAATATGAAAAGCGAGGGGTCCGTGAGGGAGAGCATTGCGACTCTTTTAAGAATTCTATCGGTTTGGGGTTTAGATTTTCCACGTATATTACTTTTAATAATACAAGCTTCCTGATTTGTGACCGAAAGCATCATGTACCGTTTGAGTTAAGTAATTAAAAAAAACCAAATCAAATACTGTAAAAACAGTTATAACAATAACAATATGTATTATAAAATGTAAGTTATTCATTATTGTAAATTGGGAATTAAAAAAATAACAAGTTCAATTGGTAGAGCATGTTCAACATTGGTTGTTCACACATTTTGAACCACCATTGTAGTAAGTAAACTTTTTTTCTAAACCACCCCCTCAGTTGTTAATACCAAGCCCAAAGTTTATGTTAGCATAAACTACACTCATTATTGATGTGCCCCATCTACAATTAACTTTGCTGGCTCACACTTTGCTGCATACCCAAACTTTGAAGTGTTGTACTTCCTATAAACTCCTGTTAATCTCCCTGTTCTTGCCTTTTGATGGTATCCCACAATCATCCTTGAACATTCCCTATAACAAAGTCAACAAAAAAAGTCAACAAAACCATAAATTTATCTTAATAGTCAGTCAACAAAACCATGATGTATGGCTTACAGAAGCTGATGTTCAGAGTAGTTTGTGTGCCATTCACACGTCTTCGACCATTGTCTGAACCCGTATAGCGTACACTGAGCGGTGTAGACGGCAACCGCAGCCAAGAACGACGGGGCGAATTTGATCATTTCGTATTCTACAAGACAGAGCTCGATCAAGAAAGACGACATTTGATCAAGTTTTGTATCGGATTGAGCCGCCTTGAGATATCTTTTCAAGAACACATATGGTGTTGGCACTGACATGTTGAACTCCAATGTGTTCAACATTAAGTTTTCCTTAATAAACACAAGAAAAATCTTTAACTATAATTACTATTTCAATAAAATCTGTAAGAAATTGTAAATGAACATTTTAGTACCATTTCAAGAATTTCACTTCTTGAGTAAGCTTTATCTGAGATGAAAATCAAATCCTCAACAACCGGGACCGAAACTTCCTCGTATTTACAAGCTAAAAGCATCGCAACCAAACCGACCAATTGCAGCTTCTTTCTAACAACATTTTGCTTAGCTAAAAACCGGTCTATGAGATTAACTGTCAAGAACAGTGTCTCATGTTGAAGGTCAAACTTGTGATGCACCTGTTTAAAAAAAAAAAAAAAAACCCATCTTTTGTAAGTAATTATTAATATACAAACAATAATATTAAAAGGGTATGATAGAGATTTCAAATTTAAGTTACCTCAATTAGCCAGTCAATTAGTATGGATCTCATCCTCTCATTGATGTCAGATTGTTGTGTTAGCATATAGTTTGGAGAAACCATACCATAAATCTGCAATTCACAGCATAAAAGTTATAATCTTTGTCATGTGTGTGCATTCCAAAAATATATAAATAGTAAAAAAATAACCATTTTAAAATCAAAATTGTTACCTCCATCTTTCTATAATAAGCATAAAGTTCTTCAACATATTCCACAACAGCAAGAGTATTTTTGGTGTCAGAAATATCTATATCCACAACTGGTTCTTCAAATATGTCCTCCATTTCAACCTCCTGTTATAAAAAGATATCAATTATTTCTTATTATTTTTTTAAAAATGAATATGGTATTATGCACAAAAAATGCAGAAAAATCAATACCATGTGATCTTTTTGAGGCTCTGCAGTTTCCAATGCCATGGGCACAGGTTGATCCTCATCTTCAAAGATCTTAAAACTCTCACTTGATTCTTTCGGATTCAAAACATTCTGATTTCGATTAACATGTATCGGTTATTAACAATATATACATATTAAATTGAAAAAAAAAAAAAAACTTCATGGGTATGTAGAAATTTAAATTGTACCTCAGGAGCACATTGTTTCTTGTTGGCAATTTGAGCAGCAAGTTTCCTTTATTAGAACAAGTAAATCAGTAATCTGACCCATAAAGATTCAAACTTTAAACTTTACCATAGTCAAAGGTTACAGTACCTAGTCATTGGTCTATGAACTTGATTAACATCATTGTTCTCATTGTTTCCATTTGCTCTAAAGATAAAATAACATTAAAAATCAGATAAACTATATCTATATAATGGGAATTATATTAAAACAAATATATATATAACTTTCTTTTTTTAAATATTATATTGAACACATACTGTGATAAAGCTCTCTTGTTGACAACACAAGGGTAGATCTGAGCTCCTCCTTTCTGATTAATCACACCCAAAGCTCTTCTGTTATTGTTGATCTCAACCCCAAATTTCCTACTGGTCATCTTCTCTCCTATAACTTCACAAATTAAAGTCAAAGTTAAAGTCAACACTAAAGTCAAGATTTAGGAATTCAAATGTGTAAGATGCAAGTAACTCCAGAATTAACTTTTGACTTGCAAACACATAAAAAAGATACCCAATTTATAAATTTAATCAATCTTAGATCTGTTAAAAGGGTTTTCAAAATTCAAACTTGTTGATCTAAATTCAAACAAGATTTGAATTTAGGGTTTTTTTTCAAGATTCAGCTAAACCCATATCAAAAACAAAACCAAAATTTGATTTCTATAAACAAGATTTAAAATTTAAGGTTCTTATTATCAAGATTTAGCCGAACCCATATAAAAAAGCACAAAGAAAATTTGATTTGTATAAACAAGATTTATAAATTTAGGGTTTTTATTATCAAGATTCAGCTAAACCCATATCAAAAACAAAACCAAAATCCCATTATCATAAACAAGATTTATAATTTAGGGTTTTATTATCAAGATTTACCTTGTAGATTTGTGGGTTTGTTGTTATCTACTGAAATATCCATTGCTCACAACAACAAAAACCTGAAGAAACTAATCGAAAAGATCTCGAACAATCAATCAATTAATCAATCAAGAAACCCACAAATCAAAGAACCCTAAAGAACCCTGGAGTGTAGATAAAGAGCATTTAATTTAAGAACAACACCCTTGAAATCTACACACTTTTAGGGTGCATTAACTGGAAGAAGATGAAGAACAATGAAGACAAAGAGTGAGAGAAAAAGGGGGTCTGAAGGGGTAATTATATTTGAAATCAACGGCTAGTAAAATATTGCCGTTGGATTATAAGATATAATAAAAACATATCAGGAATATATGACTTTTTAAGGTCTTTGGACAGCAAGCCAGCAACGGTCAGGTTTTGGCTTCAATGAACATGTGATGGACACCTTTGATTTTAAATATTTTTAATTAATACGTAAATTGTCATAAATATATTATTATTATAGTTATCAATACCAAAAATAAATTAGATTTTTCTCCAAGTTTTGTACTCACATATGTAAGTATTAATTAAAAATATTTAAAATATCTCATTGTAAAACATCTCATTCCATAAATAAAATATGATAGCTTTTCTCTCTATCGTTCTTCTCCTAAAATTATAATTATGCTATTAGACAAGTTTCACAACACGTTATCAGCACAAGTACTCTCACCAAAATCCTAATCCCCTTCCATGATTTATCGTTCCCACAAGTGATATGTAGTCGTTTCATCGAAGTATGATCACTCACACATTCTTACAAGTAAGTTTTATTTTATATTATGAGAATTATTATTTATATTTATTAATGTTGTATTATTTGTTGGTATTGATTTTTGGGTGATACTGAGAAGAAGCTATTGTATATCACAAAATAAATATAAATATAAATATAAATATAAGATTTAAATTATCTCAACGGAAAAAACATACGAAAAAAAAATCAAAACAATATCAAAACGATGGTTCTGTAGAATTCTTTACTGATTTCCACTGCAAGAATATATATATATATATATATATATATATATATATAAAGTGGTGAAAATCATAAAGTAAATGAATTGTAGCTTCGTTTCTTTTTAGAACTATTTTAAGATAAAAGTATATTTGAGTATTCTAGTTAAAAATAAGGTACAACAATTTCGGTGTTTTATTTATCAATGCATCAGTTTAGATTGTTTTCATTATTTTCTATTTTATAAGACTAAATATGCAATATGAATAAAAACATTTGCTGAATAAAACTAAAGCAGGAGAGGTTACAAAAAGTATAGTCGATACTATGACAGTATAAATCTTTTATTTTAAAAAGTCAAAGCATTGTTATCGTTATAGCTTTATAATAATATTCAACTAGGTTATATACCCGTGAGTTTCACGGGTTATGGGTTGTGTTAAAAAATGTATATCTATAAAAGTGGGTAGCAAAATATATTCATATGTCATATATTTTTAAAATAGAGTAAATTACAAGTTTTGTCCTTTATGTTTGTCCCAAATTGCAGGCGCTGTCCTTTGTCTTTAAAATTGATGAGTTTTGTCCTTAATGTTTGCAAATCTTGCACGTTATGTCCTTTAGGCCAAACCCAGTTAGATTTTTTTGGTTAAATTTGATTATCCAAGGGTATTTTTGTCATTTCATTATCCAAGGGCTATTGTGTAAAACAATTTATATTAGAGGGACTATTGTGTCAAATTTAAAAGTATATGAAATAAAAATCTTCTCTCTCAATTAATTAACTCCTGCACATTCTCTCTCTAAACTAAACTCTCTCTCTCTAAACTAAACACACTCTCTCTCTCTCGCTCTCTCTCTTCTAAGATGGCGACAGTGATGGTGGTGATCCGGCGTGACGGAGTTGGTGGTGATCCGGCGGATAGAGGTGGTGTGGTTGTTTTAGGGGCGACGGTGGAGGTGGTGTCGTGATCCGACGACGTCATCTCCTCCACTTCCACTTCCACTTCCACCGCCATCGTCACCGTCGACAAGTTCCGATCTCCGATCAGATCTCCTCTTTCCCGTACTATCAATGTCGCGCCGTTGTGACGGTGGTGATTCAGATCTTGTTCGACGATGGTTGTGAACGATGGTTTTAATGATGGTGAAAAAGGTTAGTTTATGAAAGTGACGATGGTTGAAGGTTAGTTTATGAAAGTGAAAAAGGTTAGTTTTAATGATGGTGAACGATGGTCAGATCTTGTTCAAGTGTTTTTTTGGTCAAACTAACCTTTTTCATAAAACGATGGTTGAAGATTGGATGATGTTTTAATTTGGGGGTGGTGATTTGGGGGTTTTGTTTATGAACGATGGTTGAAGATTTGATGATGTTTTAATTTGGGGGTGATGATTCAGATCTTAGATTCAAAAGGTTCAACAAGTGATTTTGAGATAGGTTTTCGATTAGGATTGGAGGGGGTTTTGACAAGGGTGTTTGGTGGAGGGTGGTGATGATGTCGGTGAAGGGTGGAGGGTGGAGGGTGGTGGTGATGGTGGCCGTAGTGACGGTGGCAATGGAGGGTGGTGGTGACGGTGACGGTGACTGTCACACCCCCAAAATCCACCTGCGGAATACCACCGCTTGGAGGCGTGACTGACCAGGATCCAGCCACCAATCATATTGAACAGGTAAACATGTAATTATATAAGTTCAACCAATACAATTGGTGTCCACACAAAACATAATTTAAGTTGCAAGCGGAAGCATAACGTTTTAAAACCAAAACATAAGTTTAATTGTTTCAAAGTTTAACATGGCACACAACTGTCCATGTCCCACAACGACTCTCTTCCATGCAAGCTCCAGCTAAGTACCTATTGACCTGTAAAGCATGTAGTAACGAGTCAACAACAAGTTGAGTGAGTTCACGGTTGGGTGTTCATTTTAAGTTGTTCCGAAAACAGTTTCCTTTATCTGGCATCCTGCCGTGGGGGTTACCCCATAGTTGAAAACGTGACTTGTTTATTCAAGGTTACTCTGGCAATCCTGCCGTGGGGGCTACCCCTTGTTAGTTATCTGGCATTTCGGCCGTGGGGGCTACCCCATGTATACACTAGACTCGTTACCATATCGACTGCTGACTGTAGTCATGTTTATGTGCCCTGAACTGTCAATGTCTATCATCATTGACGTGCCCAGATCCATTAGTTCACGCCCGTCCTCTGCGGCACGGTGTGAGGCTTGTCAGACCTAAATAGCGCTATCTAACTAATGACCCGCTCGCCATTGGCCCGGCGATTATGTCGATATAAAAAGGAGGGACTTCGTGATAGAGTTTTGGTCTAGTACGACTTATCTGTCCATGAGGACGAGGAATTATATTCCTGAACCAACACTGTCCTACCCAAGAGAGGACGAGGAATCCATGTTCCTTAACCCCATTCCCAAACCCCTGGGAATCCATGCTTTGTAGAGGGTGTGAACTCACCTTGGTTTGCTCGGCAGATACACAGAAAATCAGTCTAGATGCTAGTGGTCAACCACGTTCTAACATGGTTATCATACATGTCAGGTTCAAACCAAGAAATGCACGTATGTTTTACACATAGTCTAACACATAGCATGCATACAGTTATATGTTGACTTATTGGGCCTGTTCTACTATTGGATCAGTCAACAGTAACAACTAACACATAGTTCAGTTAAACAGGCAGCCCAAACAAATCACGTTGTGGCCCAATAACTGAAGTGAGCAGCCCAGTCGAGACAAGGTGATCCCGACTCGAGAACATGCGGTCTCGAGTCGCAACCAGGAGGTCTCGACTTGTAATGGTTGGTCTCGAGTGGTGCAGGCATGACTCTCAACCTCTGAGGTTTCGAGTCCCGTCTCGAGTTGTCACGATGTGGTCTCGAGTCGAGACCTTGATGGTCTCGAGTCCCTGAAGTCCGTTTTTGAGTTGCTTGGTCTGGGTCTCGAGTCGCAACCGTTGCGGTCTCGAGTTGTAGCTTCATGGTCTCGAGTCGAGACCAGTGGTTTCGACTCGTTCACCTGCTGATTCTGATGCATCTGCCCGCGTTGTACTATCCAACAGAATTTCACTGTTGTGATTTTTATGTACTATCCAATGAGGTTCTACAAACATGTCTATTTGTCTAACACTTAACCAAAATGGATCAAAACAAGCATTTTCAAATATTATCCTATCTTCATACCATATTCAACACATATTCATCTAGTTCATCTTTAGGGTTTTCATCCTAAACAAACATGCTCATTTAAACCGATTTATGCTAGCATAATCCACCTAGTTTAATGCACCATCGATCCTCATCATTCACACATCCAACCGAGAACATAATAGCACCATATTCAAACATTTTTCTACTTATTCATCTGTCAAGTTAGCATGATCATTAACAAACCACTCTATTCTTCCTAACCATGACTTTATCTAGAAATCAAGCATCTACATCATAGATGAACAACAACAATCTTCATATATTTCATGATTCTTACTCATTAGGTCAATCAAGATCATACAAAAGAGGTTAAGCATATGTTTCATTCATCAAGCACACATGACATCTAGCACACATATAACACCTAGGACACATTAGAACACTAACCGGTAGAGACTCGAAGTGTAAGGGTATGAAGAGTCGATGGGTGAGCTTCCGAGTGATGATTCCGAGCTTGAATCGAGCCGAGTGTCCTTGTTATCACCGGTTTGGTCCGAGAGAAAGGAGAGGAGGTCTTGTAGTTCTAGGGTTTTAGTAAGGGAGAGAGTGTGTGAGAGTGTAAGGGAAAAAGGGTGGATGGGGGTTTTATACCCGGTTTGGGTGGTGCACCCTACAAGGGTTTCGAGTGGGCTAAGGAGGTGCGGCCCAACCGCTGTTAACCGTTCACTCGAGACCGAGTGGTCTCGAGTCGGGTTCATGGTTCTCGGCTCACTTATACATATATACATACTATACATACAAGCACAACACATAATCACATAAATTTACTTATATCATTCATTAAACCGACAAGTTAATTAGTCACATATGTTCAAGCATGTTACATCTAGATACAATGAAGGGTTCTAAATTTTGAGTTGTCACATCATCCCCAAGTTGAAAGAAATTTCATCCCGAAATTTGGTAAGCACTCACTGAGGAAGCTAGTTAGGTTGTATGGTTTTCCCGGTTTTCCTGGGGTGTCACATCCTCCCCCCGTTGATCTGGAATTTCGTCCTGAAATTCCGTAGCTTCAGCCTCAGTAGTGGTTGTACTGTTTGCGAACAGTTGGGGATACTTTTGTTTCATCTGATCTTCGCGTTCCCAGGTGAACTCTGGGCCGCGACGTGAGTTCCAACGAACTCGAACGAGAGGTATTCTAGTGCTCTTTAGGACCTTAACATCCCGGTCCGTGATTTCAACTGGTTCCTCGACGAATCGTAACTGCTCGTCGATAGTGAGTTCCTTCAGAGGAACTATGTGGGTCTCATCTGACAGACACTTCTTCAGATTTGACACGTGGAAAACGTTGTGAACTGCACTGTGTTCCGCTGGTAAGTTCAGTTTGTAGGCCACCTTGCCTATTTTCTCGATGATTTCAAAAGGTCCCACGTATCGTGGGTTAAGTTTGCCTCGTTTCCCAAAACGAATCACACCCTTCCAGGGTGAAACTTTGAGTAGTACCCGCTCCCCAACCTGGAGCTCTAGTGGTTTCCTGCCCTTATCGGCGTAGACTTTCTGACGGTCACGAGCTGCCGCCATGCGTTGTCGTATTTGAGCAATTCGTTCGGTTGTGTCTACCACATGTTCTGGACCAGTGATTTGACTATCCCCCACCTCTGCCCAACAAAGAGGTGACCGGCATTTACGTCCGTACAATGCCTCAAACGGAGCAGCTTTAATGCTGGTGTGGTAGCTGTTATTGTACGAGAATTCCACAAGTGGCAGATGCTTTTCCCAGCTGTTGCCAAAGTCGATTACACATGAACGAAGCATGTCTTCTAAGGTTTGAATAGTGCGCTCGGACTGCCCGTCCGTCTGAGGGTGATACGCCGTGCTCATGTCTAATCGTGAGCCAAAGGATTTGTGCATCGCCTGCCACAGCTCTGAAGTAAAACGCGCATCTCGATCCGAGATAATGGAGGTGGGCACCCTGTGCCTCGAAACAACTTCCTTGAGGTATACTTATGCTAGAGTGGAGAACTTATCTGTCTCCTTGATAGCCAAGAAGTGAGCAGACTTTGTGAGTCGATCCACGATCACCCAAATAGTACCGTTTCCGCGCTGGGATCTAGGCAGGCCAGTAACGAAATCCATGGAAATTTTCTCCCATTTCCATTGTGGTATCTCTGGTTGCTGGAGTAGGCCTGAGGGTTTCTGGTATTCCGTCTTGACTCTCGCACAAGTCAAACACTTGCTGACGTAGGTTGCTATGTGGGCCTTCATGTTGGGCCACCAATACGTAGTTCTGATATCGTGGTACATCTTATCCGAACCAGGGTGTACCGAGTAGCGAGACTTGTGTGCTTCATCATCACAAGCTCTCATAGGTTGCCATAGAGTGGGACCCAAATGCGTCCCGTTACGTAGTAAGCACCGTCTTCCTTTTGTTCTAAGCGTTGCCTTGAGCCGCGTAGGGCTTCAGCCCTGACGTTTTCTGATTTCAATGCTTCTATCTGAGCGTCTCGTATTTGGGAAGGAAGACTAGAATGTATGGTGAGTTGCAACGCTCGCGCGCGCTTAGGCGCGGTGTCCTTTCGACTGAGGGCGTCGGCCACAACATTGGCCTTGCCCGGGTGATACCTGATCGAGCACTCGTAGTCGTTCAGTAATTCGACCCATCGTCGTTGTCGCATATTCAGTTCCTTCTGCTTGAATATATGCTCGAGGCTCCTGTGGTCGGTGTAGATGGCGCACTTGGTACCGTATAGGTAATGTCGCCATATCTTAAGTGCAAAAACAACAGCTCCCAGCTCTAGGTCGTGCGTAGTGTAGTTTCTTTCATGAACTTTGAGTTGGCGTGAGGCGTAGGCTATAACTTTATCTCGTTGCATCAATACGCAACCAAGACCCTGGATTGATGCGTCGCAGTAGACCACAAAGTCGTCTGTGCCTTCTGGCAATGAAAGGATAGGTGCGCTGCAAAGTCTATCCTTTAAATGCTGAAATGCTAACTCCTGTGCATTTCCCCAGCGATAAACAACGCCTTTCTGCGTTAGTGAGGTGAGAGGCTGTGCAATCTTGGAAAAATCTTTAATGAACCTCCTGTAGTAACCTGCCAAGCCCAAGAATTGGCGAATTTCCTTTGGTGTACGAGGTGCAGGCCAGTTCTTAATTAAGTCCACCTTGGATGGATCAACATGAATCCCATCCTTGTTTACCACATGGCCTAGGAAATGGACCTCACGAAGCCAGAAGTCGCATTTTGAGAATTTCGCGTAAAGTTGTTCCGTTCGAAGGAGTTCCAAAATAAGTCGTAGATGCTGCTCGTGTTCCTCCTGACTCTTAGAATAGATCAGGATGTCGTCGATGAAGACTATAACGAACTTGTCCAGGTAAGGCTTGCACACTCGATTCATCAAGTCCATGAAAACCGCGGGTGCGTTTGTCAGCCCAAAAGGCATGACCAAAAACTCATAGTGCCCATAACGAGTTCTAAAAGCTGTTTTGGAGACGTCCTCTTCTCGGACTCTCAGCTGGGGATATCCTGATCTCAAATCGATTTTCGAATAGTAGCTCGACCCTTGCAGCTGGTCGAACAAGTCGTCGATACGTGGAAGAGGATAACGATTCTTCACCGTCACCTTGTTGAGTTCACGATAGTCGATACACATTCTAAAGGTACCGTCTTTCTTCTTCACAAATAGCACTGGAGCTCCCCAAGGCGATGAGCTAGGACGAATAAAACCCTTATCCAAGAGTTCTTGTAGTTGCGTAGAGAGTTCCTCCAACTCTGATGGAGCTAAACGGTAAGGTGCACGAGCTATAGGCGCAGCTCCAGGAGCTGGTTCAATCTGAAACTCGACTTGGCGATGTGGCGGAAGGCCGGGTAATTCCTCAGGAAATACTTCAGGATAGTCGCGTACAACTGGAAAATCTTCTATCTTCTTCTCTTTCTCCGAGGTGTCAGTAACGAGAGCCAAAATGGTAGTGTGGCCCTTTCGCAAGCACTTCTGGGCTTTAAGGAAAGAGATGACGTTCTCAACAGCACTCCTTTTGTCGCCACGAATCATGAGAGGTTCACTACCGGAACCTGGAATACGGACAACCTTTTCGTTGCAAAGAACCTCTGCTCGGTGTTGGGATAGCCAATCCATCCCAACGACAACATCGAAACTACCCAAGACGATAGGAATAAGGTCGATAGAGAAGGCCTGGTCAGCGAGAATAAGTTTACAACCCTTGACTACGTGTGCAGCCTCTAAACTCTTACCATTTGCTAGCTCTACTGTGTGCGTGTTATTCAAGGGTGTTGGAATACGCTTAAGCAGTCGACTAACTTCTAGTGACACGTAGCTAGTATCGGCACCCGAATCAAACAAAACTGTAACATAAAAGTCGTCGAGAAGGAACTTACCCGTCACCACGTTGGGATCGTTCCTAGCTTCACCTTGACCAATCACGAACACCCTCCCCCTGGCTCCATTGTTGTTGTTGTTCCCATTGTTACCATTCCCTTGATTGTTGTTGTTGTTGTTGTTCTGGTTCCTGTTCAGTTGGGGACAATCTTTCTTGAAGTGGCCTTCAGCTCCACACTAAAAGCACCCTTTGTTGTTACCCTGCTGCTGCCGCTGGTTCTGTGGGGCCTGTTGTTGACGATTCTGGTTTGCGGGGTACAAGCTTCTGCAATCCTTGGCGGTGTGACCTGGCTTGTTACACCGATGACAGTTGCCCCTGGTGCATGGCCCGCTGTGGTGTAGGTTGCAGCGATTGCACTTGTGGTGATTCCCCTTGTACCCACCATGACTTTGACCACCAGATGATTGCTGACTGGGGCTCTTGTAGTCATCAGTCTTTCTCTGCTGAGACTGAGATTGCACAGAAGTTGAACCCTTGCTTGAAGCTCCATCCCATTTTCTCTTGTTGTCACTAGGATCATCCGAAGTAGCTGTAGCACTTATGCGCTTGGGTAACCTGTTCTGCTCCACCGCCTGATCAGTAAGACGGTGAGCCAAGTGAACAACCTGTTGGATAGTAGCGAGGTTTGCTGATGTCACATGACTTTGGATTTCTGGCACCAAGCCCTTGAGAAAGAGTTCAATTCGCTTAATCGGAGGGTCCACCATAGTAGGACACATTAATGCAAGCTCATTCGATCTCTTAGTATACGCCTCAATTTCTGACCCCGTCATCTTGAGGTTGTAGAACTCGACTTCTAGCTTATGAATGTTATCACGACTGCAGTATTCCTCCTTGATCATCTCCTTAAAATTTTCCCATGGGGTGGCGTTAGCAGCAACCAACCCCAGCATTTGAACCTGGGCGTTCCACCATGTGAGGGCTAAACCCTCGAGAGTACCGGTAGCATACTTCACCCTGCGCGCCTCAGGGCATTCACACATTTCGAAAACTGACTCGAGCTTCTCAAACCAGTGGAGGAGACCTACAGCTCCTTCAGTGCCGCTAAAAGTAGTGGGTCGGCAGTCCATAAAAGTTTTAAAGGTGCACACAGGTGGCTGAGCATGTTGACCTATTGTGGGTGAAAGAAAAGACAGAGTTTAACACAAAGGTTGGTTCACGAGAGTAGGATCTAAAGATCCTAGAATGAGTTTGGACTGCAGGATATACCTCCTGCGTGTGCAGCTGCAAGTGCCGCAGCAACTCGTTCGTTAATCAGAGCCGTCAACTGGGCTTGAGTCATGTTAACACGTCCAGACATGATCTTCATATCAAGGGAAACATGAGTGAGAGAGGTTCGTGAAAGTGCGATGACAGAAGAGAGTAAGCACACACGGGTTCATGCAACAGTAGTTATACTAACTAAGCATACCAGAAGCAATGCACTATGTAACTATCAAGTAGGTAATATATACACAGATCATATCACCTAGAGAGTCGAGCCTTGCATGTGGAGTGAAGCGTCGTTGTGGATCGTAGAGCACTGTACAGGTTATAGTATGATTTTAATAAAACTTTTTCCCTTATTAAAACCAAGTTCACTATAACCAATGGCTCTGATACCAATCTGTCACACCCCCAAAATCCACCTGCGGAATACCACCGCTTGGAGGCGTGACTGACCAGGATCCAGCCACCAATCATATTGAACAGGTAAACATGTAATTATATAAGTTCAACCAATACAATTGGTGTCCACACAAAACATAATTTAAGTTGCAAGCGGAAGCATAACGTTTTAAAACCAAAACATAAGTTTAATTGTTTCAAAGTTTAACATGGCACACAACTGTCCATGTCCCACAACGAATCTCTTCCATGCAAGCTCCAGCTAAGTACCTATTGACCTGCAAAGCATGTAGTAATGAGTCAACAACAAGTTGAGTGAGTTCACGGTTGGGTGTTCATTTTAAGTTGTTCCGAAAACAGTTTCCTTTATCTGGCATCCTGCCGTGGGGGTTACCCCATAGTTTAAAACGTGACTTGTTTATTCAAGGTTACTCTGGCAATCCTGTCGTGGGGGCTACCCCTTGTTAGTTATCTGGCATTTCGGCCGTGGGGGCTACCCCATGTATACACTAGACTCGTTACCATATCGACTGCTGACTGTAGTCATGTTTATGTGCCCTGAACTGTCAATGTCTATCATCATTGACGTGCCCAGATCCATTAGTTCACGCCCGTCCTCTGCGGCACGGTGTGAGGCTTGTCAGACCTAAATAGCGCTATCTAACTAATGATCCGCTTGCCATTGGCCCGACGATTATGTCGATATAAAAAGGAGGGACTTCGTGATAGAGTTTTGGTCTAGTACGAGTTATCTGTCCATGAGGACGAGGAATTATATTCCTGAACCAACACTGTCCTACCCAAGAGAGGACGAGGAATCCATGTTCCTTAACCCCATTCCCAAACCCCTGGGAATCCATGCTTTGTAGAGGGTGTGAACTCACCTTGGTTTGCTCGGCAGATACACAGAAAGTCAAGTCTAGATGCTAGTGGTCAACCACGTCCTAACATGGTTATCATACATGTCAGGTTCAAACCAAGAAATGCACGTATGTTTTACACATAGTCTAACACATAGAATGCATACAGTTATATGTTGAGTTATTGGGCCTGTTCTACTATTGGATCAGTCAACAGTAACAACTAACACATAGTTCAGTTAAACAGGCAGCCCAAACAAATCACGTTGTGGCCCAATAACTGAAGTGAGCAGCCCAGTCGAGACAAGGTGATCCCGACTCGAGAACATGCGGTCTCAAGTCGCAACCAGGAGGTCTCGACTTGTAATGGTTGGTCTCGAGTGGTGCAGGCATGACTCTCAACCTCCGAGGTTTCGAGTCCCGTCTCGAGTTGTCACGATGTGGTCTCGAGTCGAGACCTTGATGGTCTCGAGTCCCTGAAGTCCGTTTTTGAGTTGCTTGGTCTGGGTCTCGAGTCGCAACCGTTGCGGTCTCGAGTTGTAGCTTCATGGTCTCGAGTCGAGACCAGTGGTTTTGACTCGTTCACCTGCTGATTCTGATGCATCTGCCCGCGTTGTACTATCCAACAGAATTTCACTGTTGTGATTTTTATGTACTATCCAATGAGGTTCTACAAACATGTCTATTTGTCTAACACTTAACCAAAATGGATCAAAACAAGCATTTTCAAATATTATCCAATCTTCATACCATATTCAACACATATTCATCTAGTTCATCTTTAGGGTTTTCATCCTAAACAAACATGCTCATTTAAACCGATTTATGCTAGCATAATCCACCTAGTTTAATGCACCATCGATCCTCATCATTCACACATCCAACCGAGAACATAATAGCACCATATTCAAACATTTTTCTACTTATTCATATGTCAAGTTAGCATGATCGTTAACAAACCACTCTATTCTTCCTAACCATGACTTTATCTAGAAATCAAGCATCTACATCATAGATGAACAACAACAATCTTCATATATTTCATGATTCTTACTCATTAGGTCAATCAAGATCATACAAAAGAGGTTAAGCATATGTTTCATTCATCAAGCACACATGACATCTAGCACACATATAACACCTAGGACACATTAGAACACTAACCGGTAGAGACTCGAAGTGTGAGGGTATGAAGAGTCGATGGGTGAGCTTCCGAGTGATGATTCCGAGCTTGAATCGAGCCGAGTGTCCTTGTTATCACCGGTTTGGTCCGAGAGAAAGGAGAGGAGGTCTTGTAGTTCTAGGGTTTTAGTGAGGGAGAGAGTGTGTGAGAGTGTAAGGGAAAAAGGGTGGATGGGGGTTTTATACCCAGTTTGGGTGGTGCACCCTACAAGGGTTTCGAGTGGGCTAAGGAGGTGCGGCCCAACCGCTGTTAACCGTTCACTCGAGACCGAGTGGTCTCGAGTCGGGTTCATGGTTCTCGGCTCACTTATACATATATACATACTATACATACAAGCACAACACATAATCACATAAATTTACTTATATCATTCATTAAACCGACAAGTTAATTAGTCACATATGTTCAAGCATGTTACATCGAGATACAATGAAGGGTTCTAAATTTCGAGTTGTCACATCATCCCCTAGTTGAAAGAAATTTCGTCCCGAAATTTGGTAAGCACTCACTGAGGAAGCTAGTTAGGTTGTATGGTTTTCCCGGTTTTCCTGGGGTGTCACAGTGACGGTATGGTATATATATATACACACACTTATAATAACTAGTGGGGAACCCACGCGTTGCGGCGGAGTCGACTGTGACAACCCGAACTTTTGAGGTTAGTAACGTTTAATCTTGCTAATATTAAATTGTTCAAAGTGCATTTGGGCTGATTACTAGCTTAAATATGTAGGGCCGATTACTGATTTAGATATGTGGGCCGAGTACTAGTTATACGTAATTGGGCCTATGGCCGCACCCTTTTACACACCCTCTCACAATTAATCGAATCGGCCCATAAGTGTTAAGCCCAAATCAACACATAAATGATAATGGCTGAGCCTTGTTTCCCAAGTACTTGTTTACGTGAAGGGTATAAAATCACATGTAACCTTATGATCTCTAAATCAAAAACTAACTCACAAACCCTACCCCTCCCTATCCCCTACGCACTTACGCACGGCATAAACACCCCACCCCCTTGAAATCGTGAAAGCAGGAGAACACTTTTTCCCCATCATCGAGTCATCAAGGGATCGAGTCAGATATTTGGTTAGTGGATTCAACTTACATTATGTTAATGCTTAAACTATTTGATTTTACTATGTTGGTGTGATTGGCTTGTTAACACATAGGATGTCATGATGTAGAATTTTAATGAAACTATTGTATGTGCTAATTAATAAATTTAAGGGCATGCTAGGTGATAAACGAATTAGGAATCATATGTGTTAGTAGTATTGATTGGTATGCATAATATTAGGAGATTATCAAATACGTTATTGAACTTTCTGTACATGTAATCAAGAAGAGAATCATGATTTAATAATAGGGAAGCACATGATAATTGCCTTGTTGTTTTTATGTAATTATAATACTGATGATGAATTGAGTATAGGATAAGTGGAACCGATTAGTTGGGAGTGATTAAACTTAAAAATTCATTGGGCTTCACTCGTAAACTGGGCTGAATATTTGGGTCAGGTAATACAAATTGAATTTAATGTTTTTGGCCGGTTGGTATGTTTGGTCAGTACCGACTTACTTTCTGTGTCTTAAAGCCCTCTTATGGCTCTTGGCTGAAATAATGTTGTAGATTAATGTGGGGTAGTAGCAACTGGTAGTGCATTTTTTTGAGATTCTGGTTAGAAATAAATATATGCAAGCTGTTTTGATGTTTAATGATTTATTTTTTTTATTTTTATTTTATTTTGCTATGAGTAGTAATTAATTGGATGTTCTTGGTCGAGCATTTAGTCGTAACTGTGACATGATAAAATAATGGATGATTTAATGATTACATGTATGCTGAGGAAGTGGATAAATTGTATGATGATGATTTGAATAGATGATCTGCTCGTGGTTGTGTAATGTGAATGTAGGATTTCTGAAAATGATAAGTTGATTTGCCAAAACCGTTTTGATTTATTGCTCATGTACAACTTGCAAAGCCTGATGTACAAACACGTGTAGCACACCGCACATTTACTATAGTCGCACACCTTAAACTTGGACCGCACACTTAGACCTGACCGCACGCTCGCTTGTATGATCGCACACTTATCAAGTGGGCCGCACGTTAAACATATATTGGGCCTTATTCTAGTGGGCCACACAGCCCAAATCTTTTAAAAGGTCACATACTCATTGATCCATATTATTATTTCATGATTAACTGTTTTATACATGAATTATTCATGGTTAAGATGTTATGCAATAATCGATGCTTGTGCACTACTTGACAAATACGTGTTAGATACATGTAGCTTATACGTGATTACTTGTTTACCGTCCTAATAAGTGATAACCATAATAGGACATGGTTGACCGACTGTTAAAACAAGTAGATAAGCATACCGAGCAAACCGAGGTGAGTTCACACTTTCCACAAGGCATGGGATTCCCAGGGGTTGGGAATGGGTAAATGATTGAAACCGAAACTGCGTGATTTCCTGGTTTGGAACACGTACACAACCTCTTTATTGAAGGGTGACAACACGTGATAAGAATATAATTGGAACCTGCGTAATCTCCTAGTTTGGGGATTACGTACACACCCACTTTACTGAAGGGTGACAACACGGATACTAGACCAAAACTCTCTATCATGAAGTCCCTCCTTTTATATCGACTTAATCGCCGGGCCAATGGCGAGCGGGTCATTAGTTAGATAGCGCTATTTAGGTTTGACGAGCCTCACACCGTGCCGCAGAGGACGGGCGTGAACTAATGGATCTGGGCACTAGTCAATGATGATAGACATTGACGTCAGGGCACCAACTTACTTTAGTCAGTGGTCGATATGGTAAACGGGTCTAGTGGTTCACATGGGTAAGCCCCCACTAATTATGGATATGGTTTGGGAAACAAAGATACTGGTTAACTCGTGGGTTACGAAACAACTTATGGTTTTCAAAACAAACTGGTAAAACTAAACAACCAACTGTGAACTCGCTCAACTTTGTTGTTGATTCGCTGTTACATGCCTTGCAGGCTTTTAGGTGCATATCGTTGGAACTTGTTGTCTGGGATGCTGGAGTGGTCATGGGTCGAGAAACATGGAATTGCAACACAAGTCTAATGGCTTACTTACGCGTGGTTTATATAACATTTAACAAATGAATTATGCTTCCGCTGTGTACTATGAGTTATATGTAACATTTTGAAATACTTTCTGTTAATAAATGAAAGTTTTATTTAATTATACTTACGAGTTCAATGTGATTGGTGGCTGAGATCCTGGCATGTCATACGCCCCGCGGTGATTCCGCATGTGGTATTTTGGGGGTGTGACATCGACAATACGCGGTGAAAACATGATACGCATCAAACAATCAAGAGTGAAATGAGGATGTCATGAGACGTCGTTGTACAATCTATTACAAATATTAGATTTAATTATACAAAAGGTTTATCCGTTTTGACGGTTTTTGGATCAAACTGTGAGCCAAACCATTAGTAACAATTTTTTATTATCGAAAACCGAAACCGAACCATTGTAAGCGGTTTGCTTTGGGCTTTATTGAGCTCTTATATGAAATACACAAAATAAAAATAAAATGAACTATCCAAAAATGCATAATACATGTTTTCATATAAGTGAACATATCTTAATTGGTTCAAGCACTTCAATTTATTGTACTACATGTGTTCATATGTTCAAAGCTATGCAGTTAATATCATATCGGTCCCTGAGTAAAATATCGGTGTCAAATATCGGTACCGATATTATCGGCGATATTGACCGATATAACCGATATATCACCGATATTTGACCAATATAACCGATATATCACTGAATTATTGGTGTTAAATTGCCCGCGCGTTGCGGCGGGTACCCGAGTGTTGCCAAGAATTCTAAAGATATTCGGACAAAAAATCTTGAACGTAATCAGTGGTGTAACAACAATTTATAAAACACAACTTAAAAACAAGATTAAAGTCATATGAGCAAAGTTTTCGAAGTTCAGTTTTAGACTAAAAGTGATTATTATAGAAGGTGAGCTAATGATCATCAAATGCAAATTATGTACATTACATATATACAACCGGACAAGACAAGTGAAGCATTCACACATGATTAACCTCTTAAATTAGTACATAACTACATCTAACATGTTCCACAAAACAGTAAATTTCAACATTAGTCCCTGTGGTTATACAAAAGTTACAAATTAAGCCTAAAAGTTTCAATTGCATATATCAAATGAAAATCTCATCTATAAGTTACTGTCCAAACCTTTTCTTTTCAATGTATCTGGCATCATTGAAAATCAGAGCGGGTGAAAGAGTGCAGTTCCAGCAGATGCTTCATTTGCAGCACGATTACTTCCAAAATTCTTGCGGTTTGAGGACACACGCACGCTCACACTCATGCAGTCCTTGGTAGTCCAAGCCTCTTGTGGAAGTCCTCGTCCATTGGGGGAAGTCCATTGGGGGAAGTCCATAGCGTAATTTGAATGTTGGTTCCCAATCAAGCACCTCCTTTGGCTTGGTTATCAATGGCTTTCTTTGTCGAGGATCATCATGCGTGTTTTCCACATGTATTATTTTCACTTTCGGGTTTATCAGCTACCATATGTGGTTTTCATACTCATATTAAACGCCAAATTCAAGGGCATTTTGGACATAACAATAAAATTGTTAAAGAACTTCCAGAACTGACCTCTTTCACATTCTCTGCAACATTCATCTGAGTGAAGAAGAAATCATAAAATTAGTCATCCAGTACACTACTAAAAACCAGCAATAGATATTCACGTAAAAAGATATGGGCCTGTATTGTTGACCTGGATTTCCAAAGTTGATTGGGCCTGTATTGTTTCCTTCCGTAAGCCGAATATGGCCATCGACCTGATGAACAAGTGAGACACACACTAACCAAATAAACTGACTGTCGCCAAATTTGAGGGGCCAAAGATGTTTGATGTTGACAAAATAGCCTTTTAATAACAAGTCAAACCTCCTGATTGCTTGATTTAAAAAAAAATAGAAAGTTTGTATTTATAAATAACATGCTAATTGTTTATAAGAATGTTGAATAAAATAAATACAGATGTGTTTGCAGGATCGCTCAGCCCGGCCCGTTTTAACTTTTTAAACAAAAAACTATATGACCCGTTATGCAACCCACCCTTTTCATCGTTTATAAAAAAAGTAACAAAAGAGTATGCAACTGATATCTTCATCCCATTTCATGGCTGCTTTGAGAGAATACATGGCATGCTCGGTTTTCGGAACACGTTGTTGTGAACATATCGTCTCGGCTCGCTAACTGGCCCGCAACTAACGCGAATAGATAGCATTGTTTCTTGAACGGGTCCTCCCAAAGCGCAAAATGCTTCCCACCCTATAGTGTTTAGATAAATATAAAAACTATAAAACTAAAACCACTAATGAACTACTGAGCATAAACGAACACGTTATCAAACGTTCACGAACATAAATGAACGAACACGTTCCTGTCGAACTGTTCGCTGAACGTTCGGTTCGGTTCGTTTACAGTCCCAATTACAATAAAGCTAAAATTTTGGGTACATGTTAAATTAAAAAACTACTGCAGGTTTGCAACTAATTATCTTTGTTACAGTAAAACTAAAATGTGTTACAATTAAACAAGAAGCACAATAAAAAACAGATATCGAAACAACCCTTGGACCAATCTTCTAAATTAATATAAAATCTCAAGGTAAAATTATCAAAACAAAAACAATTGAAATTTCAATTAACGCTTAATATATACAAAAATTTTTTACCTCTAGGTCTCCTTGCTCAATAAGGTTTCCGTTGGACAACAATACGGGGTACAGTGACTTATCAGCCTCAATACGACAAGTATATTTCGCCATAATATCGGGACTATCCTGAAACAGTACACATAACAAATTTAAACATTAAGAAAAAAGAGAGAATCATAAACATAAACGATACTATAATACCATTCTGCAATGTATATACGAGCAACATCTTCATCCAAGCAGCCTAAGATACAAATTTTCACAGCAAGTAATAGAATAGAAAAAATGAACCTGGAACAATATGGAAGCATACAGGTTGACAGAAGGGTCTTTTTTGTGTTCCAAAGCAAGCAAGATTCCAATTACAATGAAAGTTAAGAGTTGTAACCACAAACCCCGTGGCTAAATCTAATAAATCACAAAATCATTTAAATCAAATTAGAATATAAAAAAACAAAAAATAAATAAAAAAATCAACATATATATTGAAATTATGTTGGGCATCTCTAATGCGAAAACAGGGGAAGAAGCAGCAGAACAAATGAGCACCGATATTAAACACGCATCCAACGGCACCCGCAGACCTCTATGTTTCTCTTGACTGCAGCACAGACTGACTTGCGGCAGAACCCTAAAGCCACCGTTGTTGGGGCTTCGCGTTGTCCACAACCTACCACCGCCATCATCCGAACACCATCATCACTGACTCGACGTCATCTCAGGAGGACTTCTTAATATGTGGGGTGGCTGGAAACGGACGTGCCTATTGAAGAGGAACAACTGAATTAAAGAATCTATTGATTGCATTGAAAGAGGAACTGTTGAGTTTAAGAAACTGATAATGGCATTGAAGGGGAAGGGAAAGTCGTAGAGAATCAATCAATATTGATAAATGATGGATCCATTTTGTGTGAGGAGGGGCATAAAGGGAACAAAATTGATAAAAAAAGTAGACATTTTAACTTGACCTTTTACATGCCATCTTAAAAATTGTGTAGAAAATTACATTTCAGTACATCTGAAATGCTTTATATAGGTTTATAGATAATAATAATAATGATAATAATAATATTTTTTTAAATTATTTTGTTTTATTTTTTAATAATACCAAGTTAACAGGGTAAAAAGACTAAAATACCCCTGGGTGATCAAATTTAACCAAAAAATCTAACTGGGTTTGGCCTAAATGACATAACGTGCAAGATTTGCAAACATTAAGGACAAAACTCATCAATTTTAAGACAAAGGACAGCGCCTGCAATTTGGGACAAACATAAAGGACAAAACTTGTAATTTACTCTTTAAAATATATTTCAAGATAAAACAGTATGAAAACGATTTGCTCGTCAGATAGACCGAACCAACAACATTATATATGTAACCCCAAAAAAGACAATAGTAAATAAAATTCAATTTAAAAGGTATAAACTAAATCACGCAATGAATTTTCATTACATAATCCAAATGTATGATTTCAAGTGTGTTTATAGACCCGTGAGCTTTACGGGTTATGGATTGTGTTAAAAAAAATCTATAGCAATAAAACTATTTTTTTGTATTATTTATATGCTGATAAATCTTCATACTAAACAACACATTTAAACGTACCGCATAATCAAGACAATTTCAATGTACTCCGTAACATGTACGACTCTATGTTTTTATATAAACATAGCAGATCATTTTTAAGTTATGACCCGCGAACTTCGCGGGTAGGAAAATTTTCTTTATATTAATCGAACTATGTCAGAAACTTGTTTTATAATTGTTTTGAATTGAAAGTTGTAGTCATTAGGGTTACGAGTAGAGTCAAAAACTTTGGGCAAAAACCGGAGGTAGAAACTTGCCTCACTGAATGACTCACGACACAAAAAAAACTTTTATTTATTATAATAGATTATTAGAACTTTATTAATGTTGTGTCCGTTCTTTATTATAACACTTAACATGTACCAAAAACTAAAAAAACTATCATGAATTCTCCAAGGCTTTAACACCACCACCGTCACCAACCTTTGAAACACACAAACTCGATATATTTTGATATGCACAATCACATTGGATTTCAATATTGGCTTACAATATCAACTCCTAGTCTCCTATAAAAGAGCTAACAAACACAATTTCTTAGGAGAGGTTGGAAGGAAAAGAATCGGATAACATGCAAATTTTATGTTTGTTGTTTAAAGGGCATGTGGTGGAAGGACGACGCAGAGCCGCATAAGATGGGTGCGACATGGTGGTGATAGAAAAGATTGAGGTTGTATTTATAGGCAATGTAATGGTTTGAAATGAACATATATGCTTTTAAGATTATTCAAATACATGAATAATTAATGTATATTTTTTACTTCGTAAACTTATTAAAATAATTAAATTATAAAAAAGTTAGAAACATAAAGGTCGAGAGTTGTGACACCTGTGTCACTGCGACTATCAAACAAATACCAAACCAATGAAATATTGTATTTCATACTTTGGACTTGTATAAATATGTGTATCTTTTGCACATAACAACTCTTGTTCGATTTCAAACTCTAAATCGCTTTCTGGAAGGTTATACGCGCACTAATGCGTAAATATAACCAGTTTAATGCAACAAACACTCCGGAATAGTGAAATAGGCTTAACATACCTTAAATAACCTCTACATAACTTAGAAATAAGTTTTGGAAGGTTTGGTATGCCGAAATCAAGTTATATCGCTTACAGGGACTAAAGTTGACAAACTGCGAAAGTATGCCAATTTGAACTGTAACAGACATTCCAGAACATGGCCATAAGTTAAACATACCATAAATATCCTTTACATAGCTTAGAAATAGGCTTTGAGGGGTTCGGTATGCTAAAATAAACTTTTGGGTCATTCAGGGACTAAAAGTGTCAAAAAGTGCACAAGTTTGCATTTTCGCGCATAACTTACGTTCTGAATACATCCGGACATCCAAAAATTTATGTAAGCACTAAAATATTTTATTTTAGTGTTTGGCATAAGAAAAATCCATTCGTTGCGTCATTTGGATCGTTTTTCGCGCTTATGCGCATTCCGTCGTAATTAAGCGAACATCGCGATCGTACGGCCAAACGAACTGACATCCGACATATTTTTGAGCATGTTTCATGTCCACAATGTTTAGGAATCATTTTAGGGCCTTAAAGTTGGCTTTACGGGCCTTAGAAGTGTCGGGAATGGCCTTAAACACGTGCAGGGACTGAAACTGTAAATTCTGAAACATGTTGCTGATCAGACAAGGCCAGGCGGCCCCCCTGAGCCTTTGTAAATCCTGAAGTGGGCCGCATGTCTCCTTCTGACCAGATTAAATGTTTCTAACAGCCTGTTTTCAGCTGTTTAGCACTTCCAATTCCAATTCCACATGTCAATTCCCTATGGTGAGTGGCCATTTGACATACCATAACATTCCAACACATGTACGGGTGGGATTCGAGCAAGGTTTCCATGAAACGATCTTAACGGTTACCCGAACACTATAAATACCCCATGCCATCCATTGCTAAACTCACTAGAATTTTGATTTGAGAAACTCTAAGTTGAAACCATTGTTTCATACCTGAGATTCTTGGATCGAAATTAGCATTCGGGGACCCTTCGTAAGTATTCTTTCGTTCTTTTATTGCTTTTCGAGTCTTTTAGAGTCTGAAAGTCAAACTTTGTTTGACTTTCTGCGTTGACCAGTTTATGGTCAATGCGAAGTTCGTTTGAACTTCGCAACGTGAGTGTAATTACGTTGGTTATAGTCCCTTGGGACTATGCCTACTGATTACCACGTTGTCTAGGGTCGTAGGGTAAGTGATCTAATAAATCGCTTATACCTTCGAACCCGACCCATTTGTTCGATCATTAGGATCCGACCAAATACATTAGGTGACCATAGTAGGTAGGGAATAACCTTCCGAGGTTATACCTTATGGTCGCTTCGTTAAGTAGTTGTATGATAGGTAGTTTATATGCCTTAGGTAAATTACCAGAATACCCTTTTCATGTATAATTGGTAATTAAGCATATGTAACCTAAACTTTTGTCACATAACTGATTATATAACATGTTTAGGCATATAACACTTGTCATAGGGCTAGTTAGGCGGTCCGAACGCGTTTCACGCGAACGACGCATTAAAGTAGCATAAGCTACCTAAACGGGTCGTAATGGATCGTAAGCACTTATGTTAGGTTTCATTTAGTATGTAGGCTTTGTTAAACCATATTACCCGAGTCTCCATACTCGTTTGGTTTACGAACCCTCATTCTATCCGATCTTCCGATTTAGGTCCGGTTTATTAATGTAGTTACCTATAGTAGGTGCCGTTTGATTCCGTGATCTCTAGCTTTGCTTGGTGGTTATCCTAGGACTTCTGAGCAATCTCAAGTGAGTACATAGACCCCTCTTTTACTGTTTCCAAACGTTTTGGGGTGGAACACATGTGCCTACTTGTTACTTTCATGCTTTCCTGCTTTCACATCATATACTTGCTATATTCATTAGTACATTTATAGTACATGATTTCATTGTTTTACATTACATTTTATACTATGTGTGCCCATTGTGTGCATACTTAGTACATTGTTTTACATTTACATTTTATGCTATGTATGTCCGTTGGTTACATACTTAGTACATTGTTTTCATCACATGCTTACATTTTGTTATGACATTTGGGTTGTTTACAATGGAACAATACATTCATTAACATTAGCTACGCCGTTCGTTAGTAGGTAGTGGTACCATAGGAATTGACAACTCCCGTTCCTGAAATCCTGGGTAGGTGTGGATTGGAAGGAATGACCGAATTCGATATACATAATTTAGATAAACCTTTAAGTTGTTTAAGGGTTTATCGCCACAGTCTCAAGGCTTGGATGTATGCATTTTTCACAACACCGCATAGATATTCGTATCAGTATAGCATGCATTTCCACAAAACATAGCTTTGATTTAAACCATGTTTTACTTCAATACTTTGTTTTTGTGCATATGGTTTAGTTGATACATTTCACTAGCCATACAGATCACATTGGTTACACATCACATGATTTACATTTGACACATAAACATTATTGACATTGGTTACACATTACATGATTTACATATTGACATAAACATTTATGACATATTATTCAATACGTTTGACAATTGGTTTAAACATAGACATCTTACATTGATGGTTTGTTTGGGTAAGTGATTTGAGTAACGGTGCGTGTGTAATATGATATAAGCATGGTGGATACGCCGCTGGTACTTCCTATATATAAATGTTTGTATGGTATTACATATCGTAGCGTTATTTGAATCATTTCAATTTAAGATATATAACATTTTATACAAATAACATACTTTTCACAAGATATTGAATTACAAAACAACTTATCTTATACAAACTCATTTTACATGGTTATTCATTTAACCCTACATTATTCTCTTATTTATACATATCATCTGATCTTATCGTTTTTCAAATGATTTACAAGACAAAGCAAATTACAAGGTTCATGACTAAACATTTTATCAAATATAAGTCATGAATCCAATTTTCACAAACCTATGTATCTCACAGACATTTTTATGCTGATGTACCTATTTTCACATGTGTTTTCAGGAGATGATGCATAGGACTTTTCAAGACATACTTAGGCGGACTTGTGCCTTAGTGACTTAAAACGCAACAAGAACTAGTTAATTTTTGTTATGTACTCTTTGTTTCTTGTTTAAAACAATGTAAACTCTCATGTTTGATTAATAAAACGAAACTTTAATTGCCATGGATTTGAAACGATTAATTCTGTTACAACACTCCCCGACGTTTCCGCCACGTTTTGTATGTTCCACGTGGTCGGGGTGTGACAAGAGTAGATTGGTTATTTTATCTCTAAAATGCAGGACAATCTATAGCATACAACAAACCATATAAAGGTCGAGGGTAGCAAACACCAAGCAAAAAATCAATTTGTGTCATAAAAAAGACATAAGATTGGGCTATGTTAACCTAGGTATCGATGTGGTTCCTAAGAAAAGAGGCGAGTGACTAACAACAAAGATCAAGAGTCGGGTGGTTCTTGACCATTCACGTATGTTTTAGTCTTTTAAGTGGAGTCGAGCACATAATGATGTGGACGACAAAGTTATGCAAAAATGGTATTGCCCACAGGGGCGGATGTACTTTGTGATAAGGGGTAGCCTCCGCTACCCTTTGGCGTTTCGGCGGTAGTGTAAATTTTGGAAAAATTTGGTCTTTTTTGACGTTTTTTCGATTTCGTTACCCCTTTCTTTTAAAACGTTACCCCTATTAAGGTTTTCTAGATCCGCCACTGATTGCCCAACTCCGAATATCCTTTAATTGCTAAAAAAATTGTGCTATTTCCAACTGTCCTACATATAAAATATAGACACTATATGGTCAAATATATTTGAAATCACTACAATAGATTTATATAGTATACTTGAGTTATGGATAGAATCTAGAAAACTGACATCAAAACGATGTAGTTCAACCCTCAACTACTCAAGTCATTTTGACTTGTTTATTACCAAATCATAAATGGCTCAGCAAGTTGCTAAGGGAACAATACAACCAAACAAAAAACACAGTCCCAACCAAAGGAAAACAAAAGGAACATAAAGTGGCAGTACGACATCAGACAAGCCAAGTTTGGTCCAGATCTTCCAGCAGGTAAGCGGGAGTATCGCGTAAACCATCCGTTTTTTCCATTCCACGTCCAATGACAAGCAATAAGATAACATATGCAATACCGAGGTAAACGTCGGCGGGACATGCACTTTAACCCAAACACAGATGAACCACCAAACCGAGGGATGTTAAACGGGTCGTGTTTGCGGGTTAACGGGTTCAACCCGACCTGAAATAAAAAATTATAGATAAATGAGTACATGAAAATCACAAATATTAAAGAAAATTACAGTATTTAACATTGTTGACGTAAACTTTGAAATAAAAAAAACGATCCATTACTTACGTAAATATTAAATTAAATTGAACTGAAAAAAAGAATACGAAAAAATCACAATAAGATTTATTTATATACCACATTTCACATTTGTTGTTTCATAGTAGGGCTAACAAACTGGAAATGCACATCACAAGAAACCAAAAGGGCCTACTTTGATATGCTATTCTTTTTCAGCTTGTGTCAAGCACTAGATCTGGTGTGAATGGATTTACTCTTGATCTATACTCACCCACTTTGACACTAAGGTAAGCTTTTTATCATCCTTTTTGCCCTATTCATTAAACGAAACATGTAATAAGATATAAAGTTAGAAAGAGAGTAGTTAAAAATATATACCAAAATCAATTCTGTTTAATCAGTTAAAATGGAATAACGAACAGTGCTAAACGGGTCATGTTCGCGGGTTGGCGGGTTCAACCCGATCCGACCCAGAAATTTTACACGAACCGAAACCCGACCCAAACCTGAAAATCGTATCATACATATGAACCCGAACACGACCCGAAGTTTTGTGGGTTGACCCAAACACGACCCCCGTTCAACCGGAATTTTTTTATTTTTATTTTCTGAAATTAATATATTTAAACTAAAATTTGTTTAAAAAACACAGATGTATATAACACAACAATGTTTAAATTATAAAATCTTATGTTAATTTCTCTTTTTATATTATAATTATGGCATAAAATACACACCCCATTTAATTTATGAAATAAAATATATTGTAAAAAATATATAATATAATAAAAATGTGTTAAATGGGTCAGCTCGACCGGGTTGACCCTAACCCAACACGTTAACCTAATCGGGTTTGCGAGTTTAACCTAAAACTGACCCGAACCATTTAGACTAAACCTAAACCCGCGAATTTCATGTTAGGTTCGTGTCGTGTTTTCGGTTCATATCAGAAATTCAAAACGCTAGGAACTCCCCTAAATTATAATCAAAATGTCTTCATTTTGCTTTATTAGCAACACAAGATATAACTTTTCCCACTTTAAACTTGCTTAAATTTCAGCTCTAACTAATTCCGAACTCAATTCAACAACAAATTTATAACAAAATCCTAACCACAATCCAAATATCTTAAACCTCTCTACGATTTCAAAACCCTAAAAAACGACATAGCACCTAAAATTAATTACCTTACTAAGAATCTTTTATGGATTATTAAACACTTTAGACAACCCCCTGCCCGACCCATGTTGTAACCCATTTGAGATATAGGAAAGTTGGCTAACCACTGTAAATACATGTTCCATGCTTTCTCCCAAAGCCTCGTTGTAACACCTCGAAAAATTCACGTCCTATAATGTGTAGACACGTGTCAAATGTTTAAACGTGTGAAAGAAATATTATAGAAGGACTAAAGTTGACAATCATGGAAAGTATGTGGATGTACGTATTCTAAGTGTCAACTGTGAATAAATATATTGTATATTAACTCTACAAGATGCTCATACCTTCAAACGAATAAATCATGGATCATACGAAGCTAAAAGTGGGAGATTACAAACTACAGGGGCTAAATGTGTCAACATGTTTAAATTATACCTCTGAGTGACCTTTTGACAAACTTGAAGTTTGTAACGGTTAATTATGCTCACTAGAATACACAGTTTAAATTTCGTAAAGTTTCGTTAACGTATGAGAAAGTTATGATCGAATTCGTGTGCGAAGGGTTAAAACGTAAACGTTGAAAGTTAGGACTTTTCGGGTAACAATAAAGTTACCCGGGGACTTAACAAAGTGGGTATATGTTTTAAAGCCTTTATAGATCAATATTGAGGGTTTACAATGCAAGAAAACAAGTGCCTAATCGAATTTTGAAGAGCCAAGGATCAAATCGCAAAAATCACAAGTTCTGACCAGACGAGGCCTAGCGCGACGCGAGGGGGGGGGGGGTGGCATCACGCTAGGGGTGCCCAGTTCCGAGAAATTTGGGTTTTTTCCTGCCATTGCCTTTGTGCGCGACCTTTACCCGATTTCCCACATCTCTTGGCCCCTAGAACACCCCCTAAGCATCTTGGACACATGTGGGAAGCTTGTGGTGTGTGCTAGACCTTGTTGTCAATACATTGTGGTGAGTAAATCCACTATATAAGGGCCTTTAGTTGCAAACAATTCATCACATCTTCATCTGCATTCCTGGAGCACTTCTGGAACTCAAACTTTCTCTCAAGTGTTCTCTAATCAAGCTTAGGACCTTTGTAAGTTGCCTAACCTTCTCTAATTACTTTTAGCTTAGTTAATTAGCTAAAAGTCAAACCGTCGTAATTACGGTTTGACTTCGAGATTAGTCAACAATGGCTCAGTCATATCTCGAATTAATAGTAGATATAAGTTGGTAATAAACCCTCAAAAGGGTTCCCCCTGATTACCACTCTAACTAGGTCAAAAGTCGGGTCAAACTAGTTTATAAAAAGTCAACAGGATCCTTAAAATGCCATTTATGCATAATTAACATTATAGATCATATACAACCTGTTGGATCATTATTATAACTTGGTAATAACTATAAGAACATGTCTAAACATGTTCAACCCGACAAATTCCTGTAAATACCCGGTTCGGAACCGAAAGTCACATAGTTTGACTTTCACTTTGACTTTCAGTTCTGACCCGTTTAGGCATGTTTTAGAAATTCCTCAGAGCTTTAATTGGACTAGGTTACATGTTAGAATAACCCTCTGTGATATTACACCTTGATTCATTAGTTATCCAATTAATATGCATGTTTCCGTTAATTGCTCATATGTTGACCGTTATGCCCTTATTATCTTAAAACGTGATTTTTGGAAATGTAAAAGAGTAGAAACTTTAATTTCTGATATATAAATGTGTATGCAAAGTTTGACATCAATTTTAATTGTAGATTAAGAGTTATGCTCGTTATCGCAAAATGAATGCTTTATGTTAATAAAATGGCGTAATTAGCATATAGCCTACTTACACATACTTTTTGATATCAAATATTTTACCCACTGATGTAATATATTATTTTGGGATTTTTAAATATTTTTAATTAATTTTAGGCTGAGCATAACTCATAGTCGTAGGCTTAATCCGGTACTTGTCGGTTTTGCCCTTACGGGCCATAAAATGAGTTTTACATATCTAAACGACTCCAAACCTTTTGCTACTGATCACATATGATAAATAAATTATTTTAAGCCTTCTGGAAATATAAAAATATCAGAGTTAAGTATCAAACCCGGAAATGGCCTTTAATCGCCTTTTTAAGCGTTTTTAACGCATATTATGTACTAGAAATATTTTAAACATACAAGGGTTGATACCTACTGATATTTGAGGAAAATTATAATATTTTAACAGTAAGCAAAGGTTGTTAAACTCAGACTTCAGTTTTGAGCTTTCCGGCTTATGTGGAATTACCAAAATACCCCTACGGGGCATAATTTGGTTATAATTGATAAATTTCACATATGTACCTTATCCTACTGTTATAGCTCATTAATTTGAGTATGTTTACTGATTACATCAGACCTGTAACTCAGTTAAACACTTAAACCCTTTTACAACCTTTAAAATGACCAAACTACCCCTACGGGGCCTAGTTTGTGTTTAAACACGTTTCGGGCATAATGAAAGACATCTTACTGATGTCACAACCTATTTGAGGCATAATTAACTTAGGAAACCTGTATATAGCTCTCATGAACACCCGTCACGCTTATTACGCGTACGGTTCGATTTATGTAACAAGTTTACATAAATTAGCCGAAACGGGTCAAACCTTAACGGTTTTATCTCAAAATCCAGAATGTGAATAATAAACCCATATTGAACAAGTCTCTGAACTTGTCGGGTCTAAATCACATTCTATCCGGTCTTCGCTTAATCGTGCGTACGAACCGTATCTTTGAAACTAGCCGGTCTAAGCTTAAGCTTAATTAAAGACCCGTTAGGATTCTAATAGGTTATTAAAAACCTTCGTTCCAGATTAGAAGGACCAGTAAAAGCTACGTGCATTTTGCTTATTGTGATTCATACATTGCTCAGGTAAATACTTTTAACTTATTTTCCCTATACGGGCTTGGGTTACGGTATATAGCATACCGCTTGATCGAGCATCAAATTCTCCACCGTTGAGTGGGTAGTTGAATAAAATTTGATCGGCTTGTTTAAACAGTCTTGTTACTTAAAGCCTTTGGGGGGTTAATGACCATGTCCCGGATATCCTCGGCATCATTTTACGAAATGGCCACGACTTAAGCGCGGGGTGTAGGCGTACACCCGTCGGTGCACAAAAGAACATTGTGGTGTGTCTATTGATCTTTAACCCGGACAAGATCCGGGCTACTGAACGCACAAGGAACATGTAATTCGTTCACAAGATTATATATTTAAATAATTCTCCCAAGTTAAACAAAAATGTTTATGCCATGTGCATCCAAACCAATTTTCAATCATTTTCCAAAATTAGTCAGTTGAATGTATTTACTAGTGTAAACTGACGTATTTTCCCAAAAAGATTAAATGCAGGTACTAAGCGTAATTGGCTGGGATTTCTCCTTAGCATCATTAGAAGTCTCGCAAGCTTAAGACACCTGAAGTCTGTTGAACCATTGTTTCATATTTTATTTCGATCCGTTCTGTGGATAAACAATCGAACGTTGTGATACTTTATATTACAATAATTAAATTCGGTTGTATTATATTTTTAAATTTGCTTCCGCTGTGCATATTAAATATTGTGTTGTTTGACTAATACGTTGCCAACCATGACGTCACGATAATCCCCCACCGGGCCCACCGGTGACACGTGGAAATCGGGGTGTGACACTCGTGTTGTGAAACTTCGGTCTCAAAAAGTTGCAATAAATCTCTCTCCGGTAACCATCTTCAACACTAATGACATTGTGATAACTGGGTCAACACTGTATCACCAAAGCTAACAATTTTGGAAAACAAATGGCTAAATTTACCTAATATAAACACTGACCAAGCAACGATCTAAAAGATAACGGACCACCGACAACTGGCAATCAAATTTAAGGAAAACGCCTACTTTATTACATGAGTTACCTTAGTGATTGTATTCCTCCACTTTATTACATGAGTCCCTGTAATCTGTTACGAATCAAAAGTATAACTTTTAGAGTAATCATCAGTAGGACGTTCTTTCCTTTTCTGTATATAGGTTTTGACAATTAAATGACTCGTCCATCCTAAAAAAATCAAATAAAGTTGAAAAAACAAAAAGAACTCACCTCATAAAGAGAAGAGCTTATCCCACACTATGCCAGTGAGCAAGAGCATAAACGACGTCACCATCAACAGGGAGAATCCCGCTTGAGCTCGTTGTTCTAGTGCGGCCACACTTATTAGATTAATGTCAGACCGTATCATTTAGGTGATCATAACCAATTGGCCGACCATATGTACTTTTAAAGTCTTTGGCATCCTTCGGCATCTTCAAAGGAACGGGTATACCTACAAAAACTTATAACATGTCAATTTCAACCTATTTATAGGTTGAGTACCACACATATTGTGACACCCCAGGAAAACCAGGAAACCAACGCAACTTAACTAGCTTCCTCAGTAACCACATGCTAAATTTCGGGATGAAATTTTCTTAACAGGGGGAGAATGTGACAACCCTCAAAATTTCATGTATCCGTACAATTTATTAATGATAATTAAAGTGCTTGACGACTGTGTGGAATTACTTAACTGCTTTCTGATTACTATGTTATACTTACATGTGCTTGTTAACATACTAGTGGTGTACAGAAAAGTTACTAAATAGTCCGGAATGCTTTCCTGAGTGTTGAAAATTAAAAACGTTACAAAATATATATATAGGACGCTTTACGGATTAATTAAGCACTTTAACGGATCAACACCGAACCAAACAACCGGACACTACCCGGAACACAAAGATATTGTCAAACACATTGTTATTATTTTTCTAAGCTAGTTAGGGTCCCCGAACACCCTAACACACTATATATTACTCAACACACATAAATCCCTAACTAAGCACTTGGAAACTAACTAAGTTCCCTAACCATCCATCACCACCCAACTAAACCAAACCCCCCCCCCCCCCCAAAAAAAAATCGGTTCTAGAAGTGGGAATCCCCACTTGATTTTATTGATTTATTTAATTGGTTTGCCATGTACTTGGGGGGCATGTTATCTAATGGATAATTAAGTGTTGGGGATTTATAAATACTAACCACTAGATCACCATTCTTATCTTTACACATCAAACAACACCACAAAAACTCTCCCTCCCTTCTTAATCTCGGCTGAACCAAAGAGCACCACCACCACCATCACTTGATCTTCTTCAAGCATTCTACAAGCATACAAAGGTGTTAGAAGGTGCACAACGAAGCTCGGTGTTCTCGGAAGTCGAAGGACCGCTCTCGTTTTCTTTTATCCACCACATTTCTTCACTCGAACTTCCCTAGTCTTGAACTAGTGGTAAGAACTTAGATCTTTGCTTCTTACATCATGTTTAGGTGGTTAAAGATGTGTAATGATCAAAATGATAGAAACTCTAAAGAACCTTAAACAAGTCTTGAACATAAACTAGTCTAGTGATGAAGTGATGTTAATATGATGTTGTTATGATTCTTGTTGATTATCTGATGATTTGTTGGTTAATATTGATATTTGATGTTGTTGTGATCACTAAACATGTTAACGGAATCAATCGAACACAAGTTAGAAAGTTAAAAGCTGAAACAGTAGGCTGTTTGGTGATTACAGCCAACTTCAGTTGGCTGTAACAGGACTGTAACTTAACGAAAAATGTATTTTCTGAAGTCTAGATTTATGTATTATGAAATACGGTTCTAATGGCACTGGAATCATAATTTTTGGACTCCGTTTACTATTTTTAAAGTGTCATTTTGTAACAGCAGCTAGAGCTGCATTTTTTCTGCTGAAAATATGCGTTCTGTTTTCTGTCATAACTTGAGTTTTGTGTAGAGTTAGATCATGAAATTTGTACTGTAGATGACCACCGATGTATTTGTAATTCTCTCATTGGAATTTCATAAATCGGACTCTCGATGAATTTTAAATAAATTATTCCGTGGACTGCAGTCAGAAAAAGATAAATCTGATTTCAGTCTGGAAAATGAATTTTTATAAAATATTGGTAATGAACTGGACGCCGTTATTTTTACACAATAATATTTGGATCGTTTAAGACATTCTGTAAAAATTTGGGAATTTTTGGAATAAGTTAACTATTTTATTAAAATGTCCGAAAACAACCCGGTTTTGAATATTAAAGCTGAAATGACATAAGTTGTAATTTGCGTGTCTAAATGTCGAGTATGTTATCTGTGAATGATCTAACATGTTATGTGTCAATAAAAGTGTTATGTGCAGTATCGTATGTTTATTTATGAACGGGAATAGATGGGAAGTTTATATGGGCATAAACCGTTAAAGTAATGCATGTTATGTGATAGATACGTGTAGGAACTTTGTGCTCTATTTGAAAATCACTAAATGACTAACTGGTAATCATATTAGGACGTGATTGACCGACCTTGACTGTTAGCTATATTTGAGAATCTAACCGAGCAAACCGAGGTGAGTTCACACACTTTCTAAGGCATGGGATTCCCGGTGGTTTGGGAATGGGTTAAAGAATTAAAACGGAATCTACATATTTTACTTAGGTAGGATATGTACGACCATCCTCCTTGGATAGGATGCCAATATTAATCCTGCGTATTCTCTTTGGGAGAACTACGTACGTTCGTTCTCCTTGGGTAGGACAACAACCTTAAAACTTACTAGACAAAACTCTATTATAAGTCCCTCATTTTATATCGACTTAATCGCCGAGGCCGATGACGAGCGGGTCATTAGTTAATAGCGCTATTAGGTTTAACAAACCTCACACCGTGTCGTTCGAACGGGCGTGTACTAATGGACTAAGGCAAAGGGTCAATGCTGATAGACATTGACTTATGGCACAACTTACTTTCGTTAGTAGTCGATATCATACCGTCTAGTAGTTAACATGGGGAAGCCCCCACTAAATTATGGATATGGTTTGGGTAATAAAGGAACTGGTTAAACATACTTTCAACTACGGGGTAACCCCCACGGCAAATAAGCCAACGAAAGTCAAACCACGTTTTCAGAAACAACTTAAAACTAATCAACCAACCGTGAACTCACTCAACTTTGTTGTTGACTCGTTGTTACATGCCTTACAGGTCGCTAGATGCTTTTGGAGCTTGCACGAGGAGAAGGTTGTTGTGGAATATGTCCCGTGCTAAATATTTAATCCTTATGAACTTATTAAACCTACGTTTTGGACTTTAAACTAACGAACTATGGACTTATGTTTTGAACTTACGTTTTATGCTTCCGCTGTTAACTTAAAATCGGTTACCTTCTTTAGGTCACCAATCGTATTGTAGTTGGTTTTACTTACTTAATTGTGTTGTTCAATATGATTGGTGGCTCGATCCTGGTCATGTCATGCCTCCAAGCGGTGATACTCCGCGTGGTGGATTTTGGGGGTGTGACACATATGGGCCAGACACATTGAAAGTTGACTGCAGTGCCATCCAAATTTCAAATGCATAGTCTTCAAATCTATTTATTATTATTGTTATAATATTGTTTACGTAACTATATTTGACCTACTAATTACATATTACGTCTTCAAATCTATTTATTATGTTTAGGGGTATTAAAATGAAAGCTGGTATGTAAGAAAACAACATAACAATTAGCACATGGACTGCTGATACATAAAACCTGTTAGATAACTGTCGCTCACATGCTCAATACTCTTGGCAATGATAACATGAAATACTTACTTTATAAAGCCCCAAAAATTTCTGCAATACAAATTACATGGACATTTTTACCAACCATTCCAGTAGCAATACTGCTAGTCCTAGCAATTGATGTTGGATAATCATCCAAATCTTCATTTGTCAACATCTTTTTGCTAGAGTCAAAACAATTAGCATCTTTCAAAATAAAATAGTTTATATTTTCGCATTCAAATGTCAAATCTCATATTCGTTTTAGGGTATTCACTCGTTCAGTCAAAGGAAAAAGAGATTTACCTCCTCCTTTTTCTCCAATTGATGAAGCAGTAGGCGGGTTCTTCCTTCAGAATTCCATTTTACTTCACTCGTTGATTTTGAGCATTGTATGTAGTAGATTTCCTTAAAAAACAAAACCAAACTTTAGGCAAAACCAATAAAACTCACATTGGTTTCAGTTTTATTAACATCAACCTAAAACAAAAGCATTTTGGTTAAAGTTCAAGATGATACAGTTCTGGAAGGCTTCTACAAATTCAAATTTAAAGGCAAGTAGAAAAAAAAGTAATTAAGCCTCTATGAAACCTGTTCAAACAGTTTAAAGTTTTATACATAACTTAGTTCATTCTCTATAGTTTTTTATTCAATTCATAAAGTTCTAGTTCTATGAAACCTGCTACTTGAACATTTTGTGAATTAAAATTGTAGGAACCTGATCAAAGACAATTTCAAAACATTATATTCGAAGACTTCTATAAAATTCTATGAGATCACTACCAAATATTCAACCTTTCAAACACACCCATGATGTTTGACTCCCCAAAAGTCAAACCCACACCCAAATCCATCAAATTTGACCCAATTAACAAACTTTTTGAGGATAAAGAAACAACCCCATTACTTTTTGGGGATAAAGAAACAAATTGAATTAGACAAAATTACTGAACAAAAACCTTGAATAATCTCAAACTTTTTGAGGATAAAGAAACAACCCCATTACTTTAATTGGTCAACAATGTCACTGAAACAAATTGAATCAAACTTTTCCCCCAAATCGACGAATCAGACAAAATTACTGAACAAAAACCTTGAATAATCTCAAACAGGTGATGAATACGTACCACTGATAAAAACAAAATTGATGCATCCAAACATGAAATCTTTGGCACCGGACTTACCTGCGTGAGCGGAATTCAGCCTGAACCCTAGCCAACTTTGCGATTCGCTAACCCGAGACACCAACAACACTGACAACCAGAAGCCATTAGAGAGCGAGAAAGAGAACCATGAAAGAAAAAGAACGTTGTCAGTATTTTGAAATCTGATTAGGGTTTTTAGCATTTGAATGAAGGGGGAATTTAGAGGCGGGTGTTTGAAATCCATTTGAATTTTGAAACAAAAACTTTAACAATTGCAGTTTTAAGCAAAGATAGGGTATGTATTTCAGGGAGAAACTGAGATATAGAAGGGTTGTTTTTGGGTTTTTAGAACCCTAGCTCGAAATGGAAAAGAAAAGATGGAGAATAGATGATACAGAGAAGAAGAAGATGAGAGGAAAGGGAAAGAAGGGTGGGAGGGTGTGTAGGGTTCTTGACGTTTTGTTTGATCTGCAGGGAAGAGAGATAGAGAGGTTTTGTCTGCAACCTCTCTTTGAACACGTGATATGTTATAGGAGTTTGACTTTGGGATTTATTAAAAAAAAAATTCTCACAAAATGACACATCAGCTGAAACCAACGTGGGGGGCTTCTTTTGTTCACAAATAGGAGAGAGAGAAAGGAGGATTCTTGTGGTGTTGACACATGGGATTTAGAAGGTTTGATTTATTATATTAGTAAGATATTGATTGTATAAAACGATTTTAACTAGTATAATGTGTATTTTAATATACATATATAATGTATATAAATAATATTATATTTCTTACTTGATGTTACTTTTAGTTTTATAAAAGTACAAGAAAATGTGTTCTATAAATAACATTAATTGAATTATTCTATTCAAGTGTTTTATACGGGTTATTATTATTATTATTAGTAGTACTAGTAGCAGCAGCAGCAGTAGCAGCAGTAGCAGCAGTTATACTGATTAGTGTGGTGTCTAAAGGATTAGAAACTTGTTTGGGATTATCATACTTATTTTAAATAGTTGTTGCATATGCAAGAGTTGTAGGAATTTTAATTGTAGGATCGTTCTGTGACCCAAATGAGTCGATCAGAAGAGTTCTTATCAATTCAAAAGGCGGAAACAGATGAATTGACTTGTAAAACAGCTTGATTCACTTTAAATTGTCTTGTATTATTGAAATAACACGTTTTCAGATCAGCAGACACAACGGCAGCACTTCGGTACCGGAAACATGAGTGTTACAAATGATTTCGTTTCAACCCTATATATAGTGGAGGTGATTCCGCTTGAAAGTGGCACTGGCCATTTCAAGCGGAATTAGCCATATTAATTTCGCTTGAAATGGCACATGCCACTTTCAAGCGGAATTAGCTCAAACACACTCAAAACCTATTTCTCGTACAACATGCCCTGATTTAACAATTCTAGTACAAGACTCGATACAAGACGAAGTCGACAGACGCATGCACCAACAGACTCCCCCTTGAATGTTGAGGAGTCTTAAGTGTCGAGTCTTCAACGTCTTCAGTCTTTATCAGTCTTCGGGCTCTTCCAAAATATCTGACATAGTAAACATCCTCAATCTTTTATCTCTCTTGAATGTTGATCTACTAGCAGACTCCCCCTTGATTTGTGCTGGGATCGTAGTCTTGCTTTCACAGATTCAAGAATCACAACCTGGATCTCTCATAGCCATAGCTTGCACATTCTCTACCTAAAAAATAAGCTTTACAAATTAACAATTTTGACAAATTTAAACTTTGCTAACCACTGTAGACACAAACATAAACCATCACTTGAAAATATCATAGAAAATGATTTAACATTTAAAATCTCTGATGAACCACTTGTAAGAAAATCTTTTCAAATCACATACTCCTAAACCTGTTCGTCATGTTTAGCACTCGAAATTTTGAAAATCAGCTCTTCAACATCAGTTGTCTAAAATCTTTTTGAATTTTTCAAAATTTATGCTAAAACACACCGAAAATATTTTTGGATTTTTGATATAAAAAGAAAATCAGTAAAGAAATATTTACATACAATATTTTTGTGAGTTTATGTAAGAGGATCATATAAGTTTATGAGACAAATCACCAACACCATTAATCTTTAAACATTTTAAGTTCTAAACGATTCACTTAGATTGTCAGTATACTGATCCACTTAAATTCTCACACAAAGTTCAACTGTTTCGAGATACGAGATTAATGATTTAGAGACTTAAACTTATTCGCGTGTCCCACCTCAGAATATACTCCCGTATCCAGATCCCAATATTCAGTCTTACAGGTGAGTATACCTAGATGATATCTGTAAAAGGTTAATTGCGAAGGCCGTGAGAGCTCAGGTCAGAACTTCCGTTCAGCAGAGAGATGACGGCTTCGACTTTTGGTGGGTCCCCTTTAGAGGATCTTTTCTTCAACAGCACATGATTAGCATTTTTCAATGTTTCATCATTTTTTATGCTGAGGGTGGTGCTATATTTCAAACAAGCGTAAAGTATTCTCTGGGGACTAGGCCATTGCTTCCGCAAAATCAGAAGTCCCGGGATAATACCCCAGATATCACTAAGCATAAAGATCTAGTATCTCAGAAAGAGGGACCTTTCAAACAAGATTTCAGGGGTTACCCATATATCCGAGAGATGTTACCCACGAAATAAGCAAGTTTGAATTTTAGGTTTATAGCTTGACACAATCTACTAAATGTGTAAAAACCTACTGGCACATCATCAGTGAGACCGTTTATCACATTTTTCTTTCCAATTCTTTAGCGTGCTGTGATAGTCCACTGATGTACTATCATTTCCTCTTTTTCACAACAAAACTCATTTTTATTTTATCATGTTTTTGATTTTTTCAAATTTTCTAATGTTTTTGGATTTTCTGAAAATCTTACTCCCCCTAAAATGCAAAAACATTTAAAGGAAATTTGACAACAAACTGTACAAGTAAAGTAACAACTGATATCAAATCACTTCAGATCGCCATCCACTTGGCATAAACAATCAGAACTCTCCCTTTCAACAAACTATTTTCCCATTGTGATTTCAAAACTTAAGTTTGTTTTAATCAAATGGTTTTTCCGGAAAATAAGTTTCGTTGATTTTACCACTTGTAAGTTAGGGGTTCACCACATTGTTCTCCAAAATACCACTTGTAGGAAAAAACAAGTACAACTTAATGTCCTTGCTTTACCACTTGTAAGTGAAAGCCTTCTTCAACAACTTGTAGGTTCACTTATCATCCAAAACCACTTGTAAATCAACATATAACAATTTAAAGAATAACTACCACTTGTAAGTTTACCAAATAATCACTTGTAGAAGGATGCCGATTCCTGCTCCACGATTACCAACTTGGGAGCTCCGGCAAGTCCGGATTTTAATTTGAAAATGGTGTCACCCAAGCCTGACCATCCTTGGGTGATTTTGGCAAACATCTATCCCACCATCTTTTTTATTGATAAAAATCTTTTGCACTTTTAACCTTCCCATCAACCATCTTCCCAAAAATATGTTTGACTTTCCCATTGAAAGCCTTTTCAGCATCAAATTCTCTCTTACCAGCAAAGAATTGATCTGAAATCTCAACTTTACCAACTTTTAACTTCAAATTTTCTTTTGACAATAGAGGAAAGTTTTCCTCGTTCAACTCTGGAACGGAATTATCAACCTTTTTCTCAACAAATGACTCCTCTGATTTTATGGAATCAGATTCACTGTCAGAACTACTCTCAGATTTTACAACCCATCTTTGTTTGTTCAAATCAACTTTCTTTTTGTAAAAACGTTTTGAAACATCACCAGTTTCGAAAGTCGAATTTTCAAACACTTTAGATTTCTCAGTTGGTTGTTTCTTTTTATCAACACATTTCTTGTTTGTTTCAAAATTAGAAGAAACTCCCTGTTTTGAATATGTGGAATCTTGACAATTCCAAGCAATGTGTTTAGTTTTTTTTACATTTAAAACAGGTTCTTCTGTCAACTCTTGGAGCAAATTTATTCACATTCTTCTTTATTTCAGCAAGAAACTCTTGATTTGACTGTTTCCAGAATGGTTTCTTCTGCTCTTCTTCAGAACTTCCTCCTGCAACAAATTTTGTTTTTGGTTTATAATTTTTCTCATTTTTATAATTTTCCGAAGAACTAAGACCAAGACCTTTCTTTTTGAAATTACTGTTATGGTTTGGTTTCTTTTGAAAACCATAACCAGAACCGTAACCATTTTTCTTGTTCATTCTCTGTTGAACTCTTGAAGTGTACTTTTTAGGTTTTTCAGAAAGATTTACATCTTTTATTTCAGAAATATTAATTTCTGTTAATTTGAAAACCTGTTTGATCATTTCAGTTTTGACACTTCTTATTGGAAATTCTTCATCAGAATATAATTTGTCTGAATCATTCAAAGTATATGCCACTTTGATTGATTCGTCATTCAAATTAGATTTTGATAATAAGAATTCTTTATTGTAAACCCGTTTAACTGGTGAACTCTGACTCTTTTCTGACGAACTCGGACTTTCAGATTTAGACTCCGACTTTGACTCTTCATCCATATCCAACACCTGATCGACCACTTTCTTTAACAACTCAGATCAGTGTCAGACGCTGTGAATGTGACATCAATATTATCTGGTAACTCATCAATGGTTTCAAACTTTAACTTGATGTTGAGAGCCTTATTTAAACGTTCCTCATTTGGCTTTCTCGGAGCATAACTTTCATAGATTGGAGGCGGACACTTGTTATACTTGACACTTTGTTTCTTACCAGTATCCTCTTCTTTCTCTTTATCTTTGAAAGTTTCAAGACCTGCAATAGTAGGATAAACTCGATCAATCAAATAATCACATGTTGTATAACTTAACAACAATCGTTTGATTCTTTCACTTTCAATCTTTTCGAGTTCCAACTCCTGCTTCAGTTTTGCACAATCTTCAATATACTCATTGATGACCTTTTGCTTTGTCATTAAAGTTGAATTCATCTTCATCTGAGCAATTTCAACTTCTAAATTTGTCTTTTTTCAGACCATCAACTGTTCTGTTCAGAACATCATACGACTCCTTCACATACTTCACATCAGACAACAAATTCTCTTTTAGCTCTTCCAGTTCAAGAATCTTCTTGTCTTTCTCCTCACAATGTTTGCAAGACTCCAGACATTTCAGACAAGGTTTAATGACTTCAACTATCTTTTCAACCTCGACAATCTTTTCAACTTCAACAATTTTTTCTACCTCGATGACTTTCTCAACTTCGACTATTTTTTCAACTTTAACTATTTTTTCAACTTCAACAATTTTCTCTAGCATTTTCTCCACTTCAATAATTTTTTCTATCACTTTCTCAGTCACTGGTTCAACATTTTCTTCTTCAGCTTCCATCTTTGTCTTTTCATTAGCTATTTTTCTTATTGCTTCCAGCTCTCTCTTCAATCTGGCAATCTTCTTTTCATTCAGAATCTCAACTTTATCTGCAAAGAACAAATTAAAACTATCAGGATCTATACATTTTCTGGTTTTATTAATGTATTCTTCTTCATCATCAATATCTATATCACTTCCAAGATCTGGAAAAATCGGGATTCTTTTCTGACTAGCCTCATCTTCACCCAGAATTCTAGCAACAAGACCTGAACCTGGTGGAATGTATTTATCCCAGCTGAAACCTTCAGCCACCTTCTCATCATCTTGATCAATGACACCAAAATAAGCTTTCTTATTTGCATCTTCGATCATTCTAGCATGAGCAGTTTTTGGTTGAGCATGAACAGTTTGTGGTGATTGAGTAATCTGATGAAAGATTGACTTCTGATAATAATTGTTCTTTCTAGACTGATCTTGTCTTCCATCAGCTTCTTTGTTTTTGCACTCACGCTTAAAATGACCTTTTTCATGACAACGAAAATATGTAACCTTAGATTTGTCAAAACCTAAAGGTGAATTAAACAATTCATGAAGGTCATTTCTTCCAGTGACTTGTGTGAATTTTTCTGCTCTTCGAACAGCACTGGCTAAACACCAATTCATATCCATCAACTCAAGTTGCTCTGCATCAATTTGGTCATAATCCTCTTTTGTAAGCATTGGATTTCCAATTTTGCCACCAATCAAATTTTCATATGATTCCAACATAGCAACGAGTGATGCCATGTGTTGCTTTGCTATCTCCGGAGACAGATTTTGACCATTTTGAATGTTTAAGGTAACATTGCACTGCAGATTCGTAGAATTCGGTTGTTGAGGACTTGGTGTTGTAAAGTTTGGATCAAAGCTTGAATACGAAGATGAAGGTCCACTACTTTGAGTCACAGTACTTCCCTTTGTTCCAGACAAGCTATCAGCACTGAAACCAGTTTGGATCTTTGGGCTTGGAGTAACTTCAAATTTGTTTCCTCTGTAGTATAAACTGACATCTTGTTGAGCATTCGGATTCTTCATGATTGCCGTTTTCTGAATATCCAACTCGTGCTCTTCAATCTTCTGAATAAACTGTGCCAGATTCATATTTTCAGATTTTCTCATGTGTTTTATGATCAACAAATAAGTTCCCCATTTCTGTTGTGGTAAGGCATCAACAAGTTTATCAACCCATTCATCATCATATTTCTTTATGTCCAATCTTCCCATTTCCATAACAAGATGACAATATCTATCAATGGTCATTTTGGTTGTTTCATGATCAAAAGCTACAAACATGTCAAATGATTTCTTCAGTAATGCTTTTTTGTTTTTTTATCATATCTGCACTTCCTTTAAACTTTTGAATCAAAGCATTCCAAACCGACCTAGCAGTACCCTCATGTTGGAGCAAAACAAAGATATCTTCTTTAATCGCTTGTTGAAGAATACTAATCATCATTTTTTCACTTGTATACTTCAATTTATCAATCTCTGAAAAGTCACTGAAACCCTTTTCAAGCCACGTTCATTTTTTGGTTTTTCGTAATCTTTCTCCAATGAACACCATGCATCAAATTTATAAGCTTGCACCCAGTTCTCAAATCAATTCTGCCATCCTTTAAAATCTTCAATGTACATAAGCTTTGGCGGTTTTTGATGCGTTCCCGTTTCATTCTCACTATACAATGTTTATGCAGCTGTAACTGGTGCAACTGGCGTAGCAAATGCATTGTAGAATTCCTCTTCCATGTTTCGGAAAATTGTTTCACAAAAACATAAGTCTCAAACGGAATACAGATTCAAACGGAATCAACACTCAAACGGAATCACCTTTGAACCGAAATAACCCTTTGAAGCGAAATAACACCCTCAAACGAAATTACTTTGAAGCGGAATCACTAATTTCGTGTGAACCAGCACACTTTTAAACGGAATACCAAATTGGAACGAAATTAACTAATTTCATTTGAAACGTCTCAAACGGAATAACACTTTGGAGAGAAATTAACTAATTTCGCTTGAAACTTCTCAAACGGAATTACACCCTGAAGCGGAATCAGGTAATTTCGAGCGGAATTAGGTGTACTTTTCAAGCGGAATATCGATTTCAAGTGGAATCAAGTTCTGATTTCGTGTGTAATGCTGCTGACGTCACCTTTTTTGATCTGATTTTCAAGCGGAATTACAGTTTTTACCAATTTTTATCCGAATTAAGGTCCAATACTCTCAAGGATTCATTAAAACACTGTTTCGCATGACATGTATAAAATTCTAACCATTTTGACCGTGAAATTTTGAAAAAGAAGGTGTAGAAGTCAGAAATTATGGCTGTTTTGGCAAGAACTCTCCCTCCTGAGCTCTGATACCACTTGTAGGATCGTTCTGTGACCCAAATGAGTCGATCAGAAGAGTTCTTATCAATTCAAAGGGCAGAAACAGATGAATTGACTTGTAAAACAGCTTGATTCACTTTAAATTGTCTTGTATTATTGAAATAACACGTTTTCAGATCAGCAGACACATCGGCAGCACTTCGGTACCGAAAACATGAGTGTTACAAATGATTTCGTTTCAACCCTATATATAGTGGAGGTGATTCCGCTTGAAAGTGGCACTGGCCATTTCAAGCGGAATTAGCTCAAACACACTCAAAACCTATTTCTTGTACAACATGCCCTGATCTGACAATTCTAGTACAAGACTCGATACAAGACGAAGTCGATAGACGCATGCACCAACAGACTCCCCCTTGAATGTTGACGAATCTTAAGTGTCGGGTCTTCAACGTCTTCGGTCTTTATCAGTCTTCGGGCTCTTCCAAAAGAAATTGAGAACCAATAAGATGAACTTGAACAAAAATTTGGCAACAATGTTTATGATTCATTTGGTCTTCTGTTCACCTATATGTATGTATAAAATTTGTTTGCCTGGTTATGTGTATATTTTGTTTGGGTGTTTTTATACAGGTCGAATCTAATGCCTCAGTTGAGTAGCCATAATCCATTATACAATAGTAAGTAAATGAAAGTTTAAATATTATATAAAATCTATACATTTGTTTGTAATCGATGAACATGGGAATTAATAATATATCATAAAGTTTTGTTATAATTAGTTTTATAATGCAGTATAATCTCTATTGTATAATTTAACTTTATGGTATCATATATATATATATATATATACCCTATTATATAGACATATTAGTACTTCTCAATTGAAGTTATGTGAAGCGAAGATTATTTATAAAAGAAAATATAGATAAAATAATTTCCAATTATCTTACCTCAATTTGCTCCTGAAGTAGCCGTATTGTCAAATGCATAAATGTATAATGTGCATGTCGTTGACAATTTAGGCACTTGCACAAGATTTTAACCGCATCCAGGTGCATGTCGGGCCAGTAGTACCCGACATTCATGATCATGGCCACCACCATGCGTGGTCCTACGTGGATGCCACATATACCTTCATGTATTTCGCGAACTAGGTATGTGGCATCTTGGGAATGCACGCATCGCATGAGTGGTCCCAAGTATGATCATCGATATAAGATACCGTTTCCCATTTGGTATTGGCACGCCTTGTGTTGCAACTTGCGTGCTTCCGCTTTGTTTTCTGGGAGTATGCATGTTTGTAGGTATCTATGATGGGTGTCATCCAAGATGATGACCCTAATTCAATCACGTTGACTTGGCGCAAGGGCACTGAAGGGTTTTTGAGAACTTCAATGCGCACGTCCTTGGCAAAGTGTTGAAAACTTGTAGATGCTAATTTGGAAAAGGCATCAGCTGGTTTGTTCTCACTCATGTTGATGTGAATGATTTTGAAGGAGTGGAATTTGGATATTAGTTGCTTGGCTTGCTTTAGATAGAGGACCATAATGTCCCCTTTTGTGGCATATTCACCGCTTATCTGCCCAGCTACTAATTGGGGATCGACGTGCGGTTCCAGATTTTGCACGTCGAGCTTGATCGCTAGCCGCAACCTAGTAAGAAATGCTTTATACTTAGCCGCATTGTTTGTGCTTTTAAATTCGAGGAGTATGGCATACGTGAATTCTTGGTTGTCTGGGCTAACTAGGCGGAGGCTTGCGCCTGCGCCGTCTTCATTGGACGCACCATCTGTGTATAGTGCCTAGATTTCAGTTGACGGCACGAGAGGTGTAGGGTTCTGCTCTTCTTCGCATTCTTGGATGCGATTCGCTGGCACTTTAGTGGCGAAATCAGTTAACACTTTCCCTTTGATAGCTGGTCTTGGCTTATAAACTAGTTTGTGCCCACCTAGTTCAATAGCCCATTTGGCAAGTCTGCCTGAGATCTCAGGCTTTGAAAGGATTTGACCTATTCTGTAATTGGCCAAGACGTTAATAACATGCCCTGCAAAGTATCGGCATAGGCGCCTGGAGGCATGTACTAGCGCAAGAACCAGTTTTTCCATGATGGAGTATCTTGTTTTCAGGTCATTGAGCATCTTGCTCACATAGTATATCAGTGTTTGTACCCCGTTCCAGTCTACTAGGAGCACCGCACCTATTGCTCTGTCCGAAGCGGACATGTATAGGGTTAGTGGCTCCTTTTCGCGCGGAGATGTGAGAGTGGGGAGTTGTGTCAAACACTCTTTCATTTCCTTGAAACCGCATTCCACTTCATCGGTCCATTGGAAATGATGCTTCTTTAGGCAGTTGCGTAAGGTGCTTATGAAAGGAAAAGATTTGGCCGCATGATTGGTCAGGAATCTATTTAGCGCCGCTAATGTAATGCAAATTACATCTGTTTCCATGTATATTTTGTATAATATTTGAGTTTTTTTATGTCATTTTATCATTGGTTTGTATATTCAGGTGTCTTGTGTGCTTTGCAGGGTCCCAGCAGGAAAACGAGCTGAAACGTTAAAGAAACGAGCACACGGGAGGAGGTTTGGGCTTAGTGAAGGATTCTCATTGAATGAAAATGGATATTTGATAAGATGAGAAGATAGAGAATTGAATTACAAACCCGTAGGCGAAAATGGTGAAGAAAACAGAGTTGAAACAAAGAAGTTATGGCCGAAACCGTATTCTCAGTACGCGAGCCTCTCGCCACCCGCGAGGAGAGGGACTATATGGCTCGCGAGGCGCAGCGTGTTGGCTGATCAATGTGTAAAAATTCATATTTAAGCCCCATACTTAACCCTAATCAATCCTAGACGAATTGGGAGCTTTTTGGACGAATTTCTGACATCTTTTGGAGCATAATCGAGCAAGACAAAGTATCGCTTGAGGTTGTGAAGACTTGGGATCGTGTTGGCTCACGTGTTAAGCATCTGGGTTTACTTGTTCTCTTGTTTATTACTTTGATTATGTTTTGCTACTTTGCGATGACACTTGTTCTTGATTTCTTAATGAGGTGTAGCTAAACTTTATAAACTGCCTAGATTGGATGAATGAATTTGTTAAAGTTCTAATTTTTATGGATGTTTAATTATTTTATGGATTGTTTATGAAGTAGTTGACTTGATTATCGGTTTGATGTATATGCATGCTTAGAATTATTTGATTGTCGTTTATTGCTTCGTGTGAGTCTTGGTGGATGTCTGTCACAAAATAGGTTCATGCTAGATTATAATTTTATATTGTGATCTTTTGGGTTAATTGGACACTATACCTTAGAAGCGGTAATTGATAACTGAATAAGTCTAGGTGTTTTACTAATCGTTGTTAGTGCATATTTTATGTGTCCGTCACTGTGCGAATAGGCTAGATAGAGCGTGTGTTGAATATTGTATAGATGAGAGTTAGAAATACAGTTTTGTATTGTAAAGTTCCCTTTGCACGAAGGAGTCCTTCATACGAAGGGACACATGTTCATTCGCACGAATGGGATATGCCCATTCGCACAAAGCCTCACTCGCACGGAGGGCAATGCCTATATATAGGAGTTGTGAGTGGGAGCTTAGGTGAAGTTTTGGAGTTCCCAGAGGAGAATCTCCAGCTTGTAAAAGATGTATACTTTTTCGGTATGAATGAATCCTTCTGCTTCTAATTCGTTCTTAATAATATTCTACTGTTGGTGCATATTCTGTGACAACAGCTTAATACTTTAATTATTTAGTCTTTAGATATTTTGTATTGGGCTTAGCTTTATTGGTTAGGGAGTTTATTATTGTCATGGGCTTGGATAATGGATAAAGCCCAGTCCAAAGCCCAGTATGCAAACATGGGTATATAAACATGTTGTGCATTAGGGTTTAGATAATGATGGTTAGAGAGTTTTAGTGAGAAATCTATAAAGAGTGGCTGAGAGATTTCTTGTGGGTCTTGAAAAACTTCGTGTTGGATAATCAATAGAAGACCTAATTGAAAGTATTTGTTTCGTGTTCTTCATCTAATAATCTTGTTTCTGTTTCATAAATTGATCAAGGGGATTCCGCACCCTTGATTAGTTATTAGTTTTGTTACGATCCATAGGGATTATAGGACCTACAATTGGTATCAAAGCTTTTGCTCTTAGTGTACGGTTCAAGATTAATTTACAGATTCAAGGTTTTTATTTTGTTGAAGAATTTTTCAAGGTGCATTCAAAATTTTCATGAAGAACAGCAAGAACTGCAAAGAACAGATTAAAATTCCTTGGTTTGATCCGTTTTTGGTAGTGGTTGATGTTTGTTTACTGATTCTTAGGAATTATTGTTGGAAGGAATTCAAAAGGAAATAAATTTTCGAATTGTTTCCTTGGTGGAAAAGATTTGAAAGGAAACTGATTTGCTGATTATTTTGAAATGCTTGATTTTCGGGATTAATTGATTGGCTGGATTCAAAAGAAGTGTGCGGATTATTTATTCAAGTGTGCGAGCTGAATCAGTGTGCGAACAAGTAAATTACACCATTTTAGGAACATTAATGTATTATTATATATTATATTTATAAATAAATAAATGAGTTTTGCGAGTTACGTTACATTATCACTTTCTTTGTGCGATTCTTCTTTTGTTGTTCGCATGTTAGTTGGAGTGCTAACCCGAGCTATACGAAAACTTTCCAATACCTCTGACTTGAACATGTGAGTCAACTTCCGGTTGTTTTCATCCAACAGTAACTTAAATTTTGAAATAAGGTCGTCTTCAAAATCAACCCTGAACGAGAGCAGACCGGGAACACCTTTTTGTGCCGGTATTTCCTATCTAAGGTCAGGCATCTGAGCGGGTATTTCAGGTCGATCATTGCAATCCTTACCAAACAAGTCGTCTATCAGGGTTTGTACTTTTTGTGGCCCACAATTTGGATGTGGCATTTGAGCTAGTATTTGGTTCGGCATGGGATGTGGCATTTGAGCCGGTATTTCGGTCGACATTGCAGGTCCATAAATCTGACGTTCAAGATCCAAATAATCTGAATTAGATATGTACCAGTTGCATTGGGCCTCAATGTCAGTGGAAAGTATGAACATAAGCTGTTTATATTCAGGTCTCTATAAATTGAAAAGCAAAAAAGTTATTTTAAAAAAAATAACTCGTTTAAATAACATATTTAAATGTTTAAAAAAATCTAACATTAACTATGTTACCTTTATTGCATTAGCGAGCAAGCGGTCGATGCCAGCGCTCATGAACTTGTGTCCTTTTCCCCATCCTAAAAATCTAGGAATCGTCTCATATTGGAAAAAGTCACTTCTATTTTTGAATTCGGGAAATACCTCTAAAATCCACATCTGCAAATGTGTTAAACTATTATTTTAAATTCCACATAGATAACTGTAATAATTCAGCTTTGTGGGAACCTTGAATGGCCAGAAAAATCCTTTTAAAGAAAACCCTTCAGTGTCTTTCTTTTATGCATTGCTTGAACTAATTCATTTACTGGTTAAAGAATAAAAAAATGGCAAAACCCGGTTCTGGCCAAGGATCGAAACCGGGACCTTAAGCTCGTGTGCACCCGTCCCTTCCTCTGGGACAAGTGTCTAACCCACTATATATCCGTGTTCTTAATTCTTTTATGCATTGTTTCAACTAATTCATTTACTGGTTAAAAATTCAAAAAAAAAAAAAATTGGCAAAACCCGGTTCTGGCCAAGGATCAAACCCGGGACCTTAAGCTCTTGTGCACCCGTCCCTTCCACTGGGACAAGTGTCTAACCCAAGATGCATCCGCGTTTATTTACTGGTTTATTGTTTCGGACAAAAATATATTTGAGACAAAAATATACAATATTTTCATTGATGTTTCATTGCTTCGGACAAAAAATATGTTTCAGATTAACTAATTAAAGACACATAGTATCAACCAGCAAATATTACACAACATTATAATATCATCCAACAATATTACACAACATTACTATAGGATCTACATAAGGTATACATCAAAAGTATACTGTTTTTCATCTTTAATACTGAGTTGTTACAAAAAATACAACGGAAAACGGGTTTCAGATGATCGTTTTACGACATGGCGTCTAAATCCTTGAATCCCAACGCTTCTCCTTACATTACTCATCATTTACTGAATTCGAGTTCATTAAGAAGTAACGTTGAATCTGTTGCTGCAGCTCTATACATTGATTGTGGATTACTATAGGATCTGATCAACACGTTTTCGTCTCCAAGTTATATATGGTAAACTTGGAGCAAAAACTTTGTTGTTATCCTTATCACCTACGGAAAATGGGTTTCAGATGATCGTTCTACTCCGTGTACCGTCATAATGTTCCAACAGCAGTAGATGAATCCAGGAAGACTCAATAGCAGCAGTTGAATCATTATTATCGTACAGTCCCAAGAACATTCTCCCCAAATGAACATTCTCGTTTAAAGAAGAATATAAGCTCAAGGAGACCATACGCGAGATGACGGTAGCAGAAAACGATCATTGTCCTACACGGACGATTCTCTTAATAGGTAGACGCTGCACGGACAGTTTTCTCAATAAATAGGCCAACTTTGAAGCATAGTAAAACATCATATGGAGAAATTCTGCCATCGAAACAGATCAAATGGAAGCACAACCATTGATGCCGAGAGTCTCTATGTTATTTAGACACCTACAATGCTTCATAACATCACAATCTTCTGATTATAGCAAAACAAATGAACACAACCCGGCTTTATAGAACTTATTTATATTATTTAACAAATACTTAAATCTGGATATGTAAACAAACTGAATGATTTTATTGTGACAAACTGATTTAATCCAAAACTGTTAAGAGAGCCAGAGACAATTCTGGTGTAATACAAAAAGACAAACAGAGAAGAATGAACTTTAAGATGTAAGCAAGCTAGTTTGTATATTGATTATTTAGAACGAGCAGAGAGCAAGCATATATATAGCGAGCCGTAGATGGGTCTTCTCTTTAAGCAAGATTCGATAGCGAAGATCATGGCTGGGATGAGCAGGAGACAGTTGTAGCATCGATGTAGAATGAGGAAAATTTGGGCTTGATTTCTAAACATAATCTTCTTAGTTAGACTTTCCATCAAAGGCCCTTCATGATTGCATACTTGCCATATAACACCATAAAACTGAAAAAGGAAATAGAAGGAATTATTTTACTTCTGAATTAGAAATAAAATATATAAAGTTTTAACACCCCCCCTTAATTCAGACAGTAAATAAATCAATTAGATTTAGCTTGTTACACAAAACCTCGTGTTGAGTTGGATTTAATCCTTTTGTTAGTATATCTGCTAACTATTCTTCTGAATCAATTTTTTCGGTTTTAAAAATACCAGCCATAATTTTTTCTCTAATAAAGTGAAGGTCTATCTCAAAATGTTTTGTCCTATTATGGAAAACTGGATTAGCAGCTATTGAAATAGCTGAGCTACTATCACAAAAAAGTTTAACAGGTAGATTATATTTGATCTTCAAATCTTTAAGAATATTTAGTATATATAAAACTTCACAGGCAACGGAACAAAGGCTCTATATTCTGCTTCAGCAGATGATCTAGACACTACATCTTGTTTCTTACTTTTCCATGAAACAAGACTATTACCCCAAAAAAGTCAATAGCCTGTATCAGATCTTCTAGGCCCTAGACATTTACCCCAATCTGAATCAACAAAACCTTTAAGCTCAAAAGATTTACCTTTGCTGATTAAAATACCCTTACCTGGAGCTTTCTTTAAGTATCTAAGTAGTCTCAAGGCAATCTGAAGGTGTGAATTTGTAGGTTTATGCATGAACTGACTCAAATACTGGACATAATAAGAGATATCCGGTCTTGTATGTGACAAGTATATCAATTTTCCAACTAATTTTTGATAACCAGTAATATCATACAACAAATCATCATCAGACTTGCATTTAGCAGAGACAATATAACTTTGTTCAATAGGAACATTAACGGGTTTGCAACCAAGTAAACCAAAATTAGATAATAATTCCAAGCAATACTTTCTTTGTGACAAGCAAATGCCTTTCTCAGTGTAAAGAACTTCAATTCCAAGAAAAAACTTTAATTTACCCAAATCTTTAATTAGAAAGTTAGAACTAAGAAACTGTTTAAATTTTTGGATTTCTTGTTCATTATTCCCAGTAACAATAATATCATCAATGTAAACCAATACTGCAATAAACACATAGTCAACATCTTTTATAAACAAGGAATAATCACTTTTAGATTGCACAAATCCATTTTCGGATAACACGCAAGTTAACTTTTCATTCCATTTTCTTGGAGCCTGTTTTAAGCCATATAGAGATTTGATTAACTTACATACTTTAGTTTCATTTTCTGAGAAATACCCCTCGAGTAGAGTCATATACACATCTTCATCAATACTTCCATACAAGAAAGCATTACTAATGTCCAATCGATATAGCGGCCAATTATTTTCAATGGCTAAGCTCAAAACACACCTAATGGTGACCATTTTAACCACTGGTGAAAATGTTTCATCAAAGACAACACCTTCTCTTTGATTATACCCTTTTGCTACTAACCTAACCTTGTAACGCTCAATCTCACCTGTGGACTTATACTTGATTTTATACACCCATTTGCATCCTATGGCCTTCCTATCCTTCGGTAAGTCAACTAGGACCCAAGTATTATTTCTATTCAAGGCTTCTTCGCTATTCATAGAATTGACCCAATTACTATCTTTAATAGCTTCCTTATAGGTTTTAGGTTCAATACTTTTGTTAAGCAAAGATACACAACAAAAATTTTTAGAAGATTATTTTGAATAGTTTAACACCTTTTCCAAACCATATTTAACTTTCCCTTCAACTACATAGTCTGACAATTTTTTTTGGCAAAGAGACAGATCTAGAAGATCTTTTAACCGTGCCCTCAGAAGGATTTACCTCATCACTAGGTTCGACAGTGTTGCCTACCTCAGTAGTAGTCCCGTTTGGACTATTAGAAGGTTTGCCTTCATTGTCAATACCTTGAGACTCCTCCCCGTCATCATTGGGACTTTCATTTTTAGAAACTTCGGAATCAAAAACAAAAAAATCAAACACATTTAACTGAGTTATATTTGCATCAAGAACAGAGATTTCAAAATGAAAGGACTTATTTTCTTTAAAAGGAAACACATATTCAAAAAACTTGACATCTCGAGAAAACAAAATTTGTTTTTTATCCAAACTCCAAAGTTTATAACCTTTTTTAACATTTGAATAACCAATTAAAACACATTTTTCGGCCTTGTGACAAAATTTGTTAGAATCATTTAAAACGGTACTAAAGCAAAGACACCCAAAGTTTTTTAAATGATTAAGGGAAGGACAAAACCCAAACATTAACTCATAGGGACTTTTTCCAGACAAGATAGAAGAAGGAGTCCTGTTAATCAAGTACACAACAGTCAAAATACATTCAGACAAAAAATTAAGGGGAACACCCTCTTGAAACATTAAGGCTCTAGCAATACTCAAAAGATGACAATGTTTTCTTTCAACGATTCCATTCTGTTGTGGGGTATGAGTACAAGATGTTCGATGAAGAATACCTTTTGAATTTAAAAAACTTGTCATTTGATTTTTTACAAACTCGGTTCCATTATCACTTCGAAAATTTTTAACTGTTTTATCAAATTGTGTTTTAAGTAAGTTTACATAAGTTTCAATATTAGATAACACTTCATCTTTTGATTTCAATAAAAACACCCAAACAACCCTAGAATAATCGTCAACAATAGTCAAGAAATACTTATACCCTTCCTTACTTGGAACCTTGTAGGGGCCCCACAAGGTAAGATGAACTAACTCCCCTACTTCTTTAGACTTGTGTTCGATTAAAGGAAAAGGGTTTCTTGTTTGTTTTACCTTGTGACACACATCACATGGCAAAGAGTGTTTAGATAGATTCAGTTTTAGTTTTTCTTTTAAGACGGATAAAACCTGATCAAAGGGATGACCTAGCCTAGTATGCCATAAATTACTTTCAAATTGGCTACTAAAACACACCTTAGAACAATTTGGATTGTTTTTAAACACATAAAGGCCATCACTTTGCTCACCAGAATTCTCTTTGATTTCAAATCCTGAATGTAAAAATTTTCTTCAGTAAAAGACACCATGAGCTTACTATCGTTAGCTAACTTGTGAACCGATAAGAGGTTAACACAATATTCAGGAACAACAAACACATCTCTTAGAATAACATTATCATTCAGTTTGAAATTTCTGATTTTAGTAACTTCAACTTTAGTTCTGATTGGATGACCCACGGTTATATTTAATTCAGACACGTCAATTACATCAAAAATATTTTTATCTGATATAAGCTTATATTGGTTTGCCCCTGAATCAACAACCCAATTACTATTTGTACCCAAATCATATATACTCGCACAACTAAAGACATAACTTGAACTAAAGAAATTACCTCCCATATTAGAGTTATGATGTTCTGTAGTGCTTTTCACTTATCAAATTCATTAACTTTGTAATTTGATCTGTTGTAAAAGGAGGAAAACTCGAAGAAGATACATTAGACATATTTTGTTTTTTTTTGACATAAAACTATCCGAAGAGCCAGACTTTCCACTTGAATTTGTTTGAAACCTTTTTGACCCAGATGGATAACCAACAAGTTCTTACCAATCTTATTGCAATGAGTACATTTTAGATTAGGATTGGTGTGACAACTGTCAAAATTCCAGGTATCCGTACAACTATTAAACCATGATTAGTGCTTAATGGCTGTGCTGAATTACAATTAATGACTTGAATTGCTTTCTGATTATTGCATTATACATACATGTGCATCACATTTTGAATAATGACATACCATTACTGCATGCAAACAATATTGATTCAAATGATGCACGAAACACAGTTAGCACACTTATCAGACAAATAAGAAAAATGCTGACGGAGTTCAGTACATAGACAGACAAGGTATTGAGACACAGAATGGGCCAGAAACCAAGTATGACACTAGTATAGTGTGTAGGAAAGTAAGGATCACAAAACTGCCTTCCTAGAGATAGTTTAAGTGCCGGAAAGTGCCTAAACCTCACACAAACTGCAGAATTGTGCAGAAAATCAGCAAATTCAGCATTTTAACACTATAATATTATGCAGAAATGTGGTTAAATGATCCTGAATGCTTTCCTAAGTGTCGGGAATCAAAAGTGTCACAAAAGGGTACATAAATCACACTAAACTGCAAATTTAGCACCTTAACGAACCAGTAACCAACCGGACACTACCCGAAACACCAAATTTTCACTAGAAGCATTGTTTTAACATTACCAAGCTAGTTATGGTCCCCGAACATCATAACCTACATACTTACATTTCAACCATAAACTAACTTAATGGTTATAACCTAAGCCTACTACCCCCCCCACTATTGGCGGATCACATGTGGCCCCAACATGTGATTTTCTTTGCTTACTATATGTGATCATGTCTCACTTTATTGGACATTAAAACCATTGGAAATCACTTGAGTTTGGATTATAAGTTAACACATCAAGACATAAGTTTCATTTCTCATTCACAACAACACACCACTTCTTTCTCTCCCTCTCCTCTTGGCTTCGGCCGTGACCAAAACCACCATCATCACTATCATTCAATCATCCTCCATACATTCCAAGCATATACAAAGGTGTTAGGGGTTGCATAAGGAAGCTAGGAGCATTCGGAAGTTCAAGGACCTTCTCTATTTGCTTTTATCCACCTCTTTTCTTCTCTTGATCATCCCTAGCCTTGAGCTAGTGGTAAGAACACTAATCCTTCCATTTTACATCTTATATAAGTGGTTAAAGAATGATACATAATGATAAACTTGAAGAACACCAAGAATCACGAGAATGAAACTTGAACATAAGCCTAAATCATGAAGAAATCATGTTGTTTATGTGTTCATTTACTTGTTGATTGATATTTACTTATGAAAATGATGTAGATCATCATATGATCTTGCTAGATCATGATTAAAAACATAATCTAGCAAGATGAGAGGATGAAAGTGTTAAAGATGAATGGATCATCCTCATGGAAGACATGAACTTGAAAGAATATAATGTTTTCTTATAAAGTGATGATCAAAGTAAGATGTGAATCTTGTAGATTTAATATTTCAAGAATGATTTTTCAAGAAATCAACCTAAAAAATACAAGTTTTACTTAATCTTGGTTCTTAAATAAATAAACCTCATTTTTGGTGGTTACTAAAGTGTAGAAACACATGTGTAACAAGAAAAATCCATGAAGAAACATTTTTAGAAAATGACTACAAGTTGTAAAGAACCATCTTCTTTAAAAATGAAGTTTTCAAAGAATCAATCACACTTTAAAGGGTAACAAGACTTACTAAAAACACTAGTAAGTTACTACAAATTTTTATTAATTTTCAAGTTCATGAAGTAGTAGATTATGCTTGCTTTTGGCAAAATTGGTAAGTATAGATTTCTTATTGTTGATTGTTGATTGATTGTGTTGATTTACAAAAGAAAATGATATACCTTCAAGGTATGGAAACCTCCATTTTTAGGGGAAACTATGGCAAAATTTTTCTAAAAATTAAACACTTAGAAAAATATTTCTAAACAAATATTTGTGAGTATGTTTTAAACCATGGATTTTTACATAAAGTTTGCCATAAATTTTGTTACAAAAATTACAAACATTGGAGGTTGGTTTTTATAAATAAAAGTGACTAAATATGTATTTAGGAAATATATATTTAGAGGGCACCATGTGTGTGATTACTTGTATATTATGTGTATTAGTTATATTATTTTAGGACATGAAATAATATAACTCATCAAATACCAAAAATTACAATCCAAAATATTACCAAATTCCAAGGAATAAATATAAAAAGAATACCTATAATGTTGATGAAACCGAGCAAAGGAATATAACTTACAAAATATTCCGGAAATATTATTCATGAGTATATTTTGGTAAATAATATTTTGGACACCAAAGGAACAAAAATATGATTTTCACAATTATTACAAGTTTATATCATATTTTTAACAAGAAGAAAATATATTATTTTTGGTGAATAAAAATATATATGTTTTCTTGGAATTATTAAAAGGTATATTATCTTTGGAAGAAATATATATTTTCTCAAACAAACATCAAATATATTATTTTTGGGAGAAAAATAAGTTTATATATATTTTCCACGTTAGACTTGAAAATATATTGTTTTTGAGACTTGTATGAAATTTATAAATATTTTCGTCAAGGGAAAAATTATAAATAATTTTTCTAAGTAATATTCTTAAAATATATATTTTAGAAATATATATTGATGAATTTCTATTAAAGATATTATTCCAAAAAAAATATACAAAATTAAGTTTAAGGATACTTAATAATTACAAGAAAATACGTATTTTCGTACGTATAAATATACTCCGAAATACGACACTAAAACATGGCAAAATATACAAGTGTAAGAATACAAATACAAATACACCCATCCTTGGGAAGGAAATACATGTACAAATACTTGAAATGTATCAAGTTAAAATATATTGTTGTAACAATTATTCCAAAATTTAATAAATATAATTTGAGTTAAAATATTTATTATTTTAACAAATAATTATAACTTGGAATAATATTGAAGGCACAAAGAGCGTAACTCAAAGACACTAATTATTACTAAGTCAAGGCACGACCCGCTCGTCTAATAGACCTTAGTACGTTGTAGGTAGTCGTGTACATCCGAAGGAGCTTTGAGTTACCGTTGAAGAACGCAAAACCGTGAGTTTATGTCCCCCTTTTCCTTAACTGTTTTCGGTTTTATAACTTCGGGGGTGAAGTACATGTTACAAACTGTTTAAAAACGTTTATATGTGGTATGGTTAGCTAAGGAATGGTACTGCTAGATCATGTGAGTGGTGGGTATGACGCTTAAAACCATTAATCCTCGTTGTAGAACCGAGGGACATGAGTGATAGATCTATTTGGGTGTAGCGAGCCCCGCTCATGTTGGACCAGGGTTGGCCCATGGGATGACTATGTCTTACAGCCGGAAGCCCGGTGCAAAGTCTCCTAGGTTTGAGCCTTCCTGTATCACGTCACACATATTAATGGCCTTGCAAACCATTAATGATATGTTTTCCTTGTTGCTTACATACTGGGATTTACAAACATACATACATTCTTTCAATGATTTCAAAGGTTTATTCGTGCACACTCACAAACACATGAACTCGCTCAACTTTTGTTGATGTTTTCAAACTACATGTATTTCAGGGAATTAAAAGTGGATCTGGCGGGCATTTTGATGTTTCAAGTGAGGTTGAGAATAAAAGATGTCATCCGAAGTCTGAGGATTTGGATAGTGTGTCTTATCCTAGATAAGACACATCTTTCAAAGCCTGGTTTTATTTAATGTCTTTTGTCGAGTCCGTGTGAACTCTTAAACAAGTTGCATGATTTGTACTCGGGTTTGAAGTCTATGTTTAAAACAATGTTGTTACGTTTTTAAACTTATTTAATGGATGGTCATCTTTGGTTTTATCATATAGTGGTTGTTATGATTGAATGCAATGATATTAAGCAAGTCACACATAATCACGCTTCCGCAAAAGTCAGGGTGTTACAGTTTGGTATCAGAGATTCGATTGTAGCGAACTAGGATTCTTTCTTGAGTCTAGACTACAATCATTAGGGCTCTCACAAAAATATTTTTACAACATGTTTTCATTGCATACACGAAAAACCCAGATCTAGGGAAACAAACATTTTTACAAACGGAAAGACAAGAAACATGATTTCAAGGTTTACTTTTGTGGTTTAGTCTGGGAGACTAGGTGGTCTAGCCTGGGAGACTAGGGAGTCTAGTCTGGGAGACTAGGTGGTTTAGTCTGGGAGACTAGTTGGTTTAGTCTGGGAGACTAGGTGGTTTAGTCTGGGAGACTAGTTGGTTTAGTCTGGGAGACTTGGTGGTATAGTCTGGGAGACTAGGAAGGATACATGATTTCGTGATACATTGACTTTGCTTGCATATTAAATGATAGTGAATAATATATGTGCATATGTTGTGATTGTTCTGTTACAGACACTATGTCTTCATCCGAGAGCGGATTGTCCGATGCCGATGACCCCATGGCTATTGGCTCTGGTGCGAGCGAGCCAGAGATCTTTACTTCCGATACTGAGAGCGACCAGATATGCTATCAGACGACGACGGCGACTTCCAGCCGTTTGCATTGCCTGAGTTCGGAGATGACTTACCGCTTACTGATGGTATCCCAGACGACGATCCTTTTGTTATTCCCATTCCAGTCCATGATCATCTTATCATCGATCATCCCAATGGTGAGCATATTGTGGCACCGATCCTCGCTCCTGTTCCTTTAGTGGTCATCCCTCCTGAGGATTGGCCTTTTGATGATCTGTTTGACGATGATTTTGATCTGTTTGTTGATGGTCCTCCCGATGATGCCCATGGTGATGGAGAGTTGGATGAGGACGTTGTTACTAGCCCTCTACCTGAGATCCCTGTTATTGATATTTCCCCTGACACTAGTTTACACTCTGTCTCAGATTCCTTTGAGTCTGTGACCTCTTTCGCCTTGCAGGCAGTTGGATTGCGACGTTATGCCACTGATTCTGATGATGATACATACATGTCAGCTGCACCATCCCCTCCACACGATCCCGAGTTTGATCTTGAGTTAGACTTTGTTCTTGTTGATCAGCCTAACGGTGCCCCTGCTAATCCTGAGCCTTTGCTTGATCATGAACCTATCTCATTTGGCTTACCTGACATTACACCCCTCATACCTGACCCAGTTCCTGCACCCGCTGACCCTCCTGTTATTGATCCGTTCATTCCTCCACTTGCACCCGCACCCGCTGATGTTGCTTCTTTTCACCCAGTGGAGTCTGATATTCACCGTGATGATCTACCTATCGTTTTCTTGCAGGACATACCCGCACCCCGTCCAGGGGAAGGCACTTCAGGCCAGCAGCCTAGTCATGACCCTCATGTTTCAGCAGCTTTTCCACACATACCCCAGTCTGCACCTTTTGCTCCTTTTATTTCTTCGCCACTGGATGAGCCACTCAGATGGTTCCCACCATATACCATGCCGATATCAGATCCCTACCATCCCTCACAGTTTGTTGGATATACACGGGATGAGCTACTACTCTCACTTCAGCTCCAGTATGAGATTATGAGTCATAGGAATTTAGAGCTTGAGATGATACCGCGTCCTTTACCATGTCCTTGTCAGCCTGCTTTCGTTCCCCCTCGTTCATCACTATCTCCGTTTTCATATCCACCTGCATCTCTTACTCCTTTTCCGGAGTTTGATGCTCGATTTCTCACTGTCAAGTAGCAGATCAGTTATCCACTGGGTCATGTCTATGAGCTTGAGGAGGAGCTTGCGCATGTGCGCAACTTGCTTTTCTTTCCTCCACCTCCATCAGCATAGCCGGTTTTTGGTTTTATGTAGATAGCTTTGCTTTTGATGAGAGCACCACTATTGAGCTAAGCTTGTGAAGCCTTTTGGAGATCACCTTTTTGATTGTATGACTTTTGTAGACTGACAGACTTGTTGGACAAGGGTAGTGTGACCCTGTGATCCTTTTGATATGATACATTTTGTAAAACATGTAACAATATTGTGGTCGATGATTAATGAAAGCTCAATCATCATCTTCTCATTAAATACATTGTTGAATTACATGCTTGTGCTATGATTGTGATGTTACATACTTACTTGCTATGATAAACACTATTACGTATACGTACTATTTATTATACGATTAAGACCTGACCTATACAGTCTTCTTTTAGAAGATGCCTCCTCGAAGGAACACTCAGTAGCCCACAACAGAGGCATAACTGCACGAACGTATTTCGCAGGCAATCGCACAACATGAGGCCTTACGCTCTGAACACAGCGGAGGTACCTTAGGAAATAACCCACCTCACGATAATGTTTAAGTCACCCAAGACACATTACAATACGTTTGGACATTCCATGTGCGTTTGCTAATGCTTTTTGTGAATGATGTTGCTTGTATAGGCTGTACTTACAAGCAGTTCCTTGAGTGTAAGCCTCTGAACTTTGACGGCACTGGAGGTGCTGTAGCTTTCGTAAGATGGGCTGAGAAAACAGATTCCGTGCTGCGAATGAGTAAGTGTGCGCCTGAGCATCAAGTCACTTACATTTCTGGACTATTCCTAGATGGAGCTCTGTCATGGTGGAACCTTCAGGTTCAGACTCTAGGTGAGGCTGCAGCTTATGGTATGACGTGGGATGAGATGAAAGAACTGATGCGCAAGAAGTATTGTTCAAGGGTTGAGATTCAGAAGTTGGAAACCGAGTTTTGGAATCTTTAAATGGATGGTCCCAAGATCGCTGAGTATGTGCAAAGATTCCATGATCTGTCTCGAGTTGTCCCTTACATGGTAGAACCGGAGTTCAAGCGAGTCGAACATTTCATTTGGGGATTGGCACCCCAAATACTGAGCATGGTGACTACTTCGAAGCCTCCAACGATTGCTGAAGCCATCGACTTGAGTGTGGCACTGACCGAAGAAGCGGTTTGTTTGGGAAAGTTTTCGATCTCTGAACAAAAGAAGAAGGAGACTCATGTCGAGTCATCAGGAGAGAACAAAAAGAAGTTCTCAAATTTCAAGAAGGGTACCCAAGGAAACAACAGTGGTACTAACAAGCATAAAGATGCTAACCCACCAGCCGAGGTCAGGACTGGTGCTGCAAGTTTAGAGAACAAAGGAAAAGGATACATGGGCACCCTGCCCAAGAGTGATGTATGCCAGTTTCATCATGCTGGCCAGTGTAGGTTTAGGAAATGTGAATCCTATGGAAAGAATGATTATTCAAAGGAAACGTGCTGGGCTAGTACTGGTCGTGGAAATGGTGGTCAGAGAGGAAATGGTAATGGCAATGGAAACTGTCATATTTCCACATATTACCGGTGGGCCCGGTGGGGAGTATCGTGACGTAGTTGATATCATCATAGACAATTAATCACAGTTTAAATGCACAGCGGAAATCTAAAAGTAATTTATACAAACCGATTCAAAAGTATAATGAAAATAATCACAGTTCAATACCCGACCAAGCGGTATTATTAAATGCCGTATCCCAAGCCCGTATAAGGGAAAATAAGTTAAAAGTATTTACCTGAGCTAAAAATAAAATTTTAATCCCAGCCGTATGTCAATCAGCAAGTACAGATAGCTTTTACCAGGCTCCTAATCTGGAACGAAGGTTTTAATAACCTAATAGATTCCTAACGGGTTTTATTTAAGTTATAACTTAGACCGGTTAGTTTTAAAGAAAGGTATACGGTTCAAAACGCAAGACTAAGCGAAGACCGGATTAGAATATGATTTAGACCCAACAAGTATGAGGACTTGTATTAAATGGGTAAACTAAATACATTCTAGATTTTGAAGTAAAAATGATAAGGTTTGACCCGTTTTGGTTAATTTATGCAAACTAGTTACATAAACCGTACCGAACGCGAATATGCATAACGAGTAACCAAATGAATCATGTACAGGTTCCACAAGTTAATATGCTTTAAATAAGTTATGATATCAGTAGGATACCTTCCATTATGCCTAAAATGATTTTAAAACCAATTTAAGCCCCGTAAGGGTATTTTGGTCATTTTAAAGTTTATAAAAGAGGTTAAATAGTAATCTGAGGTTCTGGTCTAAAACAATCAGTAAGAATATTTATTCTAACAAGTTATATCAGTAAGATATCATATATATGTGAAATTTATCATTTATGGCCAAACTATGCACCGTAGGGGCATTTTGGTCATTTCACATATGCTTTAAGGGTTAAACTTGGAAATCTGAGTTTAAAACTTTTACTTACTGTTAAAGTATAAAAAATTACTTATAATATCAGTAGGAAAAAGTTTGGTATCAAAATGTTATGTAAAACTCATTTTATCAAAGAAAAGGGCAATTTTGTCAATACCGAATTTACACTAGAACTCTATAATATAATCAGTATAAAATTTGATAAAAATTTCCAAAAATCCCTAAATATTATATTACATCAGTGGGTAGAATGTCTGGTGCCAAAGTTTGGGTTTAAATATGATTTATACTAGAAACACCATTTTATTAATAAAAAGCTTTTATTTTACGATATCGCGCATACCTTCTATTTTAGACCACGAATTGATATCAAATTTTTAGGACACGTTTATAAATCAGTAATAAAGGTTTTTGTCCTCTCACATTTTCAAAAATCTTGTTTTTATACTAAAAGGGCATAATGGTCAACTTTTAAGCATTTAACGGAAACATGCAAATGATTCGGATTTCAAAGGAACCATATTGTATAATCTCATAGGGTTATACTAACATGGTCTTAAAGGAACCCTAAGGCATATCTAAACTAAGCTAAATCGGGTCAGAACTAAAAGTCAAAGCAAAAGTCTACTTTTGCGACTTTCGGTTGCGAACCGAGCCTAAACTCAGAATTGTCGGGTTGAACATGCCTAAACATGTTCTTATATTATTTACCAAGTAATTTTAGTGTTAAAACATGTTCCATAACCTCTGGATTATTACTTATGAATTAATTTGTAAAAATTGATTCTGTTGACTTTTTATTAATAAGTTTGACCCGACAATTGACTGAAATAATATGATAATTAGAAGGTGCCCTTTTAAGGGTTTATTACCTACATAATTACCAACACATAGCCACTTTCAAATCGAATAATGACTGGACCGTTTGTGATTAATCACAAAGTCAAATCTTAATTACGATAACTTTGACTTTCGCTCATTAAGCTAATAAAACTTAAACTTAGGAAGCTAAGAACACTTACTAGAGTACTTAGCACGAATATTGAACTGAGGAAAGCTTCCTTTAGCTCCAGGAGGCTTCAGGTAGAGAGTTGTGTAGTAAAACTCAAATGTGCAAGTGAACAAGTGAAACAATGGGGCTATTTATAGGAGATTTGAGCTTGCTAAGATCATTACACCTGTTTAGGGAGGCTCCCAGATGATTATAGGTGTTGTGGTGGCAGAAGAAACCATCAAACAAGCCCCTAGAATCGAAAATTTGCATGCAAAGGCGGTGGAACTGGCTGAACCTGCAGCTGTGCAGGTTTTCTGTTACTGGCACTTCTACGCGGCCCGCGTAGACCCCAGAGGAGGGTTACGCGCCCCACGAGGCTCCCTTCTAACCGGAAAAAAACTTTCATTAATTGCAATTTCAATCCCTGGTCCTTCATAACTTGTTTTATCTTTCGTTTATTACACTTTTAACCCCCAAATTTAACTTTTAAGGGTCTTGAGTCTATAAACAATCATTATTAAGCTTTTGGTTAGTTACGAGGTCACCCGAACGGTCTTGAAATGCAACGTTGATGCATTTGATCCCCATTTCTTGGAATTACCACTTTATTCATTTATGTGCGTTGAAACTTGATGAATTTATTATCCGATATCCATGGGAGTATAAGGAAGTATTACAAAGTCTCGGAAATGTTAAAAGGTCACTCAGAGGTAACTTTAAACATGTTGACCCATTTAACCCTTATGCTTTGTAACCTTCTCTTTTAAGCACAAACGACTTTCTATGTCCGATAATTTATTCATTAAAGAATACGAACATCGCGTAAGGTCAATCAGAGGCACCAGTTTGGCATGTTGACACTTTTGATCCTTCCACACATGTCTTTACACTGTTTGACAATTTTTAGTCCCTCCAGATTAATTCATTACACGTTTAAAGTCCATGACACATGTCTTTATTATATCGAACATGATTTTTGCGAGGTGTTACAGAAACCGTGGTGGAAACGGTTATGGGAATAGGAACCACGGTGGAAACTATAACCAGGGAGGTAATGGAAATCGTGGTGGTTCTATAAATCAAGCTGGTAACGGAAACCGTGGTGCAAACAACAACCAGGGCGGAAATGGAAATGGAAATGGTCACGGCCAAGGTTGTTTTGGTTGTGGTGATGTAGGGCATTTAAAGTGGGATTGCCCAAAGAACAACCAAGCTTAGGGAAGAGTCTTCAACATTGGAGCTATGGAAGCTCGCCAAGATCCGAACGTAGTCACAGGTACGTTCCCTATCAATCAACATTTTGCATCTGTGCTATTTGATACTGGTGCCGACTATAGCTTCGTATCCCTAGAATTTAAGGATATACTTGGGTTAGTTGCCAGTAAGTTAGACATTCTATACTTGATAGAACTAGCTAATGGGAAGCTAGTAGAAGCAAACGAAGTGATTAGAGGCTGTGTGATAGAGCTTGGAGAGTGTGAGTTTACGCTTGATCTGTTGCCAGTTGAGTTAGGAAGTTTCGACGTAGTAGTTGGAATGGATTGGTTGTCGAGTAACCGAGATGAGATCGTATGTCATGAGAAGATTATCCGCATCCCGATGGCGAATGAAGAGACGATTGTAGTGCATGGAGAAAAGCATGATACGCCCCTACGGATTATCAGTTGCTTGCAGGCACGGAAGTTTATACGAAAAGGATGTGTTGCCTTCTTGGCACATGTAGTCGATAAAGAAGCCGAAGAGCTGAAGCTCGAAGATATCCCTATGGTAAGTGAATATCCTGAAGTCCTCCCCGAAGACTTGCCAGGATTGCCGCCGCAACGACAAGTTGAATTCCATATTGACTTAGTTCCAGGCGCCGCGCCTGTCGCCAAAGCACCCTATCAACTTGCACCTTCAGAGATGCAAGAATTGTCGACGCAGCTTCAGGAGCTATTGGACAAGGGATTCATTAGACCAAGCTTCTCGAATTGGGGAGCTCTGGTATTGTTTGTCAAGAAGAAGGACGGTAGTTTTCGTATGTGCATCGACTACCGAGAGCTTAACAAGTTTACCATCAAGAATCGGTATCCTTTGCCGAGAATTGATGATTTATTCGATCAACTTCAAGGTTCGAGTTACTACTCCAAGATCGATCTTCGTTCAGGTTATCACCAGCTGCGGATTCAAGAAGAGATCGATCTTCGATCAGGTTATCACCAGCTGCGGATTCAAGAAGAGAGCATACCGAAGACTGCCTTTAGAACTCGTTATGGACATTACGAGTTTCTAGTGATGTCGTTTTTGTTTGACAAACGCGCCGGCAGTGTTTATGGACTTGATGAACTGAGTTTGCAATCCATATCTCGATAAATTCGTGATTGTATTTATCGGCGATATTTTGATTTATTCGCGGACTAAAGAAGAGCTGCGGATTCAACACCTTTTTGCCAAAACTAGGGCTGTAAACGAACCGAACGTTCAGCGAACAGTTCGTGAACCGTTCGGCGGGAAGTTCGTTTATGTTCGTTCGATTAGCTTAATGAACGAACACGAACAAAAAATTTCGTTCGGTTAGCTTAGCGAACGAACACAAGTCTCATTCGTTCGACTGCGTTCGTGAACGTTCGATAATATGTTCGTCTGATTATATTAAAAAATGATAAATAATAAACCTTTTATCTAAACATATTGAAAACTTGAAACCCTATTTTTTTCTAAGTTACCTAAAATTTGGACATTCTGATACATTTTTGGGGATAATTATGTCTAAGTTAGTTAAACTTTATTCATCGTTTGGTGGTGTGGTAGACTTCTTGTGTTTTGATTTATCATTTGATAGTTGTATTTAACTACTTATATCTAATGTTCAAGAATAACAATGTTTTCATTTTTTTTTATTTTCAAGTTAAATGTTCGTTTGCGTTCATTTTTATTTTGCTTGCGTTCGTTTGTGTTCGAGACCGGTGTTCACGAACTGTTCGTGAACAATTGAATTTTCTTAACGAACGAACATGAACATAAACTTATGTTCGGTATGCGTTCGTGAACAAACACGAACATGGCCTTGTTCACGTTCTTTCGGTTCGTTTACAGCCCTAGCCAAAACGCATCACCCATTTCCAAGGTGATACCTTGAGTAGCACTTTATCTCCTACCTCGAATTTTAGAGGTTTACGCCTTTTATCCGCTGTTGGATCGTCGTGTGACCCGAATGAGTCAATCAGAAGAGTTTACAATCCATATCAAAGGCGGAATCAATGATATAGACTTGATTACAGCTTGATTGTCCCTAATTATCCTTTTATTACTGATTTCAAATATTTATAGATCAGTTGACAACCGGACAGCACCTCAGCTCTGAAATCTCGAACGTTACAAATGATGAACCAGGCTCCCCTATATATAGTGTGGGTATTTCGTACGAAATAGGCACAAACCATTTCATGCGAAATAGCATTGATCTATTTCATACGAAATAGCTTAGGCTATTTCGTGCGAAATAACTCAAACACACACAAACCTTAATTCTAAACCTGCTGAGCACTGGTTTATCCTATCTAGACATTAGACTCGATAAAGTCAAAGTTAACAGACATTTATGCACCAACAGACTCCCCCTTGGATGTTGACGAAGTCTTCGGCGTCGAGTCTTCAGTCTTGATCAGCCTGTTCGCTATTTCCAATTTGTTTTGACACTGTAAAGCATCCTTCAATCTCTATCTTCAAACTCCCCTTTGAATGTTGATCCAGAATGTAGACTCCCCCTTTCAATATACTAGAGCTCGAATTCTGGTTCAAACTTTACACAATCTTTGCCATGGGGATCTTGTTTCCTACTTCTCAAGAATATAACATTACAATCTATTGACTTTTAACATCTTTTCTCGTTTTTATCAGTTTTTAATAATCTACTTAAGTAATTAGGTCCAAGTTAATGACCCTAGGCACTTAATTTATCTACCAAGTCCAATTTAATGACCTTGGTTGATCTAAACGAAACAAAACTGACTTTTGTTCAACATTTTTCAAAAACGTTATCTTGAAAATTACAAGTTTCAACTTAGTGAACTTGGTTTAACTTTTCATTTTCAGGTCTAAACATGATAAGCTCGCAACTCTTCTGTCCAGCTCAGAAACTTCCTGCATCTGCTTCAAACTACGAATCTGAAGATTAACTTTCCACTTTGGTTTGTCGGAAAAATAAAGCAGAAATGTAAAATCTTTTTGGATTTTGAATAAATTTTCTAAACTAGAAAGCTAAATAGAAATAAAATGCAGTAAATGTAAACTATTTACAAACATATTTTTGATGAGCGTGTTAGGGAATCATATCAGCTGTCGACAAGTCACACGTACCGTTAAGCTTTAATTTCATACTCAGAATTAAACAATTCGCTTAGATTGTCGATATACTGATCCACTTTAGTTCTCACACAAATTTCAATATGTCCAGGATACGAATTAGGTGTATTAAGAACTTAAACTCATTCATGTGTCCCACCTCTTGAATATACTCCCATATCCAGATCCCAATATTCAGTCTTACAGGTGAGTATACCACAGATGATATCTGTAAGGGGTTAAATGCGAGGGCCATGAGAGCTCAGGCTATTGCTTCCGCAAAATCAGAGAGATGATGGCTTCGACTTTAAGTGGGTCCCCTTTAGAGGATCTTTTTTACAACAGCACATGATCAGCATTTTTCAACGTTTCATCATTTTTTATGCTGAGGGCGGGCTTTTATTTCAAGCAAGCATAAAGTATTATACGGGGACTAGGCCATTGCTTCCGCAAAATCAGAAGTCTCGGGATAATACCCCAGATATCACTGAGTATAAAGACCTAGTATCTCAGAAAGAGGGATCTTTCAAACGAAATTTCAGGGGTTACCTATGTATCCAAATAGTGTTCCCCATGAAATAAGCAAGTAATGATTTAGGTTTATATCCCGAACAAACCTACTAAATGTGTAAAAACCTACCGGCATATCATTAGCGAGACTGCTTAAGACTTTTAAACTTTCCATATCTTTAGCATACCGTAACTGTCAAGCCAATGTACTATCATTTTCCCTTTTTACACAAGCTCTTTTTCCATTTTCTATTGTTTTTGGATTTTGAAATATCTCATGTTTTTGGATTTTTGAATTTTTTTTTACTGTTTTTGTATTTTCAGAAAATATAACCTACCTTCCCCTAAATACCAAAACAAGTAAAAAATCGGCAAACCATTGCAGATTGCTTCTCAACATCATCTACAGAGGTACCTTCATCTACGCCAAGAATCTCCTCCAACACCGATAAAAGCTTCATACCGTTCAATTTTAAAAGATATTGAAAACAAGTTTTATCAATCGCTTTGGTATGTAAATCAGCTTTTTGTTCGTCAGTGTGGATTTTCTCAATTCGTATCAACTTTTTCTCGAAACCGTCTCGGATGAAGTGATGACGAATTTCAATATGTTTTGTTTTAGCGTGATGAACAGGATTTTTTTGTAATGTTTATCGCTGCCTCGTTATCAACAAAGATATGGGTGTTAAGAAATTGCAAACCGTAGTCTCGCATCTGTTGCTGGATCCACAAGATCTGAGAGCAGCAACTACTAGCAGATACATATTCAGCTTCACATGTGGATAAAGCTACAGAGGTCTGCTTCTTGCATTGCCAGGTGACCAATCGTGGCCTGAAAAACTGGCACCCCGCTGTTGTTGACTTAGCGTTAACTTTGCAGCATCCGAAATCAGAATCAGAATACCCTTCGAGCATGAAATCGCCTACTCTTGGATACCACAACCCCAGTGATGGAGTTCCTTTCAGGTAGCGTAATATGCGTTTCACAATCACCATATGTGAAGCTCTAGGGCTTGACTGAAATTGTGCTGCGAGGCAGGTTGGATACATAATATCGGGTCTTGAAGCTGTCAAGTACATCAGTGATCCGATCATGGAACGATATAACGTTTCATCTACCTTCTCTCCGGTGAGATCAGGGTTTATCCCATGGTTCGTCGCTAATGGGGTGGAAGCTGGAGTAGTCCCGGACATCCCAAATTTCTCTAAGATATCATGAACATACTTTGTTTGATGTATGAATATTCCCTCGGGTAGTTGATCAACCTGAAGTCCCAAGAAGAATTTCATCTCACCCATCGATGACATTTCAAATTTTTGCTTCATAACTATTTCAAAATCTTTGCACAAATTTTCATTTGTTGACCCAAGCAGATGTTGAGACAATGTCTCGTACAAGGCTCTCGGGGCCTGGTGTAAACCATACAGCGCTTTATCCAGTAAATAAACCTTGTCTTTGTGGATTGGATCGGTGAAGCCCGGTGGCTGTCCGACATATACCTCCTCTTTTACCTTCCCATAGAGAAACGCCGATTTAACATCTAGCTGATAAACTTTAAAACCTTTCCAAGATGCAAATGCTAGGAAGATTCTGATCGCTTGAAGTCTAGCAACTGGAGCATACACTTCAGTGAAATCTATACCCTCCTGCTGACTAAAGCCCTAGACTACGAGTCGAGCTTTGTTACGAATAATAACCCCTCGATCGTCTCTTTACACTTGAACACCCACTTGGTGTTTATCTTCCTGTGACCATCAGGCAAGTCTACCAATTTCCGCACTCCTAACTTCTCAAATTGACTCAGCTCCTCTTGCATCGCATTGACCCAAGAATCTCCAGTTAGTGCTTCCTTATATGTTCGTGGTTCAATCTGCGAAATAAAACAACTAAGTGAAAACTCAGTTTGTAATGGAGCAACTGTAGAATAAAAACAAGTAAGGCCTTGGTCAATTTGTCGTCTAGTGCGAACGCCTGATTGTAATTCTCCAATAATCAGCTCTTCTGGATGGTACGAAAGATTTCTCGGCATCACCTCGCCTGGAACATCTACCTCGCCTTCCAAATTTGTGACATTCTGATTTGCACCTTGTTCACTGGCTGGAATTGTTTGACTTGATATCTGGATCTGCTCCCCCTCAGAATCTGAATCACCACGATAGAATATAGGTCTATCATCAGATTCTTGATTATCGTTGACTGCCATCTGATTGTCAAGAGTTTGCTGAATATCATCATTTTCTCCAGCATTATTTGGACCAGCTTCATCGTCATTGGAAGCTCGAAATTGACGTTTAGATGACTCAGTTGGGAATCTTTCTTGTGATTCTTCATATTCTCTCAGAATATCCAACTCATCAAAGAAATCTGGTTCTTCTTCTATGTCAAACGAATCCCACAATGTGTCGTAATTAAATCGCCATGAATCGCCAGGATTATGAGGTGGAATGGTATAACTTTGACACTCAACATTATGTGCTTCGATGATCCGCTTCAAGCTTGGAACAAAGACTCGTTTCAATGGACTTGCATATCCTACGAAAATTCCTTCAATGCTCTTTGCACCAAATTTACCATAAGGTTCTAGAACTGTACATGGAGATCCAAACGGTTCCAGATACTTCAGGTTAGGTTTGCGGTTGTTGATCAGCTCGAAACATGTCTTGTTGAATTTCTTTACTGTAAGAACCCGGTTGAGTGTATAGCAAGCGGCTGACACTGCTTCTGCCCAAAAGTTGACTGGTAATTTCGAATCAGCAAGCATCGTCCCAGCCGTTTCAATTAGCGTCCTATTCTTTCTTTCAGCTACTTGAGTGTAAGGAGCACTAAATTCTTGCAATATACCTCTCTCATTATAATACTCTTCCATCTTGTTGTTCTTGAATTCTGTACCGTTGTCACTCCTGATTCTTCTGATTCGAGTTTGGTACAAGTTTTCAATTTTCCTGAACAATGTCATCAAACTTTCAAATGTCTCATCTTTTGACTTCAGAAATGATACCCATGAAAATCTCGAGTAGTCATCTGTTACTACTAGACAGTAGATATCCCCAGTTATACTTATGACGTTTACTGGACCAAACAGATCCATATGGATTCTCTCTAACGGTCTTGAAACCGAGTTAACCTTCTTTCCAGGGTGAGATTTCTTCTTTTGCTTGCCTTTGATACAGCTAATGCACTCCCCCTCAAGATGAAAACCTTTCACATGAACGCCAATAACTAAGTCGTTATGCACCAGGTGATTCATTTTTCTCAGGTGAATATGGCCCATCTTTCGATGCTACAGTTGTGATTCTTTTTCCGTTGCTCTTGACATAAAACAGTGAGCCTGACCCGTGGTAGTAGTTGCTACACTCATGTCCAACACGTACAGATCATTCACTCTAGGTGCTCTCATGATAACCCACTCTTCGGGAACAACAAATCCTGGTTTCAATATCAAACATTCCTTATCTGTAAAGTGCGTTGTATACATGCGATCACAAATCTGAGAAATCCTCAGAAGATTGTTTTCAAGCTCGGCGATGTAGTTTACTCTTTCAAACGTGACAATTCCATTTGATAAAGTTCCTTCACCAACTATTCGACCTCCTTGATTACCTGCAAAACCCACATAACCTCCATTAAACCCTTGAACATCATACAGAAGGGTCTTCTTCCCCGTCATGTGCCGAGAAGCTCCACTATCCATAATCCAACGTGAAACGGATCTTGGAAGCTCCTGCACATATCACAAACAATTAGTTAGTTTTTGATGCCACCCAAGCCTCTTTTGACTCAGGTAGCTTGACATTGATGTGAGTTTTTGCAATGTATAGTGGCGGAAAATTCTTTTCATTCATCTTTAAGCTCTCTTCAGATCCAATCTCAACCTCTTTGTATAAAAAGAAATCATTTTTAGGAGATTGACCAGATGATTGATCTTTCTTTGATACATCCTTCTTTTCAGAAGTAGTAGACATTTGTTTTTCAAGTTTCTCATAGTAATCCAAAGGTACATACATCTTCTTAGTTGAAGATGATGATTTTGCAGTCTCAGACACCTTTGGTTTTGGAGAACTTGGTTTCTTTTCAATTGATTTTGATTTCCATGCTTGTTGAGGCGAAGCAACCCATTTGTAAAATTTATCTGTTTTAGTTACCACATTCTTTACATCAGCTTTCTTTTTCTGACTCTCAGCAACTTCAGACTTAGGCTTTAAATTGGTGCATTTTCGTGCAATATGTCAAACTTGGTTGCACTTAAAGCGTATACGAGTATCAGCTACCCGACTTGTATGTTGGTGCACAAATGTCTGTTAACTTCGTCTTTATTGAGTCTTGTGTCTAGATAGGATAAACCAGTGCTCAGCAGGTTCAAAACTAGGATTTATGTGTGTTTGTGTGTAATTTCGCTTGAAATGGTCACTGGCTGTTTCAAACGAAATTAGACATGTTAATTCTGCTTGAAATGGCCGCCACTTTCAAGCGAAATCACTCATACTATATATAGCTGAGTTATGGTTTCATTTGTAACTTTTCTGATTCAGAGCCGAGGTGCTGCCAGTTTGTCAAACGATCTGTAAAAGCTTTGGAATCATTAATAAGAAGATAATTAAGAGGAATCAAGCTGTTACACGTCTATTTCTCTGATTCCGCCTTTGAAATAGATCGTAAACTCTTCTGATTGACTCGTTAGGGTCACACATCGATCCAACAAGTGATATCAGAGCTCAGGACGAAGAGTTTATACCAATTCAGCTTGTTTTCATCACTTCTACTCCTTCTTTTCAAAATTAAACAAGATTTAACGGACAAATTGGACTGAATTTCACATATATCATGTAAAACACTGTTTTAATGAATCCTTGAAAGAATTGGACCAAAATTCGATCAAAACTGGATCAATTTGACAAAATGGTGGCCGATTGGATGATGTCATCCTAATTCCGCTCGAAATAGCACTTGTGATTTCGCACGGAATTAGCTTTTGTGGTTAATTCCGTTTGAAACTGCTTTGATTTCACACGAAATCACTAATTCCATTTGAAAGTGCTGTTAGTTCACACGAAATTACTTATTCCGTTTGAAACTGCTACTGATTTCACACGAAATCAGATTCCGTTTGAAAGTTTCACACGAAATTAGCTATTCCGCATCAAACCTGATTCCGTTTGAATTGGGTATTTCGTGTGAAAAGATATTTCGCTTGAAGAGAGTTATTTCGCGTGAAATCTAATTCCGTTTGAACTGTTTTAAAATCCAAAAAATTTTCTATGTGTTTGTTGATTGTTTCAGATACGTAAAAATGGATGAGTTCATAAATTCGTTCTGTGACATTTTTTCTTTCGCGGGAAACAGTGGAGATGATACATCAAACAACACAAATGAAAACGTTTCAACTCCGAGTGCGAAGAAAACTCTTTCTTATGCTTTGAGCGTGGAGAGTGCTTATGGAACGTACAACAAACCTCCCAAACTGATGGCGATTAAAGAATACAAGAGATGGGCTAAAAGGTTTGAAGAGTGGCTAAAAGCGTTTGCGTATCCAAGCTGGAAGAGTCTGAAGAATGGTTTCAATATGGGAAGATCGGATTATGAAAATTTAGAAGGCAGTGATCATATAGAAAGTTTTGTTGCTGAACAAAAGTGCATAGCATTGCTTCATCAGTCTGTGAGAGACGACATAATATCGTTGATTGAGTACAAAAATGAAAAAGATCTATGGGAGAAACTTAGAGTGAAATGTGTGGGTAGTGCGGAGATAGTAAAAAACAAAAAGAAGCTGTTAAGAAAAGAATTTGATCTGTTTGGATGTTTGAAAAATGAATCTGTATCTAAGATGATTGAAAGATTTGGGCATCTGAAGTTGGAGCTGGCAAGACATGGAATCATATATACTCAAGAAGAATTAGTTGACAAACTGTTTGACTCGCTGCCGGATGAGAAAGACTTGCAATACTTTGGTTTGATGCTGAAGAACACAATCAAGTCGGAAGATCTAACGGTTGATTTGTTAATTGAAAGACTGGAGAGTCATGAGCTGGAGATCAAGAAATCAAACAAAGTCAATCATTCCTTATATCAGCAGAATGTTGAGCTGTATTATCGAGGAAGTATGATCCCGAATAATGTGTCTCCTATGACAGCTTTCTCAGCTGAAAGTTCTAACACGTCAAACCAAGAAAGTTCAAGCAGTGGTTTTCATAGTGGTTCATCGTCAACTACTCCAAGCCATTTAGCTTCAAAGAATCTGTTTCAATGCAACATTGTTGTGGATCTGAAGAATGCACAAAACTTTAGTGAGGAATCCGTAAAGCAGCAAATGGTGTTTTTAGCATTTGTCCTAGAATCATACGAGAGCCTTGTTGTGGGCAAGATTAGAAACACTAACCTCACCAAGGAGGATTATGATCAGATCGACCCAGAAGAGATGGAGTTGATCGATATCAGGTGGTGTATGGCTAGTGCGGTTAGACGAGCACAAAGGTTCATGGAAATTACAGGCAGACATTCGATTGGCGGACCTTCCACAAAACTTGGTTTTGATAGATCAAAGGTCACATGCTTCAGATGTAAACAAAAGGGACATTTCAAACGTGAATGTCGAAACGCACCTGCTGATGATACTGCAAACCCATTCAGAGAAGACTGTTACAAAAGAGCAATCTATCATCAGAACAAATCAGAACCGCCCAGAATGAAACAGCTTGAGGATACCCCCAAAGAAAAATCAAGAGCTCTTGTTGTTATACATGATGACGAAGGTTTTGATTGGAGTGAACTGCTACCAGAAGAGGATGCAGTGGGCTATGCGTTTGTAACAAAGAGTGTTCCCTTCAAAGACAACAGAACAGAAGAAGAAAAATTCATTAACAGAAGGATGCTAGCTCAAAACAGGATTAGCAGAATCTATCGTACATACAAAGAAGCTAAACAGGCGAAGAGATGGGATGCTGATAGAGAATGTTATCTTGATCCTAATGGAAACATTGCTGTTGATCCAGATTCAATTAGTACTGAAGTTGTAATCCAACAAATTGCTGAAGAAGAAGAATCCAAACAGAGAGAGTGGTGGGGAGGAGGAGAAGCTGAAGAAAAAGCAAAAGAAAAAGAAAAGGAGATAAAGCAGCAGTCAAAGAAAATTGATGACAGAATTATTGACACGTCACAAGAGTTTACTGCAGAAAATTTAAAGAAGATGGCTGACAAAGTGTTTGCTGCAAAAGAGCTAGAGGTAGTTTCTGGTTCTGGCACTGAGTCTAAAAGCAAGGTTAGTCAGAATGATGCAATCAATGAGTCAGGTAAGAAAGTTAAAACTGAGAGCGACTACAAAAATTGCATGAAAGACTGCAAGGTTTGTAGTACAATTGCTTACCTCAGCGGTAAAAAGACTGAAGAACTGACAAAAAGAGTCAGAGGCGTTGAAGATCAGATCTTAAACCGTGACAAAATGTTAAAATCTTCAAATGATCGAGTAAAAGAATTAACTGAGAAAATCGAAAATGATAAATTGAAGTAGAAAGAATTAGGAAAGAGAACGAAAAACTAATTCATGAAAATCGTCAAGTTTTAGAAAATTTTGAGAAGCTAAAACGAACTGTAAAAGATTCTGATGAAAGAAATGGTAAGACATACAAAGAAAATGTGCAATTATCAGGTGTTCTTAGAGTTAAAGAAGAGCAAATCAACCAACAACTGGATGAGATTGCTAAGTTGAAGCTTCAGTTTCAAGAAGCTAAAATTGAAAATGAACACATTCAGTTGAAACTGAACAGTTACAACTCCGCAAGTTTTGTTCTTCAACATATAGTTCCTAAACCAATTGGAAAGAACAAAGCAGGCGAAGATGTATACTTTGATGGAACCGAGGTTGGGTTTCATCAGGTTCCACCGCCAGTTTTAAACAATTTTTCAAAGAAAAAATCAGGGTTGGTTAATGATGAAGAAGAAAATGAAGTTAAGCTTCCAGACACAATTGATGTCACATTCACTTCATCTTCCGATGAAGATAGTGTCCAGTCTGAAATTGTTAAAAGTATGGCTGAAAATGTTTTAAAATCTGAAAGTGACACTACTGAGGATGATGAATGCTTTTTGGACAAATATATTCCGAAATCAAAATCCAAAAACAACTTAAATGAAAAACCTAATCTTGTGATGTACAAGATGTCGGGATCGGATAAGCTGTATTCGGATCGTGATTTTCCTTTGGAGAATGTGAATGTGGACAAATTGAAAAATGTGTTCAAGTTGGTAGAAATTGATGTGTCTGAGATTGAAGAATTGAAACGTTCCACGAGGCAATTGAACTTTGAAAAGGATAAATCTTACTATAAAAAACTTGTTGTACCGCCGCGTTTTTCTAACAACAACCAAAATAGATGGTCGGGTGGATATCAGGGTGGTAAGAAAAATCAAAGAAGGAACTTTCAAAACAAAAAGTTTGTTGAGAAAAAGGTGTTTGTTAAAAGCTTGAGTTCTCATTCCGAGCAAGAGTCTGAGATTTATTCAAAATCAAATGAAGAGTTTTTTGAAGAAAAGGCCTCACAGCCTCAGACCGAAGGCACAAGTCGAGTTGTTGATACTCGTACATGCTTCAAGTGCAACAAAGTTGGACACATTGCACGAAAGTGCACCAACTTAAAGCCTAAGCCTGAAGTTGTTGAGAGTCAGAAAAAAAACTAATGCAAAAGGAAAAGCTCCAAGGGTTGTTGAGAAGAAAGTTTGAATAATGACAACATTAAAATCAAAACTGAATCTGTAAAGAATGTGGTAACTAAAACTGACAAATTTTACAAAAAGGTTGCTACAACTCAACAAGCATGGAAGCCAAAGTCAGTTGACAAGAAACCAAGTTCTCCAAAACCAAAGGTTTCTGAAAAAGAAAAACAATCGACATCTACCGCTCCGGTAAAGATGAATGTTCCTGTGGATTACTATGAAAAACTTGATCCACAAGAGACTACTACTTCTGAAAAGAAGTATGTTCCAAAGAAAGATCAATCTTCTGGTCAACCTTTTAAAAATGATTTCTTTTTATACAAAAAGGTTGAGATTGGATCTGAGGAAAGCTTAAAGATGAATGACAAGAATTTTCCGCCACTTTACACTGCTAAAACTCATATCAAAGTCATATTACCTGAGTCGAAAGAGGCTTGGGTAGCATCAAAATCTAACTAAATGATTTTTGAAATGTGCAGGAGCTTCCAAGATCCATTTCACGTTGGATTATGGATAGTGGAGCTTCTCGGCACATGACGGGGAAGAAGACCCTATTGTACGATGTTCGAGGGATTAATGGAGGTTATGTCGGATTTGCGAGTAATCAAGGTGGTCGAATAGTTGGTGAAGGAACTTTATCAAATGGAATTGTCACGTTTGAAAGAGTTAACTACATCGCCGAGCTTGAAAACAATCTTCTGAGTATTTCTCAGATTTGTGATCGTATGTATACAACGCACTTTACAGACAAAGAATGTTTGATCTTGAAACCAGGATTTGTTGTTCCCGAAGAGTGGGTTATCATGAGAGCACCCAGAGTTAATGATCTGTACGTGTTGGACATGAGCGTAGCTACTACTACCACGGGTCAGGCTCACTGTTTTATGTCAAGAGCAACAGAAAAAGAGTCACAGTTATGGCATCGAAAGATAGGCCATATTCACCTGAGGATAATGAATCACCTGGTGCATAACGACTTAGTTATTGGTGTTCATGTGAAAGGTTTTCATCTGGAAGGGGAGTGCATTAGCTGCATAAAAGGAAAGAAAAGAAGAAATCACATCCTCAAAATAAAGTCAACTCAGTCTCAAGACCGTTAGAGAGACTCCATATGGATCTGTTTGGTCCTGTAAATGTCAAAAGTATAACTGGAGATCTTTACTGTCTAGTAGTAACAGATGACTACTCAAGATTTTCATGGGTATCATTTCTGAAAACAAAAGATGAGACGTTTGAAAGTTTGATGGCGTTGTTCAGAAAAATTGAAAACATGTACCACACTCGAATCAGAAGAATAAAAAGTGACAACGGTACTGAGTTTAAGAACAACAAGATGGAAGAGTATTGTGATGAGAGAGGTATATTGCAAGAATTTAGTGCTCCTTATACTCCGCAACAAAATGGAGTAGCTGAAAGAAAGAACAGGATGCTAATTGAAACGGCTAGGACGATGCTTGCTGATTCAAAGTTACCAGTCAACATTTGGGCAGAAGCAGTATCAGCCGCTTGCTATACACTCAACCGGATTCTCACAGCGAAGAAATTCAACAAGACGTGTTTCGAGCTGATCAACAACCGCAAACCGAACCTGAAGTATCTGGAACCGTTTGGGTCTCCTTGTACAGTTCTAGAGCCTTTTGGAAAGTTTGGTGCAAAGAGTATTGAAGGAATTTTTGTGGGTTACTCAAGTCCATTGAAACGAGTCTTTGTTCCAAGCTTGAAGCGGATTATTGAAGCACATAATGTTGAATGCCAAGGTTACACAATGCCACCGCAGAATCCAGGCGACTCATGGCGATTTAATTACGATACTTTGTGGGATTCGTTTGACATGGAAGAAGAAGAACCAGAGTTCTTTGATGAGTTGGATATTCTAAGAGAGTATGAGTCATCACAAGAAAGGTTTCCAGCCGAGTATACTAAAAGTCGACGGCAAACTTCAAATGATGATGAAGCAGGTCCAAGTAATGCTGGAGAACATGATGATCTTCAACAATCTTCGGAACAAGAACAAGCTCCTGATAATCAGACGTCAGTCAATGATAATCAAGAATCTGATGATAGACCTATATTTGATCGTGGTGATTCAGATTCTGAGGGGGAGCAGATCCAGAGTTCAAGTCAAACGATTCCAGTCAGTGAACAAGGTGCAAATCAGAATGTCACAAATTTGGAAGGCGAGGTAGATGTTCTAGGCGAGGTGATGCCGAGAACTCTTTCGTACCATCCAGAAGAGCTGATTATTGGAGAATTACAATCAGGCATTCGCACAAGACGACAAATTGACCAAGGCCTTACTTGTTTTTATTCTATAGTTGCTCCGTTACAAACTGAGTTTTCACTTACTTGTTTTATTTCGCAGATTGAACCGTGAACATACAAAGAGGCGCTAATTGAAGATTCTTGGGTCAACGCGATGCAAGAGGAGCTGAGTCAGTTTGAGAAGTTAGGAGTGTGGAAATTGGTAGACTTGCCTGATGGTCACAGGAAGATAAACACCAAGTGGGTGTTCAAGTGTAAGAGACACGATAGAGGGGTTATTATTCGTAACAAAGCTCGACTCGTAGTCCAGGGTTTCAGTCAGCAGGAGGGGATATATTTCACTGAAGTGTATGCTCCGGTTGCTAGACTTGAAGCGATCAGAATCTTCCTAGCATTTGCATCTTGGAAAGGTTTTAAAGTTTATCAGCTAGATGTTAAATCAGCGTTTCTCTATGGGAAGGTAAAAGAGGAGGTATATGTCGGACAGCCACCTGGCTTCACCGATCCAATCCACAAAGATAAGGTTTATTTACTGGATAAAGCGCTGTATGGTTTACACCAGGCCCCGAGAGCTTGGTACGAGACATTGTCTCAACACCTGCTAGCCAACAGCTTCATCCGAGGAAAAGTGGATGCCACTCTCTTCACCAAAGAAGTCGGCGGACATCTTCTGATAGTTCAAATATACGTGGACGACATCATATTTGGGTCAACAAATGAAAATCTGTGCAAAGATTTTGAAAGAGTTATGAAGAAAAAATTTGAAATGTCATCGATGGGTGAGATGAAATTCTTCTTGGGACTTTAGGTTGATCAACTACCCAAGGGAATATTCATACATCAAACGAAGTACGTTCATGATATCTTAGAGAAATTTGGGATGTCAGGATCTACTCTAGCTTCCACCCCATTAGCAACGAACCATGGGATAAACCCTGATCTCACCGGAGATAAGGTAGATGAAACGTTATATCGTTCCATGATCGGATCGCTGATGTATTTGACTGCTTCAAGACCCGATATTATGTATCCAACCTGCCTCGCAGCAAGATTTCAATCTAATCCGAGAGCTTCGCATATGGTGATTGTGAAAAGGATATTACGCTACCTGAAAGGAACTCCATCGTTGGGGTTGTGGTATCCAAGAGAAGGCGATTTCACGCTCGAAGGGTATTCCGATTTCGATTTCGGATGCTACAAAGTTAACGCTAAATCAACAACAGCGGGGTGCCAGTTTTTTGGACCACGATTGGTCACTTGGCAATGCAAGAAGCAGACCTCTGTAGCTTTATCTACCTGTGAGGCTGAGTATGTATATGCTAGCAGTTGCTGCTCTCAGATCTTGTGGATCCAGCAACAGATGCGTGACTATGGTTTGCAATTTCTTAGCACCCCTATCTTTGTTGATAATGAGACAGGGATAAATATCACTAAAAATCCTGTTCATCACGCTAAAACGAAACACATTGAAATTCGTCATCACTTCATCCGAGATTGTTTCGAGAAGAAGTTGATACGAATTGAGAAAATCCACACTGACGAACAAAAAGCTGATTTACATACCAAAGCTTTTGATAAAACTCGTTTTCAATATTTGTTAGAATTGGACGGTATGAAGCTTTTATCGGTGTTGGAGGAGATTCTTGGCGTTGATGAAGGTACCACTGTAGATGATGATGTTGAGAAGCAATCTGCAATGGTTTGTCAATTTTTTACTTGTTTTGGTATTTAGGGGGAGTATAAGGGTAATATTTTCAGAAAATACAAAAACAGTAAAAATTTCAAAAATCCAAAAACATGAGATATTTCAAAATTAAAAAACAATAGAAAACCAGAAAAGAGCTTGTGTAAAAAGGGAAAATGATAGTACATTGGCTTGACAGTTACGGTATGCTAAATATATGTAAAGTTTAAAAAGTCTTAAACAATCTCGCTGATGATATGCCGATAGGTTTTTACACATTTAGTAGGTTTGTTCAGGATATAAACCTAAATCTTTACTTACTTATTTCGTGGGGAACATTACTTGGATATATAGGTAACCCCTGAAATTTCGTTTGAAAGATCCCTCTTTCTGAGATACTAGGTCTTTATACTCAGTGATATCTGGGGTATTATCCCGGGACTTCTGATTTTGCGGAAGCAATGGCCTAGTCCCCGTATAATACTTTACCGCATGCTTGAAACATAGCACCACTCTCAGCATAAAAAATGATGAAACATTGAAAAATGCCAATCATGTGCTGTTGTAAAAAAGATCCTCTAAAGGGGACACACCTAAAGTCGAAGTCGTCATCTCTCTGATTTTGCGGAAGCAATAGCCTGAGCTCTCACGACCCTCGCAATTCAACCCCTTACAGATATCATTTGTGGTATATTCACCTGTAAGACTGAATATTGGGATTTGGATACGGGAGTATATTCAAGAGGTGGGACACATGAATGAGTTTAAGTTCTTAATACACCTAATCCGTATCTTGGACAGATTGAAAATTGTGTGAGAATTTAAGTGGATCAGTATATCGACAATCTAAGCGAATTGTTTAATTCTGAGTATGTAATTAAAGCTTAACGGTACTTGTAGCTTGTCGAACAGCTGATATGATTCCCGAACTCGCTCACCAAAAATATGTTTGTAAATAGTTTACATTTACTGCATTTTATTTTCTGTATTTCATTTCTAGTTTAGAAACTTTATTCAAAATCCAAAAAGATTTTACATTTCTGCTTTATTTTCTGACAAGCCAAAGTGGAAAGCTGATCTTCAGATTCGCAATTTAAAGCAGATGCAGGAAGTTTCTGAGCTGGAAGATGAGTTAGGAGCTTAACATGTTTAAAACTTATGAAATTGAAAAGTCAAAACAAGTTCATTAATTTGAAACTTGTAAATTTCAGAAAATAGTTTGAACTAGTTTGTACAAAATGTCAGTATGATTTGTCTCAGGTCAACCAAGGTCATTAAATTAGACTTGGTAGACAAATTAAGTTCTCAGGGTCATTAATTTGGACCTGGATACTTAAGTGGATTTTTAAATTCTGACAAAACCAACAAATGAATTCAAATGGTAAGTTTGTATTGAAATTGTCATAATCATAAATCTTATATTTAGGTAGAGATTTTGCAGGTAATAGGTTTGAATTTATGAAAGCAGCTAAGTAAAATCCCAGATAACTAATAGGGTGAGTCTGAAGACTTAAAAGTCAGATACAGTTCCTGAATCTACATTCAAGGGGGAGTTTGAAGGTTGTTAAAGATTCAGATTCTGTGATTCATGCTAGCTGTTGATAGAAGAAGAGAAGATTTGAAGGAAGCATACATTGTTAGACAAATTGGAAAGAGATCAAGACTGAAGACTCGACGCCGAAGACTTCGTCAACATCCAAGGGGGAGTCTGTTGCTGCACAAATGTCTGTTAACTTCGTCTTTATCGAGTCTTGTGTCTAGATAGGATAAACCAGTGCTCAGCAGGTTCAAAACTAGGATTTATGTGTGTTTGTGTGTAATTTCGCTTGAAATGGTCACTGGCTGTTTCAAACGAAATTAGACATGTTAATTCTGCTTGAAATGGCCAGTGCCACTTTCAAGCAAAATCACTCATACTATATATAGCTGAGTTGTGGTTTCATTTGTAACTTTTCCGATTCAGAGCCGAGGTGCTGCCAGTTTGTCAAACAATCTGTAAAAGCTTTGGAATCATTAATAAGAAGATAATTAAGAGGAATCAAGCTGTTACACATCTATTTCTCTGATTCCGCCTTTGAAATAGATCGTAAACTCTTCTGATTGACTCGTTAGGGTCACACATCGATCCAACATTGTGCCTTCGGTCTGAGGCTGTGAGGCCTTTTCTTCAAAAAATTCTTCATTTGATTTTGAAAAAATTTCAGATTCCTGCTCGGAATGAGAACTCGAGCTTTTTACAAACACCTTTTTCTCAACAAACTTCTTGTTTTGAAAGTTTCTTCTTTGATAATTCTTACCACCCTTATAACCACCTGACCATTTGTTTTGATTGTTGTTAGAAAAACGCGGCGGTACAACAGGTTTTTTGTAGTAAGCTTTATCTTTTTCAAAGTTTAATTGCCTTTTGGAATGTTTTAAACCTTTGATCTCAGACACATCAATCTCAACAAGTTTAAACACATTTTCAATTTATCCACATTCACATTTTCTAAAGGAAACTCAAAATCCGAATGCAACTTATCCAATCCCGACATCTTGTACATCACAAGATTAGGTTCTTCATTTAAGTTGTTTTTGGATTTTGATTTCGGAATATATTTGTCCAAAAAACATTCATCATCCTCAGTAGTGTCACTTTCAGACTTTAAAACATTTTCAACCATGCTTTTCACAACTTCAGATTGGACATTATCTTCATCGGAAGATGAAGTGAATGTGACATCAATTGTGTCTGGAAGCTTAACTTCTTTTTCTTCTTCATCATTAACCAACCCGAACTTTTTCTTAGAAAAATTATTCAACACTGGCGGTGGAACCTAATGAAACCCAACCCCAGTTCCATCTGAATAAACATCTTCGCCAGCTTTGTTCTTCCCGATTGGTTTAGGAACGATATGTTGAAGAACAAAACTTGCGGAGTTGTAACTATTGAGTTTCAGATTGATGCGTTCATTCTCAATCTTAGCTTCCTGAAACTGAAGCTTCAACTTAGCAATCTCATACAACTGTTGGTTGATTTGCTCTTCTTTAACCCTAAGAACTCTGGTCAGTTGAAGATTTTTTTTGTTTGTTTTACCATTTCTTTCATCAGAATCTTTTACCATTCGTTTCAGCTTCTCGTGATTTTCTGAGAGTTGACGGTTTTCATGAATTATTTTTTCGTTTTCTTTCCTAATTCTTTCTACGTCAGTTTTATCATTTTCAATTTTCTCAGTTAATTCTTTTAATCTATCATTTGAAGCTTTTAACATTTTGTCACGGTTTAAGATCTGATCTTCAACATCTCTGACTCTTCCTGTCAGTTCTTCAATCTTTTTACCGCTGAGGTAAGCAAGTGTACTACAAACCTTGCAGTCTTTCATGGAATTTTTGCAGTCACTATCAATCTTTGCTTTCTTACCTGAATCATTGGTTGCATCATTCGGACTAACCTTGCTTTTAGACTCAGTTCCAGAACCAGAAACTACCTCTAACTCTTTCGCTGCAAGTGCTTTGTCAGCCATTTGCTTCAGGTTTTCTACGGTGAATTCTTTTGACGTGTCAAGAATCCCGTCATCAACTTTCTTTGGCTGCGATTCTTTTTCTTTTTCTTCAGCTTCTCCTCCTCCCCACCACATTCTCTGTCTTGCTTCTTCTTCTTCAGCAATTTGCTCGGTGAGAGTTTCAACACTGACATAATCTGGATCAATAGCTATGTTTCCGTTGGGATCTAGGTAACATTCTTTATCAGCATCCCACCTATTTGCCTTTTTTGCTTCTTTGTATGTTTGATAAATTTTACTTCTCATGTACTGAGCTTGCATCTTTCTGTTGATGTATTTCACTTCTTCTGTTCTCGAATCTTTGAAAGGAACAATCTTTGTCATGAAAGCATAGCCTACTGCATTTTCTTCTGGTAACACTTCACTCTAATCATATCCCTCATCGTCATGGATAACAGCAAGTGCTCTAGACTTTTCTTTGGGAGTATCTTCTAGCTGCTTCATTCTAGGAGGTTCAGAATTGTTTTGATGGTAAATTGCTCTTTTGTAGTAATCTTCACGAAACGGATTTGCAGTATCATCAGCATATGCATTTCGACATTCTCTTTTAAAATGTCCCTTTTGTTTACATTTAAAGCAAGTGACTTTTGATTTATCAAACCCGAGCTTGGTTGAAGGTCCACCAATAGAATGTCTACCGGTAATCTCCATGAATCTTTGCGCTCTCCTAACCGCACTCGCCATACACCACCTGATATCAATCAACTCCATTTCCTCTGGGTCGATCTGATCATAATCTTCCTTGGTGAGGTTAGTGTTTCAGATCTTTCCCGCTACGAGGCTTTCATAAGATTCTAACACAGATGCCAAAAACACCATTTGCTGCTTGGCGGATTCTTCACTGAAATTCTGTGCATTCTTGAGATCCACAACAATGTTACATTGGAACAGATTCTTTGGAACTGATTGACTTGAAGTAGTTGACAAAGAACCTCCATGATAACCACTGCTTGAACTTTCTTGATTTGACGTGTTAGAACTTTCTGCTGAGAAAGCTGTCTTTGGAGACACAGTATTCGGGATCATACTTCCTTGATAATACAGCTCAACATTCTGTTGATATGAAGAGTTGTTGACTTTGTTCGATTTCCTGATCTCTAACTCATGACTTTCCAATCTTTCGATTAACAGATCAACGTTCAGTTTAGTTGGTTCCACTGTGTTTTTCAGCATCAAAGCAAAATACTGCCAGTCTTTATCATCAGGCAGCGAGTCAAACAGTTTGTCAACCAATTCTTCTTGAGTATACACAATTCCGTGTCTTGCAAGTTCCATCTTCAAATTTCCGAATCTTTCAATCATCTTTGGCACTGATTCGTTTTTCAAACATCCAAACAAATCGAATTCTTTTCTTAAAAATTTCTTTTTGTTTTTAACAATCTCGGCACTACCCACACATTTTACTTTCAGTTTCTCCCATAGATCTTTCGAATTCGTGTATTCAATCAACGATATTATGTCATCCCTCATGGACTGATGAAGTAAAGCAATGCATTTTTGTTCAGCAACGAATCTTTCTACTTCATTATCCGCTATATTTTCATAATCCGATCTTCCCATATCAAAACCATTCTTCATACTTTTCCAACTGAGATATGCAAACGCTTTTAGCCATTCTTCAAACCTTTTAGCCCATCTATTGTATTCCTTAATCGCCATCAGCTTGGGCGGTTTGTTGTATGTGCCATAGACACTTTCTACACTCAAAGCATCAGAAAGAGTTTTCTTCGCACTCGGATTTGGAGCATTTTCATTTATGTTGTTTGATGTATCATCTCATGTGCTTCCTGTGAAAGCAAAAGCGTCACTGAACGGATTCAGAAAATCATCCATCTTTCAAGTACCTGAAACAATCAACAAACACTTAGAAAAATTTTTGGATTATTTAAAACAATTTCAAATGAAATCACTTTCAAGCGAAACAGCTCAAACGAAATGATCCTCAAGCGAAATAGTCTTCACACGAAACACACTTTGGTACGAAATAGCAACTTGGTGCGAAACAGTAGACTTTCAAGAGAAATGACTATTTCGTGCGGAATAGCCAAACGAAATAACCCCCTCCAAACGAAATAACAGTTTTGGTGCGAAATCAAATGTTGTTTTTGTGCGGAATACTGATGACGTCAGCAAATCGGTCACAATTTTGTCCAATTGATCCGGTTTTACGTCTAATTAAGGTCCAATTCTTTCAAGGATTAGTTAAAACAGTGTTTTACGTGATATATGTGAAATTTAGTCCATTTTAACCGTAAAATCTCGTTTAATTTTGAAAAGAATGAGTAGAAGTGAGAAAATCTGATGAAAACAAGCTGAATTGGTATGAACTCTTCGTCCTGAGCTCTGATACCACTTGTTGGATCGTCGTGTGACCCGAATGAGTCAATCAGAAGAGTTTACAATCCATATCAAAGGCGGAATCAATGATATAGACTCGATTACAGCTTGATTCTCCCTAATTATCCTTTTATTACTGATTTCAAAGCTTTACAGATCAGTTGACAAACGGACAGCACCTCGGCTCTGAAATCTCGAACATTACAAATGATGAACCAGGCTCCCCTATATATAGTGTGGGTATTTCGTACGAAATAGGCACAAACCATTTCATGTGAAATAGCATTGATCTATTTTGTATGAAATAGCTTAGGCTATTTCGTGCGAAATAACTCAAACACACACAAACCCTAACTCTAAACCTGCTGAGCACTGGTTTATCCTATCTAGACATTAGACTCGATAAAGACGAAGTTAACAGACATTTATGCACCAACATCCGCGTAGCTTTTCTGCCTATCCCTGGCAGCTTTGAGATGATCACGGATCTGCACGATCTTATCTGTCGTCTCCAGGACTATATCAGGTCCTTTTAATTGGACATCTCCAACTTCCTCCCAACAAACTGGCGTTCTGCACTTCCTTCCATACAAAGCTTCAAAAGGTGCTGCTTGAATACTCGTATGATAGCTATTATTGTACGAAAATTCAATCAACGGAAGATGGTCATCCCAACTCCCTCCTAAATCAATAACACAAGCCCTGAGCATATCTTCGAGTGTTTGTATCGTACGCTCGCTTTGGCCATCCTTTGAGGATGATAAGCAGTGTTGAAGTTTAATCGAGTGCCTAAAGATTGCTGAAAGCTTTTCCAAAAATGCGATGTGTATCTTGTATCCCTATTGTTGATCCCAGTACGGGCTCAAAACAACTTCTTTTCACGTAATATGGCAAGTGGTTTCAGTAAAAGTGAAAAAGATGTGCGGAAATGGAAATCAGACTTTCAAGAAACAAGACCTACAGAATTATCAAGTTTATATCACTTTGAAACAAAATGGTTTACAAGGTGATCGTAAGATTATTATCTAGTACAAACGAATCTTGAATTCTGTGGGTGAGAGGGCAATGGAGTTTGGATGTATGTATGAATGCTAAGCTTCAAACTCACTTTGCTTCTCCTGGTTGAGCCTTCTATTTATAGACGGCTTGGTGCATGAATAAACAATAGTTTATTCATGCAATAATTCCTGCAAAAATTAGCCAATTGACATATTCATTGATTCCAACGTTCAAGTTGCCTTTTTCATCATGATATCAATTAATGTCAACTTGCTTCGGTAAGTGTGGCAGGACAGAGACAATTTCAGACAAGTGGGTATTTTATCAGAATTCTGATAAACCACTTCATCAGAAATTCTGATGAACAAATCATCAGAAAGTTCTTTGATGATCAGAATTGTTAGATACTGATGATATTTCATCAGAAATATCATCAGATCCATCAGAAATGACCTTTTCTGATAATCCAATTTAGCTCTTGATCAACTTGTGATTCTTTGAAGTAGATGCTATGTATTCCGGTTGTCCCATCTGATCTTCTTTTTCTAGTTCGTGATCTTCAGGACTGTGATCTCTTCATAGATCAAGTTGATTGTGATTTTCTTCAATACTTACAAATAAAGTTTCCTAACAGTTTCCCCCTAAGTATTGTAAGAAAATAAACTACCTCTATATCAAACATAAATAACTTTCTTTGAAAGAGAAATTCAAAAACAACTAAGTTCAGAAACATTGAACATGGTCAAACTGACCATAAATCAGACAAATTTAAAGCTTTGTTTAAAAACAGGAATTTAATCTTATCAATTCATTAGTTGATCTTCACACCACTTCTGTATTTGTCTCCTGGTTTCAGTCTTTTCTTGTGATCAATTGCCTTTTGAGTTACTTTGTACATCTCTTTATACCATCCTCTTGCTTCCATCCAATTTTCAATGCACTCTTTAATTGTTTTTCTCAGCTTTTCATTATTCTTTCCCTTCTTTTTGAGCTGCTCTTGTTTTTCATTCATGTAGTTCCTTATATACTTTAGTGTTTGATTTGAATACCTGCATATTTCACTGATTCTGAACAGAGCTTTCTCTTCATTAGCATCTTTGAATACTACACACATTTCTGGTTGATCAAAGATTGCTCCTGTTCTTATTGGTTTAGAAGTAATTTCAGCTGGAATTGAAGTGTTCGGAGGAGGTATTAGCACTTTGTTGTTATACTCAAAATTGATACATAGATCAAAGTCAGCAAGTGCAGCCCTTTTGTATAATTTTGCTCCTGCTCTTTTGAGACTTTCAAGTGCTCTTCTGATTATAACTGAACTACCTTTCATTTCATCAATAATATTCTTCATTTTGACTATTCCCAATGGGTGAATATTATCAGCCAGATCTGCATCAGTAACCTTTTGTTGATTGTTATCTTTTCTGATCAAGGTATACTTGTTTTGTGCTTCATTGCCTAGGATGCCTCCTCCAGTGGTCATTGTATCAATTCTTTCAATTGATATAATTGGATTGGTCATGTGCTTGTGTAAAATTTCCCAACCTCCATTGTTTCTGTTTTCAATAATACCTTTGCTTAGTGGAGAGAGTGGTCTCTTTGGGTTGTCTTCTGGACCTTTCCAATAGTAATTCTTTAGATGTTCTTCAGGGTACATGATAGTGTGTAAATCACCTTTCACCACATCCATTTCTCTGATGTTCCCTTCTGAATCTTCTATCATTTCTTTTCTTGGCCTTTTTGAGGAAGTCACTTCATGTTCCATTCTTCTCTTTTCTTTTGTATCCATCATTATACTTAATTCTGTTTCTCCTGTGATAGTTGTAGAAGATGGTTGTATTGGAATATGATCTTTTTGTTGTATCCTTGACGTGTCTGGCTTTGAGACATTTGGTGGAGGACCCATGAGTATCTTTTGTTTATCTTGAGGTGGACCCATGGACTGCTTCTGTTTTTTGAGCTGTTGAGATTTCCGTTTGTTTGGTTTGACCTTGTTGAATGGTTTCTGATTGTTGTTGAGGAGTTTCTGATCTTCTTGCTTGTCGTTCTGGTGGAATTGGAGCTTTCAGTTCATGAAGATCAATATTTGCTAGTCTGGCAACATTATACTCTAATCTCTTAACTAACAGATGAACATTAGTAAGAGCTTGAGTATTTGTTTCCTCTTGTTTCTTCATCTTCTGAAACTCCTGATCTTCTTGATTTCTTTGTGCAGCTAATTCCATCAATAGTTTCTCAAAAGCGTCAGTCATGCTGCTGTTGTTAGCTCTGAGGAACTGTATTTCTTCAAGAAGCTTCCCTGATCTTGAGCTTTCTCCTGCAGTTGCAACCTCAGCCATCTTTTTCTTGATATCATGCAGTTCCTTAAGAGCTTTCTCAATTTCTGATGAGCTTTCTTTGTTTTCTGATGACTTTTGCAATTTGTTGAGGGCTGCAGTATTGTCTTCAGTTTTGCTTCTGCACAGCTTTGACAGTTTCTGACAAAAACTTGATATCTGACTTTTAATTTCTGATTTCTTCTAATATCAGATCAAGCTTTTCTTCTGTTGCTGTTTTCTCAGTAGCAGCTCTATCTTCAGGTTCTTTTTGAAATTGTTTAGGTGACATAGAATGATGTTCTTGGGAAATTGAAAAAACAACAGATGTTTCTCTTCTAACTCCAGCAGAAAACACATTCTCTGCTGTTTTGAGGTTAAGAGGATTGGAAGAATCCAAATTTCCTATATCCTCACCAGAAAATTGAAACAAATTCAAGTTCTGGATTTCCTCATATCCTTGAACCTTTTCAGGTTCTCCATGAGTTGTTGAGAAACTCTTAGTTTTCTCATCCAGGTTTCCTTGATCAGCAGGCTGATCTCCACCTGTTGTCACCACATTTTCCTCCTCAGAATCTGATTCAGAAAATGAGTTTTTGGTTTTACTCACATCTTGTTTTGAAGAAATAGTATCTCTAAGTAAGATTTCATGTTTTCCTTGAATTGATTCATCAGAATCATTCTCAGAATCATAAAATATGTTTATTTTAGACTGTTGTGCACCTGTTTCTCCAATGTGTGAGTCTTCAGCATGATGTTCTTCAGCCACAGGACTCATATTTACATATTTATCAGCTGAATGAGGATTAGATTCATCCTGCTGTTCCATTCTTGGTGTGCTTAACTCCTGTGCATCATGCTCCGTAGGGGACACTTGTTCAAAAACTCCTTTGCTATCTGACTTTTTGTTCAACATTTTCAGGTATTCTGCTATGTATGGTGATTCTTCTGGTATCAGATTCATCATATTTTCTGTCAGAGCAGGTACATCATAATCTGACTTCCAAGACCCTGCAGCATTCCAAGGTTTCATAATTTCTGTCTTCCACATATTTCTTGATGCTGGAATTTCCATATTTCTTTTCAAAAATGCATCAGAAATTATGATAGATAGAAATCTTGGAAAGGGTAGATGTGAATCTATTCTTCCAACTTTAGTCAGAATTGATCTTCTGATCAGAATAAATATTTCTGCTCCATAATCAATGTTCAATCCATTAATGAGACTGAACATGATTGTTAGAATGTTCATATTTATCTGATCTGTACCTCCAATTTTTGACGATAGACACTTGTTCAGAATTTCCATTAGAACTTGCCAGAAGGCAGGTAGCTTGTTTCTCTTGAATTCATTGATTCTTGAAATCTTTGTTTTGTAACCCATTACAGCATCAAGTTGTGAAAACATATCTTCTCTTTCTGGTGACTTTTCAAAGTTCTGATGTAAGGGTAGCTCCAAACATTCCCTTATCTTTTCTGGTGAAATTTTAATAAAGATATTTCCCCATACATGTGCTGTTAGCTCAGTTTGACTTGAGATTTTGAGAGTTTTTACAACTTGTTGTATGAGTTCTTGTGGTACCTCTCTGATCTTAGTAAGAGCTTGAGCTAACGGGCATCTGGTTAGAAATTCAATGAGAAAATGACACTTCATATCATACTCTTCGATGTTATCATTCATTGCTTCATTGTTGCTTTTTAATGGAAGAAATTCATCTTCAGTGATGAAAGGAACTGAGTGTTCAATTTGTGGTATGTTGATGCTGATAGCAGCCATTGAGAATTTGGGTTATGTTTTCGGAAAAAGGGTTTTAGGGTTTTGAATTTGAAGGTTGGAGATGGAAGGCTCTGTTTTTGAATGAGGTGTTTCTAGGGTGTATAGGCAGAGCTTTTTGAGTGTTTGTCGTGGGTTGTTTGAGTTCAAGGTGATTAATGACACCTTTATGATGTTTTAATCTTTTAAAGAAAACAACCGTTTTTGAAAAACCTTTGATTTATCTCTAATTTAATGTATATCCTTTTAAAGAAACTTAGAGACTTCAAAGTTTTTTTTTTTTTTGCAGATAAACACTAGTTTCCAACTTGCACCTTTTCTCTATGTGGGACCCCTTTTTGTTTAAAAGGTCCAATCGTAACCTTTTGTGTGTCTCCCCATGTATTTCTCAATATATATATATAAGAAATATATATATATATATATATATATTGAGATGAGAGGAAATTGGTAGAGTTCTGAGATTTTACTTACATTGTAGTCTTGCTGTTCTGAACTCCACACCTTTGATCTGATATACCGAAGGTATATATTTTTTTTCATATAGCTTGTTCCAGTCCTCAGAAAAATTTTGAAAGAAACTTATTCTCAAAATTTTAGATTTTCATAAGTTTCATTAAATCTGGTTAAAACAAATTGATTTTCTGATTTGTTATCAGAATTTTTACAATTTTTCTGATGAATGATCAGTTTTTCTGATTGATTATCAGAATTTTTGTGAGTTCTATTGGTTTCACTCAGTACTCATGTGTGATCCATCAGATTTTCTTTGTTTTTATCAGTCATGTTATGTTAGTTCCCCCTAGATCTATTTACCAAAAAGAAATAAGAATTTTTTTTTAAAACAAACTTGTTAAAAGAGAAACAAAACATTAACAAAAACATCTATTCCTCCTCCTCTTCTAATACGTTGTACATGCACTTCACATATAACCAAAGGCTGGTTACCCGACCAGTGTGATTTGTTGATGGCGTCAAGGTGACTTCACTAATGTTTTCTTGAAGTACTAGCTCGGCTCTTGGATAGCAACTTCTCACTCCTCCAAAGTCCAGCTGACTAGTGATCACCTTGGTTACGAATCGAGGGTAGATCAGAAAGGGTTGACGGTCGTGGATGTTTGCTTCTAGGTCTCTCATGAGAAACTTAGCATAATTGTAAGGTTTTTCCTGTATCACAGCATGCACCACTTCCATCATCTTATTAGACAGCTCATTGAAGTGTCCAATCTTCTTGGAGAAGCAGACACTTAGCTGTGTTACCAAAAACTGGAAAGGTGGTATAAAACCAGATTTGGTAACAGCCCTTGATGAGTTGAGTGTATGATAGCCCATTTCAGTCAAGGTTTGTTGCACATTTGCTTTTTCCAGAAGTTTGAGTTCATGATCATCACCCAGTTTGAGGACATTTCTGATTGTTTCCTCTTTCAGGGTAATTTTTACTCCCATAACCTCACTTTCAATCCACATGGAAGTACCACCAAAGATGATTTGAGAGTTCCACCAAAACTCTTGGAAAAGTTTTGGATAAATGGTGACATGTGATGATACAGCAAAGCCCAGAGGACTTCGCATGATCATATTGTACACAAACCTGCAGTCCTCCCATACAGGTTCTTCCAAGTTGGATCTTAATCTAAGATTGTGAAGTCTGTGAAACAGAAGAGGAAATTGAGTGGCTTTCATCATTTTTGGGCGACCCATTTTTGATAAGGAAAGAAAGTTCTGTCAAAGGACTTTTGAAGAGATGATTTTTGTGAAAAATGTTCTTTTCAAGTTGTTAATATTTATAGATGAAAGTGATATTAACAGCCAACTTTTTTCTCTTCAATTAAGAAGATATCTGTCCCAGTGAATGTAACAGTGAATGTAACAGTGAATATGACAGTCTACTAAGCCCCATGTGTGAGTGAGCATTAAATGACTAGGCGGCTATTTACATAGCTCCTCATGATTCTAGTGCCTACGTGTCACACATAAGTTCCTTATGAAAAAAAGACGTTGCATGCATGCAAGAAATTCAATAAAAAAATTTGAGACGGTTGATTATCACAGCTGTATGGAACTTCATCGGTATGCATGTTACTTTTCCCCCTTTTTGTTTTTTTAATTAAAAATAAAACAAAACAAAACAAAAAAAACACGAAAATAAGTAATTACAATATGTGGAATGTGCATGAGGATGTATTTTTACAAATTATCCTGATGTTTCAACATAATTTCTGATTTTATGTCAGAACTTCTGGTGCTTTCACCAGATATCCTGATATTTCTTCAGATTATCTGATAAAATATCATTTATTGATAGTTCATCAGATTTTCTTGTGTTCCATCAGATTGATGGATTGTTTTATCAGAAAGTAGTTGATTTGTTCTATGAATATTAGAATTTTGATTTTCAACAAGTTGGACTTCAATTTGTGTTTTTGTGTTTTCTGAGAAATCTTCATCATTTAGATTAACCATGCCTAGTTTGCTGATTAAAAAATTGTGTCTCTTTTCATCAAGAGGTTTTGTAAAGATATCAACAATTTGAGTTTCAGTTGGAACAAAATACATTTCAATGTTACCTTTCTCCACATGATCTTTTATGAAGTGGTATCTGACATCTATGTGTTTGGTTCTTGAGTGATGAACTGGATTTTCTGTTATAGCAATGGCACTCTTTGAGTCACATAGAATTGGAATTCTTGTCAGAGTTACTCCATAATCTTTTAGTTGAGTTTGCATCCACAGCACTTGTGAACAGCAACTTGCTGCTGCTACATATTCTGATTCTGCTGTTGATGTGGCAACACAGTTTTGTTTCTTGCTCGCCCAACATACTAATTTTTCTCCCAAGAGTTGACAGGCACCAGATGTGCTTTTCCTGTCAATTTTGCACCCTGCATAATCTGCATCTGTGTATGCAATTAATTCAAGGTTTGTATCCTTAGGATACCAGAGACCAATTTCTGATGTGCCTTTGAGATATTTAAAAACCCTTTTTACAGCTTTTAGATGGGATTCTTTGGGATCACATTGATATCTGGCCAGAAAGCATGTTGCAAACATGATATCTGGTCAGCTTGCAGTTAACTAAAACAGTGATCCTATCATCCCTCTATAGGTTTTAATATCAACACTTATACCATTTTTGTCAGAATCTAACTTGTTCCCTGTTGCCATGGGAGTTTTTGAAACAGAGCAGTTTTCAAGTGAGTATTTTTGTAGAATTATTTTCACATATTTTGATTGACTAAAAAATATTCCATCAATTCTTTGTTTTACCTGCAACCCTAAGAAAAAGGTTAACTCACCCATCATACTCATTTCAAAGTGGCTGGTCATCAATTTTTGAAATTTGTGTCACACCCCGACCACGTAGGACAACCAAACGTGGCAGAAACGTCGGGGAGTGTTGTAACAGAATCATTGTTTCATAACACATGGAAATTGAAATATTGTTTTATTGATTAAAGTAGTTACAATGTCTTGACAATCAAAGAAACATAACATAAATAACTAGTCTTGCATCTTTTATTGTCGCTAAGGCCCAAGTCCGCCTAAGTGTATCTTGATAAATCATATGCATCATATCCTGAAACACATGTGAAAATAGGTACGTCAGCATAAAAATGCATGTGAGATACATAGGTTTATGAAAATAGGATTCATGACTTATTGTTTAAGAAAATGTTTAGTCATGAACCCTGTAATTTGCTTTGTCTTGTAAATCATTTGAAAAATGATAAGATCAGATGATATGTATAAATAAATGTAAGGTTAAATGAATAACCATGTAAGATGCGTTTGTATAAGATAAGTTGTTTGTAAAACAATGTATTGTGAAAAGTATGTTATTTGTATAAAATGTTATATGTCAAAATTGAAATGATTCAAATAACGCTACGATATGTAATACCATACAAACACTTATATATAGGAAGTACCAGCGGCGTATCCACCATGCTTGTATCATATTACACACGCCTCGTTACTTAAATCACTTACTCAAACCAACCCAACAATGTAAGATGTCTATGTTTAAACCAATTGTCAAATGTATTGAATAATATGCCAAAATGTTTATGTCAAGATGTAAATCATGCAACGTATAACCAATGTTGAAAATGTTTATGTGTCAAATGTAAATCATGTAATGTATAACCAATGTCGAAAATGTTTATGTGTCAAATGTAAATCATGTAATGTGTAACCAAAATGATATGTATGGCTAGTGAAATGCATCAACTAAACCATAGGTGAAATGCACAAAACAAAGTATTGAAGTAAAACTTGGTTTAAATCAAAGTTATGTTTTGTGTAGTAAATGCATGCTATACTGATATAGACATTTATGCGGTATTGTGAAAATTCATACATCCAAGCCTTGCGACAGTCGGATAACCCTTTTAGTAAAGGTTATCAAAAGAATTGTATTCGGATTCGGTCATTCCTTCCATCCAAACAAACCCGAGATTACAGGAATGGGATTTGTCAAGTCCTATGGTACCACTACCTACTACCGAGCGGCATGATCGGTGTTAATGAATGTATAGTATAGTTTAAACAAACCAAATGTCATACCAAAATGTAAGCATATGATGAATAAGAAATGTACTAAGTATGCTAAGTTAACATACAAAGCAGAAAAGTCATGTAAATCAATGTGCTAGCATGCTATCAGTTAACATACATAGCAGAAATGTAATGTAGAACCATGTACTAAGTATGCACACAATGGACATACATAGCATAAAATGTAATGAAATCATGTACTATAATGTACTAATGAACGTAGGAAGTATATGATGTGAAAACAGGAAAGCATGAAAGTAACAAGTAGGCACATGTGTTTCACCCCAAAACAGTTTGAAAACAGTAAAAGAGGGGTCTATGTACTCACTTGAGATTGCTTAGTAGTCCTTGAGTAACAACCAAACAATGCTAGAGATCGCGGACATCAAACGGCACCTAATATAGGTAACTATGTTAATAAACCGGACCTAAATCGGAGGATTTAGATAGAATGAGGGTTCGTAAACCAAACGAGTATAGAGACTTGTGTCATATGGTTTAACAAAGCCTACATACTAAATGAAACCTAACCTAATTGCTTTCGACCCATCGCGACCCATTAAGGTAGCTTATGCTACTTTAACGCGTCGTGCGCGCAAAAGCGCACTCGAGACGTCTAACTAGCCCTATGACAAGTGTTATATGCCTAAACATGTTACATAATCAGTTAAGTGATGAAAGTTTAGGTTACATATGCTTAATTACCAATTACACATAAAAAGGGTATTTTGGTAATTTACCTAAGGCATATAAACTACCTATCATACAACTACTTAAACGTCGTGACCATAAGGTATAACCTCGGAAGGTTATTCCCTATATACTATGGTCACCTAATGTATTTGGTCGGATCCTAATGATCGACCAAATGGGTCGGGTTCGAAAGTATAAGCGATTGTTTAGATCGCTTACCTTACGACCCTAGACAACGTGGTAATCAGTAGGCATAGTCCCAAGGGACTATAACCACCGTGATTACAATCACGTTGCGAAGTTCATACGAACTTCGCATTGACCATAAACTGGTCAACGCAGAAAGTCAAACAAAGTTTGACTTTCAGACTCGAAAAGACTCGAAAAGCAATAAAAGAACGAAAGAATACTTACGAAGGGTCCCCGAATGCTAACCTCGATCCAAGTAGCTCAGGTATGAAACAATGGTTTCAACTTAGAGCTTCTCAAATCAAGATTCTAGTGGGTTTTGAAGCAAATGGGGGTGGGGTATTTATAGGATTCGTAGAGCCGTTAAGATCGTTCCTCGTTAACCGTGATCCAATCTCAACCCTCCACCTCAAAACCCTGGTTTTAGAAAACCATTTGAGCCCATGGTATTGCCCAAAACCATGTGCGAAAGTGGAATGGACCCGATTCGATGTTTCTGCAAAGTTTCTGTCCAGACAAGGCAGTCGCGTAGCACCACTGGTAAAGGCCTTAGTGCTCGCGCTACGCCACTGCCTACCAGTTTCAGCAAAGTTTCAAAAATGGCAGAAATGGTCCCTGCATCCCGTTTAAGCTATTTTCGATGCGTTTGAACCCCGTTAACCTCATTTCAAGGCTCTAAAATGAAGTTAAAGCATAGGGAACTCAAAACATGCTCAAAAATATCTCGGATGTCGGTTCGTTTGGTCGTACGATCGCGATGTTCGGTTAATTACGACGGAATGCGCATAAGCGCGAAAAACGATCCAAATGACGCGACGAATGGATTTTTCTTATGCCAAACACTAAAATAAAATGTTTTAGTGCTTACATAAATTTTTGGATGTCCGGATGTATTCAGAACGTGAGTTATGCGCAAAAGTGCAAACTTGTGCACTTTTTGACACTTTTAGTCCCTGAATGACCCAAAAGTTTATTTTAGCACACCGAACCCCTCAAAGCCTATTTCTAAGCTATATAAAGGATATTTATGGTATGTTTAACTTATGGTCATGTTTCGGAATGTCTGTTACAGTTCAAATTGGCATACTTTCGCAGTTTGTCAAATTTAGTCCTTGTAAGCGATTTAACTCGATTTTGCCATACCAAAGCCTTCAAAACTTATTTCTAAGTTACGTAAAGGTTATTTAAGGTATGTTAAGCCAATGTCACTATTCCGGAGTGTTTGTTGCATTAAACTGGTTATATTTACGCATCGGTGCGCGTATAACCTTCCAGAAAGCGATTTAGAGTTTGGAATTGAACAAAAATTTGATATGTGCAAATGATACACATATTTATACAAATCCCAAGTATGAAATACAATATTTCATTGGTTTGGTATTTGTTTGATGGTCGCAGTGACCCAGGTGTCACAGTCTCCCCTACTTTAGGAAATTTCGTCCCGAAATTTATTTAGAGGAAACTTGTGAGAGCTTGAAACATGAAGTTGAAATGATCGAACAACATTGGTTAGGGTTCTGAACTTCTAGTAACTTTAATAACATCATGATTGCAATGTAAGAGGGATACTTATATACCAGTATATAAAGCGTCATTGGTGCGTCCACCGTACCTCCATTACATCGTTCTCATTTCGTTATTGTTGTCACTATCGGTTCTTACACATAATAAATCTTACTGTGGTTACCGTGCACTGAATCTCATAATTATGTACGCGTCCATAATTTGACAATTCCTTGCATAGTTCACACAGTCTATTTTATATTGTGTAGGGTAAAACCAAATGAACAATCCTGTGATGAGTGTGACTAGACCGCCATAGAGTCCTTTTAATTAAATCAATATATGATCTAAATAGACTATCAGGGAGTCTGTTCAGCTACATCACTAGATGTCGTTCTTTAACCAAATTGTGAATCAATCTTTTTGACTAGACCACTAAAGGGTCTTTTATGAATCATGGAATAGTACTATATAATCCAAGGGTCTTAACTATTACATAGAAGCCCATTTAGGATTTAAGGTAGTACCTTTTGAATATCCTGCTACGAATCCCTCATATGAAGATATGAAAGATCCTGCGAGGATTTGGATAACGAATATCCAGAGTATAAAAACACAAAATGCATAAAAGAAAACATAAGATGAATAAACACATAGTCACATAACCACAAAATTGTTTATTAATTTGTCTTGTTAATTGCGTACATGCATTTAAAGCACACTAGGAATCCATTCCGTGGATTTCATTTGGTACTTTAAACGGTATCAAGAATCTAACTATAAAGATAGAAAGATTTTTGAAGAGAAAATTTGATTTCGATTATAAGGAACCGAAACGTTCGAATTTAGGTACATAAGGAATCCAATTAAGGACTCTGATTTGAATGATAATCATCCACAAGGGTCTAATTGTGAAGATAAAAAGATCCCATGTGGATTTTTAGAAGTTGAAGATGTTTGAAATCTTGCACTGGATTTGCTTACGTCAAAACATGAAGTAAAAATGCTTATAAAGTTGAGATGCTAGATATGTCAAGGCGACATATGAAGCAGAATTTGAAGGTCAAGTCAATGTATGAAGAAAAAATATTTTTGGAAAGCTATGCATGGGGTTCTAAAAATGTGTTCAATGTTTTTGAAACCTTATATATAATACTTTTTGAAATCATAAAGTAGGTGTACTAGGTAAGTATATTTATAAAATGTTTTAAAATCATGCGAGATGAATTTTGAAATTATGTATAAGGTTTTTGAAAGACATGGATGATGCTTTTCGAAATCATGCACTTGATAAGAAAATGTACCGCGTTAATATTGTTTTCAGACTATATGAAACATTTTGAAATTATGAAGGTTGTTTTTGAAAACATAGCCAATGTTTTTGAAATAACATAGACTATGCATTTGAAAAAAAAAATTGTTTTCAAACTATATGAAATGTTTTGAGATCATGAAGATTGTTTTTGAAATACTCGTACTGTGTATGTTGAAAAATCAAAACGTAATGGGTATGAGATTTGAAAATACCCTTAGTTATCTAACCAAGGATTCAAAGGCACAGATGTGCAGGAGCATGATTACTCAAAATGTCACTTTATTTTTTTTTTTATACTTCGTATCTTAGAATGAAACGAGTACTTAAAATTTTCGAGGGAATCATGAGCGATCATTTGAAAGAGAGAAATCACAAAAGTAGTTTGCAAGGTACATAGTTTCTTGATGTAGGTATCATAGGAAAAGTCATACACACATGTAATTATACTTGTGTATCAGAATTGCGAACAACAACTTTTATTTATGAACAAGACATATTGTTTCACAATACACGAGAACAAAAGAAACAAAGGCATAAGACAGCAACATCCTTTGTTCAGCCGAATGCTCATCCAAGGGTTGGATTTGCACTGACAATCTTCGGGCAGTTGTTCCTGATATGGCTTGTCTCGCCACAGTTGTAGCACGTTCCAGGCGGAAAGCGAGCTTGACTAGGGTTGACTTGGAGTTGGGTAGCAGCAAGGTTTATAGCAGCTTTGTTTTGGATAGCAAAGCGGCATGTGTTGACCAAATGTCCCCTCCGTCCACAGTAGGTACATTTGGAGCAGGGTATGAGGTTTGAATGATGACGGTTGCATCGTTTGCACAAAGGGGCAGTTCCTATGTATGGCTTCCTAGCTGGTGGCCTTGCCACATGGCTAGGTCCCGTTTGATTAGGTGTAACCGTTGCGGGTTTCCTTGAAGCCTTACGCTTCCTTGATTTTGGTGCTAGCTTGACTTCTGCTTCCTTTGGTGGCTCTTGAGTGGCTTCATTGTTGAGAAGAGAGGCTTCATTGTTGAGACGAGCCATGGCAATGCCTAAATCCACAGTCTTCTGAATCACTTCGCCTATTTGCTGGGCAAATTTGGCTGTTCGCCCGGACATTTGACCAGTGCTGAGAGGAATAGACATTCTAGAAGAAAATGAAAGATATAGGAAGAAACAAGTGAAAGATTATTGGACAAATAAAACAAAATGACAACGCATAGAAATTGCGATCATTTGTTTGTTACCTAAGGCAAACAAATGAGACGGTGACTAATCAAAGTAAACAGGTCTTATTAATGTATCACTGAAGACATGCTCGCCTATAAGTGAACACTCATCCCAAGAATTCCCAGGTAAGCACAACTGGTCTCGCGTCTGATGAGATATATACGAAGTGCTTGCCTAGACAGAAAACCCAGAATACAGGCATTCACCCTTCCAGTTTGCATATGTTCACATTATAAGACCCAAACTTTGACGAGATTTTGAAAATTCAAAGGGGTTCAAAACCATATAACAGAGAGTTCAAAACCTTACAATAGAGGGTTCAAAACCTAGCAATCAATCATCCTAGAACAGATGATTAGTTTTCAAAGCGGTTTGGAAATTTATGTTCTTGTTGAGGTCGTCGCCTAAGGATAGGTGACAGTATTGTTTTATGACTAAACGCAAGTAAACTCGCGTTAGGGTCCTAGGAAGGTTATAGACTAGGTCAAAGTATTACTAATAACCTAATTCCCTATAACCATGAGCTCTCATACCAAATTTTCTGTCACACCCCGACCACGTAGGACAACCAAACGTGGCGGAAACGTCGGGGAGTGTTGTAACAGAATCATTGTTTCATAACACATGGAAATTGAAATATTGTTTTATTGATTAAAGTAGTTACAATGTCTTGACAATCAAAGAAACATAACATAAATAACTAGTCTTGCATATTTTATTGTCGCTAAGGCCCAAGTCCGCCTAAGTGTATCTTGATAAATCCTATGCATCATATCCTGAAACACATGTGAAAATAGGTATGTCAGCATAAAAATGCCTGTGAGATACATAGGTTTATGAAAATAGGATTCATGACTTATTGTTTAAGAAAATGTTTAGTCATGAACCCTGTAATTTGCTTTGTCTTGTAAATCATTTGAAAAACGATAAGATCAGATGATATGTATAAATAAATGTAAGGTTAAATGAATAACCATGTAAGATGAGTTTGTATAAGATAAGTTGTTTGTAAAACAATGTATTGTGAAAAGTATGTTATTTGTATAAAATGTTATATGTCAAAATTGAAATGATTCAAATAACGCTACGATATGTAATACCATACAAACACTTATATATAGGAAGTACCAGCGGCGTATCCACCATGCTTGTATCATATTACACACGCCTCGTTACTTAAATCACTTACTCAAACCAACCCAACAATGTAAGATGTCTATGTTTAAACCAATTGTCAAATGTATTGAATAATATGCCAAAATGTTTATGTCAAGATGTAAATCATGCAACGTATAACCAATGTTGAAAATGTTTATGTGTCAAATGTAAATCATGTAATGTATAACCAATGTCGAAAATGTTTATGTGTCAAATGTAAATCATGTAATGTGTAACCAAAATGATATGTATGGCTAGTGAAATGCATCAACTAAACCATAGGTGAAATGCACAAAACAAAGTATTGAAGTAAAACTTGGTTTAAATCAAAGTTATGTTTTGTGTAGTAAATGCATGCTATACTGATATAGACATTTATGCGGTATTGTGAAAATTCATACATCCAAGCCTTGCGACAGTCGGATAACCCTTTTAGTAAAGGTTATCAAAAGAATTGTATTCGGATTCGGTCATTCCTTCCATCCAAACAAACCCGAGATTACAGGAATGGGATTTGTCAAGTCCTATGGTACCACTACCTACTACCGAGCGGCATGATCGGTGTTAATGAATGTATAGTATAGTTTAAACAAACCAAATGTCATACCAAAATGTAAGCATATGATGAATAAGAAATGTACTAAGTATGCTAAGTTAACATACAAAGCAGAAAAGTCATGTAAATCAATGTGCTAGCATGCTATCAGTTAACATACATAGCAGAAATGTAATGTAGAACCATGTACTAAGTATGCACACAATGGACATACATAGCATAAAATGTAATGAAATCATGTACTATAATGTACTAATGAACGTAGGAAGTATATGATGTGAAAACAGGAAAGCATGAAAGTAACAAGTAGGCACATGTGTTTCACCCCAAAACAGTTTGAAAACAGTAAAAGAGGGGTCTATGTACTCACTTGAGATTGCTTAGTAGTCCTTGAGTAACAACCAAACAATGCTAGAGATCGCGGACATCAAACGGCACCTAATATAGGTAACTATGTTAATAAACCGGACCTAAATCGGAGGATTTAGATAGAATGAGGGTTCGTAAACCAAACGAGTATAGAGACTTGTGTCATATGGTTTAACAAAGCCTACATACTAAATGAAACCTAACCTAAGTGCTTTCGACCCATCGCGACCCATTAAGGTAGCTTATGCTACTTTAACGCATCGTGCGCGCAAAAGCGCACTCGAGACGTCTAACTAGCCCTATGACAAGTGTTATATGCCTAAACATGTTACATAATCAGTTAAGTGATGAAAGTTTAGGTTACATATGCTTAATTACCAATTACACATAAAAAGGGTATTTTGGTAATTTACCTAAGGCATATAAACTACCTATCATACAACTACTTAAACGTCGTGACCATAAGGTATAACCTTGGAAGGTTATTCCCTATATACTATGGTCACCTAATGTATTTGGTCGGATCCTAATGATCGACCAAATGGGTCGGGTTCGAAAGTATAAGCGATTGTTTAGATCGCTTACCTTACGACCCTAGACAACGTGGTAATCAGTAGGCATAGTCCCAAGGGACTATAACCACCGTGATTACAATCACGTTGCGAAGTTCATACGAACTTCGCATTGACCATAAACTGGTCAACGCAGAAAGTCAAACAAAGTTTGACTTTCAGACTCGAAAAGACTCGAAAAGCAATAAAAGAACGAAAGAATACTTACGAAGGGTCCCCGAATGCTAACCTCGATCCAAGTAGCTCAGGTATGAAACAATGGTTTCAACTTAGAGCTTCTCAAATCAAGATTCTAGTGGGTTTTGAAGAAAATGGGGGTGGGGTATTTATAGGATTCGTAGAGCCGTTAAGATCGTTCCTCGTTAACCGTGATCCAATCTCAACCCTCCACCTCAAAACCCTGGTTTTAGAAAACCATTTGAGCCCATGGTATTGCCCAAAACCATGTGCGAAAGTGGAATGGACCCGATTCGATGTTTCTGCAAAGTTTCTATCTAGAAAAGGCAGTCGCGTAGCGCCACTGGTAAAGGCCTTAGTGCTCGCGCTACGCCACTGCCTACCAGTTTCAGCAAAGTTTCAAAAATGGCAGAAATGGTCCCTGCAGCCCATTTAAGCTATTTTCGATGCGTTTGAACCCCGTTAACCTCATTTCAAGGCTCTAAAATGAAGTTAAAGCATAGGGAACTCAAAACATGCTCAAAAATATCTCGGATGTCGGTTCGTTTGGTTGTACGATCGCGATGTTCGGTTAATTACGACGGAATGCGCATAAGCGCGAAAAACGATCCAAATGACGCGACGAATGGATTTTTCTTATGCCAAACACTAAAATAAAATGTTTTAGTGCTTACATAAATTTTTGGATGTCCGGATGTATTCAGAACGTGAATTATGCGCAAAAGTGCAAACTTGTGCACTTTTTGACACTTTTAGTCCCTGAATGACCCAAAAGTTTATTTTAGCACACCGAACCCCTCAAAGCCTATTTCTAAGCTATATAAAGGATATTTATGGTATGTTTAACTTATGGTCATGTTCCGGAATGTCTGTTACAGTTCAAATTGGCATACTTTCGCAGTTTGTCAAATTTAGTCCCTGTAAGCGATTTAACTCGATTTTGCCATACCAAAGCCTTCAAAACTTATTTCTAAGTTATGTAAAGGTTATTTAAGGTATGTTAAGACAATGTCACTATTCCAGAGTGTTTGTTGCATTAAACTGGTTATATTTACGCATCGGTGCGCGTATAACCTTCCAGAAAGCGATTTAGAGTTTGGAATTGAACAAAAATTTGATATGTGCAAATGATACACATATTTATACAAATCCCAAGTATGAAATACAATATTTCATTGGTTTGGTATTTGTTTGATGGTCGCAGTGACCCAAGTGTCATAATTTGTCACAAAATTTTTCATTGGTTGATCCAAATATAATGTCATCAGCATATATCTGGACCAACAAAGTATGACCTTTGTGTGTTTTGAGAAAAAGAGTGGTGTCAATAGTTCCTTTGGTAAACCCAGATTCAAGTAAAAAGTTTGATAAAGTTTCATACCAGGCTCTAGGAGCTTGCTTCAACCCATACAAAGCTTTGTTTAAGCTATAAACATGATTTTGAAATTTTGAATCAACAAAGCCTTCTGGTTGATGCACATAGACTTCTTCCTCAATTTTACCATTTAGAAAAGCTGATTTTACATCCATTTGATAAACTTTTAAATTCCTTGATGCAGCATAAGCAAGAAAAATTCTTACAGCTTCTAATCTAGCTACTGGTGCAAAGGTTTCGTCATAATCAATACCTTCTTGTTGACAGTAACCCTTGACCACTAACATTGCTTTGTTCCTGGTGATTATGCCGTTTTCATCAGATTTGTTCCTAAACACCCATTTTGAGCCTTTGACAGATTTGTCTTTTGGCTTGGGTACCAGATCCCATACCTTGCTCCTTTCAAATTGATCAAGCTCTTCTTGCATAGCTTGAATCCAGTCTGGGTCTTTTAGAGCTTCCTTAACAGATTTGGGTTCTATCTTGCTTAAGAACCCAGAAAATGCACATTCATGTGCAGTTGCAGATCTTGTTCTGACACCATCTGTAGGATTGCCTATGATGTCAGAATGAACATGTCCTTTGATCCATCTTAACTTGTTGTGAAATGTGGTTGGTTCTGATGGATTTGAAGTTTCCCCCTGAATAGGTGCTTCATTTGTGTGAAAAGTATCAGAATTCTGGATTTCTGATGTACTACATACTTGTTCAGCAGAGTTAGTACATGAATAATCTTTTGATTTATTTTTGTAAGCATTATCATGTTCTAGGAAATCTTCAGTTAATATTTCAAAGAGATGTTCATAATTTTCTTGTTTATCAGAAAAGTTTATTTCTTTCATGTATGCATCAGAAACCTCTGTTTCTGATGAGTCATCGAATGAGACATACAAACTTTCTCTGATGGTCCTGGTGTTGAGAATAAAAACTCTGTATGCTTTTGAGGACAAAGAGTAACCAAGAAAAATACATTTTTCTGCTTTTCTGTCAAATTTTTCAAGGCTTTCAAAATCGTTAAAAACAAAACATCTACAACCAAATGTATGCAAAAAAATTATACTTGGTGTCCTTCCATTTATAATGTTGTAAGGTGTTTTGTTGTGCCTTTTGTTGATTATGGATCGGTTTTGGGTAAAACATGCATTTGCTATAGCTTCTGCCCAAAAATGAGTGGGCAATTTAGCATAAGCAAGCATGGTTCTGGCAGCTTCTACCAAGGTCCTATTCCTTCTTTCAACCACCCCATTTTGTTGGGGTGTTCTTGGAGCAGAAAAATCATGAGAAATTCCTTTACTTACAAGAAAATTCTCAATTTTTGCAATTTTAAACTCTGTTCCATTGTCTGATCTGATCCTTCTTACTGTTAGTTTTAATAGATTTTCAATTTTCTTAATAAAATTAATGATCAGATCAGGAGTTTCACTTTTCTTTCTCAAAAATTCTACCCATGTGTACCTGGAAAAATCATCCACTATTACTAGTATGTATTTCTTTCCAGAAAAACTTTCTGTACTTACGGGTCCACACAAATCCATGTGTAAAAGTTCCAATTTTTGTGAAATAGAAGATTCAGAAATTGATTTGTGTGAGCTTCTCTTGGATTTTCCCATTTCACATGCTTCACAAATTTTATCCTTCTTTTAGGATATCAAAGGTAATCCTTTTACCAGACCTTTGCTTGCTAGTTTGCTTAGGTTTTTGAAATTTAAATGGGCAAGCCTTTTGTGCCATAACCAACTACTACCTTTGTTGAGTTTTGAAAATAAACATAGTTTTGGATGTTCACTTTCTTCTTTGAAGTCAAAATAGTAAATTGATTTTCTTATCCTTTTCCCACTTAAATAGATTTTATTATCATCTACTCCTATTAACAAGCATTTTTCTGGTAAAAAAGTTACCTGAAAACCTTTGTCACAGAATTGACCACAACTCAGCAAATTATACTTTAAGCCTTCAACATAGGCTACTTTCTCTATGGTCAAACATCCATATCTTATGCAACCATATCCCATGATCCTCCCTTTCACTCCATTTCCAAAATTTACCATTCTACCCAGCTTTGAAACAAAGTTGCTGAGTAAGCTCCTGTCCCAGTCATGTGCTTGGAGCTTCCTGAGTCGCAGTACCAGATCTGCTGCACATGATGGTCCTGAAATGAAATGATTAGAGGGTTTTTGGTACCCAGGCATGCTTGGGTACTGTTTCTGATGGAATATTAATTTCTTTATTTTTTCGTCTTCTTGGTTTTGCATCAGAAACTCTGTTATATGCTGAGCCATTAACAGATTTTACATTTTTCTTTTGAAGATGGTGTTGGACAAGCTTCAGTATGTCAACACACATACAAGAGTTATCAGAATTTTCTGATATTTCTTCTTGTGATGGAATGAGTGGATAATTTTGAAAAGATGAGTGAACTGCTTCTGGAATTTTTACAGATTCTTGACTGCATTCACTCTTGTTTGTTTTGAAGTTAGGTTTTTCAAAAGAATATTCAGAACAGGTTGTATTACAAGATTCAGATTCAGATTCTGATACTAAATTATCAGAAATCTGATGAGTTGCTTTTACAAAGATAGTGGGTTTATTTCTATTTGATCTTGTAGAACTTGTATTGCCTAAACCCTCTCCTTTGTTCTTTGGTGTGGACTCAATAAAATTTATGAACTCTTTAGCCTGTTGAAAACCTCTTACATTGATTTCTTTGTCATTGATTTTCTTGTAAAGATCTTTTCTTTCATTTTCATAAAACTCAATTTTTGCTCTTTGATCTAAACTGTCCTCTATGAGAAGTTGGTTTTCAAGAATGATTTTATTCAAAGTCCTTTGCAACTCATCAGATTTTCTAATATCTGTTTTATGTTTTTCTTGCAGATTTAGAAAATCTGACATGAGCTTGTTTAGTTTATGTTCAAGATCAAGATTGTCTAAATTTACCTTTTGTTCTGATGTTTCTGGTAGTCCTTCAAAGAGTGCCATGAGGCAGAAATTTGCCAATTCTTCTTCTTCATCATCAGAAGAATCATCAGATAACCATGTATCTGTTCCAGCAATTAAGCTTACTTTTTGCTGCTTCTTTGCTTCTTTAAGCTTTTTCTCATAATAGGCAACATCCTTCAGCTTTTTGGTATTGCATTCTGATGCATAATGACCTCTCTGTTTGCACTTGTAACACACAACTTCAGCCTTCCCTTTATCCTTAGATCTAATCTCTTCTTTAGATCTTCCATCCATCCTTCCTTTGTCACTCCTCTGGTATCTCTGGTTACCTCCCCTCAACCTCTACTCAAATGTTTTGGTGAGTAGTGCTATTGCTTCAGCAAAAGCTGAAAAGTCTGATGATGCATCAGAAGTTTCAAGATTTTGACTGTTTGATGGTTGTGGATCATTGGTTGTTGTTGATCTTTGTGAGTTTGAGATAAGAGCTAAAGATCCCCCTCTTTGAATATTTTCTTCAAATATTTCTTCCTCTCTAGGGATCAAGATGCTGTATAAGTCATGAAGACTCATGTTTCCTAGTTCTAAGGTTGATGATAAAGTCATGGTTAGACTTCTCCATTCTCTAGGAAGGGCATCAAGAAATTTGATGTTTCTTTCATCGTTTGATTTTGTTATACCAACTTGTAGGATCGTTTTTAGACCCGAACGAGTCGATCAGAAGAGTTTATCTCTAAACGAAAGGCGGAAACAAACGTGTAGAGTTCAATTCAGCTAGATTCACGCTTAAAACTGTTGTATGATTGATTTCGTAACATTTTACAACCTGACAACACTTCGGCAGCACTTCGTTGCACAAGCCGGAAAGTTACAAATGATGAAAGTTTGAAGGGTATTTATAGGAGAGACCCCTGACCGTTTGAAGGTGACATGTCACCCTTCAAACGGACAGCACTTTCAAACTTTTAAATCTTTCATAACAACCATTTAACCTTTCATTTGGCAAACTTTTAACCTTTCATAAGATGAGACATTATTTGTTCTCTTGTTTCTTCTCATCCTTTCTCCTCTTTCACAAAGATTTTCCAACTGATCCCATATTTCCTTAGCTGATGCACATGCATCAACTTGTGAAAATATGTCATTGGGGATGGCCATTATTAAAAGTGACTTTGCCCTTTCATCCCCAGCCACCAGGTCCTTGTCTTTCGCACTCCAGTTTATTTCACTTTTGGGAGCGCGGGAGGCAGGGATAGCTGGTGATTGGTCAGTTGCTGGAATAGCAGGTATATCAGTCATTGGTGTATGTGGACCCCTTTCAATGGATTGAAACAAAGCTCGGTCATGACCATTAAGGAAATTGACCATCCTGATTTTTCATTGGGGGTATTCCTCTCTGACCAGAGTCGGAGGTTTGGACATAGAACCAATGTTAAAAGCGTTATTCCAGGATTGAAAGCTGGCCATATTTAGAGAAAAAAAATGAGCGATTGATCATTTGAAAATAATTTATTCAATACAGCTCTGATACCAATTGTTGATCCCAGTACGGGCTCAAAACAACTTCTTTTCACGTAATATGGCAAGTGATTTCAGTAAAAGTGAAAAAGATGTGCGGAAATGAAAATCAGACTTTCAAGAAACAAGACCTACATAATTATCAAGTTTATATCACTTTGAAACAAAATGGTTTACAAGGTGATTGTAAGATTATTATCTAGTACAAACGAATCTTGAATTCTGTGGGTGAGAGGGCAATGGAGTTTGGATGTATGTATGAATGCTAAGCTTCAAACTCACTTTGCTTCTCCTGGTTGAGCCTTCTATTTATAGACGGCTTGGTGGATGAATAAACAATAGTTTATTCATGCAATAATTCCTGCAAAAAGTAGCCAATTGACATATTCATTGATTCCAACGTTCAAGTTGCCTTTTTCATCATGATATCAATTAATGTCAACTTGCTTCGATAAGTGTGGCAGGACAGAGCCAATTTCAGACAAGTGGGTATTTTATCAGAATTCTGATAAACCACTTCATTAGAAATTCTGATGAACAAATCATCAGAAAGTTCTTTGATGATCAGAATTGTTAGATACTGATGATATTTCATCAGAAATATCATCAGATCCATCAGAAATGACCTTTTCTGATAATCCAATTTAGCTCTTGATCAACTTGTGATTCTTTGAAGTAGATACTATGTATTCTGGTTGTCCCATCTGATCTTCTTTTTCTAGTTCGTGATCTTCAGGACTGTGATCTCTTCATAGATCAAGTTGATTGTGATTTTCTTCAATACTTACAAATAAAGTTTCCTAACACCTATCAGAGATAATAGACACTGGCACTCCGTGGAGAGATACAATCTCATCCACATACTGAGCTAACTTATCGGAGTTGTGAGTTTCTTTAATCGGCAAGAAGTGGGCTGACTTGGTCAACCTGTCGACTATAACCCAAATAGTATCATTTCCATAGTTTGTTCTTGTTAACTTGGTGATAAAATCCATAGTTACCATTTCCCATTTCCATGTGAGAAGTTCAGGCTGTTGTAGCAAACCTGACGGCTTCTGATGTTCTGCTTTAACTTGTGCACACGTCAAACATTTAGCCACATAAGTGGCTATAGATTTCTTCAAACCTATCCACCAATAATTTGCCTTTAAATCCTGGTACATCTTATCACTGCCAGGATGAACTAAATATTTGGAGCTATGAGCTTCTTGAAGAATCACATCTCGAAGTCCTCCATAAATTGGAACCCATATTCGACCATTCAATCTTAGGATTCCATCCTTGCCATATGATAACTGTTCAGCAGTTACACCTAACTTCTCACTCGGGTAGTTAGTTTCTAATACAGCTTCCTTTTGAGCGGCTAACTCATTCAAGCTGTTCTTCAATTCAATGCTCTTGGCATTGATTCTAATAGGCTTAACCCTTTCTTTTCTGCTCAAGGCATCGACGACTACATTCGCTTTTCCTGGATGATATCGGATTTCACAATCATAATCATTCAGTGTCTCCATCCATCGACGCTGTCTCATGTTAATATCCTTCTGGTTAAACAGATGTTGAAGGCTCTTGTGATCAGAATAGATCACGCACTTGGTTCCATATAAATAATGCCTCTAAAGCTTTAGTGCAAATACAACGGCACCCAATTCCAAATCATGGGTGGTGTAATTCTTTTTATGAATCTTTAACTGACGTGAAGCATAGGCAATAACCTTACCTTTCTGCATAAGCACACAACCCATGCAAGTGTGCGATGCATCGCAGTAAACCACAAACTCTTCAATCCCTTTTGGCAATGTCAATACAGGAGCATTGCTCAACTTTTGTTTAAGAATCTCAAAAGATTCTTGTTGCTTGGGACCCCAATCAAACTTTATATTCTTGCGAGTCAATGAGGTTAGAGGTGCAGCAAGCCTTGAAAAGTTTTCGATGAAACGCCTATAGTATCCTGCTAGACCCAAGAAACTGCGAATCTCTATAGGAGTCTTAGGCTCTGTTGGTGCATAGATGTCTGTTAACTTCGTCTTTATAGAGTCTTGTGTCTAGATAGGATAAGTCAGTACTCAGCAGGTTAGAAAACAAGTTTTAGATGTTATTGGGTGATTTCGCATGAAATAGACACTAGCTATTTCGTACGAAATTACACATTGCTATTTCGCACGAAATTAGCCTGTACCTATTTCATGCGAAATTACAACACCTATATATAGCTGAGTGGTGGTGTCATTTGTAACTTTTCCGATTCAGAGCCGAGGTGCTGCCAGTTTGTCAAACGATCTGTAAAAGCTTTGGAATCATTAATAAGAAGATAATTAAGAGGAATCAAGCTGTTTCAAGTCTATTTCTCTGATTCCGCCTTTGAAATAGATCATATACTCTTCTGATTGACTCGTTAGGGTCACACGACAATCCAACAAGTGGTATCAGAGCTCAGGAAGAAGAGTTTATACCAATTCAGCTTGTTTTCATCACTTCTACTCCTTCTTTTCAAAATTAAATGAGATTTTACGGTTAAAATGGCTTAATTTTCACACATTACACGCGAAACATAGTTTTATTGAATCCTTGAAAGAATTGGACCAAAATTCGAACAAAAACCGGATCAATTTAACAAAATGGTGGCCGACATGCTGATGTCATCCTGATTTCGCATGAAATAGCTTCATAATTTCACACGAAATTACGGTTTGGGATTAATTTCGTTTGAAATTGCTGATTAATTTCGTACAAAATTAGATTTCGTTTGAGGATTTCATACGAAATTACTATTTCGTTTCAAAGAGGCTATTTTCGTTTGAATCCAAGCTAATTTCGCACGAAATCATATTTCGTTTGGTCAGTTCGAACGAAATCACTATTTCGTTTGAAAACTCTGATTTCGTTTGAGTTGGTATTTCGTGTGAAATCTTATTTCGCTTGAAATCTATTTTCTCTTGAGGCTGTTATTTTGTTTGAAGTCATTTCGTGTGAAGTGATTTCGTTTGAGATTGTTGTTAAAATCAAAAGTTTTTCTAAGTGTTTGTTGATTGTTTCAGATACGTGAAGATGGATGAGTTTATGAATCCGTTCAGTGATATTTTTGCGTTTATGGGAAACACCAGAGATGATACATCAAACAACACAAATGAAAATGCTCCTAATCCGAGTGCAAAGAAAACCCTTTCTGATGCTTTAAGTGTGGAGAGTGCATATGGCACATACAACAAACCTCCCAAACTGATGGCGAATGAAGAATACAATAGATGGGCTAAAAAGTTTGAAGAGTGGCTAAAAGCGTTTGCATATCCAAGTTGGAAGAGCTTGAAGAATGGTTTCAATATGGGAAGATCGGATTATGAAAATATAACAGAGACTGATGATGTAGATAGTTTTGTTGCTGAACAAAAGTGCATTGCATTGCTTCATCAGTCTGTGAGAGACGACATAATATCGTTGATTGAGTACACAAATGCAAAAGATCTATGGGAGAAACTGAGAGTGAAATGTGTGGGTAGTGCTGAGATAGTTAAAAACAAAAAGAAGTTCTTAAGAAAAGAATTTGATTTGTTTGGATGTTTGAAAAACGAATCTGTATCTAAGATGATTGAAAGATTTGGGCATTTAAAGCTGGAACTTGCAAGACATGGAATCGTGTACACTCAAGAAGAATTGGTTGACAAACTGTTTGACGCTGAAGAATACAATATTGTCAGAGGATCTGACGGTTGATCTGTTAATCGAAAGATTGGAGAGTCATGAATTGGAGATCAAGAAATCAAACAAAGTCAATAATTCCTCATATCAGCAGAATGTTGAGTTGTATTATCGAGGAAGTATGATCCCGAAGACTGTGTCTCCTAAGACAACTTTCTCAGCCGAAAGTTCTAACACGTCAAATCAAGAAAGCTCAAGCAGTGGTTATCATGGATGTTCATCGTCAACTACTTCAAGTCAATCAGTTCCAAAGAATCTGTTTCAATGTAACATTGCTGTGGATCTAAAGAATGCTCAAAATTTCAGTGAGGAATCCGCAAAATAGCAAATGGTGTTTTTAGCGTCTGTTCTAGAATCTTATGAAAGCCTCGTTGAAGGAAAGATTGGAAACACTAACCTCACCAAGGAAGATTATGATCAGATCGACCCAGAGGAGATGGAGTTGATTGATATCAGGTGGTGTATGGCTAGTGCAGTTAGACGAGCACAAAGGTTCATGGAGATTACAAGCAGACATTCTATCGGCGGACCTTCCACAAAACTTGGTTTTGATAAATCAAAGGGCATGTGCTTCAGATGTAAACAAAAGGGACATTTTAAACGTGAATGTCGAAACGCACCTGCTGATGATACTACAAATCCATTCTGAGAGGATTATTACAAAAGAGAAATTTATCATCAGAACAAATCTGAACCGCCCAGAATGAAGCAGATAGAAGAAAATCTCAAAGAAAAATCCAGAGCACTTGCTGTTATCCATGACGATGAGGGATATGATTGGAGTGAAGTGTTACCAGAAGAAGATGCAGTGGGCTATGCGTTTGTGACAAAAATTGTTCCTTTCAAAGATAGCAGAACAGAAGAAGTGAAATACATCAATAGAAAAATGAAAGCCCAAAACAGAATTAGTAGAATCTATCATATATACAAAGAAGCTAAAAAGGCGAATAGATGGGATGCTGATAGAGAATGTTACCTAGATCCCAAGGGAAACATTGTTGTTGATCCAAATACTGTTGATGTTGAAACTCTCACCAAACAAATTGCTGAAGAAGAAGAAGCCAGACAGAGAGAGTGGTGGGGAGGAGGAGAAGCTGATGAGAAAGAGAAAGAAAAGGAGCAGCAGCCAAAGAAAATTGATGACGGGATTATTGATACGTCACAAGAATTCACGGCTGAGAATTTGAAGAAGATGGCTGACAAAGTGTTTGCTGCAAAAGAGCTAGAGGTCGTTTCTGGTTCTGGAACAGAGTCTAAAAGCAAGGTCAGTCAGAATAATGCAATGAATGAGTCAGGTATGAAAGCCAAAAATGAGAGCGACTGCAAAAATTACATGAAAGACTGCAAGGTTTGTAGTACACTTGCTTACCTTAACGGTAAAAAGACCGAAGAACTGACAGGAAGAGTCAGAGACGTTGAATATCAGATCTTAAACCGTGACAAAATGCTAAAAGCTTCAAATGAACGATTAAAAGAATTAACTGAGAAAATAGAAAAAAGATAAAAGTGATGTAGAAAGAATTAGGAAAGAAAACGAAAAATTAATTCATGAAAATCGTCAACTTTCAGAAAATTTTGAGAAGCTAAAACGAACGGTAAAAGATTCTGATGAGAGAAATGGTAAGACAAACAAAGAAAATGTTCAACTGTCAGGTGTTCTTAGGGTAAAAGAAGAGCTAATCAATCAACAACTGGATGACATTGTTAAGTTGAAGCTTCAGTTTCAAGAAGCTAAAATTGAGAATGAACGCATTCAGTTGAAACTAAACAGTTACAACTCCGCAAGCTTTGTTCTTCAACATATAGTTCCTAAACCAATTGGGAAGAATAAAGCTGGCGAAGATGTTTACTTTGATGGAACCTGGGTTGGGTTTCATCAGGTTCCACCACCAGTTTTAAATAATTTTTCAAAGAAAAAATCCGGGTTGGTTAATGATGAAGAAGAAAATGAAGTTAAACTTCCAGACACAATTGATGTCACATTTACCACATCATCTGATGAAGATAGTGTTCAATCTGAAGTTGTGAAAAACATATTTGAAAATGTTTTAAAGTCTGAAAGTGACACTACTGAGGATGAGGAATGCTTTTTGGACAAATATATTCCAAAATCTAAATCCAAAAACAACTTAAGTGAAGAACCAAATCTTGTGATGTACAAGATGGCGGGATCTGATAAGTTGTATTCGGATCGTGATTTTCCTTTGGAGAATGTGAATGTTGATAAATTGAGAAATGTGTTCAAGTTGATTGAAATTGATGTGTCTGAGATCGAAGGTTTGAAACGTACAAAGAGGCATTTGAACTTTGAAAAAGATAAGTCTTATTATAAAAAAACCCGTTGTACCGCCGCGTTTTTCTAACAACAATCAAAACAAATGGTTGGGTGGTTATAAGAGTGGTAAGAATTATCAAAGAAGGAAGTTTGTTGAGAAAAAGGTGTTTGTAAAAAGCTCAAGTTCTCATTCTGAGCAGGAATCTGAAATATTTTCAAAAACAAATGAAGAGTTTTTTGAGGAAAAGGCCTCACAGCCTCAGACCAAAGGCACAAGTCGGGTAGTTGATACTCGTACATGCTTTAAGTGCAACAAAGTTGGACACATTGCACGAATGTGCACCAACTTAAAGCCTAAGTCTGAAGTTGCTGAGAGTCAGAAGAGGAAAATTGATGTAAATGGCAAAGCACCAATGGTTGTTGAGAAGAAAGTTTTGAAATATGAAAACACCAAGATCAAAACTGAACTTGTAAAGAATGTGGTAACTAAAACTGATAAGTTTTACAAACGGGTTGGTTCGCCTCAACAAGCATGGAAACCAAAATTAGTTGAAAATAATTCAAGTTCTCCAAAACCAAAGGTTTCTGAAAAAGAAAAACAATTGTCTTCTACCACTCCGATAAAGATGAATGTTCCTGTGGATTACTATGAGAAACTTGAATCACAAGAGGCTACTACTTCTGAGAAGAAGTATGTTTCAAAGAAAGACCAATCATCTGGTCAACCTCTTAAAAATGATTTCTTTTTATACAAAGAGGTTGAGATTGGATCTGAGGAGAGCTTAACGATGAATGACAAGAATTTTCCGCCACTTTACACTGCTAAAACTCACATCAAAGTCAACCTACCTGAGTCGAAAGAGGCTTGGGTAGCATCAAAATCTAACTAAGTATTTGTGATATGTGCAGGAGCTTCTAAGATCCGTTTCACGTTGGATTATGGATAGTGGAGCTTCTCGGCACATGACGGGGAAGAAGACCCTACTGTACGATGTTCGAGGGTTTAATGGAGGATATGTGGGATTTGCAGGTAATCAAGGAGGTCGAATAATCGGTGAAGGAACTTTATCGAATGGTATTGTCACGTTTGAAAGAGTAAACTACATCGCCGAGCTTGAAAACAATCTTCTGAGTATTTCTCAAATTTGTGATCGTATGTATACAACGCATTTTACAGACAAAGAATGTTTGATCTTGAAACCAGGATTTGTTGTTCCCGAAGAGTGGGTTATCATGAGAGCACCCAGAGTCAATGACCTGTATGTGTTGGACATGAGTGTAGCAACTACTACAGCGGGTCAGGCTCACTGTTTTATGTCAAAAGCAACGGAAAAAGAATCGCATTTGTGGCATCGAAAGATGGGTCACATTCACCTGCGAAAAATGAATCACCTGGTGCATAACGACTTAGTTATTGGTGTTCATGTGAAAGGTTTTCATCTTGAGGGGGAGTGCATTAGCTGTGTCAAAGGCAAGCAAAAGAAGAAATCTCACCCTGGAAAGAAGGTTAACTCAGTCTTAAGACCGTTAGAGAGACTTCATATGGATCTATTTGGTCCAGTGAACGTCAAAAGCATAACTGGTGATCTCTACTGTCTAGTAGTAACAAATGACTACTCGAGATTTTCATGGGTATCCTTTCTAAAGTCAAAAGATGAGACGTATGAAAGTTTGATGACGTTGTTCAGAAAAATTGAAAACTTGTACCAAACCCGAATCAGAAGAATCAGGAGTGACAATGGTACAGAGTTCAAAAACAACAAGATGGAAGAATATTATGATGAGAGAGGTATACTGCAAGAATTTAGTGCTCCTTATACTCCACAGCAAAATGGAGTAGCTGAAAGAAAGAACAGGACGCTAATTGAAATGACTAGGACGATGCTTGCTGATTCCAAACTACCAGTCAACCTTTGGTTAGAAGCAGTATCAGCTGCTTGCTATACACTCAACCGGGTTCTAACAGTGAAGAAATTCAACAAGACATGTTTCGAGCTGATCAATAACCGCAAACCAAACCTGAAGTATCTGGAACCGTTTGGGTCTCCCTGTACAGTTCTAGAACCTTTTGGCAAATTTGGTGCAAAGAGCATTGAAGGAATTTTCGTGGGTTACGCAAGTCCATTGACACGAGTCTTTGTTCCAAGCTTGAAGCAGATCATCGAAGCACATAATGTTGAGTGTCAAAGTTATACCATGCCACCACAGAATCCAGGCGACTCATGGCGTTTTAATTATGATACATTGTGGGATTCGTTTGACATAGAAGAATAACCAAATTTCTTTGACGAGTTGGATATTCTGAGAGAATATGAAGAATCACAAGAAAGGTTTCCAGCTGAGTATTCTAGATGTCAACGGCAAACTTCAAATGATGATGAAGCCGGTCCTAGTAATGTTGGAGAACATGATGATATTCAACAATCCTCAGAACAAGCTCATGACAATCAGACGGCAGTCAATGATAATCTTGAATCTGATGATAGACCTATTTTCGATCGTGGTGATTCAGATTCTGGGGAGGAGCAGATCCAGAATTCAAGTCAAACAATTCCAGTTAGTGAACAAGGTGCAAATCAGAATGTCACAAATTTGGAAGGCGAGGTAGATGTTTCAGGCGAGGTGATGCCGAGAACTCTTTCGTACCATCCAGAAGAGCTGATAATTGGAGAATTACAATCAGTCGTTCGCACTAGACGTTAAATTGACCAAGGCCTTACTTGTTTTTATTATACAGTTGCTCCGTTACAAACTGAGTTTTCACTTAGTTGTTTTATTTCGCAGATTGAACCGCGAACATATAAGGAAGCACTAACTGAAGATTCTTGGGTCAATGCTATGCAAGAGGAGCTGAGTCAGTTTGAGAAGTTGGGAGTGTGGAAATTGGTAGATTTTCCTGATGGTCACAGGAAGATAAACACCAAGTGGGTGTTCAAGTGCAAGAGAGACGATAGAGGGGTTATTATTCGTAACAAAGCTCGACTCGTAGTCCAGGGTTTCAGTCAGCAGGAGGGTATAGATTTCACTGAAGTGTATGCTCCGGTTGCTAGACTTGAAGCAATCAGAATCTTCCTAGCATTTGCATCTTGGAAAGGTTTTAAAGTTTATCAGCTAGATGTTAATCGACGTTTCTCTATGGGAAGGTAAAAGAGGAGGTATATGTCGTACAGCCACCGGGCTTCACCGATCCAATCCACAAAGACAAGGTTTATTAACTGGATAAAGCGCTGTATGGTTTACACCAGGCCCCGAGAGCTTGGTACGAGACATTGTCTCAACACCTGCTTGCCAACATCTTGATCCGTGGAAAAGTGCATGGCACTCTCTTCACCAAAGAAGTCGACGGACATCTTCTGATAGTTCAAATATACGTGGACGACATTATATTTGGGTCAACAAATGAAAATCTGTGCAAAGATTTTGAAAGAGTTATGAAGCAGAAATTTGAAATGTCATCGATGGGTGAGATGAAATTCTTCTTGGGACTTCAGGTTGATCAACTGCCTAAGGGAATTTTCATACATCAGACAAAGTATGTTCATGATATCTTAGAGAAATTTGGGATGTCAGGTTCTACTCCAGCTTCCACCCCATTAGCAACGAATCATGGGATAAACCCTGATCTCACCGGAGAGAAGGTAGATGATATCGTTCCATGATCGGATCACTGATGTATTTGACAACTTCTAGACCCGATATTATGTATCCAACCTGCTTCGCATCAAGATTTCAGTCTAACCCGAGAGCTTCGCATATGGTGATTGTGAAACGGATATTACGCTACCTGAAAGGAACTCCATCACTGGGGTTGTGGTATCCAAGAGAAGGCGATTTCACGCTCGAAGGGTATTCCGATTCCGATTTCGGATGCTGCAAAGTTAACCCTAAATCAACAACAGTGGGGTGCCATTTTTTCGGACAACGATTGGTTACCTGGCATTGCAAAAAGCAGACTTCTGTAGCTTTATCCACATGTGAAGCTGAGTATGTATCTGCTAGCAGCTGCTGTTCTCAGATCTTGTGGATCCAGCAACAGATGAGAGACTACGGTTTGCAATTTGTTAACACCCTTATCTTTGTTGATAATGAGGCAGCGATAAATATAACAAAAAATCTTGTTCATCACGCTAAAACGAAACACATTGAAATTCGTCATCACTTCATCCGAGACTGTTTCGAGAAGAAGTTGATACGAATTGAGAAAATCCACATTGACGAACAAAAAGCTGATTTACATACCAAAGCGTTTGATAAAACTCGTTTTCAATACCTTTTAAAATTGAACGGTATGAAGCTTTTATCGGTGTCGGAGGAGATTCTTGGCGTAGATGAAGGTACCACTGTAGATGATGTTGAGAAGCAATCTGCAATGGTTTGTCGATTTTTTACTTGTTTTGGTATTTAGGGGGAGTAGGTTAATATTTTCAGATAATACAAAAACAATAAAAAAAATTCAAAAACATGAGATATTTTAAAATCCAAAAACAATAGAAACTGAAAAGAGCTTGTGTAAAAAGGGAAAATGATAGTATATCGGTTTGACAGTTACAGTATGCTAAAGATATGGAAAGTTTAAAAGTCTTAAGCAGTCTCGCTGATGATATACCGGTAGGTTTTTACACATTTAGTAGGTTTGTTCGGGATATAAACTTAAATCTTTACTTGCTTATTTCGTGGGGAACACTACTTGGAAATATAGGTAACCCCTGAAATCTTATTTGAAAGATCCATCTTTCTGAAATACTAGGTCTTTATACTCAGTGATATCTGGGGTATTATTCCGAGACTTCTGATTTTGCGGAAGCAATGGCCTAGTCTTCGTATAATACTTTCTGCTTGCTTGAAATATAGCACCGCCCTCAGCATAAAAAATGATGAAACATTCAAATATGCTAATCATGTGCTGTTGAAGAAAAGATCCTCTAAAGGGGACATACCTAAAGTCGAAGCCGTCATCTCTCTGATTTTGTGGAAGCAATCGCCTGAGCTCTCACGGCCCTCGTATTATAACCCCTTACAGATATCATCTGTGGTATATTCACCTGTAAGACTAAATATTGGGTTCTGGATACGAGAGTATATTCAAGAGGTGGGACACATGAATGAGTTTAAGTTCTTAATTCACCTAATTCGTATCCTGGACAGATTGAAATTTGTGTGAGAATTTAAGTGGATCGGTATATCGACAATCTAAGCGAATTGTTTAATTCTGAGTATGAAATTAAAGCTTAATGGTACTTGTGACTTGTCGAATAGCTGATATGATTCCCTAACACGCTCACCAAAAATATGTTTGTAAATAGTTTACATTTTATTGCATTTCATTTCCATATTTCATTTCTAGTATAGAAACTTTATTCAAAATCCAAAAAGATTTACATTTCTGCTTTATTTTCCGACAAACCAAAGTGGAAAGCTGATCTTCAGATTTGAAGTTTGAAGAAGATGCAGGAAGTTTCTGAGCTGGAAGATGAGTTGTGAGCTTATCATGATAAAAACTGTGAAACTTGAAAAGTTAAAACAAGTTCCTAAAGTTGAAACTTGTAATTTTCAGAATAATGTTTTGAAATTTGTTGAACAAAAGTCAGTTTTGTCTTGATTAGATCAACCAAGGTCATTAAAATGGACTTGGTAGATAAATTAAGTGACTAGGGTCATTAACTTGGACCTAGATACTTAAGTGGATTTCTAAAAACTGATAAAAACAAGAAAAGTAGTAAAAAAGGAGAATACTTTGTAATGTTATATTCTTGAGAAGCAGGAATCAAAATCCCCATGGCAAAGAAAGTGTAAAGTTTGAAACAGAATTCGAGCTCCAGCATATTGAAAGGGGGAGTCTACATTCTGGATCAACATTCAAAGGGGAGTTTTGAAGATAGAGATTGAAGGATGTTTATAGTGTCAGACAAATTGGACAGAGAAGAAGATAGATCAAGAGTAAAGACTAAAGATTTGATGCTAAAGACTTCATCAACATCCAAGGGGGAGTCTGTTGGTGCAATGATGTCTGTTAACTTCGTCTTTATAGAGTCTTGTGTCTAGATATGATAAGTCAGTCCTCAGCAGGTTAGAAAACAGATTTTAGATGTTACTGGGTGATTTCGCATGAAATAGACACTAGCTATTTCGTACAAAATTACACATTGCTATTTCACACGAAATTAGCCTGTGCCTATTTCATGCGAAATTACAACACCTATATATAGCTGAGTGGTGGTGTCATTTGTAACTTTTCCGATTCAGAGCCGAGGTGCTGCCAGTTTGTCAAACGATCTGTAAAAGCTTTGGAATCATTAATAAGAAGATAATTAAGAGGAATCAGCTGTTTCAAGTCTCTTTCTCTGATTCCGCCTTTGAATAGATCATATACTCTTCTGACTGACTCGTTGGGGTCACACGACGATCCAACAGGCTCTTGCCAATTCATAATCGCTTCAATTGTAGCGGGATCCACCTGGATACCATGCTTGCTCACCACATGTCCAAGAAATTGGACTTCACGAAGCCAAAACTCACATTTTGAAAACTTGGCGTAGAGCTTCTCTTGCTGAAGGAGTTTAAGGATGCATCGGAAATGTCTCTCATGATCAGCTTGATTCTTCAAATAAATGAGTATGTCTGTGACAACCCGCACTAAACCAGGTATCCGTACGACTTAACTAATGATTAATTACTGCTTAATTACTGTGCTTGTTTGAACTAGCTGATGAACTGCTACTTGATATCTGATACATGTACTTACTTGCATCATACTTTACTTATCGTCACTACATTATTTACATGCTGAACCCTAGTGACAACCATGATGCACAAAAAGCACAGTAGCACAATAGCGGATAACCTATTGAACATGCTGATAAAGCCAGCATCAGGCAGACACTGCCTCTAAGGCCTGTAAGAGCCTGAAATATTTTGCTACACTAGTGGTGAGTGTAGGGATACAAGGGTTGTAGAACTGCGTCTCTAGGAATAAGTCACAATGACTGGATGTGTCTAAAACGTACTCTAAAGTACAAAACTCAGCACTTTACACAATAATTCAGCTTTTACCTAACTAGTAAAGTGCCAAAACATGAGAAAAATATTGCTAGACACTTTCCAAAGTGTCAGGAATGAGTCTTGTCACTAAAAAGAGTATTAACGACACTTTAAAAGCTTTGTTAACGCTTTAACGGATTACTATCCAACCAAACAACCGGACTATACCCGGAACGTGAAAATATTGTTATTTTCATTATTTATCTTTTTCTGAGCCAGTTAGGGTCCCTGATTACCCTAACACCCATTATAACGCATGACACACAACTAACCAAGTTAACTACTTCACCATCCAAAGCTCTCTCTCCCTCTTGCTCTACTCACGGCCGAACACCCCTTGGGACACCCCATCCATTTTCGATCTTGATCAGCCGATTCCAAGTCCATACAAGTGTCGAGGGTCGTATACAAGGAGTCTTGGAGCAAACGGAACGCGAAGGACCTCTTTATCTTGCTTTTATCCACGCCATTTTCGTCAAGATTCTTCCCTAGCCTCGAGCTAGTGGTATGTTGCTTAGAACACCTCCTCAATCTATTCTAAAGTGGTTAAAAGGAATTGTATCGGTTAAAACTCGTTAACATGCAAGATGATGTTTTAAAGTCTACTTAAAACACTAAAAATGGTGGTTAATAGCTCATAAGTTGTGTAAATGTTGTAGTATTTTGGTTGTATGATTATTTAGGCCCGATCTATGATGTGGTAGCTCGGATCATCGTTTAACCCGGTTTGGTAAGATCATGGATCTTAACATAAGCTTGTTTTGAATAATACAAGGGTTAAAAGGTGAAACTCTACCACACGCGAATCATGAACTTGTGTAAAAGAGTTTTACTTGTGAAATTGTGTTTAAAACTAGCAGATCTACGCATCTGCAAGTGGTATTTTCAAAGAACCACGTATCAAAGAAATCATGTATTTTAAAGGATGGATTTTACACTAACACGCATGATTTTTATAAACCACAAGTGTGTAAACACATGTGAAATGAAAAGATCCGAAAAATAACAGTTTTTGTAAAAGATGACGGGAAGTTGTAAAGATGGATTTTCTCTAAAAACGAGGTTCTTACAAGAACAAATTACCTTATATAAAGATCTACTAAATTTAAGGGGATTTACACCACAGTTTTGGGAAAACTACAAGTTCATGTAATTTTTGGCAAGTTACACATATGATGATTAGTTGTTGTGAGAAAAGTTGTTCTGATCAAATAAAGAAAGTTGTTGAGTTGATTTGTTAAAGAAAATGATACGCTTGAAAGCGTGGCCACCTCCAGTTACAGAGGAAACTCTGGCGAAATTTTTCTAACAACCTAACACTTAGAACTATTTACACTCCAAGTGTTAGAGTTATTTTTGACATGTTTTCGAAATATGAATTTCGCCATGACTTTATTTACTAAATATTCGGAGGTGGGATTTTCACAAAATTTAACGTGATAAATATATATTTTTCACACACTGTTTATGATTATTTTGTGAAAATACATAGATATTATTTTTAGAGTAAAAATAATATTTACGAACGTTAACGAATCCAAAATAATACGAACGCTTTCACCATAAATATATAAGTTACACCGGTAATTATATTACCACTCGATTGTTAAAACGTAACTTACGCACTTACGGAAATATTTATGAACGCGTATTTTAACAACGTATTATTGGAGAAAAATTATGTGAAATGAAAATATAATATTTTTGAGAAAAATACTTATATTTTGGAATTGGAAATATATATATATTAAGTGAGACTTAATGATATAGTTTGAACGCACATGTATTGAATCCCCCATCCTTGGGAAGGAGATTAACTACCAAGTATATACAGAATGTAAACACGAAATAGTTGTCTAACTATTTCCCAAAGACTTAAACTATAAAGCTAAGGCACGGCCGTCCGTCTAATAGAAATTAGCACCTGTAGGTCGTCGCACAGCTGCGTGAGCAGGAGATACTTGGTAGAGACGCTTCACTGTGAGTTCATGTCCCCCTTTTCTCTAACTGTTTTCAGTTTTTCTTAACTGCGGGGGTGAAATACATGTTACTTTGTTTACAAGTACTTTATACATGGTATGGTTAGCGTAAGGAGGTTTACTACTTAGATCATGTGAGTGGGTAAGCAGAAACTGGAGACCATTAATCCTCATTGTAGGACCGAGGGACGTAAGCGGTAGATCTATCTGGGTGTAGCGAGCCCAACTCTAGGCCCAACAGAACGGACCTCTGAGAGGCCCAACAGAACGGACCTTGGAGTGACTTTGTGCCCGACGCGAAATCTGCTAGGTTTGAGTCTTCCTACTTGCACTTCACACATACTAATGGCCTTGCAAACCATTGGTGATCTCTTTTTCCTTACACTGCTACATACCAGGGAAATTTTATACTTACAAGTGTTTTACATACTCACTTACACATGAACTCGCTCAACATTATTGTTGATTTTTCAACTTACATGTATTTCAGGAAATTAAAGATCTGGCGCGGTATGTTATGTTTTCCCGCTGCATAAGGGTTCCAAGGTCATCCCAGTTTAGGAAATGTGACTCTTTCCTGGACAAGTCACAAATCTTAAACTGCGTTTATTTCATGTTTATGTTTTCAAGACAATGTTTTACATTATGAGGTTGTAAGTCTCTAAGACAATGTTGTGTTACTCTGGTTTTAAAACTTAATCGAATGGATGATCTTGCATGATTTTATTTCATATAGCTTTGTTATGATTAAGCTATGGTATTAAGAAGTCACACCAAAATTAACCACGCTTCCGCAAAGCCAGGGTGTGACAGCTTGGTATCAGAGCTCTGATCATAGCGAACTAGGATTCCTTCTTGAGTCTAGACTATGATCACTAGGGCTCTCACGAAAACATTTTTCTGCATACCACTTAAGTCCAGATCCAAAACTTTTTACAAACAAATGTTGAGCACATTTTATTATTTATAGGCTCAGTCTAGAAAGGCTGAGGCTCGGTCTGAGAGGCCGAGGCTCGGTCTGAGAGATCGAGGTAGTTGGCTAGTGAGACTAGGAAGAGTAGGCTCAGTCTAGAAAGGCTGAGGCTCGGTCTGAGAGGCCGAGGCTCGGTCTGAGAGATCGAGGTAGTTGGCTAGTTGGACTAGGAAGAGTAGGCTCAGTTTCGAGGCTGAGGCTCGGTATTGGAGACCGAGGCTCGATCTGAGAGGTCGAGGTAGATGATAGAGCAGTCTTAGAGACTGGGAGAAATTGGCTAGTGGGACTAGGAGAATGATTTGAATGCTTACTGGGTGACTTATGTGATTATATGATTATATGATTGATTATTATACGTATATGAGTTTGTGTTACAAACGTCATGCTTTCATCATGTACTAGAAAGATGGACACTACGAATCCCATGGCCATAGTATCAGACGACATAGTTTCATCGAAGCATGAGGTGTACATTTCCGATACTACCGGCACAGACAACGACGACTTTCAGCCCTTTTGCGCTGCCTGAAGTCGTAGCAGAGCCTACTGATGGCCATCTTGTTGGGAATTTGCCACTCGCGGTGATCCCTGCTCCTGTGCCCCTTGCCGCTTATCCTGTTGTTGATATGCCCCCCCTCCCGACGTGGCCTCTGACGACGATAACGATCTACTGGAGGAGGACCCATTCGAGGGCAGGGCCCTATTGCTGCTGGTATTAGACTACTGCATGCGGACGCTCCTGTAGGGGAAACTCATGTCCATTCCCCTATCCCAGTCTCATTTGAGTTTCTGACATCCGCGTCTTCGCACATACAGGGAATGCAGCACCACTCACACGACGCCGACCCTGATATGGCATCATCAGCTGCACCGGATCCCGCCCACAACTTTGAGTTTGATCGCAATAATGAGGACGATTCTGTTTTTCCACCTGGTTTTGATCCAGACCATGACATTGAGTTCATACACTTAGACCAGCCCTTGGAGGATCCTGTAACCCCCTGTGTTTGTTAATCCAGCTGACCTTGAGATGGAGTTTTTGATCCGGAGCCGGCCGTGGCCCCTGAGCCAGGCGCTGCTCCTGACCCCGCATTGGAGCATGACCCTGTTCATGCCAATGCACCTACTGTTGCTCCTTGATTGATCATCTGCTTGGGCGAGAGAAAAATTTGGGGTAACTGTGCAAGACAATTTATTATTTCGGGGGCCCACGTAATAACGATTTGTAGTGCACATGAATCCTGGTGGACTCTGCGGGCCAAGCTAATGATAACCAATGCAGCAGGAAATAACTTAAAAATGAATGACCAAGGCGATGTAGCCTCGAGTTCATTCTATTACGAGCAACAAGCCAAATTGGCAAGCCTATGTGAAGGCTCAGAAATTTACTTCCCCACTCATACAGTGAGTATATTTGCGTGTGAAATTGGGTGATTACATGATGGCTTATGTTGCTTTATACACCTCATAGACAATTGAAACGTTGTCTAGCCCGCTTCACACCACCTCGACAAAAGGGAATGTCACCCAGACGTGACACAAACACCAGTACGTTGCCAAGGACAGAAGCCGAGCTGCAAGAACGCATCTCACAGATAAATGCACGACATGAAGCCCTCCGCTCTAAGCACAACGAAGGCACTACTGGAGACAACCCTCCAACTGGCTGCACCTATAAGCAGTTCCTGAACAGCAAGCCTTTGAACTTTGACGGAGCAAGAGGCGTCGTGGCATTTGTTCGTTGGTCCGAAAAGACCGACTCCATTCTAAGAATGAGTAATTGTTCGCCCTAACAGAGTGTTACCTATATCTCGGGGTTATTTCTAGATGGCACACTCTCATAATGGAACCTCCAGGTTCAGACCCTTGGTACAAGATACTGCTAATGCACTGAGCTGGGACGAGCTCAAAGGAATGATGGAGAAGAAATACAATTCTAGGGCAGGAAACCAGAAGCGTGAGGTAGAGTTCCGGAATTGAAAATGGACGGACCAGAGATTCCTGAATACATCCAGCAATCTCACGACTTGTCTAGGGTCGTCCCCTACTTAGTCAAACCAGAGTTCAAAAGGATGGAACGATTCATTTGGACACTTGCACCTCAGATCAGGGGTATGGTTACTACCTCAAAGCCCTCAACCATTGCAGAAGCTATCAATATGGGTGATCTATTTATAACATGAGATGTTATGTGATTGATAACATGAGATGTTATGTGTTGATATTGTTGTATACTTACGTACACTCTACTTTTTATGACCTAACCTACGTGAAACATCTTTTAGAAGATGCCGCCAAGACGTCAAACGCCGTTGCCTACCAATGAGGCAGAACTCCAGCAAATTATCGCTGCTGCCATTGCACAATACGCCGCCTCTCAAGGAGGGACTAGTGAAAGCAACTCCGGCAACACTGGCAACAACAATAATCCACCTCATGGTAATACTAAGTCATTTAGACCTACCATGACCTAATTGGATATCTTTAGCAATGATGCTAATGTCGATCGTATATTATAACGTACGTGTAGGATGCACCTACAAGCAGTTTCTAGACTGCAAACCGGTCAACTTTGATAGCACAGGAGGTGCTGTCGCCTTTGTTCGTTGGGCCGAGAAAAACTGAATCTGTTCTTCGCATGAGCAAATGCGCGCTAGATCAGCAAGTCACCTATATCTCAGGGCTATTCTTGGATGGAGCCCTCTCTTGGTGGAATCTGCAAGTACAGACACTTGGCGAAGCTGCTGCCTACGCGCTGACCTGGACCGAACTGAAGGAACTCATGCGCAAAAAGTACTGTTCCCGCGCAGAAATCCAGCGATTGGAGACCGATTTCTGGCACTTGAAAATGGACGGTCCAAAGATAGCAGAATACGTTCAAAGGTTCCATGACTTATCGCATGTGGTACCCTACATGGTCACTCCTGAGTTCAAGAGAATTGAACGCTTCATTTGGGGATTAGCTCCTCAAATCATAAGCATGGTAACCTCATCCAAGCCTGCAACTATTACTGAGGCGATTGATTTGAGCGTAGCTCTCACTGAGGAGGCTATTCGCCTGAACAAGTTTGATGAGATCAAGACCAAGAAGGCAGAGACTCACGTCGAGTCATCAGGAGGTAACAAACGGAAGTTCTCGAACTTCAAGCAGGGCGCCAGTGTGGTTGTTAAGAAAGGAGGATCAGACACGCCAGCTCAGGTTACAGCTGGTAGAGGAAAGAAAGGAAAAGGGTATATGGGCACCCAGCCCAAATGCAACACCTGCCAGCGCCACCATTCTGGTCATTGCGGGCCAAAAGTATGCGAAGCATGTGGGAAACGTGGCCACTCGAAGGACACTTGTTGGGTCACTGCTGGTCAGGGAGGCCAGGGAGGATTTGGAAACAGAAATTACAACCGGGGTGGGAATGGAAATCGCCCACAAGGAAACTATGGAGGTAACGAGAATCGAGGCAACAATGCTAACCAAGCGGGCGCCGTGAATCGTAATCAGAGGAATGATCAAGCTGGTGGAAACGGGCAAAGACTTGGATGCTTTAACTGCGGTGATATCGGGCATTTTAAGAAGAACTGCCCAGAGTTAAACCAAGCCCGTGGAAGAGTGTTCCAAATTGAAGCAAGGGAAGCGCGCCAGGACCCCAATGTCGTTACTGGTACGTTCCCTGTAAATCAACGCTATGCATCCGTTTTATTTGATACTGGTGCCGATTATAGCTTCGTGTCGTTAGAATTTAAGAATATGCTTGGTTTAGCCGCTAATAAGTTAGATATTCCGTACTCGATCGAATTGGCCAATGGGAAATTAGTAGAAGCCAATGAAGTTATCAGGGGTTGTGTGATTGAATTGGGAGAGCGTGAGTTCGCTCTAGATCTACTACCAGTCCAGTTGGGAAGCTTCGATGTGGTGGTAGGAATGGATTGGTTATCAGGCAACAAAGCTGAGATAGTTTGTCACGAAAAGGTTGTTCGTATCCCAACCAATGATGGTGAGACCATTGTTGTTCATGGAGAGAAGCGTGAGATGCCGTTGAGGATTATCAGCTGCTTGAAAGCAAGGAAGTGTTTGCAGAAAGGATGTGTTGCTTTTCTGGCACACATTGTGGATAAAAAGGCTGCTGAGCCAAAGATCGAAGACATCCATGTCGTGAGGGAGTATCCAGAAGTCTTCCCAGAAGACTTGCCTGGACTGCCACCTCAGAGGCAAGTAGAGTTTCGCATCGACTTAGTTCCAGGCGCCGCGCCTGTGGCTAAGGCACCGTACAGACTTGCTCCGTCTGAGATGCAGGAACTGTCGACACAACTTCAAGATTTGTTAGACAAGGGTTTTATCCGACCAAGCTTCTCGCCTTGGGGAGCTCCGGTCTTGTTTGTCAAGAAGAAGGATGGTAGTTTCCGTATGTGTATTGACTACCGGGAATTGAACAAGCTGACGATCAAGAATAGGTATCCTCTGCCAAGAATTGATGATCTGTTCGACCAACTTCAAGGTTCAAGCTTTTATTCAAAGATCGATCTTCGATCTGGATACCATCAGTTAAGGATACAAGAGGAAAGCATTCCGAAGACAGCCTTCAGAACTCGTTATGGGCACTACGAGTTCCTCGTTATGCCATTTGGTTTGACAAACGCACCGGCGGTATTCATGGATCTAATGAATAGAGTTTGCAAGCCGTACTTGGATAAGTTCGTGATTGTATTTATCGATGACATTTTAATTTATTCAAAGACGAAGGCTGAACACGAGCAGCATCTTAGAGCCATTCTAGAGCTGCTGAAGAAGGAACAGCTGTATGCCAAATTCTCTAAGTGCGAGTTTTGGCTACGAGAGGTGCAATTCCTTGGGCACGTGGTAAATGGAGATGGAATCCACGTGGATCCAACCAAGATCGAGGCGATCAAGGATTGGGAAACGCCAAAGACGCCAACCGAGATTCGGCAATTCTTGGGTTTGGCTGGCTGTTATCGAAGATTCATTGAGAATTTTTCAAAGATCGCTCAACCATTGACGCTCCTCACGCAGAAGGATAAGAAGTTTGATTGGGGAATCAAACAGGATGAAGCGTTTCAGATATTGAAGGATAAGCTTTGTAACGCGCCAATCTTAGCTCTACCAGAGGGTACTGATGATTTTGTGGTATACTGCGACGCATCGCGTCAAGGATTGGGTTGTGTGTTGATGCAACGCCAAAAGGTTATTGCTTACGCATCGCGTCAGTTGAAGGTGCATGAAAAGATCTATACCACACACGATTTGGAGCTCGGCGCAGTGGTTTTTGCTTTAAAGATCTGGAGACACTACCTTTATGGTACGAAGTGTACAATTTTTACAGATCACAAGAGCCTACAGCATATATTCAACCAGAAGGAGTTGAATATGAGGCAAAGACGATGGGTTGAATTGCTGAACGACTACGACTACGAGATAAAGTATCATCCAGGGAAGGCGAACGTGGTCGCCGATTCCCTAAGTCGTAAAGAGAGAATCAAGCCCATAAGGGTTAGAGCTTTAGAAATGATTATACGAACCGATCTTTCCTTGCGCATTCGTGCCGCGCAGAAAGAAGCTCTCAAGGAAGGAAACCTTGAAGAAGAATATCTCCGTGGGATGGAGAAGCTGCTGTTACCAAACGAGGAAGGAACGTTATGCTTTGAGAAAAGGATTTGGGTTCCTCTGATTGGTGATTTAAGGAAGGTTATTTTCGATGAAGCTCACAAGTCGCGGTACTCTATCCATCCAGGAGCGGATAAGATGTACCAGGATCTCAAAGATTATTATTGGTGGCCTAGGATGAAAGGCGATGTTGCTGTTTACGTGAGCAAATGTTTAACGTGCGCTAAGGTTAAAGCGGAATACCAGAAGCCTTCAGGACTTCTGCAACAACCTGAGATTCCCAAGTGGAAATGGGAACAAATCTCAATGGATTTTGTTACAAAATTACCAAGAACGCCAAGAGGCCATGACACTATTTGGGTAATAGTGGATCGATTAACAAAGTCAGCACACTTCTTACCTATCAGAGAGAAGGACAATACGAGCAAATTGGCTGAAATTTACATGAGGGAGATCGTTGCACGTCATGGAGTGCCTCTCTCAATCATTTCTGATAGAGACGGAAGGTTTGTGTCAAGGATATGGCAATCCTTCCAAGAAGCCTTTGGCTCACAATTGAATCTGAGCACTGCGTTTCATCCGCAAACTGACGGTCAAAGCGAGCGAACGATACAGACTTTGGAAGACATGCTGAGAGCATGTGTTATGGATTTGGGCGGTAGCTGGGATAAGCATTTGCCTTTGGTCGAATTTTCATACAACAACAGCTACCACACCAGTATTGGTGTCGCGCCATTCGAAGCCCTTTACGGACGCAAGTGCCGATCACCCCAATGCTGGGCTGACGCAGGTGATAGGCAGCTTGCTGGTCCCGAAATCGTCCAAGAGACGACAGACAAGATCGCGCAGATTCTTAAACGCATCGAAGCAGCTCGCCACAGACAGAAGGCCTATGCGGATCCAAACCGAAAACATGTGGATTTCCAAGTTGGAGAAATGGTGTTATTGAAAGTCTCACCCTGGAAGGGTGTGGCACGCTTCGGAAAGCGTGGGAAGTTAAATCCGCGCTACATTGGTCCCTTCAGAATTCTGGAAAGAATAGGACTAGTAGCATACAAGTTGGACCTACCTGCTGAACTCCATTCTGTTCACGATACATTTCATGTATCCAACCTGAAGAAAAGTCCAACTCAAGATGACATTGCCATTCCCATCGACGAGATTCATGTTGACAACACGCTCCACTTCGTTGAAGAACTGGTCGAGGTTACGGATTGGAAAGTAAACAAGACCCGCCGGAGCAGTGTCAAGCTCGTCAAGGTTCGTTGGAATGCCAGACACGGTCCTGAGTACACCTGGGAGCGTGAGGACCGGATGAAAGAGAAATACCCCCACCTTTTTCCTAAGAACCCTGCATCTACAAGCAGAACTTAAATTTCGGGACGAAATTTATTTAACGGGGGGAGAATGTGACAACCCGCACTAAACCAGGTATCCGTACGACTTAACTAATGATTAATTACTGCTTAATTACTGTGCTTGTTTGAACTAGCTGATGAACTGCTACTTGATATCTGATACATGTACTTACTTGCATCATACTTTACTTATCGTCACTACATTATTTACATGCTGAACCCTAGTGACAACCATGATGCACAAAAAGCACAGTAGCACAATAGCGGATAACCTATTGAACATGCTGATAAAGCCAGCATCAGGCAGACACTGCCTCTAAGGCCTGTAAGAGCCTGAAATATTTTGCTACACTAGTGGTGAGTGTAGGGATACAAGGGTTGTAGAACTGCGTCTCTAGGAATAAGTCACAATGACTGGATGTGCCTAAAACGTACTCTAAAGTACAAAACTCAGCACTTTACACAATAATTCAGCTTTTAGCTAACTAGTAAAGTGCCAAAACATGAGAAAAATATTGCTAGACACTTTCCAAAGTGTCAGGAATGAGTCTTGTCACTAAAAAGAGTATTAACGACACTTTAAAAGCTTTGTTAACGCTTTAACGGATTACTATCCAACCAAACAACCGGACTATACCCGGAACGTGAAAATATTGTTATTTTTATTATTTATCTTTTTCTGAGCCAGTTAGGGTCCCTGAGTACCCTAACACCCATTATAACGCATGACACACAACTAACCAAGTTAACTACTTAACTAACTTGGTTTAACCTAATTAATAAGTAACTAACACTTGGAATTGAACTAGTACCCCCCCCCCCCCCATCCTAACCGTCCCCAACTAAGGGGGGACACATTTGTCCTTCTTAATCTTATTTTATTCAAGTTGTTGGATATCTAATAGACACATGGACCATTGGATTAAAACTTCCTAATTTTCTATAAGTACATGAGTTGGCACATGAGATTAATCACCACACTTCACCATCCAAAGCTCTCTCTCCCTCTTGCTCTACTCACGGCCGAACACCCCTTGGGACACCCCATCCATTTTCGATCTTGATCAGCCGATTCCAAGTCCATACAAGTGTCGAGGGTCGTATACAAGGAGTCTTGGAGCAAACGGAACGCGAAGGACCTCTTTATCTTGCTTTTATCCACGCCATTTTCGTCAAGATTCTTCCCTAGCCTCGAGCTAGTGGTATGTTGCTTAGAACACCTCCTCAATCTATTCTAAAGTGGTTAAAAGGAATTGTATCGGTTAAAACTCGTTAACATGCAAGATGATGTTTTAAAGTCTACTTAAAACACTAAAAATGGTGGTTAATAGCTCATAAGTTGTGTAAATGTTGTAGTATTTTGGTTGTATGATTATTTAGGCCCGATCTATGATGTGGTAGCTCGGATCATCGTTTAACCCGGTTTGGTAAGATCATGGATCTTAACATAAGCTTGTTTTGAATAATACAAGGGTTAAAAGGTGAAACTCTACCACACGCGAATCATGAACTTGTGTAAAAGAGTTTTACTTGTGAAATTGTGTTTAAAACTAGCAGATCTACGCATCTGCAAGTGGTATTTTCAAAGAACCACGTATCAAAGAAATCATGTATTTTAAAGGATGGATTTTACACTAACACGCATGATTTTTATAAACCACAAGTGTGTAAACACATGTGAAATGAAAAGATCCGACAAAATAACAGTTTTTGTAAAAGATGACGGGAAGTTGTAAAGATGGATTTTCTCTAAAAACGAGGTTCTTACAAGAACAAATTACCTTATATAAAGATCTACTAAATTTAAGGGGATTTACACCACAGTTTTGGGAAAACTACAAGTTCATGTAATTTTTGGCAAGTTACACATATGATGATTAGTTGTTGTGAGAAAAGTTGTTCTGATCAAATAAAGAAAGTTGTTGAGTTGATTTGTTAAAGAAAATGATACGCTTGAAAGCGTGGCCACCTCCAGTTACAGAGGAAACTCTGGCGAAATTTTTCTAACAACCTAACACTTAGAACTATTTACACTCCAAGTGTTAGAGTTATTTTTGACATGTTTTCGAAATATGAATTTCGCCATGACTTTATTTACTAAATATTCGGAGGTGGGATTTTCACAAAATTTAACGTGATAAATATATATTTTTCACACACTGTTTATGATTATTTTGTGAAAATACATAGATATTATTTTTAGAGTAAAAATAATATTTACGAACGTTAACGAATCCAAAATAATACGAACGCTTTCACCATAAATATATAAGTTACACCGGTAATTATATTACCACTCGATTGTTAAAACGTAACTTACGCACTTACGGAAATATTTATGAACGCGTATTTTAACAACGTATTATTTGAGAAAAATTATGTGAAATGAAAATATAATATTTTTGAGAAAAATACTTATATTTTGGAATTGGAAATATATATATATTAAGTGAGACTTAATGATATAGTTTGAACGCACATGTATTGAATCCCCCATCCTTGGGAAGGAGATTAACTACCAAGTATATACAGAATGTAAACACGAAATAGTTGTCTAACTATTTCCCAAAGACTTAAACTATAAAGCTAAGGCACGACCGTCCGTCTAATAGAAATTAGCACCTGTAGGTCGTCGCACAGCTGCGTGAGCAGGAGATACTTGGTAGAGACGCTTCACTGTGAGTTCATGTCCCCCTTTTCTCTAACTGTTTTCAGTTTTTCTTAACTGCGGGGGTGAAATACATGTTACTTTGTTTACAAGTACTTTATACATGGTATGGTTAGCGTAAGGAGGTTTACTACTTAGATCATGTGAGTGGGTAAGCAGAAACTGGAGACCATTAATCCTCATTGTAGGACCGAGGGACGTAAGCGGTAGATCTATCTGGGTGTAGCGAGCCCAACTCTAGGCCCAACAGAACGGACCTCTGAGAGGCCCAACAGAACGGACCTTGGAGTGACTTTGTGCCCGACGCGAAATCTGCTAGGTTTGAGTCTTCCTACTTGAACTTCACACATACTAATGGCCTTGCAAACCATTGGTGATCTCTTTTTCCTTACACTGCTACATACCAGGGAAATTTTATACTTACAAGTGTTTTACATACTCACTTACACATGAACTCGCTCAACATTATTGTTGATTTTTCAACTTACATGTATTTCAGGAAATTAAAGATCTGGCGCGGTATGTTATGTTTTCCCGCTGCATAAGGGTTCCAAGGTCATCCCAGTTTAGGAAATGTGACTCTTTCCTGGACAAGTCACAAATCTTAAACTGCGTTTATTTCATGTTTATGTTTTCAAGACAATGTTTTACATTATGAGGTTGTAAGTCTCTAAGACAATGTTGTGTTACTCTGGTTTTAAAACTTAATCGAATGGATGATCTTGCATGATTTTATTTCATATAGCTTTGTTATGATTAAGCTATGGTATTAAGAAGTCACACCAAAATTAACCACGCTTCCGCAAAGCCAGGGTGTGACAATGTCATCGATAAAGACAATGACAAACTTGTCTAAATATGGCTTGCAAACGCGATTCATGAGATCCATAAATGCTGCAGGTGCATTAGTGAGCCCGAAAGGCATCACTAAGAACTCATAATGACCATAACGAGTTCTGAATGCAGTCTTATGCACATCTTCATCTCTGACCATCAGTTAATGGTAACCTGACCTTAGATTGATCTTTGAAAAGTAACTTGCTCCTTGAAGCTGATCGAATAGATCATCGATTCTGGGTAACGGATATTTGTTCTTGATTGTAACCTTGTTCAGCTCACGATAATCAATGCATAGACACACTGATCCATCCTTTTTCTTCACAAACAGAATCAGCGATCCCCAAGGGGATGAGCAAGGTCGAATAAAACCCTTTTCCAACAAATCATCCAACTGTGTTCTCAATTCCTTCATCTCAGTTGGTGCCAATCGATAAGGTGCTCTTGCAACTGGTGCTGCTCCAGGAATGATATCGATCCTGAATTCCACTTGCCTATCTGGAGGTAATCCAGGTAGTTCTTCAGGGAATACGTCTGGATATTCAGAAATAACAGGGATGTCTTCAATCTTGGGCTTTGGTTCATCAATGGTTACCTGTGCCATGTAAATGACACAACCTTTCTTTAAACACCTTGACGCCTTAAGCATAGACACTTGCTTAGGCAACCCATACTGCGTATCTCCTTGAATCGTTAAAGGCTCACCATAAGAAGTCCTGATAACCACTTACTTTTTGTCGCATACGATTTGGGCTTGGTTATAAGATAACCAATCCATGCCTATTACTATGTCGAATCCTGCTAATTTCAACGGAAGCAAAGAAAGCGGAAAAGAGTGATTCCTGATGGATATAAAACATCCATCTAGAACTGTTGAGGCAGTCTCTATAGTACCATTGGCCAATTCTACCTCATACTTTATGCTTAGAGTTTTAACAGGCAGATTTAATAACTTATAAAATTTATTGTCTACAAAAGACTTGTCTGCACCTGAATCAAACAGTACTCTAGCATAAACATCATTCATAAGGAATGTACCTGTTATAACATTGTCATTCTGAATGGCCTCCTGAGCATTCATTTGAAAGACCCGAGCATTGGTCTTTTTAGCCTCCTCGGGCTTCTTTGCAAATTTTTGGCAGTTGGTCTTGATATGCCCTTTTTCGTTGCAACCATAACAGGTTGCATCTTTCAGCTTCTTGCAATCCAAGGTCTTATGCTCATTTGATTTGCAGATCCCACAAGCCCTAGACTGCGATTGGGATTTTGATTCGAATCTGCACTTCCCTAGATGACGCTTCCTGCAGGTTTTACACTTGGGTTTCTCACCCGACTGCTGATTATCCTTTTCAAACCCTGAACCCTTCTTGTGATTAGAGTTCCCCTTTTTTCTTTTTGTCGGAGCGATGAGAACTCTCATCCTCCCGCTTTCGCTTCCCATCATCAGAAACCTTGACAGACTTGTTTCTTATAGCATCCAAGGTGAGTGATAGAGACAGATCTGCTACTGACCTAAATATGGTAGGTCTGGATGCTTTTACGTTTCCCTTGATCTCTGGAGCCAAACCTCCAATAAAACAAGCTATCCGTTTTGATTCTGGTGTAACCAAATAAGGAACCAATCGAGACATGGTGTTGAAGCTTGTAAGATATGGCTGACAGTCTAAGTTCTTCATGACCAAGGTCAAGAAGTCAGTCTCAATTTTCTCAACTTCATGTTGAGGACATAAATTTTCCTTGATTAGAGCAACAAACTGATCCCAAGTCAAGTTATACAACGGGATCTTCCCTGTAGCTTGGATTAGAGACCTCCACCACGCTAGAGCTTCATCTTTGAATGATTGTGATGCAAACTTCACAATATCTTGTTCTGTACAACCACTGATATCAACCACGGTATCCATCTCATCGAGCCAGGTCATACAATCAATGGCTCCTTTATCCCCTGTGAAGTCTCTGGGCTTGCAGGAGATGAAGTACTTGTAGGAGCAGGTCTTAACATGCGGCTCCTGATCGAATACGATTCGTTTGGATGGAACACTCCTCCGATTTGACGAATGATGAGATTCATCTTTATGGGATACATGAGTCTTGGAGGGTGGTTTTGTATGAGGTACAGATAGGGTCTTGCTACGAGAAACACTAGATTCCTTGAATTGCATGTCCATATCTCGAGTGACGGCATTATCAATCATGGCTTGCAGATCTGCACCAGCCACATTAATCCTGGTGGTACCATTATTCTCTCGAGGGTGACTGTTAACCTTATCTGATTCAGCCATGTAGCTTGATTGCTACATAAAAATGATGATAACGATTTATTCAGAAGTCTTTAATGGAATTGTCATTTTTGACGATTCATTAACCATAGTAACAATAAACCATATTAGTTAATTTATTTAGGATTTTCATTATAATTTATCCTTAGTTGTAAATTATTAAATATTAGAGTGGCAAAAAAGGCCTAGTCACAAGGACAGTTTAAATTATAAGCCATGATCTTATAGGATCGAGGCATTAAGGCTTGAACATAGTTCATCACCTTTTCTTGACAGGGAGTCATAGACTACAACTGTCTTTTGTCTTATAGGACAATAAGTATTGCTCGCAGGCACATCATCACTAATGGATGATTAAATTAAATAGAAAGAAGAAATTGGAAGAATCCAATATAAAGATGACTTGTGTGATTTTATCGAGTCACATTTGCTAGGAGTGCTAACATGTTTTCAGATGTTAACAAGGATTTGAATCTTAAAAAGGTTTTACCATCATAGCCATGTCTAAAATGACATATAGGCTAGGCTATACCTTCAAGAATCTTCTTTCAACATTTAATGGCAGAGAAATCATAAATTGAAATCATTTAGTACATATTATATATGTATATGTTTAATGCCAAAGTAATTTTAAAAAGGAAACTTATCATAGAAAGTTCTAATTATTACGACAATTGCCCTAAACGAGTCTTAAACAATTAAATATGTCCACGAAGGGACTAAAAATAAATATGTCCTTATAAGGACTACTAAAGAAATGAAATACAACAAAAGGATTTTCTTCTTCATTTTATTTCTGGAAGTTTTCTCCTTGGTTCACTGTGTGCGGTACGGATACTGAAGGTTTTGGCGAGTAGTCAAAATCTTCCATACTAGGAACCTTTGCAAAAATGGAATCCAAGGATTCTATGGTTAATGAATAATATGGATCACGAATAGGGTCAGGACAGGTATAATCCAAGTTTGGGATTCAAAGGCTTGGAGGTAAGAAATATGGGTCATTTTGGGTCCATAGGTATCATCTTTGGAGTGGAACCTCAGGGACAGTTGGTATGGACTCCTCCGATGTTGGCTTCTCATTTGAAGTTTCAAAAGTCTTAGGTAAAGAATCTGGAATATGGTTAATGGCTTCAACTTGTTTGATTTTGGGAATGGGTCCAAAAAGATCCTTCCTCCATACTTGTCGTACGCTTATTCGAGCTGTGGTACGAAGCTTAACATTCTTAGACTTCGGGTTTGAGAGCTTCCACCAATGGTAGCTTTACTTGGCGACATGTTCCTAAAATACCCAAATATCGAAAACAATGTATGTATATAATAGGGATGAGATCATTCATAGTTCATGTCTAGACTCGGAAGTCAAGGAATGTGCAACTGTGTCATTGAGATTAAACACAAAAGGCTAGTGTTTAATTCTCAATGTTGGCTCTGATACCAACCTGTCACACCCTGATATTTCCACGTATTACCGGTGGGGAGTATCGTGACGTAGTTGATATCATCATAGACAATTAATCACTGTTTAAATGCACAGCGGAAGTCTAAAAGTAATTTATACAAACCGATTCGAAAGTATAATGAAAATATTACACAACGGATTATAGGTGGAACCACAGGCGGATCAAAACAAAAGAAATATTGTTCAACAGACTTAAAGTGATAAAAGCTTGCAAGACTCTTTATTTAATCACTCGGGAGTTCCAGACCATTACACTTAGTACCTGCATTTAGTCTTTTTGAAAAATACGTCAGTTTACACTGGTAAATACAATTAACTGACTCTTTTTGAAAAATATTTATAAAATTGATTTAAATGCACAAGGCACAAAATTCTTTTATAACTTGGGACAATTATTAAAAATAATCTTGTAAAAGATTTATATGTTTGTCATACGTTCAGGATCCGGGATAGAAGCCGGAACAAGATTAATAGACACACCACGTAATAAAAACCCACGGCGAGTTATCCTCAACAAGCGGGTACATCTTTTTACATACGCACTGGCAGGTGTATGCCTACACCCCGTGCTTAAGTCGTGGCCATTTCAATGAATGAGCCGAGGATATCCAGGACATGGTCATTAACCCCCCAAAGGTTTAGATCAAACAAAACAGATTAAACGGGTTATCTCAATGATTTAACCATTATTCGGTTAAAGATTCAATACCCGACTAAGCGGTATTATTCAATGTCGTATCCCAAGCCCGTATAAGGGAAAATAAGTTAAAAGTATTTACCTGAGCTAAAAATAAAATTTTAATCCCAGCTGTATATCAATCATCAAGTACATATAGCTTTTACCGGGCTCCTAATCTGGAACGAAGGTTTTAATAATAACCTATTAGATTCCTAACAGGTCTTATTTAAGTTATAACTTAGGCCGGATAGTTTTAAAGAAAGGTATACGGTTCAAAACGCAAGACTAAGCGAAGACCTGATTAGAATATGATTTAGACCCAACAAGTATGAGGACTTGTATAAAATGGGTAAACTAAATACATTCTGGATTTTGAAGTAAAAATGACAAGGTTTAACCCGTTTTGGTTAATTTATGCAAACTAGTTACATAAACCGTACCGAACGCGAATATGCATAACGGGTAACCAAATGAATCATTTACAGGTTCCACAAGTTAATATGCTTTAAATAAATTATGATATCAGTAGGATACCTTCCATTATGCCCAAAACGAATTTAAAACCAATTTAAGCCCCGTAAGGGTATTTTGGTCATTTTAAAGTTTATAAAAGAGGTTAAATAGTAATCTGAGGTTCTGGTCTAAACAAATCAGTAAAAATATTTATTCTAACAAGTTATATCAGTAAGATATCATATATATGTGAAATTTATCATTTATGGCCAAACTATGCATCGTAGGGGCATTTTGGTCATTTCGCATATGCTTTAAGGGTTAAACATGGAAATCTGAGTTTAAAACTTTTACTTACTGTTAAAGTATAAAAATTTACTTATAATATCAGTAGGAAAAAGTTTGGTATCAAAATGTTATGTAAAACTCATTTTATCAAAGAAAAGGGCAATTTTGTCAATACCGAATTTACACTAGAACTCTATAATATAATCAGTATAAAGTTTGATAAAAATATCCAAAAATCCCTAAATATTATATTACATCATTGGGTAGAAAGTTTGGTGCCAAAATTTGGGTTTAAATATGATTTATACAAAAAATGCCATTTAATTAATAAAAAGCTTTTATTTTACGATACCGCGCATAACTTCTATTTTAGACCACGAACTAATATCAAATTTTTAGGACACATTTATAAATCAGTAATAAAGGTTTTTGTCCTCTCATATTTTCAAAAATCTGGTTTTTATACCAAAATGGCATAATGGTCAACTTTTAAGCATTTAACGGAAACATGCAAATGATTCGGATTTCAAAGGAACCATATTGTATAATCTCATAGGGTTATACTAACATGTAATATGGTCCTAAAGGAACCCTAAGGCATATCTAAACTAAGCTAAATTGGGTCAGAACTAATAGTCAAAGCAAAAGTCTACTTTTGCGACTTTCGGTTGCGAACCGAGCCTAAACTCAGAATTGTCGGGTTGAACATGCCTAAACATGTTCTTATATTATTCACCAAGTTATTTTAGTGTTAAAACATGTTCCATAACATCTGAATTATTATTTATGAATTAATTTGTAAAAACTGATTTTGTTGACTTTTTATTAATAAGTTTGACCCGACAATTGACAGAAATAATGTGATAATTAGAAGGTGCCCTTTTAAGGGTTTATTACCTACATAACTACCAACACATAGCCACTTTCAAATCGAATAATGGCTGGACCATTTGTGATTAATCACATAGTCAAATCTTAATTACGATAACTTTGTCTTTCGGTCATTAAGCTAATAAAACTTAAACTTAGGAAGCTAAGAACACTTACTAGAGTACTTAGCACGAATATTGAACTGAGGAAAGCTTCCTTTAGCTCCAGGAGGCTTCAGGTAGAGAGTTGTGAAGTAAAACTCAAATGTGTAAGTGAACAAGTGAAACAATGGGGCTATTTATAGGAGATTTGAGCTTGCTAAGATCATTACACCTATTTAGGGAGGCTCCCAGATGATTACAAGTGTTGTGGTGGCAGAAGAAACCATCAAACAAGCCCCTAGAATCGAAAATTTGCATGCAAAGGCGGTGGAACTGGCTGAACCTGCAGCTGTGCAGGTTTTCTGTTACTGGCACTTCTACACGGCCCGCGTAGACCCTAGAGGAGGGTTACGCGCCCTGCGAGGCTCCCTTCTAACTGGACAAAAACTTTCATTAATTGCAATTTCAGTCCCTGGTCCTTCATAACTTGTTTTATCTTTCGTTTATTGCACTTTTAACCCCCAAATTTAACTTTTAAGGGTCTTGAGTCTACAAACAATCATTATTAAGCTTTCGGTTAGTTACGAGGTCACCCGAACGGTCTTGAAATGCAATGTTGACGCATTTGATCCTCATTTCTTGGAATTACCACTTTATTCATTTATGTGCGTTGAAACTTTACGAATTTATTATCTGATATCCATGGGAGTATAAGGAAGTATTACAAAGTCTCAGAAATGTTAAAAGGTCACTCAGAGGTAACTTTAAACATGTTGACACATTTAACCCTTATGCTTTGTAACCTTCTCATTTTAAGCACAAACGACTTTCTATGTCCGATAATTTATTCATTAAAGAATACGAACGTCTTTTTAAGGTCAATCAGAGGCACCAGTTTGGCATGTTGACACTTTTGATCCTTCCACACACGTCTTTACACTGTTTGACAATTTTTAGTCCCTCCAGATTAATTCATTACACGTTTAAAGTCCATGACACGTGTCTTTATTATATCGGACATGATTTTTGCGAGGTGTTACAGAAACCGTGGTGGAAACGGTTATGGGAATAGGAACCAAGGTGGAAACCATAACTAGGGAGGTAATGGAAATCATGGTGGTTCTGAAAATCAAGCTGGTAACGGAAATCGTGGAGCAAACAACAACAAGGGTGGAAATGGAAATGAAAATGGTCGCGGCCAAGGTTGTTTTGGTTGTGGTGATGTAGGGCATTTCAAGCGGGATTGCCCAAAGAACAACCAAGCTCAGGGAAGAGTCTTCAACATTGGAGCTAGGGAAGCTCGCCAAGATTCGAACGTAGTCACAGGTACGTTCCCTATCAATCAACATTTTGCATCTGTGTTATTTGACACTGGTGCCGACTATAGCTTCGTATCCCTAGAATTTAAGGATATACTTGGGTTAGTTGCCAGTAAGTTAGATATTCCATACTCGATAGAACTAGCTAATGGGAAGCTAGTAGAAGCAAACAAAGTGATTAGAGGTTGTGTGATAGAGCTTGGAGAGCGTGAGTTTAAGCTTGATCTGCTGCCAGTTGAGTTGGGAAGTTTCGACATAGTAGTTGGAATGGATTGGTTGTCGAGTAACCGAGCTTAGATCGTATGTCCTGAGAAGATTATCCGCATCCCGATGGCGAATGAAGAGATTATTGTAGTGCATGGAGAAAAGCATGATACGCCCCTACGGATTATCAGTTGCTTGAAGGCATGGAAGTTTATGCGAAAAGGATGTGTTGCCTTCTTGGCACATGTAGTCGATAAAGAAGCCGAAGAGTCGAAGCTCGAAGATATCCCTGTGGTAAGTGAATATCCTGAAATCTTCCCCGAAGACTTGCCAGGATTGCCGCCACAACGACAAGTCGAATTCCATATTGACTTAGTTCCAGGCACCGCGCCTGTCGCCAAAGCACCCTATCGACTTGCGCCTTTAGAGATGCAAGAATTGTCGACGCAGCTTCAGGAGCTATTGGACAAGGGATTCATTAGACCAAGCTTTTCGCCTTGGGGAGCTCTGGTATTGTTTGTCAAAAGAAGGACGGTAGTTTTCGTATGTGTATCGACTACCGAGAGCTTAACAAGTTAACCATCAAGAATCGGTATCCTTTGCCGAGAATTGATGATTTATTCGATCAACTTCAAGGTTCGAGTTACTACTCCAAGATCGATCTTCGATCAGGTTATCATCAGCTGCAGATTCAAGATGAGAGTATACCGAAGACTGCCTTTAGAACTCGTTATGGACATTACGAGTTTCTAGTGGTGTCGTTTGGTTTGACAAACGCACCAGCAGTGTTTATGGACTTGATGAACCGAGTTTGCAAGCCATATCTCGATAAATTTATGATTGTATTTATCGATGATATTTTGATCTATTCGCGGACTAAAGAAGAGCATGAGCAACACCTTAGAGCCATCTTAGAGCTGCTTAAGAAGGAGAAGCTCTATGCTAAGTTTTCGAAGTGTGAGTTTTGGTTGCATGAGGTACAGTTCCTTGGTCACGTGGTGAATGAAAATGGAATTCATGTGGATCCCACCAAGATCGAGGCAATTAAGAATTGGGAAACTCCGAAGACGCCAACCGAGATCCGCCAGTTTCTAGGTTTAGCAGGGTATTATCGCAGATTCATTGAGGATTTTTCAAAAATCACTCAACCGCTGACCTCCTTTACTCAAAAGGATAAGAAATATGAAGGGGGAGATAAACAAGAGGAAGCTTTTCAGCTGCTAAAGAATAAGCTTTGCGATGCACCTATTTTATCCTTACCCAAAGGCACCGATGACTTCGTAGTATACTGTGACGCCTCGCTTCAGGGATTGGGCTGTGTGCTGATGCAGCGACAAAAGGTTATCGCATATGCTTCGCGCCAATTGAAGGTTCATGAGAAGAACTACACCACGCATGATTTGGAATTAGGCGCAGTGGTTTTTACTTTGAAGATTTGGCGGCATTACCTTTATGGTACCCGATGTACGATCTTTACATATCACAAGAGCCTGCAACACATATTCGATCAGAAAGAGCTCAACATGAGACAACGATGTTGGGTAGAGTTGTTAAATGATTATGATTGTGAAATCAAATATCATCCAGGAAAGGAGAATGTGGTGGCAGACGCCTTAAGTCGAAAATAGAGGATTAAGCCCATAAGGGTTAGGGCTTTGGAGATGATTATACAGACAGACCTCTCGTTGTGCATATGTGCTGCACAAAGAGAAGCTCTGAAGAAAGAAAATCAAAAGGCTGAATATCTCCGTGGGATGGAGAAAAAGTTAGTACCCAACAAGGAAGGAACCTTGTGTTTCATGGGACGAATTTGGGTTCCTCTCTTTGGTGGTCTTAGGGATGTTATCTTTGATGAAGCTCATAAATCGAGGTACTCGATCCACCCAGGATCGGACAAGATGTACCAAGATTTGAAGGATTATTACTGGTGTCCAAGACTTAAGGGCGATGTGGCTACTTACGTTGGAAAGTGTTTGACCTGCGCCAAGGTGAAGGCCGAGTATCAGAAGCCTTCTGGTCTTCTGCAGCAACCTGAGATACCCATGTGGAAATGGGAACAAATCTCAATGGATTTCGTAACGAAGTTGCCCAAGACTCCTAGAGGTCATGATACGATTTGGGTAATCGTGGACTGTTTGACAAAGTCTGCGCACTTCTTGCCAATCAGAGAGAAGGATAACACCGGTAAGCTAGCTGAGTTGTACCTAAGGGAGATAGTCGCACGTCATGGAGTGCCTATCTCGATTATATCAGATAGAGACGGAAGATTTGTGTCAAGGATTTGGCAATCCTTTCAAGAAGCGTTTGGTTCTCAGTTGAATCTGAGTACTGCTTTTCATCCACAGACGGATGTTCAGAGCGAAAGAACGATTCAAATGTTAGAAGATATGCTACGTGCTTGCGTAATGGACTTTGTGGCAGTTGGGACACTCACCAACCTTTGGTTGAGTTCTCCTATAACAACAGCTACCATACAAGCATTCAAGCTGCACCGTTCGAGGCTCTCTATGGACGAAAGTGTCGATCACTGTTATGCTGGGCAGATGCAGCTGATAGATAGTTGGTTGGTCCCGAACTGGTCCACGAAATGATAGATAAGATCATGCACATTCGAGAACGCATCAAGGTGGCTTGTGATCGACAAAAGAGCTATGCGGACCAAAGACGGAAACCTTTGGAATTTGAAGTGGGTGATATGGTTTTGTTAAAAGTCTCACCTTGGAAAGGCGTAGCACACTTTGGGAAGCGTGGTAAGTTAAACCCATGATATATCGGATCGTTCAGAATCCTGGAAAGGGTTGGTACGGTAGCATACAAGTTGGAGCTACTAGCAGAACTTAATGGTGTTCATGATACATTCCATGTATCTAATCTAAAGAAAAGTCCAACTCAAGAGACAGTGGTTATTCCTGCTGACGAAGTTCACATTGACGGCACACTCCACTTTACCGAAGAACCCGTTGAAGTTACTGACTGGAAAGTTAACAAGACTCGGAGGAGTAGTGTTAAACTTGTCAAGGTTCGATGGAATGCGCGTCACGGCCCAGAGTTTACTTGGGAGTGTGAAGACCACATGAAAGCTAAATACCCGCATTTGTTCCCTAACTCCCCTGCTACTAGTAGTAAGGCTTAAAATTTCGGGACGAAATTTTCTTAACAGGGGGAGAATGTGACAACTGTCAAAATTCCAGGTATTCGTACAACTATTAAACCATGATTAGTGCTTAATGACTGTGCTGAATTACAATTAATGACTTGAATCGCTTTCTGATTATTGCATTTTACATACATGTGCATCACATATTGCATAATGACATACCATTACTGCATGCAAACAATATTGATTCAAATTATGCACGAAACACAGTTAGCACAGTTATCAGACAAATCAGAAAAATGCTGACGGAGTTCAGTACATAGACAGACAAGGTATTGAGACGCAGAATGGGCCAGAAACCAAGTATGACACTAGTATAGTATGTAGGAAAGTAAGGATCACAAAACTGCCTTCCTAGAGATAGTTTAAGTGTCGGAAAGTGCCTAAAACTCACACAAACTGCAGAATTCTGTAGAAAATCAGCAAATTCAGCATTTTAACACTCTAATATTATGCAGAAATGTGGTTAAATGGTCCTAAATGCTTTCCTAAGTGTCGGGAATCAAAAGTGTCACAAAAGGGTACATAAAGCACACTAAACTGCAAGTTTAGCACCTTAACGAACCGGTAACCAACCGAACAACCAGACACTACCCGAAACACCAAACTTTCACTAGAAGCATTGTTTTAACATTACCAAGCTAGTTATGGTCCCCGAACATCATAACACACTATATAAATATATAATAACTAAACATCTAACTACATACTTACATTTCAACCATAAACTAACTTAATGGTTATAACCTAAGCCTACTACCTCCCCCCCCCCCCACTATTGGCGGATCACATGTGGCCCCCACATGTGATTTTCTTTGCTTATTATATGTGATCATGTCTCACTTTGTTGGACATTAAAACCATTGGAGCAAAAGATGTAATCGAATCCCGAAACACCAAACTTTCACTAGAAGCATTGTTTTAACATTACCAAGCTAGTTATGGTCCCCGAACATCATAACACACTATATAAATATATAATAACTAAACATCTAACTACATACTTACATTTCAACCATAAACTAACTTAATGGTTATAACCTAAGCCTACTACCTCCCCCCCCCCCCACTATTGGCGGATCACATGTGGCCCCCACATGTGATTTTCTTTGCTTATTATATGTGATCATGTCTCACTTTGTTGGACATTAAAACCATTGGAAATCACTTGAGTTTGGATTATAAGTTAACACATCAAGACATAAGTTTCATTTCTCATTCACAACAACACACCACTTCTTTCTCTCTCTCTCCTCTTGCCTTCGGCCGTAACCAACACCACCATCATCACTATTATTCAATCATCCTCCATACATTTCAAGCATATACAAAGGTTTTAGAGGTTGCATAAGGAAGCTAGGAGCATTCAGAAGTTCAAGGACCTTCTCTATTTGCTTTTATCCACCTCTTTTCTTCTCTTGATCATCCCTAGCCTTGAGCTAGTGGTAAGAACACTAATCCTTCCATTTTACATCTTATATAAGTGGTTAAAGAATGATACATAATGATAAACTTGAAGAACACCAAGAACCATGAGAATGAAACTTGAATATAAGCCTAAATCATGAAGAAATCATGTTGTTTATGTGTTGATTTACTTGTTGATTGATATTTACTTATGAAAATGATGTAGATCATCATATGATCTTGCTAGATCATGATTAAAAACATAATCTAGCAAGATGAGAGGATGAAAGTGTTAAAGATGAATGGATCATCCTCATGGAAGACATGAACTTAAAAGAATATAATGTTTTCTTATAAAGTGATGATCAAAGTAAGATGTAAATCTTGTAGATCTAATATTTCAAGAATGATTTTTCAAGAAACCAAGCTAAAAAATACAAGTTTTACTTAATCTTGGTTCTTAAATAAATAAACCTCATTTTTGGTGGTTACTAAAGTGTAGAAACACATGTGTAACAAGAAAAATCCATGAAGAAACATTTTTAGAAAGTATGACTACAAGTTGTAAAGAACCATCTTCTTTAAAAATGAAGTTTTTAAAGAATCAATCACACTTTAAAGGGTAACAAGACTTACTAAAAACACTAGTAAGTTAGTACAAATTTTTATAGATTTTCAAGTTCATGAAGTAGTAGATTATGCTTGTTTTTGGCAAAATTGGTAATATAGATGGTTTATTGTTGATTGTTGATTGATTGTGTTGACTTACAAAAGAAAATGATATACCTTCAAGGTATGAAAACCTTCCTTTTTAGGGGAAACTATGGCAAAAAATTTCTAAAAACTAAACACTTAGAAAAATATTTCTAAACAAATATTTGTGAGTATGTTTTAAACCATGGATTTTTACATAAAGTTTGCCATAAAATTTGTTACAAAAATTACAAACATCGGAGGTTGGTTTTTATAAATAAAAGTGACTAAATATGTATTTAGGAAATAGATATTTAGAGGGCACCATGTGTGTGATTACTTGTATATTATGTGTATTAGTTATATTATTTTAGGACTTGAAATAATATAACTCATCAAATACCAAAAATTACAATCCAAAATATTAACAAATTCCAAGTAATAAATGTACAAAGAATACCTATAATGTTGATGAAACCGAGCAAAGGAATATAACTTACAAAATATTCTGGAAATATTATTCATGGGTATATTTTGGTAAATAATATTTTGGACACCAAAAGAACAAAAAAATGAGTTTCACAATTATTACAAGTTTATATCATATTTTTTACAAGAAGAAAATATATTATTTTTGGTGAATAAAAATATATTTGTTTTCTTGGAATTATTAGAAGATATATTATCTTTGGAAGAAATATATATTTTCTCAAACAAACATCAAATATATTATTTTTGGGAGAAAAATAAGTTTATATATATTTTCCAAGTTAGACTTGAAAATATATTGTTTTTGATGCTTGTATGAAATTTATAAATATTTTCGTTAAGGGAAAAATTATAAATAATTTTTCGAAGTAATATTCTTAAAATATATATTTTGGAAATATATATTGATGAATTTCTATTAAAGATATTATTCCGGAAAAATTTATACAAAATTAAGTATAAGGATACTTAATAATTACAAGAAAATACGTATTTTCGTACGTATAAATACACTCCGGAATACGACACTAATACATTGCAAAATATACGAGTATAAGAATACAAATACAAATACACCCATCATTGGGAAGGAAATACATGTACAAATACTTGAAAGGTATCAAGTTAAAATATATTGTTGTAACAATTATTCCAAAATTTAATAAATATAGTTTAAGTTAAGATATTTATTATTTTAACAAATAATTATAACTTGGAATAATATTGAAGGCACAAAGAGCGTAACTCAAAGACACTAATTAATACTAAGTCAAGGCACGACCCGCTCGTCTAATAGACCTTAGTACATTGTAGGTAGTCGTGTACATCCGAAGGAGCTTTGAGTTACCGTTGAAGAACGCAAAACCGTGAGTTCATGTCCCCCTTTTCTTTAACTGTTTTCGGTTTTATAACTTCGGGGGTGAAGTACATGTTACAAACTGTTTACAAATGTTTATATGTGGTATGGTTAGCTAAGGAAGGGTACTGCTAGATCATGTGAGTGGTTGGTATAACGCTTAAGACCATTAATCCTCGTTGTAGGACCGAGGGAGATGAGTGATAGATCTATTTGGGTGTAGCAAGCCCCGCCCATGTTGGACCAGGGTTGGCCCATGGGATGACTATGTCTTACAGCCGGAAGCCCGGTGCAAAGTCTGCTAGGTTTGAGCCTTCCTGCATCACGTCACATCAAATCATTAATGATCTGTTTTCCTTGTTGCTTACATACCGGGATTTACAAACATACATACATACTTTCAATGATTTCAAAGGTTTATTCGTGCACACTCACAAACACATGAACTCGCTCAACTTTTGTTGATGTTTTCAAACTTCATGTATTTCAGGGAATTAAAAGTGGATATGGCGGGCGTTTGGATGTTTCAAGTGAGGTTGAGAATAAAAGATGTCATCCGAAGTCTGAGGATTTGGATAGTGTGTCTTATCCTAGATAAGACATATCTTTCAAAGCATGGTTTTATTTAATGTCTTTTGTCGAGTCCTTGTGAACTCTTAAACAACTTGCATGATTTGTACTCGGGTTTGAAGTCTATGTTTAAAACAATGTTGTTACGTTTTTAAACTTATTTAATGGATGGTCATCTTTGGTTTTATCATATAGTGGTTGTTATGATTGAATGCAATGATATTAAGCAAGTCACACATAATCACGCTTCCGCAAAAGTCAGGGTGTGACAATTGGGACCTCTTCCATTTTTCTTTTTGTTTTCAAAAGACTGATTTGGTTTTGAAAAGAAGGCAACATTTTGTCCTTTAGAAGAACCACTAGTACCCCTATGAGATTCTTCCCTTGATACTATAGAAAATGCTACTTTAACTGATGGAAGAGGATCCCTTGTTAAAAGGCTAGTTCTAACCGGTTGGTAAACATCATTAAGACCCATAAGGAATTGCATAAGTTTTATTAAATGGTTAAAATCATTTAAATCTTTTAAAGCTTGACAAGTGCATGAGGGTAATTGAACAATAGAGTCAAGTTGTTTCCACATGGTATTTAACTTGTGGTAATATTCAGACACGGAACTACCACTTTGACTAAGAGAGTTTATTTTTTGATAAAAAATGAAAACAACTGAACCGTCAACTTTATCATATGTTTCTTTTAGGTCTTGCCAGACTTCAGAAGCTAGTTTTGAAAATACTTGACCCAGATATATTCTTCTGGTATAGAGTTTAAAATCCATTAAAGGACAAGAGAGTTACATCTATCCCATTGTCTTGCGAGTGTTTCATTTTCATTTGATTTTACACATTTTCCGTTGATGAAGCCTTTTTTGTTTTTAACCTCTAAAGTCAGTTTCATAGCACTTGACCAAACTGAATAATTTTCTGTGCCTTTTAACTTTATGTTTATAATAGACACATTACTTGAGTCACTTGGGTGTAAATAGAGAGGGTCTCTGTAATCAAGTTTGCTTATTAGGGTCTCTGTATTAACCACAGAACCAGAACTACCATCAAACATGATTAACCAAATAAGCAAAAATAAGTTAAAAGGCACACAAAACGAATAAAAAATGTAATCAGCCAATGAAACACAGAGTAAAAAATAGGTTAAGGCAGAGAAGCTTACAGAGTAGTCTAGCCAAAAGTAGGGTAAAAAAGAACTCACCGTGAATGAGAGCAGAGAAATAAAGAAAGCACCTTTAAGCAATTTTAATCGCTTGAACACCAGATTGTGAGCTCTGGGCTGATTAGAAAAACCACAAAAGAGAAGCAGCGAATGATTAATGACCACACAAAGCAGAGTGACAGGTTCCTTAAAACCCTAATCGAACTGAACAACTCCCAATCAACAGCAGCCGCAGTGCACCACGAACCACTTACAACCCAACCAATTCAGACCAGAAAGGTTCCTTAGATACCAAAAAGAACCGATTTGAGAGACAATCGAGTTCAAAGACTAATATTAGAGCCTAGGCTCTGATACCATGTAAACAAACTGAATGATTTTATTGTGACAAACTGATTCAATCCACAACTGTTAAGAGAACCAGAGACAATTCTGGTGTAATACAAAAAGACAAACAGAGAAGAATGAACTTTAAGATGTAAGAAAGCTAGTTTGTAGATTGATGATTTAGAACGAGCAGAGAGCAAGCATATATATAGCGAGCCATAGATGGGTCTTCTCTTTAAGCAAGATTCGATTGCGAAGATCATGGCTGGGATGAGCAGGAGACAGTTGTAGCATCGATGTAGAATGAGGAAAATTAGGGCTTGATTTCTAAACATAATCTTCTTAGTTAGACTTTCCATCAAAGGCCCTTCAAGATTGCATACTTGCCATATAACACCACAAAACTGAAAAAGGAAATAGAAGGAATTATTTTACTGCTGAATTAGAAATAAAATATATAAAGTTTTAACAGGATATCATTTTCGTCATAATATAGAGCACAAATACTTGAAACGATTGGAATTGTACGAAACGGCACAAGTTCTGGTTGAACCGGCTGAGCTTGTACGGAAACGACTCAACTTATGCTGAAACGGCTTGCGCCTTGAGCCAAATGAAACAGCTTGAGCTTTGTGGAAAGATCTCAGCTGAGATCTTTCAACCGGCTCCGAAAGACAAGTCATCCACTGAACCGGCTCAACAGACAAGCCAATTGAAACGGCTCAGCTGATAACTTTCAAATGAATGACGGCCGAAACGGCTTAGAGCCGTTTCAGGTTTTGTCGGTCACGTGGAAATCATGGATTTGTGGGACTTGAAAGGATTTGCTTAAGCCGTTTCACAAGCATGAAACGGCTCCAGAAGCCCTTTCAGATGGCTATTTTTGAAAAAAAATGTTTGGTCAAAGGCTATTTTGGAGATTTTCCCTTTCATTTACGCCCCCTAATCTTAAATAGTTTATAATATAGTCCCTCAACTTTAATAAAGTTGTATTTGTTTTACACGACCAACCCCCCCCCCCCCCCCCCCTTAATTTTTAATCGTTTTTTTAAATTTCTTTTCTTCTTTTTTTAATTTCACATTCACCAATGTATTAAAAATAAATCGATCAAGTGAAGTTGTAAGCAAAAAATAAAATTTTATTTTTATTAATATAATATATATTTACGAGTGGAGGAAGAAAACATAGGAAAAGAATTATACCATGCTTGGTCAATTTTGCCAAGTATTCGGTCTGCAACATCCATCACCAACAAGAAACCCAAATTCCTCTGCTTTTCGATACAAAGTTTATACTATGATACCCAATTTTGGGCTATAAATCCATATCAATATATATATAAAGTTAATAAAAGCAAACTCAAACATCATTATCATTATCATTATCATCTTCCTCCAAATCTTTCACCTTCTGTCATTGTAATGGCACTATTCACTTTTCAGACCTCAATCAATCTAAAACTCCCTTCAAGACTCGCTGTAACGAATTCCCAGAAACCCGAACGCCATTTTTCACCACCAAATCAGGTCAGTTTTATCTGCATTGTAACTGATGATCATAATAACTCATTCTTATGTTTTGTTAATATGTCAGAGTGTTGCAGCTGTGGTGTTTGGAGACGCGGCACAGCAGTCAAGGTTGTATCCGTTGACAAAACGAAGATCAGAAGGTGCGGTTCCAGTGGCGGGAAGTTATAGGCTTATTGATGCAGTTATAAGCAATTGCATTAATAGTAATATAACAAAAGTATACGCGCTTACACAGTTTAATTCCACTTCGTTAAACTCGCATCTCTCAAGAGCATATTCCGCTGGATTATTAGCAAACCAAGAATTTCTTGAAGTGATTGCGGCTTATCAGAGTCCAGAAGACGCTAACTGGTTCCAGGTTCGTCATTGACCACGTTGTTCACTAAACGATACGCGGGTGACTTGGATAGTGGGTCAAAACAGATTCTAGTTAAAACGGGTCATTTTAAGTACATGTCAAAATGGAGCTGTAACAAATAACTTATTATTATAAGAATATCACCGCAGTAACAATCTATATTTATTTTAGAGTAAACCTCAATGTGGTTTGCTGATTTTAACACTATCAGTCCAATAGTTTAAAAATTGTTTTTATCATCCAACAGTTTGCATATTCTAACACTTTTAGTCCACCACTCTAACAACCATCCATTTCTCTGTTAAGTTTGAGTGAAAAAGACAATAATACCACTAGACTTAAATTGTAATTACAAAACTTTTATGGTGGTGGTGGCTTTGTTGATGGTGGTGGTTGTGTTTAATGTTTGTGTGTATGTATATATATCTATGTGTGTAAATAATAATAATAATAATAATAATAATAATAATAATAATAATAAAAGTTTTGTAATAACAATTTAAGTCCATGGGTATCACTGTCATTTTCATACAAACTTAATAGAGAAATGGATGGTTGTTAGAGTGGTGGACTAGAAGTGTTAGAATATGCAAACTATTGGATGATTATTTGGACTAATAGTGTTAAAATCAGCAAACCACAGGGACAGAGACGAGATTGAGGTTTACTCTTTATTTTAAGGCTTCATATGAAATAGGAATAAAAAACAAATACATAGTAGCTTTCAGCTCATTTGACTATTTTTTTTTTTGGACCCATATGGGATAAAACGTAACCCAAATCAACTCATTCATAAGAACCGGATATGGACGCATCTAGATCATACTTTGGTTTTTTTGGGTATGTAGGGAACTGCAGATGCAATGAGAAGATGTTTATGGGTATTGGAACAGCATCCAGCAGTTGAATTTTTGGTACTTCCTGGTCACCATCTTTACAAGATGGATTATCAGAAGCTACTAGAAGCACACAGGAACAATAGAGCAGATGTAACGGTTTCAGTTCTGGGTAGCGCGAGAGATTACAACACAGGTTTTGGTAGTTTCAATGTAGGCTCTGGAAATAGAGTCATCGGGTTCGAAAAAGAACCAGATTTGATCCCAGTTTTTCAGGTTCAAGGCTCAAAGTTTAATGAAAAGTTTTCTAGCATGGGGATTTATGTTATAAACAGACAGGTTATGATAAAGCTTTTGAAAGAATCTTTCCCGAAAGCAAATGATTTGAAGAATGAAGTAATACCAGGTGCAATATCCTTGGGGTTGAAGGTGAGCCGTTAGTTATTGCGGTTGTAGTTAACTTCCATTTTCGTCCCTGTGGTTTGTTCAATTATGTTAGTCCAGGCCAAATTTCAAATTTGTACCATTTCCGTTCATGACATTCTCGATACATGTCAACGTCCAAAAAAAACATGAGTTAACTACCATTTTCGTCCTTGTGCTTTGTCCAATTATTCGATTCAACCTTATATTTTTTGGACGAAATTGGCATGTTTCAAGAACGTCAGGGACGGAAATGGTACAAATTTAAAATTTGGCATGGATTGGCATAATTGAACAAACTACAAGGACGAAGATGACATTTAACTCCATAAAAAAGGTTAGTGAAAGCTAAGGTTTGATGTAATAATAGGTACATGCTTACCGGTTTGATGGATACTGGGAGGACATGAGAAGTATTGAAGCGTACTACAACGCGAATATGGAAAGCACAAAGAAAACAAACATGAAATATAAGTCGGTAACTCTGAAAACCTGAAAAGAATGTATAGCATGAAACCTAGAGGTGGCAACTTCAACCTATTTACTTATCAACGGATTATGTTAAATCTTTAACGCTGCTTCAAATATAGACAATTTCTTTATCCATTAAAAGTTATTGTCCACGTTTCGATTTTATCATCAATGTTGCAAGTTTTTCAAACTAACTTTTTTTTACAAGTAAACTTCAATAAAACAGCCTCCGACCCAAATGGGCAAAATGCCAACAGATACACAAATGTCTCCGACCCATAAGCAGCATTAATTGTACATGCCTTAAATTACGTTTTCTTTTTCTCTTTTGTGGACAAAAACTTTGGAACAGAGGGAGTGGATTAATGAAACGAGTCAATCGGGTTAAAAGTCTTCTAAAGAGTATTTGCCACCTCTACTGCGACCTAAAACTAATTACGTACTTCACCTCTTTGTAACAGCTTCCACGACAGAGACTTTCCATTGTACACCCTGCCTCGACATCTGCCTCCATCTCTAGTAACTGATGCTGCCATCACAGATAGCACCATTGGTGATGGTTGCATTTTAAATGTAAGTCATTCCATCATATTAACAGAAAATATATACATATATATTACATTAATTTTTTCTTATTTGTGCAATCTTTCTCGGTTCTCTAAAAAGTAGAGATGTAGCATTAGAAGTTCAGTCATTGGTCCAAGAACTCGGGTTGGAGATGGAGCTGTTATACAAGATTCAGTAATCATGGGATCTGATATATATCAGGTAAAATAATAATAATAATAATAATAATAATTTTTACTACAAAATACAACTTTTGATGTATACTTTTCGTTAAAAAGTAACACGTTCTTAATTATAAGTTAAAGTAGGAAATTACATAATAACGGTAACAAGTTGCGCCGCAACCTCCTAATAAAAAAACTTACAGTTGGTTTTCATGCCAACAGAGTGTACATGAGCAGAGTATTGGTGTCGGGGAAGGTTCTTTTATAAAGAAAGCTATAATAGACAAGAATGTAAGGATTGGCAAAAATGTCAAGGTATAGTTCACTATAAAATACAATTTGTATATCGTCCTATGGTCGGTTTGGTAAGATTAACACTATTCTTAACACAAGAAGCATGTATGTTCTGTTGTAATGTAGATCATAAACAGGGATAATGTGCTAGAAGGGAACAACGAAGCCAATGGCTACATCATCAAATCCGGCATAGTTGTTGTATTACGGGGTGCAGTGTTCCCAGACGAAAGCATCTTATAAGATTAACTAAAAGAAATCATTCATGGGTGGTTTCTTACGGCCATTAATATTGTTCCCCATCAAAAACCACCTCGTATGGTGCATACGCGGCTGGAAATTTGTTGAATAATGGAGAATTTTGCTGAAATTTCAGGGATCTCTATAGCAATTGCATTCGGATACAGTAAATTGTATAAGAGAAATGAAATTATTCAATTGTTGTGTAAAAGAGAAATCACAAATGTGATTTAATAAGATAATTGCCATCCAAAGTTGTTCTACTTTCTAACTGTTTCGCCTACGAAATCAGATAATTTAAAAAAATTGAAAACACCAGTCAGTCACAATCACTAATGAAGGAAAGCACTTGTATGGTTGGACCCTAAGGAGCGCAACCCCAATGCCACCTCAACAGAAATCAACCAATAGCGCCCCTCTCCCCCTCCCTCCATACCGTCGGCACTATTGGGGGGCGTTATTGAAGCCCAGCCAACAATAGCGGACAATAACAGGTGGGCATGGCTTGGGTTGACCGTTGCCCAACGACTTTTTTTATATATATGTTCTTTAAAAACTAATTTCAACACTATATATATAACAACTCAACCCCATTTTTTAACACACAACACACCACACTTACTTATATCTTTTACACAAAAATCATCTCTCACAACTCATCATCTCCATCATGTTTCCATTCAACAACAACACAAACGCGTTTGATCCGAACAACCCACGTTACACAACCACTCAACAATGCCCATGGACCATCAACACCAACACCGGCAAACACCACCACCCATCAAGATGGGACATGCAATCCCAACAACCTCGACAAACACCACCACCCATTCAAATGCTGGCTTTTTACGCGAATCCTCCCCCACATTTGTCAATACATGTCACAACCTTTGTCTTCTATTTCTCCAATATCTCCTATGTCTCCCCCCAAAAGCCAAACTGTTCCCGAAACCCAACCCAACCCGTTCCCAAAACCCAACCCGATACCCGATACCCGCCAAACGTCATCCTCGCGGAGACATCGTAGAAAGCAACCGGATGAGCCACGAGCTCCAAAGACTCACGAAAAGTGGACAATGAAAGAGGAGTTAGTCTTGGCACGAGCGTGGGTCGACATATCCAAAAACCCCATTGTCAGTAATATTTTTAAAACTGTTTATTTGTATATTTGTTAATTCTATACTAAATGTTTTAGTTTTTTTTTAATACGTTATTTTTAAATATATAATTGTTATAAATGTTAAAAATATAGAATTGTGATAAATTTTAAAAATACAGAATTGTTAACACGCATAACTCGTCGTCTAACAATCAACCCTTGTTACCCCATTTCATTTCAATGTTAAAAATAAGATCTTGTTAACAACGCATCAAGAGGTATGTTGATCATAAACACCCTTTTTCATATCATTGATTACTATCTTTTATTTTTCTGTTGAGCTATTTATTTTCTTTTTTTATTTTTTATTTAAAACTCAACTTTTGGACTTGACTAAACTAGATGTTAACAACGACTCGGTACTAAAACTCTTGTATCCTTGGATGACCTCGGTATCTTACCATCACTATATTACGCCAACGAGGGGTGCACTTGCCCAACATGAGCTGTAGCGTGATAGTCTTATTTCGTGTTTTTTAAATATAATAAAACTTGAACTAGTGTATAAAACAGCCTATTTTATCACCACACCGCATCACGTCACCAAACATATATTTGCTATATTGTTTTATAGATATAGGAAAACGATCATTTAAAAAGAAACTTAATGTAAAAAGAAAAACAAGAAAGGGCATAATGGTAAAACAGTAAATAGTTTATAACTGCTTACATTAATTATTTTCTCCCTTGTTAACTAAGCAAAAACATTTTATCCTACACATTTTAAAATTTATTCTACACATATAAAAAATTATCATATATATATATATATATATAGGCTAATTATAATGGAAAAAACCAACTCCAGATGAGAAAACCCAAGAAACCCACATGTGTGGTTAGGATTCAGCCACATCACGTGTGCATAAAGATAAAGAGAAGGGTATATACGTCATTTTACATATTTGCTAGAAAAGTGTAACAGTCGGCTCTCTCTCTCTTTATATCATTACAAACCTTTACTTTCTCTCTCTTCATATACATTTCAATCATCATAAACCTCCCCTCTCTCTCTCTCTCTCTTATATCTCTATCTTTCTAAATCCAAAAGATGATCTAGTTCAAAAGATCATCATCTAGATGCTCCAGACCCAAAAAATGCTGCGAATCCAAAAGATGATCCAGTTCCAAAAAATGCTCCGGAAAGATGCTACCAGATCCAAAAGATGCTCCAGATCCGGTTGAAGATGATGTTTCAGATGACAGTTCGATGTTGAAGATGATCCAAAAGATGTTCAATGTTGAACATGATGTTCCAGATCTAAAAGATCCTCCAGATCCATAAGTATGTTTGTTTTCAGTTTTTTTTTTTTTTCAGATTTGCAACTTTTTGTGTTTTGTAGATCTTCATTTTTTTGTGTTTTGTAGATCTTCAACTTTTTTTTTTTATTTTTTAAAAAAGTATGCATTTTGTTTAAAGAAGATTATGGTTATAAAAAATGAAGATCAAATGGGATTCGATGGTGCGATTTTGGTTTAAGAAGGGTGTGGCGGTGGTGATTTTGGTTCAACCACCATCGGATCAGAATCGAACCACCACCATCATCACTATGGTCTAAGTGCTCATCCATGAAAAAAAAAGTATGCATTTTGTTTAAAAAAGATGATTGTTATAAAAAATGAAGATCAAGTACGTTTTAAGAGTCCATTTTTCTTATATATACATGTTTAAAATTAAAATTTTATTTTTTGTATCGATTTGATATGAAATTACATTTGGGGTCGTGTTTTGAAGACATTATTTTGAATTAATCTGGAAGTATTGGTCATTTTACAAGCCATCCATTATTATTTAACATGTACATTTATCATGGGCTTTTGTTATTTGTAAAAATATAAATTTACTTCAAAGACTAAATTTCCTTTTTTTTGTTTTTTTATATGTTTAGGTTATGCAACTGATCTGGATATATTGTGGTTAAGAATAATTGTGCGACGAAGATGTAATGGATCTGGATTTGTAGAAGTGATAGTTACAAACGTAACATTTTTTCTGCAGTTACATGTATTTTTTTATCAGTAATACATTACATTTTTTTGTAGTTACATTCTTTTTTATTAGTAAAGTGTAACAGTTTTTATTTGTAAAGTGTAACAATTTTTTTGCGGTTACATTCAAAATTATTAGTTTTGCTATATTGATTAGTAATACGTAACACATTTCTGCAGTTACATGCATATCTTTTGTTTTTGGTTTAATTTGATGTAACTGTACCCGATGTGTAAATTACATGTTTATGTAACGTTTGAGTGAATTACAAATTTTGTCCTTTATCTATATATCTAATTTCAGACGGTGTCCTTTATCTTTAAAATTGACGAGTTTTGTGTAACGCCTGTGTCCCTAGACTTTTAGCTAGTTGTCACTTTTAGCTCATGTACTATGGGATAATTGATACTTTTGATACTTTGTGAATCTAATACTATGAATCTTATGAGACTTAACTCTAGAAACTATGATTCTTGATACTTGATACTTGGAAACTATGATTCTTGATACTTGATACTTGGAAACTATGATTCTTAATACTTGGAATCTAGATTCTTAACTCTTGATACTTTGGTGCTTGAGTCTCGAGGCTCGTGAAACTTGAGACTTGGTTGAACGAGGGACTGGAGTCTTGTCACTGGCGGAAACTATGGAAACTTTTGTGTTAATGATATAATATAGTTATGTGATACTATTACCCAATAATACGCAACGCAACGCTTAATCTAACTCGCGAAACGAATCAAAGACGGGAACGCGGAAAGGATGGGATTGACCGAGTGGCAATCCGATCGGATGACCATCCGATCGGATGACCATCCGAACGGATGACCAACCGATTGGATGACCAACCGATCGGATGACCATTCGACCGAAGTACCATCCGATCCGTGCACACCGCCTCACTCCCTCTCTCTGACACTATAAATAGGCCTGTCACCATTCTCACTGATGTGACAGCCTCACTCGACCAAGACGCACACACTCCTACTCTTCTTCCATTTTTCGGTGATTTCGGTACGTTTTACACTAGATTCTTGTACATCTTTGATCTACACGTTATTCTCTACACGATTCTCCTTTGAAATCTCACTTTTCACCGTGAAATCTCTAAGATTTGAGCTCTTGAGGGTGACGTCATCATGGTGGTTTGTACAAACTATGGTGTGATGTCATTCCTGCCAAGATCTAACTCAGATCTAAGGAATTTCATGTGTTTTACATTGAATCTTAACTAAATCTAGACTTTTTTACCTAAAACTTGTGCTTTCTCTCATCTTTTCTTAACTTTTCACTTAAAACGGTGGAATCCGGATTTGAACGGACTAAAGACTTGATGATTAGTCTTGAGTCAGCTTGGAAATGGATTGTTGCCTGAGAAGATGACCGGAGTACAGATTCCAACATAAGCATCGCCAAGAGCAGACGGCTGGACGGGCTGGGGTGATTCCTATCCGATCAGAACGGCTGTATATTGGTGTGATTACCATTGTCTCAATACGTACCAAGCCGTCACGTTAAACTTAGAAACTTTACAAGGTTATCGACGGGACAAGGACAACTCGATCGAATGGCAATCCGATCGGATAGCCATCTGATCAAACCGCCATCCGATCAAATGGCACTTGCCTCGTAACCTTAAATACTTTGAAACCTTGAATCCTTGATCGTCGAATGGCAATCCGATCGGATAGCCATCCGATCGAACTGCCATCCGATCGAGGTAACAATGTGTTTTTGGAACCCTTCAACACTTAGAAACTTTTCAGAAACTTGGTAATCAGTTGAAATCTCAACACTTGGATCGAATGACCATTCGATCGAATGGCCATCCGTACGGATGACCATCCGATCGGATGGCATTCCGTCCCCCACACAATAGTCGTCCCAATCGAATGGCAATCCGATCGGATAGCCATCCGATCGGACAGCCATCCGATCAAGATGACTGATCTGACACTTGCTTTGAATCTCGTTATTCTGCCCGACTCTTATATGTTGTAATCTAATCAGGCTAACTCTAAAGAGCTCCCTTTGATCCAATAACAGTTAATCTGTTAAGCAATCACTGTGAGTATACTCGATCCCTTTTTGCTTTAAACTTTGGGATGCAACATGTATTCTATTAAACTATGATACCTGAAACTTTTGGAATCTAAACTCTACCCTATGTGTATGCGAAACTCGTGATTCTTGATTCTAGAGTCTTTGTGCTATGTGGACGTTTAATCCAGAGTCTGTAGTTCCGCCTTAACAATAGTAGCGCTATAGGAGATGCACCTCCCCATTGTTCTCGGGGTTTTGTTAGGAGGATTCTAGTTTTCCTTGAGACTTGGGAAAACACTAAAGCATCGGGATACTTGGGCTATCACTTGTTGGACTGCGAACACTAGCATGGCTGAAACTATTTTTGTATCATTTACACGATGGATATGAGTTGTTTTAATCTATTATGCTATTACTCCAACTTGTATACTCGCCAGTGCATTTTGTACTAACTTTATTTTAATACATGTTACAGGCTGACAGGATGCTAGGAATCGTGAAACAAGCTAGGATGGAACTTAGATACTCCACGTAGCTAAAACTAGAAACTTTGAAACAAGGATTATGTTTGTTTTAGTTTGATACTATGTTTTGGTGGTTGATGTTGTTTTAGACAATTGCATGAAATGAATCTAATTTATATTGAAACTATTTAGTGTTATGGATTCTCATGAGCAATCTGAATGCTTAGTGCTCGCACCCCGATGTTTCCGCCATCGGTTGGGGTGTGACATTTTGTACTTATTGTTTCAAAATCTTACACGTTATGTCCTTTGAGCCTAACCCAGTTAATTTTTTTTGTTTAGTCAGATCATGTGCAAGGCACATGAGGGTATAATAGTATTTTTACCTTATTTTAAAGAGTAAATTATAAAACTCATCCTTTATGTATGTATGTTATTGCAAATCATGTCCTTTGTCTTTAATAATTACATTAATCATACCTAATGTTTACAAATCCTAACATGTTATATCCTTTACCCCAAATCCAATTAATTTTCTCAGTTAATTCTAGTCACATGGGGCCCACATGAGGGCATTAATGTCTTTTAACCTACCCATTTGTTTCCCCCAATTTGAAACCCCAAAACCACCTGAAAAATAAGAACAATGGCAAGAACCAAACACCCTGCTGAACTACGCACATCAGCAGACGGTGAATATCTTCCTCTCTTGCTCACTCATCTGATTATCATTATTATTGTTAGTTTTGTTTCTTCAAATTTAGTTCAAAACCCTAATTTCCCCCTTTTTTTAAACTTGCAGGTAGATCATCCACTTAAATAAACACAGCATGCTATTGTTGTCACGTCCACTGCCTCCTGACCTAACCATCCCAGCACCACTATTCCCTAAACCATAGACCATCATCGCCGTCTTGCCTAAATCTAGGTCCACCACTCGATTTTAAACCCCAATTGTAAGTCGGAATGAGGCTCACCTGAATCACAAGATCTTGGAGGGAGGGGGGAGCCGTCAACAGTGGTGGGGGCCGGAGGGTTGTGGTGAAGCCTAAATGATGCTCACCCGAACCGATTTTGCAGCACCATCATGGCGGTGTCCATGTTCGTTGTGAACCCATCCTGTGGTGGTGATAGCGTTTGCAAGCGGTGGTGGCACCAGAAGCCGATGACCGTACATAACACTTTTCTAATGAAGAGGTATAGAATATAGACATTATTAAGCCATTGGATTTGAAATTGTTTCAGCGATTAAGTTGTAGTGTGATTGGTAGGATGGTTGAGTGGATTTTGGGAAGATGTTGGGGTTTAGATTTGGAGCTGGGTTTGTTTGAATCTGGTGGTGGTCAGGTGGTGGGCGGTGGTGGTGAGAGGTGGTGGAGAGAGAGGGAATGATAGATAGAATGGCGGTGTTAGACTGTTAGTGGTGGTGGGTGAGGTTAACAATATATATAGTTTTTTAAATTTGATTTTTGTTTATTTTTTTAAAATACCTAAAATAAATGGGTAAAAATACTAATTTGCCCACAGATGGGGTCCACTAGATATGATTTAACCATGAAAACTAACTGGGTTAGGGCTAAAGGACATAACATGCAAGGGTTTGCAAACATCGAGTACCTTTTTTGTATTTTTTAAAGATAAAGGACATAGTTTGCAATTTGGTGTCAACATAAAGGACGATTTTTGTAATTTACTCTATTTTATTTTAAACAAAAACATGTTAAAAATATTATTCATCATCTCTTTAATTCTTTATCTCTCTCCACTCCCCTCTCCGAACCACCACCTCCTTCCACTACCACCTCCTCCTACCACCTCCACCTGTTTCCACCATAAACCTAACATAAAAAAACATACGATTTTTCCTTTCCAACATAAACAACAAGATCTGCAAATAACATAAGAATTACATGATCCAGACCACCACGTTGAATATAAATGATGACTTTCCAATTTCAATTCAAAAAGCAATTCTCATTAAATCAATCATCACAGGGAACAAATTCCTGGTTTATGAATTCAACAAGCATATTGGTTTAAAACAGAGCCTAGTCATTGTAGGGAACAACATAAACCCACCTATCTCTCTCTCCTAAACCCCACAAACAATTCCACCTTCAAAATCCATATGCATTCCTTCCATTCTTCCAAGTAAGACAAATGTTTAACTGGTGCAGCTCAAAAATAGTAATAAATTTGGGGCAAAAGAAGATGTTCACCACTACTGTGGACCAAAAATGCTACGTTACCCTTTTATCACCAAATTAGTTTCATCACCTACAAGGATACAAAATTAAACGAGGATGATGATTTTGAGAAAAAAAATCAAAATTGGACATGTATATATCAAGCATAAAAGACCTTACCTCTGCCACATTATGCCCGTGAATTTGTAGTATATCAAGCAAATTAATAAAAAAAATATCAATTTGGGATTTTTGTGTTTTTTGGTGGTCGGGTGGTGACGGGTAGTGGTGGTAATCGGGTAGTGGTGGTCGAGTGGTGGCGATAACCGGGTGGTGGTGGTGGTGCTTGATGTGTGTAAAATGCAACATATAAATTACATCAAATGAGGCATAAAACTAACCCTTTTTAGTACTAATGTTGGAAAAAGTGTGCTTTTGTCTTCCTTTTGTATTTTCAGGACTAAATGAGCATAATTGACAATCAAAGGCCATGTTTGCCTAAGTCTCTTACATCACTTGGTGAAGACAAGCATTTAGTGTAATACTTTTGATTTTTAATCTTTTCGCACTTTTTATTTGGTTTTTATTAATGACTTTAATAACTAGTTTCTTATGTTGAAGGTGAAACTTCCTTATCATTTGTCCGTGGTGTCTTGGCGTTATTTTACTGTCTATATAAAATAAAAGATTTACACCATTCATATCTCTACGGTCTATATAGAGATATGTTGGCTACCTGGTCGGGGGTTAAGGGAATGGTTTGGTAAGGTTCTTGCCTTGTTCAGTGTATAGATCCTGCAAGGACCTGGGTCAAGCTTACTAGGACCTCTTTCAATACCCACTGGTATTGGATGGCGGGGGTGCGAATGACTTGATCCCCTCATATGTAAACTACTATTAATACATTAACCCCGCTACTTGGGATTGTATCCCTACTGACTCAAACCACTTAGCCGAGGGTAACGTCGCCTTCAAAAGAGGGGCCTACCACATTACGCATTAATAACTTAATTAATTGTCTTCCAATATTCAAACCCTTTAGGATTGTATCATTGCTGACTCAAACTACTGGGTTGAGGGTAACGTCACCTTCAAAAGAGGGTCCTACTACTATAACTAAGATAATCTCTTAAAAAGTGCAAAAGTGCAGAAATCATCAAAGGTCACATTAAAGGCGAGTCGGATCCAAGTGATTCATCTTGTCTATCTGTTTTATTTTTATTTTTTTATTTTTCAGCATTGTAGTTTTTATTTTTATGTTTAAAACATTTTCTAAAACTTTTGATTTGATTAGACGTTGAGGATAAACCGGTATTAAAAGCTCTTGTGTCCTTGGACGACCTCGGTATCTTACCAACGCTATACTAGGCTCACGATGGGTGCACTTGCCCATGTGTGTGTTTAGTGTTAGTAGAATATCGTGTTTTATAAATTTAAAAACTTGACTAACGTGTTAAAAAGGGCTTAAAATATAAAGAAAAATAAATACACTCGACACACACCAAGTTTTTGGTGCCGTTGCCGGGGACACAAGGACTTTAAGAAAGTTAGGAATCAACGGCCTAATCGTTTTTCTTATTTTTCTGTTTTTTTAGGATTTTTCTAGATTTTTCAGCTTTTGCAGAGCTCAGCACGGGGCCGTGCCCGCTGAACACGCCCCCGCGCCCAATCTTTGGTACTGGCAATCCTGTTTTAAGTCAGACAGTAGCTGAACACGGGGCCGTGCCCACTGAACACGCCCCCGTGCCGAAGCTTCAATTACTGAAAACAGAACCGTAAGATCCCGACGGTTGGTAATTTCTGACACAAACATGAGCGATACTGATCATTTTTACTTTCGCTCCTCTTATGGTGCGTGGTGTCAATTATGTGGCGGACTTCATGAAGATTTAAAATGTTATTTTTTTAAACTACATTCCCCACTATATGGACCCATTGTTTTCCTGTAGCCTTAAGATGGGCGAAAGTAAAAACAATCCTTATCTCTCCCTGGAATGCTCTCAATCATCTCTTCTAGGTGATATGATCCTCGAAGAATTTTTTCAAATGGAAGAATTAATTCTTCAATTGATAAGAGAACTTGAGATGGAAGTAACTAATTCATCTCAAGACGAAGATCAAGGAGAATTATTGAGAACGCATTCGGATACTAACAACATCGTTGCTCCCGAAATCACCTCTAACTCTTGTGAGGACTTGAGCGATAGTCGTCCCTGTGTCGATTGTGTCGTGAAGGAATCCCCATCGGTTTCCCCCGATGCATACACAGACCTGAGCGATTCGACATACACCTTCTTTAACGAGAGCCCGGATAAGGGAAATAAAGGTTGGTTTTGCCCACCGGTATTTAGTTTAGGATTCACCCTTTCCAATAACCTCTTGTGTTCTTGTCTAAAACTAGGGCAACTAAGGTATCTCAGGCACTTTGGTGTTGTTCCAACTAGTAAGGAACCACCGGATCATGATAAATTCCTTAAAAATAGACAAAACTTCATAAAACCTCTAGCCACGGGGCCGTGACCAGGTCAACAAGCCCCCGTGTCCACCTAAAGATTCCCGTCTGACTTTTGGTCAGAATACGGACAAAAAAGTGTCAGGATCTTGTCTGCACACGGGGCCGTGTCCAGCGTGCTGTCGTTTTCTATAAATGCAGCAAGATTCCTGCACTCTTGGACCCATTCCAAAGACAAAGATCTGGTGGGATCTTCACATATACCCTTTAAAGTATATTCTAAAGAAGGTTCTCAACAACCATCTTGTCTTTTCTACTTTTGTCTATTGCCTTCTTCTTCATTCTCCACTCAAAACCTCCATTAAAACTTGAAATCTCCATGATTTCAAGCTTTATTGTTATCATTGTTTGGTTTTTATTCAAGGAATCTTATCAAAAATAAGTTTTACAACACGGTTTTAAGTTATTACTGCTTAAAAATGCGTCAACAATCAGAAAAAAAATTAAAAACTCCAAGATTCCTTGTTTCAAAAACCTGCAGAGAGGTGGCCACGGGGCCGTGGCCGGAGTACTGTTTCATTAAATTGAAATTTCTTTCGGTTTGTTTTCCTAGAATGTCGAGCAGAAATAGCGGAACATCTTCATCACAATCCAGGAACGACCGGCGAGGAAGAAGATCATCGGTAGAAGACTCTCTCGTCAACTACGTGTATGCCTTGAGAGAGGCCATCGATGAAATGACGGGAGTAGAGGAAGCCTTGGTCGACCGTATAAATCATTTGACGGTGGGACTAGAGGGATGTCTTCGGGAAGTCAACCTTTTGCACCAAAGGTTGAATATTCTCGCCTCTCCTCCCTTGGTACTAATCATTACGCAAAGGGAGTGGAATGTTGTGCCGGAAGTCATTATTCCGGCCGAGTGGTATGTCATGTACATGGAGCCCCCTCAAGACATATTACATGGGGTTCCGGTGGCCGTAGCTCCTCATCCACAAGACATTGTGGAAAATGAGCCCGCCTTCTTCCTTCCAAGGGAGATAGAGGAATGGCTCAACGACATCTAAGGGACACCCCTCGGTTACGAGTTCTACAACACCTTAAAGTACCGGGAAGCTATTTCCAGAATTTATTCCTACAATAAGGATAGAACTCCTTGGAATGATTTCCTGCATTAATCGACCTATTTATCTTAGGAACTCTTAAGTTTTTCATTTCTGGCTTTATTTTTTTAATTTTCTAGGATCTTTTGTAATTTGTCGTTTTCAATGAATGATGGTTTTTAAGTGGTAATTGGTGTTTGGATGATGTTGTAATGGGAAAAACACACTAAATGGTGGAGGCTACTAAGGGAAACTTGAACCCGCGCCCCATACACAAAAACAGAGCCTCCCAACAATTTTTCTTCATTACACCAAGTTCAGCACGGGGCCGTGCTCAGCCCAACACTCCCCGTGCCCAAGGTTCTGTAGAAAACGCCGAGTTCAGGTAACTGGACACGGGGCCGTGCTCACTGAAAACGCCCCTGTGCCCAGCCTTCTGTTAATTATGATACTGGCGATCTGAACACGGGGCCGTGCCTGGACCAACACGGGCCCGTGTCCAGACGCCCAGTAACATAAAAGTTTGTTTTTAACACCTTTTTACACATTCAATCAACCTAAAAACTTATTTTTGTGACAGATTGAAGACAATGTGTAATTTAAGTGTGGGGGGATGCTAAAACCTTGAATTTTGCAAGTCCTAATAACAAGCCTTACACAAAACTCTATTGGAACCACTAATCACCCCAAATTTTTTTCAAAAAAAAAAAACTTTTCGTTTTTTTTTACTTGTCTTGGTTTAGTTTGGGAACAACAAGTGCTAAAAATGTTATATTTTTACAAATTTACAACCGATAGCGTCGTGATAAAAAGAACCAACATAAGATAATTATGTAACGACATGACAAACCTAGTTAAAATTTGATTATATATACTTGATCACATTATAAACTCATTCCCACAAAAAGTGAGTTTTGAGCCTTTATTAAGCATACAAATATACATCTTTAAACTAAATGCTCATTTTTCGTTTCTTGTGTGAATAGCCGCTTGGTTTGTTACGACTCTAGAACTTGCCACGACAATACATTCCCACAAAACAAACACCCTTTACCAACCAAAACCTTTTTCTTTTAAACCCTTTTGTTTTAGTAAAAAGCTCGGTTTTCTTGTGACGATTCCTTATAAAAAAAATGAAGTCTAGCAATAAATAAACAAGTTCCTCAAAGAAACTTTGTTTGAAAGTGCTTTGTTCGAATAAAATGTCACAAAAAACAAAAAGTTTTACGACGACTGACGCTTTTTACGCTTTTAGCCATTTTACTAACCAACTAACCCAAAACCACATACCTTTAACCCAAGCCTAACCTTTCCCCAAGTCCTCTTGATATTTACAAAGGTTTATAGTTAAAAAGGAGGAGGGTTGATTGCTTGGCAAGCTTATGGTAGGAGTAAATTCCATTCCGATCTCGAGTGTTTCACAAAAATACATATTCGGCCGAGTGTTGGGTGATCTCCCGTGAGGTATGTGAACTTGTATATAAAAGGAATTTTAAAGAGGCATGTTATGCCCAAATAAGTAATTTTTTCTTATGAAACGTTCTAAATAAATCATAACGAATAGGATTGTAAATAGCATAAAAATAAAACCCAATAAAGATCTTAGATTCCCGACACTCAAGACAAGCCCAAAACTTCTCTTCTACCCATTCCATTTGGGCGTGTAAGCCACATTATAAAGAGTTTTGCTTGAGGACAAGCAAAGATCCAAGTGTGGGGGTATTTGATGTGTGTAAAATGCAACATATAAATTACATCAAATGAGGCATAAAACTAACCCATTTTTAGTACTAATGTTGGAAAAAAGTGTGCTTTTGTCTTCCTTTTGTATTTTCAGGACTAAATGAGCATAATTGAACAAAAGGAACAAATATGCAGCCAAATCTAACATAAATACAAGAAAATGAATAAACGTGGCATGTCCGACCCCTCAACAGCATCTTCCCAAGCAAAAACAAAGGAACGGAAGGCTGACCACGGCCCCGTGCCCAGCGGACACGGGGGCGTGGCCAGGCACCTGAAGAAAAAACAAAGTCTTAGAAGCTTCTATTCCCAGCATGGGGGCATGCCCAGCTTAACACGGGCCGTGGTCAACGCTAAGATTCGCAAAATCTTGCAAATCTTGATAGTACAGATTCGCTTCTGCACACGGGGCCGTGCCCAGTGAACACAGGGGCGTGTGGAGGTAATGCAGACAAATTGCAATTAATGAAGAAAGAGAATAAGGATGGACACGGGGCCGTGCCCAATGGACACGGGGCCGTGTCCGGGCTTCTGTGCAGGCTATAAATAGGGGTGCTTGGCTCACTTCAAAGGCATCCCTTGGCAAACCACCTCTCTACCACTTCACCCACACTCCACCACCATCACAACACCTACATCCACCACCATCATCCATCATCCATCATCCACCTAGAGTGTGTGTAGTAGACTCGGGATCCAAGATTGATAGTAAGAGTTCTTGACAATCAAAGGCCATGTTTGCCTAAGTCTCTTACATCACTTGGTGAAGACAAGCATTTAGTGTAATACTTTTGAATTTTAATCTTTTCGCACTTTTTATTTGGTTTTATATTAATGACTTTAATAACTAGTTTCTTATGTTGAAGGTGAAACTTCCGTATCATTTGTCCGTGGTGTCTTGGCGTTATTTTACTGTCTATATAAAATAAAAGATTTACACCATTCATATCTCTACGGTCTATATAGAGATATGTTGGCTACCTGGTCGGGGGTTAAGGGAATGGTTTGGTAAGGTTCTTGCCTTGTTCAGTGTATAGATCCTGCAAGGACCTGGGTCAAGCTTACTAGGACCTCCTTCAATACCCACTTGTATTGGATGACAGGGGTGCGAATGGCTTGATCCCCTCATATGTAAACTACTATTAATACATTAACCCGGCTACTTGATATTGTATCCCTGCTGACTCAAACCACTTAGCCGAGGGTAACGTCGCCTTCAAAAGAGGGGCCTGCCACATTACGCATTAATAACTTAATTAATTATCTTTCAATATTCCAACCCTTTAGGATTGTATCCATGCTGACTCAAACTACTGGGTTGAGGGTAACGTCACCTTCAAAAGAGGGGCCTACTACTATAACTAAGATAATCTCTTAAAAAGTGCAAAAGTGCGGAAATCATCAAAGGTTACATTAAAGGCGAGTCGGATCCAAGTGATTCATCTTGTCTATCTGTTTTATTTTTATTTTTTTTATTTTTCAACATTTTAGTTTTTATTTTTATGTTTAAAACCTTTTCTAAAACTTTTGATTTGATTAGACGTTGAGGATAAACCGGTATTAAAAGCTCTTGTGTCCTTGGACGACCTCGGTATCTTACCAACGCTATACTACGCTCACGATGGGTGCACTTGCCCATGTGTGTGTTTAGTGTTAGAATATCGTGTTTTATAAATTTAAAAATTTGACTAACGTGTTAAAAAGGGCTTAAAATATAAAGAAAAATATAATACACCCAACACACAGTTTACAAAAAGTAACAATGAAATAGGACAGTGAATAGTCTACATAGTTTACATCTATGTCGTAGAAGTAGGTGTTGACTTTACCCCTCTTATATCCAATGGTTTTTATATCTCAAAGTATGGCCTAAAAAAGAGATAGTTGTACTAGTGATAAAAAAAGCTTTTTACTCAAACAATGTTACACGATATAATATGTTTTGTTCATGTAACACATGTTCACATCATGAGTAATATGTTAATATAACATACGGTTAATGTACTATCATGGCAATGTTACACGATAAAATATGTTTTATTTAATGTAACACTTTTTGTATCATTAGTTAATGTGTTAATGTAACATACAATTAATGTTACATGATCGAAATATGTTTTTGTTTATCTGTAACACTTTCCTGTAACCACCACCTACTACTATCATCTCCAACCCAACCCAACCCACCCATCTCTCTCTCACTCTCTCTCTCTCCCTTTCTCCCAACAGTAACCCACTTGCAACAATTAACAACCAAATCCTCAAACAATTAACAATCAAATACTAAAAACATTTAACAAACAATTAACAATCAAATACTAAAAAATCTCAACAAACAATTAACAATCAAATCCCAAATACCACTGTAACACCTCGAAAATTCACGTCCTATAATGTATTGACACGTGTCATAAGCTTGAACGTGTGAAATAATACTCTAGAAGGACTGAAGTTGACAAACTTGAAAAGTATATTAAAATACAAGTTCTAAATGTCAACAGTGAATAAATATATTGTACATTAACCCTACATAATGTTCATATCATCAAGCGAATAAATCATGGATCATACGAAGCAAAAAGTGAGAGATTACAAACTACAGGGGTTAAATGCGTCAACATGTTTAAGTTATACCTCTGAGTGACCTTTTGACCAACCTGAAGCTTTGTAACGGTTAATTATGCTCACTAGAATGCACGACATAAATTTCATAAAGTTTCGTTATCGTATGAGAAAATTATGATCAAATTCGTAGGCGAGGGGTTAAAGCGTTAACTTTGAAAGTTAAGACTTTTCAGGTTAACCGGAAGTATACAGGGACTTGGCAAAGTGGGTATAAGTCCTAAAGCCCTTGTAGGTAAATAATAAGGGGTCAAATTGCAAAATATAAGCTTGGTTGACCTTTCGAAGAGCCAAGGGACAAGATGCGGAAAATAGAAAAATGAAAATTCTGATTAACAGGCTGAGGCGGGCCGCGTAAAGGTTAACATAACCTTACGCGGGCCGCGTCAGGACGTCAGATGCAGAAAAAACGTTTCTGTTGGCTGTTCAGCCTTGGAATCGACTTTAATCAGATGTTTCACTTCATGTGCGACCCCTAAGTGCCTCCTAGAACCTTAGGGACATGTGTTGATGAGTTGTGGTCAGTTGTAGCTTGAGTTGTCAACATTTTGTGGTGGATTAAACACTATATAAAGGACCAAAATTGCAACCAAGTTCCACACACCTTCTCTTGCATTCCTGATCAATTCTGGAGCTCCCAAGCAGGCTCAAGTGATCATAATTCGTGCATAGGACTCTTGTAAGTTTGCTTGACCCTTCTTAATTAAGTTTTAGCTTAGTTTTAGCTTAAAAGTCAAAACCGTCGTAATTAACGGTTGACTTTAAGATTAATCACTAATGGTCCAGAGATTAGTCGAATCAAGAGTAGTTATAAGTTGGTAATTATGTGGGTAATAAACCCACAAAAGGGTTCCCCCTGATTCCCACTATAACTAGGTTAAATGTCGGGTCAAACTTGTTAATAAAAAGTCAACAGGATACTTATTTTCTAATTTATGCATAATTAGCAATGTAGAACATATACAACCTGTTTGATCATTATTATAACTTGGTAATTAGTGTAAGAACATGTCTAAACATGTTCAACCCGACAATTTCCTGTTTAGACCCGGTTCAAAACCGAAAGTTGCATAGTTTGACTTTCACTTTGACTTTCAGTTCTGACCCATTTAGGCATGTTTTAGAAATGCCTTAGAGCTTCGTTAGGACCAGGTAACATGCTAGTATAACCCTCTTAGATTATACACCATGGTTCATTAGTTAACCAATTAATATGCATGATTCCGTTAATTGCTCATATGTTGACCATTATGCCCTTATTACCTTAAAACGTGATATTTGGAAATGTAAAAGAGTAGAAACTTTAAATACTGATATTTAAACTTGTATGCAAAATTTGACATCAGTTTGAGGTGTAGGTTAAGAGTTATGCTCGTTAGCGTAAAATTAAAGCTTTATGTTAATTTAACGGCGTATTTAGCGTATAGCCTACTTAAACATACTTTTTGATATCAAATCTTTTACCCACTGATGTAATATATTATTTTGAGATTTTTAAAGATTTTTAATAAATTTTAGGCTGAGCATAACTAGTAGTCGTAGGCTTAATCCGGTAAATGTCGGTTTTTGCCCTTACGGACCATAAAATGAGTTTTACATATCTAAACGACTTCAAACCTTTTGCTACTGATCACATATGATAAATAAATTATTTTAAGCCTTCTGGAAATATAAAAATATCATATTTAAGTATCGAACCCGGAAATGGCCTTTAATCGCCTTTTTAAGCGTTTTTAACGCATAGTATGTACTAAAACTATTTTCAACATACAAGGGTTGATACCTACTGATATTTGAGGCAAATTATAATATTTTAATAGTAAGCAAAGGTTGATAAACTCAAACTTCAGTTTTGAGCTTCACGGCTTATGTGAAATTACCAAAATGCCCCTTCGGTGCATAGTTTGGTTATAATTGATAAATTTCACATATATACTTTATCCTACTTTAATAACTTATCAAAATAAGTATTTTCACTGATTATACCAGACCTGTAGCTCAGGTAAATACTCAAACTCTTTTATAACCTTTTAAATGACCAAACTACCCCTACGAGGCCTAGTTTGTGTTTAAATACGTTTTGGGCATAATGAAAGACATCTTACTGATGTCACAACATATTTGAGGCATAATTAACTTAGGAAACCTATATATGACTCTCATGATTACCCGTCATGCGTTATTCGCGTTCGGTTCGGTTTATGTAACTAGTTTGCGTAAATTAGCCGAAACGGGTCAAACGTTATCGTTTTTATCTCAAAATCCAGAATGTGTTTAGTTTACCCATATTATATACAAGTCTCCAAACTTGTCGGGTCTAAATCACATCCTATCCCGGTCTTCGCTTAATCATGCGTTTTGAACCGTAAACCTTTCCTTAAAACTAACCGGTCTAAGTTACGACTTAAATAAGACCCGTTAGGAATTTAATAGGTTAATAAAACCTTCGTTCCAGATTGAGAGCCCCAGTAGAAGTACTTGTGCTTGCTGATTAGAATATACGGCTGAGTATAAATTGCATTGCTAGCTCAGGTAAATACTTTTAACTTATTTTCCCTTATACGGGCTTGGGATACGGTATTATAAAAATACCGCTTGGTCGGGTGTAGAAACCTTTTAATCGGAGATGATTAAATTGCATAATCCCGTTTTAATCTGTATTGATTGATAACAAATAACATTGGGGGTTAATGACCGTGTCCTGGATATCCTTGGCTCATTTAAAAAACTGAATGGCCATAACTTAAGCACAAGGTGTAGGCATAACACCTCCTGTTGCGTATGTAAAAGATATACTCACTCGTAAGGATGTCTTCTTGTGAGTTATATTTATGGTGTGTCGATTAATCTTGACCGGCTTGTATTGTATAATCACCGGCCCTAAATGTTGGACAACCATGTAAATCGGATACAAGATCTTTATTAATAAAATTGTCCCAAGTATAAAAGATTAATTTTGCCTCGTGCATTTTAATCAAATTATAAAAGATATTTTGTGCCACGTGCATTCAAATCAATTTTCTTAAACTCTTTTCAAAATGAGTCAGTTAATTGTATTTACCAGTGTAAACTGACGTATTTTCCAAAAGGTTAAGTGACAGGTACCATGCGTAATTGGCTGGGAGCTCAGGGCGTCATTAGGGAATCTTGCAAGTTCTAGATGCCTAAAGTCTGTTGAACAGTTTTCTTTTATTGATCCGCCTGTGGATCCTTTACCTTCCGTTGTAATACTTTGACATTACTTATATTCGGAATGTAATATATTTATCTTTTGCTTCCGCTGTGCATTTATATATTGTGTTGTTTGACTATGATGATCTCAACTACGTCACGATACTCCCCACCGGGCCCACCGGTGACACGTGGAAATCGGGGTGTGACAGGTTGGTATCAGAGCCAACATTGAGTGAATTAAACACTAGCCTTTTGTGTTTAGTCTCAATGACACATTAGCACGTTCCTTGACCTTCTGAGTCTAGACTTAACATGGGAATATTCTCAATCCTAATCTGGAAATTTTTTTGCTTCCAATTTTTATATATATTGGATACGTCGCCAAGCGAAGAAGCTGTATTAGAAATTCTCCACATCCGGAGCCTTGAAATGCTGAGCTTCGTACCGCGGCCAGGATGAAACGTGCAACCAAGGAGAAAGCATTCGGACATAAAATGAAGAGGAAACTCCTTTTGCTGCAGATCGTTTCTTTGATAGTCCTTATAAGGACATATTTATCTTTCAGTCCCTTTAAGGACACATTATTCCTTTCAAAGACCCGCTTAGGGCAACTTTGTACTTTTATTTTCATATAATGGATTGATTAAATTAAGTTTTCATTCTAAACATGAAATATGAAATAAATGGAAAATAACATCCCTTAGAAGGGAAGTGCCTACGGGCTATAATTAACGTCCTCTGAGACTAAAGACGGTGGTAGCCTACAACTCTCTGTCAAGGAAAAGTAATGAACTTTGATTCACACCTAAATGCCTCGATCCCAAACGATCATGGCTTATAAATTAAACTTGTCCACGTGACTAAGCCTTTTGTGCTATTACTAACTTATAAATTTGCCTCGATCCCAAACGATCATGGCTTATAAACTAAACTTGTCTACGCGACTAGGCCATTTGTGCTATTATTAACTTATAAATTAGGATTTATGATAAAAATCCTGAATAAAATAAATATCCTTCCTTCCCTGCCAGTAGGCATTTAAAAAAAAAGAATCTTAAAGGTGAAACCTAGCCTACGCGGCCAAGATGGTGAAACCTACCCAAGGGATTCAGATCCTTGTTAACACCTAAGAACGTGTTAGCACTCCTGACAAATGTGATTCGATAAAATCACAACAGTCATCCTTATATTGGATTCTTCCAATTTTCTTATCTTGCCTAGTGATTTAGAAATCATGGCTTGTGTCATCCTATAAGATGATCATATTATAAACATCCGATAGTGATGAAGTGCCTACGGGCTAAACTTGTTGTCTGATAAGACGACGACAGTGGTGGTCTTTGACCTCCTGTCTAAAAATGTTGGACCAGGTCCAAGCATAATAGTCGGTAGGATCCATACGATCTCGACTAATAGCATCTGAGAAGATGATCTTATTATAACCATCCCTCAGAAGGGAAATGCCCACGGGCTATATCTATTGTCCTAAAAGACAAAAGACAGTTGAAGTCTACAACTCCCTGTCAAGAGAAGGTAATGAACTTGATTCAAACCTTAATGCCCCAATTCTCTGAAATCATGGCTTATAAAATTTAGAACTGTCCTTGTGACTAGGCCTTTTGCGCCACTTCAATATCCTTAATGTTTCATAACTAGGATAAAATTATCATGGAAAATACTAATTAAATATAACTAACAAGTTAACCAATATGGTTTATATTACCATGGTTGATGAATCGTCAAAGATGATGATTCCATAAAAACCTCTGAATAAATCATTGTTAATATTTATGTAGTAATCAAGCTACATGGCTGGACTAGATGAAGTTAACAGCCACATGACGGAGAACAATGATACTACCAGAATTAATGTAACTGGAGCAGAACTGCAGGCAATAATAGATTATGCTGTTACTCGAGCTCTTGATAGACAGTATGACGAATCAAATGATACCCACTCTAAGACTCTATCTGTGGCTCGTAGTAAGCCCCCTCCTAAAATACATGAGTCAAGGGAGGACGATGTTCATGACTTGTCAAATCAAAGGAGTATTCCGTCTAGACAGGTTGTGTTCCATCAAGAGGCACTAGTTAAGACCTGTTCATATAAATATTTTGCCTCCTGCAAGCCTAGAGACTTTACAGGAGAAAAAGGGGCCATCGATTGCATGACATGGCTCGATGAGATGGACGATGTTGTTGACATCAGCGGTTGTGCAGAGCAAGATGTTGTGAAATTTGTTTCACAGTCATTCAAAGGAGAAGCGATGGCATGGTGGAGATCATTGCTCCAAGCCACGGGAAAAGTTCTACTCTACAACTTATCTTGGGATCAATTTGTTGCATTAGTCAAGGAAAACTATTGCCCCCAGCATGAGGTAGAAAATATAGAATCAGACTTTTTGACTCTAGTCATGGAGGATTTGGATTGTCAGGCGTATGTGACAAGTGTCAACACTATGTCCCGCCTAGTTCCTTACTTAGTCACCCCTGAACCTAAACGCATAGCGCGTTTCATTGGAGGCCTAGCACCAGAGATAAAAGGGAATGTTAAAGCATCTAGGCCAACCACATATAGGTCCGCGGTGGACTTATCCTTATCCCTCACCTTAGATGCAATCAGAATTAAGTCTGTTAAGGCTTCTGGCGAGGGAAGAAGAGAAAGGGAGGAGGAAAACTCTCATCGATATAACAAGAAGAAGAAGGGAAACTCTGAGCGCGGGAAGGGTTCCGAGTTTAGGAAGAACTCGAGTCAGTCTGATAACAAACCCAAATGCAGTAACTGCAAAAAGCAACATTTTGGAAAATGTACAATCGACCCACGTGCTAAATTGTGTGGAATTTGCAAGACCAAGGGTCACAAAACCTTATATTGCAAGGGGATAAAGAACGCCACATGTTACAATTGTAACGAGGAAGGGCACATCAAAACCAACTGCCCAAAGCATATAAAGAAGCCGGGAGAGGCCAGGAAAATAAACGCATGAGTCTTCCAGATGAACGCCAGGAAATGGTGCAGAAGGATAACTATATAGCAGGTACCTTTCCTTATCAAGCAGTTTATGCAGAAATTTACTTGATACTGGCACATATGATTCAATATTGAACAATAACTATAGAGAACTGTTGTCTCCGCCTGATTAGGACTTCGGTCATTTAATACGAGGTAGAAATTGGCCGATGATACTTTAGAAAATGCTCCAACAAACCTTAGATGGATATTTTATAGGAATCACTCTTTTCTGATATTCCTATGGCAAGCTTTCAAGCTACCTAAATTCCTTAATATAATAAAGACAGATGTGACGTTTTGATCCTCTGTCAGAAAAGTGATGGACTAGGTCCAAATCTTTAATGCCATTGATGGTCTTTTGCGACCTAGGCTAAGTAATATTAATATATTTTAAATAATGTTCATTAAGAATGTTAGTGCTATAATAGCCTGTATAGGTTATTGACACCATGGTTAGTATATATTAAGGCCATCAGAATGAAAAATAGCAGTTGTTGGATTTCAACTAAGAAATTGTTTTATTGGTGTTAGGAACCAATAGAAAGTATGGCAAACTCGGATAAGACAACAGTCGATCGCGCCATTGATGGCACGACGCATGCTAATGATGCTGAAATTGTGAACCTTAGAATTTCCAAAGATGTTCTTCAAACTATGATAGACGCAGCTGTTGGAAAAGCTGTGAAGAAGGCTGTGAAAAAGTTCAAGGAGCCCCATGCTGCTCGGTCCAAATTTTATCTAGGACCACACTTCCTTACTCTTAAGGAGGATCTCGTTCATGCCTCTGATGCAAAGGATGAACTAAAAAGGAAAAGGGAGGTAGATAACTCCCAGAATTCTAAGAAAAAGAATAAACAAAAGTCCAACCAGAAACCTGTATGCAAAACTTGCAAGAAGCGCCACTACGGGAAATGCAGATTTGAGCCTCGACCTCTACATTGTGGGATCTGCAAGTTTAAGGGACATAAAATGTTGGACTGCAAAGACATGAAGAATGCAGTCTGTTTCGGCTGTAATGAGAAAGGCCACATCAAGACTACGTGCCCTAAATCTGTCAAAGGAAATGCGGCGGAGGAAGTAAAGCCTAAAATTGAAAGCGCCTAAAATGCCTGAGCTAGTCCATAAATAATGGCATCCGGTACATTCCTTGGCATTTTATCAGTAATTTAAATGCTAAGAGTTTTTATTTTGGTTCGGATACCAGTGAATCCTTCATAAACTATAAGTATAACAAGTTTTTAAAAACTTTTCATAAGAACCCTATATATATATTAAGTGTAATGTAAAACTTACAGGTAGAAAATTCACCAGAACTATTCTTCTATTCCTGTCAGAAATCTTCAGTCATAAAAATCTAATGTACTCTCTCTCCAGATCAATGCATTCAATTGAAATTGATATCTCTTTGATCTCTAAACGATTGCGAATACCAAATAGCATGATAAAAGCGCCATATGAGGATTGGTATATCTTAATATGTTTCATAGATTGCTTCCATGCCTGATCAGTATGGAGGTTTAATGCATGGGACCACAAAGTTATTCCAATAATCATATGGTACTAAAGTCAACTAATAATATTCAAAGAAGATATCCAGAATAGAATTGTCCAAATAAATATTCCCTGGTAAAGGAATATGTGGACTCATAACATAAATGTGTCACTTATTAGACACAAGCGTGATTAGTGAACTGGAGCCTGAGATATGGAAATCTCTGTAACCTCCTTGTACCTTGATTATCTTCTCCTAAGATTACCCTGTTTACCCCAGGGAGGCAGGTAGAGTTAAGTTTAATATCCCATTTAAGGTTGTGTATTATGAAATCTCTAAGACAGCTATTACCATTATTGAAAAAAATCAAAAACCCTGGTTAGGTAAGTTTTAAAAATATGGATTCATGATGTGCGTTAAAGTGTCGTATATATTAGGTGTATATTTTAAGCCCTTTTTAACACTTATTTTAGCCAAGTTTTAAATTTATAAAACACGATATTTCACTAACACTAAACACACATATGGGCAAGTGCACCCATCGTTGAGTGTAGTATAGCGTTGGTAAGATACCGAGGTCGTCCAAGGACACAAGAGCTTTTAGTACCGGTTTATCCTCAACGTCTAATCAAAATAAAAGTTTAGAAAAATGTTTTAAGCTAAGAAAAATAAAAACTAACTAAAATGCTGAAAATAAAATAAAAACAGATAGACAAGATGAATCACTTGGTTCCGACTCGTATCTAGTATAACCTTTGATTATTTCCGCACTTTTGCACATAATTAAGAGATTATCTTAGTTATTGTAGTAGGCCCCTCTTTTGAAGGTGACGTTACCCTCACCCCAGTAGTTTGAGTCAGCAAGGATACAATCCTAAAAGGGTGGATTATTGGAAGATAATGAATTAAGTTATTAATGCAGTATTGTGGTAGGCCCCGCTTTTGGCGGTGACGTTACCCTCGGCTAAGTAGTCTGAGTCAGCAGGGATACAGTCCTAAATAGCCGGGTTATAGTATTAATAGTAGTTGACTTATGAGGGGGTCAAAGAGTTTGGACCCCCGCCATCCAATACCGTGAAGTATTGAAGGAGGTCCTACTAAATTTGACCCAGGTCCATTGCAGGACCTCTAAACACTGAACAATGGCAAGACCTTTACCAAACCGTTCCCTTAACCCCCGACCAGGTAGCCAACATACCTCCATATAGACCGTGGAGATATGAATGGTGAAAATACTTTATTTTATATAGACAGTAAAATAATGCCAAGACACCACGGACAAACGATAAGGAAAGATCACCTTCAACATAAGTAACTAGTTATTAAAGTCATTAATACAAAACCAAATAAAAAGTGCAAAAGATTAGAAATAAAAAGTATTATACTAGACACTTTGTCTTCACCAAGTGATGTAAGAGACTTAGGCAAACATGGCCTTGATTGTCAAGAACTCTTACGATCAATCTTGGATCCCGAGACGACTCACACACTCTACGATGGACAATGGATGATGGTGGTGGATGATGGTGTTATGGTGGTGGTGGGTGGTGGATGAAGTGTGAGAGAGGTGGTGTGCCAAGGGATGAGATGAAATGAATCCAAGCACTCCTATTTATAGGCTGAACAGAGAGCTGGGCACGGCCCCGTGTCCGCTGGGCACGGCCCCGTGCCTGTCTGACACTCTCTCTCCTCATTAATTGTTATTCGCAGTTACAATAAATGCGCCTGCTGTACTTTCGACACGCCCCCGTGTCCGCTGGGCACGGCCCGTGGTGGGCAATAGAAGCTTCTATAGATTTGTCTTTTCTGCTGCTTCTTGGGCACGGCCCCGTGCTGGCTGAGCACGGGGCGTGTTCAGTCTTCTTTATTTTGCTTTGGAAGGTGCCGTTGAGGGGTCGGGCAGTCCACTAATGTTCCTTTCCTTGTATTTATGTTGGAATTAGCTGTCTTTTTGCTTCTTTTGCGTTTTTGAGCTCATTTAATCCTGAAAATACAAAAGGAAGACAAAAACACTCTTTTTCCAATATTAGTACTTAAAAAGGGTTAGTTTTATGCCTTGTTTGATGTAATTTATATGTTGCATTTTTCACACATCAAATACCCCCACACTTGAACTTTTGCTTGTCCTCAAGCAAAACTCTTTAATTTGTGGCTTACACTCCCAAATGGAATAGGTAGAAGAGAAGGTTTTGGGCTTGTCATAGAGTGTCAGGATGTCCAAGATCTTTTTGGGTTTTATTTTTATTTATTTACAATCCTATTCGTAATGATTTATTTAGAACGTTTCATAGGAGAAATTACTTATTTGGGCATAACATGCCTTTTTAAAATTCCATTTATATACAAGTTCACATACCTCACAGGAGAAATCACTCACACTCGGCCGAAGGTGTATTTTTAGTGAATCACTCGAGAGCGGCATGGAACTTATTCCTACCATAAGCTTGCCAAGCAATCAATCCTCCTCCTTTTTAACTTTTATACCTTTGTAAATATCAAGAGGACTTTGTGGGTTAAGGGTTAGGCTTGGGTTAAAGGTAGGTGGTTGGGAAAGTGGTTAGTGGTTAGTAGAAAAAAAAAGGGCGAAAAAGCGTAACAAGTGTCGGTTTTCGTAAGATTTTCTATTTTTTGTAACTTTTTATTTTGATGAAGCTTTTATTCAAACAAAGTTATTTTTGATGAACTTGTTTGTTTATTTTCTTTTTGCTTCATCAACAACATATATATATATATATATATATATATTTTGATCATACGAAAAACCGAACTTGTTACTAAAACAAAGGGTTAAAAATGAAAAAGGTTTTGGTGGGTAAAAGGTTTTTTTTTTTTTTTTTTTTTTTTTTGGGTGATGAAATGAAAAGGTTTAGGCTCAAAGGGGCTAACTAGGGGGATTTTTGGGTAGGTGGTAAAAGAAAAAGAAAAATAATGGTGTAGAAATAAAAAGGGTTAGTCCTAATGCCTCCATCATTTACTTACTCGGGGTTAAGTTGATAAGGACCGGGAATGTATCGTCATGGCAAGTTCTAGAGTTGTAAGAACCAAGCGGCTATTCACACAAGAAACGAAAAATGAGCATTTAGTCTAAAGATGTAAATTTGTATGCTCAATAAAGGCTCAAAACTCACTTTTGTGGGAATGGGTTTTTATGTGATCAAGTATATATAATCAAATTTTAACTAAGTTTGTCATGCCTTTTCATAATTTTCTTATGTTGGTTCTTTTTATCACTACGCTATCGGTTGTAAATTCGTAAAAATATAACCTTTTTGAGAACTTGAATTTCCCAAATTAAACCTAGACAAGTAAGAAAAAAATGAAATTTTTGAAAAAAAATTGGGGTGATTAGCGGTTCCAAGAGAGTTTTGTGTAAGGCTTGTATTTAGGACTTGCAAAATTCAAGGTTTTAGCATCCCCCCCCCCCCCACACTTAAATTACACATTGTCCTCAATGTGTCCCAAAAATAAATTTTTAGGTTGATTAGATGTGTAAAATAGTGTTTAAAAGCAAAAATTTGTGTTACTGGGCACTGAACACGGCCCCGTGTTATCCGGGCACGGCCCCGTGTTCAAGTGCCAGTAACAAAATTGAAATAAGAAGAGCAGAAGTCTGGACACGGGGGCGTGTTGGGTGAACACGGCCCGTGTCCAGGTACCTGAACTGGGCGTTTTTCTGCAGGTGGTTCAGCACGGGGCCGTGTTGGTTGGGCACGGCCCGTGTTGAACCTTCTGGACTGGAGAGAATTGTCGGGTTGCCTTGTTCTTGTGCATGAGTTCATTTTTCTCGTTCCCCTTTTCATCCTTTACCACCATGAGTGTGTTTTATTCCTGAAAATTAAAACTAACTAGAAAACATAAAAATTAATCTAAATTAAACTAAGGATAGTTCCGTGGAATGCCTCCATGGTGCGCCACGTTTATAAGGGTCCTTGGCTAGACCCAAAGCCTGGTCATATGTTACCCAAGTGGGATGTATTGCATCCCATGTTACATCGTCGGAGAGCGTCATCCAAGCTTGAGTCTATGACCTTCATGTAGTTGACCGGATCTTCTTCCTCTACTCGCTTTCCACATTCAAATTTTACTTCCTCATCCCCAAACTTCAATGTTAGAGTTCCGTCATTCATATCCACCAATGCTTGGGCGGTGGCTAGAAATGGCCTCCCGAGGATGAGAGGGACATCGGTGTCTTCTTCCATGTCTAAGATGACAAAGTCGGTTGGAAAGACAAATTTGTCAACCTTGACTAGCAGATTTTCGGCGACACCTTGTGGGAATTTGACGGACCTGTCGGCGAGTTGTATGCTCATCTTAGTAGGGCTTGTTGTTCCTAGGCCGAGTCGCTTGAACATTGATGTGGGCATGAGGTTGATGCTAGCCCCAAGATCGGCTAAAGCATTTCGGACGGGGGACTTCCCAATCGAGCAAGGGATTGTGAAGCTCCCGGGGTCGATTTTCTTTTGTGGAAGTTTGTTGAGTACTAAAGCTGAGCATTCTTCGCCTAAGTTAACTAATTGCAATGATTCAATTTTCCTTTTGTGAGTGAGGAAATCTCTCATGAATTTTGCATATTTAGGCATTTGGGTTAGGACCTCAATAAAAGGAATATTAACATGCAATTGTTTTAGTAAACTTTCGAACTTTGCGAATTGTTCATCGGTCTTTTGACGATTTAACCTACCGGGGTACGGAATTGGAGGAGTCTTGGTGGGCTCTTGATTTGGTGTAGAAGCCTTTTCTGGCGCAGGAGGAGTCATAGGCTGGCTAGAATAGCTTCCTTCATTTGGCAGCAATGGAGCATCCTCGGGACCCACGGTTCGATTTCTTAATGTGATGAGATGTACTTGTGCCTTCGGGTTTGTTTCGGTATTACTAGGTAACGCGCCTTGTGGTCTCTCGGAGAAATTTTGAGCTAGTTGATTTAATTGTTTTTCAACGTTTTGAATGCTAGCTTGTTGATTTCTGAAATTCGATTCCAATTGTTGAAATCGATCCGAGTTTTTCTTTTCAGTGTCAGAGATGAGGCGAGATACAGTATCTTCAAGCCTTTCTCTTCCACCTTGTTGTTGAGAGAAATTTTGCGGTTGTTGAAAATTAGTTCGTTGGTTTTGTTGGTTACTACTATTGCCGGGATCTCTCCAACCAAGATTTGGGTGGTTACGCCATCCTTGGTTGTAGGTACCCGTTGGAGGACCCGACGGCCTAGGTCTATTATCCATGTAGTTTACCATTTCTGTTTGTTCATCTAATTCTTTCATACAACTCCAATTTTCATGTGACCCACCACACCCTTCACAAGCCATAACCAAGGCCGTTTTTGTCATTTCTAGCCTTTTTATTTTTGAAGAGAGGGCCTCGATTTGGGCTTGTAAAGAGGTGCTTTCATCAACCTTATGGGCGCCCGGGGCAATAGATTTATTACCTCGGGGAGTGTGCCATTGAAAATTGGTTTGAGCAATTTCCTCAATTTGGTTATATATTTCATTTGGGCGACGATTACCTAAGAGTCCCCCGGAGCTTGAGTCAAGTGTTTGTCTTGTGTGTGGCAACAACCCATTGTAGAAAGTGGATACTTGTTGCCACACCGCTAGACCATGATGAGGACACTTTCTTAAAAGCTCCTTGAACCTTTCCCAAGTTTCATATAAGGATTCCCCATCCTCTTGTGAGTATGTATTAATTTCAGTCATTAATTTAGCCGTTTTAGCAGGAGGGAAATACTTATATAGAAACTTTTGAGCAAGTTCATCCCAAGTGTTTACCGATCCAACTGGGAGGGTGTTAAGCCAAGCCTTAGCTCGGTCTTTTAGTGAAAATGGAAACATCCTAAGGCGGATGGCGTCATTTGATGCTCCATTGATCCGAAAGGTATCACATATTTCTAAGAAGTTAGTAATATGTAGATGGGGATCCTCGTCCGCGAGCCCGTGGAAGGTTGCGGAGTTTTGGAGCATTTGTATCAAATGCGGCCGAAGTTCGAAGTTGTTGGCCTCGACATTCGGTGCATTGATAGCGGCGCCAAGATTGCCTACGGTAGGCCGTAGGTAATCCATGAGGGTACGTTGGTCCGCCATTGGAAGTGGGTCCCCCGGAGCTTTCTCTTGATTTTTAGCTTTGAGTCTTTTTCTGAGAAAGCGCTCGGGTTCTTCTAGGGGTTCTTTTATGTCTCTACTAGAACTGGAGCTCATGCACTACGTAGGAGGTTCAAATGTGGCGCCTGGGTTCCAAGTCCTGCAACAAAAACAGAAAAGAATGCTGGTCAGAATGTTCACCACGGCCCCGTGCTCAGTGAACACGGCCCGTGGTCAGAAGTACAGTAATTGTTTTCTGTATCCCAGTTACTGGGAGTTGGACACGACCCCGTGTTGCACCGACACGGCCCCGTGTTCAGCTCTCTGTAACTCAGAAAATAAAAACTGCCAGTGATGATGCTGGGCACGGCCCGTGTCTGACCGGGCACGGCCCGTGCTGAGCTCTGTAGAAACTGAAAAACTAAGAAAATCCTAAAAAATTAAAAAGAAAAATAAAAATAAAAGATGATTAGGCCGTTGATTCCTAACTTTCTTAAAATCCTTGTGTCCCCGGCAACGGCGCCAAAAACTTGATGCGCGTTAAAGTGTCGTATATATTAGGTGTATATTTTAAGCCCTTTTTAACACTTATTTTAGCCAAGTTTTAAATTTATAAAACACGATATTTCACTAACACTAAACACACATATGGGCAAGTGCACCCATCGTTGAGTGTAGTATAGCGTTGGTAAGATACCGAGGTCGTCCAAGGACACAAGAGCTTTTAGTACCGGTTTATCCTCAACGTCTAATCAAAATAAAAGTTTAGAAAAATGTTTTAAGCTAAGAAAAATAAAAACTAACTAAAATGCTGAAAATAAAAATAAAATAAAAACAGATAGACAAGATGAATCACTTGGTTCCGACTCGTATCTAGTATAACCTTTGATTATTTCCGCACTTTTGCACATAATTAAGAGATTATCTTAGTTATTGTAGTAGGCCCCTCTTTTGAAGGTGACGTTACCCTCACCCCAGTAGTTTGAGTCAGCAAGGATACAATCCTAAAAGGGTGGATTATTGGAAGATAATGAATTAAGTTATTAATGCAGTATTGTGGTAGGCCCCGCTTTTGGCGGTGACGTTACCCTCGGCTAAGTAGTCTGAGTCAGCAGGGATACAGTCCTAAATAGCCGGGTTATAGTATTAATAGTAGTTGACTTATGAGGGGGTCAAAGAGTTTGGACCCCCGCCATCTAATACCGTGAAGTATTGAAGGAGGTCCTACTAAATTTGACCCAGGTCCATTGCAGGACCTCTAAACGCTGAACAATGGCAAGACCTTTACCAAACCGTTCCCTTAACCCCCGACCAGGTAGCCAACATACCTCCATATAGACCGTGGAGATATGAATGGTGAAAATCCTTTATTTTATATAGACAGTAAAATAATGCCAAGACACCACGGACAAACGATAAGGAAAGATCACCTTCAACATAAGTAACTTGTTATTAAAGTCATTAATACAAAACCAAATAAAAAGTGCAAAAGATTAGAAATAAAAAGTATTATACTAGACACTTTGTCTTCACCAAGTGATGTAAGAGACTTAGGCAAACATGGCCTTGATTGTCAAGAACTCTTACGATCAATCTTGGATCCCGAGACGACTCACACACTCTACGATGGACAATGGATGATGGTGTTATGGTGGTGGTGGGTGGTGGATGAAGTGTGAGAGAGGTGGTGTGCCAAGGGATGAGATGAAATGAATCCAAGCACTCCTATTTATAGGCTGAACAGAGAGCTGGGCACGGCCCCGTGTCCGCTGGGCACGGCCCCGTGCCTGTCTGACACTCTCTCTCCTCATTAATTGTAATTCGCAATTACAATAAATGCGCCTGCTGTACTTTCGACACGCCCCCGTGTCCGCTGGGCACGGCCCGTGGTGGGCAATAGAAGCTTCTATAGATTTGTCTTTTCTGCTGCTTCTTGGGCACGGCCCCGTGCTGGCTGAGCACGGGGCGTGTTCAGTCTTCTGACTTCTTTATTTTGCTTTGGAAGGTGCCGTTGAGGGGTCGGCCAGTCCACTAATGTTCCTTTCCTTGTATTTATGTTGGAATTAGCTGTCTTTTTGCTTCTTTTGCGTTTTTGAGCTCATTTAATCCTGAAAATACAAAAGGAAGACAAAAACACTCTTTTTCCAATATTAGTACTTAAAAAGGGTTAGTTTTATGCCTTGTTTGATGTAATTTATATGTTGCATTTTGCACACATCAATTCATATAGCCTAACTCAATATCCTGAGAGTTCGGTATAGTTAACTAGGAAAGACGGTTCATCTTGCTTATGCATTATATACCGCAACCCTATTTAGACAACGATTAAGAATCGCCATCAACTACCCAGGATCGTCGATTTGTTCGACTAACTGTAAGGATTAGCTATTCCTTAAGATTAATTTTGAGCAATGGTTGGAATAACCATCTCACCTTAAGATAAGCTTTTCTATAATAGCTGTTATATAAGTATCAAGGTGGCTCCTTTGGAGACCTTGTATAAATGAAATATCAAAACATCCGTTGGATGGATGAGACTTTAGAAAGTCCACTTATTAGGATCTAAAGGTTGCATTAAAAACAACAAAAAAAAGATCACGCAAATTCATAATCATCTGTAAGATGCCAGTAATCGGCAGAAAAATCAAGGATTAATGAAAGTAGCAAACCTCCTAACTTCTTGTTAAGGAAGGGTGTGCCAAATTGTTAAATTATCAGGCTAGTTAAGCTCTAAATATATAGAATCATTCGAAGGAAATCGAATGTATCAAGATCAAGTAGCCTTTAAGCTAAAGCCTATTTAAGGAGCTTGGCGGAGCTCGCAATACATCGCACACCAGTAATTGAAGGATGTGTCTCGCCCATAAGTCAAGAAGCATTATCACATAATGACGTGCAGAATTATGATGTGATGAGAAACCTGTGTTGATTAAGGATCGACAGGATTAGAAGCTCCAAAAAGGTACATATACCTATTATAAAGGTCAATTGGAGTGCTTTAGAGGCTCAAAAGTACTGGGGAAGATTAAGCCCAATATAAGGCAGAAAATACTTCCTTCATTTTAACAAATCTAGAGGTCGAGATTTCCTTCAAGGGGGTGAGGATGTAACACCTCGAAAATTCACGTCCTATAATGTATTGACACGTGTCATAAGCTTGAACGTGTGAAATAATACTCTAGAAGGACTGAAGTTGACAAACTTGAAAAGTATATTAAAATACGAGTTCTAAATGTCAACAGTGAATAAATATATTGTACATTAACCCTACATAATGTTCATATCATCAAGCGAATAAATCATGGATCATACGAAGCAAAAAGTGAGAGATTACAAACTACAGGGGTTAAATGTGTCAACATGTTTAAGTTATACCTCCGAGTGACCTTTTGACCAACCTGAAGCTTTGTAACGGTTAATTATGCTCACTAGAATGCACGACATAAATTTCATAAAGTTTCGTTATCGTATGAGAAAATTATGATCAAATTCGTAGGCGAGGGGTTAAAGCGTTAACTTTGAAAGTTAAGACTTTTCAGGTTAACCGGAAGTATACAGGGACTTGGCAAAGTGGGTATAAGTCCTAAAGCCCTTGTAGGTAAATAATAAGGGGTCAAATTGCAAAATATAAGCTTGGTTGACCTTTCGAAGAGCCAAGGGACAAGATGCGGAAAATAGAAAAATGAAAATTCTGATTAACAGGCTGAGGCGGGCCGCGTAAAGGTTAACATAACCTTACGCGGGCCGCGTCAGGACGTCAGATGCAGAAAAACGTTTATGTTGGCTGTTCAGCCTTGGAATCGACTTTAATCAGATGTTTCACTTCATGTGCGACCCCTAAGTGCCTCCTAGAACCTTAGGGACATGTGTTGATGAGTTGTGGTCAGTTGTAGCTTGAGTTGTCAACATTTTGTGGTGGATTAAACACTATATAAAGGACCAAAGTTGCAACCAAGTTCCACACACCTTCTCTTGCATTCCTGATCAATTCTGGAGCTCCCAAGCAGGCTCAAGTGATCATAATTCGTGCATAGGACTCTTATAAGTTTGCTTGACCCTTCTTAATTAAGTTTTAGCTTAGTTTTAGCTTAAAAGTCAAACCGTCGTAATTAACGGTTGACTTTAAGATTAATCACTAATGGTCCAGAGATTAGTCGAATCAAGAGTAGTTATAAGTTGGTAATTATGTGGGTAATAAACCCTCAAAAGGGTTCCCCCTGATTCCCACTCTAACTAGGTTAAATGTCGGGTCAAACTTGTTAATAAAAAGTCAACATGATACTTATTTTCTAATTTATGCATAATTAGCAATGTAGAACATATACAACCTGTTTGATCATTATTATAACTTGGTAATTAGTGTAAGAACATGTCTAAACATGTTCAACCCGACAATTTCCTGTTTAGACCCGGTTCGAAACCGAAAGTCGCATAGTTTGACTTTCACTTTGACTTTCAGTTCTGACCCATTTAGGCATGTTTTAGAAATGCCTTAGAGCTTCGTTAGGACCAGGTAACATGCTAGTATAACCCTCTTAGATTATACACCATGGTTCATTAGTTAACCAATTAATATGCATGATTCCGTTAATTGCTCATATGTTGACCATTATGCCCTTATTACCTTAAAACGTGATTTTTGGAAATGTAAAAGAGTGGAAACTTTAAATACTGATATTTAAACTTGTATGCAAAATTTGGCATCAGTTTGAGGTGTAGGTTAAGAGTTATGCTCGTTAGCGTAAAATTAAAGCTTTATGTTAATTTAACGGCGTATTTAGCGTATAGCCTACTTAAACATACTTTTTGATATCAAATCTTTTACCCACTGATGTAATATATTATTTTGAGATTTTTAAAGATTTTTAATAAATTTTAGGCTGAGCATAACTAGTAGTGGTAGGCTTAATCCGGTAAATGTCGGTTTTTGCCCTTACGGACCATAAAATGAGTTTTACATATCTAAACGACTTCAAACCTTTTGCTACTGATCACATATGATAAATAAATTATTTTAAGCCTTCTGGAAATATAAAAATATCAGATTTAAGTATCGAACCCAGAAATGGCCTTTAATCGCCTTTTTAAGCGTTTTTAACGCATAGTATGTACTAAAACTATTTTCAACATACAAGGGTTGATACCTACTGATATTTGAGGCAAATTATAATATTTTAACAGTAAGCAAAGGTTGATAAACTCAAACTTCAGTTTTGAGCTTCACGGCTTATGTGAAATTACCAAAATGCCCCTTCGGTGCATAGTTTGGTTATAATTGATAAATTTCACATATGTACTTTATCCTACTGTTATAACTTATCAAAATAAGTATTTTCGCTGATTATACCAGACCTGTAGCTCAGGTAAATACTCAAACTCTTTTATAACCTTTTAAATGACCAAACTACCCCTACGAGGCCTAGTTTGTGTTTAAATACGTTTTGGGCATAATGAAAGACATCTTACTGATGTCACAACATATTTGAGGCATAATTAACTTTGGAAACCTATATATGACTCTCATGATTACCCGTCATGCGTTATTCGCGTTCGGTTCGGTTTATGTAACTAGTTTGCGTAAATTAGCCGAAACGGGTCAAACGTTATCGTTTTTATCTCAAAATCCAGAATGTGTTTAGTTTACCCATATTATATACAAGTCTCCAAACTTGTCGGGTCTAAATCACATCCTATCCCGGTCTTCGCTTAATCATGCGTTTTGAACCGTAAACCTTTCCTTAAAACTAACCGGTCTAAGTTACGACTTAAATAAGACCCGTTAGGAATTTAATAGGTTAATAAAACCTTCGTTCCAGATTGAGAGCCCCAGTAGAAGTACTTGTGCTTGCTGATTAGAATATACGGCTGAGTATAAATTGCATTGCTAGCTCAGGTAAATACTTTTAACTTATTTTCCCTTATACGGGCTTGGGATACAGTATTATAAAAATACCGCTTGGTCGGGTGTAGAAACCTTTTAATCGGAGATGATTAAATTGCATAATCCCATTTTAATCTGTATTGATTGATAACAAATAACATTGGGGGTTAATGACCGTGTCCTGGATATCCTTGGCTCATTTAAAAAACTGAATGGCCATAACTTAAGCACAAGGTGTAGGCATAACACCTCCTGTTGCGTATGTAAAAGATATACTCACTCGTAAGGATGTCTTCTTGTGAGTTATATTTATGGTGTGTCGATTAATCTTGACCGGCTTGTATTGTATAATCACCGGCCCTAAATGTTGGACAACCATGTAAATCGGATACAAGATCTTTATTAATAAAATTGTCCCAAGTATAAAAGATTAATTTTGCCTCGTGCATTTTAATCAAATTATAAAAGATATTTTGTGCCACGTTCATTCAAATCAATTTTCTTAAACTCTTTTCAAAATAAGTCAGTTAATTGTATTTACCAGTGTAAACTGACGTATTTTCCAAAAGGTTAAGTGACAGGTACTATGCGTAATTGGCTGGGAGCTCAGGGCGTCATTAGGGAATCTTGCAAGTTCTAAATGCCTAAAGTCTGTTGAACAGTTTTCTTTTATTGATCCGCCTGTGGATCCTTTACCTTCCGTTGTAATACTTTGACATTACTTATATTCGGAATGTAATATATTTATCTTTTGCTTCCGCTGTGCATTTATATATTGTGTTGTTTGACTATGATGATCTCAACTACGTCACGATACTCCCCACCGGGCCCACCGGTGACACGTGGAAATCGGGGTGTGACAACCACCTTCTTAACCGTCAGACTTTTGTTCTTAATCAGGGAGATGTTTACTTCCGATCAGCTTCTAGAAACTATTGTGAGTCATAGAACTTAGAAGAACGCGAAATCAGAGACATGGAGTTAGGATCCCGTTAGATGGATGGTGGATATGAAGCAGCGACACAGATGAAGTGGTTCTGGTTGGGTGGTCTGTTGGGGGTGGTGGTGTATGGCGTTTTGATGGTGATGGATCTTCGACCACTTTCGCTGCTACAGTGTGGTGTTCTTAGTGTCACCAAACGCAAAGAAGATCTTCAGTGTTAGATAGGAAATGGATATTTGGTTGTTTTTTGTCTATTCCTTCTTCTATAAGGAGAGAGAAAAATGGCATTTTGGGGGTGTTTGTGTGTGGTTTGATGATAAGGTCATCATCTTTTAAAGAGAGAAACATGTTTTTATGTGTGTACATACACAGTTCAAGCTTGATAGGTAGGTGATAGGCTTTTGACTAGTGGTACATACATGCAGCAAGTGTGTCTCCAAGACATAAATATATTTTGTGTCAAAGACGAAAATGCTCCTCAATGTAATTTTTGCTCATTATTTAATCAAAAGCAAATTCAAGTACACACCAAGATGATCTGAATCATGCATCTATTAAATCAATGGTGGATAGTGAGTTTCTAATGTTTTCTCAACTCAAGTGGGTTTTTGATTTATCCTTGCATATATATATATATATATATAGGATAAGGATCAGTTAGGACCACCCTTTATTGCGAGAACCGCGAGAACCAATGTAAACACAACCAAAAATACTTAAAAATACCTAAAAACACAAAAAAAATATATTATTATTTTTTATATAAAAATCGCTACTTTTAGTTTCTAATTTTTTTTTCGAGTAACAATTGTGGATGCACATGTGTATATGTATCATTTCTTTGACAAATTATGTAATACGTTACCCGTATTAGATAATTGCACTTTCATTTATACTCCCATCAGTAATACAATACTTTTTACGTTACAAATATTAGAAAAGCACATGTGCATCTATATGTATGTGTGAGGACCGTTTCGGTTCTTCGAATGCTTCGGCCGGTCAGATATTCACCATATCATGTGCGGAAACGATGTATGATGATGACAAACACAAGAACTCTCTAATTAAATTGGTTTCTATTGATAATATGATGATACAAAACCACGAAAGCAAACGGGCAGAGCTTCGCTGCCAAAGACCCAAAAAAGTTCTTTAATGAGAATAACTCACTCCCTATTTATAGGCATGGCCTATCACGTGAAACCCTCTGGAGCGAGAGGTCCCTTACGTGCGGAATGCACTTGGGACGACAGGATCCTTTTGCACGAAAGGTATCCTTTCGTGCGAGAGACTCTAAACCTAACAAAAACGACTCTTCTGACACGTAAACCTATACATTTAACTATGACTCGATTCATTGACGGAGGCAATAGACATAATGCACTCACAGACTCCCCTTGGATATTGCCGCAGTCAATCTTTAATCTTTATCGCAATCAATCTTTAATCTTTATCGCAGTCAATCTTTGTCATAGTCAATCTTCATTCTTTTCAAACTTTATTAAGTTAAACATTAACAGACTCCCCCTTTCTGTTGTAAATTTGACAGACTCCCTCTTTGCAATCTCCCATTTGCTTTAGCAGTCTTCATTTGATGTTTCAGCTCAACAAACTCTTCTTGGGCTTGAGCTTCCTTTTCTCTGTTCAACGTGTTGTCCGGCTCCCCTTATCAGTCAGTTTTCTGTTCTGCTCCTCCTAACTTGCAGCTTACTGTCAAATCTCACTAACATTCAAATAAACATTATGTGAAGTATATGTGTTATATGTTTTGGGGTGTATCATGTGTCGAATATCTTTATTGCATTTTCCAAGTTGAAATACGTGTACTTACCATTATGTGAAGTATATGTGTTATGTGTTATGTGTTGTTTGGTTATTTATCATTTTTTGTGCATTTCATTCATTCTGGATGTCACAACATCATAGGCTAGTCTGTTCCCCAATACCTATAAGCGGAACTTGAGTTGCCAACCATACGAGGTCAGCTCCGTTTGATTGATCTTAGACCTTGCAGCACACCATAATACCGTGCAATATACATACATTCATTAGCACACCATAATACCGTGCAACATGCATACATTCATTTGAATCATTTCAGTTGGTTTGTTTATTGTTTGAGGTTGTGTTATGAGTTTTGATTTATGACATACAACATATTTACTTACATTGGTTAACGCACGTTGTCTCAATAAACCAAATTTAAACATATTATTTTTCTAATAACAATAAGGTTCACTCACCAACCTTTGTTGACCCAAAAACTATTTTTACACATGATACAGGTAAACAGGTATGGAGAGAAGATTGGACATAGGATGTGCCTTAGTTAACAAGAAACGGATTAGTGGAATTTTATTGTCACGAACAATGTCTCATATGTAATTGTTTATTTGGATTATTTGTTATGTGTAACATTCAGTTTAGATTAATGATTATTTAAAACACGAAATAGCAAGTCATAAGCTCTCAAGTCAACCAAATTGTGCTCCGATCACCTATTCAGCTGCGGGTCGGGGTGTGACAAAATCTGCTTTACCAAAAAATCTTAGATGAACACATAAGTGTCATCTTCATGGATGCCAAAGTAAAAAAAAGAAAAAAATAATCTGGTCACCATAACAGAAAGGGTCAAAGACCAAACCACTGAAAAACATTAAACAAACGTTAATTCTGAATAACCGAAATCAAAGACACAATCACAAACAAACGACACAGTTCACCGGAGAATCCCAAAGGCCAAACAACAACACCAACAAAATAGAAGGCATAAAGCCATAACCCAGAACGGGTAATGACCACATCAAAGATGACGAAGTCGTAACCCCTTTACCTTCATAATGTAACGCCCCATGACCTAAAGTTTTAATTTATTAGTATGTTTTTATTGTGTTATGGCATGAAATAAAATTCGCCTAATATAGTTAGGATATTAGTTATATAGAAAATGAATGAAGTTTGGGACAAAAGAGATCATGTAGCAAACATGAGGGGAGAAATTGCATGTTATTATTTAGCCTTCAATTAAAAAGAGTAGAAGATGGATGCCATATGTTTTTTAGATGTGTATGTCAACATACACATAAGGAAGAACAAGCAAACCTCAAAGTAACTCTAAATGTAGAAATTGAATGGTGAAACTGAAGCCAAATGCTTGCATGTTAGAACATTTCTAGTCATCTAGTAGTAACAATCTTAAGGAATGTTGTAAAATTCTATTTGATGATGATTTTGACTAGAGATTCTTGAATAATGAAAGAAATTGTATCAACACTAGTATTTCTACATGAGTCCATATATAAATTGTGTTTGTAGTTGAAAATTGAACTTAAAGGTATATAAATTCCATGATATTTAGCAGTTGGATTGGAATTTCATGGGGGGTTTAAGGTGGGTATTGAAATTTGGATTTCAATCCTTGACCGTTCTTGGTCAAAGTGATAAATTAGTTTAAATAAGCTGGATTTATGTTATGTTTATAATTCATGAATGATTGGTACTTGATTTTGTAAAGAAATACGGTGATGGATGTTATAAATTAAAATTTCCTAGTTGGTTGACAAGTGGTGTCCACCAAGTGTTTGATGAAATGGCTTGTTAATGTTAGTAAGAGATTTCTTCTGCAAACACTTAGGTTAATGTGATTCGGAATGTGGAATTGATGTAATTGATAGTAAATAACATGAGGAATGTGTATTAGATGGAATTCATGTTGAAATTGAGCATAACTTAATGATTTGGTTACTTAAAGCGGAAGCATGTACAATAAACTGACTAGCCCGGTCCAGTGATCCAATTGCAACTGTTAAAACAAACACAACCATAGAGGGTTTTCGAAAAACTAACCTTTTGACGAAAAATCTAAGCTTCACACTTTGATCCAACGAACGATCACGCTATTTGACGTTTGTTCACAAACCGCGCTCGTGAATTAACCATTTAACATGAATTTTGAAACCCGAATACCCGAATGCGAGCCTCGAGAACACTTCACGGTAAAAAAAGTCAACCCGGTCATATCTGGAGTCAAACCTGGTCAACTAGGTCAAGAAACCCGGTTTCCGCTGGAATGGTTATCAAGTAGGCCTGTAAACGAACCAAACGTTATGAACTATTCATGAACATGTTCGGTGGGAAGTTCGTTTACGTTCGTTTATTTAATAAACGAACGAACACGAACAAAAAGTTTTGTTCATTTAATTAAATGAACGAACACGATGTGTTCGTTCATTTATGTTTGTGAACGTTCGTTTAAATTTTAGTAAATACATAAATAGTTATATTTATATAAATATTATGCATCTAACTTCTTATATAAATATAACTAATTAGTAATGAGTGTTCTAGTAATAAAAAATGAAACTTTCAAATTTTTCTTAGATCGTAACTGATCGCTTACTTAATATTTATATAAAAACTATTTTATTCTAGTATCTATGAACCCTAATTTAGACGTGTTTTCGGATGAGTTGTAATATATTAGACTTGTTTGTTTGTGTTCACTAATGTTAAATTGTATTTGTTTATATCTGTTAAGTTACGTTCATTTGTGTTCGTTTATGTTTGTTCAATCATGTTAATTTATGTTTGTTTATGTTTTTCAAATATGTTCAGTTAAGTTTTTTTTGCTTATGTTCGTTTGTGTTCGTTTATGTTCGTGAACTATTCGTTTAGGCTTTAAACGAACACGAACATGCCTGATTTCTTAATGAACGAACACGAACAAAAAAATGTGTTCGATTATGTGTTTGTGTTCGTGTTCGGTTAAAGTTAAATGAACGATATGTTCTTGTTCATTCGGTTCGTTTACACACCTTATATTGTTAATTGTTTTAAATTTTATAGTTTTTTTTAAGATTTATGAGAAACTTTTTTTAACAAGAAAAACCTTTTGGAAGACCGAGTTCTCATGGTTCACATATATTGAGATGGTGGTTCCATTGCGTCTGCTCCGCCACTGCGCCGACGTGTAAACCAGCTGTCTCTCAAAAGCGAGGAACTCTCCGGTGATGCCGGTAACGGTCGGGCGAACCTAGGGTTCCGCCATGACCTCATATGGCGGCGGCGTTGACGGTGTTCTGAGTAACCAGCATCGATGGTTAATAGATTTAACAGAGATGAAGACGACTGCCATACGAGTTAGTTCTGACATTTTTTCCGGTGAGTCTTCGGTAAGCCTCTTTTCTTTTGCATGTCGTTTTTTAACCAAGATCGGTGTTTTTGAAGGCGTTTAAGCGGCGGAGAGAAGATGCTAGGGTTCCGGTGAAGGTCCGACAAATTTCCGGTACCCTGATTCAGATGTGCGTCTTCTAACTACAGTTAGGTCGGGGTTATATGGCTCTTAAACCAATGATATTTGTTGATTCGGTAACCGTAGGTGCTCCGCTCACCGATTTAGAGTCTCTGTCGAGTTCCACACCAGTGGAAATCGATAACCACAAAGGTTAGTTTTTTGGGCTCTTTACTCATTTTCATTGTTTCAAGTTACTGATGATGATTCCGACAATTATTAACGGTGGCGGTTTTAGGGCTGCACCATGGTCAGTGGCTGGTGACGGGTAAAGGTGGTTCCGGTGATGAAGTTGTGGTTGTTGACGTTTATGTGGGTGGTCTGCAATAGTGACCACCTGCGACGGAGATGTCTTTGGAACAAGTAACAAAATCAAGTGCACCTTATACAATTGGGTATCTTGTATGTACGTTGCTGCTCACTGACTTTTGGGTATCTGGTATGTATGTTGTTGCTCATCTTAATTATATGGTTAATAATTAACTTTATTTTTTAATCAGCAGATATATATATTGTTAATTTGATTGTCAATTGTGAATTATGTTTAATTACCACCATCGTCTTTGAGGTTTATGGATTCCGAGATGTTGCGATATATAGTCATATACCATTAGGTCAAAGTAATTATTCGAGTACAGTTGTCAAATTTGTTGGATTGTGGATTTGGAAGGATGAATTTTGGGATTAAAGAGGGATAGATATGATGCATGACTTTTTCAGTATTGTTATTAAAACTGAAATTGTAGGCGTCCATTCACAGAATCCTTTAAACATGATTCATCCGTTATGTTAGCTTTTTAAAAGAATCAATAAATAAGTTATTGACAATGCAAACATCAAGTGAGAAAGTTGGATTGTTGATATCAAGAGTCCAAAAAATTATTTAAATTAGATGGGTCAAACGGGTTGATAGCAGCAAAAAAATTATAAGATGTCAGTTATAAAGCTGGTTTTGTTGCAAATTAGTTGTGATTTATGAAAATATATTTTGCCCAATATTAGGCTGAATTCTTATTGCTTAATTGCTTATATCATTCAGATAATGTGGACAATTTTGAAGCTTATAACCAGGAGATGTGTTTGACTGTTTTTAACCTTGTTTGAAACAAAAATACCTGCGGATTTTTTTATGTATTTTCACAGCTATTCAATCTAAGTCATGAACTCAATTTTCTAGGTATATATACGAAATCAACATGATTTTTTGACAACGAAACAGTACGATGAATATTGCGAATATAAGGGAATATTCAAACTATATAGATAAACACTATTTAGTATATAAATGTACTAAATCTATTTAGTATAGTTTAACCATGGTAATAAATATTCTTATTTTCCCTCAATTCGTAGTTTAAAGATCGTTAAAGTAATGGAATTAATACAAAAGAACCAAATGAACAAGAAGGTTAGTTAGGAAGCTGTTTCAATTGTTAAAAAGCTAATGTATGGGATATGAGCCTCCATTAAACCACATATGTAAATAAATTGGCATTCTAAATTGAAGCCACAAAACGACTTTGTAAAAAGCTTTAAATTTGCAACAATTCTCTTCTCTAATACTACTGCCAGTGGATTATATATTATTAGGTGAAACGTTTTGCTGCTGTTACTTTTAACAGTAATTGATCAGAGTTTTTTTTTTTTTTTGGGTAAATTACACTTTTTGTCCTTGTTGGGATTGAACCCTGCCAGAGGAACAGATAATGAAAGCCAAAACCAGATCATAACAGTGGATTCACAATAAGCAGCAGTTTATGTAACACCCTAAAACGTATTTGACAAAAGTCGCAGCGGAAATACGTAGCATAAAATTTTCTTTCATTATAAACATCTTGACATACTTAAATTCATTTTTAAGGTTAACTCTTTTACAATAAATACATTTATGGAACTTATTTACAGTAAGAAAACATAATTTAGCTTCACCCAATTCCGTACACAAACACTCCCGTACAATCTATCTTGTGACTCGATCTTAGATCACTCCTCTTCAATTAGGATAATATGGCTCGAACGACCTGCACTCACCAAACACATACAAGGCATTAATATGTTATCAATATAAACGATACTTAGCCTTGGACTATTCCCGTTCCATTATTCCTTTACATTAAACATTCCCTCTGAGTACCTCACCTCTGGTGAGTCTTCGATACTGTACCTGCATTACACCTAAAACTCCAGGTACACGAATAACAACGTAAAAACTTAATCATACTGAATGACTTACATACATACCTAAACTTCAAACATATTATCTCCATACATACATTTGTACACACATGCATACATACCTACTTGCATACATACTCACACACATACATGCCAACCTACATACATACCTACATATAAATACATATACCTCATTAAATACGTATCTACATATACACATACCTACATCATTAAATACACTCGTGACATTATATATACATACATACATACATACATACATCCCTATTTGCAACATACCCAACTCATACTTACCTACGCATATACACCTTCATATATATCCGCGTGTACTTGATCACACACTTATGATCTTACATACGTTCGCGTATACATGCTTACATACACTTCTACATATGTGTATAGATACATACAAACATACATACTTGCCTATCTACATATGTGCATACACGTATGCTCATAAAAACGTAAGTTAAATTAGTCATATGCAACTTAAAATGCGTTTAAACGAGTTCCCAAGCCAAAACGGAGCAAACGAACAAATTTCGCCAACCAGACAACCCGTCGCGTCGCGCGACGGCCCGTCGCGTCGCGCGACGCCCTGAATCCGACAGAATGTTGCTTTTGCTGAGCTGCAGATTTCCAGCACAATCCGGTTTTACGGAAACGAGCATAACTCTCTCGTTTTTTATCCGTTTTACCTGATTCTTTTTCCTACGTGATCGTAATTTAATTCTCCATTACATGGAGTGAAAATCCAATATTTGGACTACCAAAATTTGGGACTTTTAGCCTTCGGCTTATTACCCTTTTTACCAAATTTTAACCCGTTCATGCATTTAGCAACATAACTTGTTGGTTTGACCTTAACTTCATATGAATTAATAATTTCAAGGTCATTTGTCATAAAAGATTCATTCCCGGATACCTTACATCTTATTCCACCCGTTTTCGCTCAAAAGCTTATTTTGACCCGTTAAGGGTAATTGCGCATTAAAACGTTCATGACTTACAAAACCATACACTAATCGAATAACTTGTTTCTAAACTAATTTTAAGATCGTTTGCCCAAAATACCCATCAAGGGCATTTTGGTCAACTTTAATCCCATCATTTACGACGAAAGGCTACGACACATATTTGACCTCCACCATCATGTTTAGTTAATTAAAACACCATATTACTTAATCAAACTAAGAAGTGATTACAGAAATCACTTACCTTATGCGTCCGTGCTCGTATCCGATTCCTTGCCTCTTCTTGACCCGTTAACACCTCATGCTTGAGCCCATCTCGACGTGATTCCTATACTTTCATTTCATCGAAATCACGCTCTTATTAGCATACTCATTTGTACACGTTAACAATCATATCAATCGCATATTTCACACTTAACTTTCCTTAGTCTTTTCTAACAAGCATAAAACACATAATCAACTTCATATCCTTTCCAACACATGTACTTCATCATGTAATCACAATTAATGCATATTAACATAACATGCCCAAACGACTTCCTACAATCCTGCTTTTACAACAACGAGTTAAATCATGTTTCTTATACTTTTTGACTTTCAAGAGTCAACTATTAACCATATGTAACTATCGACTTATCAACATATACTCGTAACATCTTAATCGACTATACGAACGACACTATATACATTTTATCATACACTTGATGTACGTACTACCTTTTAAGCATAACGTACAACTAATTCATGCATAAATCTTCTAAACTCATACATAACCCATCAAAACCTACTACTAACCATCATGGATCATTCCCAAATAAACATCAAACATATCATCATCATATTTCTCCTAATTCCTCTAACAAGAATTTATCATACCCACATAATACATCAATCTTTCAACAAAACTCGGACATGGGAGGTGATTCTAGTCATCATCTTCACCCTAACTAACGGGTTTCACCTCTAATCATCAAATTAACACAAACCATACGTAACCCGTGTTCTATACGATGATTCCAACCCTTATACATGAACAATTTCATACTAACTCACTGATTTGAACATAACCCACTTCACACATGATCACCAATCTAAGATTTAAGACATACCTTATGATCCCCTCGTTAAGATGATCATTAATCCGTGTTCCTTCTTAAATTTGAGCTTCGATTCACCCTTCAATTTGGTGATTTAAGTGAGTTAGGGTTTCGAGCTCTTGAGAGCTCCTGAAGCTTCACGAACACACACGTATGTGTGTTTGTGTGTGTGTGTGTGTTGATCTTTTAATTAGTAAGAAACTTTCATTTGTTCCACTTTAGCCCCTCGGGTTTGCCTTTAAAACATAACTGACACTACCTTCATCATTTAATACTTTTGACCATAACCTTAACTAGGTTAAATAGCCTAGTTATTTATTTCATGACGTGTCATATAGGAACACACGACAAATATTAACATTCAGATTTTGGGGCGTTACAGTTTACACTTAGTCTTCTCCCTTGAAAGAGATTATAACATCTGATGGTCTTGCATCCACTGCCCGGATACAACTGCTGCTGTTCTTCTAACTGCTGATGAAGCCAAAAGACTGCTGAGAACTAAGCACTGCTGATGACAAAGCACTGCCCAATCAAGGACTGATCAACCTTGAGGAAAGCACTGACATAAAGAGAGAGCAGTAGTTTAGTATATCATCTGTTTCATGTATAGTCAGTAGTTAAGTTTAGCAGTGTTTGTATAAGAACAGTAGATACAGGTTGTTAGGCTGTTAGACGTCGCTTTCATGGTGACGTCAGCTGAGATGCCTCAGCGGTTTGGATTGTCTATAAATGGAACAGTACCCTGTACTGTTACACTTGATTCGTCCTAAGAGAGTTCTTCTCCTCAGTTCAATCCTTTCATCTTGTGCAACCAACCATTATAGTATCAGGCTGAGGGGGAGCTTAGTTTGTAAGCTTGCAATGTAATCTTTTGCTTTGAATTGTAATCTTTCGACTCTATGAAAAGCAAATTTTTATCAAACTATTTTCTACATTGATTGTGTTTACAAAGTTTGTTATTCATTTCCGCTGCACTTTACATTGTTTCATATTCATTCATTGTCCAAATTACACAAACAAACACAATCATGAGCGCCTCCGATCCTAACAATTGGTATCAGAGCAAGGACAGTCAAATTCGATCTAACAATCAATTTGACATAACAGTTCGGCTCAAAATTCATTGATACTAAGGTTGGTTGTATTTTGTTGAAAAACAGAGTAACATATGATCACGCATAAAGCTGTTGTTCAAATACTCTGTAAAACAACCAAGATGTCATAAGACACACAAATTTCACACAACAAGTGATATCATGCACAAGTCAATCATAATTTTCGGATCTAAACACATATCTGTTAAACTATGGGATTATTTCTTATTTTCAAAATTGATTTCAACTACTGTGATGAAAACTTGTGATGTCACTACATTAGATGATAAAGTTGAACCTCAGATTAACAAAAGCCTATGTTCATAAAAACATTAGTGTTTTTGCTAATGTAAAAAGAGTGAAATTAAAACTTTAGTCATTAGATCTTATGTGTTGAAAATAGGTTGAGATCCTCACAAGGAACAAATTAACTCTGTTGAAATACTTTAAGAAAACAGGAGTCAAGATAGTCCGTATCATATGTAATGTGAGATTGGTCAAAAATTTGTATAAATATGGCTAAACCTCTTAAAACATTTCTGCAAAATGATTCTGGATTAAGTATTCCTTCAATAAAACCTCCCAGTAAGTATTTTATTACTTATGAATGGGAAGGGTAAAAAGGGAAGAAGAAAATTCACAAAAACTCAGAAGTGTGTTTATCTCAAAACTTTTGAAGTCAGAAGAAAATAGTATAAACATAAAACACTTTAGAGCCAAAAGTGGGGTAAAAATGGTCATCAAAGCAACTGTGTGTAATCATTGTTTCAGGAAAAGGTTCAGGTGACCATGGTATTTCCGGTGAATAAACTTTTAAAAGGACTAGACAAATTTTCAGAATCATCACATAGTAACAAAGTCTATAACAGGATTTTGTGAAACTCATGTGAACTTGTGTCCTCATTTCTGTTTGTCAATCGACCAACAAGAAAATGGTACCAAACAGTGGACAAAATGCAGTTAAAATTCATACCACTGTCATTCAACCACTGACCATTCTCATAAACTTGAGCATGAGATGATTATGTGCTTTATTTTTGTTTTACCAGGCTCTTTTGGTGCTATTTTTAGAAAATCCTTTAATTATTTTTTTTTCTAAAAAGGATTTTCTCGAATAAAACAGGATATATTATTCTCTATTTTGTTTGGAATGATATATTTTTGAACTTTTACTGGTTTTTGATAGTAAAAGTTTCAATCTCCTGACAGGATAGATAACCTTTATTTTTGTTGGTTAAATTATCCTCAAGCAGATCAAAAGAAAATGGTATAGTTGTCAAGGTCATATCAAACTCAAGTTTGTTCTTACTTTATAAAAAGGATTGATTGTCAACAGATCTTAAAATACTTGGGCACTCATGTTTTAATTCAAATATCATAACAAGGATGAGTTGCCTTGGTAAAAGGTCTACATCATCTAGGGTACTTAACCACTGTCTTGTTCAAACATCTTGTTACTAAATACTGGACACTGCTGAAAGTCAGCCACTGGTTCTTCATTTTTCTTGGCAAGCACTGATGCTCAAAATCAGTGTCTTATCCACTGATATACTATCTACTGATAGTAAAAATCATTCACTGATTTCATATTATTACCGTTGTAACTACTGATGCTTGGTACGTCAGTGGCTCTCAAAACAACTGTTCTCCATTTTTCATCCATATCATCAGAGGTTGACACGTGGTCAGTTTTTAGCCATCAGATCCTAATAACCGCTGCCACATCAGCGATCATTTTTTTTCTTCCCTAAATAAAACCCTGATCAAAACCCCAAACAGGGTTTTACACTGACGAATTGAATTCTAAAATTATTTTCTCAAAGCAGTTTCCAACCCTCCTTCTCAAAGCATTCTTCGATTTTCTTCATAAAAAATGACGAAATCAAAAGCAAAATCAAAATCAAAGTCACCATCATCTTCAAAAGAGGTCGCTCAAACGGCCGAAGAACCCATTGAAATTCAGTACAAATCTCCACACAACTATTTGGGTCAACTTACAAAACCCTCAAACAACCATACCTTCGATTCCATCATCGACACCATATCTGCATCAAAGTACAAAACTTTGTTGACAGCAGACGCTCCCATTTACTTGCAAACCCAGAGAGAGTTCTGGAAAAATACTACGCTTGAAAAACAAGACGGTAAAGTAGTAGCCATTAACTCCTCGATACAAGGGAAATCGATTCAAATCACTCCGCAATCTATCTCAGAAGTCTTCAAACTCGATGATCAGAAAGGTAAAACTTCCTTTGATAAAAACGAGTTAAAAGCTGATTTTCTGAAAAGGGGATATGCAGAACAATCAAAGGTAGATACCTTACAAAAAGGTTATTTCCCGTTTGCACCCAGATTTTTGTTTCACACACTTTTGATGTGTGTCTCAAATAAAACAACAACGTTTAACGAAATACCATTGAAGATTCAATGCCTGGGCTATGCTATTTTGAATAATAAAGATTACAACTATTCCCAGGAAATCTTCAATGACTTGGTAAAGAATGTTGATAGTAAAGCATTTTTACTCTTTTCAAGGTTTCTAAGCTACTATTTTAAACAAAAATTTGAAAAAGAAAATGAAAATTTGCCAAAACAAGGTGTTTATTTTCAAAAAAGTTTAACACCTGAAACATTCACTAGAATGTTGGCACCAATAAAAACAAAAGCAGAGGTGTCTGAGCAGAATTTAGCAGTCACCACTGCTCCTCAGACATCTGCTGCTGAGCCCACTGTTCCAGGTGATCGTAGCAGCACTACCACTGCTTTGAAACCCACACCTGCCACTACCAAAAAGAAAACATCCAGAAAACCCCCCAAACCCAAAACAAAGGCAACTCTGGAAGATGAGATCCCAGAGCAAATGCCAGTGACAACACAAATGTCACCACAAACCACTGCTGCTACTTCCTCACAGCAGTTGGTAGAAAGATCTCCACCTTTGCCTCATACTCCTCCTGCATCCTCACAAAAGGATCAGGTTGTAAGCACATGGACTCCACAATATGAAGCTCTGGATTCAATCGGATTCATCTTCCTCAGTCCTGATCCCAAGGACATGTCTCTTTCAACTCCCATACCCTCACCAATCTTACTACCACAATCCATGCTACCTTTGTTGCATGCAGTTGATATAGCTCAGACACAAACCAGTTCCTCTCTATCACCTATCACTGAGATTATACCTCCACAAGTGACTGGGTCTGATGCTACTACCTCTGCTATCCCAGAAACAATTGAGGAGGTTACACCCCCTGAGTTACAAGTAACTCTCGGCAGTAGTTCAAGTGGAGCAGCAACTACAACTGATGGATCAACAGATCTTCAGTTGGACAGTTGTTTCATTAGTAAGACTCCCTTGAAGGAAATTTCTTCTATAGCACCTTCGGTAACCACCAGTGAGTTTGTTTTAACCACTGGTACCATCAAAGGATTATCAAGTGCTGAAGAAAGAAGTCCCCAGTACCAAGAACAAGGGGCATCAATGGGTGATTTTTGGGACTCAGTTCCTAAGTCACACATTGGTACAACCACTGCTGGTGGGGATTCAGATGATCCCATTAAAGTGGGTGATGATTCAAAGTACCAGGAATTGACGGGCAGAGTTGAAAAACTCGAAACATCAGTTGCTGAGATAAAGGATATGGTGCAGCAGCTACTAAAAGCTCAAAAAGCACAATCCACTGCTGCTCCAGCTTAAGCATCTGCACAACCTGCAATTGCTCCAAATGAGCTGTGGAATATTTTCCAGCCCTTACTTGAAAAACAAAAACAGATGGCTGATCAGCAACATGAGATACAAGTGAAAATGTTGACAAACATGGTGGAGTCGAGATTTAAAGATACTCAAGCAGACATCAAAGCTATCAAGGCTCATCTCCAAAGCACTTCTGGAAAAGTTCCCTCTACTATCCGTTTTATGGATAACCCCCTTGCGGATAATGCCAAAAAGGGGGAGAATGTCAAACAGTTGAAGAAAAAGGGAATTGAAGATGGTCTGTATGTTGAACCAGAACAGGGAAAACAGCCATCTAAAATCTCAAAAGATTCAAAACCTGAAACTTCCATCCAAACAGCTGATACAGCAGTAGTTACAAAAACTGCTGTTAGTAGCCAAACAGCTGCCATCTCATCAACACACACAACTTCAACACACACCACCACAACCATTTCTCTACCACCATCATCATCTACAATCATATCACCACCATTGCCTCCTGCCATAAAGCAGAAGACAGCAGATGTTACAACAACTACTGTAATGACAACAGTGGTTGAGACACCAGTTGTGTCAACAACTGTTTGTCAGACACTTTCCACCATTCAAACCACTGATCCACCCAAGACATCATCAGCCTCTCCTACAATAAAAAGGAGAAGGATTTTCATACCTGATGATTCACCACCACCATCAAAAACTACCTCACCTCCTTCAACCCCTGCTCAAAAGTAGAAGACATCTACTGACACATCAGTAGTTGTAATGACAACAGAGGTTGAAACACCAGTTGTCTCAACAGCCGTTAGTCAACCATCCACCACTGCTCTCCTCATTCCTACATCACAATCAAAATCCACTTCATCCGCAAAGCTCTACACCAGAAAAAGAAAACTTACTCAGCCAAATGAGGACAAATATGATCCCACTGCTGCAAAATATCCGTTGGAACTAGAAGCTATAAAAAATGAGATGAGGCAATTCTACACTGATGATGATCCTTCAAACAGAAGATTTCCTTCACTCGTTGGCTTCATAGTTCCAGAAGACATGGATGAATATCTTGAGCTCAAAGCAAGACAGGCTAAGATAAGAGCCAAGGTTGAATGTGAAGGTCAAGGTGATGAAGCCATTGCTGAAAGATTGGAACTTCTGCTCACAAAAGTCAAACAAATAAAAGATTTTGCACAAGAGCTGAGCAAAGAAAAGGCAGATCAACGAAAAGAGATGAGAAGAAAACTTCTTGCATACATCATGCAAGAAAAATTTTATCCTACTGAAGAAAACCAATTTGAAGAATGGCCAATAGTGGCTTTAAAGCATGAGGCTGATAGGATTGATAGAATCAAGAACGATCCTAGAAAGAAGAAAAATGCTCCAAATTGGAGCAAATACAAAAAGCTCATCGCTGACCTAACAACTGAGTACAAAAGAAAGAAACAGGAATTGATAGATGCAAAAGTGGACACTGCCAATGCCATATCAAAATGGTCAAAGCAGCATACTGATGAAGCCTATGAAAGGCTGAAGAAAAGGAAGATAATTGTTTCAGGCACTTCAAAGAGACATGAACAAATGATGAAACTTGAACAACAGATTGAAAACCTCAAAACACTGTTCAAGTCAACAGAAAATCCTATTCTTGTGTCAAACCGAGAAGAAGGAAAACATCTGACTAGTGAAGAGGTAAAGGAAAAGGAAGCTGAGTACTTCACAGAAACCATCATGAAAATGAGTCTAAAAGAAGAGAGCTCAGAAAAACTTCAAAACTTTTTTTAAGAAGGTGTTAACTAAGCCTGCATCACCAAATACTTCAGAAGTTTCAGACATTGAGCCAGATCAACAAAAGAGACAGGAGCAGATAGAAAAGGAGACTGCAGAAGACATAGTTGCAGCAAACAATGTAATTGAAATGGCCTTCAAACGAATGTCTGATAGTCTGCAAGTTTTCACAAGGCCAACATCTCCCAACTAATCTTCAAATAAATCTCTCCCAAGAAACCCATTTGGTTTAAAAATACTAAAGTGGCTCTCTGGTCAAAAGACCCATGTATTGACTCTGGTCAGAATCAATGGTGAAGTGAAGCATATATCAAGGAATCAAGCACTAGGCCTGGGTGTTGAAGATCTACAAGATCTCCTTGAGCTTACACTGTGTCGGGATGAAGATGATACAAGTTCTCAGGATTTTGAGCTGAAATTTAAAGAACAAGTCAAAGAACTTCTGATGAGAAATAAAGATCCAGAATAATGAAAGGTTTTGGCATTATCTGTTCCAGGGGGAGATTGTTGGGATTGAACCCTGCCAGAGGAACAGATAATGAAAGCCAAAACCGGATCATGACAGTGGATTCACAATAAGCAGCAGTTTACACTTAGTCTTCTCCCTTGAAAGAGATTATAACATCTGATGGTCTTGCATCCACTGCCCGGATACAACTGCTGCTGTTCTTCTAACTGCTGATGAAGCCAAAAGACTGCTGAGAACTAAGCACTGCTGATGACAAAGCACTGCCCAATCAAGGACTGATCAACCTTGAGGAAAGCACTGACATAAAGAGAGAGCAGTAGTTTAGTATATCATCTGTTTCATGTATAGTCAGTAGTTAAGTTTAGCAGTGTTTGTATAAGAACAGTAGATACAGGTTGTTAGGCTGTTAGACGTCGCTTTCATGGTGACGTCAGCTGAGATGCCTCAGCGGTTTGGATTGTCTATAAATGGAACAGTACCCTGTACTGTTACACTTGATTCGTCCTAAGAGAGTTCTTCTCCTCAGTTCAATCCTTTCATCTTGTGCAACCAACCACTGTAGTATCAGGCTGAGGGGGAGCTTAGTTTGTAAGCTTGCAATGTAATCTTTTGCTTTGAATTGTAATCTTTCGACTCTATGAAAAGCAAATGTTTATCAAACTATTTTCTACATTGATTGTGTTTACAAAGTTTGTTATTCATTTCCGCTGCACTTTACATTGTTTCATATTCATTCATTGTCCAAATTACACAAACAAACACAATCATGAGCGCCTCCGATCCTAACAATTGGTATCAGAGCAAGGACAGTCAAATTCGATCTAACAATCAATTTGACATAACAGTTCGGCTCAAAATTCATTGATACTAAGGTTGGTTGTATTTTGTTGAAAAACAGAGTAACATATGATCACGCATAAAGCTGTTGTTCAAATACTCTGTAAAACAACCAAGATGTCATAAGACACACAAATTTCACACAACAAGTGATATCATGCACAAGTCAATCATAATTTTCGGATCTAAACACATATCTGTTAAACTATGGGATTATTTCTTATTTTCAAAATTGATTTCAACTACTGTGATGAAAACTTGTGATGTCACTACATTAGATGATAAAGTTGAACCTCAGATTAACAAAAGCCTATGTTCATAAAAACATTAGTGTTTTTGCTAATGTAAAAAGAGTGAAATTAAAACTTTAGTCATTAGATCTTATGTGTTGAAAATAGGTTGAGATCCTCAAAAGGAACAAATTAACTCTGTTGAAATACTTTAAGAAAACAGGAGTCAAGATAGTCCGTATCATATGTAATGTGAGATTGGTCAAAAATTTGTATAAATATGGCTAAACCTCTTAAAACATTTCTGCAAAATGATTCTGGATTAAGTATTCCTTCAATAAAACCTCCCAGTAAGTATTTTATTACTTATGAATGGGAAGGGTAAAAAGGGAAGAAGAAAATTCACAAAAACTCAGAAGTGTGTTTATCTCAAAACTTTTGAAGTCAGAAGAAAAGAGTATAAACATAAAACACTTTAGAGCCAAAAGTGGGGTAAAAATGGTCATCAAAGCAACTGTGTGTAATCATTGTTTCAGGAAAAGGTTCAGGTGACCATGGTATTTCCGGTGAATAAACTTTTAAAAGGACTAGACAAATTTTCAGAATCATCACATAGTAACAAAGTCTATAACAGGATTTTGTGAAACTCATGTGAACTTGTGTCCTCATTTCTGTTTGTCAATCGACCAACAAGAAAATGGTACCAAACAGTGGACAAAATGCAGTTAAAATTCATACCACTGTCATTCAACCACTGACCATTCTCATAAACTTGAGCATGAGATGATTATGTGCTTTATTTTTGTTTTACCAGGCTCTTTTGGTGCTATTTTTAGAAAATCCTTTAATTATTTTTTTTCTAAAAAGGATTTTCTCGAATAAAACAGGATATATTATTCTCTATTTTGTTTGGAATGATATATTTTTGAACTTTTACTGGTTTTTGATAGTAAAAGTTTCAATCTCCTGACAGGATAGATAACCTTTATTTTTGTTGGTTAAATTATCCTCAAGCAGATCAAAAGAAAATGGTATAGTTGTCAAGGTCATATCAAACTCAAGTTTGTTCTTACTTTATAAAAAGGATTGATTGTCAACAGATCTTAAAATACTTGGGCACTCATGTTTTAATTCAAATATCATAACAAGGATGAGTTGCCTTGGTAAAAGGTCTACATCATCTAGGGTACTTAACCACTGTCTTGTTCAAACATCTTGTTACTAAATACTGGACACTGCTGAAAGTCAGCCACTGGTTCTTCATTTTTCTTGGCAAGCACTGATGCTCAAAATTAGTGTCTTATCCACTGATATACTATCTACTGATAGTAAAAATCATTCACTGATTTCATATTATTACCGTTGTAACTACTGATGCTTGGTACATCAGTGGCTCTCAAAACAACTGTTCTCCATAATTACAATAACAATCCTTTATGTTTGCATTGGATTGCGGTGAATACCCTTTAACTTCAATAATTACAATCACAATCCTTTATTTGTAAAACTCATTACACACTACGTCCTTTAGCATTAACCAGGTTAAAATTTCTAGTTAAGTATGATCATATGCATCTCATGTGAGGGCATTCCTGTCTTTTCACACCTGATTCTTCCCCCTTATAAAGCTAGCCACCTATAACCACCACAACCACCTATGACCACCACCAAATCCAACCTTTGCCCCCCCCCCTCTCTCTCTCAATACAATCCCCAGCGACAACCATCTTCATCCGACGAATTGCCCCTGACCACTCCAAACAACTACCTCAAAACCCCCCAACACAGATACCATTTTTTTCTCAACATACTCTACAATAACAAGTCAAAATCAATTGTTACCATAAAAAACATCGGCTTCCTCATCTGCCGCCACCACCAGAATAGCTTCTTTAATTTCAGCCGGCTTCACCATCACCGGCTTCTTCATCACCACTGTCAACAGCAACCAAATCATGGTTCTATCTTTTCCCATATGTTTGTTTTGCAATTAGTATCATTATTTAATCAAAGTTGATGAGCAAAAAGATTTGGTCTTAGATATTTCTCTTTTGTGATATGGCTCTCATACCCATCTAGACAACGTTCCTATAGCAATGTTTGAACCACAACAATTAAACACCTCATCATCATCATCATCATCATCATCATACTCAGTAAATCCCACCAATAGCAAAGCAAAGGTAGGGTCTGAGGAGGGTAAGATGTAGACAGCCTTACCTCTACCCCATAGGAATAGAGAGGCTGCTTCCAGTGAGACCCTCGGCTCGATAGTAGTTTTGCATCAAGCCTTGGACATAAGGCACATAACACTCAGCAATCGGGACAAAGACCGATTAGTGCATGTACCCTTTTGTCTTTCAGCTATCAACGCCACCACATGATGCATGATTAACCGTCCTCAGCTTTTAACGTTATTTTCACGAAATTAGTAAAATAACATTAAAATTAGTGCACTTTCACTTTTGCCCCCAATGGCCCACGCATATATACATTATATGCGCATACCGCAAGCCGGGCGTACAACAATTAAACACCTCTTCTTCATAAAATACGTAGAATCCCCGTCATGCGCACAAAGGGAATATAACTAGTTGTTTTAAAATATGCAACTAGTTGGGCTGAGGATTTATATTCTATCAACCATTTATCTTTAATTTATAATTTTCTGAGGATTTAAATTCTACCAACCATTTATCTTAAAACAATAATCTTAAAAGTTAAAACATAACACTATTAAGTTCACAAAAACAAAATAATTTTATATGTTACAACCGTTCCGTTGTCCCACAGATGCTTGTAGCTGGTTCAATAAATATATTATCATGTGTTGCATTAAATATATTACCATGTCATGCATATTCTTTTTTTAACGGTAAATTTGGATCACTAACGGACTACTACTGGATTATTATCATGCAACTAGCGAAACCATCCGATTATATCTATCTCCACTAGGCGTAATGCTTATACACCAATTAAGAAGTACCCCCCTCAAAAAACATTTCTTTTTTTTTTTAATTTCTATTGTCTATGGGATTTAAATCTAAAACCTGTTCATTCTTTTTTACAAATTTCTTTTAATTCATGTTTGTGGGATTTGAGCCCAAGACCTCTCACTTACGTGTTTAAAGGTTTTGTCTTTGTTAACAGTCTATCACCTCCATTATCGTCCTAAACCCAAGTTGTTAAAGGTTTTGCGATTGGCAACGGATCATCACCAATTACCAATTGTCACGTGTTAGATATTCATGTTTCCTGTTTCATCTATAAAAGACCAATAATCTCTTTGTTATTCCGTCCTCAATCCTCTCACCATGAACACGATCTTCCACAAGTCAAAGCCTTGGCTCCTCCGCACGACTCATTTCCAAAAAATTCGAAGTCGTCAACATCTGCGTCGATACTCTCAGGTGTCTGAGCTACCTGAAGCTGCGGATTATTTGCGGCCGGAATCATGGAGATCGGTGGAAGGACTTGTTCGATGCTCAGCGAACTTTGTTCCTTTGTCGCCGATTAGTTTTCTGGAGAGAGCGGCGGACGTGTACCGAGACCGGACATCGGTTGTTTATAGATCGTTAAAGTATACATGGGAAGAAACACATGGAAGGTGTGTGAAGCTGGCCTCTGCACTAACTCAATTGGGGGTTAAACGTGGTGATGTTGTAAGTTTTCTCTTATCCTTGTTTTTTATTATTTGGAAGAATTTGTGGATGCTGATAATGAGTTATTTATTCACGTCTATATAATTACACTAAAAAATTATTACTTTTATTTTTTTTAATTAAATAATATTTTTATATATACTTTTATTATTACATTTTCTTTTTCATTCACTCATAACCACTTTTAAACATATTAAAAAACTATAACGTGTGAAAAGTGTTTCCCGTATATTTACACATGAGCGGTAACATTCTTATATATTTTTTCTCTCATCCACTTAAAAACCACTTACAACTATTACATAAATATAAAAAAGATCTATGGTGAATTCTATAAGATAGTTGTATTCTTGAGTGGATATAATTATCTTTTTAGTGAGTTTACAAATAAAATAAAAATATGTATTTTTGTCTTGATTAGTCATCCATCGATCAGTGGCTGACATGAAACATGAGAAGAGAGGGTGAGTGAAATTCGTCGCATGGGTAAGGCTAGAAGGTATGGTGTGGGAAGGATGGGCCGCCACGTCATTATTACGTAAGCGGGTGTGAGAATGGGTCTAAAGGGGATGGACCTAGGGTGTGGGGGATGAACCCCTTTATATGTATGTATGTATGTATGTATGTATGTATGTATGTATGTATGTATGTATGTATAGGTGTGTGTGAGGGGATGAGGCCCGGCTTGGACGGCTGCTTGCGGACGATGGGGACGAGGCTGGGGCGGGGACGTTGAAGGGGGTGGAAGGTTTGGGGCGGCGAGGAGTGGACGGGCAAATATACCCCCAAAAAAAATATCATTTGGTTTAAAATAAATAGTGAAGCGATAGAATGGTCATTGGGTTAAAGAATATCATTTGGTTTAAAAAAAAAACTTGCACCATTTTTAGGTATAGATTTATTTTGGTTTGTAAACTTTTATAATAATCTTTATGCTTGATAATACATCCAGTTGTCTTAGATTATAAAGAATGCAATAATTGTTACGCTATTCAACATTTCAACGCATGAATATAATTTCTTCTATATAAAATAGAAAGTATTATAATATATCATGAAGAAATTCAGTATAATATAAATATGCATTATTTTTCTGTTAGCGTATTTGACCTAACATGTTACATACTTTTGACTTATCGCCTTGTAACCAGTTATTTTATTTCTATTATTTTAAATAGTTAATAAAATATTAGACATGATAAAAGTAATTTTGGGTCAAAATCGTAACTTTTTAAACGAGGGCAAACTCATAATTTTAAACTGAGGGCAAATTCGTAATTTTAAGCTGGGGGCAAAGTTATAATTTTATTTTGAACTATGGCAAAATCATAGTTTTGAAGGGAAAAATCGTAATTTTGAGCTGGGGCAAAAACATAATTTTAGTTTGAACTAAGGGCAAAATTATAATTTTGAACTCAGGGCAAAGATTTTGAGCTAGGGGGTAAAAGCATAATTTTATTTTGAACGAGTGGCAATAGGATGGTGAAACTATTGCCGCCCATATTCTGTGTATGTAGGTAAATATTAATATTACGGTTATTAATAACGATATTATCTAATAAAAATATGCTAATGACGCAGGTAGCGACACTGGCACCAAATGTTCCGGCAACGCAAGAACTGCATTTTGCTGTTCCGATGGCGGGAGCCATCCTCTGCACTTTTAACACTCGCCATGATTCCACCATGCTTGCAACGCTTCTAATTCACTCCGAAACGAAAATCCTCTTTGTAGATCATCAGTTTCTTCACACTGCTTTGGCCGCACTCAATCTGCTCAACACAAAACCCCCTCTCATTGTTACCATCACCGACGATTGCACACCGCCGCAGTCCGAGCTCAATACCAATGCCTACCACCAATACGAAAGCCTCATTGAGGGTGGAGTTTCCGGGTTCAATGTAGTTCGACCAACCGACGAATGGGATCCCATCAGTTTAAACTATACTTCTGGCACGACGTCAAGGCCAAAAGGGGTGGTTTACAGTCACCGTGGCGCGTATTTGAACTCAATCGCAACTGTTTTCATGCATGGAATGGGGGCGAGAACAACGTACCTCTGGACTGTGCCTATGTTTCATTGCAACGGATGGTGTGTCACATGGGGCCTGGCGGCCATCGGTGGTACTAATATATGCATTCGGAGATGTGATCCGAAGGACATATTTGATAACATAGATCTTCATAAGGTTACACATATGGGAGGTGCTCCGACGGTCTTGAACATGATTGTGAATTCTCCGGTGACTGATCGGAAACCGCTACCACACAAAGTCGAGATTATGACGGGTGGTGCACCACCGCCTCCGTTGATCCTTTCGAAGATGGAGGAGCTTGGGTTTGGTGTGTCACATTTGTATGGTCTCACAGAAACGTACGGTCCGGGGACATTGTGTTTGTGGAAACCCGAATGGGATTCGTTGTCAACTGAAGAACGATTGAAGCTCAAAACCCGACAAGGAGTGAGACATCTTGGGTTGGAATCCGTCGATGTGAAAGATCCGATCACAATGGAGAGTGTCGAATGTGATGGGAAAGCAATGGGGGAAATTATGTTCCGGGGGAACACAGTCATGAGCGGGTACTTGAAGGATACAAAAGCTACCGAAGAAGCGTTTGCCGGCGGATGGTTTCGGAGTGGTGACTTAGCGGTCAAACATCCAGACGGGTATATAGAAGTTAAGGATCGGTCAAAGGACATTATCATATCAGGAGGCGAAAACATAAGCACGGTTGAGGTTGAAACAGTAATCTATAGCCACCCAGCAGTTCTCGAGGTTGCAGTGGTGGCACGACCCGACAACCACTGGGGTCAAACGCCGTGTGCGTTTGTGAAACTGAAAGACGGTTTCAGCGTTGACGGTCAGGAAATCATTGACTATTGTCGCAATCGTATGCCGCGTTATATGGCCCCTAAAACCGTCATTTTCGAAGACTTGCCGAGAACCTCGACGGGGAAGGTGCAAAAGTTTTTGTTGCGGGAGAAAGCAAAAGCTCTCGGCAGCATATCTTGAGGCGAATGTATATTTTTATCCGGTGTACAAGTGTATTTTTCTTGCATTTTTTATTAACAAACTCTTTAAATTAACTTGCAATCAACTTTATTAAAAGTTTAAAACATATAACAAGAAAGTAACATTTTCAATATTTAGAAACATTATTAAACTGTACATACTTGTAAAAATGATGACAAATAAAGCTGCAAAAATGGCATCCTGGATGGCTGTTGTTACTGCCTCAGCCCTTCGGGATTTTTAGCGACAAACGTCAAGATGAAATCGACAGTTTCCTCTAACGGTTATCGAGGCCATCGGAACCTGATGTTTTGGGTATACAACCGCTAGTTTTTGTAAATTGAGTTATGCCTTCAACAAGTTTTCTGTGAAACAGCAATCTGCACATATATTATTATTGAGAGTGAGTTGGCAATTTCCGACATGACCTAAAACACTTCACGAACACACATGAATAAATGGGCCGTGTTCATGTTGACCACTTTAACCCATTTAATTAAACAGGTCAACCCGTCAACCCATTTAACAAGTTTACAATTTGATTGGAGCCCACCAACCTGTTTGACTTGCGTAGATAAATGGATTGTGTTTGGGTTACAAGATTTTATATGGGTTGTGTTCGGGTTCAACTATACAACCCGTCAACCCGACACGATATACGCACCGCACCTACTGATATTATGACCTAAACAATGATGTAAACTACCGATAGTCTCACAGTATACACTTTGTGTCACGTTACTAACCTCGGTTTCAGGGATCTCTTGCAAGAACCCCCATGGGCTATTCTTTTCAGCTAACCTGCAAAACAAGAACGTTAAGTCTGTTATCGGTTTCTTGAATAGCACTGAATCAACAATCAAGTGATCAACATCACATATTTTAATTTATTAATTAATTTATATATCTATTCTTTGTTATTTGCTTAAGATACCTCATATATCCTGCAGCAGCACGCATCCCCATGAATAATGTTAAGCCAGCCCAGACACCCGCAAGACCAAAAACCGAAGGAGCATAGAGTAGAAACGCAGACGACATTGCTCCCACCAACATCTATATATCATTAATGGTTAGTCGTGGTACTCGCATTTCCACGTATTTTATTAACAGAATATAGAAGGTCTCTTACCATGGAGCATGCTGCAAATCTGAAATCTGAAACTCCATAATGAAGGCCGTCGTAAATATAAGCAAGAGCGGTAATTGGTTGACTTGCACTAACGAACTGTTAAAAAATATTAACCGAGTTACTTTTATCCAACTTTTATGAACAGTATGTGTGTCAATTGTAATGCAAAATGAATATTATTGCATAATGATATCATATTTGGAAGAAAATGATTTTGAAGGCTTTATATATTATTTGGTTTGACTTTTAACTGTTTCCTTACTAATAAGTTTTTTTTGCTTTTACCCGTTGACCCGTTAGGGATAAAGCATAACACGAATTTGCACCATTAGTAATTTTATATTTATATAAAAAACCACCTCATCTTATCTCACTATTCATCCTAGCCAATCATATGATGCCACATGTCAGCCTCTTTTATCACTTTAGTCCCTCAACTTTGCTAATAACATGTTTAGCCCCTCTAGTTTAATAAAGTTTTCGAATTCCTTTGTTTCCTCTTTTAACTTTACTAACTAATATATAGTATATGCTAGTATACATGTTTAGTCCGTCTACTGTAATAAAGTTTAATCAACACAATTTTAGTCCCTCAATTTTGCTAATAACATTGTTTAGTCTCTCTACTTTAATAAAATTTCCAAATTTCTTTGTTTTTCTTTTTTAACTTTACTAATATACACTTTTTTTTGTTCTACGTTTTGGCATTAATTTTTGTAATGTCATTTTTAAACCAAACGGCTTTTACAAATACGGTGGTTACGTTTGAATTTTCTTTTCCTCATGGTTCTACGTTACATCTTTCGACTGGTATACTGAGTGCCTGTACGGCATTATTGTACTGATAATCAAATTCTCGCCGCAACACGCGGGGTTAAAAAGCTAGTGGTAAATTAAATAGTACAAAGCTCCGATACATACCAGTACACCAGATCTAGCAATAGCTAGAACTTGTGCATCGTTGGTGAACAACGTGGCTAAAGTACCAAACGACAATCCCAACACGACAGCTAAGCTAACCCCGGTTATTAATCCAGTCTGCAACACGCGATGACAAACAAACAAACACCGTAAAAAACAGAAATGTTTTGAAATCAAAACAAACGTAACGAAGATAACCCATACCTTTAAAGCATAAAACATGATCTCTTTAACTCTGCTGTAGTTGCGTTTTGAGAACGAACTTGCGATCAGAGCCTGACCCGCAGACGCTTGCGCGTCTGCAAGTAGAGACGAAGATAACCATACTTGCAAGCATATTTGATGTGCAGCCATGGATATTGGTCCTTGGCGTGCGGCCATTGATGTACTCAATGTTACGGTTGCAACAGCCGCTAGAGTTCTCCCTAGCAGAAAACCACCTGAACAGAAACCGTAAATGGTAAATGGTCAAATATTTTCAACCTTTTGACTACTTTGGATTGTTCACAGATAATATTTATAAGAAACGCGTACCGGATTTCAGGTAACCCCCAAAATGTAAATCCTTCATTTCCGGTAGTTTCAGCACGGTCTTCTTATTAAGGTACCATATCATTGCAAATGTCACAATATATCTGAATTATATAAACAAAGTAATAAGCGTCACAAACTTATTTTGGGTATATTTGATGTTCATAGTTGGGCCCAATCCGAAAACGTACTGTGATGCGATGGTGGAGATGGCAGCACCGGTGACACCCAATCCGAAAACGTACATGAGAATGGGAAAAAAGAATACCGCAGCCAAATTTCCTATTCCTGTACATTTCAATACACGCATGAATAAACCATTTTGAAGCCGATAAGTAACAGGGTGTTTGGATGTGTGTGACATAATGACTTCGAGAAAAACTTGCCTAGACAAAATACAGGCGTCTTTGTATCCTTGAATCCACGGAAGACACCTTGAATAGCCAACGAAAGTACAACAGCAGGAGCACCAATTGCTCTAAGTTGAAGAAACCGTTGAGCGGGAACGCGCATCGAAGAAGCCTGATCAATATACGAAATGGTTATGTCTGTTGACTCCTGATGAATCGAGCCGATCGTGTAAACAAATACGGCTTCAGTATGCTTAGTTACTTACCGATGATATTCCCATTAGATTGAGAAAGGCTCCGGCTCCAAAGTACAACGCTGTCGCTTCAAGTATACCAATCCCGACAGATAATACCAGTGCGGTAGAGACTGAAGGTAATTGCCTTCTTTCTTCTGCAAGAATATGGAATTTTTTTGGGTATGTTTTGTGAATCTATATGGTAATATATATTTTTATATATTGAAGGTATACCTGAATCCGAATCACTTTTTGCATGCTTAGCTATGTCTTCAGCCACAAATGAAGTTGCAACACTTAGCAGGGGAATATTGAACACCTTCGATACTATATTGAAAATTGATATCGACACACCAGCTGAAGCCAACTCCAAAGCACCTTAAACGGGAACCGAGTGCACAATTTACAACTTATGAAGCAAAACATCGAGATGACCAGTAAAAGTAGGCATTTCTATGATGAAAACATGTTACATAAACAAATAACACTACATATATGCAAATAATAATAGATACATGAATCTAGTGCTGTGTATCACATTCGTTTGAGTCGTTACTGACGGGAAATACAAGCTCGGTATGAATGCTTACCTAGTCTACCGATATAAGCCGTTTCCATAAGTTGTGCCAAAGGTTCAATAGCTTGGCCTGCAATGGCTGGTAATGCAAGCAATACAAGCTCAGTTTGCACACTAGGAGACCGTTTAACATCGTTCGAAGTTCCCAAAGATTCACTAACCAAAACCAATCATAATCAAACAAAAATCAGAACCACACATTTCATATCACTCATACAACATCAAAAATAGCAAGTAAATTATTAAAACACATGATCAATGACTAGAAACTCTTACATTTGACCATCAACCGAACCATTTACGAGCCTATCGCGTGTTTCGGCTAACCTTTCTTCCAACTTTGAAGCACCCAGATCATAATCCAAAGCCTCTTGATCACTAATCAACCCACAACCCCTAATTACATTATTGAATCTCAATCTCCTATTTTGAATTCCATTTCTTACAACAACCTTTTGTATTGGCAATTGGGTAACCAGATTCTTTCTAATTGCCTTATTTTCACTTATAACACCACCAATTCCAGAACTCAATGCACCAGCAACCGCCATTTTTGCTCAAAACAGCAACACCCAATTCAATTTCTGCAAAAGTTATTAACTTGTGAGATAAAAAACTTGAAACCCAATAAAAAAAATGTTGAATTGTTATATAAAGATGATTCTTTAAGTTATACAATTGCTCTGAAACAGCATAGTTTTTCTTGATTCAAGAAAGATATAAATATTGTGAAGATTGATTGAAGAAAAGGTACCTGGGGTTGTTGAATGAATGAAAGTGGTGAGAGAGGTGGGTAGGTGGGAGATTGGGAAGGAAGGCGCAGACATGGTATGGTAGCAAACAAACTCAAGTGGGGTTCACAGTTTAGAAATAATTGAATTTTAACTTTGAGCATGTGAAGGAAATTAGAGTGTAATATAATAAACTATTTTAAATGGGATAGGTTATTCACACCCTCAGTGGCTGCTATGAGGTGTGGAGGAGCCGCCAATGATTCTTTGGTGGAGTGGTGGAAAGGACTTGGGCCATGTGAGTGGTTTCAGGTTCGATCCCCACCTCCATCAAAAGGTGAGGCATTGGGGTTATTCCCAACCCAAGGATGACAAGGACTCCGGTTCAAGCCTGAGGGAACCCGAGTTTTCTATTACGGCGCATTTACTCCAGCGGGTCGCTCTGTCACAACACGCGGTCGATTCGTGTGGAGGGTTTGGGTGCAAATCCTGTCAAGTGGCAGGGGGTCGGAAATTTTCTCGGGGAAAGCTATGTCCCATTTCTACCGAGGCGTGGACCCCGTTAAGACAACATAGTCCTTGGGACAGAAATGGGGCGGGCCTGCGACTTGCGGGTGTGTATTAACCGTCTGTTGTGAATTACACCTTTAAAAAAAAAAGGTGTGGAGGAGCCACATGCTTCTTCACGTTAGTAACTACATCATCATACCAGGAGGATCGGTCTAGATCAATGGTGTGGATGATTTTTTTAAGGGTGAGTTTCTATGTTCAGGACCTAGTGATTACTGGGTTCTTGTCAAAGACAATCCCCCGTCAGTCCCGCCTTACGGACGCGATGTTCTATCGGGCCCCGGCCGCCTCGCAAACTGACATTCGCCCGGAAAACATACTGCCCCCACACGAGAACCTCGCTAGGGTAACAGCTGGGTAAAACCGGGTTGCCCTCAGGACCGCACCATGCCTCGGTAGGATACGATCCATCATTGGTACGTCTCCTCCCCCAAATAGCCGCAGCCAGGAGTCGAACCGGCAACCTCAAAAAGAGGAAACCGGCCCAACCAACCACATGGGAACCAATGGTGTGGAGGATGCCTCCCTTTTTTATTTATACTTTTTTGTTTTTTTAATTTTGGCAAGTAATATGCAATATATATAAATAAAATCTATTTAAACTTTAAAATTAATATTAATGCTTACATTAAATTCAAAAAAATAAAACCTAAACTTAAAAAAAAACTACTAGTCGTCATTTGGCACGTCGTTATTGGGTTCAACTTGTGCGTTGTTCCAAATGTATTCCATCAAATCCGCTTGAAGGTTTAGATGTGTGTTCTCGTTACGTAACGAGAACCCTATTAAATCTTGTTGTTCTAGACTTATCGGGACAAAATTCCCGGTTAGGCACATTTTCGTCGTACTCACAAATCACTCTCCCTTGATCATATAATGCAGCAAGATACAAGCATACATATAGTATCACAACTTCTGTTGTGTAAAAGCACGTGCTAGATATTCAATGATATGCCATTTTTTTGTAGAACCCCAAAACACCATTCAATGTCTTTGACTCTTTTCTCATCGCCTCTTGAAACTTGTCAAATTTCTTTCTTTTATCGTTTGCCGAGTGCGGAACAGTTTTAACGATTATAGAGTAAATTGGGTAAATTTGATCAGCAAGATAATAACCGCGCCTGTATTCCACCCCCGAAACCGTAAAGTTGGTGTCTGTACCAGTTCCTCTTATGACATTGACGTGGTTGCGAGTGTGTATGATTTTTAATATATTTTTAAGTACTTTTTACTCGTTTATCAAGCTTTAAATTTATTAAACACGATATAACACTATCACTCTCTACAAGACGCTAGGGCAAGTGCACCCATCGTTGGCGTAGTATAGTGATGGTAAGATACCGAGGTCATCCAAGGACACTGAAGGGGTAAGGTCCCAAAAACCTTGCACAGGTGCTTGGGACCAAACCACAACTTCACCACAAAAAGAACCCTGTGCGGCTGCGCATCTGTTCTAAAAGATGACTAAAAAGGAAAACAGTTTTTAACATCCGCTCGCCAAAAAGGAACTATTAAATCTTTGTGCAAGACTCATATGACAGAAGTTGGGAGTAAAACTCTGAACAACATCTCCGCGTGAATATCATCCAGACTTGGATAAAACAGCTTTTCTATTACAACAGAATTTGTATGAAGCAAAGCCACATGGGATTACAGCTGTAAATCTTCTAGAAGGCTTTATCGTGCATCACCATTCGGTTATAACCGAATGGCCACGTGGCATCATCCTGAGCACTCCTCAAAGTCACGATGATGGCACCAAAATTGGAGAAAGATCCACACTTTCCTACTTTCCACGTGGCATCTCCCCAGCCGTTGATCATGACCACGATCTGTGTGCACACACATCCGTTAATGATTAACGGTGGAGAAAATAACCGCTCATGGAATTTACTTTCTGTCATGTCCTCCGTCAACAAACTTTCCCGCCCAAACTTCGGTTATAAATAAGGATAATTCAGGTACAATTTCTCAAGTTACATTCAGTTCACTTTCAATACTTCTTCTTCATCAAACCCTGTACTTATTCTCACGTCGGAGGGTAGTCATGGAGAGAACCCCCATTCTCCCCGTGGTGAGTCTAACGGCTGTTTGTTTTGCAGTAATTGTTAGAAGAAGGAGCTTAGCCAACCCCGAATCAGACGAGAAGATTCACTCCTTTTATGTAGATTCAAACCCCCTGGTTCGATTGATTCCGATCTGTTGAACCAGTGTTACTTCATTGGCGCCCACCGATTCTCAGTTTTTTATTCACATCTTCTCGTTTTGATTTTCTCTTCAAACTCTGTTATCTAATGGCAGAGATCTCATCAAACCGTCCATCAAGTGCTCGATCTGAAAGCAAGGGAAATTCAGCCCAAGTTACTCAGATCGACGGAATCATGGATAAACAAACCAGCAACAACAATTGCCACCAGGTAACAAGCTCTGTTACCTCAGAAATGAAATCTGGAACTCGGAGTCCTCCAGATCTATGTTCGGAGGAAACTCCAGAATATTGGTTCAACAAAGCCCAGGAAACCATGAATAGAATTTTCGCACCAAAATCCAGATCTATATTCTTCCACCACGGATCTAGGCATCAGGAGTCCCAAAAGAAGAAATCCGAGAACACAGTGTTGGGCCCACAACCAACACATCAGTGGAACATCCAACCCAGTCACGAAGAGTATTTAGAAAAATTCAAAATAATGCAACGAAACACGGAAGACAGCAACCAACAAAAGGCCGGCGTAGAACAAACATACATGGTGCAAGGGGGACCTTCACAAAGACCACACAAACGGAGCCATGGCCAGCATTGGCGAGAACAACAAGTAGTCTTCCCCGTCGTTCCAGGAGGACCTCAGGAAGAACGCCCGGTACTCATAACTGACATCTTTGGTCATTACCGTACTGATTATATGTTTATCGATCCTGGTAGTTCCATGGACATAATTTACGAACAATGTTTTAAGCAATTAGACCCAGAGGATAAGGCACGCTTAAAACCAGTAGATTTTCCCTTAACTGGTTTCTGCAACGAAGCTGTCTTCCCATTGGGTCAAATCGCTTTCCCTGCGACACTCTCAGACTGCGAACATTCGCGCACTGTCACAGTCAATTTCCTGGTTATGCCAGCGACATCGTGCCATGACGTACTATTGGGAAGGCGATCACAGAGGGAGTTCAGTAAGATTACCTCTATACCACATGCGGCTTGTGGTTTCCCAACAGAAACGGGAGTAGCAATTTTGTATTCTAGTAAGGAGGTAACGTACGTAGATGACGAGCCACCAATAAAAGTTGCCAAGCCATCACCTCCAAATGAGCCAGAAAAAAGGGTTCTCAATAAAGAATATCCTGAACAGACCATCCTGTTAGGGTACGCCATCTCAACTGCAATTCGCGCAAAGTTGAAAGAACTCTTGTCCAACAATATGGATATATTTGCATGGTCCCCAGCAGACATGACAGGAGTACCAAGAGAGATAACCCAACATTGTTTAAACATACGAACTTTCGCAGAACCAGTCGCGCAAGGGAAACGCAGTCTCAGCACCGAAAAAGCTCGAGCAATGAACGAACAGGTAGCTGAACTACTTCAAGTTGGGATTCTGCGCGAAGTGCAATATCAAACCTGGGTGGCCAACCCAGTAATGATACAAAAACACAATGGAGGGTGGCGTATGTCACACCCTGACTTTTGCGGAAGCGTATGATGTGTGACTTGTTCAATATCATTGTATTCAATCATAATAAACAACTATATGATCAAAACGATGTTCATCCATGTTAGTACATATGTCTGTAGCTTCCGTCTGCATCGAGTCTTGTATATTTTGTGTTGTGTAAGTATTTTTGTATATGTATGAATGTGTATGTATGTTTGTGTAAAGACAACTCAGGGAACGGTGTTGATATGTTAAAGTGAAATCCGACGGAAGACGTTTGTCATCCGATCGGGTCATCATCCGTCTGGGTGACACTTCTCCACTCCCTGGTTGCCTATAAATAGCTTGCTAGTGTTAGATCATGAGAAGACTTTTGCTGAACTTGATAGCGAAGCTCTGCCAGTCTGTATTTCTACCAGAACAGTTGTACTTTCACAATCTTCAATAGAATTCAGACAAGATTAAACGTTGAATCTGTTGTTGTTGATTCTGTGACACTATCAAGGGATTCCGCACCTTGATTCTGATCGATCCAGCCACGTTCTACTCGAACAGATCCTGATCACACGGCCTAACAAATGGTATCAGAGCCACAGGAGGTTGAATCGGAGATGACAACAACAATTTCACCGGATTTTCAGCGATCTTCAGCCGATTTCTGTCAAATTTCACCGGAAATTTTTACAAATTTCTCATCTTCTACCTCATTTCTTGCTGTTCTTACATTTTCACACCTTAAAATGAGAAAAACTCAAAATTAAGCAAGATTTCACGGATAAAATTGAATAAAATTCATATCATTTGAATCGGAATTTGACATAGAACAATCCTGTAAAGTTTCATTGAAAAATTCAAACTAAAACTGAATCAAATCAATCAAAAACCATGTCGAGTTCTTTGTTCGTGCTGACGTCATCCACCCGGTCGGATCACCATCCGATCGGATTGGCTTAGTGTGTTCTTGATTCTGTTTGCTGATGTCATCATCTCACCCGATCGGATCACCATCCGATTGGTGGAGTGTTGTAGGTTAAAGCTTGTGTCACTCGATCGAACGACCACCCGATCGGATAGCCGTCCGACACTTGTGCTTGTCCGAAACTTGCTATCTAACGATTGTACTTGATTGTGACCCGATTATATCACCATTCGGCCGGATCACCATCCGATCCAAGTGCATCAATTTGAAATTTTTGAAAATTGTGAAAATTTTTCTAAGTGTTTGAAATTTTTCAGGTACTTAACAATGGGAGACGAATTTCTGAACCCGTTCAGCGATGTTTTTGCATTCAACACCGGAGAAACATCAAAAAATACTTCCAATACTAATCCTAACCCGAAGAAGGCGATTGCTGATTCGCTCAGTGTAGACAATGCCTATGGTACTTACAACAAGCCGCCGAAGCTTATGGCGATAGAAGACTACAACAGATGGTCAGGCAGATTTGAGGATTGGTTGAAAGCGTTTGCTTATCAGAGCTGGAAATGTTTGAAGAATGGTTACGACATTAGAAGGAAAAATTATGAAAAACTAAATGAATCTGAACAAGAGACATTTGTAGCTGAACAAAAATGTGTAGCCCTGTTGCATTGATCTGTTAGAGATGATATTATTTCGTTGATTAGTTATGAAAATTCAAAAGATTTATGGGCCAAGTTAGAGAAGAAATGTATTGGAGGAGCAGATATCGTCAAAAAACAAGAAACGTCTGCTGAAGAAGGAGTTTGATCTGTTTGCGTGTATGAAGAATGAGAATGTGTTAAAGATGGTTGAGCGGTTCTGTCATCTGAAGATAGAACTTGCAAGACACGGTATTACAGTGACTGAAGAAGAGATGGTCGAGAAACTGTTTGAATCTTTACCCGATGAGAAGGATTGGCAATATTATGGGTTGGTTCTGAAGAACACCATGAAAATGTCCGACATGACTGTTGACTGGTTGATAGAAAGGTTTGAAAGTCATGAGTTAGAAATTAAGAAGATGAACAAAGTCAACAACACCCTGTATCAACAAAATGTTGATCTTTACTACAGGGGTAGCATGATTCCGAAAACCACTTCACCGAAAATGGCATTTTCTGCTGAGAGCTCGAACACAGTGACTCAAGAAAGACAAAACAGTATTTCAGCACCTAGCAGTGGTTATCACGGACGTTCTTCTTCATCTACTCCAAGCCAACAACAACAAAATGTTCCTAAAAATGTCTTTCAGTGCAATATAGCTGTGAACCTGAACAATGCTCAAAACTTTAGTGAAGAAACTGCAAAACAACAAATGGTGTTTCTTGCCTCAATCTTGGAATCATATGAAAGCTTGGTAGCTGGGAAAATCGGGAATACGAATCTGACAAAGGAAGATTATGATCAGATTGACCCCGAAGAGATGGAATTAATTGACATACGCTGGTGTATGGCTAGCGTAATCAGGAGAGCGCAAAGGTTTATGGAGATAATGGGAAGAAATTCTATCGGAGGGTCTTCAACAAAGTTGGGATTCGATAAATCCAAAGTTACCTGCTTCAAATGTAAACAAAAAGGGCACTTCAAGAGGGAATGCAGGAACTCAGCAGCGGATGAAACAGCTAATCCTTTTCATGACGACTACTACAAAAAGGCTGTATATCATCGAAATCGAGAAGAGCCGCCACGAATGGAGCAAATCGAAGAGACTCTGAAGGAGAAGTCGAGAGCCTTGGCTCTGATTCATGACGATGAAGGCTTCGACTGGAGCGAGTTTTTATCAGAAGATGATGTAGTAGGTTTTGATTTCATGGCAAAAACTGAACCGTACAAAGATACACGAACTGCAGAGCAAAAATACACTTATCGAAAGTTGGTAGCTCAAACTATGAAAGATATAAACTATCGAGCTTGGAAAGAAGCAAAGAAGGCAAACAGATGGGATCCTGATCGTGAGTGCTATTTGGATCCAAAAGGAAATACTATTTCGGAACCATCATCACTCATAATTGAAACTCTCATAGAATCTTTGAAGCAAGAGGATGAACATAGAGAGAGAGAGAGATGCGGCAAAGAAAGCTGAAGAGGAAGAGCTAAAGTCAAGAAAATTCGACAATGGGATAATCGACACAACAAAAGAAATGACAGCTGAAAACTTGACCAAGATGGCAGACAAAGTGCTTATGGCAAAGGAACTAGAGGTAGATTCCAAATCTGCGTCTGAGTCAACAAACAAGGTCAGTAAAAATGGTCCAAACAATGAATCAGGTAAGACTGATGGGGTTAAAATAGAAAGTGATTGCAAAAATTGCACGAAACAATGCAAAGTTTGCAGCACAAATGTGTATCTCACAATGAAAAAGACCGAAGAACTGGTTGAGAAAGTCAAAACGACTGAAAAAGGTTTTTTAAATCGAGACAAACTTCTTAGAATTTCAAATGAAAGAATAAAAGAATTAACATAAAAGATTGAAAAATATAAAACTGATGTTGAATGTGTTAAGAAAGAAAATGAGAAGTTAATTCATGAAAACAGAAACATTTCTGAAAAAATTTGAAAAGTTAAAAAGAACTGTTAAAGATTTTGATGAGCGAAATGCGAAAACCTCTAAAGAGAATTTTCATATGTTTGGAGTTCTTCAGGCAAAAGAAAGACAAATCAACCAGCACTTGGATGAGATCGCAAATCTTAAGCTTCAATTCCAAGAAGCTAAGATTGAAAATGAAAGAATCACTTTGAAATATAACAGTTATAGCTCCGCGAGCTTTGTTCTTCAACACATAGTTCCCAAACCTATTGGGAAGAACAAAGCTGGTGAAGATGTATACTTGGATGGAACTGGGGTGGGCTATCATCAAGTTCCACCGCCTGTGTTAAATAACTTTTCAAAGAAACAATATGGGTTGGATAAAATTTCTGAGACAAATGAGAAATCAGATGTTGAGAAACTTCCAGAAACAATCGATGTCACATTCACTTCATCATCAGATGAAGATAGTATTCAGTCTGAAGTCGTAAAAAATGTGGTTGAAAATATTTTAAAATCAGACAGCGATTCGACTGAAGATGAAGAATGTTTTCTCAACAATTATATTCCGAAATCAAAATCCCAAAACAACTCAAATAACGAACCTTCTCTTGTGATGTACAAGATGTTGGGTTCTGATAAGTTGTATTCGGATATTGAATTTCCACTTGAGAACGTGAATGTTGACAAGTTGAAACAAGTGTTCAAATTGGTTGAAATCGATGTTTCTGAAATTGAGGGTTTAAAGAAGTCAAAAAGGTTTTTGAACTTCGAAAAAGATAAATCTTACTATAAGAAACCTGCTGTACCGCCATGTTTTAATAACAACAACTAAAACAAATGGTCAGGTGGTTATCAGGGTGGTAAGAACTATCAAAAGAGGAATTTTCAAAACAAAAGGTTTGTCGAAAAGAAAGTGTTTGTTAAAAGGTCAAGTTCACATTCTGAACAAGAATCAGAAATCTTTTCGAAATCAAATGAAGAATTCTTTGAGAAGAAGGCCTCACAGCCTCAGACTGAAGGCAAAAGCCGGGAAGTTAACACCCGCACATGCTTCAAATGCAATGAAGTTGGACACATTGCACGAAAGTGCACCAACTCGAAGCCTAAGTCTGTGGTTGTCGAGAATCCAAGAAAGAAGAACGATGTCAAAGGAAAAGCTCCAATGTTTGTTGAGAAGAAGATTTTGAAAAATGAAAACATCAAAGTCAAAACTGAAACTGTAAAACAGTCAGTAAAGAAAACTGATAAATTTTACAAAAGGGTTGCTTCTCCCGAACAAACTTGGAAGCCAAAATCTGAGGTTAAGACATCGAGTGTTCCAAAACCGAAGGTTTCTGTTACTGAAAAGCAATCATCTTCAACTAAACCGGTTAAGATGAATGTTCCTTTGGATTATTACCAGAAGTTGGAAAAACAAACTTCGACTCCACCAGGGAAGAAGTATGTTCCTAAGAAAAACCAACCATCTGATCAACCTCAAAAAGATGAATTTTTCTTATATAAAGAGGTTGAGGTTGTTGGGACTGAAGAGAGCTTGAAAATGAATGACAAGAATTTCCCACCTTATACACCACGATAACTCACCTTAACGTCAAGCTACCCGAGTCGAAGGAGGCTTAGGTTGCTTCAAAATCTAACTAAGTGTTTGTGAAATATGCAGGAGCTTCCGAGATCTATCTCACGGTGGATTATGGATAGTGGAGCTTCTTGGCACATGACAGGGAGAAAGACACTGTTATATGATGTTAGAGGGTTCAACGGTGGATACGTCGGTTTTGCTGGTAATCAAGGAGGATGTATCATTGGTGAGGGAACGTTATCAAATGGTGTAATCACGTTTGAAAGTGTCAATTACATAGCAGAGCTAGAGAATAATCTTCTTAGCATTTCTCAAATTTGTGATAGAATGTATTCGACACATTTCACTGATAAGGAATGTCTGATCTTGAAGCCGGGGTTTGTCATCCCCGAGGAGTGGATCATCATGAGAGCACCACGAGTTAATGATCTGTACATGTTAGATATGAGCGTTGCTACGACTACCACGGGTCAAACTCATTGCTTCATGTCAAAAGCCACTGAAAAGGAGTCTCAGCTGTGGCACCGAAAGATGGGCCACGTTCACCTACGCAAGATGAACTACCTGGTGCATAATGATTTAGTAAAAGGTGTTCACTTGAAGAGTTTTCATCTAGAGGGGGAATGCATCAGTTGTATAAAGGGGAAACAATGAAAGAAATCCCATCCTGGTAAGAAGATGAACTCAGTCTCGAGGCCACTAGAGAGACTTCACATGGATCTTTTCTGTCTTGTGAATGTCAAGAGTATTATGGATGATCTCTATTGCCTCGTAGTCACTGATGACTATTCGAGATTCTCGTGGGTTTCGTTCTTGAAGTCAAAAGACGAGACATTTGAGAGTTTGCTGAGATCATTCAGGAAGATAGAAAATTTGTACCGAACACGAATTCGCAGACTAAGAAGCGACAATGGTACATAATTCAAGAACAACAGAATGGAGGAATTCTGTGATCGACGAGGTATATTGCAAGAGTTCAGCGCACCATATACTCCACAACAAAATGGAGTTGCAGAAAGAAAGAATAGAACGCTGATTGAAACTGCGAGAACAATGCTTGCTGATTCAAAGTTACCAATTAATTTCTGGGCAGAAGCAGTATCAACCGCTTGCTATACACTCAATAGGGTTGTTACTGTGAAGAAGCACAACAAAACATGTTTCGAATTGATCAACAATCGAAAGCCTAATCTCGAGTATTTAGAGTCGTTCGGGTCCCCCTGCACAGTTCTAGATCCCGATGGCAAATTTGGTCCAAAGAGCATAGAAGGTATCTTCGTGGGGTATTCAAGTCCACTCAAACGCGTCTTTGTTCCAAGTCTCAAAAAGATCATCAAAGCACAGCACGTTGAATGTCAAGGCTACACAATGCCTCCACAGAAACCCGTAGACTCATGGCGATTCAATTACGATACCTTATGGGATTCATTCGAGTTAGAAGAAGAGCAAGAGTTCTTTGATGATTTGGATATTTTACGAGAATATGAAGCATCTAAGGGAAATTTTTCCAGCAAGTTCTTCTAAACGTCAACAACAAACTTCCAATAATGATGAAGCTGGTCCCAGTTATGCAGGAGAGAATGATGAAGCCCAGCAAACTCCGACTACTTCGGAACGCGAGCCTGTTCCTGAAAATCAGACGGCAGTCAATGATAATTCAGAATCTGATGATATTCCTACTTTTGATCATGGTGATTCAGAGTCTGAGGGGGAGCAAATTCAATCTTCAGATCAGATAGTTCTTGACAATGAACAAGTTGAGGATCAGAACGTTACTAATTTGGAAGGAGAGGTAGATATTCCTGATGAAGTTATGCCGAGGAATCTTTCATACCATCCAGAAGAGTTGATTATAGGAGAGCTGCAGTTAGGCGTTCGCACCAGAAGCCAGATTGACCATGGCCTTACTTGCTTTTATTCTAAAATTGCTCCTTTACAAACTGAATTTTCACTCAGTTGTTTCATTTCGCAGATAGAGCCGAGAACTTACAAGGAAGCACTGACAGAAGATTCATGGGTCAATGCAATGCAGGAGGAGATGAGTCAGTTTGAAAAGCTTGGTGTATGGAAGCTGGTGGATATGCCTGACGGACACCGAAAGATAAATACAAAATGGGTGTTCAAGTGCAAAAGGGATGACCGAGGAGTTATTTTCCGTAACAAAGCTCAACTCATAGTCCAAGGGTTTAGTCAGCAAGAAGGGAATAGACATCACTGAGGTTTACGCTCTGTTTGCTAGACTTGAAGCTATCAGAATTTTCCTAGCTTTTGCTTCATGGAAAGGATTCAAAGTGTACCAGTTAGATGTCAAATCGGCATTTTTATATGGAAAGGTGAAAGAGGAAGTATATGTCGGTCAGCCACTGGGCTTTACCGACCCAATCCACAAAGACAAGGTCTACCTGCTAGACAAAGCGCTGTATGGTTTGCATCAGGCCCCGAGAGCCTGGTACGAGACGCTCTCTCAACACTTGCTTGCCAACAGCTTCATCCGAGGAAAAGTGGACGCTACTCTCTTCACAAAAGAAGTCGATGGACACTTACTGATCGTACAGATTTATGTTGATATAATCTTTGGGTCAACAAACGAAGAACTCTGCAAAGATTTTGAAAAAGTGATGAAGCAGAAGTTCGAAATGTCATCAATGGGTGAGATGAAGTTCTTCTTAGGCCTGCAAGTCGACCAAATGCCTGAAGGAACCTTCATTCATCAAACAAAGTATGTTTACGACGTTCTGGAGAAATTCAGGATGTCTGAGACAGCTCCAATATCCACCCCATTAGCAACCAATCATGGAATCAATCCTGATCTCACCGGAGAGAAGGTGGACGAGACGCTATATCGTTCAATGATAGGTTTGCTGATGTACTTGACAACATCCAAACCCGATATCATGTACCCAACATGCCTCGCGGCCCGATATCAGTCAAGTCCTAGAGCTTCACATATGGCTATAGTCAAGAGGATACTACGCTACCTAAAAGGAAATCCAACACTGGGGTTGTGGTATCCAAAAGATGGTGACTTCACGCTCGAAGGATACTCAGATTCTGATTTTAGTTGCTGCAAAGTCAATGCTAAATCAACAACTGCAGGTTGCGAATTTTTCGGACCCCGACTGGTCACATGGCAATGTAAGAAGCAAACCTCTGTTGCTTTATCAACATGTGAAGTAGAGTACGTATCTGCCAGCAGCTGCTGCTCTCAGATCCTGTGGATTCAGCAATAGATGCGCGACTATGGTTTGCAATTTCTTACTTCACCTATTTTTGTTGATAATGAGGCAGCAATAAACATAACGAAAAATCCGGTACATCACGCTAAAACCAAACATATAGGAATTTGTCATCACTTCATACGCGATTGTTATGAAAAGAAGTTGATACGAATTGACAAAATCCACACCGATGAACAAAAGGCAGATTTACATACCAAAGCTTTCGATAAAGCTCGTTTTCAATATGTTTTAAAACTAAATGGTATGAAATTGTTGTCGGATGCGGAGAAGTTACTTGGCGTTGATGAGAATACCGTGCAGATGATGTTGAAAAGCAGACTGCACTGGTTTATCATATTTTTAGTTATTTTAGTATTTAGGGGGAGATAGATAATATTTTCAGAAAATACAAAAACAATAAAAAAATGCAAAAATCTAAAAACATGAGATATTTTCAAAATCCAAAAACAATAGAAAAACCAAAAAGAGGTTGTGTAAAAAAGGGGAAATGATAGTACATCAGCTAGACAGTTACGGGATGCTAATGATTTGTAATGTTTAAAAGGTGTTAAGCAGTCTCGCTGATGATATGCCGATAGGTTTTTACACATTTAGTAGACTTTTCGGGATATAAACATAAAATCATTTCTTGCCTATTTCGTGGGGAACATCTCTCGGTTATATAGGTAACCCCTGAAATCTTGTTTGAAAGGCTTTTTATTTCTGACATACTAGGTCTATGTGCGTGATGATATCTGGGGTATTATACCAAGACAGTTGATTTTGCGGAAGCAATAGCCTAGTCCTCGTATAATACTATGCACTGATTTAATCTTTAAAGCCTACCCTCAGCATAAAAAATGATGAAACATTGCAAAATGCTAATCATGTGTTGTTGAAGAAAAGATCCCCAAACGGGACACACCGAAGGTCGAGCCATCATCTCTTTGTCTGAACGGAAGTTCTAACCTGAGCTCTCATGGCCTCGCATTACCCGTTACAGATATCATTATTGTACGTTCACCTGTAAGACTGAATATAGAAGTCTAGATACGAGAGTATATTCTGTGGTGGGACACGCGCATGAGTTAAGCTATTAAAACATTAATCCGTATCCTGAGTAAGTTGAAATTTGTGTGAAAATTTAAAAGGATCTGTATATTGGCAATCTAAGTGAATTGTTTAATACTTAGTGTGTAATCAAGCTCAACGGTACTTGTAACTTGTCAAGCAGCTGATATGATCCTCTAACACGCTCACCAAAAATATGTTTGTAAATAGTTTACTTTTACTGTACCTTATTTCTTAGTTAGTCCAAAACCCAAAAAGATTTCATAGTGTTTCAGTTTTAAACTTTCTTAAAATCCCAAAAAGATTTTATTTTTCTGCTTTAGTTTTTTTCGACAAACCAAGGTAGAAAGCTGCTCTTCAGACTCGCAGTCATGAAGCAAAGCAGGAAGTTTCTGAACTGGACAGCAGGGTTGGGAGCTAATCTTGAAAGGTTTGATAATCCAAAGTCAAAAGCAAGTTCATTAAGTTGACACTTGTACAATTTTCATGAAAAATATGTTTGAAAAGTTTGAACAAATTGTCAGTTGTTTCGTTTCGGGTCAATCAAGGTCATTAACTTGGACTTGGTGGACAAATTAAGTACCTAGGGTCATTAACTTAGACCTAGATACTTAAGTGGATTTCTAAAACTGACCAAATCTGATAAAACGGGAAAAGTCAAAAGGTCAAAACATCAAAGTCAAAAGAGAGGTGTTTGGATCGGGTGACAATCCGATCGGATGGCCATCCGACACTTGGTCACTACTATATATAGAGGTCAATGGGTTCAGTCAAAACTTTACTCGTTCGAGCGACCATCTGATACTCTCTCAAATACTCTCACTTTCTTGATCTGATTTTCACATTCTTGCTTTCCACATCACATTGGATTGTTGGCACGCTCAACCTTCACAATGGAAAAGGTAAGTTCATTGATTTTCATTGTCAAATTTGATGTTTTGATGATGTTTTTTGAGTGTCGGCGACTGTTCGGATCAAATATCTTAGATCTAGGCTTTATTAGGATGTTTTGATAGAATCCAAGCATAGGGTTTTGTTCTTGGGCCTTAGATCTATAGGTTTACCATCTCAATTTGTGCAAAATCATGTTAGAATCCATAGACTTGATGTTTGAAGGTGTCGGCTATCGGACATGTTTTTGTCAAATTAATCTCAAATGGCTAAGAATTAGAAAAATCTGAACATAGGGTTTTAATCATTGGCAAACACTCTACGTAGGTCTGTGTTCAATTTTGAGAAATACTTAGAAAATTTTTGATGTTCAAGAATTATTCAAACTGTACATCATTGTTCAAGGATCGAGTGGCAACTCGCTCAGATGGCAATCCGATCGGATGGCCATCCGATCCAATGTATTATATGATTAAAATATTTTCTAAGTGTTTTGCATTGATATCTGTGCCTCACTTGTCAATCAGTTGTTTTGGAAAGAATGGCAACCCGATCGGATGATCGGATGGCCATCCGATCCAAAACACACTTTCATAAAATGAACTTCATCTGTTTAAACTTGTCATGGATCGAGTGACATCCGATCCATACCACATACTCAAAAGAGTTGACTTGTTAATGGTGCCTTCTCCTTAGTCACATGGATCGAGTGACAATCCGATCGGATGGCAATCATATCGGATGGCAATCCGATCCATATGCACATTACTTGAATTGATTGTTTGTTCTTTCATGTTTATGGTTCAACCGATCGGATGACCATCCGATCCTCAGTGCTATACATAGTGAGAGCTCCAGTGTTAGAAATTTTTTTGAAATTTTCGAATTTTTCATACTTGTCAGTTTTTGTCTCGAACTACGTGCAAATGCTAAACGTCAATTATTATTGCAGGCAAGAGGATCTGATTGGGATAAGTCACATAACATCTATTGTCTGCTAGATGCACATTACACAGATACAACTTCGTTTAAAGACATGACGAAATTTTTAAGAGAGAGCAAAATTCATATAGCGTTAACTGATAGAACCATGGTATATGAATCACATGTTAGAAGGTTTTGGAGTTCGGTAAGATATGAGGAGAAAGAAAAAATGATTTATTCTGCAGTTAGAAAGAAGGACGAGAATAATCAGGACGTGGATTTAGAAATTAAGTTTAATGTTGGTGATTTAAGGAGAGTATTGGATTTAGGAGACTCTGATAATGATCCTATCATTATTCCAGAACGATTGTGCAAGGGTATGTGGTGCAGAATGGGGTTTACAGGTCATCTGAATGGAAAGTATCTTAAGACGATGTTCAGTCCACCAAATAAGTTCCTAATTCATTGTGTAGTGCATGCGTTGTCACATCGAAAGGGAGCCTATGACGAAAAATCAGATTACATCATGAACATTATCACTTGCTTGGTGCTGAACAGGCCATTCAATATATCGCAAGTGTTATTTGATCATTTGGTGGATAACATTAAGGGTGATAAGTACATCATGTACACCAGGTTTATCCAGATGATGATAGATGATCAATTTAAGGATATTCCAAAGGATTCTGCTGATATATTAGGTGTACGAAACGTGACACCTGATACTTTAAGCAGATTATCTAAAGGTACTGAAGCAAGGGCAAAGAGAATGATATGCAAAATTGATAATCCAGCATACGTTGCTCCTGAAAACGATGCATGGAGACATGAAAACAGCAATTCTGATGATGAAACTGATAGATTGAGGGAGATGAATGAGAAGAAGCTCAAATATTGGTTTGTGAAGGATGGAAAAAGAAAGAGAACTCCAAAAACATCCCCAGCTGTATCTATTCCTAAAGTGTCAACACCAAAGATAGTTGTTAAGGGTATAGTTGAAAGGGGGAGTCATTAGAGAAGTTAGATCTCTAAATGTTATATTATTCTAATGATCGTTCAATGCTTGTTTTGCAGGGCCTTCAATAGAACCACAACAAAAGTTGGTGGATGATCCAGTGTTAGATCCATCGAGCATTCCTCAAGAAGGTGTTGATTTAGCTAAAGTTACATTTGAACAATACATTCAACATACTGAAGCTACAATTGCAAAAAAGATCAAAGTACAAGTGCTGAAGTTGAAAGTGTTAAACAAAAGGAGCCTGAATGTGTTACACATGATGAATCAAGTGATGCTGATGATGAATCTACAGAGACAGAACCGGAGATTGATGTGTCAAAGATTGGTCATGGAAAGGTTCCGTTGAAGAAGAAACCACAGAAAAAGAAAAAAGGATCAGACGAAGATGATTCTACTTACACTCCAACTGCCGAAGAGAAAAAGAAGTTAAGAATAAAGCGAAAAGCAGTTCAGACTGGAGTCATTCCGAGGAATGTGAGAGGAAAGAAAGGAGGTGCTTCGTTTCATAAAGTTCAAAGTGGGAAAAGTGAACAACATGTTACAACTTCAAAGGATCCTGAAACTGTCAAAGTTACTGAAGTTCCAGAAATTCAAAGTGTTGCAAAGCTGGAAGATCAAAAGAAAGCAGGAGCTAGTGATGATGAAATTGAGATTACTGAAGTGAGGGTTGCTACACCACCACCACCACCACCACCACCGGAAAATCCTGAGGTTGCAGAGTCTTCACAGCCAAAGAAAACTGTTCTTCCAAGTTTATTTGAAGGCTTTCCAAATGTTCAAGGTGAATTTAAAGATGATATTCTTTCGAGTGATGAGTTTGACATGTTCCATGATGCATCTGTGAAAGCTCTGGAAAAGAAAGTTAGTGTACTTGAGAAAGAAAAAGCAAAGGCAGAAGCGGATCGTGATGAGATGAAGAAACAAGTTGAAGAATTGTTGAAAGTGAATGAAGAGATAAAGTCTGTCATGATCAAACAAGTGAAAAATATGAAGACTATGGAAGAAGATATAGATTATAACGCAAAGCTCTTTGATCAACTTTCCTCAGAAATTTCTGATTTGCATTTGAAGATGAAGAAGTTGAACGAGATAAATCAGACGCTGAATCAACTGTTAAGCGAACTTCATGAAGCGTCAGCTAATGAAATGAAAGCGATGAAGCTAGAGATGGAAGCGCTCAGAGCTGATAAGACAGTGAAGGATGAACAACTCAATATGTTGTATACAGTGATGGAAAGTCATCTGGGCATCAACGTTCAAGCTATCTACAACAATGTTGAGATTCAGAGAGTTGAAGAGCGTAGGGCTCAGAAAGAGAAAGAGTTGGCTGAGGAAGCAACTCAGAAGAAGAAAGGATTGATTGTGGATAAAGAAGAAATTCTTGGTTCGTCGAGTCAACAAGACGTTGAAATGGTGGATGTTGAAGATGATCAAGCTCAAAGCTTCGTACCTGTTGGTGAATCTTCTCCTCTATCTTACAATTATGATGATATTATTCGCCTTGTACAAGTAGAACAAAGAAAATGAAAGGCGAAAGAACCTGAGGTGTTATTGCTAAGGTGGAAAGAAGAGGAAGAGGAAGAAGATGAAGAGCTGAAAGAGGATCTTGAGGCAATTGAAAACTATGATCCTTCATGGGATGATTTGATAGATAAAGACGATGATAAAGACCAAGGATCTTCAGGATTATTGATTGTGAACCCCTCTGTTCAACAGAAGATAGATGATTTTATGAATGACGAAATCAACGAGCAGGAGGAGGATCAACATCAAGAGTCTTCTTCTTCGGGAAAGAAACATGCAGACCAGGTATTCCTCACCCAACCTACTGTTATTTACTTACATGCTCGAGTTGAGGGGGAAATAGAGGTACCTAGGTCAAGGGTTGAAATGTTAGAGGAATTGGGCTTAGATGAAGGGAAATTCAAGTTTGATATTGAGGATGAGATTCCTTCGTCACCTGAAAAGGAATATGAGTTTAAGTATGCGCATGAAGCTGATAAGTATAATGATGTTATAGTTGAAGATTATTCGGATAATTCTGAAGAAGATACAGTATTTCATTATGCTGGTGTTGATGTAACGTTTCTGTCACTTCCTGAAATGTTTAAAGAACAAAATGAAGACGAGGTTAGAAGAAAGATTGTGGAGAGGATCACTACTGAAGGTGTTCCAGAAACTATTCCGAGAGAAAATCTTGTTGAAGAAAGAAAGAAATGGTTCAAGGTAATGCCAAAGGAAAGAAAGTTCATAAGGCCTCTACAATACTTTACGCATGATGCTGATATTTCGTGGGGAGACATCTTATCTTGGGGTTACTTGGAAGATCTTCAAGTATATGCCATTAGACGGGAGATGGGGGTTCAGTACTTCGAGTTTCTGCCAGATATTAAAACCCTCCCGTGGTGGGATGTTGAGGAGTTGGTGCAAACGAAAAACATAAAGTAATACTATTATGGTTTGGATGTAAAGCAGCACGATCAACACTTATGGAAATACATCAAGCAACAAGCTAAAGAAAGATTTCCAGATTGGAAGCCGCAGTTTCCAAAGCAAATTGTTACTATCTTGGAATCTGGAGAAAAAGATATTACGTTGGATATTAAGCCGCCGCGATGTTTAAAGAATATGCCGCTACGTGCTATGGAGCAAGACTTTCATGAAGATTTTGAGGGTTGGATGTATAATCAAAGCATAGCGGAAGCGGTGATATCCTTATTTGACAAATCAAAAGGTGAAGCTAGGAGGATATGTGTGCTGGATCCGATGTGGCTAGTTAACTGCTCCAAGAAGGATATTGATTGTTTATTTTACAACAAGATCGTGTATGAGAAGCCCGACAAAGTCCAAGCTCTTCAATATCAGAAAATAGTGGATGTGTGCTATGCAAAGGATATTAATTCTGGAAGATATTGGAAATCAAAGTGGAGAGACTTGGAGATTGATGAATTCTTGAAGAAGTACAAGCGCAATCAGAAATTCTAGGAAATTGCTGATAAAGCTGCAAGGCTTGGAAGGTACAAGCCGATGAGACCTCCTCCAACTGACCAGACACCGATAGAGAAAGAGGAAAACAAGATCCCACGATGGGATAGGAAGCGTGACGGTGATCCTGTGTAAAGAAAATACTGGAATGAAGTTGGAAGGCCTCTGAGGCGAAAGATGTTGGAAGAAAGAGAGGAGAAACGACGACAGAAAGCGAAGGAGCGAAGGCGCAGTAGGAAGGATTGAAGACTAGGCAGGAAGGAACTACATCTACATCCAAGGGGGAGTCTATTAGTACATATGTCTGTAGCTTCCGCCTGCATCGAGTCTTGTATATTTTGTGCTGTGTATGCATTTTTGTATATGTATGAATGTGTATGTATGTTTGTGTAAAGACAACTCAGGGAACGGTGTTGATATGTAAAAGTGAAATCCGACGGAAGACGTTTGTCATCCAATCGGATGGCCATCCGATCGGATGACCATCCGATCGGGTCATCATCCGTCCGGGTGACACTTCTCCACTCCCTGGTTGCCTATAAATAGCTTGCTAGTGTTAGATCATGAGAAGACTTTTGCTGAACTTGATAGCGAAGCTCTGCCAGTCTGTATTTCTACTAGAACAACTGTACTTTCACAATCTTCAATAGAATTCAGACAAGATTAAACGTTGAATCTGTTGTTGTTGATTCTGTGACACTATCAAGGGATTCCGCACCTTGATTCTGATCGATCCAGCCACGTTCTACTCGAACAGATCCTGATCACACGACCTAATAATCCATTCATTAAGTTTAAAATATTACAAACACCAGTCATTTAAGTTTCAACCCACACAACCTTTGACTAAGTTACAAACCAACAAAAGTGGATGACATCTAAACTTGTTATTCATATCCCGAAACAACACCAGCGCCCAAGATCCAACTTGTTTCCTGAAATACATGTAATTTTGAAAACATCAACAAAAGTTGAGCGAGTTCATGCGTTTTGTATGAGTACTGGTAAACTTGTAAACATTTGAGAGACTCATTTGAAAACAGGTATGAAAAGCATCTATGAACAGATCAAATTGATGTTTTGCAAGGACATTAATGTATGTGAAGACATAGGGAGCACTCAATATGAGTAGGCTTATACCCTCGTCGAATTCCCTCGACTGTGTCGAATTTCCCCTCGACTGTGTCAAATTCACCTTGACTGTGTCAAATTCCCTTGACCGTATCAAATCACCTTGACTGTGTCAAATCACCCTTGACTGTTGTCGAATCTCCTCGACTGGGACACCAAAGCACTCAAGTTGTCACATAAGGACCATGAGTGGGGCTCGGCCGTACCCGTTAGATCTAACCTTTGTCCATATTTCTTATGAGAGTTAATGGCATTTCAAATTCAATCTATGCTCACATGATCTAATAGTTCATTTCATAGCCAAATCATACCATTTAAACATTCGTAACATGTATTCCACCCCCGAGAGTTATAAGACCAAAAACAGTTATGAGAAAAGGGGGACATGAACTCACAAGTTTGCGTCCAGCTATCTCGTATGCTCAAAGGTCCTTCTATGAGTCGTACAACTATCTACACATGTGCCATGTTTTATTAGACGCTTAGGTCGTGTGACGACTCTTTGTCTTAGTTGTTCATTAAGACTTGTTTTGGAAATCTTGGTGTATTCTGAGTTACATCACTGATGTATATTATAATATTCCAAAGTATTTAATTATTTGTTAAAATAATAAATATTTTAAAATAAATTATATTTATTAAATTTTGGGAGTATTAGTTAAAAGAGTAAATTACAAGTTTTGTCCTTTATGTATGTCCAAAATTGCAGGCGCTGCCCTTTGTCTTTAAAATTGATGAGTTTTGTCCTTAATGTATGCAAATCTTGCACGTTATGTCCTTTAGGCCAAACCCAGTTAATTTTTTTGGTTAAATCTGGTCATGTGCAAGGCACTATTGAAGCGGTGGAGGGTGGGTTGTGTGGGTGGTTTTGGTGTAGGTACAGTTGTGGTAATGGTGGGGTTGCACTATTGAAGCGGTGGAGGTGGGTTATGCGGGATGGTGGTGGTGGTGGCGGCAGGTGGCGGTGAAGGGTGGTGGTGGCGGCAGGTGGAGGTGAAGGGTGGTGGAGAAAGATACGGTGAAATTACATTCCTACTTATAATAATAATAATAATAATAATAATAATAATAAAACTAAAATTATTTTGTTTTATTTTTTAATAATACTAAGTAAACAATGTCAGGTGAAATTACATTCCTACCCTCATGTGCCATGCACATGATCAGTTTTAACCAAAAAATCTAACTGGGTTTGGCCTAAAGGACATAACGTGCAAGATTTGCATACATTAAGGACAAAACTCATCAATTTTAAAGACAAAGGGTAGCGCCTGCAATTTTGGACATACATAAAGGACAAAACTTGTAATTTACTCTAGTTAAAATAATATGTTTTAACTTGCCACATATTGTGTTTGTACATGTATAACTTTCCCCAAAGATGGGTGTATTCATACTCGTATTCTTAAACTTGTGTATTTTTCCAAGTATTAGTGGCGTATTCCGGTGTGTATTTGTACGTACGAGGATACGTATTCTTATTGTGTTTATTAAGTATTCTTATACTTAATTGTTGTATTAAGTCTTCCGAAATAATATTTCTAACAAAAATTCATCAATATATATTCTCAAAATATATATCCTAAGAAATATTACATAGAAAAATTATTTATAATTTTTCCCTTGGCAAAAATATTTATAATTTCATATAAACCCTTAAAAATAATATATTTTCAAGTCTAACAAAGAAAATATATATAAATCCATTTTTCACCCAAAAATAATGTGTTCTATATTTATTTAAGAAAATATACATTTTCTTCCAAAAAATGATATTTCTTCTAATAATTTCAAGGAAAATATATATTTTTATTTACCAAAAAATAATATATTTCCTTCTTGTCAAAAATATGATATATCTTTGTAATAATTGTAAAAATCATATTTTTGTTCTCTTGGTGTCCAAAATACCATTTACCAAAATACACTTATGAATTTATTTCTGGAATATTTTGTAAGTTAGATTCCTTGTTTGGTTCTCCAATATTTTGGGTATAATTCGTATATTCGTTTCTTGGAATTTTGGTAATATTTTGGATTGTAATTTCTTGGTATTTTGGTGAGTTATATTATTTCAAATCCTAAAATAATATAACTAATACACATAATATACAAATAATCACACACATGGTGACATCTAAATATATAATTCCTGAATACATATTTAGTCACTTTTATTTACAAAAACCAACCTCTAATATTTATAATCTTGTAACAAAAATTATGGCAACCTTTATATAAAATTTCATGGTTTAAAATATACTTGTAATTATTTGTTTAAAAATAATTTTTCTAAGTGTTATATTTTTAGAAAAATTTTGTCAAAATCAAGTATAAATTACTACTTCATGAGCTTGAGAATTTACAAAAAATTGTAGTAACTTACTAGTGTGTTTAGTAAGCTTAGTTACCCTTTAAAGTGTGATTGTTTATTTAAAAACATCATTTTTAAAGAAGTTAGATGTTTACAACTTGTAAATCATTTTTTGAAAAATGTTTCTTCTTGAGTTTTTGTTGTTACATACATATTTCTACACTTGTTTAACCACTAAAAATGTGGTTAATTCCTTTAAGAACCAAGCTTAAGTAAACTTTGTATTTTTAACTTGGTTTCTTGAAAAATCATTCTGGAAATCATAGATTTACAAGACTTTACGCTTACTTTAATAATCATTTTACAAGAAAAACAATTTTCACTTTAAGTTCATGATTTACATATGGATGATTAGTTTGATCTAAACATAATCATCCTCTCATCTTGCTAGATTATGTTTTTAATCACTATCTAGCGAGATCACATGATGATCAACATCATAAACATGAGCAATCAACAATCATAACAACACTTAAACAACATGATTTCTTATGATTTTAGTCTTATGTTCAAGTTTCATGCTTATGTTTCTTCATGATCTTTATGTTTAACAACTTACATAATCTATTAATCATCAAAATGAGAAGTAAGAACAAGTTATAAGGGGCTTACCACTAGCACAAGGGCTAGGGAAGAACTCAAGATGAAGAAAATGATAAACATGGTGGTTAAAAGCAAATGGTGAAGGTCCTTCAATCTCCAAGGCCTCCAAGTTTCCTAACTTAGCTTCTTACACCTTAGAGGGCCCTTAGAATGCTTGGAAATGGAATGAAAATGGAGATGGTGTGAGAGGTAAGTGTGGCCGTGAGCTTTGGGAGTGTTGGAGAGGGAGTTTTGTTGAAGAAGATGATTGATAATTATGTTGTAGTCTTTTGGTTTAAATAAAGATCCTTCCAACATCTATTTAACTCATGGTTTTTATGTCTCAACTTTACAAGCATATCCATTAAATAATTCAAGAAAATCAAGGGTGGGACCCACTAAAGTAACCGTGCACTAGGGGGGGGGGTCTAGTTGTGTTTCAAGTCTTAGTTAAGTAAGTTGGTTAGAAAGTAATGGTATTAGTTAGTGTTTTATGTGTTTAGGGTTTTTAAGATGTGTTATGATGTTTGGTAACAATAACTAGCTTGGTAATGTTAAAACAATGCTTCTAGTGAAAATTTGGTGTTTCGGGTAGTGTCCGGTTGTTCGGTTGGTTACCGGTTCGTTAAAGTGCTAAATTACGCAGTTTAGTGTGCTTTATATTCCCTTTTATGACAGTTTTCTTCCCGACACTTAGGAAAGTATTCTGGACCATTAATCCACTTTTCTGCATTATATTTAGATGTTAAAAGCTGAATTTTTGCTAAATTTGTTTATTTTCTGCAGAATTCCGCAGTTTTCGTGTGTTTTTGGCACTTTCCGGTACCTATGCCATCACTAGGAAGACAGTTTTGTAACCTCTACTTTCCTAGACACTATTCTAGTGTAACACTTGGGTCTGGGGCTCATTCTGTGTCTTAATATCATGTCTGTCTAAGTACTGAACTCCCGTTAGTACTTCTAGTTTGTCTGATAAGTGTGCCAACTTTGCTCTGTGCATTAATAGAACTATATTGTGTTGCATGTAGTAGTGATAAAAGTCTTGCAACATGAAATGCCATTGTATGTATATAACAGTAATCAGAATTTCATTCGTCTTGTAAACTAAATCATGCACAGTTATTAAAGCACATATTACTGTTTAATTATTGTACGTAATGCATGGAAAAGTGCCAGTTGTCACATTCTCCCACCGTTAAAAGAATTTCGTCCCGAAATTCAAGTTATGCCATCGGTCGCAGGGGATTTGTGAATCAAATGTCGACACTTAGGCTTAATTTGGTCTTCATGTTCCCAAGTAAACTCTGGGCCATGATATGAATTCCAACGAACTCTAACAAATCAATTACGGCTTCTCCGTGTTTTGTGGACTTCCAGTCCGCAACCTTATCAGGTTCTTTAACAAATTGGAGTTTGTCGTTGACGTGAATCTTGTTTGCAGGAAAAACGACTGTTTCTTGAGTCAGATTCTTCTAAAGGCTAGACACGTGAAATGTGTCGTGAACACTGCGAGGTTCATCTAGAAGTTTCAGCTTGTAAGCAATGGTTCCGATCCTTTCCAGGACCTCGAAAGGTCTAATATACCATGGGTTCACCCTCCCACACTCTCCAAATCATACCATGCCTTTCCAAGGCGAGACTTTCACTATTACCATATCTCCAAACACAAATTCCAACGGTTTCCCCGCTTGTCGGCGTAGATTCTCTATATACCATATGCTTGGCTTGATACGATCACGTATTTGAACGATCCTGTCTGTAATTTCCTGAACCAACTCGGGGCCAATAAATCGTTTATCTCCGGTCTCTGTCCACACAACGGGGACCAACACTTACGTTTCGTTTAAAGCTTCACACAAGGCGGCCTAAACGGCGGTGTGATAAATATTATTGTAGGAAAACTCCACTAAGGGCAAGTGAGTATTCCAATTTTTCATCAAAGTTCATCACACAAGCACGTAACATGTCCACCAATGTCTGTATCATTTGTTTACTCTGGCTGTTCGTCTGAGGGTGAAATGCAGTACTAAGGTTCGACCGTGACCCAAATCCCTTCTGAAACGTCTGCCATATCCTTGGCACAAAACGAACATCTCATTCGGACAGGATAGAATCAGGCACTCCATGACGTGCCACAACCTTTCTGGGCTAAATCTCTGCTAATTTCCTTGTGCTGTCTTCCTCGCTGATCGATGGGAAATGTGTAGTCTTGGTGTGTTGTTCAATAATCACCCAAATCATATCGTGACCTCTTTGGGTTCTTGGTAGCTTGTAATGAAATCCATTAAGATTCGTTCCCACTTCCACATGGGAATCTCAGGCTGTTACAGCAGCCCTGATGGTTTCTGGTACTCTGTCTTAACTTCGACACAAGACAGTTACCCACATAGGTAGCTATATCAGCTTCCAACTTGGGCCACCCATACTAATCCTTCAAGTCTTGGTACATCTTGTCGGATCCAGGATGGATCGAGTACTTTGACCTATGAACCTCGTCTCAAGATAAGCGTACATAAATTGTCGCGAAACGGAACCCAAGGTCGTTCCGTGAAGTATAATGTTTCGTCTTCCTTAGGTAATAACTGCACTTCCATTCTACGTAATGCTTCAGCTCGAAGGCTTTCTAGTTTGAGCACCTCTTGCTCAGCTTCACGAATCCGAGTAGTGGAATTCGTCTGTATGGTCATCTCTAAGGCTTGCACCCTTAGAAGCTTTGCGCGATCCTTGCGGCTCAAGGCGTCCTATTACAACGCTTGCCTTGTTCAGGTGATACTTAATCTCACAATCATACCCATTCAGTAGCTCAATCCATCTTCGTTATCTCATATTTAAGTCCTTATGATCGGAGATGTGCCGCGAACCCTTGTGATCGGTAACGATCGTGCAGCGTTTTCCTATACAAGTAATGATGCCAAATCTTCAACGTGCAATTACTGCCCTAGTTCAAGGTCTCTTCTCATGATCATTTAACCAATGTGACGCGTACGCGATGACTTGGTCTCGTTGCATCGCAATCGAGACCTTGTCGAGAAACGTCACAAAAACCACAATTCTATTGGTACTGTCACGTGAAGGCAAGATAGGTATCATCTGGGTTACTTGAAAAGTTTTCTAGGAGTCGTCTGATAAAGCCTACAATCCCCAAAAATCCTTAGTTGTGTCTTTGGGACTCCTTAGTTCTTGATTGCAGGGTCGACATGAATCTCGTTCTTATTCACCACGTGACCTAAGAATCTTGCCTCGCGAATCCAAGGTTCACACTTCGACATCTTAGCACACAACTGTTCCTTCTCCAAGAGTCCCAAGATAAATTGTAGATGTTGCTCATGACCTTCCTTGGCCTTTGCACACATAAGAATGTAGCCAATAAATATAATCAAGATAAATTGCAGATGTTGCTCATGACCTTCCTTGGTACGGCTTACACAACTGATTCACGAGGCCCATGAATACTGATTCACGAGGCCCATGAATACTGCCGGTGCATTTGTTAAGCCAAACGGCCTGACAAGGAATCTCGTAATACTCAAAGCGAGTCCTAAAAGTCGTTTTAGGGATACTTCCTTCTTGTACTCGCAGTTGAGGACATCCTTACCTCAAGTCGATATTCGAGTAGTAACTAGAACCTTGTAATTGGTTGAACTAGTCATCAATCCTTGGCAAAGGATACCGGTCCTTGATGTCCAATTCTCTAAAGTTGATGCAAAACGGAAACTGCCAACTTTCTTCTCGTGTCCTCAACTAGTGATACCCTGCCCTTAAGTCCACCTTAGAATAGTAGCTGGGACCTTACAGTTGGTCGATAAGTTATCGATTCTCGGTAAGGGGTACCGATTCTTGATGGTTAGCTATCTATCTCCCTGTAACCTATGCGTAATACTTTTTCCACATTAATTCTTCTGAGTTCCTCTCAGATTAGGCTGTGTACGCGTGTAAAAATTGTCGTCCTACTTCCTAACGAATAACACCGGGGGCTTTCCACAGTGAGAAGCTCGGCCTGGTAGATTTCCTTTGCCTAGCAGATCTTGTAGTTGCATCGGAGGCTCCTGTATCTTGGACGGAGCTAGTCGGTAAGGCACCATCCGTCATTGGTGCCTCTCCTGGCACTAGGTTTATCCTAAACTCCTCTTGTCGCTATAGAGGTAACCCATGCAAGTCTTTGGGAAAGGCTTCTGGTAATTCCTTCATAACGGGGATGTCTTTTGGATTTGGCTTCTTGGTCTCTTTATTGACAACATGAGCAAGGAAGGCTATGCAGCCTATTCGGAGGCGCTTCTGTGTCTCAATGGCCAATGTGAGATGTCGCAAATCCACCGCCTTATGGGGCCTAGTGCCCTTGCAACTAATGCAAGGAGGATGTGTACTATAAGTGTCTCATCATTCGCAAGAGGGATGCGAATGACTTTCCTTATGACGAACACCTTCAGCTCTATACTTGGATATCCAATCCAAGCTGACTACAATATCATGACTTTCCAAGTCAACGGTAATAGAAGGTTCCTGCCTTCTAAGTTTTGAAAGATAATCTTTAATCACCTCGTCTGCTTTAACTAACCTTCTATTTGCCAATTCTAAAGAATACGGGGCGTCTATCCTACTTGAAACTAGGCCAAGTAGGTTCTTAATTCCTAAGGATACAAGGTTAAAGTCGGCACCAGTATCAATTAAAAATGGATGCATAGAGTTGGTTAATAGGGAACGTACCCGTAATCGCATTTGGATCCTGGTGTGCTTCACGAGCTCCGATTGTGAAGACCCTTCCTCACGTGGTTCTTCCTAGGGCAACATTTCCTAAAGTGCCCCACGTCACCACATTTGAAGCAACCTGGAACTCTTTCATTATCATTCCCGTCTTAGTTGCAGTCATCAATTCCTCCTTGTTTGGGATACTTCGCCCAACAACCATCTTTGCTATGTCCTTCTTTTCCATACCAATCGCACTTAGGCCTCAGACATCGACCTTCATGGTGAAACTTGCACTCATCACATCTCGGCTTAGTCCCCAAGTAAACCTTACCACCGGCCTTATTGGTGGCTCCACAAGCTCGCATACCACAAGGCGGGTCCACTTCCCTTCTTTTGTTTGCTTTAGAGCTCACATAACTGACTTGGGTGCCTACCTTTAGGTTCGAAGACTTTCTTTTGTTATTGCCCGAAGACTCCACGTGAGTCTCCTTCTTGTTTGCCTCGGATCCCGTAAACTTTCCCATACGAAGGGCTTCTTCAGTAAGTTCGACACTCAAATCGATAGCCTCTGCGATGGTTGGAGGCTTTGAGGAAGTAACCATGCTCAGGATTTGAGGTGCAAGTCCCCAAATGAATCGCTCAATCCTCTTGAATTCCGTCTCGACTAAGTAGGGAACAACCCTAGACAAGTCGTGAAAGCGTTGGACGTACTCAGAAATCTTCGGCCCATCCATTTTCAAATTCTAGAACTCAGTCTCAAGCTTCTGAATCTCGGCCCTGGCGTAGTATTTCTTCCGCATCAATTCCTTGAGCGCATCCTAGCTCAGTGCATAAGTAGTAGCTTCACCAAGGGTCTGAACCTGAAGGTTCCACCAGGAGAGTGCGCCATCCAAAAACAACCCTGAGGTATTTGTAACTCTGTGCTCGGGCGAACATTTACTCATTCTCAGAATGGAGTCAGTCTTTTCTGCCCAACGAACAAAAGCAACGGCACCTCCTATGCCATCAAAATTCAATGGCTTGCAGTCCAAGAACTGTTTATAGGTGCAGCCAGTTGGAGGGTTACTTCCGGGAGTGCCACCGCTGTGTTCAGAGCGGAGAGCTTCATGTTGTGCTATAGCTTGGGAAATGAGCTCATTGAGTTCGGCCTTAGTTAACGTAATGGTGTCCGTGGCACGTCTGGGTAGCATTTTCTTCTGTCAAAAGGTATGGGGTAGGTTAGACAACATTCCATAATTGTCTATGAGGTACATATTACCACAAGCAAACATGTAATCACCCAATACCACATGCATATATAATCAACAATGTATAAGTAAGGAAACAACCACTAAGCTTTCATATATGCTTGACAACTTGACTTATTGTTTGTAACAGGGAAAACAAAATGAACTCGAGGTTACATTACCTCGGTCCTACAAGTTCCATAATATGAAAGTAGTAGTTATTTTCCTTCTACATTGTTTTTGTTAGGTCTTTAGCTTCACTAAGACGGGTATGCTTCCCAAGAGATGGGGGTCGTGCACTTCTACCACATATAGGGGTGATAGAGAGTGTAAAGTTGCTGATCCTTTCCCGAGTGTTAGCCATCTTCACTTGCTTAGATATCGGTTCCCAAACGACTCGTATACGGGTTGAAGTGTCAGACAGATTTCCTACTTTGTAGAGTGCTATAGCAACTATCTAGGTATTACTCTACTAGATGAAGGTGTGAACACTTAGAAATTTTTGGATGGATGGTGATCATTAGCCTGACCCGCAGAGTCCACCAGGATTTTCATGCACTACAAGTTGTTATTACGTGGTCCCCCGTAATAATAAATTGTCTTGCACGGTCACCCCAACTTTCCCTCTTTTCAAGCAGATGATCGACCACAGAGGGGACACTACTGTCCTTATACCTCAGACATAGAAAGGACCATTACGGTGGTCCACACGCTATCATTCGTTATCGTCACGATCGAATAGGCATGATGCTTAGACGTAATAGGAATAGGGGGAATTCCTAGTAGTTGGAGGGTCACCTTCAAGATGAGTACTTCATCTACCTTGACTTGACGAGAGTGTCGTCAATTTTGTTTCACAAAAGCCACAGGGACCTCATCCTGCTGATAAGGTTGTTATCCAAGGATGCCTCCTCCGCCACGCCGTCATTACCGTAGTCAGGCACCTTTACATTCAAGAGGGAAGAACAACCATCTTCTACGGAAACCAACTCAGGATCTCATTGGGTAATCACTCCAGCCATGAGCTTCCAATAAACGCGAGGTCGATAGTCTCATCGTGCGAGTCACGAACAATAATGGGGTTCAGAGTCGAAGGTATTTCGTTCATGTCAATAATTGTTTCATGCACTTATACGTATATATATTAATGAATAAGTATGTCACTTAATATAAATAGGCAAATAAATGCATCATGTCATATATAACTCTCGTTTGTCCTTTCGGGGGGGGGGGGTCATTTTGTCTTTGGCAAGTCTATCTCACGTAGACTATGCCTTAATTGGCACTTTAATTTAGGGTATTCTCCTCCCTACTAATGTCCTTGTCTTGTCTTTTCTTTGAAAAATGTTTGACTCATGGATCTTGGCGCTTTCGTAAATGCAATGAAAAATCCTTTTTGTGAAAATGTTTTCGTGAGAAAGTTCCTAGTGATTGTAATCTAGACTCGAGAAGGAATCCTAGTTTACTACAATCGAAGCTCTGATACCAAACTGTCACACCCTGACTTTTGCGAAAGCGTATGATGTGTGACTTGTTCAATATCATTGCATTCAATCATAATAAACAACTATATGATCAAAACGATGTTCATCCATTCATTAAGTTTAAAATATTATAAACGCCAGTCATTTAAGTTTCAACCAACACAACCTTTGACTAAGTTACAAACCAACAAAAGTGGATGACATCTAAACTTGTTATTCATATCCCGAAAAAACACCAGCGCCTAAGATCCAACTTGTTTCCTGAAATACATGTAATTTTGAAAAGATCAACAAAAGTTGAGCGAGTTCATGCGTTTTGTATGAGTACTGGTAAACTTGTAAACATTTGAGAGACTCTTTTGAAAACAGGTATGAAAAGCATCTATGAACAGATCAAATTAATGTTTTGCAAGGACATTAATGTATGTGAAGACATAGGGAACACTCAATATGAGTAGGCTTATACCCTCGTCGAATTCCCTCGACTGTGTCGAATTTCCCCTCGACTGTTTCAAATTCACCTTGACTGTGTCAAATCACCCTTGACTGTTGTCGAATCTCCTCGACTGGGACACCAAAGCACTCAAGTGGTCACATAAGGACCATGAGTGGGGCTCGGCCGTACCCATTAGATCTAACCTTTGTCCATATTTCTTATGAGACTTAATGGCATTTCAAATTCAATCTATGCTCACATGATCTAATAGTTCATTTCATAGCCAAATCATACCATTTAAACATTCGTAACATGTATTCCACCCCCGAGAGTTATAAGACCAAAAACAGTTAAGAGAAAAGGGGGACATGAACTCACAAGTTTGCGTCCAGCTATCTCGTATGCTCAAAGGTCCTTCTATGAGTCGTACAACTACCTACACATGTGCCATGTTTTATTAGATGCTTAGGTCGTGTGACGACTCATTGTCTTAGTTGTTCATTAAGACTTGTTTTGGAAATCTTGGTGTATTCTGAGTTACATCACTGATGTATATTATAATATTCCAAAGTATATAATTATTTGTTAAAATAATAAATATTTTAACTTAAATTATATTTATTAAATTTTGGGAATATTAGTTAAAATAATATGTTTTGACTTGCCACATATTGTGTTTGTACATGTATAACTTTCCCCAAAGATGGGTGTATTCATACTCGTATTCTTAAACTTGTGTATTTTGCCAAGTATTGGTGGCATATTCCGGTGTGTATTTGTACGTATGAGGATACGTATTCTTATTGTGTTTATTAAGTATTCTTATACTTAATTGTTGTATTAAGTCTTCCGGAATAATATTTCTAATAAAAATTCATCAATATATATTCTCAAAAAATATATTCTAAGAAATATTACATAGAAAAATTATTTATAATTTTTTACTTATAAATTTTCCCTTGGCAAAAATATTTATAATTTCATATAAACCCTTAAAAATAATATATTTTCAAGTTTAACATAGAAAATATATATAAATCCATTTTTCACCTGAAAACAATGTGTTCTATATTTATTTAAGAAAATATACATTTTCTTCCCAAAAATGATATTTCTTCTAATAATTTCAAGGAAAATATATATTTTTATTTACCCAAAAATAATATATTTCCTTCTTGTTAAAAATATGATATATCTTTGTAATAATTTTAAAAATCATATTTTTGTTCTCTTGGTGTCCAAAATACCATTTACCAAAATACACTTATGAATTTATTTCCGGAATATTTTGTGAGTTACATTCCTTGTTCGGTTCTCCAATATTTTGGGTATAATTCGTATATTCGTTTCTTGGAATTTTGGATTGTAATTTCTTGGTATTTTGGTGAGTTATATTATTTCAAGTCCTAAAATAATATAACTAATACACATAATATACAAATAATCACGCACATGGTGACATCTAAATATATAATTCCTAAATACATATTTGGTCACTTTTATTTACAAAAACCAACCTCCAATATTTATAATCCTGTAACAAAAATTATGGCAAACTTTATATAAATTTTCATGGTTTAAAATATACTTGTAATTATTTATTTAAAAACAATTTTTCTAAGTGATATATTTTTAGAAAAAAATTGCCATAGTTTCCCCTTAAAAATGGAGGTTTCCATGCTTTCAAAGCATATCATTTTCTTTTATAAATCACCACAATCAACAATCAACAATAAACCAATCAACACTTACCAATTTGCCAAAATCAAGTATAAATTACTACTTCATGAACTTGAGAATTTACAAAAATTTGTAGTAACTTACTAGTGTGTTTAGTAAGCTTAGTTACCCTTTAAAGTGTGATTGTTTATTTAAAAACATCATTTTCAAAGAAGTTAAATGTTTACAACTTGTAAATTATTTTTCTAAAAATGTTTCTTCTTGAGTTTTTCTTGTTACATACATATTTCTACACCTGTTTAACCACTAAAATATGGTTATTTCCTTTAAGAACCAAACTTAAGTAAACTTTGTATTTTTAACTTGGTTTCTTGAAAAATCATTCTTGAAATCATAGATTTACAAGACTTTACACTTACTTTAATCATCATTTTACAAGAAAAACAATTTTCACTTCAAGTTCATGATTTACATATGGATGATTACTTTGATCTAAACATAATCATCCTCTCATCTTGCTAGATTATGTTTTTAATCACTATCTAGCGAGATCACATGATGATCAACATCATAAACATGAGCAATCAACAACCAACAAGCATAACAATACTTAAACAACATGATTTCTTATGATTTTAGTCTTATGTTCAAGTTTCATGCTTATGTTTCTTCATGATCTTTATGTTTAACAACTTACATAATCTATTAATAATCAAAATGAGAAGTAAGAACAAGTTATAAGGGGCTTACCACTAGCACAAGGGCTAGGGAAGAACTCAAGATGAAGAAAATGATAAACAAGGTGGTTAAAAGCAAATGGTGAAGGTCCTTCAATCTCCAAGGCCTCCAAGCTTCCTAACTTAGCTTCTTACACCTTAGAGGGCCCTTAGAATGCTTGAAAATGGAATGAAAATGGAGATGGTGTGAGAGGTAAGTGTGGCCGTGAGCTTTGGGAGTGATGGAGAGGGAGTTTTGTTGAAGAAGATGATTGATAATTATGTTGTAGTCTTTTTGTTTAAATAAAGATCCTTCCAACATCTATTTAACTCATGGTTATTATGTCTCAACTTTACAAGCATATCCATTAAATAATTTAAGAAAATCAAGGGTGGGACCCACTAAAGTAACCGTCCACTAATGGGGGGGGGGGGGTCTAGTTGTGTTTCAAGTCTTAGTTAAGTAAGTTGGTTAGAAAGTAATGATATTAGTTAGTGTTTTATGTGTTTAAGGTTTTTAAGATGTGTTATGATGTTTGGTGACCATAACTAGCTTGGTAATGTTAAAACAATGCTTCTAGTGAAAATTTGGTGTTTCGGGTAGTGTCCGGTTGTTTGGTTGGTTACCGGTTCGTTAAAGTGTTAAATTACGCAGTTTATGTTAGTGCATACATCTGTCGACTTCGTCTTGTATCGAGTCTTGGGCGTAGAATGATAGATCAGTGCGCGTAGTTCGAGATATAGTGGTTTAGCTTGTATGAATAGGTTTCTCTTGAAAGAGAGTAGGCCAGTTTCAAGAGAAAGCAACCAAGGAGGTTTCTCTTGAACTGAGTCTTGTCACTTTCAAGAGAAACCCAGAGACTATATATAGGTGGTTCATGCATTTCATTTGTAACAGTTCGTGAATTCCATACCGAGGTGCTGCCGGTGTGAAGACTGATTGTAAACGATATTATATCAATCAAATCAGTGTTTAAAGTGATAAGCAAGCTGTTTCGACGTCAGTTTCTTATTTTCCGCATCTGAAACTGATAAAATCTCTTCTGAACGACTCGTTTGGGTAACAAAACGATCCTACAAGTGGTATCAGAGCTCAGGAGGAAGAGATCTTGCCAAAACAGCCTGTTTTAATCACTTTTTCTGATTTCTACACCATTCTTTTTCAAATTTAAAATTTTTCACGGATAAAAACGGCTCAAACTTACACATATTGTGCGTAATCATGTTTTAACGAATTCTGGAAAGTTTCATCATTAAAATCGATCTAAAACTTGATTTTTTCGGTGGTTTCTCTTGAAATTCGTTCGACATTTGCTGACATCATCAGGCTTTCTCTTGAAAATACGTCGGCTTCCTCTTGAATCTGGCTTTCTCTTGAAAATCCCATCGGGTTTCTCTTGAACATTCCATCTGGTTTCTCTTGAACATCAGGTTTCTCTTGAACATCAGGTTTCTCTTGAACATCAGGTTTCTCTTGAACATTACATCAGGTTTCTCTTGAACATTCCATCAGGTTTCTCTTGAACATTCCATCAGGTTTCTCTTGAACATGCCATCAGGTTTAGCTTGAATATTCCATTAGGTTTCTCTTGAAAGTGTGTTTTGAGTGAAATTTGTCGGGATTGTTTGAAAAATGGCAGAAATTTTTGATGAAAAAGAAAATGATCGTATTAAACGATTAAATGATGGATATGGTTGGTATATTAGTTATGAACAAGATGATAAAAGGATTTGGATTATGCGACTTGAAAATTTTATGTGTAAAAAGAATGAAACAGTGGAGGAGTTGGAAAGCAGATTCAATTATTTACTGGACAAACTGAAAATATATGAGATAAAGTTGACAGATGCTAAAAAAATATCAAAGCTTGCAGATGCATTACCTGCAGAATGGGATGATTGTTTGAAAAATCTTAAAAGAGATTCTGGATTTTCTGGGTCCTCAAAATTACATCCAAAAGATTTTATCAAAAAGCTCAAAGCATATGATTATGAAAATAACAAGAAAAAGAGAGAATTGATGGATAAAATAAAAGGAAATTTAGATAAAATGAGTTTGGATGTAATTGTTGAAATAGACAAAAGAGTTTGTGTGTGTCTTGCAGCAAAAAGTGTCATGAACTATGACATTAAGAGGGGTTGTTATATTGATAAGAATATGAATCCTCTTAATTTCGTTAAAATTTTTTGTGCAGGAACATACAAGATAGAGGAAGAGGAAATCTCAAAGAATGAAGAATCAGAAAAACTTGGATTTTCAAATTCTGAATCTGTATGCTCTAAATGTGTTCAATTTGAAGCTGACATTGACAAACTTTTGAAGGATGTGGAAAGTTTGACATTGGAAATCAAAAATTTGAAGAATGAGAAGAAAGCCGATGATAAGAAGATTCTTGAGATGCGCTTGAATTGCGAAAATTTGAAATCTGAGAATGACAAACTCTTGAGGGAGTTAGAGAGTTTGTCATTAGAAAACAAAAATCTTAAAAAATCAGAAAATGTTTTGAAAAATCAAATACATAATTTGGAAAATGAAAAAGTAAAAATTGAGAAAGATTTTCAAAGTCAAATAAAAATTTTAGAAGATGAGAGAGATTTGTTTGGTAAAAACAATCTTGAAAAACAAGTTGCAATCAATTCTCATCTTGAAAAGATTATTCGACTTGAAAAGGAATCAGAGTGTGCTCAAAAGAAAATCAAGGAATGGGAAGAAAAGTTGAAGGTGTTTGTGAATACTTCAACTATTCCTTGTCCAAAACCTATTAATTCAGTTCCAATAAGTGACAATGTCACAAACTTTGACAAAGTCAAAGTTGAAGATTGTGATGGGAAATCTGATGATGAAAACGGAAAAATTGAAAAAAAGAATTTGTTTTTGAAATTAAAAGAAAAATTTCAAGAAACTGTTCTGCAATCAACAGAAAAGGGAGAATGCTCTAAAGCAAAAACCTTTGAAGAAGAAAGTGGAACAAAAACAAAAAGAGAAAATTTTGAAAAATGTTCAAAAAGAAAATAAAAGTTCATCAGATCAATCATCCAATCGCTATCAAAAATTACAAAAAGTAAAAAATGAAAATTCAAAAATTGTTGGTAATAAGTGGTGCAGGTCGGACCACAGTGCGTCAAAGTCAAATCCAGCTTTCAGGAGGGATGATGATCACCACAAAGCCAGACAATGCTATGATCTGAGTGTTTGGTGTGATAGTAGTGATTGGTACGATAACAGAGTGTGTTACACTTGTGGTGTTCGAGGACACATTGCTGTTAACTGCCAGAGTTGGAGTTATGAGACGAGGAGATGCTATAACTGCCATATCAAAGGTCACATTGCCAGAGATTGCCTAAGGAGATCGAATGAAAGATCGAGGGCTAAATCTCAGGAAATGACAAAGTTACCAGTCTCTGTCAAGCTCAAAGAACAGAAAGTTCAAGAACGTAAAGTTCAAGAACCGAAAGTAAAACTTTCACAGGGGCAGAAAGACAGACTGAGGAAAAAGAGGAAGAAGGCGAGAGAGTATCTGGAGAAGATATTGTCCTCGGATACAACTGGTAAAACTGATAAAAGTTCTGATAAATCGTCTTGCTCGCCAAAGACTGACAAATCAAGCAAAACGAATTCATCAGATATAAATCTGAGGACAGAGGAGAGAGTAAAGAAAGAGAGAAAGATGAAAAAGAAAGTTGCTGGTGATGAATTTGTTTCTCCGGAAACAAAGGAACCAGGTGTTGGCAATGAATCTGACTCATCAAAGTCAGACAAGCCACATTCAGGCAATGATTCTGGTATGGTAAAACCAGAAGAGTCATGTATTGAGGTAAAGAATGAGAATTCTGGTCTAACAATGGATGATGCAAATTTTCCACCATTGTTGAACAAGAATTCAAAATCACCCAAGGACCGTCAGGCTTGGGTGAATCTGTTTAAATAGAAAAACCTGACTTGCCGGAGCTCCCAGGTTGGTAAGAGTGGAGCAGGAATCGGCACATTTCTTGAGAAATTCATGAAAGTGATTTCGACTTACATGTGGTAAATCAGGGACATTAAATTGTACTTGATTTTCTACAAGTGATGTTTGTGGATTGATTTTACAAATGTTAGTTTTTACAAGTGGTTGAAGAGAACAAGGTGATGAAACCCCGAATTTGTGAAAAGACACGCAAAACTAATTTTCCGGAAAAACCATTTTGATTAAAACAAACTTAAGTGTTTTGAAATCACTATGGGAAAATGTTTTGTTGTCAGGGGGAGTTCTGATTGTTCAAGCCAAGTGAATGGAGAATTGAAGTGATTCTCATCATGTTGTCACATTTACTGTACAGCTTGTTTTCAAATTTTTCCCAGAAAATCAAAATTGAGACATATTTTGATTTTAGGGGGAGTAAAAATTTTAAAAAAATTAGAAAATTTGAAAATGTCAAAAACGTTAAAAAATGCAAAAATGAGTTTTGTTGTGAAAAAGAGGAAATGATAGTAGATCAGTTGGACTGTCACAGCATGCTAAAGAAATGGAGAGATAAAATGTGATAAGCGGTCTCACTAAAGATGTGACGATAGGCTCAGCTAGACTAGTAGATTTGCGATAACGATACAAACCTAAATGAAAAAGCCTAGTTCTAGTGGGAAACATGGTTGAAAGCATAGTACTTAGTTTTGTCCTTCTTGATTGTGTGCCTACTCAGTAATCGCTGAATGCAAAGAGCATGAAAACTGGTTAAGTTTGTGAACTTTCACAACTTTGCTGAAAAGTCGCTGTGATTGTGCATTTTATTTTGCAAAGATTTAAACTTGTCTTATTTCTTTATTTTGTTTAAGCATCGGACATCCTCTGCGTATACGTGAGTATCGACCTGGATGTTGTTGCCTAAACGTTCTGCTTTATTTTCTTTGGTGTTTCGTTTAAGCTTTGGACCTCCTCTGCGTATACGGGAGTATCGACCTGGTGGTTAAAGCCTAAACAACTTCAACTTGTTTTATTTTTCTTATTTTGTTTAAACATTGGACTTTCTCTGCGTATACGGAAGTATCGACCTGATTGTTAATGTTTAAACATTCTGCTTTGTTTTCGCACAATTCACAGTCGATAAAAGTTTAAAGGCATTGCTTGAGTTAGTGTATTGCATGATGAGGGGATATGCTGAGATCGTGGGGTCCATAAGAACTTAGTGCTATCTTAATATACCTTAAAGTATCGGTAAGCAGATTGAAAGTTTTTAGATTGAGCTTAAGAGGACAAACATATCGTCAATCAATGTGAATCGTTTAGAGCATAAAATGAAATCAAGCTTAACGGTGCTAGTGATTGGTCACATAAACTGATATGATCCTCTTACACAAACTCACAAAAATAGTATTTGTAAATATTTCTTTAATGTATTTCATTCTTTTAAAAAAAAAACCAAAAAGATTTTAGTGTGTTTTAGCATAAATTTTGAAAAATTCAAAAAGATTTTTGACAACTGATGTTGGAAAGCTGATATTCAAAATTTCAAGTGCTGAACATGATGAACAGGTTTGGGAGTGTGAGTTTAACAGAAGAATTTTGGTTTGTAAAAGAGTAGTTTGATTAGTTAATCAAGATCATTAATTTGAACTTGATGTAACTATTACTAGTAAGTTTTTCTTATTGATTTAAGTAAAAACTTACGTGTTTATGAGAATATTGTGCAGGAGATGAGCTAATCAGAGTTAAAGCCAGGGATTGATCTCAAGGTGATAGCTAATTCCAGACGGCGATCCCATCATGATGAGAGGGGGAGTTTGACGAGACTAGAGCCAAAAGAGAAGATCCTGGTATATGCTAAGAAAGAAAAGAGACTGATAAAGACTGAAGACGTTGAAGACTCGACACTTAAGACTCGTCAACATCTGAGGGGGAGTCTGTTAGTGCATACATCTGTCGACTTCGTCTTGTATCGAGTCTTGTGCGTAGAATGATAGATCAGTGCGCGTAGTTCGAGATATAGTGGTTTAGCTTGTATGAATAGGTTTCTCTTGAAAGAGAGTAGGTCAGTTTCAAGAGAAAGCAACCAAGGAGGTTTCTCTTGAACTGAGTCTTGTCACTTTCAAGAGAAACCCAGAGACTATATTAGGTGGTTCATGCATTTCATTTGTAACAGTTCGTGAATTCCATACCGAGGTGCTGCCGGTGTGAAGACTGATTGTAAACGATATTATATCAATCAAATCAGTGTTTAAAGTGATAAGCAAGCTGTTTCGACGTCAGTTTCTTATTTTCCGCATCTGAAACTGGTAAAATCTCTTCTGAACGACTCGTTTGGGTCACAAAATGATCCTACAGTTTAGTGTGCTTTATGTTCCCTTTTATGACAGTTTTGATTTCCGACACTTAGGAAAGTATTCTGGACCATTAAACCACTTTTCTGCATTATATTTAGATGTTAAAAGCTAATTTTTTGCTGAATTTGTTTATTTTCTGCAGAATTCTGCAGTTTTAGTGTGTTTTTGGCACTTTCCAGTACCTATGTCATCACTAGGAAGGCAGTTTTGTAACCTCTACTTTCCTACACACTATTCTAGTGTAACACTTGGTTCTGGGGCTCATTCTGTGTCTTAATATCATGTCTGTCTAAGTACTGAACTCCCGTCAGTACTTCTAGTTTGTCTGATAACTGTGCCAACTCCGCTCTGTGCATTAATAGAACTATATTGTGTTGCATGTAGTAGTGATAAAAGTCTTGCAACATGAAATGCCATTGTATGTATATAACAGTAATCAGAATTTCATTCGTCTTGTAAACTAAATCATGCACAGTTATTAAAGCATAGATTACTGTTTAATTATTGTACGGAATGCATGGAAAAGTGCCAGTTGTCACATTCTCCCCCCGTTAAAAGAATTTCGTCCCGAAATTCAAGCTATGCCATCGGTCGCAGGGGAGTTGTGAATCAAATGTGGACAATTAGGCTTAATTTGGTCTTCATGTTCCTAAGTAAACTCTGGGCCATGATATGAATTCCAACGAACTCTAACAAATCAATTACGACTTCTCCGTGTTTTGTGGACTTCAAGTCCGTAACCTTAACAGGTTCATTAACAAATTGGAGTTTGTCGTTGACGTGAATCTTGTTTGCGGGAAAAACAACTGTTTCTTGAGTCAGATTCTTCTAAAGGCTAGACACGTGAAACGTGTCGTGAACACTGCTAGGCTCATCTAGAAGTTTCAGCTTGTAAGCAATGGTTCTGATCCTTTCCAGGACCTCGAAAGGTCTAATATACTGTGGGTTCATCCTCCCACGCTCTCCAAATCATACCACGCCTTTCCAAGGCGAGACTTTCACTATTACCATATCTCCGAACACAAATTCCAACGGTTTCCGCCGCTTGTCGGCGTAGATTCTCTATATACCATATGATTGGCTTGTTACGATCATGTATTTAAACGATCTTTTCTGTAATTTCCTGAACCAACTCGGGGCCAGTAAATTGTTTATCTCCGGTCTCTGTCCACACAACGGGGACCGACACTTACGTTTCGTATAAAGCTTCACACAAGGTGGCCTAAACGGCGGTGTGATAAATATTATTGTAGGAAAACTCCACTAAGGGCAAGCGAGTATTCCAATTTTTCCTCAAAGTTCATCACACAAGCACGTAACATGTCCACCAAAGTCTGTATCATTTGTTTACTCTAGTCGTTCGTCTGAGGGGGGAAATGCAGTACTAAGGTTCGACCGTGACCCAAATCCCTTCTGAAACGTCTGCCATATCCTTGGCACAAAAGGACCACCTCGGTCGGACAAGATAGAATCAGGCACTCCATGACGTGCCACAACCTTTCTAGGCTAAATCTCTGCTAATTTCTTTATGCTGTCTTCCTCGCTGATCGGTGGGAAATGTGTAGTCTTGGTGTGTTGTTCAATAATCACCCAAATCATATCGTGACCTCTTTGGGTTCTTGGTAGCTTGTAATGAAATCCATTAAGATTCGTTCCCACTTCCACATGGGAATCTCAGGCTGTTGCTGCAGCCCTGATGGTTTCTGGTACTCTGTCTTAACTTCGGCACAAGACAGTTACCCACATAGGTAGCTATATCAGCTTCCGACTTGGGCCACCCATACTAATCCTTCAAGTCTTGGTACATCTTATCGGATCCAGGATGGATTGAGTACCTTGACCTATGAGCCTCGTCTCAAGATAAGCGTACGTAAATTGTCGCGAAACGAAACCCAAGGTCGTTCCGTGAAGTATAATGCTTCGTCTTCCTTAGGTAATAACTGCACTTCCATTCTACGTAACACTTCAGCTTGAAGGCTTTCTGGTTTGAGCACCTCTTGCTCAGCTTCACGAATTCGAGTAGCGGAATTCGTCTGTATGGTCATCTCTAAGGCTTGCACCCTTAGAAGCTTTGCGCGATCCTTGCGGCTCAAGGCGTCCTATTACAATGCTTGCCTTGTTCAGGTGATACTTAATCTCACAATCATACCCATTCAGTAGCTCAATCCATATTCGTTATCTCCTATTTAAGTCCTTATGATCAGAGATGTGCTGCGAACCCTTGTGATCGGTAATGATCGTGCAGTGTTTTCCTATACAAGTAATGATGCCAAATCTTCAACGCGCAATTGCTGCCCTAGTTCAAGGTCTCTTCTCATGATCCTTTAACCAACGTGATGCGTACGCGATGACTTGGTCTCGTTGTGACAACCCGTGATTTATGGCACCAAATTACGTGATTAGCAGATGATTAACGCAATAACAATTAGTGTTTACAGAGCAGGTTGACTTAATTAGGCCTTTGGAGTGCCCAGGAACGTTCATTCAGCTTTACAGTGCGCGAATGATGATTTGCGGAGAAACATGCTAAACGTTAAGCGATAACGAAATGAAACCGTACAAAATATTGACAACGCCGACAAATACGGATTTTCTATGAAAATTTTATATTCATGAAATTAATTTTGTGAATATATTTCGTACTTTCATACGCCACAAAACGCAGACGCGAACGAGAAACACGGAAACGGTAACGCACCGACAATCAACGACGGAACTGACGCACCGGACTCGAATTTCATCGCGATATTGATACATTATGATATATTTGGCTTCGTTTTCGAATTTTAATATACGCAGTTGAAATCGGATCGGAAAACGGATCAGGAACGGCAAACGAGGCATTTACGTGATTTTAACAAAACCGTCGAACGCACGCGATTAATAACGATTATCGACGCCATTTTTACATATTTTGAACTAAAATATCAAATTATGACGTTTCACGACGCGCGGGAGCGAAAACGGACCCTGTGGAGAATTACGGGCCGCTTAAACACGAAGATTGAGCTTGTGGGCCTTGGGCCCAAGCCCAAACCCCACAAGCCTAAACCTGCACATAGCACATTAGATCTTATAAGATCCCTACTAAATATTACCAAATCTATTAAAAATACTAGAAATCTCTATTAAATTTTTTGCATAGATTGTTATAAGATCTCTATGGATCTTTACACTCAGAACAAAAGGGATTCACATTAGACATTACACACTTGAATGATTATAAAAGCATTGCCAGTCTCCTCCCATCTCCATAAACAAAACTCAAACCAAACACACAGACTATAAGTCTGTCTCTTTCCCCCCTCGATTACATGCTTACTCACACAACATTCAATCGCATATACACACACTCGATCTCTCTCATCTCCCTCAATTCCGGTCGTCGGAATCAGGCAGCGGTACCCCCCCTTTTTTCCTTCCTTCGATCCGTGTAACGACCACATGGTATGTTTAGCGTAAGGAGGGTTAGGACGTACAGATCATGTGAGTGAGTAGGCGGGAACTGAAGGCCATTAATTCTCAGTGTAGGACCGAGGGACAGTAGCGGACCTCGGGGTGACTTGGTACCCGACGTAAAAATCTGCTAGGTTTGAGTCTTCCTACTGCACTTCACACATATCAATGGCCTTGCAAACCATTGGTGATCTCTTTATTTCCTTATTTGCTACATACCAGGGATTTTATACTTACAAAAAAAAAATACTTGTTCATACAAATTAAATACCATGTTTTATACAAAATTCAAAGCATAGGATTATGCGGGTATGGAGTCAAAGTCAGGGTGGGCATTGACGGTTATACGAACATTACAAATACAAGACTTTACCAATACATGGTTTTTATGAACATACTGTGTTACAAACACAACGTTTCCATATAACTTGGCAAGAAAATGATTTTTAAATTTGTTTTCTCAACAATAGTTCAAAAACCGGTTACTCCAAAGATTTATTTCAAATCTTTCACAACTCAAAAGATTTATTTCAAATCTTTTACAATCAAACTATGAACTCGCTCAACTTTATGTTGATTTTTCGCATGTTTCTTTCTCGGGTTGCATTTTAAGACAAGGCACGGTTGGAATAGGAGAACCATGAAGAGTCGAGTACTTAATGGGCGTTCGCATTCTAAAAGTCTTTGTTTAATTGCTTCCGCTGTGCAATGAAGATACCAGTCCGGTCACGCCAGCTCTGATAATTTCGGGGTGTGACAGATTGGTATCAGAGCTATAGGTTACAGCGAATAAGATTTTCTGCAAGAATACCTAGGCTCTAACCTCACTTTTCTCTGGGACTTAGACTATTAAGATGTTGAATACATACAGAACGCCTAGTACTCGAATATTGTCTCCAACCGTTGCCGAAAAACAAACAGTCAAAATTTTGTTTTCAAACATACGCTATTGTGATGTTTTATACACGGTACACAAAACAATTACATACAGTACACAACACTCTGAGAGTTTAGGAAACATGCATTTAAGACCTTCGGAAAAGGGAATTCAGCCGGGTGGCTGGATCTGGTCGGGAGACTAGGAGATTCAGTCTGAGAGGCTGGGAAGGTAGTCTGAGAGACTAGGAGATTCAGTCTGAGAGGCTGGGAGGATAGTCTAGTGGGACTAGGAGATTCAGTCTGAGAGGCTGGGAGGATAGTCTAGTGGGACTAGGAAGTTCAGTCTGAGAGGCTAGGAGGATAGACTAGTGGGACTAGGGGAATTACTTGATTGCTTATTGGTGACTAACATGTTTATTTGATTATATGATTGATTATTTGTGCATGTGTGTGTTTATTAAAGGTCATCACGTAGGAACCGCGAATATTAACTCGGGCACACACTGTTATCCATATTGTCTATAATATTTAACTTCCCGAGCAGGCAGCCTACGCATAACAAAACGCTAGCGCATGAGAATACATGGAACTCAATTTCTACGTCAACGGATGTCGGGGTACACCACCTTCTACGCGGCACACAACGCTAGTGCACAGGTATATGTGAAACTTAAGCTATACATCAACGGAGGTTGAAGTATGACACATACGATTATCGAGGCGAGGCCTTTGAGAAGGAACGATGACGCAATTTAACGACGACGCTAGATTCCTGTCAGCAGGAGAACTAACGATCAGGAAACGACAACTTGTCACGCGATCCTGCAACGGAACGAATCACGCCAGGGAGAAGACGAATGTCTCCGCATTTCCCCCCTACCTAATTAATAACGAGTACGCTATGTTCGACATTCCATGGTAATGCCACTTAACAACCGGATATCACATGCAACCCCGGGTAAAGTCCTCAAAATTTCTTTTATTGAAATTTCGACTTTTACATTTACTGAGTAGATTTTCGTATCTCTACTCCTCTTAAGGGTCATTGTATCATGATCATTTCTTTACAAGTTACATACATGGTTTCTCGTTGTGACCATGCCGAAAGTTTTCTTGTCGATACATATGTTTATTGTCGGATTGCGCTAAAACCAAGTTCGACTGTTTGAACTTGTCCATTACACATATTCACTTCAGAACATCATATGATGTATTGGGAGCATCATATTCAAAATCCGTTTTAACAAGTGTTCCAATTGTTCCGAGTCGAAGTAAACTTGTTTGGCAGTCGACTCCATTAAATTGTTTGTTGATTTCGACACCTTGTGGTGGTATTTTCACTTATTTGAACCTTGCGCTAAACTCGTTTACATATCTTGTGCACGGATTTAATTATTTATTTATTGATTCAGATTAAATCCGCTTTGATTTATCACATTAAAGCAGTCTTAACACAATCGTGTGTTAAGACGATGGTACACAAATTCATTCTATATTCCGGTGTACCTACTAACGTTTCTTTCATTATCGATCGAAAGTCTTACGATATTCATTGCTCCTTCCGCTTCGATCGAAACAGTAATTCTTTGGTGTTCCATCTTCAATTGAAAATTCTTTGATGTTTGTTTGGAACAAACATTCATATTTACTTCATTACGCTTTCAATTGACTTCAAACACGGTGAATTTGTTTGATCACCGCTATTATTGAATTGTTTCAATCACTACGACACCTTGCGGTGTCAGTACAAACTTGTAGCTTGGGCTAATCATGATTGAGCGTTTCATACAAAACACAGGTGATACTTGTTCGATCACCCCTATTATTAAATTGTTTCATTCATTGCGGCACCTTGTGGCGCTGGTATAACTTGCAGCTTGTGCTGATCATGATCGAGCGTTTCATGCAAACTAGTACATTTGAGATTGTTGATTCTAAGTTCATCCAGTGGATGTTATTGCTTCTAGAACTCATTTACATGTTATAAACGTTCATATAGAATTCGATTGGTCGAAGTTCCTATTCATTATTGAATCCTTGTTAACTTGGTCACGATAGTGACGGTATCTATACATCTTGTTTCCTTTAACATCAACTTTTGGAAACACATCCCTTTTAAACCTTTGGGTTCTTATTATTGAGGAATGTCATTAAATTCACATGATTCGAATAAGTCTTGTTTTGATTACGCGGTCATTCACTTTGTTATTATTCGGGCTTACCTGCGAACAACACAATTCCGAGGAGATAACATAGTCTAAATTTCGAGGATGAAATTTCTGTAACAGGGGGAGAATATGACAACCCGTGATTTACGGCACCAAATTACGTGATTAGCAGATGATTAACGCAATAATAATTAGTGTTTACAAAGCAGGTTGACTTAATTAGGCCTTTGGAGTGCCCAGGAACGTTCATTCAGCTTTACAGTGCGCGAACGATGATTTGCGGAGAAACATGCTAAACGTTAAGCGATAACGAAACGAAACCGTACAAAATACTGACAACGCCGACAAATACGGATTTTCTATGAAAATTTTATATTCATGAAATTAATTTTGTGAATATATCGTACTTTCATACGCCACAAAATGCAGACGCGAACGAGAAACACGGAAACGGTAACGCACCGACAATCAAAGACAGAACTGACGCACCGGACTCGAATTCCGTCGCGATATTGATACATTATGATATATTTGGCTTCGTTTTCGAATTTTAATATACGCAGTTGAAATCGGATCGGAAAACGGATCAGGAACGGCAAACGAGACATTTACGCGATTTTAACGAAACCGTCGAACGCACGCGATTAATAACGATTATCGACGCTATATTTACATATTTTGAACTAAAATATCGAATTATGACTTTTCACGACGCGCGGGAGCGAAAACGGACCCTGTGGAGAATTACGGCCCGCTTAAACACGAAGATTGAGCTTGTGGGCCTTGGGCCCAAGCCCAAAACCCACAAGCCTAAACCTGCACATAGCACATTAGATCTTATAAGATCCCTACTAAATATTACCAAATCTATTAAAAATCCTAGAAATTTCTATTAAATCTTTTGCATAGATTGTTATAAGATCTCTGTGGATCTTTACACTCAGAACAAAAGGGATTCACATTAGTCATTACACACTTGAATGATTATAAAAGCATTACCAGTCTCCTTCCATCTCCACAAACAAAACTCAAACCAAACACACAGACTATAAGTCTGTCTCTTTCCCCCCTCGATTACATGCTTACCCACACAACATTCAATCGCATATACACACACTCGATCTCTCTCATCTCCCTCAATTCCGGTCGCCGGAATCAGGCAGCGGTACCCCCCCTTTTTTCCTTCCTTCGATCCGTGTAACGACCACCACCACCACAGTCCGGTGGTGGTGCGGCGGTGCGACAACCGAGAGAGAGATTCGGAGGAGAGAGAGAGACTCGGGAGGAGAGAGAGAGAGGAGCCGGAGAAAGAGAGAGAAGAAGAGGAGCGGCGCCACCGCTCACGGCGGCGGCAGTGGCAGCAGCGGCGGCGGTTCTTGCTTGGTCTGGTGTGTTTCACGGTAAAACCCCCTATCTGTTTACTTCTTTTTTTTTTAAAAAGACTGAAGACCGATGATGATGATGATTCGGTTCAAGTTCGGGTGATTTAGGTTCACTCCTTCAGATTCACGGTTTACACGGGTCAGCGGCGGTCCGAGACTCGGACCGGCGGTCCTTGTCTCGGCCCGGCGGTCTTCGCTTTGGTCCAACCGACTTCCGGTAAACCAACCCCTGGTCCTTCATTTTATTCCGTTTCTTTTTTTATGATGATAATGAACGGTTGTTTGGGTTTCGGGTTTCACTCGGTTCAGGTTTTTGGTTCGAGTCAACTCAGTCAACAAATCGGTTCGGATTCGGTTAAACTCAGTCAATCAGCAGCTTCGTGACGGGTTCGGGTCTCGACTCAGTCCAACTCGGTCCGACTCAGCTTGACTCGGTCCAACTCGGCTTGACCCGGTTCATCTCGCCTCAACTCAGTCAACAAGAGCTGACCCGGTCAACTCAGTTGACCCGGTCAACTCAGTTGACCCGGTCAACTCAGTTGACCCGGTCAACTCAGTTGACCCGGTCAACTCAGTTGACCCGGTCAACTCAGTTAGGCGGTTCAACGACTCGACGCGAAAGACTCGGTAAAAGTTTAGAACGAATATTATTTACACTAATTTTAAGATTTTTATTAATGTCGTGAACGAGCTCGAACTGATTCGTATTGATTATGGTTTACATTTTATACATATGATGAAAATTAACATATTGATATTGATATCGAGTATATTGTTGATTGAATTTCGATAAAATAACAACGACTTGTGTCGTCAGATCATGTTTAGCGTAAGGAGGGTTAGGACGTACAGATCATGTGAGTGAGTAGGCGGGAACTGAAGGCCATTAATCCTCAGTGTAGGACCGAGGGACAGAAGCGGTAGATCTATCTGGGTGTAGCGAGCCCAGCCCCAGCCCCAACAGTGCGGACCTCGGGGTGACTTGGTACCCGACACAAAAAACTGCTAGGTTTGAGTCTTCCTACTGCACTTCACACATATTAATGGCCTTGCAAACCATTGGTGATCTCTTTATTTCCTTATTTGCTACATACCAGGGATTTTATACTTACAAAAAAAAAATACTTGTTCATACAAATTAAATACCATGTTTTATACAAAATTCAAAGCATAGGATTATGCGGGTATGGAGTCAAAGTCAGGGTGGGCATTGACGGTTATACGAACATTACAAATACAAGACTTTACCAATACATGGTTTTTATGAACATACTGTGTTACAAACACAACGTTTCCATATAACTTGGCAAGAAAATGATTTTTAAATTCGTTTTCTCAACAATACTTCAAAAACCGGTTACTCCAAAGATTTATTTCAAATCTTTCACAACTCAAAAGATTTATTTCAAATCTTTTACAATCAAACTATGAACTCGCTCAACTTTATGTTGATTTTTTGCATGTTTCTTTCTCAGGTTGCATTTTAAGACAAGGCACGGTTGGAATAGGAGAACCATGAAGAGTCGAGTACTTAATGGGCGTTCGCATTCTAAAAGTCTTTGTTTAATTGCTTCCGCTGTGCAATAAAGATACCAGTCCGGTCACGCCAGCTCTGATAATTTCGGGGTGTGACACTCGTTGCATCAACACGCAATCGACACCTTGTCGAGAAACGTCACAAAAACTGCAATTCTATTGGTACTGTCAGGTGAAGGAAAGATAGGTATCGTCTGGGGTGGAGTTGTTAGTGGTTGTGGAATCCTTGAAAAGTTTTCTAGGAGTCTTCTGATACAGCCTACAATCCCCAAAAATTCTTAGTTGTGTCTTTGGGACTCCTTAGTTCTTGGTTGCAGGGTCCACATGAATCTCGTTCTTATTCACCACGTGACCTAAGAATCTTGCCTCGCGAATCCAAGGTTCGCACTTCGACATCTTAGCACACAACTGTTCCTTCTCCAAGAGTCCCAAGATAAATTGTAGATGTTGCTCATGACCTTCCTTGGCCTTTGCGCACATAAGAATGTAGCCAATAAATATAATCACGATGTTATCCAGGTACGGCTTACACACCTAATTCATGAGGCCCATGAATACTGCCGGTGCATTTGCTAATCCAAGCGGTCTAACAAGGAATCTCGTAATACTCAAAGAGAATCCTAAAGGTCGTTTTAGGGATACTTCCTTCTTGTACTCGCAGTTGAGGACATCCTTACCTCAAGTCGATCTTCGAGTAGTAACTAGAACCTTGTAATTGGTTGAACTAGTCATCAATCCTTGGCAAAGGATACCGGTCCTTGATATCCAATTCTCTGAAGTTGATGCAAAACGGAAACTGCAAACTTTCTTCTCGTGTCCTCAGCTAGTGATACCCTGCCCTTAAGTGCACCTTGGAATAGTAGTTGGGACCTTGCAGTTGGTCGATAAGTTATCGATTCTCGGTAAGGGGTACCGATTCTTGATGGTTAGCTGTCTATCTCCCTGTAACCTATGCGTAATACTTTTTCCACATTAATTCTTCTGAGTTCCTCTCAGATTAGGCTGTGTACACGTGTAAAAACTGTCATCCTACTTCCTAACGAATAACACCAGGGGCTTTCCATGGTGAGAATCTCGGCCTGGTAGATTTCCTTTGCCTAGCAGATCTTGCAGTTGCATCGGAGGCTCCTGTATCTCGGACGGAGCTAGTCGGTAAGGCACCATCCGTCATTGGTGCCTCTCCTGGCACTAGGTTTATCCTAAACTCCTCTTGTCGCTATAGAGGTAACCCAGACAAGTCTTTGGGAAAGGCTTCTGGTAATTCCTTCACAGCGGGGATGTCTTCTGGATTTGGCTTCTTGGTCTCTTTATTGACAACATGAGCAAGGAAGGCTATGCAGCCTATTCAGAGGTGCTTCTGTGTCTCTATGGCCAATGTGAGATGTCGCAAATCCACCGCCTTATGGAGCCTAGTTCCCTCGCAACTAATGCAAGGAGGATGTGTACTATAAGTGTCTCATCATTCGCAAGAGGGATGCGAATGACTTTCCTTATGACGAACAACTTCAGCTCTATACTTGGATATCCAATCCAAGCTGGCTACAATATCATGACTTCCCAAGTCAACGGTAATAGAAGGTTCCTGCCTTCTAAGTTCCAAAAGACAATCTTTAATCGCCTTGTCTGCTTTAACTAACCTTCTATTTGCCAATTCTAAAGAATACGGGGCTTCTATCCTACTTGAAACTAGGCTAAGTAGGTTCTTAATTCCTAAGGATACAAGGTTAAAGTCGCCGCCAGTATCAATCAAAAATGGATGCATAGAGTTGGTTAATAGGGAACGTACCCGTAATCGCATTTGGATCCTGGCGTGCTTCACGAGCTCCGATCGTGAAGACCCTTCCTCGCGTGGTTCTTCCTAGGGCAACATTTCCTAAAGTGCCCCACGTCCCCACATTTGAAGCAACCTGGAACTCTTTCATTATCATTCCTGTCTTGGTTGCAGTCATCAATTCCTCCTTGTTTGGGATACTTCGCCCAACCGCCATCTTTGCTATGTCCTTTTTTTCAACACCTATCGCACTTAGGCCTCAGACATCGACCTTCATGGTGAAACTTGCACTCATCACATCTCGGCTAAGTCCCCAAGTAAACCTTACCACCAGCCTTATTGGTGGCTCCACAAGCTCGCATGCCACAAGGCGGGTCCACTTCCCTTCTTTTGTTTGCTTTAGAGCTCTCTTAACTGACTTGGGTGCCTACCTTTAGGTTCAAAGACTTTCTTTTGTTATTTTCCGAAGAATCCACGTGAGTCTCCTTCTTGTTTGCCTCGGATCAGGTAAACTTTCCCATACAAAGGGCTTCTTTAGTAAGTGCGACACTCAAATCGATAGCCATTGTGATGGTTGGAGGCTTTGAGGCAGTAACCATGCTCAGGATTTGAGGTGCAAGTCCCCAAATGAGTCGCTCTATCCTCTTGAATTCCGGCTCGACTAAGTAGGGAACAACCCTAGACAAGTCGTGAAAGCGTTGAACGTACTCAGAAATCTTCGGCCCTTCCATTTTCAAATTCCAGAACTCAGTCTCAAGCTTCTGAATCTCGCCCCTAGCGTAGTATTTCTTCCGCATCAATTCCTTGAGCTAGTCCCAACTCAGTGCATAAGCAGTAACTTCACCAAGGGTCTGAACCCGAACGTTCCACCAGGAGAGTGCGCCATCCAAAAACAACCCTGAGGTATAGGTAACTCTGTGCTCAGGCGAACATTTACTCATTCTCAAAACGGAGTCAGTCTTTTCTGCCCAACGAACAAAAACAACGGCATCTCCTATGCCATCAAAATTCAATGGTTTGCAGTCCATGAACTGTTTATAGGTGCAGCCAGTTGGAGGGTGGTTACTTTCGGAAGTGCCACCGCTGTGTTCAGAGCGGAGGGCTTCATGTTGCGCTATAGCTTGGGAAATGCGCTCATTGAGTTCATCCTTAGTTAATGTAATGGTATCCGTGTCACGTCTGGGTGGCATTTTCTTCTGTCAAAAGGTATGGGGTAGGTTAGACAACATTCCATAATTGTCTATGAGGTACATATTACCACAAGCAAACATGTAATCCCCCAATATCACATGCATATATAATCAACAATGTATAAGTAAGGAAACAAGCACTAAGCTTTCATATATGCTTGACAACTTGACTTATTATTCGTAACAGGGAAAACAAAATGAACTCGAGGTAACATCACCTCGGTCCTACAAGTTCCATAATATGAAAGTGGTAGTTATTTTCCTTCTACATTGGTTTTCTTAGGTCTTTAGCTTCAGTAAGACGGGTATGCTTCCCAAGAGATGGGGGTCGTGCACTTCTACCAAATATAGGGGTGATAGAGAGTGTATAGTTACTGATCCTTTCCCGAGTGTTAGCCATCTTCACTTTCTTAGATATCGGTTCCCAAACGACTCGTGTACGGGTTGAAGTGTCAGACACAAAGTAGGCAAAGACAGGTTTCCTACTTTGTAGAGTGCTATAGCAACTATCTAGGTATTACTCTACTAGATGAAGGTGTGAACACTTAGAAATTTTTGGATGAATGGTGATCATTAGCCTGACCCGCAGAGTCCACCAGGATTTCCATGCACTACACGTTGTTATTACGTGGGCCCCCGTAATAATAAATTGTCTTGCACGGTCACCCCAACTTTCCCTCGTTTCAAGCAGATGATCGACCACAGAGGGGACACTGCTGTCCTTATACCTCCGACATAGAAAGGACCATTGCGGTGGTCCACGCGCTATCATTCGTTATCGTCACACGCGATTAGGCACGATGCTTAGATGTAATAGGAATAAGGGGAATTCCTAGTAGTTGGAGGGGCACCTTCAAGATGAGTACTTAATCTTCCTTGACTGGATGAGAGTGTCATCAATCTTGTTTCACAAAAGCCACAGGGACCTCGTCCTGCTGATAAGGTTGTTATCCAAGGTTGCCTCCTCCGCCTCGCCGTCATTCCCGTAGTCAGGCACCTTCACCTTTGAGAGGGAAGAACAACCATCTTCTATGGAAACCAGCTCAGGATCTCGTTGGGTAATCACTCCAGCCATGAGCTTCCAATAAACGTGAGGTCGATAGTCTCATCGTGCGAGTCAAGAACAATAATGGGGTTCGGAGTCGATGGTATTTCGTTCACGTCAATAATTGTTTCGTACATTTATACGTATATATATTAATGAATAAGTATGTCACTTAATATAAACAGGCAAATAAATGCATCATGTCACATATAACTCTCGTTTGTCCTTTCAGGGGGGGGGGGGTCATTTTGTCTTTGGCAAGTCTATCTCACATAGACTATGCCTTAATTGGCACTTTAATTTAGGGCATTCTCCTCGCTACTAATGTCCTTGCCTTGTCTTTTCTTTGAAAAATGTTTGACTCATGGATCTTGGCGCTTTCGTAAATGCAATGAAAAATCCTTTTTGTGAAAATATTTTCGTGAGAGTGTCCCTAGTGATTGTATTCTAGACTCGAGAAGGAATCCTAGTTCACTACAATCGAAGCTCTGATACCAAACTGTCACACCCTGACTTTAGCGGAAGCGTATGATGTGTGACTTGTTCAATATCATTGCATTCAATCATAATAAACAACTATATGATCAAAACGATATTCATCCATTCACTAAGTTTAAATTATTACAAACGCCAGTCATTTAATTTCAACCAACACAACCTTTGACTAAGTTACAAACCAACAAAAGTGGATGACATCTAAACTTGTTATTCATATCCCAAAACAACACCAGTGCCCAAGATCCAACTTGTTTCCTGAAATACATGTAATTTTGAAAACATCAACAAAAGTTGAGCGAGTTCATGCGTTTTGTATGAGTACTGGTAAACCTGTAAACATTTGAGAGACTCCTTTGAAAACAGGTATGAAAAGCATCTATGAACAGATCAAATTAATGTTTTGCAAGGACATTAATGTATGTGAAGACATAGGGAGCACTCAATATGAGTAGGCTTATACCCTCGTCGAATTCCCTCGACTGTGTCGAATTTCCCCTCGACTGTGTCAAATTCACCTTGACTGTGTCAAATTCCCTTGACCGTATCAAATCACCTTGACTGTGTTAAATCACCCTTGACTGTTGTTGAATCTCCTCGACTGGGACACCAAAGCACTCAAGTGGTCACATAAGGACCATGAGTGGGGCTCGGCCGTACCCGTTAGATCTAACCTTCGTCCATATTTCTTATGAGAGTTAATGCATTTCAAATTCAATCTATGATCACATGATCTAATAGTTCATTTCATAGCCAAATCATACCATTTAAACATTCGTAACATGTATTCCACCCTTGAGAGTTATAAGACCTAAAACAGTTAAGAGAAAAGGGGGACATGAACTCACAAGTTTGCGTCCAGCTATCTCGTATGCTCAAAGGTCCTTCTATGAGTCGTACAACTACCTACACATGTGCCATGTTTTATTAGACGCTTAGGTCGTGTGACGACTCTTTGTCTTAGTTGTTCATTAAGACTTGTTTTGGAAATCTTGGTGTATTCTGAGTTACATCACTCATGTATATTATAATATTCCAAAGTATATAATCTTGGTGTAACCTCTACTTTCCTACACACTATTCTAGTGTAACACTTGTTTCTGGGGCTCATTCTGTGTCTTAATATCATGTCTGTCTAAGTACTAAACTCCCGTCAGTACTTCTAGTTTGTCTGATAACTGTGCCAACTCTGCTCTGTGCATTAATAGAACTATATTATGTTGCATGTAGTAGTGATAAAAGTCTTGCAACATGAAATGCCATTGTATGTATATAACAGTAATCATAATTTCATTCGTCTTGTAAACTAAATCATGCACGGTTATTAAAGCACAGATTACTGTTTAATTATTGTACGGAATGCATGGAAAAGTGCCAGTTGTCACAACGCATGTGCGTCGACTTTAAAGATCTTAACAAAGCCTGTCCCAAAGACTGTTATGCCCTCCCCGAGATAGACAAAAAAGTCGATTCCCTGGCGTCATTTCAATGGAAATGTTTCTTGGATTGCTACAAGGGATATCACCAAGTGCAAATGAAAGAGGATGGTGAAGACAAAACGGCGTTTCTCACGGATAAAGGTATTTTTTTGTTATACAAAAATGCCTTTCGGTCTTCGAAATGCGGGCGCCACTTATCAACGTCTGATGGACAAAGACTTCGGAGTAGATATTGGGGTAACAGTAAAAGTATACATGGACGACCTCGTCATCATGAGTCGGAGGAAGAATCCATGCTGGCAAACATCCAGGGCACATTTGATTCCCTGCGCAGCGTCAACCTAAAACTGAACCCGGTGAAATGTCCATTCGGGATGGAAGAAGGTAAATTCCTAGGGTTATTGTCACTAGAGACGGTTTTAAGGTTAACCCAGAAAAAGTGGAAGCCATTCAACTCATGCCGTCACCAGCGTCCATTAAAGAAATGCAGCACCTAGCCGGGCGGCTTGCAGCGCTCAATAGGTTCCTGGAAAACCATGCGGCCAAATCCTACCCGTTCATCAGCACCTTACACAACTGCGTTAAAAAGAGCCAGTTCCAATGGACACAAGAAGCAGAGAAGGCCTTCCAGCAAATGAAGGAATGTTTAATCCAGCTGCCAACCTTGACAGCTCCATGAAAAGAGGAACCAGTAATCCTGTACCTCTCCGCCGTAGAAGTCGCAGTTGGTGTAGTCCTAATGGTTGAAAGGGAAGGGGTTCAAACCCTAATCTATTACATCAGCAAAGTGCTAACCGGTCCAGAAACACGCAATTCCATAATGGAAAAACTCGTCCTTGCATTGGTTTACGCATCATGTAGGCTACGACGATATTTTTCTAGCCACGTTATCACCGTCCTTACAAATTATCATCTAGGGCAAATTCTGTCTAAACCGGATGTTGCGGGACGGTTGGCCAAGTGGGCTATCGAGTTAGGAGGATACAATATCCTGTACAAACCTCGACTAGATATTAAGGGACAAGTCTTGGCGGACTTTGTTACCGAAGTCCCCATTGACAAAATCCAGGAATGCGAGGCATTCCAAAATCCTACCCTAGTCTTCGACGACAGGGCTTGGACATTACATACAGATGGCGCCTCAAACGACGATGGTGTAGGCGCAGGCCTTCGCCTCGTTAGCCCTGACAATCATGAGCTCACATACGCAATTCGTCTGGATTTCAAAAGTACTAACAACGAGGCGGAGTACGAAGCATTTCTTGCAGGCCTTCGCCTGGCACTCAAAATGGGAGCAAAGAACCTCTAAGCGCATGTAGATTCCAAATTAGTAGCAGAGAAAGTCAACGGTCATTACGACGCTAAAGGCGAAGCCATGGCACTATACTTGGAACAAGCAAGAATCCTTATCAACCAGTTTCAAACCTTCAAGATATTCCACATAAACAGAAGTGAAAACAAACATGCAGACGCGCTAAGCAAATTGGCTGCTACAAGCTTTAAACACCTGGCGAAAGAAGTCCGCATCGAGGTATTATCTAATCCATCTGTCCCCTTAAGACAAGTGAACATCATAGAGGTCGGAAATCCATCCTGGATGTCCCCAATCATTACATACCTGCAACATGAAATCCTTCCAGAAGGGAAAGCAGAAGCCAGGAAACTTCAGCACAAGGCATTAAACTATGAAATGGCAGACGGTATCTTGTACCACAAATCATTCATGGGTCCTCTCCTGCGTTGTGTAGATAAAACCGACGCACAATATATGGTCCGCGAAATTCATGAGGGACTATGTGGAATCCACGCAGGCTCGCGCATGGTGGTGGCGAAAATCATGAACGCAGGCTACTACTGGCCAGGAATGCACATAGACGCAGTAGAGCTATTGCGCAAGTGCGCGGCATGTCAGCGCCATGCCCCAAAGACACCCCGCCCGAAGAATCCTCTAGTCCCAGTCACTTCAGCTTGTCCTTTTCAACAATGGGGCATTGATCTAGTCGGCCCTTTCCCAGATGCGCCTGGCGCGATCAAGTTCATAGTAGTCGCGGTAGACTACTTTATTAAGTGGGTAGAAGCAAAAGCCCTCGCGTCAACTACTGCAATGGTGATCCGGAAGTTCATATGGGAACACATCATTTGCCGATTTGGATTACCATTACGCATCATTTCTGATAACGGGACAAACTTCGCATCAGAAGACTTACAAAAATGGTTCAAAGAAATGAACATAGAACACAGCTTCGCTTCCGTGGCACACCCACAAGCGAATGGGCAAGTAGAGAGCGTAAACGAGAAGATAGTGGATGGCATCAAGGCTAGGCTTGGAACCGCGCACGGAGGGTGGGTAGACGAACTCCCAAGCATTCTACGGGCGCATCGCACAATGCCCAAAACCAGTACAGGCGAAACTCCATTCAGCCTAGTTTATGGCTCAGAAGCGGTTATTCCTGCAGAGGTCGGCCTTCCATCACCATGAATGATCGCCATGGAAAAACAAGATAACGAGCGAGAACGAAGAATTGACCTGGACCTCCTTGAAGAAAGGCACGAAAACGCAGCCATCAATGAAGCCATGTACAAATCAAAGCTCGAAAAATATTATAATGCTCGAGTGTGCGTGTGCACCTTTGTTCTCGGTGATTTTGTACTTCGAGACAATGAGGCCTCCAATGCTGAGAAACAGGGAAAACTCGCACCAAAATAGGAAGGTCCATATATCATTCATGAAGTCTTAGGCAAAGGCGCATATACTCTCAAAAGACTCAATGGAACGGCAGTCTCACGCACTTTGAACGCGCAACAGTTGCGCAGATGCTATATGTAGCAGGCCTATTCATCTCACACAATAGTCCATGCTTGCGCAGGTAAAATAATTATTTTAAATTATTTTATCTGTATTAACTGGCCCTCGCACCTTATCTAATCAATACAAAGTTTCTATTCCCATTACTTTCTTATGTTTATTACAAAATGCATGTAATTCCTTTTGGTAAGCGCGAAAACACCATGGTAATATATAACAAGTCTCATGAACAGTCCACGGATACGAGTCCTATCCAGACTAACGTTCACACATGAGCTTCCTACCATCTTTATTCGCTTTACCTAGACAAAGTAATTATACACATGCAAGACATTGTAATTCAAACACACCTTATATTTAATCAATTGCGCACCACGCGCAATAACAAAAAACCCATATGCACAGCAGTGCATCAAAAAAGTTACTTGTGCAACAAAGCACATTAACAAAATATACAAAGCACAACAGTGTATCAAAACAGTAGTTACAAAATAGACAGACTAAACACCCGGAAACATGGCTAACACCTCTATAGAGGTATGTAGTTCTTCACCATACCATTCCAGAGGATGAGGATCGACGATCCACTCGTTGCCACCACCCACAGTAGATGCCATCTGAGTTCCGGCCAGGGTTACAGAATGCCAATCATGTCACACCCTGGCTTTTGCGGAAGCGTAGGTTAATTTGGTGTGACTTCTTAATACCATAGCTTAATCACAACAAAGCTATATGAAAATAAAACCATGCAGATCATCCATTGTTTTAAGTTTGAAAAGTCAAATACCACAACATTGTCTTAAGGCGTTGACACATGCAACGGAAATTACAACCTAATAACATAAAAACATTGTTTGAAAGACCAACCACAAACTTAAGATAGACGTAGTTTAAGAATTGTGACTCGTCCAGGTAAAAGCCACAACCCCTAAACTTGGATGATCACATAACTCTAACGCAGCGTGAAACGTAGCATACCGTGCCAGATCCTTAGTTCCCTGAAATACATGTAAGTTGGAAAAATCAACATAAAGTTGAGCGAGTTCATGTGTAACTGAGTAAGTAAAACCTTTGTAAGTATAAAAATCCCTGGTATGTAGCAAATAAGGAAAAAGAGATCACCAATGGTTTGCAAGGCCATTGATATGTGTGAAGTGCAAGTAGGAAGACTCAAACCTAGCGGATTTTGCGTTGGGCACAAAGTCACCCCGAGGTCCGTTCTGTTGGGCCTGGGGCTGGGCTCGCTACACCCAGATAGATCTACCGCTACTGTCCCTCGGTCCTACAATGAGGATTAATGGCCTCAAGTTGCGCCTACCCACTCACATGATCTAAGTAGTAACCCTCCTTACGCTAACCATACCATGTAAAAAGTATTCGTAATCATAGTAACATGTATTTCACCCCCGCAGTTTAAAACTGAAAACAGTTAAGAGAAAAGGGGGACATGAACTCACTGTAGTGCGTCCTCGATAACAGCAACTCAAAACTCGGTCTGCAACACGACACCTACACGTACTTATATCTATTAGACGAACGGGCCGTGCCTTGGCTTAGTATTTAGGGTTTTGAGTTACGTTTCTTAATGTTATGCTTTGTCAAAATAATAATAATTATTTTGACTTAAACGAAGAATAGTTAGGTAACTATTCCGTATTCACACTTTTCAAGTATCATGTATTCGGTGACTTAGAGTAATGACGATATATATATATATATATATATATATATATATATTTAAGTCTCATTTCCGACACTTTGATGTTTGGTGTCAAAACTCATGGCGAGGTTTACTTCTGAGAAATAAAGTAAAACATATTCGTTAGAAAAAATAATTTTTCTAAGTCTTGGGATTTTTAGAAAAATTCGCCAGAGTTTCCCCTAAAAACGGGGGTGCCCGTGCTAATACGCACATCTTTTTCTTTTTGAAATCAAACCATGATCATCAACAATCCACCCTTACATTCTGTCACGCAAAATACTACCTTTGTCGTTTCAGTTTTAATATATGAAAACTGGACTGTTTTCGGACTTTTAAATAAAATAGTTAACTTATTCCAAAAATTCCCAATTTTTTACAGAACGTCTTAATCGAACCAAAAATTATTGTGTAAAAATATCGGGGTCCAGTTCATTATCAGTAATTTATAGAAAATCGTTTACCGGACTGCAATCAGATTTGTTACATTCTGATTGCAGTCTACGGAATAATTTTTTTAAAATTCCTCGCAAGTCCGTTTGACGAATTTCCAGTTGGAGGGTCACAAATACATCAGTGACCATCTATGGTATGAATTCTAGGGGCTGGTTCTATTCAGGTTTCAAGTTGTGACTGAAAACGTATAGCCCATTTTACTGCAGTAAAACTCAGCCTAAGCCGCTGTCATGAAAACAGACTTTTAAAATAGTAAACGACCTCAAAAAAATATGATTCCAGCGCCATTTTCTTCTTTTTTCGAAAATACACAATTTAGGCTTCAGAAATTCCGTTTTTCGATTTATTAAAGTCAGTTTACAGCCTGTTGAAGACGGCTGAAAAAGTACATCAGCATGTTATTTTAAAGTTTAAATGTTATCAAACCGTATCAATAAGTGTCCGAACCACGGGTTTTTCAAAAGTTCGACGATCAAACATCATATATGTATTAACCAACCCTAAACCAATAAGTTTTCATCTTTCAAGTAAACTTATATATGTAAACTTCATATGAACTTTCATGTACATTCTTGTTCTTGTCATTTTAGTGATTTAAACATACTACACCCTTTGATTATAAAAACAAGATTAACAAGAGTGTAACAAGAGACTTACTACTAGCTTATAGCTAGGGATAAAATCTAGGGTGAAGATGATGAGAAAAATGTGATGAAAAAGCTAGAACAAAGCCCTTCTTGAAGCTCCACAAGTAGTAACCTTCTTGAATCACCTTCTAAACTTAATGGAACTTGTAGATTGAAAGAGATGGTGTGAAAGTGAGGGTGATGGTGGCGGTTTTGTGGGAACCGAAAGTGAGAGGAAGAAAGTGAAGGAATGAGTGTGTAATCTTGAGGATATGTGTCACACCCCGAATTCCACGTGTCACCGGTGGGCCCGGTGGGGAGTATCGTGACGTCATGGTTGGCAACATAATAGTCAAACAACACAATATTCTTAAGCACAGCGGAAGCAAATGAAAATATAATACAACCGAATTTATTATTGTAATATCAACTGTTACAATATTCGGAAGTTTATCCACAGAAGGATCGAACATAAAATGGAAACAATAGTTCAACAGACTTCAGGCATCTTAAGCTTGCGAGACTCTTTATTGATGCTAAGGAGACAATCCAGCCAATTACGTTTAGTACCTGCATTTAGTCTTTTTGGGAAAATACGTCAGTTTACACTGGTAAATACAATCAACTGACTCATTTTGGAAAATGGTTTGAAAATTGGTTTGGATGCACATGGCATAAATATTTTATAATTTGATTAAAATGCACAGAGGCAAGATTAATCTTTTTATTAACTTAGGAGAATTATTTAATATTATAATCTTGTGAATGAATTACATGTTACTTATGCGTTCAGTAGCCCGGATCTAGTCCGGGTTAAAGATCAATAGACACACCACGTTAATGAGTTATACACTGACAGGTGTACGCCTACACCCCGTGCTCAGGTCGTGGCCAATCTCGTAAGATGATGCCAAGGATATCCGGGACATGGTCATTAACCCCCCAAAGGCTGTAAAGTAAACAAGACTGTTTAAATGAGCCGATCAAATTATTCAACTACCCACTAAGCGTGGAGATTTGATGCCCGATCAAGCGGTATGCTATATACCGTAACCCAAGCCCGTATAGGGAAAATAAGTTAAAAGTATTTACCTGATGCAAAGTATAAATCACAATAAGCAAAATGCACGTAGCTTTTACTGGTTCTCCTAATCTGGAACGAAGGTTTAATATAACCTATTAGAATACTAACGGGTCTTTTATTAAGCTTAAGCTTAGACCGGCTAGTTTCAAAGATACGGTTCGTACGCACGATTAAGCGAAGACCGGATAGAATGTGATTTAGACCCGACAAGTTCAGAGACTTGTTTAATATGGGTCCTTCATGCACATTCTGGATTTTGAGATTAAACCGATAAGGTTTGACCCGTTTCGGCTAATTTATGTAAACTTGTTACATAAACCGAACCGAACGCGTAATAAGCGTAACTGTTATCCGTAAGAGCCATATACAGGTTTCCTAAGTTAATATGCTTCAAATATGTTGTGACATCAGTAGGATGTCTTTCGTTATGCCCGAAATGAATTTAAACACAAACTATGCCCCGTAGGGGTAGTTTGGTCATTTTAAAGTTTGTAAAAGCGTTTAGATGTTTAACTGAGTTACAGGTCTGACGTAAACAGCAAACATACTCAATTTGATGAGTTATAACAGTAGGCTAAAGCATATGTGTGAAATATATCATTTTTTAACCAAACTATGCCCCGTAGGGGTATTTTGGTAATTTCACATAAGCCGAAAAGCTCCAAGAACGAAGTCGGAGTTAATCAACCTTTTCTTACTGTTAAAATATCATAATTTGCCTCATATATCAGTAGGTATCAACCCGGGTATGTCCAATATGATTTTAAATCATACTATGCGTTAAAAACGCTAATTAAGGCGATTAAAGGCCATTTCCGGGTTCGATACTTAAATCTGATATTTTTATATTTCCAGAAGGCTTAAAATAATTTATTTATCATGTGTGATCAGTAGCAAAAGGTTTGGAGTCGTTTAGATATGTAAAACTCATTTTATGGCCCGTAAGGGCAAAACCGACAATTACCGGATTAAGCCTACGACTACTAGTTATGCTCAGCCTAAAATTAATTAAAAATCTTTAAAAATCCCAAAATAATATATTACATCAGTGGGTATTAAGTTTGATACCAAAAAGTAGGCTTAACTAGGCTATATGCTAATTACGCCGTTTTATTAACATAAAGCTTTAATTTTGCGATATTGAGCATAACTCTTAATCTATAAGTCAAACTGATGTCAAACTTTGCATACAAGTTTATATATCAGTAACTAAGGTTTCTACACTTTTACATTTTCATAAATCACGTTTTAAGATAATAAGGGCATAACGGTCAACATATGAGCAATTAACGGAAATATGCATATTAATTGGATAACTAGTGAACCAAGGTGCATAATCGCAGAGGGTTGTTCTAACATGTATCCTAATCCAATTAAAGCTCTGATGCATTTCTAAAACATGCCTAAACGGGTCAGAACTGAAAGTCAAAGTGAAAGTCAAACTATGTGACTTTCGGTTCCGAACCGGGTCTAAACAGGAAATAGTCGGGTTGAATATGTTTGTTCATGTTCTTACACTTATTACTAAGTTATAACAATGATCAAATAGGTTGTATATGATCTAGATAGCTAATTATGCATAAATGACATTTTAAGCATCCTGTTGACTTTTTAATTATATGTTTGACCCGACATTTGACCTGGTTAAGGTGGTGATCAGGGGAAACCCTTTTGAGGTTTTATTACCCACATAAATACCAACCTATAACTACTTTTAATTCGAGATATGACTGAGCCATATTGACTAATCTCGAAGTCAAACCGTAATTACGACGGTTTGACTTTTAGCTAATTAACCAAGCTAAACTCAAACAAAGAAGAACTAGAAGACTTACAAGAGTCCTATGCACGACTTACGATCAAATGGACCTGCTTGAGAGCTCCAGGAATGATCAAACAATGCAGAAGAAGGTGTGAGGAGTTGTGTTGCACAAGGTGGCCTTTTATAGTGAATTACATACCACAAATCTTTGACAACAAGGCCTAGGACAATAAGGCTTAGGGGGTGTCTAGGGGCCAAGTGAGAAGTGAAAAATCGTTTAAAATCGATTACAAGTGCAAAGGCAGACAAGTCCCCTAAGAACTCGGAACTGGCTGATCAGGTGAAGCAGTCGCGTAGCGCGACTGTATAAGCAGTCACGCTCGCGCTACGCGAGCCCTAGGTGACATCCCACAAAACTTTTAAAAATTTCAGTTTTGGTCCTTGGCTCTTCAAACTTCGATTAGGCACTTGTTTATTGCATTTTGAGCCCCCGTAATTGATCTATAAGGGCCTCAAGACATATACCCACTTTGTTAAGTCCCCGGGTAACTTTATTGTTACCCGAAAAGGCCTAACTTTCAACGTTGACGCTTTAACCCCTCGCACACGAATTCGATCATAACTTTCTCATACGTTAACGAAACTTTACGAAATTTAAATCGTGCATTCTAGTGAGCATGATTAACATTTACAAAGCTTCGGGTTTGTCAAAAGGTCACTCAGAGGTATATCTTTAAACATGTTGACACATTTAACCCCTGTAGTTTGTAATCTCTCACTTTTAGCTTCGTATGATCCATGATTTATTCGTTTGAAGGTATGAGCATCGTGTAGGGTTAATGTACATTATATTTATTCACAGTTGACACTTAGAATACGTATTTTCACATACTTTTCCATGTTTGTCAACTTTAGTCCTTCTATAATATTTCTTTCACACGTTTAAACATTTGACACGTGTCTACACATTATAGGACGTGAATTTTCGAGGTGTTACAATATGATGGAAATCTAGAGAGCCATACTACTTATAATCATCTTGCATTTCTTTTGGATACTTACACAAGCAATCAATCTATTATTTTAATTAACAAATCACCAAGGTATGGAATGTAGATGTGGTGGATTCGGTTGTGGTAAACTGAATAGAGAGAGAGAGAAGTGAATTGAGATGAGTGAGATCTTTGAGGAAATGATGACAATCTAAAGGGCCATACTTTTATAAGCCTTTCACATATATTAACCACTTACACAAGAAATGATCAAATCAAATATAATCTTGCCAAATATTTGAAGTATGGTTAGATTGATATGTGGGGTCCCTTGGGGACTAGAATCGTTGGGGGGGGGGGGGGTCTTAATGAAAAAAATTGTGACTAAAATGTAAACATGAGTTACATTTCTAATAATATTAGATTGATGATTTTAATGGGTCCAAAAATAATAAAACAATGTCCATGACAAAAATTTAGTGTTCCGGGTAATGTCCGGTTATCCGGTTAGGTAACGTTCCGTTAAAGTGCTAAATAAGCATTTAAAGTGTCGTTAATATTATTTTTAGTGACACAATTTATTCCCGACACTTTGGAAGGTGTCTAGTAATATTTTTCCATGTTTTTGCACTTTACTAGTTAGCTTAAATGCTGAATTTCGTACTCAAAGTACGTTTTAGGCACATCCAGTCACTATAACTATCACTTAGTGACGCAGTTCTACAATCCTCACCTCCCTACACTCTCTACTAGTGTAGTAATTTATTCCCGGCTCATACTGGCCTCAGAGACAGTAACTGTCTGATGCTGGCTATGTCAGAATGTTTACTGGGTATCCCGTATAGTGTGCTCACTGTGCTTTTGTGCATCAAGGTTGTCACTAAGGTTTGTGTGTAAATAATAGAGTGACAGTAATAAAGTATGATGCATGAACATGTATATATCAGAATTCAAGTAGCAGTTTAACCACAGTTGCAAGCAAGCACAGTAATTAAGCAGTAATTAAATATTAATTAGTTTGTACGGATACCTGGTTTGGTGAGGGTTGTCACAAATCATTCCGACGCCGTTCGTACACTATCGAACAATGGCTTCTCCAGTCAACCTGAAAATCTTGAGTTAGGACATTCGCCGACAGTCGAGTAACCCCTTCGTCGTTATCACCTATAGCACGATGAGAGGCATGATTTCCTCTTGTAGATGAGTGAGGAACGGTGCCAAGAAATCTTTCGTTTTTGGCAACCTTTTCCGGTGACAAACCTGCAAGGAGAAGCAGAGCTTCAGCAGCATCGAAGGTTTTCAGAATTTCAGAAACCCTCCGTGAACGGAGCTTTCGCCTAGTCCTCATCTTTGCCAAATCTGATAAGAGTTTTAATAAACTCTATATAAATATATAACTAAGATGAGTTGACGTCAGCATCGTTAAGAGAGCTGTAAGAAATTGCAATGATTAGTGTCAAATCACCCCTTTCTGAAATGGCGCTGCCACAGTAATCATCAATGCCCTCTGACTGCGTCTGCACGCATTCCCAAAAGCTACAGTTTCAATAAGAAGGTGATCGGTCAACACATCTATTCATCTTCTACCCTATGGGTCATGTCACTCAACTCATGATTTAAAAAAAAACGATTCATGAACAGTTCAAACCGAGAAATATCTTCTCCAAGAAGATTCCCAACATTTTCACGCCAAAAACCCCACAACAAGAAAAACACCCATCTCTTATAAGTCCAGTACTCCATTTATTTGCATAAGAACAACACTGGACTGGGGGGACTTGAAGGGGTAAGGTCCCAAAAACCTTGCACAGGTGCTTGGGACCATACCACAACTTCACCACAAAAAGAACCCTGCGTGGTTGCGCATCAGTTCTAAAAGAGGACTAAAAGGAAAACAATTTTTAACGTCCGCGCGCCAAAAAGGAACTATTAAATCCTTGCGCAAGACTCACATGACAGAAGTTGGGAGTAAAACTCTGAACAACATCTCCGCGTGAATATCATCCAAACTTGGATAAAATTCTGTTACAACAGAATTTGTATGAAGAAAAGCCACATAGGATTACAGCTGTAAATCTTCTAGAAGGCTTTATCATGCATCACCATTCGGTTATAACCGAATAGCCATGTGGCATCTTCCTGAGCACTCCTCAAAGTCACGATGATGGCACCAAAATTGGAGAAAGATCCACACTTGCCTACTTTCCACGTGGCATCTCCCCAGCCGTTGATCATGACCACGATCCGTGTGCACACACATCCGTTAATGATTAACGGTGGATAAAATAACTGCTCACAGAATTTACTTTCCGTCACGTCCTCCATCAACAAACTTTCCCGCCCAAACTTCGGTTATAAATAAGGATAATTCAGGTACAATTTCTCAAGTTACATTCTCTTCACTTTCAATACTTCTTCTTCTTCATCAAACCCTGTACTTATTCTCACGCCGGAGGGTGGTCACGGAGAGAACCCCCATTCTCCCCATGGCGAGTCTAACGGCTGTTTGTTTTGCAGTAATTGTCAGAAGAAGGAGCTTAGCCAACCCCGAATCAGACGAGAAGATTCACCCCTTTTATGCAGATTCAAACTCCCATGGTTCCATTGATTCCGATCTGTTGAACCAGTGTTTCTTCAGACACAAAAGCTTTTAATACCGGAATATCGTCAACGTCTAATCTAACCAAATTTTGAGAAAAGATTTTTAATAAGTAAAATAAAGAAAGAAACTAAAGTAATAAAAGAAACAAATAGACAAGATAGAATCACTTGATTCTGACTCATCTTTTATGTATCCTTTGATAATTTTCGCACTTTGGGTTTTTAAGAGATTATCTTGGTTATAGTCCATGTCCTCTTTTGGAGGCAACGCTACCCTCGGCCATATTGGTCTTAGTCAGCAGGGATACAGTCCCGCAATACCGGAATATTGAAAGATAATTAAGTAAGTTATTAATGCAAAATGTGGCATGTCCCTCTTTGGAGGCAACGCTACCCTCGGCCATATTGGTCTAAGTCAGTAGGGATACAGTCCCGCAGGGCCGGTTTTGTGAGTCCCAAATGCTATCCGGATCACAGTGGACTGATTGATAACACTCAAACACCTATTGATTAGGTGTTTGAATGACTGAAAGTTAAGAAATCAAAAGATGAAGATGAAGATTCTTGCAAGGATCAAACAATAAGTGTTGTTTATGGAATCCCAATATGATAATAACACTACAAGCACCTGGATGTTCAGATTAATCACAAGAATCAGAATCACAACACAAGAAATCACTAAGAACCTTGTCCAAGAACCCTGGCCAAGGGTTTCCATTGCATGCATATTTATATTTAAACACTGTCTGGCGTATTTACTAACTACGCCAGGAATACAAATACGCCACCCATATTCTATTTTACATTAATTGCACTTCTAGTCCTCGAACTTTCTAAAATATAATAAAACATTACAAAGCAATCCAAAACCTACTAAAACCAAGTACTGACGGTCTCATAAGCTCTAACAATATCCCCCCTAGACCGTTGCGTACTTGATCGTTGTTCATTCTTGAGTTTCAGTTTCTGGATTTGTGGTAGCTTGATTTGCAGTCAGTTCAGGTGGTGGTTGGTTGGAAATAGCTTCAATTGTGGTAGGTGGATCCTCCATAGTGACCTCATATGAGGATGAGGTTGGAGGTTGAGATTCTGTTGCAACTGTTCTGGTGATGGATCTTTCTGCTGAACTGGAGACTTTTGTTTCTTCTTTTCTTTTTATTAGCTTCTTCTCGTTCTTTTTGCTTTTCTATTTTATTCACGATTTCCATCATTTCTATCTTTCTTTCCCTCCCCCATTCTACCACCCGCTAAAACAACATGCCTTTTTCTTTGTATTCGATTCCAGCACCGACATGTATTTTGTGTCCGTATAAAATGTTCAGATTAGACAGGTAGAACATGATGACATCCATAGGATCCAGAATACAGATATCTTCGTTGGAGGTTGATATGATGACAACTTCACCTGTTTTTCCATCGTAAAACCACTTCTTAAAGTTGGTGAGTGTCACTAGATGCTCCGGAGGGATCTTGATCCTCATCACAACTTTTGTAGGGTCGATGAACCACGTCACCTTGCCTTTACCGGTAATTGGATCCTTGGTGGTCTTCGAAACCCTTCTGCATGGACGTTTGGGTTTAAAGATAGTGAATCCGCGATTGCATTATCGTAATATCAATCTTTCGAAATCAGCTCCAATGTTGCTATAAGTAGGATTGATCATATCCAAATTTCCAAGCTCAAGGATATCCCACCAAGGCAAGCTTTGCATGTCTAAACCAGTCTTGAAATGTTGTATGACCCCACCACGTCTCTTTATGATAAACATCCGTTTCAAATTGCAATACTTCCAGCTAATGATTTTGTCGGTAGCTTTTGTCTTTTCAACCGTAACTACCTGATAGAAATCCGGAAGTTTTTCTCTTTCCTTCTTGAACCATTTAGGATGTTGTGGGGTCACTTCATCACCATCTTCTGTTTCATACATAATCTCATCCTCCAATCCCCACTCAACAAATCTTGCAGGCATTTCATCCCTATCCACCTCTTCTTCACTTTCATCATCTTCGTTAACATTTACTGCTGACTCCAACCTTCGTTTCTTTCTCTCGGCTTCTTTGGCCTTGCGCTTTCCTTCCTCTACTTTAAACTTTTTGTATTCGAAGACATCTGTTGACGAGAACAAAGGCTGTACTCTGCTTTAACACACATAATTCTCTAATCATTTGATACATTTTCTCCATTCCGTCTTGTTGAAATCTGAAGAATCTAGTTTGTTGCGACACATATGCATTCCGTCTTGTTGAAATCTGATGAATCTCTCATCTGCTAGAGCGTCGGTCCTTGTTAATGGCGCCCTGACATTCGAGTTCCAATGCAAGAAAGGAATGCGCCAAGGTGACCTGATCTCCCCGTTTCTTTTCTTATTAGTCATGGAAGCAATATCCAGTATGATTGATCTTGCGTGTGAAGCTTCGGTGTTTAATGGATTCCAAGTGACTCCCGGGGGGCCTGTTGTCTCTCATCTTTTCTTTGCCGATGATGCTATTATTTTGGGGGGATATCGAAAATGTGGTGAGAATTCTTTGGTGTTTCTTTTTATGTTCAGGATTGAAGATAAACTTGCTGAAGTCGAATCTTTTTGGTATTGGAGTGGAAGGAGGATCTGTCGGGGAGTGGGCTTCGTTGATTGGCTGTAAGGTGGGTTCTTTCCTGTTCGTCTATCTCCGGTTGATTGTCGGGGCAAATATGAACCGCATATCTAATTGGAAACAAGTCTTTGATATTTTCGAAGCTCGTCTTTCGCTTTGGAAGGCGTCAGTGCTTTCGATAGGTGGAAGGGTTACTCTAATAAAGTCGGGTTTGGAAAGTTTTCGAAATTATTTTTCTCTCTATATAAAGCTCCGGTCTCAGTTATTTATGGTTTGGAGGCTATCATTAAAAAATTCTTGTGGGGAGGTTCAAGTAACGGAAAAAAAATGGTGTGGGTAGCCTGGGATCGTGTGGCGATTCCTAAAAAAACTTGGTGGTTTAGGCCTTAGTAGAATCAAAGACATTAACTTCTCTCTTTTAGCCAAGTGGGTTTGGAGGTTCAAAGTAGAGGAAGGAAGTTTATGGAAGAGGGTCGTCGTGGCCATTCATACGACTAGACTTTCTTGGGATTTTCTCCCGATTAGAAAATCTCTAGGAGGGGGTGTGGTGTAGCTTAGTGAAATTGCTGTGGGCTCCGATAGTTGGGAATTTGTCGCTTCGACATTTTTTAAAGGTAATCTCGGCAATGGTAAAGATCCGTGGTTGAGCAACGAACCCTTAAAAAGTAGATTTCCGTCTCTATTTGCGTTGGATTCTGAGAAATGCTGAAGTGTTTCGGACCGGCTTGGCAGTGAAGGTTTTCCGGACTCGAGATGCTGGGCCTGGTCTAGGCCGCTAATCGGGCAAGAGCTGGATGATCTTTCGACTTTAGTCGGGTTGTTAGGCAGCTTGTCGATCTCCAACAACAATGATTCTTGGTCATGGATTGGTTCTTCGGGTATGGATTTCAGCGTCAGAGCGATCAAGGATTATAGCCGAAATTATGTTATGGATTGGTGCAAGTGGATCCCCTTAAAAGTTAGCGTCTTTGCATGGCGGGCGATTCTGAACCGTCTTCCTACTCGGGTGGATTTAAGTGGGAGAGGAATTCCGGTGCCTTATGTCTCGTGTCCTTTTTGTGGCATGGGGGAAGAGTCCGTGGACCACTTGGTTACTGCTTGCATCATGGCAGCTCGTCTCTAGCAATGTGTGAGCGTGTGGTGCAAGATTCCTTCCTTTTTCACGTTTAGCTTCAAAGACATCTTGGTCTCTAGAGGTGGTAGTTTTAATAATCCTAGTAGGCTGGCTCTTCAAGGAATTATGGCGATTAGCAGCTGGTGTCTCTGAAAAGTTAGGAATAGTCTCATTTTCTCCGGTAAGGCTGTCAAGGTTGAAGAGATTTTCAGTGAGTTTAGGTCTCGGAGCTTTGTATGGTTCAAGAACAGATCTAAGTTTAAGTCGGTTCCTTGGAAGGATTGGTGTAAAATGTAAATTTGTAATTATGTAATCCTTTGTCTTTCGTTTGCTTGTGCGCTCCGGTTTGGGGCTGCCGTTTTTTAATGAAGTTCGCATTTCAAAAAAAAAAAGCAGGATAAAACCTTTTTAAAAACATTTATACCTCAAACAATAACTCGTTTAATTTAATAATGCGTCGTGTTATTTCTAGTCCAAAAGAACTGTCAAGTGAAATGAAATTCTTCCTAAGTTGGGTAGGTCTTCAATTGGGCCTCTTTGGTTTCCTATATCACATAGGCTATTGTAGTCAATAATAGTGACGAATTGACGATCACATACTAGGGCGCAATAATATTTTTAAATGGTATGTGATGTAATATCGACTAACAGTCATTATTCCCTGTTTAAATTATGTGAAAAACATTTTGGTTAGTTTTTTTTTTTTGAAAGGAGAACTTCAAAAAAAAAAAAAAAAAAAAAAAAAAAAAACCGAGAAGTTTATTTGTGTCCATATTATTAACTAGTTAATTGAACTGCATATACTGTAGTTTCCAGTGTAATTAGTAGTCATGCCCTATCAAACTTTATATCAACAATAATAGCCAAAGTAATTATGGATAAAAGGTGTGGCTCTAACTTTAAAATAATTTTATAGAGATAAAATCATAAAAAAAATTAAGCAAGTGTTAATAATATTCTAGTATAATCACACTCTTAACTATAAAAACCACTTAGTTTCATTTATCGTTTCATTACTGCGACTTTTTTTTTTTATTTTTTATTTTTTATAAATGTTAGCTATCTAAAAGTTAAGTGATCTAAAAGTTAATAAGTGACATAAATAAAATACACATCAAACTTGATTACTATTTGGTGAATATTTTTTTTTAAGTTGACTTAAATAGAATAATTATCAAAATTGTTTATTATTTACTGAATTTTTATTTCACTACTACCTTATAGTTCAAGTTACATTAAAAAAGTAATTACTAAATAATATCTATGTTTTTATCTAGATGTCACTAAAATATCGAAAAGAAGTGTTTATCACTGAACGGAAAATTAACATACATTAAGTGTTGTTATATTTATTAATATTATAATCCATAGTACAATTGTATTCCAAATTCATTCAATTGAGCATTATTCGATTACATTTATTTATGTTTGCCCATGTTTAAATGATAACATTGAATGTTCAATACCCATTCCCACAAAGAATACTCCCTATTGTTTTGGCTTTTTGCCTAAGAAGAAATTTGAGAACTTTACCCGTCGAATTCGTGGGTAAAACCTCGAAACACACATTTCGTGGGATCATATTGCGAGGCAACGACTTCTCTTGACAAAATTCGATGATAGCACAACTAGTTAAAGTGCACTCGCCTTTCAATGCCACAAACGCACACGGCGTTTCACCAAGGGCATTGTCAGGTTTCCCAACAACGGCTACTTCCTTTACAAATGGGTGAGTCCTGATGACCCGTTCAATCTCGATGGTGCTAACAATCTCCCCATTTGTGATAATACTATCTAGCTTACGATCTTTCATCTCTATATCACCATTAGGGTTTCTAACCCCAAGATCCCCGGTCATGTACCAACCACCTTTGAACACCTTTTGGGTCTTTTCCATGTTGTTAAAGTATCCTAACATTACAACGTTTCCCTTAAACATAATTTCTCCAATTGTGTTCCCGTCTGATGGTACACTGATCATCGTCTCGGGGTCTTTGACATCAACATCTTGTGTTAAGATGTTGTGAGTTCCTTCACGACATCTTATCTTCTGAATCTCAACATCCTTGTCATTTTCTTGTGGATTGCTTGTTGTCAACGACCTATCAGTCATTGGCCCTAGAGCTTCTGTCATTCCATAACCATGGTGTATGTCAAACCCAAATTTCTCGACTTTCGATATAATTTCCAACGAGGGTAAAGGCCCGGCCACGATTACATCAACCCTAGTTGGAATCACCCGTTGTTCATCAGCTTTCGAACTTGCAATCTTGTCTAAAATCGTAGGTGGACCACACAAGTGTGTTACTTTATGGATCACAATCGAATTAAAAATCATCTTCGCGGTCACTTCTCTAAGACAAACATTGGTGCCGCCCAATGCTGCCACTGCCCACGGGAAGCACCACCCGTTGCAACGAAACATATCAACCGTCCACAAGAAAACCGGCATTTTCTTTATATCATATCTAAAGATAACCGATAACGAGTTGAGATACACTGATCTATGGCTATAAACAGCCCCTTTTGGCTTCCCCGTTGAGCCTGAAGTGAAATTTATCGAGATTGGATCACATTCATCATTTGGGTGTATGATATTGAAATCAGATTTCCCTGAGGAAAGAAGTTCCTCGTAATCAAGAGTTTTCGATGGCACGATGGTGCGATTCCTTTCATCGATCAGAACCACACACGGTGCGGTTTTTTCATTTGATAGTATCTTGATTGCTTCACTAACAGATTGAATGTATTGGTGGTCAACAAAGATGACTTTGGCTTCTAGCTGTTGGAGAGTGGTTGCGAGTGTTGGTGGATCGAGGCTCGTATTGAGTGAACAAAGGATCGCACCAGCCATTGGCACCCCGAACTGGAGCTCGTACTGAGCAGGTGTATTTGGTGCGAATGTTGCAACCTATTTTTAAAAGCATGTGAACTTCGTTAAATCTTATTTTAATATGTAAGAAATTTCACTAATCATTAAACATTCAGAGCCAAACCTAAGGATTTGTTTCGTTTCAAATAGTCCAGTCAGTTTTAACTGTTTATAAACACAACAGTTTCAGTTGTATTCTATTCTAGTTTCTATAATATTTTTAAGAGTTAAATGCCATTTTAGTCCATTTGTTTTGCGTCATTTTGCCAGTTTAGTCCAAAGATCTTATTTTTCACCTATGGGTCCAAAAAGGTTTCACCGTTGTCATTTTAGTCCTTCTAGTTAACAGAATTACATATAAAATGACCGAATTGGCCTTCTCGTTAACAGAAAAAATGGATGAAGTTAATTCAGTGGACTAAAATGGCAATGGTGAAACCTTTTTGGACCCACAGGTGAAAAATGAAACCTTTGGACTAAACTGGCAAAATGACCCAAACCACAGGGACTAAAATGGCACTTAACTCTATTTTTAAATTGAGTTGTTACAAAAGTTATTTTACTAAATTATATTTTTGTTAAAAATAAGAATTTTTTATAGGGTCCAGAATTTAATATCATATACGTCCTGTTCATGCTTTTATTTTACTCTATATGACTACTAGGTTAGTTCCCCGTGTGTTACACGGGTTGAACAATTTAAACTATATAGTATAGATATTTCCTGTAAATGCAAAACAAAGCATAGACATTTACATACCATATTGACATAAATAAGTTAATATAAATGTAACCCATCTACTCGTACATATTAATTAATATCTTAGAGTTCGATAAGACGGCTCTAATATCGGTTGAATGAGATCAATCAGAGTCTATTTGATACCCTTTCTACGACTTCTTATTTTTGAGTATTTGTATTTGATTCTAAACCTATTATTAATATTATTGATAATAATTTTAGTTATATATATCAATATATATATATATATATATATATATATATATAGGGTAGGGTTCCAGCGTGAACAACCTCCCAAGAGTGAACTGCGTGAACAGATCTGGACCCTTGATTTCCTTTTTAGTTGTTAAGGGTAGGATTGTAATTATATAAAAAAATAGATTTAAATCATTATTTTAATATTTGAATTAAGTTACATCTTTCCTAATTTAAATTAATTATCCACATTATGTTTTATTTATTAATAAGATAATTATCAAAACAGACAACAAATCACAAAATTTCAATTTTAATTTTTATTTCAGATTTCATCACCAGAATTCAAATTTTGATTTTTAAGATCCACGTAACCTTCATATTTCAACGGTATACACATGTGTACTTGGATATAAATATAACAGTACACATGTGTACTCAGTATCGTACATATGTGTAATTAGCTACATAATAAAAGATCATTATATACGGTGTGCAACAATCAAATCCTGCTTGTACGGTGTACACATGTGTTTACACATACAGTTGCACGAAATACACATGTGTACTCCTACGTGTGTCATACTTTATGTTATCTCAGGTTTTATGTGAACATGAGCATGTGATTGAATTTGAAAAAAATGATCATTATATAAGGTGTACACATATGTACTGATATGGGTAGGTTCGTGAAACGCATAACGTACTCATTTGTCTTATTATACACATGGAAACAATTTTAAAATCAGGAAACTAGATTGTTTCCATAATATGCAACGGGATTTTTGCAATCAATGCAAAATGGAAATTACACATATACACTTTTTGTATTTAATTAAATGGAAAAAATTAAGCAAATAATTACCATCATGCCACTCACTTTAATCTCAAGGTCATAAAAATCAAAGGCCCAGATCAGTTCACGCAGTTCACTCTTGGGATTTTGTTCACGTTTGAACCTAATCCTATATATATATATATATATATATATATATATATATATATATATATATATAGGGGAAGGTTCAAATGAAAACCACTAGTTATTGTGAAAACTCGAAAACTAATTAAAAACCACTAAAAAGGAGGGGGGAGACTTTTAATGAAGGAGGGGTAAAATTGGAAAAAAAAATATATATAACTTTTCAAACATTTCCCATTTCTGCATATGTTATCATTTTAAAACAAAAATGACACCATAAGATCACAAATTTTTGTATCTTTCATTCAAGTATATTCGAGCATATTTTTTATGACATAAAAAAAGATTTATGGTGTCGTCTTGTTTTCAATACTATTATTATATTAGTGCATATGTGCAATATAACATGTACTACAATTGCATTACATGCTTAAAATTAGCTTTTTGAGTCTAGTTTAGCTTTTAGGGTTAGTTTTTTTGGAGGTTTAGGATTAGGATTAGCTTTTTGGGTGTGGGGGGGGGGGGGGGGGAGGGGGGTTTAGGTTTTTGGGGGGTGGGGGTGGGAGGTTTAGGTTTTTTTCGGGTTTATGTTTAGGGTTTAGTTTTAGGTTTTCGGGAGGGTGGGGGTGGGGGGGGGGTTTAGGTTTTTTTGGGGGGGGGGGGGGTGGGGGGTTAGGCTTTTGGTGGGAGGGTGAATTTAGGTTTTTGGGGGGTGGGGGTGGGGGGTTTAGGTTTTTGGGGGGTGGGGGGTGGGTTAAGTGGTTTAGGCTTTCCGTATTAGTGTACTACACATGTGCATTACAACCAAAAAAAAAAAAAAAATTTTTTTTTGAATTTTTTTTTCATATATAAAAACCAACGAAATTTATAAAAAAAAATTGAAAAAAAAATAATTTTTTTTTTTGTGTTTTTTAGGCTTTTTTAGTTAGTTTTCGAGTTTTCACAATAAAAGTGGTTTTCATTTGAACCATCCCCTATATATATATATATATATATATATATATATATAGGGAGAGGATCATGAGAAAACTACATATAAATGAGAAACTAGAAAACTAACTAAAAAAAGCTAAAAAACATACAAATTTTTTTTTTACAATTTTTAATAAAAAAATTGCTAGTTTTTATGCATAGAAAAAAATTTTCAAAAAAAAAAAATTGTTGTACTGCATATGTGCAATATATGTGATTATATGTGTACTACACATGTGGACTATATCCGTAATAGTGCACATGTGCAATACAACCAAAAGCATTTTTTTTATTTTTTTTTGAAATTTTTTTTTTCATGCATAAAAAGCTGCGATTTTTTTTATAAAAATTAAAAAAAAAATTGGCATGTTTTTTTTGCTTTTTTAGTTAGTTTTTTTGTTTTCTCATTTAAACTAGTTTTCTTATGATCCATCCCCTATATATATATATATATATATATCAATAATATATTTAGTCTAACATATTAATATTATTATGAATTTCGAAACTTGTTTAGCTAGGATTTAAGATTCTATTGAAGTTTTAGTTTAACAATAGGTTATTGAATTAATAATAAGAATTTGTATTAGATTAGATTAAAGATTATTATTATTTGTATTAGATTAGATTTTTTTTTAAATATTATTATTATTATTAGTATTATTAATAATTTTAATCAATTAAATGAGAGAATGACAAGTGTCCCAAAATAGGTTTCTTTTATTATATAGTATAGATATGGGTATATCCGTGCAATTAGGGACCGTATGAAACTGGCCAAATACTTATTGCCCTGTTGACTCTACAAAAGAAACAATTCAATTGGAAATCATCCTTCCACTTATAAAAATGTCCTCAATCTTTTTGGAGACTACATCCATGCAATTAGGGATCGAATTGGGGAAGTTGTGAACCGGATAGGGAATGGTGGTGTTTGTGAGAGAGATTTAAAAATTAGGGATTACATTGTGGAAAAAGATTCATGTGTGTTTGTGTATAATTCATCTCAGGTACCACGATTGATGACCCCATGTCCACACCCACATATAATATTTTTTTAATTTTTTATTATTAACGTGTACTTAACAGGTTAACAGGGTTTTAACCTGTTTAGACACGAAACCTGTTAAGGTCTTATCGTGTCGACCTGTTTTGGACACGAAACCTGTTAAGGTTAAACACGAAACATGATAACTTCGTGTAGGTTCGTATCGTGTTATCGTGTTCGTGTCAGAATTGCCAGCCCTAGTTTCAAAGGGCAATATTCTATATGACGGGTGAGTTTTGAGATGTAATTTATGGTTATATTAATAGAAGGATTTTGCTTAAAGAGATGTTTATTATCTATTATTATTAAAGAGATGTAATTTATGGTTATATTAATAGGGGCTGTTTGGTAGACTCTTAATAACTATTCAGATGCTACCTCTTAATGGTTTAAAACATCTGAATGAATAAGAGATAACCTCAAGTCTGAATGGTTAAGAGGTAACATCTGAATGAAAAATCATCACATGTCACATTCTTCTACCTTCTCATTGGTAAAATTCTTAATGGTTCCATTAAGAGGTAGTCTCTTAATGACCATTTAGAGGCTACCAAACAGCCCCTAAGGATTAATCAGTACTTGACTCACATAGCAAGACAAAGTGGTTAGTATCAATCTTTAGTCGAACTAGGTCCACTAGGCCGATATAATGCACATGACTTTATGATTATACATGGTTCGCCTCGGCTCCAGTTATGTCCAATAGGTTAGTACAAATAACGTGTAGATAGTGGCTTAGAACAAGTCAGGGTGCTTTGTTCTTTACTCCAATATCGAATCCTAAAGACTAATACAAACGGACAACGATAATAACTAGTCAAGGTTGATAAGGAAATGGGTCCTAATCATACAGTCTTTGAGAGTGTGAGATGGGTTAGGATTTGGAACCAATTTCCAAATAAGGACTTGGGGGGTCCTAATCATACATTCTATAAATAATATTTTATTTATAGGCCCATCACATCCTTTTCTATTTTCTATATTGTGTAATAAAGCTAAAGGATATAAGGGTCATGGTTGGGACATGATTCGCTACCTAAAAACATGAATGAAATGCTACATCACCCATTTGCTTGTTTCATTATGGTTTGCATGGATTAAACCGTGGCAACCATGGTCCTCCTTTCTATTTTCAAGAAATCATTTCCTTTTTTTAGACAAAGATTAATTAAAATAAATAGGAGGCTAGTGGTTTGGGTCATGACTATATCCTTAGGGTAGTGATTTTGGATGGTGGATTAGGGTGGGTTACATGGCACTGACGTGGAGGGTCATGATGGTCACTAGTGTCATGACCACACCCTATAGCCTAATAGTGTTAATATATATTGACATTAATTAGGCTTGTAAACAAACTGAATAAACACGAACGAGGGTGTGTTAATGTTCATTCATTTAGTTTTAACTGACAACCAAGACAAATGGTTAAATGAATGGATTTCTGTGTTCATATCTGTTGGTTAAAAATCTAACTAAATAGTACACAAATGGAAACGTACAAAAACAAGCAAGTATAAACGAACATAAATGAACATAAATGTGGAAGGTTAGTTGGAACGAGAGGAGATGAATCGTAGCTACTCCATGACGACGGACCGTAGCTAAACGTCTACTATGGTTGTACTCTTCCTGACGTGGAACCCTAGCTAATCTGGAAGGAACTCAAATGACAAGGCGGACATAGCCAAAAAGGCGATGATATAGTGGGCACGCAATTTAAAACTTAACTCTTTAAATAAAAAAAATTGAAAAAAGAAATAGTTGAAAACTTTGAAATTTCGTATATTTTAAATTGCAAATTTAGATTTTCTCTTACATTTTTACTATTCAATTTTGTAGATCTTGAGTCATATGTGGGTGACTTAAGGTTTTGTTTTTTTTTCTTATCTGTGAGTGATCTAAGTTGGCTCTCTCTCTCTTAAGTTTTAATTTTGTACCCCTATACCATATTTAAAAAGCTTTTACCCCTTGCGTTTTTAAGTTTCAGTTTTACTCTTATACTGTCGTTTTTCTTATATAGACGTTAAGTTTTTCGACAATAGTACTATTCAATGTTTTACATACAAGTTTATGCTTTATGTGGTTGTGCATTGGACTTTGTGGTTAGGGGTGTAAACGAGCCGACCAGGCTCGAGCTCGGCTCGTTAGGTTTTTATGAAGCTCGAGCTTGAGCTCGGCTCGGCTCGAGCCTACTTCTTTGAGCTCGAGCTCGGCTCGCGAGTAAAACCCAAAGCTCGAGCTCGGCTCGACTCGACTCGGCTCGAACTATTTTGAGAACAAGCTTAAACGAGCTAAAAGCTCGGCTCGAGCTCACTTCAACATCGCTTAAATGAGCCAAAGCTCGGCTCTAGCTCGGCTCATCAATGTTATCATCATTATTAATATATTACATATAAAAAATTAAAATTTTGTATGGGCTCGTTTAGGCTCGCGAGCCTAAACAAGCTTTGAATTTCAGGCTCGAGCTCGGGCTCGATAACAAAACGAGCTCTATTTCAGGCTCGAGCTCGGGCTCGGGCTCGTTAAGGCTCGGCCCGTTCGAGCTTTTAACCGAGTTGATCACGAGTAGCTCTCGAGCGTCTGGGCTTGTTTACACCCCTATTTGTGGTCATGCCTTTTGTATAATTTTCCTTTTCTTAGGTAAGAGTCGGTATAAGCTGGAACGTGCGTGTGTGGTTTATCGTATTTATTTCGGTTTAATGACATGTCGCAACGCACGGGTCCTAAGTTGACTTATTTTCTCTTTTTTATGTTTTAAGTTTCAGTCTAAACCTGTGTAAACGTTTTTACGTCTATTTTTTGTTTGATTTAAGGGCCCCGCTGCAAAAAAGCGGGTCTAAAATACTAGTTTACTATTACTATGTAAATGGACGTAAATCAACGAACAAAATATTTTTTTGAAGTTTCCACTTTTAATTGTTTTTCTTAACACTCATATCAACTCATGAATCAAAGGTGCACAATTATGAACATTTAAAACAAACCTGCATATCATCATTAATAAAAATAGTTTTGTAAATGCTTTAAGCTTTGATTATTATTATTATTGAAATGAAATGAAGGTTGCCATTTTTACAGTTATATACATTTTTATGTATAGTTTTATAACTAGATAAGTTAATTGTATTGTTATCAAATACTTAAAATAACATCAACACATGTTTTGCTTGGTTTGACTTGGTGAATGTATAAAAAGTAGACACTTTACCGCAAAGTGTTTTCTCTTTATAGAAATCTGGAAGTTGACTTAAGTGGTTCTCATTCACATGTTAGTGCTTTAACTCTTTTAATAATTAGTTAATTACATATACAACTTGTAAGTAGGGGGGGTATTGCACCGTCCTCCCAACCGCCGGAGTGATCTCACTCCGCAAGCCGCCACCCAGCAAGGCTAAGCCTGGCGGTAAATCTCCTACCGTAGGGGCATTGGGCGGAGTAGCTTGGACTCGAATCCGCCACCTCCGGGTTAGAATGGAGGCTGGTGGCCACTGGGACACCCCCAGTGGTTTATACAACTTGTAAGTATATCATGAATAACTAAGAAAAACTTATAGAATAGTAACAAAAGGATTACAACATGAAGGTGAAAGAACTTACAACTTTTCCAGGAGTAACTCCCATAATTGAGAGAGCAGAAGCAAGCTTCACACATCTATCATGCGTTTCTTTCCACGTATACGTCACGTCATGATAAATTATAGACACGCTTTTTGCGTAAACAAATGCTGCTCTCTCGAGAAAGCTAATAGGCGACAAAGGCACAAAGTTAGCTTCACATTTAGAATAACCCTCCATTAGAATTAGAATTAGAATTAGAAGTACAAGTTGTATGTTTTTGTACTTCTTAAACAATAACTTGGATCCTTTTATAGGCACGCGCAAGAGCCATGATATCACATTTCCACAGTCACAAGTCATAAAGCTGAGATAATGGGTTTGACGTAATCAAAATTCTTGTAATAAAAAATTAAAAGTGGGACAAAACACACACATTTAACGATGTCTGATGCTTTTAAACGATTGTATCCAATCAGATTTAGATACGTAATATTATTTACTATATATTTAGGTTAAAGGTGATTAGTGATATGGAATAGATGTATACTTTTTAGAAATATTACTATATAATTAAGTTAAAGGTGATAGATATATGCCAAATGGAAGTAACCAGAACTATAGGATAAAACATTTTTATTAATCGTACTATATTTTTCATTAGTAAATCTGATGAAATTTAGAAACTTTGTGTATATGATAAAAGTTAGGAGGACAGTGGATTGATGGTTACATAACTATTATATGTAACCAGTTATGATGAAAAATACAAGTGTTTCTAGTCGTTCAAATTATATATGGATAGAGTTATGTATTTTCCAAAGGTCGTGTGGTCTATAGATGTTAAGCCGGTTATATTACAATGGGCCTTTTTTTGGTGAAAAATATTCACCGAGTTGCGACACGTGTATTTTAGTTATGATCCTAAATGTTTACGTATTGTTACATACCAGGGTTATAGAATCACGTACTACCATGTTAGATAATCACATACTACCATATTATATAAACACATACTGATAATGTGGATAACTAAGCTTAATAAACTAACTATAAGTGCAATGTAGCTTAAAGGGTTGAAAGGTTAAAGAGTTCGGAAGACGGCCAGCTGTAGTGAACAACAAAAAGCATGGAATAGTGTCACGTCCCATCACACTTTACGTGTGACTTCTCCCACTCAGCCGCAAAAGAAGCACGTGAGAAGTGACATTCTTTTACCCGCAGGTCCGAATCCTTCAACCTACCAAAAAGGGCAACCACCTCACTGCATTACCGGATCACTAGTCAAAGGTTTCCTCTCTTGGCACAATCTTTCCCTATTAATGACCACACTTGGTCATTCAGCCAAACATTCTGAAATCTGACTCTCCCTCTCTAGAACTTGTACTCTACATGTTCTATTATTCACTTATCAAAACACTATCACATTGCATGCATCAGTTCTGGGTTGAATCTCTTTCAATCCTGAACTCAAAGCAATCAATAGAGGAGTGATCCGACCCTACGTATTGCATAAGTAGGGGGACCCCGCAACCTGCGTTAGGCAAATCAAGACTCTTGAACCTTTTTGCCTAACCAGTCCATCCATTATCCTTGGTCTTACATTTGTTGTAGCAACAAGTTGGCGCCCACCGTGGGGCTACGCCACTAAGTTTATCCTAAAAGATCAGTAGTGTAGCTCCAACTTCATCAAGTCTATCATGTCTGAAAACGAATCCCCGGGTGAGGTAAATCAAGTACCACGTACTTCGATACCTAGTGCTAGACAAACTCCACCGGCTATACCCACCTCATTCTCTACTCCGGGAAGTACCCCAATGGGAGCCACGTATCCTGATTTCTCTTCCTTTCAGACACCAACTCCATCTCGTTCAGGGGTTCCTTCCCCTCAAATCGGTGCAACAAGCACACCGACACGCATTGATTTGACACCTGATGGGGTATCAAACAATTTTCTACCATTGAGATCTCTTCTCAACCAGTATGTGAGCGGAGAAAGAGATAAAGGAGTAAAAATTAGGCTGGATTATGACGAGCCTGTGCCCTCATTGTCAACTGGGCCACCTCTGCCTCCTTTTGTAAGCTCACAACCTACCACATCCAAAAACGAAGCTGGTCCTAGTCACCTTCCGCTGAATTCAAGCCCATATACCGTCGCAAGGCCAGATCCAACCACTTTTCCTTTGTTCACCTCCCAACCGGTTGCAACGTGTGCACCGTTAGGACATGAGATAAATTTGGATCAATTATTACAGTCACCAGCTTCGAATCTTCCCCCTCCTGTGTCCACAATATGGGAACAAGCCCTATCAGTTCTTCCCTTGGCTCGAAGTGCAGCCATGTGTACCCCATGGGGATGAACTACGTGACTACACCCGAAAGGCTTCAAGGCTTCAACCTGATGCCACAAATGATGGCTCAAATGATGGCACATTTCCCTTGGCAACACTTCATTAACCAAGTATTGACCACTCAAGGGAATGTAACCAATAATCCAGCCTGAAGAATAGAAGATCTTGCCAAACCGTGCAAGCCTAGCAATTTGTGTTGTTTTTCTCAACAAATTTCCGACTATGATTTTCAAACCCGGATTAAGATGCCATCCCACATAAGAACGTATGATAGAACTGAAGATCCCGAAGACCACCTCCAAATCTTTACTGGGGCTACAAGGATTGAAAAGTGGTCTAATGCTGAATGCTGTCTTATGTTCATGCAAACCCTTGTAGGGTCTGCCCGGATTTGGTTCAATGACCTGCCTGATAGAAGCATTCGAACCTTTGATGATTTAAGCAAAGGTTTCTTGGCTAACTTCTCGCAACAATGGAGGTACGTCAAAGATGCAACGGTGATTTTTTAAATCAAGCAAAGGGATGTGGAAAGCCTCAGAGATTTCATCGAAAGTACAAAAAAGAAGGGTTAACATATGTAGGTGCTAACAAAAAGATGAGGGTGGCAGGCTTCATGAACGCTATCACCTCCAAGTACCTCACTCGAGACTTTAAAAAATGTCTACCCAAGACCCTCGAAGAGGCCCTTGAGAGGGCTGAAGCTCACATCCGGGGGGAGGAAGCCGTTGATATCAAGGAACAAAGAAAAATGGGTCCTAGCTGGAGGAGTAACATCCCCAATAGGTAAAGAAGTAACTATGGTTCATATGACAAACGTTCCAGAAGCTAAGACCTAAGAAGGTCTGAAGGTAGGAACCCTCCAAGCAGGGAAAAGACTTTTACCTTCACAGCCTTAACCAAAACCCCACAAGAGATCCTTACCACTGAGGAGGTAAAGCATAGCTTCCAACTGCCCCGACCCTTGCCGAAGAGCAAAAGAAACGAAAACTCCACTCAGTATTGCGAGTTTCATGAAGAGAAAGGCCATCACACCAACGACTGTTTCCAACTCAAGAAAAGAATTGAGGAAGCTATTAAGTCCGGAGAACTTGTCCATTTGGTTAAAGGGGTAAGAGACAAAATGGCTGAAGGAAAGAGTAAAGAGGTGAACATGGTGAACCTTGATGGAAAAGCTTCCCACAAACGGCCACGCTTGGAGGCTTGGGAGCTTCAATGTGTATGCTTCCCACCACCAGAAAGGGGTCTACTCTCGAACCCTTTGGTGGTGGAAGCCACTGTGGGAACTATCAAAACAAGCAAAGCTTACATTGATATTAGAGGCAGCAACCGAGATAATGTTCGAGAAGTGCTTCAACCATGTCAGCAACGATGAACGTTCAAGGCTTCAACCAGCTGAGTCCTCTATTAAAGGTATCACTGATATTCCTATCAAGCCTTTGGGCCAAATAACGCTAGATGTTTTCTTTAGTGAAGGAAAAATGGAAAGGACCAAACCACTTACCTTTGTGGTAATCAACATGCCTTCCAACTATGATGTCATCATAGGAAGGTCTGGGAAAAGTGAGTTTGTCATGGTAGTTTCAGTTGGCCAAGGCACAGTCAAGTTTCCGACCGAAAGAGGGGTTGTAACCCTTCAACCTACCCAGGAAGCCTTCCTAGTTGAAGGGGAAAGTTCAACAACAAAATGAAGAGGAGGAGCAAGGTTGGATCATTAACCCAAAATATCCCCAATAAAGGATAAGGGTGAATACCAACCTTATCGAAGACACTCTCTCGTATCTCAAGAAGCTGTTGCTACACAACATGGACATCTTTGCATGGTGTCCCAAAGACATGACCGGTATCCCTCGAGATATCGCCGATCATGAGCTTAAAATCCCGTCCAATGTGAGACCTGTTGTTCAGCAAAAAAGAAGTTTAGCCCAGGCAGAAGTCTGGCAGCATGCAAAGAGGTTGAAGGGCTTGTACCCGAGAGGTGAAATATCATTCTTGGATAGCCAACCCCATGATGGTCAAAAAGCCTGATGGATCCTGGAGGATGTGCATCGATTTCAAGGATCTGAACAAGGCTTGTCCAAAGGATTGTTATCCTTTTCCTGAAATTGATCTAAAAGTCGATTCGCTCACAGGTTTCCCCTTCAAATGCTTACTCGATGCTTATAAAGGTTATCATCATATCCAGATGAAGAAAGACGATGAATAGAAGACAACCTTCCATACAGACAAGGGTATTTTTTGTTACCGAAAAATGCCTTTTGGCTTGAAGAACGCAGGGGCAACCTACCAACGTTTGGTAGATAAATCATTTGCTGGGAAAATAGGCAAGAACATGGAAGCTTACGTGGATGATTTAGTAATCAAGAGCAAAACTGAAGGTCAAATGCTTGATGATATACAAGAGACATTTCGGAATCTCAGGAAGATCAACATGAAGCTTAATCTAGTAAAGTGCTCATTTGGTTTTGAAGAAGGCAAGTTATTGGGGCATATCGTAGGAAAGCAAAGCATAAAGGCTAACCTGAACAAGGTTAAAGCCATCCTAGATACAAGGTCCCCATAAAGCAAGAAGGGGGTTGAAAGATTGAACGAAAAGCTTGCAGCCTTGAAGCGTTTTACGTCCAAACTGGCTGAGAAGTCTCTTCCATTTTTCAAAACCCTTCAAGGGTGAACGAACAAGAAGGACTTCCAATGGACTGAGGAAACTGAAGAAGCCTTTAACCAAATGAAGCAGCACTTAGCTTCATTACCAGACATTGCCGCTCTGGAGACTGGGGTACTAATATCTATCTTTCAATTGCTGAGGAAGCAATCAGTGCGGTCCTGACCATCGAACAAAACAAGGCTCAGGTACCCGTTTACTTCTTCAGTAAAACTTTAAAATTGGCCGATACCAAGTATCCCTGTTGGAAAAGTTTGCTCTAGCTTTGGTGAAAACAGCAAGAAGGTTTTGAAGGTACTTTCAAGCACACCCAATACAAGTGGTCACTGACCAACCCATTAAAAGTGTGCTTGAAAACCTGAAACCTCTGGACGGTTAGCCAAATGGGTAGTGGAACTAGGTGAACACAACATCACCTACGTTCCAAGGAAAGCTGTGAAAGACCAAATCTTGGCTGATTTCATTTTGGAGATTCCAAAGGAAACAACAGCAGAAGTTAACACTGCCTCCACTGAACCCTCCGACCCTGATACCTGGAAGCTTTTTACCGACGGAGCTTCCAGCCTTGAAGGGTCAGGGACACTGCTAGTCGTGATCAATCCTGAAGAATTAGAATTTACATATGCTTTTCGGCTTAAATTTCAGACAGCCAACAGTGAAGCCGAGTATGAAGCACTAATCGCAGGACTCAAGCTAGCCAAAAAGATGGACGTTCATAAGCTTCAAGTCTTCACAGACTCCTTGTTCATTTCAAGTCAAGTGAACGATAGCTACATAGATAAAGAACCCAACATGAAGAAGTATCGAGAAAAAGGCAAAGGAACTCATGGGCATGTTTCAATCATGCACCATTAAACAAGTCCCAAGGTCGCAAAATAAGAAGGCCGATGCACCGAGCAAGCTTGCATCACTTACCTTTGCCCATCTAACCAAGAAGGTGTTGGTTGAAGTGATAAAAACGTTGTCCATTCAAGACCTCGAAGTACAAGATGTGATTACAGAAGAAGGGCTAAATTGGATGACCCCCTTAGTCAAACTCCTAACAAATGGTGAGTTGCCAAGTGATCGGACGGAAGCTGAAAGGGTTCGGATCAAATCAAGACAGCATGTGCTATAAGGAGATATCCTCCACAAAAAAAGGATACCTTGCATCACTACTACGATGCGTTGTCCTAGAGAAAAGCCAATATCTGATCAAGTAGGTTCACGAAGGAATATGTGGGGCTCACTATGGCCCATGATCAGTGGTTTCCAATCTAATGAACCTTGGATATTTTTGGCCCTCCATGCGTCGGGATACATCCGAACAGCTGCGAAAATGTGAAGCTTGCCAGACACATGCTCCGGTGCCAAAACACCATAAACACGACCTGGTTCCCATCTCCTTAGCCTGGCCTTTCCACAAGTGGGGAATGGACATTGTTGGTCCATTCCCACCGGCCAAAGAAGAAGTCAAGTTCTTATTGGTGGCTGTGGACTACTTCACCAAGTGGCCAGAGGTGAAGCCATTGGCAAAAATATCAGGAAAACAGGTCATCGACTTCGAGTGGGAGAACGTAATCTGTCGATTTGGGCAGCCAGTGGTGCTAGTTACGAATAACGGGAAGTAGTTTTCCGAGAAACCTTTTAGCTCCTGATGCAAGGAGTTCAGAATAACCCAAGTGTTCAGCTCGGTGGCTTACCAAGGGATTAAAACTCGTTTGGGAAGGTACGAATACAATTGGCTCGAATAACTTCCCAATGTGTTATGGGCAATTCGAACAACCGAAAAGACGAGTCACAAGAAAACACCATACAGTCTAGTGTTTGGATCAGAGGCTATAATTTCGGCTGATATATGAGTTATAATGAAGAGGACGTTCAACATTGATCTAGAGTCAAACAAGCAAGAGACAATGTTGAACTTGGAACTTCTTGAAGGATCCCGATACCAAGCAGTCATACAAGAAGCAAAATACAAGTAGAAAATGGAATCCTATTACAATGCACGGGTAAAGTATGAACGGTTCAAGGCTGGGGATCTTGTTCTTCAAAACAACGAAGCCAACAAAAAAGAAAGCCAATGAAAGATTTACCCTAAATGGGAAGGGCCATACACTATCCTTGAAGCCCATAAAGGGGGATCATACAAACTGGCAGATCCACAAGGAAAAAAGCTTCCCCGCCATTGGAATGGCAAAAACCTCAAAAGGTTCCATGTTTAGTCAAATGTGTTAGAAAGAATTCCAAAGTGTTGTCTTATTCCCCTTGTAACCAAAACACTTTGAAATGAACGAATGATAAAGTTTTTTTTTTTTTTTTTTTTATCAAAATTTATCTTTCTATCCTATAATCAGGTTGAGAACCTAACAAGAAACTCCATGGCAAGGGCCATGTAAGGGGACGAGCACCCAGGCCACATCACTTATGAGGACCAGGTTGGGGTTTCGAACGCTCCGACCAGATCTAATACCTACTAACGTGTGCAGAATCCATGAAAGTAAGTAAAGAGAATCACCTGGACACCGTGCAATGATTGTTTCATTAAATAAGAAATCTATTACAAGATCCTGGAAACAATCTGACAGAACTTCGCCTCTGATTGCAAAAGTTTTTTATGACAAAACCCAACACCCCGATTTATAGGGAAGGTCCATCCGCCCGAAACAACCAATAGCCCATCCGTCCGGATGGGGTCTGTCCATCCGTTCGGATGGACTGTTACATCATACCTAACCCAAGTTTCGGTGCGGATTTCATAAAAACATATAATAAACATTACAGAGATATAAAACAAGATAAACAAAGACTCAATACAGACGGAAGCTACAGACATAGTGCATTCATAGACTCCCCCTTGGATGTAGCTGTAGTCGTCTTCTTGTATAGTCTTTATCAACCCTTTTGTTGTCTCTTCTCTCTCTGTACTTTTGTTTCTTTTCTTCTGCTTTTTGTGAAAACTTCTCTTGACACTCGGATCTTCCCTTTACAATCCACCATTCACGATACTCTTTTATACCATCCAATGTCTTCGACCATTTGAGAATTTTTCGTTCTTTTATTTTCAATCGGAGTTTGATCAGTATCAACCTTCCCCATTCCCAATCTCCATTCAGCTCTCTTCGCTGCATCAACCATCTTTTGATCCATCTTCTCATTATGGCGTTCTTCTTTAAGAAATTCTTCTAGCTCAAGATCTCTCCACTTCGACTTCCAATAGTGGCCTGAATTTATATCTTTCTCAAAGCACATGATCACAACCTTTTGATATTGCAGAGCTTGTTTTTATCAGCTCCATAGTACATTATCTTGTTGAAGAACAAACAATCAATGTCTTTCTTGGAACAATTGACCAGCCACATCGGATCGATCAAGTAGATACGCCTGTAAACAAACTTCTCATCTCTAAGAGCAATCACTGCCTGACATGTTTATGTATCGTATGCCCATCCTCTGAAGTCTTTATAAAAGTCTTGTTCAATATCCTTTAGTGGCATATTCTTCATGCATCGTGGTCGTTTCACATGCAGAGTGATGTCTTTTTCTCCTGTCTTTGGGTCGACTTTAACTGTACGATTAGGATATTGTGGTTTCCATTCTGGAAAATTATCTCTTGCTTGCCCATGAATGTAATACCATAGATTTGACTCGTAATATCTCACTTCAGGACCCCATTCAAGCTGTTGAATATTTTTAGTCTTCACCAACTCTTCAACGCCCCACCATGGCAACGTCTTTAGATCTTTGATGAATTTGAAGTATTGAACTCCAAATCCGCGTTTGATAGCATACATCTTCAGATCTTCTAGATATCCCCAAGACATAATGTCTCCGAGGGATTCATCTGGATAACTCTTAAAAAACTTCAATGGTCTTTTAAACTTTCTTTCCTCTGGCATAGGTTTGAACCATCTCTTTCTTTCCTCCCGAAGTTCTTCTTTCGACAACTTCTTGGGAATACCATATTCACTAAGCTTTTAAGATCATCTTCGTTGTGACTCCTAAAAAACTTAGAAAATGTGGGGAAATCAACATCTTGACCTGAATAATGCATCAGTACTTCATTGTCAGAATCTGAATCGTCTTCAATCACCACATCGTTGAAGTTGTTAGCATCATCAACCATCTTAAACACGTACTCACCATCAGGAGCATTATCTTCTATATCTTTCTCAAAATCAAAAGTGAGTTTGTCTTCATCATTCAACCCAAGAGCTTCTTTCATAGACTCTCTCATCCAATTCTCAACTATCTCTCCTTCCTCAACGTCATGTCTGAGAAAAATCACTTTAGGAGTAGACGATAGAAGATTAGTATGTTGAGCACCTAACAACGACTCCCCCTGAGGACGATCTTCCTCCTTTTTCTTCGTTCTGTGTATCATCGAGGAAGTTAAGATCCTGATGATCACCTGTTCGACTAACAACCAATGCACCACTATCTCCCCCTTGATCATCATCTTCATTACCATAATCACTTCCATGATAATCGTCTATATCTTTGAACAATTCATCTGTATCCTATTCCTCCTCATCATCATCCTCTGCATCGTCTTCTTTATCATCTTTCTTTTCCTTACGAAGCTTTAACTCATTTCGCCTATTGGTCTCTACTTTGCTATAAGGAACATCCATTGCCTCACCTACAAGTATAAACTGTTGAGCAAGGACAATAGTCGTTTCAGAATTAACTTCAACATTACTTGATTGTTGATCCTTTTGGCTTGAAGATTCCAGAACTTATTCAATCGCTATTCCTTTGCCTTTATCTTTTTCAGCTTCAGCGGCTTCGGCAGCATCTCTTTGTTGTCTATCCATCCTCTGAGCCTCAGCTCTTCGAATTCCAATTTCATCGTATGCAGCTTGCACATTTAGACCAAGTCTATCTTCAATCACTACATAGAGCATTTCAATCTGCCTTGACTTATTCTCTTTATCTGCTCTCAAATCTTCCAACTCTTTTTGCATAATCTCGTTCGCCGCACTCATAGTTGTATGAGAATCATTCAGATCAACATTAGTAGTCAGCAACTCATCAATCATGTTGTTGAGTGCGCTGTTGCCGGCTTCAACATCTAATATCTTTTCATTCATTGCAAGGATTTCATTCTTCAGCACGACATTCTCAACTTCAACTTGTTTAAGCTTTTCTACAGTCGCTTCAAGTTTTGCATCAGATTCTACCTTAGCTTTCTCCAAATCTGCAATCTTTTTAGCCACTTCATCAACTTTCTCGTCACTGAAGAACGGAATATATCCAATATCGTCTAATCGTGTCGGTCCACCATCAAGGTTAGATGGAACTTCTGGAAAACTTTGATTAGAACCTTGTGGTATTGGAGTTGTTGTTTTCTTCGTTGTGGAGCCTGGTTCTTCAACAATCTTTGGTGGTTGTTGCGGAGTTGTAACATGCACCTCTGTTTGAACTGGAATTGATTCTTGTATCGGTGAAGTAGGAGGTGTAGCCATGCGAAATTCACTTTGAACCGGAACCTCCACTTCAACATTTTCAGCCCTTTCAGTAGGAATCTGTTTAGGAATACCAGATGTATCTTTCACAACTTTCGCTGTAGTCTTCCTAATTTTGATCTTCCTTGGAATCTCACCCGGTAGGTTTAGCTTTACGCTTCATTAATCCTCTACCCTTCTTTAACTTTCCTGCTTCATCAGCCGAAGGCTCATAAGTAGCATCTTCATAGTCAGAATTCTTTTTCTTTCTAGAAGGCCCTGCTGTTCTGCCTTTCTTTCCATTGAAGCCTGTTTTTGGTGCCATCTCTGTATGATCTATATTACTCTCAGTTTCACTTGAATCAGTGTGCACTTCACCTTCAACAAAAGTTTCTTTAACAGCTTCAACATTCTCTCCAACTTTCTCACCACCAGCCTTTTCAGCATTTCTAGCATCCTGAGCCGCTGTAATATTTTCAAATTCATCAACTGTTATTTCATCCACAGTTGTATCAACATTACCTTGAACATTAACATTCTAAGGAGGAACTTCATCAGGTTCATCAACCAAATGTAAAGTTGATTTCTTCTTCGGAGTTCTCTTCGGTGCTGCTTTCGATGTTGTAGCTTTTGGAGTTCTTGGAGTAGGGGTTTTCTTCTTCTTCTTATCATAAAGTTTAACCCATCACTTCGTCTTCTTAGGTTCATACAACTTCATCTTCTCTGTTTCGGATCCCGAATCACTGTTATCGTGTCTTTATTTATCATCTGCTGGAGCTTGATAATCAAACTTTTCAATAGTAGCAAACTTCCTTTTCAATTTAGGCTTTGTTGGTTGACCTCTGTACACATTCAATCTCTTCAAGGTTTAATTATCCATATGATCTAACTTCAATTCATCATCATCTGTCTTTGGTAAGTTGGGAATTTGATCATCTAACAGCATCTGGACAAACCCTGGATATTGTAGAAATCTTTCGTCTTTAATGTTATCTAACATATGATTGAAGATCATCTGTGAGATGTTGTATGGCTTGTTCAGTATCAAACATGTAATGATGTTCATGATATAATCAGCCAACTCATCGTATGAACCCTTCCTGTGGCCCAAAGCATGTATTACTGAATGAACTAGAAATTTGTACGGCTTTGACAACTTTGACTTGATGTATGCAGGATCGTTTACAAATCCCGTATATCCCATTCTGAACCACAAACCCTTACACAATCTCTCGGGAACATGTATTGGATTTTCGTCTTTGTCGTTCAGTTCCAAAACTGTTCTAATATCACCAACAGTGAACTTTACTGCAACATCTATATCTTTGTCATTTTCGTCTTTCATTTTAACTGCTGAATGTATCACTTTATCTTCTTCAACATAGTGTACAAAGTTCCAGAATGCCGCAACATGAAATCTATAACATCTATGTCTGTCAGTCAATGCTTTACATATCCTGCTTTCCTCGATAAATGGTAGAATTTCCAAAAACGGACCCATCTTTGACAGTGTTTTGTCTAAAGTGCAACATATGTTTTGCTTGTTATTAAAATCTGAACTTTTTGCCTGCACATATAATACACGTCATAAGATATTGCACGTTGATTGAGAAAATATTGAACATTGATAATATTCTAACACTTAGAAAAATTACAATTTTCAATTCACATTTCATTCGGATGGACATGGTCCGTATGGACAGATAACCCGGATGGGCATCAATTCAGTTGTTCCAGATGAACAATCTCCGAATGGACAAATTTTCCGGATGAGCAATATGCATAATGGATGAACATTATACCAATTCAAACATGATAGTGTTAAAACACCAACTGTTCAAATCATGTAACATCTATTCGTCTGGATGGCCTCATCCGAACCTCCATCCGGATGAACTGTGTTCATCTATCATGAAACAACAATAAAATTTTTGTTAAATATTATCAAATTGATGATTGTTTCTATCAATTAGAGTGCCGATAAGACTAAATCCAAGATCCAATTTATGATTAGAACCTTAAAACTCCCTAGATCTAAGATAAAGTGTCGACTGTTCCTTTGGATAAAAAATTGAACACTCTAGATGTTAATGAATGGATTTCTACCTTAACCATCTTAGATGTTGTGCCAATCAACACCCTCAGGTAAAAATTTGGGCAGAATAACGGCTAGAAATTTTTGAAAAGATGAGAGAAAAAGGTGTTTTCTCCGAATGAAAAAGTTCCGAATGAGCATAATGACCCCGGATGAGCTATATATACCTTCAGTCCATCCGTCCAGATCCGTAGGAAGATATCTCCGGATGGACTTTGCCTTCATTCGACCGAATTGACATTGTCCATCCGTCCAGATGGCCTTTGATTATTTTCAAAACTTTTCAATTTTTTCAAACTTTTCAATTTTATCAGATTTTAACATCCACTCAAGTATCCAGGTCCAAGTTAATGACCCTGGTTACTCGATTTGTCGACCAAGTCCAAGTTAATGACCTTGGTTGACCCGATTTACGAACCATCTGACGTTTTTGTTCAAATTTTTCAATTTCTCAAAAATTACAAGTTTCAACTTAATGAATTTATTCAACTTTTAGTTTTCCAACATTTTCAGATTAGCTCCCACCCAGACTGTTCAAGATCTACTTTGCATCTCAGAATCTGAATATCAACTTTCCAACACTGGTTTGTCGAAAATAAAGCAGAAATAAAATGTTTTTGTATTTTTACAAACTTTATGTTAAAAACACTGAAAATATTTTGGGGTTTAATTTGAAATATAACAACAATAAACTATTTACAAACATATTTTTATGAGTTGTGTTAGAGGATCATATAAGCTGCCGACAAGTCACTAGCACCATTGAGCTATTAACACTTTAAGTTTTAAACGATTCACCTAGATTGTCAGTATACTGATCCACTTTAAATTCTCATACAAAGTTCAACTAATTCGAGATACGAGATTAATGACTTAAGAACTTAACTTATTCGCGTGTGTCACCTCAGAATATACTCCCGTATCAAGATTCCCTAAATTCAGTCTTACAGGTGAATATACTATATTGATATATGTTCTTTGGGTAGTGCGAGACATTGAGAGCTCATGTTAGAACTTCCGTTCAGTCAAAGAGATGAAGGCTCGACTTTAGGTGTGTCCCACTTAGGGATCTTCTTTACAACTGCACTTGATTTGTATCTTTCGATATCAATTTTCATGCAGAGGGAAAGCTTTTTAAAGCGCATAAAGTATTATACGAGGTGCAAGCCATTGCTAACGCAAAATCAGAAGATCTGGTATAATACCCCATATATCATACAGTATAAAGACCTAGTATCTCAGAATTAGGCAATCTCTCAATCGAGATATCGAGGGTTACCCATATATTCGAGAGATGTTCCCCACGAGACAAGCAAGATATTGATTTTATGTTTATATCCCGAATTCAATCTACTAAATGTGTAAAAACCTACTCGAACATCATCAATGAGACTATTTAACGCTTTTTAATTTTCCAACTCTTTAGCGTACTGTGACAGTCTAGCTGATGTACTATCATTTCCTCTTTTTACACTAACTCTTTTTGTCTTTTTCTATGTTTTTTACATTTTTTTTGCATTTTTAAATGTTTTTTGTATTTTTACTACAATTTTATCCCCGTAAAAACCAAAACATTTAAAGAAAGATTGACAAACCAATACAGATTGTTTCTCAATGTCCTCTGCTTTGGATTCTCTATCAACGCCAACTATTTCTCCCCCTAACGACAAAAGCCGCATATCGTTTAGTTTCAAAAGATATTTAAAACGTGATTGATCAAACGATTTAGTGTGTAGGTCAGCTTTCTGTTCTTCAGTGTGGATTTTTTCAATTCTAATCAACTTCTTTTCGTAACAATCACGAATGAAGTGATGTCGAATTTCAATGTGTTTAGTTTTAGCGTGATGAACATGGTTTTTGGTGATGTTAATTGCAGCCTCATTATCTACAAAGATATGAGATTTAAGAAATTGCAGACCATAGTCTCTCATCTGCTGTTGAATCTACAATAACTGTGAACAACAGCTGCTAGCCGAGACGTACTCAGCTTCGCATGTAGAGAGAGCGACCGTGGTCTGTTTCTTACATGACCAAGTTACCAGATGTGTTCTGAAGAACTGGCAGTCGGCCATTGTAGACTTTGCATTGATTTTGCAGCAGCCGTAATCTGAATCAGAGTAGCCCTCAAGTTTGAAATTGTCATCTTTGGGATACCACAAGCCTAAGCTCGGAGTTCCTTTCAGATAACGCAAGATCCGCTTGACGATGATTAGATGAGAGGCCCTAAAACTTGATTGGTAGCGTGCTGCGAGGCATGTTTTATACATTATATCAGGTCTCGACGCCGTTAGGTACATGAGCAAGCCAATCATCGACTGGTACAAGGTTTCGTCAACCTTATCTCCTGTGAGATCCGTTCCACAACAGGTGCTGAGAGAGTGTCTCATACCAGGCTCTCAGGGCCTGGTGCAACCCGTATAAGGCTTTTTCTAGGAGGTAGACCTTATCCTTGTGGATAGGATCAGTAAAGACCGGTGGCTGACCAACGTACACCTCTTCTTTCACTTTTCTGTATAAGAATGTTGATTTGACATCTAACTGATACACCTTGAAACCCTTGCATGATGCAAAAGCGAGAAAGATTCGGATCGCCTCTAGCCTAGCAACAGGAGCATATACTTCGGTAAAATCAATTCCCTTTTGTTGGCTTAAACCTTGAACGACTTGGCGAGCTTTGTTTCGCACAACCACTCCTCTATTATCTCTTTTGCACTTAAATACCCACTTAGTATTTGTTAGGATCTGAGTTTCTTAGATTGTGTTGTTTAATTAGAAATGAAAGATGAAACAAAGATTTAATGTGCAGCAGAAATGGAAATAAACTTTAACACACAATCAAGGAAGAATAGCTTTGAGCAAACATGATTTCATTCAGTCAAAAGATTGTATCTATTACAAAATTCAACTGTGCATGCATGCAACTAGACTCCCCCTCAGCCTGAGCTCAGTTATTTGTTTGTACAAGATGACTTGGTGAGAATGGGCTGATGGAACAGTACAGGTACTGTTCTATTTATAATACAAACGAAACCACTGAGCATCTTTGCTGACGTCACCATGAAAGTGACATCTAACCTCCTAACAAACTCTAAACACTATTACATATAAACACTGATTACATAAACACTGATTATACATAAACACTGATTCAGCTTTCCACTGTTGTAGCCTAAGCACTGATGTTGAAGATCAGTGCTTTCTTAAAAGGGTGACCAGTCCTTGAATGGGCAGTGCTTTGGTCTTCATCCGTGCTTGAGAGACATCAGTAGTTAGAGCTTTAGTCTTTATTCTTCATCAGTTCTTTGGCTTATCAGTTGTTGAGATGATCAATGCTTGGAGTTCATCAGATGATAGATAACCACTTTTAAGTGAAGAATCTAGTGCAGACACTGCTTATTGATGCGTGTGAAGTGTCATATAGTTTTTTGATGTATATTTTAAGCCCTTTAACACTTTTTAGCCAAGTTTTAAATTTATAAAACATGATATTTACTAACACTAAACACACATATGGGCAAGTGTACCCATCGTGAGCGTAGTGTAGTGTTGGTAAGATACCGAGGTCGTCCAAAGACACAAGAGCTTTTAGTACCGGTTTATCCTCAACGTCTAATCAAATCAAAAGTTTAGAAAAAGGTTTTTAAACAAGAAAAATAAAACTAACTAAATTGCTGAAAAATAAAAATAAAAATAAAATCAGATAGACAAGATGAATCACTTGGATCCGACTCGTGTTTAGTGTAACCTTTGATTATTTCCGCACTTTTGCACGTTTTAAGAGATTATCTTAGTTATTGTAGTAGGCCCCTCTTCTGAAGGTGACGTTACCCTCAACCCAGTAGTTTGAGTCAGCAAGGATACAATCCTAAAGGGTTGGATTACTAAAAGATAATTAATTAAGTTATTAATGCATATTGTGGTAGGCCCCTCTTCTGGAGGTGACGTTACCCTCGGCTAAGTAGTCTGAGTCAGCAGGGATACAGTCCTAAGTAGCCGGGTTAAAGTTTTAATAGTAGTTTACATATGAGGGGGTCAAGTAGTTCGGAACCCCGCCATCCAATACCAGTGGGTATTGAAGGAGGTCCTACTAAAGTTGACCCAGGTCCTTGCAGGATCTATACACTGAACAAGGCAAGACTCTTACCAAACCGTTCCGTTAACCCCCGACCAGGTAGCCAAATACCTCCATATAGACCGTGGAGATATGAATGGTGAAAATCTTTTATTTTATATAGACAGTAAAATAATGCCAAGACACCACGGATAAACGATAAGGAAGACTCACCTTCAACATAAGAAACTAGTTATTAAAGTCATTAATACATAACCAAATAAAAAGTGCAAAAAGATTAAAAATAAAAAGTATTACATTAGACACTTGTCTTCACCAAGTGATGTAAGAGACTTAGGCAAACATGGCCTTTGATTGTCAAGAACTCTTACGATCAATCTTGGATTCCGAGATTACTACACACACTCTATGATGGATGATGGTGGTGGATGATGGTGTTGTGGTGGTGGTGGAGTGTGGGTGAAGTGTGAGAGAGGTGATTTGCCAAGGGATGGTTTGCAAATGAGCCAAGCACCCCTATTTATAGTCTGCATAGAAGCCCGGACATGACCCCGTGTCCATTGGGCACGACCCCGTGTCCATCCGTCTTCTCTTTCTTCATTAAATGCAGTTTGTCTGCATTAGTTGACCACGCCCCAGTGTGCAGAAGCGTATCTGTACTATCAAGATTTCCCTAGATTCTGCGAATCTTAGAGTTGACCCCGGCCCCGTGTCCGCTGGGCACGCCCCCGTGCTCAGTGAGCACGGGGCGTGTTCAGCCTTCTGTTCTCTTGTTTTGCTTGGGAAGATGCTGTCAGGGGGTCGGGCATGCCACGTTTATTCCTTTTCTTGTATTTATGTTAGATTTAGCTGCCTTTTTGCTTCTTTTGTTCATTTGAGCTCATTTAATCCTGAAAATACAAAAGGAAGACAAAAACACACTTTTTCCAACATTAGTACTAAAAAAGGGTTAGTTTAATGCCACATTTGATGTAATTTATATGTTGCATTTTGCACACATCAAATACCCCCACACTTGAATCTTTGTTTGTCCTCAAGCAAAACTCTTTATAATGTGGCTTTACACTCCCAAATGGAATGGGTAGAAGAGGAGGTTTTTGGGCTTGTCATAGAGTTTCGGGATTTCCAAGATTCTTTATTAAGTTTTATTTTTAATTATTTACAATCTTATTCGTCATTAGTTATTTAAAACGTTTCATAAGAGAAATTATTTATTAGGGCATAACATGTCTTTTTAAAATTCCATTTATATACAAGTTAACATAACTCACGGGGGATCACTCAACACTCGGCCGAAAATGTTTTTTAGTGAAACACTCGAGAGCGGCATGGAACTTACTTCTACCATAAGCTTGCCCCGTGTCCAGGTACCTGAACTGGGCATTTTTCTGCAGATGGTTGAGCACGGGGTGTGTTGGTTGAGCACGGCCCTGTGCTGAACTTGCTGTAATGAAGAAAAATTGTCAGGTGGCCCTGTTTTTGTGCATGGGGTGCTGGTTCAAGTTTCCTTTGGTATCCTTCACTATCCCAAGTGTGTTTTTCCCATTACATCATCATCCAAACACCAAATTAATTAAAACCATCATTCATTCAAATAGAGAGAGTTACATAATAATCCTAATAAATTAAAATTCTAGATAAATAGGTCAAAAGAAACACAAGAAGTCTAAACCAAGAAGTTCTAGCCCAAAGTTTATTCTATTAGCAAAATTTCGAAAAAGATAATTCTTTCAGTTTGATGTGGCTCGAAGAACTTCTTCCTCCGGATATGGGTTTCTCAAACGTCGGCGAGCCATTCCTCTATCTCCCTTGGGAGAAGAAAGGCGGGCTCATTTGCATCAGTTTGAGGGGGTGCAATCTCCAACGGGACTTCTTGCAAATCTTCAAGAGGAGGCTCTGCGGAGATGTCATCCCACTTGGTGGGATTATTGACTCCAAGTGCAAGGTTCCAATCCTCTTGAGGGAGGATTGGCTCCATGGGAGGAGTCACAAGAATGTTCAACCTCTGGTGCAAGAGGTTGACTTCTTGAAAACTGTTTTCCAACCCCATCGTAAGATAATTTATACGGTCTATGAGGACCTCCTCCACCGAGGTCATCTCATCAAGAGCTTCACGTAATGCCATCACGTAGCGTACGAGAGCTGCTTCAATCGAAGACCTCCTTTCCCTCCGACTGTTTCTGGAATGTGCAGAAGAAGTTCCATTGTTTTGGCTCGACATTCTACAAAAATAAACTGAAAAAAATTCATTTTAATGAAACAGTAGCCTTGGACACGGCCCCGTGCTTAATGAGCACGGCCCCGTGTTCACCTTTCTACAGGTTTTTTGTACAAGGAATCTTGGAGTTTTAAATTATTTTTCCAACTTAGGAAGCGTTTTTGAGTAGAAATAACTTAAAACAATGTTGTAAAACTTATTTATAACAAGATTCCTTGAACAAAAACCTAACAAACATCACAATAAAGCTTGGAATCATGGTGATCTCAAGCTCTAATGGAAGTGCTGAGGTGAAAAATGAAGAAGAAGAGAATGGACAAGAGAGGAAAGGACAAGATGGTTGTTGAGAACCTTATTTTAGAAAATACCTAGGATGGTATGTGTGAAGATCCCACCAAATCTCTGTCCCTGGAATGGTCCAAATGTGCAGGATTCTTGGCTGCATTTATAGAAAACGACCGCACACTACACACGGCCCCGTGTCGGCTGGACACAGCCACGTATGCAAACGATGCCCTGACACATTTTGTCCGTATTCTGACAAAAAGTCTGAAAGGAATCTTTTTGGTGGACACGGGGGCGTGTTGACCTAGACACGGCCCCGTGTCGAGAGGCTGTTTATGAAGTTTCGTCTATTCCTAAGGAATTCATCAGGATCGGGTGGTTCCTTACTGGATGGAACAACCCCAAAGTGTCTGAGATACCTTAATTGCTCTAGACTAAGACGAGAACGCAAGAGGTTGTCGGTGAGGGTGATTCCTATGCTAAATGTAGGTGGACAAGTCCAACCCTTTCCTGGTCTCTCGTTAAAGAAGGTGTATGCCGAATCGCTCAGGTCTATGTATACATCGAACGAAGTCGATGGGGAGTCCTTCATGGCACAATCGACACAAGGACGACTATCGCTCAAGTCCTCGCTAGAGTTAGAAGTGATTTCGGGAACAACGAAGTTGTTTTTATTCGAATGCTATCTCAATAATTCTTCTTGGGCTTCGTCTTGAGGTGAATTAATGATATCCATCTCAAGTTCTTTCATCCAATTAGGAATTAGATCTTCCATTTGAAATAATTCATCGAGAGGCATTTCTCCTAGAAGGGACGATTGAGAGCATTCGAGGGAGAGATATGGATTATTTTTACTTTCGCCCCTCTTAAGGCTACAGGAAAACAATGGGTCTATAAAATGGGGCTTATAATTTAGAAAATAACATTCTAAATCTTTATGAGGGCCACCACATATTTGACACCACGTACCATAAGAGTGCCGAAAGTAAAAAATATCAGTATCACTCATGCTTGTGTCAGAAATTACCAACCGCCGGGATCTTACGGTTCTGTTTTCAGTAACTAAAACATGGGCATTAGGCGTGTTGAGTGGGCACGGCCCCGCGTTCAGCTTACTGTCTGACTTAAAACAGGATTGCTAGTACCAAAGATTGGGCAAGGGGGCGTGTTCAGCGGGCACGCCCCGTGCTGAGTTCTGTAGAAGCTGGAAATCTAAAAAAAAATTCCTAAAAAATAGAAAAATAAGAGAAAACGATTAGGCCGATGATTCCTAACTTTCTTAAAATCCTTGTGTCCCCGACAACATCTCCAAAAACTTGATGCGTGTGAAGTGTCGTATAGTTTTTTAATGTATATTTTAAGCCCTTTAACACTTTTTAGCCAAGTTTTAAATTTATAAAACACGATATTTACTAACACTAAACACACATATGGGCAAGTGCACCCATCGTGAGCGTAGTATAGTGTTGGTAAGATACCGAGGTCATCCAAGGACACAAGAGATTTTAATACCAGTTTATCCTTAACGTCTAATCAAATCAAAAGTTTAGAAAAAAGGGTTTTAAACAAGAAAAATAAAACTAACTAAATTGCTGAAAAATAAAAATAAAAATAAAAACAGATAGACAAGATGAATCACTTGGATCCGACTCATGTTTAGTGTAACCTTTGATTATTTCCGCACTTTTGCACTTTTTGAGAGATTATCTTAGTTATTGTAGTAGGCCCCTCTTCTGAAGGTGACGTTACCCTCAACCCAGTAGTTTGAGTCAGCAAGGATACAATCCTAAAGGGTTGGATTATTGAAAGATAATTAATTAAGTTATTAATGCATATTGTGGTAGGCCCCTCTTCTAGAGGTGACGTTACCCTCGGCTAAGTAGTCTGAGTCAACAGGGATACAGTCCTAAGTAGCCGGGTTAAAGTTTTAATAGTAGTTTACATATGAGGGGGTCAAGGAGTTTGGACCCCCACCATCCAATACCAGTGGGTATTGAAGGAGGTCCTAGTAAAGTTGACCCAGGTCCTTGCAGGATCTATACACTAAACAAGGCAAGACTCTTACCAAACTGTTCCCTTAACCCCCGACCAGGTAGCCAACATACCTCCATAAAGACCGTGGAGATATGAATGGTGAAAATCTTTTATTTTATATAGACAGTAAAATAATGCCAAGACACCACGGACAAACGATAAGGAAGTCACCTTCAACATAAGAAACTAGTTATTAAAGTCATTAATACGTAACCAAATAAAAAGTGCGAAAAGATTAAAAATAAAAAGTATTACACTAGACACTTGTCTTCACCAAGTGATGTAAGAGACTTAGGCAAACATGGCCTTTGATTGTTAAGAACTCTTACGATCAATCTTGGATCCCGAGACTACACACACTCTATGATGGATGATGGATGATGGTGGTGGATGATGGTGTTGTGGTGGTGGTGGTGGTGGAGTGTGGGTGAAGTGTGAGAGAGGTGGTTTGCCAAGGGATGGTTTGCAAATGAGCCAAGCACCCCTATTTATAGTGTTCACAGAAGCCCGGACACGGCCACGTGTCCATTGGGCACTGCCCCGTGTCCACCTGTCTTCTCTTTTTCATTAAATGAAGTTTGTCTACATTAGGTGACCACGCCCCCGTGTCTGCTGGGCACGACCCCGTGTGCAGAAGCGTATCTGTACTATCAAGATTTCCCTAGATTCTGCGAATCTTAGAGTTGACCACGGCCCCGTGTCTGCTGGTCACGCCCCCGTGGTGGGTGATAGAAGCTTCTACAGCTTTGTCTTTTCTGCAGACACTTGGGCACGCCCCTGTGCTCAGTGAGCACGGGGCGTGTTCAGCCTTCTGTTCTCTTGTTTTGCTTGGGAAGATGCTGTCAGGGGGTCGGGCATGCCACGTTTATTCCTTTTCTTGTATTTATGTTAGATTTAGCTGCCTTTTTGCTTCTTTTGTTCATTTGAGCTCATCTAATCCTGAAAATACAAAAGGAAGACAAAAACACACTTTTTCCAACATTGGTACTAAAAAGGGTTAGTTTAATGCCACATTTGATGTAATTTTTATGTTGCATTTTGCGCACATCACTTATGATGACCAACTGTTTGAGAACCAATTTTGGTTTTCCTTATCATCTGTTCTTCTAGGCTTAACTGCATGGACCAACAATCTCCCCCTAGAACTGATGATGCCAAAACACTTAATTATTTTTAGTCTTTATTCTCTCATCAGCTTTTCCCTAACTTGGCCCTTGAATTGCAGCTCAAAATTAAGGGAATCTTCATCATCCTCATCCCTGCCAAGTTGAAGGTCTAAAAGATCTAGGAGATCTGCTGCATCCAGACCTAATGCATCCTCCCTTGAAATGTGTTCAACTTTTCCATTGGACTTGAGCAGAGTTAATACATGGGTCTTTTTATCAGACTTCCACTTTAGTATTTTTGAGTTCAATGGATTTCTGGGGATGGATTTATTTGATGAGAGTTTGGAGAAGGAGGCCTGCTCATGAATCTTTTGGCAATTTCCTGTAACTTTGCTGAGTCGGGATTCTCTTCAATCATCTGCTTGATGGCCACTTTCATGATGTCAGCTTCTCTCTGTGCATCTTCTTCATCAATCTGATTTTGCCTTTTTCTTTGATTTAAGGCAATTATAGATGTGTCAGATGATGTGAACAAAGTTTTTAGAGAGAGGGTCTACTGCTGTGGCTCATCAGGATTTTTGTTACTGTATGTTGGTTTCTTAGGTGCTGTAGGATCTATCTCTCTTAGTTTTTCCAGCTTCTCATAAACCATGTCTGTATACTGCCTTGACCATTTTGAAATGGTCTTTGCTGGACCATATTTAGCTGCAACCAACTAAGCTTTCTTCCTCTTATATTCCAATGTAAGCTCTGCAATGGTCTTTTTGTACTTGTTCCAATCTAGTGCAAACGTTTTCATCTAAGGATCATTTTTATTCTTTCAATTCTATTGACTTTAGCTTTGAGAGCAATGAGTGGCCAGTCTTTGAATTGTTCAATTTTGGCAGGATAAAACTTTTCTTTCATGATCAGCTTCAAGAGATCTTTCCTCAGCTTTTTTTGTAGATCAGCATTTGGTGGTAAATTAGACATCTCTTTGCTTAAGTCTCTTGCGTAGTCCTCCAATTTCTTGACTTTACTAAGCCTATGCTGCATTCGACTTGACATGTTACTATCACCTTTCCCTTTACCTTCATATTTGGCTTGCAACTCAGCTTGTCTGCCTTTGAGTTTCAGATATTCTTCTATGTTTCTTGGAGGTCTGGAACCATGAAGGGATGGGAATTTTCTTTTTTCAGGATCATCTATTGTATAGAACTGCCTCATTTCATCTTTTACTGCATGCAATTCTAGAGGATAGTTCACAGCCAATAGGATCCCTCTTGAGGGCTCATGTCCTTCAAGGATTTTTGAATCAATGAGTGGGTTTGATGGTGGTGATGATGGAGGAATGAATGGTTCAGGGTTGGTTTGAATGAAAGGTGAAGATGATATGGGAGTAGGTGCAGGGATATCATCATCATTCACTTGAAACTTTCTTTTTCTGGTGTAAAACTTTTTAGGAGAAGGGGTTTTTGTTGGAGATTGTGAAATACAAATGAGTATGGCTTGGAAAGGGAATTGGAAGGTGGTGATTGGTTGACTAACAACTGTTGAAACAACTGGTGTTTCAACCGTTGTTCTCATAACAACTGTTGAAGTGTCAACATTTGTTGTAGCAGTGGATGGTATTGGTGAGGATGGTTTTGTTTTAAGCTTTTTGGTAGGCTGTTTTCATGGTGGAGGCGTAGGTTTGGGTGTATCAGTGGTTTTTCTTTTGGAACCAGCAGTGGTTTTGAGACCATCAGTGGTTGTTTTTGGTGAAGAGGGTGATTTGGGATATGTGGCAAGTGGTGGTTTATTGTGTTTGTGGGATTTCCTTCTGTTAGAAGTGCCAAGACCCTTTGTTTTTATTTTCCAATCCTTTATTGCCTTTTGTTCCTTCTTCCACTCCCTTTCCTTGGTTTCCTTCTGATTTTGAATAGTCTTTTTATCTTTAGCCAGTTCATCTGCTAGAATATTTAGGGTTTCATCAACTCTCTTTTTCTTTTCTTTGTCAGATGTTTCATTAGTGGCTGCAGAAGACTTCTTCTCAGGCTCTGGCTTTTTGGTTGGCTTTTGCCTAGGAGTAGGTCTGCCAAACTTTTTCATGTCATGTTTTCCCCCTTTTTGACATCATCTTGATCATCATCATCATCATCTTTGTAGATAGATGCAAGGGCAGTGCCAGTAATATTAACCAACGCCTCTTTGATGGCTTTGATGTCAGCCTGAGTATCCTTGTATCTTGCATCAACCATATTTCTAAGAAGTGCCATTTGATGGTTGTGTTGAGTTTCTACAAGTTCCCTTTGAGCTATAATGATTGGCTGAACTGCCTTCATAGCTCTTGGGAATATTGTTGTGGAGTGGGTTGATTTTTGGAGACTTCAACCAGAAACTCAACGGATGCATTCATTTTTGTAACAATTGTTTCCATAAAAGAAAGCCTTTCCGTCAAATCTTGGTATTTTAAACCATCACCCAAGTGAATGGGATCATCTGATTTCCTACCAGTGGTAGTTGTATCAACAGTTGAACCAGGAGGAGTCTCCAATGGTTCATCCACTGATGCCCCTTTGTCTTGGTACTGGGGACCTCCCTCTGCTGTAGTTACCTTGGAAATCACACCAGTAGTTAACTTGAACGCACCAGTGGATACCTTGATAGCATCAGCAGTGGTTGCCTTCAAGGGAGTCTTATTTATGTAACTACTGTCCAGGTGTGGATCAGTGGATCCAACACATGTAGTAGCTGTTCCACTTGAACTACCAACTGGAATTTCATAGAATTCCAGTGGTGTAACCTCCTCATCTGTTTGTGGGATAACCGATTGAGGGGATTCAGACACAGCCATTGTTGAGATTGTATTCTCTGTAATGTGTGATTGAGAGGGGCTGTTTTGTGTCTGAATCTCAATGGCATCAAACAGTGGTATAATGGATGGTGGAATTTGAGATGTGGGGATAAGTGTGGAAAGGGAATCAGCCCCGGGAGAAGGACTTGTAAGAATACTCTCAAGTGAGGGTAATACTTCATATTGAGGTGTCCCTGTGCATACAACATGTTCCTTTTGTAAGGAAGCAGGAGGAGTTAGGGCTTTTGGTGGAGATCTTTCCAACTGTTGTGAGGAAGTAGCAACAGTGGTTATTGGTGACATTTGTGTTGTCACTGGATTAACTTCTGGGATCTCATCTTCTAGAAGGTCCTTTTAAGAGGGTTTGGTGGGCTTTTTGTATTTTTTATTGGTTTGTTTAGGAATTTATGGTGGGGGTTGCACAGCAGTGGTTGTGCTGCTGTGGTCACCATGAGCAGTGGGCTCAACAGCAGAAGTCTGAGGAGCAGATGTGGACTCATCCAAAGTTTGCTCATACTCCCCTGTTTATGTTTTGGAAGGTTTTGACTCTGACAACCTTGTAAAAGTTTCAGCAGAAAGACTATTTATTTGAAAAGATGCACCATGGACAAGCATTTGTGCACTGTCTTTTGGTACTTTCTTCTGTAAGTAAAAGCTCAAAAACCTTGGAAACAATAAGAAGGGTTTCTTCTTTTCTTTGATATTATTTACATTTTTGACCAAATCATTGAATATTTCTTGGGAGTAATTCAAATCAGTTTCTACCATAATGGCATATCCCAAGTATTGTATCTTCAAAGGAATTTCATTAAAAGTAGTTGTTTTATTTGAAACACAGATGAGCAGGGTATGAAACAGGAACTTCATGGGAGGTGGAAACTCCCCCTTTTGCATTGTAGCTTTTGTTAGTTATCCTGCATACCCTCTTTCGATCAAATCTGTTTGATACTCATCCATTGAGAAAGAATTTTTACCTGTAATATTGTTCATCTCGAAAATCTTGGATATAGATTATGGTGTGATTGAAACCAAAATTTCGCCTACTTTGGATGTAATAGCCCAAGGCTTTTTGTCTTGAACTTCAAGTTTAGCATTTTTGCAGAAATCACGTAGGGTATCTGGGTAGATAGGTGCATTACAGGTCAACAAAGTTTTATACTTTGAGGATGAAAAAACATCAATGATTGAATGTACAAAGGTAGTTGTGTGGGTTCTTGAGAGCGAGAGCCATGGTAATTTGGAGAAATTCGCGAATGGAGGAGGAAGATGAATGAGAAATGGAAACCACTTTTGAAGGAATTTTGAATTCGATACGACAGTGAAAACTCTGTTTGGGGTTTTAATCAGGGTTTATAGGAGTTGAAAAGTGAATGCTGACGTGGCAGTGGTTACAAAAATCAGACGACTAAGAATTGTCCACGTGACAACCTCTGATGGAAAGTGGAAGACAGTTGTTAGGGAAACCACTGATGGGCAATATCAGTGGTTGATAGCAATGAAAATGAGAGCAGTGGCTGATTTTAACTATCAGTGGATAGCCATCAGTGATTGAAACATTGATGTTTAGTCAACAGTGGTCAACAAGGGAAATGAAGAAACAGAGGTTGTCTTTCAGCAGTGGATAATTTTCAATAATCAGGTGTTTGAACCAAACAGTGGTTTTAACAGACTTTTAAGGACTAATGAAAATTTTCATTTTTAACTATTGTTAAGGATGAATTTTTGATTTTTTGAAAACATTTTAATGCTTTTTATTCATAGAAAAAAAAAGATTTTGCTTGTTATTCCATGTTAAGCATGCCAATCCTAGAGATTAAGCTTTCAAAGGTTGATGTGTTTAATGCTTTTGTTAGCACATCTGCTAGCTGATCCTTAGTTGGAAGTTGATGCAGAGAAATCAAACCTTTTTCATATCAATCCCTCACAAAGTGATGTCTGATGTCAATTGTAACGCCCCAAAATCTGAACGTTAATATTTGTCGTGTGTTCCTATATGACACGTCATGAAATTAATAACTAGGTTATTTAACCTAGTCAAGGGTATGGTCAAAAGTATTAAATGATGAAGGTAGTGTCGGTTATGTTTTAAAGGCAAACCCGAGGGGTTAAAGTGGAACAAGATGGAAGTTGAGTTATTAAAATGAAAGATCAACACACACAAACACACACTTCGTGTGTGTTCACGAATGTTCAGGAGCTCCAAGAGCTCCAAACCCTAACTCAACTAAATCACCAAATTGAAGGGTGAATCGATGCTCAAATACAAGAAGGAACACGGATTAATGATCACCTTTACGAGGGGATCATAAGGTATGTCTTAAATCTAAGATTGGTGATCATGTGTAAAGTGGGTTATGTTCTAATCCATGAGTTTAAGTGGAATTGAGCATGAGTATGTGTTATAATCATCATGTAGAACATGGATTATGAATGGTTTGTGCTAATTTAATGTTTAGATGATAAACCCATTAGTTATGGTGATGAAGATGACTAGACTCATCACCTATGTCCAATTCTTGTTGAAAGATTGATGTATTATGTGGGTATGATGAATTCTTGTTAGATGAATTAGGAGAAAAATGATGATGATATGATTGATGTTTATTTGGGAATGATCCATGATGGTTAGTAGTAGGTTTTGATGGGTTATGTAAGAGTTTAGAAGATTTATGCATGAATGAGTTGTACGATATGCTTAAAAGGTAGTACATACATCAAGTGAATGATAAAATGTATATAGTGTCGTCCGTATAGTCGATTATGATGTTACGGGTATATGTTGATAAGTCGATAGTTACATATGGTTAATAGTTGACTTTTGAAAGTCAACTAAGTATAAGAAACATGATTTGACTCGTTGTCGTAAATGTAGGTTGATGGGAAGTCGTATGGTACATGTAATAGCAATCCGTGTTAAATGTAATGACATGATGAGTTACATGAGTTTAAACGTATACGAACATGATTATATGAGTTATGTTTGTTAGAAATGATTAATGAAAGTTAAGTGTGAAATATGTGATTGATACGATTGTTATCATGTACGAATGCATATGCTAATAAGAGTGTGATCTTGATGAAAAGAGGGTATAGGAATCATGTCAAGACGGACTCAAGCATGAAAGGCTAACGGGTCAAGAAAAGGCGAGGAATCGGATACGAGCACGGACGCATAAGGTAAGTGATTTCCGTAATCACTTCTTAGTTCGATTAAGTAATAAAGTGTTTTAATTAATTAAACATGATGTTTGAGGTCAAATATGTGTTAAAGTCCTTCGTCGTAAATGATGGGATTAAAGTTGACCAAAATGCCCTTGATGGGTATTTTGGGGTAAACGATCTTCAAAGTAGATTAGAAACAAGTTATCCGATTAGTATGATGTTTTGGACAAGTATGGAAGTGGGGATTATGGTTTGGTTAGCCGTAGACCAATTAATGCGCGAATACCCTTAACGGGTCAAAAATAAGCATATGAACGATAAGTTGTTAAGAGGATGCAAGACATCCAAGAATTTAGTAATTTATGATAGTCGTCACTGATATTATTATGTTTATAAGAGGTTATGTTAAAACAAACAAGTTATGTTGATGTATGCATGAACGGGTCGAAATTTGGAAAAAGGGTAATGAGCCGAAGAGTTAAAAGTCTGAAATTTTATTAAGTCGGATGTTGGATTTTAGTTCCATTAGATGGAGAATTAAATTACGGACGTGTAGGAAAAAGAATCGGGTAAAACGGATCATAAACGAGAAAGTTATGCTCGTTTTCGTAAAATCCGGATGTGCTGGAAATATGCAGCAATCCAGCTGCAACTGTCTGTGTTTTTAGGGGGGTCGCGTCACGCGACGGCCCGTCGCGTCGCGCGACGGGTGCAGCTGCTCCGAAAGTTGTTTTCTTGTCTTGTTTGGTACCGGGAACTCGTTTAAAGGCGTTTTAAGTCACGTACGCCTAATTTAACTTACGTTTTTATGAATTTAAGCGTATGCCCATACTTGATAGGTATGTATGTATGTTTATAAGTACGTAAGCAAGTATACGTGGATATATGAGGGTATGTTTGAGAGTAGGCGTGTATGAGTTTGGTATGTTGCAAGTGGGGATTTGGTATGTATATAGGTATAATGTCACGAGTGAGCGTGATGATGTGGATATGGGTGTATGTAGATATGCATGTATTAACGTAGTTGTGTTTATATGTGGGTAAGGGATGTATGTATGCATATATGTATAATGTCACGAGTGTGCATGATGATGTGGATATGGGTGTATGTAGATATGCATGTATTAACGTAGTTGTGTTTATAGGTGGGTATGTATTTATGTACGTAATTGACTATGTGTGAACATAGGAAAATGTATAAGTTTGTATGAAGGTTGGTACGCATGTGGTCAATGGAATTGAGTACTAATGATATTGATAGCGTGTTATATGAATGAAGTGTAATGCAGGAATAGCAAGGAAGCCTCACCATGGATTTTATAATTAGATGGAAAGCCGGGATGTAAAAGAGATAACGGAACGGAAAGTGAACATGAATAGATCTTGTATGTTATAATGCGTACTAACGTTATAAATTTTAATGTGGTGAGCGCAGGTTGCACGTGTCGTGAGGATCTTCAAGGATTAGAGATCGAGGATCGAGTCAATAGACAGATTGTACGGGAACGTTGGTGTTGAAATTTAGAAAAAAACTCATGTCATGTATCTAATTGTAAATGAGTCGGTTGACGACTTCATGTGAAAAAGTTGTGTAGTAATGAAGTTTTAAGTAAGTCAAGGTAATTATAAGGAAAGAAATTTTATGGTACATTTTTCCGCTGCGACTTTAGCCAAGTACGATTTAGGGTCTTACAAGTTGGTATCAGAGCCCTGGTTTGAGGGAATCAAGTACGAGAAGGTAAGTATTTGAACTCAAACTTGTGTGCTCTTGAGATAAGAAACCCGTACAATCTAAGACTCGATCAAGATCCAAAGGTAAAGGCTAATGTAAGTATGTACTTATGTATACGTGTGAGAACATGACGGTTTGGTATGTGCAAGGTAAGCAGAAGTGTTGGAAGAGGATGATCTGTGAATGCGGTCTAAGATGAACATAAAGGCAGGCAAAGAGGTAATAAGGCAAATTTGAATCCAGGTACGTAAATTCGATATGTGGGTATAGGAAATAGTAAAACTCATTAAGGGAAGGAAAATTCTAAATGAAGGATAATGATAGTATAGTAATGAAGTACTGAAAATGATACACGCGCCGAAACCTAAGTCTACGGACGTAAGGTGACAATTACACGAAGGCACGAAACTATTATGTGGATGGTGTACCTGGCCAGTACACGAGAAACATATGACGTTCGTGAGATCATGATAATTGTTACAGGTATGTCCGGTAGAGTTGGGTAGCAGGCGGGCGTGTGGGTGAAATGGGAAGTAAGACTCTCGGGAAATTGAGAGTACTATGTAAGAATGAAAAACATGCCTGATAAGAATGAAGAATGTTGAACCCGTGGTTAAGTGCGGATCAACAAGATATGAATGATATGTTTGAATCCGTGAGACGGATTCAGGAAATGAAAGGTATGAATGTAATGTTTGAATCCGTGAGACGGATTCAAGGATGAAAGGCATGAATGATATGTTTGAATCCGTAAGACGGATTCAAGGATGAAAGGCATGGATGATATGTTTGAATCCGTAAGACGGATTCAAGGATGAAAGGCATGGATGATATGTTTGAATCCGTAAGACGGATTCAAGGATGAAAGGCATGGATAAGGTGTTTGAATCCACGAGAAGGATTCAAAACGCAGAAGTAATGAAAGGCATGAATGTAATGTTTGATTCCGTAAGGCGGATTCAACGAATGAGAAAGCATGAATGATGCATCTGCATATGTGAGACAGATTTAAAAATATAAAAAGATGAAATTAATCCGTACAAGAAGATGTCGACAGTTTGACCATGCTTGAGTCGAACTGGTCAAAGAAATAAGTATAAAGTAAAAGATGATAGTATAATAGATGAAGTTTGGTATGAGCTACGTGTTAGACGTGTTAGTAAATGACTCTTAGAAGTCAGAATGATGACGGGCTGTGACCCGAACAATGACTTAAGTAAGGGCTGGAAGGGTAAGTTTGGTAAGAAATATTGAAACAATGTAATAAGGTCTTTGCAAGTAAGCATGAATGGAAGGAAGTACGAGTGTGTAATTCAGTTGGCGAAATGATTAATAGAATGAAAGGATTGCATGTAAGAAATAGAGTGTGTGGTATGTTATTGTAGGTACGTAGGAAATTGTAGAAGAATTATAGGTGGGTAATCACCTAGTGTAATGAATGTTTGAAGGACATATGCTAATCGCCGATGTTGTTAATGATAATGTTAGAAATATTGATGTGATGAAACCAATCGTATTGGTGAAAGGATGTGCACGAGCGGAAGCTCATTACACGAATGAATGAAATCTGGCCTGTAGGGCTAGTACTCGAGGAGAAGATGATCGATCTGGGTTACGGATCGTCGGTTTGAGAAATGAAAAAGAGGTTAGTAAAATGTTTAACTCATGTTGGAAAGATATGAACTAGTATGACATATTTGTATACGTAAATCAAGTAATGCTTGAAGTGAAAGCCATAGTAATGTGGAATGAACGAAATGGTTTAAAGATAACGTAAAGGCAAGGAAAGTATAGTACCAGTAACTGTAGAAAACGTAGAATGAGGTTAACGTTAGAGTTAAGCACGTAGGTGTGAGTATGTAATAGTAGTTTTGTTGTGGTGACAACATAAAAGTAAACGTTATACAGAGTATGTAGAGAATGCAATTTTTTTAAGAAATGAGGAGAAGATAGTAGATCCGTTATGAACGGATCATACAAATGTATGTATGATTACAGATTTAGGAAGTGTGTATATTGACCCGATATTGTCCGGTCAAGGAAATGAGAACGTTACGTGAAGACATGGTTTGGAAAGTATGGACTTGTTAAGAAAAAGCCAATTATATGAATAGTTTATGAATCGAGAATGTATAGTTATCTATTACTATGATGTATTAGTAGAGTTAAGCATATATGAGCATGTATAAATTACGAAGTAAGATTGTATAGTTGACGAAAATTTTATGAATGTTGAAATAAACATGAGGAAATGTTATTAATGGGATGTTGGACTTGTTTAAAGTAAACAAAAAGATATATTACACATAATATATGAGTGCTAGAATGATGAATGAACCACTAGTTAGATAGTGCGTTCGAATTAGCGCTATCAGTGAGAGCGACATTAATAAGAACTCTGCGACGGGTTCTTGAAAATGGAGGATAGTCATCGTGATGATGATCGTGTCGAGGGGACGTAGAGAAGGAATAATTAGTGTTAAATAAAGGTAAGAAAGGTTTCGGGACGAAACCTCATTTAAGGTGGGTAGACTTGTAACGCCCCAAAATCTGAACGTTAATATTTGTCGTGTGTTCCTATATGACACGTCATGAAATTAATAACTAGGTTATTTAACCTAGTCAAGGGTATGGTCAAAAGTATTAAATGATGAAGGTAGTGTCGGTTATGTTTTAAAGGCAAACCCTAGGGGTTAAAGTGGAACAAGATGGAAGTTGAGTTATTAAAATGAAAGATCAACACACACAAACACACACTTCGTGTGTGTTCACGAATGTTCAGGAGCTCCAAGAGCTCCAAACCCTAACTCAACTAAATCACCAAATTGAAGGGTGAATCGAGGCTTAAATTCAAGAAGGAACACAGATTAATGATCACCTTTATGGGGGGATCATAAGGTATGTCTTAAATCTAAGATTGGTGATCATGTGTAAAGTGGGTTATGTTCTAATCCATGAGTTTAAGTGGAATTGAGCATGAGTATGTGTTATAATCATCATGTAGAACATGGATTATGAATGGTTTGTGCTAATTTAAAGTTTAGATGATAAACCCATTAGTTATGGTGATGAAGATGACTAGACTCATCACCTATGTCCAATTCTTGTTGAAAGATTGATGTATTATGTGGGTATGATGAATTCTTGTTAGATGAATTAGGAGAAAAATGATGATGATATGATTGATGTTTATTTGGGAATGATCCATGATGGTTAGTAGTAGGTTTTGATGGGTTATGTAAGAGTTTAGAAGATTTATGCATGAATGAGTTGTACATTATGCTTAAAAGGTAGTACATACATCAAGTGAATGATAAAATGTATATATTGTCGTCCGTATAGTCGATTATGATGTTACGGGTATATGTTGATAAGTCGATAGTTACATATGGTTAATAGTTGACTTTTGAAAGTCAACTAAGTATAAGAAACATGATTTGACTCGTTGTCGTAAATGTAGGTTGATGGGAAGTCGTATGGTACATGTAATAGCAATCCGTGTTAAATGTAATGACATGATGAGTTACATGAGTTTAAACGTATACGGACATGATTATATGAGTTATGTTTGTTAGAAATGATTAATGAAAGTTAAGTGTGAAATATGTGATTGATACGATTGTTATCATGTACGAATGCATATGCTAATAAGAGTGTGATCTTGATGAAAAGAGGGTATAGGAATCATGTCAAGACGGACTCAAGCATGAAAGGCTAACGGGTCAAGAAAAGGCGAGGAATCGGATACGAGCACGGACGCATAAGGTAAGTGATTTCCGTAATCACTTCTTAGTTCGATTAAGTAATAAAGTGTTTTAATTAATTAAACATGATGTTTGAGGTCAAATATGTGTTAAAGTCCTTCGTCGTAAATGATGGGATTAAAGTTGACCAAAATGCCTTTGATGGGTATTTTGGGGTAAACGATCTTCAAAGTAGATTAGAAACAAGTTATCCGATTAGTATGATGTTTTGGACAAGTATGGAAGTGGGGATTATGGTTTGGTTAGCCGTAGACCAATTAATGCGCGAATACCCTTAACAGGTCAAAAATAAGCATATGAACGATAAGGTGTTAAGAGGATGCAAGACATCCAAGAATTTAGTAATTTATGATAGTCGTCACTGATATTATTATGTTTATAAGAGGTTATGTTAAAACAAACAAGTTATGTTGATGTATGCATGAACGTGTCAAAATTTGGAAAAAGGGTAATGAGCCGAAGAGTTAAAAGTCTGAAATTTTATTAAGTCGGATGTTGGATTTTAGTTCCATTAGATGGAGAATTAAATTACGGACGTGTAGGAAAAAGAATCGGGTAAAACGGATCACAAACGAGAAAGTTATGCTCGTTTTCGTAAAATCCGGATGTGCTGGAAATATGCAGCAATCCAGCTGCAACTGTCTGTGTTTTTAGGGGGGTCGCGTCACGCGACGGCCCGTCGCGTCGCGCGACGGGTGCAGCTGCTCCGAAAGTTGTTTTCTTGTCTTGTTTGGTACCGGGAACTCGTTTAAAGGCGTTTTAAGTCACGTACGCCTAATTTAACTTACGTTTTTATGAATTTAAGCGTATGCCCATACTTGATAGGTATGTATGTATGTTTATAAGTACGTAAGCAAGTATACGTGGATATATGAGGGTATGTTTGAGAGTAGGCGTGTATGAGTTTGGTATGTTGCAAGTGGGGATTTGGTATGTATATAGGTATAATGTCACAAGTGAGCGTGATGATGTGGATATGGGTGTATGTAGATATGCATGTATTAACGTAGTTGTGTTTATATGTGGGTAAGGGATGTATGTATGCATATATGTATAATGTCACGAGTGTGCATGATGATGTGGATATGGGTGTATGTAGATATGCATGTATTAACGTAGTTGTGTTTATAGGTGGGTATGTATTTATGTACGTAATTGACTATGTGTGAACATAGGAAAATGTATAAGTTTGTATGAAGGTTGGTACGCATGTGGTCAATGGAATTGAGTACTAATGATATTGATAGCGTGTTATATGAATGAAGTGTAATGCAGGAATAGCAAGGAAGCCTCACCATGGATTTTATAATTAGATGGAAAGCCGGGATGTAAAAGAGATAACGGAACGGAAAGTGAACATGAATAGATCTTGTATGTTATAATGCGTACTAACGTTATAAATTTTAATGTGGTGAGCTCAGGTTGCACGTGTCGTGAGGATCTTCAAGGATTAGAGATCGAGGATCGAGTCACTAGACAGATTGTACGGGAACGTTGGTGTTGAAATTTAGAAAAAAACTCATGTCATGTATCTAATTGTAAATGAGTCGGTTGATGACTTCATGTGAAAAAGTTGTGTAGTAATGAAGTTTTAAGTAAGTCAAGGTAATTATAAGGAAAGAAATTTTATGGTACGTTTTTCCGCTGCGACTTTAGCCAAGTACGATTTAGGGTCTTACATCAATGTGCTTAGTGGTTGAGTGTGAAACTGGATTTTTGATGATATTTTCAGCTGCTTGACTATCCAACATGAGGGGTGTCCTTAAAGTAGTTATACCAAAATCCAGCAGTTGATTTTGAAGCCACAACAGTTGGGTTGTACAGCTTGCAGCAACAATGTATTCTGCCTCAGCAGTGGATGTGGAAACAGCTGCTTGCTTTTTGCTTTGCCAAGACACTAAGCAATTGCCTAGGAATTGACACCCTCCTGAGGTGGACTTCCTTGTTGTGTTATATCCAGCAAAGTCACTGTCTGAGAAACCTGAAAGCGTGATATTTCCATCAGCTGGATACCAGATACCAAGTGTGGGAGCACCTTTTTTGTATCTGAATATCCTTTTTACAACAATAATATTAGACTTTCTAGGAGCTGATTGGGATCTTGCACAAACACATGTTGCAAACATGATGTCTAGCCTAGATGCAGTTAGGTACAATAAAGACCCAATCATGCTTCTATATAAGGTTTGATCAGCTAAATCATCCTTCTCATCAGACATGACTATCTTGTTGGTTGCCATGGGTGTACTACATGGTTTACAATCCTTCATCTAAAAAAATTGGTTAAAAGTTCTTTTGCATACTTGCTTTGATGAATGAAAGTACCATCTTGCAGTTGCTTAACTTGGAGACCAAGAAAGCACTGGAGTTCACCCATTGCACTCATCTCAAACTCAGCTGTCACGATTTTTCTGAACTCTTCACGCATTTTATTACACGTGCTTCCAAAAATGATGTCATCCACATAAATCTGGACAATCATCAGATCTTTCCCTCTCCATTTTAAAAACAGTGTTTTATCAATTTTACCTCTTGTGAAACCAATAGAGATTAGAAAAGTGGAAAGAGTTTCATACCAGGCCCTTGGTGCTTGTTTCAGGCCAAATAAAGCTTTGTTTAGCTTGTAGACATGATTTGGATTAAATGGATCCTCAAAACCAGGAGGTTGACAAACATATACCTCTTCTTGAATCTTACCATAGAGGAAAGCACATTTGATATCCATTTGAAACACCTTTATGTTGTGGTTGATAGCAATGGCTAAGAACAGTTTGATAGGTTCCAATCTGGCTACAGGGGCAAAGTTTCATCATAGTCAATGCCCTCTTCTTGTCTAAAGCCTTGAACCACAAGCCTAGCCTTATTTTTGACAACAATGCCCCTTTCATCAGTTTTATTTTTGAAGACCCACTTTGTGCCAATAGGACTCACACCCTCTGTCAATTATACAAGTTCCCATACTTGTTGTCTTTTAAACTGTTGGAGCTCTTCTTGCATAGCTTCTACCCAATTGTTGTCTTTCAGTGCCTCTTGGTACTTGACTGGTTGATGGAGTGATAGAAAGACAACAAAAAGACAAATGTTTTGGGATTGACTTCTGGTGAGAACCCCTTCATTGATGTTGCCAATGATTTGATCTGGTGGATGGGACTTTAGGAAGATTAAAACTACCTTGTATGGAACAATGGCATTAAATGGTGAAGGCTTCAGATGTGAATCATCTGAGCTAACATCTGTTGGTGACTTTGATGATCCAATATCTGTTTGAAATGGATGTGGAGGAATAGGAGGAATGGGTGTGGCACAATGTTGATTTTTATCAACTGTTGGTAGATTTTTATCAATAGTGGTTGAAGATATGGCGGCAGAGGTTGAAGGGCTACTTTGCTCAACAACTGTTGATGCAGCAGTGGTTGAGCTTTGACAGTTGTTTTGAACATCTGCTGCTCTGGTGGAGGATGTGAATTTTTGTTGTGGAATCACACCTTCATATCCATTGTCTTGTAGTGGAGATTGTGGTGTACCTGCATGGTTAGTCTTAGCAAACACATCTTCAAAAGTGAATTTATCTAGATCAAATAATTCAGTAGGGTTTGCTGGGATTTTCAGAGATGACAGTTCATTGAATTTAACATTCAAAGTCTCTTCCACACACCTAGTCATTGTGTTAAACACTTTGTAGGCCTTGGCAGTGCTTGAGTATCCCAGGTGATAACCACAATCTACTTTGGCTGCAAATTTTGAAATTGAGTCTTTTAGGTTTAAGATAAAACAAGGGCAGCCAAAGATTTTGAAGTATGAGATCAGTGGTTTGATTTTGTACAGAATTTCATAGGCAGTCTTTTGATGCCTGGGCTTGATCAAAACTTTGTTCTGCACATAACAAGTAGTGTTTACAGCTTCAGCCCAAAAAGTTAATGGTAAACCTGAATCTACAAGCATTGTTCTAGCAACCTCATTTAATGTTCTGTTTTTCCTTTCAACCACCCCATTTTGCTCTAGTGTTCTTGGGATGCTGTACTGCCTTACAATCCCTTTTGACACACAGAACTCATCCAACTCCCTATTCCTAAACTCTATGCCATTGTCACTCCTAAAGACTTTTACTGGCAAGTCAAATTACTTTTTAACCTGTTTGACAAAGTCTTGCAAAATGTCTGCAGTCTCATCTTTAGAATGTAAGAAATAAGTCCATGTAAACCTAGAAAAATCATCTACAATAACCAAACAATGTCTTTTCTTTTTCAAACTCATGATTTTTACTGGGCCAAACAAATCCATGTGCAGCATTTGCAGACACTTGGTTGTTTTGGACTCTTCAATGGACTTATATGAGCTTTTATGTTGTTTGCCTTTTAAACAGGAAACACAATGCTCAGGACAGGTGAACAATTTTTGTGGAAGGCCTCTTACAAGGCCTTGTTTTGACAAAGCAATGATTGTCTTGAGATTTGTGTGCCCCAATCTTCTGTGCCATAATTATGTCTCTTTGTTAGAGGCAGCTGAAAACAGACATGCATCAGTCATAGGGCTCCCTTTTGACAAATCAACTACATAAAAATTGCCACTACTTTGAGCAACAAGTTGGGTTTTTCCATTGGCTATTATTTCTTCAATCTTTTTTACCATTTCTGGTCCAACAATCTTGCAACTATCCTTTGTAAAGAATGAACCATAGCCTTTGTCACTTATTTTTGAGACACTAAAGAGGTTGAATTTTAGATTGTCAATGAGATTAACATTTTCAAACTTGACTTTTCCAGACTGAACAGTTCCAGACCCCAAAACCTTTCTTTTAATATTGTTACCAAAAGATATATCACCCCCTCCATGAGTTTTGAATTCTTTGAGTAGGGCTCTACATCGAGTCTTGTGCCTGGAGCCTCCACTATCTACAAACCAAAGACTATCTAAGCATGCAGAAGCTCCTTGCACATCAAGTAAACAATTAGTTCAGGAGATTCTCCAAAGCCACTAAGGCTTTGGATGGGGTTACAATAGATTCAGTGTCAAGTCCCGAAACATGGACAGTGGTTAGCTCGGGGGTTTGGACAATTTTTGAACATTGTTTCTCTAACCACTATTGTGGGCCATTTCCTGTCAGATGTTGAAATCCATAAGGGTACCTGTTCACTTTTGGTTTAGAAGGACTTTTGTAGGCCTCATAAACATGTGGGACCCTTTGGTATGGTGGTTGACCTTTTCCTCTTTGGAATTGGTTGGCAGGTGGTGCATCTGTCACTTGAATATCTCTTGGAGCAGAGTTTTTGTTCAGCTATTTTATAACAACTGTTTGGACCGACACAAATGGTTGTTGTTTCATGACAGGTTGTTTTGATGAAATCATGGGTGTTTTTGAAGTGTACTCTTTTCTTTTAACCTCAAAAGTTTTGAGGTACACACACTCATGAGTGTGATGATTGGTTTTTCCACAGATGGTGCAACTGTTTGCAGGCTCAATTATACTTGTTTTGTTAATGTCATATGCTTTTAGATGAAAACAATCCTTTGTGGAATGGTTTTTCTTTTCACAAAAATCACAAAACAAATTTTTAACTTTTTCTCTCTTTTTCTCTTTTCAACTTCCTTTGCAACAGAGTTTTGAACCACTGTTGGGATGTCTTCAAGAGGAATGACCTTGGCCTTAGGTGCTTTCACACCTTCAAGTGTGGAAAAATTCATGGGTTTGAAATTCTCTAGGATGTCACACTCATCTGACCAGGTGGGTTTGAATTGATATTTTTCAATTTCCTCAAAGGTTGATGACCCCTCTGGTTTTTCCAAAATGATTTTGTTACCATTTTTATCAGTTATTTTGATTTCTTGGTATAATTTCAACCAACCCAGACTCATTTACAACAGTTTTTTCAACTTGGTCATTTTTCCTGAAATGTAACACCTCGAAAATTCAGGTCCAATAATGTATCGACACGCTTCATGAGCTTTAAACGTGTAAAAGATTACTTTAGAGGGACTAAAGTTGACAAACAGAGAAAGTATGTGAATGAAAGGATTCAAAATCTTAACAATGGATAAATATACTTTACAATAGCCCTACATGATGTTTATACCCTTAAACGAATGAATTATGGATTATACGAAGCTAATTGTGAAAGAAAGTGAGGGAATTACAAACTACAGCGGTTAAATGTGTCAACATGTTTAAAGTATACCTCTGAGTGACCTTTTAGCGAACCTGAAGCTTTGTAACAGTTAATTATACTCACTAGAATAAGTGATAAAAATTTCACAAGGTTTCGATAAAGTATGAGAAAGTTATGATAATATTCGTATACGAGGGGTTAAAAGTGTCAACGTTGAAATTTAAGGCTTTACGGGTGATCACAAAGTTAACCAAGGACTTAACAGTGTTTGGTTATGTCATGGAGCCCTTAAAAGTCAAGTTAGAGGGTTGAAAATGCAAGAAATGAAGTGAAAACCACGTTTAAAAGGACCAGGGACCAAATATGCAAAGTTTGGAAACTTGTAACCTGAGTCTGGGCTTCACACGGGGCGCGTAAGGCTTGCCCAGGACCTTACGCGGGCCGCCTGGGACTGCCAGCATCAGAAAATGTGGACAGCTGCCTGTTAAAGCTGTGTAACCGACTTATGGAGCTTGTTTTTGATACCAGGGGCTTGTTTGATGGTTTAGAAGGGCCTAGGGACACTTGGGATGATCTGGAATCACCCCATAGACTTATTTGTCATGATCTTGATGAATCAAAATCCCTATATAAGGAGATAATTGTTGCAACATTTTGACACCCACTTGCAAACTTTCACAACTCACTTTCTGGAGGTTCCTGGAGCTCAAGACCCCTTCCTAGTGGTCTTTAGTCGTTCATTGGACCTTGGTAAGTGTCATTAACCTTCCTTAATTCAGTTTTACTTAGTTTATTAGCTTAAAGTCAAACCGTCGTAATTAAGGTTTGACTTCGTAATTAATCATAATTTTTCCAGTCAAATTTCAAATTGAAAGTACCTATAAGTTGGTAATTATGTGGGTAATAAACCCTTAAAAGGGCACCCTCTGATTCCCACTCTAACTAGGTAAATTGTCGGGTCAAAGTTAATCTAAAAAAGGTAACAGAAAACTTATTTTCAAATAAATGCATAATTAACAATGTAGAAGCTATGTAACCTATTTTATCACTCATATAACTTGGTAATTAATGTAAGAACATGTCTAACCATGTTCAACCCGACAATTTTCAGTTTAAGCTCGGTTCGGAACCGAAAATCGCAAAAGTAGACTTTTGCTTTGACTTTCAGTTCTGAACCATTAGAGCATAGTTTAGAAATGCCTTAGAGCTTTATTTGGACCAGGTTACATGTTAGTATAACCCTCTGTGATTATACAACTTGGTTCAATAGTTATCCGATTCATATGTAGGTTTCCGTTTATCACCTATATGTTGACTATTATGCCCATATGACCTTAAAATGTGATTTTTGAAAATGTAAAAGAATAGAAACCTTAGTTACTAATTTATAAACTTGTCCCTAAAATTTGAAATCAGTTTGAGGTCTAGAATAGGAGTTATGCTCATTAGCGTAAATGAAAAGTTTTTTATTAATTAAATGGCGTAATTAGCATATAGCCTATCTAAACCCAATTTTTAATACCAAAATTTTTACCTACTGATATAAAATAATATTTTGGGATTTTTAAATATTTTTATTTAATTTTAGGCTGAGCATAACATAGAGTTCTAAGCTTTATTCGGTAACTGCCGGTTTTGCCCTTTTGCCCTGTAAAATGAGTTTTACAAATTATTTTGATACCAAACCTTTTTCTACTGATTTTATATGATAAATAAATTATTTTAAGCCTTCTGGAATAATAAAAATATCAGCTTTCTTTATAAACCCCGGAAATCGCTTAAAACCGTCCTTTTACGCGTTTTAAACACATAGTATGTATGAAAACTATTTTATATATATTAGACTTGATACCTACTGATATTTTTAGTAAATTTAAATATTTTAACAGTAAGCAAAAGTTTTAAACTCAGATTTCTAGTTTTGACCTTTTAGGCTTAAGTGAAATTACCAAAATGCCCCTACGGTGCATAGTTTATAAAAGATAAATTTCACATATATACAATACCCTACTGTTATGACTTATAAAAAATAATAAATATTTTTACTGATTATATCAGACCTGGAACTCAGATTATTATTTAAACTCTTTTATAACCTTTAAAATGACCAAAATACCCCTACGGGGTGTAATTTGAGTTTAAATCCGTTTTGGGCATAATAGAAGGTATCTTACTGGTGTCACAACATATTTAAGGCATATTAACTTAGGGAACCTGTATATGACTCATTTGGTTACCCGTTACGCACTTTTCGCGTTCGGATCGGCTTATGTAACTAGTTTGCGTATATTAGCCGAAATGGGTGAAACCTTATCATTTTTGTCTCAAAATCCAGAATGTGTTTAGTTTACCCATGTTAAACAAGTATCCAAGCTTGTCAGGTCTAAACCACATTCTAATCCGGTCTTCGCTTAATCATGCGTTTTCGGACCGTATCTTCCTTTAAAACTAGCCGGTCTAAGTTGAGGCTTAATTAAAGACCCATTAGGATTCTAATAGGTTATTAAAAACCTTTGTTCCAGAATAGGAGCCCGGTAAAAGCTATTTGCACTTGCTGTTTGTGATTTATACTTTGCTCAGGTAAATACTCTTAACTTATTTTCCCTATACGGGCTTGGGATACGGTATTATAATAATACCGCTTGGTCGGGTATGTAGTCATTTAAATCGGATTGTGATTAATGCATTTACATATCTCGTTTAATCTGTAATATTTGGTGTATGGCCTTTGGGGGTTAAATGACCATGTCCCGGATATCCTTGGCATCATTCAAAGAAATGGTCACGACCTAAGCACGGGGTGTAGGCGTACACCTGACAGTTGCATTATGTAAAAACTGGTAATCCACTTAAAGGAATCAACCTTGTGGGCATTATACCTGTGGCGTGTCAGTTAATCTTGACCGGCTCTACCAACCGGCCCTAACTGATGACAAATAAGTAAAACTGTATACAAGATTATTTTTAATAATTGTCCCAAGTTATAAAAGAATTTTTGTGCCATGTGCATTCAAATCAATTTTCTAAAACATTTTCAAAATGAGTCAGTTAATTGAATTTACCAGTGTAAACTGACGTATTTTCCAAAAAGGTTAAGTGCAGGTACTAGACGAAATAGGCTGGCTACTCCTGGCATCATTAATTAAGTCTCGCAAGCTCTAGATGCTAAAGTCTGTTGAACAAAGATCTTATTTATCTTTTGATCCGCCTGTGGATCCTTTCCAGTCCATTGTAATACCTTGATATTACTTTATATTCGGTTTGTAATGTGATTCATCTCTTTTGCTTCCGCTGTGCATTTAAATTTGTGTTGTTTGACTATGATGATATCAACTACGTCACGATACTCCCCACCGGGCCCACCGGTAATATGTGGAAATATCAGGGTGTGACAGGTTGGTATCAGAGCCAACACTGAGTGAATTAAACACTAGCCTTTTGTGTTTAATCTCAGTTACACAGTTGCACGTTCCTCGATTCTCGAATCTAGACAAAGAACTTAGGACTAATCCTAATTCGTTTTATTTTATCCTTTAATTGTTTCCTTGTTATTTTCTGTCTAGCCCCTGCATGGGCAGTCCTTTCAGTTAGAAGTCCCGTTTAGGGCAACCCTGTACTTGTTTAAATTTTAGTGGAACGATTAGATTTAAAATATCATTCCTTTTATAAGATCTACCATTATAATAAAATGGCAAAATCTAAAAAAGGACAAGACTTAGCTCGTGTGTCATCTTAAGATAGGGGCAAGATGGTAGTTGCTCAATTAGATTCAGATCCTTGTTAACATCTCAATTTAGGAATTGTTCTGCGTTAAATATTAAAAAGAATCTTAAAGGAAAAACCTAGTCTATATGTCGTTGCAGACATGGCCAAGACGGTAAAACCTATTCAAAAGATTCTAATCCTTGTTAACATCTGAAAACATGTTAACACTCTTGACAAAATGTGATTCGATAAAATCGCATAAGTCATTCTTAAATTGGGTTATTCCAATTTCCCTTAATTATATAATCATCCCTTAAGGATAAAGTGCCTACGGGCTATAATTAAAGTCATTTGGGACTAAAGACAGTGGTGGCCTACAACTCCCTGTCAAGAAAAGGTAATGAACTTTGATTCAACCTTAATACATCGATTCTGTAAAATCCTGGTTTATAAATTAAATCTGTCCATGTGACTTGCCTTTTGTGCTATTATTAAATTATAACTAGGGATTGTAATAAAGATCCTGAATATGTATATACTTAACAAATTAACCAAAAAATAGTTATTAAAGACCATGGTTAATAAATCATCAAGAAAGATAATACTGTATAGGCTTCTAAATAAACCTTGTCATTAATTTTCTTTTATATAGAAATTAAAGCTACATGGCTAGGTCGGAAGAAGTAAACAGTCATACCCTGGAGAATAATGAGAATACTAGGATTAATATAACCAGGGAAGAACTCCGTACACTGATTGATACAGCCGTATCTAAAGCTGTGGATAAGCAATTCAGGGAGTCTAGTGGGACGCATAGTAGGACTTCATCTGTACCCCACTCTAAATCTGTCCCTAAGACTCATTCAGAGGCTCATAGCAAGCCACCCTCTAAGAAATATGAACCAAAGAAGGAGGATGTTCAACACTCCTCAAATCAACACAGTGTTCCATCTAAGAGAATAGTATTTGACAGGGAACCACGTACCAGGTACTGTACTTATAAATACTTTGTTTCTTGCAAACCCCGGGATTTCACTGGGGAGAGGGGGCAATTGACTGTATGACTTGGTTAGATGAAATGGACACCGTGGTCGATATCAGCGGTTGTGCTGAAAGGGATGTAGTGAAGTATGTATCCCAATCATTCAAAGGATAGGCACTAACATGGTGGAAGTCTCTCATTCAAGCTGTTGGAAAGATCCCACTATACAATCTGACATGGGATCAGTTTGTTGCTCTCATTAAGGAGAATTACTGCCCTCAACACGAGGTTGAGAGGATTGAGTCAGATTTCTTATCTTTAGAAATGAAAATTTTAGATTGTCAAGCTTACCTCACAAGTTTCAATACCCTGTCTAGATTGGTTCCGTATCTGGTAACACCGGAGCCCAAACGAATTGCTCGTTTCATTGGGGGTTTAGCCGCAGAGATCAAGGCCAGTGTTAAGGCATCTAGACCTGCTACTTTTAGGTCGGCAACTGGTCTATCTCTGTCTCTTACTTTGGATGTGGTCAGGCTGAGATCGCTTAAGAGTTCGGAAGAAAGTAAGAGAAAGCGTGAGGACGATAACTCACGACAGTCTGAGAAGAAGTTTAAGGGACACACAGACCACAAGAAGAAGTTCGGGTCTGGAAGGGGTAGTCAACGAGAAGAGGAGAAGCCAAAGTGCAAGACCTGCCAAAAACGCCACTTTGGAAAATGCAGGCTTGAGACCAAGTCTCAGTCAGGACCACCTGCATGTGGGTTATGCAAGTCTAAGGAGCAGAAGACAGTAGACTGCAAGAAGATTAAAGATGCTACGTGCTACAACTGCAATGAAAAAGGGCACATTAAGACCAACTGCCCTAAATACGCCAAAAATCCTGAGGAAGCCAAGAAGACCAATGCAAGGGTCTTCCGTATGGATGCACGAGAAGCTGTTCAGGAGCCTGAGGAAGCCAAGAAGACCAATAATGTGATCACAGGTACCTTCCTTATAAATGATGTTTATGCAAGAGTGCTTTTTTATTCAGGAGCTGATAAGTCATTTGTTGATGATAAGTTTTGTAAGTTGCTGAACTTACCTGTTAAAACCCTAAGTGTGAAATATGAGGTGGAATTAGCCGATGGCACCATAGAAACCGCATCAACCATGTTAGATGGATGTTTCATATCCATTAGGAACCCCTCTTTTCCATTGTCTTTGCTTCCTTTGAAGTTAGCCGGTTTTGACATAGTTATAGGCATGGACTGGTTATCCCATAACCAAGCTCAGATCGTCTGCAATAAGAAGCAAGTGGTGATCAAGACTCCGTCTGGTGAGCCACTTACCATTCAGGGAGATACCCAGTATGGACTGCCTGAGCAAGTGTCTATGCTTAAGGCATCTAGGTGTTTGAAGAAGGGTTGTGTCATTTATATGGCACAGGTGACTATTGATGAGCAGTAGCCTAAGTTTGAAGATATTCCCGTCATTTATGAGTACCCTGAAGTTTTCCCTGAAGAACTACCTGGTTTACCACCAGATAGACAAGTAGAATTCAGAATTGACATCATCCCTGGAGCAGCATCAGTCGCAAAAGCGCCTTACAGATTGGCACCAATAGAAATGAAGGAGTTGAGGACCCAATTAGATGATTTGTTAGCCAAAGGTTTTATTAGACCTAGTTCGTCTCCATGGGGAGCACCTATCTTGTTTGTGAAAAAGAAGGATGGATCGATGCGTTTATGTATCGATTATCGCGAGCTTAACAAGGTTACTATCAAGAATAGGTATCCTTTGCCCAGGATCGACGATCTGTTCGATCAGTTACAAGGGGAAAGCTACTTTTCTAAGATCGATTTGAGATCAGGCTGTCATCAACTGAAGGTTAAAGATGAAGATGTACACAAAACTGCATTTAGGACTCGCTATGGTCATTACGAGTTCCTAGTGATGCCTTTTGGGCTCACTAATGCACCTGCAGCGTTCATGGATCTCGTGAACCATGTCTGCAAGCCATACTTGGACAAATTTTTCATCGTCTTCATTGATGACATTCTGATTTATTCAAAGAATCAAACTGACCATGAGAAGCATCTTCGATGCATTCTGGAACTGCTTCGGCAGGAAAAGCTCTATGCCAAGTTTCAAAGTGTGAATTATGGCTTCGTGAAGTCCAATTCCTTGGACATGTGGTTAGTGAGCGTGGTATCCAAGTAGATCCCGCTAAGGTTGAAGCTGTTATGAATTGGTAAGAGCCAAAGACGCCTATAGAAATTCGTAGCTTTCTAGGTTTAGCAGGATATTATAGGCGATTTATCGAAAACTTCTCAAGGATTGCTGCACCCCTAACTTCGTTGACGCGTAAGAATATTAAGTTTGATTGGGGACCTAAGCAGCAGGAATCCTTTGACACTTTTAAGCAGAAGTTGAGCAATGCTCCAGTATTGACATTGCCTGAGGGAATAGAGGAATTTGTAGTATATTGTGATGCATCGCACACAGGTATGGGATGTGTGCTTATGCAGAAAGGCAAGGTTATTGCCTATGCTTCTCGACAGTTAAAGGTGCACGAGAAGAACTACACCACCCATGACTTGGAGTTGGGTGCCGTTGTATTTGCACTGAAACTTTAGAGGCACTACTTGTATGGAACTAAGTGTGTGATCTATTCTGATCATAAGAGCCTTCAACATTTGTTCAATCAGAAGGACTTGAACATGAGGCAGCGACGTTGGATGGAAACTTTGAATGATTATGACTGTGAAATACGATACCATCCTGGCAAGGCGAATGTAGTCGCCGATGCCTTAAGTAGAAAGGAAAGGGTGAAGCCCATAAGAATCAATGCCAAGAGCATTGAATTAAAGAATAGTTTGAATGAAAGGTTGTTAACTACGCAGAAGGAAGCTGTACTAGAAGCTAACTATCCTGATGAAAAGCTAGGAGTAACTGAAGAGCAGTTATCTTATGGCAAGGACGGAATTCTGAGGTTAAATGGACGAATATGGGTTCCAATTTATGGAGGACTTCGGGATGTTATCCTCCAGGAAGCCCACAGTTCTAAGTACTCCGTTCATCCTGGAGCTGATAAGATGTACCAGAATCTGAAGGCAAATTATTGGTGGATAGGCTTGAAAAAGTCTATAGCTACCTATGTAGCCAATTGTTTGACGTGCGCACAAGTCAAAGCTGAACACCAAAAGCCGTCAGGATTACAACAACAGCCTGAACTTCCCACCTAGAAGTGGGAAATGGTGACTATGGATTTTATCACCAAGTTGCCAAAGACGAAGAAAGGGAATGATACTATTTGGGTGATAGTGGATAGACTGACTAAGTCAGCTCAATTCCTACCTATTAAGGAAACACATAGCTCAGATAAGTTAGCTCAGCTATACGTAGATGAGATTGTATCTCTCCACGGAGTACCAGTATCTATCATTTCTGATAGGGATACAAGGTATACATCGCACTTCTGGAAAAGTTTTCAACAATCACTGGGCACTCGATTGAATTTCAGCACAACATATCATCCTCAAACGGATGGTCAGAGTGAGCGTACGATTAAAACACTGGAAGATATGTTAAATGCTTGTGTTATTGACCTAGGTGGAAGTTGGGACGAACATCTTCCATTGATCGAATTTTCATACAATAATAGTTATCATTCTAGTATCCAAGCTGCACCATTTGAAGCTTTATATGGAAGAAAGTGCAGAACGCCCGTTTGTTGGGAAGAAGTTGGAGATGTCCAACTAACAGAACCTGATATAGTCCTGGAAACGACAGATAAGATTGCGCAGATAAGAGATCGTCTCAAAGCTGCCAGAGATAGGCAGAAAAGCTACGCAGACTTAAGGCGTAAACCTCTAAAGTTTGAGGTTGATGACAAGGTTCTTCTTAAAGTATCACCGTGAAAGGGGGTGATGCGATTTGGTAAGAAAGGTAAGTTAAGCCCAAGGTATATAGGACCATTCGAGATCATCGAATGTGTAGGAACAGTGGCTTACAAGTTAAACTTGCCTGAAGAGCTCAGTAGTATTCATAATGTTTTCCACATTTGCAATCTGAAGAAATGTCTAGCCGATGAATCGCTAGTCATACCACATACGGATGTGCACATAGATGTGAGCCTGAAATTTGTGGAAAAACCTTTGTCGATCGAGGATCGACAGGTTAAGAAGCTTCGAAGGAAGCATGTACCGATTGTAAAGGTTAAATGGGATGCCCGTAGAGGTCCCGAGTATACGTGGGAGGTAGAGTCCACAATGAAAGAAAAGTACCCTCATTTATTTCAGTAAATCTTGAGGTCGAGATTTCTTTTAAGGGGGTGAGGATGTAACACCTTGAAAATTCAGGTCCAATAATGTATCGACACGCGTCATGAGCTTTAAACGTGTAAAAGATTACGTTAGAGGGACTAAAGTTGACAAACAGAGAAAGTATGTGAATGAAAGGATTTAAAATGTCAACAATGGATAAATATACTTTACAATAGCCCTACATGATGTTTATACCCTTAAACGAATGAATTATGGATCATACGAAGCTAATTGTGAAAGAAAGTGAGGGAATTACAAACTATAGGGGTTAAATGTGTCAACATGTTTAAATTATACCTCTGAGTTACCTTTTACCGAACCCGAAGCTTTGTAACGGTTAGTTATACTCACTAGAATAAGTGATAAAAATTTCACAAGGTTTCGATAAAGTATGAGAAAGTTATGATAATATTCGTATACGAGGGGTTAAAAACGTCAATGTTGAAATTTAAGGCTTTACGGGAGATCACAAAGTTAACCAAGGACTTAACGGTGTTTGGTTATGTCATGGAGCCCTTAAAAGTCAAGTTAGAGGGTTGAAAATGCAAGAAATGAAGTGAAAACCACGTTTAAAAGGACCAGGGACCACATATGCAAAGTATGGAAACTTGTAACCCGAGTCTGAGCTTCACACGAGGCGCGTAAGGCTTGCCCAGGACCTTACGCGGGCCGCCTGGGACTGCCAGCATCAGAAAATGTGGACAGCTGCCTGTTAAAGCTGTGTAACCGACTTATGGAGCTTGTTTTTGATACCAGGGGCTTGTTTGATGGTTTAGAAGGGCCTAGGGACACTTGGGATGATCTGGAATCACCCCATAGACTTATTTGTCATGATCTTGATGAATCAAAATCCCTATATAAGGAGATAATTGTTGCAACATTTTGACACCCACTTGCAAACTTTCACAACTCACTTTCTGGAGGTTCCTGGAGCTCAAGACCCCTTCCTAGTGATCTTTAGTCGTGCATTGGACCTTGGTAAGTGTCATTAACCTTCCTTAATTCAGTTTTAGTTAGTTTATTAGCTTAAAGTCAAACCGTCGTAATTAAGGTTTGACTTCGTAATTAATCATAATTTTTCCAGTCAAATTTCAAATTGAAAGTACCTATAAGTTGGTAATTATGTGGGTAATAAACCCTTAAAAGGGCACCCTCTGATTCCCACTCTAACTAGGTCAATTGTCGGGTCAAAGTTAATCTTAAAAAGTCAACAGAAAACTTATTTTCAAATAAAGGCATAATTAACAATGTAGAAGCTATGCAACCTATTTTATCACTCATATAACTTGGTAATTAATGTAAGAACATGTCTAACCATGTTCAACCCAAGAATTTTCAGTTTAAGCTCAGTTCGGAACCGAAAATCGCAAAAGTAGACTTTTGCTTTGACTTTCAGTTCTGAACCATTAGAGCATAGTTTAGAAATGCCTTATAGCTTTATTTGGACCAGGTTACATGTTAGTATAACCCTCTGTGATTATACAACTTGGTTCAATAGTTATCCGATTCATATGCATGTTTCCGTTTATCGCCTGTATGTTGACTATTATGCCCATATGACCTTAAAACATGATTTTTGAAAATGTAAAAGAATAGAAACCTTAGTTACTGATTTATAGACTTGTCCCTAAAATTTGACATCAGTTTGAGGTCTAGATTAGGAGTTATGCTCATTAGCGTAAATGAAAAACTTTTTATTAATTAAATGGCGTAATTAGCATATAGCCTATCTAAACCCAATTTTTAATACCAAACTTTTTACCCACTGATATAAAATAATATTTTGGGATTTTTGAAGCATTCTGATACCAAACCTTTTTCTACTGATTTTATATGATAAATAAATTATTTTAAGCATTCTGGAATAATAAAAATATCAGCTTTCTTTATAAAACCCGGAAATCGCTTAAAACCGTCCTTTTACGCGTTTTAAACGCATAGTATGTATGAAAACTATTTTATATATATAATACTTGATACCTACTGATATTTTTAATAAATTTATATAAGACTTTATATAAATATTTTTAGTAGGCTTAAGTGAAATTACCAAAATGCCCCTACGGTGCATAGTTTAGTTATAAAAGATAAATTTCACACATATTCAATACCCTACTGTTATGACTTATAAAAAAATAATAAATATTTTTACTGATTATATCAGACCTGTAACTCAGATTATTATTTAAACTCTTTTATAACCTTTAAAATGACCAAAATATCCCTACGGGGTGTAATTTGAGTTTAAATCCGTTTTGGGGATAATAGAAGGTATCTTACTGGTGTCACAACATATTTAAGGCATATTAACTTAGAAAACCTGTATATGACTCATTTGGTTACCCGTTACGCACTTTTCGTGTTCGGATTGGCTTATGTAACTAGTTTGCGTATATTAGCCGAAACGGGTCAAACCTTATCATTTTTGTCTCAAAATCCAGAATGTGTTTAGTTTACCCATATTAAACAAGTATCCAAGCTTGTCGGGTCTAAACCACATTCTAATCCGGTCTTCACTTAATCATGCGTTTTCGGACCGTATCTTCCTTTAAAACTAACCGGTCTAAGTTTAGGCTTAATTAAAGACCCGTTAGGATTCTAATAGGTTATTAAAAACCTTTGTTCCATAATAGGAGCCTGGTAAAAGCTATTTGCACTTGTTGTTTGTGATTTATACTTTGCTCAGGTAAATACTCTTAACTTATTTTCCCTATACGGGCTTGGGATACGGTATTATAATAATACCGCTTGGTCGGGTATGTAGTCATTTAAATCGGATTGTGATTAATGCATTTACATATCTTGTTTAACCTGTATTATTTGGTGTATGGCCTTTGGGGGTTAAATGACCATGTCCTCGATATCCTTGGCATCATTCAAAGAAATGGCCACGACCTAAGCACGGGGTGTAGGCGTACACCTGACAGTTGCATTATGTAAAAACTGGTAATCCACTTAAAGGAATCAACCTTGTGGGCATTATACCTGTGGCGTGTCAGTTAATCTTGACCGGCTCTACCAACCGGCCCTGACGGACGACAAATAAGTAAAACTGTATACAATATTATTTTTACTAATTGTCCCAAGTTATAAAAGAATTTTGTGCCATGTGCATTCAAATCCATTTTCTAAAAAATTTTCAAAATGAGTCAGTTAATTGTATTTACCAGTGTAACTTGACGTATTTTCCAAAAAGGTTAAGTGCAGGTACTAGACGAAATAGGCTGGCTACTCCTGGCATCATTAATTAAGTCTCGCAAGCTCTAGATGCTAAATTCTGTTGAACAATGATCTTATTTATCTTTTGATCCGCCTGTGGATCCTTTATAGTCCGTTGTAATACCTTGAAATTACTTTATATTCGGTTTGCAATGTGATTCATCTCTTTTAAAATCTTATCTCTAAGGTTTTCATTCACCTCTTTAACATTAGGAAATGCTATGAAGCATTTGTCTTAACATAGGTTTTTTAAGACCTGAGGTGATACCTTTGCAGCAGCCATCATGGCAGAATCACAAACATTCTTACAAGCACTGTTGTTCTCCTTCTCCTTCTCTTCTTCCTTACACCATGGGTCAGCAAGAGGTTCTAACAGTGGTTTGGTTTCCTTTTCCAATAGGTGTTCACCAACAACAGCAGTAACCCCACTGCTTCAGCAATCTCATCCACTGTTTCAGCACTGGATTCTCCTTCTTCAGTTTCCAGCCCTTCAGGAATTGACTATAATGCTGCAAAATAAAATTCATCAACAGGAGCATCATTCTTAGCAAATAGAGCAAAGTTTTCATCAGATAGTTCATCAGGCATGCTACTCCAATCAACAAAGCCTTGGGTAAAGAAGCTTTGCTGACTGGCCTCTGCTAGAGATGTTTGTGCAACATGTTGTTGTGCAGGCTGTAGCACTTGGACCTAAGAGACTGGGGCTTGGACATACTGGATTTGAGGAACAGTGGTTTGAACGTATTGCATTGTTACAGGTGTTACAGGGTGTGCATAATGAGCAGTGTTTACATGAGCAGCAGGGGTATGTTGGTAATAGTGAATAGTGTTTTGAGAGTTTTGAGGTCTAGGGCTAGGATTGTAACAACCCGAATCTTGAAAGTCAAAGTACAAGTCAAAGTCAAAGTCAAAGGAAGAAAAGATTGCTAATTGCGATCTATCACTCCTTGCTTAATTATTGAATGTACATCTCGACTTTTAATCAAAATTCTAATTTAAGTTACTTTAGTTGTATTATGTGGAGTACATGTTAATAAATCGCAGTTTGATCGCTAATCGCATCGCTATCGCCTCGCAACTCGAATCATAGGTTCTGGATATTGTTTTATATGTGTGTGCTATTATGTGTTACTTGTGCATGTTATGTTTATGTTGAGGTGTTTAATCGTAAACGCAACTCTAACGCAACGCAATCTCATCGCAAACTCGAGATTCAAGGATTATATTTATGGTATTTAGTAGTTAGGTTATTTGTGTAACTAATGGGTGATAATATCGCATCGCTTACGTGAAACGCATCGCATTGCTTAACGCACGAAACAAAACATCGAAAACCAACTCGTCAAACCCATCCGATCGAACCACCCCTCGATCCCACTACTGTACCGCCTTTCCTCTTTTGGGCATCTATAAATAGCCATGTCACATCACTGTTCATGATGTGACAGCTATCTCGTCCGACCAGCGTGTTCCAACCCTTTTTCTCTCGATTTCTCGTGATTCTTGTAAGTTTTCAACTCAAATCTTGTACTTCTATCATCTACACGCATTTCTTCATCATTTTCACCATCAAATCTTCACTTTTAACCATGAAACCGGCTGATTTGAGGTGTTCTAGGATGATGTCATCATGGGGTTCTTATGAACTTCAAGACTTGACCTCATTCCACCAAGAATAACTCAGATCTAAGAGATTTCAACATGTTTAAACACTGATTTCGCCTAAATCTAAACATTTTCAGGATTAAAAGGATTGAAAGATGTTTTCATAACTTTCTTTCAACTCTTTTACACTCATGCACTCAAAAGCGATGGAATCGGAGCTCATTCAGGCCTTCCACCCATTCTCTAGTGATGTGTCGGTCTGAGATCTGATTCCTATCAATGAGATAACCGACTCAGCGGGTTGAATATGAATAACCATCACGAACAGTTAACTGGTCGGGCTGGGTGATTCCCACTACGATCGGATAACTCGGAGTTGATGGGGTTTCTGTTGTTTAACACGTCGTCATACCGTCTTGGTCGCAAACTTTTCCAAACATAGCAAAATATTTCAGATATCAAATGATCAGGTTGTTCAACGGATTATCGTCCGAACAGATTGCCATCCGATCGGATGACATTTGGTCTCAACACTTAAACTTTTTACAACATTTTCAATACACAACCCAATCCAAAGAATGGTCATTCGATCGGGAGACCATCCGAATGAATGACCATCCTACTGTGAACTTGTTCTTCATGAAATGTCTCACTGGATGGATCGCCATCCGACCGTTCGACCGGACGACCTGAAAGGTAGAGATACTTCTCTGTTTTTAAAATGCTACAACGAAAACTTCAAAGCCATTATACACAAACGCATCCATCCCAAACGGATCACCCTCCGACCGAATGGCCATCCTTCCGGATGACCATCCATCCGAGAGGTCATCCGATCGGATAACAATCCATCGTCCTGTTCACTCGTCACAGTTTAACGCACCGCTCATCTCTTATGCTATCGTTTTGTAATCAGGCTAACTTTCCAGCGCTCGCTTCAATCCAAGATGGTATTTATTTATTAAACACTATCTGTGAGTATACTCGATCTCTTTTTACTTTAAGCACTTTTGGGTGTTACATACGTTACTTATACTAAATCACATCGATCACACAACGTAAACACTTTTTATGCACTAACCGTTACTGCATGTTATACGTGTTACTCATGAATGCTTGTATGTTATGTTTACACAGTGATTGTTTCCTGACACCTTAGCAATGATAGTACTATAGTTTGGACTCAGCACCTGTCGTGGACAGGGGTTGTTAAGGGCTTTCTTCACGTATCAAAGTGGTGATATGTGTTGCGTATTCTACAACTCGCAGTCACGTCTGTGCATATTTTATTGTCAATAACCTACTTGCTTCACATTATACATGTTACATGCTGGTTATACATAAACTCGCTTTCGCTATCTATTATACTAATAAACTTGTATGCTCACCTTTACACTATGTGTATTGACCCTTATTTTAACGTATGTGACAGGTGTTTGAGATGCTAGGATGCTTGCTATGTGGAATCAATGTAGGAAGAGTCTAGAAACGAACAATTTATATTTATGAGTTATCGGAACAACTTTTATTTGTCTTTGAGACATTTGGTCTGTAATAATTGATTTGCTGAATATGTTATGGTATGGGACGTAACTTAAAAGTATTTGGTAATATTAGATGTTGTGGATTTCTACTGGACAATCTATTTTGCTAAGTGTCGCGCCCCGATGATTCCGCCATCGGTTGGGGTGTGACAAGGATGTGTTATGATTGGTCCATTGTTTTGGCTTCTACATTCTCTAGCAAAGTGTCCTAGCCTGTTACACTTGTAGCACTTTAACTTTGATTTATTCAACCCAACTTTTAAGTTCCCATGTAACCTTGGAAATTTTCTCCCTGTTCTCTTATAAAACTTGCTATTTCTTACACTCGGTAGTGCCAATTAATGCAATATGTCCATTTCCTCCAGATCAGTGGGATCAAAATGCTGGAGATCATTGAGTTCAAAGGATAAGTTGTCAGAACTATGGTTTTCACTACTTGCTGTAAAAGCATAGTTAGCTGAGTAAGAATCAGAGTTGTTAAAAGCTCCACCAGCAGTTATGTCAATGTAATAATCATAACTCTGATCCTTACTACTACCAGATTCTTCTTGACCCAGAAGTGATGTGCTACCAAATGTGTAGTCATCAGCAACCTTCCCAGACTCTTGTAACTTCTTTTTCTGGTTCAACTCTCTCTCATAAGTGAGGAGTCGACCATGAAGTTGAGTCAAACTTAACTCTTTGAATCCAACAGAATTTATGGTTACAAAAGCAATTGTGTCCCATTTTTCAGGTAGTGACCTTAGAAACATACTATTTAGAGTTGATTTTGCAAATTCAACATTAACAAGTTTAAGTTCACTAATGAGACAACTAAAACGTTCAAAACCTCCCTGTTATTCTCTATCACCTCTTCTGTACCACCTAACTGCTCTTTTAGAGCATCCCACATCTCTTTTGCACTGTTACAATGTAACAATACAACATAAATGTCATTTGGAAGAGCTGAGGCTACTATGCTAAAAGCCTTTGCATCTAATTCAATTTTTTGAAAATCTTGTTCTGAATAGTTTTCAGGGCTTTTAGGCACAAAGCCTTTGGGATCTTCAGTACTAGGCACCTGTGGAACATGTGGTCCATAGATGATTGACTTCCGGCAGTTGGTGTTTTACTGAGCTAACACATGGCCCATCCTACGTTGCCAGATGTTGTACTCGGATCTAACAAGCATAGGTGGCTTGAATAGTGTTCCGGTTTTGTGAGGGTCGTGTAATTGTGATGCCATCTTGGTTGATTTTACAAAAGTTTTCAGAATAATCAACTTTGTACGTGATTACCTTTTTACTCTGTTTTTTTCAACTGTTACGAACAATTTTGAGTATCAATAAATTTGAGCTGAACTTTTATGTCAAATTGATTTTTAGATCGAATTTGACTGTCCTATGCTCTGATACCAATTGTTAGGATCTTAGTTTCTTAGATTGTGTTGTTTAAATAGAAATGAAAGATGAAACAGAGATTTAATGTGCAGCGGAAATGGAAATAAACTTTAACACACAATCAAGGAAGAATAGCATTGAGCAAACATGATTTCATTCAGTCAAAAGATTGTATCTATTACAAAATTCAACTGTGCATACATGCAACTAAACTCCCCCTTAGCCTAAGCTCAGTGATTTGTTCGTACAAGATGACTTGGTGAGAATGAGCTGATGGAACAGTACAGGTACTGTTCTATTTATAGTACAAACGAAACCTGTGAGCATCTTTGCTGACGTCACCATGAAAGTGACATCTACCCTCTTAACAAACTCTAAACACTGATTACATAAACATTGATTAAGCTTTCCATTGTTGTAGCCTAAGCACTAATGTTGAGGATCAGTGCTTTCTTAAAAGGGTGACCAGTCCTTGAATGGGCAGTGCTTTGGTCTTCATCAGTGCTTCAGAGACATCAGTAGTTAGAGCTTCAGTCTTTATTCTTCATCAGTTCTTTGGCTTATTAGTTGTTGAGATGATCAGTGCTTGGAGTTCATCAGATGATAGATAACCACTGTCAAGGGACGAATCTAGTACAGACACTGCTTATGATCACCAACTGTTTGAGAACGAATTTTGGCTTTCCTTATCATCTGTTCTTCTGGTCTTAACTGCATGGGCCAACAGTATTTATCTTTCTATGGCCGTCGGGTAAATCAACTAGCTTCTAAACCCCTAGCTTCTCAAATTGACCAAGTTTTTCTTGCATCGCATTGACCCATGATTCCTCAGTCAATGCTTCCTTGTATGTCTTAGGCTCTACCTATGAAATAAAACACTTGAGAGAAAAATCATTTTGAAAATGAGCAAATTTAGAATAAAAACACAAAAAGCCTGATCAATTTGGCGTCTGGTTCGAACACCGGTTTGAAGCTCTCCAATGATAAACTCCTTGGGGTGATATGAAAGTGTCCTAGGCATCACCTCACCAGGAACTATCACCTCGTCCTCTAGATTTGAAACATTTTGCTCCACATCTTGATTGACTTCGTTTGTCTAATCATCAAGTTGGATTTGCTCCCCCTCAGAGTCAGTATCACCTTGATCGAACGTGGGACTGTTTGAATCTGTATCGTTTGTGTTGTCAAACACCGCATCACGACCCACTCTACAGGGATGATAATCCCGGTTTGAGTATTAGACACTCTTTGTCATTAAAGTGTGCAGTAAAGTTCTTGTCACAAATCTGCGTGATACTCAGTAGATTGTTCTCCAGTTCGGCGATGTAGTTTATATTCTTAAATCACACTATTCCATTAGATAAAGTTCCTTCCCCGACAATCCTTCCTCCTTGGTTTCCCGTGAATCCCACATAACCACATTTTATTGCTCGAACATCATACAACTGGGCGAGCTTCCCCGTCATGTGCCTAGAAGCTCCGCTATCCATTATCACTTTGAGATTGATCGCGGGAGCTCCTGCACGTATCAAATTTGATTAGTTGAATGAAGCAACCCAAGCCTCCTTTGACTCGGTAGCTTGACACGAATTGTGGAAAGGATTGGAAAATTCTTATCATTTAACTCCAAAACATTTTCTGTTTCAATCTCAACCTTTTTGATCAAATCAGGTTTTGGAACATTTGGTTGAATAGATTTTGGAACATACTTCTTGACCTATGGGGTCGAAGAAGTTTGTTTCTTCTTTTCATTCACTGAAACCTTAGGAATATACTTTCCTACCTGTGCGGTTGGAGAAGTTTGTCGCTTTCTAGTTTCAGCAACAGAAACCTTCGGAGCATTCTTCTTGACTTGTGAAGTCGAAGCAGATTGTTTCGATTTTGGAGCAACAGATGTTTTAACTTGAGATTTTAGCTTCCATGTTTGTTGGTTCTAATTATCTTTCTTGATTTTAGAAATTGATTCTTTGATTTCATTTTTCTTTGAAGTTTCACTAGTCTCTTTAGTTTTGAAAACTTGTTTTACTGGTTAAACTTTGATTTTCGAATCAGTTGCTTTTGTTGCATTCTTTTTCTCAACAAACATGTGGACCTTTCCTTTAACATCGTTAGGTTTCTGTTTGTTCTCCACAATAAAAGTCTTAGGCTTGTTGTTGGTACACTTTCGTACAATGTGACCAACTTCGTTGCATTTGAAACAAGTTCGGCTATCGGGAACCTAACTTGTGCCCTCAAACTGTTTTTGTGTTTCTTTCTTAGCAAAGAACTCTTCGTTCGATTTCGTGAAAATTTATGATTCTTGATTAACGAGAGAATTCAAACTTTTAACAAATTCAGTTTTCTTCACATATTTTGATTTCTGAAAACTTCTTTTCTGATTCGACTTACCACCCTAATGCCCGTTACCACCACTTTGATTTTTATTTTGAAATCGTGGTTTAGGCTTGTTGTAATAAGTTTTATCCTTCATAAACCTTTTCAGACTTGACAATTTTTCAACTTCTGACACATCAACTTCAACCAATTTGAAAACCTTCTCAATTTTATCCAAATTAACGTTTTGAATCGGAAAATCTTGATCCGAATACAACTTATCAGATCCATTCATCTGGTACATCACCAGAGTAGGTTCGTCATCTAAGTTATTTTTGGATTTTGGAATGTAATTATTCATGAAGCACTCGTCATCTTCAAAACATTCATTTGAACTGTCACTTTCACTTTTCAAGACATCGTTTACCACATTTTTTACCAATTCTGAATCAAGTTTTTCTTCATCGGAAGATTTTTCAAAAGTGACATCAAGGTTTTTGGTAACTTCTCAATCTCAGTTTCAATCTTGATGTTTAAAGCTTTTTCCACCCCCAAGTTTTTCCACGAAAAATCACCGTTCACGGGTGGTGGAATGCGGTTATACACTTATACCCAATCCTGCTTCCATTACTGTAAACATCTTAACTGTCTTTGTTTTTTCTAATTGGTTTTGGAATCACTTAATCAAGAACAAAGCTAGATGAATAATAGCTTTTCAGCTTCAAATTGATACGCTCGTTTTCGATTTTAGTTTCTTCAAGTTGAAGTTTTAATTTTGCAATCTCATCAAGAAACATGTTAATTGATTTTTCTTTTTCTTCAAGAGTGTTTTGTAGTCTGTTATTTAAATCTCGTCTTTGAAAATCACGTTCTTCTGCTTCAGAAACAACTCTTTTTATTTCATCATATGCCTCTTTCATTGTTCTAAATTCGAAAGTGAGCATTTCATTTGTCTTTTGAAATCTTGCAACTTCCGATTCACCCTTTCTCAAATTTTCTTCTAAAAGATCAATTTTATCTTTAGAACCTTTGATTAATTTGTCTTTTAGAACAAGTTCGTCTTTCAACGAATCAATTTTCTGGTTTGTTTCTTTCAAAAGATTTTTCGTTTGGGTGAATTCATCATTTTTAGATTTCAAAGCATTCTCCTTTTCAGTACAGATTTTGCACATTTTCATGCAATGTCTGCACTTTTGATCAATGGACTTACCATTCTGAACATTCTCATTTAAAGCCCTGACCTGTTTCGATGGCTCGGTAGACTCGATTGAAGATTCTACCTCATTTTGTTTGGCCATTTGAGCCTTATCAGCCATCTTCTTCAAGTTTTCGGCTGTCAGTTCCTGCTTCACATCGATAATCTCAAGAACATACTTTGCAGGATTCAGCTTAGCTTCTTTATCGGCTTTCTCTATCCTCATAGCAGCTAATACATCTTTATGTTCTTCCTCGACAGTAGGGATCGTTTTCACCAGTGCATCAAAGTCGATTGTTGTTGGATCAGTTGCAATATTACCCTCTGGATCCAAGTAGCACTGTCGCTCATCATCCCACCTGTTTGACTCTTTTGTTTCTCTATAGATCATTTCAATCTCATCAAGCTTCTTCCGAGCAATACCCTCTTCTTTGTTATACACACACTTAGCACCCAACACGGAACCCTCCTGAGGAATATATTTGCTCCAGTTAAATCCCTTGTCCCCCTGTGTGACAATCAACGCCCTGCTTTTGTCTTTTGAAGATGATCCTTCTTCGATCTGCGGACGGTTGATTTTCAGAGGTTGTTCTTTATTGCGATGGTAGATAGCCTTCTTATAGTAATCCTCGTGGAATGGGTTGACACTGTCATTCACATCTTGATTTTGGCATTCTCGTTTGAAATGCCCCTTCTGTTTGCATTTCAAGCACGTGACCTTCGATTTGTTGAACCCCAACTTGGTATTCAGACCACCCATACACTGTCTGCCCGAGATCTCCATAAATCTTTGCGCTTTCCGGATTACACTCGCCATACACCAGCGGATATCTATCAGCTCCATTTCTTCCGGGTCTATCTGATCATAGTCCTCTTTTGTCATATTTGGGTTGCCGATCTTGCCTGCAACCAGACTTTCATAGCTCTCGAGGATAGACGCAAGAAACACCATCTGTTGTTTTACCGCTTCTACGCTGAGACTTTGTGAGTTGTTAAGATTCACGACAATATTGCATTGGACAACATTAGGGTTAGAGTTGTTTTGACTCTGCTGTGTTTTGGGTGCAGGATGATTGTGTGTTTGAGTTTGACCCAGAGTAATCGAAACCACTGCTTCTTGAAGATCCACCACTTGAATCACTGTTAGGTGACTCATTTGAGTTTCCAACACTGAAGGTCGTTTCGATTTTCGGTGATTGAACATTTGGTGAAAGTAGACTCCCTCGGCAGTATAGATTCATGTTCTATTGATAGTTGGAGGTATTTGACTTGTTCTGTTTTCTGATTTCCAATTCATGCCCCTCTAACTTCTCAATTAGAGTATCCAGACCGACCGTACTCAAATTCAGATTATTTTTCAGAATCAACACGCAATACTGCAATCATCCTTGTTTGGCAAAGCATCGATCAGCTTTTCATTAATCTCTTCATCAGTCTTTGTCATTTCAAACCTATCCAACTCAACTTTCAAATGGCAGAACAGCTCAATCATCTGCTTAACACCTTCTCCCTTCATACAACTGAAATAGTAACGACTTTTTGTATTTAACTATTTCGTCTCCACCGGTACATTTCTTTTTCAATGATTCCCACAACCTTTTGTCGTATTGTCATATCGAAGCAACGATATAATATCGTCTCTGACTGATTGATGAATTAGAGCGATCCCTCTTTGTTCAGTAGAAAACTCTTCTTGATCAGTCTTTCCCAAAATGGTGAATGGGATTCTTTCACCTTAAGGAGTTACTGGATGAGTATACCCGGTTTCCAAAGATTTCCAACTCTCGTACGCATATGCCTTCAACCAATTGATAAACCTCGGATCCCACCTATTATAGTCCTTGATGTTAATAAGCTTTGGTGGTTTTTGGTAAGTTCCATACGCGTTGTTGACGTTTAACGTATCGGAAATAACACTAGAAACATTCTTCGGGTTTGAAGTTGACACTGGTGCCGATGTGGTGAAAGCATCGTAAAACTCATTATAGTACTCGTCCGACATGATTACTATCTTTGAAAATACCTGAAAAAGTCAAAGAAAGTCAAACACGTTTGAAAACAAACTAAACACTCTATACGTCCGGATGGCCGTTGTCTGGATGAACAGATTCACGGATGGACAGTTTCTGGATGGAAAGATCCACTGATGGACTTATCTCCGGATGAAAAAATCTCCGGATGAGTAACTTCTGGGTGGACACTAACAAGCCTATTCGGCCGGATGGACTTAGAAATCTATGGATGGACAAGAAACTTTGAACAATTTCACTACTGAGGAGTCTATCCGTCCGGATGGAGAAGTCTATCCGTCCGGATGGATGATGATGTCAGCTAACTTAGTTCCGTGGTTCATGGTTTTTTCCAGATTTTAATGAGTTTTAGTTTGAATATTGATCTGAAACTTTGAAGGATTGTTTAACCACTGATTTTACACATTATATCAAAAATTGATCTAATTTTGTCCATGAATTCAATGTTAAATCTGAGTTTTTGTATGAGAAAGTCAAGAAAAAATAAGAAGTGAGTAGAAGTATGAGAAATGTGAATCCAAATCGGCTTGGATCTGATGTTAAACTCGAGTATCTCATGATAATCTTCTCCAAATCCGGTCTCCAAGCTTTAATACCACTTTTGAGGACCGTGTTCGGGTCTCAAACGCTCCGACCAGATCTAACACCTGCTAACGTGTGTGGAATCCACAAAAGTAAGTAGAGAGAATCAAGTAAACACCATGCAATGATTGTTTCATTCAATAAGAAATCGATTACAAGATCCTGGAAACAATCTGACAGAGCTTCCCCTCTGATTGCAAAAGTTTTTTAAGACAAGACCCAACACCCCTATTTATAGGGAAGGTCCATCCGCCCGAAACAACCTATAGCCCATCCGTCCGGATGGGGTCTGTCGATCCGTCCGGATGGACTGTTACATCATACCTAACCCACGTTTCGGTGCGGATTTCAAACAAAACATATAATAAACATTACAGAGATACAAAACAAGATAAACAAAGACTCAATACAGACGGAAGCTACAAACATAGTGCATTCACATCCCTCAATAGGTTCAAGGGTTGAATGGACCTATATAAGGGGTGAGTTCCTAAATCAATACAAGTCCATGAGACTTAGAATTTTTTTCAAAAAAAAAAAAATGTCTCATAGACAGGTTTGAGCAGCCTACACCAAATGTACCTTAAGCCTTAACATTGGCTTACGAACCAAAAAACAGACTAAGTAAAAGTCATAAATAGGATAGGGGTTGTATTCTCTTGTTAAAAATATCCTAAGGCTAAATGGCTGCAGCGCTGAACCTTTTATGGCATTAATAACATAGGATACACAAACCATCAACGAAACAACATAACAATGCAAGACATCACAAGTAGAACATAACATGTAAAACATTAGCAAAGTCAAAAGTAGCAAAGGCCACACGGGCCATCCAACAAAAAGATATTGGTCAGGAGCCTTCAAGGCTTTAAGCAACCAGGGACCTAAACGGTTCCGTTAAAGAAAAGATGTTCAAAACATACAACCCATAAACATTGTTCAAATGTGCTAAGAAAGCTACGAATTAAAATACCTTCTTCAGTTCGCAGCATCAGAAACGATAGGTTTTGCTGCATCATCGTTCTTACCCCCATCATCCCGAGTCTTCTTAGCCTTCCTCTTCTTTCTCCCAGCTGCACCCGCTGCCTCAGAAGCTTCAAGGCTTGAACCCTTTGAACCATCTCCAACTTCAGAACAAGTTTCCTCGCTATCTCCAGAGCAAGGACGTTTCTTGGAGAGGGATTTGAGCACTTCATTGCAAACAACTTCATTGAGGCCTCGGGTTTCAACCCCTGCAAGAAAGAAAGAGGTTTACCAAAGCATTCGGAGACCTCACCCACATAAGGGTAGGTGAAGGGTTCCATTGTCACGATGGTATCCTTAAAAACCTCGAATGCTCTGGGTTGAAAGAAAGAAGACTTATCTTTTGGAGTCCCAGCTACACAGGTATCATATCCAGCAATGTAACCCTGATGTCTTCCATGAACGAGAAGTTTTGAATAGATATCACCTAGAGCCCTGTTAAACTCGGATGAGTGAAGAAGATAAGTAACAACTTGTTGAAAGCCACGTACAATAAGCCACTTGTTTTCTTTGGCAAATTGAGCTAATGAAGCCTCCAACTCTTCCTTCTCTATCAAAGAAGCTTCAACTTGCTGCTTAAGTTCACCAACCTCAACATCATGCCTCAGAGTAAGCTCATGAACATTCATCTACCAAGCCTTCTCTTTTTCGGAAAACCCCCCAGTTTCCTTCTTCAAGGAAGCCATGTTAACCTTCATGGCTTCTCTTTTCTTAGAGAAGGCCTCATATTCTTGCATTCGCTTTTGGAAACGGGAAATGCCTTCAGGAAGCAAGGCACAGAGGTTACAGGAAGTCATGATCATTTTGACAATCATCTGATCATCATCCATGGAGGAGGATGAAGCACGAACAGCTGGAGGGCGAAGTGGTTAAGAATATCTTCACAAACAGTCAGGGATTTGAAGCTATCAGAAACAGTGACCTTCCAGTCAGGCACAGATATTTCCCCAGTTCAACGTTTGAAGAACCCTCAATAGCCTTGCCTGAAGGCTTCAACCCTTCAACCTTTTTTTACCAAATGCCTTGGTATCCTTACCCACCACAAGGGGCAACTCCCCTTTCTTCCCATCAGTAGGAACCTCCATATCCTCAACCTCCAAATCATTACCAAGATCAATCGTTTCAGAACTCGAAGGCTGCCCAACAACCTTATGACGCGTAGAGCGACGAGTGGATTGCTTCGAAGCAGCAACCTTCACAAAACCCTTAACATTTGGAACACGAACATAACCAGACCCTTCAAACCTATGCTCAGAGCCTCGAACCACAACATCCTCACCCTCAGCAGAGGTAGCATCCGCAAACACAACATCTGATGTATCATCACTCTTGAGAAAATCCAAAGCAGACATAACTGCCATCAAAACAAAAAATAAAACATAAGAAACAATGTTAAAAGAATAACAAAAAGGAAATCAAAAAAGCAAATGCATACCCTGACCATCCCTCATGAATACAAGATCCCGATCCGGTTTATCCCACAACTTGCTTATCCCCATTAAAACCAACAAAGGTTCAGGAAAAGGGCGAAGCCTAGAAGGGCATACCCTGATGGACTTTAAAAACTAATTGTCCAACTCAGAATCAGAAGGTTCAAGTTCATTAAGAACGGCATCCGGATGCGTCCAGATCATTTTGAAAGGAACAATCGACTCCGAAACCCAAAAGAAACGATCTTTCCATGAACAAAGAGTAGTTACCATGGATGAAATTAAACAAGTATCAACCTGAGACGTCTCAATCGTAAACCAATCGCCATTCTTTGCCAAGCGAAAGTAATGGCGAAAGGCTAAAAGAGACGGGTCATACCCTGCAGCCCTGCACAAAATTTCAAAGTGCAAAACCCTAACAAGGCCCTGAGGGTGTATTTGACCATAGGAGACGCGGTAATACTCTAATACATTAAGAACGAAAATAGAGAAAGGATGACGAAGGTTCGAAAATTCAAAATGACGGCAGTACAAGGCAATTGAACCGGTCGGACATTGGTCGATTGACTTGTCCAAACCCGGAGCCACCGAGCTGAACTTTAAATCAATACCCCATTGAAGGCAAAACGCCTCAACCTCTTCTTAGTGAGGCAAGAGTAACTAACAAACTGATCCTTCCGGGCACCCATGAGAGATGATTGAAAGAAAAAAAACGAAAAAGATGGAGAAAACTAACCTGAACGGAGAAAAGATGTGATGAAACTCTAAAGTTGGAAGCAATTTAGTAAATTTGTTTCTCTGGATAAATGTGAAATTAAATAGGGACTGACGGTTACCATAATTAACCTATGGGCTAATAACTGTCGTCTGCAAAAACTGTCACGTCCGTCAAATCAACCGTCCTTTCAAATTCAAAATTGCAGCTGTTTCGCTCTGTTCACGGGGAATGAATGTAAACCAATTGTTGACAGAGATGATTTGAATAGCTTGGGAAGGTGGCTTGCTTCTCTTCTCCTCTGCCCTTGGTACAGAGCTTCCATTTCGAGAACCTTTCATCCGAATCTCCCGGCTGATTCAACACGAGCAATTAAAACTACCGACTCTAGAACAACGAATAAGCTTGGAACCTTTCAAGTCTTGAAGCCTTTAAGTGATTAAAAATATTGCACAAAAGTCAGAAGCCTTTGAGCCTACACCATAAATACCTCTGACTTGGAGGGCTGATGGCGTGGGTAGCTCAAGCTTAATAAACTAACTATAAGTGCAATGTAGCTTAAAGGGTTCGGAAGACGGCCAGCTGTAGTGACCATCAAAAAGCATGGAATAATGTCATATCCCATCACACTTTAAATGTGACTTCTCCCACTTAGCTGCAAAAGAAGCACGTGAGAAGTGACATTCTTTTACCCGCAGGTCTGAAGCCTTCAACCTACCAAAAAGGGCAACCCCATCACTGCATCACCAGATCACTAGTCAAAGGTTTCCTCTCTTGGAAGAAATTTTCCTTATAAATGACCATACTTGTTCATTCAGCCAAAGATTCTGAAATCTGACTCTCCCTCTCTCTAGAACTTATACTCTACATGTTCTATTCTTCACTTATCAAAACTCTATCACATTGCATGCATCAGTTCTGGGTTGAATCTCTTTCAATCCTGAACTCAAAGCAATCAATAGAGGAGTGACCCGACCCTACGTATTGCATACGTAGGGGGACCTCGCGACCTGCGTTAGGCAAATCAAGACACTTGAAACTTTTTGCCTAGCCAGTCCGTTCACTATCCTTGGTCTTACATTTGTTGTAGCAACACATACCAAATTATATAATCACAATCACCAGGTTATATAATCAACCACGTACCAACTTACATAATCACGTATCTTCTTATTTTTTTTTAGAAAAAAAGCATACCAATATATATATATATATAGGTTTCGGTTCAATAAGAACCCATCAGAACTCCTATTTTCACGCGAGTTGGGCTACAATTTTTTTTTTTTTTTGCAAAAACGTAGATGAAAATATTATAAACACATCTGTAGAAAAACAAAAAAAATTGTCCAGTCGGTAGTTACGCCTGATGTAAGTTTTGTTTACGGCGATGAATTTTTTTTACACCTGGTGTAAATCTTAGCATGTGACATTTTTGTATATATTTTTTTAAAGATTTTTGAGATTTTTTTTTTGAAAAAACTTTGGGTAGGCATAGTTCTCATAACTTAAGGTGGTTCTCATTTTACCCTTTATATATATATATATAGGATGAGGATCCATTAGGAACCACTCTTTATTGCGAGAACCGCGAGAACCAGCGTGAACACAAACGAAACTACTTAAAAAAAGCTTAAAAACACACACAATTTTTTAAAAGTTTTCCATTAAAAATCGCAACGTTTTATTTGTACATTTTTTTGAAATTTTTTTTATTCGAATAACAATCACTGATGCACATGTGCATATTTCATATTTCTTTAATAACAATTACTGATGCACATGAGCATATTTCTTGACAACACCTATACCATTTCTCTTTCCATATACACTATCATCCATAATACATTACCAACATTATACAATTTCACTTCCATCTACGCTACCATTCGTAATACATTGTCAATATGTATAATATTTCAAACTATGCACATATGTATCACTAACCTTCATACCATAGCAAACAATATATTACATTATAAACAAACAAATAACCTGAACCTATTAACCACCAGATAAAATTAGCCAAAATAAGCATATGTGCATATAAATGACAATATCATTTATAAAATGATGCACATGTGCATATCTTCCCAACTACATCATTAAATAATAAACAACCTTTTTTTAACTCTTTGATTAACCATTACGTCATCATCCTCCGTAGCATCATTACGTCATCATCCTCCATAGCATCTGACATTTTTTTTGTACCATTTTATTTATCGATTTCAGAACAAAAGTTATGTCACACCCCCAAAATCCACCATGCGGGGTATCACCGCTTGGAGGCGTGACATGACCAGGATCGAGCCACCAATCATACTGAACAACGTACTTAAGTAAATAAAGACAACCAAAATACGATTGATGACCAAAAACTAGTTAACCAAGTTTTTAATTTAGACAGCGGAAGCATAATCGTAAAGTTCAAAACATAAGTTCGCAGTTCATAAGTTTAAAGTCCAACACATAGGTTTAATAAGTTCATAATGTTTTAAACATTAAACACTGGACATAACCGTCCGCACACCACAACGACTCCTTCCTCGTGCAAGCTCCAAATGTTTAGCGACCTGTAAGGCATGTAACAACGAGTCAACAACAAAGTTGAGTGAGTTCACGTTTGGTTGTTTAGTTATAGCATTCGTTTCATAATCATGTGTTCGTTTTGTAAACCATGTATCGTATAAGTTTGCATCGCGGTCTTTCTGACATGTTTGCGAAGATTAGTGGGGGTTTCCCATCTGTTACTAGACCACGCGTATCGACTGCTACGAAAATATAAGAGGTGCCCTAAGTCAATGTTTATCAGCATTGACCCTTTGCCCATAGTCCATTAGTACACGCCCGTCCGACTGGCACGGTGTGAGGTTTGTTAAACCTAATAGCGCTATTAACTAATGACCCGCTCGCCATAGGCCTCGGCGATTAAGTCGATAAATGAGGGACTTAAAGTGATAGAGTTGATGGTCTTATGATCGTGTACGTAGGTTTTACGTACGTGCCCTTCAATCCGAGGACAGTAGTAAGTATGAGTGTACGTAGGTTTTACGTACGTGCCCTTCAATCCGAGGACAGTAAAAGTAGTTTAATAGTAATGATAGTACAAGTAGTTATTCAATCCCATTCTCAACCCCTGGGAATCCCATGCCTTAGAAAGAGTGTGAACTCACCTCGGTTTGCTCGGTTAGGTTCTCAAATATAGTTAACAGTCACGGTCGGTCAATCACGTCCTAGTAAGGTACGGATAACAATCAGTTTCTCATGCATAACACGTATCCTACGTATGGTTTATTTGCACATTACTTCGTCCACATAACAGGTACACACTTTAACGATTTATGCCCATATAAACTTCCCATCCATTCCCCACTCATAAACAGACATACGATATTGTACGTAACACATATAACATGTTAGATCATTCACCGATAGCATACTCGACATTTAAACACGCAAGTCACAACTTATGTCAATTCAGCATTTATATTCGAAACCGGCTGTTTTCGGATATTTAAATAAAATACTTAACTTATTCCAAAAATTCCCAAATTTTTGCGGAACGTCCTAATCGACCCACAAATTATTGTGTAAAAATATCGGGGTCTAGTTCATTATCAGTAATTTATAGAAAATCGTTTACCGAACTGTGATCAGATTTGTTACATTCTGATCACAGTTTACGGAAAAATTCGTCAAAAATTCCTCGTAAGTCCGTTTATCGAAATTCCAGTTCGAGGGTCACAAATACATCCGTGATCATCTTTGATAAAAGTTTCAGGGGCTGGTTTGGTTCAGGTTTTAAGTTGTGATCGAAAACGCACAGCCCAATTTACTGCAGTAAAAATCAGCCTTAGCTGCTGTCACGAAAACAGATTTTTAAAATTGTAACCGACCTCAGAAAAATACGATTCCAGCGCCATTTTCTTCGTTTTTCGAAAAGACACGATTTAGGCTTTTGAAATTCCGTTTTTCGAGTTTTTAAAGTCCGTTTACAGCCTGTTGAAGGCGGCTGTAAAAATGCATCAGCATGTTATTTTTAAGTTTAAACATTACTAAATCGCATCAACGAGTGTCCGAACAATGGATTTAGCAAGAAAACAACTTTTAAACATCAAGTATGATTTACCCAACCCTCAAATCAACAAGATTCCGCTTCAAAAATCAGCCACAAGTAAACTTTTATGTTCATAACTTATGTTACACATTTTCTAGCATTTTCGTTATTTAGTGATTTAAACAACAATACACATACTACAAATCATAAATTTCGAACAAGATAAAACGAGTTAAGATGAGACTTACTACTAGCTTATAGCTAGGGATGAATCTAATGCAAAGTGATGAGAAAATGATGGTGAAAAAGACTAGAACAAGCTCCTTTGAAGTCCCCTTAAGTTGCAACCTTCATAGATCCTTTGAAGCTTGAATGGAAGGTATAAAATGAAGAAGATGATGAGGTTTAGAGGTGGTGATGGTGTGTTCGGTTTTGGGCAGCCGATCAAGAGAGAGAGAGAGGTGAAGTGAGTTGAGTGAAATCTTTGAGGAAATGATGTGAGTTGATATGGAGAGATTTGCTTAGATATGTTCCATACTTATAATATTTGGCCAAGATTCACAAGTAATGTATCAATTAAAATATGAATCAAATCTTGTGGTGAGGCCCTATTTTTTTTTTTTTTTTTGAACCGTAAATGGGACATGGGGGGGGGGGGTTAAATGTAATATTTTTGTAACTAGTTGGCTACTTATTAGTTAGAAACCGAGTGTGTGTTTACTTGCATTAGTTACTAGATATTTAGTGGGTGTTATGGTGTACGGGGATCATAACTAGCCAAGAATAATTAAATAATGTGTTTGACAAATATTTGGTGTCCCGGGTAATGTCTGGTTGTTCGGTCGGATACTGTTCCGTTAAAGTTTTTAATTATTCCGTAAGGCGTCTCATATATATATTTTTGTAACACAATAAATTCCTAACACATAGGAAAATATTCAGGATCATTTAGTCAAGTTTTCTGCATACTACTAGTATGCTAATACGCACATGTAAGTATAACACAGTAATCAGAGAGCAGTTAAATATTTCAACACAGTCACCAAGCACTTAAATTATCATTAATGAATTGTACGGAATACATGGGATTTGAGGGTTGTCACATTCTCCCCCTGTTAAAAGAATTTCGTCCCGAAATTTAGCACCTGGTTACTGAGGAAGCTAGTTAAGTTGCGTTGTTTTCCTGGTTTTCCTGGGGTGTCACATCATCCCCCCGTTGATTTGGAATTTCGTCCCGAAATTCTGCAGTAGCTTCAGCCTCAGTAGTGGTTGCGTTTTTCTTAAACAGTTGGGGATACTTGAGTTTCATTTGGTCTTCTCGTTCCTAGGTATACTCTGGGCCACGACGAGCATTCCAACGAACTCGGACCAGAGGTATCCTGGTATGCTTGAGGATCTTAACATTTTGATCCGTAATCTCTACTGGTTCCTCGACGAATCGCAGCTGTTCGTCGATAGTGAGTTCCTTCAGAGGAACTATGGGGGTCTCATCTGACAGACACTTCTTCAGATTCGACACATGGAAAACATTGTGAACTCCCCTGAGTTCTTCAGGTAGATCCAACCTGTAGGCGACTTTGCCAATTTTCTCAATGACTTCGAATGGTCCGACATAACGCGGATTGAGTTTGCCTCGTTTGCCAAAGCGGACTACACCTTTCCAAGGTGAGACTTTGAGTAGCACTCGATCCCCAACCTGGAGCTCGAGTGGTTTTCTTCCTTTATCAGCATAGCTTTTCTGACGGTCACGAGCTGCCGCCATTCGCTGTCGTATCTGAGCAATTTTCTCGGTGGTATCTACCACAAGTTCTGGGCCAGTGATTTGACTGTCACCAACTTCTGCCCAACAGAGAGGTGATCGGCATTTGCGTCCATACAATGCTTCAAACGGAGCGGCTTGGATGCTGGTGTGGTAGCTGTTGTTGTACGAAAACTCCACCAGCGGGAGGTGCCTTTCCTAGCCATTTCCAAAATCGATTACACATACCCTAAGCATGTCTTCAAGGGTTTGGATGGTGCGTTCAGATTGCCCATCCGTCTGCGGGTGATAAGCGGTGCTCATATCTAAACGTGAGCCAAAGGACTTGTGCATTGCTTGCCACAGTTCAGAAGTAAAACGTGCGTCACGATCAGATATAATAGAGGTTGGCACTCCGTGCCTTGATACCACTTCCTTTAGATAAATGTCTGCAAGAGTAGAAAACTTATCCGTTTCTTTGATAGCCAGAAAATGTGCAGACTGGGTCAGTCGATCTACGATCACCTAAATGGTATCGTTTCCGCGTTGAGATCTGGGCAGGCCGGTCACGAAATCCATGGAAATTTGCTCCCATTTCCATTTCGGGATCTCCGGTTGTTGAAGTGGGCCTGATGGTTTCTGATATTCAGACTTGACTCTCGCACAAGTCAAGCACTTGCTGACGTAGGTTGCTATGTGGGCTTTCATACCAGGCCACCAGTATGTGGTCTTTAAGTCGTGGTACATCTTATCCGAACCAGGATGTACTGAATAACGAGACTTATGTGCTTCATCCATCACAAGCTCGCGTAAGTTGCCATAGAGTGGAATCCAAATACGCCCTGTTACATAGTAGGCGCCGTCTTCCTTTTGTTCTAGCCGTTGCCTCGATCCTCGTAGGGATTCAGCCCTGATGTTTTCTGCTTTCAATGCTTCGACCTGGGCATCTCGAATTTGAGCGGGAAGGTTAGATTGGATGGTAAGCTGTAGAGCACGTACACGCCTAGGTATGGTATCCTTTCGACTGAGGGCATCGGCCACAACATTGGCTTTGCCCGGATGATACTTGATTGCGCATTCATAATCGTTCAAGAGCTCAACCCATCGTCGTTGACGCATGTTTAACTCCTTTTGCTTGAAGATATGCTCGAGACTCCTGTGATCGGTGTAAATGGTGCACTTGGTACCGTACAGGTAATGTCTCCATATCTTAAGTGCGAAAACAACTGCTCCCAGCTCCAGATCGTGAGTAGTGTAATTTCTTTCGTGAACCTTGAGTTGGCGTGAGGCGTAGGCAATGACCTTGTCACGTTGCATCAATACGCAACCCAGTCCTTGGATGGAAGCGTCGCAATAAACCACGAAATCATCGGTGCCTTCGGGCAATGAGAGGATAGGCGCGCTACAAAGTCTATCTTTTAGATGTTGAAATGCGGATTCTTGTGCATCACCCCAACGATATATGACACCCTTCTGAGTCAGTGAAGTGAGAGGTTGCGCAATCTTGGAGAAGTCTTTGATAAACCTTCTGTAATATCCTGCCAAACCCAAGAATTGGCGGATTTCTTTTGGTGTGCGGGGTGCAGGCCAGTTCTTGATTGAGTCAACCTTGGATGGATCAACATGAATCCCATCCTTGTTTACCACATGGCCTAGAAAGTGGACTTCGCGAAGCCAGAAATCACATTTTGAAAACTTGGCATACAATTGCTCTTTTCGAAGAAGTTCAAGCATAAGTCGCAGATGCTGCTCGTGTTCCTCCTGACTCTTAGAATAGATCAGGATATCGTCAATGAACACAATAACGAACTTATCCAGGTAAGGTTTGCATACTCGGTTCATGAGATCCATGAAGACCGCTGGTGCATTCGTTAGCCCGAATGGCATAACCAGGAACTCGTAATGGCTGTAACGAGTTCTGAATGCTGTTTTGGAGACGTCCTCATCTCGGACCCTCAGCTGATGGTATCCCGATCTCAAGTCAATCTTGGAGTAATAGCTCGACCCTTGCAACTGGTCGAACAAGTCGTCAATACGTGGAAGAGGATAACGATTCTTCACAGTTACCTTGTTAAGTTCGCGATAGTCAATACACATTCTGAAAGTACCATCTTTCTTCTTCACGAACAAGACTTGAGCTCCCCAGGGCGAAGAGCTAGGACGAATAAAACCCTTTTCCAAGAGTTCTTGTAGTTGTGTGGACAGTTCTTCGAGTTCTGATGGAGCTAGACGATATGGTGCTCGAGCTACTAGTGCTGCTCCAGGAGCTAGCTCGATTTGAAATTCAACTTGGCGGTGAGGAGGAAGACCAGGTAATTCCTCAGGGAATACCTCAGGAAAATCGCGTACAACAGGTATGTCTTCAATTCTCTTCTCTTCCGTTGATGTGTCAGTAACGAGTGCTAAAATGGCAGTGTGGCCCTTTCGCAAACACTTCTGGGCCTTAAGGAAAGAGATGATGCCTTCGACAGCACCACTCTTGTCGCCACGAATCATGAGGGGTTCTTCACCAGAACGAGGAATGCGGACGATTTTCTCCTTGCAAACAATCTCCGCTTGATGATGGGATAGCCAATCCATCCCAATAACGACGTCGAAACTACCAAGTGTGATAGGAACAAGATCGATGGGGAAAGTCTGACCAGCTAAGACGAAGTTACAACCTTTAACTACGTGTGTGGCTTCAATACTTTTACCATTTGCTAGCTCTACCGCGTGTTTGGTGTTCAAAAGTGTTGGAGTACGCTTAAGCATTTGGCTAACTTTTACGGACACATAACTAGTATCGGAACCCGAATCGAATAAAACAGTAACAAAGAAGTCATCCAGAAGAAACTTACCCATCACAACGTTGGGATCGTTCCTTGCTTCTCCCTGACCAATCACGAAAGCACGACCTTGGGCGCCATTGCCATTATTGTTACCTCCATTGTTGCCTCCGTTGTTGTTTCCATTGTGGTTCCCGTTTATTTTGTTATTGTTCTGGTTTTGGTTCAGCTGGGGGCAGTTCCTCTTAAAGTGGCCTTCAGCGCCACACTAAAAGCATCCTTTATTTCCCTGCTGCTGCTGATGGTGATTCTGTGGAGCTTGTTGTTGTTGTTGGCGATTCTGATTTGCAGGACGCGGGCTCCTGCAATCCTTAGCTTCATGACCCAACTTATGACATCTCTGACAACGACCTTTGTTGCACTGACCACTATGGTGTCTGTTACATTTGTTGCACTTTGGGTGGTTTCCTCGATACCCACCCTGTCCTTGATTACCGGAGGATTGCTGACCCGGACTCTGGTAGTCGTCAGTCCTTCGCTGCTGGGACTGACCCGAAGCAGAACCCTTACTGGAGTTTCCATCCCATTTTCGCTTGTTGTCGGTAAGTACATCAGAAGTAGTTGTGGTACTGATACGTTTGGGTAGCCTGTTTTGCTCCACCGCCTGGTCGGTGAGACGATGAGCCAACTTGATAATTTGCTGAATGGTACCCAGGTTGGCTGAAGTTACGTGACTTTGAATTGCTGGTACAAGGCCCTTGAGATACAGCTCAATTCGTTTGATGGGAGGGTCCACCATAGTTGGACACAGGATGGCCAGCTCGTTTGACCTTTTAGTATACGCCTCAATCTCAGACCCCGTCATCTTCAGATTGTAAAATTCCACTTCTAATTTGTGGATGCCATCCTGACTACAGTACTCCTCCTTGATCAGCTCTTTAAAACCATTCCAGGGTGTGGCATTAGCAACTGCCAGTCCTAGTAGTTGAACCTGCGCCTTCCACCAGGTTAACGCAGCCCCTTCAAGTGTTCCGGTAGCATATTTCACCCTACAGTCTTCGGGGCATTCGCACATCTCGAAAACTGTCTCAAGCTTTTCAAACCAGTGAAGAAGGCCCACTGCTCCTTCGGTGCCACTGAAAGTGGTAGGTCGGCAGTCCATGAACGTCTTGAATGTGCACACAGGAGGCTGAGCATGTTGACCTCCTGCAGGAACAGCTGCGAGTGCCTCAGCAACTCGTTCGTTGATCAAAGCCGTTAGCTGGGCTTGAGTTAGGTTCAAACGTCCACCCATGATCTTCACAACGAAATAACGTAGGTGAGAAAAGTGTCGCGAAAGTGCGTAAGTGTGGGACGATAGTAGAGAGTAAGCACACAAGGTTCAAATAGCAATTACCACATTATATAGTGCACAGTGAGAACTATCTAACCAACAATATAACATAAGTCATACCACTTATGGTGTCGAGTCTTGCACGTGGGGCGAAGCGTCGTTGTGGATCGTTGAGCACTGTACAGGTTATAGTCTGGTTTTATTAAAAAGCTTTTCACTTTTTAAAACCAAGTTCACTATAACCAATGGCTCTGATACCAATCTGTCACACCCCCAAAATCCACCATGCGGGGTATCACCGCTTGGAGGCGTGACATGACCAGGATCGAGCCACCAATCATACTGAACAACGTACTTAAGTAAATAAAGACAACCAAAATACGATTGATGACCAAAAACTAGTTAACCAAGTTTTTAATTTAGACAACGGAAGCATAATCGTAAAGTTCAAAACATAAGTTCGCAGTTCATAAGTTTAAAGTCCAACACATAGGTTTAATAAGTTCATAAAGTTTTAAACATTAAACACTGGACATAACCGTCCGCACACCACAACGACTCCTTCCTCGTGCAAGCTCCAAATGTTTAGCGACCTGTAAGGCATGTAACAACGAGTCAACAACAAAGTTGAGTGAGTTCATGTTTGGTTGTTTAGTTATAGCATTCGTTTCGTAATCATATGTTCGTTTTGTAAACCATGTATCGTATAAGTTTGCATCGCGGTCTTTCTGACATGTTTGCGAAGATTAGTGGTGGTTTCCCATGTGTTACTAGACCACGCGTATCGACTGCTACGAAAATATAAGAGGTGCCCTAAGTCAATGTCTATCAGCATTGACCCTTTGCCCATAGTCCATTAGTACACGCCCGTCCGACTGGCACGGTGTGAGGTTTGTTAAACCTAATAGCGCTATTAACTAATGACCCGCTCGCCATAGGCCTCGGCGATTAAGTCGATAAATGAGGGACTTAAAGTGATAGAGTTGATGGTCTTATGATCGTGTACGTAGGTTTTACGTACGTGCCCTTCAATCCGAGGACAGTAGTAAGTATGAGTGTACGTAGGTTTTACGTACGTGCCCTTCAATCCGAGGACAGTAAAAGTAGTTTAATAGTAATGATAGTACAAGTAGTTATTCAATCCCATTCCCAACCCCTGGGAATCCCATGCCTTAGAAAGAGTGTGAACTCACCTCGGTTTGCTCGGTTAGGTTCTCAAATATAGTTAACAGTCAAGGTCGGTCAATCACGTCCTAGTAAGGTACGGATAACAATCAGTTTCTCATGCATAACACGTATCCTACGTATGGTTTATTTGCACATTACTTCGTCCACATAACAGGTACACACTTTAACGATTTATGCCCATATAAACTTCCCATCCATTCCCCACTCATAAACAGACATACGATATTGCACGTAACACATATAACATGTTAGATCATTCACCGATAGCATACTCGACATTTAAACACGCAAGTCACAACTTATGTCAATTCAGCATTTATATTCGAAACCGGCTGTTTTCGGATATTTAAATAAAATACTTAACTTATTCCAAAAATTCCCAAATTTTTGCGGAACGTCCTAATCGACCAACAAATTATTGTGTAAAAATATCGGGGTCTAGTTCATTATCAGTAATTTATAGAAAATCGTTTACCGAACTGTGATCAGATTTGTTACATTCTGATCACAGTTTACGGAAAAATTCGTCAAAAATTCCTCGTAAGTCCGTTTATCGAAATTCCAGTTCGAGGGTCACAAATACATCCGTGACCATCTTTGATAAAAGTTTCAGGGGCTGGTTCGGTTCAGGTTTTAAGTTGTGATCGAAAACGCACAGCCCAATTTACTGCAGTAAAAATCAGCCTTAGCTGCTGTCACGAAAACAGATTTTTAAAATAGTAACCGACCTCAGAAAAATACGATTCCAGCGCCATTTTCTTCGTTTTTCGAAAAGACACGATTTAGGCTTTTGAAATTCCGTTTTTCGAGTTTTTAAAGTCCGTTTACAGCCTGTTGAAGGCGGCTGTAAAAATGCATCAGCATGTTATTTTTAAGTTTAAACATTACTAAATCGCATCAACGAGTGTCCGAACAATGGATTTAGCAAGAAAACAACTTTTAAACATCAAGTATGATTTACCCAACCCTCAAATCAACAAGATTCCGCTTCAAAAATCAGCCACAAGTAAACTTTTATGTAGCTTTTATGTTCATAACTTATGTTACACATTTTCTAGCATTTTCGTTATTTTGTGATTTAAACAACAATACACATACTACAAATCATAAATTTCGAACAAGATGAAACGAGTTAAGATGAGACTTACTACTAGCTTATAGCTATGGATGAATCTAATGCAAAGTGATGAGAAAATGATGGTGAAAAAGACTAGAACAAGCTCCTTTGAAGTCCCCTTAAGTTGCAACCTTCATAGATCCTTTGAAGCTTGAATGGAAGGTATAAAATGAAGAAGATGATGAGGTTTAGAGGTGGTGATGGTGTGTTCGGTTTTGGGCAGCCGATCAAGAGAGAGAGAGAGGTGAAGTGAGTTGAGTGAAATCTTTGAGGAAATGATGTGAGTTGATATGGAGAGATTTGCTTAGATATGTTCCATACTTATAATATTTGGCCAAGATTCACAAGTAATGTATCAATTAAAATATGAATCAAATCTTGTGGTGAGGCCCTATTTTTTTTATTTTTTTTGAACCGTAAATGGGACATGGGGGGGGGGGGTTAAATGTAATATTTTTGTAACTAGTTGGCTACTTATTAGTTAGAAACCGAGTGTGTGTTTACTTGCATTAGTTACTAGATATTTAGTGGGTGTTATGGTGTACGGGGATCATAACTAGCCAAGAATAATTAAATAATGTGTTTGACAAATATTTGGTGTCCCGGGTAATGTCTGGTTGTTCGGTCGAATACTGTTCCGTTAAAGTGTTTAATTATTCCGTAAGGCGTCTCATATATATATTTTTGTAACACAATAAATTCCTAACACATAGGAAAATATTCAGGATCATTTAGTCAAGTTTTCTGCATACTACTAGTATGCTAATACGCACATGTAAGTATAACACAGTAATCAGAGAACAGTTAAATATTTCAACACAGTCACCAAGCACTTAAATTATCATTAATGAATTGTACGGAATACATGGGATTTGAGGGTTGTCACATTCTCCCCCTGTTAAAAGAATTTCGTCCCGAAATTTAGCACCTGATTACTGAGGAAGCTAGTTAAGTTGCGTTGTTTTCCTGGTTTTCCTGGGGTGTCACAAGTTACCTTCTTCAGTTAATAGACAACCCATAAGATAACCAAACATAAACTAAATGCATATGTGCGTTAACATTAATTCTGTCATTACTGTATAAGCTATCATCAATATGAATGATCTTAGTGATTTTATAAAATTATTTATAAGGGTTTTAATTTTATAAATTATAGTGTAGACGAAAAGGAAATTGTGTAATATTGGTAAGAGTTATTTGTCATTTCAGTTCCTGTGGTTAGAGTCATTTTGCCAGTTTAGTCTAAAGGTTTTGTTATAACATGTGGGTCCAAAAAGGTTTTACCATTGCCATTTTAGTCCACTAGGTTAACTTCATCCATTATTTCTGTTAATGAGAAAGCCAATTCGGTCATTTTACGGTATACAACCGGACGAAAAGGGTTTGAAGTTAGAGGGTTTGAAACTGGAATGTTTAAATAGTGATGGGATGATCGTCCATAGTTGAAGGTCTTTGTGGTTCAACTGGAAATGAATAACCACCACCCATAGCTCTGAATTGATTTTGGTTAGAAGATGAATAAAAAGTATAGTCATGATAAAAAAAAAATCATTAGATATTAGACATCGGAAAAATATCCATTAAACATTAGCCGTAAAGAAAAAAATAGTTGTTGAAAAAAAACCAAAGAAACAAAATGACCCTTAAACTAAGTTCTGGTTTGGGGATTATATGTTCAAGAGTTAATAGTCAAAATGGTCCCTGAGGTTTGCTCACTTTTGCCAATTTAGTTCAAAATCCAAAATTTTTAAATCTGGGTTCCTGAGGTTTGCATTTTGTTGCCATTTTAGTCCAAATTTCAAAAATCCTCTTTTTTGACTGTTGCAACCAGCCTATTTTGTCCTTTTGTGCAGGGGTATTTTGGTCATTTTTTTGAGTTATTATAACAAACCTAGATCAAGAACCCAGATCATCTATCTCAAAATGGATCATCAAACAACTGAATCATCATCATCTTCTCAAACAACTGAACATCAACACCTTCAAATATGACGAATCAACAACACTAATTAACCCCTCTTTCTCTCCCTCTCTCCTCTCTGCTGCCACAAGCACCACCACCACCACCACCGCCACCTCATCCCCCTTCTCACCACCGCCATCATCAACACCCCTTCTACCTCCATTCACGAAAATATCAAGTCAAAACCCTTGATAAAAATAAAAATATGAAAATATGAAAAAGAAGAATTAGAAGAGGCACAGATCTGTTAATAATAATCAAAACAAAGAGGAACCAACCGCCATGGCTGCAAACATCGCAGCTGCTTCAACAGCCGGATATTACCCCGCCAAGATACGGTAAGTCTCAAGCTTCACTCGATTCACTCAGACAACGAAAAAATCATCATCGCCTCTGATCGTTGCTGTTGTACCTCATATCAAGTCAAAACCCTCTGATCGTTGCTGTTGTATCATTATCGCCTCCGGCGAGGTTTAGAGAGAGAAAGAGAGGGTAAAAGCTATAGAGAAAGAGAGAAGAGAGAGAGTCAGGTGTGTTTAGAGAGAGAGAGAGAAGGTGCAGAGAGTTGTTGTATCATCATCGCCTCCGGTGAGGTTTAGAGAGAGAAAGAGAGGGTAAAAGCTAGGGTTTTAGAGGGGGGAGAGAACGGGGGTGGTTGTGCTCTGAAGAGGTGGTGCTTGTGGGGTGGGTGTTGATGGTGGCGTTGGCGGTGGTGAGAAGGGGGAGGAGGTGGCGGTGGTGGTGGTGCTATAGAGAGAGAGAAGAGAGAGAGTTGATCTGGGTTCTTGATCTGCTTTGAGAGAGATGATCTGGGTTTGTTATAATAACTCAAAAAAATGACCAAAATACCCTTGCGCAAAAGGACAAAATAGGCAGGTTGCAACAGTAAAAAATGGGGTTTTTGAAATTTGGACTAAAATGGCAACAAAATGCAAACCTCAGGGACCCAGATTTAAATTTTTTGGATTTTGGACTAAAGTGGCAAAAGTGAGCAAACCTCAGGGACCATTTTGGCTATTAACTCTATGTTCAATAATCAAGATTCCAAGTTCTTGTATCTTGATTTTTCTTTATTTGCTTTTGAATCCAATCTAAATGTTACATGAAATTTCATGACCTTTTATCGGTAAATATGATAAAGATTAAATTTTTTTTTAAATAAACTTGATTAGAAGCACACTTCAACCCAAAAGGGCAAAAGACCATACATAACACACCTCCGACCTAAACGCAAAAGAAACACAAAACAAAATTACATCATGTACATGACCAAAATTAATAGCTTATTACAATTTTCACAATCAAGATTGTTTATGGTTGCAATTTGTGTGCCCAATATGTTACTTGAAAGTGTTCTCTGCCATAGTAGAATCTTTATATCTAAATTTAGGTATATTTAACAACTTGTTTACATAAACTTATTTATTACCTTAATCTGTTGTCAATTATTATTTTTTTAATTATGCCAATCAGTTTGGTAGTTCTTTTGTAAGCCCTTGAGACCAAGGTTTTGAAAATCTGATCGTCCAGGTCGGTCCGACCGGAAATAATCCTCAGCAACGGCTCAATTCATGTTGGATCATTAGCCATTAATAAAGTCTATTCATTCGTATTTATTAAGCTGTTTGGCGGTACAAACGACATATTTACAAAACTTTGTTTAACTATTTTAGGCATGATATCTAATATTTAGGAATGAAGATAATCAACACATTAAAAATTCTAGTACAATCTAAACAAAAGCACATATGACAAAAATAAACAAGAAGAAGTTACATCTCATTAACTCTCTACAAAGATAAGATCAGTCAAGTTCAAGATCATTTAGGTGATTGTCACTTACATGAAAATGAGTTCTACAATCTAATTATTGAAAATTAATCTGGAAACATAATCTTAAGCAATAGAAAAATAAAATGAATCTACAAACACACACTACACACACTGTAAACATAAGTTCTTAACAGATCTGTTGAAATTCAAAGCTTATAAACTAAACTATCAAGTTGAAATTAAACTTAGTTAAATATAACCCATGTTACCTGAACTTGGCTCAACTTGAGCTTCACTCCAAAGTTGTGAACATCACTCTAACCGAATTGCAAAACCCAGTGAAATAAAAGTTATAAAGAGAAACTTTAAAATCTAACACAAGGAGAAAATGAACCTGAGCAAATTTTTATGTCGATTGGTTATGGTAAGCTAAGAGGGACGGATGATTAAAAAGGAACAATGAATCCAAAAGAACGTGTTTTCATGTATAAACCTTTATTAAAACTAACCTTTAATAAGAAGCTAAAGGCTATAAGATACAGATGATTAAAAAGGAACATGCGTTACACTGTAGGGAGTTGCCGGGGTTTAAGTATCGCCATGACTTTGTTCGAGACACGTTAATGGATATTCTCAGACGAGCAGGGATCTCGGCAAAGAAAGAGGCACCGGTTAATTTTCTTACAGACCCGTCGGAGGGGAGATCCACCCTACGCCCGGCTGACGTGCTAGTTTTTGGTTGGGAGGGCGGGAAACATGCTTGTGTCGATCTCACAGGTGTATCCCCCCTAGCCGGGTTCCGAGAAAATGGGTTTGTGGCGGGGCAAGCGGTACTGAAAGCAGAGTCAAGGAAGGTGGAAAAGCACGCGAAAGCTTGTGAGGATAATCAGCATGCCTTTGTCCCCTTGGCGTTTGACACGTTCGGCTCCTTGGCGCCAGAGGCAGTTCGGTTCTTGTCTAGAGTCCAGCGTGTCGTCCACAGCAACTTTTCGACCCCTCAGGGGCGAGGCTTTGTTTTTAGTAGATTAGGGTTTTCTATTCAGAAAGGGATGGCGGCGCAGTTTGTTGCTCGTCTACCTGCTATCCTTATGTAATTTGCCCTATGATTGGAATGAAATTGGTATTTCCTTAAAAAAAGGAACAATGAATCCAAAAGAACGTGTTTTCATGTATAAACCTGATGTTTTAGAAGGTACATTAACTTGGTGCACATGAGGCATTCAAGATGGTCTTACACATCGATGGTTGAAAAACTATTATGCTTTTCGGGCGCTCTGTTCGATTATTTTGTAACAATATTGGTTTTATCCAACTTGTGCAAACTACACCTCAGAAATTTAGGATGAGACTCAACAACTTCTTTGAAAACACCATCCCGCGTCATCTAATCTAGACCACACCATGTGCAGAACTTTAAGAATGACGAAAAAATGTATGTTGTTGCTCTCGCTAAACGTTATCATTGCCAATAACTGTTGTACGCAACACGTAAACAAAAAATTAGCACTTTTTATGATGTATATGGCATAAATTAGAGCACCACTTTGGCAAAAATATATGGATATTAAGATATATAACTTCTGTTTCTCACTCTTGTCAATGTGTCCATCAAAGCTAAGCAATATTCGAATAAATCCTACCTTGGAGAATCTATTTTTTGTCATTTTGCCATGCTTCGGGAATCATCATCCTTCAGAAGACTGTCTATAAAAGCTCCAAAACATCATCAAAAGCACCTAAATAATAAAAAAAGATCATTAATACCGAACACCCAAATGTCTTCTGCCAGCTCGCGCTAAATCAAAACGAATAAAACCGTTAAAAACAATATTAAAGTAAAAAAAAAAAAAAAAAAACTAACTTTACACTCAACACCAAGTCATTTTGACTAATACTTAATCCTAACAAAGACTTTATTTAGGGTCAAAATAATCAAATGTTAGCAACAGTCAGAGTCACTTAAAGGCGTAGGATATCTAAACCTTATTTATACAAATAACTTATGCACCTCCTTGTAGAACTCAGGTGAAAGTCCAAAAAGGATTCCGGCACCATCACTGAATAACTGAATTGCACTCCCGTTCATGTTTGTGTTGTTGCCCATGTAGCTAAATGAAAGTAGTTAAAAGATAACACATCATTTCATGTTGTCAAACTACCAAAACAAATAAAAAAGTGCAAAACACCTACCCAAAAACGTGAACATGATTCCATGAGTCCCATATTTCACACCAAACATACCTAGTTCCAATGCCTCCCTCAATTCAGCAACCTTAACATTAATAGGGTTCAAATGATCTGACATGAACAAAAAAAAAAAAAATTAAACATAAAAGATACCACTTTCCCATCTACAAATAAGCATTATGTGAAAAAATACAAACATATCAAAGACGCCATTTATATATAGAAACTTGCAGCTTTGCGAAACATTGACGAATAATAGCTCGATCAGTAATAAGGGTATGCAAAAACAGTCCTAACAAACAAAATAGTAAAGCCAAACAGGAACCAACAATATTCTGTTCTATCATCAGTCACAAGAGTTTTTAAGATACCAGCTTACGGTTTGGTTCTCAGTTATGAAATATTTCAAAAAGCGGTTCTACTTCATTCTGGTGGGGTTTAAAGCTGGATCTGTATCAAATATTATTAATTTTCAAAATTATCAAGCATAGTTTTATATTACAAATCTCCGAGATTTATTCCACTTCATAGTTTTATATTAATTTTCAGTTTCGATTCCATTAGTTTGTATTTTGGGGGCTCGGTCTGTCTTGCTCGGTTTCCACCATATGACAAAGTTTTATCCCAAATGTCTATCATATCAAGAATGTGTTTAAGATCATAAAAAATCACTAAAAAGGTAAGTCTTTTTAAACCCCAAATCTGCAGCAATCGACCGAAAAAGTAAATTTTCTTAAATCTCAAATCTTGGTTAAGGGTTCTGAAATTTCCAGCATTTAAAACAAACCCAAAAAACTAATCCAACTAAAGCTAAAAGCTGAACGAATTTAGGTAAAATAAAGGAAGAAACTGACTGATGAACATCTTGTTGTTCTTGTTGTTGTTCAGATTAAGGATTTCATTGTTCTTCACCATCTTGTTTCTAGGCGTGAGGATTTCGGGGGGGTTTACAAAGAGAGAGAAAGGATGGGGAGCGGCTGAATGAATGAATGAGTAGGGTTTCGTAGAGAGAGAAATAAAAAATGGGTCAACAATATCCGTTTCAAGGTCCATGCGGCATCACAGCACATTAAGACCATGTTAAAAAGTTGATGTCCTTTGAAGCTTTGTACAATAAGCTTTAAACGCTTGTAGATGTTGAAAAAGTGACAAATGACCATTTCTGCCCTTCGAATATGCATATTATATATAGTATAGATAGTATAGATATATATATATATATAAGTTCCATTGCTACTGGTTAGGGTCACTCGTTTTTATATTATAAAAAGAGAAGAAACGACTTGGGGTCAATCGTTTTCAAATTATAAAAAGGAGTAAATTACAAGTTTTGTCCTTTAGGTTTTAATCAAATTGCAGGCGCTATCCTTTTGGCCAAAAGTTTACAGGTGGTGTCCTTAACCTTTCAAAATCTTGCACGTTTTGTCCTTTAGGCCAAACCTGGTTAGAAATCTCAGTTAATTCTTGTCATGTGCAATGCATATGAGGGTAAAATGGTCTTTTTCCCTCTCAACCCTTTCAATTCCCCATTTGATCCTAATCCAAAACTAATTTAAAAAAACCATAGATTATTCGGACTATCCATCAACAAATATCAACGACCACCATCGTCATCCTCACCTCCACAAACCACCACCACCACACATAACAACCAGTCGCTGCTAATCTCCATCACCACCCTCACATCAAACCCACGCCACCCAAGTTTAATCAAATTTTATCTTAATTATATCATGAACTAGTTGATTCTTCCGCGCTTCGCGGCCGGAATTACGTCGGCATTAGTTCGGTTTGTTACGGTATTTGTACTGATTATAACTTTGATGCTTGGTTTTGAACAAAATTTATACCAAAATATTAATAAAATACTAAATGCACATGTGTATTAATTTTTTCAAAATAAAAAGCATAAGTTATTAAGAAAAAATAAATTTAAAAAAAAGTAAATGTATTAAAGGCTTACTGATGTATGCAACAATTCTTTATTTATATTGTGTAACAACTCTTAATATATGTTAAAACTAAAAATAAACAATGTGTTTAATAAATTGATGGGAAATGTTCAAATGAAAACCACTAGTTATCGTAAAAACTCGAAAACTAACTAAAAAAAGCCTAAAAAACATACAATTTTTTTACCAATTTTCGAACTATCGAATTAAACGACTCGGTTGTTAAAAGAATTAGTTGTCTACATGTGGTCAGCAAATTAGGAATTTGTAATATTTAAGTAATAAAATAACAATAATAATCTTACAAAAGGTTGAAAGAAAAAAATTCACATGCTCGGATATAATTAGATGAACAATAATTATACTTGATAAAAATGACCAGCGAAGTAAACAAAGCCATAAATAGAAACAGAAATGGCAAATTTCAGAAATCTTTAATAAATATGTGTCATTAATATTCTTTTAATTTTTTTAAACGGCAAGGAACGACGTGTCAATCATCGTGACACCGGACGCTGTGGCCAAGGTCGACTACTCGACCGCCGCCAGCCCCTTGGCTCTCCCCAGATGCACGGAAGCCCAAGCTCCACCCGCCCAAAGGCACACTAGTGAAATAATCGGTAAAACATTGCCTCTCATCCAAGTCGAACCGGGGCCACCCGTATTCGCTCTTCACCTGGATGTCGCAGAAAACAATGAGGAAAGTGAGAATCGAACCTGAATCACAAATAACATCAATTATTTCTCCAACACTCCACCACATTTTGTGTTCTCTATCTACAAAACAATGAAGCCAAAAGTGAAAATACAGTAAATGGATTGAAAGGAACACGAGTATGAAACGTGTCTAAAAGCTACCTTGCTTTGAGGGGTCAAAGTTGTAAAGGAGAAAGAGTTGTGACAATTTCGAAGAGGTTGATAATGTACTATTGCACCGACATTTAGGAATTAATATGTATGGACAATTGATTCTTTTTTCAACAATGATAGAAAATTGAGCATCCACATCTGCAAATAATGCGACTTCTGTTAATTAAGATTATCATGAGACTTCAGCTTGAATGCGTTGCAAATAATGTGACTTCTGTTAATTAAGATTATCATGGGGCTTCAGATTGAATGCGATAATAAAAAAAATGGAACAACGATATGTTACTTAACCGGAACGAGGATGATAGGCCGGGGGTAAACTTGTTCCGGCGATTTCCAATCCTGTCTCGTACGTTTGTACAAACACTGACTGCACTATTTTTTACCAGCACCTACACATTTTGGGCTCAGTTGAGGAAGAAGATTGGAACCAACTTCAAGTTTGGAAGTTATGTGGAAGCGTGGCAGGTGAATGAAAGACTGAGGTTTTGTAATGGTGTGAGCCTTGGATCCGTTTATAGTTTGGGTTTCTGATGGATAGTCCGAATAATCTATGGTTGTTTTTAAATTAGTTTTGGATTAGGATCAAATGGGGATTAGAAAGGGTTGAGAGGGAAAAAGACCATTTTACCCTCATGTGCATTGCACATAACAAGAATTAACTGAGATATCTAACTAGGTTTGGCCTAAAGGGCAATACATGCAAGATTTTAAAAGATTAAGTACATCGCCAAACTTTTGACCAAAAAGAAAAACGCTTGCAATTTGATTAAAACATAAAAGAAAAAACTTGTAATTTACTCAATAAAACGAGAACAAACGACTGAAGCTTGTTGTGGGAATTTTCTTGACAAGGACGTTATTTCATTTAATAAATCATCGAGTAGATTGCTGTAACATCTGTGCATGTAATCATTATGAACAATACCATTATCAATAAAACAATGTCATTTGATCCCAATGTTTGTTTGGTTATGTTTTACATTTTTCATGTTTTGACTTTTATTCAATTTCAAACTCTATATCACTTTCTAGAGAGTTATACGCAAACTGGTGCTTAAACGTAGCCAGTTTAATGCGACAAATACTCCGGAACATCAACATATACTTAACATACCTTAAATAACCCTTACATAACTTAGAAATAAGTTTTGAAGGCTTTGGTATGGCAAAAACAAGTTAATTCGCTTACAGGGACTAAACTTGACAAACTGCGAAAGTATGCCAATTTGAACTGTAACGAACATTCCGGAACATGACCATAAGTTAAACATACCATAAATATCCTTTACATAGCTTAGAAATAGGCTTTGAGGGGTTCGGTATGCTAAAATAAACTTTTGGGGTCATTCAGGGACTAAAAGCGTCAAAAAAAATGTGCACAAGTTTGCATTTTCGCGCATAACTTACGTTCTGAATACATCCGGACATCCAAAAATTTATGTAAGCACTAAAATATTTTATTTTAGTGTTTGGCATAAGAAAAATCCATTCGTCACGCCATTTGGATCATTTTTCGCGCTTATGCGCATTCCGTCGTAATTAACCGAACAACGTAACCGTACGGCTAAACGAACCAACACCCGAGATATTTTTGAACCCATTTTAAGTTCCCTATACTTTAACTTCATTTTAGAGCTTTGAAATGGGGTTAACGGAGCTTAAACGTGTCAAAAAAACGCATCGAAAGCCAAGTTTTGAGGTTGCAGGGACTGAAACTGTAAATCTGCCAAACTAGGTCCTTAAGTAGGGGCCAGATGCAGCAAAACATTTTTTTTCAGCTTTTAACAGCCCTTAACACTCTCCAAAGGCCAAGTGTCAAACTCTTATGGTGGATGGCAAATGAGTTACCACAACTTTTCAACAAGTGTACGGCTTAGATCGTGCCCCCTTTTCCAAGAAATGATCCTAACGGTGAACTGAAAACTATAAATACCCACCTCCACCCTTCACTTTTCCTCACAAGAATCTGATCTTATGTGCTCTAAGTTGAAACCTTTGTTTCATACCTGAGCTATTTTGATCTAGATTAGCATTCGGGGACCCTTTGTAAGTGTTCCTTCATTCTTTTATTGCTTTTCGAGTCCGAAAGTCAAACTTTGTTTGACTTTCTGCATTGACCAGTTTATGGTCAATGCGAAGTTCGTTTGAACTTCGCAACGTGATTGTAATCACGATGGTTATAGTCCCTTGTGACTATGCCTAATGATTACCACGTTGTCTAGGGTTGTAAGGGTAAGCGATCTAATAAATCGCTTATACCTTCGAACCCGACCCATTTGGTCGATCATTAGGATCCGACCAAATACATTAGGTGACCATAGTATATAGGGAATAACCTTCCGAGGTTATACCTTATGGTCGCTTCGTTTAAGTAGTTGTATGATAGGTAGTTTATATGCCTTAGGTAAATTACCAAAATACCCCTTTGATGCCAAAATTCGTTTTAAACATATGTAACATAACTTTTGACATCTAAACTGATTTGACAACCATATTAGACATGTTAAGGCATATTTTACTTCTCATAGGACTAGTTAGGCGTTCCGAACGCGTTTTACGCGAACGACGCGTTAAAGTAGCCTAAGCTACCTAAACGGGTCGTAATGGGTCACAAACACTTAGGTTAAGTTTCGTTTTAGTATGTGGGCTTTGTTAAACCATATTACACGAGTCTCCATACTTGTTTGGTTTACGAACCCTCATTCTATCCGATCCTCCGATATTAAATCCGGTTTATTAACATAGTTACCTATATTAGGTGCCGTTTGATTCCGTGATCTCTAGCATTGCTTGGTGGTTATCTTAGGACTTCTGAGCAATCTCAAGTGAGTACATAGACCCCTCTTTTACTGTTTTCCAAACTGTTTTGGGGTGAAACACATGTGCCTACTTGTTACTTTCATGCTTTTCATGTTTTCACATCATATGCCTGCTATGTTCGTTAGTACATTATAGTACATGATTTCATTACATTTCATGCTATGTATGCCCATTGTGTGCGTACTTAGTACATTGTTTTACATTACATTTCATGCTATGTATGCCCATTGTGTGCGCACTTAGTACATTGTTTTACATTACATTTCATGCTATGTATGCCCATTGTGTGCGTACTTAGTACATTGTTTTACATTACATTTCATGCTATGTATGCCCATTGTGTGCGCACTTAGTACATTGTTTTACATTACATTTCATGCTATGTATGCCCATTGTGTGCTAACTTAGTACATTGTTTTACATTACATTTCATGCTATGTATGCCCATTGTGTGCGTACTTAGTACATTGTTTTACATTACATTTCATGCTATGTATGCCCGTTGTGTGCGTACTTAGTACATTGTTTTACATTACATTTCATGCTATGTATGTCCATTGTGTGCATACTTAGTACAGTTGTTTTCATCACATGCTTACATTTTGTTATGACATTTGGATTGTTTACAATGGAACAATACATTCATTAACACTAGCTACGCCGTTCGTTAGTAGGTAGTGGTACCATAGGAATTGACAACTCCCGTTCCTGAAATCCTGGGTTTGTTTGGATTGGAAGGAATGACCGAATTCGATATACATAACTTAGATAAACCTTTAATTTGTTTAAGGGTTTATCGCCACAGTCTCAAGGCTTGGATGTATGCATTTTCACAATACCGCATAGATGTTTGTATCAGTATAGCATGCATTTGTTCCACAAAACATAACTTTGATTTAAACTATGCTTTACATCAATACCTTGTTTTTATGCATTTTACATATGGTTTAGTTGATTTATTTCACTTACCATACATGATATTTTTTGGTACACATTACATGATTTACATTAGACATAAACATTTTGACATTGATATACACAAATTCATGATTTACATTAATCACAGATATTTGATATGGCTTACATGATAACATTTTGACATTTGATTATACATAAACAATTTACATTGGTGGTTTGGTTTGAGTAAGGGATTTAAGTAACGAGGCGTGTGTAATATGATACAAGCATGGTGGATACGCCGCTGGTACTTCCTATATATAAGTGTTTGTATGGTATTACATATCGTAGCGTTATTTAAATCATTTCAATTTATGACACATGACATTTTATACAAATAACATACTTTTTACAAAATACTGTTTACAAACAACTTATCTTACACAAACTCATTTTTTCATGGTTATTCATTTAACCTTACATTTATTTATACATATCATCTGATCTTATCGTTTTTCAAATGATTTATAAAACAAAGCAAATTACAAGGTTCATGACTAAACATTTTCTTAAACACAAGTCACGAATCATGTTTTTTTTTAAAACCTATGTATCTCACAGGCATTTTTATGCTGACGTACCTATTTTCACAAGTGTTTTCAGGAGCTTTTCCATAGGATGATGATCGTGACACTAGGGCAGACCTGTGCCTTAGAGACTAAAAATGAAGATAGACTAGTTTAATTATGTTATGAACTCTTTGTTTCCTATTTAAGACGATGTAACACTCTTGTTTAATAAATAAAATACAACTTTGTATGCCATGGTTATGAAACAATTAATTCTGTTACAACACTCCCCGACGTTTTCCGCCACGTTTTGTATGTTATACGTGGTCGGGGTGTGACAGAATAATTGGTATCAGAGCCAATGGTTATAGGGAATTAGGTTATTAGTAATGCTTTGACCTAGACTATAACCTTTCTAGGACCCTAACACAAGTTGTCTTGTGTTTAGAATTTAAAACATGCACATCACCTATCCTTAGGTGATTATCAAAACAAAAACCAAATTTTCCGAAACGATTTTTGAAAAACAATCATCTGTTTTTGGATGATTTATTACAAGGTTTTGAACCCTCTATTATATGGTTTTGAACCCTTCCAGTTTGGTTTTTGGCCTTGTGCCTTCAAATTTTCAAAATCTCGTCAAGGTTTTGGGTTTTAAATAATGTGAACACGTGCAAACTGGAAGAGTGAATGCCTGTATTCTGGGTTTTCTGTCTAGGCAAGCACTTCGTATATATCTCATCAGACGCGAGACCAGTTGTGCTTACCTGGGAATTCTTGGGATGAGTGTTCACTTATAGGCGAGCATGTCTTCACGATACATTATTTTTTATCCATTTACTTTGATTAGTCACTGTGTGTCGTTCGTTTGCTTTGTGATGCGGACAAATGACCACCATCTTTGTTGTTGTTAATTTTGTTTCATCTCATTCTCTTCATCCAATCATCTCACTCGTTCCCTTTCATGTTTTACTCTTTTAGAATGCCTCCTCGACGCGAAAACCAGATAGCGACTGCCGAACTGGCAGAAATCATTGCGCAGCAGATGGCTGCTCAATTCCCAAACCTCTTTGCTCAATGGAACCAAGCTAACAACAACAACAATGCTCCATGCAAATACAAGGATTTTAACTCGGCTAAACCACTCAAGTTTAGTGGTTCTGAAGGAGCGACTGGGCTTCTTCAATGGTTCGAGAGCATTGAGAATACTTTCCATCATGTTCAGTGTCCGGATAATCGCAAGGTCGAGTTTTCTTCGAGCGTGTTTCAGAAGAGGGCTCTTACATGGTGGAATGGGGTTATGAGAGACCGTGGTGCAGAAGTTGCTCTAGCACAGACATGGGCTGAACTTAGAGCTCTTATGATGAGGGAATTTTGTCCTCGTCATGAACAGCGCGCTTTGGAGAGAGAGTTCGATGATTTGAAGCAAGATAGTGGTGAGCACAGGGCGTATACTGACAGGTTTGAGGAGTTGAGTCTACTTTGCCCGACTATGGTTACCCCACTCGACAAGGCTATCGAAAGGTACATCGACGGCCTACCTGACTCAGTGCAAGACATCATTACTGGTAGTAACCCTGCCACACTCCGTCAGGCGATCGAGCTAGCAGCGACATTGACTGAGTCGCAGATTCGGAAGAATAAGTTACACAGGAAGGGTGACAAGGGCAAGAAACAGTCGGCTGACAAGGAAGATAGCAAGAAAGGTCAAAACAAGAATGGAAAGGATTCTGGTTCATCGAAAAGGGCAAGGAAGCGTAAGGCTTCCCAAAACTATGCTGTCACTGCCCAAGCTAACCAGGCAGCTCCCAACCAACCCGCACAGCCTCCAGCGAAGAAGCCCTATTCAGGGAATGCACCTTTGTGCAATAGATGCAACAGTCACCATCAGCCGCAACATCAGTGCCGTTTCTTTACTAACTGTGGGAAGTCAGGTCATCTTGCCGATGTTTGTCGGTTTGCTCAGAATCGCGCAGTTCAGAACCCGGCTCAACAAGTTGCTCAGCCTCTTGCTCAACAACAGGGTCAAGCTGCACGACCACACTACCCACCAGGTGCTTGCTATAACTGTGGGGATCTGACCCATTACAGAAACCGGTGCCCAAGGCTGGCTAACCAAAATCAGAATGCAAACCAGAATCAGGCTCAGGCTCGAGGGCGAGCTTTTAACTTGAACGCCCAAGAGGCGCAGGCGGACGATAATGTGGTGAACGGTACGTTCTTTATTAATAATCAGCCTGCATCTGTTCTTTTTGATACGGGTGCCGATAAGAGTTTTGTGTCATTATCTTTTGAGCCAATGCTTCGCGTGTCTAGAACGAAACTAGGTAAACCTTTGACAGTAGAGGTTGCTAGTGGTGAACCCATTATTCTTGATTCTGTTCTTCACAACTGCCAGTTAAACCTTAACGACCATCTTTTTCCTATTCACCTCACGCCTATGCAACTTGGAAGCTTCGACGTCATTGTGGGTATGGATTGGTTAGCCAAGCATCACGCAGAGGTGGTTTGTTTCGAGAAGATCGTTCGTGTGCCACTTCCGACAGGCGAGATCCTACAGGTTCATGGTGAGAAACCTGCTGGTGATCTCAAGCTCATGTCTTGTTTTAAAGCTCGGAAATATCTGCGGAAGAATTATGTGGCTTTCTTAGCACATGTTACAGCAGATAAAGGCAAGGGTAAGTCTATTTCAGATATTGCTGTCGTTCGGGATTATTCTGAAGTTTTCCCTGAAGAGTTACCTGGTCTACCTCCAGCACGCCAAGTCGAGTTCCGCATTGATCTCGTGCCTGGTGCAAATCCCATTGCCAGAGCTCCATATCGTCTTGCACCATCTGAGATGCAAGAGTTGTCTAAGCAGCTTCAGGAGCTCTCTGACAAAGGTTTTATCCGTCCTAGCTTTTCACCCTGGGGTGCTCCCGTTCCTTTTGTCAAGAAGAAGGATGGATCTTTTAGGATGTGTATCGATTATCGTGAGCTTAACAAGCTTACCATCAAGAATCGATATCCCCTACCTCTCATAGACGAACTCTTTGATCAGTTACAGGGCGCTTCTTATTTTTCAAAGATTGATCTGCGATCTGGATATCATCAACTTCGGGTGCATGAGGAAGACATTCCCAAGACAGCGTTCCGTACTCGTTATGGGCATTATGAGTTCACAGTCATGCCATTCGGTTTGACTAATGCTCCTGCTGTTTTCATGGACTTAATGAATAGGGTCTGCAAGCCTTATTTGGATCAGTTCGTCATTGTTTTTATTGACGACATCTTGATTTACTCTAAGACGCGAGCTGATCACGAGCAACATCTTCGTCTTACTCTGGAACTCCTAAAGAAAGAGCAACTTTTCGCCAAATTCTCCAAGTGTGAATTCTGGCATAAAGAAGTTCAATTCTTAGGACATATTGTCAACGAACGAGGTATTCATGTAGATCCCTCCAAGATCAGTGCGATTAAGGATTGGGATACGCCTACTACTCCTACTGAAGTTCGTTCTTTTCTTGGTCTGGCGGGTTATTATTGCCGCTTCATAGAAAACTTCTCAAAGATTGCAGTTTCGTTAACTGCTCTAACTCAGAAGAACAAGCCCTTTGAGTGGGGATTCAAACAAGAGGAAGCTTTTCAAAACTTGAAGCAGAAGCTTTGCGACACGCCTGTTCTGACTTTGCCTGAGGGCAATGATGATTTCGTCGTTTATTGCGATGCATCTAAATTGGGTCTTGGCTATGTTCTGATGCAAAGGAACAAAGTCATAGCATATGCATCAAGGCAGTTGAAGATACATGAGAAGAACTACACCACTCATGATCTTGAGTTGGGTGCAGTTGTGTTCGCTCTAAAGATCTGGAGACACTATTTGTACGGTACAAAATGTGTGGTTTTCACGGACCACAAAAGTCTCCAGCATATCTTCAAGCAGAAAGAACTCAACATGAGGCAACGACGTTGGGTCGAGCTTTTAAACGACTATGACTGCGAGATTCGCTACCATCCTGGTAAGGCGAATGTCGTAGCTGATGCATTGAGTCGTAAGGAACGTACTAAGCTTCATTATGTACGTGTTCAATCTGTTATTCAAGCACGATCCGATATCCAAGCCCGCATTTCTCAGGCTCAACAATCTTGTGTTTCACAAGGATTGATGGATAAGAAATTTCCCTATCACATAACACCTGATCTGGAACTGAAGGACAATGGATCGTATTACTTCATGGACCGTTTATGGGTCCCAAGCCAGGATGAACTTCGTACCTTGCTTAGGGATGAAGCCCATAAGTCGCGTTATTCTATTCATCCGGGCTCAGATAAAATGTATAAGGATCTTCGTATTCAGTATTGGTGGCCTGGTATGAAGAAAGACATTGCCTTATACGTATCAAAATGCCTTACTTGTCTGAAGGTTAAGGCTGAACATCAGCGTCCTTCTGGTTTATTGGTGCAACCAGAGATCCCAGTTTAGAAGTGGGAAAACATTACTATGGATCTCATTACTAAACTTCCACGCACAAAGAAAGGTCATGATGCCATCTGGGTAGTCGTTGATCGTCTTACTAAGTCAGCGCATTTCTTGCCAATCCGTGAGGATTTTCCTGCTGACAGACTTGCAAAAATCTATGTGGATGAAATTGTAGCTCGACATGGTGTTCCTTTGAACATCATTTCTGACAGAGATGCTCGTTTCACTTCTCATTTTTGGAGAACCATGCAATCTGCTATGGGGACCCAACTTAATCTGAGCACAGCTTATCATCCGCAAATGGAAGGTCAATCTGAAAGAACAATCCAGACTCTGGAGGATATGCTTAGAGCTTGTGTGATCGACTTTGGTGGTAGTTGGGATTCAGATCTTCCGTTAATTGAATTCTCCTACAACAACAGTTATCACACCAGCATCAAAATGGCTCCTTTCGAGGCTCTCTATGGTCGAAAATGCCGTTCACCAGTCTGCTGGAATGAGATCGGCGAGGCTCAACTTACTGGACCTGCCCTCATTTTAGAGACAACTGACAAGGTTAAGAAAGTTCGTGATAACCTTCAGACAGCTAGAAGCCGTCAGAAGAGTTACGCGGATCCAAAACGCAAGCCCTTGGAATTTCAAGTCGGTGATCGAGTATTACTTAAGGTCTCACCTTGGAAAGGTGTGATCAGATTTGGAAAGAAAGGAAAACTTGCACCTAGATACGTTGGACCATTCAAGATCGTCGAAAGAATCGGTAAGGTAGCCTACAAACTTGAGTTACCTCCTGAACTTGGAAATGTTCATCCAACTTTTCACGTGTCCAATCTCAAGAGGTGTTTAGCTGATGAGAACCTCCACATACCGCTTAACGAAATTCGTGTTGGCAAAACACTGAAATTTGTCGAGAAACCTGTGGAAATCATGGAACGTGAAGTCAAGTGGCTTAAACGCAAGCGCATTCCTTTGGTCAAAGTTCGCTGGGAAGCTAAACGTGGACCCGAGTTTACTTGGGAATGCGAAGATCAAATGAAGGCAAAATATCCGCATCTTTTCCCACGAGTTTCCTCTAAATAAATTTCGAGACGAAATTTCCACAAGTTGGGGAGACTGTAACATCTGTGCTTGTAATCATTATGAACAGTACCATTATCAATAAAACAATGTCATTTGATCCCAATGTTTGTTTGGTTATATTTTACATTTTTCATGTTTTGACTTTTATTCAATTTCAAACTCTATATGACTTTCTAGAGAGTTATACGCAAACTGGTGCGTAAACGTAGCCAGTTTAATGCGAAAAATACTCCGGAACATCAACATATACTTAACATACCTTAAATAACCCTTACATAACTTAGAAATAAGTTTTGAAGGCTTTGGTATGACAAAAACAAGTTAATTCGCTTACAGGGACTAAACTTGACAAACTGCGAAAGTATGCCAATTTGAACTGTAACGAACATTCCGGAACATGACCATAAGTTAAACATACCATAAATATCCTTTACATAGCTTAGAAATAGGCTTTGAGGGGTTCGGTATGCTAAAATAAACTTTTGGGGTCATTCAGGGACTAAAAGCGTCAAAAAAAATGTGCACAAGTTTGCATTTTCGCGCATAACTTACGTTCTGAATACATCCGGACATCCAAAAATTTATGTAAGCACTAAAATATTTTATTTTAGTGTTTGGCATAAGAAAAATCCATTCGTCACGCCATTTGGATCATTTTTCGCGCTTATGCGCATTCCGTCGTAATTAACCGAACAACGTAACCGTACGGCTAAACGAACCGACACCCGAGATATTTTTGAACACATTTTAAGTTCCCTATACTTTAACTTCATTTTAGAGCTTTGAAATGGGGTTAACGGGGCTTAAACGTGTCAAAAAAACGCATCGAAAGCCAAGTTTTGAGGTTGCAGGGACTGAAACTGTAAATCTGCCAAACTAGGTCCTTAAGTAGGGGCCAGATGCAGCAAAACATTTTTTTTTTTCAGCTTTTAACAGCCCTTAACACTCTCCAAAGGCCAAGTGCCAAGTGTCAAACTCTTATGGTGGATGGCAAATGAGTTACCACAACTTTTCAACAAGTGTACGGCTTAGATCGTGCCCCCTTTTCCAAGAAATGATCCTAACGGTGAACTGAAAACTATAAATACCCACCTCCACCCTTCACTTTTCCTCATAAGAATCTGATCTTATGTGCTCTAAGTTGAAACCTTTGTTTCATACCTGAGCTATTTTGATCTAGATTAGCATTCGGGGACCCTTTGTAAGTGTTCCTTCGTTCTTTTATTGCTTTTCGAGTCCGAAAGTCAAACTTTGTTTGACTTTCTGCATTGACCAGTTTATGGTCAATGCGAAGTTCGTTTGAACTTCGCAACGTGATTGTAATCACGATGGTTATAGTCCCTTGTGACTATGCCTAATGATTACCACGTTGTCTAGGGTCGTAAGGGTAAGCGATCTAATAAATCGCTTATACCTTCGAACCCGACCCATTTGGTCGATCATTAGGATCCGACCAAATACATTAGGTGACCATAGTATATAGGGAATAACCTTCCGAGGTTATACCTTATGGTCGCTTCGTTTAAGTAGTTGTATGATAGGTAGTTTATATGCCTTAGGTAAATTACCAAAATACCCCTTTGATGCCAAAATTCGTTTTAAACATATGTAACATAACTTTTGACATCTAAACTGATTTGACAACCATATTAGACATGTTAAGGCATATTTTACTTGTCATAGGACTAGTTAGGCGTTCCGCACGCGTTTTACGCGAACGACGCGTTAAAGTAGCCTAAGCTACCTAAACGGGTCGTAATGGGTCACAAACACTTAGGTTAAGTTTCGTTTTAGTATATGGGCTTTGTTAAACCATATTACATGAGTCTCCATACTCGTTTGGTTTACGAACCTTCATTCTATCCGATCCTCCGATATTAAGTCCGGTTTATTAACATAGTTACCTATATTAGGTGCCGTTTGATTCCGTGATCTCTAGCATTGCTTGGTGGTTATCTTAGGACTTCTGAGCAATCTCAAGTGAGTACATAGACCCCTCTTTTACTGTTTTCCAAACTGTTTTGGGGTGAAACACATGTGCCTACTTGTTACTTTCATGCTTTTCATGCTTTCACATCATATGCCTGCTATGTTCGTTAGTACATTATAGTACATGATTTCATTACATTTCATGCTATGTATGCCCATTGTGTGCGTACTTAGTACATTGTTTTACATTACATTTCATGCTATGTATGCCCATTGTGTGCATACTTAGTACATTGTTTTATATTACATTTCATGCTATGTATGCCCATTGTGTGCGTACTTAGTACATTGTTTTACATTACATTTCATGCTATGTATGCCCATTGTGTGCGTACTTAGTACATTGTTTTACATTACATTTCATGCTATGTATGCCCGTTGTGTGCGTACTTAGTACATTGTTTTACATTACATTTCATGCTATGTATGCCCAATGTGTGCGTACTTAGTACATTGTTTTACATTACATTTCATGCTATGTATTTCCATTGTGTGCATACTTAGTACAGTTGTTTTCATCACATGCTTACATTTTGTTATGACATTTGGATTGTTTACAATGGAACTATACATTCATTAACACTAGCTACGTCGTTCGTTAGTAGGTAGTGGTACCATAGGAATTGACAACTCCCGTTCCTGAAATCCTAGGTTTGTTTGGATTCGAAGGAATGACCGAATTCGATATACATAACTTAGATAAACCTTTAATTTGTTTAAGGGTTTATTGCCACAGTCTCAAGGCTTGGATGTATGCATTTTCACAATACCGCATAGATGTTTGTATCAGTATAGCATGCATTTGTTCCACAAAACATAACTTTGATTTAAACTATGCTTTACATCAATACCTTGTTTTTGTGCATTTTACATATGGTTTAGTTGATTTATTTCACTTACCATACATGATATTTTTGGGTACACATTACATGATTTACATTAGACATAAACATTTTGACATTGATATACACAAATTCATGATTTACATTAATCACAGATATTTGATATGGCTTACACGATAACATTTTGACATTTGATTATACATAAACAATTTACATTGGTGGTTTGGTTTGAGTAAGGGATTTAAGTAACGAGGCGTGTGTAATATGATACAAGCATGGTGGATACGCCGCTGGTACTTCCTATATATAAGTGTTTGTATGGTATTACATATCGTAGCGTTATTTAAATCATTTCAATTTATGACACATGACATTTTATACAAATAACATACTTTTTACAAAACACTGTTTACAAACAACTTATCTTACACAAACTCATTTTTTCATGGTTATTCATTTAACCTTACATTTATTTATACATATCATCTGATCTTATCGTTTTTCAAATGATTTATAAAACAAAGAAAATTACAAGGTTCATGACTAAACATTTTCTTAAACACAAGTCACGAATCATATTTTTTTTAAAACCTATGTATCTCACATGCATTTTTATGCTGACGTACCTATTTTCACATGTGTTTTCAGGAGCTTTTCCATGGGATGATGATCGTGACACTAGGGCGGACCTGTTCCTTAGAGACTAAAAATGAAGATAGACTAGTTTAATTATGTTATGAACTCTTTGTTTCCTATTTAAGACGATGTAACACTCTTGTTTAATAAATAAAATACAACTTTGTATGCCATGGTTATGAAACAATTAATTCTGTTACAACACTCCCCGACGTTTTCCGCCACGTTTTGTATGTTATACGTGGTCGGGGTGTGACAATTGCGACTCCAACCCTTTGTATTTCTCATAAATTACAGATGAGGCATATAATTTTCCAATAATACAAGAAGTGTCCATATTTTATTAGCTTTGTCACAATTCATGCCTTATTCTTAAAAAAATATGACTTTCACATAGGGATGAGCTTTGTACCGACCGGTATCGAACCGGTACCGGTGTTGAAAGTACCTGTACCGAAAATCCCCAAAAGTGGGTACCGGTACCGAATATACCCGGTACGACACGGTTCGGTACCGGTACGATACCGGTATTTGAAGGTAAAAACCGGAAAAAATTGGTACCGTACCGGACCCGTACCGAACTGGAACCGAAAATCTTAAAAGTTAGTACCAAATCGGTATCGAAAGTGTACCCGATTCGGTAAATTTGGTACCGATACCAGGTACTATTTGCTCATCCCTACTTTCACGCGAGGTAACAGGTAAGAATCATGCTAATTTCATCAAATGATAAGAAAAATGAAGACCGGTAATATTTGTGATGACGGGGGTAGCCCAAATCTAAATAAAATGGCTAAGATTACATGACAACTTGAAGGGTTAAAAGGTTCAAAGGTTCAAAACCCGGGAACTGAGCTAAAGCAGCATGTGTACAGTAATCAGTCATGTCTCTGATTACTTCAACAACTCTCCCAGCCGCAAAAGTAAGACGAGTGCACAGGGTGTACTCTTTTACCCGCAGGTCAAAACGCTTTAACCCCCAAAAGGGTAAGTCCCCCACTGCAAGCATGTTCCACTAGTCAATGGTTTCCTCTTTGAGCGACGACCTTCCCTATATAATAACACTTCATTTAGAGCTGGAGACATTGCAATCAGCTCTGATTCCATTGGGATCTCTGGTCTTTGCTCTTGAGTGCTTGTTCCATGCAAGTCAATCTTCTTTACATTCAACACACACATTTCCGTTGCTCCTACATCCGAAGCTGAACACATTTCAGTGGAGGATCTTGAGCAAACAACAAAACCTAACTAGTGAACCTCTCTCCACGTCTTGCAAACGTGGGGGGACCCCACGACCTTCGTTAGGTAAACCTGAACCCTTCAACCCTTTTGCCTAACCAGCCCAGCTACTACCATCGGTCTATTATTTGTTGCATCAACAAGTTGGCGCCCACCGTGGGGCTACGCCACTAATTTTCTTCAAAAGACCTAGTAGTGTAGCTCCATTTCTGCTCAAAATTCAGCATGTCGGAAGGTGAGTCTCCGGGAGAGGTTAACCAAGTCCCTCGTACCTCTACCCCAAACACTAGCCAAACTCCTGTGGCTATACCGACTTCCATCTCAACACCGGGAAGTACTCCAACTGGAGCAACATACCCCGATTTTCTCACTTTCCAAACGCCGACACCATCTCGTTCCGGGGTACCTTCTCCCAACATTGGTGTCTCTAACACCCCCTCACGTGTCGACCTTACTCCCAAAGGGCTTGCTAATAACTTTCTCGAGTTAAGGTCTCTTCTAAACCAATACGTTAGTAGGGAACGAGACAAGGGAGTGAGGATCTGTCTGGATTATGACGAGCCAGAACCATCACTATCTCCTGGACCACCCGCTCCTCCTTTTGCAAGCTCACAACCAGCTGTGTCCAGGAATGAGGCTGGTCCCAGCAATCCTCCTCCAAATCCTAACCCATATTTGTACACGAGGTCAAATCCAACGTCTTTTCCTCTATTTTCTTCCCAACCAATTGCCACCGGTGCTCCCTTGGGGCATGAGCTGACTTTGGACCAGCTCCTACAATCTCCAGTAGCAAGCCTTCCACCCTCAGCAACAACTACATGGGAGCAAGCTTTGTCTGTGCTTCCCTTGGCCCGTAGTGCCGCTATGAGCACTCCCTTGGGGGTAAACTGCCCAGTTGCACCTGGAAGCCTTCAAGGCTTCAACCTTATGCCCCAGATGATGGCAAGCTTCCCGTGGCAACACTTTATTAATCAAGTGCTGGCCACCCAAGGGAACAACAACAACAACATAGGTGCAAGAGTGGAAGAGGATTTAGCCAAGCCATATAAACCAAGCAATTTGTCATGTTTCTCCCAACAAATTGCTGATTATGATTTCCAAACAAAGATCAAAATGTCGTCCCACATCAAAACATATGATGGGACTGAAGATCCTGAGGATCATCTTCAGATCTTTACTGGTGCTGCTAGGATTGAGAAATGGTCAAATACTGAATGTTCTCTCATGTTCATGCAAACCCTTGTCGGGTCAGCCAGAATCTGGTTCAATGATTTACCTGTCCGAAGCGTTCAAAGCTTCGATGACCTTAGCAAGGGGTTCCTAGCCAACTTCTCCCAGCAGAGGCGATATGTTAAAGATGCTACAGTAATCTTCCAGATAAAACAAAGGGATGACGAGAGCCTACGAGAGTTCATGGAAAGGTATAAAAAGGAAGGTCTAACGTATGTGGGGGCGGATGAAAAATGAGAGTAGCCAGTTTCATGAATGCAATTACCTCCAAGTACCTTACCAGGGATTTCAACAAGTCCCTGCCAAAAACCTTAGAAGAAGCTCTCGAGAGGGCCGAAGCCCACATCAGAGGAGAGGAGGCTATAGACATAAAAGAACAAAGAAAAAGGGGATCTAGCTGGCGAGGCAACAGTCCAGCTAGAAAGAAAGGGATCTTTCATTCCTATGACAGACGTCAAAGGGGTTCAGAGCAACGAAGGTCTGAAGGCCGGAACCCTCCCAGCAGGGAGAAGGCCATGAACTTCACACCCCTCACCAAGACCCCTCAAGAGATTCTTGCCCCGGAGGAAGTGAAACAAAGCTTTCAACCTCCCAGACCTCTTCCTAAAAGCAAAAGAAATGAAAATTCCACCCAATTTTGTGAATTTCATGAAGAGAAGGGCCACCATACTAATGATTGCTTCCAACTCAAAAAGAGGATTGAAAAGGCCGTCAAATCCGGGGAACTTGCCCACTTAGTAAAGGGGGTAAGGGAAAAGGCAAGGAAGTTAACATGGTGGATTTTGATGGAAAGGCTCCACACAAACGGCAGCGGTTGGAAGCTTGGGAGCTTCAGTGTGTCTGCTTTCCTCCGACAGAAAAGGACCCACTCTCAAACCCCCTTGTGGTTGAAGCGACCGTGGGTACATTAATAACAAGCAGATCATACATCGACACTGGTGCAGCCACTGAAATTATGTTTGAAAAATTCTTCAACTGTTTGAGCAATGAGGAACGTTCAAAGCTTCAACCCTCCGGAACCTCCATAAAAAGTATTATCGACATACCCCTCAAGCCTTTAGGGTAACTAACCCTTGATGTCCGTTTTAGCAAAGGCAAGATGGAGAGAGTTCAACCTCTCAATTTTGTGGTTATCAATATACCTTCAAACTATGATGTCATCATAGGAAGGTCGGGGCAGTGTGCGTTCTACATGGCCGTTTATGTTGGTCATGGCACAGTCAAGTTTCCAACCGAGAGAGGGATTGCAACCCTTCAACCTACTAAAGAAGCCTACATGGTTGAAGGGGAAAGTTCCAAGAGTGAAGAAGATAAGAAAAGGCTAATCATAAACCCTAAGCATCCCGAACAAAGGATAAGGGTTAATCCAAGCCTTTCACAAGAAACTCTCTCATATCTTGAAAAGCTGCTAGTACATTATAGCGATGTCTTTGCTTGGTGCCCGAAAGATATGACGGGTATCCCTCGAAGCATTGTTGAACACGAGCTGAAAATACCACCCGATGTCAAGCCTGTTGTCCAAAAGAAGCGAAGCCTAGCACCCGAAAGAAGCTTGGCTGCATGCCAAGAGGTTGAAAAGCTTGTATCAGCTGGAATTCTCTGAGAGGTCAAGTATCAGTCCTGGGTTGCCAACCCAGTCATGATTCGAAATCCCGATAACTCTTGGAGAGTGTGCATAGACTTCAAGGACTTGAACAAGGCTTGTCCTAAAGATTGTTACCCGTTGCCAGAAATCGATCTCAAGGTTGACTCTCTCACTGGTTACCTTTTCAAGTGTTTTCTCGATGCTTACAAGGGTTACCATCAAATTCTCATGAAGGAAGAAGATGAAGAGAAAACTGTCTTTCACACAGACAAAGGGATCTTTTGCTACCAAAAGATGCCTTTTGGCCTTAAAAACACAGGTGCAACCTACTAACGCCTGGTTGACAAAGCCTTCGCTAGTCAAATTGGTTGAAACATGGAAGCATATGTTGACGATTTGGTAATCAAAAGCAAAATGGAATACCAAATGCTCGATGACATCCAAGAGACCTTCAAGAACCTAAGGAAGGTAAACATGAAACTCAACCCCGAAAAATGTTCGTTCGGGTTTGAAGATGGTAAATTCCTGGGGCATATTGTGGGAAAACAAAGTATAAAGGCCAATCCAAACAAAGTCAAAGCTGTTCTCGAAACCAAGCCACCACGAAGCAAAAAGGAAGTAGAAAGCTTAAACGGGAAGCTTGCAGCCTTAAAGCGTTTCACCTCGAAATTGGCTGAAAGATCATTGCCTTTCTTCAAAATGCTCAAGGGGTGCTCTGACAAGAAGGATTTCAAGTGGACTGAGGAGGCTGGGGAAGCCTTTAACCAGATGAAACAACACCTAGCTTCAATCCCAGACATTGCGGCCCCAGAAACGGGAGAATTGATCTCTGTATACCTTTCGGTTGCTGAAGAAGAAATAAGTGCGGTTCTCACCATCGAACGAGACAAAGTTCAAGTACCCGTTTATTTCTGTAGGATCGGATTGCGACCTAAACGAGTCGTTTGGAAGAGTTCTAGTCCGTTTCAAAGGCGGAAACAGAGAAACGGACGTGTAAACAGCTTGAAATACACTTTAATCTCTTGTATATTGATATTACAACCTTTACAATCAGAAGAGAAACCGGCAGCACTTCGGTATACTTGGCCAAAAACTGTTACAAATGAAAGCACACTACCCCTATATATAGAAAAGATGATTTCGCTTGAAGACATTCAAGCGAAATCTACATATAAAATATGTTACAATTTCAAGCGATATCTTCATGAAATGCATTTATCTTCAAGCGAAATTGACAAATTTGGACTTTGTCTTGAAGCGAAATTGACAACATAACAATCTGATTTGTAACTTCATGCATTTCACTTTTGTCCTTTTGTGTGGATGATGTCATTGATGATGTCATACTTATGATGTCATCATGACATCATGCTTTGTTTAGATCCGTACCGAACCGAGACTCGATACAAGACGAAGACGACAGATGTGTGCACCAACAATTTCTTCAGCAAAACTCTAAAACTGGCAGAGATCAAGTATCCTCCTTTGGAAAAACTTGCTCTAGCCCTAGTCCAAATGGCTAGAAGGCTTCGAAGGTATTTCCAAGCACACCATATACAAGTGGTCACCGACCAACCCATTAAGAGTTTGCTTGAAAACCGGAAAATTCAGGACGATTAGCCAAATGGGCCGTGGAACTAGGTGAACACAACATCACCTATGTTCCAAGAAAAGCCATCAAAGCCCAAGTCTTGGCTGATTTCATTGTAGAAGTCCCAAAGCAAACAATCACTGAAGTAAACACATCTGCCACTGAACCCTCTGACCTTGAAGCCTGGAAGCTTTTTACTGACGGTGCTTCAAGCGTTGAAGGGTCAGGGGCTGGGCTCATTTTGATCAACCCTGAAGGGTTAGAATTCACGTATGCTCTTCGATTTGAATTTCAGACCACCAACAACGAGGCTGAATATGAAGCGTTGATAGCCAGCTTGAGGTTAGCCAAGGAAATGAAGGTTCAAAAGCTTCAAGTCTTCACAGACTCGTTGCTAGTGTCGAGTCAAGTGAATGATAGTTATGTTGCAAAGGAGCCCAATATGAAGAGGTACAAAGAAAAATCTAAGGAGCTGATGAATACATTCCAAACATGTACCATCAAGCAAATTCCTAGGTCCCAAAATAAGAAAGCTGATGCCTTGAGTAAACTCGCTTCTCTCACTTTTACCCACCTCACCAAAAAGGTATTGGTAGAAGTGTTGAAAAACCCATTAATTGAAGAACTAGAAGTTCAAGACGTAATCACCGAAGAAGGCCCCAATTGGATGACTCCAATTAAAAAATTCCTCAAAAACAGTGAGTTACCTGCTGATCAAACAGAGGCTGAATGGGTCAAAATCAAATCTAGACAGCATGTGTTGCAAGGGGAAATCCTCAACAAAAGGGTTACCTTGCACCCTTGCTGAGATGTGTCGGCCCCGAACAAAGTCAGTATTTGGTCAGAGAGGTTCATTAAGGGATATCCGGAGCTCATTTTGGAGCAAGAACGGTGGTTGCTAAACTAATGAACCTTGGGTATTTTTGGCCTTCCATGCACCGAGACACCGCTGAACAACTGAGGAAATGTGGTTCTTGCCAAATTCATGCACCGGTCCCAAAGAGACCCAAGCATGACCTTGTCCCGATATCTTCAGCCTGGCCATTTTATAAGTGGGGAATGGACATTGTCGGCCCATTCCCACCAGCCAAAGGTGGAGTGAAGTTCTTATTAGTGACCATAGACTATTTCACCAAGTGGCCGGAGGTCAAACCACTTGCAAAAATTATGGGCAAACAGCTCATTAACTTCGTTTGGGAAAACAGCATTTGTCGCTATGGATTGCCGGGAGTGCTTGTCACTGATAATAGAAAACAATTCGCTGAAAAGCCTTTCAGCGTTTGGTGCAAAGAATTCAGAATAGCTCAGGTTTTCAGCACAGTGGCATACCCACAATCAAACGGCCAAGTTGAAAGGATGAATCGAAGCATAGTTGAAGGAATCAAAGCCAGATTGGGAAGGCATGAAAGCAATTGGCTCAAAGAATTGCCAAGTGTTCTATGGGCTATAAGAACAACCGGAAAAACAAGCCACAAAAGAACACCTTACAGCTTGGTGTTTGGGTCTGAAGCCGTGATTCCAGCTGAAGTAGGAGTTGTAACCTAAAGAACGGTCAACATGGATCCCGAAGCAAACAAAAAAGAGACCATGTTGAACTTACAACTCCTAGAGGAAGCACGAGACCAAGCTATAATTCAAGAAGCCAAATACAAACAAATGATGGAAGCTTACTACAACAAAAGAGTCAAGCATGAACGCTTCAAGCCAGGAGACCTGGTGCTCAGAAACAATGAGGCTAGTAAACAAGAGAACCAAGGAAAGCTTGGCCCAAAATGGGAAGGGCCATATACAATCCTTGAGGCACATAAGGGCGGATCCTATAAGCTAGCCGACGCAGAAGGTAAAAAGCTTCCAAGACATTGGAATGGAAAGACCCTTAAAAGGTTCCATGTTTGATTAAGAAAGATTGGTTTGTATTTCACAAGTTGTATTTCAAGAGTTGTCCTATGATCACTTTTTGTAAAATAGTATCTCTTGAATGAATGATGATGTTTTATCAAATTTGTCTTTCTATCCTAAAATCAGGTTGAGAACCTAGCAAAAAACTCCATGGCAAGGGCCATGTAAGGGGATGAGCTCCCAGGCCATATCGCTCAATAGGTTCAAGGGTTGAATGAACCTATATAAGGGGTGAGTTCCTAAATCAATACAACTCCATGAGACTTATAATAAAAAACAAAGTTATCTCATAGACAGGTCCGAACAGCCTACATCAAATGTTCCTTAAGCCTTAGTAAATTTATCAAAAACTGGCTTACGAACTGAAATCAAACTAAGGAAAGTAATGAATAGGATAGGTGCTATGTCTTCTTGTTAAAAATACCAAGGCTAAGTGACTGCAGCACTGAACACTTTAAGGTATAAAAAACATAAAGACAACACAAATCAAACAAAGATAATACCATAAAGATAAAAAATAATTCAAGGGGCAATGCAACAATATAAGTAAAAAGATTGCATACAAACCAATCTAAAATATACAAACCAAGGCATCAAGTCACAAAAATAAAGTAGTAACCAGAAGCCTTGAAGGCTTCAAGCTACAAACATTCAACGAATAGTTAGAAGCCTTAAAGGTTTGAAGCCAAACAAGCTGCCTTACAAAAACAGGCACCAGCACAGGAAATCACAACACAAGGCAAATAGTCAAGGATTAATAGCATAAAGAAAGTTAAAACAAACCCCAGCGGTTTGTAAACATAAGTATTGTTCAAATGGCCACCAAGGCCAAACCACGACCACGAAACAGAAACCTTAAGGGTTTCTGCAAAAACTAAAAGTGTTTCAAGTAACATACAGACCATAAAATTGTTTATGTGGTGCTAAGAAAGCTACGAATATTGTTCAAGCATCAGAAGAAGTCTTAGAAGACCCAGAACCATTACCTTTAGCCTTCTTGGTTTTCTTCAACTTCTTAGTCTTCAAACCACCATCATCACCAACTGTCAAACCTTCGAGGCTTGCATCCTTGGAAGCATCAGGCTCCCCGGAGAAGGTCTCCTCACTATCCCCTGAATGAGAACGCTTCCTCGTTTGGGAACCAAGCACTTCGGCACAAACTTTTTCATTGAGACCATCCGGCTTCAGCTCCTGCAAAACAGAAAGAGGTTTGCCAAAACAAGCTGCAACCAGACTTACATATGGGTAAGTCAATCTCTCCATTTACTGAACAGTGCTTTTAAAAACCTCAGAAGCTTTGGGACGATGCAAGGGAGACTGCTCCAAGGGTTGACCAAATTCATGAAGTTTATAACCAGCAATGAGGCCTTGATGTTTACCTAAGTTAAGCAGTTTCGTGTAAACTTCTCCAAGAGCAGAATTGAATTCCTTGGAGTGAAGAAGGTAGGTAACAACTTGATGAAAACCTTGCTCAATAAACCACTGGTTATCACCGGTAGATTGAGCAACCAAACCTTTCAAACCTTTATTCTCTTCTTCAAAGGCCCTCTGCTAAACTTCCAAGGCTTCCCTGTCAGCCTTCAGCTTCAATCGATCAACTTCAAAACTTTTCTTGAGATCGTTCACTTTAATCTCATGTCTCCTGGTCAACTCCCCAACCTTCTTCACCCAAGCTTCTTATTTCTTGGAGAACCCCTCAACCTCTTTCTTCATGGAAGCCATGGAGGCTTTCATCTTGTCCTTCTTCTTGGAAGCTTTTTCATACTCCTGCATACCCTTTGTAAAACGGGTAACACCTTCAGCCAAAAGGGCCGACAGGTTACAAGAGCTTAGCATCAATCTTGAAATAAAGTGATCAACTTCCATTTCAAAGATGGCACTCCGAACACCAGGAGGAGCAAAATGAGCCAACACCTCACCACAAATAGTCGGACCCTTGAAGTTATCTCCAACTTTCACCCCCCAGTTGGGAACATGCACCTCTTCAGCCTATGGACCCTCCAAGCTCTCAACACTTTTGACCGACGAACCCTGGATGGTAGGGGTGCTACCTTTCTTAACCAACTTCTTCTTCTTGCAGGAAACAATCAACTCTTTTTCCTGACACTTTGGCACATCAACCTCAACAACCTGTTCTGCAGACACTTCAATGTGAAACCCTTAACATTGGGTCCTGTTCTGACGAACAGAAACCCTGGAACCTGGAGCCTTTGTGAAACCTTTAACATTGGGAACACTCACATAGCCGGAACCCTCAAACCTATGCTCGGATCCCCTAACAACTGCATCTTCACCCGGAGTAGCAGCAACATCATCAAATGCAACATCAGAAGTATCATCACTCTTGATAAAGTCAAGTGCAGACATAACTACAAAATAAACAAAAATGAAATATATAAGCAAGCAAAAAACAGGAACATAACAGCACAGCAAAAATAAATGCATACCCTACCCATCTCTCATAAGCACCGGGTCTCGATCACGTTTTTCCCATAACTTACTAAGACCCAACAACACCAATAAATACTCGGGAAAGGGACAAAGCCTCGAGGGGCATTCCCTAAGGGTATCAAGGAAACAAGTGTTTATCTCAGAAGCAGAAGGTTCAGGTTCATTTAAAACGGCATCTGGATGCCTCCAAACAAGTTTAAAAGGAACAATTTCATCGGAAACCCAGAAAACCGGTCTTTCCAGACACCAAGACTAGAAACCATAGATGAAATCAAGCAAGTATCAACCTGGGTTGTCTCGAATGTAAACCAGTCACCATTCTTGGCCAACCGGAAAAAAACGACGGAATGATAAAAGGGTAGGATCATACCCAGAAGCCCGACATAGAACTTCAAAATGCAAAACCCTAGCCAGACCCTGAGGGTGAATCTGGCCAAAAGATACGCAATAATACTCCAAGACATTCAAAACAAAGTTTGAAAACGGATGACGAAGGTTCGAAAACTCAAAATGGCGACAATAAAGAGCAATGGAACCAGGGGGACATTTATCGATTGAAGCATCACAAGCCGGAGCAACCGGTTTAAACTTCATCCCAATCCCCCATTCCATACAGAAATTTTCTACCTCCTCTTGAGTTAATCGAGAAAACGATTTTGCCAAATCCTTACGAGCCCCCATGATATAAAAAAATAACCAGAAAGAAAGAAATCGGAACTAACTTGAATAGTGAAAAGGGAAACTTGAGAGGAAATATGCAAAGGATGGTTCTTCTAAAAATTTAATGTAAATTAATGAGAACAATATGTTATAATTAGACAAGGAAATTAAAACCGCCGCCTGACACAAAAGAAAACTGCCACAAGTCATATCAACTGTCTTGTTAAAATTCAAAACTCAAAAAGCTCAACCGTTTTAAACCTTTCAAGCCTCAAAGCCTTCAAAATAAAACACATGTAAAAAAGTCAGAAGCATTTGTGCTAACACCCAAAAGCCTCTGACTTGTGGGGCTGAAGACGGGGGTAGCCCAAATCTAAATAAATTGCTAAGATTCATGACAGTTTGAAGGGTTAAAAGTTTCAAAGGTTCAAAACCCGGGAACTGAGCTAAAGCAGCACGTGTACAATAATCAGTCATGTCTCTGATTACTTCAACAACTCTCCCAGCCGCAAAAGTAAGACGAGTGCACAGGGTGTACTCTTTTACCCGCAGGTCAAAACGCTTTAACCCCCAAAAGGGTAAGTCCCCCACTGCAAGCATGTTCCACTAGTTAATGGTTTCCTCTTTGAGCGATGACCTTCCCTATATAATGACACTTCATTTAGAGCTGGAGACATTGCAATCAGCTCTGATTCCATTGGGATCTCTGGTCTTTGCTCTTGAGTGCTTGTTCCATGCAAGTCACTCTTCCTTACATTCAACACACACATTTCCTTTGCTCCTACATCTGAAGCTGAACACATTTCAGTGGAGGATCTTGAGAAAACAACAAAACCTAACTAGTGAACCTCTCTCCAAGTCTTGCAAACGGGGGGGGGGGGACCCCACGACCCGCATTAGGCAAACCTGAACCCTTCAACCCTTTTGCCTAACCAGCCCAGCTACTACCATCGGTCTATTATTTGTTGCATCAACAATTTGACTTCTCAAATCAAATACTAGAGTTAAACTTTACAAATTCAAATTCCAATTTAATTATTCTTTTTAAAATGTTGATCTCTATGTGAGACGTTAGCAGTGAAAGCAAACATTGCAGTGAGTCATAATCTCATTAGTCTTTGTGTTTTTACATTCAGGTTGTAAAAAACTTTGAATAAAACAAATATTACTTCAATTTGAAAAAGTAACAATAATTTTATTCCTTATGAGCATTCACTTCAATTTTATACAAGTTAAAATTGCATTTCACTAAAATTTAACGTCATGCATAAAGGAAACTATAGAGGCGTGAAAAGCTTGGATAATGTTAGGATCTGAGTTTCTTTTGATTGTGTTTGTTTAATACGGATGAAGATGAAACAGAGATATATTACAACGGAATTAAATGAAATAAACTTTCAACACACAATCAATGAGAGTATAAGTTTCAGCAAACATGTTTGACATGAAATCGAATGATTGTATTTATTACAATAATCAATTACAATTCATGCATGCACATAATCTCCCCCTCAGCCTGAGCTCACTTGATTGTTCGTACAGAATGACTTGGTGATGAAGAGAGCTGATAGAACAGTACAGGGTACTGTTCTATTTATAGTACAAAACAATCACTGAGCATCTTTTGGCTGACGTCACTATGAAAGTGACATCTAACCTCCTAACAACCTCTAACAACTGTCCTATACAAACACTGATCATAAACCACTGATTACAATAAACAAATACAATACAAGACTAAACTACTGCTTCTTCATTCCACTGTTATAGCTCGAGCAGTGCTTTGTGTCTTCAGCAGTACTTGAACCATATCAGTAGATTGAGCATCAGTGCTTTATCTTCAACAGTCTTTAGGGAACATCAGTTGTTGTGAAGGGCCGTACTTATAGGTCATCAGATGTTAGGGCCACTTTCAATGGGAAAGATCTGATGCAAGCAACTGCTTATGATGAATCCACTGATCTAATCCAGTTTTGGCTTTATCAACTGTTCCTTTGTAGGGTTCAATTCCAACAATCTCCCCCTGGAACAGATGATGCGAAAACACTTCATTATTCTGAATTTTTATTGTCTCATCAAAAGTTCCCTAACTTGACCTTTGATTTGTAATTGAAAGTTCATGGAATCCTCATCATTCTCATCCCTGCACAGTGTAAGCTCAAGGAGATCTTGTAAATCTTCTACACCCAGGCCAAGTGCTTCTTCCCTTGATATACGCTTCACTTCACCATTGGATTTGAGCAGAGTCAACACGTGGGTCTTTTGATCAGACTTCCACTTTAGTATTTTTGAATCCAGTGGGTTTCTTGGGAGAGACTTTTTTGTTGATGAGTTTGGAGATGGAGACCTGGTGATGATAACTTTGGCAGGGTCTTGAGATTGTGCTAAGTCTTGTTTTTCTGCCAGCAATGTCTGAAGAACCATCTTCATGATGTATTCTTCTTGAGCCTTGTCTTCTTTTGTTTCTGCATCCATCTGCTTTTGTTTCCTTCTTTGATAAAGGATGGCAGCAGGTGGAGCAGTAGATCTTCTAATTGGCAATTTCTGTTTGACTGGAACCACTGCTTCTGGATAATCAAGTTTTTTGGGAGCAGTGGGATCTTTCTTCCTTAACTCTTCCAACCCTTTGTAGGTATCTAACACTTTTACCTCTGACTACCTTGTAACCTGATTTCTTGACCCATAATCAACAACTATAAGCTCTTCTTTCATTCTTTTCAGCTTCAAAGCCCTTTCTGGTACATTCTTTTTGTAATTGGCCTAGACTGGAGGAGTTTGCTTTACTTTGTCTTCAATCATCTTTTGAATTTTGGGTATCTCCTCCTTTAGTTCACTAATGGTCCATTCCTTGTACTGATGTTTTTCTGCCCTGTATTTCTTGTATGCCATGATGTATTCAATGTAGTCTTGTCTCATACTTTCATCATCTTTTTCTGATAATTTCTGAAAAAGATCTTTTGAGAAATGCTCTAAGGTTCTGACTTTGGTGAGCAGGTATTGTAAATTCCTTTGAATGTCTTTGTTAGACTTTCCCTTTGTGTCTCTTTGAGATATATCCTCTGCTTGTTTGGCCTTTAATTTCAGATACTCTTCTATGTTTCTTGGCAAAGGATATCCTTGAAGAGATGGGAGCTTCCTATTTGCAGGATCATCTTCAGAGTAGAAGGATTTTATCTCCTCCCTGACTGCTGGAAGATCTAATGGATATTGTACTCCCAAAGGGACAATGGCAGTGTTTGGATTGAGGGCTTAAACTGAAGAGATTTGAATAGGGTTTGGAATAGTAGCTAGGGTCAGTGGTTGTGAAGATGTTGGAGGTGGGGAAGTGTCATATTCCAGTACAATGTTTGTTACCCTTCTGCTTTTGTGCTTTGCAGAGGTTGGTGGTTTGTTTGTGGGTTGAGTGGTGGTGTTTGAAGTGATGGGTGACTGCCTAACAGCTGTTGAAACAACTGATGTTTCAACCACTGTTGTCACTACAACAGTTGATGTGTCAACTGTTGTCTTCTGCTTTTTGGCAGGTGGTTTTTGTGGTGGTGATGTTGTTTTAGGTATAGCAGTGGATTGAGTGTTGGTTGATGAAGTGGTGATGGCAGTGGTTGGGATAACATATGTTGAAACCACTGAAGTACCAATAACTATTGATACAACAGGTGTCTTAACATCTTTTGGTTTGGAGGTTTGATGTGAGGAACTTTTGGGGATTTGAGGAGTATGTTTGGTGGTTTTGGAAGGTGTGGTTTTGGGTTGGCTAACCTTTCTGGTAGGCTTTCTTCTTTTGGTTGTAGAAGTACCCTGCTCTTCCTTTTCCATCATAACTTTCTTCTCCTGTTCAAATCTTTTTGACCCTTTTATTTCCATAGACTCTTTCATGTTTATTTTTAGATCAGAAAATGCATTTTGAGTCACATCAACCTTCTTTGATCCATTTGGCTTTGGAATTTCTACCACAAGTTTGGACATTGGATCTGGTGGCGGATATAGACCTTCTTTTCCCTTCTTCCCTTTCTCCCCCTTTTTGGCATCATCAGGATTTTCAACAAAAACAACTATAGGAGGAGAAGTACCAGTGGTTTAAAGCAAATGGGCCTTGATTGCCTTGATATCAGCTTGTGTATCCTTGTACCGAGCTTCCATCATGTTTCTGAATATTTGGAGCTGAATTTCATGCTGTTGATCAGCATATTGCCTTTGTTGATGAAGCATAGGTTGAAATAAGTTCCATAGCTCAGTTGGAGATAAAACAGATGTTACAGCAGTGGGTGTAGCCTTTTGAGATTGTAACAACTGTTGCGGCATATTTTTTATATCTGCAACAGAGGTTTCAATTTTATCAACCCTCTCCGTCAATTCTTTATATTTTAAATCATCACCCAACTTAATGGGATCATCTGATTTCCCACTAGCAGTGGTTGTATCAGTTGTTAACTTAGGGAAAGTTTCCCAAAAGTCATCCACCGATGCCCCTTGTTCTTGGTACTGGGGACTTCTCTCCTCAGCAGAGGTTACCTTAGTAAACACCAGTGGGTATTGAAAACACACTAGTGGTCACCTTGGTTTCCAAAGAGGAAAGTGCCTTCAAGGGAGTCTGAGTGATGAAAAAACTGGCCAGGTGCAAATCAGTGGATTCAACACCTGTAGTTGCTGCTCCACGTGAACTACTGACAGGAATTACTTGTAAATCCAGCAGTGTAGCCTCCTCAGCTATTGGTGGGTTAGCAAGGATAGAGGAACCAGACTCAGTCACTTGTTGAGGTATATTCTCATTGATAAGTGGTTGAGAAGAACTAATTTGTGTCTGGTCCATATCAAGTGCATCCAATAGAGGTATAATTGATGGTGGAATTTGGGCAGTGAGGATGGCGGTTGAAAGAGAATTTGCCCCGGGAGCAGGGCTATGGAAGATAGATTCAAGTGAATCCATTGCTTCATAATGTGGTGTCCCTATGGATACAACCTGATCCTTTTGAGAGGATGCAGGAGGAGTTTTAGGCTTAGGTCGAGATCTTTCTTCCACCTGCTGTGAGGAAGTAGCAGCAGTGGTTATTGGTGACATTTGTGTTGTCACAGGTATTATCTCTGGGATCTCATCTTCCAGTGTTACCTTTTTGGAGGGTTTAGGGGGAGGGGGTTTGGTAATTTTCTTGATTAGCCTTTTAGTGGGTTTTGGTGTGGGTTTCACAGCAGTGGGTCTGCTACTGTGATCAACAGGAGCAGTGGGCTCAACAGCAGGAGCCTGAGGAGCAGAGGTTGTCTCAGCTAAATTCTGCTTAGGTTCCTCTATTTGTGTTTTGGAAGGTTTTGACAGCCTTGTGAAAGTTTCAGAAGATAGGCTGTTTGTTTGAAAAGGATTTTCTTGGATAAGCACATGTGCATTATCCTTTGAAAATTTATTTTGTAGATAAAAGCTTAAAAACCTTGGAAACAATAAGAATGGTTTTTTATTGTCTTTGATATTATTAACATTTTTGACCATGTCATTGAAAATATCCTGGGAGTAGTTAAAATCAACATCAACCATTATAGCATAACCCAGGAATTGGATTTTCAATGGTATTTCATTAAAAGTTGTTGTTTTATTTGACACACACATGAGGAGGGTATGGAATAAAAATCTAATGGCAGGTGGAAAACTGCCTTTTTGCAAAGTATCCTTTTTCATTTGTTCCTCATACCCTCTCTCAATCAAATCAGTTTGGTATTCTTCCTTTGGGAAAGAACTTTTACCTGTAAGATCATTTATTTCAAAAACCTCTGAAATGGTTTGGGGTGCGACAGCAACCTGAATTCCCCTTATAGTTGAAGTAATAGCAAAGGGCTTTTTGTCCTTGACCTCAAGCTTTGCATTTTTCCAGAATTCTCGTTGGGTATCCAGGTAAATGGGTGCATTACAAGTCAACCAAGTTTTGTACTTTGAAGACGAGAGAGCATCAATAATGGAGTGAAAATTTGTGTTTTGACTTGTTTTCTCAAGCATACACAGGTAATTGTGAGGAGTTTTGAATGGGAGAGCCATGGTGAATCGCGATTTGAGGAAGAAAATCGATGGAAGATGATGAATAATTTGAGGGAATTTGATGGTAACTTCTTTTGAAAGGAATTTTGAATTCGATTCGACAGTGAAAACCCTGGTTGGGGTTTTGATCAGGGTTTTATAGGGTGAAAAAGTGTATGCTGATGTGGCAGCGGTTACAAAGATCTGACGGCTAAGTACTATCCACGTGACAACCTCTGATGAATAATGGATGACAGTTGTTAGGAAACCACTGATGGATCAATATCAAAGGTTTAAAGTGGTGAAAATGAAAATAATGGCTGACTATAACTATCAGTGGATAGCCTATCAGTGGATAAAAACACTGATGTTTGACAGCAGTGATTATCAATGAAAATGAGAGAACAGAGGTTTTCTTTCAGCAGTGGATAACATTCAGCAGAACAGATGTTTGAACCAAAACAGTGGTTATGGTAGACTTTTAAGGATTAATGAAAATTCTTATTTTTAGCTATTTTTAAGGATGAATTTTTGATTTTATGGAAACATTTTAATGCTTTTATTCATAGAAAAACATGATTTTGCCTGTTATTCCATGTTCAGCATGCCAATCCTAGAGATCAAACTTTCAAAGGTGGATGTGTCTAAGGCTTTTGTTAGCACATATGCTAGTTGATCTTTAGTTGGAACATGGTGCAGAGAAATCAAACCTTTTTCATAGCAATCCCTCACAAAGTTATGTCTGATGTCAATATGCTTGGTGGTTAAATGTGAAACTGGATTTTTGATGATATTTTCTACTGCCTGACTGTCCAACATGAGAGGTGTCTTTAAGGCAGTGATACTAAAATCCAGTAACTAATTTTGAAGCCATAGCAGTTGGGCTGTGCAGCTTACAGCAGCAATGTACTCTGCCTCAGCAGTGGATGTTGAAACAGCTGCTTGCTTTTTGCTTCGCCAAGATACTAAGCAATTGTCTAGGAATTGAGACCCTCCTGAAGTGGACTTCCTTGTTGTATTGCATCCAGCAAAGTCACTATCTGAGAAACCTGAAAGCTTGATATTTCCATCAGCTGGATACCAGATACCAAGTGTGGGAGCACCTTTGAGGTATCTGAATATCCTTTTTACAGCAATAAGGTTTGACTTTCTAGGGGCTGATTGGGATCTTGCACAAACACATGTTGCAAACATGATGTCTGGCCTAGATGCAGTTAGGTACAATAAAGACCCAATCATGCTTCTATAAAGAGTTTGATCAACCAAATCATCCTTCTCATCAGACATGACTATGTTTGTGGTTGCTATGGGTGTACTACATGGTTTGCAATCATTCATCTCAAATTTGTTTAAATGTTCTTTGGAATATTTTCCTTGATGAATGAAGGTACCATTTTGCAGTTGCTTTACTTGGAGACCAAGAAAGCACTGTAGTTCACCCATTGCACTCATCTCAAACTCAGCTGTCATGAGTTTTCTAAACTCTTCACACATTTTGGAACATGTGCTTCCAAAAATGATGTCATCCACATAAATCTGGACAATCATTAAGTCTTTCCCTCTCCATTTAAAAAAACAGTGTTTTGTCAATTTTGCCTCTTGTGAAACCAATAGAGAGAAGAAAGGTGGAAAGAGTTTCATACCAGGCTCTAGGTGCTTGTTTCAAGCTATACAAAGCTTTATTTAGCTTGTAGACATGATTTGGATTAAATGGGTCCTCAAAACAGGAGGTTGACAAACATATACCTCTTCTTGAATCTTACCATAGAGGAAAGCACATTTAATATCCATTTGGAACACCTTTATGTTGTGGTTGACAGCAAAGGCCAAGAACAGTCTGATAGCTTCCAATCTTGCTACAGGGGCAAAAGTTTCATCATAGTCAATGCCCTCTTCCTGTCTGAAACCTTGAACCACTAGCCTTGCTTTATTTTTTGACAACAATGCCCCTTTCATCAGTTTTATTTTTGAAGACCCACTTTGTGCCAATAGGACTCACACCCTCTAGAAGTGGTACAAGCTCCCATACTTGTTGTCTCTTAAACTGTTGGAGCTTTTCCTGCATAGCCTCTACCCAACTGTTGTCTTTTAGTGCCTCTTGGTACTTGACTGGTTGATGGAGAGATAGAAATCCAGCAAAAAGACAGATGTTTTGGGATTGACTTCTGGTGAGCACCCCGTCACTGATGTTGCCAATGATTTGGTCAGGTGGATGAGACTTCAAGAAGATCAGATCTCCTTTGTATGGAACAATGGCATTTAAGGGTGAGGGCTGCAGATGTGAATCATCTGAGCTAACAACTGTTGGTGATTTTGATGATCCAACAGTGTCTTGAAATGGAGGTGGAGGAATAGGAGGAAGTGGTGTGGAAACATGTTGACTTTATCCACTATTTGAAGATTTTTATCAACAGTGTTTGATGATGTGGAAACATGGGTTTTAGGGCTACTTTGGTCAACAATTGTTGATGTAGCAGTGGTTGAGCTTTGACAGCTGTTTTAAACATCTGCTGCTCTGGCAATGGATTTGAATTTTTGTTGTGGGATGATCACTTCATATCCATTGTCTGCTGGAGGTGATTGAGATGGACCTGCACTGTTAGTCTTGACAGAAACATTTTCAAAGGTGAATTTATCAAGATCAAATAACTCAGTAGGATTTGTAGGGATTTTCATTGAAGAAAGTTCATTGAACTTTACATTCAAAGTCTTTTCCACTGTTTTGGTCCTTGTGTTAAACACTTTGTAGGCCTTAGAAGTGGTTGAGTATCCCAAATGATAACCACAATCTATTTTGGCTGCAATTTTGAAATTGAGTCATTTAAGTTCAAAATAAAGCATGGGTAGCCAAATATTTTAAAGTATGAGATCAGTGGTTTGATTTTATACAGAATTTCATAGGCAGTCTTTTGATGCCTGGAGTTAATCAAAACTCTGTTCTGGACATAGCAAGCAGTGTTTACTGCCTCTGCCCAGAAAGTTAATGGCAAACCTGAATCAGCAAGCATGGTTCTGACAGCCTCTATCAGTGTTCTATTCTTTTCTCTCAACAACTCCATTTTGTTCTGGTGTCCTTGGAATGCTGTACTGCATTACAATTCCTTTTGACACACAAAACTCATCCAACTCCCTATTTCTGAATTTTGTGCCATTGTCACTCCTAAAGACTTTTACTGGCAAGTCAAACTGCTTTTCAACCTGTTTGACAAAGTCTTGCAGAATGCCTGCAATCTCATCTTTAGAATATAAGAAATAAGTCCATGTAAACCTAGAAAAGCCATCTACAATAACCAAACAATATCTTTTCTTTTTGAGACTCATGACTTTTATTGGGCCAAACAGATCCATGTGCAGCATTTGCAAGCACTTGGTTGTTTTGGACACTTCAATGGACTTAAATGAGCTTTTATGTTGTTTTCCTTTTAAGCAAGAAACACAATGCTCAGGACAGGTGAACACTTTTTGAGGAAGACCTCTTACAAGTCCCTGTTTTGACAAAGCAGTGATTGTCTTGAGATGTGTGTGCCCCAATCTCATGTGCCATAGTTCTGTCTCTTTGTTAGAGGTAGCTGAGAACAGACAGGCATCAATCCTGGGGCTCTCTTTTGACAAATTAACTACATTGCCACTCTTTTGAGCAACAAGTTGGGTTTTTCCATTTTTTATTATTTCTTCAATCTTTTTGACCATTTCTAGCCCAACAATCCTACAACACTCCTTAGTAAAGAATGAGCCAACACCTTTATCACTCATTTATGAGACACTAAGGAGGTTGAATTTTAGATTGTCAATTTGATTGACGTTTCCAAACTTAACATTTCAGATTGAATTTTAGATTGTCAATCAGATTCAATTTTAGATTGTCAATCAGATTGTCATCACCTTCCCTTTACTATTATTACCAAAAGATATATCACCCTCTCCATGAGTTTTGAATTCTTTGAGTAGGGCTCTACATCCAGTCATGTGCCTGGAGCCTCCACTATCTACATACCAAAGACTGTCTAAGCATGCAGAAGCTCCCTGCACATCAAGTAAATAATTAGTTTAGGAGGGTCTCCAAAGCCAATAAGGCTTTGGATGGGGTCTCAACAGTGTCTGTGTTAAGTTCAGGTGGATGGACAGTGGTTAGCTCAGGGGTTTGGACAGTTTTTGAAATATTTTTCTCTAACCACTGCTAGGGGTCATTTCCCATCAACTGTTGATAACCAAAGGGATGCCTGTTCACTTTTGGTTTAGAAGGCCTTTTGTAAACCTCATAAACATGTGGGACCCTTGGGTATGGTGGTTGACTTTTACCTCTTTGGTATTGGTTAGCAGGGGGTGCATCAGTCACCTGAACTTCTCTTTTGACAGAGGTTTGGTTCAGCTGTTTTGTAAAAGCTGTTTGAACTGGCACTAACACTGGTTGTTTCTTGACTTGTGTTTTTTATTAACTCATGAGTGTTTTTGTTGTGTACTCTTCCTTTTTGACCTCAAAGGATTTTAAATACACACACTCCTAAGTGGAATGGTTTGATTTTCCTCAAATGGTGCAGCTCTTTGAGGGCACAATGGTGCTTGTTTTGTTAATGTCATAAGCTTTCAAATGAAAACAATCTTTGGTCAAATGATTTTTCTTCTCACAGAAATCACAAAACAAGTTTTTAATCTTTTCTTTTCTTCTTTTCAGACTCCTTTGCAACAGAGTTTTGAACCACTGTTGGGATGTCCTTAAGTGGAATGACTTTGGCCTTTGGAGCTTTAACACCATCCACAGTGGTGAAATCCATGGGTTTAAAATTTTCAAGGATATCACACTCATCAGACCAAGTGGGTTTGAATTGGTATTTCTCAATCTCCTCAAAAGTTGAGGACCCCACTGATCTTTCCAGAGTGATTTTGTTGCCAAGTTTATCAGTTATTTCAACTTCTTGACCATCCTTGTTGGTGGGTATGATTTCAATAGTGGTTTGAACAGATTCATTTACAGTAGTGTTTTCAACTTGGTCATGTTTTCTGAACCCTACACCAAATTTTACATTGCTTTTGATCTGATTTTCAAGCATAACTTCATAACCTTTGCAGGATTCCACCCATTTTTCACATGTGATTTGGGTGGATTCCAACTCCTTTTTACAGACCTGATATTTTTCTATCATTGTCTGAAGTTGGTCCTTGGTTATGCTATGCTCATGTTTGAGGCTGCAAATCTCATTATCCTTTTCTGACAATTTGTTTTTCAATTCTTTTAAAGATTTTTCAAATTGTACTTCATCATTTAACAATCTATCTCTAAGGTTTTCATTCACCTCCTTAATGTTTGAAAATGCTGTGATGCATTTGTCTGAACAAAGGTTTTTAAGAACCTGGGGTGATACCTTAGTTGCAGCCATCAGGGCACAATCACAGACATGTTCACTTTCTTCTGGCTCTTTCTCTTCTTTTTCACCTTTCTTTTCCTCTTCTTCAGCAGACCAAGGGTCAGACAGTGTTTCCAACAGGGGTTCTGAATTTTCTCCCAACAGTAGTTCACCAGCAACGGCAGTAACCACTGCTTCAGCAATTGTATCCACTGTTTCTTCATTTGACTGTCCTTCTTTAGTTTCCTGCCCTTCTGGTATAGACTCTAATTCTACAAAACAGACATCAACACTAGAAACATCATTTTTAGCATATAGTGCAAAATTTTTATCACCTAGCTCATCAGGTAAGCTACTCCAGTCAACAAAGCCTTGGGGTGAAAAAGCTTTGCTGATCTGGTTGAACAACTACTGGTGTAGCTTGTTGTGGTGCAACTTGTTGCACTTGAACCCGAGGAGCTGGGGCCTGGACATACTGTATCTGAGGAACAGTGGTTTGGACATAGTGCATAGGAACAGGGGTTGCAGGTTACGCATAATGAGCAGTGTTTACATGAGCAGCAGGGGCATATTGGGAATAATGCACAGTGGTTTGGTTATTTTGTGGTCTAGGGCTAGGATGTGTGATGATTGGTCCAATATTTTGACTCCTGCACTCTCTAGCAAAATGACCTAACCTATTACACTTGTAGCATTTTATCTTTGATTTATCCAACCCTACTTTCAGATTCCCATGTAACCCTGGAAATTTTCTCCCTGTCCTTTTGTAAAACTTGTTGGTTCTAACACTCAGCAGTGCAAGTTTGTGTAATATGTCCATTTCCTCTAAATCAGTTGGATAAAAATGCTGGAGATCATTGAGTTCAAAGCACAGATTGTCAGAATTCTGGTTTTCTCCATTAGCTGTAAAAGCATAATTGGATGAGTAAGAATCAGAGTTGTTAAAAGCTCCACCAGCTATTATGTCAATGTAATGATCATAACCCTGATCCTTACTACTACCAGATTCTTCCTGACCCAAAAGAGTTGTGTTTCCAAATGAATAGGCATCTGCAACCTTCCCAGACTCTTGTAACTTCTTTTTCTGGTTCAACTCCCTTTCATAGGTCAGGAGTCTACCATGAAGCTGGGTTAGGGTCAGATCTTTGAACCCAACTGAATTCCTGGTTACAAAAGCAATCGTGTCCCATTTTTCAGGAAGTGACCTGAGAAACCTACTATTTTGTGTTGCATTAGCAAATTCAAGCTTAACAAGTTTCAGTTCACTTATGAGACAGCTAAATCGCTCAAACTGTTGTGTTAATGATTCACCCTTAATGTGACAAAAGGTTTCATACTGTTGGTTTAAAATTTCCCTGTTATTTTCAATTACTTCTTCAGTCCCACCAAATTGTTCCTTAAGTGCATCCCACAATTCCTTGGTACTGTTACAGTGTAACAACCCAGCATATATTTCATTTGGTAGTGCAGATGCAACGATGCTAAATGCCTTGGCATCCAGTTCAGTTTTCTGAAAATCCTGGTCAGTATAGTTCTCAATTTTCTTAGGAACCATGACTTTTAGATCCTCAGCACTCAGAACCATTGGAACATGTGGTCCAAAGATAACCGACTTCCAACATCCGGTATTCTGTTGAGCTAAGATGTGACTCATCCTTCGCTCCCAGATGTTATATTCAGATCTTACCAACATAGGTGGTTTAAAGAGTGAACCAACGTTATTAGTGTTATCCTGTGATTGTGACGTCATTCTGGTTGTTTTTCAGGCACTAAATAATCAACTTTGTACGTGATTATACCTTACTCTGTTTTACAACTAAAACCGAACAATCGAGAGTATCAATGAAATTAAGCTGAACTTTTACGTCAAAATAATTGTTAGATCAAGTTTGATTGTCCGAGTTCTTATACCAATTCTTAGGATCTGAGTTTCTTTTGATTGTGTTTGTTTAATAAGGATGAATATGAAACCGAGATATCTTGCAGCGGAATTAAATGAAATAAACTTTCAACACACAATCAATGAGAGAATAAGTTTCGGCAAACATGTTTGACATGAAATCGAATGATTGTATTTATTACAATAATCAATTACAATTCATGCATGCACATAATCTCCCCCTCAGCCTGAGCTCACTTGATTGTTCGTACATAATGGCTTGGTGATGAGAGAGAGCTGATAGAACAGTACAGGGTACTGTTCTATTTATAGTACAGAACAACCACTGAGCATCTTTTGGCTGACGTCACCATGAAAATGACATCTAACCTCCTAACAACCTCTAACAATTGTCCTATACAAACATTGATCATAAACCACTGATTACAATAAACAAATACAATACAAGACTAAACTACTGCTTCTTCATTCTACTGTTATAGCTCCAGCAGTGCTTTGTGTCTTCAGCAGTACTTGAACCATATCAGTAGATTGAGCATCAGTGCTTTATCTTCAACAGTCTTTAGGGAACAACAGTTGTTGTGAAGAACAATACTTATAGGTCATCAGATGTTAGGGCCACTTTCAAGGGGAAAGATCTGATGCAAACAACTGCTTATGATGAATCCACTGATCTGATCCAGTTTTGGCTTTATCAACTGTTCCTTTGTAGGGTTCAATTCCAACAGATAACGCCCCCAAACTATTTCCCATGAACATTATAGGGGAATGAAAAAGATGGACATTTTTAGAATAGTGCCCAATGAGAAGGAAAAAACATAGAAAGTAATGATCAGGGACCGAAAAGTCTTTATAAGCTTCTGTATATTTATTAAATTATATATTTAATATATTCATCCGTTTATTATGCAAAAAAGTGTTGGTGGTGTAATGGAAAAAAACCATCTTAAGATGATGTAAAGGTCTCAACTTCAAGTTTTGTCTCAACTTCAAGTTTTGGCTCCACTACTACAGTTTTATTTTTTTCAATTCATTTCCCCTGAACCACAATTTTGAGCCCAATTCTTTTTTGCAAGGCCTAAATTTTTTCGAAAGTTTCGGGGACGGCTCTGGTAATAATGAAAGGGTATTAATGCGCCTTAATCATTATATGGGGTATTAGGGTATACGGGGCACCAGCGGGGAGTGGCCGCGGTGACCCAATTCCCCCAGCGGGAACACCGCCGCCATCCCTACGGTGACCCAATTCGGGGAGGGGGTCAGGGTGAGTTCACCGAACAAGGAAGGCACAACGATCGATGGTATACGTGGGCCACCCTCTTTTCAACCAATCAAAACATTTTTTTTTTGAATAAAAAAAGCAAGCCCCTAAGAGGGGAGTGCCGCCATCAAATTGAGGGTGTGAGGGGAGTTTAAGAGGGGAGTTGACGTGGCATAACCTGATTGGGTGTGCGTAAGAGAGGGGACTCCCCTAAGAGGGGAGTGCCCCTCTCACCCTTAGGCCATGGGGTATGGGGCGGGGGTTTGGGCGTGGGTTGGGGGAAAACGCCCAAGCCACCACCCCGGGTGGGCTTGGGTTTGGCCGTGGCCCTTGGGGCTTGGCTTTCAAGCCGGGCGTGGGGCAGATAGGCCATGCTAGTTTGCTGAATTTCATTGGTCACCCGCCACGTCAGGCGGTTGGGTTTTTGAATTTTGAATTTTAAAATTCAAACCATCCCCCCAAACGGTCCCCTCAAATTTCTCGAACCGCCATGCGGTCACCCAAAGGGCTTATATATTGAAACCCCAACCCACTGGTCCCCCCATCCCACGAACCCAACAGCCCCACCAACAACCCCACCGGCTACCACTTCTCTCGAACCCGCTACCCCACTGGTCCACCCCATCCCACGAACCCAACCCCGCTATGGCATCTTGGACTCGTGAAGAGGAAATTGCTCTCGTCACAAGCGTCGTTGACGCTATGAAGGGTCGGCCACCCGGCCAAACAAAATATTGGGTGGAAGCGTTCGAAGCCTACCGACTTAACGTCGGTAACGACCGCCACAACCTCAACGCGTGCCAACATAAATGGCGCGATCTACGGCCCAAGCTCGAGCGTTTCAAGGCTTACTACGAAGCCGTTCCCGGTGGCGAGTTAAGCCACGAGGACCGGGTGGCGGTGGCTAACATAGAGTTTCGAGGCAAGGAAAAAAAGGCGTTCGACAAGATCGACCTTTTTGAATTTTTTTTAACGATTTAGGTTTGTTATTTTGTAATTTTTAGGACTATGTAATGTTTTAAATTTTAATGAAGTTGTAGGTTTTTTTTAAAAATTGTTGTGTGAATTTTTATAAATTTTTGGGTATTTTTTTTTAATTAACCTCTGCCACGCGGTGTACCCAACCCACGCTCCGCCATACCCCGCTTACACGTAACCAGGCGGTGGGGGGCTCCCCTTCCACGTGTCACCATTTGCCCCAACCCAAGCCCAACTCCCGCCTCACCATACCCCACGGCCTTTTATGGTGTTGCTATGCGAAAAATGCTTCTTAATGACATTAACCGTTATAAATGACGAAGAGAGAGCATGTGAAATAAATGTGACCATGACCTGTCTCTATCACCTTTTAAGTAAATTGTACTTCAAAGAAATTAAACACAAGTTGTTCTACCAATCAACATGACCTGTCTCTATCACCTTTTAAGTAAATTGTACTTCAAAGAAATTAAACACAAGTTGTTCTACCAATCAGTAATAGCATCTCAAACGCAGCTCAAAGGGACTTTTTTTTTGTTTTCAGACCTCCTCAGGGGCGATCTAGTATATCTTGAGGGTCAGCATTTGCTACCCCTTAGCTTTCTTGGGAAATTATAATTTTAAAAGTATTTTCTTTTATTTCTTCTTCGTTTCATGTATCGTCTACCCAAAAACAAATTTTTTTAAGCCCACGCTACCTCTCAGCCTCTCTTCTAGATCCGCCACTGAACATGCGATATAAAAAATATTAAGGGGTTGTTCGTTTACCTCTTAATGAGGCTTTTAATGGTTCAGACCTCTTACTGGTTCAACACTTAATGATTCAGACTGTTTGTTTCGCGAGTAAATGTCTGGATGATTCAGACATTTGCCTCCGAATGGTTAAGTATTATACTGAGTCTGAAACTCTGAATGGTTAAGACAACTAATCTGAATTGATCAGACATTTGCCTCTGAACGGTTAAACATCATACTAGCTCTTAATGGTTCAGACCGCTTACTGGTTCAGCACTTAATGGTTCAGACCTCTTACTGGTTCAACACTTAGGGGCTGTTTGTTTACCTCTTAATGAGACTCTTAATGGTTCAGACCTCTTACTGGTTCAACACTAATTGTTCAGACTGTTTGTTTTACGAGCAGGTGTCTAAATTGTTCAGACATTTGCCTCTGAATGGTTAAGATTTATACAGAGTCTGAATGGTTAAGACCTCTAATCTGAATTGGTCAGATATTTGCTTTTGAACGGTTAAGCATTATACAGGCTCTTAATGGTTCAGACCTCTTACTGGTTCAGCACTTAATGGTTCAAACCTTTTACTGGTTCAGCACTTAACCATTCAGAAGTTGTCAAACAGCCTCTAAAAACCAAATTAGTTGTGTGTGTGGAGCCAACACTCCTTGGCCGGTGATGGGAGTCCATGGCATGGGTCTGAATATCAGACTTTAGCACGATCAAGATGCTCTAAGTTCCATCAGTAATCCATTCAGTTAACATTTTCATTGGTGGCCTTTAGGATAAAAGCTTTTAGTACCCCAAGACGTAACTTCTTTTGTCGTGAAAAGTGAAAATAATTTAAAAAGGTTTAGTCATGTCATTAAATATATGATTAGTTGCGTTTAAAACAAAAGGTTTAATCATGTCATGAAACACATGTTTGGTTGAATTTAAAACAAAAGAGTTTCATAGGTAAACGTTGTTCTTTCTAAGACCATTAAAGACTTTTAACAAACAGATATACACAACTAACTAGTGGGCCCTCACACTACACGACATGGATTTAGTTGTTATCATTTTGGTACCGAAACTCGGAATAATAATCGAAAGAGAAAACTCAAAAAATAAAGTTGTGACATGTCTAAAAGGTATCGATACATGTTTTGAATTGGTCGAAAACCATAAAATGAATATCGGTAACGATTCTCATACCGATATCCGTACCGATGTCGTTTGGTCGGAAGCAGTTCGGTTTATCATGATACTGGTAAGTTACCGGCACTCGCCATAGCTCATCATACAACAATCGAATCTATATTTCTATACAACACCGTTTTCAGTATTGTTAAGGCTAAAATCAGAACGAAATTATACCGCAAAACCATAAAAACGAATATGGGTATTGCTTTCGAAGTTGTTCCAACGATATCAGTACGGTTTGTCATGGTAAAGAACAAACAATTCAATTAAATTTGACCCTTTCGATTTTGCATAAAACTTTCCTCACAACGTTGAGAAAAGTAAGCACTTTGTATAATCCTAATTTATATAAGTCAAAAAAACAGAAAGATAAATTGTGTTTATTAAAAAAAAAAACTAAATGTGAGGTAGCTTTATTAACATAAACGTTTGTGCTTTAGATACTTGTACATTACTAATTACAACTTGGTTTTGAAGTTTTTTTCTACCAAAATATTGATAAAAATAAGCATGTCGCAACGACATACCCGGAATTTTACAAGAAATCATATCTTGTAAATTATAAAAGAAAAAATGATAAAAGTTAATTATAGTATTATGATAATAAAAAAGAACAAAAAACTGATACAAGTATCGTTCATTATACACGGTTTTTACGATTTAACAACCTAACTACCCTACTTTACTGCTCTTAGGGGCTGTTTGTTTAGCACTTAGTGGTTCAAACCTTTTACTGGTTCAACACTTAATGTTTCAGACTGTTCGTTTCGGTAGCAGATGTCTGAATGGTTCAGACATTTACCTCTGAATGATTAAGCATTATAAAGAGGCTGAATGGTTAAGACCTCTACTCTGAATTGGTCAAACGTTTGCATCTGAACCGTTAAGCATTATACTGGCTCTTAATGGTTCAGACCTCTTACTGGTTCAGCACTTAATGATTCAGACCTCTTACTAGTTTAACACTTAACCATTCAGAAGTTGCCAAACAACACGTTAGGGTCATTGTTAACTGGATTATGGTGTTGGTGTTTGAGTTCAATTGTGGAGTGGCAGGTGCCATGCTTTTACTTATGTTTTAATCTCCCGCTGCTACTTGTTGATTTAGTGTTTTCTACTTATTTCAGTTGATTTGGAGTTAACTATGACCAATGGGAAATGAGAATATATATCAGTATAAGAGCTAAGAGCTGAAATAAAGTTAGGAGCTGAAAAGTGTGCGCTGGTTCATGACTAATATGATTTCCGTCACCCATGAATCTCATGGGTTCAAAGAGGCAATGCCCCTGATGTTTTAAAAGTAGTTTAATATTTATCAACTAAATTACCCTAATCTAGATACTATGTTAAACTCTAGACTCTCTAAAAGTAAACTACTTACTACTAACCAGCAAGTAAACCAATCGACTCTAGTAAAGCTAAGTAAGTCCGGAAATCGAACCCACGAGACTCTTCTGATTACGTAAACTAGACTCACTAGAATTAGTGACTAACACGATTAAACTATTTTTATATTTTGAGAGGGGGTTTTCTAATATCCTAAATTGCAATTGATTAAAGACTAACTAATTAACCGAACTAAGACGCAACTTGGAACTTGGATTTTTCTCAGATGATGATATAGTGACTACGTACCTAGGTTGGAATCCTACACGATAATGATTAGTTTCTATTGAACACCTAGACCTACTTGATTCATGAATATAACTCTTATGGTATATTGGCCAATTACCATAAAAATCAAAAGCACAATTGGTTATGATGTGAAGATAATAAACATGAAATCAGGCAAGTACAGATATGCATATATATCAATCAAAGTTACTAAGTCTTTACTTCATTAATAATCCATAAACAATGTCTAAAACCAATAAAAATCACAATTTTATCATGTGTTCATCCTTCCTAGTTAGTTGTTAAGGTAACTAGCCAAGAATCATTGTGGGAAGAAGAAGAAAAATCATAAAACAAGTGCCAAACATACTTTTAATGAGAAAAGTATAGAAAATTAGAAAAATCAGAAGACAGAACCCGTAATCTTCAATCCTAGATCTTCGTATCTTTACCCATGATGAAAACGTCCTTCGGAATCTTCAAATCTCTGATTATTAAGCTCCAATTCCGTCCAAAGAAACTCTAAGTTTGTCTAGGGTTATGAGTTCTTTTATTATGATCATTATATATATAAGTTATAACATAACCCTGACAAATTTACGAAACAATCTGCGAAATAAGGATCATGGTCGCGCGACGCGACCATGTTAAAGTCAACAACAGTCAATTTACCCTCTGATGTGTTGGTAAACACACCATGTTTATGTGTTAGTTTTGTATATTATTTAGTTAGTTTTAGTGTTTTAGAGCGTGTTCAGCTATACTTAGTGTAAAAGAGCTTTGTAGATAGTTATGTGTTAAATGAGAGCATTCTCATCCAAACCACCAAAATCTTTGTGGGGGTTTTTTAAATATAAGAAGTATAAAAAGTGGTTGTGAGTGGAGGAGAGAGAAAATGTTACTGTTCATCTGTATATTTGGGGGGACACTGTTCATCCCCTATACTTTTTTAATATATATTGAAAGTGGTTGTGAGTGAAGAAGAGAGAAAATGTAATATATATTGAAAAGGAGAGAGAAAAAATATTTGTTTTTAGTGGAAATATATTGATATAGGAGTTGTTTTTTAGTGGAATGTATGTATATTTTTAGTGGATTGGATGTGAATGCTCTGAGTGGATGAAACGAGCTAAAATGATTATATTAAATTGACCATAAGATAAGAAGAAATATTAATAATTAAACATGGTTAGATTTAAAAGTTGATATTAGCCAAACGTAATATTTATAATTTAATATTTCATGAAACAACTTAAATGAAAATAAATGAAGACTTTGTATGTTGAGTTATAAAAGACAATTAAATAGGATTGTGATGTTTTTGCAAGAACTTCAAGTCAAGTGACTCCATTGCTAAATTAAAGGGTTTGGAGTTTTACAAATTATACATTGATAATTGGGTTTCTAAAGCATTAAGTGGGCTGAAGTTTTATTTGGGCCATACTTTCACAATGGAACGGGGAAAGTTGGTGTAGTAGGGAAATAAAGGAAGGCTTTTTCACACAACCAAAGTATATATATTTTCGGGGGAACGAAAGTTAATGGATGCAATTTTTTAGACGACAGTTTTGGGGGAAGTGGGACGCACAGAAGGCAGCCGCCTTTTGGCGGTTGTACATGGTTCAAGCATGAGCGGCTAGTTGGCTTTCTTCAAGCATACGGTTCGTAGGGTTTGACACTTTTCTCAGTTTTATTTATATTTGGATTTGTTTTTGACATTGACAACGTCGTATAAACAATTTAATATGTTGGTTTATTTAAACTATTTGCATGTGTTTTGAGTTCTTTCTTTATAAGTTGTTCAGTTGATGACAAAACCTAGTAGCTCGTTGAGTGACATAGAGTAGGTTTTCTCTTGTGACTTTCCTTAGATGACTAATTTCTAGATTTTCACATTAAATTTTGTTTTTCTGATTCTTATAAACTAGTAAATCTTGATCACTTGTGTTGATTTTGTGAAACGTTTTGTTAGGATCGGAGGCTACTCATGATTGTGTTAGTTTGTATAACTTAGACAAATCAATAGAAATGAACAGAGTTTAAGTGCAGCGGAAATGAACAACAAACTTTGTAAACACAATCATAAAGGGAAATAGATTTGATAAACACATGAATTGCATCAGTCGAAAGATTACAAAGTAAATCAAAAGATTACAAAGCATGCTTACAAACAAAACTCCCCCTCAGCCTGATTCTCCAATGGTTGATTGCACAAGATGAAAGGATTGGACTAGAGGAGAAGAACTCGCTCAGTCAATCCAATGTAACAGTACAAAGTACTGCTCCATTTATAGGCAAACCAAATCACTGAAGCATCTCAGCTGACGTCACCATGAAAGCGACATCTAACAGCCTAACAACCTGTAACCACTGATCCTATACAAACACTGCTAATCTTAACCACTGATTCTTCATAAGACAAGTAATACACTAAACTACTGCTATCTTCTTCTATCAGTGCTTTCCTCAAAGTTGATCAGTCCTTGAGTGGGCAGTGCTTTGCCATCAGTAGATTGAACCAGCAGTGTTTACTTCTTCAGGGCTATATCAGCAGTTTAAAGGGTAGCAGCAGTTGTATACGGACAGTGGATAGCGAACCATCAGTTGTTATAATCACTTTAAGGGGAAAGTCTAATGTAAACAGCTGCTTATTGTGAATCCACTGTTGTGATCCGGTTTTGGCTTTAATTATCTGTTCCTCTGGTAGGGTTCAATCCCAACAATCTCCCCTAGAACAGATAATGCCAAAACCCTTCATTATTCCGGGTTTTTATTTTCTCATCAGAAGTTCCTTAGATTGTCTTTTAAATTCTGCTTCAAAGTCCTTGGAACTTGAGTCATCCTCATCCCTGCACAGTGTAAGTTCAAGGAGATCTTGTAGATCTTCAACACCAAGGCTTAGTGCTTGTTTCCTTGATATGTACTTCACCTCTCCATTGGATCTGAACAGGGTCAATACATGGGTCTTTTGATCAGACATCCATTTTAGTATTTTTGAACCCAATGGGTTTCTTGGGATAGGTTTATTTACTGATGAGTTAGGAGATTTTGGGCTTGTAAAGATTTGTGAAGCAGTATCCTGAGCTTTTGCTAGTTCAGAATTTTCAGACATTTGTTTGAAAGCCTTTTCTATGACTTCATTTGCTGTAGCTATATCTTCTGCAACTTCTTTTTCAATCTGCTCTTGTCTCTTTGGTTGATCTAGCTCAATGTCTGAAATATCTGCTGATGTGTTTGATGATGATGATTTGTTCAAAACCTTTTTGGCAAGGTCCTGAAGTTTTGCTGATCTATCTTCATCTAAGGCCATTTTATTGATGGCTTCTTTAAAGTACTCAGCTTCTTTTTCTTTTTCTTCTTCATTGGTCAGTTGTTTCCTCTTTTCTTGGTTTATCACAATGATAGAGGTATCTGCTGATGTGAACAGTGGTTTAGGATCAATGAACTATTTTGGCTCTTTGTGTTCAGGCTTCTTTGGTGAATTTGGATTTGTCACTTTTCTTCTTTTCAGCCTTTCATAAGCCTCATCTGTATACTGCTTTGTCCATTTTGCTATGGCTTTAGCAGTATCCACCTTTGCATCCACCAACTCCTGCTTCTTTCTTTTGTACTCAACAATGAGCTTTTTTGTGTTTACTCCAGTTTGGAGCTTTCCTCTTCTTTCTTTGATCATTTTTTATTCTTTCAATTCTGTTTGCCTCATGCTTTAATGCAACTATTGGCCATTCTTCGAAATGTTTTTCTTCAGCTGGATATAATTTTTCTTTCATGATGTAAGCAAGATATTATTTTCTCATTTCTTTTCGTAGATCTATTTTGGGTGGTAAATTTGCCATTTCTTTGCTCAGATCCCTTGCATAGTCTTCCATCTGTTTGACTTTGGTGAGCAAAAATTCCATTCTTTCATAAATGGCTTTGTCACTTTGATCTTCACATTCAAGTTTGGCTCTTATCTTAGCCTGCCTTGCTTTGAGCTTGAGATATTCATCCATATTTTATGGGATTATGAAGCCTATGAGAGAAGGAAATCTTCTTTTTGAAGGATCATCCTCAGTGTAGAATTGTCTCATCTCATTTTTTACAGCTTCAGGTTCCAGTGGATATTTTGCAGCAATAGGATCATATTTGTCTTCATCTGACTGAGTTGTTATTCTTTTTCTGGTGTAAGTTTTCTCTAGTGACGGAATGCTTTTGGGTGATTTGTTGATTGGAGTGAAGATGGCTTGAAGTGAAGTGAAGGTAGTGGTGGATGGTGGCTGACTAACAGGTGTTGAAACAACTGGTGTTTCAACCTCTGTTGTCATTACAACTACTGATGTGTCAGTAGATGTCTTCTGCTTTTGAACAGGGGTTGAAGGTGGTGAAGTTGTTTTTGGTGGTGGTGATGGAGAACCATCATCAGGAATGAAAATCCTTCTCCTTTTTATTGTAGGAGAGGCTGATGATGTCTTGGGTGGATCAGTGGTGGAAAGTGTCTGACTAACAGGTGTTGAAACAACTGGTGTTTCAACCACTGTTGTCATTACAACAGATGTTGTAACATCTGTTATCTTCTGCTTTATGGCAGGAGGGAATGGTGGTGATGTGATTATAGATGATGATGGTGGTAGGGCAGTGGTTGTGGTGGTGTGTGGTGAAGTAGTATGTGTTGATATGGCAGCTTTAGTCTGGCTATCTTTTTCCGGTTCAATATAAACACCATCCTCAATTTCCTTCTTCTTCCACTTGATTTTCTCCCCCTTTTTGGCATTATTTGGGAAGGGGTTATTCATGAAGAGGATAGTGGGAGGAACTTTTCCGGTGGTGCTTTGTATATGAGCCTTGATAGCTTTGATGTCTGCTTGAGTATCTTTAAATCTTGACTCCACCATGTTTGTCAGCATTTGTACATGTATTGCATGCTGCTGATCAGCCATTTGTTTTTGTTTTTCAAGCAGGGGTTGAAATACATTCCATAGCCCATTTGCAGCAGGTGCAGTTTGTGCAGGTGCTTGAGCAGGAACAGCAGTGGATTGTGCTTTTTGAGCTTTTAACAACTGTTGCACCATATCCTTTATTTCAGCAACCGATGTTTCAAGATTTTCAATTATGTCCGTCAATTCCTGATATTTTAAATCATCACCCAAGTTAATGGGATCATTTGATTCCCCACCAGCAGTGGTTGTACCAATGTGTGACTTAGGAACTGAGTCCCAAAAATTACCCATTGATGCCCATTTTTCTTGGTTTTGGGGTCTTCTCTCTTCAACACTTGATAACCTTTTGAGGGTACCAGTGGTTAAAACAAACTCACTGGTGGTTACCAGAGGTGCTATAGAAGAAATTGCCTTCAAGGGAGTCTTACTAATGAAACAACTGTCCATATGTAGATCTGTTGATCCATCACTTGTAGTTGCTGCTCCACTTGAACTACCACCAAGAGTTACTTGTAACTCAAGGGGTGTAACCTCCTCAGTTGTTGCTGGGATAGCAGGGGTAGTAGCATCAGACCCAGTCACTTGTGGGAGTGTACTCTCAGTGATAGGTGATAGAGAGGAACTGGTTTGTGTCTGAGCTATAGCAACTGCATGCAACAAGGGTATTATGGATTGTGATAATATGATTGGTGAGGGTATGGGTGTTGAAAGAGACATGTCCTTGGGATCAGGATTGAGGAAGATGGAACCAATTGGATCCAGAACTTCATAATGTGGGGTCCCTGTGCTTACAACCTGATCCTTTTGTGAGGATGCAGGAGGAGTTTGAGGCAATGGTGGAGATCTTTCTTCCAACTGCTGTGAGGAAGTAGCAGCAGCAGTTGTTAGTGACATTTGTGTTGTCACTGGCATTGGCTCTGGGATCTCATCTTCCAGAGTTGCCTTTGTTTTTGGTTTGGGGGGCTTTTTGGATGTTTTCTTTTTGGTCTTTTTGGTAATGACAGGTGTGGGTTTCAAGGCAGTGGTTGTGCTGCAATGATCACCTGGAGCAGTTGGCTCAGCAGCAGATACCTGAGGAGCAGTGGTAACTGCTAAATTCTGCTCAGGCACCTCTGCTTTTGTTTTTAAAGGTGTTAACATTCTAGTGAATGTTTCAGGTGTTAAACCTTTTATTTGAAAAGAGTAAACTACAAGTTTTGTCCTTTATGTATGTCCCAAATTGCAGGCGCTGTCCTTTGTCTTTAAAATTGCTGAGTTTTGTCCTTAATGTTTGCAAATCTTGCACGTTATGTCCTTTAGGCCAAACCCAGTTAGATTTTTTGGTTAAATCTACTCACCAAAGGGTATTTTTGTCTTTTTACATATATATTTAGTATTATTATTTAAAAAATTAAAATAAAATATATTTAAAAAATACTATTATTATTATTACTATTATTTATATACATATATATATATATATATATATATATCAGATTTTCACTCTGGTCAACCACCTCTACACCTCCCTCTCTCTCTCTACCACCATCAACCACCATCCACCACCGCAACCACCATCCCCACCCCTGAAACCATCATCCCCACCCCTGCAACCACCGCCCCCACCCCACCTACCACCACTGCCCCTATCGTTCAGGACCGGGACCGCCACCGGAATCAAGATGCGTCTACGTCAACGGCGGCGTCTTCGTACGGCGTCTACATCAAGCGAATCAAACCGTCCAGAAACCCTAGGTGAAGATGCGTCTACGTCAACGGCGGCGTCTTCGTACGGTGGAGGTGAGAGTTTCTTCCTTCGATTTTGCAGCCTGGAGATAGAGAGAGAGAGAGAGTAAACGAAGAGTGAAGATCGGAGAGGGTAAACGGTGGTTGGAGTCAAAAGAGGGGAAGTGATTGCTGATTTGGGTTGTGATACACAGAGAGGGTTGTTTAGCAATACACGTTGTTTAGTCAGCGGGCAAGACATAGACCAATTAGTAAACAATCACTTGAAGATCCAGCGGTTATCCATCCGGTTTAGCCTTTCGAAGAACATAATTCCCAAATGAAGGTGTACTAAATATGCATATAATTTTACACTGAATGTATACATCTCTTATCACTGATTTGATTTACAGAGAGGGTTGTGATGGTGGATGGGGTAGTGGTTGCTGATTTGGGTTGATTGCAAGGTTAGGGTTCCGGTGGGGATGGGGTAGTGGTTGCAAATTAGTAATTGAAGAATGTTTTTAGTTTTTGGTGATGGTGGATCGAAGGGGTGAATGTTGATGGTGATGTTGGAGACAGTGAAGTGAGTGGTGATGGTCGGTCAGGCGATGGTGGAGATGGTGGGTGGTCGGTGGCAGGTGAGGGTGGGAGCTGGTGGTGGTCGGCGGCAGGTGAGGGTGGAAGGTGGTGGCGGCAGGTGATTGGTTATGTTTTATTTGTTCTCTAAAAATCATTTATAAATTAGGATGTGAAAAGACAATGCTACCCTCATGTGCCTTGCACATGACCAAATTTAACCAAAAAATCTAACTGAGTTTGCCATAAAGGACGTAACGTGCAAGATTTGCAAACATTAAGGACAAAACTCATCAATTTTAAAGACAAAGGACAGCGCCTGCAATTTGGGACATACATAAAGGACAAAACTTGTAATTCACTCATTTGAAAATAAACACCTTGTTTGAGCAGATTTTCATTTTCTTTTCCAAATTTTTGTTTAAAATAGTAGCTTAGAAACCTTGGAAAAAGTAGAAATTCTTTGCTATCTACATTTTTCACCAAATCATCAAAGATCTCCTGGGAATAGTTATAATTTTCATTATGTAAAATGGCATAGCCCAGACATTGGATCTTTAATGGTATTTCATTAAAAGCAGTTGTTTTATTTGAAACACACATCAAGAGAGTGTGAAATAAAAACCTAGGTGCAGAAGGGAAGAAACCTTTTTGTAAGGTATCCCTTTTTGTTTGTTCTGCATACCCCCTTCCCAGAAAATCAGTTTTCAACTCGCTTTTAGAAAAAGAAGTTTTACCTTTCTGATCATCAAGCTTAAAGACTTCTGAGATTGATTGTGGAGTAATTTGAATCGCTTTACCCTGTATAGAGGAGTTGATGGCTATGACTTTATCGTCTTGTTTTTCAAGAGTAGCATTTTTCCAAAACTCTCTCTGGGTTTGTTGGTAGATTGAAGCATCTGCTGTTAGCAAAGTTTTATACTTTGATGCAGTCATGATGTCGATGATGGAATCGAAGGTGTTGTTGTTGGTGGGTTTTGTGAGTAGACCCAAGTAGTTGTGAGGAGATTTGTACGGGATTTCAATGGGTTCAGCGGCCGTTTGAGCGACCTCTTTGGAAGATGATGAGGATTTTGGCTTTGATTTTGATTTTGATTTTGATTTCGTCATTTTGATGAAGAAAGACGAAAAATGATTTGAAATGGAGGTTGGAAACCGCTTTGAGAAGAGAATTTTTAGAATTCAATTCGACAGTGTAAAACCCTGTTTGGGGTTTTGATCAGGGTTTTATTTAGGGAAAAAGTAACTGCTGATGTGGCAGCGGTTACAAAGATCTGAAGGCTAAAAACTGACCACGTGTCAACCGCTGATGAAGAGATGAATTATGGAGGACAGTTGTTTTGGAGAACCACTGATGAAGCAAATATCAGTGGTTGCAACGGTAACAATATGAAAGAAGTGGGTGATTTTTACTATCAGTGGATAGCATATAAGTGGATAAGACACTGATTTTGAGCATCGGTGCTTGCCAAGAAAATGAAGGATCAGTGGTTGACTTTCAGCAGTGGACAGTAGTTAGGAAACAGACTTTTGAACAACACAGTGTTTAGGGGTAAGGTAATGGTAAGGATTTGAAAGACTAGTATATCAGCAACTGTAATTTCACCAGTGGATAAGCTTTTGACAAATATTTGAGCATCTGTTATCCTCATGATAGGAATTATTTTATGTTGTGAAAACACAATATCATCTCTAACATCTGTTGATGTTGATTCTGAAATGTCTGCAAAATTGCTATCCTCAACAAAATACATTTAAGATGCCAATTTTCAAGTTCAACATGTCAGCAGCTTTTATGAGAATTTGCATTCAAGGTTTTGCCACATGTCAATTACAGGTTTTGAAACTTTTATAGATTCCTGACAGTGGTTTAGTATCCCAGTGTTTTAAAATCTGTTAGCAATCAATCTTTGATCAGTGTTAAAACCAAACTTGAATTTGACATGACCTTGACCTTGACACATACACCATTTCCTTTTGATCCATTTTCGAGGATAATATCACAAAAAAAATAAAAATAAATAAAGGTTCTATATCCTGTCAGGAGATTGAAACTTTTACTATCAAAAACCAGTAAAAGTACAAAATATATTATTCTTAAAGAAAAATAAAGAATAATATATGTCACACCCCCAAAATCCACCACGCGGAGTATCACCGCTTGGAGGCGTGACGTGACCAGGATCGAGCCACCCATCATATTGAACAACACAATTAAGTAATTAAAACCAACCAGAATACGATTGGTGACCAAAAGACAGTAAACCGACTTTAGGTTAACAGCGGAAGCAAAAACCGTAAGTTCAAAACATAAGTTCCATAGTTCATAAGTTTAAAGTCCAAAACGTAGGTTTAATAAGTTCATAAGGATTTAAATATTAAGCACGGAACATAACAGTCTGTATCCCACAACGACCTTCTCCTCGCGCAAGCTCCATAGCACCTAACGACCTGCAAAGCATGTAATAACGAGTCAACAACAAAGTTGAGTGAGTTCACGGTTGGTTGTCCAATTTTAGAGTTGTTTCCAAAAATGTAGTTTAATCTTAATCAGCTATATAGCCGTGGGGGTCACCCCATAGTTCAAAAACGTTTATTAGTTAACCATCCCATGTTCACCTTCCCTGGCTATCTAGCCCGGCACTCCGGCCGTGGGGAGCTACCCCATTATTTTAAACTACCAGACTCGTTTATCATATCGACTACTAACAAAAATCAATTGTGCCCTAGCGTCGGTGTTCTATCACCACAGACGTGCCATAGTCCATTAGTACACACCTGTCCAACTGGCACGGTGTGAGGTTTGTTAAACCTAATAGCGCTATTAACTAATGACCCGCTCGCCATAGCCTCGGAGATTAGTTCGATACAAAAAGGGAGGGACTTCGCTGATAGAGTTCTAGTCCAGTAAGTCTAATCCGTCCCAACAGGACGAGGAATTTACATTCCTGAACACATCCCAAAGGACGAGGAATCCCTATTCCTGAACCCATTCCCATTCCCACCGGGAATTACCATGCTTTGTAGAAAAGTGTGAACTCACCTCGGTTGCTCGGTTTGACTCTCACAAATAGCTAACAAGCAAGGTTGGTCAATCACGTCCTAGTATGATTACCAGGTAGTCATTTAGTGGTTTCTAATAGAGCACAAAGTTTCTACACGTATCTATCACATAACATGCATCACTTTAACGGTTTATGCCCATATAAGTTTCCCATCCATTCCTCACTCATAAACAAACATACGATAATGCACATAACACATATAACATGTTATATCATTCACAGATAACCTACCCGACATTTAGACATGCAAATCAAAACTTATGTCATTTCAGCATTAATATTCAAAACCGGCCTGTTTTTGGACATTTTAATAAAATAGTTAACTTATTCCAAAAATTCCCAAATTTTTACAGAATGCCTTAAACGATCCAAATATTATTGTGTAAAAATATCGGGGTCCAGTTCATTACCAATATTTTATAAAAAATTCATTTTCCGGACCGAACTCAGATTTATCTTTTTTTGACCACAGCCCACGGAATAATTTATTTAAAATTCATCGAGAGTCCGATTTACGAAATTCCAGTGAGAGAATTACAAATATATCGGTGGTCATCTACATACAAGTTTCATGATCTAAATCTACACAGAACTCAAGTTATGACAGAAAACAAAACGCATATTTTCAGCAGAAAAATGCAGCTCTAGCTGCTGTTACGAAATGACGCTTTAATAATAGTAAACGGAGTCCAAAATTTATGATTCCGGTGCCATTAGAACTGTATTTCATAATACCTAAACCTAGAATTTCAGAAAATACATTTTTCGTTAAGTTACGGTTCTGTTACAGCCAACTGAAGTTGGCTGTAAAGCTTGGACAGATTCTGTTTTTAGTCTTTAGCTTTCTAGTTTGTGTTCGATTGATTCCGTTAATCATGTTTAGTGATCACAACAACATCAAACATCAATATTAACCAACGAATCATCAGATAATCAACAAGAATCATAACAACACAAGATCTACATGATTTACACACATAACTTCTCTTTATCCACACTTTAACACATTATGTTCAAGACTTGTTCATGAGCTTTAAAGTTTGTTAACTTTTTTATCATTCTAACATCTATTAACCACTAAAATCAAGAACAAGATGGTGATTGGAAGCACTTACTACTAGCACAAGGCTAGGGAAGAAACAAGACATAAAAGTGGTGGATAAAAGGAAATGAGAGTGGTTCTTGAACTTCCGAAAGCACCGGGCTTGTTTGTAGGACTCCTTGCTCCTTTGGATGTATGAAAAATGGTTGAAAAATGGTGGATGATGGTGGTAGTATGGTGAGGGGGTGGCAGCCGTAGGTAGTGAGGAGGGGAGAGGAGAGCTTTGTTGATGTTGGGTTTAGAAGTAAGAGAGTGGTTGTCTAATGTGCTTATTTATAACCCAAAACCTTCATTAACCAACATGTAACTTGTCCCTCATTGTCCAACATTAACAATAAAATAATCAAAAGGATGGTGGGTGTGTCCCCCACACCATGACCGTTTAGTAGGGGGGTAGGGTTGGGGTGTAATGTTATGGTTACTTATCTAGTTGGTTTTCAAAGTGTTTAGTTAGGACATTATTATGGGTTATCTAATATAAAGGCTGTTAGGGTGTTCGGGGACCCTAACTAGCTTAGAAAAATATGAAAAATGCTTCTAGCATTATTTTAGTGTTCCGGGTAAAGTCCGGTTGTTCGGTTCGGTGTTGTTCCGTTAAAGTGCTTAATTAATCCGTAAGGTGTCTTTTATATATGTTTTTATAACACTTTTAATTTCGAACACTTAGGAAATCATAACGGACAATTTGGTGACTTTTCTGTACATTACTAGTATGTTAACAAATACATGTAAGTATAACACAGATATCAGGAAGCAGTTAAATGATTCAGCACAGTCATTAAGCACTTTAATTATCATTAATAAATTGTACGGAATACATGTAATTTGAGGGTTGTCACATTCTCCCCCTGTTAAGAGAATTTCGTCCCAAAATTTAGCGCGTGGTTACTGAGGAAGCTAGTTGAGTTGCGTTGGTTTCCTGGTTTTCCTGGGGTGTCACATCATCCCCCCGTTGATTTGGAATTTCGTCCCGAAATTCTGCAGTAGCTTCATCCTCAGTAGTGGTTGCATTTTTCTTAAACAGCTGGGGATACTTGAGTTTCATTTGGTCTTCTCGTTCCCAGGTATACTCTGGGCCACGACGGGCATTCCAACGAACTCGGACGAGAGGTATCCTGGTGCGTTTGAGAATCTTAACATCTTGATTAGTAATCTCTACTGGTTCCTCGACGAATCGCAGCTGGTCGTCGATAGTGAGCTCCTTTAAGGGAACTATGAGAGTCTCATCCGACGGACACTTCTTCAGATTCGACACATGGAATACGTTGTGAACTCCGCTAAGTTCTTCGGGTAGATTCAACCTGTAGGCTACCTTGCCAATCTTCTCAATGATTTCGAATGGTCCGACATAACGCGGGTTGAGTTTGCCTCATTTGCCAAAGCGGACTACACCTTTCCAAGGTGAGACTTTGAGTAGCACTCGATCCCCAACCTAGAACTCGAGTGGTTTTCTTCCCTTATCAGCATAGCTTTTCTGACGGTCACGAGCTCCCGCCATTCGCTGTCGTATCTGAGCAATCTTCTCAGTCGTGTCTACCACGAGTTCTGGGCCTGTGATTTGGCTGTCACCAACTTCTGCCCAACAAAGAGGTGATCGGCACTTCCGTCTGTACAATGCCTCGAACGGAGCAGCCTGGATGCTGGTGTGGTAACTGTTGTTATACGAAAACTCCACTAGCGGGAGGTGCTTTTCCCAGCCATTTTCGAAGTCGATTACACATGCCCTAAGCATGTCTTCAAGGGTTTGGATGGTGCGTTCAGATTTCCCATCCGTCTGTGGGTGATAAGCGGTGCTCATATCTAAACGTGAGCCAAAAGACTTGTACATTGCTTGCCACAGTTCAGAAGTAAAACGCGCGTCACGATCAGAAATGATGGAGGTTGGCACTCCGTGCCTTGCCACCACTTCCTTTAGGTAAATGTCTGCAAGAGTAGAAAACTTATCTGTTTCTTTAATAGCCAGAAAATGTGCAGACTTGGTCAGTCGATCTACGATCACCCAAATGGTATCGTTTCCGCGTTGAGATCTAGGCAGGCCAGTAACGAAATCCATGGAAATTTGCTCCCATTTCCATTTAGGTATCTCTGGTTGTTGAAGTAGGCCTGATGGTTTCTGATATTCAGTCTTGACTCTCGTGCAAGTCAAGCACTTACTGACGTAGGTTGCTATGTGGGCTTTCATGCTAGGGCACCAGTATGTTGTCTTTAGGTCGTGGTACATCTTATCCGAACCAGGATGTACCGAATAATGAGACTTATGTGCTTCGTCCATCATAAGCTCGCGTAATCCCCCATAAAGTGGAACCCAGATGCGTCCGTTAACATAGTAGGCATCATCTTCCTTTTGTTCTAGCCGCTGCCTTGATCCTCGTAAGGACTCAGCCCTGATGTTCTCTGCTTTCAATGCTTCAACCTGAGCATCGGGAATCTGAGCAGGAAGGTTAGATTGGATGGTAAGCTGTAACGCACGTACACGCTTAGGTAGAGCATCCTTTCGACTGAGGGCGTCGGCCACAACATTGGCCTTTCCCGGATGGTACTTGATCGCACATTCATAATCGTTCAAGAGCTCGACCCATCGGCGTTGTCGCTTGTTTAACTCCTTTTGCTTGAAGATATGCTCGAGACTCCTGTGATCGGTGTAAATGGTGCACTTGGTACCGTACAGGTAATGTCTCCATATCTTAAGTGCGAAAATAGCTGCGCCCAGTTCCAAGTCGTGTGTAGTGTAGTTCCTTTCGTGAACCTTATGTTGGCGTGACGCATAGGCAATGACATTGTCACGTTGCATCAACACGCAACCAAGTCCTTGGATTGAAGCGTCGCAATAAACCACAAAATCTTCTATGCCTTCAGGCAATGAGAGGATAGGCGCGCTACAAAGTCTATCTTTTAGGTGTTGAAATGCGGACTCCTGTGCATCACCCCAACGATAGATGACACCCTTCTGAGTCAGTGAAGTGAGAGGTTGCGCAATCTTTGAGAAATCCTTGATAAACCTTTTGTAATATCTTGCCAAACCCAAGAATTGGCGGATTTCTGTTGGTGTACGGGGTGCAGGCCGGTTCTTGATTGAGTCAACCTTGGATGGATCAACATGAATTCCATTCCAATTTACCACATGGCCTAGAAATTGGACTTCGCGAAGCCAGAAGTCACATTTCGAAAACTTGGCATACAACTGTTCTTTTCGAAGAAGTTCCAGCATAAGTCGTAGATGCTGCTCGTGTTCCTCTTGACTCTTCGAATAGATCAGGATATCGTCGATGAATACAATGACAAACTTATCCAGGTAAGGCTTACACACTCGGTTCATGAGATCCATGAAGACCGCTGGTGCATTCGTCAATCCGAAAGGCATAACCAGAAACTCATAATGGCCGTAGCGAGTTCTGAATGCTGTTTTGGAGACGTCCTCATCTCGGACTCTCAGCTGATGGTATCCCGACCTCAAATCAATTTTAGAGTAATAGCTCGACCCTTGCAACTGGTCGAACAAGTCGTCAATACGTGGAAGAGGATAACGATTCTTCACGGTCACCTTGTTGAGTTCGCGGTAGTCAATACACATTCTAAAGGTACCGTCTTTCTTCTTCACAAACAGGACTGGAGCTCCTCAGGGCGAAGAGCTAGGACGTATAAAACTCTTCTCCAAGAGTTCTTGTAATTGCGTGGACAGTTCTTCAAGTTCTGACGGAGCTAGTTGGTAAGGTGCTCGAGCTATGGGCGCTGCTCCAGGAGCTAGCTCGATTTGAAACTCAACTTGGCTATGAGGCGGACGACCAGGTAATTCCTCGGGAAATACCTCGGGAAAGTCGCGTACAGTAGGTATGTCTCCTATCGTCCTTTCTTCCGCGGGTGAATCAGAAACGAGGGCTAGAATAGCGGTGTGGCCCTTTCGCAGACACTTCTGGGCCTTAAGGAAAGAGATGATACCCACAACAGCACCACCCTTGTCGTCACGAATCGCGAGGGGTTCTTTACCAGAACGAGGGATGCGGACGATTTTCTCGTTGCAAACAATCTCCGCTTGATGATGAGATAGCCAATCCATCCCAATAACGACATCGAAACTACCAAGTACGATAGAAATAAGATTGATAGAGAAGGTCTGACCAGCTAAGACGAGGTTACAACCTTTAACTACGTGTGTGGCTTCAATACTTTCACCATTAGCTAGTTCTACAACATGTTTGGTGTTTTTAAGGGTAATGGGGTACGCTTAAGCACCTGACTAACCCTTAGGAACACATATTTAACATCGGCACCCGAATCATCTAAAATAGAAACAAAGAAATTGTCTGGTAGGAACTTACCCGCCATAACGTTGGGGTTGTTCCTCTCTTCCTCTTGTCCATTCAGGAACTCATGCTCACCAGTCCTGCGGCTGTCCTTATTGTCTCCGCTATTGTTCTCGTTGCCCTGGTTGCTGCTCGGATTTTGATTCTGATTCAGCTGTGGACAGTGCCTCTTGAAGTGACCCTCAGCACTGCACTGGAAGCATCCCTTATTACCCTGCTGATGTTGCTGTTGGTTCTGTGGAGCTGGTTATTGTTGTTGGCGATTCTGATTCGCAGGACGTGGGCTCCTGCAATCCTTGGTTTCATGACCCAGCTTGTTACACCTCAGACAGCGACCCTTGAGGCACCGCCCGCTATGATGCTTGTTGCACCGGTTGCACTTAGGGTGGTTCCCTCGGTATCCACCCTGTCCTTGACTACCAGAAGATTGCTGACCAGAACTCTGATTTCATCAGTCTTTCTCTGCTGAGACTGAACTGAGGTAGAACCCTTGTCCAAGTTTCCATCCCACTTGCGCTTGTTGTTACTGGGAGAATCGGTAGTAATAGCGTTAATACGCTTAGGCAGCTTGCCCTTTTCTACCGCCTGATCGGTGAGCTGGTGTGCCAAATGAATGACTTGCTGGATTGTGGGAAGGTTGGCCGCACTTACAGACCCTTGGATTTCCGGGACTAAGCCTCTGAGGTATAGCTTGATTCGCCTAGATATGGGTTGTGACATGTTAGGACATACGGCAGCCAAGTCGTTGGACCTCTTTGTGTATGCCTCAATCTCTGATCCTTCCATCTTTAAACTATAATACTCTATCTCAAGTTTCAGAAGGTCGTCCAGGTGGCATAACTCTTCCTTAATCCAATCCTTGAAGTCGCTCCAGAGGATGGCATTCGCGTCTGCCAACCCGAGCATCTGAACTTGTGCGCTCCACCAAGAATACGCTTTCCCCTGCAACATGCCAGTAGCGTACTCTACTCGTTTGCTGGTAGGGCTTTTACTCTCTTTGAATGTATATTCGATTCTCCGGATCCAGTGTAGAAGGCCAATTGTCCCCTCAGTGCCGTCGAAAGTGGGAGGTTTGCATTCCAGGAACGCCTTGAAGGTGCCTATGTGTGTTTGAGGGTGCATGGGTTGACTCCCTGTTTGGGTTGCTAAGGCTTCAGCAATCCGTTCGTTGATCAAGGTCGTCAGCTGACCCTGGGTCATGTCGAGACGTCCACTCATGATCTTCACATCAAAGGGACACACGTAAGAAAGGTGTCGCAAGTGCATAAGTGTGGAGTGACAGAAAAGAGTAAGCACACAAGGTTCAAATAGCAGTTATCACATTAACTAATGCATACCATGAACAATGTATCATGTAACTAACAAGTAGGTAATATAAACATAACCATATCACCTAGGATGTTGAGTCTTGCACGTAGAGCGAAGCGTCGTTGTGGATCGTTGAGCACTGTACAGGTTATAGTCTGGTTTTATCGAAAAGCATTTCCCCTTTTCAAAACCAAGTTCACTATAACCAATGGCTCTGATACCAATCTGTCACACCCCCAAAATCCACCACGCGGAGTATCACCGCTTGGAGGCGTGACATGACCAGGATCGAGCCACCCATCACATTGAACAACACAATTAAGTAATTAAAACCAACCACAATACGATTGGTGATCAAAAGACAGTAAACCGACTTTAGGTTAACAGCGGAAGCATAAAACGTAAGTTCAAAACATAAGTTCCAAAGTTCATAAGTTTAAAGTCCAAAACGTAGGTTTAATAAGTTCATAAGGATTTAAATATTAAGCACGGAACATAACAGTCCGTATCCCACAACGACCTTCTCCTCGCGCAAGCTCCATAGCACCTAACGACCTGCAAAGCATGTAATAACGAGTCAACAACAAAGTTGAGTGAGTTCACGGTTGGTTGTCCAATTTTAGAGTTGTTTCCAAAAACGTAGTGTAATCTTAATCAGCTATCTAGCCGTGGGGGTCACCCCATAGTTCGAAAACGTTTATTAGTTAACCTTCCCATGTTCACCTTCCCTGGCTATCCAGCCCGACACTCCTGCCATGGGGAGCTACCCCATTATTTTAAACTACCAGACTCGTTTATCATATCGACTACTAACAAAAATCAATTGTGCCCTAGCGTCGGTGTTCTATCACCACCGACGTGCCATAGTCCATTAGTACACACCCGTCCAACTAGCACGGTGTGAGGTTTGTTAAACCTAATAGCGCTATTAACTAATGACCCGCTCGCCATAGCCTCGATGATTAAGTCGATACAAAAAGGGAGGGACTTCGCTGATAGAGTTCTAGTCCAGTAAGTCTAATCCGTCCCAACAGGACGAGGAATTTACATTCCTGAACACGTCCCAAAGGACGAGGAATCCCTATTCCTGAACCCATTCCCATTCCCACCGGGAATTACCATGCTTTGTAGAAAAGTGTGAACTCACCTCGGTTGCTCGGTTTGACTCTTACAAATAGCTAACAATCAAGGTTGGTCAATCACGTCCTAGTATGATTACCAGTTAGTCATTTAGTGGTTTCAAATAGAGCACAAAGTTCCTACACGTATCTATCACATAACATGCATCACTTTAACGGTTTATGCCCATATAAGTTTCCCACCCATTCCCCACTCATAAACAAACATACGATAATGCACATAACACATATAACATGTTATATCATTCACAGATAACCTACCCGACATTTAGACATGCAAATCACAACTTATGTCATTTCAGCATTACTATTCAAAACCGGGCTGTTTTCGGACATTTTAATAAAATAGTTAACTTATTCCAAAAATTCCCAAATTTCTACAGAATGTCTTAAACGATCCAAATATTAGTGTGTAAAAATATCGGGGTCCAGTTCATTACCAATATTTTATAAAAATTCATTTTCCGGACCGAACTCAGATTTATCTTTTTGTGACCGCAGCCCACGGAATAATTTATTTAAAATTCATCGAGAGTCCGATTTACGAAATTCCAGTGGGAGAATTACAAATACATCGGTGGTCATCTACAGTACAAGTTTAATGATCTAACTCTTCACAGAACTCGATTTATGATAGAAAACAAAATGCATATTTTCAGCAGAAAAATGCAGCTCTAGCTGCTGTTACGAAATGGCGCTTTAATAATAGTAAACGGAGTCTAAAAATTATGATTCCGGTGCCATTAGAACCGTATTTCATAATACCTAAACCTAGGCTTCAGAAAATACATTTTTCGTTAAGTTACGGTTCTGTTACAGCCAATTGAAGTTGGCTGTAAAGCTTGGACAAATTCTGTTTTTAGTCTTTAGCTTTCTAGTTTGTGTTCGATTGATTCCGTTAATCATGTTTAGTGATCACAACAACATCAAACATCAATATTAACCAACAAATCATCAGATAATCAACAAGAATCATAACAACACAAGATCTACATGATTTACACACATAACTTCTCTTTATCCACACTTTAACACGTTATGTTCAAGACTTGTTCATGAGCTTTAAAGTTTCTTAACTTTTTATCATTCTAACATCTATTAACCACTAAAATCAAGAACAAGATGGTTATTGGAAGCACTTACTACTAGCACAAGGCTAGGGAAGAAACAAGACGTAAAAGTGGTGGATAAAAGGAAATGAGAGTGGTTCTTGAAGTTCCGAAAGCACCGGGCTTGTTTGTAGGACTCCTTGCTCCTTTGGATGTATGAAAAATGGTTGAACAATGGTGGATGATGGTGGTAGTATGGTGAGGGGGTGGCGGCCGTAGGTAGTGAGGAGGGGAGAGGAGAGCTTTGTTGATGTTGGGTTTGGAAGTAAGAGAGTGGTTGTCTAATGTGCTTATTTATAACCCAAAACCTTCATTAACCAACATGTAACTTGTCCCTCATTGTCCAACATTAACAATAAAATAATCAAAAGGATGGTGGGTGTGTCCCCCACACAATGACCGTTTAGTAGGGGGGGGGGAGGTAGGGTTGGGGTGTAATGTTATGGTTACTTATCTAGTTGGTTTTCAAAGTGTTTAGTTAGGACATTATTATGGGTTATCTAATATAAAGGGTGTTAGGGTGTTCGGGGACCCTAACTAGCTCAGAAAAATATGAACAATGCTTCTATCATTATTTTAGTGTTCCGGGTAAAGTCCGGTTGTTCGGTTCGGTGTTGTTCTGTTAAAGTGCTTAATTAATCCGTAATGTGTCTTTTATATATATTTTTATAACACTTTTAATTTCTAACACTTAGGAAATCATAACGGACTATTTGGTGACTTTTCTGTACATTACTAGTATGTTAACAAATACATGTAAGTATAACACCGATATCAGGAAACAGTTAAATGATTCAGCACAGTCATTAAGCACTTTAATTATCATTAATAAATTGTACGGAATACATGTAATTTGAGGGTTGTCACAATATATCCTGCCTTATTTGAGAAAATCCTTTTCCAGAAAAAATAATTAAAGGATTTTCTGAAAACAGCACCAAGAGGATCTGGTATATTTTCCAATAAAACTCATAATCATATCATTCTCAAGTTTATGAAAAATGGTCAGTGGTTTGACAACAGTGGTATGAAATTGTAAATACATTTTGACCACTGTTTGGTACCATTTTCTTGTCAGTTGATTGCAAAAATGAGGACACATGTACACATAAGTTTTTGAAAACCCTGTTATAGATTTTGTTACCATGTGATGATTCTGATAGCATGTCTAGTCCTCTTGTAAGTTTACTTACTGGGGATACTATTGTTACCTGAACTTCCCTGAACCAATGAATGCACACAGTTGCTTGTGCTTGATGACCATTGTTACCCCCAATTTTGACTCTTAAGTGTTTTACATTTATGCTCTTTTCTTTTGTCATCAAAAGTTTTGAGATAAACACACTTATTGAGTACTTGTGAATTTTCTTTTTCCCTTTTTACCCATCCCATCCATAAATAATGAAATACTCACTGGGAGTTTTTTTTTTGAAGTCCTTATTCCAGAATCATTTTGCAGCAATGATTTGAGAGATTTGGTCATTTCTGTACATACTTATGCCAAATTTCACATTACCCATGATCTGGACATTTTTACTAGCTATTTTTCTTAATGTATTCTTAACAGAGTTGATTTGGTCCTTTTCAACAGGATTCCCAACCTGTTTTTCAATACATAATATCTTGTAACTAAAGTTTTAATTTCCCCCTTTTTATGTAGACACGAACACTAATGTTTTATGAACATAGGTTTTTGTCGACCTGAGGTACATACTTTAGCTGCAAACATGATGGATACAACACAAAACTTCATAACAACAATTGAAATCAATTTTGTAAAAAGGATAATTGTACCACAGTTAACAGATATATTTTCAGATCTGAAACCTATAGGTGATTTATGTATGATATCACTTGTTGTGTGAATTCTGTGTGTCTTATGACATCTTGGTTGTTTTACAGAGTTTTTGAAAAGCAATTTTGAACGTGATTACTTGTTACTCTGTTTTTCAACTGAATACAATCAACCATAGTATCAATGAATTTTGAGCTGAACTGTTATGTCAAATTGATTGTTAGATCGAATTTGACTGTCCAAGCTCTGATACCAATTGTTAGGATCGGAGGCTACTCATGATTGTGTTAGTTTGTATAACTGAGACAAATCAATAGAAATGAATAGAGTTTAAGTGCAGCAGAAATGAACAACAAACTTTGTAAACACAATCATAAAGGGAAATAGATTTGATAAACACATGAATTGCATCAGTCGAAAGATTACAAAGTAAATCAAAAGATTACAAAGCATGCTTACAAACAAAACTCCCCCTCAGCCTGATTCTCCAATGGTTGATTGCACAAGATGAAAGGATTGGACTAGAGGAGAAGAACTCGCTCAGTCAATCCAATGTAACAGTACAGAGTACTGCTCCATTTATAGGCAAACCAAACCACTGAAGCATCTCAGCTGACGTCACCATGAAAGCGACGTCTAACAGCCTAACAACCTGTAACCACTGATCCTATACAAACACTGCTAATCTTAACCACTGATTCTTCATAAGACAAGTAATACACTAAACTACTGCTATCTTCTTCTATCAGTGCTTTCCTCAAAGTTGATCAGTCCTTGAGTGGGCAGTGCTTTGTCATCAGTAGATTGAACCAGCAGTGTTTACTTCTTCAGGGCTATATCAACAGTTTAAAGGGTAGCAACAGTTATATACGGACAGTGGATAGCGAACCATCAGTTGTTATAATCACTTTCAAGGGGAAAGTCTAATGTAAACAACTGCTTATTGTGAATCCACTATTGTGATCCGGTTTTGGCTTTAATTATATGTTCCTCTGGTAGGGTTCAATCCCAACATGTTTATTATATATGAATTGTTTATCAAGCGTATTAGCGATTTCCTTGCATCGTTAGCGGGTTGGTAAATTGGCGGGTAATTGGTATAAACAAACGGGTAATTAGGTTGTTATAGTGAGTTTTAAAAACTATCCCTAACAATTATTCAATATCATTAATTCAAATGTCATGTCTATGTGGTGTTATGAATTGGTAAACAAATTTTTGTTTTCAAATGGGTAATCGAGATTCCGGATAGGGGTTACTTCTTTTCAATCTGATAACTCTTTTCTTAGTTAATTAATTAGATAATCTACCTAAACACAATGCAAAAATTCCCCATGGATACCATACTTACGCTATCTACTTACTTTTGTTAGATTTTTGCATGACCTTAACGACAGTCATCAAAATGGCGCTGTTGGTGGGGAATCAGTGCGCTTAGTGTTAGCTAGTTGTCTTTCTTTAAACTAAAAAGAAAAATTAAAACAAAAAATCCAAAGATATTTTATTTCTTTTGTTTCCTTTGTTTAGTCCGGTATTACGCTCGGGTGTCTTGTTTGCGTTTGTACCGGTGAACTCTTTGAAACATGTATAGAGCTTGTCAACCCGAGTTTTGCTGAACGCAACCGCGAATGAAATGCTATACGGCCGCATTGAAACATTCATGAGGATCCTGTTGCTTTAACCAGGGGAGTATGTTCCAGTCTTTTGTACATATATTTTTCTTTTATTTTTGAGTCGCTTTTTTCCACATTAGGGATAATGTAGATTTTAAGTGTGGGGAGGGGCGATTAGTGTCTAAAAAGAAAAAAAATAGAAAATTTAAAAATATTCAAAAAAAAAAAGGAAATTTTTGAAAATGTCTTGCGAAAGTTTTGCAAAAAAATGGAAGATGATAGGTATAATCTGGTCGTTGGTTTTCAATATATATATATATATAGGGTAGGGATCCTGTACATTAATCTAGAAGTGTGAGAAATGTATTATAACACCATATAACACTATGTAACACTATATAACACAATATAACAATATATAACAATATACATCTATCATAGACATGCTATCAGACAAAATATAGTGTAATATTTGTTATATAGTGTTACATAGTGTTATATGGTGTTACATAGTGTTATACGGTATTTATATGGTGTTATATGGTGTTATATAGTGTTATATATAGTGTTATAAATCACTTTCACACTTCTGGATTAATGTACATGATACTCTACCTATATATATATTATATATATATATATATAGGGTAGTGTTCTAGAGTGAACAACCTCACAAGAGTGAACTGTGTGAACTCATCTGGACCCTTAATTTTCTTTTTAGTTGTTAAGGGTATGATTGTATTTTTATAAAAAAATTAGATTTAAATCATTATCTTAATAATTGAAATCAGTTACATATTTCCTATTTTAATTCCTTATTCATAATATCTTTCCTATTTTAAATTCATTATCCACAATATCTTTTATTTCAATTTTATTTTTTAGATTTTATCACCAGAATTCAAATTTTGATTTTTAATATCCATGTAATCTTCATATTTCAACGGTATACACATGTGTACTTGGATATAAATAGAACAGTACGTATGTGTACTTAGCATCGTACATGTGTGTATAGTAATTCACAAGTGTACATCAAACATTCAATACAAAAAAATTCTGAGATATCACAAAAACAAATGATATACACATGTGTACATCGCATTAAAAACATGGCAACATCAGAATACACATGTGTCCATCGCATTTAAACAGAGCAATGATAATGAATTTAAAACAGGAAAGATATTATGGATAAGGAGTTAAAATGGGAAATATGTAACTGATTTCAATTATTAAGATAATGATTTAAATCTAATTTTTTTTATAAAATTACTTTCCTATTTAATTTATGAGAGAGAACATGATTTATGCAATCAATTTAAGATGAAAATTACACATATACCCTTTTTGTATTTAATTAAATGGAAAAAATTAACCACATAATTACCATCATGTCACTCATCTAAATCTCAAGATCATAGAAATCAAGGGCCAAGATGAGTTCACACAGTTCACAACTAAGGGTGGTGTTCCTAGATTAATGTACATGATCCTCTACCTATATATATATATATATATAGGGGGTGGATCATGAGAAAACTAGTTTAAATGAGAAAACAAAAAAACTAACCCAAAAAGCCTAAAAAAAACCCTAAAAACATACCAATTTTTTTTTTTACAATTTTTTATAGAAAAATCGCTACTTTTTATGTATGAAAAAAAAATTTCAAAAAAAAAAAAAAATTTTTTTTGGTTGTACTGCACATGTGCACTAATACATAAAGCTTAAACCACTTAACCCACCCCCCACCGACACCCCCCAAAAACCTAAACCCCCTACCCCCACCCCCGAAAAACCTAAATTCACCCTCCCACCAAAAGCCTAACCCCCCACCCCCCAAAAACCAAAACCCCCCACCCCCACCCTCCCGAAAACCTAAAACTAAATCCTAAACATAAACCCGAAAAAAACCTAAACCCTCCCACCCCCCAAAAACCTAAACCCCCCTCCCCCCCACACCCAAAAACCTAATCCTAATCCTAAACCTCAAAAAAAAAAAAAAAAAAACTAACCCTAAAAGTTAAACTAGACTCAAAAGGCTAATTTTAAGCATGTAATGCAATTGTAGTACATGTTATATTGCACATGTGCACTACTATAATAATAGTATTGAAAACAAGACGACACCATAAATCTTTTTTTAGGTCATAAAAAATATGCTCGAATATACTTGAATGAAAGATACAAAAATTTGTGATCTTATGGTACCATTTTTGTTTTAAAATGATAATGTATGGAGAAATGGGAAATGTTTGAAAAGTTATATATTTTTTTTCCAATTTTACCCCTCCTTCATTAAAAGTCCCCCCTCCTTCATTAAAAGTCTCCCCCTCCTTTTTAGTGGTTTTTAGTTAGTTTTCTAGTTTTCTCATTTATATCTAGTTTTCTCATGATCCTCTCCATATATATATATATATATATATATATATATATATGAGATAATTAAAAGATCGAAAACGCATCTAGCTTAGGATATGTGGGTACGCCCAGCCGGTTGAGAAGTTCCTTAGGATTGATACAATACGTTTAGTTATTATGAGTCTTGTGAGTTCTTGCCTTAGGAGCTATAGCAAAACTGAAACTGTTTATAGTATAAGGGGTATTGTTATAAGTATAAACCTATAAGTATTCCAGTTACATGGCACACCTTTTTCTTTTTATGAAAATAAATCTGAAAATGGTGGCGCTAAAAAAAAAAGTTATTCATTCATTCGCTCACTGCGCTAGATGTGTAATAACGAAGCCTATGGTATTGACACTGCCATGGTGACTCAGGTGGCACATATCCTCTAGGTCTAGTTAAAAAAGAGATAAATATGTGAAGCTTACGGTATTAACCACTCGGATGGTGACTCAGGTGGGGTATACCCTCTAAGTGAAGCATAAGCAAAAGCATGTTAAAGCTCAAAATCGTCATCCATTATCCATCATAATTTAATCAGAATTACATAAGAGTTTTTATATAAGACGAAAGATAATAATCTTTTAATTTAATAAGCTTGAAGCGAGATTAGGTAGCGTTGTGGTTTTTTTATTGTACGATCCATAGTTGAATAATGCACTTAAACTTAATGAATCATGAATGAGGGCTTAGAAATCGGCGCTTGGGTTTAAGTGGGCCATATACCTACAATCTTAGTTAATGTGTGATTAGATTTTTTTAATAACGTAATTGAAATATTGAGAACCAAAGGTTTGATTGTGATTACATTGCAAATAATTTTTTCGGGACAAAAAAGTTAAGTGTGGGGATGTGATATGTTGGTAAACACACCATGTTTATGTGTTAGTTTTGTATATGATTGGATTGTGATTCCATTGCAAATATTTTTTTTGGACGAAAAAGATAAGTATGGGGATGTGAAGTGTTGTGTTGGTAAACACACCATCTTTATGTGTTAGTTTTGTATATTATTTAGTTAGTTTTTAGTGTTTTTGAGTGTGTTGAGATATACTTAGCGTAAAAGAGCTTTATAGATAGTTATGTGCAAAATGAGCGGATGAAACGAGCTAAAATGATTATATGAAATTGACCATAAGATAAGAAGAAATATAAATACTTAAACATGGTTAGATTTATAAGTTGATATTAGCCAAACGTAATATTTATAATTTAATATTTTATGAAACAACTTAAATGAAAATATATAAGGACTTTGTATGTTGAGCTGTAAAAGACAATTAAATAGGACGTAATATTTATAATTTAATATTTCATGAAGCAACACTTAAATGAAAATAGACGAGGACTTTGTATATTGAGCTATAAAAGACAATTAAATAGGATTGTGATATTTTTGTAGGAACATTATAACAACCCTCCTAAATAATTTTCGACACCCCTAATATATTTAAAGTGTCCTTATATGTCTTAAAATACACCCCAATTGCTAAAACCGAGCCCAAATACCCTTATATAATTAAATATTAAATAAAAATCAATTTTTACTGTTACTCACGGGCCACGAAAAACCCACGAAAAACCACGTGTCGGGTGTTGTGTCGAAGCTAGGGTCTGAGTTGGATCAGCTAGCCTACCCTAGCCACCCTCGCAGGCCGCGTAGCTCTTGGCTCCAACCTTCGCGGGGCGCGACCAAGTGTCAGACAGACACTATAAATAGAGGGGATCGGCCGTTCAGCTGAAATCGTTCACAGTTTCTTTCTCTCTCGAATTTCATAAGTGTAGAAGCTATATTCGGGTAGTATACCCCCCTAATTAACGAAGCCCTACCTCGTTGTAAGTATCATAACCCCGGTTACGTATTAGATACGCTGCCTGATTGATCTAGGGTTCCGTAACGACTGTCGTGGATCTGCCCGACGTAGTCGTTGGAATGCCGTCTCGGGGAGGGTATTACTAATGTAAATATTGGGTTATTATACTAACACGTGTGCATTTGTGTAATTAATAGATAATCACCAGGAAATCCTAAAGGAAAACCATAAGACAGCAATGTGAGTAATCTCCTTTCTGCAAATTGTTTTTACAAAACCTCATATGATTAACATTATATTGAAAAATGATTGAGTATTTGTATTCTATAATTATCGTCGGTATGTTGGGGTTTTGTATACAAAATTTATTACTACATTGTGAGTAGTAACATGACCACAAGTCGGGTTGACAGTACCGTGGGTAATAATTAAAGTAGATGGAAACAAATGTAATTGCGCGACCGCCCTCAATACTGTACAATGGTTTTTACTTATCTTGATTAAACTGGGATTCACTCACCAGTATTTCCCACTGACAAAATGTTTTAAACGCATTTTTGGTAACAAAATGTGAAAGCCAAATAGAAGTCAGCTGGACAGCACTGAAGGCTTGGAAAAGTGGCTATAAAGTTACCTAAAATAAAAAGATGTTTTATTTAAATAAAATAGGGTTTTATCCCTAAAAAAAACGTGTGTACTTGAAACTTGGAATTTTCCCATATGTTTAATATTATAAAAGCGTGGTATTTTACCCTGATAAAATATTTCCTAACTACGGTCCTGATGTAATTTCCGCTGCCAAAATGATAAACATCGATACTACTGAAACTGGTTGCGGCCGCCTGTTCCCGGGTAATATAGGGGACGGAGGTTGCGACAGAAGGTGGTATCAGAGCTAAGCCACTGATTCAGCCACAGAAGTGTTCTGCTGACACCAAGATATTATTCAAAATGTTAGGTAATAAGTTACGGAACTACGTGCATATTTGTGTTTTATTGTTGTGTGTTATTTGACTATTTGTTAGTTTACAGTATGAGCGACCAAGGACCTTCCGACGGTTGTGCAGCTCACCTAGGAGCGAAGGCACCTCTTCACAGCCTGCCCTCTCAGGGTATTCAGCTGACAATGAAGATGGGATATTCGTGTTTAAGGCTCAGTCTAAAGAGTCATTCCCTCCTAAAAAGAGAGGATGGTTCAGTAGAGGAGCGCATGAACATAGGAAGAGAATGAAAAAGTTACAACAACAGCGTGCTGTAGCAGCCGCCAAGAGAAAAACAGATGCTCACACCCAGGATATGCTTAATAGAAGTCTAGCAAATTTCCATATCCTAGCAACCACAACTGCTGACCCTAACCTGGAGCAACTCATAGCACCCCCCGCCCTTACCACTGTTTCCCACACAACCAATGGAAATTGAGAATAACCCAGAAAATCAAATCCCAATGCCTGATTTTGACCTCACCGAGATACCTAGGATACCAGCACCCAATCCCTTAGACCCAGACTACGACTCGTTGTTTGACGACCATAGGGATTACCAGCAACGTTACCCAATACCAGAAAATGAACCCATGCCAAACCTAGCAGCCTACCCAGACTTGGACCCTCTAGATCCCTATTATGATAACGATCATTACATCAGGGAAATTCTAGAGAATCCTTATCCTTATCAAGAACCCATGCCCCAGTTCCCAAACCCAGTACCAGCCCCTACACCCCCAATGAATGCAGAAAATGTGCAAGAACTCTGAACCTTTGGTGAGAAGATTTTAGAAGGTAGTGAGAGGATGAGGCAGATTGGAGAACGACTCGTCTGGAAGTATGACGAGCGTAATATGGAGTTCTGGATGAGCCCATATCAGTGATGGTGATAATAATAATAATAATAAAATAATAATAATATATAATATGCGTGTTGTGTGATTGATTAGATATTATCTTGTGATATTAATATGTGGCAAATGTTTAAAAATTCAGATGGACAACGAAGTGAACCAGGAAAACCAGAATGACAATAATCCGAATAACGATAATCCGAACAATGATAATAATGGAAACTAAGTGGATAACAGTGTCATTCAACACATAGTGGCACAAGGAATAATAGATGCAATGCCATATATTATCAAAACGGTTAGGGAAGCAGATAATAAAAGTAACAATGGCAGCAAGCGGCCTACTAAACCAGAACACAACGTAAACAATGGACCCATACTTCAAGTGCCCATTCCCAAAAGAAGAAGAACCATGTCCTATGGTTGTTCTTATAAAGAATTCTGGTCTTGTAAACCAATGGAATTCTTGGGCAATGAAGGGGCCGTTGCAGCTCTACGCTGGATAGAAAAAACTGAGGCAGTCTTAAAAATAAGCAATGGCGCAGAAGAGGATAAGATAATGTTTGCTTCCAATCTGTTTAAGAACTCAGCACTAGAATGGTGGAACACTATCCTCCAGTCTAGGGGAAGTAACATGTTTACAATATGTAATGGGAGGAGTTTAAGAATATGGTGGAAAGGAAATTTTGCCCTCCCAATGAAAAGGAACAGATAGCAAATAAGTTTTTAAACCTTAGAATGACTGTAGTAGATAGTAAGGGTTACACTGCATTATTTTTTGAATATGCTAGAATAGTGCCAACCCTTGCGTCACCTGAACCAGTATTAATCTCCCATTATATCTGGGGATTAATCAGTGAGATTAGGCATGTGGTCAAGGCAGCTAGACCTCAAACTATAGAAGAAGCTGTAGAACTAGCAAATACCTTGACTGATGAGTTAATTCGTACCCGAGAATAAGATCAAAGAAGGAACCTAGCTCAAAGGCTTACCCAAGAATTTCGTTATGGAAATTCCAACCGTGGGAAAAATGTAGGTTCTACCTCTACACCCTACTACAAAGCCTGCAAGAAGAAGCATTCAGGAAGATGCTCCATCTACTGTAATTTCTGCAAGATACCGGGACACAAGTAAGAAGATTGTAGAAAGAAACCCAATAACGGAATGTGTTTCAACTGTGGAGAAAAGGGTCACATCAAGCCAAATTGTCCGAAACTAGTTTCAGCCATGAACAACAAGAGTACTAAAAATGCTAGGGCATTTGTTCTAACTGCGGAAAAAGCTAAGATGATTCCGGACGTGATAGCCGGTACGTTTTTAGTTAATGATGTTTTTGCTAAAGTATTATTTGACTCTGGTGCGAACCAAAGTTTTATTAATACTTCATTTTGCAAACTTCTCAATCAACCATTAACTAAACTCCCGCAAGAATATCTAGTAGAAATAGCAAATGGAGAAACCATTAAGATTTCTAAAATCTTGCAGGGGGCAAGAATAGAGTTTTTAAATCAAAAGTTTAGTGCAAACCTTTACCCAATGAATCTGGCAGGATTTGATGTTGTATTAGGAATGGATTGGTTAATAGCCAATAAAGCCAGTATTCTATGTGATCTAAAGTCAATCCAAGTAAATTCACCCAGGGGTGAAAAGATCACAATTAAAGGAGATAAGCCCTCTAGATCCACGAAATTCATCTATGTGATGAAAACAACCAATTATGTAAGAAAAAGATCATTAGTGTATTTGATTTCCATAATCACTAACACTCAAGGAAAAGAAGTGAAAGATATTCCTGTAGTATCTTAGTTTTCAGATGTATTTCCAAAAGAATTACCAGGATTACCGCCAGACAGAGAAGTTGAATTCAGAATCCACCTGCTACCAGGGACCACACCAATTGCCAAAGCACCTTACCGTTTGGCACTTGCAGAAATGCAAGAATTAAAGAAACAGTTAGACGAACTACTTGAGAAGGGATTCATACAGCCAAGTTCATCACCATGGGGAGCACCTATCTTATTCGTTAAGAAGAAAGACGGATTGATGCGTATGTGCATTGACTACCGCGAATTGAACAAAGTTACGATTAAGAATCGGTACCCATTATCGAGAATCGACGATCTGTTCGATCAGGTGCAAGGAGCTCGCTTTTTATCTAAAATCGATTTACGGTCAGGATATCATCAATTAAAGGTGCAGGAAGAGGATATTCCTAAAACCGCATTTAGAACAAGGTATGGTCATTATGAATTTACTGTCATGCCATTTAGTTTAACAAATGCCCCAGCTGCATTTATGGACATGATGAACCGAATATGTAAGCCATATTTGGATAAATTTATAATTGTCTTTATAGATGATATTCTCATTTACTCTAAGAGTAAGGAGGAACATGCAACGCATCTACACGCACTTCTATGTTTATTGAGGAAAGAAAAGCTTTATGCAAAGTTTTCAAAGTGCGAGTTTTGGTTAGAACTGGTACAGTTTCTTGGGCATTTAGTCAATCATGAAGGAATTTATGTGGACCCCACCAAGATCGAGGCAATTACCAAATGGAAAACCCCTGAGTCACCAACCGGGGTTAGAAGTTTCTTAGGATTGGCTGGTTATTATAGAAGATTTATTCGAGATTTTTCTAGAATAGTCAATCCCTTAACTAAGCTAACCTGTAGATATGTTAAATTTGAATGGGGACCAAAACAAGAAGAAGCCGTTAGAATTCTTAAGCAAAAACTAACCAACGCACCCATACTAGCGTTACCAGAAGGAACTGAAGACTTTGTAGTCTATTGTGACGCTTCTAAACTAGGTTATGGATGTGTGTTGATGCAACGTCAAAAGGTTATAACATATACATCTAGAAAACTTAAGAATCATGAGGAAAACTATTCAACCCATGATTTAGAATTAGGAGCGATAATTTTTGCTTTGAAAATTTGGAGACATTACCTTTATGGCAGTAAGTTTACCATTTTCACTGATCATAAGAGTTTAAGGTATGTTTTCGAACAAAAGGAGTTGAATATGAGCCAAAGACGCTGGATGGAGATACTTAGTGATTATGATTGTAATATCCAGTATCATGCAGGAAAGGCAAATGTAGTGGCTAATGCTTTAAGTCGAAAGTATTATGAAAAGCCAAAAAGAGTACGTTCTCTTAAACTAAATCTACAGGTAGATTTAAATGAACATATTAGAAAGGAACAAGAATCAGTAATCAAGGATGATTCTGAGAAATTGAAAGGAATGATTAAGGAACTAGAACAAGGAATAGATGGAATTTGGAGATTCCATAAGAAAAGAATGTGGATACCTAAATTAGGAAATCTATGTGACACATGTGCCTCCACGGCCATCAAGCAAATACCAAATCAATGAAATATTGTATTTCATACATGGGATTTGTATAAATATGTGTATCCTTTGCACATATCAATTCTTGTTCGGTTTCAAGCTTTAAATCACTTTCTGGAAGGTCATACGCAAACTGGTGCATAAACGCAATCAGTTTAACGTGACGTACACTCCGGAACTGTGACGTAAGCCAAACATAACCTAAATATCCTTTACGTAACTTAGAAATAAGTCTCGAAGGATTCGGTATGGCAAAAACATGTTTATTTGAACTAAAGAACTATTTACGACAAAACTGCGAAACGAACGTTGGTGACCGCCCGGATAATATTTAAATCCCAAAAATATTCTGTTATGATTAAAATTATATTTTAAATCAGGTTCGTGTTGAAAAATAAATTAAAACACCTAAAAACGTTATTTTTCAAGTTTAAAGCACGTACCGCGTGCTACTGCGTGACACAGTGCTTCTACTGCAAAACACGGACAACGCAGCCAGTCTTGGCAACTGAAATTTATTTTAGTAATATTTTGGCAAGTTTATTTTTATAGCATAATAAAAATAATTTAGAACGCCATAAACTGGGGTTTAAACGCTAGCTAAAATACCCGGTATCCAGTTAAATACCCGTTTTAGCCTATATTTATAAAAAAAGTTGCACATGGACCCCTCCCCCTTGAAATTCACGGCTATTTCAACAATCTTGCAAAATATCATATTGGAACTTGTATGGACAAGTGGCTTTGCATGCCACATTCATATCTCTTCCTTATATCTTCTAAATCATTCTATATCTTTTCAAATCCAACAAGATCACACTCCATCTCCTTCCTTCCCTCCTCCCAAACCGTAACCCACCTTCATCACCATCTCCATCCTTTTTCAACCTTGTTCTTCACATTCAAGTCCCTTTCCTAGCAACCTTCAAGTTAGTATGAAGATCTAAAGGTGATTCCAAGGTGTTGTCAAGTGATTTCAAGCTTCCTATCATCAAAAATCTCATCCTACAACCTACTTGAATATTGAAGGTATAACACTTATGTTTAAATCATACTTTGATTCTTGGTTGTTCTTGATGATTTGAAGTTTCTCTTGAATCTTGGGATTTTCACTAAACTTGAAATCTAAAATGAAAAGGGTCTTGTTATAAAATAAAAATGGTGGTGTATATATATATGTATAACCGTACATATGTATGTCTGTATATGAGTTTTGAAGTTTGATATCTTGTTAAGTACTTGTTTATGTTGTTACATGTTCTTGAATGGTGGTAAAAATGCAAATATTTGGTGATTTATGTATGATGGGTTAAATGTAAATTACATCAGCAAATAGACCTGAATAAATCTCATATTTGATGCTTTTAAACTCATAAAAAAATGATGTTGCTATGATAGTATGTTTTAGGCACTTGTACATGTGAAGAAAATGTGTTGATTTAAAACTCAAGAAATGATGAAAAATGGCTATATGACAAAACTGTTTTAGACCAGGTTACAAACACTAAAAATAACATTATTTGGTATATTATAAGGACATAAAACTTTGACATATGTTTGATAGCTTTGCATGTTGTACATATAGCTTAAAAAGTGGTAAATTAAGTGAAATTTGCATGATTTATGTGCTTTGTTTAAGACCTGCACTATCATGAGTATAACCATTATTTCATTCACTAAATAACATGGGTTGTGTCAAAATTTCAAGACGTTTCGATTTGGGATGGTTCGGGTAACGTTTGATGCAAAACTATGCGGTAAAACGGTCAAAAATCGCCTTTTCGGAGTATTTTTACAAAACTGTTTTAAATCAGTAACCAAACTGATATATTTGATATAAAAATAAGTATTTTAACTTATATTAAATTTACTTGGTGATTGGTTAGTCATACGTGACTTCCGACGCCCAAAAATGTTACCGAATCGCAAAATAAGTGTTTTTCGACATAATACTAGAATGGGTTGTTCATGGGTTATTTTATGTGTTACAATGTGCTATGTGTTTTACAATATGTGTATGATCATGCGTTAGTGTTGACAAGATTAGGTGTGTTACGCTCGAGTACATATATACAAATACACCAAAATAATCAAAAAAATGATAACTTTTCGAAAAATCTCAAATTTATGTGAAAATTCTAAGTATCGGAGAAACTTCTGTATTTTTGTTAGTTTTGATTATTAAATCATTCTTATCTAATTTAGGACGAATAAACAATTTGAGGGATTGTGTTAACGTATAAAAACGCACCAAAAGGTGAGTACATAGACCCCTCTTTTACTGTTTTCAAACTGTTTTGGGATGAAACACATGTGCCTACTTATTACTTTCGTGTTTTCCATTGTTTTTACATCATATACTTGCTATGTTCATTAGTACCCTATTAGTACATATTTTACATTACATTTTCTGCTATGTATGATGACTTGGCATGCTAGCATATTGTTTTACATTGCATCTCTGTTGCATATGTTCCCGTAACATATGGACACATTATTTACATATCTACCTTGCATGTTCATTTAAGCATACTAGGTACTTTATTCTCATAAAACATGTTTACATTTGGTATATCATTTGGTTTGTTTAACGGGACTAAATTACATTCATTAACACCGATCATGCCGCTCGGTAGTAGGTAGTGGTACCATAGGACTTGACAAATCCCGTTCCTAAAACCCTAGGTTTGTTTGTTTGGGTGGAAGGAATGACCGAATCCGAAAACATTTCTTTGATAACCTTCACTCTAAGGTTATCCGTCTGTCTCAAGGCTTTGATGTAGGCGTTTAACATTACCGCATAAATGGTTGGATCAGTAAATCATGCATTATCTTACAAAACATAACTCTTGATTATATTTTATCAAATACATTGTTTTGTACATTACTTTCTTATAGGGTTGAATAAATGCCTTTAATCAATAAATGCTTTTATTCACTCTACATATCGATTGCTTATACATTACATGATTTACATTGATGGTTTTTACATAAACATTTGACATTTGACTATACATAAACATTCTTACATTGATGATTTGTTTTTGTAAGTGATTTAAGTAACGAGACGTGTGAAGTATGATACAAGCATGGTGGATACGCCACTGGTACTTCCTATATATAAGTGTTTGTATTATATTACATGTCGTAGCGTTATTTAAATCATCTCAATTTGGACTTATATATTTTACACAAATGACATATTTTTCACAAGACATCGTTTTACAAGACAACTTATTTTATACAAACTCATTTTACCCGGTTATTCATTTAACCCTACATTACTCTTTTACATATCATCAACTTTATCATCACTTTTCATCTGATTTACAAAACAAAACATTTTATAAGGTTCATGACTACTTTTGCTAAACATTTTTCTTCAAACTTATAAGTCATGAATCCTAAATCAATAAAACCTATGTATCTCACAGGAATTTGTATGCTGACGTACCTATTTTCACATGTGTTTCAGGATATGATGCGTAGGATTTATCAAGATACACTTAGGCGGACTTGGACCTTAGCAACAATAAAAGATGCAAGACTAGTTAATTATGTTATATTTCTTGTTTGTTAAGACATTGTAACTCTCTTAATCAATAAAACGAAATTTACATTTTCCATGTGTTATGAAACAATGATTCTGTTACAACACTCCCCGACGATTCCGCCACGTTTTGTTTTTTTTACGTGGTCGGGGTGTGACAGAAGAGTTGGTATCAGAGCTCATGGTTATTGGAAATTAGGTTATTAGTAATGCTTTGACCTAGCCTATAACCTTCCTAGGACCCTAACGCGAGTTTACTTGCTTTTAGTCATAAAACAATACCGTCACCTATCCTTAGGCGACGACCACAACAAGAACATAAATTTCAAAACCGCCTTGAAAACTAATCATCTGTTCTACGATGATTGATTACCAGGTTTTGAACCCTCTAAGTATTCAAAATCTCGTCAAAGTTTGGGTCTTATAATGTGAACACGTGCAAACTGGAAGGGTGAATGCCTGTACCCTGAGTATTCTGTCTAAGGCAAGAGTGTTCATACAAATCCGCAGTATCGGACCAGTCACTCTTACCTGGGAACTCTTGGGGTGAGTATTCACTTATAGGCGAGCATGTCTTCAGTGATACATTAATGTGACCCGTCTACTTTGATTCATCATCGTCTCATTTGTTTGCCTTAGGTAACAAACAAATATCGCAATTCTTATGCATTGCCATTCTGTTTTGTTTATCCGATAAACATTTCAGTTGTTTCTTCGTATGTCTTTCATTCTCTTCTAGAATGTCTCTTCCTCTCAGCAACGGTCAAAGGTCCGAGCAGACTGCCAAATTTACCCAGCGAATAGGCGAAGTGATCATGAAGATCGTCGAATTAGCTACTGCTATGTATCAACTCCAGAATGAAGCCACGCAGGAACCATCACAGGAAACAGAAGCCAAGCCTTCACCAAAACCAAAGAAACGTAAAGCTTCAAAGACTTCTCCAGTTGTTGCACCAAATCAAGCAGGACCTAGCCAAGTGGCAACACCGCCTGCTAAGAAGCAATACAAGGGAACGGCACCGTTATGCGAAACATGTAAGGGGCATCACCAAGCTCACTTACAGTGTCGTTTATGTGTATCATGTGGGCGAGTTGGTCACCTGGCAAGTGTTTGTCGAACTAACCCGAACCAAGGTGGTCCAAAGCAACCACAAGTCAACCCTACTCGAACTCGTTTTCCATCTGGTACTTGCTACAACTGTGGCGAGATAAGCCATTTCAGGAACAAATGCCCAAAGATTGTCAATGTAAATCCAACCCTTGGATGAGCATTTGGCCGATTAGAAGAAGCTGCTTCTTTAAATAATTTTAATATGTTGCTTTTGTTTCTTTTGTTGAACTCGGAAATAATGTGTTCAGTTTATGAATAAATTATTGTTCACAATCCTGATGTACATGTGTAATTACATGTGTGTATGGCATTTCCCCATGATACCTACATTAAGGAACTATGTTCTTTACAAACTACTCTTGTTATTCTCTCTTTTCAAGTGATCGCTCATGATTTCCTCAAGAAATTTTAAGTACTCGTTTCATTCTAGGAGACGAAGTACAAGAAATAAAGCAAAATTATGAGTAATCGTGCTTTTTGCACATCTGTGCCTTTGAATCCTTGGTTAGATAACTAAGGATGTTTTCAAATCTCATACCCATTACGTTCTGATTTTTTTCAACATGCATAACATAAGTTTTCAAAAACAACCTGCATGATTTCAAAAACATTGTCTATGTTTTCAAAAACAACCCTCATGATTTCAAAATATTTCATATAGTTTGAAAACAATTTTATGTAATATACCAAGTTCACGATTTCAAAAGCATCACTCATGTTTTCAAAAACCTTATACATACTTTCAAAATTCAACTCATGATTTTAAAACATTTTTATAAATATACTTACCTAATACACCTACTTTATGATTTCAAAAGTATTATATATATAAGGTTTCAAAAACATTGAACACATTTTTTTTAAGAACCCCATGCATAGTTTTCCAAAAATATTTTCCTCATACATTGACTTAACCTTCAAACTCTGCTGCATATGTCGCCTTGACATATCTAGCATCTCAACTTCATAAGCATTTTTACTTCATGTTTTGACTTAAGCACATCCAGTACAAGGTTTCAAAATATCTTCAACTTCTAAAATCCATATGGGATCTTTTTATCTTCATAATTAGACCCTTGTGGATGATTATCATTTAAATCAGAGTCCTTAATTGGATTCCTTGTATGCCTTAATTTGAACATTTCGGTTCCTTATAATCGAAATCGAATTTTCTCTTTAAAATATTTCTATCTTTATAGTTTGATTCTTGGAAATATTTAAAGCATCAATCAAAATCCACTGATTGGATACCTGGTGTACTTTGAATACACGTGCTCTATTAGAACAAATTAACAAAATGATAACAAATCAAGTTAAACAATTATGTGATTATGTGTTTATGCATTTTGTGTTTTCTTTTATGCATTTTTGTGTTTTTGTATACTCTGGATATTCGTTATCCAAATCCTCGTAGAACCTTTCACATCTTCATATGAGGGATTCGTAGTAGGATATTCAAAAAGATACTACCTTAAATCCTCAATGGGCTTCTACGAAATCGTTAAAACCCTTGGATTATATAGTACCATTCCATCTTTCATAAGAGACCCTTTTAGAGGTCTAGTAAAAAAGATTGATTCAGAATCTGGTTAAGAATGACTTGTGCTGATATAGTTGAACAGACTCCTTGGTAGTCTATTTAAATCATTTAATGATTTAATTAAAAGGACCCTATGGTGGTCTAGTCACAATCATCACAGGCTCGTTCATTGTTTTCTTCCCCTACACATTATAAGATGCACTACGTGACTATGCAAGGAATTTCGTAATTATGGATGCATATATAATTATGAAATTCAGTGCACAGAAACCCAGTAAGATGTATTATGTGTAATAACCGATAGTGACAACAATAACAAAATGTGAACGATGTAATGGAGGTACGGTGGACGCACCAATAACGCTTAATAGACTTATATATAAGTGTCCCTCCTACATTGTAAGCGTGATGTTATTTAAAGTTACTAGAAGTTCAAGAACTATAACCAGTGTTGTTCAATCTCTTCAACTTCATTTTTCAAGCTCTCACAAGTTTCCTCTAAATAAAATTTCGGGACGAAATTTCCTAAAGTAGGGGAGACTGTGACACCTGTGCCTCCACGGCCATCAAACAAATACTAAATCAATGAAATATTGTATTTCACACTTGGGATTTGTATAAATATGTGTATCATTTGCACATATCAATTCTTGTTCGGTTTCAAGCTTTAAATCACTTTCTGGAAGGTCATACGCAAACTGGTGCATAAACGCAATCAGTTTAACGCGACGTACACTCCGGAACTGTGACATAAGCCAAACATACCCTAAATATCCTTTACGTAACTTAGAAATAAGTCTCGAAGGATTCGGTATATCAAAAACATGTTTATTTGAACTAAAGAACTATTTACGACAAAACTGCGAAACGAACGTTGGTGACCGCCCGAATAATATTTAAATCCCAAAAATATTCTGTTATGATTAAAATTATATTTTAAATCAGGTTCATGTTGAAAAATAAATTAAAACGCCTAAAAACGTTATTTTTCAAGTTTAAAGCACGTACCGCGTGCTACTGCCTGACACAGTGCTTTTACTGCAAAACACGGACAACGCAGCCAGTCTTGGCAACTGAAATTTATTTCAGTAATATTTTGGCAAGTTTATTTTTATAGTATAATAAAAATAATTTAGAACGCCATAAACTGGGGTTTAAACGCTAGATAAAATACCCGGTATCCACTTAAATACCCGTTTTAGCCTACATATAGCATATTTATATAAAAAGTTGCACATGGACCCCTCCCCCCTTGAAATTCATGGCTATCTTAAGTGGCCCCCACCAAATATTTCAACAATCTTGCAAAATATCATATTGGAACTTGTATGGACAAGTGGCTTTGCATGCCACATTTATATCTCTTCCTTATATCTTCTAAATCATTCTATATCTTTTCAAATCCAACAAGATCACACTCCATCTCCTTCCTTCCCTCCTCCCAAACCGTAACCCACCTTCATCACCATCTCCATCCTTTTTCAACCTTGTTCTTCACATTCAAGTCCCTTTCCTAGCAACCTTCAAGTTAGTATGAAGATCTAAAGGTGATTCCAAGGTGTTGTCAAGTGATTTCAAGCTTCCTATCATCAAAATCTCATCCTACAACCTACTTGAATCTTGAAGTTATAACACTTATGTTTAAATCATACTTTGATGATTGGTTGTTCTTGATGATTTAAAGTTTCTCTTGAATCTTGGGATTTTCACTAAACTTGAAATCTAAAATGAAAAGGGTCTTGTTATAAAATAAAAATGGTGGTGTATATATATATGTATAACCGTACATATGTATGTGTGTATATGAGTTTTGAAGTTTGATATCTTGTTAAGTACTTGTTTATGTTGTTACATGTTCTTAAATGGTGGTAAAAATGCAAGTATTTGGTGATTTATGTATGATGTGTTAAATGTAAATTACATCAGCAAATAGACCTGAATAAATCTCATATTTGATGCTTTTAAACTCATAAAAAATGATGTTGCTATGATAGTATGCTTTAGGCACTTGTACATGTGAAAATGTGTTGATTTAAAACTCAAGAAATGATGAAAAATGGCTATATGACAAAACTGTTTTAGACCAGGTTACAAACACTAAAAATAACATTATTTGGTATATTATAAGGACATAAAACTTTGACATATGTTTGATACCTTTGCATGTTGTACATATAGCTTAAAAAGTGGTAAATTAAGTGAAGTTTGAATGATTTATGTGCTTTGTTTAAGACCTGCACTATCATGAGTATAACCATTATTTCATTGAGTAAATAACATGGGTTGTGTCAAAATTTCAAGACGTTTCGATTTGGGATGGTTCGGGTAACGTTTGATGCAAAACTATGCGGTAAAACGGTCAAAAAACGCATTTTCGGAGTATTTTTACAAAACTGTTTTAAATCAGTAACCAAACTGATATATTTGATATAAAAATAAGTATTTTAACTTATATTAAGTTTACTTGGTGATTGGCTAGTCATACGTGACTTCCGACGCCCAAAAATGTTACCGAATCGCAAAAATAAGTGTTTTTCGACATAACACTAGAATGGGTTGTTCATGGGTTATTTTATGTGTTACAATGTGCTATGTGTTTTACAATATGTGTATGATCATGCGTTAGTGTTGACAAGATTATGTGTGTTACGCTCGAGTACATATATACAAATACACCAAAATAATAAAAAAAATAATAACTTTTCGAGAAATCTCAAAGTTATGTGAAAATTTTAAGTATCGGAGAAACGTCGGTATTTTTGTGAGTTTTGATTATTAAATCATTCTTATCTAATTTAGGACGAATAAACAATTTGAGGGATTGTGTTAACGTATAAAAACGCACCGAAAGGTGAGTACATAGACCCCTCTTTTACTGTTTTCAAACTGTTTTGGGGTGAAACACATGTGCCTACTTATTACTTTCGTGCTTTCCATTGTTTTTACATCATATACTTGCTATGTTCATTAGTACCCTATTAGTACATATTTTACATTACATTTTCTGCTATGTATGATGACTTGGCATGCTAGCATATTGTTTTACATTGCATCTCTGTTGCATATGTTCCCGTAACATATGGACACATTATTTACATATCTACCTTGTATGTTCATTTAAGCATACTAGGTACTTTATTCTCATAAAACATGTTTACATTTGGTATATCATTTGGTTTGTTTAACGGGACTAAATTGCATTCATTAACACCGATCATGCCGCTCGGTAGTAGGTAGTGGTACCATAGGACTTGACAAATCCCGTTCCTAAAACCCTAGGTTTGTTTTGGGTGGAAGGAATGACCGAATCCGAAAACATTTCTTTGATAACCTTCACTCTAAGGTTATCCGTCTGTCTCAAGGCTTTGATGTAGGCGTTTAACATTACAGCATAAATGGTTGTATCAGTAAAGTATGCATTATCTTACAAAACATAACTCTTGATTATATTTTATCAAATACATTGTTTTGTACATTACTTTCTTATAGGGTTTAATAAATGCCTTTAATCAATAAATGCTTTTATTCACTCTACATATCAATTGCTTATACATTACATGATTTACATTGATGGTTTTTACATAAACATTTGACATTTGACTATACATAAACATTCTTACATTGATGATTTGTTTTGGTAAGTGATTTAAGTAACGAGACGTGTGTAGTATGATACAAGCATGGTGGATACGCCGCTGGTACTTCCTATATATAAGTGTTTGTATTATATTACATGTCGTAGCATTATTTAAATCATCTCAATTTGGACTTATATATTTTACACAAATGACATATTTTTCACAAGACATCGTTTTACAAAACAACTTATTTTATACAAACTCATTTTACTCGGTTATTCATTTAACCCTACATTACTCTTTTACATATCATCAACTTTATCATCACTTTTCATCTGATTTACAAAACAAAACATTTTATAAGGTTCATGACTACTTTTGCTAAACATTTTTCTTCAAACTTATAAGTCATGAATCCTAAATCAATAAAACCTATGTATCTCACAGGCATTTTTATGCTGACGTACCTATTTTCACATGTGTTTTAGGATATGATGCGTAGGATTTATCAAGATACACTTAGGCAGACTTGGACCTTAGCAACAATAAAAGATGCAAGACTAGTTAATTATTTTATATTTCTTTTTTGTTAAGACATTGTAACTCTCTTAATCAATAAAACGAAATTTAAATTTTCCATGTGTTATGAAACAATGATTCTGTTACAACACTCCCCGACGATTCCGCCACGTTTTGTTGTTTTTACGTGGTCGGGGTGTGACAATCTACGCCATCGTATATAAGAAGAAGCCCATAAGTCTAAATATACGATGCATCCTGGAAATGATAAAATGTATCAGGACTTGAGGAAAAATTTCTGGTGGATAGGAATGAAGAAAGATATAGCATCTTATGTTTCTAAGTGTTTAACATGTTTCCAAGTCAAAGCCGAACATCAGAAACCCTCAGGTTTGTTGCAACAATTAGAAATGCAAGTGTGGAAATGAGAATTGATAACAATGGATTTTGTTACCAAATTACCCAAAACAAGAAAAGGTAATGATACAATCTGGGTGATTGTAGACAGGCTAAATAAGTCAGCTCATTTCCTACCAATGAAGGAAACTTTCAGTATGGAACAACTAGCTAAGTTATATGTAAATGAAATAGTTTCATTACATGGAATTCCTTTATCAATTGTTTCTGATAGGGATAGCCATTTTACCTCTCATTTTTGGACAAGTTTCCAAAAAACAATGGGAACCAAGTTAAACCTAAGCATAGCTTATCATCCTCAAACGGACGGACAAAGCGAAAGGACAATTCAGACAATGGAGGACATGCTTAGAGCTTGTGTAATTGATTTCGGAGGTAATTGGGACGATCAGTTGCCGTTAATAGAATTTTCATATAATAACAGCTATCAAACAAGTATCAACGTTGCACCATTCGAAACACTTTATGGACGAAAGTGCCGATCCCTAGTCTGTTGGGTAGAAATTGGAGAAAAGCAACTTTCTGGACCAGAGATAGTGCAAGAAACAACCGATAAGATCATCCAAGTCAAGGAACGATTGAAAGCAGCACGTGACCGACAAAAGAGCTATGCTGATAACAGATGAAAGCCATTGGAATTTCAGGTAGGTGACAAGGTGTTATTAAAAGTTTCTCCTTGGAAAGGAGTGGGAAGATTCATCAAAAGGGGAAAGCTAAGTCCCAGGTATGTTGGACCTTTTGAGATTATTAGAATAATAGGACCTGTAGCCTATCAGCTACAACTGCCAGAGGAAATGGCAAGAATACATGATGTATTTAATATATCTAATCTTAAGAAATGCTTAGCTGATGAATCACTAGTAGTACCTCTTAGAGATATAGAGGTAAATGAGCAGTTAAAATTTGTAGAGAAGCCTCTACAGATTGAAGACAGGAAAGTTAAGAACCTCAAGCACAAGAGATTAGTTCTAGTCAAAGTGGAACGGGACTCCAAAAGAGGACCAGAATACACATGGGAGCTTGAATCAGAAATGCAAAGGAAATACCCGCACCTATTCCAATAAGACCTCGAGGACGAGCTCTAAAACAAGGTGGGGAGGATATAACAACCTTCCTAAATAATTTTCGACACCCCTAATATATTTAAAGTGTCCCTATATTTCTTAAAATACACCCCAATTGCGAAAACGAGCCCAAATACCCTTATATAATTAAATATTAAATAAAAATCAAATTTTATTGTTGCTCGCGGGCCGCGAAAAACCCTTAAGGGTCTTACGCGGGGCGCGACAGCTAGCCATCAGAGCTCACCCGGTGCCGCCAAGTGTCGGGTGTTGTGTCGAAGCTAGTGTCTGAGTCGGATCAGCTAGGGCCTACCCTAGCCACCCTCGTGGGCCGTGTAGCCCTTGGCTACAACCTTCGCGGGGCGCGACCAAGTGTCAGACAGGCACTATAAATAGAGGGGATCGGTCGTTCAGCTGAAATCGTTCACAGTTTCTTTCTCTCTCGAATTTCATAAGTGTAGAAGCTATATTCGGGTAGTATACCCCCCCTAATTAGCGAAGCCCTGCCTCGTTGTAAGTATCATAACCCCGGTTACGTATGAGATACGCTGCCCGATTGATCCAGGGTTCCGTAACGGCTGTCGTGGTTCTGCCCGATGTAGTCGTTGGAATGCCGTCTCGGGGAGGGTATTACTAATGTAAATATTGGGTTATTATACTAACACGTGTGCATTTGTGTAATTAATAGATAATCACCAGGAAATCCTAAAGAAAAACCCTAAGACAGCAATGTGAGTAATCTCCTTTTTGCAAATTGTTTTTACAAAACCTCATATGATTAACATTATATTAAACAGTGATTGAGTATATGTATTCTACAATTATCGTCGGCATGTTGGGGATTTATATACAAAATTTGTTACTACATTGTGAGTAGTAACATAACCACAAGTCGGGTTGACAGTACCATGGGTGGTAATTAAAGTAGATGGAAACAAATGTAATTGCGCAACCGCCCTCAATACTGTACAATGGTTTTTACTTATCTTGATTAAACTGGGATTCACTCACCAGTATTTCCCACTAACAAAATGTTTTAAACGCGTTTCAGGTAACAAAATGTGAAAGCCAAATAGAAGCCAGCTGGACAACACTGAAGGCTTGGAAAAGTGGCTATAAAGTTACCTAAAATAAAAAGATGTTTTATTTAAATAAAATAGGGTTTTATTCCTATAAATATGTGTGTACTTGAAACTTGGAATTTTCCCATATGTTTAATTTTATAAAAGCGTTGTATTTTACTCTGATGAAATATTTCCTAACTACGGTCCTGATGTAATTTCCGCTGCCAAAATGATAAACATCGATACCACTGAAACTAGCCACGGCCGCCCGTTCCCGGGTAGTATAGGGGACGGGGGTTGTGACAAACATTAACTCAAGTGACTCGATTGAAAAGGTTTGTAGTTTTACAAATTATAAATTGGTAATTGGGTTTCTAAAGCATTAAGTGGGCTGAAGTTTTATTTAGGCCATGCTTTCACAATGGAAGGGGAAAGTCAGTGTAGTAGGGAAATAAAGGAAGGCTTTTTCGCAAAACAAAAGCATATATATTTTTGGGGGGAACGAAAGTTAATGGACACAATTTTTTAGATGACAGTTTTGGGGGAAGTGGGACACACTGAAGGCAGCCGCCTTTTGGTGGTTGTACACGGTTCAAGCATAAGCGGCTAGGTGGCATTCTCCAAGCGTACGGTTCGTAGGGTTTGACACTTTTCTCAGTCTTATGCATATTTGGATTTGTTTTTGACATTGACAACGTCGTATAAACAATTTGATGTGTTGGTTTATTTAAACTATTTGCATGCGTTTTGAGTTCTTGCTTTACTACTTGTTCGGTTGATTACAAAACCTAGTAGCTCGTTAGGTGACATAGAGTAGGTGGACTCACACTAGTAAATAGGGTAATTGAAATATAAAAGCTATGATGACAAAGACCTATTTTTATTATCATTCAAAGTAACTGACTTTTCAGCACCATGTCTATGTGGCATCCAATTAATGATTAAATTGAGTTTTGTGTAAACCTAGAATCGAAAACTTGGAGGACGTTACCTTTATCTTGTTTCTTGTGACTTTCCTTGGATGATTGATTTTTGGATTTTCACATTATATTATGTTTTTCGGATTTTTTAACTGGTAAATCTTGACCACTTGTGTCAATTTTGTGAAATGTTTATTATATTTGAATTGTTTATCATTTATCAATCGTATTGGCGATTTTCTTCCATCGTTAGCGGGTTACTAAATTGGTGGGTAATTGGTATAATCAATCGGGTTATTAGGTTGTTATAGTGAGTCTGAAAAACTATCCCTAACAATTAACCAGGATCCTTAATTACAAGGCCATGTCTACGTGGTATTATAAATTGGTAAATGCATTTTTTTAAACGGGTAATCGAGAGTCCGGATGGGGGTTACTTCTTTTCAATAAGGTAACTCTTTTTCTTATTTAATTAATAAGAAAATTTAGCAAAACACAAACCACAAATTTCTCGTGGATACCCTACTTAAGCTATCAACTTAGTTTAGTTAGGTTTTTGCATGATCTTAACGACAGTTATGAAAATGACGTCGTTGCCAGGGAATTAGTGCGCATAGTGTTAGCTAGTTGTTTTTCTTTAAACTAAAAAAACCAAAAATAACAAAAAAAATAATAATAATAAAAACCAAAAATCCAAAAATATTTTATTTCTTTTGTTTCCTTTTGTTTAGTTCGGTAATACGCTTGGGTGTCAAGTTTGCGTTTGTACATGTGAATTCTTTGTAACATGGATAGGGCTTGTCACCCGAGTTTTGTTGAACATGGTCGCGAAATGATTTTCGGACGCTCTGAAACATTCAGGAGGAACCTACTGCTTTATCTAGGGGAGTCTGTTCCAGTCTTTTGTACATATATATATTTTTAATATTTTTGAGTCGCTTTTGTTTCCCCATTGGTGACAAAGTAGATTTTAAGTGTGGGGAGGGGAGATTAGTGTCTAAAAAGAAAAAAATAGAAAAATCAAAAACCCAAAAAAAGATCTGGAAAATTTTGAAAATGCCTCGTAAAAGTTTTGCAAATAAAATGGAAGATGATAGGTATAATCAGGTCGTTGGATTTCAATTACTATATGTATGAGGTAGTTAAAAGATAGAAAACACATCTATATTAGGATATGTAGGTAGGCCTAGCCGGTTAAGAAGTTTCTTAGGATTGATATAATACATTTAATTATTATGAGTTTTGTGGGTTCTCGCCTTAGGATCTATAGCAAAACTAAAACTGTTTAGAGTATAACGGGTATCGTTATAAGTATAAACCTATTAGTATTCTAGTTAAATGGCACACCTTTTCCTTTTTACGAAAATAAATCCGAATTAGGTGGCGCCCGAAAACCAATTTATTCATTCATTCACTCACTGAGCTAGATGTGTAATAACGAAGCCTATGATATTGCCACTGCGATGGTGACTCGGGTGGTACATATCCTCTAGATCTAGTTAAAAAACATATTAATATGTGAAGCTTATGGTAATAACCATTGGGATGATGACTCAGGTGGGGTATACCCTCTAAGTGAAGCATAAGCAAAAGCATATTAAAACTCAAAATGATCATCGATTATCAATCATAAATTTAATCAGAATTACATAAGATTTTTTATATAAGACGGTAGATAATAATCTTTTAACCTGATAAGCTTGAAGCTGGATTAGTTAGCGTTGTGGCTTTTGAGTGTGACGCCCATAGTTGAATAATGTACTTGAACTTAATGAATCATGAAAGAGGGCTTGGAAATCGACGCTTGGGTTTAGGTGGACCATATACATACAATCTTAGTTAATGTGTGATTAGATTTTTGTAATAAAGTAATTGAATATATTGAGAACCAATGATTGGATTGTGATTCCATTGCAAATAATTTTTTTTGACGAAAAATATAAGTGTGGGGATGTGATGTATTGTGTTGTGTTGTGTTGGTAAACACACCATGTTTATGTGTTAGTTTTGTATATTATTTAGTTAGTTTTTAGTGTGTTTGAGTGTGTTCAACTATACTTGGCGTAAAAGAGCTTTGTAGATAGTTATGTGCTAAATGAGCGGATGAAACAAGCTAAAATGATTATATTAAATTGACAATAAGATAAGAAGAAATATAAATACTTAAACATGGTTAGATTTCTAAGTTGATATTAGCCAAACTTAATATTTATAATTTAATTTTTTATGAAACAACTTAAATGAAAATAAATGAGGACTTTGTATGTTGAGCTATAAAAGACAATTAAATAGGACGTAATATTTATAAACTAATATTTCATGAAGCAACTTAAATGAAAATAGCCGAGGACTTTGTATGTTGAGCTATAAAGGACAATTAAATAGGATTGTGTTGTTTTTACAGGAATATTAAGTCAAGTGACTCGATTGCTAAATTAAAAGATTTTGGAGTTTTACAAATTATAAATTGATAATTAGGTTTCTAAAGCATAAAGTGGGCTAAAGTTTTATTTGGGCCATGCTTTCACAATGGAAAGGGGAAAGTCAGTGTAGTATGGAAATAAAGGCATGTTTTTTTGCACAACAAAAGCATATATATTTTTGGGGGGAACAAAAGTTAATGGAAGCAGTTTTTTAGATGACAGTTTTGGGGGAAGTGGGACTTATGGAAGGCAGCCGCCTTTTGGCGGTTGTACAATGTTCAAGCATAAGCGGCTAGGTGGCTTTCTCCAAGCGTACGGTTCGTAGGGTTTGACACTTTTCTCAGTCTTATGTATATTTGGATTTGTTTTTGACATTGACAACGTCGTATAAACAATTTGATATGTTGGTTTATTTAAACTATTTGCATGTGTTTTGAGTTCTTGCTTTACTACTTGTTCGGTTGATTACAAAACCTAGTAGCTCGTTAGGTGACATAGAGTAGGTTGACTCACACTAGTAAATCGGGTAATTGAACTGTAAAAGTTTTGATGACAAAGACCTAGTTTTATTACCATTCAAGTTAACTGACTCTTCAGAACCATGTCTATGTGGTGTCCAATTAATGATTAAATTGAGTTTTGTGTAAACCTAGAATCAAAAACTTGAAGGACGTTAATTTATCTTTTCTCTTGTGACTTTCCTTGGATGATTGGTTTCTGGATTTTCACATTATATTCTGTTTTTTGGATTTTTATTGACTGGTAAATCTTGACCACTTGTGTCGATTTTGTGAAACTTCTATTATATTTGAATTGTTTATCGTTTATCAAGCGTATTGGCGATTTTCTTCCATTGTTAGCGGGTTGTTAAATTGGTGGGTAATTGGTATAATCAATTGGGTTATTAGGTTGTTATAGTGAGTCTTAAAAACTATCCCTAACAATTAATCAGGATCTTTAATTACAAGGCCATGTTTATGTGGTGTTATAAATTGGTAAATGCATTTTTTTAAACGGGTAATCGAGATTCCGGATTGCGTTACTTCTTTTCAATCAGGTAACTCTTTTCTTAGTTAATTAATAAGATAATTTAGCTAAACACAAACCACAGATTCCACGTGGATACCCTACTGACGCTATCTACTTAGTTTAATTAGATTTTTGCATGACCTTAGCGACAATTATCAAAATGGCGCTGTTGCCGGGGAATTAGTGCGCTTAGTGTTAGCTAGTTGTCTTTTTTAAACTAAAAAAAAAAACAAAAAGAAAAAAAAAATAAAAAAAATAACAAAATAAAAAGTTAAAATCGAAAAATATTTTATTTCTTTTGTTTTCTTTTATTTAGTTCGGTATTATGCTCGGGTGTCAAGTTTGCATTTGTACAGGTGAATTCTGTGAAACATGGATAGGGCTTGTCAACTCGAGTTTTGTTGAACACGGTCGTGAAATGATTTACGGACGCAATGAAACATTCAGGAGGATCGTACTGCTTTATCTAGGGGAGTCGGTTCTAGTCTTTAGTACATATATATATATATATATATATATTATCTTTGAGTCGCTTTTGTTTCCCAGTTGGGGACAACGTAGATTTTAAGTGTGGGGAGGGGAGATTAGTGTCTAAAAGGAAAAAAAATAGAAAAATTAAAAATCCAAAAAAAAAAAAGATTTGGAAAAATTTGAAAATGTCTCGTAAAAGTTTTGCAAACAAAATGGAAGATCATAGGTATAATCAGGTTGTTGGTTTTCAATTACTATATATATGAGATAATTAAAAGATCGAAAACGCATCTAACTTAGGATATGTGGATTGGCCTAGCCTGTTAAGAAGTTTCTTAGGATTGATATTATATACATTTAATTATTATGAGTCTTGTGGGTTCTCGCCTTATGAGCTATAGCAAAACTAAAACTGTTTAGAGTATAAGGGATATACCGTTATAAGTATAAACCAGTAAGTATCCCAGTTAAATGGCACACATTTTTCTTTTTATGAAAATCAATACGAAAATGGTGGCGCCCGAAAACAAATTTATTCATTCATTCACTCACTGCGCTACATGTGTAATAACGAAGCCTATGATATTGCCATTGCGATGGTGACTCGGGTGGTACATATCCTCTAGGTCTAGTTAAAAAAAGAGATAAATATGTGAAGCTTCTGGTATTAACCATTGGGATGGTGACTCAGGTGGGGTATACCTTCTAAGTGAAGCAAAAGCATGTTAAAGCTCAAAATGATCATCAATTATCCATCATAAATTTAATCGTAATTACATAAGAGCTTTTACATAAGACGGTAGATAATAATCTTTTAACCTCATAAACTTGAAGCGGGATTAGTTAGCCTTGTGGTTTTTGAGTGTGACACCCACAATTGAATAATGTACTTGAACTTAATGAATCATGAATGAGGGCTTGGAAATCGACGCTTGGGTTAAGGTGGACCATATACATACAATCTTAGTTAAGGTGTGATTAGATTTTTTTAATAAAGTAATTGAATATACTGAGAACCAATGATTAGATTGTGATTCCATTGCAAATAATTTTTTCGGGACGAAAAAGATAAGTGTGGGGATGTGATGTGTTGGTAAACACACCATGTTTATGTGTTAGTTTTGTATATTATTTAGTTAGATTTTAGTGTTTTTGAGTGTGTTCAGCTATACTTAGCGTAAAAGACATTTATAGATAGTTATGTGCTAAATGAGCGGATGAAACAAGCTAAAATGATTATATTAAATTGACCATAAGATAAGAAGAAATATAGATCCTTAAACATGGTTAGATTTAAAAGTTGATATTAGCCAAACGTAATATTTATAATTTAATATTTTATAAAACAACTTAAATGAAAATAAATAAGGACTTTGTATGTTTAGCTATAAAAGACAATTAAATAGGACGTAATATTTATAATTTAATTTTTCAAGAAGCAACTTAAATGAAAATTGATGAGGACTTTGTATGTTGAGCTATAAAAGACAATTAAATAGGATTCTGATGTTTTTGCAGGAACATTAAGTCAAGTGACTTGATTGCTAAAGTAAAAGGGTTTGGAGTTTTACAAATTATAAATTCATAATTGGGTTTCTAAATCATTAAGTGGGCTAAAGTTTTATTTGGGTCATGCTTTCACAATGGAAAGGAGAAAGTCGGTGTAGTAGGGAAATAAAGGTATGCTTTTTGCAAAACAAAAGCATATATATGTTTGGGGGAACGAAAGTTAATGCACACAATTTTTAGATGACAGTTTTGGGGCAAGTGGGACACATGGAAGGTAGTTGCCATTTGGCGGTTGTACCCTGTTCAAGCATGAGCGGCTAGGTGGTATTCTCCAAGCGTACGTTTCGTAGGGTTTGACACTTTTTTCAGTTTTATTTATATTTGGTTTCGTTTTTGACATTGACAACATCGTATAAACAATTTGATGTGTTGGTTTATTTAAACTATTTGTACGTGTTTTGAGTTCTTGCTTTACAACTTGTTCGGTTGATGACAAAACCTAGTAGCTCGTCGGGTGATATAGAGTATGTTGACTCACACTAGTAAATATGGTAATTGAACTGTAAAAGATCTGATGACAAAGGCCTATTTTTACCATTTAAATTAACCGACTTTTCTGCAACATGTTTATGTGATGTCCAATTAATGATTAAATTGAGTTTTGTGTAAACCTAGAATCTAAAACTTGGAGGACGTTACCTTTTTTCTTTTCTCTTGTGACTTTCCTCGGATGATTGATTTCTAGATTTTCACATTAAATTCCGTTTTTCGGATTTGTATTAACTAGTAAATCTTGACCATTTGTGTTGATTTTGTGAAACGTTTATTATATTTAAATTGTTTATCGTTTATCATGTGTATTGCCAATTTCCTTGCATGTTTAGCAGGTTGGTAAATTGATGGGTAATTTGTATAATAAAACACGTTATTAGCTTGTTATAGTGAGTCTTAAAAACTATCCCTAATAATTAATCAAGATCATTAATTTCAAGGCCATGTCGTTTTAAAACGGGCAATCGAGATTCTGGATGGTGGTTACTTCTTTTCAATCTGATAACTCTTTTCTTAGTTAATTAATTAGATAATCTATCTAAACATAAACCACAAATTCTCCATGGATATGATACCCTACTTACGCTATCTACTTAGTTTAATTAGGTTTTTGCATGACCTTAATGACAGTAATCACCCTCCTCAAGCGGGGATGACTCACTTCCTAGTCGTGCAATACGGCCATGTGATTTTCTCTCGAAACTTGTGCCATTTCAGCTCTCGATCTTCCGAACTCGTTCCGGTGCTCGGTTTTCTTCATTCTTGACTCGTTTTTAAAGAGACCAATTGAAATACCCAAGACCTATTCTAGTTGTATGGTGTCCCCCCTTACAAATGTGAGGTTGCACCTTGCAAGTGCAATGTAAAGGTGAAATTAAGGTGTTGAAAAATTTGCTGTTTGAAGAAACGTGTACCTCAGAGGTGGGTCTCCTTGAGTTAACTTCCATGTTCGGAACCAGAACAGTGGCCTACAAAACAAGACACCGTTAGGACTCGTCATAGGAATGAGGTTATCCCTATAACACCCTCCGCATGAGAACAACTATCGATTTATGGTAGTAAATTGTAGAGAGAGAAAGTATGTTTAGACAGTAGATGCCTTACCTTTGATTTGGTCTCGTCTATTTTTAGTATTTGGTCGTTTAGGGTTTCCTCTTTTTAGGAATTATGGTTGTACTGGGATTGTACTCGAAAATAGAAGATCATGTAGATCTTCCATTCTTATTTGGAGATTCGGTTGATAATGTCTATCCATGGGAATATAAAATTTTGGAATGTCATTATATTTATATTATATTATTATTAATAAAAGGGTTTGACCAATTTTCATTGACTGAACCGGGTCATACTTCGTCATGTCCCCCGGTTTGATGTTATGAATATCATGAATGAGATCATGTTAGTGCACTATGTCTATTGACTTCGTCTTGTATCGAGTCATGTATAGGATATGATAAACCAGTGCTCAAGTTACTAGAAACTGATTTTAGCGAGTTTTCTAGTAATTCCGCTTGAAACTGTCAAGGTCAGTTCCAAACGAAATTAACTTTGTTAATTTCGCTTGAAAGTGTCTTGTCCATTTCAAACGGAATTAGACTAGTATATATAGGGGTGCTTGGTTAGTCATTTGAAACGGAATTAGGTCTTGTGATTCGGTAACGAAGTGCTGCCGAATTGTTTCCAGGTGCTGTAATTCTATCAAATCAATACAAGAGACATTTAAATTGAATTGAGCGTCCGTGTCATTGATTCCGCCTTTGATTCGGATAAACAACTCTTCTGATCGACTCAGTCAGGTCGCACAACTATCCTACAAGTGGTATCAGAGCTCAGGAAGAAGAGTTTAGCTTGAATTTATTAGTTTTCTGACTTCTACACCTTCTTTTTCAATATTGATAAGATTTCACGGTCAAAATGGACTGAATTTCACACATTACATGCGAAACATTGTTTTAACAAAGCCTTGAGAGATTCAGACCAAAATATGGCTTAAAAGTGACAAGAATAGACCAAAATTATAATTTCGTTTGAACGAACAGTTTAATTCCGCTTGAAAAGTTGGTGCAGTTTCATACGAAATTACTAATTTCATTTGAGTTACAGTTGATTCTGCTTGAAAAGATTAATTCCGCTTGAAAAGTTCAGTTAATTCCGCTTCAAAGTGTTATCCCGTTTGAAGATTTCGCTTGAAATAAGTGATTCCGTTTGAAAGTACTAATTTCGTTTGAAGTTGTCATCAAAGGGATTCCGTTTGAAATTCTGATTTCGTTTGAAGTGACATCTAAGTGATTTCGTTTGAAATCATTATTCCGCTTGAGATCCTTATTTCGTTTGAAAGTGGTGTTTTCGCGTCAAGATCATTTCACGTCAACCGAGTGTCAGTTTGTGTCAAGTTGTTTGATATTGTTTAAACTGATTGTGTTTGCTTGATTGTCTGTGTCTCCAGGTAATTCAAGAATTTCACATAATGGCTGAAGAGTTCTACAATACGTTCTTCAACGCGTTTACATCTGAATCTTCCGAAATTAAAACCGTTACACCAAAAACCATTACAAAAGCGATCAATGAGAACATCAAGCATGATAACTTCTACGGAACACACTCGAAGCCACCAACTCTTGAAAGTATTGAAGACTATACTTGGTGGAAAGAGCGTTTCATCAAGTGGGCAAAAGCTTATGCACACGAGAGCTGGTTCTGTATGGAGTTTGGATATGAAAAACCAAAAGATGATAAAGGAGAAGATCTTCCATTCAAGAAATTATCCAAAGATGACAAATCCGAGTTTGCAGCTGAACAGAGAATGATTGCTATGATCCAGTCGGCAATTAGAAATGGCATTTTTGCATTGCTTAACCATGATGGGTCATCAAAATCTGTTTGGGAAGCTTTACGAGTTAAAGCTGAGGGGGGTAAACAGATTAAAAAGAACAAAATTGCTTTGTTAAAGATAGAATTCGATCTGTTTGATAGCATTAAAGGAGAGTCTGTGAGGCAAATGATAGAAAGATTTTGTCATTTAAAAATTGAACTCGAAAGATTTGAAATAGTGAAAACGAGAGAAGAAATTATTGATAAAATCATAGAATCGTTACCACGATCTGATCAGTGGCAAACGTTTGTTTTCATATTAAAAAATGATGTTTTATATGAAAAAATTTCTCTTGATACATTAATTGAAAAGATTGAAACACATGAGCTTGAATTGCAGAAACAAAGCAAGATGAGCAGTTCTTCACATCAACAGAATGTTAGTCTCTATTACAAACCTTCGGTGAAAGTTGGTGAATCACCAAAGACAGCATTCAGTGGTGAGAGGACAAAAGAACCTCAGAAAAGCTCATCAAGTTACGATCCGGGCTATCATTCTTTCTCTTCAAAAGCCAATTCTGAAGAATCAGAGGAGATTCTATGCAACATTGCTCTCAAATTGAAGAATTCCCCGACTATGAGCATTAATGCAGCTAAGCAGCAAATGAGCTTCCTTGCATCTGTTCTGGAATCGTATGAAGGTCTTGTAGCTGGCTAAATTGGAAACTCAGAGTTAACCAAAGAAGACTACGACCAGATCGATCCGGAAGAAATGGAACTCATTGACATCCGCTGGTGTTTAGCTAGTTGCATCCGCAGAGCTCAGTGATATATGGAAATTACTGGGAAACAATCTCTTGGTGGTGCATCTACAAAGCTTGGATTTGATAAGTCTAAAGTGACCTGCTTCAAATGTAAGCAGAAAGGTCATTTCAAAAGAGAGTGCAACAATTCTGCGGTTGGTGGAAATGAACATCCGTTCAATGATGACTATTACTGAAAGGCAATCTACCACCAAAGCAAAGAAGAACCGAAAATGATTGAAGATAAACCCAGAGATAAGTCAAGAGATTGTGCTATAATCCATGACGATGAAGGATATGATTGGAGTCAAATTTGTCCGGAAGAAGATTGTGTTGATATTCGAAAAACAGCTCATGGCAAAACTATATCAAAGAACAACCATTATGTTTTTGTTGCTGAAATTAAAGAGGAAAACAAAGAAGAAAATGTTGTTTCTAAAAGTAAAGAGAAAACTAGAGAAGAGATTCTGAGTGAGAAAACTTACAGAGAGAGAAACATTGCTTGGAACAGGATGGATGAAATGCAAGAAGAGTATGAGAGTGCTATCAGTAATAAGAGATGGGATAAGAAACGAGAGTGCTATGTCAACAGAGAAGGTGAACCTGTTGTTCCGAAGAAAGACATAATTTTTGAAGATGTTCTTCTCATAATTCCTCGATCTGCCGAATACTATAGAAATGTATTAAAAGATGACACATATGCAAAAAGGCATGAAAAGGAAATAAGATATGTCATGACATCGTGTTTAAGAAAGAGGGATGAAGAGAGAATGACGAAGAATGTTGAAGAAATGGTAAACAATCTGAACAAAGCTGCTGAAGAGGTAAAAGTTGAAGTTGTTAGAGAAGAAGTTGTGAAGATTGTTGAAGAAGTGAAAGAAGAAGTTGTGGTGAATGTAGAGGTTGAGAAAGCTGTTACTAAAGAACAGCAGATTGGAGAAGATGTGAAGAAAGCAGAAGAAGAAGTGAAGAATGAGAGTTTAGTTTCTGGTGATGTTGGTGATGATGCTGGAAAGAAGAAAGATGCTGATCAGACAGATGCAGCAGAGAACACCGAGGTGCCAATCACTAAGGTAAATTCTGATTCTAAAACTCAAATCAAAATCGTTGAACAGTGCAAGAAATGCATGGAAATGTGCAGTGCTTGTACTGAACAAGACAAACAATTAAAAATAAGAAATCCTGAATTCAATAAAATTGAAGAAGTTTTCAAAAATAAATGCAAAGAAATGTTAGAAAACGAAAAAGTTTTGAAAGAAAATGATGAAAAACTTTTGGAACAATGTAAAAAGTTAGAAAAAGAAAATGAAATTTTAAAAGAAAATGTTTTGAAAAAGACAGAAGAATGTGATCAAAAAGAAATTGTTTGTCAAGAAATGAAGAAAGAATATGATTCAATAAAATTGGCATATCACATTACAAAAGAATCATATGAAAAAGTGAAGGATGAAATGAAATTTTCTCAAACAAGAATGAATTATTATTCTGAAACAACTAAAGAGCTTAAGCGAATGTATGAAATAAAACAAGGTGTTGTTAATTCCTATATTGAGGATGTTGCTAAGCTAAAGCGTCAGATTGCTGATTTAGAACAGGATAACAACAAGTTAAAAAGTTATCACGTGTCGTTATATGTGCTTGAACGTATTTTCAATATAAAACTGGGAGATGGTGAGTCTGAGCAAAACAAGAAATGCATTGGCTCAGAGTTTCATCAAGTTCCACCACCGGAAAAGTTTGCATTTTATGATGATGAAAAGGTCGAAAAAGCTTTCAACATGGTAGATCAATTGCCAGATAACATTTACGTAACCTATTCCAAATCTGATGATTCTAGTGATTTAGAGGTGGTAGGTAAGGTCGTTGAAAGTGTGTTGAAAGAAGAGTCAGTTGATACAGGTAAATCTGAATCACAGGATGAAAATGAAGGTAATTTTCATGATGGATATCTGAAAAATTCCTAGAAAAATTTGAATGAAGATTCAAAAGGATTGGTTTATACCATGATTGGATCGGACAAATTATTCTTAGATGTTGTATTCCCGATTCAGAATGTGATTTCAGAAAAAAAGTTGATAAAGTTTTCAAAATGGTTGAAATTGAAAAATCTGAAATTTCAAAGTTTGCTGGAAAAGGTCACAAAACTTTTCAAAACAAACCTGGTTACAAGAAGAAAAACATGAAGGCTGGGTTGGGTTATAAGAAGAAACAAAGTCGAAATAAAAATGAAATTCCGAATTTTCAGGCAAAGATGAATTTTGTTCATGGGACAAGTTCTGAAGAAGAGAAAGAACTCCAATTTAGACGTCAGTCTAATGAAGAGTTTTATGCTCAAAAGAAAAAGCAACAACCACAGGTCAAAGATGTTTAAAAAAGAACATGTTTTAAGTGTGATCAAATTGGACATCTCGCACGAAAGTGTCCAAATCTGAAACCTGTGGATGTTGAAAAAAAGAAGTCTGAAAATGTTGAGAAACAGAAATCTGAGGATGTTAAACAAAGGTCAACCAGGTTTGATTCGAAACAAACTTGGAGGTACAATACAAACAAGTTTGCTTCAAATCAAAATTGGAAATCAAACCAGAACAGGTTCGATTCAAGACAGACCTAGAATTCTCACACACCCAGATTAAGAACAACACAACGTTGGAAAAAAACTGTTGATACAACGAAACCAAATGAGTTTTGGAAACCAAAAGTTGTTCAAAATGAAAATGTTAAAAAAGAGTCACATTTTTACAAAAGAGGTACTCCAAAAGGTCAAACATGGAGTGTTAAGAAACAAATGACTTTGGTAAAGGATGAAAAAGTTGAAGTCAAAGTTGAAAAAGTCTTTGATGACAAAGATTTTTTGAAATTGCATGATACATATTGTGTTGAAATGCCTAAGGTCCAACAGACCTGGGCTAAATTGTTCAAGTAATCAAGTAGTCTGAATGTGCAGGTGCTCAAGAAATCTGAAGATTGTGAAAATGGTATTCAGAGCAGCCTGGCACAACAGAAAGAGGAGGTTGCTGGACCCTGTGTTGGTTGAAACAGGGAGTTTGTTTGTTTTCTGTATATAAATAAACAATATTTCATAAACCCTAAAAATTGAAATTTTAAAAACAAAAAATATGTTTTTATTTTGTCAAATATTCAAAAATACAAAAAATTGTTAGTTGAATATGCCGAAACCCTCATGGCGGAACAAACATGATTAATTTCACAAGATTAAAAAACGGTTTTCAAACTGTAAAATATCAGTGTGTTGTAAATCATGGGGGTAATTGTTGCTTTATATGTTAGATTTTCTGTTAAACAGAGCACGATAAGCAGAAAATGGATGGCGAGATAAAGCTATCAGTGTTGGTTGTCAAATTTTCTTTAATTGATTTTGCATTTTAGGGGGAGTATTATTGTTTGAAAATACAAAAACATTAGAAAATTTGAAAAAGTCAAAAACATGATAAAATTCAAAAACTGAGTTTTTGCGTAAAAAGAGGAAATGATAGTACATCAGTAGACAGTTACAGTATGCTAAAGAAATGTAATGATTTTATAGCGTTAAACAGTCTCACTGATGATATGCTGATAGGTTTTTATACATTTAGTAAACTTTTTCGGGATATAAACATAAACTCAAACTTGCTTGTTTCGTGGGGAACACTACTTGGATATATAGGTAACCCCTGAAATCTTGTTTGAATGACCCCTCTTTCTGAAATACTAGGTCTTTATACTCAGTGATATCTCGGGTATTATTCCGGGACTTCTGATTTTGCGGAAGCAATGGCCTAGTCCCCGTATAATACTTTCTGCTTGCTTGAAATATAGCCTACCATCAGCATAAAAAATGATGAAACATTGAAAAATGCTAATCATGTGCTGTTGAAGAAAAGATCCTCTAAAGGGGACACACCAAAAGTCGAATCCGTTATCTCTTTGCTGAACGAAAGTTCTGACCTGAGCTCTCACGGTTCTTCGCAATTTAACCCCTTACAGATATCATCTAGGTATACTCACCTGTAAGACTGAATATTGGGATCTGGATACGGGAGTATATTCAAGAGGTGGGACACATGAATAAGTTTAAGTCTTTAAAACACCTAATTCGTATCCTGAATCAGTTGAAATTTGTGTGAAAATTTAAGTGGATCAGTATATCGACAATCTAAGTGAATTGTTTAATTCTTTTTGTGTAACTAAGCTCAACGGTACTTGTGACTTGTCAGAAACTGATATGATCCTCTAACACAAACTCAAACATAAATATTGCTTGTAAATATGTTTGTAAATATTTCTTTACTGCTTTATGTTTCAGAAAAATACAAAAAGATTTTTGATTCTACTTTATTTTCGACAACTGATGTCTGAATGCTGAGTTTCAAAATCTAAGTAAGCTGATTGTGTTTCTGAAAATAAAACAAGTTCATTAATTTGAAACTTGAAGGTTTTATCAAAAATTAAAAAACAGTTTGTGATATCTCCAAGGTCATTAATTTGGATTTGGATGATTAATTGTGAGGGATTTGGATGCTTATATTGTTAAAATCTATGAAATAGAGTCAGTTTATGATCCTGTTCGCTGAAACTGCCAAATCATGAAATTTGTTAAAAAGTGTTTGTTTAGAATGTTTAAGAGAGCCAGGTTACAATTCCTGGATAACTGAAGTTTAAAATGTTGTTACTTATGAATGTTTGAGTAATTGCAGGTAAGGTGCCAGATTACGATCCCGACAGTAGTGTCTAATGGGGAGTCTGAAGACGAGCTCAAAGCAAGGGGGAGATTGTAACCGGAAAGCAAGGTATCGATCCTTAAAGCACGGAAGCTTGACGAAAGGGGGAGCCTGAGAAAAGTGTTTCTGAAGAAGTAGTTAATGTTAGAGCCAGAGACAGATCCTGGTACAACATTCAAAGATAGAAGTTGATCAAAGAATATAAAGATTGATGGATGTTTACAATGTTAGACAATTTGGAAAAAGCATGAAGACTGATCAAGACTGAAGATGTGTCATGATAAAGACTCGACACTGAAGACTTCGTCAAAATCCAAGGGGGAGTCTGTTAGTGCACTATGTCTATTGACTTTGTCTTGTATCGAGTCATGTATAGGATATGATAAACCAGTGCTCAAGTTACTAGAAACTGATTTTAGTGAGTTTTCTAGTAATTCCGCTTGAAACTGTTAAGGTCAGTTTCAAACGAAATTAACTTTGTTAATTTCGCTTGAAAGTGTCTTGTCCATTTCAAACGGAATTAGACTAGTATATATAGGGGTGCTTGGTTAGTCATTTGAAACATAATTAGGTCTTGTGATTCGGTAACGAAGTGCTGCCGAATTGTTTCCAGGTACTTTAATTCTATCAAATCAATACAAGAGACATTTAAATTGAATTGAGCGTCCGTGTCATTGATTCCGCCTTTGATTCGGATAAACAACTCTTCTGATCGACTCAGTCAGGTCGCACAACGATCCTACAGATCGTACTAAAAGGAAAAAAAGAAAAGAATAAGTAGGTATTAGTTAAAAATGACAAAATGATGTCATAGAAAATGATGGGAGTGACGACGTGGGTCAGTTTGGAAAGCATGAAAGTGACAGTTAAAATAACCCCTATTGCCACACGCTTCTCGTTTATTAGCTGTATTTTTTTTTGAAATTCAAAACAGGTTTAAAAATAGTGTATATAGAGGAGGGAATAGTTTCTAGGGATCATTTCCCTTAATTAATCTTAAAGCAATTGTTCATCATCTCTACCGACTCAAAATGGCCCCAAAATCTCCTGAAGCTTCGAAGTCTGATCAGGGCACCGACAACCTATTTTGTTCTTGGAACTAGGCCACCTTTGATACTCTAGTGAAGGAGTATGGGATTAGGTCGGAATGGCATCCGATATTTCTATCGGACAAGGACGTGGCTTTCCCATTGAAAGAAGCAAATATCACATTGTTCTGTGACTTTTTCAAATTCTGTAACGTTAGTCTTCCAACTATGAAATTTTGTAAGGAAATTCTAAATAATAATGCTATTCACATTTGCCAATTGCATCCCCTTGGTCTCGCCACATTTCGTCATTTTGAATATGCTTCCCTTAGTCTGGGCCATGAGCCGGAGCTTCTTGTTTTTTGGGATTTTTATTGCTTGGTTTGGAAAGTGCCTTTTTTTAACCTTTGATCGTCTAGATACTCGCATATCTTTTATATGTTCTGTGTACAACAACCCTCCTAAAAATATTTTGGGCACCCTAAATGTCCCTAAATATACCCCGTACGTGAAAATCGGACCCTTTATACCTCTATACTTGTAAAAATCAACAAAAACAAGATTTGGCAATCTCTTGCGGGCCGTGATGGAGACCTATTGGTCTGTCGCGGGGCATGACAGCCTGATCCTTATCCGGAAACGTGTCGTGCCATGTGGTACGTGACTTAGCAGACCTACCCCTTGACTCAGCAAAGCTAATAACGACACGTAGTCGCTCGTGGGCCGTGATGGCTTAAGCCTTGGCTTTCGCGGGGCGCGGCAGACCCCCGAATCAGCCTATATAAGGGGGGGGGGTCGAGCTCATTTGAATCCTCGTTCATTTCTGAATTCTCTCTCAACTTCTCTAGTAGTAGAAACTCTGCTCAGGCATAATACCCACTATATAGCGAAGCTTTGCCTCGTTTTAAGTACTATAACCCTGCTATTACCCTACACGATCGATTTAGGATTCCGTAATGCATGTCGGCTCTGCCCGACTCAGTCATTGGAATTCTGTCTCGTTTGTACTCCCGATTGATTAAGAATTTCCGTAATGCATGTCGGCTCCGCCCGACTCAGTCATTGGAAATTCTGTCTCGAGTTGTACGGTTAAATTGAATTGGGTTATTTTACTAACACGTGTGCATTATTTGATTTACTAGATAATAACCAGGAGATTCTTAGGAAGCCTTAGTATTACCTAAATTTACAATGTGAGTTCATCTGTTTTTTGTAAACTATTTTTATAAAAACCTCAATTGTTTAAATTATACTTAACAAAAATTGAGTATTTGTAAGTCTACAATTACTGCCGGTATGTTGGGGTTTTGTATACAAAATTTGTGAGACGTTACCATTGAACAAAGAGTTAGCCATTGAGTAATATGACCCACAAGTCGGGTTGACAGTACCAAATGGGTAATTGATTAGATCAAGCAAATGTAATTGCGGGTTACCCTCAATTCTGTTAAAGTGTTAAAACTGTTTTGATTAAATTGGGATGCACTCACCAGTATTTTTTGCTGACAAAATGTTTTAAAAACGCGTTTCAGGTAACATAATGTGAAAGCCCAATAGAAGTCAGCTGGAGAGCACTGAAGGTGTCACATCCCGACCGCGTAAAACAACAAACCACGGCGGAAACGTCGAGGAGTGGAGCGACAGAATTATTGTTTCACAACACATGGATTAAAAAGTTTCATTTTATTTAGATATTAAACATTAGATATTGTCTTGAAACAGAACAAACAAGTTTAACATATCATCTATCATTGTTATTATGTCACTAAACCCTCGTCTGGTCCTATGTGAGCATGCATCCTTGACACAATCAACATCATCAAACACCACCTGAAACATACGTGAAAATAAAGTCATCAAAGAAATGTCGGCGAGCACATAGGTTTTGTGAGAGTGTCAGATTCATGGCTCGTATACATGTTGCAATAACTTGTACAACTACATAAGTTGATATTAGAAAACCTTGTTTTGTAAAATGTTTGTATTGTAATATGAATAACCAATTCAAAACAAGTTAGTTTTAGTTTATAAAACCTCGATGCCATGAATCATAACCCAAAACATTTGTTATTGTAAACCAAATTGTAAATTGTTCTCGTAATAAAACTCGTATGGTTTATATCATTTAGTAAACATCGTTGTGTGTCGTCGTTTAATATCGTTCATCCAAGTGAACTAAATAACGCCACGAGATGTAATATGATAAGAGCACTTATATATAAGAAGTACCAGCGGCGTATCTACCGTGCTTTTATCACATTAAACCCGTCTCGTTATCTAATCACAAACCAAAAACCAATCGTTTAAATTGTTTAACTCATTCGTGTTATAGACCATCGTTCATTTGTTTAAATCGTTCAAATCGTTCCAAATCGTTCAAGTCGTTCAAATCGTTACAATCGTTCAAATCTTTCATAATCGTTCATGTTTTAATTGTGAAAACTAACTTTTGGTCATCTCGTTGAATACATTCAAACCTTCGTAACTCGTCCATCGTTCAAATCGTATTAACAAACCACCAAAGGGTAAGTTAACAATCATCAGGTTTTGTCGTTACCCACATTATCCCCACACATAACAATGGCGATAGTTTGATAACGGGATTTGTCAGATCCTATGGTACCATAACATACTAATGGTCGGCTCGGCCAAAGCTAATGAATATCATTCGTTATGTAGTTACGTCCCAACAAGTTCGTTCACATTATCGAAATCGTTGTATTTAATATAAATCATAGTATTCGTTTTTTAAAACATCGAAATCGTTTAACACATATGAATCACCCCAAAACAATTGAAAACAGTAAAATAGGGGAACTATGTACTCACATTGAATAGCAAAGTATCCTCGATCTAATGAACTTAACAAAGCTCAGGAAAACCAAGGAAATCAAGTAGCACCTAGTAATCGGATCGCTATCTTAATAAATCGACACCTAAATCAGAAGATTGGGTAGAATGAGGTCTCATAAACCAAATGAGTATTGGAACTCATGTGATATGGTTTAACAAAGCCTACATTCTAAATCGGAACCTATCCTAAGTGCTTACGACCCGTTATGACTCGTTAAGGTAGTCTACGCTACTTTAACGCGTCGTTCGCGCAAATGCGCGTTCGAGACGCCTAACTAGTTCTATGACAAATATTATATGCCCTAACATGTTTAAATATGTTGCATAATTTCATGACCCCCGACCCGGTTTTACCCGGTTCAGAAGCTGCGGGACAGAAGCCCGTGGTATTGGTGTTTAATTAGGCAGCAGAATTTTAAACAGTATCATTAAAACTGAAAACACCCCTTTATTTTATTTCAAATTTCGGGACAAACCCCGTACTTTACAATAAAGGAATTCCACGAGGAAATTCCCTGGTTACAAAAAGATGTTTATTTATTTACTGAGCCACTTTCTTCAAGCTGTAGTGCTTCGCGACACTTTTCCTGGTTCACAGTAAATCACCTGAAACATGTTTAAAAAGGATTTTATCAGCGGGGAAATACTGGCGAGTCATTCAATTTGCACAAAATGACGCATTGTTACAATTTACAGCATTAAGAGTTTTTACATTTGCCCCTATCTTTTAATTATCTGGTCCAGTTGTCACTCAACCTGATTTATAACTGTGGACATATCACTAATTAGGCTCGCCCACCTAAGAGTGATAAATCATTAGTAGTAATGTGCACAAAACCCTCACATACTGCCAGTAATTAAAGATTAGCAAAGACTTAATCACTGCAAAGTATAACTGATAAACATTTAGGGTTTTACAAAGCAAGTTTGATAAAAACAGAATGACTCACATTGCAAATTTAGTTGGATAGAGTTTTGCCTACAAATTAAGCTTGATAACCTAGTTAAATAACAATGCACACGAAAATAGGTTAGTAACTTAATACAACATTTACGATAAACTCACGAAATCAAAACTGTAGATCCCAATATCAATCCGGATCACAGTGGTTGATTGTTTTAGTCCAAAACACCTATTGATTAGGTGTTTGAATATGTTAAAGTCAAGAAAAATCAAAAGATGAAGATGAAGATTTTGCTTTGATGATTAACAACAAGTGTTGTATGAATTCCCAACTGATATAAACATTAACAAGCTCCTGGAAATCGGATTAAGCACAAGAAATAACATGAAGATCACAACACTAGAATTTTCACCAAAGAAACTAGCCAAAACCTTGGCTAGGGCACAATTACATGAGTTTATATAGGAACTGACTTACCAGCATAATTATAATTATGCTGGCATCTTAAATACACCAAGTCAGAGTTCCATCTTTCAAAGTATTACATTTTTGACCCCTGGAATTTCTAAAACCTAATAAACTTAAACCGAACAATCTAGAACCATCTAAAACAAGTACCAACGGTCTCAAATGACCTAACAATTTTCCCCATAGACCGTTGCGTACTTGATCGTTCTTTATTGCATACTTGATCGTTCTTTATTGCATACTTGATCGTTCTTCAGTCTTGTTTAGTGTTTTAGTCCCTAAGCGATTCCTCGGTCTCGTTTAGCGTTTTAGACCCTAAGCGACTCGAGTACCGATGGTCTCAAAATGGTCTAACAATATTCCCCCTAGACCGTTGTGTACTTGAGCGTCTTCATTCTTTGACTCTGGTTTCAGGATTTACCGCTACTTTTCCCACGTTGTGCTGTGATTGAGTTTTCTTGATATCAGCTTCACTTGCGTCCTCCATTATGACATTGTATGTGGATGATGTCGGAGATTGAATCTCTCAAACATCTGATTCTGATGAAAGATCTGTGACTTTCGGAGCAGGTGATTGATGATAGCTTCTTTCTTCTCTCGAGATTCAACACATTCCTTTTGTTCTTCAATTTTTGAATAAGATCTCCATCATCTCAGTCTTTCTTTCTCTCACCTTTCTCACAGCTCACCTGTATCCCTACGCGGGTAATGTTTGCATCTCAAGATTAGCTTGTAGTACTGAGTCACCCCTCCTTTTCTTTCGCTTGTCTCTGCTTTTTACAACCTGTTGGGGATCTTCTTCGATATCTTGTTCTTCGTTTCAGTGTGAGAGACTTCAAAGAGAACATATGCAGAATATATCTTCAACCCTATACCATCCCGCTTCTCTTGATCTCGTTTCTAACAGTTCTTGTGTTCTGAAACACACAAACGAGCTAAGTGGGATCTGGATTGCAAAATGAGAAGGTTCGATAATGCTATAATGCTATATTTACAAAGGATAGAAGTAGTAATGAAAGAAATAAAAATATTTACAAAGGTGTAGACAAATACGCAGGCAAGAACGCTACATATTTCTGACATTTAGACAATTACGCCGGTCAGATGCAAATTTCAAACTTTCTCGAAAAACGTGCCCATTTTGTCCGCTTAAACACTTAAAACTTGGGCAATTTGGACTTTGATATTTATTTCAAAGATTGGGGGATTCCTTTTTTTATTAAACACTCGTCGACTTTCCTGCAAAAGATCATATTGTCAACACTTGTCAGATCCGTAATAATTTTTTTTATGTCAACACTTTCCTGCAAAAGATCATTTTTTAGCAAATCAAGGCACAAGAAAAACTGCCAGTATGTTTGTCCGCTTAAATCCATGCATCCTTCTTTCAACATGCTTTCGGTGTGTGTGTTTATCATGTTTTTGGTAATATTGACAAGAATTCTATGGCCCCCACACAAGCTATTGAAAATAGAATCATTACGCCCGTGAGTCCCACATCAGTACATACCCCCGCGATCAAGGTATGCACAAAAGTTCCTCATAACAGGTGAGTATATTGGATTCATTCTTTTTCAACGATAGAGTGGAGATCAGGTCAGTACTTTCGTACAGCAGAGATCCCGAAAACTACCGAGGGAGGAGACAGATACCAGATTTGGTACGATTTGATGATAGATAGTTTGGTGAACAGGTCAGTACTTTCTTACAGAAGAGAGACCAAACTAATCCATCTTTGGCACTTATTATGGAAGGTTTTGGCCGTATTTGGCACTTATTTAGAAAAGATATCATAGCGTCTAGGTCAGCATGTATCTGGATGCAGCAGAAGAACAACTATGATATCCCCGAATGAAAAACCAATATAAAGACCCGAGATCTCAGACTTTGGCAATCTATCAACGCAAGATTTAAGACCATTAAGCCATATGCCGCAACGTGTTACCCACTATGATGCGTAATGCCTGAGAAAAGCCAGAATCCTTGTGTAGACGTTATGTTTTGCTCCCTAACAGCAGTTTACTCGTTGGTGTTGCTGAATCTACCGACACGTCGTTGCTTGGTACCCCGATTTCTTTTTGTTTTCTGTTTTTCAAGAAATGACAAAGTGTTAGCAATTTTCTATCATTTCTTCTAACAAGAGTCAGACACAAGCATCTATTTTGATTTTCTGGAATATCCCCCCTAAAATCTTTATTTTCGAGAGTCCATTTGCCCGAAAATGAAATTTTAATCTTTCAGAAAATCTTTTTGGTGGGCAACGTTTAACGTTACTGGTTTTACTTTTAACAAACGTTTTTTTAACAAACACTTAAACGATAGAGTATGTACAAACAATGATAAATGACTAAATTCATTTCCACTCAAGGAAATTAACGATTTCCAACCAGGTTACCAACTGGTTGCAACGTGTCTTTATCGAAGACTTATGTGGGGATGTCAGCTCTCTGTTGTGAGGAGCTGAATTTGTGATGCTCTCATAGGATTTTAGCACTACATTGGAGCATAGTGAATATCTTCTTAGAGTGATTTCGTCCAAGTTCAGCTAGCTCTCCTCCTTTTTCAGCACCGGTAAGCGATATAAATTCCCCATTGACGAGTCTGCAGTCTTTGAGAAGCCCCTTCAATATCCATCATGTGTCGAATGAGCTCCATCACCCACCCGAAGCAATTTTATTCTAGTATACAACAATTAAACAAGAAACAAAAGTTAGTTAGTTTTCGGAACCCATACTTGCTTCAATTTTAATCTATCATGATTTTGAATCATGATATCTTCTTTTCGTTTCCAGAAACAATTTGAGTTAACTAAGTTTTTGACTGTTTTCTTAAGATTATCAAACTGCTCTGTGAAACTTTTGGCAAAATTATGTTCAGGTTCAGGAAATTTCTTGCTTTTGCAATGTTTCGCAGTGTGTCCTAAATGACCACAGCGAAAACATCTTTTGCAATTTGCTCTTTTACTTTTGGAGGTTGATGTGTTAGAGGATAAAGTATGTGATGAAAGTCTCGAGCTACATGAGAAGTTGTCTGATGATGATGAATCCTTAAAGCTTGAACTTTTGACTTTTTTCATTTTCTTGTCTATGCCGCTTTCATCTTCTGAACAGTCTCCATCATTGTCGGGGTCTGATGAAATTTCTGATACTTCATCTTTACTTGAATTTTCTGAGATTTGATCTTCATTTGCCTCGTCTGTAATTTCTTCACTTGAATCTTCGGAGCTTTGATCTTCACTTTGATCTTCACCTGAATTTTCTGATTCTTGATCTTCGTAAGAACTTGAAGTTTCTTCTTCCTTTTCTAAGGCAGAAATGTTTGAATATTCTTCGCTGCTTTCTTCAGTGACTTCCTTTTCTGAATCTGTTTTACCTGTTCGAGATGGAATAAATTCTGGAATATCCTCGGTGACGAATTTTCCAAAACTATTCTTTTTCAATTCTGGCACAAATATAGGAGATTCACACACATTTTTATCATCACAAAATGCAGAATTTAAATCATGACATTCAAACATAACATGTTCATGATCACGGGTCTTAAATGTAGGCACATGGCCCTTACAGTCATCCTGAATATTGTTTCTCTTATCACAGTTCCAGGCGAACCAGTTAACAGTGGAATAACTGTCGCCTGAATAGCCTATTCCTATTTTTCAACCGCCACAGTCTTCATCCTTATCTCACACATCTTCTTTACGCACAAATGAATCTGCATTACTTTTAGGAATATTAGCGGTTGTTTCATTCTTAAAAGAATTGTTTTGTTCTACAGAGGCCTTTTCATTAATGAAATCATTGTCGGGATGAGGAGTTGGCATAGGCACATAGTTTTGGCTATGTGGTGGAAAGAAAAGTCTTCTTTCATTTCCTTGCCTATCTTTATACCCGATCCCGTCTTTTACATACGTTGGTCGTTGGCAGTTTTTGATGTCAGTAAAGGCCTTTTGACTGACATTCCATTTGTCTATGATAATTTGTAATTTATTATTTTCGTTCAAAGCTTTTTCTAGTCTATCAGTGAGATCGTTGATGATGAAATCTTTTCTAAAAACAAATTCTTTTAGAGTTTGCATTTCAGCTAAAGTTGAATTCAACTTTCACTGATATGCGGCCTCGTTCTGTTTAAGTTCTTTATTAAATTTTAAAGCTTTGTCTTTTTGCCTTTCAAATTCTAGATTAAGAGATTTGTAGTGTGCCACGACATCAACGCATGCTGGTGTGCATAACTTTACTTTAAAGTTATGTGGAATGCTATTTATCAAGTCTTTGTCAGCTTTTTCTTTTGAGGATTCAGTTTTCATTGCTGCTGCTGAGACTTTTCCCTTTTCTTTCTTCCCATCTGATGACTCCTTAGGAACATGCTCCTTGGGTTTTTCAGCTTCTTCAGAATTTTTGTCTTTCTCAGGCTCGAAGGAAGTGAGAATACTCTTCAGACCCTTGTCGGTAGCATCATCTCCTTTTGGGATTCCAATAGCCTGTTTCTCGGTGGGTTTTGACGATGAAGATAAAGACTCGCTCGAGATTTTTGCCATGAGTGCTTTGTGAACTTGTTCCTCTGTTTCAGCATTCTCTTCAGCTTGAGTGTCACCGAGCACAACTGTCTTTTCACTGGACCGTGGAGCCTTTGATGCACTTGCGGAAGCATTGAAGTAAGTCGTGTCTGAAGCTTGTTGACTGACACCTTCAGATGCAAGAAGTGCCAAGTTCTTCAATCCTGTAGTAGACTGAGCAGACTTTGGAGTATAACCAGCTGTGTTCATTTCAGGTTTGTTGACATCCATTTCAAACGCTTTCAAAGTGTTAATCAAATCGGATAGAGTGACAGGATTTATGCTGTTGAGGAAATCCCTTTTGATCATCATGCACTGTAGGCTCCATTCCTTTGGAAGCGAGTCCAAAAGTTTCTTTATGGCAGCACGATTAGTGATAGGATTTCCTGCCTTCTTCATCTTGGTCATCATATTCTGAAAGCGACTGATATGATCGGAAAGGCTTTCTCCACGAATTCCACAAAACATGTCGTATTGCTTCTGCACCATGATTCTTTTGCTCTCAATCAGCTCTTCGTTTCCCTCGTAGTATTCGATCAAAGCGAGCCAGAGTTCATTTGCAGTTCTGTATTCTTCAAACATGTTACAGTCATCTGTTGACAAAGCCATGGTTAAGGCAACATGCGCATGATGGTCGCGTTGGATTAGGGCGTTGTCTTCCTCACTGTAGGTGGTGGGGTCAGTGTTAGCAACTATCACGTCTCCTCGAACCACCGTTGGTACATGGGGTCCAACGGTGACGGAAATCCATTGGTTGTAGTCAGTGTATTCAAAGAACGATTTGATGCGATTCTTCCAAGTACCAAAATCAGCCGATCCTTTCAGTTTTGGTGGTCTTGTACAAGTTACGATCTCAAGTTCAACTTGAGCGATTAGGTTCAATTGATTCAAAGACATTTTGATTGGTTTTTGACAAAATTTTGCTGAACAGACACTAATTTCGATGATTTGCTGGATGAAGAGCAATTTCGCCGGAAACGTGATTAGTTTCGCCGAAGAACTATCTGGAAACACTAGGACACAGAAGACTGCGTTGATATCTTCGCTGATGAGATAATTTCGCCGGACAAGGTGAGAATCCTACACAAGAGAAAATAGCTAATTCCGCTGGAACATACAACAAACACGTTAGTTTGGCTAATTTCGCCGATAACCGTGATAAAAACGCTGTGGTTCTTTATCACTGTCCTCGAAGTCGCCTTCGATAAATTCGCTACAGGGTCAATAATGCTATTTCGCTGGTAATTAACAATTTCGCTTGTGTTTGATCGGCGAAATTGTTAATTATGTGATATTCAAGTTAAATTTGTTGTATTCAAACTAAATTTGTTGTATTCAAACTAAATTTGATGTATTCAAAATAATTCCGCTGTATTCAAAATAATTCCGCTGTGTTCAAAATAATTCCGCTGCATTCAAAATAATTACGCTGTATTCAAAATAATTCCGCTGACTTCAAAATTAATTCCGCTGTATTCAAAATTAATTCCGCTGACTTCAAAATTAATTCCGCTAACTTCAAATTAAGTCCGCTGACTTCAAAATAATTTCGCTATATTCAAAATAAATCCGCTGTATTCAAGTTTATCTACGCTGACCAGAGGGTTTAACTCGAACTAAAACCCTCTAATCGCCCAAAAACGACTCGAAAACCATGTTTCTTTGCATCAAAATGTCCAAAATGACTCCCTAATCACTGATTAACAACAACCTATCAATTAAACACACCAAATCAATCCATTTTAAGCCCAAAACTTTGAAAATTTTGAAACTTTTGAAAAACCTTCAAAACTTGAAGAATCTTAACAAGAACACAACAATCAAGAGCACTATGGCTCTGATACCAAATTGTAGATCCCAATATCAATGCGGATCACAGTGGTTGATTGTTTTAGTCCAAAACACCTATTGATTAGGTGTTTGAATATGTAAAAGTCAAGAAAAATCAAAAGATGAAGACGAAGATTTTGGTTTGATGATTAACAACAAGTGTTGTATGAATTCCCAACTGATATAAACGTTAACAAGCTCCTGGAAATCGGATTAAGCACAAGAAATAACAAGAAGATCACAACACTGGAGTTTTCACCAAAGAAACTAGCCAAAACCTTGGCTAGGGCACCATTACATGAGTTTATATAGGATCTAACTTACCAGCATAATTATAATTATGCTGGCATCCTAAATACACCAAGTCAAAGTTCCATCTTTCAAAGTATTACATTTTTTACCCCTGGAATTTCTAAAACCTAATAAACTTAAACCGAACAATCTAGAACCATCTAAAACAAGTACCAACGGTCTCAAATGACCTAACAAAAACCCTCACGACGAATGACAAAGTATAGCCCGAATTCGGGCAGCACTTAAACATCCATCGGATAGGTTTCAATCGATCGGACATTGTATCGTAGCAGTGACCGAGTTATTACCCTGAAAATCGTAGCAGAGATTCGGTATTATAGCTATTTTGATCGAAACAGTGTGTACGTAATGAAATTTTTCGTCGAAATAATCAAACCATGCAAGTGCCAAACCCCTGCATCTTATACTATATTTTGGTCCCTCCCGCGTGTCGCGCCGTGTGCCAGGGTTCCTGGCGCGTGTCGCGTGTCCCGGGGCAGACCAAATTAGGCAAGGGTAGCCTCGTATCCCAAATAGCCTAGGTGAGTCAACATCAACGAACATTCGTGATTTACATCCGTTTTTAAGGATACTTATCAATTAGGGGATACCCCCTTGAGTTTTAGGGGGCCCTGATCCTAGTTTTGGTCGTTTTAAAAATTAAGGGTCATGCCATACTAGTTGGGGGTCTCAATTAGGGTTTCCTAATGGACCTTATTAAAATAAGAAATAATAATTTTGGCAAGAGTTGTTACGTCCTCCCCACCTTGTTTAAAATCTCGTCCTCGAGATTTAATGGAACAAGTAAGGGTACTTTCGCTTCATCTCTGATTCCAGTTCCCAAGTATACTCCGGTTCTCTCTTCGAATCCCACTTTACCTAGACCAGCACCAGTCTTTTGTGCTTGAGAAACTTGACCTTTCTGTCTTCTATTTGAAGAGGTTTCTCAACAAATTTCAGCTTTTCATTTACCTCTATATCTTGAAGAGGTACTACCAGTGATTCGTCAGATAGCTCTTCTGGTAGTTGCAGTTTACAAGCAACTGGTCCTATTCGTTGGGTAATGGTAAATGGTCCTATGTACCTGGGACTTAGTTTTCCTTTCTTACCGAACCGAACTACTCCTTTCCAAGGAGAAACTTTCAAAAGTACCTTATCTCCAATTTGAAATTCTAACGGCTTGCGTCGATTGTCTGCATAACTCTTCTAGCGATCTCGAGCCGTTTTCAGTCTTTCCTTGATTTGAGTTACCTTGTCGGTGGTTTCCTGTACAATCTCGGGTCCTCATAATTGACTTTCTCCTATTTCTGCCCAACATACTGGAGTTCGGCATTTTCGTCCATACAGTGTTTCGAATGGGGCAGCCTTGATGCTTGCATGATAACTGTTGTTATAGGAGAATTCGATTAAAGGTAGGTGATCGTCCCAGTTTCCAGCAAAGTCGATTACACATGCCCTGAGCATGTCTTCCAGAGTTTGGATCGTCCTTTCACTTTGTCCATCGGTTTGGGGATCGTATGCCATACTTAAATTTAATTGCGTCCCCATTGCTCCTTGGAAACTTGTCCAGAAATGCGAAGTGAAGCGACTATCCCTATCTGATACTATGTAGAGTGGAAATCCATGTAAGGACACTACCTCGTCTACATATAACTTTGCTAATCTTTCCATGCTAAAGGTTTCCTTCATCGGCAGAAAATGGGTTGATTTGGTTAATCGATCTATAATCACCCAGATTGCATCGTTACCTTTCCTGGTCTTGGGTAACTTAGTGACAAAGTCCATTGTTATTAGTTCCCATTTCCAGACGGGCATTTCTAACTGTTGGAGAAAACCTGAAGGTTTCTGATGTTCTGCCTTAACTTGCGAACACGTTAGGCACTTAAAAACGTATCTAGCTATGTCTTTCTTCATTCCTATCCACCAGAAGTGATTTCTTAGATCTTGATACATCTTGTTATTACCAGGATGCATCGTATACCTAGATTTATGGGCTTCCTCTAGAATCTTATCTCTTAAATCTCCTTGCTTAGGTACCCAAATCCTTTTCTTTTGGAATTTCCAAATTCCATCACTCCCTTGCTCTAATTCCGTTATCCTTCCTTTCATTCCTTCAGCATCATCCTTGATTGCTGTTTCCTGAACGTTCTTCAGTTGTTCCATTAAATCTAATTGAATATTTAACCTAAGAGCAAGAACTCGCCTTTGCTTTTCATGATACTTGCGACTTAGGGCATCTGCTACTACATTTGCCTTTCCCTCGTGATATAGAATATCACAGTCGTAGTTACTCAGAATTTCCATCCATCTTCTTTGCCTCATGTTTAATTCTTTTTGCCCAAATATATATCTTAAACTTTTATGGTCCGTATAGACAGTGAACTTACTTCCATACAGATAATGTCTCCAAATCTTAAGGGCAAAAATTATTGCTCCTAACTCTAAGTCATGAGTCATATAATTTTCCTCGTGCTTCTTCAACTTCCTTGCTGCATACGCAATTACCTTTTTGCGTTGCATTAGCACACATCCTAATCCCAACTTAGAAGCATCGCAGAATACTTCAAAATCTTTTGTTCCATCTGGTAAGGCTAGAATTGGGGCATTTGTTAACCTTTGCTTCAAAATCCTAAAAACCTCTTCTTGCTTGGGTCCCCATTCAAACTTAAATGTTTTCAGGTTAACTTAGTTAATGGAACATCTATCTTAGAGAAGTCTCTTATGAAGCGCCTGTAATACCCAGCTAATCCTAGAAAACTTCTAACTTCGGTAGCTGATTGCGGGACCTTCCAATTTATGATCGCTTCGATCTTAGAGGGATCTACATGAATACCTTCGTGATTCACCATGTGACCTAAAAATTTCACCTCCTGTAGCCAAAATTCACACTTCGAGAATTTGGCGTAAAGCTTTTCCTTTCTTAACAGAGTTAAGAGTGCATGTAGGTGCTTACAATGCTCGTCCTGACTTTTGGAATAAATAAGTATATCGTCGATGAAGACAATTACAAATTTATCCAAATACAGCTTACAGATCCTATTCATCATGTCCATGAATGCTGCAGGGGCATTCGTTAATCCAAATGGCATGATTGTAAACTCGTAGTGACCATACCTAATTCTGAAAGCAGTTTTAGGTATGTCTTCTTCCGGTACCTTCAGCTGATGGTATCCGGAGCGTAAATCTATCTTAGAGAAATATCTAGCTCCTTGAAGTTGAGCAAAAAGATCATCAATCCTAGGTAATGGGTATCGATTCTTAATTGTAACCTTATTCAGTTGCCTATAATCGATACACATTCGCATTGAACCATCTTTCTTTTTCATAAACAACACTGGTACTCCCCAAGGGGATGAACTAGGTGTATGAATCCTTTGCTTAATAATTCATCTAACTGCTTTTTCAGTTCTAACATTTCTGTGGGTGCTAATCGATAAGGTGCCTTAGCTATTGGTGTAGTTCTAGGAATTAGATGAATTCTAAACTCAACTTCCCTATCGGGTGGTAATCCAGGTAGCTCTTCTGGAAAGACATCAGGGTATTCTGACACTACTGGGATTTCCTTAAGTTCTTTGTTTTTAGTGTTAATGATCACCGAAATCATATACACTATTTCTTGTTTTCGCTCATAACTAGCAACTTTCATTACTGAAATGAACTTCATTGGTTTGCGTGGCTTATCTCCTGTAACCACGATGACTTCTCCTGCGGGTGTATGAATTTCTATGGAATTCTTATCACAAAGGATTCGAGCATGGTTGGCTACTAACCAATCCATTCCTAACACAATATCAAATCCAGCTAAATTCATAGGTAGCAGGTTTGCAGAAAATTTATAGCCTGAAAGTTCTATCTTTCCTTCTTGAAAGACCTGATCTATATTAATAGAATTTCCATCGGCCGTTTCTACCGTATAAATCTGCCTAAGTTTGGTTAAAGGTTGCTTAAGAGCTTGGCAGAATGAAGTATTTATAAAACTTTGGTTTGCACCAGAGTCAAATAATACTTTTGCATAAACGTCGTGTACAAGAAACGTACCAGCTATCACATCTGGAATCAGATCTGCTTCTTGCGTCGTCAGCTGGAAGACTCTTACATTCTTTTTATTTGTTCCTTCAGCAGGTTTGGCCTTGTTGTCAGCTTGCTTTACCAATTTTGGGCAGTCAGGCTTGAAGTGTCTTGTTTTGCCGCAGTTGTAGCAGATTACTGATTTCTTCCTGCATTCCTCCTCTCGGTGGCATGGTCTCTTGCAAAAATTGCAATTTTCCTTACATTTCCCAAAGTGTTTCTTTTTACAATTTCCACAGAATGGCGGGGTGGAAGATTGCCCCGCCCCTTTCTTCTTGAAATTACTACTATTATTACCCACACGAAATCCTTGGGTAATCTTTTGGGCCAGTTCTTTTTTTTTTTTGGTTCTCTTCTCTTGTATGTACCAGCCCGTCGGTTAAGGTATTTGCCAATTCAACCGCATCGTTAATCGTGCGAGGTCTCGCAGCTTTGATGATTTCACAAATCTAGCTAATTAAACCCCAGATATAGCGAGATATAAGTACCGGTTCTGGCGAAGCCAGAGTTGGTACAATTCTAGCATACTCGAAAAATTTCGACGTATACCCTCGACATTGAACATCCACCATCGGGTGGTTCAGGAACTTATTTGTCATTTGTTCCTTTTTATAGTTGGGAAAAAATTTCCTTTCCACCAATTTTTTAAATTCCTCCCAACTCATGACATAAGCCACGTCACTTCCTTTGGCTTGCAGCATCGTGTTCCACCATTCTAATGCCTCCTCTTTGAAAAGGTGGGATGCATACATCACCTTGTCTTCCTCGGTGCATTTACTGATCTTAATTACTGCTTCAGTCTTTTCTAACCAACGCAGTGCGGCAGTCGCCCCTTCATTGCCTGCAAATTCGACTGGCTTACAGGCAAGAAATTCCTTATAAGTGCAACCAAGTGTTGCGACTTTCATTTTCTTAAGTATTGGGGCTTGAACTATATTATCATAATGATTGCCGCCTCCATTTACATTGTTACTAAAATTATCATCGCGAGTGCGTTTACTATTGTTGGCTTGTGAAGGTTCAGCTGGGTTCTTAACAACAGCAAAGATTGCCGGGATAGCGTTGGCTATTCCTTGGGCGACGATATTTTCTATATCTTGCCTATTAAGAAAATGATCCTCATTGTGTTGTTCAGATTGATTAACTTCATTGACCAGTTCGTTTATAGCGTTTTCCATCTGAATAATCATCAATATATATACAAGTTATTGTCACAAATTAGATAACAACTAAACACAACTAAGAAATCACAACACAATTAAGTCAACACGTATAGCCAAAATTGTCGACCTTGCGACATTCATATTTTTATATAATAATATTATGCGTCGATACACACTATTTTACAAATGTTTTATTGTAGGATTATTATACAATATTATACTATTATTATAATTTATTACATATTTATTATTTATTATTATATTTTTTCTACATATTAGTATTATACAACCACTCCACCACAGTTAGCTGGCCTTTTCAAGAACGACGCTCCCTCTCGTCGTATTTCCATGTGATGTTTTCCCCCACTCCACGAATCCGATTTCCTGCATCCACCAGTTCCTTGCCATATCGGCGTAATTCGGCAACGTTCTCGGCGCTCATTGGTGGGAAAGGTGCAGGTTCAGGATCAAACTGGGGAAAATAAACATTGGGGTTATTCATGAAATTTTGAAAATGCCAGTCGCTCGTTCACCACTCTTCCAACTGCCCTGTAAAAGGTTGTGGGTTGACAATAGGGTCTGGTATAGCAGGTTCCAAATTAATTGGAAGTTCAAACTGGGCTGGGAAAATGAAAAGGGTTTCATCGGCAGGTCCGATGAGGTCACAATTTGCAAGTTTTCGATCAAGCTCTTCCCAAGGTGGCATTTCCTGGGCTTGCCCGGAGCTTTCCCCTATTTCCTTTCCTTTTCCTTTATCCTTTGGATCCTCTATCTTTTTCACCTTCTGGGCAGGTGGCTTCTTTCGTCGTCCGCGTTTCCAGTCTAGGATTCTCCTTCTCTTTTTAGGATTGGGTTTCTCCTGGGGCGGGGCCTGGAACACTAGAGGCTCCTCGGTATCCGCCTGATACCCGGACGGGTTTCCTGTTATATCCATATTGGTGGTATGGATTGTAAAGTTTCGGAGTGCCTCCGAGATTCATTCATGCTGTTAGCACACAGGAAGAAACACACAAAAATTCAAGTTAAAATTTTATTTATTAAATTAAATTTTCACAGAATCACAGAATGGCAATCTGGAAAATTAAGTATTTCTAAATACTTAATTAGTTTAAATCAGTGGCTCTGATACTACCTTTTTCTGTCATGGCCCACGACCCGGTTTTACCCGGTTCAGAAGATGCGAGACATAAGCCCGTGGTATTGGTGTTTAATTAGGCAGCGGAATTTTAAACAGGATCGTTAAAACTGAAAACACCCCTTTATTTTATTTCAAATTTCGGGACAAACCTCGTACTTTACAAAAAAGGAATTCCACGAGGAAATTCCCTGGTTTCAAAAACAAGTTTATTTATTTACTAAGCCACTTTCTTCAAGCTGTAGTGCTTCGCGGCACTTTTCCTGGTTCACAGTAAATCACCTGAAACATGTTTAAAAAGGATTTTATCAGTAGGGAAATACTTGCGAGTCATTCAATTTGCACAAAACGACACATTGTTACAATTTACAGCATTAAGAGTCTTTACATTTGCCCCTATCTTATAATTATCTGGTCCAAATGTCACTCGACCGGATCTATGACTGTGGACATATCACTAATTAGGCTCGCCCACCTAAGAGTGATAAATCAATAGTAGTAATGTGCAGAAAACCCCCACATACTGCCAGTAATTAAAGATTAGCAAAGACTTAATCACTGCAAAGTATAACTGGAAAACATTTAGGGTTTTACAAAGCAACCTTGATAAAAACAGAATGACTCACATTGCAAAACTAGTTAGACAGAGTTTTGCCTACAAATTAAGCTTGATAACCTAGTTAAATAACAATGCACATGAAACTAGGTTAGTAACTTAATACAACATTTACGATAAACTCACGAAATCAAAACCCTCACGACGAATGTCAAAGTATAGCCCGAATTCAGGCAACACTTAAACATCCATCGGATAGGTTTCAATCGATCGGACATTGTATCATAGCAGTGATAGAGTTATTACCCTGAAAATCGTAGCAGAGATTCGGTATTATAGTTATTTTGATCGAAACAGTGTGTACGTAATGAAATTTTTCATCGAAATAATCAAACCTTGCAAGTACCAAACCCCTGCATCTTATACTGGATTTTGGTCCCTCCTGCGTGTCGCGCCGGGTGCCAGGGTTCCTGGCGCGTGTCGCGGGGCAGACCAAATTTGGCTAGGGTAGCCTCGTGTCCCAAATAGCCTAGGTGAGTCAACATCAACGAAAATTCGTGATTTACATCCGTTTTTAAGGAGAATTATCAATTAGGGGATACCCCCTTGAGTTTTAGGGGGCCCTGATCCTAGTTTTGGTCGTTTTAAAAATTAAGGGTCATGCCATACTACTTGGGGTCTCAATTAGGGTTTCCTAATGGACCTTATTAAAATAAGAAATAATAATTTTGGCAAGAGTTATTATACATAATTAGTTTAAGTGACAAAATTTAAGTTACATATGCTTAAATTCAAATTATGCATGAAAAGGGCATTTTGGTCAATTTTCTAAGGCATGTAATCTACCTATCATACAACTAATTAAACTAAGTGACCATAAGGTATAACCTCAAAAGGTTATTCCCTATACAAATATGGTCACAAAATATTCTTGGTCGGATCCTAACGATCGACCAAACGGGTCGGGTTAGAAAGTCTAAGCGGTGGTTAAGACCACTTGACTTACGACCCTATACAAGCACTAGACTAAAAGTGACGAGTTAAACATGTTAAAACATGTTTAACTACGTTGGAAAACAGGTTTGATATCAAAACAAAGTGTTTTGATATCCGAAAATAGCTTCGTCGCAAAATACGCATAATCGGCATTTTGACCGAAACTTTGGCTCGTCACTTCGACTAATCAACGTGGTAATCAGTAGGTATAGTCACAAGGGACTATAACCATCGTGATTACGCTCACGTTGTAAAGTTCAAACGAAGTTTGACTTGACAAATTCATGGTCAAAGCAGAAAGTCAAACACTGTTTGACTTTCATGCTTGAAAAACATAAACAAGCATGAAAGAAGCTTACAAAGGGTCCAAGCTAGGAAGAATTGAACTAAAAATACTCAGGTAGGTGGCCTTCAACTAGTGAAAACCTTCACTTAGAGCAGATTAGATCAAATGAGCAAGGAATGAAGGTTAAACCCACGGCTATTTATAGGAAAACTTGAATTCATAGGATCATTACATGTGTTTTTGCAAGGATCAAAGCATGATCTTGGCCATACACATGTTGCCCATAGTTTTAAATACTAGGGGAGCTCAAAAACAAGTCCATAGTATGCTAAATCTAGGGTAAAATCAAATGGGAACAGGCTGTTCAGCCAAGTTCAATGTTTCTGCCCAAATAGGGTTTTGGCTACCCGCGACAGAAATAGCCTAGGCTGTCGCGCCCCGCCATACCCTCAGATCAGAACTTTCAAAATTGGCAAAACAGGCCCCTGCATGCTTAAAACTTGATTTTGATGTTTCTAAGCCCACTTAACCCCATTTCAAGGATCTACAATGAAGTTAAAGCATAGGGAACATGAAATATGCTTGGAAACGTCTCAGATGTCGGTTCGTTTGGTTGTACGGTCACGTTATTCGGTTAATTACGAAGAAAACTTGAACTGACGCGAAAACGATCCAAATTACGCGACGAATTTTATTTTTGCATTCCAATCACTAAAATAAAATATTTTAATGATTAAAATTTTTTTTGGATGTCCAGATATTTTTAGAACGTAGGATATGCGCGTAAATGCAAACTTATGCGCTTTTTGACGCTTTTAGTCCCTATTGATAAAATAAGCATATTTTCGCATACCGAATCCTTCAAAGCCTATTTCTAAGCTATGTAAAGGATATTTAGCGTATGTTTAGCTTATGATCATGTTCCGGAATGTTCGTTACTATATGAATCGGCATACTTTCGCAGTTTGTCGCAAATAGTCCCTGCGATCGAATAAACTTGTTTTCGACACACCAAACCCTTCAAAACTTATTTCTAAGTTATGTAAATGTTATTTAAGGTATGTTAAGCCTATGTCACTCTTCCGGAGTGTTTGTTGCATTAAACTGATTACGTTTACGCATCAGTTTGCGTATAACATTTCAAGAAAGCGATTTAAAGCTTGAAATCGAACTAGAATCAAAACGTAAAATCATCAAACACAAATACACAAATATTGACACCAAAACACATCTTTTCATTGATAATTTATATTGTTTTACATCGTACATCGTTTACAGAGCACAATTGTCACAGTCTCCCCTACTTTAGGAAATTTCGTCCCGAAATTTTAACTAGAGGAAACTTGTGATAACAAATGTGGATATTTCGCTTTCAATTGGTCCTCACATTCCCAAGTAAACTCTGGGCCACGTTTGGACTCCCAGCAAACCTTAAGTAATCGTATTCGTTTGTTCTTTAGTCGCTTGATTTCACGGTCCATTATCTCCACAGGTTTCTCGACAATGTGCATCGTGCCATCAACTTGAATTTCATCGAGTGGAATGTGAAGATCAGTATCGGCTAAACATTTTCGTAAATTGGACACGTGGAATGTTGGGTGAATATTCCCAAGTTCAGGAGGTAGCTCAAGTTGTGACACTTGTGCTCCGTAAACACACACAATGTAGGACACTATCTTTTATCAAAGAAACAATGTGTTTTGGTCTCAAAAATTTGTTTATTTTGTTTTTATAACTTCACATTTTGATTCTAGTTCATTTTCAAGCCTTAAATCGCCTTCTGGAAAGTTAAACACAAACTGATGCGTAAACGTAATCAGTTTAATGCGGCAAACACTCCGGAACAGTGAAATAGGCTTAACATACCTTAAATAACTTTTAGATAACTTAGAAACATGTTTTGAAAGCTTTGGTTTGTCAAAAACAAGTTTATTCACACTTAGGGACAATTTGCGTCAAACTGCGAAAGTCTGCTGATTCACATAGTATCGTACATTCCGGAACTTGATCATAAGTTAAACATACCCTAAATATCCCTTACATAGCTTATAAATAGGCTTTGAGGGGTTCGGTATGTTAAAATAAACTTTTTGGTCATTCATGGACTAAAAGCGTCAAAAAGTGCATAAGTTTGCTTTTTAGCGCATATCTTACGTTCTGAATACATCCGGACATCCAAAAATTTATGTAATCATTAAAATATTTTAGTTTAGTGATTGGCTTGATAAAATCTCATTCGTCGCGTAATTTGGATCGTTTTTCGCAACCGTTCGTGTTTCGTCATAATTAACCGAACAACGCGACCGTACGACCAAATGAACCGACATCCGAGATATTTTTGAGCATGTTTCATATCCCCTATGTTTAGGCATCATTATAGATCCTTGAAAATGGCTTAACGGGCCTCAAACGCATCAAAAATGGCCTTAAAAATATGCAGGGACTGAAACTGTAATTTCTGAAACTTGTTGCTGAACTGTGGAGTTCATGGAGTTCAGGCGGGGCACGTAAGCCCAGAGGCTTACCTTACGTGGCCCGTATAAGCATGTCAGATCAGCAAAACTCAATTTCTAACCTGTTCCCAGTTGTTCCAGCTGTTTTGTTCACTTGCACATGGTATTTTAACATTCTACGGGCCATTTTTAGGTGTCCATGGTTTTGCAAAACCATGGGTGCACATGTACGGTTGTGATCGAAGCTCGGTTCTCGATGAACGATCTTAACGGCTCTCTGAACTCTATATAAACCCCACCCCTATTTGCTTCAAACCCACATCTGATCAGATTTTTCCTTAAGTTGAAGGATAAAACCTTCATACCTGGGAATTATTAGATCAAAACTCCATTGCTTGGACCAGTTGTAAGTCCTCTTTCGTTCTTTTATGCGTTTTAAGCACGAAAGTCAAACTTTGTTTGACTTTATGCATTGACCAGTTTATGGTCAACACGAAGTTAGTTTGAACTTCATAACGTGAGCGTAATCACGATGGTTTTAGTCTCTCGTGACTATACCTACAGATTACCACGTTATCTAGGCATAGTGGCGAGTCGTAGTTTCGGCCAAAATGCGTATTCTTGTGTATTTTGTAACCAAACTACTTTTAGGTATCAAGACCCGTTGTTTTGATACCAAACCTGTTTTCAAACTTCGTTAAACATGTTTTAGCATGTTTAGCTCGTCACTTTTAGATTTGTGCTTAAATAGGGTCGTAAGGTAAGCGATCTAATCGATCGCTTAGACTTACGAACCCGACCCGTTTGGTCGATCATTAGGATTCGACTAAACACATTAGGTGACCATAGTTGCATAGGGAATAACCTTCCGAGGTTATACCTTATGGTCACTACATTTAGTTAGTTATATGATAGGTAGTTTATATGCCTTAGGAAAATGACCAAAATTCCCTTTTTGCACATAATTACATTTTAAGCATATGTAACACTTGTTTTGACATCTAAACTGATTATGTAACATAATTAGAAATGTTAAGGCATATAATACTTGTCATAGGACTAGTTAGGCTTCTCAAACGCGCTTTTGCGTGAATGACGCGTTAAAGTGGCGTAAGCTACCTTAATGGGTCGTAATGGGTCGTAAGCACTTAGGATAGATTTCGTTTTAGAATGTAGGCTTTGTTAAACCATATCACATGAGTTCCAATACTCATTTGGTTTACAAGACCACATTCTACCCGATCTTCCGATTTAGGTATCGATTCCCTAACATAGTATTTATTACCCTAGGAATCGCTTCAACACTTGAACTCTTGGTCTCTTGAGCTTTGTTATACCCTTTGAACCGGGACTATACGCAACCCCAGGCGAGTACATAGTTCCCCTCTTTTACCGTTTTCAAATGTTTTGGGGTGATTCATATGTGTAATCGATCTGTTTTCAAAATGTATGGCATATGTGTGTTCACTAAGTGCTTTTATGTGTTTATTTCCGATTATGCAAACTCAATGTTTTATCCTTAAGTGATCTACCTATCTTCATAGTTAGATTCATATAGGAAATTTGAAGTACATTCTTAGATCTTCCTATCTTCATAGTAAGGTTTTTAAGAAGTACTTTACAACTCGATCGTTGGTTTTTTTTTGTGTAGTTTGTTGGTGATTTAGATAACGAAACTAGATAATACAATAAGCACATGGTGGATACTGTTGGTGCATTCATCTATCGTCTTCGTCTTATGTCGAGTTTCGGGTTCGTTGCGAAGTTGTTCAAGCATGATGTCATGATGACATCATCAAAGTGACATCATCAATGACATCATCACAAGAAGACAAAAGCATTTATGTTGAAGTAATTAGTGATTTCGTTCATTTGTCATATTCTGATTTAGTTTTTATGTAAAATGATGATTTCGCTCATTAGTCAAAGGTGATTTCGCTTTTATGGCATGTGGATGATTCCGCTTTTGTGTCATGTCACTATAAGCGAAATCAACAACCTATAAATAGGGTCGTATGAGCGGAATCATAGAAGAGTTAGAGGTGTTCTTCCGGTTAGCCACGAAGTGCTGCCGAAGTGTTGATTTGTTTGTAAACGTCATCCAGATTAATAGAATCAACATATTAAAGTGAATTCTCACTGAATTGTACTCGGTTTGTCTGTTTCCGCCGTTCAAACTGAGATAACCTCTTCTACGCGACTCGTTTAGGTCCGAATTCGATCCTACAATTGGTATCAGAGCTAGTGAAGAATAGTTCTATACAATTCAGCCGATAATTCTGTTTCTACACCATTTCTTTTTCAAAAATCAAAATTTTTACGGTCAGAATCGGTTCAGTCTTACATATCTTGCTCGAAATTCTGTATTGACAAAGCCTTGAAAGTTTCAAAGATAAAATCGACTTAAAACTCTATAATTTTGTGATTTCGCTCTTGAGGACTCGTGCATTTGATGATGTCAGCAGCCATTTAGTCTTGATTTCACTCTTATGTCACAAAATTTGTGTTGATTTCGCTGATATGTACAAGTAGATTTCGCTTTTGTGTCACTTGAGGTATCGCTTTTGTGACAATCTTGGGATTTCGCTTATAGTGACAACAATGGTTTCATTTTAGTGACACTTAGGAATTCACGTGATTGTTCATCTAGTATTGTGAAACATTAAACGAGGATGTCAGGTTGTGTCGGATAATCAGAATTGCATGTGTTGTTTGCCGAGTTTGCATGTGAACACATTTAAAGGATCAATGGTGTCAGCTTGCATGTGAAACATAAGTCGAATTGGTGATTGTCGGTTAAGAGATCATATATGTCCATTAAACAAACACACGTGAATCACTGCAGTTTCATGTGATAGTATTTGATACATTTGAGGGTCACGTGTTATAGCTGGTAGTTCTATTTGTGTCAGCCTTTAACAGATAGCGGCCCAATCACGTATCATATTCTATTATTGTTGTCGGTTCAGTGGACTTTGAGGCCCAATCATTATTCAACAACAAAAGAAATTGTTATTACTGGTTTGCATGTGAACAAGAAGTCAGGCCCGTCACGTGATTAAAAAGATTGCGGCCCAATCATATTCTTTGGATTTTAGTGTTGTCAGCCCAAGATATAGTTTTTAAAATGTCCAAGATACATGGCAGTCCACGTGAAGTAATATCTTGCATATGAATATCTTGGTTCAATAGATTGTTGGTGATAAAGTCTTTGTCGGCAATTGTGTTCAATTTCCAATACAAGTTTCATTATTTGTCATTTGGGCCTAGAATTACCGAAACATGGATTTTGAAGAGGAAATAGCGTATTATTATTATGAATCTCAGCAGTATTTTCCGATAAAGAAAGAAGAAGAAACAGTCTCAGCAAAAGAAGTTGTTGAAAAAGTTCTGATTTTTTATCATTCGTCTGATGAAGAAAGTGACAATTATGAAAAGGAAATCCGGAAGCTTGAATATCTTAAACAACAACTTCCATCTGATCAAAGTAGTGGAAAGTTATTTTATGCCGATAAAATTGAAAAATTGAAAGAAAAACAAGATGCAAAAAGAAAGAATCAAAAGGCAGTCATTGTTAAAGAAGAGATCAGAGCTGAGAAGATTGAACAAGTTCCATTGGTCAAGATTGAGAAAGTAGAATCTGAAAAACCTGTATCTGTGAGTCCTGAACCAGAGTTAAAGAAAGAGGTTGCAGAAGACGTACCTATCTTTGATCATTCATCAGAAGAAGAGAGTAAGGATGAAAGTGTTCATGAGGAAAAGAAACAGGTTGAAAATATTTCAGCTTTAAAGGTCGAGACAAAAGCTGATGATAAACAGATTCTTGTTTTGCTGAAAAATTGTGAGAATTTGACATCTGAAAATGACAAACTCTTGAAGGAGGTTGAGAGTTTGTCATTAGAAAACAAAAATCTTAAAAAATCAGAAAATGTTTTGAAAAATCAAATACACAATTTGCAAAATGAAAAAGTAAAAATTGAGAAAGATTTTCAAAGTCAAATAAAAATTTTAGAAGATGAGAGAGATTTATTTGGTAAAAACAATCTTGAAAAACAGATTGCAATCAATTCTCATCTTGAAAGGATTATTCGACTTGAAAAGGAAGCAGAATGTGCTCAAAAGAAAATCAATGAATGGGAAGAAAAGTTGAAGGTGTTTGTGAATACTTCAACTATTCCTTGCCCAAAATCTGTTAATTCAGTTCCAATAAGTGACAATGTCACAAACTTTGACAAAGTCAAAGTTGAAGATTGTGATGAGAAATCTGAAGATGAAAATAAAAAATTCGAAAAACAAAAATTGTTTTTGAAATTAAAAGAAAATTTTCAAGAAACTTTTCCACAATCAACTGAAAAAGGAGAATGCTCTAAGCAAAAACCTTTGAAGAAGAAAGTGGAACAAAAACAAAAAGAGAAAATTTTGAAAAATGTACAAAAAGATAATAAAAGCTCATCAGATCGATCATCCAATCGCAATGAAAAATTACAAAAATCGAAAAATGAAAACTCTAAAATTGTTGACAATAAGTGGTGCAGGTTGGACCACAGTGTTCAAAAGTCAAATCCAGCAAACAAGAGGAGCAAGGATTATCACCAAGCCAAACAGTGCTTTGATTTGAGCATTTGGGCTGAAAATGGTGATTGGTACGATAACAGAGTGTGTTACCGATGTGGTTATCAAGGACACATTGCTGTTAACTGCCAAGGTTGGAGTTATGAGACGAGGAGATGCTATAATTGCAACATCAGAGGTCACATTGCCAGAGATTGCCCAAGGAGATCAAATGAAAGATTGAGGGTTAATTCTCAGAAGATGGCAAAGAAATCAATCAATGTCAAGCCCAAAGAACAGAAGGTTCAAGAACCTAAAGTTCAAGAAACGAAAGTGAAGCTTTCTCAGGGGCAGAAAGACAGACTGAGGAAGAAGAGAAAGAAGGCTAGAGAGTATCTAGAGAAGATCTTGTCCTCGGGTTCGTCTGTTGGTAAAAATAAGAGTTCTGATGAATCAACTTCCTCGATGGCAAAGTCAAGCAAGACGAATTCATCGGATACAAATCTGAGGACGAAAGAAGAAAAGAGGAAGAAGAAAATGGTCGGCGATGAATCTGGCTCATCAAAGTCAGACCAGCCACCTTCAGGCGATGAATCTGACAGATCAAAGTCAGACAAGCCATGTGCAGGCAATGATTCTGGTTTGTTAAAGCCAGAGGAGCCTTTGGTTGAGGTAAAAATGGAGAATTCAGGTTTAACAATGGATGATGCAAATTTTCCTCCATTGTTGAACAAGAATTCAAAATCACCCAAGGACCGTTAGGCTTGGGTCAATCTGTTTAAATGAAAAACCTGACTTGCCGGAGTTCCCAGGTTGGTAATCGTGGATCATGAATCGGCACATTTCTTGAGAAATATCACTTTGGTGATTTTTTGACTTACAAGTGGTAAATCAGGGACATTAAATTGTACTTGATTTTCTACAAGTGATGTTTGTAGATTGATCTTACAAATGTTAGTTTTTACAAGTGGTTGAAAGAACAAGGTGATGAAACCCCAAATTTGAGAATTGACACACAAAACTTATTTTCCGGAAAAACCATTTTGATTAAAACAAATTTAAGTGTTTTGAAATCACTATGGGAAAATGTTTTGTTGTAAGGGGGAGTTCTGATTGTTTATGCCAAGTGAATGGAGAATTGAAGTGATTCTCATCATGTTGTCACATTTCTTGTACAGCTTGTTTTCAAATTTTCCCAGAAAATCAAAATTGAGACATATTTTGATTTTAGGGGGAGTAAAAATTTAAAAAAAAAATTAGAAAATTTGAAAATGTCAAAAACATTGAAAAATGCAAAAATGAGTTTTGTTGTGAAAAAGAGGAAATGATAGTAGATCAGTTAGACTGTCACAGCATGCTAAAGAAATGAAAAGTCTAAAAGTGATAAACGGTCTCACTAAAGATGTGACGATAGGCTCAGCTAGACTAGTAGATTTGCGATAACGATACAAACTTAAATGAAAAAGCCTAGTTCTAGTGGGAAACATGGTCGAAAGCATAGTACTTAGTTTTGTCCTTCTTGACTGTGTGCCTACTCAGTAATTGCTGATTGTCGAAAGACATAAAACTGGTTAAGTTTGTGAACTTTCACAACTTTGCTGAAAAGTCGCTGTGATTGTGCATTTTATTTTGCAAAGATTTAAACTTGTTTTATTTCTTTATTTTGTTTAAGCATCGGACATCCTCTGCGTATACGTGAGTATCGACCTGGATGTTGTTGCCTAAACGTTCTGCTTTATTTTCTTTGGTGTTTCGTTTAAGCTTTGGACCTCCTCTGCGTATACGGGAGTATCGACCTGGTGGTTAAAGCCTAAACAACTTCAACTTATTTTATTTTTCTTATTTTGTTTAAACATTGGACTTTCTCTGTGTATACGGAAGTATCGACCTGATTGTTAATGTTTAAACATTCTGCTTTATTTTAGCACAAATCACAGTCGATAAAAGTTTAAAGGCATTACTTGAGTTAGTGTATTGCATGATGAGGGGATATGCTGAGATCGTGGGGTCCATAAGAACTTAGTGCTATCGTAATATATCTTAACGTATCGGTAAGCATTTCGAAAGTTTTTAGATTGAGTTTAAGTGGACAACAATATTGTCAATCCATGTGAATCGTTTAGAACTTAATATGTTTAAAGCTTAACGGTGCTAGTGATTGGTCACAAAAACTGATATGATCCTCTTACACAAACTCACAAAAATAGTGTTTGTACATATTTCTTTTCTGCATTTAATTTCTGTTATTGCATATATGTTTCATTTTTTTTGAAAAATCCAAAAAGATTTTCGACAACTGATGTTGAAGAGCTGATTTTCAAAATTTCAAGTGCTGAACATGATGAACAGGTTTGGGAGTGTGAGTTTAACAGAAGATTTTTGGTTTGTAAAAGAGTAGTTTCGTTTAGTTAATCAGGGTCGTTAATTTGAACTTGATGTAACTATTTTCAGTAAGTTTTTCTTATTGTTTTAAGTAAAAACTTATGTTTTTGATGAGAAAATGTGTGCAGGATATGAGTTTAAACAGAGTTAAAGCCAGGATGCAATCTCTAGGTGATAGCTATTTCCAGACAGCGATCCCATCATGATGAGAGGGGGAGTCTGACGAGGCTAGAGCCAAAGAGAAGATCCTGGTATATGCCAAGAAAGAAAAGAGACTGATAAAGACTGAAGATGCAAAGACTCGACACTTAAGACTCGTCAACATCTGAGGGGGAGTCTGTTGGTGCATTCATCTGTCGTCTTCGTCTTATGTCGAGTTTCGGGTTCGTTGCGAAGTTGTTCAAGCATGATGTCATGATGACATCATCAAAGTTACATCATCAATGACATCATCACAAGAAGACAAAAGCATTTATGTTGAAGTAATTAGTGATTTCGTTCATTTGTCATATTCTGATTTCGTTTTTATGTAAAATGATGATTTCGCTCATTAGTCAAAGGTGATTTCGCTTTTATGGCATGTGGATGATTCCGCTTTTGTGTCATGTCACTATAAGCGAAATCAACAACCTATAAATAGGGTCGTATGAGCGGAATCATAGAAGAGTTAGAGGTGTTCTTCCGGTTAGCCACGAAGTGCTGCCGAAGTGTTGATTTGTTTGTAAACGTCATCCAGATTAATAGAATCAACATATTAAAGTGAATTCTCGCTGAATTGTACTCGGTTTGTCTGTTTCCGCCGTTCAAACTGAGATAACCTCTTCTACGCGACTCGTTTAGGTCCGAATTCGATCCTACAGATACGCCGCTGGTACTTCCTATATATAAGTGTGCTTATTGTATTTGTCACACCCCAACCGATGGCGGAATCATCGAGGCGCGACACTAGGCGAATCAGATTGCTTAAGAGAATCCATAACAACTATATTATGACTGTATTTAATGCGTTCATTATCCCATACTAATAAACAATTACAATCACATAAGCTGTGACAAATTTCTTGTTCTCTCAAACAATTCAAATCCGACAACCTAGAATTTAGGTGTGTTTCTAGACTTCCTAGGTTGATTTGATGTAGACTGCAACTAAACCTGCAACATACGTTAAAATAATGTCAATACAAAAGTATTGGCGAGTATACAGGTTTGATATGTAATAGTGTAATAGATAAAAGTTGCGAATTTCCACATACATAAACATAATACACGACATATATACTCACAAAACTGATACTACCAGCTAAGTCCTCGAGCTGCGATTGCTAAATTAGACCCTGTCGGGCGCAATAGTACTATACTAGTCATGGTGGGACATCGTGAGTATAAGTCCTTGCACATATGTAACTAGCATCACGTATAACTATGCACGTAAGTCATTCGCAAGTGATAAGTAGTTTAAGCATTTGATGTAATTTGATTTGATAGCAACGTATGTTACACCCAAAAGTGCAAAAGCAAAAAGGGTTCAAGTATACTCACAGTCGGTGTTTGGCAAGTAAACAAAACTTGGTTGGATTGAAGGGAGCGCGTTTGAGATTAGCCTGATTACAGATTGATAGCGTAAGCGTCGAACAACGCGTTAAACGGTGGCGGGGAAACAAGTGTCGAATGGTAATCCGATCGGATGGCGATCCGATCGGATGGCCAGTCGTTTGGGTGGCAATCCGTTTGGATGGTCATCCGATCGGATGTCCATTCGTTTGGATTGTCACCTTAATTGGTGAAGGTGTGATTGAATGTGGAACTAAGTGCAATCCGATAGGATGGCTGTCCGATAGGATGGCTTTCCGGTAGGCTGGCTGTCCGGTAGGACGGCTGTCTGATCGGACGGCTGTCCCATCGGACGACAATCCATCCCAACGATCTGATCGTTTTTGGCACCTGATTATTTTTGAAGGTTTTACAGTTTTGATCAAGTCGGTGTTATGACGTGCTAAACAACAGAAACCCCATCTCGAACTAAGTGACCCAATCGGACAGGAATCACCCAAATCTGACCGGTTTACTGGTTCATGACGGTCGTTCTGGGTTAACCCGAAATCGGTCATCTATTTCATAAAAACTAGATCTTGAACCAGCACAACACTAAGTGTGAGTAGAAGGTCGGTACAAGCTCCGATTCTATCGGTTTTGAGTGCATTAAGTGTAAAAGAGTTGAAAGAAAGCTGGAAAACCATCTTTCAATCCTTTTAACCATGATTACGTGTAGATCTATGCAAGTACATTGTCTAATCATGTGGAAATTCTTCAGATCTGAGTTGTTCTTGGTGGAATGAGGCCAAAGCGTGAAGTTCATAAGAACTCCATGATGACATCATCCTAGAACACCTCAAATCCATTGATTTCACGGTTAAAAGTTGAGATTCAAAAGATAGAAAGGTGAAGGAGTTCGTGTAGATCATAAAAGTACAAGATCTGAGGTAGAAACTTACAAGAATCACGAGAAATTAAGAGGAAAGAGCCCCAAAGTGTGTTGGTTGAGTGAGAGCTCCACATCAAGGCTATTGATGTGAAAGTGGAGGTATTTATAGGCAAGAGAGGAGAGGAGGTACGGCTGTCCGATCGGACGACTGTCCGATCGAAGTGCCATTCGATCAAACGCCTCCGGCGAGTTGAGTTTTGGCGTTTCGTTTCGATCGTTAAGCATTACGATAGTTTGGTTACACATTTTCATACCCATACTCGTATATTTATTATGATTAATCTCATAGGGTCGTATAAATATCCATATTTCAAAGTTGCGATACAATAACCAGGTTTCGTTTCGAATATGCGTTACTCTACGATGCTTCACGGCCATCGAGGAGGGTAGAATAGGTCCTCACTCAACGTCATCGTGAGCGTTGGTGCGTGTGATGCGATGTGTTATAGCGATAACGTATGCGTAATATGCGAAAATACTGCGAAACAACGATGTATGCGATATAGCTACATTATGATCCGAATCTTTGGTGCTAGGCATAACGAGTATAATGAGTAGCAACAACGCACGAACATGTGGGTTGTTACAGTCTCCCCTGCTTTAGGAAATTTTGTCCCAAAATTAATCCATAAGAAGGGTCGCGAGGGTCGATGCGAACGAGAGTAGTGATAAAGCGTCAAGAATAGGCGAGCAATTGATTGAGGATTGACGTGAGAGAGCGTTGCGATGACTAGCGATGGCAGCGAGTAAGACGATTTATACACAAAAGATGGCAACACAAAGAAAGCGATCCAGAAGTATTTTGAATTCTTGAAAAGTTGATTAATTCGAAAAGGTTTGAAGAAACTTGTTTATGAAAAATCTTCCCACAGCGCGGTGTTAAATTGCTTCGACGTTTACACCCGCGCTATGAGTAGGGTTTTATTAGGTTACTAAAAGATTTTATGGTGTTTTAAACTCGTTTTACGAAATTTTCTCGTTACGCGGCTGTAACTTAAGTCGATTGTCACACCATCTTTACAAGATAATCTCGTTTTGTACAAAGGTTTCTATCAATTTTTAGAAAAGTTTTGTAAGGAGAGCTTTGTTTACACAAAAGGTTTAAATAATATCAAAAAAATTCAAATTTTAAATCTTAAAGTCGGCCCCGCATGGCACTTTCCCACGAAAGTTTGACAATATGGCTAAAACACTTATATATAGGATGTACCAGCGGCGTATCCACCATGTTTTAGCCATATGGCTTCCGTCTCGTGAGGTGGTGTCATACGTGTCAACATAGTACAGACAGATATGCGATGACTGGATCCAAACGCAGAAGGGTTGGATCAGGTCTTGGAAGGCGAACGGAGTGATGAAGTCGTTTTCGAACTCAGTTAGTGACACGAGCGAACGCGATAAGCGATAAGTAGTATGTGATAATTGATAGTACAAAACAAACGTAATAAGCGAAGATGACGACGACAAGCGAAAAGCGATAGGCGGTAAGCGACGAGCGATAGCGACAACCATCGAGCGATAAGCGATGGTCGATGCGTTGCAAGTGATGGAAACATGCGATTTGATTTGATTAGATTAAACAACACCACAAATTTTAACTAGCATTAGACCCCACATGGCCTCTTTCCACAAAAGTCTACTGATATGGCTAAAGCACTTATATATAGGAAGTACCAGCGGCGTATCCACCATGCTTTAACCATATGAGTTTCGTCCCTTGAAGCGAGGTCATACATGCTAATATACCACAGATAACATAGATAACGGTAAGCGATAGCGATGACGATAAGCGTTAAGCGATACACCATGAGCGATGGAGCAATACACAAGCGTTAGAGCGATACACACGATAAGCGATAGCGCGATACACATAATAAGCGATTGAGCGAACACATAATAAGCGATTGAGATTGCGAGATAGATTCCAGCGATAATGCGATTGCGAGCATGTTGACTTATGAAAAGTCTTGCGATTACACACTTTGAGTTGCGATTGAGATTGTTACGCCTTGCAATGTAGTGAAATGTGTCGAAAATAACCACAATAGTATAATAGGTCTACGTTCCAACTCCACATGGCACTTTCTTCACAAAAAAATTGGTTAGCATGGCGAAACACCGTCATGTTTCAACTATACGCCTTCGTTCCATGAATAGGTGTCACACTTCGTCAGACATGGTCAAGACCTTTATATATAGGAAGTACCAGCGGCGTATCCACCACGCTTAACCATGCCATGAACGTTAAGGCATCATTGAAACTTACTACGATCTCTGTACACTAACCAAAATAATCCCGTGTGCACCCGTGATTAATTTGATTCTTGCACGTTTATCGTACCTTATCTCAAGAACACATAGTAGGGGTAAAATACATTATATAGTATATAGTGCTAACATATAGATTGTGGGCGAGTATAAGAGAGAGAGATCGAATCCATATGCGTCGAGAGACAGAGTAAGTTTCCACACATAAAAGAAATTGACGGTGATAAGTTGTATTATTACAACAACATTAGAAGCAAAATAACGTTGCTGTGAAGTACTTCTGCGGTTGTTGCTGAAACTCCTCAAGGTTGCGGTCCTGTGCGGCAGTTCTGGGTAAAATGACCATACCAGTTGCAATTGTCGCAATAACGACAGTTAGCTCCTGGTGGGTGATGATACGTACACATGAGACACAGGGGATGGCTTCCAGTGTAGGCGCACTTCACAAGAACGGGAGTAAATCGTAGCGGTGTGGGGTTTGGAATTTCATCCACGCTTGGTTCCTTTCGCTTATGGCTGAGCTCGTTGCGATCCTGAGATGAGGTGCCATTGTCGTTGGAGGATTCGTCTGATGATTCGCTGGAGAAATCGTCGGAGGAATCTCCAGAAGAATCGTCGGATGAGTTGATGACGATTGCTTGATGAGCTTGTTTGACAGGATTCTTGGAGAAGAATCCGTCCAAAACTCGTTTATCGTTGATCTCTGCGGCCAAGCGATAGGCGTCTTCGATGGTAGCAGGTCTTGCAGCTTTGACAAAATCGCCCACACACTAAGGCAAGCCGCGAATGTACTTCGTGATGGCTTTTTCTGAAGTGTTGACTTGACTGGGGAATATCATGCTAAGCTGTTTAAACCTTGCGGTGTAGCCAACATTGTCACCTTCGACTTGCTTGATTTTCCAAAATTCGTCTTCTAGCTTCTGGACTTCATGGGGAGGGCAGTACTCTTTCTTCATGAACTCTTTCAACTCATCCCAAGAGAGAGCGTAAGCTGCGGAGATCCCATGTTTGTTACGTTCGGCTATCCACCAGTCGAGTGCTTGCGACTGAAATACTCCGGTAGCGCAAGTAGTACGAAAATCATCAGGACACCCACTCTGACGAAGGGTAACTTCGATAGAATCGAACCACTGGAGTAGTTGGGACACACCTCCTTCACCCGTGAACTCCATCGGGTCACAGGCTTTGAAGTGTTTGTAGAGGAAAGCAGATTGCGGCGCTTCCGTCTTAGAGTCTTCTGAGGCTCGAGAGTTGCTGAGAGAGTGCACTTGAGCGACAATTTGAGGAATGACCTTGGCCACTTCCCTGGCCACAAGTGAGGCAATCCTCTTTTCAGCGCTTCATTTGGCTCTTCTCCTGGCTGTTCGTCTCGAGGTAGGGTCGTTGGAAGGCATCTAGACAGAAAGAGAGAGATTTGGAGTGAGATTCGATCATAATGATTTTGAGTTTTGCGATGCGATTGAGTGCGATCAAAACTTGTAGCGAGTAATATAATAGACTTAACATAGGAGACACATAGGAGACACGAGATTCCTAAGTTCTCACATAATTGATTTGCTTGTATATATATAATTAGTTGTAGTTTATGCTTACCCACATACCTGTCGGGATATAATGCGCGAGGACGCGTTGAGGGGAGAAAGCTAAAGTGAGGAATTAGACACTTGTTTTGTTGCGAACGTTCGGTTTTTGTTTTAGATTGCGATGGCTGTGCGAGTTGTGCGTTTATAAAGCAGGGAGTGAAATCGATGAATCGAGAAATTGATAAAGCGTAAAGTTTCAAAATGTAAACACATAAGCGTAAATAAGTTCCAACAAGTGTAAAATCGGCGGGTCGTAGGCTAAAGAAGTAGATAGAGTGCCTCGGGTGTTTAGGCGTTGACTACGCAAGGTAACCCAACTATACCCAACAAGTTCGTGCACGTGCATTGCCCTAGAAGACTCATGCTTCCACTGGGATGCAGCTCATGGCATTCATCCTCCTAGTCATCGCGTGGCCCGAGTTATCGTTATAGACGAGTCCTTGGTGAGAGATTTTGAAAACCATTTTATAGAGAGTGGAACGGTTCATTAAGATACGGGTTTAACCCCTGACTTAATAACTTCGCTCTGTGGTTGTGCTCCTTGAATAAATCCGGGAGTTCCACTGGATTTTGAAATGGAGACTTTCGTTGAGTTATGGATGTCACTCCTAGCTCGACGAAAAGTTCTCGTGCTAGAAAAATGCGCTGAGTGAGCGATCTTATCGAGAGTTCTTGGTTTTCACGCCTGATCTCGACTGGACCACTCGGTTGCGTTACGCGAGTATTTTCGAAAAGGTGTGTATTATGTTAGCCTTAGGAAAGGCTAAGTAACATTCCAACCTTAGGAAAGGCTCTTCACGTCAAAATTGTAGTATGCGGTGTTCACGTGAAGTGGTAGTTTTAGCGGATTCGAACGAGAGTATCAAGTAGGCCCGTGCAATTCCCCTACTGGGCTCACATGAGTCGGCCCGTTAGTACTTAGACTATAGACTAGGTCGTTTCCTAAGACATCGACCCGGACTAGGTCGAGTCTTGCCTAATTCCCTATAGTTATGGCTCTGATACCAAACTGTCACACCCCAACCGATGGCGGAATCATCGGGGCGCGGCACTAGGCGAATCAGATTGCTCAAGAGAATCCATAACAACTATATTACGACAGTATTTAATGCGTTCATTATCCTATACTAATAAACAATTACAATCACATAAGCTGTCACGAATTTCCTGTTCTCTCAAACAATTCAAATCCGACAACCTAGATTTTAGATGTGTTTCTACACTTCCTAGCTTGATTTGATGTAGACTGCGACTAAACCTACAACATACGTTAAAATAATGCAATTCAAAAGTATTGGTGAGTATACAGGTTTGATATGTAATAGTGTAATAGATAAAAGCTGCGAATTTCCACATACATAAACGTAATACACGACATATATACTCACAAAACTGATACTACCAGCTAAGTCCTCGAGCTGCGATTGCGATTGCTAAACTAGACCCCGTCGGGCACAATAGTACTATACTAGTCATGGTGGGACGTCGCGAGTATAAGTCCTAGCACATATGTAACTAGCATCACGTATAACTATGCAAGTAAGTCATTCGCAAGTGATAAGTAGTTAAATTGATTCACAAAATGCAACATATAAATTACATCAATTGTGGCATAAAACTAACCTTTTTTTAGTACTAATGTTGGAAAAAGTGTGTTTTTGTCTTCCTTTTGTATTTTCAGGATTAAATGAGCTCAAATTAACAAAAGAAGCAAAAAGGCAGCTAAATGTAACATAAATACAAGAAAAGGAACAAACGTGGCATGCCCGACCTCCCCGACAGCATCTTCCCAAGCAAAACAAGAGAACAGAAGGCTGAACACGCCCCGTGCTCAGTGAACACGGTGCCGTGCCCAAGTGCCAGCATAAAAGACAAAGCTATAGAAGCTTCTATCGCCCACCACGGGGCTGTGCTCAGCGGACACGGGCCGTGGTCAACTATAAGATTCGCAGAATCCAGGCAAATCTTGATAGTAGAGATACGCTTCTGCACACGGGGGTGTGCCCAGCGGACACGGGGCGTGGTCAACTATTGCAGACAAACTGCAATTAATGAAGACATAGAATTGGATGGACACGGGGCCGTGCCCACTGGACACGGGGCTGTGCCCGAGCTACTGTTCAGGCTATAAATAGGGGTGCTTGGCTCATGTGCAAACCATCCCTTGGCACACCACCTCTCTCACACTTCACCGACCACCCACCACCATCACAACACCATCATCCACCACCATCATCCATTGTCCATTATAGAGTGTGTGAGTCATCTCAGGATCCAAGATTGATCGTAAGAGTTCTTGACAATCAAAGGCCGTGTTTCCCTAAGTCTCTTACATCACTTGGTGAAGACAAGTGTCTAGTGTAATACTTTTTATTTTTAATCTTGTCCCACTTTTTACTTGGTTATGTATTAATGACGTTAATAACTAGTTTCTTATGCTGAAGGTGATTCTTCCTTATCGTTTGTCCGTGGTGTCTTGGCATTATTTTACTATCTATATAAAATAAAAAAATTTCACCATTCATATCTCCATGGTCTATATGGAGGTATGTTGGCTACCTGGTCGGGGGTTAAGGGAACGGTTTGGTAAGAGTCTTGCCTTGTTCAGTGTATAGATCCTGCAAGGACCTGGGTCAAATTTAGTAGGACCTCCTTCAATACCCACCGGTATTGGATGGCGGGGGTCCAAACTCTTTGATCCCCTCATATGTAAGCTACTATTAATACTTTAACCCGGCTACTTAGGCCTGTATCCCTGCTGACTCAGACTACTTAGCTGAGGGTAACGTCACCTTCAAAAGAGGGGCCTACCATAATATGCATTAATAACTTAATTAATTATCTTTCAATAATCCGACCCTTTAGGATTGTATCCTTTTTGACTCAAACTATTGGGTTGAGGGTAACGACACCTTCAAAAGAGGGGCCTACTACAATAATTAAGATAATCTCTTAAAAAGTGCAAAAGTGAGGAAATAATCAAAGGTTACACTAAACACGAGTCGGAGCCAAGTGATTCATCTTATCTATCTGTTTTTTATTTTATTTTATTTTTCAGCATTTTAGTTAGTTTTTATTTTTCTAGTTTAAAAAACCTTTTTTTCTAAACTTTTGATTTGATTAGACGTTGAGGATAAACTGGTACTAAAAGCTCTTGTGTCCTTGGATGACCTCGGTATCTTACCAACACTATACTACGCTCATGATGGATGCACTTGCCCATATGTGTGTTTAGTGTTAGTAAAGTTTGAATGGGGACCAAAGCAGGAAAAATCTTTTAAGATTCTTAAGCAGAGGTTAACCAACACACCCATACTTGCATTATCAGAAGGAACTGAAGACTTTATAGTCTATTGTGATGCATCTAAGTTAGGATATGGATGTGTGTTGATGCAACGTCAAAAGGTTATAGCCTATGCCTCTAGACAACTTAAGAAACATGAAGAGAATTACACAACCCATGACTTAGAATTAGGAGCCATAGTTTTTTACCTTAAGATTTAGAGACACTATTTATATGGAAATAAAGAGTGAATTGCAAATTTTGTCCTTTATCTTTATACCTGATTGCAGGCGGTGTCCTTTATCTTTAAAATTGACGAGTTTCGTACTTTACGTTTCAGATTGTTGCACGGTATGTCCTTTAGCCCTAACTGAATTTGTTTTAACGTTAAATAAGATCATGTGCAAGTCACATAAGGGCACTTTTTTAATTTTACGCATTTAATTAAAAATATATTAATTAAAATATATATAAACCCAAATTCCTTATGGTTTCTTTCAAAGTTCATCTCTAAATTCACATATGGTACATCATAAATCAATTATCATCCCCTGTAAATTTTCATGTCCCTCATCCTCCATTTTCATCTTTAGAACTATTTAAAAACCTGCAAAACCTTATGTCAATTGACAACTCTTCTATTTGTTCCTCATAACTTCATGTGGGATCTATTTAGAATCCCCAATTTTAACCTCCAAACCGTAACCCTCCACCAGATCTGCAACTACCATTGAAGATCCGGTTTATAGAGAGAGAAATGGTGGAAAGAGAGAGATGAAGAGTGATGTTTAGTCTGATCCATTCCGACCCCAGATCCGTGTTCTACAAAAGAATAAGTAATCCCCGATGCATGTTTTTTTGTGTTTTCTTATGTTTAACAAGTGAGAACCAGAAATCAAGTGTTTGAAAATGATTTGTTCTTGCGAATTTACATATCGGAAAATGATGCTGGTGGGTTATCGGTGTAGGTGAGTTAGGAGATCATGGGGTTGCAGCGGTGGTGGTCAGATGCTGAAGATAATGACGAATTTGGTAACTGGGAAGATGTGATTTGTTGTTTTCACATTCGTGGTGGATAGATTTGAAGGTGTTCAAGGGTTTCAAGAGGTTGCAGCGGTGGCCGGATTTGTTGTTTTCATTATGGTTGTGGCCAGATCTGGGAAACCATCTCTCTCCTCTATGATAGTATGATATTTGATAGTATGCAGTTTTAGAGAGAGATGAGAGACAAATTGTAGGAGAGAGGGTGAAATATTGATTTTTAATTTAAAAAAACAAATAAATTGGGTAGATTGACAAAATTACCCTCATGTGCAAGGCATATGAGCAGATTTAACGAAAAAATTTAACTGGGTTAGGCCTAAAGGACATAACGTTCAGGATTTTAAAACATAAAGTACAAAACTCGTCAATTTTAAAGATAAAGGACACCGCTTGCAATCAGGTATAAAGATAAAGGACAAATTTTGCAATTCACTCTGGAAATAAATTTGTTGTCTTAACCGATCATAAGAGTTTAAGGTATATTTTTGGGCAAAAAGAATTAAATATGAGACAGAGACGTTGGATGGAAATTCTTAGTGATTATGATTGTGATATCCAGTATCACGCTGGAAAATCCAATGTAGTAGCTGATGCTTTAAGTCGGAAGTATCATGAAAAACCAAAGCGACTACGTTCTCTCAGATTAAATCTACAAGTAGATGTGAATGAACAAATCCGTAAAGTAGAGGAATCAGTAATCAAGGACGATACAGAAAAATTGAAAGGAATGATTAAGGAATTAGAACAAGGAACCGATGGAATTTGGAAGTTCCATAAGAAAAGAATATAGATACCTAAACAAGGAAACCTACGTCATAGAATTCTAGAAGAAGCTTATAAATTTAAGTATACGATACATCCTGGAAGTGATAAGATGTATCAAGATCTAAGAAAGAATTTCTAGTGGATAGGGATGAAAAAGTATATAGCTAATTATGTTGCTAAATGTCTAACTTGTTCTCAAGTTAAAGCTGAACACCAGAAACCTTCAGGTTTATTGCAGCAGTTAGAAATGCCCATATGGAAATGGGAATTGATAACAATGGACTTTGTTACCAAATTATCCAAGACAAGAAAAAAAATGATACAATCTGGGTGATTGTAGACAGGTTGACTAAATCTGCTCATTTCTTACCGATGAAGGAAACTTTCAGTATGGAACAGTTAGCTACGCTATATGTAAATGAAATAGTTTCATTACATGGAATTCCTTTATCTATCGTATCCGATGGAGATAGCCGTTTTACTTCTCATTTTTGGACAAGTTTCCAAAAGGCAATAGGAACCAAGTTGAATCTAAGCACAGCTTACCATCCACAGACGGACGGACAAAGCGAAAGGACAATCCAGACTATGGAAGATATGCTTAGAGCTTGTGTAATTGATTTCGGAGGAAATTGGGACGATCATTTACCATTAATAGAATTTTCCTATAATAACAGCTATCATACTAGTATTAATGCTGCACCATTTGAAGCACTTTATGGACGAAAGTGCAGAACTCCAGTCTGCTGGGCAGAGATTGGAGAAAAACAATTATCTAGACCAGAAATAGTGCAAGAAATGACAGATAAGATAATTCAAGTCAAGGAAAGACTAAAAGCAGACGAGATCGTCAAAAGAGTTATGCTGATAGCAGACGAAAACCATTGTAATTTCAAGTAGGAGATAAAGTATTGTTAAAAGTCTCTCCATGGAAAGGAGTAGTTAGATTCGTTAAGAGAGGGAAGCTAAACCCTAGGTATGTTGGATCATTTAAGATTATTAGAAGAACAGGACCTGTAGCTTATCTGCTACAACTGCCAGTGGAAATGGCAGGAATACATGATGTATTTCATGTAAGTAATCTCAAAAAGTGTTTAGCAGACGAATCATTAGTAATACCTCTTATGGACATAGAGGTAAATGAGATACTCAAGTTTATCGAGAAACCCGTTCAAATTGAAGATAGAAAGATTAAGAATCTCAAACACAAGAGATTAGTTCTGGTCAAAGTGAAATGGGATTCTAAAAGAGGACCAGAATACACTTGGGAACTCGAATTTGAGATGCAAAGGAAATACCCACACCTGTTCCAGTAGATCTTGAGGACGAGATCCAAAACAAGGTGGGGAGGATATAACAACCCTCCTAAAAATATTTTGGGCACCCTAAATGTCCCTAAATATACCCCGTACATGAAAACCGGACCCTTTATACCTCTATACTTGTAAAAATCAACAAAAACAAGATTTGACAATCTCTCACGGGCCGCGACGGAGACCTATTGGTCTGTCGCAGGGCCCGACAACCTGATCCTTATCCGGAAACGTGGTGTGCCACATGGCACGTGACTCAGCAGACCTACCCCTTGACTCAGCAAAGCTATAAACGACACATAGACGCTCGCGGGCCGTGAAGGCTTAAGCCTTGGCTTTCACTTTCACGGGGCGTGACAGAACACCGAATTAGCCTATATAAGGGGGGGGGGGTTCGAGCACATTTGAATCCTTGTTCATTTCTGAATTTTCTCTCAACTTCTCTAGTAGTAGAAACTGTACTCAGGCATAATACCCACTATATAGCGAAGCTTAGACTCGTTGTAAGTACTATAACCCTGCTATTAACCTACACGATCGATTTAGGATTCCGTAATGCATGTCGGCTCCGCCCGAATCAGTCATTGGAATTCTGTCTCGTGTGTACACCCGATTGATTTAGAATTTCCGTAATGCATGTCGGCTCCGCCCGACCCAGTCATTGGAATTTCTGTCTCGAGTTGTACGGTTAAATTGAATTGGGTTATTTTAGTAACACGTGTGCATTATTTGATTTACTAGATAATAACCAGGAGATTCTCAGGATGCTTTAGTATTACCTAAATTTGCAATGTGAGTTCATCTGTTTTTTGTAAACTATTTTTATAAAAACCTCAATTGTTTAAATTATACTTAACTGTAATTGAGTATTTGTAAGTCTACAATTACTGCCGGTATGTTGGGGGTTTGTATACAAAATTTGTGAGACGTTACCATTGGACAAAGAGTTAGCCAATGAGTAATATGACCCACAAGTCGGGTTGACAGTACCAAATGGGTAATTGATTTGATCAAGCAAATGTAATTGTGAGTTGCCCTCAATTCTGTTAAAGTGTTAAAACTGTTTTGATTAAATTGGGATGCACTCACCAGTATTTCTTGCTGACAAAATGTTTTAAAAACGCGTTTCAGGTAACATAATGTGAAAGCCCAATAGAAGCCAGTTGGAGAGCATTGAAGGCTTGGGATAGTGGCTATAAAATTTACCTAAAATAAACAAGACATTTTGTTTTCAATAATTAGGGTTTATCCCTATCAATGTATTGTCAAATGAACTTGGGTTTTATTCCCATGAATTATTCTTATAAAAGTTTGGTGTTTTTCTCAAATAAAAATATTTCCTAACTACGATCCTGATGTATTCTGCTGCCAAATTAATAAACACCGATACCACCCGCTCTGAGTAGCTCGCGGCCGCCTTCTCCCGGGCAGGGGTCGGGGGTTGCGACACTGTGCCTTCCAGTTCAATGTAAAAGACTAGAAGAAAAAAAAATTCTTTTATGTGGATGCCGCTGTTATACCAGAGAGTATGACCTGTCGTGAGAGGGCTGTGAAAGAAGTTGTGCTCTCACCCCTCAGAATGTATTGTGATCCCTGAGGGTGCTTTCGTTTTAATTGGTATGAGTTAAGTGTGGAAGAACAACAAGTTGTATTCGGGATATAAAAATGTTGATGATGGTAAGCATCTTTATTGCCTTTTGAGTATTATATATATATATATATATATATATATATATATACATATATAGGGGAGGGTTTAAATGAGAACGCTAAATATCACAGAACCGTGAGAACAAATTAAAAAACTACGAGAACTTGGTAAAAAACAATTTAAATTCAAAATTTATTTTTACACTTATCATTATTATTCGAATACAATGTTAGAAATTAAATTTAAACGTTTAAATTTGCGTGAATTCGTAAATAACGAAAATTTACACATGTGTAAGTTTATCATTTACACATGTGTAAAAAATCTAGTAAGAGTGGTTTTGAGAGGAGAAATGAATTATTTGATGTTGTGAATTATTTTTTGATGTTGTATTTTAATTAGAATGAGGTTTGTATTAAAAAAAATCGGTTTTGATTTGTTTTTTCATTCGTTCTCACAGTTCTCGCAATATTTAGCTTTCTCAAGATAACCCTCCCATAATATATATATATATATATATATATATATATATATATATATATATATATATATATATATAGGGGCCGCTAAAATGAAAACCACCTCAGTTGTGAGAACCGCGACAACCACTCTCCACCAATCAGATAATGACAACCAAAAGGGTAATATAGTCATTTAATCAAAACCATTAAATCATCTCTCTCTTCTTTAAAGTCTCTTTTTAAAGTTTTTTCAATACCTTTTTGTTTTTCTTTCAATTCCTGAGATTTCTAGCAATTAGGATATATTAGAAAACGAGTAGGGTTTGATATTATAAAATTGATATGTTAATGATAGCCTTGCATCACTAATACAATCTGAGTAAATTGTTTTTTTTTTTCATATCACACTTAGTTAATCGAATTATACAGGTCATGTCTATGTCATTTCCCAAATTGAATTGAATTAGTGAATCTGCTGAAAACCTAAATACTGGAGGAATCACACTTTCTCCAACTGTTTACAACTCATAGTAAATTTAGTTTTCTAAAACCAACTCTCAAACAATTGATTTTATTTTTCAGTAATTTAGCTAATTCGTTAATAAGCAATCAAATAACAATACTTTCCACAGTACTCCTTGTGGTTCGACACCCGACTTACCCTATCTAATAAGGTAGCTGGGTTTGAGTTCTTACTCGTATTTTTGACTTACCCTATCTAATAAGGTAGCGACCTACAAGCATGCAGAAAAGTGTGCCAACATAAAGTTGGCAAGGTCACAGTTTTGTTCAACGAAAATCATGTAAGTCTTTAGTTTAAAGACATGTTACGAACAATAAACTCGGTACCGATTGACTATTTTGTTTGTTGTGCCCTCATCAATGTCTATCATCATTGATCAGAGTGTTTAAGGTCATGAGTTTACGCCCGGCTCCCAGCACGGTGTGAGGTTGTCAGGCATAATAGATCTATCAACTAATACCTCGTTGCCTCCCAGGCAACTAGCTCGGGGTGTAAGTAGGGACTTTCATGATAGAGTTTAGTTTATTAACTATTATCAAAATTAAACTAATACATTTAAAAGTATTCCTCCCAGGGATATTAGTTTGTTTGTCCCCCCGCGACGCATGCTTGTGAAAGTGTAGTGAACTCACCTTAATTTGCTCGGTATGTGGTGTGCGTTAAGCGTGATATGATTTTATTAATATTTTAAGGCCATTTTATGCATTAGTCAAGTTTTAAATTTATAAAATACGATATTGTACTAACACTAAACACACACTTGGGCACGTGCACCCATCACGAGCGTAGTATAGTGTTGGTAAGATACCAAGGTCATTCAAGGACATAAGAGCTTTTAATACCGGTTTATCATCAACGTCTAATCAATCTAAATTTTTGAAAAGAGTATTTAAACATGAAAATAAATGTAAGAAGTAAAAGATAAATAAATGAAAAACAAATAGACAAGATAGAATCACTTGGATCCAACTCATCTTTAATGTACCCTTTGATGATTTTCGCACTTTCAGACTTTTTAAGAGATTATCTTAGTTATAGTAGTAGGCCCCTCTTTTGAAGGTGACGTTACCCTCAACCCAGTGGTTTGAGTCAGCAGGGATACAATCCCAAAGGGTCGGAATATTGAAAGATAATTAAGTAAGTTATTAATGCGAAAAGTGGTAGGCCCCTCTTTTGAAGGTGACATTACCCTCGACTAAGTGGTTTGAGTCAGCAAGGATACAATCCCAAGAATCCGGTTTAAAGTATTAATAGTAGTTTACATATGAGGGGTTCAAGCTATTCGCATCCCCGCTATCCAATACCTTTGGGTCATTGAAGGAGGTCCTAGTAAGCTTGAACCAAGTCCTCGCAGGATCTATACACTGAACGAGACAAGAACTTTACCAAACCACTCTCCTAACCCCCTTCCAGGTAGTTAATGCGCTTTATATAGAACGTAAAGATACGAATGAGCAAATCAATGACATCATGAAGAAATAGTAAAGAAAATTAACTTTCAACATAAGAAACTAGTTATTAAAGTCATTAATACAAACCCAATTAAAAAGTGCCACACCCCAACCGATGGCGGAAACATCGGGGCATGGCACTGAGCGAAACAGATTGTCCATGAGTATCCATAACAACTATTAATTACCAGATATTAAAACGTCATGTCCCATACCACAACATATCCAAATAAAACAATTATTACAAACAATTGTCTCAAAAATAAATACTGTTTCGACCACTCAGATTTAAGCGTGACATAACTAGACCCCTAGCGTGATTCACCAAAGCAAGCATCCTAGCAGATAGCATCCTAAACACCTGTCACATACGTTAAAATAGAGGACAATACACATAGTGTAAAGGTGAGCATACAAGTTTGATAGATATAATAGAGTTCGAAATTGTTTACGCATAACCAGCTTGTAACATGTATAAAGCGAAGGCAAGTAGGTTATCGTCAGAGAAATATGCACAGACGTGACTGCGAGTTGGAGAATGCGCAACACATATCCCCACTGGGACACGTGAAGTAAAGCCCTTAACAACCCCTGTCCACGACAGGTGCTGAGTCCAAACTATAGTACTATCGTTGCTAAGGTGTCAGGCAACAATCATTGTGTTAACATAACATACATGCATTCATCGAATAACACATAGCATGCAATAGCGGTTAGCGTATAAATAGTTTTTGCATTGTGTGTCGATTGTGGTTTGGAATAAATAACGTATGTAACACCCAAAAGTGCATAAAGCAAAAAGGGATCGAGTATACTCACAGATTGCGCTTAACAAGTAAACACTATCTTGGATTGAAGGGAGCGCTGAAGAGATTAGCCTGAACAGTTAACATAGCATAAACGATAAGCGGCGCGTAAAACGGTGCAAGTGATAAGTGTCGGATGGCAATCCAATCGGATGGCCAGTCGATCGGATGTCAATCCGTTCAGATGGTCATCTGAATGGATGGCCATTTGATTGGATTGACTCCTCGTTTGGTGTAGATGTGTTTTTGTTTGATGGTTTGCCTTTTGAAATTTTCGTTGTAGCATTTTGAAAACAGAGAAGTATCTCTACCTTTTAGGTCGATCGATCAAACGGCGGTTCGATCGAGTGACGATCCGTTCGGCGAGGTATTTTCTTAGAGAACAAGTTCACAGCAGTGTTGTCACTCGATCGGATAGTCTACCGATCGGGTGGCAATCCGTTTGAACTGAAAATGCATTGAACATGTTGAAAATTGTTTAGGTGTTGAAGTCCCAAACATCACATGGTTAGATGGTCGCTCGATCGGATGGCAGTCCGATCGGACGACAACCCGTTCGACATTCAGACCTTCAAAATTTGAAACAAAGTCTAAGTGCGGGACCAAGGTGCAAGCCGATCGGACGACTGTCCGATCAGATGGCAATCCGATCGGACGGCAATCCGTCCCGATGGCCTGATCGTCTTGACTCTTGGTTGTTTTGATAGTTTGCAGTTTTGGTTCGAGACGATTTGATACGAGCCAAACAACAGAACCCTCGTCAAGACTCGAGTAATCCGATCGGATAGGAATCGCCCTAGTCCGGTCAGTTGACTGTTCGAGACAGTGGTTCATGTTTAACCCGGAATCGGTTGTCCCTTAGATAGAATTCAGATCTTGCACCAACACCTCACTAAGAAAGAGTAGAAGATTAGAACACGCTCCGATTCTATCGGTTTTGAGTGCATTGAGTGTAAAAGAGTTGAAAGAAAGTTAGGAAACCATCTTTCAATCCTTTTTACCATGAATATGTTCAGATCTATGCAAGATCTTTGTTTATTCAGGTGGAAATCGTCCAAATCTAAGTTGTTCTTGGTGGATTGAGGCCAAAACATGAAGTTTATAAGAACTCCATGATGACATCACCCTAGAACACCTCAAATCTGTTGATTTCACGGTTAAAAGTTAGGATTCAAAAGAGAGAAAGATGAAGAAGTGTGTGTAGATCATAAAAGTACAAGATTTAGGTTGAAAACTTACAAGAATCGCGAGAAATCGAGAGAAAGGAGGGCTGAAGCGAGCTGGTCGAGCAGAGAGGCTGTCACATCAAGTGATGTGACATCTGAGGGTATTTATAGGGTTTCCCAAAAAAGAAAGTGCAATGGTTCGAGTGGGTCACCGATCGGATAGCTGTCCGATCGGATGGCAATCCGATCGGTTGACCATCCGATCAAGTAGTCACTCAATCGAGTGGTTCCGACATTTTGAACTTCGGCGTTTCGCTTCGTGCATTGAGTTTTGAGATGCGTTTAAGCGGGTTGCGGTGCGATAGTATTTTCCATTAATCCCAACTACTATATCTAACATACAATCATCCTAATTAACTTGCGTTTAGCGTTTGCGATTCGAGTGCGATAGCATTTCGATTAATCATCACATCATAATTATAAATAAACATGCACAAGTAACACATAAGTAGCACACACGTAAAACGATATCTAGAACACGTAAGTCGGGTTGCGAGTGCGATTGCGATGCGATAAGAGAATAAGCGATAAAACATACGATAAATATTGATTAAACCTTGATTATTAAGAAGTACTCCAGATAATACAACTAATGCGATAAAATAAATAGATTATCTACAAGTCAAAGAAGTCAAAACAGAAGTTGAGCAAGGAGTGACAGATCGCAATTAGCAATCTTTTCTTCCTTTGACTTCAATCTTGACTTTGACTTTTTAAACACGGGGTGTTACAGCCTCCCGTGTTAGGTCCTTTTGTATAGGATCTGATTGTCACAAACGTAGATGAATCAACCTTGATCAATGTGCGGAATCCATTGGATCAAGTCACAGAAGTACGACAAAGTATTTAACGTTTAACACCGTCTAATCTTTCTATTAAGATGCTTTGAAAGTACACAAGTGCCGGTAGAAGTCAGACTAGACAGAGTTTGCCAACAGAATGAGCAAAAGTCTTTAAAGTGCCAAAAGTTCTAAATGACATACCCTGGCCGGGTATTTATAGGCAACTCAGGGATCTAGGTAAGTGCTGTCCGATCGGATGACAGTGTTGTCCGATCGGGTGGCTTGTCCGATCGGATGGCCATCCGATCGGGTGACACAAGTCAACCTTCGGTCAACACTTTTACATATAAGAGCCATTCCCTGAGTTGTCTTTCTACGTACATACATACATAAACATAAATGTTCACAAAAGACATAAACATACAAAATACGACTTAATGCTGACGGAAGCTACAGACGCTTGAACTAACAGACTCCCCCTCGGATGTAGCTGCAGTTCCTTCCAGCATAGTCTTCATTCCTTCTTGTTACGCCTCCGTTCCTTGGCTCTCTGTCTCCTTTGTTTAGCTTTCTCATTTAACATTTTTTTTTGTCTCAATAGCCTTCCCTCTTCAATCCACCATTTCCTGTATACTGGATCACCATCACGCTTTCTGTCCCACTTGGGAATCTTGTTTTCTTCTTTCTCGATCGGCGTTTGATCCGTTGGTGGCGGTCTCATCAGTTTGTGTTTGCCAAGTTCAGCTGCTCTATTAGCAATCTCTTTAAACTTCTGGTTGTGCTTGTACCTTTTTAGGAATTCATCAATCTCAAGATCTCTCCATTTCATCTTCCAATACCTTCCTGAGTTGATGTCTTGAGCAAAGCATACATCCATGATCTTCTGATATTGCATTGCTTGTTCTTTATCAAGCTTTTCATAGACAATCTTGTTATAGAACAAACAATCAATGTCTTTCTTTGAACATTTTACTAGCCACATCGGGTCTAGTATGCAGATTCTCCTTGATTCCCCCTTTGACTTGTCGAACAAAGAAATTACCGTTTCCGTTGTGCTAGGATTGTATAACCATCCTTAAAATTCTTCATAGAAATCTTGTTCCATAGCACGAAGTGGCATGTTCTTTAGACACCGTGGAGGCTTGATATCCAAAGTTATATCTTTCTCTCCGTTCTCCAACATTGTGACAATTTGCTTTGGATGTTGCGGCTTCCAATCAGGATATCCATCCTTAGCCTGCTGCTTCACATAATTCCACAGATGTTGGTCGTGTTGCTTCACATCTAAACCATGATAGATTGTTTAATGTTCTTTATCTTGACCAATTCATCTACATCCCACCACGGGAGGGTCTTTATGTCTGATAGAAACTCGAAATACTGCACACCCTGTTCCCGTCGAATGGCGTAGACCTGCAGATCTTCTAGATAACCCCAAGATAAGATATCGCCCCATGAGATCTTTTTATCATGCGTGAAAAATTGAAGTGCCCTAAGATACTTCCTCTCCTTCGGCATCACTTTGAACCATTTCTTCCTCTCTTCAGCAAGATTCTCTCTAGGTATAGTCTTTGGAACACCTTCAGTGGTTATCTTTTCAACTATCTTTCTCCTGATTTCATCTTCGTTCTGATCTTTGAACATTTCCGTCAAAGAAGGAACTGTCTCATCAATTCCAGAATAATGAAAATCAGTTTCTTCATCAGAAGAATCTGAAGCATCTTCAACAATCACATCATTGTAGATATCAGCTTCCTGCGCATACCTAAACTCAAACTCCCGTTCAGGTGACTGAGGTATCTCATCTTCAATGTCAAATTTAAACTTCCCATCATCTAAACCCAGTTCCTCCAACATCTCCGCCCTGGACCTCGGAACCTCAAGCTCCCCCTCATGTTGAGCATGTAAGTAAATAACAGTTGGATTTGTGAGGAATACCTGGTCGACGTGATGTTTCCCAGATGTAGAAGTTTCTTGATGTAGATCATCCTCCTGCTCATTTATCTCATCATTCAGAAACTCTTCAATTCTTTGTTGAACATTTGGATTCACAGTCAATAATCCAGACGCACCCTGATCATCATCATCATTATCCTTATCATCTTTATCATCTTTCTGATCAGACTTATCTTTTTCATCTTCATCTTCATCACCTAAGATTTCCATATCAGAATCACTTTCAACAATCTCTCCTCGAGCCTTCCTAGCCTCTCTTCGTCTTTCATCAATTTTAACTCTGCGAACAATGTCTTTAATGCTATAAGGTACTGAAGATGGTTTTCCAATAAGAATAAACTTCTGTGTCTCTTCCTCTACTTCTTCCTTATCTTTCCATTTCAACATCAACACTTCTCTCGCCTTCTTTTTCTTTTGCAAAACATGCACTCGACGAAGGATACCATTAAGATCAAAAGATTCAGAAGACTTACCAACAAGTATGAATTCTTGACCCTGTTCAACATTAACCATTTCAATTTCTGCTTGAGATGAAGAACCTCCTACTTCTGGTTGACTTGAAGATCCAAGAATTTCCTCTGTATCAACAACCAAACCCTTTCTTTTTTGAGTTGCTTCTTGAGCCAACTATCTTTCTCTCTCAATCATGCGCTCTTCAGCTTTCTTGACTTCAATATTGTTGAAGGCAACATGAACATCAATGTTCAGATGACTTTCTATAACTGCGTGTAACATATTCAGCTGTTCATCTTTCATCACTTTGTCTACCTTCATCGCTTCCAACTCCAACTTCATCATCTTGATTTCATTTGATGAAGCTTCATGAAGATCACTTATCATCTGATTCAATGTTTGGTTGATATCGTTCATCTTTACCAGCACATATCAGAAATTTCTTCTTGCATGACATCAAAGAGCTTTGAGTTATCTTCAACATCATCTTCCATCTTCTTTAACTTTTCATCTTGATCTATCATAACCATCTTAATTTCTTCATTTACCTTCATCAGCTCCTCAATTTGCTTCTTTAAAGCGTCACGCTCAGCTTCAGCTTTAGCTTTCTCCTTTTCAAGTTCAGCAACTTTCTTTGTCAATTCTTTTACAGCTTCATTGTTGAACATATCATAATCTTCATCTGGAATATCATCTCTGTAAACTCCAGTAGCATGTGGAAGTTCACCAAACAAACTCCAGTAGCATGAGGATTCAGGTTTTTTAGAAATAGGTTGATCTTTTGGTGGAGGTGGTGGAGTTGTAGCTGCCTTGAACCCCGTAATTTCAACATAGTCATCACCACCTGTCTTCTTTTGAACCTCAACCTTGGGTACTTCAACAGTTTGCACCTCTGGTTCCTTCGGAATCTCAACACTTTGAATCTTTTCTGCTTCGGTAACCTTTTACGTTTCAACATGCTTTTCTTTCTTTCCATCTTTATCTTTATGTAGTGTATCACCACCTTTTCTTGCACGAACTCTTCTCGGAAGAGCCCCAGCTTGAACTGCCTTTCTCTTGATTCTTAGCTTCTTTGTTTTCTCAGGTGGAACATAGGTAGAATCCTCTTCATCAGATGCTTTCTGCTTCTTTGTAGGCTTTTTCTTCAACTGAGTTTTACCTTTACCAAGTGTTAAAGGATCCAGTTCTGTTTCAGTTTCAGTTAACTCGGAATCAGCTTCACTTGAGTCATCATGAACCACTCCTTCAGATTCTGTAGCTTTGACAACTTTAGCTTGAACACTTGAACCTTGATCTTTCTGAGTAGCAACTGCAGCTTCATTGAGCTGTACGAATTGTTCAAACATCACCTTTTCCAGATCAATACCTTCTTGTGGGATGCTTGATGGATCTAATACTGGTTCATCCACCAATCTTTGTTGTGGTTCCTTCGAAGGCCCTTCAAAACAAGCATTGACAAATTCATTAGAAACATATAACAATTTAAATTTCTAATTTCCTTATGACTCCCCCTTTCATTATACCCTTTACTACAATCTTCGGTACTGGCTCCTTTGGAATAGGAACTGCAGGGGACGTCTTCGGCGTTCTCTTTCTCTTTCCATCTCTCACAAACCACCATCTAGTTTTCTTCTCAATCATCTGACTCATCTTTTCATCGTCATTATCAGAATCACTGTTTTCATGTCTCCACTTATCATTCTCTGGAGCTACATAAGCTGGTTTGCTAATTTTGCATATCATTTTCTTAGCATTGGTTTCAGGTCCTTTATCTGGTTATCGTTTCAGATGTCATGTTTCTTAGACCTAGTACATCATTAGCATCCTTCGGAATGTCTTTGAATTGATCATCAATCATCATCATGATGAACCTTGGATACATGATATACTTTCCACTTCCAGCTCTTATGTTTTCTTTCAAGTACTCAAATATCACCTTCGACACGTTGTATGGCCTGTTTAGTACCATGCAGGTGATAATATTCATGATGTAATCAGACGTTTCATCATATGCTCCCTTTCTGTGTGATAAGGGATGCACTACATAATGAATCATGAACTTGTAAGCATGACTGAACATTGTTTTTTATCATTTTTTGTAACACCCGTCTCATTATTTTAAGATTTTAAACTAAAATCACGCATTTGTTTTTTTTTTTTTTTTTTTTCAAAATGCATCATTTCAAAACTTAGTTATAAAGCCTAAGTTTACATGGTTATGGTATTCTAGTTTACAAACTAACTAATTTAAACATTCAACATTAAGTTTAGTGTTTACAAAATAAACATTGTCTAAAACAAGATTAGATTAACACGGAAGATTTCAAACTTTGTATTCGGTTCTTGAATTCTTGATTGATCGGCATCCTGAATGAGACGAACATCACCTAAGGTCAAAACCACATCAATTATTAGTTTTGACAACTTTATAACATGTATAAACAAATTCCGATATCATACAAATAACAAAAGAATAAAATTTCAGATTTTTGATATGTCGCGCCACGTGACAGATTCCTTTCAATCCTTCGCGGGCCGCGAGCCCGCCTGCGTGTCGCGCCAGAACAAGTGACTCCCTTCGCGTGCCGCGGGGGAGACCGTTTTCCAGCGGGTGCAGGTTAAAATCCTGCACTTTTGCCCAGCACCATTTTCTTTCAATTTTTCAACTTCTAAGGTGCATAACTTTTTATCTACTTACCTGATTTGCGTGATTCTTTTTCCTATGCGTTCATAATTTGATTCCCCATTGCATGGAGTTAAAATCCAACATCCGGATTTACAATTTTCTAGGTTTTAGGCCTTCGGCTTAATTTTAATTATTAAACTTTTAACAAAGCTTTTGACCCGTTTATACTATAATCGAACCAACTTGTTTATTACACCCTAATTCTCGTGGATATCATATTTTAAGGTTTCCTATCACACGAGGTTCAAATCACGGGTTATTATACATCATTAACATGTTTATACATATGCGCTTGTTTTGACCTGTTAAGGGTATTTAAGCGCTTTTACGCACAAGCCATACTCATTCATTTCTAACTTCATATTCCCATATTGTAATATCTACTTATATTCCACCACCACTATTTTTCTTGTGGATTTAACATATTGAACCCATTATTCTAAGTTTTACCATTCGGTTAGTCATTTTACGCTAATGACCCATTTTTTTTAACTATAAACTTATTTATGCGTAACTGGCTCGGATCAACATATTGACCCGTTTTAATACCTTGTCTCAATAATCGCTAATTCATAGCATCTCTAATTCATAAGCCGATTTATCCTGTGTGCATAAAACTCCACAAACACTTATTAGTCGTTAATTGTCAAATGGTATCAACATTACCATTTGTCCCGTTTGGTCTAAACGACCAAACATTTTGCGCTCATATTTGACTAGCTCACTATTTTACCCTTTTTCTATTCATTTAGGCTTACTTAGAAAGTAGCCATTCAAAAACTCATTTTTTTTATTTATGTCATCCCATGACCAAATTACCATTTCACCCATTTTACCATTAAACATGACTTTTCGTCTTTTGATACGTTCTGACCCGTATCTTTTCGTGTCAAAATCATATTTTGAATATAACCTTGTCGTATTTATAATCTATAAATAAATACATATCTTACGATAAAGGTGTAAGCTTCACTTACCTCGCGTCTGCGCAAACATTCTTCGCATCTATCATCCGTTTGACCCGTTCCTTTCCAAGCTCCCACCTAGCTTGTTTAGAGTCAAACTATATCATAACATCCATAAGATGGTTAGATTGGTCATTCTATACAATGGCCATCACCCTATGGTCCTTTTTTTTACACACTTATCAATCAAAACATGCCATATATTCAACAACTAGTTTTATACCATAATTCTTTTCATTCACTAACCGTTTGACCCGTTAGGGAAGTTACTTATACAAACTAGTTAGTAAGTGATTTTAAACACTTTAAGCATGTCACATAAAGTGTTATTTGTTCCTAACAATCAATACTTCATGCCTAAAGCAAGTATGTACAATCCTATGCCTTTTTCTTGGTTAATAAGAACATTATTAATGTGCAGCGATTTTGTATTCAGCTTCTGTAATTGACCATTTTGACCCATTTAAAAGCTGAATTAGATCAACATGTTCAAAGATGGATCGTAGAACTCTCAAATAGCTTTCTAGGCATATATGGTACGTCTTCTAACGATGTTTCTATGATTTTATATGATTTTTACAAAATCAGGACAGCAGCTTATTTTTAGCCCAAACAGCATGCTGTCTTTTCGAAATAGCCACTGAATTCGACGTTTTTGACCCATTTAACAGCTGAACCAAATCATCATGTTAACTAACGAAATGCAAATTACTCGGAAACCTTTCTAGGCATATATGGTACGTCTTCTAACGATGTTTCTATGATTTAATGTGAATTTTCAAAATTCAGGTCTGCACCATATTTATTTAAGCATTTCATCGAACACTTAGCGGGTTTCGCATTCAAGATTAGTCTCTAACCTATCTCTTGAACACCTTACCCCAATTTTATCAATATATCATTACAAACACACATATGTCACTAAGTTTTAGCATCAAAAATCAAGTCCCTATGTCTAGTGTACATGATCTACACCTAGAACTAGCATCACAACTTCAATGTTCATCTTTTTATCATAAAACCCACTTAGCACACATATGGTTAATCATCAAATCCCTAGTTTTTAACACTAATTCATCAAGTTTTCATCTAGGGTTTGTTTCTAAACATGAATTCATCCTAGTTTCACCCAAACATCAATCATTCAAGCTTGAATTTCGTTTTTCATAAGTTCATCAAGAATCTTAACTTCATAAATATCAAAATTTTGACATACCTTACGATCCCCTTGACTTGGTGATCACGAATTTGTGTTCATGCATCGATTTGGGGCTATAATCAACCTTCAATTTGATGATTTTTGTGAACTAGGTTTTGCTCCCCTTTTTCCCTTCCTGATGATCGACCTGCTACACACACTTTTAGTGAGTGTAGTGTTTTAATTTTTTGTTTATAAATTATAACTTTCCATCTTTACAACTTTGGCCCCTCAAGTTTAGTCTTAAGTGTTTAAGCCTACTTATTCATGTTTTATTACATGTTTACACATTCATAACGAGGTGAATTTATTCCTAGTTATTTTGTTTTACCTGTTACGTTTTACCACCTACGGTACTTCACCCGTCTTTTTAGTATTATCATGGTTTGATTACTAAACCCGTTTTCGGTGTGTTACATTTTTCCATTGACATGACCTGTGAATCCCATTCTGCACCAAAATCCTTTACATAGACGTTCAGGAATGATGGTAGGATCATCATCATTGTCTCCCAGCTCCAACACTCGTCTAAGATCTTCAACACCAAACTTTATTTCCAAGTCTACATCTTGTCCATTCTCAACCTTTTTCTTTACTGCTGAGTATATCATCTTATATGTTTCTTCGTATCTTGCTGAGTTCCAAAATCTTCTCACATGAGATTCATACACTATGGTTTTGTCAGTTAAAGCTTTACCAATCTTGCTTTCTCTTAAAAACTTGGCAATCTTCTCAACCACAGTTTTGTCTGTATGATCTGCATCTAGTAGAAAATATATGTTGTGACCTTTGTCCCAGTCTGAACCTTTTCCCTGCAAAAATTTTCATTATTAATTATTTGCACAAAGTTAGAGACATAGAATGAATGATAAAAATTTTGAAAACTTCAAAATATTTCTAACTCTGGAACTCTCTATATGCTAGTACTGAGGATCGGATGGCTGTCCGATCAGATTGCTGTCCGATTAGATTGCCATCATGTGCAATGAAGAAGTCAACATAGTCAACATGTAATTGAATCGAATGCCCACTCGATCGGATTGCCACCCGATAAATTTGCCACTTAATTCATGTGACAAGCAAGTATAAATTTTGGACCAGTCAACTCTTTTTGAAAGCATGTTTTGAATCAGAAGACCACCCGATTGGATTGCCACCCGATCGGGTTGCCACTCGATTGCTTGGCAATATTGAACAAATGAAAGATTTTGTCATTTAGTGGCTGTCCGATCGGATTGCCACTCTATCCAAGGCATGTGAATGGTTTGGAATGAGTTGCCACCCGATCGAGTTGCCACTCGACCGGGTTGCCAAACTTTCCAAGTGACTTTGTGAGAGTAAAACAACAAAACGTGGCAGAAACGTCGGGGAGTGTTGTAACAGAATCATTGTTTCATAACACATGGAAATTGAAATATTGTTTTATTGATTAAAAGAGTTACAATTTCTTGACAATCAAAGAAATACAACATAAATAACTAGTCTTGCATCTTTTATTGTCACTAAGGCCCAAGCCCGCCTAAGTGTATCTCGATAAATCCTATGCATCATATCCTGAAACACATGTGAAAATACGTACGTCAGCATAAAAATGCCTGTGAGATACATAGGTTTTGTGAAAATAGAATTCATGACTTATGTTTAAGAAAATGTTTAGTCATGAACCTTGTAATTTGCTTTGTCTTGTAAATCATTTGAAAAGTGATAAATAAACCAAATGATATATATGTATAAAAGAATAATACATGGTTAAGTAAATAACCAAGTAAAATGAGTTTGTATTAGATAAGTTGTTTGTAAAACAATGTATTGTGAAAAGTATGTTATTTGTATAAAATGTTATGTGTCTAAATTGAAATGATTCAAATAACGCTACGATATGTAATACCATTCAAACACTTATATATAGGAAGTACCAGCGGCGTATCCACCATGCTTGTATCATATTACACACGCCTCGTTGCTTAAACCAGTTACTCAAACCAAACCATCAAGATGTAATGTTTAACAATTGTAGAAATGTTTTTTGTCAAATGGTTCACATGGTTCAATAGATACAAATGGTTCACCTAATGTAATATAATGTGTTCATATGCTGGATGAGCATATGCAACAAAATGTAACTTAAAACAATGTACTAAGTATGCGCACAATGGGCGTACATAGCATGAAATGTAATGTAAAACAATGTACTAAGTATGCACACAATGGGCGTACATAGCATGAAATGTAATGTAAAACAATGTACTAAGTATGCACACAATGGACATACATAGCATGAAATGTAATGTAAAACAATGTACTAAGTATGCGCACAATGGGCGTACATAGCATGAAATGTAATGTAAAACAATGTACTAAGTATGCACGGGCGTACATAGCATGAAATATAATGTAAAACAATGTACTAACTATGCACACAATGGACATACATAACATAAAATGTAATGTAAAACAATGTACTAAGTATGTACACAATGGATATACATAGCATGAAATGTAATGTAAAACAATGTACTAATAGTGTACTAATGAACATAGTAAGCATATGATATGAAAACATGGAAAAGCATGAAAATAACAAGTAGGCACATGTGTTTCACCCCAAAATGCTTGGAAAACAGTAAAAGAGGGGTCTATGTACTCTTGAGATTGCTTAGTAGTCCTTGAGTAACAGCCAAACAATGCTAGAGATCATGGATATCAAACGGCACCTAATATAGGTAACTATGTTAATATACCGGACCTAAATCGGAGGATTGGATTGTGACAACCCGTGATTTACGGCTCTTAATTACGTGATTAACAAGTGATTAACGCGATAATAAATAGTGTTTACAGCGCGAATTAACTTAATTAGGCCTTTGGAGTGCCTGGGAACGTCTATCCGTCTTTACAGTGCGCGAATGGTGGTTTACAGAGAAACCGGTGAAACGTTAAACAGCAACGGATTGAAACCGAACAGAATACTGACAACGCCGACAAATATTAAATTTTTACACTATATTTAGCTCCGTAATTAATTTTAGTGACTACAGTCGGAACCAGATCGAAAAACGGATTAAAGACGACAACGATACAATTTTTCGCGATTATTACCATCATCGACGAACGGGCGTGCAAACAACAACTACCGACCGTATATTTTTGTGTATTTTAATTTTTGACGTTAAACGGAGTTCAGGGATTTCGACAACGGGTCTCGTAGGAATTACGAGCCACTTACACACGAGATGGGCTTGTGGGCCCCGGGCCCAAGCCCAAAACCCACAAGCCTAAACCCGTGCATAATACACAAGATCTACAAAATCTTGTCAAATCTTACTAAATATTAGTAAATCAATATAAAATCTTATGAGATCGATTGTAAATCTTGGCAAAATATTTTTTTAAGATCTCTAAAGATCATAAGATCTCACCAATATTTTTATATAAGGGGCTTTCGGTACAGACAATACAATTCACACACATCTACAAATAAGAAACTCACCTTCACTCATCTTTTTACACAGACAATATACACACATATGGAGATCAATCACAAAACCTTTGTTTGTTTTCTTCTCTCTCGATCTCTGCTGAAGAACACACACACCCACACATAAAATACTCACCTTCTTCCCAAATCCAAACACCTGCACCTTGAATCCCATTGTGAATACACACATAAACTCACCGCCAGTCAACCCACCCAACCCCTGATTGATGATTGACCGGCGACACAGGGCCGGCGACGGGCTGACGCGCCCCTCTTCTCCGGCGACCCACCTGCTGCGGACCCAACAGTCCCCCTTTCTTTTTACGGTTCTGGAAACAATCACCACCACCATCCGGTGATGGTGCGGCATCAAGAACGAGCAGAGAGAGAGAGAGAGAGAGAAAGACGAGAGAGGAGATCGGAGAAAACAAAGGACCGGAGACCGGAGCCGGCGGTACATCTGCGGTGGCGATGGTGGTTATTCACGGCTCCGGTAAGTAGCTCAGTCTCGTGTTTCAGTTCGGTCCAGGTTTAAACGAGTCAATTCTGGTTCAGCTCGGTTTGACTCGGTCAAACCGAGTCAACTCAAGCAATACGGGTTCAGGCTCACTCGATTCAGACTCAGTCCAAGTTTGGTTCAGTCGGGGTTCGGGTCGGAAAGTAAACTCAGTTAACATCCGGGTTCGGTCAACAGTCAACGGGTCGGGTCTTCGGTCAAACTCAGGTCAACTCAGCGAGCGAACTCAGCCGGCCAACCCGGTTGACTCAGTAAAGTCAGCTGGTCAACGCGTAACAGAAACGACTTGAAGATTCGGTAAAAATTTACGGCGCGACTATTTCTATAACTTTATTTATTACGTGAAAAACGAGCTTGAACCGATTCGTTTATAGTTTAGCTACTTTTAATGCCTTGATGAAAAACTTTACATATAGTGTTGTTGTTGAATCTTGGAAAAAAAAATATATCGACACATAGTTGTCGGGATCGTCCAAAAACAGAGGAAACTCTGCCCGTTTTTCGAGAAAAACCCTTAAACACGACACGTATTATATTTCAAAAACGACGCTTAATGGAATTCGAGTTTATAATACTTCAAACCTTGATAGTTCCAAACGCTTTTACAAATAAATATAATGTTATATTTATTTCGAACGTCGTTAACTCGTATACTTTTACAAAATAAATATAGCTCATATATTTATTTCGTATATCAAACAACACGACTTTGTTGTATAAAATAAATATAGTTGTATATTTATTTCAAACACGCGAAATCTTTTAAAAAATAGATATAACTTTTTATATTTATTTCAAGCGCCGAAACGGCATATACGTATATTTTTGGCAAATATACACAAGACGTGATATATATAATACAAGTTATTATATATTATTTTCATACGAATACTCGATACATACACGTACGACTACTCGAGACGGCTAACGCAAGCACAACTATATATTTTTATATTTTTATATATAAATATTTATTTATTTTTAAATCTCTCGAGAATCAAGTCCTTCCAAGACTTAGTGATCTTTCACCAACATTAGACGAGACTTAACAAGTATAACTTAAGCGTTACTATTAAGTTATTAACTTACCGTCGAATCGTTCGGTTAACGATTCGGTCGAGCTCGGTGACACGTAGTTAATTACCGCTTTTATTTAGAAACTTATTAGATATTCCATGTTAGGAATATTGTAGAATGCACGCTAGCAAGTCAAGTCTTGGAAACGACATCACAAAGTCGTATATAGCTAGCCTTGCACAAGACAATCCAGGTGAGTTCATAACCCCCACTTTTTACTGTTTACATTTTTGTAAATGTTTTCGGGGTGGAAAGACATGCACGTTTTGCAAAAACATACAAAGTTCTGAACAAATGCAAAACTTGTATTTCTAAATCATATTACGAAGTGATTTCGAGGAACTCAAATGATTTACGAAAGGTTTATACTAAACATACCGGTTTTCAAACAAACGTATCTTTCGGAAAATGCATACCCACGCATTCTAGTTTTCTAAACTACGGGTAAATACAAGAAGCACTCTTGGTGAGAACGAGTACCAAGTATGATGCGTTTTGAGGAAGGATCAGTCTTAGAGACTGAGGGAGGATCAGTCTTAGAGACTGGGGTAAAGTACATGTACAGTGATTATAGACATTTTTATACTTGGTATGGTTAGCTTAAGGAGGGTTAGAACGCACAGATCATGTGAGTGGGTAGGCGCAACTTGGGATCATTAATCCTCATTGTAGGACCGAGGGACAGGAGCGGTAGATCTATCTGGGTGTAGCGAGCCCAGTCCCCCAGGCCAAACAGAACGGACCTCGGGGTGACTTTGTGCCCGACGCATAAATTTGCTAGGTTTGAGTCTTCCTACTTGCACTTCACACATATCAATGGCCTTGCAAACCATTGGTGATCTCTTTATTTCCTTATTGCTACATACCAGGGACATAAATACTTACGAAACTACTTGTTCATACAAATTAAATACCATGTTTTATACAAAATTCAAAGCACATGATTATGCGAGTATGGAGTCAAAGTCAGGGTGGGCATTGACGGTTATGCGAACATTACAAATACATGGTTTTTATGAACATACTGTGTTACAAACACAACGTTTCCATATAACTTGGCAAGAAAATGACTTTTGATTCGTTTTCTCAATACTATTTCAAAAAAACCGGTTATTCCAAAGATTTATTTCAAATCTTTCACAACTCAAAAGATTTATTTCAAATCTTTTACAAACAAACTATGAACTCGCTCAACTTTATGTTGACTTTTTCGCATGTTCTTTCTCAGGTTGCATTTCTAAGACAAGGCACGGTTGGAATAGGAGAACCATGAAGAGTCGAGTACTTAGTGGGCGTTCAGTTTCTAGAAGTCTTAGCTTATTTGCTTCCGCTGTGCAATGAAGATACCAGTCCAGTCACGCCAATGCTCTGATAATTTCGGGGTGTGACAGATTGGTATCAGAGCTATAGGTTACAGTGAATTAGGTTCCTGTTGTGATACCTAGGCTCTAACCTCACTTTTCTCTGGGACTTAGATTATTAAGACGTTGAATACATACAGAACGCCTTGTACTCGAATATGGTCTCCAACCGTTGCCGAAAAGCAAACAGTCAAAATTTTGTTTTCAAACATACGCTATTGTGATGTTTTATACACGGTACACAAAACAATTACATACAGTACACAACACTCTGAGAGTTTAGGAAACATGCATTTAAGACCTTCGGAACAGGGAGGTAGTCTGAGAGACTAGGAAATTCAGTCTGAGAGGCTGGGAGGATAGTCTAGTGGGACTAGGAGATTCAGTCTGAGAGGCTGGGAGGATAGGCTAGTGGGACTAGGGGAAATTACTTGATTGCTTATTGGTGATTAACATGTTTATTTGATTATATGATGGATTATTTGCGCATGTGTGTGTTTATTAAAGGTCCTCACGTAGGAACCGCGAATATTAACTCGGGCACACATTGTTATCCATATTGTCTATAATATTTAACTTCCCGAGCAGGCAGCCTACGCATAACGAAACGCTAGCGCACGAGAATACATGAAACTCAAATTTTACGTCAACGGATGTCGGAGTACATCACATTTTACGCGAAACGTAACGCTAGTGCACAGGTATACGTGAAACTTAAGCTATACATCAACGGAAGTTGAAGTACGACACATACGACTATCGAGGCGAGGCCTTTGAAAAGACACGATGGCCAATTCAACGACGACGCTAGATTCCTGTCAGGAGGAGAACTAACGATCAGGAAACGACAACTTGTCACGCGATCCTGCAACGACACGAATCACGCCAGGGAGAAGACGATTGTCTCCGCATTCCCCCCCCCCCCACCTAATTAATGACGAGTACGCTATGTTCGACATTCCATGGTAATGTCACCTAACAATTGGTCGTCACACGAAACCCCAGGTAAAGTCCTCAAATTTCTTTTATTGAAATTTCAAATTTCACACTTACTGAGTAGATTTTCGTATCTCTACTCCTCTTAATGGTCATTGTATCACGATCATTTCTTTACAAGTTACATACATGGTTTTTCGTTGTAACCATGCCTAAAGTTTTCTTGTCAATACATATATTTACTGTCGGATTGCGCTAAAACCAAGTTCAATTGTTTGAACTTCTGCATTACACATACTCAATTCAAGATACCATATGATGTATTGAAGACATCATATTCAAATTCGTTTTAACAAGAGTTTCATTTGTTCCGAGTCGTAGTAGACTTGTTTGGTCTACGACTCCAATAAGTCATTTGTTGATTTCGACACCTTGTGGTGGTGTATTCATTAACTTGAAGCTTGCACTAAACTCGTTTACGCGTCTCATGCACGGATTTAATTATTTCTTTATTGATTTGTTTTAAATCCGCTTTGACTTTATCATATTAAAGCAGTCTTAACACAATCGTGTGTTAGGACAATGGTACACAAATTCATTTCATGTTCCGGTGTACCTCATAACGGTTCTTTCAACATCGATCGAATGCTTTGCGACATTCATTGCTTCTTCACCTTCGATCGAAAACATTATTTCTTTGATGTTCAAATTTCAATTGAAAATTCTATGATGTCATTTGAAACAAACTTTCATGTTCACCTTATTACGCTTTCATTTGACTTCAAAACACAGGTGATATTTGTTCGATCACCTCTATTATTAAATTGTTTCATTCATTGCGACACCTTGTGGCGTCGGTATGACTTGCAGCTTGCGCTGATCACGATCGAACGTTTCATGCAAACTATTACATTTGAGATTGTTGATTCTAAGTTCATCCAGTGGATGTTATTGCTTCTAGAACTCATTTACACGTTGTAATATGGAATTCGATTGGTCGAAGTTCCTGTTCATTGTTGGATCCTTGTTAACTTAGTCACATTAGTGACTATACCTATACGTCTTGTTTCCTTTGACATCAATTGTTGAAACACATTTCTTTTAAACCGTTGGGTTCTTATTGTTGAGAAATGTCATTAAATTCACATGATTCGAATAAGTCTTGTTTTGAATACGCGGTCATTCACTTTGTTATCATTCGGACTTACCTGCGAACAACACAATTCCGAGGAGATGACATAGTCTAAATTTCGAGGACGAAATTTATGTAACAGGGGGAGAATGTGACAACCCGTGATTTACGGCTCTTAATTACATGATTAACAAGTGATTAACGCGATAATAAATAGTGTTTACAGCGCGAATTAACTTAATTAGGCCTTTGGAGTGCCTGGGACCGTCTATCCGTCTTTACAGTGCGCGAATGGTGGTTTACAGAGAAACCGGTGAAACGTTAAACGGCAACGGATTGAAACCGAACAGAATACTGACAACGCCGATAAATATTAAATTTTTACGCTATATTTAGCTCCGTAATTAATTTTAGTGACTACAGTCGGAACCAGATCGAAAAACGGATTAAAGACGACAACGATACAATTTTTCGCGATTATTACCGTCATCGACGAACGGGCGTGCAAACAACAACTACCGACCGTATATTTTTGTGTATTTTAATTTTTGACGTTAAACGGAGTTCAGGGATTTCGACAACGGGTCTCGTAGGAATTACGAGTCACTTACACACGAGATGGGCTTGTGGGCCCCGGGCCCAAGCCCAAAACCCACAAGCCTAAACCCGTGCATAATACACAAGATCTACAAAATCTTGTCACATATTACTAAATATTAGTAAATCAATATAAAATCTTATGAGATCGATTGTAAATCTTGGCAAAATATTTTTTTAAGATCTCTAAAGATCATAAGATCTCACCAATATTTTTATATAAGGGGCTTTTGGTACAGACAATACAATTCACACACATCTACAAATACGAAACTCACCTTCACTCATCTTTTTACAGTCAATATACACACATATGGAGATCAATCACAAAACCTTTGTCTGTTTTCCTCTCTCTCGATCTCTGCTGAAGAACACACACACCCACACATAAAATACTCACCTTCTTCCCAAATCCAAACACCTACACCTTGAATCCCACTGTGAATACACACATAAACTCACCGCCAGTCAACCCACCCAACCCCTGATTGATGATTGACCGGCGACACAGGGCCGGTGACGGGCTGACGGCGCCCCTCTTCTCCGGCGACCCACCTGCTGCGGACCCAACAGTCCCCCTTTCTTTTTACGGTTCTGGAAACAATCACCACCACCATCCGGTGATGGTGCGGCATCAAGAACGAGCAGAGAGAGAGAGAGAGAGAAAAACGAGAGAGGAGATCGGAGAAAACAAAGGACCGGCGACCGGAGCCGGCGGTACATCTGCGGCGGCGATGGTGGTTATTCACGGCTCCGGTAAGTAGCTCAGTCTCGTGTTTCAGTTCGGTCGAGGTTTAAACGAGTCAATTCTGGTTCAGCTCGGTTTGACTCGGTCAAACCGAGTCACCTCAAGCAATACGGGTTCAGGCTCACTCGATTCAGACTCAGTCCAAGTTTGGTTCAGTCGGGGTTCGGGTCGGAAAGTAAACTCAGTTAACATCCGGGTTCGGTCAACAGTCAACGGGTCGGGTCTTCGGTCAAACTCGGGTCAACTCAGCGAGCGAACTCAGCCGGCCAACCCGGTTGACTCAGTAAAGTCAGCTGGTCAACGCGTAACAGAAACGACTTGAAGATTCGGTAAAAATTTACGGCGCGACTATTTCTATAACTTTATTTATTACGTGAAAAACGAGCTTGAACCGATTCGTTTATAGTTTAGCTACTTTTAATGCCTTGATGAAAAACTTTACATATAGTGTTGTTGTTGAATCTTGGGAAAAAAAAATATATCGACACATAGTTGTCGGGATCGTCCAAAAACAGAGGAAACTCTGCCCGTTTTTCGAGAAAAACCCTTAAACACGACACGTATTATATTTCAAAAACGACGCTTAATGGAATTCGAGTTTATAATACTTCAAACCTTGATAGTTCCAAACGCTTTTACAAATAAATATAATGTTATATTTATTTCGAACGTCGTTAACTCGTATACTTTTACAAAATAAATATAGCTCATATATTTATTTCGTATATCAAACAACACGACTTTGTTGTATAAAATAAATATAGTTGTATATTTATTTCAAACACGTGAAATCTTTTATAAAATAGATATAACTTTTTATATTTATTTCAAGCGCCGAAACGGCATATACGTATATTTTTGGCAAATATACACAAGACGTGATATATATAATACAAGTTATTATATATTATTTTCATACGAATACTCGATACATACATGTACGACTACTCGAGACGGCTAACGCAAGCACAACTATATATTTATATATTTTTATATATAAATATTTATTTATTTTTAAATCTCTCGAGAATCAAGTCCTTCCAAGACTTAGTGATCTTTCACCAACATTAGACGAGACTTAACAAGTATAACTTAAGCGTTACTATTAAGTTATTAACTTACCGTCGAATCGTTCGGTCAACGATTCGGTAGAGCTCGGTGACACGTAGTTAATTACCGCTTTTATTTAGAAACTTATTAGATATTCCATGTTAGGAATATTGTAGAATGCACGCTAGCAAGTCAAGTCTTGGAAACGACATCACAAAGTCGTATATAGCTAGCCTTGCACAAGACAATCCAGGTGAGTTCATAACCCCCACTTTTTACTGTTTACATTTTTGTAAATGTTTTCGGGGTGGAAAGACATGCACGTTTTGCAAAAACATACAAAGTTCTGAACAAATGCAAAACTCGTATTTCTAAATCATATTACGAAGTGATTTCGAGGAACTCAAATGATTTACGAAAGGTTTATACTAAACATACCTGTTTTCAAACAAACGTATCTTTCGGAAAATGCATACCCACGAATTCTAGTTTTCTAAACTACGGGTAAATACAAGAAGCACTCTTGGTGAGAACGAGTACCAAGTATGATGCGTTTTGAGGAAGGATCAGTCTTAGAGACTGAGGGAGGATCAGTCTTAGAGACTGGGGTAAAGTACATGTACAATGATTACAGACATTTTTATACATGGTATGGTTAGCTTAAGGAGGGTTAGAACGCACAGATCATGTAAGTGGGTAGGCGCAACTTGGGATCATTAATCCTCATTGTAGGACCGAGGGACAGGAGCGGTAGATCTATCTGGGTGTAGCGAGCCCAGCCCCCAGGCCAAACAGAACGGACCTCGGGGTGACTTTGTGCCCGACGCATAAATTTGCTAGGTTTGAGTCTTCCTACTTGCACTTCACACATATCAATGGCCTTGCAAACCATTGGTGATCTCTTTATTTCCTTATTGCTACATACCAGGGACATAAATACTTACGAAACTACTTGTTCATACAAATTAAATACCATGTTTTATACAAAATTCAAAGCACAGGATTATGCGGGTATGGAATCAAAGTCAGGGTGGGCATTGACGGTTATGCGAACATTACAAATACATGGTTTTTATGAACATACTGTGTTACAAACACAACGTTTCCATATAACTTGGCAAGAAAATGACTTTTGATTCGTTTTCTCAATACTATTTCAAAAAAACCGGTTATTCCAAAGATTTATTTCAAATCTTTCACAACTCAAAAGATTTATTTCAAATCTTTTACAAACAAACTATGAACTCGCTCAACTTTATGTTGACTTTTTCGCATGTTCTTTCTCAGGTTGCATTTCTAAGACAAGGCACGGTTGGAATAGGAGAACCATGAAGAGTCGAGTACTTAGTGGGCGTTCAGTTTCTAGAAGTCTTAGCTTATTTGCTTCCGCTGTGCAATGAAGATACCAGTCCAGTCACGCCAATTCTCTGATAATTTCGGGGTGTGACATGGATAGAATGAGGCTCGTAAACCAAATGAGTAGGGGAACTCATGTAATATGGTTTAAGAAGGTCTACATACTAAAATGAAACCTAACCTAAGTGCTTACGACCCATTACGACCCGTCTAGGTAGCTTATGCTACTTTAACGCGTCGTTTGCGTGAAACGCGTTCGAAATGCCTATCTAGTCCTATGACAAGTAATATATGCCTTAACATGTCTAATATTGTTGCCAAATCAGTTTAGATACCAAAAGTTATGTTACATATGCTTAAAATGAATTTTGGCGTAAAAAGGACATTTTGGTCATTTACCTAAGGCATATAAACTACCTATCATATAACTAACTAAACATCGTGACCATAAGGTATAACCTCGGAAGGTTATTCCCTATACACTATGGTCACCTAATGTGTTTGGTCGGATCCTAATGATCGACCAAACAGGTCAGGTTCGAAAGTATAAGCGATTGTTTAGATCGCTTACCTTACGACCCTATATAAGCACTAAACTAAAAGTGACGAGCTAAGCATGTTAAAACAAGCTTAACTAAGTTTAGAAAACAGGTTTGGTATCAAAACAAACGGTTTTGATACCTAAGAGTAGTTTGCTTACAAAATACGCAATAACACGCATTTTGGCCGAAACTACGACTCGTCACTGAGTCTTGATAACGTGGTAATCAGTAGGTATAGTCTCTAGGGACTATAACCATCGTGATTACGCTCACGTTATGAAGTTCAAACGAACTTCGCATTGACCATAAACTGGTCAACGCAGAAAGTCAAACAAAGTTTGACTTTTAACGCTAAACGAATAAAGAGAACGAAGGAACACTTACAAAGGGTCCCCGAAAGCTTATCTTGATCCAAGTAGCTCAGGTATGAAGTAATGGCTTCAACTTAGAGCTTTTAGATCAGATTTGTGGGTTTTTGGAGTTGGGATGGATGGGTATTTATAGGATTCTTGGAACCGTTAGGATCGTTTATCGAATAACGTGCTATGATCTTATCCATACACTTGTTGAAACCTTGTGGTAACTCAAAATTGGCCCTCATGAGGAAAGGACAAGTGTGGGTGAGTTGGGAGTGCTAAACAACTTTTAACAGCTGTTAAATTCAGTTAATCTGGCCTGAAGGGGCCTCGCGGCCCGCGTAAGAAACACCAGGAGGTTACGCGGCTCGCCTGGGCTTCTCTGATCAGAAACATGTTTTGCATATTGACAGTTTCAGTCCCTGTTGGTGTTTAAGCTCATTTCTGACACTTCTAAGGCCCGTAAAGCCAACTTTAAGGCCCTAAAGTGATTCCTAAACATTGTGGACATGAAACATGCTAAAAAATATGCCGGATGTTGGTTCGTTTGGTCGTACGATCGCGATGTTCGCTTAATTACGACGGAATGCGCATAAGCGCGAAAAACGATCCAAATTGCGCGACGAATGGATTTTTCTCATGCCAAACACTAAAATAAAATATTTTAGTGCTTACATAAATTTTTGGATGTCTGGATGTATTCAGAACGTAAGTTATGCACGAAAATGCAAACTTGTGCACTTTTTTACGCTTTTAGTCCCTGAATGACCCAAAAGTTTATTTTAGCACACCGAACCCCTCAAGGCCTATTTCTAAGCCATGTAAAGGATATTTATGGTATGTTTAACTTATGGTCATGTTCCGGAATGTCTGTTACAGTTTAAATTGGCATACTTTTGCAGTTTGTCAACTTTAGTCCCTGTAAGCGATTAAACTCGATTTTGCCATACCAAAGCCTTCAAAACTTATTTCTAAGTTATGTAAAGGTTATTTAAGGTATGTTAAGCCTATTTCACTATTCCGGAGTGTTCGTTGCATTAAACGGGTTATATTTACGCATCAGTGTGCGTATAACCTTCCCGAAAGCGATTTAAAGCTTGAAATCGAACAAGAATTGATATGTGCAAAGGATACACATATTTATACAAATCCCAAGTATGAAATACAATATTTCATTGATACAGTATTTTTTTGATGTCCGTGGAGGCACAGGTGTCACAATCTCCCCTACTTTAGGAAATTTCGTCCCGAAATTTTATTTAGAGGAAACTTGTGAGAGTTAAAAACATGAAGTTGAAAAGATTGAACAACACTGGTTAGAGTTCTTGAACTTCTAGTAACTTTAAATAACATCATGCTTACAATGTAGGAGGGACACTTATATAATAGTCTATTAAGCGTTATTGGTGCGTCCACCGTACCTCCATTACATCGTTCTCATTTTGTTATTGTTGTCACTATTGGTTCTTACACGTAATAAATCTTACTGGGTTTCTGTGCACTAAATTTCATAATTATGTACGCGTCCATAATTACACAATTCCTTGCATAGTTCGCACAGTATATTTTATAATGTGTAGGGGAAAACCAAATGAATAAACCTGTGATGAGTGTGACTAGACCACCATAGGGTCCCTTTTATTAAATCAATAATTGATTTTAATAGACAACCAAGGAGTCTTTTCAGCTTATATCATCACATGTCATTCTTAACCAGATTTTTGAATCAATCTTTTTTACTAGACCCCCAAAAGGGTCTCTTATGAATCATGGAGTAGTACTATATAATCCAAGGGTCTTAACTATTACATAGAAGCCCATTTAGGATTTAAGGTAGTACCTTTGGATATCCTACTACGAATCCCTCATATGAAAATATGAAAGATTCTGCGAGGAGTTGGATAACGAATATCCAGAGTATACAAAAACACACAAAAAAATGCATAAAAGAAAACACAAGATGCATATACACATAGTCATATAACCACAAAGATTGTTTATCTAGATCTTTAATTTGTTAATTTGTTTTGCTAACAGAGCACATGTATTTAAAGCACACTAGGAATCCATCTCGTGGATTTCATTTGGTACTTTAAACATTATCAATAATCTAACTATAAAGATAGAAAGATTTTTAAAAGAAAAATTCGATTTCGATTATAAGGAACCGAAATGTTCGAATTTAGGTACATAAGGAATCCAATTAAGGACTCTGATTTGAATGATAATCATCCACAAGGGTCTAAATGTGAAGATAAAAAGATCCTATATGGATTTTAGAAGTTGAAGATGTTTTGAAACCTTGCACTGGATGTGTTTATGTCAAAACATGAAGTAAAAATGTTTATGAAGTTGAGATGCTAGATATGCCAAGGTGACATATGAAGCAGAATTTGAAGGTTAAGTCAATGTATGAGAAGAATATGTTTTGGAAAACTATGCATGGGGTTCTAGAAATGTGTTCAATTTTTTTTGAAAACCTATATATAATACCTTTGAAATCATAAAGTAGGTGTATTAGGTAGATATATATTTAAAAAAAAATTTAAAATCATGCGAGATAAATTTTGAAATTATGTATAAGGTTTTTGGAAAACATGAATGATGCTTTTGAAATCATGCACTTGATAAGAAAATATATTGTATTAATATTGTTTTCAGGCCATATGAGACATTTTGAAATCATGAAGGTTGTTTTGAAAACTTATGTTATGCCTGTTGAAAAAAAAAATCAGAACGTAATAGGTATGAGATTTGAAAATATCCTTGGTTATCTAACCAAGGATTCAAAGGCACAGATGTGCAAAAGCACGATTACTCGTAATGTCACTTTATTTTCTGTACTCTGTTTCTTAGAGTGAAACGAGTACTTTGAAATTTTTTTTTCCAAGGGAATCATGAGTAAACGCAAGAATGGGAAAATTCGCAAGAGTAGTTTGTAAGGAATATAGTTTCTTGATGTAGGTATCATAGGAAAAGTCATACACACATGTAACTACGCTCGTATATCAGAATTGTGAACAACAATTTATTTATAAACAAAACAGATTGTTTCACATTACAAGAAAACAAAAGAACAAGAGCATAAGACAGCAACATCTTCTAGTCAGCCAACTGCTCATCCGTGGGTTGGATTTGCATTAGCAAGCTTTGGGCAATCCCTTAGGAAATGGCCCATCTCGCCACAGTTGTAGCAGGACCCTGGTGAGAAACGAGCTTGAGCAGGATTGTCTCCAGCTTGCTTTGGAGCAACTGCAGCTCGGCAAACCCTTGCTGTATGACCTTTAAGTCCACAAATTTGGAATTTGCGGCACTTCACACTAGCATGATGATGAAGGCTACATTGGTTGCACAAGGGTGCAGTTCCGTAGTATGGCTTCCTAGCAGGGGGTTGAGCTGGTTGGTTGGGGAAGGCTTTACCATTGTGAGCGACCACGGTGAAGTTCTGAGAAGCGCTTTGCTTCTTTGATTTCTTAGGGGATCGTTCATCCATGGTCTTTGATTCCTCGATTGGTTTCTTGGTTGGTGGTGCTGTCACTTGGCTAGGTCTTGCCTGTTTTGGTGCAACCGCTGCGGGATTCTTTGAAGCTTTACGTTTCTTTGGTTTTGGTGAAGGCTTGGCTTCCGTCTCCTTTGGTGATTCTTGAGTGGCTTCATTGTTGAGACGATACATGGCAATGCCTAAATCCACAGTCTTCAGAATCACTTCGCCTATTTGCTGGGCAAATTTGGCTGTTTGCTCGGACATTTGACCGTTGCTGAGAGGAAGAGACATTCTAGAAGGAAATGAAAGATATAGGAAGAAACAAGTGAAACGTCATCGGATAAACAATATAGAATGGCAATGCATAAGAATTTGCGATCATTTGTTTGTTACCTAAGGCAAACAAATGAGACGGTGACTAATCAAAGTAAGCGGGTCATATTAATGTATCGCGAAGACATGCTTTAGCCTATAAGTGGACACTCACCCCAAGAGTTCCCAGGTAAGAGTGACTGGTCCGATTATGTGGATTTGTACGAACACTCTAGCCTTAGACAGAAAACTCAGAGTACAGGCATCCACTCTTCCAGATTGCACGTGTTCACACTATATGACCCAAACTTTGATGAGGTTTTGAAAATTCAAAGGGGTTCAAAACCTTACAACAGAGGGTTCAAAACCTAGTAATCAATCATCCTAGAACAAATGATTAGTTTTCAAAGCGGTTTTGAAATTTGTGTTCTTGTTGTGGTTGTCGCCTAAGGATAGGTGACAGTATTGTTTTATGACTAAACGCAAGTAAATTCGCGTTAGGGTCCTAGGAAGGTTATAGACTAGGTCAAAGTATTACTAATAACCTAATTCCCTATAACCATGAGCTCTGATACTAACTTTTCTGTCACACCCCGACCACGTAAAACAACAAAACGTGGCGGAAACGTCAGGGAGTGTTGTAACAGAATCATTGTTTCATAACACATGGAAATTGAAATATTGTTTAATTGATTAAAAGAGTTACAATGTCTTGACAATCAACGAAATATAACATAAATAACTAGTCTTGCATCTTTTATTGTCACTAAGGCCCAAGCCCGCCTAAGTGTATCTTGATAAATCCTATGCATCATATCCTGAAACACATGTGAAAATAGGTACGTCAGCATAAAAATGCCTGTGAGATACATAGGTTTTGTGAAAATAGAATTCATGACTTATGTTTAAGAAAATGTTTAGTCATGAACCTTGTAATTTGCTTTGTCTTGTAAATCATTTGAAAAGTGATAAATAAACCAAATGATATATATGTATAAAAGAATAATACATGGTTAAGTAAAATGAGTTTGTATTAGATAAGTTGTTTGTAAAACAATGTATTGTGAAAAGTATGTTATTTGTATAAAATGTTATGTGTCTAAATTGAAATGATTCAAATAACGCTACGATATGTAATACCATTCAAACACTAATATATAGGAAGTACCAGCGGCGTATCCACCATGCTTGTATCATATTACACACGCCTCGTTACTTAAACCACTTACTCAAACCAAACCATCAAGATGTAATGTTTAACAATTGTAGAAATGTTTATTGTCAAATGGTTCACCTAATGTAATATAATGTGTTCATATGTTGGATGAACATATTCAACAAAATGTAACTTAAAACAATGTACTAAGTATTGTAGGATCGGTTTGTGACCCAAACGAGTCGTTCAGAAGAGATTTTATCAGTTTCAGATGCGGAAAATAAGAAACTGACGTCGAAACAACTTGAATATCACTTTAAACACTAATTATATTGATATTATAGCAATTACAATCAGTCTTCACACCGGCATCACCTCGGTATGGAATTCACGAACTGTTACAAATGAAATGAACTCAAGCCTATTTATAGCCTACATGTTTCGCTTGAAACATACATGTCCTTGTTCAAGCGAAACCTTCTATAATCATTTCAAGCGAAACCTACAACTAACATTTTGTTCAAGCGAAACCCTTTTATACATGTCACACTCTTGTTTTGTGTGAACTTGCAAAGATGTTGTCATATTATGATGTCACTTGTGTGATGTCATCATTCAATATGATGACATCATGCTAGTTTAGGTCCGCAACGAAACCAAGACTCAACATAAGACGAAGACGACAGATGAATGCACCAACAATCAATAATATCAGTGTTTACACCGGCAGCACCTTGGTATGGAATTCACGAACTGTTACAAATGAAATGAACTCAAGCCTATTTATAGCCTACATGTTTCGCTTGAAACATACATGTCCTTGTTCAAGCGAAACCTTCTATAATCATTTCAAGCGAAACCTACAACTAACATTCTGTTCAAGCGAAACCCATCTTATACATGTCAGACTCTTGTTTTGTGTGAACTTGCAAAGATTTTGTCATGTTATGATGTCACTTGTGTGATGTCATCATTCAATATGATGACATCATGCTAGTTTAGGTCCGCAACGAAACCAAGACTCGACATAAGACGAAGACGACAGATGAATGCACCAACAGACCCCCCCTCAGATGTTGACGAGTCTTAAGTGTCGAGTCTGCCAGTCTTCAGTCTTTATTAGTCTTCTTCTGGAATTTCTCCCTGAATCATGTAACCGGATCTTTTTTCTAGCTCTAACCTCGTCAGACTCCCCCTTTCATCATGCTGGGATCACCGTCCGGAATTAGTTATCACCTTGAGATCAAACCCTGGCTTTAGTTCTGTTCAGCTCAACTCCTGCATACATTTTCTCACCAAAACATAAGTTTTTACTTAAAACAATAAGAAAAACTTACTGGAAATAGTTACATCAAGTTCAAATTAATGATCCCGATTAACTAATCAAACTTTCTTCTTCAAAATAAATTCCTTCATTTAAGCATTCACTCCCAACCCTGTTCATCATGTTCAGCACTTGGAATTTTGAAAATCAGCTCTCCAACATCAGTTGTCAAAAATCTTTTTGAATTTTTCAAAATTTATGCTAAAACACACTAAAATCTTTTTGGATTTTTGAATAGAATGAAATGCAGTAAAGAAATATTTACAGACAATATTTTTTTTGTGAGTTTGTGTAAGAGGATCATATCAGTTTTTGTGACCAATCACTAGCACCGTTAAGCTTTAAACATTTTCAGTTCTAAACGATTCACATTGATAGACGATATTGTTGTCCACTTAAACTCAATCTAAAAACTTTCGAAATGCTTACCGTTACGTTAAGATATATTAAGATAGCACTAAATTCTCATGGACCCCACGATCTCAGCATATCCACTCATCATGCAATACACTGACTCAAATAATGCCTTTAAACTTTTATCAACTGAGATTTGTGCGAAAACAAAGCAGAATGTTTAAACATTAACAATCAGGTCGATACTTCCGTATACGCAGAGAAAGTCCAATGTTTAAACAAAATAAGAAAAATAAAACAAGTTGAAATTGTTTAGGCTTTAACCACCAGGTCGATACTCACGTATACGCAGAGGAGGTCCAAAGCTTAAACGAAACACCAAAGAAAATAAAGCAGAACGTTTAGGCAACAACATCCAGGTCGATACTCACGTATACGCAGAGGATGTCCGATGCTTAAACAAAATAAAGAAATAAAACAAGTTTAAGTCTTTGCAAAATGAAATGCACAATCACAGCGACTTTTCAGCAAAGTTGTGAAAGTTCACAAACTTAACCAGTTTTATGTCTTTCGACAATCAGGGATTACTGAGTAGGCACACAGTCAAGAAGGACAAAACTAAGTACTATGCTTTTGATCATGTTTCCCACTAGAACTAGGCTTTTTCATTTTAGATTTGTATCGTTATAAAAAATCTACTAGTCTAGCTGAGCCTACCGTCACATCTTTAGTAAGACCGTTTATCACATTTTGACTTTCCATTTCTTTAGCATGCTGTGATAGTCCAACTGATCTACTATCATTTCCTCTTTTTCACAACAAAACTCATTTTTGCATTTTTTCAATGTTTTTGACATTTTCAAATTTTCTAATTTTTTAAAAATGTTTACTCCCCCTAAAATCAAAATATGTCTCAATTTTGATTTTCTGGGAAAATTTGAAAACAAACTGTACAAAAAAATGTGACAACATGATGAGAATTACTTCAATTCTCCATTCACTTGGCTTAAACAATCAGAACTTCCCCTGACAACAAAACATTTTCCCATAGTGATTTCAAAACACTTAAGTTTGTTTTAATCAAAATGGTTTTTTTCGGAAAATTAGTTTTGTGAGTCATTACTCAAACATGGGGTTTCATCACCTTGTTCTTTCAACCACTTGTAAAAACTAACATTTGTAAGATCAAACCACAAACATCACTTGTAGAAAATCAAGTACAATTTAATCTCCCTGAATTACCACTTTTTAAATCGAAATCACTTTTGTGAATTTCTCAAGAAATATGCCGATTCATGTTCCACGCTTACCAACCTGGGAACTCCGGCAAGTCAGGTTTTTCTATTTAAAGAGTTTCACCCAAGCCTGACGGTCCTTGGGTGTTTTTGAAATTCCATTTGACAATGATGGAAAATTTTCATCATTCATTGTCAAACTGGAATCACCACTTTTTACCTCAACACATGGCTCTTCTGGCTTTACCACACCAGATTCATCGCCTGAATGTGGCTTGTCTGACTTTGATGAGCCAGATTCATCGCCGACATGTGGCTCCTTTGTTTCCGAAGAAACAGATTCATCACCACAAACTTTCTTCTTCTTCTTTCCCTCTTTCGTCCTCAGATTTGTATCTGATGAATGCGTTTTGCTTGATTTGTTGTTCTTTGGTGAGAAAGACGATTTATCAGAACTTTTATCTGTTTTACCAGTTATATCCGAGGACAAAATCTTCTCCAGATACTCTCTGGCCTTCTTCCTCTTCTTCCTCAGTCTGTCTTTTTGCCCCTGAGAAAGCTTCACTTTCTTTTCTTGAACTTTAGGTTCTTGAACCTTCTGTTCTTTGGGCTTTGCTTTGACATTGACTGGTTTCTTTGCCATTTTCTGAGATTCAGCCCTCGATCTTCCCTTTGATCTCATTGGGCAATCTCTGGCAATGTGACCTTTGATATGGCATTCAAAGCATCTCCTCGTCTCAAACCACTGATTTTGGCAGTTAACAGCAATGTGTCATCTCATACCACAAGTGTAACACACTCTGTTATCATACCAATCACCACTTTCAGTCCAAACATTCAGATCATAGCATTGTCTGGCTTTGTAGTGATCATCACTCCTCTTGAAAACTTGATTTGGCTTTTGAGCACTGTGGTCAAACCTGCACCACTCATTACCAACTGTTTTTGAATTGTTTTTGAGAGAATTTTGTGATTTTTTATAATGATTGGATGATTGAAATGATGAGCTTTTATTCTTATTTTGACCATTTTCTGAATTTTTAACTTTTTGTTTCTGTTCCACTTTCTTCTTCAAAGGTTTTAGCGTATAGCATTCACCCTTTTCAGTCGATTGCAGAACAGTTTCTTGAAATTTTTCTTTTAATTTTAAAAATATTTTCTTTTTCTCATTTTCAGCATCAGACTCTGACTCAGACTCATCTGCTGAATAAAACTCCTCATTTTCATGATCAGTTTTCTCATCACAATCTTCAACCTTGACTTTATCAAAGTTTGTGACATAGTCACTTATTGGAACATAATTTATCGGTTTTGGACAGGGATAATCTGGTGTTGATGACGAAGTCTCAAAACCTTTCAATTTCTCTTCAAGCTCTTTGATTTTAATCCGAGCTTTTTCAGCTTCATTTTCAAGTCGAATGATTTTCTGAAGATGAGAGTTTATTTCAATTTGTTTTTCAAGATTATTTTTAAAAATAGCAGATTTCTCATCTTCTAAAATCTTCATTTGACTTTGAAAATCTTTTTCAAATTTTAATTTTAATTTTTCATTTTCAAATTCTTTTTCAAATTTTAATTTTTCATTTTCAAATTCTTTTTCCTTTTCGTTCAAAATCTCGTTTTTCAATGTCAAACTGTTCAAGTCACTTAACAGTTTAACATTTTCAGATTTCAGCTTCTCACAATTTTCCTTCATTTCAAGAATCTGTTTATCAGCAGATTTCTTTTCATCCTTCATCACTGAAATTTCTTCAGTCTGTTCCTCTCCCAATTGGACACCTTTACTCTTACTCTTCTTTAATATTGATTTTCCACTTTGACTTTTCTTCTTCTCAGCATTTCTCTCCATCTGGTCTTCAAGTTTCTTAATGAATTGACAAATTGTCAATCTAGAGTATTCTCCAGTTCTTTTTAAATCCAAAAGATATGTACCCCACTCTTGTTGAGGTATGGCATTGGCCAATCTTTCAACCCATTCATTTGGACTTTTCTGAATACCCTTCTTTGACATTGAGCGAACAAGATGGCTATACCTCTCAATTATACTCTTTGTACTTTCTCCTGGACAACCTGAAAACGAGCCAAACTCTTTCATTAATACATTTATTCTATTAATTGTTTCACTATCCATATTAAAGAAATTAGTATCCATGATTCGGAAACCCGTTTTTCAAGAGAGTCCCGTTAAGAGAAATATCAAATTTAAACTAGATCACCTCTCAAACAAAATACTAACACAAAACAAGATACCCACTCAATCGGAAATATCACTTTACAAACTAAAATCAAATTGCTAACAACTTCAAATGTGTATGAAATCTGATTGGGCCGATTACTTAATTAGAATCACTTGTAAAAGCCTGACAAAAGTTGATGTAATATAAAATGAGATTGTCGCGCTAAACTCAATGTCACATGAGCCTTAAATGTATATCACATGCAGCCGACAACAACTTTTAGCAAATGATTAGTGATTGGGCCAATTAGTTTCACCAACTACACATATGCTAACAATACTTCACTGATTGGGCCAATGAATGTAGTGGGCTGACACAAACATTTAAAACTATTAGATCAATGACTTCAGTAGTTCTCGTTAATTGTCTTCTATATCTCGTGGCCGACAAAGACTAGAAAGATCAACAGTCACATGCAATAAATGGATTCAGAGATTCACACATGCAACCGAAAACAGGACATAATTTCTTGTCCCAACTATAAATGACCTGACAAATCACATGAATCAATGAACTTTCACAACATTCGATATGAATTTTCAAGCGAATGCCAGATTCAAGAGGAAGCCGACACGTATTTCAAGAGAAAGTCAGATTCAAGAGGAACCAAACATGTAAATTCAAGAGAAAGCTGAACTTTTCAAGCGAAAGCCTTATGATGTCAGCAAATGTCGAACGAATTTCAAGCAAAACCACCAAAAAAACAAGTTTTAGATCGATTTTAATGATGAAACTTTCCAGGATTCGTAAAAACATGATTGTGCATAATATGTGTGAATTTGAACCGATTTTAACCGTGAAATTTTTTTAATTTTGTGAAAGAATGGTGTAGAAATCAGAAAAAATGACGTAAACAAGTTGTTTTGGCAAGATCTCTTCCTCCTGAGCTCTGATACCACTTGTAGGATCGGTTTGTGACCCAAACGAGTCGTTCAGAAGAGATTTTATCAGTTCAGATGCGGAAAATAAGAAACTGACGTCGAAACAGCTTGAATATCACTTTAAACACTGATTATATTGATATTATAGCAATTACAATCAGTCTTCACACCGGCAGCACCTCGGTATGGAATTCACGAACTGTTACAAATGAAATGAACTCAAGCCTATTTATAGCCTACATGTTTCGCTAGAAACATACATGTCCTTGTTCAAGCGAAACCTTCTATAATCATTTTAAGCGAAACCTACAACTAACATTCTGTTCAAGCGAAACCCATCTTATACATGTCAGACTCTTGTTTTGTGTGAACTTGCAAAGATGTTGTCATATTATGATGTCACTTGTGTGATGTCATCATTCAATATGATGACATCATGCTAGTTTAGGTCCGCAACGAAACCAAGACTCGACATAAGACGAAGACGACAGATGAATGCACCAACAAGTATGCGCATAATGGGCGTACATTGCATGAAATGTAATGTAAAACAATGTACTAAGTATGCACACAATGGGCGTACATAGCATGAAATGTAATGTAAAACAATGTACTAAGTATGCACACAATGGACATACATAGCATGAAATGTAATGTAAAACAATGTACTAAGTATGCACACAATGGGCGTACATAGCATGAAATGTAATGTAAAATAATGTACTAAGTATGCACACAATGGACATACATAGCATAAAATGTAAAGTAAAACAATGTACTAAGTATGCACACAATGGACATATATAGCATGAAATGTAATGTAAAACCATGTACTAATAGTGTACTAATGAACATAGTAAGCATATGATATGAAAACATGGAAAAGCATGAAAATAACAAGTAGGCACATGTGTTTCACCCCAAAACGTTTGGAAAACAGTAAAAGACGGGTCTATGTACTCGCTTGAGATTGCTTAGTAGTCCTTGAGTAACAACCAAACAATGCTAGAGATCACGGATATCAAACGGCACCTAATATAGGTAACTATGTTAATATACCGGACCTAAATCGGAGGATTGGATAGAATGAGGCTCGTAAACCAAATGAGTAGGGGAACTCATGTAATATGGTTTAACAAGGCCTACATACTAAAATGAAACCTAACCTAAGTGCTTACGACCCGTCTAGGTAGCTTATGCTACTTTAACGCGTCGTTTGCGTGAAACGCGTTCGAAATGCCTATCTAGTCCTATGACAAGTAATATATGCCTTAACATGTCTAATATTGTTTCCAAACCGGTTTAAATACCAAAAGTTATGTTACATATGCTTAAAATGAATTTTGGCGTAAAAAAGGCATTTTGGTCATTTACCTAAGGCATATAAACTACCTATCATACAACTAACTAAACATCGTGACCATAAGGTATAACCTCGGAAGGTTATTCCCTATACACTCTGGTCACCTAATGTGTTTGGTCGGATCCTAATGATCGACCAAACAGGTCGGGTTCGAAAGTATAAGCGATTGTTTAGATCGCTTACCTTACGACCCTATATAAGCACAAAACTAAAAGTGACGAGCTAAGCATGTTAAAACATGCTTAACTAAGTTTAGAAAACAGGTTTGGTATCAAAACAAACGGTTTTGATACCTAAGAGTAGTTTGCTTACAAAATACGCAATAACACGCATTTTGGCCGAAACTACGACTCGTCACTGAGTCTTGATAACGTGGTAATCAGTAGGTATAGTCTCTAGGGACTATAACCATCGTGATTACGCTCACGTTATTAAGTTCAAACGAACTTCGCATTGACCATAAACTGGTCAATGCAGAAAGTCAAACAAAGTTTGACTTTTAACGCTAAACGAATAAAGAGAACGAAGGAACACTTACAAAGGGTCCCCGAAAGCTTATCTTGATCCAAGTAGCTCAGGTATGAAGTAATGGCTTCAACTTAGAGCCTTTAGATCAGATTTGTGGGTTTTTGGAGTTGGGATGGATGGGTATTTATAGGATTCTTGGAACCGTTAGGATCGTTTATCGAATAACGTGCTATGATCTCATCCATACACTTGTTGAAACCTTGTGGTAACTCAAAATGGCCCCTCATGAGCAGGAAAGGGCAAGTGTGGGTGAGTTGGGAGTGCTAAACAGCTTTTAACAGCTGTTAAATTCAGTTAATCTGGTCTGAAGGGGCCTCGCGGCCCGCGTAAGAAACACCAGGAGGTTACGCGGCCCGCCTGGGCTTATCTGATCAGAAACAGGTTTTGCATATTGACAGTTTCAGTCCCTGTTGGTGTTTAAGCTCATTTCCGACACTTCTAAGGCCCGTAAAGCCAACTTTAAGGCCCTAAAATGATTCCTAAACAATGTGGACATGAAACATGCTCAAAAATATGCCGGATGTTGGTTCGTTTGGTCGTACGATCGCGATGTTCGCTTAATTACGACGGAATGCACATAAGCGCGAAAAACGATCCAAATTGCGTGACGAATGGATTTTTCTCTTGCCAAACACTAAAATAAAATATTTTAGTGCTTACATAAATTTTTGGATGTCCGGATGTATTCAGAACGTAAGTTATGCGCGAAAATGCAAACTTGTGCACTTTTTGACGCTTTTAGTCCCTGAATGACCCAAAAGTTTATTTTAGCACACCGAACCCCTCAAGGCCTTTTTCTAAGCCATGTAAAGGATATTTATGGTATGTTTAACTTATGGTCATGTTCCGGAATGTCTGTTACTGTTCAAATTTGCATACTTTCGCAATTTGTCAACTTTAGTCCCTGTAAGCGATTAAACTCGATTTTGCCATACCAAAGCCTTCAAAACTTATTTCTAAGTTATGTAATGGTTATTTAAGGTATGTTAAGCCTATTTCACTATTCTGGAGTGTTCGTTGCATTAAACGGGTTATATTTACGCATCAGTGTCCGTATAACCTTCCTGAAAGCGATTTAAAGCTTGAAATCGAACAAGAATTGATATGTGCAAAGGATACACATATTTATACAAATCCCAAGTATGAAATACAATATTTCATTGATACAGTATTTGTTTGATGGCCGTGGAGGCACAGGTGTCACAGCAAGTCAGCTTTTTGTTCATCGGTGTGGATTATTTCTATTCGTATCAACTTCTTTTCGAAACAGTCTCGAATGAAGTGATGACGAACTTCAATGTGTTTGGTTTTAGCGTGATGAACATAATTTTTTGTTATGTTTATAGCTGCCTCATTATCAACAAAGATAGGGGTGCTAAGAAATTGCAAACCATAGTCGCGCATCTGTTGCTGGATCCACAAGATCTGGGAGCCGCAGCTGCTACCAGATACATACTCGGCTTCACATGTAGACAAAGAAAGAGAGGTCTGCTTCTTAAATTGCCAGGTGACCAATCGGGGTCTGAAGAACTGGCATCCCGCAGTTGTTGACTTAGCGTTCACTTTGCAGCATCCAAAATCGGAATCAGAGTACCCCTCAAGCCTGAAATCGCCATCCTTTGGATACCATAACCCAAGCTAGGAGTTCCTTTTAGGTAGCGCAATATCCTCTTGACGATCGTCATATGCGAAGCTCTTGGGCTTGATTGAAATCAGGCTACGAGGCAGGTTGGATACATAATGTCCGGTCTTGATGCTGTCAAATACATCAGCGATCCGATCATGGAGCGATACAACATTTCATCTACCTTCTCTCCGGTGAGATCAGGGTTTATTCCATGGTTCGTCGCTAACGGGGTGGAATTTGGAGCAGTCCCATACATCCCAAATTTTTCTAAGACATCGTGAATATACTTCGTCTGATGTATGAACGTTCCCTCGGGCAGTTGATCGACCTGAAGCCCTAAGAAGAACTTCATCTCACCCATTGATGACATTTCAAATTTTTGCTTCATTACTTTTTCAAAATCTTTGCAGAGATCTTCATTTGTTAACCCGAAAATTATGTCATCCACGTAAATCTGGACTATCAGAAGATGGCTGTCGACTTCTTTTGTGAAGAGGGTGGCGTCTATCTTGCCTCAGATGAAGTTGTTGGCTAGCAGATGTTAAGACAGGGTCTTCGTTGAAGTTTTGTGCATTGTTGAGATTTACAGCAATATTGCACTGGAAGATGTTTTTTGGAACAGATTGTTGTTGTTGGCTTGGAGCAGATGAAGACGATCCTCCATGATATCCACTGCTCGGAGCAGAACTGCTGTTTTGATTTTCTTTGTTCAGCATACCTGAGTTCTCAGCTGAGAACGCAGTCTTTGGTGACACAGTTTTTGGTATCATGCTTCCCCGATAATATAGATCAACATTTTGTTGATACGGGGTGTTGTTAACTTTGCTTGTCTTTCTAATCTCAAGTTCGTGGCTTTCCAACCTTTCAATTAGCAAATCAACTGTCAGATCAGCCATCTTCACTGTGTTCTTCAACATTAGCACAAAATACTGCCAATCTTTTTCGTCGGGCAGTGAGTCCATCAGTTTATCGACCAATTCTTCCTCGGTAAACATAATCCCATATCTCACAAGCTCGATCTTTAAGTGACAAAACCTCTCTATCATCTTCGACACCGACTCATTTTTCATACAACCGAATAGATCAAATTCTTTCTTCAACAATTTTTTCTTATTCTTAACAATTTCTGCTCCTCCCACACACTTCATCTTTAATTTTCCCCGCAAATCTATTGAAAATTTATAATCAATCAGGGAAATAATATCATCCCTAACGGATTGGTGTAGCAATGCAATACATTTATGTTCTGCAATAAAACTTTCTTGTTCAGTATCGGTTAAATTTTCATAGTCACTCCTTCCAATGTCAAAACCATTCTTCAAACTCTTCCAACTTTGGTAGGCGAATGCCTTTAACCAGTCCTCGAACCTGCTAGCCTATCTATTATAATCTTCTATGGCCATGAGCTTGGGCGGTTTATTGTGGGTGCCATAAGCGTTGTCCACGCTTAGTGAGTCAGCAATGGCTTTCTTAGGATTCGGGTTTGGTGCTGTGGTGTTCGTGTTGCTTGACGTGTTCTCTCCCGTGTTGCTGGTGTAAGCAAATACGTCGCTAAATGGGTTCAGAAAATCGTCTCCCATTTTAAAGTACCTGAAACAATTTTCAAACACTTAAACATTTTTTTTGTGAATTTCAAAAGCTTCACACTGGTGCACTTGAATCGGATGGTGATCCGATCGAGTGGCACATAAATATAAAAGAGAAGTACACGAATCGGATTGCAACTCGATCGGGTGGTTGTCCGATCGAGTGGTTGTCCGAACGAGTAGCACAGAGACTTTTGAAAACTTTGACTTTTAAACCTTTCACCGATCGGGTGGTTGTCCGATCGAGTGACAGGATGACATAAGCACCAGAATATAAGAACAACAATGTTGTCCGATCGGGTAACACTGATGACGCCAGCAACAAGTATTCAAGAACAATCTAAGCCAAATCGTTCAAACAGTTATTCGAACGAACAAATGACGTCAGCACACATGAACAGTTCAACATAGTTTTTGATGATTTTGATCTAGTTTTTGAAGGAAGTTTCTTATGAAATCTTGAAGGATTGTACTATGAATGATTTCGAACAGATTGATAACAAATTCGTCAAATTTTAACCGTAGATTCACGTTCAATTTTATGTTTTTCTGATTTTTAGTGTATAAAAGTGAAAAATTCAGTAAGAAGTGAGTAGAAAGTGAGAGAATTCGTCAAATTTCCTATGAAATTTGACTGTAAACGGCAAGAAAAGCTTGAATTCCGGTGAATTCATTGTCGTGGATCTTGATTCAGCCTCCTGAATGCTCTGATGTGACACCTGTGTCAATTCAATCATCAAACAAATGCCAAACCAATGAGATATTGTATTTCATACTTGGGATTTGTAAAAATATGTGTATCATTTGCACATATCAACTCTTGTTCGATTTTAAGCTTTAAATCGCTTTCTGGAGGGTTATACGCGCTCTAATGCGTAAATATAACCAGTTTAATCCCACGAACACTCCGGAATAGTGAAATAGGCTTAACATACCTTAAATAACCTTTACATAACTTAGAAACAAGTTTTAAAGGATTTGGTATGGCAAAAACAAGTTAATTCGCTTACAGGGACTAAAATTGAAAAACTGCGAAAGTATGCCAATTTGAACTATAACAGACATTCCGGAACATGACCATAAGTTAAAAATACCATAAATATCCTTTACATAGCTTAGAAATAGGCTTTGAGGGGTTCGGTGTGCTAAAATAAACTTTTGTGTCATTCAGGGACTAAAAGCATCAAAAAGTGCATAAGTTTGCATTTTCCCGCATAACTTACGTTCTGAATACATCCGGACATCCAAAAATTTATGTAAGCACTAAAACATTTTATTTTAGTGTTTGGCATAAGAAAAATCCATTCGTCGCGTCATTTGGATCGTTTTTCGCGAATATGCGCATTCCGTCATAATTAAGCGAACATCGCGATCGTACGGCCAAACGAACCGACATCTGGGATATTTTTGAGCACATTTTAAGTTCCCTATACTTTAACCTCATTTTAGATCTTTGAAATGGGGTTAACGGTCCTTAAACGTGTCGGAAATGGCCTTAAAACACAACAGGGACCAAAACTGTCATTTCTGAAACTTGGTTCTGATCAGACATGGCCAGGCGGCCCGCGTAAGGTTTGTGTGTATCCTTACGCGGCCCGCTTCAGTGTTCCAGACCAGATTCGATGTTTAACAGTCTGTTTCCAGCTGTTGTGCACTCCCAATTCCATTTCCACATGTCAATTCCTTATTGTGGGTGGCCATTTGACATACCATAACATTCCAACACATGTACGGGTGGGATTCGAGCACGGTTTCCATGAAACGATCTTAACGGTTACCCGAAAACTATAAATACCCACCTCCACCCTTCACTTTTTCTCACAAGAATCTGATCTAATGTGCTCTAAGTTGAAACCTTTGTTTCATACCTGAGCTATTTTGATCTAGATTAGCATTCGGGGACCCTTCGTAAGTATTCCTTCGTTCTTTTATTGCTTTTCGAGTCTGAAGTTTGACTTTCTGCGTTGACCAGTTTATGGTCAATGCGAAGTTCGTTTGAACTTCGCAACGTGATTGTAATCACGATGGTTATAGTCCTTTGTGACTATGCCTACTGATTACCACGTTGTCTAGGGTCGTAAGGGTAAGCGATCTGATAAATCGCTTATACCTCCGAACCCGACCCATTTGGTCGATCTTTAGGATTCGACCAAATACATTAGGTGACCATAGTATATAGGGAATAATCTTCCGAGGTTATACCTTATGGTCGCTTCGTTTAAGTAGTTATATGATAGGTAGTTTATATGCCTTAGGTAAATTACCAAAATACCCTTTTCATGTATAATTGGTAATTAAGCATATGTAACCTAAACTTTTGTCACATAACTGTTTTTGTAACATGTTTAGGCATATAACACTTGTCATAGGGTTAGTTAGACGTCTCGAGTGCGCTTTTGCGCGCACGACGCGTTAAAGTAGCATAAGCTACCTTAATGGGTCGCGATGGGTCGAAAGCACTTAGGTTAGGTTTCATTTAGTATGAAGGCTTTGTTAAACCATATGACACGAGTCTCTATACTCGTTTGGTTTACGAACCCTCATTCTATCCGATCCTCCGATTTAGGTCCGGTTTATTAACATAGTTACCTATATTAGGTGTCGTTTGATATTTCTGTGATCTATAGCATTGCTTGGTGGTTATCTTAGGACTTCTGAGCAATCTCAAGTGAGTACATAGACCCCTCTTTTACTGTTTTCCAAACATTTTGGGGTGAAACACATGTGCCTACTTGTTACTTTCATGCTTTCACATCATATACCTGCTATGTTCATTAGTACATTTATAGTACATGATTTCATTACATTTTATGCTATGTATGCCCATTGTGTGCGTACTTAGTACATTGCCTTACATTACATGCTATGTATGCCCATTGTGTGCGTACTTAGTACATTGTCTTACATTACATGCTATGTATGCCTATTGTGTGCGTACTTAGTACATTGTCTTACATTACATGCTATGTATGCCCATTGTGTGTGTACTTAATACATTGTTTCACATTACATGCTATGTATGCCCATTGTGTGCGTACTTAGTACATTGTTATACATTACACTTTATGCTATGTATGTCTTTTGTTGCATACATAGTACATTTGTTATTCATCACATGTTTACATTTTGGATACACATTACATGATTTACATTAAACATGAACATTTTAGTTTGGTTTGAGTAAGTGATTAAGTAACGAGGTGTGTGTAATATGATATAAGCATGGTGGATACGCCACTGGTACTTCCTATATATAAGTGTTTGTATGGTATTACATATTGTAGCGTTATTTGAATCATTTCAGTTTGAGACATATAACATTTTATACAAATAACATACTTTTCACAAGACATTGATTTACAAACAACTTATCTTATACAAACTCATCTTACATGGTTATTCATTTAACCATACATTATTCTCTTATTTATACATATCATCTGATCTTATCGTTTTTCAAATGATTTACAAGACAAAGCAAATTACAAGGTTCATGACTAAACATTTTCTCAAACATAAGTCATGAATCCTATTTTCTCAAAACCTATGTATCTCACAGGCATTTTTATGCTGACGTACCTATTTTCACATGTGTTTTCAGGAGATGATGCATAGGACTTATCAAGACATACTTAGGCGGACCTGTGCCTTAGTGACTTAAAACGAGACAAGAACTAGTTAATTTTTGTTATATACTCTTTGTTTCTGTTTAAAACAATGTAAACTTTCATGTTTGATTAATAAAACGAAACTTCAATTGCCATGGATTTGAAACAATTAATTCTGTTACAACACTCCCCGACATTTCCGCCACGTTTTGTATATTCTACGTGGTCGGGGTGTGACAGAAAAGATGGTATCAGAGCCAATGGTTATAGGGAATTAGGTTATTAGTAATACTTTGACCTAGTCTATAACCTTCCTAGGACCCTAACGCGAGTTTACTTGCGTTTAGTCATAAAACAATACCGTCACCTATCCTTAGGCGACGACCACAACAAGAACATAAATTTCAAAACCGCTTTGAAAACTAATCATCTGTTCTAGGATGATTGATTACTAGGTTTTGAACCCTCTGTTACAAGGTTTTGAACCCCTTTGAGTTTTCAAAACTCTCGTCAAAGTTTTGGGTCCTAAATAGTGTGAACACGTGCAAACTGGAAGAGTGGGTGCCTGTACCCTGAGTTTCCTGTCTAAGGCTAAGTGTTCGTACAAATCCACATAATCGGACCAGTCACTCTTACCTGGGAACTCTTGGGGTGAGTGTCCACTTATAGGCGAGCATGTCTTCGCGATACATTATTTTTGACCTATTTACTTTGATTAATCACCGGGGTCGTTTGTTGCTTTGCAGTAACAAACAAATGACCACTATCCTTGCTTTCATCAGATTTGTTTCATCTCATTCTTTTCGTCTAATTCTCTCACTCGTTTCCTCTCATGTTTCCTCTTTTAGAAATGCCTCCATGACGTGAAAATCCGGTATCTATTGAAGAGCTGGCAGCTGTCATTACACAGCAAATGACTGCTGCAATCCCGAACATCGTTGCTCAATGTCACCAAGCTCTCAACAACAATAATGCCCTCTGCAACTTCAAGACTTTCAACTCGGCTAAGCCATCAAAGTTTTCTGGGTCTCAAGGAGCGACTGCACTTCTGCAATGGTTCGAGAGTCTAGAGAGCACCTTCAGGCATGTTCAATGTCCAAACGAGCGAAAGGTAGATTTCGCATCTAGTGTCTTCGAGAAACGAGCTTTGACGTGGTGGAACAGTGTGGTGAGAGATAGGGGTGCCGAAGTGGCACTGGCTCAAACGTGGGAAGAACTTCGAGCACTGATGATGAAGGAATTATGTCCTCGTCACGAGATCAGGGCATTGGAAAGAGAATTCGACGATCTTAAGCAAGACAGCGGTGAACATCGAGCCTACACTGATCGATATGAGGAGCTGAGCCTGTTGTGCCCTACCATGGTTATGCCTTTGGATAAGGCGATCGAGAAATACATTGATGGTCTCCCTGACTCAGTTCAGGACATTGTTACTGGTAGTAACCCCACTATGGTTAGGCAAGCCATTGAGCTATCTGCAACCTTGACTGAATCTCAGATCAGAAAGAACAAACTTTTTCGGAAAGGCGACAAGAAACAAGCAGCAAATGTTCAGGAGGAAACCAAGGAAAGCAAAACAGAACCTTCTAAGAAGCGTAAGGCTTCGCAGAATTGTGCGATTGCTGCTCAACCCAACCAAAACACCCGCAACCAACCAACTCAACCTCCTGCAAAGAAACCTTATGCCGGTACTGCACCGATATGCGACAAATGTAATGCACACCACTTAGCTCACCTACAGTGTCGTTTATGTGCATCATGTGGGCGACTCGGTCACTTGGCAAATGCTTGTCGATTTACCCCAAACCAAGGTGGTCCAAACCAACCTCAAGTAAATCATGCTCAAGCTCGTCTTCCACCAGGACCTTGCTTCAACTGTGGCGAGATGGGCCATTTCCGAAGAAATTGCCCAAAGATTGCTAATGCGAATCCAGCGCAAGGATGAGCATCGGACCAACTAGAAGACGATGTTGTTTAGAGATAATCAAGCCTTATGTATTATTTTCTTTTGTAGTCAAGGTCCATGAAACAGTTGTTGTAGTTTATAAATAAATCTTTTTATTTACATTGCAATGTACAAATGTGATGGCTTGTATAAACAACGTATCTTCTACAATACCGATAATCAAGGAACTGTATTCCTTGAAGAACAAACTACCCCGTAATTTCTTCCATTTTATTATCTCTTGCGTTTTCCACGGATATCCAAAGTACCCGTTTCTTCCAAGGAAACGAAGTACAAGGCGCAAGTTACAACTCTGTACGAATACCCAAAGTACCACTATAAATTCTTAATAGGGTACCTAAGGGTATTCCCGTATATTCAAAAATTATTGTACCTTAATTCGAATATTGCGTTTTCTTGAAAACGAAATCGAATTTTTGGAAGATCTTTCTATCTTCATAGTTAGATTCTTGCTAATGTTTAAAGTACCAAATGAAATCCATGAAATGGATTCCTAGTGTACTTCAAATACATGTACGCAATCAACAAAACAAAACTTACAAATTAAAGATCTAGATAAACAATTTTGTGGTTATGTGACTATGTGTTTATGCATTTTGTGTTTTTGTATACACTGGATATTCGCTATCCAAATCCTCGTAGAATCTTTCATACCTTCATATGAGGGATTCGTAGTAGGATATTCAAAAATGTACTATCTTAGATCCTTAATGGACTTCTACGTTGTAGTTAAGTCCCTTGGATTATAAAGTACTATTCCAAAGTTTAAGGACAACATGTGTTGATATAGTTGAAGAGATTGGTTCGACAATCTAGTTAAAGACATCTTACGTCGATGTAGTTAAATATTCCCTGTGGGTAGTTTAGTTAAATAGATCATTCGTTGAATATATCATGCGTTGATATAGTTAAAAAGACCCTCTGGTGGTCTAGTTAAAGAGATCCTACGTCGATCTAAGTTAAATAGATTGGTTCGACAATCTAGTTAAAGACATCCTACGTTGATGTAGTTAAATATTTCTCTTGGGTAGTTTAGCTGAAGAGATTGTTCGTTGATCTAATCCTTTGGTGACCTAGTTAAAGAGACTCTTTTGCAGTCAAGTTAAATCACCACAGGATTTTTCGTTTGATTTTTCCCATACGCATTATGAAATGAACTGTGCGGACTGTGCAAGGAAGTACGTAATTATGGAGGCCTACATAATTATAGAATTCAGTGCACAGAAACCACAGGAATTTTGTCATGTGTTAAGACCTACAGTGACAAGAGTAATGATACGGGAGAAGTCTTGGACTTTGACCAATGTCATTTATTCTTACACTCCCCAATACTGATCTCAATGACACACCAAGTTTACTATGAAGAGCTGTCTTCACAAGTTTTCTCTAGAATTAAATTTCGGGACGAAATTTCCTAAAGTAGGGGAGACTGTGACACCTGTGTCAATTCAATCATCAAACAAATTCCAAACCAATGAGATATTGTATTTCATACTTGGGATTTGTAAAAATATGTGTATCATTTGCACATATCAACTCTTGTTCGATTTTAAGCTTTAAATCGCTTTCTGGAGGGTTATACGCGCTCTAATGCGTAAATATAACCAGTTTAATCCAACGAACACTCTGGAATAGTGAAATAGGCTTAACATACCTTAAATAACCTTTACATAACTTAGAAATAAGTTTTAAAGGATTTGGTATGGCAAAAACAAGTTAATTCGCTTACAGGGACTAAAATTGACAAACTGCGAAAGTATGCCAATTTGAACTATAACAGACATTCCAGAACATGACCATAAGTTAAACATACCATAAATATCCTTTACATAGCTTAGAAATAGGCTTTGAGGGGTTCGGTGTGCTAAAATAAACTTTTGTGTCATTCAGGGACTAAAAGCGTAAAAAAGTGCATAAGTTTGCATTTTCGCGCATAACTTACGTTCTGAATACATCCGGACATCCAAAAATTTATGTAAGCACTAAAACATTTTATTTTAGTGTTTGGCATAAGAAAAATCCATTCGTCGCGTCATTTGGATCGTTTTTCGCGCTTATGCACATTCCGTCGTAATTAAGCGAACATCGCGATCGTACGGCCAAACGAACAGACATCTGAGATATTTTTGAGCACATTTTAAGTTCCCTATACTTTAACTTCATTTTAGAGCTTTGAAATGGGGTTAACGGGCGTTAAACGTGTCGGAAATGGCCTTAAAACACAACAGGGACCAAAACTGTCATTTCTGAAACTTGGTTCTGATCAAACATGGCTAGGCGGCCCGCGTAAGGTTTGTGTGTATCCTTACGCGGCCCGCGTCAGTGTTCCAGACCAGATTCGATGTTTAACAGCCTGTTTCCAGCTGTTGTGCACTCCCAATTCCAATTCCACATGTCAATTCCTTATGGTGGGTGGCCATTTGACATACCATAACATTCCAACACATGTACGGGTGGGATTCGAGCACGGTTTCCATGAAACGATCTTAACGGTTACCCGAAAACTATAAATACCCACCTCCACCCTTCACTTTTTCTCACAAGAATCTGATCTAATGTGCTCTAAGTTGAAACCTTTGTTTCATACCTGAGCTATTTTGATCTAGATTAGCATTCGGGGACCCTTCGTAAGTATTCCTTCGTTCTTTTATTGCTTTTCGAGTCTGAAAGTCAAACTTTGTTTGACTTTCTGCGTTGACCAGTTTATGGTCAATGCGAAGTTCGTTTGAACTTCGCAACGTGATTGTAATCACGATGGTTATAGTCCTTTGTGACTATGCCTACTGATTACCACGTTGTCTAGGGTCGTAAGGGTAAGCGATCTGATAAATCGCTTATACCTTCGAACCCGACCCGTTTGGTCGATCTTTAGGATTCGACCAAATACATTAGGTGACCATAGTATATAGGGAATAACCTTCCGAGGTTATACCTTATGGTCGCTTCGTTTAAGTAGTTATATGATAGGTAGTTTATATGCCTTAGGTAAATTACCAAAATACCCTTTTCATGTATAATTGGTAATTAAGCATATGTAACCTAAACTTTTGTCACATAACTGTTTTTGTAACATGTTTAGGCATATAACACTTGTCATAGGGTTAGTTAGACGTCTCGAGTGCGCTTTTGCGCGCACGACGCGTTAAAGTAGCATAAGCTACCTTAATGGGTCGCGATGGGTCGAAAGCACTTAGGTTAGGTTTCATTTAGTATGAAGGCTTTGTTAAACCATATGACACGAGTCTCTATACTCGTTTGGTTTACGAACCCTCATTCTATCCGATCCTCCGATTTAGGTCCGGTTTATTAACATAGTTACCTATATTAGGTGTCGTTTGATATTTCTGTGATCTATAGCATTGCTTGGTGGTTATCTTAGGACTTCTGAGCAATCTCAAGTGAGTACATAGACCCCTCTTTTACTGTTTTCCAAACATTTTGGGGTGAAACACATGTTCCTACTTGTTACTTTCATGCTTTCACATCATATACCTGCTATGTTCATTAGTACATTTATAGTACATGATTTCATTACATTTTATGCTATGTATGCCCATTGTGTGCATACTTAGTACATTGCCTTACATTACATGCTATGTATGCCCATTGTGTGCGTACTTAGTACATTGTCTTACATTACATGCTATGTATGCCTATTGTGTGCGTACTTAGTACATTGTCTTACATTACATGCTATGTATGCCCATTGTGTGTGTACTTAATACATTGTTTCACATTACATGCTATGTATGCCCATTGTGTGCGTACTTAGTACATTGTTATACATTACACTTTATGCTATGTATGTCTTTTGTTGCATACATAGTACATTTGTTATTCATCACATGTTTACATTTTGGATACACATTACATGATTTACATTAAACATGAACATTTTAGTTTGGTTTGAGTAAGTGATTAAGTAACGAGGCGTGTGTAATATGATACAAGCATGGTGGATACGCCGCTTGTACTTCCTATATATAAGTGTTTGTATGGTATTACATATCGTAGCGTTATTTGAATCATTTCAGTTTGAGACATATAACATTTTATACAAATAACATACTTTTCACAAGACATTGATTTACAAACAACTTATCTTATACAAACTCATCTTACATGGTTATTCATTTAACCATACATTATTCTCTTATTTATACATATCATCTGATCTTATCGTTTTTCAAATGATTTACAAGACAAAGCAAATTACAAGGTTCATGACTAAACATTTTCTCAAACATAAGTCATGAATCCTATTTTCTCAAAACCTATGTATCTCACAGGCATTTTTATGCTGACGTACCTATTTTCACATGTGTTTTCAGGAGATGATGCATAGGACTTATCAAGACATACTTAGGCGGACATGTGCCTTAGTGACTTAAAACGAGACAAAAACTAGTTAATTTTTGTTATATACTCTTTGTTTCTGTTTAAAACAATGTAAAATTTCATGTTTGATTAATAAAACGAAACTTCAATTGCCATGGATTTGAAACAATTAATTCTGTTACAACACTCCCCGACATTTCCGCCACGTTTTGTATGTTCTACGTGGTCGGGGTGTGACATCTGATACCACTTGTTAGGTCCTTTTGTACTGGATCTGATTGTCACAAACGTAGATGAATCAACCTTGATCAATGTGCGGAATCCATTAGATCAAGTCACAGAAGTACGACAAAGTATTCAACGTTTAACACCGTCTGATCTTTCTATTAAGATACTTTGAAGTACACAAGTGCCGGTAGAAGTCAGACTGGACAGAGTTTGCCAACAGAATGAGCAAAAGTCTTCAAAGTGCCAAAAGTTCTAAATGACATACCCTGGCCGGGTATTTATAGGCAACTCAGGGATCAAGGTAAGTGTTGTCCGATCGGATGACAGTGCTGTCCGATTGGGTGGCTTGTCCGATCGGATGGCCATCCAATCGGGTAACACAATTCAACCTTCGGTCAACACTTTTACATATAAGAGCCATTCCTTGAGTTGTCTTTCTATGTACATACATACATAAACATAAATGTTCACAAAAGACATAAACATACAAATTACGACTTAATGCTGACGGAAGCTACAGATGCTTGAACTAACATCCCCTTCTTAAGGGAATTTCATCCCGAAATTAGGCCTTAGTCGTAACAAACAACTGCGGGTACTTCACCTTCATGTCGCTTTCGAGTTCCCAAGTGAACTATGCGCCTAGTTTGCCTTCCCATCGGACCTTCACAATGGGAATGCGCGAGCATCTGAGCTTCTTGGTTTGGCGTTCCATGATCTCGACAGGCTTCTCCACGAACTGTAATGTTTCGTTCACTTGAAGATCCTCTAGAGGAACGTGTAAATCATGCTCAGCTAGACACTTTCTGAGGTTCGAAACGTGGAAAGTCGGGTGAACGTTGCTAAGTTCCTCCGGTAGTTCCAGTCTGTAGGCCACTTTTCTGATCCTTTCCAGAATCTTAAAGTGTCCAACATATCGAGGCGCGAGTTTCCCTTTCTTGCCGAATCTGACCACACCCTTCCAAGGTGGTACCTTTAGGAGTACATGGTCACCAACGTCAAATTCAAAGGGCTTGCGTCGTCTATCGGCGTAACATTTCTGACGACTCCGAGCTTTCAGCAGATTGTCTCGAATTTGGAGGATTTTGTCAGTCGTTTCTTGCAATAGCTCAGGACTGGTTATTTGCGAGTCCCCGATCTCGTGCCATACAATAGGAAATCAACATCTTCTCCCGTATAATGCCTCAAATGGTGCCATTTGAATGCTGGAATGATAATTGTTATTGTACGAGAATTTGACTAAAGGTAAGTATGCATCCCAATTACCACCGAAATCTATGACACACGAACGGAGCATGTCTTCAAGGGTACGAATCGTTCTTTCAGTCTGACTGTCGGTTTGGGGATAGAAACCAGTACTTAGATTAAGTGTAGTATCGAGAGCAGATTGTAATGTTTCCTAAAGACTCGAGGTAAACCGAGCATCGCGGTCAGAGATGATTTCGCGAGGCGTCCCATGTCGATAAATGATCTCTTTGGTGTAGATTCGGGCTAATTTTTCTACCTTGTAGTCTTCTCGTATTGGCAGAAAATGAGTGGATTTAGTCATATGGTCAACGACAACCCAGATGCTGTCGTGACCTGATGGCATGCGCAGAAGTTTCGTTATAAAGTCCATAGCTATACTTTCCCACTTCCACATGGGAATCTTGGGTTGAACGAGTAAGCCAGAGGGTCTTTGATATTCGGCCTTGACCTTCGAGCAAGTTAGGTACTTCGAAACATAGATGGCAATGTCCTTCTTCATGCCCGGCAACCAGTACTTGTAGCGAAGGTCCTGGTACATTTTATCGGCACCGGGATGAATAGAATATCGTGACTTGTGTGCTTTGTCCATCAAAATCTGTCGTAAATCGGTCCGCTTAGGGATCTAAATTCGGTCCAGATAATGGAATATCCCATTCGATTTATTCACTAGCTGAGCTCCATCATTGAGAATCCTTTCCTTCTTCAGAGTGCATTCGGTAAAATAAGCATGTTGGGCTTCGCGGATAAGGGTTTCGAGATGATGTTGGGCGTGAACATTACGAGCGCTATGCAAATAGCTTCGTTGGCTTAGAGCGTCGGCAACGACATTTCCTTTGCCAGGATGATAATGGATCTCACAGTCGTAATCGTTGAGAAGTTCAACCCATCGGCGTTGGCGCATATTAAGTTCTTTCTGGCTGAAGATGTGTTGTAGGCTCCTATGATCGGTGAAGATCGTACACTTGGTACCATAAAGGTAGTGTCGCCAAATCTTCAATGCAAAAACAACTGCACCTAGCTTGAGATTGTGGGTTCTATAGTTCTTCTCGTGGATCTTGAGCTGACGAGATGTGTAAGCGATAACCTTGTCTCGTTGCATGAGAACACAACCAAGACCAAGGTTCGAGGCATCACAATAGACGATAAAATCGTCATTTCCGTCGGGTAAAGTGAGGACGGGAGCATTGCAAAGCATAAGCTTGAGGGTTCGAAATGCAGTCTCTTGTTGGGTTCCCCAAACAAAAGGCTTGTCTTTATGCATGAGAGAGGTAAGCGGCACGGCGATTTTTGAGAATCCTTCGATAAATCGGCGATAATGGCCCGCTAGTCCAAGAAAAGAACGGACTTCAGACGGGTTCTTAGGTGTAACCCAACCTTTAACAGCTTCGATCTTTGTGGGGTCGACTTGAATACCTTGACTATTAACAATATGACTGAGGAATTGAACCTGCTCTAGCCAAAATTCACACTTGGAGAACCTGGCATAGAGTTGGTTCCCCTGAAGTAGCTCGAGAACCAAACGTAGATGTTGTGCGTGTTCGGTTTTCGACTTGGAATAGATCAGGATATCATCGATGAATACGATGACGAAGTGGTCAAGAAATGGTTTACACACGCGATTCATCAGATCCATGAAAACCGCGGGTGCGTTGGTTAAACCAAAGGGCATAACAACGAACTCATAGTGGCCGTATCAAGTACGAAAAGCGGTTTTGGGTATATCCTCCTCTTGAATGCGTAGCTGGTGATAACCTGAGCGTAGATCGATCTTGGAGAAACACGTAGCACCTTGTAACTGGTCAAACAAATCATTGATTCAAGGCAGGGGATAGCGATTCTTGATTGTCAGCTTATTCAACTCCTTATAATCGATACACATCTTTAACGACCCATCCTTCTTTTTGACGAAAAGGACTGGTGCGCCCCAAGGAGAGGTGCTAGGGTGAATGAAGCCTTTATCAAGCAGTTCCTGGAGCTGACTCGAGAGTTCGTGCATTTCGGATGGAGCGAGTCGATAAGGAGCTCTAGCAATAGGATTGGTTCCAAGAACGAGGTCGATCCGAAAGTCGATATCACGACTTGGTGGAAGTTCGAGAAGATCATCAGGAAACACATTAGTAAATTCACAAACCACGGGAACGTCTTTCACTCCTGTCTTTCCTTTCTTTTCCTCCTCCGCTACTACAATGTTAGCCAAGAAAGCTCTGTATTCCTTGCGGAGATACTTGCTAGCTTGGACACATGACATGAGTTTGAGACCTTTTGAGGGAGTTTCACCATAAACACAAAGTTGACCACCATTCATGAGCGAGAATCGAATCATCTTGTCGAAGCAAACAACTTCAGCATGGTTTTCGCGAAGAAAGTCCATGCCTACTATGATGTCAAGACTACCGAGCTGCATCGGAATAAGGTCGATAGGGAAGATGTGATTGTTGAGTTCAAGAGTACAATCACGAAGAACAGAATTGACTGCGACGGTTCTTCCAGTGGTAACTTCAACATCGAACGTCGAGGGGAGATGGGCGCACTTACGATTAAGGAGCTTTTCGAATTTAAACGATACAAAACAGTTATCGGCTCCAGTATCAAATAAACACGAAGCGTAAATACCATTCACAAGGAACATACCATTGACCACATTGTTATCAGCCTGAGCCTGGCACACATTGATGTTGAAGGTTCGGGCGTGAGCTGCTTGCTGTTTTTGCTGCTGAGGCTGTTGTTGTTGCTGGGGCTGCTGTTGTTGTGGCTCTTGCTTCAAAACTCGATTTGGGCACATGTTTGCGAAATGGTTGGGATCACCACACGCAAAGCAAACTCTAGCATTGATCGCGGGTGCCGGAGCCGCTTGCTGGCCTTGAGGAGCAGGAAGTAAAAAATTGTTGAGCAGTAACTAGAGCTGTAGCTTGTCGAGGACCAGTACGGTAGTTGGCGGTGAAATGGTCGTACATGTTGCAATGCACAGAGAATCTGCAGACGATTCCCACTGGGTGGTGATAGGTACAAGTCGGGCAGGCCGGGGGAGGACCAGTATAAGCACGCTTTGCCGGCGGTACTTGGGTAACCGGTGCCGCGACTTGGCGGTGTTGAGTCTGCTGTGGTGCTGGTACAGCTTGGAGCGGGGTAGCAGTGGTGACAGCGCAGTTCTTGTTGCTGGAATTGCTGTTATTCTTCCTCTTGCGACGAGAGGACTTTGAAGACTGAGGAGCGGCGACAGTTTCAGCAGTTGCAGTGGTGGTAACTTGATGCAGATTCTTCGAGGCTTTATCCCAGACACCAGCCTTGACTCGCTTGTCGTTTATCTCAGCGGCGAGCAGATAAGTTTCCTCGATGGTTGCTGGTTTTGCAGCTTGCACAAAATCCGCGACACAATCCGGCAGAGCTTGGATATACTTCTTGATCGTCACATCGGGAGTCTTAACTTGGTCAGGACATATTATGCTTAGCTACTTGAAGCGAGCAGTTAGTGCAGCATTGTCACCATCCTTCTACTTAATGTGCCAGAATTCGTCCTCCAACTTTTGGCGCTCGTGGGGAGGGCATAACTCTTCCATCATAATGTCCTTCAACTCATCCCACGTCAAACCATAAGCTGCATCATTTTCGTGTTTGTTTCTCTCGGCTGTCCACCAGTCTAAAGCGCGAGACTGGAAGACGCCGGTGGCATTCAAAGTGCGGAGATTATCAGGACAGCCACTCTGGCACAGGGTGACCTCGATCGAATCAAACCATTGAAACAGAGCTGTAGGCCCATCTTCGCCCGTAAATTCCATCGGACCGCAACCTTTGAACTGCTTGAAGCTAAAAACAGCTTTGGGAGAATCAGTCCTGGACTCTTCGGATGACTTGCTAGCATTCTTGTGTAGGTCGCTAATGATCTGTGGAATAACTTTCGCTATCTGCTTAGCGACGAGTGCAGCAAGGCGTTTGTCTTTCTGGTTTCGGCGAGCAGCGCGCGAGTGACGGGATCCAGATGACGACATTGTCTGCAACACACATTGCCATATGACTCAGACACAACATAATCGAATCTCACCTCACACGCCTAACACTACTAAAGCTCAGGAACACAATCATGTAACACATAAACATATAGGCACATAATCACAGGTTCACATAAGCACAAAAGCACATAAACACGTAAAGCACAGAAGCACAAGAGGCTGTCAGAATACAGAAACCTATCATTCAAGTATGTGAGCGTTCGAGAATAGCGATTGCGATTAGCGAATACACATCGAGTAATACAACATACAATTATCCCCCAGTAGTAACGATTTGTTAGCGTGTTGAGATAGATGCGTAGTGCGATTTGTGTGTGTCGATTAAAGCGAGAACGATAAGCGAATAATCCACCAAAAATCGAAATACATACACAGATAAAACCACATAAAACACAAAATCCATATAAAAGCGACAAGTATCAGAGTCGGCAGTTGCGGGCTCAGAATCGAAACACATAAATCATCGATTGCGAGCTTTAAATCGAGAATAGATTGTCTAAGGCCAGGTAGACGTCGACTATCCAAAGTGGTTTGACTATTCACAAGGGCTTTTGGTACACACTTTGACTTTCGGGACTGTGGTCTCGCTTCGAATCTAGGTGAATGGCACGCATCCTTCCAGTTATGGTGTGACTTTAAGTCGTTGGAGTCCGTCGAGACTTTGGTGAGAGTGTTGAAAAACCAAAATAGAGGTCGGAACAAGTCGTCAAGGTTCGGGTTTCACCCCTGACTTAACAACTTTGTTCTTGTTTTGATGAAATAGAAGAGAATTATGCGTCAAAGTATGGATTTCACTCCTGATTCAACGCAAATTCCCCTGTCTATAGATAAAAATGTGGGTCGAACAAGCGATTTAGTCGAGAGTTTGCGGTTTTCACACCTAATCTCGACCTAATCACTCATTCACTTAAAAGTAACGTGTAGTGGTAGTGTAGCGTAAGCGAGAATAGCGAGATATAGCAAATAAGCTCGTACATAGCCCCTACAGGTATGCACAAGTCAGTCTGTTGGTGCTTAACTATAGACTAGGTCATTTCTAAGACGTCGATCTGGACTAGGTCGAGTCTTGCCTAATTCCCTATAGTTATGGCTCTGATACCAATCTGTCACACCCCAACCGGTGGCGGAAACATCGGGGCATGGCACTGAGCGAAACAGATTGTCCATGAGTATCCATAACGACTATTAATTACCAGATATTAAAACGTCATGTCCCATACCACAACATATCCAAATAAAACAGTTATTACAAACAATTGTCTAAAAAACAAATACTGTCTCGACCACTCAGATTTAAGCGTGACATAACTAGACCCCTAGCTTGATTCACCAAAGCAAGCATCCTAGCAGATAACATCCTAAACACCTTTCACATACGTAAAAATAGAGGTTAATACACATAGTGTAAAGGTGAGCATACAAGTTTGATATATATAATAGAGTTCGAAATCATTTACGCATAACCAGCATGTAACATGTATAAGGCGAAGGAAAGTAGGTTATCGATAGAGAAATATGCACAGACGTGACTGCGAGTTGTAGAATGCGCAACACATATCCCCACTGGGACACGTGAAGTAAAGCCCTTAACAACCCCTGTCCACGACAGGTGCTGAGTCCAAACTATAGTACTATCATTGCTAAGGTGTCAGGCAACAATCACTGTGTTAACATAACATACATGCATTCATCGAATAACACGTAGCATGCAATAGCGGTTAGCGTATAAATAGTGTTTGCGTTGTGTGTCGATTGTGGTTTAGAATAAGTAACGTATGTAACACCCAAAAGTGCATAAAGCAAAAAGGGATCGAGTATACTCACAGGTTGCGCTTAATAAGTAAACACTATCTTGGATTGAAGGGAGCACTGAGAGAGATTAGCATGAACAGTTAACGATAGCATAAACGATAAGTGGCGCGTAAAACGGTGCAACTGATAAGTGTCGGATGGCAATCCGATCGGATGGCCAGTCGATCGGATTTCAATCCGTTCGGATGGTCATCCGATCGGATGGCCATTCGATTGGATTGACTCCTCGTTTGGTGTAGATTTGTTTGTGTTTGATGGTTTGCCTTTTGAAATTTTCATTCTAGCATTTTGAAAACAGAGAAGTATCTCTACCTTTCAGGTTGATCGATCGAATGGCGGTTCGATCGACTGACGATCCGTTCGGCGAGGTATTTTCTCAGAGAACAAGTTTACAGCAGTGTTGTCACTCGATCGGATAGTCTACCGATCGGGTGGCAATCCGTTAGAACTGAAAATGCATTGAACATGTTGAAAATTGTTTAAGTGTTGAAGTCCCAAACATCACATGGTCAGATGGTAGCTCGATAGGGTGGCAGTCCGATCGGACGGCAACCCGTTCGACGTTCAGACCTTCAAAATTTGAAACAAAGTCTAAGTACGGGACCAAGGTGCAAGGCGATCGGACGACTGTCCGATCGGATGGCAATCCGATCGGACGGCAATCCGTCCCGATGGCCTGATCGTCTTGACTCTTTGTTGTTTGGATAGTTTGTAGTTTTGGTTCGAGATGATTTGATACGAGCCAAACAACAGAACCCTCGTCAAGACTCGAGTAATCCGATCGGATAGGAATCATCCTAGTCCGGTCAGTTGACTGTTCGAGACGGTGGTTCATGTTTAACCCGGAATCGGTTGTCCCTTAGATAGAATTCAGATCTTGCACCAACACCTCACTAAGAAAGAGTAGAAGATTAGAACAAGCTCTGATTCTATCGGTTTTGAGTGCATTGAGTGTAAAAGAGTTGAAAGAAAGTTAGAAAACCATCTTTCAATCCTTTTTACCATTAATATGTTCAGATCTATGCAAGATCTTTGTTTATTCATGTGGAAATCGTCCAGATCTAAGTTGTTCTTGGTGGATTGAGGCCAAAACATGAAGTTCATAAGAACTCCATGATGACATCACCCTAGAACACCTCAAATCCGTTGATTTCACGGTTAAAAGTTAAGATTCAAATGAGAGAAAGATGAAGAAGTGCGTGTAGATCATAAAAGTACAAGATTTAGGTTGAAAACTTACAAGAATCACGAGAAATCGAGAGAAAGGAGGGCTGAAGCGAGCTGGTCGAGCAGAGAGGCTGTCACATCAAGTGATGTGACATGTGAGGGTATTTATAGGGTTTCCCAAAAAAGAAAGTGCAATGGTTCGAGTGGGTCACCGATCGGATAGCTGTCCGATCGGATGGCAATCCGATCGAGTAGTCACTCGATCGAGTGGTTCCGACGTTTTGAACTTCGGCGTTTCGCTTCGTGCGTTGAGTTTTGCGATGCGTTTAAGCGGGTTGCGGTGCGATTGTATTTTCCATTAATCCCAACTACTATATCTAACATACAATCATCCTAATTAATCACCACATCATAATTATAAATAAACATGCACAAGTAACACATACGTAGCACACACATGTAAAACAATATCCAGAACATGTAAAACATGCGATAAATATTGATTAAACCTCGATTATTAACACGTACTCCACATAATACACCTAATGCGAAAAAATAAATACATTATCTATAAGTCAAAGAAGTTAAAACTGGAGTTGAGAAAGGAGTGACAGATCGCAATTAGCAATCTTTTCTTCCTTTGACTTCAATCTTGACTTTGACTTTCGAAACACGGGGTGTTACAGTAAGAGATTAGCCAAACATGGCGTTTGATTGACAAGAACTCTTACGATCAATCTTGGATCCCGAGACTACTACACACTCTAAAGATGATAGATGGATGATGGTGGTGGGTATTGGTGTTGTAGTGGTGGTGGCAAAGTGGGCGATAAGTGGTTTGCCAAGGGATGCCTTTGAAGTGAACCAAGCACCCCTATTTATAGCCAGAACAGAGCCCCGGCCACGACCGCGTGTCCACTGGGCACGAACCGTGGCCATCCTTCTTCTCTTCCTTCATTTATTGCAGCTCTCAGCAGAGGTCCCCACACGACCCTGTGTCTTCTGGGCACAGCCCCGTGGTCAACTCTTTGCTGTACTATCAAGATTCTTCAAATCTAAGAGTTGACCACGCCCCATGGTGAGCTGGGCACGGCCCCGCGGTGGGCGTAGAAGCTTCTGCACCTTTGTCTTCTTGTGTCAGGGCTGACCACGTCCCATGCCTGGCTGGGCACGGCCCCGTGGTCAGTTACTGTCTTCTTGTTTTTGCTTTGGGGGATGTTGCTGAGGGGTCGGGCGTGTCACGTTATTCCTTCTTCTTGTGTTTATGTTGGTTTTGGCTGCTTATTTGTTCCTTTTTTCTTTTAAGCTTGTTTGGTCTTGTAAATTCAAAAGGAAGAAAGAAACACACTTTTTTCCAAAATTAGTACTAAAAAAGGGTTGGTTTTATGCCTTTATTAATGTAATTTATATGTTGCATTTTGCACACATCAGTATTTTACGTACTTCTACGTGTTAATGATATGTTAGGTCCGTTACACCCCACCTAGTGTACAGTAAATATAAGTATGTGTATGTAGGGTTATGCAAAACCCTAATTGTCCAAAAAACTGTGGTAGTTGTGAATAGATTTACAAGTTTAACACAAAGTGATATCTCTGGTTGGAGATACATGATTCATGGCAAGTAGTGTGACTTTAACATAAAAGATGCTTTATAATATTTATACCATTCGAAATCAATTCCCTCATGACTCATATGATTACAAAATTATTATAACACGTTGATTCTATTTACTCACACCTATGGCCCACCCACCATAAATAAAATACACAACGCATAAGGCATGCACCACTTATATATATGCACAGATAATAACTCAATGTTAAACACAGACTCCCCTTCCCCTTTATAATTCGGACTTCATACCTAAAATCTCGGGCCACATGTAAAATAGATGAAGTCTAGGCCCCTGTGTTTTATTAATATTTCAGCATATACTAATGCTTTTGATATGGCCAGACTCCATTTTAGTATATCAAACAAATGAATAAACAATAGACCCCACTATCAATAAACATATGATTAGGTGTGTTCGGTCAATATACAAAATGAAATCCTACAGCCAATTAACTCGGACAGAAGGAAAGGAAAACCCTGAACCTACTAGTGCGGACACAAGGAAAAGAAAACCCTGAAGTTTATTATTTTCTTGTTCTAATTCAACCATTTTAAGTTTAAGCTCAGCGACTTCATCAATATATTTATTTACAGCCTGTTGTTTTATTTCATAATTGTTTTTAAGTGTTTGTGACGTTTCTGTATATTGTGCAAGTCGGGCTTGAATACATTTAATTTGACTTTTCAGCATTTCATTTGCTTCTTTTACTGTTTGATATGAAATTTTCATTACATCATATTATTTTTTCATTTCTTGAACTGCATTTTCTTTTTTGTAAACATTCTTCAGTGCTTGCTGAACACTTTTGTTTCAAAATCTCATTTTCTTTTTCAAGAATCTTACATTTGTGTGTCAGCTCTTCATCTTTTTGTTTTAAAAAAAATCATTTTCAATCATTTCTATACATTTTTTTTTAAACTCTTTCAATTTTAGTGAATTCAACATCTCAGGACCTTAAGTTTTCATCCTTTTTAGTATAGGCACTGCATGTTTCCATGCATTTCCTGCACTGTTTTATCATTTTCATTATCAGATTTTTCATTTATTTTATCATTGTTTGACTACTCAGAAGATTCAAGTTGAGTTTTTACCTCATTTTTTGGCACCTTAGCTTCTCCTACCAGCTCCTTCTGATTCTCCTCAATCTTCTGTTGGTCTTCATCACTGGCCTTTTCTGCCGTCTCTGTCAACTTCTCATCAATCTTCTCCTGATTTTCATCACCAGCTTCTCCTGCTGTCTTCTTCAGATTCTCATCAACCTTCTGTTGACTCTCATCAATGGTCATACTTGGAGACTTTTTCAATTTAAGGGCGATGTTGCATTGAATCTCATCAGGATCTTCTTTGTTTGATGTTGGAGAAGTATGATAACAATGATTGTAACTTGAAGAACTGCCTTTTGATGTTCCATCAGAATTCTTTGCGCTAAAGGCAGTTCAATCTTTGGTGCACGATAGTATAGAATGACATTTTGCTGATAATTCGAACTACTGGTTTTATTTTGCTTTTGTAGCTCCAGCTCATGTCCCTCAAGTTTCTCTATCAACGTGTCCAAGGTGATTTCATCGAACTTTGCGTCGTTTTTCAGTATCATGACAAATGTTTGCCAATCATCTACACGTGGTAATGCTTCAATCAATTTGTCGATGATTTCTTCTCTGCTCTTTGTAATCCCGAATCTTTCGAGTTGGATTTTCAAATGATAGAATCTTTTGATCATCTGTCACACATTCTCACCCTTCAGACTGTCGAATAGATCAAATTCTTTCTTCAGCAATGATATTTTGTTTTTCTTGATTTGCTTTCCACCTTCAACTTTCACTCTTAATGCTTCCCACAAAGATTTTAATGATCCGTCATATTGAAGCAATGAAAAGATATCATCCCTAATTGACTGTTGTATCAATGTAATCATTCTTTGTTCATCAGAAAACGTTTTCTATCATCGTTACCTAAGTTTGTGTTGGAACGATGTGTGACCCTAACGAGTCAATCAGAAGAGTTTACAATCTATTTCAAAGGCGGAATCAGAGAAATAGACGTGTAACAGCTTGATTCCTCTTAATTGTCTTTCTTTTATTGATTCCAAAGCTTTTACAGATCGTTTGACAAACTGCAACACCTCGGCTCTGAATCAGAAAAGTTAATTCCGTTCCAAATGACACAGCAACACACCTATATATAGTTGTGGTGATTTCGCTTGAAAGTGCCAGTGACCATTTCAAGCGGAATTACAAAGCTTAGTTTCACTTGAAAGTGTCATTGCCACTTTCATGCGAAATTACTCAAATATCCACAAAACCTAATTTGATCCTGCTGTGTGCTTGCTAATCCTATCTAGACACAAGACTCTATAAAGATGAAGTTAACAGACATTTGTGCACTAACAAACTCCCCCTTGGATGTTGACAAAGTCTTTAGCATCAAATCTTCAGTCTTTAGTCTTTGTCTATCTTCACACTCTGCCCAATTTGTCTAACAATGTAAGCATCCTTCAATTCTTCTTTTTCTTCTATCACAGCTAGCATGAATCACAGAATCTGAATCTTTAACAACCTTCAAACTCCCCTTTGATTGTAGATTCAGGAACTGTATCTGACTTTTAAGTCTTCAGTCTCCCCCTATCAGTATACTGGGATTTTGCTTAGCTGTTTTCTCAATAACAAACCTGTTACCTACACAATCTCTACCTAAACATAAAATTTATGATTATGACAATTTCAATCCATACTTACCATTTGATTTCATTTGTTGTTTTTGTCAGAATTTAGAAATCCACTTAAGTATCTAGGTCCAAATTAATGACCCTGAGAACTTAATTTGTCTACCAAGTCCAACTTAATGACCTTGGTTGACCTGAGATAAATCACACTGGCATTTTGTACAAACTAGTTCAAACAATTTTCTGAAAATTTACAAGTTTCAACTTAATGATCTTGTTTTGACTTTACATTTTCCCGGTTTTAAAAAGATATGCTCACAACTCATCTTCTAGCTCAGAAACTTCCTGCATCTGCTTCAAACTTTCAAATCTGAAGATCAGCTTTTCACTTTGGTTTGTCAGAAAATAAAGCAAAAGTGTAAAATCTTTTTGGATTTTGAATAAAGTTTCTAAACTTGAAATGAAATACAGAAATGAAATGCAGTAAATGTAAACTATTTACAAACATATTTTTGGTAAGCGTGTTAAGGAATCATATCAGCTATTCGACAAGGCACGAGTACCGTTAAGCTTTAATTTCATACTCAAAATTAAACAATTCGCTTACATTGTCAATATACTGATCCACTTAAATTCGCACACAATTTTCAATCTGTCCAGGATACGGATTAGGTGTATTAAGAACTTAAACTCATTCATGTGTCCCACCTCTTGAATATACTCCCGTATCCAAATCCCAATATTCAGTCTTACAGGTGAGTATACCACAGATGATATCTGTAAGGGGTTAAATTGCGAGGGTCGTGAGAGCTCAGGTCAGAACTTCCGTTCAGCAAAGAGATGACGGCTTCGACTTTAGGTGTGTCCCCTTTAGAGGATCTTTTTTACAACAGCACATGATTAGCATTTTTCAATATTTCATCATTTTTTATGCTGAGGGCAGGCTTTTATTTCAAGCAAGCGTAAAGTATTATACGGGGACTAGGCCATTGCTTCCGCAAAATCAGAAGTCCCGGGATAATACCCCAGATATCACTGAGTATAAAGACCTAGTATCTTAGAAAGAGGGATCTTTCAAACAAGATTTCAGGGGTTACCTATATATCCAAGTAGTGTTCCCCACAAAATAAGTAAGTAAAGATTTAGGTTTATATCCCGAACAAACCTACTAAATGTGTAAAAACCTATCGGCACATCATCAGCGAGACTGTTTAATTCTTTTAAACTTTACATATCTTTAGCATACCGTAACTGTCAAGCCAATGTACTATCATTTTCCCTTTTTACAAAAAAATCTTTTCTGGTTTTCTATTGTTTTTTGTATTTTGAAAATATCTCATGTTTTTTTATTTTTGAAATTTTTTACTGTTTTTGTATTTTCTGAAAATATTACCCTATACTCCCCCTAAATACCAAAACAAGTAAAAAATCGACAAACCATTGCAGATTGCTTCTCAACATCATCTACAGTGGTACCTTCATCAACGCCAATAATCTCCTCCAACACCGATAAAAGCTTCATACCGTTCAATTTTAACAAGTATTGAAAACGAGTTTTATCAAACACTTTGGTATGTAAATCAACTTTTTGTTCGTCAGTGTGGATTTTCTCAATTCGTATCAACTTCTTCTCAAAACAGTCTCGGATGAAGTGATGACGAATTTCAATGTGTTTCGTTTTAGCGTGATGAACAGGATTTTTAGTGATGTTTATCGCTGCCTCATTATCAACAAAGATAGGGGCGTTAAGAAATTGCAAACCGTAGTCTCTCATCTGTTGCTGGATCCACAAGATCTGAGAGCAGCAACTGCTAGCAGATACATACTCGGCTTCACAGGTGGATAAAGCTACAGAGGTCTGCTTCTTGCATTGCCAGGTAACCAATCGTGGTCCAAAAAACTGGCACCCCGCTGTTGTTGATTTAGCGTTAACTTTGCAGCATCCGAAATCGGAATCGGAATACCCTTCGAGCGTAAAATCACATTCTCTTGGATAACACAACCCCAGTGATGGAGTTCCTTTCAGGTAGTGTAATATCCTTTTAACAATCACCATATGCGAAGCTCTCGGGTTCGATTGAAATCTTGCTGCGAGGCAGGTTGGATACATAATATCGGGTCTAGAAGCTGTCAAATACATCAACGATCCGATCATGGAACGATACAACGTTTCATCTACCTTCTCTCCGGTGAGATCAAGGTTTATCCCATGGTTCGTTGCTAATGGGGTGGAAGCTGGAGTAGAACCAGACATCCCAAATTTCTCTAACATATCATGAACCTACTTCGTCTGATTTATGAAAATTCCCTTAGGCAGTTGATCAACCTGGAGTCCCAAGAAGAATTTCATCTCACCCATCGATAACATTTCAAATTTTTGCTTCTTAACTTTTTCAAAATCTTTGCACAGATTTTCATTTGTAGACCCAAATATGATGTCGTCCACGTATATCTGAACTATCAGAAGATGTCCGTCGACTTCTTTGGTGAAAAGAGTGGCATCCACTTTTCCTCGGATGAAGCTGTTGGCAAGCAGGTGTTGAGACAATGTCCCATAAGCACTCTCCACACTTAAAGCATCAGAAAGAGTTTTCTTTGCACTAGGAGTTGAAACATTTTCATTTGTGTTGTTTGATGTATCATCTCCACTGTTTCCCATGAAAGCAAAAACATCACAGAACGGATTCATGAATTTATCCATCTTTATGTATCTGAAACAATCAACAAACACTTAGAAAATTTTTGGATATTAAAAATAACAGTTTCAAACGAAATCAGTTCGAACGAAATCAGCTTTTCACACGAAATTACTCCTCTCACACGAAATAACCTTTTCAAACGAAATCAGGGTTTTCAAACGAAATCACCAAACGGAATCTAATTTCATGCGGAATTAGATTTAATTCAAACGGAATCAAGTCACTTTGGAGCGGAATAGCTGTTGGTGCACACATCTGTCGTCTTCGTCTTATATCGAGTCTCGGGTTCGTTGCAGATCTAACCAAGGATTATGTCATCATCATAGATGATGACATCATACATATGACATCATCGTTACAACATATGCACACGAAATATGATATGATGCACATCACATGAAGACAAAACAGAAGTCATCATACACATGAAACAAGAATTTAGAATTGTTAATTGTTCTGATCGCTTGAACGGTGTCTGACCACTTGAACTAGTGTGATCGCTTGAAAGTGTGACCGCTTGAATGTGTATGTGTCATTTGAAGCGGTCTAGCTCCACTATATATATGTGTTATGTGTTTATTTCAAGCGGTTAGGACAGGAAGGAGACTTGTAACTTGTACCGAGGTGCTGCCGGTATATTTTGTGAATATAATCGTTGTTAAATCAATACACAAGAAGATTAAAGTGATATTGAAGCTGTTTCGAAGTCAGTTTCTTATTTTCCGCATCTGAAACTGATAAAATTTCTTCTGAACGACTCTTTTGGGTCACAAACCGATCCTACAAGTGGTATCAGAGCACAGGAGGAAGAGATCTTGCCAAAACAGCCTGTTTTCGTCACTTTTTCTGATTTCTACACCATTCTTTTTTAAATTTTAAAATTTTAAAATTCTTCACGGTTAAAATCGGCTCAAATTTACACATCTTGTGCGTAATCATGTATTAACAAACCCTGGAAAGTTTCAGCTTTAAAATCGACTTAAATCTGGTTCAAATTGGTGTTTCGCTTGAAACTTGTTCGTAGTTGCTGACGTCAGTGACTGTTCAAGCGAACATAACATCGTGAGTCCGCTTGAAACTGGTATCTAGCTTGAAAATTCACCGTGTCTGCTTGAAAAAGACTGTTCGCTTGAAAAACAGTGTTGTGACCGCTTGAAAACAATGATCGCTTGAAAACGTCAACCGCTTGAAACCGACACACCGCTTGAAAGTGCATTGATATTATCATTTCAGTTTTAAAGTTTCCATGTCTCGTAAATTGGAAATCAGATTGCATGTGAATATCTCGATTTAAACAATTTGCATGTGATTATAGGCTTTGTCAGACTTTATAGAAATTGAATTTACCAATACATGTGATCACTATTAAACAATTGTCGGCCACCATTCAGTTTGCATGTGATTGTGTTGGAAAGAATTAATCAGTTCCATGTGTTTCACACCGAGGCCCGTCACGTGATTAAAAGGATTGCGGCCCAATCAATTTTCATGCATACTTAAGATGTTTGGTTTAGTGGAGTTCAAGGTCCAATGAAATCAAGTTTGTACTAAAAGTTGTCGGAAGTTTATAGAATCAAAGTTGCATGTGCTATCATCGGTTCAATAGTATTCTATAAACACATAAGTTTGTCGGTTTAGTTGGTTCTGGCATTATTGACGGCCCAAGGTTCACCATCATTCTCAGCCCAATCAACATTTTCTTGTAGTGGGTCAGGTTGTTGAATTTTAATTGTTGAAGTATTAAAGTGCGGCCCAACAGAAGATATATTGAGTTTTTCAAGTCATCGGCTTATTTGAGTAAAGAAATTTGCATCTATTCATCTTGAATTGAAATGAGTCTGCGAATTTTCGACACGTGTTCTAGATTGATTCAACCGTTACACACATTCACATTTTCAATCCGTTTAAACTGATTGTTTGTTTGTCTGTTTCAGGTGTTTCACGAGGTGAATCATTTCGTTTGAAAGGGGATCTAGTTTGAATTTGATATTTCATTTTAAGTGACTATCTCGATAAACGTGTTTCCGAATCATGGACTTAAGTTTCTTTAATATGACTAGTGAAACAGTTAATAGAATAAATGTATTAAAGAAAGAATTTGATTCGTTTTCAGGTTGTCCAGGAGAAAGTACAAAGAGTATCATTGAGATGTATAGTTATCTTGTTCGCTCAATGTCTAAGAAGGGTATTCAGAAAAATCCAAATGAATGGGTTGAGAGATTAGCCAATTCCATACCTCAACAAGAATGGGGTACATATCTGTTGGATTTAAAAAGAACTGGAGAATACTCTAGATTGTCAATTTGTCAATTCATTAAGAAGCTTGAAGAACAAATGGAGAACAATGATGTGAATAAGAAGAATCAAGAAGAAAAATCCGTTTCATCCGATTAAAGTTCAGAAAAGGCAATTGTTGTTGATCAAACATCAACTGATTCTGGTTCTTCAGATGAAAGTTCCGAAAGAGCATTAGTTTTTGATCAAACACCATCTGATTATGGTTCTTCGGATGATAGTTCTGACAAATCAGTAGAGTTTGACCAATCACCAACTCATAATAGTAGTGATGATGAAGAAGAAAAACATATTAATGTTGCAAAAGCTCATCTATCTTGTGAAAGTTTTCATTTTTATTTTGCAGATCGCCTGGAGAAGCTGAAGGAGAGACGTGCAGCAAAAGAACAAAATCAAATGAAGACTGAAAGTGTTGATGAGAAGATTATTGAAGCAGAAAAGGTGACTGAAGCTGAGAAAGTTGTTGAAGTTGAAAAAATCATAGAGATCGAACAGATTGTTGAAGTCACAAAACCATGTCTTACATGTTCAGTATCTTGCAAACAATGTGAGGAAAAAGACGAGAGGTTTAGTGAATCAGAGAAGATGAAAGAAAAGTTGTTGTTTGATGTGAAAAATTTGAAAGAGTCATATGATGTATTGAACAGAACTGTGAATAGTCTGGAAAAGACTAACTCTGAAAGAGAGAAAGCTTTGAAGATGTTGAATGCTACCATGATGTCAAAGCAGAAAGAGATAAATTTTTACATTGAAGAATGTGCAAAATGGAAGAAAGAGGTGGAAACTGAGAAAGCTGAGAATGAAAGAATCAGAAGATTGCTGCGAAGTTATACAAGTTGTGATTACATAATTGATAGAATTTATCCAACGGTTGAAGGTTTTGAGGCGTTTAAAGACGAACAGCCAAAGAAGAAAACGGATACTGGTAAGAAACAGAGTGTCTGTTATAATAAGTGTCCGCCTCCAATTTGGGAAGGATATTCGCCTAGAAAACCGAATGAGGAACAAGTCCAAAAGGCAGTTAATCTAAAGTTAGAGTCCGAGTTAACCGATGTATTACCAGACAACATTGACGTCACATTCACAGCGTCCGACACAGATCATGAGTCCGAATTAATTAAAAGAATGGTCGATCAGGTGTTGGATAAGGATGAGGAGTCAGAGTCAAAGTCCGAGTCTGAAAGTTCGTATCAGTCTGTCAGAAGTTCGAGTTCGTCCGAAAAGAGTTCAAAATCGTCGGGAAAACCGGTTTATAGTAAAGATTTTTTATTGTCAAAATCTAATTTGAAGGATGAAACATTTGAAGTTGCTTATACTTTGAGTGATTCTGACAAATTATATTTTGATAAAGAGTTTCCAATAAGAAGTGTTCGATTTGAAAAGGTCAAAAAGGTTTTCAAAATAACAGAAATTAATATTTCTGAAATAAAAGATCTTAATCTTTCTGAAAGACCTAAAAAATACACTTCAAGAGTTCAACAGCGTTTAAACAAAAAAAAGAATTACAGTTCTGGTTCTGGTTGTCAAAAGAAACCAAATCGTAACGGTAATTTCAAAAGAAAAGGTTTAGGTTTTATACCACCAGAAAATTATAAAAATGAGAAAATTTCTAAAAATACAAAATTTGTTTCAGGTCCGTCTGCTGAAGAAGAAAAGAAAAGCTCAGTTTGGAGACAAACAAATCAAGAATTTTTTGCTGAAAAAAAGATTGAAGCTCATCAGAGAAAAGAGACTAGAACCTGTTATAAATGCCACGAAGTTGGTCACATCGCCTGGAACTGTCCTAAGGCAACCAACACAAAACAGGGAGTTTCAGAAAAACTCAAAGATATAGTTGTTGATAAAACTAAACCACCAACAGAAAAATTTTAAGTGTTTAAAAACTCTACGTATGAAGTTGGTGAGTGTTCAAAAAGGTTTTACAAGAAAAGGGGAAATCTTGACAACCAAACTTGGGTTGTTAAGAAATCAGAGGTAAAATCTGGCGATGAATCTGATTCCACAAAGTCAGAGGAGCCACAATTTGATGAGAGTGTTGAAAAATCAGTTCTTTCAATGGATGATGAGAACTTTCCACCATTGAGGACTGAGAATTTTAAACGAAAAGTTGGAAAGGTTGAAATCTCAAATCAGTTTTATTCTGAGAAGGATAATTTTGATGTTGAGAAAGCTTTTAATGGGAATGTAAAGAAAATTTTCGGAAAGATGGTCGATGGGAAGGTTAAAGGGGTAAAAGATTTTTACGCTACAAAGAAGGCAACTTATACTCCAACTGAATCTGAATTGAAAACACCCAAGGCTGGTCAGGCTTGGGTGGATATTTTCTTTCATTGAAAAATCTGACTTGCCGGAGATCCCAAGTTTGTAATCGTGGACCAGGAATCGGCATCCTTCTTGATAATTGATTTTGTAAATGAGTTTTATAATGGTTAAATTTTTACAGGTTAAGTGTGACTTGCCGGAGCTTCCAGGTTGGTAAGTGCGAAGCAGGAATCGGCATCTTGATTGGTAAAATGGTTTGTGTAGATGTTCTATTCCTACATATGGTTATATGATTTGGATATTTTTACAAGTGGTAAGAGGTTGATTCTGACAAAGTAATTACTCAAGGTCATTAGTTTGAACTTGATGTAATCCTGATACAAGAGATTGAATGGACAATATGATGAACCAAACCCCTAACCTACAAGTGGTAAAATTAACAAAACTTTTTTTCCGTACAAATCATTTTGGTTAAAACAAACTTAAGTGCTTTGAAATCATAATGAGAAAATAGTTTTGTGAAAGGGGGAGTTCTGATTGTTTATGCCTAGTGGATGGCGAATTGATGTGATTTGATATCGGTTGTCAAGTTGTTTGTACAGTTTGTTTTCAAAATTTTTTTTAAATGTGTTTGCATTTTAGGGGGAGTAGAAATTTTCTGAAAATCCAAAAACATTTGAAAATTTGAAAAAGACAAAAACATGATAAAATCAAAAATGAGTTTTTGTGTCAAAGAAGAGGAAATGATAGTACATCAGTAGACAGTTACAGTATGCTAAAGAATTGTATTGTTTAAATAGCATTAAACGGTCTCACTGATGATATGCCGATAGGTTTTTACACATTTAGTAAGCTTTTTCGGGATATAAACTTAAATTCAAACTTGCTTATTTCGTGGGGAACACTACTTGGATATATAGGTAACCCCTGAAATCTCGTTTGAAAGGTCCCTCTTTCTGAGATACTAGGTCTTTATGCTCAGTGATATCTGGGGTATTATTCCGGGAATTCTGCTGAATGGAAGTTCTAACCTAGTCCTCGAATAATACTTTCCGCTTGCTTGAAACATAGCGTCGCCCTCAGCAAATTGATGAAACAATAAAATTGATAGTCATTGCTGTTGTAATCCAAAAGATCCTCTAAAGGGGACACACCCAAAAGTTGAGTCATTATCTCTCTGCTGAATGGTAGTTCTGACCTGAGCTCTCATGATTCTTAATAAGTTATTAACCCTTTACAGATATCATCTGTGGTATACTCACCTGTAAGACTGAATATTGGGATCTGGATACGGGAGTATATTCAAGAGGTGGGACACATGAATGAGTTTAAGTTCTTAAAACACCTAATTCATATCCTGAATCAGTTGAAATTTGTGTGAGAATTTAAGTGGATCAGTATATCGGCAATCTAAATGAATTGTTTAATTCTTAATGTGTAACTAAGCTCAACGGTACTCGTGACTTGTCATAAAGCTGATATGATCCTCTTGCACGAACTCACAAAAATATTGTCTGTAAATATTTATTTTCTGCATTTCATTTAAATTCAAAAATTCCAAAAAGATTTTTAGTGTGTTTTAGCATAAATTCTGAAAAATCCAAAAAGATTTTCGACAACTGGTGTTGGAGAGCTAATTTTCAAAATTCCGAGTGGTAGACATGACGAACAGGTTTGGGAAATTATTTGTTTGAAGTTCTTTGAAATGAAAATGATATTTCTGCAAGTGGTTCATCAGAGGCTATAAATGTTGAATCATTTTAAAATATGCTCTACAAGTGGTTATCAGAAAATTTATTTTTGGGTAGAGAGTGTGCAGGTTATTTGAATGATAGAAAGCCAGGTTCCGATACCTGAGGAATGTGTGATTTCAACATGCCAGACTGCGATCCCAGCATATCGAAAGGGGGAGTCTGAAGACATCCAAGTAGAGATTGTTCGTGAGGAGTCTGTTAATGCTGAAGAGGAGAAGGAGATAAAAATTGAGGATGCTTACACTGTGAGATATTTCAAAGAGCATTCAGACTGATAAAGACTGAAGATTTTAAAGACTCGACACTTAAGACTCGTCAACATCTGAGGGGGAGTCTGTTGGTGCACACATCTGTCGTCTTCGTCTTATATCGAGTCTCGGGTTCGTTGCAGATCTAACCAAGGATTATGTCATCATCATAGATGATGACATCATACATATGACATCATCGTTACAACATATGCACACAAAATATGATATGATGCACATCACATGAAGACAAAACAGAAGTCATCATACACATGAAACAAGAATTTAGAATTGTTAATTGTTCTGATCGCTTGAACGGTGTCTGACCGCTTGAACAAGTGTGATCGCTTGAAAGTGTGACCGCTTGAATGTGTATGTGTCATTTCAAGCGGTCTAGCTCCACTATATATATGTGTTATGTGTTTATTTCAAGCGGTTAGGACAGGAAGGAGACTTGTAACTTGTACCGAGGTGCTGCGGGTATATTTCATGAATGTAATCGTTGTTAAATCAATACACAAGAAGATTAAAGTGATATTCAAGCTGTTTCGAAGTCTGTTTCTTATTTTCCGCATCTGAAACTGATAAAATCTCTTCTGAACGACTCATTTGGGTCACAAACCGATCCTACAATAGCTAATTCCGTGTGAAATTTCAAACGGAATCTGATTTTGGGTGAAATTAGACAGCACTTTCAAACGGAATAAGTGATTCCGTGTGAAATCAAACAACAGTTTCAAACGGAATTCAGAAGAATGTCTGCCTGTAATCTCCATGAACCTTTGAGCTCGTCTAACTGGACTAGCCATACACCACCTTATATCGATCAACTCCATATCTTCTGGGTCGATCTGGTCATAATCCTCCTTGGTGAGGTTAGTGTTTCCAATCTTTCCCGCAACAAGACTCTCGTATCATTCAAGCACAGATGCTAAAAACGCCATTTGCTGCTTTGCGGATTCTTCACTAAAATTTTGTGCATTCTTCAGATCCACAGCAATATTACATTGGAACAGATTCTTTGAAGCTGATTGACTTGAAGTAGTTGACGATGAACCACTATGAAAACCACTGCTTGAACTTTCTTGGTTTGACGTGTTAGAACCTTCAGCTGAGAAAGCTGTCTTAGGAGACACATTCTTTGGAATCAAACTTCCTCGATAATACAACTCAACATTCTGCTGATATGAGGAATGATTGACTTTATATGATTTCTTGATCTCCAGCTCATGACTTTCCAGTCTTTCAATTAACAGATCAACCGTCAGTTTCTCCGACTCAATTGTATTCTTCAGCATTAAAGCAAAGTATTGCCAGTCTTTATCATCCGGCAGTGAGTCAAACTGTTTGTCAACCAATTCTTCTCGAGAATAAATGATTCCATGTCATGCCAGCTCCATCTTCAAATGCCCAAATCTTTCAATCATCTTAGATACAGATTCATTTTTTAAACATCCAAACAAATCAAATTCTTTTCTTAACAATTTCTTTTTGTTTTTTACTATCTCAGCACTACCCACACATTTCACTCTCAATTTCTCCCATAGATCTTTCGAATTTGTGTACTCAATCAACGATATTATGTCGTCTCTCACAGACTAATGAAGCAAAGCAATGCACTTTTGTTCAGCAACATATCTATCTACCTCCTCAGTTTCTGTCAAATTTTCATACTCCGTTCTTCCCATAACAAAACCATTCTTCGACATCTTCCAACTTGGATATGCAAACGCTTTTAGCCATTCTTCAAACTTTTTAGCCCATCTATTGTAATCTTCAATTGCCATCAGCTTTGTCACACCCCCAAAATCCACCTGCGGAGTATCTCCGCTTGGAGGCGTGACTGACCAGGATCCAGCCACCAATCATATTGAACAAGCATATAAGTAAATATAAAATCCAACCAATACAATTGGTTGCCCAAACAAAACGTAGTTTAAGTTGCAAGCGGAAGCATAACGATTAAATCCAAAACCAAAATATAAGTTTAAGTGTTTCAAAATTTAACATGGCACACAGCTGTCCATGTCCCACAACGACTCTTCCGCATGCAAGCTCCAGCTAAGTACCTATTGACCTGCAAAGCATGTAGTAACGAGTCAACAATAATGTTGAGCGAGTTCACAGTTGGGTGTTCGTTTTAAGTTGTTTCGAAAACAGTTTCCTTTAACTGGCATCCTGCCGTGGGGGTTACCCCATTGTTGAAAACGTGATTTGTTTAACCCATTTACTCTGGCAATCCAGCCGTGGGGGCTACCCCATGTTTAGTTATCTGGTTTTTCGGCCGTGGGGGCTACCCCATGTATACTACTAGACTCGTTACCATATCAACTGCTGACTGTAGTCATGTTTAGGTGCCCTGAACTGTCAATGTCTATCATCATTGACGTGCCCAGATCCATTAGTTCACGCCCGTCCTCTGCGGCACGGTGTGAGGCTTGTCAGACCTAAATAGCGCTATCTAACTAATGACCCACTCGCCATTGGCCCGGCGATTAAGTCGATATAAAAAGGAGGGACTTCGTGATAGAGTTTTGGTCTAGTAAAAGTTAACTGTCCATAAGGATGAGGAATTATATTCCTGAATCAGTACTGTCCTACCGAAGAAAGGACGAGGAATCCATGTTCCTTAAACCCATTCCCAACCCCTGGGAATCCCATGCTTTGTAGAAAGTGTGAACTCACCTTAGGTTAGCTCGGCAGATAAACGAAAGGTCAATCGAGCTGCTAGAGGTCAACCACGTCCTAACATGGTTACCATACAAGTCAGGTCTAGGTTCAAGTAGTGCACGTGTGTTTACACATAACTAACAGATTACGAACACGTATAGATCATGGCAAACACATAACACATGTTAACATATTAACAATCAAGTATAAATATCATATCTGAACATGTACGATCCAAGGGATTGGGCTCGCACAAGTAAAGTGGCCCAACTGTCTTGTACACTTCAATAGTTGAAGCCCAAAAATACCTGGCCCAACCTGTTGTGCGTCCAGCACAACTTGTGCGACCCACAATAGGTTGTGCAATTCAAAACTTTCCCGGCCCAACAATCATAAGTAACCCAACAGAAACACGGCCCAAACAATTCCACCAAAATCAGCTTGTGCGGTCCATAGGAGCTTGTGCGATTCAAGTTGTCTTGTGCGATTGAGTTAGGCTTCACGGTCCAACAACATAACAAACCTAGCATCAATGTGTGTATGGCCCAATTAAATCAAGTTTCGCCGCCCATATTTAATTCCCTTAGACACATTACCCGGCTATTATTGTACAACCCATAATTAATCCCACCGACTAAGTGTGTGATCTAACATACAAATGAATGTAGGGTCCAATTTAGCAGCTACGGTCCAGCTATCACCACCGACCCATGTGAGTTATACTCATTGTGTATTGTGATTGCATTAAATAATCAAATGAGATAGCATCCATATATGACAAAACATCAAGTTTCACATCAAATTAATATAACATGATCATCATTCTATCAACATCATATATACGACACATACACATAGTCAATACAATCAGCAAGTTCCCAGCCCCAAACATGCATTATTCTACTATGATCGGTCCAATAGAAAGCATTCAAAAAATGTTTTCCATTCTTTCAATATTAAGGGATTCACATGCTAGGCAGTAGATCACATGCTATACTCTCATGCTATCAAATAATGATTGTTTCAATCAGATTCGATTCTCCTACATATGAGTAATATCCCACCACTATGAATGTAATGATAAGAACCACTAACCTTTTAAAATCATTAATATACAACATGCAAGAAACAATTACATGCCTCAAGTGTCGATTATCATGCAAGAAACAATTTAATATGTAACCTACTTATCAAAAACGAGCACATGCTTCAAGTATCAATCATCTATCAAAGTCATGTGTAACAACCTACTAAATATTTTCACAAGATACTAACCAGATTGGATGATGAAACGACGAGGGCTTCGAGTGACAGGAGGCAGCCGTCGGTTTGCAATAGGAGAGGAGAGAAGTTTAGGGTTTTGTGGTTATAACAAAACTATCTTAATGAGAGGGGGTTTTCACAAACCAAGTGTATATTCGCTGGATGTGAGCCAAGCCCAATTCTTGGGTTTCGTTTGGGCCGAGGGCTAGCCCAAGATAATTGAAAGAGTGTTGTGCGACACGGGGGTGTATTGTGCAATCGGTTATACATTGTGCGATCCACATATGTTACACGTATATACATAACACACTAAAATCTCATAACACTTATCACATAATAAAACATAACATTTAACATAACATACCATTAAATCAATGAATCATATAATCATGTAGCATTCAAACATGTTACACTAAGTACAAAGATAGGTTCTGAAATACGAGTTGTCACATTATCCCCAAGTTGAAAGAAATTTCGTCCCGAAATTTGGTACGTACTCACTGAGGAAGCTAGTTAAGTTGCCTGGTTTTCCTGGGGTGTCACAAGCTTGGGAGGTTTGTTATACGTCCCATAAGCACTCTCCACACTTAAAGCATCAGAAAGAGTTTTCTTTGCACTAGGAGTTGAAACGTTTTCATTTGTGTTGTTTGATGTATCATCTCCACTGTTTCCCGTGAAAGCAAAAACATCACAGAACGGATTCATGAACTCATCCATCTTTACGTATCTGAAACAATCAACAAACACTTAGAAAATTTTCGGATATTAAAAATAACAGTTTCAAACGAAATCAGTTCGAACGAAATCAGCTTTTCACACGAAATTACTCCTCTCACACGAAATAACCTTTTCAAACGAAATCAGGGTTTTCAAACGAAATCACCAAACGGAATCTAATTTCGTGCGGAATTAGATTTGATTCAAACGGAATCAAGTCACTTTGGAGCAGAATAGCTAATTCCGTGTGAAATTTCAAACGGAATCTGATTTCGCGTGAAATTAGACAGCACTTTCAAACGGAATAAGTGATTCCGTGTGAAATCAAACAACAGTTTCAAATGGAATTCAGAAGAATGTCTGCCTGTAATCTCCATGAACCTTTGAGCTCGTCTAACTGCACTAGCCATACACCACCTTATATCGATCAACTCCATCTCTTCTGGGTCGATCTGGTCATAATCCTCCTTGGTGAGGTTAGTGTTTCCAATCTTGCCCGCAACAAGACTCTCGTATGATTCAAGCACAGATGCTAAAAACACCATTTGCTGCTTTGCGGATTCTTCACTAAAATTTTGTGCATTCTTCAGATCCACAGCAATATTACATTGGAACAGGTTCTTTGAAGCTGATTTACTTGAAGTAGTTGACGATGAACCACTATGAAAACCACTGCTTGAACTTTCTTGGTTTGACGTGTTAGAACCTTCAGCTGAGAAAGCTGTCTTAGGAGACACATTCTTTGGAATCAAACTTCCTCGATAATACAACTCAATATGCTGCTGATATTAGGAATGATTGACTTTATATGATTTCTTGATCTCTAGCTCATGACTTTCCAGTCTTTCAATTAACAGATCAACCGTCAGTTTCTCCGACTCAATTGTATTCTTCAGCATTAAAGCAAAGTATTGCCAGTCTTTATGATCGACAGTTAGTCAAACAGTTTGTCAACCAATTCTTCTCGAGAATAAATGATTCCATGTCGTGCCAGCTCCATCTTCAAATGCCCAAATTTTTCAATCATCTTAAATACAGATTCATTTTTTAAACATCCAAACAAATCAAATTCTTTTCTTAACAATTTCTTTTTGTTTTTGACTATCTCAGCACTACCCACACATTTCACTCTCAATTTCTCGCATAGATCTTTCGAATTTGTGTACTCAATCAACGATATTATGTCGTCTCTCACAGACTGGTGAAGCAATGCAATGCACTTTTGTTCAGCAACATATCTATCTACCTCCTCAGTTTCTGTCTAATTTTCATAATCCACTCTTCCCTTAACAAAACCATTCTTCAACATCTTCCAACTTGGATATGAAAATGCTTTTAGCCATTCTTCAAACTTTTTAGCCCATCTATTGTAATCTTCAATTGCCATCAGCTTAGGAGATTTGTCATACGTCCCATAAGCACTCTCCACACTTAAAGCATCAGAAAGAGTTTTCTTTGCACTAGGAGTTGAAACGTTTCATTTGTGTTGTTTGATGTATCATCTCCACTGTTTCCCGTGAAAGCAAAAACATCACAGAACGGATTCATGAACTCATCCATCTTTACGTATCTGAAACAATAAACAAACACTTAGAAAATTTTTGGATATTAAAAATAACAGTTTCAAACGAAATCAGTTCAAACGAAATCAGCTTTTCACACGAAATTACTCCTCTCACACAAAATAACCTTTTCAAACGAAATCAGGGTTTTCAAACGAAATCACCAAACGGAATCAAGTCACTTTGGAGCGGAATAGCTAATTCCGTGTGAAATTTCAAACGGAATCTGATTTCGCGTGAAATTAGACAGCACTTTCAAACGGAATAAGTGATTCCGTGTGAAATCAAACAACAGTTTCAAATGGAATTTACCACAAGAGCTAATTCCGTACGAAATCACACGTGCTATCTCAAGCGAAATTAGGATGACATCATCCTGTCGGCCACCAATTTGTCAAATTGACCCAAATTTTGATCGAATTTTGATCCAATTCTTTCAAGGATTATTTAAAACTGTGTTTTACATGATATATGTGAAAATCAGTCCAATTTGTCCGTTAAATCTCGTTTAATTTTGAAAAGAAGGATTAGAAGTGAGATTTTCAAGCTGAATTGGTATAAACTCTTCTTCCTGAGCTCTGATACCACTTGTTGGAACGATGTGTGACCCTAACGAGTCAATCAGAAGAGTTTACAATCTATTTCAAAGGCGGAATCAGAGAAATAGACGTGTAACAGCTTGATTCCTCTTAATTATCTTTCTTTTATTGATTCCAAAGCTTTTACAGATCGTTTGACAAACTGGCAACACCTTGGCTCTGAATCGGAAAAGTTAATTCCGTTCCAAATGACACAGCAACACACCTATATATAGTTGTGGTGATTTCGCTTGAAAGTGGCAGTGACCATTTCAAGCGGAATTACAAATCTTAGTTTCGCTTGAAAGTGTCATTGCCACTTTCATGCGAAATTACTCAAATATCCAAAAAACCTAATTTGATCCTGCTGTGTGCTTGCTAATCCTATCTAGACACAAGACTCTATAAAGACGAAGTTAACAGACATTTGTGCACCAACAGTTTGCAAGTGGAATTTCTTGTTGTTTGTCATCTAAAGGTCGTGTATATCCTAATTCCAACATGAATCAACACTCATGAGCATATGCTTTCACCCAGTTAATAATTTTGTCCTTCCACCAATTATAATCTTCTATATTCGTAAGTTTGTTCTTGTTTCATTTGCAACTAAGGTTTTTGAGTTTGGGAAGAGACACCACTTCGTCACTCCTGGTTCCCACAATGTATGCTCTTTCTGTATGTTGGATAGCTTATCATATGACTGATTGTAACGTTATGCTGCCCAAATTTGTACATGAAAGTGTTTATCTATCTCCAATCTTTCATCTATGAACTAATCTTGCACTAATCCATTAACAACATTAAAACGGGAATTTCATATTTTTTATAATAATTGCACCATAAAACAAGTTTATTTTCTCTTTAAAACGAGTATACTACTGTTGTACTTTTGAAAAAAAAAATCAAAAACCCACATGCGTAAAACACAATGGACGTCACAACGTACTATAACACAATGAAACATTAAATTAAAAAACACAATAGACTAAAAGACAATAAAATGTGTTTTACATTGTGTTATAAACGAAATTGGCTAAAAACATAAACAATGTTTTTTTTTCATTTTGTTATAAAACGCAATGGAACAAAAACACACAAAAATGTGTTTTTTCATTCTTTTGTAAAAATGCAATAACTTAAAAACACACACATAAAAATGTGTTTTTCATTATTTTCTAAAACACACTGACTTAAAAACACATAAAAATGTGTTTTCTCATTATGTTATAAAACTCAATGGATAAAAACACAATCAAATGTGTTTTTCTTTGTGTTATTAAACACAATGGACTAAAAATAAAAAATAAAAATGTGTTTTTCATTGTTTTGTAAAACGTAATGGACTAAAAACATAAAAAAAAAATGTGTTTTTCATTGTATAATAAAACAATTCTAAGTGAAAGTCTAAACTGAAAATTGTTTTGTAATTTTCTTTGAGCCATTTTGTCAAACATTTGGTGTGCAACTTTTTAACCCTTATTTCTCAATGAAATGAAATTGGAATCAATTATGTTGCCTAAACGCATGAATACACCAAGAGAAGGTTAAAATCACATCTATCTTCGCTTTGACTAGAAAGTTTTTGAGAAATTTGAGACGAGAACTACCTGTTTCAACCGATTTCTCATGTTCTATCGCTGATGTGTGCAAAATGCAACATATAAATTACATCAATTGTGGCATAAAACTAACCCTTTTTTAGTACTAATGTTAGAAAAAAGTGTGTTTTTGTCTTCCTTTTGTATTTTCAGGATTAAATGAGCTCAAATTAACAAAAGAAGCAAAAAGACAGCTAAATCTAACATAAATAAAAGAAAAGGAACAAACGTGGCATGCCCGACCTCCCCGAAAGTATCTTCCCAAGCAAAACAAGAGAGCAGAAGGCTGAACACGCCCCGTGCTTAGTGAGCACGGGGGCGTGCCCAAGTGTCAGCATAAAAGACAAAGTTGTAGAAGCTTCCATCGCCCACCACGGGGCCGTGCTCAGCGGACACGGGGTCGTGGTCAACTATAAGATTCGCAGAATCCAGGCAAATCTTGATAGTACAGATATGCTTCTGCACACGGGGTCGTGCCCGGCGGACACGGGGTCGTGATTAACTAATAAAGACAAGAGCAATTAATGAAGAAAGAGAAGAATGTGGACAAGGGATCGTGCCCACTGGACACGGGGCCGTGCCCACTGGACACGGGGCCGTGCCCGAGCTTCTGTTCAGCCTTTAAATAGGAGTGCTTGGCTCAAGCTCAAACCATCCCTTGGCACACCACATCTCTCACACTTCACCCACCACCTACCACCACCATAACACCATCATCCACCACCATCATCCATTGTCCATCATAGAGTGTGTGAGTCGTCTCGGGATCCAAGATTGATCATAAGAGTTCTTGACAATCAAGGCCATGTTTGCCTAAGTCTCTTACATCACTTGGTGAAGACAAAGTGTCTAGTGTAATACTTTTTATTTTTAATCTTTTCGCACTTTTTAATTGGTTATGTGTTAATGACTCTAATAACTAGTTTCTTATGTTGAAGGTGATTCTTCCTTATCGTTTGTCCGTGGTGTCTTGGCATTATTTTACTGTCTATATAAAATAAAAGATTTTCACCATTCATATCTCCACGGTCTGTATGGAGGTATGTTGGCTACCTGGTCAGGGGTTAATGAAACGGTTTGGTAAGAGTCTTGCCATTGTTCAGTGTATAGATCCTGCAAAGGACCTGGGTCAAATTTAGTAGGACCTCCTTCAATACTTAACGGTATTGGATGGCGGAGGTCCAAACTCTTTGACCCCCTCATAAGTTAAACTACTATTAATATTTTAACCCGGCTACTTAGGACTGTATCCCTGCTGACTCAGACTACTTAGCCGAGGGTAACGTCGCCTTCAAAAGAGGGGCCTACCACAATATGCATTAATAACTTAATTAATTATCTTTCAATAATCTGACCCTTTAGGATTGTATCTTTGCTGACTCAAACTACTGGGTTGATGGTAACGTCACCTCCAAAACAGGGGCCTACTACAATAACTAAGATAATCTCTTAAATTGGGCAAAAGTTCGGAAATAATCAAAGGTTACACTAAACACGAGTCGGAGCCAAGTGATTCATCTTGTCTATCTGTTTTTCTTTTATTTTTATTTTTCAGCATTTTAGTTGGTTTTTATTTTCTTAGTTTAAAACAATTTTCTAAACTTTTGATTCAATTAGACGTTGAGGATAAACCGGTATTAAAAGCTCTTTTGTCCTTGGACGACCTCGGTATCTTACCAACACTATACTACGCTCACGATGGATGCACTTGCCCATATGTGTGTTTAGTGTTAGTAAATATCGTGTTTTATAAATTTAAAACTTGGCTAAAGAAAGTGTATAAGGGCTTAAAATATACTTAAACCTACATATACACCTAACACGCATCAAGTTTTTTGCGCCGTTGCCGGGGACACAAGGATTTTAAGAAAGTTAGGAAACAACGGCCTAATCGTTTTTCTTATTTTTCTATTTTTTTAGGATTTTTCTTAGTTTTTCAGCTTCTGCAGAATTCAGCACGGGCCGTGCCCGCTGAACACGCCCCGTGGCCAATCATTGGAACTGGCAATCCTGTTTTAAGTCAGACAGTAAGCTGAACACGGGGCCGTGCCCACTCAACACGCCCCGTGCCCAAGATTCAGTTACTGAAAACAGAACTGTAAGATCCCGACGGTTGGTAATTTCTGACACAAACATGAGTGATACTGATACTTTTTACTTTCGGCACTCTTATGGTATGTGGTGTCAATTATGTGGTGGTACCCATAAGGAATTAGAATGTTATTTTCTAAATTATAAGCCTGATGTGGGGTAAAATACACATATTTGTCCCGTGTAAATTGTATAGTTTTAGTTTAGTTTTTATTTATTTTATTTAGTTTTTAGTGTTATATTTTATTATTTTGTGTTTTGCTAGGTCCTGGTGCAAATGGAGCGAAAACGAGTAATATGGAAATAACCAGCCAGTTGAGTAGAGTAGGGCACCAGTGACCGAAGGAAATTCGCCGCTATTTTCCGTGATTGGGTCGAGGCCACTATCTCTAGTTAGAGGGCGGCCACAAAAATATATGTATTTGGATCAAGAGAAAGTGCTAGGCCAACATCAATATATAGTCTTATGATTTGAGTTCATCTAATTTATTGGTGTTGGACCGCATAAAGTTTGGGCTGCTAAAATACCCATCAAACAAAAGCTGCTCCAAATCCATCTATTACAATTATACTTGGACGTGAACATCTATCTTGGACAAAATTAAATGGGCCATTATGGCCATGCAGTTTTACAAGAACAGAATGATATTGGGCATTTATCAAATGATGTTGGGCATCTATTTTTATGCATGGAATATTTAAAAACCTTAATAAGTTAATATCCAGCCATAACTAAAGGGGGACTAATTAGGAAAAAGGCAGCCACATACCTTGGACGTGAAGAGCCAAATCCTTATTGGATGATTTTGGAAAGTGGGCTTTTCAAGAAATTAAAGGCCAGCCCAGCGAGATACGTGAATGATGGTCTATGGGCTCTTAATTTATTATTTATACATCGAATATATCATCAGACGGAGGAAGAGGATTATTGTTCTGGACGGCAGTAAAAATCAGCCGCACGAAATCAGAGGAAGACGAACATCAGTCGCAGGAGCAGAGTCATATTGGAACGAATTTTGAATATCTTTTGGAAGAACTGAAGCTACGGAATCATCGGGTCGAGCGGGAAGCTTGGAGAACAAGGAATTACCGGGTTTTACCTTACGATTTCTTTTACTCTCTAGTTTTCTTGTTTTTTATATCGATGAATTCTTGTTTGAGACTTAGCTTTATTATTCTTGAGACCATGTTTCTTGGCTAAAACTCTTATACTACCTAGGTTAAGACAATGGTTTAAATAAAGTTTGGATTTTTATTCGGTTTTTGGCGTGGTTTATGGATTTTCTTGTATTGTAAAAGCTATGGAATTTTAACTTGGTGTATATGCATGCTAGATATTTGTTTCATCGCTGTTTGTTGTTTCGTATAATCCTTAGTGACGGTCTTTATCACATAATAAGGTTGTGCTAGGGTTCTTGTTTTAGGTGAGTGTCTATATCACGTAATAGATCATTAATCCTTTAGGGTGAAAATTGCATAATTAACCTTAAAAGTAATATCCGGTAATTTAATAAAATCAAGTGTTCTGCTAATCTTGTCGCTGTGAGGCTCGAGGTTATTAATAGGTCTCGGTTTGGTTTATAAGTCCTTAAACATTCCATTGTCTATTAAACCAAGATTAAAACCCGTAGTTGCCTTAGACTTTCGCGTTGTGAGGTAGATCGTCTTATATAGGCACTTTCAAGAAACTAGAGGACTGTGAGGAAATCTAGAAAACCGGTAAGCGTAACAGCCTAGGTAGTGCCACAAGAATCGCCTTGAGAGTGTTTGAGGGGCTTAGTGGTTTCCTAATAGGTTTAGTATCCAATGATCCCGGTTCCACACCACAAAATCATCGAATAGAAATCCATTCTGAGTTTAGCTTGCGTCTAGCCTATGTAGTCTTCATCGCCACTGGTTCTAGTCTTCGTCCAAGTTCGTGTCTAGTTATTTAGCATTATTTTAATATTTTATTTAGGACTTTTAGAAACCCCCCCATCAATAAACAATTAGTTAAGTCCGTGTCAGTCTAAGTCTAGATAGAGTCATTAGCGTAATTTAGTAGAGTCTCTTGGGTTCGATACTCGGACTTCCTTAGGCTATATTGCATCGATCGGTACACTTGCCGGTCGTGTGGTTTAGGTTTTAGAGAGTCTTAGTTTTATAAATTTAAAACTTAGAGAGTCTAGTTTAGGGTTTAATTTAGTTAATTTAGTTAAACCACTTTTAGCACATCAAAGCCCCACTATATAGACCCATCGTTTCCTTGTATCCTTAAGAGGGGCGAAAGTAAAAATAATCCCTATCTCTCCCTCGAATGCTCCGAACCAGATTTTCTAGGAGAAATGCTTCTTGATGAATTATTTCAATTAGAAGATCTAATTCTTAATTGGTTAAAAGAACTTAGGATAGATTTCAATAATTTATCTCAAGATGATAACCAAGAAGAAGTGTTGGAATCGCATTCAAACAACTTCGTTGTCCCCGACGATACTTCTAACTCTAGTGAGGACTTGAGCGATAGTCGTCCCTGTGCCGATTGTGCCGTGAAGGACTCCCCATCGACTTCGTTCGATGCATACATAGACCTGAGCGATTCGGCATACAGCTTCTTTAACGAGAGCCCCGGAAAGGGTTGGACTTGTCCACCTACATATAGCATAGGAATCACCCTCACCGACAACCTCTTGCGTTCTCGTCTCAATCTAGAACAATTAAGGTATCTTAGGCACTTTGGGGTTGTTCCATCCAGTAAGGAACCGCCCGATCCGGAAAAGTTCCTTGAAAGAAGACAAATTCCATAAGACAGCTTCTAGACACGGGGCCGTGTCCAGGTCAGCACGCCCCCGTGTCCACCAAAAGATTCCCTTCTGATTTCGTCAGAATACGGACAAAATTGTGTCAGGATTCTGTCTGCACAAGGGGCCGTGTACAGCGGACACGGGGCCGTGTGCAACGTACTGTCGTTTTCTATAAATGCGGCAAAAAATCCTGCACATTTGAACCAATCCAGGGACAGAGATTTGGGGAATATTCTCACATACCATCCTATGTATTTTCTAAAAGAAGTTTCTCAATTACCTTCTTGTCCTTTCCTCTTTTATCCACTATCATCTTCTTCAATTTTTCTTTCCTTGTACTTCCATTAAAGCTTGAAACTTCCATAATTTCAAGCTTTGTTGAGATGTTTGTTAGATTTTTGTACATGGAATCTTGTTAATAATAAGCTCTACAACAATGTTTTAAGTTGTTTCTGTTCAAAAATGTTTTAAAAATCACGAAAACAATTTAAAACCCCAAGATTCCTTGTTCCTAAATCCTGCAGATATTTGAACACGGGGCCGTGTTCGTTGAACACGGGGCCGTGTCCGAAGTACTGGTCCCATAAAATTGAACTCTTTTCGGTGTGTTTTCTTAGAATGGCAAGCAGAACAAGCGGAAACTCTTCGTCGCATTCCAGAAACAACCGGCAGGGGAGAAGATCATCAACGGTTGAGGACTCTCTTGTAAACTATGTTTACACTCTAAGAGAAGCCATTGATGAGATAACGGGGGTAGAAGAAGCATTGGTCGACCGTATTAATCATCTAATAGGTGGGACTAGAAGGATGTCTCCGGGAAGTCAACCTTTTGCACCAAAGGTTCAACATTCTCGCCTCTCCTCCTTTGGTGCCGATTATCACCCAAAAGGCATGGAATGTGGTACCGGAAGTCATCATTCCAGCCGAATGGTACGCCTTACATCCGGAGCCCCCTCGAGACATACTACAAGGGGTTCCGATTGGTGTCATTCCCCCTCCACAAGATGTTGAGGAACATGAAGCCGCCTCCCTTCTCCCGAGGGAGATAGAAGAATGAATTTAGCAACATCTAAGGGACACCGCTCGGCTTGGAGTTCTGCAAAACTTTTAGAAACCGGAGAACTATTTCCGGAATTTTGGTTCTTATTGTAGTAGAGCTCCTTAGGATGATTTTACGTATCACTTGACCTATCTAATTTAGAACTTTTAACTTTTATTTTCTGTTTTGTTTTTAAATTTTTAGGACTACTATGTAATTCTTTCTATGACTTAATGAATGATGGTTTTAGTTAACTTGGTGTTTGGATGGTGTTAAAATAAATAAAACACACTCGGGATGGCAAAGGATACAAGGGAAAACTTGAACCAGCACCCCATGCAGGAAAACAGGGCCATCCGACGATTTTCTTCATTAACAGTAAGCTCAGCACGGGCCGTGTCCGCCCAACACGGTCCCGTGCTGCACAGTCTGCAGAAAAGACCCAGTTCAGGTAACTGGACACGGGCAATGTTCACCCAACACGCCCCCGTGTCCAGGCTTCTGTTTCTTTTGTTTAATTTTTGTTACTGGCACTTGAATACGGGGCCGTGCCCAGTAACACAAATTTTTGCTTAATTCACACCTTTTACACATTTAATCAACCTAAAAACTTATTTTTGGGACACATTGAGGACAATGTGTAATTTAAGTGTGGGGGGGGGGGATGCTAAAACCTTGAATTTTTTAAGTCCTAATAACAAGCCTTACACAAAACTCTATTGGAACCGCTAATCACCCCAAATTTTTTCAAAAATTTTCATTTTTTTACTTGTCGGGGTTTAATTTGGGAATTTCAAAATTCTAAAAAGGTTATATTTTTACGAATTTACAACCGATAGCGTCGTGATAAAAAGAACCAACATAAAAAAATTATGAAAAGGCATGACAAGCTTAGTTAAAATTTAATTATATATACTTGATCACATAAAAACCCATTCCTACAAAAGTTGGTTTTGAGCCTTTATTGAGCATACAAATACATATCTTTAAACTAAATGCTCATTTTTCGTTTCTTGTGTGAATAGCCGCTTGGTTCTTACAACTCTAGAACTTGCCATGACGATACATTCCCGGCCCTTACCAACTTAAACCCAAGTAAATATATGATAGAGGCATTAGGACTAACCCTTTTTATTTCTACGCCATTATTTTCTTTTTTTTACCACCTACCCAAAATCCCCCTAGTTAACCCTTTTGAGCCTAAACCTTTTCATTTCTTAACCCAAACCAAACACCCTTTCACCCACCAAAACCTTTTTTATTTTTAACCATTTGTTTTAGTAACAAGTTCGGTTTTTCATATGACTTTCTAGAGAAAAAAAAAAGAGAAATAAACAAGAAAGTTCATCAAAAATAAGTTTGTTTGGAATTATAGCTTCATCAAAATAAAAAGTTGAAAAATAGAGAGTCTTACGGAAACCGCTACTTTTTACGCTTTTTCGTCCTTTTCAACTAACCACTAACCCAACCACCTACCTTTAAACCAAGCCTAACCCTTCACCAGAAAAAAAGTCCTCTTGATATTTACAAATGTATATAGTTAAAAAGGAGGAGGATTGATTGCTTGGCAAGCCTATGGTAGGAGTAAGTTCCATACCGCTCTCGAGTGATTCATTAAAATACATCTTCGGCCGAGTGTTGAGTGATCCCCCGTGAGGTATGTGAACTTGTATATAAATAAAATTTTAAAGAGGCATGTTATGCCCTAATAAGTAATTTATCTTATGAAAAGTTTTAAATAAATCACGACGAATAGGATTGTAAATAAATAAAAATAAAACTAAATAAAGAATCTTGGAAATCCCGACACTCTATGACAAGCCCAAAAACCTTCTTTTCTACCAATTCCATTTGGGTGTGTAAAGCCATATTATAAAGAGTTTTGCTTGAGGACAAGCAAAGATTCAAGTGTGGGGGTATTTGATGTGTGCAAAATGCAACATATAAATTACATCAATTGTGGCATAAAACTAACCCTTTTTAGTACTAATGTTGGAAAAAGTGTGTTTTTGTCTTCCTTTTGTATTTTCAGGATTAAATGAGCTCAAATTAACAAAAGAAGCAAAAAGGCAGCTAAATCTAACAAAAATACAAGAAAAGGAACAAACGTGGCATGCCCGACCTCCCCGAAAGCATCTTCCCAAGCAAAACAAGTGAGCAGAAGGCTGAACACGCCCCGTGCTCAGTGAGCAAGGGGGCGTGCCCAAGTGTCAGCATAAAATACAAAGTTGTAGAAGCTTCCATCGCCCGCTACGGGGTCGTGCTCAGCGGACACGGGGTCGTGGTCAACTATAAGATTCGCAGAATCTAGAAAAATCTTGATAGTACAGATACGCTTCTACACACGGGGTTGTGCCCATCGGACACGGGGCCGTGGTCAACTAATAAAGACAAGAGCAATTAATGAAGAAAGAGAAGGATGTGGACACGGGGCCGTGCCCGAGCTTCTGTGCAGCCTAAAAAATAAGAGTGCTTGGCTCAAGCTCAAACCATCCCTTGCACACCACCTCTCTCACACTTCACCCACCACCCACCACCACCAAAACACCATCATCCACCACCATCATCCATTGTCCATCATAGAGTGTGTGAGTCGTCTCAGGATCCAAGATTGATCGTAAGAGTTCTTGACAATCAAGGCCATGTTTGCCTAAGTCTCTTACATCACTTGGTGAAGACAAAGTGTCTAGTGTAATACTTTTTATTTTTAATCTTTTCGCACTTTTTAATTGGTTATGTATTAATGACTTTAATAACTAGTTTCTTATGTTGAAGGTGATTCTTTCTTATCGTTTGTCCGTGGTGTCTTGGCATTATTTTACTGTCTATATAAAATAAAAGATTTTCACCATTCATATCTCCACGGTCTATATGGATGTATATTGGCTACCTGGTCGGGGGTTAAGGGAACAGTTTGGTAAGAGTCTTGCCATTGTTCAGTGTATAGATCCTGCAAAGGACGTGTGTCAAATTTAGTAGGACATCCTTCAATACTTAACGATATTGGATGGCGGGGGTCCAAACTCTTTGACCCCATCATAAGTTAAACTACTATTAATATTTTAACCCAGCTACTTAGGACTGTATCCCTGCTGACTCAGACTACTTAGCCGAGGGTAACGTCGCCTTCAAAAGAGGGGCCTACCACAATATGCATTAATAACTTAATTAATTATCTTTCAATAATCCGACCCTTTAGGATTGTATCCTTGCTGAATCAAACTACTGGGTTGAGGGTAACGTCACCTCCAAAAGAGGGGCCTACTACAATAACTAAGATAATCTCTTAAATAGTGCAAAAGTGCGGAAATAATCAAAGGTTACACTAAACACGAGTCAGAGCCAAGTGATTCATCTTGTCTATCTGTTTTTCTTTTATTTTTATTTTTCAGTATTTTAGTTAGTTTTTATTTTCTTATTTTAAAACATTTTTCTAAACTTTTGATTCGATTAGACGTTGAGGATAAACCGGTACTAAAAGCTCTTGTGTCCTTGGACGACCTCGGTATCTTACCAACACTATACTACGCTCACGATGGGTGCACTTGCCCATATGTGTGTTTAGTGTTAGTAAATATCGTGTTTTATAAATTTAAAACTGGGCTAAAGAAAGTGTAAAAGGGCTTAAAATATACTTAAACCTACATATACACCTAACACGCATCAATCGCATTATGTTAAATTGAAAAAAAAAATAGAAATTATATGAAATTGAACATGGTTTCTTCAAAGAAATTGAAGAACACGTTGACTGAGTGTTTAAACCATTGATTAATGAAGAAAACCGCACTATGATGTTGTAATTCGAGAGACAGAAAGTAAAGGACATGTTGAAGATCGTGAGTTTTGAAGATTGTGGGTTTTAAAGATACAGAGAAAGAGAAACAGAGAAGATAAAATGGGATTAAATACCTTCCGCCTTTATTTTTCAATTTTTCCAGGTGTAAGGCCATGGCAGGTGTAAGGCCAAGATATCTTCTTACCCTTTCTAGCAAAATCCAACTTTCTATTTGATTCTTGCCTTGATTAGTAATTGATGATCGTATAATAATTTATTATATAAAAATAATTGTATGTCTCTGGATCAGGACGAGAAGCGTGAGATTTTTGGTTTACACCTTATTATTACAAAATATGTATAGTCGTTTATTGTAGGTTATGAAGAGAAGAGTTTAAAATGACTCAATTAAGTTGAATATGAGATAAAGAGATGCTATGAATCAAACTTTGTTCGCATGCAATACTATTCCCTGATTTCGAAAGATCATGTGACAAGACAAGTGTTCAAGCTAAAAAAATGCCTATTGATCAAAATATATCTGTAGATAATGATGCACTGACTACGTGAATTGAAGGGGTGGATTATTATTGGTACAAAATGAACAAGAAGTTAACGTGGTGGGCTGTTAAAAAATGAATTTAACGATGAGCCAAATCACAATTCACAAATGGATTATAAAGAAAAAATGATAATCTAATGGGATCTTCATATTTCTATTTGTATGTGAGCTGCGTATTGATTTCCAATACACACTTATATGAGCTACAAGTGGGCTGGCAAATGGAGAAAAAATTGGGCCCGTGGTTGGCGCAAATTCGCAAAAAGTAGAGATGCACAAAAAAACCTTGTTTTAGACCGAACTTGAAATCGGTTCCAGGGCCGTCCTCGAAAATCACAAAAAAAAATTTGGCCCTGTTCGAGATAAAAAATTTGGGCCCTATTCGCAAATCTTCATATAATATAAACTCATCGATCATTCAATCAAATATATAAATACTAAAAACTCATAATACTACGATAATTGTTATGAAATAGATAAAACAAACTAACAAAAATAGTGTAGCAAAAATGATCAAAAGTATCGAACTTACTTGCTAAGCCTTTTTGATACAACTTCTCATTTGACCCACGAAACGCTAAGCCATATTTTGCAAGAAAATTCACAAGTGCAACAATCCGTAAAATGACTTGTTTCCATTAATCTTTTTCTTTTTTAAATCACAATTCACTCAAAGTCTAATACAAATACATTTAAAGTATAATTAAACATCAAACAAAGTTTTATCGTATATGAAATCATAATCACATTTATACCTCAACAATCAACATATGAATTATGAAATCAATCAGAAGAATCAGTGAATCACATATGAAATCAGGCTAATCAGTTAAAATTTATACAACTATACCTCCTGCTGCAGTGCTACGATGATGATGATTGAATGATCAGATCAGGGCCGGCTAAAGGCAGTGCTGCGATGATGATGAATGGCTATACTGCGATGAAACTGATATTGCGATTTTCGAATCTGGCAATACTGCGATGAAACTGTTACTGTCGATCAGAAATCCCCTGGTGTAACCGCGACGTTTTGTTTCCTGTATTGATGTGGGCGGCAATTGGGTTTTAATTGGGTTGGGTTATTGTTATCGGTTATTAATTGGGTTTTAACAATAGTTTGGGCCCTGTATTGATTTGGGCTATTGATTTTATATATATATAAAAAAGTAAATTTTTTTTGGGCCCTAAAACGATTTGGGCCTTGTTCTCAGGCCCATCCAGCACATGCCTTTAGCCGGCCATGATCGGTTCCTACCCTATTAGACTAGCAGGTACAAACCAATTCGAGACCTGGGTTTAGTAAAAGGAACTGAATCAGAACCACCAGACCCGATTCCACCTTTACCAGGCAAAAACCCGGACCCTAAGTAGCCAAAACCCGGACCCTAATCGGCCAAATCGGTCAAAACCTGGTCAAGTAACCGAACGTACCCGAAACCAGTTCCTACACTACCTGGTTCTTGACTTTGTTGACTAAACCCGTACCCGGTTCCTACCAGGTTCTAAAAAAACCGTTTTGTGCCTCTCTAGCCAAAAGGAATAAGAAGGAAAAATTATTGGAGGGGTAGGTGAATTCAAATTGGTACTATGTACTTTTAGATTTGGATTTTGATATTATTTTGGATTTGTGGAATATGTTTACTTCATTTTATTAAACAATTTTGAGTTATTAAACTTCAATTTCATATCACCAGTTACTTCATTTTTAATCATCAACAACTGATAATTAGGATTAAGTTCTCGTTTGTCACTGGCTTGTTTATCATTAACCAATGAAGCTATTGTTTTTAGTTTTCTTAAAACCTAGAACTAGTAATTAATTAAGTTAATACACACTTAGTGCAAATTATTTGGTTTCACATTGTTAATTAACACACCCAAATAAACTATCTCTTTGTTATATATAAACAAAAAAGCTTAACGAATCGTATCTTTGTGATTTCCAACTAGTAAAAAAAGTAGGTTACTTGATCCACTTCACACCCTGAAACCCAGGGCTTCATCATTCTTCTCAACAACTAAAGTTCATTTGCTAATCGCAAACATTTTTCCAAACAAATCTAAATATCAAATTTTACTTTTAAATTAGTAAGCTATATTAGTTTAAATAATCAAACGAAACATGTAATACTGAACACATGTTCTTAGTGAATACGATACACTACTTATTCTAGCCATCTCGTTTAATAAGGTTTTTGCATGACTTAAACGATAGTCATCATTATCCTAACAAGTATTATAATGTGTAGTATAAATATAACATATCCACTATATATGTGAAATATTTCTTTTGTTTGAAAAATATATATAAACGCTTCATGTGACTTCGTATAAATAAGATTCGGTGCAGATGACTTAAACGATAGTCATCACCAGCCTCTTTCTCAAAAAGCTTGGGAATCTTGGGAACGCGTATGTGCTCTACGGTTTACGATGAAATGTTAAGTTATTAAATATAAAAAAACAAAATGCCAAAATGGTTGCTAAGTTAAGGTCACTTTTGGCACTTCAGTTTAAAAATGAAACTTTTTTGTATCTTGGTTAGTTAAAAAATGAAACTTTTTGTATCTCGGTCCTTGATGTTTCATTTTTGTTGTCATTTCCATCCAAATCACTAACTCAATTAAAAATTTATCATTAACTCCCATGTACGATTTTGGTAATTCTCAAACCTTAGGGATGATGCACTTTCCTATTTATTCTTTTGTTTTTTAATTTTATAAATTTTATTTTATCTTAAAGTAAAAATAATTATCAATAACATATATATATATACACACACAGACGCACACTGTACGTCCCTAATCAGATCTTTTCCAATGATATCAATATATCCGTATCAAGTATGCCGGAAACACACAAGAAACGGTGAATCAAGAAAAGATGAAATAGAAATAAAGTTGCATACGATTACTTGTGAAATCGTCTGATATAAGTGTAGCCCTTCTAATGATTTCGGTAAAACACACAATGAACCAACAACCCTAATTGTTAATTAATAACCTATTATATAGTGGTCAACATGACCTAGCCCATATCACAAGTCGTATAGATTTCGAGATCCCTAGCTAGCCCATATTGCATAAACCTTTATTAGCCCAACAATCTCCCCCTAGGTTTATGCAATAGACTTCAAGTATTGTCTCTAGTAGCACTTGTGCCTTCACCTGCATCGGTATTAGTACCAACACTCAGCTTATACTCTTTCACATTTATAGCAACATTGGTCCACATCTTTGTATATACTTCGTATTGCTCTGAAGATCGAATTTGACTGGCACATAGCACAAGCAGGTCTTCTTGGCAAAAACTAATCAAGTCATTCGGATCCACCAGCCGATAAGCTTGATCGACACATACTACTACTGCTTCTCTCATCTTTTCTTCATAGATCCAATACTTTATGTTCTTCAGACATCCTTGTGGAAACTTCTTTGGGAGCAGTATGTTCTTTTCCTTCTAAGTTGGTGGCCGTATCATAGTTTGCAGACGTTTGCCAGTATCAGGATTCATCACACCTGGATTTGTCTTCAGATATGTTTTAACAGTCTTCATATTTGGAAAGTTATGTTCAACCTCATGCTCTAAATTTCTAAAGAATGCCCATCTAGACCCACCAGTCTTGGCGTCAGCATATGGAGCCCTTATCAGTGTCTGCAAATCTAGTTTAGTTAACAACTCAAAGGTAGCTTGAGTTCTGTAGGACTCAATCTCCTGATTACCTCTTGTGATAACCCAAAGACTTCTATCATGATCATATCTTCAACTCACTATACCTGACTTGTTCCCAACCTTGTCATACAAGCTATTGCCAACATGCGTCAAATATCTATTGGGAACCTTGCTTGGATCAATGAAATTCAGATTCTCATCCAGTGGATTCACATTTTGATTTTTTGTAACAATAATCTCTCTCTTCTTATTTGCTGGTCTAGCTCTTTTCTTTGGATGCGGAGTATTAAAATATTGCTGCAATAAAGCTTCACGTTCAGCGTCTAATTGAGCCATTTCTTCAGCAGTTGGCCCTCTTCTCTATTCATATCGTTCTTTATCGCCCTCATCCGCAAATTCTTCTCCAAACTTCTTCTCAAGTTTTCCCTTAAGATCATAAACCAACGAAATAAGCATTGTAACATCACCCTCTAACTGCTCTATTCTCCTATCTGTGTCTTCCATCTGATCTTCTAGGGCAATGATTTTTGCAACTTTCATTAGAGAGTCTTGTTCAAGAATCATAACCTTCCTTCTCAAATCAGCCACATCCACATCTTTGTCATCACTAAGATCATCAAGAATTGGTTTTTTTCACTCTCCATTCTTTATCCTTCAGGCATTTTCACTTCTGTATTACCGCCACTTGAACTACCAGTTTCAGAGTGACGAATTGATTCTTGAAAATCTGCTTGTTTTGAAAACGAAGATTGCATATCTTCAGTTTGGGCATGACTAAAGGTAGGGTTTTCTTCAGTAGCTTCACTACATCTTCTTTTCAAAGGGTTAGAGTTGGTAACCGACAAATCATCTTTATCATCCGGCAAATGAGTAGCAGTGGGTAGCTAAAAAGGTGGATTTCCGAGACTGCCTTGCAAGCTCTTTAGTATTTCAGCAAGTCGTTCATTAGTAATAGTGGTCAACTGCCTCTCAGATTCTTGAGCTTCAGACGTCTCCTGCTCCATTTCAACTTCCACATTCACATTCAACACTACATTCTCATCTTCTAAGACTAAGTCTTCGACTTCCACATTTTCTTCTCTCAGATTCTCTCCAACAAACCGTACGTCATGTTCCTCAGCCACAACAACGTTAATAACTGGCTCAGGTTCATTTGCTTCTTCTAGTAATGCTGGAAATTTGCCATACTTCTTTAATGGAAATTTTCCCAAAAATTTCTTCTTAGTAGTGGTTTGCACGTGGGTGACAGCAGTAAAGCAACTAGGACCCATTGACATTCATATGAGGTAGAAATGGCAGATGGTACAATCAAATTAGCTTCCAAGATTCTTGAAGGATGCGCCATATCCATTAAGAATCATTCCATTCCAATAAACCTTTTACCCATGACTCTTGCGGGATTTGATATAATCTTGGGTATCGACTGGTTATCCTATAACCAGGCCCACATTTCCTGCGACAAAAGATAATCGAAATCAAATAACCATCTGGCGAGATGCTCATCATTCATGGAGATCGAGACTAAGGGTTGCCTTAGAATGCATCTTTGCTTAAAGCATCCAAGTGTCTGAAGAGAAGATGTGTCATTTACATGCCACATGTGACTGTAGATACGCCAAAATCTAAGATAGAAGATATACCAGTCATCTCTGAATTCCCTAAAGTATTTCCAGAAGATCTACTTAGATTACCCCCAGAAAGGCAAGTCGAGTTCACAATCGACATATTGCCTAGGTCAGCTCCGATAACTAGAGCTCCATACCATTTGGTGCCAACTTAAATGAAAGAGTTAAAGGCGTAACTTGAAGAACTTCTTGAGAAAGGTTTTATATAACTTAGTTTATCCCCTTGGGGAGTGCCTAGTCTATTCGTTAAAAAGAAGGACAGTTCAATGCGGATTTGCATTGATTATCGTGAGCTGAATAAGATAACGATCAAGAATCGTTACTCCTTGCCAAGAATTGACGACTTATTCGATCAACTGCAAGGGGCAAGTTTCTTTTCCAAGATTGATCTTCAATCTGGTTATCATCAATTGAAGGTCAGGAGTGAAGATGTTCAAAAGTATGCCTTCAGAAACAGACACGGACATTATGAGTTCTTAGTTATGCCATTTGGACTCACTAATGCTCCAATAGCTTTCGTGGATCTCATGAATAAAGTCAGCAAACCTTATCTAGACAAGTTTGTCATTGTCTTTATAGATGACATACTTATCAACGATCACGAGAAACATCTTAGATGTATTCTTGATTTGCTAAAGCAAGAGAAGCTTTATGTGAAATTCTCTAAGTGTGAATTCTAGCTTAGAAAATTCCAGTTCTTAGGACACGTAATTAGTGAACGTGGAATCCAAGTGGATCCAGCTAAGATAGAGGCAATCATGAATTGGGAAGCACCCAAAACTCCTTCTGAAATTCGCATCTTTTTGGGATTGGCTGGTTATTATAGTAGGTTCATTGAGAACTTCTCGAGAATAGCCACTCCCCTAACTGCGTTGACACGTAAGAAAACCAAAATTGTTTGGGGGCTAAAATAGAAAGAATCCTTCGAGATTCTTAAACAGAAATTGAGTAATGCCCCGGTATTATCTTTACCCGATAGAATTGAAGACTTTGTAGTCTAATGTAATGCTTCGCACACAGGATTAGGGTGCGTGTTAATGCAAAGAGGCAAAGTAATTGCCTACGCATCACGACAACTTAAGGTGCATGAAAAGAATTACCCCACCCATGATTTGGAATTGAGTGCCGTTGTATTTGCACTAAAGTTATGGAGACATTACTTATATGGTACAAAATGTGTTATATACACAGATCATAAAAGATTTAAACATGCGAAAACGCCATTGGATGGAAATATTGAACTTGTTGTTGACGATTTGAGCTGTAAGGAAAAAATCAAACCAATTAGGGTTCATGCTAAAAGAATTGAACTACAAACATGTTTAAATGAGAAACTACTTGAGGTTCAAAATCAAGTCTTGATGGAAGCAAATGCTTATAACGAATCCTGAGATTTAATAATAGAACATGGATTGCTATCTTGGAGGACTCAGAGATCTAATTCTTCATGAATCACACAATTCCAAATATTTGGTTAAATTCAATAGAAACAGAGTTATCAGTGGTAAACCATTGGGCCGAGATTAAATTTTTAATTAGTTTAGGAGCATAAAGAAAGTTTTTGAGCTTACGGGGTGGAAAGGGTGGCGGTAAGGTTTGGGTGCCATGTCCAATGACTAGGTTGGCGGAGCTATTTCCAATAATAATGTTATGAGGAATGCTATTATTAAAAAAAGTATTGCAAATTACTTGAATTATTTGTCATGTTGCCTATTGCTCTAGTGTCCATGAAGAGACTCGGGCCCGGTTGGTTAAGAGACATGGTGTAGAGAACCTGCTCAATGTTAGTTGGTGTATAGGTCGTGTGATAGTACTGAGTGGGTCGCTACCTAGAAAACCCATTGCCGCCACCATTATTGTTCGGCTTGTAGGAACTTGTCTGGTATGGGCACGGTGGGCTAGCATCCTAGGTGTTCCATGGTGGCTGCGAGTTTGGCCAAGACTGGTTAGCGGCCCATGTTGGAGGTGTTTCTGACCTTTACCACGAGAGGTGTTTCTGCCTCTACTGTGACCATGATCGTCGCCCCGACCACGACCACACTCCTAGTCTGATCGGTATTCCAACGAGAGTCTGTAGGAGGTGGTGTGAAGTTCCGCTGAGTGTTGGCGTTTAGCGTGATTCCCGCGGTTTGCGCCATTTGGAGTGCTTGCTCAGCTTGTCGACTTTCAACGAGTATCAACTTCGACCTAGCCTCATAAAAAACTAGGAAGGGGGTCTTGTTGCTGCATGATAGTAGCAACGCTTTCGTATTGCTCAATTAAACCTGAAATCAGTTGAAGCACCAACATTTAATCTTGAAGAGTTTCCTCCAAGAAGCATATTGGCCTGTCTTCATCTCCAAAGTTATGGGGATGAGACTCTTGATGTTATAAACTGTTGAGGCCGTGTGTATTTTTCAGGATTCCATTGTAGTGAACAGAGAGGAATGTAACGGAGAGGGATATGGTGGCCGACGGCAATAAGATGGGCGGAGAGGAAGGCGACAACAGTTGAAGATTAAGGTTGAAAACCTAGTCTCTTGATACCATGATAGAAGGAGATATTGTTTGTAAATTGGATCCTTGATCCCTTTCTCTATTTCATTTGTATTTATATAACTTACGATCTCCTATTTTAGGGAGATTACAACTAACAGGGGAGATTACAACTAATGAATACATTGCTAAATATATTATCTATTATAGTAGTGAACACATTGATGTATGCTTATATACGTACATACACTATCTTATCATTATACCCGTCTACGGCTAAAGGGTGTTGGGGTCATGGTTGGGACATGAATGGAAGGTTGCACCACCCATTTGCATGATCCACCATGGTTTGCATGGATTAAACCATGGCAACCATAGTCCTTTCCATTTTTCAAGTAATCATTTCATTTTTTTTAGACAAAAATAAATTAAAATAAATAAGTGGATATTAGTTTGGGTCATGACAACACCCTTAGGGTAGTGGTATTAGATGGTGGATTTGAGCAGTGGCGGATCTAGAAAATCCGCCAAGCCGTAACGTTTTATAAAAAAGCCGTAACGAAATCGTAAAAACGTCAAATTTTTCCAAAATTTACACTAATTTTACACTACCGCCGAAACGTCAAGCCGTAGCGGAGGTTGCCCCTTCTTATATGCTAGGTCCGCCCCTAGATTTGAGGTGGGTGAATGACACTAACGTGGAGGGTCAAGGTAGTCATGAGGGTCATGACCACACCCTATAGCCATTATTTCTATTTTGTAGAGCGTTCGGTGAATCTAGCCTTGTTGAAAGCATCGGCTAAGTGTCGACTATGAAAATCACTAAACATAGTCTGTATTAGTCTCCTCTCATGTTTTACTTTGTCTCCATAAATTATACTCCATCCGTCCCATTAAATGTGTCTTATTTTGAATTTTCAAAGTCTTTATTTATAAACTTTGACTTAAATTATATATTTTTTTTGTGTTATATAAAACTTGATGAAAATTAACCCGATAAAAACACTTGTAAAACACTCTCAAATCATATAACTTTCATCAAGTATTATCTAACACAAACAAAATTATTTAAGGTCAAAGTTTATAAATAAAGACTTTGAAAATTTAAAATATGACACTTTTAATGGGACGGAGATAGTAATTACATAATCAACTAGTTTATATAAAAATATTATAAAGCTCATAGGTGTTAAACGTACGCTCCATGTACATAAGTACATCATTTATAGTACTTTTTGCCTTCTTCAAACATAATGAATTACTTAAAGTTTCTTCAAACATTATGAATTACTATTGGTATATTCTTGTCGTCATACAAACAACAAACCACGTTTAGCCGACAAACATTAATTTATTAATTAAACACTGGTAACATAATGCCGTGATATATTGTAGTAATTATGAGCTTAATATAAGATGCGTGACTTATTTTTTAATTGACTGGAGAAAGGTATAGAAACGTACCCAAGCTACTCAATGAAAAGAAATCAAACAGTTAAAGATATATGTTTCAAAACTGAGTCACTTATATTAAGGAATGTAAAATTTGATTTGATACTAGTTTAATTCGCTTTGTTTGATTCCTTAATGAAGTATGTGAAATAGGTTTTTTCTTGAAGTACAACACAAGTAATTTAAAGAAACCTTTTACAATGGAAAAATGTTAAATTATAATGTAAACTTTACTTGAAGATAATATGACATTTTTAATTTTAGTTACAATAAGAATTAAATATAAGAGAACCGACCACACAAGCATCCTGCCTAAATAAATAAATAAATAACAGAAAGAAAAAAAAGGATAAGCTCAAATTTGAGGTTTGAGGTTTGAACCGACCACACAGCATCCTGCCTAACTAAATTAAATAACTAATAGCCTTATATTAATTGTGTATCACAAGTGATGATTATCTATGCTCTTTGTTTATTAAGTAAATAACTAATAACAGCCAAATGGCACAAGATCTGTTGCCGCCTATGTTTCGTAACTTCATAGAGAAGATGATTACATAACTAGTAAATAAACCCATACTCCTCTATATACAATGTATCCTCGTCAATCAGGAACATTGTGCAGAACATGTCTTCATTTCTGTCCTGTTGTCCCCAATGTAGATAACCAACCTTGTGGCGATTTCACAAGAAATCTTGAATTGTTTCACAGTCTGCAATCTATTCTGCAGAGAATATTTCATGTTTTGATTACATGCATGCATATAGCTTAGCCATTTCGTCATAGACTCACGATGCTTGACCATTTCCTCATTTACTGGCCCTTAAAATCTAACAAAAGATGGTTGTTTCTGAAGTTGTTGACCAAAATGGTTACAACTTCATTCAAGTCAGTAAGGTTGCCCACATTGCCATAACATGCTTATGTCCTATTTTGTCATTATCCTCAGACACATTTAGGGGACTAGATTCTTATATGAATTCAAGTATTTGTGTTTATAAATACCAAGCTATGTTTCATAATGATTAACACATGCTTCTTTTTTGTTACATCTTAGACTTTGATTGACTTTAGAGCATGAAAATGAAAAGATCATCAGCATTGCCCCCAAAGAGATCCATTAGTTTACCAACTAGATTAAATCCCACTTCTCTTCGTGTGGAGACTGCGTTAAACACGTTACGAGAGTGGGAAATAAGGTCTTGTTCTTCATCCGAAACCCTAACAGCCGATACAATTCAAAGCGGTTTAGTTCGTTTATCAGAGGTGTATAGATGTGTGGAAGAGCTTGTTTACTCTTCCCAAATACAACATGGGGAGTTATTAGAAGATGCACTAGACCATTCGGTTAAACTACTTGATGCGTGTTGCATCATTAAGGATACACAACAGAAGATGAATGAACAAGCCTTATGCCTTCAGTTAAGCCTCCGCAGAAGAGGTGAAGAATCTCGGGTTCAAGATGAAATTTCATCCTACCTCAGGTTAAGGAAGAAGTTGAAGAAAGAGGCATCAAATTGCGTTCGATCGTTAAAACGATCAGAAAGAAAGTTTGGGGTTGTACCGTCTCTAAAAGAGTCCCATTTGAAAATGGAGGTGAAGGTTTTTAGAGAATTAAATTTAATGACATCTCGTGTGTTACGGTCCCTCTTGGTGTTCTTGTCATCACCAAGTAATATGATCAAGAACACACACGGTGGATGCTCCTTTGTGTCAAAATTGTGGCCAACAGAGAAGATGAAGATGAAGAAGATTGTGAGCGATGTGGGGAGTGTTGATGATGCTCTCTGTGGTGTTCTTCAGGGCTCGGAGGACATGACAATGGCACACAGGAAGTTGGAATATCTTGTAATTAGTCTAGGTAGTACACAGGCTGGAATAGATTTAATGTTTAGACGATTGATTAGATATCGAGTGTCAATCCTTAATGTACTAACCCCATAACTTAGCTATATGGATATATCTTAAACTTTATGTCATGACCCATAAATCTTTTTATTTGTCAATCATGTACATGAGAAAAAAGATGAAAAGTTATATTGTAGTGTATCTCTTAAATTATCAAACAAAGAAACAAACATAACAAATTAACTCTAACTCATAGCAAAGCTGTTCGTAGGGTTTGTAGAGGGTGAAATGAGGACAATCATTTCCTCTATAACAAGGGATAAGATGGTTGCTCTCAGTGAGACACCAACTTAAGAAAAACCATGGCTTTTGACTTATAAAATGTAGTAAACTAAATAATACACCTACCAATAACATACATAAAGCGATGATAGAAACTATATTATCAAACAAATGAAAGCAAGTAGAAATAAGCCAAAGAAGCCAAAGAAACTACTACAAACCCTTTAAAAGTATCTATACACAACCCTAAAAATTCTCTACGCCAAGACAAATGTAAGGTAAAGGTAAAGCGAAAGCAAAAATAGAATAAGGTAAAGAAAATGTAGGAAAAACTAAATGTAGGCAAAATCTAGGGTCCACTGAAAATCTAAGACAAATCTACTCTCTTATAAAAGTCTATAACCTTTATCCTATTGTACGTATTGGTGTCGTGATTTGTATTCTTCCCACGTGTACCATCTCAACCTTCCTTACCTTATCTTACCCGAAATACATGTTAACCATAACTTCTCACGGAGAACTTCATTTCATATCCTATTCAACCTTGTGTGTCCACAAATCAGGGCCGGACCTAGAGGCTTTTAAATCTAGGCAACGACCTAAGGCCTCCAAAAAATAGGGACTCAATTTAAAAAAAAAAATCGTTATATAGTATATGTGTATTATGAAGACAAAGTCTGCTGATACAAAGGTGTGCCAAAGTGAACCTTTGCTTGAAGACAAAGTCTGTTGAAGCAAAGGTCTGAAGATCCTCTGTTAACGAAGACAAAGTCTGTAGAAACTAAATGTCTGCTATGCCTTAACAGAGGTTAAAGCTCAACAGTTGATCAACAGATGTTATCAATGTAACAATACTTAGGCCAATAACAGATGTTAGGAGTTTGTTAGGTTGTTAGATGTGTGACAAATGGCAAATAACTGGTAATTCCGTACAATCTAATCACTATTTATATTTCTTAATCTCATGCATTTAGCGTAATTTAATTACGTAAATGTGTCGTTTATTAGATAAAAGTGTTAGGACAAGAAAACAATGCTAAAACATATGTTCGTTTTCGTCATATTTCGAAACCAGTCAAACAATGTCCTAAAAGTGTTGGTAGAAAGTGTTGCGCGCACTATTCACGGTTACACTATTCATGCCAGCAAAACCGTGAAAACAGAACGAAACACTGAAAAACGACACACAGATAACATAACATAGTCCATTCTTATAGAAAAATACTAATACGAAAACATATCTTGCAAAGACACAAGACTTTCCGGTATGACGCCCTCATTACTAAAATGTTCGTTTCGGCTAAAATATAACATTTTTAACGCTTCCGAATCCGTAATATAGCATTTTCGAGACTCCGGAATAATGACAAATGATAATAAATACATGAAAACAATATGAGAATATTAATGGGGTGTCCGAAACATAAACTATCGGTGCTACGACGCAATCCCCACAACTTGTCCGATTGACGAACCGCCAAGGATTTCATTATCCGATAGCCTCTTACACTAGTCTAGCGAACTAGTTAACCATATTTTGGCATCATAAGCACCCTAAATAAACGCCATGGTATCGATGGTAAATAAAAACCATAGCTCCCGATACTATATTTCACCTTTCGTGTATCACCCGATATCGAACTGATGAGCGAACTAGTGGTATTTTTACCATCCGAAACTAATACGAACTAGTCTAGTGAACTAGTTAATGTCACTTAACATCCTAAACAATTAATGACACCCTACTTTACCTAGTAAATATAGTTACCAAAATAATTGCACTTGACATGTTTTATATATATAAGTAAAAAATAATAATAATAATAATAATAATAATAATAATAATAATAATAAAATCACCATTTACATCACTAATATCGGCCAAGTAGGGCCCTACCACATCACCTACAATTTGTAAAAGTGGATGAAGATCTTTGTAGGAGTATGGTCATGGATTGCTTTGACTAATGTGGACATGTAAGTTATTATAATCACTAGTTTCACATCTCACGTACACTCCATCACTTTCAATATTTCAAAATCATCAATACATTCCCTTTTGTTCTCTCATTATTCCCTTTTGTTCTCTCATTTACGGCAGCCCCAACATACCAACAATCTCACCATTTTAATCTTATAACACCACATTTCAAGCATTTATAACTCACTACAAGGTGATCTAGCAAGGCTCAAGACATGGAAGCTTGATTTTGGAGCATTTATCATCCTTGAGGGCTTAGAGCATTCACATTCAATCCATCAAATTATACATACATTCCACTAAAAAACAACTCCTATATCAATATATTTCCACTAAAAACAAATACTTTTTCTCTCTCCTTCACTCACAACCATTTTCAATATATATTAAAAAAATTATACTGGATGAACAGTGTCCCCCCAAATATACAGATGAACAGTAACATTTTCTCTCTCCTCCACTCACAACCACTTTTTATACCCTTTATAATATAAAAACCTCTCCTCTCATTATTTGATGGATTGAATGTGAGTGCTCTTACATATCTTTATCTTCTCCACTACTTTCTTCCCTAGCCATTGTGCTAATAGTAAGATACTTCAACTCTTTTTTTTTAGTTTATCATGTTATGTTATTTATAAATGTACAAGTAAGAATTTCATCTTGAAACTCAAAATATATATAATCTAAACCACAAAATTAACATGTTAAACATAACCAAATATATATTATTTGTGTTGATCTTGATGTTTGTGGTAGTGTAGATTATGTTAGATAATGTGATCTTGCCATATTATGTAAAAAAAAAAAAATACAATCTAAACATGAATATGTTTAGATTAAGCAAGATCACCATCTTAAACTTCATGAACTTCATATGTAAAAAAAAAAGTGATTTTAAATATGTATAAAGTCATTAATGAACTTAAAAGTATGACTTTTAAAATAGTGAACTTGAGATATAACCTAAACTAGGTTATATAAAAATATGGAACTTGTGGATGAACCTAAAAATATATTTATTTTTAGTGGTTTTAGAAAATATATATATAAGCAAGTTATACAAAACACAAAAGAATGAAAAAGGGATGATCACAAGAATATAAATATTTTTAGAAAACTTGTTAAATATATATAAACAAGTTCATGAAGATTTGAAGATGGTTATGTGGATACCATGCTTAAGAGTTGCGTTTTGGAACTTGTTATGAATTAGTGATGATTTGAAAAGTGATTTGATGATTTAAACGCGTTTTGAAAACGTGGGAAAACGTCATAGTTTAGGGGAAATTATGGCAAATTTTTCTAAAAATCTAATCGCAATTAAAAATGGGGTTAAAGGGTGATTAACAAAGTTAAACGCAATTAGTGCTCTTAAAACGTCATTATGGAAGCTTTGATGAGAATAGTTAAGCCTCAAATATTCAAGAGTTCTTATGAGCTTAAACATATATTTTCACAAAAATAAAATGGTGAAAATAATAATAATGTATAAATATAATTTTTGACAAAAATTATATATTTTGAAAACTCACCAAGTATATGCATTATGTGCTATGTGTATGTACATAGATACCTTTAGGGTGATCAAAATAATACACTCATAATTACAAGAAATACTTGTATGTAACAAGTATAAAAAGACGTAAAAAATACATATACATGTTTCCTACATATTCCAAAGAAATGCTATTAATACGGACAAATAAACGAAATGGAAATACATAACACTTGATGATGACAAATTGGGCGTATCGACATCGTGAACAACTTACTATAAAGTCGAGTCTAAAATAACATATTTTATACGTTAAAATGAGCACATATATAAGTGACCGATAACAAGAATCCGGAAAGTCGAAAACTATAAAAATTACCAAGTATTTTTCATAGGAAAAATGAACTTATTTAAAGTTTACTCCTTGGTAACATTTTGGTAAAAATTGCAAATTCCTTAAGATAGAATTGGGTCTATCAAAGCTAGTAATGGGCTAGGCCCAAATTCCTTAATACTTGGGCTAGGGCCCAATGGCAATATAACATGGGCTTGGCCCAATAACAATAAAACATGGGTTAGGCCCAATAACAATAAAACATGGGTTAGGCCCAATAACATAGATAACATGGGCTCGGCCCAATGACATGGGCTCGGCCCAATGACATGAGCAAAGGCTTAATGACATGCGTGCACTGCACGAGGACATGTGAAGAACGAAGCCCGTACACACATAAGTCAATACACATAAAATACATGAATACGCTTATGAATTCAATACGTATAGAATATATGTATATACATAACAATCGAGCGAGTAAACTATCAACGCTCTAAAATACAAAGTTGTTCCAAAGATGACAAACGAGAACATAATAAAGAATTCAAGATGAACAACTTGTACGAGATTCGAAAGACCAAGTGTCTAACGAGATTAGTACACATGTAGGTTATTGACACGTACGGACGCTCACTTCGATATCATAATACACGGAACGCAAACTTGTGAGTTCATGTCCCTCCTTTCACTGATTTCAATGTTTTGTTTTCAAAAACATCGAGGGGAAATACATGCTAAAACTATTGGTATGTTAGTTACGGAGTAGTAGATAACATGATCAATGTGCATAGGTAGGATGATAACATTAGTAACCATTAATCACTTAGTGACCAAGGTGCAAAAGGTGTAGATCTATTGGGCTTGAGGCACGCCCCATTCCTAGTTGTTAACCGTGGAGTGCTTTTGTGATCCCAAATGATAACAAAGTGTTCTCGGTTTGGTTATTTACTTATGGTACATTATGTCAGGGGCTCGCTACCCACTGATAGATCCTTAACAGACTCCATGAATGAATCAGAACATACCATGATTACAAGATTTCATTTTCATGAATACTACTGTTGGATCGATGTGTGACCCTAACGAGTCAATCAGAAGAGTTTACGATCTATTTCAAAGGCGGAATCAGAGAAATAGACATGTAACAGCTTGATTCCTCTTAATTATCCTCTTATTATTGATTCCAAAGCTTTTACAGATCGTTTGACAAATCGGCAGCACCTCGGCTTTGAATCGGAAAAGTTACAAATGAACTAGCAACATATCTATTTATAGTTGAAGTAATTTCGCTTGAAAGTGGCATGACCATTTCAAACGAAATCACATTGTCTAATTTCGCTTGAAATGGTCAGTGGCCATTTCATGCGAAACTACCCACTTTCACACAAAACCTAGTTTCTAACCTGTTGAGCACTGATTTATCCTATCTAGACATAAGACTCGATAAATACGAAGTTAACAGACATTTATGCACCAACAGACTCCCCCTTGGATGTTGACGAAGTCTTCAGCGTCAAATCTTAAGTCTTTAGTCTTTGTCTATCTTCACACTCTGTCCAATTTGTCTGACACTGTAAGCATCCTTAAATCTCTATCTTCAAAACTCTTCATACTCCCCTTTGAGTGTTGATCCAGAATGTAGACTCCCCCTTTGAATATGCTGGAGTTAAACTTCTGGTACAAACTTTACATTTTCTTTGCCATGGGGATCTTTTTTCCTGCTTCTCAAGAATATAACATTACAATCTATTGACTTTCACAACTATTCTTGTTTTTATCAGTTTTAATAATCCACTTAAGTATCCAGGTCCAAATTAATGATCCTGAGTACTCAATTTATCTACCAAATCCAACTTAATAACCTTGGTTGATTCAAGATAACACACAACTGACTTTTGTTCAACATTTTTCAAAACATTTTAAAAAAATTCAAGTTTCAACATAATGAACTTGTTTTGACTTTCTAATTTCACAAGTTTTAACAAGATAAGCTCACAACCCATCTGTCCAGCTCAGAAACTTCCTGCATCTGCTTCATACTTCGAATATGAAGATCAGCTTTCCACTTTGGTTTGTCGGAAAATAAAGCAGAAATGTAAAATCTTTTTGGATTTTGAATAAAGTTTCTAAACTAGAATACTAAAACAGAAATAAAATGCAGTAAAAGTAAACTATTTACAAACTTATTTTTGGTGAGCGTGTTAGGGAATCATATCAGCTATTCGACAAGTCACAAGTATCGTTAAGCTTTGATTTCATACTCAGAATTAAACAATTCACTTAGATTGTCGATATACTGATCCACTTAAATTCTCACACAAATTTCAATCTGTCTAGGATACGAATTAGTTGTATTAAGGACTTAAACTCATTGATGTGTTCCACCTCTTGAATATACTCCCGTATCCAAATCCTAATATTCAGTCTTACAGGTGAGTATACCACAGATGATATCTGTAAGGGGTTAAATGCGAGGGCCGTGAGAGCTCAGGTCAGAACTTCCGTTCAGCAAAGAGATGACCGCTTCGACTTTAGGTATGTCCCCTTTAGAGGATCTTTTTTTACAACAGCACATGATTATCATTTTGCAATATTTCATCATTTTTTATGCTGAGGGAGATGCTATGTTTCAAGCAAGCGTAAAGTATTCTCCGGGGACTAGGCCATTGCTTCCGCAAAATCAGAAGTCCCGGGATAATACCCCAGATATCACTGAGTATAAAGACCTAGTATCTCAGAAAAAGGGATCTTTCAAACAAGATTTCAGGGGTTACCTATATATCCAAGTAGTGTTGCCCACGGAATAAGTAAGTAAAGATTTTAGGTTTATATCTCGAACAAACCTACTAAATGTGCAAAAACCTATCGGCACATCATCAGCAAGACTGTTTAAGACTGTTTAAACTTTACATATCTTTAGCATACCGTAACTGTCAAGCCAATGTACTATCAATTTCACTTTTTACACAAGCTCTTTTCTGGTTTTCTATTGTTTTTGTATTTTGAAAATATCTCATTTTTTGGATTTTTGAAATTTTTTATTGTTTTTGTATTTTCTGAAAATATTACCCTATACTCCCCCTAAATACCAAAACAAGTAAAAAATCGACAAACCATTGCAGATTACTTCTCAACATCATCTACAGTGGTATAAACAATCAGAACTTCCCCTGACAACAAACTATTTTCACATTATGATTTCAAAACACTTAAATTTGTTTTAATCAAAATGGTTTTTCCAGAAAATTAGTTTTGTGTGTCCTTTCACAATCATGGGGTTTCATCACATTGTTTTCTTAATCTCTTGAAAAAATTAACACTTTAAGGTTTATCAACAAAGTCACTTGCAGAAAAAATAAATCAAGTACAACTTAATGTCCTAGATAAATCTTGTAAATCGAAATATCACAAACGTGAATTTCTCAAGAAAAATGCCGATACCTGCTCCACACTTACCAACCTGGAAGCTCCGGCAAGTCAGGGTTTTTATTTGAAAAGATCTACCCAAGCCTGACCATTCTTGGGGTTGACAGTTTTTACCTCAATTTTTGGCTCCTCTGACTTTGACGGGTCAGAATCATTGTCAGGAAATAGCTCTTTTGCTTCCATAGAAACAAAATCATTGCTAGAAAATGACTCTTTTGTTTTCTCAGAAACAAATTCATCGCCATTCTCTATTGGAACCCAATCCTTACAATGTTTAACCTTTCCTGTAGGATCGTGAAACGACCTAACGAGTCGATCAGAAGAGTGCTCAGACCGAATCAGAGGTGGAATTCATTGATTCGGTCTTCGTTTAGCTTGGATTCACTATTAAATGTCTTGTTTATTGATCTTGAAAGAATTTACAACACAGAGAAACTTCGACAGGGCTTCGCCGTCGGAATCTAGAATGTTACAAATGATTAAAGTTTGAAGGGTATTTATAGGAATGAACCCCTGACCGTTTGAAGATGGCATGACATGTTTCAAACGGTCACCCCTTCAAACGATGACCTCTTCAAACGATCAGCCATGTTCAAACGGTTACATGCTCAAATGACCAACCTTCTAATTTGTCTTATATGAACATTTAATTTCATGTATGTGCAATAATGATGATATCATGCTTGATAAGATCCGCAACGCAACCTAGACTTGATATAAGACGAAGTCGACAGATGTATGCACCAACATTTCCAAATTTATCAACCTATGACGTGCATGACCTTTCACAATCTTTGTTATACTTAAAAACTTTGATAAAGACTTTTTCGGAAAAATTAACTTTCTTTGATCTTTCATTAGTTTGATTAGTTAATTTTTCTTTCTTTATCACCCCTTTTGTCCTCAGATTTTTATCTGATGAGTTCATTTTGCTTGACTGAACCTTTTTTGTTGAGCAGATCGATTCGTCAGAACTTTTATCTGATTTACCAATTGTACCCGAGGACAAAATCTTTTCGAGATACTCTCTTGCTTTCTTTCTTTTCTTTCTCAGTTTGTCTTTCTGCCCTTGTGAAAGTTTCACTTTCTGTTCTTTCACTTTCTGTTCTTTTGGCTTTTCAGCATTTTTGACTGAGTTCTTCACCAATTTCTGAGATTCAGCCCTCGATTTTCTCTTTGATCTCATTGAGCAATCTTTGGCAATGTGACCTCTGATTTGACATTCATAGCACCTTCTCGTTTCAAATATCTAACTTTGGCAGTTTACAACAATGTGTCCTTCAAAACCACATTTGTAACACACTCTGTTATCATACCATTCACCCTCTTCTAACCACACACTCAGATCATAACATTGATTTGCTTTGTGGTAGTCATTTCTCCTCTTGTATCCTTGATTTGACTTTTGAGCACTGTGGTCAAACCTGCACCATTTATTACCAACTTTTTGTGAGTTTTGATTTTCAATTTTTTGTGATTTTTGATTGGATGATTGAACTGATAATCTTTTATTTTTGTTTTGAAAATTTTTCGAATTTATAACATTTTGTTTTTGTTCTACATTCTTCTTAACAAGTTTTTGCTTTGAGCATTCACCTATTTCAGTAGAATGTAAAACAGTATCTTTAAATTTTTCTTTTAAATCCAAAAATATTTTTCTTTTCTCATTTTCATCATCAGTTTTCTCATCACAATCTTCAATTATGACTTTGTCATAATTTGTGACATCATCACTTATTGGAACTGAATTGATCGGTTTTGGACATACAAGATCTGGTATTGATGACGAAGTCACAAAACCGTTCAATTTCTTTTCTAAAACATCAATTTTATTTTTATCGCATTCAACTACTTTTTCAAGTTGAATAATTTTCTCAAGATGAGAATTTATTTCCTTTTGTTTTTCAATATTATTTTTACCAAAAATAGATTTTTCATTTTCTAAAATTTTTATTTGACTTTGAAAATATTTTTCACTTTTTAATTTTTCATTTTCAACAAATGTTATTTTATTTTGAAATTCTTTTTCTTTTAAATTTTTATTTTCCAATGTCAAACTTTCCACATCTTTCAAGAGTTTAACATTGTCTGCTTTAGATTTTTCACACTTTGGGCACACAACTTCACATTTTGAAGTTTCATCCTTCTTGGATTCTTCATTCTTTGACATTCCCTCTGTCTCCGTCTTGCATGTTCCTGCAAGAAAAATTTTAACAATATTAACAGGATTCAAATTTTCATCCAAAAAACAACCTCTCTTGAAATTATATTTCATCATATTTCTTGCACTAAGACCTTTTCTAATTCTTTTGATTATTTCAAGAATCACATCCAAACTTATATTTTCTAAGTTCTTTTCTATTTCATTTATCAAATCTTTCTTTTTCTTTTCATTCTCAGAATTATGTGTTCTAAGCTCTCTGATGAAATCATTTGGATTAAATTTTGAGAATCTAGAATCCTTTTTTAGTTTACCCAAAAACTCATCCCACTCTAAAGGTAAGGCATCTGCAAATTTAGATATCTTTTCAGCATCTGACATCTTTGTCCCATACCTTTTCAAATTGTCAAGTAATTCATTATACCGCTTTTCCAACTCACTAAATTTTTCATATTTCTTACACAAAAAATATTCAGATCTTATAATCCAAACATCCTTTTTCTCATCTTCTTTCATGTGATCCCAATACATATCAAACCATTCATTAATTTTTTCAAGTTTAACATTTTCCTTTTCATCAAACATTTTGACCAAATGTTAAAACAATCTAATTTGAAGTGAATTGACACTTTCACACGAAATAACAACTTTCAAACGAAATCAGTTCAAACGAAATATGAACTCAAACGAAATTACTTCAAGCGAAATCACTTCAAACGAATTCACTTCAAGCGGAATTAAGTTTTCACACGAAATACTCCTCTCACATGAAATCAGTGTTTTTCAAACGAAATCACCAAACGGAATCTAATTTCGTGCGGAATTAGATTTGATTCAAACGGAATCAAGTCACTTTGAAACGAAATAACTAATTTCGTGTGAACTCTCAAACGGAATATGATTTCGTGTGAAATCAGCAACAGTTTCAAACGGAATTAGTGATTTCGTGTGAAACCAACAGCAGTTTCAAACGAAATTAACCACAAAAAGTAATTCCGTGTGAAATTACAAGTGCTATTTCGAGCGGAATTATGATGTCATCATCAAATCGGCCACCATTTTGTCAAATTGATCCGGTTTTAGTTCGAATTTTGGTCCAATTATTTCAAGGATTCTTTAAAACAGTGTTTTACATGATATATGTGAAATTCAGTCAATTTTGTCCGTTAAATCCTGTTTAATTTTGAAAAGAAGGAGTAGAAGTTATGAAAACAAGCTGAATTGGTATAAACTCTTCTTCCTGAGCTCTGATACCACTTGTTGGATCGATGTGTGCCCCTAACGAGTCAATCAGAAGAGTTTACGATCTATTTCAAAGGCGGAATCAGAGAAATAGACGTGTAACAGCTTGATTCCTCTTAATTATCCTCTTATTATTGATTCCAAAGCTTTTACAGATCATTTGACAAATCGGCAGCACCTCGGCTTTGAATCGGAAAAGTTACAAATGAACTAGCAACATATCTATTTATAGTTGAAGTAATTTCGTTTGAAAGTGGCATGACCATTTCAAACGAAATCACATTGTCTAATTTCGCTTGAAATGGTCAGTGGCCATTTCAGGCGAAATTACCCACTTTCACACAAAACCTAGTTTCTAACCTGCTGAGCACTGATTTATCCTATCTAGACATAAGACTCGATAAAGACGAAGTTAACAGACATTTATGCACCAACAACTACGATTACAAGATTTCATTTTCATGATTACTACGATACCAAGATTTCATTTTCATGAATACTTCGATTACACGATTTCATATTCATGAATGTTATGATTACAAGATTTCATTTTCATGAATACTACGATTACAAGATCTCATTTTCATGAATACTATGATTACAAGATTTCATTTTCATGAATACTACGATTACATATGATAACAAAAACTGCATGAACTCGCTCAACTTTTGTTGACTTTTAAAACTACATGTATTTCAGGAAACAAGTCTTGAGCCGGTGATATACATGATTGGATGCAATGATTACCTTTCTTACGTCACACGCAACACGCTTCCGCAACTAGCAGGGTGTGACAGATTAGTATCAGAGCTCCGATTGTAGTGAACCGGGAACAAACTTTTATAAAGTTTGGTCTACAATCACCAAGGGCTCTCACATGAAAACAAAGTTGATAACATTACAAAGATGATTTCAAAAAGTATGACAAAATGACAAAAGGTTTTCATTGTGTCACTATAACATGAGGATCTATCCCGCGGGCTCAATCATAAGTAACTGATATGGTTCAATACATGTTTAGTCTATAAGGAATAGACTTGAAAACACTAAGGCTTACATGTGAAACATGAGAACAAAAACATCATGAGATTTAGTGATTAATTATATATATATATAATATATTTATATATGTGTTGTATGGAATATTTGCCATGAATGAAAATACCTTTGACTATGAATTCTATTATTACACTTAACTCACTCGATGAGAATGACGACCTCACGTCTACTACGAAGCTTTTGGCGGAAGTGGTCCCTAATCGAGACCCTAAAGCATTGATTCCGTGGAAGATGGTTGCTTCCCTCGGGTAGTATATGTCTAGCTTCGGTTGTGACGACGAGGCGGAGGTGGCAGCCTTGGACAACAACTCTACTAGTGGGAAGAGGTCCCTGAGATTCATAAAGGTCATGATTGATTACATTCTTGTTAAGGCAAGGAAGATGAGGTACTCATCTTGAAGGTGCCCCTCCAGTGGTTATTATTACGAATTCTTTTTAGACTAACGTTGTGCCCTTTCACGAATAATGACAAGGGGCATTGGCACGTGGACTAGCACGAAGGTCCCTTCTATGTTGAAGGTATGTAGACAATAGACTCCTCTCTCTGACTGATCGTCTGCTTTGAACGAGAGATACTGGGGTGACCATGCAAGACAATTTATTATTACGGGGGCCCACGTAATAACAACTTGTAGTGCATGGGAATCCTGGTGGGCTCTGCGGGTCAAACCAAGAGATCACTATCCATCAAAGGTCTTAAGTTGTTCAAATTTCTATCTAGTAGAACATTAACCGGAATGGTTACTATAATACTCTACGATACAGGAAGACTACACGTATTGTTTGCACTTAAAATTCGATCTATAACACGAGTCGTCTGAGACTAGTCATCGAAAGCAAACAAAACTCGTTAGCCACTCATGGAGGATTTTTCCTCAACATTCTCGAAATTCTTGTACATGGGCTGGTTCTTTGGTGTCTATGACACCTTACCTTATCTTAGTTATCGGAGATGATTACATTAAACTCTGTGGTTTGATATTTGTCTTATTCCAAGGGATACTATGGCATGAGCCAAGCTACAACCCCTTCATTGTATTATTCGACATCTATGGAAATTATAACAATTTTGTCGAAGCTCGTGGAGCTCAAGGAGTATCAACGTATTCGTCACACGGGCTAGTACGGTGAAGGATTTTTCCTACTTTGGGCGATCGAGATCCAGGAAGTATGGGATACACGTTGTAAAAATTGACGACGACCGTTTGGTTTCTCCTCAACGAATTACTTCTTTTCCCATTTAGGCACATGGCTAATACACTCAAGAGGTACTATGCATTTTGGAATGCATTTATTCATGAATATCATTGTTCAAACATACCGGAGCAACGCTGTCTTGAGATTTCCATGACCAATCACATTCTTAATTCTTAGGCGCATGATAGGCTATATCTGTCCAAATAAAAGCCTAGACCCAATGATACTATATATCGGAAACAACGTGGCGTCGACAAGAAAATCTACGCCTAGAAGAGGGTTAGTTAATGAGCACCCTACTATTAAAGTTGAACTAGAGGTCATATGGAACAACATGAGGTTGTCGAGTCGACACTAGTGATGGTACTGATGGTACCGGTAGTTCAAGTGGTTCAAATCCCGATGGGACGAGAATGAGTGGCAATGCCACACTTGGAGATGCAATCACACCAGATTTTAATCCTAAGGCTTTTCCGGATTATAAGCCGCGAGACCTCATTGATACAGAAGGTGCGGTGAGTTCTATCCGCTAGATAAAGACAAGGAAGTCAGTTAACCTTGCTAATAAATGTACTCCTAAGTAAACGTTTTGGTAAACGAATAGCCTTCTGTTGAATGAGGCATTAACTTGGTGGAATCTCCAAGTGCAAACTATAGGGAGTAATACAACAAAGAGGTTATTGTGGGAAGAACTCAAGAATCTTAAGCGAGAAGAGTATTGCTCGCTAGTGGAAAAATTCCAAGTTTGGGAACCGAGCTCTAGAACTCGATCATGATTAGAGCAAATGTTGTTAGTTACCCCGACGCCTCTACAATCTGTCAAGGATTGATTGCATATTGGATAACACTCGAATCTAAACGCACTGAGCGCTACATTTGGGGTTTAGCCCTGAGATCCGAATCATGATCACATCATGTCACCCTACCTAGATTTATTTTCAAGTAACTCTCTCAGTTAGTCTCACCAAGGATGTGGTGAGGATGGGGGACTGCCTAAGGAGGGTGTTAAGAGAAAGAGAAATCCCGTGACAAGCAAAGCGAAGGCGATTACTACCATAATCGATGCTCGCATTAAGAAGTATGCTAATAACTTGTCAAAATTCGGAATGAGATAGGTGAAACTTTCATCATGAGGGCACTTGCAAAAGTGACAAGAGTAGCAGCGTGGTAAGACTTGGCACAAAACAGAAACTAAGGAGTTAGCTATATGGTTTTTACTGTGGCAAGGAGGTCACTACGAGCATGGATGATTAAGGATGAATCAAGCTAGTGAGTAAGCAAGTCTAGGGGTATGCTCTACTCTACAACCATCATGTATCAATTCTTTGGATACCAACGTCGGCTTAACTTAGTGTCTTTAGATACTAAGCATATACTCGGATTAGAGTCATGTAGGTTAAACATGTCTTGCTCTATCAAGTTAGCTAATGAGGAATTAGCAAAGTCATGTGAAGTCATTAAGGGTCACCGATACGTTCCTATCAACCGACCCGTTGCAACCGCGTTGTTTAACACCAGTGTCGGTATTAGCTTCATCCCCATAAAATTCAAAGTATGCTTGGCCGAGTCAAGTAAACAAGTCGTCCTCCCATTCAATAGGATTGACCAATGGTAAATTAGTCAAGTCAGGAAAGACATCAAAGGATGCACACTCGAACTTGGAGCACGAAAATTCAGTAACGACTTTTCACTCATTCAATTAGGTTGCTACGACTTAACTTCTGGCATAGACTGGTTGGCCGACAACCGAGCAGAAGTAGTTGTGCTGCGAATACTATTATTCTTCTTCCCCCTGTCTATTGAGATAACATCTTTTGGTGCACGGAGAGAAACACGACACACGGCTGCTGACCAACAACTGTATGAAGGCTCGGAAGAGTGAGAATAGGATGCATCGCCTTTCTTGTCCATGTGGTCGACAAGAAGGCCGAGTAGCGCAAGGTGGAGGACATCCCTATGGTAAGGGAATACCCTGAAGTCTTTCCAGAAGACTTGGCGGGACTACCTCCGCAGCGACAAGTCGAATTCAGTATCGATCTTGTGCCAGGAGCTGCACCGGTGGCGAAAGCTTCATATAGACTCGCACCCTCGGAGATGCAGGAATTATCTACTCAGCTTCAGGAATTGTTTGACAAAGGATTCAATAGACCGAGTTTCTCACCTTGGGGAGCTCCGGTGCTATTTGTCAAGAAGAAAGACGGAACCTTTCGGATGTGTATAGATTACCGAGAACTGAACAAGTTAACCATAAAGAACCGGTATCCTTTACCAAGGATTGATGACTTGTTCGATCAGTTACAAGGTTCTAGCTTCTATTCCAAAATTGATGTAAGATCCGGACACCATCAGCTGAGGATCCAAGAGGAAAGCATTCCTATGACAGCGTTCAGGACTCGCTATGGGCATTACGAGTTCCTTGTTATGCCTTTCGGCCTAACAAACTCTCCCACTGTATTCATGGATTTGATGAATCGGGTATGTAAGCCATATCTCGACAAGTTCGTGATCGTATTCTTTGATGACATTTTAATATACTCACGAACCAAGGCGGAACATGAACAACACTTGAGAACTATTCTGGAGCTACTTAAGAAAGAACAATTGTATGCCAAATTCTCAAAATGCGAATTTTGGATTCACGAGGTCCAATTTCTCGGTCACGTTGTGAATGAGAATGGAATACATATGGACCCAGCTAAGATAGAAGCCATAAAGAACTGAAACGCTCCCAAGACCCCAACGGAAGTAAGACAATTTCTAGGCTTAGCGGGATACTATCATAGATTCATTGAGAATTTCTCTAAAATTGCTCAACCGCTAACCTCGCTCACTCAAAAGGATAGAAAGTTCGATTGGGGTGAAAAACAAGAAACGGCATTCCAATTACTTAAAGCTAAACTATGCCAAGCGCCAGTCTTATCACTCCCTGACCGTACCGATGAACTTCGTGGCGTACTGTGATACAACGCGTCAAGGCTTGGGCTGCTTGTTAATGCAACGTGAAAAAGTCATCGCGTACGCGTCGCGACAGTTAAGAGTTCATGAAAAGAACTATACCACTCATGACCTGGAATTAGGTGCAGTGGTATTTGCTTTAAAGATTTGGTGCCATTATCTTTATGGTACTAAGTGTACCATATTCACAGACCATAAAAGTCTTCAACATATATTCAATCAAAAAGAATTAAACATGTGCCAGCGGCGATGGGTAGAATTGTTGAATGACTACGACTGTGAAATCAAGTACCATCCGGCCAAAGTAAATGTTGTGGCGGATGCTTTGAGCCGGAAAGAGCAAGTCAAAACTTTACGAGTACGAGCTTTAGAGTTAACCATTCAGATGAACTTCACTACTCGTGTGCATGATGCACAACTAGAAGCTCTAAAGCCGGAGAACATTCAAGTAGAATCCTTGCGAGGATTAGAGAAACAACTAGAAGAGATCAAAGATGGCACAAGGTACTTCATGGGAAGAATCTGGATTCCTTACTTTGGCGGATTGCGAGACATAGTGTTGGATGAGACACATAAGTCAAAATATTCAATACATCCTGGATCTGATAAGATGTATCAGGACGTAAAGGAATATTACTGGTGGCCTAATCTCAAAGGAGATATTGCGACCTACGTTGGGAAATGCCTAACTTGTGAAGAGGTCAAGGCCGAGTATCAAAAGCCATCTGGACTATTACAACAACCCGAGATTCCCGTTTGGAAATGGGAACATATATCAATGGATTTCATTACAGGACTCCCACGGACCTCTCGAGGTCATGACATGATTTGGGTTATCGTCGATCGATTAACCAAGTCAGCTCACTTCTTGCCAATTCACGAGAAAGACAGTACAGAGAAGTTAGCTGAGCTTTATCTCAAAGAAAAAATAGCACGTCAAGGAGTACCTATTTCAATAATCTCGGATCGTGATGGTCGCTTTGTGTCAAGAATATGGCAATCATTTCAGGAATCGCTTGGATCTCGTTTGGATCTAAGCACATCATTTCATCCGCAAACCGATGGACAAAGCGAACGAACCATCCAAACGTTGGAGGACATGCTTCGCGCCTGTGTGATGGATTTGGGCGGAAACTGGGATACTCATTTACCACTGGTGGAGTTTTCCTATAATAACATTTATCACACAAGCATCAAAGCCGCCCCATACGAAGTACTATACGGACGGAAGTGCCGATCACCGCTGTGTTGGGCGGACGTCGGAGACAAACAACTCATTGGCCCTGAACTAGTCCAGGAGACTACTGATAAGATAGCAAAGATACGAGACCGTATCAAAGTGGCTCGTGATAGACAGAAGAGCTACGCGGACTGAGGACACAAACCATTATCCTTCGAGGTTGGAGACAAAGTTTTACTAAAAGTATCGCCTTAGAAAGACGTAGCTAGATTCGGGAAATGTGGAAAACTAAACCCGAGTTACATTGGACCTTTTGGGATTCTAGAAAAGGTCGGTACCGTCGCGTACAAGTTAAAACTGACAGAAGAACTCAATAATGTACATGCCATATTTCATGTGTCGGACCTCAAGAAAAGCACAATCAACGAAACAATTATCATCCCAGCGGATGGAATTCACGAAGACGACAAGCTCCAGTTTACCAAAGAACCTGTTGAGGTTATGGACTAGAAACTCCATAAGACAAGGAGAAGTCGTATTAAACTAGTAAAGATCCGCTGGAACTACGTCACAGAACCGAGTATAAATTGGAACGTGAAGATCAAACCAAGAAAGTATCCCCACCTGTTTGAGAAGACTCCTGCAAAGGATAACTCAACGTGAATTTCGGGACGAAATTCTTTTAACAGGGGGAGAATGTGACAAATGGCAAATAACTGGTAATTCCGTACAATCTAATCACTATTTATATTTCTTAATCTCATGCATTTAGCGAAATTTAATTACGTAAATGTGTTGTTTATTAGATAAAAGTGTTAGAACAAGAAAACAATGCTAAAACATATGTTCGTTTTCGTCGTATTTCGAAACCAGTCAAACAATGTCCTAAAAGTGTTGGTAAAAAGTGTTGCGCGCACTATTCACGGTTACACTATTCATGCCAGCAAAACCGTGAAAACAGAACGAAACACTGAAAAACGACACACAGATAACATAACTGAGTCCATTCTTATAGGAAAATACTAATACGAAAACATATCTTGCAAAGATACAAGACTTTCCGGTATGACGCCCTCATTACTAAAATGTCCGTTTCGGCTAAAATATAACATTTTTAACACCTCCGAATCCGTAATATAGCATTTTTGAGACTCCGGAATAATGACAAATGATAATAAATACATGAAAACAATATGAGAATATTAATGGGGTGTTCGAAACATAAACTATCGGTGCTACGACGCAATCCCCACAACTTGTCTGATTGACGAACCGCCAAGGATTTCATTATCCGATAGCCTCTTACACTAGTCTAGCGAACTAGTTAACCATATTTTGGCATCATAAGCACCCTAAATAAACGCCATGGTATCGATGGTAAATAAAAACCATAGCTCCCGGTACTATATTTCACCTTTCGTATATCACCGATATCGAACCAATGAGCGAACTAGTGGTATTTTTACCATCCGAAACTAATACCAACTAGTCTAGTGAACTAGTTAATGTCACTTAACATCCTAAACAATTAATGACACCCTACTTTACCTAGTAAATATAGTTACCAAAATAATTGCACTTGACATGTTTTATATATATAAGTAAAAAAATAATAATAAAATCACCATTTACATCACTAATATCGGCCAAGTAGAGCCCTACCACATCACCTACAATTTGTAAAAGTGGATGAAGATCTTTGTAGGAGTATGGTCATGGATTGCTTTGACTAATGTGGACATGTAAGTGATTATAATCACTAGTCTCACATCTCACGTACACTCCATCACTTTCAATATTTCAAAATCATCAATACATTCCCTTTTGTTCCCTCATTTACGGCAGCCCCAACATACCAACAATCTCACCATTTTAATCTTATAACACCACATTTCAAGCATTTATAACTCACTACAAGGTGGAAGCTTGATTTTGGAGCATTTATCATCCTTGAGTGCTTACAAATCTTTATCTTCTCCACTAGTTTCTTCCCTAGCCATTGTGCTAGTAGTAAGATACTTAAACTCTTTTTTTTTTTTTTTTAATTTATCATGTTATGTTATTTATAAATGTACAAGTAAGAATTTCATCTTGAAACTCAAAATATATATAATCTAAACCACAAAATTAACATGTTAAACATAACCAAATATATATTATTTGTGTTGATCTTGATGTTTGTGGTAGTGTAGATTATGTTAGATAATGTGATCTTGCCATATTATGTAAAAAAAATACAATCTAAACATGAATATGTTTAGATTAACCAAGATCACCATCTTAAACTTCATGAACTTCATATGTAAAAAAAAAAAGTGATTTTAAATATGTATAAAGTCATTAATGAACTTAAATGTATGACTTTTAAAATAGTGAACTTGAGATATAACCTAAACTAGGTTATATAAAAATATGGAACTTGTGGATGAACCTAAAAATATATTTATTTTTAGTGGTTTTAGAAAATATATATATAAGCAAGTTATACAAAACAATGAAAAAGGGATGATCACAAGAATATAAATATTTTTAGAAAACTTGTTAAATATATATAAACAAGTTCATGAAGATTTGAAGATGGTTATGTGGATACCATGCTTAAGAGTTGCGTTTTGGAACTTGTTATGAATTAATGATGATTTGAAAATTGATTTGATGATTTAAACGCGTTTTGAAAACGTGGGAAAACGTCATAGTTTGGGGGAACTCTGGCAAGTTTTTCTAAAAATCTAATCGCAATTAAAAATGGGGTTAAAGGGTGATTAACAAAGTTAAACGCGGTTAGTGCTCTTAAAATGTCATTATGGAAGCTTTGATGAGAATAGTTAAGCCTCAAACATTCAAGAGTTCTTATGAGCTTAAACATATATTTTCACAAAAATAAAAGGGTGAAAATAATAATAATGTATAAATATAATTTTTGACAAAAATTATATATTTTGAAAACTCACCAAGTATATGCATTATGTGCTATGTGTATGTACATAGATACCTTTAGGGTGATCAAAATAATACACTCATAATTACAAGAAATACTTGTATGTAACAAGTATAAAAAGACGTAAAAAATACATATACATGTTTCCTACATATTCCAAAGAAATGCTATTAATACGGACGAATAAACGAAATGGAAATACATAACACTTGATGACGACAAATTGGGCGTATCGACATCGTGAACAAGTTACTACAAAGTCGAGTCTAAAATAACGTATTTTAGACGTTAAAATGAGCACATATATAAGTGACCGATAACAAGAATCCGGAAAGTCGAAAACTATAGAAATTACCAAGTATTTTTCATAGGAAAAATGAACTTATTTAAAGTTTACTCCTTGGTAACATGTTGGTAAAAATTGCAAATTCCTTAAGTTAGAATTGGGCCTATCAAAGCTAGTAATGGGCTAGGCCCAAATTCCTTAATACTTGGGCTAGGGCCCAATGGCAATATAACATGGGCTCGGCCCAATAACAATAAAACATGGGTTAGGCCCAATAACAATAAAACATGGGTTAGGCCCAATAACATAGATAACATGGGCTCGGCCCAATGACATGGGCTCGGCCCAATGACATGAGCAAAGGCTCAATGACATGCGTGCACTGCACGAGGACATGTGAAGAATGAAGCCCGTACACACATAAGTCAATACACATAAAATACATGAATACGCTTATGAATTCAATACGTATAGAATATATGTCTATACATAACAATCGAGCGAGTAAACTATCAACGCTCTAAAATACAAAGTTGTTCCAAAGATGACAAACGAGAACATAATAAAGAATTCAAGGTGAACAACTTGTACGAGATCCGAAAGACCAAGTGTCTAACGAGATTAGTACACATGTAGGTTATTGACACGTACGGACGCTCACTTCGATATCATAAAACACGGAACGCAAACTTGTGAGTTCATGTCCCTCCTTTCACTGATTTCAATGTTTTGTTTTCAAAAACATCGAGGGGAAATACATGCTAAAACTATTGGTATGTTAGTTACGGAGTAGTAGATAACATGATCAATGTGCATAAGTAGGATGATAACATTAGTAACCATTAATCACTTAGTGACCAAGGTGCAAAAGGTGTAGATCTGTTGGGCTTGAGGCACGCCCCACTCCTAGTTGTTAACCGTGGAGTGCTTTTGTGATCCCAAATGATAACAAAGTGCTCTCGGTTTGGTTATTTACTTATGGTACATTATGTCAGGGGCTCGCTACCCACTGATAGATCCTTAACAGACTCCATGAATGAATCAAAACATACCATGATTACAAGATTTCATTTTCATGAATACTACGATTATAAGATTTCATTTTCATGAATACTACGATACCAAGATTTCATTTTCATGAATACTACGAATACATGATTTCATTTTCATGAATGCTACGATTACAAGATTTCGTTTTCATGAATACTACGATTACAAGATCTCATTTTCATGAATACTATGATTACAAGATTTCATTTTCGTGAATACTACGATTACATATGATAACAAAAACTGCATGAACTCGCTCAACTTTTGTTGACTTTTAAAACTACATGTATTTCAGGAAACAAGTCTTGAGCCGGTGATACATGATTGGATGCAATGATTACCTTTCTTACGTCACACGCTTCCGCAACTAGCAGGGTGTGACAAGATGTCACTATCTAGGTGATGTTAGCAAAGATGCTTCAAATGCTTGACTTGTACTATAAATAGAACAATGCATGTACTGTTCTATTTATCACTATCCTTTTTGACATTTTGTACGAACAAATAGGAGTGAACATGCGGAGGGGGAGTTCGTAATTCTCATGCACGTAAACATTGTAATTTCACTCTTTATGAAAAGCATGATGATGAAAGCAAATCTTCCATTATTGTGATTTAAAAGTTCATTCTTCCGTTGCATATTTCCTTTTTGTTTATCTTCATTCAATGTTTCATCTTTAAACTGTCACAACTATCAAACTCAGATCCTAACAAATGGTATCAGAGCTTGGTCAATCGAGTTAGATCTAAACAATCAATTTGATATAAAAGATCAGCTCCTTCTACTGATATCGTTTGTTCGTTGGATTGAAAATAGAGTAAAAGTTTATTTACGTTCAAAGTATCTTAAAGAAAGACATTGTTTGTAAACAATCAAAATCTCTCAAAACACACAAGATCCACACAACACTGGTACTCTGTGCAAACCACTGATGCTTGTCAGATCGGAGTATAATATCTAGCAACGACAGATGGGTCACATAGTTGCTCAACAAAACACAAGGTGCTGGAAATCGGTTATCTTCGGACCACATGTTCCGATGGTGCCGAGTGCTGAAGACCCCAAGGTTCAAGTACCAAATAAGCCTGAAAACTACTCCGAACAAGATTTTCATAAAATCGAATTAGATGCTAAAGCATTAAGCATTGTTGCTACGGCTTTACTGAATGATATCTATGCTGGCCTATTGCATTGCAACAGTTCTAAGGAGTTGTGGGATGCATTGAAAGAGCAGTTTGGTGGCACAGTGGAGGTTATTGAAAATAATCGAGAAGTTCTGAACCAACAATATGAAACATTTTGTCATGTTAAAGGAGAATCATTAACTCAACAATTTGAGAGGTTTAGTTGTCTAATTAGTGAATTAAAACCGGTAAATGTTGAGTATTCTAATTCAACTTTGAATAGCCGATTTCTTATATCATTACAAGAAAAATGGGAAACTATTGCCTTTGTAACCAGAAACTCTGTTGGCTTCAAAGAGATGAGTTTGACTCAGCTTCATGGTAGGCTCCTCACTTATGAGGGAGAGCTTAACCAGAAAAGAAGCTACAAGAGTTAAGAAAAGTTGCTGATGACTATGCTTTTGGTAGCACAAAACTTTTTTGTCAAGAAGAAACCTCTTATGGAAGTAAGGATTAGGGTTATGATCATTTTATTGACATAACATCTGGTGGAGGATTTAACTCTGATTCTTACTCACCCAATTATGCTTTTGCAGCAAATTGGGAAAACTAAGTTTCTGACAACTTATCCTCTGAGTTAAATGATATTCAACACTTTGACCCCAACTGATTTGGAAGAAATGGACATATTTCACCAACTTGCATTGCTAAGTGTTAGAACTAGCAAATTTTACAAGAGAACTAGCAGAAGATTCACAACGATGCATGGGGGGTTGAATGTTGGGTTGGATAAATCAAAGATCAAGTGTTATAAGTGTAATAGGTTAGGCCATTTTGCTGGAGAATGTAGGATCCAAACCAGTGGTCCTATTGTTACACATCCAAATCCTAGACCACAAAACACTCAAAACACTGTCCATTATTCCCAATATACCTCTACACCACACATGCAAAGCACTAATCACTTTGTATACCTTGTCAACACTGTTCCAGTTCAGTATGTCCAAAGCACTGTTCCTCAGATACAATATGTTTAAGCCCCAGCCCTTCAGGTTCAAGTGCAACCTTTACCACAAGCTGCACAAACATCTGCTCAGGAAGAGACCAGTCAACAGAGCTTTTTCACACAAGGCTTTGTTGATTGGAGCAACTTACTTGGAGAACTCACATATGAAAATTTTGCCTTAGTTGCTAATCTTGAAAAGAAACCTGATGATTTTTGTTTTGTGGCACTAGAGACAATACAAGAAGGGGTTGAATCTGAAGAAGTGGAGTCCAAGTCTGATGTTGCATGTGATAATGTTGAAACATCTGTTTCAGAAGAAAAGGTTGGTGAAGAACTGATGGAACCTCTATCAGACCCATGGGAGTCTAGTGTATGTGAAGGAGAATGTGATTGTGCCATTATGGCTGCTGCTAAGGTATCACCTCAAGTCCTTAAAGATTTATGTTCAGACAAATGTATCATTGCTTTTGCTAACATCAAAGAGGTGAATGAAAACCTTAGAAACAAGTTCTTAGATGACGAAATACAGTTTGAAAAACTTGCAAAAGAGTTAAAATCAAAACTGTTTGAAAAACAATGTGAAATCAGCATAACCAATGATCAACTTCAAACTATGATAGAAAAATATCATAGTTGCAAAAAGGAGCTTGAATCTATCCAAAGCACATGTGAAAAATGGGTAGAATCCTGCAAAGGTTATGAGTTGATGCTAGAAAAACAGATCAAAAGAAATGTGAAATTTGGCATAGGCTTTCGCAAAAATGACCAAGTTTCTGAAAACACGGCTGAAAATGTCTCACCCCGACCCACAGCGGAAAGGTACGGGGCATGATGATTACCCATAGCTTATGACACTATTGTAAGTTTAATATTTAAAGTCATCAAATTAAATTTGTCACACATAACATAGAATTCAAACATTAATGTCAAATTACAAAATCAAATAAATAAAAGCAACATATCATGGCTGGTTTATTACTAAGGCAATCCTACATGTATTCAACTCAAAATCCGCCCACTCTTGTGTACATGTATCACGCGTAAAAGAGTTTTGGGTCAACAACCATGTTGGTGAATAGATTCGGTTTTTATTAAAAAAAACATTGTTGCTTTAATAATTTTAGAAAACTTTACTTTTTAACATGCATTATCAAATCTAAAACTAGGTCCCTCAATATAACAAGAATTCAACAAATATCTCATAAGCAACACAAACATAACAACATTAGTAACCATAGACACATAGAGATTCAAGCCCCGAAAGGCAAATCTGCGAAACAATGATGGCGATACCGAGTTCAACCCATGGCCATGGGGAACCAGTCAGCCAGGTGGATCCACGCGAAACCTGTGACACAAAGTGAGTAACTCATAGATACACTGTCACACCCCGACATTTCCGATTCCAGCTCCCAGGTGTACTCAGGTCCTCTTTTTGAATCTCATTTGACTTTGACCAGTACCAATCTTTTGTTTTTGAGGAATTTAATCTTTCTGTCTTCTATTTGAAGTGGTTTCTCAACAAACTTTAGCTTTTCATTTACCTCTATGTCTTGAAGAGGTACTACCAGGGATACGTCAGACAAACATTTCTTAAGGTTGGATACATGAAATACGTCATGTACCCCGGCTAATTCTCCTGGTAGTTGTAAGCGATAGGCAACTGGTCCTATGCGTTGAATTACTGGGAATGGTCCTATGTATCTTGGACTCAGTTTTCCTTTCTTACCGAACCGAACTACTCCTTTCCAAGGAGAAACTTTCAAGAGAACCTTGTCTCTAACTTGAAATTCTAGTGGCTTGAGTCGATTGTCTGCATAACTCTTCTGGCGATCTCGAGCCGTCTTCAGTCTTTCCTTGATTTGAGTGATCTTGTCGGTAGTTTCTTGTACGATTTCGGGGCCTGATAATTGGCTTTCTCCAATTTCTGCCCAACAAACTGGAGTTCTACACTTTCGTCCATATAGTGCTTCGAACGGGGCAGCTTCGATGCTTGAATGATAACTATTGTTATAGGAGAACTCAATTAAAGGTAGGTGGTCATCCCAGTTTCCACCAAAATCTATCACACATGCTCTGAGCATGTCTTCCAGGGTTTGGATCGTCCTTTCACTTTATCCGTCTGTCTAAGGATGGTATGCAGTACTTAAATTTAGTCGGGTTCCCATTGCTTCCTGGAAACTAGTCCAGAAATGGGAAGTGAAACGACTATCCCTATCTGATATAATGGAGAGTGGGACTCCATGTAAGGATACTACCTCATCTACATATAACTTGGCTAACCTTTCCATGCTAAAGGTTTCCTTCATGGGTAGAAAATGAGCTGATTTGGTTAATCGATCCAAAATTACCCAAATTGCGTCATTACCTTTCCTGGTTTTGAGTAACTTAGTAACAAAGTCCATTGTTATGAGTTCCCATTTCCATACATTTCTAATTGTTGGAGTAACCCTGAAGGTTTCTGGTGTTCTGCCTTAACTTGTGAACAAGTTAGACACTTAGAAACATATCTTGCTATGTCTTTTTTCATTCCTATCCACCAGAAGTTATTCCTTAAATCTTGGTACATCTTATTATTACCAGGATGCATGGTATACCTAGATTTATGGGCTTCATCTAAAATGTTATTTCTTAATTCTCCTTGCTTAGGTACCCAAATCCATTTCTTATGGAATCTCCAAATTTCATCACTTCCTTGCTCTAATTCCTTTATTCGTCCTTTCATTCCTTCAGCATCATCCTTGATCGCTGTTACTTGAACATTCTTCAGTTGTTCCATTAAATCTACTTGAAGATTTAATCTAAGAGCACGAACTCGCTTTTGCTTTTCATGATACTTACGACTTAAGGCATCTGCAACTACGTTTGCTTTTCCTTCGTGATATTGAATATCACAGTCGTAGTCACTTAGAATTTCCATCCATCTTCTTTGCCTCATGTTTAATTCTTTTTGTCCAAATATATATCTTAAACTCTTATGATCTGTATAGACTGTAAACTTACTTCCATACAGATAGTGCCTCCAAATCTTAAGGGCAAAAACTATCGCTCCTAATTCTAAGTCGTGAGTCGTATAATTCTCTTCATGCTTCTTCAATTGTCTTGATGCATATGCAATTACCTTCTTGCGTTGCATCAGCACACATCCTAATCCTAGCTTAGAAGCGTCACAATAGACTTCAAAATCTTCTGTTCCTTCTGGTAAGGCAAGAATTGGGGCGTTCGTTAACCTTTGCTTTAAAATCTTAAAAGCCTCTTCTTGCCTAGATCCCCATTCAAACTTTACTGCTTTACAGGTTAGCTTAGTTAATGGCACAACTATCTTGGAAAAATCCTTGATAAACCGTCTATAGTATCCGACTAATCCTAGAAAGCTTCTATTTTCCATAGTTGATTGCGGGACCTTCCATTTGGTGATCGCTTCTATCTTGGAGGGATCTACGTGAATACCTTCGTGATTCACCATGTGTCCTAAACATTGTACCTCTTGTAGCCAAAATTCACACTTTGAGAATTTGGCATAAAGCTTTTCTTTTCTTAACAAAGTTAAGAGTGCATGCAAGTGTTCACAATGCTCATCCTGACTTTTGGAGTAAATAAGTATATCGTCGATGAATACAATTACGAATTTATCCAAGTACGGTTTACAGATCCTATTCATCATGTCCATAAATGCTGCAGGAGCATTTGTTAACCCAAATGGCATGACTGTAAACTCGTAATGACCATACCTAGTTCTGAAAGCAGTGTTAGGTATGTCTTCTTCTTGTACTTTTAACTGATGATATCTAGAGCGTAAATCTATCTTAGAGAAATATCTAGCTCCCTGGAGTTGATCAAAGAGATTATCAATCCTAGGTAATGGGTATCGATTCTTAATTGTAACCTTATTCAATTCCCTATAATCAATACACATCCTCATCGAACCATCTTTCTTCTTCACAAACAACACTGGAGCTCCCCACGGGATGAACTAGGTTGTATGAATCCTTTACTGAGCAATTCATCTAACTGCTTTTTCAATTCTAACATTTCGGTGGGTGCTAACCGATAAGGTGCCTTGGCTATCGGTGTTGTTCCAGGAATTAGATGAATTCTAAATTCTACTTCCCTATCGGGTGGAAATCCAGGTAGTTCTTCCGAAAATACATCCGGGTATTCTGATACTACTGGAATTTCCTTAAGTTCCTTACTTTTAGTGTTGATGATTGTTGAAATCATATACACTATTTCTTGTTTTTTTGAATAACTGGCCAATTTCATTACTGAAATGAATTTCAGTGGCTTACGTGGCTTATCTCCCGTAATCACAACTATTTCTCCTGTGGGTGCATGAATTTCTATGGAATTCTTGTCACAAAGAATTCGAGCATGGTTGGCTACTAACCAATCCATTCCTAATACAACGTCGAATCCGGCTAAATCCATAGGTAACAGGTTTGCAGAAAATTTATGGCCTAAGAGTTCTATCTTTCCTTCTTGCAAAACCTTATTTATTTTAACAGAATTCTCATCTGCCGTTTCGACAGTAAAGATTTGTCTAAGGTTGGTTAAGGGTAAGTTAAGAGCTTGGCAGAATGAAGTATTTATGAAACTTTGGTTTGCACCAGAGTCAAATAATACTTTTGCATAAACGTCATGAACTAGGAACGTACCAGCTATCACGTCTGGGAGGAGTTCTGCTTCTTGAGTAGTCAGCTGAAAGGCTCTTACGTTCTTTTTATTAGTTCCATCAGTTGGTTTGGACTTGTTGTCCGCTGGTTTGACTAGTTTAGGGCAGTCTGGCTTAAAATGTCCAGCTTCTCCACAGTTGAAGCAGATTGTTGATTTCTTTCTTCTGCAATCTTCTTCTTGATGCCCTGGAATCTTGCAGAAATTGCAATATCCTTTGCATCTTCCAAAATGATTTCTTTTATAGGTACCGCAGAATGGAGCAATGGAAGATTGCCCAGTTCCCTTTTTCTTGAAATTACTACTATTACCCACATGGAATCCTTGTGTAATCTTTTGGGCCACTTCCTTCTTTCGGTTTTCTTCTCTTGTGCGTACCAGCCCATCGGTCAATGTGCTGGCTAATTCCACCGCATCGTCAATAGTGTGGGGTCTCGCAGCTTTGACAATGTCACGGATTTCGCCAATCAAACCCCAGATGTAGCGAGAAATAAGTACCGGTTCTGGCGAAGCCAGGGTTGGTACAACTCTAGCATACTCGAAGAATATCGAAGTATACCCTCGACAATCAACGTCTACCATCCGGTGATTGAGGAACTTATTTGTCATTTGTTCCTTTTCATATTCGGGACAAAATTTTCTTTCTACCAGCCTTTTAAATTCTTCCCAATTCATGGCATAAGCCACATCGCTTCCCTTGGCTTGTAGTACCGTATTCCACCATTCTAGCGCCCCTTCTTTAAAAAGATGCGACGCGTACATGACCTTGTCTTCCTCGGCACATTTACTTATTTTAATTACTACTTCTGTTTTCTCTAACCAACGCAGTGCTGCAGTTGCCCCTTCATTGCCTACAAATTTGACCGGTTTACAGGCAAGAAATTCCTTGTAAGTGCAACCAGGCGTTGCAGCTTTCATTTTCATAAGAAATGGGGCTTGTATCACATCATCGTTATTATTAATGTTGCCGCCTCCATTTACACTATTACTGAAATTGTCATCGTGAGTATGTTTGCTGGGAATAATTGGTTAAGGATCAATTGGATTTCGGGCAGCAGCAAGGATTGCTGGAATAGCATTGACTATTCCTTGAGCAACAATATTTTCTATATCTTGTCTGTTAAGAAATTGGTCTTCATTGTTTTGCTCGGATTGGTTAACCTCGTTAACGGGTTCATTACCAGCGTATTCCATCTGGTAATTAATATATGTAAGTTATTGACTCAAGATAGGATAAATAATAATCAAGCATACTAAAGGAATCGCACATAATCACGTCAACACGTATAGCCAAAATTGTCGACTTTGCGACATCCACATTTTTATATATATTTTAATATGCATCTGTACATTAGCAGATATGTTACAAAAGTTTTATTTTTAGTTATTTTACATGATTATATTATATTATTATTAAACATGTAACCACAACCACATACGATCCTCATCAGCTGGCACTTCAGAAACGACGTTCCCTCTCGTCGTATTTCCATGATATCCTCTCCCCCACTTCTCGGATTCTATTGCCTGCGTCCACCAGCTCCTCGCCATAGTGGCGGAGTTCAGCCAGGTTTTCTGTGCTCATAGGTGGATGTAGTGGAGGCTCAGGGTCAAATTGGGGGAAAAAGTATTAGGGTTATTCAAGAGATTCTGAAATTGCCAGTCAGTTGTCCACCATTCTTCTAGCTCTCCTGGTAGAGGTCGGGGGTGGATAATAGGATCTGGGATAGCAGGCTCTAGATTAACTGGAAGTTGTTCTTCAGCTAGGTAATAGAAAAGGTTTTCATCGACAGGTCCGATGAGGTCGCTATTTGCCAGTTGGCGGTCCAACTCCTCCCACGGTGGCATTTCCTGGGTTTGCCTGGAACTTTCCCTGATTTCTATTTCTTTGCCTTTATCCTTCGGATTCTCAGTCTTTATCACTTTCTGTACCGCTAGTTTCTTCCTACGCACACACCTCCAGCCTACGAGTCTTCTCCTCTTTTTCGGTTTTGGTTTCTCCTGAGGTTGGGCTTGGAATACCATTGGCTCTTCAGTATCAGCCTGGTAGCCAGTGAAGGTACCGGTGGTATCCATTTATGTGGTATGGATAGTAAAGTTTTGAAGGGCTTCTGATAGTTCATTAATGCTGTTAGCATACATGAAGAAACACGCAAAATTCTAAGTTAAAATTTTGTAAATTAAATTTTTTTCACATAATCACAGAATGGCAATCAGAAAATTAAGTATTTCTAAATACTTAATTGGCTTAAATCAGTGGCTCTTATACCACCTTTTTCTGTCACGGCCCCCGTCCCGGTGTGACCCGGTCCAGGAGCCGTAGGACAGAAACCCGTGGTATTTATTATTTGAGTTGACAGCGGAAGTTTAACAGGATCTTTTAAAACTTGAAAATTCCCAATTATTTTATTTCATAATTTGGGACAAACCCCGTAATTTACAAAAGAGGAATTTCACGAGGAAATTCCTTGTTTTACAAAACATGTTTATTTATTTAACTGAGCCACCACTTCAAGCTTTATTAGTGCTCCGTAGCACTTTTCCTTGATTCACAGTAGGTCACCTGAAACATGTTTTAAAAATATTTTATCAGTGGGGAAATACTGGCGAGTCACTCAAGTTTAATAAAACGACACATAGTTATAAATTACAGCATAAGAGCGATTACAATGGCTACTATCTTATTTTTATCTGGTGCCGTGTCACACCCTGGTGAAGATGGTCATACCACTATTGGCTCCTTTCACCCAAGTAGTGATGATTATCACTATTTGGTTGATGAACCTAACCATGAGAAATTGGTAATGTGCACAATACCCTACTAGCCAGTGATTCAAGATAACCACGACTTAATCCCTGTAATTATAACTTTTGAAAATAAATAGGGTTTTGGAAACAATTTGATGAAAAGAGAATGACTCACATTGTAAGTTTAGATGGGTAGAGTTTAGCCTAATGATAAGCCTTGTAACCTAGTTTAAATAACAATGCACACGAAACTAGGTAAGTAACTTAATACAACATTTACGATAAGCTCACGAGATTAAAACCCTCAAGACGAATGACAAAGTATAGCCCTGATTTGGGAAGCACTTAAAAATCCATCGGATTGGTTTCAATCAATCGGACGTTGTATCGTAGCAGTGATCGAGTTAATACCCTGTATCATAGCAGCGTCGTGACCCCTAAATACTTGTTTTCGAGTAGAATATGTGTGTTTTGATTGACAATTTCGAGTGCAGATGAAAGCCCATGCCCAGATCAATTTATAGCTGATTTTTGGGTTTTACGCGGCCCGCGTAAACCCTCTCTTAAACTTACACGGCCCGCGAGGGCCACCTAGTCTACGACTAGGGCTAGCGTGTCATCGGTAGGTCCGCCACGTGTGCGACACGTGGCATGTTCGCTTATCCGGAGACAATTTAAGTTGATGCGGCCCGCGTAAACTTCTCTTATGGTTTACGCGGCCCGCGTAAAAACCAAATTTCACATTTTCTTGGTTTTTCATGCACATTAGGGTTTCAGGGGTCCAGGTTTTCACTTACGAGTCGTTTTGGAACATTTTTGCAGGTCCTTATAGTGAGGCCTCCTCATGTGTGCCTTCATGCAATATTGAGTTGTACACTATGCAACATGTGTTTGTAAACTCAGAGTATGCGACCAATTCAAATAGTTCAAACAGTATTTCTTTCAACTTTATCCGATCACAGTAGCACAAAACAAATATTTCAACATTACTTCCATGACTTCCAATATCATATTCTATTAACATACAACGTAGATTTTTACATAAATTCTTATTGATGCACATATCTAATCATTTTCAATCACTACTGAAATAGCATATTATTTTATGACATCAAGAATACCCATAACAATCATCAAGCAGATCTTTAACATTAAAACACTCGTATCAAGCGAACTTCTTAATCATCTTACAAAACCATCCATGTACAAACCCATCTAAGGAATTACCAACCGACTTAGAATTAGTTTCATCAATTACTAACAAGAGAGCATATGAACATTCAAATCATTAATTCAACATTTTTTATACTCAGATAAATATCACAGCCATGACTCCTATAAAAACCCAAATCTGATTAGTTGACAAGCATGTGTTCAAATCTAAATAAACATTTTATCTAAGGAACTTTACCAAAACAAAACCCTAACATCAATTATAAATATTAGACATGTATAGGAAAACACATTCTTTACAACAACATTTTATCCTCTTTTTAACCCTCATTCAAAGCAGCTCATATTCACATTCTAACCCCTGCTTCTATACCTTATTTACACTACATTAGTCAACAAGTAGGCACCAAATCAAGAATCATAAAAGATGCAAATAATGATAGCATACTAACCAAAAATCACGAAATGCAGACTTCCACATACTGACCGAGTGATTACGGGATGAACATCTGTTGTCGTCGATGTCTTCGTCGCTGGCGCCGACCCTTGGGCTGGTGCTGTTGTTGTCAGTAGCCATAGGACACCGCCACTGCTCAGTCATGAGACCACCACCATTAGTTGATGTCTTATCTGGTTGTTGGAACAGCGGCTTCGCCACCTAACGCCGCCTCTGATCTCGTCCTCTCTCTCTACTCCGCTTTCTCTCTCTGATCATTCTCTCTCTCTAACTGTTCTTTCTCTGCCGATTTCTTTCTAGATCAGATAGGTTGGGATGAAATGGTATAAGAAGAAGGGGGTTGGGTGTGTGTGTGTGTATAACTGATTACAATGGTACAAGAGAGGGCTATACGAAGGAACGGGGTGGAAGGTGGCAAGTGTGTGAGCGGTGTTTGCCGGAAAAAGGATATGATATCCGGCTACTGGCCGGAGATACTGGTCGCCGGACCAAGGTAGAGAGCAGGAAGAGATCAGTGAAGGGAGAGGGGGCTAGGGTTTCTATGAGGGGATGGGAGTTAGAGATATATTTATTGTTGGTGCATATTTGTGACAACAACTTAGATTTGGTCTTTGGATATCTTATAATTAGTTAAACGATAAACGGTTAGCGGGTTTAGCTTTGTATTAGTGAAATAATAGAGTTTGGGCTAAACAAAACCCACATTGGGTCTAGGGGGACGAATTGGGCTTGCCCATGTAGGAAACTCTAGCCCAAGTTGCAAACCTTGTGTTATATAAACAAGGTTATGCTTTAGAGTTGAGGTTAATCAGCCAAAACAGTGTTTGTGAGAGTAATTTCGTGAGAGTTCTAGCAATTTCGTATACGCTTAGGGCTTGGACGAATTAGGGTTTGATTGATTGTATTACGTCAGTTTGATAATCAATAGAAACCCGGTTTGAATTGGAATTCTGATCTTCTACTTGTTTCTGTGATATTCTGATCAAGAGGATTCCGCACTCTTGATTAGATTGAAAATTCTGTGAAAGATCCATACATCAAGGGGACCTACAATAAGATTGAAGACAAAGTTATTTTATGAAGCTATTGTTAAGGGGGAGTTTGTTGGTGCATGTTTGTGACAACTGCTTATATTTGGTCTTTGGATATCTTGTAATTAGTTAAACGATAAACAGTTAGCGGGATTAGCTTCGTAATAGTTAGTTGAAATGTTTGGGCTTACCAAACCCACCAGATTGGGTGGTGGGGGGCGAATTGGGCTTACACCAATTCGCAGTTCATGAGGTTTAACCAAGCCCAAGTTGCAAACCTTGTGTTATATAAACAAGGTTATGCTTTAGGGTTGAGGTTAATCAGCCAAAACAATGTTTGAGAGAGAGTAATTTCATGAGAGCCATAGCTTAGACGAATTAGGGTTTAATTGATTATAATACTTCAGTTTGATAATCAATAGAAACCCGGTTGATTGTGAATTGTTGTTCTTACAGGTTTTCTGCTATATTCTAATCAAGAGGATTCCGCACTCTTGATTAGATTGACAATTCTGTGAAAGATCCATACATCAAGGGGACCTACAATTAGTATCAGAGCATTAGGCTCTTGAAGGCTCGGTTCAGAATTGTGCTTGGCAGAATCAGGAAGTTTTTCGAAAATTTTGAAACCTGAAAAATTAGGGTTTCGAAATTTTTTGCTGGTTTGATAAAATTTTCGAATTTTTTTTGGCTGTTTTGATATTCTGGTTTGTTTGTTTGGTGTTTTGCAGGATTTCTGGAAAGATTTTGTTGATTCTGGAAAAGTTTTCGGCTGACAGACTTGAAGATTCGAAGACTGTTCTTCGTGTTTTTCGATTAGTTCTTGATAATTTTCGAAATTATTGTGCTGATTAGGTTTTCTGATTTTGCAGATTTGTGTTGGAGAGAATCTGGAAAATCTCAGAAGTTTCGAAAAGATTGAATTTCCAAGTTTACAGGCGATTTTAATCAATTTCGCACTCTGGACCTGCGAAATTAACTGATCAGCGAAATTACCGGCGAAGTTAAATCCAAAGGCGACTTTGGTAACCGTATAATTTTCCTCAGCGAAATTATTACGGTTCTTGGCGAATTTACTGGTCGTCATAATAGCGAAATAGACCAGCGAAATTGGTAGCGAATTTTTGACCTTTCAGCGAAGTTGACCGGCGAACTAGACCTGTGAACTAAACCAACGAAATTGACCTGCATAATTAACAGCGAAATTAGCGAAATTGGAAGATTTTTTGGCAAGCATAACTAAAAATTCACGTTTTCGAAACCGTCTGTACCGTTAAATTCCTTTCATTTTTAGGACTAAAAATTCGGTTTTCGACATTAGATATCATTGGATTCGTCTTTTCTAGACGATTCTAACGGTGTAATTTGGTAACCACTGTTTTCGGAGATATTTTGTACGGTTTTACCAGTCTGTTGCGTTAAAATGTCGAACATGACGAATTTGAATGCACCTAAGATGATGAAGGTGGAGAATTATCTTACATGGAAGGACAGGTTCCAATCATTCGTTGAATATCAGGACACTCGCATGTGGATATGTATTGAAGATGGGTACACAAACCCAACACCCAACTTTAAGGGCAGACCACGTAGAACAGACTATGTGAACATGAAAGAGGATGATAAAAAGATGTATGAGGCTGAAAAGAGAGCCTTGGCTGCAATTAAGATGTCCTTACCTGATAGCAACAAGCATACCTTTAAAAAGTACACAAATTCAAAGGATTTGTGGGATGCATTAGAAAAGAGGTATCAAGGAAATGAAGATGTCAAAAGGAATAAAGCTGTGAACTCTACACCACGAGAAGGGTCAAATAATTGGAGTGCTTATCTGGAAGATAATGAGCATGCCACTCAGGCATTCATGGCAGAGATAGTGCAAGTTGATGAGGCTGAAACTACTGTGAATGATGCTGAAGCTCAAGTGGAGAATGATGAAGCTCAAGTGGAGAATGCTGAAGCAAAAGTGGATGCTGAAGTAGAGAAAGAGAGTGAAGCTGAACAGGTTGTTGCTGATGAAACTACAGAAGTTCATGAGGAAGTGGTAAAATCTAATTCCGTGTGTTTAAGATGTCGTGAATTACAAGGTGAGGTTGACAGGTTGTTAACACAAAACCAAAGTCTAGTAAGCGAGATGTCTAACATAAAGGAATCAAACTTTTTTGCTAAAAGAAACGAATCTTTATACTTGAAGAAGATAAGAGGTTATGAAAGTGAAATTGAAGCTTTAACCTGCAAACTAAACGAAAAACTTCAAGTAATAGACTTAGCTCATGACATGATGGCTGAGAAAACAAAAGAGATTTCTGAAAAATGAAAAGAGTCGTCAGATGCACAACTCAAAATTGTTGAACTTGAAAAGAAATTGAGTCAATTCAGAGATTCGTCTTTTGTAATGAAACACATGATGGGTGGGTTAAAGAAGAGTAATGACAAGACCAGTGTGGGCTTCCAGGGCTTTAATGAAGTTCCACCTCCTCTTAGTCATGACTATTCATTCCTGCCTGATGAAAATGAGCTAATAGACTTTATGTCAACTGCACCAAGTAGTTTCGCATCAAGTCAAAGTGATGGATCTGAGAGTGATGATGCTAAGAAGAACAATAACAGGGAACCTTTGAAAAGGAAAAATTCACCGCCTAAGAGTAAAAAACAAGTTTTTGTTAAAAAGATTAATTTTGTTCAAGGCAGTGATATGAAAAACGAAACCACTGTTATTGAAAACGAATCGAATGTAGAGTTTGCTAAAAATAAAAACAAAGAAATATCTGAATCCAAGAAAATTAAACAAGATTCATCCAAGGGATCATCACCATCTGATAAGGGATCTACCTCAAAGACTTCAGCTAAGAAGTCTTTGAAAAGAGATCGTGCTTCAAATGTCACACCAAAGGACATGTAGCTAGTTGCTGTCCTAACAAAAAGAATGAAGCACAAGTTAGTGAAAGGAAGAGAGAGAAATCACCTGAGAAGAAAGGTGATAATGAGGAGAAAGTTGCAAGCTCTCCAAAGAAATCTGCTCCCAAGCAACAGAGAATGTTGTTATTGGTGTAGATAAGGCTGAAAAGGGAACTCCACAAGTTCCTCGTTTTCAAAGAAATCAACCAAGATTTCAGCCTAAATCTCCACCAGGAAGATATGAGAGACCTAGAAACAGTTCACCAAGAATGAACAATCATAATACAAATAATTTCAGAAGTCAAGGTCAATATCAAAATCGATACCAAAATGATGGTGGTCGAACCTTTTATAACAATGGCTTTAGAAATTACAACAATAATGCTTCTTGGAATCAAAATTCAAGGTACCAAAATCAAAATTTCCAAAGGTCAAATAGTCCAAACACATATAGGAACCCTCAGGACCATAGACCTTATGGAAATCAAAACCCATTTCCATCAACAGGTCTGAGATCCAAGACTCCAGTTAGGAGTAATGGATATTTGATGGATGTTCAAGTAGTTGGTGAATTTGGATGACCCAAGACCATTAAGGCTTGGGTCCCCCAATCTAACTAATTTCTTAGTTGGTGTGTGCAGGAGCTGCTAAGGAGGATTATCAAGTTATGGTATGTTGATAATGGCTGCTTCAGGCACATGACGGGGATGTGAGATTGTTGATATATATATATATATATATATATTGATTTAAATTGAAGTTCAAAGTGCTGAGTCGACACACTAGATAACCTGGCAGATCTTTATACTAAAGCGTTTGACAGGGCTCGCTTTGAACATTTAGTCGAACTCAACGGGATGAGGAATCCTGAATAACAGGTTTTTTATAAGAATTTTGTAAATAGTTTACTGCTTTTCTTAAAAATCAAAAATACAAAAACATTAAAAAATAAAAAACATAAAAAATTGAAAAAAATAGAAAATTAAAAATGAGTTATCACTGTGTGGAAAAGAAGAGATGATAGTACATCAGCAAGTTAGACTGTCACACTAAAACTGAATATTAAATTGCTTAAGTGTGATAGCAGCTTCATTATACGTTGTACCAATAGGCAAAAAGCATGAAATAATCAACTTACCAATGTGATATAAACCTAAATACAACTGAGTATGAGTGGGGAACACATCAGTGGTGTATGGTTTAATGACCTTAAATCTTGCGTTGATAGATTGCCAAAATCTGAAGTTTTGGGTCTTTATACTGTTATTTCATCTGGGGATATCAGGGTTGTCCTTCTGCTGCATCCAGATACATGCTGACCTAGGCACAACCAGGATATCTTAAAAGAGCAAAATATGCCAAATCCCATAAATGAAGAAGCTCTCATAGAGAGTCATTCAAAATGTGCAAAATGCATAAATCGTACCAAAAATGGTATTTGTCATAGCCCTCGTTAGATATTTTGGTCTCTTTGCTATACGGAAGTACTGACCTGATCATCAATTATCTAAACGTTGAAAAACAAAACAGATGAATTCAGTATACTCACCTACTACGATGAATCTTTGTGCATACCTTGATCGCGGGGGTATATCCTGAAGTGGGACACACTAATATATCAGAAATAAAATTACCTTAACGTATCATACGGTAATGGTACTTGAAATGTTCATGCATTTTGTTTAATTGGACAAACATACTGGTAATCGGCTTGGACTGCTTTTCACGAAAAATTAAATAAAGAATTATCTAATAGTTAGAAAACAGTTTGATTGTGCTGATATGATCTTCTTACTAGTGATTCTCACAAAAATAGAGTGTTTATTTCTTTTGTTATTTACTTGCATTCAGAAAATATAAAAATCCAAAAATAGTGTCTTTTTCTGTTTAAAATTCTTAACGTACGGAAAACTGTTATTCTTGGAGGAATTGTTACTGATAGGGGTAGACGGTGTTAGAAAGTGAGTTCAAAATTTTAATTCATGCGGGTTATAGGGTGTGTGATTAATAAGTTTTGCGTGTTGGTAAAAAGTTTAAAATGCTTAATCTGTAATACAGTTTAAATATCTCTTGAATAATAATAATTTATTTAACTTTGTTGAAAAATTCTTATGGTTTCTTGAGATGTTGGTTTTATAGTATACAGATTGAAGTAGTACGTTGCTGAGACGTTGTTGAGAAGGTGCTGTTTTGATTGGATGCATGGTAGAACCTCCTTTCTACATTGCAGACAAAGTTGAAGAGATTGAAGATTGCTTTGCAAATGCTAAACTGGAGTTTACTCAACTGCTAACGTTTTGAAGATTTGGTGATTGGATGCATCAGCTTACGGGGAGTCTGTTGCTAACAGAAGCTATTTGAAGCTGAAGCTATCCAAAGACCAAAGACAGTGCAAGACTACATGAAGATTGCAAGAAGACTGAAGACAAAGTTATTTTATAAAGCTATTGTCAAGGGGGAGTTTGTTGGTGCATATTTGTGACAACAGCTTAGATTTGGTCTTTGGATATCTTGTAGTTAGTTAAACGATAAACGGTTAGCGGGTTTAGCTTTGTATTAGTGAAATAAGAGAGTTTGGGCTAAACAAAACCCACATTGGGTCTAGGGGGACGAATTGGGCTTGCCCATGTAGGAAACTCTAGCCCAAGTTGCAAACCTTGTGTTATATAAACAAGGTTATGCTTCAGGGTTGAGGTTAATCAGCCAAAACAGTGTTTGAGAGAGAGTAATTTCGTGAGAGCCATAGCTTAGACGAATTAGGGTTTAATTGATTGTAATACTACAGTTTGATAAGCAATAGAAACCCGGTTAATTTTGAATTGCTGTTCCTACACGTTTTCTGCTATATTTTGATCAAGAGGATTCCGCACTCTTGATTAGATTGACAATTCTGTGAAAGATCCATACATCAAGGGGACCTACATTTATAGGGTAGGGTTTTAGGTGTAAGGGAGTTGGGTTGGTCTTGGCCCATGTGTACTAGCCCGTTAATTATTTGTGTGTTTAGTTTATAAAATTGGTTCGCTTAATTTTATAATATAGCGGTAAATATATATACATTTAAATTAAATACACTTGGCTCGGGTTGTCGGTTAGATAGCACTTTTCCTCCGTCGCGTGTTATTATTAAAATGAATAATAATAATAATAGTAACAACAACAACAACAATAATAATAATAGTAATAAAATACCTTTCTCTCGATGATTAGGGTCAAGGGTACGAGTTGTCACAATATTGGCACTTCACAAAGGAGAAAGTCAACAAGAAGAGTTAGACATCCAATCATTACCCCTCCTAAAACCTCTGCAGGACCTACCGAAAGTTTATCCTCTCTTGAACCCAAACAAAACCCTCACCACAAAACCACCACTCAAGAAACAAAAGAAACCATCACCGCCACCATCACCAATACAACCAACAGATGCTGGTACAGCAGATGTTCCACAAACCACTGCTGGTATACCAGTTGTATCAGCACATGGTATCCAAACCACTACTATGATCATTTTTCCTACACCACCAACAACTCAACCACCTCCCACACCACAAAGAATTCCTAAATGCCCACCTTCACCAAAAATCAAATTCACACGCAAAAGAAAAACTTTTGTTGTGCAAGAAGATGATGAGGAGATTAAATCACCAATCTCCTTATCATCTGCCCCCATTCAAGCCACACCACTCTCATCATTTCCATTCAGATCCACTTCACCTCCACCCATGGCACCAAAACCATCATTCATCCCACTGGCTGCTCAGTATCCTCTGGAGATTCATGTGATTAAGGGTGAAATTGAATCATTTTACACAACAGAGGATACATCACAACTTACCTTCCCATCTCTCCATGGTTATAGAAAGCCTAGAAACTTTGATGAATACTTGAACCTTAAGGCTAGACAGGCTGACTATATTGGAAATGAGAAGTGTAAAGGGTTGGATGATAGGGCTGCTCAAGGAATCTTGTCACATGAATTAGCAAGGTTAGAAAGATTAAAGATTATGCTAAGGACCTGAGCAAGTCCATGTTAGGGAAGCCAATCAATGTTGAGCTTGACAAGGAACTAAAGCAGGATTACCTTGATCATATCATGACACACAAACCATACAAGGCAACCAGAGCACAATTCAAAGACTGGTCATCAGATGCTCTCAAAGAAGAAATTGATAGAATTCAAAAGATGCTCAATGATCCTTCACTAAAGGCAACTCCACCAGACTGAAAGAAAGGCAAATAAATTGATCCAAACAAGTCATTGAAGCTGAAAAGAATGAGAGCAGAGCTTGTTACTGGAAGTTATGGTAATGATAGGTCTGTTGCAAAATGGTCTGAATCAAAGATTGTTGAAACTTACAAAAGACTGGAACAACTAAGAGCAAAGGATGCTTTAGTTCCTCAAAAGCTATTTTATCCAACAGTGGTTGTCCTTCAACATACCCTGGCATCCAAAAAGTTGCCCTTAGCATTTGGCTTATCCATAGCCGCCTTAAATCATGCAAAACGGAAGAAGAAGATGGCTGAGGCTGATGAGCAGATGTTTGAATACTACAAATACGAGGGAATAAAAAACCAACTGAAGTACCACACAAATCTTGCAAGTGACAAACTAAGAGAAACAGATGCAAAACTTGTTAGCAGGCCACAATCACCCAACTCATCAAGAATAGTTCTTCACCCAAGAAAACCATCTGATCCAAAAATTCTAAAGTGGAAGTTGTTAATGCATACGTCTGTCGACTTCGTCTTGTATCGAGTCTTGTGTGTGTACAGATAGATCAGGGCACGTATGTAACGCCCCAAAATCCGAATGTTAATAATTGTCGTGTGTTCCTATATGACACGTTATGAAGTAAATAACTAGGCTATTTAACCTAGTTAAGGGTATGGTCAAAGGTATTAAATGATGAAGGTAGTGTCAGTTATGTTTTAAAGGCAAACCCGAGGGGCTAAAGTGGAACAAATGAAAGTTTCTTACTAATTAAAAGATCATTACACACACACAAACACACATACGTGTGTGTTCGTGAAGCTTCAGGAGCTCTCAAGAGCTCCAAACCCTAACTCACTTAAATCACCAAATTGAAGGGTGAATCGAAGCTCAAATTCAAGAAAGAACACGGATTAATGATCACCTTCACGAGGGGATCATAAGGTATGTCTTAAATCTAAGATTGGTGATCATGTGTGAAGTGGGTTATGTTCAAATCCGTGAGTTAATATGAAATTGATCATGTATAAGGGTTAGAATCATCGTATAGAACACGGGTTACGTATGGTTTGTGTTAATTTGATGATTAGAGGTGAAACCCGTTAGTTAGGGGGAAGATGATGACTAGAATCACCACCTATGTGAAAGTCTTGTTGAAAGATTGATGTATTATGTGGGTATGATGAATTCTTGTTAGATGAATTAGGAGAAATATGATGATGATATGTTTGATGTTTATTTGGGAATGATCCATGATGGTTAGTAGTAGGTTTTGATGGGTTATGTATGAGTTTAGAAGAATTATGCATGAATTAGTTGAACGTTATGCTTAAAAGGTAGTACATACATCAAGTGTATGATAAAATGTATATAGTGTCGTCCGTATAGTCGATTATGATGTTACGAGTATATGTTGATAAGTCGATAGATACATATGGTTAATAGTTGACTCTTGAAAGTCAACAAATATAAGAAACATGATTTAACTCGTTGTTGTAAAAGCAGGATTATAGGAAGTCGTGGGGGCATGTTATGTTAATATGCGTTAATTGTGATGACATGATGAAGTACATGTGTTGGAAAGGATATGAAGTTGATTATATGTTATATGCTTGTTAGAAATGACTATGGAAAGTTAAGTGTGAAATATGTGATTGTTATGATTGTTAACGTGTATAAATGAGTATGCTAATAAGAGCATGATTTCGATGAAATGAAAGTATAGGAATCCCGTCGAGACGGGCTCAAGCATGAGGTGTTAACGGGTCAAGAAGAGGCAAGGATCGGATACGAGCACGGACGCATAAGGTAAGTGATTTCTGTAATCACTTCTTAGTTCGATTAAGTAATATGGTGTTTTAATTAACTAAACACGATGGTTGAAGACAAATATGTGTCGTAGTCTTTCGTCGTAAAGTATGGGATTAAAGTTGACCAAAATGCCCTTGATGGGTATTTTGGGCAAACGATCTTAAAAAAATGTTTAGAAACAAGCTATTCGATTAGTGTAATGTTTTGGTCAAGTATGAACGTGAGGAGTATGGTGTTGTAAGCCAGAAACGTTTTAATGCGCAATTACCCTTAACGGGTCAAAATAAGCTTTTGAGCAAAAACGGGTGGAATGAGATGTAAGGTATCCGGGAATGAATCTTTTATGAAAAATGACCTTGAAATTATCAATTCATATGAAGTTAAGGTCAAACAAACAAGTTATGTGGGTAAATGCATGAACGGGTCAATATTATGGAAAAGGGTAATAAGCCGAAGGCTTAAAGGTTATAAATTTCGGTAGTCCAAATATTGGATTTTCACTCCATGTGATGGAGAATTAAATTACGATCACGTAGGAAAAAGAATCGGGTAAAACGGATCAAAAATGAGGAAGTTATGCTCGTTTCCGTAAAATCCGAACGTGCAGGGAATATGCAGCAACCAGCTGCAAACTTTCTGGAAAAACAGGGGCTAGGTGTGACGCCAAGGCCCTTGGCGTCACGCGAGGCCCCCCTCAGTTGGCGAAAATTGTTCGTTTGCTCCGTTTTGTCTTGGGAACTCGTTTAAACGCGTTTTAAGTTGCGTATGACTAATTTAACTTACGTTTTATGAGCATAAGAGTAAGCACACTTGTATATAGGTACGTATGCATGTTTGTATGTCTCTACACACGTATACAGAATAGTATGAAAGATGTATGCACTTATGTGGGTATGTTTATAAGTATGTGAGCAAGTATACTTGGACATATGAAGGTTTATAGGTGTGTAGGCATGTATGAGTTAGATATGTTGCAAATAGGTATATGTAGGTATACGTATAATGTTATAAGGGTACGTAATGATGTAGGAAGGTGTGTATGTAGGTATGTATGTTATGATGTAGAAGTGTTTATATGTAGGTATGCACGTATGCACGTAAATGGTTATGTGCGGAAGTATGAATGTGTATAAGTGGGTATGAAAGTAGGTACGTGTGTATCCAATGAAATTGAGTATTAACGTTATTATTAGCGTGCCTGGTGAACGAAGTATAATGCAGGAATAGCAAAGAAGTCTCACCACGGATTGTATGACAGGATGGGAAAGTTGGGATGTAAAGAGTTAACGGAACGAGAAGTAAACGTGAATAAATCTTGTATGTTTATAATGCATACTAATGTTGTGAATTTTATGTGATGAGCGCAGGTAGTACCAGTCATGAGGATTTTCAAGGATTGGAGATCGAGGATCGAGTCATAAGATGGATTGTACGGGAACGTTGGTGTATGAAATTAAGAAAACCCACGGTATATATTTAATTGTAAATGAGTTGGTTGATGACTTCATGAGAAAAAGTTGTCTAAAAATGAAGTTTTAAGTAAGTCAAGGTAATTGTAAGGAAAGAAATTTTATGTTACGTTTTTCCGCTGCGACTTTTGTCTAATACGTTTTAGGGTGTAACAAGTTGGTATCAGAGCCCTGGTTTGAGGGAATCAAGTACGAGAAGGTAAGTACTTGAACTCAAACTTGTGTGCTCTTGAGATAAGAAACCCGTACAATCTAAGACTCGATCAAGATCCAAAGGTAAAATGCTAATGTAAGTATGTACTTTTGTATATGTATAAAGAACTGATGGTTTTGTATGTGCAAGGTAAGCGTAAGTGTTTGATGAGGATGATCCATGAATGCAGTTTATGATGAATAACTAAGAACAGTCAAGAGGCAAATAGGCAAATGAGCCCCAGGTACGTGAATTTAATATGTGGGTATATGTAATGGTAAAACTCATTAAGGGAAGGAAATTTTTTAAATGAAAGACAATGATTGTATAGTAATGAAGTACTGAAAGTGATATACGCGCCGAAACCTGAGTCTACGGACATAAGGTAACAATTACATGAAGGCACGAAACTACTATGTGGATTGTGTACATGGCCAGTACACGAGAAACGTATAACGTTCGTGAGATCATGATAATTGTTACAGGTATGTCCGGTAGAGTTGGGTAGCAGGCGGGCGTGTGGATGAAATGGGAAGTAAGACTCTCGGGAAATTGAGAGTACTATGTAAGAATGAAAAACATGCCTGATAAGAACGAAGAATGTTGAATCCGTAATTAAGTACGGATCAACAAGATATGAATAATGTGTTTGAATCCGGGAGACGGATTCAAGGAAGGAAAAAGGTATGAAGGAAATGTTTGAACCCGAGAGACGGGTTCAAAGAATGAAAAGCGTGAATGCAATGTTTGAATCCGTGAGACGGATTCAAGTGATGAAAGGCATGAATGGAATGTTTGAATCCATAAAACGGATTCAAGGAAAGGAAATGTAGAAATGATATGTCTGAATCTGTGAAACAGATTCAACACATGTAAGGATTGAAAGATGTGAATGATATGATTGAAATCCGTTAGATGGATTCAAATCATAGAAGGAAGAAAAGGTATGAATGATATGTTTGAATTCGTGAGACGGACTCAAGTATGAAAGGTATGAATGATATGATTGCATCCGTGAGACGGATTCAAGGAAGAAAGGCATGAATGTAATGTTTGAATCCGTAAGGCGGATTCAATGAATGAAAAAGCATGAATGATGCGTCTAAATCCGTGAGATGGATTTAAAAATTAAAAAAAAGGATGAAATTAATCCGCATAAGGAGGTGTCGACAGTTTGACCATGATTGAGTCGAACGGGTTATAGAAATAAGTATAAAGTAAAAGGTGATAGTATAATAGATGAAGTTTTGTATAAGTTACGTGTTAGATGTGTTAGTAATTGACTCGTAGAAGTCAGAATGATGACGGGCTGTGACCCGGACAATAACTTGAGTTTGGGCGAAAATTATGAGTTTGGTAAGAAATATTGAAACGATGTAATAAGGTCCTTGCAAGTAAGCAGGAATGGAAGGAAGTACGAGCGCGTACTTCAGTTGGCGAAATGACTAATAGAATGAAAGGATTGCATGTAAGAGATAGAATGTGTGGTACGTTATAGTAGGTACGTAGGAAATTGTAGAAGAGTATAGGTGGGTAATCACCTAGTGTAATGAATGTTTGAATGACATATGCTAACCGCCGATGTTGTTGATGATAATGTTAGAATTATTGATCTGATGAAACCAATCGTATTGGTGAAAGGATGTGCACGAGCGGGAGCTCATTACAAGGATGAATGAAACCTGGCCTGTACGGCGTACTCGAGGAGAAGATGGTCGATCTGGGTTGCGGGTCGTTGGTCTGAGAAATGAAATAGAGGTTAGTAAAATGTTTAACTCATGTTGGAAAGATATGAACTAGTATGACACATTTATATATGTAAATTAAGTAATGCATGAAGTGAAAGCAATAGTAATGTGGAATGAACGAAATGATTTAAAGGTAACGTAAAGGTATGCAAGTAACAAGTAACTGTAGAAAACGTAGAATGAGATTAACGTTAGAGTTAAGCACGTAGGTGTGACTATGAAATAGTAGTTTTTGTGGTGGTAACAAAGCAAAAGTTAAATGTTTTACAGAGTATGTAGAGAATGCAGTTTTTAAGAGATGAGATGGAGATATTGAATCCATTAAGAACGGATCATATTAAAGGTTGGAAGGGTATGTGTATTGACCCGTTATTGACAGGTCAAGGAAATGAAAATGATATAGGAAAGAATGATCAGGAAAGTATGGACTTGTTTGGAAAAAGTCAATTGTTTGAATAGTTTATGAATCGAGAAGGTATAGTTACCCATTTTTATGATTGTACCAGTTAGAGTTAAGCATATATGAGTATATATAAATTGCAAAGTAAGATCGTATAGTCGACGAAAACGATATGAATATTGCAATAAACATAAAAAAAATGTTAGTAATGGGAAGTTGGAATTGTATTAAGCAAACAAAATGATGAATGAATCGCTAGCTATGAACATCAAGCACTATATAGTGAAAGTGGCACTAATAAGAACTCCGGAACGGGTTCTTTAAGAAAGAAGATAGTCGTTGTGATGGGCTAGCGGTAGTGTTGATGGACGTAGAGAAGAATTAACTAGTGTTAAATAGAGGTAAGAAAGGTTTCGGGGACGAAACCTCATTTAAGGGTGGTAGACTTGTAACGCCCCAAAATCCGAATGTTAATAATTGTCGTGTGTTCCTATATGACACGTTATGAAGTAAATAACTAGGCTATTTAACCTAGTTAAGGGTATGGTCAAAGGTATTAAATGATGAAGGTAGTGTCAGTTATGTTTTAAAGGCAAACCCGAGGGGCTAAAGTGGAACAAATGAAAGTTTCTTACTAATTAAAAGATCATTACACACACACAAACACACATACGTGTGTGTTTGTGAAGCTTCAGGAGCTCTCAAGAGCTCCAAACCCTAACTCACTTAAATCACCAAATTGAAGGGTGAATCGAAGCTCAAATTCAAGAAAGAACACGGATTAATGATCACCTTCATGAGGGGATCATAAGGTATGTCTTAAATCTAAGATTGGTGATCATGTGTGAAGTGGGTTATGTTCAAATCCGTGAGTTAATATGAAATTGATCATGTATAAGGGTTAGAATCATCGTATAGAACACGGGTTACGTATGGTTTGTGTTAATTTGATGATTAGAGGTGAAACCCGTTAGTTAGGGTGAAGATGATGACTAGAATCACCACCTATGTTAAAGTCTTGTTGAAAGATTGATGTATTATGTGGGTATGGTGAATTCTTGTTAGATGAATTAGGAGAAATATGATGATGATATGTTTGATGTTTATTTGGGAATGATCCATGATGGTTAGTAGTAGGTTTTGATGGGTTATGTATGAGTTTAGAAGAATTATGCATGAATTAGTTGAACGTTATGCTTAAAAGGTAGTACATACATCAAGTGTATGATAAAATGTATATAGTGTCGTCCGTATAGTCGATTATGATGTTACGACTATATGTTGATAAGTCAATAGATACATATGGTTAATAGTTGACTCTTGAAAGTCAACAAATATAAGAAACATGATTTAACTCGTTGTTGTAAAAGCAGGATTATAGGAAGTCATGGGGGCATGTTATGTTAATATGCGTTAATTGTGATGACATGATGAAGTACATGTGTTGGAAAGGATATGAAGTTGATTATATGTTATATGCTTGTTAGAAATGACTAAGGAAAGTTAAGTGTGAAATATGCGATTGTTATGATTGTTAACGTGTATAAATGAGTATGCTAATAAGAGCATGATTTTGATGAAATGAAAGTATAGGAATCCCATCGAGACGGGCTCAAGCATGAGGTGTTAACGGGTCAAGAAGAGGCAAGGATCGGATACGAGCACGGACGCATAAGGTAAGTGATTTTTGTAATCACTTCTTAGTTCGATTAAGTAATATGGTGTTTTAATTAACTAAACACTATGGTTGAAGACAAATATGTGTCGTAGTCTTTCGTCGTAAAGTATGGGATTAAAGTTGAGCAAAATGCCCTTGATGGGTATTTTGGGCAAACGATCTTAAAAAAATGTTTAGAAACAAGCTATTCAATTAGTGTAATGTTTTGGTCAAGTATGAAAGTGAGGAGTATGGTGTTGTAAGCCAGAAACGTTTTAATGCGCAATTACCCTTAACGGGTCAAAATAAGCTTTTGAGCGAAAACGGGTGGAATGAGATGTAAGGTATCCGGGAATGAATCTTTTATGACAAATGACCTTGAAATTATCAATTCATATGAAGTTAAGGTCAAACAAACAAGTTATGTGGGTAAATGCATGAACGGGTCAATATTATGGAAAAGGGTAATAAGCCGAAGGCTTAAAAGTTATAAATTTCGGTAGTCCAAATATTGGATTTTCACTCCATGTGATGGAGAATTAAATTACGATCACGTAGGAAAAAGAATCGGGTAAAACGGATCAAAAATGAGGAAGTTATGCTCGTTTCCGTAAAATCCGAACGTGCAGGGAATATGCAGCAACCAGCTGCAAACTTTCTGGAAAAACAGGGGCTAGGCGTGACGCCAAGGCCCTTGGCGTCACGCGAGGCCCCCCTCAGTTGGCGAAAATTGTTCGTTTGCTCCGTTTTGTCTTGGGAACTCGTTTAAACGCGTTTTAAGTTGCGTATGACTAATTTAACTTACGTTTTATGAACATAAGAGTAAGCACACTTGTATATAGGTACGTATGCATGTTTGTATGTCTCTAAACACGTATACAGAATGGTATGAAAGCATGTATGCACTTATGTGGGTATGTTTATAAGTATGTGAGCAAGTATACTCGGACATATGAAGGTTTATAGGTGTGTAGGCATGTATGAGTTAGATATGTTGCAAATAGGTATATGTAGGTATATTTATACGTATAATGTTATAAGGGTACGTAATGATGTAGGAAGGTGTGTATGTAGGTATGTATGTTATGATGTAGAAGTGTTTATATGTAGGTATGCACGTATGCACGTAAATGGTTATGTGCGGAAGTATGAATGTGTATAAGTGGGTATGAAAGTAGGTACGTGTGTATCCAATGAAATTGAGTATTAACGTTATTATTAGCGTGCCTGGTGAACGAAGTATAATGCAGGAATAGCAAAGAAGTCTCACCACGGATTGTATGACAGGATGGGAAAGTTGGGATGTAAAGAGTTAACGGAACGAGAAGTAAACGTGAATAAATCTTGTATGTTTATAATGCATACTAATGTTGTGAATTTTATGTGATGAGCGCAGGTAGTACCAGTCATGAGGATTTTCAAGGATTGGAGATCGAGGATCGAGTCATAAGATGGATTGTACGGGAACGTTGGTGTATGAAATTAAGAAAACCCACGGTATATATTTAATTGTAAATGAGTTGGTTGATGACTTCATGAGAAAAAGTTGTCTAAAAATGAAGTTTTAAGTAAGTCAAGGTAATTGTAAGGAAAGAAATTTTATGTTACGTTTTTCCGCTGCGACTTTTGTATAATACGTTTTAGGGTGTAACAACGTAATACGAGGAAATTGTCAAAAATAGGTTTGTAGGTAATTTCGCACGAAATAGCAAAGTGTTATTTTGTTTGGTAATTTCGCACGAAATTACTATTTCGTGTGAAATGTAATTTCGCCTGAGTTATTCCATGCCAAATTACTTGCCTATAAATAGTTGCCTTGTCTTCGTCATTTGGAAAAAAATTAACTTTCCGGTTTGAGAGCCGAAGTGCTGCCGAAGTGTCTACTCGCTTTAAAACTTTGTCATATCAATCTAAATACAGTTTAAAGTGTATGTCTAGCTGAATTGAACTCGATACGTTTGTTTCCGCCTTTCATATTGAGCTAAAACTCGTCTGATCGAGTCGTTTGGGTCAGCAAACGATCCTACAAGTGATATCAGAGCTCATGAAGAAGAGTTCATACCAATTCAGCTGAAAATTCTGATTTCTACACCTTCTTTTCAAAATTGAACAACTTTTTATGGATAAAATGGCCTAAATTTCACACATTATATGCGAAACAGTGTTTTAATAAAACCTTGAAAGAATTGGATCTAAATTCGATTTAAAACTGGTAAAATTGGATATTTCGCTTGAAAATGTTTTCAGAAAGTATGACGTCAGCAGTATTTCGTACGAAATAAGCCTTATTTCGCACCAGTTTGTAATTTTGTTTGAGTATTTCATACGAAATCAGCTTATTTCGCTTCAAACTGTTATTTCGTTTGGTTATTTCGCACGGAATTAGTAATTTCGTGTGAAAGTGTATTTCGTTTGAACTAATTTCGTTTGAAGTTTGTCTTTCAGGGTATTTCGTTTGAACAGGTATTCCGTGTGAAAAGGTTATTTCGTTTGAAAGTGATTGTTTTGTGAAAAAGTTTACCGAATCATGGAAGAGGAATTTTATAACGCGTTTGCTACTACCCCGACTACTCCGGCTACCATTGCTCAAAGCATGAACATGGAAAATGAAACTGGAACTATGCAAAACCCCCCGAAGCTAATGGGAATTGAGGAGTATTATGGTTGGAAAGATCGTTTTGAAAACTGGGTTCAAGCTAATCATTTGAGGTCTTGGGAGTGTGTTGAGAAAAAGAATGTTCTACCACGTACAGACTTGGGAGTTGAAAAGAAAATTTATGAATTTACGGATAAAGAACAAGACATGTACAAAGCAGAAAATATGATGATCAGTTTACTCCAGCAAGCTATTAAAGAAGACATATTCATTTTGCTTCAACATGATAAAACTTCACGTTCAATTTGGGAAGTACTTCGAATTAAATTTGAGGGAAGTGAGAAGATGATCAAGAGTAAAAAGGCATTGTTAAAGAAAGAATTTGATCTATTTACAAGTTTGCCGGGAGAAGATACAAAGAAAGTGATTGAAAGATATTGTCATTTAGTACGGTCAATGTCATTGTTAAACATAAACAAAGATCGTGAGGAATGGGTTGACAAATTAGCTGATGCTTTACCTCAGAAAGAATGGGGTACGTTTTTGATGATATTAAAGAATACTGGAGAATATGATGGTTTGACAATCTCTCAATTCATTGAAAAGATTGAAGGACAAGATCTTGAGCAACAAAATATTGCAAGAATGAACAATCCAAGTGCACAAGATGTTAAAATGTATTACAAAGGAAGTGTTCAGAACGTCGAAGCAAGCCCGAAAATCCAAACTGCATTCAGTGCAGAAAATTCATCTGGATCAGTAAATCAAAGTCCAAACAGTAGTAGTGGATTTTCCTCATATCCAAGTGTTAATCCGAAGGAATCAATCTCTAGTCATTAGTTTCAAAGTTCAAATAGCAGTAATGGTCAAATTTTGCATTGCAACATCGCGTTGCATCTTCAGAATGGTCAAAATTTCTCTGAAGAGGTTACTAAAAGTCATATGTCGTTACTTGCTACAGTATTGGAATCATATGAGGGTTGGTTGCAGGAAGGATCGGAAATCCTATGTTGACAAAATAGGATTATGATCAGATTGATGCTGAGGAAATGGAGCTGATGGATATCAAGTGGTGTTTAGCGAGTGTTTTGAGAAGAGCTGAAAAATTTAAGATGATTACAGGGAGAAATGATTTCCTGGATGCTAATGTTTCTACTTTGGGTTTTAATAAATCTAAAGTTACTTGTTTTCGATGCAGGGAGAAAGGACATTTCAAGAGAGAATGTAAAAATCGAGAAGCAAGTGGAGCACAGAATCCGTTTAGTGGAAATGATTAATATCGGAAAGCCATTTATCAACAAGTTGCTCATCAACTATATCAACAAAAAGAACTACAAACTGCAAATGCTAAAATTATCGAAGAAACAAATAAGAAGGTTATTATGGCATAATTGATCAAAATGATGAAAAAGTGGCAGAAGGTTTCAGTTGGGATAAATACATTCCGCCTGATTCAAAAGTAGTTGCTCTCATTGCACAAATAGTTCAAGAGCCAGATTTGATGACGGAATGGATGAAGGTATTTGCTAAAGATGAGAAGAATCAAAATGATGAATCTAGTTCTTTAGATGATAGTTCAGAACAAACACAAGTGTTTGATCAATCATTAACTGATGACAATGATGATGAGGGAGAAATGCATATTAATATTGCAAAAACTCATTTATCTCCTGAAAGTTTTCAATTTTATTTTGCAGATAGAATGGAGAAGCTGAAGGAGAAACAAGTAGCAAAAGAAAAGAAAAAGGTGAAAAGTGAGAGTGTTGTTCAGGAAAATATTTTTGAACAAAGTAAAGAAGATAAAGCTACTGAGTAGGCAGTTGAAGTTGATGAAAAGGTACTTGAATTTGAGAAAGTAGTTGAAGTTGAAAAGATTATCGAAGTGGAGAAGATTGTTGAAGTAATCAAACCTTGCTTAAATTGTTTAGAGTCGTGTAAGCAGTGTGAAGAAAAAGATGAGAAATTGAGTGAGCAAGATAAGATGAAAGAAAATTTATTGTTCAATCTCAACTATGAGAAAGAATCATATGATGTTCTGAATAGAACGGTGAATGGTCTACAAAAGACAAATTCTGAAAGAGAAGATGCGTTGACCATGATAAATGTTGTGATGATGACCAAGCAAAAAGCCATTAATCATTACATTGAAGAATGTGCAAAGCTGAAGCAGGAGTTGGAAACAGAAAAGATAGAAAATGAAAGAATTAGACGATTACTACAAAGTTATTCTAGTTCTGATTATTTGATTGATCGAATTTATCCAACTGTTGCCGGTTTTGAAGCATTTCAAGATAAGAATCCTGAAGAAAAGGATACTGGTAAGAAACAAAGTGCAAATTATAACAAGTGTCCGCCTCCAATTTGGGAAGGTTATTCTCCCAGAAAACCAAATGAGGAGCAAGTCAAAAAGGCTGTCAATATAAAGTAAAAGTCAGAAACAACCGACGATTTACCAGAAAACATTGGTGTCACATTTACATTGTCTGACACTGATCATGAGTCTGAGTTAATAAAGAAAGTGGTCGATCAGGTGTTGGATAAGGATGAAGAGTCAGAGTCAAAGTCTGAGTCAGAAAGTTCTAGTTCGTTGGACAACAGTTCAAAACCATCGGTTAAAAGAGTTTACAATAAAGAATTCATGTTATCAAAATCTAATTTGAATGACGAACCAATCAAAGTGGCATATACTTTGAATGATTCAGACAAATTATATTCTGATGAGGAATTTCCAATAAGAGGTGTTAAATCTGAAATGATTAAAAAGGTTTTCAAATTAACAGAAATTAATATTTCTGAAATAAAAGATGTAAATCTTTCTGAAAAACCTAAACCTTACACCTCAAGAGTTCAACAACGTTTAAACAAGAAAAAGGGTTACAGTTCCGGTTCTGGTTATCAAAAGAAACCAAATCATAACGGTAATTTCAAAAAGAAAGGTCTAGGTTTTATTCCACCGAAAAATTATAAAAATGAAAAAACTTATAAATCAAAAACTATATTTGTTTCAGGAGCAAGTTCGGAAGAGGAAGAAAGGAGCTCATTCTGGAAGCAATAAAATAAAGAGTTCTTTGCAGAGAAACAAAAGTTTGAGAAGAATGGAGGTTATAACAGAAAAGAAACAAGAACCTGTTACAAATGTTAAGAAGTTGGTCACATTGCCTGGAATTGTCCAATGGCTACCAACACAAAACAGGAAGTTGTTTCTAAACTCAAAGAAAAAGTTGTTGATAAAACCGAACCACCAACTGAAAAGTTTAAATTGTTTAAAAATTCAACATATGAGGTTGGTGAATGTTCGAAATTTTTTTACAAAAGAAGAGTTAATCTTGACAACCAAAAATGGGTTGTTAAGAAATATGAGGTGAAATCTGACGATGAATCTGATTCTACAAAGTCAGAGGAGCCACAAGTTGAGATTAAAAGTGAGAAATCAGTTCCGCCAATGGATGATGTTAATTTTCCACCATTGAGGGCTGAAAATTTTAGAAAAATTGGAAATGTTGAGATTTCGAATCAATTCTATTCTGAGAAGAAAGAATTTGATGTCGAAAAAGTTTTTATTGGAAATGTTAAAAAGATTTTTGAAAAAATGGTCGATGGAAAGGTAAAAGGGGTAAAAGAGTTTTATGAAACAAAGAAGGCAACTTACACCCCGAGTGAAACTGAAGAGGTCACATCCAAGTTTGGTGAAGCTTGGATGTCTGTTTTTCATATGTAAAAAGTATGACTTGCCGGAGCTTCCAGGTTGGTAAGTGTGAAGAAGGAATCGGCATCATTCTTGGTAAAATAGGTTTATGAAGGTTTGTTCAAATCATTCTTGATTATTTTTACAAGTGGTAAATCAGGGACATTAAATTGTACTTGATTTTCTACAAGTGGTTGTTTTAAAAAAAAACAAAGTGATGAATTGATCCTCTAACCTACAAGTGGTTTTATAAAATCAACAAAACTAATTTTCTGGAAAAACCATTTGATTAAAACAAACATAAGTGTTTTGAAATCATAATGGGAAAATAGTTTGTTGTCAGGGGGAGTTCTGATTGTTTATGCTAAGTGGATGGCGAATTGAAGCTTGAAAATCAGTTGTCACTTTGCTTGTATAGTTTGTTTTCAAATTTCCTTTAAATGATTTTGCATTTTAGGGGGAGTAAGAATTTTCGGAAAATCCAAAAACATTAGAAAATTTGAAAAAGTCAAAAACATGATAAAATTCAAAAATGAGTTTTGTTGTATAAAAGAGGAAATGATAGTACATCAGTGGACTATCACAGCACGCTAAAGAATTGGAAAGTCTAAATGTGATAAACGGTCTCTCTGATGATGTGCCAGTAGGTTTTTACACATTTAGTAGACTGTGACGAGATATAAACCTAAATTTCAAACTTACTTATATCGTGGGGAACATCTCTCGGATATATGGGTAACCCCCGAAATCTTGTTTGAAAGGTCCCTCTTTCTGAGATACTAGGTCTTTATACTCAGTGATATCTGGGGTATTATCCCGGGACTTCTGATTTTGCGGAAGCAATGGCCTAGTCCCCGTATATTATTTTTCGCTTGCTTGAAATATAGCACCACCCTCAGTACAAAAATAATGAAACATTGCAAAATGCTAATCATATGCTGTTGAAGAAAAGATTCTCTAAAGGGAACACACCTAAAGTCGAAGCCATCATCTCTCTGATTTTGCGGAAGCAATAGCCTGAGCTCTCATGGCCCTCGCATTTAACCCTTTACAGATATCATCTAGGTATACTCACCTGTAAGACTGAATATTGAGATCTGGATACAGGAGTATATTCTGAGGTGGGACACGCGAATAAGTTTAAGTTTCTAAAATACTAATCTCGTATCTCGAAATAGTTGAACTTTGTGTGAAAATTTAAGTGGATCAGTATACTGACAATCTAAGTGAATCGTTTAGAACTTAAAATGTTTAAAGCTTAATGGTGTTGGTGATTTGTCTCAAAAATTGATATGATTCTCTTACACAAACTCACAAAAATATGTTATGTATATATTACTTTACTGCATTTTTCATTTTATTCGAAATTCCAAAAAGATTTTAAGTGTGTTTTAGCATAAATTTTGAAAAATTCAACAAGATTTTCGACAACTTATGTTGGAGAGCTGATTTTCAAAATTCCGAGTGCTAAACATGATGACAAAAGGTTTGGGAGAATTTGTTTGAGATGAAAAATTGTTTGAAAAAGAAAAATGGTATTTTTCAAGTGGTTTATCAGCGTTTAATATTGTTAAATCATTTTATACAATACTTGCAAATGATGTGTTAAGTTTGTGTTTACAAGTGGTAAGCAGAGTATAAATTAGTCAAATTTAAAATTTGTGAAATTTATTGTGAGGTAGAGATTGTGCAGGTTAGCCAGGTTTCAATCCTGAGCAGAATGTGAGCCAGGTCATAATCTTGAATCTGTGAAAACCAGATTGCGATCCCAAGTACAACTTAAGGGGGAGTCTGAAGATAGTAGAGCCAGATTCAGATCCTGAAGATCACTTAAGATGCTGATGCTGATAAACTTAAAGAATCAAGAGATCTGATCAAGAGAAGATAGAGTCAGATGAGATCCTGGAAAAGAAATGTAAAGAGAAAAGAAGATTGAGGATGTTTTACATTGTTAGATACTTTGGAAGAGTTTGAAAAGACTGAAGATGTTGAAGATATGTATTGAAGACTCGTCGACATCCGAGGGGGAGTCTGCTAATGCATACGTCTATCGACTTCGTCTTCTATCGAGTCTTGTGTGTGTACAGATAGATCAGGGCACGTAATACGAGGAAATTGTCAAAAATAGGTTTGTAGGTAATTTCGCACGAAATAGCAAAGTGTTATTCCGTTTGGTAATTTCGCTTGAGTCATTCCATGCGAAATTACTTGCCTATAAATAGTTGCCTTGTCTTCGTCATTTGGAAAAAAATAACTTTCCGGTTTGAGAGCCGAAGTGCTGCCGAAGTGTCTACTCGCTGTAAAACTTTGTCATATCAATCTAAATACAGTTTAAAGTGATGTCTAGCTGAATTGAACTCGATACATTTGTTTCCGCCTTTCATATTGAGCTAAAAGTCTTCTGATCGACTCGTTTGGGTCCACGCGGAGGATCAGGTTTACCTACTTCCTTGTTATCGAAAAACACCCGCAAGTGCGGAATCCAAGTGGGTATGCAACCAAGACAAAGAACACAAATACACGAAGAGATTCAACGTTTAAAGCTTCAAATGTATATTGATTCAGGAGAGTTTTAGTACAATGTTTGAACAAGAAAATCTCACAAAACTCTCTGATGTGTTCTAGCTATGCTGTGTGAAACAAGTCTATATATAGCCAACACAATACAACAACCTAAGAAAGAGTTACTGGGCTAAACATGGGCCTACGAAAGATCCATACCCACGAAGAACATTGGGTGTTTCGTCCATGTCTTCACGAAAAACCAAAACTCACGAATGTTGATAGTTCTTCATGAGATTCATAAGAGCATGCAAAGATAAGTTATTCATATGCCATCATCATGGTGATGTCATGGTGATGACGGTTAGCGGCTCTTCATGCTTCGTGTGTCGATCTCTGGGGCGCACGATGGAGGAATGTCGCGATGTCAGTCTTGAGCTGAACCGAACCGAGCCACATCCACCCAAAACTGTATCAACAGTCGTGTCCCATGGACACGAGGCCGGGGTCAACTCCCAGATATGTAGAATCTCCCAATGGACCCCACAAAGTTGACCAAGGGTCGTGCCTACTGTCATACGTGCCTGTGTGCGCATACGGACTAACACAGATCAATAAACAAAGACAGAGAAAGAAGGACACAGGGTCGTGCCCCCTGGGCATGTGACCGTGTGAGGAGTCTAATTTCCGCTATAAATAGATATTATTGGCTCACTTCCAACTCATCCCTTGGTAGCCCTCTCTTCCACTTCACCATCACTCCAACACCAACATCCACCACATTCCACCACCTTTAGGGTGTGTGTAATAGTCTCGAGATCCAAGATTGATCGTTAGAGTTCTTGTCAATCAAAGAACATGCTTGGCTAATCTCTTATATCACTTGGTGAAGACAAATCTTTTATGTATTATTTTTTATTCCCAAGCATTGGCTCATTTTTATTTGGGTTTGTATTAATGACTTTAATAACTAGTTTTTTATATTGGAAGTGAACTTTACACTATCATTTCTTCATGTTTTGTTGATTCACTCATTCGTGTCTTTACGGTCTATATAAAACGCGTTAACTGCTAGGAAGGGGGTTAGAAGGGTGGTTTGGGTAAAGTTATTGCCTCGTTCAGAGTATAAATCATGTGAGGACTTGATTCAAGCTTATTTGGACTTCATTTGAGGAAGATAACATCAAATCAGGAGAAGTAAGAACGGCTTGAATCCTTTATAAATAAACTACTATTAAAACTTTAACCCGACTTTGCAGGATTGTATCCCTGCTGACTCAGAGCAATATGGTTGAGTGTAGCGTTGTCTTCAAAAGAGGGACATGTCACATTTTGCATTAATAACTTACTTAATTATCTTTCAATAATCCGGCCTTGCGGGACTTATCCCTGTTGACTCAGACCAATATGGTAGAGATTAGTGTTGCCTCCAAAAGTGGGACATGCCACAATAACTAAGATAATCTCTTAAAAAGATTGCAGAAATTATCAAAGGATATGTAAAAGAGGAGCCGGAACCAAGTGATTCTATCTTGTTTATTACTTTTATAATATTATGTTTTCATTTTATTTTTATTTACTAATATCTTTTCTCAAAATTTTGGTTACATCAGACGTTGACGATATTCCGGTATGAAAAGTTCTTATGTCCTTGGACGACATTGGTATCTTACCATCACTATACGACGCCAACGATGGGTGCACTTGCCCTAACGTGTTGTAGAGAGTGATTGTATTGTATCGTGTTTTATGAATTTAAAGCTTGATAAACGAGTAAAAAGTGCTAAAAAGATATAAAAATTTATAACACGCTCGCTTTCCAGAGTAAACGTGCTCGTTTTGTCGCCTGACGACTTGACAAAATAGTAATTGAAGCCGAAATAAGACATCGTGGAATGAATGCTTTGTCGAAAGCAAGAAAGAATGAAGAGAAGAAAAATAAATGATTCATTCGTCTTCCTCTTCCTCGTTCAAAATGGCAAAGCAGAATTTAATTTCACATATCAATATGAGCCGTATAGACTTGTACGACCCGTATAGGGTTGGCGTAACATCTTATTATGTCTCTTTCGAGTCACTGTTGAGTGATATGAAGCTAACCTCGTATTTGATACGGGTCGTATAAGTCTATACGACCCGTATAGGGTTTGCACGTGAACGATAATGTTAGAGCTGAGTGACAACCTCGTATTGATATGGGTCGTATAGACCTATTACTACCCGTATAGATGTAACACCCCGACCGCGTATAATAACAACTCATGAAGGAAACGTCAGGGGGGCCACGTTACAAATTGTTTCACAACATATGGTACATAAAGTTTAGTTTTATTGAATTAATGAATTACATTGTCTTGGAACAAAAACATAACACAAACAATTGTGTTTTGTTTTAAAGCAAAACTAAGTCCCGAGTTCAGGTCCTAAGTGTAGCATACTTGATCATACGTGAGTACCTGAAACATATGTAAAAATAACGTCAACATTGAATGCTTGTGAGAAACATAGGTTTTGTGGTCAAGACTCATGGCTTTGAGAGTTGAAAAATGTTAAAAAAACTTCAAGAGTAGCCATGAATCTTTGACAAAAAGGCGTTTCTTTTATAAAATCATATGAGAAATCATTTGATTTAAAAGAAAATAATGCATGGTTAACTTAATAACCATTTATGTCTTTTTAATAACCAATCAAAATGTCTTGTCTTGTAATAACCAACCAAATGACTTGTTTTGTATAATCAAATGTCTTTGTAATAACCAAATTGTTACACCCCGATATTTCCATGTATTACTGGTGGGCCCGGTGGGGAGTATCGTGACGTAGTTGATACCATCATAGTCAAATAATCACAGTTCAATGCACAGCGGTAGTCTAAAGTAACAATACAAACCGATTTGAAAGTATAAAAAAATATTACACAACGGTTGTAAGTGGATCCACAGGCGGATCTAAAACAGAAAGAAAATATTGTTCAACAGACTTTAAGTATTAAAAGCTTGAAAGACTCTTTATTTAATACTCAGGAGTTTCCAGCCCATTACGCGGAGTACCTGCACTTAACCTTTTTTAAAAATACGTCAGTGTACACTGGTAAATACAATTAACTGACTCTTTTGAAAAGTATTTATAAAATTGGTTTGGATGCACGAGGCATAAAATCTTTTATAACTTGGGACAATTATTTAAAATAATCTTGTATACAGATTTATATGTTTGTCGTCCGTTCAGGGCCCGGTTAGAAGAGCCGAGACAAGATTAATAGACACACCACTAATATAATCCCACGGCGAGTTATCCTTGACAAGTGGTTATATCTTGTTACATATGCAACTGTCAGGTGTATGCCTACACCCCGTGCTTAAGTTGTGGCCATTTCAAATGAATGAGCCGAGGATATCCAGGACACAGTCATTAACCCCCCAAAGGCATTGCATCAAACAAAACAGATTAAAACGGGTTATCTCAATGGTTTAACCACTAATCGATTAAATATTCAATACCCGACCAAGCGGTAATAATTTACCGTATCCCAAGCCCGTATAAAGGAAAATAAGTTAAAAGTATTTACCTGAGCTAAAATGTAATTTTTATTCTCAGCCGTATATCAAATCAGCAACTACAAGTAGCTTTTACTGGGCTCCTATTCTGGAACGAAGGTTTTAATAACCTATTAGATTCCTAACGGGTCTTATTTAAGTTTTAACTCAGACCGGTTAGTTTTAAAGAAAGGTTTACGGTTCAAAACGCAAGATTAAGCGAAGACCGGATTAGAATGTGTTTTAGACCCAACAAGTTGGAAGACTTGTATAAATTGGGTAAACTAAATACATTCTGGATTTTGAAGTAAAAATGATAAGGTTTGACCCGTTTCGGTTAATTTATACAAACTATTTACATAAATCGTACCGAACGCGTAAATGCATAACGGGTAACCGAATGAGTCATATACAAGTTCCATAAGTTATTATACTTAAATTATGTTGTGATATCAATAGGATATCTTCCATTATGCCCAAAACGAATTTAAAAACAATTTAAGCCTTGTAGGGGTATTTTGGTCATTTTAAAGTTTATAAAAGAGGTTAAATAGTAATCTGAGGTTCTGGTCTAAAAAAATCAGTAATAAATATTTACTTTAACCAATTACATCAGTAAGATATCATACATATGTGAAATTTATCATTTATGGCCAAACTATGCACCGTATGGGGATTTTGGTCATTTCACATATGTTTTAAAGGTTAAATCTAGAAATATGAGTTCAAGACTTAAACTTACTGTTAAAGTATAAAAATTTACTTTTAAAATCAGTAGGTAATAAGTCTTAGGTGCTAAAATATGGTTTTAAACCATACTATGCGCCTATTTCGCATAAAAGTCGGTACTTGACGATATTCGGGTTGTTTAAGGAAGTCTGAGATTTTAATCAGTCTCAAGTGTTTAAAATATTTAATTTAATATATAAAATCAGTAGAAAAAGGTTTAACATGTAAATGATGTGTAGAACTCATTTTATTAGCGAAAAGAGCATTATCATCAATTACCGAGCCTATGCAAGAACTCCATGTTGTGGTCAGAATAAAATTTGACAAAAATTTCCAAAAATCCCAAAATATTATATTATAATAGTGGGTAGAAAGTTTGGTGCCAAAAATTGGGTTTACATATGATTTATGCCAAAAATGCTATTTAATTAACAAAAAGCTTTCATTTTACGATATCGCGCATAACTTTCATTTTAGACCAGAAACTTATGTCAAACTTCTAGGACATACTTATAATTTAGTAATAAAGGTTTTTGTCCTCTCACATTTTCAAAAATCTCGTTTAATGATAGAAGGGCATATTGGTCAATTTTAAACAAATAACGGAACATGCATGTAATCTAAGATTTATAAGGAACCATGTAGGATAACTTCAGAGAGTTATACTAACATATAATGTGGTCCCAAAGGAACCCTAAGGCATAACCAAACTAAGCTAAATCGGGTCAGAACTGAAAGTCAAAGCAAAAGTCTACTTTTGCGACTTTCGGTTGCGAACCGAGCCTAAACTCAGAATTGTCAGGTTGAACATGCCTAAACATGTTCGTATAGTGTTTACCAAGTTATTTAAGTGTTAAAACATGTTTCATAACTTCTGCATTATTAGTTATGAATTATTTTGTAAAAACTGACCCGTTTGACTTTTTGTTCATAACTTTGACCCGACAATTTATTGAGATAACGTGATAATTAGAAGGTGCCCTTTTAAGGGTTTAACAGCTACATAATTACCAACACATAGCCACTTTCAATTCGAATAATGGCTGGACCATTAGTGATTAATCACCAAGTCAAAGCTTAATTACGATATCTTTGACTTTCGGTCATTAAGCTAATCAAATCTTAACTATAGAAGCTAAGAACACTTACAAGAGTCCTTAGCATGAAATTTGAACTAGAGAAAGCTTCCTTGAACAACAGGAGGCTTCAGAGAAGTGTTTGAGTGAAAATTTTGAAGTGAGCAAATGAAGAACACAAGACAAGGCCTTTAAATAAGAAGTTTGGGTGCCTTAAGATCATCGGAACTGTCCCTAGGATGTTACCAAGTGTCCCTAGGGCAGTAAAAACCAGTTGCACAGTCCCTGGTATCGAAAACAGCCATGCAATGGCGGTGGAACATGCTGCAACATGCAGTTGTGCATGTTTCTGTCGCTGGCACTGCTGTCGCGGCCCTTGTAGACCATAGAGGGAGTCTACGCGGCCCGCGTAAACCTGTAAATCTAGTAAAAAGTTTCCCAGCTTTGCATTTTCATTCCCTGGTCCATTTTAAGTTTAAATGACTATTGTTTATTGCACTTATGACCCCCATAGTTAACTTTTAAGAGTCTTGGGGTCATAAATTAACTCCGTTAAGCTCCCGGTTAGTTGCTAGATCACCCAAAAATTCTTGTTTTCATCGAAATTCTATGAGATTACTATCCGGTATTCGAGAGAGCAAAAATATAAATTTTACAATGCTTTTGGGATCGTTAAAAGGTCACTCAGAGGTAACTTTAAACATGTTGACACATTTAACCCTTATGCTTTGTAGAATTTTCAATTTAAGCACAAACGACTTCCTATGTCTGTCAATTTATTCATTCATGAATACGTATATCTTATGAGGTCATTCAGAGGCACGAGTTTGGCATGTTGACACATTTGATCCTTCCATACACATACTTTCTTTGTTTGTCAACTTTAGTCCTTCGAAAACAATTCGTTATACAATTAAAGTTCATGACACGTGTCTTCAATATATTGGACATGATTTTGCAAGGTGTTACACAAATGTCTTTTCTTGTATAAACCAACCAAATGTCTTTGGTAAACAAAATTTCTTGTTTAAACCAAAATGTTTTGTCTTTCTATAAAACAATTGCCTTTTTGTATAAAACGAGTGTGGATTATTGGCGAATATATTCAAGCTTTGTTGACTGTCAGACAAACCTTTATAAGATTAAAGGTTTATCAATTATGTCACTCGGTTTCTATCATTCCCAGAGGTAACTTCCAAACAGACCTAGGAAGCGGGAATGGGGTTGATAACATACTACCGGTCGGCGTGATCAATGTTAATGAATGTATCATTTTCATATTCAACGCACCATCAAGTTTAATACAACGTAAGCATGTTGTGCATATAAACCATGTACTATGTATACTAGGTATTTAAACCATGTATAATTTTTTTGAAATCATGAAAATAGTGATAGGCACATATGAATCACCCCAAAACATTTGAAAACGTAAAAGAGGGGAACTATGTACTCACTTGGATTTCCGTAGATGTCTTGTGTATGCAAAACCCAAATGTTCAAGTGTTTCCTAATTATGTCGTATAATTAAGGTTAGTGTGTATCGAGACTTAAACGGAAGATTGGATAGAATGTGGTTCATTAACCAAACGAGCGAAGGATCTCGTATAATATGGTTTGTTAAACGTACATTCTTTTTTGGAAGTGTCTAAAGGTTTTTTCACCCGTTACGACTTGTTAAAGTGGTTTACGCCACTTTTACGAGTTGTATGCGTAACTACGGGTTCGGATGGTTAAATGGATCCTATGACGAGTCCAATATGTCAAATCATGTTTACTTATGTTGTATGATCAGTTTATAAGTCAAAACAATGATCATATATGTTTAAAACTAATTTTTGTGCAAAAAGGGCATTTTCGACAATTTAAAAGTATATATAGTTGACTCGTCATTTGACTAACCAAACAACATGACATAAGGTATAACCTTAGAGTGTTATTCCCTATATTACTATGGTCATATAAATGGGCTTGGTTGGATACTAAGGTTGACCAAACATGTTAGATTTGAAAGTCAAAGCGGAAGTCAAACCGCTCGACTTTCGAGTTAAGGAATAAACATTAAACAAGAAATGACGAGTTAGACATGTTAAGACATGTCTAATAATGTTATAAAACTGATTTGGTGTCAAAACTTTAAGTTTTAATACTCAAAAACACTTTTGTCATAAAATGCATTTTTATGCAATTTGGACTTTTATTTCGTAAAAATTTGACTTGTCATTTCGCCTAGTAAACGTGATGATCAGAGGGTGCAATCGCAAAGGATTAACACCTTCATTATTACGATCATGTAGCAAAGTTCAATTTAAACGTTGACTTAACTAAAATGGTTAGAACCGAAAGTCAAAGCAAAAGTCAATTTGCTTGACTTTTGGCTCATAACTAGCCAAAATAATGAAAAGGCTAATGAAGAACACTTGGTAGAACTTCAGTAGGGGGCCTGTATAAGTAGAAGTAATCTCCAATAGAAGAGAGAAATAAAGATTGAAGGTGCAAGTTGAAATGGCTCAAGATCACCTCTATTTATACCTGCATCATGTTCATGAGATCATGCCAGGTGTTGGCATTGATTTTTATATGTGTACAAGTGTCTAATGAGGTGTTTGAACCAGAGAAATGGTGACAAAGTCGGTGCTAGGTGGTAGAAGATGGGTGTAGATGGCAGAACTTGGTGAACAAGCATAATTCTGCTACTGGGCACCCCTTACGGACCGTAAGGCTTTAAGCCTTAGGTCCGCAAGGCCTTCTGATAAAAAGTTTCTATTTTTGACAGTTTTAGACCCCAGACTTGTATTTTCAATTGTTTGCCATTTTTAACCCTTCTAACTTGTAATTTAAGCTATATGAAGGGTATAAAGGAATATGTAACTTGCATTTTATTCCGAATATGTTGTGAATATTGTTTCGCTCGATCATACGATTACGTATTCCTTAAATAAAATATAGAATTTTATTTAATACGAAAACGATCGAAATTGCACAATGGTTGAAAATTGCAAATGTTACAATAGGTCTAGCATGTGAAGACATTGACTGGTCTTGGGAATTGATATTTTCATAATACGGGTCGTATAGGCGTTTACGACCCGTATTAGTGGTGTCGATTTAAGAATCCCAAGTGTGTCAATAATACGACCCTTTCCCTGACTCAACAAATTTCGAAAATACCTAATTAATAAAATCTAAGTCGAAATGTTATTTACTAATGATTTATTGACGAGGCGCAAAAACTTCATTTTTTGTATTCTATTTCTGTAGACCTTCGTCTATCAAGAACTTCTAAAAATAGTGCATTTCTTTGTTCTTTTGTCTCTCAACAACTTCTAAAAATAGTTCATTTCTTTGTTCTTTTGAATTATGTTTAATAAGCCTTTTTTTAATGGCTAATGGTACACAACTCCTAATAAGTAATAACTACTAAATTACATCAACTCATCACCTTGCGTAGGATTCAAGCCAAGACCTCCCACTAAAAGGTAAGAGCTTCTACCAAATGAGCTAGCCCATATTGGCGTTTATATGTGAGTAATCCATCGATAATCGTCAATTGATACTTCGTGAGAGAAGGAATCTTTTTTCCTAGTAGTATATATGATATCATTAATTTCCTTTAGTTCTAAAAGAAATAAGTAATACCAATTTTGGGTGTTTACGGAAAACCATTTTTTTCTTTACTTTTACTTTAGATGTATTAGTTTGGGTAGTAGGTTGTGACAAAAGAAGAGGAATGGAAGGTGAACGTAATTAAGGAGGACTAAGTTTATTAACAAATTAAGTTGACAGTTTAAACGGCTCATCATCATCAATTCTCAGAGTTTCAAGCCCATTGGAACCCAAAACATGATCCGAAGTGGTATTCAAGTTTTGTGCCTAGAAGTAGAGTTTTCAAAGGGAGCTCAAGGTACCCAACGAACCTTAACTTGCACCAATTGACCTATATAGAAGCGACATAAGGAACCGATTAATCATTAACTTTCCGGCTAGTATTGCAATCAGAAGCCACAGCCTCAACTAAATGCTGAATTTTGTTCTTTTATCTTTTGAAAATCGCACATCCAACAATGACACGATCACAAAAACAATTTAACGAGCGTTTAAGGTTTCTTGAGAACGACATAGCTTTAATAGGTTACATAAAAAAGACTAAACCAGAAAAAACCTGACACTGACGATGTTGCAATGGTTAGGAATGAGTTATTAATGATGCACTAGAGAGTAAACATAAAGTAGAGCAATTGCAAGACACTTTCTTCACCAAAACATGTGGGAGGCTATCTGTATTCTTCTTTTGTACCAAACGCCATTAAAGGAATCAAAGTGTTGTATTTGTTTGTGGATGAAAGTATGTTCATTCCATAGACATGCACATGGTGCTTCACATGCTCTTAGTTCTAAAGATTCACGTATGCCAACTTGTGTTTGTATAAATATACATAATATTATAGTTATCATCATAAATATTAGCATTTGATCGGTTGGTTAAACCGTAATCCAAACAATGGCATCATTGCCATCGTTTGCTTCGTCTCCATTGAATGCATACCATGCTAGGTCAGTTAGCTTTCCAACGAGATCACATCACAATATACATCAAGTTGAAGAGGAACTAAAAACCCTCAAAACATGGGAAACAACTATGTCATCTGTTCCTGATGCAGAAACATTTTGCATAGGTATGACATACCTAGAAAGATTGTACACATGTGTTGACAATCTTCTAAGTTCCCAACTGACACAACAAGCCCTTTCTCACTACCAACATAAGAAACTGGTCGAGGAGTTGCTGATTCGATCAATGCGACTTTTGGACATATGTGGTTCCATTAAGGATGTTGTGTCGCAAGTTAAAGGACATGTGCGTGATATTAAATCGGCCCAGAGGAGGAAAAAGGAAGATTTAAGCATCGACGCTTCGTTCTTAAGGAAGCTGGAAAAAAATGCCAAGAAAGCGGTTACTGAGTTGAAACAAATCAATCAGATTTACTGCTCAAAATTGTTGAATGTTGATAGCCACATCTCTTCAGTGATCACAATAGTAAGAGATGTAAGTGAAGTCAGCATTTTCATGTTCAGATTGCTCTTGGTTTTCATGTCTGTCTTCATTTCTAAGCTGAAATCATCAAGTAAGTGGCCCATTGTCTCCAAATTGATTCAAAAAGGAACATCAGGAAACAAGTATCACCATCAAATCTGTGTGGAGGCTTTAGATTTGCATGTTGAAGCCATTGAGAATGGGCTGTCTTCAGTGTTTAGGAGGCTGATCAGCACAAGGGCATCCCTCCTAAATATTCGATCAAACTAATGCCAATCAAGAAACGTATGGTGAAATATACTATATAAAGTATAAAAATATAAAATATACATATCATATATAACCATATCTACATATACATCAAAAAAGATATTTTTATAACTTTTTTAAGACTGTCCTGTGTCCTTAAAGACGATCCGAAGGTTTATTACTTATTTACTTTCGGTTAAAAAAAGGGGTTATTTTTAAAGATTCCTGGTAAAAACAATGGGCTAGTTTCCATTTGTTTTTTTTTGCAAAAATGGGTCTTTTAATCATTTACACCCTTTCATTTACATATTAATACCATCTTTTTATCACCAAAGAAAGAAGTATAGATATAAATAAAACATAATTATGGGTTAAGCGAGGAGCTATAAAAGTATGTGAAGAGAGCTGTGGTGACATGGAATGTAAACCAAATTGACTGCAAATTGACTTTGGTTGGCAGCCTATTGAGACAAATCGAGATCCATAGGGAAGCCATCAAAAATATATTCCATTTATGTCCTTTCTTTTTTTATATCTTTTATTTGAATACCTTGTTACATATTATCTGTAATTCATTCGTCTGATAAATTACAATTGATTCCTCACATTACGGGATCGGTTTTTTATAACGTAAAATATATTTGAGCGTACTTATTTTTTTTAATTGCTTAACGATCAAAAGGTAGATCAAAGGAAAAAATTCGATAAAAATAAGCACGAAAATGTATCATATTTGAAATGACTCATCAAACGTAAAGTAACTCTAATTAACCTGATTTGTCTCCGAATAAAATTTAGATCAAAATGTATGCTAACTGAAAATGTCCACAAAAAGAAGCACAAAATGTATTATATTTGACATGACCCATTTTCGATAAAAAATAATAAAACTTACATTGAAACGTAAAATGTCAATTTATACCTGACGTGTACGTAAAAATAAGCATGTAAAATTCGAGGGGGTGTCAAAATGACATGTTACAAAGTTTTAAGAAATTTTAGAGCTTTGAACAACAATATTAAAAAGTTGAGAGGTGAAATTCGCAAAAAGACAAAAAAAAAATCAAATTAAAGTTAAGGGGTAAAATTCACAAAAAGACAAAAAAAATTAAATTACTGTAACTAACAACTTGGTCTATTATATGTATAACTTGTGGGTTACCACCCGCGCTCCACGGCGGGTTTGAAACACTCATAAAAATAAGCAAATCGTTAATGTGACGATACAAAAATCATGGGCGATGGTATATTCGAAAGTCATAGAAAATTACATTATATTGTATACGAAAGTCAATTAGTCGAACAAACTTTATACTAAAACACATATAAATTAGATAAACACGACGACCATGAATAACAGCGGGTCGGTTTATACGTTGATTAAAAATCACGTTGCAATGGTGTATTTAGAGATGAGTATTAGGCAGTTTAAAAAACCAAATGGTTTAAGTATTGTTTAAAACAACAGCTTCACTACAAGAAAATGAAGCTAGGGTAACCCCTAAAAAATGTTGCATTAAGTCTTGAAAAAGTTGCATTAGGCCTAATGCAACTTTTTATTGGGGGCTACATTAGAAGCAGTTGCATTAGATCTAATGCAACTTTTTTAGGGCCTAATGCAACTTTTTTCTTAAGTGTTGCTTTTAGTATACAAATGCAACTTTTTTTCTATGCAACTTTTATAACACTCAAATGCAACTTTTTTTTCACTCAAATGCAACTTTTTATATATGTAAATGCAATATTCAATATGGTTTAGTTACAAAAATGTAACCATTTTTAGAGTTAATGCAACTATTATTTTCTTTTGATTAGGAAAAATGCAACATTTTTTACACTAAATGCAACATTTTTTTACGAATTGTAGTTACAGCAAATGCAACTTTTTATACTCAAATGCAACTTTGTACTATAGATTTTATTGCTATTATTCGATATACATTGAATCGCAATTACACTAGAACAAATAATGACAAATATCATTGATAGAGAAATAGTGTACTTTAACGTACTTGTTCAAACTTAAATAACAAAGTGGTCAACACAAAGTTTCAATACAATAATAAAAAGAAATTGAAACATTCTACTCATCTCGATCTCCAACAGGCAGTCATTTCATAACTTTCTGCATCATAGCTTCCAAGTTTTGTCGTTGGCTGTCAATGTCTTTTTGCATAGCTTCCAGCTCAGCCTTTTTTCTTTCATGATCTTCTTCAATCTCTTTACGCATTTCCAACAACTGGTTTTTCTCAACTTCAACGTTTGCTTTAAATGATTCCATCAGCCCTTCCGGAATCATCTATGATGTGCAAGCACCATCTACCTTTTTCACTAATGTATTTGTAATGCTCTACCATAAAGTCGGCGATATCCATAGTTTTCTTTATTCATTACAGCCATAAAAGGATCTACCGTAGCATTGTCATCCTCTGTAGGCTTGTAGTTCTTCATTTGTTCCTTCAATATTATAAAAAGAATATTGTCAAAATAACTTTTTATACTTGAAATCTGTTATGGGTGAATCTTATAATATGCATGTAAATGATACAAAATACAAACACTCCAGTATTTTCACAAAGTGGTAAAAGCATTACATCAAGTAATATTAGAATATAAACATAAAACTAAAGGCTAAAATATGTTAAACAAATATGTCACAGATATACAAATTATTAAACAAGTAATATATACAAGAGCTTAAACTAAAGAAACAGAATTCTAGAATTCTAGACTATAGGATTGTTGTTTTCATCGGAATCATATTAATCTTACGTATATACTAACACGCATGAAACATTGAGGATTACATAAGATTAAAAGTAGAAAGGACTTACAATTTTTCTTGCTGTGTCATCATATGCATCAACATATACACGTCCTTCTGTCCTCTTACGCGTGCGTTCAAACAATTGGGTTAAGGTTGGTAACTCTTGGTTTGGGTCATCATTTTTCTGTATTCATAATAACATAAACATCAATAAAGAAATATGCTAAGCAACATAAAAAGTTAAATCACAAGCAAAACAAAAATATATTACCATCTCCTCACGAATCCTAGCAAAACTTTTTGGACCGGCTGTGTGCATATTTTTTTGACACATGCGGGATTCCTTGGCTCGTAAACAACGTTTATGTACACATATTATTGTATACAAATCAACTAGTAGACAACTCTAGATAGCAAATACTATTAATGAAAAAATTAACAAAAAAATTACCGCCACATCTTCATTACTCCATAAACGTAACAATTGTGAGAAATCAGCCTCTGGAATTGTAGGATCGTGTATCTGACCCAAATGAGTCGTTCAAAGGAGTTTTACTTCGTTTCAGGTGCGGAAAACAAGAAACAAAGGTAGACACAACTTGTTCTTCACTTTAATACTCTTTCTGATTGATTTTACAACTATTACAATCAGTCTTCACACCGGCAGCACCTCGGTATGGAATACAAGACCTCAACACCCCTCTCAACTGATCTCGCTCCAACCCTATTTATAGGGGCTTTGATTCCGCTTGAACATGCAAGTTCATTTCGAGCGGAATCAGCACTAAACATCTCGAGCGGAATCAGGACATGTGATTTCGCTTGAAATGACAGAATGTCATTTCGAGCGGAATCAGCACTAATACACATATTCTCGATTCTCGTGCCCTGATCTAACCTATTCTATACAAGACTCGATACAAGACGAAGTTGACAGATGCATGCACTAACATGAATATCTTTAGGTCGGTTCTTCCACCTTGTTTTGTTGTCCTTAAATTGATAGAAGTATTTTTTTCTTAAACCGACATTTGTGTACCTTATATAATTCTCCAATACTCTTTGAAACCCACTTCTTAGCAGCATCAGGCACATCGTATTTTTCCTTTTAAAAGGCTATCATTTAGTTAAAAATGAAAATCAAACAAATAAATGAATCAATATTAAAAAAACCTTACCAAAACACACTCCCATATCTTTTCTTTATGTGGTACCTTCTGCCATGAACTATAGATCAATGGTGCATAACTGTGATTACGAGCTATTGTACCCAAAAATCGAGATAACTCTCCAGCCACATCCTTCCCCTCTCTTATTGGACCAATGGGTTGCCCAAAATCATTACATATAATGGCCTCGCGCTCGTCAAACTTTCGCATGTGCACAGTATGCAACATTGTTGGTCCTCTTATAGTGGTTTTAGAAATTCCTATATACAAGTAGTAATTACAAATATATATCTATATATGTATATAGACACACACACATACATATATATAGTTAAATCAAACCTATTGCTTTGTCTCACTCAGGGTGTTGTTGTTGTTAAATTTCGAGGCGATGTACATCATCCTCTTCTTCCAAATCCTCACTAATATCATCTGTTTCTATATGATTTTCGTTATTTTCAATTGTCATATCTTCCATGTCTTCATACTCTTTGTCTTGATCAGCTTCATCTTGTAAATCTTGTAATTTGGAATAACATACAATTAATATATAGCATAACAAAAATATTAAAACAACAGACACACATATAATTAAATCACTCAACAAAAGTACCTTGAGATCTCGTAATATCCCCTTCATCTTCGTCAGTTTCCAAACAATCTAGTTTCATATTTAAACCATTAACATGAAAAGCATAAATAAGTTAAAATAAAAAGTAGTTTTAATTAAATAAATTTTAAGATCAACAATATAATACCGTGAAATATCCCATCGTCCTCGTAATCATCCAAATCAACAAGAAGCGATCGTCCCTTTGATCTCCATTTAATACAATTAGGCGTTGCCTTTTTGTTATTCACTACCTCCCTTTGCGTTCTTTAGATTAGGTCACCCATGGTGATTGTTGACCTACGTTGATTCTCTTTCGTGGCATTTAAATCCAATGGAAACTCTTTAGATACCTTTGAAGCGGTCACTCGATTCTTCCTTGCTAAATTAGCAATAATATTCATGGATAGTGGTGCGATATATTGCAGAAGACGTTGCTATAAAAAATATCATGTTCATTAGAACACAGATGTTTACAAAATTAAAAAAAAATAAAACTTCATAATCAAATTACCTTTTTGGATACTTTACCACTTTTATGAACTTCTTGGTGATCTTCCTCACTATCATCACCATTATCAAGAATATAGTCTACATCCCTCACATTATTGTATGGTGGTTTCACTTTCTTTTTCTTCGTTTGACTATCTACCAACGAATTTGCAATCCTTTTCAATCCCAAAGCTTCTGGTTTCCTATTGTTTTCTTCAACCCTTAATAGCTTATCTCTCTCATAATCAATGATTTGTCTTTGTGCACTTTGATTTTGCCTACTTTTGTTTGCCATTATACCTGTAAATCTTGATCTAATCCATTCACCACTGTTTGTATTTTTAATATTAGTTGTAAGTATAATCATTAGAAAACTAGGTAATTCAACCATCATTTTGATTGATGCCTGTATATTTGTTAGTAAAATAACCACTGATCTGAAACAACTGATCAGTAAACAACTGATCAGAACTAATCAATCACTGATCAGTAAACACTGGTCAACCACTGACCCGTAAGCACTGGTCAACCACTGTTTGAAACCACTGACCAGAACAGCAAATGAATCAAAAGTAGAAAAGAAGATGTAAAACAGTAAACGATTGAAACCGGGCTTGTGTTTAACACAATTCCCTTAAACAAATTCATCGTCTGTTCCCAGGGTACGCCGGTTCGAAGCAGCACCGCGCACTGCCGGACTTGAGCACTTGCCTGAAAAGAACAAAGAACTGTGTTGCAGAAAACTGAGACAAAGAGAGAAGAGAAGCTGGTAATTGGTATGTCAAACTGGTTATCTGCATTGGGTTTTATAGGCACAGATCATAACTGATGCTGGCCTCATCATTGTAGAGAATCATAACTGGCCTCATCATTGTAGAGAACCATAACTGATGCTGGTTTCGAAACTGATGACAATCATAACTGAAACCAATGTTAATTCTCATCAATACTGAATATTACTTCAGTTACAAAAAAAAAATCAACCCGTTACAGAATGGTTGCAAAAACTGCCACACGCGGGCCCTGGGTTTTCGAAACTGCATTCGTGTCCGCAGGACGTACGGGCGCACACGAGTTCAACTAAATCCCGGTTCCAATTTTTGCACCCCCCCTGCGCTCGCGCGTAGGACTTATGGTAAAACATGTCTTAAAGTTATATTAGCTAGGCAAATATATTACCTTATAAATAACCTTCCACTTTGTCCCCACACCGATGTGGGACAAGTGTTTTACCATTTGGGACATCCATTCAATCACACCCAATTTTCCAACAATCCCCCACATGAATGGAGGTCGATCTCAGAAACAACATAATTCCTTATTACATTTCAGCAGTTGAGTTTTGCATACGATAGGTAGGTGTTACCCTTTGAACCTTCGCTCATGAAATGCACTTAGCCCACTAGCTCTGAGTAGAACTTGATGTCTTTGAACTCGTCTGCCATTTGTGTAGACGACAATGCACTTCACACAAGACTCTCCCTGACAAAGTCAAGTCCTCATAGTTATGTTCGTTATGGTCATAAACATGATGCCTGGTTCCGCGAGAGCCATTAGGTATTGTGCCCCAACAATACCCTTCGAAGCGACCCCACTTCTCTCTCACATAGGTGATTCACTATGCATGGTTACCTTAGTCGAATCATTAAAAGCCATAGGCTTAGCCTCACACTTGTCACTTTTAGGAATGGACTAGGAAGTTTGTTAATCTTTATAATAAACTACCTTATTAAATGCGTAGGGTTATCCCCCCCCCCCCCACAGTGACCTCGCTTATTCATACAATTAGGTTTTCCTATTGAACTCAATTCTTGGGATCTCCAGTCTATTGAGTTAGGTTTCCATCATATGAATTTCATTTTTCAACGGCTTCAGTCCCATTCCCATGGACGACTTTTGTACTAACTCTCTACTTAGGCCTTTTGTCAGCGGATCCGCAATATTATCCTTTGACCTCACGTAGTCAACAGTGATAATTCCTGTAGAGATTAGTTGTCGTATGGTATTGTGTCTACGTCTGATATGTCTGTTCCTACCGTTATACATTGTGCTACGAGCTCTGCCAAGTGCCGAGTGGCTATCACAATGTATACAAATGGCCGATGCCGGCTTAGGCCATCTTGGTATATCCTCAACAAATTGACGTAGCCATTCTGCCTCTTCACCTGCTTTATCTAAAGCGATGAACTCTGATTCCATCGTGGATCTAGCGATAACCGTTTGTTTTGACGATTTCCACGATATAGCAGCACCTCCAAGTGTGAATACATACCCACTTGTTGCTCTGGAATCATTCGTGTCAGATATCCAATTTGCATCGCAGTGTCCTTCTATAACTGCTGGATATCTGTTATAATGCAACCCGAATCCCCGAGTGTATCTTAAGTAGCGAAGCAACCGAGTTATACAGTTCCAATGCATTAAACTTGGGTTGCTTGTGTATCTACTTAGCTTGCTTACAACAAATGATATGTCTGGTCTAGTACAACTCATAAGATACATCAAGCTACCAATAATTCTTGAGTATTCCAACTGGTTTACAGGTTCACCTCTATTCTTGGCTAGATGTTGACTTGTGTCAAGTGGAGTTCTAGCTTCATTAGAGTCATTTGCATTGAACTTCTCAAGAATTTTGTCCACATAGTGGGATTGACTTAAAACAAGTCCACTTTGTGTTCGTGTGATTTTAACCCCCAAAATCACATCCGCAAGACCCATGTCTTTCATGTCAAATCTTGCTTTTAGCATGTTCTTTGTAGATTTTATGATTTTGTCATTGCTTCCAGCAATGAGCATATCATCTACATATAGACACAAAATGACATATCCATCAGATGTGTCCTTCACATACACACACTTGTCACATTCATTGATTTTGAACCCATCATCAAGCATGACATGGTCAAACTTTTGATGCCATTGTTTTGGAGCTTGTTTCAATCCATACAAGGATTTCACAAGTTTACACACTTTCTTTTCTTGCCCAATAGCTTTGAAACCTTCGGGTTGCTCCATGTAGATTTCTTCCTCTAGAATTCCATTCAAGAAAGCTGTTTTCACATCCATTTGGTGAACTTCCAAACTTCTAATGGTGGCAATGGCAAGCACCAACCTGATGGATGTTATTCGCGTAACTGGCGAATATGTATCAAAGTAATCTAAACCTTCTCGTTGTTTATATCCTTTGATCACCAACCTTGCTTTGTACTTATCGATGGTTCCATCTGGTTTCATCTTCTTCTTGAAGATCCATCGATATCCTAGTGGTTTACATCCTTGAGGAAGATCCACTAGTTCCCAAGTATGGTTTTGTAAGATAGAGTCTATCTCACTTTTGATTGCCTCCCTCCACTGAGGTCCTTCTGAGGAATGCACCGCTTGTTGGTACGTTTGAGGTTCATCTTCTACCATATAGGTAAGAAACTCAGGACCAAAAGATTTTTCAGTCCTTTGTCGTTTACTCTTCCTGATTTCAACGTCCTCAGTCTTAGATTGTTCTCGAGGTTCATCGTTTTCAACTTCACCCTCGGGAACAATTTCCTCAACCGGTCTAGAAGAACTCAGTTCACTTCTATCTAAGCATGGGAACACATGTTCAAACCATGTTGCATCCTTAGATTCGATTAAGGTGCCTTTGCATATTCCAGGGTTCTTGGAATCATGCACAATAAAACGATAAGGACCATAAGGACGGGTGTATCCTATAAGTACACAATCCACCGTTTTGGGACCTATTAGTAGGCGCTTAGGTGGTGTGACCACCACCTTAGCTAGACACCCCCACACTTTCAAGGATTTATATGGTGCTTTCTTTCCCGTCCATAATTCGTAAGGTGTTACATTCTTTTTCTTATTGGGTATCATGTTCAACACATAATTTGCCGATAAGATTGCTTCCCCCCACATTTTTGGTTTACACCAGAACTTATCATCATGGCATTCATCATTTCTTTCAAGGTACGATTTTTCCGTTCCGCTATGCCATTTGATTGAGGGGAGTAAGGAGCTGTGAGTTCGTGGATGATTCCACTTTTTGCACATACGTCAATAAAAGGTGAAACATATTCACCTCCTCGGTCGCTCCTTACGATTTTGATTTTCCGATTTAGTTGATTCTCAACTTCGGCTTTGAACAAGATAAACTTGTCAATAGCCTCGTCCTTACTCTTAAGTAAGTACACATAGCAATACCTAGTACTATCATCAATGAACGTGATGAAGTACTTGTTCCCACCACGAGTAGGAATTGCTTTTAGATCACACACATCAGTGTGGATCATCTCGAGGGGTTCGGTGAGTCGTTCAACCTTTTTGAATGACGATTTTGTTTGTTTTGCTTCTACGCAAGTTTCACATTTATTAATTGAGTCGATATCGAATGTTGGTATGCAATCAAGTTTAATTAAACGACGAATGGAATTATAATTAACATGACCAAGTCTACCATGCCAAAGATAAGAGGACTCAATCAAGTAAGTAGAACTAGTAGCGTTTTCTTTCATTGCATTCACGACAATTACATTGAGTTTGAACATTCCATTTAGGGCATAGCCTTACCAACATACATACCATTTTTGGTCAACACGACCTTATCCGACTCAATCACCATTTTGAACCCAAACTTGTTCAATTGCCACCCCGACACAAGGTTCTTACGAATTTCTGGAACATACAACACATTTGACAAAATGAGTTCCTTTCCAGAAGTAATTTTCAAAACCACATTCCCCTCGCCTTTGATTTCGGCCGTGGCGGAATTTCCCATAAAAACCTTTTCACCATTAGTCACCTCCTTGAAGGTGCTAAACAAGTTCTTGTCAAAACACACATGACGGGTAGCCCCCGTATCAATCCACCAATCGTTGTGGTTTTGCCCAACCAAGTTAACTTCCGTGACCAAAATCGAGAGGTCCGTGACCATAGCAATGAGGTTATCAACCTCATGAACCATGTTAACTTGTCGAGCATTTTCCTTCTTTGGAAACTTGCATTTGTTGGCCTTATGGCCTTGTTTCTGACAATTATAGCAAGTTCCTTGGAACTTCTTTTTTCCCAACTCCTCCCTTAGGACCAAGGTTGGAGCGTTTCCCATGAGCTTTCTTTCCACCTTTTCCACCATTCTTGTTTCCCTTCGAAGATTGGCCATGCTCAACAATATTAGCCTTTGCCGTTTCAGGATTATCAATCCTTTTCAAAGCAACTTTATTATCTTCTTCAATGCGAAGGCGAACCACAAGATCTTCAATGGTCATTTCCTTCCGCTTATGCTTGAGATAGTTCTTGAAATCAACCCAGCTTGGTGGTAGCTTTTCAATCATAGCCGCAACTTGGAATGTCTCGCTGAGCACCATTCTTTCCGCATGAATATCATGAAGAATAACTTGAAGTTATTGAACTTGGCTAATGACAGTTTTAGAGTCTATCATTTTGAAGTCCAAGAATTTAGCCACCACGAATTTCTTAGTGCCCGCATCTTCTGTTTTATATTTGCGGTCCAGAGACTCCCACAACTCTTTGGCAGTCTTGGCTTTACTATACACATTGTAAAGCGTATCAACCATACCATTCAAGATATAGTTGCGGCACAAGAAATCCGAATGATTCCAAGCATGAACCGCGCTCACTGATTGAGCATTCATATCCCCTTCATCCACATGGGGAACGGTTTCAGTCAAGAACCGTGCTAGGTTTAGAGTGGTCAGATAAAAGAACATCTTTTGTTGCCACTGTTTGAAATTCAGACCGTTGAATTTCTCAGGTTTCTCAGCATGTGAGACTGCGTTGGGCAGTGGCGCAACCAGACCGGTTGTGACAGCAACAGCAGAAGTCATCACAGCAGTCATGACTGCAGAAACGGAGGTAGACATGGGCTGGGACGTCATTCTGAAAAGAACAAATGCAGAAACAATTAGTAAAACGGATCTGTTTAAATTTGTTAGTAAAATAACCACTGATCTGAAACAACTGATCAACCATTGATCCGTAAACAACTGATCAGAACTAATCAATCACTGATCAGTAAACACTGGTCAACCACTGACCCGTAAGCACTGGTCAACCACTGTTTGAAACCACTGACCAGAACAGCAAATGAATCAAAAGTAGAAAAGAAGATGTAAAACAGTAAACGATTGAAACCGGGCTTGTGTTTAACACAATTCCCTTAAACAGATTCGTCGTCTGTTCCCAGGGTACGCCGGTTCGAAGCAGCACCACGAACTGCCGGACTTGAGCACTTGCCTGAAAAGAACAAAGAACTGTGTTGCAGAAAACTGAGACAAGGAGAGAAGAGAAGCTGGTAATTGGCATGTCAAACTGGTTATCTGCATTGGGTTTTATAGGCACAGATCATAACTGATGCTGGCCTCATCATTGTAGAGAATCATAACTGGCCTCATCATTGTAGAGAACCATAACTGATGCTGGTTTCGAAACTGATGACAATCATAACTGAAACCAATGTTAATTCTCATCAATACTGAATATTACTTCAGTTACAAAAAAAAATCAACCCGTTACAGAATGGTTGCAAAAACTGCCACACGCGGGCCCTGGGTTTTCGGAACTGCATTCGTGTCCGCAGGACGTGCGGGCGCACACGAGTTCAACTAAATCCCGGTTACAATTTTTGAACCCCCCCCTGCGCGTTCGCGCGTAGGACTTATGGTAAAACATGTCTTAAAGTTATATTAGCTAGGCAAATATATTACCTTATAAATAACCTTCCACTTTGTCCCCACACTGATGTGGGACAAGTGTTTTACCATTTGGGACATCCATTCAATCACACCCAATTTTCCAACATATATTACAATCTACATTATACAAGAAATTGAATAATATATAAAACATATGAACTACTAGTACCACAAATAATCTTGGTTCTTTTACGAAACAAGCAAGAAAGCATGAAGTATGTGAAGATACCTTATATGATGACAAAAATTAACAGTTAGCATAGTGATTGTAAGTTTTATTTGATGTTTTCTGCGTATCTTCAAGATCAACAGAACTCAAAGAACAAACAAAATTGGGGGTATAATTTGGGCAAGAAAAAATTGTACCTTTTCAACAATCAATAGCATGAACAGAACAAATTACTGCAGCAAGATACCAATGTAGTCTTCTACAAATCCATGTCCTTTTAAATGATCAAATACTTCATATCTTTGATACCAATAACGGTTTTTACATCGTTTGCAGGGACAACAGATCTGATATCCTTTTGCCGCCTTAGCAAATGAAGCATTAAGAAATTCAATAACCCCAGCTTCAAATTCAGGTAATTGTCTTAGTAAATACATCCAATCTCTAACGCTTCCCATGTCTCTCGTATCCTGAAGTTAATAGAAACAACGAGGTTTAAACATTGGTACACCTATTAAATGCGTTACTATAAAGATCAAACATCATAATATATACGAATGATAGATTAGAATGGCCACTTATGGAACCTTAGATCAATTTGAACCATGATAGGCTGAAATAACTAAAGCAGATAATTAAGAGGCCATCATTCACGTGCTATATAAAAAAGATTATTAGAATTTAGAAGTGTTAATCCAAACAATACTTTACTAATTAAAATTTTTAAAATCAAGAGTAAATTACAAGTGTTGTCCTTTATGTTTACACCATTTTGCAGACAGTGTCCTTTATCGCAAAACTTTGCAAGTTTTGTGTTTTATGCTTCAAAATCTTGCACGTTTTAACTTTTAGGCTAAACCTAGTTAGATTTTCTAGTTAATTCAGGTCATGTGCCTTGCACATGAGGGCATTTTAGTCTTTTTATCACATTTATTTAAACTTATTTAAAAAATAAAACAAAATCTTGCACACACACTCTCTAAACTCGATCTCTCACACGCACCTCAAACCTTCTCTCTAAAGTTAAACACTATCTCTAGCGTTTAGTGGTGGTGATTTGAGGCGGATAGATTCCAGCAACATAAGATAACCGACAACGGCGACTTCTAACGGTGAGTTCTTTGATGGTTGAGCGGGTGTTTGTTGGCCGGAAAAATGCAGATTGGTAGACGGTACAAGATGCATGCGTTAACCATACCAGAAACATAACAACCATAACTAACAAACTTGCTTTCACAGAAATCACTTTCATCATTAACCAAATCAAACTGAAAATTAAATTCAAACCAGAATTAACCAAATCAACTGTAGCAGACCGATCATCATTAACAATTTCACCTTTAGTCAACGAGCTAGAAGAATTCAGCGAATTCATAACAGTTTTTTTGTTTAACAGCGAATTCTGATTAGTTTCTTTACTTAATAGCGAATTCATATCAATTTATTTCTTTAAGAGCGAATACATATCAGTTTCTTTAACTAACATCAAATTCATATCAGTTTCTTTCATTAACCGTTTATCCTTCAAATTCAACAAAAACGTGTAACCTTTCGTCGGAGAAGCATGAAGCTCAGTATCCGCTAAAACATCGGAACTGTTTTTGAAACAGAATTCTTTCGAACTCTGTCCCGGCGACAGAGGCCGGCGGAGAACGGAACTGATTGCAGATCCGGTATATTTGAAACTGATATGTTATTGCTGCTGGTGTTGTTGAGATCATGCACTGATGAAACTGAAGTGGAGTTTTGGTAGTTTGAACAACAATCTGCATTTTTCCAGCGAACAAACACCAACTCAACCATCAAAGAACTCACCATCGGAAGCCGCTGTTGTCGACTACGTTAAAGACATTCTGGATCTTAGCATCCTAGGGCAACTTACACTTACATTTCTCTATCCCGACTACGTTAACCGATGAAAATCACCGCTCAAAACACAACTCATTCATTGCAACTATATAACCACTGCACATATGAACTATGTTAATCCAGCACCAGAGCATCTAATCAATCAACACAAGCTACAATTCATTCATATCCAATCAATCGTTTTACCATAACACTCACGCCGATAACAACACATTCAATTGAAGGGAAAACAACAAGAACAATTAAACAAATCGAATGCAAAACCCTAGAATTAACAAAACCTAAAATAATTGCGTAAAACAACACGATTCTTCTGTAGAAACAACATATCGAATCAAATCAACAAAATTATGCATCACGGACCTTGATTTGTGAAGAAAGTAGATGAAATTCTGCGATATTGTTTATGTAATTTGCTTTGTTGAGTTGATACCTCTACACTTGAGTTTGGTTAATCAGGGAACGAACATCGGTCATGGCTGCTGGTTAACGAATACCTATAAAAACCTGGAATTATTTTTTTAATTAACATTAACGAAAGATAAGTAATTTTCTTTCAACAACTTTTCGTATTAGGATTTCAGCTCGGCTGGTAAGCACATGAGCTTTTATGTAGAAGGTCTATAGTTCGACTCCCACCAGCTACCCTTTTTTTAATTTTTACCTAGGATGATTTAAATAGTACCGTTTCATTTAATAAAAATTAAATTAAAGCATGGCATTTTTATTTTTTTAAAAACAATCACTTTTTTTGTTTCATTTAATTCTAAAAAATAAAATTTATATTTCTATAATGCTAATTAGCTTGTAGTGAATTAACTTATATAATTGTTTATTTTTGTCACATGTATTAATACACTAATAATAAAAAGTTAACACTTTTTCTCAAAATTCGTATCTCCCATATACGATTTCCCTCCTACCCCAAATTTCATCCCCTTCCCATCAAAAATTATAATTTCACCATCACCATAAATTTTGGTATGTATTATTTACAAGGAATTTGTTTTTAAGGAAAATAGTTTTAGTAAAAATAGAATATTACTTAAACATATCAATATATTATTTACAAACTATACTATTTACAATCAAAAGTTTCCATAGCTTTTTATCGTTTTTATTGAATTTCTCAATCTAAAAGTTTTTGTCATAAAACTTTTGCTCTAATAGATAATTACGTTATGACACGGCATCATATACATTTGGATTCAATTTTTTTAAAATAATAATTGCTTTTAACCTTTAAAAATGTAACTTTTTTAAATAAGAGTTGCATTAACAATTAACAATGCAACCTTTATAAAAAAAAGTTGCAAATATTTCATAAAATTTGTAACCTTTTAATAAAAGGTTGCAATTTTTAGTAACTTTGCAACTTTTTAATTATAAAGGTTACAAATTTAATATGTTATTGTAACTTTATAATATAAAGGTTGTATTGGATCTTCTAATCCAACCTTTATATTCAACGTAGTTACATTAGAGGCAAATGCAACTCATTTGAAAAAGGTTACTTTTAAAAATTTACAAAAGGCCTATTTCTAGTAGTGCTGGTTTAAAAACAATGTTATGAAAATTCTCGTCGAAACATAGATAAAAATAACTCACTTAGCAGAAAACTCGTTAAAAACTCAAAATGACAATTTTGTTAAAGTTAATTTTCAAACAGAGATTGTAATATAAATCGTTAAAGAAAAAAATACTAACAAACCTAAAGATGAAGGGGTGCAAATGTAAATTATCCACTAAAACAAAAAAATAGTAAAATAAAATAAAAATAAAAAAACTAACAAACCGAAAGATAAGATTGTGCAAATGAAAATTATCCACAAAAAAACAAAAAAAAAAATGAATGTAGCTAATAGAATTTGGTGGTCAAACTAAATCATATGGAAATTTTGTGGCCAAACAAAAAATTCCAAAGTTACTTTTAGTTAAGGAGTTCAAAAATTATATATATAATAATAGCACTAGAAGTCTCAGCTTCAAATCTAGGTATTATGAAGGTATCTAATTATTGGTGTAATGTAGAAATAAGATTTGCCATTAAAAAAAACTAAGATTTAAGAATTATTTTCACTGCAAGGAAAGCGGATTTCCGTATCCGTCTCTAAAAGAGAATAGGACGGATCGTTGTGATCTCTAAAAGGGCCTCGGTAAATATAATACGTGAACATAGCCAATATTTTGATGAGAACACATCAGTGTTGATTATATTATAAATCACAACCGATTAAACTTGCTTCCAAGCCATATCCAAATAGTAGTGCAATGGAACCTTACAGATAAACATAAAACTAAAATATAATTAATATAGTTACTGATGTCTTCTTTCTCCAAGCTTATCGTTAAGTTTAAATTGTTGAATTAGTTTCTCTTTGAAATAAGAGAAGAAAGCCACCAAGGATTTCTTGTATAGGAAAGTGCATATAAAGAAAACCATGGAAAACAAACAAATAGACAAGCTAATTATTAAGACATCTAGGTAATGGGCTATAATATGAACCAAATAAAGAAAGGGCCCACTAACTTTATTGTGCTAACAGTCCCCTTAAAACTTACAATAATAAGCACTAAGAATTTGTCACACCAAAAACGAATCCAAAACACTGATTGAGCCTTTGTGAAAATATTAATAATCTACAAGGCTCATGGAAGATGTAATTGATGACGAGTGAATAGCAACCAGTCTCAATATGATGTTTGCTCGTGGAAAATAAAGATTTTTTGCAACCAGCATCTCACTTTTGTTATCATAATGTAAGGGGATTCTGACACCACGTACGAACACTCAGCTGTCTAGTTTTGCAACCATCATCTCACTTTTGTTATCATAATGTAAGGGGATTGTGACACCACGTACGAACACTCAGCTGTCTAGTATCCGTACGCTAAATTTCGAGACAAAATTTCTGTTAACATGAGGATAATGTGACAATCCGCATGTAATCCTACTATTTGATAAGTAATGTTAGTGTGTATAAACTCTCGAAATACTAATGTGTGAGTATAAATGAAATCGTTATTTAATATTTATCATTACTAATTCAATCTAGTACACATATAGAATCAAAACAAAACAAAACCATACATTACAACTTTATTCATTCTTATCTATATATATATTTGGGCTACACTTCTTGAGCCTCTCTTATTCCCTCAGACACATCATGGCCTAGCTCAGGCCCAACAGACAATCAAAATACCCTATTTGGGTCGCACAGTGCAAGGAAGACAAACATGTTTTGAGTGTGCGACTGTTTTGGCGTGTGTATATAAATTCTCAGCCGTCACATCAAGGAATGTTTTGACAATCCCTAGACACCTCTCTCTCTCTCTCCTTAATTCCTCCTCTCTCTACAATCCTTTCTTCTCCAAAAGCAACCTGCAACTTAACGTTATCACCTTCGTTCAAATCCCGATTGTTCGACGACGGTACTTCATCTCTTCTCCTCCGTTCATACCTCCGGTCGAACTTTTTGGGCTCCGATCAAACACCGACGAGCGTTCACTCCGCTTAACCGGTAACGACGTTCCACACCATTCCATCTCCGGCAGCCCGCGACACTCCGACTCGGAACTCCGCTTCGGCCTCTTAGCTTACACTCCGTTACGATCTTCAACTCAGGTTAGAAAGTTCATATTTCTAGGAGTTAGCGAGATTTCTGAATATATGATTATGTGAAAAACTGTGATCTTGAAATGAGCTTGCCCACTATAAATACACCATCTCTAACCCTTATTTTCACTTTCCAAACACCATAATCACTCTCAAATCCTGTCAAGAACACTTAAAAATTCTGATTTTTGGGGCAGAGAGTTTCAAGACTTTCAAGTGAGTTTTAGCTCACTTCTTTACTTATTTTTTCTTTGTTTCTTCTTCCATCTTACTTGGATAACATCTAGGAAGGTTTTCACAAGTTTTTCATGGCAAACTAAGGTGAAACCTCAGCATATTTAAGGTCCAAAGTAAGATTTATATTCTGTTTTGTTCAAGTTCTTACACCTTCTATTTATTTACTAAACTTGGTGAAATCTTGTACCCGCCAAGCTCACAACTTAGTCCATAGTTGTAGGTTTGTGTCGAGATTGATTTCCATCAAGTTGTGAGTTCAAAACTCTTTTACTTTAAGTTCATACATACTATTCCAAGTGTTGAAAACATTCACGATTCACCATCTTCCATATATTGAACTTATGTCTTGTAAAAGTGTGAACCGTGGGAGCTTTGGCTTTTCAACCTAGTTCCACTACCTCACTTGTGAACCTTGTGTATGAACACTCAAGTAGCTTTCTAGTATCAAAGTAACATAACCCCATCTAGCCTCCGACACTTAGTTAACTCTTTCCATGTTGTGTTAGCTCACCCGGGTTAGGTCTTACTTGGCTACTTGATAATGTATTAGTTAGTTGTTATTTCTTTTCATTCATGACCCCTCGAATCATCTTTGTGATGATTTGTGTAGTGGTGAATTATACAATGAGGTTAATCCTCCATGCTTGACTTAAATGACAATCTATGAAACTCTTGATGGACTTAGCAAGGGACTACTATTATAACAATATAAATTTATATATATATATATATATATATATATATATATATATATATATATATATGAACATGGCTGAATTTACGATGATAATCGGATTATGGTTATTCGTCATAAACTTAGGCTACTTTATCTACGATTCTAAGTCTCTTGTTGTTAATTCTAATGGGCAAACTAGGACCCATGAAATCACATACAACTTAGTGTCAAAACGAGTACTTAGACTAAATAGTACTTTTATGCATACATACTTTTTATACTTTAAATTCCAATCCGAATCTTTCGTCTTAATTCCGTTACTCACACACCTTCGTTTACCCCATGTTGGGTGACCTCGGTATTCCATTCTCCAACTCTCAAACTCTTCACGGGATTTCAAAGGAAAGCTTTGCAAAACCGTGAGTACACTCGAACGCCCTTTTTACGTTTTACAATTTTTGGGTACAATATGTTTAACCTATTAAATTCACAATCATACTTAAACTTTATGCAAACACAAACAATCCATCATACATGCTTAAATACATAAAACTTGATTTGTATACTTGGATGATTCTTTTGGGTGATTTACTTGTCATTAACTTCGTACTAGCCTCCCTTTAACATGTATAGTGCTATAGGAGTAACGCATCGCCCGTAGACTTGTGGTCATGTTAAGTTTATTTTATGCGGTAATCAGAGGATTGACTTGTTAAATTGCATGCCATGATACAATTATCTAGTTAAACTATTTTTGCCATGTGGATTCGTTTAAACCGTTTTTCATACTTATACTATATTAAACTTGTGTACTCGTCAATACTTTGTGTGTTGAACTATACATTTAAACATGTTGCAGGTTGATGATGATGATCTTGGTGAAATCTAGTAGGGATGACTTTAGAAACACATATTAAAATTACTAGATTTTGTTATCGTATTATTTTTGAAGTTTGTTGTACTTTGAATTTCTATTGTTGTACTTTGATTTCCTATGTTGTACCTTGACAATCTTGTTATGAATGAAATCAACTTTTGGAATTAATATTGTCACAATAGTGTTATGAAGTCTCGAGCAATCTCGTTCGTCTCACTCCGATGTTTCCGCCATTGGTTGGATGTGACAGATTGGTATCAGAGCCATAACTATAAGAAATTAGGTAGAATTGCCATGTTCGACCTACATTTACACAAAATACACGTTGAAGACTTAAAGACACTCGTATCATGCAAACGAAACAACTTCACCAAAATAAGCGTGAAACCCATAATTTGGTGAATGACTCTCAATCCGCTTATTCGATTTTTGCATGAAATTACACAATCAAATTAGGAGTGAAATCCACATCTTGATGGTAAATTTCCAATTCCAACTCTAATGGACCCTCCTCAAAGCCTCAGAATTAACTTTCTTAACCCGACGAGTACTTATCACACCTAGGGTACGATGTTGTCAAGTTAGGGGTCAAAACTCACATCTTGTCAACCAGTCCCTTTCCTCGATTTTCAATCCCGACAAAGTTTCGATTTTTCAATCGATTAGGGACGTGTAGTAACTTGAAGAGTAAAGTACCGTTAATCGCTTCTCGACGAGAGTATTTTACCTATAGGCCAAAGCACGTTTCCCTAATTCGAAAGGACTTTTGATTCACTTTAGAATAGTCGAAGTTTCTAAACCTGAAACACTCCAATGTTTATCGAGCCTCTCTTTTATGTTATCTCAATTTCTATTTGTTTTAATACTTGTTACCTCGTTCAATTAGAAACCAATGCACGATTCGCACGTCTCTCGCAATAAAAAACATTAGTAATTCTCGTGAAAAACTAAATTTATACTATTTTACGCATTCATACGTATTTATATTTAGCGAATACTTATTAAACTCATGCCAATTTATGTGAATCATACGTGTTATGTGAATTCTTACATGCTTTAACATGCAAAACGTTATTTTTAAATTATGATCAAGTCTCATCCTCTACTCCTCTTTCAATCCTTTAGATGTCTTCCCACAGTCTGTCTAAGAAATCCAAGAAGTCCAAATCGAGATCTGGTTCAAAGAAGGGTTCTAACAAAGAGGACACGATATGAAAGAAGGATCTGGTGGAGTTAATGGCTGAGCTGATGGCCGAGCTGATGGCCAAGGTCATCCCTGACATTGTTAGTAAAATTCAAACCCCACCTGTTACTGAAACCCCCCAACGACTCCGTTGGCTCCAAGGTGGAAACACCTAAGTCGACATTCTTGTTCAAACACTTCATGGCTTGTAAACCCTTAACCTTCACTAGCGAAGAGGGTGCCACCGTGTTACTCCAATGGTTCGATGCCATTCAGTTAATGTTTCTACAAAGCGGTTGCCCCGACAATCTTCGAACACTCAAGCGACGGGTATGTTCCAATTAAGAGCCCTCGATTGGTGGACTTTCGAGCGTAACGCTCGTGGGAACGAAGTCGCCCATGCTTTACCCTGGGCTTTCGGCCCAAACCACACACCGCCTCGAAAACCTTTTCAGCCCAAACCCTTTGCGGCCCAAACCTGTGACAACCCTCACAATTACAGGTATCCGTACAATTAATTAATATTAAATTTGTGCTTAATGAATGTGCTTGATTTCAACTGACAAATTAAACTGCTTTATGATTTTTCGCATCATACATACATATGCATCACACTCATACTGTCACTCCATTTATTACATGCAAACTTTAGTGACAAACTTGATGCACAAAGCACAGTTAGCACAGTGAGCGGATAACTCAGAAACATGCTGACAATGCCAGCACATAGATAGACAATATATTGAGGCCAGTATGAGCCAGAGACAAGGTACTACACTAGTAGGGAGTGTAGGGAGGTAAGGACCATAAAACTGCGTCACTAAGTGATAGTTTAGGTGCCGGGAAGTGCCTAAAACCCTCTAATAATGCAAAGTTCTGCATCTACTAACAAAATTCAGCATTTTAATGTGCTAGTCACTTGCAGAAGTATGGCAAAATGGTCTTGTATGCTTTCCTAAGTGTCGGGAATTAAAAGGGTCACTAAAAGTTACATAAAGGACACTTTACGATATCACTTAGCACTTTAACGGAACATTATCAAACCGAACAACCAGACATTACCCGGAACACAAAAATATTGTTAAAAACATTGTTTCACTTTTTCTGAGCTAGTTATGGTCCCCAAGCACTAAAACACCCTACATAATACACGGTACACACTAAACACTAGACATAGCATCCAACTTCCACTAATTAACTTATTTACCCCCAAATAATACACTTAACCCCCCCCCCCCTGGCTGATTTTCGGTCCATATGGTCCCACACCCAAGATAAATTCAAAATCTTCTAATATCTCTTATATATTCACCTTGGAACTTTGTGAGATCTTGAGTTGACATTGTGGTACACCCTAACACTAGCTTTTACCACTTACCACCCCTAACTAATTACCTTGTTACCAAATAACTTTCATTTAACCCCCCCCCCCATGAAAATGACGGCACACATGGCCCCCTCTTAAACTTACGGCTCCCCATGTGGCCACCTCAAAGAATCCATCAAATCCCCATGCAATCTCGTTTAAGATATGATTGATCTTGTGTTTGTACTTCCCATGACATTTTAACCAATGGATTAAGGGTTTAGTGGGGCTATAAGAAACCTATCAACTTCATCATTTCACCACAACATCCTTACTCTCTCCCCCTCTAAAATCTCGGCCGATCAACCCCCACACACCATCAATTTTTTTTTGTTCCAAGTCAACTATTCCAAAGATACTGCAAGGTGCACCAAGGAGAATCACGAAGTGTGGAGCTCACGGATCATCAAGGACCTCCCTCGTGTGCTTTTATCCACCCGTTTTCTCTAGTGTTTCTTCCCTAGCTTAAAAGCTAGTAGTAAGCTTCTTGATCCTCATTTACTTCATATTTATGGTGGTTAATAGTTATGTTATGATGAAAATACAAGAACACTAAAAGATCATAAAACAAAAGTCTTACACATAAAGCTAACATGATGATGAAATAAGATGAACTCTTGATAAAATAAAGTTGTTTTGATGTTGTTGTTGTTTATTTGATGATTGCTAGTAATAGGGTGTTTAACATCATGGTTGAACTTGTTAAAGTAAGATTAAAAACTTAAGTTAACAAGTTCGGAGGTGATTAGTGATCTACATAAAAGAATCACCTCCATGTTTCGACATAAACTTGGTAACCAAGTGATTTCTTGAAAAAAAAAGTGAACTAAGTGAGTAGATGGTCGTATGGACCCAAGGTTTACAAATAATTTTTCTAGACAAACCAAGTTAAAAGACGGATTTTTGAAAAGTCATGATTTTTACACTATTTTTGGAAGAAATAAGTATATGAATACTAGTAAGACATGAAAATGTTGTAGATGGATATTTTTGTAAAATAAGTTCACAAGTTGTGAACATCTAAAAATCCCGAGAGCGAGATTTTAACAAAAATAAACACACTTTGGAGGGTAACTAAACTGACTAAACACCCCCACTAAGTTACTACGCGTTTTTATGAAAAACCAAGTTTATGTTGTTATGTAAAGTGCATTGTTTTTGCACTTGACTAGTATAATGTTGTTTGGTAACTTGTTGTTAGTTGGTTTAAATGATTTCCGAAAAGAAAATGATATGCTAATAAGCATGGGCACCTCCATTTACAAAGGAAACTCTGGCGAAATTTTTTAAAATTTCAACACTTAGAAAATATTTTCTAAACAAGCGTTACAAATATATTTTTAACTTTGTTTTCAAAATAAACTTCGCGATAGGATTTGTTACAAAATACATAGTATCGGATGTTGATTTTATAAATAAAAATGGATAAATACATATTTAGAATATATATTTTCTACTAAGACACTTGTGTGAATATTTGTATATTCTGTGAACTAGTTATATTATTTTATGGTAAAATAATATAACTTAACAAATACCATGGAAAAATTGCAACTCCAAAATAATACCAAAACTCTTACGGAATAAATATTTAAGTTACGCATTTGTTATTGCAAAGCTGAACGCTAAAACGTAACTTATGTAATATTTCAGAAAATACTCTTACACATACGTTTTTGGTAAGATATTATTTTGGAAACTAAAGAAGTAAAAATATATTATTTTTGGGAAAAATACATATATTTTGGAAATAAGTTATTTTTGGACAAATAAGTTAAATATATTTTTCCTAAATAGGACTTAAAATATATTTTACGAAACCACGAATATACATGTATAAGTACCCCCATCATTGGGAAGGGAATACGAAGTTAAAATACTTGTGAAGTATGAATACGAATTATTGATTAAACAATTATTCCTAAACTAAATATAATTCAAGGTTAAAATAATTATTATTTTAACAAATAATTATAACTTGGAATAATATTCGGAGACACAAGAAACGCAACTTAAAAACATTAAACCAAGGCACGACCTGTTCGTCTAATAGACATTAGTACGTTGTAGGTTGTTGATGCGTGTGAAGTGTGATATATATTAGGTGTATATTTTAAGCCCTTTAACATTTTTTTAGCCAAGTTTTAAATTTATAAAACACGATATTTACTAACACTAAACACACATATGGGCAAGTGCACCCATCGTGAGCGTAGTATAGTGTTGGTAAGATACCGAGGTCGTCCAAGGACACAAGAGCTTTTAGTACCGGTTTATCCTCAACGTCTAATCAAATCAAAAAGTTTAGAAAAATGTTTTAAGCTAAAAAAAATAAAAACTAACTAAAATGATGAAAAATAAAAATAAAAGAAAAACAGATAGACAAGATGAATCACTTGGTTCCGACGCGTGTATAGTGTAACCTTTGATTATTTCCGCACTTTTACACTTATTTAAGAGATTATCTTAGTTATTGTAGTAGGCCCCTCTTTTGAAGGTGACGTTACCCTCAACCCAGTAGTTTGAGTCAGCAAGGATACAATCCTAAAGGGTCGGATTATTGAAAGATAATTAATTAAGTTATAAATGCAAATTATGGTAGGCCCCTCTTTTGGAGGTGACGTTACCCTCGACTAAGTAGTCTGAGTCAGCAGGGATACAGTCCTAAATAGCCGGGTTATAGTATTAATAGTAGTTAACTTATGAGGGGATCAAAGAGTTTGGACCCCCGCCATCCAATACCGTTAAGTATTGAAGGAGGTCCTACTAAATTTGACCCAGGTCCATTGCAGGACCTCTAAACGCTGAACAATTGCAAGACTCTTACCAAACCGTTCCCTTAACCCCCGACCAGGTAGCCAACATACCTCCATATAGACCGTGGAGATATGAATGGTGAAAATCTTTTATTTTATATAGACATTAAAATAATGTCAAGACACCACGGATAAACGATAAAGAAGAATCACCTTCAACATAAGAAACTAGTTATTAAAGTCATTAATACAAAACCAAGTAAAAAGTGCGAAAAGATTAGAAATAAAAAGTATTACACTAGACACTTGTCTTCACCAAGTGATGTAAGAGACTTAGGCAAACATGGCCTTGATTGTCAAGAACTCTTACGATCAATCTTGGATCCCGAGACGACTCACACACTCTATGATGGACAATGGATGATGGTGGTGGATGATGGTGTTATGGTGGTGGTGGGTGGTGGGTGAAGTGTGAGAGAGGTGGTGTGCCAAGGGATGGTTTGAGCTTGAGCCAAGCACTCCTATTTATAGGCTGAACAGAAGCTCGGGCACGACCCCTTGTCCACATCCTTCTCTTTCTTCATTTAATGCAGCTTGTCTTATTAGTTGACCACGCCCCCGTGTCCGCTGAGCACGACCCCGTGTGCAGAAGAATATTTGTACTATGAAGATTTGCCGGGATTGTGCGAATCTTATAGTTGACCACGGCCCCGTGTCCGCTGAGCACGGCCCCGTGGTGGGCAATAGAAGCTTCTACCATTTTGTCTTTTCTGCTGACACTTGGGCACGCCCCCGTGCTGGCTGAGCACGGGGCGTGTTCAGTCTTCTGTCTTCTTGTTTTGCTTGGGAAGATGTTGTCGTGGGGTCGGGCATGTCACGTTTGTTCCTTTTCTTGTATTTATGTTAGATTTTACTGTCTTTTTGCTTCTTTTGTTAATTTGAGCTCATTTAATTCTGAAAATACAAAAGGAAGACAAAAGCACACTTTTTCCAACATTAGTACTAAAAAAGGGTTAGTTTTATGCCACAATTGATGTAATTTATATGTTGCATTTTGCACACATCAAATACCCCCACACTTGAATCTTTGCTTGTCCTCAAGCAAAACTCTTTATAATGTGGCTTTACACTCCCAAATGGAATGGGTAGAGAAGAAGGTTTTTGGGCTTGTCATAGAGTGTCGGGATTTCCAAGATTCTTTATTTAGTTTTATTTTTTATTTATTTACAATCCTATTCGTCATGATTTATTTAAAACTTTTCATAAGAGAAATTACTTATTAGGGCATAACATGCCTCTTTAAAATTCTATTTATATACAAGTTCACATACCTCACGGGGATCACTCAACACTGAGCCGAAAATGTATTTTTGTGGATCACTCGATAGCAGCATGGAACTTACTCCTACCATAGGCTTGCCAAGCAATCAATCCTCCTCCTTTTTAACTTATATACCTTTGTAAATATCAAGAGGACTTTTTGGGTGAAGGGTTAGGCTTGGGTTAAAGGTAGGTGGTTGGGTTAGTGGTTAGTAGAAAAAGGGCGAAAAGCGTAACAAGCGTCGGTTTTCGTAAGACTTTTTTAATTTTGTAACTTTTATTTTGATGAAGCTATTAATCAAACAAAGTTATTTTTGATGAACTTGTTTGTTTATTTTCTTTTGCTTCATCATCAACACATTTTTTTTTGAAAAGTCATACGAAAAACCGAGCTAGTTACTAAAACAAAGGGTTAAAAATGAAAAAGGTTTTGGTGGGTAAAAGGGTGTTTGGTTTGGGTTATGAAATGAAAAGGTTTAGGCTCAAAGGGGCTAACTAGGGGGATTTTGGGTAGGTGGTAAAAAAAAATAATGGTGTAGAAATAAAAAGGGTTAGTCCTAATGCCTCCATCATTTACTTACTCGGGTTTAAGTTGGTAAGGACCGGGAATGTATCGTCATGGCAAGTTCTAGAGTCGTAAGAACCAAGCGGCTATTCACACAAGAAACGAAAAATGAGCATTTAGTCTAATGATATGTAATTGTATGCTTAATAAAGGCTCAAAACTCACTTTTGTGGGAATGGGTTTTTATGTGATCAAGTATATATAATCAAATTTTAACTAAGTTTGTCAGGCCTTTTCATAATTTTCTTATGTTGGTTCTTTTTATCACGACGCTATCGGTTGTAAATTCGTAAAAATATAACATTTTTAGAACTTGAAATTCCCAAGTTAAACCTAGACAAGTAAAAAAAAATTGAAAATTTTTTTGAAAAAAATTTGGGGTGATTAGCGGTTCCAATAGAGTTTTGTGTAAGGCTTGTATTTAGGACTTGCAAGATTCAAGGTTTTAGCATCCCCCCACACTTAAATTACACATTGTCCTCAATGTGTCCCAAAAATAAATTTTTAGGTTGATTGAATGTGTAAAAAGCAAAAATTTTGTGTTACTGGGCACTGGACACGGCCCCGTGCCTGGTGGGCACGACCCCGTTTTCAGGTGCCAGTAACGAAAACTTACAGAAGGTGGACACGGGGGCGTGTTGGGTGGACACGTCCCCGTGTCTGTCAAAGTCTGCAGAATTAAAACAAACAGCAGGTTCAGGGGAGTGGGCACGGGGGCGTTTCGGCTGGACACGGCCCCGTGTGGACAATCTGCAAGGTTGAAAACAGGTTTTCTTTCTTCGGTTTTCCTATCCCGGCTTTAGTAGTACTAATGCTTAGTACTCTAAGCCTCGTATGTACCTGCTTAATCAATAAACACCATACCACACCATTGCAAACATCCTAATTTTACCAAGTTCAACATTCATGTAAAAGTTAAAAGAAAAATAAATGCAGAAAATAAAAGAAGTTAGGGAAAGTAAATTGTTCAACACTTGTCACGCAGGCCTCAAATTGTTCAAGATGGAAAAGGTTAACATGGGGAATCACCAACCAACCGCTTCTTCCTCCGCTCCTCCCGCCTAATCCATGTCCTCGTCCTCATCATCATCCCCACCTATCTCTCGCATCCCTCCAGTATTTTCCTCGTTACCTGCATCTTCTTCCGTATACAACCCGACAATCGACCCAAATTGTGCCATAGAGATCGAATACTTAGTTCCGCCACATCGAAATGCTACCCCATCATTGTCGAATGGGTCGCACCTTGAGTTGAACGTGAAGGTGCCATAGAATTCGAAAGTGCATTAAGGCGACTCTTAGTGGTCCTGTGACAAGGTTGTTGAAGCGGTCGAGTTGGTTCACCAATGATAACAAATCCGTGCATGCTTGCCTTGGGTATTCCTCCGGCCTTGTCTGAAGTACTTCTTATCTAGCCCTCTCATCGAGCTCATTTGCGTTAAACCTTATGAACTTCCTACCCATCTGAAAGAATACACCAAAAGTTAGCACGAAACAGAAGAATTTTCGGACAAAAATACAAACAGTGGGCTGGACACGACCCCGTGTTCAGCGGACACGGCCCCGTGTCCAGGCGTCTGTTACACAAAAATTCCATTTTTCGACCCGGTTTCGAAAACTTGAAAATTTTTGGTCCTATAGGCGCGGTTTTCCCCGAAAATGAAACCCTAAGCGCCGTTTTTATCAAAATAACCCGTTTACCCTATCAATTTTATCTTTTTCGGTTCAAAAACAAGGGTTTGGGGTTTTTATGAGAAATCGGGCGAATCTATGAACAATACAAGTGGATTTACTTCCCATAACACTAATCTAACTAAATGCAAACAGATCTAAACAAAAATTTGAGGTTCGATCCGGATGAACTTCAAGAACCCTAGATTTTTCCCCAAATGTTTGGTGTTTTAAGTACATGCAAGTAACTAATCTAACTACTAATGATGTAAGAATCATACCTTGACGTTGTTAGAACAAAAGGAGACGTCGAAAATCTGTGGAAATCGCCTGGAACCAGAGCTTTTTCGGGGAAACGGGGCGTGTGGAATGTTGTAACTGTTATGAAAAAGGGGATTTATCCCGTCTGCAGTGCGAACACGGCCCCGTGCCGAGCACAGTTTTAAATTTTTTTTTCAGTGCTCGTGTGAGTGCCCTTGTTTCCCATAAGCTTTGGTTAGAAAACTTACCGCTTTAGACATCGTCCCGATCGTTCGTAACTTACCAGGTATGACGATGGTTTCATTCTTCAACCGTTTGAAGCGAGATCTCCTCCTCTTCATCCTCCTCTTCATCCTTGATAGAGTTTTAGCCGTTGGCCATTGACTTTGAATGGAGGCCCATTCCGAGATTTAATTTCTACTGCACCGTGTGGGAAAATATGGGTGATGGAAAAAGGACCTGACCACCTAGACTTTAATTTACCAGGAAACAATCGAAGTCGTGAATTAAACAAAAGAACTAGATCTCCTACTCGAAATTCATTAGGTTTAATATGTTTGTCATGCAAATTTTTCATTCTTTCCTTATAAATTTCGGAGTTTGAGTATGCATAATTCCTAAGTTCGTCTAATTCATTTAATTGACAAAATCGATTTTTACCAGCAAATTCTAAATCTAAGTTTACATTTTTGATTGCCCAATATGCTTTGTGTGCAATTTCTACTGGCAAGTGACAACTTTTTCCATAGACTAGCTTATATGGGGTTGTACCTATTGTTGTTTTATAAGCAGTTCGAAAAGCCCATAAAGCATCATCTAATTTATCTGCCCATTCCTTTTTATTTAACCCTACGGTTTTTTCGAGTATTCGTTTCAAACCTCTATTAGTCACTTCGGCTTGTCCGTTTGTTTGAGGGTGATATGCTGTTGAGACCCGGTGATAGACCCCATATCTTGTTAAAAAATTTTCAAGTTGATGGTTGCAAAAATGGGTACCTCTATCACTTATTAATGCTTTAGGTGTGCCAAAACGAGAGAATAATTTCTTCAGAAATCTTACCACGACTCTTCCATCATTCGTTGGAAGTGCCTCGGCCTCGGCCCATTTAGACAAGTAGTCTACTGCCACAAGTATATATTTGTTTCCTTTCGACGGTGGGAAAGGTCCCATAAAGTCGAGTCCCCACACATCAAAAATTTCACAAACAAGAATGCCATTTTGTGGCATTTCGTTTTTGGAAGAAATATTACCTGTTCTTTGGCAAGCATCACATGTTTTGACAAGACTTTGGGCGTCTTTGTAAATGGTTGGCCAATAAAATCCTAAATCAAATACCTTTCGTGCGGTACTAGCGGCACCATGATGCCCTCCGTATGGACCTTCATGACAATGGCGGAGAATTCTTCGTGCTTCGCTACCATGTACGCATCGTTGGACAAGTTGGTCGGCACACATTTTGAAAAGATATGGATCTTCCCAAAAATAGTGTTTCACATTGGCAAAGAATTTTTTTCTTTGATGATGTGGCCAACCTTTTGCGACTATACCGCTAGCTAGGTAGTTAGCATAGTCGGCGTACCATGGCTCTTCCTTATATTCCACCATTTCCAAGGACTCAGTCGGGAATTTTTCGTTGATTTGCTAGTCCCTGGTTGCCTCCAAAGCTGGGTCTTCCAAGCGCGAAAGATGATCTGTTGCGGTATTTTCTGCTCCTCTTTTATCTTTGATTTCAATATCAAATTCTTGGAGGAGTAGAATCCACCGAATCAAACGTGGTTTTGCGTCCTGCTTTTTGAAGAGATATCGAATGGCTGCATGATCTGTATACACTATAGTTTTAGAAAGAACAAGATAAGAACGAAATTTATCAAAAGCAAATACCAAAGCTAGTAATTCTTTTTCAGTTGTTGTGTAATTTTCTTGTGCATCATTAAGTGTTTTACTAGCATAATAAATTGGGTGGAAATTCTTTTCTTTTCTTTGTCCCAAGACAGCTCCAACTGCAAAGTCACTAGCATTACACATGATTTCGAAAGGAAATTTCCAATCAGGCGCTATCATGATAGGTGCATTGACTAACATTTCCTTTAGGGTTAGAAATGCTTGATTGCAATCCTTGTCAAAGATGAAAGGGGCATCTTTTTCAAGTAATTTTGTTAGAGGCCTTGAGATTTTAGAAAAGTCTTTGATAAACCGCCTATAAAATCCGGCATGCCCTAGGAAACATCTGATAGCTCTTACGGAGGATGGATGTGGTAATCTAGAAATGGTATCTATTTTGGCTCGATCCACCTCCATTCCTTCGCTTGAGATCTTGTGACCGAGTACTATTCCCTCCGTTACCATGAAATGGCATTTTTCCCAATTAAGGGCGAGGTTAGTTTCCTCACATCAGGATAGCATTCGTTCAAGGTTATCGAGGCATTGGTCGTATGAATCCCCAAAGATAGAAAAGTCGTCCATGAAGACTTCCATTGTCTTTTCTATCATGTCATGGAAAATGGCTACCATGCAACGTTGGTATGTTGCGGGGGCATTACATAGACCAAACGGCATGCGTCGATAAGCAAAAGTTCCATAGGGACATGTGAAAGTTGTCTTTTCTTGGTCTTCGGGTGCTATCGGGATTTGAAAGTAACCTGAAAAACCATCCAAGAAACAATAAAAATTATGACCGGATAATCTTTCTAACATTTGATCAATGAAGGGTAAAGGAAAGTGATATTTTCTTGTTGCTTCATTTAATCGTCTATAATCTATACATACTCTCCATCCTGTGACGGTTCTCGTGGGTATTAATTCATTTGTTTCGTTAGTTATCACCGTCCTACCTCCTTTCTTTGGAACTACTTGGACGGGACTTACCCAAGGGCTATCGGAGATAGGATAGATAAGTCCGGCGTCAAGTAATTTGATGACTTCGTTTTTAACCACTTCTTGAACATTTAGATTTACTCGTCGTTGTGGTTGTATTACCAATTTGTAGTCATCATTCATTAAAATTTTGTGTGTACACATGGAAGGGCTAATTCCTTTTATGTCTACAAGTTTCCAAGCGATCGCGTTTTTGTGTTTTTTCAAAAGACTAATTAATTTTTCTTTTTCTAAGCTATCTAATTTACACGAAATAATTACAGGTAAATTACCATCTTTATCTAGAAAAGCATATTCCAAACCTTTTGGAAGTTCTTTGAGCTCAGGTGGTGGGTCTTTAGGAGACTCCTTATTTGGTTGCTCATTTTGATCAAGAACTTTAAAAGTTTGTTCTATGGCGACCTCTTCTTCAGCAAAGTGGTCAATCTCTTCACTTGTATCGGGTGGTTCATCTTCATCTTCAATTTGGGGGTCATTATTGCCGAATGGATATTTCATCGATCGTTCAAGATCGAAACTTCTTTTAAATGCCCCTAATTGAAGAGGTAGATTGTTGAACTTCCGGTTTTTTAAAGGTTCGTAAGTTTTTACAAATGGTCGTCCCAAAACTAGAGGAGCGTCATCGAGGATGACAAAGTCGGTCGGGATTACCATTTGATTTGTTTGAACCAATACATCCTCAACTACACCGATTGATTTTATTACTTTCCGATTGGATAGAAAAATGGGTATTTGAAGTGGAGAAAAATCACTAATACTTAATTTTTCGAAAATGTAGTTAGGCATTATGTTAACACAAAGATCTTTATCGATTGTAACATTACTAATAAATGAATTTTGAAAGAAACATGGAACTGGTGTAATGTTAATTTCAAATGGGTCTTCTTTTATTAGTGAGGTTTGATCATTAGTTAACTTAACACTTACCGTTTCGTCAATTTTAGTGTTAGTGTTTAACTCTTTTAAAAACTTAGCATGAGTGGGTATTAAACAATGATTTTCGAAAGAAGGTGACAAGAGATTAATTTCTTCAAAATTAGACTCTTCTTGAATTTTAACGTTGTCGGACTCACATTCTTCGTTGTTTAACTCATGTGTCGGTTTTTCACTTATTTGTTCTTCCATTTTTAGACTTTCAATTATCTCTTCTTTATTTAATTCTTCTCTTGCGCGGGACTCCTCTTCCCTTGCGCGAGATTCTTTTATATAGCGATCGATAACTCTAAGGTGTTCTAATATCCTATCGGTCACTTCGGTTATAGAAAAAGAATCGGGATTTTCAAAGCTTGAATCCGGTTGTTCGATCCTTTGTTCCTCATAATACCCATATGAAGTAGATGGTTCACACCGTTGTTCTTCATTGTAAGCATATGATGGATAAGGGTCGTAATTTTGTTCTTCGTAATACTCATATGAGGTGGGTTGTTCACGCCATGGTTCCTCATAATAAGCATACGAAGGTGGTGGCTCATATCTTGGTTCCTCAAAGTATGAGTATGAAGGCTCATACCTTGGTTCATCAAAATATGAGTATGAGGGAGGAGGTTCATACCTTTGGTCTTCATAGGATGTGTATGAAGTCGATGGCTCGTACCTGGGTTCCTCATAGTTGGTGTATGAATTGGATGGTTGATATGAGTGACTATATTGAACCGAGTGCGGGTTACTACAATTAGTGCAATAATTACTCCTATAATCATCCTCCTCATAGGTGTAGTTGTAACCTCCTGAGTATTGATCCATAAGAATCACTCAGCAGACCACAACCAAGTCTCGAGATCAGAAAACAAAAATAAAAACTGAAGCAGAGGCTGGCCACGGCCCCGTGTTCAGTGGACACGGCCCCGTGTACAGAATCTGTATCTGGGCATTTTAATTAAATTCACTGATTTCGTTGAGCACGGGGCGTGTTCAGTGAGCACGACCCGTGTTCAAGTTACTGTTACTGGGTGTTTTTATGAAAATGTGCAGCACGGCCCCGTGTTCAGTGAGCACGGCCCGTGTTCAGGTTACTTTAAATGCAAAACTAAACTAAAATGCAGAAAAAAAGTGTGCGCGTTTTAAAAAGGTTTTGAAAAACTGATTAGGTCGTCGATTTTAAGCTTTCTTAAAATCCTTGTGTCCCCGGCAACGGCGCCAAAAACTTGATGCGTGTGAAGTGTTATATGTGTATATTTTAAGCCCTTTAACACTTTTTTTAGCCAAGTTTTAAATTTATAAAACACGATATTTACTAACACTAAATACACATATGGGCAAGTGCACCCATCGTAAGCGTAGTATAGTGCTGGTAAGATACCGAGGTCGTCCAAGGACACAAGAGCTTTTAGTACCAGTTTATCCTCAACGTCTAATCAAATCAAAAAGTTTAGAAAAATGTTTTAAGCTAAAAAAAATAAAAACTAACTATACTACGCTCAAGGCATGCGGTGCTCAAGGCAGAGGCGAGCAAAGTGGCAAAACATGAGAAAGCCTGCCGGGAGAATCAACATGTGTTTGTCCCGTTTGCGTTTGATACCTTTGGTGGTCTCGCTCCTGACGCTGTGCGACTCTTGAATCGGGTTCAAAAAGTCGTTAACAGTAATTCTTCATCGCTAAAGGTTTCAAACTTTGTATTTAGTAGAATTGGTTTTTCTATTCAAAAGGGGGTGGCGGCGCAACTTGTTGCCCGACTACCTGCCATTGCTTTGTAATTGTCCTTTTTCGTGTGGAATGAAATAGAGGATTATTTAAATAAAAAAAATAAAAAAAAATAACTAAAATGCTGAAAAATAAAAATAAAAGAAAAACAGATAGATAAGATGAATCACTTGGTTCCGACGCGTGTATAGTGTAACCTTTGATTATTTCCGCACTTTTGCACTTATTTAAGAGATTATCTTAATTATTGTAGTAGGCCCCTCTTTTGAAGGTGACGTTACCCTCAACCCAGTAGTTTGAGTCAACAAGGATACAATCCTAAAGGGTCGAATTATTGAAAGATAATTAATTAAGTTATAAATACAAATTATGGTAGGTCCCTCTTTTGGAGGTGACGTTACCCTCGACTAAGTAGTCTGAGTAAGCAGGGATACAGTCCTAAATAGCCGGGTTATAGTATTAATAGTAGTTAACTTATGAGGGGATCAAAGAGTTTGGACCCCCGCCATCCAATACCGTTAAGTATTGAAGGACGTCCTAGTAAATTTGACCCAGGTCCATTGCAGGACCTCTAAATGCTGAACAATTGCAAGACTCTTACCAAACCGTTCCCTTAACCCCCGACCAGGTAGCCAACATACCTCCATATAGACTGTGGAGATATGAATGGTGAAAATCTTTTATTTTATATAGACAGTAAAATAATGTCAAGACACCACGGACAAACAATAAAGAAGAATCACCTTCAACATAAGAAACTAGTTATTAAAGTCATTAATACAAAACCAAGTAAAAAGTGCGAAAATATTAGAAATAAAAAGTATTACACTAGACACTTGTCTTCACCAAGTGATGTAAGAGACTTAGGCAAACATGGCCTTGATTGTCAAGAACTCTTACGATCAATCTTGGATCCCGAGACGACTCACACACTCTATGATGGACAATGGATGATGGTGGTGGATGATGGTGTTATGGTGGTGGTGGGTGGTGGGTGAAGTGTGAGAGAGGTGGTGTGCCAAGGGATGGTTTGAGCTTGAGCCAAGCACTCCTATTTATAGGCTGAACAGAAGCTCGGGCACGGCCCCTTGTCCACATCCTTCTCTTTCTTCATTTAATGCAGCTTGTCTTATTAGTTGACCACGCCCCCGTGTCCGCTGAGCACGACCCCGTGTGCAGAAGAATCTTTGTACTATGAAGATTTGTCGGGATTGTGCGAATCTTATAGTTGACCACGGCCCCGTGTCCGCTGAGCATGGCCCCGTGGTGGGCAATAGAAGCTTCTACCATTTTGTCTTTTCTGCTGACACTTGGGCACGCCCCCGTGCTGGCTGAGCACGGGGCGTGTTCAGTCTTCTGTCTTCTTGTTTTGCTTGGGAAGATGTTGTCGTGGGGTCGGGCATGTCACGTTTGTTCCTTTTCTTGTATTTATGTTAGATTTTGCTGTCTTTTTGCTTCTTTTGTTAATTTGAGCTCATTTAATCTTGAAAATACAAAAGGAAGACAAAAGCACACTTTTTCCAACATTAGTACTAAAAAAGGGTTAGTTTTATGCCACAATTGATGTAATTTATATGTTGCATTTTGCACACATCAGTTGTCGAGTAGCGGACCAAGTTTGAGTTGACGATACGATTCAGGAGACGCACCACAGTGAGTTCATGTCCCCCTTTTCTCTTAAATGTTTTCAGTTTTATACTTCGGAGGTGAAATACATGTTACAATTATTATAGACACTTTTATACATGGTATGGTTAGCTTAAGGAGGGTTTACTACTTAGATCATGTGAAAGGTGTGTACAACACTTAAGGCCATTAATCCTCGTTGTTAGGACCGATGGACATGAGTGATAGATCTATTTGGGTGTAGCGAGCCGACACCCGTGAGGCCGGGGCGGCCCATAGTGGTGACTATGTCTTCCAGCCGGAAGCCCGGTACAAATTTGCTAGGTTTGAGTACCTCCTGCACCATTTCACACATAACAGTGGCTTTGCAACCCATTGGTGATCTCTTTTTCCTTAATTGCTACATACCAGGGACTTTCATACATACAGACACATTACAAAGGTTTATACATACTCACTTACACATGAACTCGCTCAACTTTTTGTTGATTTTTCAAACTACATGTATTTCAGGAAACTAGCGGATCTGGCGGGGTATGCATATGTCTAGCTGCGTTGAATAAAAGATGTCATCCAGTGTAGTAGGTTTAGGAGGTATAACCCTTACCTGGACGGGTTACATGTATTTAAACCATGTTTTATTTAATGTCTTTTGTTGTGTCTTATGAACATGTTTAAAACAAGTATGGTTTGTAACTTATTTTAAGTGTCGACATTTTCAAACAATGATGTTGTGGTATTTTTAAACTTAATGAATGGATGAACATCTTGTGTTTTTATCATATAGCATTGTTATGATTGTTGCTATGGTATTAAGAAGTCACACCAAATAAACCCACGCTTCCGCAAAAGCCAGGGTGTGACAGCTTGGTATCAGAGCCTCGATCATAGCGAACTAGGATTCTTTCTCGAGTCTAGACTATGATCATCAGGGCCCTCACGAAAATGTTTAAAAACATTTTTACATTGCATACACTATACGTCCAGATCCAGGGTATAAACATTTTTACAAACAAAAAGGGCACAAATACACATTTCAAAAGGGTATATTTATAATTCAGTCTTAATCAGTCTTAGAGACTGAGGGAGGATCAGTCTTAGAGACTGAGGGAGGATTTAGTCTTAGAGACTGGGAGGTTGGTCTTAGAGACCAGGGATTTAGTCTTAGAGACTGGGAGGTTGGTCTTAGAGACCAGCGAGTTTAGTCTGAGAGACAGGGGAGGATAGTCTGGGGAAGACTAGGATGATTACTTGCTTACCTTGTTGTGACTTACATGCTTATTTGATTACATGTTGATATATGTGCATATGTGTGGTTGTGTTACAGACACCATGCCATCATCTTCTGATACCAGAGTGTCAGACACATTGGATCCTATGGCGATTGTGTCGGACGACGAGATTGTCTCTGAGGATGAGGTCTATACATCGGATACCACTAGTACGGACGATGACGATTTCCAGCCTTTTGCTTTGCCGGATGTCGGAGACGATGTTCAGCTCGCTGATGGTATTCTAGTCGGGGATTTACCTCTTGCTGAGATCCCTGCTCCCATTCCCCTTGCTGTAGTTCCTGTCGAGGATCTGCCACTTGATGATGATGTCGTTATTCCTGTCATTGAGGCTCCTGTTAAGGAGGTTCCTTCTGATTCTTCTGGTCAAGACTCTTTTGAGTCAGTAGCATCTTCTACTCTCCATGCGCTGGGGTTACAGCGATACCCCACCAACTCAGATTCCGATATGGCCATGTCAGCCGCATCCGATCAGGACCCTGATTTTGACCTTGCTGATGACCCTGATCATGATTTTGACCTTGCTGATGGCCCCGATCATGAGTTTGACCTTGCTGATGACCCCGAGCATGAGATAGACTATGCTCCTGCTGAGCAGCCATTTGAGGCCCCTTTTGAACCTCACGATTTCGACCCAGATCACAAGATTGGGATTATGCACGATGATCAGCCCCTAGAGGCTCCTGTTGCTTCTATTGATCAGCCCCCTGTTGTACATGCTGATCTAGATATAGCCCCAGCTGACCCTGTTCCATTGCCAGGTCATGACCCTGTCTTTGCTGAGATACCTGATATTGCACCGATATTACTGTCACACCCTGGCTTTTGCGGAAGCGTGGGTTTATTTGCTGTGGCTTCTTAATACTATAGCAACAATCATAACAATGCTATATGATAAAAACACAATATGTTCATCCATTCATTAAGTTTAAAAATACCACAACATCATTGTTTGAAAATGTTGACACTTACATAAGTTACAAACCATACTTGTTTACGACGTGTTCATGAGACACAGCAAAAGACTTTAAATAAGACATGGTTTAAAGACATGTAACACGTCCAGGTAAGGGTTACACCTCCTAAACCTACTCCCTGGATGACATCTCTTATTCAACGCAGCTAGACATATGCATACTCCGCCAGATCCGCTAGTTTCCTGAAATACATGTAGTTTGAAAAATCAACAGAAGTTGAGCGACTTCATGTGTAAGTGAGTATGTATAAACCTTTGTAATGTGTCTGTATGTATGAAAATCCCTGGTATGTAGCAATTAAGGAAAAAGAGATCACCAATGGGTTGCAAAGCCACTGGTATGTGTGAACGGTGTAGGAAGTACTCAAACCTAGCAAATTTGTACCCGGTCTCTGGCTGTAAGACACAGTCACCACTATGGGCCACCCCGGCCTCATGGGTGTGGGCTCGCTACACCCAAATAGATCTATCACTCATGTCCCTCGGTCCTAACAACGAGGATTAATGGCCTTAAGTGTTGTACCCACCTTTCACATGATCTAAGCGTCTAAACCCTCCTTAAGCTAACCATACCATATATAAAAGCGTCAGTAATAATTGTAACATGTATTCCACCCCCGAAGTATAAAACTGAAAACAGTTAAGAGAAAAGGGGGACATAAACTCACAGTAATGCGTATCCTGTATCGTACTCAAATCTCTGGTCTCGTCAGCAAACATGACTCCCTACAATGTACTAATGTCTATTAGACGATCGGGCCGTGCCTTTGCTTAGTATGAGGGTTTTTGAGTTACGTTACTTGTGTTTCCAAAATTATTCCAAGTTAAACTTCTTGTTAAAATAATAATTATTTTAACTTAGGTTTTGTTTTAGGTTTTGGAATAATAGATAGGCAACTATTTAGAATCCAAACTTCTCAAGTATTTTATATGCGTATTTCCTTCCCAAGGATGGTGGTATTTATACATGTACATTTGTAGTTTCGAAGAATATATTTTAAGTCACACTTGGAAAAATATATTTAACTCATTTGTCCAAAATAACTTAATCCCAAAATATATGTATTTTTCCCAAAAATAATATATTTTACTTCTTTAGCTTCCAAAATAATGTTTTACCAAAAATATACGTGTAAGAGTATTATGCGGAATATTTCTTAAGTTACGTCTTTGCGTTTGGTTTCACAATATCAAGCGTATAACTTAAATATTTATTCCGTGTGATTTTTGGTATCATTTTGGAGTTGTAATTGTCATGGTATTTGTTAAGTTATATTGTTTTACCTTAAAATAATATAACTAGTTCATAAAATATGTAAATATCCACACAAGTGTCTTAGTATAAAATATATATTCTAAATATATATTTATGCATTTTATTTGTAAAAATCACCCTCCGATACTTGGTATCTTTGTGACAAAACCCATGGCGAAGTTTATATTCGAAACACAAGTTGTAAAATATATTTGTAACATTTGTTAGGAAAATATTTTCTAAGTGTTGGAATTTTAGAAAATTTCGCCAGAGTTTCCTTTGTAAACGGAGGTGTCCATGCTTATTAGCATATCATTTTCTTTTCAAAAATCCATCCAAACAATTCTCAATCAACAATATACACTCTCTACTTACAAATCTTGTTAAAACAAGCATAAACTACCAACTCATGAACTTGAAAATTTGTAAAAATGTGTAGTAACTTACTAGTGTAATTAGTAAGTCTTGTTACCCTTGGAAGTGTAATTGTTTCTTTAAAAACTCCATTTTTAAAGAATATGAATATTTACAACTTATGTTCATATTTTCTAAAAATGCTTCTTCATGTATTTTTCTTGTTACTCATGTGTTTCTTTACTTTGTTAATCACCAAAAATGATGTATATTTATGTAAGAACCAAGGTTTAGTAAACTTGTATTTTTAACTTGGTTTCTTGGTAAATTATACTTGAAATATTTAGATTTACAAGACTTTAAACGTTCTTTATTCATCATTTTGCAAGAAACTTTATATTCTTTCAAGTTCATGATTTTAGTGAGGATGATCCATAACCTTTAATCATGTTCATCCTCTCATCTTGCTAGATCATGTTTTTAATCTTGATTTAGCAAGACTACATGATGATCAACATCATTTTCACAAACAAACAATAATCATCAAGCATATTATCACTAAAATAACATAGTTTCTTCATGATTTAAGCTTATGTTAAGGTTTCATTCCTTTGATTCTTAGTGCTCTTCAATATTAATATCATGTATCTTACTTTAACCACTTGCATAAGATGTAAAATGAAGGTATTCAAGTTTTATCACTAGCTCAAGGCTAGGGAAGTTCAAGAGGAGAAAAGTGGTGGTTAATAGCAAATAGAGAAGGTCCTTCCACTTCCGAGAGCACCAAGCTTCTTTGTATGGCCCTTAACACCCTTGTATGCTTGTAAAATGGATGAAGGTGATTGAATGATGATGATGGTGGCGTGCCTTGGGTTCGGCCGAAACAAGGAAAGAAGGAAGAGAGAAAGAGTTTTGTTGAGTTTGGTGAATGATGATAATGAGAATGATCCAAAGGTTTTATAAACAAGTTTTCCAACAATCCTTAAATCCCTTGGTCCATATGCTTCTTAAGTACATAGCATATCCATTAAACAATTCAAGTAAATCAAGGGGTGTCCCCACTTGTTCCATAACCGGTTGGGGGGGGGGGGGTTGGTTTAGTTAGTTTGTAATGGTAATTAACTAATTTAGTTAGAAGATAAGTGAAATAGTTCAAGGTTTAGGTGTTACGACATAATATAGTGTGTTATGTAATATATAGTGTATTAGGGTGTTCGGGAAAAATAACTAGCTTAGTAAAAGTGAAACAATGTGTTTAACAATATTTTTGTGTTCCGGGTAATGTCCGGTTGTTCGGTTTGGTATTGTTCCGTTAAAGTGCTTAATTATTCCATAAAGTGTCTTTTATATAGCTTTTTGTGTCACAATTAATTCCCGACACTTAGGAAAGCATACAGGACCATTTTGCCATATTTTTGCCAGTGACTAGCATGTTTAAATGCTGAATTTTGTTAATAGATGCAGAATTTTGTAGTTTAAGTGGGTTTTAGGCACATTCCGGCACCTAATCTATCACCTAGTGACGCAGTCTCATGGTCCTTACTTCCCTACACTCCATACAAGTGTAGTACCTTGTCCCTGGCTCATACTGGGCCTCAATATAGTGTCTGTCTATGTGCTGGCATTGTCAGCATGTGTCTAAGTTATCCGCTCACTGTGCTAACTGTGCTTTGTGCATCAAGTTTGTCACTAAAGTCTGGGTGTAATAAATGGAGTGATAGTATGAATGTGATGCATGTGTATGTATGATGCAAAAATCATAGAGCAGTTAAATCAGCAGTTGTAATCAAGCACAGTCATTAAGCACCAATTTAATATTAATTAATTGTACAGATACCTGTAATTTTTTAGGGTTGTCACATTATCCCCCTGTTAGAGAAATTTCGTCCCGAAATTTTAGTTCTGCTACTAGATGCAGGGGTCTTGGGGAATAAATGTGGGTATTTTTCCTTCATGCGTTCCTCACGCTCCCACGTGAATTCTGGCCCGTGTCGTGCATTCCATCGAACCTTGACGAGTTTGACACTACTCCGGCGTGTCTTGTTAACTTTCCAATCCGTAACCTCAACAGGTTCTTTAGTAAAGTGGAGTGTGTCGTCAATATGAACTTCGTCGGCAGGAATGACAACTGTTTCTTGAGTTGGACTCTTTCTCAAATTAGATACATGAAATCTATCATGAACGCCGTTAAGTTCAGCAGGTAAGTCCAATTTGTATGCTACAAGTCCAATCCTTTGTAGGATTCTGAATGGACCAAAGTATCGCGGATTCAACTTCCCACGCTTCCCAAAGAGTGCCACACCCTTCCAGGGTGAAACCTTCAATAAAACCATGTCTCCCACCTCAAATTCCAGGGGTTTCCTTCTTAGGTCCGCATAACTCTTTTGTCGATCATGAGCCGCTTTGATGCGCTCTCGGATCTGTGCAATCTTGTCTGTCATTTCCTGGACCAATTCCAGACCAACTAGTTACCTATCACCTGCATCAGCCCAACATAAGGGTGATCGACACTTACGCCCATAGAGAGCTTCGAACGGTGCGGCTTGGATGCTTGCATGATAACTGTTGTTGTATGAAAATTCAACCAATGGTAGGTGAGTGTCCCAACTTCCACCTAAATCCATTACGCAAGCTCGCAGCATATCTTCTAATGTCTGAATAGTTCGTTCGCTCTATTCGTCTGTCTGCGGATGAAATGCAATACTAAGATTCAACTGAGAACCAAATGCTTCTTGAAAGGATTGCCAAATCCTTGACACGAAGCGTCCATCTCTATCAGAGATAATTGAGAGAGGCACTCCATGTCGTGCAAAAATCTCCCTCATGTATATTTCAGCAAGTTTACTCGTGTTGTCTTTTTCCTTGATTGGCAAAAAGTGCGCATACTTTGTTAGACGGTCTACTATTACCCAAATCGTATTATGGCCCTTGGGCGTCCTTGGCAATTTCGATATGAAGTCCATTGAAATCTGTTCCCATTTCCATTGGGGTATTTCAGGTTGTTGCAAGAGACCTGAAGGTTTCTGGTATTCGGCTTTTACCTTGGCGCAAGTTAAACATTTGTCAACATATGTTGCAACATCGCCTTTCATCCTTGGCTACCAATAAAAATCCTTAAGATCTTGGTACATCTTATCCGCTCCTGGATGAATCGAGTACCGTGACTTGTGAGCTTCATCAAAAATAACATTTCTTAAACCACCAAACAAAGGAACCTAAATTCGTTTCATGAAACACAACGTTCCTTCCCCGTTTGGTACCAACTGCTTCTCCATCCCACGGAGATACTCGTTCTCAACATTCCTTTCCTTGAGTGCTTCTCTCTGCGTGGCACGAATGCGCAATGAGAGGTCCGTCTGTATGATCATTTCCAGAGCCTAACCCTTATGGGCTTGATCCTTTCCTTTCGACTCAGGGCATCGGCGACCACATTCGCCTTCCCTGGGTGATACTTAATTTCACAATCATAATCGTTCAATAGTTCTACCCAGCGTCTTTGTCTCATGTTAAGCTCCTTTTGATCAAATATGTGCTGCAGGCTCTTGTGATCAGTGAAGATTGTACATCGCGTGCCGTATAAGTAATGTCTCCAGATTTTTAATGCAAACACCACCGCACCCAATTCCAAATCATGCGTGGTGTAATTTTTCTCGTGGACTTTCAATTGGCAAGATGCATATGCTATAACCTTCTGTCGCTGCATCAACACGCAGCCTAAACCTTGATGCGAGGCGTCGCAATATACCACGAAGTCGTCAGTGCCTTCGGGTAGAGATAAGACCGGTGCGTCGCAAAGCTTGTTTTTCAACAACTGAAACGCTTCTTCTTGCTTGTCTCCCCAATCAAACTTCTTGTCTTTCTGAGTGAGAGTGGTTAAAGGTTGGGCAATTTTTGAGAAATCCTCAATGAATCTTCGATAATAACCAGCCAAACCTAGAAATTGTCGAATCTCGGTTGGTGTCTTAGGAGTTTCCCAGTTCTTGATTACCTCGAACTTTGTGGGATCCACATGAATTCCATTTCCATTAACCACATGACCAAGAAACTGAACTTCACGCAGCCAAAACTCGCACTTAGAGAACTTAGCGTATAACTTCTCCTCTTTAAGTAGCTCTAGAATAGCTCTTAAGTGCTGTTCGTGCTCGTCCTTCATCTTTGAGTAGATCAGAATGTCATCAATGAACACAATCACAAACTTATCGAGGTACAGCTTACAAACTCTGTTCATCAAGTCCATGAATACTGCTGGTGCGTTTGTCAATCCAAACGGCATGACCAGGAACTCGTAATGTCCATAGCGAGTCCTAAAAGCAGTCTTGGGAATACTTTCCTCTTGTATCCTCAACTGGAGATATCCCAATCGAAGGTCGATCTTTGAGTAAAAAACTTGAACCTTGTAACTGATCGAACAGGTCATCAATTCTTGGCAATGGATATCTGTTCTTGATAGTCAGCTTATTCAGCTCCCAGTAGTCGATACACATGCGAAAACTACCATCTTTCTTCTTTACGAACAAAACTGGAGCTCCCCAAGGCGAGAAGCTTGGTCTGATAAATCCCTTGTCTAGCAACTCCTGAAGTTGCATCGACAACTCCTGCATTTCCGAAGGCGCAAGTCTATAGGATGCCTTAGCCACAGGCGCGACACCTGGAACCAAGTCAATGTGAAACTCGCCTTGTCGCTGTGGCGGCATTCCTGGCAAGTCTTCTGGAAAGACTTTAGGATACTCCTTTACGATTGGAATATCTTCTAGCCTTGGCTCAGCTGCTTCTTTATCCACGATGTGTGCCAAGAAGGCACACATCCCCTCTTCAAACATTTTCTAGCCTTCAAGCAACTAATGATCCTTAGAGGCGTATCGCGCTTCTCTCCATGTACCACAATAGTTTCTCCATCCGCCAATGGGATGCGGATGGTCTTCTCGTGACATACAATTTTGGCTTTGTTGCTTGACAACCAATCCATCCCTACTACCACGTCGAAGCTTCCCAACTCGATTGGCAGTAGATCCAGTGTAAACTCGTGTCCTCCCAGCTCTATCATGCAACCTTTGATTACTTCATTTGTTTCAACTAGCTTTCCATTAGCCAGTTCAATTGAGTACGGAATGTCTAATTTACTAGCAGTTAACCCAAGCATTTTCTTAAATTCTAGCGATACAAAACTATAGTTGGAACCAGTATCAAATAGCACAGATGCAAAGCGTTGATTAATAGGGAACGTACCAGTGACAACATTCGGGTCCTGGCGTGCTTCCCTTGCTCCAATGTTGAATACCCTTCCACGAGCTTGATTGAGTTTTGGGCATTCGCGCTTGAAGTGCCCCATGTCTCCACAGTTAAAACATCCCGGTCCTAGAACGTTACCATTGCCACCTCGAGCATTGTTTGCTCCCCGGTTTCCAGCTTGGTTTCCAACATTCCCCCGATTACCACTTCCGCCGTTGCGGTTCCCATTTCCATTACAACCGCGATTGTTGTTACCGAAACCCCTTTGACCATTGTTACCGCGACCAGCACCTGTACCAACCCAGCATGTATTCTTCGAATGGCCTTCCTTCCCGCAAGACTCGCATTTCCTTAACCTGCACTGACTAGAATGATGGTACAGGCATATGTCACATTTGGGCAAGGCGCCCATGTATCCCCTTCCCTTGACTTCAGTACCAGTTTTAGCTTCAACTGGCGTATTCACCTCCTTCTTCCTGCTGGTGCTGCTGGTACCCTTTTTAAAGTTGGAGAACTTCTGTTTGTTCTCGCCAGACGACTCCACATGAGTCTCCTTCTTTTTCTGATCAGCATTTGAAAACTTGTTTAGCCTGATGGCTTCCTCAGTAAGTGACACGCTCAGGTCGATGGCTTCAGTAATGGTTGCAGGCTTTGAAGAGGTTACCATGCTCATAATCTGGGGTGCCAACCCCTAGATGAAACGCTCCATGCATTTGAATTCAGGCGTAACCATGTAAGGTACCACATGGGACAGATCATGAAACCTTTGAACATACTCGGCGATCTTTGGGCCGTCCATCTTTAGGTGTCAAAATTCCGTTTCCAGCTTTTGTATTTCGGCCCTGGAACAATACTTCTTCCTCATGAGCTCCTTCAGCTCAGTCCACGTCAATGCATATGTCGCCACCTCTCCCAGGGTTTATACTTGCAAATTCCACCATGATAAAGCACCATCAAGGAAGAGCCCTGAGATGTATGTAACTTGCTGCTCAGGAGCACACTTGCTCATCCTTAAGATAGAATCCGTCTTTTCTGCCCATCTGACAAATGCAACAGCACCCCCAGTACCGTCAAAGTTAAGTGGTTTACAGTTTAGAAATTGTTTGTAGGTGCAGCCTGTCCAAGCAATGTTATTTATAGAAAACATTAGCATTTGCACATGAAATGTCCAAATATAGTGTAATGTGTCTCGAGTGACTTAACATTACCATTTGGTGGGTTGTTTTTTCTTGAGGTATTCCTGCTGGTCTCAGCGTGGGAGGCCTCGTAATCAGCAATGGCCTGCGAAATTCTTGCCTGCAATTCTGCCTCAGTGGTAGGCAAACGTGTGTCTCGTCGTGGAGGCATCTTCTAAAAGAAGATCATATTGGTCAGGTCATAGTAAGTAAGTAATATGTGTATGTAATAACATCCATCAACACAATAACACATAACATCCCATGCTATAAAACAAATAATACAACAATGCATATAATGAGAACACTGCGATTTAGCTTATCATATAATCAAGGCCACAATACAATGTTTACAAGTTTTATAACTATATCGTACATCAAAAGCGACTAGGGGCCACATCACCCCTGTCTGAACTATCTAGTCATATACAACAACCAAAAATCAAATATCAAAAGTCATGATGTCAAAATGTGGTCTTCAAAATGTTGTATAGTCTGGCTCAATCGCTGTCTTCTCATCAAAAGTAACGCTACCTGCAACAGACCAAAAATCCTCATGCTGATGGGGGAGGAGGAGGGAAGAAAATCAAACGGCGCAAACGCACCCAATCCTCCTCAAGTGCATGGATAACGCACAACAGGTAAGTTATCTACTGCTCAGGGGTAAGGAAGCGAACATCAGAATCAGGGGGTAGTGGAAGAGGAGCTGGTGGTGTAGCAAAAGGAGACTGACAGTGACAAGGAGGACGTGGAGTCCTTTCCAGCTCTAGAACTCTACGACTCAAATCATCCTGCTGTAACTGCAGGGATCTAAGTATGTCATCTGTGGTATATCTGACATGAAAAGGGTGATACGGGTCTGACAGAGGCATAACATTGGGTGATGACCACAAAAATGGCTCACCCATAGGTGCTGAAGCAGGAAAAGTAGTGTGTGGGGCAGGTGTAAACGAGGGCATAAATGAAAAAGCTGCTGTCGAATGGGGCATATAATCGGGCTGCTATGTGGAAGGTCCTTCCCCTAGACGGGGAGGAGGGATATCCTGTAGAAAGGTAATGGGTAAGTCCGTGCGGTGGACATCAGATACGTGCGGATGATACTGGGGAACATCAAGCGGTGCAAAAACAGGTGTAACTGGTACAACAAAAGAAGGATAATCATCATCCTCGATCCACCCGTTACGGGTGTCGGCATATCTCGGATCGAAATGTGTGGCGAAAGGTGCACGGTCAACAAACACCGGCACAGGATCAGGCAATGGTGCATCAATAATAGGAACATCAGGAACCGGTGGTACAATGACTGGTGCATCAATGATGGGTGGTGCCAAGACTGGTATATCGACGTGATCGGGCTCAGGTAAAGGATCCGGCAAAAGTGCAACAGCTGGAGCATCAATAGGGTCATGAGCAATGACAGGCTCTGGGCCAACTGGAACAGGCTCAGCAGGTACGAACTCGACCTCAGGATCCAGGTCGACGTCATGGGGAACGACAGGTGCAGCAGACATCGCCATGTCTGAGTCTGCGTCAGGGGGTAGCGATGCACGGCCTGGTAGTGAATAGATGCGGATGCCACAGACTTAAACGAGTCTGGACCAGATGAATCAGAAGGAGCCTCCTCTACGGGAGCCTCAGCAGGTGGCAAGACAACAGCGTCAGCGGTAGGAACCTCAACAATAGGAACTACAGGGTCGTCAATCAGAATATCGTCCTCCATAGGGGCCCCTCCATCCTGGTCACCCTCCGGGGGACCCTCAATGAAAAGGTCGATATCGTTATCTGATAACGCATCGAGAGGTAAATCCTCTAAGGGAAAAGCAGCGAGGGGGATAGGAGCAGGGATCGGAACGAGAGGTAGATCCCCATCGAAAGGACCATCAGCTAGAGGCACATCATCCCCGAAGTCTGGTAGAGCAAAAGGCTGGAAATCGTCATCGTCCGTACTAGTGGTAACCGATGTATAGACCTCATCCTCAGAGATAATCTCGTCGTCCGACACAATCGCCATAGGATCCAATGTGTCTGACACTCCGGTATTAGAAGATGATGACATGGTATCTGTAACACAACCACACATATGTACATATATCAACATGAAATCAAATAAGCATGTAAGTCACAATCAATGTATGCAAGTAGTCATCCTAGTCTTCCTTAGACTATCCTCCCCAGTCTCTCAGACTAACTCCCTGGTCTCTAAGACCAACCTCCCAGTCTCTAAGACTAAATCCTCCCTCAGTCTCTAATACTAATCCTCCCTCAGTCTGTAGGACTGAATTCCCTCAGTCTCTAGGACTGAACTCCCTCAGTCTCTAGGACTGAATTATAAATATACCATTTTTGAAATGTATATTTGTGCCTTTTGTTTGAAAAAAAATGTTTGTTCCCTGGATCTGGACGTATAGTGTATGCAATGTAAAAATGTTTGAAAACATTTTCGTGAGAGCCCTGATGATCATAGTCTAGACTCGAGAAGGAATCCTAGTTCGCTATGATCGAGGCTCTGATACCAAGCTGTCACACCCTGGCTTTTGCGGAAGCGTGGGTTTATTTGGTGTGACTTCTTAATACCATAGCAACAATCATAACAATGCTATATGATAAAAACACAAGATGTTCATCCATTCATTAAGTTACAAATGTTGACACTTACATACGTTACAAACCATACTTGTTTACGACGTGTTCATGAGACACAACAAAAGACTTTAAATAAGACGTGGTTTAAAGACATGTAACCCGTCCAGGTAAGGGTTACACCTCCTAAACCTACTACCCTGGATGACATCTCTTATTCAACGCAGCTAGACATATGCATACTCCGCCAGATCCGCTAGTTTCCTGAAATACATATTGTTTAAAAAATCAACAAAAGTTGAGCGAGTTCATGTGTAAGTGAGTATGTATAAACCTTTGTAATGTGTCTGTATGTATGAAAATCCCTGGTATGTAGCAATTAAGGAAAAAGAGATCCCCAATGGGTTGCAAAGCCACTGGTATGCGTGAACGGTGCAGGAAGTACTAAAACCAAGCAAATTTGTACCGGGCCTCCGGCTGTAAGACACAGTCACCACTATGGGCCGCCCCGGCCTCATGGGTGTGGGCTCGCTACACCCAAATAGATCTATCACTCATGTCCCTCGGTCCTAACAACGAGGATTAATGGCCTTAAGTGTTGTACCCACCTTTCACATGATCTAAGCGTCTTAACCCTCCTTAAGCTAACCATACCATGTACAAAAGCGTCAATAATAATTGTAACATGTATTCCACCCCCGAAGTATAAAACTGAAAACAGTTAAGAGAAAAGGGGGACATGAACTCACAGTAAGGCGTCTCCTGTATCGTACTCAAATCTCCGGTCTCGTCAGCAAACACGACTCCCTACAATGTACTAATGTCTATTAGGCGATCGGGCCGTGCCTTTGCTTAGTATGAGGGTACTTCTTGTTAAAATAATAATTATTTTAACTTAAGTTTTGTATTAGGTTTTGGAGTAATAGTTAGGCAACTATTTCGTATCCAAACTTCTCAAGTATTTTATATGCGTATTTCCTTCCCAAGGATGGGGGTATTTGTACATGTACATTTGTAGTTTCGAAGAATATATTTTAAGTCCCACTTGGAAAAATATATTTAAATCATTTGTCCAAAATAACTTAATCCCAAAATATATGTATTTTTCCCAAAAATAATATATTTTACTTCTTTAGCTTCCAAAATAATGTTTTACCAAAAATATATGTGTAAGAGTATTTTGCGCAATATTTCGTATGTTACGTCTTTGCGTTTGGTTTCACAATATCAAGCATATAACTTAAATATTTATTCCGTGTGATTTTTGGTATCATTTTGGAGTTGTAATTGTCATGGTATTTGTTAAGTTATATTGTTTTAACCTAAAATAATATAACTAGTTCATAAAATATGCAAATATTCACACAAGTGTCTTAGTATAAAATATATATTCTAAATATATATTTATCCATTTTATTTGTAAAAATCACCCTCCGATACTTGGTATCTTTGTGACAAAACCCATGGCGAAGTTTATATTCGAAACACAAGTTGTAAAATATATTTGTAACATTTGTTAGGAAAATATTTTCTAAGTGTTGGAATTTTAGAAAATTTCGCCAGAGTTTCCTTTGTAAACGCAGGTGTCCATGCTTATTAGCATATCATTTTCTTTTCAAAAATCCATCCAAACAATTCTCAATCAACAATATACACTCTCTACTTACCAATCTTGTTAAAACAAGCATAAACTACCAACTCATGAACTTGAAAATTTATAAAAATGTGTAGTAACTTACTAGTGTAATTAGTAAGTCTTGTTACCCTTGGAAGTGTAATTGTTTCTTTAAAAACTCCATTTTTAAAGAATATGGATATTTACAACTTACGTTCATATTTTCTAAAAATGCTTCTTCATGTATTTTTCTTGTTACTCATGTGTTTCTTTACTTTGTTAATCACCAAAAATGATGTATATTTATGTAAGAACCAAGGTTTAGTAAACTTGTATTTTTAACTTGGTTTCTTGGTAAATTATACTTGAAATATTTAGATTTACAAGACTTTAAACCTTCTTTATTCATCATTTTGCAAGAAACTTTATATTCTTTCAAGTTCATGACTTTAGTGAGGATGATCCATAACCTTTAATCATGTTCATCCTCTCATCTTGCTAGATCATGCTTTTAATCATGATTTAGCAAGACTACATGATGATCAACATCATTTTCACAAACAAACAATAATCATCAAGCATATTATCACTAAAATAACATAGTTTCTTCATGATTTAAGCTTATGTTAAGGTTTCATTCCTTTGATTCTTAGGGCTCTTCAATATTAACATCATGTATCTTACTTTAACCACTTACATAAGATGTAAAATGAAGGGATTCAAGTTCTTACCATTAGCTCAAGGCTAGGGAAGTTCAAGAGGAGAAAAGTGGTGGTTAATAGCAAATAGAGAAGGTCCTTCCACTTCCGAGAGCACCAAGATTCTTTGTATGACCCTTAACACCCTTATATGCTTGTAAAATGGATGAAGGTGATTGAATGATGATGGTGGTGGCGTGCCTTGGGTTCGGCCAAAACAAGGAAAGAAGGAAGAGAGAAAGAGTTTTTTGAGTTTGGTGAATAATGATAATGAGAATGATCCAAAGGTTTTATAAACAAGTTTTCCAACAATCCTTAAATCCCTTGGTCCATATGCTTCTTAAGTACATAGCACATCCATTAAAAAATTCAAGTAAATCAAGGGGTGTCCCCACTTGTTCCATAACCGGTTGGGGGGGGGGGGGGTTAGTTAGTTTGTAATGGTAATCAACTAATTTAGTTAGAAGATAAATGAAATAGTTCAAGGTTTAGGTGTTACGACATAATATAGTGTGTTATGTAATATAGCTTTTTGTGTCACAATTAATTCCCGGCACTTAGGAAAGCATACAGGACCATTTTGCCATATTTTTGCCAGTGACTAGCATGTTTAAATGCTGAATTTTGTTAATAGATGCAGAATTTTGCAGTTTAAGTGGGTTTTAGGCACATTCCGGCACCTAAACTATCACCTAGTGACGCAGTCTCATGGTCCTTACTTCCCTACACTCCATACAAGTGTAGTACCTTGTCCCTGGCTTATACTGGGCCTCAATATAGTGTCTGTCTATGTGTTGGCATTGTCAGCATATGTCTGAGTTATCCGCTCACTGTGCTAACTGTGCTTTGTGCATCAAGTTTGTCACTAAAGTCTGGGTGGAATAAATGGAATGACAATATGAATCTGATGCATGTGTATGTATGATGCAAAAATCATAGAGCAGTTAAATCAGCAGTTGTAATCAAGCACAGTCATTAAGCACCAATTTAATATTAATTAATTTTACGGATACCTGTAATTTTTTAGGGTTGTCACAATTACCTGATCCAGTCCTTATGTTTGATGACCATGCTCCGTTTGCCACACGCATCGATCCTAGATATGCTGACACCCACAATGGGTAGGTCGATGATGACGATTATCCCCCATACGTTAGACCAGTCACTCCCTCACATGCACCCATCTCTGCACCTATTGATGTTGCCCCTCATTTTCCCCATGTGTCAGATATCCATCGCACCGACCTTCCAATCACTTTTCTCCAGGACATTCCTCCACCTCGTCCTGGGGAGGGTTCGTCGAGACAGCAGCCTGCTTTTGTCCCGCCTGTGTCGTCAGCTGTACCATTCATGTCTCAGTTTCCTCGCACTACAACACCTTTTGCACATATGGGCGAGCCATTTTTGTGGTCATCGCCCAATGTTATGCCTCTGTCAGACCCATATCACCCGTTTCATGTCGGATATACCACAGATTACATACTTATATCCCTGCAGTTACAGTAGGATGCTTTGAGCCGTTGAGTCCAGGAGCTGGAGAGGACTCCGCGTCCTCCCCCTTGTCATTGTCAGTCTCCTTTTGCTACACCACCAGCTCCTCTTCCACTACCCCCTGATTCTGATGTTCACTTCCTCACTCCTGAGCAGCATATTGCTTACTTGCTGTGCGTCATCCATGCACTTGAGGAGGATTGGGTGCGTTTGCGCCGTTGTTGTAGAAGGCGCTAGGCGCTAGTCGGGCGGTGAGGTACAGCCTAGGGATTAATCGGGATTAATCGGAATGGGATTTTTATATGTATTTTTTCAAAATTATATATATATACCCAATAATATAAAAATAATACTTCAAAATTCACATAAATACTTCAAGTTTCAGATAGTATGGTTCGATTTTGACCGATTTTGACCAATTTTGACCGCCTAGGACCGATTTTGATCGATTTTGACCGACTAATATTTTCCGATTAATCCGATTTTTGACCGCCTAGGACCGATTTTGACCGCCTAGGACCGATTTTGACCAATTTTTGACCATGACCGATTAATTGACCGCCTAGCTCAAAATTAGGCAGTAAGTGACCGCCTAGCGCCTAGGCGCCGATTAATCGGCCGCCTTGGCCGATTTCTGCAACCATGAGCGTAGCTATATTTTTGGTTTGATGCAGGTAGATTGTTTTGGTGAGAGAGTCGCAATTGGGCCAGCATATGAAGACTTTTAGAAGACCACGTTTTTCTATATGATTTGTGTAGACTGACTTGTATTTTGGGGTGATGTAACCCTATGATCTTATTTTGATGTATGATGTACTGTGAAACATGTAAAACTATATTGTGGTCATGATTAAATGAAAGCTTAATGGCAACATTCTCACTACATGCATGGTTGAATTATTTGTTTATATTATAACATGGGATGTTATGTGTTGTGAGGTTGATGGATGTTATTACATATGCATATTACTTATTTACTATACTTACGATGACCTTACCAATATGATCTTCTTTTAGACGATGCCTCCACGACGAGACACATGTTTGCCTACTACTGAGGCTGAACTACAGGAGCGGATTGCCTCAGCGATAGCACAGTATGAGGCCCCCCCAAGCAGAAACTAGCAGGAATACCTCAAACAACAACAACAACCCACCAAATGGTAATATCCAAGTCCCTTGAGACACATTACGACACATTTGGATATTTCTTACACATCCGCTAACACCTTCTGTAAATGTTATCGCCTGTACAGGCTGCACCTACAAACAATTTCTGGATTGCAAGCCCTTAAATTACGACGACACTGGAGGTGCTGTCGCATTCGGCAGATGGGCAGAAAAGACGGATTCTATTTTAAGGATGAGCAAGTGTGCTCCTGAACAGCAAGTTACATACATCTCAGGGCTCTTTGTTGACGGTGCTTTATCATGGTGGAATCTGCAAGTACAGACCCTAGGAGAGGCGGCGGCATATGCATTGACATGGATTGAGCTGAAGGAGCTCATGAGGAAGAAATACTGTTCACGGGCCAAAATACAAAAGCTGGAAACGGAATTTTGGCACCTAAAGATGGACGGCCCAAAGATCGCCGAGTATGTTCAGAGGTTTCATGATTTGTCCCATGTGGTACCATACATGGTTACGCCTGAATTCAAACGCGTGGAGCGTTTCATCTGGGGGTTGGCACCTCAGATTATGAGCATGGTTACATCGTCAAAACCAGCAACAATTACTGAAGCCATCGATCTGGGCGTGGCACTAACGGATAAAGCCATCAGGCTAAACAAGTTTTCAAATGCAGATCAGAAAAAGAAGAAGACTCATATGGAATCATCTGGCGAGAACAAACGGAAGTTCTCCAACTTACCACCAGCGCCAGCAGGAAGAAGGAGGTAAACCCACCAGTTGAAGTTAAAACGGGTGCTGAAGTCAAGGGAAAGGGATACATGGGCGCTTTGCCCAAATGTGACATATGCCTGTACCATCATTCTGGTTAGTGCAGGTTAAGGAAATGCGAGTCTTACAGGAAGGAGGGCCATTCGAAGAATACATGCTGGGTTGGTACTGGTGCTAGTCGTGGTAACAATGGTCAAAGGGGTTTTGGTAACAACAATCGCGGTGGTAACGGAAATGGGAACCGCAGTGGCGGAAATGGTAATCGTGGGAATGTTGGGAACCAAGCTGGGAACCGGGGAGTAAACAATTCTCAAGACGGTAATGGTAACGGTCAAGGACCGGGATGTTTTAACTGCGGAGACATCGGGCACTTCAAGCGCGAATTCCCAAAACTCAATCAAGCTCGTGGAAGGGTATTCAACATTGGAGCAAGGGAAGCACGCCAGGACCCGAATGTTCTCACTGGTATGTTCCCTATTAATCAACGCTTTGCATCTGTGCTATTTGATACTGGTGCCGACTATAGTTTTGTATAGCTAGAATTTAAGAAAATGCTTGGGGTAAATGCTAGTAAGTTAGATATTCCGTACTCAATTGAACTGGTTAATGGAAAGCTAGTTGGAACGAATGAAGTCATCAGAGGGTGTGTAATAGAGCTGGGAGAACACGAGTTTACACTGGATCTACTGCCAGTCGAGTTGGGAAGCTTCGACGTGGTAGTAGGATGGATTGGTTGTCAAGCAACAAAGCCGAGATTGTATGTCATGAGAAGACCATTCGCATCCCAATGGCGGATGGAGAAATGATTGTGGTACACGAGGAGAAGCGCGATGCGCCTCTGAGGATCATTAGCTGTTTGAAAGCTAGAAAATGTTTGAAGAAGGGATGTGTTGCTTTCTTGGCACACATCGTTGATAAAGAAGCCGCTTAGCTGAAGATAGAAGAAATTCCAATCGTGAAGGGGTATCCTGAAGTCTTTCCAGAAGACTTGCCAGGATTACCGCCCCAGAGACAAGTCTAATTTCATATGGACTTAGTTCCAGGCGCCGCGCCTGTGGCCAAGGCAACCTATCGACTTGCACCTTCAGAGATGCAAGAATTGTCAACACAACTCCAGGAGCTATTGGATAAAGGATTTATCAGACCAAGCTTCTCGCCTTGGGGAGCTCCAGATTTGTTCGTTAAGAAGAAAGATGGTAGTTTTCGCATGTGTATCGACTACCGGGAGCTGAACAAGTTGACAATCAAGAATAGATATCCTCTGCCAAGAATTGATGACCTGTTCGATCAGTTACAAGGTTCAAGTTTTTACTCAAAGATCGACCTTCGATCGGGATATCACCAGTTGATGATACAAGAGGAAAGTGTTCCAAAGACTGCTTTTAGGACTCGCTATGGACATTACGAGTTCCTGGTTATGCCATTTGGGTTGATAAACGCGCCAGCCGTGTTTATGGATTTGATGAACCGAGTTTGCAAGCCCTATCTTGATAAGTTTGTGATTGTATTTATTGATGATATATTGATCTACTCGAAGACGAAGGATGAGCACGAACAACACTTAAGAGCTATTCTAGAGCTGCTTAAGAAAGAAAAGTTGTACGCGAAGTTCTCAAAGTGCGAGTTCTGGCTACGTGAAGTTCAGTTTCTTGGTCATGTGGTTAATGGAAATGGAATTCATGTGGATCCCACAAAGATCGAGGCAATCAAGAACTGGGAGACTCCTATGACGCCAACCGAGATTCGACAGTTCCTAGGTTTGGCTGGTTATTACCGCAGGTTTATTGAGGATTTTTTGAAAATCGCTCAACCCTTGACTTCCCTTACACAAAAAGACAAGAAGTTTGATTGGGGAGACAAGCAAGAAGAAGCATTTCAACTGTTGAAAAACAAGCTCTGTGACGCGCCAATCTTATCACTACCCGAAGGCACGGACGACTTCGTGGTATATTGTGACGCCTCACGTCAAGGTTTAGGCTGCGTGTTGATGTAGCGACAGAAGGTTATAGCATATGCATCTCGCTAGTTGAGGATTCACGAGAAAAATTACACCACCCATGATTTGGAATTGGGCGCGGTGGTGTTTGCACTGAAAATCTGGCGACATTACTTATACGGCACGCGATGTACAATCATCACTGATCACAAGAGCCTGCAACACATATTTGATCAAAAATAGCTTAACATGAGGCAAAGACGCTGGGTAGAACTATTGAACGATTATGATTGCGAGATCAAGTATCACCCGGGGAAGGCGAATGTGGTCGCCAATGCACTAAGTGGAAAGGAAAGGATCAAGCCCATAAGGGTTAGGGCTTTGGAAATGATCATACAAACGGACCTCTCGTTGCGCATTCGTGCTGCGCAGAGAGAAGCTCTCAAGGAAAGGAATATTGAGAAGGAATATCTCCGTGGGATGGAGAAGCAGTTGGTACCAAACGGGGAAGGAACGCTGTGCTTCATGAAACGAATTTGGGTTCCTTTGTTTGGTGGTTTGAGAAATGTTATTTTTGATGAAGCTCACAAGTCACGGTACTCGATTCATCCAGGAGCGGACAAAATGTACCAAGACCTAAAGGATTTCTACAGGTGGCCAAGGATGAAAGGCGATGTTGAGATATATGTTGGCAAATGTTTAACTTGCGCCAAGCTAAAGGCCGGATACCAGAAACCTTCAGGTCTCTTGCAACAACCTGAAATACCCAATGGAAATGGGAATATATTTCAATGGACCTTCATAACGAAACTGCCAAGGACGCCCAAGGGCCATGATACGATTTGGGTAATAGTAGACCGTCTAACGAAGTCTGCGCACTTTTTTCCAATCAAGGAAAAAGACAACATGAGTAAACTTTCTGAAATATACATGAGGGAGATTGTTGCACGACATGGAGTGCCGCTCTCAATTATCTCTGATAGAGATGGACGCTTCGCGTCAAGGATTTGGCAATCCTTTCAAGAAGCATTTGGTTCTCAGTTGAATCTGAGTACTGCATTTCATCCGCAAACAGACTGATGTATTGCAAAATACATCTTTTATTCGTGTACAGTTTGTATAGTTTTCGTTATATTTAGTTTTGTTTTTCGTTAGAATATGCATACTATTGATCAAATCGTGTTTCGCAGGTCTTGATGTTTAAATATGCGAGAAACCGAGTAAAACGAGTTAAAATATTGAAGTGTTAAGTCTTGGAGCATGTTGGAAAGGTCGAGGAGTTGAAATAGACTTAAAGAGCTGAAAAATAATTCTCTGGCACCCCATCACCCACTAAGCAAGTCTGTGGCACCCGACGAGAGACTGAAGATGTTACATGAGAAAAAAAACAAGGTGGCACCCCGCCACCCATTCCTTCAGTGGGTGGCGCCCATCCAGAAGCTTTTAGCTGCCAATTTATGCGAAATTAATAAAGGAGTGTTATGGAAAGTCATATAAATACATCTTAAACTTGAAAAGAAACCCTAGGTCGAATTTGGGACTTCTTGGGCGACATTTTGAGCATTCTTGGAGCAATTTCGGAGATTTTGAAGCATAGGAATCATCGGTACGAGTTCGAGGAAGAAGACTTGAAGATCTAATCGGGTTTTCTAGTTCTTTATTCTTGACTTTTCTTACAAAACTTGTTATGATGAATTCATGTTTAGACATCTTTGAATTGTTTTCACGTTTTAGTATGCTTGGCTAAATTTATAAACCACCTAGACTGGATGAATGGATTAATATAAAGTTTTTACCGTTTTTGTTAATTGCATGATTATTATGGATTGATTGTGTTTAGTAAGCGGTTTGATTTAATGATTTGATGTATATGCGTGCTTTGAGTTGGTTTATTGTTATTATTTGCTTCATATGATTCTTAGTGACGGTCTATATCACAACATAGAGTCATATTAGGGTTTAGGATTTCGATGAGTGTCTATATCACGTTAGAAAACCTTAACTTTTTAGGGAGAATTGCGCAATAACCCCTAGAAGTAATTGGTAATAATTTGCTAAGTCTTAGTGTTCTACTAGTCCTAATACCTGGAAAGTGAGGGGCTATTGGTAGGTCTTACCCGGCGAATTGCTTTAGATAGTCCTTGGAAAAGGTCATGTCTTGGTTTACCTGTCAGTTTTATTAGTCTATCAAGTCAAATTAATTACTTCAAACTACCCTAGATCTAGGATTGGAAAAGAATAGGTCAATATTAGGGTACTTACACAATAATTAGACAACTGGAAAGGCGTCTAATAACCGGTAGGATTAACGGCCTAGGTAGTTCCACAGGTTTCTCCTTGAGAAGGGTCGAGGGGCTTAGATGGTTCTTAACAGGTTTAGTACTTTAAGATCCCGGTTCCATAAGTCATGCATTTAACTAAATCGGTAATCTCTTAAAAATGATCCAGGATTCTTGTCTAGGTGGTCTCGTTCTCATATAAGAAAAGTCCCCAGTCTTTATTCGTCTTTAGTCTAGCTTTAGTTTAATTCAGTAGTTTAATATAGATTTCCTTAGTTTTCCGTAACCCCCCCCCCCCTTAAACAAATAAACTAGTTGAGTCGTGTCTGTCAGCGTCTAGTCAGAGTCTAGTCTACGTGATACATCGAGTCTCGTGGTTCGATATCCGGACCTCCTAGGTTTATACTACATTGATCGGTACACTTGCCGATTGTGTGGTTTTAGGTCGAGTCTAGAATTAAAGCTTTTTAGTGTCTAGTTTAGAGAGTCTAATATAGTTAATTTTTATAGTCAGTTTAGCACACATCAAGTTTTTAGCGCCGTTGCCGGGGACTCTTGGTAATTGCATTCATTAGCTTTGGTAGATTTACTTGACAAATACGTGCTACGTGTTTACTTTGTTTTCTGTCTTTTATTTTCATCTTGAGTCGTAGTAACTATTGTTTGCTTTTCTTGTGTTCAGGTTTTTGCTTGTAGTGGATTCCACATCTGCGCTCGCATGGACCACCACCACCAGTCAAGCAGTCATCATCTCAATTGGGCCAAGGCCCACAGGTTAATTCTACATCTTCATCTCGTTTCCCCAATTTCGATTCCACCCCGTTACCCACCCCACCTCCTACACCACCACCTTCGCCAAACCATTCACCTAAAACCTCACCTAAGGTTTCCCCACCCAATAGTCCTACTTCTTGTGCCTCTAGCAATCCAGAAAACATAGAACAAATGGCCAACCCTAGGCAAACCGTCCATCAGCAAGCCACTCAGGATTTCACCGGTCTTGCTTCACCTATTACCGTTCCACCCATCGTTAGCGAGAATTCATGGCAGATTCCCTCCTATGCCATGCAGGCCTTAACCAATAGCATCCAATTCCATGGCCGAGACGATGAGGACGCCCCGGCCCACATTAACCATTTCTCCCGCATCCTAGCTACTTTTAGCCTTCACGGTGCACCCAACGATGCCACCTACCTACAGCTTTTCCCATTCTCATTAGCCGGCCATGTGGCTACTTGGTTGGACTCTCAACCAACCGGTACCTTTACCACATGGGCAGGGCTTCGTCAAGCCTTTTTGAATAAGTATTTCCCGCCCGCTAAAGCCTCCCGTCTTAGAGACCAAATCCACTCCTTTCGCATGGATCCCGACGAGCCTTACTACCTTGCTTGGGAGCGTTTCCAAAACTTGTGTGCTCGTTGCTCCCATCATGGTCTTTCCGATTGGGCTTTGTGTGAGAAATTCTATAACGGTCTCACCCAAGAGACTCGTGATAGGTTCGATGCGAATGCGGGGGGGGGGGGGGGGGGCATATGATGGGTATTCTTACAGTTGCTGAGTGTTTAGAGCATTTTGAGGCATTTGCTCAGTCTCAATCCCAATCACGATCCGATCAGAGGTATCACACGATCCGATCAGAGGTATCAAAGTGGTAATTCTAATACCCTAACTAGTGCACCCACCCAAGGGGTGAACCATGTCACCATGGATCCTAGTTTAGCCGCTGTTTTGGAAAACGTGACTAGGGAACTTAAAGAAATTAAGGCTAAGGTAGACAAATGTGAGTATTGTCGAGGAGGTCATGACACGAGTGCGTGTCCATTACTTGTTGGTGAGGAGCAGGTCGATTTTGTAGGAGGAGAGTTTGGTAGAGGTCAATCTAGCGGTTTTGGTGGTAATATTTTTTTTTTTTTTTTTTTTGGGTCGGGTTGGCGTAATAATAATAATAATAACTTTAATAATAACACTTTTCGCTCAAATGGACCCCCTGGCTTTCAAATGGCTCAAAACCCAAATAGGGGCCAAAGTTCACTTTTTGGTGGGGGTTCAGGTGGGCAGTTCAACAAAGGGTTCAATGGGCAGGTTAACGATGGGGGGTTAAATAACCAAGGTTAAACAGGTCAAGGTCCAAGTTTTGATTTAGGGGGTAGCATAGAAAGAATGGAGGCTATGATGAGCCAGCTAGTTGTTAGGGATCAAACCACTCAAAAGACCCTTAGTGAACATGACCTAATGCTTAAGAACCATCAAGCCTCCTTCCAAGACCTCCAAAGGGTCGTAGGGGATATGTCTAGGAAGCTAGAAGAGAGATTACCCGGTCACTTTGCGGGTAACACCCAACCGAACCCTAATGCCCATGCTAAAGCCATTACCACCCGTAGTGGCAAGACCGTAGGAAACCCTAGAGTCTAGAAGAGAGCAGTTGATGAAGAGGGAGATGTGATAGATGAGGAGATCGAAATGGAGGCTCCCGGCAAAGTGCAAAAGAGGCTAAGCCCAGCAAGTACCGCACAGCCCGGTGAGTCTCAAAGTGAGAATAAAGTTGAAAAAACCCCCATAGACGTTAGACCTTCACCCTTAGTAAACCATGCGTATGTTCCGTTTCCCTCACGCCTTAAAAACCAAAAATACTCAAGGGAATACGGGCAATTTCTAGACATCTTCAAGCAATTGAAGATTAATCTTCCGTTTATAGAGGCACTTCAATCGATGCCGAAATACGCAAAGTTCTTGAAAGATCTCCTTAGGAACAAAGAGAAGTTAGGAGAGTTGTCTAACGTTCCGTTGAATGGGGGATGTTCCGCCGTTGTGTTAAATAAGCTTCCCGAAAAGCTTACCGATCCGGGTATTTTTACCATTCCTTGTCTGTTCGGTAGCAACACCAACACTAGAGCTTTGGCCGACTTAGTTGCTAGCATCAACTTGATGCCCTTTTCTCTTTATGAGAAGCTAGACCTAGGAGAGCTTGCACCTTCCCGAATGACACTATCCTTAGCCGATCGGTCCGTTAAATACCCTAGGGGTATAGTTGAGAACTTGCTAGTTAAGGTAGACAAATTCGTGTTTCCCGCCGATTTCGTAATTCTTGATATGGAAGCGGATGAGAGAGTTCCCATTATTTTAGGTCGTCCTTTCTTACGTACCGCCAAAGCCCTTATAGACATTCATGATGGTAAGATCACTCTTAGGGTCAGTGAGGAGAGAGTTACGTTTGAGATAGAGTGTTCCATGAACCACCCGAATGGTTCGGATGACTATAGCGGTCCTTGTCATTCCGTCTACTTCTTGAATTCGTTCATCTCGTGTGTCGACCATTGCTTAGAGTATATTAGTGGAGCGGACCTAGTGGTAGGAGAGAAGGTAGAAGAGGAGTTGGAGAGTGTAGATGAAGTTGAAGAGCAGGGGATTCCTTTAATCCCCGATGTGTTAGCGGTTAGTGATGACACCACCCAACCCCCACCCTTAGAGCTTAAGGTACTTCCATCTCATCTAGAGTATGCTTTCTTAGGGGAGGGTTCCGAGCTACCCGTTATTATTTCATCCGAGTTAGAGGATAGTGAGAAATTAAGGTTGTTAGATGTGTTGAGGGCCAACAAAGAGGCCATTGCATGGAGGTTGTCCGACATCAAGGGCATAAGCCCTTCCTATTGCACCCATCGGATACTCATGGAGGATGATTATAAACCGGTGGTGCAACCGCAAAGGAGGCTTAACCCCAACATGCAAGATGTAGTGAAAAAGGTGGTTCTTAAACTCCTTGATGCGGGGATGATATATCCCATTTCTGATTCACCTTGGGTTAGTCCCACTCAGGTTGTCCCCAAGAAGGTGGGGATGACCGTTGTCATGAACGAAAAGAACGAGCTTATCCCTTCACGTACGGTCACGGGTTGGCGTGTGTGCATCGACTACCGAAAGTTGAATGATGCCACCCTTAAAGACCACTTCCCATTGCCTTTCATAGATCAAATGTTGGAGCGTCTCGCCGGTCAACAATTCTATCGTTTTCTAGATGGCTTTTCTGGTTACTTCCAGATCCCCATCGCACCGGAGGATCAGGATAAAACCACCTTCACATGTCCCTATGGCACCTACGCGTACCGACGCATGCCATTCGGGTTATGTAACGCTCCAGCTACTTTTCAGCGATGCATGGTCGCCATATTTCAGGATATGATAGAGACTTCCATGGAGGTTTTCATGGATGATTTTTCAGTTTATGGTGATTCTTTCGATGTGTGTTTGAAGAATTTGGAGAGGATGTTGAAGCGGTGTGTGGAGACGAAGCTTATGCTGAATTGGGAGAAGTGTCACTTCATGGTGACAGAAGGTATAGCGCTAGGGCATAAGATATCGAGAGAGGGTATTGAGGTAGATCGTGCGAAAATAGATACCATTAGTAGGTTACCTCCGCCCACTAGTGTGAAGTCGATTAGGAGTTTTCTAGGGCATGCAGGTTTCTATAGACGTTTTATTAGGGATTTCTCAAAAATTACTGCCCTATTACCCGGTTGCTAGAGAAAGACGTTCCATTCGTCTTTGACAAGGAGTGTCATAAGTCCTTCAACTTCTTGAAGGAACAGTTGGTTAGTGCACCTATTCTTATCTCGCCCGACTAGAGCTTACCGTTTGAGCTAATGTGCGATGCGAGTGACTATGCCGTTGGAGCGGTATTAGGACAAAGAAAGGATAAGCACTTCCACCCCATCTACTACGCGAGCAAAACGCTCAATGATGCTCAAGAAAACTACACTACCACGGAGAAAGAGCTTTTAGCCGTAGTTTTCGCATTTGATAAATTCCGTTCGTACCTAGTTCTTTCCAAGACTATAGTTTTCACCGATCATTCCGCGTTGCGTTTTCTTTTTCAAAAGAAAGACGTTAAACCCCGACTCATTCGGTGGATTCTTTTGCTTAGCGAGTTCGATATTGAGATTAGGGACAAGAGAGGGGCCGAGAATGTGGCGGCCGATCATTTATCGCGGTTAGAAGATCCCAAGAGGGAAGAGATTCGTGAGGAGGAGATTGGATACACGTTCCCTCACGAGTCTATAGAGTTTGTGGAGGCCGAGAAAGAAGGATTGCCATGGTTTTGCGACTTAGCAAATTATCTCTCTAGTGGCAATGTGGTGAAAGGGATGTCTACACAACAAAGGAAGCGATTCATTAGCGAGGCGAGAAAGTATGTTTGGGATGATCCTTTTCTTTTTAGGATAGGAGGAGATAGAGTTCTTAGGCGTTGTGTGTCGAGAGAGGAGGGGTGGAACATTATTAAGCATGTGCATGAATGCCTCACGGGAGGACATCATGGTGCACACGCCACCGCTCAAAAGGTATTCGATTGTGGTTTCTATTGGCCTACCGTTCTTAGAGATGCCGAGGAGTTCGTGAAGATGTGTGATGCATGTCAACGAACCGGCAATATTTCCGCCAAAGATGAGATGCCTCAAAACCCCATACAAGTAGTTGAGATTTTTGACGTTTGGGGCATCGACTTCATGGGACCCTTCCCAAACTCCAAAGGAAACCGTTACATACTCGTGGCGATCGATTACGTGTCCAAATGGGTTGAGGCTCAAGCTCTTCCCACCAACGAAGCCAGGGTAGTCTTGAAATTTCTTAAAAAGCTCTTTTCACGATTCGGTACTCCCAAAGCCTTAATTAGTGACCGTGGCACTCACTTTTGCAATGCACTGATGGAGAAGTTGCTTGCACGCTACGGTGTCACTCATCGTTTGTCTACCGCATATCATCCACAAACGAGTGGACAAGTGGAGAATGCGAATCGCGGTATTAAACGAAGCTTAGAGAAAACTGTTGGTAAAAATAGGAAAGATTGGTCCGACAAGCTAGACGATGCATTGTGGCCGTTTAGAACCGCCTACAAGACACCATTAGGAACCACACCTTTTATGATCGTCTACGGAAAAGCTTGTCATCTCCCCGTAGAATTAGAGCATAGGGCGCTTTGGGCATTGAAATCCGTTAATTTAGACATGACCGAAGCCGCTAGGAAGCGATTCTTTCAAATTCATGAGCTTGAGGAGCTTAGGGATACGGCGTATGCTCGATCGTTGGGAATCAAAGAGAAAACGAAGTTGTTGCATGATAGACGGTTGAGGAAAGTGAAGGAGTTTAGCAAAGGCGATAAAGTGCTTCTTTATAATTCAAGGTTGAAGATTTTTGCGGGTAAGTTGAAATCGAAGTGGTCGGGACCTTATATGGTTCACTACGTGTTTCCGTATGGAGCGGTGGAGATCGTGGATGAGGCGGATGGCCGCAGTTGGAAGGTGAACGGTCATCGTTTGAAGCATTACATTGGAGGAGAGATAAACAAGGATGAGAGGGAGGTAACTCCTCTCGAAATCCCACCTAAAGCCGCCAACTAATGTTTCGGGTGAAAACCCAAGTGTATATTTTGTATCGTTTGTATCTTCATTTATTTTTCGTAATTTTTAGTAGCTAACGGTCGTTTTTGTTAGTTTTTCGGGTCCTAGTTTGTGTCTTGAGTCATTTGCAGGAGTGCATCACCGAGGATTTGCGGGAATTTACGAGAGAAACGAGGTTCCAAGTAAGTATTAAGTGTTAGAAAAAATTTCGGTTGGTTTTTGGATGTTTTGGAAAAAAAAACTATAAACTTTCTAAGGCAAAGATAACAAAAGTTTTTCTGTGAAAACTATAAATTTTGGTTGATTTTTGCAAAAAAAAAAAAAATCAAATGTTTCGGAATTATGTATCGTGGTGGCGGGCCACCACCCACTTTAGATACATATTTGCAGCCCACAAACATAAAACACCAACCTTGTGTTTTTTCGGAAATTTATAACGTGGTGGCGGGCGCCACCCACCTTTCCTGCTACTCGCCACCCGCCAGCACGTAAGGTATTTCTTTTCGGATCTTCTTCACTCGGTGGCGGGCCACCACCCATCTCCCCTATTTCTAGCGGGCCGCCACCCAACACATCTGCAGCCGCGAACTTTTAAACCCACTTCTTCTCTACACCGCCAATAAACACCATATCTGCAGCCACCCACTTCTAACCTATTTCTTCTCTACCCTTCACCACCGATTATCCTCAACAGTCCACCATTCACCATCAGCCGATATCAACCTTCATAAGATCCGATTTCAACTCAAATTCCACCATAATTCAACTTAAAATCGGAGTTACAGTTGGGGATTTCACATTCAACCGAAAATTCTTCTAACTTTTCTTGTTTCTCTCAAATTTTAGGTATGTTTATCCTATAAATTTTGTATTTTGAGTCAGTGTAGTTCAGTGTTTTTAGTTTAGTAAGTTTGTGTTGGGTCAGTCGAGTCTCAGTTGCAGTCAGTTTTCTTCTGTGGTTTAGTGTTTGTTTCTGTCGAAGCATGTTTTGGGTCATCAGGTTGTGTGAGAAGTCGTTTAGAGTCTCTCGAGTATGTGCAGGTCTGTTGTTAGGGTATTGCGAGAGAGCGGGTGGTTTGGGATGGATATACTATTTTGTTGATTAAGGAGTTGATTGGTTTGCTTGACTTGATTATTACGGACAGTTTCGATTTAGGGCATAGTAGTGCTAAAGTTAGGGGGTTGGGTGATTATGGTAGGTATTAAAAGGTGAAATTTTTGCGGATAGATTTAGGCTTGAGATTTGCTGTTTCAACATGAGTGCTGGTGGCTTGGGCTGGTTGTTCTTGAATGATACTTGTCGTGGGGATTGAGTTGATGTGTTCAGTGAGTTAACTAAGGTTCCTGAAAGAGGTGTGGATGGTTTTAGGCTGGGTTTCTTATGGTATGTAGCTGCGGATAGAAATAAGTGTGGGGATACGGGTCGCGTGTTTTTGACATAAGAATATTACTTTTAATGATTTTTGCGTCCCGTTTCCGTTGCTTCCGCACTTCAGCTTTGTTTGATGATTCGGCACTTGGGATTACTCGAGGGCGAGTAAAGTGCAGGGGGTAGGTAGAGGTCTAAATCTTGTATTTTGCGTCTACTTTAAGTCGAGTCTAGTTTAGTTTTTAGTTTAGGGTCGTTTTTAAGTGTCGTATGAGTCGTTTTTGAGTCGTCTTAGTGTATTATTGCTCGTTTTGCTTTCTTGAATAGTAAAACCACTCGCCCGTACTCAATCTCCATTCGGGCGAGTTTCGGTTCACATCTTAAATTGATTTTGCAAAATGTCGCTTTAATGTTACTTTGTTTCTAAACTACAGCCGCGAACGAAATGCTATACGGCCGTTGTTTTTGAATATATTATTTTTCGTAAAAAAAAATTAAAAAAAATTTCAAAAAAAAAAATTCATAAATACCAAAAATAGTTTGTGACTAATATTCTGCTTTTCTTTGTCTTGTCATACTTGAATTGTTTTGCAGAATGTCAGGTGAAGGAACTTCAAGTCGGGCTAACAGGAAACGAAGCCGAGATACTCGCCCAAGAGGGGACCCAGTGAGTAGGGAGCTCGAGCCGGTCCAGCAAGTTGAACCGGATTCGGAACCAGTACGAGTGGTGCAACAGTCAGATTACAGCAGAGTTATTATGTATACGGGACCGGGACGCTCGCATGGTACACGTCAAAGGATCTTGGATAGCCCTCTTTTACAGTTTGAGCAGAATTCGGAGGAGTAGCGGAGGTTAGGTGATTTTTTTACGGCAGAGCTGCTGCCGTATAGGAGAATTGATTGGGATGTGTTGGATCGTTTAGGGGCAAGGGCACAGGTTGAACAGTTGTTAGGACCGAAATTCAGGAAAGTTTTGGATTGTGATGCTAGACGGTACAAGGAAATCACAATGGAATTTCACTCGACTTTCGAGTATAAGCAAGGGAGTTTTAATGAAAAAGATGCTATATTCTTTGCCTTGGGTAGGAAATCTTATGAGATGACAGTCCCTGAATTTGCAGTGGCAACTCAGTTCTATACAGAAGAGGAGGTTAGGGCTCCCGAGTTCATTACCAGTCTGCAGGGAGTGTTTAAGAAGCAGCGTGGGTTTTGTGTTCTGACGAGTGAGTTAGCGAGATTTTGGAGCACTATATCGAGGGTCCATATGCTATAGGGGCAGTTGCTAGTGATATTACTGATCCAGTTCTTCGTTATATCCACAAAATTCTAGCAGCGACTCTGGTTGGTAGAGGAGAGGGAGATAACAAGGTTAATCAAGTGAGTTTATTCTGTCTGATGTGTATGGTAGAGCAGAGGCCTGCCAATTTAGCCACTGTGTTTGCTATGTCTATGAAGAGGTTATGGAGGGGTGGTGCTGGAGCTCGTATTTACTATGGGCCGTTGATTACTTGGTTGGCCGAGAGTTTAGATGTGTTTGAGAGGTACCCGGCTGATGGGATGAAGAAGGGCCCTGACCCGTGTTTTATGAGTGTCTGGGATTTGCAGTCTGCTGCAATTATAGCTCGTACTGATCCGATTACTTGGGAGCCGATACGAGTGGGTCCACAGGTTCAGCCTCCGCCTGGTTCAGGTGCTGCTGAGGCTATGCAGGGTGTGGTTCCTACCCGTTATCAGAGGCCTCGTATTCCCCGTATTCGTCAGGATATTCTTGCTAGGCAGTACCCATTAGCGCAGCCACAACCCGATCCACTTACCTTTGATTCATTATATGATTCTATCAAGGCGGGTTTCGGTGACTTGCGTATGTATGTTGATGATCAGATCAGTGGGCTTAGGCAGGAGGTGTTGGCAGAGATAGTGGCAGGGCAGAGGCGATTGGAGGATGGTATGCGAGTCATTATGCAGAGTCTTCATGCGCAGCCACCAGCTTCTTGGCAGCAGAATGGTGAGGTGGTGGATGAGGCAGGACCCAGTGGTACACAGGCGGGTGATGAGGTGTTGGATGATGCGGAGTAGAGCGAGGATGCAGTGAGGATGACAACTTATATCTTTTGTTTATTTTTATCTTTATGCTGTTTTAATCCTCGTTTATTGGTTTGTACTTAAATACGTTAAACAGGTTGGTTGGGATCTTGGGGATGGTTGACTTTTGGTTGTTGGATGTTTGCACAAACACTTAGTAGCTTACATATTATCTTTTGTTAGTGTTTTCTATTTGCTTGATTAGGTTGGTATTAGTAGCCGCTTTCGTTCGGGTGTCCGAGGTTAGGAGTTGTTTGTTGAGCGCGTATCGAATTGGAGGGCTTATGTGGAAACGACTGGCACTTTGACAGTCTCACATACTCAGCTAAGTCGTTTTCCTTTTTGTTGTTGTATATTTTTTATTTATTTCGTATGCAGTTTTTATTTTTAGGTAGTGTTGAGTCGTATTTTCGTTCTTGCATTAGGGACAATGCAATCTCTAAGTGTGGGGATGGGATACATGTAAATAATCGAGTCTTAAATATGAAAAACACAAAAAAATAAAAAAAAAATCAAAAATATAAAAAATTAAAATATTTTGAAAAATCCAAAAAAAAAAATTTGAAAAAATCAGAAAAATCAGAAAAATGTCTTTCGAATAAAAAAGAAGTTTGCAAATTTAAGCGGAAAATGATAGAAAAGATGAATTTTTGCTCGGGTTCAAATAATAATAATAAGAGAATAAAATAAATCGAGCTTGCGTCTAGTTTGGGATATGTGGATAGGCCCGGGTTTGGTTTTATGTCCCTTTGAGTTAATATACCTTAATTGTCGGTCTGCTAGTGGGTTTTCGCCTGGGAAATATGGGAAATTAAAACTGCCGATAAGAGTATAAGGGGCACCGTTATAAGTTAAAACTGTTAGAGTTTGTGATCATGAAAAAAAAAAATAGAATAAAAAGTGAGCTAGAAACTAAATGAAAGTAATGCATTCCTATGTAGTCTGAGCTGGGGATAGCGACTCTACAGCAAGATTACCGCTAGGGTGTGTGAAATCGATCGTGCAAAGAAAAGAAAAAAAAAAGTACCGAAACCTAAGTAATCTGTGGTTGGGGATAGCGACTCTACAGCCGGATTGCCTCTTGGTTAGGGAAAGCATCGTCTAGACTCACGACGAAAAAAAAAAAGGAAAAAATGGCAGAAGAAAAAAATTTGATTGTAAACTCTCTTGGTTTTGATATAAGACGGTTGGGAATTGGTCCAATGATCGTTCCTTTAGTCCTATAAGCTTGAGCCGGGAGTAGGTGGACTGTTGATTCTAGCGTGAGGCCCTAGGTAGATTGACCGCACTTAAATTAAATTCACACGATAAGGGCTTAGGATTGGACTTTGGTTTAAGGGGACAAGTATATTCGCAATCGCGGCTAACGCAAGTTTTGGTTTTAATAAAATATACGTATGCTTTCGACCCGAGTGATTATTTGTCTCTGATTCCGTTGCATAATTCTTTTTCGAGGACGAAAAAAGAGTAAGTGTGGGGATATTTGATGTATTGCAAAATACATCTTTTATTCGTGTACAGTTTGTATAGTTTTTGTTATATTTAGTTTTGTTTTTCGTTAGAATATGCATACTATTGATCAAATCGTGTTTCGCATGTCTTGATGTTTAAATATGCGAGAAACCGAATAAACGCGTTAAAATATTGAAGTGTCAAGTCTTGGAGCATGTTGGAAAGGTCGAGGAGTTGAAATAGACTTAAAGAGCTGAAAAATCACTCTCTGGCACCCCATCACCCACTAAGCAAGTCCGTGGCACCCGGCGAGAGACTGAAGATGTTACATGAGAAAAAAAACAAGGTGGCACCCCGCCACCCATTCCTTCAGTTGGGACTTCTTGGGCGGCATTTTGAGCATTCTTGGAGCAATTTCGGAGATTTTGAAGCCTATGAATCATCGGTACGAGTTCGGGGAAGAAGACTTGAAGATCTAATCGGGTTTTCTAGTTCTTTATTCTTGACTTTTCTTACAAAACTTGTTATGATGAATTCATGTTTAGACATCTTTGAATTGTTTTCACGTTTTAGTATGCTTGGCTAAATTTATAAACCACCTAGACTGGATGAATGGATTAATATAAAGTTTTTACCGTTTTTGTTAATTGCATGATTATTATGGATTGATTGTGTTTAGTAAGCGGTTTGATTTAATGATTTGATGTATATGCATGCTTTGAGTTGGTTTATTGTTATTATTTGCTTCATATGATTCTTAGTGACGGTCTATATCACAACATAGAGTCATATTAGGGTTTAGGATTTCGGTGAGTTTTTATATCACGTTAGAAAACCTTAACTTTTAGGGAGAATTGCGCAATAACCCCTAGAAGTAATTGGTAATAATTTGCTAAGTCTTAGTGTTCTACTAGTCCTAATACCTGGAAAGTGAGGGGTTATTGGTAGGTCTTACCCGGCGAATTGCTTTAGATAGTCCTTGGAAAAGGTCATGTCTTGGTTTACCTGTCGGTTTTATTAGTCTATCAAGTCAAATTAATTACTTCAAACTACCCTAGATCTAGGATTGGAAAAGAATAGGTCAATATTAGGGTACTTACACAATAATTAGACAACTGGAAAGGCGTCTAATAACCGGTAGGATTAACGGCCAAGGTAGTTCCACAGGTTTCTCCTTGAGAAGGGTCGAGGGGCTTAGATGGTTCTTAATAGGTTTAGTACTTTTAGATCCCGGTTCCATAACTCATGCATTTAACTTAATTGGTAATCTCTTAAAAATGATCCAGGATTCTTGTCGAGGTGGTCTCATTCTCATATAAGAAAAGTCCTCAGTCTTTATTCATCTTTAGTCTAGCTTTAGTTTAATTCAGTAGTTTAATATAGATTTCCTTAGTTTTCCTTAACCCCCCCCCCCCCCCCTTAAACAAATAAACTAGTTGAGTCGTGTCTGTCAGCGTCTAGTCAGAGTCTAGTCTACGTGACACATAGAGTCTCGTGGTTCGATATTCGGACTTCCTAGGTTTATACTTTATTGATCGGTACACTTGCCGATTGTGTGGTTTTAGGTCGAGTTTAGAATTAAAGCTTTTTAGTGTCTAGTTTAGATAGTCTAATATAGTTAATTTTTATAGTCAGTTTAGCACACATCACAGACGGACAGAGCGAACGAACAATTCAAACCTTTGAAGACATGTTGCGAGCTTGCGTAATGGATTTAGGTGGAAGTTGGGACACTCACCTACCATTGGTTGAATTTTCATACAATAACAGTTATCATGCAAGTATCCAAGCCGCACCGTTCGAAGCTCTCTATGGACGCAAGTGTCGATCACCCTTATGCTGGGCTGATGCGGGTGATAGACAGCTGGTTGGCCCGGAATTGGTCCAGGAAACGACAGACAAGATTGCACAGATCCGAGAGCGCATTAAAGCGGCTCATGATCGACAAAAGAGTTATGCGGACCTGAGGAGGAACCTCTGGAGTTTGAGGTTGGTGATATGGTTTTGTTGAAAGTTTCACCCTGGAAGGGTGTGGCATGCTTTGGGAAGCGTGGGAAGTTGAACCCTAGGTACATTGGTCCATTCAAAATTCTGAAAAGGGTTGGGTTGGTAGCATACAAGTTGGACCTACCTGTTGAACTTAATGGCGTTCACGATATATTTCACGTATCTAATCTGAAAAAGAGTCCAACTCAAGAGACAGTGGTCATTCATGCAGACGAAGTTCATATCGACGACACACTCCACTTTATTGAAGAACCCGTTGAGGTTACGGATTGGAAGGTTAACAAGACACGCCGGAGTAGTGTCAAACTCGTCAAAGTTCGATGGAATGCACGACACGGCCCAGAGTTCACGTGGGAACGTGAGGATCGCATGAAAGGGAAGTACCCACATTTATTCCCCAAGACCCCTGCATCTCGTAGCAGAACTTAAATTTCGGGACGAAATTTTCTTAACGGGGGGAGAATGTAACAACCCTCACAATTACAGGCATCCGTACAATTAATTAATATTAAATTTATGCTTAATGACTGTGCTCGATTTCAACTGACAAATTAAACTGCTTTATGATTTTTCGCATCATACATACATATGCATCACACTCATACTGTCACTCCATTTATTACATGCAATCTTTAGTGACAAACTTGATGCACAAAGCACAGTTAGCACAGTGAGCGGATAACTCAGAAACATGCTGACAATGCCAGCACATAGACAGACAATATATTGAGGCCAGTATGAGCCAGAGACAAGGTACTACACTAGTAGGGAGTGTAGGGAGGTAAGGACCATAAAACTGCGTCACTAGGTGATAGTTCAGGTGCCGGGAAACCCTCTAATAATGCAAAGTTCTGCATCTACTAACAAAATTCAGCATTTTAATATGCTAGTCACTTGCAGAAGTATGGCAAAATGGTCTTGTATGCTTTCCTAAGTGTCGGGAATTAAAAGGGTCACTAAAAGTTACATAAAGGACACTTTACGATATAACTTAGCACTTTAACGGAACAATATCAAACCGAACAACCAGATATTACCCGGAACACAAAAATATTGTTAAAAACATTGTTTCACTTTTTCTGAGCTAGTTATGGTCCCCAAGCACTAAAACACACTACATAATACACGGTACACACTAAACACTAGACATAACATCCAACTTCCACTAATTAACTTATTTACCCCCAAATAATACACTTAACCCCCCCCCCCCCCCCGGCTGATTTTCGGTCCATATGGTCCCACACCAAAGATAAATTCAAAATCTTCTAATATCTCTTATATATTCACCTTGGAACTTTGTGAGATCTTGAGTTGACATTGTGGTACACCCTAACACTAGCTTTTACCACTTATCACCCCTAACTAACTACTGTGTTACCAAATCACTTTCATTTAACCCCCCCCCCCCATGAAAATGATGGCACACATGGCCCCCTCTCAAACTTATGGCTCCCCATGTGGCCACCTCAAAGAATCCATCAAATCCCCATGCAATCTCGTTTAAGATATGATTGATCTTGTGTTTTTACTTCCCATGACATTTTAACCAATGGATTAAGGGTTTAGTGGGGCTATAAGAAAACCTATCAACTTCATTATTTCACCACAACATCCTTACTCTCTCCCCCTCTAAACTCTCGGTCGATCAACCCCCACACACCATCAATTTTTTTTGTTCCAAGTCAAGTATTCCAAGGATACTATAAGGTGCACCAAGGAGAATCACGAAGTGTGGAGCTCACGGATCATCAAGGACCTCCCTCGTGTGCTTTTATCCACCCATTTTCTCTAGTGTTTCTTCCCTAGCTTAAAAGCTAGTAGTAAGCTTCTTGATCCTCATTTACTTCATAATTATGGTGGTTAATAGTTATGTTATGATGAAAATACAAGAACACTAAAAGATCATAAAACAAAAGTCTTACACATAAAGCTAACATGATGATGAATTAAGATGAACTCTTGATAAAATAAAGTTGTTTTGATGTTGTTGTTGTTTATTTGATGATTGCTAGTAATAGGATGTTTAACATCATGGTTGAACTTGTTAAAGTAAGATTAAAAACTTAAGTTAACAAGTTCGGAGGTGATTTGTGATCTACATAAAAGAATCACCTCCAGGTTTCGACATAAACTTGGTAACCAAGTGATTTCTTGAAAAAAAAATATGTGAACTAACTGAGTAGATGGTTGTATGGACCCGAGGTTTACAAATAATTTTTCTAGACAAACCAAGTTAAAAGACGGATTTTTGAAAAGTCATGATTTTTACACTATTTTTGGAAGAAATAAGTATATGAATACTAGTAAGACATGAAAATGTTGTAGATGGATATTTTTGTAAAATAAGTTCACAAGATGTGAACATCTAAAAATCCCGAGAGCGAGATTTTAACAAAAATAAACACACTTTGGAGGGTAACTAAATTCACTAAACACCCACTAAGTTACTACGCGTTTTTATGAAAAACCAAGTTTATGTTGTTATGTATAGTGCATTGTTTTTGCACTTGACTAGTATAATGTTGTTTGGTAACTTGTTGTTGGTTGGTTTAAATGATTTCCGAAAAGAAAATGATATGCTAATAAGCATGGGCACCTCCATTTACAAAGGAAACTCTGGCGAAATTTTCTAAAATTTCAACACTTAGAAAATATTTTCTAAACAAGCGTTACAAATATATTCTTAACTTTGTTTTCAAAATAAACTTCGCCATAGGATTTGTTACAAAATACATAGTATCGGAGGTTGATTTTATAAATAAAAATGGATAAATACATATTTAGAATATATATTTTCTACTAAGACACTTGTGTGAATATTTGTATATTCTGTGAACTAGTTATATTATTTTAGGGTAAAATAATATAACTTAACAAATACCATAGAAAAATTGCAACTCCAAAATAATACCAAAACTCTCACGGAATAAATATTTAAGTTACGCATTTGTTATTGCAAAGCTGAACGCTAAAACGTAACTTATGTAATATTTCAGAAAATACTCTTACACATACGTTTTTGGTAAGATATTATTTTAGAAACTAAAGAAGTAAAAATATATTATTTTTGGGAAAAATACATATATTTTGGAAATAAGTTATTTTTTGACAAATAAGTTAAATATATTTTCCTAAATAGGACTTAAAATATATTTTACGAAACCACCAATATACATGTATAAGTACCCCCATCCTTGGGAAGGGAATACGAAGTTAAAATACTTGTGAAGTATGAATACGAATTATTGATTAAAGAATTATTCCTAAACTAAATATAATTCAAGGTTAAAATAATTATTATTTTAACAAATAATTATAACTTGGAATAATATTCGGAGACACAAGAAACGCAACTTAAAAACATTAAACCAAGGCACGACCTGTTCGTCTAATAGACATTCGTACGTTGTAGGTTGTCGTGTAGCGGACCAAGTTTGAGTTGACAATACGATTCAGGAGACGCACCACAGTGAGTTCATGTCCCCCTTTTCTCTTAATTGTTTTCAGTTTTATACTTCGGGGGTGAAATACATGTTACATTTATTACAGACACTTTTATACATGGTATGGTTAGCTTAAGGAGGGTTTACTACTTAGATCATGTGAAAGGTGAGTACAACACTCAAGGCCATTAATCCTCGTTGTTAGGACCGAGGGACATGAGTGATAGATCTATTTGGGTGTAGTGAGCCCACACCCGTGAGGCCGGGGTGGCCCATAGTGGTGACTATGTCTTCCAGCCGGAAGCCCGGTACAAATTTGCTAGGTTTGAGTACTTCCTGCACCATTTCACACATACCAGTGGCTTTGCAACCCATTGGTGATCTCTTTTTCCTTAATTGCTACATACCAGGGACTTTCATACATACAGACACATTACAAAGGTTTATACATACTCACTTACACATGAACTCGCTTAACTTTTTGTTGATTTTTCAAACTACATGTATTTCAGGAAACTAGCGGATCTGGCGGGGTATGCATATGTCTAGCTGCGTTGAATAAAAGATGTCATCCATGGTAGTAGGTTTAGGAGGTGTAACCCTTACCTGGACGGGTTACATGTCTTTAAACCACGTTTTATTTAAAGTCTTTTGTTGTGTCTTATGAACACGTTTAAAACAAGTATGGTTGTAACTTATTTTAAGTATCGACATTTTCAAACAATGATGTTGTGGTATTTTTAAACTTAATGAATGGATGAAGATCTTGTGTTTTTATCATATAGCATTGTTATGATTGTTGCTATGGTATTAAGAAGTTACACCAAATAAACCCACGCTTCCGCAAAAGCCAGGGTGTGACAAAACCCTTGCAGCCCAAACCCTTGTGGCCTACACCACCCCAACCCTTTATATTTTATAAAAATAATACGTGCATGCAATCCTAAAACCCTAGTGAATTCAACCCCATGTCGTCTCCCTCTCCTCTGATCAACATCACACAAGCCCCCACCAAGTCTATCTCGGATTCATGAACACTCTCAACCTCCATCTCTCTCGGCCCCTACCTCTCGGTAACATATCTAACCTATTCCCGCCTATAGTTCTTGAATCGCATATATATAATTCATGGCTGCGTTTTGTTGATTCATGGTTACTTAAATGTTAGATTGGATTAGAATCAAGTTTTTGATGGGTTATGCTACCTGTTAACAGTGAAGTCACGATGCATAGAGTTTTTCCAGAGATTAAGGTCAAACTTGTCACAGCCTCTAGGCATTTGAGATACGAGAAATTTTTCTTTTTCTTCAGAATCTTTCGCCAACGTTTTAAAGCTGGAGACCTGGTATACAACATACAGAAATTTAAAAGTGAATACAACGTACCTCGATAACTGATCCCTTTATATGCATTCTATATATACGAAACCTGTGTCCAACAATTATACAATGTTGAAACTGCTTTTTAATTTGTAAAATTAGCACTTGTACTTAAACCACCAACATCACATGCAATGAATCGAACATCACAGAAATGAAGTAGTTTTAACTTTTAAGTTTTAGAAAAGGAAAACCTGATTAAGATCAGATGTAGTAATAACATCAAAATCTTTGGCAGGACTGTTTAGAAGTAAATCCCACACACAACCACCAACCAAATAGGCTTCAAATCATGTAAATAAGCTTACCATTTATGTGCAAAATATTGTACATTCAGTAAACACACACATACCAACTATCAATGGCTTGTAAATCTAAATTCGAATTCAATTCGAAGAAATATAATGGAAATCAAGAGCACAAACAACACTTACCTAATTTCGTGTGAACTTACATGGAGGCATCTTCCATCTGAATCGCATACTCCAAACCCTAATTGTCATCAAACAGAGTAGATGTTCAATCCAGGTTGCTTGCGAGTAGAATAGAAGATCACCAAAACCCAAAATTACAAAAGTGAATTGCTGTCGTTAGAAGCCCTAGCTCGCTTCACCGCCGTTGCTGGACACATCGGCTCCGCCTCCCTTCCCTTCCCTTATGTGGAACTGCATATAAAGCATCTCTTTTCATTGTAACACTTTTCTTATCAGGGGTTGGATGAAAACGATCGGCCACAACATTCAATAGGAGGTTTAAGGAATTGAGTGTTCATGAAAGAGAAGAAGGAATTGTCTAAATTACCCCATCTAGCGTCTTAAAATATGGAGATTCTCTCAATTTGCCTGCTTTATCTTTGTTGTACATATTGCTTTAAAATTGATACGCGTGGCAAAATTACCATCTTGTACATCCCTTCTCCTTTTTAATATATTATAGATAATGACTTGTCTTTAATTCAAATTAATGGCACATTATTTTATTCTTGGTTAGTCCTTGCACAAACCAAAAAACAAATTCAATTGATTGGCAAATTTATTCACATACATTCGAACACATTAATTCACTCAAAGATAAATTAGTCACACCAATTAATATTCAGTTGATTTTATACGATGCCAATTCAAGAAAACTCATCCAGTAGACAATTTGGGCCTCCACGAATGCAAGTGTAAAGACCAATGGGTCCTATACGCCCACGAGCTCGGTTGGGTGTACCAAGAAGACATCTTCGAGAACATGCGCGAGGCATAGAAGCACGTTTTAGACCGGTGATCACTCACAATCCATCACCAGTAGTCTTCCCTCAAAATGTTCAAGGGAGGACATTTGAAGTTCGAACGAATTCGTTACAAAGTTTGTCAAAGTATAAAGTTTTAGCAACGGAGGAGCCTTATTTTCATTTGGAGGCTTACGATTCGATTTGTAATACTATTGGGGGTCAAAGATTTTCGGCCGATGAAGTGAAGTTGGTATTGTTCCAATTTTCGTTAGAAGATAAAGCAAAAAAGTGGTTTTACACCTTACCCTTGGCTTCTATTTATACATGGGGAGAAATGCAACAAATTTTCTTGTATGAGTTCTTTACCGCTCAAAAGACGAATGATGCTAGAAAAAGTTTGAGAAGTTTTCAACAACAAACAGGTGAAATGTTCCATGAAGCATTTGAGAGGTTTAACATGATGATAAAGAATTTCCCTCATCATGGGATAGAGCTATGGGAATTGATGAATGCATTCCATGAGGGGTTATGTTCCGAAGATGCGCGTGACTTATTGTCTATCACGAATGGCACTTTTGGCACAAACTACGAGCAAGATGATTGGGAGTTTTTGGAGCAAATGGCGGTTACATAAAAAAGAAAAGCTCAAGCATCAAGGAGAGCACGACCGGCCATTACCCGAACTCAAGTGCACGCGGTAGACGATGGAAATGTTCAAACTTCTAATCAAATATATGATGTGTGTGCGCCTTGTAATGAGTTAGGACATGCGGCTGAAAATTACCAAGGAATGGAAAGGCAATATGAAGAGGTGAATGCATTGCAAGGACAAGGTAGGGGTGGTAGAAATTACAACATGAATTCCAACACTTACTACCCCGGTTTGAGAAACCACCCAAATTTTAGATATGGAAATCCCTCAAATCAAGCCAACCCGAATTTTCACGGAAGTCAAGGTAACTTTGCTCCACACCAACCGGTCAATAATCAAAGTGGGTTCTCGGGTCAAAGTTCTTCAGGTGGAAATGAAGTTATGGAGATACTCAAGACAATGAAACTAGAGATGCAGCGAAGAAATCAAATGGATAATGTTCGCATGCAAAAAGATGAAATCCGGGACAAAGCTATCCAATCGTTGACCACTCAAATGGGTCAACTTGCAAGTGACGTGGCATTATTGAAGAAAGCAAAAGGTCAATCACCAAGTGACACGGTGATAAATCCCAAGAACACAAAAAGCATTAACATCAATGTGGTAAGCATGGTTCCAAATACTAAATTTAATGAAACATTGCTAACGTTTTCGTATCAAGTGAATACAGGTTTGGAAAAAAATGCCGAAGTCGAGAATGATAAAGAGTATGGAGCACCAATCATGCCTATCCGAGTGGGGAAACTAAAAATTCCTCATGCATTATTGGATTATGGGGCGAGTATGAGTGTGTTACAAGGTGATCCATACGACATGTATGATTTTGGTCCGCTTCAGGATGTAGACACCATGGTGAGTTTGGCGGATGAAAGTTGGAGGCGTCCACGGGGAATTTTTAAGAATGTTATGATTCGGTTGGGAGAATTCGAATATCCGGTGGATTTTCTGGTTCTAGATTATGCCTCTACCAAATTGGCATCACAACCAAGAGTAAATTTAGGTCGTCCGTTTCTCTATACGGCAAATGCTCAAATCGATTGTAGAAAAGGAATCATTTCCATGACCGAAAAGAACCGTATTTTGTCATTTGATGTTCAGACTAAGATGATTAGTTACTATTTTGTTGAGGCGAAGGACAGCGGGGTTAGTGAAAAGGTGTTTCAAATAATGAGAATAAATCACCCACCGGATCGTGAAGAAAAGCATATGGCTTCAATCAAGAGTGTATTTGATTACCCACCGATTCGAAATGAGACAGATGCATTTTGCTCAATGGCACAAGGAAGTGATGCAGATGGCTGGAACCGCTTCTTTGAGCCACCATAAATGGGGTTGGCACGGTCTGGCGGAAGACCCGAAAACTTAGCGCTGCTCGGGAGGCAACCCGGGGTTTTATATTGATCTTGCTGTTTTTATGTTTCTATGTTTCAGGGCCATGGCGACATTCAAGTGTGGGGAAGAGGTGCGGATATTTGTGTGAAGGTGGTGATAGGAAGTCAGATTATCTATAACATCTGTTGTGTCAAACTTCACTAGGTCAATGTACTCTTTCCTTATTCTTGTTTTGTTTTTTAGCTTTGAAATATTGGCAGTTAGTTTGTTTGCTTTTAGATTAAAAAAATAAATAAATAAAAGAAAAAAATAGTTTGGTGTGTTTGGAGCGATCTTTCCCTTCAAAGCCATACATTAGGGACAATGTATCCCAAGTGTGGGGATGAGGGGAAATTTTGAAAAAAATTATAAAAATTTTGAAATCAAGCTAAAAATAGTCCAAAATTGAACACTTAAGTACCAAACCGCATGACACACCGGCAACCCATATTCCTTTTTTTTCTTGGTGAGAGTTTGAGCCACTTATTTGAATTGTTAGAAATATTTTTTATGAGAGTGGCTGGCAATGGGTGGGGGTGCATTAGAACTTGTGCTTGAATTCGGTTTGAGGCTTTAGCTTGATATGTATGTGAAAAGGATAAGAGCATTTAGGTAGCCTCGTCAAGGTGGGTGCGAATGTGGGAATTGGGGGGTTGGACCTCATAAATTATATATATGAGCATGGTAGCGAGAGGGGCGGGGGTTTGGACTTCCGTAGCCCATTTGAGCTTTGAGCCGATCTTTTGTTAAACCGTGCCTACTTTCTCTTAAAAATTAACCCGTATTTGACCTGGTTTATTAGTATATTCGTCTTGTTCTAGTATTCTTGTTTGTTATGTCAGTTAAATCGAAAGAAAAAAAAAGATATGAAAATGAAATGAAAAAAAAAAGAGAAAAAGCAATGAAAAAAAAAGAGAAAAAGAGATTGATGTATTGTATATAGATGTTATGTTTAGATAGAAATAAAAGACCGGGTCGAATCATTAGCTACTACATATATTTCCATTTCCTACTCGTATGCCTAGTCGTGTTACAACTTTTAAGTCCCTTTGATTCGCATGCATGATTAGCAAATTCTTTAGACGAACGACCGATTTGAGTATAAGCATATTATTGTTCAATTACCCGTTTGCCTTGAGTGTGATCTAGCGTATCTTTGCTAGTTATTACTTGCCACCGAGAAGAGAGTTATTGTGAGGGGTGTGTTATGTGCGGGTTTAAGAAAAAGTTAGTAAATGAAGACAATTGTTGTTTGGTTTGTACTTGATCGCTTGAATAAATTGTGTTTTGTTGAACGGGTTGCTTGGGACAAGCAACGGTTAAGTGTGGGGATGTGACGGGTAGTACGTAGGACGACCCTTAATGGTTATAAAGTATAATTTAATCCCGCATTTATCCATGTATTTATCTTGAATTAGATAACTATGGTTGCTTGTGTTTCAGGTACATTTGGGGCTTAAAAGTGTTGAAATGAAGCTTCGAATAAGCACAACAGGATTGGAGATTGAAAGACGGAAAATAAAAGAAAAAATCAATTATTAGAGTTGAAGAAATAAGAAGCTAACATGATAGAGGATGAAATTACGAGAATGTAGGCGAAAACGGTGAAGAAAACGGAGTTGAAACGAAAAAGTTATGCTGAAAACAAGTTTTTAGGTTGAAGCCTACCGCAAGCTATGGCAAGGGCCGTAGCTTACGACGTCGACTGCCAAAAATTGTCACCGTAAGCCAGTTTTAACCCACCGTAGGCCATTTCAAGCCACCGTAAGCTACGGTGGCCACCGTAGCTTACGGTGGAGACTGACGTGAAACTTGTAACTCCCTCATTTAAGGTTGTTTATGGTTATGGTTCCTTTTCATGATCCAATCATTCCCAACCGTTTTGGAGCACTTCTTGGGCGATTTTGGCTTGTTTTTCTTGGTTCTAAACAATCTCTAAACAATTTGTTGGTGTTTTTTATTCACATGAACATTAAGACTTGTTTAATTATGATGATCCGAGCTATGAGTGGCTAAACTCTTTATGATCATCCTGGATTGAAGGTTTGCTTGAGACATTTCATGTTTTGATCTTTATTTCTAGAATAATAGACTTGCATCTTATGTTTGTTTATTATGATGTGTTGGTATTTTTTTGTAAATAGTTGATTTATACTTTGATCATAACTCAAACCATACGTTCTTGGTGCCGTTGGCAATCGAGATATCATGGGAGGGATTAGGATTGGGTATTGATTGGTTGGTCATCGGGTAACAACCTCGCGTTCTAGGAATCCGAGTACTTAGTTCCCTTTCACCACGAACACGTAACTACACATGAACCATGTCTATGTGGTTCTTTCTAGTTGGATTAAAACATGAATGTCAATTGAAACCAGAAGTATAGGATGGTCATTTGTCTCTAATTTGTTTACAACAAACACTTACATTTTGCAATTAAAATAGTAATCTTAGTTTTAAAATCAAATCAATCAAACCAACTCTTGAAATTTACTTTCGTTGCAATTAGTTTAATTCTAGTTAATTTAGATAAATCTTGAAATAACACATATTCCACAAACTCCCTGTGTTCGATACCCACTTGCCACTAACTATTTAGTAGTAATTGGATTAAATTTGATTGTGACCACGACATCACGTCAAATTTTGGCGCCGCTGCCGAGGATTAGTGCGCAACGTCTGTTATTTTTTTTTTATCTTTTTAAGTTTGTTATTTTTCTGGTTTACTCTGGGTGTGTTAGTGTGCAGGTATTGACAGTTGCATGCGTACTAGGAGCTCTCACAAGCTATCACCATTGGCATTTGGTCCAGAAATTGAACGGACTGTGAGAAGAAAAAGAATTTTGCTACAAGAAAACAAAATCAGTGGTTCACCAACAACACCTACTACACCAATTACACCAATCAGATACATGGATCAATCATAATTACCACCCACTACGGGTCAACCTACACCATCCTTTACACCATCTTCAACACAACCTTCACCAAATACTACCATTCCTATATCCACATCCGAAATTAAACCGACCAATACTAATACCACATCACCCGAAAATACTCAACCCGAATACTGTTTCAGTTACAACCCTACATCATCTGCTGTTCCAGCTTATTCAACATTTTTCCCAACATCTGGTCAACCATCATCATTACAAATACCACCACCTAACTTATACCAAACCGAACCATCTATTATCCATTCTACTCCGTTTCAACCGGGAGTGTAATTTCAACATACTCCGGGTGCAAGACAAGATGAGTTTGGTGATGGATATGACGATGACTTTGGGGAATATGATGAAGAAGGATACATGTATGGGGGTGATGGAGATCAAGGGGAGTATGCCTATGTTCAAGCTCAAAACCAAAGAATGCCAAATGTTGGTAGGATTCCTCAACAACAAATCATAACTCAACAATTGCCACCACAAGGTCCACCGGTGCAAAGGCAAGTGCAACAACCTTATGTGGGGCCTAGATTTCAACCACCACTTCCACAGCAATTTGGGCCTCCACGAATGCAAGTGCAAAGACCACTGGGTCCTATACGCCCACGAGCTCGGTTGGGTGTACCAAGAAGACATCTTCGAGAACATGCGAGAGGCATAGAAGCACATTTTAGACCGGTGATCACTCACAATCCATCACCAGTAGTCTTCCCTCAAAATGCTCAAGGGAGGACATTTGAAGTTCGAACGAATTCGTTACAAAGTTTGCCAAAGTATAAAGGTTTAGCAACAGAGGAGCCTTATTCTCATTTGGAGGCTTACGATTCGATTTGTAATACTATTGGGGGTCAAGGATTTTCGGCCGATGAAGTGAAGTTGGTATTGTTCCAATTTTCGTTAGAAGATAAAGCAAAAAAAGTGGTTTTACACCTTACCCTCGGCATCTATTTATACATGGGGAGAAATGCAACAAATTTTCTTGTATAAGTTCTTTACCGCTCAAAAGACGAATGATGCTAGAAAAAGTTTGAGAAGTTTTCAACAACAAACAGGTGAAATGTTCCATGAAGCATTTGAGAGGTTTAACATGATGATAAAGAATTGCCCTCATCATGGAATAGAGCTATGGGAATTGATGAATGCATTCCATGAGGGGTTGTGTTCCGAAGATGCACGTGACTTATTGTCTATCACGAATGGCACTTTTGGCACAAACTACAAGCAAGATGATTGGGAGTTTTTGGAGCAAATGGCGGTTACATCAAAAAGAAAAGCTCAAGCATCAAGGAGAGCACGGCCGGCCATTACCCGAACTCAAGTGCACGCGGTAGACGATGGTAATGTTCAAACTTCTAATCAAATTTATGATGTGTGTGCGCCTTGTAATGAGTTAGGACATGTGGCTGAAAATTGCCAAGGAATGGAAGGGCAATATGAAGAATGCATTGCAAGGACAAGGTAGGGGTGGTAGAAATTACAACATGAATTCCAACACTTACCACCCCGGTTTGAGAAACCACCCAAATTTTAGATATGGAAATCCCTCAAATCAAGCCAACCCGAATTTTCAAGGAAGTCAAGGTAACTTTGCTCCACGCCAACCGGTCAATAATCAAAGTGGGTTCTCGGGTCAAAGTTCTTCAGGTGGAAATGAAGTTATGGAGATGCTCAAGGCAATGCAACTAGAGATGCAGCGAAGAAATCAAATGGATGATGTTCGCATGCAAAAAGATGAAATCCGGGACAAAGCTATCCAATCGTTGACCACTCAAATGGGTCAACTTGCAAGTGACATGGCATTATTGAAGAAAGCAAAATGTCAATCACCAAGTGACACGGTGATAAATCCCAAGAACATTGCTAACTTCTTCATATCAAGTGAATACATGTTTGGAAAAAAAAATGCCAAAGTCGAGAATGATAAAGAGTATGGAGCGCCAATCGTGCCTATCCGAGTGGGGAAACTAAAAATTACTCATGCATTATGGGGCAAGCATGAGTGTGTTACCAGGTGATCCATATGACATGTATGATTTTGGTCCGCTTCAGGATGTAGACACCATGGTGAGTTTGGCGGATGAAAGTTGGAGGCGTCCACGGGGAATTGTTAAGAATGTTATGATTCGGTTGGGAGAATTCGAATATCCGGTGGATTTTCTGGTTCTAGATTATGCCTCTACCAAATTGGCATCACAACAAAGAGTAATTTTAGGTCGACCGTTTCTCTATACGACAAATGCTCAAATCGATTGTAGAAAAGGAATCATTTCCATGACCGAAAAGAACCGTAATTTGTCATTTGATGTTCAGACAAAGATGATTAGTTACGATTTTGTTGAGGCGAAGGACAGCGGGGTTAGTGAAAAGGTGTTTCAAAGAATGAGAATAAATCACCCACCGGATCGTGAAGAAAAGCATATGGGTTCAATCAAGAGTGTATTTGATTACCCACCGATTCGAAACGAGACAGATGCATTTTGCTCAATGGCACGAGGAAGTGATGCAGATAGCAGGAACCGCTTCTTTGAGTCACCATAAATGGGGTTGGCACGGTCTGGCTGAAGACCCGAAAACTTAGCACTGCTCAGGAGGCAACCCGGGGTTTTATATTGATCTTGCTGTTTTTATGTTTCTATGTTTCAGGGCCATGGCGACATTCAAGTGTGTGGAAGAGGTGCGGATATTTGTGTGAAGGTGGTGATAGGAAGTCAGATTAACTACAACATATGTTGTGTCAAACTTCACCAGGTCAATGTACTCTTTCCTTAGTCTTGTTTTGTTTTTTAGCTTTGAAATATTGGCAGTTAGTTTGTTTTCTTTTAGATTAAAAAAATAAATAAATAAATAAATAAAAGAAAAAAATAGTTTGGTGTGCTTGGAGCGATCTTTCCCTTCAAAGCCATACATTAGGGACAATGTATCCCAAGTGTGGGGATGAGGGGAAATTTTGAAAAAAATATAAAAATTTTGAAATCAAACTAAAAATAGTCCAAAATTGAACACTTAAGTACCAAACCGCATGACACATCGGCAACCCGTATTCCTTTTTTTTCTTGGTGAGAGTTTGAGCCACTTATTTGAATTGTTAGAAATATTTTTTAATGAGAGTGGCTGGCAATGGGTGGGGGTGCATTAGAACTTGTGCTTGAATTCGGTTTGAGGCTTTAGCTTGATATGTATGTGAAAAGGATAAGGGAATTTAGGTAGCCTCGTCAAGGTGTGTGTGAGTGTGGGAATTGGGGGGTTGGACCTCATAAATTATATATATGAGCATGGTAGCGAGAGGGGCGGGGGTTTGGACTTCAGTAGCCCATTTGAGCTTTGAGTCGATCTTTTGTTAATCCGTGCCTACTTTCTCTTAAAAATTAACCCGTATTTGACCCGGTTTATTAGTATAATCATCTTGTTCTAGTATTCTTGTTTGTTATGTTTGTTAAATCAAAATAAAAAAAAGATATGAAAATGAAATGAAAAAAAAAAAGAGAAAAAGCAATGAAAAAAAAGAGAAAAAGAGATTGATGTATTGTATATAGATGTTATGTTTAGATAGAAATAAAAGACCGGGTCGAATCATTAGCTACTACATATATTTCCATTTCCTACCTGTATGCCTAGCCGTGTTACAACCTTTAAGTCCCTTTGATTCGCATGCATGTTTAGCAAATTCTTTAGACGAAGGACCGATTTGAGTACAAGCATATTATTGTTCAATTACCCGTTTGCCTTGAGTGTGATCTAGCGTATCTTTGCTAGTTATTACTTGCCACCGAGAAGAGAGTTATTGTGAGGGGTGTGTTATGTGCGGGTTTAAGAAAAAGTTAGTAAATGAGGACAATTGTTGCTTGGTTTGTACTTGATCGCTTGAATAAATTGTGTTTTGTTGAACGGGTTGCTTGGGACAAGCAACGGTTAAGTGTGGGGATGTGACGGGTAGTACGTAGGACGACCCTTAATGGTTATAAAGTATAATTTAATCCCGCATTTATCCATGTATTTATCTTGAATTAGATAACTATGGTTGCTTGTGTTTCAGGTACATTTGGGGCTTAAAAGTGTTGAAATGAAGCTTCGAATAGGCACAACAGGAATGGAGATTGAAAGATGGAAAATAAATGAAAAAAAATCAATTATTGGAGTTGAATAAATAAGAAGCTAACACGATAGAGGACGAAATTACGAGATCGTAGGCGAAAACGGTGAAGAAAACGGAGTTGAAACGAAAAAGTTATGCTGAAAACAAGTTTTTAGGTTGAAGCCTACCGTAAGCTACGGCAAGGGCCGTAGCTTACGACGCCGACTGACAAAAATTGTCACCGTAAGCCAGTTTTAACTCACCGTAGGCCATTTCAAGCCACCGTAAACTACGGTGGCCACCGTAGCTTACGGTGGAGAATGACGTAAAACTTGTAACTCCCTCATTTAAGGTTGTTTATGGTTATGGTGCCTTTTCATGATCCAATCATACCCAACCGTTTTAGAGCACTTCTTGGGCGATTTTGGCTTGTTTTTCTTGGTTCTAAACAATTTGTTGGTGTTTTTGATTCAGATGAACATTAAGACTTGTTTAACTATGATGATCCGAGTTATGTGTGGCTAAACTCTTTATGATCATCCTGGATTGAAGGTTTGCTTGAGACATTTCATGTTTTGATCTTTATTTCTAGAATAATAGACTTGCATCCTATGTTTGTTTATTATGATGTGTTGATATTTGTTCGTAAATAGTTGATTTATGCTTTGATCATAACTCAAACCATACGTTCTTGGTGCCGTTGGCAATCGAGATATCATGGGAGGGATTAGGATTGGGTATTGATTGGTTGGTCATCGGGTAACAACCTCGCGTTCTAGGAATCCGAGTACTTAGTTCCCTTTCACCACGAACACGTAACTACACATGAACCATGTCTATGTGGTTCTTTCTAGTTGGATTAAAACATGAATGTCAATTGAAACCAGAAGTATAGGATGGTCATTTGTCTCTAATTTGTTTACAACCAACACTTACATTTTGCAATTAAAATAGTAATCTTAGTTTTAAAATCAAATCAATCAAACCAACTCTTGAAATTTACTTTCGTTGCAATTAGTTTAATTCTAGTTAATTTAGATAAATCTTGAAATAACACATATTCCACAAACTCCCTGTGTTCGATACCCACTTGCCACTAACTATTTAATAGTAATTGGATTAAATTTGATTGTGACCACGACATCACGTCACCCATTACCCTGTTATGTGGTTTATCCTTAGTCTGATTTGATTTACACCTAAGAATATCCAACTCTACAAACAAATTTCCCCAAATGGTTCGATGGTTTCAAGGACACTGGAAGACGGAGATACAAATTAGTCAACACTTAGATGAATGCGATGACTTAAATAATTATCTTATACTTATATTGTAAGAGTCGTTATCCCATAAGAGTTTTTCCTTTTATGCGAATCTCTTCACTAGCCTTTGCACTGGCCGATGTTTACCATTGAATGCGATATCTGGTTACTATAATCGACTTAGAAAAAACTATCATTCCATTGTCATGGTGCACTACATCTTCGCTTCTCCATGCAGAAATTCTAATAAGATTGAGCTCTAACTTAGAGAATTTGATAAACTCAATTTTCGATCCTTGGTGATCACATCTTGAACTCAAAAGATGGTAATGTACTGTTAATACGACCATACCATTTCAAACATGTTTTCGCATCCTCATAATGAAACCTCTTGATGACGTATGTGTTATTTCTAATTCATGTATACGACTTAGTTCAACATTTTCGCATTTAGTTGCTTATAGGCTTTACAAATTACAAACTCATTCAGGTTTATGAATCCTAATGAATTTATCCTTATTTGCGCACGGGCAAGCTCGCCAACTTTGACGGACGTTTCAGTTGAACCTAAACACTACAAACTCGGGCAACAACCCTTTTGTTTTCTGTGGATAACTCTTGTTGTGTCAACACCTTCAACATACCACTTCCATCCTCGTCATCAGATAAATCTTTACTGCTGATTGTAAAACAATTATGTATTACACTGAGTGGAACACATTGATGGCAGCCACACTTTGGTAGGTTCTTCGCGTCTTATCCTGTTGTGCCTAAATGATTACCATATTTCTTATGTAAGCCTGTCATACACTAATCTTCACTTGATTAAATCACTCACTATGAATCTTACTCAAGGAGTAACGAACCATACTTAAATTCACCAAGCGTAGGAACATAGAACAAAATGTCTACTTCCGTGAGATATGCTGAGGTCGACACCTCTTTCCGTGAATATCATATCTATGTATAAATTTATCGACTTCATTGTTTTGTACTTATTCCTCATTAATAGGAGGCTGGTTGTCTTCTATGACCCACTACAACCAAGATATCTTGATAAATATCAATTAATAGGATTTAGTTTTATTCTAAAACCTATCTGAGATCGGGCTACCATCAGTTGAGAGTGCAAGACGAAGATGTTTCTAAGACTACTTTCGGAACTCAGTATGACCATTACGAGTTCCTAGTTATGCCATTCAGGTTAACCAATGCACCAGCGGTTTTCATGGACCACATGAACCGAGTGTGCAAATCCTACCTCGACAAATTCTTTATCGTTTTCATTGATGGCATTCTGATTTACACTAAGAGCAAGGATGAGCACGAGGAGCATTTATGCCTCATCTTAGAGCTTCTAAAAAGGGAACAACTTTATGCGAAATTCTCAAAATGTTGATACACTTTAGCATGTTTTATAGGATGTTAGGTACGGGTCAGATGGGGACTTGCAGCTTGGAGAGTCATAGATTTTGGTTAAACTATTTTCATTTTGATGCTAAACAATTGTTGTTTTCTATTATGTCTAGATTTTATACTTTTGCTTCCATTGATAAATTAAAATTACGTTTTCAAACTTATAAAACTATTATCACTATTCATGTTGATTGTGATAGCTGAATGCTTTACAATAAATCTGAAATGGTTCAACATGATTAGTGGCTAGATCCTTGATGTCACGTGCCTAGCGGTAAAATCCTGCATGTGGAATTTGAGGGTGCATGTGACACTTAACTTGGTTAGTTAAATATAGTTATTACACCTCATGCTATGATACTTAAATACACATATTAGTCACTATGGATTTTTGAGCGTTACAAAATTTTGTCATTTTACAACCCTTGTAAGCAGAAAATATCACAAGTGTTCAAATGACGCAAAATGTTAGTAGAGCCAAAAAGCAATAAGCGTGACTCTGACATATGTCCCGAATGAGAATGCCAAAGGTAAAACTTATCCGATGATTAATGACTCGAATGAAAACAACATAAATCAACACTAGATGCAGCAATATTTGATGTTTTGAGTTCCTCCAAAGCATATAATTCCCCTAAAATAGGCTCATTCCTAATCACCCTCTGAGTATGTTGATCTTGTTTAACACAAATAAAATGAGAAAATCACACCCACTGGCCATATTTACACATTTGACTGACTGAAACAAGATTGAAACTAAGTTTGAGAAAATAGTAAACATTAGTAAGACATATGTGAGGCGTAGCAATAAAACCGACACCCTCTACTGACACTGATGTGATACTAGCAGACATTATAATTTTTTGTGAAATACGAGTCGCAGAAACAAAAGGTTACAAAGACAATGACGTATCATGAAACGCACTAAAATAAAAAATCTATAAATTTGATAGAATACCTAAGGTACCAAATGAAACATGCTTGAATGAGACATGATGTTAACACAACAACATGATTAGCAGGAAGAAGTTGTTTCAATTGCTCAAAAAAAAACTAGGGATGCAAAGTAGAAGAAGGCATGGTGCTAGAATGTAGATGAATATCTATTGATGGTGCAACAATGAACTGTGAAAGACGAGATGTCTATGAAGAAGAAGCAGAAGGGCGGGCTGAAATGATGGTCGAAACTGTCCACATCGTATGTTTTGTTGCAAATACTTATGCTATTATTTTTCCCTGTTATGTAATAACAGGCACCGAGAATTCCAATGGTTTTTTTGTTTGTAGAATGCACACTCATCAAAAGAAACTTTAGGAGCTTGAAGAATTTGATTTAAAGTTGGAGATCCTTTTGATCTAAACTGATAATTTGGAGCATTAGTCATAGTGGGAGTAATAGTTGCTTACTTTAGACCCCTTGTGTACTTGAGTTTTGATACAAGTCTCCATTGTAATATGTTGATGAACAAGTCTCCATTGTAATATGTTGATGAACAACTAAATCAGTTGTGGGAAGAGGAAACAAATGAAGGATTGTTCCACGTAATCTCGTATGAAGTGATACCGAGTATCGATGTGTTTGTTTCTCCAGTGAAAAAATAGGGTTCTTTATCAAGGATATAATTGATTTGTATTCAACTTTTAGTGCCAATTTTGCAGTCTCCATCCTATTATTTCTCCAAGTAAGCCGCATGATCAAAAAACTTGAGAAGCCACCGAAGTAGTGGTCATGAATTCAGCCTCACAGGACAGTAACCAATTGTTTCTTTTACCATAACACCTTAGGCAAATCCCGCATCATTTTTGTGGGGTGATGGCGGTGGCAATGATGCTAGAGGTAGACAGCCGAGAGGGAGAATACGAGTTTTTGGTGCAATTTCTCAATAACCACATACCCCTATTCATGTATCTTACTTGCTTAAGGAATAAGTTAGGGTTTCAAATTCAAATTAGGTAATTGTCTCTACAATAATAATTTAATTTAAATTCACTAATTATCTCCATAATTATTTAACAAATTGTTTTATTTAATCATAAATATAAAAAACGGTGATAATTAAACAAATACATAATAGTATCAATTAATTATTAACAGTTAACAGTTAGTTAATCATTTAAGGAAAAATTACACGTTTTGTCATTTATCTTAACGCCATTTTTCAGGCGGTGTCCTTTTTAACGAATTTTGACAGGTTTTGCACTTTACAGGGAATTTTGTTGCACGTTTTGTCCTTTAACCTTAACTCAGTTAGATTTTTTTGTTAAATCTGGTGAAACATGGGTAGTTTGGTTTTTGTACCCATTTTTTTTATAAATCTTTTTAATATATAAAACAAAAAGAATTTATAAAAAACTAATAACATTTTTCTTTAAATTAGGAAATCTCTCAATCTATAAACACATAAACAAACTCACTCTCTCTCTCTCAACCTTCATCTACCACCACCATCTCCCACCACCACCACAACCATCTGCCACTACCTTAGCCTTAGCCTTTGTCACCCTCCCCACCTTCCCTATCACCGTCACCACCGCCAACCTTCTCTCTAGACACTGCCGCTCACTCTCTCTCTCTCAACCTTCATCTACCATTGTCCCCCACCCTCTCTGTCAACTAATCTAGCCATCGTCTTCACCCACACCCACCGTACGCCACCACTACCACCACTCACCCTATTAGCACCTGTCAGAGCAACTAGATCTCCGGTTACAACCACCGCCCAACGTTAGCTTTGGCTCCTTCTCCACTTCGATCTTAGTTCTGACTCCGTTCTTAGATATGTGAGTTTTGTGATTTGTTAATTCACCATGAATGGATAGGGTTTTGTGTTGATTTCAGCGGTGGGAGAGAAATGTGAGAAGAGACAGAGGGGTTTAGGTGTGGAAGTCGGCAGGGGGTTTCAGGTGCGACGAGGGTGGTGATGATGTTGAGGAGGATGGTGGTGGTGGTGGTGGTGGTGGTGGTGATGTGGAAGAGGGTGGTGGTGGTGATGTCCATGACCGTGCAGCATCTTTCTCTCTCTTTTTCTACTTTCTTTGAAGGGTGAATGTGGTAGGCAATGAAATCGAGCCAAACTTTGGGAATTTATGGGGTGGAGGATAGGGTGAGGATCGAGACAAAGTCATTTCCTTAACAAGGTGGATTGTCTTAATATATATATATATATATATATATATATATATATATTTTTGAAATATTTTTTAAAGAATAAATTACAATTTTTGTCCATTAAATAAGTAAAAAGACTAAATTACCCATGTGTAATAAGATTTAACTGAAAAATTTAACTGGGTTAGGCTCAAAGGACGTAAGTTGCAACAAAATTCCCTATAAAAGGCAAAACCTGTCAAAATTCGTTGAAAAGGACAACGCCTGAAAGGGGGTATATATATAAAGGTAAAACTTGTAATTTTTCCATCGTTTAACATGTAATCAATGTACAACTAGTTATTTAATAATTTTCAAGTTTATTTATTCATAAATGAATCCCTAACTCAAAATTTCATGGTCGAAAATACAACCCCTTCAATTAAAGTGTATCTTTTGTATGGTATTTTATTAGTAGTGTTGCATGATGTTGATATCTAGGCATACTAAAACCAACTGTCTCCCACTTCCACAATTCTCTTTGTATTGTACCCTATTAATATTGTTGCCTGATGTCAACTATTTACATATATAAGGGAGCAAATCTCATTTTTACTACATTCAACTCCCATTAAACTTAATTGTACCCTATTAATATTGTTGCCTGATGTCAACTGTTTACATATATAAGGGAGCAAATCTCATTTTTACTACATTTAACTCCCATTAAACTTAAAACAGTCCCCAAATTCTACTCTTATATACCGCCTATTAAGGACCAACGTTAGACAACTGTCAAAGAACAATCTTCCATAAAATCGATATCTAGTATGTATGTATGTATATCTGGTTAGAGGATACAAAGATAATACCGGATTCAAATCTACTTTTAACCATGATCTATGAATTAGTTTAAAGTGAGATACATACTAATTCCATATATATATATATATATATATATATATATATATATATATAGGATCAAGATCAAGGAAAAACCCTTTCGAGTGGTGAAAACTTAGAGATCTTAGAGAACTTATACGAATTGTGAGAACTTAGAGAACTTGGCCTTAAAGAAAGGTTTTTTTTCAAAAAAAAATTACTAAAAATCATAAAAAAAAATCAATTTTCCCGAAAACAAAGAAAAAAACTAGTTTTTATTTTTCATTTACGACAGTCGTGAATGCTGTAAAAATTGATGTCATGATTATGTCATCAGCTTTTTACAGCTGTCGTAAGGGCCGAAAAACACGAATTTGATTTTTTTAATTTTCTTTACGACAGTGTTTTCTAACATTTTAATTAGACATGGCAATCTTGGCCCATTGAGTTAAGTCTAGCCTATTTTGGGTTTAAAAAGGAACTCATGGGTTGTTTTGGGCTTAATATAATTTACAAGGGGTTAGGATGGGTAAATTTAGAAGTTAGAGAGTAAGTGGGTCAGGATGGGTAAATATAAAAAAACTAATGGGTCAGGATGGGTATGATAGAATAACAAGCGGGTCTAGAATAAGGATGGGTTTTCCGGCTTCCCTTATCGCCCACTGTTCAATGCAGTCATCGTATTGTTCTCTGTATCAACGATTAACGATTTCCTTCACAATCAGTAAGAAGATAGACTCGAATTCATACTAAAACCCCAATTTGTCATTTATTATATTTATCATTCATACTTTATTATTTGATTGATTTTAGGGAAAAATCGATATTTAATCAAACTTTGGAATCTGTTTGCCCATATTGTTGCTTAAATTGAAATACAATAGAATTCTGGAAAATGTTTGCTCTTTTGATATGGAAGTAGCTGTTCAACGAAGCTTAATTTAAAAAAAAATGCACCAAAGAGTAAATAAGCAGCAAAGTTTGGTTTTGACTTTTTAAATATCAAAGTGATTTATACAAAGTTTGAATAAATCAGAGACACTTCAATTATGCCTTTTGATTTTGTTTTCATGATCGTTCCTTTCATCATAAAAGTTGTTTTTTGGAAGATTTTCTATGGGATCCAATATGGTTTGACTTTCATATAATCAGTCTAAAGTTGTGAACTTGTGACCCTTCATAGTAATGATGATAGATGTATTGCTGGTTTTGATTTTAGGTTTGTATTTGTGCTTTACAGAAATATTATATTTCTGCAGCCATCACTATGTGTTTTTATTTGACTATTGATGCTTATGGATAATAACTATGTGATTGATTTTTGGTGTTTGAACCAAATGTGGATCAGATCATCACGGCTACAAATCGCCTGAGAAGAAAACTGATGTAGCGTGTGTTACGAAAACGAAAATCAAAACGTTGATTCTGCGAATACCCGTGTAGTTCTTCCTCAACCCCCAAAATTCAACCCAAATGGCACAGAATTTGAAGTGAAAATGAGTTAATTCAAAATTGAAGTCATCTTTCACATTACTAGAGACACATATAAATAGGAATAGAAATTTGAAATAGGCCTCAAAAAGACAATAGGCCACACACAAGCCCAAAAACAAAATGCCAAAAACACTCCAAAAAACATAAAAACGTAAATAACTAATAGAAATAAGCGTTTTTTGGTCCGGACGATGACCCAAACCACCATAGGCGTTTGCAGCAAGATGGAGCTCATTCTCACGTTCGTTTCGCCTAGTCGCACGCCCAAAACGGACCCCCGTAGCCCAAGTTAGAGCCATTTTAGTGAAACCCCTTTTGTTACACGATCTTGGGCCTCTAAATACAAGATGGCCCGCTCCTCCACACTTGGGCCCGCATCAAAAACACTGATGGTTTAGGGTTCGATTTCAGTGAGTCCAGGTTCGTCTTACCAACCATGCCTCTACGGTTCATTACTTCATGTAACCAGAACCATCCCTCCTCTTTAATCGCGAGCCCGACCTCGTGCCATTTAGAGTCAATCCGTATCCCGATTCTCTCATTCCTTGGCTCAAGAATCTCTCATCTTCATCCTTTGCTTCCAAAGCTCCTCATTTTCACCTCCATAATGGCTCCATGAGTGCACCGGTGACCTCACCAATTGCTCGGTCCCCACTTCAAAAACCCAGATTTATGGTTTAAAATGACTCGAAGAATGGATGTTCATCTAGCATTAGCATTGCATTGAATAAACACACACTCCAATTTGAGACACTTAAATCACTACAGAGCACCAATTGTGAGTCAAATGGCTTTTTAAGAAATAATTTTGTAATATTTTGTATTTGTTTTGCTAGTGTTCACTCACAATATTTTTTTTTATTTTGTTTATTTTTTTAATTTTATATATGTATATATATATATTTTTTTTTTTACCTTTTTTAGTTTTTTTTTAACTCTGCCTCACTTGAACCCAGCCTGACACAAACCCATTCTGATCCAAACACATTCTAACATTTTTTTTCAATTTACCCATCCTGACTCAAACCTCTCCTAACCCAAACCCAACTTGACCTAACAACCAACCCAACCCAACCCACTAATTTTGCCACCCCTAATTTTAATCTATAGGTGTGAAAAAAATAGGGGCAATGCTCTTACGGGAAGGCTGAGTTCTCTAAGTTCTCACAACTCAGAAAGGGTTTTCGCTTGATCTTAATCACACATATATATATATATATATATATAGGGCAAGGTTCATGCGAGAACCACCTTTATTGCGAGAACCGCGAGAACCAATGTGAACGGGTGGCAAAATTGTAAATAACCAAAAAATTATAAAAATCCCGCTCATACGACACGGACTTGAAAATTGAAAATAAATTGTGTTACATAATGAAAAATCGGGTCCGATAACCGTCATATTCACAACCCCCAAACCAGTTAATTCTCTCAAAAAAACCTTACAACATCTCACAACATCAAGTCCAATGCTCACCGACGATCAAAAATTCAGCCGATTATCATCAACGTTCGACCTACACCATCGTCGCTAGTGCAATCGTCGGCCGCACATTGGTTATCGACTCGAAATTAGGGCAAATCGGTCATATTGAATAGAAGTTAGGGAAGATCGACCATAATCGAGGAGGTTTATTACACAAAGAGGAATTAGCCGAATAACACGCCGATTAACACAAGTCGTATAAAATTGTAAGTTAATACCGATTCACAGTTGCATCAATTTGAAAATTTGCAAGTTCATACAATTTTTTTGAATCCGTATATGATAATAGTCGATTCATAAATATATGATAGTGTAGTAGTTATGTGATTGTTATGTGATTGTTCAAGTATATTTTTGTTAAATTAGATTTTTGTAGCTGAATGTAGTTTTGGTTGATTCATATTTGATTTGGTATGTGTTATGTAAAAATTATATGTATGCACATGTGCATATTTATAATTGCGTAGATATATTTATGCACATGTGCATATTGTAATATAATGTTTATAGTTTTGTAGCATAACATAGTTTTGATTCATTTATAGGTATGCAATTGTGCATAATATACATTGAAACATAGATATATAATACGTCGTTTGCATATACTACATCATTTGCATATTGTCGATTTGTATGTTGTAATACATAGTATGCACATGTGTATTTTATGTTAAAATATGTTAATAAGTTGTTGTTGGCATATTGTTGATTTGTTATCACATTGTTGATTCGTTTGCATCTTGCTGATTATATCATTGGTTTGCATATTGTTGATTTATTTGCACATTGTCGGGTAGTTTGCATATTGTTTATTATATCGTTGATTATGAATTCGTGCTTTATTGTGTGATAGATTATGAATTCGTGTTTTATTGTGTTATATATCGGTATACACATGTGCATACGTTGGCGTAATAAGTTTGTAATAATATGTTAGTAAGGTGATGTTTGGTACTATATATGCACAGGTGCATGAATTGTAATAATAAGTCAATATGCACATGTGCATAACGTGTTGGAATGCACATGTGCATAATGTGATAACTTATGGTTTTAATGATAACATATGGTTTTACTTATGGTGTTGGTTCATATTTATGCTTGATTGGTATGCACTTGTGCATAACATGATAAATTATGTTTATAATTTGTAACCGAATTTGTTTTTATCGGGTCAATGTGTTAACATATGTATATATTTATAAATTATTTCATAGTTGCATGTATGCACATGTGCATAGTTATTGTTGCACAGTTATAGTTATGCGCGTGTATTAATATACATTCTCATTATATGCAGTAAAATGGAAAAAGAAACAAAGAAAGTTACGTTTATCCTGCAGCCGAGAGATGAAGGGTCGAAAAGAATGCCAGATGCGACAGAAGATGAGCATGCGGTTGTTAAGCAAAAAGGTTAGAAAGTATTGAGAACTTACTGTTAATATTAGTATTGTTAATGACGCAATATGCATTTATGCACATGTGCATTAACAGTTTTTTTTTTCCAAATGTTATAACTCGCGCAAACGCATTAATTTTTTGAATTCAGGTATTTTAAAGGTGAAAAAGAACGCACAAAAGGAAAAAAACATAAAGAAACGAAATGATGCAACTAAACGTGTTGATGTAAAAAGGACTAGCAAACGGAAACACGAAGAAACAATCGAAGGCTTGGATGTAACATGTAAGACAAAGAACAAAAGGATTGTAAGATCGCGAAAACAAGTGAAAGACACCAAAGTTGATAACAATGATAGTGATGGTACGTGTTATTGAAAATAATTAATAAAAAATTTGAAATGCACATGTATATTATATAACATGTGCATGTTATTATGTTGATAAACAGGTTCAAATGAAGAAATTGTGTCACCGAAAGTTAAGAAGACGGTGAGTAAAAAGGTTATGAGGGTATCTAACTGGCAATCGATACGAACACGCATATCTCCACATCAACTTTTGGTGGGGTTAAACACATTCTCTAAACAACAGTTGGTAGCAATAAAAACTATGGGGTTTGGAAATATTATGAAGCTAAAAACTGACAGCTTGCCAGCGAAGATGTCACATTTTGTGGTAGACAATTTTAGCGGGAAAGATATGGCAATCAAGTTGACTGTTGGAAACATTGAAATTAACGAAACTGTTATTAGCGAGTTGTTGGGATTGAGAAACAGCGGGGCTGTTATAGTGTATAAAAAGAAGGAGAAAAAGAAGGATAAAGAGAATGAGGAGCAGAAAGAACAGAAAGATGAACAAAAGGGGAAAAATAATGATAAAAACAGTGGGTCTGATATAGAATCTGATGTGAAAGAAGACGAAGACGAAGACGAAGAAGAAGAAAATGAGGAAGTTGGGATATTGGCTGAATGGAAGAGTTTATATAAAGGGCGTACAATAACACCGAGTAGAATTGTCGATAGATTAAGAGATAACCCAACGGAGGATGGCATAATGTTTAAATATGATTTTTTGACATTGTTCATCAATACAATGGTGGAAATAAACAAAGATGGTAGATGCAAAACTGATTTTCTGGAATGCTTTGGCGAAGATGTGGCGGTTGAAGATGTGAACTGGTGCAAATATATTTGTGATAGCATGAAGATAAGCAAAGATGGATGGCAACGGGATAGCACGTCAAAATATTTTAATGGGGCTCTTACAATATTGGTGGTAAGTTAAGTGTTATGTTTGAAATAATATATATAATTAATTTGTATTTTTTGTATAAATTATTTTGTTTTTAGTTTGTATATATATATATAATTTTCACATATGGTAATAATGCACATGTGCAGATGTTATATGTGGATAGAACATTGTGTGGGGACATAAATACAGTACGAACATCGAGTCCATTATCATTTTGGACTAAAGAAATGTTGAGCAGAAGGCAGACATGGGAAATAAAGAATGGCGGTTTTGGAAAACGGGCGTTACGTGAAGGATATGTCGACACTCAAGTTGATGTGGGGAATGAAACGAAAGAGGATAGAATGAAGAAAGTGGAGCAAATGGTAGATAAAAATGAAGGTGAAAAGAAAAATGTGACATTTGAGGTACGTATAATGTTTTAACGTGATTAATTATTATTATTATTATTTTTTTATGAAATTATAACTGTGATCCAGTTTTCGTTGATTATATTGTTTAAAATATTAACTTGTATTTTGTAGATTGTATGTGATTGACATAGATATGTGTTAGGTTAATAGACATGTGGTGGGGTTAGTGGTTAGGATACGATGAATATGATACATATAACTCATGCACATGTGCATAATGTTAGGATGATATGGTACATATAACTCATGCACATGTGCATAATGTTATGATGATATGAACATATAAATCATGCACATGTGCATAACCGTGTTTTATAATGTGATAAATCTGCTGGATATGCATAATGTTGGGTTGATAGTACTAACTCTGTTTTGTTGATGTGTTATTAATTAGGAGCATGTTCGTATGGTTGAAAGTTTAATGGCTGAGACATTAAGAAAAAAAGAGTTGTTAAATAAAGAGTTGGATGATATTTGCTACAAATATCCAAATAATGAGAAGGTTGAAGAGTTAGTGAGGGAGTATGATAGAACGTTTAGAAGTGAAAACAAAATGTCGGTTTTGCTAAGCAAAAAGGAGATGGTTGACAGCAAAGAAAACAAAGTGATGGAGCGTGAAAAAGACAAAAAGATTAATGTTAAAATTAAGGGTGGAATGAAGGTGTTTACAAGGTCAAGAAAAAGAAGTTTAAAAGATGAAGGTGATGTGTTGGACGGTGTATCAAAAAATGACGAATGTGGTGCAACGAAGGTGGATGGAGTGACACAAAACGATGGGGATATAAAGTTAGACAAAGTTGTCGGTGAGACTATCAAGTGGGCTGAAACGGAAAAGCGTGTTATGAAGAGGCAAACACGTAGGAGGAAAGAAGTAGATAACACCGTACCGAGTTTTGAGTTGTTGTCACAAAGCTCGCAAAGCTCACAAAGTTCACCAGAAGCAGACATTGTAACAAAAGTGCATGCGAGTGTTAAAGATACAAAGGTAAACGTACATGTGAGTGGTAGAGATACAAATGTGGTTGACATGAACGAGCCATTAAATGATGATGAAAAAACGTTATGGCAATATTTGTTGACAACAATCGACAACAAACGAAGGTATGGATGTGTATTATAATGTTATGTTATTATTTGTTGTGACATAATAATTTAGAATTTAAATCTGATGTACAAATTAATATTGTAGGGCGGAGAGCAAAAAATGTAATGTGGACGATAAAGAAATAGATGTTGAAAAAGAGAAGAAAGAGATCAGCATGGCATTCAAGTAAGATTAAATATGCATTAATTTTTATTTAAAAAATATGTTGCATATTGTAGTATAGGAAGCAATTTGTTTAGTAATGACATAAACTTTTGACATATAAAGCATTTAATCAATAAATTCAGAATAATTAGGTGGGTTGTTTATATTGTTCGCATGTTATAAGGTTATGGTTAGTTGCGATTGATTAATTTAGCGGCTGTTGTGATTTGAAGGGTAATTAAAAAATATAGTGTAGGTATATGGGCTGATGAATGTTGGCATAAAAATATGGTGTATAGTATATGTAATGTATTTTATGCACGTGTGCATACAGAACATAACTGAATGTGATTTGGAGGGTAGTTAAAAAATGTAGTGTAGGTATATGGGCTGATGAATTTTGGCATAAAAAATATGGTGTATATTATATGTAATGTAATCTATGCACATGTGCATACGGAACATAACTGATGTAATTTATTGTGACGATTACAGCTCAACTATTTTTGAAACATCACATGGAATGACAACACGCGCATTTTTGATAAACACATTGGAGGTTGGGCAATGGATATCACAAAACGTGATAGATTGTTAGGCGGCTATTTTGAATTACGAAGAGAAAAAAAACAAAACATCAGGGAAAATGAGATTATGGTGTTATACGACAACTATCGTAAGTGTGTTATAATTCATGTTTAACAATCATATTTAGGATATTTATAATTGTGTGTTAAATGTATTTATGTAATGTGCAGCCAGACTATGTGTTGAAAACGAAACAGACGGAACAACAGGCATTTAAAATATTAAATTCACACTTGAAGGAGGTTGTTGAGTGTAACAATAAAATGTTGGAGTTAAAGGAATTTAACATCATAATAATACCAATGATAGAAAGAAAGCATTTCTATATAATATGCTTTGATTTAGAGAACGCAAAGGTGGAAGTAATTGATAATATGGTGAGTAACCGCGGGTTTTATAGAATGTCAGCAGGAAGAAGTTTTAAAGAAAATGGAACGCCATCTAAAGTGGTAAGTATAGATTTTTTTATATTAAATGGTATATTTGAAAATAAGGATATATGAATATGACATGTATTAACACTAAATATTATTTTTTTTTTGTAGAAAAATTACATTGTTGGCTATTTGAAGAATGTTAAACATCCAAGCGCGTCACGCATGGCAGCCGCACAGTTGACGAAGAAAAAACTGGAATGGGCGACGAGCGATAATTTCAACGATTGTGGCGTGTTTGCTATGAGGCACATGGAGATGTATAAAGGGAGTGATGTCGAGTTTGAATGCGGTTTTAGTACGCAAAAAAATATTCAAGAAATGCAATTGCAAAACATGCGGATGAAGATAGCAACAAAACTGTTACAATCAGAGGCGAACGTGTACAAGGCAACGGTTATGTACATCGCAAGAAAAGAAACACAAAATTTGGAAGATGAAAGAATGCGGACGTTGTTGGAAAAAGAGGGAGCAAAACAAGAAAAAATCTGGAACACTCTTAGCAAATGGAAGAATGGGGATAAAGTTTGAGGGTAGCAGTTCATGACACGTAGGTAGTATTTCTAGTTAATTAGTGATATTTGAACATTAAAATGGTATGTTGGATTGTTTTATTTGGTAAGACATGTTATATGGTTGTGTTAGGAAGGTAACAGGTTGGTACAGGTATGATGAATGTTACATTTTTTGGTTAGTTGTGGTTGGAAATATATAACAATGTTACTAATATTTGTTGGTTGATATATTGAGAAGTTGGAATTTTAGCAAATTGGTAATGTGTATTGTAAAATTGTTATGTTGGGTAGGTGAATATATTGAGAAGTTGGAATTTTAGCAAATTGGTAATGTGTATTGTAAAATTGTTATGTTGGGTAGGTGATATGGTGATAAATGTTTGGATTTATAGTTAATATAGTTTGTTGTTTATGCACAGGTGAACTAATATGGTGAATTATTATGGTTACAGTAATAAGTTAGTGTTGTTTGTTGCTTATGAACATGTGCAATAATATGGTTAAATGACCATATGCACATGTGCATAAAATGATAGAAATGCACGTTATTAGTTACAAAATTTACATGTTTGTTAAAGTATGGTATGTTAGGTTGATTAATAAGTTAAATGATTCGTATGCATATATGCATATATTGTTATTAATTATAAATGTATATGTTGATTAATAAGTTAAAATAATTCGTATGCACATGTGCATATAGTGTTATTAATTAGAAATGTATATGTTTGTTAAAATATGGAATGTTACGTTGATTAGTAAGTTAGATGACCCGTATGCACATGTGCATACAGTATGTGTATGAATTGATCACACAGTTGATTATTAAAATAAATGACTCGTATGCACATGTGCATACAGTATGTGCATGAAGTGATAAAACACACAGATTAAATGTTAATTTTATATAAGTTATTACAATTGTGTATATTTAACAAAATTGTTTTAACTTCATATTAGTAAAATGCATAATGTTAAACAGGTGGTTCAAAAAACGGTATATATAACTTGTAAATACATATGCACATGTGCATATGACAAGTCAATCATCAATATCAACACTGTAAGTTCATAATTAGATAAGTTCGGTAGTCATAAGTTGTAATACATAATAAATCAATCAAGAATCACGAGCTATCTTGGATGGTTTGCGACGTCTGGTTGAACGCCTAAGGCTTTGATCAGGATCAAAAGACTGTTCAGGTTCACGCCTAACATTTGTTCGCTCAGGTACGGGAGGTTTTTGCATAGAGGCAGAGTATTCAGATGCATCGTAATCAGAAGAATTAGACTCATCGATTTCATCATTAGTATCATCATCGGTGTCATCGAGATCAACATCAGTATCATCAGAATCAGACGGGTCGGGTAGTCCAGCGGCTATAGCAGCAGCACGTTTATCTGCTCGTGCAGCAAGTTTGGCAGCTTTGATTTTTTCACAATTGCGAGAATCATGGTCAAATACATACTTGTTGCATTTGTTGCATAAGCGGGCGGCTTTTTGTCGTTTACCGGCTTTCTTTCGTTTATCTTTAATGTTTTGACCACCGGGGCCGATCCGTTGTTTTTTGGTCCCACAACCTTTGTTTCTAATACCTTGCGGAGGATGGACACTTCTGCTTAGATTTGAAGGTATGTTTAAGATGTCACTGATGTTTGCAGTTTTTTGAACAGAACGAGGCTGAGGCTCACACGGAAACGATTCGAATACGCGGTTTCTGATGTGTTTGATCTCAGAAAATAAGGAACGTAGTTGTTCAGGATTGTGTCTCAGTCGGTTTGTGCATTGACTGACTAAATCGATTATTTCATTGTGGATGATAGCAAACTTGCTGTTGTTTGATGAGTATATGTTAGATATGTTATGAACAGCTGACGGAAGCGCATCTCTTTTCCAACGTGGGGTGATGTAATGGGACGGTATCCGTTCAATTTCGTTGTAACGGAATATACAAAATATATGTCGGCATAGATATCCAATACGAGTGAATCCAAGACATGTACAGCTTGCTTTTTGTGCAGGTACATTGAGTGACACCTGCACAAGTGCATAACATATATTATAAATAAAATGAATACATGAAAGGTAATATGAACAGGTGAATAAGTTAATAAAATAAACACATTGTTTGATATATGAACAAGTGAATAGCATAAGACAAATTTTGATACATGCATATGTGCATAACAAAAAAAAATTAATCAAACAGAAGGTTATAATTAATCAAACAGAAGGTTATAATAGGTATACACATAAGACAAAATTGTGATACATGCACATGTGCATAACAAAAAATTAATCAAACAGAACGTTAAAATAAATATACACAGAAGACAAAATTGTGATATATGCACATGTGCATAACAAAAAGTAATCAAAAATTGTGATACATGCACATGTGCATAACAACAAATTAATTACATAACATGATAAAATTTGATACATGCACATGTGCATATTGAACATGTGTATATTGAACATTAAAACATATTGGATAGTAAGTACATACCTCGAATTCATTGACATAAGACATGTTTGATTTGCAGTGACGAACAGTGTAATTTTTTATGTCAGTCGTTCCGGGACGTTCAATTGGCATGCAATGGAACATGCCCATGTATATTTCTTTTCGAACTTCAAGAAACATGGACCATGTGTATGTTTGGGACGCGTGTGCCTCTATGCGAAGACCGGTAGATAAACGAGGGGTCGACATATCGCTTTTAAACTCGAGATCTCGTTGTGTATGCCGTTGGGCATCAATACTGGTTTCAAAACACATTAAAAATTGAACTAATGTGTTAGTTTCTGACGAGTTGACTTTAAAACGCGCGTTTGAGCTCTCACATCTGGATGTAGTTTTCATCAAACAACACATAGGTATCTCTCTGAAATAACACGGGACCCATTCATGACGTATAGCAAACATCTCACAAAGCCACGGATGATTGTCTAGGTGATATTCATCCATTAACACATGCCATCTTTCTTCAAATGTTTGTGGTGTGATGAATAAATTCCACTCCAGCTTATGTATTGACGAACGAAGAGTGGTATTATCAAGGATATCGTTTGAAATCTACAAATTAAGAAACATGGATAATAAAAAGGACTTATTTAATCATAATATATGATGTAAATGAACCGTGTTAATATTAAAAAATAGAGTGTTTACCTTGGATGGAAGTTTTCTCATTATGTGCCACATGCACAAACGATGGATAGAGTTTGTGAAAACGGTTGAAACAGCTTGTTTCATTGATGCGTCTTGGTCAATGAGAACAAAGGTTGGTTGTTTCTTATGTGCAGCCAAAAAGGTATTTAGTAACCATGTATACGACTCTATAGTCTCGTCGTATAACATGCCAGCGCCAAAGATAACACATTTTTTTATGGTGATCAACTCCGGTGAATGGCACAAAAATCATTTTGTATCTGTAAATAAAACATATGATATTAAAAAAATATTAATAATTACACATGGTGAAAAAAGTATAGTATCTTACTTGTTGGTGTCATATGTAGCGTCGAATGCACACACATCACCAAAAGCCTCATAATTTCGCAATGATACGAAATCAGCCCAAAAGAAAGATCGCAACTCATTGTCAACTATGACACAATCAAAATAGAAATCATTAAGATTGGTAACTCGAGATCTCATGGTATGTAAGAGGATGTCTGCATCGCGGTCACCGATGAATGCACGTATGTCTCTAGAGCAATTTTTGAAATCTACTGTTGTGCCACGAACATTTTGAGGTCCGCCTTTAAGTGATGCTTGAATGTTATGTGCAACAGTTGGGCCGATTTTGTTAAGACTAGCTTTGTGGATGAATTGTTGCTCCTCAAATCCAAGTTTTCTGCTTTGTTTTAACATGTTGGCGTGATCGCTACCAATCATGCAATGGTTGTGCGCGGCGATGAAATCATATATTTTATATTGTTCGGTAACACGATCAAAACTCACTTTGATACGCGCACGACATCCGGAAACTGTGAATCTGCTTCGTCTGTGTTGTTTCTTGGATTTATCATATATGGTTGGAGCATTTTTTGATGGAGCATTGGGGTCAGATTCTGTGACCCGTGGTTGTCCTTCTCTTGAACATAATATATACCTATGAGTGGAGATTTTCATAGTAGGATTGTCATGATAATTTTTGTTTTTCGATGTACCAATACGAGTAGAAAACCCGGATTGTGTAGCATACGTATTGTACATCATGACAACATCTTCCCAATGGGTAAATATACTATTTACAACAGGAAGGTATTTAACATCAACTTGTGGTATCCAATACGGGGTGCCATTAGGTGTAGCATGTATGGCAGCCGTAATCGTTCCTGTAAGAGATAATTAATAAATTAAATGATAGTGATAAATAATTAATAAATTAAAAAAAAACTTGTCAACATGATATAGGGACGAATAGTATAATTATAATTAATATGCACATGTGCATTGGCAGTTAATGTACGAGAGTTATTTTGTTTTTTTTAATCATAATGCACATGTGCATAAATTTGCATTGTAACATAATTTGAGATGCATTGTAACATAATTTGATATGATGCATAATTTGTAATATGAGGATCTTAACACAATGAACGCGTGCATATCATAATGTACAACATAAATAAATTATAAACATGCAGTTAACAAAATGCACATGTGCATATAATATTGAGTAATCATAATGTACAACATAAAACTGTTGTGAACATGATACAAAGGAGTATATAATTGAATAAGTCATGTTTTACATAAAATGGACACAAAATACCTTTTGTTTCAAACCGAATGAATTGTAAGTGTTGATGTTCTGTGCTTGTATGTGCTGTACCAGTAGATGTTGTCTTACCAGTAGATGTTGTCTTACCAGTAGATGTGGTGTCAACTGATAACGATTGATCAGGTAAAATAGCAGTCTCAGAACCTACATTGCCTGATGTAAACATTGAATCAAGCGTTTGTATTTCAAACCCATGAAGGGTGTGTCGAGATGCAGCTGGTTTTGTAACTGTTGTAAATACAGGATTGCAACTTTCATTTGGATTAACAGCAGGTAAGGTATGGACATCAACATCAACATCAGACGGACCCACAGCAGAAATAGGATTTACATTAATATCAGATGGGCCACAAAAACCAGAATCGTGATGTGGATGATATGAAGATGTTGTATGATGCTCATCAGATGCCGCAGGTTCAACTCCAACACGAGACGAGTCAGACGAAGCCATGAGGGTTCGAAATCAGTATACCAACGACGAAATCAGTAACAAAATTGAACCCCCCACCCGAAAAATGTGAATGTATACGCCGCCGGGAACCTGCAGAATTCCGTCGCCGTCGTAGACCGCGTAGTCGATTAAGCAAAATCACCAACGAAACCCTAGTTTGAAAAATACAACAGAGAAGATATACCTTATGCAGAAGTCCGTCGCCGTCCGTCGCCGTCGTATAACCAGTCGCCGCCGTTGATTGAATCGCCGATTGAGCAGAATCTCCAACGAAACCCTAGGTTGAAACAGCGAACAGCGAATGTATGAAGAAAAGAAGACGACAGCGAACAAAAGAACGGAGCGCGTGTTTTTTTTTATAAAATATAATTAATTACAATTTTGCCACCCGTTCACATTGGTTCTCGTGGTTCTCGCAATAAGAGGTGGTTCCTAACGGATCTTTATCCTATATATATAGGGAGAAGATCATGCGAGAACCACCTCTTATTGCGAGAACCGCGAGAACCAATGTGAACACAACCAAAAATGCCTAAAAATAGCTAAAAATCACACAAAATTTTTTTTTTTAATATTTTTTATAAAAAAATCGCTACTTTTCGAAGCCAAAAAAAGAAATTTTTTTTTTAAATTAAAAAAAAAAAAAAATTTTTTCTTCTAAAAGTAGCGATTTTAACATAAAAAATATTAAAAAAAAAATTAGATTTTTTTTTAATTTTTTTTAGATTTTTTTAAGTTTTTTGGGGGTTTAGTTTTTAGCATTTTAGCTTGGGGGGGGGGGGTTTAGGTTTTTGGGGGGTGGGGGAGGGAGGTTCAGGTTTTGGGGGGGGGGGGGGGTGGGGGGTTAGGTTTTTTTTAGGTTTTTTGGGGGGTTTTAGTTTTTAGCATTTAGCATTTTAGCTTGGGGGGGGGGGGGGTGGGGTTAGGTTTTTTTTTTTTTTTGGGGGGGGGGGGTGGGGGGTTTAGGTTTTTTTTGGGGTGGGGGTTAGGTTTTTTTAGGTTTTTTTAGGTGTTTTTAGCTATTTTAGGTTGTGTTCACATTGGTTCTCGCGGTTCTCACAATAATGGTGGTTCTCGCATGAGCTCCTCCCTATATATATATATATATATATATATATATATATATATAGGGTAAGGGTAGTGTACAAAATGTCTAAAGTGTGAGAAGTGTAAGAAGTGTTTTGAACCATTAGATCTTTGATCTAATGGTTGAGATCAATATGGACCAAATTATAAATTGTGTTTTAATTATTTGGACTGATTTGAAAATTGTAGGGGTAATAATGTCTTTGTATATGTTTCAAATTAGGTAACCTCTCCTAAATTCTAGCGATTCACTTCTAAATTCTAGCGATTTAATTTTAAACTTATTCTAAAATCCGGACATTCTAAAAAATCCAGAAATATGTAACTGACATAAGAAATATATAACACTATACATCAATCATATAACACTATATAACACCATATAAAACCGTATAACACTATGTAACACCATATAACACCATATAACACTATATAATAATATATAACACTATACATCTATCGTAGACATGCTATCAGAAAAATATAACACTATAACACTATATAACTCTAAATAACACTATAAACACCATATAATACCATATAACAGCATATACCACTATATAGCACTATACATCCATCATATAACACTATATAACACCACAAAACACTATATAACACCATGTAAAACTATATAAAAATATATAACACTGTACAGCTCTGAATGGTGGTTGTAGTGTTATATATAATGTTGTAGTGTTATATAGAGTTATAAAAGGGTTATATGGTGTTATATGCTATTCGTAGTGTTTTATAGAGATTTGTAGTGTTATATAAAAACCTTTATTCTGCATCCATCACTATATAACACTCGATAAATTTTCATTCTGCGATCTTCAGAATTAATAATTGATGAATGAGATAACACAAATTCGTAGATTAATTTTAGGGTAAATTACACTTTTCGTCCTTTATGTTTTTATCAGATTGCAATGCATGCCCTTTAACTTCAATAGTTACAGTCACAATCCTTTATTTGGAAAATGCATTACACCTTTCATCCTTTGGCCCTAACCTGATTAACATTTTCAGTTAAGTTTAGCATGTGCCATGCATATGAGGGTAGATAGGTAATTTTACTAATTTATTTATCTAAAATAAATTTAAACATTAAAACAAATTAGATTTAAAAAAATTTATATTATATATAAAGAAAAACCATAAACTCATCTCTCTATCTCCAGCTCTAAATCTTTCTCCTCAACCTGCATTCTTAACTCGTTTCTCAGGTCAAGTCATTTATTCTTCATCTCCCCCACACACACCAGGCTTCATATTATTAGTCTCTGGTACGCCCGCCATGGAGTAAGTTCGTAACACGTGAGAGTTTTGAACTGTCTCACCGGTGCTTTCTGTTGATTCTCCGGTCGTATCGTCGTCGCCGCCGTCTATTTCCGGGCAGAGGTCTATGAACAGAGGTGGTGGAATGGATTCCATTTTAAGGGATCATACACACCAGGATTCACCATGAGATGGGTTTAGATCACAAAGAATAGTGGTAATGAGAATTACCATAAGCAGAATTCTTTTGGATGGTAGGTTTAAAATTTATCAATCTTCATCCCATTTATGGGCTTTTATTTCTCCAAATCACAAACCCTTTTCACACTTCGAACAATCGCCAATACCCTTTTACATATTCCCCTAATTCCTAACAAAAATCGTTAATTTCTCAGGTCAAGATTCGTCAAAGACTTTTACTTTTCCCCTATTCTAAATCTAACAATGTGGTAATTGAAATCTGAGTTTGTGGAGATGCGATTCAAACCCGGGCGGTGGTGGCGAGGGCTTGGTGGACGGATTTGGTGGTGGTGGTTGTGATACGGTGCTGGTGGTGGCTGTGATACGGTGGTGGTGATGGTGGAGGTTGGTTGAAGAGAGTGAGAGAGAAAGAGAAATAGGGAGAGAGATGGCTGGATAGGGTTTTATGTAAACAAATAAGTGAAATTATCAATCTACACTCATGTGCAAGGCACATGTTGTGACTTAACTCAAAATTTTAACCTGGTTAGTGTTAAAGAATGAAAGGTGTAATGAGTTTTCCAAATAAAGGATTTTGACTATAATTATTGAAGTTAAAGGGCATGCATTGCAATCCGATAAAAACATAAAGGACGAAAAATGTAATTTACCCTTAATTCTTAATTCGTATTCCTATAATTAAGGGTGGCGGGTTATGGAAGGTTATCAATTAATTAAATCAATAATAAAATTACTTGTTTACCCTTTTGAATTAATATAGATTGAGGACACATGTCATCTCCACAATATTTCACACACTTCTCACACTTTTGAATTAATGTACATGATCTTCAATATATATATATATATATATGTGTGTGTGTGTGTGTGTATGTGTGTGTAAGAGAGAGAGAGAGTGAATTTGGTTCTCAACTCCCTTAGAGCTTCTACCCTATGAACTAATTAACTATTCACAATAGTTTTGATTCAGATTGTTTCCACAAAATAATCCAATACGTTTAGAATAACAATTATTCGAGGATTTAAACATGCTAGAACTTGAACATTACTGAAAGGAACTTAATCATTAATTCAAATCAAAACAATGTTACTATTGTACATAGTTAAAAACATTCAAACAACAAATACAAATCAAATCCCATCACTAGCAACTCTAAGCCTATCTTTCTGGCATGCTCCTCATGTTTTGCTTGTAGCATAGGCTTAGTGAACAAGTCTACAAGATTTTGATTTATACAAACTTTGTTTATCATTACTTCTCCTCGTTCCAATATCTCCTACGTATAGATAAAAGAACACAAATAAAATAACATGGTTACTCCATCTTTGTGTCCCGTTTACTTGTTTTTTTGATAGAGCAATTTACTAGCTGTTCTTTTTCTGTAGAAACTCTTGCTGTGTTTGTAAGTTTTATAGATAGGAAGTCGCTAGAACTCGTCTAGTGGCTCGACGAAGAGGATTGAAACAGATTAGTGTGCGAGGTTTAGTCGATTCACTCTTTGGTAGTGAATGGACATAACCTTTCATCCTAATAGGTTGATTGAATCTTCCATTCGCTGCTTGAGTCTTTCGGTGTTCTTCATCTTTTCCTCGTCGTTCCTAGTATCTTCTTCTCTCGTCGGAACCCTATAAGAAGTCGCCGGATCTCGTCAGGTTGCTCGACGAAGAGGATTGTAACAGATTAGTGTGTGAGGTTTGTCGGTTTACTCATTGGTAATAAATCTTTATATAACCTTCCACCCTAATAGGTTGACTGACTCCTCCATTCGCTGCCTGAGTTAGTCTGGTTCCCTCGTTTGTCCGCGTCGAACTGGTTCTCTTTGGGCTCTGGAGGTGTAGTCTCGTTTTCAATGAATGCACAAGTCACAAAGTTCTTTGTGGCTAATATCCCAGAGGGGTGTAGGCCATGGGATTTGGCAACGCTTCTCAACGGTTATGGAGATATAGCTGGGACGTATATTGCTAGAAAGAGAAATAAAGATGGGTTGAGATTCGGTTTTGTCAGTTTTCGAAGAGTATTGGATTGGAAGGAGATGGAAAAGAAGATGAAGGGGATCAAACTCGGTAAGTATACGCTCAAAATTAACTTGGCTAGGTTTGCTAAGGAAAACGGGCCTTATGTGACCGGTAGGTTTGGGAACGGTAAGTTTGAAGATAATGGCTCGGTCGGAAATTCACAGGAGGGCAACGTGAACCATAAGGTTAATGTTGGGTATACGAGACCTGGTTGCTCTTACAGTACGGCGTTAAATACTGGTAAGTTTCCAGAAGATGATAGTGTTGAGGTTAAGGTAGAAGCCAATTTGTCGGCAATGGGGAGTCGACACAATAGAGCCATTCTTGTCAGATCCCGTAACTTCAACATTTTGGTTTCTATTAAACATCTTATGTCTGGGGCTGGTTTCGGAGGTGTGGATTTTCAGTATGTAGGTGGTTTTAACCTCCTGATAGTGTTTAATAGCAAAAGTTCTTCTATTGAATTTCTGAACCAGGACTCACTTTGGAATGTTTGGTTCTCTCACGCGGACTTGTGGGTAGGGCAGGCCATCGCCTTCGAGAGAGTGGCTTGGTTACGTGTTCATGGGGTTCCGCTTCATCTGTTTTGTGACAAGGTTCTTTCCCAGATTTGTAGCCATTACGGGGCGATGGTGAAACCTCCCCAAATCACGGAAAATGACAGTGATTTATCCATGGTTTGTGTTGGAGTTTTAGTGGGTGAAGGAAAAAAAATTGCAGATGAGGAGAATTAAGTTGGCAAGACAAAAAGTATAGGGTTTGGATTTCGGAAGACTTGGATGACTGGATCCCAGATTGTCTTAACCCCGACAATTCAGACGATGAGCATTCAGTACTGGGGTCGGAGAAGAAGTCATCGGAGTTCATGGCGGACCAGGTTGACAGCTGGGAGGATGGGGGTGTTGGAATGGAAAACGACAGAGATGAAAAGTTTGTGCATGGGGGGATGGAATCGACGCTCATACAGAACCAAGGTCCAAGTATTAATGTGGGGTCATTTTCGAGGCAAGATGGGAAAGAAGGGTTTTTTAATAATTCCGGTATAAATAATAATGAGGTTGGAACAGACGGTGGGTCCCCTTCTTTGGGATTTAAATTGGGCAATGGAAATTTAAATTAAATGGGTTCTAAGAGGCCCGAGATTCTAGCCCAGTCTAGAAGAGGTAAAGGTCAGGATTCAAATTCGAAGGATAAAAGGCCCAAAAAAGACCAAGAAATTCAGAAGATGGCTCTTTTAATATTCCTCTACCTAACCTGATTGATGTGTCGAATAAGATGCCAACCCCGTACAGGCAGAAGAGCCACATTCGAACAGTGGTATCGTTGATCTGAATGCCAAAGGTGGTTCGAGCGTGTCGTCTGAGACTTTGGTTCGAGATACTCAGGAAAGAATTTCCAAGGAGGCAGAGCCTCTTATCAGAGACAGAAGCAAGCAAGTTGAAGAGTTAGAAGAGGAAATTGAAGCAACGATTGGAATTGGAGCTCAGGTGGGAGTCGATTTAAGGAGTAACTCAGATTTGATCAAATCCATCTTCGGTGAAACAGGTAACAATGGGGTGGATAAATGAATTTCATCTCTTTTAATGTTCGTGGTATCGGGGGGGGGGGGGGGGGGCTGAGAAGTCAGGGTGGGTTAAAAGTTGAAATCGAAATTTAGTATTAATTTTATGGCGCTTCAGGAATCTAAGAAAGAATCGGTTGTGTCCTCTGATGTTAGCAGGTTCTGGGGCAACAATATCTTCGAGATGGATTATGTTGATTCAGTGGGTCAGTCTGGCGGTCTGATTTGTTTGTGGGACAATTCTCTGTTCAAGAAGATTGATGCTACTAAAGATAGGATTTTTTTGCATATCGGAGGTATTGTGTCGGGTAGTGGGGCGATTCTCAATGTGTTAAACGTTTACGCTCCACAGGGTATTCGGGCTAAAAAATCTTTATGGGATCGCCTTGGTCAGGTTATCGAGGAGAATGACGGTCTTTCGGTCGTTACCTGAGACGAAAAGAAAAATTGTGCTTTTAAGCAGTTATGTGCGAATAATTTTAATGCTTTTATCTTCAATTCGGGCCTTATAGAATATGATATGAGAGGTAGGAAGTTCACTTGCAGCTCGAATAGTGGCAGGAAGTTGAGTAAACTTGATAGATTTCTTGTTAATCCTGGTTTTTTCAATGCTTGGCCGGAAGCTAGAGTTGAGGCCGTTCCTAATTTTCTGTCGGATCACTGCCCTATCATTTTGTCATCGGTTTCTACTAATTTTGGAGCGAGACCGTTTAGGATTTTTGACTCGTGGATTGATATGCTGGGTTTCAAAGAGGTGGTGGAGGCGGTGCTTAGGTCTCCTTGTTTGGAGGGTCCTCCAGATGTTGTTTTGATGAAGGAATTGTGTCAGCTTAGAGTTAAACTGAAAGAGTGGATGGATGACATGTTAAAAAGGAATTCTGAGGAGGTTTCGCAGGCTTTGACCAATCTTGAAAATATTGAGGCATCGATGGAGCTGAGGGACTTGACAGAGGAAGAAGAATGGATTTTATTGGAAAGCAAAAAAGTTTCAAAAAATGAAGAGGAGATGAGAAATAAGGACTTAAAACAAAGGTCAAGACTTAGATGGGCTAAAGAGGGGGACGGAAACTCTAAGCTTTTCCATTCGGTGATCAAATGCAGGAAAGCTAGCAACGTATACATGGCCTAAATTTGGATGGGGTGTGGGTGTCGAAATCTGCTCTAGTGAAAAAGGGAATTTTCAGATTTTTTAGAGACAAGTTCATTGAAGTATGCAAGTGCGTACTCGGCTAAATTGTGTTGGCATCAACCAAATTTCGGACTCGGAAGCGACGGATTTGAAGGCTGCTTTCTCACGTTAGGAGATTAAAGGAGTTGTTTTCGAGTGTGGTGATGATCGGGCTCCTGGCCCAGACGGTATTAATTTTCGCTTTGTCAAAGTTTTCTGGAATTTATTAGAAGGTGATTTATATAGAATTATGAGCGATTTTTATGAGTTTGGTTTGATTAGAATGGGATGTGGTTCTTCGTTTATTGCGCTTATTCCAAAAGTTAAGGATCCGCAAAGTTTGAAAGATTACCGCCCTATTAGTTTGGTTGGTATTATCAATAAAGTTATTTCAAAGATTTTGGCTAATAGGCTAAAAAGGGCGCTGGATACGGTCATTTCGTCGTCTCAGTCTGTGTTTCTTCGGGGTAGATATATTTTGGATGGGCCGCTAGTTAGCTAGTTATTAACGAAATTCAAAATTGGGTTGGAAGAAGTAATAAAAAGGTTTTTATGCTCAAGATCGATTTTGACAAAGCCTATGACAATATTAACTGGAACTTCGTGATTGATATCCTGGCACAGATGGGTTTCCCCAATAGATGGTGTATGTGGGTGAAAGGGATTATTTCTTCAGCTAGGGCGTCAGTTTTATTTAATGGAGCTCCTACTTTTGAATTTAAGTGTGAAAAAGGTATGCGTCAAGGGGATCCTATCTCCCCGTTTCTCTTCGTTATTGTGATGGAAGCCTTTTCGTGGATGATTAGAAAGTCTACGCATTTGGGTGTTGTGAAAGGAGTTAAGCTTCCTAATGATGGTCCTATGGTTTCCCATCTTTTATACGCTGACGATGCTATCACTCTTGGAGAATGGAGTAAGGAGAATATCCGGAATGTGGTAAGGATTCTTAGGCGTTTTCACGTGTGCTTGGGGCTTCAAACAAAATTTTCATAAATCGAATCTTTTCGGGATTGGGTTACTGTTAGGGGTGTATTTCTAAATGACCCGTGATCCTCAATTATTATCCTGTTTGGTGATCCTTACTTCTGTGTCAGTTAGTGATCCTCAGAAGTGCCTCAGGATCAGGATCATGGATCATCCTAAGGATCCTTATACTAATGATTGTCTGCTTTGAATTCGTAACTGTTTTGCAGGAATATCAAATGGGACTTGGTCTTGGCGATATTTCTGGAGAATATTCTAAGTCTATTCCGCACGTACTTGGTCAGAAATGGACGTTGTGGAGTCGTGGAGGACTGGCACCATTTGCGGATAGTTTGTTATTTAGATTTTTACTAGATTTAAAAGGGGTAGCGAGCTAATTAGACAACACTTTTTGCTATTTTTGGCTACACACACTCTTAAAACCGCTCACAACAGCTCTCGTTCATTCACTTAGCAATTTCGTACATTTTTTACACATTACACTATAGTGATTCTTGTATTTAGCTCGCTATCATCCGAAGTTGTAACACATTACTTGTTTAATTTGAGTTGGTTATCGGTAGTTTCCATCACCCGGGGTTTTTTGTGCCGGAGATCAACTCTTGATCAAGGGCTTTTTCCCCGTATAAACCTTGTGTCACTTGTTATTTATTTTTCATAGTGATCCTTATTGCTAAAAACCAATTCAAGCATCATACCCCGTAATAGAGAGTTTGGTTACATTATCCTCGTCTGATTTTTTGACCAAAACAGTTTGGCGCCCACCGTGGGGCAATTGGTGCTTCATTTCTAAGAAATTCTCATCTTTGTGATCATTCCGGTTCATTGCATACGAGCAGATGGCTTCATCATCAAAGAATACCTCCAGTGCGATGTCTGTAGTCAATTCATCCCAGGGCATTCCACCTTTGCCTCCACCACCTTCTGGACCTCAGAAAAATGCCGAGAAGAAACCAACTCCCATTTTCTCAAAACCTCCAACTTCTTCTGCTTCTTATACTCCTACTACTAGTGACTTGTTTACTCTGATTTTGCAGATGAAGGAGCATATCCAGCAGCAGGACAAGACCAATGAAAGGATCCTTAGAGAAATTGGAGAGATCAAGAAACAGAAGAGATCGGCAGAGGATCATTCCCCACTAATGCCCAGATCTTTGAATTTTGATACTCCGGTTATAACTTCTCAGCCTTTAGTGGTTCCAGACGTTCAATATGTGGGAGGACCAAAAGGAGTGCATTACGGGTCATCAGCAATGACTCAGGCTTCAGGGTTACACTTTCAACCATCAGGATCCCATCCTCAGCATATAGGATCCTTTGCAAGCTCAGGAGGATACTCGGGAGCGCAGCAGATTCAAGGGTACTGGCCGTTTCAAGGATCCTCCCAGGTTCAAGGATCCTCCCAGGCTCAGGGATCCTCCCATGTTCAAGGATCCTCCTATGTTCAAGGATCCTCCCAGGTTCAAGGATCCTCCTATGTTCAAGGATCCTCCCAGGTTCAAGGATCCTCCTATGTTCAAGGATCCTCCCATGTTCAAGGATCCTCCTATGTTCCAGGATCCTCCCAGGTCCAAGGATACTCACAGTTTCAAGGATCCTTCCAGATTCCGGGATCCTTTAGGAGTTTGCAATCAGGAAGTTCCGACATCCATCAGGGAGATTTCATTCCAACGCAAACCATTGCTTCTACTGGTCCATCAGTCATTCCAGAGCCCCAACAATATGGATTAACATCCACTCTTCCTAATTTGAATCCAATGGGAGGTAACACTTTTAATAATTCTTATACTACTAACCATGGCCTTATGCAGGATACAGGTATCAATCATGCCATGGCCAGAGAATTGCAAAAGTTAAAGGACATGATATCAAGTGTCCCAGGAGTGGTCAAGCCTATCCCAGAGATTGCAGATGGGAGTCACAAGATATCTCGTTTTGCACCACCAATCTGTGATGCTGAGATACCCAAGAGGTTCCATGTGCCTACCATGAAGTTGTATGATGGTTCAACGGATCCTAAGGAACACATAGCTCAGTACAGGGAAAGGATGGAGATCAATCCCATCCCAGAAAGGTTAAAGGAAGCATGTCTGTGCAAGGGATTTGGATCCACTCTTACTGGATCGGCTCTTAAATGGCTGCTAAGTCTTCCCCCTTACTCTATTACCTCATTTGCTAATCTAGTTAATCTATTTAATAACCAGTTTTCTTGTAGTAGAAAATTTGAGCGTTTAACTAGTGATCTGTATAGCATAACCCAGGGTCATAATGAATCATTAAGGGATTATATCACTAAATTTAGTAAAGAATCCCTAGATATTCCTAACCTGGACATAGCTACGGCTGTTGAAGCCTTTAAAATGGGACTGCTTAGGGATTCGTTATTCTATGATGATCTTGTTATGACACCATGCAGGAATCTAGATGAGGTAAGAACCCGGGCCCTTAGGTTCATCCGGCTAGAGGATGAAAAAAGGATCCAGGAGAGGTTAGCAGGATCCTCAAAGCAAGAGAAGCAAGGATCCTCATTCAAGAACAACAAGTTCAGATCTTATAATAAATCTGATAACCAGAATGTGCATGCTGTTGAACAAGAAGAGGATGATGAGGATTATCCTCCAATCTCTGAATATTGTTTTTCTGTTGATAACAATGAACTAATCCTTGAGATGCAGAATTTAGGTGATAAAGCCAGATGGCCCAGAAAAAATGATAGACCATCTGCAACTAAAGATAAGTCAAAGTGGTGTGCATACCATGAAGATTTTGGGCATTACACAGAAGAATGCATCGCATTGAGAAAAGAAATTGGATACTTGTTGAGCAAGGGGCACTTGAAAGAATTATTGGGGAGAAAGAAGTCAAGGACTCAGGATCCTGAAAGGATCCCAGAGAAAGCTCCAGCCCCTCCAGCAGATGCACAAATTATAAACTTTATTTCTGGAGGATCAGACATTTGTGGAACATCCTTCTCTGCAGCCAAAAGACATGCGAAGGAAACCAAGATGGATAATGGAGATAGACCCATTTGAACATCCAGTGTCTCCGAAGGAAAAGTTATAACTTTCGATGAGGATGATCGTGTTGACATCCAGGATCCTCATCATGATGGTTTGGTTATCACTCTTTTTATTTCTAACCATTTTGTTCGCAGGATCCTTATAGATGGAGGAAGCTCTGTGAACATTATCCAGCTTGATGTTCTCAAGAAGATGAACATCCCTGATTCCGACATCATACCAAGATCCTCTGTGCTCGTGGGATTCAGTGGCGAGACTAAGAATACTCTGGGGGACATTAAACTCCCAATCTATATCGAAGGCCTACATTCTTACCAAAAGTTTTGTGTTATTGACTGTTTATCTTGTTGTAATGTGATCCTTGGCAGGCCTTGGATACACGATATGAAGGCAGTCCCATCCACTTATCATCAATGTGTAAAGCTTCCTAGTCCTTGGGGAATAGTGAAGATTGATAGTGATTAGCAAGAGGCTAAGAACTGCTACACCTCATCACTGAAACCAGCATCAAAGTCAAGGGAGCAATAGCAATTAAAGCGTCCTCCAAGGGATGTCTTGGAGGCAAGTGAACAGGATGTAGTGGAAATCCTTATGGATCCTGATGATCCTGAATCTAAAGTTTATATAGGATCAGGGATCCTTGGCGAAATAAAGGAAGACCTCATATCCTTCCTCAAAAGGAGAAAGACTACCTTTGCATGGAAACACGAAGACATGACAGGTATACCTAAAGATATAATCACTCACAAACTTGGCATTGATAGGTCCTTCAAACCAATCCATCAAAGGAGAAGGAAATTTGCACCAGAAAGAAATGCCATTATCCAGGAGGAGGTAGAGAAACTACTCCGAGCAGGTATGATTAGAGAGGTCAAGTATCCAAGATGGTTGGCCAATGTGGTTGTTGTTCAAAAGAAAAACGGAAAGTGGAGGGTATGTGTCGATTTCACCGATTTAAATAAGGCATGTCCCAAGGATCCTTTCCCATTACCCCACATTGACTCCATGGTGGATGCAACTGCGGGTCATGAACTGTTAACTTTTATGGATGCTTCATCTGGATTTCAAAAAATTCAAATGGAACCATCCGATCAAGAGGATACAGCCTTCATGACTCCAACTGGTATATACTGCTATATTGCTATGCCATTCGGACTAAGAAATGCATGTGCAACTTATCAAAGGCTAGTGAATATGATGTTCAAGGATCAGATTGGACAAACTATGGAGGTTTACATAGACGATATGGTGGTAAATTCAATAAAGGCTGAGGATCACCTAAGAGACTTGGAGGAAGCATTCAATATCCTTGACAAATATAATATGAAGCTTAATCCTTCAAAATGTCACTTTGGTGTTAAAGCAGGTAAATTCTTAGGATATATGGTGACAAAGAGAGGCATTGAAGCCAGTCCAGAACAAATAAAAGCTATAGTGAACATCAAGTCACCTGCCAATGCTAAGGATGTTCAGAGGTTAACAGGCAGAATTGCAGCTTTAAACAGATTCATATCCAAATCCTCAGAAAAGTGCAAGGAATTCTATGATACCCTAAGGAAGAACAAGAAATTCGAGTGGACTGAGAAGCATGAAAGTGCCTTAAGAGCTCTTAAGGATTACCTATCCTCGGCCCCGGCTTTGATGAAACCAGAAAAAGGAGATATGTTATCCTTATATCTTGCGGTATCCACAAAAGCAGTAAGTGCCGTCCTTGTTAAGGATCACGAAGGTACACAACATCCTGTCTATTATGTAAGTAAGAGTTTACTTGATACTGAATCCAGGTATTCACACTTAGAAAAACTTATCCTTGCATTAATTATGGCATCTACTAAATTAAGACATTATTTTGAAACTCATGCTATTATCGTCAAAACTAATTTTCCAATTAAGAATGTCCTCAGGAAACCTGAAATGTCAGGAAGGATGGCTAAGTGGGCAGTGAAGCTAAGTGCATATGATATAAGATATGAGCCCAGGACAGCCATTAAATCCCAAGCATTAGCTGACTTTGTGGCAGATTTCAGTAGTGATTTGCAAAAGGAAGCTGAATTGGAAGTCCAGCAGCTAGAAGAGACCAAGGATCCTTGGATACTCTACACTGATGGATCCTCAAACGTCAAAGGAACAGGGCTTGGAATACTACTAAAATCGCCACAGGGGGACATAATACCCCACTCTATAGCTTGTGAGTTCCAAACCACTAACAATGAGGCTGAATACGAAGCCTTGATAGCTAGCTTGCAAATTGCTAAGCATATGAGGATCAGGTATCTTGAGGTACATATAGATTCTTTGTTAATCACTAATCACTTTAATGGATCCTATGCTGTTAAAGGTGAAAAACTAATCAAATATCTGGAGTTAGTCAAAGAATTGGCACTCTCTTTTGTATCCTTTAGTTTGACACAGGTACCAAGGGAAGAGAATGCAGAGGCAGATGCACTAGCCAATTTAGGATCATCCTTGAAGATCCCGGAGGATATCAAGATCCCTATTATCCATATCCTGACCCCGGCTATCGAGGATCATGTGGCTATGGAGATAGAAGAGGATTCTGCAATCACCCCTAGCGATGATAATCAATCCCATTCAGGATCATGGATCCTCCCAATCATGAGATATTTACAACATGGAGAGATTCCTACAGGAGAAAACCCTAGGGCTTTCAAAATTAAGGTATCTCAATTCACAATTTTAAATAATATGTTGTACAAACGATCTCTTGCGGGACCATACTTAAGATGCATTGAGGATCCTGAAATCCAAGAAGTTTTAAAAGACTTCCACGAAGGAGATTGTGCAAACCACACTGGGGGCAGGGCGTTATTCTCAAGGATCCTGAGGACAGGATACTACTGGCCAACCATGAAGAGAGATGCTGTGGAATATGCTAAGAAGTGTGATCCTTGTCAGAGACACAGCAATATCCTTCATCAACCGGCTGAATTATTACATCCTATATCCTCCACTTGGCCATTCATGAGATGGGGCATGGATATAGTTGGTAAGCTTCCTAAGGCACCTGGTGGAAAAGTGTTCATGCTTGCTATGACCGATTACTTCTCCAAGTGGATAGAGGCTGAAGCTTTTGCCCAAGTAAGAGAAAAGGAAGTTATATCCTTCATTAAAAGAAATATTATAACTAGATTTGGTATTCCTTCTGAAATTTTATGTGATAATGGTTCCCAATTCATTGGGGGCAGAACTACTAACTTTTGTGACAGCTGGGGGATTAAGATGATAACATCAACACCAGTCCACCCGCAAGCTAATGGTCAGGCAGAATCTTCTAATAAGATCATCATCAACAATCTGAAGAAGAAGCTTGGATCCAAGAAAGGGAATTGGGCAGAATAATTACCTTATGTGCTTTGGGCTGATAGGACAACTCCTAAGAATGCTACAGGCCAAACTCCATTCTCTTTGGTATTTGGGGAAGAATCAGTGATCCCTACAGAAATGGTGGTTCCAACTGCTAGAACCAGTATTCGTGATCCTGAGGAAAATGATGAGAACTTGGTTCAAGACCTGGATACTATAGAAGAAATCAGAGATTTGGCAAGGATAAGGATGGCCAGTTATCAGCAAAGAATGGCTGGTGCCTACAACAAAAATGTTAGGATCAGGAAATTCTAAGTTGGTGATATGGTACTAAGGAAAGCATTCCAGAATACCACCAATCCTGCTGATGGAAAGTTGGCACCAAAATGGGAAGGCCCTTACTTGATTGAAGCTGAGGCAGGAAAGGGGGCATATAGATTGCTAACAATGGAAGGTGACTTACTACCAAGAGCTTGGAATGCTGTCCATTTGAAGAGATATTTCATGTGATAAGGATCCATGATCCTCACATGATAAATATCCTTAAAGGATCCTTAAAGCACAGATGATCCTCATTTTTGGTAACATTCTAATCTTAAACTATTTCATTTCCTTACTTTCTCACATAAGGATAAGGATCTTGCATCCCCATTTCACGAGATTTTGAGTTTTGAAGGTTCAGGTACTCTTAGCAAAAGCATGATTATCCACACAAGCAACCAGTTGTTTGGGCTTGACCCCAGTTCCGCCAGTAGCGCACGATGATCCTGGTATAGTTCATGGCAGTGGGACCAGTACTCGTTTTAGGGGCTGATAATTCCATTGTACTGGCTATACCTAGGATCCTACGTATAATGGTAGACGTACCATACATCCGTTCTTAAGGTTTCTAGCGTTTTCACGTTAGCTAAGGTTTTGGCATTTTCATGCCACTAAGTTTGGATAGTCGCCAGTTAGGGCCATACTCCAGTTAACATACGATCCTTGGGCTTGTCCCCAGTTATCCTTGGGCTTGTCCCCAGTTATCCTTGGGCTTGTCCCCAGTTATCTTGGGCTTGTCCCCAGTTGCTAACCCTTATCTTATAATGGCTTAGTCCCAAGTTATGTTCTATTTCAGGTCTTCGAAGTTAAACAACCAAGGATCCCTGATTTTTACCTTTTACTAAGGTTTGTTCTGTGGTTATCCTGGTTATAATAATATTAAGAGTTAGGATCCTAACTTGGGTCCTCAGGTATGATCCTTAACTAATTTGATTTTATTCATTGATTATTTGAATAACCCTGATACTTTGACAACAGAACTCATGATCCTTAAAATGTACCACTTTTTGGAATTTTCCAACTATAAGATATTTGATCCTGGATCATATCCTAAATATTTTCTATCTAATTTGTTTAACTTTTTCTGTTCAGACAAGTGTATGTCAAGACAAATGAAAATTTAAAAAAGAACAGAAAAGGATAACAACACAAAATAAGCCAAAAAAGATTAAGGTTATTTTATTAACAAAAGTTTAACCATCGAAGGTTGTCAAAATTACCTACCCCGAGCATCTACCAGCAATACGTGGCCCGTCCGCTGGGGTAGGTAAAGGGTGTCCATTGTCTAAAGGTCTTGGTAGTGCAGGAATTAAAAAGATGGCAGGATCACAATGGCTTCATCCCCCAAACAGAGGATCCCTCCACCAGTTGTAATCCTACCTATTGTCCAAAGGATCATTCATGATCCTTAACCCTAATAGCTATTGTTTAGTTATTACAGACCATCATTGTTTTAAAAACATCACAACCACAAAAAACTACTACCAAATTTAAAAATCGGGCTCTGGCTACGTCTAGGAATGTCCATCATTGCCCAATCATGCAGCCTACACCTTCGCTGCATCTTCATCCCCTCCAGTTTCGGTATCCTTCACCAGATCCTTTCCACTGCTTCCAGCCTCAATCGCTAAAACCTCCTCATCCTCCTCATCATCCTCAAGATCAGCCAACCTCGCTTTCCAGCCCTCAACATCCCAGCTGCTTCTGTCGAAGTTAGGATCTTGAGCTTCCTGGGCCATCTTTAGTTTTGTCTGATACATTGTGATGGCAGCGGAGACCTTTGCACCTTCTATGAGATCATGCTTCTCGTAGTCGATGTCGATCAAGATTTTAGCCGTCTTAGTCTTGGCATCTTGAAGGGCTTTTTCAAGATCAGCGATCTTAAGATCCTTAAGCACTGCAACTTGTTAGAGGTCGGCAATCTTCTTATCCAGCTCCTCGGCGCTTCCCACATAATCTTCAATCTCAGTAAATTTCTGCAAAGAAAAAGACAAAGCAATTCAAGATCAGATGATCCTCAAATGAGTAGGATACCTAGGCAGAATTGATGATCCTCACGTCATTAAAGTATTCAAGGAACTTGTGGCGGATCAGTGGTAGGCCTTGTAGGTCCTCTATATCAGAAGTTTTCCTCTTCTTGCCACCCCTTCCTTTAGTGGGTGCCTTGGGAATGGAGACGCTTGGACTGGCAGTGGCCCTCTTCTTCCTCGATCGAACAGTATCAAGGTCGGCCGTGTTGAACTGGGAGGAAGGCTTGGAAGATTTTCCGGCACCTACATATTTAAAGCAAGATAAGTATCCTTATCCTATTTCAATTTAACTATTTATTTTAATATTCAACTATACAAAAAGCAGGATACTTACTTGACATGGTGATGGAACCTGAGGATACTTCTTGTGAGTCTTGGGTGTCTATCTTGAATGGCCTTATTTCAGGATCAAGCTTCCGAAAAGCAACAAGCCTTTCCTTGGTTGCGGGTGTTGTGATGAGGTGCGAAACAGAGATAGCTGCATAACACTAGACAAAAAGGGGTTAATGATCCTTTCACAAGAGCAAGATTACCTGGTGATCCTTCTCAGGATCCTCTGTCCTACCATTGGTGGACCACTTCCTAGGTAAATGCTTTCCGTTTGGAATGGTATCCCTCCTGACAAAGAAGAAGCGTCGTTTCCAATTTGTGTCATTCTTGGTGGCTTTAAAAATGGGTTGTTCTTCGCCGGGTTTTCGCTTAAACAGATATCGGTGGGATCCAAACGTCGTGAGATCATACATCTCTGTCAGTTCTGACACTCCTAAATCAATCCCTTCCTGCTCTATGATCCTCTCCAGGGTATACAGGACCCTCCAAATCATCGGCATAGCTTGGATGTAAGAGATGCCGGTAAGGGAAAAGAAGGATTGGGTAAAGTCTGGAAAAGGATAGGTGTATCCTATGGTGAATGGAGTAACTGGAAAGGCAACCCATGTTTCAGAAACATAGTCGCTCAGAACCGTGGGATCGAAAGGTTTGAAAAAGGCGTTCGCCGGAAAGCAATGACGGATCTTATCTACTTGAGCATCGGTAAAGCAACACCTTTCATTCACTGAGTCCTTGATGATCCCTTGACTCTTCAAGGGGCTATCCTTCTGGTGATCCTTGGCGGGGGAGGACCGGAGCATCATTCTTAACGAGATGATGGTAGAGAAAGAAAAACAGAGTAAGAGAAGGAGAAGTAAGAGAAGAGATACCTGATTGATCTTCGACTGAGAATTTAAAGGGAGTTTCTTCGGATTTAAATGCATATTGATCCAATCTCTAAATCCTATTTATAATGATGATTTGCAGGATTGTCACTTCAGTGACGTCAGGTTTGCAACGGCTAGTCCGTCTTCAACGGCTAGTTATCCGTTAGTTTGTTGCGGATAAGATCAACAAAATACAACTCGTTTATTTACAATATAACTCCTTATATTTTGGGGGAAATTGTTAGGGGTGGATTTCTAAATGACCCGTGATCCTCAATTATTATCCTGTTTGGTGATCCTTACTTCTGTGTCAGTTAGTGATCCTCAGAAGTGCCTCAGGATCAGGATCATGGATCATCCTAAGGATCCTTATACTAATGATTGTCTGCTTTGAATTCGTAACTGTTTTGCAGGAATATCAAATGGGACTTGGTCTTGGCGATATTTCTGGAGAATATTCTAAGTCTATTCCGCACGTGCTTGGTCAGAAATGGACGTTGTGGAGTCGTGGAGGACTGGCACCATTTGCGGATAGTTTGTTATTTAGATTTTTACTAGATTTAAAAGGGGTAACGAGCTAATTAGACAACACTTTTTGCTATTTTTGGCTACACACACTCTTAAAACCGCTCACAACAGCTCTCATTCATTCACTTAGCAATTTCGTACACTTTTTACACATTACACTATAGTGATCCTTGTATTTAGCTCGCTATCATCCGAAGTTGTAACACATTACTTGTTTAATTTGAGTTGGTGATCGGTAGTTTCCATTACCCGGAGTTTTTTGTGCCGGAGATCAACTCTTGATCAAGGGCTTTTTCCCCGTATAAACCTTGTGTCACTTGTTATTTATTTTTCATAGTGATCCTTATTGCTAAAAACCAATTCAAGCATCATACCCCGTAACAGAGAGTTTGGTTACATTATCCTCGTCTGATTTTTTGACCAAAACAGTTTGGCGCCCACCGTGGGGCAATTGGTGCTTCATTTCTAAGAAATTCTCATCTTTGTGATCATTCCGGTTCATTGCATACGAGCAGATGGCTTCATCATCAAAGAATACCTCCAGTGCGATGTCTGCATTCAATTCATCCCAGGGCATTCCACCTTTGCCTCCACCACCTTCTGGACCTCAGAAAAATGCCGAGAAGAAACCAACTCCCATTTTCTCAAAACCTCCAACTTCTTCTGCTTCTTATACTCCTACTACTAGTGACTGGTTTACTCTGATTTTGCAGATGAAGGAGCATATCCAGCAGCAGGACAAGACCAATGAAAGGATCCTTAGAGAAATTGGAGACATCAAGAAACAGAAGAGATCGGCAGAGGATTATTCCCCACTAATGCCCAGATCTTTGAATTTTGATACTCCGGTTATAACTTCTCAGCATTCAGTGGTTCCAGACGTTCAATATGTGGGAGGACCAAAAGGAGTGCATTACGGGTCATCAGCAATGACTTAGGCTTCAGGGTTACACTTTCAACCATCAGGATCCCATCCTCAGCATATAGGATCCTTTTCAAGCTCAGGAGGATACCCGGGAGCGCAGCAGATTCAAGGGTACTGGCCGTTTCAAGGATGCAAGGCAGATTCTTTCCCTTTCAAGTATCTTGGCCTAACAGTCGGGGCTAATATGAATCGGATAAATAACTGGAGACTGGTGTATGAGATTTTTGAAAAACAATTATCCTTATGGAAGGCGTCTTTTCTTTCTATTGGTGGCCGAGTTACATTGATTCGGTCCGTTCTTGAAAGTCTTCCCACTTATTTTTTATCTCTATATCGGGCTCCTGTCAAAGTGATAGAAGATTTAGAAGGCATTATTAGGAGGTTTCTATGGGGAGGCTCTTCGGTGGAGAAAAAAGTTCATTGGGTTGCGTGGGAGAGGGTTGCCTCTGCAAAGAAGATGGGAGGGCTAGGCATCCATAGTCTTAAAGACATTAACACAGCGCTGCTTTCTATAAGGGGATGGAGATTCAAAACTGAGAGGGGTAACCTTTGGGTGGGGGTGATTAACGCTTTACATTCTCGTGGTTCTGTTTGGGATTTTGTCCCGCAAAAAAAATCGCTCGGTGGAGTTTGGTGCAACATTGTGGCGTCCATCAAGCGGCCCTTTTTGGAAGGTTCTTCGATTTGTAATTTGTTCAAAGGTGCGGTGGGTAGAGGAGATAATATCATGTTTTGGCTTTTGGTTGGGTGATGTTCCGTTGAAGTTGAATTAAGTTTCCCTCTTTGTTCAAATTAGAGTTGGTTAAATCGTGTAGCGTTCGAGATAGGTTGGAAGGGGATGGTTTGTGGCTTTGGAGACATGAGCCGGACTCTTCTTTGGAGAATTTGGAATGGGACTCTTTGATAGCATCCTTGGGATCGGTTACCCTCTCTGATAATTCGGACATGTGGCTTTGGGTGGGTAAGGGGTCGGCTGGCTTCTCTGTCAAGGCCATTAAGGAGGATATCATTTCGAAGATCGATTACAGTAGTCTGTATGTGTTTGAGTGGTGCAAGTGGGTTCCGCTTAAATGTAATATCTTCGTATGGCGGGGAGAAATGGATAGAATCCCTACGGTGGACGCTTTAAGTAGGAGGGGTGTTGTGATTTTAGATGACGAATGCAGGTTCTGTGAGGCGGGTCTCGATTCGGTGGCTGATATCTTCACGACGTGTCCCTTGGCATTGGGTATATGAGAGAAAATCAGTTTGTGGTGTCGGGTTATGAATTTTTACATCTTTTCTTTTTGAGACTTATTGGAAATTCATGAGCAAGGCAGAGGAAGGATGTCGGAAAGGATGGCTTTGCAGGGAATAGTCGTGGCGGCTTGTTGGTTCCTATAGAAAGTCAGGAACAATCTTAGGTTTAATGGTACGAGGTGTAATGTTGAAGAGATCTTTAGTGAAGTTAGTTCGGTTAGTTATTTTTGGTTCAAATGTCGGGCTAAAAATGGTTATTTCGATTGGGAGGATTGATGTAAATATGTAATTGGTTTTGTTGGTTGTTGCCGTCCCGATTTCGGGCTCGGTGTTTTTTAATGAAGTTCTCCATTAAAAAAAATAGATCGTTGTAAATTCAGTGTTGCTGTGACAGTTCGTATTTTACAACACAACAATACAAATTTTTTTTTGGGTAAAGCACAACAATACAATTTGATGTTTTCAAGAATAGAATTCACCGATTCCCAATGATAACCAGAGTTCCCATGCACTGTGTGTACATATCAAAAATTCATAAACTAATGATCAATCATGATGATGAAGGTGCATGTGCACTCCCCAGAATTTGCTGGCATTTCTTACTGGTTAACAAATTAACAATGCTAAGATTTAATTATTGCCATTGGTTACGGATCAAGTAGAAAGATGCCTTTCTCGATATCATGTGTTGTTTGCAGTTCTTGTCTAGATTATTTATCCCCACGTCACACCTCATTAATGCCACACAAACCTCATTTTCTTAAATTATATTAACAAATAAAAAGGTTTTTTAATCACACTAGTGTTGCCTGTCTGTCAAGGACGTGTCTTTCTTCAAGAACCTTAAATCCTCATTTAATCATCGATGTGAGCCCACATGACTTATTCATGTGCGGGCCTCATTTGAGAGATATTCACGGTGGCTTTTAGCAATATAACCTAATGAAAGTGAATCTATAACTAGATGTGATAATGGAATAGACAAAACAAGAGAATAGACGAGAGGTTGGAATGAAGAAAGTAATAAAATGGATCATTTAAGAGGGTTTTATTTCACTTTAATATTTCACATTTAGAAACATACTATAAGTGGACTTTCAACTTCAGATTGGCTTATCTATTGCCAATGGTGATGATATAAACATTCAGCAATCCGTTGGTGAAGTTGTTCCCACAGGAAAAATCGAGTGTGGGTAAACCATCACCGACCGATGATCAATGACAGGTGTTACCGATAGTTGATATATGGCATCTTCTTTGATGGCAACGTCAACAAGTTTACCACCCAATGACTTTTTCATTGAGAGATAACTAAAGGTCTAGCTCATCAGTAAGTATGATTTATAAGAAGATAATTTACCATTTATTGGGAATAAAAAGGTTACAAAATTTGTAATAATATCCTATAAATCAAATTAAATATCTAACTTCAACGGGGAAGTGGCACGCCTCGCACATAAAAGCGGCCAACTGATCAAAGATTCGTGTTTGGTAAATGATCTTCGCAGTTGACTCAATGTGTTGCGCCGAGACCTTGTCATGCCTAGAGGGTTTTATTGTAGTTTAAACGTCCATTCTTATCCAATGGAGGGTCAAGTCGTTTGATGTTAGTGTAGAATAATAACTTTAATAGATGACACACAATTGTGGATGATATCCCATTTAATTCAAAATAACCACTTCTCAAATCATTGATTTGGTGAAGACCGTGAAAACTTACCCAACATGTTACATTTGTGTTCGACTGAAGTTTTAATCTATTAGCATAAGGATAACATCATGGTCATTAGTTTTAGAGCGCACTAGCAAAGGTCCATGTTTATCATAAGCAATTTAGGCTTCGATAAACTCTACATCTTGAGTCTTCATACTTGCGAAAGGTTGCAACTTCATGCCTTTAATGTGATCATATTAGCGTAAATGTCTAGCTCTTAGATATTCTATATAAATGAGTTATCATCCCCTACATGTTTAAATTTATGTCTTCAACTTGTGCTTTGAAAAACTCTATATATAGCACTTGATCGTAAATGACATGCAACTGTTAAAAATGTGGTCATTGTGAGTAACTACATAAATCACCAAGTGCTATGCGAGAATTGCATGAAAAATCTAAAGCTTATTCAACTAAAGCTACATTAAGATATGTTTTTCCTTTCACTTGTCAAATGATGGAAACACGTTAGTTCCAAATGATGAATAAAACACATTAATATATAGCTTATGGCATGTAATCTCAGTGAGATATTTTTTTTTACGGTGAACTTCATTTATAAGGTTACGACACTCTCCAAATCAGAGAGCTCTGTATTCCCCACTCTGATCAGGCTATGTTGTCTTAACCGAGCCACGCTAGGTTCAAAGTTTGGCTTTTTTGGGCGTTTCCCTGGGAAACCATACCTCCAGCTAACACTTGACAGTTGTTGTGCCAGCACACGAGCAGAAGTCTCTGACGTAACACACGGTGGGACGAAAACCCGGTTAGCCTCAGGAATCGAACGGACAACCTCACACAAGGCCTAGTTCAAATCCTTCTTTGCCTATATCCACGCTATATGACACAAGTCGGAATTAAACTTGAGTCTCCATTGGAAAACTCAAGCCTCTTACCACTAAGCCACAAACAGAGGAATCAATCTCAATGAGACAAGCATTGTTATAATGAAGTTCTAAATGATGCATTTATTTCTTTTAAAATTTTTAGTGTTGGTACTATATGTCCTTTGTTATATGAGGAAAATCTTGAAAATGTCTCCTGTTGACTTGTTTCCAGCATAATGTCTCTTTGACTCTGCCACAAAATGTCCTTGGAACATAGGCGGTGACGCCGGTGTATTGATATGGAATGATAGTGTTCGAGGACCTTAATAATGGCTTTGCTACCTATGTTTAACGGACATACTGTTGGAAACTCGGTCGAAAGGAACATTTTCGAGATTTTACCTTGTTATATTTTATGCAAAATCTTGATTGTGTCAACTAAATCAGGTAAAGTGCTGTTTTGGATTTTGTATTGAGTAAAAGTTAAACCTCAGCTAATTTATAATCGACACTTTTTGGGTCCATATTCTTTTTATAGATCATTTTATCAAATAGGTTTTGGTATGTGATTTATTATATTTGATGCAAAACATGTACAATGTTTTATTAAATAAAACATCTATGACAAAATACAATTTTCGAAAATGGCATTGAATTAATAAACAAAAATACAGGGTTTTATTAGTTAATCTTTTAGTAAAAAAAATTGTTGTTGGTTTGTTGTTACTAAGACACCACATGATAAGACTTGGTACGGCCGTACGGAAGGGGTGGGCGATAAAATCAATAGCTTACTTTTTTTAACGGCTAACAGAATGAATACAGATAAGCACTCTCGGGACATTCACTGGACAACAGAATCAATAGCTTACTAACAAATGGAATGAAAAATAACATTTAAAAGGCATGGTTAAATAAAGTTAAGAAAAGAGAAAAAAACAAGTACACAAGATAGATAATGCTAATAAATGTAGGCACATGTGTGCATGGCTGCTCCTGTATGATTTCTTCAATGCTTTCAAATATAATACGATGATCTTATTTCTAAAACAATAATGCACGAGTGCATACAGATCCACATTTCTGATTTGAGCCAAAGTTACAGAAGATAATTTACTATATAATCACTAGTACAGCTAATTTGTTCTGTCCATGATCTTGGATCAATCCTCTGATATGGCATTCATCTTCAGTATAGGTCCATAATATCCAGAAGTAGATATGTAAAAGTTGTTCAAATCTAGGGGGCATATAGGATACATTAGGCTAAATCGACACATGAAGTCATTGGTATGCTGTTATATCTCGAAGAAACACGTAACTAATTTTAAGGTTAATTAGTTTGGTTTATGTTTCAAACATGAGGGTTAATCTTCTTAATCTTTCCTGAGCTCCGATATGATTCGATCTTCCTGCAAAACAACAACACCGTTAGCTCGTTAAGATGGGAATATGGGGTTTCCCTCTTAACCAGACTCTGGCGTGAGAATAAGTAATTGTTTTGAGGAAATAAGTGTGTGTTAAGAGTGAGAGTAGAGGGAATGGAATGTTCAACCTGACTATGGAGGTCCCTATTTATAGCCGGAGTAGTGTAAGAGGAGATGGGCTGATGGGCCCTGGGCCGGAAGGCGACAACAAGGAATATCCTCCTTGTCTCACTGGTATCGATCGTTAGTGGTTTCTAATAGTTCTCCGGTGCTGGCGCACCTTGATTAGGGCCACGTGTCCCTGTTGTCGGCATTGTTGTCCTTCTGCCATCAGCAGGTGAGTGGAGATCATGGGGCAGTTGTCGCCACCATCTGATTGGTGCCACGTAGGCGTCCTTGTGTACTATCTGTCTCCTGCACGTCAGTCGATCCTGGAGCACGATAGAGCACAGCCTGGTGGATGCTGATTGGCTTGTTCTTCTGCCACTTGTACCCTTGGTACTTTCTGAAGTGGCCTTGCGCTGTAACTCCTGCGCGACCCTTGCTGTGCACGTAATTAGCCCGCGCAGGTTTATAAGAGTTGAAGGCTCTTGTTCAGAATACTAAAGTGTGAAACCGAAGTTATCTCTTAATTGGACCTCGCTCGAGGTCAGGTTTTTCTTAAGCGGCCCGCGCGAGGTTTATAGATTGATCAGCTTCCTGAGTAAGGAGTATTGTCCACCGCACGACCTGAATGCTTTGTGCGGCTTTTTGGGACCATACCCCTTCAAGTCCCCCAGTCCAGTGCTGCTCCATGCACGAAGTAAATGGTTGGAGCTCTGGACCTAGAAAAAAGAAAGTGTGCTAGCTTTTTTAAAAATGCTTGCTAGGTCTTGATAGATGGTGCACGTGTAAGTGGTTGTCAATTACTACGGCGCTCCTACCAGAGTTGCCTTTTGATAACTTTTGCTTTTTGGTGTTACCGCGCAGGCTCATTGGATAATCATGAATGCGGCGCGGCATTTGTTAACTTCCGCATGAAGTTTGTAGTAACTCTGAGCGGGAAAAAGCTCGAATTTTGAATTCTGACAGGTTGGTGCAAATGTCGTTGATGGCGACGTTTGAGTTGACCGCTGACACGGCGATCATCATGTTGTTACTGACGGTTCGGCTTTCCGGCAGGCGAGTGAAGCCCACGCGCGCGTGGTAACCGTTACTCCGAGAATCCCTCCTTACGTTGCAGCTGCTGATTGGATACGCGCGCGGTAATCACGGCATGTTTACCCATCGCATTAAATGCGATGGGTATATATATTCGACGAGAGGAGAGAGTGTTCCACAAATATTTCTTCTGTTCTCTATTTTCTCTCTAATCTTCAACGAATCATCAAATCTTCAAGTTTCTGAAGGTGATCTTCAAGCTTTTCCAGAAATTTAGAAGATCATCGTACTTTCATTATTTTCATATACATGGTTGAAGAAGAAACTCACGTGGAGGAAGGTCCCGTACCTATCCTTAAGTGGGATCAAGGGCTATTTAAACAAATCACCAGGGGTTTCCGGTTCCCACCGAAGTGGGATGCTCAATATCCCCGGCAGGGTCAGACTGCCGCCGACGCACCAACGGGTACATAACCCTTTTTGATGACTTTTTCTTGCAAGGGAATTTCCGACTTCCGGCAACGGAGTTGATGTCTTCCAAACTTTATTTCTGTGGCTTTCACATATCTCAAATGACTCCGGGCGGTATGGTGAGGGTGAGACACTTCGATGTCTTATGCCGATCTCATGGGATAGTACCTTCCGTTGAGAAGTTCCGGGCGTTTTACCAGTTGATCAGGAATATCGGGTTTTATTCCTTCGGCAACCGGGGTTCTGCTAAGAAGATTTTACTAAATCCTCCGAAAAGCTTTCATGACTGGAAGATGAAGTTCTTCTTCATTAGGGAAGAGGTTATACCAGTCGCGATGATCTTTCGCGAGTCGGATACAATTGAGAAGGAGGAGCTTCCTATCCCTAAAGGAGCTGATTGGTATCTGAAGCTTACTGTGACGCCTAATCGGATTTTTTGTGAAAATATGTTGGTAGCGGCGCAGATGAGAGACAAATGGCTGGAGACTAGCAACGAAGTGCCGGTTCTGAAGTTTGAAGATAGAGGTATGTTGTTTCTTTTTTTTATCTTCACTTGTAATTTATTTGCTCTTAACTGTTGAGTTTTATGGTAGAGGCGCACCTTTATCAAGCTGTTTTCCCACTTTTGGTGGGTCTATGGGAAAGTGTCCGCTTCGATCGGGTGAGCCTTATTGGTATGAGCAAATCAAAGGCAATTTCTTCAATCCCTCTGCTAGAGTTTTCGCCAATCCTCCTTCTGCGACTGAAGGTGCGCAACTTCCTAAACCGATACCCTTGCGCGGCGTGACTTCTGCTGGAAAGGAAATCTTATTTCTTTCCATCGAGGAGTCCGTGGGCTCGTCGCAAGAAGAGTTGAGCTCATGGTCTAACATCTTTGCAGATGTATTGCGTGACTTGGGTATAGACCCAGACGATAGGCCAAAGAAGGCTGCCAAGAAGAAAATCAAGAAGTTAACCGTAGACACTGACGCGACCAGCAAGAGGAGTGGATCTAGCCGCACGGCTACCACGTCGCAAGATAAAGGTACTCTTCGATTCCGGCAGAGTAACCTAGAGGATTATGTTGTTGCGAGTAACTCACTGGAGGGTTTATCCCGTATAGGTGAGAAGAAGAAGACCAACGCAGCTGGACCGAAGAGCTCTGGAAGAGCGGGATCACGGATCGCTGAGGCTGGCACGACCCCTTCATCGATCGCCCTGGATGAAGAGGAAGAAGAAGATCATGAGGAAGAGGCTGATGCCAAGGTGGTGAGCAGGAAGAGATCTAGGGAGGAGGCTGCTACTGGGGCTAAAGCGGCGCAAAAGAACGTTGGCCCGTTGATAGGGAAGCAAAGCAGCCTGCGCTCCCTCTACAAATTTTCACCAGGTTAGTGCTATGATGCTCTCTATATTTTGTCTCCCTAATAAAATTTCCTAACACTTGATTTCTGTAGAGGCTTTAAAGAAAACCCCTGAGAAAACAAGGGTGTTGAGTTGGAAAAGGTCAAGGAGCCAGTTGTGAAGAAGAAGAAGTTCATCATTAAGGCTCCTAAGACTGTTGAGAAAGAGATTGAGAAGGTGGTTGAAAAGGTTGTTGAAGAGCCTGCGGGCAATGTAATCCTTGAGAAGGAAAAAATCCAAGAACCCGAGACTGCTGTTGCCACTAAGCATGATAAGGCATAGGGTCCGGAGGTTACGCGCATCATGGGGCTTGACCAGCCCTTCAAGGAAAAAGAGAAGGAAATTTCTCAATCTAAAGGGCATGAGGTTGTTAAACCGACCGGACCCACGCAGGATGCCCCTACCCATATTGTTCAAGTAACATCCGTTGCTGGGTCGACTGCCACCGCGCCAGAGCAAGTAGTGCATAAGGATGCTTCTGTTGCTGCGGGTGGTGTGAGTGCTGGAGGTTCTGGCGCAGGTGGCCAGAAAGGTGAAAGACATCAGTGGGCAATGCCGCGAACTCCTATAGGTCATAAGGATACCTTGGGAGATATTTATTACAAGACATATACTGACGAGGCTCGCGACGATGTCCCCCACCAACCTGTCTGGGGTTTGAAACAAAAGGATACCTTTCTTGAATTCGGGGCTTTCCGAGATTGGTTCCTAGGCTCTTTTCCTCCCGGGGAGGTTAACCGGCAAAGAGCCTGCAATCATGAACAGTTTTATCGCACCTACATCATTGGTGAGGCCAACGCCCGCTCTGCTAATCACCAGATTGTGCGCAAATGGCGCACAATGTATAGAGAGCGAGCTGATTGGGAGAAGTACTGAGAGCGGCTGGTGAAAGAAGTCCAGGAGTTTGAGCAGTTGAGGGGTAAGTTGACGGAGGAGAAAGCTGCCTTTGATGCGGAGATAAAGGCAGAGGAATGGGGCCGGAGGGGCTGAAGAACAAGCTGCATGCTGCTGAGGAGCTTTTGTCGAAGGAGCATGCGAAATTCAAGAAAGTATGTGAGAAAGACAATCAGCGCATGTATGCTGCACGCTCCAAGATTACCGACCTCGAAGCTGAAATTGCCACTCTTAAAAAGAAGGTCGAGGATGCTCGAGCTGATTAGGGGCGCGTTGAGGTTTAACACTTGGTGCCTTCCCCTTTGCATTGTTTCTGTCGAAATATTTCTAACTTTTATTTCCATGTTTTCAGGAAGAGTTGAACGCCCTTGTTGTAAAAAAGGATAAAGACTTGGCCGCGAAGGATGTGGAGATAGCGGAGCTTAAGCGCTGATTGTTTGAGGCCCATGACAAGAATGAATCTTTGGAGATAGACCTTGAGGCAGAGAAGGTGAAGGCTGGTACCGCCGAGGAGGCAAAGAAGAAAGCCGAAGATGCGCGAGACATCAGCACTCCGCCCTTAATATGGCTCAAAACAACTATGCTGAGGCTCAATCAATCGTGGATATGCTGGTCTCCGAGTCCAAATGGATGTGCAATAGAGGAGTAGCTGCAGTGAGTTTCTAATCTTTTGCATTAATCTGTTTATTGTTTTGTTCTTATGATATTTCTTGTGTAGATCGCCAACTCTATTCTAAATGCTACTGAAATGGATGAGGCTGTTGTCGCGCTGATAGATACCTCACACGCCGTTGGGCATCGTGGTGGCTACTTAGAGTGCGCTCAGCATGTGGAAGAAGCGTTTGTCCAACTGTTTGACACTCATCACTGCTCTGGCTGATACTATACTTTCTCGAGCCGAAGAGGTTTATGACCATCTTTCATTGCCTGTGATGGAGTTGGTCACTGAAGCGTTGAAACATGATGACTAGTGTGCGCGGCTGAGGTCTATCATCGATCCTCCAGAGACCGTGGAGTTATCAGATGAAGAGGAGGAAGCCGGCAGTGATGGTGATGGCGATGGTGACGGCGAAGGTGATGGAGATGGTGATGGCTATGAATAGGTGATAGTGCTTGCAGGCTGATGCCTTGTAAATTTTGTTTTGTTTTGAAGTTATGTACACGTTGTGCGATTGTGCTTTCTTGAATTGGAATATTAATGTAATCATTGCGCGGTCGCGCCTTTTGAATAGAACATTTTATGTTTGCTTTTTATATTTGTCAAGATACAATTATTGCACTGTTGTTACAAACTTTTGGTTAAATTAGCTCGAATAAATGTAAGTGTGGCTCATAATTGCCAGGTCTCGCGCTATGTTGGCGGAGGACCTTGGAGACTTTACTCGAGAGCTCGTAATTTACTGAAGTATTTTCGTGCTAATCAAAAGTTTAACATGCATTTGTAACGTAGAAGGCATGATGATAAAAATCATAAGGCATATCCAATGCTTGTATTAAGTAGGTTAGAAATAGGTGCGATGACAACATACATAATCTGAAAAGAAAAGGCGCGTGGCCGACATAAATAGATAAAAGGCGCATGGCCATCATAGCTAATTGAAAAGGCGCATGGCCAGGAGTAATCACATGTAACACTTGCGCAGTTGTTGCGCATTCCACGTGCGCAGGATGATGTGTCCATCCAGGGTGCGCAACTTGTATGCCCCTTTTCCTAGCACCTCGTGTATTAAGTATGGGCCTTCCCATTTCGGTGCTAGTTTTCCGGGGCGTTCAGCATCAGAAGCTTCGTTGTCTCTGAACACGTATTCACCTGGAGTGTAGGTACAAATGCGCACCCTTGCATTGTAGTACCTCTCCAATTGCGTCTTATACTTGGACTCTTTGATTCACGCTATTTCATGCCTCTTTTCTAGCAGGTCCAAGTCTAAGCAGCGCTCCGCCTCATTATCAATCTTGTTGACAACTGATAGTCGTGGCGAGAGGAGGCCTATCTCTGCTGGGATAACCGCCTCCAAGCCGTAGACAAGGCTAAAAGGAGTTTTGCCAGTGCTTGTTTTTGGCATGGTTCGATGAGCCCACAAAATGCTAGGGAGCTCATCTACCCGGCCTCTTCTCTTGGTGCCCAGCCGGGCCTTTATCCCTTCAACAATGCTTTTGTTGACACTCTCTACTTGGCTGTTGCCTTGAGGGTGCGCAGCGGAAGAGAAAGTGTGCTCAATCTTTAGCTCTTTCATCCACTCTTGGAGGTCTTCAGATGCAAAGTTGGTGCCATTATCAGTCACAATCTTCACTGGGAGACCAAACCTACAAATGATATGTTCCCATATGAATTTGCGCACCATAATTGCAGAAGCTGAAGCGAGAGCCTTTACCTCTACCCACTTAGTGAAATAGTCGACAACAACAATTATAAACTTCACTGCTCCGGGAGCTTCAGGGAAAGGTCCTACCATATCGATCCTCCACTGCTGGAAAGGCCAGGCTGTGGATACAGGAATCAAATCATTCTTTGGGCGCAGGGTTTTAGAGCGTGCCTTTGGCACGAGTCGCACTTGCGCAATTCCTTTATTGCGTCGACATGCATCCCTGGCCAATAATAGCCCGCATTTATTATCTTTGTGACTACCATGCGCGGACCCGCATGAATGCCACAGATGCCTTCATGTATCTCCCTTATCAGATAACCGACATCTTGAGGGTCCACGCATCGTAATAGTGGCCCTAAAAGGATCTTCTGTAAAGAATGCCCCCATTCATCTCGTAGAACAACGCTTTGTTTTGTATCTTTCTAGCTTCCGCCTTGTTCTCTGGGAGAATTCCCTCTTGAAGATATTGAATGATAGGGGTCATCCATGAAGGTGGCCCTATCTCAATCACATTGACCTGGCGCAGTAGTACTGATGGGTTTTTCAGAATTTCAATTCTTATTTCCTTAGCCAGGTGTTGAAAAGCTGTTGAGGAAAGCTTGCTTAGCGCGTCAGCTGGCTTGTTTTCTGATCGGTTGATATGAACAACCTTGTATGACTTGAACTTCTGGAGTAGCTCTTTTCCTTGTTCCAAGTATAAAGCCATGACTTCGCCTTTCGCATCGTACAACCCATTGATTGGACTCACGATCAGGAGAGAGTCAACATGCGCTTGTAAATTTTGAGCTCCCATCTTTATGGCCAGGCGCAGGCCTGCCAAGAATGCTTCATATTCTGCCTCGTTGTTGGTATTTTTGAAATCCAACTTGCTGGCGTAGGTAAACTCATGTTTCTCTGGGCTGACAAGGTGCAAACCAGCTCCAGTTCCGTCTTCGTTTGAGGCTCCGTCAGTAAATAACAACCATAAATCATCTGATGTGTCTTTGATGGGAGTATCTACGATCTCACATTCTTTAATCTTGTCTTCTGGGACTTCCGTGATGAAGTCTGCTAATACTTGACCCTTAATAGCTGGGCGAGACCTGTATAGGATGTTGTGGCCTCCCAGCTCGATTGCCATATTCGCCAGACGTCCTGAAGTTTTTGGTTTTTGCAAGACTGTGCCGATGTGAAAATTCGTGAGTACTGCGATCACATGACCGATGAAGTATCTATGCAGCTTCCTGGAGGCATGTAGCAGCGCGAGCACTAGCTTTTCCATGGGGGAATATCTCGTTTCTGGATCAGTGAGTACTCTGCTAACATAATAAATCGGAGTTTGAACTCCCTCTCTCTCTACTAGCAATACCGACCCAACTGCCTTGTCCGAGGAGGATAAGTACAGAATGAGTGGTTCCTTTTCGAACGGTGCGGTTAGAGTAGAGAGCTTAATCAAGCACTCTTTCATCTGTTGGAAAGCAGCTTCCGCTTCAGGCGTCCATTTAAACTCTTGTTTCTTTACGCAGTTGCGCAATGTACTGATAAAAGGATAAGACTTGGCCGCGTGGTTTGAAAGAAAACGGTTTAGCGCGGCTAAGCGGCCGGCTAGCCTTTGCATTTCTTTGATCGTGCGAGGTGACTACATTCGTTCGATGCCTTGAACCTTTTCAGGGTTAACCTTAAAACCACCGTTTGTAACCACGAAGCCGAAAAACTTGCTTTCTTCCATGCCGAAAGAACATTTTGCTGGATTCAACTTCATGTTTACGCTTCTTAGAGAATTGAACGTTTTCTCTATATCCTTCAGTATTTGGTCCTCCTCGGGAATTTTGATCACAAGATCATCAATGTACACTTTGATATGCTTTCTGATGTCATCAGCAAATATCTTGTCCATCAGTCGCTGGTAGGTTGCGCCAGCATTTTTTAGCCCGAAAGGCATCTTTGTGTAGCAGAAGATTCCGATGTCAGTGCGGAAAGCTGTCTTATCTTCATCCTCCAGCTTCATCTGGACTTGATGATACCCCTTGTAGCATTCTAAAAAACATTTCCACCTGTATGGCGCGAGAGAGTCTATCTTCTTGTCGATCTCAGACAATGAATAGCAATCTTTGGGACATGCCTTATTGAGATCTGTGTGTCAACACACATTCGCCATCCTCCCGTAGACTTCTCGACCATGACAGGGTTCTCAACCCAGCTTTGATAGCGCACCTCTCTCAGTATGCCAGCCTTTAAAAGTTCACAAACTTTTTCATTCATTCTTTGGTCCTATCTGCTCCTAGGCTGCGCCTTCTTTGGTCCTTTGGCTCGATGGATGGATAAGTGATCAAACAATGTTCAATGACGTCTTGTGGGACGCCTGTCATGTCGGACGGGGTCCAGGCGAAAATGTCCATGTTCCTGAACAGTAGTTGCTTAAGGTGCGTCCTAATACTCGGTGAGATTGTGTGACCAATCGTCACCGTCTGTTCTGGGTACTTACGGTTCAAGACCCATTTTTCAGGTTCGGTTATTGAAATCGTTGCTGCTTTGACTGGGCGCGCGTCTTTTGCGGCCATCACCTCGTTCTTTGCATAGATAATCGCCACCCCCGTCTTAGTTGGGAACTCGGTGGCTGAATGGGGCTTGGAGGTTACCATGTTCATTTCTCCCTGGGTTTCTCTCAAGATTAAAACGTCATGCCTTGACTTGACTGGCATCACCATAAAGTTGACGTTTGTAGTTCTTGAATGCTTCCCGTCAGATAGCGTGATGGGGAAGCTGATTTGGCCCAATGAGAAGAATGTTTCATTGCAAAATACAGATAGGGGGTAATCCACAGGCTCAAGACGCGCTTTGTCTTCGTCATCAAACTGGTTGAAAGATTGTTCATATATGATATCAGTTGTGCTTCCCGGGTCGATGAAGACGTATTCTGTTTCATAGTGGCCTATGATACCGGTAATGAAAACATGGCGCGTGGTCCCCCGCGCACTACCGGAAAGATGACTTGTTGTTCTTGCCATGCTGGTTCAAATGGGCGTTTGCCTTTGCTTCTTACGCTGTGTCGTGGTCCATCGACCATATGAGTTTCTAAGCGGCTAATTTTCTTCTGGTTACCATCATCATTTCTGTTTCGCCTGCCATTGTCACGCGAGCTTCCTTTTGAAAAACGATCCTCGTTGTAAGAGCTTTTGGTTCCCGCCAATGATTCTTCGGTTTGCGTTACAATCTTTGACGCTGCCATGAGTTTGTCCATTCTTTGGGCGTATCGTCCTTTCCTGTGATAGTCCTGATCAGACTATCGCATCGAATGGCTTTTTTGAAGTGAGTGGGCATTAGCTCTTCGCTTACATCTCCAATCTCTAAGCACTCCTTATTGAAGCGAGTGATAAAGTCTTCTAACCCCTCGTTCTCTCTGCGCCAGGTGTTTGTTACTTCAGCCGTATCGCGCTGATAACGTCTCTGCTGGCTAAAATGGGGTACAAATTGGTCTCTGAAATCAACCCAAGACTTGATTTTTCCAGCTGGAAGGCTGTCGAACCAGGCGCGAGCAGCCCCTGTGAAAGTCTAAATAAACAGATGGCACCACATTGGCATGGTCCATCCTCCTAGAACACCGATGCTTGCAAACACTCGAACATGATCATCGGGGTCAGTGAGACTGTTAAATTTTCCAACTGTTGGTGGTAGCTTTGCCTTTTCTATCGTGGCTAGAGCGATACTTCTAATGAACTTCGATTGCTCAGCAGCCTCTGCTGGTCTGTAGACAAGACTGAAATCACGTTATGCTTCTTCGTTGTAGGCGACGCACGACCTTGGTCTGTAAGACTCGTGATTTTTCTACAAACGGTTGAAGACTGATGAACCTTCATCATCTTTCCAGGTAGGATCATCCGGGTCAGTGTTGTCCCACTCATTGTTCATGTTGCGCGGCCCTAGCCGGCTATGAACTGGGCGCTTGTGTTGCACGTTTGACGGATGGTCATAATAACTGCCTGTCTCCCCGTATGTGTCACGCGTGTCGTGCACGCTTTGTCTTCTCTGGGGAGGAGGTCTGTTGAGTTGCCCTTGTAAGTGTTGTTGAGGGGGTGTCTGGCGCGCCCATGAATTGGACCTTGCGGAGTAACCAAGGATGGTTCTTCTTGCAGAATCGCTTGTTGTGCGCTCAATGACTGATAAGCAGCATTGATAGTGGCAACTTGTTTGGCGTACCAAGAGGCTAAAGTCTCGCCTTCTGGTAGCCCTAATAGCGCTGAGATGTTTGGATTTGGAGCTGGGTTTGACGGACTAGCGACATTACTTCCTGGGGTACCCGTTGGAGTGATGCAAGTAATACTCGCGCGGGGTCCCCCCGTGTTTGTGCCTTCTTCTTCGACGATCTCGTCAATGGGATGGGGTTGGACGTGCGAGTTGTCCTCTCCCGCTCCCGCTTGAGAGACAGTGCCGAAACCGAAATCTGGAATTATCCCTTGACCAGCCATGATCAAGAGAACATAAAACTCAGAAAAAAAACTCAGAAAAAAGAAGATGGAGTGATTGTAAAAAATCGGTGGGGGCCAATAAAGAAAAACGTAACTAATTTTAAGGTTAATTATTTTGGTTTATATTTCAAACATGAGGGTTAATCTTCTTAATCTTTCCTGAGCTCCGATATGATTCGATCTTCCTACAAAACAGCAACACCGTTAGCTCGTTAAGATGGGAATATGGGGGTTTCCCTCTTAACCAGACTCATGCGGGAGAATAAGTAACTGGTTTGAGGAAATAAGTGTGTGTTAAGAGTGAGAGTAGAGGGCATGGAATGTTCAACCTGAGTATGGAGGTCTCTATTTATAGTCGGAGTAGTGTAAGAGGATATGGGCTGATGGGCCCTGGGCCGGAAGGAGACAACAAGGAATATCCTCCTTTTCTCACTGGTATCGACCGTTAGTGGTTTCTAGAAGTTCTTCGGCACTGGCGCACCTTGATTTGGGTCACGTGTCCCTGTTGTCGGCCTTGTTGTCCTTCTGCCATCAGCAGGTGAGTGGAGATCATGGGGCAGTTGTCGCCGCCCTCTGATTGGTGCCACGTAGGCGTCCTTGTGTACTCTCTGTCTCCTGCACGTTAGTCGATCGTGGAGCACGATAGAGCACAGCCTGGTGGATGTTGATTGGCTCGTTCTTCTGCCAGTTGTACCCTTGGTACTTTTTGAAGTGGCCTTGTGCCGTAACTCCTGCGCGACCCTTACTGTGCACGTAATTAACCCGCGCAGGGTTATAGGAGTTGAAGGCTCTTGTTCAGAATACTAAAGTGTGAAACTGAAGTTATCTCTTGCTTGGACCTCGCGCGAGGTCAGGTTTTGCTTAAGCAGCCCATTCGAGGTATATAGATTGATCAGCTTCCTGAGTAAGGAGTATGGACCAGCGCGTGACCGGAGAACTTCTAGAAACCACTAACGGTCTATACCAGTGAGACAAAGAGGATATTCCTTGTTGTCGCCTTCCGGCCCAGGGCCCATCAGCCCATCTCCTCTTACACTACTCCGGCTATAAATAGGGACCTCCATACTCAGGTTGAACATCTCGTTCCCTCTACTCTCACTCTTAACACACACTTATTTCCTCAAATCAGTTACTTATTCTCACGCCGGAGTCTGGTTAAGAGGGAAACCCCCCATATTCCCCTCTTAACGAGCTAACGGTGTTGCTGTTTTGCAGGAAGATCGAATCATATCGGAGCTCAGGAAAGATTAAGAAGATTAACCCTCATGTTTGAAACATAAACCAAACTAATTAACCTTAAAATTAGTTACATGTTTCTTCATATCTTGTGAAAAGGAAAATTCAAAGCATCACTACGAAAATTATAAGGTAAAATCACGAAATATACGTGTTGACTACAAAATTAACAAAATAGACACTGGCTTTTAGCATGTGCGAAAATAGACATGTTCAAATTACCGCCTAAGATGACTAGAATCTAGCCAGCACAAAAAATCTTAAAGGTACAATGGGGTAAAAAAAAACCAATCAAAATAATACATGTGTAAAGCGTGAGGTAAGTTCAGCCAACAAAACAACAACGGCTTATTCAGCCAATGGACAAAAACTGCATGCTAAATTCAGTTGGAGGATAAAAAAGTGCGGGCCAAATTCACTAAAAAATCTTTGCCAACTTGTTATATCATGTAAAAAGAAAAAGTGAAAACATCACTATGAAAATTATTAAGGGAAAATCACGAAAATAGGTACGTTGATCGACAAAATTAACAAAACAGACCATTACTTTTAGCCTATGCCAAAATAGACATGCTTGTCCCCTAAGATGGCTAGAATATAGCCAATCAAGAGATGACGGATCTGATCTCCGCCTATGACGGCTAGAATTTAGCCGGTACATAAACCATGAAAACTAGAATGAACTAAAAGAACCAATCAAAATAATAAACGTGTGAAGCGTGGACTAAGTTCACTCGGCAAATGAAATGCACGGGCTAATTAAGCCAGCGGATTTAAAGGCAAAGACTAAATTCAGTTGGAGAATAAAAAAGCATGGGCTAAATGTAGCTCAGCGATGAAAAAGCGCTGGCTAAATTCAGCTGGCGGATAAAAGGGCATGCTAAATTTGGTCAGTAAATGAAAGGTACAAGCTAAAATTAGTTGCGGATGAAAAAACGGAGACTAAATTGAGCAAACGAATGAAAAGTAAGGGCTAATTTAGCCGGTTGATGAAAAAGCGGCGGTTATATCCTAGCTACCGACTAAATTTAGCCCACGATTTCCACGTGTATAAATCTAAATAGTTATTATGTGGACTTCTTTGTTCTTTCACCGTGCGTTTCATTGACTTCTAAGCTCTAGTCGTCTCAGTGGGCGGGTCCTATTTTAGACATGTCTGTTTTGATATGGTAAAAATCAATTTCTATTTTATTAATTTTATCAGTCAATATGTCTATTTTAGTGATTTTCCTAAATTATAAAATAGCTTCATGTGACCAACCATGCTACAGCTAACACTGACATATTGTCTAGAAGTATGGATTCATATGTAGTAAACTCTCATTTTTAGAGATGAGGTTGGCTACAAGTTTTACCCATGCATGCCACCCCTGCGTTGCATCAAAAACACCACAAATATCCCTTCGTTTACATTCTAAGATGTGACGTGACCCTCTCTATCACTAGGGTTTTTTTTTATATCTAAGTGTTTTAGTAAAATCATAAGCATTTCTATAAAGGTCTTTAGTTATAACTATTGCGGTTTCTTAAGAGTTCGTTACCTAGGGTAGCGAGCTTTACAAAAAACCTTGACACTGACATGACAAACTCAAATATAATGAGTCTCCTCCTTTGACTAGCGGACTCCCTAGAAACCAAAACAACTTCAAAAACCTCCACCTCCTAGAAAGCTAGAAGCGCTTATTATTTTTCTACCTCACCTAGAAATCAATAAACTTCCATCTCACGGGTTTCTTCTCACCTCTGTAGCCTTCTTATGATGATCCTGACAGGATGTGTTAATGTTTCCCAGCGACTTAAACCTCCTTCAACTGTTACATAATTTGGTTGGCAAAGTAAGAAAAGGAAGACACACCAGATCACCATCTAGGCTAAATAATTGCATTTGGTTAATATTCGACGCGAAAGTCATGCATGATGAACTTAATGACCTTGTTTGGTACAGCATTATAAGATGCTTAGAATTTTTGTTTTGTTAAAACTTAATCAATTTTGTAAGTCAATGAAGGCATCTTGAACATAAAATAATCAAGTGGAATTTATTTAACGTTTTAATGAGATTCATTTCTCAACATCCACTATTTTATTATATGCCATGATTGGGTCATTACTATGACTAGTACATACAGCTAATTTCTTTTGTGTTTGAAATGTAAATACTTCCAAATTATTAATCTCACCGCATTATTATTGAATTAAAAACGAAATTTGTAAAGCAAACATGAGACATTCAAAAAAGAGAATAGCATCTATTCCATAGTCAGTAACAAATTAAACAAAATTAAGCTTCTAATGCCAGTAAAATGTCAACTATCTCTATGGACTGCACATGCAGGCATCACATGGCATTCATTTTCTGTAATTGATACATTCCATCTTCAAATTGTGTGTGTGTATATATATAGAGATAGATATAAGCATCGAAACCCAACTACAACACCACAAAAAACTTCAGAGTTACTTGTCATAACCATCAGAAAAAAAATGGCTTCTACCTTCCCTTCAACAGATAGCATTCATCACATCCGCTCAATGAGCTTACCAGCCTTAGCACATCCAAGCACAATTCAGGCTGAAGAAGAGATATGTGAATTCAGAAAATGGGAGGCATCCACATCAAACGTTCCAACCGCAGACAATATCTGTGGTGCACTAGTGAGGCTGCAAGGATTATACGAATGTGTAGACAGTCTTCTCAGTCTGCCTTTGACCCAACAAGCGCTTACTCATAGCCAATATACAAACCTCGTCAATGCGTTGCTCGACAAGTCCATCAGTCTTATGGATATTTGCGAGTCCACAAGAGATTTGGTGTCACAAGCGAAAGAAAACGCTAGAGATATTCAATCTGCGGTTAGGAGAAAAAAAGGAGATGTAAGCATAGCCACTTCCTTCATGAAGAACCTCAAGAAAGACACCAAAAAGGCTATTACATCTTTGAAGCAAATTGATGAAAAGATTGGAGGCATGCCTCCTGTAGATTTAGATCATCATGTTTTGTCAGTTATTAAAGTTGTAAGGGATGTTGGCGTCGTGAGGTCTTCGGTTTACAGGTCTCTCTTGTTGTTCTTGTCTGGATCTGTTGCAAAATCAAAGGGGACAAGGTGGTCACTAGTTTCCAAAATGATTAACAAAGGACCAATTGAGGAAAAAAATCAGGTACAAGTTTTTAATGGAGATCTTGAGTCCCTTTTCGAAGAAATGGAGAATGGTCTGGAGTGCATGTTTAGGAGTCTGATAAAAACAAGAGACTCTCTTCTAAACATTCTTCCTCCTAAACATAATCTCAACTTGCTTAGCACTGTCTCAATGGATCAAGCTTGATAGTGTACGTGCTCTTGAAGTCGATCATATGCTTTCAAAATTCCTGGGTTTACAAGGTTTGTGAGTCACATATAAGAAATTTTTATTGTGATTTCACTAGCAATAGCATGGTCTTCATGAAACTCAATGTTCTGAGTACATGTCTATCCACTCGTTTTCGTGTACTTTTTTCTGTTTATGAAATAAAGTTGAAGTGTGTTTTCCATGTTAATGTGATTTTAATGTACACAAGCATGTATGTTTGAAGCCTGAATCTTGAATAATCCATTTTTCATAAGGTTGACATATTTACCTAGTGATGTTTCTAATCAAGTTATAATTTATGTTATTTAGTTTTTTACCTGCTATAAACCATATTCTCCAATAAATAGTTATTACATACTAGGTATATGTATGTAGAAACTAGCTATCCTTCAAAGAGAACATCGTTCATGTTGGGGAATTTGTTTGTTATGTGAGATACTTGGATTGTGTATGAGACACTTTCCAAAAAGAAGTATTTAAACCCTATAAAATGGAACGGGCTTTGATAATTCTAAGTTTTAAGGCATAAAACTAGAGCAAGAACTAGGGGCTTAACCATAGGTAAAGGCGGGGGCACGGCTCCCCAGCAAAGGAAAAAAAGAGTAAACTTCTGTTTTGCTCTCTGTGGTTTGATCATTTTAACGGTTTTGCTCCAATAGTTTAAAAATAGTCATTTTCCTCCCTGATCTTTCGAGTTTGTCGCCAGTTTGCTCCCTAATCTTTCGAGTTTGTCGCCAGTTTCCTCCCTGATGGAGTTAGAGTCTGTGAGCAAAATGAAGATAAGTTAGAAAAATCAGGGAGGAAAATGGCTATTTTTAAACTATTGGAGCAAAACCGTTAAAATGACCAAACCATAGTGAGCAAAACGGAAGTTTACTCCGAAAAAAAAGCTAAATGTAGTTATACTTTAGGCAAAAATCATAATCACATCATTTAAAAGTTTGGTTAAATCCCCTTTCACCTCATATGAAAAAAAAACATTCTAGGTCGAGTCCAACTAACGATAACCAGGGGCGCACCCACCTGAAGCCGTGGGTGGGCGGACGCACCCCTTGAAAAAATAATTTTTTGTGTTATTTTTTTGCGAAAATTCGAACAGCACCTCTTGAAAATTTTCACCTGCACCTCTTAAAATGTTTCAACCGCCCCACTTAGGAAAAAAAATATTATGAATTTATAAATAAATTAAACACTGATTATTATTTATTATATAAGAATATAACACAATTTGTATAATTATTCGTTAACCAGTTATTCAATTAATTACTTAACTCAATCAAAGCCCAACCTACAATATATTTTTATTAACCCAACCCAAAGAAATTTGAACTAAATAAAATAACCCAAACCCATCCACCCATTCCAATTCCAAATCCCGCCATAATGAAAACCCGAACGACTTAACACCACTGCTGACGATCGGACGGCTTTTTTGCTTGAAAAACCAAAACTACGGCAATACCGACCCATATTATGACCGAATTCTGATATAGAACTAGTATAGTTTCTTTATTGATTTTTTTGTTATTTTATGTGAAGATTAGGAGAAAATACAGATGTATTTTTTTTATGTTTTTTCATATTTTTTTGGTTGTTCTAGACTTGTAGTTAAATAATTTTGTTGTTTTAATTATAGATTTGTTTGTTTAAATGATTAGTTACACGCAATCAACATTTAATGGGTTGAATGTTTGAAAATAAAATTGAAAACTATAGACTATAATTGAACACGATTGTTTATTTTGTTTTAGTGTTTAGTGTTGTTTTATGAATTTATGGAGCGATTTGTATGTGATAGGAAGCATGAGTAAGAATGCAATGAACTTATAGAGTGTTTAGTATCTCTAGATAATGTTTTGGATAAATTTAAAAAAAAAAACAAACATGTAGGGCACAATTTTAAATACGTTTGTAATGACGTTTGACGTGTTTTTGATGATTATATAAATTTTAGTTTGATATTCTTTTGTCTTACATGACCTGACCCGACCGGATCCGACCCGCTATGAACCGAATTTTTATATATAGCCAAAGACATAAAATCTTTAAAAATATTCCGCATCCCGAAAAAAATCCTTAGTCAGCCACTGACGATAACGCATGAAATGCAAGATTGTTTTTAATTTTTTTTATTTTTTTTCTAGAGGGTGCTTTTAAAACTCATTAGTGGCAGATAAGTTATTTATTTTTAATTTTTTTTTGAATTTTATTTATTGGTTAGTATCAAGATGGTGACTTCAAATTGAGAAAAACCCGACTTCACTTATGTGAATTTTATTATTTTTATCATTTTAAATTTATATTTAACATGAAATACTTCTTCAATAATATATAACTAGTATTTTGGACCAGTACATTGTTGTAGGAACGTTAAATTGGAAAAAAATAGATAGTAAAAACACTAAATCATGTACAGGTGTTGTGACATGTTAACTTGTAAAATTTAAACCAAAGGATAAAAGATTATTATATAAAATAATAACCAAGTCAAAATGATAAAATAACATTATTGAAGCGAGTTTGAATTAATAACGACAACGACAGACAATAATAATAATAGTTAAATAAATTTATAAAGTCAAAGAGTTTAACAAAAATAAAAGTAAATCACAAGGATCATTTTATACTTTCACTAATATTATAAGAGTAATAACTAAAATATATAAAATGCAATAAAAGCTTTTAACTTGAGCTAGTATACACCAAATAATAATAATAATAATAATAATAATAATAATAATAATAATAATAATAATAATAATAATAATAATAATAATAATAATAATAATAATAATATAAAAAATTGGACCAATGAAATCCGTATATCACACGTTAACAACCAATAAAAACAAAGAAAAACTAATAGAGTTTATATGAGATAGAGAACTCTCCTAACTAATGGTATGGGAAATATGTAATATTTTTTTAAAATATCGAAATATATAGTTTTCTTTTGTTTTTTATTACGTTATCATATTATAAACTATCAATTAGTAACATAAAGGTGCATAGTTAGGTTGTAAGTTGTGTAATACAGGTTTGGAAAGCATTAGTTTATTGTACCTTGAGTTTTATTGTTTGTAAGTTGCTTTCTCTCTGACGCGTGTACTCACCACTCCAGCCGTGTTCCATTAGCTTTATCAACTCACCGCTCCACCTCACAAACATCAGACAGATGCTCATGAGAAATCCGTGGCATTTCAAAGCTGATCATGCGGATGATGATAGATCCTGGCTAAATTAGAGTCCCGACTGGCTAATAGGGTCCCGACGTGGTGGTTCTAGGGTGGCGTGGCGGCGGCGACATCGTCCCTTTATTTTGACTATGGTTCGTTCTCTTCGTTATGATCGTGTGTTGTTTTTTATTTATATGTTTGATTCTGCTGATGATTATGAAAACCCACTACATTTGCGTCCCCGGCCAAGGCCACTCCATGTCACTATTGCCGTACGAGAGCTTCATCGACTCGATGCGTTATTCAGCAGTGTGTATGTATGTGATTTGTATTATTGAGTTAATATTTCAATTTTGGTTTTCAGTGTCTTTTTTTGTTTTTTTTTTTTTTTCAGATTAGGGTCGGAGAATCAGAACCCCCCAAATGCTAGAAATCAGTCGCTTAGGGTTTGAAATCAGAACTCCCGGATGCTACAATTATCAGTTCAACAGAGGGAGAGCCAAATCCACCAAGTTTATACTGTAGGTTTTTAATCGTAAATGAAATTTTTAGTTGGGGATTTCAGTGGGAGTACGAGGTTTGAAACCCTAAATCTAATTGGGGAAGATGAGCAGTAACCTGGGAACGTTCAATTATGTGATTTGATTCTAAATTTGGTTGATCAGTGGATCAATCCGGAGACAACGACAACAATGATGATGATGATGAATGTTGTTGCATATGTTTATGATTTTGGTTTAATTTGGTTTCTTGATTTTTCACACCCTTGGTATTCTTGAAAGGGGTTGATGTTGCTTATTTAACTGAATCTATGTAATTATGTGTTTAATAAAGACCTTAGTTCATATACTTTTGCTTTATTATACCATATTTAGAGCTTAAAGAATATGTTCTAGAACATGTCAAGATCCAGCCTTTTACATAATACTTGAAGTCAAAGCTGCTGATTGGAACATTGTAAACAAGTATGATCATTAAGTTATAGTTTTGCTGACTCCAACAAGTTATAATTTTAGCATTAGGGATTGTTTTAATCTGATAAATCTAATTCTTCATAGCTAATAGTCTAATACATTCAAAGCTGTTGTGATGCTTTTACATAAAAAAAAATTAGCTTTATTTTCTACCTTAATTAACCTTCTTTTCTAAATTTGACACCTAATGTTGTTGTTTTGCAGGTCAATATGTCAATATAAAAAGTGTCATCAACTTTGTAAATTGCCTCTAACAATTGAATTTACTTCTAACTTAACAGCTCTTATATGAAAAGGTGAATACATAAAAAAGTTATTTCAATTACAACACTCTCTTTTACTTTATAAATTATATTAACTGCTTATTATTATTTGAAGCACGCATCAAGTGATGTCGAACTTCCTTTCAATGAAAATGTGGATTGAATTAGCGCATTTTGATACAACAAAAGTAAATGGTGAGTTACTTCACATTTTTGTTTAAACAGTATAGACATCTTCCTTTTCACATTAGGTAAAAAACTATTTCTCAAATGTCTACCTTTCAAATTTTGCATATCATAAACCTTTGGCAATGCCATTTTGAAAGTCTATACTCTATGTATACATAAACTAACACTTTGCAACCTATAAGCAAGATAATATAATTGGTAAGTACTTTCTTTATTTACACCGTACGCATGGTGACGTGTTTTTGGCTGAATTTTGCAATAGCTCAAAAGCTGCCCGAAGTGTCTTTACAGTGGGTCTTTTTGCTACGGGTAAAAAACGGGTCGGTTGGATTGGTCCAAATTTTCTTTTGGTCCAAAACGGGTACTTCCGGGTTGGGTCCAGCTGGATTGGGTTGATCCTTTTGGTGTCTTAAGTTTTTTAAGAAAATACAAGAGATTTTAAGTATTAAAAATGCATTTGGTCTCACATTCGGACTAAATGGGTTCGGGTTAGAACAGGTCCATTTGATGCAGGTCAAGATGGGTCAGTTGGGTTGATATCCAAAAGTTCCTTTCTCCAAAACAGGTACTTCTGGGTCAGGTCTGGTTAGATTGGGTGATCCTTTTTGGTGTCTAATTTCTTTTATTAAACGTAGGAGATTTTATGTATTAAAAATACAATTTGTGACATTCGATCCATTTTTTAGCTTTGTTTTTTCGCTAACTTTTTTTACCCATCTGAACCACTAGGTATATATTATATAAACTTGCATCGATCCATTCAAGTTCGTGTGTAATAAATTGTTTTGTTTCTAAGATCTGCATTTTAATGGCATTTTTTCATTATTTTATATAGGCTAACATTAGTTTTATAATAACGTGAAAAAATAAGTGTGTGGTTAGTTATCAGAATAGGCATGTCACATGTAATACTACCCAGTTCATGACATCTTAGAATTTGCATTACTTTCAAATCATCAAATAACTTTTGATCTCTTGCCTCTTGGCTCAGATGGACACTCTCAATTGAAGATATTTAAATAGCTTCATTTTTTGGGAGGTTGAAAAGTTGGTTAAAAGTCAGCCCTCACTTCCCTTTGCAGTTAAGGTAAACACTATATCTCATTTTGATTAGTATTTGCCATATACCACCATGCTACACCATCTTAACAATGATGATTGATGGCATTTAGAATGGTTAAGATCTCATAATTCATATAAAAACACAATAATAGTAAACACTTGCCGAACAATATATATTTTACTTGCCTCCTATGATATTTCTCAATCTACTTCTACTAGGCATGATTATGATTTTCAATATTGATTTTATAGCGTGTGAAGGTTTTGGTTTGGTTATACAAACAATAGTTAAGAAATTTTGTCGTATCACCCTGATTTCTTTACGGTTAGGTGGAGGGTTTGGTTACATTATTGAACCATTAATGGGTTATTAAAGTGGGATATTAGTATATTACATGATAAATAATCTATCTATATATATATATATATATATATATATATATATATATATATATATATATAGGATCACGCTAAAATGAGAACCACCTCGAGTTGTAAGAACCGCGAGAACTTTTTGATCCGGGCCTTGGTGGACCAATTTTTTTTTTCAGAAACGTAGATGCATGTATAAAAATAACATTTGTAAAAAAAAAATTCAAAAAAAAAATGTCGTGGGTGTAGTTTTGAGCAACACAAGTTTGTGTTTACGGGACCCGTAAATTTTCCGACCAGATTTACGGGTCCCGTAAACACAAACTTGTGGCGCTCAAAACTACACATACGACATTTTTTTTTTTACAAATGGTGTTTTTATACATGCATCTACGTCTATGAAAAACAAAATTTGGTCCACCGCGCCCCCTACGGTGTAGTTCTCACGGTTCTTACAACTCGATGTGGTTCTCATTTTAGCATTCCCCTATATATATATATATATATATATATATATATATATATATATATATATATATATATATATATACACATGTATATATTAATTTGTAAGATTTGTGTGCATTATGGTATTGTACATGATACTTGATGGTTTTATTTGTGCCAAGTGTTGTACACAATGCTTGGTTGGCGTAATCTTCATATTGCCACGATAATGCTCTAATATGTGTCAAACTGTAGGCGATGTTGACGATTTTCCAGCCACCATGATTATGCTTTAATATGTATCCAACACAATGCTGGTGACTAAAAGCAAGTCCGACATATTTGAATTATTAGAGATGAAATGAGGGTCTTTGTCCCATCGGATGTATTTGCAGGCTTTAAGGGATGCTCTAATACAAACATTTTTGTGTTGTAACGTTGTTTTCCTTACAAAACATCTTTTTGTAATTCAAGTTTACCGATGTTTCTTAAGTTCTCTGTTGTCATAGGCTTTACATGGTTAGAGTTTAATGTTATTTGACCTTCATCGCCATAACGCGTTAGCCTTCCGTCTAGCGTTTGTATACCTTATGCCTTAAATTGTAAGCTCCCGGCCGCAACGCGGCGGGGGTTACATCTAGTTAAAATTATTAAAAATATACCAGAAACACAATAATTGTTGTTAACTTTGTTTGACCTTCCGTTGACTTGTCAACGTTGACCATAGTTAATTAACACGGTATTGTAGCGACGGTGCTGTTCACGACTGGTTGAAACTGATGCAGACACAAACACTCTCTCACGAGCACACAATCATAATAGAAATGAAACACTAATACTTATGTGGTTCGATCTAATATGACCTACTTCCACACGGGCAACTAGCGGGTAACTTTATGATTTTGTGCTCCAGGGAATTACAAAGGCCCTCTCATCTATTTACAATTACTAGATTAAGGTTACAAACTTTCGGAACAAGAAACATTAATTTAGACAACCTGCTAGATTAACCGATTCGAAGTATTAGGGCCGATTGCCCATAGACCAAACACTCTACAATCTTAACAATCTCCCACTTGGAGGCTTTGACAATCTTCAAACTCCGCTTCGTCTTGATTTTCCTCTGTGTAATCTTCGTTACTACTAGTTGAAACTTCCATCTCATCAGTCTGAAAACCCGTTAAAGTTACGCCGAGCTTTACCTCATTAGTAATGACATCTCCTACCAATAACCCTTTCTCTGCATGCTCCCACTGTTACACGACTATCCATCTATTTGCATCTGAAACATACTAGGAATCTACACTATACATTAGAGCAAGTAATCACAATTCACAAGGAAAAACTTTGTCAGATGGTTTGTTGTTCTATACACCCACCGTGGACCTGGAGTTATAACTAAAGCACTTATCTTCATTATACTCCTAATGTTGCCAAACTCTTTTACACTTCCACCTCTACCTAGTTTTTCTGAACATTTTCTTATTGTTCATGCTTTCGGAATCTGTAAACTAGCTTTGGGAAATGTAACACTCTAATGCACACGAAACTTATAGAACCAGACTTTTGATTTCTTCATAGCTGGAACTCCGAACACTGTAATTTGTACAAGATCTCCTGGCCCTTTGATCTTTGTTGGATCTCTTGACCCTTTAATTTGTACTAGATCACCTAACCCTATGTGGCGGTCTTCTAGTTTTTCAATTTGCGGAGGATTAAAAGCATGACACTTGCTATTCAATTGGTTGTTTTTACATTAATTGCTAGTTCATCAATCTTATTGCTAACGTACCCTTTGTATTTGCTTCTCCTGATGGTTGGTTAAGTAACAAAAATGTTGTATTTCCAGGTACATAATTATGAATTGAATTAGTCTTTCTAGTGGGTATCTTTAATTCTCTTATCTCTTTAACCTATTGTCCTGGATCCAAAACCGAAATGGCCCCCTGAATTATTCTTACATATTCACATTCAATATAAGTCCCCAAAATCAAAATAACTAGAAGAAAAAAAAAATAAAAAATTAGATTATATCATATTAGAAGGGGGGGCAAACTTCTTATTGTTGGAAAAATGAAGATTTCATTTAAATTAGGAAAAATTACACGTTTTGTCATTTATCTTGATATCTTTTTCAGACGGTGTCATTTTCAACGAATTTTGACAGGTTTTACTCTTTATAGGCAAAATTGTTGCACGTCTTGTCTTTTAGCCCTAACCCAGTTAGATTTTCTTGTTAAATTTGGTTACCCAAGGGTATATTAGTCTTTTAAACCCTTTATTTAATATTATTTAAAAAATAAAAGAAAACATTTTTAAAATTTATTATTATTATTATTATTATTATTATTATTATTATTATTATTATTATTATATACACAACCCTTTTTCTCTCTCTATACCACTCTCTCTCTCTCTCTAGCACACTCTCTCACACACACATTTAGATCCCATCACCACCTCCTACCTCTCAACACCATTAACCAACCACAAGCACCCTTAACCCACCTGCCACCACCACCACAATCAACCTACCACCACCCACAACCCACCTGCCATCAATACACCTTCCATCACCGACCGTGCCCCACCCACACCATCTGTCACCGTCTTCCACCCATCACCACAACCACTTTGTCGCCACCTACCCCAACCCTAACCAAATACCCAACCACCATTGTCCACCAAATCGCCCAACCCACCTAAGCTTTCACTGCCAGCATCCACCCTCACTCCGGCCACCACCCACCCCACCTCAGTCTACACCGCCACCACCCACCCTACCTCGGCCCTCACCGCCACCACCCACCCTCTATCCGGCCACCAAAACCCAGCCTCTCCCCTCCTCTCTTAAACCACAATCAGAATCCTAACCTTAGCCACAATGGAATAGATCTATCTCTTGGTGGATACAATGAACATAGGCGAAGAGCAAACATGATTCGATGAAGATGAACCAGAATTGAACCTAAATCTGGTGAAAATAGACAGATTAGAAACTGAATTTGAGATTGAATCCGATATACCACTTGTTTCTGATTTTAGAATTTGATTCATGAGCTTACACCTACTTTTGAATATGCGAATTTGAACAAGACTTGAATCACCGACAATTTGAGCTTATATATGAAGCTGATGGTGACCTGCTTGAATATGTTCATCAAATTAACTACGGTTATCACCGTCACCGCGTGGCGGCGAACTTCTTTTGTTATTTAGTCTATGTTTACATGTGTTTTGAAATCAGTACGAGTGCGTTGCGCGCAGAACCACTGACAAGCATAAAAAGAAAATATATAAAAAACACTAAAAGATAACCGAAAGAAAATCAACCAAAAAAGTTGTATGGTAATGATTTGTATGAAACCCGTGGTTAGAGACAAGAAATTGGTATTGGGTATTTCCCGAACCGAAAGATCCTAAGTACCAATTCGTTACAGACTTTTGGCGTTCCTGGTACCGGTTCGCTACCAATTTTTACCTTCATATACTAGTATCGTAACCAGTATTTTCCGTTCCAGTACCAATTCAGTATCGGTTGGTACTGAGCTCATCTCTACCCCTGAAACTCAATCAATCAATCAATCATACCCAGTAAAATCCCACAAATAGAAAAGCTATTGGTAGGGTCTGGGGAGGGTGGGATGTAGGCACACCTTACCTCTACCCCTAGGGATAGAGAGGCTGCTTCCAAATGAGACCCTAGGCTCCAAAACACCCAGGAAAGAAATAAATAGAACATGAGGTGTGTGTGTGTGTGCGTATGAAACTACCAATATAACATGAGTGGTGAAAGAGTGCATGGTAAACGAGACAAATATAACACAAACAGCCTATACAAATAGATACATATCTACGACCATACACTACACCTAAAAACACAATTGTACCATCTCCTAGAAATCCTTAACCCTAATCCTACGTTTCCACGAGCTCCTATCATGGACCATGTTCTCAGAGAGGTGCAATTTTTGCAAATCCTGCCTAATCCGCTTATCCCAAGTAATTTTGGGTCTGCCTCTACTCCTCCTCCCCTCCACCTCGAGAGTTTCAACCACTCTAACTGGCTCTACCGTCTGCCTCCTATTCACATGCCCAAACTATCTCAATCTTCCCTCCTTAATCTTATCTGATATACTAGTTATTTCTAACCTCTCCCTAAAAACATCATTTCTTATCCGGTCTAACTTTGTGTGCTCACACATCCATCTTAGCATTCTCATATTTGCCACCACCATCTTGCGTGCTTGTACTTCCTTAATGGCCAACAGTCGGTTCCGTATAACATAGAAGGTCTAATTGCAACCCTATAAAATTTCCCTTTCAATTTTGTTGGGAACCTCCTATCGCACAATACCCCAGTGGCAGCTCTCCACCTACACCATCCAACCTGGATGCGGTGGGCAACGTCACTATCTATCTCCCCAACCCTCTAAACAAACGATCCTAGATACTTGAACTTATTGACATGCGAAACCACTTACCCGTCAATGGTGATCTGAATGTCCCCATCGTTGTCTACTCCACTAATGTCACAATACAGGTACTCAGTCTTAGATTGACTAATCCTTAAACCTCTGCCCTCTAAAGCTGCTCGCCACTCTTCTAACCTCGCATTCAGGCTTTGTTTACTATCTGCAACTAACACAATATCATCTGCGAAAAGCAGGCACCACGGCAGAGCCTCCTGAATTAACTTTGTCAACTCATCTAGGATAACTGCAAATAGAAAAGGGCTCAAAGCAGACCCTTGGTGAAGTCCTACCTCCACCGGGAAAGAATCAGTATCCCCTACAGGCGCTCGGACAGTAGTCTCAGTCCTAACATACATATCCCTAATTAAGTCTATATACTTCCGAGAAACCCCTCTACTCTCCAAACTATCCCAAATCAGTCGACGTGGCACACTGTCATAGGCCTTTTCAAGATCAATGAACACCATGTGTAGGTCCCGTTTCTTCTCCCTATACTTCTCCATCAATCTAAGAAATCATTAAAAGGTGAAGAAAATAAATAAAAAAAAGGTGTACGATACCGTTGTTGTTCGTACGGTACCCGTGATCACGGATTAGCAAATGATACTGGATACCAGTACCGAATTTTCCGAACTAAAATATTTTCAAAATCAACTTGGTACCAACTTTTGGCGTTTTCTGTACCTAGTGCTACTTTTTTACCTTCATGTACCGACGAATCGGACCATACTGGTATTTTCGATACCAGTACCGGTTGATACCAAACTTATCCAACTTAGAAAGTTAGGAAATAATTATTATTATATTATTTAAAATACTATTCATTAGCTTCTATAATATATATATATATATATACTAGGTTATATACCCGTGAGCTTCACGGATTATGGGTTGTTTTAAAAAAATAATTATATTTGACAAAAGAATTTTTTTATATGATTTCTTATAAGTGGATAACCATTCATGTTTGGCAAACATTACAAAAAAAAATGTACAAAAGATTGAATGGATTTGACACGGGATCCGAGTATATGTGGGTCAGTTTTTTTGTTTGGATGATCCAACTTTTACTCCAATGTCAATTTTATAATTCATAAGTCTGTAATAATAAGTGAATTAACTAAAAACAATATAGAACTATTAGATACTCGTGTATTATATATGGGTTGAATACATATCCAAAAGTATTGCCACATGATATAGTTGTAAAAAAAAAAATACACAAAAAGACAAAAAACTTCAAAAACAAAAGAAGAAAAAAAGAAAAAAAGTTAATGTTGCCAAACCACATTATCATTTGATATACATAATAAATTGGTAAGGAAGGAGCAATTGTTTTAAAAAATTCATTGAAACTACAAAACGTAATAGGGAGAACTCGGTACCGACCGGTACTGAACTGGTACCGATACCGGTACCAAAAATCCCTAAAAGTGGGTACCGGTACCGAATCTACCCGGTACGATACATATGTGTAGAATGTTTCGTGAACCACGAATATGCTTTGGTTTGCCAAGTATACAGACATACACTTGAAACGCTAACACCCGACTAAAACATTAATAGATTCACAACATTTCAATTCAAAATACTTGTCCTATGCACCTAGCCCAAATATCTTCACCAATGTGTTTTTTCTAGTCAATACTTCCCGGAGAACACCCTAAAAGAGTGAACATCAATTTTACAATTAATTACCATACATAAATTACTCGGAGCGAGATACCTAGAAGTCCCAACTACATTGTTGTCACCCAGGAATGCCAAACCCGTGTTACAACCCCAAAAGATCTTACATGCAATGGTCCAGGTCAAACAAATAAGTTTAGTTTTCTACCCATATGACCTGTTACCTATTTGAATGTACAACCTATAAAATCATTCCGCTTGTAGTAAGATTTAGTTTTCATTGTGATTCAATTCAGATTCAATTCAAATGTGGAGCAGCTCTATTTAGGCATATGAAATACTACCACTTGACATTTTGTGAAGTCTGAATCCACCATCTTAATTTCCGTACGAATAGTTGGGCCATAGATCATTAATGTAACTCAAAATTGAATTTGCGTATTCTATACCAATTTTTATGAAAACATATATTTCCTCATTTCTCTGTTGATGATGACTACGGTAAACATGATATGTTAAAGTAAAACTTTGACATAGAAATGCATTCTCTCACGTTGTCACATTGAAAAATATAAACTTATGTCTCACATATTGATAATCACTGTTAAGAAGCATGGCTTGAGCTTCTCCCATACACTTTTTTGAACGACCAACAAATGAGTATATAAGTGAACAAAAAAGATACAACCAGCGCGAAGCTCGTCCGAAACCAAAATAGAGTACAACGGTACCCCAAGTAAATCATCTAATCTAACTGCACCACTTCAAAAAAACTAAACATGAAACGCCTGACACTGATAGAAAAATATAATGGTCAATTTTATATATGGTTTCATCTAAGCAGCGTTGACGGTGCGGTTCAAGTAGACACAATATCTAAATTCTTGAAACACCAAGTCTCAACTCTAAGGGGGAATCGATGCAGGGAATTTTGCTTGATTCGGTTTATATCGGCGCCTTTACTGAGTCAAACTTGCAAGTAAATGAGTATATTGAGGAATCTAGAAGAAAGAGATTACATATTATCATGATGAATTTCAAGAGCTTTCTTGATATCCATCTTGCAAGATATTTAATCTATTTTGAACCCAAATGACACCTCATTATACTCTTTCTTCACAGACACAGTTCCATTAGGAGTTCCCCACTCAGTTTCACTAAAACTAACAACAAAAGCATCCATATGTTAATCAGTTTTAAATAATATAACAATAGCAAAATGACCAAACCAAATCCGCCCAGATTCAGATGTTAGGACCTTGGTTTTAAAATGCGTGCGTAATGCGTGCTGCGCTAATGACAGCGCTCACCACAACTGATGTGTTGCGTTTACGTGATGTGATAATATTGTGCGCATTTCGCATAATGCGCTTTGATGCACGCAACATTGTTTCTTATGTTTTTTTTTCTAGATTTTATGAACTGGGTTACATTTTTTTCAATATTTAATATCTTAGTATGCTTGAATTGAACCAAAAAGCACAACTCTCATCTTCTTATACGTCATTTGTTTTACTTTAAGTATGTTTTTATACTTTTTATGTATAAATAAATTTTTAAATATCTTTTTTTATAAAGAGCGCATCGTGATGCGCTCGCATTGCGCATCACACATCACGCATCAAATTTTTGGACCAAACGCATCGGAGCGCATCACGCAATATACAACCAAGGTTAGGACTGTGCTTTTTAGGCTCGGATCCAAGTTTTGTGCATGTATATTTCAACCCAATTATCTTAAACATCTCAAATAAAATATATAGCTAAAGGGAAACATATCAAAGAGGTTAAAAGACACCAAAAGTACTGTTTTAATGCATAAAGCCTCTTAAATAGCATTATCAAACGATTTAACTTTAAATTTAATTTCAATAATATTGTTTATATAGCTACAACTAACCATTACTTATTTTAAAAAAAAAATGGGCAAAAATAGTATTTTGTGTGTCCACCCAAATGACCCATACTAAAATTTTAAACAGAGTAAAAGTCATCCAAATGACCCGTCAAGTGATCGGGTACTTTAACGTTAAATCGTCTAAAAAATGTGTTTCTCTTAAATATAAACAAAATCAAAAGAAGTGTTAAATAAAAAGGTTAAACTGTTTTGAGTTAACAACAAAAATTGAACTCAAACATCCCTTAAGATAAAACATATATTATAGCTAATTTGTAAAAGGCAGATCACGTTTTTACATATAATGCCACAGGATCACACAATCTTCTAAACAATTGGCATATTTAGGTAACTTCTAAATCTTCAAGTGGTTGTTGGGTGCAAATGTGCAATGTATTTCATTTTCATATTTTTGACATCTTAAGTAGACCTATTCTCAAATATAGTTTTGGACACACATAAATATAGATATTTTTCACCTTGAAGCGGGTCACCATATGAAATTTGTCCAAATTAAGTAGTCTCCTTTCCAGATGACAAAGGTTGTTGTCTTCCATTGAAACAACCTGACTCTTCGAAGTCAAAGTCAAAGTACAAGTCAAAGTCAAAGGAAGAAAAGATTGCTATTCAGATCTGTCATTTCTGACTTAATTATTGCTTGTACTCTTGAACCCGATAATCGATACTTTAGTTGACGCTATCTTATAATTTTCAATTTATTAAACATGTGAAGTAAAAGTGTGATAAACGTAACTAAATGATATTCTACTTAACGCTATTTCATCGCTATCGTATCGCAACTCAAGTCGCAGTTATTGGATATTGTTTTATGTGTGTATGTTATTATGTGCCCTACTTGTGTGTGCCTTACTTATATTTTGGGATGTTATTCGCAAACGCCATCGCAACTCTGTCGCAACGCAATCCCATCGCGAACGCGAAGTTACGGTTTACTTTAATGCATTTTATGAGTTATGTTATTTGTGTAACTAATGTGTAACACTATCGCATCGTTTACTCGCAACTCGTTAAACGCAACGCAACGCTCAACGCACGAAACAAAAGTGGGAAGCCAACTCGCACGCGCCGTCCGACCGGACGACCATTCGGTCGCATGGACATCCGACCGGATGACAATCCGATCGGATGGCCATCCGATCGAAGGGCCGTCCGACAAATCCACCCTACACCGCCTCTTCTCCTCTCCCACTATAAATACCCCTCCTGTCACATCACTGTTCATTGATGTGACAGCTCCCTCCGACCCGTGCACTCTCAGCCTATTTTCTCTCGATTCCTCGCGATTCTTGTAAGTTTTCACTCTAAATCTTGTACTTTCTTCATCACTACACACCTTCTCACCATTTTCTCCATCAAATCACAACTTTTCACCGTGAAATCATCGGATTCAAGGCTGTTCTAGGGTGACGTCATCATGGAGTTCTTATGAACATTAAAGTGTGACCTCATCTCATCATAAACGGTTCGGATCTGATGGATTTCTACACGTTTTTACACAAATTTAAGCTAAATCTAAACACTTAACAACAGTTTTAAACTTTTCTTCAACAATCCTTCACTTTCTACTCAAAACCGTTAGAATCTGGACTCGTTCGGGTTCTCTACTCATTCTCTAGTGGAGAACCGATCTGGGAATGGATTTCTATCAAAGAGATGACCGATCCACGGGTTGTATATGAAACTCCGTCAAGAACAGTTAGATCTGATCAAACGGGGTGATTCCCATCCGATCGGACGAGTTGGGCTTGATGAGATTCCCGTTGTTTAGCACGTTGTCACACCGTCTCTGTCAAACCGCAAACTTTCTAAACTTAACTGATTTTCCAAGTTTTCAAACAAACTTATCACTCAAACAAATAGCCGTCCAACCGGATGACCATCCGATCGAACGACTATTCGACCAGGTGACCTGTCATTTCAACACTTAAACAATTTCAACACTTCAAAGTATAACAGCCTTCAAACGAATCATCATCCGAGCGAACGACCATCCGTCCGGATGACCATCAGACCGGATGACCTGATGTATAGAAACACCTCACATTTTTCTAAATGCTACAATGAAAACTTCAAAGTTCAAACACTTCGCAAAACACTTAATCAGTCGAATGACCCTCCGAGGTCATCCGATCGGATCACCATCCGTCCCTCATCTCACTCAGTACGCTGTTTTACACGCTGTTCAACGCTTATACTGTCGTACTGTGATCAGGCTAACTCTCTAGTGCTCCCTTCAATCCAAGACTGTGTTTATTTACTAAACACGATATGTGAGTATACTCGATCCCTTTTTGCTTAACAAAATTTTAGGGTGTTACATACGTTACCTATATCAAATCACATCAACCCACAATGCAAACACTTTTATACTCTAACCGCTCTCACATGTTATACGTGTTATTCGATGAATGCTTGTATGTTATGTTTATACAGTGATTGTTTCCTGACACCATAGCAACGATAGTACTATAGGTTGGACTCAGCACCTGTCGTTGACAAGGGTTGTTAAGGGTATTACTTCATGTGTCACAGTGGTGATATGTGTTGCGCATTCTACAACTCGCAGTCAAGTCTGTGCATATTTCATTGTCGATAGCTTATTTGCTTCACATTTCAACGTGTTACATGCTGGTTATGCGTAAATCGCTTTCGCTACTATATGCTATTAAACTTGTGTGCTCACCTTTACACTCTGTGTATTGACTTTATTTTAACGTATGTAATAGGTGTTTAGGATGTTATGCTATGCTTGCTATTATAGAATCAAGTTAGGAGGTCTAGAAACATCACATTCAAATCTGAGTTGTCTGAACAATTTAATTGTCTTTGAGAAACTGTGTCTGTAATAACTGTTTTACTTTATATGTTATGGTATGGGACATGACGTTAAGTATTTGGTAATTATAGTTGTTATGGATTCTCCTAGACAATCTGTTTAGCTTAGTGTCGTGCCCCGATGTTTCCGCCATCGGTTGGGGTGTGACAGATTGGTATCAGAGCCATAACTATAGGGAATTAGGCAAGACTCGACCTAGTCCGGTTCGATGTCTTAGAATTGACCTAGTATATAGTATAAGAACCAACAGACCGCCTTGTGCAAACCCGATAGGGGTTACGTACAAGCTTACCCGATACTCTCTCTCTCGGACACGCGAAGACCACACAGCTTTTCCTAAAGCTAACACGGCGCTACACGCTTTTCGAAAAATACTCGCACAACACAAATGAGCGATTTTGTCAAGATTAGGTGTGAAAGCCAAGAACTCTTGACAGAATTGCTCGATCTTATAACAACCCTCCTGAATTTTTCTGACGCCCTAATATATATATTAAAATACCCCTATATGTCTTAAAATACACCCCATATGTGAAAACCGAGCCCAAAATATGAAATATCATTAAAAATAAAATAAAAACAAATTTTTTATGTCGCTCGCGTGCCGCGTAGATCTCTTAAAGATCTTACGCGGGGCGCGACAGCTCCAAGGCGGGGCGACACCCGGTGCCGACACGTGTCACGATCGTGTCGAAGCTACGTGTCAAGTCAGTAAGGCTACAGCCTAGTCTAGGGAGCCTCGCGGGCCGCGTAGCCCGAGGTCTCACCTTACGCGGGCCGCGTAAAACCCAAAATCAGGCCCTATATTAGAGGGCATCGGGCCTTCAGTTTTCGTCGCTCAATTCTTCGATCTCTCTCTCAATTTCTGAATAGATAACATAATTTCTGGGCATAATACCCCCTAATTAACGAAGTTCTGCCCCGTTGTAAGTATTATAACCCCGGTTATATATTAGATACGCTGCCCGATTGATCCAGGGTTTCGTAACGACTGTCGTGGTTCTGCCCGACGTAGTTATTGGAATGCCGTCTCGGGGAGGGTATCGTTAATATAAATAAAGGGTTATTATACTAACATATGTACATTTGTGTAAATTATAGATAAATCACCAGGAAACCTTAGAAGAAATCTAAGACAGCAATGTGAGTAATCCTTCTTTTTGTGTAAACCTTTTTGTGAGTAATCTCCTTTTTATAAATTGTTTTTACAAAACCTTAAATGTTTTACAATGTGATTAAGCAGTGATTGAGTCTTTGTAGTTCTTCAATTACTGCTGGTATGTTGGGGTTTTGTATACAAAATGTGGAACACGTTACCATTGGACAACGAGATAGCCAATGTGTAATATGACCCACCAGTCAGGATTAACAATACTGAATGAGTAATTGTGTAGAAATAAACAATGTGATAGCTCTCAATACTGTGTTAATTGATAAAACTCTTCTTAATTAAACTGGGATTCACTCACCAGTATTTCCCACTGACAAATGTTTTTAAAACGCGTATCAGGTAACAAAATGTAAAAGTCAATTAGAAGAAAGCTAGTTGGAGAGCACTGACAGCTTGGAAAAAATGTGGCTATAAAAGTTACCTAAAAGACGATGTTTTAAATTCAATAAAATAGGGTTTATCCCTATAAACATGTTGTAATAAGAAACTTGGGTTTTACCCATGTGGTTATTAATATAAAATATGGTGTTTCTACTTTGATAAAATATTTCCTAACTACGGTCCTGATGAAATTTCCGCTGCCAAAATGATAAACAAATGATACCACCACAACTGGTTTGGCGGCCGCCCGTCCCCGGGACAGATAGGGGGCGGGGGTTGTGAATTCGGCCACAGAAGTGTTCTGCTGACATCAAGATATTATTTAAAGTGTTTGGAAATAAATTACGGAAATATGTGCATATTTGTATGTTATTGTTATGTGTTATTTGACTATTTGTTAGTTTACAGTATTAGTGATCAAGGACCCTCAGACGTGTATCGTCAGTTGTCCGATTCACCTAGGAGTGAAGGTACTTCTTCCCAGCCTGCCCTCTCTGGGTATTCAGCTGATCAGGAAGAAGGGATGTTTGTCTTTAAGGCTCAGTTTGAAGAGCCATTCCCTCAGAAAAACAGAGGATGGTTCAGTAAGGGAGCATTCGAGCGTAGGAAAAGAATGCGAAAGTTGCAACAGCAAAGAGTCCTAGCAGCCGCTAAGCGAGAGTCAGATGCCCATACACAAGATATGCTTTATAGGAGCTTAGCCAATTTTCATATCCTAGCAACAACTGCTGCCGACCCAAATCTGGAACAACTAGTAGCCCCACAACCCTTACCTTTGTTCCCCACTCAGCCGATGGAGATAGAAAACAACCTCGAAAATCAAGTAGAAATGCATGATTTCAACCCTGAGGAGATACCTAGGATACCAGCCCCTAATCCCTTAGACCCAGATTATGATCCATGGTTCGATGATCATAGGGATAATGTGCCACGCTATCACCTAAACGACGGAATCATGCCAAACTTAGCAGCCTATCCAGGTCTGGACCCTCTAGATCCCTACTATGACAACGATGAATATATTAAGGAGATCTTAGAGAATCCGTACCCTCAGGAGAATCCCATGCCCCAGTACCCAGACCTAGTACCAGCACATGCACCCCCAATGAGTGCAGAAAATGTGCATAAGCTCCGAACTTTTGGAGAAGAGATCTTAGAGAGTAGTGAGAGGATGAGGCAGGTAGGAGAGCGACTCGTCTGGAAATATAACGAGCGCAATATGGATTACTGGATGAATCTCGACCAGTGAAGGTGATGGTGGAAATGGTAATAACAATAATAATATAATAATATATATAATATGTTTGAAAAAAAATATAATAATAATAATAATTATTATAATAATAATAATAATATATGTTGAAGTATAGACCACTTTGTGGTTAGCGATGCATAGTAGTATTGTAATTTCCAAATTTCAGTATTAGTTTGTAGATGTATAATAGATAAGAAAGAGTAAAGTCGCAATGCTCAACGTTTTTTATCAAGATGCGTGTCATGTGATTGATCGTATTAAGATATTATCTTGTGATATTAATATGTGGTAAATGTTTAATATTCAGATGGCCGACCAAGTGAATCAAGAGAATCCAGATAATAACCCGGAAAACCAGAATAACGATAACAAGAGTAACAATAACCCGGATAACGGAAACCCAAACAACAACAATAATGGAAACCAAGTGGACAACAGTGCCATCCAACACGTAGTGGCACAAGGAATAATAGATGCGATGCCATATATTATTCAAACGGTTAGGGAAGCAGAAAATAAAAGTAAACATGATAGCAAGCGACCCACTGAACCTGAACACAGTGTGAACAATGGACCCGTACTTCAAGTGCCCATTCCCAAAAGAAGAAGAACCGTGTCTTACGGTTGTTCTTACAAAGAATTCTGGTCTTGTAAACCAATGGAATATTTGGCCAATGAAGGGGCCGTTGCATCTCTACGCTGGATAAAAAAGACTGGGCCAGTCTTAAGAATAAGTAAATGTGCGGAAGAGGACAAGATAATGTTTGCTTCCAATCTGTTTAAAAATTCAGTCTTAGAATGGTGGAACACTATCCTTCAGTCTAGAGGAAGTGATAGAGTTTACAATATGGAAATGGGAAGAATTTAAGAACATGGTAGAAAGGAAATTATGCCCTCCCAATGAAAAAGAACAAATAGCAAACAAGTTCTTAAATCTTAGGATGACTGGTGTGGATAGTAAGGGATACACTAAGTTATTCTTTGAATATGCTAGAATAGTGCCAACCCTTGCTTCACCTGAACCAGTATTAATCTCCCGTTACATCTGGGGATTAATTGGGGAGATAAGACATGTAGTCAAGGCAGCTAGACCCCAAACCATAGAAGAAGCTGTAGAACTAGCCAATACCTTGACAGATGAATTAGTCCGTACACGAGAAGAGGATCAAAGGAGGAACCTAACCCAGAAGCTTACACAAGAATTCCGTTCTGGAAATTCTAACCATGGAAAAAATGTAGGCTCTACCTCTACACCCTACTGTAAGTATTGCAAAAGGAAGCATTCAGGAAAATGCTCCATATACTGTAACTTCTGCAAAATATCGGGATACAAGGAGGAAGATTGCAAGAAAAAGATTAGCAACAGGATATGTTACAACTGCGGAGAACAAGGTCATATCAAGCCTAACTGTCCAAAGCTAGCTCCAACTACGAACACCAAGAATACTAAAAATGCTAGAGCATTTGTTCTGACTACTTAAGAAGCAAAGATGATCCCGGATGTGATCACCGGTACGTTTTTAGTTAATGATGTTTTTGCTAAAGTATTATTTGACTCTGGTGCGAACCAAAGTTTTATTAATACTTCATTTTGCAAACTTCTAAATCAATCATTAACTAAACTTCCACAAGAATGTCTAGTAGAGACAGCAAATGGGGAAACCATTATGATTTCTGAAATCTTGCAGAGAGCAAGAATAGAAATTCTAAATCAAAAATTTATTGCAAACCTTTACCCCATGAATCTGGCAGGATTTGATGTTGTATTAGGAATAGATTGGTTAATAACCAATAAAGCCAGTATTTTGTGTGATCAAAAGTCAATCCAAGTAAATTCACCAAGGGGTGAAAAGATCACGATTAAAGGAAATAAAACCTCTAGATCCACAAAATTCATCTCTTTGATGAAAACAGCAAGTTACATAAGAAAAGGATCATTAGTGTATTTGATTTCCTTAATCACTAACACTTAAGGAAAAGAATTAAAGGATATTCCAGTAGTATCCCAGTTTTCAGATGTATTTCCAGAAGAGCTACCAGGGCAACCTCCAGATAGGGAAGTTGAATTAAGAATCCATTTGATACTAGGAACCGCACCAATTGCCAAAACACCTTACCGTTTGGCACCCGCCGAAATGCAGGAACTGAAGAAACAGTTAGACGAATTATTAGAGAAAGGATTCATACAGCCAAGTTCATCCCCATGGGGAGCGCCAATCTTATTCGTTAAAAAGAAGGACGGATCAATGCGTATGTGCATTGACTACCATGAATTGAACAAAGTCACGATTAAGAATCGATGTCCATTACCAAGAATCGATGACCTGTTTGATCAATTGCAAGGAGCACGATTTTTTCTCAAAAATCGATTTAAGGTCAGGATATCATCAATTAAAGGTACATAAATAGGACATTCCAAAGACCACCTTCAGAACGAGGTATGGTCATTATGAATTTATTGTCATGCCATTTGGTTTAACCAATGCCCCAGCTGCATTCATGGACATGATGAACCAAATATGTAAGCCATATTTGGATAAATTCATAATTGTCTTTATAGATGATATCAGCAGCAGCAGGACGTAGTGTGGTAGTTCGGTTCCAGGTCAGTTCCAGTTCGAAACTCATCTACTCTAAGAGTAAAGAGGATCATGCGAAGCATTTGCACGCACTTCTAAGTTTATTAAGAAAAGAAAAGCTTTATGCTAAATTTTCGAAGTGTGAGTTTTGGTTAGAACAGGTACAATTTCTCGGAAACCTAGTTAATCATGAAGGAATTCATGTAGATCCCACCAAGATCAAGGTGATAACCAAGTTGAAAACCCCTGAGTCACCAACCGAGGTTAGAAGTTTCTTAGGATTGGCCGATTATTATAGAAGATTTATTCGAGATTTTTCTAGAATAGCCATTCCCTTAACTAAGTTAACCTGTAAATCCGTTAAGTTTGAATGGGGACCAAAACAAGAAGAAGCCTTTAGTATCCTTAAGCAAAGTTTAACCCATGCACCCATACTAGCGTTACTGGAAGGAACTGAAGATTTTGTAATCTATTGTGACGCTTCTAAATTAGTTTATGGATGTGTGTTAATGCAACGTCAAAAGGTTATAGCTTACACTTCTAGACAGCTTAAGAATCATGAAGAGAATTATTCAACTCATGATTTAGAATTAGGAGCCATAATTTTCACCCTTAAGATTTGGAGACATTACCTATATGGTAGTAAGTTTACCATTTTCACAGACCATAAGAGTTTAAGGTATGTCTTCAGACAAAAGGAATTAAATATGAGTCAAAGACACTGGATGGAAATGCTTAGTGATTATGATTGTGATATCCAGCATCATGCAGGAAAATCAAATGTAGTTGTTGATGCGTTAAGCCGAAAGTATTATGAAAAGCCAAAAAGAGCACGTTCACTTAAATTAAATCTGCAAGTAGATTTAAATGAACAGATTAAAAAGGCACAAGAATCAGTAATCAAGGATAATACTGAGAAGTTAAAAGGAATAATTATGGAATTAGAACAAGGAACAGATGGAATTTGGAGATTCCATAAGAAAAGGATGTGGATACCTAAATTAGGAAACCTACGCCACCGTATTTTAGAAGAAGCCCATAAGTCTAGGTATACGATGCATCCTGGAAGTGATAAAATGTATCAAGGCTTAAGAAATAATTTTTGGTGGATAGGAATGAAAAAGGATATAGCAGCATATGTTGCAAAGTGTTTAACATGTTCACAAGTCAAAGCTAAACATCAGAAACCTTCAGGTTTACTGCAACAGTTAGAAATGCCAGTATGGAAATGGGAATTGATAACAATGGATTTTGTAATGATACAATCTGGGTGATTGTAGACAGGCTAACTAAGTCAGCTCATTTCCTACCAATGAAGGAAACTTTCAGTATGGAACAGTTAGCTAAATTGTTTGTAAATGAAGTAGTTTCATTACATGGAATTCCTCTATCAATTGTTTCTAACAGAGATAGTCATTTTACCTCTCATTTTTGGATAAGTTTCCAAAAATCAATGGGAACCAAGTTAAATCTAAGCACAGCCTATCATCCTCAAACGGACGGACAAAGCGAAAGAACCATTTATACACTAGAAGACATGCTTAGAGCTTGTGTAATTGATTTCGGAGGTAATTGGGACGATCACTTACCATTGATAGAATTTTCTTATAATAACAGTTAATACACAAGTATCAATGCTGCACCATTCGAAGCACTTTTTGGACGAAAGTGCCGAACTCTAGTCTGTTGGGCCGAAATTGAAGAAAAGCAACTATCTGGACCTGAGATAGTGCAAGAAACGACTGACAAAATCATTTAAGTCAAGGAACGACTTAAAGCAGCACGTGATCGACAAAAGAGTTATGCTGATAACAGACGAAAGCTGTTGGAATTTCAAGTAGGAGATAAAGTGTTAATAAAAGTCTCTCCTTGGAAAGGAGTGGTAAGATTCATCAAAAGGGGAAAGCTAAGCCCCAGGTATGTTGGACCTTTTTGAGATTATTAGAAGAATAGGACCTGTAGCCTATCAGCTACAACTGCCAGAGGAAATGGCAGGAATACATGATGTATTTCATGTATCTAATCTCAAGAAATGCTTAGCCGATGAATCACTGGTAGTACCTCTTAAGGATATAGAGGTAAATGAACAGTTAAAATTTGTAGAAAGACCTCTACAGATTGAAGATAGGAAAGTCAAGAACCTCAAGCATAAGAGATTAGTTCTGGTCAAAGTGAAGTGGGACTCCAAAAGAGGACCAGAATACACATGGGAGCTTGAATCAGAAATGCAAAGGAAATATCCACACTTATTTCAGTAGACCTCGAGGACGAGCTCTAAAACAAGGTGGGGAGGATATAACAACCCTCCTGAATTTTTCTGACGCCCTAATAAATATTAAAATACCCCTATATGTCTTAAAATACACCTCGTATGTGAAAACCGAGCCCAAAATATGAAATATCATTAAAAATAAAATAAAAACAAAATTTTTATGTCGCTCGCGGGCGGCGTAGATCTCTTAAAGATCTTACGCAGGGTGCGACAGCTCCAAGGCGGGGCGACACCCGGTGCCGACACGTGTCACGATCGTGTCAAAGCTACGTGTCAAGTCAGCAAGGCTACGACCTAGTCTAGGGAGCCTCGCGGGCCGTGTAGCCCGAGGTCTCCCCTTACGCGGGACACGTGAAATCCAAAATCAGGCCCTATATAAGAAGGCATCGGGCCTTCAGTTTTCGTCGCTCAATTCTTCGATCTCTCTCTCTCTCTCAATTTCTAAATAGATAACATAATTTCCGGGCATAATACCCCCTAATTAACGAAGTTCTGCCCCGTTGTAAGTATTATAACCCCGGTTACGTATTACATACGCTGCCTGATTGATCTAGGGTTCCGTAACGACTGTCGTGGTTCTGCCCGACGTAGTTGTTGGAATGTCGTCTCGGGGAGGGTATCGTTAATATAAATAAAGGGTTATTATACTAACATATGTACATTGGTGTAAATTTTAGATAAATCACCAGGAAACCTTAGAAGAAATCTAAGACAACAATGTGAGCAATCCTTCTTTTTGTGTAAACCTTTTTGTGAGTAATCTCCTTTTTATAAATTGTTTTTACAAAACCTTAAATGTTTTACAATGTGATTAAGTAGTGATTGAGTCTTTGTAGTTCTTCAATTACTACCGGTATGTTGGGGATTTGTATACAAAATGTGGAACACGTTACCATTGGATAACGAGATAGCCAATGTGTAATATGACCCACCAGTCAGGATTGACAATACTGAATGAGTAATTGTGTAGAAATAAACAATGTGATAGCTCTCAATACTGTGTTAATTGACAAAACTCTTCTTGATTAAACTAGGATTCACTCACTAGTATTTCTCACTGATAAATTTTTTTAAAACGCGTTTCAGGTAACAAAATGTAAAAGCCAATTAGAAGAAAGCCAGCTGGAGAGCAGTGACGGCTTGGAAAAAATGTGGCTATAAAAGTTACCTAAATGACGATGTTTTAAATTCAATAAAATAGGGTTTATCCCTATAAACATGTTGTAATAAGAAACTTGGGTTTTACCCATGTGGTTATTAATATAAAACATGGTGGTTTTACTCTGATAAAACATTTCCTAACTACGGTCCTGGTGAAATTTCCGCTGCTAAAATGATAAACAAATGATACCACCACAACTGGTTTCGCGGCCGCCCGTTCCCTGGACAGATAGGGGGCGGGGGTTGTGACAGATCTACACGCATTTTTACTATAAAACACGAGAATATGAGTTGAGTCAGGAGTGAAATCCATATCCCGACGAGATTCCCCATCTCTATCTCGTGGTTTACCACATAAACTGGAACAAGGTTGTTAAGTTAGGGGTGAAACCCGCATCTTGATGACTTATTCCACTCAATATTATTGTTTTACAAAACTCTCACCAAGGTCTCGATGAGTTCCAATGACTCGAGTCACGTAAAGGCCAAAAGGATGCATGCCGTTCGCCCGGATTGAGGCGAGAACGCGGTCTAGAAGGCCAAAGCATGTACTTGAAGTCCTTGAGAATAGTAGAATCACTTTGGGTAGTCAATGTCTAGCCCGCCCGAGACATTCTATTTTCAAGCCGCAATCGCTAATTTTATGAGCTAATGATTTTATGAGTCTTAGGTGGTATATGTTTATTTTTGTTGCCGTTTTGAGATATAGAGTGCTGTGCTCTATACTGATGGTTTCGATTTAACGCTTCTTGCTCCGCAAACACACACACGCGTTACAACATGCTAACAAATTGCACGCTATGTTACTCACTTATGTTACTCGCTACTCGCACTCGCTACTCTCGGTCGCGTTTCGTAGCCTTGAATGATAGGTGAATACGTGCAAAATATAGTTGAGTACGTGCTTCTGTGCTCTACGTGCCTATGTGCTTATGTGCCTATGTGCTTATGTTCCTATGTGGACTGTTTGCCTACATGATTATGTGTCTATGTGTAGACAAGTTCCTGATGCTTTATTTAGTAGTAATAAGTATGTTGTGTGGAGAGAGTCTATTGTGTCGTCTGAATCCTATGATGATGTCTGTTGCAGACAATGTCGTCATTTAGATCGCATACCTCTCGCGCTACCCGCCGCAACCACGCTGACAAACGCATTGCATCGCTAGTCGCCAAGGAAATGGCCAAGGTTATTCCGCAAATCGTCAGCGAAACTAACGAAGTCCCTAGCAAATCATCTGAGGAATCAAAGACAGACTCGCCCCGCGCTACTTTTAACTTTAAGCAATTTAAAGCTTGTGGACCCAAAGACTTCACTGGGGAAGATGGGCCGAGCGCAATGTTTTAGTGGTTTGACTCAATTGAAGTCACTCTATACCAAAGCGGATGTCCTGACAACCTCCGCACTGTTAACGCAACTGGCTTTTTTCAGTCCACGGCTCTGGACTGGTGGACTGCCGAAAGAAACAAGCGAGGTAACGACGCAGCCTATGGGCTCTCTTGGGAGGAATTGAAGGAAATTATGATGAACGAATTTTGCCATCCGCATGAGCTCCAGAAGCTGGAGGACGAGTTTTGGAACATTAAGCAAGAAGATGGCGACAATGTTGGTCTTACTGCTTGCTTTAAACAGCTTAGCATCATTTGCCCTGGCCTAGTCTCTACTCCCGACATCACAATCAAGAAGTATATCCGCGCTTTACCTGATTGTGTTGTTGATTTCATGCAAGCCGCCAAGACCACTACCATCGAAGAGACTTACCAACTCGCTGCAGAAATCAATGATAAGCGAGTTAAGGCTGGTTACTTCAAGAACACCACCAAAAGTTTCCATCAAGTCACTGCTTCTCCCACTCCCGAAGCCGCCGCACCACAAGGATCGAAGTCTTCACGCCGCAAGCGCAAGAACAACAACAACAACAACAAGAACTTTGCTATCAACGCCGCTCCTCTCAATGCTATCTCTGCTCAACCCCAGAACCAGAACCGCCAAGTATGTGACAACCCGAACTTTCGAGATTAGTAACGTTTCATCTTACGATCTTAACTCCTCGCTATTCAATTATAACATCGTTAAACTTAAACGTTTGACAACTCGGTTAAATAAATTATTAAAAATTATTGGGTCGCGTATATTTGTGCATTTTAATTGTACCTTGCAATAACACACGATACCATATCGGCCCAAACGGATCAATTGAGCCCAGCTAGTTCTTTGTGTGTATTGATTATTTCGGCCCAAGTTAGGTAGCCCAAGGTAGCTTGTAGATCGGTCCATTTGCTTTAGTTGTTCCCATTATTTAGGCTCTTGTACGTAAATCAATAAAACCAAAAATAACAAACCCTGCTTCCTCTCTCAAACGTGCGAACGGCAGACAACCCCCCCCCCCCAATCAAGGCGATCTTGTAGTCTCGCGACATCAGTCTATTTGTTCGAGCCCTGCTTGGTTAGTAGATTTATATTATGCTAAACTTTAGATTATTTGATTTTGTTGTGATGGTATGATCGTTCTGATTAGTACATATGAGTGCATGATGGTTGGATCTCGTATGTATCAACTGATTATCGAAGAGTATGTTAGTGGTTAATGATATAGGATTTATGTGTGTCATGATTTGATAACATGCTAATTGATCACCAAAACAGATTGATTGTTTATGTGTAATGTTCGGACGGATTGATGATTTATTAATGATTTGTTAGGGTATGGTTATTATATAATGAATTCTAAGAACTTGTCGTGGTATAATAATTTGTTAAGCATCATTATCACATAATGGATTACCAAATTGTGTTACTGTATGATGGTTATTGTTATGTGAATGACATAAGGAACAAGTGTGGGTTGAATAATAACTGCACATTCATAAATAAACCAAATAATGGACTGACCAAGTATGGTTGTTTCCATATTGAAATAATAACTTGGACTGGTAGGTGGGGAATCTTGGGCCTGCAACATGATTGGGTGCTAAACATGGGCCACGGGTTGGACAGAATAGTAATCTAGATGTGTAGTTAATTGGGCCGAATACACCAATTAGGAATGGATAACTGGGAAAATTTGGGTTACGGACTGGGCCGCAATGGTTGGATCAAAATGTCATTTAAGCTCACATTAGCTAACTGATGGTTGTGGTGTGAATGGTGAACTAGATTATGAAATTGTATGTGAGCAGGATGCGAGTATTTACAATATGTTGAGTAATGCTAGTGATTTAATGCATGTAACGGTTTAAATGACATGATTTGATAAATGCTTTTGTGAGACGTGGACATTGTTGATTGACTGATACAACTTGCACGACTTGTTTAATACTAGTGCACTGTTTGTGTAGCGTGTGTAAAGAACGTATGATATAAGTGAACTTGATTACTAAACTGAGTGTTCTGGTAAATCGTGATAGGACATATTTGACCGACTGTAAACAAGAAACTAATCTATACCGAGCAAACCAAGGTGAGTTCACATTCTTTATAAGGCATGGGATTCCCAGTGGTTGGGAATGGGTTAAAAAACTAAAACGGAACCTACATATTCTCCTTGGGTAGGATATGTACCTCCATCCTCCATGGGTATGATGCCAATAATAATCCTGCGTATTCTCCTTGGGTAGAATACGTACGTTCGTCCTCCTTGGGTAGGACAACAACCTTAAACTTACTAGACAAAACTCTATCATGAAGTCCCTCATTTTTATATCGACTTAATCGTCGGGCCAATGGCGAGCGGGTCATTAGATGATAGCGCTATTAGGGTTGACAAGCCTCACACCGTGCCGGTAGGACACGCGTGTACTAATGGATCTGGGCACTCATTCAATGATGATAGACATTGACTTAGGGCACAACTAACTTTCGTCAGTTGTCGATATGGTAACGGTCTAGTGGTTTACATGGGGAAGCCCCCGCTAGTTATGGATATGGTTTGGGAAACAAGGAAACTGGTTAACTTATGGTTTACAAATGAATTCATGGTTTTTGGAACAACTTTAAAACGGACAACCAACTGTGAACTCGCTCAACTTTGTTGTTGATTCGTTGTTACATGCCTTGCAGGTCTTTAAGTGCATATTGTTGGAACTTGCTGTCTGGGAGGCTGGAGTGGTCATGGGTCGAGTTACATGGAAACGCAACACAAGACTAATGGTTTTCACATGTGGTTTATAAATACTTAACGAATGAATTATGCTTCCGTTGTATACTGTGAATTATTTGTAACGTTGTAACACTTAATGTTAACAAATGAAAGTTTTATTTAAATATACCTATGAGTTCAATGTAATTGGTGGCTTGGATCCTGGTACGTCACACGCCCTGCGGTGATTCCGCGTGTGGTATTTTGGGGGTGTGACAGATTGGTATCAGAGCCATTGGTTTTGGTTTAAAAAAAAGGGAAAAACGTTTTTGTAAAACTAGACTATAACCGAACAGTTCAGAAAACGTGAATACGACCATGACACTCAGCTCCATATTGCAAGGTTCGTCTCTCGTATACTCATTGTACTGCATAACTAGTGAACACTTACATATGATATTGCATGTGATTGCACGTTTAGCACAACAGTATGAATTCATGTATTACTTGCATGTGTTATGTGACTGATAGGGTGGCATTTCCCTAAACCTTCATGACTTACGCTTTGTGATGCTCTTTGTTTGCTACTTAAGTTTGAGGAACCATTTGACATGAGTTAAGAGGAGCTGATATGAGCATGCAAATCACAATATTATTGTGGGTGCACACATAATAATAATGTGGGGTGCATGCGAGTCCCAGTGAGCCTTAACAAGTGGAAAAAGGGGTTCCGTTCCATTATTTGATCAATGTGAAACATAACAAACCTATAGGGGTTATAGTATTGATTGTCCCCTACTCGAACGTGAACTTTTCATTCCTCTATGGATCCTTTCGAATCTCGATGCTATCGAGTATTACCTGAACACCCATCTGAACACTTAGCGAACCGTGTAGAATGTTAGGTGCTTATACGAACGCCCCTGAGTTGGATGTTGCAACATCAATGATTGGTCTATACCTCTCACACTCCTCCTTGTTTGCTGGAACTCACTGTACTAACGTCTTAGACCCCGAAGTGCAATCACTTCTGCAACACTCTCGTCACATACCGGATATTACTCAAACAACTTGCAACATCGATGGACCGGAGGATGAGCGTAGTACTTTACCGACCTCAGTACCTCGACGACCCTGATTACCGGTAACGAGCACCAACGAATTGGCTTCAATCGAATCCTTACCCTTGTCAGCAACTCATGGGAGTCAACTCTTACGAATCAATCGGGACATAAGCAATGACAATCGACTAAACGTGGAGTGGGTAACTGCCAGCACAGTGAGTAGCGCCTTAGAACGTGGCACGGAATATGAAAGGATGTACCCTTTTGATGAAAGATCGTAGAGCTCCGTTTCAAACAGCAGCACCGGAGGCAACAGTCCCGACAACATCAAGGTACTTGAAATGGCGACCAACAGTATAGAAATGAAGGTGCCTATGACACGGAGTGGCTGTTGCTAAATCAAAACGACAACAACCAAGGAAAACGACGGCCGTACTGGAAATCCTCTAAACAAGTACAACCACACGGGAAATGATGCTCCTGGAGGGGCATTTAGGAATGGCGTGGGCGACGCCAGGATTGTAATAACATGGTAGCATACACGTTCTGGGTAATGAATCACTTCGTCTCTGTTTAATATAACCCTGATGTTTCTTGAAACCAAACCTGTTGTGGAATCAGCTGATGGCAAGACAATGGAAACCTCATATGATCGTTGGGATGCAAACTCGACCTTGTGGGACAAGTGTTCGACATCGACCTTTCTTCTGTTGTTCTTGATAGATGTACCCTGTGGAGGGAAGATTCTACGTATCCCTCTCCTAGTGGAGGATTGTTATCTGTTCTAACGCGTCAGAGTGGTGCGGAGGTTAGCATCAATTCGGCAGTGAAGGCCAGAAGTGTCCACGGAAGGACTACTCCGCTTTGTTAACAACCGTTACCGATATTAAGGCTAGGAAAAAGGAGGATCGAGGATCCGCCAAATTGTTCGTGATTCCTCTCGGTGTGCTACCGGGCCAATGGCGAGCGGGTCATTAGTTTATAGCGCTATTAGGGTTGACAAGCCTCACACCGTGCCGGTAGGACGGGCGTCTACTAATGGATCTGGGCACTCAGTCAATGATGATAGACATTGACTTAGGGCACAACTTACTTTCGTCAGTTGTCGATATGGTAACGGTCTAGTGGTTTACATGGGGAAGCCCCCACTGGTTATGGATATGGTTTGGGAAACAAGAAAACTGGTTAACTTATGGTTTACAAACGAATTCATGGTTTTTGGAACAACTTTAAAACGGACAACCAACTGTGAACTCGCTCAACTTTGTTGTTGATTCATTGTTACATGCCTTGCATGTCTTTAAGTGCATATTGTTGGAACTTGCTGTCTGGGAGGCTGGAGTGGTCATGGGTTGAGTTACATGGAAACGCAACACAAGACTAATAGTTTTCACATGTGGTTTATAAATACTTAACGAATGAATTATGCTTCCGCTGTATACTGTGAATTATTTGTAACGTTGTAACACTTAATGTTAACAAATGAAAGTTTTATTTAAATATACCTATGAGTTCAATGTGATTGGTGGCTTGGATCCTGGTACGTCACACGCCCCGCGGTGATTATGCGTGTGGTATTTTGGGGGTGTGACAAAGTAGCAGCACCCGTGACCAACACACCTCCTGCCAAACGTGCGTACACTGGTCCGCACCCTCTGTACCCTACTTGTACTTACCATCATCCAGTTGGGGTCGCTTGCTGCTTCTGTGTCAACTGCAACACCTACGGACACTTTACTGCAAACTGTCATACTGGTCCTCGTCAAGCTCAAGTTCAAGCTCCTCCAGCACTGCCAACTCCACTTCCCGCTCCTCAGGGTCAATAAGCAGCTCCTGCTCCCACTGCTCACGCACGAGCCTGCTTTGCGTGTGGTGATCCTAACCACTTCGCAAATGTCTGCCTCAACCGAGTTGTGAAGCAAGAGCCACAGCAGCAACCAGCGCAGCAACAACATCAACAGCAGCAACCACAGCAACAGCAGCAGCAACAACTGCCAGCAGCCTGCGGCCGAACCTTCAACATAAATGTTCGCCAGGCCCAAGCTGACAACAACGTTGCCAACGGTACGTTTCTCGTAAACGGTATTTATGCTTCGTGTTTATTTGATACTGGAGCCGATAACTGTTTTGTGTCGTTAGAATTCGAAAAGCTCCTAAACCATAAACACGCTAACCTCCCAACGATGTTCGACATAGAAATTGCCACTGGAGGAACCGTCACTGTTAATTCTGTTCTTCGTGAATGTACTCTTGAACTCAATAATCACGTTTTTCCGATCGACCTTTTTCCGATACAGCTTGGTAGTTTCGATATCAAAATAGGCATGGATTTTCTTCGCGAAAATCATGCTAAAGTTGTTTGTTTTGACAAGATGATTCATTTCTCTCTAGCAAATGACGATCAACTCTGCGTTTATGGTGAAGTTCATTCGAAGGATCTCAAACTCATGTCGAGCATACAAGCAAGCAAGTATCTTCGAAAGGAATTCAAAGCTTTCTTAGCACACATCGTAGTAGCGGAGAAGGAAAAGAAAGAGCATACAAGCAAGCAAGTATATGACGAATTACCTAGTTTACCCCCGAGTCGTGATATCGATTTTCGTATTTACCTCCTCCTGGAGCTAACCCCTGTTACTAAAGCTCCTTATCACCTCATTCCGTCTGAAATGCACGAACTCTCAAGTTAACTCCAGGAATTACTTGATAAAGGCTTCATTCGCCCTAGCACCTCTCCTTTGGGCGCCCCTATCCTTTTCGTCAAAAAGAAGGATGGATCGTTCCGGATGTGCATCGATTGTAGGGAACTTAATAAGCTAACTATCAAGAATCGCTATCCCTTACCCCGAATCGATGATTTGTTTGATCAATTGCAAGATGCAACGTGTTTTTCCAAGATCGATCTACGCTCTGGTTATCATCAGTTACGAATCCAGGAGGAAGATATACCTAAAACTGATTTCCGCACTCGTTACGGCCACTGTGAATTTGTTGTTATGCCCTTTGGTGTAACCAACGCACCCGTGGTTTTCATGGATTTGATGAATCACGTGTGTAAACCATTTCTCGACCGCTTTGTCATCGTGTTTATCGATGATATCCTTATCTATTCGAAGTCAAAAGCCGAACATGCGCAACATCTACGTTTGGTTCTAGAATTACTCCAAGGGAATCGCCTCTATGCTAAGTTCTCTAAGGTGGTGTTTGTTTTTTCTGCGAGAAAAGGTGGACCAAATGTCTGCAGTCTGCAAAGAGAAGGGGGTTTGTTTTTTTCCCTTCTTCTACAAAATCACTTCTCACAAACACAACCACACACTTCTCTAGTCTCTGCCTCAACCCTCTCTCTCTACTCTCTCTCTACAATCTGCCATCACACCACCTCCGCCCATAGCACCACCACCGCACCACCTCCGCCATCACACCACAGCCATCATCTTCGTCGTTCAACCACCACCGCCTTCGTCTTTCAACCACCGCCACCACCATCATCTTCGTCGGTTCAAGCACCACCACCTCCACCTCCACCTCCACCGCCATCATCTTCGGTTCAAGCACCACCACCTCCACCGCCTTCGGTTCAAGCACCACCGCCGCCGTACGCCGTGAACCTCCATCTCCGTCTCTGAACTCTCTCTCCTGCTCGAACAACCCGACGCCACCACCGTCGCCGTGAACCTCCATCTCCGTTCTGCGAGTAGGGGGTTTGGTATAGGGTGGAAAATGGTTTGGGTGTGTGTTGTTGACCGGAGAACAGTAGACCCGTCGCCGGAGCCGAGGAAGAGAGCAGATGGGTGTGCTTTGTTTGGAGGAGATGAGATTTGTCTCTGTGTTTGATGTGTGTTTGATGTGAATTTGCAGAGAAGGGATTGTGGAAGAAAAGGGTTTGAAAGAAAGAAGATGTGAGAAGAAGTGAGAAGAGGTGGGGAAGAGGTAAAAGTTGAGAAGTGATTCTGGTAAACAAACAAGCTGCAGGTGTAACACCTGTGCCTCCACCGCCATCAAACAAATACCGAACCAATGAAATATTATATTTCATACTTGGGATTTGTAAAAAATATGTGTATCATTTGCACATATCAATTTCTGTCCAATTCCAAACTCTAAATCGCTTTCTGGAAGGTTATACGCGCACCGATGCGTAAATATAACCAGTTTAATGCAACAAACACTCCGGAATAGTGAAATGGGCTTAACATACCTTAAATAACCTTTACATAACTTAGAAATAAGCTTTGAGGGGATCGGTATGCTAAAATAAACTTTTGGGTCATTCAGGGACTAAAAGTGTCAAAAAGTGCACAAGTTTGCACTTTCGCGCATAACTTACGTTCTGAATACATCCGGACATCCAAAAATTTATGTAAGCATGACTATAATATGATTTAGTGTTTGGCTTGCCAAAAATCCATTCGTTGCGTCTTTTAGATCGTTTTTCGCGCATATGCGCATTCCGTCGTAATTAAGCGAACATCGCGTTCGTACGACCAACCGAACCAACACCCGGCATATTTTTGAGCATGTTTCATGTCCACAAAGTTTAGGCATCATTTTAGGGCCTTAAAGTTGGCTTGATGGTCCTTAGAAGTGACGTTACGCAACGAAACAATGTGCAGGGACCAAATCTGCAAATTCTGCCAAAAGTAGGCCTAGGCGTGACGCGAGGGGTCTTAGCGTCACGCGAGGCCCCTTCTGACCAGATGCAGTGTTTTTAACAGCAGATTGCAGCTGTTTTAACCACACCCACACATTCTCAATTGTCTAGTCAGCTGATAAGGATCATCTTTTAGTCACCATAAAGTTCCAACACTTGTACGGTTATTATTAAGGCACGTTTTCCATGAAACGATCTTAACGGTGGACCGAATACTATAAATACCCCACCCCCCATGCTTCAAAATCACAAGAACTTTGATTTGAGAAACTCTAAGTTGAAACTATTGTTTCATACCTGAGATTTTTGAATCGAAGTTAGCATTCGGGGACCCTTCGTAAGTATTCTTTCGTTCTTTTCCTTATTTTATTGCTTTTCGAGTCCGAAAGTCAAACTTTGTTTGACTTTCAGCGTTGACCAGCTTATGGTCAATGCGAAGTTCGTAGGAACTTCGCAACGTGAGTGTAATCACGTTGGTTATAGTCCCTTGGGACTATGCCTACTGATTACCACGTTGTCTAGGGTCGTAGGGTAAGCGATCTAATAAATCGCTTATACCTCGAACCCGACCCATTTGGTCGATCATTAGGATCCGACCAAATACATTAGGTCACCATAGTAGGTAGGGAATAACCTTCCGAGGTTATACCCTATGGTCGCTTCGTTTAAGTAGTTGTATGATAGGTAGTTTATATGCCTTAGGTAAATTACCAGAATACCCTTTTCATGTATAATTGGTAATTAAGCATATGTAACCTAAACTTTTGTCACATAACTGATTATGTAACATGTTTAGGAATATAACACTTGTCATAGGACTAGTTAGACGGTCCGAACGCGTTTCACGCGCACGACGCGTTAAAGTAGCATATGTTACCTTAATGGGTCGCGATGGGTCGAAAGCAATTAGGTTAGTCTCAATGTAGTATGTAGGTCTTGTTAAACCATATCATATGAGTTCCAACACTCATTTGGTTTACCAAGCCTCATCCTATCCGATCTCCCGATTTAAGTCCGGTTTATTTATATAGTTTTGGATTGCCGACTGATTTCCGTGCTCCCTCTAGCTTTGTTTGGTTGTTGTTCAAGACCTCTAAGCATTCTCAGGCGAGTACATTATTCCCCTCTTTTACTGTTTTCAACTGTTTTGGGGTGACTCATATGTGCTAAATATCTTAACAATGATTTCAAGAACGATTACAATGGTTTCAAAAACAATTACAATGTAGTATCAAGAACGATAACAATAGTTTCAAGAACGATAACAATAGTTTCAAAAACAATTACAATAGTTTCAAGAACGATTTCAATAAAGTGAACAAACTTGTTGGTTGTAGTTACATAACCAATGACATTCATTAGCAATGATCAAGCCGACCAGTATTAGGTTATGGTACCATAGGATCTGACAAATCCCGTTATTTTCTATACCCATGGTTATGTGTGGGTATTTTGGGTAACGACTGAATCTGTAATTATTAATTTACCCTTTGGTAAGGGTTTGTTAAGAACGAGAGCGAGTTGGAACGATGAACGCGTCAAGAAGGTTTGAATGTTATTAGAGAATCGACCATTAAGTACTTTCACAATTAAAACAAGAACGATTTGAATGAGTAAAACAACAAGAACGATTGGAACGATTTCACAAAGAGGTTTAACGATTGGGTAAACATTTGGACATGATTTACATTTGATCATGCATTTCCACGAAACATAGTATTGATTTAAACCAAGTTTTACTTCAATACTTTGTTTTGTGCGTTCCTCCTATGGTTTAGTTGATGCATTTCACTAGCCATACATATCATTTTGGTTACACATTACATGGTTTACATTTGACACAAACACTTTTGACATTGATTATACATGACATGATTTACATCTTAACATAAACATTTTGGTATATTATTCAATACATTTGACAATTTGTTTAAACATGGACATCTTACATTGGTGGTTTGTTTGGGTAAGTGATTTGAGTAACGGTGCGTGTGTAATATGATACAAGCATGGTGGATACGCCGCTGGCACTTCCTATATATAAGTGTTTGTATGGTATTACATATTGTAGCGTTATTTGAATCATTTCAGTTTGAGACATAGAACATTTTATACAAGTAACATACTTTTCACAAGACATTTATTTACAAACAACTTATCTTATACAAACTCATTTTACATGGTTATTCATTTAATCATGCATTATTCTCTTATTTATACATATCACCTGAACTTATTATTTTTCAAATGATTTACAAAGACAAAGCAAATTACAAGGTTCATGACTAAACATTTTCTTAAACAGAAGTCATGAATCTTATTTTCACAAAATCTATGTACTCGCCAGCATTTCTTTGCTGACCTCGTTTTCACATATGTTTCAGGTATTGTTGAATGATATCGATTGATAAGATGCATGCTCACATAGGACTGGACAAGGCCTTAGTGACTCAATAACAATGATAGATTATGTTTAATTTGTGTATTTAGATTTCCAGACGATGTAATTATTCAATGTTTAATAAAACGAAACACTTTTTGGTATCCATGGTTATGAAACATTAATTCTGTTACAACACTCCTCGACGTTTCCGCCACGTTTGGTTGTCCTACGTGATCGGGGTGTGACAGCAGGACCCAAAGGTCTGCGCGACGCAGACATAAGTGGCTAGAAGAGCTTCTGCCAAGAAAACAAACAGAACCTAAGAGTTGGATTACACCAAAATCCCCGTCCGAAGTTCGTTCGTTCCTCGGATTGGCGGGTTACTATCATCGATTCATCGCAGATTTCTTTAAAACCTTCGTGCCGCTTACCACTCTCACGCATAAGGACAAACCTTTTGTTTGGGGAACCGAACAAGAGCAAGCCTTTCAAACCCTCAAACTTATTCTTTGCAATGCTCCTATCCTCGCGTTACCCGATGGAAACGATGACTTTGTAGTCTATTGCGTTGCCTCTAACCTCGGTCTTGGTTGTGTTCTCATGTAACGAGACAAAGTTATCATGTACGCCTCTCATCAGCTCAAGATCCACGAGAAGAACTACACAACCCATGATCTCAAGCTTGGTGCAGTTGTTTTTGCGTTGAAGATTTGGCAACACTACCTTTACGGTACCAAGTGTAAGGTCTTCGCCGACCATAAGAGCCTGCAACATATCTTGAATTAGAAGGAACTGAATATGCGCGAACGCCGATGGGTCGAACTTCTCAACGATTATGACTGTCAGATTCGTTACCACCCAGGTAAAGAAAATGTCGTTGCCGATGCTCTAAGCCAACGAAGCTATTTGCATAGCGTTCGTAATACTCAAGCCCAACACGGCCTTGAAGCTCTAATCCGTGACGCTCAGCACACCTACTTCATTGAGAACACCTTAAAAGAGGAAATGAAGAAGTGTGGTGCTGAAACCCAACTTGTCACCAAAACGAACGGTATCTATTACTATCTCGATCGCATCTGGATTCCAAGTCGCAATAACCTCCGGGAGATATTATTGACCAAAGCCCACAAATCCCGTTACTCCATTCATCCCGGTGCCGATAAGATGTACCATGACCTTCGTCTTTGGTATTGGTGGCTGTAACACCCTTGTTATTATTTTATAGGTTTTCGTACAAATAACGAAAATAAACATTTAATTACGATTAAGTATGCTTAGAAAATATGAGTAATCTAAAACTTTTACAACTTAAAAGTTTTCAACATAATATAAACAAGAGTTAACTGTCATTTTCGTCCCTGTGGTTTGGTCACTTTGTCCATTTCAGTCCATTTTTCAAAAATGCCCCATTTTCGTCCCCCACGTTCTGGAAAGGTGCCATTTCAGTCCAAAAATCATAACCCAGTTAAGTCAGTTAGTAAATAAGGACTGATTGTGTAAATTTGTAACATAAAAGGACTGATTGTGTAAATTTGTAACACCACCACCACTAGCCCTGCCACCACCACCACTCCGCCGCCACCACAGCCACTGCCACCACCACCACCACGGCCACCACAGCCACCACCACCACTACCACCACCACCACCACCGCAACCACACCGCCACCACAGCCACTGCCACCACCGTCAATCATCACGTTGATCATCATCAACAGTTCTTCGAACCACAGCCACTGCCAACGTATCATCATCATCATTCAATAACATATCCTCTGGCTTGTGCGTTCAGAAGTTCATCATCATCATTCAATAACATATCATGTGTTCTTCATCAACGTATCATCATCAGTCACCGTTCCTCCACATCTTCTAGTCACCATATCATCTCCATTAGAACCTACAACTTCATCAACCCACATCGACACCGATTCCAATTTCGCACACCGAAACCGCACGCTTCATCATCTTCTTCGTCTCCGGTGTTCCACCCGTCACAACTACGACACCGCATCACTACACCGTCGTTCAACCAGAATCATCATCCGTAGTATCGGTCATCTTCTCCGCGACCTCCTCCGACATCACGTTCATTAGCACCGTCACCGTATTCATCTCAGTTCCTGTTATTCATCTCCGTCGAGCATCATCGTCGAACTCCGGTCACCACCATTCATTCATCGTCACCGTTTCCGATCATCTCTATTCTCCGACACATTCCGATCTCTGTTCACCTTCAACCTCCGTTCAAATTTCTACTACCAACCGTTAGCACCGCAACCTCCTCACCTCCGATCACCTTCACCACCACTTCCGTTCATCATCGAGTCTATATCATCGGGATCTCATGGTGTAGGGTATTTTAGAAACGGTGATGATGGTGGTGGTGGTGGTGGTGGCAGTGGCGGTGGTGGCTGTGGTGGCGGTGGTGGTGGTGGTGGTGGTTGTGGCTGTGGTGGCGGTGGTGGCTGTGGTGGCGGTGGTGGCAGCGGAGTGGGAGTGGTGGTGGTGGCAGGGCTAGTGGTGGTGGTGTTACAAATTTACACAATCAGTCCTTTATGTTACAAATTTTCACAATCAGTCCTTATTTACTAACTGACTTAACTGGGTTATGATTTTTGGACTGAAATGGCACCTTTCCAGAACGTGGGGGACGAAAATGGCGCATTTTTGAAAAATGGACTGAAATGGCCAAAGTGACCAAACCACAGGGACGAAAATGGCAGTTAACTCTATAAACAATTTTGTCGTTTAAAAGTTATGACGTAACGCCGTGCGGAAGCTTTAATCTCGAGTGTTTAATTCTATCGTGTTCGGTTCCTCATCGAGCTTGATCTTCATCTGGGCACTCTTGGCGATCACCTATAATCAAAACCAACTTAAAAGTTAATTTTGATAGTTAAATAATCAGTATAAACAAGTTACATGGGTCAAACAACAACAAAATAATTTTTTTTTCCGGAACAGGGGTCTTCGCGTGACGCCAAGCCCCTGTTTTCACAGCCTGATGCTTTAGCAGTTGCTGTACGATCCCAGCTTAACCCGATTTCACGGAAACGAGCATAAATCTCTCGTTTTTAATCCGTTTTACCCGATTCTTTTTCCTACGCGTCCGTAATTTAATTCTCCATCTTATGGAGTTAAAATCCGACATCCGGATTAACATAATCTCATACTTTTAAGTCTTCGGCTTACTACCCTTCTACCAAATATTGACCCATTCATGATTTTATCACACCATCATGTTTATTTAACCTTTAAACTCATGAAATTCATTATTTCAATATCTACAATCATATTAATCTCAAATCACGGGGTTCTTACATAATAAAATCCCGTTTACACTTAAATGCTTGTTTTGACCCGTTAAGGGTATTTATGTACTTTTAAGCTTAATTTACGCTCGTCCCTTGTATGCAACATAAGTCCACCCATTTATATTGAATAGTCTTCCACCACAATTATAATTGTGGTGGATTTAACGTACTTAAATACTTATTCCAAATTTTATCCCTCGGATATGTCATTTTACGGCAAGACGCACTTGAAGGCGTTTAACCCTAGAAAGTTTATTCCTACAACTTTTATGCGTGCCCAAGGTTGCATGGTCATAATATAAGTTTTTTAAACAACCTTTATGGGTCGTTTGCCCGGTTGACCCATCAAGGGCTTTTTGGTCGATTTTAGTCCTTCAACTTGCGATGAAGGACTTTCACTAAATACTTGACCAATCATTGCACTTTTAACTATAAGACTATACATGCGTACCTGGCCCGGGTTAACAAATAGGCCCGACTTATACCTCGATTTCGTTATCACACAATCAATGGTGACGCAATTATCCGATTTGCTAATCGGTCCTGTTAAGATAAGACTTGACAACCACATTAGTCGATATTGTCAAATGGTGTTATCACCACCATTCGACCTGTTTGGACTAAATGCCCAACGTTATCTATTTAATCAAAAACACCGTTTTTGATTTCCAATTCATACATCCATCCCATCCCGGATTTTATTACCATACCCTTTTTCTTTTAAACTCTTTTCTTACAGATTCAACCCATTTCGGCTTACGCTATGGGTATCCTTTAAACCTTGATTTACATTAGTCGACACTTGACCAATTTCCATTTTTGCCCTTTTTCCCTCATTATTAGATTACACTACAAGGTAATCTTAACGAAAATCCATATTTCCAATATTATCGTTATCACGTTTACAACGTATCGAATAAACAAGTATTCTACATAAGTGTGTAAATTACACTTACCTCGCATCCACGCCATGCTTTTCTTTCCGTACTTGCTCCGTTTGACCCGCTCCCTCCTCCAAGCTTTCACCTAGCTTGTTACGCGTCAAACTATTGTCAATCATTTACAAGGCGGTTAAATTAGTCATCAACAATCACGACTATTCCACCTCACTTATTTTCTATGCCGAAGCTACTATTCGGCTTCATGATTAGTTAACTTAACTTATCTAAAGTTAACTACTTTCAATCACATGTTTACTACATTAAGTCTAAATCTACATAGTATTTAGAACCCTTATCACTTAATATCACGCGTAATTTCCATATCATTCAAATACGCGTTTTCACTCTAAATTTCAACACTTTAGTTTTCATTTAGGCATTTTAACAAACACCTAATGTGCATAATTTTACATATTTACTAATTAGTTCATAACTAGTTATTTTCACCAAGATTTACATCAAAATCGACCTCTATGTCTAGTGTTCATGAACTACATCAAGAACTTATATCTTAACAATCAATATTCATTAATTTAACACTCTAATCCGAGTGTTCATCATATTAACATAATACCCACTTAGCACATAATAGGGTAATTACCAAATCCCTAGTTTGACAACAATTCATCAAATTTTCTACTAGGGTTTGTATCTAAATCAAGATATAATCACAATAACACTCAAAGATTCCACATTCATTCCAGAATTTTTGATTATGATTGTTCATCATAATCTCAAGGTATCACCAAATCATAAAATTCAACATACCTTGTAATCCCACGACTTGGTGATCACGAATTTGTAATCATGCAGACGTTTTGGGTTTGATTTGAGCTTCAATTTGAGAGATTTGTTGGATTTAGGGCTAGAGCTCCATGAGAGCTTTCTCCTGGCCATCCTCACGCATGCACACACACTTTTTTTTGTGTGTTGTATTATTTTTTTATATAAATGTTTTAATAAAACACTTTTCTAGTTGCCCTTGTTTAGTCCCTCAAGTTTAAAGATTCATAAAAGAAACTATAACTCATAGTTTATTATTTAATTACCTATTACTAACTAGGTTAATTTTACCTAGTTAACTTAGTGGGTTCCGGGAGTTAAAACCCGTTTTATTTTAAGTCCCGTTGACTCGGGCTTTTATAAACTCAATTCCTTAATTCTTTGATTCGCTTGTATTTAATTATTAGGATTTCTTATTTAAATCCAATTATTTACCGGGTTATTTTTACTGCTAACGGTACTTTACCCGTCTTTTAGTATTAACGGAGTTTGATTACCAAACCCGTTTTCGGGGTGTTACAAGTCTACCCCCCTTAAAGAGGTTTCGTCCTCGAAACCTTTCTTACATAGTTCATCGAGTTCTAAACTCAATGCGTTTGACCTGAGTAATCTTTTAAGCATTACTCATACTTTAACCAATTGTTAGTACTACCAGAATGAAAAATTATGGTAATATCTTTTGGTTACTGAACGTCTATGTACCTCACATGACATAATGTAACTTGAAATAACGTAATTCCGTTATTTCTACTAGTTTAGTTAACTTAGCGATATCCATCGCTTTTATATATTATCGAACTCTTTGTGAATCCGTTACCTTGACCCGTTTAAAGGTCTTTAGTGAAATCTTTCACTTTTAGCAACTATTTCTTTTGTTTTCAAATTCATTTATTCGGTTCAGTTACTCCGAATCCTCCGCTTATGAGCAAACCAAATTTCTCGATTTGAATTGCTGGCCTTCATCGGTCTCACTAACTAGACTTATTAGTCCAGTTACTTTTTACCGGTCGCTTGGTTATAATGCGATTCTATTTCACATTACATTTCCTAACCGTGATCGTGTCGCATCATGTTTAATTTATATATCTACCTTTCATTTTCGAAATGATCACTTTTCGAATATATCATCTTGCGCCTATCCGCGTCAAGACTTGAATCTTTCCTGCTTACTATTCAATTCCCTATCAGAATTTATATTTGTAAAAATGTTATTTCTTACTAAAACTGAATTTTAGTCCAACGTTTTTCTCTTTAACTATGTCAATTACTCGTATCAAGGAAATTGACAACCCATAATTTATTGTTTTCCGTTCTCGTTTTACGCGGGGAATCGTAACAAGTTCCCTCACCTTACACTATTGACCCGTAGGTTCCTTCACTTAACCTCGTATGCTATTTCCTTAAGCTTTCATCTCTTTAAGACGAGGCCCTTATGATCCCTTTGCTTCAATTCATGACCCGTGGGTCATTTTGGCCCCGTAGACCTTTACACTAATTAATATCCCATAGGTTATGATGATCCCGTATATCATCTTTTATTCTAGTCTTTATTCAATTGTCTATTTATACATATATAGCTTTAAAGCATCCTTTGTTATGTTTGGAATCATTTAATTTTGATTTTGAACTTTAGTTGACCTTGACCGTAGTCTAAGGTTTCATTTGTTTACTTTCGGACTATCCTTCCGACTTTACGACTTCAAACGTCATTTACACGTCGGTTTGTCCTACGCTTACCATTATCCGGTTCATACTTATACTCCTTTACAACCCATTACCTGGGTCCTTCTATCTTATTGTTTTTAGCTTTCCGGCTTCACCAGTTTGCGTTTTCCTATTATATTAAGCGTTATTCCTTAATTGACTCGTTTGACTCATTTTGGGTGAATTTTCATCACTTATGAATGTTAAACTTCATTCTTTATTTGACTCGTCTAACTTTGAAATGGTTGAACGTAATTACCAAAAATCTCTGTTTGCAAAATCTTATCATCTTTTAGTCATGGCCCATAATCCGAGTCTTTTGACTTTCTAATCCGCGTTCCCGTCTATTGGGTTACGCATATTCTTAAAATCATACCCATTTATCGGGTATCCTTACCGAAGTCATTTTCAAAATAATCATTCCGATATGATTTTAGACTTCGTTTTAACTTATTTGGTCGTCTTAGCGAAATCCATCGCTTTTATTCAATCATGTCCTTTATTCTTTATTTAATTTGTTTGACTTGTCCGTGTGAAGTTCATCACTTGTGGCATTCAACTTTTATCCCTATGCCTTAGCATTCCCATTGGTCGGTCTGTATTTTCTTTTTACTTGATCCTTGTCCCTTCTCTCAGGCTCGTTATTCTCACGTAATACGTTTCGGTCATCCGACTTACGTTTACGTTTACTATCAAACATCTTACTTCTTTGATTCATTTAGGTACTATTTAAGTTAGTCCCATCCACCCCACCCTTACTACATCGGATGTAAATGTGTCCGCTATAATAAGTTCATGGTATCATATGCCACTACTTACTTGGCCAGAGTAAGCGATTAACACATGACACGCATGACCTTTTTATAGTTTTCACATCACGCCCTATGTAAGTAATGCCTATATTTATTTCTCTTGGAAACAATATCCCGAATACATTTTCTATTCGGGTTTTTCCAAGTTTTTAATCTACATATGCAACTTTCAATTTCTACTTATTCGTTGCATATTACTATTTGTGCAACTAAATTTAAGATGTGCACCTGGTAATGCTTGCCCTGACGGGCTTTCCTTGCCTTTACTTTTATTCGCGATTGTTACTCAACTTGGTCCTTGGTGAGCATGGTCCTCTTTTCATACTTTGGACCATTCTTCTATTATATCAGTAATTCATTCAACTCTCGTCATCTTCAGACGCAAGTGTCCTTCAATTAAAACATTCACAAGAGTTAGTAATGTCAACTTCAATAATCGCCCGTATTATAATACAAGGCTTTTTCTACTATACGCGTCAACGCACGTATTTTCATCAACTATATCAATCATTTTAATTGGGGTAACGTGTATCACACGATAGCCCTATGTGTTGTTTACAACACTTTAGCATACTAAACTATTAACATACATGTACTTACCGGATTTGCGATCAAGCCTCGAACCGAACACATTTTGTCAACAACCTTGAGCTCTGATTACCAACTTGTAATACCCTTGTTATTATTTTATAGGTTTTCGTACAAATAACCAAAATAAACATGTAATTACGATTAAGTATGCTTAGAAAATATGAGTAATCTAAAACTTTTACAACTTAAAAGTTTTCAACATAATATAAACAATTTTGTCGTTTAAAAGTTATGACGTAACGCCGTGCGGAAGCTTTAATCTCGAGTGTTTAATTCTATCGTGTCCGGTTCCTCATCGAGCTTGATCTTCATCCGGGCACTCTTGGCGATCACCTATAATCAAAACCAACTTAAAAGTTAATTTTGATAGTTAAATAATCAGTATAAACAAGTTACATGGGTCAAACAACAACAAAATAATTTTTTTTTCGGAACAGGGGGCTTCGCGTGACGCCAAGCCCCTATTTTCACAGCCTGATACTATACCAGTTACTGTACGTTCCCAGCTTAACCCGATTTCACGGAAACGAGCATAACTCTCTCGTTTTTAATCCGTTTTACCCGATTCTTTTTCCTACGCGTCCGTAATTTATATCTCCATCTTATGGAGTTAAAATCCGACATCCGGATTAACATAATCTCAGACTTTTAAGTCTTCGGCTTACTACCCTTTTACCAAATATTGACCCATTCATGATTTTATCACACCAACATGTTTATTTAACCTTTAAACTCATGAAATTCATTATTTCAATATCTACAATCATATTAATCTCAAATCACGGGGTTCTTACATAATAAAATCCCGTTTACGCTTAAATGCTTGTTTTGACCCGTTAAGGGTATTTATGTACTTTTAAGCTTAATTTACGCTCGTCCCTTGTATGCAACATAAGTCCACCCATTTATATTGAATAGTCTTCCACCACAATTATAATTGTGGTGGATTTAACGTACTTAAATACTTATTCCAAATTTTATCCCTCGGATATGTCATTTTACGGCAAGACGCACTTTAAGGCGTTTAACCCTAGAAAGTTTATTCCTACAACTTTTATGCGCGCCCAAGGGTTGCATGGTCATAATATAAGTTTTTTTAAACAACCTTTAAGGGTCGTTTGCCCGGTTGACCCATCAAGGGCTTTTTGGTCGATTTTAGTCCTTCAACTTGCGATGAAGGACTTTCACTAAATACTTGACCAATCATTGCACTTTTAACTATAAGACTATATATGCGTACCTGGCCCGGGTTAACAAATAGACCCGACTTATACCTCGATTTCATTATCACACAATCAATGGTGACGCAATTATCCGATTTGATAAAAAGGTCCTGTTAACATAAGACTTGACAACCACATTAGTCGATATTGTCAAATGGTGTTATCACCACCGTTCGACCCGTTTGAACTAAATGCCCAACGTTGTCTATTTAATCAAAAACACTGTTTTTGATTTCCAATTCATACATCCATCCCATCCCGGATTTTATTACCATACCCTTTTTCTTTTAAACTCTTTTCTTACAGATTCAACCCATTTCGGCTTACGCTATGGGTATCCTTTTAACCTTGATTTACATTAGTCGACACTTGACCAATTTCCATTTTTGCCCTTTTTCCCTCATTATTAGATTACACTACAAGGTAATCTTAACGAAAATCCATATTTCCAATATTATCGTTATCACGTTTACAACGTATCGAATAAACAAGTATTCTACATAAGTGTGTAAATTACACTTACCTCGCATCCACGCCACGCTTTTCTTTCCGTACTTGCTCCGTTTGACCCGCTCCCTCCTCCAAGCTTTCACCTAGCTTGTTACGCGTCAAACTATTGTCAATCATTTACACGGCGGTTAAATTAGTCATTAACAATCACGACTATTCCACCTCACTTATTTTCTATGCCGAAGCTACTATTCGGCTTCATGATTAGTTAACTTAACTTATCTAAAGTTAACTACTTTCAATCACATGTTTACTACATTAAGTCTAAATCAACATAGTGTTTAGAACCCTTATCACTTCATATCACGCGTAATTGCCATATCATTCAAATACGCGTTTTCACTCTAAATTTCAACACTTTAGTTTTCATTTAGGCATTTTAACAAACACCTAATGTGCATAATTTTACATATTTACTAATTAGGTCATAACTAGTTATTTTCACCAAGATTTACATCAAAATCAACCTCTATATCTAGTGTTCATGAACTACTTCAAGAACTTATATTTTAAAAATCAATATTCATCAATTTAACACTCTAATCCGAGTGTTCATCATATTAACATAATACCCACTTAGCACATAATAGGGTAATTACCAAATCCCTAGTTTGACAACAATTCATCAAATTTTCTACTAGGGTTTGTATCTAAATCAAGATATAATCACAATAACACTCAAAGATTCCACATTCATTCCAGAATTTTTGATTATGATTGTTCATCATAATCTCAAGGTATCACCAAATCATAAAATTCAACATACCTTGTAATCCCACGACTTGGTGATCACGAATTTGTAATCATGCAGACGTTTTGGGTTTGATTTGAGCTTCAGTTTGAGAGATTTGTTGGATTTAGGGCTAGAGCTCCATGAGAGCTTTCTCCTGGCCATCCTCACGCACGCACACACACTTTTTTTCTTGTGTGTTGTATTATTATTTTTTATATAAATGTTTTAATAAAACACTTTTCTAGTTGCCCTTGTTTAGTCCCTCAAGTTTCAAGATTCATAAAAGAAACTATAACTCATAGTTTATTATTTAATTACCCATTACTAACTAGGTTAATTTTACCTAGTTAACTTAGTGGGTTCCGGGACTTAAAACCCGTTTTATTTTAAGTCCTGTTGTCTCGGGCTCTTATAAACTCAATTCCTTAATTCTTTGATTCGCTTGTATTTAATTATTAGGATTTCTTATTTAAATCCAATTATTTACCGGGTTATTTTTACTGCTAACGGTACTTTACCCGTCTTTTAGTATTAACGGAGTTTGATTACCAAACTCGTTTTCGGGGTGTTACAGTGGCCTGGAATGAAGAAGGATATCGCCATCCATGTTTCGAAATGCCTGACTTGTTCGAAGGTCAATGCTGAAAAACAACGACCCTCTGGCTTACTCGTACAACCATAGATCCATATGTGGAAATGGGAGAGTATAGATATGACTTCATTATGAAACTCCCTCGCACGCCATCAGGTAACGGTAGCATCTGGGTTATCGTTGATCGTCTTACCAAATCTGTTTATTTTATGCCGATACGAGAAGACTTTAAGGTAGAACGATTAGCACGAATCTATATCGACGAAATTATTTGTCGACATGGGACACCTCGTGATATCATCTCTGACCGTGATGGTCGATTTACTTCACGCCTCTGGGAGACTTTTCAATCTGCTCTCGGTACTACTCTCAATCTTAGTACTGCTTTCCATCCCCAGACTGACGGTCAGACTGAACGCACGATTAGCAACCTTGAAGGTACGCTTCGCTCGTGTGTTATAAATTTAAGTGGTAATTAGGATTCCCATTTACCTTTAGTCAAATTCTCGTACAACAACAGTTATCACTCTAGCATTCAAATGGCACCATTTGAGGCATTATATGGAAGAAAATGTCGATCACCGATTGTATGGAATGAGATCGGAGATGCGCAAATTACCGGTCCTGAGTTGTTACAAGAAACGACCAAAAAAATCCTCCAGATATGAGACAATCTATTGAAAGCTCAGAGTCGCCAAAAGAGTTACGCCGATAAAAGCCGCAAGCCCCTTGAATTTGATGTTGGAGATCACGTACTCCTAAAGGTTGCACCTTAGAAGGGGGTGGTCCGATTCGGAAAGAAAGGAAAGCTAGCGCCTCGATACGTTGGACCCTTTAAGATTCTGGAAACAATTGGCAAAGTGGCATACAGACTCGAATTACCGGAGGAACTCAGCAACGTACATCCGACTTTCCACGTTTCAAACTGTAGGTCCCCTTGACATATGGATCTTAACAGAATTGTCAATCCAATCAAGATTGCGGAATCCTCTTGATCAGAATATCACAGAAACGAATAGAAACACAGATTTCACAATCAAACCGGGTTTCTATTGATTATCAATCTCACGAATTACAATCAATCAAAACCCTAACCACTCAAATTCGTCCAAGCTACTAAAGCTCTCACGAAATTCCTCACAAACACTGTTCTGCCTGATTAACCTAAACCCGAAAGCATAACCTTGTTTATATAACACAAGGTTTGCAACTTGGGCTAGAGTTTCCTACATGGGAAGCCCAATTCGTCCCCCTAGACCCAATGTGGGTTTTGTTTAGCCCAAACTCTATTATTCCACTAATACAAAGCTAAACCCGCTAACTGTTTATCGTTTAACTAATTACAAGATATCCAAAGACTAAATCTAAGCTGTTGTCACAAATACGCACCAACAAACTCCCCCTTGACAATAGCTTCATAAAATAACTTTGTCTTTAGTCTTCTTGCAATCTTCATGTAGTCTTGCACTGTCTTTGGTCTTTGGATAGCTTCAGCTTCAATAGCTTCTGTCAGCAACAGACTCCCCCTAAGCTGATGCATCCAATCACCAAATCTTCAAAACATTAGCACTTGAGTAAACTCCAGTTTAGCATTTGCACAGCAATCTTCAAACTCTTCAACTTTGTCAACAAAGTAGAAAGGAGGTTCTACCATGCATCCAATCAAACTCTCATCTTCACAGCAACTCATCACTTTAACTGCTCAGCAACACACTGCTTCAACCTGTGTACTATAAAACAAACATCTCGAGAAACCATAAGAATTTTTCAACAAAGTTAAATAAATTATTATTATTTAAGAGATTATATCACAGATTAAGCATTCTCAATTCATCACCAACACGCAAAACTTTTTAATCACACACCCTATAACCCGCATGATTTTAAAATTTTGAACTCACTTTCCAACACCGTCTCCCCCTATCAGTAACAATTCCTCCAAGAATAACAGTTTTCCGTACGTTAAGAATTTTAAACTGAAAAAGACACTATTCTTGGATTTTTATATTTTCTGAAAGCAAGTAATTAACAAAAAGCAATAAACACTCTATTTTTGTGAGAATCACCGGTAAGAAGATCATATCAACAAAATCAAACTGTTTTCACACTATTAGATAATTCAATATTTAATTATTCGTGAAAAGCAGTCCAAGACGATTACCAGTATGTTTGTCCACTTAAACAAAATGCATGAACATTTCAAGTACCATTACCGTATGATACGTTAAGGTAATTTTATTACTGATATACTAGTGTGTCCCACTTCAGGATATACCCCCGCGATCAAGGTATGCACAAAGATTCATCGTAGTAGGTGAGTATACTGAATTCATCCATTTTATTTTTCAACGTTTAGATAATTGGTGAACAGGTCAGTACTTCCGTACAGCAAAGAGACCAAAATATCTAACGAGGGCTAAGACAAATACCATTTTTGGTATGATTTATGCATTTTGCACATTTGAATGACTCTCTATGAGAGCTTCTTCATTTTCAGGGTTTTGGCATTTTTAGCTCTTTTAAGATATCCTGGTTGTGCCTAGGTCAGCATGTATCTGGATGTAGCAGAAGGACAACCCTGATATCCCCAGATGAAATAACAGTATAAAGACCCAAAACTTCAGATTTTGGCAATCTATCAACGCAAGAATTAAGGTCATTAAACCATACACCACTGATGTGTTCCCCATTCATACTCAGTGCATTTAAGTTTATATCACATTGGTAAGTTGATTATTTCATGCTTTTGCCTACTGTTACATCATATGATGAAGCTGCTATCACACTTAAGCAATTTAATTTCAGTTTCAGTGTGACAGTCTAACTTGCTGATGTACTATCATTTCTTCTTTTTCACACAGTGATAACTCGTTTTTGATTTTCTATTTTTTTTATGTTTTTGATTTTTCAATGTTTTTGTATTTTTTATTTTTAAGAAAAGCAGTAAACTATTTACAAAATTCTTATGAAAAACCAGTTATTCAGGATTCCTCATCCCGTTGAGTTCGACTAAATGTTCAAAGCGAGCCATGTCAAATGCTTTACTATAAAGATCTGTCAGGTTATCTAGTGTGTCGACTTAGCACTTTGAACTTCAATTTAAATCATTTAATATTCACATGTTCACCATCATATATTTCAAACTCTGTCAACAATCTCACATCCCCCGTCATGTGCCTGAAGCAGCCACTATCAACATAAATTGATAATCCTCCTTAGCAGCTCCTGCACACACCAACTAAGAAATTAGTTAGATTGGGGGACCCAAGCCTTAATGGTCTTGGGTCGTCCAAATTCACCAACCACTGGAACATCCATCCAATATCCATTACTCCTAATTGGAGTCTTGGATCTCAGACCTGTTGATGGAATTTGATTTAGATTTCCATAAGGTCTCTGGTCCTTAGGGTTCCTATGTGTGTTTGGACTATTTAACCTTTGAAAATTTTGATTTTGATACCATGAGTTTTGATTCCAAGAAGCTTGATTGTTATAATTTCTAATGCCATTGTTATAAAAAGTTCGACCACCATTATTTTGGTATCGATTTTGATATTGACCTTGACTTCTGAAATTATTAGAATTATAATTGTTCATTCTTGGTGAACTGCTTCTAGGTCTTTCATATCTGCTTGGTGGAGATTTAGGCTGAAATCTTGGTTGATTTCTTTGAAAACGAGGAACTTGTGGAGTTCCTTTTTCAGCCTTATCTTCACCAACAGCAACATTCTCTGGTTGCTTAGGTGCTAACTTCTTTGGAGAGTTTGCAACTTTCTCCTCATTATCACCTTTCTTCTCAGGTGATTTCCCTCTCTGTTTCTCACTAATTTGTGCTTCACTCTTTTTGTTAGGACAGCAGCTAGCTACATGTCCCTTTGCGTGACATTTGAAGCACGATCTCTTTTTCGAAGACTTCTTAGCTGGAGTCTTTGAGGTAGATCCCTTATCAGATGGTGATGATCCCTTGGATGAATCTTGTTTAGTTTGCTTGGATTCAGATATTTCTTTGTTTTTATTTTTAGCAAACTCTACATTCGATTCGTTTTCAATAACAGTGGTTTCGTTTTTCATATCACTACCTTGAACAAAATTAATCTTTTTAACAAAAGCTTGATTTTTACTCTTAGGCGGTGAATTTTTCCTTTTCAAAGGTTCCCTGTTATTGTTCTTCTTAGCATCATCACACTCAGATCCATCACTTTGACTTGATGCGAAACTACTTGGTGCAGTTGGCATAAAGTCTATTAGCTCATCTTCATCAGGCAGGAATGAATAGTCATGACTAAGAGGAGGTGGAACTTCATTAAAGCCCTGGAAGCCTACACTGGTCTTGTCATTACTCTTCTTTAACCCACCCATCATGTGTTTCATTAGAAAAGACGAATCTCTGAATTGACTCAATTTCTTTTCAAGTTCAACAATTTTGAGTTGTGCATCTGACAACTCTTTGCATTTTTCAGATATCTCTTTTGTTTTCTCAGCCATCATGTCATGAGCTAAGTCTATTACTTGAAGTTTTTCGTTTAGTTTGCAGGTTAAAGCTTCAATTTCAGCTTCATAACCTTTTATCTTCTTCAAGTATAAAGATTCATTTCTTTTAGCAAAAAAAATTGATTCTTTTATGTTAGACATCTCGCTTACCAGACTTTGGTTTTGTGTTGTTAACCTGCCAACCTCACCCTGTAGTTCACGACATTTTAAGCACACAGAATTAGATTGTACCTCTTCCTCATGAACTTGTGTAGTTTGATCAGCAATGACCTGTTCAGCTTCACTCTCTCTCTCTCTACTTCAGCATCCACTTTTGCTTCAACATTCACCACTTTAGCTTCAGCATCATTCACAGTAGTTTCATCCTCATCAACTGGCACTGTCTCTGCCATGAATGCCTGAGAGGCATTCTCATGATCTTCCAGATGAACACTCCCATCATATGAACTTTCACGTGCTGTAGAGATCAAAGCTTTATTCCTTTTGACATCTTCATTTCCTTGATACCTCTTTTCTAATGCATCCCACATATCCTTTGAATTAGTGTACTTCTTAAAGGTATGTTTGATGCTATCAGGTAAGGACATCTTTATAGCAGCTAAGGCTCTCTTTTCAGCATCATACATCTTTTTATCAGCCTCTTGCATGTTCACATAGGCTGTTCTACGTGGTCTGCCCTCAAAATCTTGTGTTGGGTTTGTGTACCCATCTACAATACAGATCCACATGCATGCATCCTGAGATTCAATGAAGGATTGGAAGTTGTCCTTCCATGTAAGATAATTCTCCACCTTCATCATCTTAGGTGCATTCAAATTCGTCATGTTCGACATTTTAACGCAACAGGCTGGTAAAACCGTACAAAATATCTCCGAAAACAGTGGTTACCAAATTACACCGTAAAAATCGTCTTGAAAAGACGAATCTAATGATATATAATGTCAAAAACCGAATTCGGGATTTTCCAGAGTTTTATTTTTCTACAAATGCAAGGAATTCGACGGTGCAGACGGATTTGTCAAACGAGCTACGGATCAATGTCTATTTGCAAAACACTGAAATTTTATTGACGCTTGCCTACGAAAATTCCACCCTTTTAAATTCTCTCTTAATTTCGCTGGTTAATTGAATTTAAAATCCCTGCACTGGTTCGCTGTTTAACTAGGTCAAGTTCGCTGGTCAACAGTGTTAAATTCGCTGCTAATTATGCTGGTTAACTTCGCAGATTAAATTCGCTGCTTAATTTCGCTATAACGACGACTGTAAAGTCGCCAAAAACCGTGGTAATTTCGCTGTGGAAAATTACATGGTTACCAAAGTCGCCTTTGGATTTGACTTCGCTGAACACCGAGAGATTTAGCCCCAAATTCGCTGATCAGTTAATTATGCTGGTCCTATCTGCGAATTTGTTAAATTCGCCAGCCAGTAATATGGAAATTCAATCTTTTTCAAATTTCTGAGATTTTCCAGATTCCACCAACACTTTCCTGCAAAATACAAGGAAAAATGTTAGTAAATTTATGAAAACAATATGATGAACACGAAGAACAGTCTTCGAATTCCAGCCAAATACTCTTCAAAAGCAACCAAATACTGTCCTGAAAACCTGCAAATCAGCAAAAACAAACAAACAACCGATCAAACACAAAACAAAATCGCAGAAAATTATCAGAACTCAAGAAATTTCGAAACCCAAAATTTCAGGTTTTAAAATTTTGAAATTTTTCACCCAATCTGCAGACACAATTCTGAACCGAGCTTCAAGAGCCTAATGCTCTGATACCAATTGTAAGTCCCCTTGACGTATGGATCTTAACATAATTGTCAATCCAATCAAGAGTGCGGAATCCTCTTGATCAGAATATCACAGAAACGAGTAGAAACACAGATTTCACAATCAAACCGGGTTTCTATTGATTATAAATCTCACGAATTACAATCAATCAAAACCCTAACCACTCAAATTCGTCCAAGCTACTAAAGCTCTCACGAAATTCCTCACAAACACTGTTCTGCCTGATTAACCTAAGCCCTAAAGCATAACCTTGTTTATATAACACAAGCTTTACAACTTGGGCTAGAGTTTCCTACATGGGCAAGCCCAATTCGTCCCCCTAGACCCAATGTGGGTTTTGTTTAGCCCAAACTCTATTATTCCACTAATACAAAGCTAAACCTGATAACTGTTTATCGTTTAACTAATTACAAGATATCCAAAGACCAAATCTAAGTTGTTGTCACAAATATGCACCAACACGAACCTCAAAAAGCGTCTAGCCGACCAGAACTTACATGTCCCTCTTGACGATTTACAAGTGGACGAATCATTACACTTCGTAGAAAAGCCAGTAGAGATCATGGACCGAGAGACCAAGAAACTTCGACGTTTACGCATTCATATAGTGAAGGTTCGCTGGGAAGGCAAACGCGGCGCCGAGTTCACCTGGGAACTCAAGAGTGATATGAACGCTAAGTATCCATAGTTATTCGTTACGCATGCGCCTTAATTTCGGGACGAAATTCCCTAAAGTAGGGGAGACTGTAACAACCCAACTTTTCGAAGTCAAAGTACAAGTCAAAGTCAAAGGAAGAAAAGATTGCTATTCAGATCTGTCATTTCTGACTTAATTATTGCTTGTATTCTCGAACCCGATAATCGATACTTTAGTTGATGCTATTTTATAATTTTTGATTTATTAAACATGTGAAGTAACAGTGCAATAAACGTAACTAAACGATATTCTACTTAACGATATTACATCGCTATCATATCGCAACTCAAGACGCAGTTATTGGATATTGTTTTACATGTGTATGTTATTATGTGCCCTACTTGTGTGTGCCTTACATATATTTTGGGATGTTATTCGCAAACGCCATCGCAACTCTGTCGCAACGCAATCCCATCGAGAACGCGAAGTTACGGCTTACTTTTATGCATTTTATGAGTTATGTTATTTGTGTAACTAATGTCTAATACTATCGCATCGCTTACTCGCAACTTGTTAAAAGCAACGCAACGCTCAGCGCACGAAACAAAAGTCGAAAGCCAACACGCACGCGCTGTTTGACCGGATGACCATTCGTTCGAATGGACATCCGACCGGATGACCATCCGATCGGATGGCCATCTGATCGAAGGGTCGTCCGAGCAGTCCACCCGTACACTCTCAGCCTATTTTCTCTCGATTCCTCGTGATTCTTGTAGGCTTTCACTCTAAATCTTGTACTTTCTTCATCACTAGACACCTTCTCACCATTTTCTCCATCGATTCACAACTTTTCACCGTGAAATCATTGGATTCAAGGCTATTCTAGGGTGACGTCATCATGGAGTTTTTATGAACATTGAAGTGTGACCTCATCTCATCAAGAACGGTTCGGATCTGATGGATTTCTACACGTTTTTACACCAATTTCAGCTAAATCTAAACACTTAACAACAGTTTCAAACTTTTCTTCAACAATCCTTCACTTTCTACTCAAAACCGTTAGAATCTGGACTCGTTTGGGTTCTCTACTCATTCTCTAGTGGAAAACCGATCTGGGAATGGATTTCTATCAAAGAGACGACCGATCCACGGGATGAATATGAAACTCCGTCAAGAACAGTTAGATCTGATCGAACGGGGTGATTCCCATCCGATCAGACGAGTTGGGCTTGATGAGATTCCCGTTGTTTAGCACGTTGTCACACCGTCTCTGTCAAACCACAAACTTTCTAAACTTAACTAATTTTCCAAGTTTTCAAACAAACTGGTCACTCAAACGATTAGCCATCCGACCGGATGACCATCCAATCGAACGACTATTCGACCAGGTGACTTGTCATTTCAACACTTAAACAATTTCAACACTTCAAAGTATATCAGCCTTCAAACGAATCATCATCCGAGCGAACGGCCATCCGTCCGGATGACCATCCGACCGGATGACCTGATGTATAGAAACACCTCACATTTTTCTAAATTCTACAATGAAAACTTCAAAGTTCAAACACCTCACAACACACTTACTCAGTCGAATGACCTTGCGACCGATGGCCATCCGTCCAGATGACCATCCGTCCGGACGGTCATCCGATCGGATCACCATCCGTCACTCATCTCACTCGATACGATGTTTTACACGCAGTTCAATGCTTATAATGTCGTACTGTGATCAGGCTAACTCTCCAGCGCTCCCTTCAATCCAAGACTGTGTTTATTTACTAAACACGATCTGTGAGTATATTCGATCCCTTTTTGCTTAACGCACTTTTGGGGTGTTACATACGTTACCTATATCAAATCACATCGACACATAATGCAAACACTTTTATACGCTAACCGCTCTCGCATGTTATACGTGTTATTCGATGAATGCTTGTATGTTATGTTTAGACAGTGATTGTTGCCTGACATCTTAGCAATGATAGAACTATAGTTTGGACTCAGCACCTGTCGTGGACAGGGGTTGTTAAGGGTATTACTTCATGTGTCACAGTGGTGATTTGTGTTGCGCATTCTACAATTCTCAGTCACGTCTGTGCATATTTCATTGTCGATAGCTTACTTGCTTCCTTCACATTTCAACGTGTTACATGCTGGTTTTACGTAAATCGCTTTCGCTACTATATGATATTAAACTTGTATGCTCACCTTTACACTCTGTGTATTAACTTTATTTTAACGTATGTGATAGGTGTTTAGGATGCTATGCTATGCTTGTTGTTATAGAATCAAGTTAGGAGGTCTAGAAACATCACATTTAAATCTGAGTTGTCGGAACAATTTAATTGTCTTTGAGAAACTGTGTCTGTAATAAATGTTTTACTTTATATGTTATGGTATGGGACCTGACGTTAACTATTTGGTAATTATAGTTGTTATGGATTCTCCTGGACAATCTGTTTCGCTCAGTGTCGCGCCCCGATGTTTCCGTTGTTGGTTGGGGTGTGACATCCATCACTTAGCTTGGTTATATTCTTTTGTCGTCTGCCTATTATTCCCACTCTAGATCATAAAGCAAAGCACCATCCTCCATTTAGACACATAATGCAAAGCACCATCCTCCACTGTTCTTAAATCAAGTAAGCGCAAACAAATATTAGTAATTGTGTGCAGGCTAATAATACTATTTACCACTTATCCTTATTCCATTATGAATTATATGCACAATCAATACTAGTCCAGTTCACTGTGAGAGTCCATCTTCTGGGAGGGTCAAGAGTTCATTTCTTTGGTTTACGGGTTCCTACAAAATAAATTTGGTGACCCACTATACATCATGAAATTTCATTGACCCAAGAAGTAATCTCTTTGATACTTTTCTAATAATTCTGGTTTATAAGAATCTGGAAAAAAAGTAAATATCATGGGTACCAAATTTAACACCAACACAAAGATGCTCACCATGCTCATTGGTGTGATTCTTGAGCTATTTTTATGTTGTTCTGCAAGATGTCTTTTTTCGTTTCATCCTTGATTCTTCTCTGATATTCTAATGTCATTTCAAGCTTCATTTCCTTAGCTTCAAGCTCACCCTTTCTACGTCTGACTTCATCTTTCGGTTCATGGAAAGCAACACCAGCTATGACAACACTTTCATTCAATTATTCATCTATTACATGTTTATCCGAGAGACTGAGAAAAACAAACAAAATCATAACATTAGAACATGGATTAAAAAAATACAATTCTATCTTGAACATTAATGCATGGTAAGGAAGTACATACGGCTTTTCGTGGTTCAATACCTCGTTGAAAGAAAACCAAGAGCCAGAAATCAATACCTTCATAGGAGTCGCTTCCTTGTTGTTCTCAAAAAGAAAACTCTATGGTATTTGGTACCAGCCATCCTTGAGAAATTCTCCATGTCCACGTGAACCTTAGCATTTTATGACCAAAAAAGGGTACTACTTAAGTTAGCTTGCTAACCATCAATCAAATTACATATCAATGAATACCGTTAGAAAAGATAAATAAAAAACATGAAAACCTTTACTGATGATTTTTAAAGTTTACAAAACATGCAAGTTTTAACTAACCTTAATTCCAGCAGGGGCTAACCTCAATTTGGAGAGTTTCGAACTTGAAGTCTCACACCATAGTACATATTCATCACTTGATAATATCATTATTTTCCAACATCCATAGAACCTGTTTAACAAAAACATGAAACAGTCACTTGATATAACAATCATACAAAATAAAAGCGGGTTCAGTGTGCATACCTGAGACATTCGAGGTCTCGAATGTGGGTCCTGTGCGATGCACAACCTTGCACAATGTGACATGCATCGAACCTCATGCTCCGAGCAATGCCCGGGCTTGTTCACCAAAATATACAATAATTAGAGGCATAATGGCAGGGTGGGTAACGTCCCAAAACATGTTCGGGTCACACGGGTCATAAACTAAGCAGTTAATGCGGTAAAAAAATCAGATATCGGTCAAGGATCGATATTTGAGATATAGGTTATCACGGCGGGATATTAGTAATTATAGTACCATGTAGAATTTACATATGAATATTTAAGTAAAAATAAAGATGAGAACCTCGAGAACTCTTGGTGGTTTCAATTCTCTGTGGCCTTTCCCTCTAGTGCTTTCTTGGGTTCATCACCGTTGCTAGTTGCTACATGGTTCACCCTTAGGTAACTTATTGAAATAAATGGTAGCCGTATCCGGTGGAGGTAGGCATTGAAACTATGTAACATAGTAGACAAAGAAATCTGAGACAAAAACTCAAGAACTTAAGATGTCAACTTACCACAAAAGCAAAGATCCCTATGTTAAATCAATACCATATGAAACAGTTAGACTCTTACCTGTGACATTTCAAACAAATCATGGCAAGACAATTCTAGTGCTTGGATGGACATAATATTTCTTGGGGTTGGTTGTGTTAACCTTGAACAACATGAAAAAGAACTTGTGAAACTTTTTGCAAAACCAATAAACCAAAAAAAACAGTAAATAAAGTTAAATAACTATGAGATGAAAGCTAAAAATTAATAATGAAGAACCTTTATACTTATGTATATAGTTATATCACATTTCTCTCTTGAATCAATCACTTTCAAAGCAAGATGGTGCATCTCAACTCATAATGTCATCATCATTAGCCTTGGTAAAAATGGTTCCCTTTGTACCTAGGGAATAAATTTATAAATAACAAAACTAGTGAAAAACTATAAAGTGTCAACTATCAAAATAATATATACTCAAATTTATCACCTTCCATGGTACTAAATCTCTTTTTGGCATTTTGTCGAATACCTAGCGTGCAATAGAACATGTTCATCAAGCATCATATACATGTGTACTCTATGGAAGTGACTCACTCAAATACAAAATCAACTCAACCAAATAAAAAACGTCAACAAACACCATCTAAATTCAACAATTCACATATATTGTAATATAAAGCAACATATAATTTTGAATAAGAGCGGAACCTGAAAATAATTCTTTGTCTCTGCATCTTCAAATCATAGTTAAACCCAAATCTCATACGAGGCACTGAAACATAACCCAAACGTCCTTAACGTATGCGATCTAAACAAAAATAAAATCATGAAACTGAAAAAGCTTACCTAAGTACTCGCCGGAACCCTAGCCTTGACCGGAACCCTAGCCTTTCATGAACAATCGCCTGCCATTGATAAAAACGAAATTGAGGCATCAAACATGAAATATTTGGCACCGGACTTACCTGTGTGAGCGGAATTCGGCCTGAACCCTAGCCAACTTTGCCTGAAAGTCGATTCGCTAACCCTAGACACCAACAACACTAACAACCAGAAGCCATTCGAGAGCGAGAAAGAGAACCATGAAAGGGATATGTATTTTGAAATCTGATTAGGTTTTTGTCATTTGAATGAAGGGGGAATTTAGAGGCGGGTGTTTGAAATCTATTTGAATTTTGAAATCTGATTACCTCTTTCATGTTTAACTTTTTGTTTGTTGGTTCTGGTATGAGTCTGAGTGTGTTCAACATACCTGCAGGAAGAGAGAAGGAGATATTTTGTCGGCCACCTCCTTTGTATTCATCTATGTGACTTTAGTTTTTATAAAAAAAAGGATTTAATGAGGGGGGCTTCATGTGATGACACGTGGCATGAGAAACTTTTGCTTTATTATAGTAGAAGATATATATATACATATATATATGTATACGTATATATATATATATATATATATATATATATAATAGAGTTAATTACATAGTTAGTCCCTATGGTTTGCACAAAGTAACATACTTAGGTACTAATAGTTTAAAATCACATTCTAGGGTATTAACTTTTCATTTTGTAACGTTTGGAGGTATTAACGTTATTTGCAGGTTTAAAACCACATGCTATTAGTACCTAAGTATGTTATTTTGTGCAAACCACAGGGACTAACTATGTTAATACCCTAGAAGTTAATACCTCCAAACGTTACAAAATGAAAAGTTAATACCCTAGAAGGTGATTTTAAACTATTAGTAACTAAGTATGTTATTTTATGCAAACCACAGGGACTAACTATGTAATTAACTCTATATAATATAATCTATCTATACTATATAATAAAAGAAACTAACAAGGAGACACATGTCATTCATTGGAGCCATCTATTTTTTAGTTTTTTTCTTCTCTATCCTACTTAATTATAGATAATTAATATTAATCAAACGATAATTATAAAATTAAATTTAATAGAAATTTAAACAATTCATATAGGAGATAATATAATATTTTGAAATATTAATTAGATTTCAAAATTACTTATCCTGAAAATAACAAAAGACGTACATTAAATATAAATTAATATAATGTATATGATTTATTTATTTTATTAAACTAAAGTAGTTAAGGTAAGAACCTATTTCAAAAATGTTTATAAGGGGTAAACAAAAACATTAATCAATGTTTATTGGTTCTATACTTTTATTTCCGTGTTCAACTCTCAACTCAAATACTGTGAGTTCAGGATCGGATCGTAAACGATCACTAGATCTGCGATTAATTCGATTTAACGTGCAAAATCCGTTAAATCGAACCGTAATCATGCGCTACGTATCAACGACAACCGGACAGAGTTTCGACTCGATCTATACAAAACACTCGTAATCTAAAGGACGTGATGTGAATCGAGAGTGTTTTGAACTTGATCGTGATGTTGTTGTTTGATGAGATCTTGAAGAACAGTTTGTTTCAACTTGAATGGATGAGCTCTGATAGTGTTCTCTGATGTGTTCCCCTTTTAGATCCGATCGGATGGCTATATATATGGGAGTAGAGATGTGATCCGATCGGACGTGGTCAAACTCATCCGATCCCATTGTCGTTGACTTCTGATCCGATCGAATGGCTGAATTAACTTTCCAGATTGTTCGAAATGACTTTTGTCTTTATCTGTGCTTAATGACTATTCCATGCATGCAGAATTTGTGAAAATTACAATTTTCGTATTCGAACATTTTGAATTCCATACAAGCATTAGTTATGATGTCATCATTTAGTAATGATGACATCAATGTCTGGTGATATTTGATCTCGTATCGCATCGTATCGTGTCGTGACCTGGTCACTCGTTACCTATTAACACCTAGCGAAACCTCGGTCCGGTATGATACAGACTCAAGACATTAAACGTTACAAATACTGACAGATTTCTAACTATGGACATACAAAATGCACTCACAGACTCCCCCTTAGACATAGCTTAGAAATCTGCGAAGTTTAGTCTTGATCTGTCACGGAAAACATATTTAAGCAAACAAAGTAAAACAGTAAGCTCCCCCTTGAATAATTCTCCGAATCACTAAACATTTATAGATTTGACAATTAATCTTGCTCCCCCTTTCATTTAGCTTCCTGTCAAATATTATCATTATTAAAACGTTTAGATTTAACTAGTGAGAGTTTTCTAAACACATAAATGTCTGTTATTATATTTGTCATTTAAGCATGATCAATTTCAGTAACCCTCACAGATGATCAAGTTCAAATTAATGACCTTGATTATCTAATTTTTCAGCTTTTTAAATTTTCATTTTAACATTCAAGTTTTAAATTAATGAACTTGTTTATGTTTAGCATTTTTAGATTTTGAAACTCAACTTTTCATCATCGGTTGTCGAAACATAAAGTGAAACAAAATCTTTTTAAATTTTTACAAAGTTGATACTAAAACACACTAAAAATCTTTTTGTAATTTTTCTGTAACATAAAGCAGTAAAGAAATATTTACAGACATTATTTTTGTTTGAGTTCGTGTTAGAGGATCATATCAGTTTATGACAAATCACTAGCACCGTTGACCTTTTTAGACTTTAAGTTCTAAACGATTCACTTAGATTGTCAAGATACTGAACCATTTAAATTTTCACACAAAGTTCAATTGTTTCGAGATACGAGAATTAGTGTTTTAAGCACTTAACTTATTCGCGTGTCCCACCTCATAATATACTCTCGTATCCAGATTCCCTATATTCAGTCTTACAGGTGAATATACTATACTGATATCTGTTCTCTAGGTAGTGCGAGACTATGAGAGCTCATGTTAGAACTTCCGTTCAGACAGAGAGATGATGGCTCGACTTTAGGTGTGTCCCACTTAGGAATCTTCTTTACAACAACACTTTATTTGTATCTTTCGATATTTATCAATTTTTATTCTGAGGGAAAGCTTTTATTTAAAGCGCGTAAAGTATTATACGAGGACTAGGCCATTGCTTCCGCAATATCAGAAGTCCTGGTATAATACCCTAGATATCAAACAGTATAAAGACCTAGTATCCCAGAAACAGGCAATCTTTCAAACAAGTTTTCAGGGGTTACCTATATATCCGAGAGATGTTCCCCACGAAATAAGCAAGTATTGATATTTATGTTTATATCTCGAAATCAATCTACTAAATGTGTAAAAACCTACTGGCATATCATCACTGAGACCGTTTATCACATTTTAACTTTCCAATTCTTTAGCGTACTGTGATTGTCTACTGATGTACTATCATTTCCTCTTTTTACACAAAAACTCATTTTGAATTTTCTCATGTTTTTGGCTTTTACAAATTTTCAAATGTTTTTGTATTTTTAAAATTTTTACTCCCCCTAAAATTCAAAACATTTAAAGAAAATTTGACAAACCGATGCAGATAGCATCATCTCGCCATCCATTTCTCCATCACATTCTCTGTTTATCTCACATTCAACCCCCATGATTTACAAACCACTTGATTATAACGTTTTGAAACCATTTTTCAATCTAGTTTTATCATGCGTTTGGTCAGCCGTGAAGGTTCGGCGTATTCCTTTCAAATTTTCAAATTTTAACAATTTAAACCAATCACTTCCTGTTTTTAACCACAGACACAGGATTTTCTCCTCATGTGCCAGGCTGTTCCGTTATTCATATTGAACTTGAATTGGCCACTGAACACCTGCACATGCAAATGAATTTGATTAGTTTTGAATTGGAACCCAATCCATACTAGATTTAGGTTTACCAAATTCATCAACATATGACATGAACGACCTTTCACAATTTCTTTTATATTCAAACACTTTTATAAAAATTTTATCTGAAAATTTAACTTTCGTTGATTTTTTAACCATTTCATTAACCAAATTTTCTTTCTTTATTCTCTCTTTTGTCCTCAGATTTGAATCTGATGAATTTGTTTTACTTGACTGATCATTCTTTGATTCATCAGAATTTTTATCTGGCTCATCGGTTGTATCTGAGGACAAAATCGTTTCTAAACACTCTCTCACTTTCTTTCTTTTCTTTCTCAGTCTATCTTTCTGCCCTTGTGATAATTTGATTCTTTGGTTTTTGGGCTTTTCTTCTATTTTCTCAGTTTTCTTAGCCATTTTATGAGATTCAGCCCCCGATCTTCTCTTTGATCTCATTGGGCAATCTCTGGCAATATGACATCTGATTTGACATTCATAGCATCTTCTCGTCTCAAATCTCTGACTCTGGCAGTTAACAGCAATGTGTCCTTCAAAGCCACATTTGTAACACACCCTGTTATCGTACCATTCTCCACTTTCAAACCAAATACTTAGATCGTAACATTGATTTGCCTTGTGGTAATCATGACTTATCCTTTTTCTATCATCATAGTGATTTGTCTCTGAAGAATCATCATTCCATCATCTCATGTAAGCTTGATTTGACTTTTGAGCACCGTGGTCAAACCTGCACCACCTATTACCAACTCTTTGTGAGTTTTGATTTTCAAATTTTTGTGAATTTTTGTTTTTATAGTGATTTGATGGTTGAACTGAATTTTTGTCAAACCATGCATGCAGAATTTGTGAAAATTACAATTGTCGTATTCGAACATTTTGAATTCCAGCAAGCATTAGTTATGATGTCATCATTTAGTAATGATCACATCAATGTCTGGTGATATCTGATCTCGTATCGCGTTGTGACCTGGTCACTCATTACCTATTAACACCTAGCGAAACCTCTGTCCGGTATGATACAGACTCAAGACATTAAACGTTACAAATACTGACAGATTTCTAACTATGAACATACAAAATGCACTCACAAATACGGTATTCACTATGTTTACGTGACATTTATAACCATTACCGCAATCACCCCATCCATCATATATCGAGTATATCCGTTAGTGTTTTTAAAGATATAATTTTTATTAGATATATTCGACCTGTGTAAAAAACAAGGTTTTTTAAAGATTATAATATTTTTATTATTTACTGTACAAAATTACATTTATGCAACTCGTGTAATACACCGGGTTTTTTAAAATATAATCTTTTTTTATTATGTGGTATATAAAATTAGATTTATTAAATCCGTATAATACAAAGGCTTTATAAAGATATATCAAAATATAACTTTTTATTGATTGGTATATAAATAACATGTGCTCAATCCATACAATACATGAGGTTCTTAAAAATGTAACTTTTTTTCATTATTTAATATATAAAATTAAATTTACTCAACCCGTACAATACACGAGGTTCTTAAGGATATAACTTTTTTTTATTTGATATATAAAATTACATTTATTTAACCCCTGTAATAAACAAGATTTTTAAAGATATATTGTTTTATTATTTGGTATATAAAATTACATTTATTCAACTCGTATAATAAACGAGGTGTTTAAGGAGATATTTTTATTATTTGGTATATAAAATTACATTTATTCAACCCGTGTATTACACAGGGTTCTTACCTTGTAATAATAAAAAAATAATATAATATAAAATAAAATGATGATAATAATAATAATAATAACAATAATAATATATAATATATAATATATAATATAATGTGTAAAATAATATATAATATATATATTAGGTTTATCACCAATTGTTCGATCTTTCACGAAACTAACTAGGATGTACCAGGCACGATCGAGTGGCATGTTATAAACCCTTTAGCAAATCAACAGAGGAATCAATCACACCGAAAGGAATACAAATCACATACCTATGATCAACATCTTTTAAATGTTTCGTTATATGCATATGAATAGTTACATAGACATAAGTTATATTCATTGATTAATTAGCTTTAGATGCGAACATATTAAACGATACTAACAAGATTTACTATACATCTAGAGTTTCTTTAAAATGGAATCACAATATTGACAAATTTAACTATAATTCATTCACCTATTAACACATGCAAACAATATCAACGATACTAACAAGATCTACTATACATCTAGAGTTTCTTTAGAATGGAATCAAACTATCGACAAATTTAACTATAATTCATTCACCTATTAACACATGTAAACAATATCACATAACTTAATACAATCATCATCATCATCATCCCACCAATAGCAAATTTAAGGTAGGGTCTGAGGAGGGCAAGATGTAGACAGCCTTACCTCTATCGCGTAGGAATAGAGAGACTGCTTCTAGTGAGACCCACGGCTTGATAGTAGTTTTGCATTAAGCCTTGAACATAAGGCACATAACACTCAACAATTGGGACAAAAGCCGATTAGTGCATATACTCCTTTGTCTTTCGGCTATCAACGCCACCACATGATGCATGATTAACTGTCTGTTGCTTTTGAACGTTATTTTCATGAAATTAGTAAAATAACGTTAAAATTAGTGCACTTTCATTTTTGCCACCTAAGAGCAAGTCATAAATATAGAATTAATATTCAGTGGCAGACTCATGAGTTTTTTTTCTGGGGGTGCAGAATATTTTTAAAAATTTTAGGCCCTTGGCTATATAAAAAAATTGGTTCATAGTGGGTCAGGTCTTGTAAGAAAAAAGAACATCAAACTAAAATTTATATAAACATCAAAAACAGGTCAAACGTCATTACAGACGTATTTAAAATTGTGCCCTACATGTTTTTTTAAATCTATCCAAAATATCATCTAGAGATACTAAACACTCCATAAGTTCATTACATTCTTACTCATGGTTCCTATCACATATAAATCTGTGAGAACCGGTAAATAACGGCTCCTAATTACGCGCAAAACAAACAATTAGAACGATAATAAATAGTGTTTAAGACGCAAATTACCTTAATTAGGCCTTTGGAATGTCTAGGAACGCCTATTCGACTCTACAGTACGCGTATGACGATCTACTTGAGATCTTCTAAACGTTAAACGACAACGAACTGAAACCGAACAAAATATTGACAACGCCGACAATTACGAATTTTACATGCGTATTTATTAGGCCCTAAAGTGTGAGACTGACACGTCAAATTCATACAACGAGCTATGGTTACGAATTTGGGCCTTACCGGGTTAGTTAGTATTAGGTTTTGGACCTTTATAGGTCACTTGGGCCAAGCTTTAGGCCATGTGGGCCAAGTAGGCCCAATGGGAGCCCATGTAGGGAAGTGGGCTTGTCTATGTATATAAACAAGTTTCTAACTTGTTTTACGGTTTTGAACTTCATTTTTACAACTTCTAGAGAGCTAGAGAGAGAGGCGATTTGGTTGTGAGCACTTGTACTAGACGGTTTTGCTTTTCAAGTAATAGAATCGTGTGTAAGTGTTGAAAGTAATTCGGTAATGTTCTTTGATTTTCAATTTTTCGTGTTTATCTTGACTCATCTTGTGATTGGTTTCCTCACTCTCACAAGATTAGGTTTGATATCATTGAAAGATCCGTTCTATGGGACTTACAAGTGGTATCAGAGCCATTAGAACCTGTTCTAGGCTCGATTTGATATCAAACATTCGAGTTTTCTGAAATTTTTGAGTTGATGTTCTTCGTGTTCTTCGCGGTATTCAATGTGTTCATCGGGTTTGTTTAAGAAAATCATTATATTTTGCTTCAATGATTCTGTTTAAAGGTGTTAAAAGATTAAAATTTTTATTAAACTGATTTGGAGATATATTCTAGAGTTAAATGTCATTTTAGTCCCTGTGGTTTGGACCATTTTGCCAGTTTAGTCCAAATGTTTCATTTTTAACCTGTGGGTCCAAAAAGGTTTCACAGTTGCCATTTTAGTCCACTGGGTTAACTTCATCAATTTTTTTTGTTAACGAGAAGGCCAATTTGGTAATTTTGTATGTGATTCTGTTAACTAAAAGGGCAATTCAGCCATATAAAATGACCGAATTGGTCTTCTCGTTAATAGAAAAAATAGGTGGAGTTAACCCAGTGGACTAAAATGGCAACGCAGAAACCTTTTTTGGACCCATTGGTTAAAAATGAAACATTTGGACTAAACTGGCAAAATGGTCCAAAACACAGGGACTAAAATAGCATTTAACTCTATATTCTATTTTTGATAAGATTTAAATTTTTGAATACTTTCCAATACTTTCGGAACTGATTGCTTTTAAAAAGGTAGTTTCAAAATATTTCTTTGGTTGACCAGTATCTTAGTATCTTGTTTCAAAAGTCACAAAGATTTCGAGTTATCTCAACAATAAGGTCTCGAGTCTGACATCTCTCCAACTTTCACGGTCTCGAGTCCATCACCTCTGTCCATTCTTACCTGCAACCATCACCGTTTCGACTCAACTGTTCTCAAGCTTCAAACATCACGGTTTCGAGTCAACAAGGTCTCGAGTCGTAATTTGTTTTATCTTGTGGTCTCGAGTCAACTGAAATTTATATTTTGAGATTTCGTATCACAACAACTTCTATTGTGAGGTCTTGAGTCCCCATCAACAACCTCCTTCACTCTTGGTCTCGATTCAGCAGGAGTGTCCACATCTTCAGGACTTGTTGCAATCTTCACAGTCTCGAGTCATCGTCTTCCACAGTCTCGACTCAACTTCAAGCATCTCCGTCTTGAGTCACCACATATTCCGGTTTGCAACCGAGGTCTCGAGTCTTCAACAATTTGGTCTCGAGTAATTGATTTTAAGGTCTCGAGTCATTGATCATCTTCAGTCGCAATCTCCATTTCGACTCCATCGTTCCGACTCGCAACCTCCATCACCCCCACTGGTCTCGAGTTATCTCTTTCACGGTTCCGAGTCGCAACCGAGATCTCGAGTTATCTACATCCATTGTCTCGAGTCACAATCTTTAACCATCCTACTGTTCTTCTTCTCCAACGGTCACCACTTCACCTGCAACATCTACGCCGGAAACCATCAACCACCACACATCCTGCCACAACCAGCGATAACCACCATTGCCAACGTATCGTCACCACTTCACCGGACTTCACTGTATCAAACTTTAGCTCCGATCATTGGTGCTTGCAAGTCCGGGATTTCGACACCGACTCTGGTCACGTGACTACCGTTTAACCACCATCTGTGTCATCTTGGTTCACCGTAACTTAAAAAGGAAAGAAAAAGGGAGTTTGGCGTGTAAACGTTTTGATTATTAGGGTTTTGGTAAGGGTTAAACATAGAAGAAGGTGAAATACAGTTCTTTTGTGACGAACGAGGTGTCAGGAAAGCTTTGTGGGATTTATATGAGTTGACATTTAGTATTCTAATCTCACCGTCATTGTCACGTAATATAATAATATTAATAATAATAATAATAATAAATATTATAATTAAAAAAATTAATAAAAAAGGGTAGGTTTGTTTGGTGTGACAAGTTTTGACAGGTTTGGAGGCGCAGTACAGGAAGCTGGTTCGAGCATTTTTCAAAGGGGTTTGAGTTAGCGAGTACACAGGTTCTCGCTTTGGGCTTGTGTTGAGAAAATAGTTAAAAGATCACATTTTTGGGGGATCACTTCTTAAAAATGTCTTCTAAGAGACAGGTGCTTGAGCAGGAACTCCAAGGATTCAGATACTCATATGGTGAATCTATAGAAGCACTTACATGCCGGTTTACTGAACTGCTCTCTAAAATGGAGAAGGCAGAGATGGTGGTGTCTACTCACACGAGCAACAGAAAGCTTCTGGATGCTATAAAAGGGATTCCATATCAGGCGAACTATAGTTGGTTTAGCAATGTTAATCAAATAATATTGACAACCGACTGCTACTGTTACAAAATGAAGTCAGATGAGTTGATCTCACTCATCAAATCATATAACAATGCTGACAAGCAGTCTACTCAAGGCAACACATCTGATGAAGTTTGCTCATCCACTTCTGCTGATTCATCACAAAATTGAGCATTCATGTTTCACAAACCCGTGGCTTAAGAAATCACTAGAGAAGAAATACTTTCTGTCTTTTGCACTCCTGAGTGTAGAGAAAGGGTTGAAGCTTATATAATACACAACGCTGAGCTAATTCAAGACTATCAAGATATTAAAAATAAAAACTTTACTTTATCGAAAAATGAAAAACTTTATAAAGAAAAAATTGAAGCTCGGCGAAAAGACATCATCAAACTCAAAGATGATGTAAGTGTAAAAACAACCCAACTCTTATATGTTCGGGATGTGACAACCCTCACTAAACCAGGTATCCGTACAATTAATTAATCTTAATTACGTGCTTAATGATTGTGCTTGATTACAACTGATGACGTAAACTACTCTCTGATTTCTGTAACCTACATACATATGCATCACATTTCATGCTGTCACTCCACTCACTACATACAAACTTTAGTGACATACTTGTTGCATAAAGCACAGTTAGCACAGTTAGCGGATAACTTAGAAATATACTGACAGTGCCAGTACATAGACAGACAGTTTTTTGAGACCCAGTATGGCCAGGGACAAGGTACTACACTAGTATGGTGTGTAGGGAAGTGAGGACCATAAGACTGTGTCACTAGGTGATAGCTCGAGTGCTGGAAAGTGCCTAAAACTCATTTTAAGTGCAGAATCCTGCATTTTCAGAAAAAATTCAGATTTTAACACATTAGTATTGTGCAGAAAATTGACTAAATGTTCCTGAATGCTTTCCTAAGTGTTGGGAATTAATTGTGTTACAAAAAGATACATAAAAGACACTATACGGTACAATTTAACACTTTAAAGGAACGATACCTAACCGAACAACCGGACATTACCCGGGACACCAAAATTTTGTCAAAAACATTGTTCTATTATTTTTAGACTAATTATGGTCTCCGAATACCCCAACACACTAGAAAATATGACATACACATAATACATTTGATAATACACTTAACCTCCTAAATAATTACCTACTTATGATCAAATTTTACAATTAACCCCCCCCCCCATCTATATTTACGGCCCAAGGAGGGACCCACCATCATCATCACCATATCCCATTAAATATTAACTCTTGATTTGATTGGGTCTCTTTACTTGTCTCACTTGCCAAGATATTGGAGGAATCATTATAAGTAGGGTGGTTACAAGATCTCATCATTTCATTCTCTCACTTCACAAGTTCACTCCACCAGCCTCACCACCTCTCTCTCTCTCTCCCGGCCCTCCCTACATCCGCCACCACCACCACCTTGTCACCACCATTGCTCCATTTTCAAGCTTGTTCCAAGTGCTAGAAGGTGATACTTGGATGTTGAAGCTTGGAGGTCTTGAAGGAACTTCACACATTGCTCTACACCCCATCTTCATCATCTTTGTTCATAAGTTCACCCCTAGCCTTTGAGCTAGTTGTAAGTCTTTGATTAAACTCTTGGTTACTTTTTTGTTGATTATTCGAGGGATTGTTGTTTAATGATTAACACAAGAACATAAAAAGAAAATGAAAAAGGATCATGAACATAAGTTTACATAAAGATGAAATCTTGTTGGATTAAGGTTGATTAAAGCATGCATGACATTTGATTGTTGATTTCTTGATAAACACTTGTTTAGGACATTTGTTGGTACATTTTAGTAACATTTAAACTATAAAAAGCATGTTGATTAGCATTTTCAGCCAACTTCAACTGGCTGTAAACGGATCATTATAAATCGAAAAACTGATTTTCTGAAACCTAAATTATGTATTTTCGAAAAACGGATCAAATGGCACTAGAATCATATTTTTTCGAGTTCGTTTACTATTTTTAAAGGTCCGTTTTTGGACAGCAGCACAAGCTGCGTTTTTGCTGCAGAAAATGTGTGTCATATTTTTCGTCATAACTTGAAACCTGAGTAGAACTAGCTCATGAAATTTATACTGTAGATGATCACTGATGTCGTTGTGATCCCCCAACTGGAATTTCGTCAATCGGACTTATGACGAATTTTAAATGAATTATTCGTAAACTGCAGTCAGAAAGTGACAAATCTGATTACAGTCCGGTAAATGATTTTCTATTAAATATTGGTAATGAATTGGACCCCGATATTTTTACACAATAATATTTGGATCGTATAAGACATTCTGTGAAAATTTGGGAATTTTTGGAATAACTTAACTATTTTATTAAAATGCCCGAAAACAGCCCAGTTTTGAATGTTAAAAACTGAAACGACATAAGTAGTATGTTGCGTGTCTAAATGTCGGGTAGGTTACCTGAGAACGATCTAACGTGATATATGTTAAAGAAAATGATATGCTATGTAGCATGGACACCTCAATTTACAAAGGAAACTATGGCAAAATTTTCTAAAAATTTCAACACTTAGTAAATATTTTCTAGGCAAGTGTTTACTAGTATATTTTAGACTATGTTTTTCAAACATAAACCTCGCCATAATTTTTGTAACAAAATACAAAGTATCGGAGGTTGGTTTTACACATGAAAATGGTTAAATAAATATATTCTCTAAAAGGGACTTAAAAATATAATTCCAATACGAGCGTACATGTGTGAAATATCTCATCGTTGGGAAGGAAATGCGTATATAAAATACTTTAGAAGTATTAATACAAGAATATTGAATGAACAACTATTCCAACACAACATATAATTTAAGTTGAAATATTAATTATTTTGACAAATAATTATCACTCGGAATAATATAAGAAACATCACTCAAAACATTAAACTCTAAGCCAAGGCACGGCCCATTCGTCTAATAGACAATAGTACGTTGTAGGTTGTCGTGTAGCTGACAGAGTTTGAGATACGATACAAGACGCACTACTGTGAGTTCATGTCCCCCTTTTCTCTTAACTATTTTTAGTTTTATACTTCGGGGGTGGAATACATGTTACAATTATTACAGACATTTTTATACATGGAATGGTTAGCTTAAGGAGGGTTTTACTGCGCGATCAAGTGAGTGGTGGGCATGACACTTAAGGCCATTAATCCTCATTGTAGGACCACGGGACATGAGTGATAGATCTATTTGGGTGTAGCGAGCCCACACCCATGAGGCCGGGGCGGCCCATAGTGGTGACTATGTCTTCATACCGGAGACAAATTTGCTAGGTTTGAGTCTTCCTGCACCAGTTTCACACATACCATTGGCTTTGCAACCCAGTGGTGATCTATTTTTCCTTATTGCTACATACCAGCGACTTTTATACATACAAGACGTATTTTAAAGGCTTATACCCACAGGCATTCACATGAACTCGCTCAACTTTTTGTTGATATTTTTAAACTACATGTATTTAGGGAATTAATCGGATCTGGCTAGTGATGCACGTTAGTCAAGCTGTGTACTAAATAAAGATGTCATCCAGGGTCGTAGGGTTTGGGAAGTGTAACTCCTTCCTGGACGGGTTGCATGTCTCTAATCCTCGTTTTGTTGGTAGTCTGTTGTTGAGTCTTATGAACTCGTTTTAAACAAGTCATGGTTTGTAATGTATTTTGGGGTTGACATTTTAAGACAATTGTTGTTGTGCATTTTTCTAAACTATATGAATGGATGAACATCCCGTATTTTTATCATATAGCATTGTTGTGATTATTGCTATGGTATTAAGAAGTCACACCAAATAAACCACGCTTCCGCAAAAGCCAGGGTGTGACAGCTTGGTATCAGAGCCTCGATCATAGCGAACTAGGATTCCTTCTCGAGTCTAGACTATGATCACTAGGGCTCTCACGAAAACGCTTTCAAACACTTTTTACATTGCATACACTAAATGTCCAGATCCAGGGAACAAACGTTTTTACAAACAAAAGGCATAAATACACATTTCAAAAGGCTATGTATATAATTCAGTCTTAGAGACTGAGGGAGTGCAGTCTTAGAGACTGGGGAAAATTTGAGTCTTAGAGATTGGGAAAGTTTGGTCTTAGAGGCCAGGGAGTTAGTCTTAGAGACTGGGAGTTGGTCTTAGAGGCCAGGGAGTTAGTCTGAGAGACTAGGGAGTTCAGTCTAAGATACTGGGTGGGATAGTCTAGGAAGACTAGGATGCATACATGATTACATTGCTATTTGCTTACATGCTTACCTGATATATGTGCATACGTTGTGGTTGTGTTACAGACACTATGGCATATTCTTCTGGTAGTGGAGTGTCCAACGTGATCGACCCTATGGCCATTACCTCGGATGACGAGATAGCCACGGACTTGGAGGTTTATACATCAGACACCACGAGTACCGACGAGGATGATTTTCAGCCTTTTTCCCTACCAGACTTCGGAGACGACTTACCCTTAGCTGATGGTCCACCGGGAGAGGATTTACCACTTATCCCGATCCCTGTCCCTCTCCCATTTGCTGCAGTTCCCTTTGAGGAACAGCCTCTTGACGCATTATCCGATGACGACATCGATCTACTTATCGAGGGTCCCCCGGAGGGAGACCAGGATGGCGCGGCCCCGATGGAGGATGATGTTCCACTAGCTGATATCCCACTTGTTGACCCCGTTGTTCCTATGGTTGAGGCTCCTGCTGTTGATGCCTTTGTTGTGCCACCTGTTGAGGCTCCTGTTGTGGAGGCCTTACCCGATCCGTCCGTTTCCTACCCGCTTGAGTCAGCATCATCCGCCACTATTCACGCCTAGGATGTGCAGCACTACTCCACCGACACTGATTCAGACATGGCGATGCCTGCTGCACCCGTTGTTTTCCATGACTTTGACCTAGAGCCTGAGGTCGAGTTTTTACCTGCTGAGCCTGCTCCAGCTGATCCAGAGCTTGGAGTTGCACCAGAGCCTGTTTTCGCTCCCGACCCTATTCCTGTTGATGCACCAGTCGTTGCACAACCAGCTGTCGAGGTCCCAGTTGTTGCACCTATACCTGACCTTATGCCCATGTTTGATGACCTTGCACCTTTTGCTACACATATTGATCAGAGATATGCCGACACCCGTAACGGGTGGATTGAGGATGATGATGACTATCCTCCATTTGTTCTACCCGTCACTCCACCTGCTGCACCTATTTCTGCACCAGTTGATGTTCCACTGTTCCACCCACACGTATCTGACACCCACCGCACCGACTTACCCACTACCTTTCTTCAGGACATACCTCCTCCCCGTTTAGGGGAAGGACCTTCTACTGGGCCGCGTGATCACATGCCACCCTTGACAGCAGTTTTTCCATATATACCCCCTTTTGCACCGACTGCACACACGACTTTTACTTCCTCAGCACCCACGGGCGACACATTCATGTGGTCTTCGCCCAATGTTATGCCCTTATCAGACCCATACCACCCTTTCCATGTGGGATATACCGCGGATGATATACTCATATCCTTGCAGTCCAGGAGCTGGAGAGGATTCCACGTCCTCCCCCTTGTCGTTGCCAGTCTCCATTTGCGACACCACCAGCTCCTATCGGACTGCACCCTGATTCCGATGTCCGTTTCCTCACTACGTACCAGCAGGTTGCTTACCTCCTACATGTTGTCCATGCTCTCGAGGAGGATTTGGCGCATTTGCGCAGATTAGTTCTCTCTCCTCCACCTCCTCCTCCCCTACCATCAGCTTAGGGGTTCCAGGTCTCCTATAGACAGGCTACTTTTGGTGAGAAGACAGCTATCGAGCCATGATTATGAAGACTTTTGAAGACCACATTTTTATTTTTGATTTATCGGTTGCTGTACTTGTTAGACGACTCAGACAAGGGTGATGTGACCCTTAGTCTCTTTTGACATATGATACAATTGTAAAACTGTATTGGTGGTTTTGTTTTATGCAAAGCTTAATCTCAGCCTTCTCATTACATGCATTGTTGAGTTATCTGTTTATGATTATGACATGGGATATTATGTGTTATTGTGTTGATTAGTGTTATTACATACGCATATTATTTACTATACTTACTATGACCTGACTGTTACGATCTTCTTATGAAAGATGCCTCCACGACGAGACACACGCTTGCCTACTACTGAAGCAGAACTACAGGAACGTATTTCAAAGGCAATAGCAGATTACAAGGCCTCGCGTGCTGAAACAAGTAGGAATACCTCAAACAAGAACAACAACCCGCCCAATGGTTGTACCTACAAACAATTTCTGGATTGTAAGCCCTTGAACTATGACGGCACTGGGGTGTTGTTACTTTCATCAGATGGACGGAGAAGACGGATTCTGTTTTAAGGATGAGCAAGTGTGCTCCTGAACACCAAGTTACATACATCTCAGGGCTCTTTCTTGATGGTGCCCTATCCTGATGGAACCTCCAAGTACAGACCCTGGGGGAAGCGGCGGCGTATGCTTTGACATGGACTGAGCTGAAGGAGCTCATGAGGAAGAAATATTGTTCACGAGCCGAGATACAGAAACTGGAAACTGAATTCTGGCACCTCAAAACGGACGGTCCAAAGATTGTTGAATATGTGCAAAGGTTCCACGACTTGTCACGCGTTGTGCTGTATATGGTTGATCCTGAGTTTAAGCGCATTGAGCGTTTCATCTGGGGATTGGCACCCCAGATCATGAGCATGGTGACGACGTCCAAACCTCCAACGATTACCGAAGCCATTGATCTCAGCGTGGCACTTACAGAGGAAGCTATCAGATTGAACAAGTTTTCAATCTCTGAACCGAAAAAGAAGGAAACACATGTTGAATCATCACCAAGTGAGAACAAGAGGAAGTTCTCAAACTTCAAAAAGGGTACCAGCAGTGTCAGCAGGAAAGATGAGGGAAGTGCACCAGCCAGGGCCAGAACCGGTGCCGAAAACAAAGGAAGAGGATACATAGTCACCCTTCTAAAGTGAGATGCATGCCAATATCATCACCCCGGCCCATTCAAATTCAGGAAATGTGAGTCCTGTGGGAAGACTGGCCACTCCAAGGAAACATGCTGGGCTGGTAATGGTGTTGGACGTGGAAATCAAAGAGGTCATGGAGGAGGGAATGGAAACCGCCAACAGGGAGGAAATGGCGGGAATGGGAATCATGGGAATCAAGCTGGTAATCGGGGAACTAACACCAATCGAGGTGGAAATGGTAATGGTATCGGTCGAGGATCGGGATGTTTTAAATGCGGAGACATCGGGCACTTCAAGCGCGAATGCCCAAAACTCAATCAAGCTCAGGGAAGGATATTCAACATTGGAGCAAGGGAAGTACGCCAGGACCCGAACGTTATCACTGGTACGTTCCCTATAAATCAACGCTTTGCATCTGTTTTATTTGACACTGGTGCCGACTATAGCTTCGTATCCTTAGAATTTAAAAGTATGCTTGGGTTAACTGCTAGTAAGTTAGATATTCTGTACTCAATCGAACTGGCTAATGGAGAGCTAGTTGAAACGAATGAAGTCATCAGAGGATGTGTAATAGAGCTGGGAGAGAAATAGTTTACACTGGATCTACTGCCAGTTGAGTTGGGAAGCTTCGACGTGGTAGTAGGAATGGATTGGTTGTCAAGCAACAAAGCCGAAATTGTATGCCACGAAAAGACCATTCGCATCCCTACGACGAATGGAGGAACAATTGTGGTACACGGAGAGAAGCGTGATGCACCCTTAAGGATCATTAGTTGCTTGAAGGCTAGGAAATGTTTGAAGAAGGGATGTGTTGCCTTCTTGGCACACATCGTGAATAAGGAGGCCGCTGAGCCAAAGATGGAAGATATTCCTGTCGTAAGGGAATATCCTGAAGTCTTTCTAGAAGACTTGCCAGGATTGCCACCGCAAAGACAAGTCGAGTTTCATATTGACTTAGTCCCAGGCGCCGCGCCTGTGGCTAAGGCACCATATAGACTTGCACCTTCAGAAATGCAAGAGTTGTCGACGCAACTTCAAGAGTTGCTAGACAAGGGATTTATCAGACCAAGCTTCTCTCCTTGGGGAGCTCCAGTCCTATTTGTTAAGAAGAAAGATGGTAGTTTTCGCATGTGCATCGACTACCGGGAGCTGAACAAGTTGACAATCAAGAACATATATCCGTTGACAAGGATTGATGACCTATTCGATCAGTTGCAAGGTTCAAGTTTCTACTCAAAGATCAATCTTCGATCAGGATATCATCAGTTAAGAATACAAGAGGAAAGTATTCCCAAGACTGCTTTTAGGACTCGCTATGGACATTACGAGTTCCTGGTTATGCCGTTTGGCCTGACAAACTCGCCAGCTGTGTTCATGGATTTAATGAATAGAGTTGCAAGCCGTACCTGGAAAAGTTTGTGATAGTATTCATTGACGATATTCTAATCTACTCGAAGACAAAAGAAGAGCACGAGCAACACTTAAGAGCTATTCTAGAACTGCTTAAGAAGGAGAAGTTGTACGCGAAGTTCTCGAAGTGCGAATTCTGGTTACGCGAAGTTCAGTTCCTTGGTCATGTGGTAAATGGAAATGGAATCCATGTGGATCCCACAAAGATCGAGGCGATCAAAAATTGGGAGTCTCCGAAAACGCCAATCGAGATTCGGCAATTCTTGGGTTTGGCTGGGTAATATCGCAGATTCATTGAGGATTTCTCAAAAATCGCTCAACCTTTGACCTCTCTCACGCAGAAAGACAAGAAGTTCGATTGGGGAGACAAATAAGAAGAAGCATTCCAATTGTTGAAGAACAAACTTTGTGACGCACCGATCTTATCCCTACCCGAAGGCACTGACGACTTCGTGGTATATTGCGACGCTTCGCGTCAAGGTTTAGGCTGCGTGTTGATGCAGCGACAAAAAGTTATAGCCTATGCTTCGCGCCAGCTGAAGGTTCATGAGAAAAACTACTCCACGCATGACTTGGAGTTAGGAGCAGTGGTGTTTGCATTGAAGATCTGGCGACATTACTTATATGGCACGCGGTGTACCATCTATACTGACCACAAGAGTCTGCAACATATCTTTGATCAAAAAGAGCTTAACATGAGACAAAGACGCTGGGTTGAACTGTTGAACGACTACGATTGTGAAATCAAGTACCACCTGGGAAAGGCGAATGTAGTCGTCGTTGCCTTAAGTCGGAAAGAAAGGATTAAGCCCATAAGGGTTAGGGCTTTGGAAATGATTGTTCAGACAGACCTCTCGTTACGCATTCGTGCCGCGTAGAGGGAAGCTCTCAAAAGGGAAAACCTCGTGAATGAATACCTCCGTGGTATGGAGAAGCAACTGGTACCAAAGGAGGATGGAACGTTATGTTTCTTGGGAAGAATTTGGGTTCCTTTCTTTGGTGGTCTGAGAGACGTCATCTTTGATGAGGCTCACAAGTCACGGTATTCGATCCATCCAGGATCGGATAAGCTGTACCAAGATCTTAAGGATTTCTATTGGTGGCCAAGAATGAAAGGCGATGTAGCGGTATATGTCGGCAAGTGTTTAACTTGCGCCAAGGTAAAGGTTGAATACCAGAACCCTTCGGGTCTCCTGCAACAGCCTGAAATACCCCAATGGAAATGGGAACAGATTTCTATGGACTTCATAACGAAATTGCCAAGAACATCCAGAGGTCACGATACGATTTGGGTAATCGTGGACCGTCTGACCAAGTCTGCACACTTCTTAGCAATCAAGGAAAAAGACAACACGAGCAAGTTAGCTGAGCTATACCTAAGAGAGATTGTTGCACGTCATGGAGTGCCTCTCTCAATTATTTCTGATAGAGATGGAAGATTCGTGTCAAGGATTTGGCAATCCTTCCAAGAAGCTTTTGGTTCTCAGTTGAACCTGAGTACTGCCTTTCACCCACAGACAGATAGACAGAACGAACGAACGAACGAACGATTCAGACGTTGGAAGACATGTTACGAGCTTGCGTAATGGATTTAGGTGTAAGTTGGGACACTCACCTACCATTGGTAGAATTTTCATACAACAACAGTTATCATACAAGCATTCAAGCCGCACCGTTCGAAGCTCTCTATGGACGCAAGTGTCGATCACCGGTATGTTGGGCTGACGCAGGTCATAGACAGCTTGTCGGACCGGAATTGGTCCAGGAGACGACAGACAAGATTTCACAGATCCGAGAGCGCATCAAAGCGACTCGTGATCGACAAAAGTGTTATGCGGATCGAAGAAGGAAACCTCTGGAATTTGAGGTGGGATATATGGTTTTGTTGAAAGTTTCACCCTGGAAGGGTGTGGCATGCTTTGGGAAGCGTGGGAAGTTGAATCTGCGGTACATTGGACCATTTAAAATCCTGGAGAGGATTGGTTTAGTAGCATATAAGTTGGACCTACCCGTAGAACTAAATGGCGTTCATGATACATTCCATGTATCAAACCTGAAAAAAAGTCCAACTCAAGAGACAGTGGTCATTCCAGCCGACGAAATCCACATTAACGACACACTCCACTTTACAGAAAAACCAGTTGAGGTCACGGATTAGAAGATTAACAAAACACGCAGGAGAAGTGTCAAACTCGTCAAGGTTCGATGGAATGCACAACATAGCCCGGAATTCACGTGGGAACGTGAGGATCGAATGAAGGAAAAATACCCACAGTTATTCCCCAAGACCCCTGCAACTAGAAGCAGAACTTAAAATTTCGGGACGAAATTTTTTTAACGGGGGGAGAATGTGACAACCCTCACTAAACCAGGTATCCGTACAATTAATTAATCTTAATTACGTGCTTAATGACTGTGCTTGATTACAACTGATGACGTAAACTGCTCTCTGATTTCTGTAACCAACATACAATTGCATCACATTTCATGATGTCACTCCACTCACTACATTCAAACTTTAGTGACATACTTGATGCACAAAGCACAGTTAGCACAGTTAGCGGATAACTCAGAAATATACTGACAGTGCCAGTACATAGACAGACAGTGTTTTGAGACCCAGTATGGCCAGGGACAAGGTACTACACTAGTATGGTGTGTAGGGAAGTGAGGACCATAAGACTTTGTCACTAGGTGATAGCTCGAGTGCCGGAAAGTGCCTAAAACTCATTTTAAGTGCAGAATCCTGCATTTTCAGCAAAAATTCAGATTTTAACACATTAGTATTGTGCAGAAAATTGACTAAATGGTCCTGAATTCTTTCCTAAGTGTTGGGAATTAATTGTGTTACAAAAAGATACATAAAAAGACACTATACGGTACAATTTAACACTTTAATGGAACGGTACCTAACCGAACAACCGGACGTTACCCGGGACACCAAAATTTTGTCAAAAACATTGTTCTAGTATTTTTAGACTAATTATGGTCTCCGAATACCCCAACACACTAGAAAATATGACATACACATAATACATATGACAATACACTTAACCTCCTAAATAATTACCTACTTATGATCAAATTTTACAATTAACCCCCCCCCCATCAATATTTACGGCCCAAGGAGGGACCCACCATCATCATCACCATATCCCATTAAATATTAACTCTTGATTTGATTGGGTCTCTTTACTTGTTTAACTTGCCAAGATATTAGAGGAATCATTATAAGTAGGGTGGTTACAAGATCTCATCATTTCATTCTCTCACTTCACAAGTTCACTCCACCACCCTCACCACCTCTCTCTCTCTCTCTCTCGCCCCTCCCTACATCCGCTACCACCACCACCTTGTCACCACCATTGCTCCATTTTCAAGCTTGTTCCAAGTGTTAGAAGGTGATACTTGGAGGTTGAAGCTTGGAGGTCTTGAAGGAACTTCACACATTGCTCTACACCGCATCTTCATCATCTTTGTTCATAAGTTCACCCCTAGCCTTTGAGCTAGTTGTAAGTCTTTGATTAAACTCTTGGTTACTTTTATGTTGATTATTCGAGGGATTGTTGTTTAATGATTAACACAAGAACATAAAAAGAAAATGAACAAGGATCATGAACATAAGTTTACATAAAGATGAAATCTTGTTGGATTAAGGTTTATTAAAGCATGCATGACATTTGATTGTTGATTTCTTGATAAACACTTGTTTAGGACATTTGTTGGTACATTTTAGTAACATTTAAACTATAAAAAGCATGCTGATTAGCATTTTCAGCCAACTTCAACTGGCTGTAAACGGAACATTATAAATCAAAAAACTGATTTTCTGAAGCCTAAATTATGTATTTTCAAAAAACAGATTAAATGGCGCTGGAATCATATTTTTCGAGGTCGTTTACTATTTTTAAAGGAACGTTTTTTGGACAGCAGCACAAGCTGCGTTTTTACTGCATAAAATGTGTGTCATGTTTTTCGTCATAACTTGAAACCTGAGTAGAACTAGCTTATGAAATTTACACTGTAGATAAACACTGATGTTGTTGTGATCGTCCAACTGGAATTTCGTCAATCGGACTTACGATGAATTTGAGATTAATTATTCTGTAGAGTGCAGTCAGAAAGTGACAAATCTGATTACAGTCCGGTAAATGATTTTCTATCAAATATTGGTAATGAATTGGACCCCAATATTTTTACACAATAATATTTGGATCCTATAAGACATTCTGTAAAAATTTGGGAAGTTCTGGAATAAGTTAACTATTTTATTAAAATGCCCGAAAACAGCCCAGTTTTGAATGTTAAAAACTGAAACGACATAAGTAGTATGTTGCGTGTCTAAATGTCGGGTAGGTTACCTGAGAACGATCTAACGTGATATATGTTAAAGAAAATTATATGCTATGTAGCATGGACACCTCCATTTACAAAGGAAACTATGGCAAAATTTTCTAAAAATTTCAACACTTGGTAAATATTTTCTAGGCAAGTGTTTACTAGTATATTTTAGACTATGTTTTTCGAACATAAACCTCGCCATAATTTTTGTAACAAAATACAAAGTATCGGAGGTTGGTTTTATACATGAAAATGGTTAAATAAATATATTCTCTAAAAGGGACTTAAAAATATAATTCCAATACGAGCGTACATGTGTGAAATATCCCATCGTTGGGAAGGAAATGTGTATATAAAATACTTTAGAAGTATTAATACAAGAATATTGAATGAACAACTATTCCAACACAATATATAATTTAAGTTGAAATATTAATTATTTTGACAAATAATTATCACTCGGAATAATATAAGAAACGTCACTCAAAACATTAAACTCTAAGTCAAGGCACGGCCCGTTCGTCTAATAGACATTAGTACGTTGTAGGTTGTCGTGTAGCTGACAGAGCTTGAGATACGGTACAAGACGCACTACTGTGAGTTCATGTCCCCCTTTTCTCTTAACTATTTTTAGTTTTATACTTCGTGGATGGAATACATGTTACAATTATTACAAACATTTTTATACATGGTATGGTTAGCTTAAGGAGGGTTTTACTACGCGATCAAGTGAGTGGTGGGCATGAGGCCGGGGCGGCCCATAGTGGTGACTATGTCTTCATACCGGAGACAAATTTGCTAGGTTTGAGTCTTCCTGCACCAGTTTCACACATACCATTGGCTTTGCAACCCAGTGGTGATCTGTTTTTCCTTATTGCTACATACCAGGGACTTTTATACATACAAGACGTATTTTAAAGGCTTATACACACAGACATTCACATGAACTCGCTCAACTTTTTGTTGATATTTTTAAACTACATGTATTTCAGGGAATTAATCGGATTTGGCAAGTGATGCATGTTAGTCAAGCTGCGTACTAAATAAAGATGTCATCCAGGGTCGTAGGGTTTGGGAAGTGTAACTACTTCCTGGACCGGTTGCATGTCTCTAATCATCGTTTTGTTGGTAGTCTTTTGTTGAGTCTTATGAACTCGTTTTAAACAAGTCATGGTTTGTAATGTATTTTGGGGTTGACATTTTAAGACAATTGTTGTTGTGCATTTTTCTAAACTATATGAATGGATGAACATCCCGTATTTTATCATATAGCATTGTTGTGATTGTTGCTATGGTATTAAGAAGTCACACCAAATAAACCACGCTTTCGCAAAAGCCAGGGTGTGACACAGGAGAAATTATGCATTTTGACTAAAGAACTGGAAGATATCAGAGATAGATATCAAATAAATGAACTCAATATTAAGAAATATGATTCTTCCAGCAAACTAGTTAAAAACTTGTGTGATCAACAGCTTGCATATAAGAAAAAGAAAGGGTGTGGGTTGGGCTACAATCAGGCTCCTCCTCCTTAAAATGACAACTACACATATTCACCCATGACTGAGGAGGAATTGATGAATGAGGACAAGATGGCTTACGGTTCTAAAACTAATAAGTCATCAATCAACAGCAGACCTGTTGATAAACGAGCGACTCCTTCGGTAAATTTTGTTTCAAAGGGTATTTTTGATCCTAATGCTTTGTCTTCCCCTGCAGATGAAGTTAAAGTTGAAGGTGTCGTTGGAGATGAACAAGCATAAAATTCTCATGTGTGTGACATTTTTGGCTCATTTTTTCACTCTGTGATTAATGTCAGGCCTGATGGTTTAGGCGAAAACGTTGATGCTTGTGTAACAGAGACTGAAACAGCAAACGAAACGAATGAGCTGTTACACCTGTGTCACTTCAACCATCAAACAAAAACTAAACCAATGAAATATTGTATTTCATACTTTCAATTTGTAAAAATATGTATATTGTTTGTACATATCAACTCTTGTTCAATTTCAAGCTTTAAATCGCTTTCTGAAAGGTTATACGCGCTCTGATGGGTAAATATAACCAGTTTAATGCAACGAACACTAAGGAATAGCGAAATAGGCTTAACATACCTTAAATAACCTCCACATAACTTAGAAATAAGTTTTGGATGGTTTGGTGTGTTGAAATCAAGTTTATTCGATCGCAGGGACTAATTGTGTCAAACTGCGAAACTATACCGATTTGTATAGTAACAAACATTCCGGAACTTGATCATAAGTTAAATATGCCCTAAATATCCTTCACATAGCTTAGAAATAGGCTTTGAGGTGTTTTGTGCGCTAAAATAAACTTTCATGATCAATATGGACTAAAAGCGTCAAAAAGTGCACAAGTTTGTATTTTCACGCATATCTTATGTTCTTAATATATCCGGACATCCAAAAATTTATGTAATCATTAAAATATTTTATTTTAGTGATTGGCACGATAAAATTTTATTCGTCACTTAATTTGGATCGTTTTTGCGTTCGTTACGACTTCCGTCGTAATTAACCGAATAACGCAACCGTATGACCGAACGAACCGACATCCGAGATATTTTTGAGCATGTTTCAAGTTCCCTACACTTTAACTTCATTTTAGAGCTTTGAAATGGGGTTAACGGGGCTTAAACGTGTCAAAAATGCATCAAATAGCAAGTTTGGGGCTTCAGGGGCCTGTTCTGCGAAACTGTGAAAGTGCCTGGCCTGCAAGGTCCTTACAGACTGTATGGTGATGGTCTTGCGGTCCGTAAAAGCAGGTCCCAGTTCAGCAGAAATGATTTCCAGCTTGTTCCAGCTGCTACACACTTATGCACATGGTTTTGGGGAAACTATGGGCTGGTTTGAAGGCTCCCATGGTATTCAAATCAGTGGGCATGAGGTGTACGACCTAGATTAAAGGTCATTCTTCAAGAAACAATCTTAACAGTTCAAGGAAATCTATAAATAGCCCACCCCATTCATTCCCCCAACTCACACTTGATCTGATTTTGGCCTTCTAAGTTGAAGTTTATACTTCATACCTGAAGGTAAATCGGATCAAGAGCTTGCGGGGACCTTTAGTAAGTATTCCTTCGTTCTTTTATCACTTTTCGAGTCTGAAAGTCAAACTGCATTTGACTTTCTGCATTGACTAGTTCATGGTTAATGCGAAGTTCGTTTGAACTTCATAACGTTTGGTCAGGATGACTTTCTGCGTAATCACGATGGTTATAATCCCTAGTGACTATACCTACTGATTACCACGTTATCTAGGTGTAGTGACGAGTCGTAGTTTTGGCCAAAATGCGCATTCTTGCGTATTTTGTAACAAAACTACTTTTAGGTATCAAAACCGTTTGTTTTGATACGAAACCTGTTTTCTAACTTAACTAAACATGTTTTAGCATGTTTAGCTCGTCACTTTAGGTTTAGTGCTCATATAGAGTCGTAAGTCAAGCGGTCTAAACAACCGCTTAGACTTATGAACTAGACCCGTTTGGTCGATCTTTAGGATCTGACCAAACACATTAGGTGACCATAGTTGTATAGGGAATAACCTTCCGAGGTTATACCTTATGGTCACTTCGTTTAAGTAGGTGTATGATAGGTAGTTTATATGCCTTAGGAAAATTACCAAAATACCCTTTTTATGCATAATTGATATTTAAGCATATGTAACCCAAACGTTTGTCATTTAACTGATTATGTAAAATAATTAAGTATGTTAGGGCATATAATACTTGTCATAGGACTAGTTAGGCGGTCTGAACGCGTTATACGCGAACGACGCGTTAAAGTAGCATAAGCTACCTAAACGGGTCGTGATGGGTCGTAAGCACTTAGGATAGGTTTCCTTTTTGGATGTAGGCTTTGTTAGACCATATTATATGAGTTCCTATACTCATTTGGTTTATGAAACCTCATCCTATCTGATCTTCCGAATTAGGTCCGATTTATTTATGTAGTTACCTTTATTAGGTACCGTTTGATTTCCGGTACTCCTCTAGCTTGCTTGGTAGTTGTTCAAGACTTCTAAGCACTCTCAAGTGAGTACATAGTCCCCTCTTTTACTGTTTTCAAACTGTTTTGGGGTGAAGCATGTGTACCTATCTGTTATTTTCATGTTTTTAAAAGTATAACTGATTATACATATTTGTACTTATCTTTTTACAAACTGAATGATTATTTATGACTTAAACTCTAATTTTTCAAAGATTATAAAATAAATGTTTGGAATAGTACTTATTTTGTTCACCAGGCCGGTTGGTAGTGTGATATAGCGCTATAGGATTTGACACCCCATTCCTGTTGTCATGGAATGTCTGAAACCAATTTGTTTCTCTATCCAAATAGGGATTGCCTTTGTGGTATCCTTACAGTCTCAAAGGTGTATTTTGATGCACTAGGTCTGAATGAATTCTTGAGTCACATTATTATTGTATATTAAGTTATACTCCCAAAAGTATAGTTTGATATGCTCTCATATGTGATATCGTACAAAACCAACATATATTTTGTTAAAAATCTAAAACAAAGTTTAATATGTTATTTGTAATCCAAAACATAGTTTAATATGTTATTTGTAATCCAAAACATAGTTTAATATGTTATTTGTAATCCAAAACATAGTTTAATATGTTATTTATAAATCCAAAGTATACTTTTGATATACTACTGAAAATTATTATTTTAAACAACTAAGGTATATTTAATATACTATATGTCTAACGATTGGGTTTTGGTTAGTGTTTAAATAACGGGACGGGTGTGATGTGATGAAAACATGGTAGATACGCCGCTGGTACTTCTTATATATAAGTGTTTTCATCACATTACATACCGTGTTGTTATTTAGTACACTTGGGTTAAAAATATTCGAACTGAAATATATTTTAATATATTACTTATTCGACTTTCTTAAAAACCGAAGTACATTTTTATATATACTATAAACCTTTTTATCAAAATATTGTTTTTCAAACAATATATTCTATACAAACTCATTTTACTTACTTATTAAATTTTCAATGTATTATTATTTTATACCATCTGATTTCTTATAAATGATTTATAAAAGAAAACCTTTTACAAGGATCATGACTACTTTTATTAAAACTTTTTCTTTAAACTCATAAGTCATGAGTCCTAATTACAATAAAACCTATGTATCTCACAGGCATTTTTATGCTGACGTACCTATTTTTACACATGTTTCAGGTGCTGCTTTAAGACGATTGTTGATACATGCTACACTTAGGATGGACCAGTGCCTTATCGACTTTAAAATTTGAAAGACAATATTTGTATTTATCTGATTTGTAATAGAACAAAGATTTCAATGATTCAATAAAACAAAATTATTTGATCCATGGTTGTGAAACAATGATTCTATTACAACACTCCCCGACGTTTCCGCCATGTCTTGTTGTTTTACGTGGTCGGGGTGTGACAGTAAAGTTGGTATCAGAGCCAATGGTTATAGGGTATTAGGTTATTAGTAATGCTTTGACCTAGACTATAACCTTCCAAGGACCCTAACACAAGTTTTCTTGTGTTTAGTTTTAAAACAATACCGTCACTTATTCTTAGGTGACAACCACAATAAGAACACAAATTTCAATCCTGCTTTGAAAACTAATCATCTGTTCTAGGATGATTGATTGTAAGGTTTTGAACCCTCTAAGTTTTTGAAATCCCGTCAAAGTTTGGTCTAAATAATGTGAACACGTGCAAACTGGAAGGGTGGGTGCCTGTACCCTGAGCTTTCTGTCTAAGGCTAGAGTGTTCGTACAAATCCACAATATCAGACCAGTCACTCTTTCCTGGGAACTCTTGGGGTGAGTGTCCACTTATAGGCGAGCATGTCTTCGCGATACATTATTTTTGACCCATTTACTTTGATTAATCGTTGTGTGTTGTTTGTTGTTTCTTAGTAACAAACAAATGACCACCATCTTTGCTTTCATCAAATTTTGTCTCATTTCATTCTTTTCGTCTAATCCTTTCACTTGTTTTCCTTCCTGTTTTCCCTTTTAGAATGCCTCCTCGACGCGAAAATCCGCTCCCAAATGCCGAAATGGCACATATTATGGCACAACATATGGCTGCTGTACTCCCAGATATTTTTGCTCAAATGAATCAAGCCATCAATAACCAGAATGCTCCATGCAATTTCAAAAGCTTCAATTCAGCTAACCCACTCATGTTTAGTGGTTCTGAAGGAGCAACTGGGCTCCTACAGTGGTTCGAGGGCATTGAGAGTACGTTTCGTCACGTTCAATGTCCTGAAAATCGAAAAGTCGAGTTTGCCTCCAGTGTATTTCAGAAAAGGGCTCTTACATGGTGGAACAGAGTTATGAGGGACCATGGTGCTAAGGTTGCATTAGCACAGACTTGGGCTGAGCTTAGGGCTCTTATGATGAAGGAGTTTTGTCCTCGTCATGAATTGAGAGCTTTAGAAAGGGAATTTGATGACTTAAAGCAAGACAGTGGTGAACATCGAGCCTATACTAACCGTTATGAAGAATTGAGCCTGCTATGTCCTGCTATGGTTACGCCTGTGGATAAGGCGATTGAGAAATACATTGATGGTCTTCCTGACCTAGTTCAGGATATTGTTACTGGCAGTAACCCTACTACTGTCAAACAAGCCATTGAATTGTCTGCCACCCTAACTGAATCCCACATCAGGAAGGGTGAGCTTTTTCGAAAAGGCGACCCAATACAATCTGACAAGACTGCTCAAGCTGAGCCAAAGGAAAAACAGGCTGAGGTATCTAAGAAGAAGAAGCGCAAAGCCTCTCAAAACTGCGCCATAACTGCTCAAGACAAACAGGTTGCACCAAACCAGCCAGCACAACCTCGCAAAAGGCAAAACTATGTTGGTACCACACCTTTGTGCAATAAATGCAATCGTCATCATCTGGAGCAAGAGCAATGTCACAAATGTACCCACTGTGGGCGGTTGGGACATTTGATCAATGTTTTCCGTTATGCAAATCAAGCTGCTGCTAACCCTGCTGATGTTCAAGCACGGTTCCCTCCGGGGTCATGTTATAACTGTGGTGACCTTACTCACTACAAAAACAATTGCCCAAGACTTGTTAACATACCTCCAGCACGTGGACGAGTGTTTAACATCAATGAGGCAAACGTGAACAATGATACATCAGTGAACAATTAGTGTTTTGTTATTTCCTTTGGTTGTTATCTTTTGACATTTAAAGACAAATCAGTTGTTATATAAATAAAAATTCATCGTTTTTATTTTTGCAAAACTGATACGATTGTGTGAATGTTTGATACAACCTTATAATGCCAACACAAAGACAAACTACTCGTATGGTTCTGTCATTTTTATGATCACTTGTGATCACCCCAAGAATCTTAAATACTCATTTCTTTTAAGAAACAAAGCCAAATTCGTCTTAAGATCTTTCTATCTCCATAGTTAGATTCTTGTGTTTAAAGTACCAAATGAAATCCATGGATTGGATTCCTGGTGTGCTTTAAATACCTGTATCCAAAGATAACAAATTAAAAATCAAGTTAATTAATTATGTGATTATGTGCTTATGTGTTCTCTTATATGTTTTGTGTTTATATGCGATCCATCCAAATCCTCATAGAATCTTCCATGAGAGATTCATAATAGGATATCCAAAGGTACTATCTTAAATCCTTAATGGACTTCAACATTGTAGTTAAGTCCCTTGGGTTATAAAGTACTATTCTACAATTGGACCTCTTGAATGGCCTGGTTAAACAGATTGATTTTGAAAATCTGGTTAGGAATATCATGAGATGATATAATTGAAAAGATCCCTTTAAAGTGGTCTATTTAAAAAGATTATACAACGGTCTAGTTAAAAAGATCATGTGTTAATCTAGTTAAAAAGATCGTTCGTTGATCTAGTTAAAAAGACCCTTTGGTGGTCTAGTCAAGATGCTTCATGTTTATTCGATTGATTTTTTTTCCCTACGCATTATGAAATGAACTGTGCGGACTGTGCAAGGAATTACGTAATTATGGAGGCCTACATAATTATGAAATTCAGTGCACAGAAACCACAGGAAGTTTTGTCATGTGTTAAGACCTATAGTGACAAGAGTAATGATACGGGAGAAGTCTTGGACCTTGACCAATGTCATCTTATCTTACACTCCCCAATCCTGATTTTAAGCACACACCAAGTTTCCTATGATGAGTCTTCATGAGAAACGTTCTTATGTCCGTAGTTCGAAACTCCATGTTTTGTTACTACAAGGACTTCACATTGATAGTTGGCAATTTCACTAAGAATCCTAACATGGCCCAAAGTTTTACTTAAGGTTCGAGAGATTCGTCCGAAAGTGAAACCATCACAGTTGTCTTCATAAGTTTCCTCTAAAATTAAATTTCAGGACGAAATTTCCTAAAGTAAGGGAGACTGTGACACCTGTGTCACTTCAACCATCAAAAAAATGCCAAACCAATGAAATATTGTATTTCATACTTGCGATTTGTAAAAATATGTGTATCGTTTGCACATATCAACTCTTGTTCGATTTCAAGCTTTAAATCGCTTTCTGGAAAGAACACTCCGTAATTGTGAAATAGGCTTAACATACCTTAAATAACCTCCACATAACTTAGAAATAAGTTTTGGACGGTTTGGTGTGTTGAAATCAAGTTTGTTCGATCGTAGGGACTAATTGTGTCAAACTGCGAAAGTATATCGATTTGTATAGTAACGAACATTCTGAAACATGATCATAAGTTAAATATGCCCTAAATATCTTTCACATAGCTTAGAAATAGGCTTTGAGGTATTTTGTGCGCTAAAATAAACTTTCATGATCAATAAGGACTAAAAGCATAAAAAATTGCACAAGTTTGCATTTTCACGCATATCTTACGTTCTGAATATATATGGACATCGAAAATTTATGTAATCATTAAAATATTTTATTTTAGTGATTGGCACGATAAAATTTCATTCGTCACTTAATTTGGATCGTTTTTGCGTTCGTTACGACTTCCGTCGTAATTAACCGAATAACGCAACCGTATGACCAAACGAACCGACATCCGAGATATTTTTGAGCATGTTTCAAGTTCCCTATACTTTAACTTCATTTTAGATCTTTGAAATGGGGTTAACGGGGCATAAACGTGTCAAAAATGCATCAAATAGCAAGTTTGGGGCTTCAGGGGCCTGTTCTACCAAACTGTGAAAGTGCCTGGCCTGCATGGTCCTTACGGACCGTATGGTGATGGTCTTGCGGTCCGTAAGCAGGTCCCATTTCAGCAGAAATGATTTCCAGCTTGTTCCAGCTGGTACACACTTATGCACATGGTTTTGGGCAAATTATGGGCTGGTTTGAAGGCTCCCATGGTATTCAAATCAGTGGGCACGAGGTGTACGGCCTAGATTAAAGCTCATTCTTCGAGAAACGATCTTAACGGTTCAAGGAAATCTATAAATAGCCCACCCCATTCATTCCCCCAACTCACACTTGATCTGATTTTGGCCTTTCTAAGTTGAAGTTTATACTTCATACCTGAAGGTAAATCGGATCAAGAGCTTGCGGGGACCTTTTGTAAGTATTCCTTCGTTCTTTTATCGCTTTTCGAGTCTGAAAGTCAAACTGCGTTTGACTTTCTGCATTGACCAGTTCATGGTCAATGCGAAGTTCGTTTGAACTTCATAACATGAGCGTAATCACGATGGTTATAGTCCCTAGTGAATATACCTACTGATTACCACGTTATCTAGGTGTAGTGACGAGTCGTAGTTTCGTCCAAAATGCGCATTTTTGCGTGTTTTGTAACCAAACTACTTTTAGGTATCAAAAGCGTTTGTTTTGATACCAAACCTGTTTTCTAACTTAACTAAACATGTTTTAGCATGTTTAGCTCGTCACTTTAGGTTTAGTGCTCATATAGAGTCGTAAGTCAAGCGGTCTAAACAACCGCTTAGACTTACGAACTAGACCCGTTTGGTCGATCTTTAGGATCCGAGCAAACACATTAGGTGACCATAGTTGTATAGGGAATAACCTTTCGAGGTTATACCTTATGGTCACTTCGTTTAAGTAGTTGTATGATAGGTAGTTTATATGCCTTAGGAAAATTACCAAAATACCCTTTTTATGCATAATTGATATTTAAGCATATGTAACCCAAACTTTTGTCATTAAACTAATTATATAACATAATTAAGTATGTTAGGGCATATAATACTTGTCATAGGACTAGTTAGGCGGTCTGAACGCGTTATACGCGAACGACGCGTTAAAGTAGCATAAGCTACCTAAACGGGTCGTGATGGGTCGTAAGCACTTAGGATAGGTTTCCTTTTTGAATGTAGGCTTTGTTAGACCATATTATATGAGTTCCTATACTCATTTGGTTCACGAAACCTCATCCTATCCGATCTTCCGAATTAGGTCCGGTTTATTTATGTAGTTACATTTATTAGGTACCGTTTGATTTCCGGGACTCCTCTAGCTTGCTTGGTAGTTGTTCAAGACTTCTAAGCATTCTCAAGTGAGTACATAGTCCCCTCTTTTACTGTTTTCAAACTGTTTTGGGGTGAAGCATGTGTACCTATCTGTTATTTTCATGTTTTCAAAAGTATAACTGATTATACATATTTGTACTTATCTTTTTACAAACTGAATGATTATTTCTGACTTAAACTCTAATTTTTCAAAGATTATAAAATAAATGTTTGGAATAGTACTTATTTTGTTCACCAGGCCGGTTGGTAGTATGATTTAGCGCTATAGGATTTTACACTCCATTCCTGTTGTCATGGAATGTCTGAAACCAATTTGTTTCTCCATCCAAATAGGGATTGCCTTTGTGGTATCCCTATAGTCTCAAAGGTGTATTTTGATGCACTAGGTCTGAATGAATTCTTGAGTCACATTATTATTGTATATTAAGTTATACTCCCAAAAGTATAGTTTGATATGCTCTCATATGTGATATCGTACAAAACCAACATATATTTTGTTAAAAATCTAGAACATCGTTTAATATGTTATTTGTAATCCAAAACATAGTTTAATATGTTATTTGTAATCCAAAACATAGTTTAATATGTTATTTATAAATCCAAAGTATACTTTTGATATACTACTGAAAATTATTATTTTAAACAACTAAGCTATATTTAATATACTATTTGTCTAACGATTGGGTTTTGGTTAGTGTTTAAATAACGAGACGGGTGTGATGTGATGAAAACATGGTAGATACGCCGCTGGTACTTCTTATATATAAGTGTTTTCACCACATTACATACCGTGTTGTTATTTAGTACACTTGGGTTAACAATATTGGAACTGAAATATATTTTAATATATTACTTATTCGACTTTTTTAAAAACCAAAGTACATTTTTATATATACTATAAACCTTTTTATCAAAATATTGTTTTTCAAACAATATATTCTATACAAACTCATTTTACATACTTATTAAGTTTTCTATGTATTATTATTTTATACCATCTGATTTCTTATAAATGATTTATAAAAGAAAACCTTTTACAAGGATCATGACTACTTTTATTAAAACTTTTTCTTTAAACTCATAAGTCATGAATCCTAATTACAATAAAACCTATGTATCTCACAGGCATTTTTATGCTGACGTACCTATTTTTACACATCTTTCAGGTGCTGCTTTATGACGATTGTTGATACATACTACACTTAGGATGGACTAGTGCCTTAGCGACTTTAAAATTTGAAAGACAATATTTGTATTTATCTGATTTGTAATAGAACAAAGATTTCAATGATTCAATAAAACAAAATTATTTGATCCATGGTTGGGAAACAATGATTCTGTTACAACACTCCCCGACGTTTCCGCCACGTCTTGTTGTTTTACGTGGTCGAGGTGTGACATGAGCCAGCTGAACCATCTGATTCCAAATGTGAATCCTCTGAAGCAGCTGATTCTAAGAAGTTGGAAACAGTTAATTCTAGTGGATTTAGCTCAAAGGTGTCATGTGCAGAACCGTCTTGTGCTGAAAATTTGTCTAATATTTCAGCTGAAGTTTCTACAGAAGTTTCTATTGTTTCATCCAATAAACCAGAACTATCGGATCCTGTCAAGGCTGATGAAGTGAAAACTGACGTGAACAAGGCTCAAAGTGCGCAAGCTGAACAATCTGAACCTTCTGTTAGTAATGAAAAGGTTCAGATCAAGCAACAAGAGCCAAACCGAGCAGGTAAAGGACTCGGAAATAAGAAGCCTAAACATCAAAGACGATCAGGCTCTCCACAGTCCTCAACGGGCAGCAATAGTCAGCAAAAGGCTTGTAATGTGAAAAATGCTTTTGTTAAGCTAGTTAGTAATGGCAAATGTGATAAATATGCATTTGACTGTGCTAACAAAGCTTTCGGAAAGACTGGTGAGATTTCTGAACAAGACCTGCAGTCTAAGCAAAGCAAGAAGAATCAAAAGAAATCTCACCCACAGAAGGCCCCTGTAAACGACAAGTACAGACATCCCAAATCATCTTCGTCTGCGGGAAATGTGCAACACAAACAAGCACAGAAAGGACCGGTTCGTCCTTCAAGGCTTGCAAGAGCAAATCCAGCTGATCAGAATACTTTCTACATGAAGAGACAAACATGCTTCAATGGCGGCATTGCTGGTCACATTGCACGAAACTGCACACATCGTCCCAATATACCCTATCATGTGCAAAATCAGACGGTTACACCAAAGGATAAATACCATTCTAAGCCAATGAAGGTATCTTCACCTAAGGCAATGAAGAATGTGAATCCCAAGGTTAAACCTTCTGATGGGGATTGGAACGCTGCCAAAAACAAACGCAAAGCTTTTCAGGAAAAAAAACGTGTTTCTAAAACTAACAAACCTGAAACAGTTAAAGTTGCTCAACCGAAGGCAACAAACACGTTTGTTAAACTGAAACAGATTTAGAAACCCAAATCCAAGGCAGCAACGTCTCCAATCCTTGAAATGAAAGGGGACTTGTGTTTAAAGGAAGTGTCTTATTTTGATGCTTCAGGAAATCCCAGGACCATGATGGCCTGGGTACCCATGTCTTACTAATCTCCTTAATTTTCAGGATCAACTAAGGAGGAGCTGTTTACAATCTCTAGAATGTCGATAGCGGTTGTTCCAGAGATAAAAACGGGTAACATTTCACTGTTTCAAAAAGTTCAAATTTTTTTTTACAGATGATATGTTTCCTTTGGCGGAGATAAGAGAAGTAAGATAAGATCAACAAAAGGTACCGTTTAAATTCAGTACTTTGATTTGAATATTGATTAGTCTTCAATCTGATGACAGAACGGTTAAGCAAAAATATTTTCTCTCTTTCTTAGTTCATCATTTTGTATATAAAGTGTCATTTCTCTAGTAAATGGTAAATTTGCGCAAAAAATGCAAGATTTATGCACAAATTTAGGGGGGAGAGGGACATATAGATAGATATAGGTTTTAGGGGGAGAAAACTCAGAAAATACAAAAAGAGTTTTCTGTAAATATGTATTGTTTTAGGGGGAGAAAATGAGAAAAATACAAAAACAATTGAAAAATGAAAAAGCCAAAAAGAAAGATTGCATGATATGGGAAGTGAAATAAATGTTCGTGTTAAAGGGTTTAACTAACACATGTAAGGTGCCATAGCTGAAAAGACTAGGATCTAGTGCGATATGTCGATAGGCTTGACGCTCAAAATGACAAAAGATACTAAGTGATATAAACATAACGAACTATGTACCATGTGGGTAACATACCAACGGCGTATGATTTTATGGTCTTAAATCTTGCGTTGATAGATAGCCAACATCTGAGGTTTCGGGTCTTTATATTGGTGAGTAATCCGGGGATATCTTGGCTGTCCTTCTGTTGCATTCAGATTATATGCAGACCTTGACACAGTCAAGATATCTTAAAAGATCCCAAGAGGACAAAAACCCAAAGGAATCGAAATCTCAAAATGAGAAAATTCTAAATGCTCAAAGAGCCAAATTCGTACCAAAAAGGTATTTGCCTCGAACTCGTTGGACAAAATCATTGGTCGCTCTGCTGTACGAAAGTACTGACCTGTCACCAATGGTCTAACATTGTAAATAAAAAAGGATGACATCAGTATACTCACCTGTTACGATGAATCGTTGTGCTTACCTTGATCGCGGGGGTATGTCTTGGAATGGGACACACGGGTATAATAGTATAATATTACCTTAAACATATCATGAAGTTGAAAAATTGAAAGTTGAGCATTGAAGTTTAAGTGGACAAACATATTGGCAATCGCATAGACCAGTTTGATTAGACTCGTACTGAAAAGTGTTCCTTAGTCTGCCTGAGAACGAATTTTGATCCCATTGCAATTGTAATTGTATATTATGGTAGTTGTTTATATTTTGAATTTTTATTTGTTTTCAGTTCTTAAAATTAAAAAAATTAAATTAAAAAAAATCCAAAAATACAAAAATAGTGTATTGTTTTTCTATAAAACCAAAAATCCAAAAATAGAGTGTTTATTTGTTTTCTTAAAATTAAAAAAAATTTAACCGTTCTTGAAGATTTGACTGATCATCAAAAGTTGAAAGAATTTAATTTGTGAAATCCGAGTATAAGTACTTGGATGTACCTAGTGTTCATATGCTACTCTCCCTGTTGCATAAGAAATGTTTGCTTGTGAGTTTGTGAGCATGTGCAGAACTTGATTTCAATCAAGAACATGGATTGATGAATATTGAGATGTTGTTAGTTGCTGAAGAAGCCTGAAGCAGCACTACAACAAGATGTATCTGAGTCAGAAGAACCGGATACGAAACGCCGTCTGACAATGAAAGTTCATTTGAAGAAGTACCATGAACCTGCTTGAAAGAAAAAGACTGAAGTAGAAAAGAGCTGTTGAGAATCCTCCTCTCACATTCTTTTAACAAAGACTTTCAAGCTAAAGCTGATCGTGTTCCTGATATGAAGCTAACCACATGAGTTGAAGAAAGAGATCCAGTGCTGAGAGTTCAGAAGTCAAGAACTTTCACAACATCTGTAGCATAGCGTGGTTAGGCCCTAAAGTCCGCATAGCATAGACTACGTTGAAGACGTTGCTGAATTCATGTTATGAAGACAATTTGATGGCATCAGTCTAGGGGGAGATTGTTAGGCCCTAAAGTGTGAGACTGACGCATCAAATTCATACAACGAGCTATGGTTACGAATTTGGGCCTTACCGGGTTAGTTAGTATTAGGTTTTGGACCTTTATAGCTCACTTGGGCCAAGCTTTAGGCCATGTGGGCTAAGCATGTCACACCCCCAAAATCCACACGCGGAGTATCACCGCTTGGAGGCGTGACTGCCCAGGATCAAGCCACCAATCATATTGAACATTGTAAGTAATAAATAAAAGGCATTCATCAATACGAAAGGTGTTCAAAACCATAACATAGTTAAGCGTTTAGCGGAAGTATAAATATGTAAACCCAACATAAGTTTAAATGTTTCAAATGTTTAGCATGGCACACAGCTATCCATGTCCCACAACGACTCCTCTCCACTCCCATGCAAGCTCCATAGATACCTAACGACCTGCAAGGCATGTAACAGAGAGTCAACAACAAAGTTGAGCGAGTTCACAGTTGGTTGTTTAGTTATAGTATTCGTTTCGTAAACCGTATGTTTGTTTAGTAAACTATGTATCGTATTTATTTGTATCGCGGCCTTCCAGGCATGTTTGCGAAGATTTGTGGGGTTTCCCATGTATTCTAGACAAGTTGTATTTGTATCGCGGCCATCCAGGCATGTTTGCGAAGTTTAGTATTCGTATCGCGGCCATTCCAGGCATGTTTGCGACGATTAGTGGGGGCTTCCCATGTGTTACTAGTCTAGCTGTATCTATAAGTGACCTTCCCCTAACGAGGTCAGTGGTACATATTCCAGTAACGATGAAAGTACAAGTAATCATTTAACCCCATTCCCAACCCCGGGAATCCTATGCCTTGGTAAAAGTGTGAACTCACCTTGGTTTGCTCGGTATGCTAAATTATGTGCTCGAAAGTAATCAGTCAAATTCTATAGTTATGCACGTATTCTCAATCAGTACATGTTGGTAAAGTTTCACATGCAACTAATACCACAAGGTGCGTTTGGCAGTTAACATCATGCATTACACAACAGTTAATCACATGCATACAATTCATGTTTCACATAACGGTCATTAAAGGTTTATTCTAACATGGTTATTCCTTAACCTATTTAACGAGGTTAACAAACTTAACTGGATTGATATACCTAACAGAGATAATAAACTAACAGTGATAGTTAACTAACAGTGTTAACAAACAAATAGAATTAGTAACTTACCAATTTAACGGAGTTTACATGTTTAACAGAGTTACATATTTATCAGAGTTAATAAGGTTAACAGAGTTAATAAACTTAACTCAGTTAATAGACTAAACAAAGTTACTGTTGTCACCCAGTAGACGAAATCACATGTATCAAAGTTAATTGTTTGGCGAAAACACTATGGACCGAAATCCCTTTGGGCCGAAATCCCCTTTGGGCCGAGAACACTTGGGCAACGAAATCCCCCAAGGTGTTTTCGTTGGGTGAAGGTTTTCGTCAGACAAGAACAATAATCATCTTCAATATCAGTTGAAAACTACAACAACCCTAATCATCATCTAACATTTACATCGATAGTAACAGCCTTTTGATCAATCTGTTCTATTCATACAGTCCTCTAAATTAATCAGTTCACAATCGAACATATATGCATACCTCAACTAGTCAATTAGCATGACATATAATATAACCGGATTCCTGATCACACTAATATCATCCAGATCATCATTAACAGACACACACGGTCGATCATATAATCCAATATACATAACAGTTTATGATTTATATGAGTATGATTTTTATTGGAACACAATGTCCACTTAGCCGACAAACTTTTAGGCTTCACATATGCTACTCAAAGCATATCACATGCACATAAATCAACATGAGCAATTAATGAATCATATGGACTATGCAGTCAACATTTAAGAATCATTGGACCGTTCAATTCTTATGCAAAATCTGAATATTCTTTTAATTCAATTAAAGTGGCCGACAATGAAGTGATGACTATCTAAATATCACATGCAAACATAGTTGTTAAATCAAACCGCACACCTATGCATGAAATCCTATTGAGCATAATCCGCATATTACATAAATCAAGTACTCAAGGATTAAACAAACATGAACCGACTTACTAACTAGAAATCTTGATTTATTAAGATGATATTGCGAATGAGGGGAGGGGGGCTCCTGATGCCGTCGCACAAAGATAGAGGAAGAGAAGGTGAGAGGTGTCTAGGGTTTACTAATTATAATTCTTATCGTAAAAAGGTTAATATCTTGCTTACTACTGGGCCGAAGCCCATTTCTGTTTTCGATGGCCTCAAAGTGGATGACGAAAACACTCCATGTTTTCGCCAACATGGGTGTTTTCGTGTGGTGTGATTTCGGCAAGGGATCCTTGTTTTAACTATTGTACCATTCCTTTTTAATACACGTATAGCACAAACACACATAATATACGCACCACGAGTTTACAACTAGCACGTATGTTTCACATCAATTAAACATAGAATACACATACATATCACATAGACACTTATAATTCACATCACGCATATAGCCAATGCTTTGTGAACGAGCATAAAGTTGAGTAGAAACCTTGGAAACTCGGGTTGTCACATTATCCCCAACATGAAAGAAATTTCGTCCCGAAATTTAGCATGCGGTTACTGAGGAAGCTAGTTAAGTTTGCGTGGTTTACTGGTTTTCCTGGGGTGTCACATCATCCCCCCGTTGATTTGGAATTTCGTCCCGAAATTCTGTAGTAGCTTCAACCTCAGTAGTGGTTGCATTGTTTCCGAATAACTGGGGATACTTGAGTCTCATTTGATCTTCTCGTTCCCAGGTGAACTCTAGGCCACGACAGGAGTTTCAACGAACTCGAACAAGAGGTATTCTGGTGCGCTTGAGGACCTTAACATCCCGGTCCGTGATTTCAACTGGTTCCTCGACGAATCGCAACTGATCGTCGATAGTGAGTTCCTTCAAAGGAACTATGAGGGTCTCATCTGACAGGTACTTCTTCAGATTCGACACGTGAAAAACGTTGTGAACTGCACTGAGTTCTGTTGGTAAGTTCAGTTTGTAGGCCACTTTGCCTATTTTCTCAATGATGTCGAATGGTCCAACGTATCGTGGGTTAAGTTTGCCTCGTTTGCCAAAACGAACAACACCCTTCCAGGGTGACACTTTGAGTAGCACTCGATCCCCAACCTGGAGCTCGAGTGGTTTCCTGCCCTTATCGGCGTAGCTTTTCTGACGGTCACGAGCTGCCGCCATGCGTTGTCGTATCTGAGCAATCCGTTCTGTTGTGTCTACCACAAGTTCGGGGCCAGTGATCTGACTATCCCCCACCTCTGCCCAACAAAGAGGTGACCGACATTTACGCCCGTGCAATGCCTCAAACGGAGTGGCCTGAATGCTGGTGTGGTAACTGTTGTTATACGAGAATTCCACTAGTGGTAGATGTTTTTCCCAACTGTTGCCAAAGTCAATCACACATGCCCTAAGCATGTCTTCAAGGGTCTGGATGGTGCGTTCAGACTGCCCATCCGTTTGTGGGTGATAAGTTGTGCTCATATCTAAACGTGAGCCAAAGGATTTGTGCATTGCTTGCCACAGTTCAGAAGTAAAACGTACATCGCGATCAGAGATAATAGAGGTGGGCACCCCGTGCCTCGAGACAACTTCCTTAAGATAAACGTCTGCTAAGGTAGAGAACTTATCCATTTCCTTTATAGCCAAGAAGTGTGCAGACTTTGTGAGTCGATTCGCGATCACCCAAATAGTGTCATTTCCGCGCTGAGATCTAGGCAGGCCAGTAACGAAATCCATGGAAATTTGCTCCCATTTCCATTGTGGTATCTCTGGTTGTTGAAGTAGGCCTGATGGTTTCTGGTATCTCTGATACCAATCTGTCACACCCCCAAAATCCACACGCGGAGTATCACCGCTTGGAGGCGTGACTGACCAGGATCAAGCCACCAATCTTATTGAACATTGTAAGTAATAAATAAAAGTCATTCATCAATACGAAAGGTGTTCAAAACCATAACATAGTTAAGCGTTTAGCGGAAGCATAAATATGTAAACCCAACATAAGTTTAAATGTTTCAAATGTTTAGCATGGCACACAGCTGTCCATGTCCCACAACGACTCCTCTCCACTCCCATGCAAGCTCCATAGATACCTAACGACCTGCAAGGCATGTAACAGTGTGACAACTCGAGTTTCCGACTTTCACTTTCGCATTAAATGCACGTTGACTTTGACTGTTTAGTTGTTGACTTGCTTGACTTGTAACTGTACACCTTGTGTTATAATAAAACGTATTGTGTTTGCATGTGTTTGTGTTTGGTTGCATTACATGAAACCTTAAACCGTTCAATACATGACCCAATCTCGACGAAACAAAGCCTGTTTCGCCAACTTGATCTCGACGAAACAAAGTCTATTTCGCCGGCCCATCAGATTCGTCAAGCCCATTAAGGGCCCAGGACCTTTATACGCGTATAAGTTATACGGAACCACTCCCTCTGTCACATTTTAGCTAAATCAGAAAAACCCTAGGGCTCTCCTTCTCTGTTGACGGCAACCTAGTGTCTCCGAAGTCTCGAACCGATCTAGTTGCTTCCCTGTTTGTTGCGGTTAGTGTTTATCTATGTGTGATTGCTTTTCTATATCATCAATTACTGTTCTTGTTTGAAATCATGAAGGAGCATGCCGGATTAGGACTGTGTTCATGTTTTGTTTGATGGTTTTGACTAGGCTATGATCTATAGTGCCAGTTTGATGTTTACAAAACTTATTGATGTTATACGGATCAAATACACGTTAAATGTCATGAATCTGCCTACATAGTTATACCTTGCTAGTCATGTGTTAATTTGATGATGAGGTGCGGTATTTAATGATTTCTTTATGATGATTCTGTACGATGATTAGATGATGATTCTATGAATTATGATGAATGTATGATTGTATGATTGTTGACGGCTGTTAGCATGATTAGGGTTTCCTGTGATATTGCGTAACTGTTGAAATCGTAACTGATACTTGACGTAACTGAAACTGGCTTACGAAACGGAACTGTTGACGAAACAGATAGGGTGTTTCGCCAAGGGGTAATCGACGAAACTGGATAGTGTTTCGCCAAGGGTAGTTGACGAAACAGAACTATGTTTCGTCAACGGATTGAACGACGAAACAGAATGTGTTTCGTCAATAAAGTGTTTCGCCAAACCTGTGTTTCGCCGACTCGAATAATTTGCACAGTAACCTGACTTAACTTTGTTAGAAGTTAACTGAACTGATTAACTGCTGTTAAGTGGTATGCATGATTTGTATGATATTGAATACATGTTTAGTACTTCTGTGATTATACCTACGTGAACAATTTGGATATAAACTGATCATGTACACGTGCGTACTCTAGGACTTGATTGATAAACTTTGAGCACATACTTAGCATACCGAGCAAATCAAGGTGAGTTCACTGCACTTTTCTAAGCATGCGTCCCGGTGGTTTGGGACATCTGGTAAACGTTTCTAAAGGGGAATACTGGGTAAACTGTTATTTGGGATATTGGTTATTGAACACAGAATCGATCATCTACCGTGTTGCCTGTAAGGCAATGGGGTAACTAGTTGATAGCGCTATTAGGTTTGACACCCTCACACCGGGCCCTAAGGACGGGCGTGATCTAGTTACCTGGACATCATTACCAATGCTTGGTTAGGGGCATTGGGGTTGGGTACACTCCCAGGTTATATTGGGCACACTCCCATGGTATATATTGGACACACTTCCAGTATATAAGACTCTCCTATGTTAATAAAAATCCCAAAACGAAACGATGAGTTGACTTAACAGATATCTGGTAACTACACACGTTAACAAAACGTTGAACTCACCAGCGTCGTCTGACACACTTGTCTGCATGCTTGCAGGTCGCTAGAATTCGTGACGTGGACTTGCTATCTGGGAGTGCTGGAGTGGTCATGGATCGAGGCTCTTGGATTAACTTATAAGTGAAACGTTGGTTTTGAACATTTACTATGAAACAATTGTTAAACGATTTACTATATGCTTCCGCTACACAACTCTTTGGGAGTAACCCTATGTTTGATATTTTCTATTGGTAATTCATGACATGTTTTATTTAAATATTTATCATTGGTTCAATGTGATTGGTGGCTCGAACTCTGATGAGTAACACGCCTCGCGGAGTTCCCGCAGGTGGTATTTTGGGGGTGTTACAGTTTGGTATCAGAGCCACTGGTTATAGTGAACTAGGTTTTAAAACGTTTTATAAAACCAGACTATAACCGAATACCTTCGAAGAATCGATCATGACACTCAGCTCCAGATCGCAAGGTTCGTCTTCTGTTTAGTTTATGCATTACTTCCTTAGTAGTCACAAACTCATAACTTGCATGAAACGATACACTTGATACTATGGTGACTTGATAGTGTGACACTACTCTTCGACTTATGTGAATTGTAAACTTGTGATACCAATCGTTGTGTTGTGTGAACGGGGGAAACTTCGAGCGCAAGCTAAGAGGCACTGAGATAAGCATGCAAATTGCCTTATTATTATGGGTGCACACTTAATAATAACGTGGGGTGCATGCAAGTCCCAGTGAGGCTTATCAAGCGTGAGAAGGGTTCTGCCTTATTATGTGTGAACTTGGTAGTATATAGATATCAACATGATACTTGATTTCTATCTCGTTTCGATTTCCTGAATCGGTTCATCTCTATATATAGAATCATGAGTGGACGAGGACACGGACGTGGCAACATTAACATGACTCAGGCTGAGTTGACTGACCTAATCAACACCCGTGTGGCTGAGGGTTTAGCAGCCTATCAAGCTGGTACGGAATGTACCAAGTACTCTTTACTCTTATATCGCGTACACGTCTTTTCACTCCTATAATGTGTTTCCTTTCATCCTTTAGGTCAGCAAGCGCATCCCCAGAACAACCAGCCTGTCTGTACGTTTAAAACGTTCATGGACTGTAAGCCACAGACCTTCACCGGGACTGAAGGGGCTGTGGGACTCTTGAGATGGTTCGAGAAAGCAGAGTCCGTGTTTGCTATATGTAACTGTCCCGCTGGGGACAGAGTGAAATATGCTGCGGGTACCTTGGCGGATGGTGCCCTAACGTGGTGGAATGCCCAAGTGCAGTTGCTGGGCATCGAGGCAGCGAATGCCACAACTTGGGATGATTTTAAAGAACTGGTCAGGGAGGAGTATTGTCCTCGGGATGAGGTCCAGAAGTTGGAAAACGAGTATTATGACTTGAAGATGGTAGGATTTGAAGTCGAAGCGTATGTGAAGCGATCGTATGAACTGGCCGACATGTGCCCGAATTTGTCCCGGCCTATGTCTCGGAGGATTGAGTTATTCATCAAGGGGCTGCCTCCGCGTGTGAAGAGTTTGGTCACTGCAGCCCATCTCAATGATTTGACACAGATTGTCCGTTTGATCCACAAGATTGTGGATCAAGAGGTAGAGAGTAACTCGTTACCACCGCGTGTTTCAACCACTACTGCTGCTGCACCCACTGCCACTGCGTTCGCTATTGATAATAAGCGGAAGTGGAACGATTACGACAAAGCATCTAGTGCGGGTCAGACTCAGAAAAGGCCAGACAACAATAGCAATCGCAGCATCAGCCAGTCATCTTCTGTCAATCAAGGCCAGGGAGGTAGCCAAAGTCAGGGTTCGTATGTAGGGAGGAAGCCACGGTGTAACAAGTGTGGCTATCATCATTTCGGGCAGTGTGGATGGATATGTAACAGGTGTGGTAAAGCGGGCCACGAGGCCAAAGATTGTAGGGCCCCACAGCCCAAACACCAGCAGCAACAGAACCAGCAGAACCAGAGACAGCAGGGACAACCACCCCAGCAGAATCAGGGCTTCAGAAAGGGGTGCTATCAGTGTGGTGACGAGGGTCACTTTAAGCGGGATTGCCCTCAGTTAAATCAAAACGCTAACGACAACAACCGCCCGAATAACAACAATGCTGGGAACAACAACAACAATGGCAACAATGGGGGTAATGGTGCTCGGGGCAGGGTGTTTCAGCTTGGGGCAGGGGATGCTAGGAATGACGGCAATGTTGTCACCGGTACGTTTCCTGTAAACAATCATATTGCTTCTGTGTTATTTGATTCTGGTGCCGATTGGAGTTATGTGTCCCTAGAATTTAGTCGACGATTGGGGATAACCCCAACACCCTTAGAAGTTAAACAAATAGTAGAACTAGCCGATGGTAAGACGATAGAGGCCTCGAATGTACTCTTCGGGTGCAAACTAGATCTCGTGGGTCAGGTATTTGATATTGATCTCCTTCCCGTTACACTCGGTAGTTTCGATATAGTGGTAGGCATGGATTGGCTGTCTAAGCACCAAGCGGAAATTTTGTGTAAGGAGAAGGTTGTGCGTATTCCTCTCCCCGATGGGGAGTCATTATTAGTTCAAGGGCATCGTAGTGGGGCTATGGTTGGTATTATCTCGGCCATGCATGCGCAGAAGTATCTACAAAAGGGGTATCCTGCAATGTTAGCGTTAGTTACTACCGCTCAGTCTAAAGAGAGGAAGATCGAGGATCTACCAGTGGTGCGAGAATTCGCTGATGTGTTCCCAGAGGAGCTACCAGGGTTACCTCCTCACCGTCAGGTAGAATTTCAGGTTGATCTGGCGCCGGGAGCGGCCCCAATTGCTCGAGCTCCATACCGGTTGGCCCCTGGGGAGTTACAGGAATTGTCTAATCAGCTGCAGGAATTATTGGATAGAGGTTTCATTCGACCCAGTTCTTCGCCTTGGGGAGCCCCAGTTCTGTTTGTAAAGAAGAAGGATGGGACATTCCGAATGTGCATCGATTATCGGGAACTCAACAAGGTAACCATCAAGAACCGATATCCATTACCACGCATCGACGACTTGTTTGACCAACTGCAAGGGTCAAGCTTCTATTCAAAGATCGACTTAAGATTGGGATATCACCAGGTAAGGGTTAGGGAGGAGGATGTTCCCAAGACGGCTTTCAAACGCGCTACGGACACTATGAGTTTTTGGTCATGCCGTTTGGATTGACTAATGCACCAGTGGTTTTCATGGATCTCATGAACCGCGTGTGTAAGCCATATCTCGATGATTTCGTTATCGTATTCATTGATGACATTTTGGTCTACTCGAAGAACAAGGAAGATCACGAGCATCACCTACGACTCATCTTGGAACTTTTGAGAAAGGAACATCTGTATGCGAAGTTTTCTAAGTGTGATTTCTGGATTCGGGAAGTGCATTTCCTCGGGCACATCGTTAACGAAATGGGTATTCATGTGGATCCTGCCAAGATCGATGCTATTCGCAATTGGGCGGCACCAAAGAATCCTTCGGAGGTGCGTCAATTTCTTGGTCTTGCGGGATATTATCGTCGGTTTATTCGGGATTTTTCTAAGATTGCTCAACCCCTCACCGCCCTGACTCAAAAGAAAGTTGTTTATTCTTGGGGATCGAACCAGGAAGAAGCTTTTCAGCTCTTAAAGCAGAAGTTGTGCAGCGCGCCGATTTTATCTCTACCAGAGGGTACTGAAGATTTTGTGGTTTATTGCGATGCGTCTATTCAGGGTCTCGGCTGTGTGTTGATGCAGCGAGACAAGGTGATAGCTTATGCTTCACGACAGCTGAAGGTACACGAGAAGAACTACACGACACACGACCTGGAGTTAGGAGCCGTAGTCTTCGCGTTGAAAATTTGGAGGCATTACCTGTACGGTACCAAGTGTACCATCTATACCGATCACAGGAGTCTTCAACATATTTTCGACCAGAAGGAATTGAATATGCGGCAACGTTGTTGGATCGAGCTTTTTAATGATTATGAGTGTGCTATCAAGTATCATCCGGGTAAAGCTAATGTTGTAGCTGATGCTCTTAGTCGCAAGGAACCGAAACAGAAGCGTGTTCGTGCCCTACAGCTTACTATTCACTCTAATTTACCTGCCCGGATTCGTTCAGCTCAGATTGAAGCGTTAAAGGAAGAAAATATCGAAGCTGAAGGATTACGAGGTCTACACAAGAAGAAGTTCGAGCAACGGTCTGACGATATCTACTACTTCATGGAATGGATATGGGTTCCTTCATTTGGTAATCTTCGAGAACTTGTGATGGACGGAGCACACAAGTCACGATATTCTATTCATCCAGGGTCTGATAAGATGTACCAGGACCTCAAGGTTTTGTATTGGTGGCCGAACATGAAAGCTATTATTGCCACCTACGTGGGTAAGTGTTTGACCTGTGCTAGGGTCAAGGCAGAGTACCAGAAACCTTCGGGTCTACTTCAGCAGCCGGAGATACCCATGTGGAAATGGGAACAGATCGCTATGGATTTTGTTACGGGGTTACCTAGAACACAGGCTGGGAACGATACTATATGGGTGATCGTCGACCGTCTCACAAAGTCAGCACATTTCCTAGCAATCAAGGAGACAGATAAGTATTCGCAGCTCGCAGAAGTGTACCTTAAAGAGGTGGTTTCTAGGCACGGGGTGCCGACTTCTATTATTTCTGATCGAGATCCTCGTTTTACTTCGGAGTTATGGCAGGCTATGCATAAGATGTTCGGCTCACGTCTCGATATGAGTACGGCTAATCATCCACAGACAGATGGTCAGAGTGAGCGTACTATTCAGACACTAGAGGACATGCTGCGGGCATGTGTTATTGATTTTGGGAAAGGATGGGAGAAGCACTTGCCGTTGGTAGAGTTTTCCTACAATAACAGCTACCACACCAGTATCAAAGCGACACCATTTGAGGCACTGTACGGGAGGAAGTGCCGTTCACCTCTCTGCTGGGCTGAAGTGGGTGATAGTCAGATCACAGGTCCTGAGATGGTACTCGAAACTTCAGATATGATTGTGAAAATCAGGGAACGTATGGCAGCTGCTCGTGACCGCCAGAAGGCCTATGCTGACGAGCATGCCAAAGAAGTAGTGTTTGAAGTGAATGACCGCGTCATGCTGAAAGTCTCACCGTGGAAAGGGGTCGTACGCTTTGGGAAGCGTGGCAAGCTGAATCCACGTTATGTTGGGCCGTTTAAAGTTCTTGAGCATATCGGTAAGGTGGCTTATAGGTTGGAGTTACCTACTGAGCTGGGCAATGTTCACGACGTATTTCATGTATCACAGTTAAAGAAGTGTTATACTGACGACCCATTAGTGGTACCATATCAAGAGTTGAGGATCGACGACAAGTTGCAGTTTGTCGAGGAACCTATTGAGATCATGGATAGGGAGGTCAAAGTACGCAAGCATAGTCGTATTCCGATTGTTCGAGTCCGTTGGAACTCGCGGCGGGGACCGGAGTTCACATGGGAGCGAGAAGATCAAATGAAGCTCAAATATCCTCACCTTTTTCCTAAAGACAAACCAGAATCTAGTAAAGCTGGTGAATCTCGGGACGAGATTCCTCTTCAAGTTGGGGATGATGTGACACCCGCGGAAAATGCACAGTCGTCCTGATTAGCATCGCATCGTGTTGCGGATGGCTTATCAAATTTCGGGACGAAATTTCTTTCAAGTTGGGGATGATGTGACAACTCGAGTTTCCGACTTTCACTTTCGCATTAAATGCACGTTGACTTTGACTGTTTAGTTGTTGACTTGCTTGACTTGTAACTGTACACCTTGTGTTATAATAAAACGTATTGTGTTTGCATGTGTTTGTGTTTGGTTGCATTACATGAAACCTTAAACCGTTCAATACATGACCCGATCTCGACGAAACAAAGCCTGTTTCGCCAACTTGATCTCGACGAAACAAAGTCTGTTTCACCGGCCCATCAGATTCGTCAAGCCCATTAAGGGCCCAGGACCTGTATACGCGTATAAGTTATACGGAACCACTCCCTCTGTCACATTTTAGCTAAATCAGAAAAAACCCTAGGGCTCTCCTTCTCTGTTGACGGCAACCTAGTGTCTCCGAAGTCTCGAACCGATCTAGTTGCTTCCCTGTTCGTTGCGGTTAGTGTTTATCTATGTGTGATTGCTTTTCTATATCATCAATTACTGTTCTTGTTTGAAATCATGAAGGAGCATGCCGGATTAGGACTGTGTTCATGTTTTGTTTGATGGTTTTGACTAGGCTATGATCTATAGTGCCAGTTTGATGTTTACAAAACTTATTGATGTTATACGGATCAAATACACGTTAAATGTCATGAATCTGCCTACATAGTTATACCTTGCTAGTCATGTGTTAATTTGATGATGAGGTGCGGTATTGAATGATTTCTTTATGATGATTCTGTACGATGATTAGATGATGATTCTGTGAATTATGATGAATGTATGATTGTATGATTGTTGACGGCTGTTAGCATGATTAGGGTTTCCTGTGATATTGCGTAACTGTTGAAATCGTAACTGATACTTGACGTAACTGAAACTGGCTTACGAAACGGAACTGTTGACGAAACAGATAGGGTGTTTCGCCAAGGGGTAATCGACGAAACTGGATAGTGTTTCGCCAAGGGTAGTTGACGAAACAGAACTATGTTTCGTCAACGGGTTGAACGACGAAACAGAATGTGTTTCGTCAATAAAGTGTTTCGCCAAACCTGTGTTTCGCCGACTCGAATAATTTGCACAGTAACCTGACTTAACTTTGTTAGAAGTTAACTGAACTGATTAACTGCTGTTAAGTGGTATGCATGATTTGTATGATATTGAATACATGTTTAGTACTTCTGTGATTATACCTACGTGAACAATTTGGATATAAACTGATCATGTACACGTGCGTACTCTAGGACTTGATTGATAAACTTTGAGCACATACTTAGCATACCGAGCAAATCAAGGTGAGTTCACTGCACTTTTCTAAGCATGCGTCCCGGTGGTTTGGGACATCTGGTAAACGTTTCTAAAGGGGAATACTGGGTAAACTGTTATTTGGGATGTTGGTTATTGAACACAGAATCGATCATCTACCGTGTTGCCTGTAAGGCAATGGGGTAACTAGTTGATAGCGCTATTAGGTTTGACACCCTCACACCGGGCCGTAAGGACGGGCGTGATCTAGTTACCTGGACATCATTACCAATGCTTGGTTAGGGGCATTGGGGTTGGGCACACTCCCAGGTTATCTTGGGCACACTCCCATGGTATATATTGGACACACTTCCAGTATATAAAACTCTCCTACGTTAATAAAAATCCCAAAACGAAATGATGAGTTGACTTAACAGATATCTGGTAACTACACACGTTAACAAAACCTTGAACTCACCAGCGTCGTCTGACACACTTGTCTGCATGCTTGCAGGTCGCTAGAATTCGTGACGTGGACTTGCTATCTGGGAGTGCTGGAGTGGTCATGGATCGAGGCTCTTGGATTAACTTATAAGTGAAACGTTGGTTTTGAACATTTACTATGAAACAATTGTTAAACAATTTACTATATGCTTCCGCTACACAACTCTTTGGGAGTAACCCTATGTTTGATATTTTCTATTGGTAATTCATGACATGTTTTATTTAAATATTTATCATTGGTTCATTGTGATTGGTGGCTCGAACTCTGATGAGTAACACGCCTCGCGGAGTTCCCGCAGGTGGTATTTTGGGGGTGTTACAAATAGAGAGTCAACAACAAAGTTGAGCGAGTTCACAGTTGGTTGTTTAGTTATAGTATTCGTTTCGTAAACCGTATGTTTGTTTAGTAAACTATGTATCGTATTTATTTGTATCGAAGCCTTCCAGGCATGTTTGCGAAGATTTGTGGGGGTTTCCCATGTATTCTAGACTTGCTGTATTTGTATCGCGACCCTCCAGGGATGTTTGCTAAGTTTAGTATTCGTATCGCGGCCATTCCAGGCATGTGTGCGAAGAGTAGTATTCGTATCGTGGCCATTCCAGGCATGTTTGCGAAGATTAGTGGGGGCTACCCATGTGTTACTACTCTAGCTGTATCTATAAGTGACCTTCCCCTAACGAGGTCAGTGGTACGTATTCCAGTAACGATGAAAGTACAAGTAATCATTTAACCCCATTCCCAACCCCGGGAATCCCATGCCTTGGTAAAAGTGTGAACTCACCTTGGTTTGCTCGGTATGCTAAATTATGTGCTCGCAAGTAATCAGTCAAATCCTATAGTTATGCACGTATTCTCAATCAGTACATGTTGGTAAAGTTTCACATGCAATTAATACCACAAGGTGCGTTTGGCAGTTAACATCATGCATTACACAACAGTTAATCACATGCATACAATTCATGTTTCACATAACGGTCATTAACGGTTTATTCTAACATGGTTATTCCTAAACCTATTTAACGAGGTTAACAAACTTAACTGGATTGATATACCTAACAGAGATAATAAACTAACAGTGATAGTTAACTAACAGTGTTAACAAACAAATAGAATTAGTAACTTACCAATTTAACGGAGTTTACATGTTTAACAGAGTTACATATTTATCAGAGTTAATAAGGTTAATAGAGTTAATAAACTTAACTCAGTTAATAGACTAAACAAACTTACTGTTGTCACCCACTAGACGAATCACATGTATCAAAGTTAATTGTTTGGCGAAAACACTATGGACCGAAATCCCTTTGGGCCGAAATCCCCTTTGGGCCGAGAACACTTGGGCAACGAAATCCCTCAAGGTGTTTTCGTTGGGTGAAGGTTTTCGTCAGATAAGAACAATAATCATCTTCAATATCAGTTGCAAACTACAACAACCCTAATCATCATCTAACATTTACATCGATAGTAACAGTCTTTTGATCAATCTGTTCTATTCATACAGTCCTCTAAATTAATCAGTTCACAATCGAACATATATGCATACCTCAACCAGTCAATTAGCATGACATATAATATAACCGGATTCCTGATCACATTAATATCATCCAGATCATCATTAACAGACACACACGGTCGATCATATCATCCAATATACATAACAGTTTATGATTTATATGAGTATGAATTTTATTGGACCACAATGTCCACTTAGCCGACAAACTTTTAGGCTTCACATATGCTACTCAAAGCATATCACATACACATAAATCAACATGAGCAATTAATGAATCATATGGACTATGCAGTCAACATTTAAGAATCATTGGACCGTTCAATTCTTATGCAAAATCTGAATATTCTTTTAATTCAATTAAAGTGGCCGACAATGAAGTGATGACTATCTAAATATCACATGCAAACATAGTTGTTAAATCAAACCGCACACCTATGCATGAAATCCTATTGAGCATAATCCGCATATTACATAAATCAAGTACTCAAGGATTAAACAAACATGAACCGACTTACTAACTAGAAATCTTGATTTATTAAGATGATATTGTGAATGAGGGGAGGGGGCTCCTGATGCCGTCGCACAAAGATAGAGGAATTGAAGGTGAGAGGTGTCTAGGGTTTACTAATTATAATTCTTATCGTAAAAAAGTTAATATCTTGCTTGCTACTGGGCCGAAGCCCATTTCTGTTTTCGATGGCCTCAAAGTGGATGACGAAAACACTCCATGTTTTCGCCAACATGGGTGTTTTCGTGTGGTGTGATTTCGGCAAGGGATCCTTGTTTTAACTATTGTACCATTCCTTTTTAATACACGTATAGCACAAACACACATAATATACGCACCAGGAGTTTACAACTAGCACGTATGTTTCACATCAATTAAACATAGAATACACATACATATCACATAGACACTTATAATTCACATCACGCATATAGCCAATGCTTTGTGAATGAGCATAAAGTTGAGTAGAAACCTTGGAAACTCGGGTTGTCACAAAGCAGGCCCAAGGGGAGCCCATGTAGGGAAGTGGGCTTGTCTATGTATATAAACAAGTTTTTAACTTGTTTTACGGTTTTGAACTTCATTGTTACAACTTCTAGAGAGCTAGAGAGAGAGGCGATTTGGTTGTGAGCACTTGTACTAGACGGTTTTGCTTTTCAAGTAATAGAATCGTGTGCAAGTGTTGAAAGTAATTCGGTATTGTTCTTCGATTTTCAGTTTTTCGTGTTTATCTTGAATAATCTTGTGATTGGTTTCCGCACTCTCACAAGATTAGGTTTGATATCATTGAAAGATCCGTTCTATGGGACTTACAGTATTTTATACTTATAAATTTAGTTTTACGAATATATTGGGCTTCCGTACGCCACAAAGCGCAAACGTGAATGAGAAACGCGACTGTAGGAACGCACCGGCAAAGAAATGGAAGCATCGGACACGCTTGTTACCTTCAAAACTTAAATTTTACATTATATTTAGCTCCGTAATAAAATTTTAACAACCGTAGTCGAAACCGGATCGAAAAACGGTTTAAAACGACAAATAACGCAATTTTTCGCGATTATTACCGTAATCGACGAACGGGCCCGCAAACAACGTCTACCGATGCTATTTTACGCTTTTTAATCTTAAAATTTTATCTTGGGTTTTGATAACGGGTCACGTAGAAAAATTCGGTCCACTTAAACTCAGGGATTTGGCTTGTGGGCCTTGGGCCCAAGCACAAAGCCCAGAAAACTACGCCTAACTATAAAAGACTTGTGAAACCCTATCCCTTCATTTTAAGTCAGCCGTATATAACAATGTTCCCTCCTATTTTCTTTGTTGTATGCTAATACACAACTCACACAAGAAACATTATCATATTCCTAACTTCTGAACACAAACCAAAACACTAGCCTCTCTCATCTTCTCTACTCCCTTTCACCCTCGATCCTCTGTCCGACAAGCATACCAGCCGGCTGCTGGCTGTAATACCGGCGGCAGAGTTTCCAGCTCCCCCCACATACACACACACACATACCTGCAAATCACCCCACCCCCTTCCTTTTCGGTCCGTATAACGGCCGACCACCACCACCTCCATTTGGTGGTGGCACGATGACGCAGCAAGAAAGAGATACGAGGCGGAGGTGGTCCAACGAGGACTTTTGACGGCGATAGCACTGTGAGCGACGGCCAGCGGCAAACGTCGCGACGGCAGTGGGTGAGTTCTTTTGTCCGATGGTTATCACTGGTAGAAACCTCATCCCGATTCCTTCATTTCTGTTGTTTTCTTCTGAAGTTTTGATAACGGTGGTTAGTGGTGGTTGATGGCGGCTGGTGAGATCTCAGGCGACGGTGGAGGTGATCCAGCTTCGGGTAAGGTCCAAGACATGGTTCGGGTGTTAGATCCATCTTAGTTTTGGTGCTCAGTTTTGGGTTGGTTCGGGTCAAGTTTTTGGTGCAGTCAACTTCGGTCAACAGATCGTTTCGGGTCAACTGGACAACGGCTCGGGTCAACAGTTTTGGTTCGGGTCGGGTCAGATTTGGTCAACGGGTTCAGTTCGGTCAACATAAGTCAGCGGCAGTTCGCGGTTCGTGGTTCGGGTCGACTCGGTCAAACCTGGTCAACACAGTGAATTGACTTGGTCAACTCAGTCAGCATGCTCGGCATATCGATACGCGAGAGATGGTAAAGATTCACGACACGAATAATATCATTGTTCATTAGTTTCAATTTTTTACCGTGCAAAACGAGCTCGAACCGAATAATTTGACGAATTATTAGTTAAAATTACTTGGATTTACTAATTATTTCGTTTATATAAATTGATCATACGTAAATATTGTTGAATAATTGTTGAATTTTGAAAAATAACGACAACTTGTGTTGTCAGGGGCGTCCAAAAATAGAGGAAACTCTGTCCGTTTTTCGAGAAAATCCAAAAACAAAGCGTGTTTTATTGTAAAACGACAATTATCGGATTCTAACGACTTTGTAAAACAAGATGTAAAAGGATATTAATTACGACAATACTTTACGACTTACGAAAACAACGATGCGGAAAATATTTACAACAATGAAAATAGTTATTTTAAACTTCGAAAAATTCGACAATTCTTTTCTAAAATCAATATAATTATCTATAAAGTTTCAACGCCGCTAACTCGGATTCGTTTATACAAAAAATAAATGTAGTTTATATATTTATCAAACGACACAACTTTTGTTTTACAAAATGAATATAGCTTATATATTTATTTCGAATATCCAACAACACGACTTCTTTTTACAAAATAAATATAGCTTATATATTTATTTCGAATATCAAACAACATGACGATTCTTTTATAAAATAAATATAACTCTTTATATTTATTTCAAACGCCTAAACGGCATACACACATATTTTGATACTTTTCATGCGAGACGCGATACATAATTCGAGTTTGTTATGTATTATTTTCATATAAATATTCTTTACATACATGTACGACTTCTCGAAATGACTAACGCGAACATATCGATATATTTATATAATTTGATATAAATATTTATATATTTTAAATCTCATGAAAACTAAGTCTTTCCAAGACTTGTTAATCCTTAACGACGTTAAACGAACTAACAAGTATAACTTAATCGTTTTCATTAAGTTAACAACTTACCGTCGAGTCGTTCGATTAACGATTCGGTAGAACTCGGTGATACGTAGTTTAGTTACAGCTTTTATTTATAAACTTATAGATATTCTGTGTTAGGGATATTATAGAATGCATGCTAGCGAATCACGTTTGGAAACGACACTATGGAATGCACATTTAGTTAGCTTTGCACATGGAAATCTAGGTGAGTTCATAACCCCTACTTTTTCTAGTTTTACATTTTTATAAATATTTTCGGGGGTGGAAAAACATGCAAGTTTCAAAATCACACAAGGTTTCCGTCACACCCCGATATTTCCACATATTATCGGTGGGCCCGGCGGGGAGTATCATGACGTAGTTGATATCATCATAGTCAATATACACAATATAATAGCACAGCGGAAGGCTTGGTAGATAATTACTATTACAAACCATAATGTCCGAGTGTCCAAATAAAAGAATATACAGACTGGTAGTAATAGAGATCCACAGGTGGATCATAAAGACAAATACAAGAAACTGAAATAACAGACTTCAGGCATCTAAGGATTTACAAGATCCTCTTATTTGACACCAAGTAGCTCCAGCCTAATTTCGAGAGGTACCTGTCACTTAGTCTTTGGAAAATACATCAGTTTTCACTGGTAAATACAATTAACCGACTCATTTAAAAAGAGTTTATGAAAATTGATTTAGGCGCACAAGGCACAAAACCATTTATAACTTGGGACAATCTTTAATAAAATCTTGTATACGGTTTTACATGTTTGCCATACATATGGGGCCGGTTTGGAAGCCGGTCATGATTAACCGACTCACCAGTATAAAACCCACAAAGGAGTTATCCCCAACATGTGGGTTATTTAGCATTTGCATTTGTCAGGTGTATGCCTACACCCCGTGCATAAGTTGTGCCCATTTTCAAATGAAATGAGCCGAGGATATCCAGGACACGGTCGTATTAACCCCCAATGTTTATGTTATCAAACAAAACAGATTAAAACGGGTTATGCAAATTTATTAATCACAATCCGATTAAATGATTTCATACCCGACCAAGTGGTATTATTATAATACCATATCCCAAGCCCGTATAAGGGAAAATAAGTTAAAAGTATTTACCTGAGCTAGATGTGAAAGATGTTACTCAGCCGTATGTTTCCGAAAGCCTTATTTAAATACCTTCTACCGAAGCTACTCAATCTGTATGGAAGGTTTATTAACCTATTAGGATACTAACGGGTCTTTGTTTAAGTCAAAGACTTAGACATGTTAGTTTGAAAGATACTTAACGGTTCTAAACGCTAGATTAAGCGGAGACCGGAATAGAATGTGATTTAGACCCGACAAGTTTGGATACTTGTATAAGATGGGTAAACTAAACACATTCTGGATTTTGAAGTAAAAATGATAAGGTTAAACCCATTTCGGTTAATTCATGTAAACTAGTTACACAAACCGTACCGAACGCATAAATGCATAACGGGTAACCGAATGAACCAGATACAAGTCCCACATGTTATTATGCTTAGAATATGTTAATACATCAGTAGGATGTTAACATATATGCCCAAAAATTATTTAAAATCAATTTAACTCTCGTAAGGGCATTTTGGTCATTTTAATATTTATCAAAGAGGTTTTATAGTAAACTGATATTCTAGTCTAAAGTATTCTGTAAAAATATATCTGTATAAGACCAAGGGGCAAGAGTGGTAGATCTATTGGAATGAACTGTAGGATCACGTGAGCGAATATGATATCTCTTAAGTGCCATTAATCTTGTATAAGACCAAGGGGCAAGAGTGGTAGATCTATTGGGTGTAGCGAGCCCCACTCTTGGGTCCTTGTGTGGCCCATGTAGTGCTTTTGTTGTTCCAACCGGGTGGACTGGAGGAAATTCGCTAGGGTTGAGTGCTTCCTATGTCGCCGCATATATTAATGTCCTTACAAAATATTAATGATTTGCTCATAGACGCTTACATACCAGTTTTGATACTTGGATTTTCAAATGTTTTTAAGATTCATTTGATAAAAACTCACAAATACATGATTTACAAACTTTGGTAGCGTTTTTCAACTTATGTATAAGTAAGAGGACGGGTTGGTCCTGCTTACAAAGACTCTTTTGGGCTCGGCTAATTCTCTCCCGTGCAATGCACAAAGACGACCGTGGGCTAGACCCACAGTTTTCATATAACATGCCGAGAAAATGATTTTACTAAATTTTATCCACAACTTTTGAACCAGTAAGCAAAAATATTTGTTTAAAATCTTTTTCAAAACAATCTATGAACTCGCTCAACTTTATGTTGACTTTTTTTGCATGTTCTTTCTCAAGTTGCACTTTCAAAACTACGGAATGGTTGGAATAGGAGAAATCATGGGAATTCGAGTACTTAGCGGCGTTCATTTATAGAAGTCTTAGCTCAAACACTTCCGCTGTGCAATGAAGATACTAGTCTAGTCACTTTCATCTTCTCTTTTTCTGAGTTTTCGTTGTTTCTCCTTCGATCATGGCTGGTCAAGGAATCATTCCTGAGTTTGGTTTCAGAGCAAACTCTAATGCAGTGTTGGGGGAGGACAATCCAAACGTCCAAATCCAGCATCAAGAAGAAATTGGTGAAGTCGAAGTAACCAACACTGGGGGACCCCGCGGGAGCATCACTCGCATCACTCAGACGGTAACCCTAGGAAACAATGGCGCTGGACCTTCAAACCCAGCTCCACCTCAGAACATTGCGGCGCTATTAGGGCTACCAGAGGGCGAAACTCTAGCCTCGTGGTACGCCAAGCAAATTACCACCATTAATGAGGCGTATCAATATTTGAGCGCACAACAAGCAATCTTAACGGCAGAACCGTCCTTGGTTACACCCCAGGGACAGAGTCAGGGGGCGCGCCAGATGCCCCCGCAGCAAAACATCCAAGGAAGAGCTAACAGACCTCCCTCTACGAGAAGGCTAAGTGTGCATGACACGCGCGATACACGGGGAGAGACAGAAAACTATTATGACTATCCGTCACACGTCCAAAGAGGTCCAGTTCATAGCCGGCTCACGCCGCGCAACATGAAGAATGAATGGGAGGATACTGACCCGAATGATCCAACTTGGCAGGATGATGAGGGTTCCTCAGTCTTCAATCGTTTGCAGAGGAACCATGAATACTACAAACCAAGACAACACGTAGGGTACACTGAAGAAGCAGAGCGAGACTTTCACCTCGCCTATCGACCAGCTGAAGTTGCAGAACATTCAAATTTCATTCCAAAGATCGCGCTGGCGCCGCTATCAAGAGAGAAATTACCTCTGACAGTTGGAAAGTTTAATGGATTGACTGATCCTGATGATCACGTCAGAGTTTTCACAAGCATTGGTTGCATGGGAGGATGGAATATGCCCATGTGGTTCCATCTGTTTATTCAAACTCTTATAGGGGTTGCTCGCGCTTGGTTCGACAGCCTCCCTCCGGGAAAGATCAAGTCATGGGTTGATTTCAGGACACAGTTTGTGAATCATTTCAGCCAGCAGAGACGTTACCAGCGTGATACAGCCGAGGTAGCGGCCATCTGGGGCAGAGAGAATGAGGGTCTAGAAGATTTCATCACTCACCTCAACAAGGAGTGTTTAGAAATTGGTGGCGTAAGTGAACAACTCATGCGCTGCCACTTCAAGAAAGCCATTCGCTGTGATAGTCTCATCAGAACTATCACTAGGAAAGATGGAATGCCCAAAGAATGGGATAAGGTCATGGAAGCCGCGAAAATAGTCGCGCAAACTGAAGAGTCATTGGCCGATAACAACAACTTTTATATTAAAGATCGATTTTCCAAGGGAAACTCGCGCGATAACAACAAGCGCAACAAGCACAAAAATAACGATTGGAAATTCGGAAGATCAAGGGGCCATGAAGAGAGGCCGCGCTATAGAGAAGATGCGCGCGAAACAATTGATAGAATCGGGTATCGAAAAGCAGTCAGGGATGATAACCGAGAAAAGCATTGGACTCCGCTCACGAAGACACCAAAAGAGGTGTTAATGACGGAGAATCACGACTTCAAGGCTCCAAGGCCTATGACGAACAAGAAGGGCCAAGACCCGAACCGGTATTGTGATTTTCACAAGGATACAGGCCATCTTACAGATGACTGTATCAGCTTACGTCAAGAGATCGAGAAAGCGCTGAAAAGCGGAAAACTAGGCCATCTGGTGAAGAATGTGCGCAAAGAGACACGTCACATCCAGCGCAACGATGATGGAAGAGAAAAAAAAGTTAGACGTTTGGAAACGCACATGGTCAACGGGCCAAGACATAGCGCGAGAGATAAAGGCAAGCGACCCTACGAGCCGACATGGCAAGAGCAACAGGTCATTTTCCCGGTGGTGCGCGGGGGTCCTCGCGGCACGCGACCCATCGTCATCGCCGGTATTATCGGCCATTATGAAACTGAGTACGTCTTCATTGACCCGGGAAGTACAGCCGATATCATCTATGAGCAATGCTTTAATCAGTTTGACGATGAAGACAAAGCGAGACTCGAGCCGGTTGATTACCCTCTGTCAGGATTTTGCAACGAAATGGTCTTCCCACTAGGCCAAATCAGCTTCCCCGTCACGCTTTCTGATGGGAAGCATTCAAGAACAACGAATGTAAACTTCATGGTGATGCCTGTCAAATCGAGACATGATGTGTTGATTGGGAGAGAAACCCAAGGCGAACTGAACATGATAACTTCCACGCCCCACTCAGCGATAGGGTTTCCAACTGAGACGGGGGGTGGCAATTATCTATGCCAAGAAAGAAGTAATGTCGACGGAAGAAATGCGCCCAACAAAAGCGGCGAAGGTTTCAACAACCGAGCCAGAAAAATGGGTGCTAAACCGCAAATACCCGGAGCAAACGGTGACGATAGGCCACGCAATCTCACCAAACATCAGAACGCATCTCAAACAACTCCTGTTAAGGAATATGGATATATTCGCCTGGACTCCGGCCGACATGACCGGTGTCCCGCGCGACATTACCGACCATTGTCTGAATACTTATCCCTCCGTCGAACCAAAAGTGCAAAGAAGACGCAGCTTAGGGGCGGATAAGACTAAAGCGATGAACGAGCAGGTATGTGAGCTACTAAAGGCAGGAATCTTGCGAGAAGTACGTTATCAAAGTTGGGTTGCGAACCCAGTGATGGTGGAGAAGTCTAGTGGAGGATGGAGAATGTGCGTTGATTATACCGATCTCAACATGGCATGCCCAAAAGACTGCTACTCTTTGCCCAAGATCGACAAAAAGATAGACTCTCTTACACCATACAGATGGAAATGCTTCTTAGATTGCTATAAGGGGTACCATCAAGTTCAAATGAAGCTCGAGGACGAAGACAATACAGCTTTTTGGACCGATCTCGGGATCTTCTGTTATACAAAGATGCCATTCGGCCTCAAAAACGCTGGCGCCACATACCAGCGCCTGATGGATAAGACCTTCGCGGGAGATATTGGGAAGCATATCGAGGTTTATATTGATGATCTGGTGGTCAAAAGTCCTGAAGAGGACCAAATGTTGAAAGACATCGAGAAAACATTCAACTCATTGAGAAGCGTGAATATGAAATTGAATCCAGCCAAATGCTCCTTTGGCATGGAGGAAGGAAAATTCTTAGGCTTCATAGTCACTAATGGCGGATTTAAAGTCAATCCGGAAAAGGTCCAGGCAATAGAACGAATGCCATCACCACGAACAATCAAGGAGATGCAAAGGTTGGCCGGCCGTCTAGCCGCGCTTAACCGTTTTCTGTCAAACCACACCGGGAAGTCATATCATTTTATCAGCACTCTGTGCAATTGTGTGAAGAAACAAGAATTCAGATGGATGCCTAAAGCAGAGGTTGCTTTTCAGCAAATGAAGGAGTGTTTGATCGAACTCCCTACCCTGACTATTCGAAAAGGAGCCGCTCATCTTGTACTTGTCATCATCGGACAAGGCAGTGGGATCGGTATTACTGGTAGAGAGAAATGGAGTCCAAACTCCAATTTATTACGTCAGCAGGGTGCTCAGCGACCCAGAAACGAGATATTCAACAATGGAAAAGTTGGTACTTGCATTACTACATGCTTCTAGAAGGCTGCGCAGATACTTTACAGGGCATGTAATCACGGTGCTCACCAACTTTCACATCGGCACGATATTGCTAAAACCATAGACGTCTGGGTGGCTAGCAAAGTGGGCGATCGAGCTGGGGGGCCACAACATCTTGTACAGGCCACGCCCGGCCATCAAAGGTCAAGTTCTAGCGGACTTCATCACGGAAGTCCCGGTTGATAAAATTAAAGAATGTGAGATTGTCGAAACTCCTGGAAAAGATTCGTCCAACGAGTTATGGTTGCTGTACATAGATGGGGCCTCAAACAAAGATGGCTCAGGAGCCGGACTGCGCCTTGTGAGCCCCGAAAAGCATGAATTTACTTACGCCATTGATGTGTTCAAAATGTAACATAAAAATTTCATCAAATGAGGCATAAAACTAACCCTTTTTTAGTACTAATGTTGGAAAAAGTGTGCTTTTGTCTTCCTTTTGTATTTTCAGGATTAAATGAGCTCAAATTAACAAAAGAAGCAAAAAGACTTCAAAATCTAACATAAATACAAGAAAAGGAACAAGACGTGACATGCCCGACCCCACGACAGCATCTTCCCAAGCAAAACAAGAAATCAGAAGCCTGAACACGCCCCGTGCTCAGCCAGCACGGGGGCGTGCCCAAGTGTCAGCAGAAAAGACAAAGTGGTAGAAGCTTCTATTGCCCACCACGGGGCCGTGCTCAGCGGACACGGGGCCGTGGTCAACTATAAGATTCGCACAATCTAGGCAAATCTTCATAGTACAAAGATTCTTCTGCACACGGGGTCGTGCTCAGTGGACACGGGGGCGTGGTCAACTAATAAGACAAAGCTGCATTTAATGAAGAAAGAGAAGGATGTGGACACGGGGCCGTGCCCACTGGACACGGGGCAGTGCCCGAGCTTCTGTTCAGCCTATAAATAGAAGTGCTTGGCTCAAGCTCAAACCATCCCTTGGCACACCACCTCTCTCACACTTCACCCACCACCCACCACCACCATGACACCATCATCCACCACCATCATCCATTGTCCATCGTAGAGTGTGTGAGTCGTCTCGGGATCCAAGATTGATCGTAAGAGTTCTTGACAATCAAGGCCATGTTTGCCTAAGTCTCTTACATCACTTGGTGAAGACAAAGTGTCTAGTGTAATACTTTTTATTTCTATTCTTTTCGCACTTTTTATTTGGTTTCGTATTAATGACTTTAATAACTAGTTGCTTATGTTGAAGGTGATCTTTCTTTATCGTTTGTCCGTGGTGTCTTGAAATTATTTTACTGTCTATATAAAATAAAAGATTTTCACCATTCATATCTCCACGGTCTATATGGAGGTATGTTGGCTACCTGGTCGGGACGGTTTGGTAAAGGTCTTGCCATTGTTCAGCGTTTAGAGGTCCTGCAATGGACCTGGGTCAAATTTAGTAGGACCTCCTTCAATACTTAGCGGTATTGGATGGCGGGGTCTAAACACTTTGATCTCCTCATAAGTTAACTACTATTAATACTATAACCCGGCTATTTAGGACTGTATCACTGCTGACTCAGACTACTTAGTCGAGGGTAACGTCACCTCCAAAAGAGGGGCCTACCATAATTTGCATTAATAACTTAATTAATTATCTTCCAATAATCCACCCTTTTAGGATGGTATCCTTGCTGACTCAAACTACTGGGGTGAGGGTAACGTCACCTTCCAAAGAGGGGCCTACTACAATAACTAAGATAATCTCTTAAAATAGTGCAAAAGTGCGGAAATAATCAAAGGGTACACTAGATACGAGTCGGAACCAAGTGATTCATCTTGTCTATCTGTTTTTCTTTTTTATTTTTATTTTCAGCATTTTAGTTAGTTTTTATTTTTCTCAGCTTAAAACATTTTTCTAAACTTTTTGATTTGATTAGACGTTGAGGATAAACCGGTACTAAAAGCTCTTGTGTCCTTGGACGACCTCGGTATCTTACCAACACTATACTACGCTCACGATGGGTGCACTTGCCCATATGTGTGTCTAGTGTTAGTAAATATCGTGTTTTATAAATTTAAAACTTGACTAAAAAGTGTTAAAGGGGCTTAAAATATACACCTAATATATATAACACTCGACTACGCATCATGTTTTTGGCGCCGTTGCCGGGGACATAAGGATTTTAAGAAAGGAATCAACGGCCTAATCGTTTTTCTTGTTTTTCATTTTTTTAGTAATTTTTTTTTAGTTTTTCTGTTTCTGCAGAGCTCAGCACGGGCCGTGCCTGGTCGGACACGGGCCGTGCCCAGCATCATCACTGGCAGTTTTTATTTTCTGAGTTACAGAGAGCTGAACACGGGGCCGTGTCGGTGCAACACGGGGCCGTGCCAAACTCCCAGTAACAGGGATCCAGAAAACAATCACTGTATCTCTAACCACGGGCCGTGTTCACCGAGCACGGGGCCGTGGTGAACATTCTGACCAACGTTCTTTTCTATTTGTATTGCAGGACTTGGAACCCAGGCGCCACATTTGAACCTCCTACGCAGTGCATGAGCTCCAGTTCTAGTAGAGACATAAAAGAACCTCTAGAAGAACCCGAACGCTTTCTCAGAAAAAGACTTAAAGCTAAAAATCAAGAGAAAGTTTTGGGGGACCCACTTCCAATGGCGGACCAACGTACCCTCATGGATTACCTACGGCCCACCGTAGGCAATCTCGGCGCCGCTATCAATGCACCGAATGTCGAAGCCAACAACTTCGAACTTCGGCCGCATTTGATACAAATGCTCCAAAACTCCGCAACCTTCCATGGGCTTGCAGACGAGGATCCCCATCTACATATTACTAATTTCTTGGAAATGTGTGATACTTTTCGGATCAATGGAGCATCAAACGACGCCATTCGCCTTAGGATGTTTCCATTTTCACTAAAAGACCGAGCTAAGGCTTGGCTTAACACCCTCCCAGTTGGCTCAGTAAACACCTGGGATGAACTAGCCCAAAAGTTTCTATATAAGTATTTCCCTCCTGCTAAAATGGCAAAACTAATGACTGAAATTAATACATACTCACAAGAGGATGGGGAATCCTTATATGAAACTTGGGAAAGGTTCAAGGAGCTTCTAAGAAAGTGTCCTCATCACGGTCTAGCGGTGTGGCAACAAGTATCCACTTTCTACAATGGGTTGTTGCCACACACAAGACAAACACTTGATTCAAGCTCCGGGGGACTTTTAGGTAATCGTCGCCCAAATGAAATATATAATCAAATTGAGGAAATTGCTCAAACCAATTTTCAATGGCACACTCCCTGAGGTAATAAATCTATTGCCCCGGGCGCCCATAAGGTTGATGAAAGCACCTCTTTACAAGCCCAAATCGAGGCCCTCTCTTCGAAAATCAAAAGGCTAGAAATGACAAAAACGGCCTCGGTTATGGCTTGTGAAGGGTGTGGTGGGTCACATGAAAATTGGAGTTGTATGAAAGAATTAGATGAACAAGCAGAAACGGTAAACTACATTGATAATAGACCTATCCCGTCGGGTCCTCCAACGGGTACCTACAACCAAGGATGGCGTAACCACCCAAATCTTGGTTGGAGAGATCCCGACAATAGTAGTAACCAACAAAACCAACGAACTAATTTTCAACAACCACAAAATTTCTCTCAACAACAAGGTGGAAGAGAAAGGCTTGAAGATACCGTATCTCGCCTCATCTCCGACACCGAAAAGAAAAACTCGGATCGATTTCAACAATTGGAATCGAATTTTAGAAATCAACAAGCTAGCATTCAAAACGTTGAAAAACAATTAAATCAACTAGCTCAAAATTTCTCCAAGAGACCACAAGGCGCATTACCAAGTAATACCGAAACCAACCCAAAGGCGCAAGTACACCTCATCACATTAAGAAACCGAACCGTGGGTCCCGAAGATGCCCCATTACCACCAGTTGAAGGAAGTCAATGCCAAAACACGACTTCACCTACACCTCAACCAGAAAGGGCTTCTTCACCAAATCAAGAGCCCACCAAGACTCCTCCAATTCCGTACCCCGGTAGGTTAAATCGTCAAAAGACCGATGAGCAATTCACAAAGTTCGAAAGTTTACTAAAACAATTGCATGTTAATATTCCTTTTATTGAGGTCCTAACCCAAATGCCTAAATATGCAAAATTCATGAGGGATTTCCTCACTCACAAAAGGAAAATTGAATCATTGCAATTAGTTAACTTAGGCGAAGAATGCTCCGCTTTTGTACTCAACAAACTTCCACAAAAGAAAATCGATCCCGGGAGCTTCACAATTCCTTGCTCGATTGGGAAGTCCCCCGTTCGTAATGCATTAGCCGATCTTGGGGCTAGCATTAACCTCATGCCCACGTCAATGTTCAAACTACTCGGCCTAGGAACAACAAGCCCTACAAAGATGAGCATACAACTCGCCGACAGGTCCGTCAAATTTCCACAAGGTGTCACTGAAAATCTGCTGGTCAAGGTTGACAACTTCGTTTTTCCAACCGACTTTGTCATCCTAGACATGGAAGAAGACACCGATGTCCCTCTCATCCTCGGGAGGCCATTTCTAGCCACCGCCCAAGCAGTGGTGGATATGAATGACGGAACGTTAACATTGAAGTTTGGGGATGAGGAAGTGAAGTTTGAATGTGGAAAGAAAGTAGAGGAAGAAGACCCGGTCAAATACATGAAGGTCATAGACTCAAGCTTGGATGACGCTCTCCGACAGTGTAACATGGGATGCAATACATCCCACTTGGGTAACATGTGACCAGGCTTTGGGTCTAGCCAAGGACCCTTATAAACGTGGCACACCTCGGAGGCATTCCGCGGAACTATCCTTAGTTTAGATTAATTTTCTTGTTTTCTAGTTAATTTTAATTTCCAGGAATAAAACACACTTGAGATGACAAAGGATGCAAGGGAAACTTGAACCAGCACTCCATGGAGGAAAACAGAACCGTCCGACAAATTTCTTCGTTTACAGTAAGCTCGGCACGGGCCGTGTCCACCCAACACGGCCCCGTGCTGCACAGTCTGCAGAAAAAGACCCAGTTCAGGTAACTGGGCACGGGCCGTGTTCACCCAACACGCCCCCGTGTCCAGACTTATGTTTCTCTTGTTTTAATTTTGTTACTGGCACTTGAACACGGGGCCGTGCCCAGACAACACGGGGCCGTGTTCAGCGCCCAGTAACACAAAATTTTGGCTTTTTACACCTTTTTACACATTCAATCAACCTAAAAACTTATTTTTGGGACACATTGAGGACAATGTGTAATTTAAGTGTGGGGGGGATGCTAAAAACTTGAATCTTACAAGTCCTAAATACAAGCCTTACACAAAACTCTATTGGAATTGCTAATCACCCCAAATTTTTTAAAAAATTTTCATTTTTTTTACTTGTCTAGGTTTAACTCGGGAAATTCAAATTCTCAAAAAGGTTATATTTTTACGAATTTACAACCGATAGCGTCGTGATAAAAAGAACCAACATAAGAATATTATGAAAAGGCATGACAAGCTTAGTTAAAATTTGATTATATATACTTGATCACATAAAAACCCATTCCCACAAAAGTGAGTTTTGAGCCTTTATTGAGCATGCAATTACATATCATTAGACTAAATGCTCATATTTCGTTTCTTGTGTGAATAGCCGCTTGGTTCTTACGCCTCTAGAACTTGCCATGATGATACATTCCCGGTCCTTACCAACTTAAACCCGAGTAACTAAATGAGGGAGGCATTAGGACTAACCCTTTTTATTTCTACACCATTATTTTTCTTTTTTTTTTTTTTTTTTTTTACCACCTACCCAAAATCCCCCTAGTTAGCCCCTTTGAGCCTAAACCTTTTCATTTCATAACCCAAACCAAACACCCTTTTACCCAACAAAACCTTTTTATTTTTAACCCTTTGTTTTAGTAACAAGTTCGATTTTTCGTATGACTTTTCAAAAAAAAAAAAAAAATTGTTGAGGATGAAGCAAAAGAAAATAAACAAACAAGTTCATCAAAAATAACTTGGTTTGAATAATAGCTTCATCAAAATAAAAGTTACAAAAATAGAAAGTCTTACGAAAACCGACACTTGTTACGCTTTTCGCCCTTTTTCTACTAACCACTAACCACCAACCCAACCACCTACCTTTAACCCAAGCCTAACCCTTCACCCACAAAGTCCTCTTGATATTTACAAAGGTATATAAGTTAAAAAGGAGGACGATTGATTGCTTGGCAAGCCTATGGTAGGAGTAAGTTCCATGCCGCTCTCGAGTGATCCACAAAAATACATTTTCGGCCGAGTGTTGAGTGATCCCCGTGAGGTATGTGAACTTGTATATAAATAGAATGTTACAAAGGCATGTTATGCCCTAATAAGTAATTTATCTTATGAAAAGTTTTAAATAAATCATGACGAATAGGATTGTAAATAAATAAAAATTAAATTAAATAAAGAATCTTGGAAATCCCGACACTCTACGACAAGCCCAAAAACCTTCTTCTCTACCCATTCCATTTGGGAGTGTAATAGCCACATATTAAAGAGTTTTGCTTGAGGACAAGCAAAGATTCAAGTGTGGGGGTATTTGATGTGTTCAAAATGTAACATATAAATTTCATCAAATGAGGCATAAAACTAACCCGTTTTTAGTACTAATGTTGGAAAAAGTGTGTTTTGTCTTCCTTTTGTATTTTCAGGATTAAATGAGCTCAAATTAATAAAAGAAGCAAAAAGACATCAAAATCTAACATAAATACAAGAAAAGGAACAAGACGTGACATGCCCGACCCCACGACAGCATCTTCCCAAGCAAAACAAGAAATCAGAAGCCTGAACACGCCCCGTGCTCAGCCAGCACGGGGGCGTGCCCAAGTGTCAGCAGAAAAGGCAAAGTGGTAGAAGCTTCTATTGCCCACCACGGGGCCGTGCTCAGCGGACACGGGGCCGTGGTCAACTATAAGATTCGCACAATCTAGGCAAATCTTCATAGTACAAAGATTCTTCTGCACACGGGGTCGTGCTCAGCGGACACGGGGGTGTGGTCAACTAATAAGACAAAGCTGCATTTAATGAAGAAAGAGAAGGATGTGGACACGGGGCCGTGCCTGAGCTTTTGTTCAGCCTATAAATAGAAGTGCTTGGCTCAAGCTCAAACCATCCCTTGGCACACCACCTCTCTCACACTTCACCCACCACCCACCACCACCATGACACCATCATCCATTGTCCATCGTAGAGTGTGTGAGTCGTCTCGGGATCCAAGATTGATCGTAAGAGTTCTTGACAATCAAGGCCATGTTTGCCTAAGTCTCTTACATCACTTGATGAAGAGAAAGTGTCTAGTGTAATACTTTTTATTTCTAATCTTTTCGCACTTTTTATTTGGTTTCGTATTAATGACTTTAATAACTAGTTGCTTATGTTGAAGGTGATCTTTCTTTATCGTTTGTCCGTGGTGTCTTGAAATTATTTTACTGTCTATATAAAATAAAAGATTTTCACCATTCATATCTCCACGGTCTATATGGAGGTATTTTGGCTACCTGGTCGGGGGTTAAGGGAACGGTTTGGTAAAGGTCTTGCCATTGTTCAGCGTTTAGAGGTCCTGCAATGGACCTAGGTCAAATTTAGTAGGACCTCCTTCAATACTTAGCGGTATTGGATGGCGGGGGTCCAAACTCTTTGATCCCCTCATAAGTTAACTACTATTAATACTATAACCCGGCTATTTAGGACTGTATCCCTGCTGACTCAGACTACTTAGTCGAGGGTAACGTCACCTCCAAAAGAGGGGCCTACCATAATTTGCATTAATAACTTAATTAATTATCTTCCAATAATCCACCCTTTTAGGATTGTATCCTTGCTGACTCAAACTACTGGGGTGAGGGTAACGTCACCTTCAAAAGAGGGGCCTACTACAATAACTAAGATAATCTCTTAAAATAGTGCAAAAGTGCAGAAATAATCAAATGTTACACTAGATACGAGTCGGAACCAAGTGATTCATCTTGTCTATCTGTTTTTCTTTTTTCTTTTTATTTTCAGCATTTTAGTTAGTTTTTATTTTGCTTAGCTTAAAACATTTTTCTAAACTTTTTGATTTGATTAGACGTTGAGGATAAACCGGTACTAAAAGCTCTTGTGTCCTTGGACGACCTCGGTATCTTACCAACACTATACTACGCTCACGATGGGTGCACTTGCCCATATGTGTGTCTAGTGTTAGTAAATATCGTGTTTTATAAATTTAAAACTTGACTAAAAAGTGTTAAAGGGGCTTAAAATATACACCTAATATATATAACACTCGACTACGCATCAGCCATCAAGTTGGATTTCAAGAATACCAACAACGAGGCGGAGTACGAGGCATTTCTGGCAGGCTTGCGCCTCGCCATAAAAATGGGAGCAAAAAATCTACAAGCATACATTGATTCACTCTTGATCGCCAGCCAAATTAACGGTGTATACGATGCAAAGGGCGAAGTTATGGCCCTGTATTTAGATCAAGCAAAAGAGTTGCTTCAACAGTTCAAATCTTACAAGGTAGTCCACATCAATCGCTCCGAAAACAAACCAGCAGACGCCTTGAGCAAGCTTGCTTCAACCTCTTTTCAACATCTCGCCAAAGATGTCAGGATTGAGGTACTCAAAAATCCATCAGTCCTGCTACGCCAGGTAAATGTGATCGAAGTCGGGCAGCCATCTTGGATGACCCCTATAATTCAGTATTTGCAAGAAGGAATACTCCCTGAGAGTAAAGCAGAGGCAAGGAAGATTCAGAACAAAGCTCTGCATTATGAGATAAATAGTGGTATTCTATATCGAAAGTCCTTCTTGGGGCCCGTATTGCGCTGCGTGGACCCCCAGGATGCGAATTACTTGATCAGAGAGATTCATGAAGGGATCTGTGGCATCCATGCGGGACCGCGCATGGTTGTCGCGAAGATTATGAACGCTAGATATTATTGGCCAGGGATGCATGTCGACGCCCTGAAGGAGCTGCGCAAATGCGACTCCTGTCAGCGACATTCTCCAAAAACCCTGCGTCCAAAGAATGATCTTATCCCCGTATCCACTGCTTGGCCTTTTCAGCAGTGGGGAATTGATATGGTGGGACCTTTCCTTGATGCTCCGGGAGCCGTGAAGTTCATAATCGTGGCCGTTGATTATTTTACTAAGTGGGTGGAGGCCAAGTCTCTCGCCTCAACCACTGCAATGATGGTGCACAAGTTTATTTGGGAGCACATCATTTGCAGATTTGGTCTTCCACTCAAAATCGTCACAGAAAACGGTACCAATTTTGCTTCTGAGGATCTTCAAAATTGGATGAAGGAAATGAAGATTGAACATATCTTCTCCTCCGTTGCGCATCCTCAAGGCAATGGTCAAGTGGAAAGTGTTAACAAAAGTATCGTCGAGGGGATAAAAACCCGACTGGGCACAAAGAGAAGAGGCTGGGTAGATGAGCTCCCAAGCATCCTGTGGGCTCATCGAACCATGCCGAAGACAAGCACCGACGAAACTCCCTTTAGCCTAGTATACGACTCGGAGGCAGTTATCCCGGCGGAAGTTGGACTCCCCTCACCGCGCTTGACAACAGTCAACACGGTTGATAATGAAGCAGAGCGCCGTCTCGATCTGGATTTACTGGAAGAAAGACGCGAGATTGCGCATATTAAAGAAGCAAAGTACAAGATACAACTGGAAAGGTACTACAATACGAGAGTCCGCATATGTACCTTCACTCCAGGAGAATACGTCTTCCGAGACAACGAAGCTTCAAACGTTGAACGCCCAGGAAAACTAGCACCCAAATGGAAAGGCCCATACTTGGTTCACGAAGCGTTAGGAAAAGGGGAATACAAATTGCGCACCCTGGATGGACACATCATCCCACGCACGTGGAATGCGCAACAACTGTGCAAGTGCTATATGTAATTATTCTAGGCCACGCGCCCTTCCTAATTTCCTATGTTGGCTAAACGCCCCCTTTTTGCTACTTATATGCGATGTATGATGGCCTAAGCGCCTGTTTCACAATCAATGAAAGCATACGACATGTTTTCTTTATCATGATGACACTTTACGTTACAAATGCATGTTAAACTTTTGATTAGCACGAAAACACTCCAGTGAATTACGAGCTCTTGAGTTACGCCTCCAAGGTCCTCCGCGAACATAGCGTGAGACCGGGCAGTTACACTCGCACAAGAGCCACACTTACATTTATTCGCGCTAACTGAAACAAAGTTTCTAACAACAGTGCAATAATTGTAACAGAATAAAATAAACATAAACATCATGTTTAACAAGCGCAATCACGCAAAAGTCACATAAAGACCAACTATCATTCATCTGATCCAAAACAAGCGCGACCACGCAAATGGTAACATTCAAAACCTAAAAATTACAAGGCACAAAGCCTGAAAACGCTATCTATTCAAAGCCATCACCAGCATCATCATCGTCGTGCTTATCGCCATCACCATCGCCTTCGCCATCGCCATCATTGCCTGCCGTTTCCTCCTCATCAGATAAACTAACCATCTCTGGTGGGTCCAGAATAGCCTTAAGACGATGACACCAGTCATCATGCTCTAAAGCTTTTGTAACCAAGTCCATCATGGGCAGCGCTAAGTGATCGTATGCATTTTCAGCACGAGTCAACTCCGCATTGGCCTCGTCAGTCACTGAACAGTGACTGGTGTCAAACTCTTGCCCAAAAACCTACTCGACATGCTGCTCACATTCTAGATAACCTCCACGATGACCGACCGCACGCGAGGCATCTATTAGAGTAGCAACTCTCCCGTCCAGTTCTCCAGCATTCAAAATCGAGTTGGCCATCTACACCAAAACAAACAAATGAGAAACTGACTTTAGTAAATAAAACCAAAGTTAAAAAGAGAACAATACCAGCACTATTCCCCGGCCGCGCAGCCATTCAGCCTCCGAGGACATCGTGTCAAGAATACCCTGGACCTCAGCATAGTTATTTTGCGCCACATTCAGGGCAGGCGAACTTATGGCACGCGCCTCCTCGGACCTTTGCCTGGCTTCCTCAGCAGAAGCAGCCTTCGACCTTTCAGCCTCAAGATCGATCTCCAAGGACTCACTTTTGTCAACCTGCTCTTGCAGGCGACGCTTCAACTCTGCGATTTCAACGTCCTTGGCAGCCAGATCTTTATCCTTACTGGATACCTGCGCCCTAAACTCATCCTGAAAAGGATAAAAGACTAGGATAATTCTACAAGAAGAAGACATGAAAGGATAACGCTGTATGCACCTCAACTTGATCCTTAACAGCTTGCGCATCGTTAACTTTCCTTTTCAACTCCGTAACTTGACTCTCAAGATCGGTAATTTTAGCTCGAGCCGCGTACATGCGCTCGTTGTCTTTTATACAAATCTTCTTCTAGTCAGCTCGCTCCTTTGCTAAGAGGTCTTCAGCCGCGCGAAGTTTGCCCTTAAGGCCTTCACGACCCCACTCCTCCGATTTCTTGTCAGATTCGAATTTTGCCTTTTCCTCATCAAAGTCAGCTTTCGACTTTTCAAAGTCTTTGACATGCCTTAACAACCGCTCGCGATATTTCTCCCATTCCTCCCTCTCCCTAACCATGGTTCGCCACTCGCGAACAATTTGATGGTTAGCAGCATGGGTGTTGGCCTCACCAACAACGTAAGCGTGTTACAGCCCGTTGTGGGTTCGCGCTCTTTACCGGTTAACCTCACCAGGAGGAATGGAGTTCAGAAACCAGTCGCGGCAAGGAGCGAACTCCAGAAAAGTGTCTTTTTGTTTCAAACCCCATGGCGGTTGGTGCGGAGCGTCACCACGGCTCTCCTCGGTATAAGACTTGTAGTAAAGATCTCCCAAGGTATCCTTGGGGCCTATTGGAGAGTGTGGCATTGCACCTTGTCTTCCCGCGCCAGCCTGGCCAGCAGCAAGACCAGCACTCGCGCCAGCCTGGCCAGCAGCAAAACCAGCACTCGCGCCTCCTGCAGCAACAAATCTGTCTTGATGAGCACCAGAGCCCGATTCCCCAGCACCAGAAGTTATTTTAACAGCCTGAAGGGAAGGATCAGGCTGCGCAGATTGCACTACTTTCTCAATTTCCGGTTCTTTCCTTCTCTCAGGAATAGACTGGTCAAGCCCTGTGATGTGAACGACCTCCGGACCCTGCGCCTTTTCAGGAAGGGTTACAGCAGTAACCTCGGGCTCCTTGGGCTCAATAAGAGGCTTGTCAGCAGCTCTCTTTCTCTCCACCTCCTTCTCCTTAACAGGCTTCTCGCCAGCCTTTTGCTTCTCCTTCTCAGACTCAGCAGCCTTGAAGGGTTTGACGGTGACCTTGGGCCTTTTAAGCGCCGGCTCTGAGATGACAACTCCATTCTTTTCAGGGGTCTTCTTTTTAGCCTCTGCAAAAATAAAGTGTTAGAAGAGTTGACAAAGGAACATAAAAAGTAAGATCCAGGAAGCTAACCAGGAGAAAATCTGTAAAGAGAACGCAAGTTACTCTTTTTTCCGATCAGGGGGACTTTACCAGGTTTCAGCATTGCAGACACACCAACCGCAGCCTCCCTACTCCTTTTCCTGATCAACTTCACAGCAGGCTCTTCCTCCTCTACTTCTTCGTCCTCTTCTTCTTCATGCACAAGAGAAGATGGAGTGGCCCCAGCGTCAGGATTGCGAGAACCCGCGCTCCCCGAGCTCCTTGAACCAGCAGCTCCTTCCTTCTTCTTGCCTACGCGCGATAAACCTTCAAATGAGTCACTAATAATAATGAAATCTTCTATGTTACTTTGACGAAGGCGGAGGATACCTTTATCAGCAACACCAGCGGGTGCGCGGCTACTTCCACCCTTCTTACTGGTGACATCGGCATCAATAGTGATAACCTTCTTCTTATGGGTTTCTTCTTCTTCTTATCTTCAGGGTCGATACCCAGGTCGCGCAACACACCTGAAAAGATGTTAGACCATGAACTTAGCTCCCCATTTGATGATCCCACAGACTCCTCCCTGGAAAGATAGACAATCTCTTTCCCAGCAGAAGTCACTACGCGCAAGGGACGAGGGTTAGGTATATGCGCACCTTCGGTTGCAGTAGGTGGTTCGGCGAAAGCATCAGCAACTGGGTACATAAAATGACCCTTAATCTGGTCATACCAGTATTCTTCTCCAGCCTTCAGTGGGCGCACACCCATAGATCCGCCAAAAGTGGGGAGGGCAGCTTGATACAGATGCGCCTCTACACGTCAAATTACATAAATAAACACAAGTTACGAAACAAGAAATCAAAGAAACTAAGAAAATAACTAACCTCTATCGTTGAACATCAAAATTGGAACGTCCTTGCTATCTGTCGGCCACTGGTCACTCATCCGCGCCGCTACCAAGACGTTCTAACCAAACACTCGGTTTGGGGTGGCAGTAAGCTTCTGATACCAAGCCTCATTCTTGGGGATCGCCAGATCTTCCTTCAAGATTGGTTCGGACCATGCACGGAAAGTCATGGCGATCGGGATCACCTTCTCGCGAATATAAAAGAACTTTGGTTTCCAGTCATGGAAACTCTTGGGAGGGTTCAGGAGTATCTTCTTCGCGGCCCCTTGATTGGCAAACGAGTAGAATCCCATGTTTCTGATCAACTGGTAAAAGACTCTGAATCTTTCCACGGTTGGCTCTATGTCATGAGATCGACAAAGAAATTCGAAGTGTCGAACCCTAACCAACCCAGGGGGACTCATCTGGGAGATATTAAACCCATAAAACTGAAGAATATGGGCCATAAAATTGTCTCCGGCAACCGAAAGTTACCCTGATGAAAGAAATCTTCAAATAACGTAATGTACCCCGGCGGTGCATCAGCGGCCGTCTGATTCTGACCGGGATACCTGGCATCCCATTCCGGTGGAAACCAGAAACTCCGAACAATCTGCTCAAACAACCCTAAATCCCACCTGAGGACGGGAACAGGACCTTCTTCACCGGGATTGTCTTCATGATGTTCTTCAGCCATGAATATGAGTTTAAACTCCGAAAGTCCCGAAAGAAGTTGTGAAGATGTGTAGAATCTTGAAGATCTGCAATCGTGTTCTTCAGTGATTTGAAGATTCAAAGAACTCGAAAGCAGGAGGTAAAGAAAGACGACAGCAGAAGAGGAAAAAAGTGGTTTCCTCCCCCATCTCATCGGATATATATACCCATCGCATTTAATGCGATGGGTAAACGTGCCGAGATCGCCGCGCGCGTGACAAATCAGAAGACGACACGTAAGGCGAGAATCCCGGAGTGACGGTTACCACGCGCGCGTGGAGCTCACTCTCCTGACGGAAAGCCAAACCGTCAGAAACAACTTGATGACAGCCGTGTAAGTGGTCAACTCAAACGTCACCATCAACGACGTTTCCCACCAACTTGTCAGATTTCAAATTTCAAGGATTTTCCCGCCCAAATTCCCAGAAACTTAATGCAGAAGTTACCCAGGTAGCGCAATATGCATGGTCACCCAAGGCATCAGCGCGCTATCAACAAAAAACAAAGAATCATCAGCTGCCAGATATGTAGTCGCGCCGTAACAACTGTCAAAACATTTGCACGCGCGCCCCTACCAATAAAAAAACAAGCATTTTCTGCACATTTTTTCTAAGTCCAGAGCTCCAACCACTTGCCTCGCGCATGGTGCAGCACTGGACTGGGGGGACTTGAAGGGGTATGGTCCCAAAAAAGCCGCGCAAACCTTTATTCAGGTCACGCGTAGGACCATACTCCTTATTCAACACATTTCTTAGTGCCAACCTCGCGCGGGCGACTTCAGCATTCTTTGATCCGGCGCGAGGTCTGAGCAATAGAAAGCTCCACTTTCAACACTTAGCATTCTGAAAGAGCATTCAGTAACCCGTACCCTGCGCGGGGTAGTTACGTGCTCAGCAAGAATCACGCGTGACTACGGCGCAAGGCCGTTTCAGATAGTACACAAGGTACAAGTGGCAGAATGAAAAGGCCATTCGGCGTCCTTCTAGTCCTGCTCAAGGTACAAGTACTTAAGGACGCCTACGTGGCACCAATCACAAGGCAGAGACACCTGCCCCACGATCTCCACTTACCTGCTGATGGCAGAAGGGCGGCCAGGCCGACAACCATGACACGTGGCTCCAATCACGGTGCGCCAGCACAAAGAAACCCCTGGAAGCCACTAACGGTCGACACCAGTGAGACAAGGAGCATATCCACTAAGTTGTCGCCTTCCGGCCCAAGGCCCATCAGCCCACATCCTCTTACACCTCTCCGGCTATAAATAGAGACCTCAGTCCACAGGTTAAACATTCTACTCCCTCTACTCTCACTCTTAATACTCATTTATTTCCTCAAAACGGTCGCTTATTCTCACGCCGGAGCCCGGTTAAGAGGGAAACCCCCATATTCCCCTCTTAACGAGTAACGGTGTTCTGTTTTGCAGGATTACCCAGTCATTAAGGAGCTCAGAAAGCCATAAGAAGATTAACCACTATGATAGGAACATAAACCATACTGATTAACCCCACAATTAGTTCAGTGTTTCTTCATGGATAATGAATTTAAAATAGGAAAGGTGTAACTTCATTCAATTATTAAAATAATGATTTAAATCTAATTTTTTATATAATTACAATCCTACCCTTAACAACTAAAAAGGAGCTCAACAGTCAAGATCAGTTCACACAGTTCACCCTTGGCAGGTTGTTTACTCTAGAACACTACCATATATAGGGTAAGGTTCATCCGAGAACCACCCTTATTGAGAGAACCGCGAGAACCAATGTGAACACAAAATAAAATCTAAAAAAAATAAAAAACCACTCAAAAATTTTTTTTTAATATTTTTTTAAAAAAATCGCTATATTTAGTTAGCAAAAAAAAAACTTGTTGTTTAGAGTAACAGTTATCCATGCACATGTGCATGTGTATCATTACTTCGACAAATTACGTAATACGTTATCAGTAATAGACAATTGCACTTTAATTTACAATACCATCAGTAATACACTACTTTACCAATATTCAAAATGCACATGTGCATCATTATGTATGACCATGATATAACGTGTTTTGGTACAAAAAGTTTGTGATTTTGAATGGAGAAGTAGGCCCATATACATGTTTTTTGGTTACTTATATCTAGCTGTTGATGGTTTGGTTATAGTTGTCAATTTATGATGTAATATGTTGATTGGATGGTATAAATGGTGTTGATATACATGTAATAAAGTGAAAATATTGGTAATGGTATTGTATTATGGATGGTAGGAGGCAATGGTATTGTATTATGGATGGTAGAAGGTAATTGTAGTGTATTATGGATGGTATGATAGATGAAAGGGAAAGTGTATTCAAAGTAGTGTACCAAAACACCTTATTTCATGTTGATACATATAGATGCACATGTGCATTTCTAATATTTGTAATGTAAAAAGTAGTGTATTACATATGGTAGTGTAAATGAAAGTGCAATTGTCTAATATTTGTAATGAATTACGGAATTTGTCAAAGAAATGACAAAAATGCACATGTGCATGTTTGTGTATTATGGATGGAATGATAGATGAAACAGAAAGTAGTGTACCTACACACCTTATTTCATGTTGATACATATAGATGCACATGTGCATTTCTAATATTGTTAACGTAAAAAGTAGTGTATTACACGTGGTAGTGTAAATGAAAGTGCAATTGTCTAATATTTGTAATGAAATACGAAATTTGTCAAATAAGTGATACAAATGCACATGTGCATGGATACCTGTTACTCGAAAAAAAAAATTTGAATTTTTTTATAAACAAAATATAGCGATTTTTCCAAAAAAAAAATAGTAAAAAATATTTGGTTGTTTTTTATATTTTTTTAGGTATTACTGTTTGTGTTCACACTGGTTCTCGTGGTTCTCTCAATAAAGGGTGGTTCCTAACGGATCCTTCTCCTATATATATATATATAGAAAAAGTATATCGTACATTACGGCTTAACGTACTTCACGTACGACAACGTGCGTGATTTGTTCTATAACATGCGTGATTAATGTTTTCAATATGCGTGATTATTGTGTTTCAACATGCGTGATTTTGGATTTTTGAATTATAACGTGCGTGATTTTAAAATGAACGTGCGTAATTACCTGTCGTACATGATGTACGTTAAGCCATAATGTACGTTAACCTTCCTCTATATATATATATATATATATATATATATATATATATATATATATTGTTACACCCGAAAAACGGGTTTGGTAAATTAGAATCCCGGTTGATATAAAGAAATGAGTTTTAGTCTTTTATATAATCAAAATGAAACTTGAAGGACTAAAACCGTTAAGTGAGGAAACATGAGTTTTATAAAATAAAAATAAAACACCACTCACACATAGTGTGTGTTTGTGTGTATCGATGTCTAGGAAGAAGAAAGAGGGTTCAAACCCTAGTTTCTCTAAAAATCTTCAAATTGGAGGGCTAAATGAAGCTTAAATTCATAACCGAGCATGGATTAATGATCACCTTCACAAGGGGATCATGAGGTATGTCTTTAAACCTAGATTGGTGATCTTACACGAAGTGGGTTATGTTCTAATCCATGAATTGGTATGAAATTGAGTATGAGCCTGTGTTAGAATCGTCATCTAGAACATGGATTATGCATGGTTTGGGTGAATTTGATGTTTTGGGGTGAAACCCATTTGTTATGATAAGAATGATGACTTGAGTGATCACCCATGTCCAATTTTTGCTTAATATTGATGTATTTTGATATGTATGATAGATTCATGTTAGAGGAATTGAAAGAAATGTGATACTACTATGTTTGATGTTTATGTATGAATGATTCATGTTGATTAGAAGAAGGAAATTTGATGAATTATGTATGAGGTTAGAAGTATATGCATGAACTAGTTGTACACTATGCTTAGGAGGTAGTATACACACCAAATGTATGGCGAAATTATGAGATAATTAAGATTAGATCATTTGTGAGTAATTAGCAAAGTAGTGATGAAGTGGGTTTTGTATAACATGATGAAAATGATGAGTTGCTTATGTTAATAATGTTTGAAATCATATATGTGTGTGAATGTTTGAAGAAATCGGATAAGATTTGATAGATTTGCAAGTTATGAGGTCGAATGATGATTTCAATATAAGACCCGTGTGATGAAAGGGCCGTGATGAATGATGAATAAGCTAACTATCTTGAGAATGATATATGATAGTTTGATGCTTGATAAGCGGTATGGAAGCTTGGGAAAGAAGCGAGTCAAATGGAACTTATGCGCACGGGAAGCGTACTCGGATGCAAGGTTACTAAAGCTTACACTCCTTTTCGTAGAATATCTATTCATTGTATTGATTACGAACATGGTAAGTAAATATGTGAAGTATGATGTTCCGACAAGTATTTTGATACGGGTCGGAATATGTGGGTATGATAAGAAATTAAGGTTGATGTTTAAAAAGGGTAAAAAGGGTAAAGTGGACATTTAGATTTAACGGGTCAAATGGTGGAGATGTCACCATTTGGCGTTATCGACTAATGAATTGTTTTGTCAAGTATTATGAATTCACAGAATGTATAGCGAAAGGATTCGCGTTGCTATTATCTAGCAAGTTAGAGGATGAAGTATTAAAGCGGGTCATGGGAATTGTAAAATGTGTAATGAAGTCCTTTGTCGTAAAGGACGGAACAAAGTTGACCAAAATGCCCTTGATGGGTATTTCGGGCCAAACAACCTCAAAAGTTGTTTAGAAACAAGCTAATTGATTAAGTGAACACTTAGGACAAGTATGAAAGCGAAAAGTATGATTTTGAGAGTAAAATGCATTAGAATGTGAAAATACCCTTAACGGGTCAAAATTAAGCACATGAACGAAATTGGATTATGGGATGCAAGAAACCCGGTGATTTGAACCATATATGATAGACAATGTTGAAATTATATGGTTCATAAGAAATTGAGGTCAATTAATCAGGTTGTTTTGATAAATGCATGAACGGGTCAAAAAATTCGTAAATGAATAATAAGCTGAAAATGTATAAGTTAAGAATTTCCTTAACCCGGATGTTGAATTTCAAGTTCACATGATAGAATGTTAATTTACGATCATGTAGGAAGAAACGGGAGGTTGAACGGGTAAACGGTTTAAAAGTTATGCAAGTTTTAGTGCGTACGAACGACGAAAACAACACAGCAGAAAAATGGCAAAACTAGAGGGCGTCACCGACACCCATATGGGCCGTCGCCGACGCCATGTGCATTTTCAGTTTTGTCCGAAGCCTATTTATCTGTCTACGGGGGTTTCAGGCTACGCGAAAAACTAAGAGGCGTCGCCGACGCCCTCCCCATGTTTCAAAAGTTGAAATTTGTTATTTAAGTTGATTTATGGATCGTAAGCTTCGGTATACAAACCGTGGTCTACGGTGAGCCTCCCAAACATGGTTTTGGGTATTTCCTAGATGTTTATGGGTTATGAATACAAGTTTAAGCCTCATGTAATTAATGTATGAGTATGATAGATGAATGCAAACAAGTTGAACAAAAATTATAAGTAAATGGTATGAAAGGACTTGTACAAAATATGTAAGTATGAATACGTGTATGTAGGCATGTTTGAATGTATGTATATATGTAGGTGTGTAAGTATATATGTAAGTTTGTATGCTTGCATGATTAGATACGTTAGAGTATTAATGCTACTAACTATGTACTTGAGGTTGGAATGTAATGCAGGAATGAGAACATTAGATTCTTATGAAATTTAAGCCGAACCTGGAACAAGAGGATTCGAGAAGATAGTTGAATGAATCAAGTTTATATTGTCGAATGTTATACAATTTTTAATTATACGAGAATAATGTCGTATGATGTTGCCAATGACTGATGGCTAAGTTGTATGTGATGCCTACAGGTACTACACGGATTTCTTCTACCACTAATGAAGTGAAGCGGACGTAGGTCGAGCCAAGAGCAAGGATTGTACGGAAAGATCGGTCACATAGTTGAATTATGTAACGCACTGAAGTCTTAATTTAAGTACGAATGTTGTGAATTCTTTTATAAAACGTTTGACATTTTGAAATTCGAACCTTCATGTAAGTAATGTCAATAATAAAGAAAGAATTTTTTAAAGCTCATATTTCTGCTGCGTCGTTTTTGAGTCATTACGTGTTAGGGGCTTACATATATATAGAGAGGAAGGTTAACGTACATTACGGCTTAACGTACATCACGTACGACAGGTAATTACGCACGTTCATTTTAAAATCACGCATGTTATAATTAAAAAATCCAAAATCACGCATGTTGAAACACAATAATCAGGCATGTTATAGAAAAAATCACGCACGTTGTTGTATGTGAAGTACGTTAAGCCGTAATGTACGATATACTTTATATATATATAGGAGAGATCCACTAAAAAGTGGGTTTTCCCTAAGTAGCCTAAGAAGAGATCTTAACCCTCCATTTATCTAATCAAGAGCCACAAGTGTTTCAGGCTAAAAAATTCCATCCAAGGGTATTATAGTAAATTTTCAATTCAACACGTTCAGATTCTAGAATCCCTAAAATCCCAATTTAGATTCATGACCCACTTGTACTGGTTTCCTCTGGATGCATAATGACGACCAAAATCCTTCAACAAAATCATCAAATTCGATAAAGAAACAACAATCAAGATCGAGAAGGTTCTCGATTACGTCAGATACGTTTGCTTATTTGGTGAGTTCTTCGATTCCTTTGCCAAGAAACAAAATCATCTTCGATTACTTTGATCCTGTAATGTACTGATTCTTTGCTATTTTGATTGTTTGATTCTTGTATTATTGATATGATTGTACCGTTTTTACTTGTAATTATACACATAGAAACCCTAGAACTCAACAATAAAGAATGTGACATGTACTGTATTTTTCACATGGAACTTGAAAAAAAGTACGTTCTTCTTTATCGTTAATTTGTCTCAACCTAGGGTTTTACATCGATACATCCACGATATGCTACATATTAGACCTGAAAAACTACTAATTTCATGACCATAATCTGATGTTTTGGAAATTGTATCTGATTGTATTGTATCACATGGAACTTGGCTTGGATTAATAGCTTATACACATGATGCATGTAATATGTACTGATTGTAATTACTTATTGTGGTCGTTGAAATTGATTTTGGAAATTGCATCAGATTGTACTGTATCACATGGAACTTTGGCTTGTATTAATAGCTTGTACACATGATGCGTGTAATATGTACTGTCCGATTATTATACGTTATGTATTTTTAATTTATTGACCAAATCTTTTGACCTTTCTCAGTAAACATGATGCGTCTAAAAAGCTCTTTAGATGAAAATTTCGAAACACCACCGTCAAAAAGGTTCACACGAGAAACAGAAAAGAAAGAAGAGACTAGTAAAAACAAGGCAACTAATGCTTCAGTTAATGGTATGCATTAAATGAGTAAAATGATATGGTTGTATTGAATATGATGTTTGTTTTGTTTTTCTATGAGTTTGATTCAGTTTGTTTTTGTTTTTGTTTTGTGTTTCCCTTGCATTACATAATATGTACTTTATTTTTCCCTTGGTATAGTGAACATGACGCGTATAAGAAACTCTTCAGATGATGATTTTGAAACACCACCGCCAAAAAGATTTAAACGAACAACAAGAAAGAAAGGAGGAACCAGTGAAACCCAGGCATCTAGTGCCTTTGTACAATACAAGAAAAAGAGAAGTCGTATCCGCAACCCTCATTAACGTTTTGTGAGCTACTTGAAAGATTAGCTGCTGAATAAGAGCATAATATTGATGCTATAGGATTTGCAAGCATAAAGTCGTTTAACATAAAATCTCTGCCAAGTCGTCTAGGATATTGGTTATTATCAAACTATAACCCAAGCGACATCATATTGAACTTCGGCTCACATATTATCAACATAACACGAGAACAAGTCCACCAAACACTTGGGATTCCAATGGGAAAAGTGCATCTGACAGAAAAGAAAAAGCCTTCAAGGAGAGATCCAGTTGTAGCAAAATTTAGAAGACAATTTGACTCTTCTCTCCCGTTTAAAAAAATACCTACTGTTAGAGATGTTCTTGATAAAGTCAAACCATCTAGGAATTCAGGAAGATTATTCAAAATCAACTTCTCATTACTATTCAATACAATAATAGGGGAAATGTGCCAAGGCTCAACGGTAAACATGAAGTTCCTTACATCGTTAAAAGAAGGAACATATATCAATTCAATGGACTGGTGTTCCTATATAATCACCTGTTTGGACAGAACAAAAAGAAAATGAAATGGAAAACAACACTAGAATGGACCTCTTACATTTCTTATGGTACGTTGAAACAATATAAGACTATTAACTTTTTTATAAATAATGGAATGCACTAACATTGTACTACTTTGTTCAACAGATGTTATAAGCTCATGACACTTACAAAAGAAGCAATCGTAAGGATAAAAGGATCCCAATATCGTATATTAAGGATCAAAATCTTAGGCAACTTGATGAAAACAAACGTAAAGAGTTAATAAAAGGGTCTTTGAAAGAACAAAAGCAAGAACCAGCACTTGAAATACTACCATTGAGCTCCAGTAAACCCACATGTACCAAAAACCTCAAACTGAAGATAAATTACGTAAAAAAACGAAATTGAGGTGGGATTAAAGAAAGAAAATGAAGATGAGAAAGGTAATGATGAAGTTTGTGAACCAATAGACCTCGGTGAAGATAACCCAATCTTGAAATCAGAGGATATTATTCCAACTAATGATTATTGAGAGAGAATCATTTTTTCAAGAGACAACTGGTTCGGCTGAAGGGTTATCCGCTTATGAAACTCTTCAATTACTTGACAAACCAGCACATCTTAGAAATGAAAAGATAATTATACTTTAACTTCATTACAAGGTTAAAAGTGTTATATTTTGACCAAACATGTTATATTTAAAGTGGGTTGGGCTGCTAGCAAATATAGTCATGGGTCACAATAGGTTTTGGGCCAAACGGGTAACTTCTAGTACCCGTTTGATATTATAATTAAATATTGTATTCGATAGATTACATAAACTATCTTACTGGAATAATAGTTTATGTTTATAAATAAATATTGTATTCGATAGGGTGAAAGCACTTATATACATTTTGTTACTTAAAAAATACAGTACTGTATTTTTATCTTTAAACTTGGCTGCTTGTACTGTATTTTTATCTTAGAAATGAAAAGTTAAAAGTGTTATATTTTGACCGAACGTGTTATATTTAAAATACGCCTAGCAAAATGGACGGGTCCAGTCGGGTTGGGTCGGGTTACGCTGAATTCTTATCTTGTTCTGTTACTTTAAAAATACAGTACTGTATTTTTATCTTTAAACTTGGTTGCTGGTACTACATTTTTCAGGAGTGGGTAAATATATACAAGGAAAAACAAAGGAACTTGATAATTTTGTTAGTAATGCAGAGCTTTCATTCAAAGAATGCTTTCTACAATATAATTCAAACGATGAAATATTAGACGCTGTTTTTGAATGGATGGAGAGACTTTCAAAATGGAGTGAGATTATAAAGGTGAGAAAATAAGAAAAAGAACAAAAAGCGAAAGAGAAGAAAGAGCGAAAACAGAAAGAAGAAGCCAATTCAAATGAAGATAAGGCAAAAGAAGAGATATCAACAACTGATACACCACAGAGTACAAGTTAAGTAGTACAATGATATTGGAAATTATTAGTCAAGTTGAAAAAATAGAAAAACAAATAAAGACTGATGAGAAAAACGAAGATGAAAATGAAGATGTTAAAAAGGAAATTCGTCTAGAATTCCGACTAGAGGAGCCTCAACTAGAAACACCAGTACATATGATGGTAGTTGACAAAACAAAAAGGAAGAGGATCAAATTCCATTCACACAAGTTGAAAAAAGTGAAAGTGAAAAGAAACCAGCACCATTGGATATTCTTTCTATAGAAAAGGAAATACCTAAACGTATAAAACCAAAGAGCACACGTCCAACAAAACCGTCTGAAGCTCTAAGATCACCTTATAAGGAATGTGTTGTGCAATTGCATGAAAAAAAGCACACTATTGAAGCCCGTATTGCAGATTGGATATTCTCAGCAAATGGAGACATATGGTACTTGTTTAAATCTCTTAATTTTTATTACAAAAAAATTTGTTACGAAAGGGGAACAACTAACCTTTTGTATTACAATAATGTAGGGAACCATTATTTAAAACTGCATCTTGGAGAACAACTACAAGAATAGCCTTGGAAACTTTTTATCTAAATGAGTATTTGCATGCTGGTGTCGTCACTAGCTAGTCAGCCGTTCTAAACAGCGGGGAACTATACCGAAGCAGTGACTCACGTGCAAGGTTGTTTGCTTATGTAATATGATGGTATGATTTCTAAACTTTCACTATAAATAGGGCATGCTTTGTTATTTCTTTAGAATAAATATATGCTTTATCTAGGCCATGTATTAAAAATACAGTACAACTTTTAATTTAGTACACTTTTGTTGTGCAGGGGGATTATAACCTCTCTGAAAAGAGGGAAGAATTCATGTTGGAAAATTTCCGCCTGAACATGCAAAGCGTTTTATGTGATTCACCCTTCGGTTCCATTAAAACCGTGGAGATGTTGTTTCTTCCAATCCTACAAGACAAACACTTCTATCTCCTCATTTTTTATTTCAAAACTCCAGCCCTTGAAATTGCTAATAACATGAAATACAAGGGTAAATTGAAAGCTAAGCATGCAACATGTGTCAGAATGATGGTAATACACTAATCCAAACATATCATTTATGATGCATCATATCTTGTTACAACTAAGTTGTATTGTTTTGATTTAATACAAACATATTTCTTTCATACCTTAAAAAAGAATCACCAAAAATGTATGCAAATATCAAAGATCTGGAGCCAACAAGCTTAGACTTACCATGGGGAACTACAATAAATTTTGCTAATTGTGGCTTATTTGCGATGAGACATATGGAGACCTACCATGGAAAAAAATAGAAGATGGGATTGTGGGCTATCAACGGAGTCGAAAATGCAATCTGATGAGCTAGCTGACCTTAGACTCAAATATTTGACAAAAATACTCTTAGCAGATATCAACATGTTACGAGATCAGGTGATACCTAGGGTTGAAGAATTTGAAAAATTAGATAAAGCCAAAATGGATGAAATGAGAGTAAATGCTCCTTAAAGAATAACAGAAAGAATGAAGCAAGCTTTAGGATGATTGGTTGAAAACAAAAACAGTACAGTTTTGGTTTAATGGTTATCATGCGAACTTGCACTATTTTGGGTTGTTTTGTATAGCAGTAAATGAACTTGGCACTTTTGACATGGTTCTACTATATTTTGTATAGCAGCAAGTGAATTTAGCTTTTTGAAATGATCATGTGAACTTGCACAAATCGCAGTACAATTTATAATATTTCACTTTTGATATGAACAACCATATGGACTAAAATTTATGCAACTCATTGTTGATGATTTATGTAACTCATTGTTGTTGCGATGGGTTTTTGTATCACGGCTTGATTAGATGAGAATTGGTTTTTCGTAAATATAGCACATAAAATATAGCACAATACCAGTACAATTTCTATATTTTGGTTCCAAATTTTTCAGATCTTTGACAAATTTCCTTTGACATCATCTTAAATACTCAAAGCTTAGACATGTAGCGAAACAAGATCAAGAGTGACTTTGGGTTCCTATTTATTTCCAGATCAGTAACTTTCAACACTGATGTTTTGAACGGATCTTTCGGATCAAAAACTTCCAATATTTTGGTTTATGTAACGAATAAAAAAGTAGAACTAAAATATAGCGCGGTCATCTAGACTCGGTTTATGTAACTCATTGTTGATGATTTATTGGTTGGGTCTTATTGTTGTGGCGATTAGATGAGAATGGGTTTTTAACCGAGCCGGTCACAAGTAGCTCTCAAGCCTTTGGGCTTGTTTACACCCCTATTTATAGGTGATAAACGGGAAGAAACAACACTTCATAGATAAAAAAAACAGTACAATTAAAAGATACAGTACAACACTTCGAATTGAAACAACACTTCGTAAAGAACTTTGGTATTCCAATACAATTTGGGTTCTTATGAGAAACAATACAATTAAAGAAAACACAAATGAGTTTTTCTTTCACCACCGTCAACTTTCTAGAGGCATGAAGAAGATGCTAATTCTCTTTATCAACAAAACTATGATTACGCTTTATATTTAGATCATAAATTTTGTACTGCTTAGAATCCGTTAACTGTAGTTTGATGTGTGCCCAGTACGTTTTGAAGGTCTCCTCCTTCCATCTTTTGATTTCTTAGCAGCACCAACACTATCCTTAAGTGTGTCAATCTTTTGAAAGGTTTTGATGTGCTCTAAAGTATACATATTTTATATAAATATTCCCTACACTTTTGAGTCGATTTAAAGTTGTTTTTATTATATTCTACTTGTTTCTAGTCTATATCAAATTTTAACAGTTTAAAGAGAAAATGAGCTAAAACAATTCATAAAATATAATTTCTAACCTAGTAATTTTTTTTTTTATAAAATATATATTAAATTCAACAATGAAGTTACATAAGGATAGCAGGTAGACGGGCAACAAACTGCGCCGCCATCCCCTTCTGAATAGAAAACCCTAATCTGCTAAAAACAAAGCCTCGCCCCCGAGGGGTCGAAAAGTTGCTGTGGACCACACGCTGAACTCTAGCCAAGAACCGAATCGCCTCCGGCGCCAAGGAGCCGAACGTGTCAAACGCCAGGGGGACAAAGGCATGCTGATTATCCTCACAAGCTTTCGCGTGCTTTTCCACCTTCTTTGACTCTGTTTTAAGTACCGCTTGCCCTGCCACAAACCCATTTTCCCGGAACCCGGCTAGGGGGGATACACCTGTGAGATCGACACAAGCATGTTTCCCGCCCTCCCAACCAAAAACTAGCACGTCAGCCGGGCGTAGGGTGGACCTCCCTTCCGCCGGGTCTGTAAGAAAATTGATGGGTGATAAATAAAATGAGTAATATTGGGTTGAGATGAAAAGTGTGCTAAAATGATAATATAAAATTAAAGTTAATAAATGCTTTTTCAATTAGTTGTGGTGTGTTCAAAACTTTATAAAGAGTTAAAGCATATAAATTATGATTAATAAGAAAATATGGATGCAATTAATTGAGTTTTTGAGAAATAAATTAGTTATAACTGTTATATTTGATTGGTTGTGAATTAGAATGCAGGTGGCAACATGTAGTCTTCATGCCTCTAGAATGCAGGTTTACACACATAGGTCGTAACTCGTAAGTGGGTTGCAACAAGAGTTCTAGTCACTTGGGCTAATTAAAAATATACATGGTGGCAATTATCTTGGCACATGGGCTGCCGAAAAGAAAAGAAAAAAAAAAGTTGAATATATATCAATCAAGATGACCAATCAACAGCCCATAAGACAATTGGATGAAAATAATGATACTTGGATGAAGTATCTAGTGGGCCGCCAATCATGAACCGTCCAGAATGTTTTGGTGATTTGGCCTTGGGTCATGTGAGTTATATATGTCAATGTTATGAAGATATATTATTTATTACTCCCATATTTTTTTTGGACGCAAGCAAGAAGGGAGTAGACGGCAGAAGTGACATCGAACGAAGAGGGAAAAAAAAGAGGATATATTATTCCATACATAGCCTTGGACGAACAGAAGGCACAAAGGAGGGAAGGACAAGACGGCTAATAGACGGCAGCAAGAAAAGAAAAGGGAAAGAGGTGCCATCAAGAAAAAAGAGAAAAAAAAAGGGTGAAAGCCACGATCAAGATTTAAGTTCGGGTTTGCAATTTATTAGTATTCAATTTTGTTAAGACTGTGTGTTTTCAAACTTGATACTATGTTTTGTTTATCATATGAGACTTGTTTCTTTTTCTTAAATATGATTTTTGGCTAAACTTTTCATGCTATCTAGGCCTAGATGAACTATGATTTAATGTTTTGACTATTTGATTTTGACTAATGATTAAATTGAGATGATTTACATATTCCTGTTTTATAATTGTTTATGAATTTGTGTGCTTGTCTTGGTTGTGATTGTTTGTTTGGTTAGGTGATCTTGTTAATCTGGTCTGGAACTATTTACATCATTCTAGGTTCGTTAATCTATTAGGTTTTCGGTCTATAGCTTGAGATTAGAGATAATTCAAGTTTAACTAAATTAATTAAAATCAGCTGAGTATAGTGTGCATCCTTTTCTGGCAACTCTAGGGACGAGTCAGGATTGCTAGGTTATTAGCTAGGCGTTGTTTGGTAGTTTGGGTGACCGATAGCTCGGATTCGACTACTTATTCGCGTTTAGGGTTTCCTAGGTTTTCAATTATTTAATAGGTTTAGCTTCGTGACCGGAGGATTTTAGCACCATAGTTGTTTTTAATCTGACAGACGTGGGATTCGGTGTCGATAGCTCGAGTCGTTTCCAATTTAGAACTTCATCACTCTGTTCCATCTTCTATTTTGGTTGATCATCCTTAGCGGGAGCTTTTCTGGGTAGATTCAGAGCTTTAGCCATTTGTCAGTACTAGAGGTCATGGGTTGGTCATAGGGATTCGAAGCCTGGGTAGTTCTTTTTCATCATTGTCTGCTTCCCGTCACTTCACCATCTTGCTTGCTTGTTCTGTTATCTTGTTTACTCGCTTTAGTAGAATTAGAAAAAAAATCCAAAAACACAAATTAATACAATTAAGTATTTAGTTGAGTCAGAGTCTAGTTTAGCGTCGCTAGTGTCCCGTGGGTTTGATACTCGGACTTACTTAGGCTATACTACATTGACCGGTACACTTACCAGTTGTGTGGTTTAGGTTTAGAGAGTCTTAGTTCATAAATTTAAAACCTAGAGAGTCTAGTTTAGGGTTTGATTTTAGTTAATTTAATTAGACCACTTTTAGCACATTAGGTTTTTTTGACCTTGTTTTGAACATACGAAGTACTTATTTTTAACAACACCAACTGTTGTGTATTGAGTAGTCTTTCGAACCGTGAACCCTAATAACCTTGCATACTTATGGTAGAAATCAAATGCTTCATCAAGTGAGGTAAAAACCATATGTAGCGCAGGTTTGGATTCAGTTGGAACATTGGTTGTATAGTGCATCATACCAGAATTGGGAGATATATGCTCACCTAATATAAAAAAAAACAAAATAAAATAACACATTATAGCAAGAATAAAACAACACAAAACGTTTTTATGTATGTACTTATGAATGATTCTATGGTATAAAAACACATATTTAAATCCAGTACTAAGTAGATCAATAAGAAATACATTATACTGTATGCATTGCTACATATGAATACAGTACAAAAACCTAAAAAATACAATAAATCGATACATTCAAACAACAAATGATATAAAACACATAACTGAATCTAGTACTAAAAAGATTAGATGTTTATGAATGAGAAATGCATCATACTATGCATTGCTACATATGAATATAGTACAAAAACCTAAAAATACAGATCAAACAACAAATGATATAAAACACATAGATGAATTAGAACAAACAATGCATCTGAAAAATATAACACATATTACACATCTTCATAAATCAGAACAGCTAATTAACACAACACTAATGTTATACTAAATAAGCCAAAACTGATTTCAAATTTGTATTTTAAGGCAAAAAATGGACATAATGAGAAAAATACAACACATAATGAAAACTGTTGTGTAATAACTAGAACCTATTAGCAATGTATAGAAGAGAATGAGAGAATGAGAGATGAATTTCTTATTGATATCTCTCATACAAAATACATGAGCCACTATGTATAGGCTATAACGTTAATACAAACATAAATGTGACATGGGAGTTAGAAATGTGGATAGTCACTAATAATGGATGCATTCATAACACTCCCCCTTGACTATCCACATAATGATATACTATTCTTTAATACGCTTGGTGATGCTGCCTCGTTAAAAACCTTGCTAGGAAAACCCAGTGTGGGACAAAACCTCAGCTAAGGGAAAAAGAGTGCAGCGCGTATTGTCTCCCCCTAATACTTCTGGATCAGGTATGTTGCCTCATTAAAGAAAGAGAGTACATACACTGTGTATATTATGGGTACGTTACTCCCCCTCAATTTTACTTGTATATCTTGATGATGTTGAATCCAATCTTCTGTGACAATTGCTTGACTTGATATTTGGCGTAGTCTTCTTTGATTTGGGTGTTGTTGTCTACATTGTCTTCATACAGTATAGCTTGAGCTTCTCTTGATCAACTCTAATCTACATACTTCTTAAATATGCTGAAATCTTCAACCTTCATAACTTGTATTTGGATTGAGATCGAACTTTATGCGAGTCTAATATATATGAATCATAACCCAGGAAGCCATATTGTTCTTGTGGAACTATCCCGTGTCTCGAGTTTGTAAATATGTCAAATAATTATTTAATGCGCTTTATAATTCCGCCTCGTTAAAAACCATGCCAGGAAAACCCAATGGGACAAAACCGTAGCTAAGGGAAAAGAGTGCACTACGCATTATACATAATTAACAACATGATTTATGATGATGTTAAATTAGTACTTCGGGACCTATAAGATAAACTGATACTACTGGATCAGTTATGTTGTCTCATTAAAAACCTTACCAAGAAAAACCCAATGGGAAAAACTTAGTGAAGGGAAAAAGAGTGCAACATTTGAGATTAGAACTGTAATCTTACCAATACAACGTAATATCAGATGCCGTCTTGTTTGCAAGATACGTTAATGCTCTGATCACAATTAAGTATGGTACTTCTTGACTAAGTAGTTCAACATCCTTTTCTTGGGGTTGATAAGAATATTTTTTCTATGTCAAGCGATCAGACAATCGTTCATGTACTCAACGAATGAGCTTTTTCTATATAACATCTTCTAGATGTAGTCAGATTGATGAGCAAAAATAGTACATATATACTCGAAACTACAGGTCGAGGATAACTACACTTTGTAAAGGTCATTCAAAATTTTCCTCTTTAGTTTGAGAGTTCCCTCTCAATGATGTTTACATTATCACTGTAAGAGTGAAATCTTGTTAAATAGATGTAGCTTATTTTATCAAAATTATACCTCTCTTTTCAGAGTATAGTCGACTGTACCACATACGAGTAGTTTTCTTTAAGATTCATATATATAACACATATGGGGTTATTGTTTCATAATGCTTTGAGCATTTTTAATCCTTCAGGGGTTTTCATACAGATGTTATTTGCAATTGTCCCGTACATGTATACGGTGATGACATCCATAAGTTGTTTTATCTGAAGTCATTCTGAGATTGCGAGGCCGCTTAAACATCTAAAGATTATCGCATCCACTACAGGGGTATACGTTTCCTCGTAATCAAGTGCTGAGATTTGGGAAAAATCTTTATGTTAAAATGCGTGCCTTACATCGCAAAAACTCATTATTTACGTTTCCTTTTATTTAAAGACACCCATTTATAACCTACTGGTTTGACGTCTATAGGTGTTCAAACTGCTGGTTCGAAAACGTTTAGTTTGTCGAGCAAATTTAGTTCAACCTTAAGTCATGTAGCCATTTTGGCTATTTGTGTGCGTACACTCTTGCACACTTTCTATATATGTAATCTTTTTTTTTTCATCGATTACATCTATTGCTATAGCATAATCAAATATATCATTTTACACGTGTTTCATTACGGTTCCATATTGTACTTATTTTGTACATAATTCATCGCGATCTCATATTTGTTTGGTACTAGAGTTTCTTTTAGAACTCCATTAGCCTCTTTTGGGGTTTTGACAACAACCTTCTTTAAGGTTTAGTATGGAACCACTTCTGGGGTTTTGTATGCAACCACTTATGGTGTTTTGTGTGCCATCTCTTTTGGGGTTACACCAACTGCGTTACTCTGCTCTTTTTGTGTTTGTGGGTTTTATCTTTTTGGAACCGATTTATCTCTCACAATTTATTAATATGATAATCATTTTGTAAGTACTTCCATTCGAGCAAATAAGTTTAAGTTGGTATATGTGACTTTGTCACCTTATTTGTGTTAGTGAATGCATCTTGCATTTCATTTGTTATTATTTGCAAATACACGCTCTTTCTTTTGGACTTCAGATTTGCATTGACCACTTCAGGGGTCGATATATAATATGATGCATTTTTTTATGTCACCAGTCTTTCATTTTCTTGTCTCCTCCTAAGACTGGGAATACGATGTACATATCCCATTTTATATTTTATGGTGCTTCTATTGGTACATAGGCTGCACAACAAAATATATAAAAAAATGGAAACTTGGTTCTCTTCAGGAGACCAGTTGTAATGGGGAGTATTTGTGTATGAATGCCATAATCCACACAACTGTACATTTCAATGGTCCCATATAAAAGGGATTGTTTGTAGGAGTCTATTGTTTGGAAGGGCATACAAATTTATTTGCCACAAAAAAAAAAAAAAAAAAAAAAAAAACTAACTAGACATATGATAAGGCATTTTGGGAACAATGTTTTTAGATTACTTAGAGGTGCTAAGGAACCGGTTAGCATGTTTGATTGTTTAGCATATCATGATGCTATCTTGATGACCTATTTGGTCATGCCGTGTGGTGAACGTATAAATATTCTAGTAACTTCTGGTTACTCACCATCTTTGATTTAATGGAATATTGTGGAAAATTAGTATCATTTCTAGTAACTTCTAATACAGTCTTCTGGCCATATTTGCCATATGATATATTTTAGATATTGTCAACTACTACAAAGACCAATGTCGGCGGCAATAGTGTCTGCCGGCTATTGGGTCATATGGGCGGCAGGGGGAATAGTGTCAGGCAGCTGCCTGGCACTCCCCTATTAGCCTAACAAATTTACGATTTTATCACGCATTAAAATTACGCTTTTACCATCAGTTCAAAAATATATTTTTACCCCCACTAAAAAATAAATTTGCGTTTTTGCTCCCAGCTAAATATTTCGATTTTGCCCACGGTTCAAAATTACGATTTTGTCCCGTTTCAATTTACAGTTTTGTCATTAGCTTTTTTCCCTTAAAAAAACGATTTTGCCATCAGCTCAAAATTATGTTCTTACCCCCATTTAAAAATAAATTAACGCTTTTGCTCCAGCTAAAAATTTCAATTTTGCCATCGGTTCAAAATTACGATTTTGCCCCGTATAAATTTATACTTTTGCCATTAGTTTTTTTTTTCTCACAGCCAAGTAACGATTTTGCCCTCAACTTATATTTACATTTTCTCCATCATTTTTGTTTGTTTTCCTGGTGAAATTACAATTTCCCCCCCAGTGTAAAATTACAGTCATGCCGCCAGCTTCCTGGCACTCCCCCATAGGTCCATTTAATTTACGATTTTATCCCTGAATTAAAATTATGATTTCGCCCTCAGTTAAAAATTACGTTTTTCCCATCGTTTTAGTTTTTTTAGCAAAAGTATAAAGGTTTTTGTTTTAATTGGTTTACTTGATTTAATTTTTTTTCGTGTCAAGGAGCTGCCTAACACTGGCTCATTAGTCCTGAAAAATTACAGTTTTGCCCTGAGCCCAAAATTACGGTCTTATCATCGTTTTTTTCATAACAAAATTATAGTAGTCCTTTTTTAATTGATTGAGAATTATTCGGCCATCGCCCCGCAACGCGGGCGGGGCATCTACTAGTTTAGTGCATTTTCTTTTATACCATTCCAAGGTGATGACTTTTCATTCAAACATAGTGGAAACTTAATAAATTTCTTCGGTATATATTAGAATATGATGCATTATGAATTACAAAATTCGATATTAGCGGGTAAACTAACGATGCTCTTCTGGAGCATTTAATATGCTATTAACACGTGAAATATTATCAATAGCGTATCTACCACGTGAAATATTATAGTTTTAAAACACGTACTATTTATAAGGTTTTCCATCACTAGGCTATATGTTAGCTAAAAACGCCAAGTGCGATGAACTAAAGTTTAGGTTGAACTTGAAAAATCATTATTAAAAACAAACGGGACTTTGTACACATTTGGGAGAACTTCGGGTTCTCATCATTGATTTAGGATTCATTTGAGCATCAACACTAACTCAAATGAATTATTATCTATCAATTTAAGTAACTAACATCAGAGTAGTTTACTTAAGTTAAAGTCCACTAATTATTTTCATAGCTATTTTTCATCATTTTCATGTGAGGGTACATTTCTAATGACTATATCAATGTCTATTAATATTTGTTTAGCAACAACAAGCAATTAGAAGAATAACCATACAATTAATTATGTTGACTATGCAGAGCATTGTAACAAGCTGAAATATCAAATCACTAAAGCATAACAATGTTTATCTCAGCGTAGTTGTTTTGGTAAACAGCTACCAATGAAATTTGTATTAATTTATTTAGCACATTTAACTTGTCAAAAGGCAATACATATAACATATATGCTATCTAAAACAATGAGACCAACAGAAGTATTGCTAAACAAATGAAATCCGTAATATCTACCCATAAGCAAGTTATATGCTTGTTAATTATTCACAATTTATATGCATATCAATTACATATATAAATCACACACAATCCTAGGATATTATACGTATACATATATGTGTGTGTGAGTGTTAAAGAGATTAAGCTCATATTAATTTGCTTGTCATGTCTAGAAAAAAATATTAAAGATCATTTAAAGTAATAAGAATTAATCAAATTTCTAATTAAAAGATATTAATAAGAACGAATTAAAATTAATAAAGAATGAATTCATTGAGAAAAATGATATTTAATTTCTAAGCATTAACCAACATCATATATATTAATATCGATGTTCATAACTCCATATAATTTAAGATTGTAATTAAATGGATATTAAAGATCATTTAAAGTAACGTACACATTTCTTTTTGACGTGTTGTGTAATTTATGCATAAATGTAACATGATATAGCCAATCACAAGTATATCATATATACACATATTTGTCACTATAGTTTAAAACATAAACAAATGTCGCTATCAACTTTCTCGATCATATAATAACATATGACTATTTATTACTCGTAAATGAGCTTTCTTATACTAATAAATTTTCTTGCTCAAGAAAATATAATTGGCATCTTGAGAATTTTAGTGTCATGTTAATTTGCAAATAATATCTTTTACCACACAAATATTTCATAGAATCAAATCACATATTTAAATATCAAATAGCAACTAAAAGGCTATACAATTGCAATAACAATGATATACAACAAAATTAAGTAAGTAGTTGTCATATTATCATATAAACATGTGCATTATTGTAAATTCATTAACAGAATTGCACTAATGATTATCTTCAAATATAACTATTAGACATCACCTTTTAATACAAATTGTATTTTGACAGTCATCATAAATTGTATAAATACTAATAACAAAAACTAATTAATGGACCAATCAAAACTCGTAACCATAATAATAAAAGCACATAATGATATCAAAACTCATAACCATAATAATAAAAGCACATAATGATATCAAAACTCATAACCATAATAATAAAAGCACATAATGATTTAGAATTTGTAATGTCTCTTTGAAACCTAATTTGTTTGTATAAAATTTAGAACAACAATAAAAGGCTATTTAATTACTATTTACTCATTTCGTAAATTGAAAAAAAAAGGTAAATATACATCAACATGAATTAATGATGAGGAAATCGGAATTAATTTTATAATTAATAATATTCAATTCACACTCATAGGTTATATATTAGAACTTTATTTGAATTTATGCTATATTAACTAAAACTAAATAATATCTATAACTTTAAAATATATATAAATAATATAATCAACAAGTAAATGCAAGATCATGGATATCATAATACAACTTTTCTTTTCAAGGTTTATCTATTAAACATGCATAAAAAGAATTTATCAAACTATATATCAATTTCTAAACCAAGGAATAAGCTTGCAATATAACTAGTAAATAGATAAGATTAGACTTAATAAATTAATAACAAGTATTTTCTCATCGGGTTTATGTAACAAGTGTCCATGTATATATTAAACTTATATTTCCTATTTTTTTTCAATACTGTGAAAATGAAAATTATGAGTAGGATTTGAACATCCCCTGTTCAACCGACTTTCAAAAATCTCATTCTGGTTAATGATTATTCTTATCATGGTAAAATCAAGTTGAAAAGATAAGGCATATTCAACAAGAAACAATATAGGTATAAGAGTAGTACCTTATGTAGATAAACATGTATGGTGGAAAAAAAACTTACATTGAAATAACTAAATAAAATAGTATCTCCATCACTTTTCAATCGCTATGTCTACGAAATCCAATCTTCGTTGGAAACACCTCGGGCCACCAAAACTTTTATCAACAAAACATCATCAACGACATGGGTCAACCGAGACTTTAATCAACGATTAAAACCAATGATGATTCGAGCACTTTCGTGCTGATAACGTGTTGTGTAATAACTAGAACCTATTAGCAATGTATAGAAGAGAATGAGAGAATGGGAGATTAATTTCTTATTAATATCTCTCATACAAAATACATGAGCCCTATATATAGGCTATAACATTAATACAAACATAAATGTGACATGGGAGTTAGAAATGTGGATAGTCACTAATAATGGATGCATTCATAACAAAAACCAACTTTATGTAAATGATTAATGAACATTATTGAACATACTACTAATCTGTTCTTGGATGATACCGCTAGTAGACATATTCAATGTCGAGAAGATGAAAACAATTGATCTAGTATGAGAAAACTGATTATCGTCGACCTACAATCGAAACTAACGAAGAAATCAAGTTGATTATACACCGACTGAGAAGAATCAGACACTGTATCAAAATCGTGCTAGATCATCAATCTCCGATTGAATCACCAATCAAATTTGTTGAAGAACACTCTTGTTTGAGAAGAATCAAATCAAAATCATGCTGGATTGTCGATATCTTATAGAATTAGATGAAGAAATCAAGGTCAATCAAATCGCCGAAGATTCTTGAAGATCAAAACCATGTTAGATCGAGCATGTTCCCCGTTGATCGTACAAAATCATTTTGAGTAAGTTACCACGTATAGCTTGCCTGATTGAAATTTTTTAATGTTCCAAAAATACCCTTTGGTTAAAAAATTAAAACATGCCATGTGTCAGCTCCACAATCCTTCTTTAGCCTAGTTAGGCAAAATAAACTTTTTATTTGATCCTCCCTATATATATATATAGAGGGCCAGGATTTAGAGAAAACAGTGAAAAGTGTGAGAATGGAACGAACGGTTATGGATCGTCAGATCAAAACAATCTATGGACTAGATGACGCGGTGGCATTTTCTTAAATAACATCACTTTTATTAGTGTGGTGCGCTTCATTAAGGGTAAAAAAGTCTTTTGACATCTCTACACAAAACGCCATCTCATGAATAAAACGTCATTAAATTACCGCCTTAACCTACATAGCACACACCATCCTAATCTAAAACGCCATTAGATATAAAACGCCAAACTTGTTTTAAACGATAAAGCTAAACAAACAGTGACTGAAACGACGGGACTTAATTACTAGCATTTATTATAATAAAATCTATAACAACTCTAAACCGACACCCTCGAATTATTTTCCGACACCCTAATATATTTTAAAGTATCACAATATGTCAAAAAATACACCCCATACGTGAAAACGGGCCCCGAATACCTCAAATATTATTAAATTTAATTAAAAATCTGATTTTTTTGGGTTGAGGCGGGCCGCGTAAGCCCCACCCCAACCCTTACACGGGCCGCGAGAGGCCAAGAATGTGGCGCAGCCCGGTGCGGCCACGTAGCCCAACACCCGGCAAGCCTAGTCGATGACCCAGACAAGCTACGCCATTGACCGGGTTTGACGTGGGCCGCGTAGACCCTTGCCTACCCATACGCGAGCCGCATAGAAGTTGAAAACATGCCCTATAAGTAGTGGCCATTGGATCTTCAGTCTGCTCGTTCAAATTCCAAATCTTTCTCTTAATTCTGAATAATAGGCATAATATACGGGTATTATACCCCCCCTAAATAGCGAAGTTCTGCTCCGTTGTAAGTATCATAACCCCTGGATACGTATTAGATACGCTGCCCGATTGATCTGGGGTTCCGTAACGGCTGTCGTGGTTCTGCCCGATGTAGTCATTGGAATGCCGTCTTGGGGAGGGTATTACTAATGTTAAAATGAGTTATTATACTAACACACGTGCATTTGTGTAAATTATAGACTATCACCAGGAAACCCTTACAGAAAATCTAAGACAACAATGTGAGTAATCTCCTTTTTTAAACTGTTTTTACAAAGCCTTAACTATTTTACAATGCAATTTAGCCGTGATTGAGTCTTTGTAAGTCTACGATTATTGCCGGTATGTTGGGGTTTTGTATACAAAATGTGAGTAACGTTACCATTGGACAAAGAGTTAGCCCATGTGTAATATGACTCACCAGTCAGGATTGACAGTACTGAATGAGTAATTGGGTAGATATAAACATTTTAATCGCCCTCAATACTGTTTAAATTAAATTAATATTTCTTGATTAAACTGGGATTTACTCACTAGTATTTCCCACTGACAAATGTTTTTAAAACGCATTTCAGGTAACACAATGTGAAAGCCAATTAGAAGCCAGCTGGATAGCACTGAAGGCTTGGAAAAGTGGCTATAAAAGTTACCTAAATAAAGAAGGCGTTTTAATTAAAAAAAAATGAGATTTATTCCTATAAATCAGTTTGTAATGAAAACTTGGGTTTTATCCCAATGTGTGTATTTCTATAAAATGTGGTGTTTTACTCTGATAAAATATTTCCTAACTACGGTCCTGATGTAATTTCCGCTGCCAAATTAATAAACACCGATACCACCGAAACTGAGTTCGCGGCCGCCCGTTCTCGGGACAGATAGGGGGCGGGGGTTGCGACAGAAGGTGGTATCAGAGCTAAGCCACTGATTCAGCCACATAAGTGTTTTGCTGACATCAAAATTAAATCTGTTAGGAAATAAATTACGGGAATACGTGCATAATTATATTTTATTGCTATGTGTTATTTGACTATTTGTTAGTTTACAGTATGAGCGACCAAGGACCATCTGACGCGTACCGTCAATTGTCTGGTTCGCCTAGAAGCGAAGGCACCTCCTCTTCTCAGCCTGCCCTCTCGGGGTACTCTGCTGATATGGAAGAAGGAATATTCGTATTTAAGGCTCAGTCAGAAGAGCCATTTCCTCAGAAAAAAGAGGGGATAGTTCAGTAGGGGAGCCCACGAGAGTAGAAAACATATGAAAAAAGTTACAAGACCAGAGAGCACTAGCAGCAGCCAAGAGAGAGACAGATGCCTATGCCCGGAATAGCCAATATCCACATCCTAGCAACCACTGCAGCTGACCCTAACCTGGAACAAATGATAGCACCCCAACCACAACCACCAATTCCTGACCAACCGATGGAGATAGAATGTCACACCCCCAAAATACCACGTGCGGAAACCCCCGCGAGGCGTGTGACATACCAGGATCCAAGCCACCAATCACATTGAACTCATAATTATAATTCAATAAAACTTTCATTTATTATCATAAAGCGTTACAAACGTTACATATCGTTCATCGTATACAGCGGAAGCATAAATCATTTATTAAGTGTTTAGTAAACCAAGAGTACATAAACCGTTAAGCTTGTTTTGAGGTTCCATGTATCTCGACCCATGACCACTCCAGCCTCCCAGACAGCAAGTTCCAAATAATATAAGCATATAGACCTGCAAGGCATGTAACAACGAGTCAACAACAAAGTTGAGCTAGTTCACAGTTGGGTGTTCGTTTTAAGTTGTTTCAAAAACATAGTTATTCTTTAGCTGGCTTACTTGCCGTGGGGGTTATCCCATAGTTGAAAATATGATTAACCAAATTCCTTCTTTCCCAAACCATAACCAGTGGGGGCTTCCCCATGTGAACCACTAGACCGTTACCATATTGACTACTGACGAAAGTAAGTTGTGCCCTAAGTCATTGTCTATCATCATTGACTGTGTGCCATGATCCATTAGTACACGCCCGTCCTACCGGCACGGTGTGAGGTTTGTCAAACCTAATAGCGCTATTAACTAATGACCCACTCGCCATCGGCCTCGGCGATTAAGTCGATATAAAAATGAGGGACTTAATGATAGAATTTTGTCTAGTAAGTTTAAGGTTGTTGTCCTACCCAAGGAGGACGAATGTACGTATTCTACCCAAGGAGAATACGCAGGATTAACATTGGCATCCTACCCATGGAGGATGGCGGTACATATCCTACCCAAGGAGGATATGCAGGTTCCGTTTTAGTTCTTTAACCCATTCCCAACCACCGGGAATCCCATGCCTTAGAAAGAGTGTGAACTCACCTTGGTTTGCTCGGTATGATTAGTTATACGATCCAATTCAACCAACCAATCCTAACATGGTTACTATCGACAGTCAGTTTCTTAAACACTTAGTGCCAGCCATAACACATATCACATAAGTAGCATTCACATATCATTGATCACATTATAACATTTCATCATGAATTCTAACAGTATTACATGTCATAGAATTACATAGTAGATGTTGCATCCTACTATACAGTTTGCATGCATGTCTAGTTATGAAGTATGCAACTCCGTTTAATATGTTCGAAAGGTATATGTGTGTACACGGCCCCAAACAACCCAACCCATCCATTAACCATCCATTTTCTAACTACAGTTCGTTGTGTGCTCGTTGTGTGCTATGATAGTCGACGAAACATCAAACTCTATTTGAATAATCATGGCGAAACCCTCATGCGACGAAATGCCATGTTTTGTCGGTGATGTGTTGACGAAAGGTCAAAGGGTTTCGTCGACCAGTATTACGTCGGGAAGTGGGGTTTCGCCACTGCATCCACTGTTTCATCGCTGCAACCCTAATATTCGCAGTCCCCATAAACCGAGTAAAAAAAAATCTCTATCACATGATGACAAGTAATGCCGCCATTATCAAGGAAATGATCAAATAAATTATCACACAAAACCTCACATGGACCCTAATCATTATCCCATAGTTCAAAGCACCATTACCATTATCAAAATACACAACATTGGCCGACATCTATTATTATTCTCATGTTATTATTGGACCGATTTAAGGTAGTGGGCTGCAAGTTTATCCACATGATGCATGTCACAAATATTCATAATCAATCAACCAGTTACCATTCTATTTAAATCGATTAGTTAGGCTTATTATCAAAACAACAATCACTGACATCCTATGTTTAATTCAGACCAAACAGTGGGTTATATTTCTAGATCTGAGTATTCAGTTTGTTAATTGATTCGCTAGGACATTATTAATGACTCTGATGAAAATCATGCTTGATCAACATGATCACATGGTCACTACACAGCTTTGATCAACATTCAAGTAACCCTAATGCTATATTTCGTGCACAGCCAACACCATAACCATCGAAATAACAGATCAAACATAATATGCTACTAATCAAACATAAAAGATTACTAACTGATTCCTAGATGGAGTAAAGGCGTCTGGTGCAAGAGAACTCCAATCAATCGGATCATGCTTCAAGAGCCGAACCCAAGTAAATATTAATAAGGACCAACCCAATATCAAAATACCCTGTTTGATGAATTATCAGCCCACCATACCAATACAATTATTAACAGATTTTTATCACAATTCTCATCATTAAGAAAATCATGTAATCAATTTAATCTGATCATGACCATGAAATTTTTATCATACAACTTCTTATCCCGTATTAAAACATGATCAGCAAGCATGTCCTCAGCCAAGCAAGCATGTCCTCAGCCAACATCATAAACAATTTTGATTAACACTCTAATTCAATTAATGCAGTTAATTCATATCAAGCCACAAATAATCATAAACAAACATAGATATCAATCAAATTATTCACATATGCATGAGATCTTATATGCCTAATATGTACATATCACAATCAAGTAGTTGAGAATTAGACAAACATGAACTGATCTTACTAACCGGAAGTCTTGGTTGATCAAGATGATATTGTGAATGGGGGGTTTCTCCTGTTGCCGTTGAACTCTAAGGAGGGGTAGGGTTTGTATGTTGATATGGTGAGTTCACGTAATACCTAATATAATACCAACAGTCTAAAGTGGGCCGGTGGTCATAGTATAACATCTAATAATATGTCAAGAAAACAAAGTGGGCCGAAATCAATATTAACATGCACAGTACACAGTGTAGCGGGCCAAAATCAAATTTAATAAGTGGTGCATTGGGCTGAGGTCAAATTAAAACAAATATGTAGCGGGCTCGGGTGACTCATGCTGTGAGCTGATACGTTGTCGGGCTTTAAAGTGTGAAGACGCAGCCTAGTTGATATGCGGCCCAAATGTCAGAACTTTACTTAAAAGCTATTGTACCAATCAGTTTAACAAGGTTATACGAACAGAACGTTTTAACATAATAGAGGAAGATAATGAAAAGTAAAGATCAAAAGATGGAACGCTACCGACCTTGAAAGTTCGGGTTGTCACATCATCCCCAACTTGAAAGAAATTTCGTCCCGAAATTTAGCACGTAGTTACTGAGGAAGCTAGTTAGGTTGTGTGGTGTCCTGGTTTTCCTGGGGTGTCACATCATCCCCCCGTTGGTTTGGAATTTCGTCCTGAAATTCCGTAGTAGCTTCAGCCTCAGTAGTGGTTTCATTGTTCTCGAACAACTGGGGATATTTTGTGTTTCAATTGGGTTTTCTCGTTCCCAGGTAAACTCTGGGCCACGACGGGAGTTCCAATGAACTCGAACAATAAGTATCCTGGTGCGTTTGCGAATCTTGACCTCCTGGTCCAAGATTTCCACTGGTTCTTCGACAATCGCAACTGATCGTCGATTGTGAGCTCCTTGAAAGGAACTATGAGGGTTTCATCTGACCGACACTTCTTCGGATTCTACACATGGAATACGTTGCAAACTCCACTGAGTTCTTCAGGTAGATTCAATCTATAGGCCACCTTGCCAATTCTCCCCATGATTTTGAAAGGTCCAACATGTCGCGGGTTAAGTTTGCCTCGTTTACCAAAACGAACTACACCTTTCCAAGGTGAGACTTTAAGTAGTACTCGATCCCCAACCTGGAACTCGAGTGGTTTCCTGCACTTATCAGCGTAGCTTTTCTGACGGTCACGAGCTGCCGCCATTCGTTGTCGTATCTGAGCAATCTTCTCTGTTGTGTCTACGATGGCTTCTGGGCCAGTGATTTGGCGGTTTCCAACTTCTGCCCAACAAAGGGGTGATCGGTACTTCTGTCCGTACAATGCCTCGAACGGGGCAGCCTGGATGCTGGTGTGGTAACTGTTGATATACGAAAACTCCACTAAAGGTATATGCCGCTTCCAGTCGTTACCAAAGTCGATTACACATGCTCGAAGCATGTCCTCAAGAGTTTGGATGGTGCGTTCTGTTGGATCTGAGTTTGATTTTGATTGTGTTTTCACATTTGAATTAAGATGAAGATGGATGAGTTGTGCAGTGGAATTAAGATGGAAACAAACTTTACACACAATCAAACGTGAGAATTGCTTTAATCAAAACATTTTCCACAAAGAACCGAAAGATTGAATTTATTTCAATAACAATTACAATGCGATGATTGAATGCAAACTCCCCCTCAGCCTGAGCTCAGTGTTTGTTCGTGCAGGAAAACAATTTTGCAAAGAGCTAATAGAACAGTACAGAGCACTGTTCTATTTATTGGCACTAGCAAACCACTGAGCATCTAAGCTGACGTCACCATGAAAGTGACATCTAACCTCCTAACAAACTCTAACCTCTGATCAATACAAACACTGCTATGCTAACTACTGCTATTACATTTCATTACATAAAAGACATCTAAATAACTGCTGCATCCTTCCACTGCTGTGAACCCAGCAGTACTTGTCCGGATCAGCAGTGCTTGACTCAAGGCAGTAGATTGAACAGCAGAGCTTTAGTCTTTTATCAGACCTTCACTTGATCAGCAGTTTGTAGGTCAGCAGTTTGCAAGATCAGTAGATAGGAGGTCTTCAGATGTTGAAACCACTTTCAAGGGGAGAGACTTGTATGAAACATCTGCTTATTCTGGATCCACTGCTCTGATCCAGTTTTGGCTTTAATTATTTGTTCCTTTGGTAGGGTTCAATCCCAACAATCTACCCCTGGAACAGATAATGCCAAAACCCTTCATTATTGTGGAACTTCATTGCCTCATCAACAGTTCCCTTATTTGACCTTTAAGTTGTAACTCAAAGTCTAGGGCATCTGTGTCATATTCATCCCTACCAAGTGGAAGATCAAGGAGATCCTGCATATCTTCAAGACTTAGGCCAAGTGCTTGTTCCCTTGAAATTTTCTTCACTTCTCCACCAGACCTGAACATAGTCAATACATGGGTCTGTTTGTCAGTTTCCCACTTTAGTACTTTTGAGCCTGGTGGGTTTCTTGGGATATTTTTATTAGATGAGGTGTTTGGTGAAGCTGGCCTATTGATGACTGTCTGAGCAGTACTTGCAGGTTGATCCAATCCAAGAGTTTCTACAATCATTTTCTTGATGCCTTCTTTTACAAGGGCATCTCCTTCTATGAGTTCTTGAATGGTTTCAGCACCCGACTGTTTGTGTGGCCTTCTTTTATAGATGGCTGCACCAGTTGGAGCAGTGGCTCTCCTGATTTGCAGCTTTGATGGTCTTTTTGAAACCTCTGCATCAGGATAGTCAGGCTTTTGTGGAGCAGTAGGATCTGTCTTTCTTAATTTCTCCAAACTTTTGTAAGTAGCCCTGACTTTATCTTCTTTCCATCTCATCACTTGATTTTTGGGCCCATAATCAGTAGCAACCAATTCCTCTTTCATTCTCTTCAGCTCTAGTGTCTTTTCAGGCACATTTCTTTTGTATTTTGACCAATCAGGAGGAGTGTGTTTGACCTTTTTGTTTATCATTTCTTGAATCCTGGTTGCTTCTTGTTCAAGCTCAGGAATGGTCCACTCCTTGTACATGTGCTTTTCTCCCTTGTACTTCTTTGTTGCCATGATGCTTTCAATGTAGTCTTTTCTTAGAGTTTCATCTGCTCTCTCTGAGATTTGTTGATATACATTTTTTGCAAATTGTTCCAGGGATCTGACTTGTGTGAGCAAGTATTGATAATTCTGCTGAATTTCTCTATCAGATTTCCCATGTGTATTTCTTTTTGAAATATCCTCTGCTTGCTTTGCCTTGATTTTCAAATATTCTTCAATATTGTTAGGCCTGGGATATCCTTCAACAGATGGCAATTTCCTTTTAGCAAGGTCATCCTCATAGTAGAAAGATTTGATTTCTTCTCTGACTGCTATAAGTTCAAGAGGGAATTGAACACCTGCAGGAGCTAAGGGATTTTGAATTTGAGCTGATGAGAGAGGAACAGGTTTGGGTATTGTAACAAGTGATAGAGATTTTGAAGATGTTGGTGGTGGTGATGGTGAATCATCATCTGGTATAAAAATCCTTCTCCTTTTTCTTGTAGGAGAGGCAGATGATGTTTTGGGTGGATCAGTGGTGGTGATTTGAGTAGCAGTGATTTGTGATTGACTAACAGCTGTTGAAACAACTGGTGTTTCAACCACTGTTGTCATTACAACAGATGTTGTAACATCTGTTGTCTTCTGCTTTTTGGCAGGAGGCGATGGTGGTGAGGTTATTTTTGGTGGATATGGTAGTGATGGTAAAGCAGTGGTTGTGGTGTGTGTTGAAGTGGTGTGTGTTGAAGTGGTAACAGATGTTGAAACCTTTGAAGTACCAGCAGTAGTTGATACAGAAGGAGTTACAACAGCTGTTTGGATGGAGGATTGATGCTGGGGGCTTTTGGATGGTGGTTTTGAAGTATGCTTTGTGAGTCTGGATGGTGTGGACTTAGGTTTCCTCACTTTTGTAATGAGATTTCTTTTTGGCACAGGTTTTTGAACATCCTTTAGCCCAAAACAACCCTGCGCATTCAGCTCCATGTAAGCTCTTTTCTCCTCATTCCACCTTGAAATATCCTTTGCCGCTCTATCCCTTTTTACACTTGCTACTCCTTCATCAAGTGCTTCTTGGGTAGCATCAACCTTTTTGCTACCATCTGGCAAAGGAATTTTTCTGGTCATAGCATCCCTTTCTGGTTCAATGTAAAGACCATCATCTATTCCCTTCCTTATCCACTCCTGAATTTTCTCCCCCTTTTTGGCATTATCTGGGGGAAGTTGATCAATAAAGAGAACAGTAGGAGGAGCAGTGCCAGTGGTTTCCAATAAATGGGCCTTGATTGCCTTAATGTCTGCTTGTGTGTTCTTGAACCTAGACTCCATGGTGTTTCTCAGCTCTTGTACATGTATTGCATGTTGCTGATCAGCCATTTGCTTTTGTTGTTGGAAAAAGGGTTGAAATAGATTCCAGAGCTCATTTATAGCAGGTGCTTGTGGTGGAGCGGGTGCTTGAGGTGGAACAGCAGTGGACGACATCTTTTGTACTGTCAACAACTGTTGTAGCATGTTTTTAATATCTGCAACAGCTGTATCCAGTTTGTCAACTCGGTCCGTCAAATCCAGATATTTTAAACCATCACCCAATTTAATGGGATCATCTGATTTCCCACTAGCAGTGGTTTTATCAGTGGTTGAGGTAGGGAGTATACTCCAAACATTAACCACTGATGCCCCTTTTTCTTGGTACTGGGGTCTTTTTCCTTCAACACTTGACAGCCTTTTGATGTTGCCTGTGGTTAAAACAAATCCACTGGTGGATGTCAGAGGTGCCATGGAAGGAATTGCCTCCAAGGAAGTCTTATTGATGTAACCACTGTCCAAATGTAAACCAGTGGGTTCAACATTTGTAGTGGCTGCTTCACTTGGAATACCACCAAGAGTTACGTGTAACTCAAGGGGTGTAACCTCCTCAGGTTGTGTTGGTGGGTTAGCAAAGATTGATACATCAGACCCAGTCATCTGTTGAGGCATGTTCTCATTGATGGGTGATTGAGAAGGACTGGTTTGTGCCTGGTTCAAATCAATTGCTTCCAACAAAAGTCTAGTTGGGGGAGGAATTGTGGATGTGAGGTTTGGTGTTAGAAAAGAATTTGCCCCGGGCATTGGGCTGTGGATGATGGAAGCGAGTGATTCCAGAGCATCATATTGTGGAGTCCCTATGTGTACAACCTGTTCTTTTTGAGAAGAAACAGGAGGAGTTTCGGTTATGGTTTGAGATATTTGTACCAACTGCTGTGAGGAAGTAGCAGCAGTGGTGTCTTGTGACTTTTGTGTTGTCACTGGCAGTTGCTCTGGTATCTCATCCTCCAGAGTTGCCTTTTTGATGGGTTTGGGGGGTTTTTGAGTTTTTCTTTTTGTTGGCTTTTTGGTGATTGTAGGTGTGGGTTTCATAGCAGTTGTTTTGCTACTTTGATCACCTTGAGCAGTGGGCTCAGCAGCAGATACCTGAGGAGCAGTGGTAGCTGCTAAATTCTGCTCAGGCACCTCTGCTTGTGTTTTGCAAGGTGTTGACATTCTTGTAAAAGTTTCAGTAGTTAAGCTGTGCATTTGAAGAGATTCACCTTGTTTTATTGCAGAAGGATCATTCTTACCAAGTTTCTTTTCAAAATAGTAACTCAAAAATCTTGGAAATAGTAAGAATGCCTTTGTTTCAACATTTTTAACCAAATCATTAAAAATTTCCCGAGAATAATTAAAATTTTCTCCTTGAAGGATAGCATAACCCAGGTTTTGAATTTTTAATGGTATTTCATTGAAAGCAGTGGTTTTGTTTGAAACACACATTAGGAGGGAATGAAATAAAAATCTTGTTGCAGAAGGGAAGTAACCTTTTTATAAGGTGTCCTTTTTTACTTCTGCATTATACCCTCTTTCCAGAAAATCAATTTTTAACTCGTTTTTGGGAAAAGTAATTTTACCTTCCTGATCGTCAAGTTGAAAGACCTCTGAGATGGATTGTGGTGTAATCTTGACGGCTTTACCCTTTAGAGAAGAGTTGATGGCTATTACAGCGTCTCCTTGTTTTTCAAGGGTTGCATTCTTCCAAAACTCTCTTTGGGTTATCAAGTAAATTGGTGCATCTGCTGTTAACAAAGTTTTGTACTTTGAAGCAGATATGGTAGCAAGGATGGAATCGAAAGCGTCTGTAGTGCCGGGTTTTGTGAGAAGACCCAGAAGATTGTGAGATGGTTTGTGTGGAATTCCAGTGGGTTTAGCCTTTTGAGAGGCTTCTTTCGAAGATGATTTGGGAGTGGATTTTGCAGATGATTTCGATTTTGTCATTTTGAAGATGATGATCGAAGAAAGTGTTGAAGGAATTTGATGAAGAAACTGCTTTGAGAAGAGAATTTTTGAGAATTCAATTCGACAGTAAAACCCTGTTTTGATGTGAAGTGGGGGTTTTATAGAGGAAAAAAAGGCTGACGTGGCAGCGGTTACAAAAGTACTGACCACTATGTACTGCCCACATGCCAACCTCTGATGAAATAAAGGACAGTACTTTTATGAAAGTTACTGATGAAAGCAGTGGTTACAATGGTAACAAATGGAAGCAGTGGATGATTTTTACTATCAGTGGATAGCATATCAGTGGATAAGACACTGCTTTTGAACAACAGAGTTTATTAAGGAAATGATAGGACAGGGGATGGCTTTCAGCAGTGGACAGACATTTTGAAGTAGAGCAGACTTTTGAACAGGCAGTGGTTATGGCAGACTTTTAAGGATTTTAATGAAAACTTCATTTTTAACTATTTTTAAGGATGGATTTTTGATTTTCTGAAAACATTTTAATGCTTTTATTCATAGAAAAACAAGATGTTGCTTGTTATTCCATGTTTAACATGCCAATCCTAGAGACCAAGCTTTCAAAGGTGGCTGTATCTAATGCTTTTGTGAGCACATCTGCTAGCTGATCTTTAGTTGGAACATGATGCAGAGAAATCAAACCTTTTTCATAGCAATCCCTCACAAAGTGATGTTTGATGTCGATGTGTTTGGTGGTTGAATGGGAAACTGGATTTTTGATGATATTTTCTGCTGCCTGGCTATCCAACATGAGTGGTGTCTTTAAGGCAGTGATACCAAAATCCAGCAACTGATTTTGAAGCCACAGGAGTTGGGCTGTATAGCTTGTAGCAGCAATGTATTCAGCTTCAGCAGTGGATGTTGAAACAGCTGCTTGCTTTTTGCTTTGCCATGAAACTAAGCAATCACCTAGAAACTGGCACCCTCCTGATGTGGACTTCCTTGTTGTGTTACATCCAGCAAAGTCACTGTCTGAAAATCCTGAAAGCTTGATATTCCCATTAGCTGGATACCAGATACCAAGTGTGGAAGCACCTTTTATGTATCTGAATATCCTTTTTACAGCAATAAGGTTGGATTTTCTAGGGGCTGATTGACTTCTTGCACAAACACATGTTGCAAACATGATGTCTGGCCTATATGCAGTTAGGTACAATAAAGACCCAATCATGCTTCTATAAAGTGTTTGGTCAATCAGCTTATCCTTTTCATCAGACATGACAAGCTTATTTGTTGCCATGGGTGTGCTGCATGGTTACAATCATTCATATCAAATTTTTTAAAAGTTCTTTAGCATATTTGCTTTGATGAATGAAAGTTCCATTTTGCATTTGCTGAACTTGGAGACCGAGAAAGCATTGCAGCTCACCCATTGCACTCATTTCAAACTCAGCTTTCATGAGTTCCCTGAACTCTTCACACATTTTATTACATGTGCTTCCAAAAATAATGTCATCCATATAAATTTGGACAATCATTAAATCCTTTCCTCTCCATTTTAGAAACAATGTTTTATCAATGGTACCTCTTTTGAAACCATTTGAGAGTAAAAAGGTGGAAAGAGTTTCAAACCAGGCCCTTGGTGCTTGTTTCAGGCCATACAAAGCTTTGTTTAGCCTGTAGACATGATCTGGATAAAATGGATCCTCAAAACCTGGAGGTTGACAGACATACACCTCTTCTTGAATTGTACCATAGAGGAAAACACTTTTGATATCCATTTGGAACACCTTCATGTTGTGGTTGACAGCAAAGGCCAAGAACAGTCTTATAGCTTCCAATCTTGCTACAAGAGTGAATGTTTCATCATAATCAATCCCCTCTTCCTGTCTGTAACCTTGAACCACAAGCCTGGCTTTATTCTTGACAACAATACCCCTTTCATCAGTTTTGTTTTGGAAGACCCACTTTGTGCCAATGGGACTTACCTCTTCTGGCAGTGGTACAAGCTCCCATACTTGTTGTCTTTTAAACTGTTGGAGCTCCTCTTGCATGGCTTCTACCCAGCTGTTGTCTTTCAGTGCCTCTTGGTACTTGACTGGCTGATGGAGTGATAGAAAACCAGCAAAAAGACAAATATTTTGGGTTTGGCTTCTTGTGAGCACCCCTTCATTGATATTGCCAAGGATTTGATCAGGTGGATGAGATCTCAAGAAGATTAAATCTCCTTGGTATGGTATGATGGCATTTGTTGGTGAAGGCTGCAAATGTGTATCATTTGAGCTAACCACTACTGGTGACTTTGATGATCCAGCAGTGGCTTCAAAAGGTGGTGGAATGGGAGGTAATGGTGAGGATACATGCTGACTTTTATCCACTGTTTGGGGACTTTTGTCAGCAGTGTTTGATGATGTGGAAGCAGTGGTGGATGGGCTACTTTGGTCAACAACTGTTGAGGTAGCAGTGGTTGAGCTTTGACAGCTGTTTTGTACAACTGATGCTTTTCCCATATTGGCAGACTTTTGTTGAGGAATGATGATCTCATACCCATAGTCTGATGATGAATCCTCTGATGGACCTGTACTGTTAGTCTTGACAGCAATATTTTCAAAAGTGAATTTATCAAGATCAAACAAACCAGCAGGATTTGCTGGGATTTTCATTGATGAAAGTTCATTGAACTTTACATTCAAAGTCTCCTCCACTGCTTTGGTCCGTGTATTAAACACTTTGTAGGCCTTGGCAGTGGTTGAGTATCCCAGGTGATAACCACAATCTACTTTGGCTGCAAATTTTGAGATGGAATCTTTTAAATTCAAGATAAAGCATGGGCAGCCAAAGACTTTAAAATATGAGATCAGTGGTTTGATTTTATACAGAATTTCATAAGCAGTCTTTTTGTGCCTGGGGTTTATTAAAACTCTGTTTTGGACATAGCAAGCAGTGTTTACTGCCTCTGCCCAAAAAGTTAATGGCAAACCTAAATCTGCAAGCATGGTTCTGGCAGCCTCAATCAAAGTTTTGTTCTTTCTTTCAACTACCCCATTTTGCTCTGGTGTTCTAGGGATGCTGTACTGCCTTACAATCCCCATTTCGAGATAGAAACGATAAGGTTTGACCCGTTTCGGCTAATTTATGCAAACTAGTTACATAAGCCGATCCGAACGCGAAAAGTGCGTAACGGGTAACCATATGAGTCATGAACAGGTTTCCTAAGTTAATATGCCTTAAACATGTTGTGATATTAGTAGGATACCTTCCATTATGCCCAAAACGAATTTAAACTCAAACTATGCCCCGTAGGGGCATTTTGGTCATTTTAAAGCTTATAAAAGAGATTAAATATAAATCTGAGTTTTAGGTCTGATATAATCAGTAAAAATACTTAATTTAATAAGTTATATCAGTAGGGTATTACATATATGTGAAATTTATTAATTATAACCAAACTATGCACCGAAGGGGCGTTTTGGTAATTTCACTTAAGCTTTAAAGGTCAAAATTAGAATTCTGAGTTTAAAACTTTTGCCTACTGTTTAATTATGAATATTTACTTAAAACATCAGTAGGTATCAAACCTTATATGTAAAAATAGTTTTAACTTATATTATGCGTTAAAAACGCGTAAAAAGGCGATTTTAAGCGATCTCCGGGATTTATAAGAAAAGCTGATATTTTTATTATTCTAGAAGGTTCAAAATATTTTATTTATCATATAGGATCAGTAGAAAAAGATTTGGTGTCAAAAGGATTTGTAAAACTAATTTTATAGGCCAAAAGGGCAAAACCGACAATTACCGAATTAAGCTTAGAACCCTATGTTATGCTCAGCCTAAAAATAAATAAAAATCTTCAAAAATCCCAAAATATTATTTTACATCAGTAGGTAAAAAGTTTGGTATCAAAAATTGGGTTTAGATAGGCTATACTCTAATTATGTCGTTTATTTAATAAAAAAAGCTTTTCATTTACGCTAATGAGCATAACTCCTAATCTAGACCTCAAACTGATGTCAAATTTTAGGGACAAGTTTATAATTCAGTAATAAAGATTATTTTCCTCTCACATTTTCAAAATTCTCATTTTAGGATCAAAAGGGCATAATGGTCAATATTTAAGCATATAACGGAAACATGCAATGAATAGGATAACTAAGGATCATAGTTGTATAACCTCAGAGGGTTACACCAACCTATAACATGGTCCTAAAGGAATCCTAAGGCATATCTAAACTAAGCTAAAACGGGTCAGAACTGAAAGTCAAAGCAAAAGTCAACTTTTGCGACTTTCGGTTCCGAACCGAGCCTATACTTAGAATTGTCGGGTTGAATCATGCTTAGGCATGTTCAACTAATATTTACCAAATTATTAAAGTGAGAAAACTGATTTTATGGTTTCTTATATTAATAGTTATGAATTTATTTAAAACTAACACGTTTGACTTTCATTTGATCCGACAATTTAACTAAGTAAACGTGGTAATTAGGAGGTGCCCTTTTGAGGGTTTTATACCTACCTAATTACGATCACCTAGCCATGTTCGTTGCGAACAATGGCTCAACCGTTTAAAAGTCAAAGCGTTTATCGAAAACGCTTGACTTTTCGGCTATAAATGCAAAATAATATTAACTAAGCATGAAGGACACTCACAAAGGGTCCAAGCAAGGATGGAATAGATCTAGGATATTCAGGTATGAAGCACAAAGGCTCCAACTTAGAACAATTCAGATCAAGGTGTGGGTTTGGCAAGAAATGAAGTGCGGTATTTATAGGTTTTTGAGAACCGTTAGGATCGTTTCTCGTAAACCGTGATTCAATCTGGATCATACAAGTATCACCCATGGTTTTGGAAATCTATGGGTGCCCAAGGATTGAAGAAATACCATTTGCAAGAGATTAAAACAGCTGGAACAGCTGGTACCAGCTGGAAACTTAGTTTTTAGTTCTGATATGCTCACACGGGCCGCGTAAGGTTCAAGGAATGCTTACGCGGGCCGCCTGAGGTTCCTGGTTCAGCAATAAGTTTTAAAAATGGCAGTTTTGGTCCCTGTTTGCATATAAGGCCATTTTTGGCACATTAAAGGCCCGTTAAGCTATTTTCATGGCTCTACAATAATTCCTAAACATAATGGACATGAAACATGCTCAAAAATATGCCGGATGTCGGTTCGTTTGGACGTATGGTCACGTTGTTCGACGAATTACGACGAAACACGAACGGACGCTAAAAACGATCCAAATTACGCGACGAATGGAATTTTATCAAGCCAAACACTAAAATAAAATATTTTAGTACTTACATAAATTTTTGGATGTCCGGATATATTCAGAATGCAAGATATGCGCGAAAATGCAAACTTGTGCACTTTTTGACATTTTTAGTCCCTGCATGACGTAAAAGTTTATTTTTGCGCATCAAACACCTCTAATCCTATATCTAAGCTATATCAAGGATAAATAGGGTATGTTTAACTCATGGTCATATTCCGGAAAGTCCGATACCCTACGAATCAGCATACTTTTGCAGTTTGACGTAACTAGTCCTTTAATAGCACAAGTAGCGCGAAATGTTGTTTAATGATATCCAAGCCTTCCATGGCCCATAATGGTCATTCCCAAGAATATACTTAAATATTACTACACTCCTGTTCACTTAACTGGTCACCGAGAGGCGTTGATTCAAAAGTTGACGCTTTAGGTCCCTCTATTGCGCAAACTTGCGTATCTCATCATTTAATAGCATTGAAGCCTCATCTAATCCATATTAGGCATTATTGAAAGTATTATTAAACATCACGATGATTCGGGTTCGCTAAAAGGTCATTCAGAGGTATAATTAAACATATTGACACTTTTAGTCCCTCTAACTTGCAAAGTTGCGCGTAACTTTACTTATAAGCATAAAAACTTTAGACGGCCAATGTTTGGCATTCCCGAGAGTATAATTAAATATCCTGAAGCTCCTGGTTTGTTAAAAGGTCACTCAGAGGTAAGAATGAACATGTTGACGCTTTTAACCCTTCATTGCGCAAACTTTCAATTAATTCCGCAAACGGCTACACTCGATCACCAAGTGGCTCATTTGTGAACATACATATCATGAGAGGTTATTTAGAAACTTATTTTAGGTATGCTAACACTTCCAGTCCTTTCATAATAAAGTTTTCGATTTTTTCAAAAAATTAGTCCCTTAAATTCAATGTTTGACTTCATTAGGTTTTATTACACGTGTCAATACATCATTGGACGTGATTTTACGAGGTGTTATATCCTCACCCCCTTAAAGAAATCCCGACCTTGAGATTTGCTAAAATGCTGGAAGTTCTTTTTGTCGCATAATGGACTTAACTTTTATTGCCTATCTGGAGTCTCTCTAAGCTCCCAAAGTGACCTTTATATTTGGTACATGTATCCTTTTGGAGCTTCTTATCCTGTTGATCCTCAATCGATACAGGTTGCTCATCATATCATCAATCTGCATATTATTATGTGATAGTGCTTCTCGACTTATTGGTGAAACACATCCTTAAGTCATTAGTGTGCAATGTATTGCGAGCTCCGCCAAGCTCCTTAAATAGGTTTTAGCTTATAAGCTATTTGATCTTGATACATTCGATTCCCTAGAATGATTCTATATATTCAGATTTTAACTAGTATGAGAATTAACAATTTGGCACACCCTCCTAGGGTGATATCTTTTGTCGAACCTTCTTCCTCAACAAGAACTCAAGAGGGTTGCTACTCTCATTAATCCTTGATTTTCTGCCGAATACTGGCATCTTACAGATGATTATGGATTCGTATGATCTTATTCGTTGTTTCCAAGGCAACTTTCAGATCCTGATAATTGGACTTCCCAAAGTTCCGTTCATCAAATGGATGTTTTGATATTTCATCTATACAAGGTCTCCAAAGGAGCAGCCTTGATACTTATATAATAACTATTATAGAAAAGCTTATCTTGAGGTGAAATGGTTATTCCAACCATTTCTTAAAACTAATCTTAAGGAATAGCTAATCCTTTCTGCTAGTCGAACAAATCGACGATGCTGGGCAGCTGATGGCAATTCTTAATTGTTGCCTAATTAGGGTTGCGGTAATCAATGCATAAGCAAAATGAACCGTCTTTCTTAATTAACTATACCGAATTCTCAGGATATTAAGTTAGGCTATATGAACCTCTATTTTAAAACTAACTTAATCAGGGTTTCGATTCTTCCAATGATGGTACTAGCCGTCTTGGAGATTTCATAATAATAATACAGCCCTAAATGGGATATAAATCTTAACTCTACCAGCCTTTCAGGAGGTAAACAGGGAAATCTTAGGAGAAGATAATCAAGATACAAGGAGGTTACAGAGATTTTCCATATCTCAGGCTCCAGTTCATCCATCATTGCTTGTGTCAAATAAGTGACACATTTATGTTACAAATCCACGAATTCCTTAATCGGGAACATTTACTTGGACAATTCCATTCTGGATATCTTCTTTGAATACCATTGGTTGACTTTAGTACCATATGACCATCGGGATATCTTTGTGGTCCCATGCATTAAACCTCCATACTAATCAGGCATGGAAGCAATCTATGGAACATATTAAGATACACCAATCCTCCTATGGCGCTTTTATCATACCGTCTGGTATTCGCAATCAATAGAGATCAAAGAGATATCAACTATATATGCTGACGTACTCCTTCTAGAGAGAGAATGCTTCAAGAATCCTACGACTGAAGGTTTCTGACATGAGCAGAAGAAATGGTTCTTATGATTTTGCCTGTAAGTTTTACCCTACACTTAATATCTGGGGTTCTTACGGGAAAATTTCTAAAAGTTTGCTAAGCTTATGGTCTTATGAGAGACTCAGCAGCATCTGAAACCAAACATATCTCCTAGCAATAAAATTCACAATAAGGGATTTATCTGGTGTCATTATTAATGTGAACTGCCTCTAATCATTCATCAGGAGGGTTAAGCGCCTCCATTCTTAATCCTATTAAACTTAGCGGCAAAATCTTTGACAAATTTTAGGGCAGTCTCAGCTTTGACTGGTTATTTCCTAATCTATATAACGTGAGTGGCTGAGATGGATCCATAGGATTTATAAGAAACGGGCTTTGAAGCCTCAATATGCCTTAAATTTTCCGATGCTAAATCATCAATATATAGTGCATTATGCTTAAATTCTAGGTTAACCGAATAAGGGCATTATTTCAATTAATGAGTTAAGGTTTGCAACATACTGCCGACAGTCTATAACTTTTCTGGTGAGAGTCATAAAATTCTTATTCCATCTTTTTCCATTTCGCGAAGCGGATAATAAGTTTTTTTTTTCTAAAAAGGTCCTTAAAACTTGGACCATCCCATAATGCATAAGAGGATCTTTCTTGTGGACTTCATTAATGTCCTTACTAATCAAGGGTATTACCATCGAATGACTGAGATGCATACCTCACCGTGTCCTTTCCAGCATAATCGCTGATACACCTAATGGTTTCTACTTCATTCAACAATTTCCTGCAATCGATGGCCCCCCCCCCCTTTTTTTTACTATTGAAGTCTCTTGACTTCCAAGAGACGAAGTACCTTTAAGTATATCCTAAAAGGAATGTGCTCCTTGCCATACATGCCTTTGTTGAGTTTAATCTTCGCATTTGAAGTAAGGAATATAGCTCTTCTCATGAGCAGCGACATGTGTTTTAAAGCGAGCAACATTCGGCTTCTTGATCCTTTTCATGAATTTTCTCATAGCCTTTCTAATAGCTGTGTTAATTACAGTTTTGGTGATTAACTCCATTAACATTAAGGTTCACATTGGATTCACCATTAACATTTATCGCATCTCCAGCATCGCGACCGTTGTTTGTCTTTTCTGAGTTTTCCATACTCGAATCTTTGGTATTAAATACCATATTCAACAAGTGCTTAGGCAATCCATACCCAGTGTCTCCTTGAATTATCAAAGGCTCATCATAAGGAGTCTTGATAACTACTTGCTTCTTATCACACACAATATGGGCTTGATTTTTAAGACGACCAAATCATTCCTATCACTATATCGACTCCCCCTTATTTTAATGGAAACAAGGACAGCGGAAAAGAATGATTCCTAATGGATATAAAACATCCATCTAATATTGCTGAAGCAGTCTCTGAGGTACTATCGGCTAATTCTACTTTATACTTAACGCTTAGAGTTTTAACAGGCAGATTTAATGATTTACAAAATCTATTGTCTACGAAAGACTTATCTGAACCTGAATCAAATAATACTCTAGCATGAGCGTTATTGATAAAGAAAGTACCTGTTGTGACATTGTCGTCCTGAATAGCCTCTTGAGCATCCATTTGAGAGCTTCCAGCTTTGGTCTTCTTAGCCTCCCCAGGCTTCTTTGTTTTATTTGGGCAATTTGTCTTGATGTGCCCTGTTTCATTGCAACCATAGCAGGTTGCGTCCTTTATGTCTTGGCACTCCAAGGTCTTGTGCCCTTCCTTATTACAAATCCCACAAGGCCTAGCTTGTGACTCCAATGTGCATTTCCCTTTAGTTGCCTTCTTTGGGCAGCGGGTCTTTATGTGCTCCTTCTCGCCACAACCATAGCATGTGGCGTCCTTCAAGTCCTTGCGTTCATGGGTCTTGTGATCCATCTCTTTACAGATGACACATCCCCTGGTCTGCTCATAGAAACATTTTCCGAAGTGCTTCTTCACGGAGGTTTTACATTTGGGTTTTGCCTCCTTTGGCTTGGACTGGTTATAGCTTAAACCGGTCTTACCCTTTTTATAACCCTTATTTGGGGTATTATCGCACTTTCGCTTATGATCCTCTAATACTCGATCCACAGCTTTGTTTACGGCTGTATCTATCATAGCCTGTAACTCGGTGCCCGTTAAGTTCAGTCTTCCATTATCATTCTGATCAACTGGATGATTGTGAGCTTCAGATGAGTCAGCCATGGCGAAGCTTTGAAGGCTACAGACCAAGTAGTAATAATTGGTTTAATTATATGGTGAATTGTCGAATTTGATGATTAAATAGCCATGGTACAAATAAACCATATAGGCGAATAGATAGTATTAAATTTATATGATTATGTTTTGCCTAGGTTTTTAAATAAACTATCTTTCGCGTTTAAACGGAATATAATCCTTCATATTTATTAGACAGGGACATAAGTTACGACTGTCAATGTCGTACTGACATTTTATATATAGCACAAGGGCTTGTTCCAAAGGACTTTTTGATGGCACAGATGCGTTGTCACTAGGGAAATTTTAAAACATAATCGATGATTCCTTTGGATCGGAAAATTTCATAGTTCATTATCTTGACAAGAAGTTATGAAATAAAACTATCTTTTTCATGTATACATCTTTGCCCGAAGGTATTCATCCCAAATGGATGTTTTGATGTGTTCATCATGTTCGACGTTTATTAGCCATGATTCCTCTTGATTATTTACGCTAAATAAGGGGTTTGGAAATTCCTAATATGAAGATGACAAGTGTGATTTTATCGCATCACTGTTGTCAGGAGTGTTAACATATTTTCAGATGTTAACAAGGATCTGAATTTCTTTTAAACAGGTCTTACCATCATAGCTAGGTCTTTAATGACATTCAAGCTAGGTTGTACCTTTTAAGATTTGCTTTTAACATGTATACTGGCAAGAAAGGAATGATATTTATTTTTTTCAGGATTTCCATTATAATTATCCTAGATTTAATTAAAATATAACTATGGCACAAAGAGGCCAAGTCACAAGGGCAACTTTAACTTATAAACCATGATTTTGTAGAATCAAGGTATTTAGGCTTGAACTTTGTTCATTGCCTTTTCTTGACAGGGAGTTGTAGGCTAGGACTGTCGTTTGTCTTATATGACAATGAATATGGCCTGTAAGAATTACATCCCTAATGGATGCTTAATTCACAAAATAAGAAAGGATTTCGGGAGAATCCAGTATAAGGATGATTAATGCGATTTTATCGAATCACATTTGCCAGGAATGTTAACAAGGATTTGAATCTTTTGAATAGGTTCTACCATCTTGGCCTTGTCTGAAATGATATATAGGCTAGGTTGTACCTTTAAGATTCTTTTTAATATTTAACGCAGAACAATCCTAAATTGAGATGTTAATAAGGATCTGAATCTAATTGAGGAACTGCCATCTTGGCCCCGTTCTTAAAATGACACATGGGCTAGGTCTTGTTCTTTTTAGATTTTGCCATTTTATTATAATGGTAGATCTTATAAAAGGAATGTTATTATTTCATATTTTATGTTCATATGCAATGATGAATAAATTTAGATAAAACATTCCAATGATTTTTAAAAGAGGTACAGAATTGCTCTAAACGGGACTTGAAAGGAATGATGTTGTCCATGAAGGAACTGAAAGATAAGTACGCCCTTATAAGGACTTACTAAGGAAATGAACTTCAGCAAAAGGAGTTTCTTCTTTATTTTATTTCTGAATGTTTTCTCCTTGGTTGCACGTTTATCCTAGTCGCAGTACAAAGCTCCGCATTCCTAGGCTTCGGATGGGGAGGATTTCCATTACGGCTTCTTTGCTTGGCGACGTATTAAAATACATAGAATTGAAAGCAATAATTCTCCGAATAGAGATGAGAGTATTCATATGTTAAGTCTAGACTCAGAAGGTCAAGGAATGTGCTACTTTGTCATTGAAATTAAACACAAAAGGCTAGTGTTTAATTCACTAAATGTTGGCTCTGATACCAACCTGTCACACCCCGATATTTCCACGTATTACCGGTGGGCCCGGTGGGGAGTATCGTGACGTAGTTGATATCATCATAGTCAAAGCACACAATTTAAATGCACAGCGGAAGCAAAAGATACAATATTACAAACCGATATAAAGTAATATCAAAGTATTACAAACGGAATGTAAAGGATCCACAGGCGGATCAAATAAAAGATAATTGTTCAATAGATTTTGACATCTAAGCTTGCGAGGCTCTTTATTGATGCTAGGAGTAGCCAGCCTATTCCGATTAGTACCTGCACTTAGCCTTTTTTTGGGAAAATACGTCAGTTTACACTACTAAATACAATTTAACTGACTCATTTTGAAAATGTTTTATAAAATTGATTTGAATGCACATGGCACAAAACTTTTTATAACTTGGGATAATTATTTATATATAAACTTGTAAAGGAATTACATGTTTCTTATACGTTCAGTAGCCTGGGTTGACGCCGGGTTAAAGATTAATAAACACACCACATGATATAGTCCCGCAGTGGGTTATTCCCGTAACCGGCGGTTATACCTTATTATTTATATACCGTACCCCAAGCTCGTATAAGGGAAAATAAGTTAAAAGTATTTACCTGAGCTAAATATAAATTCAATCCCAGCCGTATATCAATTCAGCAAGTACAGATAGCTTTTACTGTGCTCCTAAATCTGGAACGAAGGTTTTTAATAACCTATTAGATTCCTAACGGGTCTTAATTAAGCCTATGCTTAGACCGGTTAGTTTTTAAAGAAGATACGGTTCAAAACGCGTGATTATGCGAAGACCGGATTAGAATGTGGTTTAGACCCGACAAGCTTGTATACTCGTCTAGTATGGGTAAATTAAACACATTTTGGATTTTGAGATAGAAATGATAAGGTTTGACCCGTTTCGGCTAATTTATGCAAACTAGTTACATAAGCCGATCCGAACGTGAAAAGTGCGTAACGGGTAACCATATGAGTCATGAACAGGTTTCCTAAGTTAATATGCCTTAAACATGTTGTGATATCAGTAGGATACCTTCCATTATGCCCAAAACGAATTTAAACTCAAACTATGCCCCGTAGGGGCATTTTGGTCATTTTAAAGCTTATAAAAGAGATTAAATATAAATCTGAGTTTTAGGTCGTATATAATCAGTAAAAATACTTAATTTAATAAGTTATATGAGTAGGGTATTACGTATATGTGCAATTTATTAATTATAACCAAACTATGCACCGAAGGGGCGTTTTGGTAATTTCACTTAAGCTTTAAAGGTCAAAATTAGAATTCTGAGTTTAAAACTTTTTCCTACTGTTTAATTATGAAAATGTACTTAAAACATCAGTAGGTATCAAACCTTATATGTAAAAATAGTTTTAACTTATACTATGCGTTAAAACGCGTAAAAAGGCGATTTTAAGCGATCTCCGGGTTTTATAAGAAAAGCTGATATTTTTATTATACCAGAAGGTTCAAAATATTTTATTTATCATATAGGATCAGTAGAAAAATATTTGGTGTCAAAAGGATTTGTAAAACTCATTTTATAGGCCAAAAGGGCAAAACCGACAATTACAGAATTAAGCTTAGAACCCTATGTTATGCTCAGCCTAAACATAAATAAAAATCTTCAAAAATCCCAAAATATTATTTTACATCAGTAGGTAAAAAGTTTGGTATCAAAAATTGGGTTTAGATAGGCTATACGCTAATTATGCGTTTAATTAATAAAAAGCTTTTCATTTACGCTAATGAGCATAACTCCTAATCTATACCTCAAACTGATGTCAAATTTTAGGGACAATTTTATAATTCAGTAATAAAGATTATTGTCCTCTCACATTTTCAAAATTCTTGTTTTAGGGTCAAAAGGGCATAATGGTCAACATTTAAGCATATAACGGAAACATGTAATGAATAGGATAACTAAGGATCCAAGTTGTATAACCTCAGAGGGTTACACCAACCTATAACATGGTCCTAAAGGAATCCTAAGGCATATCTAAACTAACCTAAATCGGGTCAGAACTGAAAGTCAAAGCAAAAGTCAACTTTTGCGACTTTCGGTTTCGAACCGAGCCTATACTTAGAATTGTCGGGTTGAATCATGCTTAGGCATGTTCAACTAATATTTACCAAATAATTAAAGTGAGCAAACTGATTTTATGGTTTCTTATATTAATAGTTATGAATTTATTTAAAACTAACCCATTTTACTTTCATTTGACCCGACAATTTAACTAAGTAAACATGGTAATTAGGAGGTGCCCTTTTGAGGGTTTAATACCTACCTAATTACGATCACGTAGCCATGTTCGTTGCGAATAATGGCTCAACCGTTTAAAAGTCAAAGCGTTTATCGAAAACGCTTGAGTTTTCGGCTATAAACGCTAAATAATATTAACTAAGCACGAAGGACACTTACAAAGGGTCCAAGCAAGGATGGAATAGATCTAGGATGTTCAGGTATGAAGCGCAAAGGCTCCAACTTAGAACAATTCAGATCAAGGTGTGGGTTTGGCAAGAAATGAAGTGGGGTATTTATAGGTTTTTGAGAACCGTTAGGATCATTTATCATAAACCGTGATTCAATCTGGATCGTACGAGTATCACCCATGGTTTCGGAAATCTATGGGTGCCCAAGGATTGAAGAAATACCATTTGCAAGAGATTAAAACAGCTGGTAATAGCTGGAAACTCAGTTTTGCAGTTCTGATATGCTTACATGGGCCTCGTAAGGTTCAAGGAATGCTTACGCGGGCCACCTGAGGTTCCTGGTTCAGCAATAAATTTTAAAAATGGCAGTTTTGGTCCCTGTTTGCATATAAGGTCATTTTTGGCACATTAAAGGCCCGTTAAGCTATTTTCAAGGCTCTACAATAATGCCTAAACATAAGGGAGATGAAACATGCTCAAAAATATGCCGGATGTCGGTTCGTTTGGTCGTATGGTCAAGTTGTTCGCCGAATTACGACGAAACACGAACGGACACTAAAAACGATCCAAATTACGCGATGAATGGAATTTTATCAAGCCAAACACTAAAATAAAATATTTTAGTGCTTACATAAATTTTTGGATGTCCGGATATATTCAGAATGGAAGATATGCGCGATAATGCAAACTTGTGCACTTTTTGACACTTTTAGTCCCTGTATGACGTAAAAGTTTATTTTTGCGCATCAAACACCTCTAAGCCTATATCTAAGCTATATCAAGGATAAATAGGGTATGTTTAACTCATGGTCATATTCCGAAAAGTCCGATACCCTACGAATCAGCATACTTTTGCAGTTTGACGCAACTAGTCCTTTAATCGCACAAGTAGCGCGAAATGTTGTTTAATGATATCCAAGCCTTCCATGGCCCGTAATGGTCATTCCCAAGCATATACTTAAATATTACTACACTCCCGTTCACTTAACTGGTCACCGAGAGGCGTTGATTCAAAAGTTGACACTTTAGGTCCCTCTATTGCGCAAACTTGCGTATCTCATCATTTAATAGCATTGAAGCCTCATCTAATCCATATTAGGCATTCTTGAAAGTATTATTAAAAATCACGATGATTTGGGTTCGCTAAAAGGTCATTCAGAGGTATAATTAAACATATTGACACTTTTAGTCCCTCTAACTTGCAAAGTTGCGCGTAACCTTACTTATGAACATGTTGACGCTTTTAACCCTTCATTGCACAAACTTTCAATTAATTCCGCAAACGGCTACACTCGATCGCCAAGTGGCTCATTTGTGAACATACATATCATGAGAGGTTATTTAGAAACTTATTTTAGGTATGCTAAGACTTCCAGTCCTTTCATAATCATAGTTTTCGGTTTTTTCGAAAAATTAGTCCCTTAAATTCAATGTTTGACTTCATTAGGGTTTATTACACGTGTCAATACATCATTCGACGTGATTTTACAAGGTGTTACAAGGTTGCTTCTCCATGCCCCGCATGGGTTCAACTTGATAATCCTCTTACTTCAGTTCTCCAGTTTGAACATGGCGAGTTGGATCAGGTAAGTTAGAGTCGATAGTGAGCTGCAAGGCTCGTGCACGTTCAAGTTTCAAAGTTGTAATCATCCTAAAGTTCCATCCAATGATGTCATTACACGTTTTAGCTCCCTTGAAACAACAGTACATGGGAGGCCCTTGTGATCGGTCTAAGTAGCGCATCTGGTACCATCCAAGTAATGCCTCCAACTTAAATCCAAGGACTACGGTTTCCACCGTAGGTTGTATGTCGTGCAGTTCCTCTTTGTAAGTCCATTACATAAGTCATCACTCTCTCGTGTTGCATCGATGTGTAACTGGGACTCTGATTCGAATCATCATGGTATACCACTGATTCATCTATACCTTCAGATAGAAACGATGCTCAGTGCATTGCAGAGTTGCGTTTCAAAAGCTGGAAGACGTCCTCCTGTTCTGTCTTCCACGAACACATCACCCTGATGTGTTAAAGAGATTAAAGCTGCGTGATCTTCAAAAATCCTGGGATGAATCTGCGATAGTATCTAGCGAGACCAAGAAATGTCGTACCCTCAAAGGGATCTTTGGTGTCGATCAGTTTCTAACAAAATGGGTCCTTGCGAGATCCACGGGTATTCCTACTTCGTTGTTTATATGACTAAAAATGTGTACTTCTCGAATCCTGAAGTCACACTGAGGTAGACTTCGCACGTAGATGCTCCTCCCCTAGAAGCTCTACGATGAAATACAAGCGCCGTTCATGGTGTTCCTTTCTCCTGGAAGTGATTCAAAACGTCATAGATAAACACGGTTGGCGAACCTGGCGAGATGGCGTTGGCACATACTACTCATGTGATCCCTAAGGCTGCTGGTGTGTTGGATGACTTTAAACAACGAGAACAGGAAAGCATAGTGGCCGTACTGTGCCTGTAACGCCGTGTTAGAAGTCATCCTCCCCTGGGTCTTCCATCAAGTGACAGTCTGATCTTAAGTCGGTTTCCGAATAGAAGCTTGATCATTGCAGCGGTTCAAGCAGGTTGTCAATGCGAGATAGAGGGTGACGGTCTATGTTTGCCACCTTGCGATAGTCTGTACACGTACGAAAGGACTCGTCCTTCATTTCCACAATAGGGCTCGAGCTCCCTAGGACGAGGAGCTAGATCACTAAAACTCCCACCCGGTAGTTCCTGAAGTTGATTAAACAGTTCTTGCAGCCCTCCTGGTGCAAGACGATGAGTAGCACGAGTAATCTAGGCTGTCTCTAACATGAGAGGAGTCACGAACAATTGATGGATCCTCGATCCCCTTTTCCTTAGCCTTAACATCAGTGACGAGTGCTAACATAGCGAGATAATCCCTCCGTAAACACTTCTGGGTTTTCATTGCTGATATGATGCTAACCTTTACACCACTCTGACACTTCAAAGTATAAAACGACACAAAATTTTCCTTCTCTCTGAGTATATCTACGCGATATCTAGATAATCAACTTACACAACTACTGCATCGAAACCATCAAGGATAGCAGAAGGAAAGTCTATGTCGAACACTTGTCCCTCAAGGTCGAGTTTGCATCCCAACAAACATACGGGGATTCAATTGTTTTGCCATCAGCCGATTCCCCAACAGGTTTGGTTCCGAGAAGCATCAAGGTTAAAATAGAACAGAGACGAAGCGATTTGTTACCAAGTACATGTTGGCCTCCATGTTGCTGTAATCCCGGTGTCTCCCACGCCACTCCTAAATGCCCTTCCATGAGCATCATGTCCGGTGTTGTTGTTTTGATTTAACAGCAGCCAATCCATGTCGTAGGCGCCTTCATTTCCATACTGTAGGCTAGGGTTACGAATACCTTGTTGTCGTTGTGACTACTGCTCCCAATGTCGTTGCTCGAAACGAATCCCTACGGTTCTTCACCATCCAAGTCCATCTTTTCACATCCTGAGCTACGTCCTAAAGCGTGACTAACTGTGTTGGCAGTTACACATTCCACATTGTAGTCGATTGTCATTACTTATGTCCCGATTGATTTGTAAGAGTTGATTCCCATGAGTCGCTGACAAGATTTACGGATTCGATTGAAACCAATTCGCTGGTGCTCGTTGCCGGTGCTGAGGTCGGCAAAGTACTACGCTCAATCCTCCGGTCCATCGATGTTGCTAATTGTTTGAGTAATACACGGTATGTTACGAGAGTGTTGCAGAAGTGATCGCACTTCGAGCTCCAAGGCGTGAATACATTAAGTTCCAACTAACGAAGAAAGGTGAAAAAGATATAGACCAATCATTGTCGTTGCATTATCCAAATCGGGGATGTTTGTACAAGCACCTATCATTCTACACAGTTCGCTGGCGTTCAGATGGGTGTTCAGGTAATACTCGATAGCGTCGAGATTCCAAAGGATCCATAGAGGAACGAAAAGTTCATGTTCGAGTAGGGGACAATCACTGCTATGACCCCTATAGGTTTGTTATGTTTCACATCGGTCAAATAACGGAACAGAACCCCTTTTCCACTTGCTAAGGCTCACTGGGACTCTCATGCACTCCGCATTATTATTATGTGTGCACCCACAATAATATTGTGATTTGCATGCTCATCTCAGCTCCTTTTAACTCATGTCAAACGGTTCCTCGAACTCGAGTAGCAAACAAACAGCATCACGAAGCGTAAGTCATGAAGGTTTAAGGAAATACCACCCTATCAGTCACATACCACATGCAAGTAGTACATGATTTCATATTGTTGTGCTAAACATGCAATCACATGCAATATCATATGTAAGTGTTCACTGGATATGCAGTACAATAAGTATACGAGAGATGAACCTTGCAATCTGGAGCTGAGTGTCGTGGTCGTATTCACGTTTTCAGAACTGTTCGGTTATAATCTGGTTTTACAAAAACGTTTTTCCCCTTTTAAAACCAAGTTCACTATAACCAATGGCTCTGATACCAATCGATCACACCCCCAAAATACCACGTGCAGAAACCCCCCGCGAGGCGTGTGACATACCAGGATCCAAGCCACCAATCACATTGAACTCATAATTATAATTAAATAAAACTTTCATTTATTATCATAAAGCATTACAAACGTTACATATCATTCATCGTATACAGCGGAAGCATAAATCATTTGTTAAGTGTTTAGTAAACCAAGAGTACATAAACCGTTAAGCTTGTTTTGAGATTCCATGTATCTCGACCCATGACCACTCCAGCCTCCCAGACAGCAAGTTCCAAATAATATAAGCATATAGACCTGCAAGGCATGTAACAACGAGTCAACAACAAAGTTGACCGAGTTCACAGTTGGGTGTTCGTTTTAAGTTGTTTCAAAAACATAGTTATTCTTTAGCTGGCTTACTTGCCATGGGGGTTACCCATAGTAGAAAATATGATTAACCAAATTCCTTCTTTCCCAAACCATAACCAGTGGGGGCTTCCCCATGTGAACCACTAGACCGTTAGCATATCGACTACTGACAAAAGTAAGTTGTGCCCTAAGTCAATGTCTATCATCATTGACTGTGTGCCATGATCCATTAGTACACGCCTGTCCTACCGGCACGGTGTGAGGTTTGTCAAACCTAATAGCGCTATTAACTAATGACCCGCTCGCCATCGGCCTCGGTGATTAAGTCGATATAAAAATGAGGGACTTAATGATAGAGTTTTGTCTAGTAAGTTTAAGGTTGTTGTCCTACCCAAGGAGGACGAACGTACGTATTTGTCACACCCCAACCAATGGCGGAAACAACTGGATGAGACAAAGTGTGAAGATTGCTAGAGACATCATAACGCTATTTGTGACAATATTTAATAACCCGATTTCATTTCATAATTCATTTGTCAACATTACAAGGAAATCAAATTACATCAAGTTCAAGGGAAATACAATACAACATAATCAAAAATTGATACAACGATTAAACCTAAACGTCTATATGTGTATCTAGGCATCAACGCTACTTCATTTCATAGCATCATCATCCTCAACCTGTAACATGTTTAAAATAAAGTTCAATGCAAAAGCAAAGGCGAGTATACAAGTTTAGTACATACGTATCAAAAGATAAGTTTATACAATTCCATGTGGCAAGCTCTTGATACGAGATAAACAATAAAATTGGCATGTGTCAAACATATCAAACCAATAATGAAACGGAAGATGCTCATGACATAACCACAAGTCTACGGGCGGGTATCCTATAGCGCTACATATATCATGGTTTGGCTCGTACAAAGTTAATGATAAGTCTAACACATAATGTCCTTAACCCAACTTTAAAGTATCAAGTAATCAAATAAGCATGCGTGTAATAGGAATGTTTATGTATTATGATAAAGTTTGTGTGTAAGTTTATAAACAACATGTTACACCCCAAAAAGTGGTAAACGAAAAAAAAGGGGTTCAAGTATACTCACAATATTTCATATGCTTTCCGATTATCCAATGTGACGAAGTTGATGAGGTTAGAAGGTTGAATGTGTAAGGGTTAAAGTTCAAGTATGTTTAGAGTCGAGATTCGGAATAAAACAACATGAAAGTATTATATCAACATAATCATCTTCAACACATAACCCTTGTATGACACTTGGTAACCACGAGGGTTATAATAATGTTTTCATGAGTTGAACACTCATAAGAATCATAACAAGGTTTTGGTCCTAGATGATGTCCTACTACTTTGACAAATGAACATGAATTCAACATCAAAGGTTCGAATGTACATAGATATTATTTAGGCTAGGTAGTATATATTAATAGGTCCTTAGTACAAGTATTTCAAGCATGAGGTAGTAGATTAAATCTTCATTTAGGTACCTCAAATGTGTCATAGAAGTCATGTAGGAGGTAGGAAGAACAAGCTCCCATTTAGGCACCTCTTATGTGTTCACCACTACACTTGGTGTAAAAACAACCAAGGAGGGTCTTGAACAATGTTAAGACAATAATAAGAACAACTATACTATGAGAAATCATCAAATCATGTAGGGATTCTATGTTGGATAACCCAAGTTGATCCATAATCACTCTTTCATCAAGCTTGAAGCTTGAACATGACTTGTGGGCTAAGAACCCTAATTAAAACAGAAAATATGTGAGGTTTACACCTCTGATTTCACATTTCTCAGCCTTGTTTTTAAGCCTAACCAACCATAAGATAGGTTGTAAGCATTAGGACATAGGTGTGAGATGAGTTAGACTCAAGTTTGATAAGTTTAAACAAGTTTTGAAAGAGTTTAAAACATAACAAAAAGTTTATGGACCTTTTTAGGGCAATTCCAGGTCTGATTTCTCCAAGGAGAGATCAAGGAATCAAGCCCAAAGATTATCCAAGCAATTAGGAAGAAGAATCAAGTGATTTGGTTGAGTTTTGAGCAAGTTATGCTCACTTTTGTAAAGGTGAATGAATCTGCCCGAATTTCTGATTTGCAAGAGTTTTGAGAGTGATTTAGGAGAGATTAGAGAGTTGTGAAAGTGTAAAATGGCTTATAGAGGGTGTGTATTTAAAGGGGAGAGAGTTAGGGTTGATTGGAGGTGTTTTAATGGTGATTAGAGGTGATTGGAGGTGAAGAAGTGTTGGGATTTCGTGCAAAATCGCGGAGATTTGAAGCTGCTGTCCCGCCAGACACCCTTACGGACCGTAAGGGTGGGAGGCTTACGGTCCGTAAGCCACAGGCAGAAAGCACAAAAATTTATTTATGATTCAAGTCCCATATTTTACAATGATTACGAAGAAAGAATGATTACAAGAACACAAGTTTTCCAAAAAAATAGAATTTCAAGCAATGGTTTCTAAATATAGTAAGTATGAAAACGCAGGGCGTTACAGTCTCCCCTCCTTTAGGAAATTTCATCCCGAAATTTATTCAAGAGGTAGACTTAAAGAGTTTTGGTAAAAGTTTGAGACTTGAAATTTTGAAACGTTTTGAAAAGTACGAAATTTTGGGAGAATAAAAAAAATAAGTTTGTAAAATGAATTGTCTGGCTAAAATGGTTTTGGGGCATAAGCATGGGTGAACGTGTATAGGTAAAACGATTTTGAATAGCTAAATTTGTTGTTTTACAAATGTGTAGTATTTACGAAGGAGGTCCTAATAAAATAGTTTCTAATCAATACGAGTGAGGTAGGTTGCATAGAAGGTTTTAAGGGTAGTGTAAACCACATGTAAAAATTGCTTTTTGAGTGGAACGAGAAAGTTTGGTACTTTAAATAAAGAATTAACGACCTACTTATATGTTTACCAGGAATAAGAATAGGAAGATGGTTTTAAAGGTAATGAGATAAGTTAGGAGGCGATTGTTTGAACAAGCTTGATTGTGAACGAGGTTCGTATGAAAGAAAAGGATAAAGGAGAATAATACGAGTATAGAACGAACGAATGATTCTTAAAGAGTGCAAGTATAAGAATAGCAAAAGTGTTGGATAGATGAACGCAGTGTGTTAAGGATGAAGTCTCATCGTGGATAATCAGATATAATGCGTTTGTGAGTTGTCTAAAGTTGTATCAGGTCTAAATAGGTCTGTAAAACACTGAATTTTTCATGACACGTTTTACGAAAGTTTGGTAACGTGGTGAAAATACTTATATTTAGGAAGTACCAGCGGCGTATCCACCATGTTTTGGCCACATTACGTCTGTTCCGTATTCGGTGCCATGTTACGTTCCTTGTCTTACCATACACAGTAGTACACTCTATGGTTCTCATACGCCTATCACGATAATCCTGTGTGCACCTGTGATTATATTGATCGTCGCATGATCCGCATAGCTTGTACTAGTTGTGTATGAATTTGGGTAGGTACACAAAAAGAAGAATAAGAATGTGTGTGTATAAGAATAAAGTATGTAAGCAAGTCCATGCTTAAGTATGTATAGGACCCACGTAAGCGAATCCCTCGGATTTCGCTCGCGTACGGGCACGAATGTATGAACCATGAATATGTATGAAAGATAAGTATGAGTATAAGTGTAAGTTATGAATACGCATGCGAATGTATGTATAAATATATGACGTATGAGTATGATATGAACATGAGTATAAGCATAAATGTATTGTCATGGTTATGAGTAAGAGTATGAACATAATGTCTATGAAAATGGGTATATGTGTGAGTACAAACATGAGTATAAGTAGGATGTATGATTGTAAGCATGAATATGAATATTAGTGTAAACGTGAGTGTAAGTATAATTCTAAGAATACGAATATGAATATAAATTTGAATATAAGTGTAACATATGAGTACAACGTAAAATGTATAAATCGCGACTATTAGTTTATGAGTTAATGACTTTATATATGGTATGAATTTAAATACGTATAAGATCAAGAGGTTTGAGTATAAAAGAAACAAAACTGAGTAGCACATGTGAAGTAGTCGTGAGGTATAAACTAGAACACGTGAAATGATGTGCATGTATAGTTGTTTGAGCATCGTTAAATTTTATCGAATCAAGATAGATTGGGTTTAGTTGGAGGGTAAAATATAGTTTGTACATGTAAAAGGGATATCAGTACTCATTGGTTAAGTGTAATGTATTTCGTGATGGATGGAAATGCTACTTTTTCTCTTAAAAATAGTTTACGTGAGTGTAGGAAAAGGGTTTTCGATAAAAAGCAAGTTCGTTTCATTTAAACAAGAAATTATGGATTTTGCGAAAATGAGGATCCTTAGAAAAGATTTTTAACAAAAGGACTTAGTGATCGTTAAAAGTTTAACAAATGATTTGTTGATGTTGAAAAGAGTATTTGGTAACATGATCATCTAACATCCATAAGATTCTATAAGCGTATGAGAAAGGTTGGTTTAATCTTCGATTGAGAATGAAAGTCTTTAGTTTCGTGATATCACATGAGTGCGTTTTAGTGATTACGTCGAATATGAAGTTCATGGGCAAGAGATTCATTGGACCGATTAAATTGACAGGTGGCATTTCGTAAGGTTTGGAAATTCGTGTAGTATAACGTTTAAGACATGATTAAGAATCTCGTGTATATGAGTTGAGTGAAAATAGATTGTAGGGTAGAAAGTACACTTGATGAAACAATGTATTTTGTATACGTATACGTATGTATTTTGAATAATGATAAATAATTTAGGTATAAAACATGATCGAGTTTGCATAATACGATATTTGGAATAGACGTTTTGGTAACGATCACCTAGGTAAGGGAATCACCCCTAACTCGTTGGTGAGGTCGTTTTTAAGAAAAGGGGAGTGGAGTTAATCATCAAGGTAACGAAATCACTCCTATCTCGATGATATGTCCCCACTCGTCGTTACAAGGAATACAAATTCAAATTATATGAAATTATGCATATGTATAAACGTATGGAAAGGATTTAATATATTGTGTGTGTGAGGAGTAAATATCGAAAGTAAATTCGAATTTGAAAGATTGCATCGTATAAAATAAATAGTAAAACACATGTTTGGTTAAAATTTGGGATGGTTCAAAAACGGAACTTTGACTAACCAAAGTGGTCGAAAAGTCTTTCGAATTTGATGAGCATGATTTGGCCTAATAGGTGGAATACTCTCGCCGACAAGTCGGTTAACGCTATTTACCCTTCCGGTTACTACATGTCCCAAATCAATCGAAATTTCGATACTTGGCGGGATTTATGAAAATTTCAAGGAGTGGAACTAGTCGACAAGGTGCGGGTCTCACCCCTAACTTGGCGATTTAGTATCCTAAGTGTGGTTGGTACTCGTCGGGTCAAAAGTTAATTTCGACACTTTGATGAGGGTCCACTAGAATTTGAAATTTGAATTTCTCCATCAAGGTGAGGATTTCACTCCTAACTTGATGGTGAATTTCGGGTAAAAAGAAAAATAGAAGGATTGAGAGTCATTCACCAAATTGTGGGTTTCACGCCTATTTTGGGAAGTCATCTCGTTTGTGTATTATGAGTGTTTTCGGATTTAGAAATACCGAGTAAAATGCATGAGGGAAGTGTATGTCAAAGGAATACGCAAACAAGTATAAACACGTAAGAGGGCATATCAAGAATGGTACATAAATAATGAAATGATAAATCAAGTATTAACACCTAGAGAAATATGTCAAAAATAACATGTAAAGGATCGAACAACGAAACAAGTATTAACACATAATAAGACAAGCATTAATGCATAAGAATAACATGTCGAATAATACCCACGAGTGATATACATGTTTTAAAGAGCATAAATAAGAAACAAATAAAGTATCATGTAGTAGTTCAAGCACAACATACGAATAATGCTCTAAAACTATAGACTAGGTAAAAGCATTCCTACTTTTCCTAATTCCCTATAGTTATGGCTCTGATACCAATCTGTCACACCCCAACCAATGGCGGAAACATCGGGATGAGACGAAGTGTGAAGATTGCTAGAGACATCATAACGCTATTTGTGACAATATTTAATAACCCGATTTCATTTCATAATTCATTTGTCAACATTACAAGGAAATCAAATAACATCAAGTTCAAGGGAAATACAATACAACATAATCAAAAATTGATACAACGATTAAACCTAAACGTCTATATGTGTATCTAGGCATCAACGCTACTTCATTTCATAGCATCATCATCCTCAACCTGTAACATGTTTAAAATAAAGTTCAATGCAAAAGCAAAGGCGAGTATACAAGTTTAGTACATACGTATCAAAAGATAAGTTTATACAATTCCATGTGGTAAGCTCTTGATACGAGATAAACAATAAAATTGGCATGTGTCAAACATATCAAACCAATAATGAAACAGAAGATGCTCATGACATAACCACAAGTCTACGGGCGGGTCGTTAATCCTATAGCGCTACATATGTCATGGTTTGTCTCGTACGAAGTTAATGATAAGTCTAACACATAATGTCCTCAACCCAAGTTTAAAGTATCAAGTAATCAAATAAGCATGCGTGTAATAGGAATGTTTATGTATGATAATAAAGTTTGTGTGTAAGTTTATAAACAACATGTTACACCCCAAAAAGTGGTAAACGAAAAAAAAGCGGTTCAAGTATACTCACAATATTGCATATGCTTTCCGATTATCCAATGTGACGAAGCTGATGGGTTAGAAGGTTGAATGTGTAAGGGTTAAAGTTCAAGTATGTTTAGAGTCGAGATTCGGAATAAAACAACATGAAAGTATTATATCAACATAATCATCTTCAACACATAACACTTGTATGACACTTGGTAACCACGAGGGTTATAATAATGATTTCATGAGTTGAACAGTCATAAGAGTCATAACAAGGTTTAGGTCCTAGATGATGTCCTACTACTTTGACAAATGAACATGAATTCAACATCAAAGGTTCGAATGTACATAGATATTATTTAGGCTAGGTAGTATATATTAATAGGTCCTTAGTACAAGTATTTCAAGCATGAGTTAGAAGATTAAATCTTCATTTAGGTACCTCAAATGTGTCATAGAAGTCATGTAGGAGGTAGGAAGAACAAGCTCACATTTAGGCACCTCTTATGTGTTCACCACTACACTTGGTGTAAAAACAACCAAGGAGGGTCTTGAACAATGTTAAGACAATAATAAGAACAACTATACTATGAGAAATCATCAAATCATGTGGGGATTCTATGTTGGATAACCCAAGTTGATCCATAATCACTCACTCATCAAGCTTGAAGCTTGAACATGACTTGTGGGCTAAGAACCCTAATTAAAATAGAAAATATGTGAGGTTTACACCTCTGATTTCACATTTCTCAGCCTTGTTTTTAAGCCTAACCAACCATAAGATAGGTTGTAAGCATTAGGACATAGGTGTGAGATGAGTTAGACTCAAGTTTGATAAGTTTAAACAAGTTTTGAAAGAGTTTAAAACATAATAGAAAGTTTATGGACCTTTTTAGGGCAATTCCAGGTCTGATTTCTCCAAGGAGAGATCAAGGAATCGAGCCCAAAGATTATCCAAGCAATTAGGAAGAAGAATCAAGTGATTTGGTTGAGTTTTGAGCAAGTTATGCTCACTTTTGTAAAGGTGAATGAATCTGCCCGAATTTCTGATTTGCAAGAGTTTTGAGAGTGATTTAGGAGAGATTAGAGAGTTGTGAAAGTGTAAAATGGCTTGGAGAGGGTGTGTATTTATAGGGGAGAGAGTTAGGGTTGATTGGAGGTGTTTTAATGGTGATTAGAGGTGATTGGAGGTGAAGAAGTGTTTGGATTTCGTGCAAAATCGCGGAGATTTGAAGCTGCTGTCCCGCCAGACACCCTTACGGACCGTAAGGGTGGGAGGCTTACGGTTCGTAAGCCACAGGCAGAAAGCACAAAAATTTATTTTATGTTTTATTGATTTCTAACTTGTCCAAAAGTTGTCAATTATGGGTTTTATTGTTAAATCAAGGTACTTAAGCATATAAAACATGTTCTAAAGGTTACATAAGTGTAAAAATGAATATGATTAAGCATAAGACTCGTATGTATGTATGTATTGTACAAAGTGTGTATGTCACGTATTAGTAGAGTTATCATACGTTTGCAAGTATTACGAATATGTGTCGTTTGTTTCACAAGTTAAACATGTGAATATGTAAGAAGTATGTATAACTCAAGTTTTATTTATGATTCAAGTCCCGTATTTTACAATGATTACGATGAAAGAATGATTACAAGAACACAAGTTTTCCAAAAAAAAAATAGAATTTCAAGCAATGGTTTCTAAATATAGTAAGTATGAAAACGCAGGGCGTTACAGTATTCTACCCAAGGAAAATACGCAGGATTAACATTGGCATCCTACCCATGGAGGATGGCGGTACATATCCTACCCAAGGAGGATATGTAGGTTCCGTTTTAGTTCTTTAACCCATTCCCAACCACCAGGAATCCCATGCCTTAGAAAGAGTGTGAACTCACCTTGGTTTGTTCGGTATGATTAGTTGTACGATCCAATTCAACCAACCAATCCTAACATGGTTACTATCAACAGTCAGTTTCTTAAACACTTAATGCCAGCCATAACACATATCACATAAGTAGCATTCACATATCATTGATCACATTATAACATTTCATCATGAAATCTAACAGTATTATATGTCATAGAATTACATAGTAGATGTTGCATCCTACTATACAGTTTGCATGCATGTCCAGTTATGAAGTATGCAACTCCGTTTAATATGTCTGAAAGGTAAATGTGTGTACACGGCCCCAAACAGCCCAGCCCATCCATTAACCATCCATTTTCTAACTAAAGTTCGTTGTGTGCTCGTTGTGTGCTATGATAGTCGACGAAACATCAAATTCTATTTGAATATTCATGGCGAAACCCTCATGCGACGAAATGCCATGTTTCGTCGGTGATGTGTCGACGAAAGGTCAAAGGGTTTTGTCGACCAGTATTACGTCGGGAAGTGGGGTTTCGCCACTGCATCCACTATTTCATCGCTGCAACCCTAATATTCGTAGTCCCCATAAACCGAGTAAAAAAAATCTCTATCACATGCAAACATGTAATGCCGCCATTATCAAGGAAATGATCAAATAAATTATCACACAAAACCTCACATGGACCCTAATCATTATCCCATAGTTCAAAGCACCATTACCATTATCAAAATACACAACAATGGCTGACATCTGTTATTGTTCCCATGTTATTATTGGACCGATTTAAGGTAGTGGGCTGCAAGTTTATCCACACGATGCATGTCACAAATATTCATAATCAATCAACCAGTTACCATTCTATTTAAATAGATTAGTTAGGCTTATTATCAAAACAACAATCACTGACATCCTATGTTTAATTCAGACCAAACAGTGGGTTATATTTCCAGATCTGAGTATTCAGTTTGTCAATTGATTCGCTAGTACATTATTAATGACTCTGATCAAAATCGTGCTTGATCAACATGATCACATGGTCACTACACAGCTTTGATCAACATTCAAATAATCCTAATGCTATATTTCGTGCATAGCCAACACCATAACCATCGAAATAACAGATCAAACATAATATGCTACCAATCAAACATAACCGATTACTAACCGATTCCTAGATGGAGTAAAGGCGTCTGGTGCAAGAGAACTCCAATCAATCGGATCATGCTTCAAGAGCCGAACCCAAGTAAATATTAATAAGGACCAACCCAATATCAAAATACCCTGTTTGATGAATTATCGGCCCACCATACCAATACAAATATTAACAGATTTTTATCACAGTTCTCATCATCAAGAAAATCATGTAATCAATTTAATCTGATCATGACCATGAAATTTTTATCATACAACTTCTTATCCCATATTAAAACACGATCAGCAAGCATGTCCTCAGCCAACATCATAAACAATTTCGATTAACACTCTATTTCAATTAATTCAGTTAATTCGTATCAAGCCACAAATAATCATAAACAAACATAGCTATCAATCAAATCGTTCACATATGCATGAGATCTTATATGCCTAATCTGTACGTATCACAATCAAGTAGTTGACAATTAGGCAAACATGAACTAAATCTTACTAACCGGAAGTCTTGGTTGATCAAGATGATATTGCGAATGGGGGGTTTCTCCTGTTGCCGTTGAACTCTAAGGAGGGGTAGGGTTTGTATGTTGATATGGTGAGTTCACGTAATACCTAATATAATACCAACAGTCTAAAGTGGGCCGGTGGTCATAGTATAACATCTAATAATATATCAAGAAAACAAAGTGGGCCGGAATCGATATTAACATGCACAGTACACAGTGTAGCGGGCCGAGATCAAATTAAATAAGTGGTGCATCGGGCCGAGGTCAAATTAAAACAAATGTGTAGCGGGCTCGGGTGACTCATGCTGTGAGCTGATACGTTGTCGGGCTTTAAAGTGTGAAGACGCGGCCCAGTTGATATGCGGCCCAAATTTCAAAACTTTACTTAAAAGCTATTGTACCAATCAGTTTAACAAGGTTATACGAACAGAAAGTTTTAACATAATAGAGGAAGATAATGAAAAGTAAAGATCAAAAGATGGAACGCTACCGACCTTGAAAGTTTGGGTTGTCACCTAATCCCCAACTTGAAAGAAATTTCGTCCTGAAATTTAGCACGTAGTTACTGAGGAAGCTACTTAGGTTGCGTGGTTTCCTGGTTTTCCTGGGGTGTCACATAGAAAACCGTGAAAATCAAGTAGAAATGCATGATTTTAATCCGGAGGAAATACCTAGGGTACAAGCACCAAACCCCTTAGACCCAAATTACGACCCCTGGTGGGATGACGTTAGGGACTATGTGCAACGTTACCCGATACATGAAGACACACCCATGCCAAATATAGGAGCCTACCCAGGTTTGGATCCCTTAGATCCCTATTACCACGATGTATTCATTAGGGAAATTTTAGAAAATCCTTACCAATTCCAGGCACCTACACCTCCATACCAGGAACCCGCACCCCAGATTCCAAACCCAGTCCTAGAACCTGCACCCCCAATGAGTGTAGAAAACGTACAAGAACTTAGGATATTTGGTGAGGAAATTTTAGAAAGTAGTGAACGGATGAGACAGGTGGGAGAGCGACTCGTTTAGAAATATGACGAGCGCAATATGGATTTTTGGATGAATCCATATCCATGAATGTGATGGTGGAACGGTAGTAATATTAATAATAATAAAATAATATAATATGTGTGTATGTGTATGAAAAAAAAACTACGGATGCCTATTACTAGTAGCGTAACTTTAAATTCCAGTCGGTATTGTAATTTTAATTTCAGTACTTGTGTGTAATAGATGCAGAGTATATGAATATAGTAAGTCGCAATGATCGACACTCTTGACCAAATTGCGTGTCATGTGATTGGCTATATTAAATATTATTTTGTGATATTAATACGTGGTAAATGTTTAAAATTCAGATGGCCGACGAAGGAAGTCAAGGAAATCTGAATAACGATAACCAGAGTAACATTAACTTGGTTAATGAGAATCCGAGCATCAATAACAATGGAAACCAAATGGATAATAGTGCCATCCAACACATAGTGGCACAAGGAATTATAGATGCAATGCCATTTATTCTTCAAACGGTTAAGGATGCTGATAATAAAAGTAAACATAGCAGTAAGCGACCAACTGAACCAGAACACAGCGTGAACAATGGACCCATACTTCAAATGCCCATTCCCAAGAAAAGAAGAACCATGCCTTATGGTTGTTCTTACAAAGAATTCTGGTCCTACAAACCAATAGAATTCTCGGGCAATGAAGGACCCATTGCAACTCTACGCTGGATAGAAAAGACTGAGGCTGTTTTAAAAATAAGCAAGTGTGCTGAAGAAGACAAAATAATGTTTGCTTCTAACCTGTTTAAGAACTCAGCCTTAGAATGGTGGAACACTATCCTCCAATCAAGAGGAAGTGATAAGGTATACAACATGGAATAGGAAGAATTTAAAAATACGGTAGAAAGGAAATTTTGCCCTCCCAATGAAAAGGAACAGATAGCAAATAAGTTTCTAAACTTAAGAATGACCGGGGTAGATAGTAAGGGTTATACTACCACTTTCTTTGAATATGCTAGAATAGTACCAACCCTTGCATCACCAGAGCCGGTATTAATCTCCCGTTATATCTGGGGATTAATTGGAGAAATTAGACATGTAGTCAAGGCAGCTAGACCTCAAACTATAGAAGAAGCTATAGAACTAGCTAATACCTTGACAGATGAGTTAATCCGTACTAGAGAAGAAAATCAGAGGAGAAACCTAGCCCAAAGACTTACCCAGGAATTTCGATCTGGAAATTCCAACCGTGGGAAAAATGTAGGTTCCACATCTGCACCTTATTGCAAGTATTGCAAAGGGAAGCATTCTGGAAGATGCTCCATATATTGCAATTTCTGCAAAATATCAGGACACAAGGAAGAAGACTGCAAGAGGAAGGCCAACAACAGAATATGCTATAACTGTGGGGAACAAGGCCACATCAAGCCGAACTGTCCAAAATTGGCTCCAGCTACGAACAACAAGAACACTAAAAATGCTAGAGCATTCGTTCTTACTGCAGATGAAGCCAAGATGATTCCAGACGTGATAGCCGGTATGTTTTTAGTTAATGATGTTTTTGCTAAAGTATTATTTGACTCTGGTGCAAACCAAAGTTTTATTAATACTTCGTTTTGCAAACTCCTTAATCAATCATTAACTAAACTCCCACAAGAATGTCTAGTAGAGACAGCGAATGGAGAAACAATTAGGATTTCTAAAATCTTGCAGGAAGCAAGAATATAATTTTTAAACCAAAAGTTTATGGCAAATCTGTACCCCATGAATCTGGTAGGATTTGATGTCGTTTTAGGAATGGATTGGTTAATAGCCAATAAAGCCAGTATTTTATGTGATCAAAAGTCTATTCAAGTAAATTCACCAAAGGGTGAAAAGATCACAATTAAAGGAGATAAGCCTTCTAGATCCACAAAATTTATCTATGTGATAAAAACTGCAAGCTATATAAGAAAAGGATCTATAGTGTATTTGATTTCCATAATCACTAACACTAAAGGAAAAGAACTAAAAGATATTCCAGTAGTGTCTCAGTTTTCAGATGTATTTCCGAAAGAATTACCAGGACTACCGCCGGACAGAGAAGTTGAATTCAGAATTCATCTACTACCAGGAACAACACCAATTGCTAAAGCACCTTACCGTTTGGCATCCGCAGAAATGCAAGAACTGAAGAAACAATTAGATGAATTGCTGGAAAAAGGATTCATACAGTCGAGTTCGTCACCATGGGGAGCGCCAATACTATTTGTTAAAAAGAAGGACTGATCAATGCGTATGTGCATTGATTACCGTGAATTGAACAAAGTCACAATTAAGAATCGGTACCCATTACCGAGAATCGATGATCTGTTCGATCAACTACAAGGAGCTCGATTTTTCTCTAAAATCGATTTAAGATCAGGATATCATCAATTAAAGGTACAAGAAGAGGATATTCCTAAGACCGCATTTAGAACAAGGTATGGTCATTATGAATTTACTGTCATGCCATTTGGTCTAACCAATACCCCAGCCGCATTTGTGGACATGATAAACCGAATATGTAAGCCATATTTGGATAAATTCATAATTGTCTTTATAGATGACATTCTAATTTACTCTAGAAATAAAGAGGATCATGCAAAGCATTTGCACGCACTTTTAAGTATATTAAGAAAGGAAAAACTTTATGCTAAGTTTTCTAAGTGCGAGTTTTGGTTAGAACAAGTGCAGTTTCTTGGACACTTAGTAAACCATGAAGGAATTCATGTAGATCCCACAAAGATCGAGACGATTACCAAATGGAAAACCCCTTAGTCACCAACTGAGGTTAGAAGTTTCTTAGGATTGGCCGGTTATTATAGAAGATTCATTCGATATTTTTCTAGAATAGCCATTCCTTTAACTAAGTTAACCTGTAAATCCATTAAGTTTGAATGGGGACCAAAGCAAGAAGAAGCTTTTAGAATTCTTAAGCATAAATTAACTCATGCACCCATATTAGCGTTACCAGAAGGAACTGAAGATTTTATAGTCTATTGTGACGCTTCTAAGTTAGGTTATGGATATGTGTTGATGCAACGCCAAAAGGTTATAGCTTATGCATCCAGACAACTTAAGAATCATGAAGAGAATTATTCAACCCATGATCTAGAATTAGGAGCAATAATTTTTGCTTTGAAAATTTGGAGACATTATCTTTATGGTAGTAAGTTTACCATATGCACATATCATAAAAGTTTAAGGTATGTTTTCGGGCAAAAAGAATTGAATATGAGACAAAGACGCTGGATGGAGATGCTTAGTGATTATGATTGTGATAATAAGTATCATGAAGGAAAAGCAAACGTAGTGGCAGATGCTTTAAGCCGAAAGTATCATGAAAAGCCAAAAAGGGTACGTTCTCTTAAATTAAATCTACAAGTAGATTTAAATGATCAAATTAGAAAAGCACAAGAATCAGTAATCAAGGATGATACTGAAAAACTAAAGGGTATGATTAAGGAATTAGAACAAGGAACAGATGGAATTTGGAGATTCCATAAAAAGGGAATGTGGATACCTAAATTAGGAAACCTACGTCATCGTATATTAGAAGAAGTCCATAAGTCTAAGTATACGATGCATCCTGGAAATGATAAAATGTATCAAGATTTAAGAAAGAATTTTTGGTGGATAGGAATGAAAAAGGACATAGCAACCTATGTTTCTAAATGTCTAACCTGTTCACAAGTTAAAGCTGAACATCAGAAACCCTCAGGATTACTGCAACAGTTAGAAATGCCAGTGTGGAAATGGGAATTGATAACAATGGATTTTATCACCAAATTACCTAAAACAAGGAAAGGTAATGATACAATCTGGGTGATTGTAGATAGGCTAACCAAGTCAGCTCATTTCCTACCAATGAAAGAAACTTTCAGTATGAAACAGTTAGCTAAATTATTTGTAAATGAAATAGTTTCTTTACTTGGAATTCCTTTATCAATTGTTTCTGATAGAGATAGCCATTTTACCTCTCATTTTTGGTCAAGTTTCCAAAAAGCCATGGGAACCAAGTTGAATCTAAGCATAACTTATCATCCTCAAACAGACGGACAAAGCGAAATGACAATTCAGACGATGGAAGACATGCTTAGAGCTTGTGTAATTGATTTTGGAGGTAATTGGGACGATCACTTACCTTTAATAGAATTTTCTTATAATAATAGTTATCACACAAGTATCAATGCTGCACCATTCGAAGCACTTTATGGATGAAAGTGCCGAACCCCAGTCTGTTGGGCAGAAATTGGGGAAAAGCAACAATCTGGACCTGAGATAGTGCAAGAAACAACTGATAAGATCATTCAAGTCAAGGAACGACTGAAAATAGCACGAGATCGACAGAAGAGCTATGCTGATAACCGACGCAAACCATTGGAATTTCAAGTAGGAGATAAAGTCTTGTTAAAAGTCTCTCCTTGGAAAGGAGTGGTAAGATTCATCAAAAGAGGAAAGCTAAGTCCCAGGTATATTAGACCTTTTGAGATTATTAGAAGAATAGGATTTGCAGCCTATCAGCTACAATTTCCAGAGGAAATGGCAGGAATACATGATGTATTTCATGTATCAAATCTCAAGAAATGCTTAGCTGATGAATCTCTGATGATACCTCTTAAAGATATAGAGGTAAATGAACAACTCAAGTTTGTAGAAAGGCCTCTACAGATTGAAGACAGGAAAGTTAAAAATCTCAAGCACAAGAGATTAGTTCTGGTCAAAGTGAAATGGAACTCCAAAAGAGGACCTGAGTATACATGGGAGCTTGAATCAGAAATGCAAAGGAAATATCCACACTTGTTCTAGTAGATCTCGAGGACGAGCTCTAAAACAAGGTGGGGAGGATATAACAACTCTAAACCGACACCCTCGAATTATTTTCCGACACCCTAATATATTTTAAAGTATCCTAATATGTCCAAAAATACACCCCATACATGAAAACGGGCCCCGAATACCTTAAATATTATTAAATTTAATTAAAAATCTGATTTTTTGGGTTGAGTCGGGCCGCGTATGCCCCACCCCAACCCTTACGCGGGCCGCGAGAGGCCAAGAATGTGGTGCAGCCTGGTGCGGTCACGTTGCCCAACACCTGGCAAGCCTAGTCGATGACCCAGACAAGCTACGCCGTTGACCGGGTTTGACGCGGGCTGTGTAGGCCCTTGCCTACCCTTACACGGGCCGCGTAGAAGTTGAAAACATGCCCTATAAGTAGTGGCCATCGGATCTTCAGTCTGCTCGTTCAAATTCGAAATCTTTCTCTTAATTCTGAATAATAGGCATAATATACGGGTATTATACCCCCCTAAATAGCGAAGTTCTGCTCCGTTGTAAGTATCATAACTCCTGGATACGTATTAGATACACTGCCCGATTGATCTAGGGTTCCGTAACGGCTGTCGTGGTTCTGGCCGACGTAGTCGTTGGAATGCCGTCTCGGGGAGGGTATTACTAATGTTAAAGTGGGTTATTATACTAACACACGTGCATTTGTGTAAATTATAGATTATCACCAGGAAACCCTTACGGAAAATCTAAGACAGCAATGTGAGTAATCTCCTTTTTGTAAACTGTTTTTACAAAACCTTAACTATTTTACAATGCAATTTAGCAGTGATTGAGTCTTTGTAATTCTACGATTACTGCCGGTATGTTGGGGTTTTGTATACAAAATGTGAGTAACGTTACCGTTGGACGAAGAGTTAGCCAATGTGTAATATGACCCACCAGTCCGGATTGACAGTACTGAATGAGTAATTGGGTAGATTTAAACATTGTAATCGCCCTCAATACTGTTTAAATTAAATTAATATTTCTTGATTAAACTGGGATTCACTCACAAGTATTTCCCACTGACAAATGTTTTTAAAACGCGTTTCAGGTAACACAATGTGAAAGCCAATTAGAAGCCAACTGGATAGCACTGAAGGCTTGGAAAAGTGGCTATAAAAGTTACCTAAATAAAGAAGGCGTTTTAATTCAATAAAATGGGATTTATTCCTATAAATCAGTTTGTAATGAAAACTTGGGTTTTATCCCAATGTGTGTATTTCTATAAAATGTGGTGTTTTACTCTGATAAAATATTTCCTAACTACGGTCCTGATGTAATTTCCGCTGCCAAATTAATAAACACCAATACCACCGAAACTGAGTTCGCGGCCGCCCGTTCCCGGGACAGATAGGGGGCGGGGGTTGCGACAAAATCCCGCCTAAAACAACCGCCAAAAAACATCTCATATATACAACATCTCAGACCTTCCATTAAAACATACAAAACCCCAAACGCCATATTTAATATATACCATTCGTCTTAGAAACGCCAAAAAACCTGAACATCAAATATCCTCTAAAAAAAGTTTATTTGAAATTCAGTTTGGTTGTCGGTAAGGTTTCGCTCAATGTAATGGACAAAATCCTTAAGTGAGGATATTGTCCATTTCATTGAGTAAAATCTTATTGACTCTATCCTCAACTTCCATCCAATTTATAACGCCAAAACATACAAAAACATTATTGAGTTTTGTTCTCAATGCAGTTTAGCTGTATGGGGTGGACAACATTGTTAGACATCTTTCTTAACTGAGTATTAACAATGTTGTCCATCTCATATAGCAAAACATTATTGATTTTAGCATGATCAAATTTAGAGGTTTAAGGTACTTTTATTTAGTGGTGTTCTTTTTCTCGGTAAAACGCCAAAAAGTTAAAACATCAAACATCATTCCTTGGATATTCAATATTGTTCTACGCCAAGTTTCGCTGAATGGATTGTTAGTTGAAGGGTGTAACTCAATAACATTTTGCTGCATGAGATGGGCAAATCTTCAAGAAAAAGAGGCTGATTTCAGACTTTGTGCTTCCACACGGCGACAAAAAAGCTACTTCAAAAACAAAAAAAAAAAAAACAAAATGAATCAAATGAAAGTTGATTTTATTATAGCCAGTGAAGATGTTTCAAAAGAAGAAAGAGACTGGTGACAGTGAAGATTTGGAAGATCAATTGTTTATATTTTTTTTAATTTTCTTTTTCAATTGATTGTTATATAATTACAACGCCATATATAATAAAAACGCCACACAGACAAATGCTTGTGAAAACGCCATCATGCCATAAAACGCACCAAAACTCCCAAACTATAATAAAATTACTTGGGACAAGTATTATAAAAAACCCAAAAAAAAAATCAAACTTGAAAAGGTAACTAGAAATAGTAACTACAAAACAGTACAACTGAAGCGACGGAAACTTTATTATATTAAAATCTAAAATGCCAAACTTGAAAGATGGGACGTGTTACAGAATTCAGATATAAAGCTTATCAAAAACAGTAATTACAAACAGTAACTGAAACGATGAATACTTTATTATAATAATACACCGCCTAACCTACACGCCAAAGACATCCTATAAAATGATACCTCTCAGCAACTTCCATTTGATCACACCAAAAAAACAAACGCCAAAATTACTAAATACCACTCACTGTAAAATGCCAAAAATTTAAAAAAATCAAAGATGGCTAACATGCTTTCTTGGATATTCAGTATTGTTCTTCGTGAAGTGTCACTGAATGGATTGTTAGGTGAGGGGAGTAACTCAGTAAGATTTTGCTGTATGAAATGAACAAATCTTCAAGAAAAAGATACTGATGACAGTCATATGTCATTTTGTGTTCTTTGTTCTTGAAGAAAGCTTGGATGAGGAGAAGATATCAATGACACTGAAGAGTGGGATGATTATAAAGATGAAGATCAAGTTGAAGAGCAAAACAAAAAACCCACTTACACGTCATCGATCTATGTCCCCAAACATCCACAAAATCCACTTCAAACAAACAAAATAATTAGACTGATGGGTCCGATAAGTTTTACATAAAACACCATATATTTGATGACAGTTCTTGTAGTATTAAAGAAGAGAGAGACTGATGACAGTGAATATCGTGAAGAGAGATCCGATAAGGATTTTTAATTTATTTTTTTCGCTTCTATTTTTTTCCCCAATGGTTGTAATATAATTTTCCGATTGTAAAACGCCAAGATACCACAAACACCAAAATGTATATAAAAAATAATAGAACAATGGGCCATCTTGTCTAAAACGCCTTTGAATCTAAGAACTAACAATGGGGCATCATCATAAAAAGTCATGGCCATACTTAGTATGGATGAAGCCATTCAGAGATATATTCTGACCCTTGCGGTTCCGATGGCCTACGATTTGGAAACGCCATAAACGCCATAGACACCAAAATATTAATACACTGAAACCATTAAAACGCCATGTAATTATTGAATTTGGTTAACGCCAAAAAATCTTAACGCCAAAAATGAAGCAATATTGTGAAAAGCGGAATTGAAAAAAGGGGAAGATAAAATGACAAAAAAGCCCATACGCCCTAATTATATCGCACTCCACGTGTTGGATCAGGATGCGTTCTCACTGTTCTCACACTTTTGGGCGTTTTCTCCTGATCCGGTACCTATATATATGTATATATATGTATATGTATGTATATATATGTATAGTGGAGGGTTCAAATGAGAAGAAAAATTTTGTAAGAATAAAAAGAATAAGTTTTAAACCAATAGAAATGCTCAATTTTACTTCATTTAATATGTGTATTTAATATTATTAATAAGGGCATATAGGTAAATTTCTAATTGTAATTAATTAGCTAACTAATTAAATTTGTAACTCACTTTTAAATATACTCTTTCAAGATAAAATAATTTAGGGTGAAGGACAATTTTCAACATGTGTAGGATAAATTCTTAAATGTGTATGATTGATTTAGATATGTGTAGGGTAAATTTCAGTAAGTGTAAGATATATGTAGGATAAATTTTGAAATGTGTAGGATAAAATATTTTTTACTTTATTAATGAGAGATAACATAATTAATGTAAGGAGTTAGAAACTATTTAATGTTTTACCATTATGCCATTTCTTCTTTTCTTCTCACATAAAATTTCTTCTCAAATGAACCTTCCCCTATATGTGTGTGTGTGTATATATATATATATATATATAGGGTGGGGTTTCTCTACAAAGTGTGTTTTGTCTAGAAAGTGTAAGAAGTGATTATGGCCATTAGATTAGGTAATTGATGGATGATATTAAATGAGTGGCAAAATTGTAATATTTTTTTTAATTAAATTGATTGATTTATTGAATTAAGGGTATAAAAGTAAATTTTGTATGCCTTAAATTTAGGAATCACATGCAACTTCCCCCCATCTTTTTAAATCATCAATAACTTTTTTATACATAATTTGTTTTTTTAAATTATACCAAAATAATGAGCGTTTTTTATCTTTAATATGAGTACCATATTGCTACATATCTAAAAAATTACCATTCAAGTAATTCAGACACTAGTGTGTTTTATATAGGGTATGCGTGTTTTATATTGTGTATTTCACTTGTGTGTTTTATATTGTGCATTTTAGACACTATTGTGTTTTATGAGTGAGATGTATGTTTAATTATGAAAACTGGTATAACACAATGTGAAGAAATCAGAAACAGATAAAACACAACGTCAAGAAATAATGAACGTGTTTTATGTTTCGAAATATGTGGGGGATGTGTTTAATTGTGAAAATTGATATAACACGGCGTGAGGAAACCGTAAGATGATAAAACACAATGTTAAGAATAGATGAATTTGTTTTATGTTTCGAACTTCGGGTAAATTAATCGTTGATACGAATGATGTAACCGCCAATTTTGAATAGTTAATAGACATAAGTTTCCATAAAAAATAGCCTTTTATTGTTATGATATAAAATCTTCCATAAATTGTTGTAATTATTCAATTACCTTAATGCCCTTTAGTAAAATAACACTAGATGTCACATGTCACAAGGAGATTGCTTCCTACACTTTGTAGGAAAAGTAGGCTTTGTAGCTAACTCCTACCATATATATATATATATATAGAAACTGATTCAGGAGAGAACTGTGAAAAGTATGAGAACGGATCCTGGCCCAACACGTGGCAGGGGGCGCTAATTGTTATGCGGGGGTACGATTGTCCTTTTATACGTTCCCTCCTTATTCGCGTTATAAATCTCTTTCAAATTAAAACTCCAAAGATTTATTGTTAGCTGTTACCTCCTTTGCAAGCTTTCTCAGATCTATGGTGTTTAACGTGGATTCAGTTCGACACAGTAAAATTCGTTGGCGTTTTCTTTTTTTGTTCCAGCAAATCATGCAACAGATATGGCGTTTTGTTCTTTTATCATTGTTTCATTGTTTTTTTTTTTTTTTGTATTAGTATTTTTATAATGTGTTGTATGATTTTCAATAGCATTATTCAATTATGCAATTTAATCGCGTTTTAATTGGTATTTAAACAATTATTAAGAACTGACAATTGGAGTTTTCAATATTAATTTTAATTGTTGTTTACGTTCTAGTATATTTCTTATCTTTTTACGATCATTGGCATTTTACATCTATTTGATTAGTTTTGAATTTTATTTAGTAGTATTTGTGAACATCAGTTATTACTATTTTGTTAATTTGTGTAAACATCAGTTTTGTTAATTATGATGTTTTCATTATGATGTTATATTTTGTTAATTATTTATGTTGTTATGTGTTTTTAATTATTCATCTCATGGCTTTTTTATCATGTCATTTTTAAATTATGTGTTTATTATGTCTTGTTTATTATTCAATTAATGGCATTTTAATATATAATGTTATTATGAGACATCACTGTGTTTTTCTGATTTTCCTGTTCCTCACTGTGTTTTCTCAAACGAAGATTCTTCCTCGAGTAAAAGGCTTTGCCCCAAAACTGGATTACCATTTATCATTTCTGACATCAGTGAAGAAATAAAGCCCATAATGGACATGGTATTCTCAAGCCTCGATGATTGTTATTCAATGTATGTTAAGTTTGCCAAGGAGTGTGGGTTTTCAGTCAGGAAAGGGACTACAAAGACAAACTCTAAAGGTGTCTTACATATTAAGTATTATTTGTGTATGAGATCTCGGTTATACAAGGACAAGAAGGTTGATAAGTTGGACCCCAATCAAAAGGAGCGAGTAGTGCGATCCAACTTTTCAAAGAGGACCGATTGTGGTGCACTGTTATGTGTATTTTTTGAGGCTGGATCATGGAAGGTGTATAAGTTTGTCGAGGAGCACAATCATGATCTTGTTGAACGTCCTGATAAGAATTTTCTTCCAACTGAACGACACCACACTCAGCTCTAGAAGCATGTTATACACGGCATGTCTAAGCTGAATTTGGGTCCCGTCATGGCGTTTAATGTTATGAAGACTTGTTTTGGCGGTTTTGAAGACGTGGGTGCAAGTAAAGTTGAATTTAAGAACTATAAGAGTCAAGTTAACTTGTTTATAGAGGAATATGACGCCGACATGGTTGTGAGACATTTGAATGAAAAAAAACATTCCCAGCCTAATTTCTCGTATGATTACTTCATAGACGAAGAGAATCGTTTGAAGTGACTTTTTTGGTGTGACGATCAAGCCAAACGTAATTACCACGTGTTTGGTGATGTGATTTCGTTTGACGCCACGTATCGTTCCAACAAGTAATATTTTATAATTCAACTTCTTCTGTTTTTGGCGTTTTATTAGTTTACATGCAATGGCGTTTTATTAGTTTACATGCAATGGCGTTTTAGTATTGTTTCAGTTCTCATGGTGTTTTCATATGCAGATACTCTATGGTGTTTGTACCGTTCACTGGTATAGACAATCATCACTGCAATGTCACATTTGGTGCAGCATTATTGGCGTCGGAAACTGCTGATACGTATATTTGGTTGTTGAGAGTTTTTCTAAAAGCTGTTGGTTATCAACTGTGACACTCTAGGTTTTCCCGAGCAAATATCTTGTATTAGCATTATGTGTATATACGTTATTAAATGATAGTGCGTGTTATCTCGATGATTTTATGTGATCCTTGTGCTAAGTGTGATGAATATTATATATATGTATGTATATTATATATATGTATGTATATTATATATATGTATGTATGTATAAATATATATTAGAGTAGAAGTGAGCCGAGACCACGAAGCCCAACTCGAGACCACCCGGTCTCGAGTGAACAATGAACATTTGGGCCGGTTGGGCCATGCCACTCGGAACCAAAGGTGCCGGCCTTGAAACGGGTATAAAAACCCAAAACCCTCACCACACTCTCCTTTACAATCTCATTCATTTCACCCTCACAACTCTCACACTCTCTACCTCTCACTAAAACCCTAAAACCCTAGCAAACCAAGATCACCTCCTCACCCTCTCCCCTCTCTCGGATCCAACCGAAACATCAAGGCTCTCGGATTTCTAGCTAGAGATCAACACTTGGAGCTTGGTTTATCAATTTCTTGTACTCCTACTTCTAACCGGTTAGTATACATATGTTTTAGTTGTTTTGCTTGATTGGTTAAATGATGAATGAAAGATGAACCTTTGTGCTTAGAATGTTTGATGATGAAAGTGATTGTTTGATAATATGTTACGGCTAGGAGTTGATGATAAGTGCTTACCATGTTCTTAGCTAGAAATGTTACTAATAATGATGATTCATGTGTTAAAAGTGTTAATGAAAATGTGATATTGTATTTGAATGATGAATGTTGATGATGATGATTACCATCCGATTTATGATGTTAAAATAGGGCAATATTGGGTTTAATGATAGTGTCTCATGATTCTTGTTCATAAAATCTCATGATATAAGTTATAGATGTATTTTTGAATCTAGGAATGCATGAACCGATGTATATGAGTAATATGAACATATGAAGAACAAGTTTGAAGGTGATGTGAATATTCAAAATGCTTGTTTTGATCTGATTATGTTATGATTTAGACAATAAAACATGTTTGTGATTTCTCATTGGATAGTACAAAATTTCATGAAATCAAAATGCTATTGGCTAGTACATAGGACAGGTTCTAGAAGGATTCAGGTGCACGTAACAGTGGTTGCGAGTCGGAAACCCTGGTTGCGAGTCGGAAACCCTGGTTGCGACTCGAGACCAAAACGTGATTCGTCGAGATCTCCCGGTTGCGACTCGCAAGCAGCACATGATGAACCGAAACCGAGGTTGCGAGTCGAAATCCCTGGTTGCGACTCGAAACCAAAGCGTGATGAACCGAAACCGAAGTTGCGAGTCGGAACCCTTGGTTGCGACTCGAAACCGTGCATTCTCGAGTCGAAACCGCCCTTGTCTCGGCTGGGCTGCCTAAGTGTTATTGGGCCAAAAGCTTGTTGGACTATCTGCATGTATATCTGTTACTGTTTGAATGCATGCATGATTAAGTGTGTCTATACGTGTTTGCTATACGTGATTACTTGTACCCCAACTTGACCTATATCTGGTAACCATGCTAGGACGTGGTGACCAACGTGATTGACCGGGTATTTAATCTACCGAGCAACCCAAGGTGAGTTCACAACCTAAAGCATGTATTCCCGGTGGTTTGGGAAACGGAACTAAAAACAACACTATCCCCTTATGAGGGATACAACTTACTTTTCTTCCCTTGTTATTGGGAACCTTTTAGTTAATTACTGTTTATACGGATTGCAACAAACGGCACTAAACGAAACTCTATCACTTAAAGTCCCTACTACATAATACCGATTAGTCGCCGGGGCCAGGCGAACGGGTTATTAGTTGATAGCGCTATTTAGGTCTTACCAACCTCACACCGTGCCAAGGTATGGGATCGGTCGTGAACTAATGTACTCAGGCATCCGTCAATGATGATAGAACATTGACATCGGGGCACTCTGCGGATACGCAACGGTCACCTAGTGTTCGGTATTGGAAACACAGTTTAGTCGCTAACGTTTGGGGTAGCTCCCCATGGCATGTATAAACGGTTAAATTAACTGGTGAAACAAGTTTTTGGTAATTAAAACTGGACAACTAGTGAACTCACTCAGCATTATTGTTGACACCTTACTGCATGCTTTGCAGGTAACCAGTGACTGAGGAGCTGCTGCTTGGGGATGTGTAGTGTTCGTCAAAACCCGTGTGTTGGGTTTTACTTATCTTGAACCATGAACTATCTTTTAAAACTATTTGGTTTATGCTTCCGCTGTTTTGTTTAAACTTACTAACGAACTTAAACTACGACGTTGCTAACTACTTTAGATAGCAATTACCTTACTATTAACCAATGCTTAGTATAATTGGTGACTGGATCCTGGTCGGTCACGCCCTCAAGCGGACGGTACTCCGCAGGTGGAATTTGGGGGTGTGACAGATTGGTATCAGAGCCATTGGTTATAGTGAACTTGGTTTTAAAAAGGGGAAAAATCTTTTTGAGAAAAACCAGACTATAACCCGTGACTCGTGACGACACTACACTCCAAGTGCAAGGCTCGACTTATCTGACCTCATAGCTCGGACCCATGTTTACTTGCTTGATTTGTCTTATGCTTTCTGCTCTGCTATACGTACTAGTTTGCCTAAGTAGATAGATATGCCTTTCCTCTTCTATCTCATTCTCGCTATATTACGACATCACACTCATACTATGTTTTCTGGCTATGAAGACAATGAGTGGACGCGGACGAGGAAACGTCAACATGACTCAGGCTCAGTTCACCAACCTACTCAACACGGTGGCTGCGGCTTTCGCAGCTCACCCTGGAGGTCAGCATGCGCCTGTGCAACCACGTGTTTGTACTTTCAAGACTTTCATGGATTGTAAGCCTCTTCCTTTCAATGGCACTGAGGGTGCCATAGGTCTTCTTCACTGGATCGAGAAGGTCGAAGCTGTTTTCGCTGTCTGCGAATGTCCCCCAGCTAATTGGGTAAAGTTTGCCACTGGTACTCTTGAGGGTAGTGCGCTTTCGTGGTGGAAGGCGCAAATTCAAATGCTTGGTTTGGAGACTGCTAATGCCACTGCATGGGAAGATTTCAAGGATATGATCAAGGAAGAGTACTGTCACAGGGATGACATTCACAAACTCGAGAACGAGTACTATGCGCTCAAGATGGTTGGATCAGAGATCGAGACCTACACCAAGCAGTCCAACGACTATGCTGCACTTTGCCCAAACATGTCCCGACCTATGTATCGAAGGATCGAATTGTACATCAAAGGCTTGGTCCCAGAAATCAGAAGTCATGTGACCTCAGCCAACCTCAATACTATACAGCCCGTGGTTCGCCTTGCTCACAAACTCACCAATCAGGCTGTGGAAGAGGGCAAGCTGCCCAAGAGGATCAGTGCTACTACTGGCACTTCTAGCGATAATAAACGAAAGTGGGATGGAAGTCAGGGAAAGGATGCTAACCCCACTCAGGCCCCAGTTCAACAAAGGAAGACTGAGAACAACAAAGGTCCTCAGCAACAGGGTGGCTATCGAGGAAACCACCCTAAGTGTAACAAATGTAACCGACATCACAGTGGGCCATGTGGAAAAGGTCAATGTCAGCGATGCAACAAGATGGGGCATGAAGCCAAAGACTGCCGAAGCCAGTTCCCCGCTAGGCAGAATTAGCAACAACCACAGCAACAGCAGCAACAAGGAAACAACCGTGGATGCTTTAAGTGTGGAGCAACGGGGCACTTGCGAAAGGATTGCCCTGAACTGAATCAAAACAACAACAATCAAGGTGCTGGGAACAATAACAACAATGCTGGGAATGGTGCTAGAGGAAAAGCTTTTGTGATTGGAGCTGGGGAAGCAAGGAATGTCCCCAACGTTGTGGCGGGTAAGTTCCTACTAAATGATCGTTATGTTTCCGTACTATTTGATTCCGGAGCAGATGCTAGTTATGTATCCCTACGTATTAGAAAGAAACTTAAGCTCACTCTTACGCCGCTAAGCTCTAAGCACACCGTTGAAATAGCTAATGGTAGAAACCTCGAGGCCTCACACATAATTCGCGACTGCAAATTAGAGTTGTCTGGTCAGACCTTCTGTATCGATCTCTTCCCCATCATTCTTGGAAGCTTCGACGTCATCATTGGTATGGATTGGTTATCCAAACATCGAGCTGAAATCCTCTGCCAAGAGAAAGCTATTCGTATTCCCCGTCCCCCTGGCAAACCTCTTATAGTTCAAGGCGACAAGAGCGGAGAAGTCACGGGCATCATTTCATTCTTGAAGGCCCAGAAGTGTCTACGAAAAGGGCACACCGCTATCTTAGCACTCGTTGCCGACACACAGAAAATGGAAAACAGGATTGAAGATTTTCCAGTTGTACGTGACTATCCCGAGGTATTCCCGGAAGAACTACCTGGACTCCCTCCTCACCGTCAGGTCGAATTTCAAATCGAGCTAGCTCCCGGAGCAGCGCCTATAGCTCGTGCACCTTATCGATTAGCCCCCGCGGAGCTCAAGGAGCTTTCTACTCAACTACAAGAACTTTTGGACAAAGGTTTTATCCGTCCTAGTTCATCACCCTGGGGAGCCCCAGTGCTCTTCGTCAAAAAGAAAGATGGCTCATAACGAATGTGCATTGACTACCGCGAACTTAACAAGGTTACCATCAAGAACCGTTATCCACTTCCCCGTATCGACGACTTGTTCGACCAGCTGCAAGGGTCGAGCTATTATTCCAAGATCGATCTGCGATCGGGTTATCACCAGCTGAGAGTCCGCGATGAGGACATCTCTAAGACTGCTTTCAGAACCCGCTATGGTCACTACGAATTCCTTGTTATGCCTTTCGGAATGACCAACGCACCTGCGATCTTCATGGATCTCATGAACCGAGTATGCAAACCCTACCTCGACAAGTTCGTAATTGTGTTTATTGACGACATTTTAATCTACTCGAAGAGCCAAGAGGAGCATGAACGACACCTGCGTCTTATTCTCGAACTCCTTCGCAATGAGCAACTGTACGCCAAATTCTCGAAATGTGATTTCTGGCTTAGAGAAGTCCATTTCCTTGGGCACATCGTCAATCAGGAAGGGATTCATGTCGACCCCGCTAAGATTGAGTCCATTAAGAATTGGCCTGTACCTAAGACTCCGACCGAAGTTCGCCAATTCTTGGGATTGGCAGGATACTATCGAAGATTTATCAAGGGATTCTCTAAGATCGCTCAACCACTTACGACCCTCACTCAGAAGGGTGTTGCTTACAAGTGGAGCGATGCTCAGGAATCTGCCTTCCAGGAACTAAAGAAAAATCTTTGTAGTGCTCCTATTCTTTCCTTACCTGAAGGTACCGACGACTTTGTTGTTTACTGCGATGCTTCTATTCAAGGGCTTGGATGCGTGTTAATGCAACGCGAGAAGGTTATTGCTTACGCTTCGCGACAACTCAAGATCCACGAACGGAACTACACGACGCATGATTTAGAATTTGGAGCTGTGGTCTTCGCGCTCAAGCTTTGGAGACACTACTTGTACGGCACCAAGTGCACGATTTACACTGATCACAAGAGTCTCCAGCACATAATGGAACAAAAGGAGTTGAATATGCGGCAACGCCGATGGGTCGAACTCCTAAATGACTACGAGTGTGCAATTAAATATCATCCAGGCAAGGCTAATGTGGTAGCCGATGCCCTCAGTAGAAAGGAGACCAAACCCAAGCGTGTTCGTGCCTTACAGCTCACTATCCACTCGAACCTCCCTAATCAAATACGGAATGCTCAGGTTGAAGCATTGAAAGCCGAGAACATCAGGGCTGAGTCCCTACGAGGATCGAGACAACGATTGGAACAAAAAGAAGACGATGCTTACTACGTAGCCGGACGCATATGGGTTCCGCTTTATGGAAATTTACGTGACCTTGTGATGGATGAAGCTCATAAGTCCCGTTACTCAGTACATCCGGGTTCGGATAAGATGTACCACGACTTGAGAACTACCTATTGGTGGCCTGGTATGAAAGCCCACATAGCAACCTATGTCAGAAAATGTTTAACTTGTGCAAGAGTCAAGGCTGAGTATCAGAAACCATCAGGTCTACTCCAACAGCCAGAGATCCCGCAATGGAAATGGGAGCAGATTTCCATGGATTTTGTTACTGGCCTGCCTAGGTCTCAACGCGGAAATGACACCATTTGGGTAATAGTGGATCGCTTAACTAAGTCTGCACACTTTTTGGCTATCAAAGAAACAGACAAGTTCTCTACCCTAGCAGAGGTATACTTAAAAGAAGTGGTTTCGAAGCACGGAGTGCCTACCTCTATTATTTCTGATCGAGATGCACGTTTTACTTCTGAATTGTGGCAAGCTATGCACAAATCTTTTGGCTCGCGTTTAGACATGAGCACCGCTTATCATCCGCAAACGGATGGGCAGTCTGAACGCACCATCCAAATACGGAATGCTCAGGTTGAAGCATTGAAAGCCGAGAACATCAGGGCTGAGTCCCTACGAGGATCGAGACAACGATTGGAACAAAAAGAAGACGATGCTTACTACGTAGCCGGACGCATATGGGTTCCGCTTTATGGAAATTTACGTGACCTTGTGATGGATGAAGCTCATAAGTCCCGTTACTCAGTACATCCGGGTTCGGATAAGATGTACCACGACTTGAGAACTACCTATTGGTGGCCTGGTATGAAAGCCCACATAGCAACCTATGTCAGAAAATGTTTAACTTGTGCAAGAGTCAAGGCTGAGTATCAGAAACCATCAGGTCTACTCCAACAGCCAGAGATCCCGCAATGGAAATGGGAGCAGATTTCCATGGATTTTGTTACTGGCCTGCCTAGGTCTCAACGCGGAAATGACACCATTTGGGTAATAGTGGATCGCTTAACTAAGTCTGCACACTTTTTGGCTATCAAAGAAACAGACAAGTTCTCTACCCTAGCAGAGGTATACTTAAAAGAAGTGGTTTCGAAGCACGGAGTGCCTACCTCTATTATTTCTGATCGACATGCACGTTTTACTTCTGAATTGTGGCAAGCTATGCACAAATCTTTTGGCTCGCGTTTAGACATGAGCACCGCTTATCATCCGCAAACGGATGGGCAGTCTGAACGCACCATCCAAACCCTCGAAGACATGCTTAGGGCATGTGTGATTGATTTTGGCAAGAATTGGGAGAAGCACCTACCGTTAGTGGAATTCTCCTACAACAACAGCTACCACACCAGCATTCAGGCGGCACCCTTTGAGGCATTGTACGGTCGTAAATGTCGATCACCTCTCTGCTGGGCGGAGGTTGGTGACAGTCAGATCACAGGCCCGGAAGATGTAGTTGACACCACAGAAAAGATTGCCCAGATTAGGCAACGCATGGCGGCAGCTCGTGACCGTCAAAAGCACTACGCTGATAAAGATAGGAAACCGCTAGAGTTCCAGGTTGGTGAACGGGCTCTACTTAAGGTCTCACCCTGGAAGGGTGTGGTTCGTTTTGGAAAACGGGGCAAGCTTAATCCAAGATATGTCGGACCCTTTGAAGTAACCGAAAAGATCAGTACGGCCGCTTATAGATTGAATCTGCCTGAAGAACTGAGTGCTGTGCACAACGTCTTCCACGTGTCTAATCTGAAGAAGTGTCTATCAGATGAAACACTCATCATTCCTTTCAAGGAACTCACTATTGACGAACGGCTACACTTTACTGAGGAACCGGTTGAGATCACGGATCGTGAGATCAAAACCCTCAAACGTAGCCAGATACCTCTCGTGCGAGTTCGTTGGAACTCACGCCGTGGCCCAGAATTTACCTGGGAGCGGGAAGACCAGATGAAGCGCAAATATCCCCAGTTGTTCCCTAATGAAACTCCCAGCACTGAAGCCATAACCGAATTTCGGGACGAAATTCCAAATTAACGGGGGGATGATGTGACACCCCGTTGAAACGTTCTCACTTACACTAGCTTGACAGTGACTGCCTTAACTTTCGGGACGAAAGTTCCTAAAACTTGGGGATAATGTGACACTCTAGGTTTTCCCGAGCAAATATCTTGTATTAGCATTATGTGTATATACGTTATTAAATGATAGTGCGTGTTATCTCGATGATTTTATGTGATCCTTGTGCTAAGTGTGATGAATATTATATATATGTATGTATATTATATATATGTATGTATATTATATATATGTATGTATGTATAAATATATATTAGAGTAGAAGTGAGCCGAGACCACGAAGCCCAACTCGAGACCACCCGGTCTCGAGTGAACAATGAACATTTGGGCCGGTTGGGCCATGCCACTCGGAACCAAAGGTGCCGGCCTTGAAACGGGTATAAAAACCCAAAACCCTCACCACACTCTCCTTTACACTCTCATTCATTTCACCCTCACAACTCTCACACTCTCTACCTCTCACTAAAACCCTAAAACCCTAGCAAACCAAGATCACCTCCTCACCCTCTCCCCTCTCTCGGATCCAACCGAAACATCAAGGCTCTCGGATTTCTAGCTAGAGATCAACACTTGGAGCTTGGTTTATCAATTTCTTGTACTCCTACTTCTAACCGGTTAGTATACATATGTTTTAGTTGTTTTGCTTGATTGGTTAAATGATGAATGAAAGATGAACCTTTGTGCTTAGAATGTTTGATGATGAAAGTGATTGTTTGATAATATGTTACGGCTAGGAGTTGATGATAAGTGCTTACCATGTTCTTAGCTAGAAATGTTACTAATAATGATGATTCATGTGTTAAAAGTGTTAATGAAAATGTGATATTGTATTTGAATGATGAATGTTGATGATGATGATTACCATCCGATTTATGATGTTAAAATAGGGCAATATTGGGTTTAATGATAGTGTCTCATGATTCTTGTTCATAAAATCTCATGATATAAGTTATAGATGTATTTTTGAATCTAGGAATGCATGAACCGATGTATATGAGTAATATGAACATATGAAGAACAAGTTTGAAGGTGATGTGAATATTCAAAATGCTTGTTTTGATCTGATTATGTTATGATTTAGACAATAAAACATGTTTGTGATTTCTCATTGGATAGTACAAAATTTCATGAAATCAAAATGCTATTGGCTAGTACATAGGACAGGTTCTAGAAGGATTCAGGTGCACGTAACAGTGGTTGCGAGTCGGAAACCCTGGTTGCGAGTCGGAAACCCTGGTTGCGACTCGAGACCAAAACGTGATTCGTCGAGATCTCCCGGTTGCGACTCGCAAGCAGCACATGATGAACCGAAACCGAGGTTGCGAGTCGAAATCCCTGGTTGCGACTCGAAACCAAAGCGTGATGAACCGAAACCGAAGTTGCGAGTCGGAACCCTTGGTTGCGACTCGAAACCGTGCATTCTCGAGTCGAAACCGCCCTTGTCTCGGCTGGGCTGCCTAAGTGTTATTGGGCCAAAAGCTTGTTGGACTATCTGCATGTATATCTGTTACTGTTTGAATGCATGCATGATTAAGTGTGTCTATACGTGTTTGCTATACGTGATTACTTGTACCCCAACTTGACCTATATATGGTAACCATGCTAGGACGTGGTGACCAACGTGATTGACCGGGTATTTAATCTACCGAGCAACCCAAGGTGAGTTCACAACCTAAAGCATGTATTCCCGGTGGTTTGGGAAACGGAACTAAAAACAACACTATCCCCTTATGAGGGATACAACTTACTTTTCTTCCCTTGTTATTGGGAACCTTTTAGTTAATTACTGTTTATACGGATTGCAACAAACGGCACTAAACGAAACTCTATCACTTAAAGTCCCTACTACATAATACCGATTAGTCGCCGGGGCCAGGCGAACGGGTTATTAGTTGATAGCGCTATTTAGGTCTTACCAACCTCACACCGTGCCAAGGTATGGGATCGGTCGTGAACTAATGTACTCAGGCATCCGTCAATGATGATAGAACATTGACATCGGGGCACTCTGCGGATACGCAACGGTCACCTAGTGTTCGGTATTGGAAACACAGTTTAGTCGCTAACTTTTGGGGTAGCTCCCCATGGCATGTATAAACGGATAAATTAACTGGTGAAACAAGTTTTTGGTAATTAAAACTGGACAACTAGTGAACTCACTCAGCATTATTGTTGACACCTTACTGCATGCTTTGCAGGTAACCAGTGACTGAGGAGCTGCTGCTTGGGGATGTGTAGTGTTCGTCAAAACCCGTGTGTTGGGTTTTACTTATCTTGAACCATGAACTATCTTTTAAAACTATTTGGTTTATGCTTCCGCTGTTTTGTTTAAACTTACTATCGAACCTAAACTACGACGTTGCTAACTACTTTAGATAGCAATTACCTTACTATTAACCAATGCTTAGTATAATTGGTGGCTGGATCCTGGTCGGTCACGCCCTCAAGCGGACGGTACTCCGCAGGTGGAATTTGGGGGTGTGACATCAACCAAAAGTTGTTGTCACTGACCAAGATCCAGCAATGAAGAAAGCTATTTCTGTTGTATTTGTTGACACGAGGCATCGGTTATGCATGTGGCATGTGATGCATAAACTTTCTCTGAAGGTTGTTATGCTTTTTTTTTTTTACCTTTGGCGTTTTAGGATACACCGCGTTTTAAAATACATGGCGTTCTTTACCTTGTTAGTGTTTTTAAATTAAGTTTTGTCTTTGTGTTTTTTTATGCATGGCATTTTCGTGTTATACATAGGTTGGTGTTAGGATATGCATGTCACACCCCGAATTCCACGTATCACCGGTGGGCCCGGTAGGGAGTATCATGACGTAGTTGATATCATCATAGTCAAACAACACAATATATAAATGCACAGCGGAAGCAAAAGATGAATATATTACAATCCGAAAATAAAGTAATATCAAGTATTACAACGGAAAGTAAAGGATCCACAGGCGGATCTTAAAACATAAATATTGTTCAACAGACTTTAGACGCCTAGAACTTGCATGATTCCTTATTAACGTCCTGAGCAGCTCCCAGCCTATTACGTACTTGTACCTGTCACTTAGACTTTTGAAAATACGTCAGTTTTCACTGGTAAATACACTCAACCGACTCATTTGAAAATGTCTGTGAAAATTGGTTTAGGTGCTCAAGGCACGAAGATATTTTGACACTTTGATTAAAATGCACAAGGCAAAATTAACCTTTTTTATACTTGTGACAAACTATATCTCATGTTATCAGTTTTACATAACTTGCTCTACATACGGGGCCCGGTTCTACGCCGGTTCATGATTAACCGACACACCACTATTCCCTTATTGGGAATCCCTTATTGGGTATAATTAATTAATAAACATATGGCATCTGTCAAGTGTATGCCTACACCCCGTGCTTAGGTCATGGCCATTGCATTTAATGAGTCAAGGATATCCAGGACACGGTCGCATTAATCCCCAATGTTTCAGTCAAGCAATATGAATTAAAACAGGTTATTTAGATTTCCCGACTTATTGGTCTTTGAATCCCATACCTGACCATGCGGTATTTATATTACCGTATCCCAAGCCCGTAATAGGGAAAATAAGTTAAGAGTATTTACCTGAGCTAGCTCCTGTCTTAAATAGCAAGATTTATAATAACTCAGCCGTATTCACTTAAGTAAGCGTAGGTACAATTTACCGGAAGGCTCTAGTCTGGAATGATGGTATAAATAACCAATTAGACTGCTAACGGGTCTTTAATTAAGCCTAAGCTTAGACCGGTTAGTTTTAAGAAAGATACGGTTCAAACGCATGATAAAGCGAAGACCGGTTTAGAATGTGGTTTTGACCCGGCAAGCTTGTATGCTTGTTTAATATGGGTAACTTAAACACATTCTGGATTTTGAGACAAAACTGATATGGTTTGACCCGTTTCGGCTAATATATGCGAACTAGTCACATAGCCGAACCGTACGCGCAAGAGGCGTAACGGAAATCATAAGGGTCCTAACCAGGTTTCCTAAGTTAATATGTCTCGAATATGTTGTGATATCAGTAGGATACCTTCCATTATGCCCAAAACGATTTAAACACAAACTATGCCCCGTATGGGTAGTTTGGTCATTTAAAAGATTATAAAAGAGTTTAAGTATTTACCTGAGTTACAGGTCTGATATAATCAGCAAAAATACTTATTTTACTAAGTTATAACAGTAGGGTAAAAATATATATGTGAAATTTATCAATTATAACCAAACTATGCACCGTAGGGGCATTTTGGTAATTTCACATAAGCCGAAAAGCTTACAACTGAAGTCTGAGTTTAACGACTTTTTTTTACTGTTAAAATATTATAATTTACCTAAAATATCAGTAGGTATCAACCCTTGTATGTTTAAAATAGTTTTAGTACATACTATGCGTTAAAAACGCTTAATAAGGCGATTAGAAGCCATTTCCGGGTTCGATACATAAGGCTTATATTTTTATTATTCCAGAAGGCTTAAAATAATTTATTTATCATTTAAGATCAGTAGCAAAAGGTTTGGAGTCGATTAGATATGTAAAACTCATTTTTTGGCCCGTGAGGGCAAAACCGACAATTACCGGATTAAGCCTATGACTATAAGTTATGTTCAGCCTAAAATTAATTAAAAATCTTCAAAAATCCCAAAATAATATATTACATCAGTGGGTAAAGAGTTTGATATCAAAAAGTATGTTTAAATAGGCTATATGCTAATTATGTCGTTTAATTAACATAAAGCTTTCAATTTACGCTAAAGAGCATAACTCTCAAACTATACCTCAAACTGATGTCAAGCTTTGGGTACATGTTTATATATCAGTAAATAAGGTTTCTACTCTTTTACATTTTCAAAAATCACATTTTACGATGAAAAGGGCATAATGGTCAACATATAGACAATTAACGGAATCATGCATATTAATTGGTTAACTAATGAACCATGGTGTATAATCACAGAGGAGTTCTCGGATTGCTTGTAATCTCATTTGGAAGCTCATTCATCGATCCTTCATACCCTCACACCTCGGAATCTAGCCGGTTAGTGTTTTAATGTGTACTAGGTGTTATGTGTGCTTGATGAATGAGATACATGCTTAGTTTAGAGGTCTCTTTGCATGATTTTGTATAATTTGGTGAGTTAAAAATGATTAAATGATGTAGGTGCTTGATTTCTAAATAATGCTTATGGTTAGGAAGAATAGGGTGATTTATGAATATCATGCTAGCTTGACATATGAGTAATAGATGAATGTATGAATATTGTGCTAGCATGTTCTTGGATGATGCTGAGTTATAGGCTGAAATTGTGTATAGGAATGGGTCAAAATGATTGTTAGGGAAAAATGGTGTTAGGCATGTTCATACTGATTTAAAGGAATGAAACCTTGATGTATGTTAAGATGTTTTATTAAGATGATGAAAAAACCAAATGAAGAACAACATGAATGTCATGAAAATATTTGAATTGTGTTTTGATCTGTTTTGTATTAAGATTAGACAAGAAAACATGTTAGTGAAATGGTATTGGACAGTACAAACAATCACGATTTCGAAATTCTATTGGATAGTACAATGTATGCAGATGTTCTAGAATCAGCAGGTGATGGGAGTCGAGACCCCTGGTCTCGACTCGAGACCATCGAACTACAACTCGAGACCGCAGTGATTGCGACTCGAGACCACATAGTGACAACTCGAGACAGACTTCAGGGACTCGAGACCATCAAGGTCTCGACTCGAGACCCCATGATCTCGACTCGAGACTGGATTTGAGACCTCTGAGGTTACGACTCATGCCAACACTACTCGAGACCAGAAGTCCATGACTCGAGACCTCCTGGTTGCGACTCGAGACCGCCAGTCCTCGAGCCGAGACCACCTGGTCTCGACTGGGCTGTTTGTTTTCGTTATTGGGCCCAAGTGTATTAACTGTTCATGCTTGTTACTGTTTAAGTGGGCTATGTGTTAACTGTTGCTGTTAAAGAATTTAGATAGGCCCAATAACTTAGAGGATGAATATATGTCATGCATGCTATGTGTTAGATACGTATAAGATAAACGTGATTACTTGTACCCAACCTGACCTATACCGGTAACCATGCTAGGGCGTGGTGACCAGCGTGCGTGACCAAGTAAACTAATCTGCCGAGCAACCCAAGGTGAGTTCACAACTCTTAAAGCATGCGTTCCCGGTGGTTTGGGAAACGGAAACTCGAACAACGCTATCCCCCTCGTAAGGGATACAAACCTACTTTTCTTCCCTTGAATGGGACTCTTAGTTAATTACTGTTTATACGGAATGCAACGAGCAACACTAAACGAAACTCTATCACTCAAGTCCCTACTACTTAATACCGATTAGTCGTCGGTGCCAGGCGAACGGGTTATTAGTTGATAGCGCTATTTAGGTCATACCAGCCTCACACCGTGCCTATAGAGGATCGGTCGTGAACTAATGTACACTGGCAAGCCGTCAATGACGATAGAACATTGACAAACGGGGCACCGCGGAAACGTACCGTCACCTAGTATTCGGTATTGGAAAAACAGTTTAGTCGCTAACTTATGGGGTAGCTCCCCATGGCATGTATAAACGGATAAATTAACTGGTAAAACAAGTTTTTGGTAATTAAAAACTGGACAACTCGTGAACTCGCTAACATTTTTGTTGATACCCTACTGCATGCTTTGCAGGTACCCAGTGACTCAGGAGCTTGCTACTTGGGGATGTGTAGTGGTCGTCTAGCCCGTGTGTTGTGTAACCTTTGTGCTTGTAATCTTTATGAACAGTTCAATTATCAATAAAACAATGTTATTTGATCCCAATGTTTGTTTGGTTGTGTTTTACATTTTTCATGTTTTGACTTTTGTCCAATTTTAAACTCTATATCGCTTTCTAGAGAGTTATACGCAAACTGGTGCGTAAACGTAATCAGTTTAATGCAAAAAATACTCCGGAACATCAACATATACTTAACATACCTTAAATAACCTTTACATAACTTAGAAATAAGTTTTGAAGGCTTTGGTATGGCAAAAACAAGTTAAATCGCCTACAGGGACTAAATTTGACAAACTGCGAAAGTATGCCAATTTGAAATATAACAGACATTCTGGAACATGACCATAAGTTAAACATACCATAAATATCCTTTACATAGCTTAGAAATAGGCTTTGAGGGGTTCGGGGTGCTAAAATAAACTTTCTGGTCATTCAGGGACTAAAAGCGTCAAAAAGTGCATAAGTTTGCATTTTCACGCATAACTTACGTTCTGACTACATCCGGACATCCAAAAATTTATGTAAGCACTAAAAAATTTTATTTTAGTGTTTGGCATAAGAAAAATCCATTCGTCGCGTCATTTGGATCGTTTTTCGCGCTTATGCGCATTCCGTCGTAATTAAGCGAACATCGCGGTTGTACGGCCAAACGAATCGACATCCGAGATATTTTTTAGCACATTTTAAGTTCCCTATACTTTAACTTCATTTTAGAGCTTTGAAATGGGGTTAACGGGCCTTAAACATGTCGGAAATGACTTAAATGCATGACAGGGACCAAAAGTGTAATTCTGTGAAAGAAGGTCCTTGCGCACCTCAACACTCTGAGTGTTACGGTGCGCAAGTAGTCCCCAGACAACAGAAACTTGCAGAAACATTGCATCTGGTCCCTTTCACTTGTGGACATGGTATTGGGCAATACTAGGGGCTCAAATGGTTTTCAAAAACCAGAGTCTTGAGGTGGAGGGTTGAGATTTGATCACGGTTTCCAAGAAACGATCTTAACGGCTCTCCGAAAACTATAAATACCCCCCCCCCCATGCCATTGCAAAACCCACTTGATTTCTTGAAATTTCTCTAAGTTGGAGTGAAAACACTTCATACCTGAGAATATTTGAGAGATCAAAGCTTTCGGGGACCCTTTGTAAGTGTTCCTTCGTTCTTTTATTGCTTTTCGAGTCCGAAAGTCAAACTTTGTTTGACTTTCTGCATTGACCAGTTTACGGTCAATGCGAAGTTCATTTGAACTTTATAACGTGAGCGTAATCACGATGATCATAGTCCCTAGTGACTATACCTACTGATTACCACGTTATCTTGGCTCAGTGACGAGTCGTAGTTTCGGCCAAAATGCGTGTTATTGCGTATTTTGTAACCAAACTACTCTTAGGTATCAAAACCGTTTGTTTTGATACCAAACTTGTTTTCTAACTTAGTTATGCATGTTTCAACATGCTTAGCTCGTCACTTTTAGTTTTGTGCTTGTCTAGGGTCGTAAGGGTAAGCGATCTAATCAATCGCTTATGCTTTCGAAGCCGACCCATTTGGTCGATCATTAGGATCCGACCAAATACATTAGGTGACCACAGTATATAGGGAATAACCTTCCGAGGTTATACCTTATGGTCGCTTCGTTAAGTAGTTGTATGATAGGTAGTTTATATGCCTTAGGTAAATTACCAAAATACCCTTTTCATGTGTAATTGGTAATTAAGCATATGTAACCTAAACTTTCGTCACTTAACTGATTATGTAACATAATTAAACATTTTAGGCATATAATACTTGTCATAGGACTAGTTAGGCGAACGCGTTTGACGCGAATGACGCGTTAAAGTAGCATAAGCTACCTAAACGGGTCGTAATGGGTCGTAAGCACTTAGGTTAGGTTTCATTTAGTATGTAGGCCTTGTTAAACCATACTACATGAGTTCCCATACTCATTTGGTTTACGAGCCCTCATTCTATCCGATCCTCCGATTTAGGTCCGGGTTATTAACATAGTTACCTATATTAGGTGCCGTTTGATATCCGTGATCTCTAGCATTGCTTGGTGGTTATCTTAGGACTTCTGAACAATCTCAAGTGAGTACATAGACCCCTCTTTTACCGTTTTCAAACTGTTTTGGGGTGGAACACATGTGCCTACTTGTTACTTTCATGCTTTCCATGTTTTCACATCATATACTTGTTATGTTCATTAATACATTTATAGTACATGATTTACATTACATTGTTTTGCTATGTATGTTGACTGATAGCATACTTAGTACATTGTTTTACTTTACATTTCTGCTATGTATGTTGACTGATAGCATGCTAGCACATTGATTTACATGACTTTTCTGCTTTGTATGTTAACAAAGCATACTTAGTACATTGTTTTCATATAACATGTTCACATTTGCTATGACATTTGGTTTGCACAAACGGGACTTATATACGTTCATTAACATTAGCTACGCCCCTCGGTAGTAAGTACTGGTACCATAGGACTTGACAAATCCCATTCCTGACATCCCGGGTTTGTTTGGATGTAAGGAATGACTAAATCCGAAAACATTTCTTTTTGATAACCTTGACTAAAAGGGTTATCCGACTGTCTCAAGGATTGAATGTGTGCGTTAACTTACCACATAAATGTTTGTATCAATGTAACATGCATTTACTTTGCGAAACATAACTTTTTGATATATTCAAAATACTTTGTTTTATACATTTCTACATTTGGTTTATGGGACAATACTTTACTTACAATACATAACATTTGTTACACATTACTTGACTACATTTGGACTTTTCAACATTTGACATGGCTTATACAAGAACTTTTTGACAATTGGTTTAAACATGGACTTTATACATTGGTGGTTTGGTTTGAGTAAGTGATTTAAGTAACGAGGCGTGTGTAATATGATACAAGCATGGTGGATACGCCGCTGGTACTTCCTATATATAAGTGTTTGTATGGTATTACATTTCGTAGCATTATTTGAATCATTTCAATTTAACACATATAACATTTTATACAAATAACATATCTTCCACAAGACATTGCTTTACAAACAACTTATTTTATACACTTCATTTTACTTGGTTATTCATTTAGCCATGTATTATTCTTTTATGTATACATATCATCTGATCTTATCGCTTTTTAAATGATTTACAAAACAAAACAATTTACAAGGTTCATGACTGACTTTTGCTAAACAACTTTTTTTTTCTAAACTTATAAGTCATGAATCCTATTTCACAAAACCTATGTATCTCACAGGCATTTTTATGCTGACGTACCTATTTTCACATGTGTTTTCAGGAGCTTTTGCGTAGGACGATGATCGTGACACTAGGGCGGACCTGTGCCTTAGAGACTTAAAATGAAGATAGACTTAGGGGCTGTTTGGTAGCCTCTTAATGACTATTCAGATGCTACCTCTTAATGGTTTAAAACCTCTGAATGAATAAGAGGTAACCTCAAGTCTGAATGGTTAAGAGGTAACCTCTGAATGGTAAATCATCACATGTCATATTCTTCTACCTTCTCATTAGTAAAATTCTTAATGGTTCCATTAAGAGGTAGCCTCTTAATGACTATTCAGAGGCTACCAAACAGCCCCTTAGTTTAATTATGTTATAAACTCTTTGATTCCTGTTTAAAACAATGTAACTCTTATGTTGATAAATAAAATACAACTTTGTATGCCATGGTTATGAAACAATTAATTCTGTTACAACACTCCCCGACGTTTTCCGCCACGTTTTGTATGTTATACGTGGTCGGGGTGTGAGAGAAGAGTTGGTATCAGAGCCAATGGTTATAGGGAATTAGGTTATTAGTAATTCTTTGACCTAGACTATAACCTTTCTAGGACCCTAACACAAGTTATCTTGTGTTTAGATCTTAAAACATGCACATCACCTATCCTTAGGTGATTATCAAAACAAAAAAAAAACCAAATTTTTTCCGAAACGATTTTTGAAAAACAATCTTCTGTTTTTGGATGATTGATTACTAGGTTTTGAACCCTATATTGTAAGGTTTTGAACCCTCTGTTATAAGGTTTTGAACCCCTTTGAGTTTTCAAAATCTCGTCAAGGTTTTGGGTTTTAAATAATGTGAACACGTGCAAACTGGAAGGGTGAATTCCTGTACCCTGGGTTTTCTGTCTAAGGCTAGAGTGTTCGTACAAATCCACATAATCAGACCAGTCACTCTTACCTGGGAACTCTTGGGGTGAGTGTTCACTTATAGGTGAGCATGTCTTCGCGATACATTATTTTTGACCCATTTACTTTGATTAGTCACTGTGTGTCGTTTGTTTGCTTTGTGATGCGAACAAATGACCACCATCTTTGTTGTTGTCAATTTTTGTTTCATCTCATTCTTTTCATCCAATCATCTCACTCGTTTCCTTTCATGTTTCCTCTTTTAGAATGCCTCCTCGACGCGAAAACCAGATAGCGACTGCCGAACTGGCAGAAATCATTGCGCAGCAGATGGCTGCTAAATTCCCAAACCTCTTTGCTCAACGGAACCAAGCCAACAACAACAAAAATGGTCCATGCAATTTCAAGAGTTTTAACTCGGCTAAACCACTCAAGTTTAGTGGTTCTGAGGGAGCGACTGGGCTTCTTCAATGGTTCGAGAGCATTGAGAATACTTTCTGCCACGTGCAGTGTCCTGACAATCGCAAGGTCGCGTTTTCTTCGAGTGTGTTTCAGAAGAGGGCTCTTACATGGTGGAATGGGGTAATGAGAGACCGTGGTGCAGAAGTTGCTCTAGCACAAACATGGGCTGAACTTAGGGCCCTTATGATGAAGGAGTTCTGTCCTCGTCATGAACAGCGAGCATTGGAGAAAGAGTTTGATGACTTGAAACAAAACAGTGGCGAGCATAGGGCATATACTGATAGATTTGAGGAGTTGAGTCTGCTTTGCCCAACAATGGTTACCCCACTCGACAAGGCTATCGAAAGGTACATCGACGGCCTACCTGACTCAGTGCAAGACATCATTACTGGTAGTAGCCCTGCCACACTCCGTCAGGCGATCGAGTTAGCAGCGACATTGACTGAGTCGCAGGTTCGAAAGGGAAAGCTGCATAAAAAGGGTGACAAGGGTAAGAAGCAGGCGTCTGACAAGGGGGATAGCAAGAAAGGTCAAAACAAGAATGGAAAGAATTCTGGTTCCTCAAAAGGGTCTTGGAAGCGAAAGGCTTCCCAAAACTATGCCGTTACTGCACAGGCTCAAGCTGCACCAAATCAGCCTGCGCAACCACTAGCCAAGAAGCCTTATCTTGGCAATGCACCTTTGTGCAACCGGTGTAACGGCCATCACCTACCACATCTCCAATGTCGTCATTGCACTAACTGTGGGAGAATTGGCCATCTTGCCGCTACTTGTCGCATTCCTGTTAACCAGAACCAGGCAGTTCAGAACCAAGCCCAACAAGTTGCTCAGCCTCTTGCTCAGCAACAAGGTCAAGCTGCACGACCTCATTTTCCTCCTGGTTCATGCTACAATTGTGGGGATCTGACCCACTACAGAAACCGGTGCCCAAGGCTAGCTAACCAGAATCAGAATCAGGCTCCGGCTCGAGGTCGAGTCTTCAACATGAATGCCCAAGAGGCGCAGGCAGACAATGAAGTGGTGAACGGTACGTTCTTTATTAATAATCTGCCTGTATCTATTCTTTTTTATTCGGGTGCCGACAAGAGTTTTGTGTCATTGTCTTTTGAGCCAATGCTTCGCGTGTCTAGAACGAAACTAGGTAAACCTTTGACAGTAGAAGTTGCTAGTGGTGAACCCATTGTTCTTGATTATGTTCTTCGCAACTGCCAGTTGAACCTTAACGACCATCTTTTTCCTATTGACCTCACACCTATGCAACTTGGAAGCTTCAACGTTATAGTGGGTATGGATTGGTTAGCCAAGCAATGTGCAGAGGTAGTTTGTTATGAGAAGATTGTTCGTGTGCCGCTTTTGACAGGCGAGATCCTACAGGTTCGTGGTGAGAAACCTGCTGGTGGTCTCAAACTCATGTCTTGTTTTAAAGCTCGGAAGTATCTGCGAAAGAATTATGTGGCCTTCTTGGCACATGTCACAGCAGATAAAGGCAAAGGTAAATATATTCAAGATATTCCTGTTGTTCGGGATTATTCTGAAGTATTCCCTGAAGAGTTACCTGGTCTACCTCCAGCACGCCAAGTCGAGTTCCGTATTGATCTCGTACCTGGTGCAAATCCCATTACCAGAGCTCCATATCGTCTTGCACCGTCTGAGATGCAAGAGTTGTCCAAGTAGCTTCAGGAGCTCTCTAACAAAGGTTTTATCCGTCCTAGCTTTTCACCTTGGGGTGCTCCCGTTCTTTTTATCAAGAAGAAGGATGGATCATTTTGGATGTGTATCGATTATCGTGAGCTTAACAAGCTTACCATTAAGAATCGATATCCCCTACCTCGCATTGATGATCTCTTTGATCAGTTGCAGGGCACTTCTTATTTTTCAAAGATTGATCTGCGATCTGGATATCATCAACTTCGTGTGCATGAAGAAGACATTCCCAAGACAGCGTTCCGCACTCGTTATGGGCATTATGAGTTCACAGTCATGCCATTCGGTTTGACTAATGCTCCTGCTGTTTTCATGGACTTAATGAATAGGGTCTGCAAGCCTTATTTGGATCAGTTCGTCATTGTTTTTATTGACGACATCTTGATTTATTCTAAGACGCGAGCTGATCACGAGCAACATCTTCGTCTTACTTTGGAACTCCTAAAGAAAGAGCAACTTTTTGCCAAATTCTCCAAGTTTGAATTTTGGCTTAAAGAAGTTCAATTTTTAGGACATATTGTCAACGAACAAGGTATTCATGTAGATCCCTCCAAGATCAGTGCGATTAAGGATTGGGATACGCCTACTACTCCTACTGAAGTTCGTTCTTTTCTTGGTCTAGCGGGTTATTACCGCCGCTTCATTGAGAACTTCTCGAAGATTGCAGTTCCTCTAACTGCTCTAACTCAGAAAAATAAACCCTTTGATTGGGGATTCAAGCAAGAGGAAGCGTTTCTGACTTTGAAACAAAAACCTTGCAACGCGCCTATTCTGACTTTGCCTGAGGGCAATGATGATTTCGTCGTTTATTGCGATGCATCTAAATTGGGTCTTGGTTGTGTTCTAATGCAAAGGAACAAAGTCATAGCATATGCATCGAGGCAGTTGAAGATACATGAGAAAAACTACACCACTCATGATCTTGAGTTAGGTGCAGTTGTTTTCGCTCTTAAGATCTGGAGACACTATTTGTTCGGAACAAAATGTGTGGTTTTCACGGACCACAAAAGTCTTCAGCATATCTTCAATCAGAAAGAACTCAACATGAGGCAACGACGTTGGGTTGAGCTTCTAAACGACTATGACTGCGAAATTCGCTACCATCCTGGTAAGGCGAATGTCGTAGCCGATGCATTGAGTTGTAAGGGACGTACTAAGCTTCATTGTGTTCGTGTTCAATCTATTATTCAAGCTCGATTCGATATCCAAGCACGCATTTCTCAGGCTCAACAATCTTGTGTTTCACAAGGTTTGATGGATAAGGAATTTCCCTATCACATAACACCTGATCTGGAACTGAAGGACAATGGATCGTATTACTTCATGGACCGTTTGTGGGTCCCAAGCCAAGATAACCTTCGCACCTTGCTTATGGATGAAGCCCATAAGTCTCGTTATTCTGTTCATCCTGGCTCTGATAAGATGTATAAGGATCTTCGTATTCAGTATTGGTGGCCTGGTATGAAGAAAGACATTGCCTTATATGTATCAAAATGCCTTACTTGTCTTAAGGTTAAGGCTGAACATCAGCGTCCTTCTGGCTTATTGGTGCAACCAGAGATCCCAGTTTGGAAATGGGAAAACATTACTATGGATCTTGTTACCAAACTTCCACGCACAAAGAAAGGTAATGATGCCATCTGGGTAGTTGTTGATCGTCTTACTAAGTCAGCGCATTTCTTGCCAATCCGTGAGGATTTTCCTGCTAACAAGCTTGCTAAAATCTATGTGGATGAAATTGTAGCTCGACATGGTGTTCCTTTGAACATCATTTCTGACAGAGATGCTCGTTTCACTTCTCATTTTTGGAGAACCATGCAATCTGCTATGGGGACCCAACTTAACCTGAGCACAACTTATCATCCGCAAACGGATGGTCAATCTGAAAGAACAATCCAGACTCTGGAGGATATGCTTAGAGCTTGTGTGATCGACTTTGGGGGTAGTTGGGATTCACATCTTCCGTTAATTGAATTTTCCTACAACAACAGTTATCACACCAGCATCAAAATGGCTCCTTTCGAAGCTCTCTATGGTTAAAAATGTCGTTCACCAGTCTGCTGGAATGAGATCGGCGAGGCTCAGCTTACTGGACCTTCCCTCATTTTAGAGACAACTGACAAGATTAAGAAAGTTCGTGATAACCTTCAGACAGCTAGAAGCCGTCAAAAGAGTTACCCGGACCCAAAACGCAAGCCCTTGGAATTTCAAGTCGGTGATCGAGTATTACTTAAGGTCTCACCTTGGAAAGGTGTGATCAGATTTGGAAAGAAAGGAAAACTTGCACCTAGATACGTTGGACCATTCAAGATCGTCGAAAGAATCGGTAAGGTAGCCTACAGACTTGAGTTACCTCCTGAACTTGGAAATGTTCATCCAACCTTTCATGTGTCCAATCTCAATAGGTGTTTAGCTGATGAAAACCTCCACATACCGCTTGACGAAATTCGTGTTGACAAAACACTGAAATTTGTTGAGAAGCCAGTGGAAATCATGGAACGTGAAGTCAAGTGGCTTAAACGCAAGCACATTCCTTTGATCAAAGTTCGCTGGGAAGCTAAACGTGGACCCGAGTTTACTTGGGAACGCGAAGATCAAATGAAGGCGAAATATCCGCATCTTTTTCCACGAGTTTCCTCTAAATAAATTTCGGGATGAAATTTCCACAAGTAGGGGAGACTGTAACATTTGTGCTTGTAATCTTCATGAACAGTTCAATTATCAATAAAACAATGTTATTTGATCCCAATGTTTGTTTGGTTTTGTTTTACATTTTTCATGTTTTGACTTTTGTCCAATTTTAAACTCTATATCGCTTTCTAGAGAGTTATACGCAAACTGGTGCGTAAACGTAATCAGTTTAATGCGAAAAATACTCCGGAACATCAACATATACTTAACATACCTTAAATAACCTTTACATAACTAAGAAATAAGTTTTGAAGGCTTTGGTATAGCAAAAAAAAGTTAAATCGCCTACAGGGACTAAATTTGACAAACTGCGAAAGTATGCCAATTTGAACTATAACAGACATTCCGGAACATGACCATAAGTTAATCATACCATAAATATCCTTTACATAGCTTAGAAATAGGCTTTGAGGGGTTCGGTGTGCTAAAATAAATTTTCTGGTCATTCAGGGACTAAAAGCGTCAAAAAGTGCATAAGTTTGCATTTTCGCGCATAACTTACGTTCTGACTACATCCGGACATCCAAAAATTTATGTAAGCACTAAAACATTTTATTTTAGTGTTTGGCATAAGAAAAATCCATTCGTCGCGTCATTTGGATCGTTTTTCGCGCTTATGCGCATTCCGTCGTAATTAAGTGAACATCGCGGTTGTACGGCCAAACGAACCGACATCCGAGATATTTTTGAGCACATTTTAAGTTCCCTATACTTTAACTTCATTTTAGAGCTTTGAAATGGGGTTAACGGGCCTTAAACATGTCGGAAATGACTTAAATGCATGACAGGGACCAAAAGTGTAATTCTGTGAAAGAAGGTCCTTGCGCACCTCAACACTCTGAGTGTTACGGTGCGCAAGCAGTCCCCAGATAGTAGAAACTTGCAGAAACATTGCATCTGGTCCCTTTCACTTGTGCACATGGTATTGGGCAATACTAGGGGCTCAAATGGTTTTCAAAAACCAGAGTCTTGAGGTGGAGGGTTGAGATTTGATCACGGTTTCCAAGAAACGATCTTAACGGCTCTCCAAAAACTATAAATACCCCCCCCCATGCCATTGCAAAACCCACTTGATTTCTTGAAATTTCTCTAAGTTGGAGTGAAAACACTTCATACCTGAGAATATTTGAGAGATCAAAGCTTTCGGGGACCCTTTGTAAGTGTTCCTTCGTTCTTTTATTGCTTTTCGAGTCCGAAAGTCAAACTTTGTTTGACTTTCTGCATTTACCAGTTTATGGTCAATGCGAAGTTCGTTTGAACTTCATAACGTGAGCGTAATCACGATGGTCATAGTCCCTAGTGACTATACCTACTGATTACCACATTATCTTGGCTCAGTGACGAGTCGTAGTTTCGGCCAAAATGCGTGTTATTGCGTATTTTGTAACCAAACTACTCTTAGGTATCAAAACCATTTGTTTTGATACCAAACTTGTTTTCTAACTTAGTTAAGCATGTTTCAACATGCTTAGCTCGTCACTTTTAGTTTTGTGCTTGTCTAGGGTCGTAAGGGTAAGCGATCTAATCAATCGCTTATGCTTTCGAAGCCGACCCATTTGGTCGATCATTAGGATCCGACCAAATACATTAGGTGACCACAGTATATAGGGAATAACCTTCCGAGGTTATACCTTATGGTCGCTTCGTTAAGTAGTTGTATGATAGGTAGTTTATATGCCTTAGGTAAATTACCAAAATACCCTTTTCATGTGTAATTGGTAATTAAGCATATGTAACCTAAACTTTCGTCACTTAACTGATTATGTAACATAATTAAACATTTTAGGCATATAATACTTGTCATAGGACTAGTTAGGCGAACGCGTTTGACGCGAATGACGCGTTAAAGTAGCATAAGCTACCTAAACGGGTCGTAATGGGTCGTAAGCACTTAGGTTAGGTTTCATTTAGTATGTAGGCCTTGTTAAACCATACTACATGAGTTCCCATACTCATTTGGTTTACGAGCCCTCATTCTATCCGATCCTCCGATTTAGGTCCGGGTTATTAACATAGTTACCTATATTCGGTGCCGTTTGATATCCGTGATCTCTAGCATTGCTTGGTGGTTATCTTAGGACTTCTGAACAATCTCAAGTGAGTACATAGACCCCTCTTTTACCGTTTTCAAACTGTTTTGGGGTGGAACACATGTGCCTACTTGTTACTTTCATGCTTTCCATGTTTTCACATCATATACTTGTTATGTTCATTAGTACATTTATAGTACATGATTTACATTACATTGTTTTGCTATGTATGTTGACTGATAGTATACTTAGTACATTGTTTTACTTTACATTTCTGCTATGTATGTTGACTGATAGCATGCTAGCACATTGATTTACATGACTTTTCTGCTTTGTATGTTAACTTAGCATACTTAGTACATTGTTTTCATATAAGATGTTCACATTTGCTATGACATTTGGTTTGCACAAACAAGACTTATATACGTTCATTAACATTAGCTACGCCGCTCGGTAGTAAGTACTGGTACCACAGGACTTGACAAATCCCATTCCTGACATCCCGGGTTTGTTTGGATGTAAGGAATGACTGAATCCGAAAACATTTCTTTTTGATAACCTTGACTAAAAGGGTTATCCAACTGTCTCAAGGCTTGAATGTGTGCGTTAACTTACCACATAAATGTTTGTTTCAATGTAACATGCATTTACTTTGCGAAACATAACTTTTTTATATATTCAAAATACTTTGTTTTGTACATTTCTACATTTGGTTTATGGGACAATACTTTACTTACAATACATAACATTTGTTACACATTACTTGACTACATTTGGACTTTTCAACATTTGACATGGCTTATACAAGAACTTTTTGACAATTGGTTTAAACATGGACTTTATACATTGGTGGTTTGGTTTGAGTAAGTGATTTAAGTAACGAGGCGTGTGTAATATGATACAAGCATGGTGGATACGCCGCTGGTACTTCCTATATATAAGTGTTTGTATGGTATTACATTTCGTAGCGTTATTTGAATCATTTCAATTTAACACATATAACATTTTATACAAATAACATATCTTCCACAAGACATTGCTTTACAAACAACTTATTTTCTACACTTCATTTTACTTGGTTATTCATTTAGCCATGTATTATTCTTTTATGTATACATATCATCTGATCTTATCGCTTTTTAAATGATTTACAAAACAAAACAATTTACAAGGTTCATGACTGACTTTTGCTAAACAACTTTTTTTTCTAAACTTATAAGTCATGAATCCTATTTCACAAAACCTATGTATCTCATAGGCATTTTTATGCTGACGTATCTATTTTCACATGTGTTTTCAGGAGCTTTTGCGTAGGACGATGATCGTGACACTAGGGCGGACCTGTGCCTTAGAGACTTAAAATGAAGATAGACTTAGTTTAATTATGTTATAAACTCTTTGATTCCTGGTTAAAACAATGTAACTCTTATGTTGATAAATAAAATACAACTTTGTATGCCATGGTTATGAAACAATTAATTCTGTTACAACACTCCCCGACGTTTTCCGCCACGTTTTGTATGTTATACGTGGTCGGGGTGTGACATGTTGGGTTCTAAATAAACTTGAATCCTGAACTTTGTTTCAAACTAAATTGTCTATGCTTCCGCTACTTTCTTAAACTGCTACTTAACTTAAACTTTTGAACTTTACACCATGATGCTTACTAACCATTATGAGTGATGAATATTATTACTATAATCAATGCTCAGTATAATTTATGGCTGGATCCTGGTCAGTCACGCCTCCAAGCGGTGGTACTCCGCATGTGGATTTTGGGGGTGTGACAGATTGGTATCAGAGCCATTGGTCATAGTGAACTTGGTTTTAAAAAGAAAGTCTTTTTGAGAAAAACCAGACTATAACCCGTGACTCGTGACGACACTACACTCCAAGGGCAAGACTCAACGCACTAGACCCCATAGCTTGGACTTGTGTTTACCTGTTTGTCTACCTTATGCTTTATGCTCCACTATACGTACTAGTGTGCCTAGTTATATAGATACACCCCTCTTCTATCTCATTATCGCTACATTACGACGTTACACTCACACTGTGTTTTCTGGTTATGAAGACAATGAGTGGACGCGGAAGAGGAAACGTTAACATGACCCTGGCTCAATTCACTAACTTGCTCAACACGGTGGCTGCAGCTTTCGCAGCTCACCCTGGAGGTAAACTCGTTACTTTAGGATGTTTAGATCCTACCCCCGCATCGTCTTTTCACCTCTAAGCCTATTCGCTTCGCTTCTCACAACAGGTCAGCAAGCGCCTGCGCAACCACGTGTTTGTACTTTCAAAACCTTCATGGATTGCAAGCCTCTCCCTTTCAACGGCACTGAGGGTGCCATAGGCCTTCCGCACTGGATTGAAAAGGCCGAAGCTGTCTTTGCTGTCTACGAGTGTCCCCCTGCTAACTGGGTAAAGTTTGCGACTGGTACGCTTGAAGGAAACGCGCTTTCATGGTGGAAGGCACAGATTCAGATGCTTGGTTTGGAAACTGCTAATGCTACTGCGTGGGAAGATTTCAAGGACATGATCAAGGAAGAATACTGTCATAGGGATGACATTCATAAGCTCGAAAACGAATACTTTGAGCTCAAGATGGTTGTCACACCCCGACCACGTATATCATACAAGACGTGGCGGAAAACGTCGGGGAGTGTTGTAACAGAATTAATTGTTTCAAATCCATGGCAAACAAAGTTGTATTTTATTTATCAACATAAGTGTTACATTGTTTCAAACAGGAATTTAAGAGTTTAGTACATAATTAAACATCGTCTAGCTTCATTTTAAGTTTCTAAGGCACAGGTCCGCCCTAGTGTCATGATCGTCATCCTACGGAAAAGCACCTGAAAACACATGTGAAAGTAGGTACGTCAGCATAAAAATGCCTGTGAGATACATAGGTTTTGTGAAAATAGGATTCATGACTTAAGTTTAAGAAAATGTTTAGTCATGAACCTTGTAATTTGATTTGTTTTGTAAATTGCTTGAAAAACAATAAGTCCAGATGATATGTATAGATAGGTGAATAATGTATGGTTAAATGAATAACCATGCAAAATGAGTTGTATAAAATAAATTGTATTGTAAACCAAAGTCTTGTAAAAACATGTCACTTGTGTAAAATGTATAAGTCCAAAATGAATGATTTAAATAACGCAATGATATGCAATATAATACAATCACTTATGTATAGGAAGTACCAGCGGCGTATCCACCATGATTGTATCATATTACTCACATCTCGTTACTTAAGTCACTTAAACCAACCAACAAAGTATAATGTCTATGTTTAAACCAATAGTCAATAGTCCTTGTATAAACCATGTCAAATGTTGATAGTCCAAAAGTAGTCAAGTAATGTGTAACAAATGTTATGTATGGTAAGTAAAATAAGACTACTTAAACCATAAGTAAGATGTACAAAACAAAGTATTTTGAATATATCAAAAAGTTATGTTTTGCAAAGTGATGCATGATACACTGATACAAACATTTATGTGGTAAGTTAACGCATACATTCAAGCCTTGAGACAGTCGGATAACCCTTTCAGTCAAGGTTATCAAAAGAATTGTATTCGGATTCAGTCATTCCTTACATCCAAACAAACCCGGGATGTCAGGAATGGGATTTGTCAAGTCCTATGGTACCACTACTTACTACCGAGCGGCGTAGCAAATGTTAATGAACGTAATAAAGACCCGTTTATGCAAACCAAATGTTATAGCAATTGTATACAAGTCATATGAAAACAATGTACTAAGTATGCTAAGTTAACATACAAAGCAGAAAAGTCATGTAAATCAATGTGCTAGCATGCTATCAGTCAACATACATAGCAGAAATGTAATGTAAAACAATGTACTAAGTATGCACACAATGGACATACATAGCATAAAATGTAATGAAATCATGTACTATAATGTACTAACAAACATAGCCGGTATATGATGTGAAAACAGGAAAGCATGAAAGTAACAAGTAGGCACATGTGTTTCACCCCAAAACAGTTTGGAAAACAGTAAAAGAGGGGTCTATGTACTCACATAAACACCTTGAAAACATTTAAAAGAGGGGGTTCTATGTACTCACTTGATATTGCTCAGATGTCTAAAGATAACCACCAAGTAATGCTAGAGATCTCGGAATCAAACGGCACCTAATATAGGTAACTATGTTAATAACCGGACCTTAATCGGATGATTGGATAGAATGAGGTTTCGTAAACCAAACGAGTGTAGAGACTCGTGTCATTTGGTTTAACAAAGCCTACATACTAAATGAAACCTAACATAATTGTTTACGACCTATTACGACCCGTTTAGGAAGCTTATGCTACTTTAACGTGTCGTGTGCGTGAAACGCGTTCGGACCGCCTAACTAGCCCTATGTCAAGTGTTATATGCCTAAACATGTTACATAATCAGTTATGTGACAAAGGTTTAGCTTACATATGCTTAATTACCAATTATACATGAAAAGGGTATTCTGGTAATTTACCTAAGGCATATAAACTACCTATCATACAACTATTTAAACGATGTGACCATAGGGTATAACCTCGGAAGGTTATTCCCTACCTACTATGGTCACCTAATGTGTTTGGTCGGATCCTAATGATCGACCAAACTGGGTCGGGTTCGAAGGTATAGGCGATTTATTAGATCGCCTACCCTACGACCCTAGACAACGTGGTAATCAGTGGGCATAGTCCCAAGGGACTATGACCAACGTGATTACACTCACGTTGCGAAGTTCAAACGAACTTCGCATTGACCATTACTGGTCAACGCTGAAAGTCAAACAAAGTTTGACTTTCTGACTCGAAAAGCAGTAAAATAAGGAAAAGAACGAAAGAATACTTACGAAGGGTCCCCGAATGCTAATCGTGATCACAATAACTCAGGTATGGAACAATGGTTCCAACTTAGAGTCAAATAGATCAGATTCTTGTAAGTAATGAGGTTGGATGGCATGGGTATTTATAGTATTCGGGTAACCGTTGAGATCGTTTCTTGGAAAAGGGGAAAAGATCTAGTCCGTACACTTGTCACAACCTTATGGTGGCTACATATGCTCCTTATCTTAGTGACTAAGCAATTGAGAACATGTGGTTGTGGTTAAATCTGCTGAAAACAGGTTGTTTAAACATTGCACCTGGTCTGGAGACCCCATACGCATCGTATGGTATATATACCATACGCATCGTATGGGTGAACTTTGGCAGAATTACAGTTTTGGTCCCTGAACTGTATTTAGGCAATTTTTGACACGTTTAAGGCCCGTTAACCCCATTTCAAAGCTCAAAAATGAAGTTAAAGTATAGGGAACTTAAAACATACTCAAAAATATGCCGGATGATGGTTCGTTTGGTCGTACGAACGCGATGTTCGCTTAATTACGACGGAATGCGCACAAGCGCGAAAAACGATCCAAATGACGCGACGAATGGATTTTTCTTAAGGCGAACACTAAAATATAATGTAGTCATGCTTACATAAATTTTTGGATGTCCAGATGTATTCAGAACGTAAGTTATGCGCGAAAATGCAAACTTGTGCACTTTTTGACACTTTTAGTCCCTGAATGTCCCAAAAGTTTATTTTAGCACACCGAACCTCTCAAAGCCTATTTCTAAGCTATGTAAAGGATATTTAAGGTGTGTTTAACTTATGGTCATGTTCCGGAATGTTCGTTACAGTTCTAATTGACATACTTTCGCAGTTTGTCATATTTAGTCCCTGTAAGCTAATTAACTTGTTTTTGCCATACCAAAGCCTTTAAAACTTATTTCTAAGTTATGTAAAGGTTATTTAAGGTATGTTGAGTATATGTTGATGTTCCGGAGTATTTCTTGCATTAAACTGAGTACGTTTACGCACTAGTTTGCGTATAACTCTCCAGAAAGTGATGTAGAGTTTGGAATTGAACAAAAGTCAAAACATGAAAAATGTAAAACATAACAAAACAAACATTGTGATCAAATAACATTGTTTTATTGATAATAGAACTATTCATAGTGATTACAAGCACAGTTGTTACAGTCTCCCCTACTTGTGGAAATTTCGTCCCGAAATTTATTTAGAGGAAACTTGTGGAAAAAGATGTGGATATTTCGCCTTCATTTGATCTTCGCGTTCCCAAGTAAACTCAGATCCACGTTTAGCTTCCCAGCGAACTTTGACCAAAGGAATGCGCTTGCGTTTAAGCCACTTGACTTCACGTTCCATGATTTCCACTGGTTTCTCAACAAATTTCAGTGTTTTGCCAACACGAATTTCGTCAAGCGGTATGGAGTAGTTCTCATCAGCTGTACACTTCTTGAGATTTGATATGTGAAAAGTTGGATGAACATTTCCCAGTTCAGGAGGTAACTCAAGTTTGTAGGCTACCTTTCCGATTCTTTCGACGATCTTGAATGGTCCAACGTATCTAGGTGCAAGTTTTCCTTTCTTTCCAAATCTGATCACACCTTTCCAAGGTGAGACCTTAAGTAATACTCGATCACCGACTTGAAATTCCAAGGCTTTGCGTTTTGGGTCCGCGTAAATCTTCTGACGGCTTCTAGCTGCCTGAAGATTATCACGAACTTTCTTGACCTTGTCAGTTGTCTCTAAAATGAGGGCAGGTCCAGTAATTTGAGCCTCGCCAATCTCATTCCAGCAGACTGGTGAATGACATTTTCGACCATAAAGAGCCTCGAAAGGAGCCATTTTGATGCTAGTGTGATAACTGTTGTTGTAGGAGAATTCAATCAATTTAAGATGTGAATCCCAGCTACCACCAAAATCTATCACACAAGCTCTAAGCATATCCTCCAAAGTCTGGATTGTTCTCTCAGATTGACCATCCGTTTGCGGATGATAAGCTGTGCTCAGATTAAGTTGGGTCCCCATGGCAGATTGCATGGTTCTCCAAAAATGAGAAGTGAAACGAGCATCTCTGTCAGAAATGATGTTCAAAGGAACACCATGTCGAGCCACAATTTCATCTACATAGATTTGAGCAAGTCTATCAGCAGGAAAATCCTCACGGATTGGAAAGAAGTGTGCTGACTTTGTAAGATGATCAACGACTACCCAGATGGCATCATGACCTTTCTTTGTGCGCGGAAGTTTGGTTACAAGATCCATAGTAATGTTTTCCCATTTCCAAACTGGGATCTCTGGTTGCTCCAATAAACCAGAAGGACGCTGATGTTCAGCCTTAACCTTAAGACAAGTAAGGCATTTGGATACGTATAAGGCAATGTCTTTCTTCATACCAGGCCACCAATAGTGAATACGAAGATCCTTATACATTTTATCTGAGCCCGGATGAATAGAATAACGAGACTTATGGGCTTCATCCATAAGCAAGGTACGAAGATCATCCTGGCTTGGGACCCATAAACGGTCCATGAAGTAATATGATCCATTGTCCTTCAGTTCCAGAGCAGGTGTTATGTGATAAGGAAACTCCTTATCCATCAATCCTTGTGAAACACAAGATTGTTGAGCTTGAGAAATGCGTGCTTGAATATCGGATCGAGCTTGAATAACAGATTGAACACGTACACAATGAAGCTTAGTACGTTCCTTACGACTCAATGCATCAGCTACGACATTCGCCTTACCAGGATGGTAGCGAATTTCGCAGTCATAGTCGTTTAAAAGCTCAACCCAACGTCGCTGCCTCATGTTGAGTTCTTTCTGATTGAAGATATGCTGGAGACTTTTGTGGTCAGTGAAAACCACACATTTTGTACCGTACAAATAGTGTCTCCAGATCTTTAGAGCGAAAACAACTGCACCCAACTCAAGATCATGAGTGGTGTAGTTCTTCTCATGTATCTTCAACTGCCTTGATGCATAGGCTATGACTTTGTTCCTTTGCATCAGAACACAACCAAGACCTAATTTCGATGCATCACAATACACGACAAAATCATCATCACCCTCAGGCAATGATAGAACAGGCGCATCGCAAAGCTTCTGCTTCAAGTGTTGAAAAGCTTCCTCTTGTTTGTTTCCCCAATAAAAGGGCATTTTCTTCTGAGTTAGAGCAGTTAGAGGAACTGCAATTTTCGAGAAGTTTTCTATGAAGCGGCGATAATAACCCGCTAGACCAAGAAAAGAACGAACTTCAGTAGGAGTAGAAGGTGTATCCCAATCCTTAATCGCACTGATTTTGGAGGGATCTACATGAATACCTTGTTCGTTGATAATATGTCCTAAAAATTGAACCTCTTTAAGCCAGAATTCACACTTGGAGAATTTGGCGAAAAGTTGCTCTTTCTTTAGGAATTCCAGAGTAAGACGAAGATGCTGCTCGTGGTCAGCTTGCGTCTTAGAGTATATCAAGATGTCATCTATAAAAACAATGACGAACTGATCCAAATAAGGTTTGCAGACCCTATTCATTAAGTCCATGAAAACAGCAGGAGTATTAGTCAAACCGAATGGCATGACTGTGAATTCATAATGCCCATAACGAGTACGGAATGCTGTCTTCGGAATGTCTTCTTCTTGCACCCGAAGTTGATGATATCCGGAACGTAGATCAATCTTCGAAAAATAAGAAGCGCCCTGTAGCTGATCAAAGAGGTCGTCTATGCGAGGTAAGGGATATCGATTCTTGATGGTAAGCTTGTTAAGCTCACGATAATCGATACACATCCTAAAGGATCCATCCTTCTTCTTTACAAAAAGAACGGGAGCACCCCAAGATGAAAAACTAGGACGGATAAAACCTTTATCAGAGAGCTCTTGAAGCTGCTTAGACAACTCTTGCATCTCAGATGGTGCAAGACGATATGGAGCTCTGGCAATGGGATTTGCACCAGGTACGAGGTCAATGCGGAACTCGACTTGGCGTACTGGAGGTAGACCAGGTAAATCTTCAGGGAACACTTCAGAATAATCCCGAACGACAGGAATATCTGAAATAGACTTACCCTTGCCTTTATCTTCTGTAACATGTGCTAAGAAAGCCACATAGTTCTTCCACAGATATTTCCGAGCTTTAAAACAAGACATGAGTTTGAGACCACCGGTAGGCTTCTCTCCTTGAACCTGCAGGATCTCGCCTGTCGAAAGTGGTACACGAACAATCTTCTCAGAACAAACTATCTCTGCGTGATGCTTGGATAACCAATCCATTCCCACAATAACGTCGAAGCTTCCAAGTTGCATAGGCGTGAGATCGATAGGAAAAAGATGATCGTTAAGATTCAATTGGCAGTTGTGAAGAACAGAATCAAGAATAATGGGTTCACCACTAGCAACCTCTACTGTCAAAGATTTACTTAGTTTCGTTCTAGACACGCGAAGCATCGGCTCAAAAGACAATGACACAAAACTCTTATCGGCACCTGAATCAAAGAGAACAGATGCAGGCTGATTATTAATAAAGAACGTACCGTTCACCACGTTATCATCCGCCTGCGCCTCTTGGGCATTCATGTTAAAGACTCTGCCTCGAGCCGGAGCCTGATTCAGATTTTGGTTCTGGTTGACTAGCCTTGGGCACCGGTTCCTGTAGTGGGTCAGATCCCCACAATTGTAGCACGAACCAGGAGGAAAATGAGGTCGTGCAGCTTGGCCCTGTTGCTGAGCTAGAGGCTGGGCAACTTGTTGAGCTTGGTTATGGACTGCCTGGTTCTGATTGACAGGAATGCGGCAGTTGACAGCAAGATGACCAGATCTTCCGCAGTTGGTGCACTGACGACACTGGAGATGTGGTTGGTGATGGCCGTTACACCTATTGCACAAAGGTGCATTGCCAATATAAGGCTTCTTGGCAGGTGGTTGCGCAGGCTGATTTGGTGCAGCTTGAGCCTGTGCAGTAACAGCAAAATTTTGGGCACCCTTTCGCTTCCTTGATTTCTTTGATGCTTCACCTTCCTTACCCTTACCCTTATTCTTGTTTTTCTCAGAATTAGTCTCCTTCTTTTTATCACCCTTGCGGGTGAGTTTACCCTTCCTGACTAGAGTCTCAGTGAGGGTAGCAGACAACTCGATAGCTTGGCGAAGGGTAGTAGGATTAACACCAGTCAAAATCTCCAGAATAGAATCGGGTAGCCCATCAATATACCTCTCGATCGCTTTATCCGGAGGGGTAACCATGGTGGGACACAATAGACTGAGTTCTTCAAAACGATCCGTGTATGCACGGTGTTTAGCCCCATCTTGCTTTAAGTCATCAAACTCTCGTTCCAAAACTCGAATTTCATGACGGGGACAAAACTCCTTCATCATGAGAGCCCGAAGCTCTTCCCATGTTTGTGCCAACGCCACTTCGGCACCCCTATCGCGCTTAATACCATTCCACCAGGTAAGCGCTCGCTTCTCAAACACGCTTGAAGCAAATTCAACCCTACGCGCATTCTGACACTGCACATGTAAGAATGTGCTCTCGATACTTTCAAACCACCGTAGGAGCGCAGTTGCTCCTTGCGACCCAGAAAACTTAAGCGGCTTCGCAGAATTGAAATTCTTGAAATTACAGTGTGCGTTATTGTTGTTGTTATTGCCGTTGTTGTTAAATATATCGTGGACTTGAGTTACAACCCCGGGAAGTACAGCAGCCACTTGCTGAGAAACCAGGGCTGCGATCTCTTCAATAGTAAAAGTTCGAGGATCGCGTCGAGGAGGCATTCTAAAAGAGGAAAACATGAAAGAAAACGAGTGAGATGATTGGATGAAAAGAATGAGATGAAACAAAATCAACAAGAGCAAAGATGGTGGTCATTCGTCCGTATCACAGAGCAAACAAACAACCCACAGTGACTAATCAAAGTAAATGGGTCAAAAATAATGTATAATGAAGACATGCTCGCCTATAAGTGAACACTCATCCCAAGAATTCCCAGGTAAGCACAACTGGTCTCGCGTCTGATGAGATGTATACGAAGTGCTTGCCTAGACAGAAAACCCATAATACAGGCATTCACCCTTCCAGTTTGCACATGTTCACATTATTTAAAACCCAAAACGTTTGACGGGATTTTGAAAATTTGAAGGCACAAGGCCAAAAACCAAACTTGAAAAGAGTTCAAAACCATATAACAGAGGGTTTAAAACCTTACAATTGAGGGTTCAAAACCTTGTAAAAATTTATTCAAAAACAGATGATTGTTTTTCAAAAAATCGTTTCGGAGAAATTTTGGTTCCTTGTTTTGTTAATCACCTAAGGATAGGTGATGTACATGTTTTAAGATCTAAACACAAGATAACTTGTGTTAGGTTCCTAGAAAAGTTATAGTCTAGGTCAAAGCATTACTAATAACCTAATTCCCTATAACCATTGGCTCTGATACCAACTCTTCTGTCACACCCCGACCACATATATCATACAAGACGTGGCGGAAAACGTCGGGGAGTGTTGTAACAGAATTAATTGTTTCAAATCCATGGCAAACAAAGTTGTATTTTATTTATCAACATAAGTGTTACATTGTTTCAAACAGGAATTTAAGAGTTTAGTACATAATTAAACATCGTCTAGCTTCATTTTAAGTTTCTAAGGCACAGGTCCGCCCTAGTGTCATGATCGTCATCCTACGGAAAAGCACCTGAAAACACATGTGAAAGTAGGTACGTCAGCATAAAAATGCCTGTGAGATACATAGGTTTTGTGAAAATAGGATTCATGACTTAAGTTTAAGAAAATGTTTAGTCATGAACCTTGTAATTTGATTTGTTTTGTAAATTGCTTGAAAAACAATAAGTCCAGATGATATGTATAGATAGGTGAATAATGTATGGTTAAATGAATAACCATGCAAAATGAGTTGTATAAAATAAATTGTATTGTAAACCAAAGTCTTGTAAAAACATGTCACTTGTGTAAAATGTATAAGTCCAAAATGAATGATTTAAATAACGCAATGATATGCAATATAATACAATCACTTATGTATAGGAAGTACCAGCGGCGTATCCACCATGATTGTATCATATTACTCACATCTCGTTACTTAAGTCACTTAAACCAACCAACAAAGTATAATGTCTATGTTTAAACCAATAGTCAATAGTCCTTGTATAAACCATGTCAAATGTTGATAGTCCAAAAGTAGTCAAGTAATGTGTAACAAATGTTATGTATGGTAAGTAAAATAAGACTACTTAAACCATAAGTAAGATGTACAAAACAAAGTATTTTGAATATATCAAAAAGTTATGTTTTGCAAAGTGATGCATGATACACTGATACAAACATTTATGTGGTAAGTTAACGCATACATTCAAGCCTTGAGACAGTCGGATAACCCTTTCAGTCAAGGTTATCAAAAGAATTGTATTCGGATTCAGTCATTCCTTACATCCAAACAAACCCGGGATGTCAGGAATGGGATTTGTCAAGTCCTATGGTACCACTACTTACTACCGAGCGGCGTAGCAAATGTTAATGAACGTAATAAAGACCCGTTTATGCAAACCAAATGTTATAGCAATTGTATACAAGTCATATGAAAACAATGTACTAAGTATGCTAAGTTAACATACAAAGCAGAAAAGTCATGTAAATCAATGTGCTAGCATGCTATCAGTCAACATGCATAGCAGAAATGTAATGTAAAACAATGTACTAAGTATGCACACAATGGACATACATAGCATAAAATGTAATGAAATCATGTACTATAATGTACTAACAAACATAGCCGGTATATGATGTGAAAACAGGAAAGCATGAAAGTAACAAGTAGGCACATGTGTTTCACCCCAAAACAGTTTGGAAAACAGTAAAAGAGGGGTCTATGTACTCACATAAACACCTTGAAAACATTTAAAAGAGGGGGTTCTATGTACTCACTTGATATTGCTCAGATGTCTAAAGATAACCACCAAGTAATGCTAGAGATCTCGGAATCAAACGGCACCTAATATAGGTAACTATGTTAATAACCGGACCTTAATCGGATGATTGGATAGAATGAGGTTTCATAAACCAAACGAGTGTAGAGACTCATGTCATTTGGTTTAACAAAGCCTACATACTAAATGAAACCTAACATAATTGTTTACGACCCATTACGACCCGTTTAGGAAGCTTATGCTACTTTAACGTGTCGTGTGCGTGAAACGCGTTCGGACCGCCTAACTAGCCCTATGACAAGTGTTATATGCCTAAACATGTTACATAATCAGTTATGTGACAAAGGTTTAGGTTACATATGCTTAATTACCAATTATACATGAAAAGGGTATTCTGGTAATTTACCTAAGGCATATAAACTACCTATCATACAACTATTTAAACGATGTGACCATAGGGTATAACCTCGGAAGGTTATTCCCTACCTACTATGGTCACCTAATGTGTTTGGTCGGATCCTAATGATCGACCAAACTGGGTCGGGTTCGAAGGTATAGGCGATTTATTAGATCGCCTACCCTACGACCCTAGACAACGTGGTAATCAGTGGGCATAGTCCCAAGGGACTATGACCAACGTGATTACACTCACGTTGCGAAGTTCAAACGAACTTCGCATTGACCATTACTGGTCAACGCTGAAAGTCAAACAAAGTTTGACTTTCTGACTCGAAAAGCAGTAAAATAAGGAAAAGAACGAAAGAATACTTACGAAGGGTCCCCGAATGCTAATCGTGATCACAATAACTCAGGTATGGAACAATGGTTCCAACTTAGAGTCAAATAGATCAGATTCTTGTAAGTAATGAGGTTGGATGGCATGGGTATTTATAGTATTCGGGTAACCGTTGAGATCGTTTCTTGGAAAAGGGGAAAAGATCTAGTCCGTACACTTGTCACAACCTTATGGTGGCTACATATGCTCCTTATCTTAGTGACTAAGCAATTGAGAACATGTGGTTGTGGTTAAATCTGCTGAAAACAGGCTGTTTAAACATTGCACCTGGTCTGGAGACCCCATACGCATCGTATGGTATATATACCATACGCATCGTATGTGACAACCCGCACTAAACCAGGTATCCGTACAACTTAATTAATGATTAATTACTGCTTAATTACTGTGCTTGATTGAAACTAGCTGATAAACTGCTACCTGCATAATGATACATGCACCTACTTGCATCATACTTTATTTGCTGTCACTACATTACTTACATACGGCACCTTAGTGACGAACATGATGCACAAAAAGCACAGTAGCACTAAACGGATACACGGCAAACATGCTGATATGACCAGCATCAGGCAGACACTGCCTCTAAGGCCTGTTAAGAGCCTCATATATTTTGGCTACACTGGTAGTGAGTGTAGGGATATAAGGGTTGTGTTACCGCGTCTCTAGGGAAAAGATACACTGATTCGGATGTGCCAAAAACGTACTTTAAGTACCAAACACAGCACTTTAATACACAAACCAGCTTCTAGCTGACTAGTAAAGTGCCAGAACATGAGAAAATAACACTAGACACTTTCTAAAGTGTCGGGAAAACAAATTGTGTCACTAAAAATGTAATAACGACACTTTAAAGCTTTTATAACGCTTTAACGGATTACTATCCAACTGAACAACCGGACTTTACCCGGAACATGAAAATATTAGTATTTTCACTATTTTTATTTTTCTGAGCCAGTTAGGGTCTCTGATTACCCTAACACCCGTCATAACACGTTGTACATAACTAACAAGGTTAAACACTAAACTAACCTACTTAACACTACCACCACCCTAACTAATCTTGTTCCAATCGAACCAACCCCCACCCCATGCCATAACCGGCCCCAAAACCATAGGGGACACAAGAGTACTAGAATGATTATTTTAATAAGTGGTGCTTAGTATCTTGAGGACATGAAAACCCATGGATAATACCCCTAATTTTGCCTATAAGATAACAAGATTACACATTATAATCTTCCACTCCACACACCAACAAACCAAGCTCTCTCTTGCTCTCTTGGTTCTCGGCCGAAACCCCCACCACCTACACACCCATTTTCGATCTTGTTCACTCCATTCCATCATCATATAAACATCCAAGGTCGCGTATTAGGAGCTTTGGTGCACTCGGAACACAAAGGACCTCAACCGTTAGCTTTTATCCACGCGATTTTCATCACGATTCTTCCCTAGCCCCGAGCTAGAGGTATATTGTTTAAAACTCATATTTAAGCATGTCTAAAGTGGTTAAAAGAACTTTCGTCGGTTAAATATCGTAAACATGCGTTTTGAAACTTTAAAGTCTACTAAAACTACTTAAAATGGTGGTTAATAACACATGTCTTGTGTAAAAGTCGTAGGACTTAAAATATGTGATTATTGAGACCCGATCTATGATGTGGTAGCTCGGATCTCCGTTTAACCCGACTTTGTAAGATCATGTATCTTCACATAAGCTCGTTTTTGACTAAATACAAGGGTTAAAGGCGAAACTCTACCACACAAGATACATGAACTTGTGTGAAAATATTTTACTTGTGTAAAAGTGGTTTAACCGGTAAAATGGTGTTTAAAACTAGCGGATCTACGTATCCGCAAGTGGTATTTTAGAAAGACCACACTTTAAAGAAATCATGTTTTTCTAAAGATGGATCTTACACTAATAAATATGATTTTATAAACCACAAGTGAGTAGACACTTGTGAAATGAAAAGATCCGACAAATAACTATTTTTGGGAAAAGTGACTAGAAGTTGTAAAGACGGGTTTCTCTAAACACGAGGTTTTTACAAGATTAAAGCTACTTTATATAAAGCTCTACATATACAAAGGTGATTTACATTAAAGATGCGGAAAAACTGCAAGTTCATGCGATTATGCAAATTTACATACTTGTCGACTAGTTTCATGTGTCGGAAATTGTTTGATTGAATAAAGAAGTTGTTGAATTGATTTGTTAAAAGAAAATGATACGCTTGAAAGCGTGGCCACCTCCAGTTACAGAGGAAACTCTGGCGAAATTTTCTAAAAACTTGACACTTAGAATTATTTACACAACAAGTGTTAGAACTATTTTTGGACATACTTTCGAAACATAAATTTCGCCAGCACTATATTTTACTAAATATTCGGAGGTGGAATTTTCACAAAGATTAACGTGATAAATATTTTTGTCACAACACTGTTTATGATTATTTTGTGAAAATACATAAATATTATTTTAGAGTGAAAATAATATTTACAAGCGTTAATGATCCCAAAACTTTACGAACGCTTCCACAAACATATAAGTTACACCGGTAATTACATTACCACAAGTTTGATAAAACGTAACTTACGCACATGTATTGTATCCCCCATCCTTGGGAAGAAGTATAACCACCAAGTGTATACAGAACATAAACACGAAATAGTTGTCTAACTATTTCCCAAAGACATAAACTGTAAAGCTAAGGCACGGCCGTCCGTCTAATAGAATTAGCACTTGTAGGTCGTTGCACAGCTTACTGTATTGGAGACACTTGGTAGAGACGCGCATTCACTGTGAGTTCATGTCCCCCTTTTCTCTAACTGTTTTCAGTTTACTTAACCGCGGGGGTGAAATACATGTTACTATGATTTACGAGTACTTTACAACGGTATGTTTAACGTAAGGAGGTGTTATACGATCATGTGAGTGGATAGGAACAACATGGGGCCATTAGTCCTCATGGAGGGACCGAGGGACAGGAGCGGTAGATCTATCTGGGTGTAGCCAGCCCAGCCCCCGGCCAAACTAGAAACGGACCGTGGGGTGACTTTGTCCACATACTTTGCCGTGGCGAAATCTGCTAGGTTTGAGTCTCCCTATTTGCACTTCACATATGTCAGTGGCCTTGCAAACCATTGGTGATCACAAGTCCTCTTACAACTGCTACATACCACAACTATTTTATACTCACAAGTGTTTTACATACTCACTTACACATGAACTCGCTCAACATTATTGTTGATTTTTTCAACTCACATGTATTTCAGGAAATTAACGAGATCTGGCACGGTATGGAACGTTTTCCGCTGCACTTGTCATGAAGTCATCAGGGTTTAGGGGATGTGTCTCTTTCCTGGACAAGACACAGTCCTTAAACCACGTTTATGTTATGTTTTAATTTGTAAGGTTGTTGAACAAGGTTATGGTTGTTGGTTAAAACAATGGTACTGTATTTTGGTTTTTAAAACTTAATGGATGACTTGCATGGTTTTTAAACTCATATAGCTTGTTATGATTAAGCTATGGTATTAAGAAGTCACACCAAAGTTAACCACGCTTCCGCAAAGCCAGGGTGTGACAGCTTGGTATCAGAGCTCTGATCATAGCGAACTAGGATTCTTTCTCGAGTCTAGACTATGATCACTAGGGCTCTCACGAAAACATTTTCTGCATACCACTTAAGTCCAGATCCACACTTTTTACAAACAATGTTGAGCACATTTTATTAATTATAAGTTCAGCTTGGAGGGCTGAGGATCGATCTGGAGGATCGAGGTGATTAAGGTAGTTGAGCACGTTGGTTTGTATTAGGATCGATCTGGAGGATCGAGATGGTCAAGGTAGTTGAGCACGTTGGTTTGTTATAGGATCGATCTGGAGGATCGAGATGGTCAAGGTAGTTGAACACGTTGGTTTGTTATAGGATCGATCTGGAGGATCGAGGTTTGGTTTAAGTGAAGGATAGAGCAGTCGTGTAGACTGGATGGTATTGGCTAGTAAGACTAGGAGGATTATGTGATGCCTTACTTGATGACTTATGTGATTACTTGATTTATGATTGACTATTTGTACATGTTTGTGTATATGTTACAGACACATGGATTCCGCAGACACTGGTGGTTCAGGCACCACAGGCCCGAGGCCTATCGTTTCAGACGACATTGAGTCATCGGAGCACGAGGTTTATACGTCAGACTTCACCAGCACGGATGATGATGATTTTCAGCCATTCGCCTTACCCGACGGCGTTGATGAGCTCCCAGTTGATCTTCCAGCAGGGGATCTACCACTCGTTGTGATCCCTGCTCCAGTACCCCTTGCAGCATACCCTGTTTTACCCATCGACGACGAGGAGGACGACGTCGATATATTTGAGGAGGAGCCTTTGGAGGATGCTCAGGGCGAGGCCCTACCTGCTGTTGCTCCCTTACTGATCGCAGATGCTCCGGCTGCGGAGTCACCTGCACATTCCCCAGTCGCGGACTCCTTTGAGTCTGTGGCTTCTGTACCCACACATGCTCATAGTGCGCAGCACTTCTCCCATGGGTCCGATTCTGACCAGGCTTTTTCTGTTGCTTCCATACCTGGACTTGTTTTTGACCATGACGACGAGGAGGATTCAGATCCTATGTTCCCACCAGGATTTGATCCTGACCGTGATTTAGAGTATGTCCCGATGGACGAGTTGATGGAGGACCCAGTAGACGCTGTTGACCCTTTTGATCCGATTGATCCCGATTTTGATTTTGACATGGCGTTCGATGACTTGGAGCCTGCCATTGCTCCTGAGCAGGCAGCTGCTCTTGACCCTTTACCAGAGCATGACCCTGTGCATGCTGATGTACCTTTTGAGCCCATTGTTGATGATCACCACATAGATGTTCCTGTTGATCCCATTGGTCCTTTACCCATTGTTGCTGTACCAGTTGACCCCCCTTTCGAGCACTTGGCACCCGTTCACCCCGTTGTTGCTCCCTTATTTGATCCCGTTCCCATAGAGCCCGGACATGCACCGTTCGCGGCACATATGGATCCACCGGATGAGTCCGCACAGCACGGGTGGATACCGGCTGATGAGGACGTTCCACCGATACACCCACAGATCCCAGACACTCGACACGTTGACTTTTCATTTCAGGTTCCTATGTTTATACCTCCAGCAGGGCCTGGAGAGGGCTCTTCAGCACACCCTGATGGGCATGTACCGATGCCCATGCCCTTCATGCCTCAGATTCCTTTTGTTCCACCTACTACAGCTCCTTTTGGTGTGGCACCCTTTGACCCCACACGTGAGCCACTGCTGTGGTCACCGTTTTCCCCCATGCCACCCACTGATCCATACCACAGGTTCCACGTGGGACATACCATTGAGGATGTATTGATGTCGTTTGTATACCAGCATGAGTCGCATGAGCAGCGACTACAGGAGTTGGAGAGAGCCCATCTGCAGCCATGTCAGTGCCATGGCCGGGTACCCTCTCCGTTGCAGCCATCACGACCATTACCCCCTGACTATGCTGCTCGTCTTACTACTTTGGAGCAGCAGATTGCTTCCATTATTCGCACACAGCAGGCGATGGAGGCGGACTGGTTACAGTTGCGCCGTTTGTTTTATACCCATTTTCCCCCTCCTCCACCACCATCTGCTTAGAGCTCATCGGTGCCACTTGGGTAGGCGAGGTGATAAGGCGGCGATTGCTTTTTGTCTGCACAGCATTTTGGAGACTACGTTATGACTTGACTTTTGTTATGTACTTGATGTTGTATTGATACTGATGTAGCTTTTGACAGGGGTGATGTAGCCCCTAGTGATTGATGATTGTATGTATACACTTACGATGTGGTCTCATTTATATGGCAATCGCAGTTTTCTCACCATATTTGGATTCGCTTGATTACTTGTTTACATTTTATGACATGGGATGTGTGTGATTGATATTTGTGATGTGTGATAACCTGAGATGTTATGTGATTATACTATTACTACCGTTATATACGTACACTATATTACGAACTGATTTACGTACTATAACAACGGAGCCTTACTATGGCCTAACCAACTTAAACCATCTTTTAGAAGATGCCGCCAAGACGCGAACCAAACATGCCAACAAACGAGGCAGAACTCCAGCAGATTATTGCTGCTGCCATAGCACAGTACGCAACATCTCAGCCAGGAGCGAGCGGAAGTGTTAACCAAGGCAATAACAATCCACCACACGGTAATACCACGCCATTCGAACCTACCATGTCCTAGCTGGACATCTTTAGCAATGATGCTAATGCCAAACACATGTTTTAACATACGTGCAGGATGCACCTACAAGCAGTTCTTAGACTGCAAACCAGTTAACTTCGATGGCACAGGAGGTGCAGTTGCCTTTACCCGCTGGGCTGAGAAAACCGATTCTGTGTTACGCATGAGCAAGTGTGCCGAGGATCAGCAAGTCACATACATTTCAGGGCTGTTTTTAGATGGAGCCCTATCATGGTGGAACTTACAAGTCCAAACACTAGGCGAAGCTGCCGCCTACGCCCTGACTTGGGCCGAGTTGAAAGAACTGATGCGCAAGAAGTACTGTTCACGCGCAGAAATTCAAAGGTTGGAGACTGAATTTTGGCACTTAAAGATGGATGGACCTAAGATTGCGGAATACGTCCAGAGGTTTCACGACCTATCTCAAGTGGTTCCTTACATGGTTACGCCAGAATACAAGCAAATCGAGCGCTTCATTTGGGGTTTGGCTCCCCAAATAATAAGCATGGTAACCTCCTCCAAACCAGCAACTATCACTGAAGCCATCGACTTGAGCGTGGCTCTCACCGAGGAGGCGATCCGTTTAAACAAGTTTGATGAAGTCAAGGCAAAGAAGACAGAGACTCACGTTGAGTCCTCAGGGGATAACAAAAGGAAGTTTTCAAACTTCAAACAAGGCGTCAGTATGGCAGTAAAGAAAGGAAAATCAGCTGGCAGTACCAAGAGAGGAAAAGGGTACCAGGGCACCCAGCCCAGATGCAACAACTGCCAACGCCACCACACTGGCCCTTGTAACATAAGAGTTTGTGAATCTTGTGGAAAACCGGGCCACACAAGGGAATCATGTTGGGCTAGTGCAGGCCGCGGAGGCCAGGGAGGATATGGAAATAGGAATGATAACCGTGGTGGAAATGGAAACCGCCTACCAGGAAATTTTGGAGGAAACAGAAACCGAGGCAACAATGCCAACCAGAACAACACCCCAGCTGGAAACGGGCAGAGGCTCGGATGTTATAACTGCGGGGAAATCGGGCATTTTAAGAAGAATTGCCCAACACTGAATCAAGCCCGTGGTAGAGTATTCCAGCTCGAAGCTAGAGAAGCACGCCAAGATCCAAATGTTGTTACGGGTACGTTCCCTATCAATCAACGCTATGCGTCCGTTTTATTTGATACTGGTGCCGATTATAGCTTCGTATCACTAGAATTTAAGAATATGCTTGGGTTAGCTGCTACTAAGTTAGACATTCCCTACTCGATCGAATTAGCTAATGGAAAATTAGTTGGAGCCGACGAAGTAATCAGAGGTTGTGTGATAGAATTGGGAGAACGCGAGTTCACTCTGGATCTACTACCAGTCCAATTGGGAAGTTTCGACGTGGTGGTAGGAATGGATTGGTTATCCAGAAACAAGGCTGAGATAGTATGTCACGAGAAAGTTGTTCGTATCCCAACTGATGATGGTGAGACAATTGTGGTTCACGGAGAGAAGCGTGACACACCGCTAAGATTTATCAGCTGCTTGAAAGCAAGGAAGTGTTTACAGAAAGGATGTGTTGCTTTTCTGGCACACATCGTAGACAAGAAGGCTGCTGAGCCAACGATCGAGGACATCCCTGTCGTAAGGGAGTATCCAGAAGTCTTCCCAGAAGACTTACCCGGACTGCCACCTCAGAGGCAAGTGGAGTTTCACATTGACTTAGTTCCAGGCGCAGCGCCTGTGGCTAAGGCACCTTACAGACTTGCGCCGTCTGAGATGCAGGAATTGTCGACACAACTTCAAGAGTTGTTAGACAAGGGTTTTATCCGACCAAGCTTCTCGCCTTGGGGAGCTCCGGTCTTGTTTGTCAAGAAGAAGGACGGAAGTTTCCGCATGTGTATTGACTACAGAGAATTGAACAAGCTGACGATTAAGAACAGGTATCCTCTGCCAAGAATCGACGATCTGTTCGATCAACTTCAAGGTTCAAGCTGTTACTCTAAGATCGATCTTCGATCTGGATACCATCAACTAAGGATACAGGAGGAAAGTATCCCGAAAACAGCCTTCCGAACTCGTTATGGACACTACGAGTTCCTCGTTATGCCATTTGGTTTGACAAACGCGCCTGCGGTATTCATGGATCTAATGAATAGGGTTTGCAAGCCATACCTGGACAAGTTCGTAATTGTATTCATCGACGACATCTTGATTTACTCAAGGACGAAGGCTGAACACGAACAACATCTTAGAACTATACTGGAGCTGCTAAAGAAGGAACAGCTGTACGCCAAGTTCTCCAAGTGCGAGTTTTGGCTACGCGAAGTCCAGTTTCTTGGACATGTGGTTAATGGGGATGGAATTCATGTTGATCCCACAAAGATCGAGGCGATCAAGGATTGGGAAACGCCAAGGACGCCAACCGAGATTCGGCAATTCTTGGGTTTGGCTGGTTACTACCGAAGGTTCATCGAGGATTTCTCGAAAATCGCTCAACCTTTAACGCTCCTCACGCAGAAGGACAAGACGTTTGATTGGGGAATCAAACAGGATGAAGCATTTCAGGTATTGAAGGATAAGCTTTGTAACGCGCCAATCTTAGCTCTACCAGAAGGCACTGATGACTTTGTGGTATACTGCGACGCATCGCGTCAAGGATTGGGTTGTGTGTTGATGCAACGCCAAAAGGTCATTGCTTACGCATCACGCCAACTGAAAGTACACGAAAAGAATTATACCACACACGATTTAGAGCTTGGCGCAGTGGTTTTCGCTTTAAAAATCTGGAGACACTACCTGTATGGTACGAAGTGCACAATCTTCACAGATCACAAAAGCCTACAACATATATTTAACCAGAAGGAGTTAAATATGAGGCAAAGACGATGGGTTGAATTGTTAAACGACTACGACTGCGAGATAAAGTATCACCCAGGGAAGGCGAATGTAGTCGCCGATGCCCTAAGTCGTAAAGAAAGAATCAAGCCCATAAGGGTTAGAGCTTTGGAAATGATTATACGAACCGATCTTTCCTTGCGCATTCGCGCTACACAAAAGGAAGCTCTCAAGGAGGAAAACCTTGAGGAAGAATATCTCCGTGGAATGGAGAAGCTTTTGGTACCAAATGAGGAAGGAACGTTATGTTTTGAGAAATGGATTTGGGTTCCTCTGTTTGGTGGATTAAGGGAAGTTATTTTCGACGAAGCGCACAAGTCACGGTACTCTATCCACCCTGGATCGGATAAGATGTACCAGGATCTCAAAGATTACTATTGGTGGCCTAGGATGAAAGGCGACGTTGCTGTTTACGTGAGCAAATGCTTAACGTGCGCTAAGGTCAAGGCGGAATACCAGAAGCCTTCGGGACTTCTGCAACAACCTGAGATTCCCAAGTGGAAGTGGGAACAAATCTCAATGGATTTTGTTACAAAACTGCCAAGAACGCCAAGAGGCCATGATATGATTTGGGTGATTGTCGACCGCCTAACAAAGTCCGCACACTTTCTGCCAATCAAGGAGAAAGACAGTACTAGTAAACTTGCGGAAATTTACATGAGAGAGATCGTAGCACGTCATGGAGTACCACTCTCGATCATCTCTGATAGAGACGGAAGATTTGTGTCAAGAATATGGCAATCCTTCCAAGAATCTTTTGGCTCACAATTGAATCTGAGCACTGCGTTCCATCCGCAATCTGACGGCCAGAGCGAGCGAACGATACAAACTTTGGAAGACATGCTGAGGGCATGTGTTATGGATTTAGGCGGTAGCTGGGATAAACACTTACCTTTGGTCGAATTTTCATACAACAACAGCTACCACACCAGTATTGGTGTCGCGCCATTTGAGGCCCTATACGGACGCAAGTGCCGATCACCACTATGTTGGTCTGACGCAGGTGATAGGCAGCTTGCTGGTCCCGAGATCGTCCAAGAGACGACAGATAAGATCGCGCAAATTCTTAAACGCATCGAAGCCGCTCGCCACAGACAAAAGGCCTATGCGGATCCAAACCGAAAACATGTGGATTTTCAAGTTGGAGAAATGGTTTTACTGAAGGTATCACCCTGGAAAGGGGTGGCGCGCTTTGGAAAGCGAGGAAAGTTAAATCCACGCTACTTTGGTCCTTTCAGAATTCTGGAAAGAATTGGGACGGTAGCATACAAGTTGGACCTACCCGCTGAACTAAATGGTGTTCACGATACATTTCATGTATCCAATTTAAAGAAAAGTCCAACTCAAATTGACGTTGCCATTCCTATCGACGAGATTCATATTGACGACACGCTCCACTTTGTTGAAGAACCTGTTGAGGTCACGGATTGGAAAGTTAACAAGACCCGCCGGAGCAGTGTCAAACTCGTCAAGGTTCGTTGGAATGCCAGACATGGTCCTGAATTCACTTGGGAACGTGAGGACCGGATGAAAGAGAAATACCCCCACCTATTTCCTCAGAACTCTGCATCTACAAGCAGAACTTAAATTTCGGGACGAAATTTATTTAACGGGGGGAGAATGTGACAACCCGCACTAAACCAGGTATCCGTACAACTTAATTAATGATTAATTACTGCTTAATTACTGTGCTTGATTGAAACTAGCTGATAAACTGCTACCTGCATAATGATACATGCACCTACTTGCATCATACTTTATTTGCTGTCACTACATTACTTACATACGGCACCTTAGTGACGAACATGATGCACAAAAAGCACAGTAGCACTAAACGGATACACGGCAAACATGCTGATATGACCAGCATCAGGCAGACACTGCCTCTAAGGCCTGTTAAGAGCCTCATATATTTTGGCTACACTGGTAGTGAGTGTAGGGATATAAGGGTTGTGTTACCGCGTCTCTAGGGAAAAGATACACTGATTCGGATGTGCCAAAAACGTACTTTAAGTACCAAACACAGCACTTTAATACACAAACCAGCTTCTAGCTGACTAGTAAAGTGCCAGAACATGAGAAAATAACACTAGACACTTTCTAAAGTGTCGGGAAAACAAATTGTGTCACTAAAAATGTAATAACGACACTTTAAAGCTTTTATAACGCTTTAACGGATTACTATCCAACTGAACAACCGGACTTTACCCGGAACATGAAAATATTAGTATTTTCACTATTTTTATTTTTCTGAGCCAGTTAGGGTCTCTGATTACCCTAACACCCGTCATAACACGTTGTACATAACTAACAAGGTTAAACACTAAACTAACCTACTTAACACTACCACCACCCTAACTAATCTTGTTCCAATCGAACCAACCCCCACCCCATGCCATAACCGGCCCCAAAACCATAGGGGACACAAGAGTACTAGAATGATTATTTTAATAAGTGGTGCTTAGTATCTTGAGGACATGAAAACCCATGGATAATACCCCTAATTTTGCCTATAAGATCACAAGATTACACATTATAATCTTCCACTCCACACACCAACAAACCAAGCTCTCTCTTGCACTCTTGGTTCTCGGCCGAAACCCCCACCACCTACACACCCATTTTCGATCTTGTTCACTCCATTCCATCATCATACAAACATCCAAGGTCGCGTATTAGGAGCTTTGGTGCACTCGGAACACAAAGGACCTCAACCGTTAGCTTTTATCCACGCGATTTTCATCACGATTCTTCCCTAGCCCCGAGCTAGAGGTATATTGTTTAAAACTCATATTTAAGCATGTCTAAAGTGGTTAAAAGAACTTTCGTCGGTTAAATATCGTAAACATGCGTTTTGAAACTTTAAAGTCTACTAAAACTACTTAAAATGGTGGTTAATAACACATGTCTTGTGTAAAAGTCGTAGGACTTAAAATATGTGATTATTGAGACCCGATCTATGATGTGGTAGCTCGGATCTCCGTTTAACCCGACTTTGTAAGATCATGTATCTTCACATAAGCTCGTTTTTGACTAAATACAAGGGTTAAAGGCGAAACTCTACCACACAAGATACATGAACTTGTGTGAAAATATTTTACTTGTGTAAAAGTGGTTTAACCGGTAAAATGGTGTTTAAAACTAGCGGATTTACGTATCCGCAAGTGGTATTTTAGAAAGACCACACTTTAAAGAAATCATGTTTTTCTAAAGATGGATCTTACACTAATAAATATGATTTTATAAACCACAAGTGAGTAGACACTTGTGAAATGAAAAGATCCGACAAATAACTATTTTTGGGAAAAGTGACTAGAAGTTGTAAAGACGGGTTTCTCTAAACACGAGGTTTTTACAAGATTAAAGCTACTTTATATAAAGCTCTACATATACAAAGGTGATTTACATTAAAGATGCGGAAAAACTGCAAGTTCATGCGATTATGCAAATTTACATACTTGTCGACTAGTTTCATGTGTCGGAAATTGTTTGATTGAATAAAGAAGTTGTTGAATTGATTTGTTAAAAGAAAATGATACGCTTGAAAGCGTGGCCACCTCCAGTTACAGAGGAAACTCTGGCGAAATTTTCTAAAAACTTGACACTTAGAATTATTTACACAACAAGTGTTAGAACTATTTTTGGACATACTTTCGAAACATAAATTTCGCCAGCACTATATTTTACTAAATATTCGGAGGTGGAATTTTCACAAAGATTAACGTGATAAATATTTTTGTCACAACACTGTTTATGATTATTTTGTGAAAATACATAAATATTATTTTAGAGTGAAAATAATATTTACAAGCGTTAATGATCCCAAAACTTTACGAACGCTTCCACAAACATATAAGTTACACCGGTAATTACATTACCACAAGTTTGATAAAACGTAACTTACGCACATGTATTGTATCCCCCATCCTTGGGAAGAAGTATAACCACCAAGTGTATACAGAACATAAACACGAAATAATTGTCTAACTATTTCCCAAAGACATAAACTGTAAAGCTAAGGCACGGCCGTCCGTCTAATAGAATTAGCACTTGTAGGTCGTTGCACAGCTTACTGTATTGGAGACACTTGGTAGAGACGCGCATTCACTGTGAGTTCATGTCCCCCTTTTCTCTAACTGTTTTCAGTTTACTTAACCGCGGGGGTGAAATACATGTTACTATGATTTACGAGTACTTTACAACGGTATGTTTAACGTAAGGAGGTGTTATACGATCATGTGAGTGGATAGGAACAACATGGGGCCATTAGTCCTCATGGAGGGACCGAGGGACAGGAGCGGTAGATCTATCTGGGTGTAGCCAGCCCAGCCCCCGGCCAAACTAGAAACGGACCGTGGGGTGACTTTGTCCACATACTTTGCCGTGGCGAAATCTGCTAGGTTTGAGTCTCCCTATTTGCACTTCACATATGTCAGTGGCCTTGCAAACCATTGGTGATCACAAGTCCTCTTACAACTGCTACATACCACAACTATTTTATACTCACAAGTGTTTTACATACTCACTTACACATGAACTCGCTCAACATTATTGTTGATTTTTTCAACTCACATGTATTTCAGGAAATTAACGAGATCTGGCACGGTATGGAACGTTTTCCGCTGCACTTGTCATGAAGTCATCAGGGTTTAGGGGATGTGTCTCTTTCCTGGACAAGACACAGTCCTTAAACCACGTTTATGTTATGTTTTAATTTGTAAGGTTGTTGAACAAGGTTATGGTTGTTGGTTAAAACAATGGTACTGTATTTTGGTTTTTAAAACTTAATGGATGACTTGCATGGTTTTTAAACTCATATAGCTTGTTATGATTAAGCTATGGTATTAAGAAGTCACACCAAAGTTAACCACGCTTCCGCAAAGCCAGGGTGTGACATCGTATGGGTGAACTTTGGCAGAATTACAGTTTTGGTCCCTGAACTGTATTTAGGCCATTTTTGACACGTTTAAGGACCGTTAACCCCATTTCAAAGCTCAAAAATGAAGTTAAAGTATAGGGAACTTAAAACATACTCAAAAATATGCCGGATGATGGTTCGTTTGGTCGTACGAACGCGATGTTCGCTTAATTACGACGGAATGCGCACAAGCGCGAAAAACGATCCAAATGACGCGACGAATGGATTTTTCTTAAGGCGAACACTAAAATATAATGTAGTCATGCTTACATAAATTTTTGGATGTCCAGATGTATTCAGAACGTAAGTTATGCGCGAAAATGCAAACTTGTGCACTTTTTGACACTTTTAGTCCCTGAATGTCCCAAAAGTTTATTTTAGCACACCGAACCTCTCAAAGCCTATTTCTAAGCTATGTAAAGGATATTTAAGGTGTGTTTAACTTATGGTCATGTTCCGGAATGTTCGTTACAGTTCTAATTGACATACTTTCGCAGTTTGTCATATTTAGTCCCTGTAAGCTAATTAACTTGTTTTTGCCATACCAAAGCCTTTAAAACTTATTTCTAAGTTATGTAAAGGTTATTTAAGGTATGTTGAGTATATGTTGATGTTCCGGAGTATTTCTCGCATTAAACTGAGTACGTTTACGCACTAGTTTGCGTATAACTCTCCAGAAAGTGATGTAGAGTTTGGAATTGAACAAAAGTCAAAACATGAAAAATGTAAAACATAACAAAACAAACATTGTGATCAAATAACATTGTTTTATTGATAATAGAACTGTTCATAGTGATTACAAGCACAGTTGTTACAATGGTTGGATCAGAGATTGAGACCTACACCAAGCAGTCCAACGACTATGCTGCACTTTGCCCAAACATGTCTCGACCTATGTATCGAAGGATCGAATTGCACATCAAAGGTTTGGCCCCAGAGATCCGGAGTCATGTGACCTCAGCCAACCTCAATACCATCCAGCCAGTGGTCCGTCTTGCTCACAAACTCACTGATCAGGCTGTGGAGGAGGGCAAGTTGCCCAAAAGGATAAATGCTACTGTTGGAACCTCTGGTGATAACAAGCGTAAATGGGAAGGAAATCAGAGCAAGGAAGCTAACCCCACTCAGACCCCAACTCAGCAGAGGAAAACTGAAAACAACAAGGGCCCTCAACAACAGGGTGGCTACAGAGAAAACCACCCCAAGTGTAACAAGTGTAACCAGCACCACAACGGGGCATGTAGCAAAGGTCAGTGCCAGCGGTGCAACAAGTTGGGGCATGAAGCCAAAGACTGTAGGAGTCAGTTTCCAGCTAGGCAGAATCAGCAACAACCACAACAACAACAGCAGCAAGGGAACAACCGTGGGTGCTACAGGTGTGGAGCAACGGGGCACATACGCAGGGATTGCCCTGAACTGAACCAGAACCGCAACAACAACCAGGGAGCTGGAAATAATGATCAAAACAACAACAACAATGCTAGGAATGGTGCAAGAGGAAGGGCTTTTGTTATTGGAGCTGGAGAAGCAAGGAATGACCCCAACGTCGTGGCGGGTAAGTTCCTACTCGATGATCGTTATGTTTTTGTATTGTTTGATTCCGGAGCCGATGCTAGTTATGTATCCCTACGTATTAGTAAGAAGCTTAAGTTAAGTTCTAAGCATATCGTCGAGTTAGCTAATGGTAGAAACATTGAGGCCTCGCACGTCATCAGTAACTGCAAGCTAGTATTGTCTGGTCAGACCTTTAGCATCGATCTTTTCCCTATCGTTCTTGGAAGCTTCGACGTCGTCGTTGGTATGGATTGGTTATCCAAACATCGGGCTGAAATTCTCTGTCAAGAGAAAAGGGTTCGTATTCCCCATCGATCTAGCAAACCCCTTATCGTTCAAGGTGACAAAGGCGGAGAAGTCACAGGCGTCATTTCATTCTTAAAAGCCCAGAAGTGTTTACGTAGGGGGAACACCGCTATCTTAGCACTTGTCACTGACACACAGGAGAAGGAAAAGAGGATCGAAGATTTTCCAGTGGTACGTGACTACCCCGAGGTATTTCCCGAAGAACTACCTGGACTCCCTCCTCATCGTCAGGTCGAATTCCAAATCGAGCTAACTCCTGGAGCAGCACCTATAGCTCGAGCGCCTTAACGACTAGCCCCCGCAGAACTGAAGGAACTCTCTACGCAACTACAAGAACTATTGGATAAAGGATTTATCCGTCCTAGTTCGTCGCCCTGGGGAGCACCAGTGCTCTTTGTCAAGAAGAAGGATGGCACATTCTGAATGTGCATCGACTATCGTGAGCTGAACAAGGTTACCATTAAGAATCATTACCCTCTCCCACGTATCGACGATTTATTCGACCAGTTGCAAGGATCGAGTTACTACTCTAAGATTGACCTGCGATCAGGTTATCATCAGCTAAGAGTCCGTGACGAAGAAATCTCCAAAACTGCGTTCAGAACCCGTTATGGCCACTATGAATTCCTCGTCATGCCTTTTGGAATGACCAACGCGCCTGCGGTATTCATGGACCTCATGAATCGCGTTTCCAAGCCTTACCTCGACAAGTTTGTGATTGTGTTTATTGATGACATCTTGATCTACTCGAAAAGTCAAGAGGAGCATGAATAACACCTGCATCTTATTCTCGAACTCCTTCGCAATGAGCAACTGTACTCCAAATTCTCGAAATGTGACTTCTGGCTTCGAGAAGTCCGGTCAACAAGGACGGGATTCATGTTGATCCAGCAAAGATCGACTCTATAAAGAATTGGCCTACCCCTAAGACACCGACCGAAGTCCGCCAATTCTTGGGATTGGTGGGATACTATCGTAGATTCATCAAGGGATTTTCAAAGATCGCTCAACTTCTTACAACCCTCACCCAGAAGGGTATCGCTTACAAATGGAATAATGCTCAGGAGTCTGCTTTTCAGAAGCTAAAGGATAATCTCTGTAGTGCTCCTATTATGTCGTTACCTGAAGGTACCGACGACTTTGTGGTTTACTGCGATGCTTCCATCCAAGGGCTCGGCTGCGTGCTGATGCAACGCGAGAAAGTTATTGCTTACGCTTCACGACAACTCAAGATCCACGAACGGAACTACACGACACATGACCTAGAATTCGGAGCTGTGGTCTTCGCGCTCAAGATTTGGAGACAATACTTGTACGGTACCAAGTGCACGATTTACACCGATTACAAGAGTCTCCAGCACATAATGGAACAAAAGGAGTTGAATATGCGGCAACGCCGATGGGTCGAACTCCTGAATGACTACGAGTGTGCAATTAAATATCATCCAGGCAAGGCTAATGTGGTAGCCGATGCCCTCAGCAGAAAGGAAACCAAACCTAAGCGTGTTCGTGCCTTACAGCTCACCATCCACTCGAACCTCCCTAAGCAGATTCGAAACGCTCAGGTTGAAGCATTGAAAGCCGAGAACATTAGGGCTGAGTCCCTGCGATGATTGAGGAAATGGCTAGAACAAAGGGAAGACGGCACTTACTATGTGACAGGACGTATCTGGGTCCCACTTTATGGAAATCTGCGTGAACTTGTGATGGACGAAGCACACAAATCTCGTTACTCGGTACATCCTGGTTCGGATAAAATGTACCACGACCTAAGAACTACACACTGGTGGCCTAGCATGAAAGCCCACATAGCAACCTATGTCAGCAAATGTTTGACGTGTGCGAGAGTCAAGACTGAGTATCAGAAACCATCGGGCCTACTCCAACAACCAGAGACCCCGAAATGGAAATGGGAGCAAATTTCCATGGATTTTGTTACTGGCCTGCCTAGGTCTCAACACGGAAATGACACCATTTGGGTGATAGTGGATAGATTAACTAAGTCTGCACACTTTTTGGCTATTAAAGAAACAGACAAGTTCTCTACCTTAGGAGAGGTATACTTAAAGGAAGTGGTTTCGAGGCACGGAGTGCCAACCTCTATTATTTCCGATCGAGACGCGTGTTTTACTTCTGAGTTGTGGCAAGCTATGCATAAATCCTTTGGCTCACGTTTAGACATGAGCACCGCTTATCATCCACAAACGGATGGGCAGTCTGAACGCACCATCCAAACACTTGAAGACATGCTTAGGGCATGTGTAATCGATTTTGGCAAGGGCTGGGAAAAACATCTACCGTTAGTAGAATTCTCCTACAATAACAGCTACCACACCAGCATTCAAGCAGCACCCTTTGAGGCATTGTACGGTCGTAAATGCCGATCACCCTTATGTTGGGCGGAAGTTGGCGAAAGCCAAATTACCAGCCCGGAACTTGTAGTCGAGACTACGGAAAGGATTGCCCAGATCAGACAACGCATGGCGGCAGCTCGTGACCGTCAGAAAAGATACGCTGATAAGGGTAGGAAACCGCTAGAATTCCAGGTCGGTGACAGGGCTCTACTAAAAGTCTCACCCTGGAAGGGTGTGGTTCGTTTTGGAAAATGGGGCAAGCTTAATCCGCGATATGTCGGACCCTTTGAAATTACCAAAAAGATCGGTAAGGTTGCTTACAGATTGAATATGCGTGAAGAACAGAGTGCGGTGCACAACGTCTTTCATGTGTCTAATCTGAAGAAGTGTCTGTCAGATGAAACACTCATCATTCCTTTCAAGGAACTCACTATTGACGAACAGCTACACTTTACTGAGGAACCGATTGAGATCACGGATTGAGAGATCAAAACCCTCAAACGTAGCCAGATACCTCTCGTGAGAGTTCGTTGGAACTTACGACGTGGCCCAGAGTTTACCTGGGAGTGAGAGGACCAGATGAAGCGCAAATATCCCCAGTTGTTCCCTAATGAAACTCCCAACACTGAAGCTACAACCGAATTTCGGGACGAAATTCCAAGCTAACGGGGGGATAATGTGACACCCCGTTGAAACGTTCTCACCAGCTTGACAGTGGCTGCCTTAACTTTCGGGACGAAAGTTCTTAAAACTTGGGGATAATGTGACACTCTGGATTTTCCCGAACAACCTTCTTATTTCAGTATTTCGTGTACATATTATTAAATGAAAGTTCGTTAATTTATCTTAACGAGTTATGTGATCCTTGTATTAAGTATGTGTATTATATATATATATATATATGTATGATAGTGAACCGAGACCATGAACCCGACTCGAGACCACTCGGTCTCGAGTGAACAGTATAACAGTTGGGACGGTTGGGCCATGCTTCTCTTTATCCCACTCGAAAACCCACTAGGGTGAACCGACTTAGGGCTAGTATATAACTCATTCTCCTAGCCAACCTTGCCATTTCTTTGGGCATCTCACACACACTCTCCTCTACACACTCTCTCTCTCTCTCTCTCTAAAAACCCTAAACCTCAACACCCCACCCCTCTCGGATCAAACCGGCAACAACAAGGGAGTTCTCGGATTGCTTGTAATCTCATTTGGAATCTCATTCATCGATCATTCATACCCTCACACCTCGGAATCTAGCCGGTTAGTGTTTTAATGTGTACTAGGTGTTATGTGTGCTTGATGAATGAGATACATGCTTAGTTTAGAGGTCTCTTTGCATGATTTTGTATAATTTGGTGAGTTAAAAATGATTAAATGATGTAGGTGCCTGATTTCTAAATAATGCTTATGGTTAGGAAGAATAGGGTGATTTATGAATATCATGCTAGCTTGACATATGAGTAATAGATGAATGTATGAATATTGTGCTAGCATGTTCTTGGATAATGCTGAGTTATAGGCTGAAATTGTGTATAGGAATGGGTCAAAATGATTGTTAGGGAAAAATGGTGTTAGGCATGTTCATACTGATTTAATGGAATGAAACCGTGATGTATGTTAAGATGTTTTATTAAGATGATGAAAAACCCTAATGAAGAACAACATGAATGTCATGAAAATATTTGAATTGTGTGTTTTGATCTATTTTGTATTAAGATTAGACAAGAAAACATGTTAGTGAAATGGTATTGGACAGTACAAACAATCACGATTTCGAAATTCTATTGGATAGTACAATGTATGCAGATGTTCTAGAATCAGCAGGTGATGGGAGTCGAGACCCCTGGTCTCGACTCGAGACCATCGAACTACAACTCGAGACCGCGGTTATTGCGACTCGAGACCACATAGTGACAACTTGAGACAGACTTCAGGGACTCGAGACCATCAAGGTCTCGACTCGAGACTATCAAGGTCTCGACTCGAGACTGGATTCGAGACCTCTGAGGTTACGACTCATGCCAACACTACTCGAGACCAGAAGTCCATGACTCGAGACCTCCTGGTTGCGACTCGAGACCGCCTGTCCTCGAGCCGAGACCACCTGGTCTCGACTGGGCTGTTTGTTTTCGTCATTGGGCCCAAGTGTATTAACTGTTCATGCTTGTTACTGTTTAAGTGGGCTATGTGTTAACTGTTGCTGTTAAAGAATTTAGACAGGCCCAATAACTTAGAGGATGAATATATGTCATGCATGCTATGTGTTAGATACGTGTAAGATAAACGTGATTACTTGTACCCAACCTGACCTATACCGGTAACCATGCTAGGGCGTGGTGACCAGCGTGCGTGACCAAGTAAACTAATCTGCCGAGCAACCCAAGGTGAGTTCACAACTATTAAAGCATGCGTTCCCGGTGGTTTGGGAAACGGAAACTCGAACAATGCTATCCCCCTCGTAAGGGATACAAACCTACTTTTCTTCCCTTGAATGGGACTCTTAGTTAATTACTGTTTATACGTAATGCAACGAGCAACACTAAACGAAACTCTATCACTCAAGTCCCTACTACTTAATACCGATTAGTCGCCGGGGCCAGGCGAACGGTTTATTAGTTGATAGCGCTATATAGGTCTTACCAACCTCACACCGTGCCTGTAGAGGATCGGTCGTGAACTAATGTACTCTGGCAAACCGTCAATGACGATAGAACATTGACAAACGGGGCACTGTGGAAACGTACGTTCACCTAGTATTCGGCATTGGAAAAACAGTTTAGTCGCTTACTTATGGGGTAGCTCCCCATGGCATGTATAAACGGATAAATTAACTGGTAAAACAAGTTTTTGGTAATTAAAAACTGGACAACTCGTGAACTCGCCAACATTTTTGTTGATACCCTACTGCATGCTTTGTAGGTACCCAGTGACTCAGGAGCTTGCAACTTGGGGATGTGTACTGGTCGTCTAGCCCGTGTGTTGGGTTCTAAATAAACTTGAATCCTGAACTTTGTTTCAAACTAAATTGTCTATGCTTCCGCTACTTTCTTAAACTGCTACTTAACTTAAACTTTTGAACTTTACACCATGATTCTTACTAACCATTATGAGTGATGAATATTATTACTATAAATCAACGCTTAGTATAATTGATGGCTGGATCCTGGTCAGTCACGCCTCCAAGCGGTGGTACTCCGCATGTGGATTTTGGGGGTGTGACATTATACTAGCATGTAACCTGGTCCTAAGGAAGCTCTAAGGCATTTCCAAATTATACTAAAACGGGTCAGAATTGAAGTCAAAGCAAAAGTCAAAGTTTTGCGACTTTCGGTTCCGAACCGGGTCTAAACAGTAAATTGTCATGTTGAACATGTTTAGACATGTTCTTACACTAATTACCAAGTTATATTAATGATCAAGCAGGTTGCAGGGGTTCTACATTGCTAATTATGCATAAATTGGAAAATAAGCATTATGTTGACTTTTTACTAACAAGTTTGACCCGACATTTGACCTAGTTAGTGTGGGAATCAGAGGGTGCCCTTTTAAGGGTTTATTGCCCTCATAATTACCAACTTATAACTACTTTCAATTCGACTAATCACTGGACCAACAATGATTAATCGTTAAGTCAACCGTTAATTACGACGGTTTGACTTTTAAGCTAAAACTACGCAAAAACTTAACTAAGAAAGGTTAAGCAAACTGACTGAAGTCCTATGCACGATTTGTGAAGCTTAGAGAGAAGTCTTGAGCTCCAGAAATGATCCAAAGTGCAGATGGAAGGTGTGAAGAATTTGGTTGCAACCTTGGCCCTTTATATAGTGTTCAAGAGATCATAGATTGTTGACAAACAACTCTAGCAATGTTCCCTGATCACTAACACATGTCCCTAGTGTCTAGGAGCCAATTAGGGGTCGTCCAAATATGAGGAAAATCGTTTAAAGATCAGTTTCATGCGCATAACAGCAAACAGCCCCGTTTTCAGTTACTGGGCAACCCTTACGCACCGTAAGGGTATGCTTGCGGTGCACAAGCCTTCTGCTGAAGCCAAAAAAATCTTGATCTTTCAAGCATTCGAAGGGGCAACCAGGTATTCCGAATTTGGGACATTATTTTATAGTAAGGGGCCTCTAAAATGTGCCTTGAACAGTGATATACCCTACCACTTTGATATGTTTTTCTTGAATCCTTTGAAAGTGCCGAAAATGAAGGTTTACCGTAGAAATTCCATAGGATCCTATCTTGCACTTTTGAATTCAATTATTGCTATCAATTTGCTAGATTGAAGGTATATTAGATGTTCATAATATATACTTGGGTCTTGGGATTTATAAATGAGGTCGTTCAGAGGTGAAAATTAACATGACGACACTTTTAAATCCTGCCAAAACATCTATATTAAATCCGGGTTTATAACGCTCTTTGTCTTACGTGACACGTGTCGTTATTTCATTGAACACGAATTTTCGAGGTGTTACAATGCAATTCCACCAATTTTAAAGAACATATTTGTGGTGTTGTGTGGACGGATATTCTCACACCTGAAGAGTTTAAATCAGAATGGGAAGCGGTTATCGCAGAGTTCAATTTAGCAGATAATGACTGGCTATCTGATATTTTTGTACTTAGGGAATCTTGGATCCCTGCATACTATAGAATGGAGGAGATGTCTGGTCTTATGCGAACGACATCGAGGTCGGAGAGTGAGAATCATTTTTTAGGTCAAGTGTGCAATTCGAAATCTACTCTTGTTGAGTTCATGATGCATTACGAGACTGCAATAGAAGCACAGCGTCACACACACCGGAAAATGATCATGAATCTCGATACAAAAGACCCCAGTTGAAGAGTAGTTACCAATTGTTGGAAGGGCAAGCTGTTGACATATACACAAAAAGTATTTTTTGTGACGTTCAAGCTGAGCTTATTGGAGTTGCGGATTGCATAAATCAATGTTATGAAGATCAGCCTGATGGGTTTGTTAAGTTTTACATATATGACTTTCAACAGCCTTGTACATCTTTATTTAAGGTAAATAATGGCGTTTTGGTTTTTATGGCGTTTTCTGTTAATGGCGTTTTATCATATGCAATGTGTTTTTTTTTCTTAGACAAACATTCTATGCATTGCGTTATAGAGATATTGTTTTTTGGCGTTTTTTAGGTAATGTTCCATAAGTCTGATTGCACATGCAGTTGCTCATGCAGGCGTTTTGAACAATTTGGTTTGCTATGTAGACATATATTCTATGTTTTGAGAATTTGGACATTAGAGAATTTCCAAAACAATACATTCTGAATAGATGGCGCAAAGAGGCTTCCCTAAACTGCTCTCCTGAATACTCAATTAGTCGTGAATATATGACCAAGCTTGATCCTAATGTGCAAAGTATGATGCGAGATATTATTTTTTCAACGGAATATACTTTGAACCGTTTATCTGGTATTAAAGAGGAGCTATCCTTATACAAGGATCATATTCAATCTTCTATGAAGAAGGTTCAAGATATGCAGATTGTTGCTCCTCCCGCTAGTACTAGGGATAGATTTGCCGATATAACATGTCAATATAAAAACAACAAGAATTCGATAAGAGTCCCTGTTGGGTATAAATCCAAAGGTTCAGGTTCTCGGAAGCGCCTGAAATCTAAACAGGAGATAGCAATCGACAAAAAGAAATCAAAGTCGAAACCCGGGGCCAAAGAAAGACAGTGTCAGAACTGCAAAGGCTATGGACACTACGCATCGACATGCAAACATGCCGTAATTAAAAGAAGATCGACAAGGTCTTCGAGGGCTAGTGAAGAGTAGTTTGGCGTTTTATATTTTTCATTCTTACAGAACACACACAGATGATCTTTAAGTGCCAGTGTAGAGTAGTTTGGCTTTTTGTATATTTCAATCCTATAGAACACAGACAGATCTTAGTTTGGCGTTTTACATCATCTTTTTTCCATCTTTTTTTCTACCTATTTGTTCATAACATGTTACTTCGAAGTTACATAACAAACAATATATGATCGGACAAGGAAATCAAACGCCAAAAAAAAAACAATAACGCCACTAAATAAAACTACCATCAACTTCTAATTTTGGTCATGCTAAACTCAATAATGTTTTACTGAACGAGATGGATAACATTGTTAATCCTCAGTCAAGAAAGATGTCTAACAATGTTATCCATCCCGTTTAGCTAAACTTTATTGAGAATAAAAACTAAATCTCCATGAAATGGCGTTTTTGAAGTTTTGTGGTTTTTATATGTTTTGGCGTTTATATTGACGACCTTGCTCATTACATAGAGCGAAAGTTTATTGAGAAAATAGTGTATATCAAAGAAACATGGATTGGAATCTTTGATATTTGGTTTTTTTTTGGCGTTTCTAAGATGAATAGTATAGAGGAAAATATAGGTTTTTGGGTTTTGGTGTGGATTTTTGTAGTTCTGAGAGTTTGTTTATACAGGAAGTTTTTGACGCATATCTTAGGCGCGATTTTTATTACAGTAAATGCTAGTAATTAAGTTCCGTCGTTTCGGTACTGTTTGTTCAGCTTTATCGGTTAAAAACAAAGTTTGGCGTTTTATATCTAACGACGTTTATATTATGATGAAGTGTGCTATGTGTGTTAAGGGGGGATTTTAATAGCGTGAGTTTGGCGTTTTGTGTAGAGAAGTCAAAATACCTTTTTACCCTTAATGAAGCGCGCCAGATTAATAAAAGTGATTTTATTTACGAAAACGCCACCACGTCATCTAGTCCATAGATTGTTTTTATCTGACGATCCATAAGCGTTCTCTCCGTTCTCACACTTTTGGGCGTTTTCTCTAAATCCTGACCCTATATAGGGGTGGATCATGAGAAAACTAGTTTAAATGAGAAAACCAAAAAACTAACTAAAAAAGCCTAAAAAACATACCAATTTTTTTTACAATTTTTTATAAAAGAATCGCTATTTTTTATGTATGGAAAAAAAATTTAAAAAAAAAATTGTTGTATTGCATATGTGTAGTACACATATAATGCACATGTGTAGTACAACAATTTTTTTTTTAATTTTTTGAAAATTTTTTATATATAAAAAAATAGCGATTTTTTTATAAAAATTTGAAAAAAAAATTGGTATGTTTTTTAGCTTTTTTTAGGCTTTTTTAGTTAGTTTTCTAGTTTTCTCACTTAGATGTAGTTTTCTCATGATCCTCTCCCAATATATATGTATGAACACTAGTATATTTATGAACTGAGTGAACAAATCCTGGCCATTGATTTACACTTGTGTATTGATAATCAGGGGTTAGGATTAGTTCACACAGTTCACTAACAAGGGGGTTGTTCACAAATGAACCTAACACAGTATACATATATATATATATATATATATATATATATGTGTGTGTGTGTGCAAATTAAAACGTAACTTGAATATTATCCAAACCGATAAAAACTTTGTTTATACAAAGTAAAGATGAGTTTTTTGTGTAAACACTTGCTGACGCGAACCAAAGCAGGCAAACAAGTAAATATGAGTTTTTGGTATAAACACTCGTCGACGCGAATCAAAACGGGTCAAATAAGTAAAATTGAGTTTTTGGTGTAAACACTTGCTTACGTGAACCAAAACGGGTTTGCATATTAACTTTTGAGTGAATTTCAAGGATTGTCCTTTATCTTTATACTCATTTTCAGGCGCTGTCCTTTATGTTCAAAATTGACGAGTTTTATCCTTTATGTTTTCATATCATACACGTTTTGTCCTTTAGGCCTAACCCAGCTAGTTTTTTCAGTTAAATTTGGTTATATGCTTTGCACATGAGGGCATTTTTGTCGATTCAAAGGTAAGTTCAACGCCAGACTTACAGCTCAAAGCTTCTGCAACCTTTGAATTGACAAAAAATGCCCTCATCTACAAAGCATATGATCAAATTTAACTGAAAAAATTAACTGTGTTAGGCCTAAAGGACAAAACGTGTATGATATGAAAACATAAAGGACAAAACTCATCAATTTTGAACATAAAGGACAACGCCTGAAAATGGGTATAAAGATAAAGAACAATCCTTGAAATTCACTCTTAACTTTTATAGTAACTTATATATATATATATATATATATATATATATATAGGGGATGGTTCAAATGAAAACCACTTTTATTGTGAAAACTCGAAAACTAACTAAAAAAAGCCTAAAAAACACACAAAGAAATTTTTTTTTTCAATTTTTTTTTATAAATTTCGCTGGTTTTTATATATGAAAAAAAAAAATTTTTAAAATTAAATTTTTTTTTGGTTGTACTGCACATGTGTAATACACTAATACGGAAAGCCTAAACCACTTAACCCACCCCCCACCGACACCCCCCAAAAACCTAAACCCCCCACCCCCACCCCCCAAAAACCTAAATTCACCCTCCCACCAAAAGCCTAACCCCCACCCCCCAAAAACCTAAACCCCCCCACCCCCTACCCTCCCGAAAACCTAAAACTAAACCCTAAACATAAACCCGAAAAAAACCTAAACCCCCCACCCCCCAAAATCCTAAACCCCCCTCCCCCCCACACCCAAAAAGCTAATCCTAATCCTAAACCTCCAAAAAAACTAACCCTAAAAGCTTAACTAGACTCAAAAAGCTAATTTTAAGCATGTAATGCAATTGTAGTACATGTTATATTGCACATGTGCACTACTATAATAATAGTATTGAAAACAAGACGACACCATAAATCTTTTTTTATTTCATAAAAAATATGCTCGAATATACTTGAATGAAAGATACAAAAATTTGTGATCTTATGGTGCCATTTTTGTTTTAAAATGATAACGTATGGAGAAATGGGAAATGTTTGAAAAGTTATATATTTTTTTTCCAATTTTACCCCTCCTTCATTAAAAGTCTCCCCCCCCCCTCCTTTTTAGTGGTTTTTAATTTGTTTTCGAGTTTTCACAATAACTAGTGGTTTTCATTTGAACATTCCCCTATATATATATATATATATAGGGTAAGTTTTATTTGAGAACCACCCTTATTGCAAGAACGAATGTGAACACAAAAAAATACCCAAAAAAATTCAAAAAACCCATAATTTTTTTAATAAAAATCGCTATATTTTGTTACCTAAAAAAAAACTTTTTTTAGTAACAGTTATAGATGCACATGTGCATATGTATCATTTCTTGGACAAATTCCATAATATATTACCAGTAGTAGAAAAATGCACTTTCATTTACACTGCCATATGTAATACACTACTTTTTACTTTACCAATATTAGAAATGACATGTGCGTCTATATGTATCAACATGAAATAAGGTGTTTTGGTACAAAAAATTTGTGATTTTAAATGATGAAGTAGGCCCATATACATGTGTTTTGGGTAGTTATATCTAGTGGTTGATGGTTTGATTATAGTTGTCACTTTATGATGTAATATGTTGTTTGGATGGTATAAAGGGTGTTGATGTATATATAATAAAGTGAAATATTGGTAATAATATTGTATTATGGATGGTAAAAAGCAACGGTATTGTATTACGGATGGTAGGAGGTAATGGTAGTGTAGTATGGATGGTATGATAGATGAAAGGGAATGTGTATTCAAAATGGTGTACTAAAACACGCTATAAAATGTTCATATATATAGATGCACATGTGCATTTCTAGTGTTGTTAATGTTATAACAAGTTCATACATATAAATGCACATGTGCATTTCTATTATTGTTAATATAAAAAGTTGTGTATTATGAATGGTAGTGTAAATAAAAGTGCAATTGTCTGATATTTGTAATGAAGTACGGAATTTGTCAAAGAAATCATACAAATGCACATGTGCATGGATAACTATTACTCGATTTTTTTTATTATTGACGAAATATAGCGATTTTTCCAAAAAAAAGAGTAAAAAATATTTTTTTTTTGAGTGTTTTTTAGATTTTTTTAGGTATTTTTTGGTTGTGTACACATTGATTCTCGCGGTTCTCGCAATAAAGGGTGGTTCCTAACGGATCCTTCTCCTATATATATATAGGGAAAGGTTCATTAGGGAACACTAAAAAAGTGGGGAACAGCGGGGAACCGGCTCAAACGAACTCCAATTGGACTCATTCCAGCGGCGTTGGAACCGGCTTGTCGAACCCTAACTAAGATCTCTTAACCCTAAACCCTAAATCCTAACTCCTAAACTCTAAACCCTAAAGCTAAAAAATAAGGCTAAAACCTAAGCTAAACCGTAAAATCTAAATTATAAACATTAAAAGCTAAACCCTAAAGGCTAAACCTATAGCTAAACCCTAAATCTAAACTCTAAACCCTAAAGCTAAACTCTAAACCCTAAAGCTAAACCCTAATGCTAAACCCTAAAAGCAAACCCTAATATATTTAGGGTTTAGGGGTTATGATTTAGGGTTTAGGGTTAAGAGATCCTAGTTAGGGTTCGACGAGACGGTTCCAACGCCGCAGGAATGAGTCTAATCGGAGTTCGTTTGAGTCGGTTCCCCACTGTTCCCCACTTTTTAGTGTTCCCCAATGAACCTCACACTATATATATATAGGGGAAGAATGTATAGAAAACTTATTTGTGCTATGAAAACCTAGTAAACCTCATCCTCACCATCCATTATCTTTGATCAATGGCTCCTATTTTTTGTTGCCTTTTTTGTTTAAATTAAATATCTTTAAAGTACAAAAAAAGTGGATCTAAGGGTATTATTGGTATAACCAAAATGTCTTTCTTTCTTCCTGACACATCCATACCCACTTTTCTAAAAAATCCCATCATTCGTTTTCATTTCATTAATGTCATTCTCTCTCTAGATCTAAGTTCTTTCTTTGTGTCTTCTTCCCCATTTCTTTCACTCTCAAATAGAAATGAGAAACCAAGCTAAAGGAAGCTGTTCACAGGAGCAAATAAATGGCGAGTTCACGACGGCATGATGAAGGCGGGTGGCGACGAGATCAATCAGTGGTGGATGAAGGGTAGTGGCAGAGAGATCAAGATCCTAGCTACGTTAAACCCTCGATAGTGGTTGAAGGAGGTGACAAAAGTGTTCCAGCAATGGAGGGTTCTACATCTGGGTGCTAGTTGCGTTAAACCCTAGATTGCAGGTTTGTTGTTTTAATATTTTCCACATTTTTAGTTTGAAAAATGATTTTACACTTGATTTTTGAAAAATCTCTTGAGTGTTTTATTTTGAAAAAATGATTAGACATAAAAACAACAATCTCTTGAGTGTTTTATTTTGAAAAATCATTTCACAGTTGATTTGTTTTTATTAAAATGGTTGTTAATATGTTTTTGTGTGCTCAAAGTGTTCCAGTTAGTGGGTAAATGTTTGTGTAGTTTGCAGGTTTTTGTTTTTGTGTTAAAATCATTTTGAGTTTTTGATATTCTCAGTTGTTGTTTGAATACAAATCAATATCTTTTAAAATGTTGAAATGTTGTTTTAGATGGGTTGTTAGATGTCTTGTATAAACTTCACTCGAATATCACATTTTCATTACCTTTAGAAAGTACATGATTTAATCGTTGATGATCTCGTTTATTTTACAAATAAAAAGTTGTGTTTTTTTACTGGCATAATTAGTAGGTACATATGTTGTAACAATGTTACATATGTTACTTATAGTTACACTAGCCCTCTCTTGAACACAAAAGGGGCTGCAGACATGTAACACATGTTTGTAACTTGTGTTACACTAGAGGGAAACACATGTATAGCCACGTTACACGTTGGCCTTCATGATTATTAATATTTTTGTTTTTCATTTGTTACACAGCTGCAAGAGGGGCATTATTGGAACTAGAAAGAAACCTAACAAAAGTGTCTTCGATGTTGGCAAAACAAAAGTGTAACACATGTTACAATGACTAGTGTTTTCATAGGTAGTAAGTTGGGTTGATTTTAACATTTCCTAATTTTTTAATAGGAGTGGTGCAATTTTAAGATGTGTAACACATGTTACAATTACCTATTGTTTTGAAGTAACAGTAAAAAAAATATTTACTGTTACTTTAAAACAAAAAGCAATTGTAACATGTGTTACATGTGTACAATGCCTGTTGTCATTTGAAAAAGATAAACAATTTTAAGATGTGTAACACATGTTACAATTACCTATTGTTTTAAAGTAACAATGAAAAAAGATATCTTTATTGTTACTTCAAAACAAAAAGCAATTGTAACATGTGTTACACATGTTAGAATTGTCTTTTGTTTTGAATTAACAATAGGCATTATAACAGGTATCTGCATAATGTTCTGAAGTGTAACACATGTAATACGTCTTACGTTGGTTAGGAAAGATTTTAATATAAGAGCTACATGTCTAACATATGTTACAACTGCCTATTGTTTTGAAGTAACAATGAAGGAATCTTTTTTCACAACATTATGCAGATACATGTTAGAATGCCTATTGCTACTTCAAAACAATAGACAATTCTAACATGTGTAACACATCTTAGAATTCCCTATCGTTAACAATTAATTTATCTTTTTTCCCAAACCCCCTGGCATAAGGCCCACAAAGTCGTAGTAGAAGTTTGGAAGACTTTCCCTTCGATCACAAAGGCGATCCAGAAAACAAAAACGAAAGCTATACGACGACAAACAAATACGAAAGGTTGTGCTAACATATGTCACATGTTTTTTAGTGCTTGTAGCGAGGGAGTTGGTTCCACCGGATAGTAGTTGTTTGAAGTGTATGCTAACTGTTTACATATGTAACCTTTTTTTGGGTGGTTTTACTTATTTTTTTTTATGTGTGAAATGATGCAGATAAAAACTCAAAATTTGGGGAGACTTCAAGTTCAGGGCATAATTGGGTAGAAAGTAGCTAGTCTTAGTTATGTTACTACTATTTTTTTAATTAGTAGATTAAAAATGCTGGACTGTAACTTGTGTTATTACGACTTGACCATAGCAGTTGCATCCAAACGAGAAGGGATCTTGGCAGGAAGGAAGAGAACCACAATATCGGATACGACAAAAGGTGGCCATAAAGCGAAAGAAGGTAGATGGAGAAACCGATGAAGAATGGGAACAAGAAGTCGATGAAGGGCATGTGGTGGGTACCTTTGAAGTTGTACAGAAGTTACCCTCTAGTGTAACACATGTTACAAACATGTGTTACATATGTTCAACCCCTTTGTTACCAAAAATCGGGGCTGCACATATGTAAGACATGTTTGTAACTAATGTAACACCATAGGGTAACACATGTATGATCATTTTTGGATCATTTGTATATATTTTAAGCCTGTATAAACCTACAACATCGATACCCCCAAAAAGGTTACACATGTTACGACAAAATGGGAAATGTGTAGCAGCGTTCAATACTGTTGTTTCACTCTATAGTGTGTAACATGTGTGACATAGCGTTTGTCAGCAAAACATATAACTTGTAAGGTGATACGGTTGTATCTTTAAAATATGTTTACCTATAAGTACTTACATGTTACAGGTTGTATCTTTAAAACATGTTTAAACTGGAAACTGGAAACATTTACAAAATATAAAGCAGAGTTACACAAGATGTAACATGTGTAAACTAGAAACACTTGCGTAACATTTCGGTGTAACACATGTTACATGTTGTATCTTTAAAACATGTTTACCTATAAGTACTTAAAAAATATAAAGCAGAGTGGGAACACAACTTTTAAGGATGTTACACACGTTGTAGAGAAGATGTTACATGTAACATGGCGACAAGTGTCATGTGTGATCTTTTTTGTTACCCAAGGGTGCTAAACGTATTACAGGGTTCATAACACACATAAACTTATACTAACATCCGTCCCTATGTCCATAGATGATCTAGAACATACTCCACGTTACCATCTTTATGAGTCTTCTAATGGCACTAAATTGTGGACACCGAATGCCAACGAGCAATATCATCATATTATTGTTAAATCATACTTCACACTGGAAGAACTTATTTCCATGTATAAGACTTATGACCAATAAGCTGGGTTCAATATAAAAAATATACGTTAATGCAGGTTTTTTTATCTACTAATAACATTGTTAATAACAACTCTAGGTACATATACTTATAGTTACATATATTACTTGTTTGTTTATTGATATGACATTTTGGATGATGTAACGTTGTTACATATGTAATTTTACTAAGTATAAATTGACACCAAACGGGCTGACATATGTAACACATGTTTATAATATATGTTACACTATGGGGTAACATATGTAACACGTGTATAACCATCTTACACATGTTACATATAGTTGTTGCATCAAAAAAAATTGCCTTCCCAACAACATCCGTATTCATACTAACAATGAAAATAAAAATGAATTTTATATCAATAATTGTAATGCTTCTAAAAATGGTCATCACAACAACATCCCTCTTTACAACACATAGCAGCCAACCAAAAAACACACCATCGTCACCACGAAAACCTGATGATGCGTTGTAATCCTTCGGTGGGCTTCGCTTCTTGATAACCATCTTCATCTTGAAGACAAAACATATTTTCACCTATGAACAAAACAAGTACATCAATATTAATCTTCTATAGTTAAAACTTATTAATCTCCTATGTAACATGTGTAACATGGCTATACATGTGTTACCTCTCTAGTGTAACACATGTTACAAACATGTGTTACATATGTGCAACCCCCCTTTGTGTCTAAAAAAAGGGTTGGGGTAACTATAAGTAACTTGTGTAACGTTGTTACTACATATGTAGCTAATTATCCCACAAAAAAACACGACTTTTTATTTGTAAAATAAACGAGATATTCCGAATAAATTATGAAGTTTATACATTTTGTATCATTTTTATATATTACCATTTTAATGATGTTATGGGTAACATTTAATGTTATATTACCCTTTTCTCACATTATAGTTTACGTGTTTCATTGAATGGTTTACAACAACATTTTTATAGTTTACTTTTAATGATGTTATGTGGTACGTGTAATGTTATATTACGTTCAACAATACTCCTCTTTACGAGATGTAATACTTCTTCTGATTTTAAGAGAATCTACTTATGTTAACATATGTAACATCTTCATGGTTTTGGTTCCTGGAAGTTGTAATGTAATACATAAGGTAACAAAAGTGGCAAAAGTGTTTTATGTGAACTTAAATATATAAAAATGATCCAAAAACTATTATAAGTTAACAAAAATCTAGCTATGCTTTGCTTCTTGATAGCCATTTTCATTTTGAACACAAAATAACCATTCACCTATGAACAAAACAAGTACATCAGTATTAATCTCCTATATGTTATAATTCGATTAAAATAAGACAGGTTTAACACATGTTACCCTAATAAAGACAAGTTTACCTAATATGGTTTCATTGGTTACCGAATTGGTTACGGGGTGCACCCTTAAAAAAAATAGGTTCGTAAACATGTTAGAATGTGTTACACATGTTAGAATTGTCCATTGTTTTGAAGTAACAATAGGCATTCTAATATGTATCTGCATAATGTTGTGAAAAAAGATTCCTTCATTGTTACTTCAAAACAATATGCTTTGCTCCTTGATAACCATCTTCATCTTGAACACAAAACATCCATTCACCTATGAACAAAACAAGTACATCAGTATATGTTATAACATGTGTACTTGTGTAAAGTTTTGTTGTAACACGTGTAACAACTATATGTAACATGTGTAATGTGGTTATACATGTGTTACCACTCTAATGTAACACAAGTTACAAGCATGTGTTACATATGTGCAGCCCCTTTTGTGTCCAAAAAGGGTTGGGGTAACTATAAATAACATGTGTAACGTTGTTACTATATATGTATCTAATTATCCCACAAAAAGACACTACTTTTTATTTTTAAAATAAACGAGATATTCTTAATAAATTATGAAGTTTCTAAAGGTAACACATAACATATAGGGTAAACAAAAGCCCCAAACAAGCAACATATAGGGGCTTGCACATATGTAACACATGTTTGTAACTTGTGTTACACTAGAGTGGTAACACATGTATAACATGTGTTACGTGTTACACATGTGTAAACTTTTTGTTGTAACACATGTAACATGCCTATACATGTGCTACCGCCTAGTATAACACAAACAAAACAGTTAGTATTCAGATCAAAAGCCCCAAACAAGCAACCAAACTAACAAAAACAGTTACTGTTCAGATCAAAAGTCTCAAACAAGCAATCAAACCAAACACAATTTTTTTTATAAAATAAACGAGATCATCAACGATTAGATTATGGACTTTTTAAAGGTAACTAATATATAACAACAACAACAACAACAATCATTATCTCAATTCTAAATTTTTTTAATACATTTAAAACAAAAAAATACCCAACAAACTATCAAATCTATTTTACTAATACACACACAAAATCATTCAACTTTTACCAAATAAATAACATTAAGACATGGAACCAGTCCATGTCATACTTGTGAGTATGTTCTTTGTGTTCTAACAACTTTTTCTCTTAACCAAAATCCATGAACCAAATGATTTCTGACCTGCTTCTCTCTCACACAATTGTGTGTGTGTTCTTGGTGTTCTAATAACTTTCTCTCTCTAAAACCCCTGAACCAAATGATTCTTGACCTGCTTCTCACTCGCACACTTGTGTGTGTTTTTGGTCTTGGTGTTCTAATAATTTTCCCTCTCTAGAAACTCATGCAACCAAACGATTTCAGCCTGCTTCGATCTTCAGATCTAGTGGCTTCGATCTTCAGATTCGGTGGCTTCAAAAGAAAGGGATGAGTACATGAACACATGGTGTCTTCGATCTTCGATCTGGTGGCTTTAATCTTCGATATTCAGATCTCGTAGCTTTGATGGTGGCTTTGATGAAAAGGTGATGTTTCTCTCTCTAATATCTAATGAATTATTTTGAAAATGGTTGGATGAAAAGTGATATATGAGAGAGAGAGAAAGATGTGACATAAAGAAAATGATGGGATGGGGAAGGGTGATGTGATGTTTTGAACAAAATGACTAAATTGCCCTTTGATCATGTGTTTTTAATAGATGATGTGGATCAATCCTGTCCACACAATCCAGGATTCCCAAGTTTTCTAGATTAAATGAGTTTTCCATAGATACTTACACTATATATATATATATAGGTGGATGGATCATGAGAAAACTAGTTTAAATGAGAAAACCAAAAAACTAAATAAAAAGGTCTAAAAAACATACCAACTTTTTTACAACTTACTATTAAAAAATCGTTATTTTTTATGTATGAAAAAAAATTGTACTGCACATGTGCACTAATATGGAAAGCCTAAACCACTTAACCCACCCCCCATCGAAACCCCCCAAAAACCTAAACCCCCCACCCCCCAAAAACCTAAATTCACCCTCCCACCAAAAGCCTAACATCCCTACCACCCCCCCCCTCCAAAAAAAAAACTAACCCCCTCCCGAAAACCTAAAACTAAACCCTAAACATAAACTCGAAAAAAACCTAAACCCTCCACCCCCACCCCCACCCCCACCCCCACCCCCAAAAACCTAACCCCCTCCCCCACTACCAAAAACCTAATCCTAATCCTAAAACTCCAAAAAACCTAACCCTAAAAGTTAACTAGACTCAAAAGCTAATTTTAAGCATGTGATGCACATGTGTTGTACACATATAATGCACATGTGCAGTGCAAAAAAAATTTATTTATTTTTTTTGAAAAAAAATTCATACATAAAAATAGCGATTTTTTAATAAAAAATTGTAAAAAAAAACTTTTTTTGGTATGTTTTTTAGGCTTTTTTAGGTTTTTTTAGTTAGTTTTCTAGTTTTCTCATTTATATTTAGTTTTCTCATGATCCTCTCCATATATATATATATATATGTACGTATGCAAACTTAAAACGTAACTCGACTATTATTCGAACAGATTAAAACTTTGTTTATACAAAGTAAAAAATGAGTTTTTGGTGGAAACCAACGAATTATAAAAAAAGAGACCCTATGGTGCAAACCATAACGGGCCAAATAAGTCAAATGTCATGTAAATCACATGCTAGTGATTAGACAAAGAAATATAAAAAGGAGACCCAATGGCATAAGTCATAACTGGTCAAATGGGTTAAAATTCGTGTTGAATCACTTCATGGTGATAAACAATATAAAGATTAATTTGAAACGCAAAAAGGGTAAGCCAAGAACGGATCAAATGGAAAACCGGGTCAAATGGTGACATTAGCACCATTTGAATATATTATTTAATGCTTTGTTTGCTAAGTTTTGTGTTTATAGGTTAGCATAATGTATGGGCATGCATTGCCATGAAATAGAAAATAGAATTTGCAAGGTATTGACAACATGTCATTGTTTTGACCCGCGCAAGGTATGTATATTAGGTTAAACTCTCGGTGAGGGCTTATGGTCCGACTATAGCTGGTTGAGTCAAGGGTTGATACTAGAAGACCTCAAGTGAGGTACATCTAGTATTTGGGTAAAACACCAAACCAAATTGGATGTGAATTGGATTATAGAGAAATAAACCTCAAAGAATAAAATTTGTTTCTTTCTTTGTGGTTTTAAAAGTGTTTGACCGTTTAACTGAAACACTAATTGTTTTTTATGCTTATGTTAGGTTTTTATAAAGGTGGGAACCGGACGGACGACCAATCATGCGAAGAACCGAACACTATTAAACTGTTATCTCTTTGGATACGTCATAGCAATGTTGAAGCAGATCATGCACGACAAAGTTTTTGAGTTTAAAGCTTTAATATCAGTAATTTACATGTATTAATCTGTTATGTCGGTTCGTTTGGTTTATCAGTTAAACCAGCCCCATTGGATATTTGATATATATATATATATGGGATTAGGTTCAAACGTGAACAAAATTTCTAGCGTGAACCGCGTGAACTGATCTGAACCATTGATTTCATATCCATTTGACAAGGGTAAGATTGTAACTTCATATAAATATTGAATTTTAATTATTGTCATATTAATTTCAAAAGCCTACCATATCATCAGTTACAAACTATTTCGTAATCTTCTCAACAAACTTTTTTCGTAATCTTTCAACAATGACAACTATAGAATCATAACTTTTTTTTTTATTTATTAAAGAGAATCTTAACATATTTTATATTTATCAAAATAATATTTCATAATCTTTTAAACAAACATCCATATCTTCATGATTTTTTATCCACAATTCACGTTGATAAATATCATCTGCAATTCACGTCGATCAATATTATCTCGCCGGACATCAACTTTTCAAAAACCTGAAAATCTCGCCGGACGCAAACTTTTCAAAAACCTGAAAATCTCGCCGGACATTGATTTTTGCTGAGTATGTCGTCTGTATCTTTGCCCCTAATCGCCGTACATCAACAGTCATCTTTATTGTCTTTGCCCCTAATAGCCGGACATCTTGTGTATAACTCTTAGCTCCGTAGTACACATGTGTACTGGTATGTTTTATTCAACCCATCACGATAGTACACATGTGTATAATACACGTTTTTTACATGTTAATAGTGTATTACACGATAGTACACATGTGTATAATACACGGTATAGTAGACATGTGACCCGTAGCATTGTTGTCTTTGTTTTTTTGAATGATTTTTTTTACTGTAATTGTGCAGAGTCGGTTGCTAGCAACGTTTACGAAACGAAACCGGTACTGATGGCGAAGATAACGGTAGTGACATCTAGAAATTTTCTTGAATTTACAAACAATTGTAAACAATTTGGTGAACCTTTTCCTTTTATTGTTTTGTGATTTTTATTTTAGCGTTTGTTATTTGTTTGTGGGATTGTTTGATGCATAATTGTTATTGAGTTTGTTTCATGCATAATAAAACCTGTTATCTTCTTCGGTAATTATTTTTCTTTTCTTTAAAGGTAAGGCTTGTATTATATTGATGAAAAAAAAGTTCCACAAAGACATAAGCGACATTCCTGTTTAGTGTAGAAATATGAAAATTAAAACCGTACACTTGTGTACTTATATGCTATTATGTTTGTACACATGTGTACTTGGATGATAACATCACAAGTAAACATGTGTACATACTTTACTATGTGATAACTCTACTCATTTTGTAGTCTGTGAAAGCGTTTAATTAAATTCAAGAAAATTACACACACATTACGTACATTTCCTTTTAAAGGGGATATGACAATATTTGCTGTGAAAGCATTTAATTAAATTCAAGAAAATTACACACATTACGTACATTTCCTTTTAAAGGGGATATGACAATATTTGAGTAACAAAATAATAGACAATTACGAGATTTCATCTTTCATTATGGAAATAATCTTGCACTTTTCTTTAATAGAGTAATTAATCTAATTACAATTTTACCCTTTTGCTTTTAATAAAACAATAAAAAGTAACCTATTAATTACAATTATGCCACTAATTTAGATTATCAAGATCATATTAATCAACGGTCCAGATATGTTCACGTAGTTCACGCATGGGAGGTTGTTCACGCTGGAACCTCACCCTATATAAATATATATATATGGGAAGGTTCAAATGAAAACCACTAGTTAACGCGAAAACTCAAAAACTAACTAAAAAAACCTAAAAGAAATACCAAATTTTTTTTACATACCTATTTTCGCTATTTAAATTATATAAAAAACAATTTAAAAAAAAATTTGTAGTGCACATGTGTAATAGTACACATGTGCACTACAAGTTTTTTTTTTTTTTTGAAAAAAAGTTTTTCTTATATATAAAAACTATTGATTTTTAATAAAAAAAAAATAAAAAAAAAATCTTTTTTATGTGTGTTTTAGGCTTTTTAAGTTAGTTTTCGAGTTTTCACGTTAAAAGTGATTCTCATTTAAACCATCTCATATATATATATAATATATATATATATATATATATATATATATATATATATATATATATATTAAGAATCGTGAGAACCACTCTCCACCAATCAAAATATAGGGTATTTTAGTCATTTCCTTCAAAATGTCTAATCTTTCTCTCTCTCTTCATTTATTGTAGCAGACTTTTATATATCTCTCTCCTCTCACTTCCCTCATCTCTCATCTCACTCTCATCTCTCATCTCACTGCTCTCTTTCAAAGTTCTTCATTTTCTCCGGCGGTTCCAGTGGACGACGCCGACGCCGCAGGTGGGTGGGTCTCTTCATCATCTTCATCTGATTACAGGCGACCCCCTCCTTCTCCGGCGACCCCCTCCTTCTCCGGCGACCCCTCCTCATGCTTTCACAGTAAAGATCAGAGGCCGGCTCTTTCTCCGGGTCTCTTCATCATCTTCATCTGATTGTGGGCTTGTGTTTATACTTAGAAAAGGGGGCTTGATGAGCGGCGGTGTAGTGGGGGTTTCTTTATGGTTTTTATGGGGGGGGGGGTTCTTCCGGTGGTGGGGGTGGCCCGACGACGGTGGCCGTCCTTGTGTTTCGAGGCGGTGGCTTTGTGAGCGGCGGTGGATGAACCCTTGGACGACACCGCCGCATGGGGGGGGGGGGTGGGTGTGGCATAAACCCTCGTCGGTTTTTGTTTTACGGCTGATGATGTTACTGCGTTTGTTGCTGGTGATTCTGAATGTTTGAATCTGGATGTTTTTGCTGGTGCTTTTTTTGAATGTTTTGAATCTCAGTGCTTTTGAATGTTTGAATATGGTGCTTTTGAATGTTTGAATCTGTTGAATCTGGTGCTTTTTGAATGTTTTGAATATGGTGCTTTTTGTTAGATTTTGAACAGTGAACTATGTGGGTTTTGATCGGTTTGGATTTGGGCGGTGATGATGCAAAAAAAAGTATATTTTGATGACGATGGCGCGGCACGGTTTGGTGGATGGTAGATTTTTGAACTGGCAACCCGACTTTGCAGCCTCTGATTATCGGAAAAAATCTAACCCCGTTTTTTTCAAGAATCCAAAACATTGTTTTGATTTTTGTTAATCTATCTGAGACATCTACCGAGTTACGATATCTGGGTGCGTTCGTTTTGTGTAAAAAAGTTTTTGAAAAAAAAAGTTAAAACCGTAAACTTTTTAACGTAAAACGTAAAGTTTTTAACGTAAAAGTTAAAGCCGTAAACTTTTTAACGTAAAACGTAAACTTTTTAACGTAAAACATAAAACGTAAAGTTTTTAACGTAAAATATAAAAAGTTTAACGTAAAACGTAAAAAGTTTAACATAAAACGTAAAAATGTAAAACGTAAAAAGTTTAACGTAAAACGTAAAAAGGTTAACGTAAAACGTAAAAAGTTTCACGTAAAACGTAAAACGTAAAAAGTTTAACATAAAACGTAAAACGTAAAAAGTTTAACGTAAAAACGTAAAAATTTTAACGTTAAAAGTTTAACGTAAAACGTAAAAAGGTTAACGTAAAAACGTAAAAAGTTTAACGTAAAATGTAAAACGTAAAAACTTTAACGTAAAACGTAAAAGTTCAAAAAATCTGTTAAAAATCTGTATTTAAAAAATGTTTTTAAATAAAAAAATTATGTTTAAAAAATAAAAACTAATATAATAATACAAAAAAGTAATAAAAAAACAATAAAGACAAAATAGAGTAATTTTACTAAACTACCATTTTGTATTAAAATATTAAAGACATAATAAGATAAAAAACTATTTAATATTATTTTTAATTACTTTTAATCTCATCCATCTATTTTGAAGATCTAATGGTTGAAAAGTGGTTCTCTCAGTTCTTACAACTAGGGGTGGTTTTCATTTTAGTGGCCCCATATATATATATTGGCTAATTATAATGAGAAAACCCACTCTAGATGAGAAAACTCAGGAAACCTATATGTGTGGTTAGGATCCAACCACGTCATATGCACACCAAATGATAAGAAGGGTAAATGAGTCTTTTTACATTTCACATGGCAGACATCATTTTTTGACTAAGTGTGGACATATCACTTTCTCTCTCTCCTAATTTAACATAAAGTGTGAAGTCTTTTTACGTTTTGAACCATTTCTCAAATGAAGAACATATCACTTTCTCTCTCTCCTATTTTTTCTTTTTTGAAAGCATTTTCTTAAATGAAGAACAGATCCATGTTTTACCTTCTTTCCTTCTTATTACATGTTTTACCTACTCTCCTTATTACATGTTTTACCTTCTCTCTTTCTTATTACATTTCTCAAATGAAGAACAGATCCATATTTTACTTTTTTGAAGCATTTCTCAAATGAAGAACATGTTTTACTTCCCAAAAATCCAGAGAGATAGATGGTTAGAGAGAAAAGATCAGAGAGAGAGAGAGAGAGGCAATGAGGATCGGTGAGAGAAGCAGTGAAGATCGAAGAAAGATCAGAAGATCGAACGGGTGTTCCATACAACATCATATTCAGATATGGTTAAAGTGGTCGAGGTGACGGTGGTTCCTCTTGCCGGAAAACCAATTAGTAGCTACTTGGCGGTGGTGGTCCATGGTTAGTTACTTGAATTCTTGTTTCCATTTTTCAGGCCTCGATTTATTTTTGGATATGATGTTTTTTTTATCCTAGTTTTTTTCTTTCTTAAATCGGCCTTAGATCTAGTGTTTTTAACAGTTAAATTTGTTGATTTTTGTAGAGTGACGTGAAGCATGGTGTGGTTCATATGACGGTTCGATGTTTCAGATTACGGGGTCGATGGTTAACAACTGGTTAAGATCTGAAGCATTTAGTTCTTGTTTTCTGGATATGTTGTTTTTTATTACTGATTTTTTTATTTTTTTTGTGTAAAATTTGTTTTCAGATCTGAACAAATGGAAACAATTTGATTTAAGTTCCTATGTATTGGATTCTTATTAATGAAGTTATATTTTTTATATACATGTTATATTTTTGATGTAACAATTCTCATAACAATTCTTTGCGTCTTAGTTACGAAACTCCAAGATCTAGGGATTTTTTATGTAACACTATGTAACCGGGTGTTAGAAATGTAACAATCGAAGAAAAAATGCATGTTACATTTTTTTGTATTACATAAATAATGGCAGTTACATTTTTTTGTGTTACATAAAATATGTAACAATCAAAACAAAAATGCCTGTTACATTTTTTGTGCTACATAAAAAATGTAACAATAAAAACAAAAATGCTTGTTACATTTTTTGTGTTACAGAAATAATGTTGGTGTAGTGATGTAAGTGATTATGAAGATGCGGATCAAGATTCTTGCAAACATTGGATAAAAATGACTTTATTGCTTGTAATTATTTACATATATAGTTCAAGTTTTTATTATGTATATAAAATAAATGCAGTAGGTTTTAAATTTTGAATTAAGTGTTATATTTCTAGATGATTTGAATTTTGTAAGTTACCGACGACTCAATTGTTGATCAAATATGATGTTCATAAATGAAAAAACATCGTAACATACAAGTTGTAACATTTTGACAACTACAAGTCATAACATACAAGTTATTTATGTGACATACCAATAATCTGGTCTTAGCAGTGTAATAATTATATGTAACGTTTAATGTAACACTAGATAACCGGGTGTTAGAAATGTAACAGTCGAATCAAGAAAGTTTTTATGCGTAACATTTTTATGAAACATTTTACATAACGTTTATGTGTATAACATTTTATTTAACGTTTATGTTGTTACATATATATTTGAAAACGGAAACAAAAAGGGTCGATACTAGATAGAGAGTAGGAAAGATGAATTATGGTGTAGGTTTGAAAACAACTATGAGAGGGAAAGATGAATTGGGACTTTCTACCTTTTTTTTTGATATTATCTTACATTGGAAAATGACATATTTCAAGAACCATTTTTTTGTAAGCTGACAACTTCAAATCAGTCAAATTTTGTCATCCATGCTGAAAATACCCTTGTCTGTACTTATTGTTATTATTTTAGTAAAAGTGTGACTACTTTTATATATATATATATATATATATATATATATATATAGGGAGGGTTCATTGGGGAACACTAAAAAACTGGAGAACGGAGGAACACTCTTAAAAATTATACTTAACATGCTAAAAAAAAATTTCTAAATATTTTTCGGCGCTTTTTCTTATAAACACAAGTAGAAACATTTAAAAAAAACATCAAAAACTAAAAATATAAAAAAATGTTTAAAAAACAGTTATATCTTATAGAATTAACTTAACATGTTAAAAATCATTTTTTTTTAAATTTTTCAGCGTTTTTCTTTATAAAAAGGAGGAGAAACTAGTCGAATAAAAAATTTATTTTTCAAAAAAAAAATTTAGCCTTTTTTTAATTGTTTTTTTAATATTTTTAGTTTTTGATTTTTTTTATTAAAAATGCTTCTACAAGTATATATAAGGAGAAGCGCCGAAAAAGATTTTTAAAAAATTAATTTTTAACATGTTAAGTTAAATTTTTAAGAGTGTTCCCCGATTCCTCACTTTTTTAGTGTTCCCCAATGAATCTCACACTATATATATATATATATATATATATATATATATATAGAGAAGATCATGCGAGAACCACCTCTTATTGTGAGAACCGCGAGAACCAATGTGAACACACCAAAAATGCCTAAAAATAGCTAAAAATCACACAAAATTTTTTTTTTGATTTTTTTAAAATTTTTTAGGTTAAAATCGCTACTTTTCGAACAAAAAAAAAAAAAAAAAAAAATTTTTAAAAATTTTTTAAAAAAATTTTTTTTTTTTTTTTTTTTTGGCTTCGAAAAGTAGCGATTTTAACCTAAAAAATACTAAAAAAATCAAAAAAAAATTTTGGATTTTTTTTTTTGATTTTTTTAGATTTTTTTTAAGATTTTTTTAGGTTTTTTGGGGGTTTAGTTTTTAGCATTTTAGCTTGGGGGGGTGGGGGGGTTTAGGTTTTTGGGGGGTGGGGGAGGGGGGTTTAGGTTTTTTGGGGGGGGGGTGGGGTTAGGTTTTTTTTAGCTTGGGGGGGGGGGGGGGTTAGGTTTTTTTTTTGGGGGGGGGGTGGGGGGTTTAGGTTTTTTTTTGGGGGGGGGGGTGGGGGTTAGGTTTTTTTAGGGTTTTTTTTAGGTTTTTTTAGCTATTTTAGGTTGTGTTCACATTGGTTCTCGCGGTTCTCACAATAATGGTGGTTCTCGCATGAGCCCCTCCCTATATATATATATATATATATATATATATATATAGGGTTAGGTTAACGTACAAATGCCCTTATCCTACATTACGTACGCGATCATCTCAGCCGTCAGATCTTCATCTCACATTGAAATCGCATATTGATTTTTTGTAACAATTTCACATGTTGGTTTTTAACATGCGATTTCATTAAAATTACAAAATACGAAATTGTTACAAAAAACCAACATGCGATTTCATCAAAATTATCAAATGCGAGATTGTTACAAAAAAACACATGCGATTTCATTAAAAATTATAACATGCGATTTCATCCTGCTATTTTATAACATGCAAATTCACCATCGTGTACATAACGTACGTTAAGCCATTTTGTACAGTACACACACACTCTCTCTCTCTCTCTCTCTATATATATATATATAGGGTAAGGTTCATGCAATAACCACCCTTATTGCGAGAACCGCGAGAACCAATGTGAACACAAAATAAATTCTAAAAAAATCAAAAAAGCACTCAAATTTTTTTTTTAATATTTTTTTTTCAAAAAATCGCTATATTTCGTTACCATTAAAAAAACTTTTTTTTTCGAGTAACAGATATCTATGCACATGTGCATATGTATCATTACTTTGACAAATTCGGTAATACGTTATCAGGAATAGACAATTGCACTTTAATTTACAATACTATTCGTAATACACTACTTTTTACATTACCAATATTTAAAATGCACATGTACATCATTAGGTATAACCATGATATAACGTTTTTTGGTACAAAAAGTTTGTGATTTTGAATGGAGAAGTAGGCCCATATACATGTTTTTTGGTTAGTTATATCTAGTGGTTGATGGTTTGGTTATAGTTGTCAATTTATGATGTAATATGTTGATTGGATGGTACAAATGATGTTTACATACATTTAATAAAGTGAAAATATCGGTAATGGTATTCTATTATGGATGGTAGGAGGTAATGATAGTGTATTATGGATGGTATGATAGATGAAAGCACTACTAGAAAAAAAAATTCTTGACACACATTACGCGTCATAAAAGGGTAATTATGACACGCAAAAGCGTATCATTGATTGAGAAGTCATAAAATTAACATGACATGCATTTGTGTGTCATGTTTTTATGACACACTTTAATGACAAACATTTATGACACACTTTAATGAAAAACATTAATAACACGCGTTTATCACATACATTTATGACACGCGTTTATGACACATATTTACGACATTCATTTACGCATGTCATGGTTTTAATTGGTAAAATAAATACTCTTTTATAAAATTACTAATTCATCCTCAATACATATATAACAACAAAAACAATAAATACAAATGCATATATATACACGAAAACAACTCATTGCATAATCATTCGTCAAGTATACTACAAATATTTTAACGTTAACAAAAACATTGTTAGTCAATACATTCGCTGAGACCTAAAATACTGTGTCACTTCTAAAAAAAGGTAGCCGTATAACTAGACCATTGTTCGCGAATGCCATCCCTATCCATATCCACATCCAAGTATGCCTCTACTCCTTCCCCAACCTCAAACATCAACAAATAAAATAAATATTAAAAATCATAATTTAAGTCTTAATCTATGAATTTAAGCGTTTATTTGGATATTTAATTTCAAGACTAAATCTAAATCTATGAATTGAAGCATTTGTTTGAACATATAAATACATATTTCTCTAACATGCAGGTTAAAATTTACCTAAACTTACATTATCATTGTCAAGTATTTCAGCTCCTTCGTAAGCTATCTCCTTCATGAACTTCATCACATAGCAGCTACATTCAGCAAAGTACATCCTGACTGACATGGACACTACATAATTAAAAATATCAAGACGTGTGAAACCGTTGCGATTTAAGTTTCAAGTAAAGGATTCATATATTTATTGTATCATTCTAACCACAATTTAAATAAGGAATTAAGTGCTCACCTAGCGTTGACCCAATTGAGTTTAACCCTTATGTTGGCACCACTTTATGCAGCATAACCGACCATTGCCGTTAAAAAATAAAAAATATATAAAAGCGTATTCCAACTCTTTTATCATGCATTATGATAATTTGTATCACTTACGTATTAATAATTTGCCTCAACTGCTCATTGACACTGCTAGTCCTAAAGGAATCAAGATAATAACAGGTAGTTGTTTTCAGCTTTAGTACTGCCAACACCCATTGGTTTCTACAAAAACCAAAATTCAGTCAAAATAAATCAAGATAATGGGCCTCTTCTTTACAAACACTTATTTAAATGGAAAATGAAACCCGGGATTGTAGGGTTATAGAATGCTGTCCTTCCAACCTATTAATCATTTGAGCAACCAACCATCTTAAACCGTCAAAAAGAATATAAAAAAAGTTTAATGCGTAAGGCTACTTCATATATACAAATCAATGAATTCAAACTACACTCTTACCATGAAAATTTTAGCTTTTAAACATTAGTCCAATAATCAACAAAATTTGAAAATGTTTAGACTACTATATTTGAAAAAATCAAACAGAACATAAATAAAAAGTAAACATTTGTATTTTAGAATACCTAAGTTTGCCAAGTGCTAGATCAAATCTATCCTATATAAAAGTCCAATATCTTCAAAAGACATGAGGTAGTTTGGCATGAGGTACTTGTTTAGGTAGTCATTGCAACCCATTCCAACAAAGAAAAGGCTTTGAGAAGATACATGAGACACATTGGTTGCACCCAAATTGTCTGTGATTTGATCCAAAGAGTTATTAGCGTTCTCAATTTGTTTGTTGAAAGGGATGCACCTATATATATTCAGCAAAAATATTAACACTATCTAGATGACCCATGTTTAGAAATCGCCAAAAGTCCCACTAATCAAAGAGATATAAAAACTTACAAAATTTCAGTCAGTTCAGCCACAGAGTTCAAATACCAAGCAAGATTCATGATGTATGATCCAATTCTAAATCAAAAGTATAAGAGGAATCACGTGGTTACACGCATCGAAACAAACATGGAGGGAACCTATGAAAACTGACTTGTTTAGTGCAAAATAAATTGCTTCGATTATCCAAATTGATTACAAAGAAGTGTTTAGTTGAAAAAAAAGGTAAACCCACATTAAACCACAAAAAAAAAAATCGCCAAGTCTAACACACCTAAAAATGTATAGTTCAGTTTAAATTTATGAACTACAAAAAAGGCAAGCTTCATCAGAATAAACCAACCTTAACTACAAACCCTAATGCAAATATCGCAAATTTATATATCCAAATTTACATAATCATTTTAATTTTTCGCCATTTGAAACACTGAATCACCCCTTCGATTCAGTGTGTAAGTGAAATCCCCTCCTTATGCGCAAAATGGAAGAAAAATTATACACAAAAAGTAGCGATAACACTTGAAACGAAATGACAGAAAGATGATACGGTTGCTTGAGAATGCCTCGAAAACCAGTGTGCGGGGAGACATAGCACGAGATGCTACTGTCAGAGGGGAGCTTTCATGGCTACCGATTGGGGGTGGGAAGACTTACAGTTTGATTTGGGTGGAGTGGGGCTTAATTTTGTTAGGTATCGCAGATTCAGAGTTATATCAAAAATTCAAAACTTAAAGTGGGTCAATTAGAGGGAATCTGATTTTGGGGCGGAGGGAAGAAATTTATGTTTCATTTTTATTTCAATGGTTAATAAATAAAAATAAATAATAAATATTTAGGTGTAAGAATAACAATAAAGTTTATTTGCAATTTGTATATTATACCAATGCAACATTTTTAATAAAACCTTCTGCAAAATGGTTGCAAATTTTAGTATAGTTTGCAAATTTTAAATAAAAAAGTTGCGATTTCATTAAATTTTACAACTTTTTATGACAAAGAGATTGTATTAGATCTTATAATGCAACTTTTATGTTGAACGCAGTTACATTAGATTCAAATGCAACACAATTGAAAAAAAGTCTATATAAATGGTTGCATTAGCCTCATTTTCTAGTAGTCTTAGTTGCTATACCGAGTGCCAATATCACACCAGTATTGTAACAAACAGAATGAATATCGATCAAATGTCCGCCGCAAAGATTTCACTAGTATGTCTAATTTGTAAAATATAATGTTTTTTATGACGTTAAAAAGATGATACACAAAAAATATCATATATTTGTTGAATTTTATAAACCATGACATTTTTTTTGACACACACTTTGGAATGTCATAAAATGGTGTTGTTTCTTTTTAATGGCGTTAAAAGGATGACACACAAAAAAGATTGCCATAAATTTGTAAAATTTTATAAACCATGACTTTTTTTCTTGACACACGCTTTGAAATGTCATAAAATGGACTTGTTTTTTTCTTATGACAAAAAAAACGTGACACACAAAAAAAGGTGTCATAAATGTATTGAATTTTGTAAACCATTACATTTTTCTCTTGACACACGCTTCTGAATGTCATAAAATGAGTACGTGTCATTGTTCGCGTGTCAAGATAGGTGTATTTTCTATTAGTGAAGGGAAATGTATTCAAAGTAGTGTACCAAAACACCTTATTTCATGTTGATACATATAAACGCACATGTGCATTTCTAATATTGGTAATGTAAAAAGTAATGTATTACATATGTTAGTGTAAATGAAAGTGCAATTGTCTATTATGTGTAATGAATTACGGAATTTGTTAAATAAACGACAAAAATGCACATGTGCATGCTTGTGTATTATGGATGGAATGATAGATGAAAGAGAAAGTAGTGTATCAACACACCTTATTTCATGTTGATACATATAGATGCACAAGTGCATTTCTAATATTGGTAACGTAAAAAGTAGTGTATTACACGTGGTAGTTTAAATGAAAGTGCAATTGTCTAATATTTGTAACGAATTACGGAATTTGTCAAAGAAATGATACAAATGCACATGTGCATGGACAACTGTGACTCGAAATTTTTTTTAATTTTTTTATTGTAAACAAAATATAGCGATTTTTACAAAAAAAATAGTAAAAAAAAATAATTTTTTTTTAGATTTTTTTAGGTATTACTGTTTGTGTTCACACTGGTTTTCGCGGTTCTCGCAATAAAGGGTGGTTCCTAACGGATCTTCGTCCTATATATATATATATAGGGTAAGGTTCATGCGAGAACCACCCTTATTGCGAGAACCGCGAGAACCAATGTAAACACAAAATAAAATCTAAAAAAAAATAAAAAATGCACTCAATTTTTTTTAATATTTAAAAAAAAATCGCTATATTTCGTTACCATAAAAAAAAAGACTTGTTTATTTCGAGTAACAGTTATCCATGCACATGTGCATATGTATCATTACTTCGACAAATTCGGTAATACGTTATCAGGAATAGACAGTTACATTTTAATTTACAATACCATTAGTAATACACTACTTTTCACATTACCAATATTCAAAATGCACATGTGCATCATTTGGTATAACCATGATATAACGTGTTTTGGTACAAAAAGTTTGTGATTTTGAATGGAGAATTAGGCCCATATACATGTTTTTTGGTTAGTTATATCTAGTGGTTGATGGTTTGGTTATAGTTGTCAATTTATGATGTAATATGTTGATTGGATGGTCTAAATGGTGTTTACAAACATGTAATAAAGTGAAAATATTGTTAATGGTATTGTATTATGGATGGTAGGAGGTAATGGTATTGTATTATAGATGGTAAGAGGTAATGGTAGTGTATTATGAATGGTATGATAGATAAAAGGGAAAATGTATTCAAAGTAGTGTACCAAAACACCTTATTTCATGTTAATACATATAAATGCACATGTGCATTTCTAATATTGGTAATGTAAAAAGTAGTGTATTACATATGGTAGTGTAAATGAAAGTGCAATTGTTTAATATGTTTAATGAACTACGGAATTTGTCAAAGAAATGACAAAAATGCACATGTGCATGCTTGTGTATTATGGATGGAATGATAGATGAAAGAGAAAGTAGTGTACCAAAACACCTTATTTTATGTTGATACATATAGATGCACATGTGCATTTATAATATTGTTAACGTAAAAAGTAGTGTATTATACGTGGTAGTGTAAATGAAAGTGCAATTGACTATTATTTGTAATGAATTACGGAATTTGACAAAGAAATGATACATATGCACATGTGCATGGATAACTGTTACTCGAATTTTTATTTTTATTTTTTGAATTTTTTTTAATTTTTTTATTAACAAAATATAGCGATTTTTCCCAAAAAAATAGTAAAAAAAAAAAAAATTGGGTGTTTTTTAGATTTTTTTAGGAATTACTGTTTGTGTTTACACTGGTTCTCGTGGTTTTCGCAATAAAGGGTGGTTTCTAACGGATCTTTGTCCTATATATATTCCATGAGGCCATTCTTATTTTTGGAAAAATATATCTCTATGTTACCCATTCCACTTAAATTTAGTAACTGTCATAAATAACTTTCGTACTGTATATATTTATTTGTAAGCATCTTTGTTCATAACATTTTACGTTTTCATATCATTTTCTAATGGCCGGTATCTACACCGAATAATATCGTAGTATACGTTACGTGTGTTTATTTATATTAGTAGTTGCAAATAAAATAATTGATGTGATTTCTGCAATTATTTGTTTATCATGCACGTGTGAACGTCATCGGAAATCCTATTTATTACATCAATTAAACTTCATTATATGAGAACCGAGTAATTATTAGTCAGGAGACAGCTAATCTGTTCTGTCCAAGATCCTGCACCATCTTAAACAAGTTGATCAATATATAATATTCCCCATGAAAATACGTTCCTTTGGTGCTTAATGACAAGTTGATTTTAATTGGGATACAGGTTAATTTTTTTTATTTGAATGGTGGAGAATTTTTTATTAATGAGAAAAATAGGAACTTCATCTAACAAGGAGCTAGAGACTTGTAACATTCACATGCACATATATCTACGTACAAGATGCTATTAAAAATAAAATTACATCAGTAAGACCACTTTAAGGAATGTAACTTAGTTCGATTTTTACCCCAAGGAACTTGATTGTCGTGATCTCTTTGATTAGCTTCACAGTGAAGATTTGTTTCTTGAGAAGGACAATTCGTTTCAAGGTTTTCATAAGCACCAACAAAATATCAAAACAATCTAATGGACCATTCTTTTTTGACTAGATATTGGATTGGATGCTCTAGTGGTACTCTCCATTTGATCTCCGTCTGAGAAAGCTAGTGTGGTGGTAAACCCACACCATTGGCTAACATGCGGAAATATAATCACGACGAAATAGCATATGATGTAAAGATATGTTCCATCATTTTCATAGTCTCTCCACAAAGCAAGCAAAGAGTTGAGGTGATACGGGTCAAGTATCATAAACCCGAAAAAAAAGGTGCAACTCATGCATTACACCCACGTCTTCGCATGCAGTTATTTTAGTATATTTGTTATTTCCTTATGCATGCACGTTTAAATATAGTTATGCTATTTTTATGTTTTAGTGACTCACGTTGCACGTTTCCCTTTTTATCAGTTTGCATGTATATATTTAAGAACCATTTGAGTTAAATGAAAAAATAGAGAAAATTGTCGAGACGTGTTCCTTCCTTCTACTTAATTTCTTTAAGGATAACCCACTTACGGATCACTACATTTGGTGCTTTCATTCCCTTGAACTCACACATGGCTCCAAAAAAGGATGCTTCCACCTCAAACACCGATGAAGTTTTTCAACCTATCCTTGACCGGCTCGATGCCACTGCCACCCACATGACCACTCAATTTGCTACACTCCACACCACCCTCAACACTGCCTAATTAGCAGCCCTCAGCGATGCAATCTCCAAACTTCCAACCGCCACAGCCGCCGCCTTGGCTAGTCTTATTCCCCCATCACAGCAACCACCGAACACCACAACCCCGCCGAACAACCCTCCGCCAAACAATCCACCGCCGAACAACCCTCCGCTGAACAACCCATCGCCAAACAACACTCCACTTAACAACCCTCCACCGTTCAACTCCGTCATGCGAACACCCAAAATTCACCTTCCCACGTTTGACGGCTCCAACCCACTTGACTAAGTCTTTCAAGCAGAGAACTATTTTACGTTCTACAATGTTCCGGTTAACCAACGCCTCGCAATTGTCTGTTTCTATTTCATTGGTTAAGCATTATCATGGTACAAACATTTGCACAACAACCACCTGTTGGGTACTTGGCCGGAATTTGTGCGGGCCCTTGAACTCCGGTTCGGCCCTTCCACTTATGAAAACCACCAGGCTACATTGTTCAAGCTTCACCAAACAACATCGGTGATTGCTTATCAAGTTGAGTTTGAGAAGATTAGCAACCGTGTTGTTGGCTTGACAACGGAAGTCTTGAAGAACTGTCTTATCTCGGGTCTCAAACAAGAAATTCAATCTGAACTCGCCTTACATCACCCTCGAACCCTCCATGATGCCTACTCGATTGCTAAGCTTATAGAACATAAAATTCACGCCGGTCTTCTTGACACAAACCCTTCGGGCTCGCCACCTTTGTCAACCGAACCAATCCAAACCCAGTCCTTGTTAGGTGATCCTTCCACTTCGGCACCACCACTTCCGATCAAGAAGCTTACGGCCGCTGAAATGTAGACACACCGAGCTGCGGGTCTTTGTTTTAACTACGACGAACGTTATTAACTAGGTCACCATTGTCAACCTCCTAAATTTCTGTTCATGCAAGTGGATACCGGTCCACCTTGGCTCGGTCTTGAGGACTAACCCGTTTTTGAGGAGGAGAGAATTGATACGGGTCAAGTATCATAAACCTAAAAAAAAGCTGCAACTCATGCATTACACCCACATCTTCACATGCAGTTATTTTAGTATATTTGTTATTTCCTCATGCATACACGTTTAATTATAGTTATGCTATTTTTATGTTTTAGTGATCCACATTGCACGTTTCCCTTTTTATCAGTTTGCATGTATGTATTTAAGAACCATTTGAGTTGAATGAAAAGTAGAGAAAATTGTCCCAGACGTGTTCCTTCCTTCTGCTTAATTTCTTTGAGGATAACCCACTTACGGGTCACTACAGACTTATATGCCTCTTTGTAGAGCGAGCAAGGTCAGTAGCCGATCCAAGTTAGCCCTCCAACCAAACATATTTACCTTCATCGGGAGCCATTTATTCCATCAAAAAAGCCCATGTATCACTATGAGTGTTAACTTGATTATATTAGCGGAATATATATTGTATACTAGAAACTGATCATAGGTGATTATCCTTTCCATATTGATAGGAGGATAGTTAGGCAAAATCATCTTATATATGTAAGCGATCAATTGTAATAGGGGACACATAACATATTGTGAATACTCTCATGGTATCAGAGCTACGGCTCACAAAACCCTAAATCTCGTCAACACCAATTTGTCGATCCATTGCTTTCCTGTATAACCATGGGCGACAAAAGCAACCCACCTACTACCGAAAACAAATCCTTTCCCCCAGTATACTCAGTCACCAACATCCAAAACAAGCCCGTGTGCTAGATGACGAGAAGGTCACATACTTGTCATGGGTGAAGTTGTTTCGATTACATGCCCACTGGATATGAAGTACTAAACCATATTGATGGTACTGCACTTCCGGATAAAACAGATCCGTCTTACGAGGCGTGGTCTTAAATCGATTCCATAGTCCTTCAGTGGATATATGGAACACCCTCTGATGATCTCTTGGTTCTTGTTTTGGAAGGCTAATCTACTGCCCAGCAAGTTTGGGATAGTATCAAGGCGATATTCCTCAATAACAAGAACTCTAGAGCCGCCACTCTTGAACATGCCTTCACCACAACTACCATGGTCTTATGCTCCTCCATGAATGAACTTTCTAGAAAAATGAAAGACATCGCCGAGCAACTGAAAGATGTCAGTCACCCGGTTAGTGAATTTAGACTTGTCTTACAAATGTTGACGGGTCTCCCTCTAGAGTGCAATACAGTGGCCTCCTTCATCACTCAAGTTGACAAGTCATGGGATGATGCAAGGGAAATGATAGATCGGGAGCAACGAAGATAGGCAGCCCAACAACAAGCCCATCAAGGGGCATTTACTATCTCCAACCGTAACCCGCAACCTTCACCCACTACCAACAACACCGCCAACCATCCCCCTCAACACACGCCTCCACAGCCTTATCACCCAGCACAACAGTTTAACCATTATCAGCCTCGTAATAAAACACGGGGCTGTGGTCGTGGACGTAACAACTACCGGGGGGGGGGACGCGGTCGTGGTCGAATGGCACCATGGCTGCATCTTCAGGCTCTAATTCGAGCTAGCCTAATCCGGCCTACGACCCATATTGGTGGTGGGACTCACTACCCCATGCCCACATCCAACACAATCATCGTGGACCTCCAACTGGGCCAGGCCCGCTCCTCTATCTTTAGCCCAACACAAGCCTTCAACACAACCCAACTACGGTGGTTACGGATTAACCGTTCCACACCAACCCATATACCCATCTCCTTCGTAACCTAACTATACCATGCAACAACCCATTGGCCCACTTCAGCCTACTAAACTTGGTGCAGCTCTCTCCACTCTAAGTTTGAATCAATCAGATTCCAACTAGAGCATGGATAGTGGAGCATTATCCCACATTACTGCCGACCAAGGTAAAATCAATTCTCATTTATCAACGTCTACTAATGGAAACATATTTGTAGGTAATGGTCAATCGTTGCCAATTTTGGGATCGGCTAATGTCTTTCACACCACACCAAACAAAACCTTTCACCTAAATAACATCCTTTATGCCCCTAGCGTAGTTAAAAATCTCATTTTTGTTCGTAAATTTACTTGTGATAATCATGTGTCCTTTGAATTTAACCCTAATGGTTTTACCTTGAAGGATCTCAAGACTGGGCAACCTCTTTCATGCAATGATAGCAAGGGTGATATTTATCCATTCACACAACCAACTTAAGTCTTTCTAGCAACTTCTCCGAATAAGTGGCACGATCGTCTCGGACACCTCGGCTCATAAGTTTTACAATTTCTTTCGAGTCTTTTTAATATTCCACATAATAAAGACGTATTTGTTTTTTGCAACTCTTGTCATCTATCTAATAGAAAGAGACTCCCATTTGTTGAATCGATCTCATTTACTTATGTACCGTTCGATTATACATTGTGATTTGTGGACCTTGCCGGTCCTTAGTAGTGCGTCTTGTAAGTACTATATGGTGTTGATTGATAGCGTTTCTCATTATGTATGGGTCTACACATTAAAGTTCAAATCAGAAACATTTCCATCCTTTGTTAAATTCCACAAACTCATTCAAACACAATTTCATAAAAACATAAAATCATTCCAACGTGATGTAGGAGGTGAGTTTGATAACCGTGAATTTTACACATTTGCTAACTCAAACGGTCTTAGTTTTCGATTCTGTTGTTCTCAAAGCTCACCTCAAAATGGTCATTCCAAATGTATGATACGACATCTTAATGACAATATCCGTACCCTTCATGCCCATGTCCCGCCCACCTATTGGGTAGAAGCACTTCATACCGCCACTTACTTGCATAACATTCTACCGACAACATGGCGAAATTACAACACACCCACTTTTGCCTTATATCTTTGTCACCAATGTATGACAACCTTCGTGTTTTAGGTTATGCGTACTACCCTAAACTTTCCACCACCTAACCAAACAAGTTACATGCACGGTCCATCTGATCTATATTTCTTGGTTACCAACCCAATTTACGAGGTTATCGTTGCCTTGACCCCGCCATGGAAAGAGTTCATATATCCCGGCACGTCGAGTTTGATGAATCATCCTTTCCATTCACCAACCCAATCTCATCTAACACCTAACATTTTCTTGATGATGACCTCCCTTTATCACAGCCATACCACTACCCAACACCCACCCAAATGCCTGCTGCCACTATCGCAACTCCATCACACCCTACTCCACCTACCATTAGTTCGTCACACACTATCTCCACACCACTCCATACCATTTCCCCAAACATCAGCTCCCCTGAACCGATCCAACCTTTTCCCCAACCTGCCCTGACCAGCTCATTCCCTCTTCAAAATACATCTGAAACTTCAAGTACCTACCCACCACCGCTTAACATCCACCACATGACTACCCAAGGCAAGCATGGTATCGTCAAACCTAACAAAAAATACAACCTTTACACCTCGACCAGCTCTCCCATCTCGGCTTTACTCACATCTCACCTCAAAGCCTTAATTGACCGTAATTGGCAACATGCTATGCTTACTAAATATAAGGCATTATTAGACAATAATACTTGGGAATTGGTAGCACGCCCATCATCTTATCTAATCATACGTTGCATGTGGTTTTTAGACACAAATTCAAAGCGGATGGGATGTTGGACCGTTATAAAGCAAGACTTGTTGATAACGGGATATCACAAACGGTAGGGGTCGAATGTGATGAAACATTTAGCCCGTTGTAAAACCGGCTACTATTCGGGTGGTTCTTTCCATAGCTTTGACTCGAAAGTGGCCTATACGTCAACTAGACGTTAAAAAGCCATCTTAAATGGGACGGTGAATGAAACTGTGTTCATGCATCAACCGCCTGGCTTCACCGATACGTATAAGCCTGATTATGTTTGTCGCCCATGAAAATCCCTATACCGTCTTAAACAAGCACCAAGGGTGTGGTTCAGTCGCTTCTCGGGCTTCATCATTTCTCATGGGTTCAAAGGCAATTTGTGTGATACCTCGCTATTTGTCTATCCCAAAGGTGATCAGATGGATTACTTATTATTATTCGTGGATGATATTATTCTTACCACATCATCCACCACCTTGCTTAAGAACATTATCTAGCTACTCTCTCGAGAGTTTGCGATGTCTAGCATGGGAGAATTACATCATTTTTTGGGGATTACAGTCAAAAGGGATGATAAGGGTATGTTTTCATCCGAATCTCAGTATACAAAAGACATCTTACAACGATCCAACATGACCTCATGCAAACCATGCTACACGCCGGTAAATACGTCTACAAAATTAAGCGCCAATGACGAAGACCCTCTTTTTGATGGCTCGCACAATTGAAGTCTATCTGGGGCACTTCTGTACCTCACCTTCACTCGACCTGACATTTCATACGTTGTCCAACAAGTCTGCCTTTTCATGCATGCTCCCCGAGAGCCACATTTCACTTTTATGAAGAGGATCCGCAGGTACACTCGGGGTACTCTCAATTTGCTTTATGGCTTACTACAACTTCAGATTCATCACTTGTTGCCTACTTTGATGCTGATTGGGGTGGATGTCCCTACTCTAGGTGCTCCACCTCTAGATATTGTGTGTACATGGGTAATAACCTCATCACTTGGTCCTCAAAACGACAGCCCACGGTCTCACGTTCTAGCGTAGAGGACGAATACTGTGGGGTGGCTAATGAGTGGTGGAAACAACCTGGTTACGTAACCTTCTCCTTGAGTTGCATGTACCTGTTCGCCACTATTGTCTATTGTGACAATATCTCCGCTATATAAATGTCAGAATATCCAATTCAGCATCAATGTACGAAGCATGTGGAACTTGATATCCATTTTCTTCGAGAACGCGTTCGCCTTGGCCAACTTCGAATTCTACACGTTCCTTCCTCCTATCAGTGTACGGATATTTTTAATAAAGGCCTTTCAAGCCAATTGTTCGAGAATTTTTGTTCCAATTTGACCGTTTGTTTAAACTCCCGCTCAAACTGACGTGGAGTATTAGTGGAATATACATTGTATATTAGGAACTGATCATAGGTGATTATACTTTCCATATTGATAGGAGGATAGTTAGGCATAATTATCTTATATATGTACGTGATCAGTGTAATAAGGGACACAAAACATATTGTTAATACTTTCCGATTAACCATGGTCCGAATGGACTTCTTTCTAAAAGCCCCATACGACCATACGCATCGCAAACCCACATCCAATTAAATTATTCTGAGTGCGAGATTCAATAGATTCATGCATTCATGAAGTTACTAGATTTCTTAACTCATTGTTGGAACTCATTTCCATTTCCATGTCCAACGACTGTTGGAGCCTTCTTTGATGTAGCAATTACCAACTTTGCAACCCTGTATAATCTCTAGCTGCAATATTGTAGGTAACCTTATCCTGAGTGGTTCAGCTATCACCTAGAAATTGATCCATAACTTGATGTCTTTGCTATCACCAGCCACACATTTATTCAGGTTGATGATATCGATCTTTGAGAGTGTAAGTTCCTGTTCCGTCTTTGAAATAATGTTCCGAAGTCCCAATAAGCTCATGCTAGTTAGCATTGAGGATTAGTTCCTTGGTGAGTAATGAAGAGTGATAATTACTTAACACCATAGGCTTTAGCTTTTTATTCATAAACTGCCACCACCATTTTGCGAGCATGCCAAGACTGGTGTCTTTTAGCGAGCCAATTCCTAGACCACCGAATATCTTTGGGGCTGCAACCTTCTCCCACACCACCAATGGATTTTGATTTTATCATTGTTGCCTCTCCATAAAAATCTCTTTCTTAGGTTCTCCAAGCTTTTGGTGTGCCTTGTACAACGAGGAATAATATTTCGGAAAACTATTAGAACCGACTTTAAAGTATGATCCTTCGACTAATGGATAACATTCAAGCTTCCCATGAGGACATTCATGTTTTGAATACTTTGACCACCGGTCTAGTTCTTAATTAAGTTCATATGTGCTCCCACTTTTAAACCAACATAGGTAAAAGTAGGGCACTTGATGCGTGTGTGGTGTGTATATAAATTTAAGTATATTTTAAGCCCTTTTTACACGTTAGTCAAGTTTTAAATTTATAAAACACGATATTTTACTAACACCAAACACACATATGGGCAAGTGCACCCATCGTGAGCATAGTATAGTGTTGGCAAGATACCGAGGTCGTCCAAGGACACAAGAGCTTTTAGTACCGGTTTATCCTCAACGTCTAATCAAATCAAAAGTTAGAAAAAAGGTTTTAAACTAAGAAAAATAAAACTAACTAAAATGCTGAAAATAAAATAAAAAATAAAAACAGATAGACAAGATGAATCACTTGGCTCCGACTCGTGTTTAGTGTAACCTTTGATTATTTCCGCACTTTTGCACTTTTTAAGAGATTATCTTAGTTATTGTAGTAGGCCCCTCGTTTGAAGGTGACGTTACCCTCAACCCAGTAGTTTGAGTCAGCAAGGATACAATCCTAAAGGGTCGGATTATTGAAAGATAATTAATTAAGTTATTAATGCATATTATGGTAGGCCCCTCTTTTGGAGGTGACGTTACCCTCGGCTAAGTAGTCTGAGTCAGCAGGGATACAGTCCTAAGTAGCCGGATTAAAGTATTAATAGTAGTTTACATATGAGGGGATCAAAGAGTTTGGACCCCCACCATCCAATACCGGTGGGTATTGAAGCAGGTCCTACTAAATTTGACCCAGGTCCTTGCAGGATCTATACACTGAACAAGGCAAGACTCTTACCAAACCGTTCCCTTAACCCCCGACCAGGTAGCCAACATATCTCCATATAGACCGTGGAGATATGAACGGTGAAAATCTTTTATTTTATATAGACCGTAAAATAATGCCAAGACACCACGGACAAACGATAAGGAAGAATCACATTCAACATAAGAAACTAGTTATTAAAGTCATTAATACATAACCAAGTAAAAAGTGCGAAAAGATTAAAAATAAAAAGTATTACACTACACACTTGTCTTCACCAAGTGATGTAAGAGACTTAGGCAAACATGGCCTTTGATTGTCAAGAACTCTTACGATCAATCTTGGATCTCGAGATGACTCACACACTCTATGATGGACAATGGATGATGGTGGTGTATGATGGTGTTGTGATGGTAGTGGGTGGTGGGTGAAGTGTGAGAGAGGTGGTGTGCCAAGGGATGGTTTGCAAATGAGCCAAGCACCCCTATTTATAGCCTGAACAGCAGCCCGGGCACGTCCCCGTGTCCATTGGGCATGGACCCGTGTCCATCCTCCTTCTCTGTCTTCATTAATTGCAGTTTGTTTGCATTAGTTGACCACGCCCCTGTGTACGCTGGGCATGACCCCGTGTGCAGAAGCGTATCTGTACTATCAAGATTGGCCTGGATTCTGCGAATCTTATAGTTGACCACGGCCCCGTGTCCGCTTTGTCTTTTCTGCAGACTCTTAGGCACGCCCCCGTGCTCATTGAGCACGGGGCATGTTCAGCCTTCTGTTCTCTTGTTTTGATTTGCTTGGGAAGATGCTGTCGGGGAGGTCGGGCATGCCACCTTTGTTCATTTTCTTGTATTTATGTTAGATTTAGCTGCCTTTTTGCTTCTTTTTTTCATTTGAGCTCATTTAATACTGAAAATACAAAAGGAAGACAAAAACACACTTTTTCCAACATTAGTACTAAAAAGGGTTAGTTTTATGCCACAATTGATGTAATTTATATGTTGTATTTTGTACACATCAAATACCCCCACACTTGAATCTTTGCTTGTCCTCAAGCAAAACTCTTTATAATGTGGCTTTGCACTCCCAAATGGAATGGGTAGAAGAGACGGTTTTTGGGCTTGTCGTAGAGTGTCAGGATTTCCAAGATTCTTTATTAAGTTTTATTTTTATTTATTTACAATCCTATTCGTCATGATTTATTTAAAACATTACATAAGATAAATTACTTATTAGGGCATAACATGCCTTTTTTAAATTCCATTTATATACAAGTTCACATTCCACACGGGGGATCACTCAACACTCAGCCGAAGATGTATTTTAGTGGATCACCTGAGAGCGGCATAGAACTTACTCCTACCATAAGCTTGCCAAGCAATCAATCCTCCTCCTTTTTAACTATACACCTTTGTAAATATCAAGAGGACTTTTGGAGGGAAGGGTTAGGCTTGGGTTAAAGGTAGGTGGTTGGGTTAGTGGTTAGTAGAAAAGGATGAAAGGCGTAAAAAGCGTCGGTTTTCGTAATACTTTTTGTTATTTTTTTATTATTTTTTTTGTAACTTTTTATTTTGATGAAGCATTTTTTTCAAACAAAGTTATTTTTGATAAACTTGTTTGTTTATTTCTTTTGGCTTCATCATCATTTTTTTTAAAGTCATAGGAAAAACCGAGCTTTGTTACTAAAATAAAGGGTTTAAAATGAAAAAGGGTTTTGGTGGGTAAAAGGGTGTTTGTTTTGGGTTAAGAAATGAAAAGGTTTAGGCTCAAATGGGTTAACTAGGGGGATTTTGGGTAGGTGGTAAAAAAAAAAAAGAAAAATAATGGTGTAGAAATAAAAAGGGTTAGTCCTAATGCCTCCATCTTTTACTTACTCGGGGTTAAGTTGGTAAGGACCGGGAATGTATCGTCATGGCAAGTTCTAGAGTCGTAAGAAACCAAGCGGCTATTCACACAAGAAACGAAAGTTGAGCATTTAATCTAAAGATGTGTATTTGTATGCTCAATAAAGGCTCAAAACTCACTTTTTGTGGGAATAGGTTTTTAATGTGATCAAGTATATATAATCAAATTTTAACTAGATTTGTCATGCCGTTTCATAATTTTCTTATGTTGGTTCTTTTTATCACGACGCGGTCGGTTGTAAATTTGTAAAAATATAATGTTTTTAGAACTTGTTATTCCCAAATTAAACCAAGACAAGTAAAAAAAATGAAATTTTTTGAAAAAAATTGGGGTGATTAGCGGTTCCAATAGAGTTTTGTGTAAGGCTTGTTTTTAGAACTTGCAAGATTCAAGGTTTTAGCACCCCCCCTCCCACACTTAAATTACACATTGTCCTCAATGTGTCCAAAAAATAAGTTTTTCGGTTGATTAAAATGTGTAAAAGTGGGTTAAAAACAAGATTTTATGGTACTGGGTAGCTGAACACAGGGTGGTGTTGGCTGAGCACGACCCCGTGGTCAGACTGCCAGTATCAAATTTAAACAGAAGGCTGGGCACGGGGGCGTGTTCAGTGAGCACGGCCCCGTGTCCAGTTACCTGAACTGGACATTTTCTGCAGAACCTCGGGCACGGGGCGTGTTGGGGTGAGCAGTGCTGAACTTGCTGTAATGAAGAAAAAGTGTCGGAAGGCTCTGTTTTTGTGCATGGGGTGTGGGTTCAAGTTTCCCTTACTAACCTCCACCATTTCGAGTGTGCTTTATTCCTGAAAATTAAAATTAAATTAGAAAACATAAAAGTTAAACTAATCTAAAACTAATGATAGTTCCGCGGAATGCCTCCGTGGTGCGCCACGTTTATAAGGGTCATTGGCTAGACCCTCCTTATCGGGTGGTTCTGGCTCATCTTCAATTACGGGGTCGTCATTGCCGAATGGATATTTCATTGAACGCTCAAGATCGACACTCTTTTTAAATGCCCCTAATTGAATAGGTAGATTGTTGCGCTTCCAGTTTTTCAAAGCTTCGTGGGTTTTTACAAAGGGTCGTCCCAACACTAAAGGAGCGTCATCAAGGATGACAAAGTCGGTTGGGATTACCATTTGATTTGTTTGAACCAAGACATCCTCAACTACACCGATTGATTTTATTACTTTCCGATTGGATAGAAAAATGGGTATTTGAAGTGGGGAAAAATCACCAATACTTAATTTTTTGAAAATGTAGTTTGGCATTATGTTAACACAAAGATCCTTATCAATTGTGATATTACTAATAAATGAATTTTGAAAAAAACATGGAACCGGTGTAATGTTAATTTCAAATGGATCTTCTTTTATTAGCGAGGTTTGATCATTTGTTAACTTAATGCTTACCGTTTCATCAATTTTAGCGTTAGTGTTTACCTCTTTTAAAAACTTAGCATGAGTGGGAACCAAACAATGATTTTCAAAAGAAGGTGACAAGAGATCAATTTCTTCAAAATTAGACTCTTCTTGAATTTTAACGTTGTCGGACTCACCTTTTTCGTTGTTTAACTCATGTGTCGGTTTTTCACTTATTTGTTCTTCCATTTTTACCTCTTCAACTATCTTTTCTTTATTACAAGTTAATTCTTCTCTTGCGCGGGACTCCTCTTCCCTTGTGCGAGATTCTTTTATGTAGCGTTCGATAGTTTTAAGGTGTTATAGTATCCTATCGGTCACTTCGGTGATAGAGTAAGGATCGTGATTTTCAAAGCTTGAATCCGGTTGTTCGATCCTTTGTTCCTCATAATACTCATATGAAGCAGATGGTTCGCACCATTGTTCTTCATTGTAAGTATATGATGGATAAGGGTCGTAATTTTGTTCTTCATAATACTCATATGAGGTGGGTTGTTCACGCCATGGTTCCTCATAATAAGTATACGAAGGTGGTGGCTCATATCTTGGTTCCTCAAAGTATGAGTATGAAGGCTCATACCTTGGTTCATCAAAATATGAGTATGAGGGAGAAGGTTCATACCTTTGGTCTTCATAGGATGTGTATGAAGTTGATGGCTCGTACCTAGGCTCCTCATAGTAGGTGTATGAAGTGGATGGTTGAAATAAGTTACAATATTGAACCGAGTGAGTGTTACCGCAATTGGTGCAATAATATTCCCTATAATCATCCTCCTCATAGGTGTAGTTGTAACCTCCTGAGTATTGATCCATAAGAATCACTCAGCATACCACAACAACGTCTCGAGACGAGAAAACAAAAATGAAAACGGAAACAGAGGCTGGACACGGCCCCGTGTACAGAATCTGTATCTGGGCGTTTTCATTAAAGTTACTGATTTCGTTGAGCACGGGGGCGTGTTCAGTGAGCACGGCCCCGTGTTCAGGCTCTGTATCTGGGTGTTTTATGAAAAACATGCAGCACGGCCCCGTGTTCAGTGAGCACGGCCCGTGTTCAAGTTATTGTAAATGCAAAACTAAACTAAAATGCAGAAAAATGTGCGCGCGTTTTGAAAAACTGATTAGGCCGTCGATTTTAAGCTTTCTTAAAATCCTTGTGTCCCCGGCAATGGCGCCAAAAACTTGATGCGTGTGTGGTGTGTATATAAATTTAAGTATATTTTAAGCCCTTTTTACACGTTAGTCAAGTTTTAAATTTATAAAACACGATATTTTACTAACACCAAACACACATATGGGTAAGTGCACCCATCGCGAGTGTAGTATAGTGTTGGCAAGATACCGAGGTCGTCCAAGGACACGAGAGCTTTTAGTACCGGTTTATCCTCAACGTCTAATCAAATCAAAAGTTAGAAAAAGGTTTTAAACTAAGAAAAATAAAACTAACTAAAATGCTGAAAAATAAAATAAAAAATAAAAACAGATAGACAAGATGAATCACTTGGCTTCGACTCATGTTTAGTGTAACCTTTGATTATTTCCGCACTTTTGCACTTTTTAAGAGATTATCTTAGTTATTGTAGTAGGCCCCTCGTTTGAAGGTGACGTTACCCTCAACCCAGTAGTTTGAGTCAGCAAGGATACAATCCTAAAGGGTCGGATTATTGAAAGATGATTAATTAAGTTATTAATGCATATTATGGTAGGCCCCTCATTTGGAGGTGACGTTACCCTCGGCTAAGTAGTCTGAGTCATCAGGGATACAGTCCTAAGTAGCCGGATTAAAGTATTAATAGTAGCTTACATATGAGGGGATCAAAGAGTTTGGACCCCCGCCATCCAATACCGGCGGGTATTGAAGGAGGTCCTACTAAATTTGACCCAGGTCCTTGCAGGATCTATACACTGAATAAGGCAAGACTCTTACCAAACCGTTCCCTTAACCCCCGACCAGGTAGCCAACATATCTCCATATAGACCGTGGAGATATGAATGGTGAAAATCTTTTATTTTATATAGACAGTAAAATAATGCCAAGACACCACGGACAAACGATAAGGAAGAATCACCTTCAACATAAGAAACTAGTTATTAAAGTCATTAATACATAACCAAGTAAAAAGTACGAAAAGATTAAAAATAAAAAGTATTACACTAGACACTTGTCTTCACCAAGTGATGTAAGAGACTTAGGCAAGCATGGCCTTTGATTGTCAAGAACTCTTACGATCAATCTTGGATCCCGAGACGACTCACACACTCTATGATGGACAATGGATGATGGTGGTGGGTGATGGTGTTGTGATGGTGGTGGGTGGTGGGTGAAGTGTGAGAGATGTGGTGTGCCAAGGGATGGTGTGCAAATGAGCCAAGCACCCCTATTTATAGCCTGAACAGCAGCCCGGGCACGACCCCGTGTCCATTGGGCACGGCCCCGTGTCCATCCTCCTTCTCTGTCTTCATTAATTGCAGTTTGTTTGCATTAGTTGACCACGCCCCCGTGTCCGCTGGGCACGACCCCGTGTGCAGAAGCGTATCTGTACTATCAAGATTTGCCTGGATTCTGTGAATCTTATAGTTGACCACGGCCCTGTGTCCACTGAGCACGGCCCTGTGGTGGGTAATAGAAGCTTCTACAGCTTTGTCTTTTCTGCAGACTCTTGGTCACGCCCCCGTGCTCATTGAGCACGGGGCGTGTTCAACCTTCTGTTCTCTTGTTTTCCTTGGGAAGATGCTGTCGGGGAGGTCGGGCATGCCACCTTTGTTCCTTTTCTTGTATTTATGTTAGATTTAGCTGCCTTTTTGCTTCTTTTGTTCATTTGAGCTCATTTAATCCTGAAAATACAAAAGGAAGACAAAAACACACTTTTTATAACATTAGTACTAAAAAAGGGGTAGTTTTATGCCACAATTGATGTAATTTATATGTTGCATTTTGTACACATCAGCACTTGTCTTTTAGCGAAATAAATATATCGTTTCATTAACACTTGATATGCACCAAATGCAATATATAAATTATATCAAATAAGGTGTAAAATCAACCCTTTTTAGTATTATTGTTGGAAAAAGTGTGGTTCTTTGTATACTTTTGATTTTCAGGATTAAAAGAGCTTAAATGTACAAAATGAACAAATTAATGGCAAAAACCAGCATAAATAAAAAAGAAGGAAAGTTGATACATCATACCGACCCTCTGAGCTTCACCTATAAGGACCTGCACAAAAATGTCCTACAACGCTCAGTAAAGGAAAACCCGAACCTCTAAAACCCTTATTTCTATCAAAAATAAAGAAAATCATATTTTATCACTTGGTCGTGGGCCGCGAATGAATTAAGCAAAACCTTCACGGGGCGCGACAACTAGGCAAAATCTCCGGATAAGCTTTAGTGCCACGTGTCATACACGTGGCAGACCTAGGGTGTGACACGGCAGCCCTAGCAGTAGCTAGGCTGGCCCTCGCGGGCTGCGAAGGACATCCCTTCAGGTTACGTGGGCCGCGAGGAACTCAATTTTCAGCTATAAATTGGACGATGCATGGACAGTTTCTGTGTTCGAAAATTTCCTTCAAAAACGTAGAATTCTGCTTAAAATCGTGTGTTTAAGTGTTGAAACACTGCTACGACAACAGGGTAATAACTCGATCACTGCTACGATACAATGTCCGATCGATTGAAACCGATCCGATGGATGTTTAAGTGCTGCCTGAATTCGGGCTATACTTTGTCATTCGTCGTGAGGGTTTTGATTTCGTGAAGTTATCGTAAATGTTGTATTAAGTTACTAACCTAGTTTCGTTTGCATTATTTAACTAGGTTACCAGGCTTAATCAGTAGGCACTCTGTCCAGTTAAACTTGCAATGTGAGTCATTCTCTTTTTACCAAATTTCTTTCCAAAACCCTATTTGTTTTCAAAGTTATAATTACAGGGATTAAGTCTTTGTAATCTTCAATTACTACCGGTATGTAGGGTTTTGTATACATTACTTGATAATCGTCACCATTAGACAACGGGTTAGCCAATGTGTGATATGACCATAGTCACAGATACGGTCAAGTGACAAATATCGACTTGGGATAATTGGTTGATATATAAACATTGTAATCGCTCTTAATACTGTAGATTATAACAATGTGTCATTTTGTACAAATTGAGTGACTCGCCAGTATTTCCCCGCTAATAAAATCTTTTTAAACATGTTTCAGGTGATTTACTGTGAAAAAGGAAAAGTGCCGCGTAGCACTCCCGCTTGAAGAAGGTGGCTCAGTAAATAAATAAACATGTTTTTGTAACCAGGAGATTTCCTAGTGAAATTCCTTTATTGTAAAATACGGGATTGTCCCGAGACTTGAAATAAAACAATTGGGAGTTTTTAGTTAAAACAATCCTTTTAAAATTTCCGCTGCCAAATCAAACATCAATACCGCGGGTTTCTGTCCCGCGGCTTCTGTACCGGGTAAAACCGGGTCAGGGGGGCGTGACAGAAAAAGGTGGTATCAGAGCCACTGATTTAAGCCAATTAAGTATTTGAAAAATACTTAATTTCCCAATTTGCCATTTTGTGATTCTGTGAAAATTAAATTTACAATAAATAAAATTTTAACTTGAAATTGTGTGTTTCTTCATGTGTGCTAACAGCATGAATGAACTGTCGGAGGCACTCCGAAATTTTACAATCCATACCACCGATATGGATACAACAGGAGCCCAATCCGGTTATCAGCCGGATACCGAGGAGCCACTAGTGTTTCAGGCCCAGTCCCAGGAGAAACCCAAGCCTAAAAAGAGGATGAGGATTCTGGATTGGAAACGAGGACGCAAGAAGAAGCCCGTTGCCCAAAAGGTGAAAAAGACGGAGGATCCAGAAGGAAAAGGAAATGAAGAAGGGGAGAGCTCTGGTCAAGCCCAAGAATTGCCACCTTAGGAGGAACTCGATAGGAAACTGGCGAACTGTGACCTCATCGTACCTGCTGATGAAACCCTCTTAAGTTTTCCTGCTCAATCAAAACTTCCTGTTAATTTGGAACCTGTTATTCCAGACCCTGTTGTCAACCCTCAACTTGTTACAGGGCAGCTGGAAGAATGGTGGACGAGCGACTGGCATTTTCAAAATTTTATGAATAACCCAAATGTTTACTTTCCCCAGTTTGATCCTAAACCTGCACCATTTCCACCCATGAACCCGGAGAACGTTGACGAATTACGCCACTTTGGCGAGGAGCTGGTGGATGCGGGAAATCGGATTCGAGATGTGGGGGAAAAGATCTCGTGGACATACGACGAGAGGTAGCGTCGTTTCTGAAAAAGCCAGTTAACCTTAAGTAAAAAAAAAGTTTTGTATAATATTAATATGTGAATATATATATATATATATATAGTAATAAACATAATAATAATATAATATTGTATAATAGTAATTAAAATAAAACCTTTGTAAAATAGATGGCTATATGCATTAATATTATATAAATATAAGTGTCGCAAGGTCGACTATTTTGGCTATACGCGTTGACTAAATTGTGTTGTGATTGCCTTATTGTGTTTAACTGCTATCCATTTTGCAACAATAATTTGTATATATTGTTAATTATTCAGATGGAAAACGCAGAAAATCAACCGGCAAATGAAGTTAACCAGCCTGACCTAAATAATGAAGAACAATTTCTCAATAGGCAAGATATTGGAAATATCGTTGCTCAGGGGATAGCCAATGCTATTCCAGCAATCGTCGCTGCTGTTAGAAATCCCATTGAACCTTCCCAAGCTAACCACAGCTAACGCACCCGCAACGATAATTTCAGCAATAGTGTAAATGGAGGCGGAAATAATGATAATAATGTGGTTCAAGCCCCATTTCTTAAGAAACTAAAAGTTGCAACACCTGGTTGCACTTACAAAGAATTTCTTGCCTGTAAGCCAGTTGAATTTGCAGGCAATGAAGGGGCGACTGCCGCACTAAGTTGGTTGGAAAAGCCCAAAGCAGTAATTAAAATAAGTAAATGCGTCGAGGAAGATAGGGTGATGTATGCATCCCACCTTTTCAAGGAAGAAGCATTAGAATGGTGGAACACGGTCCTGTAAGCAAAGGTAAGTGACATGGCTTATGCCATGAGTTGGGAGGAATTTAAGGAAGTGGTGGAAATAAAGTTTTGTCCCTCCTACGAAAAGGAGCAAATGAAAAACAAGTTTCTAAATCATCGGATGGTGGACGTTGATTGTCGAGGGTATACTTCAAAAATTTTCAAGTATGCTAGAATTGTACCAACCCTGGCTTCGCCAGAACCGGTGCTTATTTCTCGCTACATTTGGGGGCTGATTAGCGAAATTCGTGATATAGTCAAAGCTGCGAGACCCTGAACAATTGATGATGCGGTCGAATTGGCCAACACCTTGACTGACGGATTGGTACGTACGAGAAAAGAAAACCGGAAAAAGGAGTTAGCTCAAAAAGATTACTCTAGGATTTCGTGGGGGTAATAATTTCAAGAAGAAAGGAACCGGGCAGCCCTCCTCTGCTCCATTCTGTAGAAACTGTAGAAAGAAAAATTTTGGTAAATGTCAAAAAAATTGTAACTTCTGCAAGACGCCAGGGAACCGAGAGGAGGAGTGTAGGAAGAAATTAAAGATCTGTTACAATTGCGGTGAAGCTGTGCATTTTAGACAAGAATGCCCTAAACTAGTCAAGCCAGTTGACAACAAGACCAAACCGGCCGAAGGAACTAATAAGAAAAATGCAAGAGCCTTCCGGCTGACAACGCAAGAAGCAGATATGATTCCCGATGTGATCGTTGGTACGTTTTTGGTAAATGAAGTTTATGCAAAAGTATTATTCGACTCTGGTGCAAACCAAAGTTTCATAAATATTTCATTATGTCAAGCTCTTAACCTACCTTTAACCAAACTTAGGCAGAATTATACGGTAGAAACGACAGAGGGAAATTTTGTTAATATAGATAAAATTCTCCAAGAAGGAAAGATAGAACTCTCAGGCCATAAATTTTCTGCAAATCTTCTACCTATGGATTTAGCCGGATTCGATGTCGTGTTAGGAATGGATTAGTTAGTAGCCAACCATGCTCGAATCCTATGTGATCAAAATTCCATAGAAATACATACGCCAGTAGGAGAAGTAATTTTGGTTACAGGAGATAAGACACGTAAACCAATGAAGTTCATTTCAGTAATGAAAGTTGCTAGTAATGAACGAAAACAAGGAATAGTGTATATGATTTCGGTAACCATTAACACTAAAATCAAGGAACTTAAGGAAATTCCAGTAGTATCAGAATACACTGATGTATTCCCGGAAGATCTACCTGGACTACCACCAGATAGGGAAGTAGAGTTTACAATCCATCTAATTCCAGGAACGACACCAATAGCTAAGCCACCTTATCGGTTAGCACCTATAGAAATGTTAGAATTGAAAAAGCAGTTAGATGAATTGTTAAGTAAAGGATTCATACAACCCAGTTCATCCCCTTGGGGAGCACCTGTGTTGTTCGTGAAAAAGAAGGATGGTTCGATGTGGATGTGTATCGATTATAGGGAATTGAATAAGGTTACTATTAAGAACCGATACCCACTACCTAGGATTGATGATCTTTTCGATCAACTTCAGGGGGCTAGGTACTTCTCTAAGATAGATTTGCGCTCCGGATATCATCAGCTGAAGGTACAGAAAGAAGACATACCTAAAACTGCTTTCAAGACTAGGTATGGCCATTACGAGTTTATAGTCATGCCATTTGGATTAACAAATGCTCCTGCAGCATTTATGGACATGATGAATAGGATATGTAAACCGTATTTGGATAAATTTGTAATTGTCTTCATCGATGATATACTTATTTATTCCAAAAGCCAGGACGAACATTGTGAGTACCTGCATGCACTCTTAACTTTGTTAAGAAAAGAAAAGATGTACGCCAAATTCTCAAAGTGTGAATTTTGGCTATAAGAAGTGCAATTTCTAGGACACATGGTAAATCACAAAGGCATTCAAGTAGATCCCTCCAAGATAGAAGAAATCACAAATTGGAAGGTCCCGCAATCAGCTACTGAAGTCAGAAGTTTTCTAGGATTAGCTGGATACTATAGGCGCTTCATTAAAGACTTTTCTAAGATAGTTGTTCCATTAACCAAACTAACCTGCAAAACCGTTAAGTTTGAATGGGGACCCAAGCAAGAAGAGGCCTTTAAAATTTTAAAGCAAATGTTAACAAATGCCCCGATTCTTGCCTTACCAGAAGGTACAGAAGACTTTGAAGTCTACTGTGATGCCTCTAAGCTAGGCCTAGGCTGTGTACTAATGCAACGCAAAAAGGTAATTGTGTATGCATCAAGACAGTTAAAGAAACCCGAGGAAAATTATACAACTCATGACCTAGAATTAGTAGCAATAATTTTTGCCCTTAAGATTTGGATACATTATCTGTACGGAAGTAAGTTTACTGTCTATACAGATCATAAAAGTTTAAGGTATATATTTGGGCAAAAAGAATTAAACATGAGGCAAAGAAGATGGATGGAAATTTTAAGTGATTACGACTGTGATATTTTATATCACGAAGGAAAGGCAAATGTTGTGGCCGATTCCCTAAGTCGCAAATACCATAAGAAACAAAAACGGGTTCGTGCTCTCCGGATAAATCTACAATTAGATTTAATGGAACAACTGAAAAATGTTCAAAAGGCAGCAATCCAGGAGGATGCCGAAGGAATGAAAGGACGACTAAAAGAATTTGAGCCAGGGACTGATGGAATTTGGAGATTCCATAAGAAAATGATTTGGGTACCTAGGCAAGGAGATTTAAGAGAAAAGATATTAGAGGAAGCTCATAAATCTAGGTATACGATGCATCCTGGTAATAACAAGATGAACCAAAATTTAAGGAATAACTTATGGTGGATAGGAATGAAAAAGGACATAGATAGATATGTTTCTAAGTGCCTAACCTGTTCGCAAGTTAAGGCAGAACACCAGAAACCCTCAGGTTTACTTCACCAATTAGAATTGCCTGTATGGAAATGGGAACTAATAACGATGGACTTTGTTACTAAGCTGCCTAAAACCAGGAAAGGTAACGATGCAATCTGGGTGATTGTAGATCGATTAACCAAATCAGCTCATTTCCTACCGATAAAGGAAACCTTTAGCATGGAAAGATTAGCTAAGTTATACGTAGACGAAGTAGTATCCTTACATGGTGTCGCACCCCCGATCCCTAATCCTAGGGATCGGGTGGCCGCGAGCCAGTTTCAGTGGTATCGCGTATTGTCTAATTTGGCAGCGGAAATTTTCATCAGGACCGTAGTTAGGAAATATTGATCAGAGTAAAATACCACCTTTTCATAACATTAAACAAATGGGTTAAAACCCAAGTTCGTAGTACACACATTTTTATAGGATTAAATCCTATTTTATTTAATAAAAACATCCATTTTATCTTAGGTAACTTTATTGCCACTTTTCTAAGCCTTCAGTGCTGTCCAGCTGGCTTCTATTTGGCTTTCAGAGTTTGTTACCTGAAACGCGTTTTAAAAACATTTGTCAGTGGGAAATACTGGTGAGTGAATCCCAGTTTAATCAAGTTTTAAATAAAAATCCCATTGTACAGTATTGAGGGCGATCCAACAATTATATTTGTTTCCAAGACATCAATTAACATCCATGGTACTGTCGAACCCGACTTGTGGAAATGTTACTCCTTGACTAGGTGGTAACAAATTTTGTATACAAAACCCCAACATACTCATCATAATTGTATTCTTACAAATACTCAATAACTGTTATTCGCATGGAAAAGTATTTAAGGTTTTGTAAAACAGTTAACAAAAGGTTTACAAAAAAGTGGATCAACTCACATTGTTGTCTTAGATTTTCTGTAAGGGTTTCCTGGTGACAATCTATAAATTACACAAATGCACACGCGTTAGTATAATAACCCATTTTAACATTAGTAATACCCTCCCCGAGACGGCATTCCAACGACTACGTCGGGCAGAACCACGATAGCCGTAACGGAACCCTAGATCAATGGGGCAACGTATCTAATACGTATCCAGGGGTTATAATACTTACAACGCAGCAGAAATTCGCTATTTAGGGGGGGGGGGTATAATACCCGTGTATAAAGCCTACTATTCAGAAATTGAGATTGAGAAAAGAAAATGGGACGAACAGACTGAAGATCCGATGCATTCTATTTATAGTTGCTGAGTCTGGTTCTCTCGCAGCCCGCGTAACACAAGGGCAGGGCCTACGCGGCCCGCGTTGACTCCAGGTCAAAGCGTAGGTGATCCGGGTCATCACATAGGTCCAACACGTGTTACGACACGTGTCAACACAGGGGTTCGCTGGACCTTTAAGTTGTCGCGGCCCGCATGAAGGTTGGGGCGGGGTTACGTGGCCCGCCTCAACTTAAATTTCTTGTTTTTAATTATTTTTAATACTATTTAATGTATTTGAGGCCCGTTTTTGCGTATAGGGTGTATTTTGGGACATTTTGGAATATTTTAAAATATATTAGGGTGTCGGAAAAATTATGAGGGTGTCGATTTATTGAGATTGTTATATCCTCCCCACCTTGTTTTAGAGCTCTTCCTCGAGATCTACTGTAACAAGTGTGGATATTTCTTTTGCATTTCAGATTCAAGCTCCCATGTGTACTCAGGTCCTCTTTTGGAGTCCCACTTCACTTTGACCAGAACTAATCTCTTATGTTTGAGATTCTTGACTTTCCTGTCTTCAATCTGTAGAGGTCTTTCTACAAAATTGAGTTGTTCATTTACCTCTATATCCTTAAGAGGTACCATTAGAGAGTCATCAGCTAGGCATTTCTTGAGATTAGATACATGAAACACATCATGTATTCCTGCCATTTCCCCTGGCAGTTGTAGCTGATAGGCTACAGGTCCTATTCTTCTAATAATCTCAAAAGCTCCAATATACCTGGGACTTAGCTTTCCTCTTTTGATGAATCTTACTACTCCTTTCCAAGGAGAGACCTTCAACAATACTTTATCTCCTACTTGAAATTCCAATGGTTTGCGTCGGTTATCAGCATAACTCTTCTGTCGATCACGTGCTGCTTTCAGTCAATCTGTCCAGATAGTTGATTTTCCCTAATTTCTGCCCAACAGACTGGGGTTCGGCACTTTCGTCCATAAAGTGCTTCGAATGGTGCAGCATTAATACTTGTGTGATAACTATTATTATAAGAAAATTCTATTAAAGGTAAGTGATCGTCCCAATTACCTCCGAAATCAATTACACAAGCTCTAAGCATGTCCTCCATTGTCTGAATTGTTCTTTCGCTTTGTCCATCCGTTTGAGGATGATAAGCTGTGCTTAGATTTAACTTGGTTCCCATTGCCTTATGGAAACTTGACCAAAAATGAGAGGTAAATCGACTATCCCTATCAGAAACGATTGATAAAGGAATTCCATGTAATGAAACAATTTCATTTACATACAATTTAGCTAGCTGTTCCATACTGAAAGTTTCTTTCATCGGTAGGAAATGAGCTGACTTGGTTAACCTATCTACAATCACCCAGATTGTATCATTACCTTTCTTTGTTTTGGGTAATTTAGTAACAAAATCAATTGTTATTAATTCCCATTTCCATACTGGCATTTCTAACTGTTGCAATAGACCTGAGGGTTTCTGATGTTCAGCTTTAACTTGTGAACAAGTTAAACATTTAGAAACATAGGCTACTATATCCTTTTTCATTCCTATCCACCAGAAATTCTTTCTTAAATCCTGGTACATTTTATCATTTCCTGGATACATCGTATACTTAGACTTATGGGCTTCTTCTAATATACGATGACTTAGGTTTCCTAATTTAGGTATCCACATTCTCTTCATATGGAATCTCCAAATTCCATCTGTTCCTTGTGCTTTTCTAATTTGCTCATTTAAATCTACATGTAGATTTAATTTAAGAGAACGTACCCTTTTTGGTTTTTCATGATACTTTCGGCTTAAAGCATCTGCCACTACATTTGCTTTTCCTTCATGATACTGGATATCACAATCATAATCACTAAGCAATTCCATCCAGCGTCTTTGTCTCATATTCAATTCCTTCTGCCCGAAAACATACCTTAAACTCTTATGATCAGTGAATACGATAAACTTACTACCATAAAGGTAATGTCTCCAAATCTTAAGGGCAAAAATTATAGGTCCTAATTCCAAGTCATGGGTTGAATAATTTTCTTCATGATTCTTAAGTTGCCTAGATGCATAAGCTATAACCTTTTGGCGTTGCATCAATACACATCCATAACCTAATTTAGAAGCGTCACAATAGACTACAAAGTCTTCAGTTCCTTCTGGTAACGCTAATATGGTTGTATGGGTTAATTTATGCTTAAGAATTCTAAATGCTTCTTCTTCTTTGGTCCCCATTCAAATTTAATGGATTTACAGGTTAACTTAGTTAAAGGAATGACTATTCTAGAAAAATCTCGAATAAATCTCCTATAATAACCAGCCAATCCTAAGAAATTTCTAACCTCGGTTGGTGACTCAGGGGTTTTCCATTTGATAATCGCCTCGATCTTTTTGGGATCCACATGAATTCGTTCATGGTTCACTAAGTGTCCAAGAAATTGTACCTGTTCTAACCAAAACTCGCACTTTGAAAATTTAGCATAATGCTTTCCTTTCTTAATAGACTTAAAAGTGCGTGTAATTGCTTTGCATGATCTTCCCTATTTTTAGAATAAATGAGAATGTCAACTATGAAGACGATTATGAATTTATCCAAATATGGCTTACATATTCGGTTCATCATGTCCATAAATGCGGCTGGGGCATTGGTTAAACCAAATGGCATGACAGTAAATTCATAATGACCATACCTTGTTCTAAATGCGGTTTTAGAAATGTCCTCTTCCTGTACCTTTAGTTGATGATATCCTGACCTTAAGTCGATTTTATAGAAAAATCGAGCTCCTTGCAGTTAATCAAACAGATCATCGATTCTTGGTAATGGGTACCGATTCTTAATTGTGACCTTGTTCAATTCACGGTAGTCAATGCACGTATGCATTGATCCGTACTTCTTTTTAACAAATAAAATCGGTGCTCCCCAAGGCGACGAACTTGGTTGTATGAATCCTTTTTCCAACAATTCATCTAATTGTTTCTTTAGTTCCTGCATTTCTGCGGGTGCCAATCGGTAAGGTGATTTAGCAATTGGTGCTGTTCCTGGTAGTATGTGAATTCCGAATTCAACTTCTCTGTCTGGCGGTAGTCCTGGTAATTCTTCTGGAAATACATCTGAAAACTGAGATACAACTGGAATGTCTTTTAGTTCTTTTCCTTTAGTGTTAGTGATTATGGAAATCAAATACACTTTTCCTTTTGTGGACCTAGAGGGCTTATCTCCTTTTATTGTGATCTTTTCAACTTTTGGTGAATTTACTTGAATTGACTTTTGATCACATAAAATACTAGCTTTATTGGCTATTAACCAATCCATTCCTAATACAATATCAAATCCTACCAGATTCATAGGATAAAGGTTTGCCATAAACTTTTGATTTAAAATTTCTATTATTGCTCCCTGCAAGATTTCCGAAATCTTAACTGTTTCTCCATTAGCTGTCTCTACGAGACATTCTTGTGGTAGTTTAGTTAATGACTGATTTAGAAGTTTGCAAAACGAAGTATTAATGAAACTTTGGTTTGCACCAGAGTCAAATAATACCTTAGCAAAAACATCATTAACTAAAAACGTACCAGCTATCACGTCTAGAATCATCTTGGCTTCATCTGCAGTCAGAACGAATGCTCTAGCATTTTTAGTGTTCCTGTTGTTCACAGCTGGAGCCAATTTTGGATAATTCAGCTTAATGTGACCTTTTTCTCCACAGTTGTAGCATAGTCTGTTACTGGATTTTCTCCTGCAATTTTCTTCCTTGTGTCTTGGCATTTTGCAGAAATTGCAAAGAGTGGAACATTTTCCCGAATGCTTTTTCTTGCAGGCCTTGCAGAATGGTGCAGAGGTAGAACCCATATTCCTACGATTGTAATTCCCAGAACGGAATTCTTAAGTAAGCCTTTGGGTTAGGTTTCTCCTCTGGTCTTCTTCCCTGGTACCGATTAATTCATATGTCAAGGTATTTGCTAGTTCTACAGCTTCTTCTATGGTTTGAGGTCTAGTTGCCTTTACTACATGTCTAATCTCCCTAATTAATCCCCATATATAACGGGAGATTAATACCGGTTCAGGTGATGCAAGGGTTGGTACTATTCTAGCATATTCAAAGAATGTGGTAGTATAACCCTTACTATCTACTCCGGTTATTCTTAAGTTTAGGAACTTATTAGCTATCAGTTCCTTTTCATTAGGAGGGCAGAATTTCCTTTCTACCATATTTTTAAATTCCTCCCATTCCATGTTGTATACCTTATAACTTCCTCTTGACTGGAGGATAGTGTTCCACCATTCTAAGGCTGAGTTCTTAAACAGATTAGAAGCAAACATTATTTTGTCTTCTTCAGCACACTTGCTTATTTTTAAAACAGCCTCAGTCTTCTCTATCCAGCATAGGGCTGCAATGGGTCCTTCATTGCCCGAGAATTCTATTGGTTTGCAGGACCAGAATTCTTTGTAAGAACAACCATAAGGCATGGTTCTTCTTCTTTTGGGAATGGGCACTTGAAGTATTGGTCTATTGTTCACGCTGTCTTCTGGTTCAATTGGTCGCTTACTGCTATGCTTACTTTTATTATTCGCTACTTGAATCATTTGAATAATAAATGGCATTGAATCTATGATTCCTTGTGCCACTATGTGTTGAACGGCACTATTATCCATTTGGTTTCTCATTAACCACGTTAATGTTACTCTGGTTATCATTATTCAGTTTTCCTTGATTTCCTTCATCGGCCATCTGAATTTTAAACATTTACCCCGTATTAATATCACAAAATAATATTTAATATAGTCAATGACATGACACGCATTTTTGCCAAAAGCGTCGGTCATTGCGACTTTACTATATTTTCATATACTAGGCATCTATTACACACCAGTACTGAAATAAAATTACAATACCAACTGAAATAGATAATAGTAAGCATCAGTACACACATATTTTATTTTATTATTTTATTATTATTATTATTACTATTACCATCTCCATTCTCACACTCACGGATATGGATTCATCCAAAAATCCATATTGCGCTCGTCGTACTTCCAGACGAGTCGCTCTCCCACCTGTCTCATTCTATCACTGCTCTCTAAAATTTCCTCCCCAAAAGTCCTAAGTTCTTGTACGTTTTCTGCACTCATTGGGGGTACAGGTTCTAGGACTGGGTTCGGAATCTGGGGTGCGGGTTCCTGGTGTGGGGGTGTAGGTGCCTGGAATCGGTAAGGATCTTCTAAAATCTCCCTATCGTATTCATGGTGGTAATAGGGATCTAAAGGGTCCAAACCTACGTAAGCTCCTACGTTCTACATGGGTGTATCTTCATGTATCGGGTAGCGTTGCACATAGACCCTAACTTCATCCCACCAGGGATCGTAATTTGGGTCTAGGGGGTTTGGTGCTGGTACCCTAGGGATTTCTTTCGGATTGAAGTCATGCATCTCTACTTGGTTTTCAGGGTTTTCTAACTCCATTGGTTGGTTAGGGATTGGCAGTTGTGGTTGGGGTGCTATAATTTGCTCCAGATTAGGGTCAGCTGTAGTGGTTGCTAGGATGTGAATATTGGCTATACCCCTATTTATCATATCCTGGGCATAGGCATCTGTTTCTCTCTTGGCTGCTGCTAATACCCTCTGGTCTTGTAACTTTTTCATACGCTTCCTACGCTCGTGTGCCCCTCGACTGAACCATCCCTCTCTTTTTCTGAGGAAATGGCTCTTCTGACTGAGCCTTAAACACAAAGATTCCTTCTTCCGTATTAGCAGAGCACCCTGAGAGGGCAGGCTGAGAAGAGGAGGTGCCTTCGCTTCTAGGCGAACCAGACAATTGACGGTACGCGTCAGATGGTCCTTGGTCGCTCATACTGTAAACTAACAAATAGTCAAATAACACATAGCAATAAAATACAGTTTTGCACGTATTTCCATAATTTATTTCCTAACAGATTAAATTTTGATGTCAGCAGAACACTTCTGTGGCTGAATCAGTGGCTTAGCTTTGATACCACCTTCTGTCGCAACCCCCGATCCCTAATCCCAGGGAACGGGTGGCTGCGAGCCAGTTTCGGTGGTATCGCGTATTGTCTAATTTGGCAGCGGAAATTTTCATCAGGACCGTAGTTAGAAAATATTGATCAGAGTAAAATACCACCTTTTCATAACATTAAACAAATGGGTTAAAACCCAAGTTCGTAGTACACACATTTTTATAGGAATAAATCCTCTTTTATTTAATAAAAACATCCATTTTATCTTAGGTAACTTTATTGCCACTTTTCCAAGCATTCAGTGCTGTCCAGCTTGCTTCTATTTGGATTTGACAGTTTGTTACCTGAAACGTGTTTTAAAAACATTTGTCAATGGGAAATACTGGTGAGTGAATCCCAGTTTAATCAAGTTTTAAATAAAAATCCCATTGTACAATATTGAGGGCGATCCCACAATTATATTTGTTTCCAAGACATATCAATTAACATCCTTGGTACTGTCAAACCGGACTTGTGGAAATGTTACTCCTTGACCAGATGGTAACAAATTTTGTATACAAAACCCCAACATACTCATCATAATTGTATTCTTACAAATACTCAATAACTGTTATTAGCATGGAAAAGTATTTAAGGGTTTCCTGGTGACAATCTATAAATTACACAAATGCACACGCGTTAGTATAATAACCCATTTTAACATTAGTAATACCCTCCCCGAGACGGCATTCCAACGACTACGTCGAGCAGAACCACGACAGCCGTTACGAAACCCTAGATCAATCGGGCAGCGTATCTAATACGTATCCAGGGGTTATAATACTTACAACGGAGCAGAACTTTGCTATTTAGGGGGGTATAATACCCGTGTATAAATCCTACTATTCAGAAATTGAGATTTAGAAAAGAAAATGGGACGAACATACTGAAGATCCGATGCATTCTATTTATAGTTGCTGAGTCTGGTTCTCTCGCGGCCCATGTAACACAAGGGCAGGGCCTACGCGGCCCGCGTTGACTCTAGGTCAAAGCGTATTAATTATTTTTAATACTATTTAATGTATTTGAGGCCCGTTTTCGCGTATAGGGTGTATTTTGGGACATTTTGGAATATTTTAAAATATATTAGGGTGTCGAAAAAATTATGAGGGTGTCGGTTTATTGAGGATTGTTATACATGGAGTTCCACTCTCCATTGTATCAGATAGGGATAGTCGTTTCACTTCGCATTTCTAGACAACTTTCCAAGAAGCAATGGAGACCCGATTAAATTTAAGTACTGCATACCATCCCTAAACAGATGGACAAAGTGAAAGGACGATTCAAACTCTCGAAGACATGCTTAGGGCATGTGTAATAGATTCAAGCTCTCGAAGACTTCGCAAGCCGTTAGAATTTCAAGTTGGAGACAAGGTATTCTTGAAAGTTTCTCCTTGGAAAGGGGTAGTTCGGTTCGGTAAGAAAGGAAAGCTAAGTCCAAGATATATAGGACCGTTCACAATTACCCAACGAATAGGACCAGTTGCCTATCGATTACAACTACCAGAAGAACTAGTCGGGGTACATGATGTGTTTCATGTATCCAATCTTAAAAAGTGTTTATCGGATGAATCACTGGTAGTACCTCTTCAAGATATAGAGGTAAACGAAAAGCTGAAATTTGTGGAGAAACCTCTTCGAATAGAGGACAAAAAGGTCAAGTTCCTCAAACACAAGAGATTGGTGCTGGTCAAAGTAAAGTGGGATTCGAAAAGAGGACTGGAATATACGTGGGAACTGGAATCAGAAATGAAGCGAAAGTATCCTCACTTGTTACAGTAAATCTCGAGGACGAGATTTTTAAATAAGGTGGGGAGGATGTAAGGACCTGCACAAAAATGTCCTACAATGCTCAGTAAGGGAAAACCCGAACCTCTAAAACCCTAATTTCTATGAAAAATCAAGAAAATCATATTTTATCACTTGGTCGCGGGTCGCGAAAGAATTAAGCAAAACCTTCGCGGGGCGCGACAGCTAGGAAAAATCTCCGGATAAGCTTTAGTGCCACGTGTCATACATATCACAGACCTAGGGTGTGACACGGCAGCCCTAGCAGTAGCTAGGGTGGCCCTCACGGGCCGCGAAGGACATCCCTTTAGGTTACGCGGGTCGCGAGGAACTCAATTTTCAGCTATAAATTGGACGATGCATGGGCAGTTTCTGTGCTTGAAAATTTCCTTCAAAAACGTAGAATTCCGCTTAAAATCGTGTGTTTAAGTGTTGAAACGCTGCTACGACAACAGGGTAATAACTCGATCACTGCTACGATACAATGTCCGATCGATTGAAACCGATCCGATGGATGTTTAAGTGCTGCCTGAATTCGGGCTATACTTTGTCATTCATCGTGAGGGTTTTGATTTCGTGAAGTTATCGTAAATGTTGTATTAAGTTACTAACCTAGTTTAATTTGCATTATTTAACTAGGTTACCAGGCTTAATCAGTAGGCACTCTGTCCAGTTAAACTTGCAATGTGAGTCATTCTCTTTTTACCAAATTTCTTTCCAAAACCCTATTTGTTTTCAAAGTTATAATTACAGGGATGAAGTCTTTGTAATCTTCAATTACTACCGGTATGTGGGGTTTTGTATACATTACTTGATAACCGTCACCGTTGGACAACGGGTTAGCCAATGGGTGATATGACCATAGTCACAGATACGGTCGAGTGACAAATACCGAATTGGGGTAATTGATTGATATATAAACATTGTAATCGCTCTTAATACTGTAGATTATAACAATGTGTCGTTTTGTACAAATTGAGTGACTCGCCAGTATTTCCCCGCTAATAAAATCTTTTTAAACATGTTTCAGGTGATTTACTGTGAACAAGGAAGTGTGCCGCGTAGCACCCCCGCTTGAAGAAGGTGGCTCAGTAAATAAATAAACATGTTTTTGTAACCAGGAGATTTCCCAGTGAAATTCCTTTATTGTAAAATACGGGATTGTCCCGAGACTTGAAATAAAATAATTGGGAGTTTTCAGTTAAAACAATCCTGTTAAAATTTCCGCTACAAAATCAAACATCAATACCACGGGTTTCTGTCCCGCGGCTTCTGGACCAGGTAAAACCGGGTCCGGGGGGGGGGGGGCATGACATCACCCCAAGACCAAAAACAACAAATCAGAAGACAAGCACGGGGCCATGCCACCAAGGCATGGGGTGGTGCCCTACTCAAGATACCAGAAAGAAGAAGACGAATAGAAGCAGACAAGAGACACGGGGCCATGTCACACGGACACGGGCCACATTCAATTTCCATATATGAAAATCTTGGATAGTACAACAAGTACAATGGCCTCGGGGCCTTGCAAGCTTCCAGAGGGTAGCGTTGCCTCCAAAAGAGGGACATTCCACATTTTGCTTTAATAACTTACTTAATTATCTTTCAATATTATGGCCTTACGGGACTATATCCCTCCTGACTCAGACCAATATGGCTGACGGAAGCGTTGCCTCCTAAAGAGGTACATGCCACTTTAACTAAGATAATCTCTTAAAAAACCCAAAGTGCGGAAATCTTCAAAGGATATATAGATGACGAGTCAGAACCAAGTGATTCTATCTTGTCTATTTGTTTCTTTTATTACTTTCTTTTATTTCTTAATTTTACTTATTAAAAATATTTTTTTTCAAAATTTTGATTAGATTAGATGTCGAAGATATTTCGATATTAAAAACTCTTGTGTCCTTGGATGACCTCGGCATCTTACCATCACTATACTACGCCAACGATGGGTGCACTTGCCCTAGCATGTTTTAGAGAGTGATAGTGTCATATCGTGTTATATAAATATAGAGATTGAAAAACGAGTGAAAAGTACTAAAAAATATAATAAAGATATACACACCCTTGCTCACGTCAATTTTTTGGCGCCATTTCCGGGGACACAAGGATTTTAAGAAAGTTTAAAATCAGCGGCCTAATCATTTTTATGCTTTTCTAATTTTTCTTTTTAGGTTTTTCTTCTTTTCTCCAATTTTTCTACTTTCTGCAAAAATAACACGGGACCGTGTCTGATTACACACGGGGCCATGCCTGTTCCCTAGTAACCTAAAAATGTTTTATGCCAGACACAAGCTGCAGCACGGGGCCGTATGACAATCACACGGGGCTGTGCCCATAAAAAAGTTTCTAGAAAACAGTACCGTTTGATCCCAGCGGTTAAAACCTCGTTTGGCAAATATGGACGTAAATGATTATTTTTACCCCGCCACTTTTACGGTGAATGGTGTCAATTATGTGGAGGAATTCATAAAACCTAAAAACACGGGGTCGTGCTCATCACACACGGGTTGTGCCCCATCTATCCTCCAAACACGAGGGTGTCTTAGATAAACATGGGGTCGTGCCTCCGTATTTTTCAGCACGGGGCCGTGTCAACCTTGATATAGCTCGTGTGTCACTAACGTACAACCTTCTCTAACTCGTTGCAGGCGACATGGGAATGTGCTTCGTCTACACGAGACCGTGTCGACGTGCTGTTACTTTCTATAAAGCTAGTAATGAGAAGAATGTTTGGACCCATTATTAAAAGACCAAGATCCTTCCAGATCTCACACACATACCTGAAAAGGTAGGTTTCTAAAAAGGTTTCCATAAACCTTCATGTCTTTATCACTTTTAGTCATTTCTCCTTCTTCAACCTTCAACAACCTCCATTGAAGCTTCAAAGCTTCAATTGTTAGGTTAAAAGCATAACTTTTAGTACAATTTTTTTGCAAACTATCGTTTTATAACATTATTTTAAGTTATTTACGTTCAGAAATGCAAAAAAAAAAAAAAAAAGTTTTAACTTGAAATAAAGGTTCTTGGGCTGAAATATCAGAGCAGTTGAAGCAGCAGGGGTCGTGCCTCACTAGCACAGGGCTGTGTGACTTGTCTGTTACTCCAAACGTTAACAGTTTATCATGTTTAACTAGCATGTCGAGCCAGCAAAGTAGTACGTCTTCAAGAAGCTCACGAAACAACCGAAGAGGAAGAAGGCTCTCACGAAACAACCGAAGAGGATGAAGCCTCTCTAGTCCGCTATGTTTACGCCTTAAGATAGTCTATTTAAGAGATGACAACAGTGGAGGAGGTCCTCGTAGACCGAGTGAACTACCTCATTCTAGCCCTGGAGGATAGCTTTAGGGAGATCAACCTTCTTCATCAAAGGTTGAACATCTTGGTGATGCCCACGACGGAACCAATCCTACGGCAAGATGATTAGAACATCGCTGACAAGGTGATTAATCCCATCGAGTGGGATGAAATACCCCCGGAACCTCCCAATGACGCCTACTTTGAGGTTCTGATAGCCCCCGCTCCTCTCCCACAAGAGGAGATCGAGGATGAACCCTTCATCTTCCTTCCAAGGAAGATTTAGGAGATGCTCAACGATATCTAGGGAGACATGCCTGGGAAATTGTCGCAACCCCCGATCCCTAATCCCAGGGAACGGGCGGCCGCGAGCCAGTTTCGGTGGTATCGCGTATTGTCTAATTTGGCAGCGGAAATTTTCATCAGGACCGTAGTTAGGAAATATTGATCAGAGTAAAATACCACCTTTTCATAACATTAAACGAATGGGTTAAAACCTAAGTTCGTAGTACACACATTTTTATAGGAATAAATCCTCTTTTATTTAATAAAAACATCCATTTTATCTTAGGTAACTTTATTGCCACTTTTCCAAGCCTTCAGTGCTGTCCAGCTGGCTTCTATTTGGCTTTCACAGTTTGTTACCTGAAACGCGTTTTAAAAACATTTGTCAGTGGGAAATACTGGTGAGTGAATCCCAGTTTAATCAAGTTTTAAATAAAAATCCCATTGTACAGTAGTGAGGGCGATCCCGCAATTATATTTGTTTCCAAGACATATCAATTAACATCCATGGTACTGTCGAACCCGACTTGTGTAAATGTTACTCCTTGACCATGTGGTAACAAATTTTGTATACAAAACCCCAACATACTCATCATAATTGTATTCTTACAAATACTCAATAATTGTTATTCTCATGGAAAAATATTTAAGGTTTTGTAAAACAGTTAACACAAGGTTTACAAAAAGTGGATCAACTCACATTGCTGTCTTAGATTTTCTATAAGGGTTTCCTGGTGACAATCTATAAATAACACAAATGCACACGCGTTAGTATAATAACCCAATTTAACATTAGTAATACCCTCCCCGAGACGGCATTCCAAAGACTACGTCGGGCAGAACCACGACAGCCGTTACGGAACCCTAGATCAATCGGGCAGCGTATCTAATACGTATCCAGGGGTTATAATACTTACAACGGAGCAGAACTTCAGTATTTAGGGGGGTATAATACCCGTGTATAAAGCCTACTATTCAGAAATTGAGATTGAGAAAAGAAAATGGGATGAACAGACTGAAGATCCGATGCATTCTGTTTATAGTTGTTGAGTCTGGTTCTCTCGTGGCCCGCGTAACACAAGGGCAGGGCCTACGCGGCCCGCGTTGACTCCAGGTCAAAGCGTAGGTGATCCGGGTCATCACATAGGTCCAACACGCGTTACGACACGTGTCAACACAGGGGTTCGCTAGACCTTTTAGTTGTCGCGGCCCGTATGAAGGTTGGGGTGGGGTTACGTGGCCCACCTCAACTTAAATTTCTTGTTTTTAATTATTTTTAATACTATTTAATGTATTTGAGGCCCGTTTTCGCGTATATGGTGTATTTTGGGACATTTTGGAATATTTTAAAATATATTAGGGTGTCGGAAAAATTTTGAGGGTGTCGGTTTATTGAGGATTATTATATCCTCCCCACCTTGTTTTAGAGCTCGTCCTCGAGATCTACTGGAACAAGTGTAGATATTTCTTTTGCATTTCAGATTCAAGCTCCCATGTGTACTCAGGTCCTCTTTTGGAGTCCCACTTCACTTTGACTAGAACTAATCTCTTAAGTTTGAGATTCTTGACTTTCCTGTCTTCAATCTATAGAGGTCTTTCTACAAACTTGAGTTGTTCATTTACCTCTATATCCTTAAGAGGTACCATTAGAGATTCATCAGCTAGGCATTTCTTGAGATTAGATACATGAAACACATCATGTATTCCAGCCATTTCCTCTGGCAGTTGTAGCTGATAGGCTACAGGTCCTATTCTTCTAATAATCTCAAAAGGTCCAATTTACCTAGGACTTAACTTTCCTTTTTTGATGAATCTTACTACTCCTTTCCAAGGAGAGACCTTCAATAATACTTTATCTCCTACTTGAAATTCCAATGGTTTGCGTCGGTTATCAGGATAACTCTTCTGTCGATCACGTGCTGCATTCAGTCGTTTTTTGACTTGAATAATCTTGTCAGTTCTTTCTTGCACTATTTCAGGTCCAGATAGTTGCTTTTCCACAATTTCTGCCTAACAGACTGGGGTTCGGCACTTTCGTCCATAAAGTGCTTCGAATGGTGCAACATTGATACTTGTGTGATAACTATTATTATAAGAAAATTCTATTAAAGGTAAGTGATCGTCCCAATTACATCTGAAATCATTTACACAAGCTCTAAGCATGTCCTCCATTGTCTGAATTGTTCTTTCGCTTTGTCCATCCGTTTGAGGATGATAAGCTGTGCTTATATTTAACTTGGTTCCCATTGCCTTTTAGAAACTTAACCAAAAATGAGAGGTAAATCGGCTATCCCTATCAGAAACGATTGATAAAGGAATTCCATGTAATGAAACAATTTCATTTACATACAATTTAGCTAGCTGTTCCATACTGAAAGTTTCTTTCATCGGTAGGAAATGAGCTGACTTGGTTAACCTATCTACAATCACCCAGATTATATCATTACCTTTCTTTGTTTTGGGTAATTTAGTAACAAAATCCATTGTTATTAATTCTCATTTCCATACTGGCATTTCTAACTGTTGCAATAGACCTGAGGGTTTCTTGTGTTCAGCTTTAACTTGTGAACAAGTTAAACATTTAGAAACATAGGCTGCTATGTCCTTTTTCATTCCTATCCACCAGAAATTCTTTCTTAAATCCTGGTACATTTTATCATTTCCTGGATGTATCGTATACTTAGACTTCTGGGCTTCTTCTAATATACGATGACGTAGGTTTCCTAATTTAGGTATCCACATTCTCTTCATATGGAATCTCCAAATTCCATCTGTTCCTTATTCTAATTCTTTTAGCATACTTTTAATTTTTCAGTATCATTCTTGATTATTGATTCTTGTGCTTTTCTAATTTGTTCATTTAAATCTACTTGTAGATTTAATTTAAGAGAACGTACCCTTTTTGGTTTTTCATGATACTTTCGGCTTAAAGCATCTGCCACTACATTTGCTTTTCCTTCATGATACTGGATATCACAATCATAATCACTAAGCAATTCCATCCAGCGTCTTTGTCTCATATTCAATTCCTTCTGCCCTAAAACATACCTTAAACTTTTATGATCAGTGAATACGGTAAACTTACTACCATAAAGGTAATGTCTCCAAATTTTAGCTCCTAATTCCAAGTTATGGGTTGAATAATTTTCTTCATGATTCTTAAGTTGCCTAGATGCATAAGCTATAACATTTTGGCGTTGCATCAATACACATCCATAACCTAATTTAGAAGCGTCACAATAGACTACAAAGTCTTTAGTTCCTTCTGGTAACCCTAATATGGGTGTATGGGTTAATTTATGCTTAAGAATTCTAAATGCTTCTTCTTGTTTTTGTCCCCATTCAAATTTAATGGATTTACAGGTTAACTTAGTTAAAGGAATGGCTATTCTAGAAAAATCTCGAATAAATCTCCTATAATAACCAACCAATCCTAAGAAACTTCTAACCTCGGTTGGTGACCCAGGGGTTTTCCATTTGATAATCGCCTCGATCTTTGTGGGATCCACATGAATTCCTTCATGGTTCACTAAGTGTCCAAGAAATTGTACCTGTTCTAACCAAAACTCGCACTTTGAAAATTTAGCACAAAGCTTTTCCTTTCTTAATAGACTTAAAAGTGCGTGCAATTGCTTTGCATGATCTTCCCTATTTTTAGAATAAATGAGAATGTCATCTATGAAGACGATTATGAATTTATCCAAATATGGCTTACATATTCGATTCATCATGTCCATAAATGCGGCTGGGGCATTGGTTAAACCAAATGGCATGACAGTAAATTCATAATGACCATACCTTGTTCTAAATGCGGTTTTAGGAATGTCCTCTTCCTGTACCTTTAGTTGATGATATCCTGACCTTAAATCGATTTTAGAGAAAAATCGAGCTTCTTGCAGTTGATCAAATAGATCATCGATTCTTGGTAATGGGTACCGATTCTTAATTGTGATCTTGTTCAATTCACGGTAGTCAATGCATATACGCATTGATCCGTCCTTCTTTTTAACAAATAAAATCAGTGCTCCCCAAGGCGACGAACTTGGTTGTATGAATCCTTTTTCCAACAATTCATCTAATTGTTTCTTTAGTTCCTGCATTTCTGCGGGTGCCAATCGGTAAGGTGATTTAGCAATTGGTGCTGTTCCTTGTAGTAGGTGAATTCTGAATTCAACTTCTCTATCTGGTGGAAGTCCTGGTAATTCTTCTGGAAATACATCTGAAAACTGAGACACTACTAGAATGTCTTTTAGTTCTTTTCCTTTAGTGTTAGTGATTATGGAAATCAAATACACTATAGACCCTTTTCTTATATAACTTGCAGTTTTCATCATAGAGACGAATTTTGTGGACCTAGAGGGCTTATCTCCTTTTATTGTGATCTTTTCACCTTTTGGTGAATTTACTTGAATTGACTTTTGATCACATAAAATACTAGCTTTATTGGCTATTAACCAATCCATTCCTAATACAATATCAATTCCTGCCAGATTCATAGGATAAAGGTTTGCCATAAACTTTTGATTTAAAATTTCTATTCTTGCTCCCTGCAAGATTTCCGAAATCTTAACTGTTTCTCCATTAGCTGTCTCTACGAGACATTCTTGTGGTAGTTTAGTTAATGTCTGATTTAGAAGTTTGCAAAATGAAGTATTAATGAAACTTTGGTTTGCACCAGAGTCAAATAATACCTTAGCAAAAACATCATTAACTAAAAACGTACCAGCTATCATCTGCAGTCAGAACGAATGCTCTAGCATTTTTAGTGTTCCTGTTGTTCACAGCTGGAGCCAATTTTGGACAATTCAGCTTGATGTGACCTTTTTCTCCACAGTTGTAGCATAGTCCGTTACTGGATTTTCTCCTACAAATTTCTTCCTTGTGTTATGGCATTTTGCAAAAATTGCAAAGAGTGGAGCATTTTCCCGAATGTTTTTTCTTGCAGGCATTGCAGAATGGTGCAGAGGTAGAACCCATATACCTACGATTGTAAGCCTTTGGGTTAGGTTTCTCCTCTGGTCTTCTTCCCTAGTACCGATTAATTCATCTGTCAATGTATTTGTTAGTTCTACAGCTTCTTATATGGTTTGAGGTCTAGTTGCCTTGACTATATGTTTAATCTCCCCAATTAATCCCTAGATATAACGGGAGATTAATACCGGTTCAAGTGATGCAAGGGTTGGTACTATTCTAGCATATTCAAAGAATGTGGTAGTATAACCCTTACTATCTATATCCGGTCATTCCTAAGTTTAGGAACTTATTAGCTATCTGTTCCTTTTCATTAGGAGGGCAGAATTTCCTTTCTACCGTATTTTTAAATTCCTCCCATTCCATGTCGTATACCTTATCACTTCCTCTTGACTGGAGGATAGTGTTCCACCATTCTAAGGCTGAGTTCTTAAACAGATTAGAAGCAAACATTATTTTGTCTTCTTCAGCACACTTGCTTATTTTTAAAACCCCCGATCCCTAATCCCAGAGAACGGGCGGCCGCGAGCCAGTTTCGGTGGTATCGCGTATTGTCTAATTTGGCAGCGAAAATTTTCATCAGGACCGTAGTTAGGAAATATTGATCAGAGTAAAATACCACATTTTCATAACATTAAACAAATGGGTTAAAACCCAAGTTCGTAGTACACACATTTTTATAGGAATAAATCCTATTTTATTTAATAAAAACATCCATTTTATCTTAGCTAACTTTATTACCACTTTTCCAAGCCTTCAGTGCTGTCCAGCTGGCTTCTATTTGGCTTTCACAGTTTGTTACCTGAAACGCGTTTTAAAAACATTTGTCAGTGGGAAATACTGGTGAGTGAATCCCAGTTTAATCAAGTTTTAAATAAAAATCCCATTGTACAGTATTGAGGGCGATCCCGCAATTATATTTGTTTCCAAGACATATCAATTAACATCCATGGTACTGTCGAACCCGACTTGTGGAAATGTTACTCCTTGACCAGATGGTAACAAATTTTGTATACAAAACCCCAACATACTCATCGTAATTGTATTCTTACAAATACTCAATAACTGTTATTCGCATGGAAAAGTATTTTAGGTTTTGTAAACAGTTAACAAAAGGTTTACAAAAAGTGGATCAACTCACATTGCTGTCTTAGATTTTCCGTAAGGGTTTCCTGGTGACAGTCTATAAATTACACAAATGCACACGCGTTAGTATAATAACCCATTTTAACATTAGTAATACCCTCCTCGAGACGGCATTCCAACGACTACGTAGGGCAGAACCACGACAGCCGTTACGGAACCCTAGATCAATCGGGCAATGTATCTAATACGTATCCAGGGGTTACAATATTTACAACGGAGCAGAACTTTTCTATTTAGGGGGGGTATAATACCCGTGTATAAAGCCTACTATTCAGAAATTGAGATTGAGAAAAGAAAATGGGACGAATAGACTAAAGATCCGATGCATTCTATTTATAGTTGCTGAGTCTGGTTCTCTCGCGGCCCGCGTAACACAAGGGCAGGGCCTACGCGGCCCGCGTTGACTCCAGGTCAAAGCATAGGTTATCCGGGTCATCACATAGGTCCAACACGCGTTACGACACGTGTCAACACAGGGGTTCCTTGGACCTTTAAGTTTTCGCGGCCCGTATGAAGGTTGGGGTGGGGTTACGCGGCCCGCCTCAACTTAAATTTCTTGTTTTTAATTATTCTAATACTATTTAATGTATTTGAGGCCAATTTTCGCGTATAGGGTGTATTTTGGGACATTTTGGAATATTTTAAAATATATTAGGGTGTCGGAAAAATTATGAGGGTGTCGATTTATTGAGGATTGTTATAGAAATAGCTCAAAGCCCTCCGAAACAAGTTTAGGGTTTTTTTGATAATCTTTCATCTAATCCGTCTAGGGAAGAGCTATTTAGTTTAAAAATTCTTAGGGGTATCCACTATTATCTATCTTAGGATGTAATTTTTTCTTGTATTTTTATTTTTGTTTTTCTTTTTTTGTAATGATGGATGAATTAATGGAATGAAAGTTGGTATTTTAAAAGCATAGTGCGAAATGATGTGAAAAATGGCCAAAGGACACTGAAATAGCACCCCATGCACGTAAACAGATGTCTCCGGACGCAAAATCTTCAAAACAGAATGTGCAGCATGGGGTCATGTAAGGTAACCACGCCCTTGTGCCTCAAGTCTACGGAAAATAATTTTGCTTCCGGAACTTTTACACGGGGCCGTGCCTCAAAGACACACCCCTGTTTCTGTCTACTGGAAAATTTTCGTTACTGGCACTTTTCAAACACGCCCCCGTGTCTACCTTCTGGAAATTTTCACAGAAGTCATGATACTGAGACTTTTTACGTGGGGCCATGTCCCTCAAACACGCCCCCGTGTCCAGTATCTGATTTTTGAAAAATTTGTTGTTTTTAATCCACATTTACGCATTCAATCAAATCTAATCAATGTGTAATTTAAGTGTGGGGGGGGGGACTTGAATTTGTTTGTCCTAAAACAAGCCTTACTCAAAACTCTACTTGGAACCGCTAAAACACCTCACATTGTTTTCTTCAAAACTAATTTTTTTTTAGTTTGTTTTGTCTTGTTTTTAGTTTAAGTTAGAAAACCAAGTTCTAAAAGTTCAAGTTTTTACAAATTTACAACCTATTGCGCCATGATAAAAAGAACCATATAAGAAAAATCTATAAAAAGGCATAACAATCTTTTTAAAATTTGATTGTATACATATTTTTACACTTTTACCCTTTTCTCACAAAACGTGCATTTTGAGCCTTTATCGAGAATTCAATATCATATCTTTACTAAATGCTCAATTTTCATTTCTTGTGTTAATAGCCCGTACGGTTCTTACGAATCTAGAACTTGACAAGATAATACATTCCCGGTCCTTACCAACTAATCCAAGTAAGTACATGATTGAGGCATTAGAACTATAAACCCTTTTTTCTTTTCCAACCTTATTTTCTCTTTATCTCACCACAAAATTTTCCCTTAGTTAACTCTTTTGAGCCTAAAGCTTTCATTTCAAAGCCCGTAAAATACCATTTTGCATAATTCACCCATCAACCAAAACCATTTTTATTTTTATACCCCTTTGTTTTAGTAAAATTCGGTTCTTTTGTAATACGCAAAAATATGTGACTTGATTATCTTGTGAATATTTATTCTATCAAACAAAAGAGAGAGTTGCTTAAAATAAAATAAGCAAGCGTATTGCTTATAAGCCTTTAGTTTGTACCTAAGTCACAAATAATTTTCAAAATAAAACCGACATTTTACACTTTTAGCCACTTTTCAAATAAAACTACCCTACCCTTAACCACAACCCTACCATTTTAAAGTCCTCTTGATATTTACAAGGATTATGTTAAAAAGAATGAGGTTTAATTACTTTTCAAGCATATGGTAGGAGTAAGTTCCATACCGGAGCCGAGCGTTTCACTTATACATCTTCGGCCGAGTGTTGAGTGATCACTTGTGAGGTGTGTGAATTTGTATATAGCTAAATGAAATTTTAAAAGGCATATTATGCCAAAATAATATTTATTTTTCTTAAAAAGAGTTCTAAATAAGTCATAACGAACATGATTGTAAATAACATAAAAACAAGAATAAAAAGAACTTGGATTCCCGACACTCTACAAACAAGACCCGAAAACTTCTTCTCTACCAATTCCATTTCGGTGTGTAACCTATATTAAAGAATTTTGCTTGAGGACAAGCAAAGATTCAAGTGCTGTGGTATTTGAAAGTGAACTTTATTCTATCATCTCTTCACGTTTTGTTGATTCACTCATTCATGTCTTACGGTCTATATAAAGCACGTTAACTGCCTAGAAAGCGGTTAGAAGGATGGTTTGGGTAAAGTTCTTGCCTCATTCAGTGTATAGATCCTGCGAGGACTTGATTCAAGCTTGTTAGGACTTCCTTTAAGGCATATAGCATCAAATCGGGGGAAGTAAGAACGATTTGAATCTCTTATAAATAAACTACTATTAAAACCTTAAACCGGCCTTGTGGGACTGTATCCCTACTGATTCAGACCAATATGGCCGAGGGTAGCATTGCATTGAAAAGGGGGACATGCCACATTTTCATTAATAACTTATTTAATTATCTTTCAATATTCCAGCCTTGAGGGATTGTATCCCTGCTGACTTAGTCTGTAAGTCAAAAGATCTCTCAATCAGATATCACAACCACAATCACAGTGCGGAAAACTAAGTAAGTGATGAACAAGAAGAAGATTAAATTGATTGTATTATAATGATTGCACACAAACTCAAAGGTTTGTCTGATACATATCGCATGAAAGCATAAACAACCAACAACTCTCTAATTTGCCTCCCAATCTCTCTCTAATGTCTATGTCTAATGTCTAACCAATTCGTTTCTAATGTGTTAACCCTAATAATGAACTAAACAAAACCTTATATTGGGTCCACAAAGAACTCGGCCCACATGGTCTAACCCAAGCCCACTAGCAAACTAAGTCCAATACTTATAAGTGTGTTTGATAAAGACAAGCGTAAACCTACTTAATTATATGGCCTTATAATATCCCCCTAGGTTTATGTTATCTTTATCATATCTCTGTGGGAAGATACTACAACTCTTCATCTTCAAACTTTGGTCTTTTGTTCTTCTTGATCATGATCAGCTTTATTTGAAAATCTTGCTAAAAAAAGAATGCGAGAGGAGGATTTTCAGCGGCTCATTTCTTTGTCAATCTTTTCTCTTTCAAGCTGGTTCACATGTACTTCTTTAAAGGTACTATCATTGTTAGACGATGATTTGTATCTGGTTCTTCTGACTCAGGTACATCTTTTTGTTGTGATGCTTCATGCTTTGTCAGCAACCAACAACATCTCAATCTTCATCAACCCCTGTTTCTTGATTTAAATCAAGTTCTTTCTACACATGCTCATAAATTCATAATCAAATGTTTCTAGGCAACAAAGGAAAGTACCACATGAACACTTGGTACATCCAAGTATTTGTACTCGGATTTCACAATTCAAATTTCTCTCAATTTTTAGTGATCAATCAAATCTTCAAGAACGGTAAAATTTTTGATAAAACAAATAAACACTCTATTTTTGGATTTTTTATTTTATAAAAATAAAACACTATTTTTGGATTTTTTTTTTATTTTTAAATATAAGAATATAAATTGAAACCCAAATAAACAAAGAAACTAATATACAATTACAGTTGCAATGTGATCAAAATCGTTCTCAGGCAGACCAAGGAACATTTTTCAGCGTGGACTTATTCATACTGGTCTAAGCGATTGCCAATATATTTGTCCACTTAAACTTTAACACTCAACTTTCAATTTTCCAACCTCGTGATATCCTTAAGGTAATATTATACTATAATACCTATGTGTCCCATACCATGACATACCCCCGCGATCAAGGTAAGCACAACGATTCATCGTAGCAGGTGAGTATACTGAGTTCATCCTTTAGTTTTTACAACGTCAGACTATTGGTGAACAAGTTAGTACTTTCGTACAGTAGAGTGACCAATATTTGTGTCCAACGAGGGTTAGGCAAATACCTTTTTGGCTTCTTTTTGGATCTTTTAAGATATCTTAACTGTGCATAGGTCTGCATATAATCTAGATGCAACAGAAGGACAACCATGATATCCCCAGATGACTCAATAGCATAAAGACCTGGAACCTCAGGCGTTGGCTATCTATCAACGCAAGATTTACGACCATGAAATCATACGCCGATGGTATGTTACCCACATGATACATAGTTCGTCATGTTTGTATCACTTGGTAGCTTTTATCTTTTGAGAGTTAAGCCAATCGACATATCACATTAGATCCCAGTCTTTTCAGCTATAGTACCTTACACGTGTTGGTCAAAACCCTTAACACAAACATTTATTTCATTTCCCATATATGCACCAATGCTTTTTGTCGTTTTCTCTTTTTCTTTCTCTAATATAAAACATATATACAAATATCTATCTTTATCCCCTTAAATTTTTGTATAAATCTTATGTGCAAATTTACCTTATAAAAACAATATATGTACAAAAGAAAAACGAAATAAAATAAAAATATTTTTGTTGTTTTTGCTTATCTGTTCCATCATCAGATTTAAAATTAATTAATATCAAGGTTAGAACAAGAAATTTAAATTGTACATTTTTGTTGATCTTATCTTACCTCTCTTGTCTCATCCAAAGGAAACATATCAACTGTAAGGAAATAGAACTTTTTGCAACAGTGATATGTTACATGTTATGTCTCTGTAAAAACCGCTATCAACATTCCATGGATTGTCAACAACTCCTCCTTGGTTGTCCCTGAAAAATAAGGAGATCATTAAGACATTGGTACCCAGGCCATCATGGTCCTAGGATTTCATGAAGCATCAACATAAGATACTTCCCGTAAGCACATGTCCCCTTTTGTTTCAGGATTGGTGATGTTGCTGCTTTATGTTTTGCTTTCCAAACTTCTTTTGGCTTTTCTAATTTCTTAGGTGCCGTTGGCAAAACAGTTTGCTTTTCAACCTTATTATTTTTCAAAACTTCTTTCAAAGCTAGTTTTCTTTTAGCTTTGGCAACATTCCAATCCCCATCAGATGGTCTAACCTTGGGATGCTTACTCATCATTGCCTTAGGTTTTTCAACCTTCATTAGCTTAGAATAAGATCTATTCCTTGGTGTAACCCTCTGATTCTGTGTATAATATGGCACATAGGGACAATGTGTGCAATTCCGTGCAATGTGACCGGGTATGCCATATTTGTATCATGTTTGCTTCTTTACATAAGGAGCATATCCCGGTCCATTTGACCCAACCGATAAAGAAGTTGAGTTATAGGATCTGTTGGATGATTTGTTTGCAGACTTTACAAACTTCCTGCCATGTTTCATATGTTCATGTCTACAACAGTTAGTACATTCACTATTTTTATCTTTAACAACAGTGTTAGATTTAGCAAACAATATCATCCCCCCCAACCCAATACTCTACTTTTACCTCATCTGTACACGAAGTAGAAGCATCAGTATCATTCACACATTTAAAACCAGAGCTTGAGTTACATCCTTTTGTTGTAACTCAGCTGAATCCTTTGTTGTTGATTTAGTTGCTCTAGAAGACTCACAACTGGATTCACTACATTCAACTGATTCCAATATCTTAGAATCAGTTGCTTCATGGGATTCACATTTGAAGTCAAATGGTGCAGCAGGCTCAGTTGGTTCATTTTTCGATTCTGCATTTTTCTCAAAACTCAATGTCTCTGTTTGCTTAGAGATATTCTTTGATTTAACAAAGACAGGTGCAGAAGATGGTTTGGTTGTCTTTGTTTCATTCTTTTTAGGCTTTGAGATTTAATTTTCATGGGTTTTGCTGGATCAACCTTGACATCACTAGCCCGCCCATAGACCATGTCAGGCATGTTGGCAATCTCCTCTTCAGTCATAGGAAAGAGGTATAGGAATTATTATATGGTGGAGGAATGCACACAAATCCCAAAACCTTATTCCTAGTTTCTTTCTTTCTTACTGAACTGTAACTGCTTATTTATCATGTTTTCAACTTTTTCACTTGAAACGTCAAACGTTTTAAAATTAAACTCTGTATTTTCAAAAGCTGATTTTATAGAATCAAGTTCAACAATTAGTTTTTCTGAAAGTTCTTTAAAGTGGAGATGCCTACATTTTTCTTGACTCAAATCTTTATGTAATTGGCGGATATGATGCTTTTGTGCCTCCACCATATCCTTGTATCCATTGATTTTCTTTTTAATCTGATATAAATCAGATTTGGATAATTGCAGTTGCATAATTAATGAGTTAGCTCGTTCTTAGTTTCTTTCTTACTAAACTGTAACTGCCTATTTATCATGTTTTCAACCTTTTCACTTGAAACATCAAACTTTTTAAAATTAAACTTTATATTTTCAAAAGTTGATTTTACAGAATCAAGTTCAACAATTAGTTTTTCTGAAAGTTCTTTAATGTGGAGATGCCTACATTTTTCTTGACTCAAATCTTTATGCAATTGGCGGATATCATGCTTTTGTGCCTCCACCATATCCTTGTATCCATTGATTTTCTTTTTAATCTGATATAAATCAGATTGGAATAATTGCAGTTGCATAATTAGTGAGTTAGCATGTTCTTTATAGCCACTTACTTTCTCTCTACAGGCAGTACTACAACAAATATCATCAACACATATCTCAGTTGGTGTAGGAGTGAAGTCATGAATCTGAGTGGCTACACAGCAACCTGATTCAGAATTCGGTGCTGAATCAGCATATTTGATGACTGGGCTTAATACACTAGATAATGGAGCAACAGCAGTGGATGAGCAAACTACAGCAGGTAATGGAGCAGCAGGAGTGGATTAGCAAACTGCAGCAGATGTGTTGCCTTGAGCTTTCTGCATGTCAGCCTTATCATATGATTTGATGAGTGAAATCAGCTCATCCGGCTTCATTTTGTAGCATTTGGTTGTCAACACGATCTGTTTAACATTTCTAAACGAGATACACTTTGCTTGATCTGGAATAATTTTGTATTTAATGATATTATGAGACTTAAATAGAAGCTTTTAAATATGAAAAATAAACTTATTTGGAAATTCATAATTAATTTTATATTAAATTTATTTGGTTAATGATAAAATAAATATTAATTATAAAGAGTAAGTATCCATAATCCATAATTAAATATAAGCTAGGCGGAAAAACAAAAAAATATAATAAACCCATGTGTTGACACGTGTCTTGTATGATTTTATTTTATTATATAGTACTAGCGGTAAGACCCGTGTGCAAACACGAGTCGTTTCTTAGAAAACCATGCATAACACATATTGACAGAGAGTAAAAAAATAATTAGTGCAGAGTTACAAAATTGATATAAACTAATGGTCAATAGGTTTATTCAACAGCAATTCCATTATGTTGATAGCAAACCATTGTTGTCTATTAACTGTTAAAAACCTCTGTTGCTTTCCAACAGACTTTCCTAAATACTGTCATACATTATCTCCAACAAAACTTGCCAGATGGATAGATAATAAGTATCAGATGTTAGTCAACCCATGTTAAAAAGGTCAGTCAACAGAAATTACAAAGGTTAGTAAACAAATGTTAAGAGAATAATGTTATTAACAAAGAATTTAGTACTCTCATTAAAAATTAGAGTTGCAAACTTGTTAGTACAATGGCATATATAAACATTTTTCGCAGCATGTGTTCTCAGGATAGGCTTAATACAAAGTAAGTATCAGATGCTTTCAAAAAGTTGTATTGCTTTCCAACAAACATTTCCTAACAACAGTTCCTTCATTATACTCAACAGACATTGCCAGGTTGACAGATGTTTAGTATCATCATAGATTTTGTAAAACTTCTTTGTAAACCACATTAGTAGTGGTTGTACAGACTCGTTTCTCTTTATCACAAATCAAAACTTTCACCACTTCCTACTTTTTACTCTAGATACACCAACATAGAGATAGCCATGACTAAACACGGGTCGTTTTCTTAGAAAACCATGCATACCATATTTTATTAACTTTTGATCCAAGCCATTTCTCGCAATAAGAATGAGAATTACGGTACTTGTAATTCAAATAAAGTTAAAACCAATTTTTGCAAATAAAGTTGACCAATTCCATTGATGATTGCTTAAAGTCAAACCACTGTTTTCAAAAAGTCTGTTTAACCAAAGTCAAACCATTGTTTGCAAAATTATGATTCTTAGTGGTTTAAAAGTCTGTCTTGATCAAAGTCAGTCAAACCACTGTTTGAAAAAAAAAAGCAAACCACTTTTTGTCCACAAAATAGTGTTTTAAGCCAACAGTGGTTTCAAACATCTATTTTCATCCATCTTTTGACCAAAGTCAACAGATGCATCAACCACTGTATTAACAGATGTATCAACAACAATGGTTTTGAACACCGCTTTAACCAAACAGCAGTTTCAACCACAGTTTTCTCCACAACACTCTGCTTTATCCTAACAGTGATTCCAAACATCTGTTTTCATACATCTGTTGACTAAAGTCAGCAGATGTATCAACCACTGTTTTATTTTTAAATATCTGTTCATAATAACAGAGCTTTGATCATTTAAATAGACTTATGCCAATATTACAAGCTTTTACACTCTCAAACCTAAATATTCATTTAGTTAATTTAAATAACAAACATGGTTAATAATTTTAACACAACTAATTATATAAAATATGAGAGTGTCAAACAGAGGTAACTATATAATAAACAAACTTCAAAACAACACACATCATTCAATAAAATACAGCATAATAATTTCTAATCAATGGGCAAAACAACAGGCTTCGATAAATAAAGCTCCTTTCGGATCACTGTAGTTGTCAACATGTTGGAGGTATTTCAAAACTTCATTGCTCAAATCAACTTCAACCATATCTCCCCAACTTCAACTTCAACCTCAAATACTTAAACTTTCGAATATAAAAAATACAAAAATATACAATTTATTAATCTTTTGTAAACAAAATAACATTTGCATTCAAGCATGTTGCTTCTCCAAAAAATAATATTTTAACCCAACAATCGTTTCAATCCCCTTCAACTTCCACAAAACACTATTTTAACCCAACAGTGGTTTTAAACCACCGTTTTAACCAAACACCAATTTCAACCACAGTTTTCTCCACAAGACTCTGCTTTATCCCAACGGTAGTTCCAAACATCTGTTTTCATCCATCTGTTAACCAAAGTCAACAGATGTATCAACCAGTGTTTTTTTTTTCAAACATCTGTTCACAATAATAGAGATTTGATCATTTAAACAGACCTTTGCCAATATTACAAGCTTTTACACTCTCAAACCTAAATATTCATTTAGTTAATTTAAATAACAAACATGATTAATAATTTTAACACAACTAGTTATATAAAAACTACAAGTGTGAAACAGAGGTAACTATATAATAAACAAAGTTCAAAACACCAAACAACATTCAGAAAAATACAGCATACTAATTTCTATTCAATGGGCAAAACAGTAGTCGAGATAAATAAAGCTCCTTTCGGACCATTGTAGTTCTCAACATGTTGGAGGTATTTTAGAACTTCGTTGCTCATATCAACTTCAACCATATCCCCCAGATGCTTGTTATCAGCCACTTGTTGTTTTCAATTATATTAGTCCTTCGGCGCCTATCTTCATAATCAACTACACGAGGATTATTGAAAGCAAACACCTTCATCCAGCCTCCTTCTTCATATTTGAGCAAATCAGCAGTTAGCTCAGCAGACTTTCCAATAACAATCAAATGCAGTCTCTTTGCGATGGTCAAAAAAATGCCCTTGGCAAGGATTGACTACGATACTCTCTGAAAAACGAAGCATTCTGAAAGTCTCAGAAAGAATATCAAAAGCAACGATGTTCCTCTCACCTAGTGGATACCAATAATTTGAAACCATGAAATATATGGTTTTATCAGCATAAACTCATGTAGACCATGAATAACTGCTTGAACCATAATTATTTACACTACTGAAATTTATTGTTCTCCATGACTCATGGCGTCGTGAGTAAACACGAGCAGTAGCTACATTACGGTAACATCTGATGTTCAGTACTTTCAGATCATTGAATTGATCAAAATAAATTCCACCAATATCAGAATTTCGATCATGATTGTAATTTAAATAGTTGTCAGACAAAACCTTATAGCGCATGGTAGTTGGATTCCAAAGAATCAACTCACAACAAATCCCTTCATAGCAAACTAACAACAATCCATTAAATGACGATAGAATACGTAAGAAGGTAGGGTGGACATTGTTAGGAAAACTTAACATTTTGCTTCTAACAACATCCAAAGTACCAGCAACTACATCGTCAACGACAATTGACGTGTCTTTAAAGGAGAGTAGTTTATTTTCTACTAAATCTCCACTTCGGAGAGCATGCATCATCTCAAATCCATGACTTGAAAGTTCCCTATAAAAATTATTGGAAAGACATTTCAAACGACCAATATCTTCTGCAGAAAGCCTTGTAAAACTTTCGTCAACAATCACTTGAAACCCAATGTTTTCCATTTTGCAGTGAACCAATGCGTCTTTGAAAGCCAAAGAAATTGTAATGATATTGATAAACAAAATACTTTTGAAGATGATTGAGTAGATGGATGAAAACGCTAATGATGAAAACCTCTGCCCAATGTATTTTATATACCCAATGAAGGCGGTTATGACTAAATACATCGTCAGACGAAAGAATATGATGCGACATTCGTTAGGCTTTTAATGCAAAACATTTGAAAAGTGCGTTTCCATGGGAAAAGTATAAAATTAAACACGTTATTATAATTACAATTAACCTCTTCATTTACCATAAGACACCTTTACGATAAGACAAAAGTGAGTGAGTGACATGCATTAATTGCAAAGTACATATCCCTAGGCATTTTAAATTTAAAATTACTTGCAATTTCAAAACATCTGCTAAGATATATGTTTGCAAAAGGAAACATCTGCTAAGTTATACTTTCTAAGAGATGGGCAGTGGTTTGCCCTCTTGAATGTAGGCCAGACCTTTGACATTTGAATATAGAGCAGTGGTTTGAAATTAAATGTATTTTAAGTCAGATAAAAAATTTCAGATAAAAAATCGATTCATTTGCAATCATCATTTAGTCATAACTCAGATAAAAAATCTATTCATTTAAAGACCAGCAATACTCTACATAGTAAACAAATGCTTCTGCAACTCCAGGAGACAAAGATATTGCGAACATCAGTTAGACAACAACAGATATTGCCAACAATAGCAAGTCAAACAACCGTTAGATCAGCAGATGATGATTTAGAGCAGATGTTCTCTTTTGCCAAACTTTAACTTTGACAGATCTATACACTAACAGATATTGATTCAACATCAATATAATCTAATTAAACTCAGAGACAATTTCACTTCTACATCAAAAGTACCGATCTGCAATAATCAGATGATATTAAAAATTACATAATAATACTTATGCACCTTAAAATTATTAAAAATAAAATGCTCCACAAACATTAATATGATTAAAATTTAATTATGAAGATTAAAAGATCAACAATTACATCGACTACTGAAGAACGAAACTTTAAAATCTAACAACAACACCAAGAAATTTACGAATCTAACAGCAAAAATTTAGTGCTTTTAGCTTCGACTCCATCGAATACCGAACTTCTCAATGTATATCTTCGACAATCGCCATGAACTCCACGGAAGTACTGAATGCATCACCATCAGGTTTCTGGAAACCTGGTCTCTCGTGAACAGACAAGATGCAGTACATGAAAACACTTCTTCAGCTGTTGAAGAGTAGCCCTATCCTCATATGCTTAATCCTCAACTTGCTTCAAAAAGAGCTTCTTTAAACCAAACTTTATGCTGCTTTTAATACAAAAAAGGCAGGAAGGAACAAATCTCTAGTAAAATAAAATCTTATCTTACAGTAGTAGCAGATCCTTTATTGCGTTTAGTAGGAACTACTGAGGGTTCTACATCATCATCATCTGCCCAAGTCAAATGTAATCATCATTTAGTCAGTCATATGCCTAAATTATTTTAAATGTGCATTTAATAATCTTTCTTTGTGTTTAATTTAACTTTATACTTTTTTTAATACAAACCTAAAATAACCCGCAGATGATTGTACGAATTTCAAACAACCGTGATTAGACTGAAATATAAAGCGAGAATTAGAGTATATCACTTCAAAAATAAAAATTCAAAATTTCAAAATTAGAGCAGCAAAAAAACATACTTTAAACGATGTTGGAACAATGATGCTGGAAACAACCGTAGAACAATCATCATCATCATCATCTACTCAGATCATTCACAAATTAAGTCATAATAACTCAGATAAATTTTTTTTAGTAAAAATAAAAAACCAAAACAAACATAATCATATATATCACATTACCATTATCAAGGCAAACCACATATCCCCAAAATTTGTTCTGAAAGTGGGCCAGAGAGAGCTTCCGTTTTCTCTTATCCTTTATGAACAAATGTCGAGTATTGGGAAGAAGGGATTTGAGGGAGAGATACATTAGAAATGTGGTTTCTAATATGAAGCGCGAAATGAGAATATAAATCAGTTTATATAAGAAGATGATTGACAAAAGTGAGTGAGTGACATGCATTAATTGCAAATTACATATCACCATGCATTTTGAATTTGAAGTTACCCGTAATTTCAAAACAACGGCTAAGGCATATGTTTGCCAAAGGAACTATTTGCTAAGTTATACTTTCTTGTAGATGGGTAGTGGTTTGCCCTTTTGAATGTGGGCCAGACCTTTAACATTTGAATAGACGACAGTGCTTTGAAATTAAATGTATTTTAAAGTGATTTATATACTCCGGTTTATGATGCAGTAATGACATAAGAAAAGCCTTGTTGGACAACCTCTCCAACTGACACATCAACTTTTATTATGTCACTCAGATTTCTTCTTTTATAGAAATTATAGATTGTATAATAGATAAATATAGATATGAATATAGATATAAATACGGTATAAATATAGATATAGATACAGTTGCCCATTTCAGAAGTGCAACATATCCAAGCCCCTTTTAAATGTGTTTACCTTTAAGTTTTCATCTAATATTTATTTTTTCCCTAATAAAATGTAATATTTAATATTTAGAAAATAATATAAATACATATATTTGTAATATTTTTCTTTATATGTTTCAATGTAATTTATAATGCACAACTAAGTTTTACTCAAAAGAGATTATTGGTCTTGTAAAATACATAGTATGTTAATTTAGATATAACTCTGGTTTTTAATAAAATTTATATTAATATATAGAAAAAACAATAATGAAATAACTATGTGTATAAAGGTTTATTTTCAAACTATTGTATATTATTATATGCCGTTAGAAAGAAAGTAAATTAAATGTTAAACCAATTTCTAAAAGTGTTTCAAAATGATACTCACATCTAAAATTACCTATTTATCAAAAGGGTCAGTAAATGTCATCCGGTAATGGTAATAAAAAACAATTAACTATTGTGAATAAACTTTGAAAACTACATCGTTAATTTGAGCCTTTGAGGAGTTTAAGGCTTTGAGAAACCATCGCATCTATCATGGGTTTACCAAAACATAGATCCTTTCGAATGAGTACTCATGTCAGCCAACAAAGCTAAGGGATAGCAAACAATGTTCACTGTTTTCGTTTGTTGGATTAAACTTCAGTTATATACTGACGATCTATGAGAGCGTAGGGAGTGGTTAGACACTTGAAAGTGGTAAACTTCAAAATCAACCAATGAGAGTGTGCCATGTCATTCAATGAAAAATGTTTAAACTATGGTTAAAAGTGTTAGCAATGGTTAGACACTTTATGAATTGGTAAACTATTTAAAAAAAAAATAAAAAAGGTATGATTGGTTAAAGATGGCATGGACCCCACCCCACACACCCCCTCTCTTTCCAACCCTCCCTCTCCCCGATCGACAACCTGTTACCGCACCTCCACCTTCACCGTGCGACAAACATGGTTGGGGGTGGTGTTCCCGAGCGGTAAACTCCTTTTGCCGAACCAATTTGCCGCCCACACCGTATCCCCTTAATCTTTGGTTTTGACACATACTTCATGTAAATGGACATCGAGTGATACAAAGCAAATCATGTTCACAACACCAAAATCATTGAATGGTTTAACCTGATTTGAAGGCTGGAACTGCTCTTTTGGCACAGCCCCAGCTCTAGATTTATTCCTAAACCTCTCTTACACAGTAACACAGATCAAGACACATGCTATGGTACATCCTCAAATCTAAATTTTTTCACCCACGTGACACTAGTGCTGCCCAGGATTGAATAACACCTCAGATAACATCCCATGTTTCTTGTAGGGAAAAACTTGTTGGGTTAGTGGCAAGCTCCGAAACACATACAAGAAAACAAAGAGCTCCGGTATTTTTTGATAGGATGGTTAATTGGTTAATAATGATGAAGAATCTATTTACGTTATTTTTGGTACAATTAGAAAGTTCAATTTAATAAGAGGCACGTTTCTCTTTTGATCAATCATCATGTGCACTTCTTGGAATTAGCTGGCGTTGGTCCCTAGATGCTTAAACAAAGCCGTGGGCTTATTATTGCCATTGATTATGGATCAAGAGATGCTTTTCTTTCAGACTATGGCTTAAGCTCTTTTCTAATATGAGTTGTTCCCCAGACACCCTAACATGGCATCTTCAGTGGCACAAATATCTCATCTTCATAGTTTTGGGTGAAAATACAAATTGATCTTCCCACGTGTCTCGCTTACTGCGAACCGGCCAAGAACCTTAAAACGTCATATTATAGCCACTTATATCATTAATCGAACTGATTAAAGAAATCCTAGAATTTCGTACTTCCACATGGTTTTTTGTGTTTTTCTATGTGTTAAACCTCCACTTCCTACAATCTAGCTCCAGAAAGAGGTCATATCAGCTCACCATCTAGACTAAGTTGCATTTGGGTAAACTTTAGAGTTAAAGTTCATATGAGACACACTTCAGGTAGCTTTTTAATGCGACTTAGTACCATGCTTAAAGTTATATATGTGAACAAGTTATATATGTTTTCCCAATATCCATAATTTATTTGGATTTCAAGGCTGGGCCATCACAATGATTAAACAGCTAATATGTTCTGCCTTTGATTTTGCAAATCCTTCCAAACCAATAATTTAACTAGATATCGCACCAGAAACAAACTTTGTAACTCATAATTGAGACAATACTATGAGATAATGGCATCTATCTGATAAGTGTCAAATAGGACAAAATTAGGAGCCATTGCTGCCTAGTTGGCAAGGAGGGTCAACTCTTTCTCAGGAAAGGCACATGTTGGCTTCACATTGTGTGATTGATTCCCTCTCTCTCCACTTGATATATATACAAGCCATTGGATCCACATCTACCATCACAAAACTTTTGAGTCATTTTACCAAAGCCAAAGAAAACAATGGCTTCTACAACTTGTTCAGCAGAAGATACACATCATGTCCGAACAACTAGTTTGCCAACCAGATTACACCCGGTCGTTGTTCAGGCTCAAGAGGAGATCAAAAAATTCAGAACATGGGAGGCGTCTGTCTCGCCTGTTCCTACTGCAGATACCATCTGCAGTGCGCTAACGAAGCTCCAAGTATTGTATGACTGTGTTGACAGTGTTCTCAGTTTGCCACAGACCCAACAAGCCCTTACTCATAACCAATGCACAGAATTGGTCAATGAGTTGTTGGATAAATCCATAAGTCTTATGGATATATGTGGCTCTACTAGAGACTTGGTCTCACAAGTCAAAGAAAATGCTAGAGTTGTTCAGTCAGCCATGAGAAGGAGAAAAGGAGATGTAAGCTTAACCACTTCATTTATCAAGAACCTGAAGAAAGATGCAAAGAACGCTATGACATCTTTGAAGCAAATCGACGAGAAGATAGGAGGAATAAGACCGATAGATATGGACCGACACCTCTTATCTGCTATTAAAGTAGTAAGGGATGTTGGAGTTGTTAGATCATCTGTATACAAATCATTGTTGTTGTTTTTGTCTGGTTCTGTTGCAAAGCCAAAGTCATCAAGGTGGTCACTTGTACCAAAAATTATTCGAAAGGGAAGTACAGATAGAAACGATCAGCTTGAAATTTCGAATGAAGACATGGTGAGCCTTTTTCAAGAAATGGAGAATGGTTTGGAGTGCATGTTTAGAAGTTTAATCAAAACTAGGGCGTCTCTACTAAATGTTCTTTATCGCTAAATGTGTGCTTTAAAATTGTACTACTTGCTAAAATCATTCATGCTTTAGCTTTTTGTGATGAAAGTGTGCAATTGCAGCCATGTATATTTGAGCATAATTAGAATTTTGAAATAGATAAATCAGTTCCTCATGTGATTTATTCAAGTTTCTCATAATTAAGTTTATGTAATTACTTTTATTTACTTCTTAAGTTCAACATGAACTAGCTAGTCTCTATCTACTCTTGGTCGGCTTGTAGCCATGTAATTATATGACTTTTTACAACATATCCTTCCTAAGATCAGTCTTGCTTAAGATTTTTGTAATGGAAGTACGCACTTGCTAAAATTAGTTATGTTCATCGTAATAAAACATTTGAAATGGATAAGGCAGTTCCTCTTTACAATTTGATGCCTTTACTTATTGGCTTGTCTTATATACTTTATTTCTCAAGTTCATCTTGAACAAATTGGGGGTTTTGGACAAAGATTTTAAACGCTTCAAAATTCTCCATGGAACTATTATGAAGAAATTAAAAAAAAAAATATGAACTTGGTGTTTTTTAGAATTACCACTTTTGAACTGTATGATCAATAGAAGAATGAATGATCTAGATGATGAGGAGCCAAAAATCGTCAAATGTTGAAAATTCCCTGAATACATTAACATCCAAGACACTAGATCTACAACTAACATCAAAAATTGTTTGAGCTAACTGATAAAATGTTAGGATCTGAGTTTCTTATGATTGTGTTTTGTTTGATAATATGAATATGAATGAATATAAGTGCAGCAGAATTAAAATGGAAACAAACTTTCAACACACAATCAAATGGAAGAATTGTTTTAAGCAAACATGTTTACATGGAATTGAATTGAATGATTGTATTTAATACAAACTTCAATTAACAATGCATGAATGCATACAATCACCCCCTCAGCCTGAGCTCACAGAGAATGTTCGTACAGAATGACTTGTGATGAAGAGAGCTAATAGAATTGTACAGGGTACTGTTCTATTTATAGTACCGAACAAACCACTGTGGCATCTTTGCTGACGTCACCATGAAAGTGACATCTAACCTCCTAACAACCTATAACTACTGATCTATACAAGCACTGTTATCTAACCCCTGATTACAATACAATACAAAGAGATAATCTAAACTACTGCTTCTCATTCCACTGTTATACTCCCAGCAATGCTTTGTGTCTTCAGCAGAACTTGAACCATGACAGTAGATTGAGCATCGGTGCTTGCACTTCAACAGTCTTTAGACTTGATCAGTTGTTGAAGATCAGCAGTTGTTGTAGACAGACAGTAGATAGAGGTCATCAGTTGTTAGGCCACTTTCAAGGGGAAAGAACTGTTGCAATCAACTGCTTATTGTGAATCCACTGATCTGATCCAGTTTTGGCTTTATCAATTGTTCCCTTGTAGGGTTTAATCCCAACACAAAAGCATAAGAAAAGAATGGCTTCTAGATCTTCTTCGGTAGACGATACACATCATGTTAGATGGACTACTTTGCCAACAAGATCACCCTGATTACTCTTAATGATCAAAAGAAATCCACAAGTTCAGAACATCCATCTCATATGTTCATAACATAGCTTCCATTTATCTTCATTCCTATAAAATCTATGTTTTATTGTAATAAACTAGTTTTTCTTTCTGAAAGAGCTAATCCATATTTTAAATGTGAATTAATATCATTTGATAAGACTAAAATATCATCTATATATACAAAAATAAAGTCATAATTATTAAATATAATATTAATTTTTTTTTGAAATATTTGAGAAGCATTTTTCAACCCAAAAGACATTACAAGCCATTCGTATTGCACTGAGGCATACAAAATGTTGTGTATGCAATGCTATCAGGATGCATTTTTATTTCTCAATACCCACTTTTGCAATCAAATTTTGAAAATATCTTTTTGTTTCTAGTCCAATTTATTAAACTTTCTTTATGAAGTAAAGAATATCCATAAAAAACAGTATTATCATTTAGTTTTTTTATAGTTTATTACCATTCTAGGTTACCTCTTGCGATCTCAGCATGTTTTCTTACCAAGAAGGTGATGTGCGATAAAGTGTTACTTATATTAGGTTTATATTTTAAGCCCTTTTTAACACTTATTTTTAGCCAAGTTTTAAATTTATAAAACACGATATTTTACTAACACTAAACACACATATGGGCAAGTGCACCCATCGTGAGCGTAGTATAGCGTTGGTAAGATACAGAGGTCGTCCAAGGACACAAGAGCTTTTAGTACCGGTTTATCCTCAACGTCTAATCAAAATAAAAAGTTTAGAAAAATGTTTTAAACTAAGAAAAATAAAAAAACTAACTAAAATGCTGAAAATAAAAATAAAATGAAAACAGATAGACAAGATGAATCACTTGGTTCCGACTCGTATCTAGTATAACATTTGATTATTTCCGCACTTTTGCACATAATTAAGAGATTATCTTAGTTATTGTAGTAGGCCCCTCTTTTGAAGGTGACGTTACCCTCACCCCAGTAGTTTGAGTCAGCAAGGATACAATCCTAAAAGGGTGGATTATTGGAAGATAATGAATTAAGTTATTAATGCAGTATTATGGTAGGCCCCGCTTTTGGCGGTGACGTTACCCTCGGCTAAGTAGTCTGAGTCAGCAGGGATACAGTCCTAAATAGCCGGGTTATAGTATTAATAGTAGTTAACTTATGAGGGGATCAAAGAGTTTGGACCCCCGCCATCCAATACCGTGAAGCATTGAAGGAGGTCCTACTAAATTTGACCCAGGTCCATTGCAGGACCTCTAAACGCTGAACAATGGCAAGACCTTTACCAAACCGTTCCTTTAACCCCCGACCAGGTAGCCAACATACCTCCATATAGACCGTGGAGATATGAATGGTGAAAATCCTTTATTTTATATAGACAGTAAAATAATGCCAAGACACCACGGACAAACGATAAGGAAAGATCACCTTCAACATAAGTAACTAGTTATTAAAGTCATTAATACAAAACCAAATAAAAAGTGCAAAAGATTAGAAATAAAAAGTATTATACTAGACACTTTGTCTTCACCAAGTGATGTAAGAGACTTAGGCAAACATGGCCTTGATTGTCAAGAACTCTTACGATCAATCTTGGATCCCGAGACGACTCACACACTCTACGATGGACAATGGATGATGGTGGTGGATAATGGTGTTGTGATGGTGGTGGGTGGTGGATGAAGTGTGAGAGAGGTGGTGTGCCAAGGGATGAGTTGAAATGAAACCAAGCACTCCTATTTATAGGCTGAACAGAGAGCTGGGCACGGCCCCGTGTCCGCTGGGCACGGCCCCGTGCCTGTCTGACACCCTCTCTCCTCATTAATTGTAATTTGCAATTACAATTAATGCGCCTGCTGTACTTTTGACACGCCCCCGTGTTCACTGGGCACGGCCCCGTGGTGGGCAATAGAAGCTTCTATAGGTTTGTCTTTTCTGCTGCTTCTTGGGCACGGCCCCGTGCTGGCTGAGCACGGGGCGTGTTCAGTCTTCTGCGTTCTCTATTTTGCTTTGGAAGATGCCGTTGAGGGGTCGAGCAGTCCACTAATGTTCCTTTCCTTGTATTTATGTTGGATTTAGCTGTCTTTTTGCTTCTTTTGTGTTTTTGAGCTCATTTAATCCTGAAAATACAAAAGGAAGACAAAAACACTCTTTTTCCAATATTAGTACTTAAAAAGGGTTAGTTTTATGCCTCATTTGATGTAATTTATATGTTGCATTTTACACACATCAGAAGGCAAGAGAGATGTGTGGGCTATGTCTAGCTCTAATCAATTTTAAATCTAGGAGTTCTTTTATCTGAGAATAAATTCTTTTTATCTTTCCATAAATTATGAACTATCACATCCTATCATTTTTGGGTTACTACAACATAAACATATTTTTTTCTTTTTAATCCTTTGCTTAATTTAGCTAATATTGCATCTCCACACCAAGGGCTTGCAATTTTACACGAATTCACGACACGAACCTATACGAAGTTAATAGGTATCGTGTATGGCCTTAACAGGTATCGTGTACCAAACAGGTAGACATGAGATTACCTGTTAATTTTCGTGTATAAATAGGTTAAAAACCTGTTTACATGTTAATACCCGTTAGTACACGATAAGAAATAAATTAAATAAAACTCATCAGCCATGTGCGTGTGGGTTCCTTAATTCCTTTTTATTTTCATTTTCATTTTCATTCCTCATTCAATTAAAAAAACTAAAACCCTAAACTCCTTCTGTAACTCTCAGATAGCATGTCGTGTTCGTGTATTTGTTCGTGTTAACAGGTATTAACAGGTAATTTTTGTGTATAACAGTCGAGCAGTCGTGTTAATAGGTATTAACAGGTAATTTTCGTGTATATCGTGTCGTGTTCGTGTTCATGTTTGAAAAAAAAGGACATGATAAGTTATCGTGTCCTGTTCGTGTATGAGATTTCGTGTATCGTGTCTTATCGTGTCGTGTCTTATCGTGTACGGGTATACACGATATGCCAGCCTGAAGAAACACTAGATAATTGACCGGAATCAAATTATCTAGGGGGTTTGGATCTGCATAAAAGGGTGTAGTTCTCTCTCGTTTGATTTGATCGGACAATTCTTCTTCTCCGGTAACTCTGCAAAAACAAAGCACCGTTAACCTCGTCAAGGGGAGAAAGGAGTTCTCTCCTTGACCCGACTCCGGCATGAGAATAAGTAGGTGTTTATGGAGAAGTAGTAGTATTGAAGAAGTGTATGTAACTTGAAGTTCATACCTGAATTATCCTTATATTTATAACCGGGAGTTTGGGCGGGAAAACTCGTTGATGAAATATTAACGGAAGATGCTAACCCCGTAAGCGGTTACATTTCCTTCCGTTAATCTTCTCGATCCGATGTGAGAGCACACGGATCGCTCTTTTGATCAATGGCTAGGGGATCGCCACGTGGATAGTGGATTTAATGGAACTTTCTTTCCAATTCCATGCCATCGTTGTGATCTCATGGAATTCTGAGATGGTGACACGTGTCCCAGACGGTTACAACCGTCTGGTGGTGCACGATTTGGGCCTTCTAGGAGGTTATTGCCATAATCCGGTGTGGCTCCTTATCGTGTGACACCAGTTGGGTAAAAAATACCCAAGTCTGGGCATTATTTAAGCGGAAATATTTATCTTAGGATTTTCATCCTTTGTTTGCTATGTAGGGAGGCGCAAGGGTTTGTTAACTTCCTTGTGGTGCGCAAGTGTTGTCTGTTATTTTTCTCCTAAGCCTTCCCTGTAGGACCAGTGCGCGGTCGTGCAAGGTCAAGAGAGGCTTAAAAGATAGGGTTGTGGTATGGTCCAGAGTACTTGTTAAGAGGTTTTCGGGACCTTACCCCTTCACAGCCCTACCCACACCACTCGCTTAATTTTTCTCTAACATTTGTTATTCTTTTTCCTAAGGTATCTGATGTTTCTGGGTTATAAGTACTTATTAGTTTTTGTCCCCAAGGATCAGGTATTTTTGCAAAAAAAAAAAAAAACAAGGGTAAATAATTACCTGTATCAGTTACTTGATTATAGGCATGACAATAATAATCTTGAAAAACACATATATACCTATCGATTTCACAAATATCATATAGTTATAATTGTAATAAAGTTGTTAAATGTTTTTGTATAGTTGTTGGGTCTCTTATTATATTACATTCCCCACAAAACTTTAATCTAAAAGCGTCAACGGCTCTTGTTATTATATTGGTCATATCTTCATCTGAATTAAATATATTTTGTTTTGCATCAGGGCTTATATTTTTCCAATATCTTAAAGCGCTATTTAAGAGAGTTCTTTCTAAAATTCTTTTATTGTTTCAATATCAATATTATTAACATAAGCTGTTATTCTAAAAACGGTTTCCCATTTGTCAATCGCTTCTTTAGTATTATTTACACAATCTAAATCTAAATATATTCCAAAAACATTTATTGGTTCATTTTTCATTGCAGGATAAGGCCTATAGTTATCTTCCGGTCTCATCGTTGATTTTATAGCAGCATATCCTATAGTTGGTCTTTGAAATCCATGTGTGACATTTCGGGTTTTCCTACACGATTTCATTTTATGTTATGAATTATTATTGTTATTGTTATAATTATGATTCAGCCAAACACAAAAGTGTGCCCAGCCGCACACTTCCTCCTTGTCCCGTACACACCACAGCACCGCACACTCTCCTCTATTATTTTACACCTGTTGGGCCGCACACTTATTAGAACTAGACCCAGCAACCAGCCCATGAGAAACCTTAAAAGGCGGCACACTTGTTGGGGTGCACACTTAAATGTGTGCGGCACCTTCAAAAGTATAAAAGGGTCTTATCAGCCGACATCAGGGGACTGTTGGCAGCAAATCATTAGGGCAGCAATCCCTAAAAACATTCCTTCTCTCTATCTCTCTCTCTCTCTAACCTTCTCTCTATAGAAAAACCCTAAAACAAACCAACATCCTCCCTTTTCTTGGAGATCGACGACAGCAATCTTGATGATTAAGGGCAGCCTCTCATTACAATTGTTCAGCAAATCCATTTCTTCTTGAAGCTTCACCTCCTCTTCTTCTCGCAAATCTTATAGCATCTCGGATTCCGGGTTAGTACACGTTATATTGTGAATAAGAACACTTGATCTTATTAGTTGTGTTTCTTTGATTTATAATACAAAGATGTTATGTGATTGGACTTTCGGATTGTTAGAAAAAAATGTTTGTATGAATATGCTTACATGATCTAAAGAAATAATGAGTTTGGTGAAGCATAAGATAGATAAAAATGTACAGGTGTTGATGAACCTTATGATTTTGAAACTATTAATAAATCATGATTTAAAAATGGATGAAAGGAATGACTTAATATTCTATTATAAAGAAGTTAGACATGTGTTCGATGATTTACGATGATATAGCGGTTTAGATCTTCTAGAATGACTATTGTGATGATAATGTTTAAGTTGTTAAGGGTGATGATTTTTAGTGATTGTATGCTAGGGTGTAATTGATCCAAGTAATGATTAAATCTGATTGTTGTGGACAAAAATGGATAGGCCAGACGTTTAATGAAATGCTTGTCAAAACAAGATTTAAAACCTTGGAACATGGATGTTGATTGATGTAAGAATTTTCATTTTTGTCTTATCTGATTTGATCTTGAAAGTTGTGACAAAACGTGTTTTCAAATGATACCACACACTTGTTAAAAGGTACATCATGTTCTGCACATAGTACTACATAGCACAGCGGGTCGTACACACTGGGTGTGACATGTGTGTCGCACACCCCAAAAGTGTACAACCTGTGATGCACCTCGTACACTTCCATTAAGTTAAACCGCACACCCTTGAGACCGTACACTCTAATGTACAAGTTGTGACTGCACAGGGTGCAAGAGGGTTAAGCATGTCGCACACTATGTGAAGGGGTAAGGTCCCGAAAACCTCTTAACAAGTACTCAGGACCATACCACAACCCTATCTTTTAAGCCTCTCTTGACCTTGCGCGGCCGCGCACTGGTCCTACAGGGAAGGCTTAGGAGAAAAATAACAGACAACACTTGCGCGCCAAAAGGAAGTTAACAAACCCTTGCGCCTCCCTACATAGCAAACAAAGGATGAAAATCCTAAGAAAAATATTTCCGCTTAAATAATGCCCAGACTTGGGTATTTTTTACCCAACTGGTGTCACACGATAAGGAGCCACACCGGATTATGGCAATAACCTCCTAGAAGGCCCAAATCGCGCACCACCAGACGGTTGTAACCGTCTGGGACACGTGTCACCATCTCAAAATTCCATGGGATCACAACGATGGCATGGAATTGGAAAGAAATCTCCATTAAATCCACTATCCACGTGGCGATCCCCCAGCCATTGATCAAAAGAGAAATCCGTGTGCTCTCACATCGGATCGAGAAGATTAACGGAAGGAAATGTAACCGCTTACGGGGTTAGCATCTTCCGTTAATATTTCATCAGCGAGTTTTCCCGCCCAAACTCTCGGTTATAAATATGAGGATAATTCAGGTATGAACTTCAAGTTACACACACTTCTTCAATACTACTACTTCTCCATAAGCACCTACTTATTCTCACGCCGGAGTCGGCTCAAGGAGAGAATTCCTTTCTCCCCTTGACGAGGCTAACGGTGCTTTGTTTTGCAGAGTTACCGAAGAAGAAGAATTGTCCGATCAAATCTAACGAGAGAGACTACACCCTTTTATGCAGATCCAAACCCCCTAGATAATTTGATTCCGGTCAATTATCTAGTGTTTATTCATTGGCGCCCACCGATTTCTCTGTTTTATCAGTTTTATCTCGTTTCGATTCATTTTTCTTCATTCTCTGTTTTCACATGGCAGAGAATTCATCATTCCACCCATCAGATCCTTGAACTGAACTCAAGGGTCCTGTAACCCGAGAAACCCAGATCGATTGAATCATGGAAATCAACAACAACGGTCCTTCAGCCGGAAAGGACTCTCCAGATCAACTCATAGAAAGAGCTCCAGAATACTGGTTCAACAGATTCCGGGCTGCTATGAACCAAATTTCCACACAAATTCACAGATCTCAGTTGTTGAAAATCAGATCTGGTACCCTAAAAGGAAACCAGGGTGAAATTGACACTGTAGTATTGGACCCACTGACACCTGGTCAATGGGACATCCAATCTAACAGCCATACCAAAATAATCCAAAAATCAGAAGGTACCAACGGTCAGACAGCCAATCCAAAACAAGTACACATGGTACAAGGAGGTCCTTCACGAAGGCCAAATAAACGACACCATGATCAGAATTGGAGGGAACAACAAGTTGTGTTCCCTGTCGTCCCTGGAGGCCCTCAGGAAGAATGACCAGTAATTATTACTGGTATCTTCGGCCATTACTGAACGAACTATATGTTTATAGATCCAGGGAGCTCGATGGATATCATATACGAGCAGTGCTTCAGATAACTCGATCCAGAGGACAAAGCACGTTTAGAGCCGGTTGATTTCCCTCTCACCGGATTTTGCAACGAAGCTGTGTTCCCATTAGGGCAAATAGCATTCCCTGTGACTCTATCTGATGGCGAGCATTCACGCACAGTCACAGTAAACTTTATGGTCATACCACTAACAATTGCATTTCCTTGCGCACCGAGATAGAAAAGGCCCTTAAAAGTGGTGAGCTCACTCATCTACTACAAAACGTGCGCAAAGAAATCAAGCAAATAACTCGAGGCGATGAAGGCCCGAGCAAGAAAGCAAAAAACTGAGCAGAAACTCTATGATCTCCTAGCAATACGAAACACGCTACACTTATCTAAAAAGTGGAGAATAGAGTAAGTTAAGAAACATGTATTTATCTTTAATAGACTTTGTAACGGCCTCTGCGCCTTATCCCAGAATAAACAAAAAATTTTCTATTATCCATGTGTTCTTTATTACAAAGTGCATGCAATTTCTTTTGGTAAGCGCAAAAACAATATGGTAAATACAGTACAAGTCTCATGAACGGTCAGTGACTACATCACTCAAGGCCATACGTTCACACATGAGCTGCATACCACCTTCATTCGCCTTACCTAATCAAAGTAATTGTACACATGCAAAAAATTGTAAACTAAAAAACACATGTCATACTATACGCTAACAAGCCTATGGAAATTATCAAAATTACACAGCAGTGTATCATAGTTACTTGCGCAACAGCGCATTAACAAAGAAGGGATCCATGTCCCAAATATTACAAAAAAATTGTTCAGAAAAACCTACGATAAATCTTCATCCTCATCTGGGAAGATTTCCTTTAAACGCATCACATGATCTTCAGACTGCAGCGCAACATTTATAAGGTCCATAACGGGAAGCTGCAGAGTGTCGAATTCTGTTTTTAAAGCTGCAAACGCGGCACTGGTATTAACACCATAAGTGGCGGATTTGGTAATATCCCAATCAACCTTCAGAGCGCTATTCACATGGTGAGAACATTCAGCATAGCCGTGGGAATATCCATCTTTCCGCGCGGCAACTACCAAATGCGCTACAGTCTTATCCAGCTCTTCTGAATTCAACACTGACTCAGCAACCTATAAAAACGAAAGATAAATAAAAAGAAGAAGAAAGGGGAAAGGGGCACAAAGCAAAAAGGAAAAACAACTAACACAGGCAATCCCACGCTCTTTCAACCACAGCATATCGCTCTTTAAAGGCACCAACTCACTCTCTATTGTAGCCCGTGCCGTTTCAGAAGCTTCCAATTTTTCTTCAGTCTCAGTCAGACGGCGTGAGGACTCGGTTTTCTCGGAACGCGTAAGTTCCAGATCTTTCTTGAGTTGTTCCTGATCAGAAAGCAAAGCAGTGAGTTCTTCTAACTCTTTATCTCTAAGAGCAAGAGTAGCGCAAGCTTGTACCTCTTGTTGTTCACTCTGCTCCCTGTGTAAACGCGCCTCATCGCGCGCAGCTTCAGCGTCAGCTTTCTCTTTCTTCAGCTTCTCAATCTCCGCGTCATGTTTTTTCAACTTCTCAACCTCAGCCTTGAGATTATTAATAACAGTGCGGAGATTCATCTTCTCAGAGTTATCTTTTTCACATATTTTCTTCCAGTTCTTGCGCTCCTCGGAGAGAAGAGCAGCCTCAGCCTCCGCTTTTCTCTTCCAGCCCGCAACGGACCATTCTTCAGTCTTACGATCAGCTTCAAACTTGGCCTGATCAGCTTCCAGCTTAGCCTTCAACTGGGCAATCCGGTTTTCATCCACAGCAAATTTCTTCTTCGACACCTTGAAAGCATCCCACTCCTTGTGCATACTATGCCATTCATGCACTATACGATGAGTGGTCGATGCATGAGAAGCAGCTTCCTCAAAGTAAGCATGATAAGCTTGCTCGTGAGACCGGCTTTCTTGAAATTTGATTTCACCTGGTGGAAATATCCCCTACAACCAGTCCCGGCACACGCGCCAATCTGAGAAAGTATCACCCTTCTTCAGATTCCAAACAGGGGCATGGATGTCAGAAGCATCTTTCTCTGAATAAGTTCTATAATAATAATCCCCCAGAGTCTCATCTAGGCGGATCGGGGAATTTTTGTCAACATCAGAGAACGAGCCTCGTTCTTCAGCAGAAACCTTCTCGATATTCTCAGGCATAGAACCAGAAGCTTTAGAAGGGGACGCCGCAATAGGACTTTCTTCCGCAGTTTTCTCTTTCTTATGGGCAGCAGGTTCAGCGACTTGGGGGTTACCAGCGTCATCAACAACCTCCGAGCTCACAACCTTCTCGGTTTCCACAGCAACATCAACAGGCTTGTCAGCCTCAACAACCTTTTCCACACCACCCTCAGGAACCTCGGTTGCCTTTAACTGATCAGCAACAGTAGCAGGCGGAGGAGAGGGTGGGAATTTTTCGTTAACCACAGGCAAAGACTCTGTGGGAATAGGAGAAGTTGGAATCGCTGCAAAATCAAAGCCTATAAATAATCAATGTGCATAAGAGAAAGATAACAAAGATAACACTTACTTGGAGCAGCCTCCGAGATAAAGGCGTCCAAATTGCCTTTCCTGGTGATCTTCTTCCTCTGAATTTTCTTTGCAGGCTGACCTTCCGCCTCAGTACCAGTCTGTTTTCTTTTTCATACTTTAGTCCGCACCAAATGCTCAAGACTCGACTCCAAATCAATAGGATCGTCTGGGTTGGATGGAGGGATGTCAGCAGTATCTTTGGGCTCCGGTTTTGGTCTTCTAATAACAACTGCAGGCGCAAGACCCCCCAAAGAGTCAGAAACCACCACATAATCACACCAGGAGTCAGAGGAACGGCGCATACCTTTCTTCTCCCCTCCGACATCCTTAACCCTAGAGGATTGCGCTTTCTCAGCATCATCCTTCTTCGGCGAGGAAGCAGTAGTCGCCGCACGTCTTTTCTTCTCAGGGCCTATGCCCAAATTTCACAACTCACCTGCTAAAGTACATAATGAAACTTTTTCAAATGCGCAAAAGAAGCAGATAATAAAAAATAAGATAATGGCTTACCAGCGCCAGCAGCAGGCTGAAAAGACAGATCCGCATCCCGCGGAAGAACAAAATTCTTCACAATTTGATGATACCAAAGCTCTTCATCAGGCTTCTTCTTAATGGTACCCATCTTTCCGCCTTCTCTCTTATATGCAATAACATACAATGAAACAACTGCAGGGGAAGAAGAGCATGTTTAAAAAAAAGAGGGGGAAAAAGGTAAAAATGGCAAAACCCCAATCTTACCATGTCCATCCTTCGTATACACCGGTTTGTCTTCCCGGTCCATCTTCCAATTCAAACTCATACCAGCACCAACAAGAGCTTTCTCCGGCAAAGCAATGTTAGGAACATCTTTCAGATCCTGGTACCAATTCTCATCAACAGGGGTCTGAACAATTTCAGATGGGACATCTTCTTTTCCCCTAAATACCATCCTCATCGGAACGACGCCGGCCTTGATAAAGAAAAATTTTTGTTTCCAGTCATGAAAAGATTTTGGGGGATGCAACAAAATTTTCTTCGCTGACGCTCTCTGAACAAAAGAATAAAACCCTTGGGTACAGTGCATTTGGTGAAAAACCCGGAATCGAGACACAGTCGGCTCAATATGCATCGAACAACACACGAACTCGAAGTGCCGAACCCTAACCATGCCAATTGGGTGCATCTGAGAAAGATGAAACTTGGAATACCCAAGAATTTCGAGAAAGAATTTCGTCACAGGAAGACGAAAGTTGCCTTAACAAAAGAAATCCCAAAATAGGGTAATATACCCAGTCGGAGCATCCGCCGCTGTCTGACCCTCCTCAGGGTACAGGGCACCCCAGGTCTCCGGGAATCTGAGATTTTGAATCAAGCCATCAAAAGTTGCCCTAGGCCACTTCAACGGTGGAAGTTCAGCAGACATTTCTTCAGATAAGTCTTCGTGATGTTCTCCGGTTGACATAAGAGGAAGAACGAGCAAAATCTTTCTCAACCGATAAAGAAGACAGGAAGGGGAAAAATTTGCAACAAAGTAATGATTAACAAAAATGGGAACTCAAACAAACTTATATACTCACCGCCATAAATAGCATTGGTAACTGCCACAACACCTTTTTCGGGGTATCACAATTACCCAAGCGACAGAGGCGAGTGGGAATCAACACAAACGCGAGCTCACGCGCGCGTGTATAGCACGGTCAGTAAGGAGCACCTGACAGTGACAGCCTGTCACACAGTCCTTACAGTACCGTCTCAACCCAAAGTCAAAGATTTCCAAAAATCAGATCATAACAAGCAAAGTAAATCTTCTCACAGAAGATTTCCTATTTTCACGCCCAAAACATTTTCCTCATATAGTCCAGTGCTCCACTTATTTGCACAAGAGAAACACTAGACTGGGGGACTTGAAGGGGTAAGGTCCCGAAAACCTCTTAACAAGTACTCAGGACCATACCACAACCCTATCTTTTAAGCCTCTCTTGACCTTGCGCGGCCGCGCACTGGTCCTACAGGGAAGGCTTAGGAGAAAAATAACAGACAACACTTGCGCACCAAAAGGAAGTTAACAAACCCTTGCGCCTCCCTACATAGCAAACAAAGGATGAAAATCCTAAGATAAATATTTCCACTTAAATAATTCCCAGACTTGGATATTATTTACCCAACTGGTGTCACACGATAAGGAGCCACACCGGATTATGGCAATAACCTCCTAGAAGGCCCAAATCGTGCACCACCAGATGGTTGTAACCGTCTGGGACACGTGTCACCATCTCAGAATTCCATGAGATCACAATGATGGCATGGAATTGGAAAGAAAGCTCCATTAAATCCACTATCCACGTGGCGATCCCCCAGCCATTGATCAAAAGAGCGATCCGTGTGCTCTCAAATCGGATCGAGAAGATTAACGGAAGGAAATGTAACCGCTTACGGGGTTAGCATCTTCCGTTAATATTTCATCAACGAGTTTTCCCACCCAAACTCTCGGTTATAAATATGAGGATAATTCAGGTATGAACTTCAAGTTACACACACTTCTTCAATACTACTACTTCTCCATAAACACCTACTTATTCTCACGTCGGAGTCGGGTCAAGGAGAGAACTCCTTTCTCCCCTTGACGAGGCTAACGGTGCTTTGTTTTGTAGAGTTACCGGAGAAGAAGAACTGTCCGATCAAATCAAACGAGAGAGAACTACACCCTTTTATGCAGATCCAAACCCCCTATATAATTTGATTCCGGTCAATTAACTAGTGTTTCTTCACTATGTGAACCGAACAGTCTTGTACAACACATAAAGCACATAGTACAGTACAACATTGCATGACCGCACACCTTGGACAGGCCGCACACTAGAGTGTGGGTCGTACACTCTATGTGGGTTGTCCAATGGTGGGCCGCACACTCACATAATTGGGTCTCACATTCTAATTAATGAACTGATGTTTTATTGAGCCGCACACACATACACACTCGAACCGCACGCCCATAATTGGACTACATTATTGGATCGCACACTAATGCGTAGTTGGGCTGATTGTATACTATTCATCCTTCGGGCTTGTTATATCTGTGGTTGTATGACTCTTGTGTAATACGTAAAGTTTATGTGCTACTTTATATGTGTATAAATACGTGGATTACGTGTGTACAAACCTAATTACTATTGGTAACCACAATAGGACGTGGTTGATCAAATGTTAAAACAAGTAAACTATCTGCCGAGCAAACAAAGGTGAGTTCACACACTTTACTAAAGCATGTATTCCCGGTGTTTGGGAACGGAACGAAAAACACTTTCCTCTTGTGTGGGATACTCAAGTTAAATGCTATTTATATTTCATGAACTAGCCTACTAAACGGAATTGCATCACAAAGTCCCTACATTACTGTACTGATTAGTCGTCGGGGCCAGGCGAACTAGATATTAGTTAAATAGCATTATTTAGGTCTCACTAACCTCACACCCTGGCTTGAGTGGATGGGCGTGAACTAATAATCCTCGATAAGCGTCAATGATGATAGATATTGACAAACGAGGCACCAACAACTTAAGTGCGAAAGTTTCAGTATTATCGTGGAGTTTAGTAGCTTGTATTTATGGGGGAGCTCCCCATGGCATGGTATAAATGAGTGATTTAACAACACAAGTTTTTGGAACTAAAACTGGATAACTCGTGAACTCGCCAGCTTTATGTTGACACCCTACTTCATGCTATGCAGGTACTCAGTAATTGCTCAAGAGCTTGCAGTGGGGAGTGTAGTGGTCGCATGAACCCGTGTTGGGTTTTCTTTTAATAATTGTGAACTTTAAACTACCTTTTTGAAATTGTTAATCCTATGCTTCCGCTGATGACTTTTATATTTGCTTTAAACTATTAAGTGTGGACTTTAGTCACTAATCATATTGCTTGTGTTGGAAACTGTTTCATTATTATGATTGGTGACATGATCCTGGTCAGTCACACACCTCGCGGTGGTACACCGCATGTGGAGATTGAGGGTGTTGACGTCATGTCTTATTGGTACTCTTTTATCAGTACTTGTACTAGCTCTATCATTTATCTTAAACTTTTCTTGAGTTTTAATATTAATAAAATTATCATTTAATTCCATATCACCTATTTTTGTTATTAAATTTTCTACTTCAGAATCATCTAACTTAGGAATTATATTATTTTCACTTTCAGTATCCAAATTCATTTTTAATTACTCTCATAACCTTTAGGTGTCTTCATATTTTGCGAAAGTTGAACCAAAGGGTCTTGTAATTTAGTTATTGTTTCTTTATCTCTCCTACTAGGATAGGCAGATTCTAGTAATTATATAATTTTATCTAATCTAAATATTTATCTCCATAATATATAATTGTTTTTTTGTACTTCTATTAAATCTTTATCTATCTTTAAAGAATTTTCACTTTCTTTTAGTTTATTAAAATATTATTTTTACATTAAGGAGAAATATATTGACAATCAGTGTCATCATATGTAAAGTCAGAACTTGTCCATTCTTAATTATTAAAATTAAAATCTTCATCAGAAATATAATTATCATTAAAATCAGTATGTGTACTTAAAACTTTGTTTTCAATTAAATTGATTTGGTTATCTAGCTTAAACATTCTAATTTCATTATCAAAATCATTTTCTTGTAAATGTTGTCGTAGCTTTGGAGCCCCCGCAAAAGAAATATCGGTGAGTTTGATACCATCTAGGGTGGTAATAGCCGAAATATTTTTTCGGTTCAAAATCGCTACTTCATGGAGGCAATTATCTATAGAGTTCAAAAACATATAAAAATTACCTATGTCTACGTTTTTGTTAAAATCATAATTTTTCTATATAATATGTGGATAATAAAATTGTTACCAGAACAACCCAACTATGACCCCTTGAGATACTTTAGCTCTATTTTTTTTATCTGAGAACTTGATTCTTTTGTTCTTCTGGGTTGAATCTCATTTGCTTTACTCTAATCTCCTTATCTTTACCTTTCATTTCTATTTTTGCTGTTATCTGATTTTTATCTCGAAGAGGTAAGAGAACATTTTTCTTTTAAACCCCAGTCAGATAAAACAACAACTTTTGAAAAAGTCCTCCAATAGATTCATCTCCAACCACAAGTTCCTCCCCAACAATAACTTCAATTAAACTTACATCAAATGGATTTTTTTTAAATTTGGCACATTGGTAATACTTTTTGCGTCTCTAGATAACACAATGATAAGATATAGCATATGTATTATAATAAGGTCTACTTTGTTGTTTAAAGAAATTTGATAAAAACTGTGAATATGTATCATAAATTGCTGATTGATTTTGTTTGTGTGTTTGTTTGTTTGTTGATGTGCTAAAAGTGGTTAAATAAAAACTACTAAAATTAACCTAATATAGACACTCTAAGCTTTAAATTTATAAACTTAGACTCGATCTAAAGCTAAACCACGCAACCGGCAAGTGTACCGGTCGATGTAGTATAGCCTAAGTAAGTCCGAGTATCGAACCCACGAGACTCTCTAATTACGCTAATTAGACTCTATATAGACCTAGACTGACACAGACTCTAACTGTTTAATTGGTTGGGGGGGGGGGGTTACGGAAAATCTAAGGAAATCTATTTAACTAACTTATTAACTAAAAATTAAACTAATACGAACGAAGACTGAAAGGCTTTTCTTATATGGAAAACGAGACCACCTAGACAAGAATCCTGGATTGTTTTTAAGGGATTACCGATTAAGTTAAATGCATGAATTATGGAACCGGGATCATATGATACTAAACCTATTAAGGTCCAACTAAGCCCCTCGACCCTTCTCAAGGAGAAACTTGTGGAACTACCTAGGCTGTTAACTCTACCGGTTATTAGACGCCTTTCCAGTTGTCTAATTATTGTGTAAGTACCCTAATGTTGACCTACTCTTTTCCAATCATAGATCTAGGGTAGTTTGAATTAATTAACTTGACTTGATAGACTAATAAACCGACGGGGCAACTAAGACACAACCTTTTCCAAGGACTATCTAAAGCAATTCGTCGGGTAAGACCTACCAATAGCCCCTCACTTTCCAGGTATTAGGACTAGCAGAACACTAAAACCTAGCAAATTACTGACAATTACTTCTAAGGTTATCTGCGCAGTTTCACCCTAAAGAGTTAAGATTTCTTATGTGATATAGACACTCACCAAAATCCTAAACCCTAGTATGACTCTATGTTGTGATATAGACCGTCACTAAGAATCATACGAAGCAAATGACAATAATAAACCAAGTTAAAGTACGCATGTGCATCAAATCAATAAAACAAACTCTTTACTAAACACAATCAACCCATAATATTCATGCAAATAACGAAAACGGTAAATACTTCATATCAATCCATTCATCAAGTCTAGGTGGCTTAAATGTTTAGCCAAGCATCATGGTCTTAAAAACAAATAAACAAAGTCGCATAACTGAGTTCATTGAATTAAAATAAGAAAAACTAGAAAACAAGAAGAACCGAAGAATTAGAACCCGTTTAATCCTTGATCTCTAATAATTCTTGAACCTTGAAAGCTTGGAAAATAATCTTCTTGTGCCTCTGATGTCTCTGTCAAGAATGATGTGCCGCTCTTCTGTTCGTCCTTTTTTCTGTACCTTCTTGCCGTCTAATATAATAATAATAACTCCCCTATTTCTTGCGCCCAATTAATTGTTTTGATAACTTCTGGTTCTGGCCCAATTAATTATTTTCATGCAACTTCTTCGTTTGGGCTGTCATTTTTGACGGCATGCATATATGGGCTGGACCTTTATTTCTTGCAAACCAAGCTCCAAGTTCATCGAAATATATTATATTCATATATGGCTAATTCTATTTGCATCCAAGAATATAATGTTGATTTCAAAAGCACAATACATAATACATGCACTTCACGAATTCTTTTAGGCTTTTAAGCCTTTCATGGCCCCCACCACAATTATAACATCAAACATAGCCATGTGATTCTAGCTTATAAAATATAGATAGTGGACTCGGCCTAATCACGGAAAATAGCTGCAATTTTTATTTGTTCCCTGGCATTCTACTCTGCCCAATTGGTTGGTTATTTCTATATAACTCTTTTTTTGCTCCATTTACAACAGGACCTGGCAAAACATAAACTAATATAATATACTACTAATAACTAAATAAAAAAAATAAAACCTATACAATAATTATACAATTTACACAGGACAAATATGTGTATTTTACCCCACATCAAATATCCCCACACTTAACATTTTTTCGTCCCCGAAAAAGAATTATGCAACGGAATCAGAGATGTTTAGTTACTCGGGTCAAAAATTATTTATATTTTGTTAAAATCAAAACTTGCATTAGCCGCGATTGCGAATATATTTGTCCATTTAAACCCAAATCCGGTCTTAGGCCCTTATCATGTGAATTTAGTTTAAGTGCGGTCAATCTACCTAGGGTCTCACGCTAGAATCTACGGTCCACCTAATCCCGCCTCAAGCTTATAGAACAAAAGGAACGATCACTGGACCAATTTCCTAACCATCTTATATCAAAACCAAGAGAATTTAAAATCAAACTTTTTTTTTCAGCATTTTTTCTTTCTTTTCATTCTTCTCTTTTTTTTCTTTTTTTTAATGAGCGTAGACGTTGCTTTCCCTAACCCAGAGGCATTCCGGATGTAGAGTCGCTATCCCCAACTCGGATTACTTAGGCTTCGGTACTTTTTATTTGCAAGTTTGATTTCACACATTCTAGAGGTAATCCGGTTGTAAAGTCACTATCCCCAACCCAGACTGCATAGAATTGTGTTACTTTCATTCAGTTTCTAGCTCATTTTTCTATATTTTTTTTCATGATAAAAAATTCTAACGGTTTTAACTTATAACGGCATTCCTTATACTCTTATTGGCGGTTTCAATTTCCCATATTTCCCAGATGAAAACCCACTAGTAGACCGACAATTAAGGTAATTTTAAATCAAAGGGACCTAAAACCGAATCGAGCCTACCCGCACATCTCAAACTAGACACAAGCTCAATTATATTATCTCATATTATTATTATTCGAACCCGAGCAAAAACCCATCTTTTCTATCATTTTCCGTATTAATTTTGCAAACTTCTTTATTCAAAAGACATTTTCTGATTTTTCTATTTTTTTTTTTTTGGATTTTTCAAAAGTTTTAATTTTTTTTTATTTTTAAAATTTTTATGACTCAAGACTCACTAACTAAAACTTAAACGACAGTTTCCCATCCCCACACTTAAACTCTACATTGCCCTCAATGTAGGATGGAAACCGACTCAAAAACTAAAAATAAATAAGAAATAAAAAACAAAAGGACAAATTGGAAAGGACTTGGCTGGTTAAATTATCGCGTATGCTCCAAACTCTCGTCCAATCCAGCTCGATCGTATAGCATTTCGGTCGCGATCGGCTTTCTCCGAAATCACCCGAATGGAGATTGAGTACGGGTGGTACATATTCAAACCTGTATAAACAAAACCAAGCAAAAACCAAAGCAGTACAGACTCTAAAAAAACGACTAAAAAACTACTAACTAAGACTCAATATACAAAACTATGACCCTATACAAACTCTACAAAACCTCCCCACACTTGAATTTAATCAGGAGGCTTCTCTTTGATTTGAACCTGGTCTAGCCCATTTAATTCCACCCGATCCTCATAAACATTTAAAAATTTTGTAGTGGAATTATAAAAGAATTTTAAATATTTAACCGGGTTAAAACACCAAAATTTGAATTTACCCGGCAGGAGCCGCTGAAACATGAACTCGGGTGTTCTTCTCATCGCCTTCTCCCATGGTTTTGAACTTTTACTTGCATTCGCTATCAGTACCACGGGCCAGTTGTGGTGTTCTTCCTCTTCCACCACCACTTCTTCTTTTTTGATGTCCGTCATTGGGTTTCCTGCAAGTAAAGCTTCTAAGTATGCAAGGTCCCCCTCCGGATCAAATGTACCTACTTCTTTATCTACAGGCAAACCCTCTAACTCATCCGCAAATTCTCTTTCCCAAAACAGCTCATCCTCACTTTCCTCAACCTCTTCATCTGACAAATCCCATATTGGTTCGGTGGGATAAGACTCAGCATCAGAAGAATCCAGGTCAATAGGATTACCTGCCATTAAGAGAGTAGAAAGAGCAGAACAAGGTAGAGAGAATAAAAGAAAACTAACTAAAAAAAATTACACAACTATACAAGTAGCACAGATTATGTCAATTAAGTCCAATCAAAGCAAATAAACGCAATCGCCAAGAGTCCCCGACAACGGCGCCAAAAACTTGATGTGCTAAAAGTGGTTAAATAAAAACTACTAAAATTAACCTAATCTAGACACTCTAAGCTTTAAATTTATAAACTTAGACTCGATCTAAAGCTAAACCACGCAACCGGCAAGTGTACCGGTCGATGTAGTATAGCCTAAGTAAGTCCGAGTATCGAACCCACGAGACTCTCTAATTACGCTAATTAGACTCTATATAGACCTAGACTGACACAGACTCTAACTGTTTAATTGGTTGGGGGGGGGGGGGTTACGGAAAATCTAAGGAAATCTATTTAACTAACTTATTAACTAAAAATTAAACTAATACGAACGAAGACTGAAAGGCTTTTCTTATATGGAAAACGAGACCACCTAGACAAGAATCCTGGATTGTTTTTAAGGGATTACCGATTAAGTTAAATGCATGAATTATGGAACCGGGATCATATGATACTAAACCTATTAAGGTCCAACTAAGCCCCTCGACCCTTCTCAAGGAGAAACTTGTGGAACTACCTAGGCCGTTAACTCTACCGGTTATTAGACGCATTTCCAGTTGTCTAATTATTGTGTAAGTACCCTAATGTTGACCTACTCTTTTCCAATCATAGATCTAGGGTAGTTTGAATTAATTAACTTGACTTGATAGACTAATAAACCGACGGGGCAACTAAGACACAACCTTTTTCCAAGGACTATCTAAAGCAATTCGTCGGGTAAGACCTACCAATAGCCCCTCACTTTCCAGGTATTAGGACTAGCAGAACACTAAAACCTAGCAAATTACTGACATTACTTCTAAGGTTATCTGCGCAGTTTCACCCTAAAGAGTTAAGATTTCTTATGTGATATAGACACTCACCAAAATCCTAAACCCTAGTATGACTCTATGTTGTGATATAGACCGTCACTAAGAATCATACGAAGCAAATGACAATAATAAACCAAGTTAAAGTACGCATGTGCATCAAATCAATAAAACAAACTCTTTACTAAACACAATCAACCCATAATATTCATGCAAATAACGAAAACGGTAAATACTTCATATCAATCCATTCATCAAGTCTAGGTGGCTTAAATGTTTAGCCAAGCATCATGGTCTTAAAAACAAATAAACAAAGTCGCATAACTGAGTTCATTGAATTAAAATAAGAAAAACTAGAAAACATGAAGAACCGGAGAATTAGAACCCGTTTAATCCTTGATCTCTAATAATTCTTGAACCTTGAAAGCTTGGAAAATAATCTTCTTGTGCCTCTGATGTCTCTGTCAAGAATGATGTGCCGCTCTTCTGTTCGTCCTTTTTTCTGTACCTTCTTGCCGTCTAATATAATAATAATAACTCCCCTATTTCTTGCGCCCAATTAATTGTTTTGATAACTTCTGGTTCTGGCCCAATTAATTATTTTCATGCAACTTCTTCGTTTGGGCTGTCATTTTTGACGGCATGCATATATGGGCTGGACCTTTATTTCTTGCAAACCAAGCTCCAAGTTCATCTAAGTATATTATATTCATATATGGCTAATTCTATTTGCATCCAAGAATATAATGTTGATTTCAAAAGCACAATACATAATACATGCACTTTACGAATTCTTTTAGGCTTTTAAGCCTTTCATGGCCCCCACCACAATTATAACATCAAACATAGCCATGTGATTCTAGCTTATAAAATATAGATGGTGGACTCGGCCTAATCACGGAAAATAGCTGCAATTTTGATTCAGTCCCTGGCATTCTACTCTGCCCAATTGGTTTGTTATTTCCATAAAACTCTTTTTTTGCTCCATTTACAACAGGACCTGGCAAAACCTAAAATAATATAATATATACTACTAATAACTAAATAAAAAAAATAAAACCTATACAATAATTATACAATTTACACGGGACAAATATGTGTATTTTACCCCACATCAAATATCCCCACACTTAACATTTTTTGTCCCCGAAAAAGAATTATGCAACGGAATCAGAGATGTTTAGTTACTCGGGTCAAAAATTATTTATATTTTGTTAAAATCAAAACTTGCATTAGCCGCGATTGCGAATATATTTGTCCATTTAAACCCAAATCCGGTCTTAGGCCCTTATCATGTGAATTTAGTTTAAGTGCGGTCAATCTACATAGGGTCTCACGCTAGAATCTACGGTCCACCTAATCCCGCCTCAAGCTTATAGAACAAAAGGAACGATCACTGGACCAATTCCCAACCGTCTTATATCAAAACCAAGAGAATTTAAAATCAAACTTTTTTTTTCAGCATTTTTTCTTTCTTTTCATTCTTCTCTTTTTTTTTTTCTTTTTTTTAATGAGCGTAGACGTTACTTTCCCTAACCCAGAGGCATTCCGGATGTAGAGTCGCTATCCCCAACTCGGATTACTTAGGCTTCGGTACTTTTTATTTGCAAGTTCGATTTCACACATTCTAGAGGTAATCCGGTTGTAAAGTCACTGTCCCCAACCCAGACTGCATAGAATTGTGTTACTTTCATTCAGTTTCTAGCTCATTTTTCTATATTTTTTTTTTCATGATCAAAAATTCTAACGGTTTTAACTTATAACGGCATTCCTTATACTCTTATTGGCGTTTTCAATTTCCCATATTTCCCAGATGAAAACCCACTAGTAGACCGACAATTAAGGTAATATTAAATCAACGGGACCTAAAACCGAATCGAGCCTACCCGCACATCTCAAACTAGACACAAGCTCAATTATATTATCTCATATTATTATTATTCGAACCCGAGCAAAAACCCATCTTTTCTATCATTTTCCGTATTAATTTTGCAAACTTCTTTATTTAAAAAGACATTTTCTGATTTTTCTATTTTTTTATGGATTTTTCAAAATTTTCAACTTTTTTTTTATTTTTTAAATTTTTATGACTCAAGACTCACTAACTAAAACCTAAATGACAGTTTCCCATCCCCACACTTAAACTCTACATTGCCCTCAATGTAGGATGGAAACCGACTCAAAAACTAAAAATAAATAAGAAATAAAAAACAAAAGGACAAATTGGAATCCCATCTATAATGATTATAAAAGCAAGTAAGATGCTTCTAAGTTACATCCCACCACAATTTTCAACCAACTTTCACCATCAACCATGATAAATATCTTGCATTAATAGCCTCAAGTTGAGCTCAAAAAACGATAATCAAATGTTTTCAAAACGTTGCATCTGTTCGAAGAAAAAAAAATTACATGTAGCTCTGACAAATCCATTGCGCTAAAGTGAGTGCTTCGGGCAAGCCAGGAGACGTTTTGGGACCGACACACGGGCTCAAACCAGAAGGAGATATAGCCATCGCAACTCTCTGAACCGAGTTGATGACACTTCGAACATATTGTCGGGCCATTGTGGCCACACTTTCGGCTAGACTATTCTCAAACGGGAACTGAAAGGTGATGGTTAGAACCGATCGTGTGGTTTGGCATGTTGACATATCGGTTGAACCTTGGTTAGCTGTAGGTGTCATGTCTAGACTGGAGGTTAGGTCAAGTGTTCTATGCGTGGTTACCAATGCATTCTTAGTGTCACCCTGGTTAACATGGATCGGTTAGTCAAACTGGTCAAAGAAGTGAGAATGAAAAAAAAAAGAAAAACGAAATTATGATTAACGAACTCAACTGATTTGGGATCTAACCGGATTATACGAAATCCCGATGGTATGAGCGGTGCATATGGGTCGAAATAAGTCAGAAAATGGATCGGTCGAAATAAGAAAAAACGTACAAGTACAACCATGTTCTGATTTCATATCCAAGCCTTGATCCTATATAAAATTAGAATAAATGGAACATGTTATATAAAATAGGAGAAAAAATGGAAAAGGTTATATATAACACAAAAAGCAGAAAGACAAATACAAGCCTGCTTCATCTTTCTCATTTCATATTCATTCCTTAATTGGCTCCACTCCTCACTTTGCTGAAAGTATTCATCATCAAATCGTCCATCTACGAAATTCATGCATCACAATAAGTAACATATAAGTAGACCGGGTCCATGTAACCACTAACCAACCACTATGGAATCTAACAAAATGTAACGTGCTTATATACATCCGGCAAACTAAACAAACAGATCACCTGAATAAAACTTGATATTATTTGTACGAGATGCTGACGCAGCCCAACCTCCGGTCTGTTTGGGCGCATCAGCACCCCCCCATCAGGTATTGCTTGAATCCTATCAGGAAGTGGCTGAACCAAATCATTACAAGCTGCAAACTCTTCCGATGCAAGTCCGTTTACCTGTTATGAAATTTATATCCAAAACTTCATTCAACACAGTCGAAAAGTCTCGCAGATAGAACTAAAACACATCATACATATGAACCCGAACATGACCCATTCAACTCGATTTTTTTAATTTTTTCCCGCAATTTAATATATTAAAATTCACTAAAAACAGAAATGTATATAATAAAATTACATTTAAATTAAGAAATCTTATTTTAATTTCTCTTTTTTAAGTGATAGTTCGTTTTAATCGGTAACGATTTTTGGATGAACTGCACTTACCGGGTGGTCGGAACCCTAGCTGGCGCCTGTTGTTGATGTCGGGCCACCTATGCTCATCGAGTCTCCACACAAGCAGCCTAAAACTTCACCATGCTTTAATGAACTTGTACCTAATGCATTAACTTAATAGCCGAATCATCTACCCTGCAGCAAAACAAATGGAATACATGAAAATCCAAGCATTTTAGAAGCAACAAAAAGAAATATAAACACCATGTGTTAAATAACATTAGATCAGTTTCAATTGAAACCAACTATAAAAAATCACTGAACCCCAATCCCAAATTAACCAGATCGTAACAAAAGTAAACATAAATATGAGGAAGAATTTACATGAAGAAGCATGAGTAAACTCTACTCGGCAATGACCCACTGAAAAAACATGGGCAATGAGCCTACCTGTGTACATGTTTGGTCTGGTGAACCCCACCCGCCACTCTGTAAATTTAAGAAATACATAAAGTTGGATTAAATCACACAAATTGTGGATGATTACTTGAAATACCAGCCATATGAACATTTAATAACTAACTACCTTGGTAAAGATGATGTCCGGAAGCTGAGGTACATCTTTTGATTCGTAACCTTCTGATTAATGACTGTAAAGAGAGCGAAACTAAGGTGAATTTATATTTTATAATCTCAGATCTGCTGAAATTTGGGCGAAGTGAGTAGCAAAACTTACCAGATCTGCGAGACCAAAATCGGATCTGGGAGAAATCTTCATGATTCAATCTTTACCTCTGAAATCAAAACCCTAGATCTGAATCCAGAGAGAGAGCAGATGGAGAGGCGGATAAGAATGAGATGAGATGTGAAACCCTAGTTTGTGTGTCGCGTGTTTAGTTTAGGGGAAGAAAGGGTATAAGTGGAAAGTTAAGTTTTCTGGTGCTTAAAAGACTTGTACATCATGCTTTAGGGGTGTTTTAAGGAAATTTCAATGACTTTAAGAAGTCCTTTGGATATGTATATTATAGATAGTATAGATAGTATAGATAGTATAGATAGTATAGATATAGATAGTATAGATAAATAAATATAACTAGTGGAATTCGGCCCGCGCGTTGCGCGGGGACGACGGAAATTCGAGCGGTTAACCTTCCTAGTAAAAATTATAGCAACATATTATTAGACTCAAAACTGGCTTTGTTACAATTGAACCAAAATAAGGTCAAGCACATGAAAAACCATAGCACTTACAATACACCTAGCCGATCAACTAATTTCCAAATGACCTCAAAACCTTCATAATCATCAATCAGCAGCAGCTTCATATAGGACTGTTCACCAAGAAGTTGCTTTCTACAAAATCAGCTAACTAGACATCATGGTTCTTGTTGGCTAACTCTTCAACTGACCATAAAATGCACCCCCTTTCTCTGCATGAAATAAGGGCAATTAAAAATAGATTGATTACATTAACTTTTCATACGAAACTTCTTAACGACATAAATATAATCACATTGCCATATTTATAGGATATACACACAAGTCTTTTAGACATTTTTTTTTTGTGTTAGTGATCATGGGATGCTAGTGTTATCTGTTATGTATTTATAGGTACCTGGTGAGTGTTCGAGCATCAATTTTGATGTAATGTTTTTGGAGTCAGGTGTTGGTGGGGATTATTAAACTCAATAATAGTGATGCATGGTAATTGTTCGATAAGTAGAACAATTTAGCTCTAAACCATTCAGTTACATAATATAGAGGGAATTATTAGAATAAGTAATCGAAAGTGCATATAAAATTCAAGGGAAATTACATCATTGGAGTACCATGAACCTTCGATGCTTTCTTAATCTTCTCGAAAGATTTGAGTTTTTTTTAATCAACTAAATCGGAGGGAGAGGCGTGAGCTTGTCCTCACAAACCCCATTGTCGCTTTGATTACTCGTTGTGTTCATCGACTTACATGTTGCAACCCCAACTCCTTGTCAGGTCGTAGTGTTGTAGAATGAGGCAACGATGAAAAGCGTTGTGTTCATAAACTTACATGTTGCAACCGTAGCCGCTGAAAGACGCGTATGAGCCTTTGACGACCAGCAATAGCAATCACCACCGCTGCCAGTGGTTCGTAACGCCAATTCCACAATTGACAACGCAATACCAGATCAAAATAACAGTAGATATATACGCTAGCTTACTTTGGGACTCAATAATGGACAATCTACCTAGTTGACCGCGTATCTCAATCAAATGATATGCAACCACCATCTTGGCTTCCCAAGTTACTGAATGATGATTATTAACTCAATTTCGATGAAGTACTAAATGCAAAAAATCAAATGACATACCCAAATTCGTGTCGCACGGTCCTACCGATGTCAACCAACTGAGCCAGCTCCCTCTTCGTCTAACTAATATGGACTCCTTTGTTATTTTCATCAATTTAATCCGAGATGTAGCTAATTCAAGTGCTTTTTTTACTGAATAATCAATCAAACAACATATTTAGTTTACAAGAGCGAATTAATTATACCGACACGAAGATTAGGGAATAGGATGTTGAACAACAAATTTACTGAATTAGGATGGAACAAACACACTGAATCAAGTTTTATATGTTGACATATAACCACAGAAAAAACTAAAAAATGTTCAAATCTGACTAAATAAATAACAGTTTTCCGAATTTAACGAAATCATACCACCAAGCAGAAACGCCCAGCCAACCTTCACCATCGTTGTCACACCCCGTTTTCCACGTGTCACCGGTGGGCCCGGTAGGGGAGTATCGTGACGTGGTTGGCAACATAATAGTCAAACAACACAATATATAAATATGCACAGCGGAAGCAAATGAGAAATATAATTCAACTTTAATAATATTGTAATATCGTGTATCACAACAGTTGAATGTTTGTCCACAGAAGGATCAAAAGCAAATAATAGTTCAACAGACGGTAGGCATCTTAAGCTTGCGAGACTTCTATCGATGCTAAGGAGAAATCCCAGCCAATTACGCTTAGTACCTGCATTTAATCTTTTTGGGAAAATACGTCAGTTTACACTGGTAAATACAATCAACTGACTCATTTTAGAAAATAATTGAAAATTGATTTAGATGCACGTGGCATAAAAATTTTATTTAACTTGGGAGAATTATTTAAATATATAATCTTGTGAACGAATTACATGTTCCTTGTGCATTCAGTAGCCCGGATCGTGTCCGGGTTAAAGATCAATAGACACACCACATTATTCTTTTGTGCACTGACGGGTGTACGCCTACACCCCGCGCTTAAGTCGTGGCCATTTCGTAAAATGATGCCAAGGATATCCGGGACATGGTCATTAACCCCCCAAAGGCTTTAAGTAAACAAGACTGTTTAAACGAGCCGATCAAATTATTCAATTAACCACCCAACGATAGAAGATTTGATGCCCGATCAAGCGGTATTCTATATACCGTAACCCAAGCCCGTATAGGGAAAATAAGTTAAAAGTATTTACCTGAGCAATGTAATAATCACAATAAGCAAATGCAAGTAGCTTTTACTGGTACTCCTAATCTGGAACGAAGGTTTATAATAACCTATTAGAATCCTAACGGGTCTTTGGTTAAGCTTAAGCTTAGACCGGTTAGTTTCAAAGATACGGTTCGTACGCACAATTAAGCGATGGCCGGATAGGATGTGATTTGGACCCAACAAGTTTGAAGACTTTTTTAATATGGGTATGTTATACACATTCTGGATTTTGAGATAAAACCGATAAGGTTTGACCCGTTTAGGCTAATTTATGTAAACTAGTTACATAAACCGAACCGAACGCGTAATAAGCGTAACGGGTATTCATATGAGCCATTTACAGGTTTCCTAAGTTAATATGCCTCAAATACGTTGTGACATCAGTAAGATGTCTTTTATTATGCCCGAAACGAATTTAAACACAAACTATGCCTCGTAGGGGTAGTTTGGTCATTTACAAGGTTATAAAAGAGTTTAAGTGTTTGCCTGAGTTACAGGTCTGATGAAATCAGCAAAGATAATCAATTTTCTAACTTATATCAGTAGGTTAAAGTATATATGTGAAATTTACTAATTATAACCAAACTATGCACCGTAAGGGCATTTTGGTAATTTCACATAAGCCGAAAAGCTCAAAACTGAAGTCTGAGTTAAACAACTTTCATCTACTGTTAAAATATTATAATTTACCTCAAATATCAGTAGGTATCAACCCTTGTATGTTTAAAATAGTTTTAGTACATACTATGCGTTAAAAACGCTTAAAAAGGCGATTAGAGGCCATTTCCGGGTTCGATACATAAAGCTGATATTGTTTATTATTCCAGGAGGCTTAAAATAATTTATTTATCATATGTGATCAGTAGAAAAAGGTTTGGAGTCGTTTAGATATGTAAAACTCACTTTATGGCCCGTCATGGCAAAACCGACAATTACCGGATTAAGCCTACGACTATGAGTTATGCTCAGCCTAAAATTAATTAAAAATCTTCAAAAATCTCAAAATAATATATTACATCAGTGGGTAATAAGTTTGATACCAAAAAGTAGGTTTAAATAGGCTATACGCTAATTATGTCGTTTAATCGCTAAAGAAGCTTCTAATTACGCTAATGAGCATAACTCTCAATCTACACCTCAAACTGATGTCAAATTTTGGGTGCAAGTTTATATATCAGTAACTAAGGTTTCTACTCTTTTACATTTTCAAAAATCACGTTTTAAGGTGAAAAGGGCATAATGGTCAACATATGGGTAATTAACAGAATCATGCGTATTAATTGGATAACTAATGATCCGAGGTGTATAATCACAGAGGGTTGTAACCTGGTCCAAATAAAGCTCTAAGGCATTTATAAAACATACCATAACGGGTCAGAACTGAAAGTCAAAGTAAAAGTCAAACTATGCGACTTTCGGTTCCGAACCGGGTCTAAACAGGAAACTGTCGGGTTGAACATGTTTAGACATGTTCTTACACTAATTACCAAGTTATATTAATGATCAAACAGGTTGTATGTGTTCTACATTGCTAATCATGCATAAATTAGAATTTAAGTATCCTGTTGACTTTTTATTAACAAGTTTGACCCGACATTTGACCTAGTTAGAGTGGGAATCAGGGGGAACCCTTTTGAGGGTTTATTACCCACATAATTACCTACTTAAAGGTACTTTTAATTCGAGATTTGACTGAGCCATTATTAATTAATTTCGAAGTCAAACTGTAATTACGATGGTTTGACTTTTAGCTAAATAACTAAGCTAAACTGAATTAAAGAAGGTTAAGCAAACTTACAAGAGTCCTATGAATGAATTATGACCACTTGAGTCTGCTTTGGAGCTCCAAGAATGATCAGAAGTGCAAGAGAAAGGTGTGAAGAACTTGTTGCAACAAGGGTCCTTTATATAGTGATTTAATCACCACAAAATGTTGACACACAAGTCTACCACTGACCATAACTCACTAACAAGTGTCCTTAGTGCTTAGGGGGTGCCTAGGGGTCGTCCAAGATGAGGAAATTCGGTTAAAGGTCGATTACAAGGGCCATGGCAGACAAAGAACCAAGAAAATCGCATCAGATGGGCCTAGGCATGGCGCGAAGGACTCCCCCCCCCGGGCCTCGCGTCGCGCGGCACCATGTCTGACTCAAATCCAACTTTAGATTTTTATGTTTTGATCCTTGCCCCTTCAAACTTTGCTTAGACTTCCTTTCTTGCATTATGAACCCTCATAATTGATTTATAAGGGCTTTAAAACATATACCCACTTTGTTAGGTCCCCGGTTAACTTTATTGTTACCCGAAAAGTCCTAACTTTCAACGTTGACGCTTTAACCCCTCACATACGAATTTGATCACAACTTGCTCATACGATAACGAAACTTTATGAAATTTATATCGTGTATTCTAGTGAGCATAATTAACCGTTACAAAGCTTCGGGTTTGTCAAAAGGTCACTCAGAGGTATAACTTAAACATGTTGACACATTTAACCCCTGTAGTTTGTAATCTCTCACTTTCTTTCATATTTAGCTTCGGATGATCCATGATTTATTCGTTTGAAGGTATGAGCATCATGTAGGGTTAATGTACAATATATTTATTCACTGTTGACATTTAGAACTCGTATATACTCATACTTTTCATGTTTGTCAACTTTAGTCCTTTCAGAACATTCTTTCACACGTTCAGACATATGAGACGTGTCAACACATTATAGGACGTGAATTTTCGAGGTGTTACATCCTCACCCCCTTAAAATAAATCTTGACCCGAGATTTACTGAAATAAATAAGGATACTTTTCTTTCATCGTGGACTCAACCTCCCACGTGTATTCGGGACCTCTACGGGCATCCCATTTGACCTTTACAATAGGTACATGCTTCCTTCGAAGCTTCATAACCTGTCGATCTTCAATCGACAATGGTTTTTCCACAAATTTTAAACTCTCATCTCTATGCACATCTGTATGTGGTATAACCTGTGATTCGTCAGCGAAACACTTCTTCAGATTGCAGATGTGGAACACATTGTGAATTCCACTAAGCTCTTCAGGTAAGTTTAACTTATAGGCAACTGACCCGACACGTACGATAACCTCGAAAGGTCCTATGTATCTCGGGCTTAGTTTGCCTTTCTTACCAAATCGCATCACCCCCTTCCAGGGTGATACTTTAAGCAACACCTTGTCACCTACTTCAAAGTGAAAGGATTTACGCTTTGGATCTGCGTAACTCTTCTGCCTATCTCGGGCAGCTTTGAGACGGTCACGAATCTGGACAATCTTGTCCGTCGTTTCAAAGACTATCTCTGGTCCTGATAATTGGACATCTCCAACTTCCGCCCAACAAACGGGCGTTCTACACTTTCTACTGTATAAGGCCTCAAAAGGCGCAACCTTAATGCTGGTGTGGTAGCTATTGTTGTATGAGAACTCAATCAAGGGTAGGTGGTTATCCCAACTACCACCTAAATCAATTACACATGCACGTAGCATGTCTTCCAATGTTTGGATGGTACGCTCACTATGTCCGTCAGTCTGAGGGTGGTAAGCCGTACTGAAATTCAAACGTGTGCCCAAAGATTGCTGGAAGCTCTTCCAAAAATGTGACGTGTATCTAGTATCTCGATCAGAGATAATAGACACAGGTATGCCATGTAAGGCTACAATCTTATCAACGTACGACTGGGCTAACATGTCGGAGCTATAAGTCTCCTTGATGGGTAAGAAATGTGCTGACTTAGTCAGTCTATCAACTATAACCCATATTGTATCATTTCCTTTCCTTGTCTTAGGTAACTTGGTGATAAAATCCATGGTAACCATTTCCCACTTCCACGTAGGAAGTTCAGGCTGTTGTAGCAAGCCTGACGGCTTTTGATGTTCTGCTTTGACTTGCGCACAAGTCAAGCACTTAGCTACATAGGCAGCTACAGACTTTTTCAAGCCTATCCACCAATAATTTACCCTTAGATCCTGGTACATCTTATCAGCTCCAGGATGAACGGAGTATTTGGAACTATGGGCTTCCTGGAGGATGACATCTCGAAGTCCTCCATAAATTGGAACCCATATTCGTCCATTTAATCTTAGAATTACGTCCTTGCTAAGAGTTAACTGCTCCTCGGTTACCCCTAGCTTTTCGTTAGGATAGTTAGCTTCCAACACAGCTTCCTTCTTTGCAGCTAACAACCTTTCAGTCAAACTGTTCTTTATCTCCATGCGTTTGGCATTGATTCGGATGGGTTTCACCCTCTCCTTTCGACTCAAGGCATCAGCAACTACATTCTCCTTGACGGGATGATATCTGATTTCACAATCATAATCATTTAAAGTCTCCATCCAACGGCATTGCCTCATGTTTAAATCCTTCTGATTAAACAGGTGCTGGAGGCTCTTGTGATCAGAATAGATCACACACTTGATTCCATATAGATAATGCCTCCACAGTTTTAGTGCGAATACAAAGGCACCCAACTTCAAGTCGTGGGTGGTGTAATTCTTTTCATGCACCTTCAACTGTCGTGATGCATAGGCAATAACCTTGCCTTTCTGCATAAGCACACACCCCATGCCAGTGTGCGATGCATCGCAGTAAACCACAAAATCTTCTATTCCATCTGGCAATGTCAAAACAGGAGCGTTGCTCAACTTCTGCTTTAGGATATCAAAGGACTCTTGCTGCTTAGGGCCCCAAACGAACTTTATTTTCTTCTTACTCAAGGAAGTTAGGGGTGCAGCAATCCTTGAAAAATTTTCAATGAAACGCCTGTAATATCCTGCCAATCCCAGGAAGCTACGAATCTCTGTAGGCGTCTTTGGCTCTTGCTAGTTCATAACTGCTTCAACCTTAGCGGGATCCACTTGGATACCACGCTCACTCACCACATGTCCAAGGAATTGGACTTCTCGAAGCCAAAACTCACACTTGGAAAATTTGGCGTAGAGTTTCTCATGATGTAGAAGTTTGAGAATACAGCGAAGGTGTTTCTCATGGTCAGCTTGGTTCTTAGAATAAATGAGAATGTCGTCGATGAAAACGATGACGAATTTATCTAAGTATGGCTTGCAAACACGATTCATGAGATCCATGAACGCGGCAGGTGCATTAGTGAGCCCAAAAGGCATCACTAGGAACTCGTAATGACCATAACGAGTCCTAAATGCAGTTTTATGTACGTCTCCGTCCCTAACCTTCAGTTGATGGTAGCCTGACCTCAAGTCAATCTTCGAGAAATAACTTGCCCCTTGCAATTGATCGAACAAATTGTCGATCCTGGGCAAAGGATACCTATTCTTTATCGTGACCTTGTTAAGCTCACGGTAATCGATGCACAGACGCATCGATCCATCCTTCTTCTTGACAAACAGGACAGGTGCTCCCCATGGAGACGAACTAGGTTTAATGAAACCTTTAGCTAGCAATTCATCCAGCTGTGTTCTCAACTCCCTCATTTCGGTTGGTGCTAACCTATAGGGTGCTCTAGCAATAGGTGCTGCTCCAGGGATGATGTCAATTCTGAATTCCACTTGTCTATCTGGTGGTAAACCAGGTAGTTCTTCAGGAAAAACTTCTGGGTATTCAGAAATGACAGGGATGTCTTCTATCTTCGGTTTAGGCTCATCAATAATCACTTGTACCATGTAGATGACACAACCCTTCTTTAAACACTTTGAAGCCTTGAGCATAGTCACTTGCTCAGGCAGCCCATACTGGGTATCTCCCCGAATGGTAAGTGATTCACCAGACGGAGTCTTTATTACCACCTATTTCTTGTTGCAGTCAATTTGGGCCTGGTTATGAGATAACCAGTCCATACCCAATACTATGTCAAAATCGGCCAACTTAAAGGGAAGTAGAGACAGAGGAAAAGAATGGTTCTTAATGGATATAACACATCCATCTAACACAGTTGAGACGTTTTCTAGTGTGCCATCTGCTAACTCCACCTCATAATTCACACTTAAGGTTTTGACAGGTAATTTCAACAATTCACAAAACTTATTATCTACGAAAGACTTATCAGCGCCTGAATCAAAGAGTACTCTTGCATAGACATCATTTACAAGGAAAGTACCTGTAATAACGTTGTCGTCTAGAACCGCTTCCTTTGCGTCCATTCTGAAGACCCTAGCATTGGTCTTCTTGGCCTCTTCAGGCTTCTTGGCGTATTTAGGGCAGTTGGTTTTAATGTGCCCCTTTTCATTGCAACTGTAGCAAGTTGCATCCTTCAGCTTTTTGCAATCCAAGGTTTTGTGGTCCTTGGACTTGCATATACCACAAGCATAGGTTTTTGACTGAGTCTGCGAGTTCGACTCGAGTCTGCACTTTCCAAAGTGTTGTTTCTTGCAAATCTTGCATTTGGGCTTCTCACCAGACTGGTGCCCATCTTTCCTTGACTCAGATCCTTTCTTGTTGTCACCGTTCCCACGGTGCTTCTTGTTCGACCTCCGTGAACTATCATCTTCACATTTTCTCTTCTCAGCCTCCTTATTCCTCAGCGATCTTTGCCTGACCGCATCCAAAGTGAGGGACAAGGATATGTCAGCTACAAATCTAAAAGTAGCTGGCCGAGACGCCTTGACGCTTGCCTTGATTTTCGGGGCTAAACCACCGATAAAACGAGCTATTCTTTTTGGTTCCGGGGTTACCAGATATGGAACCAACCGGGACATCGTGTTGAAGCTCGTGAGGTAAGCTTGACAGTCAAGGTTTGTCATCACCAATGATAGAAAATCAGACTCTATCTTCTCCACCTCATGCTGAGGGCAATAATTTTCCCTGATAAGGGCAACAAACTGATCCCATGACATGTTGTACAATGGGATTTTCCCGGTGGCTTGAATCAGAGATCTCCACCAGGCTAGAGCTTCACCCTTAAATGATTGCGACACAAACTTGACCACATCCCTCTCAGCGCATCCGCTGATATCCACAACCGTGTCCATCTCGTCTAACCACATCATGCAGTCAATGGCTCCCTTTTCCCCAGTAAAATCCTGGGTTTGCAAGACACAAAGTATTTATAGGAGGATCCCTTATTACTGGGTCCTTGGTTTAATACAACCTGTTGAGATGGAGCACTGTGGTGGTTTGAGGAGAGTCTATTATCATCTTTCTTGGGTTCATCCTTTTTGGAAGGTGGCTTTGTATGCGGTGTAGATAGGGTCCTACTCCGAGTCCCACTATACTCTTCGTACTGCCGCTCCAATGCCTTTGTAACTGCGTCGTCTACCAACGCTTTCAATTCAGCACCCGTTAAATTAATCCGGGCATTATCTATATTCTCCACTGGATGGCTATTAATTTCATCTGTGTTAGCCATTTTAATTGAACTGTTACAGAAAACAAGGACAATAGTTTATTTGGGAGTTTATTATGGAATTGCCCCTTAGGGTAATTCATTAACCATGGTAACAGAGACCATATTTGGTTAATTTATTATTCACATTTATTTAGGATTTCTATCATAATTTATCCTAATTATAAAACAATAACAGTTTTATTTGTGGCACAAAAGGCCTAGTCACAAGGACATTTTAAGTTATAAGCTATGATTTCAGAGAATCAAAACATGAAGGTTTGAACCTTAGTTTATTACCTTTATCTGACAGGGAGTCATCGCTACCACTGTCTTTTGGCTCACATGGAAATGAGCAGGGCCCGTAGGCACGTATTACCACGTATGGTAAAAATATGATCATCTTAATTGATGATCTAACCCATGATTCAGAGATCATTAAGTTGGGTTAGGAATCCTTTGAATAATCCAATAATAAGAATGACGTGTGTGATTTTAATGAATCACGTCTGCCAGGAGTGTTAACATATTTTCAGATGTTAACAGGGATACGAATCTTTTTAACAGGCCTTACCATCTTGGCCCAGTCTTTTAATTGACCCGAAGTCTAGGTTTCACCTTTAAGATTTTTATTCAATATTTAAATAGGCAGATTATTATTAAAAGGAATGGTTTTAGTTTATTTATTTCATATATATTTTATTTATGCATAATATGGCAAAAATGAAATTTATAAATTTTAAACATTCCATTAATCATTAATAGATTACATGTCGCCCTAAACGGGACTTTTCAATAAACAAACTTACCCACGCAGGGGTTTAAACAAGTACTTACCCGCGCAGGGGCTTAATAACACACATACCCACGTAGGGGCTTAATAACATAATAGTCCACGCAGGGACTTACACAAATAACATACCCTCGCAGGGGTTTACAACAAGATAGACCCACGCAGGGGTCAAAACAAATAAGCATACCCACGCAGGGGTTTATACAGCAAGACTGGCCCACACAGGGGCTCAACAACAAATGGAAGGATTCGGTGATCCTTCTTGCTCTTCCCTTTAATTAGGCTTGTTAGTCCTTGGAAGAAAGTTTGTCGCTCCCTTCGTTCCTTGTGAAATTCTCGCTCTACATGGTCCAACCTTTGTAGAATTTCTTCATGCTCTGGTGGGGAGAACCTTGGTGGTTGCGATTGTTTCCTGATAATAGGTCTTGGAGGTATTTGGTACCCATGTGTTGGGTACCCTACTCCCCAAGGATCTCCATACGGTCCTTGGGTGTTATAGTTAGCCGCTACCAAGTATGGGTCGGCTTCTGCGTAGTTGTAGTTGGTGTGCACTGGCTGTTCAAACGGGTTATATGCCATGGAACCCGTGTATGTCGGAATTGGGTTATCAAAACCCATAGGCGATGGTTGCGGTGCAACTGGGTGTGAGGGTCCGCCCATTTGTGGGTCCTCCTGAAGTGGCGGGTAATGGCTGCTACTCGATTGGCGTGGAGAACTAAAATGAAAGTCTCCCGCTCGCGCAGACATACGCGCTCCGGTTCTCCTACGCCTTGGCGGTTGCGGAGGTGCTGGTTGAACTGGTGGCGGTGGAGGTGGTGGCGTGACTGCCACAAATCTTGGATCCTCAGAGGGATCCTGTTGCTGCTGCTGCTGCTGAGGAGGTGAATGGCGAGGAGGTGTATAATACCATTCGTGCCGGGTAAACATAGCTTGAAAGCTGTCTGGACCACCGTAGGGTGATCCGTGGAAAGAAGATCCGTCAGAGATCTCTATCGGGTGGTTTGGTGTACCACTGGCTGGCTCGACGGGGTCTGTGTCCTCGTCCATATCGTTCGCGTGATCACCTGAGAAATGGTCATCTGGCCCCAGTGGGTTAAAACCCGCTGGTTCTGGTATGAAATTGGCCGGGTTAAACCGGCCCCTGAAGACAGGTGTAGGGTCACCAAAGGAGTGGTGCGATAAAGATCGCTGTAACGGTATGTAGGAGGGTTGAGGGTTGTTGGGCTCATAATCCGGCTGTGGTCCATAAGGGTTATGAACATGAGGTGTTGAATTGTGCAAAACCGACCGTCTAGCCGGCTCGAAGAGGTTCCTCCAGTTCTGTCGAGGGTCGTCGCTCTCGGTGGCAGAAGGAGTTCGCGCATGCGAAGGTCCTGCTTCGTTGTCATTGGGGGCGGTGATTGGCCCCTTGCCTCGTCCTCTTCTTCTAAAGAATCTTGGCGGCATTTTCAATCCTATCAATATAACATGAGATAACCACAAGAATACATATAAAATAAAGTAAGGACAAAACAAAACAAAATAGAATTTTGTCCTATGTCATATGTCTAGACTCGAAAGTTTAGAAATGTGCAATTGTGTCATTGAGATTAAACACAAAAGGCTAGTGTTTAATTCACTCAATGTTGGCTCTGATACCAACCGGTCACACCCCGTTTTCCACGTGTCACCAGTGGGCCCGGTAGGGGGAGTATCATGACGTGGTTGGCAACATAATAGTCAAACAACACAATATATAAATATGCACAGCGGAAGCAAATGAGAAATATAATTCAACTTTAATAATATTGTAATATCGTGTATCACAACAGTTGAATGTTTGTCCACAGAAGGATCAAAAGCAAATAATAGTTCAACAGACGGTAGGCATCTTAAGCTTGCGAGACTTCTATCGATGCTAAGGAGAAATCCCAGCCAATTACGCTTAGTACCTGCATTTAATCTTTTTGGGAAAATACGTCAGTTTACACTGGTAAATACAATCAACTGACTCATTTTAGAAAATGATTGAAAATTGATTTAGATGCACGTGGCATAAACATTTTATTTAACTTGGGAGAATTATTTAAATATATAATCTTGTGAACGAATTACATGTTCCTTGTGCATTCAGTAGCCCGGATCGTGTCCGGGTTAAAGATCAATAGACACACCACATTATTCTTTTGTGCACTGACGGGTGTACGCCTACACCCCGCGCTTAAGTCGTGGCCATTTTGTAAAATGATGCCAAGGATATCCGGGACATGGTCATTAACCCCCCAAAGGCTTTAAGTAAACAAGACTGTTTAAACGAGCCGATCAAATTATTCAATTAACCACCCAACGATGGAAGATTTGATGCCCGATCAAGCGGTATTCTATATACCGTAACCCAACAAGGTTATAAAAGATTTTAAGTGTTTGCCTGAGTTACAGGTCTGATGAAATCAGCAAAGATAATCAATTTGCTAAGTTATATCAGTAGTTTAAAGTATATATGTGAAATTTACTAATTATAACCAAACTGTGCACCGTAGGGGCATTTTGGTAATTTCACATAAGCCGAAAAGCTCAAAACTGAAGTCTGAGTTAAACAACTTTCATCTACTGTTAAAATATTATAATTTACCTCAAATATCAGTAGGTATCAACCCTTGTATGTTTAAAATAGTTTTAGTACATACTATGCATTAAAAACGCTTAAAAAGGCGATTAGAGGCCATTTCCGGGTTTGATACATAAAGCTGATATTTTTTATTATTCCAGGAGGCTTAAAATAATTTATTTATCATATGTGATCAGTAGAAAAAGGTTTGGAGTCGTTTAGATATGTAAAACTCATTTTATGGCCCGTAAGGGCAAAACCGACAATTACCGGATTAAGCCTACGACTATGAGTTATGCTCAGCCTAAAATTAATTAAAAATCTTCAAAAATCCCAAAATAATATATTACATCAGTGGGTAATAAGTTTGATACCAAAAAGTAGGTTTAAATAGGCTATACGCTAATTATGTCGTTTAATCGCTAAAGAAGCTTCTAATTACGCTAATGAGCATAACTCTCAATCTACACCTCAAACTGATGTCAAATTTTGGGTGCAAGTTTATATATCAGTAACTAAGGTTTCTACTCTTTTACATTTTCAAAAATCATGTTTTAAGGTGAAAAGGGCATAATGGTCAACATATGGGTAATTAACGGAATCATGCGTATTAATTGGATAACTAATGATCCCAGGTGTATAATCACAGAGGGTTGTAACCTGGTCCAAATAAAGCTCTAAGGCATTTCTAAAACATACCATAACGGGTCAGAACTGAAAGTCAAAGTAAAAGTCAAACTATGCGACTTTTGGTTCCGAACCGGGTCTAAACAGGAAACTGTCGGGTTGAACATGTTTAGACATGTTCTTACACTAATTACCAAGTTATATTAATGATCAAACAGGTTGTATGTGTTTTACATTGCTAATCATGCATAAATTAGAATTTAAGTATCCTGTTGACTTTTTATTAACAAGTTTGACCCGACATTTGACCTAGTTAGAGTTGGAATCAGGGGGAACCCTTTTGAGGGTTTATTACCCACATAATTACCTACTTAAAGGTACTTTTAATTCGAGATTTGAATGAGCCATTATTAATTAATCTCGAAGTCAAACCGTAATTACGACGGTTTGACTTTTAGCTAAATAACTAAGCTAAACTCAATTAAAGAAGGTTAAGCAAACTTACAAGAGTCCTATGAACGAATTATGACCACTTGAGTCTGCTTTGGAGCTCCAAGAATGATCAGAAGTGCAAGAGAAAGGTGTGAAGAACTTGTTGCAACAAGGGTCCTTTATATAGTGATTTAATCACCACAAAATGTTGACACACAAGTCTACCACTGACCATAACTCACTAACAAGTGTCCTTAGTGCTTAGGGGGTGCCTAGGGGTCGTCCAAGATGAGGAAATTCGGTTAAAGGTCGATTACAAGGGCCATGGCAGACAAAGAACCAAGAAAATCGCATCAGATGGGCCTAGGCGTGGCGCGAAGGACCCCCCCCCCCCCCGGGCCTCGCGTCGCGCGACACCATGTCTGACTCAAATCCAACTTTAGATTTTTATGTTTTGATCCTTGCCCCTTCAAACTTTGCTTAGACTTCCTTTCTTGCATTATGAACCCTCATAATTGATTTATAAGGGCTTTAAAACATATACCCACTTTGTTAGGTCCCCGGTTAACTTTATTGTTACCCGAAAAGTCCTAACTTTCAACGTTGACGCTTTAACCCTTCACATACGAATTTGATCACAACTTGCTCATACGATAACGAAACTTTATGAAATTTATATCATGTATTCTAGTGAGCATAATTAACCGTTACAAAGCTTCGGGTTTGTCAAAAGGTCACTCAGATGTATAACTTAAACATGTTGACACATTTAACCCCTGTAGTTTGTAATCTCTCACTTTCTTTCATATTTCGCTTCGGATGATCCATGATTTATTCGTTTGAAGGTATGAGCATCATGTAGGGTTAATGTACAATACATTTATTCACTGTTGACATTTAGAACATTCTTTCACACGTTCATACATATGACACGTGTCAACACATTATAGGACGTGAATTTTCGAGGTGTTACAATCGTCCATCGCTAGCTACTGCCTGTTTGGTACATATTAGTTCAATTTCAAAAGTGACAAAATAGAAAATACACTCATTAACTTCAATTAAGCCAGATACTCACTAGTTCAATTTCAAAAGTGACAAAATAGAAACGCCCAGCCAACCTTCACCATCGTCCATCGTCCACTGCATCGCCACCGTTCGTCGCCGGTCCAGCGCCACCGTCATCCAGAACAGCCCTAATCTCATCCGCACAGCGCAAATACTCAGTGAATTTCTGCGTAATTGCCTCTCAAATTTTAGGGTTTTTCTCGTAGTTTTGAAATACTCCCACGCGTTCACGTAAAGAGGGAAAGGTTTTGCGTAATTTCCGGCGTTGTCTTCTTGTACGGCTTGCTTTACGTACTCGATTGCTTGTTCTTTGAAGTTGTTGTACATGGTGATGAAATTGGGGTGGTTGTGGAGTGAAACCCTAGGTGAATTTGGTGGATTTAGGGTTTTGATTTTGGGGAGAAAGGGGATGATGATGGTGATCCGGTGATGTAGAGGTGAAGAACTATGTTTTGTAGACACGCTATCGGGGTAGATAAAAAGGGAAAAAGTGAAATGGCATGAGATTTGAACCAGCGTTAAAGCTAGGAACAAACAACACACCAGCCACTAAACCAAGAACCAAATGATGTAAGATTATAAAATGAAATTGTACATATACAGTATAAAAATCGGATGGGCACTAACTATTCATTACTATTCATTAGCTTTGTTTTTTAATATATGTATAATACTAAGTCTAAGTTTATATAATCTAATACACTCCTTTAAAATAGACTTAGTTTAGTGGAGATCTTCAAAAATGTCTTGTTAGCTCCATCCAATGCCTTGTTGCTTCGGTGAAATTGAATTTTCATTTCTTGAAAAGTTTCTTCGCGTCATTCCAATTGCCTCCCGTAAAAAGTGCATAATTCTTATAGTGTTGTTCTTTAGTTGAGACCGGTCCTTCCATCTTGGTGCTTCTCTTGTAGATGACCGCCCTTCTATTTCTTGACCTTGATTATCAATTTTTGTTGTTGTAGATGTCAGGTTCAGATTGTCTTGCAATTAATGCCTTAGATAAGAATTGTTCATGGAATAGGGACTTAATTTTGCAACTGTTCCCTTTGATCATGACCACATATCCTTGCATTCGTAGTTGTTTAAGGCATAGTACACTCTTGTCTAATCCTGGAGAATAAAGACATTCTTGAAATTTAATTAAAACTTCTTAATTCAACAATTCCTATGCCCCTTATAAACAAGATATCTGACTCACTCCTTTTTGCTTTGACACCAAAAGAATTCTTAACTGGTTTATATTATGAGATATTACTAGTGTGATGATTCTTGTATTGTGAGTCGACCTACAGTACTTCAAACCATAAACCACCACCTGTTCCAGTGGTTGTATACTTTTCTGCATAGTGAAAATTTGTTGCTTGACCACTTGTTCCAATTTCAATCGCTTGTCGTATGAGACTTGTTATTTCATCTCCTCCTTTGATCTTGCAGAAGTCCATTAGATGCCCTGGTTCATGGCAGTAGTAACATAATTGTTAGGATAGTTTTGATTGTATTCCATTTGTAGCGTGTAATTATATATACACACACATTGGCAAAGCTTTATTGGGGCCCGGAGGTAGCCCGACCTTGGCCCCCACCGATTTTTCGCTCGTAGTGATACTTTTACCGGAAGTGTTTCTGAATTTTTTTTGTAGTGTAAAAGTATTCACATTAGAGCCTCTGTTCTATATAATATAAAGAAAAGAATAGAGGAAGTAACAAAAACGCAACTACATTAGAATCTCTATATTAGAGAAAAATATAAAGAAAGTAAAGTACACCTCTATATTTAGAGGTTCAAATTCAACCTGCTATATTATTATTATGGGTGTGTAGGAAAGAAAAAAAATTAATAAAATAAGTGTTTGTGAGTAAGAAATAGATATAGATAAAGAGTTGGATGTAAGATGTTTTTGAAATATTAACAAATCTAGAGAAATGTGTGATTTTATATAGATGAAGATGAAAGTTCCACTGTAAATGCTATAAAATATTATATTTTTTAAGAGTCTGGCCCACATTGAGTTTTCATTCAAGCTCCACTATTGTATACACACACCATATACACTCTTTCTCTTCTATCATTCTCTCTTCACCACCTCCACGGCTCCACCTCCATAACCACCTCCACCACCACTTTGCCACCACAACCACCCCTTCTATTTCAGCACTCATACCTCATCTTCCACTGTTGACCCGCCGTACCAAACATCATTAATTTATTATTATTTTTTATTTGAAGGTAAAAAGAAAATTAAAAAAAATAAGTGTGTAAATATATAAATGTGTGTATAAGAATTATAATTATTTTTTTATTTGAGAATTGACAAAATAATTTATAGGAGTTATCCATACATTTTAAATGGGTTCGCCATTTGAATGAAAATGAAAACAAAAATAAAACATCAGAGGCTCAGATACAAAAAGGTTTTATTTTTAGACTGAATTGGCAAGAGTGACCTAAAGTCAAGAACTCAGGACCATTTTGATAGAAATAAAACATCAGGTACCCAGATACAATTTACTTTGTAATCTAGGAGTAGGATCAAATACAAAGCAAATTTCGTATACAAACTATAAGAACCATTTACAAAGTGTCATGTACCATCCAACTAATTATAGAGAAATTGTAAAATGATAACTTAAATAATATCAATTATCTTGAATTCCTTATAATTAAGCTAACAAGCAATTAATTCTTTATTTAGATCTTTCTTTTGTTTTCAATGCGCTGATAAAGAAAAGTGTTGATATCATTTCACATATGTGCTAAAATCAATTATTTTGATTAATTTTCATGTGCTAATATAATTCAAAAGTACTAGTTTGATATATGTATTGTTTTAGTATATGCTAATTTAACTTTTTTTAAATGCTATGATATGTTGTTACAATTTGTAGGATAAATATCGTTTGTACCGTACTAATAAAAGATCTAACTAAAACAAAACTGACATTTCAATAGACTATATACTTGCACGGTGCATGACTAAAATTGCTAATTAAATATTATTTCTAATCGCTAAAACAATGAAATTTCTTGAGCTTTTGTTGGGCCGCCACTAGGTTTTTTTCGCCAAGCCAGTATCATGCAAATTAGTGGATGATTAATTAAGACGAAAAAAATGAAAACCTTTTTGATATTGTTAAACCATTTTAATGTTTGTGATGACATCAAGATGTTCTAGAGTCTTCTATGCTCTCGATATATAATTAAATACCGAAAATTAATAATAAGAATCATTCATAATACAGAAGAAGCGTGTGCAATCTGCAGATTAGGCTGGCATTGTTTCCTGATTGGTAAACAAAGCTCTGATGTTATTTAAACAATCGATTAATATGAGCAATTAGTGAGATGCTTTTTTTCTCATGGGTCTTGTAGTTGTTTATCAGCCTACCTTGTTTAATCTTTAAGGACACACATCTTTGTCTTCTTGTTTCTAAGATGTCTCCATGTGGCCAACCTGTCAAGAGGGTTTACATAAAATAACGTTTGCGTCCTTAATTATGTAACTCTGGCTTACTGCTATTTACTTATACACTAAATTAATCTAGAGCACAAATTACAATAAATATAAAAATAAAAAAAACTAGAAGATTGACATACGCGGGTTGCGCCGCGGCCAACGAAATAAGTAATTCACCAAATAATCTCAATACAGTTAATGGTATCATAATTACTACGTTACATGACATGTATCCATATAAATAACCTATCGTATTAAGCTCCCCGCGTTGCGGCGGGGGTGTAAAACCGTGACAAATAGCACCAATGTCACACTATAGCCAACAGCCACCAACATTGAAGTTGCAGCGTCCTAACGTGGAAAATTTAGACGGCATATAAAAATAGAAAATAATAACTAACTCGATTTAGGACTCGCACGCTGTGACGAACTTATTAAACTGAAAAAAACAAACGACGTAAACACACTGAACCACACATGTACGTTGCCCCATGTTAACTCGCAAAATTTAGAACGAAGCGTATAACAAAATGTAAAATCATTGAACCACACACACACATTGTGCCGTGTTAAGTCGCAAAATTTATATCTAAACGTAAAACGAAAAATTTTGCAAAATATGAAAAACATAGGGAATCAAAGTTGAAAGTAAAAAGGTTGTGAGGTTAAATTGGAAAAACTAAAAACTTTTGGGTTAAAACTACAAAATCAAGTTGTTTTGGGTTTAAAGTGAAACATCAAATTTTGTTTTTTTTGGAAAACCCCAAAACATGGGGTACAAGACCACTAAGCATCATATACGACACAATTATGCACAAAACACTCATCAAGCATCATGTACAAACCACTATGCACAAACATGTTTCAAATTAATAGTATATAAATAACCAATAACCACTATAGATAACATGTACATTAAAACAATTGTATATGGTTAATGACATGTACTGTGTTTAACATAAGATACACATTGTTCGACTTGATGTTCAGCTTTCCATAGGCAATTTCGTAGTTCAGTAAAGCTGATTTTTTAGTTTCCATGAACTCTATATTTATTGTAGTCGAAGGCAGCTGTGGAGTAACTTTATTTCTTGGAAAAACTGACCATGTGACAATCTTGGTAGCAAAAATAAACTATTTTTGTTTAAGCACAGCAGCCACTGGTAATACACAACAACAGGTTATAAAACTAGTACTACATAAAACTGGAACTACTAATACTGATAACCTAAGCTATCTTCCACGGGTTGCCAGTGACGCCTATGTACGTACGGACATCATCTCAACCGTATCTAAAGAATCTTTCCAGCATGTCCAAGGGAAAACTTCTCGCGAGGTATGGCTTTCACTTGAACGTGCATATGCACCAATTACTTCTTTCTATGAATTCTGTTAGGTCATTTGAGATCGTTGATACTTGTTTAGATTGGTTATGGTTTGTTTATGTTATGTTTTGTAGCTTTCAATAGGTCCAGGGGTCAAATATATAACATTTTGTAAGTTTGTACTCTGACCTGGCGTACTTAAGATGCCAGTGTATCTATTAAATACGCTGGCAGGTCAGACACTATATATATGAATGTTTTGAAACCCTAGCCAAGCTTTTTAGCTAGTTCTTTGGTGAAACCTTGTGTTGTGCTTCTTGTGATCTTGTGATTGTGCTTATCTGATTTTCCAGGAGCTTATTAGTGATTATATCAGTTTGGAATCAATACAACACTTGTTGTAAATCATCAAACCAAAAGCTTCATCTTCATCTTTTGATTTTTCTTAACTTTTGCAAGTTCAAGCACCTAATCAATAGGTGTTTAGATAAAAACAATCAAACCACTGTGATTCAGATTGATTTTGGTATCTACAATTTGTCAGAGCCTTAGTGCTCTTGATTGTTGTGTTTTTGTTAAGATACTTCAAGTTTTGAAGGTTTTTCAAAAGTTTCAAGGTTTTCAAATTTTTGGACTTAAAATGGCTTGATTTGGTGTGTTTAATCATTAGGTTGTTGTTAGTTAGTGATTTGGTAATCATTTAGGTCATTTTAATACAAAGAAACATGGTTTTTGGGTCGTTTTTGAGTGATTAGTGGGTTTTTGTTCGTGTTAAACCCTGTCTGGCGTAAATAACTTTGAATCTGGTGTAGATATTCTTGAATATAGCAAAATTATCTTGAAGATCGCATAATTGACAATTCCGCCGAGTATATACAAGCGTAGGTGTCTTTTACCGGCGAAATAGTACCATAGACCCTTTAGCTTAATTATCGAAGGAGACTTCGAGGACAGTGAGAAAGAACCTCATCATTTTATCACGGTGACGACGAAATTGGCCAAACTAACGTGTGTGTCTTTTGTTCCAGCGGAATTAGCTAATCACGCTCGTGCAGGATCAGTGGACTCACCGGCGAAGTTGTTCGGTCAGCGAAATTGATCTCACATCAGCATCGTTACCGGCGTAATTGACTCTGTCTCGAAGTAACTTGTCTGATCATAGGCGAAATTGTGAACAGTTTCAGTATTCGGCGTATTTTCCTTCTGATCAACAAACTTAACCTAAAAACTAATCAAAATGTCTTCGAACCAACTGAATCCAAGCGCTCAAGCTGAATTTGAGACCAGAACTGCTACAAGACCACCAAAACTGAAAGGAACAACTGATTTTTGGTACTTGGAAAAACCGCATCTAATCGTTCTTTGAATACACTGATTATAACCAACGGGTATCAGTTACCATTGGACCCCACGTACCAATGGTAGTTCAAGGCGATGTGATAGTTGCAAACACCAACCCCACAACTTACACTGAAGAAGACAAGGCTCTAATCCAACGAGACTGTCGTGCACATGCCGCTTTAACAATGGCCTTGTCAACTGATGACTATAACATGTTTGAAGAATATACCACTGCAAACGAGCTCTGGCTAGCTTTGATTTACTACTACGAGGGAAACGAGAACTGATTCAAAACAAAAGAGACATGGATCAGAAAGAATACAACATGTTTGGTGGAATCCGTGGAGAAAGTCTTTTCATTCATATCAGTCACTTTCTGAATATGATGACCAAGATGAAGAAGGCCAGAAATCCTATTACCAATCGTGCAGCCATAAAGAAACTTTTGGACTCACTTACAAAAGAATGGAGCATCACGAATCATGTCACTCTGTCTGATTTGATTAACACTATGAAGGCTTTTAAAATGGATGTAAACAAACGAGAAATGAATACAGCTGGTTATACTCCAAAGTCTGCTCAGTCAACTGCAGGATTGAAGAACGTGGCATTTCTCGCATCTGATGTAACGCCCTACTATTTCGTAATCTCCATTATTAGAAACTGTTGCTTGTATTTCTATTTTTGGAAGTTTTGTATTCTTGTATTCGTCGTTTCATTGTAATCGTTGTAAAATCTGAGACTTAGATCATAATGAAATTCTTATTTTCGTTACATTTATGTTATATACACATCATACATGTTCATACGTTCAAAAATATTAATCATGTGACACTTTAATCACATTTTGTGCTAAATACGTCAACTTGCAAACACATGATCATACATTCAACTTACGCACTTAAATCTCAACAAATATACATGTTTATACTTGTTTTCAATTTAGTTTATGATTCATTTGCATAACAATTCCCTTGGTTATGATCTTTTGTGCTTAAAACACCTTGTACAAGCATCAAAACATCAAATTATGGAAGTCTAGGGGTATAATATGACCAAATATCAAACAATTGGCCAAAATTGGGCTCTCACCGGCCGCGACTCGCCCATAGTGGGTCTTCACAGACCGTGAGGCCGTGTGATCCGCACAAACAACAGAAGGTTACGGGATTGGCCAAGTTTATGTGTTTTGTTAGTTGGTTTTTGTGTTTTTCACATTAAATACACTCCACCAACTTACCCTAACACTTCCCTATAAAAGCCAACTATCCTCTACACATTTTCCACTTTACAACTCTCAAATTTCACACTCAAATCACTCACAAACCCGCTGGAAATCAGAACATGATCAGAATCATCACAAGTTGTTTAAGTATTCACAACTTCTTCATTTCTTAGTCTTTTCCTTTGATTCTTCTTTCTAATCACTTGGAACAAGCCTAGAGATGATTCCACAGGTTTTCCATGGAAAACCAAGGCCTAGAACACCACCGAAACAGGCTCTAAAGGGAACAAACTTTCTGTTTTGATTTAAACTTTGTTAAACTTACTTGAACATGAGTTATCTCATCTCATTCCTATGTCCTTATACTCATAATCACATCTATGGTTAGTTGGGCTTAAAAACAAGGTTGAGACATGTAAAATTAGAGGTGTAAACCTCATAAACTTTATGTTTTGGTTAGGGTTTAACCTACAAGTAATGAGCAAGCTTAAAGCTTAAAGCTTGATGTTTGTGTGATTATAATCTTAGCTTGGGCTATGCTACTTGAAAATCCACATGTTGCTTGATGTTTTCCTAGATTAGTTATAGTTATTTCATTCTTATTTGTATGTTCATGACCCTCCTTGTTGTCTATGATAACAAGTGTAGTGGTGAACACCAAAGAGGTACCTAAATGGAAGACTTGTTCTTCCTACCTCATGCATGACTTATGTCATATACAAAGAGGTTCAAAAATGGAGGATTTATCCTGCTACCTCATGCTTGACCTATATGACACTATAATATATTATATAACATATATATTTACCAAGTAATCGAACCTTTGATCACTTGTCAAAGTATTAGGTTACAACATCTAAGACGATAATAACTTGTTATGATTCTAATGGGTATTTTGACCCATGAAAACATTCTAACCCTTGGGGTTTCATGTCACTCCCCAAAAACGTCACAGCGGAATATAAAACGTAGTGGTGATGGAAGTTGGTGCCCATTTATATCATGTCGATCGATGCATTTAATTGTTGGACATTTTAGTTTATTTTAAACTTAAGTTATTTAAACGTTACATTTTACGACATGACTACATAGTTAAGTTGTCTTTGATCCTCACGGATCTTATTACATACGTCCCAGAAAGTTTAAAAATTGTCCAACATTTTCAAACAAACAACATGCATCATTCAAACACAAGATACACCATGATTCCCGAAGCCAAACTCAAGTACCTGTAGAACACGTTAAAAATCAAGTGTCAACACAAAGGAAGGTGAGTTCACATATTCACAAACGAACAATATTATTCCAAGGAAAACTTTCTGATTAGGTGTTTATTTGAAAACATCCATATAATTTTAGAAAGTCCATTTTACTTCCTTAATAAAATCCATTGGCCTTCCGTCGGTTCATCAATCCGACAACAGCACTCTTGCCCAGGTTTTGTATATTAAATTATTGCGTCAATTTTCAGACTCGTATGTTAGTGTCACACCCCGACCACGTAGGACAACCAAACGTGGCAGAAACGTCGAGGAGTGTTGTAACAGAATTAATGTTTCATAACCATGGATACCAAAAAGTGTTTCGTTTTATTAAACATTGAATAATTACATCGTCTGGAAATCTAAATACACAAATTAAACATAATCTATCATTGTTATTGAGTCACTAAGGCCTTGTCCAGTCCTATGTGAGCATGCATCTTATCAATCGATATCATTCAACAATACCTGAAACATATGTGAAAACGAGGTCAGCAAAGAAATGCTGGCGAGTACATAGATTTTGTGAAAATAAGATTCATGACTTCTGTTTAAGAAAATGTTTAGTCATGAACCTTGTAATTTGCTTTGTCTTTGTAAATCATTTGAAAAATAATAAGTTCAGGTGATATGTATAAATAAGAGAATAATGCATGATTAAATGAATAACCATGTAAAATGAGTTTGTATAAGATAAGTTGTTTGTAAATAAATGTCTTGTGAAAAGTATGTTACTTGTATAAAATGTTCTATGTCTCAAACTGAAATGATTCAAATAACGCTACAATATGTAATACCATACAAACACTTATATATAGGAAGTGCCAGCGGCGTATCCACCATGCTTGTATCATATTACACACGCACCGTTACTCAAATCACTTACCCAAACAAACCACCAATGTAAGATGTCCATGTTTAAACAAATTGTCAAATGTATTGAATAATATACCAAAATGTTTATGTTAAGATGTAAATCATGTCATGTATAATCAATGTCAAAAGTGTTTGTGTCAAATGTAAACCATGTAATGTGTAACCAAAATGATATGTATGGCTAGTGAAATGCATCAACTAAACCATAGGAGGAACGCACAAAACAAAGTATTGAAGTAAAACTTGGTTTAAATCAATACTATGTTTCGTGGAAATGCATGATCAAATGTAAATCATGTCCAAATGTTTACCCAATCGTTAAACCTCTTTGTGAAATCGTTCCAATCGTTCTTGTTGTTTTACTCATTCAAATCGTTCTTGTTTTAATTGTGAAAGTACTTAATGGTCGATTCTCTAATAACATTCAAACCTTCTTGACGCGTTCATCGTTCCAACTCGCTCTCGCTCTCGTTCTTAACAAACCCTTACCAAAGGGTAAATTAATAATTACAGATTCAGTCGTTACCCAAAATACCCACACATAACCATGGGTATAGTAAATAACGGGATTTGTCAGATCCTATGGTACCATAACCTAATACTGGTCGGCTTGATCATTGCTAATGAATGTCATTGGTTATGTAACTACAACCAACAAGTTTGTTCACATTATTGAAATCGTTCTTGAAACTATTGTAATTGTTTTTGAAACTATTGTTATCGTTCTTGAAACTATTGTTATCGTTCTTGATACTACATTGTAATTGTTTTTGAAACCATTGTAATCGTTCTTGAAATCATTGTTAAGATATTTAGCACATATGAGTCACCCCAAAACAGTTGAAAACAGTAAAAGAGGGGAATAATGTACTCGCCTGAGAATGCTTAGAGGTCTTGAACAACAACCAAACAAAGCTAGAGGGAGCACGGAAATCAGTCGGCAATCCAAAACTATATAAATAAACCGGACTTAAATCGGGAGATCGGATAGGATGAGGCTTGGTAAACCAAATGAGTGTTGGAACTCATATGATATGGTTTAACAAGACCTACATACTACATTGAGACTAACCTAATTGCTTTCGACCCATCGCGACCCATTAAGGTAACATATGCTACTTTAACGCGTCGTGCGCGTGAAACGCGTTCGGACCGTCTAACTAGTCCTATGACAAGTGTTATATGCCTAAACATGTTACATAATCAGTTATGTGACAAAAGTTTAGGTTACATATGCTTAATTACCAATTATACATGAAAAGGGTATTCTGGTAATTTACCTAAGACATATAAACTACCTATCATACAACTACTTAAACGAAGCGACCATAGGGTATAACCTCGGAAGGTTATTCCCTACCTACTATGGTCAACTAATGTATTTGGTCGGATCCTAATGATCGACCAAATGGGTCGGGTTCGAGGTATAAGCGATTTATTAGATCGCTTACCCTACGACCCTAGACAACGTGGTAATCAGTAGGCATAGTCCCAAGGGACTATAACCAACGTGATTACACTCACGTTGCGAAGTTCCTACGAACTTCGCATTGACCATAAGCTGGTCAACGCTGAAAGTCAAACAAAGTTTGACTTTCGGACTTGAAAAGCAATAAAATAAGGAAAAGAACGAAAGAATACTTACGAAGGGTCCCCGAATGCTAACTTCGATTAAAAAATCTCAGGTATGAAACAATAGTTTCAACTTAGAGTTTCTTAAATCAAAGTTCTTGTGATTTTGAAGCATGGGGGGTGGGGTATTTATAGTAAAAGGTCCACCGTTAAGATCGTTTCATGGAAAACGTGCCTTAATCCCACCCGTACAAGTGTCGGGACCTTATGGTGACTAAAATTTGATCCTTATCAGCTGACTAGACAATTGAGAATGTGTGGGTGTGGTTAAAACAGCTGCAATCTGCTGTTAAAAACACTGCATCTGGTCAGAAGGGGCCTCGCGTGACGCTAAGACCCCTCGCGTCACGCCTAGGCCTACTTTTGGCAGAATTTGCAGATTTGGTCCCTGCACATTGTTTCGTTGCGTAACGTCACTTCTAAGGACCGTCAAGCCAACTTTAAGGCCCTAAAATGATGCCTAAACATTGTGGACATGAAACATGCTCAAAAATATGCCGGGTGTTGGTTCGTTTGGTCGTACGAACGCGATGTTCGCTTAATTACGACGGAATGCGCATATGCGCGAAAAACGATCTAAAAGACGCGACGAATGGATTTTTGGCAAGCCAAACACTAAAGCATATTATAGTCATGCTTACATAAATTTTTGGATATCCGGATGTATTCAGAACGTAAGTTATGCGCGAAAGTGCAAACTTGTGCACTTTTTGACACTTTTAGTCCCTGAATGACCCAAAAGTTTATTTTAGCATACCGATCCCCTGAAAGCCTATTTCTAAGCTATGTAAAGGATATTTATGGTATGTTTAACTTATGGTCATGTTCCGGAATGTTTGTTACAGTTCAAATTGGCATACTTTCGCAGTTTGTTAAGTTTAGTCCCTGTAAGCGGATTAACTTGTTTTTGCCATACCAAAGCCTTCAAAACTTATTTCTAAGTTATGTAAAGGTTATTTAAGGTATGTTAAGCCTATTTCACTATTCCGGAGTGTTTTTTGCATTAAACTGGTTATATTTACGCATCGGTGCGCGTATAACCTTCCAGAAAGCGATTTAGAGTTTGGAATTGGACAGAAATTGATATGTGCAAATGATACACATATTTTTTACAAATCCCAAGTATGAAATATAATATTTCATTGGTTCGGTATTTTTTTGATGGCCGTGGAGGCACAGGTGTTACAGTCTCCCCTACTTTAGGAAATTTCGTCCCGAAATTTATTTAGAGGAAACTTGTGAGAGCTTGAAAACATGAAGTTGAAAAGATCGAACAACATTGGTTAGGGTTCTGAACTTCTAGTAACTTTAATAACATTATGCTTGCAATGTAAGATGGACACTTATATACAAGTATATGAAGTGTCATTGGTGCGTCCACCGTACCTCCATTACATCGTTCTCATTTCGTTATTGTTGTCACTATCGGTCCTTACACATAATAAATATTACTGGGTTTCTGTGCACTAAATTTCATAATTATGTACGCGTCCATAATTAGACAATTCCTTGCATAATTCACACAGTCTATTTTATAATGTGTAGGGGAAAACCAAATGAACAATCCTGTGATGAGTGTGATTAGACCGCCATAGAGTCCTTTTAATTAAATCAATAAATGATCTAAATAGACTATCAAGGAGTCTGTTCAGCTACATCACTAGATGTCGTTCTTTAACCAAATTGTGAAACAATCTTTTAGATTAGACCACTAAAAGGATCTCTTATGAATCATGAAATGGTACTATATAACCCAAGGGTCTTAACTACCACGTAGAAGCCCATAAGGATTTAAGGTAGTACCTTTTGAATATCCTACTATGAATCCCTCATATGAAGATATGAAAGATTCTATGAGGATTTGAAAATCGTACCACACAAGAACATAGAGGAGAACACATAAACACATATCACATAATCGCATAATCGTATACTCATATTATTGTTTAAATTGACCTTTAAATTTGTTATCTTTGGACACGGGTATTTAAAGCATACAAGGAGTCAAATCCTTAATTGCAGCAATTTGGATGAATCCATATGAATACCCTGCTTGTTGACTACATGGCCCAAAAACTGAACTTCTTTAAGCCAAAATTTCCTCTTGGAGGATTTAGCGAAAAGTTTGTTCATTCTTTAGGGGTTCCATTGTCAACGAAGGTGTTGATCGCGATCGGCTCAGGACATGAATAGATCAAGATGTCATTAATAACAATGACGAACTGATCCAAATAAGGCTTGCAGACTCTATTTATTAAGTCCTTGAAGATGGCTGGAGCATTTGTCAACCCAAAAGGCATGACTGTAAACTCGTAATGGCCATACTTCGTGCAGAAAGCCGTTTTGGGAATATCTTCTTCGAGAATACAAAGTTGATGATACCCAAAACGCAAATCGATCTTGGAAAAGCATGAAACGCTATGCAGTTGATCGGAGAAATCGTTGATTTAAGGTAGGGGGATATCGATTCTTGATGGTAAGCTTACTTAGGCTTACGTTAATCGATATATATTCGAAAAGATCCATTTTTCTTTTCACAAGGAGAACAAGAGTTTCCCCAAGGTGAAAAGTTCGGACGGATGAATCCTTTATCAGACAACTCTTGAAGCTGTTTTGATAATTCTTGCATCTCGAACGGTGCAAGACGATAAGATACTTTAGATTTAAAAGAAACAAGTGTTTGAGGTTCTTAGGGAGATCACAAGTGATCGTAAAAATGACAGAACCACACGAGTAGTTTTGTCTTTGTGTTGACATCATAAGGTTGGATCAAACATTCATACAATTGCATTAGTTAAAAATAAAACCACAAATTTTTATTTATATAACAACCGCATTGTCTTTAAATGTTACAAGATACCAACCAGAGGAAAAACAAAATACTAATTGTTCACTCCTTCATCATTGAGTGCCTCATTGATGTTAAACACTCGACCACGTGCTGGATTCATATTGACATTGACGTTCGCATTTGGGTGTGCGTTAGCATTTGCATTCACCAGTCTTGGGCAGTTGTGGCGGAAGTGACCAATCTCTCCGCAGTTGAAACATGACCCCAGTGGGAATCTCGCAGCATTCCCTTGAACCGGAGCTGGAACCTGAGCAGCCTGATTTTGTCCCAAACGACAAACATTGGCCAAATGCCCAAGTTTACCACACGTCGTGCATTGCCAGCAAGCTTGTTGTATCGCGTGATGACCGTTGCAGCGTGCACAATGAGGTGCGGTACCGGCATATGCTTTCTTTGCAGGTGGCTGAGCTGGTGGGTTCCGCGGATTCTGAGCAGTCTGTGCTGTAACAGCAAAGTTCTGACCACCCTTTCGCTTTCTTGATTTCTTTGACGTCTCACCTTCCTTTCCCTTCTTGTTTTGACCTTTCTTGCTATCCTCCTTGTCAGACCCCTGCTTCTTACCCTTGTCACCCTTTCTGTGTAACTTATTCTTCCGAATCTGCGACTCAGTCAATGTCGCAGCTAACTCGATCGCCTGACGGAGTGTGGCAGGGCTACTACCAGTAAGGATGTCTTGTACCGAGTCAGGTAGGCCGTCGATGTACCTTTCGATAGCCTTATCGAGTGGGGTAACCATTGTTGGGCAAAGTAGACTGAACTCCTCAAACCTATCAGTATACGCCCTGTGCTCACCACTATCTTGCTTCAACTCATCAAATTCCTTCTCCAAAGCTCGCTGCTCATGACGAGGACAAAATTCCCTCATCATAAGGGCCATAAGTTCAGCCCATGTCTGTGCTAGAGCAACTTCTGCACCACGATCCCTCATAATCCCGTTCCACCATGTGAGAGCCCTCTTCTGAAACACACTTGAAGAAAACTCAACCTTGCGATTGCCAGGACACTGCACGTGGCGGAAAGTATTCTCAATGCTCTCGAACCATTGAAGAAGCCCAGTCGCTCCTTCAGAACCACTAAACTTGAGTGGTTTAGCCTGGTTAAAATCCTTGTATTTGCATAGAACATTGTTGTTGTTGTTGTTGGCTTGGTTCCATTGAGCAAAGAGGTTTGGGAATTGAGCAGCCATTTGCTGCGCAATGATTTTTGCCAATTTGGCAGTCTCTATCTGGCTTTCGCGTCGAGGAGGCATTCTGAAAGAGGAAACATGAAAGGAAACGAGAGAGAGAATTAGACAAAAAGAATGAGATGAAACAAATCTGATGAAAGCAAGGATAGTGGTCATTTGTTTGTTACTACAAAGCAACAAACGACACACAGTGACTGATCAAAGTAAATGGGTCAAAAATAATGTATCGCGAAGACATGCTCGCCTATAAGTGAACACTCATCCCAAGAATTCCCAGGTAAGCACAACTGGTCTCGCGTCTGATGAGATGTATACGAAGTGCTTGCCTAGACAGAAAACTCAGAATACAGGCATTCACCCTTCCAGTTTGCACGTGTTCACATTATTTAAAACCCAAAACTTTGCCGAGATTTTGAAAATTCAAAGGGGTTCAAAAACCATATAACAGAGGGTTCAAAACCTTACAATAGAGGGTTCAAAACCTTGTAATCAATCATCCTAGAACAGATGATTAGTTTTCAAAGCGGTTTTGAAATTTATGTTCTTGTTGTGGTCGTCGCCTAAGGATAGGTGACGGTATTGTTTTATGACTAAACGCAAGTAAACTCACGTTAGGGTCCTAGAAAGGTTATAGACTAGGTCAAAGCATTACTAATAACCTAATTCCCTATAACCATTGGCTCTGATACCATCTTTTCTGTCACACCCCGACCACGTAGGACAACCAAACGTGGCGGAAACGTCGAGGAGTGTTGTAACAGAATTAATGTTTCATAACCATGGATACCAAAAAGTGTTTCGTTTTATTAAACATTGAATAATTACATCGTCTGGAAATCTAAATACACAAATTAAACATAATCTATCATTGTTATTGAGTCACTAAGGCCTTGTCCAGTCCTATGTGAGCATGCATCTTATCAATCGATATCATTCAACAATACCTGAAACATATGTGAAAACGAGGTCAGCAAAGAAATGCTGGCGAGTACATAGATTTTGTGAAAATAAGATTCATGACTTCTGTTTAAGAAAATGTTTAGTCATGAACCTTGTAATTTGCTTTGTCTGTAACACCTATGCCTCCATGGCCTTCAAAAAAATGCCAAACCAATGAAATATTGTATTTCATACTTGGGATTTGTAAAAATATGTGTATCATTCACACATATCAACTCTTGTTCGATTTCAAACTCTAAATCGCTTTCTGGAAGGTTATACGCGCACCGATGCGTAAATATAACCAGTTTAATGCAACGAACACTCCGGAATAGTGAAATAGGCTTAACATACCTTAAATAGCCTTTACATAACTTAGAAATAAGTTTTGAAGGCTTTGGTATGGCAAAAACAAGCTAATTCGCTTACAGGGACTAAACTTGACAAACTGCGAAAGTATGTCAATTTGAACTGTAACGAACATTCCGGAACATGACCATAAGTTAAACACACCTTAAATATCCTTTATATAGCTTAGAAATAGGCTTTGAGGGGTTCGGTGTGCTAAAATAAACTTTTGGGTCATTCAGGGACTAAAAGTGTCAAAAAGTGCACAAGTTTGCACTTTCGCGCATAACTTACGTTCTGAATACATCCGGACATCCAAAAATTTATGTAAGCATGACTATATTATGCTTTAGTGTTTGGCTTGCCAAAAATCCATTCGTCGCGTCATTTGGATCGTTTTTCGCGCTTATGCGAATTCCGTCGTAATTAAGCGAACATCGCGTTCGTACGGCCAAACGAACCGACATCTGAGATATTTTTGATCATGTTTTGAGTTCCCTATACTTTAACTTCATTTTAGAGCCTTGAAATGAGGTTAACGGGGTTCAAACGCATCGAAAAAGGCCTTAAAACACAACAGGGACCAAAACTGTCAATTTTGAAACATTTCTGAAACAGGGGGGCAGTGGCGTAGCGAGAGCCCTAAGGCCCTTACCAGTCGCGCTACACGACTGCCTAACCAGACCAGATTAAGTGTATCAAACAGCAGATTACAGCTGTTTAATCCTCCACCACACATTCCAAAATGTCTAGTCAGCTGATAAGGATCAATTTCTAGCTACCATAAGGTCCCGACACTTGTACGGATGCGATTAAGGCACGATATTCGACAAACGATCTCAACGGTGGACCGAAAACTATAAATACCCCATCACCCCATTGCTCAAATCACTAGAATTTTGATTTGAGAAACTCTAAGTTGAAACTATTGTTTCATACCTGAGATTTTTGAATCGAAATTAGCATTCGGGGACCCGTCGTAAGTATTCTTTCGTTCTTTTATTGCTTTTCGAGTCTTTTCGAGTCTGAAAGTTAAACTTTGTTTGACTTTCTGCGTTGACCAGTTTATGGTCAATGCGAAGTTCGTTTGAACTTCGCAACGTGAGTGTAATCACGTTGGTTATAGTCCCTTGGGACTATGCCTACTGATTACCACGTTGTCTAGGGTCGTAGGGTAAGCGATCTAATAAATCGCTTATACCTTCGAACCCGACCCATTTGGTCGATCATTAGGATCCGACCAAACACATTAGGTGACCATAGTAGGTAGGGAATAACCTTCCGAGGTTATACCCTATGGTTACATCGTTTGAGAAGTTGTATGATAGGTAGTTTATATGCCTTAGGTAAATTACCAGAATACCCTTTTCATGTATAATTGGTAATTAAGCATATGTAACCTAAACCTTTGTCATATAACTGATTATGTAACATGTTTAGGCATATAACACTTGTCATAGGACTAGTTAGACGGTCCGAACGCGTTTCACGCGCACGACGCGTTAAAGTAGCATAAGCTACCTTAATGGGTCGCGATGGGTCGAAAGCACTTAGGTTAGGTTTCATGTAGTATGTAGGCCTTGTTAAACCATATCATATGAGTTCCAATACTCATTTGGTTTACCAAGCCTCATCCTATCCGATCTCCCGATTTAAGTCCGGTTTATTTATATAGTTTTAGATTGCCGACTGATTCCGTGCTCCCTCTAGCTTTGTTTGGTTGTTGTTCAAGACCTCTAAGCATTCTCAGGCGAGTACATTATTCCCCTATTTTACTGCTTTCAATTGTTTTGGGGTGACTCATATGTGCTAAATGTTTTCGATGTTATAACGATGGTTTCAAAAACGATTAAGACGATTTATACAAAACTAATAACGATTTCGATAAAGTGAACAAACTTGTTGGTTGTATTTACATAACAAATGACATTCATTAGAAATGATCAAGCCGACCAGTATTAGGTTATGGTACCATAGGATCTGACAAATCCCGTTATTTACTACACCCGTAGTTATGTGTGGGTGTTGTGGGTAGCGACTGAATCTGTAATTGTTAATTTACTCTTTGGTAAGGGTTTATTAATGCGAGTTGTTAATCTATCCTTTGGTAAGGGTTTATTACTGCGAATTGTTAATCTATCCTTTGGTAAGGGTTTATTAATGCGAGTCAAGAAGGTTTGAATGTTATTAGCGAGACGACCATTTAAGTAGTTTCACGACCTAAAACGAAGATTTAACGATTGGGTAAACGATTGGCTTCAAAGCGATATACGATTGGTTTTTGGTTAAGTGTTTAGATAACGGGACGGGTGTAATGTGATGAAAGCAATGTGGATACGCCGCTGGTACTTCCTATATATAAGTGATTTCATCATATTACATACCGTAGCGTTATTTAGTTCACTTGGGTAAACAAATTTTCAAACGATGTCACATAAACGAGGTTTTCGATATGATATAACTATACGAGTTTTTAACAAGATTTATTAACGAGTTTCATTAACAATTTATTTTGAGATGTTTCACATTTTGCTTTACTAAAACAAATGTTTTTGGGTTACGAGTCATGGCTACGAGGTTTTATAAATTATAACCCGCTTGATTTGAGTTGGTTAATTAAGTTGCAATGTTATTCTCTTTTCAAAATAAGGTTTTTAATAAAGTATTGCAACATCTAAACTAGCCATGATTTCGACACTCCTACAAAACCAATGTATTCGCCAGCATTTCTTTGCTGACCTCGTTTTCACATGTGTTTTAGGTATTGTTGAAAGATATCGATTGATAGGATGCATGCTCACATAGGACTGGACAAGGCCTTAGTGACTCAATAACAATGATAGACTATGTTTAAATTGTGTATTTAGATTTCCAGACGATGTAATTATTCAAGGTTTAATAAAACGAAACACTTTTTGTATCCATGGTTATGAAACAATGATTCTGTTGCAACACGCCTCGATGTTTCCGCCGCGATTTGTTGTAATACGCGGTCGGGGTGTGACAGAAAAGTTGGTATCAGAGCCAATGGTTATAGGGAATTAGGTTATTAGTAATGCTTTGACCTAGTCTATAACCTTCTTAGGACCCTAACGCGAGTTTACTTGCGTTTAGTCATAAAACAATACCGTCACCTATCCTTAGGCGACGACCACAACAAGAACATAAATTTCAAAACCGCTTTGAAAACTAATCATCTGTTCTAGGATGATTGATTACTAGGTTTTGAACCCTCTATTGTAAGGTTTTGAACTCTCTATTATATGGTTTTGAACCCCTTTGAGTTTTCAAAACTTCGTCAAGGTTTTGGGTTTTAAATAATGTGAACACGTGCAAACTGGAAGGGTGAATGCCTGTATTCTGGGTTTTCTGTCTAGGCAAGCACTTCGTATACATCTCATCAGACGCGAGACCAGTTGTGCTTACCTGGGAATTCTTGGGATGAGTGTTCACTTATAGGCGAGCATGTCTTCGCGATACATTATTTTTGACCCATTTACTTTGATTAGTCACCGTCTCATTTGTTTGCCTTAGGTAACAAACAAATGATCGCAATTTTCATGCGTTATCATTCTGTTTTGATTGTCCAATAATCTTTCACCTGTTTCTCCCTATGCCTTTCTTTTTCTTCAAGAATGTCTCTTCATCACGATGACGCCCAGATATCTGAGCAAGCAGCCAAATTCGCTCAGCGAATAGGCGATGTAGTCCTGAAGACTGTTGAATTAGCTACTGCCATGTATCATCTCCAGGATGAAGCCACTCAAGAGTCACCAAGACAGGCAGGACCTAGTCAGGCGATAACACCATCAGCCAATAAATCAATCGAGGAATCAAAGACCATGGATGAACGATCCCCTAAGAAGTCAAAGAAGCGAAAGGCATCTCAGAACTTCGCCATGATCGCTCATGATTCCCTCGAAAATTTTAAGTACTCGTTTCACTCTAAGAAACAAAGTACAGAAAATTAAGTGACATTATGAGTAATCGTGCTTTTCGCACATCTGTGCCTTTAAATCCTTGGTTAGATAACTAAGGGTATTTTCAAATCTCATACCCATTACGCTTTGATTTTTCAACATACACAGTACAAGTATTTCAAAAACATTGGCTATACTTTCAAAAACAACGTTCATAATTTCAAAATGTTTCATATAGTCTGAACACAATATTAACACAATACATTTTCTGATCAAGTGCATGATTTCGAAAAGCATCATTCATGTCTTTCAAAAACCTTATACATAATTTCAAAATTCATCTCGCATGATTTTAAAACATTTTTGTAAATATATCTACCTAATACACCTACTTTATGATTTCAAAAAGTATTATATATAAGGTTTCAAAAACGTTAAACACATTTTTCTTAAAAGAACCCCATGCATAGTTTACAAAAATATTTTCCTCATACATTGACTTAACCTTCAAAATTCTGCTTCATATGTCGCCTTGACATATCAAGCATCTCAACTTCATAAGCATTTTACATCATGTTTTGACCTAAGCACATCCAGTGCAAGGTTTCAAAACATCTTCAACTTCTAAAATTCATATGGGATCTTTTTATCTTCACAATTAGATCCTTGTGGATGATTATCATTCAAATCAGAGTCCTTAATTGGATTCCTTATGTACCTTAATTCGAACACTTCGGTTCCTAATAATCGAAATCGAATTTTCTTTTTGAATCTTTCTATCTTTTTAGTTGGATTCTTGATAACGTTTAAAGTACCAAATGAAATCCACGGAATGGATTCCTAGTGTGCTTTAAATGCATGTACGCAATTTACAAGACAAATTAACGAACAATTTTGTGGTTATGTGATATGTGTTTATGTGTTCTCCTCTATGATTTTGTGTGATTCGATTTTCAAACCCTCATAGAATCTTTCATGTTTTCATATGAGGGATTCATAGTAGGATATTCAAAAGGTACTACCTTAAATCCTTATGGGCTTCTACCTGGTAGTTAAGACCCTTGGGTTATATAGTACCACTCCATGATGCATAAGAGACCCTCTTAGTGGTCTAGTCAAAAAGATTGATTCACAATTTGGTTAAAGAACGACATCTAGTGATGTAGCTGAACAGACTCCTTGATAGTCTATTTAGATCATTTATTGATTTAATTTAAAGGACTCTATGGCGGTCTAGTCACGCTCATCACAGGTTCATTCATTTGGTTTTACCCTACACATTATAAAATAGACTGTGTGAACTGTGCAAGGAATTGTCTAATTATGGACGCGTACATAATTATGAAATTTAGTGCACAGAAACCCAGTAAGATTTATTATGTGTAAGAACCGATAGTGACAACAATAACAAAATGAGAACGATGTAATGGAGGTACGGTGGACGCACCAATGAAGCTTCATATACTTGTATATAAGTATCCCTCTTACATTGCAATCATGATGTTATTGAAGATTACTAGAAGTTCAGAACCCTAACCAATGTTGTTCGATCTTTTCAACTTCATGTTTTCAAGCTCTCACAAGTTTCCTCAAAATAAATTTCGGGACGAAATTTCCTAAAGTAGGGGAGACTGTAACACCTGTGCCTCCACGGCCATCAAACAAATTCCAAACCAATGAAATATTGTATTTCATACTTGGGATTTGTAAAAATATGTGTATCATTCACACATATCAACTCTTGTTCGATTTCAAACTCTAAATCGCTTTCTGGAAGGTTATACGCGCACCGATGCGTAAATATAACCAGTTTAATGCAACGAACACTCCGGAATAGTGAAATAGGCTTAACATACCTTAAATAACCTTTACATAACTTAGAAATAAGTTTTGAAGGCTTTGGTATGGCAAAAACAAGCTAATTCGCTTACAGGGACTAAACTTGACAAACTGCGAAAGTATGTCAATTTGAACTGTAACGAACATTCTGGAACATGACCATAAGTTAAACACACCTTAAATATCCTTTATATAGCTTAGAAATAGGCTTTGAGGGGTTCGGTGTGCTAAAATAAACTTTTGGGTCATTCAGGGACTAAAAGTGTCAAAAAGTGCACAAGTTTGCACTTTCGCGCATAACTTACGTTCTGAATACATCCGGACATCCAAAAATTTATGTAAGCATGACTATATTATGCTTTAGTGTTTGGCTTGCCAAAAATCCATTCGTCGCGTCATTTGGAAAGTTTTTCGCGCTTATGCGCATTCCGTCGTAATTAAGCGAACATCGCGTTCGTACGGCCAAACGAACCGACATCTGAGATATTTTTGATCATGTTTTGAGTTCCCTATACATAACTTCATTTTAGAGCCTTGAAATGAGGTTAACGGGGTTCAAACGCATCGAAAAAGGCCTTAAAACACAACAGGGACCAAAACTGTCAATTTTGAAACATTTCTGAAACAGGGGGGCAGTGGCGTAGCGCGAGCCCTAAGGCCCTTACCAGCCGCGCTACGCGACTGCCTAACCAGACCAGATTAAGTGTATCAAACATCAGATTACAGCTGTTTAATCCTCCACCACACATTCCCAATTGTCTAGTCAGCTGATAAGGATCAATTTCTAGCTACCATAAGGTCCCGACACTTATACGGATGCGATTAAGGCACGATATTCGACAAACGATCTCAACGGTGGACCGAAAACTATAAATACCCCATCACCCCATTGCTCAAATCACTAGAATTTTGATTTGAGAAACTCTAAGTTGAAACTATTGTTTCATACCTGAGATTTTTGAATCGAAATTAGCATTCGGGGACCCTTCGTAAGTATTCTTTCGTTCTTTTATTGCTTTTCGAGTCTTTTCGAGTCTGAAAGTCAAACTTTGTTTGACTTTCTGCGTTGACCAGTTTATGGTCAATGCGAAGTTCGTTTGAACTTCGCAACGTGAGTGTAATCACGTTGGTTATAGTCCCTTGGGACTATGCCTACTGATTACCACGTTGTCTAGGGTCGTAGGGTAAGCGATCCAATAAATCGCTTATACCTTCGAACCCGACCCATTTGGTCGATCATTAGGATCCGACCAAACACATTAGGTGACCATAGTAGGTAGGGAATAACCTTCCGAGGTTATACCCTATGGTCACATCGTTTGAAAAGTTGTATGATAGGTAGTTTATATGCCTTAGGTAAATTACCAGAATACCCTTTTCATGTATAATTGGTAATTAAGCATATGTAACCTAAACCTTTGTCATATAACTGATTATGTAACATGTTTAGGCATATAACACTTGTCATAGGACTAGTTAGACGGTCCGAACGCGTTTCACGCGCACGACGCGTTAAAGTAGCATAAGCTACCTTAATGGGTCGCGATGGGTCGAAAGCACTTAGGTTAGGTTTCATGTAGTATGTAGGCCTTGTTAAACCATATCATATGAGTTCCAATACTCATTTGGTTTACCAAGCCTCATCCTATCCGATCTCCCGATTTAAGTCCGGTTGATTTATATAGTTTTAGATTGCCGACTGATTCCGTGCTCCCTCTAGCTTTGTTTGGTTGTTGTTCAAGACCTCTAAGCATTCTCAGGCGAGTACATTATTCCCCTATTTTACTGCTTTCAATTGTTTTGGGGTGACTCATATGTGCTAAATGTTTTCGATGTTATAACGATGGTTTCAAAAACGATTAAGACGATTTATACAAAACTAATAACGATTTCGATAAAGTGAACAAACTTGTTGGTTGTATTTACATAACAAATGACATTCATTAGAAATGATCAAGCCGACCAGTATTAGGTTATGGTACCATAGGATCTGACAAATCCCGTTATTTACTACACCAGTAGTTATGTGTGGGTGTTGTGGGTAGCGACTGAATCTGTAATTGTTAATTTACTCTTTGGTAAGGGTTTATTAATGCGAGTTGTTAATCTATCCTTTGGTAAGGGTTTATTAATGCGAATTGTTAATCTGTCCTTTGGTAAGGGTTTATTAATGCGAGTCAAGAAGGTTTGAATGTTATTAGCGAGACGACCATTTAAGTAGTTTCACGACCTAAAACGAAGATTTAACGATTGGGTAAACGATTGGCTTCAAAGCGATATACGATTGGTTTTTGGTTAAGTGTTTAGATAACGGGACGGGTGTAATGTGATGAAAGCAATGTGGATACGCCGCTGGTACTTCCTATATATAAGTGATTTCATCATATTACATACCGTAGCGTTATTTAGTTCACTTGGGTAAGCAAATTTTCAAACGATGTCACACAAACGAGGTTTTCGATATGATATAACTATACGAGTTTTTAACAAGATTTATTAACGAGTTTCATTAACAATTTATTTTGAGATGTTTCACATTTTGATTTACTAAAACAAATGTTTTTGGGTTACGAGTCATGGCTACGAGGTTTTATATATTATAACCCGCTTGATTTGAGTTGGTTAATTAAGTTGCAATGTTATACTCTTTTCAAAACAAGGTTTTTAATAAAGTATTGCAACATCTAAACTAGCCATGATTTCGACACTCCTACAAAACCAATGTATTCGCCAGCATTTTTTGCTGACCTCGTTTTCACATGTGTTTCAGGTATTGTTGAAAGATATCGATTGATAGGATGCATGCTCACATAGGACTGGACAAGGCCTTAGTGACTCAATAACAATGATAGACTATGTTTAAATTGTGTATTTAGATTTCCAGACGATGTAATTATTCAAGGTTTAATAAAACGAAACACTTTTTGTATCCATGGTTATGAAACAATGATTCTGTTGCAACACGCCTCGATGTTTCCGCCGCGATTTGTTGTAATACGCGGTCGGGGTGTGACATTGTCTTTGTAAATCATTTGAAAAATAATAAGTTCAGGTGATATGTATAAATAAGAGAATAATGCATGATTAAATGAATAACCTTGTAAAATGAGTTTGTATAAGATAAGTTGTTTGTAAATAAATGTCTTGTGAAAAGTATGTTACTTGTATAAAATGTTCTATGTCTCAAACTGAAATGATTCAAATAACGCTACAATATGTAATACCATACAAACACTTATATATAGGAAGTGCCAGCGGCGTATCCACCATGCTTGTATCATATTACACACGCACCGTTACTCAAATCACTTACCCAAACAAACCACCAATGTAAGATGTCCATGTTTAAACAAATTGTCAAATGTATTGAATAATATACCAAAATGTTTATGTTAAGATGTAAATCATGTCATGTATAATCAATGTCAAAAGTGTTTGTGTCAAATGTAAACCATGTAATGTGTAACCAAAATGATATGTATGGCTAGTGAAATGCATCAACTAAACCATAGGAGGAACGCACAAAACAAAGTATTGAAGTAAAACTTGGTTTAAATCAATACTATGTTTCGTGGAAATGCATGATCAAATGTAAATCATGTCCAAATGTTTACCCAATCGTTAAACCTCTTTGTGAAATCGTTCCAATCGTTCTTGTTGTTTTACTCATTCAAATCGTTCTTGTTTTAATTGTGAAAGTACTTAATGGTCGATTCTCTAATAACATTCAAACCTTCTTGACGCGTTCATCGTTCCAACTCGCTCTCGCTCTCGTTCTTAACAAACCCTTACCAAAGGGTAAATTAATAATTACAGATTCAGTCGTTACCCAAAATACCCACACTTAACCATGGGTATAGAAAATAACGGGATTTGTCAGATCCTATGGTACCATAACCTAATACTGGTCGGCTTGATCATTGCTAATGAATGTCATTGGTTATGTAACTACAACCAACAAGTTTGTTCACTTTATTGAAATCGTTCTTGAAATTATTGTAATTGTTTTTGAAACTATTGTTATCGTTCTTGAAACTATTGTTATCGTTCTTGATACTACATTGTAATTGTTTTTGAAACCATTGTAATCGTTCTTGAAATCATTGTTAAGATATTTAGCACATATGAGTCACCCCAAAACAGTTGAAAACAGTAAAAGAGGGGAATAATGTACTCGCCTGAGAATGCTTAGAGGTCTTGAACAACAACCAAACAAAGCTAGAGGGAGCACGGAAATCAGTCGGCAATCCAAAACTATATAAATAAACCGGACTTAAATCGGGAGATCGGATAGGATGAGGCTTGGTAAACCAAATGAGTGTTGGAACTCATATGATATGGTTTAACAAGACCTACATACTACATTGAGACTAACCTAATTGCTTTCGACCCATCGCGACCCATTAAGGTAACATATGCTACTTTAACGCGTCGTGCGCGTGAAACGCGTTCGGACCGTCTAACTAGTCCTATGACAAGTGTTATATGCCTAAACATGTTACATAATCAGTTATGTGACAAAAGTTTAGGTTACATATGCTTAATTACCAATTATACATGAAAAGGGTATTCTGGTAATTTACCTAAGGCATATAAACTACCTATCATACAACTACTTAAACGAAGCGACCATAGGGTATAACCTCGGAAGGTTATTCCCTACCTACTATGGTCACCTAATGTATTTGGTCGGATCCTAATGATCGACCAAATGGGTCGGGTTCGAGGTATAAGCGATTTATTAGATCGCTTACCCTACGACCCTAGACAACGTGGTAATCAGTAGGCATAGTCCCAAGGGACTATAACCAAGGTGATTACACTCACGTTGCGAAGTTCCTACTAACTTCGCATTGACCATAAGCTGGTCAACGCTGAAAGTCAAACAAAGTTTGACTTTCGGACTCGAAAAGCAATAAAATAAGGAAAAGAACGAAAGAATACTTACGAAGGGTCCCCGAATGCTAACTTCGATTCAAAAATCTCAGGTATGAAACAATAGTTTCAACTTAGAGTTTCTCAAATCAAAGTTCTTGTGATTTTGAAGCATGGGGGTGGGGTATTTATAGTAAAAGGTCCACCGTTAAGATCGTTTCGTGGAAAACGTGCCTTAATCCCACCCGTACAAGTGTCGGAACCTTATGGTGACTAAAATTTGATCCTTATCAGCTGACTAGACAATTGAGAATGTGTGGGTGTGGTTAAAACAGCTGCAATCTGCTGTTAAAAACACTGCATCTGGTCAGAAGGGGCCTCGCGTGACGCTAAGACCCCTCGCGTCACGCCTAGGCCTACTTTTGGCAGAATTTGCAGATTTGGTCCCTGCACATTGTTTCGTTGCGTAACGTCACTTCTAAGGACCGTCAAGCCAACTTTAAGGACCTAAAATGATGCCTAAACATTGTGGACATGAAACATGCTCAAAAATATGCCGGGTGTTGGTTCGTTTGGTCGTACGAACGCGATGTTCGCTTAATTACGACGGAATGCGCATATGCGCGAAAAACGATCTAAAAGACGCGACAAATGGATTTTTGGCAAGCCAAACACTAAAGCATATTATAGTCATGCTTACATAAATTTTTGGATGTCCGGATGTATTCAGAACGTAAGTTATGCGCGAAAGTGCAAACTTGTGCACTTTTTGACACTTTTAGTCCCTGAATGACCCAAAAGTTTATTTTAGCATACCGATCCCCTCAAAGCCTATTTATAAGCTATGTAAAGGATATTTATGGTATGTTTAACTTATGGTCATGTTCCGGAATGTTTGTTACAGTTCAAATTGGCATACTTTCGCAGTTTGTTAAGTTTAGTCCCTGTAAGCGGATTAACTTGTTTTTGCCATACCAAAGCCTTCAAAACTTATTTCTAAGTTATGTAAAGGTTATTTAAGGTATGTTAAGCCTATTTCACTATTCCGGAGTGTTTGTTGCATTAAACTGGTTATATTTACGCATCGGTGCGCGTATAACCTTCCAGAAAGCGATTTAGAGTTTGGAATTGGACAGAAATTGATATGTGTAAATGATACACATATTTTTTTACAAATCCCAAGTATGAAATATAATATTTCATTGGTTCGGTATTTGTTTGATGGCCGTGGAGGCACAGGTGTTACAGTTAGCTAGACGATACGGACTATATATTAACCATGCAGGGGCGACCGGTCACGACGGGGTTGTCAACCCGATAGATCAACCAACAATTCATCGCGTGCAATACTTAAATGATTAAACGACATCAAGGGCGCAGGGTCCTCTTTGAGAACAATATGATGTCTACCTCACGTACAATATATATATCCTACTAATATGACAATTTAATACACGTAATTGTACGAATCCACTGAATCTCCATTACTCGAGACCCAGGCCGGCATCCGTCCCAACTTTCAATATTCATTCATCAAAAATGTTTTTACTTCGAAACGTATTACTTATCAAATTTTATATATTTTCAACAAAAATATATATTTTATATTAAAAGGTATATTTTATTTCAAAAACATTATTAAACCCTTTTATTGGCATGTTCTACCCCCAAAATATATACAAAGCAGTAAAAAGAGGGGTTTAGTGACACTCACCTTTGGGTGCGTATTTTAATAGCGCAATCCCAGAGATTGATTTTCTACACGTCCTAATATAGGAATGATTCTAAATCAATATACATAACACAAAATCCTAGGTTTCTCCGTTTCTTAGAATTATCACATAACTTTGAGATTATCTCGAAAAGTTGTTATTTTTGATTATGTTGGCACGTTAATATATATATGACTCCATATATATATATATATATATATATATATTTTATGATTTTTCAACTTGAACGATCTTATTGGTGACGATTATTGTGTAAATCCATTAACTCTCCCGTTTATACGCAATATATCTACAGTTTGCGCGTAGTAATATATATACATAAACGTTCATATAATTTAACAGCGAGACACGCGAAATCTTGTTAACTTATCTATTTTGTCATTTTTAAAGCAGATATTCATAAAACATCTCATAAGTATCAAATTTTATGCTCGACAAACAAGTTACACATTTAACGCGATTTTCACCGTTTCTACCGCACAAAACGTATAAGCATACATGCGTAAGCTAGATTTCTAACATCATGTTAAAAACTTAACATATTTTCATATTCTTATATTTAAATCACATAACACATTTTGCCACATAAAGTTTACCCAAAATTTTACTCACACTAGTGTTCATTGAAAAATGTGTATTTTAGTGATTCGGTAACGTTTTCGGGCGTCGGGGGTCACGTATGACCAACCAAACACCAAGTAAACTTAAAATTAGTTAAAATACTTATTTTTAAACTAAAAACATCAGTTTATTTACTGATATAAATCAGTTTTACAAAAATCACTCGAAAAGCCGATTTTTGACCATTTTAACGCATAGTTTTGCGTTAAAGGTTACTATAACCATCCTAACTCGAAACGACTTGATATTTTAACACAATACATGTTATTTACTGATTAAAATAGTGGTTATAATCAGATTAGTGAAGTTTTTGTTTAAGTCACATAAATCATGCGATTTCACGTATTTTACAACCTTTAGTGCACTAAGTACAACATGCAAAGCTAGCAACATTATGGCAAAGTTATATGTCACTAAACACTTTAAAATGACTTTATTTTAGTGTTTATAATCTGTCCAAAACTGATTTTTATTAAATCATACTCAAATCACCTTTTTATAAACATTTATCTCCATGCATGATCTAGTTAGTGCATCTAGTATACCCATATCATAATATCTTCATCCAACATGACCTTAAATGCATCAAAGACCATATTTATGTCATGTTCTTCTAAATCAAAACATATTCATTTCATTATCATTAAATCATTTTCACATAAATGCAAACATTCCTTCTTTTATTTACATATGACAAAACTTTGTGTATGCATTTATATATACATATACGACACACACACATATACAAACATGTATAAACTTCCAAAACTTTACTTTTTAACACATCTATTTCAAATCATGGAAACCTTTTTGAGAACATTCTTTTATGACACCTTTACAACACATGCATGTAACCATCTTTCATAATCAAGTCAAGTAAGAATCATTTAACAAAATCAAAACACAACTAGATAACACACACTCATAAACTTTCGGCCATACATACACACATATACACACTCACTTTTCTTTGATTTAAATCTCATTCTTTGTTAAATACAAGTTTTGTGATTTATTCCAAGTTCAAGAGAAACCATCTAACATCTCCATCATCACTAAAATCAAGAACATGATTTAAAAACAAGTTTATACCTTCAAGATTTTTAGATGGTTTTTTGAGAATAGATGATAATATGAAGGTTGTTCTTGCTTGAAATCACTTCCAAACACCCATTTTAGCTTGAATTCATCTTGGAAAGCTCTTGATTCTTTATGGAAATGGTTTTAAAATTTTGAATGTGTGTGTTAGAGGGTTGTTCGGCCAAGATGTACAAGAGAGAGAGAGAGTGAGAATGAAATGGTGACGGGTTTCTTGGGTTTTTGAAAGATTATGGAAGCTTTTGGGGGGATTAATCATCACCTTGGGCTTCCCCATGTCCACACATGTCATGAGAGAGGAGAGAGAACCTTCTAATCAGCCGCCACCTCTCATATATATACACACTACACACATACACACATACACACATATATACACACACATATATGTAATATAGTGTAAAAACAGGTATTTTACTAGATACCGGGTATGTTATCTGGCGTTTTAATCTCGTTTTAGTGCGTTTTGAATTATTTTTATCATTCTATAAAAATAATCACTCAAAATTATTACTGAAATAATTACCAGTTGCCTTGACTGGCTGCGTTGACAGTATTTTGTTTAATTCGCGCAGTATCGCGCAGTACACGCTCAAACTCGAAAAATATAGTTTCTTAGCGTTTTAAATTATTTTTCCACACGGATATGATTAAAATTATTATTCTAATCATAACAGATTATTTTTAGGATTTTAACACTGATCGGGTGGTCACCGACGTTCGTTTCGGATTTTAACCGTTACGCGATAAGCGTTTATCTTACCGTCGCCAACATAATTTTTATTAAAATTTAATTTTACCAACACATTAAATTTCACATATAAACATCATAACTAGTCAATTACAACCCTGTTACCTCTTCACAACACGTGTTACAATTGTACGGTACGGCCTGAAAAGCCGGGTGTCACAGTCTCCCCCAGCTTAGGAAATTTCGTCCCCGAAATTTTTACTCTACATGTTTTACTTTCGCACTAAGCAAGAATAACAAAAACGGATATAATGAATATAGTCTTATAGTTTCTGCGAGAAACTGGAATTCTTACGAACAATCTTTGTAGACCTCTATTACATACATCCTCGATTCCTAAACTCACGTCTCAACGCTCTCCACCCCTCTCCAGGGTCCAACATTCACACACTCTTAATCAAGAAGATTCAAGTCAAAGTTCAACCATTTCGAGTTTATCATACGTATATTTACATATACATTACTCTAAACCTGAAGTAGTCCGAGTTCACACACGATTAATTCAACCTGAGATGGGCTCTCAAAAGAATCAAATCTCATAAACTCGTTTTCTCTCTTTCTTGCATTCATTTCAGGTATCCACCGGTTACATAAAACCTATTAATCACAGATACTACTAGAATGCTGAAACCGCCTCTCCGGTTAGTAACATAACTCTTCTAGCTATACGCACTGCTTCTACGATGCTTCGATAAACCTCCTTTATCTTCCTAATAAATCTCTACAAAGAGCAGAATCAGTATATTATCCATTATATACTTCTTCAACTGCATCCCAACTAGTACATCATGTATACCACTCAATTCTGATGGTAGCTTGAGCCTATAAGCAATTGATCCAACTCAAGATGGGCTCTTGAAAGGACCAAGTCAATGTGGCTCAGCTTTTCTTTCCTCTGCTAAACCTAATAGCATCTCTCTCAAGATAACTCCTTTATCAGAACCAAATCTTCAATCCAGATTCGCAATAGTTTCCTTCAATTGTCCATGTAATTCTTCTGTTGATCAATTGGCGACCTTTAACCTTCCTTCGATCTAGGCAATGTCACTGGTTTCCTAGATAAACTAAGGTCTGGTTAATTGTCCTTTGTCACGTTAGCCCCACGAAGTGACGATCAACGCTTCCATCCATGCAAAGCTTCTAACTGAGCAACCTAAATACTAGCGTGTTAATTATTGTTGTAAGATAACTCTGCCAAGGGCATGTGAGTATCTTAACTTCCTTCTAAATCCATCATACACGCTTTCCAATCTCAAGCTGATCTATAAGCATACCTTCATCATCCTTTCCAATTTCCATAGTTAACTTCAAACGTTACTCATGATTCTCTTTGGTTCATGCATAGACAAGCATGTCGTTAATGAATATTACCACAAATTTATTCAATTAGGGTTTCCATACCCTATTCATGAGATTTACGAATATAAATGTCGCATTAATTATATCAAAGGGCATGACTAATATCTCGTAATGGCCATATCACGTTTGAAAAACAGTCCCCAAATTTCTTTGTAGCAACCTTCAACTGATAATATCCCAGTCATAGATCGATCTTCGTGTTGCAGCTGAGTCCCGGTAGCTTGATTGAACAAATTGTGTCACACCCCTTTCTAAGGCAGAGCACGAGGTGTGATCATGAAAGGTTTTCATTGCATACGATTGGTAAACATACTACATGCTCATGAAAATAACTCCAAATGCCAATCACATTACGTAACTGAAAACATAGTTTAAGTGTTTACATCACAAGACAACATTTTGTCTGAAAAGTTTACAACTTTATTTAAAGATAAACAACATCCAAGAGCAAGAGTAAGACCGCGCGCACATCCACTTTAGTTACCTGAAATACATGTGAGTTTTTGGAAAATCGTCAACATAATGTTGGTGTGAATTCATGCAATTTCTGTATTGAACATTTGTATACTTTGTATGAAGACATGGTATGTAATTTGTATAAATCAAGTATTTCTGTATGTATCAAGATTGTTAATGGGTTGCAAGGCCATTAACATGTGACACGACATAGGAAGCATCCAAACTATAGGCATTTTTCTAGTTGTCGATTCATGACTGAGACACAAAAGCACTACTTGGTACTAGTTTTCACCTTTTGTTCTGCGGTCTAGGTATATTGTTGATTAATGGTGCTTCTGGTACCCTATTTGTGACACGATTTCAAGTATCATTCCTTGGTTCCTGTATCCATCATACCATAACACATGTATTTTTTCCCAAGTTTAAAAAGTATGTAAAAGTTTAAAAGTGAGGACATAATCTCACTTTTGTGTAAACATTTTGTAACATGTACTTCACCCTCGAAGTTATAAAACTGAAAACAGTTAAAAGAAAAGGGGGAGCATGAACTCACAACTTTGCGTTTCTTGCGCCGTAAACTTCACCGGGTTTGCTTATATAGCGTCATGACCTATATGTGTTTTATTATCGTTAGTCACTAGACTTGTATCGCACAAGTACAAGTCACCATCTTTTATGTATTTGTTCTTTGTTGTTAAAAATAACTTGTATTTTTAACTATGTATCTTACTTATATTATTTTCTCAAAAATAAATATATGTATCTTGTATTTTTCACCCGAGCTATGTATTTTCGTCCAAAACTTCATTTTAGTTCGTAAATCATCTAAGTTACATAATCTATTAAGAAATATATTTTCATAAATTTATTTTCTTGTATTTGTCTAAGCATGTTGTATGTGTATTTTTGTATTTGTACTCCTTAGGAGTGTTTAGTGTATTTTCAAGTCCTAATACACTATTACATATAATACATACTACATACACTTAGCACAAAATTTGGTGATCAATAAATATATATTTTTCTAGAAAATATACATACTTAATATCAATTTTTATCTTGAAGAAATCATCATTTCTTAACTTGGAGTTTACATAAAAATTAGGGAAACCTTGGTAAATATTTTTAGGGAATAAGTTTCACCAAAACTTATATTTTTCTAAGTGTCAAAATTCTATAGAAATTTTGATATAGTTTCCCCTAAAATGGAGGTTTCCCATGTTTTTAAAACATGTGTTTATTTTCTTTTAAAATCATCACACCAATCAACAACTCATTTAACACTTACCGAGTGTCAAAATCAAGTAAATTACACTACTTCATGAACTTGAAGTTTTGTAAAAATTTGTAGTAACTTGCCATGTTATTTAGTAGGTTTAGTTACCCTTAAAAACATGGTTATTTGTTTGTAAATCACATTCTTGAAAGATTTAGTCATTTACAACTTGTAAGATGATTTTTCTAAAAATATTTCTTTTGTATTTTTCTTATTATAATCATGTTCATAGTCTTGTTTAAACACTAAAAAATATGATTAGTTTACTTAGAAATCATGTCTTGTAAATCTTATAAATAAACTTGGTTTCTTGGGAAAATTATTTTTATAATCATCTATTTACAAGATTTGTATTTTGTTTATATCATTTTTACATATGAAAATCAATTTCATCGTTCAAGTTCATGAAGACATAAAGCATGAAGATCTTGGTCTTTCACAAGATCACCACTTTAACTTACTAGATCATGTGTTTAATCACAATCTAGTAGGTTTCTTATGATGTCTAACATCACTAACACAAATCATCATTCATCAAGAAGCAATTCATCATCATTTACATGTGTTCTTATGTATTTACGCTTATGTTAAAGTATCATGATCATGTTCTTTTGTGTTCTTGTGATTAACAATATTCATCATCTTTTAACCACCAAAATAGAAGTAAACAAGTGATAAGAAGCTTACAACTAGCACAAGGGCTAGAGAAGAACACAAGATGTTGAAGATGATAAATAGGTTGGTTAATAGCAAAAGAAGAAGGTTCTTCAAGATCCACAAGCTCTAAACCTCCTTAAACACCTTGTTGCACCTTAGGTTAAGCTTGGAATGGATGAACAATGGATGAAGATGGTGGTGGTGTGGGTGGTGGCTCATGGCCGTAGGTGGGGAGCAAGGGAGAAGGAGGTGGGTTGTGGTGATTTATGAAAGAGCTTATGCTATCTTATAGTACCCACAATATCTTCCACCATATCAAATGAGATCCTAAAAAAAATCTAAATGTATCCAAATGAATCTAAGCAAGATCAAGAGATATCTTGTAGGATCTTGGCAAGATTTTGGTGGGGTCACCCCATAGTGACCATCCACTATATTGAGGGGGGGGGGGCAAAGTGTAAATTCCAATCTCTAGTTACATAATTAAGTAAATTTTCAAGTATAAAGTTTAGGGACTTGATGTGTTATTATGTTATAAGGGGTGTTATGGTGTTCGGGGACCATAACTAGTTCAGAAACATTAAACCAATGCTTCTAGTAATATTTTGATGTTCCAGGTAATGTCCGGTTGTTCGGTTAAATACCAGTTCATTAATGTTCCAGGTAATATTTTGTGACCCTTTTAATTCCCAACACTTAGGAAGGTATTATGGAGAATAAAACGTGAATTCTGCATGATATTTATGTGTTAAAAAGCTGATTATAGCTGATTTTTGCAGAATTCTGCATTTAAAGAGCGTTTCGGGCGCTTTTTAGTGCATATTCTAGCTTCCAGAAAGTCTATATGTTAACCCTTGTATATACTCTTGGGTTTCAACGTATTTTTGACGTTGGACCTACACCTAGGCCCTAATTCTATTATGTGACTGCTTTCTTCAGAATTGTTGACACAATGTGTCTTACCGGTGAGTTTACTAGTATTTCTGACGCAACGCTATCATTAATGCATAAAGCAATTTCTTGTAGTATAAAACGTGCATGAATTCACAAGTATAGCATGTGATCAGACATTGTTGACATTTAAGCACATAATTTCAGTTATTAAGTATTAATTAAATTGTACGGAAATTACCGGTTTTGTGCCAGTTGTCACAGTCTCCCCCCGTTAAAAGAATTTCGTCCCGAAATTCAGGCTGATCTATCTCTCGCATGAGTTTTCTTGAATAGGTGGGGGTACTTTTCTTTAAACTGGTCTTCACGTTCCCATGTGTAGTCGGGTCCGTGCTTAGAGTTCCAATGTACTTTGACAAGTTTCACACTACTCCTTCGGGCCTTGTTGACCTTCCAGTCAGTAACCTCAATGGGTTGTTCTGTAAATCGGAAGGTGTCGTCAACATGCACTTCATCCGCAGGGATGATCACTGTTTCTTGGGTTGGACTCTTCTTGAGGTTGGATACATGAAACGTATCATGTACTCCGTTAAGTTCTTCCGGTAATTCCAATTTGTAAGCCACGGTACCAATTCTCCCACCTCAAATTCTAAGGGTTTTCATCTTTGATCAGTGTAGCTCTTTTTTCGATCTCGAGCCGCCTTAATGCGCTCTCGGATCTGTATGATATTGTCGGTTGTCTCTTGCACAAGTTCAGGACCAACCATACGTTTGTCTCCAGCGTCTGCCCAACATAATGGCGAGCGGCACTTGCGGCCATACAGAGCTTTGAACGGCGTGGCTTTTATGCTTGTATGATAACTGTTATTGTAGGAAAACTCAACTAAGGGTAGATGAGTATCCCAGCTGCCGCCTAGGTCCATAACACATGCACGAAGCATATCTTCTAGCGTTTATATGGTCCGTTTGCTCTGGCCGTTTGTTTGCGGATGGAAGGTCGTGCTTAGATCTAATTGGGATCCAAAGGCTTCCTGAAATGATTTCCAGATCCTCAATACAAAACGTCCATCTCTGTCTAAAATAATTGAGATAGGCACTCCATGACGTGCCATGATTTCTTTTAAGTACAACTCAGCAAGCTTTCCAGTGCTATCCTTCTCTCGGATCGGTAGGAAATGCGCAGATTTTGTTAATCGATCGACTATCACCCATATCATATCGTGCCCTCTAGGGGTCGTGGGTAATTCCGTTATGAAGTCCATCGAGATTTGCTCCCACTTCCACATGGGTATCTCTGGTTGTTGCAGTAGCCCGGACGGTTTTTGATATTCACCCTTAACCTTGGCACAGGTTAGGCACTTTCCAACATATATAGCAACATCACTTTTAAGCCTCGGCCACCAATAGTAATCCTTCAACTCTTGATACATTTTGTCCGATCCTAGATGGATCGAGTATCTCGACTTGTGAGCTTCATTAAGGATGACTTCTCGATTAGCGCCATAGAGCGGAACCCAAATACACCCCTTAATGTATAAGGTTCCCTCTTTGTTCGGCATCAAATTCTTCATCATACCTCGAAGGTATTCAGCTCTATGATTCTCCATCTTAAGGGCTTCTTGTTGTGCGTCACGAATGCGTTCAGTGAGGTTCGTTCGAATCGTCATTTCCAATGCTCGAACCATTAGGGTCTTAACCCTTTCTTTTCGGCTCAACGTGTCTGCTACAACGTTTGCCTTTCCAGGATGGTACTTAATCTCACAGTCATAATCGTTCAGCAGCTCGACCCAACGTTGTTGTCGCATGTTTAGTTCCTTCTGATCAAATATGTGTTGTAGGCTTTTGTGATCTGTGAAGATTGTACATGGAGTACCATATAAATAATGTCACCAGATCTTCAAAGCGAATACCACTGCACCTAACTCTAGGTCATGAGTGGTATAGTTTCTTTCATGCACCTTCAACTGTCTTGAAGCGTAAGCGATGACTTTCTGGCGTTGCATAAGCACGCAACCAAAACCTTGACACGAAGCGTTGCAGTATACCACGAAGTCTTCTGTGCCTTCGGGTAAGGATAGTATTGGTGCATCGCATAGCTTATTTTTGAGCAGTTGGAAGGCTTCTTCCTGCTTGTTACCCTAGTCGTATTTCTTGTCCTTCTGTGTAAGGGTAGTCAGCGGTTGAGCTATCTTGGAGAAATTCTCAATAAACAGTCGATAATAGCCCGCTAAGCCCAAAAATTGTCGAACTTCAGTTGGGGTTTTGGGAGCTTCCCAATTCTTTATGGCTTCTATCTTGGATGGGTCTACATGAATGCCCTTTTCATTCACGACGTGACCAAGGAACTGTACTTCGCGAATCCAGAATTCGCACTTTGAAAACTTTGCATAAAGTTTCTCTTTCTTCAGTAGTTCCAACCTTCTTATCTACAACATGCGCTAGGAAGGCAACACATCCTTTCCTTAAGCACTTCTGTGCCTTCATACAACTGATGATTCGCAGAGGTGCGTCTCGTTTTTCTCCATGTACGATGAGAGTTTCATTATTCGTCAGAGGGATGCGAATGATTTTCTCATGACAAACAACTTCAGCTTTGTTCTTGGACAACCAGTCCATTTCGAATACTACATCGAAGCTACCCAATTGAATAGGTAAGAGATCGATGTTAAATCTTTGCTCACCAAGTTCTATTGTACAACCCCTAACAACTTCGCCTGATTCAATGAGTTTACCATTGGCTAGTTCTATGGAATAAGGAATATCTAATCTACTAGATTCTATTCCAAGCATACGTTTAAATTCCACAGACATGAAGCTATAATCAGCACCAGTGTCAAATAGTATAGATGCAAAGTGATTGTTAACAAGAAACGTACCGGTGACCACATTAGGGTCATCGCGTGCGTTCCGTGCCCCAATCACGAATGCCCGAGCCTGAGCATTGTTACCCCTTGGGAAATCTTTTAAGAAATGATCCCTGCTTCCACAACCAAAGCATCCTTGGTTCTGCCCAGCTCCATTACCATTCCGGTTACCATTGCCATTGCCATTTCCATTTCCGTTCCTATTACCAGCACCGTTGCGGTTTCCGTTCCTATTTCCTTTTCCCCAACAATCCTTAGTATTGTGACCCAGTTTTCCACACTTGTCGTATTTTGGAATGCGAAAAACTCCTTCGTGATGACGCTTGCACTGGTTGCAGGTGGGCAGAGTGCCCAGGTACCTTTTGGTAGGAGCGTCATTCATGGTTGCAAGAGTTTTCGCCTCCTGAGGCCGGTTTGGGTCATGCTTCTTGTTGTTGGAACCCTTGTTGTTGCGTGTTGCTTGATTCAGGTTCACATGCTTCCTTTTCTTGTCACCGGACAACTCAGCATGCGTCTCGGTCTTCTTAGTAGGGTTCAGTGATAACTTCTTCATACGCACAACATCTTTAGTAAGGCTGACAGCCAAAGTTACAGCCTCAGTGATCGTTTGAGGTTTGGCCGAAGTTACCATGCTGTGAAATTCTGAGGCCAATCCCCAAATGTAGCGTTCAACGCGCTTAAATTCGGGAGTCTAGACAAGTCGTGGAACCTTCAGGTATAACCAGTAATGTCAGCACCTTCCATGGTCAAGTGCCAAAACTCAGTCTCCAACCTTTGGAGTTCAGCACCTGAGCAATAATTTTGTCTCATACGTTCCTTTAGTTCATCCCATGTCATGCCATACGCGGCATCATCACCCAGAGTCTGGACTTGCAAATTCCACCAAGTCAAAGCTTCATCAACAAACAACCCAGTAGCAAAAGTGACTTGCTGATCCGTGATACACTTACTCATACGGATAGTGGCATCAGTCTTCTCCGTCCAGCGTACAAAAGCCACTGCACCTCCAGTGCCATCGTAGTTTAGTGGCTTGCAGTCGAGAAACTGCTTAAAGGTGTAGCCTTGAGCTATGCTTCCTCCAGATGTATCTCCCTGCCCATTACGTCTAGCATTGCTTGGTCCTCCACTTTGTTCGGTGCGGTTCGCCTCGTATTGAGCGATAGCTGCGGAGATTCTTTCCTCTAGTAGGGCGTTCAGTTCTTCAGCGGTCCTCGGTAGAGGAGGAGGAGGAGGTTGATCGGAACCTTGATTGGTTACAGCTCTTCTAGGTGCCATGTTATGTCGGAACATAACACAACAGGGTTAGACATTTGTTTGATATCGTCATACGAGGCAGTAGTAGTATATATACGCAGACATATACCCACATAAATGACATCAAACAATCCACCATATAAATCAATTCATACAGCAACAAGCATGCATAAATAGATAAATAATGATGTGTCATTAGATATTCACCGATGTCTTTACACATATCAGGGCAACTTGTTACATCATTGTTTGCGAAGTAAACAAAATGCATAAGGGTTACATCTCCCCAAAGTACAAGTTTAATATATGTACAGGACAAAATATCTTACTTCACATTGGCGGTTCTTGTCTTTATACCTTAAATTTTTACTCCAACAGAGTATTTAGTAGGCTGGGGGAGGGGTGTTCATGTTTGACCTTCTCTTGTATTTGAAGGAATCTCTTATGATACGTGACAAGACTTGCTGTGGTTTCTGTGCACTGAATTCCATAATTATGTATGCATCCATAATTACGTAAGTCCTTGCACAGTCCGCACAGTTCATTTCATCCTCGTATCACTTCCTTCAGATAAGCCACTGTTTTCAGGTAAAGTCACAAGTACCTGAGATATTCTATTTCTAGTATATGTATATATCAATTATTACAGATAGTTGCAAGAAATTTCTAGTCAAAGACAAGTGCTACTCCAGTGCACCCTAAGTCTCGTAGTGTCTTTTCTTGACTCTTTGTAAACAGTTTCAGGTAGTGGATGTCGCGGAAAGTTTTGTGCAATGAAAACTCTTTGAAAAATTATTTTCGTGAAAGGATCCTAAAGATTGTAGACTAGACTCAAGAAGGAATCCTGGTTCACTAGAATCGCAGCTCTGATACCAATCTGTCACACCCCTTTCTAAGGCGGAAGCACGAGGTGTGATCATGAAAGGTTTTCATTGCAAATGCCAATAACATACTACATGCTCATGAACATAACTCCAAATGCCAATAACATTACGTAACTGAAAACATAGTTTAAGTGTTTACATCACAAGACAGCATTTTGTCTAAAAAGTTTACAACTTTATTTAAAGATAAACAACATCCAAGAGCAAGAGTAAGATCGCACGCATATCCACTTTAGTTACCCGAAATACATGTGAGTTTTTGGAAAATCGTCAACATAATGTTGGTGTGAATTCATTCAATTTCTGTTTTGAACATTTGTATACTAGGTATGAAGACATGGTATGTAATTTGTATAAATCAAGTATTTCTGTATGTATCAAGATTGTTAATGGGTTGCAAGGCCATTAACATGTGACACGACATATGAAGCATCCAAACCATAGGCATTTTTCTAGTTGTCGATTCACGACTGAGACACAAAAGCACTACTTGGTACTAGTTTTCCCCAAGAGTGTGGCTGTCCGAAAACCCAATAAATCTAACCTTTTGTTCTGCGGTCTAGGTATATTGTTGATTAATGGTGCTTCTGGTACCCTATTCGTGACACGATTTCAAGTATCATTCCTTAGTACCTATATCCATCATACCATAACACATGTATTTTCCCCAAGTTTAAAAAGTATGTAAAAGTTTAAAAGTGGGGACATAATCTCACTCACTACGTCAAAAAAGGCTTACGGCCACACACAAAAAAAAAGTGTGACCATACGCTGTAATAACTCTCATCAAAAGTCATATTTATTAAATTAATTTGACTAATAGGATACCCTAATTGAGACACCCAAGTAATTCTGCGCAAACCCTAATATTTTCAGAACAATCAGAATCAGGATCAGGGCCCCTAAAACTCAGGGGGGTATTTCCTAGTAACGATTATCCACATAAATAGCTGTCCAATTCGAATTTCAAGAAACTATCGACTCAGCAGGCCTAGTCCCACACGTGGCAACCATATAAAAATTTCATGACCCTTACGGACCGTAAGGGTTGAGTCTTACGGTCCGTAAGCTAAGCCAAATTCGTGTATAAATAGTGGACATTGGGACTTGCATTCTGGAACTGAAACGACGAACAAATTTCAAATATACGCCGAGTTATAGTCTGTTTACCACAATTAACACACACGATTCACTAATCGATGCCGCAATCAGGGTAATAACTCGATCGCTATTACGATTCATTGTCCGATCGATCAATATATCCAATGGATGTTTAAGTGCTGCCCACATTAGGGTAATGCTTTGTCATTAGTCGTTAATTCGATGGATGTTTAAGCATAGCACTTTGTCATTCGTTGTGAGGGTTTGATCTCGTGAGTTATCATAAATGTTGTATTAAGTTACTAACCGAATTGTGTGCCTGTTATTAAATTTAGGTTAAAAGGCTAATCAGTAGGCTAAACTCTGCTCAAATTAAATCTGCAATGTGAGTCATTCTCTTTTTATCAACTATTTTACAATACCTCAAATTATTTTCAAAAGTTATAATTACAGGGACTAAGTCGTGGATATCTTGAATCACTGGCTAGTGGGGTATTGTGCACATTACTAATTTTCTCCCAGTTAGGTTCATTGACCTACTAGGGATAATCATCACTATTTAGGTTTATTGACCTAATAGTGGTATGACCATCGTCACCATTGTGACAGAGCGCCAGATAAAAATAAGATAGAAGCCATTGTAATCGCTCTTATGTTGTAATTGATAACTATGCATCATTTTATGAAAATAGAATGATTCACTTAGTATTTCCCGCTGACAAAACCTTTTTCAAACATGTTTCAGGTGATCTGTTATGATCCAGGAAAAGTGCCGTGAAGCACTACAAGCTTAAGAAAGTGGCTCAGGATAAAATAAAGAAACATGTTTTGTAAAATAAAAGATTTCCTCGTGAAATCAAATGATTGTAAATTACCGGGGATTTATCCCGCGTTGTGAAATAAAATAATCGGGAGATATTTCTGTCCCGCGGCTCCTGAAACGGGTCAAACCGGGTCGGGGGCCGTGACAGAAAAAGGTGTTATCAGAGCCACTGATCGAGCCACTGATTAAGCCAATTAAGTATTTAGAAAATACTTAATTTGTATTAATTGCTATTTTATGATTATGTGTTTTATTATCTGACTAATTGTGTACAGTATGGGCAGATCTTTATATGCTAACCACTGTAGCAGTAAATACAAATCTTTAAATATTTTGATTCAAGTTTTAGCATCCTTATTAAATATAAACCAGAAACCTGATTCAGTAAATAAATAAATTTACAAATAAAACTTAGTGTGTTTTAATTTTCAGTTGTTTTGGTAGTTATCCAGTATGAAATAATATTTAAAAGTTTTTCTATAAAATTTTGTTATGATTTTTAACTTAGTAATTGTGTGTATTTTGTTAAACAGCATGAGTGACTTGTCTGACGCCCTTCAGAATTTAAATCTCTATCCAGTAAGAATAGAGGTTTCCAGAGATTTCAATAGGTATATACCAGACATAGAAGAACCTATAGAATTCAACGCTTTACCTCTCGAGAAACCCAAGCCTAAGAAAATGGAAATTGGGGAAAGCTCTAGACAAATTAAGGGGTTACCATCTTAGGAAGAGCTAGATTTTATAATGGCAAGCTATAATACTATTAAGCCTGGTAATGAAAATGTTTTTATTCATTCTCTTGAAAAACAACTACCAATAAACTTAGAACCAGCTATTCCAAACCCTTCAATCCACTCGCAAATAGACGAATGGTTGACTAATGAAATACAGTTACAAAACCATCCCTATAAGCTTTTTCCTCAGTTCAATCCAGAACCTTTACCAAATCCACCAATGAGTAACGAGAATATGGCCGAACTCCGCCACTTTGGCGAAGAACTAATGGATGCTGAGAATAGGATCCAAGAGATTGGGGGACAGATCTCCTGGAAATGATGAGAGGGAACGCCGTTGCGAGAATATCATCTGGCAAAGGATTATGGAACTGTGGTTGTGTAATAGTAATAGTAAAAATCAGTCTGTAAAATAACTACCAATAAAACTCTGTAAGATAATAGTGTGTATTGATGCATACTATTAAATATAAATGGAAATCGAGAAATCAATAGTTTTGGTTATATTGGTGTTATGAACTCTGTATAATTGTTTTGTGTAATTGTTATTTATTTGATACTAATAAAATATATATATATATATTAATTATCAGATGGAAAACGCTAATAATGAACCAGTTAATGAGGTTAATCAATCTGAGCAACAACCGGGGGATCAATATATGACTAGGCAGGATATAGAAAATATCGTTGCTCAAGGGATAGCCAACGCTATTCCAGCAATAGTTGCTCAAGGGATAGCCAATTCTATTCCGGCAATAGTCGCTGCTGTCCAGAAGCCTGCTGAACCTCAACAAATCATTCCCAGTAAACGTATTTCTGAAGATAACTTCAGTAATAGCATAAACGGGGGCAATGATCATGTTAATCATGATGAGGAACCACGGCAAGCTCCGCTCCCTAAGAAAATGAAAGCTGCAACGCCTGGTTGCACTTACAAAGAATTTCTTGCTTGTAAACCCACTGAGTTTGCAGGCAATGAAGGAGCGACTGCAGCATTGCGTTGGTTAGAGAAAACTGAGGCAGTAATTGCCATAAGTAAATGTGCTTAGGATGATCAGGTCATGTACGCGTCAAACCTTTTCAAAGAAGGGGCGCTAGAATGGTGGAATACGGTGTTACAAGCAAAAGGAAGAAGGATGGCGTATGCTATGAACTGGGAAGAATTTAAAAGCTTTGTAGAAAGAAAATTCTGTCCCGAGTATGAAAAGGAACAAATGACAAATAAGTTTCTAACCCACCGGATGGTGGATGTAGATTGTCGAGGGTATACTTCGACATTCTTCGAGTATGCTCGAGTGGTACCAACCCTGGCTTCGCCAGAGCCGGTACTTATTTCTCGTTATATTTGGGGATTGATTGCCGAAATCCGTAATATCGTTAAGGCTGCGAAACCTCGCACGATTGATGATGCGGTGGAGTTAGCCAATACTCTGACTGACGAACTAGTACGGACAAGAGAAGAAAATAGAAGGAAGGAAGTAGCCCAAAAGATTACCCAAGGATTCCGTCCGGGTAACCATAACAATTTCAAGAAAGGAGGGAATGGGCAATCTTCCACTAGTCCATTTTGTAATTCTTGCAAAAGAAAGCATTTTGGAAGATGCAAAGGATATTGCAATTTTTGCAAAATTCCGGGGCATCAAGAGGAAGACTGCAGGAGGAAGAAATTTTCAGTCTGCTACAACTGTGGAAAAGCTGGACATCTTAGGCCAGATTGTCCAAAACTGAACAAACCATCTGACAATAAAGCCAAACCTGCAGAAGGAGCAAAAAGGAATGTAAGAGCCTTCCAACTGACTGCTCAGGAAGTAGAGCTCATTCCAGATGTAATAGCCGGTACGTTCTTAGTTCACAACGTTTACACAAAAGTATTATTTAACTTTGGTGCAAACCAAAGTATTATAAATACTTCATTCTGCCAAACTCTTAACTTACCTTTAACCAGCATTAGGCAAATTTCTACAGTAGAAACGGCAGATGGGAATTCAGTTAAAATAAATAAGGTTCTGCAAAACGTAGAAATAGAACTTTTAAGTCATAAATTTTCTACAACCCTATTATCTATGAAATTAGTTGAATTCGATGTTGTGTTAGGAATGGATTGGTTAATAAACAACCATGCTCGAATTATCTGTGATAAGAATTCCATAGAAATGTGTGCACCCACTGGAGAAGTAATAATGATTACAGTAGATAAGCCATGTAAACTCATAAAGTTCATATCAGTAATGAAAGTTGCTAATTATGAACGAAAGCAAGGAATAGTATTTATGATTGGAGTAATCATTAATACTAAAGATAAAGAACTTAAGGAAATTTCTGTAGTTTCAGAATACCCAGAAGAATTACCAGGATTACCACCAGATAGGGAGATAGAGTTTAGGATTCATCTAATTCCTGGAACTATACCGATAGCCAAGGCACCTTATCGGTTAGCAACCACAAAAATATTAAAACTGAAAAAGCAATTAGATGAATTATTAAGTAAAGGTTTCATACAACCTAGTTTTTCCCTTGGGGAGCACCCGTGTCGTTTGTTAAGAAAAAGAATGGTTCAATGAGAATGTGTATCGATTATAGAGAATTAAATAAGGTTACAATTAAGAATCAATATCCATTACCTAGAATTGATGATCTATTCGATCAATTCCAGGGAGATAGATATTTTTCTAAGATCGACTTACGTTCCGGATATCATCAATTGAAAGAACAAGAGGAAGACATATCTAAAACTTCTTTCAGAACTAGTTATGGTTATTACGAGTTTACAGTCATGCCCTTCGGATTAACGAATGCACCTGCAGCATTCATGGACATGATAAATAGGATCTGTAAACCATATTTGGATAAATTTGTAATTGTCTTCATTGATGATATATTTATTTATCCCAAAAGTCAGGAAGAACATTGTCAGCACTTGCATGCACTCTTAACTTTGTTAAGAAAAGAGAAGCTTTACGTCAAATTCTCGAAGTGTAAATTTTGGCTGCCAGAAGTGCAATTTCTAGGTCATATGGTGAATCATGAAGGTATTCACGTAGATCCTGATAAGATAGCAGCAATTATCAAATAGAAGGTTCCGCAATCCGCAATGGAAATTAAGAGTTTTGTAGGTTTAACCGGATACTATAGATGGTTTATTAAGGATTTTTCCAAGATAACTATACCATTAACTAAGCTAATCTGTAAAACAATTAAGTTTGAATGGGAACCTAAACAAGAAGAAGCCTTTAGGATCTTAATGCATAAATTAACAAAATCCTAGCATTACCAGAAGGAACAGAAAATTTTAAAATATACAGTGATGCTTCAAAGCTAGGATTTGGATATATATTAATGCAACGCAAAAAGGTAATTGCGTATGCATCAAGGTAATTGAAAAAGAACGAAGAAACTATATCACTCATGAGTTAGAATTAGGAACCATAAATTTTTGCCCTTAAGATTTGGAGACATTATCTGTATGGAAGTAAGTTTACTGTCTATACGGATCATAAGAATTTAAGATATATATTTGGGCAAAAAGAATTAAACATGAGGCAAAGGAGATGGATGAAAATCCTAAGTGACTATGACTGTGATATTCAGTATCACAAAGGAAAGGCTGAAGACGGCTAGAGATCGTCAGAAGAGTTATACAGATAATAGACGAAAGCCGTTGGAGTTTCAAGTTGGAGACAAAATGCTATTGAAAGTATCTACTTAGGAGTTGTTAGATTCGGTAAGAAAGGAAAGCTAAGTCCAAGGTATGTGGGACCACTTGCAGTAATCCAACATATAGGACCAGTTGTTTATCGTTTACAACTACCAGGAAAGTTAGCTGGAGTACATGATGTATTTCATGTATCCAATCTCAAGAAAAGTCTACCAGACGAATCTTTGGTAGTACCTCTCCAAGATATAGAGGTAAACGAAAAATTTAAAATTTGTAGAGAAACTTCTTCAGATAGAAGATAGAAAGATCAAATTTCTCAAAACACAAACGATTAGTGTTAAATTCAAGTAAAGTGGGATTCAAAGATAAGACCCTAATACACTTGGGAACTGGAATTAGAAAATAAAGCGAAAGTATCCTCAATTATTCCAGTAAATCTCGAGGACGAGATTTTTATTAAGGTGGGGAGAATGTAACAACTCTCATCAAAAGTATATTTATTAAATTAATTTGACTAATAGGAAACCCTAATTGAGACACCCAAGTAATTCTGCGCAAACCCTAAAATTTTCAGAACAATCAGAATCAGGATCAGGGCCCCTAAAACTCAGGGGGGGTATTTCCTAGTAACGATTATCCACATAAATAGCTGTCCAATTCGAATTTCAAGAAACTATCGACTCAGCAGGCCTAGTCCCACACGTGGCAACCATATAAAAATTTCATGACCCTTACGGACCGTAAGGGTTGAGTCTTACGGTCCGTAAGCTAAGCCAAATTCGTGTATAAATAGTGGACATTGGGACTTGCATTCTAGAACTGAAACGACGAAAAAATTTCAAATATACGCCGAGTTATAGTCTGTTTACCACAATTAACACACACGATTCACTAATCGACGCCGCAATCAGGGTAATAACTCGATCGCTATTACGATTCATTGTCCGATCGATCAATATATCCAATGGATGTTTAAGTGCTGCCCACATTAGGGTGATGCTTTGTCATTAGTCGTTAATTCGATGGATGTTTAAGCATAGCACTTTGTCATTCGTTGTGAGGGTTTGATCTCGTGAGTTATCGTAAATGTTGTATTAAGTTACTAACCGAATTGTGTGCCTGTTATTAAATTTAGGTTAAAAGGCTAATCAGTAAGCTAAACTCTGCTCAAATTAAATCTGCAATGTGAGTCATTCTCTTTTTATCAACTATTTTACAATACCTCAAATTATTTTCAAAAGTTATAATTACAGGGACTAAGTCGTGGATATCTTGAATCACTGGCTAGTGGGGTATTGTGCACATTACTAATTTTCTCCCAGTTAGGTTCATTGACCTACTAGGGATAATCATCACTATTTAGGATCATTGACCTAATAGTGGTATGACCATCGTCACCATTGTGACTTGTCACCATTGTGACAGAGCGCCAGATAAAAATAAGATAGAAGCCATTGTAATCGCTCTTATGCTGTAATTGATAACTATGCATCATTTTATGAAAATAGAATGATTCACTCAGTATTTCCCGCTGACAAAACCTTTTTCAAACATGTTTCAGGTGATCTGTTATGATCCAGGAAAAGTGCCGTGAAGCACTACAAGCATAAGAAAGTGGCTCAGGATAAAATAAAGAAACATGTTTTGTAAAATAAAAGATTTCCTCGTGAAATCAAATGATTGTAAATTACTGGGGATTTATCCCGCGTTGTGAAATAAAATAACCGGGAGATATTTCAGTTTTAAAAAGATCCTGATAATAAACTTCCGTTGTTAAACTCAATTAATTAAATACCATGGGATTTCTGTCCCGCGGCTCCTGAAACGGGTCAAATCGGGTCGGGGGTCGTGACATACGCCTTTTGCCACACTTTTTTTTCCAACTCAAGTGTGACCAAAGGTCGAGTCATCGTAGGTATTATACGGCCACATTCACATTTAGTGGCCGTAGCAACTTAAAAGTGTGGCTAAAGGGTACCACTATTTCTTGCTGGAATCAAAATTTTATACAATAAGTGTGGCTAAAGGGTAGCAATAGCTACATGAATTTATTGTAAGTGTGGCCATTTCTATTATTTAGTCACATGAGTTTACTATAAGTGTGGCTAAAAACTATTTCTAGACACACAAAACAATTTTGTAATTTTAAAAGTGACTATTGTCTAACCTTTAGTCACACATAAAGTTTTATAATTTTAAGTGTGGCTATTGTTTAACCTTTGGTCACACATTCTTTTTTTTTCTTGTGACATTGGCTATCATTCCGTCATACAAAAAAAAATAAAGTGACGAGAGTGTGGCTATTGTTTATGTAAAGCCACATGAAGTTTTGTGCTTTTAAGTGTGGCTAATGACTAACATTTGGTCACAGATAATTTACTTTTCTCATGACATTTGCTATCATTCTGTCACATAAAAAACAAAGTAATGATAATGTGGCTAATGATTATGTAAAGCCACATGAAAGTTTATAATTTTAAGTGTGGCTATTATCTAATATTTGGCCACACATATTCATTTTTTGCATTACGTATGCTATCATTCCGTCACACCAAAATAAACAAAATGGCGATGGCGTGACTAATGATTATGTAAAGCCATATGAAATTTTATAATTTTAAGTGTGGCTATTGTCTAACCTTTGGCCGCACATAATATGTTTTGCCTATGATATCACAATCGCTAACATTTCGTCACACCAAAATTTACAATGTGACGATGATGTGACTAATGATCATGTAAAGCCACATGAAAATTTATAATTTTAAGTGTGGCTATTGTTTAACCTTTGGTAACACATAATTTGTTTTTACATGACAATTGCTATCATTTTGTCACACAAAAATAAAATGACGATAGTGTGGCTAATGTTTATGTAAAGCCACATAAAGTTTTGTGCTTTTAAGTGTGGTTATTGGCTAACTTTTGGTCACACATAACTTTTCTCCTGTGATGTTTGGTATGGTTTCGTCACACAAACAAAAAACAAAGTGCCTATAGTGTGGCTAATGATCATGTAAAGCCAAAGAAAATTTTGTACTTTTATGTGTGGCTATTGTTTAACATTGGTCACATATTTATAATGGTTCCATGTGGTCATTTTCATATAGTTAGCATTTTTATATTCATTTTTTTTGTAAATCAAAACAACACCAAACATAAGAAAACTTAAAAACCAAATAATATTATTTAACAATAATAAACCCAAAATCTATACATAAATTTAAAATTTAAATACCAAATACATAAGCTTCTATCAAAAGATATCTCCAAATGATGCAACAAGTGCAACAGAACCTGCATCACTACTAGCTGCACTTGCAACAGCAGCAAACCCATCTGCTCCAGTTGCTTACATAATGGTGCCTGTTGTAGGAGCTAATGCATAATCACCTGAAGCAAACCTTAATCAGTTACTGAGTGACAATAAATACTTTGTTTGCTTCGGATGCTATCCGTGAGTGAAATCTGAACACCACCAACTCCCCTTCCACCAGTGAGCATCAACTGATCAGCAATAGAAACTGAAGGAAGACGATCTTGACCGTCTATTGTGTATGATGAAACACGTTCTTCTTGAATCCCAACACTATCTTAACCTAAGGGCTAGACCCTCGGGATCTTCCTTACACTCCGCCTCAACCTAAGAAATTAGATATATTGGATCACAATTAACAAGAATAATAATTAACATATCATGGATTTAGCTATTAAAAGAGTATTTAACCTCTTTCCAGCTATTGTAACGCTCGTCTGCAGATAGTATATGACTGTATCGCATTAGTGCTTGTCTCCTTAGAACAACCTGTACAGTACACACAACATGCATGTGAGATTTTTTTGTCCATTCTTTAAGATCTTTAATTAATAATGCATTATTATAATAAACAATCTAAATCATGAATTAGTAATAAACACCTCGTTTTTATAAGGATCATTTTCCAGCAAGTGACAGTGGCACATAGTGAGAACATCCAAAGCAGCATCTAATTCCCATCTATGAAAATATCTGTAGCGCCAAAAAAAATACATTTATGAATGAGAAACTTTCTCAAGTACTAAGCAAGAATATATTTCCAGTATACATACTTTAGTGAAAGCATGGCTGCAAGTTGTTTATCTTTCAGCTATAACTTGGTATCATAAAAGTTGAATGACCTGATAGATTATAAACAGTATGATCTTCCTCTTCACGTTCAATTAGTAACTGAAGTAAACGATCTGATGCACCATCGCGTAAGCATCGATCAGATAAAGCAAGAACGTCCATTAATTTTCCTTCTTCTATCAATGTAGAATTTTCATAAATGATATGGAGTAAGCAACAATGGGCATTTTAGATGTTAATGTGACAAATAAGAATATATATGTGTGGGTGTGTATGTATTTAAAACATTTGTACCTTTCAACAGCTTTTTCGTATGGTTTTTCGTTCTCCCATCCGAAAGAAAGGAAGACGGTATCAGTTTCAATAGTCTCTAACTTGGGAGAATCTTGCCAAATACCACTTTCATTTGCGGTTTCAGGAATCACAGATATGGTGGGGCCCACTGCCAGGTCCTCATGTTCTAAATCAGAATCACTATCGTGCTCGCGAAATACCACTTTCATCACCGGAACCACATGTCGTCGCTGGTGACCGACACCCTAACTTTGCTTGATTGCTGAAATCCATAAACCCCGCCACCACGTGCGGCGGACCCTGATTTCGATGGTTTAACCACCCTCGCTGCCGCTGGAGGCGTGGTAGCAGCCTACCCCGTCTCTCTCTCCCATCTCTTCTCCGATCTCCCCCACCCTCTCTCTCCTCTGGTTCTGTCGGTATCCTCTGGAATCTGGAAAATGTGAGTGAGAGGTGAGGAATACAACTAAATTCATGAACAGATCATATACTCATAAACAGATGCATCAATTTATCAACTGATTCCACATTACACTTAGATATAGATACAGTACACTGTCGATAAAGCAAGACTGATCAATTCAACACAATAAGATCATGAAAATATCATATACGCATAAACAGATGCATCAATTTATCAACGGATTTAACATAACACTTACATGTAGATACAGAAAATCAGCAATACAACTAAAACCAAGGTATAAACAGATGCATCAATTTATCAACGGATTTAACATAACACTTACATGTAGATACAGAAAATCAGCAATACAACTAAAACCAAGAACTGATCATATACGAATAAAAAGATGCAAAAATTTTCCAACAGATTATTAGTAATAGTCCTCTGTTTACACTCTCAACAAAGCAAAACCGGTCAATTCAACACAATATATCAACACAACTAAATTCATGAACAAATCATAAACTGATAAACATATGCATTAATTTATCAACCAATTTCACATAACACTTACATATAGCTACAAAAAATGAACAATAAAACTAAATTCATGAACATATCATATATGAATATTGAATACACAGATGCATCAAGTTTCCAACAGATTATCGGTAATAATCCTTTGTTTATACGTAATCTATTCAACACAATTTATACCCAATCTAAATTCATGCTTAGAGTCAAGAGATGGGAAAGACCTACGCTTTCGCTGAAGGTGGGCTCGGCGTAGGTGGTCGCTGAAGGTGGAGGCGCCGCTGATGACTAATGTATAACATTAAACACATCATTGTCGACTTTAAATAAAATTTAATAAAGATTAATTATGATAATTTTTTTTACCAAAGTATAATCCTAAAAATACATTTTAACATCATAATGAAAAGCTTTACCCATTCACAAATATTTTTGTGGGAAAAAAAGCTCATTTAACATGATGATCAAAAGCATTACCTAACCATGTATATTTTTTATTTTAATTGAAAAAAAAATACGAAAAATGTCGCTAACTATATTACCCATTGAGGTTCTTAAAGCCCAATATGGTCTATTATAACATATATAATATAATATAATATAATATAATATTACCAATGTGATCCATAAGGCCTAATATGGTCCATTGAGACATATATGATCTATTAATGTTTATTATCGTCCACTAAACCCAATATGGCCCATTAAAACATATTTTATCTACTATTGTTCATTGTAGTTCATTAAGGCCCAGTATGGCTCATTGAAACATAAATGATCTATTACTGTCCATCGAGATTCATTAAGGCCCAATATGTTCCATTAAGACATCTGCGATCTACTGTTGTCCAACGTTACCCATTAGTTAAAGCCCAATGAGGTCCATTAAGACATCTACGATCTACTATTGTCCACTTCGATCCATTAAGACATATATGATCTATTGTTGTCCAATGTGATCCCTTAAGGCCCAGTTTGGTCCAATAATACATATATGATCTACTATTATCCATTGTGATTTGTTAAGGCCTAATATGATCCATGAAAACATATATGATCTACTATTGTCCATTGTGATCTACTAAGACACTAGTTGGTCGATTAAAACATATATGATATACTATTGTCCATTATGATCCATTAAGACCCAATGCGGTCCATTAAGACATATATGATCTATTATTGGCCATTGTGATCCATTAAGACCCATGGTCCATTAATACATATAGATATATTATTATTCATTGTGATCCATTAAGATACTATTTGGTTCATTAATACATATAGGATCTACTATTGTCCATTGTAATCAATTAAAGTCCAAATGGTCCATTAAGACATATATGATCTACTATTGACCATTGTGATCCATTACAACCCTATGTGGTTTACAACCCAATATGGTTCATTAAGACATGTGCGAGGGCCACTATGATTGATTAAGGCCCAATAAGGTCCATTACGACATATATGATATACTATCCTCCATTGTAATATACTAAGGTCCACTATAGTCCATTAAGACATGTATGATTTACCACTTGCCATTGTGATCCATTAAGGCCCAATATGGTCCATTAAGACATATACGATCTACTATTGTTCATTGTGATCTATTAAGACCCAATATAGTCTATATACGATCTACTATTGTCCATTGTGATCTAATAAGACCTAATATCGCCCATTAAGACATATATGATCTATCATTGGCCAATGTGATACATTAAGGGCCTAATATGCTCCACTGAGAGATATATGATCTACTATTGTCTATTGGGATCTACTATGGTACAACAGGGTCCATTAAGACATATATGGTCCATTAAGGCATCAAATTCACCTACTATTTTCTGTTGTGGTCTATTAAGGTCAAATATACTCCATTAAGACATATATGATTTACTATTGCTCGTTTAGGGTCGCGAGCTCGATAAGTGAAGCTCAGGCTCATGTTCGTTTACTAAACCAACTTATTTTTAGGTTCGTTTTCGGTTCGTAAACAAGCTTAAATAATGCATTTTTTTAATTGAAAGTATTATTTAATTGAGAATACCGAGATCGAGCTCTAGTAAACGAGCCGAGCCGAGTTATTTAAACTACAAAAGTTTAAAGCTATTGTATACCTTCAAATTTGATAACACTACAAAAGTTTTACTCATAAGCATTCATATATAAAATTAGAACATTCATGTTTAAACTTTAAAGATTTCTAGAATTACGTATATTTTAAAACAAAATTATACACAATTAAATTAAACGAACTTTAAAATTGATATATTTTCCATCTTATCTATCTAAGCTAATCTAATCTAATGTAACCTAACTTTTAATAAACAATTCCATTATTTTAAATTAAAATATTGTTTTTAATACTTATTCTCACTATTATTATTATTATTATTATTAATACATATAATGAAAAATATATCTATTATTTTTATTATTATACCGTCATCTTATTTTATTTCATTATCTTATAACTTCCTAAAGTACATGTATTTATATAACATGATAATTTCCTTTATGCCTACAAATTTGTGATATTATTATTTACATCATATTATCTTATATCATTAGGTATTTGCAATTGATTTGTAAGGATCATTGGTATTTACAGTTATTTTATAAGTTATGAAACAAATATTATAAAAAAAAACCTTATAAATAATTCAAATAACATTGTAATTTTAATTTATAATATAACCCCAAAATACGTTGTAAGATTGTTTTTTGTTTCTTTTTAATATTAAATAATGTAACTTTTTAAATAAGAATATTATTTGAGAGGGAAGTTTTGGATGAAATATTTTGGGGGAAGTTTAAGTTTATATTGAAATATTTTTGGGGGGAAGTTTAAGTTTTAGTATAAAATATTTTGGGGGAAATTTTTAAAGATCTGGTAAATTTAACATTTGGTCACACATTTTTTCCATGATATCTGATAACATCTTGTCACACAATATATACAAAGTGACGATGGTGTGATGAATGTTTATGTAAAGCCACATGAAATTTTGTAATTTTAAGTGTAGCTATTGTCTAACCTTTTGTCACACAATATAATATATGTGACCATATGTACTAGATTTAGCGATATTATTAAACATATGTTGTAGTCATAGATCACATTTGGCCACAAATTTATAGTGTGACTGTTTTTTCTTAACTTGTGGCGAAAATATTCGAATACATTTGTTTTTAGTCACATGAAACAAATATTGTAGTTGTATATCACATTTGGCCACACTTTTTAATGTGGCTAATAAATGTCACATTTTTTTCTTAAAGTGTGGCTAAATATTTTGAATTCATATGTTATTGGTCACATGAAAACAAATAATGTGATCATATATAACATATGGCCACACTTTGCTAGTGTGGCTAATATATGTCACAATTTTTCCTTAAAGTGTGGCTAAAAGTGTCAAATACATGTGTTTTTCGTCACATATAACAAAAATATGTGGCCATAGATCAGATTTGGCCACACATTTCAAGTTGTGGCTAATAAATGTCACATTATTTTCAAAAAGTGTGGCTAAATGTTCTGAACTGGTATACAATGGTCACATTAATAATAAAATGTGTGACTAAAGGTGTTTTAAAATGTTATGAATGACCTTTGGCCACACATTTTTTCAAATGTGTGGCAGGGTGGTTTTGCTAAAAGTGTGGTCGTAGCCCTTTTTTCACGTAGTGACTTTTCTGTAAACATTTTGTAACATGTACTTCACCCTCGAAGTTATAAAACTGAAAACAGTTAAAAGAAAAGGGGGAGCATGACCTCATAACTTTGCGTTTCTTGCGCCGTAAACTTCACCGGGTTTGCTTATATAGCGTCGTGACCTATATGTGTTTTATTATCGTTAGTCACTAGACTTGTATCGCACAAGTACAAGCCACCATCTTTTATGTATTTGTTCTTTGTTGTTAAAAATAACTTGTATTTTTAACTATGTATCTTACTTATATTATTTTCTCAAAAATAAATATATGTATCTTGTATTTTTCACCCGAGTTATGTATTTTCGTCCAAAACTTCATTTTAGTTCGTAACTCGTCTAAGTTACATAATCTATTAAGAAATATATTTTCTTGTATTTGTCTAAGCATGTTGTATGTGTATTTTTGTATTTATACTCCTTAGGAGTGTTTAGTGTATTTTCAAGTCCTAATACACTATTACATATAATACATACTACCTACACTTAGCACAAAATTTGGTGATCAATAAATATATATTTTTCTCAAAAATATACATACTTAATATCAATTTTTATCTTGAAGAAATCATCATTTCTTAACTTGGAGTTTACATAAAAATTAGGGAAACCTTGGTAAATATTTTTAGGGAATAAGTTTCACCAAAACTTATATTTTTCTAAGTGTCAAAATTCTATAGAAATTTTGACATAGATTCCCCTAAAAATGGAGGCTTCCCATGTTTTTAAAACATGTGTTTATTTTCTTTTAAAATCATCACAACAATCAACAACTCATTTAACACTTACCGAGTGTCAAAATCAAGTAAATTACACTACTTCATGAACTTGAAGTTTTGTAAAAATTTGTAGTAATTTGCCATGTTATTTAGTAGGTTTAGTTACCCTTAAAAACATGGTTATTTGTTTGTAAATCACATTCTTGAAAGATTTAGTCATTTACAACTTGTAAGATGATTTTTCTAAAAATATTTCTTTTGTATTTTTCTTGTTATAATCATGTTCATAGTCTTGTTTAAACACTAAAAAATATGATTAGTTTACTTAGAAATCACGTCTTGTAAATCTTATAAATAAACTTGGTTTCTTGGGAAAATTATTTTTATAATCATCTATTTACAAGATTTGTATTTTGTTTATATCATTTTTACATATAAAAATCAATTTCATCGTTCAAGTTCATGAAGACATAAAGCATGAAGATCTTGGTCTTTCACAAGATCACCACTTTAACTTACTAGATCATGTGTTTAATCACAATCTAGTAGGTTCTTATGATGTCTAACATCACTAACACAAATCATCATTCATCAAGAAGCAATTCATCATCATTTACATGTGTTCTTATGTATTTAAGCTTATTTTAAAGTATCATGATCATGTTCTTTTGTGTTCTAGTGATTAACAATATTCATCATCTTTTAACCACCAAAATAGAAGTAAACAAGTGATAAGAAGCTTACAACTAGCACAAGAGCTAGAGAAGAACACAAGATGTTGAAGATGATAAATAGGTTGGTTAATAGCAAAAGAAGAAGGTTCTTCAAGATCCACAAGCTCTAAACCTCCTTAAACACCTTGTTGCACTTTAGGTTAAGCTTGGAATTGATGAACAATGGATGAAGATGGTGGTGGTGTGGGTGGTGGCTCACGGCCGTAGGTGGGGAGCAAGGGAGAAGGAGGTTGGTTGTGGTGATTTATGAAAGAGCTTATGCTATCTTATAGTACCCACAATATCTTCCACCATATCAAATGAGATCCTAAAAAAAAATCTAAATGTATCCAAATGAATCTAAGCAAGATCAAGAGATATCTTGTTGGATCTTGGCAAGATTTTGGTGGGGTCACCCCATAGTGACCGTCCACTATATAGAGGGGGGGCAAAGTGTAAATTCCAATCTCTAGTTACATAATTAAGTAAATTTTCAAGTATAAAGTTTAGGGACTTGATGTGTTATTATGTTATAAGGGGTGTTATGGTGTTCGGGGACCATAACTAGTTCAGAAACATTAAAACAATGCTTCTAGTAGTATTTTGATGTTCCAGGTAATGTCCGGTTGTTCGGTTAAATACAGGTTCGTTAAAGTGCTAAATTTCACCGTTTAGTGTCCTTTTGTGACCCTTTTAATTCCCAACACTTAGGAGGGTATTCTGGAAAATAAAACGTGAGTTTTGCATGATATTTATATGTTAAAAAGCTAATTATAGCTGATTTGTGCAGAATTCTGCATTTAAAGTGCGTTTCGGGTGCTTTTTAGTGCATATTCTAGCTTCCGGAAAGTCTATATGTTAACCCTTGTATATACTCTTGGGTTTCAACATATTTTTGACGTTGGACCTACACCTAGGCCTCAATTCTATTATGTGACTGCTTTCTGCAGAATTGTTGACACAATGTGTCTTACCGGTGAGTTTACTAGTATTTCTGGTGCAACGCTATCACTAATGCATAAAGCAATTTCTTGTAGTATAAAACGTGCATGAATTCACAAGTATAGCATGTAATCAGACAATGTTGACATTCAAGCACATAATTTCAGTTATTAAGTATTAATTAAATTGTACGGAAATTACCGGTTTTGTGCCAGTTGTCACAAATTGTCAAATCCTCGGTAATAAGGTACCGATTCTTGATAGTCAACTTGTTCGGCTTTCTGAAATCCTCACATATCCTGAAGAATCCATCCTTCTTTCTCCCAACAAAGTAGATGCATCTAAAGGCGAAAAGCTCTATCAAATGAAACCCTTGTCCAAAAGCTCTTAAAACTATCTCGTCATTTCTATCATTTCAGGCGGTGCTTAATCTATAAGAAGATTGTGCAATTGGGCGCAGCACCGTGAGTCAGATCGATTCGAAATTTGATCCATCTCGTAGGGGAGATCCAGGTCAGTCTTTTTAGGAAGACTTCCGGATAGTTGCGATTGATAGAAATCTCTCCAACGTTCCTACATTCGGTTTCCGCATCCATCACATTCACTGACAACTCTCGACTATCAACACTCAACACTCGACTCGGTCGATCTCGGCGAACAACTTCCGCCTTTCTACTGTCATCAGGATGAGATATTCCAGCTAGCTTCTTCGAGCGATAGTCCCCACTTCATCCTCATAAAGTAAATCAATCCTTGCACCTTTGTCAAAGCTCCTAAGCTTCACTGAAAATAGACCAATCTCTAGAACTACAATATCCTAACTAAATACTATAACCGCGAACGACCTCGCTAGTTTCTATCAATTTACCAATTATTAGTTCTATTGGGCACTTTATACTTAGCTTACTTGTAGGTGAACTCAAAAATGGTTCATAGTTTTTCGAACAAAACTCAAGTCAGCTTTGGTATTATAAGTATGAACATAGATTGGCTTTTGATTTGAAACATACCGGTAACAGTAGCAGGACTCTCACTTGCCTTCCCGATACTTGCCCCAACGGAATTGCACTAAACGTCCTATCCTTTCGATTTCGGGCATTCCCTTTTTTAGTGTCCTTGCTCACCACATAAGAAGCATCCTTCAACTACAATTCCATCCAACGTACTCTTAGAGTAACACTGGGAAGTCACATGTCCGGTTCGGCTACATCTGGCGGACTTCTCTTGTCCATCACTGACTTTACCCTTTCCTGACTCTTTAGGGTTAGCTACACTCGCTTTCTCCAAGTTACGTTTCTTCCTACTCTCAACTTTGGGAGTCTTCTTGGAGCTCTTAGGTTTACGCTTCTTCGAATCTCTAATTCTAGGTTCAGATCACTGAAACACTCGGATAACCGACTTATTTTGACAGCCCGATATCACGCATATCGATGTCACATCATTGCATAGGACACCGGTAAATGATCTTGGGCTGCAACCCTGGATTGTTTTTTGTACGCTCCTATGCACTGTTCATACTGTTAATGGAAATCAGGAATACATTCCAATGAGATCATAACAGATGAACAACCAAATCTTTCCGATCATTATTTTACCTGAAGGGTTTCCAATCTGTGTCCCACCAAGATCCTGCCCGTGAGTACCGCATTCACGTTTCTGGCCATCATTTTGGTTAGCATCACACTGTGCCAAGGCAGTATTAATGTGTTGGGTTATGAGTCGTGCCAACTCCACTGGTGTGGCAGGTAGTCCAGTATCCTGTCTTGCTTTTGGCGGCATTTTCATTGTTTCTAGTATTTACAACAATAATAATCACTTGAGGCGATAACCCAAAATAATTCAATCATTAAATATTAGTGGACCAAACATTGCGCATGTATAATATCCACATATTAATGAGAACAATTTTTAACCAAAAGTAGATTCATCTGATATTCTCATAGAAATTAATAACTTGTTTTTCAGTACATCCCTACTATCCTTGGCATGTCTACATCGACACCCATAACAAGTTTTCACAAAAAAATTCTACCCAATATCACAAAATATAATCGGCACGCAGGCCTCCAAAACAAAGAGTACCAAAAGAGTATTTAATCACAACAACCAAAAACAAACAACCACAAACAGACAAAAACGACATCTAACGCTTCATTCATATGAAATCCAACATCTTCCTAACCAACTCCTCCAAATCCACTATCCTCCAATGCATCTGATCCATCGCGCTGTCATCCAATTCCTTCAACTCATTGTACCAGTCCATTTGCCCCTCGAGGTCCTTCAGTTTACCCTTAGTCATTTCCAGTTCTTCACGCATGGCAGCAAATTGTTGGTCACAATGGCAACATCGATCTACCCAAACTCCTTTCTGCTTCTTAGAAGCAGATGCAGTCTCAACTTGTGATGTAGAAGCAACCTCTCCAGCAGACCTAACCCTATTCCTGCGGCGATAATACACTAATAGAGGCATAGTAGATGCGCGTGACTCTAAGACAGGTAAAGATGACTCTGACAAAACAGGTGGAGGGACCTCAGCGATAGACTCGATCACAGTAGTAGGTGGAGCAACAGACAGCTCTAATGGTCGAGTTGTGACAATAGTGGCATCCACTGCAGGTGCAATACTAAAAGGTCCTCCAATAACAGGGACACCTCTGATCACGTCATCGATAACTGGTACTGTGCTAGATGATCGTCCCGTCTCGTGAATCGAGAGAGGAGCGTCATCGTTGTCATCAATCCACCCGTTGCTAGTGGAAGCATATCTGGGGTCTACCTGACTAGCGAAAGCAGCAGGGTCGACACAGAATGATGAAGCAAACTCAGCCATACCAACCATCTGTGGGGTCGTGATAGGTGTCTCTGGTAGAATGGATCTGGGTGAAGTCTCGAAATCTGGCTCGTTACCTAAGTCGTTGATCTCGATGACCTCGTGCTCGTGCGACATCTATGACACATATGTAACCGTACAAGTAAGTGTGTGATCAACATGAATAGTAACACATAAGGCCCAAAATAAACAGAAAATCACGTATGCACATAAACACATAAGGGTTTCCATACATGATACAATTTTTCTATGTTTATTTAAAATTCTTGGTTTCGAGAATTTTGGACTTTATATTTCAAAATTCTTCGGTTGAAGTCTAGTGTTTCCTCCGAAAACACCTAGTTCGCTAACAACCAATGGCTCTGATACCAACCTCTGTCACACCCCAAAAACATCGCAGCGGAATATAAAACGTAGTGGTGACGGAAGTAGGTGCCCATTTATATCCTGTCAATCGATGCATTTAATTGTTGGACATTTTAGTTTATTTTAAACTTAAGTTATTTAAACGTTGCGTTTTATGACATGACTACATAGTTAAGTTGTCTTTGATCCTCACGGATCTTATTACATACTTCCCAGAAAGTTTAAAAGTTGTCCAACATTTTTAAACAAACAACATGCATCATTCAAACACAAGATACGCCATGATTCCCGAAGCCAAACTCAAGTACCTATAGAACACGTTAAAAATCAAGTGTCAACATAAAGGAAGGTGAGTTCACATATTCACATACGAACAATATTATTCCAAGGAAAACTTTCTGATTAGGTGTTTATTTGAAAACATCTATATAATTTTAGAAAGTCCATTTTACTTCCTTAATAAAATCCCTGGCCCTTCCGTCGGTTCATCAGTCCGGCAACAGCACTCTTGCCCAGGTTTTGTATATTAAATTATTGCGTCAATTTTCAGACTCGTATGTTAGCTAGACGATACGAACTATATATTAACCATGCAGGGATAATCAAAGCTAGACAATAAACAGAATTTAAATTCGTCGTTTGACTTGACACGGGGCGACCGATCACGATGAGGTTGTCAACCCGATAAATCTACCAACAATTCATCGCGTGTAATACATAAATGATTAAACGACATCAAGGGCGCAGGGTCCTCTTTGAGAACCATATGATGTCTGCCTCACGTACAATATATATATCCTACTAATATGACTATTTAATATACGTAATTATACGAATCCACTGAATCTCCATCACTCGAGACCCAGGCTGGCATCCGTCCCAACTTTCAATATTCATTCATCAAAATTTTTTTACTTCGAAACGTATTACTCATCAAATTTTATATATTTTCAACAAAAATATATATTTTATATTAAAAGGTATATTTTATTTCAAAAACATTATTAAACCCTTTTATTGGCGTGTTCTACCCCCAAAATATATACAAAGCAGTAAAAAGAGAGGTTTAGTGACACTCACCTTTGGGTGCGTATTTTAATAGCGCAATCCCAGAGTTTGATTTTCTACACGTCCTAATATAGGAACGATTCTAAATTAATTTACATAACACAAAAATCCTAAGTTTCTCCGTTTCTTAGAATTATCACATAACTTTGAATTTATCTCGAAAAGTTGTTATTTTTGATTATGTTGGCACGTTAATATATATGAGTCCATATATATATATATAGGGAGGAGCTCATGCGAGAACCACCTTTATTGTGAGAACCGCGAGAACCAATGTGAACACAACCTAAAATAGCTAAAAAAACCTAACCCCCACCCCCCCCCCCCCAAAAAAAAAACCTAACCCCCCTCCCCCACCCCCCAAAAACCTAAACCCCCCCCCCAAGCTAAAATGCTAAAAACTAAACCCCCAAAAAACCTAAAAAAATAAAAAAAAATCTAAAATTTTTTTTTGAATTTTTTAATATTTTTTATGTTAAAATCGCTACTTTTCGAAGCCAAAAAAAAAAGAAAATTTAAAAGTAGCGATTTTTTTATAAAAAATATTAAAAAATTAAAAAAAAAAATTGTGTGATTTTTAGCTATTTTTAGGCATTTTTGGTTGTGTTCACATTGGTTCTCGCGGTTCTCGCAATTAGAGGTGGTTCTCGCATGATCTTCTCCCTATATATATATATATATATATATATATATATTTATTTATGATTTTGCGACTTGAACGATTTTATTGGTGACCATTATTGTGAAAATCCGTTAACTCTCCCGTTTATACGCAATATATCTACAGTTTGCACGTCGTAATATATATACATAAACGTTCATATAATTTAACACTGAGACACGCAAAATCTTGTTAACTTATCTATTTTGTCATTTTTAAAGCAGATATACATAAAACATCTCATAAGTATCAAATTTTATGCTCGACAAACAAGTTACACATTTAACGCGATTTTCACCGTTTCTACCGCACAAAACGTACAAGCATACATGCGTAAGCTAGATTTCTAACATCATGTTAAAAACTTAACATATTTTCATATTCTTATGTTTAAATCACATAACACATTTTTCCACATAAAGTTTACCCAAAATTTTACCCACACTAGTGTACATTGAAAAATGCGTATTTTAGCGATTCGGCAACGTTTTCGGGTGTCGGAAGTCACGTTTGACCAACCAAACACCAAGTAAACTTAAAATTAGTTAAAATACTTATTTTTAAACTAAAAACATCACTTTATTTACTGATCTAAATCAATTTTACAAAAATCACTCGAAAAGCCGATTTTTGACCGTTTTAACGCATAGTTTTGCGTTAAACGTAACTATAACCATCCCAGCCCGAAACGACTTGATATTTTAACACAATACATGTTATTTACTGATTAAAATAGTGCTTATAATAATATTAGTGCAGTTTTTGTTTAACTCACATAAATCATGCGAATTCACGTTTTTTACAACCATTAGTGCACCAAGTACAACATGCAAAGCTAGCAACATTATGAAAAAGTTATATGTCACTAAACACTTTAAAATAAATTTATTTTTTTGTTTATAATCTGTCCAAAACTGATTTTTATTAAATCATACTCAAATCACCTTTTTATAAACATTTATCTCCATGCATGATCTAGTTAGTGCATCTAGTATACCCATATCATAATATCTTCATCCAACATGACCTTAAATGCATCAAAGATCATATTTATGTCATGTTCTTCTAAATCAAAACATCTTCATTTCATTATCATTAAATCATCTTCACATAAATGCAAACATTCTTTCTTTTATTTACTTATGACAAAACTTTGTGTATGCATTTATATATACATATACATACATATACGACACACACACATATACATATACATGTATAAACTTCCAAAACTATACTTTTTAACACATCTATTTCAAATCATGGAAACCTTTTTGAGATCATTCTTTTATGACACGTTTACAACACATGCATGTAACCATCTTTCATAATCAAGTCAAGTAAGAATCATTTAACAAAATGAAAACACAACTAGATACACACACACTCATAAACTTTCGGCCATACATACACACATATACACACTCACTTTTCTTTGATTTAAATCTCATTCTTTGTTAAATACAAGTTTTGTGATTTATTCCAAGTTCAAGAGAAACCATCTAACATCTCCATCATCACTAAAAATCAAGAACATGATTTAAAAACAAGTTTATACCTTCAAGATTTTTAGATGGGTTTTTGAGAATAGATGATGATATGAAGGTTGTTCTTGCTTGAAATCACTTCCAAACACCCATTTTAGCTTGAATTCATCTTGGAAAGCTCTTGATTCTTCATGGAAATGGTTTAAAATTTTTGAATGTGTGTGTTAGAGGGTTGTTCGGCCGAGATGTACAAGAGAGAGAGTGAGAATGAAATGGTGAAGGGTTTCTTGGGTTTTTGAAAGATTATGGAAGCTTTTGGGGGGATTAATCATCACCTTGGGCTTCCCCATGTCCACACATGTCATGAGAGAGGAGAGAGAACCTTCTAATCAGCCGCTACCTCTCATATATATACACACTACACACATATATACACACACATATATGTAATATAGTGTAAAAACAGGTATTTTACTAGATATTGGGTATGTTATCTGGCGTTTTAATCTCGTTTTAGTGCGTTTTGAATTATTTTTATCATTCTATAAAAATAATCACTCAAAATTATTACTTAAATAATTACCAGTTGCCTTGACTGGCTGCGTTGACAGTATTTTGTTTAATTCGCGCAGTATCGCGCAGTACACGCTCAAACTCGAAAAATAGAGTTTCTTAGCGTTTTAAATTATTTTTCCACACGGATATGATTAAAATTATTATTCTAATCATAACATATTATTTTTAGGATTTTAACATTGATCGGGTGGTCACCGACATTCGTTTCGCATTTTAACCGTTACGCAATAAGCGTTTATCTTACCGTCGCCAACATAATTTTTATTAAAATTTAATTTTACCAACACATTAAATTTCACATATAAACATCATAACTAGTCAATCACAACCCTGTTACCTATTCACAACACGTGTTACAATTGTACGGTACGGCCTGGAAAGCCGGGTGTCACATTTCATAGTGTCGAACAAGTATTATATGACTAGATGATTATTTTCTTCATATGACTACTTTCATGTATTTCAAACTCCTAATCTTTAATCTTTCGTTAACTCCCTATACTCATACACCTATGTTTCTTCGTGTAGAAGGACAAGGTGCTCCAAACTAATGAACCAAACACTCGCGGGATATCAAGTAGGAAGCTTGCAAAGTTGTGAGTATACTCGATCCCGTTTTCCTTTTTATTCACTTTTGGGTGCAACATGTATGTTATACAAAATACACTTCACATGAAACTATTTTAATCACACTCTATCCATGCTTTAACATGAAACTATATGATGCTTGTTAGACTTGTAGTCTATGTGAACTTTTTGTGTCGATATATGCTTCATTAACTTTGCTAGCCTACCTTAACAATTATAGCGCTATAGGATTAACGCACCGCCCACGAAACTTGGGGTATTGTTAAGTTAAACATGTTAACCTCCCGTTATTCTTTGGGATAGGCAAAATTAACGCGTTTGATTCTTAGGTTTGAACATATAGTAAACCGTTTTAACATACTTGTAACTTGCATATTATGATTCATGTTGGATATGAGACTTTAAACAATTTTATTTTATATTATGCTATATATGGAAACTTGTATACTCGCCAACTTTTTGTTGATATATTTTGATACATGTTGCAGATTGATTGATGACGTGTTGTTATGAAGAAACGAGATTTAGGTGGACTTAGATACACACCTAGATTAATTTTGCTATTTTGATGTATTGTTTAAAACAATGTTGTCTTTTATTTGGATCTTGTATGACAATTTTAGTCTTGATATGAAATTTGAATTTAAATTATATTGTCACATAGTGTTATGAAGTTTTGAGCAATTTGTTCGTCTCGTCCCGATGTTTCCGCCATCGCTTGGGGTGTGACAGATTGGTATCAGATCCATAACTGTAGGGAATTAGGAAAAGTATGAATGCTTTACCTAGTCTATAGTTTTAGGAACTTTGATTCTTATTTGACGTTTAAAATTTACATGCATTCTAACTTCTTTGCTTCTTATCTATTCTTTTTGGTCTCTTAAACTTACATGCCTTTCCTAAGGCTAACGTAATACACTTTTGAAGACTTGAAGACACTCGTAACATAAACGAGACAAATTTACCAAAATATGCGTGAAACCCACAATTTGGTAAACGACTCTCATTCCGCTTGATTCTATTTTTGCACGAAATTACACCATTAAGTTAGGAGTGAAATCCATATCTTAATGGTAATTTCCATTTCAAACTCTAGTGGACCCTCATCAAAGTGTCGAAATTTAATTTTGACCCCACGAGTACCAACCACATTAGGGTACGAAATCTTCAAGTTAGGGGTGAAACCCGCATCTTGTCGATTAAGTCCCACTCCCCAATTTTCATCTTGCCAAAGTCCCGATTGTTCCAATCGGTTAGAGACGTGTAGTAACCGGAAGGGTAAGATACCGTTAATCGCTGCTCGACGAGAGTATCTTACCTATAGGCCAAAGCACGTTTCTCTAATTCGAAAGGACTTTCGACCCACTTTGGAATAGTTGACGTTTCTCTACTTGAAACAATCCAATGTTTTATGAGCCTCTCTTTTATGTTATCTCAATTTATATGTGATTTTATACTTGTTACGTCGTTCATTTCAATACCATTACACAATTTGTGTGTTTCCCGTAATAAAAAAACAATAATAATCTCTCGTGAACAAACTAAATTTACGACGCTTTCTTTATCTACGTTATGCTATGTGGAATTCATGATTATGCTATGTGAAACTAATTGATCATTTTATGCTATGTGAAACAATATGCTATGTGAAACTTTATGCTTTGTGATGCTTTCATAAAAACGAATTTTCTTAAATAAACATTATGATCAAGTCTCATCTATTCTTTGTTTTGAATGTTTTAGATGTCGTCTTCTCACCATCTCTCCAACTCGAACAAGAAGTTAAAGAACAACTCCCAAAAGAAAATGATGGCATTGATGGCCAATCAAATTGCGCGTGTTGTTCCAAAGATCGTTAGCGAGATCCAAGCCGCTACTCCTAACTCCTCCATCGATTCAAAGGTTGATGGGCGCAAGCCTTTGTTGTTCAACTTCAAGCACTTTTATTCTTGCGACCCTAAGCCATTCACTGGAAATGATGGAGTGACTGTTATGCTCGAGTGGTTTGATAGCATAGAAGTCACGTTCATCAATAGTGAATGTCCTGAAGAGCTTAAGACGCGAAGCGCTACTGGCGTCTTCCAAGGCCGAGCTTTAGAATGGTGGACTAATGAAAGGAATCATCGTTCTAATGAAGTTGCTTATGCTTTACCTTGGGAGGAAGTTAAGCAACTAATGATGGAAGATTTTTTCCTACCTCACGAGCAACAAAAGTTAAAGGAAGAATTATGGGCACTCAAACAGGTTGATGACAACAACTTAGCCTATACCACCCGTTTCAAGCAGCTTAGTTTTATCGTTCCCCACCTAGTTTTGACCACTGGCAGCAAGATTAGAAAATACATCAATGGTTTACCTTCCGCAATGCGTGATACCATCGAGGCAGCCAAACTCATTAATATCGAAGCCGTTTACCGTCTCGCAACTTCCTTAAACAACAACCGCATTCGCGACAAACAAACTGCGAACCCGGTTTCATCCAAGCTAGCCAATCAAATCACCGAACAATCAAATGGTAACAAGGAAAAGAAACAAAAGTCTTAGAACCCTAGTTGCAATAAAATTGTACCAGCAGTTAACCCAAACCCTGCTACGCCTCCAAACGATCGAAAGCCATACACTGGGATTCATCCCAAGTGTACTACTTGCAATTACCACCACCCTGCCAATGTCAATTATAGCCATTGTACCACTTGCAACCATTTTGGCCATAACACTGCTTATTGTCGATCTAACCCTGCACCACAAGCTGAATAAGCTCAACCCACTCCTCAAAACGCCAAACCAGCTCGAGCCTGCTACAAGTGTGGTGATACAATGCATCTCCGTCCTCAATGTCCTCAACTCAACCAGGAACAACAACAACCTCCACGAGGACGAGCTTTCAACCTTAACACAAATCAGGTGCGCAACAACAATGAAGTCGTTAATGGTACGTTTCTTGTTAATAACCTTTATGCTTCGATACTATTTGATACTGGTGCGGACAAAAGCTTTGTGTCCGTTGAATTCGAATCTTTGTTAAATGTTACACGCTCTAAACTGCCTAAGTCGTTTTCTGTCGAAGTTGCCAATGGCAAATCCATTTTAGTTGATTTCGTTCTTCATGATTGTCTTCTTACTCTCAATGAGCACACCTTCACTATCAACCTCATACCCATGCAATTGGGTAGTTTCAACATCATAGTAGGCATGGACTAGCTTCATGAGTGTCACACCCCGACCACGTAGAACATACCAAACGTGGCAGAAACGTCGGGGAGTGTTGTAACAGAATTAATCGTTTCAAATCCATGGCAATTAAAGTTTCGTTTTATTAATCAAACATGAGAGTTTACATTGTCTTAAACAAGAAACAAAGAGTACATAACATAAATTAACTAGTTCTTGTCTCGTTTTAAGTCACTAAGGCACAGGTCCGCCTAAGTATGTCTTGATAAGTCCTATGCATCAACTCCTGAAAAACACATGTGAAAATAGGTACGTCAGCATAAAAATGCCTGTGAGATACATAGGTTTTGTGAAAATAGGATTCATGACTTATGTTTGAGAAAATTTTTAGTCATGAACCTTGTTATTTGCTTTGTTTTGTAAATCATTTGAAAATCGATAAGATCAGATGATATGTATAAATAAATGTAAGGTTAAATGAATAACCATGTAAGATGAGTTTGTATAAGATAAGTTGTTTGTAAAACAATGTATTGTGAAAAGTATGTTATTTGTATAAAATGTTATATGTCAAAATTGAAATGATTCAAATAACGCCATGCTATGTAATACCATACAATCACTTATATATAGGAAGTACCAACGGCGTATCCACCATGCTTGTATCATATTACACACGCCTCGTTACTTAAATCACTTACTCAAACCAACCGTCAATGTAAATTGTTCATGTATAAATGAATTGTCATGTGATAATGTGTAAACCATATCGAAATGTCTATGTTCAATGTAAACCACTAAATGTGTATATCACTGTCAAAATGTTTATGTTTAATATAGATCATGTAATGTGTAACCAGAAATGTCATGTATGGTAAGTGAAATGTATCAACTAAACCATATGTAAAATGCACAAAAACAAGGTATTGAAGTAAAACACAGTTTAAATCAAAGTTATGTTTTGTGTAACAAATGCATGCTATACTGATACAAACATTTATGCGGCATTATTATACCCGAAATGTAAGCATGTGAAAACGATGCACTAAGTATGTAATCAAATGAACATACATAGCGTGAAATATAATGTAAAACGATGTACTAAGTAATGCACACAATGGGCACACATAGCATGAAATGTAATGTAATCGTGTACTATGAATGTACTAATAAACATAGCAAGTATATGATATGAAAACAGGAAAGCATGAAAGTAACAAGTAGGCACATGTGTTTCACCCCAAAACAGTTTGAAAACGGTAAAAGAGGGGTCTATGTACTCACATGAGAATGCTCAGTAGTCCTTGAGTGACAACCAAACAATGCTAGAGATCACGGATATCAAACGACACCTAATATAGGTAACTATGTTAATAAACCGGACCTAAATCGGAAGATTGGATAGAATGAGGGTTCGTAAACCAAACGAGTGTGGAGACTCGTATAATATGGTTTAACAAAGCCTACATACTAAATGAAACCTTACATAAGTGCTTACGACCCAATACGACTCGTTTAGGTAGCTTATGCTACTTTAACGCGTCGTTCGCGTGAAACGCGTTCGGACCGCCTAACTAGCCCTATGACAACTGTTATACGCCTAAACATGTTATAAAATCAGTTATGTGACAAAAGTTTAGGTTACATATGCTTAATTACCAATTATACATGAAAAGGGTATTCTGGTAATTTACCTAAGGCATATAAACTACCTATCATAAAACTACTCAAACGATGTGACCATAGAGTATAACCTCGGAAGGTTATTCCCTACCTACTATGGTCACCTAATGTATTTGGTCAGATCCTAATGATCGACCAAATGGGTCGGGTTCGAAGGTATAAGCGATTTATTAGATCGCTTACCCTACGACCCTAGACAACGTGGTAATCAGTAGGCATAGTCCCAAAGGACTATAACCAACGTGATTACACTCACGTTGCGAAGTTCAAACGAACTTCGCATTGACCATAAACTGGTCAACACAGAAAGTCAAACAAAGTTTGACTTTCAGACTCGAAAAGACTCGAAAAGCAATAAAAGAACGAAAGAATACTTACGAAGGGTCCCCGAATGCTAATCGTGATTCAAGTAGCTCAGGTATGAAACAAAGGTTTCAACTTAGAGCTCCTCAAATCAGATTCTAGTGAGTTTGGCAATGGCCGTTAAGATCGTTTCATGGAAACCGTGCTCGAATCCCACCCGTACATGTGTTGGAATGTTATGGTGTGTCAAATGGCCACTCACCATAAGGAATTGACATGTGGAAGTGAGATTGGAAGTGCTAAACAGCTGATAACAGGCTGTTAGAAACATTTAATCTAGTCAGAAGGAGCCATGCGGCCCGCTTCAGGATTCACAAAGGCTCAGGCGGGCCGCCTGGCCTTGTCTGATCAGCAACATGTTTCAGAATTTACAGTTTCAGTCCCTGCACGTGTTTAAGGCCATTTCTGACACTTCTAAGGCCCGTAAAGCCAACTTTAAGGCCCTAAAATGATGCCTAAACATTGTGGACATGAAACATGCTCAAAAATATGTCGGATGTCGGTTCGTTTGGCCGTACGATCGCGATGTTCGCTTAATTACGACGGAATGCGCATAAGCGCGAAAAACGATCCAAATGACGTGACGAATGGATTTTTCTTATGCCAAACACTAAAATAAAATATTTTAGTGCTTACATAAATTTTTGGATGTCCGGATGTATTCAGAACGTAAGTTATGCGCGAAAATGCAAACTTATGCACTTTTTGACACTTTTAGTCCCTGAATGACCTAAAAGTTTATTTTAGCCTACCAAACACCTCAAAGCCTATTTCTAAGCTATGTAAAGGATATTTATGTTATGTTTAACTTATGGTCATGTTCCGGAATGTCTGTTACGGTTCAAATTGGCATACTTTCGCAGTTTGTCAACTTTAGTCCCTGTAAGCGATATAACTTGATTTTGCCATACCAAAGCCTTCAAAACTTATTTCTAAGTTATGTAAAGGTTATTTAAGGTATGTTAAGCCTATTTCACTATTCCGGAGTGTTCGTTGCATTAAACTAGTTATATTTACGCATCAGTGCGCGTATAACCTTCCAGAAAGCGATTTAGAGCTTGAAATCGAACAAGACTTGATATGTGCAAAAGATACACATATTTATACAAGTCCAAAGTATGAAATATAATATTTCATTGGTTTGGTATTTGTTTGATGGTTGAAGTGACACAGGTGTCACAGTCTCCCCTACTTTAGGAAATTTCGTCCCGAAATTAATTCGTAGGAGTCTATCTGTGGCTTTGTGTTAAGTAACCATCAAAGATAAGCAAGGCATAATCCTGTTATTTCTCTTTAACGGACATTTTTCAGAAATGAAAAATGAACGGAGTTATTTTCAACAGGCATTATTCAGAAACGAAAAATGGACGAAATAAGTCATTTTCCACAACCTCTTCAGAAACGAAAATGAACGAAATGAGTCATTTTCCACAACCTTTTCAGAAATGAAAATGAACGAAATGAGTCATTTTCCACAATTTCTTCAGAAACGAAAATGAACGAAATGAGTCATTTTCCACAACCTCTTCAGAAACGAAAATGAACGAAATGAGTCATTTTCCACAATTTCTTCAGAAACGAAAATGAACGAAATGAGTCATTTTCCACAATTTCTTCAGAAACGAAAATGAACGAAATGAGTCATTTTCCACAATTTCTTCAGAAACGAAAATGAACGAAATGAGTCATTTTCCACAACCTCTTCAGAAACGAAAATGAACGAAATGAGTCATTTTCCACAATTTCTTCAGAAACGAAAATGAACGAAATGAGTCATTTTCCACAATATCTTCACACATGACCAAACTTGCTATGGTTTCCGTGCACTGAATTTCATAATTATGTATGCATCCATAATTACGCAATTCCTTGCACAGTCCGCACAATTTGTTTGTAATATGAAGGGGAGGAAAAATCAAACCTGTGATGAGGGTGACTAGACTACCATAAGGTCCTTTTAATTAGATTGACAACTAATCCTTTTTAATTAGGACACCTAGGAGTTCTTTCAGCTATCTCATCATATGATATTCCTAACTAGATTTTTGGATTAATCTGTTTAACTAGACCACTCAAGGGGTCTAATTATGGAATAGTACAATATAATCCAAGGGTCTTTACTATTACGTAAAAGCCCATTGAGGATTTAATATAGTACACAAAGATATGGAAGATTCTACGAGGATTTAGATAACAAAACTTGGATTACACAAGAACATAAAAGGGAACACATAAGCACATAATTACATAGTTGTTTAATTTGTTATTAACTTGTTATTGATTGAAAATGGACATGGAAACCAGTCAATTGACTTCAATGTCCTCTGGGATTAATCTGAAAAGATATGAAGATCCCCCAAAATTCGATTTTTGTTTTCTAAGAAACGTAATATTCGAATTAAGGAACACAAAAATTTTAGGATTTACGGAAATACCCTTAGGTACCCTATTAAGGATTTATAGTAGTACTTTGGGTATTCGTCTAGTGTTGTAACTTGCGTTTTGTACTTCGTTTTCCTTGAAAGAAACAGGTACTTAGGAATTTCGTGGAAAACGCAAGAGATTATAAAATAGAAAAATTTTGGGGAGTAGTTTTCTTTTCAAGGAATACGATTCCTTGATTGTCGGTATTGTAAGGGATATGTTGTTTATCCATACAACCACATAAATACATTGCAATGTAAATAAAAAAATATTTATTTATTAACAATGATAACAACTGTTTCATGGACCTTGACAACAAAAGAAATAATACATAAGACATGATTATTTCTAAAAGGTGTTGTCTTCTAGTCGGTCAGATGCTCATCTCCGTGCTGGATTAGCATTAGCAAGCTTTGGGCAATTTCTTCGGAAATGACCCATCTCGCCACACTTGTAGCAAGAACCTGGTGGAAAGCGAGCTTGAGCAGGATTGTTGTTAGCTTGATTTGGTGCAACTGCTGCTACACAAACTTTTGCTGTATGACCTTTACGTCCACAAATTTGGCATTCGCGGCACTTCACCATAGCATGATGATAAAGGTTACATTTGTTGCACAAGGGTGAAGTTCCATTGTATGGCTTCCTAGTACGGGGTTGAGCTGGTTGGTTGGGGACGGCTTGATCATTGTGAGTAACCATGGCGAAGTTCTGAGAAGCCTTTCGCTTCTTTGACTTCTTAGGGGATCCAGTCGGTTCATCCATGGTCTTTGATTCCTCGATTGGTTTCGATTCCTCGACTGGTTTCTTGTCACCCTTTCGGAAAAGCTTACGTTTCCTGATCTGAGATTCAGTCAAGGTTGCAGATAGCTCAATGGCCTACCTAACCGTAGTGGTGTTACTACCAGTAACAATGTCCTGAACTGAGTCAGGGAGACCATCAATGTATTTTTCGATCGCCTTATCCAAAGGCGTAACCATGGTAGGACACAACAGGCTCAGCTCCTCATATCGATCAGTGTATGCTCGATGTTCGCCGCTGTCTTGCTTAAGGTCGTCGAATTCTCTTTCCAAGGCCCTGATCTTGTGACGAGGACAGAATTCCTTCATCATTAGTGCCCTAAGTTCTTCCCACGTTTGAGCCAGTGCCACATCAGCACCCCTATCTCTCACCACACCGTTCAACCACGTCAAAGCTCGTTTCTCAAAGACACTAGATGCGAAATCCACCTTTCACTCGTTTGGACATTGTACATGCCTGAAGGTGCTCTCTAGACTCTCGAACCATTGCAGAAGTGCAGTCGCTCCTTGAGACCTAGAAAACTTTGATGGCTTAGCCGAGTTGAACGTCTTGAAGTTGCAGGGGGCATTGTTGTTATTGAGAGCTTGGTGACATTGAGCAATGATGTTCGGGATTGCAGCAGTCATTTGCTGTGTAATGACAGCTGCCAGATCTTCAATAGATACCGGATTTTCGCGTCGTGGAGGCATTCTAAAAGAGGGAACATGAAAGGAAGCGAGTGAGAGAATTTGACGAAAAGAATGAGATGAAACAAATCTGATGAAAGCAAGGATAGTGGTCATTTGTTTGTTACTACAAAGCAACAAACGACCTCGGTGATTAATCAAAGTAAATAGGTCAAAAATAATGTATCGCGAAGACATGCTCGCCTATAAGTGAACACTCATCCCAAGAATTCCCAGGTAAGCACAACTGGTCTCGCGTCTGATGAGATATATACGAAGTGCTTGCCTAGACAGAAAACCCAGAATACAGGCATTCACCCTTCCAGTTTGCACGTGTTCACATTATTTAGGACTCAAAATTTTGGCAAGAGTTTGAAAATTCAAAAGGGGTTCAAAACCTAGTAATCAATCATCCTAGAACAGATGATTAGTTTTCAAAGCGGTTTTGAAATTTATGTTCTTGTTGTGGTCGTCGCCTAAGGATAGGTGACGGTATTGTTTTATGACTAAACGCAAGTAAACTCGCGTTAGGGTCCTAGAAAGGTTATAGACTAGGTCAAAGCATTACTAATAACCTAATTCCCTATAACCATTGGCTCTGATACCATCTTTTCTGTCACACCCCGACCACGTAGAACATACAAAACGTGGCGGAAACGTCGGGGAGTGTTGTAACAGAATTAATCGTTTCAAATCCATGGAAATTAAAGTTTCGTTTTATTAATCAAACATGAGAGTTTACATTCTCTTAAACAAGAAACAAAGAGTACATAACATAAATTAACTAGTTCTTGTCTCGTTTTAAGTCACTAAGGCACAGGTCCGCCTAAGTATGTCTTGATAAGTCCTATGCATCAACTCCTGAAAAACACATGTGAAAATAGGTACGTCAGCATAAAAATGCCTGTGAGATACATAGGTTTTGTGAAAATAGGATTCATGACTTATGTTTGAGAAAATTTTTAGTCATGAACCTTGTTATTTGCTTTGTTTTGTAAATCATTTGAAAAACGATAAGATCAGATGATATGTATAAATAAATGTAAGGTTAAATGAATAACCATGTAAGATGAGCTTGTATAAGATAAGTTGTTTGTAAAACAATGTATTGTGAAAAGTATGTTATTTGTATAAAATGTTATATGTCAAAATTGAAATGATTCAAATAATGCCATGCTATGTAATACCATACAATCACTTATATATAGGAAGTACCAGCGGCGTATCCACCATGCTTGTATCATATTACACACGCCTCGTTACTTAAATCACTTACTCAAACCAACCGTCAACGTAAATTGTTCATGTATAAATGAATTGTCATGTGATAATGTGTAAACCATATCGAAATGTCTATGTTCAATGTAAACCACTAAATGTGTATATCACTGTCAAAATGTTTATGTTTAATATAGATCATGTAATGTGTAACCAGAAATGTCATGTATGGTAAGTGAAATGTATCAACTAAACCATATGTAAAATGCACAACAACAAGGTATTGAAGTAAAACACAGTTTAAATCAAAGTTATGTTTTGTGTAACAAATGCATGCTATACTGATACAAACATTTATGCGGTATTATTATACCCAAAATGTAAGCATGTGAAAACGATGCACTAAGTATGTAATCAAATGAACATACATAGCGTGAAATATAATGTAAAACGATGTACTAAGTAATGCACACAATGGGCACACATAGCATGAAATGTAATGTAATTGTGTACTATGAATGTACTAATAAACATAGCAAGTATATGATATGAAAACAGGAAAGCATGAAAGTAACAAGTAGGCACATGTGTTTCACCCCAAAACAGTTTGAAAACGGTAAAAGAGGGGTCTATGTACGCACATGAGAATGCTCAGTAGTCCTTGAGTGACAACCAAACAATGCTAGAGATCACGGATATCAAACGGCACCTAATATAGGTAACTATGTTAATAAACCGTACCTAAATCGGAAGATTGGATAGAATGAGGGTTCGTAAACCAAACGAGTGTGGAGACTCGTATAATATGGTTTAACAAAGCCTACATACTAAATGAAACCTTACATAAGTGCTTACGACCCATTACGACTCGTTTAGGTAGCTTATGCTACTTTAACGCGTCGTTCGCGTGAAACGCGTTCGGACCGCCTAACTAGCCCTATGACAAGTGTTATATGCCTAAACATGTTATAAAATCAGTTATGTGACAAAACTTTAGGTTACATATGCTTAATTACCAATTATACATGAAAAGGGTATTCTGGTAATTTACCTAAGGCATATAAACTACCTATCATAAAACTACTCAAACGATGTGACCATAGGGTATAACCTCGGAAGGTTATTCCCTACCTACTATGGTCACCTAATGTATTTGGTCGGATCCTAATGATCGACCAAATGGGTCAGGTTCGAAGGTATAAGCGATTTATTAGATCGCTTACCCTACGACCCTAGACAACGTGGTAATCAGTAGGCATAGTCCCAAAGGACTATAACCAACGTGATTACACTCACGTTGCGAAGTTCAAACGAACTTCGCATTGACCATAAACTGGTCAACACAGAAAGTCAAACAAAGTTTGACTTTTAGACTCGAAAAGACTCGAAAAGCAATAAAAGAACGAAAGAATACTTACGAAGGGTCCCCGAATGCTAATCGTGATTCAAGTAGCTCAGGTATGAAACAAAGGTTTCAACTTAGAGCTCCTCAAATCAGATTCTAGTGAGTTTGGCAATGGGGTGGACGGGTATTTATAGTTTTTGGGTAACCGTTAAGATCGTTTCATGGAAACCGTGCTCGAATCCCACCCGTACATGTGTTGGAATGTTATGGTGTGTCAAATGGCCATTCACCATAAGGAATTGACATGTGGAAGTGAGATTGGAAGTGCTAAACAGCTGATAACAGGTTGTTAGAAACATTTAATCTGGTCAGAAGGAGCCATGCGGCCCGCTTCAGGATTCACAAAGGCTCAGGCGGGCCGCCTGGCCTTGTCTGATCAGCAACATGTTTCAGAATTTACAGTTTCAGTCCCTGCACGTGTTTAAGGCCATTTCTGAGACTTCTAAGGCCCGTAAAGCCAACTTTAAGGCCCTAAAATGATGCCTAAACATTGTGGACATGAAACATGCTCAAAAATATGTCGGATGTCGGTTCGTTTGGCCGTACGATCGCGATGTTCGCTTAATTACGACGGAATGCGCATAAGCGCGAAAAACGATCCAAATGACGTGACGAATGGATTTTTCTTATGCCAAACACTAAAATAAAATATTTTAGTGCTTACATAAATTTTTGGATGTCCGGATGTATTCAGAACGTAAGTTATGCGCGAAAATGCAAACTTATGCACTTTTTGACACTTTTAGTCCCTGAATGACCCAAAAGTTTATTTTAGCATACCAAACACCTCAAAGCCTATTTCTAAGCTATGTAAAGGATATTTATGGTATGTTTAACTTATGGTCATGTTCCGGAATGTCTGTTACAGTTCAAATTGGCATACTTTCGCAGTTTGTCAACTTTAGTCCCTGTAAGCGATATAACTTGATTTTGCCATACCAAAGCCTTCAAAACTTATTTCTAAGTTATGTAAAGGTTATTTAAGGTATGTTCAGCCTATTTCACTATTCTGGAGTGTTCGTTGCATTAAACTGGTTATATTTACGCATCAGTGCGCGTATAACCTTCCAGAAAGCGATTTAGAGCTTGAAATCGAACAAGACTTGATATGTGCAAAAGATACACATATTTATACAAGTCCAAAGTATGAAATACAATATTTCATTGGTTTGGTATTTGTTTGATGGTTGAAGTGACACAGGTGTCACAATGAGAACCATGCTGAAATTGCTTGCTACGAGAAATACGTTCGCTTGCCTCTTCCGTCTGGTGACACCTTACGTTTATGGAGACCGACCTTCAAAAGGACTAAGATTGATGTCCTGCACACAAGAAAACAAATATTTACGCAAACCATACCTTGCCTTTTTAGCCCACATTGTAGAAGAAAAGGGCAAGGGAAAGAGCGCAAATGATTTTCTAGTGGTGCGTGACTTCCCCGACGTCTTTCCTGAAGATTTGCCTGGTCCTCCTCCCCCTCGATCTGTTGGTTTTCGTATTGACCTCGTACCTGGTGCGACTCCTATTGCCAAAGCTTCATACCATCTTGTACCCTCTGAAATGCAAGAGTTGTCTAGTCAACTCCAAGAGCTCCTCGAAAAAGGCTTCATTCGTCCAAGTACCTCACCTTGGGGTGCTCCTATGCTTTTCGTCAAAAAGAAGGATGGCTCATTTCGCATGTGCATCGACTATCGTGAGCTTAACAAACTCACTATTAAAAATCGTCATCCTCTCCCGCGCATTGATGATCTCTTTGACCAGCTTCAAGGCGCAACTTGTTTTTCCAAGATTGATCTTCGATCTGGTTATCACCAACTTCGTGTTCTCAAAGAGGACGTTACCAAAACCGCTTTTCGCACTCGCTATGGACACTATGAGTTTGTGGTTATGCCTTTTGGTTTGACCAACGCACCAGCTGTGTTCATGGATCTAATGAATCGCGTTTGTAAGCCCTACTTGGATCGTTTTGTAATCGTCTTCATTGATGATATTCTCCTCTATTCCAAAACTCAAGCTGATCATGAACGTCATCTATGCCTCATACTCGATCTCTTACGTGTCTAACATCTATACGTGAAGTTTTCTAAGTGCGAGTTCTGGATCAAAGAAGTCCAATTCCTTGGACATGTTGTTAATGAAAAAAGAATCCATGTTGATCCTTCAAAAATCAAAGCTGTGAAGAATTGGATCGCGCCTAAGTCTCCTGCTGAAATCCGTTATTTCTTAGGATTGGCGGGTTATTATCGTCGTTTCATCTCTAACTTTTCAAATATCGTTGTTCCTCTAACTTCGTTGACTCAAAAAGAGAAACCTTTTGCTTGGGGTCCTGAGCAAGAGGAATCTTTTCAAAATCTTAAGAACTTACTTTGTAACGCTCCTATTCTTGCTCTTCCTGATGGGAATGATGATTTCGTGGTATGTTGCGATGCCTCGAACCGTGGTCTTGGTTATGTTCTCATGCAACGAGATAAGATCACCGCTTATGCCTCTCGTCAACTCAAAATACATGAGAAAAACGATACTACCCAGGATCTCGAGCTTGGCGAAGTTGTTTTTGCGTTAAAGATTTGGCGACTCTACCTATATGTTACAAAGTGTGTGGTTTTTACAAACCATAAGAGCCGACAACACATCTTTAACCAAAAAGAGCTTAACATGCGACAGCGTCGATAGGTGGAATTACTTAACGACTATGACTGCGAGGTTCATTACCATCCTAGCAAGGCGAACGTCGTGGCTGATGCTCTTAGTCGTAAGACTCATGTTAGTAGTATTCGTTGTTTTCATGTCTCTAGCGATCTTCACACTTGCATTCGTGAAGCTCAATACTCGTCAGCCAACGAAGGAACCTTGTTCGTCGAAATACGGGGTGCCACTGAAGACCTACTCGTTACGAAATCTAATGGTCTTCAATACTGTTATGATTGAATTTGGGTGCCAAATCGCGACAATCTTCGTGAAATCATAATGACGAGGCACACAAATCCAAGTACTCAATTCATCCTGGTGCATCCTATTGGTGGCCTGGTATGAAGAGAGACATTGCCGCTTACGTTTCTAAGTGCCTCACTTGCTCGAAAGTCAAAGTTGAGCATCAATGACTTTCTGGAATGCTTGAGCAACCTGAGATCCCTATTTGGAAGTGGGATAGCATTGCTATGGACTTCATAACCAAACTTCCTCGCAGACCTTCAGGTCATGATGGCACTTGGGTAATCATCGACCGTTTGACTAAATCAGCTCACTTTCTTCCTATTCGTGAAGACTGCAAAGTTGAGAAACTCGCACGAATCTATAGCGATGAGATCATATGTCGTCATGGTATTCCTCTTGACATCATCTCTGACCGTGATGGTCGTTTTACTTCGCGTCTTTGGCAAACTTTCCTGTCCACTATGGGTTCCATTTGAATCTCAGTACGTCCTTTCATCCTCAAACGGATGGACAAACTGAACGTACTATCCAAACCCTAGAGGACATGCTCTGTTCTTGTGTCATCGACTTTGGTGGTAGTTGGGATGTACATTTACCATTGATCGAGTTCTCGTACAATAATAGCTACCACTCCAGTATTCATATGGCTCCTTTCGAGGCACTGTATGGTCACAAATGCTAATCTCCTATTAGCTGGCATGAGATTGGTGACAAACAATTTACTGGCCCTGAGCTCATACAAGAAACAACGGATAAGATCCATAAAATATGTGACAACTTACTCAAGGCTAGAAGCTGACAAAAGAGCTATGTTGAAAAAATGACGCAAGCCAATGGAGTTTAACGTTGGTGATCATGTATTGCTTAAAGTATCTCCTTGGAAAGGAGTAGTTCATTTTGGTAAAAAGGGAAAACTTGCCCCTCTCTATGTTCGTCCTTTCAAAATATTTGAGAGAATTTGGCAAGGTTGGTTATCGACTCGATTTACCTCAAGAACTCAACAACATTCATCCAACGTTTCATGTCTCGAATCTCAAGAAGTGTCTAGTAGAAGAAGGACTTCAAGTTCCTCTCGAAGACCTCCAAATCAATGACAATTTGCATTTTGTGGAGAATCCCGTCAAAATCATGGACCGAGGTGTGTCAAATTCCTATCGTTAAGGTTCGAGGGGGAGGAAAACGTCGCGCTGAATTTACTTGGGAACTCGAGAGTGATATGAAGACCAAGTATCTGCAACTTTTCATTACTTCTTCCTAAATTTCGGGACGAAATTTCCTAAAGGAGGGGACACTGTAACGCCCTACTATTTCGTACTTTCCATTATTAGAAACCGTTGCTTGTATTTCTATTTTGGAAGTTTTGTATTCTTGTATTCGTCATTTCATTGTAATCGTTGTAAAATCTGAGACTTAGATCATAATGAAATTCCTATTTTGGTTACATTTATGTTCTATACACTTCATACATGTTCATACGTTCAAAAATATTAATCATGTGACACTTTAATCACATTTTGTGCTAAATACGTCAACTTGCAAACACATGATCATATATTCAACTTACGCACTTAAATCTCAACAAATATACATGTTTATACTTGTTTTCTATTTAGTTTATGATTCATTTGCATAACATACCCTTGATTATCATCTTTTGTGCTTAAAACACCTTGCACATGCATCAAAACATCAAATTATGGAAGTCTAGGGGTATAATATGACAAAATATCAAACAATTGGCCAAACTTGGGCTCTCACCGGCCGCGAAACGCCCACAGTGGATCTTTGCGGGCCACGAGGCCGGGTGATCCGCACAAACCACAACAGGTTACGGGATTGGCCACGTTTATGTGTTTTGTTAGTTAGTTTTTGTGTTTTTCACATTAAATACACTCCACCAACTTACCCTAACACTTCCCTATAAAAGCCAACTATCCTCCACACATTTTCCACTTTACAACTCTCAAATTTCACTCTCAAATAACTCACAAACCTGCTGGAACTCAGAACAAGATCAGAATCATTACAAGTTGTTTAAGTATGCATAACTTCTTCATTTCTTAACCTTTTCCTTTGATTCTTCTTTCTAATCACTTGGAACTAGCCTAGAGATGATTCCACAGGTTTTCCATGAAAAACCAACGCCTGGAACACCACCGAAACAGGCTCCAAAGTGAACAAACTTTCTGTTTTGATTTAAACTTTGTTAAACTTACTTGAACTTGAGTAATCTCATCTTATTCCTATGTCCTTATACTCATAATCACATCTATGGGTAGTTGGGCTTAAAAACAAGATTGAGACATGTCAAATCAGAGGTGTAAACCTCATAAACTTTCTGTTTTGGTTAGGGTTTAACCCACAAGTAATGAACAAGCTTGAAGCTTGATGTTTGTGTGATTATATGGTTAGCTTGGGCTATACTACTTGAAAATCCACACATTGCTTGATGTTTTCCTAGATTAGTTATAGTTATTTCATTCTTATTTGTATGTTCATGACCCTCCTTGTTGTCTATGATAACAAATGTAGTGGTGAACACCAAAGAGGTACCTAAACGGAAGACTTGTTCTTCCTACCTCATGCATGACTTATGTGATATACAAAGAGGTTCCTAAATATCCTCCTACCTCATGCTTGACCAATATGACACTATAATATATTATATAACATATATATTTACCAAGTAATCGAACCTTCGATCACTTGTCAAAGTATTAGGTTACAACATCTTAGACTATTTATGATTCTAATGGGTATTTTGAACCATGAAAACATTCGAACCCTTGGGGTTTCATAGTGTCAAACAAGTATTATATGACTAGATGATTATTTTCTTCATATGACTACTTTCATGTATTTCAAACTCCGAATCTTTAATCTTCCGTTAACTCCCCATACTCATACACCTATGTTTCTTCGTGTAGAAGGACAAGGTGCTCCAAACTAATCAACCAAACACTCCCGGGTTATCAAGTAGGAAGCTTGCAAAACCGTGAGTATACTCGATCTCGTTTTCCTTTTTATTCACTTTTGGGTGTAACATGTATATTATACAAAATACACTTCACATGAAACTATTTTAATCACACTCTATCCATGCTTTAACATGAAACTATATGATGCTTGTTAGACTTGTATGCTATGTGAACTTTTTGTGTCGATATATGCTTCATTAACTTTGCTAGCCTACCTTAACAATTATAGGGCTATAGGATTAACGCACCGCCCACGAAACTTGGGGTATTGTTAAGTTAAACTTGTTAACCTCTCGTTATTCTTTGGGATAGGCAAAATTAACGCGTTGGATTCTTGGGTTAGAATACATAGTACAATGTTTCAACATACTTGTAACTTGCATATTATGATTCATGTTGGATATGAGACTTTAAACAATTTTATTCAATATTATGCTATGTATGAAAACTTGTATACTCGCCAACTTTTTGTTTATATATTTTGAAACATGTTGCAGGTTGATTGATAAGGTGATGTTATGAAGAAACGAGATTTAGGTGGACTTAGATACACACCTAGACTAATTTTGCAATTTTGATGTATTGTTTAAAACAATGTTGTCTTTTATTTGGATCTTGTATGACAAATTTAGTCTTGATATGAAATTTGAATTTAAATTATATTGTCACAGAGTGTTATGAAGTTTTGAGCAATTTGTTCGTCTCATCCTGATGTTTCCACCATCGGTTAGGGTGTGACAAGGTGTCAGTCAACAAGCTTCAAACACGTCTTACTTCAATGCTTCCGCAAGCGCATCAAAGGTTCCACAGTCTAGTGAAAAGACAGATGTGGTCGGTGAAGCATTGAAAATTTCAACTGAAAATTTAGCACTTTCCAACGTGTTTCTGAGCAGCTATGAAGCTTTGATGTCGGGAAAACTCAAGAAAGAAATCTTCACAACTGAAGACATGTATCAAGTCGATCTAGATGCTTTGGGAGAGATGGATTTGAAATGGCAGATGGCTATGATCACTCTACGGCTGAAAAAGTTTCAAGACAAGAGTGGGAAGCGTCTGGCTCTTAGAAAAGCTGGCTTCGACAAATCTAAGCTAAGATGCTACAACTGTAAGAACTTGGGTCATTTCAAACGAGATTGTCCTCTGTTGAAGAATGAAAATGCTGAAACTCCTCCTGCTGTAAGACAAGTCGCAATTGAAGGAAACATCAACAACAATAATACTGCTCCTAACACACCAAAAGCCTTGGTTGTTGAGGACTATGATTGGGCTGAAGAGATTGCTGAAGCTAAGGAACAAGTTAACAAGGCACTCATGGAAAAAATCTTGAGCGAGTCTTCATCTTCATCATCAAACTTCATCGAGAAATAGGCTGTTTGAATCCCTAAAGGAGACGATGCCACTGACAAGGACCTGAAGAGCATCCTCACTCCTACCGAGCCCGTGGAAGACAAGAAGACCAAAGAAACTGAGAAGCCCAAGCAGAAGGAGCAAGTCCAGAAAGAAGTTGATGCTTTCAAATAAGAGAAAGCGAAAGTCTCAGCAGCACCCATGAAAACCAAATCCTCAAAGGAGAAGGCAGACAAGGATTTGGTAAATAGCATTCCACATGAATTTAAAGTTAAACTATGCTCTCAATCATGCGTAAAGGTCGTGGCACATTACAAATCTCTCAACCTTGAGCTAATTAGGGATAAGGAAAAGGTTTTGCAATTTAACAAAGAACTCAAATAAAATGAGCTGCATATCAGAGAAAGTTGAACTCAACTTTAGCTGAAATGCAGACTCTGAAAGAATTCGTTTTCAGAAAAGATTTTATCATTAATAACTTAACAGAAAGATTAGAAAAATCTCTTAATGAATAGAACAAATTGCAAATTATAATAGACAAATGGAATGTTAGAAAAAAGGCCCTGATTGATATCAAAAGTTGCCAACGACCACCGTATGTGAAAGATGGGATTGGGTATAAGGATAAGCAAGGAAAAGAAAGAAAACTCTTCTTTGCACCACATAGCAAAAACTATGTGCCTAGGCCAACTCCTCATCCCGAGAATGATTTGATTGACGAAAAAGATCTTATTGCTCGAAACGATTCTTTTGAAAATGAAAAAACCACTAATACTTCTGAAAGTAATGCAGATGCGTTTATGTGTAAAAAAGATGTGTGCGACGAGGATGACGATTGCGATGGTTCAAAAAAGGCATAGGTTATTCAGGCGGCAGTTATCCTACTATTAACTGGTTTGCCTGGAACTATGATAAGAAAAACAGTATGGTGAATGTAATAATTTGACTAAGACGGATGACTATAATGACCATGTGCCTAAATTTAACTCTCTGGATGACTGTAAGGGCCACGTGCCTACATTTAAGACCGTGATAGTGAAAATGTCGTATTTGAATGTCATGATTTAAATTATGCTATTTGTGATGATAAAACTACGTGTGAGCCTCCTGTATTTGTTCTAGAATTGAAACAGAATAGATTTGGAAATTTTCTCACTGAGGAAATTCCAGAATTTGTTCCTTCTCGAACTAGTAAGACAGATTCAGAAAAGGAGCAAACTGAAGAGAGCAGCAAAGAAAATTCAAACATCTCAGCTTCAGACAAAGGTGAAGAAAATTCAAGCTCTCAAGAGGGTCAAAGTTCAGATAATTCAAGTGAAGATCAAAGTTCAGAAAATTTGATTGAAGATCAAGAATCAAATGTTTTATCAGACACTGACAACGATGAAGATTGTTCAGAAGATGAAAGTCGTATCGACAAGAAAATAAATAAAGTTGAGAGTTCAAGCTGCATTGCATCAGAGGACTCTTCAACTAGCTCAAGACACTCATCACATACATCATCTTCTAACATGTCGACCTCCAAAAAGAAAAGTCCTAAATGCAAACAATATTTTCGCTGTGGTCATTTAGGACACACGGCGAAACATTGTAAAAGCAAAGAATTTTCTAAACCAGAATATAATTTTGTCAAAAATTTCATAGGGCAGTTTGATTATTTTAAGAAATCAGTCAAAAGTCTAGTTAATTCTACTACTTGTTTTTGGAAACAAAAAGAAAATATCGTGAGTCAAAACCACGATAGATCAAAAATGAAACAAGTTTGGGTTCCGAAATCTAACTAGTTAGTATATATTTCTTATTGTTGTATAACAGAATAAACTCCAGAAATGGCTTCGGATGCTCATGGAATATATCTGGCATGTGGACAGTGGATGCTCAAGGCATATGACTGGATTAAAAGAACTTTTGATGAAATTCCAATTTATCGATGGCGACTTCGTATCTTTCTATTTGATGAAATTCCAAACTTGTTGGAGTAGGAGACGTCGTTTGTGAAGCACTGACATTAGAAAATGTCAATTATGTACCAGAATTGTACTACAATCTTATGAGTGTATCACAAGTCTGTGACAAAGAAATATTTGTGCTATTCAAGGACGTGGACTGTCTATTTCTCAAACCTGAATATGTTGTTCCTGCAGAAATGATTATGCTTACAGCTCCTCGACAAAACAATACATATGAGAAATTAACGTGTCTAATTTCCAAGGCTTCAAAATCGGAATCACTGCTTTGGCACAGACGATTGGGGCATGTGAACTTCAAAAATATGAACAAAATTTCTAAGTTAAACTTAGTAAGAGGTCTTCCGATAAAAGAATTTCCTTTTACAGAAAAATTTATCGCATGCGCCCAAGGAAAGCAACACAAAAAATCGCACAAGCCTAAAGCAGTGAACAAGATTACTACGCCTCTACAATTGATGCATATGGATCTTTTTGGTCCTATAAGTGTTAAAAGTCTTGCTAAGAGTTCTTATTATTTGGTGATTACAGATGATTTCTCTCGTTTTTCATGGGTTTATTTTCTTGAAGCTAAAAGTGAGACAACTGATATCCACAAGACATTCATACCCTTATTGAGAACGTAACTAAACTGAAGGTGAAGTCGATCAGAAGCGATAACAGATCTGATGTAACACCTCGCAAAATCGTGTCCAATAATGTGGAGACACGTGTCATCAGATCTGTTATCCCTAAACGTAAAATAAGTTGACTTTGAAGGACTAAAGTTGACAAACAGTGAAAAAAATGTATGCGGAGGGACTAAAAGTGTCAACATGCTAAACTATGCCTCTGAATGACCTTACACGATGTTCGTATTCTTAAACGAGTAAATTATTGGGCGTGAGAAGCCATTTGTGAAAACAATTGTAAGATTATAAGACGAAGGGGTTAAACGTGTCAACATATTAATTCTTACCTCTGAGTGACCTTTTAACACACCCGGGGGATTCGTAATGTCCAATTACATTTTCGAGAATGCTTGACGTTAATTACGAAGGGTTTCGGTACCATTATACACTAAGTAGTACAAGAGCGCAAGAAAAAGGTTAAAACCGTCAACGAGAGAATCTAGTGCTTTCGGGGGACCTTTTAACTAAACGGGAGCCTAACGATGTTTGTTAATATTCCCAAGATACTTAAAAACTAACTATAGGGCACAAATATGCTTAAAATGAAACTTGTAAGAATAATAAAAGGACTAGGGACTGAAACTGCCAATTATCAAACATTTGTAACCGGAAGAGGGGAGAGTCGCGGGCCGCGAAGCCCTCCCCTAACTCTTTCGCGGGCCGCGAGAAGACACCCGGTAACAGAAAACTGGACAACTGCATGTATTGCAACCTTGAGCCCCAATCAAACCACCATGCAACCTGATTTTGAAACAAGGAGCATCCTAGTGGTTTATAAAAAACCTCTAGGACACTTGTGATGATCAGAGGAAGCCCCATTACACCTGGAATGATCTTGAGGATCCTTGTTTCACTATAAATAGGACCTCCATGTTGCCATTCATACTTGTACCTTTCAAAAATTACTTCTCTACTTCTTCTCTGAGGTTCCTGATCAAAAGGAAGCTCCCCTTAGTCAAGTTTTTGAAGCTAGAACCTGTTGTAAGTGTCCTTAGCCACTCTAGTTCGGTTTTTATGCATTTAAAAGCCGAAAGTCAAAGTTGCCGCAAATCGGCTTTGACTTTCGGTTTAGACCTAAACGGTCCAACCATTGTTCGAGGCGAATATGGCTACGTGATCATAATTAGGTAGGTGTTAATCCCTCAAAAGGGCACCTCCTAATTACCACATTTACTTAGTTAATTGTTGGGTCAAAGTAATTTATATAAAAAGTCAAACGGGTCAGTTTTTAAATAAATTCAAATCTGATAATGTAGAGGTTATAAAACGTGTTTTATCACTTTAATAACTTGGTAAACATTATTAGAACATGTCTAAACATGTCCAACCCGACAATTCTAATGTAACAACTGTGCTTGTAATCACTATGAACAGTTCTGTTATCAATAAAACAATGTTATTTGATCCCAATGTTTGTTTTGTTATGTTATACATTTTTCATGTTTTGACTTTTATGTAATTTCAAACTCTACATCGCTTTCTGGAGAGTTATACGCAAACTAGTGCGTAAACGTACTCAGTTTAATGCGAGAAATACTCTGGAACATCAACATATACTCAACATACCTTAAATAACCTCTACATAACTTAGAAATAAGTTTTAAAGGCTTTGGTATGGCAAAAACAAGTTAATTCGCTTACAGGGACTAAACTTGACAAACTGCGAAAGTATGTCAATTTGAACTGTAACGAACATTCCGGAACATGACCATAAGTTAAACACACCTTAAATATCCTTTACATAGCTTAGAAATAGGCTTTGAGGGGTTCGGTGTGCTAAAATAAACTTTTGGGTCATTCAGGGACTAAAAGTGTCAAAAAGTGCACAAGTTTGCATTTTCGCGCATAACTTACGTTCTGAATACATCTGGACATCCAAAAATTTATGTAAGCATGACTACATTATATTTTAGTGTTCGCCTTAAGAAAAATCCATTCGTTTCGTCATTTGGATCGTTTTTCGCGCTTATGCGCATTCCGTCGTAATTAAGCGAACATCGCGTTCGTACGACTAAACGAACCATCATCTGAGATATTTTTGAACATGTTTTGAGTTCCCTATACTTTAACTTCATTTTAGAGCTTTTAAATGGGGTTAACGGGCCTTAAACGTGTCAAAAATGGCCTAAATACAGTACAGGGACCAAAACTGTAATTCTGCCAAAGTTCACCCATACGATGCGTATGGTATATATACCATACGATGCGTATGGGGTCTCCAGACCAGGTGCAATGTTTAAACAGCCTGTTTTCAGCAGATTTAACCACAACCACATGTTCTCAATTGCTTAGTCACTAAGATAAGGAGCATATGTAGCCACCATAAGGTTGTGACAAGTGTACGGACTAGATCTTTTCCCCTTTTCCAAGAAACGATCTCAACGGTTACCCGAATACTATAAATACCCATGCCATCCAACCTCATTACTTACAAGAATCTGATCTATTTGACTCTAAGTTGGAACCATTGTTCCATACCTGAGTTATTGTGATCACGATTAGCATTCGGGGACCCTTCGTAAGTATTCTTTCGTTCTTTTCCTTATTTTTACTGCTTTTCGAGTCAGAAAGTCAAACTTTGTTTGACTTTCAGCGTTGACCAGTAATGGTCAATGCGAAGTTCGATTGAACTTCGCAACGTGATTGTGATCACGATGGTCATAGTCCCTTGGGACTATGCCTACTGATTACCACGTTGTCTAGGGTCGTAGGGTAAGCGATCTGATCCATCGCTTATACCTTCGAACCCGACCCAGTTTGGTCGATCATTAGGATCTGACCAAATACATTAGGTGACCATAGTGTAGGGAATAACCTTCCGAGGTTATACCTTATGGTCACGACGTTTAAGTAGTTGTATGATAGGTAGTTTATATGCCTTAGGTAAATTACCAGAATACCCTTTTCATACATAATTGGTAATTTAGCATATGTAACCTAAACTTTTGTCACATAACTGATTATTTAACATGTTTAGGCATATAATACTTGTCATAGGACTAGTTAGGCGGTCCGAACGCGTTTCACGCGCACGACGCGTTAAAGTAGCATAAGCTTCCTAAACGGGTCGTAATGGGTCGTAAACAATTATGTTAAGTTTCATTTAGTATGTAGGCTTTGTTAAACCAAATGACACGAGTCTCTACACTCGTTTGGTTTACAAACCCTCATGCTACCCAATCTTCCGATTTAGGTCCGGTTTATTAACATAGTTACCTATATTAGGTGCCGTTTGATTCCGAGATCTATAGCATTACTTGGTGGTTATCTTTAGACAACTGAGCAATCTCAAGTGAGTACATAGACCCCTCTTTTACTGTTTTCCAAACTGTTTTGGGGTGGAACACATGTGCCTACTTGTTACTTTCATGCTTTCCTGTTTTCACATCATATACATGCTATGTTCGTTAGTACATTATAGTACATGATTTCATTTCATCTTATGCTAGGTGTGCCCATTGTGTGCATTACTTAGTACATTGTTTTACATGACATTTCCTGCTAGGTGTGCCCATTGTGTGCATTACTTAGTACATTGTTTTACATGACATTTTATGCTAGGTGTGCCCATTGTGTGCATTACTTAGTACATCGTTTTACATGACATTTCACGCTATGTATGTTCATTTGATTTCATACTTAGTGCATTGTTTTCACATGCTCACATTTTGTTATGACATTTGGTTTGTTTACATGGGACAATATATCCATTAACATTAGCTACGCCGTTCGTTAGTAGGTAGTGGTACCATAGGAATTGACAACTCCCGTTCCGGACATCCCAGGGTAAGGGGACAGAAAGGAATGACCGAATTCGTTGACATTAAGACAGATAGACCTTTAATTTGTTTAAAGGGTTTATCACCACAGTCGCCAGGCTTGGATGTATGCATTTTCACAATACCGCATAAATGTTCATATTGAATAGTTGCATGCATTTACACAAAACATAGCTTTGATTTAAACCAAGTTTTACTTCAATACTTTGTTTTTGTGCATATGGTTTAGTTTGAGACATTTCACTTGCCATACATGACATTTTGACATAGACATTTGACATGGATATTTGACATAGACATTTGACATGGATATTTGACATAGACATTTGACATGGATATTTAACATAGACATTTGACATGGATATTTGACATAGACATTTGACATGATTTACATCTTGACATAAACACTTTGACATATTATTCAATACATTTGACAATTTGGTTAAACATAGACTTCTTACATTGGTTGGTTTGGTTTGATTAAGTGATTGAGTAACGATGCGTGTGTAATATGATACAAGCATGGTGGATACGCCGCTGGTACTTCCTATATATAAGTGTTTGTATGGTATTATATGTCGTAACGTTATTTGAATCATTTCAGTTTGAGACATAGAACATTTTATACAAATAACATACTTTTCACAAGACATTGATTTACAAACAACTTATCTTATACAAACACATTTTTACATGGTTATTTATTTAAACCTGACATTTACTTATACATATCATCTGATCTTATTATTTTCAAATGATTTACAAGACAAAGCAAATTACAAGGTTCATGACTAAACATTTCCTCAAATACAAGTCATGAATCCTATTTTCACAAACCTATGTATCTCACAGGCATTTTTATGCTGACGTACCTATTTTCACATGTGTTTTCAGGTGCTTTTCCATAGGATGTTGATCATGATACTAGGGCGGACCTGTGCCTTAGAGACTTTAAAAGAAGATAGACTATGTTTAATTATGTTCTGAACTCGTTAATTCACTGTTTTGAGACAATGTAACACCCTTGTTGATAAATAAAATACAACTTTGTATGCCATGGTTATGAAACAATTAATTCTGTCGCGATCACTCCCCGGCGTTTCCGCCGCGGTTCGTTGTTTTACGCGGTCGGGGTGTGACAGAAGAGTTGGTATCAGAGCCAATGGTTATAGGGAATTAGGTTATTAGTAATGCTTTGACCTAGACTATAACTTTTCTAGGAACCTAACGCAAGTTATCTTGTGTTTAGATCTTAAAACATGTACATCACCTATCCTTAGGTGATTAACAAAACAAGGAACCAAAATTTTTCCGAAACGATTTTTGAAAAACAATCATCTGTTTTTGAATAAATTTTTACAAGGTTTTGAACCCTCAATTGTAAGGTTTTGAACCCTCTGTTATATGGTTTTGAACCCTTTTCAGTATTGGTTTTTGGCCTTGTGCCTTCAAATTTTCAAAATCCCGTCAAAAGTTTTGGGTTTTAAATAATGTGAACATGTGCAAACTGGAAGGGTGAATGCCTGTATTCTGGGTTTTCTGTCTAGGCAAGCACTTCGTATACATCTCATCAGACGCGAGACCAGTTGTGCTTACCTGGGAATTCCTGGGATGAGTGTTCACTTATAGGCGAGCATGTCTTCATTATACATTATTTTTGACCCATTTACTTTGATTAGTCACTGTGTGTTGTTTGTTTGCTCTGTGATACGGACAAATGACCACCATCCTTGCTTTTGTTGATTTTGTTTCATCTCATTCTCTTCATCCAATCATCTCACTCGTTTCTTTTCATGTTTTCCTCTTTTAGAATGCCTCCTCGACGCGAAAATCAGATAGCAACTGCCGAGCTGGCAGAAATTATTGCGCAGCAGATGGCTGCCCAATTCCCAAATCTCTTTGCTCAATGGAACCAAGCCAACAACAAAAACAATGGCCCGTGCAAATACAAGGATTTTAATCAGGCTAAACCACTCAAGTTTAGTGGTTCTGAGGGAGCGACTGGGCTTCTTCAGTGGTTCGAGAGCATAGAGAATACTTTTCGCCATGTGCAGTGTCCGGATAATCGCAAGGTCGAGTTCTCCTCGAGCGTATTTCAGAAGCGGGCTTTGACATGGTGGAACGGGATTATGAGAGACAGGGGTGCAGAAGTTGCTCTCGCACAGACATGGGCTGAACTTAGAGCCCTTATGATGAGGGAATTCTGTCCTCGCCATGAACAGCGAGCGTTGGAGAAAGAGTTTGATGTTTTGAAGCAAGATAGTGGTGAGCACAGGGCTTATACTGATCGGTTTGAAGAGTTGAGTTTGCTTTGCCCGACTATGGTCACCCCACTCGACAAGGCTATCGAGAGATACATCGATGGCCTACCTGACACGGTACAAGACATTCTTACTGGTAGTGAACCTGCCACACTCCGTCAGGCGATCGAGTTATCAGCGACATTGACTGAGTCGCAGATTAGAAAGGGAAAGCTACACAAGAAGGGTGACAAGGGCAAGAAGCAGTCGGCTGACAAGGAAGATAGCAAGAAAGGTCAAAACGTGAATGGAAAGAACTCTGGTTCTTCGAAGAGGTCAAGGAAGCGTAAGGCTTCCCAAAATTTTGCTATCACTGCTCAAGCTAACCAGGTAGCTCCCAACCAACCTGCACAGCCTCCATCGAAGAAACCCTATACAGGGAATGCACCTTTGTGCAATAGATGCAACAGTCACCACCAGCCACAACTTCCATGCCGTTTCTGTACTAACTGTGGGAAATCAGGCCATCTCGCCAATGTTTGTCGATCTGCTCAGAATCCCGCGGTTCAGAACCCGGCTCAACAAATTGCACAGCCTCCTGCTCCGCAACAGGGTCAAGCTGCACGACCACAATACCCACCAGGTGCTTGTTACAATTGTGGGGATCTGACCCACTATAGAAACCGGTGCCCAAGGCTAGCCAACCAGAACCAGAACCAGAATCCGGCTCCGGCTCGAGGCCGAGTTTTTAACATGAATGCCCAAGAGGCACAGGCTGACGATAATGTGGTGAACGGTACGTTCTTTATTAATAATCAGCCTGCATCTGTTCTTTTCGATTCTGGTGCCGATAAGAGTTTCGTGTCATTATCTTTTGAGCAAATGCTTCGCGTGTCTAGAACGAAACTAGGCAAATCTTTGACAGTAGAGGTTGCTAGTGGTGAACCCATTATTCTTGATTCTGTTCTTCGCAACTGCCAGATGAATCTTAACGACCATCTTTTTCCTATTGACCTCGCGCCTATGCAACTTGGAAGCTTCGACGTTATTGTGGGAATGGATTGGTTATCCAAGCATCACGCAGAGATAGTTTGTGCTAAGAAGATTGTTCGTGTGCTACTTTCGACAGGCGAGATCCTGCAGGTTCAAGGTGAGAAGCCTACCGGTGGTCTCAAACTCATGTCTTGTTTTAAAGCTCTGAAATATCTGCGGAAGAACTATGTGGCTTTCTTAGCACATGTTACAGAAGATAAAGGCAAGGGTAAGTCTATTTCAGATATTCCTGTCGTTCGGGATTATTCTGAAGTGTTCCCTGAAGATTTACCTGGTCTACCTCCAGCACGCCAAGTCGAGTTTCGCATTGATCTCATACCTGGTGCAAATCCCATTGCCAGAGCTCCATATCGTCTTGCACCGTCTGAGATGCAAGAGTTGTCTAAGCAGCTTCAGGAGCTCTCTGACAAAGGTTTTATCCGTCCCAGCTTTTCACCTTGGGGTGCTCCCATTCTTTTTGTCAAAAAGAAGGATGGATCTTTTAGGATGTGTATCGATTATCGTGAGCTTAACAAGCTTACCATCAAAAATCGATATCCCTTACCTCGCATAGACGACCTCTTTGATCAGCTACAGGGTGCTTCTTATTTTTCGAAGATTGATCTGCGATCTGGATATCATCAACTTCGGGTGCAAGAAGAAGATATTCCGAAGACAGCGTTCCGTACTCGTTATGGGCATTATGAATTCACAGTCATGCCATTCGGTTTGACTAATGCTCCTGCTGTTTTCATGGACTTAATGAATAGGGTCTGCAAACCTTATTTGGATCAGTTCGTCATTGTTTTTATCGATGACATCTTGATTTACTCTAAGACGCGAGCTGATCACGAGCAGCATCTTCGTCTTACTCTGGAACTCCTGAAGAAAGAGCAACTTTTCGCCAAATTCTCCAAGTGCGAATTTTGGCTTAAAGAAGTTCAATTTTTGGGACACATTATCAACGAACGAGGTGTTCATGTAGATCCCTCCAAGATCAGTGCGATTAAGGATTGGGATACGCCTACTACTCCTACTGAAGTTCGTTCTTTTCTTGGTCTAGCGGGTTATTATCGCCGCTTCATTGAGAACTTCTCTAAGATTGCAGTTCCTCTAACTGCTCTAACTCAGAAGAAAATGCCCTTTTACTGGGGATTCAAACAAGAGGAAGCTTTTCAACACCTGAAGCGGAAGCTTTGCGATGCGCCTGTTCTATCATTGCCTGAGGGTGATGATGATTTTGTCGTGTATTGTGATGCATCTAAATTGGGTCTTGGCTGTGTTCTGATGCAAAGGAACAAAGTCATAGCCTATGCATCGAGGCAATTGAAGATACATGAGAAGAACTACACCACTCATGATCTTGAGTTGGGTGCAGTAGTCTTTGCTCTAAAGATCTGGAGACACTATTTGTACGGTACAAAATGTGTGGTTTTCACTGACCACAAAAGTCTTCAGCATATCTTCAACCAGAAAGAACTCAACATGAGGCAACGACGTTGGGTTGAGCTACTAAACGACTATGATTGCGAAATTCGCTACCATCCTGGTAAGGCGAATGTCGTAGCTGATGCATTGAGTCGTAAGGAACGTACTAAGCTTCATTGTGTACGTGTTCAATCTGTTATTCAAGCTCGATCTGATATTCAAGCCCGCATTTCTCAGGCTCAACAATCTTGTGTTACACAAGGTTTAATGGATAAGGAATTTCCTTACCACATAACACCTGCTCTGGAACTGAAGGACAATGGATCATATTACTTCATGGACCGTTTGTGGGTCCCAAGCCAGGATGATCTTCGTGCCTTGCTTATGGATGAAGCCCATAAGTCTCGTTATTCTATTCATCCGGGCTCAGATAAGATGTATAAGGATCTTCGTATTCACTATTGGTGGCCTGGTATGAAGAAAGACATTGCCTTATACGTATCAAAATGCCTTACTTGTCTTAAGGTTAAGGCTGAACATCAACGTCCTTCTGGTTTATTGGAGCAACCAGAGATCCCAGTTTGGAAATGGGAAAACATTACTATGGATCTTGTTACCAAACTCCCGCGCACAAAGAAGGGTCATGATGCCATCTGGGTAGTCGTTGATCGTCTTACAAAATCAGCACATTTCTTGCCAATCCGCGAGGATTTTCCTACTGACAGACTTGCTCAAATCTATGTAGATGAAATTGTAGCTCGACATGGTGTTCCTTTGAACATCATTTCTGACAGAGATGCTCGTTTCACTTCTCACTTTTGGAGAACCATGCAATCTGCTATGGGGACCCAACTTAATCTGAGCACAGCTTATCATCCGCAAACGGATGGTCAATCTGAGAGAACAATCCAGACTCTGGAGGATATGCTTAGAGCTTGTGTGATCGATTTTGGTGGTAGTTGGGATTCACATCTTAAATTGATTGAATTCTCCTACAACAACAGTTATCACACTAGCATCAAAATGGCTCCTTTCGAAGCTCTCTATGGTCGAAAATGTCGTTCACCAGTCTGCTGGAATGAGATTGGCGAGGCTCAACTTACTGGACCTGCCCTCATTTTAGAGACGACTGACAAGGTCAAGAAAGTTCGTGATAACCTTCAGGCAGCTAGAAGCCGTCAGAAGATTTACGCGGACCCAAAACGCAAAGCCTTTGAATTTCAAGTCGGTGATCGAGTATTACTTAAGGTCTCACCTTGGAAAGGTGTGATCAGATTTGGAAAGAAAGGAAAACTTGCACCTAGATACGTTGGACCATTCAAGATCGTCGAAAGAATCGGAAAGGTAGCCTACAGACTTGAGTTACCTCCTGAACTGGGAAATGTTCATCCAACTTTTCACGTGTCCAATCTCAAGAAGTGTACAGCTGATGAGAATTTCTCCATACCGCTTGACGAAATTCGTGTTGGCACAACACTGAAATTTGTTGAGAAACCAGTGGAAATCATGGAACGTGAAGTCAAGTGGCTTAAACGCAAGCGCATTCCTTTGGTCAAAGTTCGCTGGGAAGCTAAACGTGGACCCGAGTTTACTTGGGAACGCGAAGATCAAATGAAAGCGAAATATCCGCATCTTTTTCCAAGAGTTTCCTCTAAATAAATTTCGGGACGAAATTTCCACAAGTAGGGGAGACTGTAACAACTGTGCTTGTAATCACTATGAACAGTTCTGTTATCAATAAAACAATGTTATTTGATCCCAATGTTTGTTTTGTTATGTTATACATTTTTCATGTTTTGACTTTTATGTAATTTCAAACTCTACATCGCTTTCTGGAGAGTTATACGCAAACTAGTGCGTAAACGTACTCAGTTTAATGCGAGAAATACTCTGGAACATCAACATATACTCAACATACCTTAAATAACCTCTACATAACTTAGAAATAAGTTTTAAAGGCTTTGGTATGGCAAAAACAAGTTAATTCGCTTACAGGGACTAAACTTGACAAACTGCGAAAGTATGTCAATTTGAACTGTAACGAACATTCCGGAACATGACCATAAGTTAAACACACCTTAAATATCCTTTACATAGCTTAGAAATAGGCTTTGAGGGGTTCGGTGTGCTAAAATAAACTTTTGGGTCATTCAGGGACTAAAAGTGTCAAAAAGTGCACAAGTTTGCATTTTCGCGCATAACTTACGTTCTGAATACATCTGGACATCCAAAAATTTATGTAAGCATGACTACATTATATTTTAGTGTTCGCCTTAAGAAAAATCCATTCGTTTCGTCATTTGGATCGTTTTTCGCGCTTATGCGCATTCCGTCGTAATTAAGCGAACATCGCGTTCGTACGACTAAACGAACCATCATCTGAGATATTTTTGAACATGTTTTGAGTTCCCTATACTTTAACTTCATTTTAGAGCTTTTAAATGGGGTTAACGGGCCTTAAACGTGTCAAAAATGGCCTAAATACAGTACAGGGACCAAAACTGTAATTCTGCCAAAGTTCACCCATACGATGCGTATGGTATATATACCATACGATGCGTATGGGGTCTCCAGACCAGGTGCAATGTTTAAACAGCCTGTTTTCAGCAGATTTAACCACAACCACATGTTCTCAATTGCTTAGTCACTAAGATAAGGAGCATATGTAGCCACCATAAGGTTGTGACAAGTGTACGGACTAGATCTTTTCCCCTTTTCCAAGAAACGATCTCAACGGTTACCCGAATACTATAAATACCCATGCCATCCAACCTCATTACTTACAAGAATCTGATCTATTTGACTCTAAGTTGGAACCATTGTTCCATACCTGAGTTATTGTGATCACGATTAGCATTCGGGGACCCTTCGTAAGTATTCTTTCGTTCTTTTCCTTATTTTTACTGCTTTTCGAGTCAGAAAGTCAAACTTTGTTTGACTTTCAGCGTTGACCAGTAATGGTCAATGCGAAGTTCGATTGAACTTCGCAACGTGATTGTGATCACGATGGTCATAGTCCCTTGGGACTATGCCTACTGATTACCACGTTGTCTAGGGTCGTAGGGTAAGCGATCTGATCCATCGCTTATACCTTCGAACCCGACCCAGTTTGGTCGATCATTAGGATCCGACCAAATACATTAGGTGACCATAGTGTAGGGAATAACCTTCCGAGGTTATACCTTATGGTCACGACGTTTAAGTAGTTGTATGATAGGTAGTTTATATGCCTTAGGTAAATTACCAGAATACCCTTTTCATACATAATTGGTAATTTAGCATATGTAACCTAAACTTTTGTCACATAACTGATTATTTAACATGTTTAGGCATATAATACTTGTCATAGGACTAGTTAGGCGGTTCGAACGCGTTTCACGCGCACGACGCGTTAAAGTAGCATAAGCTTCCTAAACGGGTCGTAATGGGTCGTAAACAATTATGTTAAGTTTCATTTAGTATGTAGGCTTTGTTAAACCAAATGACACGAGTCTCTACACTCGTTTGGTTTACAAACCCTCATGCTACCCAATCTTCCGATTTAGGTCCGGTTTATTAACATAGTTACCTATATTAGGTGCCGTTTGATTCCGAGATCTATAGCATTACTTGGTGGTTATCTTTAGACAACTGAGCAATCTCAAGTGAGTACATAGACCCCTCTTTTACTGTTTTCCAAACTGTTTTGGGGTGGAACACATGTGCCTACTTGTTACTTTCATGCTTTCCTGTTTTCACATCATATACATGCTATGTTCGTTAGTACATTATAGTACATGATTTCATTTCATCTTATGCTAGGTGTGCCCATTGTGTGCATTACTTAGTACATTGTTTTACATGACATTTCCTGCTAGGTGTGCCCATTGTGTGCATTACTTAGTACATTGTTTTACATGACATTTCCTGCTAGGTGTGCCCATTGTGTGCATTACTTAGTACATTGTTTTACATGACATTTTATGCTAGGTGTGCCCATTGTGTGCATTACTTAGTACATCGTTTTACATGACATTTCACGCTATGTATGTTCATTTGATTTCATACTTAGTGCATTGTTTTCACATGCTCACATTTTGTTATGACATTTGGTTTGTTTACATGGGACAATATATCCATTAACATTAGCTACGCCGTTCGTTAGTAGGTAGTGGTACCATAGGAATTGACAACTCCCGTTCCGGACATCCCAGGGTAAGGGGACAGAAAGGAATGACCGAATTCGTTGACATTAAGACAGATAGACCTTTAATTTGTTTAAAGGGTTTATCACCACCGTCGCCAGGCTTGGATGTATGCATTTTCACAATACCGCATAAATGTTCATATTGAATAGTTGCATGCATTTACACAAAACATAGCTTTGATTTAAACCAAGTTTTACTTCAATACTTTGTTTTTGTGCATATGGTTTAGTTTGAGACATTTCACTTGCCATACATGACATTTTGACATAGACATTTGACATGGATATTTGACATAGACATTTGACATGGATATTTGACATAGACATTTGACATGGATATTTAACATAGACATTTGACATGGATATTTGACATAGACATTTGACATGATTTACATCTTGACATAAACACTTTGACATATTATTCAATACATTTGACAATTTGGTTAAACATAGACTTCTTACATTGGTTGGTTTGGTTTGATTAAGTGATTGAGTAACGATGCGTGTGTAATATGATACAAGCATGGTGGATACGCCGCTGGTACTTCCTATATATAAGTGTTTGTATGGTATTATATGTCGTAACGTTATTTGAATCATTTCAGTTTGAGACATAGAACATTTTATACAAATAACATACTTTTCACAAGACATTGATTTACAAACAACTTATCTTATACAAACACATTTTTACATGGTTATTTATTTAAACCTGACATTTACTTATACATATCATCTGATCTTATTATTTTCAAATGATTTACAAGACAAAGCAAATTACAAGGTTCATGACTAAACATTTCCTCAAATACAAGTCATGAATCCTATTTTCACAAACCTATGTATCTCACAGGCATTTTTATGCTGACGTACCTATTTTCACATGTGTTTTCAGGTGCTTTTCCATAGGATGTTGATCATGATACTAGGGCGGACCTGTGCCTTAGAGACTTTAAAAGAAGATAGACTATGTTTAATTATGTTCTGAACTCGTTAATTCACTGTTTTGAGACAACGTAACACCCTTGTTGATAAATAAAATACAACTTTGTATGCCATGGTTATGAAACAATTAATTCTGTCGCGATCACTCCCCGGCGTTTCCGCCGCGGTTCGTTGTTTTACGCGGTCGGGGTGTGACATCTAAGTTTGGCTTGGTTCGCAACCGAAAGTCGTAAAAGCTTGACTTTTGTTTTGACTTTCAGTTCTGACCCGAATTAACTTGTTTCCTTTATGCATTAACCTTGACTATTATGCCCTCTTATTCAAAGATGAGATTTTAAACATAACCAAGCATGCAAATAAATTACATTCTGATATGTTAACAAGTTTAGCATATTTAGACATTTGCAATCTGGTCATAAACTGAATTTACTCAATTAATCATAAAACATGCTTAAAAGGGACTAAAATGCCCTTTATCACATAAAATAAGTTTTAAGCATAATTTTTGCATAAAACTCAATGTATACTGATATGATGTCATATTTGGAATTATTTGGGACATTTAAACAAATTATATTATGAGTTTAACTTAGAGTTCTTGCATGAAGTTAGTAAATGACGATAATACCCTTTTCACACATATATTGGGTTTTAAATATAATTAACATGCAAAAACCTTTTTGTTACTAATATGTTTTGATAAATAAAATATTTTGACCATTCAAAGCTGGTCATAACCTCAAAATTAACTAAACATCGAAATAATCGTCATTTATTGACTTTTACGACATTAAGGAGCATAGTATGGTTTTAAACCATACTTAGCACCCAAGACTTGTTACATACTGATTTTATAAACCATTTTTAATATTTTTACAGTAGGTATAAGTCATGAACTCAGAATCCCACATAAGTCCTTAAAACTATGTGTTAAATGCCCAAAATGCCCCTTACGATGCATAGTTTGGCCATAAATCATAAACCACAATTATGTATGATATACTACTATTATAATAACATAAATTAAATGTTTTTACAGAATGTTTATGACCAGAACTCTAGTTTGCATATAAACCCCTTTTATAAACCTTAAAATGACCAAAATGCCCTTATGAGGCTAAATTCGGTTTTAAAACCTTTATGGGCATACTAGGTGATATCCTACTAATATCATGACATATTTTAAGAATAATAACATATGGAACTTGTATATGACTCATCCGGTTACCCGTTTATGCTTATACACGTTCAGTTCGGTTTATGTAGCTAGTTTGCATAAATTAACCGAAATGGGTTTAACCTTATCATTTGAACTTCAAAATCCAGAATGTATTTAGTTTACCCATAATATACAAGTCTTCATACTTGTTGGGTCTAAATTACATTCCATTCCGGTCACCGCTTAATCTAGCGTTTCATGCCGTAAATCCTTCTTTAAACTAACTGATCTAAGTCTACAACTTAAATAAGACCCGTTAGTAATCTAATAGGTTAATATTACCTTCATTCCAGACTAGGAAGCCCCGGTAAAAGCTACCTTCACAAGTCTAAGTACATTATACGGCTGAGTAGATAATCTTGCATTTAGAAACTCAGGTAAATACTTTTAACTTATTTTCCCTTATACGGGCTTGGGATACGGTAAAATGTTACCGCTTGGTCGGGTATGGGATCATTTAGTCGGATTGTGATTAATAAATCCGCATAGCCCGTTTTAATCCGTTTTGTTGATAACATAAACATTGTGGGTTAATACGACTGTGTCCTGGATATCCTCGGCTCATTTAATTGCCAATGGCCACGACTTAAGCGTTGGGTGTAGGCATACACCAGACAGTTGCGTATGTAAAAAGATATACCCACATTGTCAAGGATAACTCCTTATGGGTTTATATTAGTGGTGTGTCGGTTAATCATGTCTCGACTTCTATACCAGGCCCTATATGTATGACAAACATGTAAATCTGTATACAAGATTGTAAATATATATTCCCAAGTTATAAAAGATTTTTGTGATTGTGCACCTAAACCAATTTACATAAACACTTTTCAAAAGAGTCGATTAATTGTATTTACCAGTGTAAAATGACGTATCTTCAAAAGACTAAGTGACAAGTACTACACGTAATAGGCTGGGAGCTACAAGGCGTTAAGTAGAGGTTCTTGCAAGTCCGTGATGCCTTAAGTCTGTTGAACTTTGTTTTGTATTTTAATTAGATCCACCTGTGGATTCTATATTTTACAATCGTCTGTATATTCTTTTATTCGTACTTTGAACAATCGGGCTGTAATAGTAATTTTACCTTCCAAGCCTTCCGTTGTGCTATAACTGTGTTTAATTGACTATGATGATATCAACTACGTCATGATACTCCCCACCGGGCCCACCGGTTTGTGGTTAAAATATTGAGGTGTGACAGGTTAGTATCAGAGCCATCATTGAGTGAATTAAACACTAGCCTTTTGTGTTTAATCTCAATGACACAGTAGCACATTCCTTAGACTTCCGAATCTAGGAAAATAACCTAGGATCAATCTTAATCTTATTTGGTTTATATATATTGTTTCCTTGCTTTTGACAGGTTCATATATCGAAAATGCCGCTACGTGTAAGAGGAGGAAGAGGAAAAGGACCTATGAGAGGAGGAATGCCTAGCCAAGCAGGGCCTTCTCACCGACGTACGCCCTCAGCATCATTTAGCTCCGATCATTATGATGATTGGAGACATTCACTAGAGCCCGCAAGACGTTCTGTCTCACTAAGCACTTCGCCATCCTACCATCATTCCTTTGGGCCACAGCAACTAGAAGAGCCCCAAAACTCTCACCATTCGCCGCATTCGTTGCATTCCCACCATTCCCACCATTCCTTCCATCATTCTTCTTACCACTCCTATTCCCAGGGTCACTTCGACCCTAACGATTATATCAACGCACCAGCAGGTCTTAACCTGTTGGGTCCAGAGGATCACTTCCCTAAAGACATGGATGTGGATGAAGATCAAGATCCAGCAATGCCGCCATCTGGGACGCCCACGCATCCCATTGATATTTCAAGTGGTTCTTCCTTTGCAAGATCTCCTTATCGAGGTCCCGATGAATTTCAAGAATGGTTTGGGCATTGGAAATTTGAATTCACTCCTTCCCACCACAACACAACACCGCAACAGCCTCCCTCTAAGGAGCCGCACTTTCAAGCGGTTACACCACCACCACCACTAGCACAGGAACAACCTCCGTAGCCACCAGAACCACAAAGGCGGAGGAGAAACGTACGTATGTCTGTGCAAGGGGGTCAATGATTTATCACCCTTGAAGCTTCTAGCAAGTATCCTCCCATTTTTGAAGATCCACAAATGGGTTGACCTTCAAACGCTGCGCCGGAAATCAACGTTACTCCTGCCACCTTTGCACCCCACCACCTCCACTGGGTTTTGAAAACGCAATACCTGCCTACCCAGATACGACTGGGTTTAACTCGTTCGAGCCACAAGCTCCTACATGTTATAACTACCAACCACCTGCTTACGACCCAAACGTTGAAGCAGTAAACTATAATGCTCTCTCTCCTTCACCTTTCCCACCTGCATACCCAACTAGGTATCCTGCCTATGGGTATCAATACCCTCCACATCAACCACAACCACAACCTCAACCTCCATCACAACCACATCAACAACAAGAAATCTTGCAAAGGGTGCAAGATGTTGAACGTAGGGTGGATAGACGTGAAAGAAAGACCCATAAGTTTCTTAAGGGTCTTGCAAAATTTATCAAGGGAAAGAGAGATGACGATTGAAGAATCTTACTTTTATTTTGTATTTGTCATTTAAATTAAGTCCCTGCGAGGACTTGTTTTCTTTGTTGTCCATGCGTGGACAATTTATCTTATTATAGAGACCCATGTAGGGCAGTTTTTGTAATCCTTAGCACTATTAATGAAAATTTTCTTTTGGAATTACATTGTTATTATCTATATATATATATATATATATATATATATATCCATTACATCAATATCCAAACAATCATTGCAATTTTTAATTGATCTGCCAACAAATTCCAAAAGACCTTCTTAATGGTATAACCTAGCCTATATGTCAAGATGAACATGGCTATGATGATAAAACCCTCTTAAGATAATAAATCCTTGTTAGCATCCAGAACATGTTAACACTCCTGAAAATGTGGCTTGAGAAACCACACTAGTCATCAAAATACTTGGATTTTTCCAAGTCTTTATATAGCCTAAATGAATCAATGCGAATCATGGCTGATTTCATCAAATATGATGTTCATATTAAAGCATCCATTAGTGATGTTATTGTTTTGCCTACGGGCCAAGCTGTACTGTTTTCATAACAACGATAGTTATAGTCTATGACTCTATATCAAAGGGTGAAGAACTATGTTCAAACCTTAAAGCCTTCGATCCAATAAGATCATGGCTTATATTTTAAATTGTCCAAGTGACAAGGCCTTTTTGTGCCATTTAAATACCTTTGATGGTTTAAATGGTGGATAGGTCGGTTTCGCAGGAAATCAGGGAGTACGTATTGTTGGGGAAGGGACATTATCAAATGGTGTAATCACGTTTGAAAGAGTCAACTACATAGCAGAGCTAGAAAACAATTTACTTAGCATTTCTAAATATGTGACAGGATGTATTCAACTCATTTCACTGATAAGGAATGTCTGATCCTGAAGCCAGGGTTGGTCATCCCCGAGGAGTGGATCATCATGCGAGCGCCACGGGGTTAATGATCTGTATGTGTTGGATATGAGCGTTGCTACGACTACCACGGGTCAACCACAGTGCTTCGTATCAAGAGCTACCGAAAAGGAGTCAGAGTTGTGGCACCGAAAGATGGGCCATATACACCTACACAAGATGAACCACCTGGTGCATAACGATATAGTAAAAGCTGTTCACTTGATGAGTTTTCATCTGGAAGGGGAGTGTAACAGTTGTATAAAGGGAAAACAACGAAAGAAATCCCATCCTGGTAAAAAGATAAACTCAGTCTCGAGGCCGCTGGAGAGACTTCACATGGATCTCTTTGGTCCTGTGAATGTCAAAAGTATTATCGGTGATCTTTATTGCCTGGTAGTCACTGATGACTATTCGAGATTCTCGTGGGTGATGTTCCTGAAGTCGAAAGATGAGATATTTGAGAGTTTTATGAGGTTATTCAGGAAGATAGAGAATTTGTACCGAGCCCGCATTCGCAGATTACGAAGCGACAATGGTACGAAATTTAAGAACAACAGAATGGAGGAATTTTGTGATCGAAGAGGTATATTGCAAGAGTTCAACGCACCATATACTCCGCAACAGAATGGAGTCACAGAAAGAAAGAATAGAACGCTGATCGAAACGGCGAGAACGATGCTAGCTGATTCCAAGTTACCGATTAATTTATGGGCAGAAGCAGTATCAGCTGGTTGCTATACTCTCAACAGGGTACTTACTGTGAAAAAGCATAACAAGACATGTTTTGAGTTCATCAATAATCGCAAGCCTAATCTCGAGTATTTAGAGCCATTTGGGTCACCCTGCACAGTTCTAGATCCCGATGGTAAATTTGGTTCAAAGAGCATAGAAGGTATCTTCGTGGGGTATTCAAGCCCACTCAGATGAGTCTTTGTTCTATGTCTCAAAAGGATCATCGAAGCACAGCATGTTGAATGTCAAGGCTATACTATGCCTCCACAGAAGCCCGCAGACTCATGGCAATTCAACTACAATGCCTTATGGGATTCATTCAAGTTAGAAGAAGAGTCAGAGTTCTTTGATGATTTGGATATTTTAAGAGAATATGAAGCATTTCAGGAAGATTTCTAGAAAGTTCTTCTACACATCAACAACAAAATTCCAACGATGATGAAGCTGGTCCCAGTCATGCTAGAGAGAATGATGAAGTTCAGCAAACTCCAACTATTTCGGAACGCGGGCCTGCTCTTGAAAATCAGACGGTGGTCAATGATAATTTAGAATCTGATGATATTCCTACTTTTGATCGTGGTGATTCAGAGTTTAAGGGGGAGCAAATCCAATCTTCAGATCAGACAATTCTTGACAATGAACAAGTTGCGGACCAGAATGTTACTAATTTGGAAGGCGAGGTTGATGTTCCTGGCGAAGTTATGCTGAGGACTCTTTCATACCATCCCGAGGAGTTGATAATAGGAGAGTTACTGTCAGGCGTTCGCACCAGAAGCCAGATTGACCATGGCCTTACTTGCTTTTATATTAAAATTGCTCCACTACAAACTGAATTTTCACTTAGTTGTTTCATTTCACAGATTGAGCCGCGAACCTACAAGGAAGCACTGACAGAAGATTCATGGGTCAATGCAATGTAGGAGGAGCTGAGTCAGTTTGAAAAGCTTGGTGTATGGAAGCTTGTGGATTTGCCTGATGGACACCGGAAGATAAATACAAAATGGGTGTTTAAGTGTAAGAGAGACGACCGAGGAGTTATTGTCAGAAACAAAGCTCGACTCGTGGTCTAGGGTTTTAGTCAGCAGGAGGGTATAGACTTCACAGAGGTTTACGCTCCAGTTTCTCGAGTTGAAGCAATCAGAATTTTCCTTGCTTTCGCTTCATGGAAGGGATTTAAAGTGTACTAGTTAGATGTCAAATCGGCGTTTTTATACAGAAAAGTGAAGGAGGAGGTCTATGTCGGACAGTCACTGGGCTTTACTGACCCAATCCACAAAGACAAGGTCTACTTGATAGATAAAGCGATGTATGGTTTGCTCAAGCCCCGAGAGCCTGGTACGAGACGCTCTCTCAACACTTGCTTGCCAACAGCTTTATCCGAGGAAAAGTGGATGCTACCCTCTTCACAAAGAAAGTCGATGCGGACTTACTGATCGTACAGATTTACGTTGATGATATAATCTTCTGGTCAACAAATGATGAACTCTGCAAAGATTTTTAGAAGGTGATGAAGCAGAAGTTCGAAATGTCGTCAATGGGTGAGATGAAGTTCTTCCTAGGGCTGCAAGTCGACCAAATGCCTAAGGGAACTTTCATTCATCAAACGAAGTACATTTACAACGTTCTGGAGAAATTCGGGATGTCTGAGACTGCTCCAATATCCACCCCATTAGCAACCAATCATGGTATCAAACCTGATCCCACCAGAGAGATGGTGGACGAGACTCTATATCGCTCAATGATAGGTTCACTAATGTACTTGACAGCATCCAGACCCGACATCATGTACCCGACTTGCCTCGCGGCCCAATATCAGTCGAGTCCTAGAGCTTCACACATGTCTATTGTCAAGAGGATCCTACGCTACCTTAAAGGAACTCCAACACTGGGGTTGTGGTATCCCAAAGATGGTGACTTCACGCTCGAAGGATACTCAGATTCTGACTTCGGTTGCTGCAAAGTTAATGCTAAATCAACAACTGTAGGATGCCAATTTTTCGGACACCGATTGGTCACATGGCAATGTAAGAAGCAAACCTCTGTTGCTCTATCAACATGTGAAGCAGAGTATATGTCTGCCAGCAGCTGCTGCTCGCAGATCCTGTGGATTCAGCAACAGATTCTTTTCCTACGGTTTGCAATTTCTTACTTCACCTATTTTTGTTGATAATGAGGCTGCAATAAACATAACAAAAAGTCCGGTACATCAAGCTAAAACCAAACATATAGAAATTCGTCATCACTTCATACGCGATTGTTATGAAAAGAAGTTGATACGAATTGACAAAATCCACACCGACGAACAAAAGGAAGATTTACATACCAAAGCTTTCGATAAAACACGTTTTCAATATCTTTTAAAACTGAATGGTATGAAATTTTTGTCGGATGCGGAGAATATAGTTGCCGTTGATGAGAAAACCGAGGCAGATGATGTTGGGAAGCAGACTGCTTTGGTTTGTCGTATTTTTAGTTGTTTTGGTATTTAGAGGGAGATATATATTTTCAGAAAATACAAAAACAATAGAAAATGCAAAAATCCAAAAACACGAGATATTTTCAAAATCCAAAAACAATATAAAACCAAAAAGAGTTTGTGTAAAAAGAGGAAATGATAGTACATCAGCTAGACAGTTACAGTGTGCTAAAGATATGTAATGGTTAAAAGTGATAAGCAGTCTCGTTGACGATATGCCGATAGGTTTTTACACACTTAGTAGACTTTTCGAGATATAAACATAAAAACACAACTTGCTTATTACGTGGGGAACATATCTCAGATATATAGGTAACCCCTGAAATCTTGTTTGAAAGATTTTCTATTTCTAACATACTAGGTCTATGTGCGTAATGATATCTGGGGTATTATACCGGGACTTCTGATTTTGCGGAAGCAATAGCCTAGTCCTCGTATAATACTCTGCACTGCTTTAATCTTAAAGCTTCCCCTCAGCATAAAAAATGATGAAACATTGCAAAATGTGATTCATGTGTTGTTGAAGAAAAGATCCCCAAACGGGACACACCGAAAGTCGAGCCATCATCTCTTTGTCTGAACGGAAGTTCTAACCTGAGCTCTCATTGCCTCGCATTACCCATTACAGATATCATTATTGTATGTTCACCTGTAAGACTGAATATAGAAGTCTGGATACGAGAGTATATTTTGAGCTGGGACATGCGTATAAGTTAAGATCTTAAAACACTTAAATCATATTCTGAATAGTTGAAATTTGTGTGAAAATTTAAAAAGGATCAGTATATCGGCAATCTAAGTGAATTGTTTAATTCTTAGTGTGTAATCAAGCTCAACGGTACTTGTAACTTGTCGGTAGCTGATATGATCCACTAACACACTCACCAAAAATATGTTTGTAAATAGTTTCATTTACTATTTACTTTTACTGCTTTTTATTTCATTGTTAGCCAAAAACCCAAAAAGATTTCATAGTTTTCTAGTTTAAACTTTCTTAAAATCCCAAAAAGATTTTACATTTCTACTTTAGTTTTGCGACAAACTGAGGTGGAAAGATCATCTTCAGATTCTGAGAAGTGAAGCGGAGCAGCAAGTTTCTGAACTGGATAACAGGGTTGGGAGCTAATCTTGAAAATTCTAAAAAATTCAAAGTCAAAACAAGTTCATTAATTTGACACTTGAACAAATTTCTAAAAAGTGTTTGAAAATCTTTGTCCGTTGTTTCGTATCTGGTCAACCAAGGTCATTAACTTGGACTTGGTAGACAAATTAAGTGCCTAGGGTCATTAACTTGGACCTAGATACTTAAGTGGATTTCTTAAACTGAACAAATATGATAAAACGGAAAAAAGTAAAAAGGTTAAAAGTCAAAAGAGAGGTGTTTGGATCGGATGACAATCCGATCGGATGGCAATCCTATCAGATGACCATCCGACACTTGGTCACTTCTATAAATAGTAGTCAATGGTCTTCAGTCAATCCTTTACTCGATCGAACGACCATTCGACACACTCTCAAACACTCTCACTTTTCTTTATTTTGATTCTTCACTCTTGCTTTCAAATCTTCATAGGATTATTGGTTTACACAATCTTCACTATGGGAAAAGTATGTACACTGATCTTTAATTGTTATGTTCAAATATTTTGAATGTTGTTCATATCGGTGACTGTTAGCCTTAGAAACTTAGATCTAGGCATTTTTGATGATCTTTGACAGAATCTGAACTTAGGGTTTTGTTCACGGGCCTTAGATCTATAGATTCACCGGTTCAATTTGTACAATAACATGCTAGAAATTGATGAATTGAAGATTAGAGGTGTCGGCAGTCGGTCTTTTTAAAGTGAAATTACTTTCAATCTAGGACGAGTTAGAGAAAATTGAACATAGGGTTTTGGTATTCGGCAAAAACTTTACATGGATATGTATTCAATTTTGTGATTAACTTAGAAAAATTTTGGTGTTCATAGATTGTTCAAAGTGTTCTTCATGTTCAGATGATCGAGTGGCAGTTCGATCGGATGTCAATCCGATCGGATGGCCATCTGATCCAATGCATATTATATGTTTGAATTTTTCTAAGTATTGTCTTGATTTTTGTGCCTTAACTGTTAATAAGTTGATTTGGATAAAATGGCATCTCGATCGAATGACAATCTGATCGGATAGCCATCCGATCCAAAACACACATCCATAAGACTGTTCATCAAAGTAATCTCATGTCAATGATCGAGTGGCAATCCGATCTGATGGCAATCCGATCGGATGGCAATCCGATCGGATGGCAATCCGATCGGATGGCCATCCGATCCTCATCACATAATGTCATGCCTGTTCATCAGTGTGCTATCCTGTCTGTTAAAATATTTTATGTTTGATGGTTCATCTGATTGGATGGAAATCCGATCGGATGACCATCCAATCCTCAGTACTACATAGAGTGAAAGATCCAGAGTTAGAAAATTTTTGAAGTTTTCAAATTTTTGACACTTTTCACTTCTTGTCTCAAAATTTGTGCAAACACTAACGTTGATTATTTTTGCAGCCAAGAGCATCAGATTGGGACAAATCTCACAACATTTACTGTATTTTGGACGCACACTATACAGACACAACACCGTTTAAAGTCATGGCGAAGTTGTTAAGGGAGAGCAAGATTAACAAGGCATTAACTGATAGAACAATGGTGTACGAATCTCATGTTAGAATGTTTTGGAAATCAGTGAGGTTTGATGAAAAGGAAAAGATGATATATTCTGCTGTTCAGAAGAAAGACTAGAATGATCAAGATGTAGATATAGAAGTTAAGTTTAACGTAGGATATTTGAGAAGAGTATTGGAGTTAGGAGATAGTGATAATGACCCTACCATTGTTCCTTAATGATTATGCAAAGGTTTGTGGTACAGAATGGGTTTTACAGGACATGTAAATGGGAAATATCTTAAGTCTATGTTTAGTCCACCATATAAGTTCCTAATTCACTATGTCTTGCATGTTTTGTCACATCGGAAAGGAGCTTATGATGAGACATCAGACTATATCATGAATATCATTACATGCTTAGTGCTTAATAGGCCATACAATGTCTCTCAAGTGTTGTTTTATCATTTGGTTGATAATATCAGGGGTGAAAAGTACATAATGTACCCCAGGTTCATACAAATGATGATAGATGATCAAGTTAATGATCTTCCAAAGGATCCTGCTAATGTATTGGGTCTACGTCATATGACAGCTGAGACTTTGGGAAGGTTAACTACATATAAAGGTTTAAAGAAAGATAAATCTGAGCCAAGGGCTAGGATAATGATTTGCAAGATTGATAATCCAGGATACGTTGCTCCCGAGAACGATGCATGGAGGCATGAAAACAACAATTCAGAGAATGAGGATGACAGTTTTAGGGATATGCATGAGAAAAATCTTCGATACTGGTTTGTAAAGGACGGGAAGAGGAAGAGAACACCAAAGACCTCCCCAGCTGTATCTGCTCCTAAAGTGTCAACACCAAAGATAGTTGTTAAGGGTATAGTTGAAAGGGGGGGTTATAAGAAAAGTTAGATCATTAATTGTTATATTTGTCTAATGAATGGTTCAATGCTTGTTTTGCAGGGCCTTCAAAGCAATCACCACCAAGGTTGGTAGATAAGCCAGTGCTTGAACCATCAGAAGTTCTTCAGCAAGGCGTTAGTCTATTAAAGGAAACTCTTGAAGGTTTTCTAAAGAAGAATGAGGAAGTATCTGTGCAAAAGGATCAAAGTTCAAGTGTTCAACCTGAAAATGTTAAAGATAAACAGCCTAAAGGTGTTGCTCATACTGATTCTAGTGATGCTGATGATGAATCAACTGACACGGAGCCAAAGATTGATATATCAAAGATTGGTCACGGGAAGGTTACTTTGAAGAAGAAATCTCAGAAAAAGAAGAAGAAAGGATTTGATGATGAAGATTCTACTTATATGCCAACAGCTGAAGAGAAAAAAAGCTACGAATAAAGCGAAAAGCTGTACAAACTGGCATTATTCTAAGGAATGTCAGCGCAAAGAAAGGATCTGCAGCAGATCTAAAAGATCAAAGCGGCAAAAGTGAGAAGCATATGGCAACTTCAAAGGCTCATGAAGGTGTTAAAGACAAAAATGTTGAAGTTCCTGAGGTTGAAAAGAGAGCAGGTGATGATGATGATGTTGTGATTACTGATGAAAGAGCTTCTACACCACCACCACCTGAAAGTCAATCTATTCCACAAGATGATGGAACATCGCATCCAAAGAAAATTGTTCTTCCTGATCCATTTGAAGGTTTTCCTAACATTCATGGTGAACTCAAAGATGACATTCTTCTTAGTGAAGACTACGATATGTTTCATGATGCTACTATTAAAGATCTGAAGAAGAAAGTTAGTCTTCTAGAGAAAGAGAAAGCAAAAGTTGAAGCTGATCGTGATGAATTAAAGAAGAAGCTTAAAGGGTTGAATAAAGTGAATTAAGAGATAAAGTCTGTTGTGATCAAACATGCGAAGAAGATCAAGACTTTCAGTGATGATGTCGATGATAATGCTAAGCTTTTTGAGAAATTATCATTTGAGATTACTGAACTGCATGTGAAGAACAAGAGCTTGAATGAGTCAAATCAGACACTACATCAGTTGTTAAGTGAACTTCATGAAGCGTCTACTAGCGAAATCAAAGTTTTGAAGCTAGAAATTGAAGCACTAAGAGCAGACAAGATAGTGAAAGATGAACAGCTCAATATGTTATACACTGTAATGGAAAGTCATCTGGGCATCAATGTTCAATCTATCTACAACAATCTGGATGAAATGGTAGATGTTGAAATGGTAGATGTTGAAGTTGATCTTCAAGTTAACCTGATGATGAAATGGTAGATGTTGAAGTTGATCAAGCTCAAAGCTTCGTACTTGTTGGTGAAGCTGCTCCTCTATCTTATAACTTTGATGACATTATTCGCCTTGTACAAGTAGAACAATGTAAAAGGAAGGCGAAACAACCTGAAGTGATGTTACTTCGATGGAAAGATGAGGAGAAAAAGGAGAAGGAATAAGAAAAGATAGTAGATGAAGAGTTGGAACGAATTCTTGAAGATGTAGACAATTACGACCCTTCATGGGATGACTACAAAGATGATGATGAAGATCAAGGCTAGACGGGGTTGATTGTGATGCCTTCAATCCAACAATCGTTGGATGATTTTCTAAACAATGAAATCAACGAGCAAGAGGATGATCAACATCAGGAGTCTTCTTCTTCAGGAAAGAAACATGCTGACCAGGTATTCCGCACACAACCTACTGTTATATACTTGAATGCCCCAGTTGAGGGGGAGTTGGAGGTACCTAGGTCTATGGCTGAAATGTTGGAAGAATTGGGGTTAGACGATGGAAAATTTAAGTTTAATATTGAGGATGAGATTCCTTCATCACCAAAAAAGGGGTATGAATTCAAATATACACATGAAGCTGATAATTTTCATCATGTCGAAGTTGAAGATTGGTCAGATAGTTCTGAGGAAGATACTCCTTTCCACTATTCTGGAGTTGATGAATCATTTCCGACACTTGCTGAAATGTTCAAGGAACAGAATGAAGAGGAGGTTAGAAGGAAATTTGTGGAGAAAATAAGCACTGAAGGTATTCCTAGAACAATTCCACGAGAAACATTGGCAGAAGAAAGAAAGAAATGGTTCAAGATCATGCCCAAGGAGAGGAAGTTCGGGAGACCTCTTCAATATTTCACGCGTAATACTGATTTATCATTGGGAGACATTCTTTCATGGGGGTATCTGGAAGATCTGCAGGTATATGCTATAAGAAGGGAACTGGGGGTTCAATACTTCAAATTTCTGTCAGACATTAAAACCCTCCCGTGGTGGGATGTTGAGGAGTTAGTCCAGATAAAGAACATAAAGCAAATCTATCATGGTCTTGATGTGAAGCAACATGATCAACACTTGTGGAAATACATCAAGCAGCAAGCAGAGAACAGATTTCCAGATTGGAAACCACAATTTCCGGAAAAAAATATAAAGATTGATCCAGTCACTGGAGAGAAAGACATTACACTAATAATAAAGCCGCCGAGGTGTTTGAAAAATGTGCTGCTACGTGCTATGGAGCAGGATTTCCATGAAGACTTTCAGGGTTGGATGTACAACCAGAGCACAGCGGAAGCGGTAATTTCTTTGTATGACAAAAGGACTGGAGAATCGAGGAGGATTAGTGTGTTGGATCCTATGTGGCTAGTTAACTGCTCCAAGAAGGATATTGATTGCCTATTCTACAACAAGATTGTTTATGAAAAGCCAGACAAAGTTAAAGCTCAGCAATATTAAAAGTTAGTGAACTTGTGCTACGCTAAAGACATCAACTCTGGCAGATATTGGAAGTCAAAGTGGAGAGACTTGGAGATTGATGAATTTCTAAAGAAGCACAAGCGCAGTCAAAGATTCAAGGAGATTGCTGACAAAGCTGCAAGGCTGGGAAGATATAAGCTGATGAGACCTCCATCAACAAACCAGACACCGATCGAGAAAGAAGAAAACAAGATCCCAAGATGGGATAGGAAGCGTGATGGTGATCCTGAATATAGAAAATACTGGAATGAAGTTGGTAGGCCTCTCAGGAGAAAGTTGCTTGTTGAAAGAGATGAAAAGAGACGACGGAAAGCTAAGGAGAGAAGATGCAGCAGGAAGACGGATTGAAGACTATGCAGGAAGGAACTACAGCTACATCCAAGGGGGAGTCTGTTAGTACATATGTCTGTAGCTTCCGTCTTTATTAAGTCTTGTATTTTGTCCTGCTTGTATGTTTTTGTAAATGTATGTACATGTATGTATTATTGTGTAAAGACAAACTGGGATCGGAACGTTAACTGTCAGATGACATCCGATCGGATGGCAATCCGATCGGATGACATTCTCTCATCCCAGTCTGGCTATAAATAGTGGACTTGTGTCATTTGTCCACAACCTTTTGCTGAACATTGTAGCGATGCTCTGTCTGTCTGACTTTCTACCGGAACTTCTGTATTTTCACTATTATTCAATGAAATCAGACGCATTAAACGTTGAACTTGTCGTTTTTTATTCTCAGACGTTATCGAGGGATTCCGCACCTCGATTCTGATCGATTCCGCCACGTTCTACTCGAACAGATCCTGCGATAATGGCCTAACAGTAATTGACTATTACGCCGGTTAGTCAGTGTAGACAAGCATCTATGCTGCATGCTCGACTCGTGAATGAACCTTTCTTCACCCACCATCGCCAGCGTATTTGACCTGAGAATCTCATGTACCTCCTCTTCTTTGTCGATGAAATTGGTGTGATCAGTCAATATTCCTATGTACCCAATAGGGAAGTTATCGGCGGAATTGATCAGTCTTTCTTTTCAAACTAACAACAAACTTTTAACACTTTTATACATATTATAAACTTTATATATATATATATATATATATTACATATCTAACATAAAAGTTACTTAAAATGTAAATATTATTATAATTTATATTAAGTATTATATATATATATATATATATATACATATTTTAGTAAATATATATTTGTAAATATTCTAACTAAGTGTCATTTAGTTTTCACATCAGAAGTTTCTAACTTGGCTCGTTTCCATGTTTTCAACAGAATGGTGAAAGAAATAGTGTGGGATAAAACGTACAAGCACAATCAGCTGATCAAGCTCGATCCTGCACCAAGTGAATTTAAAGACGTAGCTGATTGGATCAGGTCAAGCAAAATTAGCCATGCCGTTCAAGTAGCTCCTATCATACATCAAATTCACATTCAGGAGTTCTGGGATACAACAAAAGTGGAAACTGTAGACATGGTCAAGAGATTGATGGAAACAGTTCGAAACAATTAGATGAATGTAATAGAAAATAGAATTCGAAGGGTTCTAAAGATTGGAAACAATCATGATGATCCGATGAATCTTAGGAAAGACGACATTCTTAATGGTTTCAAAGGCGTGGGATACGTGGGCAATTTTCAGTAAAAAAATGAAATCAAAAGAAACGGCTTGACCAGAGATTGGAGGTTTATTCTACACATAATTGCAATGAGCATAGCACATAGAAAAGGAGGTTACGATGGCTTAAACGTAGAATGGTCAACAGCAATGTTGAACTTGTGTACAAGTGATGTGTGCAAAATGTAACATATAAATTACATCAAATGAGGGATAAAACTAACCATTTTTTAGTACTAATGTTGGAAAAAGTGTGTTTTTTCTTCCTTTTGAATTTACAAGACCAGTTGAGCTTAAATGAACAAAAGGAACAAATATACAGTAAAAAACAACATAAATACAAAGAAAAGGAATAAACGTGACATGCCCGACCCCTCGGCAGCATCCCTAAAGACAAAAACAAGAAACAGAAGACTGACCATGGGCCGTGCCCACTGGATACGTGGGTGTGGTCAGCCACCTACAGAAAAGACAAAGCTATGGAAGATTCTACGCCCACCACGGGGGCGTGCCCAGCTTAGCATGGGGCGTGGTCAACGCTATGATATGCAGAATCTTGCAAAATCTTGGTAGTACAGATACGCTTCTGCCCACGGGGCAGTGCCCACTGAACACGGGCCGTGTGGAGCCCTATGCTAACAAATGCAATTAATGAAGGAAGAGAAAAAGATGGCCACGGGGGCGTGTCCGCTGGACACGGGGCCGTGGCCGGGCTATTGTTCAGGCTATAAATAGGGGTGCTTAGCTCACTTCAAAGGCATCCCTCGGCAAACCACTACTCTCCCACTTTTCCACCACTCCACCACCACTACAACACCCACATCCACCACCATCATCCACCTTAGAGTGTGTGTAGTAGTCTCGAGATCCAAGATTGATCGTAAGAGTTCTTGTCAATCAAGGGCCATGTTTGGCTAAGTCTTTTACATCACTTGGTGAAGACAAGTCTTTAGTGTATTACTTTTGATTTTTAATCTTTTCGAACTTTTTATTTGGTTTTGTATTAATGACTTTAATAACTAGTTTCTTATGTTATAGGTGAAACTTCTTTATCATTTGTCTGTGGTTTCTTGGCATTACTTTACTGTCTATATAAAGTAAAAGGTTTACACCATTCATATCTCTACGGTCTATATAGAGATATGTTGGCAACCTGGTCGGGGGTTAAGGGAATGGTTTAGTAAGTTTCTTGCCTTGTTCAGTGTCTAGATCCTGCAAGGACCTGGGTTAAGCTTACTAGGACCTCCTTCAATACCCACTGGTATTGGATGGCGGGGGGTGCAAATGGCTTGACCCCCTCATATGTAAACTACTATTAATACATTAAACTGGCTACTTGGGATTGTATCCCTGCTGACTCAAACCATTTAGCCAAGGGTAACGTCACCTTCAAAAGAGGGGCCTACCATTTTTTGCATTAATAACTTAATTAATTATCTTTCAATATTCCGACCCTTTGGGATTGTATCCTTGCTGACTCAAACCACTGGGTTGAGGGTAATGTCACCTTCAAAAGAGCGGCCTACTACTATAACTAAGATAATCTCTTAAAAAGTGAAAAAGTTTGAAAATCATCAAAGGATACATTAAAGGCGAGTCAGATCCAAGTGATTCATCTTGTCTATCTGTTTTTTATTTTATTTTTATTTCTGCATTTTTAGTTTTTATTTTTTATTCTTAAAATCTTTTCTCAAAAATTTTAGATTGATTAGACGTTGAAGATAAACCGGTACTAAAAGCTCTTGTGTCCTTGGACGACCTCGGTATCTTACCAACACTATACTATGCTCACGATGCTTGTACTTGCCCATGTGTGTGTTTAGTGTTAGTAGAATATCGTGTTTTATAAATTTAAAACTTGAGTAATGCGTAAAATTGTCTAAAAATATCAATAAAATCATAACACACCTAACGCACACCAAGTTTTTGGCGCCGTTGCCAGGGACACAAGGATTTTAAGAAAGTTAGGAATCAACGGCCTAATTATTTTTAGTTATTTTTTAGTTTTAGTAGGATTTTTCTTAACTTTTCAGCTTCTGTAGACTTTAGCACGGGGCCGTGCCTGGTCGGACACGGGGTCGTGCCCAGCAACCTTACTGGCAGTTTTTTTTCTGAGTTATAGAAAAGTGACCACGGGGTCGTGGCAGTGCACCACGGGGTCGTGCTAAACTCCCCAGTAACTGGGTTCTAGAAAACAATTACTGAAACCACGACCACGGGCCATTGTCAGTGACCACGGGGCCGTGGGGAGACTTCTGACCGACGTTCTTTGTGTTTTTATCGCAGGACTTGGAACCCAGGCGCAGCACCTGAACTTTTCACGCAGTGCATGAACTCCAGTTCCAATAAAGACATAAAAGAACCTCTAGACAAACCCGAACGCTTTTTAAGAAAGAGACTAAAAGCTAAAAATCAAGAGAAAGTTTCTGGGGACCAACTTCCAACGGCGGATCAGCGTACCCTGATGGATTACCTACGGCCCACGGTAGCTAATCTCGGAGCCGCTATCAATGCACCGAATGTCGATGCTAATAACTTCGAACTTCGGCCGCATTTGATCCAAATGCTACAAAATTCCGCAACCTTCCATGGCCTAGCTGACGAAGATCCCCATTTACACATTACAAACTTTTTGGAAATATGTGATACTTTACGGATCAACGGAGTATCAAACGATGCCATCCGCCTCCGAATGTTCCCATTTTCACTAAAAGACCGAGCTAAGGCTTGGCTTAACACCCTCCCAAGTGGTTCGGTAAAAACTTGGGATGAAGTAGCCCAAAAGTTTCGATATAAGTATATTCCTCCTTCTAAAACAGCTAAATTAATGACTGAAACTAATACATATTCGCAAGAGGATGAGGAATCCTTATATGAAACTTGGGAAAGGTTCAAGGAGCTATTAAGAAAATGCCCTAATCATGGTCTTGCAGTGTGGCAACAAGTATCCACTTTCTATAATGGGTTGTTACCACACACAAGACAAACACTCGACTCTAGCTCCGGGGGAATCCTAGGTAACCATCGCCCAAATGAAATTTATAATCAAATTGGGGAAATTGCTCAAAACAATTTTCAATGGCACACTCCCCGAGGCACAAAATCTATTGCCCTGGGCGCCCATAAGGTGGATAAAAACACCTCTTTACAAGCCCAAATCGAGGCCCTATCTTCAAAAATCAAAAAGTTAGAAATGGCAAAAACGGCCTCAGTTATGGCTTGCGAAAGGTGTGGTGGGCCACATGAAAATTGGAGTTGTATGAAAGAAATGGATAATCAAACGGAAATGGTAAACTACATTGATAATAGACCTAGGCCGTCGGGTCCCCCAACGGGCACCTACAACCAAGGGTGGCGTAATCATCCTAACCTTGGTTGGAGGGAACCTAGCAATAGTAGTAACCAACAAAACCAAAACCAACGAACAAACTTTCAACAACAATAAAGAAATGAGTCACAAAATTTTTCTCAACAACAAGGGGGACGAGAGAGGCTGAAAGACACTGTTTCATGCCTCATCTCCGAAATCGAAAAGAAGAACTCGGATCGATTCCTACAAATGGAATCAAACTTTAGAAATCAAAAAGCTAGTAAACAAAACATTGAACACTAAATCAACTAGCCCAAAATTTCTCCAAGAGACAATAAGGCGCATTACCTAGCAATACCGAACCCAACCCAAACGCGCAAGTACATCTCATAACACTAAGAAACCGGACCGTTGGTCCCGAGGAGGCCCCACTACCCCATCCGAAAAAAGTCCACCCAGTCAAACCACGACATCACCTCCAACCCATAAAGAAACAACACCTCCGCCAAATCCCGAACCTACCAAGAACCCCTCAGTGCCTTACCCCGGTCGGTTACTTCGCCAAAAGACCGACTAGCAATTCACAAAATTCATAAACTTACTAAAACAATTGCATATCAATCTTCCATTTGTGGAAGTCCTCACTCAAATGCCAAAATATTCAAAATTTATAAGAGACTTCCTCACCCACAAAAGGAAGATTGAAACATTGCAATTGATCAATTTAAGTGAAGAATGCTCCGCCGTGCTACTCAACAAACTACCACAAAAGAAAATCGACCCCATAAGCTTCACCATCCCTTGTTCCATTGAGGGATCACCTATACGCAATCCACTAGCCGACCTTGGGGCTAGCATCAATCTCATGCCTGCATCAATGTTTGACCGACTAGGACTAGGTAAGACGAGCCCCACAAAGATGAGTATATAACTCGCCGATAGGTCTATCAAATATCCACAAGGTGTCGCCGAAAATCTATTGATAAAAGTCAGAGAATTTGTCTTCCCGACCGACTTTGCCATACTAGATATGGAGGAAGACACTGAAGTCCACTCATTCTAGGAAGACGATTCCTTGCCACCGCTCACGCAATGGTGGATATAAGTGATGGGAAGTTAACATTGAGGGTCGGAGACAAAGAGATGAAATTCGAGGTTAGGAAAAGAGTAGAGGACGACCCGGTCAACTACATGGATGTCATAGACTCAAGCTTGGATGACGCTCTCCGATGCTGCAACATGGGATGCAAGACATCCCACTTGGGTAACATATGACTGAATTTGGGTCTAGCCAAGGACCCTTATAAACGTGGTGCACCACGGAGGCATTCCGTGGCATTATCCGTAGTTTTTAGTATAGTTTAACTTTTATGTTTTCTTGTTTAGCTTTACTTTTGAGGAATAAAACACACTCGAAAAGGTGGAGGTTACCAAGGGAACGTTAAACCCACACCCCATGCACGAAAACAAAGCCTCCCGACAATTTTCCAGCATTACAGCAAGTTCAGCATGGGGTCGTGCTCAGCCCAACACGCCCCATGCCCAGGGTCTGCAGAAAAGTTGCCCAGTTCAGGTAACTGGACACGGGGCCGTGCTCACTGAACACGCCCCGTGCCCAGCCTTCTGTTAAATTTTGGTACTAGCGATCTGACCACGGGGCCGTGCCTAGACCAACACGCGGCCGTGGTCAGACGCCTAGTAACACAAAATTTTGTTTTTCAACACCATTTTACACATTCAATCAACCTAAAAACTTATTTTTGGGACACATTGAGGACAATATGTAATTTAAGTGTGGGGGGGGGGGATGCTAAAACCTTGAATTTTGCAAATTCTATTAAAAAGCCTTACACAAAACTCTATTGCTAATCACCCCAATTTTTTTTCAAAAATTTTCATTTTTTTTACTTGTCTTTGTTTAATTTGGGAATAACAAGTTCTAAAAAGGTTATACTTTTACGAATTTACAATCGATAGCGTCGTGATAAAAAGAACCAAATAAGAAAGTTAATTATGAAAAGGCATGACAAATCTAATTAAAATTTGAATATATATATACTTGGTAACATTACATACTCATTCCCACAACAAGTGAGTTTTGAACCTTTATTGAGCATACAAAAATGTATCTTTAAACTAAATGCTCATTTTTCATTTCTTGTGTGAATAGCCGCTTGGTTCTTACAACTCTAGAACTTGCCACGACTATACATTCCCGGTCCTTACCAACTTAAACCCAAGTAAGTAAATGATGGAGGCATTAGGACTAACCCATTTTCCTTTCAACACCATTATTTTCCATTTTTTATCACCTACCCAAAGTCCCCCTAGTTAACCCATTTTAGTCTAAACCTTTTCATTTCAAAACCCACAAAACAAACACCCTTCACCCACCAAAACCTTTTTCTTTTCAAACCCTTATTTTAATAAAAAGCTCGGTTATCTTGTGACATTTTCTATCCAAAAAAATGAAGGTCTTGCAATAAACAAACAAGTTCCTCAAAGAAACTTTGTTTGAAGATGCTTAGTTTGAATAAAAGCCACAAAACAAAAAGTTTTACGACGACCGACGCTTTTTATGCTTTTAGCCCTTTTTACTAACCACTAACCAAAACCACCTACCCTTAACCCAAGCCTAAACCTTTCCCAATTCCTCTTGATATTTACAAAGGTTTATAGTTAAAAAGGAGGAGGTTTAATTGCTTGGCAAGCATATGGTAGAAGTAAGTTCTATGCCGGTCTCGAGTGTTTCACAGAAATACATCTTCGGCCGAGTGTTGAGTGATCTCCCGTGAGTTATGTGAACTTGTATATAAATAAAATTTTAAAGAAGCATGTTATGCCTAAATAAGTAATTTTTCTTATGAAACATTCTAACCAAATCATAAGGAATAGGATTGTAAATAAAATAAAAATAAAACCCAATAAAGATCTTGGATTCCCGACACTCAAGATAAGTCCAAAACTTCTCTTCTACCTATTCCATTTGGGTGTGTAAGCCACATATTAAAGAGTTTTGCTTGAGGACAAGCAAAGATTCAAGTGTGGGGGTAGTTGATGTGTGCAAAATATAACTTATAAATTAAATCAAATGAGGTATAAAACTAACCTTTTTTAGTACTAATGTTGGAAAAGTGTGTTTTTGTCTTCCTTTTGAATTTACAAGACCAATTGAGCTTAAATGAACAAAAGGAACAAATATACAGCCAAAACCAACATAAATACAAAGAAAAGGAATAAATGTGACAAGCCCGACCCCTCGGCAGCATCCGCAAAGACAAAAACAAGAAACAGAAGACTGGCCACGGGCCGTGCCCACTGGACACGGGTGCGTGGCCAGCCACCTGTAGAAAAAACAAAGTTGTGGAAGCTTCTACGCCCACCTCGGGGGCATGCCCAGCTCAGCACGGGGCGTGGTCAACCCTAAGATACGCAAGATCTTGCAAAATATTTTTAGTATAGATACGCTTCTGCCCACGGGGTCGTGCCCACTGAACACGGGCCGTGTGGAGCCCTATGCTGACAAATGCAATTAATGAAGGAAGAGAAAAAGATGGCCACGGGGGCGTGTCCGCTGGACACGGGGCCGTGGCCGGACTTTTGTTCAGGCTATAAATAGGGGTGCTTGGCTAACTTCAAAGGCATCGCTTGGCAAACCACTACTCTCCCACTTTGCCACCACTCCACCACCACTATAACACCCAAATCCACCACCATCATCCACCTTAGAGTGTGTGTAGTAGTCTCGGGATCCAAGATTGATCGTAAGAGTTCTTGTCAATCAAGCTAAGTCTCTTACATCACTTGGTGAAGACAAGTCTTTAGTGTATTACTTTTGATTTTTAATCTTTTCACACTTTTTATTTGGTTTTGTATTAATGACTTAATAACTAGTTTCTTATGTTGAAGGTGAAACTTCTTTATCATTTGTCCGTAGTGTCTTGGCATTACTTTACAGTCTATATAAAGTAAACGATTTACCCCATTCATAAATCTACGGTCTATATAGAGATATGTTGGCTACCTGGTGGGGGTTAAGGGAATGGTTTAGTAAAGTTCTTCCCTTTTTCAGTGTATAGAACCTGCAAGGACGTGGGTCAAGTGTAACATCCCGTGTTTCGAAAGTCAAAGTCAGGGTCAAGATTGAAGTCAAAGGTAGACAAGATTGCTAATTGCGATCTGTCACTCCTTGCTCAATTCCTGTTTTGACCTCTTTGACTGGTAGATAGTCTATTTTTATGCTTTACGTTAGTTGTATTATGTGGGGTAATTGTCACTAATCGAGGTTTAACCGATGTTTATCGCATATTTAATCGCTTTATCGCTTATCGCAATCGCACTCGCAACTCGAATTACGCGTTCTGGTAATTGTACTTACGTGTGTGTGTGTGCCTTAGTTGTTACTTTTGCATGATTATTTATGTTGTTGTTGTGGTGATTAATCGAAACGCAATCGAAACTCAAATCGCAATCGAATCGCAAACGCTAAACGAACGATAAATTAGGATGATATCCTGATCTATTCGAAATCGAAAGCCGAACACGCGCAACATCTACGTTTGGTTCTCGAGCTACTCCGAGGGAATCGACTCTATGCCAAGTTCTCCAAGTGCGAATTTTGGCTGGAGGAGGTTCAATTCCTCGGTCACATTGTCAATAGTCAAGGTATTCATGTCAATCCCGCGAAGATTGAAGTAGTTAAGAGTTGGGTTACGCCGAAGAACCCGTCTGAAGTCCGTTCTTTTCACGGACTAGCGGGCTATTATCGTCGATTTATCAAAGGGTTCTCTAAAATTGTTGTGCCGCTTACCGCTCTCACGCACAAAGACAGATCCTTTGTTTGGGGAACTGAACAAGAGTCTGCTTTCAAAACCCTCAAGCATATGCTTTGCAATGCTCCCGTCCTTGCTTTACCCGATGGAAATGATGACTTCATTGTCTATTGCGATGCCTCGAACCTTGGTCTTGGTTGTGTTCTCAAGCAACGAGAGAAGGTTATCGCTTACGCATCTCGTCAGCTCAAGATCCACGAGAAGAACTATACAACCCATGACCTCGAGCTAGGTACAGTTGTTTTTGCTTTAAAGATTTGGCGACACTACCTGTATGGTACCAAGTGTACGATCTTCACCGATCATAGGAGCCTACAACACATCTTTGACCAGAAGGAACTTAATATGCATCAACGCCGATGGGTAGAACTTCTTAACGATTACGACTGTGAGATTCGTTATCACCCAAGCAAAGCAAATGTCGATGCCGATGCTCTAAGCCGACGAAGCTATTTGCATAGCGCTCGTAATGTTCCAGCCCAACATCATCTCGAAACCCTTATTCGCGAAGCCCAACATGCTTGTTTTACCGATCGCACTTTGCAGAAGGAAAGGATCTATCATGATGGAGCTCAGCTTGTGAATAAGTCGAATGGGATTTTCCATTATCTGGACCAAATTTGGATCCCTAAACGGACCGATTTACGACAGATATTGATGGACGAAGCCCACAAATCTCGGTATTCTATTCATCCAGGTGCCGATAAAATGTACCAGGACCTTCGCTACAAGTACTGGTGGCCGGCCATGAAAAGGGATATCGCTCTCTATGTTGGGAAGTGCCTAACTTGCTCGAAAGTCAAGGCTGAACATCAAAGACCCTCTGGCTTACTCGAACAACCCCCGATCCCTATGTGGAAGTGGGAGAGTATAACTATGGACTTCCTAACGAAACTTCCGCGCACGCCATCAAGTCAAGAAAGCATCTGGGTTGTTGTTGACCATTTGACCAAATCTGCTCATTTTCTGCCAATACGAGAAGACTACAAGGTAGAAAGATTAGCCCGAATCTACACTGATGAGATCATTTGTCGACATGGGACGCCTCGCGACATCATCTCTGACCGTGATGCTTGGTTTACCTCGCGTCTATGGGAAACGTTTCAAGCGGCTCTCGGTACTACGCTTAATCTAAGTACCGCATTCCACCCTCAAACCGACGGTCAGACTAAGAGCACGATTCGTACCCTTGAAGACATGCTCCGTTCGTGTGTCATAGATTTCAGTGGTAATTGGGAAGCTTACCTGCCTTTAGTCGAATTCTCGTATAATAACAGTTATCATTCCAGCATTCAAATGGCACCGTTTGAGGCTTTATACGGAAGAAAATGTCGATCGCCAATTGTATGGCACGAGATCGGGCACTCGCAATTAACCGGTCCTGAGCTATTGCAAGAAATGACTGACAAAGTCCTCCAAATTCGAGACAATCTACTGAAAGCTCGGAATCGTCAGAAAAGTTACGCCGATAGACGACGCAAGCCCCTTGAACTTGACGTTGGCGACTACGTACTCCTAATGGTATCACCTTGGAAGGGTGTGGTCAGATTCGGCAAGAAAGGGAAACTAGTGCCTCGATATGTAGGACCTTTTAAGATTCTGGAAAGGATCAGAATGGTCGCCAACAGACTTGAACTACCTGAGGAACTTAGTAACGTCCACCCGACTTTCCATGTGTCGAACCTCAAAAAGTGCCTGGCTGAGCATGATTTAATAGTACCTCTAGAAGACCTCCAAGTAAACGAAACACTACACTTCGTGGAGAAGCCTATTGATGTGTGCAAAATGCAACATATAAATTACATCAATTGTGGCATAAAACTAGCCCTTTTTTAGTACTAATGTTAGAAAAAGTGTGCTTTTGTCTTCCTTTTGTATTTTCAGGATTAAATGAGCTCAAATTAATAAAAGAAGCAAAAAGACATAAAATCTAACATAAATACAAGAAAAGGAACAAGACGTGACATGCCCGACCCCACGACAGCATCTTCCCAAGCAAAACAAGAAGACAGGAGACTGAACACGCCCCGTGCTCAGCCAGCACGGGGGCGTGCCCAAGTGTCAGCAGAAAAGACAAAGTGGTAGAAGCTTCTATTGCCCACCACGGGGCCGTGCTCAGTGGACATGGGGCCGTGGTCAACTATAAGATTCGCACAATCTAAGCAAATCTTCATAGTACAAAGATTCTTCTGCACACGGGGTCGTGCTCAGCGGACACGGGGGCGTGGTCAACTAATAAGACAAGCTGCATTAAATGAAGAAAGAGAAGGATGTGGACACGGGGTCGTGCTCACTGGACACGGGGCCGTTCCCGAGCTTCTGTTCAGCCTATAAATAGGAGTGCTTGGCTTAAGCTCAAACCATCCCTTGGCACACCACCTCTCTCACACTTCACCCACCACCCACCACCACCATAACACCATCATCTACCACCATCATCCATTGTCCATCATAGAGTGTGTGAGTCGTCTCGGGATCCAAGATTGATCGTAAGAGTTCTTGACAATCAAGGCCATGTTTGCCTAAGTCTCTTACATCACTTGGTGAAGACAAGTGTCTAGTGTAATACTTATTATTTCTAATCTTTTCGCCCTTTTTACTTGGTTTTGTATTAATGACTTTAATATATAGTTTCTTATGTTGAAGGTGATTCTTCCTTATCGTTTGTCCGTGGTGTCTTGGCATTATTTTACTGTCTATATAAAATAAAAGATTTTCACCATTCATATCTCCACGGTCTATATGGAGGTATGTTAGCTACCTGGTCAGGGGTTAAGGGAACGGTTTGGTAAGAGTCTTGCCATTGTTCAGCGTTTAGAGGTCCTGCAATGGACCTGGGTCAAATTTAGTAGGACCTCCTTCAATACTTAACGGTATTGGATGGCCGGGGTCCAAACTCTTTGATCCCCTCATAAGTTAACTATTATTAATACTATAACCCGTCTATTTAGGACTGTATCCCTGCTGACTCAGACTACTTAGTCGAGGGTAACGTCACCTCCAAAAGAGGGGCCTATCATAATTTGCATTAATAACTTAATTCATTATCTTTCAATAATCCGACCCTTTAGGATTGTATCCTTGCTGACTCAAACTACTGGGTTGAGGGTAACGTCACCTTCAAAAGAGGGGCCTACTACAATAACTAAGATAATCTCTTAAATATGTGCAAAAGTGCTGAAATAATCAAAGGTTACACTATACACGAGTCGGAACCAAGTGATTCATCTTGTCTATCTGTTTTTCTTTTATTTTTATTTTCAGCATTTTTAGTTAGTTTTTATTTTTCTTAGTTTAAAACATTTTTCTAAACTTTTTTATTTGATTAGACGTTGAGGATAAACTGGTACTAAAAGCTCTTGTGTCCTTGGACGACCTCGGTATCTTACCAACACTATACTACGCTCACGATGGGTGCACTTGCCCATATGTGTGTTTAGTGTTAGTAAATATCGTGTTTTATAAATTTAAAACTTGACTAAAAAAGTGTTAAAGGGGCTTAAAACATACACCAAATATATATAACACTTCACACGCATCACCTGTCGAGATCATGAACCGCCAAACCAAGCAGCTCAGACGCTCGCGCATTCCCATTGTGAAGGTTCGATGGGAAGGCAAACAAGGCGTAGAGTTCACATGGGAACTCGAAAACGAAATGAGGGTGAAGTACCCGCAGTTGTTTGTTACAGCTTCGGCCTAATTTCGGGACGAAATTCCCTCAAATAAGGGAGGTTGTAACACCCCGTGTTTCGAAAGTCAAAGTCAGAGTCAAGATTGGAGTCAAAGGGAGACAAGATTGCTAATTGCGATCTGTCACTCCTTGCTCAATTCCTGTTTTGACCTCTTTGACTGGTAGATAGTCTATTTTTATGATTTACGTTAGTTGTATAATGTGGAGTAATTGTTACTAATCGAGGTTTAATCGATGTTTATTGCATGTTTAATCGCTTTATCGCTTATCGCAATCGCACTCGCAACTCGAATTACGCGTTCTGGTTATTGTACTTACGTGTGTGTGTGCCTTAGTTGTTACTTGTGCATGATTATTTATGTTGTTGTTGTGGTGATTAATTGAAACGCAATCGAAACTCAAATCGCAATCGAATCGCAAACGCTAAACGAACGATAAATTAGGATGATTGTATGTTGATATAGTAGTTGGGATTAAAAGTAATTTGAATAGGAAACTCTATCACATCGCAACGCTCAACGCACGAATCAAAATTGCAAAACTCATCGCGTCGAGCACTCGAATCGAGTGGCCAGCCGACCGAGTTGCCACCCGATCGGGCTGCCACCTGATCGAATTGCCACTCGATCGAGCTACCACCCGATCGAGCTACCACTCGATCGAGCTGCCACCCAAACGAGCTGCCACTCGATCGACTCGCTCCAGCAGCTATTTCCTCAGATGGAAACCCTATAAATACCCTCATATGTCAACATCACTTGATGTTGACAGCTCTCTCACTCTCCACTCGCTCCAGCAGCTATTTCCTCAGATTTCTCGTGATTCTTGTAAGTTTTCCACCTAAATCTTGTACTTTCTTGATCTACACGCACTCCTACACCTTTCTATCTTTTGAATCTTAACTTTTAACCCTGAAATCACTAGATTTGAGGTGTTCTAGGATGATGTCATCATGGTGTTCATAAGAACTTCATGTTTTGGCTTCAATCCTTCACAAACAACTTAGATCTGAATGATTACCACATAAATAAACAAAGATCTTGCATAGATCTGAACATATTTGTGGTGAAAAGGATTGGAAGATGGTTTCCTAACTTTCTTTCAACTCTTTTACACTCAATGCACTCAAAACCGATAGGATCGGAGCTTGTTCTAACCTTCTACCCTTTCTTGTTGAATGTGTTGGTTCAAGATCCGGACTCTATTCAAGAGATTACCGATTTTGGGTTAAACATGAAACACCATCTCGAACAGTTAACTGGTCGGACTAGGGTTGGTTCAAGATCTGGACTCTATTCTAACGCTCCCTTCAATCCATCATCGCTGTGAGTATACTCGATCCCTTTTTGCTTTATGCACTTTTCGGTGTTACATACGTTACTTATTCTAAATCACATCAAACACACTATGCAATACTTTAACGCTAACCGTTACCACATGTTATACGTTACTTAATGAATGCTTGTTTGTTATGTTTACACATAGAATGTTGTCTACCTGCCTTAGCAACGATAGTACTATAGTTTGGACTCAGCACCTGTTCACTCAGGGGTTGTTAAGGACAATTTGTTACATGGCTCACAAGGGTGAGTGTGTATTACGAACTGCCTTGGGCAGTCAACCCGCAGTCATTGGTATCGATAGGTTCATGTCGATAACTAACGTGCTTCATTTCACACTAAGTACGTGCTGGTTATGCGTAATCGATTTCGAACTCTATTATATCTATTAAACTTGTGTGCTCACCTTTACACTATGTGTATTGACTTTTACTTTAACGTATGTGGCAGGTGCTTAAGATGTTTAAATGCTTGGCCTGTTGTGAAATCGAGGCAAGGAAAGGTCTAGAAACAAATAAACGAATTGTCTGTATTTGGAATCTGAGTTGTCGGAACAGAACAATTTGACTAGATTTTGTCTGTAATAATTATATTACTTTTTATGTCATGGTCTGTAATAATTTGACTAGATTTTGTCTGTAATAATTATATTACTTCTGGACAATCTGTTTCGCTCAGTGCCACGCCCCGATGTTTCCGCCATCGGTTGGGGGTGTGACATCAAGCTTACTAGGACCTCCTTGAATACCCACTGGTATTGGATGGCGGGGGTGTGAATGGCTTGACCCCCTCATATGTAAACTATTATTAATACATTAAACCGGCTACTTGGGATTGTATCCCTGCTGACTCAAACCACTTAGCCGAGGTTAACGTCACCTTCAAAAGAACCTCTTTTCGCATTAATAACTTAATTAATTATCTTTCAATATTCCGACCCTTTGGGATTGTATCCTTGCTGACTCAAATCACTGGGTTGAGGGTAACGTCACCTTCAAAAGAGGGGCCTACTACTATAACTAAGATAATCTCTTAAAAAGTGCAAAAGTGAGAAAATCATCAAAGGATACATTAAAGGCGAGTCAGATCCAAGTGATTCATCTTGTCTATTTTTTTTTTATTTTTTTTTTATTTCTGCATTTTTTGTTTTTATTTTTCATGCTTTAAATCTTTTCTCAAAAAATTTAGATTGATTAGACGTTGAGGATAAACCGCTACTAAAAGCTCTTGTGTCCTTGGACGACCTCGGTATCTTACCAACACTATAATATGCTCACTTTGGGTGCACTTGCCCATGTGTGTGTTTAGTGTTAGTACGATATCGTGTTTTATAAATTTAAAACTTGACTAATACGTAAAATGGGATAAAAATATCAATAAAATTATAACACACCTAACGCACACCAACAAGACAAAAGTTTAACTTCTCTGGATTAATCTTTCTATACATGACTGAAAATCAATCAGAAACACATGGGCCATGTATCCTAGCTTTATACAAATGCTCATAGACGACCAACATTCCATGTTGCCATATGATGGAGATTAGTACAAGTTTCAATTGCCCACAAGCCATCAACTCACTGAGATCTAGACAAATGAATGGGTGATAATGCACGCTTGGATGTATAAGGCTGAAAGACTCACACTCGTGAAAGCAGCGTATAAGAAGTATAGGGAAGGGATCAAAGCTAAGAATCAAAAGGTCGTACAAGCAGAGGAACATTAAGAAGAAGTTCAAGAAGAAGAAGAGGAACAATTGGTACGAAAAAGAAAAGGAAAACAACCTGCAGAAGGTGAGCCGTCAAAGAAGAAGAAAACTCCTTCACATCCTGAAAGGTTAATAGGCGCTAGTTTCAGAGCTGCTGATACCCAAGCTCACAGAGAACATATCGAGCACATGCACGACATTCATGCCATGGAAGAAAGAGAAAAACAAGAAAAGAAACAATCAAGGCGTGAGATGATGGAGTCTGAGACTCCCGTGGTGGTAACCGAGGAAGAAGAAAGACTGAACGACTTTGTTGAAACTCTGATAATTGATCCAAACGAAGCAACTCCCAGCAAAACACCACCACCAAAGAAAAAGAAAACTGAAGGAAGCTCATCCAAACATGTGCAAGCAAACCTACAAGAATAACACAACCTGCTACAGTTCCTCAAAGTGTTCGCCCATTTCAGGAACTATACGACAAATTAGTAAAAGTGTAACACCTCGCAAAATCATGTCCAATATAATAGAGACACGTGTCATGGACTTTAAACGTGTAATGAATTGATTCTGAGGGACTTAAATTGTCAAATAATGTAAATATATAAGTAAAAGGATCAAATGTGTCAACATGCCAAACTCGTGCCTCTGAATGACCTCATAAGATGTTCGTTTTCATGAATAAATAAATTGACGGACATAGGAAGCCGTTTGTGCTTAAATTGAAAATTTTACAAAGCATAAGGGTTAAAGGTGTCAACATGTTTAATGTTACCTCTGAGTGACCTTTTAACGATCCCAAAAGCATTGTAATATTTGTATGTTTACTCTCTCGAATATCGGATGGTAATCTCATGGAGTTACGATGAAAACAAGACTTTTCGAGTGATCTCACAACTAACCGGGAGCTTAACGGAGTTAATTTATGACCTAAGGCACTTGTTAGTTGACTATGGGGGTCAATAGTGCAATAAAAGAAAGTTATTTAAACATAAAATGGACCAGGGACTGAAATTGCAAAGCTGGGAAACATTTTTACCGGAGTAAGAAGTGTCGTGACAGAAACATGCACAGCTGCATGTTGCAGCCTGTCCACCGCCATTGCATGCTAGTTTTTCGATACCAGGGTCTGTGCAACTGGTTTTACTGCCCTAGGGACACTTGTAAACATCAGGATTACCTCTAGGAACAGATGGATTGATCTTGAAGGCCATCAAACTCCTATATATACCCACATTGTTTGCACTTGTTCTTGCATATTTGAAAATTTTCACTCAAACTCACCCTCTGAAGCCTCCTGTTGTTCAAGGAACTTTCTCAAGTTCAATATTCGTGCTAAGGACTCTAGTAAGTGTTCTTAGCTTCTATAGTTAAAGTTTTATTAGCTTAATGACCGAAAGTCAAAGATATCGTAATTAAGCTTTGACTTTGTGATTAATCACTAACGGTCTAACCATTATACGAATTAAAAGTGGCTATGTGTTGGTAATTATGTAGGTGTTAAACCCTTAAAAGGGCGCCTTCAAATTATCACGTTATCTAAGTCAATTCTCGGGTCAAACTTCTTAATAAAAAGTTAGACAAGTCAGTTTTTGCAAAATAATTCATAACTGATAATGCTGAAGTTATGGAACATGTTTTAATACTTAAATAACTTGGTAAATAATATAAGAACATGTTTAGGCATGTTCAACCCGACAATTCTGAGTTTAGGCGCGGTTCGCAACCGATAGTGGCAAAAGTAGACTTTTGCTTTGACTTTCAGTTCTGACCCGATTTAGCTTAGTTTAGTTATGCCTTAGAGTTCCTTTGGGACCACATTGCATGTTAGTATAACCCTCTGAGATATTATATGGTTCCATAGAAATCTAATTCATTGCATGTTCCCGTTAAATGCTTAAAAATGGACCATTATGCCCTTTTATCATTAAAACGAGATTTTTGGAAATGTGAGAGGACAAAAACCTTCATTACTGATATATTAGTATATCCTAAAAATTTGACATCCATTTCTGTTCTGGAATAAGAGTTATGCACGATATCGTAAAACAAAAGCTTTTTATTAATTAAATGGCATTTTTGGCATAAATCATATTTAAACCCAAATTTTGACACCAAATTTTCTACCCACTGGTGTAATATAATATTTAGGGATTTTTAGAAATTTTTGTCAAATTTTATACTGACCATAACATAGAGTTCTTGCATGGACTCGGTAATTGACGATAATGCCCTTTTCATTAATAAAATGAGTTTTACGCATCATTTGCATGTCAAACCTTTTTCTACTGATTTTATACATTAAATAAAATAATATAAAAAGTTGAGACTGATCAAAATCTCATATTTCCATAAATAACCATAATATAGTCAAATACCGACTTTTATGCGATTTAGGCGCATAGTATGGTTTAAAACCATATTTAGCACCTAAGACTTGTTACCTACTGAGGTTATAAATAAATTTTTATACTTTAACAGTAAGTATAAGTTTTGAACTCGGATTTCCAAATTTGACCCTTAAAGCATATGTGAAATGACCAAAATGCCCTTACGGTGCATAGTTTGGCCATAAATAATAAAATTCACATATGTATGATATCTTACTGATATAACTTGATAAAATTTATATTTTTATTGCATATTTTAGACCAGAACCTCATATTGCTATTTAACCTCTTTTATAAACTTTAAAATAGCCAAAATACCCCTACGGGGCATAAATTGGTTTTAAATTCGTTTTGGGCATGATGGAAGATATCCTACTGGTATCATAACATATTTAAAGCATATTAACTTGTGGAACCTGTTCATGACTCATTTGGTTACCCGTTATGCGTATTCGCGTTCGGTACGGTTTATGTAACTAGTTTGCATAAATTAACCAAAACGGGTCAAACCTTATCATTTTTACTTTAAAATCCAGAATGTGTTTAGTTTACCCATTTTATACAACTCTTCATACTTGTTGGGTCTAAATCACATTCTAATCTGGTCTCCGCTTAATCTTGCGTTTTGAACCCTAAACCTTTCTTTAAAACTAACCGGTCTAAATTATAACTTAAACAAGACCCGTTAGGAATCTAATAGGTTATTAAAACCTTCGTTCCAGATTAGGATCCCAGTAAAAGCTACTTGTACTTGCTGATTTGATATACGGCTGAGAAGTTATACTTTAGCTCAGGTAAATACTTTTAACTTATTTTCCCTTATACGGGCTTGGGATACGGTAAATTATTACCGCTTGGTCGGGTATTGAATCTTTACTCGATTAGTGGTTAAATCATTGAGATAACCCGTTTTAATCTGTTTTGTTTGATCTAAGCCTTTGGGGGGTTAATGACCGTGTCCTGGATATCCTTGGCTCATTCATTTGAAATGGCCATGACTTAAGCACGGGGTGTAGGCATACACCTGACAGTTGCGTATGTAAAAAGATATACCCACTTGTTGAGGATAACTCGCCGTGGGTCTATATTATGTGGTGTGTCTATTAATCTCATCCCGGCTTCTATCCCAGGTCCTGAACATACGACAAACATATAAATCTGTATACAATATTATTTTAATAATTGTCCCGAGTTCTAAAAGAATATTTGTGCCTTGTGCATTTAAATCAATTTTCTTAAATGCTTTCAAAAAGAGTCAGTTAATTGTATTTACCAGTGTAAACTGACGTATTTTTTCAAAAAGATTAAGTGCAGGTACAACGCGAAATGGGTTGGATACTCCTAGTATTAAATAAAGAGTCTTGCAAGCTTTTGATACTTAAAGTCTGTTGAACAATATTTCTTTCTGTTTTAGATCCACCTGTGGATCCACTTACAATCCGTTGTGTAATATTTTATTATACTTTCGACTCGGTTTATATTGTTATTTTAGACTTCCGATGTGTATTAAACTGTGATTATTTAACCATGATGATATCAACTACGTCACGATACTCCCCACTGGGCCCACCGGTAATACGTGGAAATATCGGGTGTGACAGGTTGGTATCAGAGCCAACATTGAGTGAATTAAACACTAGCCTTTTGTGTTTAATCTCAATGTCACAGTTGCACATTCCTTGACTTTCGAGTCTAAGCAAAGGACTTGGGATTAATCCTAATCTTACTTGTTTTTGTCTTTTGTTGTTTTTCTTTTGTTTTGACAGGTTCCAAGGACAAAATGCCGCCACGTGTAAGAGGTAGAGGTGGAAGAGGAAAGGCACCAACGACTGCAAGAAATGACCACACGAAGCCGGGCCATATCACCGGCGTACTCCATCGGCGAACATTAGCTCTAGTCCTCACGAGGATTGGAGAACATATTTAGAGCCTGCGAGACGCTCTGTCTCGCTCAATTCATCACCATCTTATCATGATTTATTCAGGCTGCATCAGAACAACGAGTCCGACCATTCTCATTATTCCTTTATACCTTTGTAGCGGTCGAGTTCGCACTGTGCCTTCCAGGACCCGACCCCGTACTTCCAGAGCCGGTTCACTCCGATGAACCAGGTACAAGAACCAGAAGGTCCAAACCCTTTGGGACCAGTTGATCATTATCCTGAGATGCAGGATATGGAGATGGACGAGGATCCAGATCCCGAGCTACCACCGAATGGGACGCCGACGCATCCCATTGACTTATCCAGCGGATCATCTTTTCATGGTTCGCCTTATAGGGCCCAGACATTTTCGCTGAGAGATGGGCTACATACAAATGGGAGTATACTCCCTCTCACCACAACTCACCACCAGACCAACAGGTCCCTTCTGAGGACCCGCATTTTCAGATGGTCACGCCACCGCCACCGCCACCGTCGCCGCTAGAGCAGCAATTGCCTCCAGAACCTCCGATGCGAAGAAGAACAGGTGCCCGGATGTCCGTGCGTGGGGGTTTCCACTTTAGCACCCCCCAACACTCCAGCAACTACCCGTTGTTGTATGAAGACCCGCAAATGGGTGGGCCTTCAAACCCAGCGTCTGAAGTAGACTCTGCTCAAGTCGCACCACCACCGCCCATGGGTTATGAAAACCCAATTCCTTCTTACCACGGTGCAACAGCATATAACCCGTTTGAGCATCAAGCTTACTCGGGTTACAATTACAACAATGCCCCTGCCGATGACCCATACCTTGAAGCGGTAAACTACAATGCTCTCTACCCTGGAGGACCCTTTTTAGCTAGGTACCCAACTGGGTACCCAGCGTATGGGTATCAATACCCACCACCTCCTCAACCGCAGTAGCAGCAGGAAATCCTTCAACGGTTGCTCGAGGTGGAGCAACAGGTACAGGAGGAGCGTAGAAGCCGTCGGGGTCTACTTAAGGGTTTGGCAAACCTAATAAAGGGGAAGAAGAAGAGGGATTATTAAAATTCCTTATTTATTTGTTTTGTAATTCTTATTTTCAATTAAGTCCCTGTGTGGACATTTATTTATGTACTTGGTCCCTGCGTGGACTCATCTTTCTTATTTCTGTCCCTGCGTGGACAATGTTATTTCTTTAAAAGTCCCGTTTTGGGCAAGCTATGTACTTCTTTCAATTTATGGAATGTTTTATTTTAAAATTTTCATTTGTCATTATATATATATGAATATACTAGGCTATCACCCGGGAACATCCCGGGTTAGGAAAATTTAGTTTTCAATAATAAAAAGTACATAAACAACATTTTCAAACTCATTAGTGTATTCTTTCCCTTCCGACAATAATTTATTTGTTCCGTTTCATCATTATCCTAACTTTGTCTCCATGTGTATTCATAGTTTTCGTGTAAAGCTAATAACCTTTTAATTCTTAATGAGATCTCAGTATAAAAATGTTTCGTAAACCCATACAAAATGTTATATTGTTTGTTTTTAAATAATATTATATTAGAATACGTTAATAAAGGAACTATAATCAACGGTTTTTTTGAATTATATTTGAATACGTTATTACTTGAATTTTCAACGAAATACATTAATAAAGGGATTATAATCAACGTTTTTTTTTGAAATCTTATGTAACTGGTTTTGGTTTTTCCTTTTATAAAGATTCATTGATTTATGTTAAATAGAGTATTTTGACCAAGGTGTAAGGACGATTAGCTTAAATAAAAACAAAATTATTTGCTTTAAAAACGATAGAGTTATTCATACATATAAAAACAAAATAAACATCAAACAGTAAACTCAACAAACAGAAATAATAAAAAAACATAAAAAAATATATATACTAAAGCTTTTTATGTTATTTAATTACTTTTAGATTGTTTAAAAAATAATTATTGTATATAAGTTGAATCATTTTATGGATGTTTTTTTTGTCTTTTTTAATTTATAGAAACGACTATAACTGAGACGATAATTGTCTAATAAGTTTATTTAGTTTAAATTTGAGTTCAAACTTAGATCAGTTAAAACCAAAACCAACCGAACCGAAGTTCCATTATGCTTACGGTTAAGGAAATTCCATAACCAAAGCTAGCAGTTACGGATATGGTTAAAGGTCAAAACTGAACCGAAAAACACATTAAAAGCTATAATAATGGTGTACATGCGATGGCCTTCAACAACTTTGGCCATGTTTCCATCATAAGTAGGTACAAAAATATCACTCTCCAGTGACACAAGCGCGCTTTAAACATTTTAGAAGATAAAGAAACATGTATATAAGTATTAACCAGTTTCGGGTAGGCAGGGGTAAGGCTATCCAGTCTCCTTTTTCCACCATATATTTCACCAGCAGCAATATAAATCTGGATATCACGGTCAATATCAAGTGATCTAAGTGTAAGAGCAGTTTCTTCAGGGGTCAAAGGAAATAAACCGTCTTTCCGTTTAAGTATCCGGACTTCATCTCTCTTTTTAAGCCTTGGAGGAAGTTGTTTAAGTATCCGGACTTCATCTCTCAAGGATGTAATGAAATGATCAACATAAAAAATGTCCTCAAAGTCACTGTAATTCATGAATCAGAATAATCAAAAGCCATAAACTTCAACACGTAGTGAGATTTAAAAACTTTAACATACCTTGGATCAGCCCAGAAAGAAGTTTTATCCAGCTCGGGAACTATTAGAGTAACATTTAAATATCTAGCAATCGCAACCATATCACAAATCTGCATGGTGGAAAACAATTAAAACGTTTATCTACATAATAATGAACTTATGAGTTTAAGTTAAAAGGGATAGCACTCACAGTCGACCGCATTTCATTAAGTCCTCCATTACATGAAACCACTAAGTAACCATTGTTTTTGTAAACCCCTACATTATAATACAAGATTTGTCAGTAATTTAAATGTGAAGATCATATATAATTTTAAACAAATGCCTTAATTGATCGATCTAAATTTCAGATATATATCATATAACCATCACTGTAACTACAATTAATGACAAAAGGAAGAAGAAGCAACTCACTCTTGTGCGGAAGAACTCTGGCATGAAGAGGCAACAACTTAACATCCAACACAGCAGAATGAGAATCTTGAGTAAAGCAAGAAGGCCACCCTTTCAAAACCCTAGGTCCCAAAGAACCTCCTAATGCAGTCAACTGAACCAAACAAATCCACAATAACACCGTCATCATCGCCCTTATTAACACCATCTTCATCTTACCCGACCTTACATTCACCATAGAATTCTTCAACTACTCAACCCTAATTTCCCCCAATTTCCTTAATCTCATTGTTCCAATTGCAAACCTCCTCCTCTTCTTATCTCTATCTATCCTAAACCCTACACATTTCTCTATCACACATCCACACCTCAAAAACCTAAGTATCCCTAATTATCTAAACAATGATCTCGATTCATCACGAAAACCGATGAATTGTCACCATACCACTGAATGTATACTGCTTGAGGCTAATTATCTATCCATGACTCAAAACCCTAACAATCCCTAAATATCTAAACAATGATCACGATTGACCACGAAAACCGCCGAAATGTCACCTAACCGGTGAATGTATATGAATAACACTTAGGGCACACAATTATATCAAATTCAACCATAAACTAATCTAACAAAATACAAGTTTTTGATGAAAATGATTCTCAAAACAATGCACAGTTATCTCGATCATCAAAACAACATAATATCTCTAACATTTGAGCAACATTTATGGTAGAATTTGAGAGAAAAGTAACTTGTTATGTGAGATCCAAATAGGAGCTGGATGAAAAACCCTAATCAACTCTAGAATGCACATAACCTGAAATCAATCAAACAAAGATTTAAGATTTTGAAGAGGGAGATTGAGTTGAAAAAGAATATATCAAAATCAAATGTCAAGAACTTCAAATCGGATACAGAAACTTACCATGAATACAATCTTTAGAGGCAACTTTTGGGTGGCGACGATCGAAGAATAGTAGATTAGGATTGGGATTCAAGATCTGAAGAGTTTTCTAGGGTTTTGCAAAGTAGCGGTGATGAAACGTACGAGGGAATTAGGAAATTATGTTAATTAAGGAGTATATGTAGCTGGGTCAAAACTTCGGGTTTGGGCCAACACATTCGCGGGATCGATATAAAAATAACACTTTTTGCAACATTTTCCCGCCAAAAACCTAAAATGGTGGCACCAGAAGAGGACAAGTGTCCCAAACCTTATTTGTTTATATAATATATAGATACATGCAAAACAACCTAAAGAACATGATATATGTCAGCATAAAAAAAAGTCAGATGATGAATGATAACCATGTTAATAAAAACAGACCTATATCTTCTTTCGTAAACAACTTTTGAAGTGCGGTAACATGACCATCAGCTAAATCCATCACATGGATGTAGTCTCGAACCTGTTATCAATCATAACGAATCATATCAAGTTATTAATAAAGTTTTACATAACTAAAATTCCAACTGGGATATTTCAATTAACTTTTACATACCGCAGTGCCATCTTTTGTGGGATAATCGTGACCATAAACATTCAACTCCAGTAAGACCAACAGCCACTTGTTGTATGTAAGGCATGAGATTATTCGGGATGCCAATTGGATCTTCACCAAGTTTCCCGCTCTCATGAGCACCAACATGGTTAAAGTACCTCAGCAAAATTATTTTCCACTCTGGATCTGTAGTATGAATATCTCGAGCAATTTCTTCAAGAAAAGCTAATCAAGCCGATAATACAGTCTAAATTAATATTCAACCTACAATTAAGTAAATAAAAAAGGTCACGACACAAGAAAATATAAGGCTAATACCTTAGTGCGCCCATACGAATTCATTGCCTTCAATTCAAAGTCCTCAACACATGGAATTATCTTGGGTTGTCCGTAAACAGTAGCAAAAGACGAGAACACCAACTGCACACCCGACATTCACGTGTAAGTATGGATAATAATCTTTGAATGAGAAATTCAAGATTCGGGTTGTGAATCCATTTATAGATTCAAGACAGACCTTCTTACAGTTGTACTTGGCCATGACTTCATACAGGGTGATTGATCCAATCAGATTATTATCAAAGTAACGAAACGGATGAGCCATGCTTTCACCCACAGCTTTGAGCCCAGCGAAGTGTATGACAACTTCAAACCTACATACAGTTAAATCAAGACAAACAACCATACAAAATAACATCAGTTTTAGGGATTATAGAATCCATGTCATCATAGATCATTCAAGAACCATTTGTGTCAAAATTAACCTAAATCAAGACTAAACACATTTACATGAAAATTAACATACTTAGACTCAGAAAACAACTTCTCTAAATCATCCTTATTCCTGATATCACCCTGCAACAAACAAGTACCACCAAATTCAATTAATCTTACTAAAAAGTACTAACACTCTTGAATAGCAAGACTCGGAAACATGACTGATGGTGTAAGCTAAATAGAACAGATTAATATGATCATTTATCATATGCTGCCATCTTAGGCTTCCAGGTTCTCGAGAATATGTTATATGCCCCCGAGACTTCCCAAAAGCTTCTCGCCCTGCATCAGAATATATAACTTCAATATCCAGATACATATTATAAATCTCTTGATTCAGGTTGTGTATTATCTGTAACGGGTCAAATGGGTCGAATAAAAAAGGGTAGCTAAATTAGAAACGGGTCAAACAACTTGATATGTGTCCAAAAGTAAGTTTTTGATCCAGGGTCCCTCCTAAATTGTTTCTATTCAAAAATTTAGATTATTACTATTTTCTTAAAAATATAAACAAAAAAGTGTTAGTTGATCAAGCCCACCAATTTTGATCATTAACAAATGACCCGTTTTGATCTATACTGACATATGACCCTTTTTATATGCGCCTATTTTTACCCGGCTAGGGCTGCAAACAAACCGAACATTCAGCGAACAGTGCGTGAACCGTTCGAAGGGAAGTTCGTTTGTGTTTGTTAGTTTAATAAATGAACGTTCACGAACAGAAAATTTCGTTCGTTTAGTTTAAATATATGAACATGAACAGAGGTCGTTTTCGTTCATTTACGTTCGTGAACATTCGATAACTTGTTCGTTTGTTTGTGTTCGATAGTTCATTAGTGTTTTAAGTTTTTATATTTTAATAATTAAATACTTCAATATTAAATTAACCATTTAGTAAGTAGAAGTGTATTATATATTTTGTTCATGAACGTTTGTTTGTGTTCGTTGGTTTCCATTTGTGTTCATGAATTAATTTGTGTTCATGAACGTTCGCTTGCATTCATTGCCTAAAATTAACAAACGAACATGAAATTTCGTTCGGTAAGACCTCATGAAGTATGATATAGAAAAAGAAACAATACCCTGCTAAGATCCTGTTCGATATCAGCAGCAGTCATGTGGGTCCTAGTGATCTGCTCACCCTGTTGATGCAACGTAACCATAGCTTTAGTGGCATCTTCTCTTATGTTTTCCGCAATTTTTAAAGCGCTGTTAACTGTTTTTGTAGTTTCTTACACTTTGTTCCAGTTCTTGCACATCTTGGTTCTCCAAACCACCATAATCAACAAAGTCGTTTTTGTACTTGTTTCTTGATGTATAAGTAACTTTGTAACCTGATCCTTTAACCTCGTCATCATCAAAAAGAGCGGCTCTTGAATCTGGGACCAACACAGAAGGTTCAGATGAAGCTCTTCTTGCCGCGTTTAAGGTTGACTTTTTATCTGACTCGTCATCAGAATCGAACGGATTTGAAGCATGTTGACCAGGGAATCCAGGGTCAACTGAGTTGGTTTTAGAAGTTCAGTGGGGGAAATGAGGTAAACAGGGTTTCTTGAGCCCAAACATATTGAATTTTGCCGCACGAAATTTGCGAAAGTAAAGAAACACTCCTAGAAAAACAAAAATGGTTCAGATTAGATCTGGTTTTGAAGTTAAAAGATTTCAAGAATATAACTGCACATCAGGACATCTCAAGATTCAAAATACATATAATTAATAAATTCATTTGTCTCATATTTTAAACAATTATACCTGTATATTCGTAGTAAATCAACCATTTCAGAATATTATTGTTCATTTTCACTCATTTTTATGATGATCTTACTTTTGTTTGTGCAACACAAATCTAGGTGCCATGGTTCAACAATTCAATAAATAAGCTTATCATCAATCAAATTGGGGAAAATACTAATTTTGACTTTTACTCAGATAATTGATAAATTTTAGACTTGTAATTTCCCAAAACCACCTGCTGACCATAATAAGAAATTAATAGATAGAACATACGTGATTTAAAAAAAAATATTTTAAAAACTATTCTCCACTAATTTAAAAATCTTTTACATACAATCATCCATCATGCCTAATTAAAAGATTAATTTGGACTTAATAGCTTATTCTAATCACTTTCTCCAAATTCCTTCAAAAACACACACTTTAATTGTCACAACCTTGGACTCATTTTCAAGCACTCGAGGGAGAATAGCAGGGATAACGGCGAACCAGCCAAATATCTCATCTCGTTTTTCAATTTCTTAGGTAATGTCAGCTAACCTTTGTCTGAATGAACTCCTTTTAATAACATTGTCATTCAATATTGTTCCGCTGTTGGATTAGGCTGGCAATTCAGATTGCTCTTTTCGAGGCTCGTTGATTAGGCAGGCAATTCACATTGCTCTTTTTTAGGCTAGTTGATTAGGTTGGCAATTTACACAAGAAATAAAGCCAATTACCAAAAACGAAAATAAGTGATTTATTTCATATTAGTAGCTTAATATACACCATAACACAACATTAATGATAGTTTTCAAAAAAATTAGCGAAAGGCGAACTTCTTTAATAACAATAACATAAATTAATTAAAACATGGCAGCAAGAGTTGCAGCTATGGTGCTATCAGAGATACTATGTCTTATAATCAAAATTGTACACTTTAGTAATTCATTAACACTAATCATAAAGCATCCAGTTCATATTTCATATGGGTTTGAAATCTTAAAAGTTCTTAAGAGTGTACACAACAGGATTTAGTAATTCATTAACCCTAATCATACAATAATCCACTCTCACACACACCAGAACTATGAGCAGAATCAAAAGATAGAACGATCATAAATCATACAGTAAAAAAACGAACGATCATATGAATAAATTAGAACAAATCAAACTGTATAATGTAACGATACCTGATCGTGTTTAGGCCTTTTTATGATCGAATCACCGGGTACCGACATGCCGATTTCAACTTCCATTATCGGATGTAGTGATTAAATAAAAACCCTATAAAGTTTTTGAATACATATCATCAAATCAAACATTGGTATATGAAGAATAATATAAGCTTTAAGCGTTTTTTTATAAACTCTTGGCGATAATCGGTTTGATAAATATAAGCTACCACCTGTCCTCTACGAAGCATTTCAGACTTTCTAAGTTTTTTCATTGCATACACATTGCCGATAGTCTTTTCCCTACATATTCGAACCTGTGGACTACATTAGAAGTCAAATGGTCAACAGGTCAAGGCAGGTCAAAAAAGAGTTGGTAAACTTGACTTTTGAATATCGTTAACGAAAGAAACTACTATATACCTCTCCAAATGCACCTTTTCCTATCATTGTTAATGGCTCAAAATCATCGGCACCCATTTTATGCCTCTGAAGGCGCATATATTCCATCTCTTTTTTCTCCAGATGTTTAAGTAAATTGTTTTGCTCTTCTTCGGAGACCTCTGAATCCGCCAGTTTCTTCTCAAGAACATTATGCCTAGATCACGAATGTACTTGTGTCATTTTAATAATTATTGTAGGTTCACAGAAACCTAGATTATCAACTTTTACGATGTGAAATATCAACCAAACCTATTGTTGCAAATTATATATGGCTAAATTTAATTCCCACGAAAATAAAGAAAAATGAACACCGGAAAAATTGTACTCTCACCGCCGATCCTCAAATATCCGTCGGTTTTAGCAAGTGAACAATAAAGAATAGTAACTATTTGTTCTTACATGGAGCAATGTCAGCATTTCCGTCATAAAATTCACACTATTAATCAAAGTAGGGTTAAGATATGAAATGTAACTTTGGGCCCTTTTACATTTAAATGGTGTCATTCAATAGAACGAAAATGTCATAAACTAATAAGGTGATAAATCTATAGGCAAAAGGAAATCTTAATTACATTCATGTAACGTTTCAATCATAACAGTCCTTAATCATTTACTTTTTAGGGCGATGTGCACTCAGGTTGTTAACAAAATGCCAATATAGATGACCGTCACGATACGCGTAAATGACGTAATCACTTAATTTGAAAAATGCATTTTAAACCTCAAAATACCTCACCTACCAAGTCCCTGCAAATCCCCCTATCTGAGAAATTCTTGAACTCGAATATATTATTACCCTGAGCCCATTGAAAAGACATATTTAGATTCAAAGCATTCAATCAATGGCCAGACACGCAAATTACAAAATAAACTGTAAATAAAACACAAATAACCTGATCTTGAGTAAGATTAAGTAAAGCAGGTCTGTTCGCACCCTCCTTACTCGATTTATGTCCTTAATAACAAAACAAAAAAAAAGAACAAATATAATACACTCAACATCTCTATTCAACCAGAATAAAATGCATCAATAAATGTAATGTAGTGTAATGATCACAATCATGAGATAATTTAACTTACCTTTTATTAATCTAAACTCCACATTAAGCTTAACAGACAATGATGGATCATTAGGCTCAAAAACAAACCTCTCTCTCGCCTGCCAAAATGCACAATTAACAATCAACATTCAACAATTAACAAACAACGAAATCCTAAATCAACAATAATCACATTGAATATCAACTTTACCATTTTCAATAGGCCACGTATGCCAGGGTCTTTAACAGACGATTTATCCTTTTTGCCCGATTTGTAACCCAAAGGAAAGACATTGCTTTCATTTCCTCGATAACCTTTGAAACCAAAGGGGTTTTAGATACGAATATGGCCTTATTTCTGGTTCTCCGAATTCTCCAAAAACCGTAAAAATCACCGCTTGTAAAGCTTTCTGGTGATGCCTTACCTGTTCACAGCCTTATGGATCTCCAATATCAACAGTTTCGTTAGGGTTTCCGGACGAACAGGAGAACAGTAAAAACTAATTGACAGTATGTATAATAACAACAACAATTAAAACATGAAATATGATAAATTGGAGGTTTACAAAACTCGTGGAGGCTCTTCTGTTTTGGAACCAAACTTCACCTTGCCACCGATTTGCTTCTCTCTGTATACGTTGTCTCCAACAGAGAAGTTGTGAACAGGCTTCTTTCTGTAAACGTCATCTCCGACAGAGAAGTCTCCGAACTGTCGCCGATTTGCTTCTTGAATCAAAACAGGGAAGATGATGAGGGCTAGGGTTTCGTGATTGTGAAACTCTTCCATTCCAACATATGGATCTGCAGAAAATGTGTGGGAGGCGCTAGGGTTTCGAGTGTACCATTGAGATGAAGATCGAAGATTAAACACGGAGAAGAACAGGCGGCTGCAATGTAAAAAACCCTAAAGATGTTTAGGAAGATGGAACGGCTGAGAGAAAAAAATAGGGAATTAGGTTTTAGAACATTTATATAGTCGGGTAAAAATCCGGGTACGGATACCCAGTGCGGGATCCAAACGCGAATATGTGTTTTTTCCCTAATTTTCCCGCCAAAACATCAAAATGGTTGCACTACAACATGCCACGTGTCCCACACTTTGTTTGTTTATTATATATATAGATTATATGAAATAAATCAAATATCATTCCAATTTAATGTTGATCCGCCATTTATGCAAAATCTTAAAAGTAAAACCTAACCCATATGTCAATTTAAGACAAGGCCATGATGGTAGTTCCTTTTTAAGAAAATAAATCTTTGTTAACATCTGAAAACATGTTAGCACTCCTGACAGTAGTGATGCGATAAAATCACACTTGTCATCCTTATATTGGATTTTTCCAATTCCTTATCATTACCTAATGATTTAAACATCAATTAGTGATGAAATGCCTACGGGCCATATCTATTCTCCTAAAAGACAAAAAGGCAGTTGTAGTCTATGACTCCCTGTCAAGAAGGGTAATGAACTATGTTCAAACCTAAATGCCTTGATTCTATAAAATCATGGCTTATGAATTAAAATTTGTCCTTGTGACTAGGCCTTTTATATGCCACCCTATTATCCATAATAGTTTATAACTGGCATAAATTGTAATAAAAATTTAAATAAATTAAATTACCAAATTAACCAAAATGATTTATAGTTACCATGGTTAATGAATCGTCAAAAATGACAATTCCATAATAGACTTCTGAATAAATCATTGTCATCATTTTTATGTAGCAATCAAGCTACATGGCTGAATCAGATGAGGTTAACAGTCACTCAAGGGAGAGAAATGATAGCACCAGAGTTAATGTAGCTAGTGCAGACCTACAAACATTAATAGATAATGTTGTTACTCGAGCCCTTGACAGACAGTTCAAAGAAACAAGCGGTACTCGTAGCAGGACTCAGTCTGTACCTCATACGAAACCACCTTCCAAGACTCATACATCTCACAAAGACGATTCTCAGCATTCGTCGAATCAAAGGAGTGTCCCGTCCAAGCAGATCGTGCTTAATCAGGAGCCACGTGTTAGAACCTGTTCTTACAAATACTTTGTCTCTTGCAAGCCAAGGGACTTCACAGGAGAAAAGGGAGCCATTAACTGTATGACATGGCTCGATGAGATGGATACCGTGGTTGACATTAGTGGTTGTGATGATCAGGATATTGTGAAGTTTGTGTCACAGTCCTTTAAAGGTGAAGCTTTAGCTTGGTGGTGGTCGTTAATCCAAGCTACATGAAAGATCCCATTGTATAACATGACTTGGGATTAATTTGTTGCTCTAATCAAAGAAAATTTTTGTCCTCAGCATGAGGTTGAGAAAATCGAGACTGACTTCTTGACTTTGGTCATGAAGAATTTAGATTGCCAGGCGTATGTTACAAGCTTTAACACCATGTCCCGATTGGTTCCTTATTTGGTCACACCAGAACCGAAGCATATAGCATGTTTTATTGGAGGTCTAGCTCCAGAGATCAAAGGAAATGTAAAAGCATCCAGATCTACCACATACAGGTCAGTGGTAGATCTGTCTCTATCTCTCACACTTGATGCTATAAGGAACAAATCAGTTAAAGCTTCGGAGGAAGGAAAAAGGAAACGAGAGGATGAAAGGTCTCATCGCTCCGACAAGAAGAGAAAGGGGAACTCAGATCATAGGAAGAGTTCTGGGTTTAAAAAGGACACCCAACAAACAGGTGAGAAGCCCAAATGTAAAATCTGTAAAAAGAATCATTTTGGAAAGTGCAGACTCGAATCAAAATCGCAACAACAATCGCAGCCTAGAGTTTGTGGGATCTGCAAATCAAAAGAGCCTAGAACGTTGGTTTGCAAGAAAATGAAAGATGCAACTTGTTACAATTGTAACGAGAAAAGGCATATCAAGACCAACTGCCCAAAATTTGCAAAGAAGCCTAAGGAGGCTAAGAAGTCCAATGCTCGGGTCTTCCAGATGAATGCTTAGGAAGCTGTTCAGAATGACAATGTGATAACAGGTACTTTTCTTATCAATGATGTTTATGCTAGACTGTTGTTTGATTCTGGTGTAGACAAGTCTTTTGTAGACAATAAATTTTGTAAATTGTAAAATCTGCCTGTTAAGATTCTAAGCATAAAGTATGCAGTAGAATTAGCCGATGGTACCATAGAGACTGCTTCGATAGTTCTAGATGGATGTTTTATATCCATTGGGAATCACTCTTTTCCGCTATCCTTGCTTCCGTTGAAATTGGCAGGATTTGACATAGTGATAGGCATGGATTGGCAATCTCGTAACCAAGCCCAAATTGTGTGTGATAAGAAGCAAGTGGTTATCAAGACTCCTTATGGTGAGCCATTAACAATTCAAGGAGATACGCAATACGGGTTGCCTAAGCAAGTGTCTATGCTTAAGGCATCAAAGTGTTTGAAGAAAGGTTGTGTCATTTACATGGCGCAGGTAACCATTGACGAACCAAAACCCAAGATCGAAGACATCCCTGTTATTTCTGAATATCTAGACATTTTCCCTGAAGAACTACCTGGTTTACCTCCAGATAGACAAGTGGAATTCAGAATCGATATTATTCCTGGAGCAGCACCAGTTGCAAGAGCACCTTACTGATTGGCACCAACTGAGATGAAAGAATTGAGAACACAGTTGGATGATTTGTTGGAAAAGGGTTTTATTCGACCGAGCCCATCCCCTTGGGAAGCGCCAATTCTGTTTGTAAAGAAAAAGGATGGCTCGATGCGTTTATGCATTGATTACCGTGAGTTGAACAAAGTTACTATTAAGAACAGATATCCATTGCCCAGGATCGACGATTTGTTCGATCAGCATCAAGGAGTAAGTTACTTTTCAAAGATCGATCTATGGTCAGGATATCACCAGTTGAAGGTTAGAAATGAAGACGTACACAAGACCGCATTCAGAACACGCTACGGCCACTACGAGTTCTTAGTGATGCCGTTCGGGCTCACTAATGCACCTGCAACATTCATGGATCTCATGAATCGCATTTGCCAGCCGTATCTAGACAAGTTTTTCATTGTCTTTATCGATGACATACTTATTTATTCAAAGAATCAAGCCGATCACGAAAGACATATCCGAGGTATCCTTAAACTTCTGCAGCAAGAAAAGCTCTACACTAAGTTTTCCAAATGTGAGTTTTGGCTTCGTGAAGTCCAATTTCTTGTACATGTGGTAAGTGAGCGTGGTATCCAGGTGGATCCCGCTAAGATTGCAGTGATTATGAATTGGCAAGCGCCTAAAACACCTACTAAAATTCGCAGCTTCTTGGGTCTAGCAGGGTACTATAGACGTTTCATTAAAAACTTTTCAAGGATTGCTGCACCTCTAACTTCTTTAACTCGCAAGAATATAAAATTTGATTGGGGTCCCAAGCAACAAGAATCTTTTGAGATTCTTAAGCAGAAATTAAGCAATGCTCCTGTGTTGACATTGCCAGAAGGGATTGAGGAGTTTGTCATTTACTGCGACGCATCGCACACAGGTATGGGTTGCGTGCTTATGCAGAAAGGCAAGGTTATTGCCTATGCATCCCGTCAATTAAAGGTGCACGAAAAGAACTACACCACCCATGATTTGGAATTGGGTGCCGTTGTATTTGCACTAAAGCTTTGGAGGCACTGTTTATATGGAACCAAGTGTGTGATTTATTCTGATCATAAAAGCCTTCAACACTTGTTCAATCAGAAAGATATTAACATGAGGCAGCGTCGTTGGATGGAGACATTGAACGATTATGATTGTGAAATTCGATATCATTCAGGCAAAGCAAATGTAGTCGTTGATGCTTTGAGCAGGAAAGAGAGGATTAAACCGATAAGAATCAACGCCAAGAGCATTGAACTAAAGAACATCTTGAATGTGTGTAGTAGTCTAGGGATCCAAGATTGATCATAAGAGTTCTTGTCAATCAAGCTAAGTCTCTTACATCACTTGGTGAAGACAAGTCTTTATTGTATTACTTTTGATTTTTAATCTTTTCGCACTTTTTATTTGGTTTTGTATTAATGACTTTAATAACTAGTTTCTTATGTTGAAGATGAAACTTCTTTATCATTTGTCCGTAGTGTCTTGGCATTACTTTACTGTCTATATAAAGTAAAAGATTTACCCCATTCATAAATCTACAGTCTATATAGAGATATGTTGGCTACCTGGTCGGGGGTTAAGGGAATGGTTTAGTAAAGTTCTTGCCTTGTTCAGTGTATAGAACCTGCAAGGACCTGGGTCAAGTGTAACATCCCGTGTTTCGAAAGTCAAAGTCAGAGTCAAGATTGAAGTCAAAGGTAGACAAGATTGCTAATTGCGATCTGTCACTCCTTGCTCAATTCCTGTTTTGACCTCTTTGACTGGTAGATAGTCTATTTTTATGCTTTACGTTAGTTTTATTATGTGGGGTAATTGTCATTAATCGAGGTTTAATCGATGTTTATCGCATGTTTAATCTTTTTATCGCTTATCGCAATCGCACTCACAACTCGAATTACGTTTTCTGGTTATTGTACTTACGTGTGTGTGTGTGCCTTAGTTGTTACTTTTGCATGATTATTTACGTTGTTGTTATGGTGATTAATCGAAACGTAATCGAAACTAAAATCGCAATCGAATCGCAAACGATAAACCAACGATAAATTTGGATGATTGTATGTTGATATAGTAGTTGGGATTAAAAGTAATTTGAATAGGAAACTCTATTTCATCGCAACGCTCAACACGCGAATCGAAATCGCAAAACTCATCGCGCCGAGCACTCGAATCGAGTGGCCAGCCGACCGAGTTGCCACCCGATTGGGCTGCCACCCAATCGAAGTGCCACTCGATCGAGCTGCCACTCGATCGAGCTGCCACCCGATCGAGGTGCCACTCGATCGAGCTGCCACCCGAACGGGCTGCCACTCGATTGACCAAGCCACTTACTCCCATTTCCTTTTTTGGAAACCCTATAAATACCCTCATATGTCACCATCACTTGATGCTGACAGCTCTCTCCCTCTCCACTCGCTCCAACCGCTATTTCCTCAGATTTCTCGCGATTCTTGTAAGTTTTCCACCTAAATCTTGTACCTTCTTGATCTACACGCACTCCTACACCTTTCTATCTTTTGAATCTTAACTTTTAACCGTGAAATCACTAGATTTGAGGTGTTCTAGGATGATTTCCAACAACATAGATCTGAATGATTTCCACATAAATAAACAAAGATCTTGCATAGATCTAAACATATTTGTGGTGAAAAGGATTGGAAGATGGTTTCCCAACTTTCTTTCAACTCGTTTACACTCAATGCACTCAAAACCAATAGGATTGGAGCTTGTTCTAACCTTCTACTCTTTCTTGTTGAATGTGTTGGTTCAAGATCCGGACTCTATTCAAGAGATTACCGATTTCGGGTTAAACATGAAACACCATCTTGAACAGTTAACTGGTCGGACTAAGGTGGTTCTTGTCTGATCGGGTCACTAAGTCTTGATGAGGTTTCTATTGTTTAGCACGTTATCAAACAGTCTCGAGAATACTTCAAACTGTCAAAACAACCAAGTAAGAAGACGATCAGGTCAACTGGGATGGATTGTCGTCCGATCGGATTGCCACCCGACTGGACTGCCACCAGATTGGATTGCACCTTAGGTCCCACACTTAACTTTTATTTCAACAATTGAGGTTTTGAACATTAACGGATTGTCGTCCGATCGGATTGCCACCCGATCGGATTACCACCCGACCATGTGATGTTTGACTTCAAACACTTAAACAATTTTTCAACATGTTCAATCCGAACGGATTTCCACCCGATCGGATAGCCATCTGATCGAGTGACCATCCTGCGGTGAACTTGTTCTTAGCCTGAGAAGCCTCGCCAATCGGATTGCTGTCCGATCGAACGGCCGTTCGATCGACCAACCTGAAAGGTAGAGATACTTCTCTATTTTCAAAATGCTACAACAAAAGACAAGCCATCATACACAAACACATCCATCTAAAATAAGATAACAACCCCATCGAGTGGCCACCCGGTCGGGCGACCACCTGAACGGATTGCCATCCGATCAACCGGCCACCCGATCGGATTGCCACCCAATCGGATTACCATTCGATCCTTTAACACTTTGCACTATTTTACGCTCCGCTTATCTTTTGTGCTATCGTTTTGATCAGGCTAATCTTACTCTCTAGCACTCCCTTCAATCCATCATCGCTGTGAGTATACTCGATCCCTTTTTGCTTTACGTACTTTTGGGTGTTACATACGCTACTTATTCTAAATCACATCAAACACACTACGCAATACTTTAACGCTAACCGTTACCGCATGTTATACTCGATCCCTTGTTTGTTATGTTTACACATGGAATGTTGTCTACCTGCCTTAGCAACGATAGTATAGTTTGGACTCAGCACCTGTTCACTCAGGGGTTGTTAAGGACAATTTGTTACATGGCTCACAGTGGTGAGTGTGTATTACGAACTGCCTTGGGCAGTCAACCCGCAGTCATTGGTATCAATAGGTTCATGTCGATAACTAACGTGCTTTATTTCACACTGTGTACGTGCTGGTTATGCGCAATCGATTTCAAACTCTATTATATCTATTAAACTTGTATGCTCACCTTTACACTATGTGTATTGACTTTTACTTTAACGTATGTGGCAGGTGCTTAAGATGTTTAAATGCTTGGCCTGCTGTGAAATCGAGGCTAGGAAAGGTCTAGAAACAAATAAACGAATTGTCTGTATTTGGAATCTGAGTTGTCGGAACAGAACAATTTGACTAGATTTTGTTTGTAATAATTATATTACTTTTTATGTCATGGTATGGGACATGATGCTTTAAATAATTGGTAATCATAGTTGTTATGGAAACTTCTGGACAATCTGTTTCGCTCAGTGCCACGCCCCGATGTTTCCGCCATCGGTTGGGGTGTGACAGATTGGTATCAGAGCCATAACTATAGGGAATTAGGCAAGACTCGACCTAGTCCGGGTTGATGTCTTAGAAACGACCTAGTGTATAGTTAGGTACCAACAGACCGACTTGTGCACACCCTGTAGGGGTTATGCACACCCTGTAGGGGTTATGCACGAGCTTACTTGCTATTTCTCGCTATTCTTGCCTACGCTACACTATCACTGCTCTCTAATTTTCGAAGATGAACGAGCGATTAGGTCGAGATTAGGTGTGAAAACCGGAAACTCTCAACTAAGCTGCTTGTTCGACCCGCATTTTTACCTATAAACATGAGAATTTGCGTTGAATCAGGAGTGAAATCCATACTTTGACGCATTATTCCTCCTTATTTTATCAAAAACAGGGACAAAGTTGTTAAGTCAGGGGTGAAACCCGAACCTTGATGACTTATTCCGATCTCTATTATGGTTTTACAAAACTCTCACCAAAGTCTCGACGGACTCCAACGACTTGAAGTCACACTAAAACTGAAAGGATGCGTGCCATTCGCCCACAAATCGAGGCGAGAGCATAGTCCTGGAGGTCAAAATACGTACCAATGGTCCTTGCGAATAGTTGAACCACTTTGGTTAGTCGACGTCTAAATAGCCGCAGACAATCTATTCTCGATTTTTATGTGTTTCGACTCTGATATATGTCGTTTTATGTGGATTTTATGTGCTTTATGTGATTTTATCTGTTTATGTGTTACGATTTTTGGTGATTTATTCGCTTTTCTCTTTTCGCTTTGATCGACGCACACGACTCGCATTGCACTTCTACCTCAAACCGCTAACAAATCGCAACTACATGAGGAACGACTTTACGCCATGTTGCCTGCTATATTATTCGCTTATGCTGTACTACTCGCTATGCTATTCACGGTCGATATTCTCGAACGCTCGCGGACTTTGAATGATAGGTTTCTGTATTCTGACCGCCTCTTGTGCTTCTGTGCTTCTGTGATTCTGTGCCTTACGTGCTTATGTGCTTCTGTGCTTATGTGAATCTATGATTATGTGTCTATGTGTTTACATGATCGTATTCCTGAGCTTTAGTAGTACTAGACGTGTGAGGTGAGATTCGATTATGTTGTGTTTGAGCCCTATGGCGATGTCTTTTGCAGACAATGTCGTCATCTGGACCCTCATCTGGACCCCGTCACCCACGAGTTACTTGTCAAGAACAGAGAGACAAACGCCTTGCTGCTCTCATCGCTAAGCAAGTCGCAAAGGTGGTTCCTTAGATCGTGAGCGAAATATACGAGAATGTGAGCAAATCATCTGAAGAGTTCAGGACCGAAGCTCCTAAAGCTACTCCCAAAGCTGCTTTTAGCTTCAAACAGTTCAAACCTTATGGACCGAAAGAGTTCACTGGCGAAGATGGCCCTACGGCTTTGTTTCAATGGTTCGACTCAATCGAAGTCACCCTGCGTCAGAGTAGATGTCCTGACAATCTCCGCACTCTGAATGCTACTGGTGTCTTCCAGTCCCGCGCATTAGACTGGTGGACAGCCGAGAGGAACAAACGCGGAAACAATGCAGCTTATGGTCTGTCATGGGATGAGTTGAAGAACGTTATGCTCGAAGAGTTCTGCCCTCCCCATGAGCGCCAAAAGTTGGAGGACAAATTCTGGCATATGAAGCAGAAGGATGGTGACAACGCTGCTTTAACTGCTCGCTTCAAGCAGCTCAGTATTATCTGTCCTGATGAAGTGAAGACTGCTGACATGGCAATCAAGAAGTACATCCACACTCTGCCGGATTGTGTTGCAGATTTTGTGCATGCTTCAAATCCAGCAACAATCGAGGAAACTTACCTGCTTGCCGCTGAGATCAACGACAAGCGAGTCAAAGCTGGCTACTAGGATAAAGCCACCAAGAACCTGCACCAAGCTACTGCCGCACCAACCGCTGAAACCGCCGCCACCCCTCAGTCTTCAAAGGCCTCTCATCATAAGAGGAAGAACAACAGCAACTCTAGCAACAAGAACTGTGTTATCACTACCACTGCTGCTCTGCTTCAAGCCGTACCGGCTCAGCAGCAATCTCAGCACCGATCAGCTCCAACACCAGTTACCTATACACCGCCTGCAAAGCGTGCTTACACTGGTCCCCACCATGCTTGCCCAACATGTACTTATCATCATCCAGTGGGTATTGCATGCAGATTTTGTGTACATTGCAACATGTACGACCACTTTACCGCCAACTGCCGTACTGGTCCCCGACAAGCACCAGCCCAAGCTACTGCTCATCAAGCTCTACTTCCAGCTCCTCAAGGCCAACAAGCGACTCAGGCACCCGCGATCAACGCTAGAGTCTGTTTCGCGTGTGGTGATCCCAACCACTTCGCGAACATGTGCCCGAACAGGGTTGTGAAACAAGAGCCCCAGCAGCAGCAGCCTTAGCAACAGCAGCAGCAACAGCCTCAGCAGCAACAGCAACAAGCCGCCCACGCCATAACTTTCAACATCAATGTGCGCCAAGCCCAGGCTGACAACAAAGTGGTTAATGGTACGTTCCTTGTGAATGGTATTTATGCTTCATGTTTGTTTGATACTGGAGCCGATAACTGTTTTGTGACGTTTGAATTCGAGAAGCTCCTACAACGTAAGCGGTCCAATCTCCCCTTAACGTTCGATGTTGAAGTTTCCACCAGAAGAACCATCGCCGTCAATTCTATTCTTCGTGATTATACTCTTGAACTCAACAATCACATCTTTCCGATCGATCTCATTCCGATGCAGCTCGGAAGTTTTGACATCATAGTAGGCATGGACCTTCTTCGTGAAAACCATGCTGAAGTTGTGTGTTTCGATAAGATAATTCAATTCTCGCTCACGAATGGTGATGTATTATGTGTTTATGGTGTAACTCCCTCGAAAGGTCTTAAACTCATGTCATGTGTCCAAGCTAGCAAGTATCTCCGCAAGGAATACAGAGCTTTCTTGGCTAATATTGTAGTAGTTGAGAAGGAAAAGAAAGGTAGACCAGGATTAAACGATGTTCCAGTGGTTCGAGAATTTCCTAACGTTTTTCCTGAGGATCTTCCCGGACGACCGCCAAGTCGTGATATCGACTTTCGTATCGACCTCATTCCTGGAGCAAACCCTATTGCTAGAGCTCCTTATCGACTCGCTCCGTCCGAAATGCGTGAACTCTCGAGTCAGCTCCAGGAACTGCTTGATAAAGGTTTCATTCGCCCGAGCACCTCTCCATGGGGCGCGCCAGTCCTTTTCGTCAAAAAGAAGGATGGGTCGTTCAGGATGTGCATCGACTATCGGGAATTGAATAAGTTGACAATCAAGAATCGCTATCCCCTGCCTCGCATCGATGATTTGTTTGACCAGCTACAAGGTGCTACGTGTTTCTCGAAGTTCGATCTACGCTCAGGCTATCACCAACTACGCATCCAAGAGGAGGACATACCCAAAACCGCATTTCGCACTCGATACGGCCATTATAAGTTCGTTGTTATGCCTTTTGGTTTAACCAACGCACCAGCGGTTTTCATGGATCTGATGAATCAGGTGTGTAAACCATTTCTTGACCGTTTCGCCATCGTGTTCATCGATGATATCCTGGTCTATTCGAAATCGAAAGCCGAACACGCGCAACATCTACGTTTGGTTCTCGAGCTACTCCAATGGAATCGACTCTATGCCAAGTTCTCCAAGTGCGAATTTTGGCTGGAGGAGGTTCAATTCCTCGGTCACATTGTCAATAGTCAAGGTATTTATGTCGATCCCGCAAAGATTGAAGCAGTTAAGAGTTGGGTTACGCCAAAGAACCCGTCTGAAGTCCGTTCTTTTCTCGGACTAGCAGGCTATTATCGTCGATTTATCGAAGGGTTCTCTAAAATCGTTGTTCAGCTTACCACTCTCACGTACAAAGACAGATCCTTTGTTTGGGGAACTGAACAAGAGTCTGATTTCCAAACCCTCAAGCATATGCTTTGCAATGCTCCCGTCCTTGCTTTACCCGACGGAAACGATGACTTCATTGGCTATTGCGATGCCTCGAACCTTGGTCTTGGTTGTGTTCTCATGCAACGAGACAAGGTTATCGCTTACGCATCTCGTCAGCTCAAGATCCACAAGAAGAACTATACAACCCATGACCTCGAGCTAGGCGCAGTTGTTTTTGCGTTAAAGATTTGGCGACACTACCTGTATGGTACCAAGTGTATGATCTTCACCGATCATAGGAGCCTACAACATATCTTTGACCAGAAGGAACTTAATATGCATCAACGCCGATGGGTAGAACTTCTTAACGATTACGACTGTGAGATTCGTTATCACCCAGGCAAAGCAAATGTCGATGCCGATGCTCTAAGCCAACGAAGCTATTTGCATAGCGCTCGTAATGTTCCAGCCCAACATCATCTCGAAACCCTTATTCGCGAAGCCCAACATGCTTGTTTTACCGAACGCATTTTGCAGAAGGAAAGGATATATCATGATGAAGCCCAGCTTGTGAATATGTCGAATGGGATATTCCATTATCTGGACCGAATTTGGATCCCTAAACGGACCGATTTACGACAGATATTGATGGCAAAGCCCACAAATCTCGGTATTCTATTCATCCAAGTGCCGATAAAATGTACCAGGACCTTCGCTACAAGTACTGGTAGCCGGGCATGAAAAGGGTTATCGCTCTCTATGTTGGAAAGTTCCTGACTTGCTCGAAAGTCAAGGCTGAACATCAAAGACCCTCTGGCTTACTCGAACAACCCCCGATCCCTATGTGGAAGTGGGAGAGTATAGCTATGGACTTCCTAACGAAACTTCCGTGCACGCTATCAAGTCACGACAGCATCTGGGTTGTCGTTGACCATTTGACCTAATCTGCTCATTTTCTGCCAATACGAGAAGACTACAAGGTAGAAAGATTAGCCCAAATCTACACCGATGAGATCATTTGTCGACATGGGACGCCTCGCGACATCATCTCTGACCGTGATGCTCGGTTTACCTCGCGTCTATGCGAAACGTTTCAAGCGGCTCTCAGTACTACGCTTAATCTAAGTACCGCATTCCACCCATAAACCGACGGTCAGACTAAGAGAACGATTCGTACCCTTGAAGACATGCTCCGTTCGTGTGTCATAGATTTCGGTGGTAATTGGGAAGCATACCTGCCTTTATTCGAATTCTCGTATAATAACAGTTATCATTCCAGCATTCAAATGGCACCGTTTGGGGCTTTATACGGAAGAAAATGTCGATCGCCAATTGTATGGCACGAGATCGGGCACTTGCAATTAACCGGTCCTGAGCTATTGCAAGAAACGACGGACAAAGTCCTCCAAATTCGAGACAATCTACTGAAAGCTCGGAGTTGTCAGAAAAGTTACGCCATTAGACGACGCAAGCCCCTTGAATTTGATGTTGGCGACTACGTACTCCTAAAGGTATCACCTTGGAAGGGTGTGGTCAGATTCGGCAAGAAAGGGAAACTAGTGCCTCGATATGTTGGACCTTTTAAGATTCTGGAAAGGATCAGAAAGGTTGCCTACAGTCTCGAACTACCGGAGGAACTTAGTAACGTCCACCTGACTTTCCATGTGTCGAACCTCAAAAAGTGCCTGGCTGAGCATGATTTAATCGTACCTCTAGAAGACCTCCATGTAAACGAAACACTACACTTCGTGGAGAAGCCTGTCAAGATCATGGACCGCCAAACCAAGCAGCTCAGACGCTCACGCATTCCCATTGTGAAGGTTCGATGGGAAGGCAAACAAGGCGCAGAGTTCTCATGGGAACTCGAAAACGACATGAGGGCGAAGTACCCGAAGTTGTTTGTTACAGCTTCGGCCTAATTTCGGGACGAAATTCCCTCGACTAGGGGAGGTTGTAACACCCCATGTTTCAAAAGTCAAAGTCAGAGTCAAGATTGGAGTCAAAGGGAGACAAGATTGCTAATTGCGATCTGTCACTCCTTGCTCAATTCCCATTTTGACCTCTTTGACTGGTAGATAGTCTATTTTTATGCTTTACGTTAGTTATATTATGTGGAGTAATTGTTACTAATCGAGGTTTAATCGATGTTTATTGCATGTTTAATTGCTTTATCGCTTATCGCAATCGCACTCGTAACTCGAATTACGCGTTCTGGTTATTATACTTACGTATGTGTGTGTGTGTGTGCCTTAGTTGTTACTTGTGCATGATTATTTATGTTGTTGTTGTGGTGATTAATCGAAACGCAATCGAAACTCAAATCGCAATCGAATCGCAAACGCTAAACCAACGATAAATTAGGATGCTTGTATGTTGATATAGTAGTTGGGATTAAAAGTAATTTGAATAGGAAACTCTATCGCATCGCAACGCTCAATACGCGAATCAAAATTGCAAAACTCATCGCGCCGAGCACTCGAATCGAGTGGCCAGCCGACCGAGTTGCCACCCGATCAGGCTGCACCCGATCGAATTGCCACTCGATCGAGCTGCCACCCGATGCCACCCGATCGAGCTGCCACGCGATCGAGCTGCCACCCGAACGAGCTGCCACTCGATCGACCAAGCCACTTACTCCCCTTTCCTTTTATGGAAACCCTATAAATACCCTCATATGTCAACATCACTTGATGTTGATAGCTCTCTCACTCTCCACTCGCTCCAGCCGCTATTTCCTCAGATTTCTCGCGATTCTTGTAAGTTTTCCACCTAAATCTTGTACTTTCTTGATCTACACGCACTCCTACGCCTTTCTATCTTTTGAATCTTAACTTTTAACCGTGAAATCACTAGATTTGAGGTGTTCTAGGATGATGTCATCATGGTGTTCATAAGAACTTCATGTTTTGGCTTCAATCCTTCACAAACAACTTAGATCTGAACGATTTCCACATAAATAAACAAAGATCTTGCATAGATCTGAACATATTTGTGGTGAAAAGGATTGGAAGATGGTTTCCTAACTTTCTTTCAACTCTTTACACTCAATGCACTCAAAACCGATAGGATCGGAGCTTGTTCTAACCTTCTACCCTTTCTTGTTGAATGTGTTGGTTCAAGATCTAGACTCTATTCAAGAGATTACCGATTTTGGGTTAAACATGAAACACCATCTCGAACAGTTAAGTGGTCGGACTAGGGTTGGTTCAAGATCCAGACTCTATTTTAACGCTCCCTTCAATCCATCATCGCTGTGAGTATACTCGATCCCTTTTTGCTTTACGCACTTTTGGGTGTTACATACGTTACTTATTCTAAATCACATCAAACACACTATGCAATACTTTAACCCTAACCATTACCGCATGTTATACGTGACTTAATGAATGCTTGTTTGTTATGTTTACACATAGAATGTTGTCTACCTGCCTTAGCAACGATAGTACTATAGTTTTGACTCGGCACCTGTTCACTCAGGGGTTGTTTAGGACAATTTGTTACATGGCTCACAGTGGTGAGTGTGTATTACGAACTGCCTTGGGCAGTCAACCCGCAGTCATTGGTATCGATAGGTTCATGTCGATAACTAACGTGCTTCATTTCACACTGTATACGTGCTGGTTATGCGTAATCGATTTCGAACTCTATTATATCTATTAAACTTGTGTGCTCACTTTTACACTATGTGTATTTACTTTTACTTTAACGTATGTGGCAGGTGCTTAAGATGTTTAAATGCTTGGCCTGCTGTGAAATCGTGGCAAGGAAAGGTCTAGAAACAAATAAACGAATTGTCTGTATTTGGAATCTGAGTTGTCAGAACTAAACAATTTGACTAGATTTTGTCTGTAATAATTATATTACTTTTTATGTCATGGTATGGGACATGATGCTTTAAATAATTGGTAATCATAGTTGTTATGGAAACTTCTGGACAATCTGTTTCGCTCAGTGCCACGCCCCGATGTTTCCGCCATCGGTTGGGGTGTGACATCAAGCTTACTAGGACCTCCTTGAATACCCACTGGTATTGGATGGCGGGGGTGTGAATGGCTTGACCCCTTCATATGTAAACTACTATTAATACATTAAACCGGCTACTTAGGATTGTATCCCTGCTGACTCAAACCACTTAGCCGAGGGTAACGTCACCTTCAAAAGAGGGGCCTACCACTTTTCGCGTTAATAACTTAATTAATTATCTTTCAATATTCCGACCCTTTGGGATTGTATCCTTGCTGACTCAAATCACTGGGTTGAGGGTAACGTCACCTTCAAAAGAGGGGCCTACTACTATAACTAAGATAATCTCTTAAAAAGTGCAAAAGTGCGAAAATCATCAAAGGATACATTAAAGGCGAGTCGGATCCAAGTGATTCATCTTGTCTATCTGTTTTTATTTTATTTTTATTTCTGTGATTTTTGTTTTTATTTTTCATGCTTTAAATCTTTTCTCAAAAAAATAGATTGATTAGACGTTGAGGATAAACCAGTACTAAAAGCTCTTGTGTCCTTGGACGACCTCAGTATCTTACCAACACTATAATATGCTCACTTTGGGTGCACTTGCCCATGTGTGTGTTTAGTGTTAGTACGATATCGTGTTTTATAAATTTAAAACTTGACTAATGCGTAAAATGGGATAAAAATATCAATAAAATTATAACACACCTAACGCACACCAACAAGACAAAAGTTTAACTTCTCTGGATTAATCTTTCTATACATGGCTGAAGATAAATCAGAAACACATGGGGCATGTATCCTAGCTTTATACAAATGCTCATAGATGACCAACATTCCATGTTGCCATATGATGGAGATCAGTACAAGTTTCAATTGCCCACTAGCCATCAACTCACTGAGATCTAGACAAATGAATTGGTGATAGTGCACGATTGGATGTATAAGGCTGAAAGACTCACACTCGTGAAAGCAGCATATAAGAAGTATAGGGAAGGGATCAAAGCTAAGAATCAAAAGGTCGTACAAGCAGAGGAACATGAAGAAGAAGTTCAAGAAGAAGAAGAAGAGGAATAATTGGTACGAAAAAGAAAAGGAAAACAACCTGCAGAAGGTGAGCCGTCAAAGAAGAAGAAAACTCCTTCAAATCCTGAAAGGTTAATGGGCGCTAGTTTCAGAGCTGCTGATACCCAAGCTCACAGAGAACATATCGAGCACATGCGCGAGATTCATGCCATGGAAGAAAGAGAAAAACAAGAAAAGAAACAATCAAGGCGTGAGATGACGGAGTCTGAGACTCCCGTGGTGGTAACCGAGGAAGAAGAAAGACTGAACAACTTTGTTGAAACCCTGATAATTGATCCAAACGAAGCAACTCCCAGCAAAACACCACCACCAAAGAAAAAGAAAACTGAAGGAAGCTCATCCAAACATGTGCAAGCAAACCTACAAGAATAACACAACCTGCTACAGTTCCTCAAAGTGTTCGCCCATTTCAGGAACTATACGACAAATTAGCAAAAGTGTAACACCTCGCAAAATCATGTCCAGTATAATAAAGACACGTGTCATGGACTTTAAACGTGTAATGAATTGATTCTGAGGGACTTAAAGTGTCAAATAATGTAAATATGTAAGTAAAAGGATCAAATGTGTCAACATGCCAAACTCGTGCCTCTGAATGACCTCATAAGATGTTCGTATTCATGAATAAATAAATTGACGGACATAGGAAGCCGTTTGTGCTTAAATTGAAAATTTTACAAAGCATAAGGGTTAAAGGTGTCAACATGTTTAATGTTACCTCTGAGTGACCTTTTAACGATCCCAAAAGCATTGTAATATTTGTTTGTTTACTCTCTCGAATATCGGATGGTAATCTCATGGAGTTACGATGAAAACAAGACTTTTCGAGTGATCTCACAACTAACTGGGAGCTTAACGGAGTTAATTTATGACCTAAGGCACTTGTTAGTTAACTATGGGGGTCAATAGTGCAATAAAAGAAAGTTATTTAAACATAAAATGGACCAGGGACTGAAATTGCAAAGCTGGGAAACATTTTTACCGGAGTAAGAAGTCCTCGCGGGCCGCGACAGCAGTGCCAGCGACAGAAACATGCACAGCTGCATGTTGCAACCTGTCCACCGCCATTGCATGCTAGTTTTTCAATACCAGGGTCTGTGCAACTGGTTTTACTGCCCTAGGGACACTTGTAAACATCAGGATTACCTCTAGGAACAGATGGATTGATCTTGAAGGCCATCAAACTCCTATATATACCCACATTGTTTGCACTTGTTCTTGCAAATTTGAAAATTTTCACTCAAACTCACCCTCTGAAGCCTCCTGCTATTCAAGGAACTTTCTCAAGTTCAATATCCATGCTAAGGACTCTAGTAAGTGTTCTTAGCTTCTATAGTTAAAGTTTTATTAGCTTAATGACCGAAAGTCAAAGATATCGTAATTAAGCTTTGACTTTGTGATTAATCACTAACGGTCTAACCATTATGCGAATTAAAAGTGGCTGTGTGTTGGTAATTATGTAGGTGTTAAACCCTTAAAAGGGCGCCTTCAAATTATCACGTTATCTTAGTCAATTGTCGGGTCAAACTTCTTAATAAAAAGTCAAACAAGTCAGTTTTTGCAAAATAATTCATAACTGATAATGCTGAAGTTATGGAACATGTTTTAACACTTAAATAACTTGGTAAATAATATAAGAACATGTTTAGACATGTTCAACTCGACAATTCTGAGTTTAGGCGCGGTTCGCAACCGATAGTGGCAAAAGTAGACTTTTGCTTTGGCTTTCAGTTCTGAACCGATTTAGCTTAGTTTAATTATGCCTTAGATTTCCTTTGGGACCACATTGCATGTTAGTATAACCCTCTGAGATTATATTATATGGTTCCATAGAAATCTAATTCATTGCATGTTCCCGTTAAATGCTTAAAAATGGACCATTATGCCCTTTTATCATTAAAACGAGATTTTTGGAAATGTGAGAGGACAAAAACCTTCATTACTGATATATTAGTATGTCCTAAAAATTTGACATCCGTTTCCGTTCTGGAATAAGAGTTATGCACGATATCGTAAAACAAAAGCTTTTTGTTAATTAAATGGCATTTTTGGCATAAATCATATTTAAACCCAAATTTTGACACCAAACTTTCTACCCACTGGTGTAATATAATATTTAGGGATTTTTAGAAATTTTTGTCAAATTTTATACTGACCATAACATAGAGTTCATGCATGGACTCGGTAATTGACGATAATGCCCTTTTCATTAATAAAATGAGTTTTATGCATCATGTGCATGTCAAACCTTTTTCTACTGATTTTATACATTAAATAAAATATTTTAAACAGTTGAGACTGATCAAAATCACATATTTCCTTAAATAACCCGAATATCGTCAAATACCTACTTTTATGCGATTTAGGCGCATAGTATGGTTTAAAACCATATTTAGCACATAAGACTTGTTACCTACTGAGGTTATAAATAAATTTTTATAATTTAACAGTAAGTATAAGGTTTGAACTCAGATTTCCAAATTTGACCCTTAAAGCATATGTGAAATGACCAAAATGCCCTTACGGTGCATAGTTTGGCCATAAATAATAAAATTCACATATGTATGATATCTTACTGATATAACTTGATAAAATTTATATTTTTATTGCATATTTTAGACCAGAACCTCAGATTGCTATTTAACCTCTTTTATAAACTTTAAAATGACCAAAATACCCCTACGGGGCATAAATTGGTTTTAAATTCGTTTTGGGCATGATGGAAGATATCCAACTGGTATCATAACATATTTAAAGCATATTAACTTGTGGAACCTGTTCATGACTCATTTGGTTACCCGTTATGCGTATTCGCGTTCGGTACAGTTTATGTAACTAGTTTGCATAAATTAACCAAAACGGGTCAAACCTTATCATTTTTACTTCAAAATCCAGAATGTGTTTTGTTTACCCATATTATACAACTCTTCATACTTGTTGGGTCTAAATCACATTCTAATCTGGTCTTTGCTTAATCTTGCGTTTTGAACCGTAAACCTTTCTTTAAAACTAACCGGTCTAAATTATATCTTAAACAAGACCCGTTAGGAATCTAATAGGTTATTAAAACCTTCGTTCCAGATTAGGAGTCCAGTAAAAGCTACTTGTACTTGCTGATTTGATATACGGCTGAGAAGTTATATTTTAGCTCAAGTAAATACTTTTAACTTATTTTCCCTTATACGGGCTTGGGATACGGTAAATTATTACCGCTTCTTCGGGTATTGAATCTTTAATCGATTAGTGGTTAAATCATTGAGATAACCCGTTTTAATCTGTTTTGTTTGATCTAAGCCTTTGGGGGGTTAATGATCGTGTCCTGGATATCCTTGGCTCATTCATTTGAAATGGCCATGACTTAAGCACGGGGTGTAGGCATACACCTGACAGTTGCGTATGTAAAAAGATATACCCGCTTATTGAGGATAACTCGTTGTGGGTCTATATTATGTGGTGTGTCTATTAATCTTGTCCCGGCTTCTATCCCGGGTCCTAAACATACGACAAACATATAAATCTGTATACAAGATTATTTTAATAATTGTCCCAAGTTATAAAAGAATATTTATGCCTTATGCATTTAAATCAATTTTCTTAAATGCTTTCAAAAAGAGTCAATTAATTGTATTTACCAGTGTAAACTGACGTATTTTTTCAAAAAGATTAAGTGCAGGTACAACGCGAAATGGGTTGGATACTCCTAATATTAAATAAAGAGTCTTGCAAGCTTTTGATACTTAAAGTCTGTTGAACAATATTTCTTTCTGTTTTAGATCCGCCTGTGGATCCACTTACAGTCCGTTGTGTAATATTTTATTATACTTTCGACTCGGTTTATATTGTTAGTTTAGACTTCCGCTGTGTATTAAACTGTGATTATTTGACCATGATGATATCAACTACGTCACGATACTCCCCACCGGGCCCACCGGTAATACGTGGAAATATCAGGGTGTGACAGGTTGGTATCAGAGCCAACATTGAGTGAATTAAACACTAGCCTTTTGTGTTTAATCTCAATGACACAGTTGCACATTCCTTGACTTCCGAGTCTAAGCAAAGGACTTAGGATTAATCCTAATCTAACTTGTTTTTGTCTTTTGTTGTTTTTCTTTCATTTTGACAGGTTCCAAGGACAAAATGCCGCCACGTGTAAGAGGTAGAGGTGGAAGAGGAAAGGCACCAATGACTGCAAAAAATGACCACACGAAGCCGGGCCATATCACCGGCGTACTCCATCGGCGACCCTTAGCTCTAGTCCTCACGAGGATTGGAGAACTTATTTAGAGCCTGCGAGACGCTCTATCTCGCTCAGTTCATCACCATCTTATCATGATTCATTCGGGTTGCATCAGAACAACGAGTCCGACCATTCTCATCATTCCTTTATACCTTTTTAGCGGTCGAGTTCGCACCATGCCTTCTAGGACCCGACCCCGTACTTCCAGAGCCGGTTCAATCCGATGAACCAAGTACAAGAACCAGAAGGTCCAAACCCTTTGGGACCAGGTGATCATTATCCTGAGATGCAGGATATGGAGATGGACGAGGATCCAGACCCCGAGCTACCACCGACTGGGACGCCGACGCATCCCATTGAATTATCCAGCGGATCATCTTTTCATGGTTCGCCTTACAGGGGCCCAGACATTTTCGCTGAGAGATGGGCTACATACAAATGGGAGTATACTCCCTCTCAACACAACTCTCCACTACACCAACAGGTCCCTTCTGAGGACCCGCATTTTCAGACGGTCACGCTACCGTCACCGTCGCCACTAGAGCAGCAACTGCCTCCAGAACCTCCGAGGCGAAGAAGAACAGGTGCACGGATGTCCGTGCGTGGGGGTTTCCACTTTAGCACCCCCCCAACACTCCAGCAACTACCCGCTGCTGTATGAAGACCCGCAAATGGGTGGGCCTTCAAACCCAGCTTCTGAAGTCGACTCTGCTCAAGTCGCACCACCACCGCCCATGGGTTTTGAAAACCTAATTCCTTCTTACCACAATGCAGCAGCATATAACCCGTTTGAGCAGCAAGCTTACTCGGGTTATGTGACATCTGTGCTTGTAATCATTGTAAACAGTTCAGTTATCAATGAAATAAAGTTATTTGATCCCAATATTTGTTTTTTTATGTTTGACATTTTTCATGTTTTGACTTTTATCCAATTTCAAACTCTATATCGCTTTCTGGAGAATTATACGCAAACTGGTGCGTAAACGTATTCAGTTTAACGCGAAAAATACTCTGGAACATCAATCTATGCTTAACATACCTTAAATAACCTTTACATAACTTAGAAATAAGTTCTGAAGGCTTTGGTATGGCAAAATCTAGTCTATTCGCTTACAGGGACTAAATTCGACAAACTGCAAAAGTATACCGTTTTGAACTGTAACGAACATTCCGGAACTTGATCATAAGTTAAACACACCCTAAATATCCTTTACATAGCTTAGAAATAGGCTTTGAGGGGTTCGGTGTGCTAAAATAAACTTTATGCTCATTTAGGGACTAAAAGCGTCAAAAAGTGCATAAGTTTGCATTCTCGCGCATAACTTACGTTCTGAATACATCCGGACATCCAAAAATTTATGTAAGCATTAAAATATTTTATTTTAGTGTTTTTCATAAGAAAAATCCATTCGTCGCGCAATTTGGATCGTTTTTCGCGCTTGTGCGCATTCCGTCGTAATTAACCGAACAACGCAACCGTACGGCCAAACGAACCGACATCCGACATATTTTTGAGCATGTTTCATGTTCCATATGCTTTAACATCCTTAGGGATCTTAAAAATGGGTTTGACAGGTGTTAGAAGTGCCAAAAAACGACCATACGCGCACAGGGACCAAAACTGTCAACTTTGAAAGTTGCTGGTCTGCAGACCAGCATACGGTCCATAAGGGGAGGACCATATGGTCCATAAGGCTTCCCCAGATGTGCAGAAAGTGTTTTCCAGCTTGTTCCAGCTGCTACCCACCTTTGCACATGGTTTTGATGCATCTATGGGCTGGTTTAGGGGCTCCCCTGGTTTTGAAAAACAATGGGCTTGATGTGTACGGTTGTGATTGAATCTCCGTTTTCAAGAAACGATCCTAACGGTTCTACGAAAACTATAAATACCCCTCCATAGTTCACTTGCAACCCACAATTTTAATCTGATTTATGCTCTCTAAGTGGAAGTATATGCTTCCTACCTAAGAGAAAATCGGATCAAATCTTGCGGGGACCTTCTGTAAGTGTTCTTTCATTCTTTTCATTCGTTTTAGCGTTAATGTCAAACTGCGTTTGACTTTCTGCATTGACCAGTTTATGGTCAATGTGAAGTTCGTTTGAACTTCATAACGTGAGCGTAATCACGATGGTTATAGTCCCTAGCGACTATACCTACTGATTACCACGTTATCTAGGCTCAAGGACGAGTCATAGTTTCGGCCAAAATGCGTATTTTCGCGTATTTTGTAACCAAACTACTCTAGGGTATCAAAACCGTTTGTTTTGATACCAAAACCTATTTTCTAACTTAACTAAACATGTTTTAGCATGTTTAGCTCGTCACTTTTAGAATGGTGCTTGTCTAGGGTCGTAAAGGTAAGCGATCTAATCAATCGCTTATACTTTCGAACCCGACCCATTTGGTCGATCATTAGGATCCGACCAAACACATTCGGTGACCATAGTTGTATAGGGAATAACCTTCCGAGGTTATACCTTATGGTCACGACGTTTAGTTAGTTGTATGATAGGTAGTTTATATGCCTTAGGTAAATTACCAAAATGCCCTTTTTACGCCAAAATTCATTTTAAGCATATGTAACATAACTTTTGACATCTAAACTGATTTAACAACAATATTAGACATGTTAAGGCATATATTACTTGTCATAGGACTAGTTAGACGGTCCAAACGCGTTTTACGCGAACGACGCGTTAAAGTAGCATAAGCTACCTAAACGGGTCGTAACGGGTCAAAAGCACTTAGGATAAGTTTCGTTTTAGTATGTAGGCTTTGTTAAACCATATTACATGAGTTCCTACACTCATTTGGTTTATGAACCCTCATGCTACCCGATCCTCCGGATAGGTCCGTTTATTAATGTAGTTGCCTATATTAGGTGCCGTTTGATTCTGTAATCTTCTAGCTTTGCTTGGTGGTTATCTTAGGACTTCTGAGCAATCTCAAGTGAGTACATAGACCCCTCTTTTACTGTTTTCCAAACATTTTGGGGTGAAACACATGTGCCTACTTGTTACTTTCGTGCTTTCCATGGTTTAATATCATATACTTATTATGTTCATTAGTACACTATTAGTACATGATTTCATTTTGTTTTGCTATGTATGTTTACTTAGCATATTTAGCACATTGATTTACATTACATCTTCTTTTGCTATTTATGTTTACTTAGCATATTTAGCACATTGTTTTACATTACATCTTCTTTTGCTATGTATGTTTACTTGACATGATAGCACATTGATTTACATGACTTTTCTGCTTTGTATGTTAACTTAGCATACTTAGTACATTACTTTCATTACATGTTTGTTTTTGGTATGGCATTTGGTTTGTTCAACGGGTCTAAACTACATTCATTAACATTAGCTACGTCGCTCGGTAGTAAGTAATGGTACCATAGGACTTGACAAATCCCGTTCCTGACATCCTAGGTTTGTTTGGATGTAAGGAATGACTGAATCCGAAAACATTTTACTTTGATAATCTTTACTCTAAGGTTATCCTGCTGTCTCAAGGCTTGAATGTATGCGTTAACTTACCGCATAAATGTTTGTATCAGTAAGACATGCATATTTTGCAAAACATAACTTTTGGTTTATTCAAAATACTTTGTTTTGTACATTTTCACTTGTGGTTTAAGTAGTCTCATTTTACTTACCATACATAACTTTTGTTTACACATTACATGATTTATATTTAACTTGGGTTATACTACGACATTTGACTATTGGATTAAACATGGATATTTTACATTGCTGGTTGGTTTGAGTGACTTAAATAACGAGGCGTCTGGAATATGATACAAGCATGGTGGATACGCCGCTGGTACTTCCTATATATAAGTGTTTGTATGATATTACATATCGTAGCGTCATTTAAACCACTTCAGTTTAGACATATTACATTTACAACACATTTTTACTTAAACGTTGTTTTACAAATAACTTGGTTTATTCAAACTCTTTTTACTTGGTTATTCTTTTAACCATACACTATTCTTTTATATATACATATCATCCGATTTTGCTAACGTTTTTCAAATGATTTATAAAACAAAACAATTAATAAGGTTCATGACTAAATTTTATTAAACATTTTCTTAAACTTAAGTCATGAATCCTATTTTCACAAAACCTATGTATCTCACAGGCATTTTTATGCTGACGTACCTATTTTCACATGTGTTTTCAGGAGCTGCTGCATAGGATGATCGTGACACTAAGGCGGACCTGTGCCTTAGAGACTTAAAATAAAGATAGACTTAGTTTAATTATGTTCTGTACTCTTTGGTTCTTGTTTTGAAACAATGTATTCCACCTTTGGTTGTTGAATAAAATGTAATTTTAATTACCATGGTTGTGGAACAATAATTCTGTTACAACACTCCCCGACGTTTCTACCACGATTTGATGTTTTACGTGGTCGGGGTGTGACAGAAGAGTTGGTATCAGAGCCAATGGTTATAGGGAATTAGGTTATTAGTAATGCTTTGACCTAGACTATAACCTTTCTAGGACCCCAACACAAGTTGTCTTGTGTTTAGATTTTAAAACATGCACTTCACCTATCCTTAGGTGATCACCAAAACAAGAACCTCAATTTTCCAAAACGATTTTTGAAAATCAATCATCTGTTTTTAAATAATTTATTGTAAGATTTTGAACCCTTCAATTTTTCTGAACGATTTTTGAAAATTTATCATCTGTTTTTTTATGATTTATTATATGGTTTTGAACTTTTTGATTTTTCAAAATGATTTTGAAAATTTATCATCCATTTTTGAATGATTCTTTTGGCCTTGTGCCTTCCAAATTTTTAAAATCTCGTCAAAGTTTTGGGTTCTAAATAGTGTGAACACGTGCAAACTGGAAGAGTGAATGCTTGTACCCTGGGTTTTATGTCTAAGGCTAGAGTGTTCGTACAAATCCACATAATCGGACCAGTCACTCTTACCTGGGAATTCTTGGGGTGAGTGTTCACTTATAGGCGAGCATGTCTTCGCGATACATTATTTTTTACCCATTTACTTTGATTAGTCACTGTGAGTCGTTTGTTTCCTTTGTGATACGGACAAATGACCACCGTCTTTGCCTTTGTTGATTTTGTTTCATCTCATTCTTTTCATCTAACCTTCTCACACGTTCCTCTCATGTTTCCTCTTTTTAGAATGCCTCCTCGACGCGAAAATCCGCTACCAAATGTCGAACTGGTAGAAATCATCGCGTAGCAAATGGCTGCTGCATTCCCAAATCTTATTGCTCAATTGAACCAAGCCAACAACAACAATAATGCTCCATGCAATTTCAAGAGTTTTAACTCGGCTAAACCACTCAAGTTCAGTGGTTCTGAAGGGGCAACTGGGCTCCTACAGTAGTTCGAGAGGATTGAGAATACTTTCCGCCACGTTCAGTGTCCTGATAATCGTAAAGTCGAGTTTGCTTCCAGTGTGTTTCAGAAGAGGGCTCTCACATGGTGGAACGGGATTATGAGAGACTGTTGTGCTGAGGTTGCTTTAGCACAAACATGGGTTGAACTTAGGACTCTTATGATGAGGGAGTTTTGTCCTCGTCATGAGTTGCGAGCTTTAGAAAGGGAGTTTGATGATCTGAAACAGGATAGTGGCGAGCACCGGGCGTATACTGATAGGTATGAGGAGCTGAGTTTGTTATGCCCAACAATGGTTACCTCACTCGAGAAGGCTATCGAGAGGTATATCGATGGCCTACCTGACTCCATACAAGACATCGTTACTGGTAGTAACCCTACCATAGTCCGTCAGGCAATCGAGCTATCTGCGACATTAACTGAGTCGCAAGTTCGGAAGGGTAAGTTGCATAAAAAGGGTGACAAGGGTAAGAAGCAGTCGTCTGACAAAGAGGATAGCAAGAAAGGTAAAAACAAGAAGGGTAAGGATTCTGGTTCCTCGAAGGGTTCTAGGAAGCGTAAGGCTTCTCAAAATTTTGCCGTAACTGCACAAGCTGCACCAAATCAGCCTGCGCGACCACTTGCCAAGAAACCTTATCTTGGCAATGCACCTTCGTGCAACAGATGTAACGGTTATCATCAACTGCACCTCCAGTGTCGTCAATGCACCAACTGTGGAAGACCTGGTCATCTTGCTGCCACCTGCCGCATTCCTGCCAATCAGAATCGGGCAGCTCAGAACCCGGCTCAACAAGTTGCTCAGCCTCTTGCTCAGCAACAAGGTCAAGCTGCACGACCTCACTACCCACCAGGTTCTTGTTATAACTGTGGGGATCTGACCCACTACCGTAATCAATGTCCAAGATTGGTGAATGCGAATCCAGCTCAGGCTCAGGCTCGAGGTCGAGTCTTCAACATGAATGCACAAGAGGCGCAAGCAGACAATGAAGTGGTTAACGGTACGTTCTTTGTTAATAATCAACCCACATCTGTTCTTTTTGATTCTGCTACTGATAAGAGTTTTGTGTCATTATCTTTTGAGCCATTGCTTTGCATGTCTAGAGAGAAACTAGGTAAGCCTTTGACAGTAGAAGTTGCGAATGGTGATCCCGTTATTCTTGATTATGTTCTTCGCAATTGCCAATTGAACCTTAACAACCATCTTTTTCCTATCGACCTCACGCCAATGCAACTTGGGAGCTTCGATATTATTGTGGGTATGGATTGGTTAGCCAAGCATCACGCAGAGGTAGTTTGTTTTGAGAAGATCATACATGTGCCGCTTTCGTCTGGTGAGATCCTACAGGTTCGTGGTGAGAAACCTGTTAGTAGCCTCAAGCTCATGTCTTGTTTTCAAGCTCCGAAGTATCTGCGAAAGAACTATGTGGCCTTCTTGGCACATGTTGTAGCAGATAAAGGCAAAGGTAAGCCTATTCAAGATATCCCTGTCGTTCGGGATTATCCGAAACTATTTCCTGAGGAGTTACCTGGATTACCCCCAGCGCGCCAAGTCGAATTCCGTATTGATCTTGTACCTGGTGCAAATCCCATTGCCAGATCTCCTTATCCTCTTGCACCGTCTGAGATGCAAGAATTATCTAAATAGCTTCAGGAGCTTTCAGATAAAGGTTTTATTCGTCCTAGTTTTTCACCTTGGGTTGCTCCCGTTCTTTTTGTCAAGAAGAAGGATGGATCTTTCAGGATGTGCATCGATTACCGTGAGCTTAACAAGCTTACCATCAAGAATCGATATCCCCTACCTCGCATTGATGATCTCTTCGATCAGTTACAGGGTGCTTCATATTTTTCAAAGATTGATCTGCGTTTTGGGTATCATCAACTTCGTGTGCATGAAGAAGATATTCCCAAGACAGCATTCCGCACTCGTTATGGGCATTATGAGTTCACAGTTATGCCATTCGGTTTGACTAATGCTCCTGCTATTTTCATGGACTTGATGAATAGGGTTTGCAAGCGTTATTTAGACAAGTTCATCATCGTTTTTATTGATGATATTTTGATATATTCTAAGACACAAGCTGATCATGAGCAACATCTTCGTCTTACTCTGGAACTCCTAAGGAAAGAGCAACTTTTTGCCAAATTCTCCAAGTGCGAATTTTGGATTAAAGAAGTTCAATTTTTGGGTCATATCGTCAACGAACAAGGTATTCATGTAGATCCCTCCAAGATCAGTGCGATTAAGGATTGGGATACGCCTACTACTCCTACTGAAGTTCGTTCATTTCTTGGTCTCGTGGGCTATTACCGCCGCTTCATTGAAAATTTCTCGAAGATTGCAGTTCCCCTAACTGCTCTAACTCAGAAGAATAAGCCCTTTGAATGGGGTTCTAAACAAGAAGAAGCGTTTCAGACTTTGAAGCAGAAGCTTTGTGATGCGCCTATCATATCTTTGCCAAAAGGCAATGATGATTTTGTCGTGTACTGCGATGCATCCGATTTGAGACTTGGCTGTGTTCTGATGCAAAGGAACAAAGTCATAGCATATGCATCGAGGCAGTTGAAGGTGCATGAGAAAAACTACACCACTCATGATCTTGAGTTGGGTGCAGTTGTGTTCGCTCTTAAGATCTGGAGACACTATTTGTATGGTACAAAATGTGTGGTTTTCACTAACCACAAAAGTCTTCAGCATATCTTTAATCAGAAAGAACTCAACATGAGGCAACGACGTTGGGTTGAACTTCTAAATGACTATGACTGCGAAATTTGCTACCATCCTGGTAAGGCGAATGTCGTGGCTGACGCTTTGAGTCGTAACGAACATGTCAAGCTTCATTGTGTTCGTGTTCAATCTGATATTCAAGCTCGATCTGATATTCAAACCCGCATTTCTCAGGCTCAACATGCTTGTGTTTCACAAGACTTGATGGGTAAGGAATTACCCTATCACATTAAGCCTGATCTTGAACTGAAGGACGATGGATCGTATTATTTCATGGACCGTTTGTGGGTCCCAAGCCTAAATGATCTCCGCACTTTGCTTATGGATGAAGCTCATAAGTCTCGTTATTCTATTCATCATGGCTCAGATAAGATGTATAAGGATCTTCGTACTCAGTATTGGTGGCCTGGTATGAAGAAAGACATTGCCTTGTATGTTTCCAATGCCTTACTTGTCTTAAGGTTAAGGCTGAACACCAACATCCTTCTGGTCTTTTGGAGCAACCAGAGATTCCAGTTTAGAAATGGGAGAACATCGCTATGGATCTCATTACTAAACTTCCGCGCACTAAGAAAGGTCATGATGCCATTTGGGTAGTTGTTGACCGTCTTACTAAGTCAACGCATTTCTTGCCAATCCGTGAGGATTTTTCTGCTGAAAGGCGTGCAAAAATTTATGTGGATGAAATTGTAACTCGACATGGTGTTCCTTTGAACATTATTTCTGATAGAGATGCTCGTTTCTCTTCTCATTTTTGGAGAACCATGCAAACTGCTATGGGGACCCAACTTAATCTGAGCACCGCTTATCATCCATAAACAGATGGCCAAACTGAAAGAACAATCCAGACTTTGGAGGATATGCTTAGAGCTTGTGTGATCGATTTTGGTGGTAGTTGGGATTCACATCTTCCATTGATTGAATTCTCCTACAACAACAGTTATCACTCCAGCATCAACATGGCTCCTTTCGAGGCTCTCTATGGTCGAAAATGTCGTTCACCAGTCTGCTGGAATGAGATCGGTGAGGCTCAACTTACTGGACCCGACCTCATTCTAGAGACAACTGATAAGGTTAAGAAAGTTCTAACCTACAGACAGCTCAAAGCCATCAAAAGAGTTACGCGGACCAACGACGCAAACCCTTGGAATTTCAAATCGGTGATCGTGTATTACTTAAGGTCTCACCTTGGAAAGGTGTGATCAGATTTGGAAAGAAATGAAAACTTGCACCTAGATATGTTGGACCATTCAAGATCGTCGAAAGAATCGGTAAGGTAGCCTACAGACTTGAGTTACCTCCTGAACTTGGAAATGTTCATCCAACCTTCCACGTGTCCAATCTCAAGAAGTGTTTAGCTGATGAGAACCTCCACATACCACTTGACGAGATTCATGTTGATAAAACACTACATTTTGTTGAGAAACCTGTGGAAATCATGGACCGAATAGTCAAATGGCTTAAATAAAAGCGCATTCCTTTGGTTAAAGTTCACTGGGAATCTAAGCGTGGACCTGAGTTTACTTGGGAACGTGAAGATCAAATGAAGGGGAAGTATCCACATCTTTTCTCACGAGTTTCCTCTAAATAAATTTCGGGACGAAATTTCCACAAGTAGGGGAGACTGTGACATATGTGCTTGTAATCATTGTAAACAGTTTAGTTATTAATGAAATAAAGTTATTTGATCCCAATATTTGTTTGTTTATGTTTGACATTTTTCATGTTTTGACTTTTATCCAATTTCAAACTCTATATCGCTTTCCGGAGAATTATACGCAAACTGGTGCGTAAACGTATTCAGTTTAATGCGACAAATACTCCAAAACATCAATCTATGCTTAACATACCTTAAATAACCTTTACATAACTTAGAAATAAGTTCTGAAGGCTTTGGTATGGCAAAATCTAGTCTATTCGCTTACAGGGACTAAATTCGACAAACTGCAAAAGTATGCCGATTTGAACTGTAACGAACATTCCGGAACTTGATCATAAGTTAAACACACCCTAAATATCCTTTACATAGCTTAGAAATAGGCTTTGAGGGGTTCGGTGTGCTAAAATAAACTTTATGCTCATTCAGGGACTAAAAGCGTCAAAAAGTGCATAAGTTTGCATTCTCGCGCATAACTTACGTTCTGGATACATCCGGAAATCCAAAAATTTATGTAAGCACTAAAATATTTTATTTTAGTGTTTGGAATAAGAAAAATCCATTTGTCGCGCAATTTGGATCGTTTTTCGCGCTTGTGCGCATTCCGTCGTAATTAACCGAACAACGCAACCGTACGGCCAAACGAACAGACTTCCGACATATTTTGGAGCATGTTTCATGTTCCCTATGCTTTAACATCCTTATGGAGCTTAAAAATGGGTTTGACGGGTGTTAGAAGTGCCAAAACACGACCATACGCGCACAGGGACCAAAACTGTCAACTTTGAAAGTTGCTGGTCTGCAGACCAGCATACGGTCCATAAGGGGAGGACCATATGGTCCGTAAGGCTTCCCCAGATGTGCAGAAAGTGTTTTCCAGCTTGTTCCAGCTGCTACCCACCTTTGCACATGGCTTTGATGCATCTATGGGCTGGTTTAGGGGCTCCCCTAGTTTTGAAAAACAATGGGCTTGATGTGTACGGCTGTGATTGAATCTCGGTTTTCAAGAAACGATCCTAACGGTTCTACGAAAACTATAAATACCCCTCCATGGTTCACTTGAAACCCACAATTTGAATCTGATTTATGCTCTCTAAGTGGAAGTATATGCTTCCTACCTGAGAGAAAATCGGATCAAATATTGCGGGGACCTTCTATAAGTGTTCTTTCGTTCTGTTCATTCGTTTTAGCGTTAAAGTCAAACTGCGTTTGACTTTCTGCATTGACTAGTTTATGGTCAATGTGAAGTTCGTTTGAACTTCATAACGTGAGCGTAATCACGATGGTTATAGTCCCTAGCGACTATACCTACTGATTACCACGTTATCTAGGCTTAGTGACGAGTCATAGTTTCGGCCAAAATGCGTATCTTCGCGTATTTTGTAACCAAACTACTCTAGGGTATCAAAACCATTTGTTTTGATACCAAAACCTGTTTTCTAACTTAACTAAACAAGTTTTAGCATGTTTAGCTCGTCACTTTTAGAATGGTGCTTGTCTAGGGTCGTAAAGGTAAGCGATCTAATCAATCGCTTATACTTTCGAACCCGACCCATTTGGTCGATCATTAGGATCCGACCAAACACATTAGGTGACCATATTTGTATAGGGAATAACCTTCCTAGGTTATACCTTATGGTCACGACGTTTAGTTAGTTGTATGATAGGTTGTTTATGTGCCTTAGGTAAATTACCAAAATGCCCTTTTTACGCCAAAATTCATTTTAAGCATATGTAACATAACTTTTGACATCTAAACTGAATTAACAACAATATTAGACATGTTAAGGCATATATTACGCCAAAATTCATTTTAAGCATAGGTCCGTTTATTAATGTAGTTACCTATATTAGGTTCCGTTTGATTCCGTAATCTTCTAGCTTTGCTTGGTGGTTATCTTAGGACTTCTGAGCAATCTCAAGTGAGTATATAGACCCCTCTTTTACTGTTTTCAAAACATTTTAGTGTGAAACACATGTGCCTACTTGTTACTTTCGTGCTTTCCATGTTTTCATATCATATATTTGTTATGTTCATTAGTACATGATTTCATTTTGTTTTGCTATGTATGTTTACTTAGCATATTTAGCACATTGATTTACATTACATCTTCTTTTGCTATGTATGTTTACTTAGCATATTTAGCACATTGTTTTACATTACATCTTCTTTTGCTATGTATGTTTACTTAACATGATAGCACATTGATTTACATGACTTTTCTGCTTTGTATGTTAACTTAGCATACTTAGTACATTACTTTCATTACATGTTTTTTTTGGTATGGCATTTGGTTTGTTCAATGGGTCTAAACTACATTCATTAACATTAGCTACGCCGCTCGGTAGTAAGTAATGGTACCATAGGACTTGATAAATCCAGTTCCTGGCATCCTAGGTTTGTTTGGATGTAAGGAATGACTGAATCCGAAAACATTTTACTTTGATAATCTTTACTCTAAGGATATCCTGCTGTCTCGAGGCTTGAATGTATGCGTTAACTTACCGCATAAATGTTTGTATCCATAAGACATGCATTTATTTTACAAAACATAACTTTTGGTTTATTCAAAATACTTTGTTTTGTACATTTTCACTTGTGGTTTAAGTAGTCTCATTTTACTTACCATACATAACTTTTGTTTACACATTACATGATTTATATTTAACTTGGGTTATACTACGACATTTGACTATTGGATTAAACATGGATATTTTACATTGTTGGTTGGTTTGAGTGACTTAAATAACGAGGCGTGTGGAATATGATACAAGCATGGTGGATACGCCACTGGTACTTCCTATATATAAGTGTTTGTATGATATTACATATCGTAGCGTCATTTAAACCACTTCAGTTTAGACATATTACATTTACAACACATTTTTACTTAAACATTGTTTTACATGTAACTTGGTTTATTCAAACTCTTTTTACTTGGTTATTCTTTTAACCATATACTATTCTTTTATATATACATATCATCCGAGTTTGCTAACGTTTTTCAAATGATTTATAAAACAAAACAATTAACAAGGTTCATGACTGAATTTTATTAAACATTTTCTTAAACTTAAGTCATGAATCCTATTTTCACAAAACCTATGTATCTCACAGGCATTTTTTTGATGACGTACCTATTTTCACATGTGTTTTCAGGAGCTGCTTCTTAGGATGATCGTGACACTAGGGCGGACTTGTGCCTTAGAGACTTAAAATAAAGATAGACTTTGTTTAATTATGTTGTATACTCTTTGGTTCTTGTTTTGAAGTTATGTATTCCACCTTTGGTTGTTGAATAAAATGTAATTTTAATTACCATGGTTGTGGAACAATAATTCTGTTACAACACTCCCCGACGTTTCCGCCACGATTTGATGTTTTACATGGTCGGGGTGTGACAAGTTACAATTACAACAATGCCCCTGCCGTTGACCCATACCTTGAAGCGGCAAACTACAATGCTCTCTACCCTGGAGGACCCTTTTCAGCTATGTACCCAACTGGGTACCCAGCGTATGGGTATCAATACCCACCACCTCCTCAACCGCAGCAGCAGCAGCCACCGCAGCCACCACATATCCAGCCACCGCAGCAGCAGCAGGAAATCCTTCAACGGTTGCTCGAGGTGGAGCAACAGGTACAGGAGGAGCGTAGAAGCCGTCGGAGTCTACTTAAGGGTTTGGCAAACCTAATAAAGGGGAAGAAGAAGAAGAGGGATTATTGAAATTCCTTATTTATTTGTTTTGTAATTCTTATTTTCAATTAAGTCCCTGTGTGGACATTTATTTATGTACTTGGTCCCTGTGTGGACTCATCTTTCTTATTTATGTCCTTGCGTGGACAATGTTATTTCTTTAAAAGTCCTGTTTTGGGCAAGCTATGTACTTCTTTCAATTTATGGAATGTTTTATTTTTAAAATTTCATTTGTCATTATATATATATATATATATATATGAATATATTATATGAAATAAATCAAATATCATTCCAATTTAATGTTGATCCGCCATTTAAGCAAAATCTTAAAGGTAAAACCTAGCCCATATGTCAATTTAAGACAAGGCCATGATGGTAGTTCCTTTTTAAGAAAATAAATCTTTGTTAACATCTGACAACAAGTTAGCACTCCTGACAGTAGTGATGCGATAAAATCACACTTGTCATCCTTATATTGAATTTTTCCAATTCCTTATTATTACCTAATGATTTAAACATCAATTATTAATGAAATGCCTACGGGCCATATCTATTGTCCTAAAAGACAAAAGGCAGTTGTAGTCTATGACTCCCTGTCAAGAAGGGTAATGAACTATGTTCAAACCTAAATGCCTTGATTCTATAAAATCATGGCTTATGAATTAAAATTTGTCCTTGTGACTAGGCCTTTTATATGCCACCCTATTATCCATAATAGTTTATAACTGGGATAAATTGTAATAAAAATTTAAATAAATTAAATTACCAAATTAACCAAAATGATTTATAGTTACCATGGTTAATGAATCGTCAAAAATGACAATTCTATAATAGACTTCTGAATAAATCGTTGCCATCATTTTTATGTAGCAATCAAGCTACATGGCTGAATCAGATGAGGTTAACAGTCACCCAAGGGAGAGAAATGATAGCACCAGAGTTAATGTAGCTGGTGCAGACCTACAAGCATTAATAGATAATGCTGTTACTCGAGCCCTTGACAGACAGTTCAAAGAAACAAGCAGTACTCGTAGCAGGACTCAGGCTGTACCTCATACGAAACCACCTTCCAAGACTCATACATATCACAAAGACGATTCTCAGCATTCGTCAAATCAAAGGAGTGTCCCATCCAAGCAGATCGTGCTTAATCAGGAGCCACGTGTTAAAACCTGTTCTTACAAATACTTTGTCTCTTGCAAGCTAAGGGACTTCACAGGAGAAAAGGGAGCCATTGACTATATGACATGGCTCGATAAGATGGATACCGTGGTTGACATTAGTGGTTGTGCTGATCAGGATATTGTGAAGTTTGTGTCACAGTCCTTTAAAGGTGAAGCTTTAGCTTGGTGGTGGTCGTTAATCCAAGCTACAGGAAAGATCCCATTGTATAACATGACTTGGGATTAATTTGTTGCTCTAATCAAAGAAAATTTTTGTCCTCAGCATGAGGTTGAGAAAATCGAGACTGACTTCTTGACTTTGGTCATGAAGAATTTAGATTGCCAGGCGTATGTTACAAGCTTTAACACCATTTCCCGATTGGTTCCTTATTTGGTCACACCAGAACCGAAGCGTATAGCACGTTTTATTGGAGTTCTAGCTCCAGAGATCAAAGGAAATGTAAAAGCATCCAGATCTACCACATACAGGTCAGTGGTAGATCTTTCTCTATCTATCACACTTGATGCTATAAGGAACAAATCAGTTAAAGCTTCGGAGGAAGGAAAAAGGAAACGAGAGGATGAAAGTTGTCATCACTCCGACAAGAAGAGAAAGGGCAACTCAGATCATAGGAAGAGTTTTGGGTTTAAAAAGGACACCCAACAAACAGGTGAGAAGCCTAAATGTAAAATCTGCAAAAAGAATCATTTTGGAAACTGCAGACTCGAATCGAAATCGCAACAACAATCGCAGCCTAGAGTTTGTGGGATCTGCAAATCAAAAGAGCATAGAACGTTGGATTGCAAGAAAATGAAAGATGCAACTTGTTACAGTTGTAACAAGAAAAGGCATATCAAGACCAACTACCCAAAATTTGCAAAGAAGCCTGAGGAGGCTAAGAAGACCAATGATCGGGTCTTCCAGATGAATGCTCAGGAGGCTGTTCAGAATGACAATATGATAACAGGTACTTTTCTTATCAGTAATGTTTATGCTAGAGTGTTGTTTGATTCTGGTGTAGACAAGTCTTTTGTAGACAATAAATTTTGTAAATTGTTAAATCTGCCTGTTAATTTTCTAAGCATAAAGTATGAAGTAGAATTGGCCGATGGTACCATAGAGACTGCTTCGATAGTTCTAGATGGATGTTTTATATCCATTAGGAATCACTCTTTTCCGCTATCCTTGCTTCCGTTGAAATTGGCAGGATTTGACATAGTGATAGGCATGGATTGGCTATCTCGTAACCAAGCCCAAATTGTGTGTGATAAGAAGCAAGTGGTGTGACACCCGTGTCACTGCGACCATCAAACAAATTCCAAACCAATGAAATATTGTATTTCATACTTGGGATTTGTAAAAATATGTGTATCGATTGCACATATCAACTCATGTTCGATTTCAAGCTCTAAATCGCTTTCTGGAAGGTTATACACGCACTGATGCGTAAATATAACCAGTTTAATCCAACGAACACTCTGGAATAGTTAAATAGGCTTAACATACCTTAAATAACCTTTACATAACTTAGATATAAGTTTTGGAAGGTTTGATGTGGTGAAATCAAGTTTAATCGCTTACAGGGACTAAAGTTGACAAACTGCGAAAGTATGCCAATTTGAACTGTAACAGACCTTCCGGGACATGAACATAAGTTAAACATACCATAAATATCCTTTACATAGCTTAGAAATAGGCTTTGAGGTGTTCGGTATGCTAAAATAAACTTTTGTGTCATTCAGGGACTAAAAGCGTCAAAAAGTGCACAAGTTTGCACTTTTACGCGTAACTTACGTTCTGAATACATCCGGACATCCAAAAATTTATGTAAGCACTAAAATATTTTATTTTAGTGTTCGCCATAAGAAAAATCCATTCGTCGCGTCATTTGGTTCGTTTTTCGTGCTTATGCGCATTCCGTCGTAATTAAGCGAACATCGCGACCGTACGGCCAAACGAACCGACATCCGAGATATTTTTGAACATGTTTTAAGTTCCCTATACTTTAAATTCATTTTAGAGCTTTGAAATGGGGTTAACGGGCCTTAAACGTGTCGAAAATGGGCTGAATGCATGACATGGACTAAAAGTGTAAATCTGCCAAACTTAAGCCTAGCGGTGCGCTACACTTTTAGTGTAGCGGTGCGCTAGGGGTCTGCAGACCAGATGCAGAGTACATAACAGCCTATTTTCAGCAGATTTAACCACAACCACATACTCATAATTGCCTAGTCATGATGATAAGAACCATTTTAAGCTTCCATAAGGTTCCGACAAGTGTACGGGCAAGATTAAGGCACGTTTTCCTTGAAACGATCTTAACGGTGGACCGAATACTATAAATACCCCACCCCCCATTGCTTCTAAACCCACAAGAATTCTGATTTGAGAGCTCTAAGTTGAAACCATTGTTTCATACCTGAGTTCTTAGATCGGGATTAGCATTCGGGGACCCTGGGTGCCGTTTGATATCCGCGATCTCTAGCATTGTTTGGTTGTTACTCAAGGACTACTGAGCAATCTCAAGTGAGTACATAGACCCCTCTTTTACTGTTTTCCAAACTGTTTTGGGGTGGAACACATGTGCCTACTTGTTACTTTCATGCTTTCCTGTTTTAACATCATATACTGCTATGTTCGTTAGTACATTATAGTACATGATTTTATGACATTTCATGCTAGGTGTGCCCAATTGTGTGCATTACTTAGTACATCGTTTTACATGACATTTTGACATAGACATTCGACATAGACATTTCGGCATAGACATTTTAACATGATTGACATTTGATCATGCATTTCCCACAAAACATAACTTTGATTTAAACCAAGTTTTACTTCAATACTTTGTTTTGTGCATATGGTTTAGTTGAGACATTTCACTTGCCATACATGACATTTTGACATAGACATTTGACATGGATATTTGACATAGACATTTGACATGGATATTTGACATAGACATTTTGATATGATTTACATCTTGACATGAACACTTTGACATATTACCCAATACATTTGACAATTGATTTAAACATAGACTTCTTACATTGGTTAGTTTGGTTTGATTAAGTGATTAAGTAACGATGCGTGTGTAATATGATACAAGCATGGTGGATACGCCGCTGGTACTTCCTATATATAAGTGTTTGTATGGTATTACATATCGTAGCGTTATTTGAATCATTTCAGTTTGAGACATATAACATTTTATACAAATAACATACTTTTCACAAGACATTGTTTTACAAACAACTTATCTTATACAAATCCATTTTACTATGGTTATTCATTTAACCATACATTATTCACTTATTTATACATATCATCTGAACTCATTGTTTTTCAAATGATTTACAAAACAAAGCAAATAACAAGGTTCATGACTAAACATTTTCTCAAACATAAGTCATGGAACCTATTTTCACAAAACCTATGTATCTCACAGGCATTTTTATGCTGACGTACCTATTTTCACATGTGTTTTTCAGGAGCTGTTGCATAAGATGATCAAGATACACATAGGCAGACTTGGGCTTTAGTGACAATAAAAGATGCAAGACTAGTTAATTATGTTGTATTTCTTTGTTTGTTAAGACATTATAACACCTTTAATCTATAAAACGAAACTTTAATAGCCATGGATTTGACACAATTAATTCTGTTACAACACTCCCCGATGTTTCCGCCACGTTTTGTATGTTCCACGTGGTCGGGGTGTGACAAGTGGTTATTAAGACTCCTTATGGTGAGCCATTAACAATTCAAGGAGATACGCAGTACGGGTTGCCTAAGCAAGTGTCTATGCTTAAGGCATCGAAGTGTTTGAAGAAAGGTTGTGTCATTTACATGGCGCAGGTAACCATTGATGAACCAAAACCCAAGATTGAAGACATCCCTGTTATTTCTGAATATCCAGACATTTTCCCTGAAGAACTACCTGGTTTACCTCTAGACAGACAAGTGGAATTCAGAATCGATATTATTCCTGGAGCAGCACCAGTTGCAAGAGCACCTTACCGATTGGCACCAACTGAGATGAAAGAATTGAAAACACGGTTGGATGATTTGTTGGAAAAGGGTTTTATTCGACCGAGCTCTTCCCCTTGGGAAGCGCCGATTCTGTTTGTAAAGAAAAAGGATGGCTCGATGCATTTATGCATTGATTACCGCGAGTTGAACAAAGTTACGATTAAGAACATATATCCATTGCCCAGGATCGACGATTTGTTCGATCAGCATCAAGGAGCAAGTTACTTTTCAAAGATCGATCTATGGTCAGGATATCACCAGTTGAAGATTAGAAATGAAGACGTACACAAGACCGCATTCAGAACACGCTATGGCCACTACGAGTTCTTAGTGATGCCTTTCGGGCTCACTAATGCACCTGCAACATTCATGGATCTCATGAATCGCATTTGCAAGCCGTATCTAGACAAGTTTGTCATTGTCTTTATCGATGACATACTTATTTATTCAAAGAATCAAGCCGATCACGAAAGACATCTCCGAGGTATCCTTAAACTTTTGCAGCAAGAAAAGCTCTACGCTAAGTTTTCCAAATGTGAGTTTTGGCTTCGTGAAGTCCAATTTCTTGGACATGTGGTAAGTGAGCATGGTATCCAGGTGGATCCCGCTAAGATTGAAGCGATTATGAATTGGCAAGCGCCTAAAACACCAACTGAAATTCGCAGCTTCTTGGGTCTAGCAGGGTACTATAGATGTTTCATTAAAAACGTTTCAAGGATTGCTGCACCTCTAACTTCATTAACTCGCAAGAATATAAAATTTGATTGGGGTCCCAAGCAACAAGAATCTTTTGAGATTTTTAAGCAGAAATTAAGCAATGCTCCTGTGTTGACATTGCCAGAAGGGATTGAGGAGTTTGTCGTTTACAGCGACGAATCGCACACAGGTATGGGTTGTGTGCTTATGCAGAAAGGCAAGGTTATTGCCTATGCATCCCGTCAATTAAAGTTGCACGAAAAGAACTACACCACCCATGATTTGGAATTGGGTGCCGTTGTATTTGCACTAAAGCTTTGGAGGCACTATTTATATGGAACCAAGTGTGTGATTTATTCTGATCATAAAAGCCTTCAACACTTGTTCAATCAGAAAGATATTAACATGAGGTAGCATCGGTGGATGGAGACATTGAATGATTATGATTGTGAAATTCGATATCATCCAGGCAAAGCAAATGTAGTCGCTGATGCTTTGAGCAGGAAAGAGAGGATTAAACCGATAAGAATCAAAGCCAAGAGCATTGAACTAAAAACAGCTTGAATGAAAAACTGTTAGCTGCTCAAAAGGAAGTCGTGTTAGAAACTAACTATCCGAATGAGAAGTTAGGCGTAACCACCGATCAATTGTCATATGGCAAGGATGGAATCCTAAGATTGAATGGTCGAATCTGGGTTCCAATCCATGCAGGGCTTAGAGACGTAATTCTTCAAGAAGCCCATAATTCAAAATATTCAGTCCATCCAGGCAGTGATAAGATGTACCAGGATTTCAAGGCAAATTATTGGTGGATAGGTTTGAAGAAATCTATAGCCACTTATGTGGCTAAATGTCTGACGTGTGCACAGGTTAAAGCCGAGCATCAAAAACCGTCAGGTTTGCTGCAACAGCCTGAACTTCCCACTTGGAAGTGGGAAATGGTAACTATGGATTTCATTACTAAGTTACCAAGGACGAAGCATGGGAATGATACGATTTGGGTTATAGTCGACAGGTTGAACAAGTCAGCTCACTTCTTGCTGATTAAGGAAACGTACAGCTCCGATAAGCTAGCTCAGCTATACGTGGATGAGATAGTATCCCTCCACGGAGTGTCAATGTCTATTATCTCTGATAGGGATACAAGATACACATCTCATTTTTGGAAAAGCTTTCAGCAATCATTAGGCACTCGTCTAAATTTCAGCACTGCTTATCATCCTCAGACAGATGGTCAAAGCGAGCGTACAATTCAAACGCTTGAGGATATGCTACGAGCTTGTGTTATAGTCTTGGGTGGAAGCTGGGATGACCATCTTCCTTTGGTTGAATTTTAATACAATAATAGCTATCATTCGAGTATCCAAGCCGCACCTTTTAAGGCTTTGTATGGAAGAAAGTGTAGAACGCCAATTTGTTGGGCGGAAGTTGGAGAAACCCAACTGTCAGGACCTGATATAGTCCTCAAAAAAACAGATAAGATTGTTCATATCCGCGATCGTCTCAAAGCTGCCAGGGATAGGCAGAAAAGCTACGCGGATAAAAGGCGTAAACCTCTGAAATTCAAGGTAGGTGATAAAGTGCTACTCAAGGTATCACCTTGGAAAGGGGTGATGCGTTTCGGTAAAAAGGGCAAGCTGAGCCCAAGGTACATAGGACCATGCAAGATCATCGAATGTATCAGAACTGTGGCCTACAATTTAAATCTGCAAGAGAAGCTTAGTGGGATTCATAATGTATTCCACATCTGTAATTTGAAGAAATGTCTAGCCGATGAGTCGCTAGCGATGTCGCATAAGGATGTTCAGATTGACGAGAGTTTGAAGTTCGTGGAGAAACCTTTGTCGATCGAGGATTGACAGGTCTAAAAGCTTCGAAGAAAGCATGTGCCGATTGTGAAGGTAAAATGGGATGCCCGTAGAGGCCCAGAATACACGTGGGAAGTTGAATCCACGATGAGACAGAAATACCCTCATTTGTTTCAGTAAATCTCGAGGTCGAGATTTCTTTTAAGGGGGTGAGGATATAACACCTTGCAAAATCATGTCCAATATAATAAAGACACGTGTCATGGACTTTAAACGTGTAATGAATTCATTCCGAGGGACTTAAATTGTCAAATAATATAAATATGAAAGTAAAAGGATCAAATGTGTCAACATGCCAAACTTGTGCCTCTGAATGACCTCATAAGGTGTTCGTATTCATGAATATATAAATTGACGGACATAGGAAGCCGTTTGTGCTTAAATTGAAAATTTTACAAAGCATAAGGGTTAAAGGTGTCAACATGTTTAATGTTACCTCTGAGTGACCTTTTAACAATCCCAAAAGCATTGTAATATTTGTTTGTTTACTCTCTCGAATATCGGACGGTAATCTCATGGAGATTCGATGAAAACAATACTTTTCGGGTGATCTCACAACTAACCGGGAGCTTAACGGAGTTAATTTATGACCCAAGGCACTTGTTAGTTAACTATGGGGGTCAATAGTGCAATAAAAGAAAGTTATTTAAACTTAAAATGGACCAGGGACTGAAATTGCAAAGCTGGGAAACATTTTTACTGGAGTAACAAGTCCTCGCGGGCCGCGTAGACTTCCTCTACCGTCTACGCGGGCCGCGACAGGGTGCCAGCGACAGAAACATGCACAGCTGCATGTTGCAGCCTGTCCACCGCCATTGCTTGCTAGTTTTTCGATACCAGGGTCTGTGCAACTGGTTTTACTGCCCTAGGGACACTTGTAAACATCAGGATTACCTCTAGGAACAGATGGATTGATCTTGAAGGCCATCAAACTCCTATATATACCCACATTGTTTGCACTTGTTCTTGCATATTTGAAAATTTTCACTCAAACTCACTCTCTGAAGCCTCCTGCTATTCAAGGAAGCTTTCTCAAGTTCAATATTCGTGCTAAGAACTCTAGTAAGTGTTCTTAGCTTCTATAGTTAAAGTTTTATTAGCTTGATGACCGAAAGTCAAAGATATCGTAATTAAGCTTTGACTTTGTGATTAATCACTAACGGTCTAGCCATTATTTGAATTGAAAGTGGCTATGTGTTGGTAATTATGTAGGTGTTAAACCCTTAAAATGGCGCCTTCAAATTATCACGTTATCTCAGTCAATTGTCGGGTCAAACTTCTTAATAAAAAGTCAAACGAGTCAGTTTTTGCAAAATAATTCATAACTGATAATGCTGAAGTTATGGAACATGTTTTAACACTTAAATAACTTGGTTAATAATATAAGAACATGTTTAGGCATGTTCAACCCGACAATTCGGAGTTTAGGCTCGGTTCGCAAGCGAAATTCGCAAAAGTAGACTTTTGCTTTGACTTTCAGTTCGGACCCGATTTAGCTTAGTTTAGTTATGCCTTAGGGTTCCTTTGGGACCACATTGCATGTTAGTATAACCCTCTGAGATTATACTATATGGTTCCATAGAAATCTGATTCATGGCATGTTCCCGTTAAATGCTTAAAAATGGACCATTAGAATCACCATGAAGGATGATGAGAAACATGCAGAGTACCTAAGTCATGCTCAAGAATATGCAACCGCTCTAGCAAACATAGGTGAACCAATGAAGGATAAGGATCTTTTCATGCTTACTATTACAGGTCTTCGTGAAGAATATAACGATCTCAAGGGGAATTGTTTAGCCCGTTCTCCACAAGTTGATTTTAATGAGCTTCATGGCCTTCTTAGCGACTATGATTACTAAGATTTTACCAATCCAACCAACCAGCCCGCATGCCTTTGTGGCTACAGCCACACTAGAAACACCACAACCGAATTTGCAAGCCATTCAGAATCAACTTAGCAATCTCCGACTAGTGGTAGCTCAACTCGGTTACCAATTAAATCTGGTTACACCAGCTTCCTCCCAGCAGTCGCGGGCTTTCTACGCTCCTCGGTCTTCCAACAATAACCGCAGAGGTTGTGGCACCTGTGGATCTTATCAAGGCAATTCTCGCAACAACAACAACATTGCTCGCCACAACATTAACAATGGTGGTTCTCATCAGTTCTCTTGGGCCTTAACTCAAAATATGGTGTATGGTCACTGTAACCGATGTGGAATTGGCCATCTGCCATCTTAGTGCCCAAATGAGCCTTCTCAACCATGCACATAACCACAAGCTAACTATGTTAATCATTCGGATTCTTGTTCACAACGGGGATTCACTTGGCTTCCTGACACTATAGCTAATGATTATGCTACCACAGATTTTGAGAGCCTCGACAAGTCTGAGGCTTACTATGGTAAGGATTCCCTCATTGTTGGTAATGGTCAACCCCTACCCATTTTAAATATTGGATCGACCAAAATTTATTCACCTAACAAAACCCTTATACTTTCCAATGTCCTTCATGTCCTCAACTTTAAAAGAATCTTTTATCTGTTCAAAAATTTGTTCTCGTATTTCTTTGAATTTCATGCTTCTTGTTTTGTCGTGAAGGACGAGTCTACGTGCACCATCCTTCTAACGGGTCCAAGTGAATAGGGACTTTACAACGTTTATCTTCCTCAGTTCAAGTCTCTTCCCAAAGTCACATTTACTGCCTTCAAAGCATATTCTACTATTTGGCATCAACGCCTCGGACATCCGCATGCTCAAGTTTTTCGTTCTATCGTTTCGCATTGTCATTTACCCATTTAAGACAAGTTGTAATCCTCTTTATGTACTTCTTGTCAAATGGGCAAGTCTTCAAAACTGTCTTTGTCAAACTCAAATTTTCATAGTGCTAATTTCTTAGACTTACTTTATTGTGATGTTTGGGGCCCTACTCCACTTTATCTTTTGATGGTTATCGTTACTTTGTATTGTGCATAGATTATCATTCCAAATATATGTGGTCTTACCCATTGGTTCATAAGTAGATGTTTATCACATTTTAACAAATTTCATTAAAATGGTGAAAGGCAATTCAACACTAAATTAAAAGGTATTCAATCTAATTGGGGAGGGGAGTTTCTCAACCTTACTTCATTTCGTAATAAACTTGGCATAATTCATCGATGCTCTTGTCCTCATATAAGTGAACAAAATGGCACTGTCGAGCGTCGTCATCGTCATGTTATGGAAACCGAACTTGCTCTTCTAGCTCAGTCTCACCTTCCACGACGTTTTTGGCATTTTTCCTTTGAAATAACCATTTACCTCATCAATTGTCTTCCATCTCGAGTCTCCTCTAACAAGTCATCCTTTGAACATCTTTATTAACGTGAACCTTGTTACTCCTTTCTTCGGGTCTTTAGGTGTCAATTTTTTCCATACCTTCATCTGTATAATAGTCATAAAAATGACTTTCGATCGACTTCGTGTGTCTTCCTTGGCTACGGCCATGTTCACCATGGCTACCGGTGCTTTGACCTAACCATCGAATAGGTTTATATTGCCTGACATGTCGTTTTAATGAATAAGTGTTCCCTTATCATGAACAAATTAATAACTCTACCCCATCCCACACTACCACACCATATGTTTTCATCTACCCTGAACCTATCCCTACTGAACCTGCCCCAATAACTCCTAACGCATCCGAACCAACCGTCAGTAACCAGATATATCCCACATCAGTCGAGTCCCACCCCACCCACACCTTCAGCATTCAACCTCGAACCAACCTAACCATCCACCAAGACCTCGGCCTTCCAACCTTAGAGCTAATCCTAAACCAACCTATAGATACGATCCCATTGCCTATATGGCCACCACTTTACCTTCCCTACCAATTGAACCAACCTCGTTTACCGTTGCTAAAGCATCTTTGGAGCGGCGTCATGCCATGGCTGAAGAGTGAGAAATGCTTCATAAGAATAGGACTTGGTCATTGGTTCCTCCTATTAAGAATGCAAAGGTGATTGATTGTAAATGGGTATACAAGTTAAAAACATATCCAGCTAGGAAGATAAGCCATTATAAGGCATGGCTCGTTGCAAAAGGTTTTCATTAACATGTAGGAGTTGACTATCATGAAACATTTAGTCCGGTTGTTAACTCGGCTACTATTCATTCTGTTTTGTCTCTTGCGATCACTAATAAATGGTCACTTCGTCAGCTAGATGTTTAGAATGCATTTTTGCATGGTGATCTTTACGAAACTGTTTACGGGAAACAACCTGCCGATTTTCTTATAACAATCGCCGAAAATGGGACTTCGAATACCTGAATCGTTTTGTAAACCGGATCCAAAATCAATAAAGACGCGAACTTTAATCATCATTTACTATTTTATTTGTGTTGGGTATTGAATTATATCATATATTTATTTACGGATTGAAAAAGTTAATTTTGCAAACACAATTTTGTTAGCACCATTAGAGTTCAAAAGGGGAGGAATAAACTAATTTGATTAATAGGTTAATAAAGTTAAAACTCACCTGGGACTGAATCTATCAAATATAGAAAGTAACTAAAAGGAAAGAATAAAATTAAAGGAAGAAAAGAGGGTATTAGAATGCAATTTATTTATCTATATAAACCCTTGTAATCAGTTATTATATTTCAATAATACAACATTATGGTTTGATTTCACAAATTCTTATTTTGTGATGTTTTTATGGTTTTGTTATTGTATTTTATTTAGAATTCCATGTTCTTATATCAGCGTATTCTTCACTTCTTTTTCAGTATGAGCCTTCGATTCTTAAAGCTCTAACTGCAGCAAAACATTAAAAAAGATATTATTTATTAAAATAATATTTATCATAATTAAAAAGTATGATTTTATTGAGTTTCCTTTACAACTATGTTAATTGTATTCCCATAAATCTATATCTATATAATATAATAAATGAAAATGATTTGGGACACTTGGTCTGTTGTGGTGGAACCTCAAGGTGATTTGGGCGGGAATAAATATTAGCTATTGTGGAGGCAGGATCCGTTTATTATTCGGGTCGGATCTATGGATATGGTTCTACTATAAATAACAGGATCTTAATTATTGAGATCATAATCTCAATTTGTACCAACACTATCTTTTCTTCTTTCTCTCTCTAACCTAAGTTCTTCATGTTCTTGATCTACTCGAACAATCAAACATAATTGAAGGTAGTTGTTAATCCATCATATTATCTTTGTATGTTTTCGATTATTTAGCTTCTTACTTTTATCAAACATTGATTATATTCGCACTAACATTCTATTTCTTCTTCTTACTTTTAGATCCGAACACTAAAATTACAGGTAGATTATAGATTTGTGTTGTTTATGGATATATTTTTTTAATCGAAGCTATTGATGTTTGATTTTTGTTTCATTTTGTTATTTAAATCAATACCAATGAATCCTCCATCTCCTTCCTTCTGCTATCAAGATTAAAGGTATGTCGTTTGTGTTTGATTATATATGTTCATCCTTAATCCCAATTACAAATATTTTTGTTTTGATTTTTTATGTTGAAAACCCTAAATCTGACGTAACAATCGGACGGCAATTCTCCAATCAAACACAACAGGTTTGTTGATTGTTGTAACAGTTTGTTGTTTTCATTCAGTTTAAACGTGCTTTTGTTTTTCAAATCCAATATTTAGTTGTAAGTTTTTAAGTATCAATTTTCATTCAATTTAAATGTGTTTTTGTGGTATGACTAAATATATGTGTGTGCATTTCTCTATAGTTTGGCGTTCTACGAAAGGCTCCACAATAGCCTTTTCTTTATCAACATCACCACGAGCACCAGACCCACTAGGTTGGTCATCACCAGCACCTGCACGGGTCAAACGTGATCAGTGAACAAGCCCACCAAATGAGGCAATTGATACCTCACTGGAGAGGATAATAACTTCCTCTCCAGTTGGGGTCATTATGGTTTTGGGTTTCACAAGGGTTGGAATATTCGCACCTGTGCTCGCACACACATACGCTGCCAAACTTTCTTTAGAGTGATGGAGGAAGTAACCAAGGAAGCTCCCCTTTTTGCTAAACCCTAACAGTCATATCACCACCAACTTTCACATCCAAAGCGTTTATCAATCTATATTCTACAAATGACACATGTCACACCCCAAACAATGGCGGAAACATCGGAGTGAGACGAAAACGAGATTGCAAGAGACTTCCTAACGACTTTTTGTGACAGGTATTTAATAATCAAAATTTCATTTCATTACTACAGCAAACGTACAATATTTGGAAACAAATTACAACAACTTGTAACATGGAATTAAAATACAAAACAAGTAGTAAAATTAAAGTGCGTTTCTAGACAACCTAGTAGATTTCTTTCATCGTATCATCATCAAGTTCCTGCAATACATATTAAAGTACATGTCAACACATAAAGTATTGGCAAGTATACAAGTTTGAATTAATAGCATAAGTATAAAATGGTTAAACGAATCCACATGGCATAAGAATCCACATGGCATAATCGTAAACTAAAATATATCAGTACAACACTAGCATGCATCTCCTACTTGTCAACCCAAAGTTTCCCACTAGCGTAATCTTGTCGTCGCAACTAGAAGACCTTTTTAGTATAACATAACATGACCTCAAGAATACAAGCAATGTGTTACTCCTATAGAGCTATTCATGTTAAGGGAGGCTTGTATGAAGTTAATGACAAAGTATAGTGCAAATAAAGATTCTAGCATGTTAGAATTTCTAGCATCACATATTAAGATGTATAATGGATTGTTTGTTTGTTTGTGTTAAGCATGTTTGTATGTGATTGTGTGAATTTAATAAATCCTAAGTATTGCACCCAAAAGTGTCGAAAAGTAAAAAGGGTCATGTACACTCACGGTTTGTTAAGCTTTCCGAATTAAACGTGAGTTGACGAGTCGTTGAGATTGGAACACCAAAGTTACCCTACATTGGGGAAAAGAAGGCGTATGAGTATTTGGAGTTTGTAGCGAGTTTGTAGCGAGTTTGGATTCGAAATTAAGTATAAAAGTATATTTGTAAAGAAAGTATATCTTGTCTAGATACTCGTTTGGACACTAAGTTTTCATGTGTTTTCATGGGTCCTAACTTGCCTATTTGAATCACAAACGAGGAATCTAGAAACGAAGATAATATAAAAGTCCTTGGCATCTAACCATAACCCGATTAGCATCAAGGATTCGGTTAATAAATATATATTATATATTTTATAGTATAAGTTATAATCTAGTCCATCATGTATTGTCATGTAAGTCAAGCATGGAGGTAGGATGATTTCCGTCCATTAAACCTCATTGTATGATTCACCAAAGCACAAAGTCATCAACTTAGTTGATGACCCGGGTGGTTATGAATTAAATAAAAATATAACTAACTAAGTTTGTCAAGTAGCCAAGTAAGAACAACCCGGGCGTTTCATACCCAACATGGTAAATGTTGGAGGCGAGGAGAGGTTGTCTTACTTTGATTCTTGGAAGCTACTTGGTACTCCTCTAAGTCCTAAAACAACCAAGAGAGCAAGCTAGATGTGTGCATCCCGATCACGGAAAGTCTTCGGGGACGTGTTGTAGCCTTGTCTCTTTATTGGAAGATCCTTTATGACTTAGGGTATGAAAAAAGTGTGAACAAGTGAGGTCTGTGGAACAAGTTTGGAGAGCCGAAGCTTCCATGGTTCACACATAACTCATGCACAAGTCTTTCAACATGGAAGGTTGAAAGCTTGGATGGTTTCAATCACTTAGAACATATATGGGCAGAATTTAAAGAAGGTTTTAAGCTTGTTTCTTGGTGGAAATCAACCATAACACAAACCCACAGCTATGAGCTTAGTTGGAGCTTGGTGGGTACAAGATTACACCAAATTTTAATCAACATAACCAAGTAATAAGTATAAAATTCAAAGCAGAATTTTAACTCTACTTTGGACCTCAAATATGGTGAGGTTCCACCTTAGTTTGCCTAGGAAAACTTGCGGAAACCTTCCTAGAAGCTATCCAAGTAGATTAGAAGAAGAAAGCATGAAGAAATAAGAAGAAAAGTGAGTGAAAACTAACTTAGAACACTTGGAAGTTTCTGCCAAGCACTTGAAGATTAGAGAAAATTAGAGACTTTGAGAGTGATTTAGGTATTTGGAATGTGTTTAGGAGGTGGTAAGGGGTTGTATTTATAGTTGAGATTAGGGTTTGGGTGTTAAATGAGGTGGTTAAGGGTTGAAAGGAGGGAAATGAAGCCAACCGACCTGGTCATTTTGCACGGTCGTGCGGATCAAGTGCAAATCAGGTGCGCGGTCATACGAATCGCAGTATGCATGGCCGTGCGCCTCAGTTGCATGGTCGTGCACCACCTGTAGAATTTATCAAATTTCTAGAATTTGCAGTTTGACCCCTAAAGTTTGATAATTCAATTATTTTATGCTAGAAACTCGTAATTAAGCATGTTTCTAGGTATTCTAAGTGTATAAAAGTAGTGTATGATCATAATGCACGTATAATTGACAATTTCAAGTATTTAAAGTTTCGGTTTTTGCGTATAAACATGTATTTGGGATTGTAGCGTATAACACAAGTATGTAACATGTATAAGTATAAAAGTAAATTCCATTATGATTAAAGTCTCGGATTACAATATTGGAAAGGAAATATAAAAAACAAGTTTCCAAAAATAGAAATACGAATACAACTTTCTAAATATGGAAAATACAAAAATGCGAAATGTTACAGTCTTCTCTACTTTAGGAAATTTCGTCCTGAAATTTATTCAAGAGGAAGACTCGATGAATAGATGTGGATACTTGGTCTTCATATCACTCTCGAGATCCCAAGTATATTCAGTGCCACATTTTCCTTCCCATCGAATCTTGACTATGGGAATTCGACTGCGCCTAAGTTGTTTGGTTCATCGGTTCATGATTTTGACTAGTTTTTCGACAAAGTGCAAGGACTCGGTGATTTGTAAATCGTCAAGTGGAACTTGAAGCCCTTCTTTGTCTAGGCACTTCTTGAGTTTGGATACATGGAATATCGGATAACGTTGTTGAGCTTTTGAGGAAAATCCAGTCGGTATGCTACCTTGCTAATCCTTTCGAGAATCTTGAAGGGACCTACGAAGCGAGGAGCGAGCTTGCATTTCTTATCAAAACGAACAACTCCTTTCCAAGGGGATACCTTGAGGAGCAAGTGATCACCAACTTTGAATTTTATGGGTTTGCGTCTTTTGTCGGCGTAGCTCTTTTGTCAACTTCTAGCCTTGAGTAGGTTGTCACGAATCTGAAAGATCTTGTCATCGTCTCTTTTATGAGCTCGAGACCAATGATTTGTGCGTCTCCAATCTCATGCCAACAAATAGGCGAATGACACTTACGACCATACAAGGCTTCGAATGGAGCCATTTGAATACTAGCATCATAATTGTTGTTATACGAGAATTCTACCAATGGTAAGTGTATATTCCAGTTGCCACCAAAATCGATTACGCATGAGCGAATCATATCTTCGAGAGATTAGATAGTACGCACAGTTTGACCATCCGATTGAGGATGAAAAGCCGTCCTAAGGTTGAATTGAGTACCAAGAGCGGCTTGAAAGGTCTGCCAAAGACGCGAGGTGAAACGACCATCATGGTCAATGATGTCAATGGGGATACCATGACGAAAATGACTTCATTGGTGTAGATACAAGCTAATTTCTCAACTCGGTAATCTTTACGAATGGGGAGGAAGTGAGTGGATTTGGTTAGATGATTAATAACACCCAAATGCTATCATGACCCGACTAGGTTTGAGTAAGTTTGGTGATAAATCCACACTATACTCCCATTTCTTGGCCAGAATTTCTGGTTGTTCGAGTTAGCCCGAAGGAGGTTGATGTTCGGCTTTCACCTTGGAACAAGTGAGACATTTGGACACATAGGTTGTGATGTCTTTCTTCATATCGGGCCACAAATAAGACATACAAAGGTCTTGGTACATCTTATCGGCACGGGGATGAATAGAGTATCGAGATTTGTGTGCCTCTTTCATCAAGAGATCACGGAGGTTGTCACGGTTTGGAATCGAAATACGATCGATGTAGTAAAGAATACCATTAGATTTGGATGCGAGTTGGCTTTCGGCACCACACTTCATCTCGTCATATAAGTTACCCTTATTGACGGATGAGTATTGTGCCTCGCGAAAGCGGTCTTGAATATCGTTTAAGACTTGGAAGCAACAAATACTCTTTATGTGAGTTCTTTAACTAAGGGCATCGGCCAGGACATTTGCCTTACCAAGGTGGTAGCGAATCTCGCAATCATAGTCGTTGAGCAACTCTACCCATCGGCGTTGATGCATGTTGAGCGCTTTTTGGTTAAAGATATATTGTAGGCTTTTATGGTCGATGAAGACCACACACTTAGTACCGTAAAGGTAGTGTTGCCAAATCTTTAATGCAAAAACAACCACACCAAGTTCAAGGTCATGGGTAGTGTAATTTTTCTCGTGTATTTTGAGTTCTCTCGAAGCATAAGCGATAAACTTATCTCATTGCATAAGAACACAACCGAGACCTTGGTTAGACGCAACACAATAAGCAACGAAATCATCGTTACCATCGGGAAAAGTGAGGATAGGAGCATTGCAAAGCAAGTCCTTGAGAGTTTGAAAAGACTCCTCTTGTTCGGAACCCCAAACAAAAGGTTTATCTATTTGAGTCAACGAAGCGAGTGGTACGGCAATTTTTGAAAAGTTGGAGATGAATCAGCGGTAGTAACCGGCCAATCCAAGGAATGAACGAATTTCAGATGGATATTTTGGTCCAATCCAATTCTTGACGGCTTCGATTTTGGAGGGATCCACATGTATGCCATTCTCGTTCACAACGTGACGGAGAAATCGAACTTCCTTTAGCCAAAATCCACACTTGGAGAATTTAGCATATAGTTGTTCGGCACGTAGAAGTTCGAGGATTAGTCGCAAGTGTCGCTTGTGTTCGGCTTGGGTTTTAGGATAGATGAGAATATCATCTATGAATACGATCACAAAGCAGTCCAAGTATAACTTACACACATGGTTCATCAAATCCTCGAAGACTGCAGGTGCATTGGTTAAAATGAAAGGCATGACTACGAGCTCGTAGGGACCGTATCTAGTACGAAAAGCGATTTTAGGGATCCTCCTCAAGGACTCGGAGTTGATGATAATCGGTTCGAAGGTCGGTTTTGGAGAAACAAGTTGTGCCTTCAAGTTGGTCGAAGAGGTCGTTGATACGAGGGAGGAGATAACGGTTCTTGACGGTAAGTTTGTTGAGTTCACGGTAATCGATTCACATACGAAAAGAACCATCTTTCTTTTAGACAAAGAGAACTAGAGCGCCCCACGGAGAAGTTCTAGGGCGTATGAAGCCTTTATCAAGTAATTCTTGAAGTTAGCTTGATAGCTCTTTCATCTCCGATGGTGTGAGACGGTATGGAGATTTTGCAACGGGTGTAGCGCCGGGTATGAAGTCAATGAGAAAGTCGACAAAACGAGGAGGAGGGCCGGGTTGGTCTTCGGGTAAAACGTCCAGAAAAATCGCAAACGACAGGAATATCACTCGCGTTTTTTTCCTTTGTCCTTATTTTCCATAATGTGGGCTAGAAAGGCAAAGTACTCTTTGCGTAAGTACTTGTTCGTCAGAGTACACGACATAAGCTTGAGACCCTCTTAGGGTTTCTCACCATAGACGTGCAAGGCGTCATCGTGCGGTAGTGCAAGACGAATGAATTTCTCAGAGCAAACAACTTCGGCTCAATCCTACAAGTCGATCAATGCCTCCACGCGTACCCCAATTTGGCTCAATCCTGCACGCCGATCAATGCATGCACGTGTACGACATTTTGGCTTAGAGCTGCACGCTTATGGTTATAGACACGCGTAGGCCTTATGACTTAAGCTCAAACCACAACCTTCCGAAAAAGGACACAGTTATTTTAAACTTGGTCCATAGCTCCTCCCATTGGATAACTTCGCATGGAAGCAGCACTAGACTGGGGGATTGAGGGGTATGATCCCAAATGAGACACGCGGACGTGCATATACCTGGTCATACCACCAAAATGACACCGTCAGGACGGGTCATGGCGAGATCCAGGCAACCAATCTGGTGACAACAAGGAATGTCCCTGACACTCACCACGATGGAAAATAGTATAGGGGCACCCCATACAAATATTATTTTTATAAGGCTCCTCTTCCGAATGAAATTGGACCATGTGGCACCACTCATTGATCCTCGGCCTCCGCCCCATGTTCTCCAAAAGGCGACCGACGACTAGGCGACAAAAGGTACATGAAGGCACTGAGGTGGAACGAACATAATTATGCCATGTCAACCATGTTCCTGCAGATGTAGCTATCTTGCCAAGGGAGACCAAACGGATATTCTCCAGGGATGACAGTTGGCCAAGGCCCATCAGCCCACAACCTCCTTCCTGGCCCTTCGGCTATAAATAGGAGCCTTCATCTCCAGGTTTAAGGATCGCTTCTCTCATTCTCTCCCTCATAACACACACTTGTTTATCCTCAAAGCGAATTCTTACTTTCATGCCGGAGGGTAGTTACAAAGAGAAACCCCCACCTCTCCTCCTAGTAACGAGCTTCACGGTGTTGTTCGTTTTGCAGGATCATTGTTTAGATTGCTCAAGTTGTCAATCGAGGAAAGAAAGAAGAATAACCATTCTGGACGAGACCGTTTTCATAAATTGAACTACTTAGTTAACTTGGTGTTTCTTCATTTAGAAAAGGAAAACGGCACATGCCTTGGATGAAATCATGTTTTAGGTGTATGGCTAATTGTGATGATGACACATGGCCGATTTGAATGGGTTGTGGCCTATGTTCCATGTACACGGCGGCTCTACTCTTAAAAATATAAATTGATGTTTTGGGCCCATAGTCCCAATATTTTTATAATATTTTTCGGGTTTGACGATTCATGTTCTATTTTTCGTTTTCTATCGTAACTCCCTTTCTTCTCAATCTCTCTAATTTTTCAGTTGAACCTGTGTGATTTTGTGCATTTAAAAAAAAAAAATACGTTACAGAAAAGATTCAGATTTCAGTGTGTTAGAATACCAGGTATAAAATGTTTTCTTTTTACAGAAAAAAAATTCTATAATCCGTTTGAAACCCGTAAAAGGTTGAGTTGCTTTGTTTATATATCAAAATGTTCCTAAAAGATTAGCCTGAGCTCGCAATTCAATCGATATTAAAAAGTAAGTGAACCAACGGTTGTTATAGTTTGAGCTATCTCATAGAGAACCGGTAACAATTGTGAGGTGATTTCGTGTAAGAACTAAAATACAGTCCAGAACTTATGTATGCAAACACCACTTGGAAGTCAAGTCTCTTCTCAATCATAAAAAAAAAACTGTATAAATATATCTTGTATATATGTTACAAGCTAAAATTTACATGGCTATAAACTGTACAATTTAGACACTCAAAAAGATGGAGCTGTTTAACAACACTGATATACCAAGTGTTGCAAAAATCACATTTGTGAGAAAATATTTAGTAGGGAAGCCCTTGTTTTGATCAACTTTCGAAACATGCACTCCAAACCATCCTCAATGCCTTCAATGCTGCAATCTAATTCCTCAAGACAAATTTGAGGCTGATCTTTGCTTTCGGCTGTTCCTTTTCGAATACATTTCGAGATTATGGACCATTTAGTCGCTGACTTAGACTTGGAAATAGACACAGAAAAAAATGACAAGAGCATTTCAAACACTGAGATGCTAATTTCACTAACATCTCTAAATACCCTAATCACCGAAGAGAGATGCACGTCAAGATTCAAGGGTTTTGAGCCATAAGTGTGATCAATATGCTTCAAATCCGCAACACCCTTTTTGACACCCTTCATCAGTTTCTTTAGGAATGACGTTTCGATGACGAAATCCCCCTTTCTCCTCCTTAGAGCAGATTGAACATCTCTAACATGCTCTTTCACATGTGAAACTACATCTCTAACCGAACCACAGATGTCCAAAAGCATCATGGATCGATCACGCAACTCGTCCACCAATTTCTGATACTGATGGTGAGAAAGGGCTTGTTGGGTCAGTGAAGAGCTGAGAAGATTGTCAGCAGATGTGTACAACCTATCCAGACTTGTTAAACCAGTGCATATTGTTTCGGCATCAGGAATACTTGGAATAGATGTCTGCCATGTTTTAAAATTGGTGAGCTCTTCGTCGATTAGAAGAGTGGTCGGGTGTGATCGAGTTGGCAAACTAATTGATCGAATGGCTTGACGAGTTTTGGATGATGAAAAAGCCATTCTTTAGGTTAAGGTTTGGCCAAAGACCGAAACTTTGGGATGGTGACTAAAGTTTTGTGTTTTGGGTTCTATTTATATAAACCAAAGGTGGCGTAGATAACTCCTAGAAATCTATGGTGCATGTGAAACCACATGTGTGATCCTAAAAATGTGTTAAAATTGCCTTCAAATCGGCCTACATATTTCTTATTTCTTGGTGGCATTTGGTAGGATTGAAGTAAAGAACTAACGTGGAAATCAAGACTGATTAGTTAATTAATTCATACCCACGTATGGCCTGTCTGGAAACGCCAACAGTTAAGCCACCTGAATAAATTTGTTTTATGTTTACGCGTGGACGAATGTGATAGGACTTCTAGAATTATCATGCACGAGTGACTTGCTAACTTAATTGCTCCCCGCCTTCCAAACCTAAGATTGCAACTCATAAAATTAGCAAACGTTCAAATCTGAAGTTTAGTTTTTCATTACACTGCAAGGAAATTGATGAGCGATCTTCATTCCGAACTATATTTGGGTTTTGATTATATTGGGTATGTTTGGCCAAAAGTATCGGGTGGTCGGAGGCTGCAAGCTAGTGGCTGGTGGTTGGAAGCCGATAGTTAGTGGCTATAGCTGGTAGGTGTTAATTTTTAGATATATTTAGGTGTTTGGTAGAGTAGCTAGAGTTTTTAATAAAATGTATATATAGAATGACCAACATGGACATAACTAAAAAGTTGGTGCATTAAAAAGTTCATTATTTTTAGAGATTAAAATAGTCATTTTTTTTCTCTAAAAGCCTGTAGCTCTATCTAAACGTTACTAATAGGAGCGTTCAACCAAAAGTTTCAACATCCTAACCTAAAAGTTTCAAGCTTTTTCAACCAAACAAGGTTTTTTATTGAGTAGCGTTTTTTTTTTAAGTTTAAAACTAGAAGCTTCAAAAATCTCTATGACAAATATACACATTGTAAAAGGTTCCATCGGAATTGAGGGGGCTAATATAACTTTTTAATGATTGGAATGTTTATAAATAAACTAGAATTGGCGTCCACGCTTCGCGGCGTGGTTGTTGGGGGTTACTCGCAAGGATGTACTTGTTTCATGATATATCGATGAGGTATCATAGATGATGCAGAGTTTAATCTAAATGATGGTAAAAATAATTAATCAACACAGTTAATTTAACAGGTCTAGAGTTAAAAGTATAATAAGTTAAATAAAAAAAATAATTTATTTGTTACCTTGTGTATTAAAGGATTAATATATACCATGTAAGCTTTAATAAAAACGACGATATAAATAAGTAAGTAACATGATTAAGTAAATACATCTAGAGTTAAAAGTCAATTTTAATTCAATTAAATTAATAAAAAGTTAAATAAAACATATAAAAGAAATAATATTTGTTAAAAAATAACTTTATTAAATTTCAAGGGCCGTATGATAACTCTATTAAAGTTCGGGGATCAAAATGTAAATTGTTTATCAAAAAACATATATTATTAAATTTCCGAATGATAAATCTATTAAAGTTCAGAAATATACGTCAATTGTTTAAAAAAATTATTTAATGTTCAGAGGTTTATATGATAAATCCATTAAAGTCTAGGGTTAGAAATATAATTTAGGAAAAATTACAAGTTTTGTCCTTTATCTTTAGGGTACTTTACAGGCGGTGTCATTTTTTTCAAAAGTTGACAGGCGGTGTCCTTTAGTAGGTATTTTGTTACAAGTTTTGTCCTTTAGCCCTAACCCAGTTAGGTTTTTTTGTTATGTCTAGTCAAACAGGGGTAGTTTAGTCTTTCTACCTATTTATTTATAAATCTTTTTAATAAAATAAAACAAAAAGAATTTAAAAAACTAATATCTATTTAAAATATTAAACTAGATATTTATTTATACCTATTTATTTATAAATCTTGTTAAGTCTGGTCAAACACTTCTACCACCAACATCATCTCCCACCTCCCACCTCCCACCACCACCACCACCACCACCACAACAACCATCCGCCGCCGCCCACACATCAACCATCATCATCATCTCCCACCTCCGAACACCACCACAACCACACAATCCGTCGCCGTCGCACCCACCCCAACCCCACACAGATCGAGCTAACAGGTTGCTTCATCATGCGACTCACTTCTTCTTCCCCAAATCACTCTCTCTCTCTCTACCTGCAACTCCAAACCTCTGTAACAACAACAGTGGAGTTGAGTTAATTAACCTCTAAACTCCACCATATCGACCTCCACTTCAATTTCCTAACCCCCACACCTCTCCGCAAACCCTATTTCCGCCCTCAATTTCGCCCAATTTCATCCCCAATCACCAATTGCTCCAACAAACCCTCAAATAAACACTCCACACATCATCCAATCAGATTATCCGCAGTTGCAGTAGACACCGAAACCACCACCGTTACTAGCATAGACGAAGAAGACGATGAAGACATAGAGTCTCTGTTTTCCAGATGTGTGCTTTTAAGGAGGAAATGGAGGTTAAGGCGAAACCGAATATGAGGATATCGTTTATGTGTGCTTTTAAGGAGGAAATGGAGGTTGCCAAGCGGTTGGAGAAGGTGCAGAAGGCGATAGAAGGGTCCGTGGATGATTTGGAGTTGATGGGGAGGCTTTTAGATGAGTTTGATTTGCTGTAGAGGCGGGCGCAGGCTGTCGATTTGGATAGTGTTGATGTGAAGATTAGTAAGTTGATGCCGGAACTTGGGTTTTCGGTTGAGGATGGGGATAGGCTTGTTGCTTCGTTTAGTGGCGGGTGGCAGATGAGGATGTCACTTGGGAAAATATTGCTTCAGGTATAAATCGTTAACAAGTGTTGGTGGTTTATAATGATGGTGTTGGTAGATAAAGGAGAGAGAGAGAGAGAGAACTGTGTGTTTTTTTAGAGAGAGATATTCTAATATTTATAAATTAAAGAATAAATTACAAGTTTTGTCCTTTAAATAAGTAAAAAGACTAAAATACCCTTGGGTAATCAGATTTAACAAAAAAATCTAACTGGGTTAGGCTCAAAGGACAAAACTTGCAACAAAATTCCCTATAAAGGACACCGCCTGTCAACTTTTGAAAAAAAGGACACCGCCTGTAAAGTACCCTAAAGATAAAGGACAAAACTTGTAATTTTTCCTATAATTCACTTATAAAAAAACAATATTATTATAATCTTATAGGTGTTAGCTATTAAACTATTATATTATAAAGCATAAAAAAACAAATAATGAATATTAGTGTTCAAATTTCCTTTTGTTAATATATAGAATGTGTAAATTGAACATAACCCATTAAATAACTGGTCTAAGCAACCATTCTCCTATTATTTCCATTCAACTCCTCCTGTAATATTGTGCTAAATCTATATCTATTATTAAAGCAAAATAACTTTGCCACATCACCTGCTAATGTGGCATTGCTATTTAGCCAGTTAATTAGGTTTTGAGCGGGATTTTCCTTTCTCTCCATTCTCCTTCACTTTCATAAGCGGCAAAATTGTTTTACTCCATTCTTCTTCATTCAATATTGAAACCGCTCATATGCTCTTCATATGGAAACCGCAATCAATCATCAATCAATTGAAAATCTTCTACAAAACTCCTTTCAGTTTCTTCCATGCCTATCAAAACCCTAATTGACCGTCGTATTTAATCAAAATTGGAGTTTCTCATACCTATGAAAACCCTAATTGAAACATCAACCATGACAGAGGCAACGAAACCAGGCAGTGGTTGTGTCTAGCGGCGGCAGTGGTGGTCTAATGTTGATGGTGGAAGAGTCGCGGCGGCAGTGGTTTTGTGGTACTTGAATCTTCCTCTCAATCTTTCCCTGCACCTTCTAAGGTTTTACAGTTTTGATTTGATTCTTGAATTGGGTTTGAATTCGAATTGGATTATAAGTTTTATTGATTTTCATTTGTGGGTTCTATATATTTTAATAATTAGGGTTATTTCTTGGATTATTTTAATATGCATAACATAGTAGATGTTGAAAGAAGATGCAAATGGTGGAGAAGTTTATCCAATTCTTCAGGTATAATTTCTATCGCCTAATGTTTTCGTCAATCTTAATTAGGTTTTTGTAGGGTCTTTCATTTACAGACCTCATGTTTGTGACCAAGAGTAACATCACAAATGAGGTTTCAAGCTTGAAAAATAATTTGAACAAGTTTCAGATGCTATCGCTGTAAGTCTGGACTCAAATTTGATTACTCTTTTTATCATCAATTTTAATATTTTTTTAAGTTTCTTATTGTTCTTTTTGTTGTTACTGTTAACCAGGCAGCAAAGAAGCATTTAACTCAGAGGGTAGAGAACTTGGATGGGAAACTGGATAAACAAGTGGAGATCAAAATCAATTCAAGGCGAGGTAAATATGTTACAAAAAAATATTGCAACTGTTATTTGAAAAAAAAATACAAATTTGGTGAAAATCTGAAACAGGTGACTGATGTTCGTGATGATCTTAACCAACTTGACTATAACTTGGATTCATTAAGAGAGATGGTTTCTGGCATTGTGAGTTTTCTTCGTTCTCAACACATGTTTTTAAGATTTTACGTTATGTAATTTATTAGTTTCATTGGACTACAGGATGGAAAGATAATGACTTTAGAAGAAAAGCAGGTCCATCAACTACCATATATGATCCATTACATGATCTAGAAAGAAATATCATTCATCACTGAAGAAACACTAGATAAATGACCGGAATCAAATTATCTAGGGGGTTTGGATCTGCATAAAATGAGGGTTGTTCTCTCTCGTTTGATCCGATTAACTGATCTTTTTCTCCGGTAAACTCTGCAAAATAAAGCACCGTTAGCCTCGTCAAGGGGAGAAGGGGATTCTCTCCTTGACCCGACTCCTGCGTGAGAATAAGTAGGTGTTTATGAAGAAGAAGAAGTATTGAAGAAGTGTGTGTAACTTGGTTTTCATACCTGAATTACCCTCGTATTTTTAGCCGGGAGTTTGGGCGGGAAAACTCGTTGATGAAATATTAACGGGAGATGCTAACCCCCTAAGCGGTTACATTTCCTTCGGTTAATCTTTATGATCCGACGTGAGAGCACACGGATCGCTCTTTTGATCTATGGCTGGGGAATTGCCACGTGGATAGTGGATTAGTGGAGCTTTTCTCTTCAATTCCATGCCACCGTTGTGATTTCAGGGAATTCTGTGATGGTGACACGTGTCCCAGACGGTTGTAACCGTCTGGTGGTGCACGATTGAGCCTTCTAGAGTGTTATTGCCATAATCTTGTGTGGCTTCTTACCGTGTGACATCAGTTGGGTAAATAATACCCAAGTCTGGGTATCATTTAAGCGGAAATGTTTATCTTAGGATTTTCATCCTTTATTTGTTATGAAGGCGCGAGGATTCACGATGTTCCTCTTATGCGCAAGTGTTTATTCGTTAGTTCTTTGTGGGACCAGTTGCGCGGTCGCGCAAGGTCAAAAGAGGGCTAAGGTATGAGGTAGTGGTATGGTCCCAAGTACTTGATGTGAGGTTTTTGGGACCTTACCCCTTCAAGTCCACCCAGTCTAGTGGTGCTCTTATGCGAATAAGTGGAGCACTGGACTATGAGAGGGGTGCTTGTGGCTTTTTTAGGCGCGAAAATGAAGAATCTTCTATGAGAAGATATATTTTGAAAAATTTTAACTTTGGGTAGGATGAACAGTGCGTGTAAAAAAGATATTTATACCTTTGTTTATCTTGAACTTGTTAGGACTTTGGGCGAAGGGTGTGCATAATTATGAGCTGACGTCTGTGTTGACTCTTCACCTTCTAGTTCCACTGTAGTTCCTGGGAATCTGTGTAGACTCTGCCAGGAGCTTTAAATGAGATGTGATACTTGTAGTGTTAGCGTCGTTGAGATGGCACCTGATCTGACACTTAATCATTACGTCTCTTATCTTGATACTATCACCTTGATTTATTTATTCATATCAGTTGTGATATTTCTCTCGTAATTTGGGAAAAATGGAGAACAGGGGGCAGATTCGATGGAGGCGGCTTTCGAACGTCTTGCGTGTGCTCGATGTTGCCGATGGTTTGCTGCTGCTTGCCGGACCGGTGACCGATCTTTCTGTTCAAGAGGAAATGGTTGATGATGTAAACTACCGGAGTGCCTTTGAGGATCGGATCCGTCGTCGTTTTGAAGATGACAACGATGGTGGTGTTACCAGGTTAGCTGCTCATATGGTGACTCGCTTATTTTCGGCTAAACGGAAAGGAGGTTGCTCGATTGTCTATCGGCCTCGTCCCCGTGTTGTTGCCCCAGCTATTGTTCCGGTTGCTGCTCCGATCGCTGTTCCGACTGCTGTTGTTCTGGTTGCTACTCCGGTTGCTGTTGTTCCGGTTGCTATTTCGGTTGCTGTTGTTGAAGTCGAGGATGAGGGTGCTAACCCTTGGATTGTTGACCCCCGTCCTTTGTCGGAGTATGGTGAGGTTCTTTATACTCCATATGGGGTGTTGGACCAGCTTTCCTAGTTTGTTTCATTTGTAACTAGTACTCTTCTTTTTCTTTCTCTTTTTTTTTTTTTTTGAAGAAACACTGCTGTGTTTCTTTGTGAATAGTTGTTTGAAGTGTCGTTGTTACACTTTAATGATACTTTTTGATGCACTGTCGTGCTTGCTTGTCTTTGATGGTTCATTGGTTTGTGTTTAGATTACAATATATTGCATATGTTTAATTGCCTTTAGTAGGTAGATCGAATAAGAATGGTATTGTGCTCATGTGTGAACGTTTGTCTATAAGGCGTGCGAGTTTTGCCCCTTTTAGACTGTTCATGAGGCGTACAATGTTCACCATACTGTTTTCGCGTAAACCAAAAGAATTGTATGCAATTTGTAATAAACAATGACATGCGTAAGGATAACTTTTGCATTAATAAGGGGCAGGTTTAACAATACAAAGTGTAAAATACATTGCTTGTATAATTGGATTACATATAACACCTGCGCAGCTGCTGCGCGTTCCAGGTGCGAGGAACTAGTGTTCCATCAATTCTTTTCAGAGTGTAAGCGCCTTTTCCCAGAACCTCATTAATGATGTATGGTCCTTCCCATTTTGGCGCTAATTTGCCTGGTTTTTTCGCGTTAGAAGCTTCGTTGTTTGCGCAAAACGAAGTCTCCCGGAACGAATGTACACACACGTACGCGCGCGTTGTAGTATTTTTCAAGCTTGGATTTGTACCTTGCTTCTGTGATGGCGGCATTTTCGCGCCTTTCCTCAAGAAGGTCTAAATCCATTCTTCGTTCCTGTTCGTTGTTTTGTCTTTGCATGGAGAGCATGCGCGGTGACGGGAGACCAATTTCGGCTGGGATTACCGCCTCTGATCCATAGACAAGACTGAATGGGGTTTCCCTAGTGCTAGTCTTTGGCATGGTACGATGTGCCCATAGGATACTGGGAGGTTCATCAACCCATCCTCTGCGTGCTGTCCCGAGTCGCGCTTTTATACCATCGACAATCTGTTTGTTGACACTTTCAACTTGGCCGTTTTCTTGTGGGTGCGCCACAGAGGCAAAATTGTGCTCGATCCTCATTTCTTTGAACCATTTCTGAAGATCTTCCGAGGCAAAGTTGGTGCCGTTGTCGGAGATAATGCGCAATGGTAATCCAAACCTGCAAATAATATGTTCCCATATGAATTTGCGGATTACCATTGCTGTGGTTGAAGCTAATGCCTTAGCTTCGACCCACTTTGTGAAGTAATCTACCGCTACAATTATGAATTTTACTACGCCCGGTGCATCGGGGAATGGACCAACAAGATCAATGCCCCATTGCTGAAAGGGCCAGGCGGACGTAACCGGAACGAGTGGATACTTTGGGCGAAGCGTTTTTGGCGCGTGGCGCTGGCAAGCTGCGCATTTTTGTAGTAATTCAACTGCATCCACGTGCATTCCCGGCCAGTAATAGCCTGCGTTCATTATTTTGGCGACTACCATGCGCGGTCCGGCGTGTATCCCACACAACCCTTCATGGATTTCCCTAACTAAGTACTGTGCGTCTGTTTTATCAACGCAGCACAGGAGTGGTCCCATGAACGATTTCCGGTACAGAATCCCCTCTGCCATTTCGTAGTTTATTGCCTTATTCTGGATTTTTCGGGCTTCTGCCTTCCCTTCCGGAAGTTTTCCATGTTGTAGGTACAGAATGATCGGAGACATCCAGGATGGATTGCCGATCTCTATGACGTTTACTTGTTTGAGAGGGACGGAAGGATTGGACAATACCTCGATGCGCACTTCTTTTGCTAGGTGTCTGAAGCTGGTGGCGGCCAACTTGCTTAATGCATCTGCGTGCTTGTTTTTGCTTTTGTTTATGTGATTGACCTTGAAGGTTTGGAATTGGCTGATTAACATCCGCGCTTGTTCCAGATATAACGCCATAGCTTCGGCCTTTGCATCGTAATGCCCGTTAACTTGCTCGGCCACCAGTTTCGAATCAATGTTAGCTACGAGGTTTCTTGCCCGCATTTTTAGTGCTAAACGAAGTCCTGCTAGAAAGGCTTCATATTCCGCTTCGTTCTCCGTGCTTCGGAAGTCTAGGCGTATTGCGTATGTAAGTTCATGATCATCTGGGCTGACCAATCGGAGACCTGCGCCTGCCCCGTCATCGTTAGAAGCTCCATCTATGTGCAGAGTCCAAACCCTATCGTCGAAAACGGGAGTAGGGTTCTGGATTGCTTCGCATTCTTGGACTTTGTCGATGGGAACTTCTGTAGCAAAATCTGCTAAAACTTGCCCCTTGACTGCTGGTCGTGGTCTGTACAGGATGTTGTATCCTCCTAGTTCAATAGCCCACTTAGCTAATCTTCCCGCAACGTCGGGTTTGGATAGGATTTGCCCTAAGTGGTAATTAGTGAGAACTGTGATGACATGACCAGAGAAATACCGACGTAAGCGCCGTGATGCATGTACTAGTGCTAGGACTAGTTTCTCTATCATTGAGTAGCGCGTCTCTGGGCCAGTGAGCATCTTGCTTATATAGTAAATTGGGGTTTGAATGTTTTCTCGTTCCACCATTAATACTGCCCCTACCGCTACTTCCGCAGCAGATAAATATAAGATCAGCGGTTCTTTTTCTCGGGGCGCTGTTAGCATTGGTAACTGAATTAAACATTCCTTCATTTGTTTGAAGGCCGCTTCTGCTTTGGGTGTCCACTGGAAGTGGGTTTTCTTGGCGCAGTTCCGTAGTGTGCTGATGAACGGGTAAGATTTTGCAGCATGATTTGCCAAGAATCTGTTCAAGGCTGCTAATCACCCTGCGAGTCTTTGTATCTCTTTTATTGTTGCAGGTGACGGCATCATCTGGATAACTTGTACTTTCTCTGGATTTACTTTAAAACCATCTCTTGTTACTATAAAGCCCAGAAATTTCCCTTCCTCCATCCCGAAGGAGCATTTCGTTGGGTTGAGCTTTAAATTTACGTTGCGCAAAGAATCGAACGTGCGCTGGATATTTACAAGCATGGTGTCTTCCTCATGGCTCATGATGACAAGGTCATCCATGTATACCTCAACTGTTTTGCCAATGTCTTCCCCGAAGACTGTATCCATTAAGCGCTGGTAAGTAGCTCCTGCGTTGCGGAGACCAAAGGGCATTTTTGTGTAAAAGAATATGCCCTTGTTCATCCGGAAGGCAGTTTTGTCCTCATCCTCCTCTTTCATTTGGACCTGGTGATAGCCCTTATAGCAGTCGAGGAAGCACTTCCATCGAAATGACGCCAGGGAGTCAACTTTTTTATCTATCTCAGGAAGGGCATAGCAATCTTTCGGGCAGGCTTTATTTAAGTCTTTGAAGTCTACGCACATTCGCCATCCGCCACTGTGTTTTTGGACCATCACCAGATTAGCAACCCAGGTGTGGTACTTGACTTCGCGCAAGATTCCAGCGTTAAGTAACTCTGTTACTTGTTCGTACATAGCTTCTGCTTTCTCAGCGCTGAGACTGCGTCGTCCCTGCGCGATAGGTTCTGCAGCGGGTCGGATGTTTAGACAATGTTGCGATACGTCTCGTGGAACCCCGGTCATATCCGCTGCACACCAGGCGAATATATCTTTGTTGTTGGTTAATAATTCTTTTAACTCTATGCGTATCGTTGGTGAAATGGCATGCCCTAGTAAGATAGTTTGTTCCGGATATTCTTCGTTTAAGACCCATTTCTCCGGCTCGTTTGATGCTGAGGGCTTTGCCACTTTTGCTGGTGGTTCGTCGTCGACGTACATGACCTCTTTGCTTGAGTATAAAATTGCGACACCAGTTTCTGTTGGAAACCCGCATGCAGCGTGTGGAATAGAAGTGATCATGCTGAATTCTCTTTGTGGTCTTCTTCCGAGCAAGACATCGTGGCGTGATGTTGCTGGCATAACCATAAAGTTTACTGTGACTGTGCGTGAATGCTCGCCATCAGAGAGAGTCACAGGGAACGCTATTTGCCCTAATGGGAACACAGCTTCGTTGCAAAATCCGGTGAGAGGGAAATCAACCGGCTCTAAACGTGCTTTGTCCTCTGGATCGAGTTTTCTGAAGCACTGCTCGTATATGATATCCATCGAGCTCCCTGGATCTATGAACATATAGTCTGTTCGGTAATGGCCGAAGATACCAGTAATAATTACTGGTCGTTCTTCCTGAGGGCCTCCAGGGACGACAGGGAACACAACTTGCTGTTCCCTCCAATGCTGATCATGGTGTCGTTTATTTGGCCTTCGTGAAGGACCTCCTTGTACCATGTGTACTTGTTTTGGACTGGCTGTCTGACCGTTGGTACCTTCTGATTTTTGGATTATTTTGGTACGGCTGTTAGATTGGATGCCACATTGACCAGGTGTCAGTGGGTCCAATACTACAGTGTCAATTTCACTCTGGACCTTACCCTTTCAATCACTATCTTCATTTATTTTATTTATTTACTTTGAGGATGTGCTTCTGTAAATAGGAATTTGCTAGGCGTGGAGTGCAGTATCTATGCAACAAGTTTGATGGAAATATGATCTCTGGCAACACACAGGTTGTACTCTTAGCTCTTTTTAGCTTCACCATAGTTGTATTTTGATTTTTGTATCTTATGTTGAATCAAGTCATCGTAATTACACCTGAACTTATGATTGGACATAGGCTCAAATTAAGCTTGCTGGCAAGTCCGTTGGTGGTTCTCTGTCATCTGGAGTATTGATCGCCCTTGAGGTCTTCCAACTTGTAAATATTGTTTTTATTTATTTATAATATGCATGTGGGCTTGTGGTTGCACAGAGCTTAAAAGTATAAAATAAATTAATACATTAAGTTTTACGTAAAGGTTTTATATGTTTTTGTCTTTCAGGGCGTCAAGGAAATTCCTGACATTTTGGATTCAGGGGATGTTAACATTTTGCCAGCAACTGGTACTTGAATCTTCCTCACAATCTTTCCCTACAACTTTGTTCTGATTATTTAAAACCTTAACTATTGCAGGCAATTGGAACAAATCAACAAATCACTTGGTGTAGGCAACCGTCAAATATGTTAAGAATTTAGGGTTTTATGCGAACCAGATGTGCGTTTACATGTTTTTAAATCTGATTTGCTTTTTCGCTCAAGGATGAGGTTATGATATTTGTTAAAAATTGAAGTAATGTTTTTGTATTTTGATACAGATTTATTATAGCATCAATTGTTTCATCATGATCGTGTAGCAGAAACGGTCAATAAGAGGCAAAGAGTAAGTACCTGGAATTAGATTTTTCTTTTGTTTAATTGTTTTTGGTTCGTACTTCGCCTTTTAGTTACAACCTGTTACATCCATTTAATCTTACATCCATTTTATTATAATTTCTTTTCGTGGTTTTTATATTAAAAAAGAGATTTTAGTTATTTTAATTGAATTTGTTGCTATATATGTTCTGAGATTTCATTACACACTCTTATCACATAGACAAAATGAGAATGGTGAGAGAGAGAACGAGAATTAGAAAGAGAAAGAAGCTGACAAAGAGAGAGGCCGAAGAAGAGAATGGGAGGGAGTAATCAGGGATATCATGTTTTTTTGTGATGTCCATCATGTAGGAAGGTAAATTTTAAGTGTATTTTTTTCAAAATTACAACAAGTTAGTTCTTTCCAAAGATTTTCATTAGATGCTTTAACAGATTGAAACGTTGACCAAGATTCAATCTTGACTTTCTTACGGTGTGAGCGGAGCAATTATAATCGTTCTAGGCGTTAATACAGTGTTACATGGGCAATCCAAAGACAATTATTTGATGATTAACGATGTTTCAAGACTTGAATCAGCAACCGAAAACACCCCTTTGCTCTAAAAATGAATGGGTCAATAGTTTGGTCACACTATCTATTTCTTCAGTCTGTCTTACAAGGCTCACATAAATGGCATCAAGAAGCTAAGAAGGCGCTGCCACACTTCTACCAAAGAGGTAATCCTTTCCTGGTTAATTTTTTTATGTGTGAATTAACATTGGATCAGCAAATTGGGGTTCAGGTTACAAATTGAGAGTGATACTTGAACATTTGTATTTTTTGAAAGTTTAAGGTTCTCAAGTTAAAAAATTCTTTTTGGTGATTGAGGCTTCATCCGAAAACTGAAGTCAAGTAGATGATAACTGGAGGTGGCAAGACGAGATTGGTTGGGTAATGTGTTAAAAAGATCCAGGTTGAAATGTACTACTTTTACATTCATAAGTCGTGTAACTTAACTTTGGCTTCTAAACCTGAATATAGTAACATAAGTCATCAGATTCAACAAACTGGCAATCCAACTCAACTCCTCTACAAAGGATATAGAATATAGAACTAACAAAAGTAGTGACGGAATCTCTATTGCAACACTGAATCTTGTGCTATATCTTTACGCCAAACCGTAAAGGGAATTCGATCTGACATAGCCGATGTTGCAAGTGCAGATGAATATGAATATAAAGATCTTGTTGATTGTTCCATCTCTAAGAATTAGGGAATTCACTTTTACTCAAAGAAGAGTCAGGTTTTGTGAGTTTATTATTTACTTTTTAGTAAAACATTTAAAAAGAAAATGCAGGTAAGTAGAAACTTTTAATCATCTTTCGAGTGTGTAAATGTGTACGTGTTTTAGGTTTCCGCTATGGACCGGGTCAGAATGTGCCATAAGTAGTTAATTTGAATTAATGTCATAGTAAGGTTAGAATGTTCATTTAGGTTTGTAATGTTGTATTCAATTGAAGATTGATCAGTACATGTACATCTATGGTGTATAAGTTGTTTTATTTTAGCCTAGGTTAGAAACAAACATATCAAGTGATCTTGAACTTATTGCTTTTACTCCTCACATGTGGCCTGTAAAATTATGGACGTTTCAAAAAACACATCTAAGCTTTTCAGGTCTACTTGATGATCTGACCAAATAATTAGTTATTAGAAAGGCTAAACAAGTGAACTGAACATTTTTATGCTAAAATGACTGGTTGCATTTTGAAGATCAATTTTTTACATGTTTTGACCCGTTAGTAATCAAGTGTGTTGACTACCCTTTGACATATTTCTTTTGCTACAGGGTGTCCACTGATAAATAGAGTTTGGTAAGGGCTCATGGGACTGTTGTTGGGCTTCCCATGGGGGATGACACGACTAACAGTGAAGTTTGCTGTTCAACGGTGATTTTGCTTCCCTTCCTTTCATTCTAATTGCTCTTTTTTTAAATCCCTATTTAAGTTAATATTAGAAGGAGCTTATATACTTTCCTTTGTTACTTAATTATAACAAGTGCTTATTTTTATAATCACAGGAGGTGTTGGTAAATGGAGTTGGAGCAACGAGACGAGCAGTAATTTGTCAACTAAATCTAACAGAGAAGAGGTGCGTTTCAAAGGATGCAATTTCTAATAGCCGTATGTAATTATAACAAGTCCTTTAGGAAATTTCGTCCCTTTAGGCATGCACCCCTTACACCCTAAGGACTTTGCTATGTAAGAAAAAAAACTTACAATTGTTTATTTATTTAAATTTGTGCTATGATGTATTCAATTAGTTTGTTGGTTGTTAACTTTGACAGCCTATAGACCGATCTGTGGCGAACGGGCATGGTCATGTCACGGGTAAAAAAACAAACCCGACAAGCCGAAGACATAATGTCCAAGTTACATTGCGTAGCACGTGAAAAGAACGACCAAAGTGCATTAATCTGGACCAAAAATCAAGCCAATTCTATTACGTCCAAGTCATATTTAGTATTCATGTATTTCAATTAAATGTAATTTTATATTTACGTTAGTACTGGAATGATTTTTTCATTAAAACATTTATGTTCACTGTTAGATAATATATTTTTTGTGAAGCCACCCGTGTAACACATGGGTACTTAGACTAGTATATATATATACCAAGTTTGTTAAATAGGGATGGGATATATGAAAAAATTAAAAAAAAACAAAAAACAAAAGCAAATTACAAGTTTTGTCCTTTATGTTAACATTCTTATTCAGACAATGTCCTTTAGCGCAAAAGTTAATGAGACTACAAAATAACAAAAGATTTACCCGAACCACTGTTGGAATGTGCGTTGACCCTATTTGACCATCGTCGAAGTTTGACTAATCGGATCAAGTAAATATCAGAGTTAGTAATCACCATTGTCAGAGTTGGTTACCATCAGCATCGTCGCTAGATATGTTGTTAACCTCTAGTAGACACATCCGTTATGGTTCAGATCCACCAAAAATCTGTTGTTAACCATCGTCTTCATCGATGATTGCCAGAGATAGGACCAACACCACCAATAACCATGGTTGCCACTAGTCAACGCCAAAAATACGACCAACACCACCACCAATAACCTAATCATCCATCGCCTCTACCATTGCGGTCAATGACCTTCATCACCGTAAGCAACCACCACCCGCCACAAACCACCATCCCCAATAAATCAACGACCCTGTTTCAGATTGTGTTAGAGAGAGAGAAAAGATAGATTGAAGAGAGTAAGGGAGTTTCAGATTAGAGAGTGAGAGAGAGAGAGAGTTTATAAGCACGTTGAAGCTTGTGCAGAGAACCAACATGGTTTTGTCCCTTTTTCCTTTCCTTTGACACATTTGGCTCCCTAGTGACAGAAGCTATCCAATTCCTGACCAGGGTCCAACTGGTCATCCACATCAATTGTTCATCCCAGGGGGGGCAGGGTTTTGTCTTTAGTAGATTAGGGTTTGCAATTCAGAAAGGGGTGGCAGCGCAGCTTTTTGCCCGTCTACCTTCTGTTTTGATGTAACTTGACAAGTATGAATAAAAGAATTTAACCCATGACTACAAAAAAATAGTCCCTAAATAAACTTTCTTTACACAATAGCCCTTTGGAAGGTGAAATGACAAGAATGCCCTCATGTGCAAGGCACATAACCATACTAACCAAAAAATCTAACTAGGATAGGGCTAAAGTACATTACGTACACGATTTTGAATCATTAAGTACATAACTCGTCAACTATTGCGCCAAAGGACACCGCCTGAAAAAGATTGTTAACATAAAGGACAAAACTTGTAATTTACTCAAAAAAACAATTAAAGAGATACCAATTAATAAAATTCTTATTTGAGGCTTTGAGCTCAATGTAATGCTTCGTATTTTCATACTTACTATTTAAAGAGAGCTTGTATTCGTATTTCGTTTCAATCCTTGTAATCTCGAGACATTGATCATAATGGAAGTTACATTTATTCATACTTGTTTATTTGCACACACATGATACATAATCAATCATCAAATACGCTTTTTTATTTAAAACCAAGCCATACAACGAGATTATATTCTCTTTGTAATAAGATTCATACATGTTAATATCATTCACATGCTTATATACACCCTAAATACCCAAAAATGTGCTTAAATATCGAGTTTTAGCTAAAACAGGCCATAAAATCAACTTCAAGGACCAAATTGCGGATTGCTGAAATTGCCCCCAGTTGTGCCACGCAGAGGAGGCAGTGCTCCCTCCCGCGATGCGCGGGAGAGACACTTTTACAATAGATCACGCCAAGCTCGCGGATTGGACCCCTTCTCCACATATTTTCACCTCCGATCACCTTCCAACCTTCTTTAAACCAAAACCAAAACCCTAATCGCCCACTATAAAACCAACCTTCCTCCAACTCCTAATCCTTTTACCACTCCAAATATACTCTCAAACACTTAATAATTCTTAAGAATCTTTGTAACTTTGAGCAGAAAGTTCTAAGTGTTCAAGTGAGTTTTCAACTCACTTCCTTCTTCATTTCTTCTTGTTTTCTTCTTCCATTCCAGTTGGACAACCTCTAGGGATGTTACCCAATGTTCACCAAGGTAAACAAAGGTGGTACATCACCAGGTCTAAAGTGAGTTTTAAATTATGTTTTTATTAAACATTCAACTTATACAACTTATGCTTATATTTCTTGGATGAACTTGTACCAAACCTTATCCCCAACTAATCTACATGTTGTGGGATTGAGTTTAAGGTCTTTTTTCAAAAAAGTATGAGGTTCAAACACCTCCTTACTTTATGTTTCAAAGACCCCAAGTGGTCTCTATGTGAGTAAAAACCAAACCAAGACTTCAACCTTCAATGTTAAAGGATTTGTGTTATGGTTAAAGGTGTGAACAATGGTGTCACACCCCAACCGATGGCGGAATCATCGGGGCGTGGCACTGAGCGAAACAGATTGTCCAGAAGTTTCCATAACAACTATCATTACCATTCAATTTAAATGATACGTCCCATACGTATCTTAAATAGTCAAACAAGTTATTACAGATAACATCAAACAAATATTCTGTTCCGACAACTCAGATTTAAACATAACAATTTATTCGTTGGTTTCTAGGACTCCAGTTCCTAGCTTCAAGTTCATCACAGCACAAAGAGCATAAAAGCAACCTAAGCACCTGTCACATACGTTAAAATAAAGTCAATACATAAAATGTAAAGGTGAGCATACAAGTTTGATAATAGCATATAGAGTTCGAATTCGTTTACGCATAACCAGCACGTACACATAGTGAAATGAAGCACGTTAGTTATCGACATAGATCCATCGATACCAATGACTGCGGGTTGACTGCCCGAGGCAGTTCGCAATACATGATTACCACCGTAATCCATGCCAGTAAAAGATCCTTAACAACCCCCGTGTGAACGGGTGCTGAGTCCAAACTATAGTACTATCGTTGCTAAGGCAGGTAGACAGCATTCCATGTGTAAACATAACAAACAAGCATTCATAAGCCACGTATAACATGTGTAAATGGTTTAGCGTTAAAATAGCTTGAGTAGTGTGATAGTTGTAGTTTGAATATTCGTAACGTATGTAACACCCAAAAGTGCTAAAAGCAAAAAGGGTTCGAGTATACTCACAGCGATTATGGATTGAAGGGAGCGCTTTTCAGCGAGTACAGTTAGCTTGAATAGATTCGATAGCGTAAAGGTAAGTGGCATGGAAAACAGTACAAAGTGAGAGCGGGTAGGATAGTTGATCGTGCGGATTAACTATCCGTGCGAGTGGTAATCCGTGCGAGTAACTATCCGTGCGGATGGTATTCCGTGCGGGTGGTAATCCATCCGGATTAGTCACTCGTGCGGATTGTAGTTCGTGCGGACAAGTAGTCCGTGCGGACAAGTAGTCCATGCGGACAAGTAGTCCGTGTGGATTACTATTCGAGTGGATTGTTTCTTCCTAAGTTAAGGATGTGTTTGTGTATGATGGCTTGTGCTTTGGAGTTTTCGTTGTAGCATTTAGAAAACATCTAAGTTTCTCTATCCTTCAAGCCGGTCGCGCGAACAACACTCCGTCCGGATGGTAATCCGTGCGGACACAACCTTAAAGGTGAGTCACTTGATGAAGTCCGTCCGGATGGTAATCCGTGCGGACGATGGTAATCCGTCCGGACAGTCTGTTCGCGCGGACAAAGACAATCCGTCCAGATAGTCTGTCCGTGCGGACAACTTGGCCGTGCGGATGAACATTGTTTGAATTTTATTCAAGGTCTTAGTATCTCATGATCCGAAGAGTAATCCATTCAGAGGTCGTCCGTCCAGATTGTCCATTCGTCGATACTCAAACCTTGCTTTTGAAGGTGGATCCCAAGCGTAGTTCGTCCGGGTGACAACCCGTCCGGATCGTCTGTCCGTGCGGATAGCTTGTCCGTGCGGACAGTCTCTCGTCTGGTTGTTCCATTCGCCTACTCTTGGTTTCTGTTGTCGTTTATCGAGACGTTCTGATTACGTGGCAACCACTTGGAATCGTATTCTTACTCGCATGACTAAGCCGGCCAGGAACCACCCTGACTCGACTTGTCAGCGACTCAGAACGGTCGTTCCGGTTCATCTCGTAATCAGGTGTCTCGCGGGTAGGATTCCAGATCTAGGACTAGTGCATCACTATTATCGAGTAGAGACTAGAACCGATCAGATTCGTACCGATCTTAAGGGTAAAAGAAGGAGAGAACTTAGGTTTATTTCTTTCAACTCTTTTATCCTTAGAAAAGTTTAGATTTAGGTGAAATTGTTGTGTAATCTTGTGGAAATCGTTTAGATCTGAGTTATTCTTGGTGGAACGAGGTCAAGCTTGAAGTTCATGAGAACTTCATGATGACGTCACCCGAGAATACCTCAAATCTTGATGATTTCATGGTTAAAAGTTGAGATTTGAAAGATGGAAAGGTGTAGAATTGTGTAGTGATCAAGAATGTACAAGAATTAGTGCAAGATCTTACCTGGATTGAGAGAAATCTGAGAAAAAGTGAAGAATGCGTGCGGTTCGGACGTCAGTTACCAAAAGTGGAAAATTTGGAGAGTGACCCGTGTATTTATAGGATGCCAAAAAGGGAAAAGGGTAATCCGTGCGGATGGCACGTTACCCGGATTGGGTTATCCGTCCGGATTGGTCATCCGTTCGGATTGGCAATCCGTGCGGATTGGCAATCCGTGCGGATTGGCAATCCGTGCGGATTGACCATCCGTTCGGATGTCGCCTGATTTGGTGCGTTCGGTGCGATGACGCTTCGGTTTCGATTGCGAGCGATTCGATAGGGTTTCCTAGTCAAATTACTTTCAGTCCCAACTACTTCGTATATGGTTCGACTCGAAATTCGGGTTCGGGTTCGTTTACCTTCGAGTTCGATTGAGTTCGCTTGATTATCACAACAACTCATAAATAAACATGCACAGGTAACACGTAAGGCACACACACACGTATAATGACGAGTAAAATACATAGGTCGAGTTACGATTTGATGTCGATTCGACTAGTATAGCTTGATTAACTTTATCGCATTGTTACTTCCTGTCATTCACAGTCGTAGGTCGATTGAAATATGGTCAGCATGATTCGATTATTGCAATGAACGACACTTACTCCACATAATATAAATGAAATAAAAACATTTCTACGAGTCAAGTTGCGCGAAATCGGTCGTTGACTTTGATCTCGACTTTGACTTTCACTTGTGAAAACACGGGGTGTTACAAATGGGACTTAGGTTCTACAATTATGATTCCATCTACCTCATTTGATTACTTAGAGAATTAGTTAGTTCACTCCCTAAGTCACCAAACAACTTTCAAGTGAATAAACTATACCAAGTCTTCAAACACTATCCATGTTTGAAATACACTCGTCTAGTTTATATCACTTGGTTGTCTTGGTGAATTAGAAGATTTATTTTCTTGTTCTTAGATTCATGATCATCCGAAATCATCCTTGTGATGATTTTGTGCATTCGTAAACTCACAAGGTTAAGGGATTTTAATCCAACCTTTACATGACTAACCTAACATTAGACTATTAACTAAATATATATGTATATATATTATTATTCAAACTGAACCATAATATCAACCAAATCATGGTTGAATGTTATGAGTTATGGTAGATGTCATTCTTGTTCTTGATTCCTCAAATTGGATTCTAATGGGTGAATTGGTACCCATAAAATCACACTAAAACATAGTGTCCAAATTGAGTGTTTAGACAAGATATAATTTTCTTGTATACATACTTTCTAGTAATTAAAATTCTAAATCCAAATCCATCAACAATCCCATGAACTTACACACTTTTGTTTCCCCATTGTAGGATGACTTCGATGTCCTAATCTAATCTTCAAGACTCTCCAACTCATATTTGTAGAAGCTTTGCAAACCGTGAGTTACTCGAATCCCCTTTTCGCTTTAATCACTTTTTGGGGTGTAACATGTATAAAATAATCAAACACACTCATGCACACAATTAAACTTGTGAAATCACTCAATCCATCAAACATGCCATTTGTTATGCTTAGGTTATCCATGCTAGTATTCATTCATCTAACTACTTGTCATTAACTTTGCTAACCTACCTTAACATGTATAGCGCTATAGGGTAGCACACTATCCATTTTCGTTGTCTATGTTATGTATTCAATCATAAAAAGTCTTGTTCACTTGTTGACAAGATTACGTTTGTGGAATCTTTGATTTGTCACTTAGGTTGTGTATGCTAGTATGTAATTTAACTTGGTATACGAATTGCCATGTTGGATTCGAGAACCTTTTTGTTATATGTTATGTAAAACCAAACTTGTATGTTTGCCAACATTTTGTGTTGAAAAATACTTAGGGTGGATTAGAAACGCATTTAATATTTATGTTTTGTATTCCTTTTATTTGATTATGTTATGAACAACTTATTGTAATTTCCTTTCAAACGTTGTACCCTTGAATTATAAATGAAATGAAATATTGTTGTCTTAATTATTATCACCAACAGTACGTTATGAAGTCTTGAACAATCTCGTTTCGTCTCGCTCCGATGTTTCCGCAATCGGTTGGGGTTTTACACTCAAGTCAATGGTTTTTAAATTCACTGTGTATTGCTCATATTCGCAAAAGATTCATTAAACGGGTCGACTGATGTCCAAATTATGGTCTAACAAAAAACTAACCTAATCTAGACTCCCTAGTTTTAAATTTATAAACTAAGACTCTCTAAATGCTAGACCACTGACAGACAAGTGTACCTATCATACGTAGTAAAGCCTAATGAAGTCCGAGTATCGAACCCACGAGACACTAGCGACGCTAACTAGACTCTGACTCAACTAATTACATAACTGGTTTATTTGACTTGATTGGATTTTTGGGTTTTAACTAATTAAACTAAAGCAATTAACTAAGATGAACTATACTACCTAGACGCAGGCTGAAGGCTACTAAGGTGAAATCAAGGATGAGAAAGTGCTACCCAGGTTTGGAATCCTATTCGTGACTATCGGTTTTCTCTCGGCAATGGTAACTATGATGGAACCAAGTTCTAATAATACGACACTCTAAGACTAAAGATAAGTTGAATCTCCTCCCGCTCTCATCAACTTCTCCTAAGGTCCTAAAGGTCAAATAAAGCTCACTGGTATGGGTTAGATCACCTCCCTGTCTCTCCAACAATACTAAAGTACCCAAAGATTAAATCTCCTCTCGGTCTCACTAATCACAATACACCCTAGAGTGCACGGGGTAACCTAAAAACACTTGACAAGACTTAGGAAAACAAATAATACTAGGGAACTTAGACCAGATCTCCTCCCGGTCTCACTGCACCTAAATACCTAGCACCAAAGACAATCCCAACTATCTATCTCCTCTCGGTCTCAAGAATAGGTAGACACTAAACTCCTCTAAATTATCAAACAACGTTCCTATGGAATACGTGCACCATAAACCATAAACTAGTTACAAACACAAAGTAGGTAACCTAACATGCATCTATACATGAAAGACATTCACAAAGACACATGAGGAACGATTGGACGATAATAAATTAGAATAAAGCACGCACACACATCTAGCCAATTATTATTAGGTCTTTTACTTTAATATTTAACCATCAATAAATTACCAAAAACTGAGAAATTACCAATTATCAATAAATATTCATCACAAACCCGGGTAGAAAACAAATTAGTCAAGAATCATAGTTAAGAACGCGAAACAAGTCTCATACGATAAGCAAAGCATAACATCAAATCTGAAAACACAATGTCTTAACAAAATCAAAAGCTAACAAATTGCAAATCGAACTCGAATCTTGATCCGTCAACTTGAAACTTGGTCCAATCTTCTTTTCACCTCCCAGATCGTCCCCTTCGTAGTCTCTTTTTCAAAACCTGCTGCCGTCGAACTCTAAAAAATAATTGCCGTCCCCCTCAAAAAAATTAATTCCCCTCTAATGTATGTCCATCACATGGAATAAATAATTGTTCAAGGCCCATTCACGGCCAAAAAGCCTGTCATAGCCCAAGAAGAGAAAATCTCCTATAATAATAAATTAATAATATCACCACCTCCTCATCGAATTTAATATATTCTCTTTTTTTCTTTTCCTATTGTTCGTTGCCTTCTGTTGTGTATCCAAAGTGAATTATGGTCCAATGCCTTTTACACTTTGCATGCATCTTTCTGCCGTCAAAGACAAATACAGCAAGTTTTTGGGCTCAATATATATGAGTAAGCTTCATAAACTTTCATGAATTATTTAATTTATATACATTAAATGATCATTAAATTAAATTGCTTGAACATCACGATGCATTCTCTTTTTTTTCTAATTCTTGAATTGTTTTTTTTTTCATTTTTTATTTAATGTTCATAACAATTTGAATTTATAAATTACATGATGTTGGACAGTTAACTAGTAACATATCTTTCTTTTATTTTTCTTAAGTTTAATCGAATCGTTTTAGCTTGTTTTCATTTAAAATAATCAAACTTTAGACATGAACAAGTTATGGGTAGAATTTGATAAAAACGGTCACAAAGCTACTCAAAAGTATAGGAATATTTATATAAAAATAAGTATATTTTAGACCACATCATCGACCAAAAATACGACAAGAACACGACATGATCTAAGTGTATTCGACAACACACATATATAATGGTCATTTCGAGTTCACGTATTCAACCCTCCAATCTTTTAATACTTGACAACCCTAAGTTTAAAAAGACAACTAAGGGTTTGTATATTCTAGATGTCTCAAACAACCAAAACACATGTGAATATATTGGCACAATCAACAGACTTAACCTTAATGGGCTTAAGCCTAAATTGTGACCCTAAATTACATACTATATTTATTACATGCCCATAGTTTGAAGGGAAGAAGATGAACATTCAAACTAGAACGAAAATCAATAAAAGGTGATGTCGACAAATCCTTTGTGAAGATGTCAACATGCTAGGAAGAGGATTGAATATGAAAAAAAGGAAGCTTGTCCGTCGTCAATTCTTCACAAACAAAATGAATATCAAACTCAATATGTTTGGTGTGATGAAATCCAAGGGGATTAGTAGATGGATAGGTGCCACTGACATTGTCATAACAAATAACTTAGGAGCAAGAGATAATATCATGACGATTAGAAGACCAATATAATAGGTTATCACACAAGGACACTATAGCCACAAGTGGATTGACGAGTATTCAGACAACCTCCCCGATCAGCATCTTAATAAGCAATGAGATCATACATGGATGACATATACAATTAAAGCTCATGATCTAAGGTGCCACTAATCAAACCAAGATCAATACACTTGAGACCATCAAAGTGTGGTTCTCGAGGATCATGTGTATATAGACAAACTTGTTGAACTTCATACAAGAAGTATATTTGAGTGAACATTAAGTACCATATGGCACCAACAAGACTACGATGCGATATAACAAAGGGGTCTTTAACTAGGGGTGTAAGACCAACTTCAGCATAATCTTAGCATAAAACTTTTCGAGCATACTAAGTCTAAGAAAATAAAATAAAAGAAAATTAAAATAATTATCAAAATTACATATTTTATCATTTAATAGTTTGGGCAAAATAGTAATTTTGTAACACGTTAACATATTTTTAGAAGCACTTATTGGAAATAACGAAATATGTGACAAACCATAAACATAAAGAATGATTATTGCAATTAATAAATATCAAGTATGAAAGATAGTGGAAATAAGGAAATATGTGACAAAGCATAAACATAAAGAATGATCATTGCAACTAATGAAAATCAACTACGAAAGATACAAGTTGGTATATACCTAAATGACAAAAGGTGCAAGTTGATATATACCTAATATGTTCTTGGAATTTCGTTGTAGTAATTTTTTCTGTTTTCCCCCTCCTAAATAGATTCGTTTAAGTTTCGAGTTGAATCTGTAAATATCTTTAACTACATGGGTCGTGTTAGTGTTAGCCTGCTAGGATCACAAGTTGACCCCATTAACCCATTTAATGTTATTTTTTTTTTAAATGTACTTGATATAGTAGCTTAAAGTATTTGTAGGATTTTTATGCTAATAGTCATTATTTAAAAATAAATTGGCCGAGATTATAAATATTTGTTTAAAACAAAAAATAATATGTAAAAACAAGATTAAATATATTTTTTTCTTGGATTAAATAGGATAATAGGTTATGTTTGTGTCAACCTGCAAATACACATGTCAATGTCAGGTTCATGTGTTTGACATGAATTTTGAATTTGGTAGTGTGTGTCAACCCACGTATGCATATGCCGGGTTCATGTTTATGTGTGTTAGACTGTTACATGCTTTTCGGGTCCGTGTCAAAACACACCAACATGATAATTAGCAGCCCTAGATTAACAGAATACTTGGGTTATAACCACTTCCATTTGCCTTTAAGAATCCTCCATGTGCATGTCGAAGGAGTTCTTCATTCAATACTTAACGATGCTTAAAGTCCCTCTAAGAATAAGGGTATAGGGAGTGGTAGCGGTAAACACTAGTTTACCGAATTGGTGACCAATGCCAACCTGTTTACCGATCAACATTTACCGAAATGGAGGGGAAATTCGGTGAAGGTTCACCAACGCGGTGAAGGGAGGGAAGGGGAGAGAGAGAGGGGGTGTGTGGTGCGGTCTATGTCGTCTCAACCAATCACACATTTTTCCCTTTTTTTAAATAGTTTACCTATTCCAAAGTGTCTAACCACCACCAACGTTTTTTAGTAATATGTAAACAAAATAAGTAAAATAACGGGACACTGTTTGATTGAGTGATTTGAAAGTTTACATATTTAAAGTGTCTAACCACTCCCTACACCCTAAGGCAAGCGATCTCCAACAATGCTTGGTATGTAGTTAGCTTTATCATTTTCATGCAAAGGTGAGTGGTTCCGCCGGAGAATTCAGTATACTTTGGAATGAATCCTTTTATATTTAAAAAAAATACTTATAATGCATTTTTTACTATAAATTATCCTTTTTTCACTTGAGTCCCATCATTTCTTGATTGATCCAATATATCTAAAAAGTGCATCACATATATCATGCAAGATGTAACATGTGTTTATGTAATCATCCTTTCACCACTTGTTCTTCGTCTTGATTATCTCCAAAGATCTATGTAACACGGGGACTCCATTTATGTGACCGTACCCGTCTCGGGTACTTGTCGGGGACGGAAACACCATGGGTACTCGTCGGGGACGTTTCCTAAACGTTTCCAATGTCGGGGACGTATCTGGTAGAAGTATCCAGCCCGTTTCCATTTATTTTTAGGGTTTTTACCCTTTCAAATTCAACAACCGGCCATTAAATAAATAGACCTATCATATTCGGCTTCTCTAATCTCTAAACTCTCAAGTTTCATCATCTCTAATTCTCTATCGATTGCCGATCTCTCACTAGATGAACCGGAATTTGAAAATGATTTGATTATTGATAATTAATTACCTTTGGAAGATGTAGTATTTTTGGAATTTGGTTAATGTATTTTTATTATTTTTTATTTTTTATTGCCGTACCCGTATCTTGGAATTTTGAGTTTTGTCGTTCCTCGTTCCCGTATCGTCCCCATACCCCGATCCCGTACCCGTTCCAGTGCTACTTAGCCAAAGATCATCCACCATAAGTTCTAGCTTAGGAATGATAAGAACATAAATAGGAAGAATTTAAATTTGTAATGGATTTGTGACAAATCATACAAAAAAAATTGAACATACCAACACAAGTGGCCACTGCCCCCGTCATCGCCCCCTATGATTGCCACCTTCTGGCCACCACCTTCGCCATCATCACCCCTTGCCCACTAGCCACCACCTTCGCCAATGTCACCCCTCAACATCCGCCACTAGGCATCATGGGTGGGGGACACACGATGAATGGACTATATAAAATATCGATTTACATCAAATTCGTTCTATATGAATTAGTTACCAACTTATTAAACATACTATGGACTATTTAGAATGTCGATTTACACCAGATTTGTTCTATATGAATTAATTACCAACTTACTAAACATACTAAAGATACGATAATTAAAAACACCCTTAACCTTTTCCCAAACATTGACTTTTTTGTAAATGTCAATAAGTTATAAGGAGGTGTTAAAAAGTTTAGCCAAACACCCACTTATCTTTCAAACTTTCAATAACCAGCGGGCATTTGTTGCAAAACTGCAAAAAGAGATTATATCAAACTCATTTGCTGACAATGATGCAATTTTAATTCTTTAGGAAAAAAAAACAAACAAAGAACAAACCCACATAGAATTAGTAAGATTTTGCATGTTCTGTTTTCTGCTTGATCGAGTCACTTTTGAGACAAAAATTCAGGTCACTGGATCATTGCAACGAAAAGTAAACCACACTGATTTAATATTTACATAAAACACCCATACAAAAGGCATAGTTCAACTTCAAACCAACAAAACCAAGAGGAAGGGGGGACGCTCAGTGCCTTTGGATTATCAGGACGGCGTCATTCTACATTCCTACGAAATACACCTCGTTGAGTACATCGCCACAGATGAATCAACGGCGGGTGCACCATAAACTCTAGGGTGGTCACTCTCCACACCATAATCCATCATCGGACGGTACTCCAGATCCTCATCATGATCTCGAACAAATTCCGGGATCTCCATCTTGTTTCTCCTAACATGGTCCCATAGATAATCCAATCTACTCACGTACTGCAGCTTCCCATATAACCTACACATACACCCACACACATTCAATTATAACCTGTATATCACAGGTGTTGAACAAAAAAGTATATTATATAGTTGGTAACAAATATTTAAGAAATATATTATCTTTTTTCTCATTGTTTCAACAAACTACGGTAAGTTCACAACTCTTTACTTAAAGCATGCGTCCCTGGTTTGGGACAACACGCTTACTTCCCTGGTTTGGGAAACACATACGGTACCCCTGGTTTGGGGCTATACGCAAGTCTCTGGATGTGGGAATAGTACACTTAACTAAACGCAAACTCTATCTGAAAGCCCCTACACATTTTACTGATTAACATGCCGGGTTGGCAAGCAGTGACACAGCCTGTTACATATATAGATAATGCACGAACGATAAAAGTGAGTAAAGTGTGTACCCTCCGGTGAAGATGAAACGGCCGAATGTGGCGAGAAAGAGCCTGGACTGTAGATCTGGATGAACGAAGTAAACCGTTTCGAGATTCTGTTTGACAGTGACCGGAATCGAATCGTAAACTGACCGGAGAAAGGATATTCCGGGGAAATTCTCGCTCTTACAAACTTCGGTGTGGATGTAAACCACAGCAAAAGGTCTTTCGAGTTTCGGAAATATCTTCTTCTCCAGATATTGATTCAACACATCCAAACTTAGCTCCTTAGCTGCAACAGATCATGTAATTATAATTTATAAGTTGATTGATTCAATTTCAACTATTAATCAAACGTAAATTCATGAAGATCCAGAAATCATATATGTTATTAATCGCCTGATTCAACTTCAATCAAACGTAAACGCGTGAAAACCAACAGATCATGTAACTATAATTTATAAACCGCTTGATTCATCTTCAATTATCAACGTAATGTAAACATATGAAGATCAACAGATCGTGTAATTATAATTCCTAAATCGATCGATTCACATAAATACGTGAAGATCAACTGATTATATAATTAATCTATAAATCTCTGGATTCAACTTCAATTTTCAATCAAACGTGAACACATGAACAACAACTAATCATATAAGTAAATTTCTAAATCAACTACAATTATCAATCAGAAGCAAAAACACGAACTGATGAACATTAACAGATCAAATTCAATTAACAATCAAACGTAAGCACATGAAGATCAACAGATCATGTAATAATAATTAACAAATCGATTAATTCAACTTCAATCTTCAAATCACGTAATCACACTTTCTAAATCACTTAATTCACCTTTAATTACAAACGCAAAGAGACGAACAGATCAACATCAACAGATCAACTTACCTGGAAAGTACTTTCCAATAATCCGTAGGATTTTACGTCCGCGTTTATCTCTGCCTTTGATCTTAAACACATTAAGCTTCTTAATTTCTTTCTCTTGCTCCTGTGAAAGCTCCTCCGCCATGATCGCCGATGAAAACCACAATTAATTATTGGTGAAGGAAAGAAAAGATAAGGTAATTTATACTGAAAAAGATAAGATGAAATTGCAGATAAGATTGGATGATTATTTATATCGTAGAAGAGGATTCGGTGAAGAAAAAGTGAAGAGATAAAATAATTGAAGATGGAGATGAAATGGATATGCCGGAGGAATATTCTGATTCGTGGATTGTAAGCCGTTGGTTGTGGGGATGATTGTTGTGCGATCTTGGCCGTTGGTGTTTTCTGGGGGATTGGGCATGATTGACGGTTCGGTTTTGTTTCAGTGGCCTATGTTTGTAGTTGCTGTTGGAAAACGTCAACTATCTTTAAATTTAAATTAAATTATTTCTGTTGGACTTACGTGGAAAGGTAATCTATTCTTTTTTACGTTCTCTAAATCGGAATTGCCCCGCTCTGGTAAGACTATTTTGTTTTAACCGAGCTCACGCTGCTTTCAGAGTTTAGCTTTTTCGGCCGTTTCTCCGGGAAACCATACCGTCGGCTATCACTTAACAGCCGTTGTGCAACCACAAGAGCAGAACTTTCTGGCGTAACACACGGTGAGACGAAATCCTGGTTGGGCTCGGGAATCGAACTGAAAACCTCATACAAGATCTAGTCCAAATCCTTTATTGGTTATATCCACCCCAATATGACACAAGTAGGAATTAAACTTAAGTTTCCATTGAAAACCCAAGTCTCCTACCATTAGGCCACAATTAACTAGATATGAGAGAGTTAAATGCAAGATCTTTGTTTAGAGAGAGAAATTGCTTCTTTGGGGATGTTTCTTGTGCTCTTTGCGATGATGGAGATGAATATGTGAACATATCCTTTGCTCATTTTATGTTAGTGTTTGGTGCAAGGTGCGTTCTTTTTCTTGGTTAAAAACTTGGTTGAAATCAACGAGTTTATGGGGACTTGGAGGCAGACAATGTTGTTAAAGGAATTATGGTAGTGGCTCGTTGGTGTCTGTGGAAGGCAAGGAATTGAAAAAGATTTTCTAATATTGATGTAAATATCAAGAAGATTATTAATTTAACACCCCGCCCTAAGCCTCGGGCGACCATGCCCAGCTGGCACCGTTCATGGCAGCGGAAACGTAATCTTGTGACATGGTTTAAAACATTTTATGTCAGCATAAGCTAGTGAGTTCATGAACAGGATGTTACAAAAACGTTTATTCGGTTGGTTCTCTAATTTTTAACATTATTACAAGGGAATCATTACAAAGGTTCGTGTTGCCAGGCCGTCGGACACGTAGTCTGTAATGATACCTACACCGACTACCGAAAGATTAACATGGACCATTGTGACACCCTAGGCATATTCCAATCGGCCGTGGCCAGGAGAGATTCTTGGTTCATAAGACATTCCCCGCCTCTTAAATCACCAACGCATTTTGGGCTTAGTTGGCTGTGGGGCACTTAAAAACTCCACAGTTAAGCGTGCTTAGGTGAGAGTAGTACTAGGATAGGTGAGCTCCTTGTAACTTGTAAGTCTCCACTGGGGCAACCAAAAACAAATCCGTGAGTTCCTGGATGGGCAACCCATCGGAGGCAAATCGGGCAATATTGGTGGTGCGAGGGACCGAACGTTACAAATGGTATCTGAGCCACTCCTTAGCCGTTCAGGATAGTTGGCAAACCTCATTGAGGACAATGAGTCCTTAAGGGGGTGATTGTAATGATACCGATATCGACTACCGAAAGATTAGCAAGGACCATTGTGACACCCTAGTCAAATTCCACATCAGCCGTGGTCAAGAGAGATTCTTGGTTCATAAAACATTCCCCATCTCTTAATCACCAATGCGTTTTGGGCTTAGTTGGCTGTGGAACACTTGAAAACTCCACAGTTAAGAGTGTTTAGGTGAGAGTAGTACTATGATGGGTGACCTCCTGGTAAGTCTCTACCGGGGCAACTAAAAACAAATCCGTGATTTCTTGGATGAGCAACCCATCAGGGGCAAAGCGGACAATATTGGTGGTGCGAGGGGCCGGATGTTACATAGTCCCTCCTGATATTTCCAACATAACAACGAGCAAAAAATGGGTGGAATGCATTGCCAGACCGTCAGGCACGCAGAGCCCATCCCGGTATTTCCAATGCAAGCATAACACATAAGACATGGAATGTGTTGCTAGGCCACTGGGCCCGTGGAACCCGTCCTAATATTTCCAACACAACCACAAACACATAAAATGGGGCACATTGTCAAGCCGCTGGACACGTAGGCTGTCCCGGTATTTCCAATGCATCACGCGTGCCAGATAACGTATAAGAGTATGTTATTAGACAGTAAACCATTACACGTGTCACGTATGCCCAAAATGTAGTATAAGGGGCAGCTCAAAAGAACACCCACCTTGGTTCTATGAATGTTTATTGTAATCGATCCAAACTTTGTTCCCTGATTAGGACAATGTATTCTTAGATGCTAGTTAAATAAAGTGTAAAGGTACTAGCTATAAATGCTGATACAAAATTCATGCCTAGAGTCAAGTCACCACCTAATAACTAATATTATTTCTATTCTAACATTATACCTACAACTAATATTATATCTATTCTAATATTATATAAAGAACTATATTTATAAATTAATTAAACTACATACCTTAATGTGTTACGTCGATATATTTGAAGCAGCTAAAGTCTGCTGCTGCTGCTATAGACCATGATTATCCTGGTCTCCAAATTTTCTTGGTTAAAGCCTAGGTATCCCTATTAAATACCCAACTCGCTAGAATCATAGGCTTTGATACCAACTGTAACCCCCCCCCCCCCCCCCTTCCCCACCAGTGATCATGCATAGTTGGCATCATCCTTGGCAACGGCGGAAACGTAACCATGTGACACGTCTTAAAACGTTTTACATCAGCTTATGCTGGTGAATTCATGAATAACTTTATTATAAAACTGTTTCTTCGGTTGGTTATCTTATTTTAACGCAATTACAAAACGATAATGACAAAATGTTGTGTTGCCAGGCCGCCGAACACGCAATTCATTCCGGTATTAACAATAACGGGCACATAATACATGGAATGCATTGCCACGCCGCCGGGCACGCAGAGCCTGTCCTGGTATTACCAATGAAACCATAACACATAAGACATGGAAGTGTTGCCAGGCCGCCGGGCCCGCAAAACCCATCTCGGTATTTCCAACATAACCACGAACACATATAGCATGGGACACATTGCTAGGCCATCGGGCACACAGTCCGTCTCGGTATTTCCAATGCATTCCACGTGCCACATAACATATAAGAGTATCAAGTTATTATATAGTATCATCATTACACGTGTCATGTATGTCCGAACGTAGTAAAAGGTAGCAGTTCATAGGAAGTTAGGAACTCACCTTGGTTCTATGAATGTTTACTGTAATCAATCCAAACTTTGTTCCCGGATTAGAACAATGTAATCTTAGATGCTAGTTAAATAAGGAGTAAAGGTACTAGCTTGTCATTACAATAGTTGGCTTTGGACAACCCTACATATACAGTTTAAGCGCAGGTATCCCATGCCTATACTAAAGTCAAGTCACCACCTAATGCCTACCCTGACTATGATCTAACACTACTCTAAGGGGAGTGGGGGCGGATAGCTTTTCAACGCGTGATAGCCAATTCAACGCGTGGAACAATTGTGAAGACCACCGCCACCAACTTTTTCACGAGTGATGATTTCAAGTGTGTGATAAAATCAACGCGTTATGGCTTCTGAGTGATAAATGGATGTGATGGGGTGTGAGGGTTTTATGTTGGGTGTTGTGAGTAATGACCATTGCCACTAAAAAAAGATGTGAGTGATGGAAAAATGGTTGCTAACATAGCGGAACTTGATTGGATGTTTGTGAGTGATAGAATTTTTGCAAGTGATACCACCCCCACTCCCCTAAGTATTATATCTACAACTAATATTATATCTATTCTAATATTATATAAAGACTTATATTTATAAATTAATTAAAGAGTTAAATGTTTGGTTGGTCCCTGTGGTTTGCAAAAATTGTAGACTTGGTCCTAGTGGTTTACTAATTACACGAGTGGTACCAAAACTTGTCAAAAATGAACTCGCTTGGTCCCCAGCTCTAACACCAGTTAAATATCTCTGTTAAAAGACCCCATATACTTGGCACATGAGGGTAGTTTGGTCTTTTCAGTCATGCCCATTATAAGAGCATTCTCATCCAACCCCCTAAAATTATACATACATTGCACTAAAAAACAACTCCTATATCAATATATTTTCACAAAAAATAAATACTTTTTCTCTTTCTTTTCAATTAAATAATATTTTTTACCTTTATCATTACATTTTCTCTCTCCTCCACTCACAACCACTTTCAATATATATTAAAAAAGTATACGGGGTGAACAGTGTCCCCCCAAATATACAGATAAACAGTAACATTTTCTCTCTCCTCCACTCACAACCACTTTTTATACTTTTTATATTTAAAAAACCCCCACACAAATTTTGGTGGGTTGGATGAGAATGCTCTAAAGAGTTAAATAGCCGGTTGGTCCCCACCCCACACCCTTCTTCTTCCCCAAACCACCACGACCATCTCATCTCCTCCACCTAATACCCACCACCACTAAACTCCCACTCACCTTCTTCCTTATCTCTTCCTCCGTTTGTACTTTCCGGCCAAGTAACCGTAATACTAATCAACAACCGGTTCCTTCCAACCCCTTTCCCGGCCTGATTCTTCTTCTGCTTATACATCATCTTTTTTTTTCTCAAATAAGAAACTAAATGCAGCCACAAGAAGGTCAATCACAGAATGGGCACCATTGGCATGTTAAAGAAAGTTTAGTGACATCGCAGACCCGAAACTCAATGGGGATTATTCGGTTGAAGAACTTAAACGGGTGGTTCTCGTTGGGCTTGTTTGTGCGCGTAATCAACTGGATAAAAGAGCAACAATTCTTGAAGTGGTTGACTTGTTAAAGGGGGAGTCAAAGGAGAAACTTGCTGCTTTGGAGAATGATGAAATGTTTTGTGCTACACATGCTGCTGATTATAATGATGGTGTATTGGTTGCTGATGATAGTTCGGATTTTGTTTCGGAGGAGAGGGAACGAAAACAAGAAACCGAAAATGTGGTGACATAGAAGTTCAAGAGTTTGTATAATTTGAGAGAGAAAGGATGTTGATGTATAAGCAGAAGAATTAGGTGGAGGAGATGAGATGGTGGTGGTGGTTTGAGGAAGAAGAAGATGGGGTTAGGTGGGACCAATCTGGTATTTAATTCTTTCTATAATGGGTTGGACTGGAAAGACCAAATTACCTTCATGTGCCAAGCACATGGGTCTTTACCAGAGATATTTAACTGGTGTTAGGGCTGGGGACCAAGCGAGTTCATTTTTGACAAGTTTTGGTACCACGCATGTAATTAGTAAACCACTACGACCAAGTCTGCAATTTTTGCAAACTACAAGGACCAACCAAGCATTTAACTCTAGAATTAATTTGGTGAAATTGTACAAATTGACTTTAGCTTCTTCAAATATACCGACGTAATACATGTTGGCAGTTGGTTAAGCCATGAGTTGGTCAAAGAAATATTTCACTATATAGCCATCGTTTTAAATCACATCTCAGACTTCTCACTTTCTACGCATTAAGGTATGTAGTTTAATTAAGAGTTAAATGCTTGGTTGGTCCCTGTGGTTTGCAAAAATTTCAAACTTGGTCCTAGTGGTTTACTAATTACACGCGTGGTCCCAAAAGTTGTCAAAAATGCACTCGGTTGGTCCCCAACCCTAACCTCTGTTAAATTTCTCAGTTAACTATGTGTGAAATGACTATATTATTCTTGAACAATTAAAAGAAATAAACCCCACCATCTTCTTCATCCCATCCCCTGTTCTTACCCCTCTCTTTAAAACCCACCATCTCCACCTTCAATCCATCACCACCACCTCCACCTCCACCTCCACCTCCACCTCCACCGTCACCTTCAACCCAGCCAACCCCCACCCTTTCAGGCACTCACTGTCATACGCAAAATCGCCATTGCAGACTACTGCTCTTCAACTACTTTACACACACACAAAACTCACACCGACACACTGCTGCGAATAGCTCCATAACCGACGTTTTCACCGTTTTCTGCTTCTGAAATTCGTCAGCAGGCGATTGAACTGACATTGTTCAACTATTGATCTGCAGAAGAAAGAACAATTTGCACAAATTGATCAGGTTCTAGTTGTGAGGATCTACTTGCTCAGCTTCACCGATCGTTTTCTCGATCTGTCTGCAATTTCAACGGTCCGTTACAACTGAAATCGAATTTCTGTTTATTTTATTGAATATTACGTTTTACAGATTACGATGTGGATTTATTTTGTTTTGTAGATTTAAGTGCGAGTTGATAATCATTCATCAGTCAACTCTAATTTCACTGTTATTGTTTTAATTATATTTCAAATTTGAGATTAGATGACAGTGAGTGTCTGAAAGGCTGGGGGTTGGCTGGGTTGAAGGTGACAGTGGAGGTGGTGGTGATGGATTGAAGGTGGAGATGGTGGCTTGGTGGGTTTTAAAGAGAGGGGGAAGTACTGGGAATGGGAGGTTGAAGAAGATGGGTTTTAATTGTTCAAGGGTAATATAGTCATTTCACATATAGTTAATTGAGAAATTTAACAAAGGTTAGGGATGGGGACCAACCGAGTGCATTTTTGACAACTTTTGGGACCACGCGTGTAATTAGTAAACCACTAGGACCAAGTTTGAAATTTTTGCAAACCACAGGGACCAACCAAGCATTTAACTCGATATTTTATGATGCTAAATGCTAGCCCTTATTTTCCACTCTATCACTCTATCTCTCTCTCTCTAACTCTTTTCTGGGCCAAATTCTCTCACCCAAATGAAGGTACGATTCCATTAATTATTTTATTTTTGGTTACATTTTCATTTTACTTTCCATGTTTCTTAAATGATGGGTTAAGTCATCCAAACTCTCGTTAGTCGTTTTCGTCTAGAACGAACCACTAAAAAAACGCTTCGCTTTCTCGCCGGAGCTGCTTCTTTCTGACCGACGCCGGAGGCTCGACGAAGTGAAGACTACTCGGATTAGCGTTAGAGGTCGCTGTTCTCGGCTTGACCTCTCACCCTAACCTGACCTTCGACACTTCCATTCGCCATCCGGGTCAGGTCGTTTTTCTTTTGTACCGTCCGTCTGGTTTGTCGGGGTTCACATCGCTGGTAGCTCGACGAAAAGGTGGCACTGGGGATAGAGTGAGGGGTTTGACTTGACTCTCATATCTGTCGAGTGTCTAAATTTACCTATCTTTCTATCTCTCGTCTCATTGATTCCATTCGCCACTTAGGATTGTGTACCCAGGTGTGCCCTCATGTCCAGGGTAGTCAGTGGGAAGGAGAAGCGTGCCGGTGGGCAGATCCCCGTTCCGGGTGCTTATCAAGTTCAAAAATCAATGAAGGAGGAGGCGCTTAGGGGTATAAGAAATGGCGTTAGTCACCAGGAGGGGCCTTGGCAGAAGTACATGAGCAAGAGTGGGGCCAAAAGAGAACGTAAATTCTAGAGTAGAGAGGAAAGATTGAGGAGAGCTACTTCTTTTTACGTCTCTAACCTCCCTGAGGGGTGTACAACTCAGAAACTCTGGGATGCCTTTCAACAGTTTAACAATCTTGAAGACGCTTTTGTTCCTTTTAAAAGGGACGGTGCCGGTAGTAAGTTTGGTTTTTTAAGGTTCTCGGATGTTGAGTGCCCGATTAGATGGGCAGAAAGTTTGATAGATTTTAAGATAGATGGTGCCATCCTCGGTGTGAAACCTGCCAAGTTTAATAGAGATGGGAGTAAGGCCAACGGTTCGGCCGGGAGGGAAAAGGGATCGGTGTTCAGTAGGATCTCCATTCCGGGTTGCTTTGGACAGAAGCCGCCGAGGGAGGGAGTTACTTCGGCTGCTCAGGGCAACACCCGGTCATATAGTAATGTGGTTAGCGGTAAGAGTGATTATCTGTCAAAGCATAACGTCTTGTTACCTCCTCTAAACACTGACGCAAGGAAAAACTGGGTTTTTAAATCTTTGGTTGGGGAGGCGAAAGAAATGGAGTATCTTGAACGACTTGACGAGTGTTAGGAGGCCTTAAACATTGTGGATGTCGCAGTTAAGTACGTGGGAGGATTAAAAGTCCTGCTCATTTTCCCTTCCAGCGATGATGCTAATGATTTCCTCGTGAGTTCTAAGGATAAGTGGACTGCTTGGTTTTCTTCTTTGGCTATGTGGGACGGGAATTTCAACCTCTGTCAACGTATTGCCTGGGTTCGGATCTCCGGCGTTCCGATGTGCCTCTGGGATAGGAATGTATTCAACAGAATTGGGGAAAGATGCGGAAGGGTTCTAGTCGGCTCTGATGCTTCCCCATCGGACTCCGACCTCTCCGCGGGGAAGTTGGCCATTTTAGTTGATTCGGGAGAAAGGGTCTGCACTGAAATTTCACTTTCGAGTGGTGGTCAATCCCTGAAGGTCTGGGTCAATGAATATGATAATCTTTGGGTTCCAACTATGCCGGAGCCTAGTTCGGAGACGGTAGGTGTTGCCTCTCTAGTTATTAAATCCAAGGTAGTCAGGCCGGTTATGAGGGATGGGGAGGAAGGGAGTTCGGTAGATGACTCGGCGGGTGACCGTTCCCATTCCGATGATGCATGGAATAAGGAAGGTGATTGGTCTTGCATGGGAAACTCGCGTAACCACGTACACGATTCCCCAGGTGTGCAGGACGGCGGCATGGATGATGTCGGTATTAATAAGGGGGACCCAGCTGCCTTTAATGATTGTGTTTCGAATGGGCCTGCTTTTGTGCTAAGCCCTCCAGTGGGCCTTGGTGCCCCCAGCCCTTCTTCTCCTCTTGACCCTCCCAGGCCCAACTTGAAGCTGAAGTCTGTTTTTTCACCAACGAGCCCAGGAGTGAGGATAACCCTGTTGACTCTGACCCTTTCAGCCTGGAAGAACTCATTGCTCAAGAAGCGGCGGAGAATAGAAGGAAAAAACTCTCAAAAAAATCGGTTGTTGAGGTTGACGATGCGGATGATACTGACGAAGGGGACGATTCCGATGAGGGGGAGTTGTTCGAAAAAGAGGTTGGGGACACTATGGATTACGGTATCTGTCTGGGGATTGATATGAATGGTTTCGAGAACCAGGTTAGGAAGCTCGTTAAAGGGGAAATGGTGCTCTCTTCTTCCAAATGAATCTGATGACCCTGAATATTAGAGGGGTTGGCGGGTCGGAGAAATCGGCCTGGGTGCGGCGTCTGAAGAAGGATGTCAGGTTCGTCTGTCTGGCTCTGCAAGAAACCCACCTCAATGGGCTGCCGGAAGACTATTGGAGAAAATTCTGGGACCGTTCCCCCATGTCAGCAACTTCGGTGGACGCTGTTGGTAGATCCGGTGGCCTGGCATCGATCTGGGATCCCGAGGTTTTTAAGGTTGATCTGATTATAAAAAGGCAGCGATTTCTTATTATTTCGGGTTTCCTTCGTGGGGTGGAGGAGAGGATAAATGTTATGAACATCTACGCTCCTAACGACGCCGGGGAGAGAGCTCTTTTCTGGGAAGTGTTGGTAGAGGCCAGAGCTCAGCTGGAAGGAATGTGCCTCCTGGCTGGCGATTTTAACGAGGTTCGTATTCCTGCTGACAGGTTAAACTCTGTTTTCGATAGGAATGCTGCTGCCAGTTTTAACGTAGCTATACACCGAATGGGGTTAGTTGAGTATGGGATGCTAGGGGGGAGATTCACTTTTATCTCCAGCAATGAGGAGGTAAAAATGAGTAAATTGGATAGAATATTGGTGTGCGAGAAGGTGATGAATTGCTGGCCGAACGCTAAAGTGGAAGTGCTAAAACTAGAATTTTCTGATCATTGTCCGGTTTTGCTTCGTTGCGAAGCCCTGGACTTCGGCCCTAAACCTTTTAGGCTTTTTAATAGCTGGCTTGACCATAAGGACGTGGAGGGGATTGTGTCGTCCTGTCTGGGGTTGGGTTCTTTGGATCAGCGGGCGGATCTGAGATTTGCGGCTTTTCTTAAAAGGGTAAAAGGCAATCTGAAGAAGTGGAGATTGGAGATGAAACAGAAAGAAGATGAGGAGGCCCATAATCTGTCCAATGCGGTCTCTTTGTTAGAGCTGAAAGCTGAATCATGTGAATTGAGCAGAGAAGAGAAAAAGCTTAGGGTCGAATGTAGAAAGAAGTTGTTGGGTATAGAAAGACAGAAATGTCGTGATCTCCAACAAAGGGCCCGGGTTAATTGGATTAAGGACGGCGATGAGAATTCATCCTTTTTTCACGTATGGATTAATCAACGTACAGCCAGGAATCGGGTTCACGGCCTTCTCTTTAATGGGATTCTGGTCGTTGAACTGGGGATGCTCAAGGAGGAAATAAGGAAGTGGTTTAGAAAGCAGTTCGCTGAACCGATTCGCAAGAGACCTATCTTTGACGGGTCAGCTCTCCCTAAGATAGGAGCCGCGGACGCTTCGAGATTATCCGAGCCTTTTTCTGAGGATGAGGTTTGGAAGGCTATCCGTGAGTGCAATGGAGGGAAAGCTCCGGGACCGGATGGCTTTACGTTACGTTTCTTTAAGCGGTTCTGGAATCTCATTAAACCGGGTCTTATGCAAGTGGTGGCGGAATTTTTTGAGTCCGGGAGGTTCAGCTCAGGTTGTAACGCCTCATTTATAGCCTTGATCCCTAAGGTCCCCGATTGTCATGTCCTTGGTGATTTCAGACCTATATCCCTTGTGGGGTCCGTTTACAAAGTGATTGCTAAAATCCTGGCCCTAAGATTGAAGAGCTGCATGGGCGACCTTATCTCCCCGACGCAATCCGCTTTCGTTGGGGGTAGGAACATCCTGGATAGTGCCTTAATTGTCAGTGAAGTTGTGTCATGGGCTAAGAAGGCTAAGAGGAATATTATGATTTTCAAGGTGGACTTCCAAAAAGCGTACGACACGGTCAACTGGAAATGTCTTTTAAGAATTTTAATGTTCATGAATTTCCCTCCAAGGTGGGTTAGTTGGATCAGCGGTTGTCTCGGCTCTGGCCGTGGGTCGGTTTTAGTTAATGGAGCCCCGACTGGAGAGTTTGCTTTCAAAAGGGGTCTTAGGTAAGGTGACCCATTGTCGCCTTATCTTTTCATCCTTTTCATGGAAGTCGTCAATCTCCTTTTGAATAAGGCGGCCGACATGGGCCTTTTTCACGGGGTAAAGCTTCCAAATGAAGGGCCGAGACTCACGCATCTTTGCTACGCGGACGATGTTATTTTCATAGGCGAGTGGTCGGAGTTCAACATACGCAGCTTGAACCGTTTCCTCCGGTGCCTCTTCTTAGTGACAGGGCTTCAAGTGAACTACAGTAAGTGCAGTCTTTTTGGGGTAGGTGTAGAGTATGAAGAGATAGCTCTGATGGCTAAAAGGCTGAATTGCGAGGCCGGTCGGTTCCCGTTCAACTACCTTGGCATTCCGATAGGTGCCAATATGAAGTTGGCTAAAAATTGGAGTAATATGATTGCGAAAGTGCAGAGTAAACTTTCCGCCTGGAAGGCGGCTTCGATGTCCTTTGCTGCCCGGATTACTTTAGCCAAGGCCGTCCTGGGGAGTATGCCTTCGTACTACCTTTCGCTCTTTTCGACCCCTAAATGCGTGATTAAAAAAATAGAAGGGATCAGGAGGGACTTTGTCTGGGGCAAAAGAGGGAATTCTAACAAAATGAGACGGGTCAAATGGAAAGTTATGGCTAAATCCAAGTCTAAAGGGGGCCTTGGAATCGGTAAATTGTCGGAGTTTAATTTAGCTATGATGTCCAAATGGTGGTGGAGGTACAAAGATGATCCGTCTCAATTATGGGCAGTTGTTATTCAAGCGATTCATAAAAACAAATTTAATTCTAAATTGATTCCGGTGAAGAGATCCATTCCGGGGGCCTGGAAAGATATTTCAGCCGTCGAAGGTACCCTTTCCAAGCTGGGAATTAACATAAATCAGAAACTTCAGGTGTCCATTGGCAACGGCAGGAAAGTGAGGTTCTGGAAGGATTCCTGGGTTCAAAACATGCCGCTTCGAGACAGGTTTCCGAAGCTTTTCAATCTTGCTAAAGTCAAAGACGGTTTGGTTTGTGATTATCTTTCTTCGTCGGGGTCGTCGAATCGTTGGCATTGGGATTGGGTGAGCGGTCCTTCCACCGCCTTGGAATGGGAGCAGTTGGGCCGCCTTATGTCTATCCTTAGCTCTACTATTATTGATATGGACAAACCGGATAAGTGGAGCTGGGATACAGCCGATGGGGAGTGTTTTTCCGTTCAAGGAGTTCGATTGGATATTGAGGCTGCCGTCGAGGTGGATGAGACAGAAGATCGATTTTGGTGGAACTCTTGGGCTCCTTTGAAGCATAATTATTTGTTGTGGAGGGTTCTGAAGGATAAAGTGGCTGTCAAAACCTGCCTGGCCAGGAGAGGGATTGCTGTCCACAATACGCAGTGCGATAGATGTGGTTTTGGCATTGAAGATGTCAATCATGCTTTCGTCAACTGTATTTGGGCGCGGAGTATTTGGTGGCAGATAGCGGTTTGGCTTCGTGTCCCTCCCCCTCTGAATGCTTTATGTCTGAATGATGTGGTTATTGATCTTCTAGGAAACATCGGGTCGGCTAGATGGCTGAAGTTGGTTCACTCGGTTATCTTGGCCACGGTTTGGCGAATCTGGTTAGCTAGGAACCTTATGGTCTTCGAGGGGTGTTTCTTGCCGATTCGCAGATCTGTGGACTTGATAAAGGAAGATTCTTTCCTTTGGATCTCGCATCGATCTAATTTAAGCAAGCCGGAGTGGGATAAGTGGACGGAGTTCTCTGTGGTGGATCTATTGTAATGTTTTTCGTTCCTTTTTTCCCTTTTTCGTCTGTCTTTTTTGTTTCCTTGTAGTTTTCCTTCTCAGCTTCTTGCTGGCTCTATTTATATATATAAATAGCGTGTTGCCGTTCAAAAAAAAAATGCTAGCCCTTATATCTGTTATTTACTCATTTAACAATATTCAAAATTATAAGTTTCATATATTTTTACTATTGGCTATAAAACGGGTTGTTACCATTCAAGATATCAAATCCTTATATTTTTTATTGTATAAGAATAGATCTAAAAATAGATCGTTGACTTGGGAATAGTGGTGTAATTTGATTTGATGTAAGTCGATTTTAGTTGTTGTGGTGGTTGTCCCTTTGTTTTATTGAGGGTTGGCATTATGAATGATAGTGACCTTTCAAAATTGAAAAAAAAAAGAGTAAAATGCTAAAATGGTCACTAAGTTTAAGCCACTTTTTTCACTTTCGGACAAAAATGAAACTTTTTGTATCTGAGTTCTTGAGATTTCATTTTTGTTGTCATTTTCATCCAATTGCCAAACTAGGTTAGAATTTTCTGTTAGTTTTTCCCATTTTTGCGTCTTCCTCATTTAAATGAAAGGTCGTAAACAAATAGTTGTTTACCTCCAATTGTATATAAACCAATTTGTTCATAGTCTTCCAAAAGGCGAGCTGAGGCGAGAGGCACCGCCGTGCCTATGTTGTGCTTATTGGAAATTTCGTATTTTTGGGTCGGTTTTCATTGTTTTCTGCTTCTTTTTATTTTGGATCTTTAAATCCGGCAAAAACTGAAATGAGCGATTTAGGTAGTGTTTCCTTCATAAATTGTCTCGAATGTATTAATAAATAGTAAATTCGTATAATAAATATGTATAATTGATGGTACAATAATAACATATAAAAACGATAATCTATGAAAAACATAATATATAAAAAAATTAACATATTAAAACATAATATATATAAAAAATGTAACATATTAAAAACATAATATATATATATATATATAATGTAATATATTAAAAACTTAACATATAAATACATTAAAACGTAATATAAATATTAAATAATTAATAATACCGGTTTGGGCGATCTCCTCCGTAGATGCCCACCTCTCTGATGTCAACGGGTTGGGCGCCATCCGCCTTCTCTTTCTTTTTTGTTGTTGGCGGGAGGGGTCGTTTGTGTTGGTTGTACAAAGTGTCACACCCTCACATTCCACTAGCGGGATTGTAAAGCTCCGCTTTTTCGTAACTTTTCTTAATTAGAAAGCTTGTCTTATAATTCTATTTTTGGAAGCTTGTTCCTCTTTTAAATCATACTTCATTTTATCATTGCAAAAACCGAGACTTTAATCGTAATAACACCCCTATTTTATACAAGCTACACCTTTACTGATGCATTTTATACTCATACGTCTTGATTCGTTGCACATTGATACCTATTTCGTAATTCTCGAAAACACGTGATAAACTTGCAATTTCGTACCATACATACGCGATTGATACGCTTTCGCCCTTGTTTATACACCATTGAACAATTATGAATACTTAATCTTGATTTATATACTTGTTTATATATTAAACTTAAATAATACACCCTTATAGTATGCTTTTCTTACTCAAAACACACCAAAACCTATCAAATACAAACTACAAGGACCTAACTTGCCAAAACCGAAACTCAAATCCGGAATATCCCACCGTCGCGTCGCGCGACCATGATCCCCATGTGTCGTCGCGGCCGGCGTGCCCCCTGATCCGGCAGAAAGTTGTTCCAGCTTGATTATTGGATATTTTTGTGTTTGTTTAGGTGTGTTTCTTGCATTAAGCACCACCTAACTCAAGCCTAATCACCTCCTATAAAACCCAACTCATTTCCACACTTCTCCCACTTTACAAACACCTCATTTTTACTCTCAAATCACTTCAAATCAGTAGCAAAACTCAGTTTAAAGGCAGAAACATTCAAGTTACAAAAGTGAATCAAAATTCACATTTCTTTCATCCTTTTTCACTTCTTCTTCCTCTACAAAGTGTGTAATACATCTAGGATTGCTTTCACAAGATTTTCCATGCAAATCCAAGGTGAAACATCCCATTTTTTTAGGCCCAACTTTCTGTTTTGGAAGAAAACTTAGTTAAACATTCTTTAATCTTATGTTTTATTCATACAAACCTATGTCCTTATGCGACTAATCAAGTCTATGATTAGTGTGCTTAAAAACAAGGTTGTTATATACAAATTCAGAGGTGTTTTACTCCTCTAAACTTTTTGTTTTGTAAGGGTTTTCAACCCACAAGTGTTGAACAAGACTTGAGCTTGTGTAGTGTGATTACATGGAAAGCTTTGGCTGTCCTACTTTCAATCCACCCCTCACTTGATGTGTTCCCCTTAGTATAGTGTATATATTTCATTTCTAGTTCATTCATGACCATCCTTGTTGTCTTATGACAACTTATGTATTGGTGAATATACAATAGAGGTTTTAAAATGGAAGATTACCCTCCTACCTCTATGCATGACTTATATGATAATCCTTGATATACTTGTTGGACTTAAACTATATAAACTATATATAATACATATAAAAACCGAACCCTTGATGATAATCAAATGGTTACCCGTCAAGGTACTAAGTTACATCATCTAGGTACTTAGTTTCTCGTTACGAGTCTAATGGGTACTTTAACCCATGAAAACATTCTAACCCCTATGGGTTTCATAGTGTCAAAAACGAGTATTAAGTGCTAGATGATTATTTTCTCATATACATACTTTTGGTGTATTTTACATACCTAAATCCCGACTCTAAATATTCCTTGAACTCCAATCCGAACACATTCAACCTCCTAATCTCATTAACTCATCAACACTTGGATAATCGGAAGACTTAGCAATTTTGTGAGTATACTTAACCCATTTTACCGTTTTCACACTTTTTGGGTGTAACATGTTTATTTATACAAAACACACTTAGCACTCATATTCTTATGCAATTATACAAATAACAATCCAATACATGCTTACTATTTGTTATGCGATGAACTTGTCATTAACTTCGATCAAGCCTCCCTTAACATGTATAGCCCTATAGGAGTAACGCACCGCTCGTATTCTTGAGGTCATGTTAAATCATTCATTCATACTTGCGGTAATCTTTGGTTTGAGTTGTTTGTTCACATGCCAGTTTATACGTTAATCTTGATAACTAGGTTTGCCAGTTTATACTACACCAAACTTGTATACTCGCCAATACTTTTGTATTGAACTACGCTTTTAAAACATGTTGCTGGTTATTGATGATGTTGATGATGCATGGAACATAGTAGGATGCCTAGATACACATCTTTTAATTTTGTATACTTATTGTAATGTATTTCCTTGTTTCAAGTTGTTGTAATTGATCCTTGTATTGTATGTGATTTCAATCTTTGTAATTGGACTCTTTAGAAATGAAACGAAATTTATTATTTAAATACTTGTCGCAAATACTAGTGTTATGATGTCTCGAGCAATCTATTTTGTCTCACTCCGACGTTTCCACCATCGGTTGGGGTGTGACAGGGATTTTACCACGAGCTGTGTCACAGACCAAGATCCAGCCACTAGTCATGTTAAACATTTATAATGAAAGAAAATATCCAAATACCACATTCAACATGAATAATGATAGGGTTTAACAGTTGTAAAAGAAAAACAACCAAAGTCTAAGTTAAACAGCGGAAGCAAAAGTATTAAGTGCCAATTATGGCAAAACCCAACAGTTTTTAGCATATTAAAGAAATAGTTTAAATAACCGTAATGACCCTCTAATGTGTAGTAGAATGCAACAATCCAAGTTACTAGCCTCAGCAACCTGTGTGAGAATATACTAGAGTTGGTCAACATAAAGTTGGTGAATTCACAAGTTTTAAATAATCAAGTTCTGTTTTAGAAAATGCACAATTCAATTGTATCAATTAGGTAGCTAGCCTGTTTTCAAGTTACTAAACAAAGGAACCGAAGCTAATTGTTGTGTTTTGGTGCCTTCCACCACGACTATCACAGATGTGACAATTGAGTTAGGTCAATGTTTCACGCCCAGTTCCCAGCATGGTGTGGGGTTTGTCAAACCCAGTAGTACTACCAAATATTACCTCGTTATCCCATATTAACAGTTCAGTGTGTAAGGACTTTAGTGATATTAAATGTGTGTAGTACACAAGTGATATAAAAGAACTACATTAACTAAGTGTGTTTGTGTTTCCCCCGAGAAACATAAAAGTTTAAGTAATAGTAAAACTCATTGTTTGCGAAGAAATCCGAGATGTGCAAAGACACGAAATAGATGCTCAACTAACTGCCACTTATTACAAGCAATGCCTATGATTGTATGTTCACTTTGGTTCTCAAAACCCAAGTAATCCAAATAATCCATTGTTTTAATGTTTTAGAAAAGACTCTCATGTTTGACTACTAAACATAAGTTGACCCGACGACTCGTTGGTGACTAACTAGGTAACTTAACAAAAATACATATTCATGAAATCAAGTAAACTACAGTACACATCACATAACATGTATGAAGACATTTATTTAGGTTTCACCTCTTAAATACGCTTTGCATGGTCAAAGAGAAGTAAACTCTAATGTTATAAAAAAGTTTCAGCATACATAGTACAACATCAGTTTTAGAGTCAGTTTGTATATTTTATTTAAAATACTAAAGGATGCAGAAAAATTATGAATATTTTATGAGATATGCCAAATAGTCCATGTGGTTTGTGTAATTTTCTTGAGGTCTGAAAGTTTATAGAATTCATGAAAAATATCACACTACATAAATGTTAAAAACGTCGTTTTCTGGTAACAGTTTACCATTAAATTTATAAAAAAATCTATCTTGATCCAATTGACGCAAGGCCAATTGAGTATCTCACCAGCTCCTATGATTATCCATTGTAAAATTTTCATGCCCTAAATCTAAACATTGATCAAGTTATAGTTGTCATAATGGACCATATTTTTTTATCAGAAAACTCAACTTTACATATCAACATTAAAAATTTACAAAAATGTACTTAGGGTTCATGAAAAATTGTGAAAATTTGTGTGGATCACGTACACTTCCAGTATATGATCCTAGGCTCAAGAATTGTTCTATTTGGCATCAGTAGGAGCAGGTTATGATCAAAACAATTGCAAGAAATTCTGCAGTAATGTTCTTACAGGGTCATGCAATGTCAAGTCTTCAAATTCAACAAAGTTTCTCTGTTTAGTAAGTTATGAACTAGCATGCACCTTAGGATTTTCATCATCAAACTTGGTTCCTACATTATTATATGAGTAAATTACAAGTTTTGTCCTTTATGTATGTCCCAAATTGCAGGCGCTGTCCTTTGTCTTTAAAATTGATGAGTTTTGTCCTTAATGTTTGCAAATCTTGCACGTTATGTCCTTTAGGCCAAACCCAGTTAATTTTTTTGGTTAAATCTGCATGTCACAAGGGTAATTTGGTCCATTTATTAAAAATAGTTAAACAAATAAAACAAAAAATATATATAACACATATAACTCTTCATAATAATCACCAGAACCAAGATTAACTCTCTCTCTCTTCCTCCCTCTCTCTCTATGCCGCCGCCACCACCCCCTCAACCTCCTGCCACCACCAGCCATCCCACCTCTTTCCACCACCCTCCATCGCCTTCCACCACCATATATCCTAGTGCCACCGTCGCCATTCAAACACGAGAAAAAAGGTGAGAGAAAGAATTCTGAGAGAGAAAGATGGGATCGGATGAGATATCTAACTTCTTTTCCGGTCGTTCTGATATCTCCGGCGACGAAAGATTTGAGATTTGTGGTAACAACAATGGTTGGAGGGTGTTATTTGTGGTAACAACAATTTGACCAGGTGCTAGTGATGTTGCCAGCGACGGTGGTGGCGCTGCGGCGGTGCCGGGGTAGCTACAACGATGATTTACCAGCCCATGCTTGTTGATTTTCGATTTGCAACAGATTATTACAGGTATTGAAGTTGTTTGTTGTAGGTTATGAAAGGGGGGGGGTGAAATTAGGTTGAATATTTGAAGGTGATCTGAGGGTGTTTTGATGTTGTTGTTTGAAGGTTGATTTTGAGGATTAATTGTTGCTGAAGTTTGTGATTCGACTGGCCAAATTGATTGGCCAGAATGGGGTTCGATTTAGGGTTGTGCATACAGTAAGTGTTCTAACCCTGAATTTGGGGATTTTTTGTTTGTTCAGATGATTTGGGGATTTTTTTGTTTATTCAGGGATTTAGGGATTTTTTGTTGAATCTGGTTCAGGCGATGTAACTGATGGTGATGTTGGAGACGGTGGAGTGGTGATGGTGGGTCAGGCGTTGGTGGAGATAGTGGGTGGTCGGCGGCAGATGAGGGTGGGAGGTGGTGGTGGTCAGCGGCAGATGAGGGTGGGAGGTGGTGGCAGCAGGTGCTGGGTCTGCAACTTTGAAGATGGTGGGGTATTTATTTTAAGTTAATTACATAAATTTCTATAAAAAATGAAATTACAAAAATGCCCTCATGTGCCTTGCACATTATCAAATTTAACAAAAAAAAAAATTAACTGGGTTTGGCCTAAAGGACATAACGTGCAAGATTTGCAAACATTAAGGACAAAACTCATCAATTTTAAAGACAAAGGACAGCGCCTGCAATTTGGGACATACATAAAGGACAAAACTTGTAATTTACTCTTATTATATTCATCTACTAGCATAACTATAGCATTATACATAATCAAATCACCCTATACATGCATATATGAAAACCTAGATCATCAAAGTTTCTTATAATGGTAGGGTATGAACAATCGATCAAACAAGTTCCCTATCATCAAGATGGCTTCTAATCATCGTACTAACACCATATAAAACCCTAGACACTGGATCTCCTTGGCCCGTTTTCTAATAACACACATTATTAAAAAAAATTACCCAAGTTTATTTTTCTAAAAATTGACAAGTTATACTAACCAATTTATCATCAGATTCATCGAAAACATACATAAAAAGACATGAAAATGTTTGAAATTGACAAAAAAAACATACATAAAACCCCCCCTTTGTGCCGCAACTTTTCTTAGCGCCTAAACCCTATGAGACACACATATAAAATAACCTCCTGAGGTTTGGGCGGCCTTAATGCGCGTCTCGAGGCGCATGCCTTAGTCGTTTTTTCCTTCAAAAAATACAAAGCTTTTTGTGATATAGTTAATTTAATGTTTCTTTACACTAGGTAAAAATGACAAACAATATAAATTCAGGTAAATTCTTCTTTTAAACTTTGATTATTATTATTTTTTTCTAGTTTAGAGTGTTTTTTGTATGATGATCGTTGTGTTAGACCATTAGTTGTAGTTTTAGGTAGATTGTGTCATTAATTTTTTGACTCAGTGATTCATCATCTTGGATGAATCATTCTAGGGTTCATAGGTTAAGATTTAGGGTATTTTATAATAACAATAATTTTCTTGAAGATATTTAATGGTGTCTTGATTTTTTGGTTTTCTTTTGAAATTCCAGAAAAGTTTAATAACAAAGTCGCCACCGGAATACTACACACCTTTTTAGTGAGTGCTCGACGACGACGGATTAATTCCGATTAGTGTTCGAGGTTTTGCTGCTCGCTTCTTAGTGAGGCTAGGCCCCAACCTTTCACCCTAATCAGTATTCTTCCTAGTCCATTCGGCTCTTGAACAGTCTTCTTCGTGTTTTCTGATCTCTCTTCGGTTGGGTGACGATTTTCGGTTCTTGATTGCTTAGCAGGTCTGTTATCGGTCGCGCCTATTGTTTAATAGGTTAGCTAGACTAGTACGAATCCTATTAACCTCTTATAGAGTCGTTTCTCTTCCCCTTCCAGTCATGTTCGATGGCGTTTGGTGGTAGGAGAGGCTATTATGGCAGGAATAAGTTCGTCTATAATGATGGTTGGAATACTATTTTGAATAGAAAGCAAGCAAGGCAGGAGAAGATCTTTTCTAACAGGGAAACGCGGCTACGTAATACCACTTCGTTTTTCATTTCTAATCTGTCGGATTCCTGTAATCGTGCTATGTTATGGAAGGCTTTTGAACACATGGAAAATTTGGAGGATGCGTTTGTTCCATTTAAAAAAGATCGTGCGGGTAACAAATTTGGTTTTATAAAGCTTTCCAACATCATCAAACCGGTTGGATGGATCGAGAAGTTGAAAGAAGTTAGAATCGATGGTGCTGTGATTGATGTTAGCTTGGCCAAATTTGATAGATTTGGGTCCAAGATTGAGCACAATAAGGGAGGGGAAATAGTTTCTGTCTTTGATAGATTAAATAGGGTAGATCCTGTTGCGAAATTAGTGAATGAACCTGGCAAGTCTTCGACATATTTTCCAGGGCCAGAGATCTTACAGATCAGTTCTTGCTCCTAACTCTAAAGATAAAACGATTAACCTTATTGAGTTACCCCTTATGAATGTTGAGACTAAGAAAAAATGGGAATATAAGGCGTTGGTCGGGGAAGCAAAAGATATAGATATACTCAACAACCTTCAATGTCATCTTTCGGGGATCATGGACGACGATTTAGGTCTAAAATACTTGGGCGGTCTGAAGGTCTTGTTGTGCTTCAATAACACAGTAGCAGCTGAAGAGTTTCATGTCAATATGATCGAGGAATGGGAGAAGTGGTTCTCTAGGGTTTACATTTGGGAAGGTGTGCCTCCAATTTGTGAGAGAGTTGCATGGATCAAGATCCTAGGAGTTCCGGTCACTCTCTGGGATAGGCACGTGTTCGATCGTATCGGAGAAAGGTGTGGACGTATCCTTGTCAAATCGAAGGCCGCTGAATCTGATGGGAACATGGCTGAGGAACGAATGGCGATCCTGGTCAATACCGGGAAAAAAGTATCGGAGGAATTCCAAGTAACCTGGAAGAATCAGGTTATGAATGTTTGGGTGGAGGAGATTCCTGGTCAGTGGCATCAAGATTTTCTTGAGCCGATTGAATTGGAATTAGGGTCGCCGGAAGTTTCATCGGCCTTTGGTGATTTTCCGGCTACTGAAAGTGGCCATACCAAAGGTTGCATGGATAATCGTTCAGCCTCTTGCATGGGGAATTCAAAAGCCGCTCTTTCATAAAATCCCAAGGCCAGCATGCATGAAGACGGCCTTCATGGGGAACAGGAGCAGCCACCTTTTGGTTATGATGAGGAGAGAGAAGTGGGGATACAGGATTGGCCCCTTAAGGATTCTACCTGGCCATTGGAGGAGCCCACTACATCGTTACCCAGGCCCAGTTATATAACGTGTAGGCCCAAAAAATCTGTTATTCAATCACATTCGGCCCAAAGACAAGATATCCCTGATCTTAACCAAGGAATGGAACAGAGCATTAACTCAGACCCATTTAATTTAGAAGAAATCTTTAGACAAGAGAACGTGGATGTTAACGTCGGAGCTGATATGTCGGCGGCGAGAGACTCTCAAGCTGATTCCAGGAACAAGACGCCGGAGGTTGTGCCGTCTCATGACAACGTTGAAGAAGAAGTCTCACGGACATTAAAGGGCAGAGCTAATCTGGGGATAGGTACGGCTGTGTTTGAGAATCATTTGAGGAAGATGGTTAGTGGGGAGTTGGATCCAAATTGTTTACAATGAATTTTATCTCATTAAATCTAAATGGGGCTACTGATCCGAGGAAAGGGTTATGGGTCAGAAATCTTAAAGGTAGGTTAAAGGTTGATTTTGATGGTCTACAGGAATCACATAAAGGGGGTTTAAGTGATTTTGATGTTCGTAAATTTAGGGATAAGGCAGACTTCAATTTTGCTTCGGTGGATTCGGTTGGTAGGTCTGGAGGGCTGATTTCGATTTGGAACCCTGATGTCCTCTCGGTTGATGTTATTTCTAAGAACCATAGATTTCTTTTAACGTCGGGGTTCATGGTTGGAGTTGCTGATCGAATAAACATAGTGAACATTCATGCTCCAAATGATTTGGTGTTACGGAGAAATCTGTGGGAGGATTTAGCGGCTCTGTTAGCTCAACAAGACGGTCTCTGGGTCCTTCTCGGCGACTTTAATGATGTTCGTGCTGAATCAGAAAGAGTGAATTCTAAATTTGACAGGGCTGCTGCTGAGGCTTTCAATGGCTTCATCAACAATTCTGGTCTTTTGGAATTCTCCATGACAGGAGGTATGTTTACCTATATCTCGGGTCACAGTGAGGTCAAATTAAGCAAATTGGATATGTATTTGGTTAATGCCCCCTTTATGTGCCGATGGCCGAATACGAGACTCGAGGTTCATAATCAGGGATTGTCAGATCACTGCCCTATATCCCTGTCGTGTACAGCAGCAGATTTTGGCCCCATCCCTTTTAGATTTTATAACTCATGGATTGGGGATCTAAGACTCTTGGAAATTATCGATTCGGGTTTGCCTATGTTGATGGGGGTGGGTAAAAAAGGTGTGATCTTAGCTGATTTCCTACGCCGTGTCAAGGTATCCATTAAAAAGTGGAGGGCAGAAGTTAAGGAGAAGGAAAACAAGGACGTTCTAGATATGCAAGAGAGTATTCGCAATATTGAGGAAAAGGTCGCTAATGGGACGGCTTTGGCGGTCGAGAAGAAGTTGAGAATTGATCTTCGGGTCAAGGTAAACAAATTAGAGTCTTTCAAAGTCAAAGATCTCCAGCAAAAGGCTCATGTTAACTGGGCTAAATTCGGCGATGAAAATAGCTCTTATTTTCACAAGATCGTCTCTACTAACCTGGCTAACAACAGAATAAACAGGCTGCGTTTTCAGAACAGAGTTGTTTCTAACCCGGGGGAATTGAAAGAAGAGATCAGAAAATGGTTCAAAAAACAATTCGCGGAGCCGATCAGGCGTAGGCCTGACTTCGACGGTAATGGGCTGCCGAGTTTGTCGGAGCATTGCGGGAGGATTCTTTGCGAGAGGTTCTCTGAAAAAGAGGTGTACACGGCTGTTAAAAATTGTGACGGTGGTAAGGCTCCAGGTCCCGATGGGTTCTCTATTAAATTTTATAATGTTTTCTGGGAAATGCTTAAATATATTATTTTGGAGATGATGCACGAATTCCACTCGACTGGCAATATAAGCAAAGGAAGTAACTCTTCTTTCGTAGCTCTGATACCCAAATCAAAGGATCCTCAAGTTATTGCAAGCTTCCGTCCGATTTCTTTGGTGGGGTCCTTGTATAAAATTATAGCTAAAGTTTTGGCTAAAAGGCTCAAAAAGGTCATCAATGAGATCTCTTCTCCCGTTCAGTCGGCTTTTGTCGGTGGACGAAATATTCTAGATAATCCTCTGATTATTAGCGAGACGGTGGCTTGGGTAAAAAAATCAAAATCGAAGTTGCTTATTTTTATAGTTGACTTCGAGAAGGCGTACGATTCCATTAACTGGATATTTCTCGCCCGTATGTTGTCTGAAATGTCTTTTCCGGATCAATGGATAGGTTGGGTAAAAGGATGTCTTGAATCCGACATGGGGTCTGTCCTCGTCAACAGATCGCCAACTAAAGAATTTAAGTATAAGCGGGGACTAAGACAGGGCGATCCCTTAGCCCCTTTTCTGTTTATTATAGCAATGGAGGTGATCATGTTATTCATGAACAGGGAAAGTGACTCGGGCATTTATCATGGCTACCAACTTCTGAACGGAGGTCCTATTTTGCCACATCTCTGTTACGCGGATGATGTGATTTTTTAGGTACTTGGTCCGATGATAACATGTTATCCCTTAACCGTATCCTAAGGTGAATTTATCTCGTAACCGGTCTCAAAGTTAATAGGCATAAAAACAAAGTTTTTGGTATAGGGGTGAATGAGGATGAAGTGGTCCGGGTCGCTAAATTGGTCAATTGTGATGCGGGTACCTTTCCGTTCACCTATTTAGGTATCCCTGTTGGTGCAAACATGAAAAGAGCTAAGTATTGGAAGCCGGTCGTCGACAAATTCACTGCCAAACTTTCAAAATGGAAAGCTAGGTACCTTTTGTTTGCGGGTCGGATGACTTTAGCGAAATCGGTCCTCGGTAGCCTGTCGTCTTACTTTCTTTCTCTGTTTTCAGCCCCTAAATGCATTATAAAAAAACTCGAGAAGATTAGGCGGGATTTCTTATGGGGTAAAACCTGTTTAGGACATAAGATGAGATGGATAAGATGGGATTTGTTGCTTAAATCCAGGAAAGACGGAGGAATGGGCATGGGGGGTATACAAGAATTTACTCTCGCTATGATTTCAAAATGGTGGTGGAGGATAAAAGTGAATCCGAGTCAGCTTTGGGCTGAAGTTGTGGCCGCAGTTCATGGAGGTGATAGTGCTTCACAGTCTTAGATTCCTATAAAAAAATCGGTCCCCGGGGTGTGGAAAGATATAACTTCGGTCGAGGTTGCTCTTTCCAAAATCGGCATTAATATTAAAGAAAAACTTGTACAAGACGGAACATGTTGGAGATGGGGTAACGATCCGAGCGGTTCCTTCACTGTTAAGCTAGTGAGGAATGACATTGGAAAGGCTTTGCATCAAGAGGCTGATGATGGGTTTATGTACGGTTGGAACAATTGGGCCACGCCAAAAGCTAATTATCTGTTATGGAGGGCGATGATGGGAAAGGTAGCTTCGAGGATCGGGCTTATGCATAGGGGTATTATTTTTGGAGACATGATGTGTCCCCGCTACGGGTTATACGAAGAAAACACGAACCACATCTTTGTTAACTGTTTATGGGCCAAGTGTGTGTGGTGGAATGTTTTGGCTTGGGTTCGGATAAGGTTCACCGAATGCGACAATCTCAAAGATTTTATCACTCTTATTACTCAAAGTCCGGGAGATAAAGTGTGGAAAAAATCCGTGTACATGATTGCCATCGCGACTGTCTGGAGAATTTGGTGGGCCAGGAATGAGAAAGTTTTTGAAGATAATTTCATCCCGTTTAATAGGATGGTGGACCAGATTAAGGAGGATACATACGTCTGGATTTGCAATCGATCGAAGCTAAAGCCGATAAAATGGGATAACTGGAAGGTCTTTGATATTATAGAAATTATGTAATCCGTTCTGTTTCTCTCGTTTCGTTTTGTTTCCAGCCTCTTGCTGGCTCTTTATATATATATATATATATATATAAAGTGTGTTTGCTGTTAAAAAAAAAACAAAGTTGCCACCGCCACAATCCTCACCTCCATAAACACCATCGTGTACCACCGCTCCCGTTGTCCAGTGGCGGCTATGATGGTGTGCAGGGAGGACCTCCGCACAAGGCCCGTGATTTCGAGGGGCACGCGATTTTAAAAAAATCCGATATATATATATATATATATATATAGAAACGGGATCATGAGAGAACGGTGAAAAGTGTGAGAACAGTGAGAACGGATCCTGGCCCAACACGTGGCAGGGAGCACTAATTGTTATGCCGGGGTACGATTGTCATTGTCCACATCCCGCTAAACAATGGCGTTATGAGTCCTTTGCCAAAAAATAATTAAATATAAATGGCGTTTTCATCTTTATGCTAGTTTTACATGTCGTTTTTTTAAATAGTATATTTTTTACGAATGACGTTTATGTTTTAATGGCGTTTTCATCTTTATGCTAGTTTTTCATGGCGTTTTTTTTTTAAAGTATATTTTTACGAATGGCGTTTATGTTTTAATGGCGTTTTATTAATTTCCTATAGATTTGGCGTTTTTGTGTTTTCTACTTGTCTTAATTTAGTTTTTTAACCCTTTTTTTTATTGTTGTTTATGTTTTAAATGGTTACTATTTGTTAATTATTCTAATCATGGCGTTTTATTTGATTTGCACAAATACGATAGAAGATCACACAACCAAACATGTAGATGTAATAATGTAAAGAGTAAAACACAATAGTCAACATTAAAATCCATAGCGTTTAGCTAATCTACATATTCTTCCATTCTTTGTGCTATTCTCTCGTCTGCTTTGTCAAACAATTCACGTATTTTTTTCTCCCCCTAAAACCATGAAATTATTTAGACAACTTCTCAGTAGTTTTCTGTTTTCATTTTCGCTATGAAACAGGATTTTTCCAATGTATTTACCCTTAGTTCATTTAGTTGTCTTTGTTGGAGTTGATTTGGGGCATCTTTTGTTGCCAAACCACTTCTCCAACGAGCTATATCCCCCATGTATGTTTCCATATGCCTCATTGCGAAAATCCCACAGTCGATGACGTTATACTTTGTCCTCCAATCCATCTTTTGTCTGACAACCTTCGCCTTGCTCATGATCTTATGCTTTGGGTGATTTTTAATACGCAAGTAGTTTGCAAAAGCGCCGTGCTGCAGTTTCACAGTTTTTTGCATATATGAGTTTGGCGTTTTGTTAACATAGTTCCTATATTCAAAGTTTTTAAGATACTTACCAATATTTCCACCCATCCTTCATACTTTTTTTATGCTGACTTTATCCCCTACACCGCTGTTGTCCAATTCATCAACTCTATCGTGTTTCATGTTGAAACAGACAACATAGAAATGTCTTTCCCAGATTATTGGCACGAAGACCAGTTCATAATCCTTGATGGTTTTATGTTTCTTGTCTCATTTGAAACGTGTGTTTTTCAGAACAGTTTCCATGTTTCTGTTGAATTCTTTCTTTCGTGCATCTTCTTTTATCGTTTCGTAGTATGCCGGAGTATTCTGTAATATTGAGTACCACATTTTAAACAACAAAACAATGTCCTATTATAATTTTATCAATTATATATAGCAAAAGAGTTACCAGCAGTAATTCTGTGCAGAATAACCTTGAGGGTGATTCATGAGCCTTGTATCTTTCTTCATAGTTCAGGATATGCGCCCAACATAGAATAATTGAGACGTGTGCTTGAAATCCTGGTTTCATGCTCTCACAGATCACCCTCATGAGAAACTTTTCTCCCATCTTGAACAGCTCAGTTCTAAAAAGAAAACATCATTTGGCGTTTTAGTTATACAAACTCATTCTATTATAACACATGGCGTTTTGATCGTTTTTGCATGCATATTATCAAGTAAATGTTATGAATGGAAAGTTTGGTGTTTTATTTTGAGAGAAGTGTACATACTCATAATCGCCGATTCCAGTGAAGATGTATGTGGAAAGGTTATTTTTAGGGTTTGTCCTTTTTTCATGTATAACCACTTGCCTCCTTAGATAAGGTGACAAACATGCCCTGCTCAATTTTTTTATCTCTCTTCTCATCTTCAGCCACATTCTTTTTTTTTATATTTTTATCTTCTTCATTATCTTTATCAGCTTTTTCATCACCAGTCAGCTCTTTAGGGTTTAAAATTGTATTTTCTTGCATCAGCTTTGTTATGTCTGGAGTGTTGTCCTCATCACCTTTCTCCTCCACATCCGACATGTTTGGCGTTTTTGGTGGTGATGTGTTGATGGCGTTTTCATCCTGGGGTTTATTGGGTGTCTCTTCCTCTTCAAAACTTTTCAAGAGGTTTTTCCATGATGTAGTTGGTGGCTGTTCATATGGCGTTTTATCAAACACTGCCCCTTGTTGGTCAACACTTTTTTTCACCATCCCCCCTTCAGTTTTTTCTTTTTCAGTGTTGAATGCCTGACTATCTTGTGTTTTTGTCGTGGCGATGTTTGGTGTCTTATCAAATACAGGCATTTTTGGGGTCTTTTCAGTAGGTTGCAGATGTTTTTTTATTGCTTTAATCACTTCATCCACCATCCTTGAATGATCAAGACCTTCTTTAATATCAATCATTTGTTTTAGATCTTGTCCTGGGAGCTCCAAAATCTCAGCAATATTCCTTTTAATTATTTTTTCCCCATTGTATCTTGAAATGTGATATTCAAGTGTCTTGAAATCACAACTCCACCTCTCAATATCATTTTCGTTTACATCTTCATCTGATGATATAGTATCCTCATCATCATCATATATGGGGGCTGTTATAGCAGTCGAGGGTTCGGCATTTTGTTCTATTGCCACATCCCTTGTATCCCTTTCTCCTCCCCCTTCTTTTTCTCCTTTTCCTTCTATTTCTCCATCCCCTTCACCATTCCCTTCCCACTCCCCTTCCTCTTCTCCTTCCCCTTTTCCTTTTCCTTTTCCTTCTCCTTCTCTTTCTTCTTCTCCTTTTCCTTCGTTTTCAACTTCAATGGCGTTTTCATGAACTATTTCCACTTCCATGGCGTTTTCATCAACTGTTTCCACTTCAATGGCGTTTTCAGTTCCAGCCATCTCCTTCTCCCTTTCTTCTTCATTTTCAGATCCTTCTTCTCCTTGTTCTTCAGTTTCAAATTCTTTGGCGTTTTCATGAACTGTTTGCTCTTCAATGGCGTATTCGTTTTCAGCCATCTCATTTCCCCTTCTTCTTCATTTTCATCTCCTAGTACCACCTCATTTTCAACCTCAGTTTCTTGTGTATCTTCTTCTATTTCAGCTGGCATTTCTTTGGCGTTTTCATCAACAAATTTTGAGATGTTCTCCAACAATGTCATACATTGTGAGTATTTAATGTGTACCAGGAGGCTGTTTGGGTATTCAGTCTTTGACTGTTTTAACAATGCGCTCATTTTATTGTAACAACCTTCTAATTCTTTGTATGCTCCATCCAATTTATCAGCCATTTCCTGTTATATTAAATAAATGGATTTTGTTTTTCATGGTGTTTTTTGGTTTTTTTAAATTTATTATTTGAACAACATACCTCTTCACTTTGTTTTGTTCTTCTTCATCAGGAAAAATGTTGTCATACTGTGTTACTCCTCTGATAAGAGCATGGTTTCCTGATGCAGAAACTTCAAACATCGTTTCCCGACTTTCTCTATCCTCATTCGCCATCCATTGAAGTGAAGCCTCTTCATCATCATTGAAGGGCATGGCGTTTTGCACCTCATAGTTATAATGATCATCATGATCGAAACCATCATCATCATCATCATCAAACTCATCATCATGCTCATCGACCTTGTGAACATCATCTTCATCTTCATTCTCAACATCATCACCATCATCTTCATCATGAACAACAACCTGCATTTTTCTTGTTTTTTGGGGCTTGCTTCCTTAACCTTTTTTGGCTGTTTTCCTTTTTACTTCATTGCCCACAAAGTGTTTTGCCATCGCACTCTCAAATAAGTCAAGAGTTTCTGTTGTAACCCACTCAATTGGGTATCCTTCTTTTCGGTCCCGTTTTTTCCTATTGCAAGCATCGTTCACCAAGGCAAGCTGTAACAAAATAGATTTTTCAAATGACAGATATTTTTTGGAATTTTAATGACACCCAAATGAATAGTGAAATTTTATTCTTACCGCAAGTATGATCAGTGGCCCTGTGTAATGCTTTTTGGGAGCCCATGCGGTTTTGGCGTGTTGCAAGCATTGGATGATATAACTACACCAGTTCATTTGGTTTATTTGAACGTTTGGTGTAACGTTGTGCAAGAATTGTTTGTTGACGACTGCATTGTCAGTTGCATGCCCCATTATAGTGAAAAATGCTACAAGGAAATTTAGGTAGAAGTCTCTCCCAAAGCCATCTATCATAGGAAAAACGTTATCAAATTATATCTTCACACTTGGTCTGTTAACCCAGCCCAACCCTTGGAACGGTGCTTTCCACTCAGCCACCACGTGGTCTTTAGCTGTTGGTCTTTTTTTCATGTTCACGGGCACCCTTCCATTTGGTATACCCGTTAAAGAGTTTACCAATTCTTCATTTAAATGTATGGTATGGTTGCTAACGTTTAGGGTGTTTGTCTTTACATTATAATTTTCAACCAACCAGTACGCAAGCATTGTCGATACGATGTCTATTTTCAACTTTAGTGTAGCGCCAAACCCCATTTGGTGTACTGTCTTTCTTTGATTTTCGTTTAGATTTATAAACCAACAAGTCAAGTTTTTAGGTTTTACTCTTGACAAGATCCTAGCCCCACTGAACTCATGATATGGTTCTTCCTCAACCTCCACATTTTGACTTAATGCCTTCCTCTTATTGGCGTTTTGGGCCTTTCCAGCATGGACATTTATTCTCAATCTTAACCTCTCTTCGCCTATAAAAAATAATTTCATGACGTTTTATTTTATGGCGTTTTAATAGTATAATTTAACATAACTATGATAAATTTATGGCGTTTTATAAATCAATAAGAGATTATAGATGTTGAATAACTCAATAACAGCTAAATGGCGTTTATAACAGAAACCATACATTTTTTTTGGTGTTTAGTAACAAAGCTAACTGGCACCATTGCCGCCATGGTCACTACTTCAACAACCATGATTATCGGTGTCGTCATCGCCATCGCCTCCGTTACCAATGCCAACTTGGAAACACTGTGGATTTGGAAACTCTTAATCATTTTAACATGATGTTTGTATGTGTTGTTTTTGTGGAGGTTTTTTTATATACACGAAAATGTGTTTTTGCTTTACAAGATGTAGGGATGGTGGCTTCACTTTAATGGTTTAGTTGAATCAATTCATGGTGGAGGTGATAGTGGATAGTGGGGTCGATGGTGGATAGTATGATAATGTGCTAAAATTAAAGTAATTGGTCAATAAAAATATTAATATCATTATTATTGCATTTAATATATTAATATACCAAATAAAAGACAGCAAAGGTCATTCTCTTAACCGTCGCCGGAGTGCTCGACGGAGTTAACCCAGTCGATATAGTGAGATTGGTCCCGGATTCTCCTTCCGGTCTGTACCTACCTCCCTATCTTGATCCGGTGAGACTCCCATTCGCATTTCGGGACGGTCTTTGTTCTTCTTCTTTTTTCGTCTCGGGCGGCTCCTCCTCACCCTCTCTTTCGGCAGTGGTCCCCCAGTTTCTAGAGAGCTTAGTGGGTCTGATACCTCTCGCGGCTATCTGGTGATAGTTTAGCTTGAAAGGTTCGAATCCCATTAACATCTTATAGGGCTGTGGTGCCGCTGTTTTCCTTTTCTTTCGGTTACTCTGGTGGGGCAATGGGGAGGAGAACGTGGAAATCCCATAATGACAACTGGAACACGATTATCAATCGACAAGATTACAGGAAGGAGAAAATGTTCATTAATAGGGAGGCCAGGCTCCGTAACACTACGTCCTTTTTTATCTCCAACCTTCCGGATTATTGTGACAAGTTTTCTCTGTGGAAGGCGTTCGAACATTTTGATAATTTGGAGGATGCTTTTGTTCCGATGAAGAAAGATAGAGCCGGGAATAGGTTTGGCTTTATAAAACTTTCTAACGTCTCGGACCCGGTATGGTGGATGGAAAAATTAAAGGAGGTTCGTTTTGAAGGGGTGGTTATCGGTGTCAACCTGGCTAGATTTAATAGAGACGGTTCAAAGATTGAGCCACAAAATAATGGTAACCGAGTTTCTGTTTTCTCTAGAATACAGGGGTTGAAACAACCGGTTAACTCGGGTAAGAACCCAGCTCCAACTGCTTCCGGCAATCTTGGGAACAAATCATTTAGCTCTGTGGTTTCTGGTAAGGTGAATGAGTGCCAAGTTGGGAACATAGCCCTCCCACCTATGGTCACGGAGACAAACAAAAGCCTTGTGTTCAAATCTTTGGTTGGAGAAGCAAAGGACATTGACATCCTTAATGATCTCTCTGTGCATTTAACTGGGATTACAGAGGATGGGCTAAAACTTAAATATCTGGGAGGACTTAAGGTTTTGTTATGCTTTAACAACCCGGTGGAAGCCGAAGAATTTCGTCGGAACATGGTTAATGAATGGGAGAAATGGTTCTCCCGGCTATACATCTGGGAAGGTATTCCCCCTCTTTTCGAAAGGGTGGCTTGGATTAAGATACTGGGGGTTCCGGTTTGTTTATGGGATCGCCAGGTGTTCAACAAGATCGGGGAAAGGTGTGGAAGGTTACTGGTTAAGTCGGACGCTGACGCTTTAAATGGTAATCTTGCGGAGGAGAGAGTGGCTATTTTGGTTAATTCAGGGAAGAGATTCTCTGCTGAGTTCGTGTTAACTTGGAAGGAACACAAACTTAATATCTGGGTGGAAGAAATCTCCGGGCAGTGGTGCCCATCGTTTTTAGAGGAAGAGATTTCGATTCCTGGTTCTCCGGGAAGGTCTTCGGAAGTTGAAGGGTCTCCGGTCGATTCTCCGGGTCTGTTTTCGGAAGACGGAGGATCTCCTTGTGATAATGATGAAGAAGCCGTTTCAGATACGTGCATGGGAAACGAGGGAGGCATGTGTACTCCTCGGTCAGCGGGTAATAAATTGGAACATGAAGTGCATGGGGAAAGACCTCAGCCGGTTTTAGTGATTAATGAGGAGAGAGAAAAAGAAGGTCAGGTTGTTGATCCTTTTCTGTTGGCTGACACAGTTGGGGCCCAGAGGGAGCACGTGACCGATGAGAGCCCACAAGAGGCTTTTGAGTCCAGTCCTTTAATTGCAAAAGAATTAAATAACCCTCAAGAGTTGGTGAGGCCCAGTTTGATAACAATTAGGCCCAAAAGAGGAGGTAATATCATGGCTAGGGATCAGGAAAATCACATCCCAGATCTAAATATGGAGGCGACCAGCTCTGGGGACTCAGACCCCTTTAACATAGAAGAGATACTCAGGATGGAAAGAGAGGAAGAGGAAATGGGTGCGAATAAGGGGGATAATCCTCCGACCAGACTCGAGGATGAACCGCCGAGATCTGAGTTCGATTTGGAGGTGGCTCGTACTTTGGAATTTGGAGAATGCCTGGGTATCAATGTGGTAGGTTTTGAAAACCATATTAAAAAAGTTATTAATAGGGAATCTTCGACTGCTGGTTCCAAATGAATTTTATTTCCATCAATGTTAATGGAGTTTCCGATCCAAAGAAAGGGCCGTGGATTCGGAATCTGAAAAAGAAAGTCGGTGCAGATTTTATTGCTATTCAGGAGTCCCATCTTGTCTCGGTGTCCGAAAGTGTGATTCGGCAATTTTGGGATAACACGTTTCTGGAGTTTGCTTCGGTTGAGTCCATTGGAAGATCGGGGGGGCTTGTCTCGCTCTGGAATCCGGATGTTTTTAAAGTGGAGCAAGTGGTCAAAAATCCGCGATTTCTTGTTCTCTCGGGACGGATCTCTGGGTTTAATGGTAAGTTTAATTTTGTCAATCTTCATGCTCCAAACGATCCTTCTGCCAGACGTTATTTGTGGGGAGAGATTGCGGATCAGATCAATCAAGACGAATTTTGGGTGCTAATGGGGGATTTTAACGAGGTTCGACAGGAGGCTGACTGTGTTAATTCCAGGTTTGACCGTGGCCTAGCCGATGCTTTTAACAGTTTTATAGATAATAATGGGCTTTTTGAATATTCGATGGTGGGGGGTAGTTTTACTTTCTTTTCTGGCCATGATGTGGTTAAGATGAGCAAGTTAGACAGATTCTTAGTCAATGAGCGTTTTTTGTCCTCTTGCCCGAATGCAATCCTGGGTGTCCATAGAAGGAGCCTTTCGGATCACTGCCCAATCTCTTTATCTTGTAACGCTGCCGATTTTGGTCCGATTCCTTTCAGATTCTTTAATTCTTGGTTAGGGGACCATAAGTTGGTTGAATTGGTGGAAAAAGTCTTTGGTATGGTTCAGATTGGGAATAAATGGGATTCGGCTCTTGTTGGTAATTTAAAAGTGCTGAAAGCGGAGATCAGAAAATGGAGAGGGGAGGTTAAGAAGGCCGAAAGCAAGGATATGGATGAGTTGCTGGCAGCTTTAGAGCGATTGGAGCAAAAAGCAATTCTCGGATCTTTCTCTTCTGCTGAAAAGAAAGAAAGAGCTGATATCAAAGTTAAAATCGACAGACTGGAGACTATTAAAGCCAAAGATCTCTACCAAAAAGCCCGTTTAAATTGGTTGAAATATGGTGACGAAAATAGTTGCTACTTTCATAAAGCAGTGAAATTGAACGCTGCCAGAAACAGAATAAATAGCTTATTTTTTAATGATTCGGCGATTTCGGATCCGGAGTTACTGAAACAGGAAATTCACAGCTGGTTCAAGAAGCAATTTTCGGAACCGATTAGGAGAAGGCCTGATTTCGAGAATTTTGGGCTTCCTTGTATCTCGGAAGAGTTGGGGATGGGTCTTTGTGAACGCTTCTCGGAAAATGAGATTCTTTTGGCTATCAAGAGTTGTGATGGAAGCAAATCCCCGGGCCCGGATGGTTTCTCTTTAAAATTCTTTAAAACTTTTTGGGATAAATTAAAGCCTTGGATTTTGGGGTTGTTGAACGACTTTTTTGTCTCGGGAACGATTAGTAAAGGATGTAATTCATCTTTCGTTGCTTTAATCCCCAAATGTAGGGACCCCCAAGTGTTGGCAAAATTTCGCCCTATTTCGCTTGTCGGTTCAGTGTACAAGATTATTGCTAAGGTGTTGGCGAATAGGCTCAAACTGGTGATTCCTACTGTTTCATCTCAAACTCAATCGGCTTTCATAGGTGGGCGTAACATATTGGATAGCCCGCTCATTGTGGGTGAAATCGTTGCATGGGCAAAAAAATCCAAGTCGAAGTTGCTTATTTTTAAAGTAGACTTTGAGAAAGCATATGATACTATTAGTTGGAAATTTTTGTGGAAGATGATGGAAAAGATGAATTTCCCTCCCCTTTGGATCAGTTGGATAAAAGGGTGTTTGTCTTCGGGGATGGGCTCTATTCTAGTCAACGGTTCTCCTACTAAAGAATTTAAATATAAGAGAGGGTTAAGACAAGGTGACCCCTTGTCTCCTTTTCTTTTTATTATAGCTATGGAGATCGTGAACATGTTTATGAAAAGGGCGTGTAACTTGGGTCTTTTTCATGGAATTAAACTTCCAAACGATGGCCCAAATATCTCTCATCTTTGCTATGCGGACGATGTTATTTTTGTAGGCGAATGGTCGGAACATAACCTTTTGGCTATTATCCGTTTGTTAAGATGGTTGAGTTTGGTGTCGGGTCTTAAAGTGAACCATAGCAAAAGCAAGATCTATGGGGTGGGAGTTTCTAATTCGGAGGTTTCGGATCTAGCTAGGATGGCTAATTGCGAGGCGGGGTCGTTTCCTTTTACTTATCTTGGTATTCCAATTGGAGTTAATATGAAGAGAGCAAAGTTTTGGAAACCGGTGATAGACAAGTTCTCCTCTCAACTCTCTAGGTGGAAAGCGAGACATCTTTCTTTTGCGGGCCGTTTGACTCTTGCGAAATCGGTGCTCGGCAGCCTCCCATCCTATTTCCTCTCCTTGTTTGCGGCTCCTAAGTGTATTATTAAGAAGTTGGAAAAGATAAGAAGAGAGTTTGTTTGGGGAAAAGGAATTTCGGGACATAAGATGAGATGGATTCGGTGGGATTTTTTATTAAAAGCTAAGAAGCTAGGAGGTATGGGTCTCGGGGGAATTCAAAATTTTAATTTCGCAATGCTTTCTAAATGGTGGTGGAGATATCTTTCGAATCCGAATGATTTGTGGGCTGAAGCAGTTGGGGCGATTCATAAGGGGAGTAGTGTTCTCATTCCGCCTTCTATCCCGGTGAAAAAATCAATTCCGGGTCCTTGGAAGGATATAGGTTCGGTTGAAGCTTCGTTAGATAAAATTGGGGTTTCCATAAAAGATAAGCTGGAGGCGGATGGTGTCACTTGGAAATGGAGGTCTGATCCTAACGGGACTTTTTCAGTTAAACAAGTAAGAATGGATATTGAATCGGCGGGGGAAGGCGACGGTAATAACTGTTTCATTTTCAAATGGAATAGGTGGGCTCCGCCAAAGGTCAATTACCTTCTTTGGAGAGTTCATCTTGGTAAGATCGCTTCTAAAACTGGTTTGATCAGAAGAGGTGTTCCTCTTTCGGATTCTCTTTGTCCTCGGTGTGGTATGGGAGCGGAGGACCCGGATCATATTTTTATTGGTTGTCTTTGGGCTAGAAGTATTTGGTGGAGCATTTTGGTCTGGATGCGTATCTCTTTTCCGGTCACAATTCTGAATATAAATGAGCTGATGGATTATATTCATAATCGGCCGGGAAGCTCCAGGTGGAAACAAGTGGTATACACTGTTGCATTGGCAACGATTTGGAGGATTTGGGAAGTCAGAAACGAGATGATATTCAATAGTAGATTCATTCCAGTCTTTTCAACGCTGGACATGATAAAGGAAGATGTTTTTCTGTGGCTCAACAATCGGTCTAATCTCAAGTCTATAAGCTGGGATAAGTGGGGAAGTTTTGATATCTCCTGTATGTTGTAGTTTCTTTCTCTTTTGGGGCTGTTGTTTTGCTGTTTGAATTTTCTCGTTTTTGTATTTTCAGCCCCTGGCTGGCTCTTTATATATATATATAAAGTGATTGTGCTGTTCAAAAAAAAAAAAAAGACAGCAAAGGTTAATTGTTAAATCATCAAATAATAAAAGTTAATTGGACTAATCAAGCTTATTTTGCTGGCCATTAAATCAAATAATAAAAGTTAATTGCTCAATGAAGTTAATTTTGCTGGCCATTAAAAAAAAAGCACAAAGCTGCTTTTGGAAGGATCAACTACCAAAAAGTAATTATATAAAGTCGGTCGTTATTCGTGAACCAATAATATATCATTTGCAATGATGATGAAAAACTGATATATGATATAGCTTTTAAAATAACTATTTTTAACGGTAAATTTGAATCAATGACGGACTACTAGAATATCATCATATATCAACAAAACCGTCTGGTCATATCCATCTCCACTAGACAATAATGTCTATACACCAATTCAGGAGGAAACTTAATAAATTAAAAAAAAAAAATCCTCTTTTAAAAATCGAACCCAAAACCTAATGGTCCATATGCCTTATCTAACCCTTAAACTTAGGCCTGTAAACGAACAGAACAAACACGGACATATAATCGAACACATTTTTTTGTTCGTGTTCGTTCATTAAGAAATCGGGCGTGTTCGTGTTCGTTTATGTTCGTTTATTTAAAGCCTAAACGAACAGTTCACGAACACAAACGAACATAAAAAAAATTAACTGAATATATTTGAATAAACATAAATTAACATGATCGAAGAAACAACTCTAATATATTTTCATCCGAAAACACATGCAAATAAAGGTTCATAGATATCCTAATTAGTTATATTTATATAAGTAGTTAGAAAACCTAATATTTATATAAATATAAGTATTTATGTATTTATTAAAATTTAAACGAATCTAAGTAAATAAACGAACGTTCATGAACATAAAAGAATGTTCACGAACACAAATGAACGAACACAAGGTGTGTTCATGTTCGTTCATTTAGTTAAACGAACAAAATTTTTTTTGTTCGTGTTCGTTCGTTTATTAAATAAACGAGCATAAACGAACTTCCCGCCGAACAAGTTCATGAACAATTCATGAACATTCGATTCGTTTACAGGACTACTTAAACTAGGCTATAAAGCCATACGGCATCTTTTAAAATAAGTTATCATTTAATTTTGCAAATGACGCCATATTCAGTGATTCATGAGATACTATTGTTGGGGGCATTCAATAAAATAATGATACATGAGTAAGCTTAGGCCTCCGGCGGGCCAGTCTCTATTTTTTTCTCTGGGCCTCAGCCGAATGATCACAGTTACTGAAGCCCAACTTTGTGGGTTTCGGACTGCATTTTCTAACCTTTCCTCCTTTTGCACTAATTACTTAAATAGTTAAATAGGTTAAAAGTTGGGAACACAATGTGTGCAGATTCATTTAGTTTGAGTATTTTTCATTAAGTGATTTTTTCACTTCTTAACAATTAGAAATCACCAAGCAATTTGAATCAATTAGACTCCAAGATAAGATTGCACCTTCTGTTTTGTTCAATTCATACAAGGGCCCCAAAAAAGTGTCTAAACCGTAAAACTAAACCGAGACCAAAATCGTTAGGAACTGTTCCATTTAATAAGGTTTTAATTTTCAATGGTTCAATATTGGTTTTTGATAATAAAAAACCATTACTAACGGTTTGACTCACGGTTTAACCTAAAAACCGTCAAAACTGGACATGAACACCGTTAATCATACCCAAATCCTTCTTAGATCCAAATAACCAGCGGTGCTCCCCTACCACTCTTACTGCCTTTTTGCGGGATGGGGATGCGGCACAGTGGTCTGTGTTACCCCTCTCTCTCTGGCGCATTGCCACCTCAGCTCCCTGTTGAGTGATACCGTTAGTAAAACAAATGGCCTTAACACTAGTTTTAAGGACTTACAAAGAGGTATCAAATGACGTAATGGTACTCGTTGGGAAATGTAAATGAGTAGAGTGTAAATGGGATATGTATACAAGTCGACCTTCTAACTTGTTCACTACCCATTTTTTACAACCACCTACCCGTTTAAGACATTTACAACTTGCTTACTATTTACGCATTTACAAAATCTAAATACATTTATCTTGTTTAGATAAAGGAGTGAATTGGGTCGTTGAGAGATACACAGATTATTGTATTAGGGTTTGAGTTAGGTTGATGTCTTGGCACAGATAAATATATGGCTCATGTTTGGCTCCAACGATTCAGCGATTAACCCTTCAACAGATAAGATTAACACCCCAGATAGAAATAAAATGCGTATTTAGGTTTGTGAGCCTAATCAATCTTGGTGTATTAAGCTTGGGCTTGATCACGTTTATTAAATGACCTTCAATGCATATAAAGTGTTGTTAACAATTCCGGTAACCGTGGCATCGACAGAAAGAAGTTTCTCAAAGTTGAAGTTGTTGAAGACCTATTTACGTTCTACAATGTCACAAGAAAGGCTAAACGGGTTGGTGACAATTTCTATTGAAAGTGAAATATTAGATACTATGGATTACGAGGAGTTGATCGAGAGCTTTGCTTCAAAAAACGCTAGAAGAACCACACTGTTCGCTTAGCAAGTAGGTTCGATAATTTTATCATTTTTGCTACACTATTTTTGTTAATTTGTTTTATCTATTTCATAACAATTATCGTAGTATTATGGGTTTTTAGTATTTATATATTTGATTGAATAATTGATGAGTTTATATTATATGAAGATTTGCAAATAGAGCCTAAATTTTTTTATCTCGAACAGGGCCAATTTTTTTTTATTTTTTGTGATTTTCGGAGACGGCACTGGACGACAGAATTGTAGTAGAGTAGTTTTAAAGATTGATTAGTATATTATATATAATATAATTAGGTTAACAATTAACCTAATCATCTTTTTGGTTCCTAAAGCCCAACACATCTAGTACAAGCCCAAATGCAATAAGAAGCCCGAAAAACAAAGTTTAACTAAATAAGTAATTAAACGTTATATTATATATAACCCGTATAAATAATAAATTCCGTTTCTCATGGATATATAATTATTCTAGTTAATTATATATTTCGTTCCGTTAATTGTTCGTGGTCACCAGTTAACCAAGTTAAGTGGATTTAATGTTCGTTGCCCAAGGTGTAACTCTTACTGGTCATAGCTCGGTCAGTAGCATTGACTTATCGAACTCGTACATATAAATCCAACAATCTCCCACTTGGACGACCTTCGATAAAATCCTCAACGCAGACAGTCAGCGGCGCTCTAGCTACACATGGCTGCCCCCAACAAGGTATGACACTTTAAAGTCATTAACCAAAACATCTTGCCATTAGTAACAACTCACTATTGCAAGACAATAGACTTATGGTAATTGTTATCATTCATCCTTTCTGTAAAAGACATAAATTGAATCAATGAGACATGGATTAAGTTCATTCTCATATGGTGTTCAATTATTATTGTTCTCGATCAAGAGTTAAAGTGGTCGGAACAAACACACAGTAAGTTTGGGTAAGGCCTTACACTTCACCAGTTTGAATCAACGAGGGCGCCACAATGTCTAACTGTTACATATCATGAAAGAGTACAGAATCCCATATCGACTACATACAACTCCCACTGAACTTCAGAACTATTCCCAATTAAAGCCTTTATGAGTGGCAGTTACGCGACATCGGTTGACAGTAATCAAAGAATAATCCTTGGTAAACGGAAGTTCTAATATGTATCCCAGGTCAAAGGATACTAAATGAGTATACCAATATCAAAGCATCTTATGACTAAGATCCATGAAGATGATTTGATGCGAGTTACATCCAACGTCATTCTCAATGAGGTCTGTGAATTTGGAAGTCAACTCATTGAGTCCAAAGTCAGAATACCCACGAGTCTGACCGACTACGGATAGTTTAGAATGCAAGATTCATGGATTAAACGTATTAAAATCGAACACAGTTATAAGATTCAGAATTGCATTTAACTAGTAAATCAACAATGAATTTAAAAAGCACAACTGTTAAAAGTTCGTACATCCAAATACTAAATCAAAACATAGTGCTAGCTAATCTAAGCCCGATAGCACCCATGTGCTGATCATGCTTGTCCTGAGTCATGGGCTTAGTAAACGGGTCTGCTAGGTTTTGATCTGTGTTCACTTTGCTTATCACGATGTCTCCACCTTCCACAATTTCCCGTATGTGGTGGAACTTTCTTAGATTGTGCTTGGCCCTGTGATGAGATATGGGCTATTTGGCTTGAGCAATAGCACCCGTGTTATCACAGAATATCTCGATGGGTTTCTTAATGCTTGGAACCACATCGAGGTCGGTTATGAATTTCTTCATCCAAGCAGCTTCCTTTGCAGCATCTGATGCAGCTATATATTCATATTCAGTTGTTGAATCCGCCACCACACTCTGCTTGGAGCTCTTCCATGAGATAGCGCCTCCATTTAGAGTGAATACAAAACCTGATTGAGACCGATAGTCATCTCGGCCAGTTTGAAAACTGGCATCAGTGTAACATCTTATAGTGAGCTCTTCTTCTACTCCTCCAAATACTAAGAACATATCTTTAGTTCTTCTCAGATACTTCAGAATGTTCTTAACAGCAGTCCAATGGGCACTGCCAGGAGTTTGCTGATAACAACTAGTCATGCTTAAAGCATGCGAGACATCAGGTCTAGTACATAACATAGCATATATGATAGAACCAATCATTGAAGCATATGGAACTTCTTCCATTTGTTTAATTTCAATGTCCGTTGAAGGAGATTGCGATTTGTTCAACACAGTCCCTTTAGTCATAGGAACACCTCCTTTCTTGGAGTTTTCCATCTTAAAGCGTGTCATCATTTTGTCTGTGTATGTACTTTGACTTAGCCCAAGAAGTCGCTTAGATCTATCCCTATAGATCTTGATTCCTAGAATATAAGCTGCTTCTCCAAGATCTTTCATTGCAAAACAAGTTCCCAAGTAGTGTTTAACTTCATTAAGCATAGGGACGCTGTTTCCAATGATCAGTATATCATCCACATACAGGATGAGGAATGATACAGTGCTCCTACTAGCCTTTCTGTAAACACAAGGCTCATCTTCATTTTTAACAAAACCAAACTCTTTGATCTTTTGTTCAAAACGAAGATTCCAGCTACGAGACGCCTGCTTCAGTCCATAAATGGACTTATTCAGCATGCACACCCTATTAGGATATTTTGGATCAACAAAACCATCTGGCTGAACCATATAGACATCTTCAGAGAGATGCCCATTAAGAAAAGCGGTTTTGAAATCCATTTTCCATACCCGTAGTCATAGTACGCGGCTATGGCAAGCAATATTCTGATCGATTTGATCATAGCAACGAGCGAGAAGGTTTCATCATAGTCAATACCCTGAGTTTGAGTGAAACCCTTCGCAACTAGCCCTGCTTTAAAGGTGTGTACATTTCCATGCATATCGGTTTTTCTCTTGAAAACCCATTTGCTCCATACTGCCCGAGATTCGGGGGGTAGCTCAACCAAGTCCCAGACTTGATTATCACGCATAGATTGCATCTCAGTGTTCATGGCTTCCAGCCATTTCGCAGATTCAGGATCTGAGATAGCAGATTTGTAGTTAGTAGGTTCGTCATTAGACTCATCTACTACCAAGACTTCAACACCTTCGAGATGCCAAAGGTATCTGTCAGGTTTTTTACGAGTCCTGCTGCTTCTGCGAATGCCCGTGTTCATGTCTGGTTCATCAACAAGAATTTCTTGTTGTTCAGACGTTCCGACTTCATCAGCGGTTGCTGTTGGTTCTCGAATTTCTTCAAGATCAACCACATTATTTCCAGTTCCTTGATTAAGAAGTTCTCCCTCGGGAAAGTGCCCCTTCCTTTTGATGGAAATAACATGTCATCAGGATGGTAGAAATAATATCCGCTTCTTTTATAGTATCCGACGAAAACAACCTTTTCGCCTCGAGGATCAAACTTATCATCAGCATCATTTGTGATGTATGCATCACATCCCCATACTTTTAGGTATTCCAAATCGGGTTTACGCCCATGCCATATCTCATATGGGGTTTTGTTTACCTTTTTAGTCGGAGCCAGATTGACAATGCGGGCGGCAGTCATAAGAGCATGACACCAAAAGGAGTGAGGCAAGTTAGTTCTACACATCATCGATCGAACCATATTAAGTAGGGTTCTATTTCTCCTCTCGCTCACGCCATTAAGTTGGGGTGTGCCAGGTGGAGTGGGTTCTGAAATTAGTCCACACTCTTTGAGATGATTGAGGAACTCTAAGCTGAGGTATTCACCACCTCGATCTGATCGAAGTATTTTTATCTTTCTAGTAAGTTGGTTTTCTACTTCGTTTTGAAACTCTTTGAACTTTTTAAAAGTTTCATGCTTATGCTTCATAAGATAGACATAAGCATATCGACTATAATCGTCGATGAAAGTAACGAACTATCTTTCATGGTTCCTTGTCATGGTTCTGAAAGGGCCACATACATCAGTGTGAATGAGTCCTAGCAGACCATTGGCCCGTTCACCAACACCAGTGAAGGGACGCTTTGTGAGTTTGCCAGCTAGGCAAGATTTGCAATCATTAAAGGTGTCCTATCCAGTGGATTCAAGAATCCCCTTTGTAGGATCGTTGTTGGACCCAAACGAGTCGTTCAGAAGAGCTTGTAATCTGATTCAAAGGCGGAATCAGTGAAACGGACGTGGAAACAGCTTGATACTATTAAATCTGTCACTTTGATTGATTATAACAGCAATTACAACCTGGACAAATTTTGGCAGCACCTCGTTACAAATTCTGAAGCCGTACAAAATGAAAATGACAAGTACCCCATTTATAGTGCAAGGGGTTTCGCTTGAAATGGTTAAGTCCCTTTCGAGTAGAATCAAATAGTTCTAATTTCGCTTGAAATGGTCTTGTGCAGTTTCAAGCGGAATCACCTCCTAAATCCTGAAAATCTGTTTCTCGAACCTCAGGCACTGAATATCCTATCCTATCTGATTACATGATACAAGACGAAGTCAATAGACGTAGTGCACTAACAGACTCCCCCTCGGATATTGACGAAGTCTTCAGTGTCTAGTCTTCAGCATGACACATCTTCGGTCTTGATCATTCTGCCTTCTCATCCAAATTGTAACATTATAGGCATCCATCAATCCTTATCTTCTTCCATCAGCTTCAGGCTCCCCCTTTCGTCAAGCTTCCGTGCTTTGGGATCGACACCTAGCTATCCATCTACAAGCTCCCTCTTGCTTCAAGCTTGTCTTCAGACTCCCCCTTAGACTCTGCTTTCGGGATCGTAATCTGGACTATCTGCAAACACTCAAACATCTATAAATACAATGTTTTCAAATTCCATTAACCAGAAATCGTAAACTGGATCTTTTAAATTCTTTAACTACTCCCCCTATCAACAAACTTCAATAATTTGGCAACGTTAAAGAATCCAACTCCTTCACAGTTAATCATCCAAGTCCAAATTAATGACCTTGGAGATATCACAAACTGTTTTTGAAAATTTTGATTAAAAATTCAAGTTTCAAATTTCAAATTAATGAACTTGTTTTATTTTCAGAAACACAATCAACTTACTTAGATTTTGAAACTCAGCATTTCAGACATCGGTTGTCGAAAATAAAGCAGAATCAAAAATCTTTTTGTATTTTCTGAAAATATAAAGCAGAATCAAAATTTTTTTATTTGTCTGAAAATATAAAGCAGTAAAGAAATATGTACAAACATATTTACAGACAATATTTTTTATTGAGTATGCGTCAGAGGATCATATCAGTTTTTGACAAGTCACAAATACCGTTGAGCTTAGTTACACATTAAGAATTAAACAATTCACTTAGATTGTCGATATACTGACCCACTTAAATTTTCATACAAATTTCAACTGATTCAGGATACGAATTAGGTGTATTAAGAACTTAAACTCATTCATGTGTCCCACCTCTTGAATATACTCCCGTATCCAGATCCCAATATTCAGTCTTACAGGTGAGTATACCTAGATGAAATCTGTAAGGGGAATAAATTATGAAGAACCGTGAGAGCTCAGGTCAGAACTACCGTTCAGCAGAGAGATCACGACTCGACTTTTGGTGTGTCCCCTTTAGAGGATCTTTTTTACAACAGCATTGATTAGCAATTTTATTGTCTCATCATTTTGCTGAGGGCTGCGCTATATTTCAAGCAATGCGGAAATATTATTCGGAGACTAGGTCAGAACTTCCATTCAGCAAAAGTCTCGGAATAATACCCCAGATATCACTTAAGCATAAAGACCTAGTATCTCAGAAAAAGGAACCTTTCAAACGAGATTTCAGAGGTTACCTATATATCCAAGTAGTGTTCCCCACGAAATAAGCAAGTTTGAATTTATGTTTATATCCCGAAAAAGTTTACTAAATGTATAAAAATCTACCGACACATCCACGATGAGATCATTTAACACATTTTAACTTTCCAATTCTTTAGCGTACTGTAACTGTCTACTGATCTACTATCATTTCCTCTTTTTACGCAAAAACTCAATTTTTTAATTTTATCATGTTTTTGTCTTTTTGCCAATAGGTTTTTATCATGTTTTTGTCATTTATAATTTTTCAAATGTTTTTGTATTTTCTAACAACAATACTCCCCCTAAAATGCAAAATCATTTAAAGAAAATTTGACAACCAATACTAATAGCTTTGTCTCGCCATCCATTTTCTGCTAAAAGTGTACTGAATTGCAGAAAATCTAACATACCCCCATGATTTACAACACATTGATTTTCGACAGTTTGAAAACCGTTTTTCAATCTTGTGAAATTAATCATGTTTGTTCAGCCGTGAGGGTTTTGGCGTATTCAATCAACATATTTTTGTAATTTTCTATTTTTCAGTTTTTAGGGTTTTAAAATATTTTTTATCTATTTACAGAAAACAAACAAACTTCCTATTTCAACCAACACAGGATTCAGGAGCCTCATCTCCTCGTTGTGCCAGGCTGCTCCAACTTCCATTCTCACAATCTTCGGATTTGTTGAGCACCTGCACATTCAGACTACTTGATTACTTGAACAATTTAGCCCAGGTCTGTTTGACCTTAGGCATTTCGACACAATGTGTATCATGCAGTTTCGGAAAATCTTTTTCATCAAAGACTTTTTCATCTTTGACTTCAACTGTCTCATCTTTTACCAAAGTCACTTGTTTCTTAATAGACCATGTTTGACCTTTCGGCGTACCTCTTTTATAAAAATGAGACTCTTTTTGAACATTTTGTTTTTGAACAACTTTTGGTTTCCAAAACTCTTGTGGTTTTGTCATATCAACAGATGTTTTCCAACTTTGTGTTGTTCTAAATCTGGGTGTGTGAGAATTCCAGGTCTGTCTAAAATCGAACCTGTTCGGGTTTGATTTCCAGTTTTGATTCGAAGCAAACTTGTTTGTGTTATATCTCCAAGTTTGTTTGGAATCAAATCTGGTTGACCTTTGTTTCACGTTCTCAGATTTCTGTTTCTCAACATCTTTAGACTCCTTTTTGTCAGCATCCACAGGTTTCGAATTTGGACACTTTCGTGCAAGATGTCCTATCTGATCACACTTGAAGCATGTTCTCTTGGACACATCTTTGACCTGTGGTTGTTGCTTTTCCTTTTGAGCACAAAACTCTTCATTAGACTGTTGTCTAAATTTGAGTTTTTCCTCTTCTTCAAAACTTTTTCCTTGAACAAAACTCATTTTTACTTGAAAATTCTGAGTTTCATTTCTTTTCCAACTTTGTTTATTTTTATAACCCAACCCAGCCTTCATGTTTTTCTTTTTAAAACCAGGTTTGTTATAAAAATTTTTGTGACCTTTACCAACAAACTTTGAAATCTCAGACTTCTCAATCTCAACCATCTTGAAAACTTTATCAACCTTTTTTGAAATCACATTCTGAATCGAGAATACAACATCTAAGAACAATTTGTCCGATCCAATCATGGTATAAACCAATCCTTTTGAATCATCATTCAAACTTTTCTCGGATTTTGTGTTTTTCAGATAACTATCATGAAAATTACCTTCATTTTCATCTTGTGATTCAGATTTACCTGTATCAACTGACTCTTCTTTCAACACACTTTCAACAACTTTACCTACCACCTCTGAATCATGAGTATCATCAGATTTAGAATAGGTTACATCAATGTTGTCTGGCAATTGATCAACCAGGTTGAAAGCTTTTTCGACCTTTTCCTCATCATAAAATGCAAACTTTTCCGGTGGTGGAACTTGATGAAACTCTGAGCCAATGCCTTTCTTGTTTTGCTCAGAATCCTTTCCATCCGGTTTTATGTTGAAAATACGTTCAAGCACATATGATGACACATGATAACTTTTTAACTTGTTGTTATCCTGTTCTAAATCAGCAATCTGTCGCTTTAACTTAGCAACATCCTCAATATAGGAATTAACAACACCTTGTTTGATTTCATACATTCGTTTAAGCTCTTTAGTTGTTTCAGAAAGATAATTCATTCTTTATTGAGTATATTTTATTTCATCTTTCACTTTTTCGTATGAGTCTTTCGTAATATGATATGCTAATTTCATTGAGTCATATTCTTTCTTCATTTCTTGACAAACAATTTCTTTTTGTGAACATTCTTCTGTCATTTTAGAAACATTTTCTTTCAAATCTTCATTTTCTTTTTCTATCTTTTTACATTTTTCTGAAAGTTTTTCATCATTTTTTTAAAACTTTTTCTCTTTCTAGCATTTCTTTGCATTTTTCTTTAAAAATGTTTTCAATTTTAGTGAATTCAAGATCTCTTGTTCTGAATTGCTCATCTTTTTCAGTACAAGCTCTGCACGGTTCCATGCATTTCTTGCACTGATCAATCGTTTTTAAGATTTTAGAATCAGAATGTACCTCAATGATTGGCACTTCGGTGTTTGATGCAGTTGCCTCAGTTTGCTTCTGAAAAGCATCATCTTACTTTTCTTCAACACCGACTTCATCACCAACATTACCAGCTTCCAAATTTTCAATCTTTACTTCTTCTTCTGCTTTCTTCACATCTTCTCCAATTTGCTGTTCTTCAATAACAACTTTCTCAACTTCTTCATTCACAACAACTTTTTCTTCAATCTTTTTTGTCTCACCAACTTTCAAAACTTCCTCTTTCACAACTTCAACTTCAACTTCAACCACTTCAGCTTTAACCTCTTCAGCAGTTTTCTTCAGATTGTTCACCATTTCTTCAACACTCTTTTTCATTCTCTCTTCATCCCCTTTTCTCAGACACGATGTCATGGCATATCTTATCTCCTTTTCATGCCTTTTAGCATATGTGTCATATTTCATCACATTTCTATAATATTCGGCTCTCAAAGGAATTATGAGAAGAACATCGTCAAAAATTATGTCTTTCTGTGGAACAACTGGTTCTCCTTCTATGTTGAAGTAACACTCTCTCTTCTTGTCCCATCTTTTGCTGCTGACAGCATTCTCATACTCTTCCTGCATCTCATTCATTCTGTTTAAAGCAATGTTTCTTTCTCTGTAAGTCTTTTCTTCCAAAATTTCTTCTCTGGTTTTCACTTTGATTTCAGCTGTGTCTTTGTCTTTGTTTTCCTCTTGAATCTCAGCAACAAAAACAAACTTTCTTTCCTCTGTCATAGCTATGCCATGAGCTATCTTTCGAACATTCTCCAAACGATCTTCTTCTGGACAAACTGTGCTCCAGTCAAAACCTTCATCATCTTGGATTACAAAACAAGCCCTTGATTTGGGTTTATCCTCAATCATCTTTGGCTCTTCTCTGCTTCGATGGTAGATCTCCTTTCGGTAATAATCATCATTGAATGGATGTTCATTTCCATCTACTATAGAATTTGTGCATTCTCTCTTAAAATGACCTTTCTGCTTATATTTGAAGCAGGTCACTTTGGATTTGTCGAATCCAAGCTTTGTTGATGCACCTCCAAGAGATTGTTTCCCCGTAATCTCCATATACCTCTGCGCTCTTCGGATGCAACTTGCTAAGCACCAACGGATGTCAATGAGCTCCATCTCTTCTGGATCAATCTGGTCGTAGTCTTCTTTGGTCAATTCGGAGTTTCCAATTTTTCCAGCTACAAGACCTTCATACGATTCCAGAACAGATGCAAGGAAACTCATTTGCTGCTTAGCTGCATTGATGCTCATTGCAGGAGAATTCTTCAACTTAAGAGCAATGTTGCAAAGTATCTCCTCTGCTTCTTCAGAATTGGCTTTTGAAGCCGATGAATGATAACCCGGATCATAATTTGATGAACTCTTTTGTGGCTCTTGTGTCCTCTCACCACTGAATGCTGTCTTTGGTGAACTGACAATTTTCTCTGAAGGTAAACTTCCTTTGTAGTACAAGCCAACATTCTGTTGATGTGAAGAACTGCTCATCTTGTTCTGTTTTTGCAATTCAAGCTCATGAGTTTCAATTTTTTCAAACAATTTATCAAGAGAAATTGTTTCATACAAAGCATCATTTTTCAAAATAAAAACAAAAGTTTGCCACTGATCAGCTCGTGGTAACGCTTCAATCACTTTGTCTATAAGTTCCTCTCTTGTTTTCATGATTTCAAAACGTTCAAGTTCAATTTTAAGATGACAGAACCTCTCAATCATTTGTCTCACAGTCTCTCCTTTTAAACTATCAAATAGATCGAATTCTTTCTTTAATAAAGCAATTTTGTTCTTTTTAATCTGTTTACCCCCCTCAGCTTTAACACGTAAAGCTTCCCAAACAGATTTTGACGACCCATCATGGTTAAGCAATGCAAAAATATCATTTCTGATTGCTGACTTGATCAAAGCAATCATTCTCTGTTCGGTGGCAAATTCAGATTTATCTTCTTTGGATAATTTCTTGAATGGAAGTTCTTCGCCTTTATCATCTTTTGGTCTCTCATATCCAAACTCTAAACAGAACCAACTTTCATGCGCATATGCTTTTGCCCAGTTAAGAAACCGTTCTTTCCACCACGTATAATCCTCAATGCTTTCCAGAGTTGGTGGCTTTGAGTGTGTTCCGTAGAAATTATCATGCTTGATGTTCTCATTGATCGCTTTTGTGATGGTTTTTGGGGTAACAGTTGTAATCTCGGAAGATTCAGATGTGAACGCGTTGAAAAACATGTTGTAGAATTCTTCAGCCACGATGTAATCCTGGACAAATACAATCAAACAAACACAATTAGTACAAACAATATCAAATATTCTGAAACAAACTGACACTCAATTGACGTGAAATGATCTCGACGCGAAAAACCCTTTTTCAAGCGAAATAAGATACTCAAGCGAAATCAAAACTCAACAACTTTCAAGCGAAATCACTTGAATAACAATTCAAGCGGAATCAGATCTATACTTCAAGCGGAATCACTTGAATTACACTTCGAGCGGAATCAGATCGATTTGAAGCAGAATCAGAAATATTATCCAAACAGAATAGCAAACTCGAGCGGAATCAAATGCTAATTCCGAGCGAAACCATGTTTTGGAGCAAAATAACTAATCTATTTCAAGCGGAATCTCAATGTCCGTTCAAGCGGAATCAAATGTTAGGCCTGTTTTTGTCATTTTTAGTCCGAATTTGAGTCTGAAACTCTCAAGGCTTTGTTAAAACACTGTTTTGCATGTTCGGTGAAAAATTCATGTCATTTTAACCGTGAAATCTTGTTCAGATTGGAAAAGAAGGTGTAGAAGTCAGAAAATAGATGATATCAAGCTAAACTCTTCTTCCTGAGCTCTGATACCACTTGTAGGATCGTTGTTGGACCCAAACGAGTCGTTCAGAAGAGCTTGTAATCCGATTCAAAGGCGGAATCAGTGAAACGGGCGTGGAAACAGCTTGATACTATTAAATCTGTCACTTTGATTGATTATAACAGCAATTACAACCTGGACAAATTTTGGCAGCACCTCGTTACCAATTCTGAAGCCGTACCAAATGAAAATGACAAGTACCCTATTTATAGTGCAAGGGGTTTCGCTTGAAATGGTTAAGTCCCTTTCGAGCAGAATCAGATAGTTCTGATTTCGCTCGAAATGGTCTTGTGCAGTTTCAAGCGGAATCACCACCTAAATCCTGAAAATCTGTTTCTCGAACCTCAGGCACTGAATATCCTATCCTATCTGATTACATGAGACAAGACGAAGTCAATAGACGTAGTGCACTAACACCCTTGGATTGGAACCATTTTATGCGTGCTTTACTTATGTGGCCAAGTCTACAATGCCATAGAAAGGTTTCATTCATACCAGCTTTGTTATGCTTAGAAAGATGATATATATTATTACATGTTTGAACATCAATCTCATAAATACCATTTCGAGGTTTAGCCTCAAAATAAAAGTGATGCGTGTGAAGTGTTATATATATTAGGTGTATATTTTAAGCCCCTTTAACACTTATTTTAGCCAAGTTTTAAATTTATAAAACACGATATTTTACTAACACTAAACACACATATGGGCAAGTGCACCCATCGTGAGCGTAGTATAGTGTTGGTAAGATACCGAGGTCGTCCAAGGACACAAGAGCTTTTAATACCGGTTTATCCTCAACGTCTAATCAAAATAAAAAGTTTAGAAAAACGTTTTTAAACTAAGAAAAATAAAAACTAACTAAAATGCTGAAAAGTAAAATAAAAAGAAAAACAGATAGACAAGATGAATCACTTGGTTCCGACTCGTATCTAGTGTAACCTTTGATTATTTCCGCACTTTTGCACATAATTAAGAGATTATCTTAGTTATTGTAGTAGGCCCCTCTTTTGAAGGTGACGTTACCCTCACCCAGTAGTTTGAGTCAGCAAGGATACAATCCTAAAAGGGTGGATTATTGGAAGATAATGAATTAAGTTATTAATGCAATATTATGGTAGGCCCCTCTTTTGGAGGTGACATTACCCTCGACTAAGTAGTCTGAGTCAGCAGGGATACAGTCCTAAATAGCCGGGTTATAGTATTAATAGTAGTTAACTTATGAGGGGGTCAAAGAGTTTGGACCCCCGCCATCCAATACCGTGAAGCATTGAAGGAGGTCCTACTAAATTTGACCCAGGTCCATTGCAGGACCTCTAAACGCTGAACAATGGCAAGACCTTTACCAAACCGTTCCCTTAACCCCCGACCAGGTAGCCAACATACCTCCATATAGACCGTGGAGATATGAATGGTGAAAATCTTTTATTTTATATAGACAGTAAAATAATGCCAAGACACCACGGACAAACGATAAGGAAAGATCACCTTCAACATAAGTAACTAGTTATTAAAGTCATTAATACAAAACCAAATAAAAAGTGCAAAAGACTAGAAATAAAAAGTATTACACTAGACACTTTGTCTTCACCAAGTGATGTAAGAAACTTAGGCAAACATGGCCTTGATTGTCAAGAACTCTTACGATCAATCTTGGATCCCGAGATGACTCACACACTCTACGATGGACAATGGATGATGGTGGTGGATAATGGTGTTATGGTGGTGGTGGTGGTGGTGGGTGGTGGGTGAAGTGTGAGAGAGGTGGTGTGCCAAGGGATGGTTTGAGCTTGAGCCAAGCACTCCTATTTATAGGCTGAACAGAAGCTTGGGCATGGCCCCGTGTCCAGTGGGCACGGCCCCGTGTCCACATCCTCTCTTTCTTCATTAAATGCAGCTTTGTCTTATTAGTTGACCACGCCCCCGTGTCCGCAGAGCACGACCCCGTGTGCAGAAGAATCTTTGTACTATGAAGATTTGCCTGGATTGTGCGAATCTTATAGTTGACCACGGCCCCGTGTCCGCTGAGCACGGCCCCGTGGTGGGCAATAGAAGCTTCTACCACTTTGTCTTTTATGCTGACACTTGGGCACGCCCCCGTGCTGGCTGAGCACGGGGCGTGTTCAGGCCTCTGATCTCTTGTTTTGCTTGGGAAGATGCTGTTGTGGGGTCGGGCACGCCATGTCTTGCTCCTTTTCTTGTATTTATGTTAGATTTTGGTGTCTTTTTGCTTCTTTTGTTAATTTGAGCTCATTTAATCCTGAAAATATAAAAGGAAGATAAAAGCACACTTTTTCCAACATTAGTACTAAAAAATGGTTAGTTTTATGCCTCATTTGATGAAATTCATATGTTAATATTTGAACACATCAAATACCCCCACACTTGAATCTTTGCTTGTCCTCAAGCAAAACTATTTAATATGTGGCTATTTACACTCCCAAATGGAATGGGTAGAAAAGAAGGTTTTGGGCTTGCCGTAGAGTATCGGGATTTCCAAGATTCTTTATTTAATTTTATTTTTATTTATTTACAATCCTATTCGTCATGATTTATTAAAAACTTTTCATAAGATACATTACTTATTAGGGCATAACATGCCTTTGTAAAATTCTATTTATATACAAGTTCATATATCTCACGGGGATCACTAAACACTCGGCCGAAAATGTATTTTTGTGGATCACTCGAGAGCGGCATGGAACTTACTCCTACCATAGGCTTGCCAAGCAATCAATCCTCCTCCTTTTTAACTTATATACCTTTGTAAATATCAAGAGGACTTTGTGGGCTAAGGGTTAGGCTTGGGTTAAAGGTAGGTGGTTGGGTTGGTGGTTAGTGGTTAGTAGAAAAAGGGCGAAAAGCGTAACAAGTGTCGGTTTTCGTAAGACTTTCTATAACTTTTATTTTGATGAAGCTATTTATTCAAACAAAGTTATTTTTTTGATGAACTTGTTTGTTTATTTTCTTTTGCTTCATCATCAACAAAATAATTTTTTTTTTGAAAAGTCATATGAAGAACCGAACTTGTTACTAAAACAAAGGGTTAAAAATGAAAAAGGTTTTGGTGGGTAAAAAGGGTTTTTGGTTTAGGTTATGAAATGAAAAGGTTTAGGCTCAAAGGGGCTAACTAGGGGGATTTTGGGTAGGTGGTAAAAAAAAAAAAAAATAATGGTGTAGAAATAAAAAGGTTAGTCCTAATGCCTCCATCATTTACTTACTCGGGTTTAAGTTGGTAAGGATTGGGAATGTATCGTCATGGCAAGTTCTAGAGTCGTAAGAACCAAGCGGCTATTCACACAAGAAACGAAAAATGAGCATTTAGTCAAATGATATGTAAGTGTATGCTCAATAAAGGCTCAAAACTCACTTTTGTGGGAATGGGTTTTTATGTGATCAAGTATATATAATCAAATTTTAACTAAGCTTGTCATGCCTTTTCATAATTTTCTTATGTTGGTTCTTTTTATCACGACGCTATCGGTTGTAAATTCGTAAAAATATAACCTTTTTAAGAACTTGAATTTCCTGAGTTAAACCTAGACAAGTAAAAAAAATTGAAAAATTTTTGAAAAAAAATTTGGGGTGATTAGCGGTTCCAATAGAGTTTTGTGTAAGGCTTGTATTTAGGACTTGCGAGATTCAAGGTTTTAGCATCCCCCCCCACACTTAAATTACACATTGTCCTCAATGTGTCCCAAAAATAAGTTTTTAGGTTGATTGAATGTGTAAAAAGGTGTAAAAGCAAAAAAAAAATTGTGTTACTGGGTGCTGAACACGGCCCCGTGTTGTCCGGGCACGGCCCCGTGTTCAAGTGCCAGTGACAAAATTGAAACAAGAGAAACAGAAGTCTGGACACGGGGGCGTGTTGGGTGAACACGGCCCGTGTCCAGTTACCTGAACTGGGTCTTTTTCTGCAGACTGTGCAGCACGGGGCCGTGTTGGGTGGACACGGCCCGTGCCGAGCTTACTGTAAATGAAGAAATTTGTCGGATGGTTCTGTTTTCCTGTATGGAGTGCTGGTTCAAGTTTCCCTTGCATCCTTTGCCATCTCAAGTGTGTTTTATTCATTTCAACACCATTCATAACACCAATTTAACTAAAACCATCATTCATTAATCATAGAGAGAATTACATAATAGTCCTAAAAATTAAAATATTAGCTAGTTAGGTCAAAGAAACACAAGAAGTCCAAGAAGTTTTCTAGCCTACTATTTATTCTACTAGCAAAACTTCCGAAAGGATAGATCTCTCGGTTAAAAGCGGCTTGATGACTTCTTCCTACGGGTATGGGCTCCTCATACATCGGCGAGCCACTCTTCGATCTCCCTAGGGAGAAGAAAAGCGGGCTCATGAGCATCGGGTTGAGGAGGTGTAACTTCTACCGGGATTTCTTGGAGTTCTTCAAGAGGAGGTTCCGCCGGAATGTCATCCCAACCGGTAGGATTTTGGATTCCATGTGCGAGGTTCCAATCCTCTTGAGGGAGGATTGGTTCCATGGGAGGTGTTACCAGAATGTTTAACCTCTGGTGCAAGAGGTTTATTTCCTGGAAACTGTTTTCCAACCCCACCGAGAGATAATTTATACGGTCAATGAGGAGCTCCTCTACTGAAGTCATCTCGTCAAGTGCTTCACGTAGGGCCATTACGTATCTTACGAGAGTTGCTTCAATTGATGGCCTTCTTTCCCGTCGGTTGTTCCTTGAGTGTGCAGAAGAGGTTCCGCTGTTTTGGCTCGGCATTCTACGAAAACAAACCAAAAACAGTTTGTTTTAATGAAACAGTACCACGGGCACGGCCCCGTGCTCAATGAGCACGGCCCCGTGTTCAACTTCCTGCAGATTTTTAGAACAAGGAATCTTGGGGTTTCAAATTATTTTTCTTATCTTATGAAGCTTTTTGAGCAGAAATAACTTAAAACAATGTTATGTAACTTATTTTCAACAAGATTCCTTGAATAAAAATTCAATAAACATCACAACAAAGCTTGAAATCAAGCTTTAATGGAGTTCTTGGTGCAAGAAAGATGAAGAAGAAGGCAATGGATAAAAGAGGAAATGACAAGATGCTTGTAAGAACCTTCTTTTAGAACATACCTAGGATGGTAAGTCAGAAAATCCCTCCAAATCTCTGTCCCTGGATGGTCCAAATGTGCAGGGTTCTTGGCTTCATTTATAGAAAACGACAGCGTGATGGACACGGCCCCGTGTCGGCTGGACACGGCCCCGTGTGCAGGCAAGATCCTGACACATTTTGTCCGTATTCTGACAAAAGTCAGAAGGGAATCATTTGGTGGACACGGGGGCGTGTTGACCTGGGCACGGCCCCGTGTCGGAAAACTGTTTTATGAAGTGCGTCTATTATTAAGGAACTTATCCGGACCGGGCGGTTCCTTACTGGATGGAACAACCCCAAAGTGCCTAAGATACCTTAATTGTTCTAGATTAAGACGAGAACACAAGAGGTTGTCGGTGAGGGTGATTCCTATGCTATATGTGGGTGGACAAGTCCAACCCTTTTCCGGGCTCTCGTTAAAGAAGGTGTATGTCGAATCGCTCAGGTCTATGTATGCATCGAACGAAGTCGATGGGGAGTCCTTCATGGCACAATCGACACAGGGACGACTATCGCTCAAGTCCTCACTAGAGTTAGAAGTATAATTGGAAACAATGAAGTTGTTTGAATGCGTTTCCAACCTTTCTTCTTGGTTATCGTCTTGGAGAAGATTTTTGAGGTCTCCCCTAAGTTCTTCTAACCAATTAAAAATTAGATCTTCTAGTTGAAATAATTCGTCGAGAAGCATTTCTCCTAGAATATCCGGTTGGGCGCATTCGAGGGAGCGATATGGATTATTTTTACTTTCGCCCCTCTTAAGGATACTAGGGAATGATGGGTCTATATAGTGGGGTTTATAATTTAGAAAAAAGCATTCTAATTCTTTATGGTTACCACCACATAATTGACACCACATAGTACCATAAGAGTGCCGAAAGTAAAAAGTATCAGTATCACTCATGTTTGTGTCAGAAATTACCAACCGTCGGGATCTTATGGTTCTGTTTTCAGTAACTGAAACTTGGGCACGGGGGCGTGTTGAGTGGGCACGGCCCCGTGTTCAGCTTACTGTCTGACTTAAAACAGGATTGCCAGTTCCAATGATTGGGCACGGGGCGTGTTCAGCGGGCACGACCCGTGCTGAGTTCTGCAGAAGCCGAAAAATAAAAAAAAATCCTAAAAAAAATGAAAAATGAGAAAAACGATTAGGCCGCTGATTCCTAACTTTCTTAAAATCCTTGTGTCCCTGGCAACGGCGCCAAAAACTTGATGCGTGTGAAGTGTTATATATATTAGGTGTATATTTTAAGCCCCTTTAACACTTATTTTAGCCAAGTTTTAAATTTATAAAACATGATATTTTACTAACACTAAACACACATATGGGCAAGTGCACCCATCGTGAGCGTAGTATAGTGTTGGTAAGATACCGAGGTCGTCCAAGGACACAAGAGCTTTTAATACCGGTTTATCCTCAACGTCTAATCAAAATAAAAAGTTTAGAAAAAGGTTTTTAAACTAAGAAAAATAAAAACTAACTAAAATGCTGAAAAGTAAAATAAAAAGAAAAACAGATAGACAAGATGAATCACTTGGTTCTGACTCGTATCTAGTGTAACCTTTGATTATTTCCGCACTTTTGCACATAATTAAGAGATTATCTTAGTTATTGTAGTAGGCCCCTCTTTTGAAGGTGACGTTACCCTCACCCCAGTAGTTTGAGTCAGCAAGGATACAATCCTAAAAGGGTGGATTATTGGAAGATAATGAATTAAGTTATTAATGCAATATTATGGTAGGCCCCTCTTTTGGAGGTGACGTTACCCTCGACTAAGTAGTCTGAGTCAGCAGGGATACAGTCCTAAATAGTCGGGTTATAGTATTAATAGTAGTTAACTTATGAGGGGGTCAAAGAGTTTGGACCCCCGCCATCCAATACCGTGAAGCATTGAAGGAGGTCCTACTAAATTTGACCCAGGTCCATTGCAGGACCTCTAAACGCTGAACAATGGCAAGACCTTTACCACACCGTTCCCTTAACCCCCGACCAGGTAGCCAACATACCTCCATATAGACCGTGGAGATATGAATGGTGAAAATCTTTTATTTTATATAGACAGTAAAATAATGCCAAGACACCACGGACAAACGATAAGGAAAGATCACCTTCAACATAAGTAACTAGTTATTAAAGTCATTAATACAAAACCAAATAAAAAGTGCAAAAGATTAGAAATAAAAAGTATTACACTAGACACTTTGTCTTCACCAAGTGATGTAAGAGACTTAGGCAAACATGGCCTTGATTGTCAAGAACTCTTACGATCAATCTTGAATCCCGAGACGACTCACACACTCTATGATGGACAATGGATGATGGTGGTGGATGATGGTGTTATGGTGGTGGTGGGTGGTGGGTGAAGTGTGAGAGAGGTGGTGTGCCAAGGGATGGTTTGAGATTGAGCCAAGCACTCCTATTTATAGGCTGAACAGAAGCTCGGGCACGGCCCCGTGTCCAGTGGGCACGGCCCCGTGTCCACATCCTCTCTTTCTTCATTAAATGCAGCTTTGTCTTATTAGTTGACCACGCCCCCATGTCCGCAGAGCACGACCCCGTGTGCAGAAGAATCTTTGTACTATGAAGATTTGCCTGGATTGTGCGAATCTTATAGTTGACCACGGCCCCGTGGTGGGCAATAGAAGCTTCTACCACTTTGTCTTTTCTGCTGATACTTGGGCACGCCCCCGTGCTGGCTGAGCACGGGGCGTGTTCAGTCCTCTGATCTCTTGTTTTGCTTGGGAAGATGCTGTTGTGGGGTCGGGCACGCTATGTCTTGCTCCTTTTCTTGTATTTATGTTAGATTTTGGTGTCTTTTTGCTTCTTTTGTTAATTTGAGCTCATTTAATCCTGAAAATACAAAAGGAAGACAAAAGCACACTTTTTCCAACATTAGTACTAAAAAAAGGTTAGTTTTATGCCTCATTTGATGAAATTTATATGTTAATATTTGAACACATCAAAAAGATATCATTCAAGTAGGCAGAAATAGATATACCATAAAAATGTACTTGAAACCTTGTTCAAACAAAAGGGAAACCAAAATAATGTTTCTGGTTATACCAGGTGCAAACAAACAATTGTTTAAATTAACTACAAGGCCAAAAGGACATGAAAAATGAAATGTGCCAGTTGCAAGAACGGGCACTCTTTTTCCATCACCAACGACGAGTTCCATGTCGCCTTGTTTCAGCTTCCTCCACTTTTCAGGCTCCTGTAAAACATTAGTGATGTGGTAACCATACCCGGTATCAAATACCCATGTGTTGCTAGAGACAGTAAAAAGCTCAATAACATAAATGAGAATACCTGAAGAAGTGCCAACGTTATTGGCCTTGTTCGCCTTCAGCTTGGCTAGATACTGCGGGCAGTTCCTTTTCCAGTGCCCCATTTGGTTGCATTTAAAGCACTGACGCTCTTAGGGAGGGGGTGGTTTAGCAACCTGCTTGTTGTTGCTGGCAGATTTGGCAGTAACAATAGCCATTTTCTTGCCTTTACACCACCAAACTTAACCATCAGAACTTGGTTGGTTTTATGTGGAATATTCATCTCGGCCGTTTTGAGCATACCATGTAGCTCAGGCACAATCTTCACCCAAGCATTCATATTATAGTAAACAATGAACTGGTCATACGAGCTAGGGAGAGAGTTCAAGATGAAGTCCGCTGCCATTTCATCTTGCAGGGGATAACCAAGTTTGTTCATCTGGTCAATGTACCCTTTCATCTTAAGCACATGAGTACTGACACACGATCCTTCTTGCATTTTACAGCTTGTGAGCTGCTTCATGGTGTAATATCACTCCTGTCGGGCTTGTTTCTGAAACATGCCTTTCAGTTGCTGGATCATGTCATAAGCATCTTTATCTTCCATGTTCTTCTGAAGTTTAGGAGACACGGTGGCTTGCATAAGGCAGGCTACCTCAACGACATCCTCGTTATGCTTTTCCAGTGCCTTATGAGCATCAATAGTGTTACTTTCAGGCTCGGTAGGGACTGGGCCATCTAAGATATATAGCTTTTTCGCCATATTGAGAACTATTCTCAGATTGCGGTGCCATTCGAGAAAGTTGGTGTTATTCAGTTTTTCCTTTTCAAGTATAGACTTGAGAACGAAGGAGTTTTTTTTTCATTAGATATCTGTTACATAAGCAAAGAGATTTTAATTAGTATTTTGATGTATATTTCCTTATTTAATTAATGACCCATTGTAATAATTAGAACAAGGAATGAGAATCTAGCTATGTCAGTAGTAAAGGCAACTGTGGCATACACTTTAGTAAGTGACTAGGTAGACTGACAATGAGTGTCAATTGTGAGAATTGCACAACTCTCGAGTATGAGGCCGCTAAGACAACTCTTGTCTATGCATTGATACGTTTAGCCTCATCTATGCCGACTTTTTAACTTTCGAGACAGCTAGAGCATGTGGTGAGAGAATAAAAAGTAATAGTCGTCCTAAAAGAGGTACTCGTGGAAGGGCCAGATGTGTCAACGAAACCCTTGCACCTTGGAAGGATATGCTAGACATCAAGTGTGGTGTTGTGGTTCCAAAAACACTGATGGTTTGCTTTTACGTTCCAAGTGTAGCTTGTGATAGGATGACATAGACCATTGATTTTAATTATGGGTTAATTTAATATTTACCAAATAGGGTCGTAAGAGCCAATTTTTGTACATATTTAGTCATGACATCTTGATGAACCCTTTCATCTCTCAGGACACTTAATTTTAAATAACCTATTAAAACTAAGTTTGTCCCGACTTGTATAACTATATTAAAGTTAATAGTTTTAAAAGTCTTAAGTTATGAGTTTTAGAAAGTTAAAATTTGTTAAATTTAACTCTAATGGTTATTATTTATTTTTAAAATAAACTATTTGTTTTATAACAAATATTTACAAGTTGTAAAAATCAATTTAGAACTTGTTATAATTGATTGTGAACATTTTAAAACACATTTTAAAAGTTTGGCATTAGGTTGGTTGTAATATAACAACTTATATGATAAAAGCAATCATAATAGAAAAAATAAATATGTAAATCTTTAGGCCATTTTGTTTGATCTTGCTAGAGCCAAATAGCAAGACCAAACTGAGTCACGGGGTAACAAACAACCACAAGGATGGACCTAGTGCATCTAGTCGTCTTTAGCACCTCCTTGATTCTTGTAAAGTCTCCAGTTTTGTCTTCGGGTCTTCAACATTATAATAAAATAAAATTGAAACCCTAATCTATTACAACTTTGAGCCACAAAGTGGGTCAAAAACCATAAAACAAAAAAACAAAATACAAGTACAAGGTCGGTCAGATTTACATATTCAACACAATCATTTAAAGTAGGCAATCTTATGGTCAAATGAAAATAAATAAAACTTTTGACCAAATAACTTCTTGCCCAAGAAATATTTAGATCTGAAACTTTAAACAAGTTAAAGTTTGAGATCTATAACCGGTTAAAAGGACCGGTTCCGATTTGCATGTTGTAAGCGTGGCTCTGATACCACTGTTGGGATTCAGTGGTGTCAATTTTACTTTTAATTAAAACGAGCTTGATATATTTTATTAACTAAATACATAATTAATAAAAAAACGCAGCGGAATAAATATAAATAATCAACACCAAAAGTGAATCGAATAGGATCATGGTTACAAACATGCAAATACGATACTTAAAATAATTAATCTACCGATGAGAAAAATTATACCCTTGTGGTTAATAATTAACCGTGTAAGACACCGAGGTACAACGAACGAGTGCTAGAAGACAAACACGGTAACCGGGTGTGGGTCGCGGAACAGGAATCATGAGAAAAGAAAGAAGAGGCGACACTTTTCTTGAAGTGGCGGCCTGCCCTTTTGTTTTTGATCGTGAGTGGAGGCAATCAAATTATTTGATTTGCTGACCAAAATTAATTCATAGCAAACTAGCTATGAGATCAGAATTGTAGTAGAGTAGTTTTAAAGATTGATTAGTATATTATATATAATATAATTAGGTTAACAATTAACCTAATCATCTTTTTGGTTCCCAAAGCCCAACTCATCTAGTACAAGCCCAAATGCAATACGAAGCCCGAAAAACAAAGTTTAACTAAATAAGTAATTAAACGTTATATTATTTATAACCCGTATAAATAATAAATTTCATTTCTCATGGCTATAAAATTATTCTAGATAATTATATATTTCGTTCCGTTAATTGTTCGTGGTCACCAGTTAACCAAGTTAAGTGGATTTAATGTTCGTTGCCTAAGGTGTAACTCTTACGGGTCATAGCTCGGTCAGCAACATTGACTTATCGAACCCGTACATATAAATCCAACATGGACTTCTACAACTCCGCTACCACTGTCGGGTATAACCATGAATGAAGGATAGTTCAGTGGTGCTTATGGTATAGCTTTCATGCACGTGACTTGTTTCTTCACAATGACTCCAACTTATTTGTTGTTATATCCGAGACTGCATAAATAAGGTATGTAGTCCTTGGGTAGGATAGTCGACGTGTCCAACACCGATTGCAAATATGTTTGCAGGGAGACCTCTCTCATCCTTGATGCGTTGCCCACCGAGGTTTCGCATCTTGGTCCCCAAGGTAAAGTCTGCCACTCGGCATGGTGGACTTCTGCAAATCCATTACAATTTCTGGTGGACTTCTACAAATTCTGAATTTCCATTCGCAGCAGCTGATAAGTCTGCCACCTGGCATGGTGGACTTCTGCAAATCCATTAGCTGGTGGACTTCTTCAAAGTCTGAATTCCCATCTGAAGCAGCTGACAAGTCCGCCATCAACTTACAAGCTTCAAACAACCCTGTTTTCACTAAGGTGCTGTTTGTTTTTTCATAAAACCTCTGCGCAGGCTCTTCTGTCTGTGCGGCGCAGACCACGTGCATACATTGTGATGCGCATACTGTTTATTTTTCCGAAGACGTTTCACTAAAAAAGGCTTGCGCAAGGTCTTCTTGGTGCAGACTTGGTCCAGCCACTTCTAAGCTCTTCTAAGGTCTGTGGAGGGTTAAACACCACCACCCACCACCATCGTCCATCACTACCACCGTCCATCACCACCACCGTCCATCACCACCACCGTCCATCACCACCACCACTATCCACCATCGACCACCACCGTCCATCACCACCACCTCCATCGACCACCACCGTCCATCACCACCACCTCCATCGACCACCACCGTCCATCACCACCACCATCCACCACCCACCACCGTCCATCACCACCCCCACCGTCCACCACCCACCACCGTCCATCACCACCACCACCGTCCACCACCCACCACCGTCCATCACCACCACCACCGTCCAGCACCCACCACCTTCCATCACCACCACCACCGTTCATCACCACCACCATCCACCACCCACCACCATCCATCACCACCACCGGCCACCACCCATCACTGTCCTCCAACACCCACCAATGTCCTCCAACACCCACCACCGTCCACCGTCCACCACCACCGTTCATCACCACCATCGTCCACCACCCACCACTGTCCACCACCCACAACTGTCCTCCAACACCCATCAGCGTCCACCATCCACCAGCGTCCATCTCCACCACCACCACCACCACCAACACCGTCCACCGTCTTCCAACATCACCGTCCACCACCACCCACCACAACCGTCCGTACACCACCATCAGTTTATTTTAGAAGCCTGCAGAAGTTAAAAAACAAACAGTCTTCTTCTTGCAGACTGCAAACATTTGGTCCACCTCTTCTGCAACAGATGTCTGCAGATGTGGTCCGCAGACTACAGACATTTTACCTCTTAAAAAACAAACAACACCTAAGTTTTCTTCTCAACCAACTAGCTTTAAAAAAATCATTTTTTTGTTTCATTTGGGCCATTATCTGTAGGTAGGATGTACAATCTAAATGTTAAACCTATAATTAGAATTTAAACTAAACTTGTGGTAAAACTTATTATTAATTGTATAGACGATCTTATGTAACAATATTTGGACATGTATTAGTATTAATATTTAACATTCATGATCAGTTATATGGACAGTCAATCGTTGGTTACTAACTCCGTTTAGGTGTTATGTTGGCGACAAGATTAACTGCCCAAAATAACTGTCATTAGCGGTGTATATATTGGTGATTTTGGGTTCCAAACTTGGCACCAGGATTATTCATAATACTCTGATTAATCCACTATTATTCTCTGCAAATCCCGTTGATGATCATTGATCGAATGTCGCGGTTCGTTCAAAGATAGAGTTAAATGGTGTTACTAATTACCTTAAACTATGTAGCTAGTGGCAATAAGGGTGTCGAATCCAGGAAGAGTCCGTGGTCCGTGTTCAAACTAAGTTAATTAAAAGACACTTTATGAAGCTTGCTAATTTTAATCTTTTGGTTATTTGATTTGAAAGGATGGTGAAAATATCCAATATTAATGATTGATAACAAAAACTAGACTAACAATTTTAACCAACACTATCAATACTTTGTTTTTTGATTAAAACGATGATTGGTAAAAGAATCACATCCAGTTCAAAATCAATAGACCTAAGGTTCTCTAACACAACTTGGTTGGAATCACAATCAAAATTTGGTATTAACATGTTTGGTGTTTCAAGGTTTAGGCGTCAATAACTGTCAACATCAAACAATGGACGAGAAAACGATTTGTTACTCAAGAACATGCAAACCCGAATATCATGCCAAAGCAAAATTAACCAAATTCATTTCAATAGAGTCAATGGTGCTAGTATATATCGACAATTTGTGAATATAAAACGAGATTAATACAATTAACATAATAAATAATCAAATGCAAACATAATGATTCATGAACTAAAATAATGTTTCAAGAACCCTAGAATCTTATAAAGTCTATACCGGGGTGAAACATAGAATATTAGCCACTCATGGCTTGTAGAACTTGGAATGCAGATGAAATTGTTGAAGGAAAACATATTTGATCTTGATTTTCGGTATTGGATGATGATTAAAGAGCTCTAGGATGGAGGATAATAATAGAGATGATCATCTGTAAGTGATGATAATTTACTTCTAGGCGTTCTTAATTAATTTCTTGCAATAATGCTAGTTTAGGTTAGAATAAGATTTTTCTTATCTAAGCCCACTAAACGTAAAATCAAAGACTATTTATAAGTCAACAACTAGATTGTTGTTATAGGTCGCGCGTTGGGGCGATGACGCCTTAGTTGTTTATAGATGGCGACACGGTATGTGATGCTTTAACCATATGAAATTATTCTGCCCCATCCTGGCCAAGGACGAGTTACGGGAGCGTAAAACAAAAAAAAATATGCTGATGGGGGACGGGCATTGTCACACCTAACTAATGGAGGAATCATCGGAGTGGGATGAAGAAAGATTTCTCATCACACATAACACTATTTGTGACAATAATTAAATCAAAACCGTTTTCATTTCATACTTTAAATTGTCAAACATTACATGGAAATTCAAATACAACATGATCAATACATGAAAATAACATAACAACAAGAATAAAATTGATACAACATATTAAACCTAAGATGTCTATATGTGTATCTAGGCATCATCACTACTTCGGTTTCATATTATCGTCATCCTCAACCTGTAACATGTTTAAAATAAAGTTCAATGCAAAAGTAAAGGCGAGTATGCAAGTTTTCATATATACATAGCATAAAAATGAGTTTAAAGAATTCCACATGACAAGCTATTGAAACAAGATAAACAATAAAATTGGCTTGTGTTTAACTAATCAAACCAATGATGAAACGCAATAAGCTCTTAACATAATCTCAAGAATACGGGTGGGTCGATAATCCTATAGCGCGATATATTTCAAGGATAGGCTCGTTCGAAGCTAATGATAAGTCTAACACAAAATGTATAACCCCAAGCTTAAAGTATCAAATAATCAAGTAGGCATGCATGAATAAGGAATGTTTGTGCAATTAAGAATAAAGTTTAAGTGTAAGTTTTATAGATTAACATGTTACACCCCAAAAGGTGGTAAACGAAAAAGGGGGTTCAAGTATACTCACGGTTTTGCAAGCTTCCATTTGTTAATCCGCGAGAGAGTTGTTGTTGTGGGAGGTTGGAACACCAAGTCCTTCTACACGAAGAAATGAAGGTGTATGAGTATTGGAAGTTAACGGAGGATTGAAGATTCAAAGTTTAAAGTACATGAAAAATAGGCACATGAGAAAGTAATCATCTAGCTCATGATACTTGTTTTGACACTATGAAACTTAAAAGAGTTTAAATGTTTTCAGGGTCGAAATGCCCATTAGAATCGTAACAAGTACTATGGTCTTTAGATGATGTAACCTTATACTTTGACAAATAACCACTAGGTTATCATCAAGGGTATGGTTACTTAAATATTATATAGGTTATATAGTCTATATTAAAAGTTACTAGTCCAATATTTCAAGAAGAACATCATATAAATCATGCATGAGGTAGGAAGATGAATCTTCCATTTAGGCACCTCTTGTGTTTCACCAATGCACAAGTTATCATGGACAACAAGGTTGGTCATGAATACATACAATAAGGAATGAAATAACTATAAGCTAACTAAGAAAACATCAAGTTATGTGTGGATTTTCAAGTAGGATAGCCCAGGTTAACCTTATACTCACACAATCTTCAAGCTCTAAGCTTGTTCATCACTTGTGGGTATAAACCCTATCAAAACAGAATATTTCTAAGGATTAAACCTCTGGATTTACATGTCACAACCTTGTTTTAAGCTCACCTAATCATAGACTTGATTATGAGCATGAGGACATAGGAATGTGTTGAGAAATCTCAATTTAAAGTTTGTTAAACAAGTGTTTATACAAAATTAGAAAGTTTATTGCACTTTGGTGCCTTTTATGGTGATGTTCTAGCCTTAGTTTTCCATGGAAAACCTATGGAAACATACCTAAGGTTGTTCCAAGTGATTAGAAAGAAGACTCGTTGAAAAAGATGAAAAAATGAGGAAGTTATGCTCACTTTTGTAAGTTGAAACGAATCTGACTTGCTTTTGAATTCAGTTGCGTTTTTGAGTGTTTGAGAGTGAGTTTAGAGTGTTTGCAAAGTGAAAAATGTGTGGAGAAGTCTTGGGTTTTATAGGGGATGAATTAGGGTTGGGTTTGGTGAGTATTAAATGCAAGAAACACAAGGAAAAGCACAAAAATGCCCAATCCCGTAGATGGAAGAGTCTGATCTGCGAATCCGGGTGACTCGCCGGCCGCGAGCCACTTAAGTGGCCGGGTCGCGAGGTTGCTAGCCGGGGTGGGGGCTGGGCATGAGTTTCAATTGTTGTCAAATATGGTCCCTAAGGTTTTTTTATGGTAGTATTAAGATGTTTCAAAGGTAAAACATGAAATATACGCGTAGTATAAGGTGAAACAAGTATGAGTAACATAAATCAAGTATGATAAAGTATGATTTAGCGTATGTATGTCGTAAATAAGCATCTTATGCATCCAAAAGGCGTATGTTTCATGTATATCATGAAGTTGCAAGTATAGCACATAGTTTTCAAGAATTACGAATAATGCATTAATTGTTTCACGAGTTTAAGCGTATGAACATGTATGAAACGTGTATATCATGAATGTAAAGAAATACGAAATTTATTTATGATCCAAATCTCGGATTTTACAACGATTACAACAAAAGGACGAATACAAGACTACAAGATTGCCAAAAATAGAAATACAAGCCACACTTTCTAATTATGGAGAGTACGAAAAAGCAGGGCGTTATAGTCTCCCCTCTTTTAGGAAATTTAGTCCCGAAATTTAGCAAGAAGTAGCGAAAAGTTGCGGATACTTAGCCTTCATCTCACTTTCGAGTTCCCAAGTAAACTCAGCGCCACGTTTTCCTTCCCATCGAACCTTGATGATAGGAATTCGACTGCGCCTCAATTGCTTGATTCCTCGATCCATGATTTTGACAGGTTTCACCACAAAGTGCAGTGTTTCGTTTATTTGAAGATCTTCGAGTGGAACTTGAAGTCCTTCATCAGCTAGGCACTTCTTTAAGTTTTAAACGTGGAAGACAGTATGAACGTTGTGAGTTCTTCAGGTAGGTCCAGTCTATACGCAACCTTGCCAATCCTTTCGAGAATCTTGAAAGGACCAACGTAGCGAGGTGCTAGTTTTCCTTTCTTACCAAAACGGACTACACCCTTCCAAGGGGATACCTTAAGAAGTATATAGTCACCTATCTCGAATTCCAAAGGCTTGCGACGCTTTTCGGCGTAACTCTTTTGTCGGCTCCTGGCTTTCAGTAAGTTGTTTCGCACCTGTAAAATCTTGCTCGTTGTCTCTTGTATAAGCTTGGGACCTGGATTTGAACTTCACCAATCTCGTGCCAACAAATAGGCGAACGACATTTGCGACCATACAATGCCTCGAAGGGCGCCATTTGAATACTCGCATGATAACTATTGTTGTACGAGAATTTAATAAAAGGCAAGTGTGAATCCTAGTTGCCACCAAAATCTATTACGCATGAACGAAGCATATCCTCTAAGGTTTGGATAGTACACTCGGTTTGATCATCTGACTGAGGATGGAAAATGGTGCTGAGGTTTAGAACAGTACCCATAGCAGATTGAAATATTTGCCAAAGACGAGATGTAAAGCGACCATCACGATCGGAAATGATGTCAATGGGGACACCATGACGACAAATGATCTCATCAGTGTAGATTCTAGCCAATCGATCAACGATCACCCAAATACTGTCATGACCAGAAGAAGTATGAGGAACCTTGGAGATAAAATCCATAGCGATGCTCTCCCATTTCCAGATTGGAATTTCTGGTTGTTTGAGCAAGCCAGGGGGACGTTGGTGTTCAGCTTTAACCTTCGAACAAGTGAGACATTTCGCAACGAAGGCGGCGATATCCTTCTTCATTCCAGGCCACCAATAGGACGTACGCATATCTTGGTACATCTTATCAGCACTAGGGTGAACAAAATATCTCTATTTGTGTGCCTCTTTCATCAGAAAGTCTCAAAGGTTATCACAATTTGGAATCCAGATGCGATTGAGATAGTATAGGATACCATCGGATTTAGACTTGAGATCTTCTTCAACACCACCTCGTATCTCGAGGGAGAGACTACCCTCGTTAGTAGAGGCGTATTGAGCTTCATGAATGTGGTTTTGAATATCATTAACGAGTTGGAGACAACGAATCCCTTTTACATGAGTTTTACAACTAAGCGCGTTGGCCACTACATTCACTTTACCTGCATGGTAGCGAATTTCGCAGTCGTAGTCGTTTAACAATTCCATCCAACGACGTTGACGCATGTTTAGTTCTTTTTGGTTGAAGATATATTGAAGGCACTTATGGTCAGTGAAGACCACACACTTGGTACCATAAAGGTAGTGTCGCTAAATCTTCAAGGCAAAAACAACTGCGCCAAGTTCAAGGTCATGAGTAGTATAGTTCTTCTCATGTATTTTGAGTTGTCTTGATGCGTAAGTGATAATCTTGTCTCATTGCATAAGGACACAACCAAGTCCAAGGTTCGAAGCATCGCAGTACACGACGAAGTCGTTGTTACCATCAGGAAGCACGAGAATAGGAGCATTGCAAAGCATGTCCTTGAGCGTTTGAAAAGATTCCTCTTGTTCGGGACCCCAAACAAAAGGTTTCTCTTTTTGAGTCAAAGAGGTGAGAGGAACGGCGATCTAAGAGAAGTTAGAGATAAAACGATGATAATAACCAGCAAGACCAAGAAACGGACGAATCTCAGATGGCCACTTAGGTGCAATCCAATTCTTCACAGCTTTGATTTTAGCGAGTTCAATGTGGATACCAAGTTCGTTGACAGTGTGACTAAGGAATTGAACTTCTTTTAACCAAAATTCACACTTGGAGAATTTGGCATAAAGACGTTCAGTACATAGAAGCTGAAGGATAAGACACAAGTGATGCTCGTGCTCTCCTTGAGTCTTGGAGTAGATAAGAATATCTTCGATGAAGACAATCATGAAACGGTACAAGTACGCTTTGCACACGCGGTTCATCAAATCCATGAAAACAGCAGGTGTGTTGGTCAAACCAAAGGGCATGACCACGAACTCGTAATGACCATATCGTGTACGAAAGGCGGTTTTAATTATATCTTCTTTGAGAACTCGAAGTTGATGATACCCAGAATGAAGATCGATCTTTGAAAAGCAGGTCGCGCCTTGCAATTGATCGAAGAGATCGTCAATGCGAGGAAGAGGGTATCGGTTTTTGAAAGTAAGCTTGTTGGGTTCACGATAGTCAATACACATACGAATGACCCATCTTTCTTTTTGACGAACAAAACGGGAGTGCCCCAAGGAGAAGTGCTAGGGCGTATAAAGCCTTTATCAAGAAGCTCTTGAAGTTGGCTCGAAAGCTCTTGCATCTCAGAGGGTGCTAAACGGTAAGGAGACTTAGCGACAGGCGTAGCACCAGGCACTAAAACAATTTGAAAGTCAACAGAGCGAGCAGGAGGAGAACTAGGAAGATCATCGGGAAAAACATCAGGAAAGTCACGTACAACAGGAACGTCACTCATGCTTGGGCCTTTGTCCTTCTTTTCCACAATGTGGGCGAAAAAGGTGAAGGTACCCTTGCACAAGTATTTTTTTGCTTGAATACACGACATAAGATTGAGACCTTGAGAAGGTTTCTCGCCATAGACGTGCAAGGAATCACCATTTGAAAGAGGAAGACGAATGAACTTTTCAGAACAGACAACTTCAACATAAACTCACCTAAGCCAGTCCATACCTACTAGGATGTCAAAACTACCCATTTGCAAAGGTATGAGGCAAATGCAAAACATATGATCGTTAAGAATCAAGGAACACTTGGAAAGGACGGAGTCGACAGCGACGGATTTACCATCAGCGACTTCGATAGCGAAAGATCTTGGCAACTTAGAGCGTTTACACTTAAGCAAAGGTTCGAATTCTAACGACACAAAAATTTTATCAGCGCCAGTATTAAATAAACACGAAGCATAAACATGGTTCACAAGGGACGTCCAGTGATAACATCATTTGCTTTCTGAGCCTGTGCAGTGGTGAGAAGAAAGGCTCTGCCTCGAGCTGGTTGTTGAGGCTGCTGCTACTGCTGCTGTTACTGTTGTTGCGGCGGTGGCTGATAGCGTTGAGGGCACACGTTGGCGAGATGATTGAGGTTGCCACATTTAAAACATGCTCGCATAGGAGCAACTTGAGCTTGGTTTGGAGTAGGGTTTTGGGCTACACCAGCTTGGTTCTAGTTGGCCATAGGTGGTTTGTGGTAGGGTTAAGAAAAGTGCCCATATCGATTACAACTGGCGCACTTGCGGCACGGAACGTTGGAAGGATGATGGTACTAGCACTGGCCACACTTGGGTTGAGTCCCAATGTAACCTTTTCTTGAAGGTTCAGTGTTGGGGACAGCAGACATGGATTGTAAGTGTTGAGGGTTCGGCGGAGTGATGACCGCACAGTTTTGGCTTGAAGCCTTCTGCTTCTTGCCTTGGTTTTTCTTGGTGGTAGCGGGTGTTTCGGTGGTGGTTTCAGCGATGGCTTGGTGTGTGTTTTTCAATGAAGATTTTGTGGCATTCCTGTGCATAACGTGGTTGCTGTTAAGGCGGGCGGCTAAACGAAAGGTTTCCTCGATAGTTGCTGGACAAGCAGCTTCCACGAGGTTCATGAAAGAATAGGGTAGGCAGTGGATGTATTTGTTGATGGACTTCTCAGGTGTATCAACTTGGCTAGGACAAAGGATGCTGAGTTGCTTGAAGCGAAGGGTTAAACCATTGTTGTCGTCCTCAATTTGCTTAAGGTGCCAAAACTCGTGTTCCAACTTCCTCAGTTCGTGAGGAAGGCAGAATTCTTCTCTCATGATTTTCTTCAGTTCAGCCCATGGAAAAGCGTAGGCGGCATCCTCCCCTCTTGTGCTTCGCTCAGAGGTCTACCAATTAAGAGCTCTTGATCAGAACAACCCTGTAGCGTTTTGGGTGTGCAAGTCATCGGGGCAGCGACTTTGACGGAACGTAATCTCCATGCCATCGAACCAAGTTAGTAGTGCGGTGGCACCATCCTTTCCAGTAAACTCCAAGGGTTTACAAGCCATGAATTGCTTGAATAGGAATGGTGTCTTAGGCTTTTCCACTTTGGAATCAACAGAACCATGGGGCGAATCCGAGTTGGTTTGAATTCGGCTAACGATGTCAGGTATAACTCAGGCCATCTGGTCGGCCATTTGTTCAACAATGAGACCTACGAGTTCTTTCTTAGAGATAGAACCAGAGCGGGAACCCTTCTTGGACTTGAGCTTTTCGGATGAGCTTTAAGATGCCATCTAGAAGTTCGAAAGAAAAGGAAAAGGATGAGACTTGATCATAATTCAAAATATATTGCACATATAAGCATGTAAGTGTTCACGTATCACATATCATTCACACAAGGGTAAGTATTTCAACATGTATTTCACAAGTATAATCATGTAAGAATGCATATAAGGAGTATAAATTTAGTTTGTTCTCGAGAATTATTATTGTTTTTGATTGCGAGAGATGTGCGAATCGTGTAATGGTTTTGAAATGAACGAGGTAACAAGTATAAAATCACATATAAATTGAATCACATAAAAGAGAGCCTCATAAAACGTGGGATTGTTTTGGGTTGAGAAACGTCGACTATTCCAAAGTGAATTGAAAGTCCTTTCAAATTAGAGAAACGTGCTTTGGCCTATAGGTAAGATACTCTCATCCAGAAGCAATTAACGGTATCTTACCCTTCCAGTTATTACACATCTCTAATCGATTGAAACAATCGAAACTTTGGAGAGATTGAAAATCAAGGAATGGGACTTAATCAATAAGGTGCGGGTTTCACCCCTAACTTGACGATTTCATACCCTAATGTAGTTGGTACTTGTCGGGTCAAAATATAATTTCAACACTTTGAAGAGGGTCCACTAGAGTTCAAATTGGAAATTTACCATTAAGATGTGGATTTCACTCCTAACTTAATGGCGTAATTTCATACAAAATAAAGAATAAGAAGAATGAGAGTTGTTCACCAAATTGTTGGTTTCACGCCTATTTTGGTAAATTCGTCTCTTTTGTATTAAGAGTGTCCTCAAGTCTTCAAGTGTATTGTATAAAATGTCTTAGGAAAGACACAATGTAAGTATTTAGACATAAAGGAAGAGAAAAGAAGCGAAGTAGGAAGAATGGCATTTTAAGCATAAAACAAGAATGGTAAATGTGACAACCGGTAATTTACGCCCTTAATTACGTAATTAACTGGCGATTAACGCGATAATAAATAGTGCTGACGACGCTAATTAACTTAAACAGGCCCTTGGAGTGCCCAGAAACGTTTGTTCAGCTATACAGTGCGCCTGTGGTGATTTATGGGAAATCTGCTAAATATGACGCGACAACGGACTGATACCGTACGAAATACTGACAACGCCGACAAACACGGATTTTCTAAGAATATTTTATGCTTACGGAGTATGGGTCGCGATATCGGGTCTCGTAAGAATTACGGGCCCCTTACACATGAGATGGGCTTGTGGGCCCTAGGCCCAAACCCGAAACCCACAAGCCTAAACCTACACACCATAGGCAAAATCTCTACAAATATCTTCTTAAGATCTTGATTTGAAGGGTATAATACATGACCTGAATATTACACAAAAGAAACTTTAACCCTCAAATCTCTATATAAAGGACCCTCAATTGTCTGTATACTCACACAAATAAAAACACACCTAAATCAACATTCTGCATTCATCATCTTCCATATTTCGAAACCCACACATAATACTCACCTTTCTTGTCTGCAAGTTATTACACACAAAGAAATAACAAGTGAACTTCACATTCTCTAAACACAAAACCCACCTCAAAACTTCATCTTCTCTAAATCTACACACACAAATATATGAAGGAACCTTATCCTGAGTTTAATCAAACACATCCACACATCATCATCCTCCCTCCTCTCCCTCTCGATCTCCTTCCTCTCTCCGACAAGATATCACAGCCGGTGATGACGCGGCAGAGCTCCGGTGGTTCTCTCCGACGGGCGAGACACCCCCCTTCTCACTTCTGCTTATCGGCAGCCACCACCAGATGGTGGTGGCGTGTGGCGGCTGCAACAGAAAGAAACGAGAGAGAGAGAAAGACGGCGAGGAGAGAGAGACGGAGCAGAGGTGACGGACCGTCGGTCGGAGATTTGGTCCAGCGGTCCCTGTATCGAGCCGGTGGTCCCTGTCTTGGACCGACGGATCCTGTTTTTATCCGAAGAATTTCGCCGTTTTACCGGCGGTATGTGTTTCGGTCCGACGAGTCTCGGTAAGGAAATTCTTTTTGTTTTGTTTCGTTTTGTAACTTTCTTTTTCAAAGATTTGATGAAACTGATGCTGATACTGTTCAGTTGTTCGAGATCGGTTCAGTTACGGTTTAAATGAGGAAACACAGTCAGACCCGGTCGACTCACTAGACGACTCAATTCAACTCAGTTCGACTTGATGTAACTCAGTCCAATTCGGCTCGACTCGGTTCATCTCGCCTCAACTCAGTCAACAAGAGCTGACTCGGTTAACTCAGTTGACCCACTAAACTCGGTCAGGCGGCTCGACATTTCGACGTGAAGACTTGGTAAAAATTGATGACGCGTTTAATATTTGTGTTTTATATAGATTTAATCTTACGTGAACGAGCTCGAACCATTCCGTTTATAAATTTAGTTATATTTTGAAATGCTTGACGAAAACTATATATATTTGATTATATTGATTGAATATTGTTGAGTTTGATAAAATACGACAACTTTTTATTGTCAGGTTAGTCCAAAAACAGAGGAAACTCTGCCCGTTTTTCGAGAAAATCCGTAAAAACAACACGCGTTTTATTATATAACGAAAACAACGAGTCGGAAACTATTTACAACAACAAACATAGTTGTTTTGAACTACAGAAATTCGACGAATCCTTTTATAAAAATAAATATAATTTATATATTTATTTCAAACGTAAACTCGAATTCTTTTATAAATAAATATAGTATATATATTTATTTCAAACATCGCGTGACACGAATTAGTTTTATAAATATAGTCTTTATATTTATTTCAAAAATCGTACAACACGAATTCTTTTACAAACTAGATATAGTTTATCTATTCAATGACTCGTTGATACTTTCGCAAAATAAATATAACTATTTATATTTATTACAAACGCCGAAACGGCATATACGTATATTTTTGGCAAATATACACAAGACGTGATATATATATAATACAAGTTATTATATATTATTTTCGTACGACTACTCAAGACGGCTAACACAATTACAACGAAGTATTTATATATTTTATATATAAATATTTATTTATTTTTAAATCTCTCGAGAATCAAGTCTTTTCAAGACTTAGTGGTTTTATCGACAATAGACGACACTTATAAAAAATGACCTATCATTTCCGATAAGTTAACTACTTACCATGGAACTGTTCGACTAACGATTCGGTTGAGCTCGGTAACACGTAGTTTAGTTACCACAATATTTAGAAACTTATAAGATATTCCGTGTTAGGAATATTGTAGAATGCACGCTAGCGAGTCAAGTCTTGGAAACGACATCACAAAGTCGTATATAGCTAGCTTTGCACAGGAATATTCAGGTGAGTTCATAACCCCACCTTTTATGGTTTTACATTTTTATAAATGTTTTTGGGGTGGAAAGACATGCACTTTTTGCAAAGCAAGAATTACATATTTCTAAACCATTTTACAAGCAAGTTTTAACTGACACAAATGGTTTACGAAGAGCTTATGTTTTATACCGGTTTTTCAAACAAGCGTATTTTTTTGAAATATGCATACACACGAGATTCTAGTTTTATAAACTACGGGAAAATACAAATACAAGAGTTTACAAAATACAAATGTTAAAATGTATACAAATGGTATGATAACAAGAAACACACTTGGTGAGAACGAGAACCAAGTGTGACGAGATATAAGAATACGGGAAGCGCACTTGGTGAGAACGAGAACCAAGTATGAGGCGTTATGGGAAATGATGCGAGAAATCGTGTCACGAATAGGGTACAGAAGCACCATTAATCAACAATATACCTAGACCGTAGAACAAAAAGGTTAGATCTAACGGGTGCCGGGCAGCCACACTCTCGGTGAGGGCGAGAATCGAGTAGTGCTTTTGTGTCTCAGAATATACCAATTAAATGCCTAAGGTTTGGTGACTTCCTATGTCGTGTCACATGTTAATGGCTTTGCAACCCATTAACAGTTCTGATACTTACAGGAATACTTTATTTACATAAAATTCATACCATACTAAAACTTAAATTATACTTGAGTACGTGGGGTACTCAAGAAAAACTTGAATTATACTTGAAGTACGTGGGGTACTCAAGAAAAACTTGAATTATACTTGAAGTACGTGGGGTACTCAAGAAAACTTGAATTATACATGAGTACGTGGGGTACACATGAAAACTTGATTTATATATGAAAATGATTTTAAATTCGTTTTCACAACAATACTTCAAAAACCGCTTATTCAAAAAGATTTATTTCAAATCTTTTACAAACAAACTATGAACTCGCTCAACTTTATGTTGACTTTTTCGCATGTTTCTTTCTCAGGTTGCATTTTAAGACAAGGCACGGTTGGAATAGGAGAACCATGAAGAGTCGAGTACTTAGTGGGCGTTCAATTTCTAAAAGACTTAGATTATTTGCTTCCGCTGTGCAATGAAGATACCAGTCCAGTCACGCCAATGCTCTGATATTTCGGGGTGTGACAGTAAAAAATGAGGTACCTACTATAGACTAGGTCGAACATGGAAATTCTACCTAATTCCCTATAGTTATGGCTCTGATACCAATCTGTCACACCCCAACCAATGGCGGAATCATCGAAGTGGGACGAAGAAAGATTGCTCATCACACATAACACTATTTGTGACAATAATTAAATAAAAACCGTTTTCATTTCATACTTTAAATTGTCAAACATTACATGGAAATTCAAATACAACATGATCAATACATGAAAATAACATAACAACAAGAACAAAATTGATACAACATATTAAACCTAAGACGTCTATATGCGTATCTAGGCATCATCACAACTTCGGTTTCATATCATCGTCATCCTCAACCTGTAACATGTTTAAAATAAAGTTCAATGCAAAAGAAAAGGTGAGTATACAAGTTTTCATACATACATAGCATAACAATGATTTTAAATAATTGCACATGACAAGCTATTGAAACAAGATAAAAAATAAAATTGGCATGTGTTTAACTAATCAAACCAATGATGAAACACAATAAACTCTTAACACAACCTCAAGAATACGGGTGGTGCGTTAATCCTATAATGCTATATATGTCAAGGATAGGCTCGATCGAAGCTAATGATAAGTCTAACATAAATTGTATAACCCCAAGTTTAAAGTATCAAGTAATCAAGTAGGCATGCATGAATAAGGAATGTTTGTGCAATTAAGAATAAAGTTTAAGTGTGAGTTTTATAGATTAACATGTTACACCCCAAAAGGTGGTAAACGAAAAGGGGGTTCAAGTATACTCACGGTTTTGTAAGCTTCCACTTGTTAATCCGCGAGAGAGTTGTTGTGGGAGGTGGGAACACCAAGTCCTTCTACACGAAGAAACGAAGGTGTATGAGTATTGGAAGTTAACGGAGGATTCAAGATTCGGAGTTTAAAGTACATGAAAAATAGACATATGAGTCATCTACCTCATAATACTTGTTTTGAGACTATGAAACTCAAAAGAGTTTAAATGTTTTCATGGGTCGAAATGCCCATTAGAATCGTAACAAGTACTATGGTCTTTAGATGATGTAACCTTATAATTTGACAAATAACCACTAGGTTATCATCAAGGGCTTGGTTACTTAAATATTACATAGGTTAATAGTCTATATTGTAAGTTACTAGTCCAATATTTCAAGAAGAACATCATATAAATCATGCATGAGGTAGGAAGATGAATCTTCCATTTAGGCACCTCTTGTGTTTCACCAATGCACAAGTTGTCAAGGAAAACAAGGATGGTCATGAAAACATACAATAAGGAATGAAATAACTACAAGCTAACTAAGAAAACATCAAGTGATGTGTGGATTTTCAAGTAGGATAGCCCAAGCTATCCTTATAATCACACAATCTTCACGCTCTAAGCTTGTTCATCACTTGTGGATAAAAACCCTATCAAAACAGAATGTTTATGAGGATTAAACCTCTGGATTTACATGTCACAACCTTGTTTTTAAGCTCACCTAATCATAGACTTGATTATGAACATAAGGATATAGGAATGTGTTGAGAAATCTCAATTTAAAGTGTGTTAAACAAGTGATGCGTGTGAAGTGTTATATATATTAGGTGTATATTTTAAGCCCTTTTTAACACTTATTTTAGCCAAGTTTTAAATTTATAAAACACGATATTTCACTAACAGTAAACACACATATGGGCAAGTGCACCCATCGTTGAGTGTAGTATAGCGTTGGTAAGATACCGAGGTCGTCCAAGGACACAAGAGCTTTTAGTACCGGTTTATCCTCAACGTCTAATCAAAATAAAAAGTTTAGAAAAATGTTTTAAACTAAAAAAAATAAAAACTAACTAAAATGCTGAAAAATAAAAATAAAATAAAAACAGATAGACAAGATGAATCACTTGGTTCCGACTCGTATCTAGTATAACCTTTGATTATTTCCACACTTTTGCACATAATTAAGAGATTATCTTAGTTATTGTAGTAGGCCCCTCTTTTGAAGGTGACGTTACCCTCACCCCAGTAGTTTGAGTCAGCAAGGATACAATCCTAAAAGGGTGGATTATTGGAAGATAATGAATTAAGTTATTAATGCAGTATTGTGGTAGGCCCCGCTTTTGGCGGTGACGTTACCCTCGGCTAAGTAGTCTGAGTCAGCAGGGATACAGTCCTAAATAGCCGGGTTATAGTATTAATAGTAGTTAACTTATGAGGGGATCAAAGAGTTTGGACCCCCGCTATCCAATACCGTGAAGTATTGAAGGAGGTCCTACTAAATTTGACCCAGGTCCATTGCAGGACCTCTAAACGCTGAACAATGGCAAGACCTTTACCAAACCGTTCCCTTAACCCCCGACCAGGTAGCCAACATACCTCCATATAGACCGTGGAGATATGAATGGTGAAAATCCTTTATTTTATATAGACAGTAAAATAATGCCAAGACACCACGGACAAACGATAAGGAAAGATCACCTTCAACATAAGTAACTAGTTATTAAAGTCATTAATACAAAACCAAATAAAAAGTGCAAAAGATTAGAAATAAAAAGTATTATACTAGACACTTTGTCTTCACCAAGTGATGTAAGAGACTTAGGCAAACATGGCCTTGATTGTCAAGAACTCTTACGATCAATCTTGGATCCCGAGACGACTCACACACTCTACAATGGACAATGGATGATGGTGGTGGATGATGGCGTTGTGATGGTGGTGGGTGGTGGATGAAGTGTGAGAGAGGTGGTGTGCCAAGGGATGAGTTGAAATGAATCCAAGCACTCCTATTTATAGGCTGAACAGAGAGCTGGGCACGGCCCCGTGTCCGCTGGGCACGGCCCCGTGCCTGTCTGACACTCTCTCTCTTCATTAATTGTAATTCGCAATTACAATAAATGCGCCTGCTGTACTTTCGACACGCCCCCGTGTCCGCTGGGCACGGCCCGTGGTGGGCAATAGAAGCTTCTATAGGTTTGTCTTTTCTGCTGCTTCTTGGGCACGGCCCCGTGCTGGCTGAGCACGGGGCGTGTTCAGCCTTCTGTCTTCTCTATTTTGCTTTGGAATGTGCCGTTGAGGGGTCGGGCAGTCCACTAATGTTCCTTTCCTTGTATTTATGTTGGAATTAGCTGTCTTTTTGCTTCTTTTGTGTTTTTGGGCTCATTTAATCCTGAAAATACAAAAGGAAGACAAAAACACTCTTTTTCCAATATTAGTACTTAAAAAGGGTTAGTTTTATGCCTTAATTGATGTAATTTATATGTTGCATTTTACACACATCAACAAGTGTTTATACAAAATCAGAAAGTTTATTGCACTTTGGAGCCTTTTATGGTGATGTTCCAGCCTTGGTTTTCCATGGAAAACCTGTGGAAACATACCTAAGGTTGTTCCAAGTGATTAGAAAGAAGAATCATTGAAAAAGATGAAGAAATGAGGAAGTTATGCTCACTTTTGTGAGTTGAAACGAATCTGATTTGCTTCTGAATTCAGCTGCGTTTTTTAGTGTTCGAGAGTGAGTTTAGAGTGTTTGCAAAGTGAAAAATGTGTTGAGAAGTGTTCGGTTTTATAGGGGATGAATTAGGGTTGGGTGAGTATTAATTGCAAGAAACATAAGGAAAAGCACAAAAAATGCTCAATCCCGTAGATGGAAGAGTCTGATCTGCGGATCCGGGTGAATCGCCGGCCGCGATCCACTTAAGTGGCCGGGTCGCGGGGTGTGAGCCGGGGTGGGGGCTGGGCATGAGTTTCAATTTGTTTCAAATATGGTCCCTAAGCTTTGTTTTTGGTAGTATTAAGGTGTTTCAAGGGGTAAAACATGAAATATATGCATAGTATAAGGTGAAACAAGTATGAATAACATAAATCAAGTATGATGAAGTATGATTTAGCGTATGTACGTCGTAAATAAGCATCGTATGCATCCATAAGGCGTATGTTTCATGTATATCACAAAGTTGCAAGAACAACACATAGTTTTCAAGAATTACGATTAATGCATTAATGGTTTCATGAGTTTAAGCATACGAACATGTATGAAATGTGTATATCATGAATGTAAAGAAATACGAAATTTATTTATGATCCAAGTCTTAGATTTTACAACGATTATAACGAAAGGATGAATACAAGACTACAAGATTACCAAAAATAGAATTACAAGCCATGCTTTCTAATTATAGAAAGTACGAAAAAGCAGGGCGTTACAAGCATACTATGTGTAATGCTTCACTCATTTACAATAAATAATAAAGAAAAGGGCCATTCCATTTTGACAAAAGACCCACACCCAAGTTCCATAGATTTTGGTCCGCTATCCCGATCATGATTTTCCTACCCCTAAAGGGAAAGGCCTTTCCCTTTTGGGCAGGTTGTGGGCGAGGAGGGATTCGAACCCTCGATACCGTGGTTCGTAGCCACGTGCTCTAATCATCTGAGCTATAGGCCCCATTGCGTCTCCACTGGATTTGTTTGAGAAAGTACCCTAAAAAAGGAACCTTTGCTCTCCTCAGCCATTTAGGGTTAAGAAGATGTCAAAGTACCTTTATCTCTACTTTCTCTCAATAAGAACGATGTGTTTCACGGTGTGAAGTGGGAGAGAGGGGATGCAATAATTGGGGTTTTGAATAAGACAACCTTTTTATTTTTCATTTTTTTTTTCACAATGAAAAAGTATGAAGAGTGGGAGGTGTGAAGTTTTTTATCATCCTGGCGTCGGGCTATTTTCCGCAGAACCTCCCCTACAGTATCGTCACCGCATTAGAGTTTAACCGTTTAACTGCCAAGTTCGGGATGGAATGGTGTGGTTCCTCTACGCCTAGTGTTTCGACGTATCTGATCTAAAGCATTGCAGTTACAAAAGAAACAAAATCGAACCCGAGTTGGTTTATTTAGTGAGTGTTTCACCAACCACTACACCACCCATATCTTTGCATCAAGACTTAGCGACGTCAAAACGCATAATAACTCGAATTTATATCATCAAATGAAAACGTATTATATTTGTCATGACTCGTTTCCAAACACAAATTACGTCAAAACGTAAACCAACCAAAAACATACATAAAAATAAACATGAAAAAGCATTATATTTGACTCCACTCGTTTCCGAAAGTAATTACATTGAAACTTGAACTTACCACCAATGCGTATATAAAAATAACAACATGAGAAAATAGTTTTTTTTTTCTTTTAAGCTAACAATGAAAACACGGGGTAATTTTGAAAACTTAGAACTCTATGGGTAAAATGACATTTTATATAGTTTTTATAAGTACGGGGAATGTAAATGTCACTTTTGAAATTTTGGGGTTGTTTTCGCCAACTTCAAAAGTTTAGGAGATTTTTGTCTATTTTGTTAGGGGGATGTTTTTGACAAGTTTGAAACTTAAGGGGTGTTTTAGCATTTTGTCATTCTGTAACGTGAATTTATATTGTTATGTTGAACCGTGAATTTATACCGACTTACACTAAAATGTCAAAACATAGAGCAACTGAAAAGGCACATAAAAATAAGCATGAAAACACGTTAGATTTGACCTTACTCATTTCCGAAAAAAATTACGTCGAAACGTGAATTTAGATCGACACGTACATAAAAATAACAATGTGAAAAAATAGTTTTTTCTTTTAAGCTAATAATGATAATACGGGTGGTAATTATATAAAGTTAGAACTCAAGGGGAAAAATGACTATTTGTAAAGTTTTTAGAAGTGTAAGGGAGTGTACATGTCAATTTTGAAAGATTAGGGGCTATTTTTGTCAAGTTTAAAGGTTTAGAAGATGTTTTGTCTTTTTTGTTTGGGGATATTTTTGACAAGTTTGAAACTTGAGGAGGTATTTTAGTATTTTGTCCCACCGACCTTTATTAGTTATTATATATCTTGAATGGGTGGAAGGTGTGTCTTACCCACTTACCCTAAGTACTCAATTATAACACCTAAGCTGTAAACGAACCGAATGTTCAGCGAACAGTTCGTGAAACGTTTGGCGGGAAGGTCGTTTATTTTCGTTCGTTGAATAAATGAATAAACACGAACATGAAATTATGTTTGATAGCTTAAATAAACGAATGTGAACAGATACCGTGTTCGTTTGTTTACATTCGTGAACGTTCGGTAATGTGTTCATTTATATTCGCACATTTATGTTCATTTGATTTTGTTCATTTAAAGGTTTTTTAGTCATATTTTTATTTTATTGGGTTTGATTTATAAAATTTGAAACCATAGTTATACTATACACCTCCACCAACATTACTCGTTTGATCATTTGAGTTTCAATTTGTGTTAAGGTTTAAAAAACTTAGTAATTTTTGTGTTAATTTTGTTAATATTTATTTACTTTTGGCTAATCCTTCACAATCTTTCTCTTTCTTTTTCTTTCTGATGATAAATGCATATTGTATTTTTAAAAGGAACATGTAACGTTTGTTTTTGCTCATATATATTCATGAACATTTCTTTCTGTTCGTTTGCGCTCGTTTATGTTCAATAAGTGTACATGAACAATTCATGAACATGTTCATTTCCTTAATGAACGAACAAGAATCTCGTTTAGTAAGCGTTCATTAACCGTTCATGAACATGCTCATTCCTTAATGAACGAACACGAACAAGACCGTATTTGTTTCGTTCGGTTTGATTACAACCCTAATAACACCTAATAGAATTATGTCCAACTCAAAACTAGACCAGGTACTCAGTACTCATATTTTTGTGGGCACATCTTACTTCAAGTACTTATCTTTTTTTCTTTTTCGTTTTTTAATAATAATTACTAAACAATAATTAGAAATACACTAATTAAAGTACAATAATAAAAAAATACAATAAGATAGAAAAAAATAACCCTCGCTTGAATCATCGGTGTTCTAGTCTGATAGGGTAGCCATGAGTTGGACAAGATCATTTTGAAGTCTAAAGTGTATATCTTCATTGCGAAACTCATATATTACATCGACCGGAGGATTCAAAATGTAATCAGGTGATATTGCATTTCATTCTTGCTTTATAATCATATTGTGCAATATGATACAAGCCTACATCAAATTCTGTATTTTCTCACACTTCATTGCTAGTTGCGGTCGATTAAGTATATCCCATCTAGATTTTATAACACCAAACCTTCGCTCGGCATCTTTTCTTTCCGACTCTTGCATTTTCTGTAACTTTTTTTTTCCTTTAGGTCAATCGAGATAAGTGATGCAGAGTAGAAGAAATTAAATAAAGAGAATTTCGCAAGAAAATGAATAGATTTTTGAATACTCAAACTGTCACAATAGGCTCCATTTTATAAGGGATTTATAAACTTAGCAGCTTTGCCAAATTTTAAATATTACAACTTCACAGAGATAACTTGAAATTCTCACAATAAAGAATAGTGTATATTATGCTAATCATATATTGACACGTTATTGGCTAAGAAAGTAAAGTATAGAAGATTGATAAAATTGGGGAAAATCTTTGTTGGCGAAATCGGAGCCTTAAAATCATGGAATTTAAGTCTGGAAGCTGGCCACACTACCTGCGATTGTTTTCCACAAGATCAGGCTCGTTGAGACCTTTCTATCGTGGGGTCCGTAACTTACACCATAGCCAAGTTACGTCATGTTAAAGTTTGGGTCTTTTATGCCCTCTTTTCCCCTATCAAACTGATTCATGTAAGAGTCAGCCAGTTCTTGGGCCCACTGTAACAACCCGACTTTTAAAGTCAAAGTACAAGTCAAAGTCAAAGGAAGAAAATATTGCTAATCAGATCTGTCATTTCTGACTTAATTATTGCTTGTACTCTTTGACTTGATAATCGATACTTGTCTTGACACTATTTTGTTTTACGATTTATTTAATATGTGAAGTAACAATGTGATAAACGTAATTAAACGCTAATCTACTAAACGCTATCACATCGCTACCACATCGCAATTCGAATCGCAGGTTATGGATATTGTTTTACGTGTGCATGATATTACGTGTTACTTGTGTGTGCTTTATATATATATATATATAGGGGTAAGATCAAATAAAAAGTTGATTTTGCCTAAGTAGGATTAGAAGGAATCATAACCATTCATTTTTCAAATCAATGGTTTGGATGAAAGTGTAGGAGAAAGGGGGAGTGCAAGGGTATCTTGGGAAAATCCTATTTATGGACTTTCTCTCTCCACATGCAAGGCACATGCATATTGTTGGGATTGAACCCTACCAAAGGAACAGATAATGTAAAGCCAAAACCAATAAGCAGACGTTTACACTAAGCTCTCCCCTTGACAGTGGTTATCTATCTGCTGATACACTCTAAGTACTGTTCTGAAGAACAACTGATGAACCAAACACTGATGAAACAACTAAAGACTGCTATAGGCAAACACTGAGCTCTATCTACTGCTGTCTCTTAAGTACTGCTGAAGACCCAAGCACTGCTTATTCAAAGACTGATCACCTTTTGAAGAAAGCACTGATGTTCAAGTAATCAGTGTTTAGGTTACAACAGTGGAACATGAACAGTGTTAGACTTGTTTTGTATTTTATTATCAATCAGTTGTTAGACATCAGTAGTTTTGTATGTACCAGTGTTTATAGGTTGTTAGGCTGTTAGATGTCACTATCATGGTGACGTCAGCTGAGGTACATCAGTGGTTTGGTTTGCCTATAAATATGACAGTACTCTGTACTGTTACATTTGATTCGTTTTGAGAGAGTTCTTCTCCTCAATCCAATCCTTTCATCTTGTGCAACCAACTCTGGAGTATCAGGCTGAGGGGGAGTTTAGTCTGTAAGCTTGCATTGTAACCTTTTGCTTTTGATGTAATCTTTCGACTCTATGAAAAGCAATTGTTTATTAAACTATATTCTCCTTTGATTGTGTTTACAAAGTTTGTTATTCATTTCCGCTGCTCTTAAAACTACTCATATCTATTTGATTTGTTCAAATCTCACAAACAGGCACAATCATGAGAGCCTCAGATCCTAACAATTGGTATCAGAGCCTGGACAGTCAAATTCGATCTAACAATCAATTTGACATAACAGTTCGGCTCAAAATTCATTGATACTAAGGTTGGTTGTATTTTGTTGAAAAACAGAGTATCAAGTAAATCATGTTCAAAATGGTTATTCAAAAACTCTGTAAATCAACCAAGATGTCATATGACACACAAATTTCACACAACAAGTGAATTCATGCACAAGACACTCATGGTTTCTAGATCTGAAAAACTATATCTGTTAAACTATGAGACTAATTTTATTTTCTAAATTGACTTCAATTGTTGATATGAAATCTGTGATGTTTTCAATTAAATACTAAAGTATGAACCTCAGATTAACAAAACCTATGTTCATAAAAACATTGTTGTTTTGCTAAAGCACAAGAGGGAAATTAAAACTTTAGTTATTCAGATCTTATGTGTTGAAAACAGGTTGAGTTCTTCAAAAGGACAAAATCAACTATGTTAAAATACATTAAGAAAATTCACAAAAACTCTGAAGTGTGTTTATCTCAAAACTTTTGAATTCAGAAGAAAAGAGTATAAACTTAAAACACTTAAGAGACAAAACTTGGGGTAAAAATGGTCATTAAACAACTGTTTGTGCTCATTGGTTCAAAAAGATTCATGTGACATTAGTGTTCCCAGTGATTGAACTTCAAAAGGACTAGACAAATTTTCAAAATCATCACATAGTAACAAGATCTATAACAAAGATCTTCATAACTCATGTGTCCATGTGTCCTCATATTTACAATCAGCTGACAATAAAATGGTTCCTAACAGTGGTCAAAGTGTATTCAAAATTTCCTACCACTGACAATTGTTTTATAACCTTGAGAATGATATGACTACGTTATCTTTTGGAAAATATACCAGATCCTTTTTGATACTATTCTCAGAAAGTCCTTTAACTATTTTTTCTCAAAGGATTTTCTCGAATAACCAGGATATATTGTTCACATTTTTTTTTAATAATATATTTGGAACTTTTGCTTGTTTTTGTTGGCAATAGTTTCAGTTTCTGTCAGGATGTAATACCTTATTTTTGTTGGTATTATTGTCCTCATAAATGGGTCAAAAGGAAATGGTACATATGTCAAGATCATGTCATACTCAGGTTGCTCCTAAATTTTCATCAAAGATTGATTGCTAACTATGCTTGAATTGCTAGGGGACTCATGTTTTAATTGAATATTAAACGAAAATGAGTTGCCTTAGCAAAAAGTTCTCATCATCTGGGGCACGAAACCACTGTCCTTCAAAATTGACATGTGGCAAAACCTTGAATGAAAATTCTCAAAACTGTTGCTGGAATACTTGTCCTCCAAATCTGTACCATTTACCCTAACCACTGCCTTGTTCAAAAATCTGTTTCCTAAATACTGTCCACTGCTGAAAGTCAACCACTGATCCTTCCATTCTCTTGACAAGCACTGATGCTCAAAATCAGTGACTTATCCACTGATGTACTATCCACTGATAGTAAAAATCTTCCACTGTCCACATTATTACCGTTGTAACCTCTGATGTTTGATACGTCAGTGGCCCTTAAAACAACTGTTCTTCACCTTTCATCCATTTCATCAGTGTTTGACACGTGGTCAGTTTTTGGCCTTCAGATCATAATAACCGCTGCCACATCAGCGATCATTTTTTTCCCTAAATAAAAACCCTGCCCTAAACCCCAAACAGGGTTTTACACTGTCGAATTGAATTCCAAAATTCTCTTCTCAAAGCAGTTTCTAACCTCTCTTCCCAAATCACTCTCCGATCCTTCTTCATCAAAATGACAAAGCCAAAATCAAAATCAAAATCGAAATCAAAACCATCACCTTCTAAAGAGGTCGCTCAAACGGCCGAAGAACCCATCGAAATACCATACAAACAATCTCACAACTATTTGGGTTTACTCACAAAACTCAAAGACAACCACACTTTCGACTCCATCATTGATACAATATCTGCATCAAAGTACAAAACTTTGTTGACAGTAAATGCTCCCATCTATCTACAAACCCAGAGAGAGTTTTGGAAAAAGGCGACGCTTGAAAAACAAGACGATAAAGTCATAGCCATTAACTCCTCGATACAGGGTAAAGTGATTCAAATCACACCACAATCAATCTCCGAAGTCTTTAAACTCGACGATCAGGAAGGTAAAATCTCTTTTGATAAAGCCGAGATGAAAACTGATTTCGTAAAAAGGGGATATGCAGAACAATCAAAGGTAGATACCTTAAAAAAAGGTTATTTCCCTTCTGCACCTAGGTTTTTATTTCACACACTTCTGATGTGTGTTTCAAATAAAACAACATCGTTCAACGAAATACCATTAAAGATTCAATGCCTGAGATATGCTATTTTAAACAACAAAAACTACAACTACTCCCAGGAGATCTTTAATGACTTGATAAAAAATGTTGATAGCAAAGCATTTTTACTTTTTCCAAGATTTTTGAGTTATTATTTTGAACAAAAATTTGAAAAGGAAAATAAAAATTTGCTCAAACAAGGTGTTTATTGTCAAATAAAAAGCTTAACAAATGAAACATTCTCAAGAATGATGGCACCTATAAAAACAAAAGCAGAGGTGTCTGAGTAGAATTTAGCAGTTACAACTGCTCCTCAGACATCTGCTGCTGAGCCCACTACTCCAGGTGATCATAGCAGCACAACCACTGCTTTGAAACCCACACCTGACATTACCAAAAAGACCAAAAGAAAATCTTCCAAAAAGCCCACCAAACCCAAGAAAAAGGCAACTCTGGAAGATGAGATCCCAGAGCAACTGCATGTGACAACACAAAAGTCACCACAAACCACTGCTGCTACTTCCTCACAGCAGTTGGAAGAAAGATCTCAGCCATTGCCTAAAACTCCTCCTGCATCCTCACAAAAGGATCAGGTTGTAAGCACAGGGACCCCACAATATGAAGCTCTGGATTCAATTGGATCCATCTTCCTCAGTCCTGATCCCAAGGACATGTCTCTTTCAACTCCCATCCCCTCACCAATAATAATGCCACAATCCATGCTACCTTTGTTGCATGCAGCTGCTATAGCTCAGACACAAACCAGTTCCTCTCTATCACCTATCACTGAGAGTATACCCCCACAAGTGACTGGGTCTGATGTTACTACTCCTGCTATCCCAGCAACAATTGAGGAGGTTACACCCCCTGAGTTACAAGTAACTCTTGGTGGTAGTTCAAGTGGAGCAGCGACTACAACTGATGGATCAACAGATCTTCAGTTGGACAGTTGTTTCATTAATAAGACTCCCTTGAAGGCAATTTCTTCCATGGCAACATCGGTAACCACCAGTGAGTTGATTCTAACCACCGGTACCATCAAAGGTTTATCGAGTGCTGAAGAAAGAAGTCCCCAGTACCAAGAACAAGGGGCATCAATGGGTGATTTTTGGGACTCAGTTCCTAAGTCACACATTGATACAACCACTGCTGGTGGGGATTCAGATGATCCCAGTAAAATGGGTGATGATTCAAGATATCAGGAATTGACGGAAAGAGTTGAAAAACTTGAAGATTCAGTTGCTGAAATTAAAGATATGGTGCAAGAGATTTTAAAAGCTCAAAAAGCACAAGCCACTGCTGTTCCACCTCAAGCACCTGCTCCACCACAAGCACTTGCTACAAATGAGCTCTGGAATATCTTTCAACCTTTATTTGAACACCAAAAACAGATGGCTGATCAGCAGCATGAGATGCATGTGAAAATGCTGACAAACATGGTGGAGTCAAGATTTAAGGATACTCAAGCAGATATCAAGGCTATAAAGGCCAGCATACAAAAGACTGCCCATGGTGAAAAAGTTCCTTCAACCATCCTCTTCATGGATAAACCCCTTGCAGATAATGCCAAAAAGGGGGAGAAAATCAAGTTGAAGAAGAAAGGAATAGAAGATGGGCTGTATATTGAACCAGAACAAGAGAAACAGCCATCCAAACCATCATCATCCACAAAATCAGTTGATACACCAGTGGTTACAAAAACTGCTGTCAGTAGTCAAACAGCTGCCATTTTATCAACACACACACCTTCAACACACACCACTCTGTCACATACCATCACAACCACTATTCCACCACCATCATCATCTACAATCATATCACCACCACTGCCTCCTGCCATAAAGCAGAAAACAGCAGATGTTATAACATCTGTTGTAATGACAACAGTGGTTGAAGCACCAATTGTTTCAACTGCTGTTAGTCAATCACAATCCACTGCCACTCACTCTCAAACCACTGATCCACCAACGACATCATCAGCCTCTCCTACAATAAAAAGGAGAAGGATTCTCATATCTGATGATTCACCACCACCATCACCACCATCAAAAATTACCTCACCACTTCCATCCCCTGCTCAAAAGCAGAAGACATCTGCTGACATATCAGCAGTTGTAATGACAACAGATGTTGAGACACCAGTTGTTTCAACAACTGTTAGTCAATTATCCACCACTGCTCTCACCATTTCTACATCACAACCTCCAAAGCTTCACAAAAGAAAAAGAGAAACAACTCAGGATACTGATGAAAAGTATGATCTTGTTGCTGCTAAACATCCACTGGAATTAGAAGCTGTGAAAAATGAGATGAAACAATTTTACACTGAGGATGATCCTTCAAAAAGGAAATTTCCTTCTCTCATAGGCTTCTTAATTCCAGAAGACATGGATGAATATCTCGAAATGAAAGTAAGACAAGCAAGGATAAGAGCCAAAGTTGAATGCAAGAATCAAGGTGATGAAGCTATTTTGGAAAGAAGAGAATTCCTGCTCAACAAAGTTAAGCAAATAAAAGAATATGCAAGTGATCTGAACAAAGAAATGTCAAGCCTATCTCCTGAAGTAGATCAACGAAATGAATTGAGAAAAGAATACCTTGCATACATAATGAAATAAAAGTTCTATCCTGCTGAAGAAACATAATTCAAAGACTGGCCAATAGTTGCACTAAATCATTAGGCTAACAGAATTGAAAAGATTAACCTTGATCCACGGAAGAAAAAGACAGCTCCAAATTGGAACAAATACAAGAAATTCATAGCTGATCTTATTTCCGAGCATAAAAGAAAGAAGCAGGAGTTGGTGGATGGAAAAGTGGATACTGTGGATGCCATAGCAAAATGGTCAAAGCAGCAAACTGATGAAGCTTATGAAAGGCTTGAGAAACAGAGGATGAAAGCCTCCGACACTTCTAAAAGGTCTGACTATAAAAAGTTACAGGAGCAAGTTAAGACCTTTGAAACACAAATCAGCACAGCAGAAGCCTTTGTCACAAAGTTAAGAAAAGAAAGGAAGGAAAAGCTGTCTGCTGGAGAAGAAAAGGATAAAGAAGCTGATCAGATTGAAGAAGCTATCAAGAAAATAGCTTCAGATAAAGAAAGATTAGCAAAACTACAAGACCTTGCCAAAAGGGTCAAAGTAGTAAACCAAAAATCATCAGCAGATGTCACAAACAGTGAGCTGATTGACAAAGAAGTTGAAGCAGACATAGCTGCAGCTAATGAGATTATTGAAAAAGCATTCACACGAATTTCTGAAGCTCATGATACTGCTCTACACTTCTTCTCCAGGCCAAACACTTTAAGTTCATCAGTCAATAAACCTCTCCCAAGAAACCCATTTGGTTTAAAAATACTAAAGTGGCTCTCTGATCAAAAGACCCACGTATTGACTCTGATCAGAATCAATGGTGAAGTGAGGCATATATCAAGGAATCAAGCACTAGGCCTGAGTGTTGAAGATCTACAAGATCTCCTTGAGCTTCCACTGTGCAGGGATGAGGCTGATTCAAGTTCCAAGGAGTTTGAGGAAGAATTTAAAAGAAAAGCAAAGGAACTTCTGATGAAGAATAAAAATCCAGAATAATGAAGGGTTTTGGCATTATCTGTTCCAGGGGGAGATTGTTGGGATTGAACCCTACCAAAGGAACAGATAATGTAAAGCCAAAACCGGTTCAAACAATGGATTCACAATAAGCAGACGTTTACACTAAGCTCTCCCCTTGACAGTGGTTATCTATCTACTGATACACTCTAAGTACTGTTCTGAAGAACAACTGATGAACCAAACACTAATGAAACAACTAAAGACTGCTATAGGCAAACACTGAGCTCTATCTACTGCTGTCTCTTAAGTACTGCTGAAGACCCAAGCACTGCTTATTCAAAGACTGATCACCTTTTGAAGAAAGCACTGATGTTCAAGTAATCAGTGTTTAGGCTACAACAGTGGAACGTGAACAGTGTTAGACTTGTTTTGTATTTTATTATCAATCAGTTGTTAGACATCAGTAGTTTTGTATGTACCAGTGTTTATAGGTTGTTAGGCTGTTAGATGTCACTATCATGGTGACGTCACCTGAGGTACATCAGTGGTTTGGTTTTCCTATAAATATGACAGTACTCTGTACTGTTACATTTGATTCGTTTTGAGAGAGTTCTTCTCCTCAATCCAATCCTTTCATCTTGTGCAACCAACTCTGGAGTATCAGGCTGAGGGGGAGTTTAGTCTGTAAGCTTGCATTGTAACCTTTTGCTTTTGATGTAATCTTTCGACTCTATGAAAAGCAATTGTTTATTAAACTATATTCTCCTTTGATTGTGTTTACAAAGTTTGTTATTCATTTCCGCTGCTCTTAAAACTACTCATATCTATTTGATTTGTTCAAATCTCACAAACAGGCACAATCATGAGAGCCTCAGATCCTAACACATATTTCACCCCCATTTTTAAACGTTCATAACTTTTTTATACGACATTATTTTTTCATAAAAATTTCACCGTAAAATCGAGCGTCTTTTTATCTTTAATTTGAGTACCATATTGCTATATAAAATATAAAGATTAAAAAAACCCACTAAAATGTGTTGTATTTCTATGTTGTATAACATTTTTTTTTGTGCTGGATTTTTGTACTATATTTTTTTGCTAAATTATTTGTGCTAAATTTTTTTGTCTTAATTTTTTTTCTCAATTTTTTGTGCTGAATTTTTTTGTACTACATTTTTTTGTTAATTTCCTCGTGCTATATTATTTTGTAATAGATTTTTTTGTGCTATATTTTTTTTGTACTACATTTTTTGTGCTATATTTTTTGCACTACATTTATTATGCTATATTTTTTGTACTTGATTTTTTAATGCTAGATTTTTTTTGTACTATATTTTTTTGTTGTATTTTTAAAAAAACAAAAGGGGTGTCACATGTCATTTTCACTCCTATTTACAAGGACTAAAATGCCCTTCATTCCTACTTATTAGGAGTGCCACATGTCATCATCACAATCCTTCTTAGGCTACTTAGGCAAAATCCACTTTTTAGTGGATCCTTCCCCTATATATATATATATATATATATATATATTGTGGGATGTTATTCGCAACGCAAACACAACTCTATCGCAGTGCATCGCAACTCAAAATACAAGTTACTTTTATGATTATTAGGTTGGTTATGTTAATTGTGTAACTAATGTGTGATACTATCACATCTTTTACTCACAACGCATCGCTCAACGCACGAAACGGAAGTCGGAAACCAACTAACCCTCGCCATCCGATCGAATGACCCTTTGATCGAATGGTCATCTGACCAGATGACCATTCGATTGGATGCCATCCGATCGAAAGGCCATCCGACCCATTTCCTTTGAACCGCCTTTCTCTCCTCTCACTATAAATACCACACCTGTCACATCACTATTCACTGATGTGACAGCTCCCCTTCGACCAGCACGCTCTTAGCCACTTTTCCCTAGATTCCTCACGATTCTTGTAAGTTTTCATCACAAAACTTGTACTTCCTTGATCTTTACACACTTCCTCATCATTTTCACCATCAAATCACAACTTTTAACCATGAAATCTTCGGATTTTGGCTGTTCTAAGGTGGTGTCATCATGGAGTTCTTATGAACATTGAAGTTTGACACCATCTTAACAAGAACGGTTCGGATCTGATGGATTTCTACACATTTTTACATCATTTTCAACTAAATCTAAACATCTTTCAAACACTTCAAACTTTTCTTCAACATTCTTAACTTTTCACCCAAAACCGTTAGAATCTGGACTCGTTCGGGAACACTACTCATTCTCTAGTGGAGACCCGGACTGAGAATGGATTTCTAATGAAAAGACGACTGATTCACGGGTTGAACATGAAACTCCGTCCAGAACAGTTAAGTCTGGTCGAACGGGGTGATTCCCGTCCGATCAGATGAGTTGGACTTGATGTGATTTCCGTTGTTTGACACTTTTCCATATCGTCTTGGTTAAACCTTTAAATTAACAAATTTTACAAAGTGGTTAACCTAAAACAGTCACCCGATCGAACAGTCACCCGATCGAACAGCCACCCGATCGGACAGCCATCCGATCGAATGACTATTAGATCAAGTGACTGGTGGTTTCCACACTTAACAAAATTTTCCAAGTTTCAAGTATGTCAGTCCCCACTCTAACCACCATCTGAGCGGACGACCATCCGTCCGAATGCATGTCCTACCGAATGACCTGATATACAGAAACACTTCAAAACTTTTAAAAATTCTACAACGAAAACTTCAAAGTTCAAATCATACACAAACACATCCTTCCCAAACAAATGATTATCCGATCGAATGGTCAACCGTCTGGATGGTCATCCGACCGGATCACTGTTCATCACTCAAAACTCTCCAACGCACTGTTCAACGCTCACACTGTCGTTCACTGATCAGGCTAACTCTCCAGCGCTCCCTTCAATCCAAGCTTGTGTTAATTTATTAAACACGAACTGTGAGTATACTCGATCCCTTTTTGCTTAACACACTTTTGGGTGTTACATACGTTACTTATATCAAATCACAATCGACACACAACGCAAACACTTTTTATACGCTAACCGCTCTTGCATGTTATACGTGTTATTCGATGAATGCTAGTATGTTATGTTTACACAGTGATTGTTGTCTGACACCTTAGCAACGATAGTACTATAGTTTGGACTCAGCACCTGTCGTGGACAGGGGTTGTTAAGGGCCTTTCTTCACGTGTCACAGTGGTGATATGTGTTGCACACTCTACAACTCGCAGTCACGTCTGTGCATATTTCATTGTCGATAACTTACCTGCTTCATATTTCTACGTGTTACGTGCTGGTTATGCGTAAATCTTTTCCGCTACTATTATACTATTAAACTTGTATGCTCGCATTTACACTATGTGTATTGACTTTTATTTTAAGTATGTGACAGGTGTTTAGGATGCTTATGCTATGCTTGCCACTATGGAATCAAGTTTAGGTGGTCTAGAAACCGACAAATAATTTAATCTAATTTGTCGAAACAATTTAATTATCTTTGAGATACTATGCCTGTAATAACTGTTTTATTTGATATGTTATGGTGTGGGACGTAACGTTAAATATTTGGTAATTATAGTTGTTATGGATTCTCCTGGATAATCTGTTTCACTCAGTGCCGCGCCCCGATGTTTCCGCCATCGGATGGGGTGTGACACCCACTCCTCATCAAAAAGACTTCACCAAAACAAATCAAAGTCGGGTAAATCCCATCAGCAAGATAGTAGCCACACTCATATTAGTGTGGCTTAACCTGAGAACGGCACTTCAGGGAGGTTCCACGCATTTTGGTATTGACAACGAAAATTGATTGAGAACATTGATGTCGTAATCGAACCGGCTGGACCATAGTATGCACGCCAAAACCTTAAGTCATGTGAGACCCCCGCTTTGAGCATGATCATTGGGTATTGGTGATCACCCTCATAAATTGGCCTCGCAAACTTGTCAGACACATCCTACATACGATATGTGTATAGTCGATTTTACCAATCATCCCTAGAAAGCCCCATCTAGCTTCATTTGTGTTGTACAAACGCATAACATCGTGGCTAGTTAATCTACGTAAAAACTCTATATTGTACAATCTAATAGTTTCATTACAAAAACAAAATCTTGAGATTTACATGAGGTTCTAGTAGACATAGTTAAATATTCATCGTATTCATTTGTAACATTACCTGTAGCGGGTTGACGAATAATTGACGTGCATTTCTGAATTGACATGAAGCACTTTTTTAAACTCCCATCGAAACTATCATGAAACCATTTAAACCTTTCATCTACAACAATATTCTGGATAATTTTTAAAAATAATTCCTATCGTAAACGAAACCTCATTCTAAACGTATTTGTGTTGTGCTTTGAGTTTTCGACAAAGTAATCATTCATTCGAACTTCATTAGCCTTTGCACGATTACACAACACATATTTTATCCTAACGTTTGTCATGTCCTCATGCTCACTTCCGGCAACCACTTTGGACAAAAATTCGACACACTACTATAATCCGACAAAAATTCGCAATAAAATCACCGGATTCATTTAAACCCAAGAGTACTTGAATGAGAGGGAACATCCATTGTGTATTTTTTTTGGTATAGAAATTGTAGAGTAGATAGAAAATATAGAGAGTGGATTGTAGGATAAATGTTAAAATGGTGAGATATGTATAATTTTAAATTATTTTTTTTAAGGAATAATGGATTTTAATAATCCCAACTATTTGCCGTTGACTGGCAACGGTCTCAACTTAAATAATAACCAATGGTGGTCCCATCTTTTCACAGATTGTAAACCAATGTACCTTTGCTAATAGAACCTTAATTTATTTTTGTCCTCTTTTCCTTTTTTGTTAGCAAAAGTCTATTTGTTTATAATATGTAAAAAGGTGAGACAATCACTGGTTATTTTTGAAGTTGGGACCGTTGCTGGCCAACAACTAATAGTTGAGATTATTAAAATCCATTATTCCTTTTTTAATAATTAAAACAGCTTTATAGCTGTAATCCAGCAACTACACACATCCCATTTACGAGTTTGTGAACCCGGTTTTGTTACTAAAATTTGCTACTCGGTTTGAAGGGGTGGTGTTACCCCCATACTCGACGTACTCGTTTTACCTAGAAGGGTGGCCGAGTAGTGCACACCCAACTATTAGTCGTTGGCCGACAACGTTCCTAACTTAAAAAATAACCAGCGGTGGTACCATCTTTTCACATATTGTAAACCAATGGACCTTTGCTAACAGAACATTAATTTCTTTTTGTCCCTTTTTTTTCCTTTTTCTGTTAGCAAAAGTCTATTGGTTTAAAATATGTGAAAAAAGTGAGACCATCACTGGTTATTTTTGAAGTTGAGACCATTGCCGGCCAACGACTAATTGTTGGGATTATTAAAATCCATTATTCCTTTTTATAATAATTATAAAATGGCTTTAGAGCCGTTACCCAGCGGCTACACACATCCCATTTCCAAGTCTGGGAACCCGATTTTGTTACTAAAATTTGCTACTCGGTTTGAAGGGGCGGTGTTACCCCCATACTCGACGTACTCGTTTTACCTAGCGGGGCGACCGAGTAGTGCACTGTAACAACCCAACTTTCCGAAGTCAAAGTCAAGGTACAAGTCAAAGTCAAAGGAAAAAAAGATTGCTAATTGGATCTGTCATTCCTTGCTTAATTATTACTTGTACACTTTGACTCGATAATCAACACTCGCTTGATGCTATTTGTTTTACGATTATTTAATATGTGAAGTAACATTGCGATAAACGTAACTAACGCTAATCTACTAAACGCTATCACATCGCTATCGCATCGCAACTCGAATTACAGGTTCTGGATATTGTTTTACGTGTGTGCTATTATGTGCTTTACTTGTGTGCGTTTATATGTTGTTGGAATGATTAATCACAAACCTATCGCATCGCAACCCGAAATATAAGTTTTACTTTTATGTTATTTAGTAGTTATGTTAATTGGGTAACTAATGTGTAATACTATCGTATCGCTCGCTCGAAACGCAACGCAACGCAACGCTCAACGCACGAAAGAAAAATTCGGAAACCAACTCACACAGGCCATCCGATCGAAGGACCATTCGATCGAATGGTCATCTGTCCAGATGACCATCTGATCGGATGGCCATCCGATCAGAAGGCCCTCCAACCAAATCACTTACACCACCTTTCTCTCCTCTTGCCTATAAATACCACCTGTCACATCACTGTTCTTGTGATGTGACAGCTCTCCTCCGACCCTTCGCATTCTCAGCTACTTTTCTCCGATTTCTCGCGATTCTTGTAAGTTTCTACCCCAAATCTTGTACTTCTTTGATCTTCACACACTACTTCATCATTTTCACCAACAAATCTCAACTTTTCACCATGAAATCTATGGATTTCGGCTGTTCTAGGATGATGTCATCATGGGTTCTCATGAACACCAAGGTGTGACCTCATTCCACTAAGAATAACTTAGATCTAAGGAATTTCTACAATGTTTAAACACTGATTTCACCTAAATCTAAACATTTTTCAAGTGTCTCAAACTTTTCTTCAAACTTTCTTCACTTTTGCTCAAAACCGATAGGATCCGAGCTCAGTCAGGCCTTCTACTCATCCTCTAGTGAAGTGTCGGTCTGAGAATGGATTACTATCAAAGAGACAACCGATTTACGGGTTGAACATGGAACACCGTTGTAACAACCCTCGGTAAAACCAACACCCTCATAATATTCTGACACTCTAGTATATTATAGAATGTCCCAAGATGTCTTATATTACACCCCGTATGTGAAAACCGAGCTCGAATTATGTTATATTATTTAAATAAAATATAAAAGCTTAAATTTAGGGCTGAGGCGGGCCACGTGAACCCACCCCAAACCCTTACGGGGGCGGTATGAAGGCTAGAATCAGAAATCGTTGATTTCTTTAGTTAAAGCGGGCCGCGTAAGAGTTCTCGATAGTGTACGCGGGCCGTTAGAGATCATCAAACGCGGAGACATCCCAGGCCGACACGTGTCGACATCTTGGCGGGTCTACAAGCTGACCCAGCTAAGCTACCCTGTTGACCAGGGTTGACGCGGGCCGCGTAAGCCCCGCTTGTATGTTACGCGGGCCGTGTGAGAGTCCAATTCAGCAAGTATAAATAGAACGCATCAGTTTTCGTTTTCTGTCGCTCATTCTCAATTCTCAAATCACAATTTCTGTAGAAGAGGCATTATAGTCGGGTATTATACCCCTAATTAGCGAGGTTCTGCTCCGTTGTAAGTATTATAACCCCAGTTTCGGAATAGTTACGCTGCCCGATTGATTTAGGGTTCCGTAACAACTGTCATGGTTCTGCCCGACGTAGTTGTTGGAATACCGTCTCGGGGAGGGTATCATTAATCTTTTCAAAGGGTTATGGTACTAACCTATGTACATTTGTATAAATTATAGATTATATCCAGGAAACCCTTACGCGAAGTCTAAGATAGCAATGTGAGTAATCCTTCTTTTGTGTAAACCTTTTTGTTTACAAAACCTTAAATGTTTTACTATGAAATTTAGCAGTGATTGAGTCTTTGTAGTTCTTCAATTACTGCCGGTATGTTGGGGTTTTGTATACAAAATATACTACACTGTGAGTAGTAAGTCGAGGATGACAATACGTTACCATTGGACAATGAGTTAGCCAATGGGTAATATGACCCACAAGTCAGGGTTGACAATACTAATGGAGTAATTGTGTAGACATAAACAATGTGATCGCTCTCAATACTGTTCACTGTGACTTTTTATTTAAACTTGATTAAACTGGGATTCACTCACCAGTATTTCCGACTGACAAATGTTTTTAAAACACGTTTCAGGTAACCCAATGTGACAGCCAATTAGTAAAAAGCCAGCTGGAGAGCACTGAAGGCTTGGGAAAAATGTGGCTATAAAAGTTACCAAATAAACGATGTTTTAAAATTCAATAATATAGGGTTTATCCCTATAAATGTATTATAATAAGAAACTTGGGTTTTAACCATGTGATTATTAATATTAAATGAGGTGGTTTTACTCTGATAAACATTTCCTAACTACGATCCTGATGTAAATTCCGCTGCAAGATTAAATAACTGATACCACCGAAACTCTGAAATCGCGTCCGCCCGTTCCCGGGAATAAGGGATCGGGGGTTGCGACAGAAGGTGGTATCAGAGCCTAGCCACTGGTCTGATCCAAAGAAGTGTTCTGCTAACACTTAAAATTCTAAAAAATTGTGTTAGGAAATAAATTACGGGAATACGTGCATAACTGTAATTATTTGTTATGTGTTATTTGACTATTTGTTAGTTTACAGTATGAGTGATCAAGGACCCTCAGATCTGAATCGTCAGTTATCTGATTCACCTAGGAGTGAAGGTAAATCATCACAGCCTGCCCTTTCGGGGTATTCTGCTGATCAGGAGGAAGGAATATTTGCCTTTAGAGCTCAATCTGAAGAGCCATTTCCTAATAAGAAACGATGATGGTTTAGTAAAGAAGCTTTTGCTTGTAGGAAAAGAATGCGAAAATTGCAACAACAAAGAGCCTTAGCAGCTATTAAGCGAGAGACAGATGCCCATACTCAAGATATGCTTAATAGAAGCCTAGCTAATTTTCATATCCTAGCTACAACTGCTGCTGACCCAAGTCTGGAACAACTAGTAGCCCCACAACCACAAAACCCAGAACAACCCATGGAGATAGAAAACCCTGACAACCAAGTGGAGATGCACGACTTTAATCCAGAAGAAATCCCTAGGGTACCTGCACCAAATCCCCTAGACCCAAATTACGACCCCTGGTGGGACGACAATAGGGACTTTGTGCAACGTTACCCTATCCAGGAATACCCACCCATACAGAACATAGAAGCCTATCCAGGTATGGACCCTTTAGATCCCTATTACCAAGATGACTATATTAGGGAGATCTTAGAGGATCCTTACCAATTTCAGGAACTTTCACCCCCATATCAGGAACCCGCACCCCAGATTCCAAACCCAGTCCTAGAACCTGCACCCCCACTGAGTGCAGAAAACTTCCAAGAACTTAGGACTTTCGGGGAGGAAATTTTAGAAAGCAGTGAGAGAATGCGTCAGGTGGGAGAGCGTCTCGTATGGAAATACGATGAACGCAATATGGATTTCTGGATGAATCCATATCCTTGAATAAGATGGTGAAATGGTAGTAATAATAATAATAAAATAAAATAAAAATAAAATAAAATTATGTGTGTACGGATGCATAGTACTATTAGTGTAATTTTCTTTTTGTTGGTATTGTAATCTTTATTTCAGTACTAGTCGCAATGATCGACGTTTTTGGCTAGATTGCGTGTCATGCGTATTATGATATTACTTATTATCTTGTGATATTAATATGGGGTAAATGTTTAAAATTCAGATGGCCTATGAAGAAAATCAAGGAAATCTGAATAACGATAACCAGAGTAACATTAACATGGTTAATGAAAATCCAAGCATCAATAACAATGGAAATCAAGTGGATAATAGTGCTATCCAACACATAGTGGCACAAGGAATTATAGATGCAATGCCATTTATTCTTCAAACTGTTAAGGATGCTGATAATAAAAGTAAACATAGCAGTAAGCGACCAATTGAACCAGAAAACATCGTGAATAATGGACCAGTACTTCAAATGCCTATTCCCAAAAGAAGAAGAACCGTGTCTTACGTTTGTTCTTATAAAGAATTCTGGTCTTGTAAACCAATGGAATTCTAGGGCAACGAAGGGGCCATTGCAACCTTACGCTGGATAGAAAAGACTGAGGCAGTCTTAAGGATAAGCAAGTGTGCTGAAGAAGATAAAATATTGTTTGCTTCTAATCTGTTTAAGAATGCAGCACTAGAATGGTGGAACACTATCCTCCAATCAAGAGGAAGTGATAGAACCTACAATATGGAATGTGAAGAATTTAAGAACAAAGTAGAAAGGAAATTCTGCCCACCCAATGAAAAAGAACAGATAGCAAACAAATTCCTAAACCTTAGGATGACTGGTGTGGATAGTAAAGGATACACTAAAATATTCTTTGAATATGCCAGAATAGTGCCAACTCTTTCTTCACCAGAACCAGTGTTAATCTCCCGTTATATTTGGGGATTAATTGGGGAGATTAGACATGTAGTCAAGGCAGCTAGACCTCAAACTATAGAAGACACTATAGAACTAGCCAATACCTTGACTGATGAGTTAGTCCGTACCCGAGAAGAGGATCAAAGGAGGAACCTAACTCAGAAATTGACTCAAGAATTTCGTTCTGGAAATTACAATCGTAGGAATACGGGTTCTACCTCTACACCATACTGTAAAGTCTGCAAGAAAAAGCATTCGGGAAAATGCTCCATTCTCTGTAATTATTGCAAGATGGCAGGACACAAGGAAGAAAATTGCAGGAAGAAATCCAGTAATGGATTATGCTACAACTGTGGAGAAAAAGGTCATATCAGGCCAAACTGTCCGAAAATTGGCCCCAGCTGCAAACAACAAGAATACTAAAAATGCTAGAGCATTTGTTCTGACTGCAGAAGAAGCCAAGATGACCCCAGACGTTATAGCTGGTACATTTTTAGTTAATGATATATTTGCTAAAGTATTATTTGACTCTGGTGCGACCCAAAGTTTTATCAATACTTCGTTTTGCAAAATTCTAAATCAGTCATTAACTAAACTACCACAAGAATGTCTAGTAGAAACAACTAATGGAGAGACTATTAGGATTTCTGAAATCTTGCAGGGAGCAAGAATAGAAATTTTTAACCAAATGTTTATAGCAAACCTATATCCCATGAATCTGGCAGGATTCGATATTGTTTTAGGAATGGATTGGTTAATAGCCAATAAAGCCAATATTTTATGTGATCAAAAGTCAATTCAAGTAAATTCACCAAAAGGTAAAACGATCACAATTAAAGGAGATAAGCCCTCTAGATCCACAAAATTTATATCTGTGATGAAAACTGCAAGTTGTATAAGAAAAGGTTCTATAGTGTATTTGATTTCCATAATCACTAACACTAAAGGAAAAGATTTAAAAGACATTCCAGTAGTATCTCAGTTTTCAGATGTATTTCCAGAAGAATTGCCAGGGCAACCTCCAGACAGAGAAGTTGAATTCAGGATTCATCTACTACCCGAAACAGCACCAATTGCCAAAGCACCTTACCGTTTGGCACCCGCTGAAATGCAAGAACTAAAGAAACAATTAGACGAATTGTTGGAGAAAGGATTTATACAGCCAAGTTCGTCGCCATGGGGAGCGCCGATACTGTTTGTTAAAAAGAAGGACGGATCAATGCGTATGTGCATTGACTACCGTGAATTAAACAAAGTCATGATTAAGAATCGGTACCCATTACCGAGAATCGATGATCTGTTTGATCAATTACAAGGAGCTCGATTTTTCTCTAAAATCGATTTAAGGTCAGGATATCATCAATTAAAGGTACAGGAAGAGGACATTCCAAAAACCGCATTTAGAACGAGGTATGGTCATTATGAATTTACTGTCATGCCATTTGGTTTAACCAATGCCCCAGCTGCATTTATGGACATGATGAACTGAATATGTAAGCCATATTTGGATAAATTCATAATTGTATTTATAGATGATATTCTAATTTACTCTAAGAATAAAGAGGATCATGCAAGGCATTTGCACGCACTTTTAAGTCTATTAAAAAAGGAAAAGCTTTATGCTAAATTCTCTAAGTGCGAGTTTTGGTTAGAATAGGTACAATTCCTTGGACACCTAGTCAATCATGAAGGAATTCATGTAGATCCAACAAAGATTGAAGCAATTACTAAATGGAAAACCCCTGAGTCACCAACCGAGGTTAGAAGTTTCTTAGGGTTGGCCGGTTATTATAGAAGATTTATTCAAGATTTTTTCTAGAATAGCTATTCCTTTAACTAAGCTAACCTGTAAATCTGTCAAGTTTGAATGGGGAGTAAAACAAGAAGAAGCTTTTAAAATTCTTAAGTATAGATTAACTCATACACCCATATTAGCATTACCAGAAGGAGCTGAAGACTTTATAGTCTATTGCGATGCTTCTAAATTAGGTTATGGATGTGTATTGATGCAACGTCATAAGGTTATAGCCTACGCATCTAGACAACTTAAGAATCATGAAGATAATTATTCAACCCATGATTTAGAATTAGGAGCTATAATTTTTGCTCTTAAAATTTGGAGACATTACCTTTATGGTAGTAAATTTACCATATTCACTGATCATAAAAGTTTAAGGTATGTTTTTGGGCAAAAGGAATTGAATATGAGACAAAGACGTTGGATGGAATTTCTTAGTGATTATGATTGTGATATCCAGTATCATGAAGGAAAAGCAAATGTAGTGGCAGATGCTTTAAGCCGAAAATATCATGAAAAACCAAAAAGGGTACGTTCTCTTAAATTAAATCTGCAAGTAGATTTAAATGATCAAATAAGAGAAGCACAAGAATCAGTAATCAAGGATGATTCTGAAAAATTAAAAAGTATGTTAAAGGAATTAAAACAAGGAACAGATGGAATTTGGAGATTTCATGAAAAGAAAATGTGGATACCTAAATTAGGAAACCTACGTCATCGTATATTAGAAGAAGCCCATAAGTCTAAGTATACGATGCATCCAGGAAATGATAAAATGTACCAGGATTTAAGGAAAAATTTCTGGTGGATAGGAATGAAAAAGGACATAGCAACCTATGTTTCTAAATGTTTAACTTGTTCACAAGTCAAAGCTGAACACCAGAAACCCTCAGGTTTGTTACAGCAATTAGAAATGCCGGTGTGGAAATGGGAATTGATAACAATGGATTTTGTTACTAAATTACCCAAAACAATGAAAGGAAATGATACAATCTGGGTGATTGTAGATAGGCTAACTAAGTCAGCTCATTTCCTACCCATGAAAGAAACTTTTAGTATGGAACAATTAGCTAAATTATATGTAAATGAAATTGTTTCTTTACATGGCATTCCTTTATCAATTGTTTCTGATAGGGATAGCCGATTTACCTCTCATTTTTTGTCAAGTTTCCAAAAGGCAATGGGAACCAAGTTAAAACTAAGTACAGCTTATCATCCTCAAACGGATGGACAGAGCGAAAGAACAATTCAGACAATGGAGGACATGCGTAGGGCGTGTGTAATTGATCTTGGAGGTAATTGGGACAATCACTTACCTTTAATAGAATTTTCTTATAATAATAGTTATCACACAAGTATCAATGCTGCACCATTTGAAGCACTTTATGGACGAAAGTGCCGAACCCCAGTCTGTTGGGCAGAAATTGGGGAAAAACAACTATCTGGACCTGAGATAGTGCAAGAAACAACCGACAAAATTATTCAAGTCAAGGAACGACTGAAAGCCGCACGTGATCGACAAAAGAGTTATGCCGATAACCGGCGCAAGCCATTGGAATTTCAAATACTAGATAAGGTATTGTTGAAAGTCTCTCCTTGGAAGGGAGTAGTAAGATTCATCAAACGAGGGAAGCTAAGTCCCAGGTATATTGGACCATTTGAGATTTTTAGAAAAATAGGACATGTAGCCTATCAGCTACAACTGCCAGAGGAAATGGCAGGAATACATGATGTATTTCATGTATCTAATCTCAAAAAGTGTTTAGCTGATGAATCACTAATAGTACCTCTTAAGGATATAGAGGTAAATGAACAACTCAAGTTTGTAGAAAGGCCTCTACAAATTGAAGACAGGAAAGTCAAAAAATCTCGAGCACGAGAGACTAGTTCTAGTCAAAGTAAAGTGGGACTCCAATAGAGGACCAGAGTACACATGGGAGCTTGAATCAGAAATGTGACGTGCTTGTCGTGGTACAAGCAAATTTAATCCCAATAACAACTATAGATAGTGGTAAAAGGGTATCGAACTCAGGGAGTATGTGGAAAATATGTCGATTACATAGCTTTGCGATTAAACTACAATTAACCTAATTTGCAGAAAATAAAGATCAATGAATTGGATTGTTGTTTTAGAAAACTAAATTAATAACTAATTGCAAATCAAAATTGGTTGTTTAACATATTAGGAGAACAATGACCATCTTAGGATTCAGTTTCTTTTAACAATTGTGTGAAATTCCAACTAGAAAGAGTTACATAGACATAACTCGTGCATAAATAATTGAAGTGATAAAAGGGAACAAAGTACTCGGATTATATAAACGCGAGGTTGTTTCCCGATGATCAATTAATCAATAACCAACCCTAACCCTTCCCGTGATATCTCGATTGCCAACGGCACCACGAACGTACGATTGAGACTAGAAATTGCACTATCAATTAACAAGCTACAAACAATTATGCATACACCATGATAATCAAGCAAACACAAGTTATCATTCTAGAAATTCAGAAATAAACACACAAAAGTTCAAGAGAAACCTTCACCTAAGATGATCACCGAAAGTTTTAGCCAGACATAGCTTGGTGAATCATCATAACAATAAGTTCAATGTTCATACGAATCAAAATCACAAAACGAATGTTAGAAATTGTTTAGAACCAAGCAAGAACAGCCAAATTCGCTCCTAGTGTCTTCCCAAACCGTCCAATCATGAGAATAATGAAAAGACATCATAAAAACTGAATAAATGATGGCAGTTACGGTTCTGTCGTCGCCTCCACCGTAAATTACGGTGTCACCGTAATTTACGGTGGACATCAAAGTGTTACGGTAGCTGGCCCCTGAGTTACGGTGAGAAAATGGCAAGATTCAGGTCCACCGTAATTTACGGTGGTACCGTAAATTACGGTGGCACCCTGGATTTTGCACTTTGTTTCATCTTTCGTTCCACACTCGACCCGTTCATCTCCAAACCATCCAAAGCTGCATTTTATCCACTTTAAGCCCCCGAACTGCACCTGAAACATAAGCAACCGTAGTTATCTAATTCAAGATAATTACACAATTAAATGAGGGATAAACTTGTCTTTTAACATCATAAAGGGTTGTCCTATGGACCACCCGTCACATCCCCATACTTAACCGTTGCTTGTCCCGAGCAACTCATCAAACCGTTTTCTCAACAAGTGATCAATGTAAACCAAGCAAAAACAAGCAATCCTTTTACTAACCCCTTTTTAACACCCAACTAATGCACCCCTCACTATGTCTCTCCTCTCGGTAACAAGTAAGCACTAGCAATATGAGCTAGACACACAAAGGCTAACGGGCGGTTGCACAACTATAGGCTTGTACCTAAATCGATCCTTCTCCTAACAAGTGCCAAACATGAATGCAAATCAAAGGGACTTTCAAGGTTGTAACGTGGCTAGGTGTATGGGTAGGAAATGGAATATATATGAAGTAGCGAAAACTTAACCCGGTCTTTTTATTACAAACTGTAGGATCGAATTCAGACCTAAACGAGTCGCGTAGAAGAGTTTATCTCAGTTTGAATGGCGGAAACAGACAAACCAAGTACAATTCAGCGAGAATTCACTTTAAACTGTTGATTCTATTAATCTGAATGACGTTTACAAACAAATCAACACTTCGGCAGCACTTCGTAGCTCACCGGAAGACAACACCTACAACTCTTACTGATTTCGCTCTTATGACCCTATTTATAGATAACGTGATTCCGCTCATACATACATGACACAAAAGCGGAATTACACTATGACACATAAGCGGAATCATATGATTGACTAAAGAGCGAAATCACCCTAAGATACTACGGACAAAATCAGACTTTGACCATTTGACCGAAATCACATATAAATGGACGAAAACACTCTCTATATGTATAATTCACGAAATCAGCATCTTATCTTCATAAATGCTTTTGTCCACTTGTGTCTTGTGTAGTCATGATGCTAATGATGATGTCATAATATGATGTCATCATTAAGTATTATGACATCATGCTTGAACTGATCCGCAATTAACCCGAGACTCGACATAAGACGAAGACTACAGATGAATGCACCAACAGACTCCCCCTCAGATGTTGACGACTCTTAAGTGTCGAGTCTTTGCATCTTCAGTCTTTATCAGTCTCTTTTCTTTCTTGGCATATACCAGGATCTTCTCTTTGGCTCTAACCTCGTCAGACTCACCCTCTCATCATGATGGGATCGCTGTCTGGAATTAGCTATCACCTAGAGATCAATCCCTGGCTTTATCTCTGATCAACTTATCTCCTGCACAATCTTCTCACAAACACATAAGTTTTTACTTAAATCAATAAGAAAAACTTACTAGAAATAGTTACATCAAGTTCAAATTAATGACCCTGATTAACTAAACAAACTTCTTTCTCAAAATAAAATTTTCAATTCAATACACACACTCCCAAACCAGTTCATCATGTTTAGCACTTGAAATTTTGAAAATCAGTTCATCAACATCAGTTGTCGAAAATCTTTTTGAAATTTTTCAAAATTTATGCTAAAACACACTTAAAATGTTTTTGGATTTTTTAATAGAAAGAAATGCAGAAATGAAATATGTACAAACATATTTTTGTGAGTTTGCGAAAGAGGATCATATCAGTTTATGAGACCAATCACCAACACCGTTAAGCTATAAACATTTTCAGTTTTAAACGATTCACATTGATTGACGATATTGTTGTCCACTTAAACTCAAACTAAAAACTTTCAATCTGCTTACCAATACTTTAAGGTATATTAAGATAGCACTAAGTTCTTATGGACCCCACGATCTCAGCATATCCCCTCATCATGCAATACACTGACTCAAGTAATGCCTTTAAACTTTTATCAACTGTGATTTGTGCGAAAACAAAGCAGAATGTTTAAACATTAACAATCAGGTCGATACTTCCGTATACGCAGAGAAAGTCCAATGTTTAAACAAAATAAGAAAAATAAAACAAGTTGAAGTTGTTTAGGCTTTAACCACCAGGTCGATACACCCGTATACGCAGAGGTGATCCAAAGCTTAAACGAAACACCAAAGAAAAAAAAGCAGAACGTTTAGGCAACAACATCCAGGTCGATACTCACGTATACGCAGAGGATGTCCGATGCTTAAACAAAATAAAGAAATAAAACAAGTTTAAATCTTTGCAAAATAAAATGCACAATCACAGCGACTTTTTAGCAAAGTTGTGAAAGTTCACAAACTTAACCAGTTTTATGTCTTTCGACAATCAGCGATTACTGAGTAGGCACACAGTCAAGAAGGACAAAACTAAGTACTATGCTTTCAACCATGTTTCCCACTAGAACTAGGCTTTTTGCTTTAGGTTTGTATCGTTATCGCAAATCTACTAGTCTAGCTGAGCCTATCGTCACATCGTTAGTGAGACCGTTTATCACATTTAGACTTTTCATTTCTTTAGCATGCTGTGACACTCCAACTGATTTTCTATCATTTCCTCTTGTTTCAGCAAAACTCATTTTGAATTTTTCAATGTTTTTGACATTTTCAAATTTTCTAATTTTTTTTAAAATGTTTACTCCCCCTAAAATCAAAATATGTCTCAATTTTGATTTTCTGGGAAAATTTGAAAACAAACTGTACAAGAAACGTGACAACATGATGAGAATCACTTCAATTCTCCATTCACTTGGCTTGAACAATCAAAACTCCTCCTGACAACAAACTATTTTCCCATAGTGATTTCAAAACACTTAAGTTTGTTTTAATCAAAATGGTTTTTCCGGAAAATAAGTTTTGTGTGTCTTTTCACAAATTCGGGGATCTCTCATCACCTTGTTCTCTTTAATCACTTGTATGATTTAACATTTATCGATTTTTTTCAACACAATCACTTGTAGAAAATCAAGTACAACTTAATGTCCCTGATTTACCACTTGTAAGAAGAAATCACTTTCGTGAATTTCTCAAGAAATGTGCCGATTCATGTTCCACGCTTACCAACCTGGGAACTCCGGCAAGTCAGATTTTTCATTTAAACAGATTCACCCAAGCCTGACTGTCCTTAGGTGATTTTGAATTCTTGTTCAACAATGGTGGAAAATTTGCATCATCCATTGTTAGACCAGAATTCTCAATTTTTACCTCAACAACTGGCTCTTCTGGTTTTACCATACCAGAATCATTGCCTGAACGTGGCTTGTCTGACTTTGATGAGCCAGATTCATCGCCTGAAGGTGGCTTGTCTGACTTCGACATGTCAGATTCATCGCCGACCATTTTCTTCTTCTTCTTTTCTTCTTTCGTCCTCAGATTTGTATCCGATGAATTCGTTTTGCTTGATTTGTCAGTCTTTGGCGAGCAAGACGATTTATCAGAACTTTTATCTGCTTTACCAGTTGTATCCGAGGACAAAATCCTTTCGAGATACTCTCTCGCCTTCTTCCTCTTCTTCCTCAGTCTGTCTTTTTGCCCCTGTGAAAGCTTCACTTTCGGTTTAAGAACTTTCTGTTCTTGAACTTTAGGTTCTTGAACTTTCTGTTCCTTGGGCTTTGCTTTGACATTGACTGGTTTCTTCATTGGCATTTTCTGAGATTCAGCCCTCGATCTTCCCTTTGATCTCATTGGGCAATCTCTGGCAATGTGACCTTTGATATGGCAGTTATAGCATCTCCTAGTCTCATAACTCCAACTCTGGCAGTTAACAGCAATGTGTCCTTGATAACCGCATCGGTAACACACTCTGTTATCATACCAATCACCATTTTCAGTCCAAACATTCAGATCATTGCACTGTTTGGCTTGGTGATATCCATCTCTCCTCTTGTAAGCTGGATTTGGCTTTGAAGCACTGTGGCCCGTCCTGCACCACTTATTACCAACAATTTTTGAGTTTTGATTTTCTAATTTTTGTGATTTTTTATAATGATTTGATGATTGAACTGATGAGCTTTTATTATTGTTATAAACATTTTCTGAATTTTTAACTTTTTGTTTCTGTTCCACTTTCTTCTTCAAAGGTTTTTGCGTAGAGCATTCTCCCTTTTCAGTTGATTGCAGAACAGTTTTCTGAAATTTTTCTTTTAATTTCAAAAATATTTTCTTTTTCTCATTTTCAGCATCAGACTCTGACTCAGATTCGTCTGCTGAATAAAAATCCTCATTTTTATCATCAGTTTTCTCATCACAATCTTCAACTTTGACTTTGTCAAAGTTTGTGACATAGTCACTTATTGGAACAGAATTGATCGGTTTTGGACAGGGGAACACAAATGAAGTCACAAAACCTTTCAATTTCTTTTCAAGCTCATCAATTTTGTTCCTTGAATTCTCTGCTTCATTTTCAAGCTGAGATATTCGTTCAAGATGAGACTTGATTGTTTTTTCGTTTTCAAGAACAGATTTTTCATTTTCCAAAACTTTTAACTGTTCTTGAAATTTTGTTTCATTTGCTTTCAGATTTTTGTTCTCCAATTTTATCCAGAAATCTTCATCTTCGGAAGATTTCTTTTTGCTTTCAAAATCTTGTTCTTTCTCTTTCAAAACCTTGTTTTCTAATGTCAAACTGTTCAAATCATTTAACAGTTTGTCATTTTCAGATTTCAACCTCTCACAATTTTCTTGCAAATCAAAAATATGTTTCTTATCAGTTTTCTTCTCGTCTTTCAAAACTGAAATCTCTTCAGTCTGTTCTTCTCCCACTTGAACACCTTTACTCTTGCTCTTTTTTAATATTGATTTTCCACTTTGACTTTTCTTCTTCTCAGCATTGATCACCATCTGTTCTTCAATCTTTTTAATGAGTGGACAAATTGTCAGTTGGGAAAATTCTCCAGAAATCTTCAAGTTTAAGATATAATTTTTCCATTCTTCTTGAGGTAAAGCACTGACAAATTTTTCAACCCATTCTTCTGATTCTTTTTTAATACCCTTCTCAGACATTGAGCGAACAAGATGGCTATACCTCGCAATGATACTTTTTGTACTTTCTCCTGGACAACCTGAAAATGAATCAAATTCTTTATTTAACACTTTTATTCTATCAAATGTTTCTCTTGTCATTTTAAAGAAATTGATATCCATGACTCTAAAACCCGTTTATCAAGACAATCCCTTAAAATGAAGTATCAAATTCCAACTCTATCCCCTTTTAAATGAAATGATTCAACTAGTCAAATCACCCAAAAACTCCCAACACAATCTGAAATACTTTCAAACTGTTTTAACCAACTTCAATGGGTCAAGACTTGAATCAAACAATACAATGATTGGGCCGGCACCTTTGATCAGATCACATTCACTTGAATCAAATGATTGAGCCTTTAATAAGGTTGAAACTTGGACCTAGAAACTTTTGATCATATGAAACTGATGACTTTCTTGACACACATAAATGTTCCAATCACATGGGCTTGGTATAGTGGGCTGACATCAACTACCAACAAAATCTGATTAAGATTTTTTATTTGACCACACTTTTACTTGGATCTAATTGAACCTCAAAACCCACTAACTCGATAAACACACAATTCCCAACTACTGACAACAATTCAAGTGATTTGACCGAGTATGATCACATGAACTGATAACATAAACACTTTTATTAATGTATATTCCATGAAGACTGACAATCTCGATTTATGTATCACATAACCCAAAGCAATATTCACGTGAAAAACTGTAACATGATGACAGACTTTTCAAATGGAACAATAATATCACATGCAAACTTTAACTAAAAACAAATGACTCTTTCACATGCAAACTGACTCACTAACACGTGATTTTCTTTTCCAATTACTGACAACAAAACATATGATGATTCTGTTCGATGACTGAGTTGTTCAAATAAGCGGATCACAAGAGCGGAATCACTATGTTCATATGAGCGGAATCAAATTGTTCAAAAGAGCGGAATCAAACAGCATCAATATCACGAGACCGTAAAAGCGAAATCTAAAAAATAACCAGTTCAACTTCGAATTTGGACATGAAACTTTCAAGGCTTTGCTAATTACTAATTCCGAGCACACTGTGAAAGTATGAACTGATTCTGACCGTAAAAATTTTTACTTTTCAGAAAAAAATAGTGTAGAAACAGAATTATCGGCTGAATTGTGTAGAACTCTTCTTCACTGGCTCTGATACCAATTGTAGGATCGAATTCAGACCTAAACGAGTCGCGTAGAAGAGTTTATCTCAGTTTGAACGGCGGAAACAGACAAACCGAGTACAATTCAGCGAGAATTCACTTTAAACTGTTGATTCTATTAATCTGAATGACGTTTACAAACAAATCAACACTTCGGCAACACTTCGTAGCTCACCGGAAGACAACACCTACAACTCTTACTGATTTCGATCTTATGACCCTATTTATAGATAACGTGATTCCGTTCATACATACATGACACAAAAGCGGAATTACACTATGACACATAAGCGGAATCATATGATTGACTAAAGAGCGAAATCACCCGAAGATACTACGGACAAAATCAGACTTTGACCATTTGACCGAAATCACATATAAATGGACGAAAACACTCTCTATATGTATAATTCACGAAATCAGCATCTTATCTTCATAAATGCTTTTGTCCACTTGTGTCTTGTGTAGTCATGATGCTAATGATGATGTCATAATATGATGTCATCATTAAGTATTATGACATCATGCTTGAACTGATCCGCAATTAACCCGAGACTCGACATAAGACGAAGACTACAGATGAATGCACCAACACAAACTAAAGCAAACTAACAACTACCAATTGACTAATATATACAAGACAACTAATATCACTTCTTTTTTCATTGATTTTTCTTTTTTTTTTTCTTTTTTTCTGATTTTTCTGATTTTTTTTTAAACAAGACAAACATAATAACTTTCAACATAACATCAATTAAAATTACATACTACTAAACAATCACTAATCACTATAAGACCGGGTCAAGTTGGGTAAATTTTTAAGTAAGTAGCTAGGGGTAACAATCGGTAGGCTTTTAGGCACAAAATTGGGCAACTAAATGTCCAAACCCCCGCCCCTCTCGCAACCATGCTCATATATATAACTTATGAGGTCCAACCCCCCAAATCCCACACTCACACACACTAAAAACGAGGATACCTAGATGCCCTTATCCTTTTCACATTCATGTCCAACTAAAGATTCAAACCGTATCAAGGCACCGGTTCTAATGCACCCCCACCCGTTGCCGCTCTCATCAAAGACAATCATTATTTATGTACAAGTGTGGCTTCAACTCTCACCAAGAATGAAAGGGTATCAAGGGTTGCCGGTGCACCATTTGGGTTTAATCTAAGGTGTTCAAATTCTCACAATGATTTGCTTGACTCAAAATTTTTCAAAATCTTCAAAAATTCCCCCATCCCCACACTTGGGATACATTGACCCCAATGTATGGTTTTAGGAGGCTTTGATCACTTAAAACTCTTTCACATCAACTGAAAGCTCCTCAACTCAAACCACAAATTTCCTTTTGGATTTTTTTTTCATTTTATATTTTTTTTATGTTTTTCTTCTTTTTAAAACATGACACCACCAACTCGCACCAACCCAACATAACATCACAAACTAACATCACCCAACCGCCCAACTATAAACAAAACAAGCTAAATAAATATTCACAAAATATACAAAGAAGAACACAACCTGACTAGTAATAGCGGGGTCCCGGAGGTCCAAAAATGGAAGACATCATGTCGTTCCATTCGCCAAATGCAAATGAGCCGCTACTACTCCCACCTTGTTGTTGTTGTGCTCCTTCTTGTTGCCGCGGGTCAATCCATTGTGAATGGTGGAGCGGCGGGGTCGGATATGAAATACTACCATCATAAGGTGGTAGTGACGCATAATCCACATGTTGTGGATCCACAACCACTGGCCGCCGGGCGGGCCAGTCCGCATGCAATCTCCTTTCTTGATCATCATGATATCGATTATTCATTTCTACTTCACGGGAATACGCATGTGTGCGATTCCATGCCTCTTGACGATCAAGGTTTTGTTTCAAGGACCGCTCTATGCTTGCACTCATCATCGTGTTTTGGTCAAATAACGTCCGCTCTGAACCCGACCATGTCTCAAAAATGGGTGCCGGAGGACGTTGATTCTCGATTACTTCTTGCATTGTGCCTTCATAAGCCCAACCCGGCACATAAGACCGCTCCGTATAATCGTAAAACATACCACCATAACCTCTACCATAACCCCCCTTGACCTACATTCTCATCACCATGCGGCTCATCCGCATAATCCTCGTCACCACTTGGAACTACTTCCTCATCACTTTCCGGCTCATCTGGCTCACCCGGTAAAAGATCTCTTGCACCCACCTTTAGTGCTCTCCATCGCTGCCCCTCCTACTTAAGTTTATGATACCGCTCCGACTGTGTGTATGACCAACCAATCCCCAACTTGTCTAAAGTAAAAGGCTGATGCCTTTTTGTTGCCCCTCTATCTTTAGACGTAAGTGCCTTTTGTTGCTTCATTAACCCCGTGATGATTCGGCAGTATGGAACAATATCTCTTCCCAACTTATTCCGGCAGATCCAGAGGTGGTTCATTATCAAGTAGCGGATCGGAAAACGTGGTGACCCAGTGAGCAGCGAATAGAGGACGGGTACTTCGGGGTACCTTACTTGTTCCTTATCCCCCCGTCGCGGTATGACATTCAAGAGGCAAATCGCCAACAACAACTTTGCTTCGATTCTCAAATTCTTCCGATACAAGATTCCACTGTATGTACCGGGTAAAAACAGTGTTGCCAACATATCATTCCACCGGGGATGCTTTTCCGGCTTTACCAAAAGGTTATCAAGAGTGGGAATCATGTAGTCACGAGCTGGAAGACTATCGTATGTCCCAAGCTTCTTCAACGTATCAAAAGACATCTCCACCGGAATCCCATGCACTATACCCGTTAGCTTCATTTGTGATGGCTTTTCATACGTGTTACACTTAAGAGTTGCCATCCATTCTTGTATTTCAGTTATGAACAAGTTGTTTTGATCCTTATCAAAGCAGCTCAGCGCCCCCTCCCATCCTAGAGCGCGGAATTTATCAAACACACCAAACGGGCTGAATTGAACCTCATTAACTTCTCTCTCGCAAATGAATGCGGCAGCCTTGTTTTTCAATTTATTCATACTGTCATGGTAGAGTGTCAGCTGCCACTCCTTTGCTTGGTCATCCAATGGACCCGAATCCCATTTTGGCTTTTCAGCCGGGTCCAACTCCATCTCCTCATCTTCACTTTCGCTTTCGCTTACTCGACCCATGTATTGTCTCTTCCTTGGTTGTTGTTCCGGCTGTTTGCCCTTTCCCTTCGATGACGAAGATGAACTAGCTCCGGTCTTTTCTTTTGTTCGTGCCATTTCCTACACACATTAGAGCAAACAACACAACCAAATGCAATAAATTAGACCATTTTCACTAAAGTATCCCCACACTTGCTTGTTACTATGGTTGTAGATGTTAGTGAACCAAGAGTTTATAAATTTTTCAAAAATTGGGCATGGTGTCTCTACAGTGTAGAGATTCCCAAAAGTTCACTACTTTACTATTAATCCTACATCTACAAACCATAACCATGTTCAAGTAACAAGTCAAAACTATGAACAAGCAAGTGGGTATGAACAAATAACACCATTAACCTTCTTTCTCACAATGCATCAACAAAACACAGTAAATAAACTTTCATACCTTGTTTGAAGATGTAATGAACACAAATGAGGTAAGAACTTCAAAAAGCCCCAAAATTTTCGAGCTTAGGGTTTGTGATTCAGACCCGAAAACTTTGTTTTCTCGTAAATTTCTTGGCAAAATCAAAAACTACGTGAAAAATTAGTCAAGATAGACTCCAATTTCACTTGATTTGGTAGAGAATTGAAAGAGCTAGGAGTGATTGAAGGTTCAAGAAGCTATGGAGTTCTTGTGGATTTTGTGGGTCTTGATGAAAGTGATGGATGAGAATAATGAAGAAAGAATGAGTGGTTGGGGTTAATTTTCAGAATTGATGTGTTTATTATATTTTTTTTATGTAACGCAGGAACCAGAGCGACCCTTACATCGCCAGAAGCCATAAGTTACGGTGCCACCGTAAATTACGGTGGCCTTCTGGCAAAAATACCTGCCGTAACTCAGAAGGATTACACCGTAAAGGCCAAACCTATTTGCTCCCCACCGTAAATTACGGTATTATCATAAATTACGGTGGTATCTGGGAGTAAATGGTTCGCTGAAAATGTGATTTTTTATGCATATTTTTTTATATTTTTCAAGTTTTTTCAATTTTTTTATGTTTTTAAAATTTTTCAAAAACGTGTAAAAATCACCCTACCCCCTCGAAAGTCCCGTGTTGTCCTCAACACAATGTTAGAATAATTCATGACCCGAATATCCCCACACTTGTTTCAAACACGGATTTCAAGGAAATACGATAATTGTGCAAACTATACAAAACAAAACAAAATAAAATGCTACTATTTACACTACCAAACCTGGGCCTCTCACGGTTGTTCCTCATCGACCGGGCGTAAGATGTATCCCGCTTTGTCAAGCTCCAAGTTGTTGATGTCGTTCCCCTCCAAGTATGGCTTTAACCGGTGACCGTTCATCGTTTGTTGTTTAAGTGTTTGCTCGTCTTGGATGTCTACGTCACCAAACCTTACAACTCGCCGAACAACATACGGGCCCATCCATTTGCTTTTAAGCTTGCCCGCGAACATCTTGAGTCTTGAGTTATACAACAATACTTTTTGCCCAACTTCAAATGTTTTCTTTCTCAATTTTGCATCATGTACCTTCTTGAGTTTGTCTTTATAAGCCGATGCACATTCATACGCCTCGTCTCGAATCTCTTCTATCTCGCTTAATTGCAACTTTCACAACTTTCCCGCCTCGTCATAATCCGCGTTTACCGTCTTAATTGCCCAATGTGCCCGATGCGCTAACTCCATTGGCAAGTGACAACCCTTTCCATACACCATCCGATAAGGCGTTGTGCCAATTGGAGTCTTGTAGGCCGTTCGGTATTCCCACAATGCATCGTCTAACTTACTCGACCAATCCTTCCTATCTCTTCTAACCGTCTTCATGATAATTTCTTTGATTTGATGGTTGGACACTTCGACTTGTCCACTCGTTTGCGGATGGTAAGGTGTGGCAACCCGGTGATTCACGCTATACCTCTTCAATAATTTCCCGAAGTTGAAGTTCTTGAAATGCGAACCACCATCGCTTATAATAACACGCGGAATACCAAAACGAGAGAAGATGTTGGATTGAACAAATTTACAAACAACCGAATGGTCGTTTGTTCGTGTTGCAATAGCTTCAATCCACTTCGAGACATAATCCACCGCTACCAAAATGTATAGAAAACCATTCGAATTTTGGAAGGGACCCATAAAATCTATACCCCATACATCAAATATCTCTACAACCAAGATTGGTTGTAGTGGCATCTCATCCCTCTTCGATATACTTCCCATCTTTTGGCAATTTACACAATTTCTAGCAAACTCACATGCATCCTTGAAAATTGTGGGCCAATAAAACCCACATGAGAGAACCCGGTAGCCTGTTTTGTGCCCACTAAAATGACCTCCACATGCAGACGAATGAGCATGGGTCAAAATTTCCAACACTTCTGTCTCAGGCACACACCTTCGTATAACTTGATCCGGCCCAATCTTGAAAAGATCCAGTTCATCCCAAATGTATTGCTTCACTTGGACCATAAATTGTTGTCGTCGCCTCTTGGTCCAATGACTTGGAATGGCACCCGTGGCTAAGTAATTGACATAGTGAGCATACCACGGTGCGACAAAGGTAGAAACGGCTAAAAGTTGCTCGTCGGGAAATGTTTCATTTATTTCACTATCATCGTCGATCCCTTCCACCGGAATCCGAGACAAGTGATCCGCCACTACGTTCTCACTTCCCTTTTTGTCTCGGATCTCTAAATCGAACTCTTGTAATAACAACACCCACCTAATTAAGCGGGGCTTCGCATCCTTCTTCTCCATCAAATATCGGACCGCACTATGATCCGAATAAACCACCACTTTGCTCCCCCAAATATAAGCATGAAACTTATCCAAAGCATACACCACCGCTAATAACTCCTTTTCGGTTGTGGTGTAATTGAGTTGCGCTTCGGATAAAGTCTTGCTTGCATAGTAAATCACCACCGGCTTTCTATCAACCCGTTGACCCAAAACTGCACCGATAGTAGTGTCACTTGCATCACACATTATCTCGAACGGCTTAGACCAATCCGGTGGTTGCAAGATAGGAGCTTTGACCAAGTGTTCCTTCAAAACAGTGAAAGCTTGCATACACTCGTTAGTAAAATCAACTGGGACATCTTTTAATAACAAGTTGCATAAAGGTTTGGTGATAACACTAAAGCCTTTTATGAAACGTCTATAGAAACCCGCATGTCCCAAAAATGACCTTACACCCTTAACATTTTTCGGAGGTGGAAAAGATGCTATTACCCGTATTTTCGCCTTATCCACCTCCATTCCCCTTTCAGAAATTACATGACCCAACACAATGCCCTCTTGCACCATGAAATGACTTTTCTCCCAACTTAACACTAAATTTTTCTCAACGCACCTTTTTAAAACTTTTTGTAATTCGTTGAGACAAGCATCAAAACTAGTGCCAAAAATGGAGAAGTCATCCATAAATACTTCGAGCGACTCTCCAACCATGTCCGAGAAGATACTCATCATACATCGTTGGAAAGTTGCCGGTGCATTGCACAAGCCAAATGGCATTCGCCGAAAGGCAAAGGTGCCATATGGACAAGTGAAGGTGGTCTTGTGTTGGTCATCCGGGTGTATTGCTATTTGATTGTAACCCGAATACCCGTCCAAAAAGCAGTAATATTTTTGACCCGATAATTTTTCAATAATTTGGTCAATGAAAGGTAGCGGGAAATGGTCCTTAGAAGTGGCGGCATTCAATTTTCGGTAGTCAATACATACACGCCACTCGGTGACCGATCGGGTGGCAATTTGTTCACCACTTTCATCTTTGACTACTTGAATGCCGGCCTTCTTAGGCACAACTTGGGTGGGACTCACCCAAGCACTATCCGAAATCAGATAGATGATTCCCGCATCCAACCATTTGATTACCTCCTTTTTTACTACCTCCCTTAGGTTCGGGTTTAATCGCCTTTGAGCTTCTCATGTCGGTTTGGCATCTTCGGTGGTAATAATCTTATGCATGACAATTGATGGACTAATTCCTTTGAGATCGGCAATTGTCCATCCAATAGCTCCCTTGTTCTCCTTTAACACTTCCAATAAAGCTTGCTCTTGTGCCAACTCCAAATTAGAGGCAATAATGACCGGTAGAGTGTCATTATCCCCTAGAAAAGCATACTTCAAGTGGCTCGGCAAGTCTTTAAGTTCCAACTTTGGCGGTTCCTCTAACGATGGTTTAGTACCCGAATTTATCTCCGCCGTTAATCCTTCAAATTGATACGTCCGTGGTGGTCGACCTTCCTTCAAAGACATGGCATCCTGTTTTTCCTCTTCAACCCGGAGTGCATAAGCATGTACCTGTTCAGAAAAATCACACAGGAAAACATCCAAACCATCCTCCTCATACTCATGCGGGTTGCATCCATCAACTATATCTGCCATGAAACACTCATCAACACCATTAGCATTAGAATTGTTAGTAAAAACATTCAAACGCATTTTCCGATTTCCAAAAGTCATATCGACTGTACCAAATCTACAATCGATTACTGCATGTGCGGTGCTCAAAAATGGCCGACCCAAAATTACATTTTGTTGTTGCTTTGGGTCCGCCGATGAGTAGTCCAAGACTAAAAAGTCAACCGGGTAATAAAATTCATCAATTTTAACAATTACATTTTGAACCATTCCTCGAGGTAGCTTATGAGACAAATCGGCTAAAACAACCGTTGTCTCCACCCTAGCTAACGGACCAAAATCATATTGGTCATATAAGCCCCCGGGTAAAATGCTAACTCCGGCCCCAAGATCTAGCAACGCCTTAGCCATTTGACAATTACCAACTTGTATGTTAATCAATGGCGTGCCCGGATCTTGGAGCTTAGGAGGAAGCTCCCCATTTAAAATTGCACTTACTTGCCCGGTTAAGTCCACCCGCTTAGGCATTTTCTTCTTGTTTTGCCTTTTTTGTGTACATAACTCTTTTAAAAATTTTGCATAGGCGGGTACTTGCTTTATTGCATCAAGGAGTGGAAGGTTAATTTTAACTTGTTTAAACATGTCCCACAACTCTTCTTTTTGGGGACCTCTTGATGCAATAAAATTTTTCTTTCCCGGGTCAAGTAAAGCCAATGGAAACGGAACTTGACTCGGTTCACCCTCAACTTTTTCATTCTTTTCGTTTTCACCCAACCCCGGTTTGTTAACATTTGTTTCTTTAGGTTTAACCGGTGAAACTTCATCATCACTATCATTACCCGTGATGTCCTCAACTACCCCCTCAACCAATTCGGGTGACAAATTGGCTTTAAACTCTTTTCCACTTCTTAAAACACTAACATGATGAACATTAACATTACCTCTTGACGAACCGTGTGATGGATTTACCTTGGTGTCTGTAACACCTCGAAAATTCACGTCCTATAATGTGTAGACACGTGTCGTATGTTAAACGTGTGAAAGAAATATTATAGAAGGACTAAAGTTGACAATCATGGAAAGTATGTGGATATACGTATTCTAAATGTCAACAGTGAATAAACATACTTCATAATAACCCTACATGATGTTCATATCATCAAACGAATAAATCATGGATCATACGAAGCAAAAAGTGAGAGATTACAAACTATAGGGGCTAAATGTGTCAACATGTTTAAATTATACCTCTGTGTGACCTTTTGACAAACCCGAAGCTTTGTAACAGTTAATTATGCTCACTAGAATGCACGATTAAAATTTCATAAAGTTTCGTTATCGTATGAGAAAGTTATGATCAAATTCGTGTACGAGGGGTTAAAGCGTAAACGTTGAAAGTTAGGACTTTTCGGGTAACAATTAAGTTAACCGGGGACCTAATAAAGTGGGTATATGTTTTAAAGCCCTTATAGATCAATTGTGAGGGTTCATAATGCAATAAACAAGTGCCTAATCGAATTTTGAAGAGCCAAGGATCAAATTGCAAAAATCACAAAATGCTGATTTGGTCAGATTAGGCCTAGCGCGACGCCAAGGGGGGTGGCGTCACGCTAGGGGTCCCCAGATGTGAATGTTGTTATTTCTTGGCTGCCCTTGCCTTTGTGCACAATTCTAACTCGTTTCTCCACATCTCTTGACCCCTAAAAGACCCCCTAAGCATCTAGGAACAAGTGTACATCAGTTGTGGTGTGTGCTAGGCTTTGTTGTCAACATATTGTGGTGGGTTAATTCACTATATAAGGACATCATGTGCAAACAAGTTCCACACACCATTCTATTGAAATCTGGTCATTCCTGGAGCTCTCAAGCAGGTCCAACTGATCATAAGTCGTGCATAGGACCCTTGTAAGTCTGCTAGTCCTTCTTTGTTTGAGTTTAGCTTAGTATTTTAGCTAAAAGTCAAACCGTTGTAATTACGGTTTGACTTCGAGATTAGTCTATAATGGCTCAGTCATATCTCGATTTAAAAGTAGTTATAGGTTGGTATTTATGTGGGTAATAAAACCTCAAAAGGGTTTCCCCTGATCACCACCCTAACCAGGTCAAATGTCGGGTCAAACATATAATTAAAAAGTCAACAGGATGCTTAAAATGTCAATTATGCATAATTAGCTATCTAGAACATATACAACCTGTTTGATCATTGTTATAACTTAGTAATAAGTGTAAGAACATGTCCAAACATGTTCAACCCGACTATTTCCTGTTTAGACCCGGTTCGGAACCGAAAGTCACATAGTTTGACTTTCACTTTCACTTTGACTTTCAGTTCTGACCCGTTTAGGCATGTTTTAGAAATTCCTCAGAGCTTAAATTGGATTAGGTTACATGTTAGAACAACCCTCTGTGATTATACACCTTGGTTCACTAGTTATCCAATTAATATGCATATTTCCGTTAATTGCTCATATGTTGACCGTTATGCCCTTATTACCTTAAAACGTGAATTATGAAAATGTAAAAGTGTAGAAACCTTAATTACTGATATATAAACTTGTATGCAAAGTTTGACATCAGTTTGACTTGTAGATTAAGAGTTATGCTCAATATCGTAAATTTAAAGCTTTATGTTAATAAAATGGCGTAATTAGCGTATAGCTTAGTTAAGCCTACTTTTTGGTATCAAAATTAATACCCACTGATGTAATATATTATTTTGGGATTTTTAAAGATTTTTAATTAATTTTAGGCTGAGCATAACTAGTAGTCGTAGGCTTAATCCGGTAATTGTCGGTTTTGCCCTTACGGGCCATAAAATGAGTTTTACTTATCAAAACGACTCCAAACCTTTTGCTACTGATCACATATGATAAATAATTTATTTTAAGCCTTCTGGAAATATAAAAATATCAGATTTAAGTATCAAACCCGGAAATGGCCTTTAATCGCCTTATTTAGCGTTTTTAACGCATAGTATGTTTTAAAATCATATTGAACATACCCGGGTTGATACCTACTGATATATGAGGCAAATTATGATATTTTAACAGTAAGAAAAGGTTGATTAACTCAGACTTCGTTTTTGAGCTTTTCGGCTTATGTGAAATTACCAAACTACCCCTACGGGGCATAATTTGGTTAAAAATGATAAATTTCACATATATGCTTTAGCCTACTGTTATAACTCATCAAATTGAGTATGTTTGCGGTTTACATCAGACCTGTAACTCAGTTAAACCTCTAAATGCTTTTACAAACTTTAAAATGACCAAACTACCCCTACGGGGCATAGTTTGTGTTTAAATTAGTTCGGGGCATAATGAAAGACATCCTACTGATGTCACAACATATTTGAAGCATATCAACTTAGGAAACCTGTATATGGCTCTTGCGGATACCCGTTACGCATTTTACGCGTTCGGTTCGGTTTATGTAACAAGTTTACATAAATTAACCGACACGGGTCAAACCTTATCGGTTTCATCTCAAAATCCAGAATGTGAATAATAAACCCATATTAAACAAGCCTCTGAACTTTTCGGGTCTAAATCACATTCTATCCGGTCTTCGCTTAATCGTGCGTACGAACCGTATCTTCGAAACTAGTCGGTCTAAGCTTAAGCTTAATAAAAGACCCGTTAGTATTCTAATAGGTTATATTAAACCTTCGTTCCAGATTAGGAGAACCAGTAAAAGCTACGTGCATTTTGCTTATTGTGATTTATACTTTGCATCAGGTAAATACTTTTAACTTATTTTCCCTATACGGGCTTGGGTTACGGTACATAGCGTACCGCTTGATCGAGCATCAAATCTCCACATTAAATGGGTACTTGAATAATTTGATCAGCTCGTTTAAACAGTCTTGTTTACTTTACAGCCTTTAGGGGGTTAATGACCATGTCCCGGATATCCTTGGCATCATCTTACGAGATTGGCCACGACCTGAGCACGGGGTGTAGGCATACACCTGTCAGTGTATAACTCAATAACGTGGTGTGTCTATTGATCTTTAACCCAGACTAGATCCGGGCTACTGAACGCATAAGTAACATGTAATTCGTTCACAAGATTATAATATTAAATAATTCTCCCAAGTTAAAAAGATTAATCTTGCCTCTGTGCATTTTAATCAAATTATAAAACATTTATGCCATGTGCATCCAAACCAATTTTTAAATCATTTTCCAAAATGAGTCAGTTGATTGTATTTACCAGTGTAAACTGACATATTTTCCCAAAAAGACTAAATGCAGGTACTAAACGTAATTGGCTGGATTGTCTCCTTAGCATCAATAAAGAGTCTCGCAAGCTTAAGATGCCTGAAGTCTGTTGAACTATTGTTTCCATTTTATGTTCGATCCTACTGTGGATAAACATCCGGATATTGTGACTTTGATTACAATAAATAAATTCGGTTGTATATTATTTTAAATTGCTTCCGCTGTGCATTCATATATATCGTGTTGTTTGACTATTACGTTACCAACCATGACGTCACGATACTCCCCCACCGGGCCCACCGGTGACACGTGGAAATCGGGGTGTGACAGTGTCGCTAGGAAGTTGACCCTTGTTTTTCTTCAACTCCGCCACATCGGTTGCCAATTGACCCATTTGGGTTGTTAGTGATTGGATGCTTTTGTCCCGAACCTCATCCTTTTGCATTCGAACTTCATCGAGTTGGTTCCATTTTTGCATCTCCGCTTGAATGTTTTTTAGCATGTCCATCATTTCATTTCCACCCGAAGACCCCCTTGTTCTTGACCCGCTTGATATTGCTTTTGATACCCTTGGTTGTTCCCACCTCGATATCCACTTTGATTGTTGTAAGGTTGGCGCGAACCAAAGTTACCTTGGCTACCTTGAAAGTTCGGGTTAGCTTGATTAGAAGGGTTCGCATACCGAAAATTTGGGTGGTTCCTCAACCCGGGGTGGTAAGTATTAGAATTCATGTTGTTGAAATTTCTACCACCCCCTCCTTGACCTTGAACCGCATGAACTTCTTCATATTGCCCTTCCACCATCCCTTGGCAATTTTCAGCCGCATGGCCTATTTCATTACACAACGCACAAACATCATAAATTTGGTTAGTAGTTTGAACATTACCATCATCTATTGCGTGCACTTGAGGTCGGGCAATGGCCGGTCGTGCTCTCCTCGATGCTTGAGCCTTTCTCTTTGATGTAATTGCCATGTTCTCCAAAAACTCCCAATCATCATTCTCATAGTTTGTACCAAAAGTCCCACCGGTAATGGACATTAAATCACGAGCATCTTCGGCACTCAACCCCTCATGGAAGGCATTCATCAACTCCCAAAGTTCAATCCCATGGTGAGGGCAATTTTTAATCATCATGTTAAATCGCTCAAATGCCTCATGGAACATTTCACCATGTTGTTGTTGAAAACTCCTCAACCCCTTTCTAGCATCATTAGTCTTTTGGGCGGTGTAAAATTCGTCTAGGAAAATTTGTTGCATTTCCGCCCAAGTATAAATAGATGCCGAGGGAAAAGTGTAGAACCACTTCTTTGCTTTGTCCTCCAAAGAAAACTGAAACAAAACTAACTTGACATCGTCGGCCGAAAAACCTTGACTCCCAAGAGTATTACAAATTGAGTCATAGGCCTCCAAATGAAAATATGGTTCCTCCGTTGCTAGCCCTTTGTAGTTCGGCAAACTTTGCAAAGAATTTGTTCTAACTTCAAAAGTCCTCCCTTGATTATTGTGAGGAATAACTACCGGTGAGGGATTTTGAGTGATTATCGGCCTAAAATGCGCTTCAATTCCCCTCGCATTTTCTCTAAAATGCCTTCTTGGCACCCCCAACCTATCCCTTGGTCGAACAGGACCCATTGGCCTTGGTATAGGCCCTTGTGGTACATGTGGTTGAAATTGTTGTTGTGGCATCGGTTGGTGTTGAATCGGCCTTTGGAATTGTGGTTGTACGTTTTATGGGCGAACTTGTTGCAATGGAATAGGGCGTTGCACTTGTAGCCCTTGTGGTCTTGGCCGAATATGTTGTGGTAGGAGTTGTTGTGGCATTCCACCTACACTTGCCATCCCTTGAGATTGACTTTGCACATAACCGAAATCTCCTTGATCACCATAACCCCCATAAGTATACCCGTCTTCATCATAGCCCTCAAAATATTCGTATCCTTCCTCATATCCATCTCCCCCTATACCCGAAGTTTGCCCAAATGGAATGGTCGAGTATTGAAAACCCGACTGGTTTGATGGTCTAAATGTAGAGGTAGTATGGACAACAGTTGAACCTTGTGGTACTGTATAGGTTGAGGATGATTTCCCTGAAACTGGGAAGAAATGAGTGAATGGCGGAATCGTAGTAGATGGGCTAAAGGTAAGACTAGGTTCGACTTGAGAAGTGATCGGTTGTGTTGTGTTGGTTGGTGTAGTATCATGAGGTGGAGTAGGAATTGTAGTGGTATTAGGTATGGTTGTGTTTGGTGATGGGTGTGTGGAAGTAGGTATAAATTATGAGGTCGTTTGACCCGTTGTGGGTGGTAATTGAGATTCTTGCATGATGTTTCTTGGTGTGATGGGTGATGTAGGTGAACCAACAATTCTATTTTCTCTTACTAAAACACGATTTTGCCTTAATGTTCTTTCAATCTCTGGATCAAATGACAATGGTGACGCTTTGTGAGAGCCTCTAGTATGCATGCACCTGTAGAACCTGCACACTAAACACACCAGTGTAAACCCGAAAATAACAAAGCAAAACTAACAAACTGACACACGTTGCGCACTACTCCCCGGCAACGGCGCCAAAATTTGACGTGCTTGTCGTGGTACACGCAAATTTAATCCCAATAACAACTATAGATAGTGGTAAAAGGGTATCGAACTCAGGGAGTATGTGGAAAACATGTCGATTATATAGCTTTGCGATTAAACTACAATTAACCTAATTTGCAGAAAATAAAGATCAATGAATTGGATTGTTGTTTTAGAAAACTAAATTAATAACTAATTGCAAATCAAAATTGGTTGTTTAACAGATTAGGAGAACAATGACCATCTTAGGATTCAGTTTCTTTTAACAATTGTGTGAAATTCCAACTAGAAAGAGTTACATAGACATAACTCGTGCATAAATAATTGAAGTGATAAAAGGGAACAAAGTACTCGGATTACATAAACGCGAGGTTGTTTCCCGATGATCAATTAATCAATAACCAACCCTAACCCTTCCCGTGATATCACGATTGCCAACGGCACCAAGAACGTACGATTGAGACTAGAAATTGCACTATCAATTAACAAGCTACAAACAATTATGCATACACCATGATAATCAAGCAAACACAAGTTATCATTCTAGAAATTCAGAAATAAACACACAAAAGTTCAAGAGAAACCTTCACCTAAGATGATCACCGAAAGTTTTAGCCAGACATAGCTTGGTGAATCATCATAACAATAAGTTCAATGTTCATACGAATCAAAATCACAAAACGAATGTTAGAAACTGTTTAGAACCAAGCAAGAACAGCCAAATTCGCCCCTAGTGTCTTCCCAAACCGTCCAATCATGAGAATAATGAATAGACATCATAAAAACTGAATAAATGATGGCAGTTACGGTTCTGTCGTCGCCTCCACCGTAAATTACGATGTCACCGTAATTTACGGTGGACATCAAAGTGTTACGGTAGCTGGCCCCTGAGTTACGGTGAGAAAATGGCAAGATTCAGGTCCACCGTAATTTACGGTGGTACCGTAAATTACGGTGGCACCCTGGATTTTGCACTTTGTTTCATCTTTCATTCCACACTCGACCCGTTCATCTCCAAACCATCCAAAGCTGCATTTTATCCACTTTAAGCCCCCGAACTGCACCTGAAACATAAGCAACCGTAGTTATCTAATTCAAGATAACTACACAATTAAATGAGGGATAAACTTGTCTTTTAACATCATAAAGGGTTGTCCTATGGACCACCCGTCAAAATGGAAAAGAAATATCCGCATTTGTTCCAGTAGATCTCGAGGACGAGCTCTAAAATAAGGTGGGGAGAATGTAACAACCCTCGGTAAAACCAACACCCTCATAATATTCTGACACTCTAGTATATTATAGAATGTCCCAAGATGTCTTATATTACACCCCGTATGTGAAAAACGAGCTCGAATTATGTTATATTATTTAAATAAAATATAAAAGCTTAAATTTAGGGCTGAGGCGGGCCGCCTGAACCCACCCCAAACCCTTACACGGGCGGTATGAAGGCTAGAATCAGAAATCGTTGATTTCTTTAGTTAAAGCGGGCCACGTAAGAGTTCTCGATAGTGTACGCGGGCCGCTAGAGATCATCAAACGCGGAGACATCCCAGGCCGACACGTGTCGACATCGTGGCGGGTCTACAAGCTGACCCAGCTAAGCTACCCTGTTGACCAGGGTTGACGCGGGCCGCGTAAGCCCCGCTTGTATGTTACGCGGGCCGCGTGAGAGTCCAATTCAGCAAGTATAAATAGAATGCATCAGTTTTCATTTTCCGTCGCTCATTCTCAATTCTCAAATCACAATTTCTGTAGAAGAGGCATTATAGTCGGGTATTATACCCCTAATTAGTGAGGTTCTGCTCCGTTGTAAGTACTATAACCCCAGTTTCGGAATAGTTACGATGCCCGATTGATTTAGGGTTCCGTAACAACTGTCATGGTTCTGCCCGACGTAGTTGTTGGAATACCGTCTCGGGGAGGGTATCATTAATCTTTTCAAAGGGTTATGGTACTAACCTATGTACATTTGTATAAATTATAGATTATATCCAGGAAACCCTTACGCGAAGTCTAAGATAGCAATGTGAGTAATCCTTCTTTTGTGTAAACCTTTTTGTTTACAAAACCTTAAATGTTTTACTATGAAATTTAGCAGTGATTGAGTCTTTGTAGTTCTTCAATTATTGTCGGTATGTTGGGGTTTTGTATACAAAATATACTACACTGTGAGTAGTAAGTCGAGGATGACAATACGTTACCATTGGACAATGAGTTAGCCAATGGGTAATATGACCCACAAGTCAGGGTTGACAATACTAATGGAGTAATTGTGTAGACATAAACAATGTGATCGCTCTCAATACTGTTCACTGTGACTTTTTATTTAAACTTTATTAAACTGGGATTCACTCACCAGTATTTCCGACTGACAAATGTTTTTAAAACATATTTCAGGTAACCCAATGTGACAGCCAATTAGTAAAAAGCCAGCTGGAGAGCACTGAAGGCTTGGGAAAAATGTGGCTATAAAAGATACCAAATAAACGATGTTTTAAAATTCAATAATATAGGGTTTATCCATATAAATGTATTATAATAAGAAACTTGGGTTTTAACCATGTGATTATTAATATTAAATGAGGTGGTTTTACTATGATAAACATTTCCTAACTACGATCCTGATGTAAATTCCGCTTAAAGATTAAATAACGGATACCACCAAAACTCTGAAATCGCGTCCGCCCGTTCCCGGGAATAAGGGATCGGGGTTTGCGACAACCGTCATTAATAGCTGATTCTGATCGAACGGGGTGGTTCCCGTCCAACTGGATAAGTTGGACCTGATGGGGGTTTCTGTTGTTTAACACGTTGTCATGCCGTCTCGGTCAAACCGTAAACTTTTTAAGCAAATTTTACAAGTTTACAAACGAATAGGTTACCCAGTCGGATAGCCGTATGATCAGATCACCATCCGACCGAACGACTATTCGTCCAAGTAACTTGTGGTTTCAAACACTTAAACATTTTCACAAAACTTCAAAGAGAACCAGTTCCCACGAATCGCCATCCGACCGATTGGTAATCCGTCCGGATGACCATCCGACTGGATGACCTGAAATGTAGGAACACTTCATGGTTTTCAAAATACTACAACGAAAACTTCAAAGTTCCATCATACACAAACACATCCATCCCAGATGAATGACAATCCGTCCGGACGGTCATCCGACCGGATCACTATTCGTCCCCAGTTCACTCCGACACGCCGTTTAACGCACCATTCAAAGCTTATACTGTCGTGCTGTGTTCAGGCTAATCCCTCAGCGCTCCCTTTAATCCAAGACTGTGTTTATTCGTTAAACACGCTCTATGAGTATACTCGATCCCTTTTTGCTTTAAACACTTTTGGGTGTTACATACATTACTTATATCAAAATCACAATCGACACACAACGCAAATACTTTTATACGCTAACCGCTCTAGATGTATACGTGTTATTCGATGAATGCTAGTATGTTATGTTTACACAGTGATTGTTGCCTGACACCTTAGCAACGATAGTACAATAGTTTGCACTCAGATCCTGTCGCAGACAAGGGTTGTTAAGGGCTTTTCTTCACGTGTCACAGTGGTGACATGTGTTGCGCATTTTACAACTCGCAGTCACGTCTATGCATATTTCATTGTCGATAAGTTACCTGCTTCAAAACTATACGTGTTACATGCTGGTTATGCGTAAATCGCTTTCGCTGCTATTGTACTATTAAACTTGTATACTCACCTTTATACTATGTGTATTGACTTTTATTTTAACATATGTGACAGGTGTTTAGGATGCTTTTGCTTGTTAGCTGCGATGGAATCGAGCTAGGGGAGTCTAGAAACAAACTAAATAAAATCTGAGTTGTCGAAACAATTTATTTATCTTTGAGATACTCTGTCTGTAATAACTGTTTTATTTTGATATGTTATGGTATGGGACATAATGTTAAATATCTGGTAATATAGTTGTTATGGATTCTCCTGGATAATTTGTTTCGCTAACTGTCGCGCCCCGATGTTTCTGCCATCGGTTGGGGTGTGACGGATTGGTATCAGAGCCATAACTATAGGGAATTAGGCAAGACTCGACCTAGTCCAGGTCGATGTCTTAGAATTGACCTAGTATATAGTCTAAGTACCAACAGACCGATTTGTGATACTCTCACTCGAACTCGCGGAAACTACACAACTTTCCCTAAAGCTGGCACAACACACACAATTTTCAAAAACAAATTAGTGATTTGGTTGAGACTAAGTGTGAAAACCACTAACTCTCGATAAAATCGCCCGTTCGACACGCCTTTTTACTATAAACACGAGAATTTGCATTGAATCAGGAGTGAAATCCATACTTCGACGCAAATCTCCCTCTCTAACTAGTAAACAGAGATGCAGTCATTGAGTTAGGAGTGAAACCCAAATCTTGATGACTCATTCCGCTCTCTAATTTGGTTTTATGAAACTCTCAGCAAAGTCTCGATGGATTCCAATGACGCGAGTCGCGTGAATAAGCCAAAAAGATGCATGCCATTCACCGTATGCCGGTGAGAGAGCACAGTATATAGGCCGAAATGCGTACTCGAAGTCCTTAAGAATAGTCGAAATGCTTTGGGTAGTCAATGTCACACACCCAGACGCTCCAATCGCTAATTTTATGTGTTTTAATTCTGGACTCCCAATCACTGATTCCTCGATTTTATGTGTTTTATCTAGTTTTCATGTTTATGTGTTTTAATATTGGATATTTATATGCTTTTCGTTGTTCGCTTTGATAAACACACACAACTCGCACCACACATTTATCTCAAAACGCTAACAAATCGCTTATGTTACTCGCGCTCGCTACTCGCTATTCGCAACTCTCGGTCGCCTTACGTAGCTGTGAAAGATAGGTGAATACGTGCAATATATGTAGGTGAATACGTGCAAAATATACTGTAATATGTGGTTTCGGTGTGCTTCTGTGTCTATGTGTTTATGTGCTTCTATGGATTATGTGCCTACGTGATTATGTGCCTAAGTGTTTGGATGTGTTCCTGAGCTTTATAGTATTTGATTAAACGCTGTGTGGTGAGATTGAGTGTATCGTCTAAATCCGTGACGATGTCTGTTGCAGATAATGTCGTCATTCGGATCTCATGCTTCTCGCTCTGCTCGTCGCAATCACGCTGACAAGCGTATCGCTTCTCTAGTCGCAAAGCAGATGGCTAAGGTCATTCCACAAATTGTCAGCGAACTTAATGAAAACACTAGCAAGTCCTTCGAGGAATCAAGGACCGACTCTGCTCGCGCTACTTTTAGCTTCAAGTAGTTTAAGACCTGTGGCCCCAAAGACTTCACTGGTGAAGATGGGCCTACTACCATGTTTCAGTGATTCGATGCAATTGAAGTCACTCTGCACCAAAGTGGTTGGCCTGATAACCTCTGCACTGTCAAAGCAACTGGCGTTTTCCAGTCCAGGGCTCTGGATTGGTGGACTGCCGAAAGGAACAGGCGACGGAACGATGCAGCCTATCGGCTTACTTGGGAACAGTTGAAGGAAATCATGATGAAGGAATTATGCCCTCCCAATGAGCTTCAGAAGCTGGAGGACGAGTTTTGGAACATTAAACAAGAGGGTGGTGACAATGCTGGTCTAACTGCCAGCTTTAAGCAGCTAAGCATCATTTGTCCCGGCCAAGTCACTACTCCGGACATCACCATCAAGAAATACATCCGTGCTTTACCGGATTGTGTTGCAGATTTTGTGCAAGCCGCCAAAACGACAACCATTGAGGAAACCTTCCTGCTCGCTGCCGAGATTAATGACAAGCGAGTTCTGGCTGGTTACTTCGATAAAGCCGCCAAAAGTCTTCATCAAGTTACCGCTGTTCCCACCGTGAAACCGCCGCACCGCAAGCTTCCAAGTCCTCACACCGCAAACACAGGAACAACAACAAGAAAAACGGTGTTGTCACAACCGCTCCTCTCAATCTTGTTCCTGTCCAACAGCAAAAACCAGAACCGCCAGGTAGCAGCACTAGTGACCAATGCACCGCCGGCTAAGCATGCATATACGGGTCCTCACCCACTGTGCCCTACTTGTACTTACCACCATCCTGTTGGGATCGCATGTCTATGTTGTGTTCACTGCAACATTTACGTCCACTTTACTGCCAACTGCCCTACTAGTCCCCGTCAAGCCAAAGTTCAAGCTCCTCCTGCTCTGCCCGCTCCACAAGGACAGCAAGCAGCTCCTGCTCACGCAAGAGCCTGCTATGCGTGTGGTGATCCCAACCACTTCGTAAATGTCTGCCCAAACAGAGCGGTGAAGCAAGAGCCACAACAGTCGCCAGCGCAGCAACAACACCAACAGTAGTAGCCAGCTCAGCAAGCAGCCCGTGGGCGAGTTTTCAAGATCAACGCCCGCCAGGCTCAAGAAGACAACAATGTGGTTAATGGTACGTTTCTCATAAAAGGTATATATGCTTCGTGTTTGTTTGATACTGGAGCTGATAACTGTTTTGTATCGCTCAAATTTGAAAGGCTCCTAAACCGTAAACTCGTTAACATCCCTTCAACATTCGACGTAGAATTTGCCACTGAAAGAACCGTCACTGTTAGTTCCGTTCTACGTGATTGTACTCTTGAGCTCAACAGTCACGTTTTCCCAATTAATCTCATCCCGATGCAGCTTGGTAGTTTTGACGTCATAGCAGGCATAGATTTTCTTCGTGAAAATCATGCTGAAATTGTGTGTTTCGATAAAATGATTCGTTTCTCTCTCGCAAACGGCGACCAATTGTGAGTTTATGGCGAAGTTGCTTCGAAGAAGTTACAAGTCATGTCGTGTCCAAGCCAGCAAGTATCTCCGCAAGGAATACCAAGCTTTCTTGGCACACATCGTAGTAGCAGAGAAGGCAATGGAAAAGGTGCCTGTGGTTCGTGATTTTCCTAACGTCTTTCCTGATGATTTACCTGGCTTACCGCCCACTCGTGATATCGATTTTCGTATTGACCTCATTCCTGGAGAAAATCCTGTCGCTAGAGCACCTTATCGTCTCGCTCCCTCTGAAATGCGCGAACTCTCGAGTCAACTCCAGGAATTTCTTGATAAGGGCTTTATTCGCCCTAGCACCTCTCCATCGGGCGCACTTGTCCTTTTCGTCAAAAAGAAGGACGGTTCGTTTTGGATGTGCATCGACTACAGGGAATGGAATAAGCTTACCATCAAGAACCGCTATCCCTTACCTCGAATAGATGATTTATTTGATCAATTACAAGGTTTTACGTGTTTCTCGAAGATTTATTTATGTTCAGGCTATCACTAGTTATGAATCTAAGAGGAAGATATACCCAAAACCGTTTTTCGAACCCGATACGGCCACTACGAGTTTGTTGTTATACCCTTTGGTTTAACCAACGCCCCCTCAGTTTTCGTGGATCTAATGAATCGCGTGTGTAAACCCTTTCTCGACCGCTTCGTCATCGTGTTCATCGATGATATCCTGATCTATTCCAAGTAAAAAACCGAACACGCGCAACATATCCGTTTGGTTCTTGAACTACTCCAAGGAAACTGCCTCTACGCCAAGTTCTCCAAGTGTGGATTCTGGCTCGAGGAGGTTCAATTCTGTAGGATCGTGTTTCGACCCGAATGTGTCGTTCAGAAGAGCTCTCGTACGTTTCAGAGGCGGAAACTAAGAAACGAACTTGAAAACAGCTTGAAATACACTTTAAATCTCTTGTATATTCAATTAACAATGTTTACAATCAGAGAATAAACCGGCAGCACCTCGGTATCAAATCTTGAATCGTTACAAATGATGAATGTTTGAAGAGTATTTATAGGGAAGGACCCTGACCGTTTGAAAGTGGCAAGATAACTTCAAACGGTCATCTCTTTCAAACGGTGACCTTCAAACGGTCAACTCAAATGTTACATTCAAACGGTCACGCAATATAACATTTTCTTTCAAACAGAACCTTCTAATATGTCTTCATGTGTCCAAGTTATCATGATGATGTCACTTGTGATGTCATGCTTCAGATCTGCAACGCAACCCAGACTCGATATAAGACGAAGTCGACAGATGTATGCACCAACAGACTCCCCCTCAGATGTTGACGAGTCTTAAGTGTCGAGTCTTCTCAATCTTCAGTCTTTATCAGTCTTTGGGCTTCCTTCACTCTAACTTTATCTTGTATTCTTCAGGATCAGACTCCTAGCTTTTGCATCTTCAATTCTCTTTTAGGATCTCTGGCTCCTATCCTATCTTGTATCTTCAATTAACAATGTTTACAATCAGAGAATAAACCGGCAGCACCTCGGTATCAAATCTTGAATCGTTACAAATGATGAACTTTTGAAGCCTATTTATAGGGAAGGTCCTGTCCGTTTGAAACTAACATGACATCTTCAAACGGTCAGCCTCTCAAACGGTCACCATCTCAAACGGTTTGCATGTCTTCAAACGGTCAACCATATCTCATTCCATATTTGCATGTTATCTTCATGTGATGTCACTTGTGATGCCATATATGTGATGTCACTTGTGATGTCACATATATGATGTCATGTTTGTTTAGATCCGCTACGAACCCGAGACTCGACATAAGACGAAGACGACAGATGTATGCACTAACAGACTCCCCCTCAGATGTTGATGAGTCTTAAGTGTCGCGTCTTCTCAATCTTCAGTCTTTATCAGTCTTTGGGCTTCATTCACTCTAACTTTCTCTTGTATTCTTCAGGATCAGCAGCTGGCTCTAGCAACTTCAGACTCTCTTTCTCTAACAGACTCCCCCTCAACTTGCACTGGGATCGTAGTCTGGCTTTCACAGGTTCAGGTATCGTAACCTGATTCTCCTGCATATTCTCTACCCAAAACATAAGTTTCATAAAAGATAAGATATAACAAATTTAGAAACTTTACTAATCACATGAAGACACAACCCTGAATTCATCATTTTCAATTATCAAACAAAATGATGTATCATGTCAATTTCTGATGAACCACTTGAATATATATCATTTTCATTTCACACATCTTCAAACACACTTTCCCAAACCTGTTCGTCATGTTTAGCACTCGAAATTTTGAAAATCAGCTTTTCAACATCAGTTGTCTAAAATCTTTTTGGATTTTTCAAAATTTATGCTAAAACACACCGAAAATCTTTTTGGATTTTTGATATAACAGAAATGAAATGCAGTAAAGAAATATTTACAAACAATATTTTTGTGAGTTTGCGTAAGAGGATCATATCAGTTTTTGAGACAAATCACCAACACCGTTAAGCTTTATACATTTAAGTTCTAAACGATTCACTTAGATTGTCAGTATACTGGTCCACTTAAATTTTCACACAAAGTTCAACTGTTTCCAGATACGAGATTAATGTCTTAAGCACTTAAACTTATTCGCGTGTCCCACCTCAGAATATACTCCCGTATCCAGATCCCAATATTCAGTCTTACAGGTAAGTATGACACAAATGATATCTGTAGGGGAATAAATTATGATCGAAATCGTGAGAGCTCAGGTCAGAACTACCGTTCAGCAGAGAGATCACGAATCGACTTTTGGGTGTGTCCCCTTTAGAGGATCTTTTTTACAACAGCATTGCTAAGCAATTTTATTGTCTTATCATATATGCTGAGGGTGATGCTATGTTTCAAGCATTGTGGAAAGTATTATTCGAGGACTAGGTCAGAACTTCCATTCAGCAGAAGTCCAGGAATAATACCCCAGATATCACTGAGTATAAGGACCTAGTATATCAGAAAAAGGAATCTTGCAAACGAGATTTTGGGGGTTACCCATATATCCGAGAGATGTTACCCACGAATTAAGCAAGTTTGAATTTAGGTTTATATCTCGTCACAATCTACTAAATGTGCAAAAACCTACTCACACATCCACAGTGAGATCGTTTATCACATTTTTCTTTCCAAATCTTTAGCATGTTGTGATCGTCCACTGATGTACTATCATTTCCTCTTTTATACAACAAAACTCATTTATGATTTTATCATGTTTTTGTCTTTTTCAAATTTCAAATGTTTTTGGATTTTCTGAAATTTTTACTCCCCCTAAAATGCAAACACATTTTAGGAAATTTGAAAACAAACTATACAATAAAGCGACAACCGATATCAAATCACTTCAAATCGCCATCCACTTGGCATAAACAATCAGAACTTCCCCTCACATCAAACTATTTTCCCATTGTGATTTCAAAACACTTAAGTTTGTTTTAATCAAATGGTTTTTCCGGAAAATAAGTTTTGTTGATTTTAATAAACCATTTGTAGGTTAGGGGATAAGTTCCTCTTCTCAATGTAATGAACCCCATATATTTGTTAACCACTAGTAATAATGGTCCAATCAAGTTCAACTTAATGACCTTGATTAACCACATTGTCAATGAAAACCTCTTTCAACCACTTACAGGTTCACTCACCAACCATAACCACTTGTAAATCAACATATAACAATTTAAATAATACCACCTGTACTTTACCAACTGAACCACATGTAGGATCATTTACTAAGAAAGATGCCGATTCCTGCTCGACTCTTACCAACCCGGGAGCTCCGGCAAGTCAGGATTTTCAGTTAGAAACTGCTGTCACCCAAGTCTGACCGGTCTTGGGTGATTCTACCTCATCATCACTCCATCCTGCTTTTCTTCTATAAAATTCTTTTGCACCTTTCACCTTCCTGTCAACCATCTTTCCAAAAATATGTTTAACATTTCCATTAAACACCTTTTCAACATCAAATTCTTTGTTATCAGCAAAGAATTGATTTGAGATCTCTACTTTTCCCACTTTCTTCATCAAATTTTCCTTTGACAATGAAGGAAAATTCTCATCGTTCACCTCTGGAACGGAATTCATAACCTTTTTCTCAACCAAAGACTCCTCTGATTTTATGGAATCAGATTCATTGTCAGAATTACTATTTGTTTTAACCACCCACTTTTGTTTGCTCAAATCACCTCTTCTTTTGTAAAACCGTTTTGAACTTTCTCCTTCCTCAGAAGTTGAATTTTCAAACTTTTTAACATTTTTCACAGGTTGTTCTTTCTTATCAACACAAGTCTTTCTCAGAACAGAGTTAGAAGAAACTTCCTGTTTTTGGTAGTTGGTCTTGGGGCAATTCCAAGCTATGTGTCCAACTTCTTGGCATTTGAAACAGGTTCTTCTGTCAACTCTTGAAGCAAACTTTCTCACATTCTTCTTCACTTCAGCAAGAAACTCTTGATTCGACTGCTTCCAGAACGATTTCTTCTGTTCATCCTCTGCACTTCCTCCTGAAACAAATTTTGTTTTTGGTTTATAAGTTTTCTGATTTTTATAATTTTCTGAAGAATTGAAACCAAGACCTTTCTTTTTGAGATTACCATTATGGTTTGATTTCTTTCGATAACCTGAACCATAACCGTAACCCTTTTTCTTGTTCAATCTCTGTTGAACTCTTGAAGTGTATTTTTTAGGTTTTTCAGCAAGATTTAAATCTTTTATTTCAGAAATATTAATTTCTGTCAATTTGAAAATCTGTTTGATCATTTCAGTTTTTACACTTCTTATTGGAAATTCCTCATCAGAATATAATTTGTCTGAATCATACAAAGTATAAGCCACTTTGATTGATCCGTCATTAAAATTAGATTTTGATAACAAGAATTCTTTATTGTAAACCCGTTTGACTGGTGAAATCGGACTCTTTTCTGACGAACTCGAACTCTCAGATTTAGACTCCGACTTTAACTCTTCATCCGTATCCAACACCTGATCGACAACTTTCTTTATTAACTCGGACTCATGATCAGTGTCAGACGCTGTGAATGTAACATCAATATTGTCTGGTAATTCATCAATGATTTCAGACTTTAACTTGATGTTGACTGCCTTTTTTAGACGCTCCTCGTTAGGATTCCTTGGAGAATAAGTTTCATGGATCGGGGGCGGACATTTGTTATACTTGACACTTGGTTTCTTACCAGTATCAGTACCTTCAGTCTTTTTATCCATGAATGCTTCCAGACATGCAACAGTAGGATAAACACGATCAATCAAATAATCACAAGTAGTATAACTCAACAACAATCGTTTAATCCTTTCACTTTCGATCTTTTCAAGCTTCAACTCCTTCTTCAGATTAGCACAGTCTTCGATGTAATCATTTATGATGCTCTGCTTTGTCATTAATGTTGCGCTCATTTTTTCCATTGCTTTTTCAATTTCTGTATTTGTCTTTTTCAGACGATCAACTATGTTGTTGAGCACATCATATGACTCTTTCACATACTTCACATCAGACAGTAAATCTTCTTTAATCTTCTCTAAATCAGCAATCTTCTTATCTTTCTCCTCACAAACTTTGCAAGATTCTGAACACTTCAAACATGGTTTTTCAACTTCAACCATTTTTTCAACTATCTTTTCAACTTCGACGATTTTCTCGACTTCAACAAGTTTTTCAACTTCAACTACCTTTTCTATCTTGACAATCTTTTCAACAACTTTCTCTACTTCAACAATTTTCTCCACAACTTTCTCCACTTCAACGATTTTCTCTACTACTTTCTCAGTTGCTGGTTCAACATTCGTTTCTCCAATTTCTGTCTTTGTCTTTTCATCAGCTAGCCTTCTTACTGTTTCCAGCTCTTTCCTCAATCTTGCCATCTTCTTCTGATACAGTATCTCCATTTTATCTGCAAAAAATAAATTAAAACTAGTAGGATCTATGCCTTTTCTAGCTTTGTTGAGATGTTCTTCCTCATCATCGGTATCCACATCACTTCCAAGATCTGGAAAAATCGGAATTCTTTTCTGATGAGCATTGTAGTATTCCTCAGCCATGATTCAATAATCAGGTGATACTTCGAGAAATACATGAATAACAAACGAACACAAAATCAGTTTAAACGTACTGAACACGTAAAAATGTGTGTTGATGAAATCAATCTAAGACTCGTGTCAAAGATTCGCGAAACCGTCTCTAATGTTGTTCGAGTGAAGACACTGAATGAATGGACTTGATCAGAATGAAATGGATTCAGTTGGGCCTTCACTGATTGAGCCGATGACTTGAAAAACTCAATTCACTTCACTTCTGTTGGGTCGCACTTTAAGAGTTGATCATAAATTGTGTTTGGGTCGAAAATTAAAAAAAAAAAACAAATACTTATCAAGTCACATGGGCCGATGAAACAAATGAAATCACATGGGCTTATAATTCGGATTGGACCTTCAATAACGAACACACTAACAACTTTAAATTTCAACACAATTTGATTTGGCCGCAACTATGAACACAATTGTGATCTCTACTCAACTCCCATTGGACCACCCGAGTTAGTTGACTGATTCTTTAATTCCTCAATTGGTCCGTCCACTTTAATATTCACGTGCACATCTGTACAAGAAGCTTTCACATGCAATTCTTGGGCCACGAGTTCTTATGTATTCAATCAATGTAATATGGCCGACAATGTATATGAGTAGATCACATGCAAACTAATATCAATTTACGAGACCTGAACCTATTTCATACCACTCTATGTACTTTCAAGCGGTTCACACAAAAACCGACACACACCACATGATCTCTTATCCCAACATACTGACAACCTCGTTTTATGTTTCACACAACTCGATGCACCTTTCAAACGGTGTTCATGTTTCAAACGGTCATGTGCATTTTCAAACGGTAAGGTGCATTTTTCAAACGGTCATGTGCATTTTCAAACGGTAAGGTGCATTTTTCAAACGGTCATGTGCATTTTCAAACGGACAAGATCAATTTCAAACGGTCACGATGGCAACTTTCAAACGGTCAGGTTAGTTTCGTTCAAACGGTCACCAATTTTCAAGCCATTTTTACCAGTTTTACTTCGAATTTAGAGCTGAAACTTTCAAGGGTTTGTTAAAATGCACTTTTACACATTCTATGAAAAAATTATCCAAATTTAACCGTGAAAACTTGAAATTTTGTGAAAGAAGGTGTAGAAATCAGATTTTCAAGCTGAAAATGGCAAGAACTCTTCCTCCTGAGCTCTGATACCACTTGTAGGATCGTGTTTCAACCCGAATGAGTCATTTAGAAGAGCTCTCGTATGTTTCAGAGGCGGAAACTAAGAAACGAACTTGAAAACAGCTTGAAATACACTTTAAATCTCTTGTATATTCAATTAACAATGTTTACAATCAGAGAATAAACCGGCAGCACCTCGGTATCAAATCTTGAATCGTTACAAATGATGAACGTTTGAAGCCTATTTATAGGGAAGGTCCTGTCCGTTTGAAACTAACATGACATCTTCAAACGGTCAGCCTCTCAAACGGTCACCATCTCAAACGGTTTGCATGTCTTCAAACGGTCAACCATATCTCATTCCATATTTGCATGTTATCTTCATGTGATGTCACTTGTGATGTCATATATGTGATGTCACTTGTGATGTCACATATATGATGTCATGTTTGTTTAGATCCGCTACGAACCCGAGACGAAGACGACAGATGTATGCACTAACAAATTAATCGGTCATATTGTCAATAGTCAAGGTATTGACGTCGATCCCGCGAAGATCGAAGCAGTTAAGAGTTGGGTTACACCAAAGAACCCATCCGAAGTTCGTTCTTTTCTCGGATTGGCGGGTTACTACCACCGATTCATCGCTGATTTCTCGAAGATCGATGTTCCTCTCACCTCTCTTACGCACAAGGACAAACCTTTTGTTTGGAGAACCGAACAGGAGGAAGCCTTTCAAACTCTAAAGCTCATGCTCTGTAACGCTCCCTTGCTCTCATTACCCGACGGAAACAAAGATTTCGTAGTCTATTGCGATGCCTCTAACCTCGGTCTCAGTTGTGTTCTTATGCAACGGGACAAGGTTATCGCGTACGCCTCTCGTCAACTCAAGATCCACGAGAAGAACTACACAGCCCACGATCTCGAGCTTGGTCCGGTTGTTTTTGCGTTGAAGATTTGGCGACACTACCTTTACGGTACCAAGTGTACGGTCTTCACCGACCACAAGAGCCTACAACACATCTTTAACCAGAAAGAACTGAATATGCGCCAACGCCGATGGGTTGAACTTCTCAACGATTACGACTGTGAGATTCATTACCATCCAGGCAAGGCAAATTTCATTGCCGATGCTCTCAGTCGACGAAGCTATTTGCATAGCGTTTGTAATAATCAAGCCCAACACAATCTCGAAGCTCTCATCCGCGACGCCCAACATGCTTGTTTTACCGAACGTACTTTGAACAAAGAAAGGATTATCAATAACGGCGAACAACTAGTGAATAAATCGAATGGCATATTCCATTATCTTGACCAAATTTGGATTCCCAAGCGCACTAATTTACGAGAGATTCAGCTAAATGAAGCCCACAAGTCTCGATATTCCATTCACCGTTGTGCCGATCATATGTACCAGGACCTTCACTATAAGTACTGGTGGCGGGGCATGAAGAAGGATATCGCTATCTATGTTTCGAAATGCCTAATATGTTCCAAGGTCAAGGCTAAACAACAACGACCCTTTGGCTTACTCGTGCAGCACGAGATCCCTATGTGGAAATGGGAGAATATAGCCATGGATTTCATTACGAAACTTCCACGCACGCCATCAGGTCATGATAGTATTTGGGTTATCGTTGACCGTCTCACCAAATCCGCTCACTTTCTGCTAGTACGGGAATACTACAAGGTAGAACGATTAGCACGGATCTACACCGACGAAGTTATTTGTCGATACAGGACACCTCATGACAACATCTCTGACCGTGATGGTTGATTTATGTCACACCCCAACCAATGGCGGAATCATCGGGGTGCGGCACTAGGTGAATTAGATTTCTCAAGAGAATCCATAACAACAATGTTGCAATAATATTTAATACATTCGTTATCCCATAATAACAAATAATACAATCACATAAGTTATCACAGATTTCTTGTCCTCTCGAACAATACAAATCCGACAACCTAGATTTTAGTTGAGTTTCTAGACTTCCTAGCTTGATTTGAAATAGTCTGCGATCTAACCTGCAACATACGTTAAAATATTTGTCAATACAAAAGTATTGGCGAGTATACAGGTTTGATATGTAGCGTAATAGATTAAAATTTGTAGCGAATTTCCACATGCATAAACGTAACACACGACATATATACTCATAAAGCTGATACTACCAACTAAGTCCTCGATGCTCGAATATGCGATGGCAAACTAGACCCGTCGGGCGCAATAGTACTATACTAGTCGTGGTGGGACGTCGCGAGTATAAGCCCTAGCACATATGCAACTAGCATCACGTATATCTATGCATAACAGTTATTCGCAAGTGATAATTCGATTGATTGAATAATTCGTTTGATAAGTTCGATTTATTAGAAACGTATGTTACACCCAAAATGCGATTAAAAAGGGTTCAAGTATACTCACAGTGCGTATTCGGCGAGGGCACAATTGCTTGGATCGGTTACGAGTACGTCTACGGTAGTTATTGAATGATATAGTAAGCGATGCATGGTCTAAACGGGAATGATATCGTAAAGACTGATGTTCAGTCGGATAGGCTCATCCGATCGGATCACAAGGGTTCTGATCGGATCACATGCGTTCAATCGGATGACATGGTTCGGATCGGATGGCACCTGTTCGGATCGGATGGCACCTGTTCGGATCGGATGGCACATGTCCGGATCGGATGACACATGTCCGGATCGGATGACACATTATCTGATCGGATGGCATGGTATCCGATCGGATGACATGCTATCAGATCGGGTGACATGCTATCCGATCGGGTGACATGCTATCCAATCGGATGACATGTTATCCAGTCGGATGACACGTCTGTTTTATCGTCCCGATCAGTCGTTTTTGAGTGTTTTTGGTAGGAATACGTGCGATTTTACTGGGATGGTGTGATTTCGTGTTAACAAATGAAATTCCATCAGTTTCGACCCGTTCTAACGGCCGGGAATCACCCCGTTCCAGCAGATCTGGCCGTTCTTGACGTTTTCCCATGTTTAACTCGAAATCGCACAGTTCCTTGGCTAAATACATAGATTTTTAGGTGAGATTGTTGTAAAACACGTGGAAATCACCCAGATCTGAGTCGTTTATGGTGGGATGAGGTCACATTTTGAAGTTCATATGAACTCTTGGTGACATCACCTTAAAACGCCTCAAATCAGTAGATTTCACGGTTAGAAATTGAGTTTTAAAAGACAGAATGATGTAGAATTGCGTGTAGATCGTAGAAGTACAAGTTTTTAGGTTGAAATCTTACCAGAATCACGAGGAATCGAGAAAAAAAGGTCCTAGAGCATGCTTGGTCGAGTGGGAGCTGTCACATCACTTGAACAGTGATGTGACATGCTATTTATAGGCAAAAAGATGAGCTGGAGGGTTACTGGGTCGGATGGCCCATCCGTTCGGATGGCCACTCCGGCGCGGGAAGCTTCTTCTTTTTCGATCGTTGCGATAGTTTCTTGGAGTACGCGCTTTCTATAGTTAATTTATATTATTATTATATATGTATATATATCACTAGGGGTCGTATTTACGTATCCACATTCCAAAGTTTCGATATATAACAATCGGTTTTCGCTTCGAGTGTGCGATTATTAGTGACGTTTCACGGCCATCAAGGAGGGTAGTATAGGTCCTTTCTCGATGTCATCATGAACGTTATTGTGTGTTGTGCCACAATGACTGACGGGGTACCACTCACTCGTATTGACATCATCGTCACGACGACTGGAGCTATAGCACTCACCCGAGAGTCTTTGTTAGTGTTAATTATCTGCGTTTCGACACATCACGGCCATCGAGGAGGGTAGAATAGGTCCCCACTCAATGTCATCGTGAGTGTTAGTGTTTGTGATGTAATGATAATGTATTGCGAAAATATGCGATTATCCTTCGAATAGCGATGGATGCGATATAGTTACATTATGATCTGAATCTCTGGTGCTAGGCATAACGAGTATATCGAGTAGTAACAACGCACGAAAGTGCGGGTTGTTACAGTCTCCCTTGCTTTAGGAAATTTCGTCCCGAAATTAATCCAACAGGTAGACTTTTGAGAGTTGATCCTGGATAAGTAGCGATACAGCGAGCGATTTGACCGAGAGTTGACAAGCGAGAGCGTTTCGAATAAGAGAGATTGATTGCGATAGCGGGTTGGCGTTCCAAAGTACCTCGTGTCACGAAGAATTTGTTAGTTCGATGCGATTGAAATTTTAAAGAACTTAAAAGGTTTCTCATGACGTTACAAGAAGCGTTCGTTTTAGATATTCACAAGGAATTTTGGATGGAAATCTTGAAAAATTTCCTCTTAACGTGAGGTCAATTGATTCGATGTTAACCAACGTTGCCAGGAAGTTTATGTTTTAAACATTTTAAGGAATTCGAAGATGAAAACTGAGGTTACGAAAACTCTCCTATGGCATGGGTTCAAGCTGATCTCGATGTCGAACCAATGTCTTAAGAAGGATTTTGTTTTGATGTTGTAAAAGCTTTAAGGAAAACTGGGCTTATGAAACTTTTCTTGGACATGGAGTTAAGCTGATTCGATGTTATCTCCACGTTGTGAGAAAATTTCACTTGTCCACCGGTTTTAAATCAAAATTTTATAAAAATAAGTTTTAATAGTACAAAAGGTAGTTAATCATCGAGCCCCACTTGGCACCTTCCCACGAAAGTTTGTTAATATGTTTAAAACATTTATATATAGGAAGTACCAGCGGCGTATCCACCATGTTTTGCCCATATTACTTCCGTTTCGTTAGGCGGTGTCAGGTATGCCGATATGTCACGGATAGAATTGCGCTTACCCGATCCAAATGAGAAGTGTTGGATTAAGTCTTGAAAGGGCGAATCGAGTGATGAAGTTGCTTTCGAATTCAGTTCAGCAATACAATTGAGGTAATGATCGATTAATATCATCTCAGAACACTTATGAGTGAAAAGCGGCGACGATAAATGAAGAGTGATAAGCGACAAGCGTAAAGTGGTAAGCGAATAGCACGTCTTCGATTAGGTTCCACTTTGAACCCGCATGGTACGTTTCCACGAGAGTTTACTAACATGGAGAAATACTACGTTTAACCAGGTTAGTTTTGCCTCGTGAAGCGGCGTCATGCGTACTAATACCACACAGACTGCAACGATCACCAAGCGAGCGATAAGCGGTACGGGATACGCGAATAAGCGGTAGACTATTCACGATAAGCGATAAGCGATTAGGTGATTAAGCGAATAACACAACACCAGCAATGACGGCGATGATAAACGAATTACGATAATCGGCAGTTGTTGCGTTGCAAGCGATGGAGGTATACGCGATTTATGTGGTTCGATTTGATTTATTAACACCACAGAGTTTACTAACATCGGGCCCCGCATGGCCTTTTTCCACGAAAGCCCGCTGATATGACTAAAACACCTTGTTTTAACCATATGAGCTTCATCTCGTGAAGCGAGGTCATGCGTGCTAACTTAACACAAATATCACAGATATCGGTATAGTGATAGATTGATACACAGCAAACGATAGAGCGATTCACATAATAAGCGGTAGTAATCATCGATAGAGATTGCGAGATACACATGATAAGCGATTGCGATTAGCCGAGTTTTGTTTCGAATAAGCTTAACGTTACGTTGCGACGCATCACGGTTATCGAGGAGGGTAGAATAGGTCCTCACTCAACAATATCGTGAGCGTTTATGTACTTGACAAGATTTGTTGTGACAGATTTACGACCAGTCTTGCGTCGATGCAATTGCCCTGCGGTGGTAGACTCTCCAGAGTCCATCGATGAGGCAATTGCACTGGGTTTGCAGACTTACGACAAGTCTCGCGATGATACGGTTTGTTACGCCTTGCGATTGAGTGTAGTGTGTTGAAAATAATCACAATAGTATAATAGGTCTAGTAACGTTCAACTCCACGTGGCACTTTCTTCACGGAACTTCGGTAGTATGATAAAGCACACCTTGCTTGACCCCTACTACTTAGATCTCGTCGTTTGGTGTCATACTTCGTCGTAACGCTTATGGCACCCTAGAATTTACTACGATCTCCTTGCACTGACCCAAATAATCCCGTGTGCACCCGTGATTAATCATTCCTTGCACGTTTATCGTACCTCGTTCCAAGAGTGTAGTGAGGGTAAAACACATTATTTCGTGATATAGTATATAGTATGCATGAGAATCTAGTCTAAGTGCGATGATTAGAGAGTGGGAGAGAAATGAAAACGAGAGTTAATGTTACGCACAGTGGCAACGTCGAGTAATAGAGTAGGTTCAAAACTTGAAAATTAACGTCGAAAATCGTATCATTACAACTTTATCCTACGCTTGCTAGATGTTTGATGTTGAAGACTTTTGCTGGAGCTGTTGTTGTTGTACTTAAGTTCGCGGTTCGATGCGGCAGTTGCGAGTGAAGTGACCATAGCGGTTACAGTTACTGCAATAGCGACAGTCAGCCTCAACTGGATGATGATAGGTGCATGAGTAGCACTGAGGATGAGCTCCAGTGTACGCTCGTTTTGGGAACACCGGGACTGCTTGAAGAGGCTTCGGCTGCGGCAGTTCGGTGGTTGATGAGTTCGGGCTTGAAGTCTTTCGTTTGCGGCTGGGTTTGTCGGTGTCTTGCGAAGAGGTGTCGTCGTTGGAGGATTCGTCTGAGGACTCACTTGCAGAATCTTTGGCCAAGTTGTCGGAAGATCCGTCGGTAGATTCATCAGAAGAATCGGCAGCAGATTTATCAGAAGAATCGTCAGCAGATTCGTCAGGAGAATCGTCAGCAGATTCGTCAGGAGAATCGTCCGCAGATTCGTCAGGAGAATCGTCGACAGGATCGTCTGAAGGATTTAAGGCGATTGCTTGATAAGCTTGCTTGACAGGATTCTTTGAGAAAAACCCTTCCATGAGTCGTTTGTTGTTGATTTCTGCGGCTAAGCGGTAGGTTTCTTCGATGGAAGCAGGTCTTGCAGCTTCGACAAAATCACCCACACACTCAGGCAAGCCACGAATGTACTTCGAAATGGCTTTTTCTGAAGTGTTGACTTGACTTGGGCAGATTATGCTAAGCTATTTGAACCTTGCGGTGTAGCCAGCGTTGTCACTTTCGACTTGCTTGATTTTCCAGAATTCGTCTTCCAGCTTCTGAATTTCGTGAGGAGGGCAGTACTCTTTCTTCATGAGCTCTTTCAGGTCATTCCAAGAGAGAGCGTAAGCTGCGGAGATTCCACGTTTGTTACGTTCGGCGGTCCACCAGTCGAGTGCTCGTGATTGAAATACTCCGGTAGCGCAAGTAGTACGGAAACTATCGGGACACCCACTTTGACGAAGGGTAACTTCGATAGAATCGAACCACTGGAGTAGTTGAGTCACACCTCCTTCACCCGTGAATTCCATCGGGTCACAGGCTTTGAAGTGTTTGTAAAGAAAAGCAGATTGCGGCGCTTCCGTCTTGGAGTCTTCCGAGGCTCGAGAGTTGCTGAGAGAGTGCACTCGAGCGGCAATTTGAGGAATGAGCTTGACCACTTCCTTGGTCACAAGTGATGCAATCCTCTTATCGGCGCTTCGTTTGGCCATTCTCCTAGCTGTTCGTCTCGAGGTAGAGTCGTTGGAAGGCATCTAGACAGGAAGAGACTTGGAGTGAGATTCGATCATAATGATTTTTGAGTTTTGCGATGCGATTGAGCGCGTTCAAAGCTTGATGCGATAGTATAATAATAGTAATGCGAATCACATAGGAGACAAGAAATTCCTAAGTTCTCACAAAATGACTTGTTGTTTATACGTATTTATATGTATTTATATAATTGTAATTTGTAATCATACACATACAGGTCGACTTAGAATATGCGAGGACGCGTTGAGGTGAGAAAGCGAGAACGAAGGTGATAGTTTATGCATTAGTTTTGTTACGAACATTTGGGTTTTCGTTTTAGATCGCGATGGCTGTGCGAGTTGTGCGTTTATAAGCAGGGAGTGAAAATCGTTAATTCGAGGAATCGATAAAGCGTAAAGTTTCAAAATGTAAATAAGTTCCAACCACTTGTAAAATCGGCGGTTCGTATGTTAGAGTGCCTTGGGTGTTTAGGCGTCGACTACCCAAGGTAACCCAACTATATTCAACAAGTTCGTGCAGCGCGTTGACCTAGAAGACTTCATGCTTCCACTGGGTGCAGCTCATGGCATTCATCTTCCTAGTCATTGCATGGCTCGAGTTATCGGGATAGTCGAGTCCTTGGTGAGAGCTTTTCGAAGACCAATTTATAGAGAGTGGAACGGCTTATTAAGGTACGGGTTTCACCCCTGACTTAACAGCTTCGTTCCTAATTATGGTTATGCTCTTCGAATAAATTCATGAGTTCCACTAGATTTCGAAATGGAGACCTTCGTCGAGATTTGGATGTCACCCCTCTCTCGATGAAAGGTTCTCATGCTAGAAAAATGTGATGAGTGAGCGATCTTATCGAGAGTTCTTGGTTTTCACACCTGGTCTCGACAGGATCACTCGGTTTCGTTATGCGAGTATTTTTGAAAACACGTGCATTGTGTCAGCCTTAGGAAAGGCTAAGTAGTATTTCAGCCTTAGGAAAGGCTTCTTCGTGTGAAGCTGTAGTACGCGGTGTTCACACAAAGTTGTAGCTTTTAGCAATTTCGATCGAGAGTATCAAATAGGCCCGATACAACCCTACTTGGTTCGTACGAGTCGGCCTGTTGGTACTTAGACTATAGACCAGGTAAATTTCTAAGACGTCGACCAGGACTAGGTCGAGTCTTGCCTAATTCCCTATAGTTATGGCTCTGATACCAATCTGTCACACCCCAACCAATGGCGGAATCATCGGGGCACGACACTAGGCGAATCAGATTTCTCAAGAGAATCCATAACAACTATGTTGCGATAATGTTTTATACATTCGTTATCCCATACTAACAAATAATACAATCACATATGTTATCACAGATTTCTTGTCCTCTCGAACAATACAAATCCGACAACCTAGATTTTAGTTGAGTTTCTAGACTTCCTAGCTTGATTTGAAATAGTCTGCGATCTAACCTGCAACATACGTTAAAATATTTGTCAATACAAAAGTGTTGGCGAGTATACAGGTTTGATATGTAGCGTAATAGATTAAAATGTGTAGCCAATTTCCACATGCATAAACGTAACACACGACATATATACTCACAAAGCTGATACTACCAACTAAGTCCTCGATGCTCGAATATGCGATGGCAAACTAGACTCCATCGGGCACAATAGTACTATACTAGTCGTGGTGGGACGTCGCGAGTATAAGCCCTAGCACATATGCAACTAGCATCACGTATATCTATGCATAACAGTTATTCGCAAGTGATAATTCGATTGATTGAATAATTCGTTTGATAAGTTCGATTTATTAGAAACGTATGTTACACCCAAAATGCGATTAAAAAGGGTTCAAGTATACTCACAGTGCGTATTCGGCGAGGGCACAATTGCTTGGATCGGTTACGAGTACGTCTGCGGTAGTTATTGAATGGTATAGTAAGCGATGCATGGTCTAAACGGGAATGATATCGTAAAGACTGATGTTCAGTCGGATAGGCTCATCCGATCGGATCACAAGGGTTCTGATCGGATGACATGCGTTCAATCGGATGACATGGTTCGGATCGGATGGCACCTGTTCGGATCGGATGGCACATGTCCGGATCGGATGACACATGTCCGGATCGGATGACACATTATCCGATCGGATGGCATGGTATCCGATCGGATGACATGTTATCCGATCGGGTGACATGCTATCTGATCGGATGACATGTGATCTGGTCGGATGACATGTGGTCCGTTCGGATGACATGTTATCCAGTCGGATGACACGTCTGTTTTATCGTCCCGATCAGTCGTTTTTGAGTGTTTTTTGTAGGAATACGTGCGGTTTTACTGGGATGGTGTGATTTCATGTTAAAAATGAAATTCCATCTGTTCCGACCCATTCTAACGGCCGTGAATCACCCCGTTCCAGCAGATCTGGCTGTTCTTGACGTTTTCCCATGTTTAACTCGAAATCGCACAGTTCCTTGGCTAAATACATTGATTTTTAGGTGAGATTGTTGTAAAACACGTGGAAATCACCCAGATCTGAGTCGTTTATGGTGGGATGAGGTCACACTTTGAAGTTCATATGAACTCTTGGTGACATCACCTTAAAACGCCTCAAATCAGTAGATTTCACGGTTAGAAATTGAGTTTTAAAAGACAGAATGATGTAGAATTGCGTGTAGATCGTAGAAGTACAAGTTTTTAGGTTGAAATCTTACCGGAATCGTAAGGAATCGAGAAAAAAAGGTCCTAGAGCGTGCTTGGTTGAGTGGGAGCTGTCACATCACTTGAACAGTGATGTGACATGCTATTAATAGGCAAAAAGATGAGCTGGAGGGTTACTGGGTCGGATGGCCCATCCGTTCGGATGGACACTCCGGCGCGGGAAGCTTCTTCTTTTTCGATCGTTGTGATAGTTTCTTGGAGTACGCGCTTTCTATAGTTAATTTATATTATTATTATATATGTATATATATCACTAGGGGTCGTATTTACGTATCCACATTCCAAAGTTTCGATATATAACAATCGGTTTTCGCTTCGAGTGTGCGATTATTAGCGACGTTTCACAGCCATCAAGGAGGGTAGAATAGGTCCTTTCTCGATGTCATCGTGAACGTTATTGTGTGTTGTGCCACAATGACTGACGGGGTACCACTCACTCGTATTGTCATCATCGTCACGACGACTGGAGCTATAACACTCACCCGAGAGTCTTTGTTAGCGTTAATTATCTGCGTTTCGACACATCACGGCCATCGAGGAGGGTAGAATAGGTCCTCACTCAATGTCAACGTGAGTGTTAGTGTTTGTGATGTAATGATAATGTATTGCGAAAATATGCGATTATCCTTCGAATAGCGATGGATGCGATATAGTTACATTATGATCCGAATCTCTGGTGCTAGGCGTAACGAGTATATCGAGTAGTAACAACGCACGAAAGTGCGGGTTGTTACAATTTACCTTGCGCCTTTGGAAATGTTTTAATCTGCTCTCGGTACTACTCTCAATCTTTGTATGGCATTTCATCCCCAGACCGACGGTCAGACTGAACGCACGATTCGTACCCTCGAAGACATGCTTCGCTCGTGTGTGATAGATTTCGGTGGTAATTGGGATTCGCATTTACCTTTAGTCGAATTCTCGTACAATAACAGTTATCACTCTAGAATTCAAATGGCACCATTTGAGGCAATATATGGAAGAAAATGTCGATCGCCTATTGTATGGCACGAGATTGGGGACGCGCAAATTACCGGTCCTGAGTTACTGCAAGAAACGACTGACAAGATCCTCCAAATACGAGATAATCTCCTGAAAGCTTGGTGTCTTCAAAAGAGTTACCCCGATAAACGCCGAAAGTCCCTTGAATTTTACGTTGGCGATCACATACTCCTAAAGGTTGCACCTTGGAAGGGAGTGATCCGATTCGGCAAGAAGGGAAAGCTAGCGCCTCGATACGTTGGACCCTTTAAGATTCTGGTAAGAATTGGCAAAGTGGCCTACATACTCGAATTACCGGAGGAACTCAGCAACGTGCATCCGACTTTCCACGTCTCGAACCTCAAAAAGTGTATTGCCGACCAGGATCTACATGTCCTTCTTGAGGATCTACAAGTGGACGAAACATTACACTTCGTGGAAAAGCCGGTCGAGATCATGGACCGAGAGACCAAGAAACTCCGACGCTCACGCATTCCCATTATGAAGGTTCACTGGGAAGGCAAACGCGACGCCGAGTTCACCTGGGAACTCAAAAGTGATATGAAGGCTAAATACCCACAACTGTTTGTTACACCTGTGCCTTAAATTTCGGGATGAAATTTCCTAATGTAGGGGAGGCTGTAACAACCCGACTTTTCGAAGTCAAATTCAAGGTACAAGTCAAAGTCAAAGGAAGAAAAGATTGCTAATTGGATCTGTCATTCCTTGCTTAATTATTACTTGTACACTTTGACTCGATAATCGACACTCGCTTGACGCTATTTTTTTACGATTATTTAATATGTGAAGTAACAATGCGATAAACATAACTAACGCTAATCTACTAAACGCTATCACATCGCTATCACATCGCTATCGCATCGCAACTCGAATTACAGGTTCTGGATACTGTTTTACGTGTGTGCTATTATGTACTTTACTTGTGTGTGCTTATATGTTGTTGGAATGATTAATCGCAAATGCATTCGCAAATCTATCGCATCGCATCGCAACCCAAAATTTAGGTTTAGTTTTATGTTATTTAGTAGTTATGTTAATTGGGTAACTAATGTGTAATACTATCGCATCGCTCGCTCAAAACGTGTGACAACCCTCAAATTTACATGTAACCGTACAATCTATTAATGTTAATTAAAGTACTTGATGACTGTGCTGAATCATTTAACTGCTTTCTGATATATGTGTTATACTTACATGTGCTTGTTAACATACTAGTAGTATACATAAAAGTTATTAAATAGTCCTTGGTGTTTTCCTGAGTGTTGAAAATTAAAAACATTACAAAAATATATATATAGGACACGTTACGGATTAATTAAGCACTTTAACGGAACAACACCGAACCGAACAACCGGACTTTACCCGGAACACAAAAATATTGCCAAACACTTTATCTATATTTTTCTAAGCTAGTTAGGGACCCCGAACACCCTAACACACTATATAATTAATAACACACCAAAACCCACTAACTAAAAATTTGATTTCTAACTATATTACTAACTATAACATTTACTTCTCATTGAAATGTAACCATGTTGGGATTGAACCCTGCCAGAGGAACAGATAATGAAAGCCAAAACCGTATCATGACAGTGGATTCACAATAATCAGCTATTTACTTTAAGCTTTCCCCTTGACAGTGAATCAAACATCTGATATGCTCCAAGTACTGCCCTTATCAACAACTGCTGATCCTATAAACCACTGTGAAACCAAAGCACTGATGAAGTTTAAAGGCTGAAGCTCAATCTACTACTGGAATCCAAGTACTGCTGAAAAGTTAAAGCACTGCCCATTCAAGGCCTGATCACCCTTTGAAGAAAGCACTGTTGCTCATACAACAGTGGTTGATTACGTCAGTGGAATGAAGAGTCAGTATTTATATATCAGTGTTTGGAATGTAATCAATGTCTGTATGGTCAGTAGTTGTAGAACAGTAGATAGAGTTTGTTAGTTTGTTAGATGTCACTTTCATGGTGACCTCAGCTGAGATGCCTCAGTGGTTTGGTTTGTCTATAAATGGAGCAGTACTCTGTACTGTTACATTTGATTCGTTTTGAGAGAGTTCTTCTCCTCAATTCAATCCTTTCATCTTGGGCAATCCAACCTTGGGGCATCAGGCTGAGGGGGAGCTTAGTTTGTAAGCATGTTTGTAATCTTTTGCTTTGATTTGTAATCTTTTGACTCTATGAGAAGCAAATGTTTATCAAACTATTTTCTCCTTGATTGTGTTTACAACGTTTGTTCTCATTTCCGCTGCACTTTACATAGTTTCATATTCATTCATTGTTCAAATCATACAGACAAACACAATCATGAGAGTCTCCGATCCTAACAATTGGTATCAGAGCCTGGAAAGTCAAATTCGATCTAACAATCAATTTGACATAACAGTTCGTCTCATTATTCATTGATACTAAGGTTGGGTGCATTTAGTTGAAAAACAGAGTACCGAGTAAACCATGTTCAAAATGGTTATTCAAAACTCTATGAATCAACCAAGATGTCATATGACACACAAATTTCACATAACAGGTGATTTCATGCACAAGACACTCATGGTTTCTAGATCTGAAAACATATCTATTAAAACTATGGGATTATCTCTTATTTTCAAAATTGATTTCAACTATTGTTGTGAATTTTGTGCTGTTTCATCATGTTTAAAACTAGAGTATGAACCTCAGATGAACAAAACCTATGTTCTTAAAACATTAGTGTTTTTGGTAAACATGAAAGGGGGAATTTAAAACTTTAGTTATAAGATCTGGTGTTTTGAAAAACAGGTTGAGGATCCTCAAAAGGAACAAATCAACCCTGGTAAAAATACACTAAGAAAATCAGGGGTCAACATAGTCCGTATCATATGTAATGTGAGATGGGTTGAAAACTTGTGCAAATACGACCAATTCTCTTAAAAACATTACTATAAAATGATTCTGGATTGAGTATTCCTTCAATAAAGACCTCCCAGTAAGTATTTCATTACTTATCAATGGGAAGGGTGAAAGGGGAAGAAGAAAATTAACAAAAGCTCAGAAGTGTGTTTATCTCAAAACTTTTGAAGTCAAAAGAAAAGAGTATAAACATAAAACACTTAAGAGTCAAAGCTTGGGGTAATAATGGTCATTAAGCAACTGTTTGTGCTCATTGGTTCATGAAAGTTCAGGTGACAATAGTACTCTCAGTGATTGAACTTACAAGAGGACTAGAAAATTCTTCAAAACTCATGAGTCCATGAGTCCTCATGTTTGTAATCAACTGACAATAAAATGGTACCAAACAGTGGTCAAAATGTATTTCCTACCACTGCTGTCAAACCACTGACCATTTTCATAAACTTGAGAATGATATGATTACGCATTTTATTGAAGATATACCAGATCCTTTTTGATGCTGTTCTCAGAAAATCCTTTAATTTTTTTTAAAGGATTTTCTCAATAACCAGGATATATTGTTCATTTTTTTAAGAATAATATATTTTGAACTTTTGCTTGTTTTTATTGGCTATTGTCTCTGTTACCTGTCAGGAAATAGTACCTTATTTTTATTGGTATTATTGTCCTCTTAAATGGGTCAAAAGGAAATGGTGCATATGTCAAGGTCATGTCTTACTCAAGGTTGTGTTAAACACTAATCAAATGTTGATTGCTAAACAGTGTCTAAACTACTGGAGCACTCATGTTTTAATTTGGATATTAAACGAAAATGAGTTGCCTTAGTAAAAAGTTCTCATCGTCCGGGGTACAAAACCACTGTCAGTAATTCGTAAGAATTTCAATAGAAAATTTGACATGTGGCAAAACCTTGAATGAAAATCTCTGCAAAAAGTTGCTGAATATGAACTTTCAAACCATTGCCCTTATTTTAACCCTAACCACTGTTTTGCTCAAAGGTCTGTTTTCTAATTACTATCCACTGCTAAAAGTCAACCACTGATCCTCATTTTGCTTGGCAAGCACTGATGCTCAAAATCAGTGTCTTATCCACTGATATGCTATCCACTGATAGTAAAAATCTTCCACTGTCATCACATTATTACCGTTGTAACTACTGATGCTTGATACATCACTGGTTCTTAAAACAACTGTCCTCCATTCTTCATCCATATCATCAGAGGTTGACACGTGGTCAGTTTTTAGCCTTCAGATCATAATAACCGCTGCCACATAAGCGATCACTTTTTCCCTAAATAAAACCCTGATCAAAATCACCAAACAGGGTTTTACACTGTCGAATTGAATTCCAAAGTTCTCTTCTCAAAGCAGTTTCCAACCTTTCTTCCCAAATCACTCTCCGATTCTTCTTCATCAAAATGACGAAGTCAAAATCAAAATCAGAATCTAAACCAAAATCACCATCATCTTCAAAAGAGGTCGCTCAAACGGCCGAAGAAACCATTGAAATCCCATACAAATCACCGCACAACTACTTGGGTCTCCTTACAAAACCCTCAAACAACCGCACCTTCGATTCCGTCATCGACACACTATCTGAATCAAAGTACAAAACTTTGTTGACAGCAGACGCTCCCATTTACTTGCAAACCCAGAGAGAGTTCTGGAAAAATGCTACTCTTTAGAAATAAGACGATAAAGTAGTAGCCATCAACTACTCAATACAGGGTAAAGTGATCAAAATCACTCCACAAACAATCTCAGAAGTCTTTAAACTCGATGATCAGAAAGGTAAACCTCTTTTGACAAAACCGAGTTGAAAACTGACTTTATGAAAAGAGGGTATGCAGAACAATCAAAGGTAGATACCTTACAAAAAGGATATTTTCCGTCTGCACCCAGATTTCTATTTCACACACTTTTGTCGTGTGTTTCAAATAAAACAACATCGTTTAACGAAATACCATTGAAGATTCAATGCCTGGGCTATGCTATTTTAAATAATAAAGATTACAATTATTCCCAGGAAATCTTCAATGACTTGGTAAAGAATGCTGATAGCAAAACATTTTTACTCTTTCCAAGATTTCTAAGTTACTATTTTAAACAAAAATTTGAAAAAGAAAATGAAAATGTGCCAAAACAAGGTGTTTACTTGCAAACCCAGAGAGGCTATCTAAGAAGACTACAAGTGCTAGAACTTCAAGGACCGCTCTCATTTTCTTTTATCCACCACTTTTATACTCTTGAACTCCCCTAGCCTTGTGCTAGTAGTAAGTTTCTTAAATCTTCATCTTGTTCATGTATTTGGTGGTTAATAGTTGATTAAATGGTTAAAAACTTAAGAAACTCTAAAAGAACTTACATTAATCTTGAACATAAGAATGAAAGATGGATAAAGAGAAGTTATGTGTGTAAATCATGTAGATCTTGTGTTGTTATGATTCTTGATTGATTTCTTGATGATTTACTGGTTAATATTGATGTTTGAACCCTGCCAGAGGAACAGATAATGAAAGCCAAAACTGGATCATGACAGTGGATTCACAATAATCAACTGTTTACTTTAAGCTTTCCCCTTGACAGTGAATCAAACATCTGATATGCTCCAAGTACTGCCCTTATCAACAACTGCTGATCTTATAAACCACTGTGAAACCAAAGCACTGATGAAGTTTAAAGGCTGAAGCTCAATCTACTGCTGGAATCCAAGTACTGCTGAAAAGTTAAAGCATTGCCCATTCAAGGCCTGATCACCCTTTGAAGAAAGCACTGTTGCTCATACAACAGTGGTTGATTACGTCAGTGGAATGAAGAGTCAGTATTTATATATCAGTGTTTGGAATGTAATCAATGTCTGTATGGTCAGTAGTTGTAGAACAGTAGATAGAGTTTGTTAGTTTGTTAGATGTCACTTTCATGGTGACGTCAGCTGAGATGCCTCAGTGGTTTGGTTTGTCTATAAATGGAGCAGTACTCTGTACTGTTACATTTGATTCGTTTTGAGAGAGTTCTTCTCCTCAATTCAATCCTTTCATCTTGGGCAATCCAACCTTGGGGCATCAGGCTGAGGGGGAGCTTAGTTTGTAAGCATGTTTGTAATCTTTAGCTTTTATTTGTAATCTTTTGACTCTATGAGAAGCAAATGTTTATCAAACTATTTTCTCCTTGATTGTGTTTGCAACGTTTGTTCTCATTTCCGCTGCACTTTACATAGTTTCATATTCATTCATTGTTCAAATCATACAAACAAACACAATCATGAGAGTCTCCGATCCTAACAATTGGTATCAGAGCCTGGACAGTCAAATTCGATCTAACAATCAATTTGACATAACAGTTCGGCTCATTATTCATTGATACTAAGGTTGGGTGCATTTAGTTGAAAAACAGAGTACCAAGTAAACCATGTTCAAAATGGTTATTCAAAACTCTGTAAATCAACCAAGATGTCATATGACACACAAATTTCACATAACAAGTGATATCATGCACAAGACACTCATGGTTTCTAGATCTGAAAACATATCTATTAAAACTATGGGATTATCTCTTATTTTCAAAATTGATTTCAACTATTGTTGTGAATTTTGTGCTGTTTCATCATGTTTAAAACTAGAGTATAAACCTCAGATGAACAAAACCTATGTTCTTAAAACATTAGTGTTTTTGGTAAACATGAAAGAGGGAATTTAAAACTTTAGTTATAAGATCTGGTGTGTTGAAAAACAGGTTGAGGATCCTCAAAAGGAACAAATCAAGCCTGGTAAAAATACACTAAGAAAATCAGGGGTCAACATAGTCCGTATCATATGTAATGTGAGATGGGTTGAAAACTTGTGCAAATACGACCAATTCTCTTAAAAACATTACTATAAAATGATTCTGGATTGAGTATTCCTTCAATAAAGACCTCCCAGTAAGTATTTCATTACTTATCAATGGGAAGGGTGAAAGGGGAAGAAGAAAATTAACAAAAGCTCAGAAGTGTGTTTATCTCAAAACTTTTGAAGTCAAAAGAAAAGAGTATAAACATAAAACACTTAAGAGTCAAAGCTTGGGTAATAATGGTCATTAAGCAACTGTTTGTGCTCATTGGTTCATGAAAGTTAAGGTGACAATAGTACTCTCAGTGATTGAACTTACAAGAGGACTAGAAAATTCTTCAAAACTCATGAGTCCATGTGTCCTCATGTTTGTAATCAACTGACAATAAAATGGTACCAAACAATGGTCAAAATGCATTTCCTACCACTGCTGTCAAACCACTGACTATTTTCATAAACTTGAGAATGATATGATTACGTATTTTATTGAAGATATACTAGATCCTTTTTGATGCTGTTCTGAAAAAATCCTTTAATTTTTTTTTAAAGGATTTTCTCAATAACCAGGATATATTGTTCATTTTTTTAAGAATAATATATTTTGAACTTTTGCTTGTTTTTATTGGCAATTGTCTCTGTTACCTGTCAGGAAATAGTACCTTATTTTTATTGGTATTATTGTCCTCTTAAATGGGTCAAAAGGAAATGGTGCATATGTCAAGGTCATGTCTTACTCAAGGTTGTGTTAAACACTAATCAAATGTTGATTGCTAAACAGTGTCTAAACTACTGGGGCACTCATGTTTTAATTTGGATATTAAACGAAAATGAGTTGCCTTAGTAAAAAGTTCTCATCGTCCGCGGTACAAAACCACTGTCAGTAATTCGTAAGAATTTCAATAGAAAATTTGACATGTGGCAAAACCTTGAATGAAAATCTCTGCAAAAAGTTGCTGAATATGAGCTTTCAAACCATTGCCCTTATTTTAACCCTAACCACTGTTTTGCTCAAATGTCTGTTTCCTAATTACTATCCACTGCTAAAAGTCAACCACTGATCCTGATTTTGCTTGGCAAGCACTGATGCTCAAAATCAGTGTCTTATCCACTGATAGTAAAAATCTTCCACTGTCATCACATTATTACCGTTGTTGTTGGATCTGAGTTTGTTTTTTATTGTATTTTCGTTTGAAATTAAGATGGAAATGAAAGAGTTGTGCAGCGGAATTAAGATGAAAACAAACTTTGCATACAATCAAACGAGAGTAATACTTTAATCAAACATCTTTACACAATGAATCGAAAGATTGAATTTGTTTCAACAACGATTACAATGATTGATGAATGAATGCAAACTCCCCCTCAGCCAGAGCTCAGTAGTTTGTTCGTGCAAAGAAGACAATGTTGTGAAAGAGCTAATAGAACAGTACAAAGTACTGAACTATTTATAGGCACTTGCAAACCACTGAGCATCTTAGCTGACGTCACCATGAAAGTGACATCTAACCTCCTAACAAACTCTAACCTCTGATCTATACAAACACTGATGTACTAACTACTGCTATTACATTTCATTACATAAAAGACTCTTAAACAGCTGCTGCATCCTTCCACTGCTGTGAACCCAGCAGTGCTTGTCCGGATCAGCAGTACTAGACTCAAGGCAGTAGATTGAATCAGCAGAGCTTTGGTCTTCCATCAGTCTTTGACATTTGGCAGTAGATGCAAGGCAGCAGTTGTAGGTCAGCACTTAGTAAGATCAGCAGATAGGAGGTCAGCGGATATGAAACCACTTTCAAGGGGAGAGGTTTGTATGTAAACATCTGCTTATTTTGGATCCACTGTTCTGATCCAGTTTTGGCTTTAATTATCTGTTCCTCTTATAGGCTTCAATCCCAACAATCTCCCCCTGGAACAGATAATGCCAAAACTCTTCATTATTTGTGGAAATCTTTATTGCCTCATCAACAGTTCCCTTATCTGACCTTTAAATTGGAGTTCAAAGTCTAGGGCATCTGTGTCTTCATCATCCCTGCTAAGTGGAAGATCAAGGAGATCCTGCAAATCTTCAAGACTCAGGCCAAGAGCTTGTTCCCTTGATATTTTCTCCACTTCTCCACCAGACCTGAGCAAAGTCAATACGCAGGTCTGTTTGTCAGTTTCCCACTTTTGTATTTTTGAGCCTGGTGGGTTTCTTGGGAGATGTTTATTTGCAGAAGTATTTGGTGAGGCTGGCCTATTCATAGCTGGCTGAGCAGCACTTGCAGATTGTTCTAATTCAAGATCTTCTTTTATCATTACTTTCGTTCCTGCTTTTACAATGGCATCTCCAGCTAATAGATCTTGAATTGTTTCCATACTCAACTGGTTTTTGCTCCTTCTTTTGTAGATGGCAGCACCAGCTGGAGCAGTGGTTCTTTTAGCTTGCAACTTTGGTGGTCTTTTTGAGACCTCTGCTTTGGAGTAGTCAGGCTTTTGTGGAACTCTTGGATCTTTCTTTCTAAGTTCCTCTAACCTTTTATAAGTTGCCCTGACTCTATCTTCTCCCCACTTTGTCACCGAATTCTTTGAACCATAATCAGCTGCAATCAGCTCCTCTTTCATTCTCCTCAACTCTAACATCTTCTCAGCCTCAAATTGTTTGAATTTTTTAGGAGGAGTCTGCTTAACCTTATTTTTGATCATGTCTTGAATCCTGGCTGCTTCCTTTTCAAGCTCAGGAATGGTCCAGTTCTTGTACATGTATTTCTCCCCCTTGTATTTCTTGTAGGTCATGATATTCTCAATGTAGTCTTTCGTCAAGGACTCATCTGCCCTTTCTGAAATTTGCTGACATACATTTTTAGCAAAACGCTCCATAGCATTGACCTGTGAGAGTAAAAGCTGATAGTTTTGTTGAAATTCTCTATCAGATTTCCCTTTTCTGTTTTTTATTGCAATATCCTCTGCTTGTTTGGCCTTGAGTTTCAAGTATTCTTCAATATTGTTAGGCCTGGGATATTCGGCAATTGATGGCAAACTCCTTTTGGCTGGGTCATCTTCATAATAAAAAGATTTGATTTCTTCTCTGACTGCAATGAGTTCCAGAGGAAATGAGACACCAGCAGGAGGTAATGTCTTTAAAATTTGAGCTGAAGAGAGAGGTATGGGTTTTGGAATAGTGACAAGTGACAGGGATTTTGAAGATGTTGGTGATGGAGATGTGTCATCATCTTTTAAAATTAGCCTTCTCCTTTTTGGTTTAGGAGAGACTGATGATGTTTGAGATGGAACAGTGGTAGTAGATTGAGTGACAGTGGTTTGTGTCTGACTAACAGCTGCTGAAACAACTGGTGTTTCAACCACTATTGCCATTACAGCAGATGTTATAACATCTGTTGTCTTCTGCTTTTTGTCAGCAGGTGGAAGTGATGGTGAGATTGTTTTTGGTGGTGACAGTGGTGATGGTAATGTAGTAATTGTGGTGTGTGTTGAAGTAGTGTGTGTTGAAGTGGGAACAGATGTTGAAACCACTGAAGTACCAGCAGTAGTTGATACAGCAGGAGTTACAACAGCTGTTTGAGTGGAGGTTTTATGCTGATGGCTTTTGGATGGTGGTTTTGGAGGCTTTGGAAATCTGGATGGGATGGACTTAGGTTTTCTTTTTGTCTTCGGATTTTTAGAATCTTTAGAACCAGAACAACCCTGCTCATACAGCTCCATGAAAGCTCTTTTCTCCTCATTCCACCTTGAAACATCCTTTGCCATTCTATCTCTTTTTACACTTGCTACTCCTTCATCAAGTGCTTCTTGAGTAGCATCAACCTTTTTACTACCATCTGGCACAGGAATTTTTCTGGTCATAGCATCCTTTTCAGGTTCAATGTAGAGACCATCATCTATTCCTTTCTTCTTCCACTCCTGAATTTTCTCCCCCTTTTTGGCATTATCGTCTGGGAGTTGATTAATGAAAAGTACTGTTGGAGGAGCAGTGCCAGTGGTTTGCAGGATCTGAGTTTTGAGAGCCTTTAAATCTGCCTGAGTGTTTTTGAACCTTGACTCCATTGCATTTCTCAGCTGTTGGACATGTTTCTCATGTTGCTGATCTGCTAATTGTGCTTGTTGATGGAGAAAAGGTTGAAACAAATTCCAGAGCTCATTTGTAGCAGGTACCCTTTGTGGAGCAGGTGCTTGAGATGGAACAGCAGTTGATTGTGCTTTTTGTACTTGTAACACCTGTTGTAGCATATCTTTGAGTTCTGCAACAGAGTTATCAAGCTTTCCAATACGATCCGTCAAATCCTGATATTTTAAATCATCACCCAATTTAATGGGATCATCTGATTTCCCACTAGCAGTGGTTTTATCAGTGGTTGAGGTAGGGAGTGTGCTCCAAACATCTACCACTGATGCCCCTTTTTCTTGGTACTAGGGTCTTCTTCCTTTAACACTTGACAACATTTTGATGTTGCCAGTAGGATAAATAAATCCACTGGTGGTTGGCAGAGGTGCTATGTAAGGAATTGCCTCCAAGGAAGTCTTATTAATGAAACCACTGTCCAACTGTAAACCAGTGGGTTCAACAGTTGTAGTGGCGGCTTCACTTGGACTACCACCAAGAGTTACTTGTAACTCAAGGGGTCTAACCTCCTCAGGTTGTGTTGGTGGGTTAGCAAAGATTGATACATCAGACCCAGTCAATTGTTGAGGTATATTCTCATTGATAGGTGATTGAGAAGGACTGGTTAATGCCTGGTTCAAATCAATTGCATCCAACAGCAGTTTAGTTGGTGTGGGAATTGTGGATGTGAAGGGTGGTGTAGATGGATTTGCCCCAGGTATTGAGTTGTGGATGATAGAAACAAGTGTTTCCAGAGCATCATGATGTGGAGACCCTATTTGTACAACCTGTTCTTTTTGTGAAGAAGCAGGAGAAGTTTCGGTTGTGGGTTGAGATATTTGTACCAACTGCTGTGAGGAAGAAGCAGCAGTGGTTTCTTGTGACTGTTGTGTTGTCACAGGCATTTGCTCTGGTATCTCATCCTCCAAAGTTGCCTTTTTGATGGGTTTGGGGGTTTTTTGAGTTTTCTTTTTGTGGGACTTTTTGGTGATTTTTGGTGTGGGTTTCAAAGCAGTTGTGCTGCCACTTTGATCACCATGAGCAGTGGGCTCAGCAGCAGATACCTGAGGAGCAGTTGTAACTGCTAAAATCTGCTCAGGCACCTCTGCTTGTGTTTTGCAAGGTGCTAACATTCTTGAAAAAGTTTCAGTTGTTAAACTGTTTATTTGAGTAGAATCACCTTGGTTTATTACAGCTAAATCATCCTTACTGAATTTCTTTTCAAAATAGTAACTCAAAAACCTTGGAAACAGTAAGAATGATTTTGTTTCAACATTATTAACCAAATCTTTAAAAATTTCCCGAGAATAGTTAAAATTTTCTCCTTGAAAAATTGCATATCCCAGATTTTGAATCTTTAAAGGGATTTCATTGAAAGAAGTGGTTTTGTTTGAAACACATAGTAGGAGGGTATGAAATAAAAACCTGGTTGCAGAAGGAAAATAACCTTTTTCTAAGGTAAGTTTCTTCATCACTGTGGCTTCATACCCTCTTTCAATGAAGTCAGTTTGCAACTCGTTTTTGGTGAAAGAAAGTTTACCTTCTTGATCATCGAGTTGAAAGACCTCTGAAATGGATTGTGGCGTGATTTGGACAACTTTACCCTTTATGGAAGAATGTATGATGGTTGCAATGTCTCCTTGTTTTTCAAGGGTTGCATTCTTCCAAAACTCCCTCTGGGTCGCCAAATAGATTGGTGCATCGACAGTGAACAAAGTTTTGTACTTTGATTTTACCATGGTGTCTATGATGGAATCGAAAACATTTGTGGTTCCTGGTTTTGTGAGGAGACCCAGAAGATTGTGAGATGGTTTATATGGAATTTCAGTGGAGATTGCCTTTTGAGAGGCTGTTTTCGATGAGGGTTTGGATGAGGGTTTTGCAGATTTCTTTGATTTTGTCATTTTGAGGATGATTGATCGAAGAAATTTGTGGCGAAATGAGATGAAAAACTGCTTTGAGAAGAGAATTTTTAAGAATTCAATTCGACAGTAAAACCCTGTTTTGGTGGTGAATGAGGGATTTTATAGGGAATAAAATGAATGCTGACGTGGCAGCCGTTACAAAAGGTCTGATGATAAGTGGTAAAATACATATATTTGTCCCGTGTAGATTGTATATTTTTTGTATAGTTTTTATCTATTATATTTAGTTTTAGTATTAAATTATATTATATCGTGTTTTGGCAGGTTCTGATGCAAATGAAGCAAAAACGAGTAATATGGAAATGACCAGCCAGTTGAGTGGAGTAGACCGCCAGTGACTAAATTAAAATTGCCGCTATTTTCCTTGATCGGGTCGAACCCACTTATCTCTATATTATATTGGGGAAGCCATATATTAATTCTAGAAGTGTGCCGCTCAAAAAGAATGCCCATTCCTATTATTTTCGAAAATTGACATCAGTGGGGGTCTTGGGCTTGTGAATCAACTTTTAAATATTATTGTTATGGATTAATAAAATCCAAAGGCATCCTATTAGATAAATAGAAGGATACATATACATAAACGATGATTCTGACAAAGAAGAAAAGATGGCTAGAGTGGGACGCAAGGTGGCACATGAAAATAATAAACATCTCTAAAAGTCGGTTAGTGGAGGAGATCAACATCAGACGAAAAAGAAAAAGATTGGAGGGAATCAGCCAATCGATCACGTGACATTGGCTGGATAAATTGGAGGAGCTATTTATTTTTTTTAAATGGGCCAAGCCCATGATACATCATACGCATACAATAGCAGCCGCACGAATTGGGGGATCCCCATTATTGAATATATTCGAACATCAGACGATTTGGGAAAAAGAACACCATTACGAATTACTTACGAAATTTAGAGTTCTTTTGGACGTGAAGAGGCTGTTTGGAGGGTTTGGAGGCATTCGGAAGGCGTGGAATCATTCGGGTAACATCTTGGAGCATTCGGGAGTGAAGATTCGGGTTTTATCATCCTTATTCCTTTGTTTTCGTTTGTTTAAATTTGTTTCACAATGAATTCAGACCTGTTATTGATTGATATTATGTGTTTGACTATGTTTTCCGGCTAAAAACCTTTAACTACCTAGGTTATGACAATAGCTTAATAAAGTTTGTTTCTTTATTCGATTTTTGTCGTGGTTGTGGATCTTTCTTGTACTGTAAAAGCTATGGATTTCTAACTTGGTGCGTATGTGTGCTTGTGATTATTCTATTATTGTTTGTTGCTTCGTTCGATTCTTGGTGACGGTCTTTATCACGGAATAGGGTCGAACTAGGGTTCTTGATTTAGGTGACGGTCTTTATCACATAATAGATCATTAATCCTTTAGGGTGAAAATAGCTTATGTAACCTTAGAAGTAATATTCGGTAATTTAATAAAATCAAGTGTGCTGCTAAACTTGTCGCGGAAAGGCTCGAGGGTATTAATAGGTCTAGGTTTGGTTATAAGTCCTTAACATTCCATAGTCTATTAAGCTAAGATTAGAACCCGTAGTCGCTTTAGACGTTCGCGCGGCAAAGTAGAGCGTCTTATATAGGCACTTTCAAGAAACTAGAGGACGGAAAAGAAATCTAGCAAACCGGTAAACGTAACAGCCTAGGTAGTGCCACAAGAATCGCCTTGAGAGTGTTCGAGGGGCTTAGTGGTGTCTTAATAGGTTTAGCATCTTAAGATCCCGGTTCCACACCACAAAATTATCGAATAGAGATCCATTCTGAGTTTTGCTTGCGTTTAACCTAGGTAGTCTTCATTCCCCACTGGTTAGAGTCTTCGTCCAAGTTCGTGTTAGTCTTTTAGCTAATCTAGTTTCGTTATTTGCATTCTTAGGATTCTTAGAAACCCCCCCCCCCCCCATCAACAAACATTTAGTTAAGTCGTGTCAGTTTGAGTCTAGATAGAGTCATTAGCGTAATCAGTAGAGTCTCTTGGGTTCGATACTCGGACTTCCTTAGGCTATACTACATTGATCGGTTCACTTGCCGGTTGTGTGGTTTAGGGTTTTAGGTCGAGTCTTAGTTTATAAATTTAAAGCTTAGAGAGTCTAGAATTAGGGTAAATTTAGTTAATTTAGTTAACCCATTTTCAGCACATCATCTGACCAATATGTACTGCCCACGTGACAACCCCTGGTGAAAGTGAAGGACAATACTTTTATGAAAGTGACTGATGAAGGCAGTGGTATGAAAGCAGTGGATGATTTTTACTATCAGTGGATAGCATATCAGTGGATAAGACACTGCTTTTGAACAACAGAGTTTATCAAAGGAATGTGAGAACAGGGGTTGATTTTCAACAGTGGACAGGCTTTTAAAGTAGAGCAGACTTTTGAACAATCAGTGGTTAATGGCAGACTTTTAAGGATTTTAATGAAAATTTCATTTTTGGCTATTTTTAAGGATGGATTTTTGATTTTCTGAAAACATTTTGTTGCTATTATTCATAGAAAAACAAGATGTTGCTTGTTATTCCATGTTCAGCATCCCAATTCTAGAGACCAAGCTTTCAAAAGTGGCTGTATCAAGTGCTTTTGTTAGCACATCTGCCAGCTGGTCTTTGGTTGGGACATGATGCAGAGAAATCAAACCTTTTTCATAGAAATCCCTCACAAAGTGATGTCTGATGTCGATGTGTTTGGTGGTTGAGTGGGAAACTGGATTTTTGATGATATTTTCTGCTGCCTGGCTGTCCAACATGAGTGGTGTCTTTAAGGCAGTGATACCAAAATCCAGCAACTGATTTTGAAGCCACAGGAGTTGGGCTGTACAACTTGCAGCAGCAATGTATTCAGCTTCAGCAGTGGATGTTGAAACAGCTGCTTGCTTTTTGCTTTGCCATGAAACTAAGCAATCACCTAGAAACTGGCACCCTCCTGATGTGGACTTCCTTGTGGTGTGACATCCAGCAAAGTCACTGTCTGAAAAACCTGAAAGCTTGATGTTCCTATTAGCTGGATACCAGATACCAAGTGTGGGAGCACCTTTTATGTATCTGAAGATCCTTTTTACAGCAATGAGATTTGATTTTCTGGGAGCTGATTGACTTCTTGCACAGACACATGTTGCAAACATGATGTCTGGTCTAGATGCAGTTAGGTACAATAAGGACCCAATCATGCTTCTATAAAGTGTTTGGTCAATCAGCTCATCTTTTTCATCAGACATGACCAGCTTATTTGTTGCCATGGGTGTGCTGCATGGTTTACAATCATTCATATCAAATTTGGTTAAAAGTTCTTTAGCATATTTGCTTTGATGAATGAAAGTTCCATTTTGCATTTGCTATACTTGGAGACCAAGAAAGCATTGCAGCTCACCCATTGCACTCATTTCAAACTCAGCTGTCATGAGTTCTCTAAACTCTTCACACATTGAGTTACATGTGCTTCCAAAAATAATGTCATCCACATAAATCTGGACAATCATTAAATCATTTCCTCTCCATTTTAAAAACAGTGTTTTATCAATGGTACCTCTTTTGAAACCATTTGAGAGTAGGAAGTTGGAAAGAGTTTCATACCAGGCTCTTGGTGCTTGTTTCAGGCCATACAAGGCTTTGTTTAGCCTGTAGACATGATCTGGATAAAATGGATCCTCAAAACCTGGAGGTTGACAAACATACACCTCTTCTTGAATTGTACCATAGAGGAAAGCACTTTTGATATCCATTTGGAACACCTTCATATTGTGGTTGACAGCAAAGGCCAGGAACAGTCTAATGGCTTCCAATCTTGCAACAGGGGCAAATGTTTCATCATAATCAATCCCCTCTTCCTGTCTGTAACCTTGAACCACAAGCCTGGCTTTATTCTTGACAACAATACCCCTTTCATTAGTTTTGTTCTTGAAGACCCAATTTGTGCCAATGGGACTAACCTCTTCTGGCAGTGGTACAAGCTCCCATACTTGACTGGCTGATGGAGTGATAGAAAACCAGCAAAAAGACAAATGTTTTGGGTTTGGCTCCTTGTGAGCACCCCTTCATTTATGTTGCCAATGATTTGATCAGGTGGATGAGATCTCAAGAAGATTAAATCTCCTTGGTATGGTATGATGGCATTTGTTGGTGAAGGCTGCAAATGTGTATCATCTGAGCTAACCACTGCTGAGGACTTTGATGATCCAACAGTGGCTTCAAAAGGTGGTGGAATAGGAGGTAATGAAGTGGACAACTGCTGACTTTTATCCACTGTTTGAGGACTTTTGTCAGCAGTGTTTGAGGATGTGGAAGCAGTGGTTGATGGGCTACTTTGGTCATCAACTGTTGAGGTAGCAGTGGCTGAGCTTTGACAACTGTTTTGAACAGCTGGTGCTTTTCCCTTTGTGGCAGACCTTTGAGGGATGATGATTTCATACCCATAGTCTGGTGTTTTATCCTCTGATGGACCTGCACTGTTAGTCTTGACAGCAGTATTTTCAAAAGTAAATTTTACAAGATCAAACAGATCTGCAGGGTTTGCTGGGATTTTCATTGATGAAAGTTCATTGAACTTTACATTCAAAGTCTCCTCCACTGCCTTGGTCCGTGTATTGAACACTTTGTAGGCCTTGGCAGTGGTTGAGTATCCCAAATGATAACCACAATCAATTTTGGCTGCAAATTTTGAAATGGAATCTTTTAAGTTCAAAATGAAGCATGGGCAGCCAAACACCTTGAAATATGAGATCAGTGGTTTGATTTTATACAGAATTTCATAAGCAGTCTTTTTGTGCCTAGGGTTTATTAAAACTCTGTTCTGGACATAGCAAGCAGTGTTTACTGCCTCTGCCCAGAAAGTTAGTGGCAAACCTGAATCTGCAAGCATGGTTCTGGCAGCCTCAATCAGAGTTCTGTTCTTCCTTTCCACTACCCCATTCTGCTCTGGTGTTCTAGGGATGCTGTACTGCCTTACAATCCCTTTCTTCACACAGAAGGCATCCAACTCCTTATTTTTAAATTCTGTGCCATTGTCACTCCTAAAGCTTTTCACTGGAAGGTCAAATTGCTTTTCAACCTGTGTTACAAAGTCTTGCAAAATGCCTGCAGTCTCATCTTTTGAGTGTAAAAAGAAAGTCCATGTGAACCTAGAAAAGTCATCAACTATAACCAAACAATATCTTTTCTTTTTGAGGCTCATGACTTGAACTGGGCCAAACAAATCCATGTGTAGCATCTGCAAACACTGGGTTGTTTTGGACTCTTCAATGGACTTGTAAGAACTTTTATGCTGTTTTCCTTTTAAACAGGAAATGCAATGTTCAGGACATGAAAACAATTTTTGTGGTAGGCCTCTCACCAAACCATTTTTGGAAATTTCTGTGATTGTCTTAAGATTTGTGTGCCCCAGCCTTCTGTGCCAAAGTTCTGTCTCTTTGTTAGAGGCAGCTGAGAACAGACAGGCATCAGCTCTGGGACACTCTTTTGACATGTCAACAACATAAACATTGCCACTTCTTTGAGCAACAAGTTTAGTTTGACCAGTTTTGATTATTGCTTCAATCTTTTTGACCATTTCTGGTCCAACAATCCTACAACAATCTTTTATGAAGAATGACCCAAACCCTTTGTCACTCATTTGTGATACACTCAGAAGGTTGAATTTTAGATTGTCTATCAGATTGACATTTTCAAATTTTACATTTCCAGATTGCACTGTACCAGACCCCAGAACCTTCCCCTTACTATTATTCCCAAAGGATATATCACCCCCTCCATGGATTTTAAAGTCTTTGAGGAGGGCTTTACATCCTGTCATGTGCCTGGAGCCTCCACTATCTACATACCAAAGACTATCAAAGCATGCAGAAGCTCCCTGCACATGTAGTAAAAGGATTAGTTCATTAAGGTCTCCAAAGCCAACAAGGCTTTGGATGGGGTCTCAACAGTGTCTGGGATGGATGCAGAGTGATGGACAGTGGTTAGGTCAGGGGTTTGGACTGCTTTAGGACAGTGTTTCTCTAACCACTGTTGTGGGTCCTGACCAATCACCTGCTGGTAACCAAAAGGATGCCTGTTCACTTTGGGTTTAGAGGGTTTTTTGTAGGCCTCATAAACGTGTGGAATCCTTTGGTAAGACGTTTTTCCTTGCCTTTTCTGAATTGATTAGCAGGGGGTGCATCAGTAACCTGAACATCTCTTTTGACAGATGTTTGGTTCAGCTGTTTTGTGACAGCTGTTTGAACTGGCACAAACAGTGGTTGTTTCTTGGTGAACTTGACAGATGATGATGATGGACTCAAGGATATTTTAGCCATGTACTCATTCTTTTTCACATCAAAGTTTTTGAGATACACACATGCTTGAGTTTTGTGGTTTGTTTTACCACAAACAATGCAACTTTCTGCTAAAACAATGACACTTGTTCTGTTTAAATCATAAGCTTTCAAATGGAAACAGTCTTTTGTTAGATGATTCCTTTTCTCACAGAACTCACAAAACAAGTTATCAATTTTTTCTTTCTTCTTTCTCTTTTCAGACTCCTTTGCAGCAGAGGTTTTAACCACTGCTGGGATGTCCTTGAGAGGTATGACTTTAGCTTTTGGAGCTTTAACACCATCAGTTGATGTAAAGTCCATTGGCTTGAAATTTTCAAGAATATCACACTCGTCAGACCAAGTGGGTTTAAACTGATATTTTTCAAGTTCTTCAAAAGTAGAGGAACTCCTTGTTCTGCCAAGTGTGATTTTGTTACCAAGTTTGTCAGTGATTTTCACTTCTTGGCCATTCTTGTTTGTGGGGATGAACTCAGTGGTTACATCAGTGTTTTCAACAGTGTTTTGAATAGATTTTTCACAAGTAATGCATTCATCATCATATTTTCTATACCCAACCCCAAATTTCACATTACTTTCAATCTGTTTAGCAAGCATCACCTCATATCCTCTGCAGGATTCCACCCATCTTTCACAAGTAATCTGGGTGGATTCCAACTCCTTTTTGCAAACTTGGTATTTCTCTACCATAGTTTGAAGTTGGGTTTTGGTTATGCTTTGCTCTTCTTTCAGACAGCTGATCTCTTTTTCCTTTTCAGTCAATTTGTTTTTAAGTTCTTTTAAAGACTTTTCAAATTTAACCTCATCAGTCAAGATTTTATCCCGAAGGTTTTCATTCACCTCTTTAATGTTAGCAAAAGCAATTATGCAATTGTCAGAACACAGTTTTTCAAGAACTTGAGGAGATACCTTGGCAGCTGCCATCATTGCACAATCACATTGATGATCTTCATCACCATCAGCTTTCACCTTCTTTTCACCAGCCTTTTCTTCCTTCTCTTCTTCTTTGTCCTCTTCGGACCATGGATCTGTCATTGGTTCAATCAGGGTACCTGAACTTTCTCCCAACAGTAGTTCTCCAGCTACAGCAGTAACCACTGCTTCAGTCACCTCATCCATTGTTTCATTACTTAGCTGTTCCTCCTCAGTTTCAACCCCCTCCTGTATTGACTCTAATGCCATCAAACAAAACTCATTATAAGAAGAATCATTAGAAGCATAAAGAGCAAAATTTTCATCACTGAGGTCTTCAGGCATACTGCTCCAGTCAACAAACCCTTGAGTGAAAAAAACTTTGTTGATCTGGTTGTACTGCTGCTGGAGCAGTGGTTTGAGGTGCAACAGGTTGCACTTGTACCTGTGGAGCAGGGGTTTGAACATATTGAATCCGTGGAACAGTAGTTTGGACATAGTGCACTGGCACAGGGGCAGTAGCATAGTGAGTAGTGTTCACTTGAGCTGCTGGGGCATACTGGGCATAGTGCACAGTGCTTTGGTTTTGAGGTCTAGGATTTGAGCTAGGATGAGTAATTATGGGACCAGTAGTTTGACTCCTACATTCCCTAGCGAAATGTCCCAACCTATTACACTTGTAGCACTTGATTTTCGATTTATCCAACCCAACCCTTAGATTCCCATGCAAACCTGGGAATTTTCGCCCTGTTCTTTTGTAGAACTTGCTAGTTCTAACACTTAGCAAAGCCAGTTGGTGCAGGATGTCCATTTCCTCTAAGTCAGTGGGATCAAAATGTTGCAAATCATTTAGTTCAAAGCTTAAATTGTCTGACATCTGGTTTTCGTTTGCAGTGAATGCATAACTAGCAGAGTGAGGATCAGGGTTGTTAAAATTTGCACCAGCAGTTATGTCAATGAAGTGATCATAACCCTGATCCTTACCACTGCTCCCAGATTCTTCTTGACCCAGAAGAGCATTATTACCGAAAGTGTAATCATCAGTAACTTTTCCTGACTCTTGTAACCTCCTTTTTTGGTTCAACTCCCTTTCGTAGGTCAGGAGTCGACCGTGGAGTTGGGTCAAGGTCAGATCCTTGAATTCAGGTGAGTTTCGGGTGACAAAAGCTATGGTGTCCCATTTTTCTGGCAGTGACCTGAGGAACCTGCTATTCTGAGTTGAGTTTGTAAAAGTGGTGTTAACAAGCCTCAGTTCACTGATGAGACAGCTGAAACGCTCAAATTGTTGCGTTAGTGATTCACCTTTAACGTAACAAAATGTTTCATACTGTTGGTTCAGGATTTCCCTATTGTTTTCTATGACTTCTTCGGTTCCCCCAAACTGTTCCTTAAGCGCGTCCCATAATTCTTTGGCACTGTTACAGTGTAACAGTCCAGCATATATCTCATTGGGCAGCGCTGATGCTATGATGCTAAACGCTTTAGCATCTAGTTCGATCTTTTGAAAGTCGGTTTCGGTATAATTTTCAACTGGTTTAGGAACGAACTTTTTAGCATCTTCAGCGCTTGGCACTGAATGAACATGGGGACCATAAATGACAGACCTCCAACAACCTGTGCTTTGTTGAGCGAGGATGTGACCCATCCTCCTCTGCCAGATGTTGTACTCATTTCTTTTTAGCATAGGTGGTTTAAAAAGCGAGCCGATGTTGTTTTTATCATCTTGAGATTGTGACGTCATTCTTGTTGTTTTACAGACACTGAAAAATCAACTTTAATGGTGATTGATCCTTGCTCTGTTTTTCAACGGACGAACAAACGATCAGTATCAACTGTTATGAGCTGAACTATTTACGTCAAAATGATTGTTAAATCAAATTTGACTGTCCAAGCTCTGATACCAATTGTTGGATCTGAGTTTGTTTTTTTATTGTATTTTCGTTTGAAATTAAGATGGAAATGAAAGAGTTGTGCAGCGGAATTAAGATGAAAAAAAACTTTGCATACAATCAAACGAGAGTAATACTTTAATCAAACATCTTTACACAATGAATCGAAAGATTGAATTTGTTTCAACAACGATTACAATGATTGATGAATGAATGCAAACTCCCCCTCAGCCAGAGCTTAGTAGTTTGTTCGTGCAAAGAAGACAATGTTGTGAAAGAGCTAATAGAACAGTACAAAGTACTGAACTATTTATAGGCACTTGCAAACCACTGAGCATCTTAGCTGACGTCACCATGAAAGTGACATCTAACCTCCTAACAAACTCTAACCTCTGATCTATACAAACACTGATGTACTAACTACTGCTATTACATTTCATTACATAAAAGACTCTTAAACAGCTGCTGCATCCTTCCACTGCTGTGAACCCAGCAGTGCTTGTCCGGATCAGCAGTACTAGACTCAAGGCAGTAGATTGAATCAGCAGAGCTTTGGTCTTCCATCAGTCTTTGACATTTGGCAGTAGATGCAAGGCAGCAGTTGTAGGTCAGCACTTAGTAAGATCAGCAGATAGGAGGTCAGCAGATATGAAACCACTTTCAAGGGGAGAGGTTTGTATGTAAACATCTGCTTATTTTGGATCCACTATTCTGATCCAGTTTTGGCTTTAATTATCTGTTCCTCTGATAGGGTTCAATCCCAACAGTTGTAACTACTGATGCTTGATACATCAGTGGTTCTTAAAACAACTGTCCTCCATTCTTCATCCATATCATCAGAGGTTGACACGTGGTCAGTTTTTAGCCTTCAGATCATAATAACCGCTGCCACATAAGCGATCACTTTTTCCCTAAATAAAACCCTGATCAAAACCCCCCAAACAGGGTTTTACACTGTCGAATTGAATTCCAAAGTTCTCTTCTCAAAGCAGTTTCCAACCTTTCTTCCCAAATCACTCTCCGATTCTTCTTCATCAAAATGACGAAGTCAAAATCAAAATCAAAATCTAAACCAAAATCACCATCATCTTCAAAAGAGGTCGCTCAAACGGTCGAAGAAACCATTGAAATCCCATACAAATCACCGCACAACTACTTTGGTCTCCTCACAAAACCCTCAAACAACCGCACCTTCAATTCCGTCATCGACACACTATCTGAATCAAAGTACAAAACTTTGTTGACAGCAGACGCTCCCATTTACTTGCAAACCCAGAGAGAGTTCTGGAAAAATGCTACTCTTGAGAAATAAGACGATAAAGTAGTAGCCATCAACTACTCAATACAGGGTAAAGTGATCAAAATCACTCTACAAACAATCTCAGAAGTCTTTAAACTCGATGATCAGAAAGGTAAAACCTCTTTTGACAAAACCGAGTTGAAAACTGACTTTATGAAAAGAGGGTATGCAGAACAATCAAAGGTAGATACCTTACAAAAAGGATATTTTCCGTCTGCACCCAGATTTCTATTTCACACACTTTTGTCGTGTGTTTCAAATAAAACAACATCGTTTAACGAAATACCATTGAAGATTCAATGCCGGGGCTATGCTATTTTAAATAATAAAGATTACAATTATTCCCAGGAAACCTTCAATGACTTGGTAAAGAATGCTGATAGCAAAACATTTTTACTCTTTCCAAGATTTCTAAGTTACTATTTTAAACAAAAATTTGAAAAAGAAAATGAAAATGTGCCAAAACAAGGTGTTTACTTGCAAACCCAGAGAGGCTATCTAAGAAGACTACAAGTGCTAGAACTTCAAGGACCGCTCTCATTTTCTTTTATCCACCACTTTTATACTCTTGAACTCCCCTAGCCTTGTGCTAGTAGTAAGTTTCTTAAATCTTCATCTTGTTCATGTATTTGGTGGTTAATAGTTGATTAAATGGTTAAAAACTTAAGAAACTCTAAAAGAACTTACATTAATCTTGAACATAAGAATGAAAGATGGACAAAGAGAAGTTATGTGTGTAAATCATGTAGATCTTGTGTTGTTATGATTCTTGATTGATTTCTTGATGATTTACTGGTTAATATTGATGTTTGATGTTGTTGTGATCACTAAACATGATTAACGGAATCAATCGAACACAAACAAGAAAGCTAAGGACTAAAAACAGAATCTGTCCAAGCTTTACAGCCAACTTCAGTTGGCTGTAAACAGGCCATAACTTAACGAAAAATGTATTTTCTGAAGCCTAGATTTATGTATTATGAAATACGGTTCTAATGGAACCGGAATCATAATTTTTGGACTCCGTTTACTATTTTCAAAGCGTCATTTCATAACAGCAGCTAGAGCTGTATTTTCTGCTGAAAATATGCGTTTTGTTTTCTGTCATAACGTGAGTTCTGTGTAGAGTTAGATCATAAAAATTGTACTGTAGATGGAAACTGAAGTATTTGTAATTACCCCACTAGAATTTCGTAAATCGGACTTACGACGATTTTTAAATAAATTATTCCATGGACTGTGGTCAGAAAAAGATAAATCTGAGTTCAGTCCGGAAAATAAATTTTTATAAAATAATAGTAATGAACTGGACCCCGATATCTTTACGCAATAAAACTTCGAATGTTTAAGACATTCTGTAAAAATTTGGGAATTTTTGGAATAAGTTAACTATTTTATTAAAATGTCCGAAAACAGCCGGTTTTGAATATTAATGCTGAAATGACATAAGTTGTAATTTGCATGTCTAAATGTCGAGTATGCTATCTGTGAATGATCTAACATGTTATATGTGTTATGTGCATTATCGTATGTTTGCTTATGAGTGGGGAATGGATGGGAAGTATATATGGGGATTAACAGTTAAAGTCATGCATGCTATGTGATAGATACGTGTAGGAACTTTGTGCTCTATTTGTAAATCACTAAATGACTAACTGGTAATCATATTAGGATGTGATTGACCGACCTTGACTGTTAGCTATATTTGAGAATCTAACCGAGCAAACCGAGGTGAGTTCACACACTTTCTAAGGCATGGGATTCCCTGTGGTTTGGGAATGGGTTAAAGAATTTAAAACTAAATCTACATATCCTCCTTGGGTAGGATATGTACGGCCATCCTCCATAGATTGGATGCCATTATTAATCCTACGAATTCTCCTGGTGCAGAATACGTACGTTCGTCCTCCTTGGGTAGGACGACAACCTTAAAACTAGCTAGACAAAACTCTATCATGAAGTCCCTCAATTTATATCGACTTAATCGCCGAGGCCAATGGCGAGCGGGTCATTAGTTAATAGCGCTATTAGGTTTAACAAACCTCACACCGTGCCAGTCGGACGGGCGTGTACTAATGGACTATGGCAGACTATCAGTGATGATAGACGCTGATATAGGGCACAACTTATTTGCGTAGTAGTCGATATCATACCGTCTAGTAGTTCACACGGGGAAAGCCCCCACTGATTATGGTTATGGTTTGGGTAATGACAAAGGAACTGGTTAAACATACTTTCAACTACAAGGTAACCCCCACGACAAATAAGCCAACGAAAGTCAAACCACGTTTTTCAGAAACAACTTAAAACTAAACAACCAAACGTGAACTCACTCAACTTTGTTGTTGACTCGTTGTTATATGCCTTACAGGTCGCTAAACGCTTAGAGCTTGCACGAGGAAGGAGTCGTTGTGGCGTACGGACTGTTATGTTCCGTGCTTATTATTTAAATCCTTATAAACTTATTAAACTTGCGTTTTGAACTTTAACTTATACACTTTGGACTTATGCTTTTGGATTTACTTTTATGCTTCCGCTGTTTAAACTAAACATGGTTAACTAGCTTTGGTCACCAATCGTATTGCGGTTGGTCTTATTTACTTAATTACGATGTTCAATATGATTGGTGGCTCGATCCTGGTCACGTCACGCCTCCAAGCGGTGGTACTCCGCATGGTGGATTTTGGGGGTGTGACAGATTGGTATCAGAGCCATTCGTTATAGTGAACTTGGTTTTAAAAAGGGGAAAAGCTTTTTGATAAAACCAGACTATAACCTGTACAGTGCTCAACGATCCACAACGACGCTTCGCTCCACGTGCAAGACTCGACACCATAAGTGGTATGATTTATGTTATATTGTCGGTTAGATAGTTCTCACTGTGCATTAGATAATGTGATAATTTCTATTTGAACCTTGTGTGCTTACTCTCTATTGTCGTCCCACACTTACGCACTTTCGCGACACTTTTCTCACTTACGTTGCTTCATTATGAAGATCATGAGCGGACGCGGAGGACGTACCAACCTCACTCAAGCCTAGTTAATGGCTTTGATCAACGAACGAGTCGCTGAGGCACTCGCAGCTAACCCTGCAGGAGGTATAACCTGCCATACCAACTCACCTTAGGACATTTAGATCCTACCTTCGCAAACCAACCCTCATGCTAAATCTTGTCTTTTATTCTCGCGCAACAAGTCAACATGCTCAACCTCCTGTGTGCACGTTTAAAACGTTCATGGACTGCCGACCTACTACTTTCAGTGGCACAGAAGGAGCGGTGGGCCTTCTACACTGGTTCGAGAAGCTTGAGTCAGTTTTCGAGATGTGCGAATGCCCCGAAGACCGTAGGGTGATATGCTACCAGAACACTTGAAGGAGCTGCGTTAACCAGGTGGAAGGCACAGGTTCAATTACTAGGGCTGGCAGTTGCTAATGCCACCCCCTGGAATGGTTTCAAAGAGCTGATCAAAGAGGAGTACTGCAGTCGGGATGACATCCACAAACTAGAGGTGGAATTTTTCAATCTGAAGATGACGGGGTCTGATATTGAGGCGTATACTAAGAGGTCAAATGAGCTGGCCATCTTGTGCCCTACCATGGTGGACCCTCCCATCAAACGAATTGAGCTGTATCTCAAGGGCCTTGTAACAGAGATTCAAAGTCACGTGACTTCAGCCAACCTGGGTACCATACAGCAAATCATCAAGTTGGCCCATCGACTCACTGACCAGGCGGTGGAGCAAAACAGGCTGCCCAAACGAATCAGTGCCACAGCTACTTCTGATGCACCTACCGACAACAAGCAAAAATGGGATGGGAACTCCAGTAAGGGTTCTGCTTCGGTTCAGTCTCAGCAGCGAAAGACTGATGACTACCAGAGTCCTGGTCACCAATCTTCCGGTAATCAAGGACAGGGTGGATACCGAGGAAACCACCCCAAGTGCAACCGGTGCAACAAGCATCACAGCGGGCAGTGCAACAAAGGTCGATGTCAGAGATGTCACAAGCTGGGTCATGAAGCTAGGGATTGCAGGAGCCCGCATCCTGCAAATCAGAATCGCCAACAACAACAACAAGCTCCACAGAATCACCAGCAGCAGCAACAGCAGGGCAATAAAGGATGCTTTCAGTGTGGCGCTGAAGGTCACTTTAAGAGAAACTGCCCCCAACTGAACCAAAATCAGAACAACAACAATCAAGGAAACGGGAACAACAATGGAGGCAACAACAGGGGTAACAACAACGGTAATGGAGCAAGGGGTCGTATGTTCGTGATTGGTCAAGGTGATGCAAGGAACGATCCCAACGTTGTGATGGGTAAGTTTCTTCTGGACGACTTCTTTGCTACTGTTCTATTTGATTCAGGTGCCGATACTAGCTATGTGTCCTTAAAAGTTAGCCAAATGCTTAAGCGCACTCTAACACTTCTGAACACCAAACACACGGTAGAACTAGCAAATGGTAAAAGTCTTGAAGCCACACACGTAGTTAAAGGTTGTAACCTCATCTTAGCTGGTCAGACTTTCTCTATCGATCTTATTCCTATCACACTTGGTAGTTTCGACGTCGTTATTGGGATGGATTGGCTATCTCATCATCAATCGGAGATTGTTTGCAAGGAGAAAATCGTCCGCATTCCTCGTTCTGGTGAGGAACCCCTCGTGATTCATGGCGACAAGAGTGGTGCTGTCGAAGGCATCATCTCTTTCCTTAAGGCCCAGAAGTGTTTGCGAAAGGGCCACACTGCCATTTTAGCACTCGTTACTGACACACCAACGGAAGAGAAGAGAATTGAAGACATCCCTATTGTACGTGACTTTCCCGAGGTATTTCCTGAGGAATTACCTGGTCTTCCGCCTCATCGCCAAGTTGAGTTTCAAATCGAGCTAGCTCCTGGAGCAGCGCCCATAGCCCGAGCGCCATATCGTCTAGCTCCATCAGAACTCGAAGAACTGTCCACACAACTACAAGAACTCTTGGAAAAGGGTTTCATACGTCCTAGCTCTTCGCCCTGGGGAGCTCCAGTCTTGTTTCTGAAAAAGAAAGATGGTACTTTCAGAATGTGTATTGACTACCGCGAACTCAACAAGGTGACTGTGAAGAATCGTTATCCTCTTCCACGCATTGATGACTTGTTCGACCAGTTGCAAGGGTCGAGTTATTACTCTAAGATTGATTTGAGATCTGGATACCATCAGCTGAGAGTCCGAGATGAGGACGTCTCCAAAACAGCATTCAGAACTCGTTACGGCCATTACGAGTTTCTGGTTTTGCCATTCGGGCTGACAAATGCACCAGCGGTCTTCATGGATCTCATGAACCGAGTATGCAAACCTTACCTGGATAAGTTCGTTATTGTCTTCATCAACGACATCCTGATCTATTCTAAGAGTCAGGAGGAACACGAGCAGCATCTACGACTTATGCTGGAACTTCTTCGAAAAGAGCAGTTGTATGCCAAGTTTTCGAAATGTGACTTCTGGCTTCGCGAAGTCCACTTTCTAGGCCATGTGGTAAACAAGGATGGAATTCATGTGGATCCATCCAAGGTTGAATCGATCAAGGACTGGCCTGCACCCCGCACACCAACAGAAATCCGCCAATTCTTGGGTTTGGCAGGATACTACCGAAGGTTTATCAAGGATTTCTCCAAGATTGCGCAACCGCTCACTTCACTGACTCAGAAAGGTGTCATCTATCGTTGGGTGATGCACAGGAGTCCGCATTTCAGCACTTAAAAGATAGACTCTGTAGCGCGCCTATCCTCTCATTGCCTGAAGGCACAGGTGATTTTGTGGTTTATTGCGACGCTTCCATCCAAGGACTTGGCTGCGTGTTGATGCAACGTGACAAGGTCAATGCCTACGCATCGCGCCAGCTTAAGGTTCACGAAAGGAACTACACTACGCACGACTTGGAATTGGGAGCAGTTGTTTTCGCGCTTAAGATATGGAGACATTACCTGTACGATACCAAGTGTACCATTTACACCGATCACAGGAGTCTCGAGTATATCTTCAAGCAAAAGGAGTTAAACATGCGTCAACGCCGATGGGTTGAGCTCTTAAATGATTACGAATGCGCTATCAAATACCATCCGTGTAAGGCCAATGTTGTGGCCGACGCGCTCAGTCGAAAGAATACCATACCTAATCGTGTACGTGCTTTACATCTTACCATCCAATCCAACCTTCCCGCTCAGATTCGCGATGCTCAGGTTGAAGCGTTGAAAGCAGAGAACATCAGGGCCGAGTCCTTGCGAGGATCGAGGCAGCGACTAGAGCAAAAGGAAGACGGCGCTTACTATGTACTAGTGCGCATATGGGTTCCACTTTATGGAAACTTACGCGAGCTTGTGATGGACGAAGCGCACAAGTCTCGTTATTCAGTACATCCTGGTTCGGATAAAATGTACCACGACCTCAAGAGTACGTATTGGTGGCCTGGCATGAAAGCCCACATAGCAACCTACGTCAGTAAGTGCTTGACTTGTGCGAGAGTCAAGACTGAAAATCAGAAACCATCAGGCCTACTTCAACAACCGGAGATCCCGAAATGGAAATGGGAGCAAATTTCCATGGATTTCGTTACTGGTCTGCCTAGATCTGAACGCGGAAACGATACCATTTGGGTGATCGTAGATCGACTGACCAAGTCTGCACATTTTCTGGCTATCAAAGAAACGGATAAGTTTTCTACTCTTGCAGACATTTACCTAAAGGAAGTGGTATCAAGGCACGGAGTGCCAACCTCCATCATTTCTGATCGTGACGCGCGTTTTACTTTTGAACTGTGGGAAGCAATACACAAGTCTTTTGGCTCACGTTTAGATATGAGCACCGCTTATCACCCACAGACGGATGGGCAATCTGAACGCACCATCCAAACCCTCGAAGACATGCTTAGGGCATGCGTAATCAACTTCGGCAATGGCTGGGAAAAGCACCTCCCGTTAGTGGAGTTTTCGTATAACAACAGCTACCACACCAGCATCCAGGCCGCTCCATTCGAGGCATTATACGGACGCAAATGCCGATCACCTCTTTGTTGGGCAGAAATTGGTGACAGCCAAATCACAGGCCCAGAACTTGTAATAGATACCACTGAGAGAATTGCTCAGATACGACAGCGAATGGCGGCAGCTCGTGACCGTTAGAAAAGCTATGCTGATAAGGGAAGAAAACCACTCGAGTTCCAGGTTGGGGATCGAGTGCTACTCAAAGTCTCGCCTTGGAAAGGCCTAGTTCGTTTTGGTAAACGAGGCAAACTCAATCCGCGTTATATCGGACCATTCGAAGTCACCGAGAAAATTGGCAAAGTCGCCTACAGGTTGAACCTACCTGAAGAACTCAGCGGAGTTCACAATGTTTTCCATGTGTCGAATCTGAAGAAGTGTCTGTCAGATGAGACCCTCATAGTTCCTCTCAAGGAACTCACAATCGACGACCAGCTGCGATTCGTCGAGGAACCAGTAGAGATTACGGATCGAGATGTTAAGATCCTCAAGCGTACCAGGATACCTCTTGTCCGAATTCGTTGGAATGCCCGTCGTGGCCTAGAGTACACCTGGGAACGAGAAGACCAAATGAAACTCAAGTATCCCCAACTGTTTAAGAAAAACGCAACCACTACTGAGGCTGAAGCTACTGCAGAATTTCGGGACGAAATTCCAAATCAACGGGGGGATGATGTGACACCCCAGGAAAACCAGGAAACCAACTCAACTTAACTAGCTTCCTCAGTAACCACGGGCTAAATTTCAGGACGAAATTCTCTTAACAGGGGGAGAATGTGACAACCCTCAAATTTACATGTAACCGTACAATCTATTAATGTTAATTAAAGTACTTGATGATTGTGCTGAATCATTTAACTGCTTTCTGATATCTGTGTTATACTTACATGTGCTTGTTAACATACTAGTAGTATACAGAAAAGTTATTAAATAGTCCTTGGTGTTTTCCTGAGTGTTGAAAATTAAAAACATTACAAAAATATATATATAGGACACGTTACGGATTAATTAAGCACTTTAACGGAACAACACCGAACCGAACAACCGGACTTTACCCAGAACACAAAAATATTGCCAAACACTTTATCTTTATTTTTTTGAGCTAGTTAGGGACCCTGAACACCCTAACACACTATATAATTAATAACACACCAAAACCCACTAACTAAACATTTGATTTCTAACTATATTACTAACTATAACATTTACTTCTCATTGAAATGTAACCAAGACCCCCATAGAGGACGGTTACTACATGGGGCCACATTTTGATTTTATTCAATATTTTATGTGATTTGTTTAGTAAAGTGGGAACATAATGACTCTTGGGTAAAGCTTGGTTGGATGGAAGTTTATATAAACCACAAAACTAAAACCATTCTCATTCTCATACTTACCTAACACCAACACCTCCTCTCCCACCTTCAAACTCACGGCCACCATCCATCATACATACAACCCCATTATTAATCCATTACAAGACTATTCAAGGGTGTTCTAAGGTGTATTGAGGCTATCTAAGAAGACTACAAGTGCTAGAACTTCAAGGACCGCTCTCATTTTCTTTTATCCACCACTTTTATACCCTTGAACTCCCCTAGCCTTGTGCTAGTAGTAAGTTTCTTAAATCTTCATCTTGTTCATGTATTTGGTGGTTAATAGTTGATTAAATGGTTAAAAACTTAAGAAACTCTAAAAGAACTTACATTAATCTTGAACATAAGAATGAAAGATGGATAAAGAGAAGTTATGTGTGTAAATCATGTAGATCTTGTGTTGTTATGATTCTTGATTGATTTCTTGATGATTTACTGGTTAATATTGATGTTTGATGTTGTTGTGAACACTAAACATGATTAACGGAATCAATCGAACACAAACTAGAAAGCTAAGGACTAAAAACAGAATTTGTCCAAGCTTTACAGCCAACTTTAGTTGGCTGTAAACAGGCCATAACTTAACGAAAAATGTACTTTCTAAAGCCTAGATTTATGTATTATGAAATACGGTTCTAATGGCACCGGAATCATAATTTTTGGACTCTGTTTACTATTTTTAAAGCGTCATTTCGTAACAGCAGCTAGAGCTGCATTTTTCTGCTGAAAATATGCGTTTGGTTTTCTGTCATAACGTGAGTTCTGTGTAGAGTTAGATCATAAAAATTGTACTGTTGATGGAAACTGAAGTATTTGTAATTACCCCACTAGAATTTCGTAAATCGGACTTACGAAGATTTTTAAATAAATTATTCCGTGGACTGTGGTCAGAAAAAGATAAATCTGAGTTCAGTCCGGAAAATAAATTTTTATCAAATATTAGTACTGAACTGGACCCCGATATTTTTACACAATAAAATTTGGAACGTTTAAGACATTCTGTAAAAAATTGGGAATTTTTGGAATAAGTTAACTATTTTATTAAAATGTCCGAAAACAGCCGGTTTTGAATATTAATGCTGAAATGACATAAGTTGTAATTTGCGTGTCTAAATGTCGAGTATGTTATCTGTGAATGATCTAACATGTTATATGTGTTATGTGCATTGTCGTATGTTTGCTTATGATTGGGGAATGGATGGGAAGTATATATGGGCATAAACAGTTAAAGTCATGCATGCTATGTGATAGATACGTGTAGGAACTTTGTGCTCTATTTGTAAATCACTAAATAACTAACTGGTAATCATATTAGGATGTGATTGACCGACCTTGACTGTTAGCTATATTTGAGAATCTAACTGAGCAAACCGAGGTGAGTTCACACACTTTCTAAGGCATGGGATTCCCGGTGGTTTGGGAATGGGTTAAAGAATTTAAAACTAAATCTACATATCCCCCTTGGGTAGGATATGTACGGCCATCCTCCATAGATTGGATGCCATTATTAATCCTACGAATTCTCCTGGTGCAGAATACGTACGTTCGTCCTCCTTGGGTAGGACAACAACCTTAAAACTAGCTAGACAAAACTCTATCATGAAGTCCCTCAATTTATATCGACTTAATCGCCGAGGCCAATGGCGAGCGGGTCATTAGTTAATAGCGCTATTAGGTTTAACAAACCTCACAACGTGCCAGTCAGACGGGCGTGTACTAATGGACTATGGCAGACTATCAGTGATGATAGACGCTGATATAGGGCACAACTTATTTGCGTAGTAGTCGATATCATACCGTCTAGTAGTTCACACGGGGAAAGCCCCCACTGATTATGGTTATGGTTTGGGTAATGACAAAGGAACTGGTTAAACATACTTTCAACTATGGGGTAACCCCCACGGCAATTAAGCCAACGAAAGTCAAACCACGTTTTTCAGAAACAACTTAAAACTAAACAACCAAACGTGAACTCACTCAACTTTGTTGTTGACTCGTTGTTACATGCCTTACAGGTTGCTAAACGCTTTGAGCTTGCATGAGGAAGGAGTCATTGTGGCGTACGGACTGTTATGTTCCGTGCTTATTATTTAAATCCTTATGAACTTATTAAACTTGCGTTTTGGACTTTAACTTATAAACTTTGGACTTATGCTTTTGGATTTACTTTTATGCTTCCGCTGTTTAAACTAAACATGGTTAACTAGCTTTGGTCACCAATCGTATTGCGGTTGGTCTTATTTACTTAATTACGATGTTCAATATGATTGGTGGCTTGATCCTGGTCACGTCACGCCTCCAAGCGGTGGTACTCCGCATGGTGGATTTTGGGGGTGTGACAAAACGCAATGCAACGCTCAACGCACGAAACAAAAAGTCGGAAACCAACTCACATAAGCCATTCGATCGAAGGACCATCCGATCGGATGGCCATCCCATCCGAAGGCCCTCCGACCGAATCACTTACACCGCCTTTCTCTCATCTTGCCTATAAATACCACCTGTCACATCACTGTTCACGTGATGTGACAACTCTCCTCCGACCGTTCACATTCTCAGCTACTTTTCTCCAATTTCTCGCGATTCTTGTATGTTTATACCCCAAATCTTGTACTTCTTTGATCTACACACACTACTTCATCATTTTCACCAACAAATCTCAACTTTTCACCATGAAATCTATGGCTTTGGGTTGTTCTAGGATGATGTCATCATGGGTTCTCATGAACACCAAGGTGTGACCTCATTCAACCAAGAACAACTCAGATCTAAGGAATTTCTACAATGTTTAAACATTGATTTCACCTAAATCTAAACATTTTTCAAGTGTCTCAAACTTTTCTTCAAACTTTCTTCACTTTTGCTCAAAACCGATAGGATCCGAGCTCAGTCAGGCCTTCTACTCATCCTCTAGTTAAGTGTCAGTCTGAGAATGGATTACTATCAAAGAGAAAACCGATTTACGGGTTGAATATGGAACACCGTCATTAATAGTTGATTCTGATCAAATGGGGTGGTTCCCGTCCGATCGGATGAGTTGGACCTGATGGGGGTCTCTGTTGTTTAACACGTTGTCATGCCGTCTCGGTCAAACCGCAAACTTTCTAAGCAAATTTTACAAGTTTACAAACAAAAAGGTTACCCAGTCGGATCACCATCCGACCGAACGACTATTCGTCCAAGTAACTTGTGGTTTCAAACACTTGAACATTTTCACAAAACTTCAAAGAGAACCAGTTCCCATGAATCGCCATCCGACCGAACGGTCATCCGTCTGGATGACCATCCGGCCGGATGACCTGAAATGCAGGAACACATCATGGTTTTCAAAATGCCACAACGAAAACTTCAAAGTTCCATCATATACAAACACATCCATCCCAGACGAATGACCATCCGACCGAATGGTCATTCGTCCGGATGACCATCCGTCCGGACGGTCATCCGACCGGATCATTGTCCGTTCCCACTTCTCTCCGACACGCCGTTTAACGCACCGTTCAAAGCTTATACTGTCGTACTGTGTTCAGGCTAATCCCTCAGCCCTCCCTTCAATCCAAGACTGTGTTTATTAGTTAAACACGCTTTGTGAGTATACTCGATCCCTTTTTGCTTTAAAAACTTTTGGGTGTTACATACGTTACTTATATCAAAATAACAATCGACACACAACGCAAACACTTTTATACGTTAACCGCTCTGCATGTATACGTGTTATTCAATGAATACTAGTATGTTATATTTACACAGTGATTGTTGCATGACACCTTAGCAACGATAGTACTATAGTTTGGACTCAGCACGTGTCGTGGACAGGGGTTGTTGTTGGTGCATTCATCTGTCGTCTTCGTCTTATGTCGAGTCTCGGATTCGTTGCGAAGTTGTTCAAGCATGATGTCATGATGACATCATCAAAGTGACATCATCACTTACATCATGGAAACAAATGCACGTGAAGATAACATGCTTAAATGAAATCAGTTTGCATATTAGCGAGAAGACAAAATAGTTTAAATGTTAAATTGTATGATTTCGCTTATTTGATCTTTGGGATTTCGCTTATTTGAACTTTAGGATTTCGTTTATATGGTCATGTGCACATAAGCGAAATCTCATCTAGTATATATAGGTGTCACATAGGCGAAATCAGTGGGGCAGATCTTGTATTCCATGCCGAAGCTCTGCCGGTGTGAAGATCGATTGTAAACAATGTCAAATCAATACAATCAGTGAAATTAGTGAAGATTAAGCTGTTACTAAGTCTATTTCTTGTTTTCCGCACCTGAAATAGATCAAAACTTCTCTAATCGACTCATTCGGATCAGTCGAATGATCCTACAATTGGTATCAGAGCCAGTTGGAGAAGTTTTGCAGATTACAGCTTTATTTCATCTAGATTTCTATCTTCTACACCTTCTCTCATCAGTTCAGGAAGAATTAACGGTAAAAAACGGTTCAAATTTTCACAAATTGTATAAAAGTGACTATTAACAAACCCTTGAAAGTTTCGGACAAAATTACGGACTAAAAATGAACCAAATTAGCTTCCGAGTTGATTCCGCTTATTTGGACATTCTCTGATTTCGCTCATATGACCATCTAATTTCACTTTTGTGGACATCAGAGACTCCTGATTTCGCTTATTTGGACATTCTCTGATTTCGCTCATATGACCATCTAATTTCGCTTTTGTGGACATCAAAGACTCCTGATTTCGCTTATTGGGACATCAAGTGATTTCGCTTTTGTGAACATCATCGATGACTTGAAACTGACATCATTTGAAAGTATATTGAGTTGTGTGAACCGCTTGAACTGTCTTTCACGTGATAAATACATTGAGTTGTGTGTTTCATTAAACGAGGGTGACAGTACATCGGGAATAGAATATCACATGTGTTGTTGCCAGCTTGAGTGTGTCAGTATCATGTGATTGCTTTGTTCAAGAAAGTGCATGTGATAAGTTTTAATGGTTGTCGGTTATTTTTAAAAGTCAGTATATTGTCAGGTTGCATGTGAAGTATCATTCGAGTGTTGCTGGATTGTATCAGTCAGTGGTACAATATTTTAAATCATATAGACCAAGCGGCCCAATCACATTTGAAGTAGACAAAGTGTTGGTAATTTGATTTAGAATTGAGTTGGTACATGTGAATATATCGGGCCATGTGTTAAACATCAGAGTTGTTGGTAAAAGTTTTGTAGATAAGTTCATATCAGTTTCAGCCCAATCATTACTAAAGTTCATTATTGACGGCCCAAGGTTCATTATCACTCTCGGCTCAATCAACATTTTTTTGTGGGTCAGGTTGTTGTATTTTAATTGTTGAAGTATTAAAGTACAGTTGATCTGATAAAAAGTCTTGGCCCAAGTTGCACCATCGTTTTCGGCCCAATCATTGTGTTGTTTGATTCAAGTCTTGACCTATTGAAGTTGGTTAAAACAGTTTGGAAGTATTTCAGATTGTGTTGGGAGTTTTTGGGTGATTTGACTAGGTGAATCAGTTCGTGTGAAAGCTTGTTTGAAAAATTCTTCGATTCAGAATCATGGATATAAATTTTTTTAATATGACTAAAGAAACAATTGATAGAATAAATGTATTAACGAAAGAATTTGATTCATTTTCAGGTTATCCAGGAGAAAGTACAAAGAGTATCATTGAGAGGTATAGCCATCTTGTTCGCTCAATGTCTGAGAAGGGTATGAAGAAAAGTCCAGATGAATGGGTTGATAAATTAGCTAATGCCATACCTCAACAAGAGTGGGGTACATATCTTTTGGATTTAAAAAGAATTGGAGAATACTCTGATTTGGCAATTGGTCAATTCATTAAGAAACTTGAAGAACAGATGGAGAGGAATGCTAAGAAGAAGAAAAGTCAAAGTGGAAAATCAATATTAAAGAAGAGCAAGAGTAAAGGTGTTCAAGTGGGAGAGGAACAGACTGAAGAGATCTTAGCTTTGAAAGACGAGAAGAAAGCTGATAAGAAACAGATTTTTGATTTGCAGGAAAATTGTGAGAGGTTGAAATTTGAAAATGACAAACTGTTAAATGATTTGAACAGTTTGACATTAGAAAACAAGATTTTGAAAGAGAAAGAAAAGGATTTTGAAAGCAAAAAGAAATCTTCAGAAGATGAAGATTTCTGGATAAAGCTGGAGAACAAAAATTTGAAAGCAAATGAAACAAAATTTCAAGAACAGTTAAAAGTTTTGGAAATTGAAAAATCTGTTCTTGAAAACATTAAAATTGAAAACGAAAAAACAATCAAGTCTCATCTTGAACAAATATCTCAGCTTGAAAATGAAGCTGAGAATTCAAGGAACAAAATTGATGAGCTTGAAAAGAAATTGAAAGGTTTTGTGACTTCATTTGTGTTCCCCTGTCCAAAACTGATCAATTCCGTTCCAATAAATGACTATGTCACAAACTTTGACAAAGTCAAAGTTGAAGATTGTGATGAGAAAACTGATCATGAAAATGAGGATTTTTATTCAGCAGACGAATCTGAGTCAGAGTCTGATGCTGAAAATGAGAAAAAGAAAATATTTTTGAAATTAAAAGAAAAATTTCAAGAAACTGTTCTGCAATCGACTGAAAAGGGTGAGTGCTCTACGCAAAAATCTTTGAAGAAGAAAGTGGAACAGAAACAAAAAGTTAAAAATTCAGAAAATGTTTATAACAATAATAAAAGCTCATCAGTTCAATCATCCAATCATTATAAAAAATCACAAAAATTAGAAAATCAAAACTCAAAAATTGTTGGTAATAAGTGGTGCAGGTCGGACCACTGTGCTTCAAAGCCAAATCCAGCTTACAAGAGGAGAGATGGATATCACCAAGCCAAACAGTGCTATGATCTGAATGTTTGGACTGAAAATGGTGATTGGTACGATAACAGAGTGTGTTACCGATGCGGCTATCAAGGACACATTGCTGTTAACTGCCAGAGTTGGAGTTTTGAGTCAAGAAGATGTTTTAACTGCAACATCATTGGTCATATTGCTAGAGATTGCTCAAAGAGATCAATGAGAAGATCGAGGGTTGAATCTCAGGAGCAGGTGAAGAAATCAGTCAATGTCAAGCCCAAAGAACAGAAGGTTCAAGAACCTAAAGTTCAAGAAAAGAAAGTTAAACTTTCATAGGGGCAAAAAGACAGACTGAGGAAGAAGAGGAAGAAGGCGAGAGATTATCTCGAAAGGATTTTGTCCTCGGATACTACTGGTAAAACAGATAAAAGTTCTGATAAATCGTCTTGCTCGCCACAGAACAACAAATCAAGCAAAACGGATTCATCAGATACAAATCTGAGGACAAAAGAGGGAAAGAAGAAAAAGAAAGTGGAGATTTCACTTCCTAGCGATGAATCTGTTTCTGTAGAAACAAAGGAGCCACATGTTGGCGATGAATCTGGCTCTTCAAAGTCAGACAAGCCACATTCAGGCAATGATTCTGGTATGGTAAAACCAGAAGAGCTAGTTGTTGAGGTAAAAGTTGAGAATTCTGGTCTAACAATGGATGATGCAAATTTTCCACCATTGTTGAACAAGAATTCAAAATCACCCAAGGACAGTCAGGCTTGGGTAAATCTGTTCAAATGAAAAACCTGACTTGCCGGAGTTCCCAGGTTGGTAAGCGTGGAACATGAATCGGCACATTTCTTGAGAAATTCACGTTTGTGATATTTCGATCTTACAAGTGGTAAATCAGGGACATTAAGTTGTACTTGATTTTCTACAAGTGATGTTTGTGGATTGTTCTTAAAAATGTTAGTTTTTACAAGTGATTGAGGAAAACAAAGTGATGAAAGATCCCCGTATTTGTGAAAAGACACACAAAACTTATTTTCCGGAAAAACCATTTTGATTAAAACAAACTTAAGTGTTTTGAAATCACTATGGGAAAATAGTTTGTTGTCAGGGGGAGTTCTGATTGTTCAAGCCAAGTGAATGGAGAATTGAAGTGATTCTCATCATGTTGTCAAGTTTCTTGTACAGCTTGTTTTCAAATTTTCTCAGAAAATCAAAATTGAGACATATTTTGATTTTAGGGGGAGTAAAAATTTTAAAAAAATTAGAAAATTTGAAAATTACAAAAACATTGAAAAATGCAAAAACGAGTTTTGTTGTGAAAAAGAGGAAATGATAGTAGATCAGTTAGACTGTCACAGCATGCTAAAGAAATGTAAATGTCAAATGTGATAAACGGTATCACTAAAGATGTGACGATAGGCTCAGCTAGATTAGTAGATTTGCGATAACGATACAAACTTAAATGAAAAAGCCTAGTTCTAGTGGGAAACATGGTCGAAAGCATAGTACTTAGTTTTGTCCTTCTTGACTGTGTGCCTACTCAGTAATCGCTGATTGTCGAAAGACATAAAACTGGTTAAGTTTGTGAACTTTCACAACTTTGCTAAAAAGTCGCTGTGATTGTGCATTTCATTTTGCAAAGATTTAAACTTGTTTTATTTCTTTATTTTGTTTAAGCATCGGACATCCACTGCGTATACATGAGTATCGACCTGGATGTTGTTGCCTAAACGTTCTGCTTTATTTTCTTTGGTGTTTCGTTTAAGCTTTGGATCACCTCTGCGTATACGGGAGTATCGACCTGGTGGTTAAAGCCTAAACAACTTCAACTTGTTTTATTTTTCTTATTTTGTTTAAACATTGGACTTTCTCTGCGTATACGGAAGTATCGACCTGATTGTTAATGTTTAAACATTCTGCTTTGTTTTTCGCACAAATCACAGTTGATAAAGTTTAAAGGCATTACTTGAGTCAGTGTATTGCATGATGAGGGGATATGCTGAGATCGTGGGGTCCATAAGAATTTTAGTGCTATATTAATATATCTTAATGTATCGGTAAGCATTTCGAAAGTTTTTAGATTGAGTTTAAGTGGACAACAATATCGTCAATCAATGTGAATCGTTTAGAACTGAAAATGTTTAAAGCTTAACGGTGCTAGTGATTGGTCACATAAACTGATATGATCCTCTTACACAAACTCACAAAAATAGTGTTTGTAATATTATTTTACTGCATTTCTTTTCAGTAAAAAATTCCAAAAAGTTTTTTTTGTGTGTTTTAGCATAATTTTTTTTGAAAAATCCAAAAAGATTTTCGACAACTGATGTTGAAAAGCTGATTTTCAAAATTCCGAGTGCTGAACATGATGAACTGGTTTGGGAGTATGTGTATTAAATTGAGAAATTTATTTTGAGAAAGAAGTTGAGATTAGTTAATCAGGGTCATTAATTTGAACTTGATGGAACTATTTTTAATAAGTTTTTCTTATTGATTTAAGTAAAAACTTATGTGGTGGTGAGAAAATTTGTGCAGGAAATGAGCTTAAACAGAGATAAAGCCAGGGATTGATCTCAAGGTGATAGCTAATTCCAGACAGCGATCCCATCATGATGAGAGGGGGAGTCTGACGAGGTTTGAGCCAAAGAGAAGATCCTGGTATATGCCAAGAAAGAAAAGAGACTGATAAAGACTGAAGATGCGAAGACTCGACACTTAAGACTTGTCAACATCTGAGGGGGAGTCTGTTGGTGCATTCATCTGTCGTCTTCGTCTTATGTCGAGTCTCGGATTTGTTGCGAAGTTGTTCAAGCATGATGTCATGATGACATCATCAAAGTGACATCATCACTTACATCATGGAAACAAATGCACGTGAAGATAACATGCTTAAATGAAATCAGTTTGCATATTAGCTAGAAGACAAAATAGTTTAAATGTTAAATTGTATGATTTCGCTTATTTGATCTTTGGGATTTCGCTTATTTGAACTTTGGGATTTCGTTTATATGGTCATGTACACATAAGCGAAATCTCATCTAGTATATATAGGTGTCACGTAGGCGAAATCAGTGGGACAGATCTTATATTCCATGCCGAAGCTCTGCCGGTGTGAAGATCGATTGTAAACAACGTCAAATCAATACAATCAGTGAAATTAGTAAAGATTAAGCTGTTACTAAGTCTATTTCTTGTTTTCCGCACCTGAAATAGATCAAAACTTCTCTAATCGACTCATTCGGATCAGTCGAACGATCCTACAGTTGTTAAGGGCTTTTCTTCATGTGTGACAGTGGTGATATGTGTTTCGCATTCTACAACTCGCATTCACGTCTGTGCGTATTTCATTGTCGATAACTTACCTGCTTCACAACAATACGTGTTACATGCTGGTTATGCGTAAATCGCTTTCGCTACTATTATACTATTAAACTTGTATGCTCACCTTTACACTATGTGTACTGACTTTTATTTTAACGTATGTGACAGGTGTTTAGGATGCTTTTGCTTGTTAGCTGCCATGGAATCGAGCTAGGGGAGTCTAGAAACAAACTAAATAAAATCTGATTTGTCGAAACAATTTATTTGTCTTTGAGATACTCTGTCTGTAATAACTGTTTTATTTTGATATGTTATGGTATGGGACATAATGTTAAATATCTGGTAATATAGTTGTTATGGATTCTCCTGGACAATCTATTTCGCTTAGTGCCGCGCCCCGATCTTTTCGCCATCGGTTGGGGTGTGACATGAACACCCTCTACCCTAAAAAAATTTAGATTCAAGTTATGAGGACCCGAATGGTAGATATTAAAGCTTGTCTTGAAGAAGAAGAAAGGAAAGCAAGGAAAGAAGAACTTCAATAACAATTTCAAGAATTTATTAGAAGAGGACGTACTCCTACTTATTAGTCATAGTTTTTAGATATATCTTTTTAGAAAAAATTTAAATTGTATTAATTCTATAGTTTAAACATTTTAGAACTTGTGTTATAATGTATAATTTTTAAAATTATATGATTATATTTGGGATGAATTTTGTAAATTAGGTTTTTGTCATTAAAGATTTTTCTTTTTGCAAATATTTTAGCGGAAAAAATCTAGATTTTTTTTTTTTTACTATTAGTTAGCCGAAAATGTGTCAAAAAAATATAATGGATTTTTATTTTCGCCAAAAAGTTGTCACAAACATATAGTGGATTTTTTTTTTTTTGGTTTGAAATGTGTCCCAAAAAAGTTAGGAGACTAATATAATTTAGTTTTTGCTTAAAATTTATTTTCTCGGAAATGTGTGGCTACCTAAAGAAATAATAATAATAATAATAATAATAATAATAATAATAAGAAGAAGAAGAAGAAGAAATAGTAGGAATTGTGTGGCAAATTGCAATGGATTTTTGTTGTCGAAAATGAGTTGAAAGGAGCGTAGGAAATCCATGTTTGTAACACAGTGACGCAAAACTCCCGTTGTAACAAACCAATGGATACCGAAACGTTGGTGCATAGCGACGATAGGTTTTTTACATTTGTGAAAATTAGTGGAAAATTAATTGATACATTGCGATAAATACTTAAAAAAAACTTCATTTTAATCAATTTAATTTTTTAATAAAAGTTAATTTAACTTTATAAATAAAGTTAAATAAAAAACGTCAACACTAGATATTGAATAAATTTAAAGGACTAATTTAGTAATTTTACACCTTTTTTATAAAATGCTAACTTTTACATGATGCAAAATAGAAAATAGAAAGGGTCTACATATTCACACACCCTAGTTCCTATTTACATACTCTTATATACGCCTCGTATAGGTCTGTACGTCGCGTATAACTTTTTTTCAATTTCCAAGAGAATCTCTGATTATGTCATATTTTGTCTTATATGCCCCGTATATGCCTATATGGGGCGTATAGACAACAAGACCATTTTACCCCTGAATTAGGCCTAGACTAGGGGTAAATTAGTCTTTTTTTACCTCTCTTATATGGCTAGTATATAGGGGTGAGCAAAAGGAAAAACCCGACCCGACCCGACCCGACCATTACCCGACCCGACCCGAGAACCGATCAAACATAAAATACAGAACCGATTCACTACCCTAAATATAGGGTTGGTTCCGGTCCATAGGTCCAAGTCGGGTTTCACCATGAAAAGAACCGAGAACCGACCCGACCCTATTTTATATGAAAAATTGGAACCGATCTAAATACCTAGGTACTTGGGTTCGGGTCGGGTTAGGTATATTTTCGGTTCGGTTCTCGGTTATTTTCGGTCCGGACCTAAACTTGCTCACCCCTACTAGTATAGGCCTGCATGAGAAATATATATAATGCAAATTACCATTTTAGCCCTGAGTTAAGCCTAGACTGGGGGTAAAACAGGACTATAATGGTCTTTTGGACTACACTATACGCCCAATCTAGCCTTATATGTAGGATACATTTTCTTTTTTTTTTTTTTTGGTTTTCTCTTTTTAATATACATAACACTAATATTAATTATAAAAACTTGTATTAATATCAATAACACTACTGTTAATTATAAAAAACTCATATTAACTATAATAACACTACTATTAATTATAAAAAACTCATATTAATATCAATAACACTAATATTAATTATAAAAAACTCATACTAATTATAATAACACTAATATTAATTATAAAAAAATCATATTAATTATAATAACTCTAATATTAATTATAAAAAGCTCATATTAATATCAATAACACTAATATTAATTATAAAAAACTCATACTAATTATAATAACACTAATATTAATTATAAAAAAAATCATATTAATTATAATAACCCTAATATTAATTATAAAAAACTCATATTAATTATAATAACTCGTATAGGCCTATAGGTGTAGTACAGGTCTCGTATAAAACTATAGGTGTGATTTAGGTCTCGTATAGGCCTATACAGGTGTTGTATCATAACATGTACTTGTTATTTTTATTTATTTAAAATAGAAAACTTATTTTTGTTTAAAAGTTTGTTAAAACGATTAATATTGTATAAAATGTTTGTTAAAAAAAATCTTATATACGTCCCATATAGGCCTATACGTGGCATATATGAGGCATGAGTCATATATGAGACCTATACGAGTGGTCCTATACGCCCCGTATAGGCTTATACCAGAACTAACATGAGTCAAACACTGAATTTGATGTAACCCTATACGCCCCTTATAGGTCTATACGAGACATATAGGAGACAAAGGGTGTCTAAATATGCGTACAGGGTGTGTGGATAATTTGAGCAATAGAAATGTGGAATCCCAATGAGGGTTAGAAGACACGTGTGAAAGAGTAGAAAAGAAGTGGCAAGGAGATCGTCTGTGTCTCGAACTTATCTACTCACAGACTCACCATCACGATGATGAGTCACTCCAATTATCCTCCCATAAATCACCCTCATGCGTCCCATACCTCATTCATTCTCTCTATATATTCCTTCATTTCACACCATACAATACAATATATACTCCTTTCTTCAATTATTATTCGTACATTATATTAGATCTTTCATATTAATTATTATATATTGCGATCATGATGACTCATACTGCTCCGATCTCCTCAGTTCCTCGTCTATCTGCTTCTCAATGCGTCCCCAGCCAAAGGTAATTTGATTGGTTTGTATGAAGTTTCTTTACATTGAATCGATGATAATTCGATTGCATGTTGGTTTTTATAGATCTCAATTGGCTAATTCCTCGAGTTTGCCGACCAAGGCTCAGTTGTCTGATCAACGCAGCCGGAGAATTGGGAACGGTATCCGCACCAGAAAGCTCAATTTCAGGTACGTTTACAATTTTGGTTCTCCAAACGTAACTAAACTGTAACCAAAATAACTGAAAAACTGAACCCAATAAAAAACAGACGGTTTGGGGTTTGGTTGTTATGTTCTTTGGAGCATTCACATCCCCACCACCAAATTGTAACCACTCTAGTTTAACTACAATCATAATTTTTAAAATATTATTTCTTTTGCTTTTATACAAGAAAAAAGATTGATGGATAAGACTGAAGGGAGTGGGGCGACCTCAAAAGAGGGCGTCTTGCGACACGTGGCGTTTGGGGGGCGACTTGGGGCGTCCTCAAAAAAGGGGGCGTGGTGTTTGGGGCGACTTGGGGCGACCTCCAAGGGGGAATCCTTGAAACTTTGTGCCAGAAAGTTGTTGTGTGAGAGGGAGGAGGCGACGTGCAGAGGACGGGCAGGAGGGGGACGCCGGAGGGGGACGCCATGGGGGGCGGTGTTGAAGGCGACTTGGGGGCGACTTGGGGTGGGAGTCGCCCCACTCCCCTCAGTCTAATGAAGAGTGTGAAGTAGTGGGATGTAGTGAGTTTTTACTAGCTTAAGAAATCTTTGAAATATTATATTAAGTAAATTTCCAAAATCAACTTTGAGATCTTAGTGGTTTAGATGAAAATGACAAAAAGTTACAAACGTTGGGGCAATTTGGTACAAAAGTGTCATTTTGGATTAAAATGGCAAACGGGCCCAAACTCTTTTGGTTGAAAATGGCAAATTACGTTTTTGCCCCAGCTCAAAATAAAATTACGCTTCTTGTCCCCATCTCAAAATTACGATCTTGCCCTCAGTTCAAAATTACGACTTTGCCTGACACTATCCCATTGGACCAACCAGTTTATTATTTTATATCAATTCTAAAATCACATTTTTGTCCCTCTTTAAAATTACGGTTTTGCCCCTAGCTCAAAATAAAATTGCGCTTTTGTCCCCAACTCAAAATTACGATTTTTCCCTCCATTCAAAATAAAATTGTGGTTTTGCCCTCAGCTCAGAATTACCTTTTCGCCCTCAGTTCAAAATAAAAATTTGTTTTTGCCCCCACTTAAAAATTACAATTTTGCCATCTGTTCAAAAATGTGATTTTTCCCCGTTTAAAAATTGTGATTTCGCGCTCAATTCAAAATTACGTTTTTCCCAGTTAAAAATAAAAATACGTTTTTGCCCCCAACTCAAAATTAGGATTTTGCCCTCGGTTCAAAATAAAATTGTGCTTTTGCCTCAAGCTGAAAATTATGATTGTTCCCTTAGTTCAAATTTATATTACGTTGTTACCCCCAAGTTAAAAATTACGAATCTGCCCCTGTGAAAATTTACAATTTTGCCCCAGGGTCAAATTTACAGTACTGCCATTACTTTAGCTTTTGCCAAATTACGATTTTACATCAGCCAAAAAATACAACTTTTCCTTAGTTAAAAATTACAATATTGCTATTGTTTTAGTTTTTTTTTTTTTTTTAATCAAAACTATAAAAGTGTTTTGTTTTAATTGGTTAACTCGATTTAATTGTTTTTCGTGTCAATGAGCTGACTAACACTCGCTCATTATTCGGCCATCGTCCCGCAATGCGGGCGAAGCATCAACTAGTTTAATACATAATGAATGTGTAGCTGTTTTTCAAAATATAGGGTAGGATAGAGAAAATATAGATGTGATACTGAGTTTTTAGTGGGTTTTTTATAAAATTTAAAAAAATACGGGAGTGGATGGGATAGAATGTGAATCCAAAATTTTAATTTGGAATTCTTTTTTGTTAGCAACCAAAAGCTGAAAAACCGAACCTCACCGAAAAAGAATCCTGAAAAGCCCAAATTGGGCTTTTTTTTCTTTTTTCTAAAACTTAAATACGGAAAATGCGAAACCGGCAGATTCGTTTTTGCTATTAACCGAAAATACCGGAAAAGCCCCAATTCATTATTTTACTAGGTTAGTAACCCGTGTATTACACGAGTTGAAGAATAACGGAAATATTATGAAATTAGATACAACTCAAAATTTGGCATAAATAAAAACTTCTATTTATAAACTAATAAGGTTGAAAAGTAAAAGTATATACATATGACTCACAAATCTAGAAAGACTTCTTTGTATACAACATTTGTTGTTCCGTTGGTAATTTACCATCCTTATATAAAATTATTAACCTTAAACCTTGAGTGTGTAGCTTCCGAGTAACGCTATTTAAAGCCATTGAACCGTGGATGAGAAAAAAAATTAGTTTACCTATTTAATTAGATTATATAAGGATCTTAATTAAACAACATACAAACTGATCATTCTTATATAAAGAGTAAAGTCCTATTTGAGTCCTTGTGGTTTGTGTAGTTTAACCATTTGAATCAAAAAACCAAAACTGTCTTGATTTGAGTCCCTGTGGTTTCTAATTTTAACCATTTGAATCCAAAAGTAAACAACATCCAAATCATAAACATTTGGTTTTTGGATTCAAATGGTTAAAATTAGAGACCACATTGACTCAAATCAAGACAGTTTTGGTTTTTGGATTCAAATGGTTAAGCTGCACAAACCACAGGGACTCAAATAGGACTTTACTCTTTAGAAAAATACAAAAAGACCGATTTGGTTCGAGTTCCTAAAAAACAAAAACCAATAGTTTTAGAGATACAAAAAAATCGATTTGGTTCGAGTTCAACCCGACTCATGCATACCCTTGTTATTAATGCCGAATCCATTTATATGGACAATAAATTTACGAATATTTTGGGGATGGTGTTATGAAACAGTTGGATGGCTACGGTGGGGGAGAATGTGAAGCCAGCAACGCCAGTGACACCAACATCTGTGCCGGTGCGTGTGGCGCATGAGCTACATCTAGCGGGTCACCGTTATCTTGATGTCAGGTACTCCAATTGAAAGATGGATCTGTCTATTACATTGCGGGGGTCTTATCATTCATTGCTAGGGGTGAATTGTAATATGTTTGGTTTGTATGACAATGGCATTGTGTATATAGGACTCCTGAAGAGTTTGATGCTGGACATGCAGTTGGGGCCATCAATGTTCCATATATGTTTAAACTTGGATCAGGTTTGATACTTTTTGGTTCACGAAGGCTAGTTGGAATAGAGGACTTGAATTATTTTAAAACCTATGAAGCCATACCACCCCCTAGCTAGCTACTTGCTTGTTATCAATGCACCAGATGATATTTACCAAAAAAGTTTCATGGTTATCTAATTCTGACCAAACTGGTCATAGGTTTATAACGAGTTGTTTTTTGGGCAGGGATGACAAGAAACCCGGATTTTGTGGAGCAAGTATTGTCCCATTTTGGAAAAGACGATGAAATCATTGTTGTAAGTAGTAAAACCCTAATTCCACTTTGTAGTTATGAATCTTGTGATGACTTATAACATTCACATGATGAACAAACAGGGATGCCAATTGGGAAAAAGATCTCTAATGGCTGCCACCGATCTTCTTTCTGCTGTAAGTAGAAATTTTCACACACATATATATATATATATATAGGGTTAGGTTCATTTGTGAACAACCCACTTGATTATGAACACTAGTGAACTAATGCTAGCCTTTTATTATCAATACACAAGTGTAAATCAGTGGCCAAGATTCGATGATGAAAATACACTAGTGTATTTTACGATTTGATTTTATGATTTGATGATGTAAATACACAAAAATGTAAATTAATTTCGAGCTGTGTTTGTGCAGGGTTTCACGGGTGTGACTGACATAGCGGGTGGATATGCCGCATGGAATCAGATTGGGCTTCCTATAGAGTCTTGATTAAAGTTAAAATATGAATTAAATAAGAGGTTTTTGATGCAACTATATTAAATTTGCATCAAAGATGGTTTGTAAATATGGTAAAATTTGGAACATGATCATGTACATAAAGCGAAGCTAGTGAAACCATTGCAGTTCTTCGTATGTTCCCAACACTTCGGTAGTTCTTAGTATTAAATTAAATATATTTAGAGAGAGAGAGTGGATCAAATACAAATACAAAAGCTAGGCTAATGAAACCATTGCAGTTCTTATATGTTCCAGACACTTCGATAGTTCTTGGACTATGTGTAGTGGTGAGTAAAACAAATGTCCTACTTTTGGGCATGAAACAACAAGTCACCTGTTAGGATCGAAGGTTCTCATGATTGTGTTTGTTTGTATAATTTGAACAATGAATGAATATGAAATAATGTAAAGTGCAGCGGAAATGGAAACAAACTTTATAAACACAATAAAAAAGGGAGAATAGTTCTGATAAACACATGCTTTTCATTAGGTCAAAAGATTACAAATCAAATCAAAGGATTACAGTGCATACTTACAACAAAACTCCCCCTCAGCCTGATGCTCCCTGGTTGATTGCACAAGATGAAAGGATTGGAGGAGATAGACTCACTCAGTCAATCAAATGTAACAGTACAGGGTACTGTTCCATTTATAGGCAAATCAGACCACTGAAACATCTAAGCTGACGTCACCATGAAAGTGACATCTAACAACCTAACAACCTTTACCCACTGTTCTAATACAAACACTGCTAACTTATCCACTGATTCTATACAATATAAGTGACAAACTAAACTACTGCTTTCTCCTTCCATCAGTAGATTGAACCAGCAGTGTTTAATTCTTAACAGTCTTCAGGGCTTCATCAGCAGTTTGAAGGACAGCAGCTGTTGTATACGGATATTGGATAGAGGACATCAGATGTTATAAACACTTTCAAGAGGAAAGCCTGGTGTAAACTACTGCTTATAATGAATCCACTGTTGTGAACCAGTTTTGGCTCTAATTATCTGTTCCTCTGATAGGGTTCAATCCCAACAATCTCCCCCTGGAACAGATGATGCCAAAACCCTTCATTATTCTGGATCTTTATTGTCTCATCAGAAGTTCCCTAACTTGTCCTTTAAATTGCAGTTCAAAATCCATAGAACTTGTATTATCCTCATCCCTACACAGTATAAGCTCAAGGAGATCTTGTAGATCTTCAACACCCAGGCCCAGTGCTTGTTCCCTTGATATGTGCTTTACTTCTCCATTGGATCTGAACAGTGTCAATACATGGGTCTTTTGATCAGACATCCATTTTAGTATTTTTGAGCCCAATGGGTTTCTTGGGAGAGGTTTATTTACTGATGAGTTAGGAGATTGTGGCCTTGTGAAAATTTGTTGAGTAGTACCCTGAGCTTTTGCTAGTTCAGAATTTTCAGCAGACATTTGTTTGAAAGCCAATTTTATGATGTCATTTGCTGCAGCTATGTCTTATGCAGTTTCTTTTTCAATCTGCTCTTGTCTCTTTCTTTGATCTAGCTCAATGACTATGACATCTGCTAATGTGAATAGTGGTTCAGAAGTATTGATCTGTTGTTCTGGCTTTTTGTAGTCAGGCCTCTTTGGGATGTTAGGATCTGTCATCCTTCTTTTCCTTAGCCTTTCATAAGCCTCATATGTATATTGCTTTGTCCATTTTGATATGGCTTTAGCAGTTCCAACCTTTGCATTCACCAGCTCTTGTTTCTTCCTTTTGTACTCCATGGTGAGATCATCAATGGCCTTTTTGTATTTGCTCCAGTTTGGAGCTAACCTTTTCATTCCTGGATTGTTCTTGATTTTCTCAATTCTGTTCACCTCATGCTTTAAAGCAATGAGTGGTCATTCACTGAATTGTTCTTCATTTGCTGAATAAAATTTTTCTTTCATGATGAATGCAAGATAATCCTTTCTCATCTCCTTTTGTAGGACAACTTCAGGTGGCAGATTTGACATATCTTTGCTCAGGTCTCTTGCATAATCTTCCATATGTTTGACCTTAGTGAGCAGAAATTCCACTTTTGTCAGCCATCTACCACTGCCCTTATATCAGCTTGCCTGGCTTTAAGTTTTAGATACTCATCCATATTTTCTGGATTCCTGAAGCCTATGAGAGAAGGAAATTTTCTTTGTGAATGATCATCCACTGTATAGAATTGTCTCATCTCATCCTTTACAACTTCCAATTCCAGTGGATAACTTGCAGCAGTGGATACAATATTAGCAGGGTTTATTGGTTTGACAAAAGTTGGTGGAATGGATTGTTGTGGTTTGATGGCAATGTAAGGTGTGGAGGATAAAGGAATAGGTGCTGGTATATCATCATTACCCTCCTGATGTTTCCTTTTCCTCTGTAAAGCCTTTTGGGTGAAGGGGTTTTCGGTTGTGATGTGACAATGGGTTGTATGGTGAGGGCAGTGGTAGATGGCTGACAAACAGCTGTTGAAGCAACTGGTGTTTCAACCTCTATTGTCATTACAACTACTGATGTGTCAGTAGATGTCTTCTTCTTTTCAGCAGGTGGTGATTTGGTGGGTGGTGATGTAGTTGAAGTGATGGTTTTTGGTGGTGAAGTGATTTTAGGTGGTAGTGGTAGTGGTAGGGCAGTGGTTGTGGTGTGTGTTGTAGTGGTGACAGGTGTTTGGCTAACAGTTGCTGAAACTACTGAAGTATCAGCAGTTGTTGATACAACAGATGTTGCAGCAACTGTTTGGGTGGAAGATTGATGTTGGGGGCTTTTGGAAGGTGGTTTGGGAGTATGCTTTGTGAGTCTGGATGGTGTGGATTTGGGTTCCCTCACTTTTCTAGTGGGATTCTTTCTTTTAGGCTCAGGATTTTTAACATCTTTTGGCTCAGAACAACCCTGCGCATTCAGCTCCATATAAGCTCTTTTCTCCTCATTCCACCTAGACATATCCTTTGCCTCTCTATCCCTTTTTACACTTTCTTTTGATTTGGCAAGTGCATTTGTGGTAACATCAATCTTTTTACTACCATCTGACAAGGGAATATCCTTAGTCATAGCATCTTTTAGTGGTTCAATATAGAGGCCATCTTCTATTCCCTTCTTCTTCCACTGCTTGATTTTCTCCCCCTTTTTGGCGTTATCTGGAGGGGGGTTATCAATGAAGAGAACAGTGGGAGGGGCAGTGCCAGTGGTGTTTTTCAAATGGGCTTTTATTGCCTTGATATCTGCCTGAGTATCTCTAAATCTTGCTTCCATAGTATTTCTGATCTGTTGAACCTGTGTTTCATGTTTCTGATCAGCTACTTGGTTTTGATGGATGAGCAGTGGTTGAAACAGCTCCCAAAGAGCATCAGGGGATGGAGCAGTGGATGTAGATGAAACATGTGGTGGTGCAGCAGTGGGTGTGGACTTTTGTGAATTTAACAACTGTTGCAGCATTTTCTTGATGTCTGTAACAGATGAGTCAATTATGTCTACCCTCTCCGTCAATTCATGATATTTCAAATCATCACCCAAGTTAATGGGATCATCTAATTCCCCACCAGCAGTGGTTGTATCAATGTGTGACTTAGGAAACGTATCCCAAAAATCATCCATTGATGCCCCTTGTTCTCGGTACTGGGGTCTTCTTCCTTCAACACTTGATAACCTTTTGATGGTACCAGTGGTCAAAACAAACTCACTAGTGGTTATCAGAGGTGCTATAGAAGGAATTGCCTTCAAGGGAGTCTGATTGATGAAACAATTGGCCAAATGTAGATCTGTTGATCCAACACTTGTAGTTGCTGCTCCACTTGAACTACTAACAAGAATTACTTGTAACTCCTGTAGTGTAACCTCCTCAATTGCTGCTGGGATAACAGAGGTATAAGCATCAGACCCAGTCACTTGTGGGAGTGTACTCTCAGTGACAGGTGATTGAGAAGAACTGGTTTGTGTCTGAGCTATAGCAACTGCATGCAACAAGGGTAGTATGGATTGTGGTAATGAGAGAGGTGAAGATATGGGTGTTGAAAGAGACATGTCCTTGGGATCAGGACTGAGGAAGATGGATCCAATTGGATCCAGAGCTTCATAATGTGGGGTCCCTATGCTTACAACCTGATCCTTTTGTGAGGATGCAGGAGGAGTTTGAGGCAGAGGTGGAGATCTTTCTTCCAACTGCTGTGAGGAAGTAGCAGCAGTGGCTTTTGGTGACATTTGTGTTGTCACTGGCAGTGGCTCTGGGATCTCATCTTCTAGAGTTGCCTTTTTAGTGGGTTTGGGGGGCTTTTTGGATGATTTCTTTTTAGGCTTTTTGATAATGGCAGGTGTGGGTTTCATAGCAGTGGGTGTGCTACTATGATCACCTGGAGCAGTGGGCTCAGCAGCAGATACCTGAGGAGCAGTGGTAACTGCTAAAATCTGATCAGGCACATCTGCTTGTGTTTTTGCAGGTGTTAACATTCTAGTGAATGTTTCAGATGTTAAACCATGTATTTGAAAAGATTCACCTTGGATGAGCAAATTTTCATTCTCCTTTCTGAATTTTTGTTTAAAATAGTAGCTTAAGAACCTTGGAAAAAGCAGAAATGATTTGCTATCAACATTTTTTACTAAATCATCAAAGATCTCCTGGGAATAGTTAAAATTTTCATTGTGTAAGATAGCAAAGCCTAGGTTTTGGATCTTTGATGGTATTTCATTAAAAGCAGTTGTTTTATTTGAGACACACATCAAAAGGGTATGGAAGGTGCAGAAGGGAAGAAGCCTTTTTGTAAGGTGTCCCTTTTCATTTACGCACCATACCCTCTTTCCAGAAAATCAGTTTTTAACTTGTTTTTGGGAAAAGAAGTTTTACCTTCCTGATCATCGAGTGCAAAGACTTTTGAAATTGATTGTGGAGTGATTTGGATCTTTTTTCCCTTTATGGAAGAATTAATGGCTATAATTGTGTCACCTTGATACTCAAGTGTGGCATTTTTCCAAAATTCTCTCTGGGTTTGTTCGTAAATAGGAGCATCAGCAGTCAACAATGTTTTGTACTTTGAAACTACAAGGGTGTCAATGATGGAATCAAAGACTTTGGTGGTAGTGGGTTTTGTGAGTAGACCCAAGTAGTTGTGAGGTGCTTTGTATGGGATTTCAATGGGTTCAGCGGCCTTTTGAGTGACCTTTTTGGAAGCTGAAGATGATTTTGATTTTGTCATTTTGATGAAGAAGAATGATTTGAGACGGAAGGATGGAAACTGCTTTTGAGAAGAGAATTTTGGAATTCAATTCGACAGTGTAAAACCCTGTTTGGGGGTTTTGATCAGGGTTTTATAAGAGAAAGAGTGAATGCTGACGTGGCTCGGTTACAAAGATCTGATGGCTAAGAACTGACCACATGCCAACCTCTGATGGAAAGATGAATAATGGAGGACAGTTGTTTAGGGAACCACTGATGAAGCAAATATCAGTGGTTGCAACGGTCAAAGTGAAGACAGTGGATGATTTTAACTATCAGTGGATAGCTTTATCGGTGGATAAAACACTGATTTTGAACAACAGTGATTACCAAGAAAATGAAAGAACAGGGGTTGACTATCAGCAGTGGACAATATTTAGGAAACAGATGTTTGAACAGAACAGTGATTAGGAGTAAGGTAATGGTAAGTATTTGAGGGCTATTATGTCAGCAACTGTTAGTGCAACAGTGGATAAGCTTTTGACAACTGTTTTGAACATCTGCTGCTCTGATGAAAGAAATGATTTTGTCTTGTGAAACCACAATATCATGTTCAACATCTGTTGATGGTGATTTTGAAATATCTGCAAGATTGCTATCTTCAACAAAATACATTTTAGATGCAAATTGTCAAGTTTAATATGTCAGCAGTTTTTACAGGAATTTGCATTCAATGTTTTGCCACATGTCTATTACAAGTTTTGAAGCTTTTATAGATTACTGACAGTGGTTTAGTACCCCAGATGATGGAAACCTTTTTACTATGGCTACTCATTTTGTGTCATAATATTTAAATTAGAACATGAGTACCAAGTATTTTAAGGTCTGTTAGCAATCAATCTCTGATCTGTGTTAAAACAAACTTGAGTTTGACATGACCTTGACATTCGTACCATTTCCTTTTGACCTATTTTCAAGGATTATATCACCAAAAATAAGGGTTCTATATCCTGACAGGTGTTTGAAACTTTTGCTATAAAAAACAAGTAAAAGTACAAAATATATCACTCTTGAAGAAAAATAAAGATTAATATATCCTGTTTTATTTGAGAAAAACTCTTTCAAGAAAAATAATTAAAGGTTTTTCTGAAAACAACATCAAACAGGATCTGGTATATTTTCTAATTACACTCATAATCACATCACTCTCAAGATTTATGAAAATGGTCAGTGATTTGAAATTGTAATAACCGTTGTTTGAGACCATTTTCTTGTTGATTGATTGCAGAAATGAGGATACATGTTCATATAAGTTTTGAAAGTCCGGTTATAGACTTTGTTACCATGTGATGGCTCTGAAAAACTTGTCTAGTCCTCTTGTAAGTATAATCACTGGTGATACTATTGTTACATGAACTTTCCTGAGTCAATGAATGCACACAGTTGCAGTTGCTTGATGACCATTGTTCACCCAATTTTGGACTCTTAAGTGTTTTATATTTATACTCTTTTCTTTTGACTTCAAAAAGCTTTGAGATAAACACACTTTTGAGTATTTGTGATTTTTCTTCTTTTAAATTCTACCCTACCCATCTGTAAGTACTGAAATACTCACTAGGAGGTCTTTATTGAAGGAATATTTAATCCAGAATCATTTTGCAGCAATGTTTTAAGAGATCTGACCATATTTGTATATGCTTATATCAAATCTCACATTACATATGATTTGGACTATTTTAACACCTGATTTTCTTAATGTGTCTTTGACAAAATTGATTTGGTCTTTTTTAACAGGATTCTCAACCTGTTTTTCAACACATAAGATTTAATAACTAAGGCTTTAATTTCCCTCTTTTTATGTTAACAAAAACACTAATGTTTTTACAAACATAGGTTTTTGTTGTCCTGAGGTACATGCCTTAGCAGCAAACATGATGGAAACAGCACAAACTTCATAACAACAATTGAAATCAATTTTGTAAAGAAAATAATTATACCATAGTTATCAGACATATTTTCAGATCTGAAAACTATAGGTGTTTTATGTATGACATCACTTGTTATGTGAAGTTTGTGTGTCTTATGACATCTTGGTTGTTTTACAGAGTTTTTGAATAGCAACTTTGAACGTGATCACTCGTTACTCTGTTTTTCAACTAAATACGATCAACCTTAGCATCAATGAATTTTGAGCTGAACTGTTATGTCAAATTGATTGTTAGATCGAATTTGATTGTCCAAGCTCTGATACCAATTGTTAGGATCGAAGGCTCTCATGATTGTGTTTGTTTGTATAATTTGAACAATGAATGAATATGAAATAATGTAAAGTGCAGCGGAAATGGAAACAAACTTTATAAACACAATAAAAAAGGGAGAATAGTTCTGATAAACACATGCTTTTCATTAGGTCAAAAGATTACAAATCAAAGGATTACAGTGCATGCTTACAACAAAACTACCCCTCAGCCTGATGCTCCCTGGTTGATTGCACAAGATGAAAGGATTGGAGGAGATAGACTCACTCAGTCAATCAAATGTAACAGTACAGGGTACTGTTCCATTTATAGGCAAATCAGACCACTGAAGCATCTAAGCTGACGTCACCATGAAAGTGACATCTAACAACCTTTACCCACTGTTCTAATACAAACACCGCTAACTTAATCACTGATTCTATACAATATAAGTGACAAACTAAACTACTGCTTTCTCCTTCCATCAGTAGATTGAACCTGCAGTGTTTAATTCTTAACAGTCTTCAGGGCTTCATCAGCAGTTTGAAGGACAGCAGCTGTTGTATACGGATATTGGATAGAGGACATCAGATGTTATAAACACTTTCAAGAGGAAAGCCTGGTGTAAACTACTGCTTATAATGAATCCACTGTTGTGAACCAGTTTTGGCTCTAATTATATGTTCCTCTGATAGGGTTCAATCCCAACATCACCGCCTAGTCAGGAAAGGGGCATTTGTTAAAAATGGGTGTAGTGGTATAATGCCCTATAATGCCCCAACAATGATTACCCAATTATTATACTTTTTAGAAAAATAAAACAAATAAATGAGTTGGAAATTTGTTATGGTCAAACTTTGAAACTTTTGAATAATCCGGCGCTTTAATCAAAATGCCAAACAAAAAAAAAAAAAAAAAAAAACGCCCCGGTGACAGTGCGTAGGCGTTAAAGTGCGTGAATGGGAAAAACACCCAAATTGGGTGCTACTATGGGTGGTCTTAGTTTTAAATTAAATATTATATATATACACATATAGATAGAGAGAGAAAATCAAATACAAGATAGATTCAAGACACTAATTAAATTGGTGGTGAATCAAATTTGCTTTAAAAAAAGTGAATATTTATTGATTTTTTCATCAAAATACTACTTTGTCAATTCTTTTAAACTAAATTACCTATATATATTGGCAAAAATCATTTTAAGTGAGAAAACGTGACAAACTCGAATACTATCCTTAAGCCTCCACATCATCTGTTTCCTATTAAGTGTTAAATGGCATTATAGACAATTTAAAATATCTCACTTTTCTCTTTCCTTACACATATCACATCACTCTACCGACACTCCTTTTCTATCTCTCATTTCTCTCTCTTTATCTCTAGAAAACATCTCTCAAGAACTAGATCTAGATCTTGCTTTCATCCCTTTCTATTTGGAAGCCACCAGATTTGAAAATCGAAGCCCTTAAAGAAACCACTATCGAAGCCACCACATCTGAAGATTGAAGCCCTCATACACTACATTGGTGGTTAACGGTGGATGGCAGTTGTTGTGTTTCGGTGGTTTTGCAGATCTATACTGTGATGGAGTTTTACAAGGTATCAAGCTGTAAATGTCGTTTTGTTTTTGTATTTCGCTAGTGTGTTTGGGATAATCATGTATGTTTAGTATTAAGTTTTATTAAGTGATATTTTATTTTACATTATATCGGATTGTATTTTATATTTTCTGGAATGAAGATGAGGCTAAACGGGAAGTTATCTTTTTTATAGGGTGCATTGTTCTACATGTGTTTGTTTTACCAAATCATGTGTTTTCAATTGTTTAAATTTTTGAACATCTCTCTTGCTCAGTTTTTTAAAACAAAAATTCGGTCTTGTTGGTTGTTTTTGTGTTTGAAACATATGTGGAATAGGTTAATGGTTTGTGACATCTTTTTATATGGAATGTTTTGTTTTTGGCATTTGGAACATATGTGTTTGAAACAAAAATATGGTCTTCTTGCTTGTTTCAAATCCATATGCGTATGAAACAGATGTGATGTTTGATTCATGACTTTTGAGTTTTTTATGCATTCTTTGATTATTGGTGATGTTATTTTGATTAAAATGTGTGTCTTCTTTTTCATCGTCACCAAGTGGTGATTCTACTGGATGACATATCCTAATTTCAGTACACCTCTAGAAGAAAGTTTAAATTTTTGTGTAACACAGAGTACATGTGTTAACATTTCGGAGTAACACATGTTACAATTACAAAATATGTCGCCAAAACATGTTTAACCAGGTTACACATGTTTTACAGAAGATGTTACATGTGTACACACAAGTACTTACATGATATAAAGTAGGAACCCATGTTTTGACCATGTTACACATGTTTCTTTAAATATATATTTGTTTTCAGAAAAAACATTTTTTGCTAAGAGCTTATGAGTTTTCATAAAACATTATATATTTTATGAATTCAATGTCTACACATGTTTCACTTCATATAATGTGTTTTAATCTTAATATGTAAACAAGAGTACACATGCAACATTACACATGTCTTTGCACATAAATTGTAGTGTCAACGTTACACATACAACATTACACATTTTACACATAAATCATAGTGTCAATGTTACACATATTACTTATATTTACACCAACCTTTTTTTGGTAACAAAGGGGATGAACATATGTAACACATATTTGTAAATCAACAACTAGTTCATGGGTGTGAGATGGTAATCCCTGCATTGTTAAGCAATATAGAAAAGAAAGATGAAATGGCAATCACCAAAGCTAAGGAAGTGATGACTTTGAAGATGTTATTGTTTAGTTGGATGCTCTTTGTTGTGTATTTCTATAAGTAGATCTATGTAATAACAGTCTTATTAAGTAGTAATGGATATTCATAGCTGGCATGTTTAGTAATAGTTTAATATTTTTCATTCAACAAGTTGCATATGTAACAGTGTTTTTCTAACATATGTAACACTTGTGTAATTGAAGTCCTTTGTTTTTCATTTCAGTTATTTCTATAGCACAGTTTCCCTACATATGTTTTAATCTCACCCAATTCATGATATTCAATAGCTGACACGTTTAATAGTAGTTTAATATTTTTTTTCATTCAACAGGTTACGTATGTAACGACCATTGTTACATATGTAACGGTGCTTTTTAACACATGTGTAACCGCAGTCCTTTTTATCATTCAATTACTTCTATTGCATAGTTTTCCTGCATAAGTTTTAATCTCACTCATTCATGGTATTCAATAGTTGACATGTTTAATAGTAGTTTATTATTTTTCGTTCAACAGGTTACATGTAATAGTGTTTTTTAACATATGTAACACGTGTGTAACTGCAGTCCTTTGTTTTCATTCAATTACTTCTATTGCACAGTTTTCCTACATAAGGTTTAATCCTACCCATTCATGATTTTCAATAGCTGATATGTTTAATAGTAGTTTATTATTTTTCATTCAGCTACTTCATTTTTCATTAACATATGTAACACATATGTAATGACCTTTGTTCAATAACATGTGTAACAATAATCGTGAATGACCATGTAATATGTACACAATTCGCCCACTTTTCTTAGATACCATTTTGACATGCTTTCAACCAACAGACTCATTTTCCTTTTTCTTTTTGGCAAATCGCCTGCTTTTCCGAGTGCATTTTGCTATACTTTCAACCACTTAAACATGAAAACAAAACAAGATCTCACAATAGTATTATATTACCATAAAACAGTAACCAAAACTCCTTCTTTTCATATCTCATTTATTTTTAATTTTAGAAAGAAATCTCAAATCTCATCTGTGTAATGGAGATACCTAAGTCAAATAAATAATCAAATTGCATTAAACAACTTTAAGAGTTAATCTACCAAGTTTAGAAAAAAAGAATCCACAAGAGAACTCAAATTTTATAATCTATTTTCAAGAAAAAATAAATACAAACCCCCTAAGTTATGGTGAAAACCCATGAAACCCAACAGTAAGATATTCAAACTTGCTTCTCTCTCACACACTTATGCGTGTGTTCTTGGTGTTCCAACAACTTTCACATCTCTAAAAACATCAATTTGTTTCTCTCTCTAAAACAACAACTTTCTCTCACATACATGAGTTCAAAGCTTTTGATTTCTAGAGAAGAAAGATGAGGGAGATTATGGGTGTAAAGAACTGATCGATGTAACGTCTGTCAAAATCAGATCTCCGAAATCTGACCAGGATTGTAAAATCTGGGAACTAAATAAAAACAAGATTTTTTATGTATAATTATAAATAGATTATTAAACGTCAAATAACGCGTTGGATTAAAACCAAACTGAAACACTAATTTTATAAAGCAGTCAAATTGAGTCGGTTAGATAATATTAATGAAATGGAATCCTCATTATTTATTTTTAATCCTTATAATAATTTTCGAGTTGAATAAGGTTAGTTTATAGACGATATCCGGTTAGTTTCATTAACTATATAAAGGTTCACAGTTAGTATCGTTAGCTTTATAAAGTTAAGGGAATGTTTGTAATTAATGGAAACAATAAAATAAAACAAGTTAACCAACTAGGTTAGTAAACCTGGTTAACTGAGTTAGTATTTATTATACCAAGTTAGCTAACCAGGTTAATTGTTAGATAGTTTTATTGAAGAAGCACACTTAATAAGTTAGTGATTTTAGGTAAGTTGGGTTAGCAAGTTATATAAAGAATGGGGCTCAACCTGCAATTTATTATGAGGTGATTATGGAGTAAACAAAAAGAATGAAGGAGACGGGATTCGAACCCGGATCCCCCTCATTCATCATACGACACATAAGAGGTGATTATGGAGTAAACAAAAAGAATGAAGGAGACGGGATTCGAACCCGGATTCCCCTCATTCAACATGCGACACATAAACCACTGAACCAGGTCCAGGTAACTTATTCAACCCAACCCATTGTTTCCTTATAACAATACCCAAACACATTAATAGAAAATGGAAAGTGTAATGCCCAGCGTCCCTAAACTTTAGACACTTGGCAAGAACAGACCCTGAACTTCTAATTAGTCGTCAGTTTTGGTCCCTGTAGTTTTATGGAGTTGATGTTTGACACTTTTGGTATGAATCTTGTTGATACTTGATGCTTGACACTATGATGCTTGACTCTTTATTCTAAATGCTTGATTCTTATGATTCTTGATACTTGATACTTGGACTCTTGATTCTTGTTGCTTGAGAAACAATGATTCTTGACCCTTGAAACTTAAATTGGTGCTTGACCCCTTAGACTCGTGAAACTTGATTCTTGGTTGAACGAGAGACTGGAGCCTTTTCACTCACAGAATCTATGAAACTTGGAAACTTTTGGGTTGTAATGTAATCTAGATACTTTACGTAAACTATATGCAACGCAACGCCTAACCTAATGCATAAAACGAATCAAAATCGGGAACGCGGAAAAGATGGATTGGCCAGAGTGGCCATCCGATCGGATGACCGTCCGATCGGATAACCACCCGATCGGATGACCACCCGAACGAGTGACCACCCTATTCATCTTACACCACCTTAGCTCTCTTCCTCACTATAAATAGACCTGTCACGTCACCATTTTGAGTGATGTGACAACTCTATTCGACCAGACACACGCACTCTTCATTTCCTTCCTATTCTTGCTGATTTCGGTACGTTTTAGACTAGATTCTTGTACCTTTTTGCTCTACACATCATTCTCTACATGATTCCCACTTGAAATCACACTTCTCACCATGAAATCTCTCGGATAAGAGTTCTTGAGGGTGATGTCATCATGTAGGTTTGTACAAACTGACATTTGACGTCATTCTAAGCAAGAATCTAGCTCAGATCTAAGATGATTCATGCATTTTTACACTAAATCTAAGCTAAATCTATACTTTTCATATAAAACTTGGGTTATTTTTCATTAACTTTTGCCTTATTTTGGTAGAAACCGGATCTAAACAGGCTGTGGACTTGATGCATAGTCCAAAGTCGGCTTGGATCTGAGTCATACCGGAGAAGACGAGCATGAGACGGATCCCGACATAATTTCATTACGGACAGGGGTGATTCCCACCCGATCAGGACGGCCTTATGCTAACGAGTTAATGTCGTCATAAGTACGTGTCGTGCCATCACCATTAAGCTAGAAACTTAGAGATTTTTCAAATTGATAAACGAGAACAAGGGTCGCCCGATCGGACGGCAACCAGATCGCACAGCAATCCGATCGGACGGCAACCCGATCGGACAACAATCCGATCGGACAGCCACCCTCTCTGGTGACACTTGACTTCTGTCTTGAAACTTTCAACACCTTGTAAACAAACAAAACTTGGAAGTCTGATGGCATGGCAACCCGATCGGACAGCCGTCCGATCGAGCAGCCATCCGATTGGATAATCAGGATACCTACACTCGGATCGAGCTGCTATCCGATCGAATAGCCACCCCCTTTCACTTATGCTTTCCACGCAAGTGGCAACCCGATCGGATGGCCATCCGATCGGGCAGCCATCTGTCTATTCACAACTACGTTATCCGACCGACTGGCACTCCGATCGGATAGACATCCGATCGGACAGCCATCCGATCCAGTGACATGGTTGGGCACTTTACTCAATCTCGTTACTCTGCTCGACTCTTATCCTATTGTAATCTAATCAGGCTAAGTCTAAAAAGAGCTCCCTTTGATACAATAACATTTGCGGCTGTTAAGCAATCACTGTAAGTATACTCGATCCCCTTTTACTTTAAACTTTTGGGGTGTAACATGTATTCTATGAAACTTAAACTTGAATCTTGAAACCCATACTCTATCCTATATGAAACTTGTGATTCTTGATTCTTTGTGCTATGTGACGTTTAATCCAGAGTGTGTAGTTCCGCCTTAACAATAGTAGCGCTATAGGAGATGCACCTCTCCCATTATTCTCGGGGGGGGGGGGGGGTATTGTTAGGAGGATTCTAGTTTACCTTGAATCATGGTAAACACTAAAGCATCGGGATACTTGGGCTATTACTGCGTGGACTGCGACACTAGCACGGTTGAAACTATTTATTGTTTACACTGAGGTTATGAGTTGTTTTAATCTATTATTCTATTGTCAAACTTGTATACTCGCCAATACTTTCGAATTGATATTTTAATACATGTTGCAGGATGATAGGATACTTGGAATGCGTGGAATTCAGCTAGGAGATGCTTAGAAACGTCGCCTAGATAATATTAGTCTTTGAACAATTTGAACAATTTATGACTTGTTTGTAATGTGATACTCGTGATGACGTTTTCCTGAAATCAATTAATCTTTATTGAAACAATAGTGTTATGGAATTCTCATGAGCAATCTGAACGCTTAGTGCTCGCGCCCCGATGTTTCCGCCATCGGTTGGGGTGTGAGAGAAAGGGCGGGGGACGAAATTCAAACCCGAGTCCCCACCTGGTTCGATGTCTTTTAGCGCACAAACAAGAAGTATTAAACCGCTCGACCACCATTCATGTTGTGAAATAAATCCATGTTATTTGGTATTTAACCTAAACCCGAACTCAACCATAATAACCTTTCCCTGTCATGAAACAGCAAACCCACAACCTAAACTCCATTTGTTAACCCAACCTGACACCCGACGTTGTTTAACCCGACGTTTGGATTTCTTTTTCGTTCAATTTCGTATGTCTTTATGGATATTAAAGTGTTGTAGCATTGAATCGTTTGAGTTATGCCCAAAACCAATTTTTTAAATCAATAAAAAAATTACCATTAAAGAACCTTTAAGCTCTCAAGAACACGATTTGGGTTTTTCTTTATTCGTCGAATTGGACCAAAAATCTTATACCACTTTAATCCTCTGCAAAAAAAACATGCATAACCCCACTGGAAATTTCTCATTTCATCCACTACATCTCACGAATTAATCCGGAGAAGATTTTAGGGCTCGTATCATCAACGGACGACATCTCCTTCAATTCGTAACCTTTTCAAGTGATTCCAAAGTTTTCATCCTCTACAAAAGCCCTCTGTCAATTTTAGTGATAGAAGGCTGAATTATTCGAATTTAATTATTGTGGAAATTATGGTTCTTCATACATAGAATTTGGGGCTTTTAGGTTTAGACTTGTGTTTTGATGAAATTGAAAGTAGAGTCTTGTTAAATATCATATGAATATATATTGTGTAAATTTTAGGAATTTTTAGATATCAATTGAAATTTTGGTGAATTATTTATGTTCTAATCATTAGATAAATCAATTAAAAATAGAAGATAATCATAAATAAATTCAATAAATATTTCTATCGATTATTTCAGATTATATAAACATCATAGATTTTTTATAGAAATTTTCTGTAACTTTTTGGGAATTCATAGATTTAATTTGGATTACTTACATTTATATATTTTAATCCTTTAAGAAAGTATACAAGTTTATCATAAATAAATTTTATAAATTATCCTAGTGATGTTTATAGGTTATAATGGTTATAAAATGTTTATGGGATTTCTCTATAGTTTTTAATAATTATTCTAATTAAAGAATTTATGAAAATGCTAAACAAATAAATTTCTTTATAAAATTTATTTAGAAAAAATTACACCGTTGGTCCTTGTGGTTTCTGTCAAATTTCAATGTCGGGTACTAATAGTTTTTTGTTGCAAAATCAGGTATTAACATTCTAATTTGTCACAATGTTGAGTACTAAGGCCAAACCTTGTCACAATGTTGAGTAGTAAGGCCAAACCTTATTAATTTTTTTTTTGTTAAGTCTTACTAAAATGACTAAAATGCCCTTTAATAACTAGAGAGTCTATTTTTTAGTTAATTATATTGGGCTAAAATAATTTAAAGTAATGTTTTCTTTTTTATTTATATTTTTTATAAAATTATATGGATTTGAAGTTTATTATTTATAAACTTTGAGTTTATATATAATAATATGCTAGTAAAATAAACTTTTTAACTTAATCTATGAATATAACAGTTTTGTAAGTTGAAATAAATATGAGGCTTTTGTTTTGTATGATAAAACAATGAATAGCATGTGATATCCGTACTAGTCTGCGATGTTATGTACAAGAATTGCGTCATCAGAGTATGGTATACCGATGCGGCTCTAATCAGTTGTAGAGACGAAATTGGCTGTGAAATTGTGTGGGAATGAGGTCGCATTGGGTCAAGAAGCATATATTTATACTCTAATTGAAGATATAATGGATCGAGAGGATGATGGGAATTTCGGAGTTAAACAAGTTAGCGAATAAGCATAACTTGCAGTTTATACGTGACACAAACGAGTTGTTAGTTATGATTATGATGGAGATAAACATTAATGAAAAGAACGAGTTAAACAGACAATTTTTACGGATCCGATACCGCCGGAATCTGGCGACTTTACCGGAGAAGACCCCCTGAAAGGCGGGCTTTCTGTTTGGTTGATTTAACAAGTTTGGTTATTTAACACATATAATCTCTGCGGTTTCTAAGTTTTACAAAATGACTAAAACTTTAATTATTAAAGGGCACTTTAGTCATTTTAGTAAGATTTAACAAAAAAGTTAATTAACAAGGTTTGGCCTTAGTACTCAACATTGTGACAAATTAGAACGTTGATACCTGATGTTACAATAAAAAACTATTAGTACCTGAGAATAAAATTTGACAGAAACCACAAGGACTAACGGTGTAATTTTTTCCTTTATTTATTATATGTGATAATCATTAAATCTGGTATATAAACTTATTAGATGGTTTTAGTTACTTTGTCTAAATGTGGGAATTTACAAATATTAAAACCTATAAAATTGATATTTCTAAGAATTATCGTGTTTAATAGTTCTAGAAATATATGTATTTATAAACATGTAATGATTTGGTTATTTTGTCGAATAGTTATTTTATAATTTAAGTCACCAAATAGGAGAACCTAATTTCCTAAAATCATTTGGTTATCCTTTCGTTTAGTATTTCGTTTATTTACATTACGGTTATTGTTTAGATATAAACCGTTCGTTTTCGTGCGGTGCATTCTTGTGGAACATATCTTCACAACCAGTGAGTAGGTCTATTGCTCTCCCCATTTTATCATGAAATATTTTTCGGGTGTATCATGTGTCATGTTTTAAATGTTTCAAGTTAAATTTTCAACATGCCAACCAATGTGTCCATATGTGTTGCGTTTCTTATTTCTAGTATCTATTGTTTCTTATTTCTAGTTTCTATGGTTTCTCGTATCTATTGTTGCATATATGTGTGTCTATGCGTTTACTCACTTTGTGTCACAGGTTTCGCATGAATCCACATGGCTGACTAGGTTCCCCACGACCATGGGTTATAGCCTAGTATCGCCACTAGTATTAAACTCGCTCTTCGAGGCTTGAGACTAATGCATGCTATAGTCTTTGAGTCTCATTGTTTCTGTTGTATCTATATTGTGATTGTGGTGATATGTTGATTGATGTTGTGATTGTGGTGACCATGAGATGTTATGGATGTTTCTTCGACACATGAAATTGCATGTTAAAATATTTTTAAAGTAATTTCTTTTAAGTAAAATAAATCAAATAATAAAGGAAGGTATTTACTTTTGAAATATAGATCTATTCAACAACTTTATGTTGACCAAGAAACCCTTTTTACACATTATGAAGGTACACAAGTTGGAGTTAGAGTTGAATGCATAGACACGTATGACATGCCTTAGTAATAAATTAGACCTTTGTTCATACCTATTTCTCTTTTGTAATGTATGAATTATGTTAAATGTCTTCTGTGATTATGTATGACAAATTTAATTTGTTTACTTTAAATATCTAAACTTATAATAGTGTCATAAGCTATGGAAAATCATCATGCTCCGTACCATATCCGCTACGGTTCAGGGTGTGAAAATCGATTTTAGACCTGTTTCTCTCTCACACACTTGTGCGTGTGTTCTTGGTGTTCTAGATGAACACGATGAAGATTCATGTTTCTCCCTCTTAACGAGCAACTTTCTCTCTCTAAAACAACAATTTGTTTATCTTCTTAAAACAACAACTTTCTCTTACACACAATAAGAGATCGAATGGTTGTGATCATGGTTTTGAAATTTAGAATTTATAATTTTGAATCAAGAAGAGAGAGAATGAGAGATATGGGGTGATGATAGTTTGATGATGACAATATGTACTAGAAGAGGGAGAATGGGAGATGTTTTGATATATTTAATATTACCTTATGTACCTAGTGCATATTGTTTTTACCTAAATACCCTCCAGTATAATTCTTAACCCAAAGAATATAACTGATTTAAATCAATAAAGCCTCTTATTTCCTCAACCATTAACCATTAGGTCATGGTGATCAATGCTCACAAATAGAGTTTACTAGGTTTTCTAACTACAAATTAGTTTTCTATTTATCTTTCCCTGATTAGAAATATATTAAATATATATATATATATATATGTATGTATATATATAATTAATTTGGAGTTGTGTTTGTGCAGGGTTTCACGGGTGTGAGTAACATAGCGGTTGGATATGCCGCATGGAATCAGGTTGGGCTTCCTTTAGAGTCTTGATTAAAATTAAAATATATAACCAATATGAATTCAATAAGAGGTTTTTGATGCAACAATATATTAAATTTGCATCAAGATGGTTTCTAAATATGGTAAAATTTGGAGCACGGTCATGTACATAAAGCTAAGCTAATGAAACAATTGTAATTCTTCATATGTTCCCAACACTTCAGTAGTTCTTAGTTTTAAATTAAATATTATATATAGAGAGAGAGATGGAATCAAATAAAAATACAAGATAGATTCAAGACACTAATTAAATTAGCGGTGATCCAAATTTGCACTTAAAAAGTGAGAATATTTATTGCCTTTTTTCATCAAAATACTAGTTTGTCAATTCTTTTAAACTGAATAACCTATATATATAGGTTATTAGTTTTTTAATATAACATAAAATAAAGATTTATATCTATCTATCTATCTATTATACTAAAAGAATTCTCCTTTGCCGTCATGCTGATGTGGACATTCTCTTAAGCCAGAGAATGGAACTTTGAGTGCGGCAATTTATTTTCCTCTATTCTCCTTTCTCACATTCTCACGTCCGCTTCTTCAACAAGCCATCTCTCTCTTCCTCCTATTTCCTTTCCTTCTGTTGTACGATTCAGAAACCCTAAATCAATCTTTCAATCTATCTTCGTTCCTTTTTCTTCCTCTTCTCTAGTTGTCTTTCCCTTCTCACGCCAATCTAACCATGGATTACTTCCAGATTTGAGGGATTCACAGCCGATTCAACCAAATTTGGCGCTGATGGAGAAGAATCTTCCAAGATTGAAGCCGTATGCAGTCCATCGCTAGAAGGGGGAGTGCTCGAATGCAGTCATCGCCCCTTTTCCCCTCACGCGTTCTCTGCAAGTCATTCTAAATCCTATTTTCTTAACTATGAAACCCTAATTCCATTCCTTCATCTACGCCTCTTTTTCTCTCTGGTTCTCTCAAAGCATCTCAGAAATTTTCAAATCCTAGGTTTTTCATCTAAGTCTGATTGACGACGGGGATGTTCGTGTTCAACTGCAGACCTTCAATTCAAAAACCCTAATCATCGGTCACCTGGTTGATTCCGAAGGTTAGTAATTTCTATCTATAGATGCATTTTTTATTATATTTCTGCTATGATTCATGTTGTCTGTTTTTGTGGTTATAGTGTGTATGATGTATATGGTTATGTGATCTATTAATTTCTTTATTTCCATCGTTTAGGGTTTATAAAAAATATTTTTGTTTCTGATTTATTCATTGTTTAGGGTTTTAGAAACTTGATTTGTGTTTCTCATTTGAATAATTCGCCGGTTCGATTTGTTCATCGTTTAGGCTGAGTGATGGGGTTGTTCACAAATCAGACTTTCAATCATCATTATTTAGTGGGTTGCAGCTGCGATGGAGTCGATTTAAGGGTGGCACGGTGGTAGATTTGAGGAAAATCTAGGTCACGACAGAAGTTGAGAGCACTGATTAATGAATCGGATTAGTGATGGCTTTGTGAAAGGGAATCGAATGGCTGAAGGGTTATAAATCACGGTTTAAGTTTAACTTGATGTCTAATTTAGGTTTAGGGTTTGTGTTTGGTATTACATCAGTTTCAAGAAAATAATTGAACTTTTGTTTTTGAGGCATTTCATGGCATATTTAAGATTAATCTTTCTTTCAATAAATATATAAAATAAATTAACTATTTGTTAAATAAATGAATTGTTTCTTAATATCTTACAAGATGCAATAATCAATAATGTAGGGCTTTTCACATTTGATTTTAAAATGGAGGATGTCAGGTTTATGAGGATGGCCCAAAACACCAAGTCTAACCAATTGGTGGTCGCTGCAAGACACGTGAAGTGTTCTTGATCGAGGAACATGTATGTTTTTTAGTGGGTCCATACTACTGTGGTGCTAGAGAAGATAAGTCCTTTGGAAAAGACTTATCAAATGCACATTTACAAGGCTTGGAATTAACATTAGTGGAACCAACAGAGAAGTCATGTCCGGACAGGTTTTTCCTACTCATTATCCTTATTTATTAATAAATTTAAACATAAATATCATATCAGCAATTATTTTCAGTGGGAAAAGTTTGTCCAATTGTGGAAATTGAAGCTAGAGACCATATCTGGTGTGCTAAATACCTCCTTGAGGTGAACCATCTAAATTATCATAGTTCTTAACTATGAAGTATTCAGACATTTTATTTCAATCATAATATACAAGATTCTTTGACGCCTTGCTGACTCTTTGCGTTACAAGCTTTTTCTCCCAACCAATAAATTGTTAATCCATCATGATCTAAGTTGTCATTAACGGTTTATGAGTTTAATAGGTCTAATAAAGCAGGTAAAGCTTGATAAGAATCTATGAGTTGATGCCATGTTGAGCTGTTTTCGCCAGCTTGCTATGGTGTTCTGACGTTTGTTATGGACAATGGAGCTAAAGGGTTCGAGGTTTGTAAATATATGGTTATTTTTTATTTTCTGTGTTGTTTTTATGGCAAACTGTTACATGTGTTAACACTATTTGTTCACTACTCTCTGGTGATTGTTAGAAGAAAGCTTAGGGCCTAGCGTGCACTATGATGATTGATGGTCTAAGAAATAATTGAACTCATGCATGGTAAAATTATGGGGGGGTTATTTCGGTTTTATTGGGTTATCATGAGCCCAACTTATGGTGTTAAAAATGTCCGTTGGAATATTAATATTTGGGGCCCAGCTTTGCGTTTACATCTGCCTTCTTAAAAATGATATCGCGGTCTACAGGTCATTTCTATTCTCATCTTTATATTAGCAGTTTATCAAACCTAGAGGAATTAGGTAACGGTTGATTGGGATATTAATCATACGCCTGTTCTTTTCGTTAAGAACTCTAAATGAAAAAGTTGAGTCTTGAAATTTTACCTCATTGACCTGGTAAAACTTTTTATTTTGTTATTTGTACTGCCATTTACTTTGTTATTTAATCGATTATGCACTTCTTTATCTCAAATCAATACTGATTAAAGTTTGCATTCGCCTGCAAAATTGGTGAAGCTTTGATAATTCTGTGTAAACTGGGAAATTGAAATTTTGGTCTCCACAAATAGTGTAAAACAGTATTTAAACTATCTGAATAGGCCTATGTCTCATCCTATGATGTACACACTTGAACTCTGGTTGTTTTTAAAAATAACACATAATATAAAGTATTAGTTTATAATGGATAAGCCATGCAAATATTTTGGCATCTGTTTTAATGGTTTAATGTTGTTTCTAATTTGTTTTTTTTCCTTGCAGTAGTACTTATGGAAGCATACCTTCCCTATTGGGACATAGGTATGTAGTACAATCATCTATACATTATATTAAAACAAAACATCTTTGGCCACTTGGCATTCACTTATACCACTCATTGCCTGTAATCAAGGTCAGTTTATCTGCTATTCTTATTTTATTTTTTTCCCTCTATTTCATAGTTTAATCCTTGAACACGTGAAAACTAATGGTAAGCCGGACTTAAGACCCTCCAATTGTGTGCTAGGTTCTGATAACTTTAAAATAATCAATTATAAATACCACCCTGATGTTAATGCTTATGTTTGTTTAAATCTTTTGATCCTGAAGATATGATTATGTTTTTTTCTATGTGGAAGCATGTTCTAGAGTAAATTAGGGTTCATGGTTAATATATTATAGTTGGACGCTTTCAGTTTCATACATTTAGCCATACACAAGCGTACATATCGAGTTGATTGATGGAATTGTTGGCAAACTAATACTTTAGTGATTTAGCTTCTTCATGTGCTTATGTTTATCTGTAGTTCTATGGGGTTGCAAGATAATAAACAGAGGTTTATTTGATACAACTAAGTTGTTTATATGCCTCTGTTTTAATTTATTTACAATTGAACTTTTTCTTAATTTAAAAGATGTTTGCGATCCCTTACGGTTAATTAGTCAATTGTCACTTAATGCTCTTTTGATCTTTATATGTATTGAACACAAGTTTTTTGCATAGGGTTGTCTTTGGCTATATCTGTGGTTTGATGATAGCAACTTGGTGCAATTCGTTAGAAATATATTTGTTGCGGGTTCAGAATATAAAAACTTTTCGTTTTTATAACGTTAAGTTTCATTCAGAGTGTTCATTTAAACCTCTAGGGATCAAGTATTTACAAAACATTACTTCAAATATCATGATTAGTGTTAGACATATTCGGTTTAACGATTTCCAAGCCGGGTTATTCTGTATACATTGCTAAAAGTGTTGTTCAATGATGTAATTGTTTTGCACACATTCTTCTTCCATATGCCATCATAATATATTTATATTTGGTTTTGTCTCTAAATAAATTAAAGTCCTTTGAGAAATGAGATGGAGACTAAATTGTGATCTGGTTGTACTCGATTGACACCTTTGATTAATTTGAGATTGTGTGGCCGAAAAGTTGGATAGAGAGAGGAGTAGAGAGTTAAAAGAGATTTTTTTTTGTTTGATAGTGAAAGAAAATATTTTAGTTGAATCAAGGGTAAGATGGTAATTTAATAAAAAAAATTTAGTGATGTGGGTATATATGATATTTTAACAATCTTATAAGGGTATCTATACTACTTTATAAAGCATATAGGAAGGACTTCTTAATGTCCATAAAAATTTCCTTAAAACACTCCTAAAGCATAATGTACAAGTCTTTTAAGCACCATAAAACATCACTTTCCACTTATACCCTTTTACTCAAATAAACACAGATTGAGATCTAAGCCGTCCATTTTCAAAGAAACACATCACACGGATTGGGATCTGCACCGTCCATTCAACTTTCAAGTCCCGCTCATCAATTCCCCATACACCCCTGTCTTCTTTTCATTTTCATTTTCATTTGCAGATAGGGGGGAGAGAGAGCGTACGAGAATCAACCAGATCTCCAAAACTACACATACAGAACCCTAGATTTTCTTGATCTGGAACCCTAGCCTCCCTCCTCCACATCTCCAATACGCTATCTTCCCTTACACGCACAAAGATGATGTTGGACGACAAAGAACCGGAGATGAAGGAAGAACGACTATGAAATCGAAAACACTCAGGGTTAAACACCGATTTGAAGAAACTTTAACAGATTTGCAGGTTTGTGTGTACTTTTGTTCTCCATCTTTTTTTTAGTTTTTGTTCTTGTTTAAATTAGGTTACAGAATCTGCTATTTTTTATCTTGTGTGTACAACACTGGGTTTGAACTCTCGAAATCTTCAGTTTGAGTGGATTTGCTCAGATGTTATTCTGGGTAATGTGTTCCAACTCTGTTCAACATAACTCATACGAATCCATTGTTGTACTTCTTCATCTATTTACATTTTGGGAATTAGGGTTTCTACGAGGAGAAGAAACGTAGAATCGATGGTTGTTGGTGACATTAAGACATGATGCTGATGGAAAGGTATGTGTTCTATCAGTTTTTCATTAATACTCTTTTTAATTCAGAACTTGATTTTTTGTGATGTTTGTTTAGATCTAAGTGTGTTATTAGTGTGCGGAAGTTAGATTAACAACAGTTGTTGATCTTGTTCAGATCAAAGTTTTTTTTTTTTTTTTTTTCAGCTACATTCTTGACTACCAAATGAAGAAATGTGTAAGAAATTGAACAGTTGTGAAGTTACATGTGATGAAGCAACAACTGATGCTAGAGGCGATTATGTGCTTGAAGAGGAGTTTTATTTTTTTAGGTTAAAGTTGTTCGAACCTGGCTTTATCATCTTGAGATTAACCTAAGCCAGAGGTCTGAGTCAAGTATGAGATTCTACAGCTTTTATTGCTCGGTTATTTCCTGTGATTTTGTGTTGAATTTACATTTTTGGAATGAGTTTAATTAGTTTGGTTGATTGTTTCCTTTTAATATAGGGTTTATATATGTTGAGTTGACGTATATGCAGTCCATCTGGTACGTTTTGGTTTCAAGTCGATGTGCTTTCTAATGTGAATGTCTTGTGTGAACAGGCAGCCAATTGAAACATCACTGAATGTATCTTCATCCCTTTTTGAAGGTTAACATGAAGGTAACTTTCACTTTAGACTGGGTTTCTTAACAGAGTCATTGAGAACATTGCTGATGTGAAGTTTGTCATCACGTCTGACATGATGTTCGCCAACAAGTGAGAATTCCTCTCATTAGATCTATCATATAGAGGAAGAGGAAACTAAGAAGGTGAAAAGGAGTGTTGTTGATTCTGGGGGTTATGAGTAGTGATGCTTTTACTCCTCGGATTTTGAATCGAAATCTCCAAAGAATCAGACTAATTGGATGTTTTCTATGCTTGTTATTTACCCTTTTTTGTTATTTTCTTTGTTTAGGGTGTGCTGCTGATGATTTTACTATGGTGGTATGTACATTGCAGATTTGCATCCATATGTTAAGTGGGCTGAGGAGTATTCTGGAGTTGATCTACATGAATTTGCTAAGGTGTTTATTAATTTTAGTAAATTAGCATCCATGATTCTTCTGAATTAGCTGATATATATTCATGAATTCATTTTTGATTTTCAGATATCAATAGCATTTGTCAGAAACCTACCTTCCAGTATCGAGGAAAACTACTTGAAGTTGCTCTTTGGGCCCCTTGGGAAGGTTAGAAATACTGTCGTTTATGTTTTGTTTTTAATTTCAAGGTATAGGTTTTAAATAATTATTTATATATAGTTCGGGCTCACGTAACCGTTAATTTTTACTGTATAAACTCATAAAAAACTGTCTTAACCGTCGCGAGATTTGATCTCAGCAGTTTAAACTTATAAAACCGTCAAACTTTTGCGGTTTTTAATTAACTGCTTTTACAGTTCACGGAGGTTTTTGGCAGTTTAGCTAGATCTCCGCTCTCTTCTATCTTTCCCGCTCCAGGTTCATCTCCTATCCCTACCTACATGTGTCTTGATTTTACGATAAGACTTATTTTGATTTGAATTCGAGTGCTTGATTGTAGTTTTTAAGTTTCGAGTTCATACGTTGCAGAAAGATGCTTATGAGGAACTTAAAAAGCTAGCAGCCAAGTCAATGAGCGAGTCGGTCAATAAAGTCAAGGAAACGGTTAAAGCAGTTCAACAGGCCGAACCAGCCACCAGACCATATCTTGGTTTGATGATGCAGTCACACCATGGCTTACGAGCGTGAAGGTTGTTGTGTGCTTGTTGTTATTGAAAATCCAGTCTTGATTAAAAACATAAAACATGGAGTGCTCGATTATAGATAAAGCCTTTGAGAAAGGATGGATGGTGCCCCGACGGTCCCTCGAAAGAACTGGGTATGCATTACTTTCTTTGCGATGACTTTCTCTTATGGTTTTCTGAGGCAATTTTGTCACATCATGTGCTCTTGCTGACACATTCATTGGACTTACGCAGCTGCAAGTTCTTCATAAACCTGGCGTCCATGCAACTTCAGCTCTTGTCCTATGATGTTACAAAACAAGTGGAATTTGCTCTTCATTTTGTTAGAGAAATGGTTGTTCTGACTTCAGTTTTCTAACAGGAAAAAGGTACCGATACACTAATAATTCACATTTTCAAAAAAAGCAGGTACTATTGTTTTATTTGCTGTTGCTTTGTTAACTGTAGGGGTATTGTTAGATGATTTTTTAGTTGCTGAAGACCTGGCTGCTGCTGAAATGACATCAGGAGTGTCACATGCAGCTGCTGCAGCTGTAGCCTCTAATGCACAGGTAGGCGGGAGGCCACCTGGATGCTATGGATTTGTTGAAGACAGAACGAGGCAGTCAAATTCTGGAACAGATCCTGTTGCTCCGTCTTCTGACGGTGACATGTATACAGATCTCAGCACTGAGAATGCCATGCTCCCCGGCTCAAGGTAGTTTATCAACGAGAATTGTGTTTTATTTCAGCCTGACCAGTTTGACCCGTTACCAAACTCACTTAACCCGCGCGTTTAGACTTGTATTAGTTGAAGGACATGCATAAGTTTGATGTATAATACTTGCTATAATTTTGAATCTACTGCCAGGTGACAACCAACATTTATAACCTTATTTTTGGCGGCGAGATTACGGTTTTAAGGTTCATTGCTTGTAAACACGATTATTAGTGCGAGTGATATACCTCTAAATCCCCATTTTATTTGCAAAATTTGACTGGCTTGTGTGCTTTGATGGACGTAAAGTGCTTATTTTGCGCTGGGCTGCGCTTTTGATTACTATGAAATCTTGAATCGATTTACAGTTGCACAAAAGGGTTTGACACTTTGACCCATGCGCTTGGTTACCATGAAATGGAATAAAATTTGCTATTTATTTATTTTGTGTTCAATTTATAGTTGCATCTATGAAAATAAAATGTAAATAATGATGATGATGATCTTTTTGTGTTGCAGAACCTGTTAAGAAAATAACCAAATCAGAGGTGTGGACGCATTCTGAACCGCTAACTGGGGAGCAGCTTAAGTGGATGCGTGATGAGTTTTGGGATACTACTCTGCATTTTGGTGGCCGAAAATATTAAGTGGCAGAATTTGTTTTGTATCTTAATATTGTGGTATCATTCGTCTGGTGGTTGATTGGTTGTTGGAAGTTGAAAAGGATATAATTTCTTTTTTCCTGTGTCTAATAAAAGTGAAAGATGTTAATTAGAGTTGATAAGATATGCGGGTGTATGTAGTTGGTCAAAACATGTTCGGTTTGAAATGGGTCAATTTAGTGTTGTTGGTTGAAACTCAAATTTGGCCTAGCAAGACTTGATGTTTTTGGATAGACGAGGTCTTCCACCCATAAAATACCCTCTTTTCACCACATTTTTTATTAACTTTCTTCACTTTTCACCTACATTCTCTACTTTTCACCTCTATTTTTATTGACTTTCTCTACTCTTTCTTTTCATTAGTAAATCATGAATCCCTTCCGACCCCATTCGGTGTGCCGTCGAGACCCGGTAACCCCAATACATATCGGCCGAACACCACGCAACGGCAACCGAACTTCAACCTTCAAGACATGGATCTGAATGTATTTGCATACGCGCAAATACTAGCATGGACGGTTCGCAACGGTTCTTTCAAGTTCCGAAAATCTTTCCAACCATGGGCGGTTCGCAACCGTTTCCTCAAGATACCGATCCGGAGATAGAAACGGTAATGGAGACAACCTGAGCCCGTTGTCGAGGGATCCAAATGTGGGAAAAGGTCTCACAAAAAGAAAGATCCAACCGCTCCTCTTCGAAAAGGAAACTATCTAGCATGGACGAAAGACGAGTAATACGCGTTGGCACGTGCGTGGCTAGATATATTGGAGGACCCCGATGTGGGTAAGCGTTTTAAAAAGTTATTTTTTTACATAATTCGGCCCATGTATTTTTTTAATATACATTATAATTTTTGTATTTTTTTCGTAGAAAACTATCAAACGTCACCGGTATTTTGGCAAAAAATTCGTGACACGTTCTTTAAAGCAATGGAGAAAGATGAATATCGAGATAAAGATTCTATTTGGAGCAAATGGACCAATATCAACTCTAAATGTCATTAGTTTCAACAGGTCTTCCAACGTACTCGGGACAACTGAGGAAGCGGCGAAAATGATGGAAATATTTTAATTAGAGCGTTGGAAGAATAGAATGCTACGAAACGCAGTTTCACGTATTTGAGATGTTGGGAGCTTTTACGAGAAAGTACCAAATGGTCAAACGTACCGACGATGACGTCTAGCGGTAGACATAAATCAAAGCGGTCCAACTGAACTGAACCTCTTTAAATCCCCATGACCGGTTTTGAAGTACCTTAACCGAAAATTTAGATTTTAGTTATGACCCAACTGAACTGAACCTTCTCACGCACCCCCTTAGAATTACTAACAAGTGTTGTGTTTTCTGTTGCATTGCGAATTTGGTTTTGGTTATGGCTCAAAACCGCCCCGTACATAGCCCTAAACTCACAAACCAAAGCGATATGTTTCCCGCCGCATCGCGCGGGTAAACGGCTAGTGTATATATATATATATATGTGATATTTTTAGTTTTGCACGGGTATATATGATATTTTCAATATTTGTAAGGGTATATATGAAATTGCGCCTAAATTTAAAATCTAAGATATAGATTAGTAACATAAAATAAATAAATTACAGATATAGTTGTTGACATACAATTATTACTTATACTTTGGTAAAGAAGTATTGGGTTGCTGCAGCTATTGGTGGTTCTGCAATGTAGCTTCTTAAGAAGAATGAGTAGGTCATTTATATATTTCTACTATTAAGGTAATCTCAACACATTTACTTATAAATGGGTTGATTCAAATTATGTTTATCTTTGATGAGTCAAAGTGGTAAAAAGGTAAAGCAAAATATTAGTTTTGAAGGAAACGGGTCAAATGAGTGAACCATTTTAAAAGTTGACAGGCTATTTTGATGCATATCACCTCTTGATCATGTTATTAAAACAATTAAATTATATTCAAGTGATATAGTTTTTTGATTTACTGGAAACGCTTTTTTCTATAAAAAAAGAGTCTCGACGAAAAGTTTTTCGGGTAGACCCAACCCGACGCGTTCCAACCCGGAGATAGGTATTTATATTATCCCCTTTTGTTCGAGGCTTTGTAATATTCTCTGTTTTCAAGGTCTTTAAGAGAGAAACTATTATCTTCATATGTAGGATTCATACGTTCACACCCACACACTAATTTTCGCGTTGGTTTTATTAGTTTTCTAAGACACATACACACTAATTTTTTGCATTGGTTTTATCGGTTTTCTAGGGTATGAAATTAGGGAAACTCATGACAGAAATGATGGCAATGGTTGGGGTTGAAAAGGAGGACTTTGAGTTAACTTAAATGTTTAAGAAGCCATCTTGAACTAATACAAGAAGACTCGCGATTATACTAATATTGAAGTAGTGAATGGTCACATTGTAAGTATGAGCCTAAATTATATTTCTTGCCTGATAAAGATTCGTAACATCTAGAAATATAAAATAAAACAATTGCCAAATCAAACCCTGTAAAGTAACTACTAGGTTTGGATTTAGAAGATTTGTAACACTTGTGTTGTTTTCTTTGTTTTGTATTATACTAGGATGAAGCTCACCAAGTATTATTATATTAATTTGTAGGAAGTATACACCATGAGGCTGTGTTGTGGATCAAGCTTGGGGCATGAAAGGAGTGCCACATCGACGGCAAAGTAAGTTACTTTTCAATGTAACTTTTCTATCGTTTAGCTTTTTGGCATCTGAATAAGGTTGGTTGGGTCTAACAAAAAAAGAAGGAAACTGGCCATAGTCATTTGCCACTGGATTAAGGTTGTATGCACCTTTCTTACCATGATACAATAAGCAATATAATCTTCCCCAAAATAGTTATATTTCTCTGTTAAGTTGTTAATATATAGTTTTTTAAGGTGAAAAAGTTACTGATGCATATTAATTTGATGTCTTTATAACAATACTACATGCTGAACTACTTAATTTGATGTTTGGTACGCGGGTTGTAGGAGGAGCCGGTTGACCATCTCTTCGTGTCTTGCCACTTTACCTCAAGGTGTTTGTGATTTGGTTGCAAGCTGGTGTCGTCTACTTGGGCTGTATATGTTTGAAAGCAAAGATTTGGTCGGATATCATTGCCATGCGAGTGGGTCGATGAAATGAAAAAAAATGGTGTACACTATAATGCAGACTGGAATGTGGAGTATATGGCGTTGTCGAAACAACTTAGCATTCAACCAGAAGAATCCGAATATGGTGAGTGTTGTAGAGGAGCTAAAAAGGTTGGGGTACCTTTGGATAAAAAAAAACGATCAAAGGCGCAGGCTTTGACATGGGAAAAATGGAGCATGTTTGATTTAAATTATTATGACTTTGGTTATCTGTTCACAATGTTTGTATCTGGGGTGAGGGATAATATGTTGTCCCAAATTTTATTCAATTAAATTTTAAGTCATTTGTGTGGCTTTTCTCATGAGGGGAGTTCCACACTATCGCCCACTAATTTTGATGGTTTTATGACCCCGTATTACTTGATATATGCATATAGCATATTACTTTTATGTATCTCATTATTTTCTTTGGTTGAATTTGGTCTTTTAGTTTCTTTTATATTTGTATATGTTTCTATTTAGTAGAATAGTGGTTCATATGTACTTATCGATCATCACCTCTTTGTTTCTATATGTATAACTTCTTATCTACCATAGTTGCCTATTGTTGTTTTTGGACTTGCAATTAATACTTCTGCTGCCTTTGCTATCAGGATGAGATCTGGAAATCCATTTTTAACTAGGGATGAGTTTAGTTTTAACTGGTATCAAAAATCTTAAAAAATGGGTACTGGTATCGAAAATAGCCGATATCGTACCGGAACATTACCAAAAACGTCAAAAGTCGGTACCAAAAATATTTCGGTTAAAAAAATTTTAAACCAAAACCCGACACCATTTGATCATCCCTATTTCTTTGTTCTACTTTTACCACCATGTATTAAATAATAATTTTTAATTACTAGGTAGTGTGTTTGCATACCTATTTTACAAAACAAAAACTATAAACTTTTATGGTTTGAGAAATGTGTCGAAATAGGTATTGGCTTTTTAAAATAGTTTACTCTGTAATGCATTAGTTCTTACATATTAAAAAATTGATAAATCCGATATGTATTTATTTTTTTAATTTATTTCATTTAAATTTTTATCAAATCAAGACTTGTGTTTTGGTCAAAAATCAGTTTAAGGATAATGTATCCAAATTTGTCGTTAAAAAAACGAGAGGGCTCAGGTTCGAATCTAATCCCAACAGGTTTTGTCGTAGTGGGCCTTCTGGCGGCCTTTTGATAGTGGGCTTGGGCTACTCATTTATCTATAATTTTTTTTATTTCAGTATCATTTTTATACGTTTATATTGAAAAGTTTTTTCATTACAAAGTTCATCTCAATTCCAATAGATATTATATGTTTGTGTTATTATTTCTGTATCATTTTTATACGTTTATATTAAAAAGTTTTTTCATTACAAAGTTTATCTCAATGTCAGTAGATACCTCGAATAAACTTGATCCCTTCTGATAAAAATATTCCTTTTGCTTTTCAAAGGAGGCAATTTCCACTGGCCGTATGTTTCGCAATAACGATCAACAAAAGTCAAGGTCAGTAGCTTTCAAGTGTTGGTTTGTACCTCAAACAACCGATCTTCTCCCATGGTCAATTGTATGTTGCCTTATCAAGGGTGAAAACAAGAAATGGGGTCAAAATACTCATACTTGACAACAACGGAAAAGCTACAGATAAAACAACTAATGTGATGTATAAAGAGATTTTCAACGAATTATGATATCTGCATATTGATGGTTAATAAAAAGATTTACATGATCCGTTTCAAGACGTGTATATATTCATACATTTTATGTAAACAACGATTATGAAGCGATATTATCTTTAATAAACTCGTGTAATACATGGGTCCTTAGGCTAGTTCTCTTTATATATAGGTATAGTATTGTTATATCTTTATAAATATTTTTTAATGTGGTTATATGTGATTATATCATTACACATGATATAGATACTTATCTAATGAACTTATATGGTGTAGATGTGTGTCGCCTAGGTTTGAAATGTTATAATGCAATGATATCATTTTACATGATATAGATACTTGTCTTTTGAACTTATATGGTGCAGATGTGTGTCGCCTAGGGTTGAAATTTTTTCTAATTACTAAGTCTAATGAACTTATATGGTACAGATGTGTGTCGACTAGGGTTGAAATGTTTTCTAATTACCAAGTTTGATTAGAGTTTACAATTTGTGCATATACATTGTCATTTAATTCATATATATATATATATATATAGGAGAAGAATCTATTAGGAACCACCCTTTATTGGGAGAACCGCGAGAACCAATGTGAACACAGCCAAAAATACCTAAAAATAGCTAAAAAACACCAAAAAAAAATCTTTTTACTATTTTTTTGGACAAATCGCTATATTTCGTCAATAATAAAAAAATTTCAAAAAAAAAAAATTGAGTAACAGTTATCCATGCACATATGCATATGTATCATTTCTTTGACAAATTTCGTAATTCATTACAAATATCAGACAATTGCACTTTCATTTACACTACCATTCATAATACACTACTTTTTACATTAACAATATTAGAAATGCACATGTGCATCTATATGTATGAACTTGTTATAACATTAACACTAGAAATGCACATGTGCATCTATATATATGAACATGTTATAACGTGTTTTGGTACACCACTTTGAATACACATTCCCTCATGTGCATCTATATATATGAACATGTTATAACGTGTTTTGATACACCACTTTGAATACACATTCCCTTTATCTATCATACCATTCATAATACACTACCATTACCTGCTACCATCCATAATACAATACCATTGCTTTTCACCATCCATAATACAATACTATTACCAATATTTCACTTTATTATATGTACATCAACACCCTTTATACCATCCAAACAACATATTACATCATAAAGTGACAGATATAATCAAACCATCAACCACTAGATATAACTAACCAAAACACATGTATATGGGCCTACTTCATCATTTAAAATCACAAACTTTTTGTACCAAAACACCTTATTTCATGTTGATACATATAGATGCACATGTGCATTTCTAATATTGGTAATGTAAAAAGTAGTGTATTACATATGGTAGTGTAAATAAAAATGCATTTTTCTACTACTGATAATATATTACGAAATTTATCCAAGAAATGATACAGATGCACATGTGCATCCATAACTGTTACTCAAAAAAAAAGTTTTTTTTGTAACGAAATATAGCGATTTTTATTAGAAAAATATTTAAAAAATTGTATGGGTTTTTTGGATTTTTTAGGTATTTTTTGTGTTCACATTGGTCCTCGCGGTTCTCACAATAAGGGTGGTTCTCAAATGAACCTTACCCTATATATATATATTTATATATATATATACTAGCCGTTTATTCGCGCGATGCGGCGGGAAACATATCACTTAGGTTGGTGAGTTTAGGGCTGTGTACGTGACGGGTCAGTTTTGAGCCATAACCAAAACCAAGGATAGCACCCCCACGCCCTCTATTCCTTTGGCGGAGGCCAAGGATAGCGCCCCCATTGGCGAAGGCGGGGTGGTGTAAGGGCATCAAAGGGTCATGCATAGTAATGTTATGGCCACGAGATCTATGGACGTAGTTTTTAAAAGACTTAGTTTTGCTATTCAAAAAGGGGTAGTGTCGCAACTTGTTGCCCGTTTGCCATCTATCTCGATGTAAATTCATAACACAATTAATTAAACTTATTCTAAGCGTAAAAATTAAAACTAATATGATAAAACATCGTATATATTTACTTTACAATACACAACATGCATCTTTATGTATTTATTTCCAGTTTTACCTTCTCTATGATTATAATATTAAAAAGGTTGGCAAGCTGGGATGTTGGTATATCAAAGTAAGACCACAATATTTGCCACAGTTTCAAAACTTCAGAAAAACATGCTTCTGATCTAAAGTCTAATAAAATTAGCAATTGCACAACCAACACCATAACAAGAGCTAAAACATGAAATTCTAAAAACATAACAGCCATTTTGGCAACTAAATCACTCGGGTGCTGACCCAGGGGCTAACCTAAGCATCCCTATCTGGTTTGCCTTTCGAGTAGTCGTGTGGATCAGTTCCCCAACTTCAAACAACACACTCCAATGGAGTATCATATTATAGATTTCCATATATATAAACTTAGTACATGTACTTATTACCTTCTCTATAGTCATATGTGAATATGTATTTGCAGGTAATTAGTGAACAAATAACTTATTTTTGAGCATGTATATTGGATATGGAAGCTATCACCCTTTATTATGTGGATGTTTATGCAATTAGGTGGTCATGATACAGTTACTTAATTAAGTAATCGTTTTGATTTAGTTTGGTATATGTGGTCTGAATATGATATGTAAGTTATTAATCATATTTTCAGTTGTTATAGTCATTAAAATAATAAATTATATAAACATCAAAGTAAAAAATTGCACATTTGTCCCAACGGGTACTTTTATAAAATTAACGGGTATACCCGATACCCGGGGGTATGCCCGATACCCGACGGGTAACAGGCCGGGTATGGTACAAAGAATCACAACCGGGTACGGGCCTGGGATTACCAATACCCGGCCCAAGCCTGGCCCATTGCCATTCCTACACTCCATCTCTCATCACTCAAAACCCCATCTCAAACACATTTAAAAACCACACCAGTCCCCTAACCTCTACCATAAACGACTTCAAACGATCCCAAAAAGTCTGCAAAACAACAAAAATTACTTTCCTCGTCATCATAACTCCACCATGTTGTTGAACATCACCACAGGCTTCAGATACAGTTTTACAATCCAGAACTGAACTTTATCTTGTCACGGTTTTATTGAACAAGAGTAAACTGCCATTTTGGTCCCTGTGGTTTGGCCATTTTTGCCATTTTAGTCCAAATCTCAAACTTTTTACATCTGGGTCCCTGTGGTTTTACTTTTATTGCCATTTTAGTCCAAAATCCAAAAACTCTTATTTTTTACTGTTCCAACATCCCTATTTTGTCTTTTTGTGCAGGGGTATTTTGGTCATTTTAATTATTATACAATTATTATAACATATTAAACTGTTATATATATAACAGGCTTCATCATCTTCATCATCATCTGCAGACTACTTCAATTACTCCAGGGACCAAACCACAGGCACCAAAACCACAGGGACCAACCACCAGCGTCATCATCCTCATCACCGGCGTCATCATCTTCATCATGTGGCTCGTTCTCCGTCCCCAAATCGCCGGATGCCACCACCTCTCTCTCTCTCTTTCATCTCTCTCTCATCTGCAGATGACCGCCATCACCGCCACACCGCCACCGCCTACCTTTCACAAACCCTAGAACGAGTTTAGAGAGAGAAAGAGAGGGTAAAAGCTAGGGTTTTAGGTTTTAGAGAGAGAAAGAGGGGGGAAAGAACGGGGGTCGTTGTGCTCTGAAGAGAGGAGAGAGATGGGAGGCGAAGAGTGGTGGTTGTTCCGGTGGGAGGTGTAAAGAGGTGGTAAAAAATCAGTTAGATCAGAAACAAAGAATAGATCTGAAATTGGAACAGATCTGAAATATGAACAATCGGAAGAACAAATGCAGAAAAGGAGATCAGAAGCGAGGAGGATCAAGAACGGATCAGAAAAGTTACCGGAAAACAGATCAGAGCACAATCGCCGGTCAATCTTAATGTTTTTGCTTATAAAACCCTTATCACGTCTTCCCCAAAATCACATACTTCCATTGTTCTACCAATCTCGAGCTTTCAAATCTCCATCCAGTTCTTCAGGTTTATCGTCTTCAATTTCGTTTCCACATTGTTTTGTATTTTCTCTAATATCTCTTATGATGATTCAAAATTAATAACTTTCGTTCTTCTAATGTTAACCGTGATGAATGTCGGCGATGAAGCGTCTCTGGTCTTGGCAAGATTGCAGATGTCAGCGATGATTTTTGGGGGGAAGATGATTGGAGATAATCTCTGGTAATTGGGGGTTGAAGATGATGTAATTTAGTTTTATAATTAACAAAAGATTAAATGAAAAGCACTTGGACAAAAATACCCCTGCACAAAAAGACAAAATAGGGATGTTAGAACAGTAAAAAATAAGAGTTTTTGGATTTTGGACTAAAATGGCAATAAAAGTGAAACCACAGGGACCCAGATGTAAAAAAATTTTGAGATTTGGACTAAAATGGCAAAAATGGCCAAACCACAGGGACCAATATGGCAGTTTACTCATTGAACAAAGATTACTTTCCTCGTCATCATAACCCCCTCTCTATCTCTGGCTTCTGAGGCCTAAGATGTGATAAACAAAAGTTGTTTTAACATCCTACGTTAAGATGCACGTAACCATTAAGATAAAAAACAGAAAGATGAAGAAAAATTACCTATTTTTTTCCAGTTCCAACCATTGAACTGCTGAACACCTTAAATAATATTTCATCCTACAAGTGAAGAACCAATGCAACAACTAATAAAAATTCCCTTCTAACATATACAATGGTCTATCGGGAGACAATACATTACACATAAAGAGGTAAAGAAAGTGAAATTACGGTGCAAGATATGTAATAACACATACCTCTTCTGCAGACCACTACCCCTATGTCGAACGCCTTGTAGGCCCACCTGTCCTATAAACAGAAGCATACTTTAGCGAGACCCTCAGCTGCTAGCATGCCAGAAAAGGAAACATACAAATGAACATCCTGCAATTTTTATATACGTAATTAAGAGAAAATGATAGTGGAGAATGTGTAGACAAATATAGTGATATTAATTGAAAACGCACTAAAGTAACACTTAAGTAAGCTAACCACTTTTTTGATGTCATACCGATTTAGATAAAAATCCTTCAATAGTTTTATGTCTGTCTGTAATTATAAAAATCAAACCCGGTCCGACAATACGCGGCGGCTGCACTCACTGTGGCTGCGCTCGTTTAAATTCTCAACGTACACTCCGGTTATATTATCCTCTCGTAGATGAAGATTTCTTTGAGATTGATTCCGCAAGTCAGTGATTTGTTCGTTATAGATCTGTATATAATATGTTTTGGTATCAATAAAACCGTGACAAGATAAAGTTCAGTTCTGGATGGTAAAACTGTAAAAGATCATGTTACCTGGAGAAATGAACATCGGCACTGATATGTAGTTGTTTGTCAGCATGTGTATTTTGTTCCTAAAAGATATAAACAAACCACAACTAATTCAGAGACACACTTATGTTACAAATTCACATATGATAATACAAGAAATATGACATAAAGACACCTCATTTATGTGAGAAAATAATCGTCCGAAAACACGGGACGTCAATCCTTGTTCATTACTATACGCATTCTCTTCTAACAACGTATTGGTCGGTCCCCATATCGTGTAGTACTTCCCGCTCCCAGTCTAGTAAAATAAATTATAAGTATTAAATTAACAAAAATGATATAATAAATGGTGAAAAATGTGCATTTATGAATTATACCTGCCCATATGCAAACATTGAGGTGTTGAATCCAGCAAGACAGTTTTCAACAAGAGGGACACCCACAACTCAAGCTCGAATATATCAATATGTGATATCACTCGAGATGTCTTGCGAGAAAATCCTGCAAAAGAATCATCAAAAAAATAACAAATGTATGATAATAAATTTCTTCAAGACCCACCATGTCTGTGAATGATTATAGCGACATGTGGCACCATACTTGTAGCTGAATCATTATATAGACTGTCGATTTATATAAGGATTCCTTACACATTGGACCAAACTTGCATGCTTGAGTGCTCAAGAAATACAACATCAAATACAATATAAGTGATCGACTATTTTTGGCACTAAACCTCTCGACCTCAAACTTACTAAATCATTGAGCATTGCTGAGATTAAAAACCTTGAAAATAAAGATAATTTGTTTTAATACATTGATTTAATAACATGATTTTATTGGTATATGAGTATGTAGGTTCGTTACACTTGTTAAATCAATCAGTGGATCTTCCATTGACCTAGAAAGCTTGCCTTTGAACTCATGCATAACTTTCTTTAACCTCCTCAAGAACACATGCCAGTATACCAACCTGTAATCACAAAATATGACAACAAAATTTTAAACTAAATTACAGTCTAGAGCCACTATTGCAAAATGATACTTGATAGTTATACCTTCTTCACACTATCCATCGAATCGTCTCATAAACTTTCTAATGCAGTCTCAAGCCATCACTGCAAATCTTTGTCCTCTATCAAATTCAGTTTTATGTACTGTTTTTTAATTTATCCAGATGCAAGCTACATACAATAGGGTTACCAAATGCAGTGAGGAAATGCTACACATAAATAAAATAGGGTGACATTTAGCAACCAGTAAGAAACACTACTTGCATCAGTTTATCACACAATTGCCCTCTTATGGCAGATCCAACACTACCCTCAAAACGTTGCTATTACATGGACAAACAACTGTAAGAAGTTAATACAAATAGAATTATGTTTAAGAATCATCCTCACACCTTTCTCATCATCAATCAAACCCTCAAAACCTTAGATCTGTAACATTATACATTTAACGAATCTGTGTAAACCATATTTTTCGAAAAATTGAAATTTTTGGATCCATAAATAGAAACAAAAAAATCAAATAAAAACGAAACAAAATTATCACCTGGCACTTGGAACAAGACATGGGATTTCAACTTGAAATTCAACAGGAAGCCTACATATTGTACAAACAAAAAATTGTAATATTAGTTGAAAGTTAGTCTATTTGACTTTTCAATAGAACACAACCCTTGTCCTTTTTTAACTCATGGAATAGCAAGCAGACAAACTCAAATGCTAGTGAGCTTCAGATATATTTAATCAGTTTCTAGCAGAATTATGACATAATAGTTTTTTTGTAAGTTTAATACTTACAATTCAGATGATATTAGAGAATATCCACACCGATAAACCGAAATGGGCAGCAACAGCTGAGTTGTAGAAAAGACAACTATTCTTTTACAAAGTCAAAACCAGTAGGGCTGTAGAGAAGAGAAACCACTCCACATTAACAAAAAACGATTTCCTCTCATCATGTACAGGCTCTTCTTTACCTGCAAAACATTTGTAATCGTCTATCAACAACTTATAATATACCAAATTATTTTCTTGATAATTCTAACCCTTTTGCCCATTTGACATGTTTAGAATTCAAAGTAACTCAAATTGACCCATGGATTTAAATTCACTTACAGGCGCATTGAAACTTATATCGACACCAGCATTATACAACAGTTCTTCCATGGCTACCCTCATGCATCCGACTTTTTTCTATAGCGTTTTTTCCTGTGTTTTATCTTTTTTCTGCTAGGTGATGAAATAAATCTCCTGTAATCGAGCATCAAAGATTCCATCAGTGTAGAATTGAAACAATTAAAGAAATATTAATTTTGTTATTTACAATTTTAGTGATAATTCCACTGACAAAGCACAAATTTGCCCTAATTTGTGCATACCTGGTGAGACCTAACGTCGAAGCGAGCAACAGCGCCGGTCGCCGGAGTATCAGCGGCGGAAATTTCAAGCAGGTCAACAGATATGGGTGGAAGTGTGCGGATTACTCTAGATGGATCTGGATTTTGTCTCTGAGAAGTATAAATTGTTGAGTGGATTACTCTAGATAGATCTGGATTTTGTCTCTAAGAAGTATTAATGGTTTCTTGAGAGAAAATGGGTGGCCAGATTTGATTTCTGAATTCAAAATTTGAAATTGCATAGAGAAAGGAATATTTAGGGATAGGTTTTTGGAAGCTTTTGGTGTCTTGGAGCAGAGGGAGTTCAAAATTTAAATAAACAAGATCTGGCCGCCCAAAATTTTGTTTGTTCGCTCAAAATTTTGTTGCTTTATCAGATTCAACATTTGTGCTTTAGTTGATTGTACAATATACTTTAAAGGCTTGTAAAGTGGCAAATGACCATTTCTACCATTCCTATATGCTTATTAATATAGTATAGATATAGATATGGGAGGATTTAAATGAGAACATTCATTTTTTGTGAGAAACATGAGAACAAATCTCAACCATACATATATATCCCTTGTGTTTTAAATACAAAGGTAAAATGGTAATTATATAATCCCATTTTCCATTTAACCTAAACATCATCAGATTCCAAATAAAGAAATCACGTTATCATCAAAATCAAAATAATGAAATCACGCAGGTCTAATACCTTCAATAATTTTAGGGCTTATAAAATCTAATTGAGGGGGCTAATCGATCTGGGTTTGTGGACTAGTTCTTGAATCGTGTAAGCCAGGTATCCATTGAAATCTATTTTGAAGTTTGTGTTTAAATCGCCTATTGTTCGTTAGTTTTCTGCAATTGGCCTTGTCAATTTGTTGTTTAACTCTTGAATTTTACCTAATTGTTGTTTTGTTTTCTCAATTTTAGGTGATTTGCTGGATATGGCTTTTAATATTAGGTGGTTTTGTAGTGATAACCAATTTTAAGTCACACTCATCGTTTATTCATCATCATGATTGTAGATTTAATGATTTTAGGTGGCTATGTGATGTATTTTATATGACATATATTGAAATCTTGACAATTGGCACTTAGTTATTAATTAGATGATGATGATGAGGGACTAGTTTTTGATTAATTATTTCTTCTTTTCCATTCAATGTCTTGATTTGTTGAATATAAGGAAAAATTATATGCATGGAAAGGAATAACTGTGTCCTTTCTCAGTGCACATAATCTGTTTGTTAAAATGCAAAAAGCATTATATAAATTCAATATCCTATAAGCTAAAACAACTTTTAAACTAATTTATGTTTTTGTAGGTGATAGTTTGCATCAAACCTTTTTTATTTTAACTAAAGTTCATTTATTCTTATGTAATAGGTCTTACAAATGTGTTTGTGCATTGCCACTAGCCGATGGCGAAAACCATATCGGTATTGGTGGGGTCTGAAAAAGCATCACTGGTGAACCAGAGCTATGATTGTTAATAGACACGAGTCATGTTTAAAGAATTTTAACATATGCTACTATTGTAAAAGACTATTTCAATGTTGGAAGATATGAGGACATGTATGCATGCGTACGTACGTGATATTGAAGTGAAAAAGTTGCCTGCAAGGCTGCATCGGATAAATGAGAATGTTGTTGGTGCTGCAAGGATTATTATGTGTCTATTCATATTTATGTATGTGTAACGGTTGATTGTACATATGTGTAAGTGTATGTTTTACAAATATGTGAATGGTTCATGTATTCTTATGATGTTAACCTTCATTTTCATGGGTTGTTTATACAATGAATTTCGTTACATTTGAGATAGAAATATGCATTTAATAAACAAATATGGTTCATATTTCACTGTCACGTATCTTTGCTTGTTTAAAGTATCTATTGTTGAATTACACATGTGTAAATAGTTTGCTATCACAAATTTGTGTCAGTTTTACATGTGTGTAACTGTTGTACACTTGTGTAAATTGTTTATTATTACATATCTATGTATGTATAACATATATACAGCTGAATTACGCATGTGTAAACTAGGGGTGTGCACGGTTAGCTTCGGTTCAGTTATTAGCATTATCCATAACCATAATCGAAGTCATCAAGTTATTCGGTTAATTTGTCGGTTTTCGGTTCGGTTAATAACCAAACCAAGCATTCGCTAAAATTTTAGTTTAGAAATATATGTAATGGAGGTATAAATACATGAAATAGATATATAAATACATGAAATGGGTGTATAAATAAATAAAAGAGTAAATTACAAAAATCGTCCATTATGTTGACACCATATTGCAAACTATGTCCTTTATCTTCGAAACGTACTCGATGTTTGCGAATCCTAACAGGTTATTATAGCAACCCGATTTTTTTTCGGATCGTTACTTGTCACCGTTATTTCATTCGTAACTACTTGTATTCCTAAGATTTTGATTATCGCAATGGGTTAAACTATGTTTTAAACGCATTTTAAACACATGATTACAACGCTTATTCAAAACGCAGTTATTGCGTTTAAACGCTGTTTACGACGCTTACTACTTAAATGCATTTTATTGCATGATATATCGCTTAAACGCCATCACAACGCAACTCAACGCAAACTCAAAACGCGGATTTGTCTTTTATTTACTTGTGTGAAATATGTGTGTTTACCTGGTTACTTGATTTCTTGTGTGTGCTTATTATGTGGATTGTTATTCGCAAACGCAAAAGCTAAGCTTATACGCTCAAACGCTTACTCGCAACTCGATTAAACGCAACACAACATTTAACAAATGAAACGAAGTTGAAAACTAACTCGCGCAGACACAACCGATCGAATGGCGTACCGTTCGAATGGGCATCCGACCGGATGACCATCTGCTCGGATGACCATCCGACCGACCCAACTCTCACGCACCAACTTAACCACTTGCCCTCCTCTATAAATACCGCCATATACCTCCCTTCCACTGATTTGACACCTTCATCCGACCACACGCACTCAAGTCACTCTCAGTCACTTTTGATCATGATTCAAGGCTATTACTTAAGTATTTCTGCTCAAATCTTGTACAATCTTCATCACCAAACACATCTACATCATCTTCTCCATCAAAATCACACACAAACACTTAACTTTTTCCCTAAAACCACTGATTTGAACCTCTTGAAGGTGTTCTTCACTCATTTTGCTTATGAAAACTGTTGTAAAGCACCATCTCATCGAGATTTGTTAGGCCCTAAAGTGTGAGACTGACGCATCAAATTAATACAACAGTCATGGTTACGAACTGGGCTTTACTGGGTTAGTTTATATTAGGTTTTGGACCTTTATAGGTCACTTGGGCCAAGCTTTAGGCCATGTGGGCCAAGCAGGCCCAAGGGGAGCCCATGTAGGGAAGTGGGCTTGAGTTAGTATATAAACAAGTTATTAACTTGTTTTAGGGTTTGAACCTTTGGAACTTCATTGTTACAACTTCTAGAGAGTTAGAGAGAGAGGCGATTTGGTGTGAGCACTTGTACTAGACGGTTTTGCTTTTCAAGTAATAGAATCGTGTGCAAGTGTTTGAAAGTGATTCGGTATCGTTCTTCGTGTTTCATATTTTTTGTTTATTCTTGAATCACATTAAGTTTGGATTCCGCACAAACTTGGTGTTGTTTGATATCATTGAAAGATCCGTTCTAAGGGATTTACAAGTGGTATCAGAGCTACAATGAGGTCGGAAAAGATGGAGGATGATGAAAACGAAGGTGATGAACAGATGATGAATTGCAGGCTGAGTGGTTATACATGGTGATGCAGCAATGGAGATGGTAATGTCCGATGATGAACAATGAGATGATTGCGAGTCGGAACAGAGGTTGCGACTCGAGACTGCTCGGGAAGAAGATGACTCGAGACCAGTGCGGTTGGGACTCGTAATCGGAAGACTCGAAACAAGGAAATTATAGGAGTCGAAACCGTTGAGATATGACTCGAGACCTATTGTTTTGAAGTTGAGTCGAGACAGTGATGATGATGAGTCGAGACTGTGATGATGATGACGAGTCGAGACCGGCGATGAAGATGAGTCGAGACGGGGATGATGATGGTTGCGACTCCAGAAAATACAACTCGAAACCTTGGTTGCAGATGATGTGAGTCGAGACCTTTAAAGTTGATGAGTCGAGACTTTGTCGAGTCGAAACCATGGAAAGTGACTCGAAACCACCAAAAGATGTCAATTTACTCGAAGCCGTGAAAAGAAGATTGCGACTCAGCCAAAAATAGGGACTTGAAACCGTTACTTGACTCGAGACCTTGCAATTTTTCAACACCCTTTATTTGGAAAATATTTAGGAAACAATATTTAACAAATTTCCTCTTTTCTTGCAAACAGATTTATCAAATCTTTTAAAATTTTCAAAAATGTAGAGTTGTTTTACGAATAATTTCAAATCTTCTTGAAAACACGAAAATTGATAAAATCCTTTAACACCTTTCAAAAGATTAAACAACCAAAATATAGCAATTTTATAAGAATCTTGATGAATACGACGAAGAACGCGAAGAACACCGAACCAAAAATAACGAAAAAAAACTTGAATCTTTGATATCACAACGAGCCTAGAAACAGGTTCTAATGGCTCTGATACCAAGGAACATATAGATAGATATAGAGTTTAGGAGGAGAAAACTCGGAAAAATACAAAAAGAGTTTGCTGTATATATGCATTGTTTTAGGGGGAGAAAATGAGAAAATACAAAAACATTTGAAAAATGAAAAAGCCAAAAAGAGAGTTTGCATGATATGGGAAGTGAAATAAATGTTCGTGTTAAAGAGTTTGCATCCAAATACATGCTGACCTAGCTGTACGTTGTCGCGCTATAGAAAAAATTGTGTCAGCTCTGGTCATCTTCTCTGACTTCCTATCATACACCGAACACCCTCCATCATCTACTTTCCCAACAATTTTCATCACCACCACATTCACTGTACACCTTCTCCGGCAACCATCGTACTCCACGTTCACCATTTCCGTTCCATCATCTTCATTATCACTTGTCTGACGTGCAACCTCAATCAACATCCAGAGGTGTTGAAGACGACGATGATAGTGAAGAAGAAGACAGTCGTGTGGTGTTATTTTGAAGTTTAGGTTTTAGATTATAATAATATAATAATTATTAATCATAACGTCATCATTACCTTATCATTAATTATAATATAATAAATAATAATAATAACTATTACTATATTATTAAAAAAGGGGGTTTTATTTTATTTAAAAAAAAGTTTGTTTGGTTGTGAAAAGTTTGACAGGTTTTGAGGTGCGGTTTAGAAAGCGGGTTCATTCGCGTGCTAAGGGTTTGAGTTAGTGAGTACACAGGTTCTCGCTTTGAGCTTGTGTTGAGGAAATAGTAAAAAAAATGTACATTTTTTGGGATCACATCTTAAAAATGTCTTCTAAGAGAGAGGTGCTTGAGCAGGAACTCCAAGGATTCAGATACTCATATGGTGAATCTATAGAAGCACTTACAGGCCGGTTTGCTGAACTGCTCTCTAAAATGGAGAAGGCAGAGATGGTGGTGTCTACTCACACGAGCAACAGAAAGCTTCTGGATGCTATAAAAGGGATTCCAGATCAAGCGAACTGTAGTTGGTTTAGAAATGTAAATCAGATAATATTGACAACCGACTGCTACTGTTACAAAATGAAGTCAGATGAGCTGATCTCACTCATCAAATCATATGACAATGCTGACAAGCAGTCTACTCAAGGAAACACATCTAATGCAGTTTGCTCACCCACTCGTGAAGCGATACTTTCTGTCTTTTGCACTCCTGAGTGTAGAGAAAGAAATGAGGCATATCGGTTACACAACGCTGAGTTGATCCAAGATTACAAAGACATAAAGAATAAAAATTTTACTTTATCAAAAAATGAAAAGCTTTATAAAGAAAAACTTGAAGCTCAGCGAAAAGACATCATCAAACTTAAGGATGATGTAAGTGTAAAGACAGTCCATTTTTTAGAAGCTCAAGAGAAAGTATGCATTTTGACTAAAGAACTGGAAGATATCAGAGATAGATATCAAATAAATGAACTCAATATTAAAAAAAATATGATTCTTCTAGCATACTAGTTAAAAATTTGTGTGATCAATAGCTCGCAATACCAGAAAAAGAAAGGGTGTGGATTGGGTTTCAATCAGGCTCCTCCTCCTTATAATGACAATTATACTTACTTACCTATGACTGAGGAGGAGATGATGAATGAAAGTAAAATGACTTATGGTCCCAAAAACAATAAGTCATCATTTAATAACAGACCAGTTGAGAAACAGAAGTCTACTCCAATAAATTTTGTTTCTAAAGGCTCAATTGATCCTAACGTTTCGTCTTCATGTGCAGATAAAGTATCTGAAGTAAAGTGTGGAGATATGTTTGGGAATGAACAACTTTTCAAGTCTGATTTTTCTAAATCAACTTTTGATAAAACTAATTCTGGTTGTGTGTTTGGTCAATCGTTTTTGAACTCGTTTCATAGTTATGTTTCGTCTTCTTTTGGGCCTGATGTTTTGGGCAAAACTGTGAATGCTTGTGATAAATCTTTGAATAATGTGTGTGATGATGGATGTTTTTTAGTAGCTGAAAATTGTGATTCTAATGTTTCTAACTCTTCAGCTGATGATAATGTGACAGGTGAGGTCCCTCAGGACACATTCAGTGAAACCACTGAAACTCCTTCTTAAGAAAATCAAGAATGTCCTGATTCTTCTTCTGAATCGGTCTCAGTGGACGTCCCTAATGTTGAATCTAGTGGGACCCCATTGGAAACTGTAGCTGAAAGTAAACCACAAGTAGATTCACATGATACGTGCATTTATGAAACACGTGCTGATGAAACTTCTACATCTTCTGAAATTAAAACTGAACCAGAATTTGAAAAAGAAGAGGTGGTCACATTGAATGAAAAGTCACAAGAAAATGTTTCTGAAAAGGAAATTAAAACAGAAACTGAATCATCTTTTCAAAATGATCCTGATAAAATTATAAAAGACGAAAAACATCATCTGTCTGAATCTCATGCTTGTGCTAGTTCTGATCAACAGGTACAGAAGAATTCAGAAAAGGCACACGGAACATAACCAAAGCAACCTAAGCAAGCTCTGTCATCTAGACCAATCAGATCGGCTAATGCTGCTTGCTCTCAGAATCTCCATACATTGAAACGACAGACATGTTTCAACTATGGAATTCCTGGACACATTGCTAGAAATTGTGTTCATCGTCCAAAAGTCAACACTCACTCTTGTGCTGGTGTTTGTGAGCCGGTTCACAACACACAAAAGGAGCCAAAATGAGCAGATCAAAGTCGAGGAGATAAGAAGTCTGCTCATCAAGGACAATCACGATCCCATAAGGCTCATGACAAGGTGATTGAAAGCTCCAATCAGGGAGAAAAGACGAAGAATGGTGCTTAAAGCAACAAGACTTCCGCAACCAGCACATACAAGCACCCAAATTCGTCTTCGTTTAAAAGTAAAGTGCAGGCGCATCCAACGCAAAAAGGACCGGTTTGTCCTTCAGGACCTGCTAGAGCGAATCAAGCCGCTCAAAATGTCTTTCCGATGAAAAGACAAGCTTGCTACAACTGTGGCATTGCGGGTCATATTGCTAGAAACTGCACACGGCGCCCCATGTACCCTATTATATGCGAAATTAGAGGGTTACACCAACTGATAACAATCATTCCAAGCCGATGAAGGTATCATCACCTAAGGCAATGAAGAATGTGAATCCCAAGGTTAAACCTTTTGATGGGGATTGGAACGCTGCTAAAAACAAACGCAAGGCTGTTCAAGAATAAAAACGCCTTTCTAAAACTGAATCAGCTAAAGTTGCTCAACTGAAGGCAACGAACACATTTGTTAAACCGAAACAGATTTGGAAACCCAAATCCAAAGCAACAATGTTTCCAATCCTTGAAACCAAAGGGGACCTATGTTTAAAAGAAGTGTCTTATTTTGATGCTTCAGGAAATCCCAGGACCACGATGGCCTGGGTACCCATGTCTTACTAATCTCCTTACCTTTCAGGAACAACCAAGGAGGAGCTGTTGACAATCTCTGGAATGTTGATAGCGGTTGTTCCAGAGATAAAAACGGGTAACATTTCACTGTTGCAAAAAGTTCAATTTTTTTTTACAGATGATATGTTTCCTTTGGAGGAGATTAGAGAAGTAAGATAAGATCAGCAAAAGGTACCGTTTAAATTCAGTACTTTGATTTGAATTTTGATTAGTCTTCAATCTGATGACAGAACGGTTAAGCAAAAATATTTTCTTTTCTAGTTCATTACTTTGTATATAAAGTGTCTTTTCTCTAGTAAATGGTAAATTTGCGCAAAAATACAAGATTTATGCACAAATTTAGGGGGGAGAGGAACATATAGATAGATATAGAGTTTAGGAGGAGAAAACTCGGAAAAATACAAAAAGAGTTTGCTGTATATATGCATTTTTTTAGGAGGAGAAAATGAGAAAATACAAAAACATTTGAAAAATGAAAAAGCCAAAAAGAGAGTTTGCATGATATGGGAAGTGAAATAAATGTTCGTGTTAAAGGGTTTGACTAACACATGTAAGGTGCCATAGCTGAAAAGACTAGGATCTACTGCGATATGTCGATAGGCTTGACGCTCAAAATGATAAAGGATACTAAGTGATATAAACATAACGAACTATGTACCATGTGGGTAACATACCAACGGTGTATGAATTTTCACATTATGGTGAACGGCTGACTCATGTAAGACCAGTATCGAAACTGTTTGAATTTAGTATTATGTGTTGGTAGGCTCTATCCTTAAAGACTGGAAACATTGGCTGTTTCTATTCAGAACTAAATTAGTACATGACCTCAGGAAAGAAAATCACTTGGAATTAGCTCATTTCTATTTGAATGTCTGTATGTTGTCCCGATACACACAATTTTGGTCTGACTCTGAAATCTTTTCTAAAAAAGTCGTGTTTCTCCTCTGTTTTGCGGAAGCAAAGACCTGGAGGTTCTAGGCAACGTCAGCTTCTGCTACATCCAGATACATGCTGACCTAGCTGTACGTTGTCGCGCTATAGATCAATTAAACACCCGAAAGAGGCCCTCAAGTGCCCAAAAGAAACCCATGAAACCTATATCAAACTGAGAAAACCTCATTTGATCTGTATATTATACCATCTCTGCGAAAGATCTATTCTGTTCTTTTCTCAACCTATTCCCAGTTAAGATTTCAGAGATTTGGATTGGACTTGTGAAATATGTGGTAGGGAAGCTACTTGCATGATAGAGTGTGCTGTTTATATTTCCGGGATTTGATTAGTATTTGTTTGGGTGTTCATTGTTAAGAAATCAAAACATGATAAAATTTGTTACAGGCAATTATATGGAAAAGGTCTAGGGAGATGAATTTAGGTGGACAAATATACTGGCAATCGTCTAGATCATTTGGTAGTAGATCAGTGTTGATAAGTAAAGTCAAGCCCGAAACCTCGTGATTTGATCCCTGAGCAATTGGGTTATTAAAGTTATAACTGATTCTCTAAAGAATTTTTGTTTTTAATTAAAATAATCAAAGAAATCCTTAAATTAAAGGGTTTGATATAATATTACCTTAAGCATATCACGAAGTTGAAAAAATTGAAAGTTGAGCGTTAAAGTTTAAGTGGACAAACATATTGGCAATCGCATAGACCAGTTTGATTAGGCTCGTACTGAAAAGTGTTCTTCAGTCTGCCTGAGAACGAATTTTGATCCCATTGCAATTGTAAGTGTATATTATGGTAGTTGTTTATATTTTGAATTTTTATTTGTTTCTAGTTCTTAATATTAAAAAAATAGAAAACTTCAAAAATACAAAAATAGTGTCTTGTTTTTCTATAAAACCAAAAATCCAAAAATAGAGTGTTTATTTGTTTTCTTAAAAAAATTAAAAATATAACCGTTCTTGAAGATTTGATTGATCATCAAAAGTTGAAAGAATTTAAATTGTGAAATCTGAGTACAAGTACTTGGATGTACCTGGTGTTCATATGGTACTCTCCCTGTTGTATAAGAAATGTTTGCTTATAAGTTTGTGAGCATGTGCAGAACTTGATTTCAATCAAGAACAGGGGTTGATGAAGACTGAGATGCAGTTAGTTGCCGAAGAAGCCTGAAGCAGCACAACAACAAGATGTACCTGAGTCAGAAGAACCGGATACGAAATGTCGTCTGATAATGAGAGTACATTTGAAGACGTTCCGTGAACCTGCTTGAAAGAGAAAGACTGAAGAAGAAAAGAGTTGTTGAGAATCCTCCTCTCACATTTTTTTTAACACAGACTTTCAAGCAAAAGCTGATCGTGATCCTGATATGAAGCTAACCACAAGAGCTGAAGAAGGAGACCCAGTGCTGAGAGTTCAGAAGTCAAGAACTTCCACAACATCTGCAGCATAGTGACAACCATAGACTACGTTGAAGACGTTGCTGAATTCATGCAATGAAGATAATTTGATGGCATTAGTCTAGGGGGAGATTGTTAGGCCCTAAAGTGTGAGACTGACACATCAAATTAATACAACAGTCATGGTTACGAACTGGGCTTTACTGGGTTAGTTTAAATTAGGTTTTGGACCTTTATAGGTCACTTGGGCCAAGCTTTAGGCCATGTGGGCCAAGCAGGCCCAAGGGGAGCCCATGTAGGGAAGTGGGCTTGAGTTAGTATATAAACAAGTTATTAACTTGTTTTAGGGTTTGAACCCTTGGAACTTCATTGTTACAACTTCTAGAGAGTTAGAGAGAGAGGCGATTTGGTGTGAGCACTTGTACTAGACGGTTTTGCTTTTCAAGTAATAGAATCGTGTGCAAGTGTTTGAAAGTGATTCGGTATCGTTCTTCGTGTTTCATATTTTTTGTTTATTCTTGAATCACATTAAGTTTGGATTCCGCACAAACTTGGTGTTGTTTGATATCATTGAAAGATCCGTTCTAAGGGATTTACAAGATTGGTTCAGATGAAAACAGTAAAGTATTGAAATCTTCCATTTGAAACAACTTTTTCATCTATTTTCAACTTTTCTTCACTTTATTTCTCAAAACCAATGGAATCTGGACTCAGTCTGACTTTAGACTCGTTCTTTAGTCTAGAGCTGGTTTGAAAACGGATTTCCACCGGAGAGATGGACCGATTAACAGGTCAAACATGAGATTTCACCAAGAACAGTCGTCTGACCGAAGGGGTGATTCCCATCCGATCGAATGAACAGGGATTGGTGTATTATGTTGCTTGATACGTCCTCACACCATCTCTGTTAACCCAGAAACTGTTGTTTTAGGAAAAGTTTTACAAAACTTCGAAACACAGACCATCGGACCGAATGACCATCCGTCCGGATGACCATCTGTCCAGATGACCTGTCCCTTATAACTTCTAATATTTCAATGTTTTAAACTTCGAACTTTAACGATTTACAAATAAATACACTCATTCAAATGGACATCCGTTCGAATGGTCATCCGCTCGGATGACCATCCGCCCAGATGACCATCCGTTCAGATGGGTTATTCCTATTCGTTCGGATCACCTTTCGAACACCTAACTCTCCGACATTCCGTTCAATGACTTACGTTTCTGCTCCCATGCTCAGGACAACTCAACGTGCTCCCTTCAATCCAATTGACTGTGTTCACTTGATAACCACGCACTGTGAGTATACTCGAACCCTTTTTCGCTTAACGCACTTTTGGGTGTTACATACGTTCTATATCAAAACACAACACACAACACACACAATACTAAACGTTTTACAAACGCTAACCGCTCTTGCATGTTATATATGATTTGATGAATGATTGTATGTTATGTTTACACAATGATTACTGCTTGCCACCCTTAGCAACGATAGAACTATAGTTTGGACTCAACACCTGTTTATTCAGGGGTTGTTAAGGATTTTTACTTCACGTGTTCACGGTGATGGATGTGACAACTGTGCTCTTTAATCGATGTACAATATAAAACAATGTTAATTATCAATAAAACAATGTGTTTGGTGTTATTATGTGTATATTTGTGTTTGATGATTTTACGATTCGATTCGATTCCGATTTCAAGCTTTAAATCGCTTTCTGGAAAGTTATACGTAAACTGGTGCGTAAACGCAGTCAGTTTAACACGATAAGCACTCCGAAATAGTGACACAGGCTTAACATACCTAAAATAACTTTTACATAACTTAGAAATAAGTTTTGGATGGTTTGGTGTGTTGAAAACAAGTCTATTCGATCGCAGGGACTATTTGTGTCAAACTGTGAAACTATACCGATTCGTATGGTATCGAAGAGTTCAGAACTTGATCATAAGCTAAACATACCATAAATAACCTAAACATAGATTAGAAATAAGATTTGAGTGGTTCGGTATGCGAAAACATGCTTAATTGATCTTACAGGGACTAAAAGTGTAAAAAACGACGTAAGTTTGCATTTACGCGCATATCTTACGTTCTGACCACATCTGGACATCCAAAATTTTTGTACACACTAAAATATTTTTATTTTAGTGACCGGGATGCAAAAATACCATTCTTCGCTTAATTTGGATCGTTTTCGCGTCCGTTTGAGTATCGTCGTAAATTAACGAACAACGCGACCGTACGACCAAACGAGCCGACATCCGAGAGTTTTCCAAGCACATTTTGAGTCCTCTAAACTTTATTGACCTTGTAGAGCCTTGAAAATGGCTTAACGGGTGTTAAAAGTGCCAAAACTGAGCTCAAACAAGTGCAGGGACTAAAGCTGTTAAGTTTGAAACTGTTGCTGATCTGCTGAGTTCACACGGGCCGCGTAAGCCTGCCCCTTAACTTACGCGGGCCGCCTAAAACTGCCCAGTATCATAAAATCAGTTTTTAGCATTCTGTTGCAACTTCAAGGGCTGTTATGGTAATTCTTTTGTGTGATGGGCAAGTTTAAGTGATCACCAAGGTTACTAATCAGCTCCTAACAATTGTATGGCCATGATTATTGCTTGGAGACCACACAAACAAGTGTCATGATCTTGTTCTTCACGCACTACTATAAATAGCAAGCCATTTCATTTGTTTTTCCTCACATTTGATCTGAGAATTCTCTAAGTTGTTGTGATTATTGACTACATACCTGAGAATACTTGGAATCAAATCTCTTTGGACCCTTTGTAAGTCCTCTTTCATTCTTTTATTGCTTTCCTAGCTTAAAATTCAAACAGTGTTTGACTTTCAGCTTTCACCAGTCAATGGTCAACGAGAAGCTCGTTTGAACTTCGCAACGTGAGCGTAATCACGATGGTTATAGTCCCTAGTGACTATACCTACTGATTACCACGTTGACTAGGCGTAGTGACGAGTCGTAGTTTCGGTAAAATGCGCATTTAAGCGTATTTTGCAACCAAACTACTCTTGATATCAAAACACTTTGTTTTGATATCAAAACCTGTTTTCTAACTTAGTTAAGCATGTTTTAACATGCTTAGCTCGTCACTCTTAGTTTAGTTCTTGTTTAGAGTCGTAAGTCAAGCAGTCTGAACTACCGCTTAGACTTTCGAACTCGACCCGTTTGGTCGATCATTAGGATCCGACCAAGCATGTTTAGTGACCATAGTTGCATAGGGAATAACCTTCCGAGGTTATACCTTATGGTCACCTAGTTTAAGTAGTTGTATGATAGGTAGTTTATATGCATAAGGTAAATGACCAAAATGCCCTTTTCATGCATAAATGGATTTTAAGCATATGTAACCTAAACATTTGTCACCTAAATGATTATGCAACCTATTTAAACATGTTTAGGCATATAATACTTGTCATAGGACTAGTTAGATGTCTCGAATGCGTGTTACGCGAACGACGCATTAACGTAGCGTAAGCTACCTTAATGGGTCGTAACGGGTCGAAAGCACTTAGGTTAGATTCTGATCTAGAATGTAGGCTTTGTTAAACCATATCACATGAGTTCCAATACTCATTTGGTTTACAAGACCTCATTCTGTTCGATCTTCCGATTTAGGTGTCGATTTATTTACTAGTGATCCGATTACTAGGTACTACTTGAATTTCCTTGGCTTGTCTGAGCTTCGCTAAGTTCTTTAGATCAAGGATACCCTTCTATTCAATGTGAGTACATAGTTCCCCTATTTTACTGTTTTCGATTGTTTGGGGTGATTCATTTGTATCAAAACGATTTTCAATATTTTAACAATGGTTTCAAAAACGATTAAGATGGTTTATACTAAACTAATAACAATTTCAATAATGTGAACGAACTTGTTGGTTGTAGTTACATAACGAATGACATTCATTAATTTTGGCCGAACCGACCAGTATTAGGTTATGGTACCATAGGATCTGACAAATCCCGTTATCAGACTACACCCATGGTTATGTGTGGGGGGTTATGTAGGTAACGCCGAATCTGTGATTGTTAACTTACCCTTTGATGGTTTGTTAATGCGACAAACGAGATAGTCGAGTCACGAAGGTTTGAATGTTATTAGTGAGATGACCAAAAGTAGTTTCACAATTAAAACGAATACGATTTGGAGACGAGTTAAACGATTTGAAACGACTTAAACGAGATAAACGATTTGATTAAACGATTGGTTTTGGGTAGTGATTAGATAATGGGATAGGTGTAGCATGATAAAAGCATGGTAGATACGCCGCTGTTACATCTTATATATAAGTGCTTTTATCATATTACATTTCATGTCATTATTTAGTTCACTTGGGAAATGATTTTGAAACGATGCCACACAACGAGGTTTTCGAAATGATATAAACCATACGAGTTTTATTAACGAGTTTTTATGAGATGATTTACGAGTTGGTTTACTAAAACAAATGTTTTGGGGTTAAGAATCATGGCTACGAGAATTTATAAACTATAACTAACTTGATTTGAGTTGGTTAATTATGTTGCAATACACTTTTCAAAACGAGGTTTGTACTTTTGACTCTTGTAGTCTAATGAGGTACTGCAACATATAAACGAGCCATGAATCCGACACTCTCACAAAACCTATGTGCTCACCAGCATTTCTTTGCTGACTTTGTTTTTACATATGTTTCAGGTAGTGTTGCGTGATATCGATTGCTAGGATGCATGTGTCACATAGGATCTGGACGAGGCCTTAGTGACATAATAACGATAATAGAAGATGTTTAATTTGTTTGTTTGGTATTAAGACAATGTACATTACTTAATGAATCAATAAAACAAAACTTTTAATTACCATGGTTGTGAAACGATAATTCTGTTACAACACTCCCCGACGTTTCCGCCACGGTTTGTTGTTTTAACGTGGTCGGGGTGTGACAGTGGACATGTGTCACTTATTCTACAACTTGCAGTCATGTCGGTATTGCTTGTATCATTATCGATAGCTTACTTCTTCACATCTCTATGTGTTACATGCTGGTTATGCGTAAACGCTTTCTATACTATTACCTATGCAAACTTGTGTACTCACCTTTACATTTATTGACTTTATTTTAATGTATGTGATAGGTTGATAGGATGCTATGCTGTGATGAAACAAGCTAGGAAGTCTAGAAACCTTCTAAATAAAATCTGAGTTGTCGGAATAGTATTTGTTTATGAGACTCGCTATCTGTAATGACTGTTATTGCCTTATATGTTAGTAGTATGGGATATTAACGTTAAATATATTTTTAATTTAATAGTTGTTATGGATTCTCTTGAACAATCTGTTTCACTCAGTGCCACGCCCGATGATTCCGCCATTGGTTGGGGTGTGACAGATTGGTATCAGAGCCATAACTATAGGAAATTAGGTCGTGTCGTAGGATTAGCCTAGTCTATAGTCTAAGTACCTACAGACCGCTTTGTGCAAACCCAGTAGGGGTTTTGTACGAACCTACTCTTGCTACTCTCGTTCAAACTCGCAAAAAAAAAAAACTACAATTTCGTGCTAACCACGCATACTACAGCTTCGCACGATGACAACCTTTCCTAAGGCTGAAACACTACTCGCCTTTCCTAAGGCTAACACAATACACACATTTTTGAAAACACTCGCATAACACAATCGAGTGATTGTGTCAAGAATAGGTGTGAAAACCAAGAACTCTCCATAAGATCGCTCACTCTACACGTATTTTTACTCTTAGCACAAGAATCCTTGTTGAGTTAGGAGTGACATCCATACCTCAACAAGAGAGCTCCATCTCTATCTCGTGGTTGTTTAACCACAACTGAGGAGCAAGGCTATTAAGTTAGGGGTGAAACCCGCATCTTAATGACCTGTTCTACTCTCTACTTTGAATTTTACAAAACTCTCACCAAAGTCTCGATGGATTCCAATAACTTGAGTCACGTAGTAACCGGAAGGATGAGTGCCATTCGCCATATTCGACGAGAGCACAGTCTTTTAGGCCAAAGCGTGTACTCGAACTCACTATGAATAGTCAAATCATTTTGGGTAGTCGATGTCTAAACACTTAAGACACCCTGATTCGATTCTGAGCCACAACCACTGATTTTATGAGTATTCGAATGTGGTTATATGTTTATTTGTGTCTTAGATTGCGAGAGCTATGCTGTACGCTGATGGTTTCAATTTAACACTCCTCGCCCTACAAAGCGCACAACTCACACTGTTTTGGAATCTAAAACGCTAACTAATCATGAACAAACTAAGAACTCTCGCACGCTATACTATTTGCAACGGTACTCCTTACGCCACTCGCTATCGCTCCCAACTCTTGAACACGCCAACCTTCACAACTATAGGCCGTGTAGCGCAACTTTAGAGGATAGGTGAATACGTGCAAAATATGTAGGTGAATACATGCAAAATATAGGTGAATACGTGCAAAATATGTGCTTACATGGATTATGTGCTCCTACGTGCTTATGTGCCTATGTGGTTTATGTGCCTACGTGACTATGTGCTTATGTGCCGACTTATTCCTGATGCTTTACCTAATAATAATAATAAATATGACGGTTAAACGCTAAACTTTTCGAAACCCGATATGATCGAATCTCGTATAAATCATATGAGGATGTCTGCTGCAGACAATGTTGTCATTTGGTTCCCACACGTAACGCGTCGTTCGACGAAACCATGCTGACAAGCGTATCGCTTCACTGGTGGCCAAGGAAATGGATAAAGTCATACCTCAGATCGTCAGTGAGATCAACGAGGTCAGCAGCAAGTCCTCTGTTGAATTCAAGAACGAGTCTCCAAAAGCACCTTTTAGCTTTAAGCAATTCAAGGCCCATGGTCCTAAAGTCTTCACTGGTAAAGATGGACCCAGTGCTATATTCCAGTGGTTTGATTCAATTGAAGTTACCCTTCGTCAAAGCGGATGCCCAGTCAACCTCCGCACTGTGAATGCTACTGGAGTCTTCCAGTCTAGGGCACTGGATTGGTGGACTGTTGAGCGCAACAGGCACGGAAATGATGCAGCTTATGGTCTCTCATGGGAAGAACTGAAGGAAGTCATGATGAAAGAATTATGTCCCCCACATGAACTCAAGAAGCTGGAGAATGAGTTTTGGGGTATCAAGAAAGAAGGAGGTGACAACGCTGGTCTCACCGCTCGCTTCAAGCAGCTCAGTATTATCTTTCCTAGTCAGGTGGCAACACCTGAGATGACAATCAAGAAATACATTCGAGCTCTTCCAGACTGTGTAGCTGATTTTGTTCTGGCAGCTAAACCTACTACCATCGAGGAAACCTACCAACTCGCCGCTGAAATCAATGATAAGCGAGTTCAAGCTGGAGTTTTCAAAACTGCAACCAAGAGTCTCCACCAAGCAACTGCGATGCCAGACTCTCAGGCTTCTAAGTCTAATCGCCGTGATCGCAAGAGGAGAAACAACAGCAAGAACAACGCCGTGGTTACCGCACCGTCCAACTCTCAGCCTCAACAGGCTACTGCTCCCAACGCACCGCCGCCTAAGCATGCTTATACTGGAACTCATCCTCTGTGCCCTACGTGCACCTATCATCACCCAGTTGGGTTAGCTTACCGTTTCTGTGTTCACCGCAATCTCTATGGACACTTCACATCAAACTATCGCACTGGACCTCGCCAGCAAGCTCTTCAAGCTCCTGTACCACCGGCAGCTCAACCTCGTGCTCCTCAAGTTAATCAAGCTCTCCCTGCACCAGCTGCAAATGCACGTGCTTGCTATGTGTGTGATGACCCAAACCACTTTGCTAATGTCTGCCAGAATCGCGTTGTGAAACAAGAGCAGCAACAACAACAACAAGCACTGTAACAGCAGCAACAACAGCCACAACAACAACAGCAGCAGCAGCAGCAACCACAACCACCGGCAGCCTGTGGAAGAACCTTCAATATCAACGTCTGCCAGGCTCAGACAGACAACAACGTTGTCAATGGTACGTTCCTTGTTAACGATATTTATGCATCGTGTTTGTTTGATAATGGAGCCGATAACTGTTTGGTGTCGTTTGAATTCGAAAAGCTCCTGAAACGTAAACGCGCTAACCTCCCAACGACCATTGACGTAGAAGTTGCCACCGGAAGAACCGTCACCATCAGTTCCATTCTCCGTGATTGTACTCTTGAACTCAACAATCACGTTTTCCCGATCGATCTCATTCCGATGCAACTTGGTAGTTTTGATGTCATAATAGGCATGGGTTTTCTTCGTGAAAATCATGCTGAAGTCATTTGTTTCAAAAAGATGATCTGTTTCTCTCTTTCAAACGGTGATCAACTCTGTGTCTCTAGCGAAGTTACCTCGAAGGAATTAAAGTTGATGTTTTATATCCAAGCAAACAAGTATCTCCGCAAGGAATACTTGGCATTCTTAGCTCACATTGTAGTAGCGGAGGAGGAAAAGAAGCCGATAGAAAAGGTACTTGTGGTTTGTGATTTTCCTAATGTCTTTCCTGACGAATTACCTGGTCTACCCCCTACCCGCGATATCGATTTTCGTATCGACCTCATTCCTGGAGCTAACCCTGTTGCTAAAGGCCCTTATCGCCTCGCACCATCCGAAATGCGTGAACTTTCTGGTCAACTCCTGGAATTACTTGATAAAGGCTTCATACGCCCTAGCATATCTCCATGGTGTGCACCTGTCGTATTTGTGAAAAAAAGAAGGATGGATCGTTCTGAATGTGCGTCGATTATAGGGAACTCAACAAGCTTACTATCAAGAATCGCTACCCTCTACCCCGAATCGATGATTTATTTGATCAACTGTAAGGTGCTACATGTTTCTCTAAGATCGATCTACGTTCTGGTTATCATCAGTTGCGCATTCAGGAGGAAGATATCCCTAAAACCGCTTTTCATACCCGCTATAGCCATTACAAATTCGTGGTCATGCCTTTTGGTCTTACAAATGCACCCGCGGTCTTCATGGATTTGATGAACCGTGTGTGTAAAACTTTCCTTGATCGCTTTGTTATTGTATTTATCGATGATATCCTTATCTATTCAAAGTCGAAACCTGAGCATGCGCAACATCTTTGCTTAGTTCTCGAGCTTCTCCAATTGAATCGCCTCTACGCCAAGTTCTCCAAGTGTGAATTTTGGCTCGAGGAGGTTCAATTCCTCGGTCGCGTTGTTAATAGTCAAGGTATTCACGTTGATCCCGCGAAGACTGAAGCAGTTAAGAGTTGGATTACACCTAAAACCCCGTCCGAAGTTCGTTCTTTTCTCGGATTGGCGGGTTATTACCGTCGATTTATCGCTGATTTCTCTAAAATCGTTGTTCCTCTCACCTCTCTGATGCATAAAGACAAGCCTTTTGTTTGGGGAACCGAACAAGAGGATGCCTTTCAAACTCTAAAGTGTATGCTTGGCAACGCTCCCGTACTTGCGCTACCCAATGGAAATGACGACTTTGTTGTTTATTGCGATGCCTCCAACCTAGGTCTTGGTTGTGTCCTTATGCAACGAGACAAGGTTATCGCGTACGCGTCTCGCCAACTCAAGGTCCACGAGAAGAACTACACAACCCATGATCTCAAACTCGGTGCAATTGTTTTTGCATTAAAGATTTGGCGACACTACCTGTATGGTACTAAGTGTACGGTCTTCACTGACCATAAGAGCCTACAACACATCTTGAACTAGAAAGAACTGAACTTGCGCCAACGCAGATGGGTGAACTTCTCAACTACTACAACTGGAGATATGCTACTGATGTGTGTAAAATGCAACATACAAATTAAATCAAATGAGGCATAAAACTAACCCTTTTTTAGTACTAATGTTGGAAAAGTGTGCTTTGGTCTTCCTTTTGTATTTTCAGGATTAAATGAGAGTAAACGAACAAAAGGAACAAATATGCAGCAAAATATAACATAATTATAAGAAAAGAAACAAATGTGGCATGCCCGACCCCTCGATAGCATCTTCCCAAGCAAAAACAAGAAAACAGAAGGCTGACCACGGCCCTGTGCCCAGCGGACACGGGGGCGTGGCCAGATGTCTGCAGAAAGGACAAAGCTATAGAAACTTCTATTCCCGACACGGGGGCGTGCCCAGCTCGACACGGCGCGTGGTCAACGCTAAGATTCGCAGAATCCAAGCAAATCTTGATAGTACAGATACGCTTCTTCACACGGGGTCGTGCCCAGCGGACACGGGGCATGTGGAGCTAATGCAGACAAATTGCAATTAATGAAGAAAGAGAAAGTGGATGGACACGGGGCCGTGCCCAATGGACACCGGGCCGTGTTCGGGCTTCTGTGCGGGCTATAAATAGAGGTGCTTGGTTCACTTCAAAGGCATCCCTTGGCAAACCACCTCTCTCCCACTTCACCCACACGCCACCACCATCATCCATCATCTACCTAGAGTGTGTGTAGTAGTCTCGGGATCCAAGATTGATAGTAAGAGTTCTTGACAATCAAAGGCCATGTTTGCCTAAGTCTCTTACATCACTTGGTGAAGACAAGCATTTAGTTTAATACTTTTGTTTTTTAATCTTTTCGCACTTTTTATTTGGTTTTGTATTAATGATTTAATAACTAGTTTCTTATGTTGAAGGTGAAACTTCCTTATCATTTGTCCGTGGTGTCTTGGCGTTATTTTACTGTCTATATAAAATAAAAGATTTACACCATTCATATCTATACGGTCTATATAGAGATATGTTGGCTACCTGGTCGGGGGTTAAGGGAATGGTTTGGTAAGGTTCTTGCCTTGTTCAATGTATAGATCCTGCAAGGACCTGGGTCAAGCTTACTAGGACCTCCTTCAATACCCACTGGTATTGGATGGTGGGGGTGCGAATGGCTTGATCCCCCCATATGTAAACTACTATTAATACATTAACCAGGCTACTTGGGATTGTATTCCTGCTGACTCAAACCACTTAGCCGAGGGTAACGTCACCTTCAAAAGAGAGGCCTACCACATTACGCATTAATAACTTAATTAATTATCTTTCAATATTCCGACCCTTTAGGATTGTATCCTTGCTGACTCAAACTACTGGGTTGAGGGTAACGTCACCTTCAAAAGAGGGGCCTACTACTATAACTAAGATAATCTCTTAAAAAGTGCAAAAGTGCAAAAGTGTGGAAATCATCAAAGGTTACACTAAAGGCGAGTCAGATCCATGTGATTCATCTTGTCTATTTGTTTTTATTTTATTTTTATTTTCAGCATTTTTAGTTTTTATTTTCATTTTCATTTTGAAAACACCCTTTTTCTAATCTTTTGATTTGATTAGACGTTGAGGATAAACATGTACTAAAAGCTCTTGTGCCCTTGGACGACCTCGGTATCTTACCAACGCTATACTACGCTCGCGATGGGTGCAGTTGCCCATATGTGTGTTTGGTGTTAGTAAAATATCGTGTTTTATAAATTTAAAAGTTGACTAAAGTTTTCTGTCACACCCCGACCACGTAGAACAACTAGACGTAGCGGAAACGTCGGGGAGTGTTGTAACAAAATCATTGTTTCGTAACCATGGAATAAATAATTTTGTTTTATTGAATAAATGAACTCATTGTTTTAATACAATCAAATAAGTACAACTATGATCTTTCAAGTTTTAAAGTCGCTAAGGCACGAGTCCATCCTAAATATAGCATGTATCAACAATCATCTCAAGACAGCACCTGAAACATATGTAAAAATAGGTACGTCAGCATAAAAATGCCTGTGAGATACATAGGTTTTGTGAATATAGGATTCATGACTTATAAGTTTAAAAAGAGTTGTTTAACAAAAGTCAGCCATGATCCTTGGAAAATGTTTTGTTTTATAAATCATTCGAAAAGTGAGGATAAAGTAGATGATACGTAAAAGAGTAATGAAAGGTTAAATGAATAACCACGTAAAAAAATAAGTTTGTATAAGATAAATTGTTGTAAAACAATGTCTTAAATTGAAATGATTCAAATAACGCTACGATATGTAATACCATACAAACACTTATATATAGGAAGTACCAGCGGCGTATCCACCATGCTTGTATCATATTACACACGCCTTGTTACTTAAGTCACTTACTCAAACCAAACCACCAATATAGAATGTTCATGTTTAAACCAATAGTCCAATGTTTTTGTATAACCCAAGTTAAATGTAAACCATGTAAGGTGTAAACAAAAGTTATGTATGGTAAGTAAAATGAGACTACTTAAACCACAAGTAAAAATGTACAAAACAAAGTGTTTGAATAAATCAAAAGTTATGCTTTGTAAAATAATGCAAGGTTAAACGAATAACCTTATAGTAGCATATTAAAGTATACTTTGGATTTGTAACTAACATATTAAACTATGTTTTGGTTTCATAAATAACATATCAAAATATGCTTTGGGTTTTATAAATAACATATCAAAATATGTTTTGGTTTGTTAATAAAATATATATGTTGGTTCTGTAAATTACCACACATGAGAGTATATCAAACTATACTTTTGGGAGTATATCAAAATATACAATAAAAGTGTGATTTAAGAATTCATTCAGACCTAGTGCATCAAACTACACCTTTGAGACTATAGGAATACCACAAAGGCAATCCCTATTTGGATGGAGAAACAAATTGGTTTCCGACATTCCATGACAACAGGAACGGGGTGTCTAGTCCTATAGCGCTATATCATACTACCAATCGGTCTGGCGAACATCAAATAAGTACAATTCAACATTTTATTTTATGTTCTTTGAGAAATCAGTGTTTAAACCATAGATAGTCATTTAGTTTGTCAAATGATAAGTAATAACATGTATAATCAATTATACTTTGAAATCATGAAAATAACACATAGGTACACATGCTTCACCCCAAAACAGTAGAAAGTTGTAAAATAGGGGAACTATGTACTCACTTGAGATTGCTTAGTAGTCCTTGAGTAACAACCAAACAATGCTAGAGATCACGGAAATCAAACGGTACCTAATATAGGTAACTACGTTAATAAACCGGACCTAAATCGGAGGATCGGATAGGATGAGGGCTTGTAAACCAAATGAGTATGGGAACTCATGTAATATGGTTTAAAAAAGCCTACATACTAAAATGAAACCTAACCTAAGTGCTTACGACCCATTACGACCCGTTTAGGTAGCTTATGCTACTTTAACGCGTCGTTTGCGTGAAACGCGTTCGGACCGCCTAACTAGTCCTATGACAAATAGAATATGCCTTAACATGTCTAATATTGTTGCCAAATCAGTTTAGATATCACAAATTATGTCACATATGCCAAAAATAAATTTTGGCGTAAAAAAAGGCATTTTGGTAATTTACCTAATGCATATAAACTACCTATCATACAACTAACTAAACGTCGTGACCATAAGGTATAACCTCGGAAGGTTATTCCCTATACAACTATGGTCACCTAATATGTTTGATCGGATCCTAATGATCGACCAAACGGGTCGGGTTCGAAAGTATAAGCGATTGTTTAGATCGCTTACCTTACGACCCTATATCAGCACTAAACTAAAAGTGACGAGCTAAGCATGTTAAAACATGCTTAACTAAGTTTAGAAAAAAGGTTTGGTATCAAAACAAACGGTTTTGATACCTAAGAGTAGTTTGGTTACAAAATACGCAAGAATGCGAATTTTGGCCGAAACTACGACTCGTCACTGAGCCTAGATAACGTGGTAATCAGTAGGTATAGTCACTAGGGACTATAACCATCGTGATCACGCTCACGTTATGAAGTTCAAACGAACTTCGCATTGACCATAAACTGGTCAATGCAGAAATTCAAACAAAGTTTGACTTTAACGCTAAAAGAATAAAAGAACGAAGGAACACTTACAAAGGGTCCAAGAACGGAAGGTTTGAATCCGAATACTCTCAGGTATGTAGTGTTAAACACAACAACTTAGAGAGCAAATTCAGATTTCAAAGGTGTGGGTTGAAAGGGTTGAAAGGGTTGGGTATTTATAGGAATGTTGGAACCGTTAGGATCGTTCTTCGAATACCGTGCTTTGATCTTGTCCCTACACTTGTTGCAACACTAAGGTAACTCAAATTGGCCCCCCAACATCAGGGATTAACATGTGGCATTGGCCTTTGGAGTGTTTAGCAGCTGTTAACAATTGATTAAACAACTTTTGCTGATCTGAAAGGGCCTCGCGTGACGCCTAGGGGGCTAGGTGTCATGCCTAGGTCCTTCTGATCAGCAACCAGTTTCCAAAGTTTCCATTTCAGTCCCCGTTGTTTATTAAGGCCATTTCTGACATGTTTAAGGCTCGTTAAGTCAACTTTAAGGCCCTAAAATGATGCCTAAACATTGTGGACATGAAACATGCTCAAAAATATCCCGGATGTCGGTTCGTTTGGTCGTGTACGATCGCGATGATCGCTTAATTACGACGGAATGCGCATAAGTGCGAAAAACGATCCAAATTGCGTGAAGAATGGATTTTTCTTATGCCAAACATTAAAATAAAATATTTTTTTGCTTACAATAAATTTTTGGATGTCCGGATGTATTCAGAACGTAAGTTATGCGCGAAAATGCAAACTTATGCACTTTTTGACGCTTTTAGTTCCTGAATGACCCAAAAGTTTATTTTAGCACACCGAATCCCTCAAAGCCTATTTCTAAGCTATGTAAAGGATATTTATGGTATGCTTAACTTATGGTCATGTTCTGGAATGTCTGTTATAGTTCAAATCGGCATACTTTCGCAGTTTGTCAAATTTAGTCCCTGTAAGCGATTAAATTTGATTTTGTCATACCAAAGCCTTCAAAACTTATTTCTAAGTTATGTAAAGGTTATTTAAGGTATGTTAAGCCTGTGTCACTATTATGGAGTGTTCGTTGCATTTAAACTGGTTATATTTATGCATCGGTGCGCGTATAACCTTCCAGAAAGTGATTTAGAGCCCGAAATCGAACAAGAATTGATATGTGGAAATGATACATATATTTATACAAATCCCAAGTATGAAATATAATATTTTATTGGTTTGGTCTTTGTTTGATGGTTGAAGTGACACAGGTGTCACAGTCTCCCGTACTTTAGGAAATTTCGTCCCGAAATTTAATTTTAGAGGAAACTTGTGAAGACAGCTGTGACGGTTTCGCCTTCAAATAGATCCATTGAACCCTTAAGTAAAACTCTGGGCCATGTTAGGATTCTTAGCGAATTTGTTAACCCTCAAATTGAAGTCCTTGTAGTAACAAAACATGGGATTTTGAATTACGGACAAAAGAACATTTCCCCTGAAGACTTATCATTGGAAACTTGTGTGTGCTTGAAACCAGGAGTGGGGAGTGTAAGATAAAATGACATCGGTCAAGGTCCAAGACTTCTCCCGTATCATTATTCTTGTCGCTATAGGTCTTAACACATGACAAAAATTCTTGTGGTTTCTGTGCACTGAATTTCCATAATTATGTAGGCCTCCATAATTACGTAATTCCTTGCACAGTCCGCACAGTTCATTTCATAATGCGTAGAGAAAAAAGTCAATTGAATAAACATGAAGCGACTTGACTAGACCACCAAAGGGTCTTTTCAACTAGATCAACGAACGATCTTTTTAACTAGATCAACACATGATCTTCTTAACTAGACCGTCGTACGATCTCCTTAAATAGACCACTTAAGGGATCTTTTTGATTATATCATCACATGATATTTCTAATCAGATTTTCAAATCAATCTGTTTATCTAGACCACTCGAGGGGTCCAATTTTAGAATAGTACTTTAAAACCCAAGGGACTTGACTACAACGTAGAAGTCCATTAAGGATTTAAGATAGTAACTTTGGATATCCTACTATGAATTTCTCATATGAGATATGAAAGATTCTACGAGGATTTTGATGGATCACATACAACCACAAAACATGTAAGAAAACACATAAGCACAAAATTAGTTAACTTGATTCTTTAATTTGTTATCTTTAGTCATGGATAATTAAAGCACACTAGGAATCCAATTCATGGATTTCATTTGGCACTTTAATGATTTTCGAGGATCAGTCTATAAAGATAGAAGGATCTTAAGAGGAATTTGTCTTTGTTTCTTAAAAGAAACGAGTATTTAAGGTTCTTGGGGAAATCACAAGTGATCATAAAATGACAAACCACACGAGTAGTTTATCTTTGGGTTGACATCATAAGGTTGCATCAAACATTCACACAAACGCATAAATTTTGCAGAAATAAAAACAACAAATCTTTATTTATGTAACAACCGAATTGTCTTGAAGTGTCAAAAGATAACAACCAAGGAATTACAAAACACTAATTGTTCACTGCTGCATCATTGTTCCCGTTTGCCTCATTGATTTTAAATGCTCGTCCTCGCGCTGGAGGTGCGTTAACAAGTCTTAGGCAATTGTTTCTGTAGTGAGTAAGGTCACCACAGTTATAACATGACCCCGGTGGAAACCGTGCTTGAACAGCAGCAGGGTTTGCAGCAGCAGGGTTTGCAGCAGCTTGATTTGCATAACGACAAACATTGATCAAATGTCACAACCGCCCACAGTGGGTACATTTGTGACACTGCTCTTGCTCTAGATGATGATGGTTGCATTTGTTGCACAAAGGTGCGGTACCAACATAGTTTTGCCTTTTGCGAGGTTGTGCTGGCTGGTTTGGTGCAACCTGTTTGTCTTGAGTAGTTACAGCGAAATTTTGAGAGGCTTTGCGCTTCTTCTTCTTGGATACCTCAGCCTGTTTTTCCTTTGGCTCAACTTGAGCAGTCTTGTCAGATGGTCTTGGGTCGCCCTTCCGAAACAGCTTACCCTTCCTGATATGGGATTCAGTCAGAGTGGCAGACAATTCAATGGCTTGTCTGACAGTAGTAGGGTTGCTTCCAGTAACGATATCCTGAACTACGTCAGGAAGACCATCAATGTATTTCTCAATCGCCTTATCCAGAGGCGTAACCATAGTAGGGCATAACATGCTCAATTCCTCATAGCGGTCGGTATAGGCTCGATGTTCTCCACTGTCTTGCTTCAGGTCATCGAATTTCCTTTCTAAAGCTCTCAATTCATGACGAGGACAAAACTCCTTCATCATAAGAGCCCTAAGTTCAGCCCAAGTCTGTGCTAATGCAACCTCAGCACCGCGGTCTCTCATAACCCCGTTCCACCATGTAAGAGCCCTTTTCTGAAACACACTGGAAGCAAACTCGACCTTGCGATTATCAGGACACTGGACGTGACGGAACATACTCTCAGTGCTCTCGAACCATTGTAGGAGCCCAGTTGCTCCTTCAGAACCACTAAACTTGAGTGGCTTAGCCGAATTAAAACTCTTGAAATTGCATGGAGCATTATGGTTGTTGATGGCTTGATTCACTTGAGCAAAAAGATTTGGGAAGGCAGCAGCCATTTGCTGCGCGATGATTTCCGCCAGTTTGGCATTCGCCATCTGATTGTCGCGTCGAGGAGGCATTCTAAAAGAGGAACATGAAAGGAAACGAGTGAGAGAATTAGACGAAAAGAATGAGATGGAACAAATCTGATGAAAGCAAGGATGGTGGTCATTTGTTTGTTACTACAAAGCAACAAACGACCCTGGTGATTAATCAAAGTCATCATCATCATCATCATACTCAGTATATCCCACCAATAGCAAAAGCTAAGGTAGGGTCTGAGGAGGGTGAGATGTAGACAGCCTTACCTCTACCCCGTAGGAATAGAGAGGCTGCTTCCAATGAGACCCCCGGCTCGGTTGTGGTTTTGCATTAAGCCTTGGACATAAGGCACATAACACTCAGCAATTGAGACAAACGCCAATTGGTGCATGTACCCCCTTGTCTTTCGGCTATCAACGCCACCATATGATGCATGATTAACCATCCCCTCTTTTAACGTTATTTTCACGAAATTAGTAAAATAACGTTAAAATTAGTGCACTTTTGCTTTTGCCCCCCGAGCGCCCACACATATATACATTATATGTGCATACCGCAAGCGGGGCGTCCTATAAGTGGACCCTCACCCGAAGAGTTCCCAGGTAAGAGTGACTGGTCCGATATTGCGGATTTGTACGAACACTCTAGCTTTAGACAGAAAGCTTAGGGTACAGGCACCCACCCTTCCAGTTTGCACGTGTTCACATTATTTAGACTAACTTTGACGGGATTTTGAAAAGTTAAAGGGTTCAAAACCATATAATAAATCATCCTAGAACAGATGATTAGTTTTCAAAGCGGGATAGAAATTTGTGTTCTTATTGTGGTTGTCACCTAAGAATAATTGACGGTATTGTTTTAAAACTAAACACAAGAAAACTTGTGTTAGGGTCCTAGGAAGGTTATAGTCTAGGTCAAAGCATTACTAATAACCTAATTCCCTATAACCATTGGCTCTGATACCAACTTTTCTGTCACACCCCGACCACGTGGAACAACTAGACGTGGCGGAAACGTCGGGGAGTGTTGTAACAGAATCATTGTTTCGTAACCATGGAATAAATAATTTTATTTTATTGAATAAATGAACTCATTGTTTTAATACAATCAAATAAGTACAACTCTGATCTTTCAAGTTTTAAAGTCGCTAACGCACGAGTCCATCCTAAATGTAGCATGTATCAACAATCATCTCAAGACAGCACCTGAAACATATGTAAAAATAGGTACGTCAGCATAAAAATTCCTGTGAGATACATAGGTTTTGTGAATATAGGATTCATGACTTATAAGTTTAAAAAGAGTTGTTTAAGAAAAGTCAGTCATGATCCTTGTAAAATGTTTTGTTTTATAAATCATTCGAAAAGTGAGGATAAAGTAGATGATACATAAAAGAGTAATGAAAGGTTAAATGAATAACCACGTAAAAAAATAAGTTTGTATAAGATAAATTGTTGTAAAACAATGTCTTATGAAAAGTATGTTATTTGTATAAAATGTTATATGACATAAATTGAAATGATTCAAATAACGCTACGATATGTAATACCATACAAACACTTATATATAGGAAGTACCAGCGGCGTATCCACCATGCTTGTATCATATTACACACGCCTCGTTACTTAAGTCACTTACTCAAACCAAACCACCAATATTGAATGTTCATGTTTAAACCAATAGTCCAATGTTTTTGTATAACCCAAGTTAAATGTAAACCATGTAAGGTGTAAACAAAAGTTATGTATGGTAAGTAAAATGAGACTACTTAAACCACAAGTAAAAACGTACAAAACAAAGTGTTTGAATAAATGAAAAGTTATGCTTTGTAAAATAATGCAAAGTTAAACGAATAACCTTATAGTAGCATATTAAAAGTATACTTTGGATTTGTAACTAACATATTAAACTTTGTTTTGGTTTCATAAATAACATATCAAAATATGCTTTGGGTTTTATAAATAACATATCAAAATATGTTTTGGTTTGTTAATAAAATATATATGTTGGTTCTGTAAATTACCACACATGAGAGTATATCAAACTATACTTTTGGGAGTATATCAAAATATACAATAAAAGTGTGATTTAAGAATTCATTCAGACCTAGTGCATCAAACTACACCTTTGAGACTATAGGAATACCACAAAGGCAATCCCTATTTGGATGGAGAAACAAATTGGTTTCCGACATTCCATGACAACAGGAACGGGGTGTCTAGTCCTATAGCGCTATATCATACTACCAATCGGTCTAGCGAACATAAAATAAGTACAATTCAACATTTTATTTTATGTTCTTCGAGAAATCAGTGTTTAAACCATAGATAGTCATTTAGTTTGTCAAATGATAAGTAATAACATGTATAATCAATTATACTTTGAAATCATGAAAATAACACATAGGTACACATGCTTCACCCCAAAACATTTGAAAGTTGTAAAATAGGGGAACTATGTACTCACTTGAGATTGCTTAGTAGTCCTTGAGTAACAACCAAACAATGCTAGAGCTCACGGAAATCAAACGGTACCTAATATAGGTAACTACGTTAATAAACCGGACCTAAATCGGAGGATCGGATAGGATGAGGGCTTGTAAACCAAATGAGTATGGGAACTCATGTAATATGGTTTAACAAAGCCTACATACTAAAATGAAACCTAACCTAAGTGCTTACGACCCATTACGACCCGTTTAGGTAGCTTATGCTACTTTAACGCGTCGTTTGCGTGAAACGCGTTCGGGCCGCCTAACTAGTCCTATGACAAATAGAATATGCCTTAACATGTCTAATATTGTTGCCAAATCAGTTTAGATATCACAAATTATGTTACATATGCCAAAAATGAATTTTGGCGTAAAAAAGGCATTTTGGTAATTTACCTAAGGCATATAAACTACCTATCATACAACTAACTAAACGTCGTGACCATAAGGTATAACCTCGGAAGGTTATTCCCTATACAACTATGGTTACCTAATATGTTTGATCGGATCCTAATGATCGACCAAACGGGTCGGGTTCGAAAGTATAAGCGATTGTTTAGATCGCTTACCTTGTGACCCTATATAAGCACTAAACTAAAAGTGACGAGCTAAGCATGTTAAAACATGCTTAACTAAGTTTAGAAAACAGGTTTGGTATCAAAACAAACGGTTTTGATACCTAAGAGTAGTTTGGTTAAAAAATACGCAAGAATGCGCATTTTGGCCGAAACTACGACTCGTCACTGAGCCTAGATAACGTGGTAATCAGTAGGTATAGTCACTAGGGACTATAACCATCGTGATCACGCTCACGTTATGAAGTTCAAACGAACTTCGCCTTGACCATAAACTGGTCAATGCAGAGAGTCAAACAAAGTTTGACTTTAACGCTAAAAGAATAAAAGAAGGAAGGAACACTTACAAAGGGTCCAAGAATGGAAGGTTTGAATCCGAATACTCTCAGGTATGTAGTGTTAAACACAACAACTTAGAGAGCAAATTCAGATTTCAAAGGTGTGGGTTTTTGGGGTTGAAAGGGTTGGGTATTTATAGGAATGTTGGAACCGTTAGGATCGTTCTTTGAATACCGTGCTTTGATCTTGTCCCTACACTTGTTGCAATACTAAGGTAACTTAAATTGGCCCCCCAACATCAGGGATTAACATGTGGCATTGGCCTTTGGAGTGTTTAGCAGCTGTTAACAATTGATTAAACAACTTTTGCTGATCTGAAAGGGCCTCGCGTGACACCTAGGGTGTGACAACTCGAGTTTCCAAGATTCCATCTTCGCATTAATTGCACATTAATTGTTTATGTTGTTTGTTTACACGACTTGTTTGTTTCGCAACTGTGCACATTTGTAAAACGTTAAATCGTATTGCGATTGATATTTTATAATTGGGGTACATTATATTTGAGTGTATGATAATAGTGTAATTTGTGTTAATTGGTGTTGTATAGTTTAATATGGATCATTGGCCCAACACCCCTGCTCATACGAAAACACCCCCTGTGAAATCACCTACTCATGAAAACACCTTGAGTGTTTTCGTCCACCTTGTGACCGACGAAATCAAAATGGGCTTTAGGCCCAGTAGTGAATCACTTAGACATACATTCTGATCACAACCTTTACGAGGAGTTATATTCGGCAAACCCTAGACACCTATCGCTCTCTCTCTCGTTTTTCTTTGAAACCCGACGGCTGCCCTCCCATTGTTCGAAGCCAGATCTCTGGTTGATCATTCTGAGTCGGTAAGTGACTTTCACAATTAGTTGTTTCAGATCTGATTATATTGTTATGTTGTTGCTTGTGTTCATGAAAGGTTTGGATATGATTGATCAGTTATGTAACTGTATGCGAAACATGATAGGGTGAGTGATTAAGTATGATATGAATGTGGTCAGGATTCGAAAATGGATTAACATGCCGGTAGTGTTGATTATTTGATATGATTATGTTAATTGACTGGATGATATACGTATATATGCTTAATGGTTGAACTGGATGATGATTCTGTTACATGACACATAGATGATGCTTTAGTATGATGATGGAATAAATAAATGGCAGCCATGTCTTAGGAAATTTTGATCTCATCTTACATTGTACACATCCCAATCACATCATCACGTTGTCAGATTTGTCATAAGTGCTTGTGGCCTTTGTGTTGGCACATGATAGTTAAATATTGTTTAAATAATAAAGAAATGGCTATGTTAGTTAGACTTATAGGGTATTATGATGATGTGCATGGCATGTGACTGTGAAACTCATGTATGACAAAAGCTTCAGTTTGGTCGAGTATGTGTAGTATGAGTTTGTTGACTTCAAGAGAAAGCATAATTTAATATTTGTAGTGGTAGCTAGTTTAGAGGTTTTGGTGTTATTCGTAACCTGCTGTTGTTGATGATGATGCTACCAACGAAAACACAAGGTGTTTTCGTCACACCTTATGCCCAACGAAAACCCAAGGGATTTCGGCCCAAGTCAAGTTGATTTCGGCCCAACTGTTTACTCTGTTAATTAGTTAAATCTGTTAGTTTGTTAATACTGGTAACTATCAACTATGTTTAGTCTGTTAACTGAGTCAAGTTATTAACTCTGTTAACTGTATTAATTCTGTTAAGTTATGCTACTCTAATAAACCTGTTAACTCGGTTGGGTATGTCAATGGATAACTATGTTGGAATTAACTGAGAAAGCTCTTATGTGAAACATGAAGTTGCATGAGTTCGATTTACTGTTTACATGATACAAGATGCTAACTGCTAAGCACACTCTGTGTTATACTGTGATGTTAGTTGCATGCGAATCATTGCGAACATGAACTGACTGTGTGTAAATGCATTACCTTAGGCCTTGATTGATTGATTGTTTGCGAGCACATAGTTAGCATACCGAGCAAACCAAGGTGAGTTCACATTTCCAAGGCATGGGATTCCCGGTGGGTTGGGAATGGTATTGATGGAATGGAATTAATAGATATGATAGACTTACGTAAAACCTACGTAAAACACTAGACTACTTACCATCGTCCTCAGGTTTCGAGGGACACTTACGTAAAACCTATGTATACTTGTGCTTACTACTGTCCTCAGGGTTCGAGGGACACTTACGTAAAACCTACGTATACTTATGCTTGCTACTGTCCTCAGGTTTTGAGGGACACTTTACGTAAAACCTACGTAAACCTCACGCGTACCACTGTCCTCGAGTTAAGAAGGGCACTTACGTAAAACCTACGTAAACCTCGTACGTACTCCTGTTCTCGGGTTAAGAAGAACAATTATGGTTACAACTAGTCTAGTATATACAACATGGGAAGCCCCCACCAATTGAACATGCAAAACGGCTTAGTTAATAACGCGTAGTTATGCAACGACCTTACTTACTGTGAACTCGCTCAACTAGTTGTTGACTCTCTGTTACATGCCTTGCAGGACCATAGGTACCCATGGAGCTTGCACGGGAGGCGCGGTCGTTGTGGGCACGGATTGTGGGTGTTATGATAAACTCTTTTATGACATTTCGACTTAATACTTATGTTGGGTTTTTACATTATTGCTTCCGCTACACACTTGTTTATGTTTGGTTTTGAAAACACCTATCGTATTGATGAATGACATTTACTATTTATTTATATGTTCAATATGATTGGTGGCTTGATCCTGGTCATGTCACGCCTCCAAGCAGTGGTACTCCGCGTGTGGATTTTGGGGGTGTGACATAGGGGGCTAGGTGTCACGCCTAGGTCCTTCTGATCAGCAACCAGTTTCCAAAGTTTCCATTTCAGTCCCCGTTGTGTATTAAGGCCATTTCCGACATGTTTAAGGCTCGTTAAGTGAACTTTAAGGCCCTAAAATGATGCCTAAACATTGTGGACATGAAACATGCTCAAAAATATCCCGGATGTCGGTTCGTTTGGTCGTGTACGATAGCGATGATCGCTTAATTACGACGGAATGCGCATAAGTGCGAAAAACGATCCAAATTGCGTGACGAATGGATTTTTCTTATGCCAAACATTAAAATAAAATATTTTAGTGCTTACAATAAATTTTTGGATGTCTGGATGTATTCAGAACGTAAGTTATGCGTGAAAATGCAAACTTATGCACTTTTTGACGCTTTTAGTCCCTGAATGACCCAAAAGTTTATTTTCGCACACCGAATCCCTCAAAGCCTATTTCTAAGCTATGTAAAGGATTATTATGGTATGTTTAACTTATGGTCATGTTGCGGAATGTCTGTTACAGTTCAAATCGGCATACTTTCGCAGTTTGTCGAATTTAGTCCCTATAAGCGATTAAACTTGATTTTGTCATACCAAAGCCTTCAAAACTTATTTCTAAGTTATGTAAAGGTTATTTAAGGTATGTTAAGCCTATGTCACTATTCTGGAGTGTTTGTTGCATTTAAACTGGTTATATTTACGCATCGGTGCGTGTATAACCTTCCAGAAAGTTATTTAGAGCCCGAAATCGAACAAGAATTGATATGTGGAAATGATACATATATTTATACAAATCCCAAGTATGAAATATAATATTTTATTGGTTTGGTCTTTTTTTGATGGTTGAATTGACACAGGTGTCACATAGTTTAAGTAGTTGTATGATAGGTAGTTTATATGCCTAAGGTAAATGACCAAAATGCCCTTTTCATGCATAAATGGATTTTAAGCATATGTAACCTAAAAATTTGTCACCTAAATGATTATTCAACCTATTTAAACATGTTTAGGCATATAATACTTGTCATAGGACTAGTTAGACGTCTCGAACACGTTTTACGCGAACGACGCATTAACGTAGCGTAAGCTACCTTAATGGGTCGTAACGGGTCGAAAGCACTTAGGTTAGGTTCTGATCTAGAATGTAGGATTTGTTAAACCATATCACATGAGTTCCAATACTCATTTGGTTTACAAGACCTCATTCTGTCCGATCTTCCGATTTAGGTGTCGATTTATTTACTAGTGATCCGATTACTAGGTACTAATTGAATTTCCTGGCTTGTCTGAGTTTCGTTAAGTTCTTTAGATCAAGGATACCCTTCTATTTAATGTGAGTACATAGTTCCCCTATTTTACTATTTTCGATTGTTTGGGGTGATTCATATGTATCAAAATGATTTTCAATATTTTAACAATGGTTTCAAAAACGATTAAGATGGTTTATACTAAACTAATAACGATTTCAATAATGTGAACGAACTTGTTTGTTGTAGTTACATAACAAATGACATTCATTAATTTTGGCCGAACCGACCAGTATTAGGTTATGGTACCATAGGATCTGAAAAATCCCGTAATCAGACTACACCCATGGTTATGTGTGGGGGGTTATGTAGGTAACGACCGAATTTGTGATTGTTAACTTACCCTTTGATGGTTTGTTAATGCGAGAAACGAGATAGTCGAGTCACGAAGGTTTGAATGTTATATAGCGAGATGACCAAAAGTAGTTTCACAATTAAAACGAATACGATGTGGAGACGAGTTAAACGATTTGAAACGACTTAAACGAGATAAACGATTTGATTAAACGATTGGTTTTGGGTAGTGATTAGATAATGGGATAGGTGTAGCATGATAAAAGCATGGTAGATACGCCGCTGGTACATCTTATATATAAGTGCTTTTATCATATTACATTTCATGTCATTATTTAGTTCACTTGGGAAACGATTTTGAAACGATGCCACACAACGAGGTTTTCGAAATGATATAAACCATATGAGTTTTATTAACGAGTTTTTATGAGATGATTTACGAGTTGGTTTACTAAAACAAATGTTTTAGGGTTAAGAATCATGGCTACGAGAATTTATAAACTATAACTAACTTGATTTGAGTTGGTTAATTATGTTGCAATACACTTTTCAAAACGAGGTTTGTACTTTTGACTCTTGTAGTCTAATGAGGTACTGCAACATATAAATGAGCCATGAATCTGACACTCTCACAAAACCTATGTGCTCGCCAGCATTTCTTTGCTGACTTTGTTTTTACATATGTTTCAGGTAGTGTTGCGTGATATCGATTGCTAGGATGCATGTGTCACATAGGATCTGGACGAGGCCTTAGTGACATAATAACGATAATAGAAGATGTTTAATTTGTTTGTTTGGTATTAAGACAATGTACATTACTTAATGAATCAATAAAACGAAACTTTTAATTACCATGGTTGTGAAACGATAATTCTGTTACAACACTCCCCGACGTTTCCGCCACGGTTTGTTGTTTTAATGTGGTCGGGGTGTGACAATGGACATGTTTCGCGCATTCTACAACTCGCAGTCATGTCGGTATTGCTTGTATCATTGTCGATAGTTTACTTGCTTCACATCTCTATGTGTTACATGCTGGTTATGCGTAAACGCTTTCTATACAATTACCTACGCAAACTTGTGTACTCACCTTTAGATTTATTGACTTTATTTTAATGTATGTGATAGGTTGATAGGATGCTATGCTGTGATGAAACAAGCTAGGAAGTCTAGAAACCCTCTAAATAAAATCTGAGTTGTCGGAATAGTATTTGTTTATGAGACTCGCTATCTGTAATGACTGTTATTGCCTTATATGTTAGTAGTATAGGATATTAACGTTAAATATATTTTTCATTTAATAGATGTTATGGATTCTCTTGAACAATCTGTTTCACTCAGTGCCACGCCCGATGATTCCGCCATTGGTTGGGGTGTGGCAGATTGGTATTAGAGCCATAACTATAGGGAATTAGGTCGTGTCGTAGGATTGGCCTAGTCTATAGTCTCAGTACCTGCAGACCGCTTCGTGCAAACCCAGTAGGGGTTTTGTACGAACCTACTCTTGATACTCTCGTTCGAACTCGCAAAAAAAACTACAATTTCGTGCTAACCACGCATACTACAGCTTCGCACGATGAAAGCCTTTCCTAAGGCTGAAACACTACTCGCCTTTCCTAAGGCTAACACAATACACACGTTTTTGAAAACACTCGCATAACACAATCGAGTGATTGTGTCAAGAATAGGTGTGAAAACCAAGAACTCTCCATAAGATCGCTCACTCTACACGTATTTTTACTCTCAGCACGAGAATCCTTGTTGAGTTAGGAGTCACATCCATACCTCAACAAGAGAGCTCCATCTCTATCTCGTGGTTGTTTAACCATAACTGAGGAGCAAGGCTGTTAAGTTAGGGGTGAAACCCGCATCTTAATGACCTGTTCCACTCTCTACTTTGAATTTTACAAAACTCTCACCAAATTCTCGATGGATTCCAACAACTTGAGTCACATAGTAACCGGAAGGATGAGTGCCATTCGCCATATTCGACGAGAGCACAGTCTTTTAGGCCAAAGCATGTACTCGAACTCACTATGAATAGTCAAATCACTTTGGGTAGTCGATGTCTAAACACCTAAGACACCCTGCTTCGATTCTGAGCCACAACCACTGATTTTATGAGTATTCAAATGTGGTTATATGTTTATTTGTGTCTTAGATTGCGAGAGCTATGCTGTACGCTGATGGTTTCAATTTAACACTCCTCGCCCTGCATAGCGCACAACTCACACTGTTTTGGAATCTAAAACGCTAACTAATCGTGAACAAACTAAGAACTCTCGCACGCTATACTATTTGTAACGCTACTCGTTACGCCACTCGCTATCGCTCGCAACTCTTGAACATGCTAACCATCACAACTAAAGGCCGTGTAGCGCAACTTTAGAGGATAGGTGAATACGTGCAAAATACGTAGGTTAATACATGCAAAATATAGGTGAATACGTGCAAAATATGTGCTTACATGGATTATGTGCTCCAACGTGCTTATGTGCCTATGTGGTTTATGTGCCTACGTGACTATGTGCTTATGTGCCGACTTATTCCTGATGCTTTACCTAATAATAATAAATATGACGGTTAAACGCTAAACTTTTTGAAACCCGATATGATAGAATCTCGTATAAATCATATGAGGATGTCTGCTGCAGACAATGTTGTCATTTGGTTCCCACACGCAATGCGCCGCTCGACGAAACCATGCTGACAAGCGTATCGCTTCACTGGTGGCCAAGGAAATGGCTAAAGTCATACCTCAGATCGTCAGTGAGATCAACGAGGTCAGCAGAAAGTCCTCTGTTGAATCCAAGAACGAGTCTCCAAAAGCACCTTTTAGCTTTAAGCAATTCAAGCCGTGGTCTTAAAGACTTCACTGGTGAAGATGGACCAGTGCTATGTTCTAGTGGCTTGATTCAATTGAAGTCACCCTTCGTCAAAGCGGATGCCCAGTCAACCTCCGCACTGTGAATGCTACTGGAGTCTTCCAGTCTAGGGCACTGGATTGGTAGACTGCTGAGCGCAACAGGCACGGAAATGATGCAGCTTATGGTCTCTCATGGGAAGAACTGAAGGAAGTCATGATGAAAGAATTATGTCCCCCACCTGAACTCCAGAAGCTGGAGAATGAGTTTTGGGGTATCAAGAAAGAAGGAGGTGACAACGCTGGTCTCACCGCTCGCTTCAAGCAGCTCAGTATTATCTTTCCTAGTCAGGTGGCAACACCTGAGATGACAATCAAGAAATACATTCGAGCTCTTCCAGACTGTGTAGCTGATTTTGTTCAGGCAGCTAAACCTACTACCATCGAGGAAACCTACCAACTCGCCGCTGAAATCAATGATAAGCGAGTTCAAGCTGGAGTTTTCAAAAGTGCAACCAAGAGTCTCCACCAAGCAACTGTCACGCCAGACTCTCAGGCTTCTAAGTCTAATCGCCGTGATCGTAAGAGGAGAAACAACAGCAAGAACAACGCCGTGGTTACCGCACCGTCCAACTCTCAGCCTCAACCGGCTACTGCTCCCAACGCACCACCGCCTAAGCGTGCTTATACTGGAACTCATCCTCTGTGCCCTACGTGCACCTACCATCACCCAGTTGGGTTAGCTTGCCGTTTATGTGTTCACCGCAATCTCTATGGACACTTCACATCAAACTGTCGCACTGGCCCTCGCCGACAAGCTCTTCAAGCTCCTGTACCACCGGCAGCTCAACCTCGTGCTCCTCAAGTTAATCAAGCTCTCCCTGCACCAGCTGCAAATGTACATGCTTGCTATGTATGTGGTGACCCCAAACCACTTTGCTAATGTCTGCCCGAATCGCATTGTGAGACAAGAGCAACAGCAACAACAACAAGCACCGCAACAGCAGCAACAACAGCCACAACAACAACAGTAGCAGCAGCAGCAACCAAAACCACCGGCAGCCTGTGGAAGAACCTTCAATATCAACGTCCGCCAGGCTCAGACGGACAACAACGTTGTCAATGGTACGTTCCTTGTTAACGATATTTATACATCGTGTTTGTTTGATACTGGAGCCGATAACTGTTTGGTGTCGTTTGAATTCGAAAAGCTCCTGAAACGTAAACGCGCTAACCTCCCAACGACTATCGACGTATAAGTTGCCACCGGAAGAACCGTCACCGTCAGTTCCGTTCTCGGTGATTGTACTCTTGAACTCAACAATCACGTTTTCCCGATCGATCTCATTCCGATGCAACTTGGTAGTTTTGATGTCATAATAGGCATGGGTTTTCTTCGTGAAAATCATGCTGAAGTCATTTGTTTCAAAAAGATGATCTGTTTCTCTCTTTCAAACGGTGATCAACTCTGTGTCTATGGCGAAGTTACCTCGAAGGAATTAAAGTTGATGTCTTATATCCAAGCAAACACGTATCTCCGCAAGGAATACTTGGCATTCTTAGCTCACATTGTAGTAGCAGAGGAGGAAAAGAAGCCGATAGAAAAGGTACTTGTGGTTTGTGATTTTCCTAATGTCTTTCCTGACGAATTACCTGGTCTACCCCCTACCCGCGATATCGATTTTCATCTCGACCTCATTCCTGGAGCTAACCCTGTTGCTAAAGCCCTTATCATCTCGCACCATCCGAAATGCGTGAACTTTCTGGTCAACTCCATGAATTACTTGATAAAGGCTTCATACGCCGTAGCATATCTCCATGGTGTGCACCTCTCGTATTTGTGAAAAAAAGAAGGATGGATCGTTCCGAATGTGCGTCGATTATAGGGAACTCAACAAGCTTACTATCAAGAATCGCTACCCTCTACCCTGAATCGATGATTTATTTGATCAACTGTAAGGTGCTACATGTTTCTCTAAGATCGATCTACGTTCTGGTTATCATCAGTTGCGCATTCAGGAGGAAGATATCCCTAAAACCGCTTTTCATACCCGCTATAGCCATTACAAATTCGTGGTCATGCCTTTTGGTCTTACAAACGCACCCGCGGTCTTCATGGATTTGATGAACCGTGTGTGTAAAACTTTCCTTGATCGCTTTGTTATTGTATTTATCGATGATATCCTTATCTATTCAAAGTCGAAAGCTGAGCATGCGCAACATCTTCGCTTAGTTCTCGAGCTTCTCCAATTGAATCGCCTCTACGCCAAGTTCTCTAAGTGTGAATTTTGGCTCGAGGAGGTTCAATTCCTCGGTCGCGTTGTTAATAGTCAAGGTATTCACGTTGATCCCACGAAGACTGAAGCAGTTAAGAGTTGGATTACACCTAAAACCCCGTCCGAAGTTCGTTCTTTTCTTGGATTGGCGGGTTATTACCGTCGATTTATCGTTGGTTTCTCTAAAATCGTTGTTCCTCTCACCTCTCTGACGCATAAAGACAAGCCTTTCGTTTGGGGAACCGAACAAGAGGATGCCTTTCAAACTCTAAAGTGTATGCTTGGCAACGCTCCCGTACTCGCGCTACCCGATGGAAATGACGACTTTGTTGTTTATTGTGATACCTCCAACCTAGGTCTTGGTTGTGTCCTTATGCAACGAGACAAGGTTATCGCATACGTGTCTCGCCAACTCAAGGTCCACGAGAAGAACTACACAACCCATGATCTCAAACTCGGTGCAGTTATTTTTGCATTAAAGATTTGGCGACACTACCTGTATGGTACTAAGTGTACGGTCTTCACTGACCATAAGAGCCTACAACACATCTTGAACTAGAAAGAACTGAACATGTGCCAACGCAGATGGGTGAACTTTTCAACTACTACAACTGTGAGATACGCTACTGATGTGTGTAAAACGCAACATACAAATTACATCAAATGAGGCATAAAGCTAACCCTTTTTTAGTACTAATGTTGGAAAAGTGTGCTTTGGTCTTCCTTTTGTACTTTCAGGATTAAATGAGCGTAAACGAACAAAAGGAACAAATATGCAGCAAAATCTAACATAATTATAAGAAAAGAAACAAACGTGACATGCCCGACCCCTCGACAGCATCTTCCCAAGCAAAAACAAGAAAACAGAAGGCTGACCACGGCCCCGTGCCCAGCGGACACGGGGGCGTGGCCAGATGTCTGCAGAAAGGACAAAGCTATAGAAGCTTCTATTCCCGACACGGGGGCGTGCCCAGCTCGACACGGCGCGTGGTCAACGCCAAGATTCGCAGAACCCAAGCAAATCTTGATAGTACAGATACACTTCTTCACACGGGGCCGTGCCCAGCGGACACGGGGCATGTGGAGCTAATGCAGACAAATTGCAATTAATGAAGAAAGAGAAAGTGGATGGACACGGGGCCATGCCCAATGGACACCGGGCCGTGTTCGGGCTTCTGTGCCGGCTATAAATAGAGGTGCTTGGTTCACTTCAAAGGCATCCCTTGGCAAACCACCTCTCTCCCACTTCACCCACACGCCACCACCATCACTACACCCACATCCACCACCATCATCCATCATCTACCTAGAGTGTGTGTAGTAGTCTCGGGATCCAAGATTCATAGTAAGAGTTCTTGATAATCAAAGGCCATGTTTGCCTAAGTCTCTTACATCACTTGGTGAAGACAAGCATTTAGTGTAATACTTTTGTGTTTTAATCTTTTCGCACTTTTTATTTGGTTTTGTATTAATGACTTTAATAACTAGTTTCTTATGTTAAAGGTGAAACTTCCTTATCATTTGTCCGTGGTGTCTTGGCGTTATTTTACTGTCTATATAAAATAAAAGATTTACACCATTCATATCTCTACGGTCTATATAGAGATATGTTGGCTACCTGGTCGGGGGTTAAGGGAATGGTTTGGTAAGGTTCTTGCCTTGTTCAATGTATAGATCCTGCAAGGACCTGGGTCAAGCTTACTAGGACCTCCTTCAATACCCACTGGTATTGGATGGTGGGGGTGCGAATGGCTTGATGCCCCCATATGTAAACTACTATTAATACATTAACCAGGCTACTTGGGATTGTATTCCTGCTGACTCAAACCACTTAGCCGAGGGTAACGTTACCTTCAAAAGAGAGGCCTACCACATTACGCATTAATAACTTAATTAATTATCTTTCAATATTCCGACCCTTTAGGATTGTATCCTTGCTGACTCAAACTACTGGGTTGAGGGTAACGTCACCTTCAAAAGAGGGGCCTACTACTATAACTAAGATAATCTCTTAAAAAGTGCAAAAGTGCAAAAGTGCGGAAATCATCAAAGGTTACACTAAAGGCGAGTCAGATCCATGTGATTCATCTTGTCTATCTGTTTTTATTTTATTTTTATTTTCAGCATTTTTAGTTTTTATTTTCATTTTGAAAAAACCCTTTTTCTAATCTTTTGATTTGATTAGACGTTGAGGATAAACATGTACTAAAAGCTCTTGTGCCCTTGGACGACCTCGGTATCTTACCAACGTTATACTACGCTCACGATGGGTACAGTTGCCCATATGTGTGTTTGGTGTTAGTAAAATATCGTGTTTTATACATTTAAAAGTTGACTAAAGCTTTAAAAAGGGCTTTAAATATACATAAAAACATATCGCAGTCGACACGCATCAAGTTTTTGGCGCCGTTTCCTGGGACACAGGGATTTTAAGAAAGCTTAAAATTGTTGGCCGAATATGTTTTTCAAAACCTTTTTAATCGTGCGCACATTTTCTGCATTTTAGTTAGTTTTTGCATTTAAAGTAGATTGAACACGGGGCTGTGCTGCATATTTTTTTTCAAAACTCCCAGATACAGATTCTGAACACGGGGTGATGTTCGCTGAACACGCCCCTGTGCTGCACAAAACCAGTCACTTTTATTAAAACGCCCAGATACAGATGCTGAACACGGGGCCATGCTCACTGAACACGGGGCCGTGTCCAGCCTTTGTTTCCCCTTTTATTTTTGTTTTCGGGTCTCGAGACTCTGTTGTGGTCTGCTGAGTGATTCTTATGGATCAATACTCAGGAGATTACAACTACCACTATGAGGAGGATGATTATAGGGAAGACTATTGCACCATTTGTGGTAACCCTCATTTGGTACAATATTGTGACCTCTTTGAACCATCCCCTTCATACAACTACTATGAGGAGCCCAGGTACGAGCCATCCACTTCATATCCACCCTATGAAGACCCAAGGTATGAACCTTCTCCCTCATACTCATATTTTGATGAATCAAGGTATGAGCCTTTATACTCATACGTTGAAGAACCAAGATATGAGACTCCACCTTCATATGCCTACTATGAGGAACCATGGCGTGAACAACCCACCTCATATGAGTATTATGAAGAATAAAGTTACGACCCTTATCCATCATATACTCATAATGAGGAACAATGGTGTGAACCATCTACCTCATATGAGTATCATGAGGAACCAAGGATCGAACTTCCGAATTCAAGCTATGAAGATCCTTGTTCTATCACACCCATAGCCGATAAGATAATAGAACACCTTAAAACTATCAAGCGCTACATAAAAGAACCCCGCGCAAGGGAAGAATGAACTTGTAATAAAGAAGAGATAGTTGAAAAGGTAAAAATGGAAGAACAAGTAAGTGAAAAGCCGACACGTGAGTTAAACAACAGAAAAGGTGAGTCCGACATCGTTAAAATCCAAGAAGAGTTTAATTTTAAAGAAATTAATCTCTTGTCACCTTCTTTCGAAAATCATTGTTTAGTACCCACTCATGCTAAGTTTTTAAAAGAGTTAAACACTAACACTAAAATTGACGAAATAGTAAGCATTAAGTTAACAAATGATCAAACTACGCTAATAAAAGAAGATCCATTTGAAATTAACATTACACCGGTTCCATGTTTTTTTTAAATTCCTTTATTAGTAATATTACAATTGATAAAGATCTTTGTGTTAATATAATGCCAAACTACATTTTCAAAAAATTAAGTATTAGTGATTTTTCTCCACTTCAAATACCCATTTTTCTATCTAGTTGGAAAACAATAAAATCAATAGGGGTAGTTAAGGATATGTTGGTTCAAACCGATCAAACGGTAATCCCAACCGACTTCGTCATCCTTGATGATGCTCCACTAGTGTTGGGACGACCTTTTGTAAAGACCCACGAAGCTTTGAAAAATCAGAAGTATAATAATCTACCCATTCAATTAGGGGCATTCAAAAAAAGTGTCGAGCTTGAGCGTTCAATGAAATATCCATTCGGCAATGATGACCCCCTAATTGAAGATGAAGATGAACCTCCCGATACAAGAGAAGAAAATGAGCAACAAAATAAGGAGTCTCCTAAAGACCCACCTCTTGAGCTCATAGAACTTCCAAAAGGTTTGGAATATGCTTTTCTCGACAAAGATGGTAAATTACCTGTAATTATTTCATCAAAATTAACTAGTTTAGAAAAAAGAAAAATTAGTCGCACTTTTGAAAAAACACAAAAACGCGATCGCTTGGAAGCTTGTAGATATTAAAGGATGTTGATGCACAAGAATGTCTGTTGACTGCATCTTCATCAAGTCTTAAATCAAGAAAGTCAAGATATATCAAGATTGGAGCTTAAAAGTCAAGATTAGGGTTATAATGTTGATTTCGCTTTAATGTACATGATTATCTTGTTGATTTCGCTTTAAGGGACAAAGTGATTTCGCTTTAATGGACATGCCATATAAGCGAAATCAGTTTCATGTGATTTCGCTCATATGGTCATGACCATTGAAGCGAAATTAGACTTAGTATAAATACCCCATGTGTGTGTTCATTAGAGCGAGATCTAGTCATAAGCTTGGTAACCGAACTCTGTCAAAATTGATTCAGAAAATGTCTGTTGACTGCATCTTCATCAAGTCTTAAATCAAGAAAGTCAAGATATATCAAGATTGGAGCTTAAAAGTCAAGATTAGGGTTATAATGTTGATTTCGCTTTAATGTACATGATTATCTTGTTGATTTCGCTTTAAGGGACAAAGTGATTTCGCTTTAATGGACATGCCATATAAGCGAAATCAGTTTCATGTGATTTCGCTCATATGGTCATGACCATTGAAGCGAAATTAGACTTAGTATAAATACCCCATGTGTGTGTTCATTAGAGCGTGATCTAGTCATAAGCTTGGTAACCGAACTCTGTCAAAATTGATTCAGAAAGCTAATAAAGTGAAGGAATTGAATAGGAAAGCTGTTGTTACGTTGCGTATACTGATTCCGCCTTTATACGTGATGATGAACTTTCTCAACTGATCGTTTAGGGTCACGACACGGTCCAACAAGTGGTATCAGAGCTTCAGGACGAGGAGTTCATACTACATCAGCTGATTCGACACTATTATCTCATTTCTACTCATATTTCTCTTTTATTTTTCGGATTCAACAAGTTTCATCGGACAAAATGAGTTGAAAGTCAAGTATATTGAGCGAAACTAGTTGTTAAACAATCCGTAAAAGTATCAGCCTTTAAAACAAAGTAGAACTCATTCAATTTTATCAAAATATCAATCGGTTCACGAACATAAACTTCATTTTCAGATCTGGAACGATTTTGCGGTTAAAATTGAACAATAATCATATCATTGTGATCGGATTTAAGAGTAGTACAACCCTTGAAAGTTTCAAATTGAAATTCAGTGTAAAAATGGTTAAACTCTTGATTCCGCTTTTGTGTACTTTCGGTCTTAGTTAATTTCGCTCCAAGTGACAAAAGTTAATTTCCCTCATTCGGACAACTGCTGATTTCGCTCATACGGACGAGTGGTGATTTTGCTCATACGGACTTTGTTATTTCGCTCATAAGGACAAAGTCTGATTTCGCTTATACATACATTGTGATTTCGCTCAAAAGGACATCCTAATTTCGCTTATAAGGACAAAAGTGATTTCGCTTTTATGTCACTTTGAGTGATTTCGCTTATCAGTCAATCTGACTGATTTCGCTTCAGTGTCAGTGTTTGTCAAAAATTTCGAAAATTTGTCTAAGTGTTTGCTGATTGTTTGTTGCAGGTACATTCATGATGGATGATCTTTTCTTAAACCCGTTCAGTGACATGTATGCGTTTGCTGGAAACTCGGGAGATGTTTCATCTACAAACAATGAGAACGAGAATCCACCAAAAGAAAGGAAAAAGGAAGCTTGGGAATCGGAAAGTGCATTCGGAACGTTCAATAAACCCCCAAAGTTAATGGCTATCGAGGAGTACATTCGTTGGTCCAGAAAGTTTGAAGATTGGATGATGGCATTCGCATTTCCAAGTTGGAAAAGTTTGAAGAACGATTATGATCAAGGAAATAAGAATGGGGAAGTTTTAACAGGATCTGATGAGATTGATTCATTCGTAGCCGAACAAAAATGTGTGGCGTTGTTATTTCAGTTTGTTCGGGAGGATATCATCTCATTGATAGACTATAAAAATGCTAAAGAACGAGTCAGTGTGTAAAATGTGTCGGTAGTCAAGAAATTAAGAAAAACAAAAAGAAACTTCTTAGAAAAGAATTTGATCTGTTTGGATGTTTAAAGAACGAGTCAGTGTGTAAAATGATAGAAAGGTTCGGTCATCTGAAGCTGGAATTAGTAAGACATGATATCGACATTCCTGAAGAAGATCTTATCGACAAATTGTTCGATTCGTTGCCTGACGAGATGGATTGGAGATATTATGCGCTGATGCTGAAGAATACCATCAAAGAACCAGAAAAGCTGACATTAGATTTGCTGATTGAAAAACTCGAGAGTCACGAGTTGGAGTTGAAAAAGACGTACAAAGTTAATCATTCATCTTATCAACAAAATCTGGATCTATACTATCCAAAGAGCATGATGCCGAAAGCTACTTCACCAAAAACTGCATTTTCTGCTGAAAATGTGTCGACAGCCGGCAAAGAAAGTCAAAGTGGTCAAAGCAGTGGAAGTCACAGTGGTTTTCACAGTGGATCTTCATCTTCTGGAAATGCTGATGCAAAGAATCGTTTTCAATGCAATATTGCAATAGACTTGAAGAATGCTCAAAATTTTGACGAAGAATCGGCAAAGCAGCAAATGATCTTTCTAGCATCGGTGTTGGAATCGTATGAAGGATTGGTAGCTGGGAAGATTGGCAATACGAATCTGACGAAAGAAGATTACGATCAGATTGATCCGGAGGAAATGGAACTGATCGATATTCGTTGGGCAATGGCAAGTGCTGTTCGTCGTGCACAAAGATTCATGGAAATTACTGGCAGAAAAACAATTGGTGGTGCTTCTACTAAGCTGGGGTTCGATAAATCGAAGGTGACTTGCTTCAAGTGTAAGCAGAAGGGTCATTTCAAGAAAGAATGCCGAAATGCTTATGTTGATGAGTCGGAGAATCCTTTCAGAGATGATTACTACAAGAAGGCGATTTATCACCAGAATAAATCCGAGCCGCCTAGATTGAAGCAGGTTGAAGACAACAGAGAGAAATCTAGAGCTCTTGCAGTGATTTATGATGATGAAGGATATGATTGGAGTCAAGAGGTTCTACCAGAAGAAGATGCGGTTGGTTACGCATTCATGGCGAAAAATGAACCTATTCCATGGAAAGATGAGAGAACTGAAGAGCAGAAGTATAAATACAGAAAGATGATTTCGGAAAACAAAATTACTAGACTTTCTAGAATCTATCTGGATGCAAAAAGAGCCAAAAGATGGGATCCAGACAGAGAGTGTTATCTTGATGAGTATGGAAATATTGCAGTTGATCACAAAACTCTCGATATAGAAGTCTTAATCAAGGAAATGAAAGAAAATGATGAGTATTGGCAACACAAATGGTGGGGAACTCCAACTTCGAAAATGATTGAAGAGGAGAAAGAGGAGAAAGAAAGAAAGGAGAAAGAAGAGATAGAAGGAAAAGAATCCAAGAAGATTGATACTGGAGTTATCGATACTACGCAGGAGTTGAATGCAGAGAATCTGGGAAAAATGGCTGACAAAGTGCTAGCTGCCAAAGCACTTGAGGTAGACTCTAACTCCGTGTCTGAGTCAAAAAGCCAGGTCAGTTCAGATGTGTCAACAAATGCGTCAGGTAAAAAGATCGAAGGAAATGCTGATTGCAAAAATTGCAACAAAGAGTGCAAATTTTGTAATACTGTCACGTATCTCAACGGTGAGAAAATTAAAGATCTGACAGCAAAGGTCAGAAACGTTGAGAATCAGATTCTTGGTCGTGACAAAACAGTTAAAGCTTCAACTGAACGGATAAGAGAATTAACTGCTCAAATTGAAACTGATAAAATTGATCATGACAAAATTAAACAAGAAAATGAAAAGTTGATTCTTGAAAACCGTCAGATTTCTGAAAAATTTGAAAAACTCAAAAGCACAATGAAAGATTGTGATGATCGAAATGGTAAAACTTTTAAAGAAAATGAACATTTAAAAGCAGTGCTTAGAGTTAAAGAAGAATCAATCAACAAACAACTGGATGAAATCGCTAAATTGAAACTTAAAGTTCAAGAGGCTGTAATCGAAAACGAGCGAATCCAGTTGAAGCTTAACAGTTACAGCTCCGCAAGCTTTGTTTTGCAACATATTATTCCCAAACCTATCGGGAAAGACAAAGCGGGTGAAGATGTGTATTCTGATGGAACTGGGGTGGGTTTTCATCAAGTTCCACCACCTGTTCTTCATAATTACACTAAAAAGCAGTCTGGGTTGGTTGAAATTGAGGAAGAAAAAGAAGTTATACTTCCGGAGAACATTGATGTTACTTTTTCTACATCATCTGATGATAGTGTTCAGACAGAGATTGTTAAGAGCACAGCTGAAAGTGTTTTGAATAGTGATTCAGCTGAAGATGATGGGTGTTTTTTTGGACAAATACATTCAGAAATCAAAGTCCAAAAACAACTTAAGTGATGAACCGGGTCTTGTGATGTACAAGATGGCTGGATCTGATAAGTTGTATTCGGATTCTGAGTTTCCAATTGAGAATGTTAATGTGAAAAAGTTGACGAATGTTTTCAAATTGGTTGAAGTTGAGTTGTCAGAAGTGAACAGTTTGTGTCAAACAAAAATGCAAATGAATTTTGAAAAAGATAAAGCTTATTACAAAAAGCCTGTTGTTCCATCACGTTTTTATAATAACAATCGAAACAATTGGTCGGGTAGTTATCGGGGTGGTAATAGTTATCAGAAAAAGAGTTTTCAAAACAAAAGGTTTGCTGAAAAGAAGGTGTTTGTGAACAGTTCAAGTTCACTTGCTGATGAAGAGAATGAAATTTTTTCAAAATCAAATAAAGAGTTCTTTGAGAAGAGGGTTTCACAACCTCAGTCTGAAGGCACAAGTCGAGTTGATGATACTCGTACATGTTTTAGATGTAACAAAGTTGGTCACATAGCAAGAAATTGCACCAACTCCAAGCCTAAGACTGAAGTTGTTGATAGACAAAAGAAGAAAGTTGATGTGAAGGGTAAATCACCAATCGTTGTTGAGAAAAAGAGTGTGAAAAATGACAACATCAAAGTGAAAAATGAACCTGTTAAGAAAGTGATAACTAAAAATGACAAATTTTACAAACGGGTTGCATTATCTCAACAAGTTTGGAAACCAAAAACTGAAATGAAAATTTCAACTTCTGAAGTGAAAAAGGCTGAAGAATCAATTTCGGTTGATTATGATGCAAATTTTCCACCTTTGAAGGCTGAAAATTTCAAAATTCAAATTGCGAGAGTCAAGGTTACACCTAAGGCTGATGAGGCCTGGGTGGACACCATGTTCGAATAAGCAGTTTGAATTGCCGGAGCTTCCTGGATTGCGAAGCATGAATCGGCATCTTTATTAAAATATTTTAAAATCAACTTGTGGTATGTGCAGGATCTTCCAAGAGCTATTTCAAGATGGATCATGGATAGTGGCGCATCTCGACATATGACAGGAAAAACTGCATTGCTATATGATGTGAGGAATATCAATGGTGGTTATGTGGGATTTGCTGGTCATGAAGGTGGTAGAATTGTTGGTGAAGGAACGTTATCCAATGGGATTGTGACGTTTGAGAGAGTTAACTACATCACTGAGCTGGAGAACAATCTGCTTAGTATCTCGCATATTTGTGACAATCAGTATACTACTCACTTCACTGATAAAGAATGTTTGATTTTGAAACCTGGTTTTGTTATTCCTGAAGAATGGATTATTATGAGGGCACCTAGAGTGAATGATTTATATGTGTTAGATATGTCTGTAGCAACTACAACTACTGGTCAAGCACATTGTTTCGTGTCTAGAGCAACTGAGAAAGAATCAAGATTGTGGCACCGAAAGATGGGGCATATTCACCTAAGGAAGATGAATCACTTGGTGCACAATGATTTGGTATTGGGAGTTAATATCAAAGGTTTTCATCTGGAAGGGGAGTGCATTAGCTGCATCAAAGGCAAGCAGAAGAAAAAGTCACACCCTACAAAACAAGTTAATTCAGTTTCGAGACCTCTGGAAAGACTTCACATGGATTTGTTTGGTCCGGTGAATGTCAAAAGCATTACAGGAGATTACTATTGTTTGGTCGTTACTGATGATTATTCCAGATTTTCGTGGGTTTCTTTCTTGAAGACGAAAGATGAAACATTTGACAGTTTGATGGGTCTGTTCAGGAAGATTGAGAATTTGTACCAAAGGCGTATTAAGAGAATTCGAAGTGATAATGGTACTGAATTCAAGAACAGCAAGATGGAAGAATTTTGTGATGAAAGAGGTATTTTGCATGAGTTTAGTGCTCCGTACACTCCGCAGCAGAATGGAGTCGCAGAACGCAAAAACCGGACACTAATCGAGACGGCTAGAACTATGCTCGCAGATTCAAAGTTACCGATTAATTTTTGGGCTGAAGCTGTTTCCGCCGCATGCTATACGCTCAACAGGGTTCTCACTGTCAAGAAGTTCAACAAAACATGCTTTGAGCTAATCAATAATCGCAAACCGAATTTGAAGTATCTAGAACCGTTCGGGTCATCCTGTACGGTTATAGAGCCTTTTGGAAAGTTTGGTCCGAAGTGCATTGAGGGTATATTTGTTGGTTATGCAAATCCGTTACGACGTATCTTCGTTCCAAGTGAGAAGCGGATTATTGAAGCTGCAAATGTTGAATGTCAAGGTTATACTATGCCGCCGCAGAATCCTGGTGATTCATGGCGTTATCATTATGATAAACTTTGGGATTCGTTTGACATGAGAGAAGAATCAGAGGATGATGAAGATTTCTTTGATGAGTTGGATATTTTGCGTGAATATGAGTCGCAGTTAAGGTTTCCAGCTGAGTATTCGAGAAGACCACGGGAAACTTCAAATGATGATGAAGCAGGTCCAAGTAATGCTGGTGAACATGATGATGTCCAACAGAATGAAGTTGCTCAGGATAATCAGTCGGCTCAGAATGATAATCTAGAAGCTGAAAATATGCCAGTCTTTGATCATGGTGATTCAGATTCTGAGGGGGAGCAAATTCAATTTTCAAGTCAAACAAACCAAGTTGGTGAACAAGATGCAGAGCAGAATGTTACTAATCTGGAGGGAAATGTAGATGTTCCAAGTGAAGTGATGCCGCGAACTTTTTCATATCATCCAGAGGAGTTGATCATAGGAGAATTGCAGACAGGCGTTCGCACTCGAAATCAGATTGATAAAGGGCTTACATGTTTTTATACAAAAGTTGCTCCTTTGCAAACTGAATTCTCATTGAGTTGTTTTATCTCGCAGGTTGAGCCAAGAACTTACAAAGAGGCGCTTACTGAAGACTCTTGGGTCAATGCTATGCAGGAGGAACTTAGTCAATTTGAGAAATTGGGAGTGTGGAAGTTAGTTGATTTGCCGGATGGTCATAGAAAGATTAACACCAAGTGGGTGTTCAAGTGCAAGAGGGACGATAGAGGAGTTGTTGTAAGGAACAAAGATCGACTTGTTGTTCAGGGATTTAGTCAACAGGAGGGAATTGATTTTACCGAAGTCTATGCTCCTGTAGCACGACTAGAGGCTATCAGAATTTTCCTAGCATTTGCGTCTTGGAAGAACTTCAAAGTTTATCAGTTGGATGTTAAATCGGCGTTTCTTTACGGGAAGGTTAAAGAGGAGGTTTATGTCGGTCAGCCGCCGGGCTTTACCGATCCAATCCACAAAAACAAGGTCTACTTATTGGACAAAGCGCTGTATGGTTTACACCAGGCCCCGAGAGCCTGGTACGAGACTTTGTCTCAACACCTACTAGCCAACAAGTTCATTCATGGAAAAGTGGATGCCACTCTCTTCACTAAAGAGGTCGATGGTCATCTTTTGATAGTTCAGATTTATGTGGACGATATAATCTTTGGGTCGACAAATGAAAATCTATGCAAAGATTTTGAATCAGTGATGAAGCAGAAGTTTGAAATGTCATCAATGGGGGAGATGAAATTCTTTCTGGGATTACAAGTTGAACAACTTCCTGAGGGAATTTTCATTCATCAGTCAAAGTATGTTCATGATATTCTAGAGAAATTTGGGATGTCAAGTTCTACTCCAGCTGCTACCCCACTTGCAACAAATCATGGGATTCACCCAGATCTCACCGGAGACAGGGCTGATGAAACGTTTTACCGATCCATGATAGGTTCATTAATGTACCTAACTGCTTCACGTCCTGATATTATGTACCCAACGTGCCTCGCAGCAAGATTTCAGTCTAACCCGAGAGCATCGCATATGATCATTGTGAAGAGGATATTGCGCTACCTGAAAGGAACTCCTTCATTGGGGTTGTGGTATCCTAGAAAAGGCGACTTTATGCTCGAAGGGTATTCCGATTCGGATTTCGAATGCTGCAATGTCAATTCAAAATCAACAACTGCAGGATGCCAATTCTTTGGTCCTAGATTGGTTACCTGGCAGTGTAAGAAACAAACGTCTGTGGCGTTATCTACTTGTGAAGCGGAGTATGTTTCTGCTAGCAGTTGCTGCTCTCAGATCTTGTGGATACAACAACAGATGCGCGACTACGGTTTGCAGTTTCTTAACACACCTCTTTTTGTTGATAATGAGGCCGCAATAAATATAACTAAAAATCCAGTACATCACGCTAAAACTAAACACATAGAAATTCGTCATCACTTTATTCGTGATTGCTTTGAGAAAAAGTTGATACGAATTGAGAAAATCCACACTGACGAACAGAAAGCTGATTTACATACCAAAGCTTTTGATAAAAATCGGTTTAAATATTTGTTAAAACTGAATGGTATGAAGCTTCTGTCGGTGTCGGATGGCATAATTGGCGTTGATGAGAGTACTGTTGCGGATGAAGACGAGAAACAATCTGCAATGGTTTGTCGAATTTTTACTTGTTTTGGTATTTAGGGGGAGTAGATGTTTGTACATAGTTTATTTTCAGAAAATACAAAAACAGTAAAAAATGCAAAAATACAAAAACATGATAAAATCTGAAAAAGAGCATGTGTATATAGGGAAAATGATAGTACATCAGCTAGACGATTACAGTATGCTAAAGATTTGAAAAGTATAAAAGAGTTAAACAATCTCACTGATGATGTGTCGATAGGTTTTCACACATTTAGTAGATTTATTTGGGATATAAACCTAAAATTCAAACTTGTGAATTCGTGGGGAACACTACTTGGATATATAGGTAACCCCTGAAATCTCGTTTGAAAGGTCTCTTAATCTGATATACTAGGTCTTTATACTCAATGATGTCTGGGGTATTATTCCGGGACTTCTGCTGAACGGTAGTTCTGACCTAGTCCCTGGCTAATACTTGCTGCAATGCTTGAAACACAGCATTAAACCCTCAGCATGCTGAAACAATAAAATTGATAAATGCTGCTGTTGTAAGCAAAAAGATCCTCTAAAGGGGACACACCGAAAAGTCGAAGCTGATATCTCTCTGCGTATACGGAAGTATCGACCTGAGATCCCTCGGCCCTCGCATACCTAAATTATATACAGATATCATTGTAGTATTCTCACCTGTAAGACTGATTATTGAGATTCTGGATACGGGAGTATATTCAAGAGGTGGGACACATGAATGATCTAAGTTCTTAATTCATCTAAATCGTATCCTGAGTAAATTGAAATTTGTGTGGGAATTTAAGATGGATCAGTATATCGACAATCGAGGTGAATTGTTTAAATCTGAGTATGTAATGTAGCTTAACGGTACTTGTGATCTGTCTGAAAAGCTGATATGATTCCCTGACACGCTCGCCAAAAATATGTTTGTAAATAGTTTACTTTGTTTACTTTCTGCAATTTAAGTTTTCTGTATTTCATTTCTTAGTTTAGATCACTTTATAAAATCCAAAAAGATTTTATTTCTGCTTTATTTTTCCGACAAACCAAAGTGGAGAGTTGATTGTTGGATTCTCAGATGTTGAAGCAGATGCAGGAGATTCTGGACTGAAGAATGAGGAGAGCTTACTTTGAAGACGTTTGTATTATTTGATATGATAAAAACAAGTTCATTAATTTGATACTTGTTATTTTCAGAAAATGTTTGAAATTGTTGTTTTAAAATCAGTTTGTTTCGTTAAATGATCAACCAAGGTCATTAAATTGGACTTGGTAGATTAATCAAGTGATCAGGGTCATTAACTTGGACCTGAATACTTGAGTGGATTTCTAAAACTGATTAAGTTTGTGATTTAATGTTTGAAAAGATAAATTTGTAATGAATGATGTTTGAGTAACAGGTTTGGTCTTCATTATTCCCAACGGAAGCTATTTGTCAAAGCTTGAACCAGATACCTCAGATTCTAGCATATCGAGAGGGGGAGTCTGTGAAAGGGGGAGTCTGGATCAACATTCAAAGGGAAGAAAGAAGTTAGAGCCAGGAGGACAAGATTTTGAAACCTGTGAAGATAGAGTGCTTATGATGAGACAACAGAGAGTTAGAGAAAAGACTAAGACTGAAGACTCAGGATCTGAAGACTACGTCAACATCCAAGGGGGAGTCTGTTGATGCACAAGAATGTCTGTTGACTGCATCTTCATCAAGTCTTAAATCAAGAAAGTCAAGATATATCAAGATTGGAGCTTAAAAGTCAAGATTAGGGTTATAATGTTGATTTCGCTTTAATGTACATGATTATCTTGTTGATTTCGCTTTAAGGGACAAAGTGATTTCGCTTTAATGGACATGCCATATAAGCGAAATCAGTTTCATGTGATTTCGCTCATATGGTCATGACCATTGAAGCGAAATTAGACTTAGTATAAATACCCCATGTGTGTGTTCATTAGAGCGTGATCTAGTCATAAGCTTGGTAACCGAACTCTGTCAAAATTGATTCAGAAAGCTAATAAAGTGAAGGAATTGAATAGGAAAGTTGTTGTTACGTTGCGTATACTGATTCCTCCTTTATACGTGATGATGAACTTTCTCAACTGATCGTTTAGGGTCACGACACGGCCCAACAAAGGAATAAGTCCTTCCATGTGCACGCACAAAATTTTAATGAATGATGACTATAAATCGGTAATACAACCACAACGTAGCGTAAATCCAAACGTCCAAGAAGTGGTTAAAAACAAAGTCATCAAGTTACTTGACGCCGGACTCATTTACCCAATCTCCGATAGTCCTTGGGTAAGTCCCGTGAAAGGAGGTATGACGGCAATAACTAACTAGAAAAATGAATTAATACCAACAAGAACCGTCACAGGATGGAGAGTATGTATAGATTATCGTCGATTAAATGAAGCAACAAGGAAAGATCACTTTCCTTTACCTTTTATTGATAAAATGTTAGAAAGATTATCCGGGCACAAATTTTATTGTTTCTTAGATGGTTTTTCAGGTTACTTTCAAATACCGATAGCACCCGAAGACCAAGAAAAGACAACATTCACGTGTCTCTACGGAACTTTTGCTTATCGACGCATGCCTTTTGGTCTATGTAATGCCCCGGCAACCTTTCAACGTTGTATGGTGGCCATCTTCCAAGACATGATACAAAAGACAATGGAAGTCTTCATGGACGACTTTTCTATCTTTAGAGATTCATACGACCAATGCCTCGATAACATTAAACGAATGCTATCCCAATGTGAGGAAACTAACCTCGCCCTTAACTGGGAAAAATGCCATTTCATGGTAACGGAGGGAATAGTACTCGGTCACAAAATCTCGAGCGAAGGAATGGAGGTTGATCGAGCGAAAATAGACACTATTTCTCGATTATCACCCCCGTCCTCCGTTAGAGCTATCAGAAGTTTCCTTGGGCATCCCGGATTTTATAGACGATTTATCAAAGACTTTTCAAAAATCTCAAGACCTCAAACAAAATTACTTGAAAAAGATGCCCCTTTCATCTTTGACAAGGATTGCAACCAAGCATTTCTAACACTAAAAGAAATGCTAGTCAATGCACCTATCATGATAGCACCTGATTGGAAATTACCCTTCGAAATCATGTGTGATGTAAGTGACTTTGCAGTTGGAGCTGTCTTGGGACAACGAAAAGATAAGCATTTTCACCCAATTTATTACGCTAGTAAAACACTTAATGATGCACAAGAAAATTACACAACAACAGAAAAAGAATTACTAGCTGTGGTATTTGCTTTTGATAAATTTCGTTCTTATCTTGTTCTTTCTAAAATGATAGTTTATACAGACCATGCAGCCATTCGATATCTCTTTTAGAAACAGAATGCAAAACCGCGTTTAATCAGATGGATTCTACTCCTCTAAGAATTCGACATTGAAATACAAGACAAAAGAGGAGCAGAAAACACCGCTGCAGATCATCTTTCTCGCTTGGAAGACCCAGCTTTAGAGTCAACTAGGGACGAGCAAATCAATGAAAAATTCCCAACGGAGTCCCTAGAAATGGTGGAATACCGAGAAGAGCCATGGTACGCTGACTATGCTAACTACTTGGCTAGCGGTATAGTCGCAAGAGGTTGGTCGCATCATCAAAGAAAAAAGTTATTTGCCGATGTAAAACACTATTTTTGGGAAGATCCTTATCTTTTCAAAATGTGTTCCGACCAACTCATTCGTCGATGCGTACATGGTAGTGAAGCCAGGAGAATTCTCCGCCATTGTCATGAAGGTCCATACGGAGGACATCATGGTGACGCTAGTACCGCACGAAAGGTATTTGATTCAGGATTTTATTGGCCAACCATTTACAAAGACGCCCAAAGTCTTATCAAGACATGTGACGCTTGCCAAAGATCAGGTAATATTTCTTCCAAAAACGAAATGCCAGAAAATGACATTCTTGTTTGTGAAATTTTTGATGTGTGGGGACTCGACTTTATGGGATCTTTCCCACCGTCAAAAGGAAACAAATATATACTTGTGGCGGTAGATTATTTGTCTAAATAGGCTGAGGCCGAAGCACTTCCAACAAACGATGGAAGGGTTGTGGTAAGATTTCTGAAACGCTTATTCTCTCGTTTTGGAACTCCAAAAGCATTAATAAGTGATAGCGGCACCCATTTTTGTAACCATCAACTTGAAATTTTTTTAACAAGGTACGGGGTCTATCACCGGGTTTCAACAAGATATCACCCTCAAACAAACGGACAAGCCGAAATGACTAATCGAGGTTTAAAAAGAATACTTGAAAAAACCATACGATTAAATAAAAAGGAATGGGCTAATAAATTAGATAACGCTTTATGGGCTTTTCGAACTGCATATAAAACAACAATAGGTACAACCCCATATAAGTTTGTCTATGGAAAAAGCTGTCATTTGCCGGTAGAAATAGCACATAAGGCCTACTGTGCAATAAAAAATGTGAACTTAGACTTAGAAATGGCCGGTAAAAATTGATTTTGTCAATTAAATGAATTAAACGAATTAAGGAATCACGCATATTCTAACTCCGAAATTTAGAAGGAAAGAAAGAAAAATTTGCATGATAAACACAGTAAACCAAATGAATTTTGGGTAGGAGATCAAGTTCTATTGTTTAATTCACGACTTTGATTATTTCCTGGTAAATTAGAGTCTAGGTGGTCGGGACCTTTTTCCATCACCCGTATTTTTCCACACGGTGCAATTGAAATTAAATCCCGAAATGGAATCCCATTCAAAGTCAATGGCCAACGGCTAAAACTTTATCAAGGATTTATTGAGGATGAAGAGGAAGAAATCTGGCTACAAGCGGCCGAAGAATGAAACGAAGGTTTGAGCATCAACATCATATCTTGTAAGTTATGAACATCGGGAAAGCATCTAAATAAGTAAGATTTCTAAAAACCAAGCTTCGGGAAACAGGGCACTCACACGAGCACTTAAAAAAAAATTAAATTGCCTGCCCACGGGGCCGTGTTCGCGCAACTCTCGGGGATAAAACCCCTTTTTCCTTCATTTTTCATTTCAACACGCCCCGTTTCCCCAAGAACTCTCTGGTTCCGGCGAAATTTTCTACAGATTTTCACGTTCCCCCAACTCCTAACAATGTCAAGGTATGATTCTATCATTATAATTAGTTAGATTAATCAATTGCATGTAGTTTAACATCAAAAATTTGGGGAAAAATCTAGGGTTCTTCAACTTGAACCGAATCAAACCTCAAATTTTTGCTTAGATCTGTTAGTATTAGTTTAGATACATGTTATAGGAAGTAAATCAACTTGAATTGTTTGTAGATTTGCCCGATTTCTCACAGAAAACCTCAAACCCTTGTTTTTGAACCGACAAAAGATGAAATTGAAGGGGTAAACAATTTGTTTTGGGAAAAACAGCACTTGGGGTATCATTTTCGGGGAAAACCACCCCTACTGGACCAAAAATTTTCAAGTTTTCGAAACCGGGACGAAAAATCAAAATTTTGGGGGATAGACAACTGAGCACGGGACCGTGCTCAGCGAGCACGAGGGCGTGTCTGGTAAACATGGGGCGTGTCCAATGAACACGGGGTCATGTTCAGCTGACTGTTTACAGTTTTCTTCGAAAATTTTACTGCTTCGTGCTAATTGTTTGGTGTTTTCTTTCAGATGGCCAAGAAGTTCACTAGGTTCAACTCGAATGAGTGGGATCCTCAAGCACGGTATGAGACTCTCAAGACAAGGCCCGAAGAAAACCCCCGCCAAGTTTGCTTGGATACTCTAGAAACAGTAGGCCAACTCGACCGCTCCAACAACCTTGTTACTGGTCCATTAAGAGCAGCTCTTTGCACTCGGCTCCACTCCGTGCACGAATATAACATGGAATTTTATAGCACGTTTGCCTTCAAGGCAAAAACGGAGCCTTTTGACAATGAGGGAGTGGAATTTCGGTGTGCAGGGGAAAGGTTTGCAATATCGATTGCACAATTTGGAGCTATCATTGGGTTATATGATGAGGCAGATGCTGGAGATGAGGAAAACACTGGTGGTCTTCGCAAACTTCCACAAGACCAGCGCCAAGCTGCATGGGCTCAGATTAGGGAGGGACACTATAACCCAAGCCAGACCAAGAGTACACAGTTAAGGGACCCTCTCTACCGCTACATCCATAGGGTCCTAAAGACCTACAATATGGCAAGCAACACGTACACCCGGGGCGGAGTTGTAGAAAGGAACATCTCCGAACATGCAGGATGATATCAGCAACATCCGGGAGTACATGGCGGGCCAAAGAGGGGATGATGATGAGGATGACGACATGAATTAAGATGGAGGCGTTGGAGGTAATTCAACATGGTTGAAGGTCGTACCAGGTTAACCCCTAATCCCTAGCAAACAATTTCATGGCCTGCGTGCCACTTGTTGAACAATTTACTTTCCGTAACTCTTTTACTTTCCTGCATTTTTTTTTTAGTTTGTGTTGTGGATGTTGAAATTATAGTAAGGTAGGATGTTTGTAGGTTGTGTGGTGTGGTATTTTTAAGTAAAACAGGTACATAGGAGGCTTGGAAGCACTAAGTATTAGTGCTACATAAGCCCGGAAACCAGAACCGAAAGACAAAACCTGATTTTGGAGATTGCATATTGACAACACGGGGCCGTGCCCAGCCGGCATGCCCCCGTGTCCACCTCCCTGTTGCTGCTGTTTGTTTAATTTCTACGCAACACGGGTTCGTGTTCATCCGGCACGCCCCCGTGTCCACCTTCTGTAAGTTTTCGTTACTGGCAGTCTGACCATGGGGCCGTGTCCAGATGCCCAGTAACAACAAAACCTTGTTTTTGAACACCTTTTTACACATTCAATCAACCTAAAAACTTATTTTTGGGACACATTGAGGACAATGTGTAATTTAAGTGTGGGGGGGGGGATGCTAAAACCTTGAATTTTGCAAGTCCTAATAACAAGCCTTGCACAAAACTCTATTGGAACCGCTAATCACCCCAAATTTTTTTCAAAAACTTTTCATTTTTTTACTTGTCTTGGTTTAAATTGGGAATAACAAGTTCTAAAAAGGTTATATTTTTACAAATTTACAACCGTTAGCGTCGTGATAAAAAGAACCAACATAAGAAAATTATGAAACGACATGACAAATCTAGTTAAAATTTGATTATATATACTTGATCACATTAAAAACTCATTCCCACAAAAAGTGAGTTTTGAGCCTTTATTGAGCATACAAGCATATATCTTTAAATTAAATGCTCATCTTTCGTTTCTTGTGTGAATAGCCGCTTGGTTTCTTATGACTCTAGAACTTGCCTTGACGATACATTCCCAGTCCTTACCAACTTAAACCTAAGTAAGTAAATGATGGAGGCATTAGGACTAAACCTTTTTCTTTTCAACACCATTATTATTATTATTATTATTATTTTACCACTTACCCAAAATCCCCCTAGTTAACTCTTTTGAGCCTAAACCTTTTCTTTTCTAAACCCACAAAACAAACACCCTTTACCCACCAAAAACCTTTTTTTATTTTTAACCCTTTATTTTAGTAAAAACTCGGTTTTCATGTGACATTCCTTATAAAAAAAAAAAAAATTGAAGTATAGCAATAAACAAACAAGTTCCTCAAAAGAAACTTTTTTTGAAAATGCTTTATTTGAAATAAAGTCATAAAAGCAAAAAGTTTTACGACGACCGACGGTTTTTACGCTTTTAGCCCTTTTTACTAACCACTAATCCAAAACCACCTACCTTTAACCCAAGCCTAACCCTTCCACAAGTCCTCCTGATATTTACAAAGGTGTATAGTTAAAAAGGAGGATTGATTGCTTGGCAAGCATATGGTAGAAGTGAGTTCCATGCCGGTCTCGAGTGTTTCACAAAAATACATCTTCGGCCGAGTGTTGAGTGATCTCCCATGAGGTATGTGAACTTGTATATAAATGGAATTTTAAAGAGGCATGTTATGCCCAAATAATTAATTTCTCTTATGAAACGTTCTAAATAAATCATAACGAATAGAATTGTAAATAACATAAAAATAAAGCCTAATAAAGATCTTGGATTCCCGACACTCAAGACAAGCCCAAACAACTTCTCTTCTACCCATTCCATTTGGGAGTGTAAGCCACAGTATAAAGAGTTTTGCTTGAGGACAAGCAAAGATTCAAGTGTGAGGGTATTTGATGTGTGTAAAATGCAACATACAAATTACATCAAATAAGGCATAAAACTAACCCTTTTTTAGTACTAATGTTGGAAAAAGTGTGCTTTTGTCTTCCTTTATGATTGTAAACGAACAAAAGGATCAAATATGCTGCAAAATCTAACATAATTACAAGAAAAGGAACAAACGTGGCATGCCTGACCCCTCGACAGCATCTTCCCAAGAAAAAACAAGAAAACAGAAGGCGTGGCCAGATGTCTGCAGAAAGGACAAAGCTATAGAAGCTTCTATTCCCGACACGGGGGCATGCCAAGCTCGACACGGCGCGTGGTCAACGCTAAGATTCGCAGAATCCAAGCAAATATTGATAGTACAGATACGCTTCTACACACGGGGCGTGTGGAGCTAATGCAGACAAATTGCAATTAATGAAGAAAGAGAAAGTGGATGGACACGGGGCCGTGCCCAATGGACACCGGGCCGTGTTCGGGCTTCTGTGCAGGCTATAAATAGAGGTGCTTGGTTCACTTCAAAGGCATCCCTTTACAAACCACCTCTCTCCCACTTCACCCACACTCCACCACCATCACAACACCCACATCCACCACCATCATCCACCTAGAGTGTGTGTAGTAGTCTCGCGATCCAAGATTGATAGTAAGAGTTCTTGACAATCAAAGGCCATGTTTGCCTAAGTCTCTTACATCACTTGGTGAAGACAAGCATTTAGTGTAATACTTTTGTTTTTTAATCTTTTCGCACTTTTTATTTGGTTTTGTATTAATGACTTTAATAACTAGTTTCTTATGTTGAAGGTGAAACTTCCTTATCATTTGTGTGTGGTGTCTTGGCATTATTTTACTGTCTATATAAAATAAAAGATTTACACCATTCATATCTCTACGGTCTATATAGAGATATGTTGGCTACCTGGTCGGGGGTTAAGGGAATGGTTTGGTAAGGTTCTTTCCTTGTTCAGTGTACAGATCATGCAAGGACATGGGTCAAGCTTACTAGGACCTCCTTCAATACCCACTGGTATTGGATGGCGGGGGTGCGAATGGCTTGATCCCCTCATATGTAAACTACTATTAATACATTAACCCGGCTACTTGGGATTATATCCCTGCTAACTCAAACCACTTAGCCGAGGGTAACGCCACCTTCAAAAGAGGGGCCTACCATATTACGCATTAATAACTTAATTAATTATCTTTCAATATCCCGACCCTTTACGATTGTATCCTTGCTGACTCAAACGACTGGGTTGAGGGTAACGTCACCTTCAAAAGAGGGGCTTACTACAATAACTAAGATAATCTCTTAAAAAGTGCAAAAGTGCAGAAATCATCAAAGGTTACACTAAAGGCAAGTCAGATCCAAGTGATTCATCTTGTCTATCTGTTTTTATTTTATTTTTATTTTCAGCATTTTTAGTTTTTATTTTCATTTTTAAAAAACCCTTTTTCTAAACTTTTGATTTGATTAGACGTTGAGTATAAACCGGTACTAAAAGCTCTTGTGTCCTTGGACAACCTCGGTATCTTACCAACGTTATACTACGCTCATGATGGGTGCACTTGCTCATATGTGTGTTTAGTGTTAGTAAAATATCGTGTTTTATAAATTTAAAACTTGACTAAAGTGTTAAAAGGGGCTTAAAATATAGATAAAAACATATCGCACTCGACACGCATCACTACCACCTAGGCAAAGTAAACGTCGTTGCCGATGCTCTTAGGCGACGAAGCTATTTACATAGTATTCGTAATGTTCAAGCCCAACATGACCTCGAAGCCCTCATTCGCGACGCTCAACACACTTGTTTTCTCGAGAACACTCTGAAGGAAGAAACAATACTCGGAACCGAAAACCAACTAGTGAATAAACCGAATGGTATTTTTCACTATCTTGACCGTATTTGGATTCTTAGTTGCAATAACGTCCGAGAGAATTTGCTGACTGAAGCTCACAAATCCCGATATTCCATTCACCCCGGCGCCGACAAGATGTACCAGGACCTTCGCTCCAGGTATTGGTGGCCAGGAATGAAGAAGGATATCGCTCTATATGTTTTAAAGTGCCTGACTTACTTGAAAGTTCTGGCTTACTCGAACAACCCGAGATCCTGATGTGGAAAGGAGAATATAGCTATGGATTTCATTACGAAACTCTCTCGCACGTCATTAGGTCACGATAGCATTTGGGTTATCGTTGATCGTCTTTCGAAATCCGCTCACTTTTTGCCGATATGAGAAGACTTCAAGGTAGAACGATTAGCACAAATCTAAACCGACGAAATCATTTATCGACATGGGACGCCTCGTGACATCATCTCTGACCGCGATGGTCGATTTACCTCACGTCTCTGGGAGAGTTTCCCGTCTGCCCTCGGTACTACTCTTAATCTCAGTACTGCATTCCAACCCCAGACCGACGGTCAGACTGAGCGCCCGATCCGCACCCTTGAACACATGCTTCGCTCGTGCATTATAGATTTTAGTGGTAATTGGGATTCGCATTTACCTTCAGTAGAATTCTCGTACAATCATAGTTATCACGCTAGTATTCAGATGGAACCCTTTGAGGCATTATATGGAAGAAAGTGTCGATCGCTTATTGTATGGCACAAGATCAGAGACGATCGGATCACCGGTACTGAGTTATTACAAGAAACGACTGACAAGATCCTCCAGATATGAGATAATCTCTTGAAAGCTCGGAGTCGTCAAAAGAGCTACGCCGATAAACGCCGCAAGCCCCTTGAGTTCGAAGTTGGTGTTCACATACTCCTAAAGGTTTCAACCTTGGAAGGGGGTGATCTGATTCGGCAAGAAAGGAAAGCTAGCGCCACGATACGTGGGTCCCTTTAAGATTCTGGAAAGAATTGGCAAAGTGGCCTATCGACTCGAATTACCGGAAGAACTCAGCAACGTACATCCGACTTTCCACGTCTCGAACCTGAAGAAGTGTCTAGCCGAAGAAAATCTTCGTGTCCTCTTGAAGATTTGCAAGTTAACGAAACCCTAATCTTCGTGGAAAAGCCAGTAGAAATCATGGATCGAGTGACCAAGAAACTTCGACGCTCTCGCATTCCTATAGTGAAGGTTCACTGGGAAGGAAAACGCGGCACCGAGTTCACTTGGGAACTCGAAAGTGATATGAAAGCTAAATATCCACAACTCTTTGTTACACCTGCACCTTAATTTCGGGACGAAATTCTTAAAAGTAGGGGAGGTTGTAACAACCCGATTTTTTTTGGATCGTTACTTGTCACCGTTATTTCATTCGTAACCACTTGTATTCCCGAGATTTTGATTATCGCAATGGGTTAAACTATGTTTTAAACGCATTTTAAACACATGATTACAACGCTTATTCAAAACGCAGTTATTGCATTTAAACGTTGTTTACAACGCTTATAACTTAAACACGTTTTATCGCATGATACATCGCTTAAACGCCATCAAAACGCAACTCAACGCAAACTCGAAACGTGGATTTGTCTTTTATTTACTTGTGTGAAATATGTGTGTTTACCTGGTTACTTGATTTCTTGTGTGTGCTTATTATGTGGATTGTTATTCGTAAACACTATCGCAAACGCAAACGCTAATCTTATACGCTCAAACGCTTACTCGCAACTTGATTAAACGCAACGCAATGGTTAACAAACGAATCGAAGTTGGAAAACTAACTCGCGCACACACAGCCGATCGAATGGCGTACCGTTCGAATGGGCATCCGACCGGATGACCATCCGCTCGGATGACCATCCGTCCGGATGGCCATCCGACCGACCTAACACTCGCGCACCGACTTAAACACTCGCCCTCCTCTATACATACCATCGTACACCTCCCTTTCACTGATTTGACACCTCCATCCGACCACACGCACTCAAGTCACTCTCAGTCACTTTTGATCACGATTTAAGGCTATTTCGTAAGTATTTCTCCCTAAATCTTGCACAATCTTCATCACCAAACACTTCTACATCATCTTCTACATCAAATCACACACAAACACTAACTTTTTCCCTGAAATCACTTATTTGAACCTCTTGAAGGTGTTCTTCACTCATTTTTCTTATGCAAACTGTTGTAAAGCACCATCTCATCGAGATTGGTTCAGATGAAATCAGGAAAGTATTGAAATCTTCCATTTGAAACAACTTTTTCATCTATTTTCAACTTTTCTTCACTTTATTTCTCAAAACTGATGGAATCTGGACACAATCTGACTTTAGACTCGTTCCTTAGTCTAGAGTCGGTTTGAAAACGGATTTCCACCAGAGAGATGGACCGATTAACGGGTCAAATATGAGATTTCACCAAGAACAGTCGTCTGACCGAAGGGGTGATTCCCATCCGATTGAATGAACAGGAATTGGTGTATTCTGTTATTTGATACGTCGTCACACCATCTCCGTTAACCCAGAAACTGTTGTTTTAGGAAAAGTTTTACAAAACTTCGAAACACAGACCATCGGACCGAATGGCCATCCGTCCGGATGACCATCCGTCCGAATGGACATCTGTTCGGATGAGTTATAACCATTCGTTCGGATCACCTTTCAAACACCTAACTCTCCGACATGCCTTCAATCCAGCCGACTGTGTTTACTTGATAAACACGCACTGTGAGTATACTCAAACCCTTTTTCGCTTAACGCACTTTTGGGTGTTACATACGTTCTATATCAAAACACAACACACACAATACTAAACGTTTTACAAACGATAACCACTCTTGCATGTTATACGCGATTCGATGAATGCTTGTATGTTATGTTTACACAGTGATTACTGCTTGCCACCCTTAGCAACGATAGTACTATAGTTTGGACTCAACACCTGTTTATTCAAGGGTTGTTAAGGATTTTTACTTCACGTGTTCACAGTGGTGGACATGTGTCGCGCATTCTACAACTCGCAATCATGTCGGTATTGCTTGTATCATTGTCGATAGCATACTTGCTTCACATCTCTACGTCTTACATGCTGGTTATGCGTAAATGCTTTCTATACTATTACCTATGCAAACTTGTGTACTCACCTTTAGATTTTATGCATTGACTTTATTTTAATGTATGTGACAGGTTGATAGGATGCTATGCTATGACAAAACAAGCTAGGAAGTCTAGAAACCCGCTAAATAAAATCTAAGTTGTCGGAATAGCATTTGTTTATGAGACTCACTATCTGTAATGACTGTTATTGTCTTATATGCTAGTAGTATGGGATATTAACGTTAAATATATTGTCATTTAATAGTTGTTATGGATTCTATTGAAAAATCTGTTTCGCTCAGTGCCACGCCCCGATGATTCCGCCATCCCTTGGGGTGTGACAGTTATCTACTTAACCTAAACTCAGTTAGTTTTCGTGGTTAAAATCTAATCAGGTGGACGCCACATGAGGGTATTTTAGTCATTTTACCCTAAATAAAATATTAATGTTAAAAAAATACACCCTCTCTACCCTCTCTCTCTCTCTCTCTAAGGATGTCTCTCTATAACAACTCTCCTAAAACCCCTTAACATAACCCTTAAAGTCCTAAAATATACCCCGTATATGAAAAACGGGCCTGAAATACTTTTATATTATTAAAAATAAAATAAAAACAAAAATATAGGGTCCTTGTGGGGCGCAACCCCCTTTTGGAATAAGAGTCGAGGGTTGCGATAAGGTGACACCAGGCGAGCCCACATTGCGCCACGTGTCCCCATACGTGTTAAACCTACACCGTTGATTCACCTAAGCTAGATCCTACCCTAGGTCTCTCACGGGACGCGAGACAAATGGAAGAGGGAGTCGCGGGGTGCGAGCCGCCCCTGATCAGACCTATAAATTGAGGTCTCGGCCTCAGTTTCAAATCGTTTATAATTTCTTTCTCTCTCAAATCTCTAGTAAGCAAATATTATCGGGAATAATACCCCTAAAAACCGAAGCTCTGCCTCTTTGTAAGTATTATAACCTCCTGAGGGGGTATGGTCCCAAAAAGCCGCGCAAACCTTCATTCAGGTCGCACGCAAGACCATAATCCTTATTCAGCAAAGTATTCAACCTTAACCTCGTGCGGGTTACTCAAGCATGGATTAACCCTGCGCTAGGTCTCAACAAGAGAAAACACCAAATTCAACACTTAGCATTCTGAATAAGAACCTCCAGCTCCTATAATCCTGCGCGGGCTAGTTACGTGCCCAGCAAGGGTCGCACAGGCACTATAGCGCAAGGCCACTTTAGAAGGTACGAAAGGTACAGGTGGCAGAAGAAAGGAGCCAATCCGCGTCCTCCATCCTGTGCTCAATCGTGCTCCACGATCGTCTGACGTGCATGAGATAGAGAGTACACAAGGACGCCTATGTGGCACCAATCACAGGGCAGAGACACCTGCCCCACGATCTCCACTTACCTGCTGATGGCAGAAAGACGGCCAGGCCGACAATTGTGACACGTGGCTCCAATCACGGTGCGCCAGCACCGGAGAACTTCTAGAAGCCACTAACGGTCGACACCAGTGAGACAAGGAGCATATCCTCTAAGTCGTCGCCTTCCGGCCCAAGGCTCATCAGCCCACATCCTCTTACACCTCTCCGGCTATAAATAGAGACCTCAGTTCACAGGTTAAACATTCTATTCCCTCTACTCTCACTCTTAACTCACAATTATCTCCCCAAAGCAGTTGCTTATTCTCACGCCGGAGTCTGGTTAAGAGGGAAACCCCCATATTCCCCTCTTAACGAGCTAACGGTGTTCTGTTTTGCAGGATTAACGGATCATTAAGGATCTCAGAAAGTCATAGGAAGATTAACCCTTACGGTAGAAACATAAACCAAACTAATCAACCCCTAAAATTAGTTTAGTGTTTCTTCATTGGCGCCCACCGATTTTTTGCACATCACTTTCATCTTCTTTTTCTGAGTTTTCTAAGTGTTTTTCCTTCGATCATGGCTGGTTAAGGAATCATTCTTGATTTTGGTTTTGGAACAAACTCTAATGCAGTATTGGGGAGGACAATCAAAACGTCCAAGCCCAACATGTAGAGGAAATCGGTGAAATCGAAGTAAACAATACTGGGGGACCCCACGCGAGTGTCACTCGCATCACCCAAACGGTAAACCTAGTAAGTCACGTCACTGGTCCTTCAAACCCAGCACCACCTCAGAACATTTCAGCGCTATTAGGGCTGCCAGAAGGCGAAACTCCGGCCTCCCGGTACGCCAAACAAATTTCAACCATCAATGCGGCATAACAATCTTTGAGCGCACAACAAGCAGTCTTACAAGCAGAACCATCTTTGGTTACACCTACGGGTCCCAGTCAGGGGGCGCGCAAGATACCCCCGCAACAAAACCTTCTTGGAAGAGTTAACAGGCCTCCTCCCCTAAGGAGACCAAGCACGCACGAGACGCGCGATACACGGGGAGAGACTAAAAGCTATTACGACCATCCGTCAAACGGCCAAAGGGGTCCAATTCATAGCTGGCTCGGGTCGCGCAATATGAATAACGAGTGGGATGAAACAGACCCAAACGACCCAACTTGGCCAGATGATGAAGGATCCTCAGTCTTCAACCATTTGCAGCGAAATCACGAAAATTACAAGCTAAGGCAGCGCATTGCATACAACGAAGAAGCAGAACGAGACTTTAGCCTCGCCTATAGACCAGCTGAAGCTACAGAGCACTCGAAATTTATCCCAAAGATTGCTTTGGCAACGCTTTCAAGAGAAAAGCTACCCCCAACAGTGGGAAAATTCAATGGTTTAACTGATCCTGATGACCATGTCAGAGTTTTTACAAGCGTTGGGTGTATGGGAGGATGGAATATGCCGATGTGGTGTCATTTGTTTATCTAGACGCTTACTGGGGCTGCTCGCGCTTGGTTCGACAGCCTTCCGCCAGGAAAAATTAGTTCATGGGTTAATTTCAGAACACAGTTTGTGAATCATTTCAGCCAGCAAAGGCGCTATCAACGAGATACGTCTGAAGTAACAGATATCTGGCGGAGAGAGAATGAAGGTTTGGAAGACTTCATCATGCGCTTCAACAAAGAATGTCTAGAAATCGGCGGTGTAAGCGAACAACTCATGCGCGCTCACTTTAAGAAAGCCATTCGGTGTGATAGTCTCATCAGAACTATCACCGGAAAAGATGGTATGCCTAAGCAATGGAGTAAGCTGATGGAAGCCGCAAAAATCGTAGCGCAAACCGATGAATCGCTAGCTGGAGCCAAGAGCTCATATTCTGAAGATCGTTTTTCCAAGAGAAGCTCACGCGACTATGGCAATTGCAGCAAGGGCAAAAGTCATGATTGGAAATCTGGAAAACCAAGTGGTTATGAGGAAAGATCGCCCTACAAAGAAGACGCGCGGGAAACAATTGACAGAATTGGGTATTGAAAGGCAGTCAGGGATGATAACCGAGAAAAGAACTGGACTCCGCTCATAAAAACACCAAAAGAGGTGTTAATGACGGAGAACCACGACTTCAAGGCTCCAAGGCCTATGACAAACAAAAAGGGACAAGACCCGAACCTGTACTGCGATTTTCACAAGGATACAGGTCATCTGACAGATGACTGTATCAGCTTACGACAAGAGAATGAGAAAGCACTAAAAAGCGGAAAGTTGAGCCACTTGGTGAAGAACGTGCGCAAAGAAACACGCCAGATCCAGCGCCACGATGACGGAAACCAAAAGAAAGCGAGGCGCCTGGAAACTCACATGGTCAACGGACCAAGATACAGCGCAAGAGATTGAGGCAAACGCCCTTATGAACCTGCATGGCAAGAGCAACAGGTCATCTTCCCAGTAGTACGCGGGGGCCCTGGCGCAACACGCCCCGTCGTCATTACCGGTATCATCGGTCATTATGAAACAGAATACATCTTCATTGACCCGGGAAGTACAGCCGACATCAACTATGAGCAATGCTTTAATCAGTTTGACGATTAAGATAAAGCGAGACTTGAGCCGGTTGATTACCCTCTGTCAGGATTTTGCAACGAAATGGTCTTCCCGTTAGGCCAAATCAGCTTCCCCGTCACGTTATCTGACGGGAAGCACTCAAGAACCACAAATGTCAACTTCATGGTAATGCCTGTCAAATCAAGGCATGATGTTTTGATTGGGAGAGAAACCCAAGGTGAATTAAACATGGTAACTTCCACACCCCACTCAGCCATTGGGTTCCCAAGAAAGAAGTAATGTCAACAGAAGATGTGCGCCCAGCAAAAGCGGCAAAAATTTCAACGACTGAGCCAGAAAAGTGGGTTTTAAACCGAAAATACCCAGAGCAAACGGTGACGATTGGCCACGCAATCTCACCAAACATTAGAACGCACCTCAAACAACTTTTGTTCAGGAACATGGATATTTTCGCCTGGACACCGGCTGACATGACCGGTGTCCCGTGCGACGTTACTGAACATTGTCTGAACACTTATCCCTCCGTTGAACCTAAAGTGCAAAGAAGGCGCAGCTTAGGGGCGGAAAAGACTAAAGCAATGAATGAGCAAGTGTGTGAGCTGCTAAAAGCAGGAATCTTGAGAGAGGTGCGCTATCAAAGCTGGGTCGCAAACACCGTAATGGTGGAGAAGTCTAATGGAGGATGGAGAATGTGCGTCGATTATACCGATCTCAACAAGGCGTGCCCCAAAGATTGCTACTCTTTGCCTGAGATCGACAAAAAGATAGACTCTCTCGCGCCATACAGATGGAAATGTTTTCAAGATTGTTACAAGGGGTATCATCAGGTTCAAATGAAGCTCGAGGACGAAGATAAAACAGCTTATCGAACCGACATCGGCATCTTCTGTTCCACAAAGATGCCATTCGGTCTCAAAAACGCTGGCGCAACATACCAGCGCCTGATGGATTTTGTTGATGACATCGGGAAACATATAGTAGTCTACATCGATGATCTCGTGATTAAAAGTCCTGAGGAGGAGCAGATGTTAAAAGACATTGAGAAGATATTTAACTCTTTGCGAAGCGTGAATATGAAGTTAAATCCAGCCAAATGTTCCTTTGGTATGGAGAAAGGAAAATTCTTGAGCTTCGTGGTCACAAATTGCGGTTTTAAAGTTAATCTACAAAAGGTTCAATCCATAGAGCGGATGCCATCACCGCGAACGATCAAAGAGATGCAATTGGCCGGAAGCCTAGCCGCGCTTAACCGTTTCCTGTCAAACCACACTGCAAAGGCATATCCTTTTATCAGCACTCTGTGAAACTGCGTAAAGAAGCAAGAATTCAAATGGACGCCTGAAGCAGAAGCTGCTTTTCAGCAAATGAAAGAATGCTTAATTAAGCTCCCTACCCCGACCGCGCCGTTCGAAAAGGAACCACTCATCCTGTACTTGTCTTCTTCGGATAAGGCAGTTGGGTCGGTACTGCTAGTGGAGAGAGATGGAGTTCAAACTCCAATTTACTACGTCAGTAGGATGCTTACAGATCCAGAAACGAGATATTCAAGAATGGAAAAGCTAGTGCTTGCACTGCTACACGCCTCCAGGAGGCTGCGCATATACTTCACTGGCCACGTCATCACCGTACTTACTAATTTTCACATTGGCACAATATTGCAAAGTGGATGATCGAGCTGGGGGGGGGGGGCACAACATTCTATACAGGCCGCGCCCAGCAATCAAGGGGCAAGTGCTAGCGGACTTCGTCACTGAAGTCCCAAAAGATACGATCAAAGATTGCAATATTGTTAAGACTCCCATAAAAGACACGTCCGATGGGCTATGGTCTCTTTACACCGATGGAGCCTCAAACGAAGAAGGCGCAGGGGCTGGATTGCGCCTTGTTAGCCCTGAGAAACATGAATTCACATACGCCATCAAGTTGGATTTCAATAACACCAACAATGAGGCGGAATATGAGGCATTCTTGGCAGGCTTGCGCCTCGCCATCAAAATGGGAGATCAAAACCTTCAGGCGCATGTTGACTCACTCCTGATCGCCAGTCAAATCAACAGATTATATGATGCAAAGGGAGAAGTTATGGCTTTGTATTTAGACCAAGCGAAAGAGTTGCTTCAACGATTCAAGTCATATAAGGTAGTGCACATCAATCGCTCAGAGAACAAACCAGCAGACGCCTTGAGTAAGCTCACTTCAACTTCTTTTCAACATCTCGCAAAAGATGTAAGAATCGAAGTACTAAAAAACCCGTCGGTTTTACTGCGTCAAGTGAATGTGATCGAGATAGGGAAACCATCTTGGATGACCCCTATAATCCAGTATTTGTGAGAAGGAATACTCCCTGAAAACAAAGCAGAGGCGAGAAAGATACAGAACAAGGCCCTGCATTATGAGATGAATGGCGGTATCTTATACCGAAAATCCTTCTTGGGGCCACTTCTGCGCTGTGTGGACCCCCAAGACGCAAATTACTTGATAAGGGAGATTCACGAGGGAATCTACGGCATACATGCAGGCCCACACATGGTTGTCGCAAAAATAATGAACGCTGGATATTATTGGCCAGGGATGCATGTCGACACTCTAAAGGAGTTGCGCAAATGCGAACTCCTGTCAAAGGCACTCCCTAAAAACCCTGCACCCAAAAAACGATCTTATCCCGGTATCCACTGCTTGGCCTTTCCAGCAGTGGGGAATTGATATGGTGGGACCTTTCCCCGAAGCTCCTGGTGCCGTCAAATTCATAATCGTGGCTATCGATTATTTCACTAAATGGGTGGAGGCCAAAGCTCTCGCCTCAACTACTGCAATGATGGTGTGCAAGTTTATATGGGAACACATCATTTGCAGGTTTGGCCTCCCACTCAAGATTGTAACCGACAATGGCACCAACTTCGCGTCTGACAATCTCCAAAAATGGATGAAAGAAATGAATATTGAGCACACTTTCTCTTCCGTTGCGCACCCTCAAGGCAACGGCCAAGTAGAAAGTGTCAACAAGAGTATCGTCGAAGGGATAAAAGCCCGTCTGGGCACAAAGAGAAGAGGCTGGGTAGATGAGCTCCCGAGCATCCTGTGGGCTCATCGAACCATGCCGAAGACAAGCACTGGCGAAACCCCTTTTAGCCTGGTTTATGGCTCTCAGGCGGTTATCCCAGCTGAAGTTGGCTTCCCCTCGCCGCGCTTGACAGCAGCCAACACAATCAACAACGAGGCAGAGCGCCGTCTTGACTTGGATTTACTCGAAGAAAGGCGCGAAATAGCGCGAATCAAAGAAGCCAAGTATAAGACACAATTGGAGAGATACTACAATGCAAGAGTACACATTTGTATCTTCACTCCAGGAGAATATGTCTTCAGAGACAATGAAGCTTCAAACGCTGAATGCCCTGGAAAGCTAGCACCCAAATGGGAAGGCCCATACTTAATACACGAGGTGCTAGGGAAAGGGGCATATAAATTGCGCACCCTGGATGGACATATCATCCCGCGCACGTGGAACGCGCAACAATTGCGCAAGTGTTACATGTGACTGATCTCGGCCTCGCGCCTTTATCCACTTATGATGGCCACGCGCCTGTCTTAATTTCTTATGTTGGCTGTATGCCCTTTATTTTACTTCAACAATGTATGTTGGCCTAAGCGCCTGTTTCCTACTTAATGAAAGCATACGCCTTATGTTTTTCCTTTTGTCATGATGACTTCTATGTTACAAATGCATGTTAAACTTTTGATTAGCACGAAAACACTTCAGTAAATTACGAGCTCTTGAGTTACGCCTCCAAGGTCCTCCGTGAACATAGCGCAAGACTGGGCAGTTACGCTCACACAAGAGCCACACTTACATTCATTCGCGCTAATTTAACCAAAGTTTCTAACAACAGTGCAATAATTGTAACTTCAAAGTTAACAGCAAACACAATGCTATATTATAAAAGGCGCACCGCACAATGAGCACACAAGAAATAAACAAAAACAGCGTTGATTCATTTCAAAGTAGCGCGACCGCACGTCAATTACATTCAAAGGTCTAAAAAAGAAAATTACAAGGCATGAAGTGTCACACCCAGACCACGTAAAACGACAAATCGTGGCGGAAACATCGGGGAGTGTTGTAACAGAATTATTATTTCACAACCATGGATACAAAAAGAGTTTCGTTTTATTTATTCATTTAGTAATTTACATTGTTTTAACACGAAACAAACAAGTTACATATCGACTATCACTGTTATTATGTCACTAAGGCCTCGTCCAGATCCTATGTGACTCATGCATCCTAGCAATCAACATCAAGCAACATCACCTGAAACATATGTAAAAACAAAGTCAGCAGAGAAATGCTGGTGAGTACACATGTTTTATGAGAGTATCGGAATCATGGCTAGTTTACATGTTGCAATACCTTATTAAAGACCTTGTTTTGAAAAGAGTATAACATTGCAACTTAATTAACCAACTCAAATCAAGCGGGTAATAATTTATAAAACCTCGTAGCCATGATTCTTAACCCAAAAACATTTGTTTTAGTAAACCAAATTGTAAAACATTTCATATTAACTCGTTTAATAAATCTCGTATGGTTTATATCCTTTCGAAAACATCGTTATGTGACATCGTTTCAAAATCGTTTACCTAAGTGAACTAAATAACGCCACGGTATGTAATATGTTGAAAACACTTATATATAAGAAGTACCAGCGGCGTATCTACCATGTTTTCACCATATTACACCCGTCCCATTATCTAAACACTTAACCAAAAACCAATCGTTTATCCAACTCGTTTAATCTTGTTCAAATCGTTTCCAAATCGTTAACTCGTTTAAATCGTTTAAATCATCCTAGTTTTAATTGTGAAAACTATTTTTGGTCGTCTCGCTAATAACATTCAAACCTTCGTGACTCGACTATCTCGCTTCTCGCATTAACAAACCACCAAAGGGTAAGTTAACAATCACAAATTCAGTCGTTACCCACCTAACCCACACATAACCATGGGTGCGGTCTGATAACGGGATTTGTCAGATCCTATGGTACAAAAACCTAATACTGGTCAGTTCGGCCAAAATTAATAAATGTTTTTTGTTATGTAACTACAACCAACAAGTTCGTTCACATTATCGAAATCGTTATTAGTTTAGTATAAACCATCTTAATCATTTTTGAAACCATCGTTAAAATATCGAAATCGTTTTGATACATATGAATCACCCCAAAACAATTGAAAATAGTAAAATAGGGGAACTATGTACTCACATGAAGTGCAAAGTATCCTCAATCAATAGAACTTCAACAAACTCAAGTAAACCAGAGAAATCAAACAACACCTAGTAATCGAATCACTAGTAAATAAATTGACACCTCAATCAGAAGATCAGATAGAATGAGGTCTTGTAAACCAATTGAGTGTTGGAACTCATGTGATATGGTTTAACAAAGTCTACATTCTAGATCGGAACCTAACCTAAGTGCTTTCGACCCGTTACGACCCATTAAGGTAGCTTACGCTACTTTAACGCGTCGTGCGCGCATAAGCGTGTTCGGACCGCCTAACTAGTCCTATGACAAGTATTATATGCCTTAACATGTCTAATAATGTTGCCTAATCAGTTTAGATGTCAAAATTTAGGTTACATATGCTTAAAATGAATTTATGCATAAAAAGGGCATTTTGGTAATTTTCCTAAGGCATATAAATTACCTATCATACAACTAGCTAAACGTAGTGACCATAAGGTATAACCTCGGAAGGTTATTCCCTATACAACTATGGTCACCTAATGTGTTTGGTCGGATCCTAATGATCGACCAAACGGGCCGGGTTCGAAAGTATAAGCGGTTGTTTAGACCGCTTACCTTACGACCCTACATAAGCACTAAACTTAAAGTGACGAGCTAAACATGTTAAAATGTCACACCCCGACCGCGTTAAAATAACAAAACCGCGGAGGAAACGTCAGGGAGTGAGGCGACAGAATTATTGTTTCAACAACCGTGGTAATTAATCTTTTGTATTATTAAGATTAATGTTCACATTGTCTTGGAATTTAAATAAAACATAACATAATAATTGTCTTTTAAGTCACTAAGGCCCAAGTCCGCCTAAGTGTAGCACAAGCATCATCATGCATTAGCACCTGAAACACATGCGAAAATAGGTACGTCAGCATAAAAATGCCTGTGAGATACATAGGTTTTGTTTATGCAAGATTCATGCCTTGTAGTTTTAAAGAAGGGCTTAACAAAAGTAGTCATGAACCTTGTAAAATGTTTTCTTTTTATGAAATCATGTGAAAATCGATATAGAAATCAAATGATATGAAAGAAATATGCATGGATAAATGAATATCCAAGTAAAAGTAAATTTGTGTAAAGTGTTTACTTTGTATAAAATGTTGTGTCCTTGTGAAAAATGTTTCATGTCTTTATCAAGTGGCTTAGATAACGCAACAGTGTATAATACAATAAAAGCACTTATATATAGGAAGTACCAGCGGCGTATCCACCATGCTTTTATCATATAACACATAGCCCCGTTACATAAGTCACTTATCAATAACCAACCAAAATGTCTTGTTTAATGTTAAAATGTTTATGTATAAACCATGTACAATGTCATGTGCGAAATGTGTCATGTATAAACAAATGTAATGCATAGCAAGTAGAAAGTGTCTACTTAACTACGTGAAAATGTTAATGTGAAACTCAATGCTATGTACAGTGAATAACTAGTAGTTACTCAACCCCGTAGGAAAATGTACAAAACATTGCTTTTGAATAAACCCAAGTTTAAATCAAATGTTATGTTTTGCAGAAAATAATGCTTTATGATTACAAACATTTATGCAGTATTGTTTATTCGTATACATTCAAGCCTTGCGACCGTGGCGACAAACCTCTAAAAAATTAAAGGTTCATCTAAGTTATGTATATCGGATTTTGTCATTCCCAACTTCCAAACAAACCTAGGAAGTCGGAAACGGGAGTTGTCAATTCCTATGGTACCATTACATACTACCAAGAGGCGTAGCTAATGTTAATGAATGTATTATTGTTCCGATTAAACACACCAAATGTCATAACCAATGTAAGCATGTGAAAACCATGTACTAAGTATGCTAAGTAAACATACATAGTAGAAATGTTCATGTAAAACAATGTGCTAGCATGCTTAACATACATAGCAAAACATGATTGAAAACATGTACTATATGTGTACTAGATGAAACTAGCATGATTATGTCATAAAAGCAAAGAAAGCATGAAAGTAACAAGTATGGACATGTGTATCACCCCAAAGTATTTGAAAACGGTAAAAGAGGGGAACTATGTACTCACTTGGGATTGCTTATTAGTCTTGAGAATAAGACTAAAGTAAGCTCCAAGTATCACGGAATCAACAAGGCACCTAGTATAGGTAACTATGTTAATAATCGGATCCCAAATCGGGAGATAGGATAGAATGATGTTTTATAAATCAAATGAGTATTTGAACTCATATGGTATGATTTAATAGAGCTAACATTCTGATTTGGAAGTCTACCTAAGTGCTTTTGACCCGTTTCGACCCATTATGGTAGTATAAGCCACTATAATGCGTCGTTTGCGTAAAACTATGTTGGGATGGTTAACTATGTGCTATGTCAAGTCTTACATGCCCAATTATCCCTAAACATGTTTCTAAATTAGATTATATGTCAAAAAGTTGATCACATATGCAAAATACGGATTTATGCTTCAAAAGGGCATTTTGATAACCAATCCTAGGTGATCATAAGGTATAACCTCAGGGGTTATTCCCTATGCAACTATGATCACTAAACATGCTTGGTCGGATCCTAAAGATTGACCAAACGGGCCGGATTCTAAAGTCTAAGCAGTTGTTTAGACCGTTTAACTAACGACCCTAAACAGGCACTAAACTAATAGTGACGAGTTAAACATGTCAAAACATGTTTAACCTACTTAGAAAACGGATTTGGTATCAAAACAAAGTGTTTTGATACCTAAAAGTAGTTCCGTTGCAAAATGCGTGCTAAAACGCATTTTGACCGAAACTTTGACTCGTCACTACACCTAGTTAACGTGGTAATCAGTAGGTATAATCACTAAGGATTATAACCATCGTGATTACAATCATGTTACAAAGTTCAAACGAACTTTGCGTTGACCATTGACTGCTCAAACTGAAAGTCAAACACTGTTTGACTTTTTAAGCTAGTAAGTAATAAAATAATGAAGGAATGCTTACAAAAGGTCCTTGCTTGAACTTGATCTTATAAATTCTCAGGTATGAAGTTATTTAACCCCAACTTAGAGAATTTTAGACCAAATGTGAGGAATTCAAATGAAATGCAAGGCTATTTATACTTGTTGTGGATTAACAAGATCAATCCATGTGTTTGTGTGGCCAACAAGCATAAGATCATAGCCTTACATGTGTTAGGAACTGATTAGAGACCTTGGTGATCACTTAAACTTGCCCATCACACAAAGAAATTACCATAACAGCCCCTGATTTAACAAACTGTTGCTAAAAAAAGATTTCTGGTCGCTGGCATGCTCAGACGGCCTGCGTAAGCTGAGGGACAGGCTTACGCGGCCCGCCTGGTCCCTGCAGCTCAGCAATAGTTTCAGCTTTTGCAGTTTTGGTCCCTGTACTTTGTGTAAGCTCATTTTAGGCCCTTTTGACCCCCGTTAAGCCATTTTCAAGGCTCTACAAGGTCAATAAAGTTTAGAGGACTCAAAATGTGCTTGGAAAACTCTCAGATGTCGGCTCGTTTGGTCGTACGGTCGCGTTATTCGTTAAATTACGACGAAACTCAAACGGACGCGAAAACGAACCAAATTAAGCGACGAGTGGTATTTTTGCATGCCGATCACTAAAATAAAAAATATTTTTAGTGTGTACAAAAATTTTGGATGTCCAGATGTGGTCAGAACGTAAGATATGCGCGAAAATTCAAACTTACGCCGTTTTTGACACTTTTAGCCCCTGTAAGATCAAATAAACATATTTTCGCACACCGAACCTATCAAAGCTTATTTCTAAGCTATGTTTAGGTTATATATGGTATGTTTAACTTATGATCAGGTTCCGGACTGTATGTTGCCTTACGAAACGGCAGACTTTTGCAGTTTACCGCAAATAGTCCGTGTGAGCGAATAAACTTGTTGTTGCCATACCAAAGCCTTCAAAAATTATTTCTAAGTTATGTAAAGGTTATTTAAGGTATGTTAAGCTTATGTTGCTGTTCCGGAGTGTTTGTCACGTTAAACTGATTACGTTTACGCACCAGTTCGCGTATAACTTCCCAGAAAGCAATATAGAGTTCAAAATCGATCAAAAATCAAAACGAACAAAATGTTAAACATAAATAACAAACATTGGGATCAAAATACATTGTTTTATTAATATTGGATTGATCAGAGTCTGTAAAATGATTACACAAGCAAAGATGTCACATAAAACATGCTTAACGAGGTTTGAAAACAGGTTTGGTATCAAAACAAACGGTTTTGACACCTAAAAGTAGTTTGGTTACAAAATACGCAAGAATACGCATTTTGGCCGAAACTACGAGTCGCCACTATGCCTAGATAACGTGGTAATCAGTAGGTATAGTCACAAGAGACTAAAACCATCATGATTACGCTCACGTTATGAAGTTCAAACGAACTTCATGTTGACCAAAAACTGGTCAAAGCAGAAAGTCAAACTGTTTGACTTTCACGCGAAAAAAAGAACGAAAGAGGACTTACAACGGGTCCAAGAATGGAAATCTAGATCCAACTTGCTCAGGTATGAGGTGCTAAGCCCCAAATTAGAGCAAAAAGATCAGATTGTGTGAGTTGCAACAATGAGGAGCATGGGTATATATAGGATTTCTAGGACCGTTAGGATCGTTCCTTGAAAAACGAGCTTCGATCTCATCCGTACACATGTGCCCATGGTTTTGTGAAACCATGGGAGCCCCTAGTTTCATTAAAACCATGTGAAAATGAGGGGAACAACTAGAACAAGCTGGAATTTAGATTTTTCATTTTGGTCCCTTCCTAAGATAACTATGGCAGATTGTCAATTTTCGTCCCTGAATGTGCAAAACATGGTTTTTGATGCATTTTTGACACGTTTAAGCCCCGTAAATCCCATTTTATGGCTCTAAAATGAAGTTAAAGTATAGGGAACATGAAACATGCTCAAAAATATCTCGGATCTTGGTTCGTTTGGTCGTCCGGTTGCGTTGTTCGGTTAATTACGACGAAACACGAACGAATGCGAAAAACGATCCAAATTACGCGACGAATGGAATTTTATCATGCCAATCACTAAAATAAAATATTTTAATGATTACATAAAGTTTTGGATTTCCGGATGTATTCAGAACGTAAGATATGCGTGAAAATGCAAACTTATGCACTTTTTGACGCTTTTAGTCCCTGAATGACCAAAAAGTTTATTTTAGCACACCGAACCCCTCAAAGCCTATTTCTAAGCTATGTAAAGGATATTTAGGGTATGTTTAACTTATGGTCATGTTCCGGAATGTTTGTTACAGTACAAATCGACATACTTTCACAGTTGGTCGAAATTAGTCCCTATAAACGAATAAACTTGATTTCGCCACACCAAACCCTCCAAAACTTATTTCTAAGTTATGTAAAGGTTATTTAAGGTATGTTAAGCCTATGTCACTATTCCGGAGTGTTTTTTGCGTTAAACTGACTGTGTTTACGCACCAGTTTGCGTATAACCTTCCAGAAAGCGATTTATAGCTTGAATCGGAATCGAATCAAATCGTAAAATCATCAAACACAAATACACACATAATAACACCAAAACACATATAATAACACCAAAGAACATTGTTTTATTGATAATTGACAATGTTTTATATTATACATCGATTACAGAGCACAATTGTCAAAGTCTCCCCTACTTCAGGAAATTCCGTCCCGAAATTTTAACTAGAGGAAGCTTGTGAAAACAAATGCGGATATTTCGCCTTCATCTGGTCCTCACATTCCCAAGTAAACTCTGGGCCACGTTGGATTCCCAGCGAACTTTGACCAATCGAATCCGTTTTTTCTTCAACTGTTTGAATGTACGGTCCACTATCTCCACAAGTTTCTCGACAAAGTGCATCGTTTCATCGATTTGAATCTCGTCGAGAGGAATGTGAATATCAGCATCAGCTAAACACTTTCTCAAATTGGACACGTGAAAGGTCGGATGAATATTTCCAAGCTCTAGAGGTAGCTCTAGTCGATAGGCAACCTTTCCAATTCTTTCAACAATATTAAATGGTCCAACATATCGGGGGTGCAAGTTTTCCTTTCTTTCCAAATCTCACCACTCCCTTCCAAGGTGACACCTTGAGTAGGACACGGTCGCCAACTTGAAATTCTAAGGGCCTGCGTCACATATCTGCATAACTCTTTTGACGGCTTCGAGCTGTCACAAGATTATCGCGGATTTTCTTGATTTTGTATGTTGTTTCCAGAATGAGCTCAGGTCCAGTAAGCTGAGCTTCACCGATCTCCTTCCAACAGATAGGTGAACGACATTTTCGACCGTAGAGAGCTTCAAATGGTGCCATATTAATACTAGCATGATGACTATTGTTGTAAGAGAACTCGATCAATGGAAGATGAGAATCCCAATTACCACCAAAGTCTATTACGCATGCTCTAAGCATAACCTCCAAAGTTTGAATCGTTCTCTCAGATTGTCCATCTGTTTAGGGATGATAAGCAGTGCTTAGATTTAGTTGGGTTCCCAAAGCAGATTGCATGGTCTTCCAGAAATGAGATGAAAATCGAGCATCACGATCAGAAATGATATCCAAAGGAACACCATGTCGAGATACTATCTCATCAGCACAAATCTTTGCAAGTTTATCAGCAGATAGATCCTCGCGAATCGGAATAAAATGAGCCGATTTCGTTAAACGATCGATAACAACGCAAATAGCATCATGACCTTTAGACGTATGCGGTAACTTAGTGATGAGATCCATTGCAATGTTCTCCCACTTCCAAACCGGTATCTCTGGCTGTACAAGCAAGCCAGAAGGTCGTTGATGTTCAGCCTTGACTTTGAGACAAGTTAGGCATTTCGATACATACAAGGCAACATCCTTTTTCATACCAGGACACTAGTACTGAGTACAAAGATCCTTGTACATTTTATTAGCACCAGGATGGATAGAATATCGAGACTTGTGAGATTCGTCCATTACCAAGGTACGAAGATCGTCTTGTTTCAGAATCCACAAACGATCCTTGAAATAAAGCAAACCATCGTCTTTCCTTTCGAGTTTAAGTTCGAGTTGAAGCAGTAGCTCATATTTCAATAAGCCTTTGATCACACAAGATCGTTGAGCTTGAAGGACACGAGATTGAATATCAAATAAAGTGCGAACATAATGAAGCTTGACTCGTTCCTATCGACTAAGCGCATCGGCTACGACATTCGCCTTACCAGGATGGTAGCGAATCTCGCAATCATAATCGTTTAAGAGCTCAACCCAACGTCGTTGCCTCATGTTCGGCTCCTTCTGATTGAGAATATGCTGGAGACTTTTATGGTCTGTGAAAACCACACACTTTGTGCCGTAAAGATAATGTCTCTAGATTTTAAGCGCGAAAACCATAGCTCCTAACTCAAGATCATTAGTCGTATAGTTCTTCTCGAGAACTTTCAACTGTCTAGACTCATAAGCTATAACTTTACCTTGTTGCATAAGAACACAACCAAGGCCTAAATTAGATGCGTCACAGTAGACAACGAAATCATCGTTTCCTTCAGGCAACGATAGAATAGGAGCATCACAAAGCTTCTGTTTTAGCGTTTGGAACGCTTCTTCTTGCTTGGGTCCCCACTCAAAAGGCTTATTCTTCTGAGTTAAAGCAGTGAGTGGAACAGCGATCTTCGAGAAATTAGAAATGAATCGACGATAATAACCAGCAAAACCAAGAAAAGATCGAATCTCTGTAGGTGTCGTCGGCGTATTCCAGTCCTTAATAGCAACAATCTTGGATGGATCCACATGAATACCCTGCTCATTGACTATATGACCCAAGAACTGAACTTCTTTAAGCCAAAATTCACACTTTGAGAATTTAGCAAAAAGTTGTTCCTTCTTAAGGAGTTCCAATGTTAAGTGAAGGTGTTGCTCGTGCTCGTCTCGAGACTTTGAATAAATGAGAATATCATCGATGAACACAATGATGAACTTGTCTAAATAAGGTTTACAGACCCTATTCATTAAGTCCATGAAGATAGCTGGGGCATTCGTCAAACCAAAAGGCATGACAGTGAACTCGTAATGCCCATATCTTGTACGGAAAGCAGTTTTGGGAATATCTTCTTCGAAAACACGAAGTTGATGATACCCAGAACGCAGATCGATCTTGGAAAAGCATGAAGCACCTTGCAGCTGGTCGAAGAGATCATCAATTTGAGGTAGGGGATATCGATTCTTGATGGTAAGCTTATTAAGCTCACGATAATCGATACACATTCGAAAAGATCCATCTTTCTTTTTCACAAAGAGGACAGGAGCGCCCCATGGTGAAAAGCTCGGACGGATGAATCCTTTATCAGATAACTCTTGAAGCTGTTTAGATAACTCTTGCATCTCCGACGGTGCAAGACGATAAGGTGCTTTCTCAATCGGGTTGGCATTGGGTACAAGGTCAATATGAAACTCAACTTGACGAACTGGAGGCAAACCAGGCAGTTCATCAGGAAACACCTCTGGATAATCCCGAACAATCGGAATATCCTGAATACTCTTACTCTTGCCTTTCTCCTCAGAGACATGTGCCAGGAAAGCAACATATCCTTTTCGCAAATAACTTTAGGCTTTCGTACACGACATAAGCTTCAATCCACCAGATGGTTTCTCGCCACGAACTTCCAGAACATCCCCAGACGGAAGAGGAATACGAACAGTCTTATCGAAACAAACTACCTCAGCATGATGTTTGGTTAACTAATCCATCCCCACGATAATATCGAAACTCCCAAGTTGCATTGGCGTGAGGTCAGTAGGAAAAAGATGGTTATCAAGGCTTAACTGACAATCACGAATAACAGAATTGAGAACAAGAGGTTTACCAGTAGCAACTTCGACAGATAAGGGTTTCCTCAGTTTAGTTCTAGGTATCGCAAGTAAAGGTTCAAAAGATAATGAAACAAAACTTCTGCCGGCACCAGAATAAAAAAGAATAGATGCAGGTCGATTGTTAACAAGAAACGTACCATTGACCACCTCGTTGCTAGCCCTCGCTTTGTTGGCATTCAAGTTGTACACTCGTCTACGAGCGGGATTTACATTCGCATTGACATTCACGTTCGGATTCGCATTTGCATTCACCAACCTCGAAAATTGTTGCGGAAATGACCAAACTCTCCACAATTGAAACATGAACCCGGTGGGAATCTAGCAGCATTCCCCTGAACTGGAGCTTGATTCTGAACAATCTGATTCTGACCCAAACGACAGATGTTGGCCAGATGCCCAAGCTTACCACACGTTGTGCATTGCTTACAAGCTTTCTGTGCAACATGATGACCGTTCTAGCGAGCACAATGAGGTGCGGTACCAGCATACACTTTCTTCGCAGGCGGTTGAGCCGGTGGGTTCTGAGGGTTTTGAGCTATAACTGCAAAATTCTGAGCACCCTTTCGCTTTCTTGACTTCTTCGACGACTCACCTTTCTTACCCTACCCTTTTCCTTGTCTTAAACATAATCGGTCAACTTCTTCTTATCACCCTTGCGGGTAAGTTTACCCTTCCTGACTTGAGACTCAGTCAGGGTAGCAGACAACTCGATCGCTTGACGAACAGCAGTAGGATTAATGCCCGTCACAATATCTTGTACGGAATCGGGTAAACCATCGATATACCTCTCTATCGCTTTCTCCAACGGGGTAACCATAGTAGGACACAAAAGACTGAGTTCCTCTAAACGATCCGTATACGCACGGTGTTCACCCCCATCTTGCTTTAAATCGTCAAACTCTCGTTCCAAAGCTAGAATTTCGTGACGGGGACAAAACTCTTTCATCATGAGAGCTCGAAGCTCTTCCCATGTCTGTGCTAATGCCACTTCGGCACCCCTATCACGCATCACTCTGTTCCACCACGTAAGAGCACACTTCTCAAACACACTTGATGCAAATTCAACCTTACGCCCATTCGGACATTGCACATGTCTGCATGTGCTCTCTATACTTTCGAACCATTGAAAGAGCGCAGTTGCTCCTTGCGCCCCAGAAAATTTAGCGGCTTAGCAGAATTGAAATTCTTGAAATTACATTGAGCATTATTGTTGTTATTGTTGTATAACTCGTGGATTTGGGTCACAACGCCTGGAAGCACAGCAACCATTTGTTGAGAGACAATGGCTGCGACTTCTTCAGCAGTAAAAGATTGTGCATCACGTCGAGGAGGCATTCTCTAAAAGGAAATATGAGAAATGAGTGAGGTCGACAATTTAGGAAAAACAAAAGAGGTGTTGAAAATTTTGACAAAACGCAAGAAAGGTGATCATTTGTTCGTTACCTCAAACAAACAAACAACACGCAGTGACTAATCAAATTAAATGAATCAAAATAATGTATCGCGAAGATATGCTCGCCTATAAGTGAACACTCACCCCAAGAGTTCCCAGGTAAGAGTGACTGGTCCGATTATGTGGATTTGTACGAACACTCTAGCCTTAGACAGAAAACTCATGGTACAGGCATTCACTCTTCCAGTTTGCACGTGTTCACATTATTTAGACCCAAACTTTGACGAGATTTTGAAAACTCAGAAGGCACTAAGCCAAAAAATGAGTCAAACTGGAAGGGTTCAAAACCTAGTAATCAATCATCCTAGAACGAATGATTAATTTTCGAAGCAGATTCAAAATTTGTGTTCTCGTTGTGGTTATCACCTAAGGGTAGGTGACGGTTTTGTTTTTAAAAATCTAAACGCAGAAAACTTGTGTTGGGGTCCTATAAAGTTATAGTCTAGGTCAAAGCATTACTAATAACCTAATTCCCTATAACCATTGGCTCTGATACCAACTCTTCTATCACACCCCTACCACGTAAAACAACAAATCGTGGTGGAAACGTCGGGGAGTGTTGTAACAGAATTATTGTTTCACAACCATGGATACAAAAAGAGTTTCGTTTTATTTATTCATTTAGTAATTTACATTGCTTTAACACGAAACAAACAAGTTACATATCGACTATCACTGTTATTATGTCACTAAGGCCTCGTCCAGATCCTACGTGACTCATGCATCCTAGCAATCAACATCAAGCAACATCACCTGAAACATATGTAAAAACAAAGACAGCAAAGAAATGTTGGCGAGTACATAGGTTTTATGAGAGTATCGGAATCATGGCTAGTTTACATGTTGCAATACCTTATTAAAAACCTTGTTTTGAAAAGAGTATAACATTGCAACTTAATTAACCAACTCAAATCAAGCGGGTTATAATTTATAAAACCTCGTAGCCATGTGTCACACCCCGACCACGTAGGACAACCAAACGTGGCGGAAACGTCGGGGAGTGTCGTAACAGAATCATTGTTTCATAACACATGGAAATTGAAATATTGTTTTATTGATTAAAGTAGTTACAATGTCTTGACAATCAAAGAAACATAACATAAATAACTAGTCTTGCATCTTTTATTGTCGCTAAGGCCCAAGTCCGCCTAAGTGTATCTTGATAAATCCTATGCATCATATCCTGAAACACATGTGAAAATAGGTACGTCAGCATAAAAATGCCTGTGAGATACATAGGTTTATGAAAATAGGATTCATGACTTATTGTTTAAGAAAATGTTTAGTCATGAACCCTGTAATTTGCTTTGTCTTGTAAATCATTTGAAAAACGATAAGATCAGATGATATGTATAAATAAATGTAAGGTTAAATGAATAACCATGTAAGATGAGTTTGTATAAGATAAGTTGTTTGTAAAACAACGTATTGTGAAAAGTATGTTATTTGTATAAAATGTTATATGTCAAAATTGAAATGATTCAAATAACGCTACGATATGTAATACCATACAAACACTTATATATAGGAAGTACCAGCGGCGTATCCACCATGCTTGTATCATATTACACACGCCTCGTTACTTAAATCACTTACTCAAACCAACCCAACAATGTAAGATGTCTATGTTTAAACCAATTGTCAAATGTATTGAATAATATGCCAAAATGTTTATGTCAAGATGTAAATCATGCAACGTATAACCAATGTTGAAAATGTTTATGTGTCAAATGTAAATCATGTAATGTATAACCAATGTCGAAAATGTTTATGTGTCAAATGTAAATCATGTAATGTGTAACCAAAATGATATGTATGGCTAGTGAAATGCATCAACTAAACCATAGGTGAAATGCACAAAACAAAGTATTGAAGTAAAACTTGGTTTAAATCAAAGTTATGTTTTGTGTAGTAAATGCATGCTATACTGATATAGACATTTATGCGGTATTGTGAAAATTCATACATCCAAGCCTTGCGACAGTCGGATAACCTTTTTAGTAAAGGTTATCAAAAGAATTGTATTCGGATTCGGTCATTCCTTCCATCCAAACAAACCCAAGATTACAGGAATGGGATTTGTCAAGTCCTATGGTACCACTACCTACTACCGAGCGGCATGATCGGTGTTAATGAATGTATAGTATAGTTTAAACAAACCAAATGTCATACCAAAATGTAAGCATATGATGAATAAGAAATGTACTAAGTATGCTAAGTTAACATACAAAGCAGAAAAGTCATGTAAATCAATGTGCTAGCATGCTATCAGTTAACATACATAGCAGAAATGTAATGTAGAACCATGTACTAAGTATGCACACAATGGACATACATAGCATAAAATTTAATGAAATCATGTACTATAATGTACTAATGAACGTAGGAAGTATATGATGTGAAAACCGGAAAGCATGAAAGTAACAAGTAGGCACATGTGTTTCACCCCAAAACAGTTTGGAAAACAGTAAAAGAGGGGTCTATGTACTCACTTGAGATTGCTTAGTAGTCCTTGAGTAACAACCAAACAATGCTAGAGATCGCGGATATCAAACGGCACCTAATATAGGTAACTATGTTAATAAACCGGACCTAAATCAGAGGATTTAGATAGAATGAGGGTTCGTAAACCAAACGAGTATAGAGACTCGTGTCATATGGTTTAACAAAGCCTACATACTAAATGAAACCTAACCTAAGTGCTTTCGACCCATCGCGACCCATTAAGGTAGCTTATGCTACTTTAACGCGTCGTGCGCGCAAAAGCGCACTCGAGACGTCTAACTTGCCCTATGACAAGTGTTATATGCCTAAACATGTTACATAATCAGTTAAGTGATGAAAGTTTAGGTTACATATGCTTAATTACCAATTACACATAAAAAGGGGTATTTTGGTAATTTACCTAAGGCATATAAACTACCTATCATACAACTACTTAAACGTCGTGACCATAAGGTATAACCTCGGAAGGTTATTCCCTATATACTATGGTCACCTAATGTATTTGGTCGGATCCTAATGATCGACCAAATGGGTCGGGTTCGAAAGTATAAGCGATTGTTTAGATCGCTTACCTTACGACCCTAGACAACGTGGTAATCAGTAGGCATAGTCCCAAGGGACTATAACCATCGTGATTACAATCACGTTGTGAAGTTCATACGAACTTCGAATTGACCATAAACTTGTAAACGCAGAAAGTCAAACAAAGTTTGACTTTCAGACTCGAAAAGACTCGAAAAGCAATAAAAGAACGAAAGAATACTTACGAAGGGTGTCACACCTGTGTCACTTCAACCATCAAACAAATTCCAAACCAATGAAATATTGTATTTCATACTTGGGATTTGTAAAAATATGTGTATCGTTTACACATATCAACTCTTGTTCGATTTCAAGCTTTAAATCGCTTTCTGGTGGGTTATACGCGCACTAATGCGTAAATATAACCAGTTTAATGCAACGAACACTCCGGAATAGTGAAATTGGCTTAACATACCTTAAGTAACCTTTACATAACTTAGAAATAAGTTTTGAAGGCTTTGGTATGGCAAAATCTAGTTTATTCGCTTACAGGGACTAAACTTGACAAACTGCGAAAGTATGCCAATTTGAACTGTAACGAACATTCCAGAACATGACCATAAGTTAAACACACCTTAAATATCCTTTACATAGCTTAGAAATAGGCTTTTAGGGGTTCGGTGTGCTAAAATAAACTTTTGGGTCATTCAGGGACTAAAAGTGTCAAAAAGTGCACAAGTTTGCACTTTCGCGCATAACTTACGTTCTGAATACATCCGGACATCCAAAAATTTATGTAAGCACTAAAATATTTTATTTTAGTGTTTGGCATAAGAAAAATCCATTCGTCGCGCAATTTGGATCGTTTTTCGCGCTTGTGCGCATTCCGTCGTAATTAAGCGAACATCGCGTTCGTACCACCAACCGAACTGAAATCCAACATATTTTTGAGCATGTTTCATGTCCACAATGTTTAGGCATCATTTTAGGGCCTTAAAGTTGGCTTTACGGGCCTTGGACGTGTCGAGAATGGCCTTAAACACGTGCAGGGACCAAAACTGTAGATTCTGAAACTTATTTCTGATCTGTGCAGGCCAGGCGGCCCGCGTAAGATCTATGTGAATCCTTACGCGGCCCGCGTCAGACTCCCAGAACAGATAAGAACGATCAGTCAGCAGATTCCAGCTGTTTAATCCACAACCACATACTCACACTTGACCTTTCGGCTGATTAAGGGTCATTTTTAGTCACCATAACTTTCCAATAAGTGTACGCACAAGATTCGAGCACGGTTTCCATGAAACAATCTTAACGGTTACCCGAAAACTATAAATACCCAACCCACCCCATTGCAAAACCCACAAGAATTCTGATTTGAGAAGCTCTAAGTTGAAACCATTGTTTCATACCTGAGCTACTTGGATCGGGATTAGCATTCGGGGACCCTTCGTAAGTATTCTTTCGTTCTTTTATTGCTTTCGAGTCTTTTCGAGTCTGAAAGTCAAACTCTGTTTGACTTTCTGCATTGACCAGTTTATGGTCAATGCGAAGTTCGTTTGAACTTCGCAACGTGAGTGTAATCACGTTGGTTATAGTCCCTTGGGACTATGCCTACTGATTACCACGTTGTCTAGGGTCGTAGGGTAAGCGATCTGATAAATCGCTTATACCTTCGAACCCGACCCATTTGGTCGATCATTAGGATCCGACCAAATACATTAGGTGACCATAGTAGGTAGGGAATAACCTTCCGAGGTTATACCCTATGGTCACATCGTTTGAGTAGTTGTATGATAGGTAGTTTATATGCCTTAGGTAAATTACCAGAATACCCTTTTCATGTATAATTGGTAATTAAGCATATGTAACCTAAACTTTTGTCACATAACTGATTATGTAACATGTTTAGGCATATAACACTTGTCATAGGGCTAGTTAGGCGGTCCGAACGCGTTTCACGCGAACGACGCGTTAAAGTAGCATAAGCTACCTAAACGAGTCGTAATGGGTCGTAAGCACTTATGTAAGGTTTCATTTAGTATGTAGGCTTTGTTAAACCATATTATACGAGTCTCCACACTCGTTTGGTTTACGAACCCTCATTTTATCCAATCATCCGATTTAGGTCCGGTTATTAACATAGTTACCTATATTAGGTGCCGTTTGATATCCGCGATCTCTAGCATTGTTTGGTTGTTACTCAAGGACTACTAAGCAATCTCAAGTGAGTACATAGACCCCTCTTTTACTGTTTTCCAAACTGTTTTGGGGTGAGACACATGTGCCTACTTGTTACATTCATGCTTTCCTGTTTTCACATCATATACTTGCTATGTTCGTTAGTACATTATAGTACATGATTTCATTACATTCATGCTATGTATGCCCATTGTGTGCGTACTTAGTACATCGTTTTACATTACATTTCATGCTATGTATGCCCATTGTGTGCGTACTTAGTACATCGTTTTACATTACATTTTATGCTATGTATGTCCATTTAGTTCATACTTAGTACATTGTTTTACATTACACTTATGCTATGTATGTCCATTGTGTGCATGCTTAGTACATTGTTTTACATTACACTTATGCTATGTATGTCCATTGTGTTAATGCTTAGTACATTGTTTTACATTGCATTTCTGTTGCATATGCTTATCCAGCATGTGAACACATTATACTACATTTTGAACCGTTGTAACCTTTTGACTATGTGAACCGTCGTAACCGTTTGATTATAGGAACCGTTTGTATCTGTGAACCGTTTGTATCTGTGAACCGTTTGCATCTGTGAACCGTTTGTATCTGTGAACCGTTTGTATCTGTGAACCGTTTGTATCTGTGAACCATGTGAACCGTATTTGACCATACATAAACATTTCTACAAATTATTAAACATTACATCTTGATGGTTTGGTTTGAGTAAGTGATTAAGTAACGAGGCGTGTGGAATATGATACAAGCATGGTGGATACGCCGCTGGTACTTCCTATATATAAGTGTTTGTATGGTATTACATGTCGTAGCGTTATTTGAATCATTTCAGTTTGAGACATATAACATTTTATACAAATATCAAAATTTTCACAAGACATTGATTTACAAACAACTCATCTTATACAAACACATTTTTACATGGTTATTCATTTAACCTGACATTTATTTTTACATATCATCTGATCTTATCGATTTTCAAATGATTTACAAAACAAAACAAATAACAAGGTTCATGACTAAACATTTTCTCAAACATAAGTCATGAAACCTATTTTCACAAAACCTATGTATCTCACATGCATTTTTATGCTGACGTACCTATTTTCACATGTGTTTTTCAGGAGCTGTTACATAACATGATCAAGATACACATAGGCAGACTTGGGCTTTAGTGACAATAAAAGATGCAAGACTAGTTAATTATGTTGTTTTTCTTTGTTTGTTAAGACATTGTAACACTTTTAATCAATAAAACGAAACTTCAATTGCCATGGATTTGAAACAATTAATTCTGGTACAACACTCCCCGACATTTCCGCCACGTTTTGTATGTTCTACGTGGTCGGGGTGTGACAGAAAAGATGGTATCAGAGCCAATGGTTATAGGGAATTAGGTTATTAGTAATGCTTTGACCTAGTCTATAACCTTCTTAGGACCCTAACGCGAGTTTACTTGCGTTTAGTCATAAAACAATACCGTCACCTATCCTTAGGCGATGACCACAACAAGAACATAAATTTCAAAACCGCTTTGAAAACTAATCATCTGTTCTAGGATGATTGATTACTAGGTTTTGAACCCTCTGTTATATGGTTTTGAACCCCTTTGAGTTTTCAAAAATCTCGTCAAGGTTTTGGGTTTTAAATAATGTGAACACGTGCAAACTGGAAGGGTGAATGCCTGTATTCTGGGTTTTCTGTCTAGGCAAGCACTTCGTATACATCTCATCAGACGCGAGACCAGTTGTGCTTACCTGGGAATTCTTGGGATGAGTGTTCACTTATAGGCGAGCATGTCTTCGCGATACATTATTTTTGACCTATTTACTTTGATTAATCACCGAGGTCGTTTGTTGCTTTGTAGTAACAAACAAATGACCACTATCCTTGCTTTCATCAGATTTGTTTCATCTCATTCTTTTCGTCTAATTCTCTCACTCGTTTCTTTTCATGTTTCCTCTTTTAGAATGCCTCCTCGACGCGAAAGCCACATAGCGACTGCCGAATTGGCAGAAATCATTGCGCAGCAAATGGCTGCTCAATTCCCAAACCTCTTTGCTCAATGGAATCAAGCCAACAACAACAACAATGGTCCATGCAATTTCAAGAGTTTTAACTCGGCGAAACCACTCAAGTTTAGTGGTTCTGAGGGAGCGACTGGGCTTCTTCAATGGTTCGAGAGCATTGAGAATACTTTCCGCCACGTGCAGTGTCCTGACAATCGCAAGGTCGAGTTTGCTTCGAGTGTGTTCCAGAAGAGAGCCCTTACGTGGTGGAACGGGGTTATGAGAGATCATGGTGCAGAAGTTGCTCTAGCACAGACATGGGCTGAACTTAAGGCCCTTATAATGAAGGAATTCTGTCCTCGTCATGAGATCAGGGCCTTGGAAAGGGAATTCAACAATCTTGAGCAAGACAGCGGTGAGCATCGAGCCTACACGGACCGTTATGAGGGGTTGAGTCTGTTATGCCCAAACATGGTCACGCCTTTGGATAAGGCAATAGAAAAGTACATTGATGGCCTCCCTGACTCAATACAAGACATTGTGACTGGCAGCAACCCTACTACAGTTAGACAGGCCATTGAGCTATCTGCAACCTTGACTGAATCAAAGATCAGGAAAGGTAAACTTTTCCGAAAAGGTGACAAGAAACCGGTCGAGGAATCGGACCCAGTCGAGGAATCAAAGACCATGGATGAACAGATTGGATCCCCTAAAAAGTCAAAGAAGCGAAAGGCTTCTCAGAACTTCGCCATGGTTACTCACAATGATCAAGCCGTCCCCAACCAATCAGCTCAACCCCCTGCTAGGAAGCCATACAATGGAACTGCACCCTTGTGCAACCAATGTAGCCTCCATCATCATGCCAATGTAAAGTGCCGCAAATGCCAAACTTGTGGGCTTATAGGCCATACAGCAAGAGTCTGCCCAGCTGCAGCTGCACCAAACCAAGCTGGCAACAATACCGCTCAAGGTCATTTTCTACCAGGTTCTTGCTTCAACTGTGGCGAGATGGGTCATTTCCAAAGAAATTGCCCAAAGCTTGCTAATGCAAATCCAGCACAGGGATGAGCATCTGACCGACAACATCGTTTAGAAATAATCACGTCTTATGTATTATTTTCTTTTGTTGTCAAGGTCCATGAAACAGTTGTTATCATTGTTTATAAATAAATCTTTTATTTACATTACAATGTATTTATGTGATTGTATGTATAAACAACATATCTCTTACAATACCGACAATCAAGGAACCGTATTCCTTGAAGGACAGACTACCCCCAAACTTTCTTCCACTTTATGTTCTCTTGCATTTTCCACGAAATCCCTAAGTACCCGTTTCTTCTAAGGAAAACGAAGTACAAGGCATAAGTTACAACACTGAACGAATACCCAAAGTACCACTAAAAATCCTTGATAGGGTACCTAAGGGTATTTCCGTGAATCCTAAAATTATTGTGTTCCTTAATTCGACTATTACGTTTCTTTGAAAAACAAAATCGAATTTTTGGGAGATCTTCCTATCCCTTCAGATAAATCCCAGAGGACATTGAAGTCCATCGACTGGTTTCCATATCCGTTCTCAATCGATAACAAATTAATAACAAATTAATAACCAAGTTAAACAACTATGTGATTATGTGCTTATGAACATTACAAGACAAACTGTGCGGACTGTGCAAGGAATTACGTAATTATGGATGCATACATAATTATGGAATTTAGTGCACAGAAACCACAACGAGCTTTGTCATGTGCCTAGAAGTTAACTCTATTCATTTCCATTTCTGAGGAAGCACCCATTGAAAATGACTCCGTTCGTTCATTTTTCGTTTCTGAAGATTTGTCCGTTGAGGAAATGAATATCCGTTTGTTTCTCCTTTTCATTTCCATTTCTGATGAAGCACCCGTTGAAAATGACTCCGTTTGTTCATTTTCGTTTCTGAAAATTTGTCCGTTGAGGAAATGAATATCCGTTTGTTTCTCCTTTCATTTCCATTTCTGATGAAGCACCCGTTGAAAATGACTCCGTTTGTTCATTTTCGTTTCTGAAGATTTGTCCGTTGAGGAAATGAATATCCGTTTGTTTCTCCTTTTCATTTCCATTTCTGATGAAGCACCCGTTGAAAATGACTCCGTAAGTTCATTTTCGTTCTGAAGAATGTCCGTTAAGGAAATGACAGGATTATGCCTTACATATCTCTGGTGATTATTTGACACAAAGTCACAAATAGACTCCTACGAATAAATTTCGGGACGAAATTTCCTAAAGTAGGGGAGACTGTGACACCTGTGTCACTTCAACCATCAAACAAATTCCAAACCAATGAAATATTGTATTTCATACTTGGGATTTGTAAAAATATGTGTATCGTTTACACATATCAACTCTTGTTCGATTTCAAGCTTTAAATCGCTTTCTGGAGGGTTATACGCGCACTAATGCGTAAATATAACCAGTTTAATGCAACGAACACTCCGGAATAGTGAAATAGGCTTAACATACCTTAAGTAACCTTTACATAACTTAGAAATAAGTTTTGAAGGCTTTGGTATGGCAAAATCTAGTTTATTCGCTTACAGGGACTAAACTTGACAAACTGCGAAAGTATGCCAATTTGAACTGTAAAGAACATTCCGGAACATGACCATAAGTTAAACACACCTTAAATATCCTTTACATAGCTTAGAAATAGGCTTTGAGGGGTTCGGTGTGCTAAAATAAACTTTTGGGTCATTCAGGGACTAAAGGTGTCAAAAAGTGCACAAGTTTGCACTTTCGCGCATAACTTATGTTCTGAATACATCCGGACATCCAAAAATTTATGTAAGCACTAAAATATTTTATTTTAGTGTTTGGCATAAGAAAAATCCATTCGTCGCGCAATTTGGATCGTTTTTCGCGCTTGTGCGCATTCCGTCGTAATTAAGCGAACATCGCGTTCGTACGACCAAACGAACTGACATCCAACATATTTTTGAGCATGTTTCATGTCCACAATGTTTAGGCATCATTTTAGGCCCTTAAAGTTGGCTTTACGGGCCTTGGAAGTGTCGAGAATGGCCTTAAACACGTGCAGGGACCAAAACTGTAGATTCTGAAACTTATTTCTGATCTGTGCAGGCCAGGTGGCCCGCGTAAGATCTATGTGAATCCTTACGTGGCCCGCGTCAGACTCCCAGAACAGATAAGAACGATCAGTCAGCAGATTCCAGCTGTTTAATCCACAACCACATACTCACACTTGACCTTTCAGCTGATTAAGGGTCATTTTTAGTCACCATAACTTTCCAACAAGTGTACGCACAAGATTCGAGCACGGTTTCCATGAAACGATCTTAACGGTTACCCGAAAACTATAAATACCCAACCCACCCCATTGCAAAACCCACAAGAATTCTGATTTAGAAGCTCTAAGTTGAAACCATTGTTTCATACCTGAGCTACTTGGATCGGGATTAGCATTCGGGGACCCTTCGTAAGTATTCTTTCGTTCTTTTATTGCTTTTCGAGTCTTTTCGAGTCTGAAAGTCAAACTTTGTTTGACTTTCTGCGTTGACCATTTTATGGTCAATGCGAAGTTCGTTTGAACTTCGCAACGTGAGTGTAATCACGTTGGTTATAGTCCCTTGGGACTATGCCTACTGATTACATCGTTGTCTAGGGTCGTAGGGTAAGCGATCTGATAAATCGCTTATACCTTCGAACCCGACCCATTTGGTCGATCATTAGGATCCGACCAAATACATTAGGTGACCATAGTAGGTAGGGAATAACCTTCCGAGGTTATACCCTATGGTCACATCGTTTGAGAAGTTGTATGATAGGTAGTTTATATGCCTTAGGTAAATTACCAGAATACCCTTTTCATGTATAATTGGTAATTAAGCATATGTAACCTAAACTTTTGTCACATAACTGATTATGTAACATGTTTAGGCATATAACACTTGTCATAGGGCTAGTTAGGCGGTCCGAACGCGTTTCACGCGAACGACGCGTTAAAGTAGCATAAGCTACCTAAACGAGTCGTAATGGGTCGTAAGCACTTATGTAAGGTTTGATTTAGTATGTAGGCTTTGTTAAACCATATTATATGAGTCTCCACACTCGTTTGGTTTACGAACCCTCATTCTATCCAATCATCCGATTTAGGTCCGGTTATTAACATAGTTACCTATATTAGGTGCCGTTTGATATCCGCGATCTCTAGCATTGTTTGGTTGTTACTCAAGGACTACTAAGCAATCTCAAGTGAGTACATAGACCCCTCTTTTACTGTTTTCCAAACTGTTTTGGGGTGAGACACATGTGCCTACTTGTTACATTCATGCTTTCCTGTTTTCACATCATATACTTGCTATGTTCGTTAGTACATTATAGTACATGATTTCATTACATTTCATGCTATGTATGCCCATTGTGTGCGTACTTAGTACATCGTTTTACATTACATTTCATGCTATCTATGCCCATTGTGTGCGTACTTAGTACATCGTTTTACATTACATTTTATGCTATGTATGTCCATTTAGTTCATACTTAGTACATTGTTTTACATTACACTTATGCTATGTATGTCCATTGTGTGCATGCTTAGTACATTGTTTTACATTACACTTATGCTATGTATGTCCATTGTGTGCATGCTTAGTACATTGTTTTACTTTGCATTTCTGTTGCATATGCTCATCCAGCATGTGAACACATTATACTACATTTTGAACCGTTGTAACCTTTTGACTATGTGAACCGTCGTAACCGTTTGATTATAGGAACCGTTTGTATCTGTGAACCGTTTGTATCTGTGAACCGTTTGCATCTGTGAACCGTTTGTATCTGTGAACCGTTTGTATCTGTGAACCGTTTGTATCTGTGAACCATGTGAACCGTATTTGACCATACATAAACATTTCTACAAATTGTTAAACATTACATCTTGATGGTTTGGTTTGAGTAAGTGATTAAGTAACGAGGCGTGTGGAATATGATACAAGCATGGTGGATACGCCGCTGGTACTTCCTATATATAAGTGTTTGTATGGTATTACATGTCGTAGCGTTATTTGAATCATTTCAGTTTGAGACATATAACATTTTATACAAATATCAAAATTTTCACAAGACATTGATTTACAAACAACTCATCTTATACAAACACATTTTTACATGGTTATTCATTTAACCTGACATTTATTTTTACATATCATCTGATCTTATCGATTTTCAAATGATTTACAAAACAAAACAAATAACAAGGTTCATGACTAAACATTTTCTCAAACATAAGTCATGAAACCTATTTTCACAAAACCTATGTATCTCACAGGCATTTTTATGCTGACGTACCTATTTTCACATGTGTTTTTCAGGAGCTGTTGCATAAGATGATCAAGATACACATAGGCAGACTTGGGCTTTAGTGACAATAAAAGATGCAAGACTAGTTAATTATGTTGTTTTTCTTTGTTTGTTAAGACATTGTAACACTTTTAATCAATAAAACGAAACTTCAATTGCCATGGATTTGAAACAATTAATTCTGTTACAACACTCCCTGACATTTCCGCCACGTTTTGTATGTTCTACGTGGTCGGGGTGTGACAAAGGGTCCCCGAATGCTAACCTCGATCCAAGTAGCTCAGGTATGAAACAATGGTTTCAACTTAGAGCTTCTCAAATCAAGATTCTAGTGGGTTTTGAAGCAAATGGGGGTGGGGTATTTATAGGATTCGTAGAGCCGTTAAGATCGTTCCTCGTTAACCTTGATTCAATCTCAACCCTCCACCTCAAAACCCTAGTTTTAGAAAACCATTTGAGCCCATGGTATTGCCCAAAACCATGTGCGAAAGTGGAATGGACCCGATTCGATGTTTCTGCAAAGTTTCTGTCCAGACAAGGCAGTCGCGTAGCGCCACTGTTAAAGGCCTTAGTGCTCGCGCTACGACACTGCCTACCAGTTTCAGCAAAGTTTCAAAAATGGCAGAAATGGTCCCTGCAGCACGTTTAAGCTATTTTCGATGCGTTTGAACCCCGTTAACCTCATTTCAAGGCTCTAAAATGAAGTTAAAGCATAGGGAACTCAAAACATGCTCAAAAATATCTCGGATGTCGGTTCGTTTGGTCGTACGATCGCGATGTTCAGTTAATTACGATGGAATGCGCATAAGCGCGAAAAACGATCCAAATGACGCGACGAATGGATTTTTCTTATGCCAAACACTAAAATAAAATGTTTTAGTGCTTACATAAATTTTTGGATCTCCGGATGTATTCAGAACGTGAGTTATGCGCAAAAGTGCAAACTTGTGCACTTTTTGACACTTTTAGTCCCTGAATGACCCAAAAGTTTATTTTAGCACACCAAACCCCTCAAAGCCTATTTCTAAGCTATATAAAGGATATTTATGGTATGTTTAACTTATGGTCATGTTCCGGAATGTCTATTACAGTTCAAATTGGCATACTTTCGCAGTTTGTCAAATTTAGTCCCTGTAAGCGATTTAACTCGATTTTGCCATACCAAAGCCTTCAAAACTTATTTCTAAGTTATGTAAAGGTTATTTAAGGTATGTTAAGCCAATGTCACTATTCCAGAGTTTTTGTTGCATTAAACTGGTTATATTTACGCATCGGTGCGCGTATAACCTTCCAGAAAGCGATTTAGAGTTTGGAATTGAACAAAAATTTGATATGTGCAAATGATACACATATTTATACAAATCCCAAGTATGAAATACAATATTTCATTGGTTTGGTATTTGTTTGATGGTCGCAGTGACCCAGGTGTCACAGTCTCCCCTACTTTAGGAAATTTCGTCCCGAAATTTATTTAGAGGAAATTTGTGAGAGCTTGAAACATGAAGTTGAAAAGATCGAACAACATTGGTTAGGGTTCTGAACTTCTAGTAAGTTTAATAACATCATGATTGCAATGTAAGAGGGATACTTATATACCAGTATATAAAGCGTCATTGGTGCGTCCACCGTACCTCCATTACATCGTTCTCATTTCGTTATTGTTGTCACTATCGGTTCTTACACATAATAAATCTTACTGTGGTTACCGTGCACTGAATCTCATAATTATGTACGCGTCCATAATTTGACAATTCCTTGCTTAGTTCACACAGTCTATTTTATATTGTGTAGGGCAAAACCAAATGAACAATCCTGTGATGAGTGTGACTAGACCGCCATAGAGTCCTTTTAATTAAATCAATATATGATCTAAATAGACTATCAGGGAGTCTGTTCAGCTACATCACTAGATGTCGTTCTTTAACCAAATTGTGAATCAATCTTTTTGACTAGACCACTAAAGGGTCTCTTATGAATCATGGAATAGTACTATATAATCCAAGGGTCTTAACTATTACATAGAAGCCCATTCAGGATTTAAGGTAGTACCTTTTTGAATATCCTACTACGAATCCCTCATATAAAGATATGAAAGATTCTACGAGGATTTGGATAACGAATACCCAGAGTATAAAAACACAAAATGCATAAAAGAAAACATAAGATGCCTAAACACAGTCACATAACCACAAAATTGTTTAACTAGAAATTTGTTCTGCTAACAGGGCACATGTATTTAAAGCACACTAGGAATCCATTCCTTGGATTTCATTTGGTACTTTAAACACTATCAAGAATCTAACTATAAAGATAGAAAGATTTTTGAAGAGAAAATTCGATTTCGGTTATAAGGAACCGAAACGTTCGAATTTAGGTACATAAGGAATCCAATTAAGGACTCTGATTTGAATGATAATCATCCACAAGGGTCTAATTGTGAAGATAAAAAGATCCCATATGGATTTTTAGAAGTTGAAGATGTTTGAAATCTTGCACTGGATGTGCTTACGTCAAAACATGAAGTAAAAATGCTTATGAAGTTGAGATGCTAGATATGTCAAGGCGACATATGAAGTAGAATTTGAAGGTCAAGTCAATGTATGAAGAAAAAATATTTTTGGAAAGCTATGCATGGGGTTCTAAAAATGTGTTCAATGTTTTTGAAACCTTATATATAATACTTTTTGAAATCATAAAGTAGGTGTACTAGGTAAGTATATTTATAAAATGTTTTAAAATCATGCGAGATGAATTTTGAAATTATGTATAAGGTTTTTGGAAAACATGAATAATGCTTTTCGAAATCATGCACTTGATAAGAAAATGTACCGTGTTCATATTGTCTTCAGACTATATGAAACATTTTGAAATTATGAAGGTTGTTTTTGAAAACATAGCCAATGTTTTTGAAGTAACATAGACAATGCATTTAAAAAAAAATTTGAAATGTCTTGAGATCATGAAGATTGTTTTTGAAGTACTTGTACTGTGTATATTGAAAAATCAAAACGTAATGGGTATGAGATTTGAAAATACCCTTAGTTATCTAACCAAGGATTCAAAGGCACAGATGTGCAGGAGCATGATTACTCATAATGTCACTTTATTTTCTGTACTTTGTTTCTTAGAGTGAAACGAGTACTTAAAATTTTCGAGGGAATCATGAGCGATCATTTGAAAGAGAGAAATCACAAAAGTAGTTTGCAAGGTACATAGTTTCTTGATGTAGGTATCATAGGAAAAGTCATACACACATGTAATTATACTTGTGTATCGGAATTACGAACAACAACTTTTATTTATGAACAAGACATGTTGTTTCACAATACACGAGAACAAAAGAAACAAAGGCATAAGACAACAACATCCTTTGTTCAGCGGAATGCTCATCCAAGGGTTGGATTAGCACTGACAATCTTCGGGCAGTTGTTCCTGAAATGGCTTGTCTCGCCACAGTTGTAGCACGTTCCAGGCGGAAAGCGAGCTTGAGTAGGGTTGACTTGGAGTTGGGTAGCAGCAAGGTTTATAGCAGCTTTGTTTTGGATAGCAAAGCGGCATGTGTTGACCAAATGTCCCCTCCGTCCACAGTAGGTACATTTGGAGCAGGGTATGAGGTTTGAATGATGACGGTTGCATCGTTTGCACAAAGGGCAGTTCCTATGTATGGCTTCCTAGCTGGTGGCCTTGCCACATGGCTAGGTCCCGCTTGATTAGGTGTAACCACTGCGGGTTTCCTTGAAGCCTTACGCTTCCTTGATTTTGGTGCTGGCTTGACTTCTGCTTCATTGTCGAGACGAGAGGCTTCATTGTTGAGACGAGCCATGGCAATGCCTAAATCCACAGTCTTCTGAATCACTTCGCCTATTTGCTGGGCAAATTTGGCTGTTCGCTCGGACATTTGACCAGTGCTGAGAGGAATAGACATTCTAGAAGAAAATGAAAGATATAGGAAGAAACAAGTGAAAGATTATTGGACAAATAAAACAAAATGACAACGCATAGAAATTGCGATCATTTGTTTGTTACCTAAGGCAAACAAATGAGACGGTGACTAATCAAAGTAAACAGGTCTTATTAATGTATCACTGAAGACATGCTCGCCTATAAGTGAACACTCATCCCAAGAATTCCCAGGTAAGCACAACTGGTCTCGCGTCTGATGAGATATATACGAAGTGCTTGCCTAGACAGAAAACCCAGAATACAGGCATTCACCCTTCCAGTTTGCACATGTTCACATTATAAGACCCAAACTTTGACGAGATTTTGAAAATTCAAAGGGGTTCAAAACCATATAATAGAGAGTTCAAAACCTTACAATAGAGGGTTCAAAACCTAGTAATCAATCATCCTAGAACAGATGATTAGTTTTCAAAGCGGTTTGGAAATTTATGTTCTTGTTGAGGTCGTCGCCTAAGGATAGGTGACAATATTGTTTTATGACTAAACGCAAGTAAACTCGCGTTAGGGTCCTAGAAAGGTTATAGACTAGGTCAAAGTATTACTAATAACCTAATTCCCTATAACCATGGGCTCTGATACCAACTTTTCTGTCACACCCCGACCACGTAGGACAACCAAACGTGGCGGAAACGTCGGGGAGTGTCGTAACAGAATCATTGTTTCATAACACATGGAAATTGAAATATTGTTTTATTGATTAAAGTAGTTACAATGTCTTGACAATCAAAGAAACATAACATAAATAACTAGTCTTGCATCTTTTATTGTCGCTAAGGCCCAAGTCCGCCTAAGTGTATCTTGATAAATCCTATGCATCATATCCTGAAACACATGTGAAAATAGGTACGTCAGCATAAAAATGCCTGTGAGATACATAGGTTTATGAAAATAGGATTGATGACTTATTGTTTAAGAAAATGTTTAGTCATGAACCCTATAATTTGCTTTGTCTTGTAAATCATTTGAAAAACGATAAGATCAGATGATATGTATAAATAAATGTAAGGTTAAATGAATAACCACGTAAGATGAGTTTGTATAAGATAAGTTGTTTGTAAAACAATGTATTGTGAAAAGTATGTTATTTGTATAAAATGTTATATGTCAAAATTGAAATGATTCAAATAACGCTACGATATGTAATACCATACAAACACTTATATATAGGAAGTACCAGTGGCGTATCCACCATGCTTGTATCATATTACACACGCCTCGTTACTTAAATCACTTACTCAAACCAACCCAACAATGTAAGATGTCTATGTTTAAACCAATTGTCAAATGTATTGAATAATATGCCAAAATGTTTATGTCAAGATGTAAATCATGCAACGTATAACCAATGTTGAAAATGTTTATGTGTCAAATGTAAATCATGTAATGTATAACCAATGTCGAAAATGTTTATGTGTCAAATGTAAATCATGTAATGTGTAACCAAAATGATATGTATGGCTAGTGAAATGCATCAACTAAACCATAGGTTAAATGCACAAAACAAAGTATTGAAGTAAAACTTGGTTTAAATCAAAGTTATGTTTTGTGTAGTAAATGCATGCTATACTGATATAGACATTTATGCGGTATTGTGAAAATTCATACATCCAAGCCTTGCGACAGTCGGATAACCTTTTTAGTAAAGGTTATCAAAAGAATTGTATTCGGATTCGGTCATTCCTTCCATCCAAACAAACCCGAGATTACAGGAATGGGATTTGTCAAGTCCTATGGTACCACTACCTACTACCGAGCGGCATGATCGGTGTTAATGAATGTATAGTATAGTTTAAACAAACCAAATGTCATACCAAAATGTAAGCATATGATGAATAAGAAATGTACTAAGTATGCTAAGTTAACATACAAAGCAGAAAAGTCATGTAAATCAATGTGCTAGCATGCTATCAGTTAACATACATAGCAGAAATGTAATGTAGAACCATGTACTAAGTATGCACACAATGGACATACATAGCATAAAATGTAATGAAATCATGTACTATAATGTACTAATGAACGTAGGAAGTATATGATGTGAAAACAGGAAAGCATGAAAGTAACAAGTAGGCACATGTGTTTCACCCCAAAACAGTTTGGAAAACAGTAAAAGAGGGGTCTATGTACTCACTTGAGATTGCTTAGTAGTCCTTGAGTAACAACCAAACAATGCTAGAGATCGCGGATATCAAACGACACCTAATATAGGTAACTATGTTAATAAACCGGACCTAAATCGGAGGATTTAGATAGAATGAGGGTTCGTAAACCAAACGAGTATAGAGACTCGTGTCATATGGTTTAACAAAGCCTACATACTAAATGAAACCTAAACTAAGTGCTTTCGACCCATCGCGACCCAGTAAGGTAGCTTATGCTACTTTAACGCGTCGTGCGCGCAAAAGCGCACTCGAGACGTCTAACTAGCCCTATGACAAGTGTTATATGCCTAAACATGTTACATAATCAGTTAAGTGATGAAAGTTTAGGTTACATATGCTTAATTACCAATTACACATAAAAAGGGGTATTTTGGTAATTTACCTAAGGCATATAAACTACCTATCATACAACTACTTAAACGTCGTGACCATAAGGTATAACCTCGGAAGGTTATTCCCTATATACTATGGTCACCTAATGTATTTGGTCGGATCCTAATGATCGACCAAATGGGTCGGGTTCGAAAGTATAAGCGATTGTTTAGATCGCTTACCTTACGACCCTAGACAACGTGGTAATCAGTAGGCATAGTCCCAAGGGACTATAACCATCGTGATTACAATCACGTTGCGAAGTTCATACGAACTTCGCATTGACCATAAACTGGTCAACGCAGAAAGTCAAACAAAGTTTGACTTTCAGACTCGAAAAGACTCGAAAAGCAATAAAAGACCGAAAGAATACTTACGAAGGGTCCCCGAATGCTAACCTCGATCCAAGTAGCTCAGGTATGAAACAATGGTTTCAACTTAGAGCTTCTCAAATCAAGATTCTAGTGGGTTTTGAAGCAAATGGGGGTTGGGTATTTATAGGATTCGTAGAGCCGTTAAGATCGTTCCTCGTTAACCGTGATTCAATCTCAACCCTCCACCTCAAAACCCTGGTTTTAGAAAACCATTTGAGCCCATGGTATTGCCCAAAACCATATGCGAAAGTGGAATGGACCCGATTTGATGTTTCTGCAAAGTTTCTGTCCAGACAAGGCAGTCGCGTAGCGCCACTAGTAAAGGCCTTAGTGCTAGCGCTACGCCACTGCCTTCAGCAAAGTTTCAAAAATGGCAGAAATAGTCCCTGCAGCCCGTTTAAGCTATTTTCGATGCGTTTGAACCCCGTTAGCCTCATTTCAAGGCTCTAAAATGAAGTTAAAGCATAGGGAACTCAAAACATGCTCAAAAATATCTCGGATGTCGGTTCGTTTGGTCGTACGATCGCGATGTTCGGTTAATTACGACGGAATGCGCATAAGCGCGAAAAACGATCCAAATGACGCGACGAATGGATTTTTCTTATGCCAAACACTAAAATAAAATGTTTTAGTGCTTACATAAGTTTTTGGATGTCCGGATGTATTCAGAACGTGAGTTATGCGCAAAAGTGCAAACTTGTGCACTTTTTGACACTTTTAGTCCCTGAATGACCCAAAAGTTTATTTTAGCACACCGAACCCCTCAAAGCCTATTTCTAAGCTATATAAAGGATATTTATGGTATGTTTAACTTATGGTCATGTTCCGGAATGTCTGTTACAGTTCAAATTGGCATACTTTCGCAGTTTGTCAAATTTAGTCCCTGTAAGCGATTTAACTCGATTTTGCCATACCAAAGCCTTCAAAACTTATTTCTAAGTTATGTAAAGGTTATTTTAGGTATGTTAAGCCAATGTCACTATTCCGGAGTGTTTGTTGCATTAAACTGGTTATATTTACGCATCGGTGCGCGTATAACCTTCCAGAAAGCGATTTAGAGTTTGGAATTGAACAAAAATTTGATATGTGCAAATGATACACATATTTATACAAATCCCAAGTATGAAATACAATATTTCATTGGTTTGGTATTTGTTTGATGGTCGCAGTGACCCAGGTGTCACACCATGATTCTTAACCCAAAAACATTTGTTTTAGTAAACCAAATTGTAAAACATTTCGTATTAACTCGTTTAATAAATCTCGTATGGTTTATATCTGTTAGGAAACTTTATTTGTAAGTATTGAAGAAAATCACAATCAACTGGATCTATGAAGAGATCACAGTCCTGAAGATCACGAACTAGAAAAAGAAGATCAGATGGGACAACTGGAATGCATAGCATCTACTTCAAAGAATCACAAGTTGATCAAGAGCTAAATTGGATTATCAGAAAAGGTCATTTCTGATGGATCTGATGATATTTCTGATGAAATATCATCAGTATCTGACGATTCTGATCATCAAGAATTTTCTGATGATTTGTTCTTCAGAATTTCTGATGAAGTGGTTTATCAGAATTCTGATGAAATACCCACTTGTCTGAAATTGGCTCTGTCCTGCCACACTTACCGAAGCAAGTTGACGTTAATTGATATCATGATGAAAAAGGCAACTTGAACGTTGGAATCAATGAATATGTCAATTGGCTACTTTTTGCAGGAATTATTGCATGAATAAACTATTGTTTATTCATGCACCAAGCCGTCTATAAATAGAAGGCTTAACCAGGAGAAGCAAAGTGAGTTTGAAGCTTAGCATTCATACATACATCTAAACTCCATTGCCCTCTCACCCACAGAATTCAAGATTCGTTTGTACTAGCTAATAATCTTACAATCACCTTGTAAACCATTTTGTTTCAAAGTGATATAAACTTGATAATTCTGTAGGTCTTGTTTCTTGAAAGTCTGATTTCCATTTCCGCACATCTTTTTCACATCTACTGAAATCACTTGCCATATTATGTGAAAAGAAGTTGTTTTGAGCCCAAACTGGAATCAACAATTGGTATCAGAGCAGATTGAATAAACTATTTTCAAACGATCAATCGCTCATCTTCTTTTCTCTAAATATGGACAGCTTTCAATCCTGGAATAATACTTTTAACATTGGTTCTATGTCCAAACCTTCGACTCTGGTCAGAGAGGAATACCCCCAATGGAAAATCAGGATGGTCAATTTCCTTAATGGTCATGACCGAGCTTTGTTTCAATCCATTGAAAGGGGTCCACATACACCAATGACTGATATACCTGCTATTCCAGCAACTGACCAATCACCAGCTATCCCTGCCTCCCACGCTCCCAAAAGTGAAATAAACTGGAGTGCGGAAGACAAGGACCTGGTGGCTGGGGATGAAAGGGCAAAGTCACTTTTAATAATGGTCATCCCCAATGACATATTTTCACAAGTTGATGCATGTGCATCAGCTAAGGAAATATGGGATCAGTTGGAAAATCTTTGTGAAGGAGGAGAAAGGATGAGAAGAAACAAGAGAACAAATAATGTCTCATCTTATGAAAGGTTTAAAAGTTTGCCAAATGAAAGGTTAAATGATACATATCAAAGATTTACAAAACTTTTAAACGAGCTAAAGAAATTTGGTATAACAAAATCAAACGATGAAAGAAACATAAAATTTCTAGATGCTCTTCCTAGAGAATGGAGAAGTCTAACCATGACTTTATCATCAACCTTAGAACTAGGAAACATGAGTCTTCATGACTTATACAGCATCTTGATCCCCAGAGAGGAAGAAATATTTGAAGAAACTATTCAAAGAGGGGGATATTTAGCTCTCATTTCAAACTCACAAAGATCAACAACAAACAATGATCCACAACCATCAAACAGTCAAAATCTTGAAACTTCTGATGTATCATCAGACTTTTCAGCTTTTGCTGAAGCAATAGCACTGCTCACCAAAACATTTGAGCAGAGGTTGAGGGGAGGTAACCAGAGATACCAGAGGAGTGACAAAGGAAGGATGGATGGAAGATCTAAAGAAGAGGTTAGATCTAAGGATAAAGGGAAGGCTAAAGTTGTGTGTTACAAGTGCAAACAAAGAGGTCATTATGCATCAGAATGCAAGACCAAAAAGCTGAAGGATGTTGCCTATTATGAGAAAAAGCTTGAAGAAGCAAAGAAGCAGCAACAAGTAAGCTTAATTGCTGGAACAGATACATGGTTATCTGATGATTCTTCTGATGATGAAGAAGAAGAATTGGCAAATTTCTGCCTCAGGGCACTCTCTGAAAGACTACTAGAAACATCAGAACAAAAGGTAAATTTAGACAATCTTGATCTTGAACACAAACTAAACAAGCTCATGTCAGATTTTCTAAATCTGCAAGAAAAACATCAATCAGATATTAGAAAATCTGATGAGTTGCAAAGGACTTTGAATAAAATCATTCTTGAAAATCAACTTCTTATAGAGGACAGTTTAGATCAAAGAGCAAAAATTGAGTTTTATGAAAATGAAAGAAAAGATCTTTACAAGAAAATCAATGACAAAGAAATCAATGTAAGAGGTTTTCAACAGGCTAAAGAGTTCATAAATTTTATTGAGTCCACACCAAAGAACAAAGGAGAGGGTTTAGGCTATACAAGTTCTACAAGATCAAATAGAAATAAACCCACTATCTTTGTAAAAGCAACTCATCAGATTTCTGATAATTTAGTATCAGAATCTGAATCTTGCAAAACAACCTGTTCTGAATATTCTTTTGAAAAACCTAACTTCAAAACAAACAAGAGTGAATGCAGTCAAGAATTTGTAAAAACTCCAGAAGCAGTTCACTCATCTTTTCAAAATTATCCACTCATTCCATCACAAGAGGAACTATCAGAAAATTCTGATAACTCTTGTATGTGTGTTGACATACTGAAGCTTGTCCAACACCATCTTCAAAAGAAAAATGTAAAATCTGTTAATGGCTCAGCATATAACAGAGTTTCTGATGCAAAACCAAGAAGAAGAAAAAATAAAGAAATTAATATTCCATCAGAAACAGTACCCAAGCATGCCTGGGTACCAAAAGCCCTCTAATCATTTCATTTCAGGACCATCATGTGTAGCAGATCTGGTACTGCGACTCAGGAAGCTCCAAGCACATGACTGGGGACAGGAGCTTACTCAGCAACTTTGTTTGAAAGCTGGGTAGAATGGTAAATTTTGGAAATGGAGTGAAAGGGAGGATCATGGGGTATGGTTGCATAAAGTATGGATGTTTGACCATAGAGAAAGTAGCCTATGTTGAAGGTTTAAAGTATAATTTGTTGAGTTGTGGTCAATTCTGTGACAAAGGTTTTCAGGTAACCTTTTTACCAGAAAAAATGCTTGTTAATAGGTATAGATGATAATAAAATCTATTTAAGTGGGAAAAGGATAAGAAAATCAATCTACTATTTTGACTTCAAAGAAGAAAGTGAACATCCAAAACTATGTTTATTTTCAAAACTCAACAAAGGTGGTAGTTGGTTATGGCACAAAAGGCTTGCCCATTTAAATTTCAAAAACCGAAGCAAACTAGCAAGCAAAGGTCTGGTAAAAGGATTACCTTTGATATCCTCAAAGAAGGATAAAATTTGTGAAGCATGTGAAATGGGAAAATCCAAGAGAAGCTCACACAAATCAATTTCTGAATATTCTATTTCACAAAATTTGGAACTTTTACACATGGATTTGTGTGGACCCATAAGTACATAAAGTTTTTCTGGAAAGAAATACACACTAGTAATAGTGGATGACTTTTCCAGGTACACATGGGTAGAATTTTTTAGAAAGAAAAGTGAAACTCCTGATCTGATCATTAATTTTATTAAGAAAATTGAAAATCTGTTAAAACTAACAGTAAGAAGGATCAGATCAGACAATGGAACAGAGTTTAAAAATGCAAAAATTGAGAATTTTCTTGTAAGTAGAGGAATTTCTCATGATTTTTCTGCTCCAAGAACACCCCAACAAAATGGGGTGGTTGAAAGAAGGAATAGGACCTTGGTAGAAGCTGCTAGAACCATGCTTGCTTATGCTAAGTTGCCCACTCACTTTTGGGCAGAAGCTATAGCAAATGCATGTTTTACCCAAAACAAATCCATAATCAACAAAAGGCACAACAAAACACCTTACAACATTATAAATGGAAGAATACCAAGTATAAAATTTTTGCATACATTTGGTTGTAGATGTTTTGTTTTTAACGATTTTGAAAGCCATGAAAAAATTGACAGAAAAGCAGAAAAAGGTATTTTTCTTGGTTACTCTCTGTCCTCAAAAGCATACAGAGTTTTTATTCTCAACACCAGGACCATCCGAGAAAGTTTGTATGTCTCATTCGATGACTCATCAGAAACAGAGGTTTCTGATGCATACATGAAAGAAATAAACTTTTCCGACAAACAAGAAATTTATGAACATATCTTTGAAATGTTAACTGAAGATTTCCTAGAACATGATAATGATTACAAAAATAAATCAAAAGATTATTCATGTACTAACTCTGCAGAACAAGTATGTAGTACATCAGAAATCCAGAATTCTGATACTTTTCACACAAATGAAGCACCTGTTCAGGGGGAAACTTCAAAATCCATCAGAACCAACAACATTTCACAACAAGTTAAGATGGATCAAAGGACATGTTCATTCTGACATCATAGGCAATCCTGCAGATGGTGTCAGAACAAGATCTGCCACTGCACACGAATGTGCATTTTCTGGGTTCTTGAGCAAGATAGAACCCAAATCTGTCAAAGAAGCTCTAAATGACCCAGACTAGATTCAAGCTATGCAAGAAGAGCTTGATCAATTTGAAAGGAGCAAGGTATGGGATCTGGTACCCAAGCCAAAAGACAAATCTATCATAGGCTCAAAATGGGTGTTCAGGAACAAATCTGATGAGAACGGCATAATCACCAGGAACAAAGCAAGGTTAGTGGTCAAGGGTTACTGTCAACAAGAAGGTATTGATTATGACAAAACCTTTGCACCAGTAGCTAGATTAGAAGCTGTAAGAATTTTTCTTGCTTATGATGCATCCAAGAATTTAAAAGTTTATCAAATGGATGTAAAATCAGCTTTTCTGAATGGTAAAATTGAGGAAGAAGTTTATGTGCATCAACCAGAAGGCTTTGTTGATCCAAAATTTCAAAATCATGTTTATAGATTAAACAAAGCTTTGTATGGGTTGAAGCAAGCTCCTAGAGCCTGGTATGAAACTTTATCAAACTTTTTACTTGAATCTGGGTTTACCAAAGGAACTATTGACACCACTCTTTTTCTCAAAACACACAAAGGTCATACTTTGCTGGTCCAGATATATGTTGATGACATTATATTTGGATCAACTAATGAAAAATTTTGTGACAAATTTCAAAAATTGATGACCAGCCACTTTGAAATGAGTATGATGGGTGAGTTAACCTTTTTCTTAGGGTTACAGGTAAAACAAAGAATTGATGGAATATTTTTGAGTCAATCAAAATATGTGAAAACAATTCTACAAAAATACTCACTTGAAAACTGCTCTGTTTAAAAAACTCCCATGGCAACAGGGAACAAGTTAGATTCTGATAAGGATGGTATAAGTGTTGATATTAAAACCTATTGAGGGATGATAGGATCACTGCTTTATTTAACTGCAAGCAGACCAGATATCATGTTTGCAACATGCTTTCAGGCCAGATATCAATGTGATCCCAAAGAATCCCATCTAAAAGCTGTAAAAAGGGTTTTTAAATATCTCAAAGGCACATCAGAAATTGGTCTCTGGTATCCTAAGGATACAAACCTTGAATTAATTGCATACACAGATGCAGATTATGCAGGGTGCAAAATTAACAGGAAAAGCACATCTGGTGCCTGTCAACTCTTGGGAGAAAAATTGGTATGTTGGGCTAGCAAGAAACAAAACTGTGTTGCTACATCAACAGCAGAATCAGATAATGTAGCAGCAGCAAGTTGCTATTAACAAGTGCTGTGGATGCAAACTCAACTGAAAGATTATGGAGTAACTCTGACAAGAATTCCAATTCTATGTGACTCAAAGAGTGCTATTGCAATAATAGAAAATCCAGTTCATCACTCAAGAACTAAACACATAGATGTCAGGTACCACTTCATAAAAGATCATGTGGAGAAAGGTAACATTGAAATGTACTTTGTTCCAACTGAAAATCAAATTGCTGATATCTTTACAAAGCCTCTTGATGAAAAGAGACACAATTTTTTAATCAGCAAAATAGGCATGGTTAATCTAAATGATGGAGAGTTTTCAGAAAACACAAAAACACAATTTGAAAACCAACTTGTTGAAAATCAAAATTCTGATATTCATAAAACAAATCAACTAGCTTCTGATGAAACAATCCATCAATCTGATGGAATATAAGAAAATCTAATGAATCATCAATAAATGATAATTTATCAGATAATCTGAAGAAATATCAAAATATCTGGTAAAAACACCAGAAGTACTGATATAAATTCAGAAACTATGTTGAAAATTCAAAATATTCTATAATTTTTTTTCCATCCTCATGCACATTCCACATATTGTAATTACTTATTTTCGTGTATTTTTGTTTTTTTTTAATTAAAAAAAACAAAAAGGGGGAAAAGTAACATGCATACTGATGAAGTTCCATACAGCTGTGATAATCAAGCGTCTCAAATTTTTTTAAGTTTATTGAATTTCATTCTTGCATGCAACGTCATTTTTTCATAAGGAACTTAAGTGTGACACGTAGACACTAGAATCATTAGGAGCTATGAAAATAGCTGCCTAGTCATTAAATGCTCACTCACACATGGGGCTTAGTAGACTGTCAAAATTCACTGTTACATTTACTAGAACAGATATCTTCTTAATTGAAGAGAAAAAGGTTGGTGTTAATATCACTTTCATTTATAAATATTAACAACCTGAAAAGAACATTTTTCACACAAATCATCTCTTCAAAAGCCCTTCGACAAAATTTTTTTCCTTATCAAAAATGGGTCGCCCAAAAATGATGAAAGCCACTCAATTCCCTCTTCCGTTTCACAGACTTCAAAATCTTAGATTAAGATCCAACTTGGAAGGACGTGCATGGGAGGACTGCAGGTTTGTGTACAATATGATCATGCGAAGTCCTCTGGGCTTTGCTGTATCATCACATGTCACCGTTTATCCAAAACTTCTCCAAGAGTTCTGGTGCAACTCTCAAATCATTTTTGGTGGTACTTCCATGTGGATTGAAAGTGAGGTTATGGGAGTAAAAATTACCCTAAAAGAGGAAACAATCAGAAATGTCCTCAAACTGGGTGATGATCATGAACTCAAACTTCTGGAAAAAGCAAATGTGCAACAAACCTTGACTGAAATGGGCTATCATACACTCAACTCGTCAATGGCCGTTAGCAAATCCGGTTTTATACCACCTTTCCAGTTTTTGGTAACACAGCTAAGTGTCTGCTTCTCCAAAAAGATTGGACACTTCAATGAGCTGTCTAATAAGATGATGGAAGTGGTGCATGCTGTGATACAGGAAAAACCTTACAATTATGCTAAGTTTCTCATGAGAGACCTAGAAGCAAACATCCACGACCGTCAACCCTTTCTGATCTACCCTCGATTCATAACCAAGGTGATCACTAGTCAGCTGGACTTTGGAGGAGTGAGAAGCTGCTATCCAAGAGCCGAGCTAGTACTTCAAGAAAACATTAGTGAAGCCACCTTGACGCCATCAACGAATCACACCGGTCGAGTAACCAGTCTTTAGTTATATGTGAAGTGCATGTACAACGTATTAGAGGAGGAGGAGGAGTAGTTGTTTTTGCTGTTGCTTTATGTTTTGTTTTTCTTTTAACAAGTTTGTTTTAAATTTTTTTTCTTCTTATTTCTTATTGGTAAATAGATCTAGGGGGAACTAACACAACATGACTGATAAAAACAAAGAAAATCTGGTGGATCACACATGAGTACTGACTGAAACCAATAGAACTCAGAAAATCTGATGATCAATCAGAAAAACTGATCATTCACCAGAAAATTGTAAAAATTCTGATAACAAATCAGAAAATCAAATTTTGTTTTGAAAAACCAGGAAGTTTAACATATCATCAGAAAAACAATTCTTTTAACCAGAATTAATGAAACTTGTGAAAATCTAAAATTTTGAGAATAAGTTTCTTTCTAAAATTTTTTTTCTGAGGACTGGAACAAGCTATATGAAAAAATATATACCTCCGGTATATCAGATCAAAGGTGTGGAGTTCAAAACTGCAAGACTACAATGTAAGTAAAATCTCAGAACTCTACTAATTCCCTCTCATCTTAAAAAATAAATAAATAAATAAATAAATTAGATGAATTCTGATGATATATATATCATCATGAGAAATACCTGGGGAGACACACAAAAGGTTTCGATTGGACCTTTTAAACAAAAGGGGTCCCGCATAGAGAAAAGGTGCAAGTTGGAAACTAGTGTTTATCTGCAAAAAAAAAAAAAAAAAAAAAAAAAAAACTTTGAAGTCTCTAAGTCTCTTTAAAAGGATATACATTAAAGTAGAGATAAATCAAAGGTTTTTCAAAAACGGTTGTTTCCTTAAAAGATTAAAACATCATAAAGGTGTCATTAATCACCTTGAACTCAAACAACCCACGACAAACACTCAAAAAGCTCTGTGTATACACCCTATAAACACCTCATTCAAAAACAGAGCTTTCCATCTCCAAACTTCAAATTCAAAACCCTAAAACCCTTTTCCGAAAACAAAACCCAAATTCTCAATGGCTGCTATCAACATCAACATACCACAAATTGAACACTCAGTTCCTTTCATCACTGAAGATGAATTTCTTCCATTAAAGAGCAACAATGAAGCAATGAATGATAACATCGAAGAGTATGATGTGAAGTGTCAAATTCTCATTGAATTTCTAACCAGATGCCCGTTAGCTCAAGCTCTTACTAAGACCAGAGAGGTACCACAAGAACTCATACAACAAGTTGTAACTCTCAAAATCTAAAGTCAAACTGAGCTAACAGCACATGTATGGGGAAATATCTTTATTAAAATTTCACCAGAAAAGATAAGGGAATGTTTGGAGCTACCCTTACATCGGAACTTTGAAAAGTCACCAGAAAGAGAAGATATGTTTTCACAACTTGATGCTGTAATGGGTTACAAAACAAAGATTTCAAGAATCAATGAATTCAAGAGAAACAAGCTACCTGCCTTCTGGCAAGTTTTAATGGAAATTCTGAACAAGTGTCTATCGTCAAAAATTGGAGGTACAGATCAGATAAATATGAATATTCTAACAATCATGTTCAGTCTCATTAATGGATTGAACATTGATTATGGAGCAGAAATATTTATTCTGATCAGAAGATCAATTCCGACTAAAGTTGGAAGAATAGATTCACATCTACCCTTTCCAAGATTTCTATCTATCATAATTTCTGATGCTTTTTTGAAAAGAAACATGGAAATTCCAGCGTCATAAAATACGTGGAAGACATAAATTATGAAACCTTGGAATGCTGCAGGGTCTTGGAAGTCAGATTATGATGTACCTGCTCTAACAGAAAAAATGATGAAACTGATACCAGAAGAATCACCATACAGAGCAGAATACCTGAAAATGTTGAACAAAAAGTCAGAGAGCAAAGGAGTTTTGAAACATGTGTCCCCTATGGAGCATGATGCACAGGAGTCAAGCACACCAAGAATGGAACAGCAGGATGAATCTAATCCTCATTCAGCTGATGAAGATGTAAATATGAGTCCCGTGGCTGAAGAACATCATGCTGAAGACTCACACATTGGAGAAACAGGTGCACAACAGTCTAAAATAAACATATTTTATGATTCTGAGAATGATTCTGATGAATCAATTCAAGGAAAACACGAAATCTTACTTAAAGATACTATTTCTTCAAAACAAGATGTGAGTAAAACCAAAGACTCATTTTCTGAATCAGATTCTGAGGAGGAAAATGTGGTAACAACAGGTGGAGATCAGTCTGCTGACCAAGGAAACTTGGATGAGAAAACTAAGAGTTTCTCAACAACTCATGGAGAACCTGAAAAGGTTCAAGGATATGAGGAAATCCAGAACTTGAATATGTTTCAATTTTCTGGTGAGGATATAGGGAATTTGGATTCTTCCAATCCACTTAACCTCAGAACAGCAGAGAATGTGTTTTCTGCTGGTGTTAGAAGAGAAACATCTGTTGTTTTTCTAATTTCCCAAGGACATCAATCTATGTCCCCTAAACAACTTCACAAAGAACCTGAAGATCTAGAACTGCTATTGTGAAAACAGCAACAGAAGAAAAACTTGATCTGATACTAGAAGAAATCAGAAATCAAAAGTCAGATATCAAGTTTTTGTCAGAAACTGTCAAAGCTGTGCAGAAGCAAACTGAAGGCAATACTGCAGCCCTCAACAAATTGCAAAAGTCATCAGAAAATAAAGAAAGCTCATCAGAAATTGAGAAATCCATCAAGGAACTGCATGATATCAAGAAAAAGATGGTTGAGATTACAACTACAGGAGAAAGCTCAAGTTCAGGGAAGCTTCTTGAAGAAATACAGTTCCTCAGAGCCAACAACAGCAGCATGACTGAGGCTTTTGAGAAACTATTGATGGAATTAGCTGCACAAAGAAATCAAGAAAATCAGGAGTTTCAGAAGATGAAGAAACAAGAGGAAACAAATACTCAAGCTCTTACTAATGTTCACCTATTAGTTAAGAGATTGGAGTATAATGTTGCCAGACTAGCAAATATTGATCTTCATGAACTGAAAGCCCCAATTCCATAAGAAAGACAAACAAGAAGATCAGAAACTCCTCAACAACAACTAGAAACCATTCAACAAGGTCAAACCAAACAAACGGAAACCTCAACAGCTCAAAAACAGAAACAACCCATGGGTCCACCTCAAGATAAACAAAAGATACTCATGGGTCCTCCACCAAATGTCTCAAAGCTAGACACATCAAGGGTACAACAGAAAGATCATGTTCCAATACAACCATCTTCTACAACCATCACAGGAGAAACTGTCACACCCTGGCGTTGCGGAAGCGTGGTTATTTTGGTGTGACTTCTTAATACCATAGCTTAACCATAACAAAGCTATATGAAATAAAATCATGCAAGATCATCCATTCGATTAAGTTTTAAAACCAGAGTAACACAACATTGTCTTAGAGACTTACAACCTCATAACATAAAACATTGTCTTGAATAACATAAACACCGACATGAAATACACGCAGTTTAAGATTTGTGACTTGTCCAGGAAAGAGTCACATTTCCTAAATTGGGATGACCTTGGAACCCTTATGCAGCGGGAAAACATAACATACCGCGCCAGATCTTTAATTTCCTGAAATACATGTAAGTTGAAAAATCAACAATAATGTTGAGCGAGTTCATGTGTAAGTGAGTAAGTAAACCTTTGTGAGTATAAAAATAGTCTTGGTATGTAGCAAATAAGGAAAAAGAGATCACCAATGGTTTGCAAGGCCATTGATATATGTGAAGTGCAAGTAGGAAGACTCAAACCTAGCAGATTTAGCGTTGGGTACAAAGTCACTCTAGGTCCGTTCTGTTGGGCCTCTCTGAGGTCCGTTCTGTTGGGCCTAGAGTTGGGCTCGCTACACCCAGATAGATCTACCGCTTACGTCCCTTGGTCCTACAATGAGGATTAATGGCCTCCAGTTTCTGCCTACCCACTCACATGATCTAAGTAATAAACCTCCTTACGCTAACCATACCATGTATAAAGTACTTGTAATCAAAGTAACATGTATTTCACCCCCGCAGTTTAGAAAACTGAAAACAGTTAAGAGAAAAAGGGGGACATGAACTCACAGTGGTGCGTCTCTACCAAGTATGCCTCCAAATCAATCAGCTGTATGACGACCTACACGTGCTAACTCTATTAGACGGACGGCCGTGCCTTAGCTTTATGGTTAAGTTTTTGGGAAATAGTTAGGCAACTATTTCGTGTTTACATTCTGTATACTTGGTAGTTATTTTCCTTCCCAAGGATGGGGGATTTAATACATGTGTGTTCGTAACATTCAGATTTCACTATTAAGTCTCACTTAATATATTTTATTTCCACTTCAAAATATGAATATTCTTCTCAAAAATATTATATTTTCATACATGTGATTTCCCAAAATAATACTTAGTAATATTATTTTTACTCTAAAAATAATATTTACGTAGTTCACAAAATGAGCATAAACACTTATACAAGTGATGTTGTGAAAAATATATATTAAATATATTTATGTATCACGTTTTATTTTGTGAAAATCCCACCTCCGATGTTTTGTAAATATAGTCGTGGCGAACTTATATTTTGAAAACAAGTCAAAATGTATTTCTAACACTTATAGTGAAAATATTTCTAAGTGTTAGGTTTTTGGAAAAATTTCGCCAGAGTTTCCTCTGTAACTGGAGGTGGCCACGCTTTCAAGCGTATCATTTTCTTTTACAAATCAACCAACAATTTTCTCAATCAACCAAAACAATGTCCAAATCACAAACTAGTCAAAATATGTATATAAATCGCATAAACTTCATGAACTTGTGATTTATTCAAACTGTGAAGTAAATCTCATTACTTTTAGTGGATCTTTATATAAAACAATCCGATTTTGTAAAAACCTCGTTTTTAAAGAAATTCCATCTTTACAACTTCTCGTCAACTTTTACAAGAATAGTTATTTTGTCGAAACTTTGTGTTACGCAAGTGTTTACACACTTGTGTGTTCTAAAACCATTCTTGTTAGTGTAAGATCCATTTTTTTTAAAGTATGATTTCTTTAACGCTTGGTCCTTTGAAAATACCACTTGCAGATACGTAGATCTGCTAGTTTTAAACACTATTGTACAAGCTAAAACACTTTTACACAAGTTCATGATTCGTGTGTGGTAGAGTTTCACCCTTTAACCCTTGTTCTATTCAAAACAACCTTATGTCATGATTCGTGATCATGACCAAACCGGGTTAAGTGATGATCCGAGCTACCACAACATAGATCAGGTCTCAATAATCACAGATTTCAATTACTACAACATTTACACAACTTATAAGCTTTTAACCATCATTTTTCATGTTTTTAGTAGACTTTAATGCACCATTTTGTAAGATTTCGAGTTTTAATCGTTACACCACATATTAACCGCTTTAGATTAGTTCAAGATAGGGATTTAAACATCATACCACTAGCTCGAGGCTAGGGAAGAATCTACGCGCAAATGAGGTGGATAAAAGCAAGATAAAGAGGTCCTTCAAACTCCGAGTGCACCAAGCCTCCTAATACGTGATCCTTGAAGCTTGTATGATGTTGGAATGGCTTGAACAAGATCGAAGGATGGGTGGATGGTTGTTGTTGTTGTTCTCGGCCGTGAGGAGCAAGGAGAGGGAGAGAGAGTGTGGAGTGTGTTGTGTGATGAGAATGTTCATGTGTGTTTAAGCTTAATCTTATAGACAATTTTCAAGAGTATTAACCAATGGTCACCATGTCTTCTTGATACTAAGCATAAGAGATTAAACAAATCAAGTTAGTACAAGGTGTGTCCCCCTCTAGTTGGGGACGGTTAGAGAGGGGGGGGGGGGGTCTTGGTCCGATTCCAACTAGTTAGTTAGGTATTAGTTAGGTTAAACCAAGTTAGTTAAGTAGTTAACTTGGTTAGTTGTGTGTCGTGTGTTATGACGGGTGTTAGGGTATTCAGGGACCCTAACTGGCTCAGAAAAAGATAAATAATGAAAATAACAATATTTTCATGTTTCGGGTATAGTCCGGTTGTTCGGTTGGATAGTAATCCGTTAAAGTGCTTAACAAAGCTTAAAGTGTCGTTAATACCCTTTTTAGTGACACAACTCATTTCTGACACTTTGGAAAGTGTCTAGTAATATTTTTCTCATGTTTTGGCACTTTATTAGTTAGCTAAAAGCTGAATTGTTATGTAAAGTGCTGAGTTTTGTACTTAGAGTACGTTTTAGGCACATCCAGTCATTGTGACTTATTCCTAGAGACGCAGTTCTACAACCCTTATATCCCTACACTCACCACTAGTGTAGCAAAATATTTCTGGCTCATACAGGCCTTAGAGGCAGTGTTTGCCTGATGCTGGCTTTATCAGCATGTTCAATAGGTTATCCGTTATAGTGCTACTGTGCTTTTTGTGCATCATGTTTGTCACTAAGGTTCAGTCATGTAAATAATGTAGTGACAACAAGTAAAGTATGATGCAAGTAAGTACATGTATCAGTGTTCAAGTAGCAGTTTATTCACAAGTTCAAGCAAGCACAGTAATTAAGCAATAATTAATTATTAATCAAGTTGTACGGATACCTGGTTTAGTGAGGGTTGTCACATTCTCCCCCCGTTAAATAAATTTCATCCCGAAATTTAAGTTCTGCTTGTAGATGTAGGGTTCTTAGGAAAAAGGTGGGGGTATTTCTCTTTCATCCAGTCCTCACGCTCCCAGGTGTACTCAGGACCGCGTCTGGCATTCCAACGAACTTTGACGAGCTTGACACTGCTCCGGCGGGTCTTGTTTACTTTCCAATCCGTAACCTCAACCGGTTCTTCAACGAAGTGGAGCGTGTCGTCAACATGAATCTCGTCGATGGGAATGGCAATGTCATCTTGAGTTGGACTTTTCTTCAGGTTGGATACATGAAATGTATCGTGGACTGAATGGAGTTCAGCAGGTAGGTCCAACTTGTATGCTACTAGTCCTATTCTTTCCAAAACTCTGAAAGGACCAATGTAGCGCGGATTTAACTTCCCACGCTTTCCAAAGCGTGCCACACCCTTCCAGGGTGAAACTTTCAATAACACCATTTCTCCAACTTGGAATTCCACATGTTTCCGGTTTGGATCCGCATAGGCCTTCTGTCTGTGGCGAGCTGCTTCGATGCGTTTAAGAATCTGCGCAATCTTGTCTGTCGTCTCTTGGACGATTTCGGGACCAGCAAGCTGCCTATCACCTGCGTCAGCCCAACATAAGGGTGATCGGCACTTGCGTCCGTAAAGGGCTTCAAATGGCGCGACACCAATACTGGTGTGGTAGCTGTTGTTGTATGAAAATTCGACCAAAGGCAAATGTTTGTCCCAGCTACCGCCCAAATCCATAACACACGCTCTCAGCATGTCTTCCAAAGTCTGTATCGTTCGCTCGCTTTGACCGTCAGTTTGCGGATGAAACGCAGTGCTCAGATTCAATTGTGAGCCAAAGGCTTCTTGGAAGGATTGCCATATCCTTGACACAAACCTTCCGTCTCTATCAGAGATGATTGAGAGAGGTACTCCATGGCGCGCGACGATCTCTTTCATGTAAATTTCAGCCAATTTGCTCGTATTATCCTTCTCTCTGATAGGTAAGAAGTGTGCTGACTTTGTTAATCGATCCACTATTACCCAAATAGTGTCATGGCCTCTTGGCGTTCTTGGCAATTTCGTAATAAAATCCATGGAGATTTGTTCCCATTTCCATTTGGGAATCTCTGGTTGTTGCAGAAGTCCTGAAGGTTTCTGGTATTCCGCTTTAACCTTAACGCATGTTAAACATTTGCTCACATAAACAGCAACATCGCCTTTCATCCTAGGCCACCAATAATAATCTTTGAGATCTTGGTACATCTTATCCGCTCCCGGATGGATAGAGTACCGTGACTTGTGAGCTTCATCAAAAATAACCTTCCTTAAACCTCCAAACAAAGGAACCCAAATCCTTTTCTCGAAGCTTAACGTTCCTTCCTCGTTTGGTACTAGTAGCTTCTCCATCCCACGGAGATATTCTTCTTCAAGGTTTCCTTCCTTGAGAGCTTCTTTCTGCGCGGCACGAATGCGCAAGGAAAGATCGGTCTGGATAATCATTTCTAAAGCCCTAACCCTTATGGGCTTGATCCTCTCCTTCCGACTTAGGGCATCGGCGACCACATTCGCCTTCCCTGGATGATACTTTATCTCGCAGTCGTAATCGTTCAGCAACTCAACCCATCGTCTTTGCCTCATATTCAGCTCCTTCTGGTTGAATATGTGCTGTAGGCTCTTGTGATCTGTAAAGATTGTACACTTTGTACCATAAAGGTAGTGTCTCCAGATCTTTAATGCAAATACCACTGCGCCAAGTTCCAAATCATGTGTGGTATAGTTCTTTTCGTGCACTTTCAGTTGACGCGATGCGTAAGCAATAACCTTTTGGCGTTGCATCAACACACAACCTAATCCTTGACGTGAAGCGTCACAGTATACCACGAAATCATCTGTACATTCCGGTAGTGCTAAGATTGGCGCGTTGCAGAGCTTATCCTTCAATATCTGGAACGCTTCTTCCTGTTTGGTTCCCCAATCAAACTTCTTATCTTTCTGGGTGAGGAGCGTCAATGGTTGAGCGATTTTTGAGAAATCCTCAATGAACCTTCGATAGTAGCCAGCCAAACCCAAGAATTGTCGAATCTCGGTTGACGTCTTTGGCGTTTCCCAATTCTTGATTGCTTCGATCTTTGTTGGATCCACGTGGATTCCATCTCCATTTACCACGTGCCCAAGAAATTGGACTTCACGTAGCCAAAATTCGCACTTGGAGAATTTGGCATACAACTGTTCCTTCTTCAGCAGCTCCAAAATAGCTCTTAGATGCTGTTCGTGCTCGGCCTTTGTTCTTGAATAAATCAAGATGTCGTCGATAAACACAATCACGAACTTGTCCAAGTACGGCTTGCAAACTCTATTCATCAAATCCATAAAGACTGCAGGTGCGTTTGTCAAACCAAACGGCATAACAAGGAACTCGTAGTGTCCATAACGAGTTCTAAAGGCTGTCGTCGGGATACTCTCCTCTTGTATCCTTAGCTGATGGTATCCAAATCGAAGATCGATCTTTGAATAAAAGCTTGAGCCTTGCAACTGATCGAATAGATCATCGATTCTTGGCAGAGGATATCTATTCTTGATCGTCAGCTTGTTCAGTTCCTGGTAGTCGATGCACATACGAAAACTACCGTCCTTCTTCTTGACAAACAGGACCGGAGCTCCCCAAGGCGAGAAGCTTGGTCGGATAAAACCCTTGTCTAACAGCTCTTGAAGCTGTGTCGACAGTTCCTGCATCTCAGACGGAGCAAGTCTATAAGGTGCCTTAGCCACAGGCGCGGCGCCTGGAACTAAATCGATGCGGAACTCTACTTGCCTCTGAGGTGGCAGTCCAGGTAAGTCTTCTGGGAAGACTTCTGGGTATTCCCTCACGACAGGGATGTCTTCGATTCTTGGCTCAGCAGCCTTCTTATCCACAATGTGTGCCAGGAAGGCAACACATCCCTTCTGCAAACACTTTCGCGCTTTCAGGCAGCTGATAAATCTCAACGGCGTATCTCGCTTCTCTCCGTGAACCACAATTGTTTCGCCATCTTCGGTTGGGATACGAACGATCTTTTCGTGACAAACTATCTCAGCCTTGTTGCCTGATAACCAATCCATTCCTACTACTACGTCAAAGCTTCCCAACTGAACTGGTAGTAGGTCCAAAGCAAACTCACGCTCTCCTAATTCGATCACACAACCTCTGATGACTTCGTTGGCTTCTACTAACTTCCCATTAGCCAATTCGATCGAGTAGGGAATATCTAACTTATTAGCGGCTAACCCAAGCATATTCTTAAATTCTAACGACACGAAGCTATAATCGGCACCAGTATCAAATAAAATGGATGCATAGCGTTGATTTACAGGGAACGTACCAGTAACGACATTGGGGTCCTGGCGCGCTTCCCTTGCTTCGATTTGGAACACTCTTCCACGTGCTTGGTTTAACTCTGGGCAGTTCTTCTTAAAATGCCCGATATCACCGCAGTTAAAGCATCCAAGTCTTTGCCCGTTTCCGCCAGCTTGATCATTCCTCTGATTACGATTCACGGCGCCCGCTTGGTTAGCATTGTTGCCTCGATTCTCGTTACCTCCATAGTTTCCTTGTGGGCGATTTCCATTCCCACCCCGGTTGTAATTTCTGTTTCCGAATCCTCCCTGGCCTCCCTGACCAGCAGTGGCCCAACAAGTGTCCTTCAAGTGGCCACGTTTCCCACATGCTTCGCATACTTTTGGCCCGCATCGACCAGAATGGTGGCGTTGGCAGTCGTTGCACTTGGGTTGGGTGCCCATGTATCCCTTTCCTTTCTTCCCTCTACCAGCTGTAACCTGAGCTGGCGTGTCTGATCCTCCTTTCTTAACCACCACACTGGCACCCTGCTTGAAGTTCGAGAACTTCCGTTTGTTACCTCCTGATGACTCGACGTGAGTCTCTGCCTTCTTCGTCTTGATCTCATCAAACTTGTTCAGGCGAATAGCCTCCTCAGTGAGAGCTACGCTCAAATCGATCGCCTCAGTAATGGTCGCAGGCTTGGATGAGGTTACCATGCTTATGATTTGAGGAGCTAATCCCCAAATGAAACGTTCAATCCGCTTGAACTCCGGAGTGACCATGTAGGGTACCACATGTGATAAGTCATGGAACCTTTGAACGTATTCTGCGATCTTTGGACCGTCCATTTTCAAATGCCAGAACTCGGTTTCCAATCTCTGGATTTCCGCGCGAGAGCAGTACTTTTTACGCATAAGTTCCTTCAGTTCGGTCCAGGTTAGCGCGTAGGCAGCAGCTTCACCAAGTGTCTGTACTTGCAGATTCCACCAAGAGAGGGCTCCATCCAAGAATAGCCCTGAGATATAGGTGACTTGCTGGTCTGGTGCGCACTTGCTCATGCGTAGAACAGATTCAGTTTTCTCCGCCCAACGAACAAAGGCGACAGCACCTCCTGTGCCATCAAAGTTGACCGGCTTGCAGTCTAGAAACTGCTTGTAGGTGCATCCTGCACATACGTTATAACATACGATTGGCATTAGCATCATTGCTAAAGATATCCAATTAGGTCATGGTATGTCTAAATAACTTAGTATTACCATGAGGTGGATTATTGTTGTTGCCAGTGTTGCCAGAGTTGCTTCCACTAGTCCCTCCTTGAGAGGCGGCGTATTGTGCAATGGCAGCAGTGATAATTTGCTGGAGTTCTGCCTCATTGGTAGGCATGTGTGTCTCACGTCTCGGCGGCATCTTCTAAAAGATGTGTTTACGTCGGTCAGGCCATAGTTATATTACATAAGTCAGGTCATAATTTAGCGTATGTATATAACGATAGTAATAGTACATAACATCTCATGTTATAATCATATCAATCACACAACATCCCATGTCACAAACATCAATCACACAACATCCCATGTCCTAAAATACAAATAACCAAATCAAGCATCAAATATGATGAGAATACTGCGATTGCCATATATCGAGACTTACTATGTGGTCTCTGGGTACGCAACCAAGAAGCAACCTGCTGCTCAAGTGCCAAAAGGCGTGCAGCATAGTCTGGTGGTACAGGTCGAGACGGCTGCAACGGAGAGTGGGTCTGGCCCTGGCACTGACACGGCGGCGTCTGAGCTCTCTCAAGCTCCTGAATGCGCTGTGTGTGTGCCTCGTGCTGGGCGACAAAAGACATCAAAACGTCCTCAATAGTATACCCCATGTGGAAAGAATGGTAGGGGTCAGTAGGTGGCATAGCAGAGTGTGGTGCCCAAAGGAACGGCTCACTGGTGGGATCAAAAGGTGCCACATGAAATGGAGAAACAGTGGGAAAAGTAGCGGATGGTGGTATAGTAGGGATAGATACTGGTACATGCCCAAAAGGGTGTGCCGAAGAACCTTCTCCAGCTCGTGCTGGAGGTGTAAACTGAGGAAATGAAAAGGAAGTATCAATGTGACGTGTATCAGGGATCTGTGGGGGAAAAGGTGGGACCTCGTCATCAGCCGGAATCCACCCACACTGGGTGTGCTCGTCTCGGGGGTCGATTCGTGCCTCAAAAAGCGCACGATCAAACTGGGCTGGCATAGGATCATGGTGAGGTACAACAAGAGGGTCAACTGGTGCATCAGCAATGAGTGGGGGATCAACATGATCAGCAACAAGGACATGATCGCCCTCCAATAATGGAGCATCTATAGGATGATCATCAATAGGTGGGTCAGCAAAGACAGGCTCAATAATAGGTGCGTCGGCATGAACTGGGTCATGCTCAAGTACTGGGTCAGGAGCAGGGTCTAGTGGCTGCTCGGGCTCATCAAAGGCCATCTCAAAATCAAACTCAGGGTCGATGGGATCAACTGGGTCGACTGGATCCTCCATAGGCTGATCCATGGGTATATACTCTATATCCTCATCTGGGTCGAATCCTGGGGGGAAGACAGGATCGGAATCCTCCATATCATCATGGTCGAAAGTAAAACTAGGAATAGGGGCAACAGAGGATGCCTGGTCGGGATCTGATCCATGAGAAAAGTGCTGCGCACTCTGAGTATGTGAAGGTGCGGAGGCCTCAGACTCGAAAGAGTCTGGGACCGGAGAGTGAGCAGGAGACTCCTCGGCGGGAGCATCTGCGATCATCAAAAGATCACCAGCAGCAAGAAGGGCCTCGCCCTGAACCTCATCCTCCAAAGGCTCGTCATAAAAAAGATCGACGTCGTCATCATCGTCGGCGTCGAGAAGCAAATCATAAGCAGGATAAACAGCTAAGGGTATGGGAGCAGGGATCTCCACTAACGGTAGGTCCCCGGCCAAAGGGCCATCAGCGAGCTCATCAGCACCATCTGGTAAGGCAAAGGGCTGGAAATCATCCTCGTCCGTGCTCGTAACGTCGGATGTGTGAACCTCACGCTCAGAAGACTCCAGGTCGTCCGATACTATAGGTCTAGGTCATGTGGTGTCTAAATCACCAGTGCCAGAGGTGTCCATAATGTCTGTAACATAAACACAACATGCACAAACAGTCAATCATACAATCAAATAATCACATAAGTCACCAAGTAAGCATTCAAATCATTCTCCTAGTCCCACTAGCCAATTTCTCCCAGTCTCTAAGACTGCTCTATCATCTACCTCGACCTCTCAGATCGAGCCTCGGTCTCCAATACCGAGCCTCAGCTTCCAAGACTGAGCCTACTCTTCCTAGTCCAACTAGCCAACTACCTCGATCTCTCAGACCGAGCCTCGGTCTCCAATACCGAGCCTCAGCCTCCAAGACTGAGCCTACTCTTCCTAGTCCAACTAGCCAACTACCTCGATCTCTCAGACCGAGCCTCGGCCTCTCAGACCGAGCCTCAGCCCTTCTAGACTGAGCCTATACATAATAAAATGCGCTCAACATTTGTTTGTAAAAAGTTTTGGATCTGGACTTAAGTGGTATGCAGAAAAATGTTTTCGTGAGAGCCCTAGTGATCATAGTCTAGACTCTAGAAAGAATCCTAGTTCGCTATGATCAGAGCTCTGATACCAAGCTGTCACACCCTGGCTTTGCGGAAGCGTGGTTATTTTGGTGTGACTTCTTAATACCATAGCTTAACCATAACAAAGCTATATGAAATAAAATCATGCAAGATCATCCATTCGATTAAGTTTTAAAACCAGAGTAACACAACATTGTCTTAGAGACTTACAACCTCATAACATAAAACATTGTCTTGAATAACATAAACACCGACATGAAATACACGCAGTTTAAGATTTGTGACTTGTCCAGGAAAGAGTCACATTTCCTAAACTGGGATGACCTTGGAACCCTTATGCAGCGGGAAAACATAACATACCGCGCCAGATCTTTAATTTCCTGAAATACATGTAAGTTGAAAAATCAACAATAATGTTGAGCGAGTTCATGTGTAAGTGAGTAAGTAAACCTTTGTGAGTATAAAAATAGTCTTGGTATGTAGCAAATAAGGAAAAAGAGATCACCAATGGTTTGCAAGGCCATTGATATATGTGAAGTGCAAGTAGGAAGACTCAAACCTAGCAGATTTAGCGTTGGGTACAAAGTCACTCTAGGTCCGTTCTGTTGGGCCTCTCTGAGGTCCGTTCTGTTGGGCCTAGAGTTGGGCTCGCTACACCCAGATAGATCTACCGCTTACGTCCCTCGGTCCTACAATGAGGATTAATGGCCTCCAGTTTCTGCCTACCCACTCACATGATCTAAGTAATAAACCTCCTTACGCTAACCATACCATGTATAAAGTACTTGTAATCAAAGTAACATGTATTTCACCCCCGCAGTTTAGAAAACTGAAAACAGTTAAGAGAAAAAGGGGGACATGAACTCACAGTGGTGCGTCTCTACCAAGTATGCCTCCAAATCAATCAGCTGTATGACGACCTACACGTGCTAACTCTATTAGACGGACGGCCGTGCCTTAGCTTTATGGTTAAGTTTTTGGGAAATAGTTAGGCAACTATTTCGTGTTTACATTCTGTATACTTGGTAGTTATTTTCCTTCCCAAGGATGGGGGATTTAATACATGTGTGTTCGTAACATTCAGATTTCACTATTAAGTCTCACTTAATACATTTTATTTCCACTTCAAAATATGAATATTCTTCTAAAAAATATTATATTTTCATACATGTGATTTCCCAAAATAATACTTAGTAATATTATTTTTACTCTAAAAATAATATTTACGTAGTTCACAAAATGAGCATAAACACTTATACAAGTGATGTTGTGAAAAATATATACTAAATATATTTATGTATCACGTTTTATTTTGTGAAAATCCCACCTCCGATGTTTTGTAAATATAGTCGTGGCGAACTTATATTTTGAAAACAAGTCAAAATGTATTTCTAACACTTATAGTGAAAATATTTCTAAGTGTTAGGTTTTTGGAAAAATTTCGCCAGAGTTTCCTCTGTAACTGGAGGTGGCCACGCTTTCAAGCGTATCATTTTCTTTTACAAATCAACCAACAATTTTCTCAATCAACCAAAACAATGTCCAAATCACAAACTAGTCAAAATATGTATATAAATCGCATAAACTTCATGAACTTGTGATTTATCCAAATTGTGAAGTAAATCTCATTACTTTTAGTGGATCTTTATATAAAACAATCCGATTTTGTAAAAACCTCGTTTTTAAAGAAATTCCATCTTTACAACTTCTCGTCAACTTTTACAAGAATAGTTATTTTGTCAAAACTTTGTGTTACGCAAGTGTTTACACACTTGTGTGTTCTAAAACCATTCTTGTTAGTGTAAGATCCATTTTTTTTAAAGTATGATTTCTTTAACGCTTGGTCCTTTGAAAATACCACTTGCAGATACGTAGATCTGCTAGTTTTAAACACTATTGTACAAGCTAAAACACTTTTACACAAGTTCATGATTCGTGTGTGGTAGAGTTTCACCCTTTAACCCTTGTTCTATTCAAAACAACCTTATGTCATGATTCGTGATCATGACCAAACCGGGTTAAGTGATGATCCGAGCTACCACAACATAGATCAGGTCTCAATAATCACAGATTTCAATTACTACAACATTTACACAACTTATAAGCTTTTAACCATCATTTTTCATGTTTTTAGTAGACTTTAATGCACCATTTTGTAAGATTTCGAGTTTTAATCGTTACACCACATATTAACCGCTTTAGATTAGTTCAAGATAGGGATTTAAACATCATACCACTAGCTCGAGGCTAGGGAAGAATCTACGCGCAAATGAGGTGGATAAAAGCAAGATAAAGAGGTCCTTCAAACTCCGAGTGCACCAAGCCTCCTAATACGTGATCCTTGAAGCTTGTATGATGTTGGAATGGCTTGAACAAGATCAAAGGATGGGTGGATGGTTGTTGTTGTTCTCGGCCGTGAGGAGCAAGGAGAGGGAGAGAGAGTGTGAAGTGTGTTGTGTGATGAGAATGTTCATGTGTGTTTAAGCTTAATCTTATAGACAATTTTCAAGAGTATTAACCAATGGTCACCATGTCTTCTTGATACTAAGCATAAGAGATTAAACAAATCAAGTTAGTACAAGGTGTGTCCCCCTCTAGTTGGGGACGGTTAGAGAGGGGGGGGGGGTCTTGGTCCGATTCCAACTAGTTAGTTAGGTATTAGTTAGGTTAAACCAAGTTAGTTAAGTAGTTAACTTGGTTAGTTGTGTGTCGTGTGTTATGACGGGTGTTAGGGTATTCAGGGACCCTAACTGGCTCAGAAAAAGATAAATAATGAAAATAACAATATTTTCATGTTTCGGGTATAGTCCGGTTGTTCGGTTGGATAGTAATCCGTTAAAGTGCTTAACAAAGCTTAAAGTGTCGTTAATACCCTTTTTAGTGACACAACTCATTTCTGACACTTTGGAAAGTGTCTAGTAATATTTTTCTCATGTTTTGGCACTTTATTAGTTAGCTAAAAGCTGAATTGTTATGTAAAGTGCTGAGTTTTGTACTTAGAGTACGTTTTAGGCACATCCAGTCATTGTGACTTATTCCTAGAGACGCAGTTCTACAACCCTTATATCCCTACACTCACCACTAGTGTAGCAAAATATTTCTGGCTCATACAGGCCTTAGAGGCAGTGTTTGCCTGATGCTGGCTTTATCAGCATGTTCAATAGGTTATCCGTTATAGTGCTACTGTGCTTTTTGTGCATCATGTTTGTCACTAAGGTTCAGTCATGTAAATAATGTAGTGACAGCAAGTAAAGTATGATGCAAGTAAGTACATGTATCAGTGTTCAAGTAGCAGTTTATTCACAAGTTCAAGCAAGCACAGTAATTAAGCAATAATTAATTATTAATCAAGTTGTACGGATACCTGGTTTAGTGAGGGTTGTCATAGAAACAGAGTTAAGCATAATGATGGATACAAAAGAAAAGAGAAGAATGGAACATGAAGTGACTTCCTCAAAAAGGCCAAGAAAAGAAATGATAGAAGATTCAGAAGGGAACATCAGAGAAATGGATGTAGTGAAAGGTGATTTACACACTATTATGTACCCTGAAGAACATCTAAAGAATTACTATTGGAAAGGTCCAGAAGACAACCCAAAGAGACCACTCTCTCCAATGAGTAAAGGTGTTGTTGAAAACAGAAACAATGGAGGTTGGGTAATTTTACACAAGCACATGACCTATCCAATAGTATCAATTGAAAGAATTGATACAATGACCACTGGAGGAGGCATCCTAGGCAATGAAGCACAAAACAAGTATACCTTGATCAGAAAAGATAACAGTCAACAAAAGGTTACTGATGCAGATCTGGCTGATGATATTCACCCATTGGGAATAGTTAAAATGAAGAATATCATTGATGAAATGAAAGGTAGTTCAGTTATAATCAGAAGAGCCCTTGAAAGTCTCAAAAGTGCAGGAGCAAAAGTATACAAAAGGGCTGCACTGGCAGATTTTGATCTATGTATCAATTTTGAGTACAGCAACAAAGTGCTAATACCTCCTCCGAACACTTCAATTCCAGCTGAAATCAATTCTAAACTAGTAAGAACCGGAGCAATCTTTGATCAACCAGAAATGTGTGTAGTCTTCAAAGATGCTAATGAAGAGAAAGCTCTGTTCAGAATCAGTGAAATATGCAGGTATTCAAATCAAACACTAAAATATATAAGGAACTGCATGAATGAAAAACATGAGCAGCTCAAAAAGAAGGGAAAGAACAATGAAAAGCTGAGAAAAACAATTGAAGAGTGCATTGAAAATTGGATGGAAGCAAGAGGATGGTATAAAGAGATGTACAAAGTAACTCAAAAGACAATTGATCATAAGAAAAGACTGAAACCAGGAGACAAATACAGAAGTGGAGTGAAGATCAACTAATGAATTGATAAGATTAAATTCCTGTTTTTGAACAAAGTTTTAAATTTGTCTGATTTATGGTTGGTTTGACTATGTTCAATGTTTCTAAACTTAGTTGTTTTTGAATTTCTCTTTCAAAGAAAGTTGTTTATGTTTGATATAGAGGTAGTTTATTTTCTTACAATACTTAGGGGGAAATTGTTAGGAAACTTTATTTGTAAGTATTGAAGAAAATCACAATCAACTGGATCTATGAAGAGATCACAGTCCTGAAGATCACGAACTAGAAAAAGAAGATCAGATGGGACAACTGGAATGCATAGCATCTACTTTAAAGAATCACAAGTTGATCAAGAGCTAAATTGGATTATCAGAAAAGGTCATTTCTGATGGATCTGATGATATTTCTGATGAAATATCATCAGTATCTGACGATTCTGATCATCAAGAATTTTCTGATGATTTGTTCATCAGAATTTCTGATGAAGTGGTTTATCAGAATTCTGATGAAATACCCACTTATCTGAAATTGGCTCTGTCCTGCCACACTTACCGAAGCAAGTTGATATTAATTGATATCATGATGAAAAAGGCAACTTGAACGTTGGAATCAATGAATATGTCAATTGGCTACTTTTTGCAGAAATTATTACATGAATAAACTATTGTTTATTCATGCACCAAGCCGTCTATAAATAGAAGGCTCTACCAGGAGAAGCAAAGTGAGTTTGAAGCTTAGCATTCATACATACATCTAAACTCCATTGCCCTCTCACCCACAGAATTCAAGATTCGTTTGTACTAGATAATAATCTTACAATCACCTTGTAAACCATTTTGTTTCAAAGTGATATAAACTTGATAATTATGTAGGTCTTGTTTCTTGAAAGTCTGATTTCCATTTCCGCACATCTTTTTCACATCTACTGAAATCACTTGCCATATTACGTGAAAAGAAGTTGTTTTGAACCCAAACTGGAATCAACAATATCCTTTCGAAAACATCGTTATGTGACATCGTTTCAAAATCGTTTACCCATGTGAACTAAATAACGCCACGGTATGTAATATGTTGAAAACACTTATATATAAGAAGTACCAGCGGCGTATCTACCATGTTTTCACCATATTACACCCGTCCTGTTATCTAAACACTTAACCAAAAACCAATAGTTTATCCAACTCGTTTAATCTTGTTCAAATCGTTTCCAAATCGTTAACTCGCTTAAATCATTTAAATCATTCTCGTTTTAATTGTGAAAACTATTTTTGGTTGTCTCGCTAATAACATTCAAACCTTCGTGACTCAACTATCTTGCTTCTCGCATTAACAAACCACCAAAGGGTAAGTTAACAATCACAGATTCAGTCGTTACCTACCTAACCCACACATAACCATGGGTGTAGTCTGATAACGGGATGTGTCAGATCCTATGGTACCATAACCTAATACTGGTCGGTTCGGCCAAAATTAATAAATGTTATTCGTTATGTAACTACAACCAACAAGTTCGTTCACATTATCGTAATCGTTATTAGTTTAGTATAAACCATCTTAATCGTTTTTGAAACCATCGTTAAAATATCGAAATTGTTTTGATACATATAAATCACCCCAAAACAATTGAAAACAGTAAAATAGGGGAACTATGTACTCACATGAAGTGCAAAGTATCCTCAATCAATAGAACTTCAACAAACTCAAGTAAACCAGAGAAATCAAGTAGCACCTAGTAATCGAATCACTAGTAAATAAATTGACACCTTAATCGGAAGATCAGATAGAATGAGGTCTTGTAAACCAAATGAGTGTTGGAACTCATGTGATATGGTTTAACAAAGTCTACATTCTAGATTGGAACCTAACCTAAGTGCTTTCGACCCGTTACGACCCATTAAGGTAGCTTACGCTACTTTAACGCGTCGTGCACGCATAAGTGCGTTCGGACCGCCTAACTAGTCCTATGACAAGTATTATATGCCTTAACATGTCTAAAAATGTTGCCTAATCAGTTTAGATGTCAAAATTTAGGTTACATATGCTTAAAATGAATTTATGCATAAAAAGGGCATTTTGGTAATTTTCCTAAGGCATATAAACTACCTATCATACAACTAGCTAAACATAGTGACCATAAGGTATAACCTCGGAAGGTTATTCCCTATACAACTATGGTCACCTAATGTGTTTGGTCGGATCCTAATGATCGACCAAACGGGTCGGGTTCGAAAGTATAAGCGGTTGTTTAGACCGCTTACCTTACGACCCTACATAAGCACTAAACCTAAAGTGACGAGCTAAACATGTTAAAACATGCTTAATGAGGTTTGAAAACAGGTTTGGTATCAAAACAAACGGTTTTGATACCTAAAAGTAGTTTGGTTACAAAATACGCAAGAATACGTATTTTGGCCGAAACTACGACTCGCCACTATGCCTAGATAACGTGGTAATCAGTAGGTATAGTCACAAGAGACTAAAACCATAGTGATTATGCTCACGTTATGAAGTTCAAACGAACTTCATGTTGACCATAAACTGGTCAAAGCAGAAAGTCAAACACAGTTTGACTTTCACGCGAAAAAAAAGAACGAAAGAGGACTTACAACGGGTCCAAGAGTGGAAATCTAGATCCAACTTGCTCAGGTATGAGGTGCTAAGCCCCAACTTAGAGCAAATAGATCAGATTGTGTGAGTTGCAACAATGAGGAGCATGGGAATTTATAGGATTTCTAGGACCGTTAGGATCGTTCCTCGAAAAACGAGCTTCGATCTCATCCATACACATGTGCAAATGAGGGGAACAACTGGAACAAGCTGGAATTTAGATTTTTCATTTTGGTCCCTTCCTAAGATAACTATGGCAGATTGTCAATTTTCGTCCCTGAATGTGCATAACATGGTTTTTGATGCATTTTTGACACGTTTAAGCCCCGTTAATCCCATTTCAAGGCTCTAAAATGAAGTTAAAGTATAGGGAACATGAAACATGCTTAAAAATGTCTCGGATGTCGGTTCCTTTGGTCGTACGGTTGCGTTGTTCAGTTAATTACGACGAAACACGAACGAATGCGAAAAACGATACAAATTACGCGACGAATGGAATTTTGTCATGCCAATCACTAAAATAAAATATTTTAATGATTAAATAAAGTTTTGGATGTCCGGATGTATTCAGAACGTAAGATATGCGCGAAAATGCAAACTTATGCACTTTTTGACGCTTTTAGTCCCTGAATGATCAAAAAGTTTATTTTAGCACACCGAACCCCTCAAAGCCTATTTCTAAGCTATGTAAAGGATATTTAGGGTATTTTTAACTTATGGTCATGTTCCAGAATGTTCGTTACAGTACAAATCAGCATACTTTCGCAGTTTGTCGAAATTAGTCCCTGTAAACGAATAAACTTGATTTCGCCACACCAAACCCTCCAAAACTTATTTCTAAGTTATTTAAAGGTTATTTAAGGTATGTTAAGCCTATGTCACTATTACAGAGTGTTTTTTGCGTTAAACTAACTGCGTTTACGCACCAGTTTGCGTATAACCTTCTAGAAAGCGATTTAAAGCTTGAAATCGGAATCGAATCAAATCGTAAAATCATCAAACACAAATACACACATAATAACACCAAAACACATATAATAACACCAAAGCACATTGTTTTATTGATAATTGACATTGTTTTATATTATACATCGATTACAGAGCACAGTTGTCACACGAAGCCTACCAACACTATCTACTCGTAACCATCAACATCGTCATCATCCTCATGATCATCACCATCGCCATTGCCATCACCATCGCCGGCTGGTTCTTCATCAGAAAACTCCACGGTCACGGGAGGGTTGAGAATCTTCTTTAAGCGTTGACACCAGTCATCATGCTCCAATGCCTTTGCGACCAAATCCATCACAGGTAGTGATAGATGATCATAAGCCTTCTCAGCGCGTGCAAACTCAAAATCAGCCTGATCGGTCACTGAGCAATGACTGACATCAAACTCTTGTCCAAACGCTCCTTCAACATGCTGCGTGCACTCTAGATAACCACCATGGTGACCAACCGCACGTGAGGCATCTATGAGAGCAACAACAGCTCCATCCAGTTCTCCAGCATTCAGGATAGAGTTGGCCATCTACAGCAAAGGCAATAAATAAGAAATAGGTTTTAATAAATAAAGCCTAAGTTAAGAAGAGAATCATACCAGAACTACTCCTCTGCCACGCATCCACTCAGCCTCGGCAACCAGCGTGCCAACGATGCCTTGAGCCTCGGAGTAGTTGTTCTGCGCTATGTTAAGGGTGGATGTACTCATGTCTCGCGCCTCCTCAGCTTTTTGCTTGGCCTCCTCAGCAGAAGCAGCTTTCCCTCTCTCAGCTTCAAGGTCAATTTCCAAGGACTCACTTTTGTCGGTTTTCTCTCGTAAACGACGCTTCAACTCTGCAATTTCAACGTCCTTAGCCGCCAGGTCTTTGTCCCTACTGGACACCTACGCTTTCAACTCAGCCTGCAGAAGGAAAGACAAACTTAGAAAATTTCACAAGCAAAAAAGCATAAAGGAAGGAAGGGTTAACAATGATCAGACCTCAACATGTTCTCTATCAGCCTGAACATCTTCAACCTTCCCTTTCAATTCAGCAACTTGACCCTCAAGTTTGGTAATCTTGGCTCGGGCCGCGTACATACGCTACTTATCTTTCTCACAAATTTTCTTCCAGTCAGCACGCTCCTTCGCCAGAAGATCTTCAGCAGCACGAAGCTTGCCCCGAAGACCTTCACGACCCCACTCTTCCTATTTCCTATCGGACTCAAATTTAGCCTTTTCTTCGGCAAATGCAACACTAGCCTTCTCGAACTCTTTAGCCTGCCTCACAAGGCGTTCACGATACTTCTCCCAGTCGGCCCGCTCTCTAACCATCGTTCGCCACTCGTGAACGATTTGGTGGTTAGCAGCGCGGGTATTGGCTTCTCCAACCACATAAGCTTGATACAAACCATCGTGCGTTCGTGCCCTTTGACGGTTAACCTCACCAGGAGGAAACAAATTCAAGAACCAGTCGCGACCCACACTAAACTCCAGGAAAGTATCCTTCTTCTTCAAACCCCATGGAGCCCGGTGGGAGCATCGTCGCGAGCCTCCTCGGTGTAAGTTTTGTAGTAGATATCACCTAAAGTATCTTTAGGACCGATAGGAGCTTACGGTACGGATCCTCTAGCACCACCTGCGCCACCTACAGTCGCAGCCGATCCCCCAGCAGAAGTGACTTGAGCAGTTTGGGTAGGGGCATCGACCTACGCAGGCTTAGTTGGCTCAACAACCTCACCTCCTTTACCTCTCATGTTTTCCTTCTTCTCATGAAGGGGCTGGTCAAGCCCCAGGATACGGACGACCTCCGGACCCTGCGCCTTTTCATGTGCAGTGATAGCAGCGCCAACAAGCTCTTCAGTAGCCTTCTTCTTCTTCTTCTCTTTCTCCTCCTTCTCAGAAACCTTGCCAACGGGTTTCTCAGCAGTTTTCTTCTTCTCCTTCTCGGACTCTACCCCAGCAGTCTTGAAAGGCTTTATGGTAACCTTGGGCCTCTTCTGCGCTGGCTCTGGGGGGATCTTTAAACATGACACCCTTCTTCTCAGGGGTCTCCTTTTTGGTCTCTGCAGAAACTAATTGTCAAAAAGAGGTAAAAAAGAAAGCAAGGCAGCTAAAGAAACTAACCGGGAGAAAATTTATAAAGAGAGAGCAGGTTGCTCTGTTTTTCGATTAAAGGGACTCCACCAGCCTTCTGTGCAATAGACGCACCAACTGTGGTCTCCTCCCTACTTCTTTTCCTGCTTATCAACTTCTCAGCAGGCTCCTCTTCTTCCTCCTCTTCTTCATCAAGCGCGATATAGATGGAGTGGCTCCAACAACATCTGGGTTTCGAGAAACCGCGCTCCCTGAGCTCTTTGAACCAGCAACTCCTGTCTTCTTCTCGCCTATACGCGACAAACCTTCAAGTGAGTCACTAATAATAACGTAATCTTCCAAGTTACTCTGACGTAGGCGGAGAGTACCTTTGTCAGCAGCACCAGCAGTCGCGCGGCTAATCCCGCCCTTCTTGCCGCCCTTCTTCCGCTTGTTAGGTTTTTTCTTCTTCTCTTCAGGGGAAATCGCCAAGTCGCGCAACACACCTGCAAAGATGTTAGACCACGAACTTAGCTCCCCATTCAAAGACCCTACAGACTCCTCGCTGGAAAGGTAAAGAATTTCTTTCCTAGCGGAGGTCACAGCTCGCAAAGGTCGGGGATTGGGAAGATGCGCACCTTCAGTTGCGGTAGGAGGATTGGCGAAAGCTCCAACAACAGGGTATATGAAGCGCGCCTTGATCGTATCATACCAATACTGCTCCCCTGACCTCAGTGGGCACACGCCCATAGATCCACCAAAAGTGGGAAAGGCAGCTTGGTATAGGTGTACCTCTACATTCAAAATTCAACAGTTAAATGCAGCGAAATTAAACAGAAAATCAAGGAAGAAACTAACCTCTATCCTCAAACTTCAAGACTGGCACCTCTTCGCTATCCTGCGGCCACTGGTCACTCATCAGCGCCGCGACCAGAACATTTTCACCAAACACTCGATTTGGAGTGGCGGTAAGCTTCACATACCAATCTTCCTTCTTGGGAATCGCCAGCTCCTCCTTCTCGATCACATCGGTCCATGGACGGAAGGTTATGGCAATATGCATCACCTCCTCGCGAGTGAAGAAGAACTTCTGTTTCCAATCATGGAAACTCTTGGGTGGATTCAACAAGATCTTTTTAGCAGACCCCCGGCTACCAAAGGAGTAAAAACCCATATTTCGAATTAACTAGTAAAATACCATGAACCTTTCAACTGTGGGCTCTATGTCATGGGCTCGGCATAAGAACTCGAAGTGCCGCACCCTTACCATACCGGCTGGACTCATCTGAGAAATGTGAAACCCATAAAAATGTAGGATATGGGCCAAGAACTCCGTCGCCGGCAACCGAAAGTTGCCCTGTAGGAAGAAGTCTTCAAAAAGGGTAATATACCCCGGCGGTGCATCAGCGGCCGTCTGATTCTGGCCGGGGTATCGAGCATCCCATTCCGGTGGGAACCGGAATCCTCGTGTGATCTATTCGAATAACCCTAAGTCCTATTTGAGGACAGGAAAGGGACCTTCTTCACCTGGGTTTTCTTCTGGATGATGTTCTTCAACCATGGATATTCAACCAGAGTTTGAATATTTTGGAAAACTTGAAGATCTGATGAAGATCTGCTACTGAAAGTTTGACGATTTAATGAAGAAATAGAGCGAAGATAGCAACAGTAGAAGAGATGATGTTCTCCTCTCACGTCTCCACGACTATATATACTCATTGCATTTAATGCGATGAGTAGACGTGCCGGATTCACCGCGCGCGCATCCAATCAACAGCTGCCACGTCTATCGCAAATCCTGGAGTGACGGTTACCACGCGCCCGTGGGCGTCACTCTCCTGACGGAAAGCGGAAACGTCAGGGACAACTTGATGATGGCCGTATCAGCAGTCAACTCAAACGTCGCCATCAACAACATTTCTTACCAACCTGTTAGAATTCAAAATTCGAGGTTTTTCCCGCTCAAAATTACTACAAACCTCATGCAGAAGCCATTTAGTCCGTGCAACATTCATAACTATCCAATAAGCCTGCGCGATTAAAACTATAAAATGGAGAATCACAAAGAATTAGTTATGGTAATCGCGCCGTAGCAATTGTCAAACATTTACACGCGCGCCGCCTACCAAACCAAAGCAAGCATTTTTAGAACCTCTCTTTTCTAAGTCTAGAGCTCCAACCACTTGCTTCGCGCATGGTGCGGCACTAGACTAGGGGATTTGAGGGGGTATGGTCCCAAAAAGCCGCGCAGACCTTCATTCAGGTCGTGCGCAACACCATACTCCTTATTCAGCAAAGTGTTCAACCTTAACCTCGCGCGGGTTACTCTTGCATGGATTAACCCCGCGCGAGGTCTCAACAAGAGAAAACACCAAATTCAAGACTTAGCATTCTGAATAAGAGCCTCCAGCTCCTACAATCCTGCGCGGGCTAGTTACGTGCCCAGCAAGGGTCGCACAGGAACTATAGCACAAGGCCACTTCAGAAGGTACGAAAGGTACAAGTGGCAGAAGAAAGGATCCAATCTGCGTCCTCCATGTTGTGCTGAATCGTGCTCCATGATCGTCTGGCGTGCAAGAGACAGAGAGTACACAAGGACGCCTATGTGGCACCAATCACGGGGCAGAGACACCTTCCCCACGATCTCCACTTACCTGCTGATGGCAGAAGGACGGCCAGGCCGACAACTGTGACACGTGGCTCCAATCACGGTGCGCCAACATCGGAGAACTTCTAGAAGCCACTAATGGTCGCCACCAGTGAGACAAGGAGCATATCCTCTATGTCGTCGCCTTCCGGCCCAATGCCCATCAGCCCACATCCTCTTACACCTCTCCGGCTATAAATAGAGACCTCAGTTCACAGGTTAAACATTCTATTCCCTCTACTCTCACTCTTAACTCACAATTATCTCCTCAAAACAGTTACTTATTCTCATGCCGGAGTCTGATTAAGAGGGAAACCCCCATATTCCCCTCTTAACGAGCTAACAGTGTTCTGTTTTGCAGGATTAACGAATCATTAAGGAGCTCAGAAAGTCATAAGAAGATTAACCCTTATGGTAGAAACATAAACCAAACTAATCAACCCCTAAAATTAGTTCAGTGTTTCTTCACCCCCGGTTACGTATTGGTTACTCTACCTAATTGATCTAGGGCTCCGTAACACATGTCAAGGTTCTACCTGACTCAGTTCATTGGAGTTCTGTCTCGTTTATATGGCTAATGTAACTCGGGTTATCTTACTAACACATGTGCATTGTTTAAATTTCAATAGATTATAACCAGGAAAGTCAACAGGAAGCAGTAGTATTATCTAAGTCAGCAAAGTGAGTCATTCCCTTTTTCTACCACACTGTTTTACCAAAACCTCAAAATATTTTAAATTATGATAACAGTGATCGAGTCTATGTATTCTACAATTACTATCGGTATGTTGGGATTTTGTATACATTACTTGTTACTGTTGCGAATGGTAGTATGACCACAAGTCAGGATTGACAGTTCCGTGGGTGGTAATTGGGTAGATATAAACATTGTAATCGCTCTCAATACTGTAAAGATATAGAAGTTTGTTTTAATTAAACTGGGATGCACTTGCCAGTATTTCTTGCTGTTAAACCCTTTTTAAAACGCATTTTAGGTAACTTAATGTGAAGCTAATAGAAGCAAGCTGGAGAGCACAGAAGGCTTGGAAAAGTGGCTATAAAAGTTGCCTAAATAACAAGAAGTTTTGTTTCAATAAATTAGGATTTATCCCTATAAACATATTGTAATGGAAACTTGGGTTATTCCCCATGTATTTATTAATTAAATAAGTTTGGTGTTTAAACTTTGATAAAATATTTCCTAACTACGGTCCTGCTGTTTTAAATTCCGCTGCCAAATTAATAAACACCGATACCACCGGCTCTGTGTAGCTCGCGGCCGCCAGCCCCTAGGGGCAAGGGGTCAGGGGTATCAGAGCTATAGCCACTGATTTAAGCCACAGAGGTGTTCTACTGACACAAAGATTTTTATCAATTATGTTAGGAAATAATCCATGTGACTATGTGTATATATGTATATTATTGTTTTGTGTTATTTGATAATCTGTTAGTTTACAGTATGAGTGAGCAAGGTATTTTTGACGCTTACCGTCAGTTAGCTAGTTCCCCAAAGAGTGAAGGAACCTCATCATAGCCTACTCCCTTGGCGTATTCTGCTGATACTGAGGAAGGAATTTTCATCTTTAAGCCGCAATCCGAGGAACCATTCCCTCCAAAAAAGAGGGGATGGTTTAGTAGGGGAGCACATGAAAGGAGAAAGAGGATGAAGAAATTACAACAACAGAGAGCGTTAGCAAAAGCCAATAGAGAAATGAATGCCCAAACTTAGGAAGCAGTTAATAGACAATTGGCAGATTTCCATATGCTAGCCATCACTACAGCAGATCCAAACCTTGATCAAATAGCTGAACCACAACCGTTGCCATTATTTCCAACCCAACCAATGGAGATAGAACCTAACCAAGAAAACCAATTCCCCATACCAGCATTTGACCCTAACGAAATACCTAGAATCCCAGCACCCAATCCTCTAGAGTATGATCCATGGGAAGATGACAATAGAGTATATCAGGAACTATATCCTCAGGAAGAACCGATACCAAATCCTATAGCACAGTATACCGATCTTAATCCTTTAGATCCGTTTTGGAATGACGACAGGTATATTCGGAGTGCGTTAAGCAACCCGTAACCATATGGAGAACCCATACCTCGATACCTAGACCCAATACCAGCACCACTACCACCCATGAGTGAAGAGAATGTGTAGGAACTCCGCACATATGGTGAAGAACTAGTGAAAGAAGGAGAGAGGATACGACAAATAGGAGAAAAGCTCGTGTGGAAATATGACGAGCGAGAAATGCAGTTTTGGATGAACGGCACCTAATAATAATAATAATAATAATAATAATAATAATAATAATAATAAATATATATGTGCGGAGTTGAAAAAAAAATCAACTAAAATAGATAACCTAATATCTGTTGATGCATAACTACTAGTGTGTTTAAATTTCAGTTGTAAGTTGTAATCGACGCATATATATATATATATATATATATATATATATATATAGAGAGAGAGAGAGAGAGGGAGGTTCATTTGAGAAGAAAATTTAATTGAGAAGTTATTATTTCATCTCATTTATTACAATATTTAAGTAATTAGTTACTCATAAAGACTATTATTCTTTACACTAATTTTCATTGCCTACACACATAAAAAGTTGTCCTACACATTTCGAAAATTATCCTACACATACTTACATTTATCCTACACAACTCGTAATTTATCTTACACTCCTAGTAATTTGTCCTACACTCTAAATTAATTTTTTTTAATTTTTGAAAACATATATATATTTTGAAAATAAGTTACAAATTTAATGTAGTTATCTATTAAAAATGAAGACTAGATATTAATGATCTATGTGAATTTACAAATATACCCTTACATTAAAATTAAATGCAAATATTAAATAAAGTAAAATGAAACATTCTTATTGGTTGAAACTTATTCTTTTTTTCTTCTTACAAAAAATTTCTTCTCATCTGAACCTTCCACTATATATATATATATATATATAGGGTAAGGTTTATTTGAGAACCACACTTATTGCGGGAACCAATGTGAACACAAAAAATACCTAAAAAAATCCAAAAAAACCCACAATTTTTTTTTATATTTTTCTAATAAAAATCGCTATTTTTTTTTTACAAAAAACGTCTTTTTTTTTTCGAGTAACAGTTATCTATGCACATGTGCATATGTATTATTTCTTGGACAACTTCCATAATATATTACCAACAGTAGAAAAATGCAATTTATTTACACTACCATATGTAATACACTACTTTTGACATTACCAATATTAGAAATGCACATGTGCATCTATATGTATCAATACGAAATAAGGTATTTTGGTACAAAATGTTTGTGATTTTAAATGACGAAGTAGGCCCATATACATGTGTTTTGGTTAGTTATATCTAGTGGTTGATGGTTTGATTATATTTGTCACTTTATGATGTAATATGTTGTTTGGATGGTATAAAGGGTGTTGATGTACATATAATAAAGTGAAATATTGGTAATAATATTGTATTATGGATGGTAAAAAGCAATGGTATTGTATTACGGATGGTAGGAGGTAATGGTAGTGTAGTATAGATGGTATGATAGATGAAAGAGAATGTGTATTCAAAGTGGTGTACTAAAACACGTTATAACATGTTCATATATATATATATAGATGCACATGTGCATTTCTAGTGTTGTTAATGTTGTAACAAGTTCATACATCTAGATGCACATGTGCATTTCTATTATTGTTAATGTAAAAAGTAGTGTATTATGAATGGTAGTGTAAATGAAAGTGCAATTGTCTAATATTTGTAATGAATTACGGAATTTGTCAAAGAAATGACAAAAATGCACATGTGCATGTTTGTGTATTATGGATGGAATGATAGATGAAAGAGAAAGTAGTGTACCTACACACCTTATTTCATGTTGATACATATAGATGCACATGTGCATTTCTAATATTGTTAACGTAAAAAGTAGTGTATTACACGTGGTAGTGTAAATTAAAGTGCAATTGTCTAATATTTTTAATGAGTTACGAAATTTGTCAAAGAAATTATACAAATGCACATGTGCATGGATAACTGTTACTCGAATTTTTTTTTTTGAAATTATTTTTTATAAACAAAATATAGCGATTTTTTAAAAAAAATAGTAAAAAAAAATTTGGGTGTTTTTTAGATTGTTTTAGGTATTACCGTTTGTGTTCACACTGGTTCTCGTGGTTCTCGCAATAAAAGGTGGTTCCTAACGGATCCTTCTCCTATATATATATATATATATACGAAAAAAGTAAAAGTCGCAGTGTTCGACGTTTTTGATCAGTTTGTTTGTATGATTGTTTGAATTAAATCTTATTCTGTGATATTAATACCTGATAAATGTTTATAATTTAGATGGACAACGAAGTAAATTAGGAAAACCCGAATAATGATAATAATGGAAACCAAGTAGATAACAGTGCAATTCAACATATAGTGTGACATCTTTGCTTGTGTAATCATTGTATAACTCTGAACAGTTCAATTATCAATAAAACAATGTGTTTTGATCCCAATATTTGTTTATTTATGTTTGACATTTTTGCACATTTTGATTTTGTTCGATTTTAAACTCTAAATCACTTTCTGGGAAGTTATACGCAAACTGATGCGTAAACATAATCAGTTTAATGCGACATACACTCCGAAATACCAAAATAAGATTAACATACCTTAAATAACCTTTACATAACTTAGAAATAAGTTTTGAAGGGTTTGGTATGGCAAAAACAAGTTTATTCGATCATAGGGACTATTTGCGACAAACTGCAAAAGTCTGCCGTTTCGTATAGCAACGTACATTCCAGAACATGATCATAAGCTAAACATACCAAAAATAACCTTAACATAGCTTAGAAATTGTTAGTGCACTACATCTGTCGACTTTGTCTTGTATCGAGTCTTAGTTTTAGATTGTTAGATCAGAGCATGTTTTATGAGAAAATAGGATAGCATATAGGTTTAATCTGGTAGGTCCGCTTATGTGTCACCTGGTAGGTCCGCTTATGTGTCACCTGGTAGGTCCGCTTATGTGTCAGGTCCGCTTATTTGTCCGGTCCGCTTATGTGTCAATGTACCTTGGAGGGAACCTCAACACCTATAAATAGGTGCACATAAGCGAACCATATAACAAGACCTTGTAAGTCGTACCGAAGTGCTGCCGGATCGAGATTTGGATGTAAACTGTTATAAATCAATACAGAAAGGTGTTTAAAGTGATTTGAAAGCTGTTTCTACGTTGATTACTTGTTTTCCGCACCTGTAATTGACGAAAACTCCTCTGAACGACTCGTTTGGGTCGAGACACGATCCTACAAGTGGTATCAGAGCTTCAGGAGGAGGAGTTCTATTGAGATTTGCTCAGGAGGAGGAGTTCTATTGAGATTTGCTGGATTTCATCTAAAATTCTTACTTCTACACCTTCTTTCTTCATCAGAACGAGATTTTACGGTCGAAATTTGCTCAAAATTTCACAGATTGCAGATAATTGATCATTGATAAATCCTTGAAAGTTTGAGGTTTAAATACGTACTAAAAATGGGTCAAATCAACATCCGAATAGGTTCCGCTTTTATGGACAGTTTGTAGATCCGCTTTTGTGACCATGTATTTTGATAGGTTCGCTCCAAATTCCTCTGTAGATTCGCTTATTTGAACACCTGGTTCGCTCATAGGTGCACTAAGTCTGTTGGTCCGCTTATTTGAACATTTTGGTCCGCTTATTTGAACATCAGGACTTTCGCTTATTTGAACATCAGGACTTTCGCTTATTTGAACATCAGGACTTTTGCTTATTTGAACATCAGGACTTCCACTTATTTGAACATCAGGAGTTCCACTTATTTGAACATCAGAAGTTCCACTTATTTGAATATCAGGGTTCCATTTATTTGAATATCAGGGTTTCACTATTGTGAACATCAGGATTTCATTTTTTTTTTCACTGATCTTGAAAAACGTGCTAAGTTAACATGGATTCTGAATTTTATAATGCGTTTGCTACAACTCCTACTACTCCATCCGACATTGCTAAGAACATGACAATGGAGAATGAAACTGGAACAATGCAAAAACGCCCGAAACTTATGGGAATTGAAGATTATCACGGGTGGAAGAAAAGGTTTGAGAATTGGGTTCAGGCGAATCATCTAAAAGCTTGGGAGAGCATCGAAACTGAATATGCGAGGCCAAAGAATTCAGTGGGAGTCAATAAAATCATTTCGGAATTCACGGAGCAAGAAAGAGATAGTTATAAAGGAGAGAAAATGATGATCAATCTGTTACAGCAAGCTGTAAAAGAGGATATATTTGTGTTACTTCAACATGACGACAATTCTTACTCTATCTGGGAAGCACTTAAAAAGAAATTTGAGGGAAGTACTGAGATGCTTCAGAGTAAAGCAGCATTGCTGAAAAAGGAGTTTGAACTATTTGTGTGCATGCCTGTTGAAACAACAAAGACTCTTATTGAAAGATACTGTCATCTCGTACGCACCATGTCACAGTTGAAGATTACTAAAACTCCAGCAGAATGGGTTGAAAAGCTTGCTGATGCGTTACCGCAACAGGAATGGGGTACATATCTGATGATATTGAAGAATTCCGGACAGTTTAGCAGGTTATCGATTGCACAGTTTATAGAGAAGTTGGAGGCACAGGATCTGGAGCAGCAGAAAATTGCTAGAATGAACAGTTCTACTCATCAACAAGATATTAAATTGTACTATAAAGGAAATGTTCAAACTGCTGAAGCAAGTCCAAAGATACAAACTGCATGTAGTGCTGGAAATCAATCTACACCAAGCAGTCAAGGATCAGTCAACACTAGTGGGTTCTCAACGGTGAATCCTCCAAGTGTTCAAAGTGCATCTGCTGGAAATGGGCATTCGATTCAGTGTAATGTAGCTCTACATCTTCAAAATAGTCAAAATTATTCTGAAGAAATTGTAAAGCATCATATGGGATTATTGGTCACAGCATTAGAGTCTTATGAAGGGTTGATTGCCGGAAGAATTGGTAATCCGATGCTCACAAAGGAACATTATGACCAAATTGATGCAGAGGAGCTAGAACTGATGGATATTAAATGGGCCTTAGCGAGCGTGTTGAGGATAGCAGAAAAAATTAGATTGGTTACAGGAAGAACTGATTTCTTGGATGCAAATCTTTCTAATCTTGGATTTGATAAATCTAAAGTTGTTTGTTTTCATTGCAGGGAGAAAGGCCACTTTAAAAGAGAGTGCAAGAATCAGGAGCCGAGAGGAGCAAAGGAGTCATCTGGGAAAGATGATTATTATAGGAAAACCATTTATCAGCAAATCACTCATCAGCCGCATCAACAAAAGGAAGCTCAAACGGCACATGGAAGAATGATCGAGGATGCAAACAGGAAAGGTTATTATGGCATCATTGATCAAGATGATGAGAAAATGGCTGGAGGATTTAGCTGGGACAAATACATCCCAGCTTGCACATATTGTTCGAAAGCCAGAAATGCTAAAGGAATGGATGGAGGTGTTATCTGATGAAGAGAAAAGTGAAGATGAAAGATCTGTTTCATCTGAAAACAGTTCATCAGAAACAAGTGATGATGAAGAGATGGAACAGATAAATCTTGGAAAAACACATTTATCTTCTGACACTTTTGAATTTTATTTTGCAGAAAAATTGAAGAAGCTGAAAGAGAGAAAAGTTGCAAAAGATATGAAAGAAGTCAAAGTGGTTGAGAAGATCGTGGAAGTTGAAAAGACAGTTGAAGTCGAGAAGATCGTTGAAATCACAAAACCCTGTCTTACATGTTTAGAGTCTTGTAAACAATGCTTAGAGAAAGATGAGAGGTTTAGTGAGTTAGAAAAGTTGAAAGAAAAGTTGTTGTTTGATGTAAAAAATTTGAAACAGTCATAAGATGTATTGAACAGAACTGTGAATAGTTTGGAAAAGACTAACTCTGAAAGAGAGAAAGCTTTGAAGATGTTGAATTCTACCATGATGACAAAGCAGAAAGAGATCAACTTGTACATAGAAGAATGTGCAAAGTGGAAGAAAGAGTTGGATAGTGAAGCAACTGAGAATGAAAGAATCAGAAGATTGCTGCAAAGTTACAAAGGTTGTGACTACATAATTGATAGAATTTATCCAACAGTTGAAGGATTTGAAGCATTTAAAGGTGAAGAAACAAAGCCAAAGAAGAAAAAGGATACTGGTAAGAAACAGGGTGTCTGTTATAATAAGTGTCCGCCTCCGATTTGGGAAGGGTATTCGTCTAGAAAACCAAATGAGGAGCAATTAAAAAAGGCAGTCAATATAAAGTTGGAGTCCAAGATAACCGATGTTTTACCAGACAATATTGATGTCACGTTCACAACGTCCGACACAGATCATGAGTCAGAACTGATAAAACGAGTGGTTGATCAGGTGTTGGATAAGGATGAGGAGTCAGAGTCAAAGTCCGAGTCCGAAAGTTCGTGTCAGTCAGTCGGGAGTTCAAATTCGTCCGAAAAGAGTTCGAAATCATCGGGAAAACGAGTTTATAGTAAAGAATTTTTGTTGTCAAAATCTAATTTGAATGATGAAACGTTTGAAGTTGCATATACTTTGAATGATTCTGACAAATTATATTTTGATAAGGAGTTTCCAATAAGAGGTGTCAAAACTGATTTGATAAAAAAAGGTTTTCAAACTAACAGAAATTAATATTTCTGAAATAAAAGATGAAAATCTTAATGTAAAACCTAAACCTTACACCTCAAGAGTAGAACAACGTTTGAACAAGAAAAAGGGTTACAATTCTGGTTCTGGTTTTCAAAAGAAACCAAACCACAATCGTAGCTACAAAAAGAAAGGTCTTGGTTTTATTCCACCTGAAAACTATAAAAATGAAAAATTTTCTAAAACAAACACAAAATTTGTTTCAGGACCGTCTGCTGAGGAAGAGAAGAAGAGCTCATTCTGGAGACAATCAAATCAAGAATTTCTTGCTGAGAAAAAGAAGAATGAAGTTCAGAGAACAGAAACCAGAACCTGTTTCCGATGCAATGAAACTGGTCACATTGCATGGAACTGTCCGAAAGCGGCAAACACAAAACAGGGAGTATCTGGAAAACTGAAAGAAGTTGTTGTTGATAAAAACGAACCACCAACTGAAAAATTTAAAGTTTTCAAAAATTCAACATTTGAAGTTGGTGAATGTTCGAAGAGATTTTACAAGCGAAGTGTGAAACTTGACAACCAAAAATGGGTTGTTAAAAAATCAGAAGTAAAATCTGGCGATGAATCTGATTCCACAAAATCAGAGGAGCCACAGTTTGATGAGAGTGATGAAAACTCAGTTCCTTCAATGGATGATGAGAACTTTCCATCATTGAGGACTGAAAATTTTAAAAGGAAAACTGGAAAGTCTGAAATCTCAAATCAGGGTTATTCTGAGAAGGATAACTTTGATGTTGAGAAAGCGTTTAATGGGAAAGTTAAGAAGATTTTCGGAAAAATGGTTGATGGAAAGGTGAAAGGGGTAAAAGATTTTTATGCTACAAAGAAAGCAACTTACACCCCAACAAAATCTGAATTGAAATCACCCAAGGCTGGTCAGGCTTAGGTGGACATTTTCTTTGCTTGAAAAACCTGACTTGCCGGAGATCCCAATTTTGTAATTGTGGATCAGGAATCGGCATCTTTCTTAAAAAATTGATTGTGTAAATGAATCTTAAAGTTTGTTAAATTTTACAGATTGTGAATTGCCGGAGCTTCCAGGTTGGTAAGTGTGAAGCAGGAATCGGCATTTTGAATGGTAAAATGGTTTGTGTAGATGGTTTATTCCTACATATGTTTTAAATGTTGGATATTCTGACAAGTGGTAAGAGGTTGCTTAATTACAAACGGTAAATCAGGGACATTAAATTGTACTTGATTTACTACAGTTGATAAAACTGACAAGATGATGAATCATATCCCCATACTTAACAAGTGGTAAACCTACAAGTGGTAAAAACAAACTCATTTTCCGGAAAAATCATTTTGATTAAAACAAACTTAAGTGTTTTGAGATCTAAATGAGAAAATGGTTTGTGATAGGGGGGGTTCTGATTGTTTATGCCAAGTGGATGGCGAATTGAAGTGATTCGATGTCAGTTGTCAAGTTTTTATACAGTTCATGTTATGTTTCAAGTGGGTCAAGAGTCTAGTAGTTTTCAAATTTCCTAAAATGTGTTTGCATTTTAGGGGGAGTAGAAGTTTTCAGAAAATCCAAAAACATTTGAAAATTTGAAAAAGACAAAAACATGATAAATTCAAAAATGAGTTTTTGTGTCAAAGAAGAGGAAATGATAGTACATCAGTAGACAGTCACAGTATGCTAAAGAAATGTAATGTTTAAATAGCGTTAAACAGTCTCACTGATGATATGCCGATAGGTTTTTACACATTTAGTAAGCTTTTTCAGGATATAAACTAAATTTCAAACTTGCTTATTTCGTGGGGAACACTACTTGGATATATAGGTAACCCTTGAAATCTCGTTTGAAAGGTCCCTTTTTCTGAGATACTAGGTCTTTATGCTCAGTGATATCTGGGGTATTATCCCGGGACTTCTGCTGAAAGAAATTTCTGGCCTAGTCCCCGGAGAATACTTTCCGCATGCTTGAAATATAGCGCAGCCCTCAGCAAATTGACGAAACAATAAAATTGATAGTCATTGCTGTTGTAATCAAAAGATCCTCTAAATGGGACTCACCGAAAGTCGAAGCCGTCATCTCTCTGCGTATCGAAAGATCGACCTGAGCTCTCACGGCCCTCGCACTATAATTTATTCACCTGACAGATATCATCTGTGGTATACTCACCTGTAAGACTGAATATTGGGATCTGGATACGGGAGTATATTCAAGAGGTGGGACACATGAATGAGTTTAAGTCTTTAAAACACCTAACTCATATCCTGAATTAGTTGAAATTTGTGTGAAAATTTAAGTGGATCAGTATATCGGCAATCTAAGTGAATTGTTTAATTCTTAATGTGTAACTAAGCTCAACGGTACTTGTGACTTGTCAAAAACTGATATGATCCTCTTACACGAAATCACAAAAATAGTGTCTGTAAATATTTCTTTACTGTATTTCTTTACATTAAAAATTCAAAAAGATTTTCAGTGTGTTTTAGCATAAATTGTTGAAAAATCCAAAAAGATTTTCGACAATTGATGTTGGAAAGCTGATTTTCAAAATTCCAAGTGCTAAACATGATGACATTGTTGTGAGGGGGAGTGTGTTTAAATTGTCAAAATATGTTTTTATATCAACAAGTGGTTCATCTTGTGTGTATGATCTGAGGGAGAGTTGGTGTTAATGTATATGTTCATGAGAGGGAGTTATCTATTTATATCAGCATGTTGGTGCATACAAATTGTTAAATCTAGAAAATTTATTTCTGGGTTAAGAATGTGCAGGTTTAGCCAGGCTGATTGATCCTAAGAAGCTGTGAGATGGAAATCCAGACAACGATCCTAAAGTTGATGATGCTGATGAATTGAAGAAATACCAGCATATCGCAAGGGGGAGTCTGAAGACCTGCAAGAAAAGATTGAGAGAGAGAAGCCCAGAGACAGATCAAGACTGAAGATGTGAAGACATGACATTGTTAAAGACTCGACACTGCGACTCGTCAACATCTGAGGGGGAGTCTGTTAGTGCACTACATCTGTCGACTTTGTCTTGTATCGAGTCTTAGTTTTAGATTGTTAGATCAGGGCATGTTTTATGAGAAAATAGGATAGCATATAGGTTTAATCTGGTAGGTCCGCTTATGTGTCACCTGGTAGGTCCGCTTATGTGTCAAGTCCGCTTATTTGTCAGGCCCGCTTATGTGTCAATGTACCTTGGAGGGAACCTCAACACCTATAAATAGGTGCACATAAGTGAACCATATAACAAGACCTTGTAACTCGTACCGAAGTGCTGCCGGATCGAGATTTGGATGTAAACTGTTATAAATCAATACAGAAAGGTGTTTAAAGTGATTTGAAAGTTGTTTCTACGTTGATTACTTGTTTTCCGCACCTGTAATTGACGAAAACTCCTCTGAACGACTCGTTTGGGTCGAGACACGATCCTACAGAAATAAGCTTTGAGGGGTTCGGTGCGAGAAAATATGCTTATTTGATCAACAGGAACTAAAAGCATCAAAAACTGCGTAACTTTGCATTTACGCGCATAACTTACGTTCTGACCACATCCGGACATCCAAAAATTTTTGTAATCATTAAAATATTTTATTTTAGTGATAGGAATGCAAAAATACCATTCGTCGTGCAATTTGGATCGTTTTCGCATCCGTTTGAGTTTCGTCGTAATTAACCGAACAACACGATCGTACGGCCAAACGAATCGACATCCGTGATATTTCAAGCATATTTCAAGTCTCCTATACTTTAACATCCTTGTAGAGCCTTGAAAATGGGTTAACGGGGCTTAAACGCGTCGAAAATCAAGTTTATAGCTCAAGGGGCCTGTTCTACCAAACATCAAAACTTCTGGACAGTAAGTCTTGGCGGGGCGCGACAGCTGAAGCTTCTGGCTTCGCGGGGCGCGACAACCCTATCTTGGGCAGATTCTCTGAATCTTCATAAACAGCTGCTGCCATGGTTTTTAATCCTAGTTTTTCAATACTTTGAGCTGGTTTAAGTGTTCCCCAAGTCCCCCAATCAATATATAACATTTGTATGCTGTTGATTAAGCTTTGATTCACTCAAAAACACTTGTCATTGATCCAAAGGTTTATGACAATCTATAAATACCCATGAATTTTCTCATTCCAACTTGCTCATTCTTCATTTCTTTCACCTTGGCTCTGATTGAAGCTATCCCACTTGGTTGAGGGCTTTATACTTAAAGTATTCTTAGTCTCTTCTTCAGCCTTGAACACTTGTAAGTGTTCTCTCATCTCTTGCTTATGTGTTTAAGCAAGAAAGGAAAACAGTGTTTGACTTTCTGCTTTGACCATGATTTGGTCAAGACAAAGTTCGTTTGAACTTTGCAACGTGAGCGTAATCTCGATGGTTATAGTTCCTTGTGACTATACCTACTGATTACCACGTTGATTAGTCAAAGTGACGGGTCATAGTTTCTGTCAAAATGCCCGATTTTGCGCATTTTGCGACAAAACTATTTTCGGGTATCAAAACACTTTGTTTTGATATCAAATCAGTTTTCTAACATAGTTAAACATGTTTTAACATGTTTAACTCATCACTTTTAGTCTAGTTCTTATTTAGGGTCATAAGTCAAGCGGTCTAAATAGCCGCTTAGACTTTCGAACACGACCTGTTTGGTCAATCATTAGGATCTGACCAAACACATTATGTGACCATAGTTGTATAGGGAATAACCTTCCGAGGTTATACCTTATGGTCACTTAGTTTAATTAGTTGTATGATAGGTAGTTTATATGCCTTAGGAAAATACCAAAATGCCCTTTGCATGCATAATTTGAATTTAAGCATATGTAACCTATTTTTTTACACTTAAACTAATTATGCAATGTTATTAAACATGTTAAGGCATATAATACTTGTCATAGGGCTAGTTAGACCATCCGAACGCGCTTTTGCGCGAACGACACGTTAAAGTAGCGTAAACTACCTTAACGAGTCGTAACGGGTCATAAGCACTTAGGATAGGTTCCAAATTAGAATGTAGACTTTGTTAAACCATATTATATGAGTTCCAATACTCATTTGGTTTATGAGTCCTCATTCTATCCTATCTCCCGATTTAGGTTCGGTGTATTAACATAGTTACCTATATTAGGTGACGATTGATTTCCGTGATCCTACGAGCTTTATTTGGTCTTACTTTCAAGACTAATAAGCAATCTCAAGTGAGTACATAGTCCCCTCTTTTACCGCTTTCAAATATTTTGGGGTGATACACATGTGCCTACTTGTTACTTTTGTACTTTTCATGCTTTTCATGACATGTACTTGCTATGTTCATCTAGTACACATATAGTACATGATTTCCATTATGCTTTGCTATGTATGTTGACTGAGCATGCTAGCACATTGATTTCATAAACACTTTTGTTGCATATGTTTACTCAACATATGGACACAATTTATTTACATGACATTTCTGCTGCATTTGTTTACTCAGCATATGGGCACATTGATTTACATGAACATTTCTACTATGTATGTTTACTTAGCATACTTAGTACATGTTTTTTACATGACATGCTTACATTTGGTATGTTTAACGGGACAAAAATATGTTCATTAACACTAATCACGCCGCTCGGTAGTAAGTAGTGGTACCATAGGACTTGACAAATCCCGTTCGTGGCTTCCTAGGTTTGTTTGGAAGTAGGGAATGACAGAATCCGATATACATAATTGATAAGCCTTTAACTTGTTAAGGGTTTATCCGACAGTCTCAAGGCTTGAATGTATGCGATAAACACTACTGCATAAATGTTTGTATCCATAAAGCATTAATTTTGCAAAACATAACTTTTGATTTTTAACTATGGTTTATTCAAAGACATTGTTTTGTATATGACATTTGGTTTCACATGACATTTGATTATACATTGACATTATACATATGGTTTGAGTATATACTTTTTATTCACCATACATGACATTTGGTTATACATTTACATTATGCATATGGTTTGAGTAAATACTTTTTTTTACTTACCAAACAAGACATTTGATTATACAAGACATGGTTTACACATAACATTGAGACATTATACATTGTTTATACATGACATTGACATTAGTTTAAACATGACAATTGTTGATGGTTTATTAATAAGTGATTTAAATAATGAAACATGTGTAGTATGATAAAAGAATGGTGGATACGCCGCTGGTACTTCCTATATATAAGTGTTTTTATCATATTATATATCGTATCGTTATCTAAACCACTTCGACAAAAACAAAGACATGATACATTTTTATACAAAGACATGACCTATTGTTTACAAGACACTATTTTACAAATGACATATTTTATACAAACACATTTTCACATGGTTATTTAATTTACCCTACATTATTCTTTTGTTATCATCTGAATTTCATAACGATTTTCACATGATTTTATAAAAGAAAACATTTTACAAGATTCATGACTACTTTTATTAAACACTTCTTTTAACTTACAAGTCATGAATCCGTTATCAACAAAACCTATGTATCTCACAGGCATTTTTATGCTGACGTTCCTATTTTCACATGTGTTTCAGGAGCTAATGCATGATGATGAACGTGACACACTTAGGCGGACTTGGGCCTTAGTGACATAAAATGAAGCAAGAACAGTTTAATTTACATTATGTTTCTTTTATTTTCAAGACAATGTAAACTTTAATCCTAATAAAACCAAACTTTAAAAATTCCATGTGTTATGAAACAATAATTCTGTCGCTCCACTCCCCGACGTTTTCGCCGCGGTTTGTTGTTTTACGCGGTCGGGGTGTAACAAAAGAGTTGGTATCAGAGCTCATGGTTATTGGGAATTAGGTTATTAGTAATGCTTTGACCTAGACTATAACCTTTCTAGGACCCTAACACGAGTTATCTTGTGTTTAGATCTTAAAACATTAAACGTCACCTATCTTTAGGTGATTACCAAAACAAGAACACAAATTTCCAAAATAATTTTGAAAATCTATCATCCATTCTTGAATGATTCTTTTGGCCTTGTGCCATCCAAATTTTCAAAATCTCGTCAAAGTTTGGGTCTAAATAATGTGAACACATGCAATCTGGAAGGGTGGGTGCCTGTACCTCGAGTTTTCTGTCTAGGCTAGACGGTTCGTACAATTCCACCTAATCGGACCAGTCACTCTTACCTGGGAACTCTTGGGGTGAGTGTCCACTTATGCATGTCTTCGCGATTACATTATTATGACCCATTTACTTTGATTAGTCACTGTGTGTCGTTTGTTTGTTTTGTGGTAACAAATAAATGACCACCATCCTTACATTTGTCGATATTTGTAACATCTCATTTTTATCCAATGACATCTCATTTTCCATCATATCATCTCACTCGCTTTCTCTCATGTTTTCCTCTTTTAGAATGCCTCCTCGACGAGACGTACAACAACCTAACGCCGAACTGGCGGCTATCATAGCACAGCAAATGGATGCTGTACTCCCAAATATCATCACTCAAGTTAACCAAGACAACAACAATAACAATAATGCACCTGCTCCGTGCAACTTTAAACAGTTTAATTCGGCTAAATCGCTTAAGTTTAGTGGTTCTGAAACAGCAACTGGGCTCCTACAGTGGTTCGAGAGTATTGAGAGTACTTTTCATCATGTTCAGTGTCCTGATAATCGTAAAGTCGAGTTTGCATCTAGTGTATTTCAAAAGAGGGCTCTTACCTGGTGGAATGGAGTAATGAGAGACCGTGGTGCTGATGTTGCTTTGGGTCAAACCTGGGAGGAGCTTAGGGCTCTAATGATGAGGGAATTCTATCCTCGTCATGAACTCAGGGCTTTGGAAAGAGAATTTGATGATTTGAAACAAGACAGCGGTGAACACCGTGCTTATACCGACAGACAGGATGAGTTAAGTTTACTATGTCCCACGATGGTTACCCCGCTTGATAAAGCCATTGAAAGGTATGTCGATGGTCTGCCTGACCCTGTGCAAGATATCGTTACTGGTAGCAACCCTACCACTGTTCATCAGGCCATTGAGTTGGCTGCAACATTGACGGAGTCGCAGGTCAGGAAAGGTAAACTCCACAAAAAGGGTGACAAGAAACCGTCTGACAAGAACGAGAAACAGAAAGGTAAGAAAGCTGAATCTTTGAGGAAGTCTAGGAATCATAAGGCTTCCAAGAATTTCGCTGTTACAGCACAGACAAACCAAGCTGCTTCTAATCAGCCCGTACAACCACCTGCAAAGAAACAGTATGCCGGCAATGCACCTTTGTGCAACAGGTGTAACAACCACCATCAACCGCATGTTCAGTGCCGTATTTGTACCAACTATGGGAAATCTGGTCATCTCGCCAATACATGTCATTTTGGTCCTACACAGAATCAGGCAGCACAAAACCCTGCACAACAACCTGCTCAACAACCAGCACAAGTTGCACGACCTCACTACCCGCCTGGTTCTTGCTACAATTGTGGGGATCTGACCCACTACAGAAATCAATGCCCAAGGTTGGCTAATGCAAATCAGGTGTAGGCTCGTGGACGAGTCTTTAACATGAATGCTAACGAGGCGCGTGCAGACAACGAGGTGGTGAATGGTACGTTCTTTGTTAACAATCAGTCTGCTTCTGTTCTTTTTTATTCGGGTGCCGATAAGAGTTTTGTGTCATTGTCTTTTGAACCTTTTCTTTCCATGACTAGAACAAAACTAGGAAAGCCTTTGACAGTAGAGGTAGCTAGTGGTGAACCCATTGTACTCAATTATGTCCTTCGAAACTGCCAGTTAAACCTTAATAACCATCTTTTCCTATTGACCTCATGCCAATGCAACTTGGAAGCTTCGATGTTATAGTAGGAATGGATTGGTTAGCTAAATACCATGCAGAGGTGGTTTGTTTTGACAAAATTGTTCGTGGGCCGCTTTCGACTGGTGAGATCTTAGAGGTTCATGGTGAGAAACCTGCTAGTAGTCTTAAACTCATGAGGAGTACTCAAGCTCAAAAGTATTTACGAAAGAACTATGTGGCCTTCTTGGCACATTTCGTAGAGGAGAAAGGAAAATGTAAGACTATTTAAGATATCCCTATTGTTCGGGATTATCCTGAAGTATTTCCTGAAGAATTATCTGGTTTACCCCCTGTACGCCAAGTTGAGTTTCGTATTGATCTTGTACCTAGTGCTAATCCTATTGCTAAATCTCTGTATCATCTTGCACCGTCTGAGATGCAAGAGTTATCTAAACAGCTTCAGGAGCTTTCTGACAAAGGATTTATTCGTCCGAGCTTTTCACCGTGGGGTGCTCCCGTTTTATTTATGAAAAAGAAGGATGGGTCTTTCAGGATGTGTATCGATTATCATGAGCTCAACAAGCTCACCATCAAGAACCGATATCCCCTACCTCGCATTGATGATCTCTTTGATCAGCTACAGGGTGCTACTTGCTTTTCGAAGATTGATCTACGTTCTGGGTATCATCAGCTTCGTGTACTCGAAAAAGATATTCCCAAGACAACTTTTCGCACAAGATATGGTCATTATGAGTTTACTGTTATGCCTTTTGGTTTAACTAATGCTCCTGCTGTTTTCATGGACTTGATGAATAGGGTTTGTAAGCCTTATTTGGACAAGTTCATCATTATTTTCATTGATGACATTTTGATTTATTCTAAGACACGAGCCGATCATAAACAACATTTCCGTCTTACGATGGAACTCCTGAAGAAAGAACAACTTTTCGCTAAGTTCTCCAAGTGTGAATTTTGGCTTAAGGAAGTTCAATTTTTGGGACACATAGTTAACTAACAAGGTATACATGTAGATCCCGCCAAAATCAATGCGATTAAGGATTGGGATACACCTACTACTCCAACCGAGGTTCGTTCATTTCTTGGTCTTGCGGGTTATTACTGCCATTTTATTGAAAACTTCTCCAAGATTGCGGTTCCTCTCACTGCTTTAACTCAGAAGAATAAACCTTTTGAGTGGGGACCCAAGCAAGAAGAAGCATTTCAGACCTTGAAACAGAAACTGTGTGATGCACCTATTCTATATTTACCTAAGGGCAACAACGATTTGTCGTATAATGTGATGCATCCAACTTAGGCCTTGGCTGTGTTCTCATGCAAAGAAACAAAGCCATAGCCTATGCATCAAGACAGTTGAAGATACACGAGAAGAACTACACGACTCATGATCTTGAGTTAGGTGCAGTAGTCTCGCTCTCAAAATCTGGAGACACTACCTTTACGGTACAAAATGTGTAGTGTTCACTGACCACAAAAGTCTCCAACATATTTTCAATCATAAAGAACTAAACATGAGGCAACGACGTTGGGTTGAACTCCTAAACGACTATGATTGCGAAATTCGCTACCATCCTTGTAAGGAGAATGTCGTAGCTCATGCTTTGAGTCGTAAGGAATGTGTCAAGCTAAGGAATGTGTCAAGCTTCACTGTGTTCAAGTTCGATCTGATATTCAAACCCGCATTTCTCAGGTTCAACATACTTGTGTTACACAAGACTTGATAGGTAAGGAATTACCATATCATATTAAGCCTGATCTTGAAATGAGAGACAATGGACTATACTATTTCATGGACAGTTTGTGGGTCCTGAGTCAAGACAATCTTTGCACCTTATTAATGGATGAAGCTCACAAGTCTCGTTATTCTATTCATCCTGGTGCAGACAAAATGTATAAGGATCTTCGAACCCAGTACTGGTGGCCAGGTATGAAGAAAGACATTGCCTTGTACGTGTTCAAATTCCTTACTTGTCTCAAGGTTAAGGCAGAACATCAACATCCCTCTGGATTATTGGAGCAACCAGAGATACCAGCTTGGAAATGGGAAAACATTGCTATGGATCTTATTACCAAGCTGCCACGCACTAATAGAGGTCATGATGCCATTTGGGTAGTTGTTGATCATCTTACAAAGTCAGCACATTTCTTGCCGATCCGTGAGGATCTATCAGCTGACAAACTTGCTAAAATCTATGTGGATGAGATTGTATCCCGACATGGTGTTCCTTTGAACATAATATCTGATAGAGATGCTCGACTTGTGTGATCTGAAAGAACAATCCAGACATTGGAGGATATGCTTAGAGCTTGTGTGATCGATTTTGGTGGTAGTTGGGATTCGTATCTACCGTTGATTGAATTCTTCTACAACAATAGTTATCACTCCAGCATCAACATGGCTGCTTTCGAAGCTTTATACGGTCGAAAATGTCGTTCACCGGTCTGCTGGAATGAGATAGGCGAAGCTCAGCTTACTAGACCTGAACTCATTCTAGAGACTGTAGACAAGGTCAAGAAAAATCGTGATAACCTTCAGACAGCTAGAAGCCATCAAAAGAGTTACGCGGATAGACGACGCAAGCCCTTGGAATTTCAAGTCAGTGATCATGTCCTACTCATGGTTTCCCCTTGGAAAGGTGAGATTAGATTTGGAAAGAAAGGAAAACTTGCACCAAGATATGTTGGACCATTCAAGATCGTTGAAAGAATCAGAAAAATGGCCTACAGACTAGAATTACCTCCTGAACTTGGAAATGTTCATCCAACCTTCCACGTGTCCAATCTTAAAAAGTGTTTAGCTGATGAAAACCTCCACATACCACTTGATGAAATTCGTGTTGATGACACGATGCACTTTGTTGAGAAGCCTGTGGAAATTATGGACTGTGAAGTCAAGAAGCTCAAACACATGCACATACCAATTGTTAAAGTTTGCTGGGAATCTAAACGTGGACCAGAATTTACTTGGGAATGTGAAGATCAAATGAAGGAGAAATATCCACATCCATTCTCACAAGTTTCCTCTAAATAAATTTCAGGACGAAATTTCCTAAAGTAGGGGAGACTGTGACATATGTGCTTGTGTAATCATTGTATAACTCTGAACAGTTCAATTATCAATAAAACAATTTGTTTTGATCCCAATATTTGTTTATTTATGTTTGACATTTTTGCACATTTTGATTTTGTTCGATTTTAAACTCTAAATCGCTTTCTTCAAAGTTATACGCAAACTGATGCGTAAACATAATCAGTTTAACGTGACATACACTCCGGAATATCAAGATAAGCTTAACTTACCTTAAATAACTGTTGGTTCATATGTCTGTTGACTTCATCTTGTATCGAGTCTTGTATTAGGTTGGTTAGATCAGGGCACGTAATACGAGGAAATGTTGAAATCATGTAGGATGGACCATTTCGCACGAAATGGAATATGTCCATTTCACACAAAATGGCATTGGTCATTTCGTATGAAATGGAGAAGCCATTTCGTGTGAACCGTTTCGTGCGGAATGGCAATGCCTATATATAGTGCCTTGTTCAAATCATTTGTAAGGTTTTCGATTCCGGTAGCAAAGCTCTGCTGAGGTGTCTCCAGCATTATAAACGATCTGATATCAATACAGAGACAGTTTAAAGTGATTCTAAGTGTAATTCAGCTGAAATAACTCTGATACGTCTGTTTCCGCCTTTCGTATTGGTTAGAACTCTTCTGAACGACTAGTTTTGGTCGTGCGAACGATCCTACAAGTGGTATTAGAGCTCAAGAGGAAGAGTTCTGACCATTTCAGCTGTTTTTCATCAAAAATTCTGATTTCAACACCTTCTTTTCAAAATTAACTGAGTGTTCACAGATAAAATGGCTTAATTTTCACATATAACATGCGAAATACTGTTTTAACAAATCCTTGAATGAATCAGACCTTAAATCGGCTTAAAACTTGATCAATTTTAACAAAAACTGTCTGAAAGTGTGTTGTCATCATCATTTTGAACGAAATGGGATATCAGGTCGTTTGAACATTGCATCCATTTCGCACGAAATAGCCTCCATTTCGCACCAAGATCCATTCCGTTTGAACTTGCATCCATTTCGCACGAAACAGACATCCATTTCGCATCAAGTGTCCATTTCGCTTGAAAAACTTCATTTCGTGCGAAAGTGTCCTCATTTCGCTTGAAGGGTTCATTTCGTTTGAAAGGTCCATTTTGCGTGAAAGATTCATTCCGCTTGAAAAGTGTATTTCGCTTGAAAGATCCATTTCGCTTGAAAAGTCCATTCCACTTGAAGAGGTCATTTCGTTTGAAAGACTGAATTTGTGAACTTTTGATAACCGAATCATGGAGAACGAGTTCTATAATGCCTTTGCTAGTCCGATTTCTATTACTCAGAATACGATGTTAGAAAACGAAACGGGAACAACACAAAACCGCCCAAGCTTATGAGTATTGAGGAGTATAGTGGATGGGCCGAACGTTTTGAAAATTGGGTTCAAGCATATTACCTAGATGCATGGGATTATACTGAATTTCGATATATTAGACCAGTTAAGGACAACGGACAGAAAGTTGACATTAGAGATCGAGATGTTGATGAGAAAAAGAAATACAAAAATGAAAAGTTGATGGTTAGTCTCTTGCAGCAAGCTATTAAGGAAGAAATCTTGATTTTACTTCAACACAACGGAAGTGCTCATTCGATATGGAAAGAATTAAAATCATAGTTTGTTGGAAGTAAAGAAATGATCAAGAACAAAATGTCGCTTCTGAAGAAAGAATTTGATTTATTCCGTGGATTAAGAACTGAAAACACCAAGCAGATTATAGAAAGATATTGCAATTTGGTGAAGAATATGCAAAGATTGAACATCAATAAAGATAAAGAAGAATTGATTGAAAAGTGGGCCGATGCGTTGCCACATGATGTTTAGGGCACGTATCTTATGATGTTGAAAAATAAACCTGAATTTGATAATCTAACGTTGAGCGATTTTATAGAACAACTTGAAGCCCAAGAGATGGAACAACGAAAGATAGCAAGAATGAAGAACTATGATGGTGAACAAGACATTGGTCTATATTACAAAGGTGGTGTTAGTGATAAGACCAACATTGCACCAAAGATTGAAACTACTTTCAATGCCAAAAGTTCTTCTGAAGGTTCATCTCAAGGATCAAATAGTAAAACAGGATTTTCTTTATATCCGTCGTTCGATCCAAATTTTTCAACAACAAAGAGTGGCAAAGTTCTATAATGCAACATTGCACTAAATCTTGAGAATGATCAAAATTACTCTGAAGAACTAGCCAAAAGTCATATGTCTTTGTTGGTGACTGTGTTAGAGTCTTATGGGAGTTTAGTTGCAGGAAGGATCGGAAATCCAATGTTGGCAAAAGAGGATTACGATCAGGTTGATGCTGAAGAGATGGAGTTAATGGATATAAAGTGGTGTTTAGCAAGTGTTGTCACACCCCGACCACGTAAAACAACAAATCATGGCGGAAACGTCGGGGAGTGTTGTAACAGAATTATCGTTTCATAACCATGGATACAAAAAAAGAGTTTCGTTTTATTGATAAAATTAAACATTAACATTGTCTTAACATATAACAAACAAATTACATATCAACTGTCACTGTTATTATGTCACTAAGGCCTTGTCCAGATCCTATGTGACGCATGCATCCTAGAAATCAATCAAGCAACAACACCTGAAACATATGTAAAAACAAAGTCAGCAAAGAAATGCTGGCGAGTACATAGGTTTTATAAGAGTGTCGGATTCATGGCTAGTTTACATGTTGCAGTACTTTATTAGACTACAAGAGTCAAAATACAAACCTTGTTTTGAAAAGTGTATTGCAACATAATTTAACCAACTCGAATCAAGTGGGTTATAATTTAGAAAACCTCGTACCCATGATTCTTAACCCAAAACCATTTGTTTTAGAAAACCAATTTGTAAAAACTTCTTGTATTAACTCGTTAGTAAAACTCGTATGGTTTATATCTTTTAGAAAACATCGTTGTGTGACATCGTTTCAAAATCGTTTACCCAAGTGAACTAAATAACGCCACGGTATGTAATATGATGAAAAAACTTATATATAGGAAGTACCAGCGGCGTATCCACCATGCTTTCATCACATTACACCCATCCCGTTAGCTAAACACTAACCAAAAACCAATCTTTTATCCAACTCGTTTAACTTGTTCAAATCGTTTCAAATCGTTAACTCGTTTAAATCGTTTAAATCATCCTTGTTTTAATTGTGAAAACTATTTATGGTCGTCTCGCTAACAACATTCAAACCTTCGTGACTCGACTATCTCGCTTCTCGCTTCTCGCATTAACAAACCACCAAAGGCTAAGTTAACTAACATCAGATTCAGTCGTTACCCACAACCCCCACACATAACCATGGGTGTAGTAAGATAACGGGATTTGTCAGATCCTATGGTACCATAACCTAATACTGTTCGGCTTGATCAATGCTAATGAATGTCATTTGTTATGTAACTATAACCAACAAGTTTGTTCACTTTATTGAAATCGTTATTAGTTTAGTATAAACCATCTTAGTCGTTTTTGAAAATCATTGTTTAAACCTTGAAATCATTTTGTACATATGAATCACCCCAAAACAATTGAAAACAGTAAAATAGGGAACTATGTACTCACATGAAGTGCAAAGTATCCTCAATCAATAGAACTTCAACAAACTCAAGTAAACCAGAGAAATCAAGCAGCACCTAGTAATTGAATCACTAATCAAATTATAGACGCCTAAATCGGAAGATCGGACAGAATGAGGTCTTGTAAACCAAATGAGTGTTGGAACTCATGTGATATGGTTTAACAAAGCCTACATCCTAAAATGTAACCTATCCTAAGTGCTTTCGACCCATTACGACTCGTTTAGGTAGCTTATGTTACTTTAATGCGTCGTGCGCGTAAAACGCGTTTGGACCGCCTAACTAGTCCTATGACAAGTAAAATATGCCTTAACATGTCTAATATTGTTGCCAAATCAGTTTATATGTCAAAAGTTATGTTACATATGCTTAAAATGAATTTTGGCGCAAAAAGGGTATTTTGGTAATTTTCCGAAGGCATATAAACTACTTATCATATGACTACTTAAACGAAGTGACCATAAGGTATAACCTCGGAAAGTTATTCCCTATGCAACTATGGTCACTAAGCATGTTTGGTCGGATCCTAATGATCGACCAAACGGGTCGTGTTTGGAAGTCTAAGCAGGTGTTTAGTCCGCTTGACTTACGACTCTACACAAGCACTAATCTAAAAGTTATGAGCTAAACATGTTAAAACTTGTTTAGTTAAGTTAGAAAGCAGGTTTGGTATCAAAACAAACGGTTTTGATACCCAAGAGTAGTTTGGTTACAAAATACGCGAGAATACGCATTTTGGCCGAAACTACAACTCGTCACTCAGCCTAGATAACGTGGTAATCAGTAGGTATAGTCACTAGGGACTATAACCATCGTGATTACGCTCACGTTATGAAGTTCAAACGAACTTGGCATTGACCATAAACTGGTTAATGCAGAAAGTCAAACGCAGTTTGACTTTTAAGCGAAAAACGAATAAAAATGAATAAAAGAACGAAAGAATACTTACAAAGGGTCCCTGCAAGCTTAGATCCGATTTACCCTCAGGTATGAAGTGTAAACTCCAACTTAGAGGGCCAAAATCAGATCAATGTGGGTTTTGTAAGTGAATGGTGTGGGGTATTGATAGGAAATCTAGAACCGTTAGGATCGTTTATCAGGAAATGAGCTTCGATCTAGGCCGTACAAGTGGGCACACTGTATTAGAATACAAGGGGTACTTAAAAACCATCAAATTTTGCCCATAGAAAGATCAAAACCATGTCCAACGGCCTTGAATACCAGGTGCTGTTTTAGAAAAACAGTTTGCTGATCTGGGTGTCTCAGGCGGCCCGCGTAAGATATGTCTTAATCTTAAGCGGCCCGCGTGGGCTTTGTTTCCAGAAATTGCAAAATGGTCCCTGCACTTCAGAAACTTTGAATTTGACGCATTTTTGGCACGTTTAAGCCCTGTTAACCTCATTTCAAGGCTCTAAAATGAAGTTAAATTATAGGGAACTCAAAACATGATCAAAAATATCTTGGATGTTGGTTCGTTTGGTCGTACGATCGCGTTATTCGATTAATTACGACGGAAGTCGTAACGAACGCAAAAACAATCCAAATTAAGCGACGAATGGAATTTTCTTATGCCAAACACTAAAATAAAATATTTTAATGCTTACATAAATTTTTGAATATCCGGATATATTCAGAACGTAAGATATGCGCGAAAATGCAAACTTGTGCACTTTTTGACGCTTTTAGTCCCTATTGATCAATAAAGTTTATTTTAGCATACCGAACCCCTCAAAGCCTATTTCTAAGCTATGTAAAGGATATTTAGAGTATGTTTAACTTATGATCAAGTTCTAGAATGTTCGTTACTATACAAATCGGTATAGTTTCGCAGTTTGACACAAATAGTCCATGCGATCGAACAAACTTGATTTCTACACACCAAACCATCCAAAACTTATTTCTAAGTTATGTGGAGGTTATTTAAGGTATGTTAAGCCTATGTCACTATTCTGGAGTGTTTTTCAAGTTAAACTGAATACGTTCGCGCATTAGTTTGCGTATAACTTTCCAGAAAGTGATTTAAAGCTTGAAATCGGAATTGAAATAAATTGAAAATTCCTCAAACACAAATACACACATAATAATACCAAAACACATATAATAACACCAAAGAACATTGTTTTATTAATAATCATCATTGTTTTACATTGTACATCGATTACAGAACACAGTTATCACAGTCTCCCCTACTTCAGGAAATTTCGTCCCGAAATTTTAACTAGAGGAAGCTTGTGAAAAAAAATGCGGATATTTCGTCTTCATTTGGTCCTCACGTTCCCAAGTAAACTCTGGGCCACGTTTGGATTCCCAACGAACCTTGACTAATCGAATTCGTTTGTTCTTCAACTGTTTGAAAGCACGGTCCGTTATCTCCACCAGTTTCTCGACAAAGTGCATCATTTCATCGATTCGGATTTCGTCCAGAGGAATGTGAAGATCAGCGTCAGCTAAACACTTTCGCAAATTGGACACGTGAAAATTCGGGTGAATATTCCCAAGCTCTGGAGGTAGCTCTAGTCGATAGGCAACCTTCCCAATTCTTTCCACAATCTTGAATGGTCCCACATATCGAGGTGCAAGTTTTCCTTTCTTTCCAAATCTCACCACTCCCTTCCAAGGTGAAACCTTGAGTAGGACACGATCTCCGACTTGAAATTCTAAGGGCTTGCGTCGCATATCCGCATAACTCTTTTGACGGCTTCGAGCTGTCACAGGATTATCGCGGATTTTCTTGATTTTGTCCGTTGTTTCCTGAATGAGCTCAGGTCCAGTAAGCTGAGCTTCATCGATCTCATTCGAACAGACAGGTGAACGAGATTTTCGACCGTAGAGAGCTTCGAATGGTGCCATATTAATACTAGCATGATAGCTATTGTTGTAAGAGAACTTGATCAATGGAAGATGAGAATCCCAATTACCACCAAAGTCTATCACGCATGCTCTAAGCATATCCTCCAAAGTTTGAATCGTCCTCTCGGATTGACCATTTGTTTGGGGATGATAAGCAGTGCTTAGATTTAGTTGGGTTCCCAAAGCAGATTGCATGGTCTTCCAGAAATGAGATGAAAATCGAGCATCACAAAAAGGGTGACAAGAAACCGTCTGACAAGAACGAGAAACAGAAAGGTAAGAAAGCTAAATCTTTGAGGAAGTCTAGGAAGCATAAGGCTTCCAAGAATTTCGCTGTTACAGCACAGACAAACCAAGCTGCTTCTAATAAGCCCGTACAACCACCTGCAAAGAAACAGTATGCTGGCAATGCACCTTTGTGCAACAGGTGTAACAACCACCATCAACCGCATGTTCAGTGCCGTATTTGTACCAACTATGGGAAATCTGGTCATCTCGCCAATACATGTCGTTTTGGTCCTACACAGAATCAGGCAGCACAAAACCCTGCACAACAACCTGCTCAACAACCAGCACAAGTTGCACGACCTCACTACCCGCCAGGTTCTTGCTACAATTGTGGGGATCTGACCAGCTACAGAAATCAATGCCCAAGGTTGGCTAATGCAAATCAGGTGCAGGCTCGTGGATGAGTCTTTAACATGAATGCTAACGAGGCGCGTGCAGACAACGAGGTGGTGAATGGTACGTTCTTTGTTAACAATCAGTCTGCTTCTGTTCTTTTTTATTCGGGTGCCGATAAGAGTTTTGTGTCATTGTCTTTTGAACCTTTTCTTTCCATGACTAGAACAAAACTAGGAAAGCCTTTGACAGTAGAGGTAGCTAGTGGTGAACCCATTGTACTCAATTATGTCCTTCGAAACTGCCAGTTAAACCTTAATAACCATCTTTTCCTATTGACCTCATGCCAATGCAACTTGGAAGCTTCGATGTTATAGTAGGAATGGATTGGTTAGCTAAATACCATGCAGAGGTGGTTTGTTTTGACAAAATTGTTCGTGGGCCGCTTTCGACTGGTGAGATCTTAGAGGTTCATGGTGAGAAACCTGCTAGTAGTCTTAAACTCATGAGGAGTACTCAAGCTCAAAAGTATTTACGAAAGAACTATGTGGCCTTCTTGGCACATTTCGTAGAGGAGAAAGGCAAAGGTAAGACTATTCAAGATATCCCTATTGTTCGGGATTATCCTGAAGTATTTCCTGAAGAATTATCTGGTTTACCCCCTGTATGCCAAGTTGAGTTTCGTATTGATCTTGTACCTAGTGCTAATCCTATTGCTAAATCTCCGTATCATCTTGCACCGTCTGAGATGCAAGAGTTATCTAAACAGCTTCAGGAGCTTTCTGACAAAGGATTTATTCGTCCGAGCTTTTCACCGTGGGGTGCTCCCGTTTTATTTATGAAAAAGAAGGATGGGTCTTTCAGGATGTGTATCGATTATCATGAGCTCAACAAGCTCACCATCAAGAACCGATATCCCCTACCTCGCATTGATGATCTCTTTGATCAGCTACAGGGTGCTACTTGCTTTTCGAAGATTGATCTACGTTCTGGGTATCATCAGCTTCGTGTACTCGAAAAAGATATTCCCAAGACAACTTTTCGCACAAGATATGGTCATTATGAGTTTACTGTTATGCCTTTTGGTTTAACTAATGCTCCTGCTGTTTTCATGGACTTGATGAATAGGGTTTGTAAGCCTTATTTGGACAAGTTCATCATTATTTTCATTGATGACATTTTGATTTATTCTAAGACACGAGCCGATCATAAACAACATTTCCGTCTTACGATGGAACTCCTGAAGAAAGAACAACTTTTCGCTAAGTTCTCCAAGTGTGAATTTTGGCTTAAGGAAGTTCAATTTTTGGGACACATAGTTAACTAACAAGGTATACATGTAGATCCCGCCAAAATCAGTGCGATTAAGGATTGGGATACACCTACTACTCCAACCGAGGTTCGTTCATTTCTTGGTCTTGCGGGTTATTACTGCCATTTTATTGAAAACTTCTCCAAGATTGCGGTTCCTCTCACTGCTTTAACTCAGAAGAATAAACCTTTTGAGTGGGGACCCAAGCAAGAAGAAGCATTTCAGACCTTGAAACAGAAACTGTGTGATGCACCTATTCTATATTTACCTAAGGGCAACAACGATTTGTCGTATAATGTGATGCATCCAACTTAGGCCTTGGCTGTGTTCTCATGCAAAGAAACAAAGCCATAGCCTATGCATCAAGACAGTTGAAGATACACGAGAAGAACTACACGACTCATGATCTTGAGTTAGGTGCAGTAGTCTCGCTCTCAAAATCTGGAGACACTACCTTTACGGTACAAATTGTGTAGTGTTCACTGACCACAAAAGTCTCCAACATATTTTCAATCATAAAGAACTAAACATGAGGCAACGACGTTGGGTTGAACTCCTAAACGACTATGATTGCGAAATTCGCTACCATCCTTGTAAGGCGAATGTCGTAGCTCATGCTTTGAGTCGTAAGGAATGTGTCAAGCTTCACTGTGTTCAAGTTCGATCTGATATTCAAACCCGCATTTCTCAGGTTCAACATACTTGTGTTACACAAGACTTGATAGGTAAGGAATTACCATATCATATTAAGCCTGATCTTGAAATGAGAGACAATGGACTATACTATTTCATGGACAGTTTGTGGGTCCTGAGTCAAGACAATCTTTGCACCTTATTAATGGATGAAGCTCACAAGTCTCATTATTCTATTCATCCTGGTGCAGACAAAATGTATAAGGATCTTCGAACCCAGTACTGGTGGCCAGGTATGAAGAAAGACATTGCCTTGTACGTGTTCAAATTCCTTACTTGTCTCAAGGTTAAGGCAGAACATCAACATCCCTCTGGATTATTGGAGCAACCAGAGATACCAGCTTGGAAATGGGAAAACATTGCTATGGATCTTATTACCAAGCTGCCACGCACTAATAGAGGTCATGATGCCATTTGGGTAGTTGTTGATCATCTTACAAAGTCAGCACATTTCTTGCCGATCCGTGAGGATCTATCAGCTGACAAACTTGCTAAAATCTATGTGGATGAGATTGTATCCCGACATGGTGTTCCTTTGAACATAATATCTGATAGAGATGCTCGACTTGTGTGATCTGAAAGAACAATCCAGACATTGGAGGATATGCTTAGAGCTTGTGTGATCGATTTTGGTGGTAGTTGGGATTCGTATCTACCGTTGATTGAATTCTTCTACAACAATAGTTATCACTCCAGCATCAACATGGCTGCTTTCGAAGCTTTATACGGTCGAAAATGTCGTTCACCGGTCTGCTGGAATGAGATAGGTGAAGCTCAGCTTACTAGACCTGAACTCATTCTAGAGACTGTAGACAAGGTCAAGAAAATTCGTGATAACCTTCAGACAGCTAGAAGCCATCAAAAGAGTTACGCGGATAGACGACGCAAGCCCTTGGAATTTCAAGTCAGTGATCATGTCCTACTCATGGTTTCCCCTTGGAAAGGTGAGATTAGATTTGCAAAGAAAGGAAAACTTGCACCAAGATATGTTGGACCATTCAAGATCGTTGAAAGAATCGGAAAAATGGCCTACAGACTAGAATTACCTCCTGAACTTGGAAATGTTCATCCAACCTTCCACGTGTCCAATCTTAAAAAGTGTTTAGCTGATGAAAACCTCCACATACCACTTGATGAAATTCGTGTTGATGACACGATGCACTTTGTTGAGAAGCCTGTGGAAATTATGGACTGTGAAGTCAAGAAGCTCAAACACATGCGCATACCAATTGTTAAAGTTTGCTGGGAATCTAAACGTGGACCAGAATTTACTTGGGAACGTGAAGATCAAATGAAGGAGAAATATCCACATCCATTCTCACAAGTTTCCTCTAAATAAATTTCGGGACGAAATTTCCTAAAGTAGGGGAGACTGTGACATATGTGCTTGTGTAATCATTGTATAACTCTGAACAGTTCAATTATCAATAAAACAATTTGTTTTGATCCCAATATTTGTTTATTTATGTTTGACATTTTTGCACATTTTGATTTTGTTCGATTTTAAACTCTAAATCACTTTCTTCAAAGTTATACGCAAACTGATGCGTAAACATAATCAGTTTAACGTGACATACACTCCGGAATATCAAGATAAGCTTAACTTACCTTAAATAACTGTTGGTTCATATGTCTGTTGACTTCATCTTGTATCGAGTCTTGTATTAGGTTGGTTAGATCAGGGCACGTAATACGAGGAAATGTTGAAATCATGTAGGATGGACCATTTCGCACGAAATGGAATATGTCCATTTCACACGAAATGGCAATGGTCATTTCGTACGAAATGGAGAAGCCATTTCGTGTGAACCGTTTCGTGCGGAATGGCAATGCCTATATATAGTGCCTTGTTCAAATCATTTGTAAGGTTTTCGATTCCGGTAGCAAAGCTCTGCTGAGGTGTCTCCAGCATTGTAAACGATCTGATATCAATACAGAGACAGTTTAAAGTGATTCTAAGTGTAATTCAGCTGAAATAACTCTGATACGTCTGTTTCCGCCTTTCGTATTGGTTAGAACTCTTCTGAACGACTAGTTTTGGTCGTGCGAACGATCCTACAAGTGGTATTAAAGCTCAAGAGGAAGAGTTCTGACCATTTCAGCTGTTTTTCATCAAAAATTCTGATTTCAACACCTTCTTTTCAAAATTAACTGAGTGTTCACATATAAAATGGCTTAATTTTCACATATAACATGCGAAATACTGTTTTAACAAATCCTTGAATGAATCAGACCTTAAATCGGCTTAAAACTTGATCAATTTTAACAAAAACTGTCCGAAAGTGTGTTGTCATCATCATTTTGCACGAAATGGGATATCAGGTCGTTTGAACATTGCATCCATTTCGCACGAAATAGCCTCCATTTCGCACCAAGATCCATTCCGTTTGAACTTGCATCCATTTCGCACGAAACAGACATCCATTTCGCATCAAGTGTCCATTTCGCTTGAAAAACTTCATTTCGTGCGAAAGTGTCCTCATTTCGCTTGAAGGGTTCATTTCGTTTGAAAGGTCCATTTTGCGTGAAAGATTCATTCCGCTTGAAAAGTGTATTTCGCTTGAAAGATCCATTTCGCTTGAAAAGTCCATTCCGCTTGAAGAGGTCATTTCGTTTGAAAGACTGAATTTGTGAACTTTTGATAACCGAATCATGGAGAACGAGTTCTATAATGCCTTTGCTAGTCCAATTTCTATTACTCAGAATACGATGTTAGAAAACGAAACGGGAACAACACAAAACCGCCCAAGCTTATGAGTATTGAGGAGTATAGTGGATGGGCCGAACGTTTTGAAAATTGGGTTCAAGCATATTACCTAGATGCATGGGATTATACTGAATTTCGATATATTAGACCAGTTAAGGACAACGGACAGAAAGTTGACATTAGAGATCTAGATGTTGATGAGAAAAAGAAATACAAAAATGAAAAGTTGATGGTTAGTCTCTTGCAGCAAGCTATTAAGGAAGAAATCTTGATTTTACTTCAACACAACGGAAGTGCTCATTCGATATGGAAAGAATTAAAATCATAGTTTGTTGGAAGTAAAGAAATGATCAAGAACAAAATGTCGCTTCTGAAGAAAGAATTTGATTTATTCCGTGGATTAAGAACTGAAAACACCAAGCAGATTATAGAAAGATATTGCAATTTGGTGAAGAATATGCAAAGATTGAACATCAATAAAGATAAAGAAGAATTGATTGAAAAGTGGGCCGATGCGTTGCCACATGATGTTTGGGGCACGTATCTTATGATGTTGAAAAATAAACCTGAATTTGATAATCTAACGTTGAGCGATTTTATAGAACAACTTGAAGCCCAAGAGATGGAACAACGAAAGATAGCAAGAATAAAGAACTATGATGGTGAACAAGACATTGGTCTATATTACAAAGGTGGTGTTAGTGATAAGACCAACATTGCACCAAAGATTGAAACTACTTTCAATGCCAAAAGTTCTTCTGAAGGTTCATCTCAAGGATCAAATAGTAAAACAGGATTTTCTTTATATCCGTCGTTCGATCCAAATTTTTCAACAACAAAGAGTGGCAAAGTTCTATAATGCAACATTGCACTAAATCTTGAGAATGATCAAAATTACTCTGAAGAACTAGCCAAAAGTCATATGTCTTTGTTGGTGACTGTGTTAGAGTCTTATGGGAGTTTAGTTGCAGGAAGGATCGGAAATCCAATGTTGGCAAAAGAGGATTACGATCAGGTTGATGCTGAAGAGATGGAGTTAATGGATATAAAGTGGTGTTTAGCAAGTGTTGTCACACCCCGACCACGTAAAACAACAAATCATGGCGGAAACGTCGGGGAGTGTTGTAACAGAATTATTGTTTCATAACCATGGATACAAAAAAAGAGTTTCGTTTTATTGATAAAATTAAACATTAACATTGTCTTAACATATAACAAACAAATTACATATCAACTGTCACTGTTATTATGTAACTAAGGCCTTGTCCAGATCCTATGTGACGCATGCATCCTAGAAATCAATCAAGCAACAACACCTGAAACATATGTAAAAACAAAGTCAGCAAAGAAATGCTAGCGAGTACATAGGTTTTATAAGAGTGTCGGATTCATGGCTAGTTTACATGTTGCAGTACTTTATTAGACTACAAGAGTCAAAATACAAACCTTGTTTTGAAAAGTGTATTGCAACATAATTTAACCAACTCGAATCAAGTGGGTTATAATTTAGAAAACCTCGTACCCATGATTCTTAACCCAAAACCATTTGTTTTAGAAAACCAATTTGTAAAAACTTCTTGTATTAACTCGTTAGTAAAACTCGTATGGTTTATATCTTTTAGAAAACATCGTTGTGTGACATCGTTTCAAAATCGTTTACCCAAGTGAACTAAATAACGCCACGGTATGTAATATGATGAAAAAACTTATATATAGGAAGTACCAGCGGCGTATCCACCATGCTTTCATCACATTACACCCGTCCCGTTATCTAAACACTAACCAAAAACTAATCTTTTATCCAACTCGTTTCACTTGTTCAAATCCTTAACTCGTTTAAATCGTTTAAATCATCCTTGTTTTAATTGTGAAAACTATTTATGGTCGTCTCGCTAACAACATTCAAACCTTCGTGACTCGACTATCTCGCTTCTCGCTTCTCGCATTAACAAACCACCAAAGGCTAAGTTAACTAACATCAGATTCAGTCGTTACCCACAACCCCCACACATAACCATGGGTGTAGTAAGATAACGGGATTTGTCAGATCCTATGGTACCATAACCTAATACTGTTCGGCTTGATCAATGCTAATGAATGTCATTTGTTATGTAACTATAACCAACAAGTTTGTTCACTTTATTGAAATCGTTATTAGTTTAGTATAAACCATCTTAGTCGTTTTTGAAAATCATTGTTTAAACCTTGAAATCATTTTGTACATATGAATCACCCCAAAACAATTGAAAACAGTAAAATAGGGAACTATGTACTCACATGAAGTGCAAAGTATCCTCAATCAATAGAACTTCAACAAACTCAAGTAAACCAGAGAAATCAAGCAGCACCTAGTAATTGAATCACTAATCAAATTATAGACGCCTAAATCGGAAGATCGGACAGAATGAGGTCTTGTAAACCAAATGAGTGTTGGAACTCATGTGATATGGTTTAACAAAGCCTACATCCTAAAATGTAACCTATCCTAAGTGCTTTCGACCCATTACGACTCGTTTAGGTAGCTTATGTTACTTTAATGCGTCGTGCGTGTAAAACGCGTTTGGACCGCCTAACTAGTCCTATGACAAGTAAAATATGCCTTAACATGTCTAATATTGTTGCCAAATCAGTTTATATGTCAAAAGTTATGTTACATATGCTTAAAATGAATTTTGGCGCAAAAAGGGTATTTTGGTAATTTTCCGAAGGCATATAAACTACTTATCATATGACTACTTAAACGAAGTGACCATAAGGTATAACCACGGAAATTTATTCCCTATGCAACTATGGTCACTAAGCATGTTTGGTCGGATCCTAATGATCGACCAAACGGGTCGTGTTCGGAAGTCTAAGCAGGTGTTTAGTCCGCTTGACTTACGACTCTACACAAGCACTAATCTAAAAGTTATGAGCTAAACATGTTAAAACATGTTTAGTTAAGTTAGAAAGCAGGTTTGGTATCAAAACAAACGGTTTTGATACCCAAGAGTAGTTTGGTTACAAAATACGCGAGAATACGCATTTTGGCCGAAACTACGACTCGTCACTCAGCCTAGATAACGTGGTAATCAGTAGGTATAGTCACTAGGGACTATAACCATCGTGATTACGCTCACGTTATGAAGTTCAAACGAACTTGGCATTGACCATAAACTGGTTAATGCAGAAAGTCAAACGCAGTTTGACTTTTAAGCGAAAAACGAATAAAAATGAATAAAAGAACGAAAGAATACTTACAAAGGGTCCCTGCAAGCTTAGATCCGATTTACCCTCAGGTATGAAGTGTAAACTCCAACTTAGAGGGCCAAAATCAGATCAATGTGGGTTTTGTAAGTGAATGGTGTGGGGTATTTATAGGAAATCTAGAACCGTTAGGATCGTTTATCGGGAAATGAGCTTCGATCTAGGCCGTACAAGTGGGCACACTGTATTAGAATACAAGGGGTACTTAAAAACCATCAAATTTTGCCCATAGAAAGATCAAAACCATGTCCAAAGGCCTTGAATACCAGGTGCTGTTTTAGAAAAACAGTTTGCTGATCTGGGTGTCTCAGGCGGCCCGCGTAAGATATGTCTTAATCTTAAGCGGCCCGCGTGGGCTTTGTTTCCAGAAATTGCAAAATGGTCCCTGCACTTCAGAAACTTTGAATTTGACGCATTTTTGGCACGTTTAAGCCATGTTAACCTCATTTCAAGGCTCTAAAATGAAGTTAAATTATAGGGAACTCAAAACATGATCAAAAATATCTTGGATGTTGGTTCGTTTGGTCGTACGATCGCGTTATTCGATTAATTACGACGGAAGTCGTAACAAACGCAAAAACAATCCAAATTAAGCGACGAATGGAATTTTCTTATGCCAAACACTAAAATAAAATATTTTAATGCTTACATAAATTTTTGAATATCCGGATATATTCAGAACGTAAGATATGCGCGAAAATGCAAACTTGTGCACTTTTTGACGCTTTTAGTCCCTATTGATCAATAAAGTTTATTTTAGCATACCGAACCCCTCAAAGCCTATTTCTAAGCTATGTAAAGGATATTTAGGGTATGTTTAACTTATGATCAAGTTCCAGAATGTTCGTTACTATACAAATCGGTATAGTTTCGCAGTTTGACACAAATAGTCCATGCGATCGAACAAACTTGATTTCTACACACCAAACCATCCAAAACTTATTTCTAAGTTATGTGGAGGTTATTTAAGGTATGTTAAGCCTATGTCACTATTCTGGAGTGTTTTTCACGTTAAACTGAATACGTTCGCGCATTAGTTTGCGTATAACTTTCCAGAAAGTGATTTAAAGCTTGAAATCGGAATTGAATTAAATTGAAAAATCCTCAAACACAAATACACACATAATAATACCAAAACACATATAATAACACCAAAGCACATTGTTTTATTAATAATCATCATTGTTTTACATTGTACATCGATTACAGAACACAGTTGTCACAGTCTCCCCTACTTCAGGAAATTTCGTCCCGAAATTTTAACTAGAGGAAGCTTGTGAAAACAAATGCGGATATTTCGTCTTCATTTGGTCCTCACGTTCCCAAGTAAACTCTGGGCCACGTTTGGATTCCCAACGAACCTTGACTAATCGAATTCGTTTGTTCTTCAACTGTTTGAAAGCACGGTCCGTTATCTCCACCAGTTTCTCGACAAAGTGCATCATTTCATCGATTCGGATTTCGTCCAGAGGAATGTGAAGATCAGCGTCAGCTAAACACTTTCGCAAATTGGACACGTGAAAAGTCGGGTGAATATTCCCAAGCTCTGGAGGTAGCTCTAGTCGATAGGCAACCTTCCCAATTCTTTCCACAATCTTGAATGGTCCCACATATCGAGGTCCAAGTTTTCCTTTCTTTCCAAATCTCACCACTCCCTTCCAAGGTGAAACCTTGAGTAGGACACGATCTCCGACTTGAAATTCTAAGGGCTTGCGTCGCATATCCTCATAACTCTTTTGACGGCTTCGAGCTGTCACAGGATTATCGCGGATTTTCTTGATTTTGTCCGTTGTTTCCTGAATGAGCTCAGGTCCAGTAAGCTGAGCTTCACCGATCTCATTCCAACAGACAGGTGAACGACATTTTCGACCGTAGAGAGCTTCGAATGGTGCCATATTAATACTAGCATGATAGCTATTGTTGTAAGAGAACTTGATCAATGGAAGATGAGAATCCCAATTACCACCAAAGTCTATCACGCATGCTCTAAGCATATCCTCCAAAGTTTGAATCGTCCTCTCGGATTGACCATTTGTTTGGGGATGATAAGCAGTGCTTAGATTTAGTTGGGTTCCCAAAGCATATTGCATGGTCTTCCAGAAATGAGATGAAAATCGAGCATCACGATCGGAAATGATATCCAAAGGAACACCATGTCGTGATACAATCTTATCAACATAAATCTTTGCAAGTTTATCAGTAGATAGATCCTCGCGAATTGGAATAAAATGAGCTGATTTCGTTAATCGATCGATAACATCCCATATAGCATCATGAACTTTAGATGTATGCGGTAACTTAGTGATGATATCCATTGCAATGTTCTCCCACTTCCATACTGGTATCTCTGGCTGTACAAGCAAACCAGAAGGTTGTTGTTGTTCAACCTTGACTTTGAGACAAGTCAGGCATTTTGATACATACAAGGCAACATCCTTTTTCATACTAGGCCACCAACACTGAGTACGAAGATCCTTGTACATTTTATCAGCACCAGGATGGATAGAATATCGAGACTTATGAGATTCGTCCATTACCAAGGTGCGAAGATCGTCTTGTTTCGGAATCCACAAACGATCCTTGAAATAGAGCAACCCATCTTCCCTCGCTTCGAGTTTAAGCTCAAGCTGATGTGGTAATTCCTTCCCTATCAAATTTTTTGAAACACAAAATTGCTGAGCTTGAAGAACACGAGTTTGAAGATCAGATAGCGTTTGAACAGAATGAAGCTTGACTCGCACTTTTCGACTAAGCGCATCAGCTACGACATTCGCCTTACCAGGATGGTAGCGAATTTCGCAGTCGTAATCACTTAAGAGCTCAACCCAACGTCATTGCCACATGTTCAGCTCCTTCTGATTAAGAATATGCTGGAGACTTTTGTGGTCTGTGAAAACCACACACTTCGTTCCATAGAGGTAGTGTCTCCAGATTTTAAGCGCGAAAACCACAGCTCCCAACTCAAGATCATGAGTTGTGTAGTTCTTCTAATGAATTTCAGCTGTCTTGATGCATAAGCTATGACTTTACCTCGTTGCATAAGAACGCAACCAAGTCCTAGATTTGACGCGTCACAATAAACAACAAAATCATCATTTCCCTCAGGCAAGGATAAAACAGGAGCATCACACAGCTTCTGTTTCAGCGTTTGGAATGCTTCTTCTTGCTTAGGTCCCCACTCAAAAGGCTTATTCTTCTGAGTCAAAGCAGTGAGTGGAACCGCGATCTTTGAGAAAATTGAAATAAAACGATGATAATATCCAGCAAGACCAAGAAAAGATCGAATCTCTGTAGGCGTTGTCGGTGTATTCCAATCCTTAATAGCAGCAATCTTAGAGGGATCCACATGAATACCCTGCTTGTTGACTATATGACCCAGAAACTGAACTTCTTTAACCCAAAATTCACATTTGGAGAATTTAGCAACAAGTTGTCCTTCTTCAGGAGTTCCAAAGTCAAACGAAGGTGTTGCTCGTGATCGGTACGAGACTTTGAATAAATGAGAATATCGTCGATGAACACAATAATGAACTTTTCTAAATAAGGTTTACAGACCCTATTCATTAAGTCCATAAAGATAGCTGGAGCATTCGTCAAACCAAAAGGCATGACTGTGAACTCATAATGCCCATATCTTATGCGGAAAGCAGTTTTGGGAATATCTTCTTCGAGAACACGAAGTTGATGATACCTAGAATGCAGATCGATCTTGGAAAAGCATGAAGCACCTTGCAGCTGGTCGAAGAGATCATCAATTCGAGGTAGGGGATATCGATTCTTGTTGGTGAGCTTATTAAGCTCACGATAATCGATACACATTCGAAAAGATCCATCTTTCTTTTTCACAAAGAGGACAGGAGCTCCCCAAGGTGAATAACTTGGGTTGATGAATCCTTTATCAGATAACTCTTGAAGCTATTTTGATAACTCTTGCATCTCAGACGGTGCAAGACGATAAGGTGCTTTTGCAATCGGGTTGGCATTGGGTACAAGGTCAATATGAAACTCGACTTGACGAACTGGACACAAACCAGGCAGTTCATCAGGAAACACCTCTGGATAATCCCGAACAATCGGAATATCTTCAATACTCTTGCTCTTGTCTTTCTCCTCAGTGACATGTGCTAGAAAAGCAACATATCCTTTTCTCAAATAACTTTGGGCTTTTGTACACGACATAAGCTTCAATCCACCTGAAGGTTTCTCGCCATGAACTTCCAGAACATCGCCAGAAGACAAAGGAATACGAACAATATTATCGAAACAAACCACCTCAGCATGATGTTTGGATAACCAATCCATTCCCACGATAATGTCAAAGCTCCCAAGTTGCATTGGCGTGAGGTCAACAGGAAAAAGATGGTTATCAAGGTTCAACTGACAATCACGAATAACAGAATCGAGAAAAAGAGGTTTGCCAGTAGCAACTTCGACAGATAAGGGTTTCCTCAATTTAGTTCTAGGTATCGCAAGCAAAGGTTCAAAAGACAGTGAAACAAAACTTCTATCGGCACCAGAATCAAAAACAACAGATGCAGGTCGATTGTTAACAAGAAACGTACCATTGACAACCTCGTTGTCAGCCCTCGCTTCGTTAGCATTCAGATTGTATGCTCGCCCACGAGCGAGATTCATATTTGCGTTGACATTCGCATTCGGGTTCGCATTAGCATTCGCGTTTGCATTCACCAGCCTCGGACAGTTGTTGCGGAAGTGACCAAACTCTCCACAATTGAAACATGAACCCAGTGGGAATCTCGCAGCATTCCCCTGAACCAGAGCTTGAACCTGGGCAACCTGATTCTGTCCCAAACGACAAACATTGGCCAAATGCCCAAGTTTACCACACGTTGTGCATTGCTTGGAAGCTTGTTGTGCAACATGATGACCGTTGCAGCGAGCACAATGGGGTGCGGTACCAGCATATACCTTTTTCGCAGGCGGCTGAGCTGGTGGGTTCTGAGGGTTCTGAGTTGTTTGTGCTGTAACAGCAAAATTCTGAGCACCTTTTCGCTTCCTCGACTTCTTCGATGACTCACCTTTCTTACCCTTACCCTTTTCCTTGTCAGAATCGGTCGACTTCTTTTTATCACCCTTGCGGGTGAGTTTACCCTTCCTGACTTGAGACTCAGTCAGGGTAGCAGACAACTCGATTGCGTGACGGACGGTAGTAGGATTAACGCCGGTCACAATATCTTGTATCGAACCGGGTAAACCATCGATATATCTCTCGATTGCTTTCTCCAGTGGGGTAACCATAGTGGGACACAACAGACTGAGTTCCTTAAAACGATCCGTATACGCACGGTGTTCACCCCCATCTTGCTTTAAATCGTTAAACTCTCATTCCAAAGCTCGAATTTCGTGACGGGGACAAAACTCTTTCATCATGAGAGCTCGAATCTCTTCCCATGTTTGTGCCAATGCCACTTCGGCACCCCTATCGTGCATAATATCGTTCCACCAGGTAAGAGCTAGCTTCTCAAACTGTTAGTGCAGTATGTGTCTATCGCCTCCGTCAATCAGAACCGTAGCAGTAAATGAAGAATACTAGACTTTATGATGTAATATGTAGTTAAAAGGTCAAGGTGGCAATCTTGTAAATAAGGAGAAATCCTTATAACCTTGTGCCTATAAATAGAGCCTTAGACTTAAGAATTAGAACTTTTGGCTCATTTGTGTTTTAGAAAGCTCTAGATCTAGAGAGAGAAAGTGATTTAGGTGGTGTACAATTTTATATTTTTCTATAGAATCACGTTTATATTACATCGTATGTGTTAGGTCACGTTCGTGTACGGTTTCCGCACGTGTCACGTCCGTTTTGCAATCGTTTCGGAGTCAAAACCGGTCCTACAAGTGGTATCAGAGCAGGAGCTCAATTGCACTGATCAAACACATAGATTTGTACCAGATTACATCGATTTCAGATCTGAATTTCATAGATTTCTTCATCTTTTTCATTATTATCACGGTTTTCACTGAAAATAGTCAAATTGAACGGGTTTTTACGGTCCAAATCATTTTCTGATATGTTGTGCGAAAACACTTGATTTACAACCCTACAAAATTTCAGATTCAAACTCCTTGCCGTTTAGGAGAAATCGAAAGTTTTAGGTCCGATTTCGTATCAATCAGCAAGTCCGCTTGAACAGTTCGCTTGAAATACATTGTTCGCTTGAACGAAATTGTCTTGTTCGCTTGAAAAATTGGTATTTTGAAGCGAAGTAGGTTAGTTCGCTTGAAAAGTTCTCTGTTCATTTGAAAATACCTTGTTCGCTTGAGGAGTTGATAGTAGTTTAAGCGAGAAGGTGAGTTCGCTTGAAAAGGTGTGATCACTTGATAAGGTGTGATTGCTTGAAAGTAATAAGTGTGTCCGTTTGAGTTGATCGATTGAAGTGGGGTTCGCTTGAAATTGTATTACCTGTTTTAGCTTGAACAAATATAGCTTGTGTAAAATTGGTATTCTGTGTGAAAAGTGACTGAATACACTTGAACGGCCTAATCATTCTTTGACATTCAATTTAATTGTCGGCTTAGTGTATTCATCGGTCCAATCTCATTTGATATAACAATAAAAAATCAATTTGATCTGTTCAATATAGTTTGGCCCAATAAGAATTGAATTTGTGTGTCGATATAAAGGTTGTCGGTCATTGAATAGGGTAATCACGTGAATTGCTGAATACATGTATTGAATTAAAACAATTCTAGGTCCAATCATCTAATGCTTTTGTGATTTTACATCGGCCCATGTGATAACAATTAAAGGTATCGATCCACATCATAACAAGTTGACAACAAATAGCTTTGATAATATCAGTCCACTAAATCAAGAGATCCAATCACTAAGTGAATTCAAAAGGTGGTTTGATATTTGATCAGTTCGCACAAAGTGAACTCTGTTTCACACGGTTTGAATTTGATCCCAGTTCACAAGAGGTGGTTCATTCCGTTTGAATTCAAACTTGTTCCAGGTTGTGTGGTTTAGTCAGGTCATTGGAAAAGGTTGTTGATTTTGATCCGAGTCATAGCAGTTCGTACGGTTTGACAACTTAAATCTCAGTTCGCATCTAACTCAGTCCGCACAAAATATTCACCAGTCCAAGTATCAGTTTGATTCAGTTGTTTGATAGTGTTTAAATTGATAAGTGTTTGTTTGTTTGATTCAGGTGATTAAAAGGTGCTGATATTCGAGAAGATCGTATCATGGCTGAAGAATTTTACAACACGTTCTACAATGCCTTTACTTCAGAATCATCTGAACGAAGATCTGAAACAAGAGAATATTCGAAAGAGATTTAAGAGAACTTGAAGTATGAGAATATGTATGGAAGCCAACAGAAACCACGGAAGCTAATGAAGATTGGAGATTATAACTGGTGGAAAAATCGATTTGAGGGTTGGGTAAAAGCATTTGCTCCTGAAAGTTGGTTAAAACTAAAATACGGATATACAGAACCAGTGAAAGAAGGAGGAGAGTTAACAGACGAAAAAGATTTCACAGAAATAGATATAAAAATGTTGTGGCTGAATACAAAATGATTACATTGATAAAAAAATCAGTGAGAGAAGATATCATTTCGCTACTTGAGCAAGAGAAAATGTCGAAGAGTTTATGGAAAGCGTTAGAGAGAAAGTGTGTAGGAAGTAATGAGATTGTGAAGACCAAAAAGAAATTGTTGCGTAAAGAGTTTGATCTTTTTGGTTGTATGAAAAATGAATCGGTTTGTAAAATGATCGAGAGATTTGGGCATCTAAAGATGGAGTTGGCTAGACACAAAATCATATACACTCAAGAGGAGCTGGTTGATAAATTGTTTGACTCATTGCCAAATGATCAGGATTGGCAATACTTTGCATTAATGTTGAAAAACACAATCAAGCCTGAAGAGTTAACAGTGGATTTGCTGATCGAAAGACTTGAAAGTCACGAGTTGGAGATAAAGAGATCTAAAGTCAACAACTCAGCTCATCAGCAGAATGTGGAGTTGTACTACAGAGGAAATCTACCACAGGCTAGGTCTCTAAGAACAGCGTTTTCTGCAGAAAGTTCAAATTCTGTGAACAATGAAAGTCCTCACAGTGGTTTTCGCAGTGGATCTTTTTCAACAACATCAAGCCAATCTGCATCAAAGAATGTATTCCAATGCAACATTGTAGTAGATTTGAAGAATACTCAAAATTTCAATGAGGAGTCTGCAAAGCAACAGATGGTCTTCTTAGCATCTGTGTTGGAGTCGTATGAAAGTCTCGTTGCATGAAAGATAGGCAACACCAACCTAACCAAGGAAGATTACGATCAAATAGATCCTGAAGAGATGGAATTGATCGACATAAGGTGGTGTATGGCCAGTGCAGTGAGGAGGGCACAACGTTTTATGGAAATTACCGGAAGGCAGTCTATTGGTGGACCGTCTACCAAGTTAGGCTTTGATAAATCCAAAGTGACATGCTTTAAATGCAAACAGAAAGGTCATTTTAAACGTGAGTGCATAAATGCTTATGCTGATAATACTGCTAATCCGTTCAAGGAAGATTATTACAAGAAAGCAATCTATCATCAGAACAAGTCTGAACCTCCCAGATTGAAGCAGTCTGAAGAAAAATCAAGAGCTTTGGCAGTTATTAATAACGATGAAGGTTATGACTGGAGTCAAGTTTTACCTGAAGAAGATGCAGTTGGATATGCGTTTGTAGCTGAGGTTGATCCTGATAGATGGTGGAAAATAGATTATGCGAGATGGGAAATTGAAAAATTCAGAGAATCATTCAAAGAAGCCCAGAGAGCCAAAAGATGGAATGATGAATTGGAATGTTACATGGATCCACGGGGTAATCCAGTTATTGATCCATTAAAGGTGGATTTTGAAGCTGTAACAAATTTGCTTCCAAGTCAGGCTACTTTCAACACAAGAAGGTTATCTGATAAAGAATATTTGCCGGATTTGATGAACAAGATAAAGGAAGTTTGTGAAGCGAGTCTACCAAAAGTGGTAAAAATGAAGAAGAGAAAAGAAGAAGAGTTGAAAAAGATGGTTGAAGAGGTGAAGATTACTGCAAAGCTTGCTGCTGAAGAAGAACAGAAGAGTGAGGAAGATCAGAAAGCTGAGACAGAAGAACCGGTGCTGAAAGAGACTGAGGTAAATGAATCTTCTGACTTATCGAATGTTGAGACTGTTGATAACAACGAAAACAAGTGCAAGAATTGCATAGAAATGTGCAAAGCCTGTACTCAAAAAGATGACATCATAAAAACAAAAGATAATGAAATAGATAAACTTGAAAATGTTTTCACAATAAAATGTAAAGAAATGATTGACAAAGAAGAAATTTTGAAACTAAAAGTTGAAAAATTGACACAGAAGTGTCAAGATCTTGAAAAAGAAAATGATGTGTATAAACAAATGTGTACAGCAAAATGTGTTGATTGTGTTGAAAAAGAAAATAAGTTTCTAGATTTTCAAAAAGAGTATGATTCTTTAAAATGGTCGAGTCAGAGAGTACAAGAAGCTTATGATACTTTGAAGAGCCAAGTCAAAAGTTTTGATCAAAGATTATCTGAAACTTTAGTAACTAAAGAAATGTATGAAAGACAGTTTAAAGAAAAGCAACTTGAATTAAACAAGTGTGTTGATGAAATTTCTAATCTCAAACAAGTTTTGGCTGAAAAAGAAAAGGTTGTTACCAAACTTCAAAGTTATCATAACTCTTCGTACATTCTCGAACGCATTTTCAACATCACACCAGATGACAAAGATACTGACAAGAACAAAAAGGGTATTGGTTCAGAATTTCATCAGGTACCACCACCATTGAGAAACAATTATACTTTTTATGATGAGGAAAAGGTGGCAAAAGGTCTGAACATAGTTGACCAATTACCAGAAAGTATCTATGTAACTTACACCAAATCTGATGAAGCTGATGATTCAGAGGTGGTAAGTAAGGTTGTTGATAGTGTTTTGAAAGATGAGTCTACAAAAGGTAAGTCTGAATCACAGGATGAAAATGAAGGTAATTTTCATGATGAGTATCTGAAAAACATAAAATCTGAGAAAGTTGTGAATGATGATTCAAAAGGATTGGTATATACCATGATTGGATCGGACAAACTATTCTTAGATAGTGTATTCCCGATTTAGAATGTGATTTCAGAGAAAATTGATACAGTTTTTAAGATGGTTGAGTTTGAAAAGTCAGAAATTTCAAAATTTGCCGGGAAAAACAAGAAAACTTTTTATAACAAACCTGGTTTCAAGAAGAAAAACATGAAGGCTGGGTTGAATTATAAGAAGAAACAAAGTTGGAAAAGAAATGAAATGCCGAATTCTCAGACAAAGATGAGTTTTGTTCAAGGAAAAAGTTTTGAAGAAGAGGAAAAACTCAAATTTAGACAACAGTCTATTGAAGAGTTTTGTGTTCAAAAGAAAAGGCAACAACCACAGGTCAAAGATGTGTCCAAGAGAACATGTTTCAAGTGTGATCAAATTGGACATCTTGCACGAAAGTGTCCGAATCTGAAACCTGTGGATGTTGACAAAAAGAAGTTTGAAAATATTGAGAAACAAAAATCTGAGGGTGTGAAACAAAGGTCAGCCAGATTTGATTCAAAACAAACTTGGAGGTACAACACAAACAAGTTTGCTTCAAATCAAATTTGGAAACCAAAACAGACTAGGTCTGATTTAAGACAAACACAGATTTTTCACACACCCAGATTTAGAACAACGCAAAATTGGCAAAAATCTGTTGATATGACAAAATCCCAAGAGTTTTGGAAACCAAAAGCTGTTGTTCAAAAACAAAATGTTCAAAAAGATTCACATTTTTACAAAAGAGGTACTCCGAAAGGTCAAAAATGGAGTGTTAAGAAACAAATTACTTCGGTAAAAGATGAGAAAGTTGAAGTTAAAGTTGAAAAAGTCTTTGATGATAAAGATTTTCCGAGACTGCATGATACATATTGTGTTGAAATGCCTAAGGTCCAACAGACCTGGGCTAAATTGTTCAAGTAATCAAGTAGTTTGAATGTGCAGGTGCTCAACAAAATCGAAGAGTGTGAGAATGGAAGTTGGAGCAACCTGGCACAACAGGAGGAGAAGGCTGCTAAACCCTGGTTTGGTTGAACAATGAGTTTAACATTTTTTATACATAAATAAACAATATTTTCAAAAACTCTAAAAATTAGAAAAACATAAGAAAACCAAAAATATGTTTGTTTTTAATTTTTGTCAAAAATAGAAAATTACAAAAATATGTGTTGATTGAATACGCTGAAACCCTCATGGCTGAACAAACATGATTATTTTCACAAGATTGAAAAACGGGTTTCAAACTGTAAAATATCAATGTGTTGTAAATCATGGGGGTATATATTTTCTGCAAATCAGAGCACTTTAAGCAGAAAATGGATGGCAAGTCAAAGCTATCTACATCGGTTTGTCAAATTTTCTTTAAATGATTTTGCATTTTAGGGGGAGTATTGTTGTTAGAAAATACAAAAACATTAGAAAATTTGAAAATGACAAAAACATGATAAAAACCAATTGGAAAAAAGACAAAAACATTAAAAAATTGAAAATGAGTTTTTGTGTAAAAAGAGGAAATGATAGTACATCAGTAGACAGTTACAGTATGCTAAAGAATTGGAAAGTCAAAATGTGTTAAACGATCTCACCGTGGATGTGTCGGTGGATTTTTATACATTTAGTAAACTTTTTCGGGATATAAACATAAATTCAAACTTGCTTACTTCATGAGATACTAGGTCTTTATACTTAGTGATATCTGGGGTATTATCCCGGGACTTCTGATTTTGCGGAAGCAATGGCCTAGTCCCCGGAGAATACTTTCTGCATTGCTTGAAATATAGCGTTGCCCTCAGCAAATTGATGAAACAATAAAATTGATAGTCATTGCTGTTGTAATACAAAAGATCCTCTAAAGGGGACACACCAAAAGTCGAGCCGTCATCTCTCTGCTGAACGGAAGTTCTAACCTGAGCTCTCACGGTTTCGTAGTATAATTTATTCCCTTTACAGATATCATCTAGGTATACTCACCTGTAAGACTGAATATTGGGATCTGGATACGGGAGTATATTCAAGAGGTGGGACACATGAATGAGTTTAAGTTCTTAAAACACCTAATTCGTATCCTGAATCAGTTGAACTTTGTGTGAAAATTTAAGTGGATCAATATATCGACAATCTAAGTGAATTGTTTAATTCTTAATGTGTAACTAAGCTCAACGGTACTTGTGACTTGTCAGAAACTGATATGATCCTCTAACGCAAACTCAATAAAAAATATTGTTTGTAAATATGTTTGTACATATTACTTTACTGCTTTATATTTTCAGAAAATACAAAAAGATTTTTGATTCTGCTTTATTTTCGACAACTGATGTTTGAGTGCCGAGTTTCAAAATCTAAGTAAGTTGATTGTGTTTCTGAAAATAAAACAAGTTCATTAAATTGAAACTTGAATTAAAATCAAAAATCAAAACAGTTTGTGATATCTCCAAGGTCATTAAGTTGGACTTGGATGATTAACTGTGGGGGATTTGGATGCTTATATTGTTATAGAGCTAGTTTTCCATTCGATTCGATGAAACTGTCAAATTCATGAGAAGTGATTTAGAGAAGATTGAATTGCCAGGTTACGATTCCTGGTAGTCTAAAATGTTGTTACTTATGAATGTATGAGTGATTGCAGGTAAGAGTCCAGACTACGATCCCAGAAGCTGAGTCTAATAGGGAGCCTGAAGACGAGCTCGAAGCAAGAGGGAGCTTGTAACCGGAAAGCCAGGTGTCGATCCCAAAAGCACGGAAGCTTGACGACAGGGGGAGCCTGAAGAAAAGGAGTCTGAAGGAAAGGAAGAGCAACGGAAGCATGAAGACAGATCCACGGGGATTCTGTTCGAGAAAGAGGGAGTCTATTATTGCTGATACCGTCAAAGTTTCAAGAAGACTCAGAGAGAAATAAAAGACAAGACGCTACGAGATTGACTGCGGCAATATCCAAGGGGGAGTCTGTTAGTGCAGTATGTGTCTATCGCCACCGTCAATCAGAACCGTAGCAGTAAATGAAGAATACTAGACTTTATGATGTAATATGTAGTTAAAAGGGCAAGTCGGCAATCTTGTAAATAAGGAGAAATCCTTATAACCTTGTGCCTATAAATAGAGCCTTAGACTTAAGAATTAGAACTTTTGGCTCATTTGTGTTTTAGAAAGCTCTAGATCTAAAGAGAGATTCTAGAGAGAGAAAGTGATTCAGATGGTGTACAATTTCATTTTTTTCTATAGAATCACGTTTATATTACATCGTATGTGTTAGGTCACGTTCGTGTACGGTTTCCGCACGTGTTACGTCCATTTTGCAATCGTTTCGGAGTCAAAACCGGTCCTACACAAACACACTTGATGCAAATTCAACCTTTCGCGCATTCGGACACTGCACATGCCTGAATGTGCTCTCGATACTCTCGAACCACTGCAGGAGCGCAGTTGCTCCTTGCGACCCATAAAACTTTAGTGGCTTAGCATAATTGAAATTCTTGAAATTACACGGTGCATTATTGTTGTTATTATTGTTGTTGTTGTATAACTCATGGATCTGGGTCACAACGCCTGGAAGCACAGTAGCCATTTGCTGAGAGACAAGGGCTGCAATTTCTTCAGCATTAAAAGATTGTGCTTCACGTCGAGGAGGCATTGTCTAACAAGGAAACAGAGGATTCGAGTGAGATTGAAAAAAAGAGAAACAAAAGAGGTATTGAAAACATCGACCAAACACAAGGAACGCGATTATTTATTCATTACCTCGAACAAACAAACGACGCGCAGTGACTAATCAAAGTAAATGGGTCAATATAATGTATCACCGAAGACATGCTCGCCTATAAGTGAACACTCACCCCAAGAGTTCCCAGGTAAGAGTGACTGGTCCGATTATGTGGATTTGTACGAACACTCTAGCCTTAGACAGAAAACTCAGAGTACAGGCACTCACCCTTCCAGTTTGCACGTGCTCACACTATTTAGACCCAAACTTTGATGAGATTTTGAAAACTTAAAGGGTTCAAAACCTTATAACATAGGGTTCAAAACCTTGTAATCAATCATCCTAGAACAGATGATTAGTTTTCAAAGCGGACTCGAAGTTAGTGTTCTCATGGTGGTTATCACCTAAGGGTAGGTGACGGTTTTGTTTTTAAAAATCTAAACGCATAAAACTTGCGTTGGGATTCTAGAAAGATATAGTTTAGGTCAAAGCATTACTAATAACCTAATCCCTATAACCATTGGCTCTGATACCAACTCTTCTGTCACACCCCGACCACGTAAAACAACAAATCGTGGTGGAAACGTCGGAGAGTGTTGTAACAGAATTATCGTTTCATAGCCATGGATACAAAAAAAGAGTTTCGTTTTATTGATAAAATTAAGCATTAACATTGTCTTAACATATAACAAACAAATTACATATCGACTATCACTGTTATTATGTCACTAAGGCCTTGTCCAGATCCTATGTGACACATGCATCCTAGAAATCAATCAAGCAACAACACCTGAAACATATGTAAAAACAAAGTCAGCAAAGAAATGATGGCGAGTACATAGGTTTTATAACAGTGTCGGATTCATGGCAAGTTTACACGTTGCAGTACTTTATTAGACTACAAGAGTCAAAATACAAACCTTGTTTTGAAAAGTGTATTGAAACATAATTTAACCAACTCGAATCAAGTGGGTTATAATTTAGAAAACCTCGTAGCCATGATTCTTAACCCAAAACCATTTCTTTTAGAAAACCAATTTGTAAAAACTTCTTGTATTAACTCATTAGTAAAACTCGTATGGTTTATATCTTTTAGAAAACATCATTGTGTGACATCATTTCAAAATCGTTTACCCAAGTGAACTAAATAATGCCACGGTATGTAATATGATGAAAACAATTATATATAGGAAGTACCAGCGGCGTATCCACCATGCTTTCATCACATTACACCCGTCCCGTTATCTAAACACTAACCAAAAACCAATCGTTTATCCAACTTGTTTAACTTGTTCAAATCGTTTCAAAATCGTTAACTCGTTTAAATCGTTTAAATCATCTTCGTTTTAATTGTGAAAACTATTTATGGTCGTCTCACTAACAACATTCAAGCCTTCGTGACTCGACTATCTCGCTTCTCGCTTCTCGCATTAACAAACCACCAAAGGCTAAGTTAACTAACATCAGATTCAGTCGTTACCCACAACCCCCACACATAACCATGGGTGTAGTAAGATAACGGGATTTGTCAGATCCTATGGTACCATAACCTAATACTGGTCGGCTTGATCAATGCTAATGAATGTCATTTGTTATGTAACTACAACCAACAAGTTTGTTCACTTTATTGAAATCGTTATTAGTTTAGTATAAACCATCTTAGTCGTTTTTGAAAATCATTGTTTAAACCTTGAAATCATTTTGTACATATGAATCACCCCAAAACAATTGAAAACAGTAAAATAGGGGAACTATGTACTCACATGAAGTGCAAAGTATCCTCAATCAATAGAACTTCAACAAACTCAAGTAAACCAGAGAAATCAAGCAGCACCTAGTAATTGAATCACTAATCAAATAATAGACGCCTTAATCGGAAGATCGGACAGAATGAGGTCTTGTAAACCAAATGAGTGTTGGAACTCATGTGATATGGTTTAACAAAGCCTACATCCTAAAATGAAACCTATCCTAAGTGCTTTCGACCCATTACGACTCGTTTAGGTAGCTTATGTTACTTTAACGCGTCGTGCGCGTAAAACGCGTTTGGACCGCCTAACTAGTCCTATGACATGTAAAATATGCCTTAACATGTCTAATATTGTTGCCAAATCAGTTTATATGTCAAAAGTTATGTTACATATGCTTAAAATGAATTTTGGCGCAAAAAGGGTATTTTGGTAATTTTCCTAAGGCATATAAACTACTTATCATATGACTACTTAAACGAAGTGACCATAAGGTATAACCTCGGAAGGTTATTCCCTATGCAACTATGGTCACTAAGCATGTTTGGTCGGATCCTAATGATCGCCCAAACGGGTCATGTTTGAAAGTCTAAGCGGGTGTTTAGTCCGCTTGACTTACGACAATACACAAGCACTAATCTAAAAGTGACGAGCTAAACATGTTAAAACATGTTTAGTTAAGTTAGAAAACAGGTTTGATATCAAAACAAACGGTTTTGATACCCAATAGTAGTTTGGTTACAAAATAAGCGAGAATACGCATTTTGGCTGAAACTACGACTCGTCACTGATCCTAGATAACGTGGTAATCACTAGGTATAGTCACTGGGGACTATAACCATCGTGATTACGCTCACGTTATGAAGTTCAAACGAACTTCGCATTGACCATAAACTGGTTAATGCAAAAAGTCAAACGCAGTTTGACTTTTAAGCGAAAAACGAATAAAAATGAATAAAAGAACGAAAGAATACTTACAAAGGGTCCCCGCAAGCTTTGATCCGATTTACCCTCAGGTATGAAGTGTAAACTCCAACTTAGAGGGCCAAAATCAGATCAATGTGGGTTTTGCAAGTGAATGGTCGGGGGTATTTATAGGAAATCTAGAACCGTTAGGATCGTTTATCGGGAAACGAGTTTCGATCTAGGCCGTACAAGTGGGCACACGGTATTAGAATACAAGGGGTACTTAAAAACCATCAAATTTTGCCCATAGAAAGATCAAAACCATGTCCAAAGGCCCTAAATACCAGCTGCTGATTTAGAAAAACAGTTTGCTGATCTGGGTGTCTCAGGCGGCCGGCATAAGATATGGCTTAATCTTACGCGGCCCGCGTGGACTATGTTTCCAGAAATTGCAAAATGGTCCCTGCACTTCAGAAACTTGGAACTTGATGCATTTTTGGCACGTTTAAGCCCTGTTAACCTCATTTCAAGGCTCTAATATGAAGTTAAAGTATAGGGAACTCAAAACATGCTCAAAATATCTCGTATGTCGGTTCCTTTGGTCGTACGATCGCGTTATTCGCTTAATTACGACGGAAGTCGTAACGAATGCAAAAACGATCCAAATTAAGCGACGAATGGAATTTTCCTATGCCAAACACTAAAATAAAATATTTTAATGCTTACATAAATTTTTGGATGTCCGGATATATTCAGAACGTAAGATATGCGCGAAAATGCAAACTTGTGAACTTTTTGACGCTTTTAGTCCCTATTGATCAATAAAGTTTATTTTAACATACCGAACCCCTCAAAGCCTATTTCTAAGCTATGTAAAGGATATTTAGGGTATGTTTAACTTATGATCAAGTTCCGGAATGTTCGTTACTAAACAAATTAGTTTCACAGTTTGACACAAATAGTCCCTGCGATCGAACAAACTTGATTTCAACACACCAAACTATCCAAAATTATTTCTAAGTTATGTGGAGGTTATTTAAGGTATCTTAAGCCTATGTCACTATTCCAGAGTGTTTGTCGCGTTAAACTGAATACGTTCGTGGATTAGTTTGCGTATAACTTTCCAGAAAGCGATTTAAAGCTTGAAATCGGAATTGAATTAAATTGAAAAATCCTCAAAAACAAATACACACATAATAATACCAAAACACATATAATAACACCAAAGCACATTGTTTTATTAATAATCATCATTGTTTTACATTCTACATCGATTAAAGAACACAGTTGTCACAAGTGTGTTGAGAAGAGCTGAAAAGTTAAACAAATTATAGGAAGAGATGATTTTCGTGATGCAAATGTTTCTACTTTAGGATTTGATAAATCTAAAGTTATTTGTTTTCGTTGCAGGGAAAAAGGGCATTTCAAGAGAGAATGCACAAACCACGAAGCAAGTGGAGCTCAAAATCCTTTTGGAAACAATGATTATTATCGAAAAGCGATTTATCATCAAGTTGCTCAACAGCCGTATCAACAATCGCCACAAATTTCACATGCAAGAAAGGAGATTGAAGAACCAAAGAAAGCTTATCTAGTTAATCAAGAGGATGAAAGATTGCCAGAAGGTTTTAGCTGGGACAAATATTATCCGGATGAAGAGATCTTAAAGGCTAAAGCTTTTGTTGCTCAAGTCGTTAAAGACAGTGATGATGATAATTCATATTGGGCAGATAGCATGAAAGAGCATTTAAAATATCTAGCTGAAAGAGATGCTGAAAGGGCTGCTGAAAGAGATGCTGAAAGGGCTCGAATGGCAAGGAAGAAGGTTGAAAAACAAGATGTTGGTGAAGATGATTATTGGGCAGATAGAATGAAAGAGCTTTTAAAATTTCAAGCCGAGGGAGATGCAGAATGAAGGAAAGGTAAGAATGATGAAGAAGAAGTCCGAGTTATAAAGGTTAAAGAAGTTCCAGCTTTCGAGATTAAAAAGGAGGCTGTTGCAGAAAAGGTGTCTGAGAATTGTGATAATTGTGAGACTATGAAAAAGCAAAACAATGAGTTGATTCACAACATGAACAGGTTGAAAGAATCGTATGATGTCTTAAACAAAGCCATGAATCAATACAACGAGTCAAGTAGTGAACAAGCAACAGCAATGAAGACACTCAATGGAGCATACATGATAAAGCAGGACATGGTCAATTATTACATTGGGATGTGTGCTGAGTTTGAACAAAAATTGGAAACTCAGAGAATAGAAACAGAAAGAGTAAACAAATTGTTAAAAAGTTACTCATGTTCTTCTTATGTGATTGACAGGATTTACCCCACAGTTGAAGGCATTTGAAAAAGGAAAATCTGAAGAGAAGAATTCCGAAACAAAAGAGGATACTGAAATGAAGAATTCTGGTAAGAAACAAATTTTTGGCTATAACAAGTGTCCACCCCCACTTGAAAATGGATATTCTCCATGAAATTCAAATTCAGAAAGAGTCAAAAAGGCAACCAACTTACAATGGGAATCTGAGTCTTCAGATAACTTGCCAGACAACATTGATGTCACTTTCACATCATCCGACACTGATCATGAGTCTGAGTTAATAAAGAAAGTGGTTGATCAAGTGTTGGATATAGATGAAACGGAGGAATCAAAGTCAGAATCAAAGTCTGACTCCGATACGTCAAGTCCATCAGTCAAAAAGGGCAAACGGGTTTACAATAAAGATTTTCTGTTATCACAAAATATGTAACACCTGTGCCTCCACGGCCATCAAACAAATACCGAACCAATGAAATATTATATTTCATACTTGGGATTTGTAAAAATATGTGTATCATTTGCACATATCAATTCTTGTTCGATTCCAAACTCTAAATCGCTTTCTGGAAGGTTATACGCGCACCGATGCGTAAATATAACCAGTTTAATGCAACGAACACTTCAGAATAGTGAAATAGGCTTAGCATAACCTTTACATAACTTAGAAATAAGTTTCAAAGGCTTTGGTATGGCAAAATCAAGTTAAATCGCTTACAGGGACTAAAGTTGACAAACTGCGAAAGTATGCCAATTTGAACTGTAACAAACATTCTGGAACATGGCCATAAGTTAAACATACCATAAATATCCTTTACATAGCTTAGAAATAGGCTTTGAGGGGTTCGGTGTGCTAAAATAAACTTTTGGGTCATTCAGGGACTAAAAGCGTCAAAAAGTGCACAAGTTTGCATTTTCGCGCATAACTTACGTTCTGAATACATCCGGACATCCAAAAATTTATGTAAGCACTATAATATTTTATTTTAGTGTTTGGCATGAGAAAAATCCATTCGTTGCGTCATTTGGATCGTTTTTCGCGCTTATGCGCATTCCGTCGTAATTAAGCGAACATCGCGTTCGTACGACCAAACGAACTGACATCCGACATATTTTTGAGCATGTTTCATGTCCACAATGTTTAGGCATCATTTTAGGGCCTTAAAGTTGGCTTTACGGGCCTTAGAAGTGTCGGAAATGGCCTTAAACACGTGCAGGGGCTGAAACTGTCACTTTTGAAACTTGTTTTCTGATCAGAAGCTCCAGGCGGCCCGCCTGAGTTTTTTCTGATCCTGAAGCGGGCCGCATCAGCCTCCCAGACAGCAAAAACATGCAGAAACATTGGATCTGGTCCATTTCACTTGTGCACATGGTATTGGGCAATACTAGGGGCTCAAATGATTTTGTAATACCATGTTCTTGATGTGTATGGTTGTGATCAAAGCACGGTTTCCTAGAAACGATCCTAACGGCTAACCGAACACTATAAATACCCACCCCCATGACTTGCAAAAACCCACCAAATCTGATTGTAATGCTCTAAGTTGAGGCCTTTGCTTCATACCTGAGCAATTCGATCACGATTTGCTTGCGGGGACCCTTTGTAAGTATTCTTTCGTTCTTTTCTTTCTTTATTGCTTTTCGAGTCCGAAAGTTAAACTTTGTTTGACTTTCTGCGTTGACCAGTGTATGGTCAAGGCGAAGTTCGTTTGAACTTCGCAACGTGATTGTAATCACGATGGTCATAGTCCCTTGTGACTATGCCTACTGATTACCACGTTGTCTAGGGTCGTAAGGGTAAGCGATCTGATAAATCGCTTATACCTTCGAACCTGACCCATTTGGTCGATCATTAGGATCCGACCAAACACATTAGGTGACCATAGTAGGTAGGGAATAACCTTCCGAGGTTATACCCTATGGTCACATCGTTTGAGTAGTTGTATGATAGGTAGTTTATATGCCTTAGGTAAATTACCAGAATACCCTTTTCATGTATAATTGGTATTTAAGCATATGTAACCTAAAATTTTGTCATATAACTGATTATGTAACATGTTTAGGCATATAACACTTGTCATAGGACTAGTTAGGCGGTCCGAACGCGTTTTACGCGAACGACGCGTTAAAGTAGCATAAGCTACCTAAACGGGTCGTAATGGGTCACAAACACTTAGGTTAAGTTTCGTTTTAGTATGTGGGCTTTGTTAAACCATATTACACGAGTTCCCATACTCGTTTGGTTTACGAACCCTCATTCTATCTGATCTTCCGATCTAGGTCCGGTTTATTAACATAGTTACCTATATTAGGTGCCGTTTGATATCCGTGATCTCTAGCATTGTTTGGTTGTTACTCAAGGACTACTAAGCAATCTCAAGTGAGTACATAGACCCCTCTTTTACTGTTTTCCAAACTGTTTTGGGGTGAAACACATGTGCCTACTTGTTACTTTCATGCTTTCCTGTTTTCACATCATATACTTCCTACGTTCATTAGTACATTATAGTACATGATTTCATTACATTTTATGCTATGTATGTCCATTGTGTGCATACTTAGTACATGGTTCTACATTACATTTCTGCTATGTATGTTAACTGATAGCATGCTAGCACATTGATTTACATGACTTTTCTGCTTTGTATGTTAACTTAGCATACTTAGTACATTTCTTATTCATCATATGCTTACATTTTGGTATGACATTTGGTTTGTTTAAACTATACTATACATTCATTAACACTGATCATGCCGCTCGGTAGTAGGTAGTGGTACCATAGGACTTGACAAATCCCATTCCTGTAATCTCGGGTTTGTTTGGTTGGAAGGAATGACCGAATCCGAATACATATTTTGATAACCTTTACTAAAAGGGTTATCCGACTGTCGCAAGGCTTGGATGTATGAATTTTCACAATACCGCATAAATGTCTATATCAGTATAGCATGCATTTACTACACAAAACATAACTTTGATTTAAACCAAGTTTTACTTCAATACTTTGTTTTGTGCATTTCACCTATGGTTTAGTTGATGCATTTCACTAGCCATACATATCATTTTGGTTACACATTACATGATTTACATCTGACACATAAACATTTTTTCGACATTGGTTATACATTACATGATTTACATTTGACACATAAACATTTTCAACATTGGTTATACGTTGCATGATTTACATCTTGACATAAACATTTTGGTATATTATTCAATACATTTGACAATTGGTTTAAACATAGACATCTTACATTGTTGGGTTGGTTTGAGTAAGTGATTTAAGTAACGAGGCGTGTGTAATATGATACAAGCATGGTGGATACGCCGCTGGTACTTCCTATATATAAGTGTTTGTATGGTATTACATATCGTAGCGTTATTTGAATCATTTCAATTTTGACATACAACATTTTATACAAATAACATACTTTTCACAATACATTGTTTTACAAACAACTTATCTTATACAAACTCATCTTACATGGTTATTCATTTAACCTTACATTTATTTAGACATATCATCTGATCTTATCGTTTTTCAAATGATTTACAAGACAAAGCAAATTACAGGGTTCATGACTAAACATTTTCTTAAACAATAAGTCATGAATCCTATTTTCATAAACCTATGTATCTCACAGGCATTTTTATGCTGACGTACCTATTTTCACATGTGTTTCAGGATATGATGCATAGGATTTATCAAGATACACTTAGGCGGACTTGGGCCTTAGCGACAATAAAAGATGCAAGACTAGTTATTTATGTTATGTTTCTTTGATTGTCAAGACATTGTAACTACTTTAATCAATAAAACAATATTTCAATTTCCATGTGTTATGAAACAATGATTCTGTTACAACACTCCCCGACGTTTCCGCCACGTTTTGTTGTTTTACGTGGTCGGGGTGTGACAGAAAAGTTGGTATCAGAGCTCATGGTTATAGGGAATTAGGTTATTAGTGATACTTTGACCTAGTCTATAACCTTCTTAGGACCCTAACACGAGTTTACTTGCGTTTAGTCATAAAACAATACTGTCACCTATCCTTAGGCGACAACCACAACAAGAACATAAAATTCAAAACCGCTTTGAAAACTAATCATCTGTTCTAGGATGATTGATTACTAGGTTTTGAACCCTCTATTGTAAGGTTTTGAACTCTCTGTTATATGGTTTTGAACCCCTTTGAATTTTCAAAATCTCGTCAAAGTTTGGGTCTTATAATGTGAACATGTGCAAACTGGAAGGGTGAATGCCTGTATTCTGGGTTTTCTGTCTAGGCAAGCACTTCGTATATATCTCATCAGACGCGAGACCAGTTGTGCTTACCTGGGAATTCTTGGGATGAGTGTTCACTTATAGGCGAGCATGTCTTCAGTGATACATTAATAAGACCTGTTTACTTTGATTAGTCACCGTCTCATTTGTTTGCCTTAGGTAACAAACAAATGATCGAAATTCTATGCGTTGTCATTTTGTTTTATTTGTCCAATAATCTTTCACTTGTTTCTTCCTATGTCTTTCATTTTCTTCTAGAATGTCTATTCCTCTCAGCACTGGTCAAATGTCCGAGCGAACAGCCAAATTTGCCCAGCAAATAGGCGAAGTGATTCAGAAGACTGTGGATTTAGGCATTGCTATGGCTCGTCTCAACAATGAAGCCTCTCGTCTCGACAATGAAGCCACTCAAGAGCCACCAAAGGAAGCAGAAGTCAAGCCAGCACCAAAATCAAGGAAGCGTAAGGCTTCAAGGAAACCCGCAGCGGTTACACCTAATCAAGCGGGACCTAGCCATGTGGCAAGGCCACCAGCTAGGAAGCCATACATAGGAACTGCCCCTTTGTGCAAACGATGCAACCGTCATCATTCAAACCTCATACCCTGCTCCAAATGTACCTACTGTGGACGGAGGGGACATTTGGTCAACACATGCCGCTTTGCTATCCAAAACAAAGCTGCTATAAACCTTGCTGCTACCCAACTCCAAGTCAACCCTACTCAAGCTCGCTTTCCGCCTGGATCGTGCTACAACTGTGGCGATGCGAGCCATTTCAGGAACAAATGCCCAAAGCTTGCTAATGCAAATCCAACCCACGGATGAGCAGTTGGCTGATTAGAAGATGTTGTTGTCTTATGCTTTTGTTTCTTCTATTTCTTGTAATGTGAAACAATCTGTTTGATTATAAATAAATTGTTGTTCACAGTTCTGATATACGAGTGTAGTTACATGTGTGTATGACTTTTCCTATGATACCTACATCAAGGAACTATGTTCCTTACAAACTACTCTTGTGATTCTCCCTCTCAAATGATCACTCATGATTCCCCCAAAAATTTTAAGTACTCGTTTCATTCTAAGAAACGAAGTACATGAAATAAAGTGAAATTATGAGTAATCGTGCTTTTTACACATCTGTGCCATTAAATCCTTGGTTAGATAACTAAGGGTAGTTTCAAATCTCATACCCATTAAGTTTTGATTTTCTCAACATACACAGTACAAGTATTTCAAAAACAATCTTCATGATCTCAAAACATTTCATATAGTTTGAAAACAATTTTTTTCAAATGCATTGTCTATGTTATTTCAAAAACATTGGTTAGGTTTTCAAAAAAAAAACAATTTTCATAATTTCAGAATATTTCATATAGTCTGAAAACAATATTAACACAGTATATTTTCTTATCAAGTGCATGATTTCAAAAGCATCATTCATGTTTTCCAAAAACCTTATACATAATTTCAAAAATTCATTTCGCATGATTTTAAAACATTTTTATAAATATACTTATCTAAAAACCTACTTTATGATTTCAAAAGTATTATATATAAGGTTTCAAAAACATTTTTAGAACCCCATGCATAGTTTTCCAAATATATTTTCCTCATACATTTACTTAACCTTCAAATTCTGCTTCATATGTTGCCTTGGCATATCTAGCATCTCAACTTCGTAAGCATTTTTACTTCATGTTTTGACATAAGCACGTCCAGTGCAAGGTTTCAAAACATCTTCAACTTCTAAAATCCATATGGGATCCTTTTATCTTCACATTTAGACCCTTGTGGATGATCATCATTCAAATCAGGGTCCTTAATTGGATTCCTTATGTACCTGAATTCGGACATTTCGGTTCCTTATAATCGAAATCGAATTTCTCTTTTAAAAATCTTTCTATCTTTATAGTTAGATTCTTGATAATGTTTAAAGTACCAAATGAAATCCACGAGATGGATTCCTAGTGTGCTTTAAATACATGCGCTCTGTAGCAAAACAAATTAACAAATTAAAGATCTAGATAAACAATCCTTGTGGTTATATGACTATGTGTTTATGCATCTTATGTTTTCTTTTATGCATTTTTGTGTTTGGATACTCTGGATATTCGTTATCCAAATCCTCGTAGAATCTTTCATATCTTCATATGAGGGATTCGTAGTAGGATATTCAAAAAGGTACTACCTTAAATCCTTAATGGGCTTCTATGTAATAGTTAAGACCCTTGGATTATATAGTACCACTCCTTGATTCATAAGAGACCCTTTAGTGGTCTAGTCAAAAAGATTGATTCACAATTTGGTTAAAGGACGACATCTAGTGATGTAGCTGAACAGACTCCTTGATAGTCTATTTAGATCATTTATTGATTTAATTAAAAGGTGTCACACCCCGACCACGTATAACATACAAAACGTGGCGGAAAACGTCGGGGAGTGTTGTAACAGAATTAATTGTTTCATAACCATGGCATACAAAGTTGTATTTATTTATCAACATAAGAGTTACATTGTTTTGAACAGGAATCAAAGAGTTTATAACATAATTAAACTAAGTCTATCTTCGTTTTATGTCTCTAAGGCACAGGTCCGCCCTAGTGTCACGATCATCATCCTATGGAAAAGCTCCTGAAAACACATGTGAAAATAGGTACGTCAGCATAAAAATGCCTGTGAGATACATAGGTTTGTGAAAAATAGGATTCATGACTTATGTTTAAGAAATTGTTTAACAAAAGTCAGTCATGAACCTTGTAAATTGTTTTGTTTTGTAAATCATACAAAAAGCGATGATATGTATAAATAAGAGAATGATGTAAGGTTAAATGAATAACCAAGTAAAATAAGTTTGTATAAGATAAGTTGTTTTGTAAATCAATGTCTTGTGAAAATAAGTTGTTTATGTAAAACGTAATATGTCAAATATTGAAATGATTTAAGTAACACTACGACATGTAATATCATACAAACACTTGTTTATAGGAAGTACCAGCGGCGTATCCACCATGTTTGTATCATATTACACACGCCTCGTTACTCAAATCACTTACTCAAACCAACCATCAATGTAAATTGTTTATGTATAAATGAATTGTCATGTGTTAATGTGTAAACCATATCGAAATGTTTATGTCCAATGTAAACCACTAAATGTGTATATCAATGTCAAAATGTTTATGTTTAATGTAGATCATCTAATGTGTACCCCAAAAATATCATGTATGGTAAGTGAAATATATCAACTAAACCATATGTAAAATGCACAAAAACAAGGTATTGAAGTAAAACATGGTTTAAATCAAAGTTATGTTTTGTGGAACAAATGCATGCTATACTGATACAAACATTTATGCGGTATTGTGAAAATGCATACATCCAAGCCTTGAGACTGTGGCGATAAACCCTTAAACAAATTAAAGGTTTATCTAAGTTATGTATATCGAATTCGGTCATTCCTTTCATCCAAACCAACCTAGGATGTCCGAAACAGGAGTTGTCAATTCCTATGGTACCACTACCTACTAACGAACGGCGTAGCTAGTGTTAATGAATGTATTGTTCCATTGTAAACAATCCAAATGTCATAACAAAATGTAAGCATGTGATGAAAACAACTGTACTAAGTATGCACACAATGGACATACATAGCATGAAATGTAATGTAAAACAATGTACTAAGTACACACACAATGGGCATACATAGCATGAAATGTAATGTAAAACAATGTACTAAGTACGCACACAATGGGCATACATAGCATGAAATGTAATGTAAAACAATGTACTAAGTACGCACACAATGGGCATACATAGCATGAAATATAATGTAAAACAATGTACTAAGTACGCACACAATGGGCATACACAGCATGAAATGTAATGTAAAACAATGTACTAAGTACGCACACAATGGGCATACATAGCATGAAATGTAATGTAATGTAAAACAATGTACTAAGTACGCACACAATGGGCATACATATCATGAAATGTAATGTAAAACAATGTACTAAGTACGCACACAATGGGCATACATAGCATGAAATGTAATGAAATCATGTACTATAATGTACTAACGAACATAGCAGGCATATGATGTGAAAGCATGAAAAGCATGAAAGTAACAAGTAGGCACATGTGTTTCACCCCAAAACAGTTTGGAAAACAGTAAAAGAGGGGTCTATGTACTCACTTGAGATTGCTCAGAAGTCCTAAGATAACCACCAAGCAATGCTAGAGATCACGGAATCAAACGGCACCTAATATAGGTAACTATGTTAATAAACCGGACCTTTATCGGAGGATCGGATAGAATGAGGGTTCGTAAACCAAATGAGTATGGAGACTCGTGTAATATGGTTTAACAAAGCCCACATACTAAAACAAAACTTAACCTAAGTGTTTGTGACCCATTACGACTCGTTTAGGTAGCTTAGGCTACTTTAACGCGTCGTTCGCGTAAAACGCGTTCGGAACGCCTAACTAGTCCTATGACAAGTAAAATATGCCTTAACATGTCTAATATGGTTGTCAAATCAGTTTAGATGTCAAAAGTTATGTTACATATGTTTAAAACGAATTTTGACATAAAAGGGGTATTTTGGTAATTTACATAAGGCATATAAACTACCTATCATACAACTACTTAAATGAAGCGACCATAAGGTATAACCTCGAAGGGTTATTCCCTATATACTATGGTCACCTAATGTGTTTGGTCGGATCCTAATGATCGACCAAATGGGTCGGGTTCGAAGGTATAAGCGATTTATTAGATCGCTTACCCTTACGACCCTAGACAACGTGGTAATCAGTAGGCATAGTCCCAAGGGACTATAACCATCGTGATTACAATCACGTTGCGAAGTTCAAATGAACTTCGCATTGACCATAAACTGATCAATGCAGAAAGTCAAACTTCGGACTCGAAAAACAATAAAAGAACGAAGGAACACTTACGAAGGGTCCCCAATGCTAATCTAGATCAAAATAGCTCAGGTATGAAACAAAGGTTTCAACTTAGAGCACATTAGATCAGATTCTTGTGAGGAAAAGTGAAGGGTGGAGGTGGGTATTTATAGTTTTCGGTTCACTGTTAGGATCATTTCTTGGAAAAGGGGGCACGATCTAAGCCGTACACTTGTTGGAAAGTTGTGGTAACTCATTTGCCATCCACCATAAGAGTTTGAAACTTGGCACTTGGCCTTTGGAGAGTGTTAAGGGCTGTTAACAGCTGAAAAAAAACGTTTTGCTGCATCTGGCCCCTACTTACGGACCTAGTTTGGCAGATTTACAGTTTCAGTCCCTGCAACCTCAAAACTTGGTTTTCGATGCGTTTTTTGACACGTTTAAGCCCCATTAACCCCATTTGAAAGCTCTAAAATGAAGTTAAAGTATAGGGAACTTAAAATGTGTTCAAAAATATCTCGGGTGTCGGTTCGTTTAGCCGTACGGTTACGTTGTTCGGTTAATTATGACGGAATGCGCATAAGCGCGAAAAATGATCCAAATGGCGTGACGAATGGATTTTTCTTATGCCAAACACTAAAATAAAATATTTTAGTGCTTACATAAATTTTTGGATGTCCGGATGTATTCAGAACGTAAGTTATGCGCGAAAATGCAACTTGTGCACTTTTTGACGCTTTTAGTCCCTGAATGACCCCAAAAGTTTATTTTAGCATACCGAACCCCTCAAAGCCTATTTCTAAGCTATGTAAAGGATATTTATGGTATGTTTAACTTATGGTCATGTTCCAGAATGTTCGTTACAGTTCAAATTGGCATACTTTCGCAGTTTGTCAAGTTTAGTCCCTGTAAGCGAATTAACTTGTTTTTTGCCATACCAAAGCCTTCAAAACTTATTTCTAAGTTATGTAAGGGCTATTTAAGGTATGTTAAGTATATGTTGATGTTCCGGAGTATTTTTTGCATTAAACTGGCTACGTTTACGCACCAGTTTGCGTATAACTCTCTAGAAAGTGATATAGAGTTTGAAATTGAATAAAAGTCAAAACATGAAAAATGTAAAACATAACCAAACAAACATTGGGATCAAATGACATTGTTTTATTGATAATGGTACTGTTCATAATGATTACAAGCACAGATGTTACAGTCTCCCCTACTTGTGGAAATTTCGTCCCGAAATTTATTTATAGGAAACTCGTGGGAAAAGATGCGGATATTTCGCCTTCATTTGATCTTCGCGTTCGCAAGTAAACTTGGGTCCACGTTTAGCTTCCCAACGAACTTTGACCAAAGGAATGCGCTTGCGTTTGAGCCACTTGACTTCACGTTCCATGATTTCCACTGGCTTCTCAACAAATTTCAGTGTTTTGCCAACACGAATTTCGTCAAGCGGTATGTGGAGGTTCTCGTCAGCTAAACACCTCTTGAGATTGGACACGTGAAATCTTGGATGAACATTTCCAAGTTCAGGAGGTAACTCAAGTCTGTAGGCTACCTTACCGATTCTTTCGACGATCTTGAATGGTCCAACGTATCTAGGTGCAAGTTTTCCTTTCCTTCCAAATCTGATCACACCTTTCCAAGGTGAGACCTTAAGTAATACTCGATCACCGACTTGAAATTCCAAGGGCTTGCATTTTGGATCCGCGTAACTCTTTTGACGGCTTCTAGATGTCTGAAGGTTATCACGAACTTTCTTGATCTTGTCAGTTGTCTCCAAAATGAGGGCAGGTCCAGTAAGTTGAGCCTCGCCGATCTCATTCCAGCAGACTGGTGAACGACATTTTCGACCATAGAGAGCCTCGAAAGGAGCCATTTTGATGCTGGTGTGATAACTGTTGTTGTAGGAGAATTCAATTAACTAAAGATGTGAATCCCAACTACCACCAAAGTCGATCACACAAGCTCTAAGCATATCCTCCAGAGTCTGGATTGTTCTTTCAGATTGACCATCCGTTTGCGGATGATAAGCCGTGCTCAGATTAAGTTGGGTCCCCATAGCAGATTGCATGGTTCTCCAAAAATGAGAAGTGAAACGAGCATCTCTGTCAGAAATGATGTTCAAAGGAACACCATGTCGAGCTACAATTTCATCCACATAGATTTTAGCAAGTCTGTCAGCAGGAAAGTCCTCACGAATTGGTAAGAAATGTGCTGACTTAGTAAGACGATCAACAACTACCCAGATGGCATCATGACCTTTCTTTGTGCATGGAAGTTTGGTAACAAGATCCATAGTAATGTTTTCCCATTTCCAAACTGGGATCTCTGGTTGCACCAATAAACCAGAAGGACGCTGATGTTCAGCCTTAACCTTAAGACAAGTAAGGCATTTTGATACGTATAAGGCAATGTCTTTCTTCATACCAGGCCACCAATAATGAATACGAAGATCCTTATACATCTTATCTGAGCCCGGATGAATAGAATAACGAGACTTATGGGCTTCATCCATAAGCAAGGTATGGAGATCATCCTGGCTTGGGACCCACAAACAGTCCATGAAGTAATACGATCCATTGTCCTTCAGTTCCAGATCAGGTGTTATGTGATAGGGAAATTCCTTATCCATCAAACCTTGGGAAACACAAGATTGTTGAGCCTGAGAAATGCATGCTTGGATATCGGATCGAGCTTGAATAACAGATTGAACACGAACACAATGAAGCTTAGTACGTTCCTTACGACTCAATGCATCGGCTACGACATTCGCCTTACCAGGATGGTAGCGAATTTCGCAGTCATAGTCCTTTAGGACCTCAACCCAACGTCGTTGCCTCATGTTGAGTTCTTTCTGATTGAAGATATGCTGAAGACTTTTGTGGTCCGTGAAAACCACACATTTTGTACCGTACAAATAGTGTCTCCAGATCTTTAGAGCGAAAACAACTGCACCCAACTCAAGATCATGAGTGGTGTAGTTTTTTCTCATGTATCTTCAACTGCCTCGATGCATATGCTATGACTTTGTCCCTTTGCATCAGAACACAGCCAAGACCCAGTTTAGATGCATCGCAATAAACGACGAAATCATCATTGCCCTCAGGCAAAGTCAGAACAGGCGCGTCACAAAGTTTCTGCTTCAAGTGTTGAAAAGCTTCCTCTTTCTTGAATCCCCAATCAAAGGGTTTGTTCTTCTGAGTTAGAGCAGTTAGAGGAACTGCAATCTTTGAGAAGTTTTCAATGAAGCGGCGGTAATAACCCGCCAGACCCAGAAAAGAACGAACTTCAGTAGGAGTAGTAGGCGTATCCCAATCCTTGATCACACTGATCTTGGAGGGATCTACATGAATACCTCGTTCGTTGATGATATGTCCCAAAAATTGAACTTCTTTAAGCCAAAATTCGCACTTGGAGAATTTGGCGAAAAGTTGCTCTTTCTTTAAGAGTTCCAGAGTAAGACGAAGATGTTGCTCGTGATCAGCTCGCGTCTTAGAATAAATCAAGATGTCGTCAATAAAAACAATGACGAACTGATCCAAATAAGGCTTGCAGACCCTATTCATTAAGTCCATGAAAACAGTAGGAGCATTAGTCAAACCGAATGGCATGACTGTGAACTCATAATGCCCAAAACGAGTACGGAACGCTGTCTTGGGAATATCTTCTTCATGCACCCGAAGTTGATGATATCCGGAACGTAGATCAATCTTCGAAAAATAAGAAGCGCCCTGTAACTGATCAAAGAGATCGTCTATGCGTGGTAGGGGATATCAATTCTTGATTGTAAGCTTGTTATGCTCACGATAATCAATACACATTCTAAAAGATCCATCCTTCTTCTTGACAAAAAGAACGGGAGCACCCCAAGGTAAAAAGCTAGGATGTATAAAACCTTTGTCAGAGAGTTCCTGAAGCTGCTTAGACAACTCTTGCATCTCTGACGGTGCAAGACGGTATGGAGCTTTGGCAATGGGATTTGCACCAGGTACGAGATCAATACGAAACTCGACTTGGCGTGCTGGAGGTAGACCAGGTAAGTCTTCAGGGAATACTTCGGAATAATCCCGAAGGACAGGAATATCTGAAATAGACTTACCCTTGCCCTTATCTGCTGTAACATGTGCTAAGAAAGCCACATAGTTCTTCCGCAGATATTTCCGAGCTTTAAAACAAGACATGAGTTTGAGACCACCGGCAGGCTTCTCACCACGAACCTGTAGGATCTCGCCTGTCGAAAGCGGCACACGAACAATCTTCTCGGAACAAATTATCTCTGCGTGATGCTTGGCTAACCAATCCATACCCACAATAACGTCAAAACTTCCAAGTTGCATAGGCGTGAGGTCAATAGGAAAAAGATGGTCGTTAAGGTTCAACTGGCAGTTGCGTAGAACAGAATCAAGAACAATGGGTTCACCACTAGCAACCTCTATTGTCAAAGGTTTACCTAGTTTTGTTCTAGACACGCGAAGCATTGGCTCAAAAGACAATGACACAAAACTCTTGTCGGCACCCGAATCAAAAAGAACAGATGCAGGCTGATTATTAATAAAGAACGTACCGTTCACCACTTCATTGCCTGCTTGTGCCTCTTGAGCATTCATGTTGAAAACTCGCCCTCGAGCCAGAGCCTGATTCTGATTTGGATTCTGATTCTGGTTAGCCAGCCTTGGGCACCGGTTTCTGTAATGGGTCAGATCCCCACAGTTATAACAAGCACCTGGTGGGTAGTGTGGTCATGCAGCTTGACCCTGTTGCTGAGCAGGAGGCTGAGCAACTTGTTGAGCCGGGTTCTGAGCTGCGCGATCTTGAGCGAACCGACAAACATCGGCAAGATGACCTGACTTCCCACAGTTAGTACAGAAACGGCACTGATGTTGCGGCTGATGGTGACTGTTGCATCTATTGCACAAAGGTGCATTCCCTGAATAGGGCTTCTTCGCTGGAGGCTGTGCGGGTTGGTTGGGAGCTGCCTGGTTAGCTTGGGCAGTGACAGCAAAATTTTGGGAAGCCTTACGCTTCCTTGTCCCTCTCGAAGAACCAGGATTCTTTCCATTCTTGTTTTGACCTTTCTTGCTATCTTCCTTGTCAGACGACTGTTTCTTGCCCTTGTCACCCTTCCTGTGTAATTTATTCTTCCGAATCTGCGACTCAGTCAATGTTGCTGATAACTCGATCGCCTGACGGAGTGTGGCAGGGTTACTACCAGTAATGATGTCTTGTACTGAGTCAGGTAGGCCGTCGATGTACCTTTCGATAGCCTTGTCGAGTGGGGTAACCATAGTCGGGCAAAGCAGACTCAACTCCTCAAATCTATCAGTATACGCCCTGTGCTCACCACTATCTTGCTTCAAATCATCAAACTCCTTCTCCAACGCTCATTGTTCATGACGAGGACAAAACTCCCTCATCATAAGAGCTCTAAGTTCAGCCCATGTCTGTACTAGAGCAACTTCTGCACCACAGTCTCTCATTACCCCATTCCACCATGTAAGAGCCCTCTTCTGAAACACACTCGAAGAAAACTCGACCTTGCGATTGTCAGGACACTGCACATGGCGAAAAGTATTCTCAATGCTCTCGAACCATTGTAGAAGCCCAGTCGCTCCTTCAGAACCACTAAACTTGAGTGGTTTAGCCGAGTTAAAATCCTTGTATTTGCATGGAGCATTGTTGTTGTTGTTGGCTTGGTTCCATTGAGCAAAGAGGTTTGGGAATTAAGCAGCCATCTGCTGCGCAATGATTTCTGCCAGTTCGGCAGTCGCTATCTGGTTTTCGCGTCGAGGAGGCATTCTAAAAGAGGAAAACATGAAAGGGAACGAGTGAGATGATTGGATGAAGAGAATGAGATGAAACAAAATTAACAAAAGAAAAGATGGTGGTCATTTTTCCGTATTACCAAGCAAACAAATGACACACAGTGACTAATCAAAGTAAATGGATCAAAAATAATGTATCGCGAAGACATGCTCGCCTATAAGTGAACACTCATCCCAAGAATTCCCAGGTAAGCACAACTGGTCTCGCGTCTGATGAGATATATACGAAGTGCTTGCCTAGATAGAAAACCCAGAATACAGGCATTCACTCTTCCAGTTTGCACGTGTTCACACTATTTAGAACCCAAAACTTTGACGAGATTTTGAAAGTTTGAAGGAACAAGGCCAAAAACCAAACTGGAAGGGTTCAAAACCATATAACAGAGGGTTCAAAACCTTACAATAGAAGGTTCAAAACCTTGTAATAAATCATTCAAAAACAGAAGATTGTTTTTTCAAAAATCGTTTCGGAAAATTTGGTTTTTGTTTTGATAATCACCTAAGGATAGGTGATGTACATGTTTTAAGATCTAAACACAAGATAACTTGTGTTGGGGTCCTAGAAAGGTTATAGTCTAGGTCAAAGAATTACTAATAACCTAATACCCTATAACCATTGGCTCTGATACCAACTCTTCTGTCACACCCCGACCACGTATAACATACAAAACGTGGCGGAAAACATGGCGGAAAACGTCGGGGAGTGTTGTAACAGAATTAATTGTTTCATAACCATGGCATACAAAGTTGTATTTATTTATCAACATAAGAGTTACATTGTTTTGAACAGGAATCAAAGAGTTTATAATGTGACAACTCGAAATTTAGAACCTTTCATGTATGCTTAAACGTGTGGCTAGTTAACTTATGTGGTTAATGACAAATGAACCTTTATGTGATTATGTGTTATTTGTGTGTGCTTGTATGTATGCGATATATGTATATGAACCGAGACAACACGAACCCGACTCGAGACCATGTGGTCTCGAGTGAACGATAACATATGGGCCGGTTGGGCCACACGCACACATACACACTTAGCCTATGTCGAAGCCCATTAGGGTGCACAAGTGAAACAAGTATATAATCCTCATGATAATCACACTTGGCATTTTTGGACAACACACTCACTCACACACATACTCTCCACTCTCTCACTAAAACCCTAGACACCAAGCATCACACTCCTTCTCCTTCTTCTCGGATCCAAACCGGTGACACTAGGACTAGCGGATCGGCTCACACACACACACACTCGGAAGTTTCATACTCGCCTTTGAAACTCATCAACCGGTTAGTGATTTTATGATGTTTGTTGTTGTTAAATGATAGCATGAATGGTAGGATTTAACTAGTGTAGTTGTATGCTTGATGATGGGTGTGAACCGGATGAGTATGATATTGATAATCGGTTGAACATGTCTTGACTTCGGATATATTGAATGATGTTTTGATGGTGTACATTGATGTTGAGTTAGTGTTCAAGAAATCGACGCATAAATGCTCTATATTATGTGTTTACATTCGGTTGATGATGATTATATGTTAGTGTGTTGATATATGTTGAAATGATTGATGAATAGAAACCGAATACATGTAATCGGCTGTGGTATGTGCACGGTTAGGATGATTCATTGTGTTAATATCATAGGGTGCATGTTAGTATTGATAAGTTGTTGATCATGATTTTTGTTGGTTAAAGTTTGTATGAATGATGATGATGAATCACTTGAATATGTGAAGAACAACTTGAATATCATAAGAACATGCTTGAATATTTGAAATCTGATATGTTTGATCCAATTTAGTAAATTGCTAGACAAACAAACATGTTTAAGTGGATAGTACAAGCCATTTCATGAAATCAAATTCCCATTGGATAGTACACTGTTCCGAATCAGCTCCTGTCCACTCGAGACCTCCTGTTGCGACTCGAAACCATTGCATGACGAGTCGAGACCCCCGGTTGCGACACAGATTGCGAGTCGCAAACACCTGGTTGCGACTCGAAAACACACGAGATCAGCACATAAACCTTGTGACTCGAAACCACAGTTACGAGTCCAGTTGCGACTCGTAACCAAAACAGCATGGACCGAGACCGAGATTGCGACTCAGGTTGCGAGTCGCAAACGCCTAGTTGCGACTCGAGACTATACACAGATACACGCTGTTTGGACTTACACCTCATTTCGGACTTAATTGTTTGGGCCGGACTCTTGGGCCTAATGCACAGACCTTATATGTTACTGTTTGAATGGGGATATTGTTGAACTGCCATGATCAAACGTGTATGCCATGAACGATACTTGAATGCATTATGCTAGGAACATACGTGTACTGTTTGAATACGAACCTGATTGGTATGATACAACTATGATAGGACGTGAGTAGCCTCAACGTTGCTTGTTTGACTTTTCTGTGTTACTACCGAGCAAACCAAGGTGAGTTCACACCCTCTACAAAGCATGGGATTCCCAGGGGTCGGGAATTGGGGTTAAGGAACATGGGTTCCTCGTCCTCCTTGGGTAGGACAGCAAAGGTTCAGGAATGTAATTCCTCGTCCTCACGGACAGATAACTCGTACTAGACCAAAACTCTATCACGAAGTCCCTCATTTTTATATCGACTTAATCGCCGGGCCAATGGCGAGCGGGTCATTAGTTAGATAGCGCTATTTAGGTCTGACAAACCTCACACCGTGCCGCAGAGGACGGGCGTGAACTAATGGATCTGGGGCACGTCAATGATGATAGACATTGACAGTTTCAGGGCACTTAAACATGACTACAGTCAGCAGTCGATATGGTAACGAGTCTAGTGTATACATGGGGTAGCCCCCACGGCCGAAATGCCAGATAACTAACACGGGGTAGCCCCCACGGCTGGATAGCCAGAGTAACCGGGAATAAACATGTCACGTTTTTAACTATGGGGTAACCCCCACGGCAGGATGCCAGCTAAAGGAAACTGATTTCGAAACAACTTAAAACGAACACCCAACCGTGAACTCACTCAACTTGTTGTTGACTCGTTACTACATGCTTTGCAGGTCCTTAGGTTCTTAGCTGGAGCTTGCATGGAGGAGGATCGTTGTGGGACATGGACGGCTGTATGCCATGTTAAACTTTGAAACTATTAAACTTCTGTTTTGGCTTTAAGACTTATGCTTCCGCTTGCAACTTAATTATGTTTTGTTTGAACACCAATTGTATTGGCTGGATTTTTATAACTACTTATATGCTTGTTCAATATGATTGGTGGCTGGATCCTGGTCAGTCACGCCTCCAAGCGGTAGTACTCCGCAGGTGGATTTTTGGGGGTGTGACAGATTGGTATCAGAGCCATTGGTTATAGAGAACTTGGTTTTAATAAAGGGGAAAAACATTTTTGTTAAAACCAGACTATAACCTGTACAGTGCTCAACGGTCCACAACGATGCTTCACTCCACATGCAAGGCTCGACATTCTAGGTGATATGATCTGTGTATATATTGCCTACTTGTTAGTTACATAGTGCATTGCTTATGGTATGCCTGGTTAGTATAACTACTGTTGCTTGGACACGTGCGTGCTTACCCCATTTTATCGTCGTACTTTCGCGAACCTCTCTCACTCACGTTCTTCTTGATATGAAGATCATGTCTGGACGCGTTAACCTAACACAAGCCCAGTTGACGGCTCTGATCAACGAACGAGTTGCCGCAGCACTTGCAGCTGCACACGCAGGAGGTATATCCTGCAGTCCGAACTCATTCTAGGGTCTTTAGGATCCTACTCTCGTGAACCAACCTTTGTGTTAAACTCTGTCTTTTCTTTCACCCACGATAGGTCAGCATGTTCAGCCACCCGTGTGCACTTTTAAGACTTTCATGGACTGCCGACCAACTACTTTTAGCGGCACTGAAGGAGCAGTAGGTCTCCTACACTGGTTTGAGAAGCTAGAATCTGTGTTCGAAATGTGTGAATGCCCTGAGGCGCGCAGGGTGAAGTATGCTACTGGTACTCTCGAGGGTTTAGCCCTCACATGGTGGAACGCTCAGGTTCAGATGCTGGGGTTGGTTGCTGCCAACGCCACCCCATGGGAAACTTTTAAGGAGATGATCAAAGAGGAATACTGCAGTCGTGATGAAATTCACAAACTGGAAGTGGAATTCTTCAACCTCAAGATGACGGGGTCCGAAATTGAAGCTTATGTGAAAAGGTCGAACGAACTGGCAATTCTGTGCCCTACTATGGTGGATCCTCCCATCAAACGCATCAAACTATTTCTTCAGGGCTTAGTGCCAGAAATCCAAAGTCATGTGACTTCAGCGAACCTCGCCACCTACCAGCAAACTGTCCAGTTGGCTCACCGTCTCATGGATCAGGCGGTGGAGCAGAACAAGTTACCAAAACGCATAGGGGCTGCAACTACTTCTGGTACCTCAAGTGACAACAAACGGAAATGGGATGGAACTTCAAGTAAAGGTTCGACTTCTGTTCAGTCCCAGTCTCAACAGAGAAAGACTGAGGACTACAAGAGCCCTAATCAGCAATCGTCTGGTGGTGGATACAAAGGAAATCATCCCAAATGCAATCGCTGCAGCCTGCACCACAGCGGACCATGCACCAGGGGCAACTGTCATCGGTGCAACAAGCCTGGTCACGCTGCAAAGGATTGCAGGAGCTTATACCCCGCCAATCAGAATCGTCAGCAAGCTCAACAGAACCAGCGCCCGCAGCAGCAGCAAGGTGATAACAAAGGGTGCTTTCAGTGTGGAGCTGAGGGCCACTTCAAGAGAGATTGTCCTCAACTGAACAGGAACCAGAACAACCACAACAACAATAACAACAATCAGGGGAATGGTAACAATGGGAACAACAACAACAATGGCGCCAGGGGGCGGGTGTTTGTGATCGGCCAAGGTGAAGCAAGGAACGACCCCAATGTTGTGGCGGGTAAGTTCCTTCTCGACGACTTTTATGTTTCAGTTTTATTTGATTCGGGTGCCGATACTAGCTACATGTCACTAGAAGTTAGTCGAATGCTTAAGCGTATTCCAACACCCTTGAACAACAAGCACACCGTAGAGCTAGCAAATGGTAAGAGTTTAGAAGCCACACACGTAGTCAAGGGTTGTAAACTTATTCTCGCTGACCAGACCTTCTCTATCGACCTCATTCCTATTGTCTTGGGTAGTTTCGACGTTGTCATTGGGATGGATTGGTTGTCCCAACACCGAGCAGAAATTCTTTGCAACGAGAAGGTTGTCCGTATTCCAGGTCCCGGTGGTGAACCTCTCATGATTCATGGTGACAAGAGGAGTGCTGTTGAGAACGTCATTTCTCTCCTTAAGGCCCAAAAGTACTTGCGAAAGGGCCACACTGCCATTTTGGCTCTCGTTACTGACACCTCAGAAAAAGAGAAGAAGATAGAAGATTTTCCAGTTGTACGCGATTATCCAGAGGTATTTCCTGAGGAATTACCTGGTCTCCCGCCTCATCGTCAAGTCGAGTTTCAGATCGAACTAGCTCCTGGAGCTGCGCCTATAGCTCGTGCACCTTATCGATTGGCTCCATCAGAGTTGAAAGAACTCTCTACGCAACTACAAGAGCTCCTGGATAAGGGTTTTATTCGTCCTAGCTCATCGCCCTGGGGAGCTCCAGTGTTATTTGTAAAGAAGAAAGACGGTACTTTCAGAATGTGCATCGACTACCGAGAACTCAACAAGGTGACGGTGAAGAATCGTTATCCTCTACCGCGTATCGACGACTTGTTCGACCAGTTACAAGGGTCGAGCTACTATTCGAAGATCGATTTGCGATCGGGTTATCACCAGCTGAGAGTCCGGGAAGAGGACGTCTCCAAGACAGCTTTTAGAACACGTTACGGACACTATGAGTTTTTGGTCATGCCTTTTGGGATGACAAACGCACCTGCGGTTTTCATGGACTTGATGAACCGAGTGTGCAAACCTTACCTGGACAAGTTCGTTATAGTCTTCATCGACGACATCCTGATCTATTCCAAGAGTCAGGAGGAACACGAGCAGCATCTGCGACTTATTCTGGAACTCCTTCGAACAGAACAGCTTTATGCAAAGTTCTCGAAATGCGACTTCTGGCTTCGAGAAGTCCATTTCCTAGGCCACGTGGTAAACAAGGATGGGATTCATGTTGATCCATCCAAGATAGACTCGATTAAGAACTGGCCTGCACCTCGTACACCAAAGGAAATTCGCCAATTCTTAGGTTTGGCGGGATACTACTGGAGATTCATAAAGGATTTTTCCAAGATTGCACAGCCTCTCACCTCACTAACGCAGAAGGGCGTTGTTTATCGCTGGGGAAACGCACAGGAGTTGGCATTTCAACACCTAAAGGATAGACTTTGTAGCGCACCTATCCTTTCCTTGCCAGAAGGCACAGACTACTTTGTGGTTTACTGCGACGCATCAATTCAGGGTCTTGGTTGCGTGTTGATGCAACGAGACAAAGTTATAGCCTACGCCTCACGCCAACTCAAGGTTCATGAAAAGAACTACACTACGCACGATTTAGAGCTGGGAGCTGTTGTTTTTGCACTTAAGTTATGGCGGCATTACCTGTACGGTACCAAGTACGCGATCTACACCGACCACAGGAGCCTCGAGCATATCTTCAAGCAGAAGGAACTGAATATGCGGCAACGACGATGGGTCGAGCTGCTGAACGACTACGAGTGCTCAATCAGGTATCACCCGGGCAAGGCCAATGTGGTGGCTGACGCCCTCAGTCGGAAGGACACTGCGCCTAAACGCGTACGAGCTCTACAACTCACGATCCATTCTAGTCTTCCCTCCCAGATACGAGCAGCTCAGATAGAAGCACTGAAACCAGAAAATGTCAGGGCTGAAGCCCTACGCGGATCAAGGCAACGATTAGAACAAAAGGGAGACGGTGCTTACTACGTAACAGGACGCATTTGGGTCCCACTCTATGGCAACCTACGAGAGCTTGTGATGGACGAAGCACACAAGTCTCGCTACTCGGTACATCCTGGTTCGGATAAAATGTACCACGACATTAAAACTATGTACTGGTGGCCTAGCATGAAAGCCCACATAGCAACCTACGTCAGCAAGTGTTTGACTTGTGCGAGAGTCAAGTCGGAATACCAGAAACCATCAGGCCTACTCCAACAACCAGAGATACCTCAATGGAAATGGGAGCAAATTTCCATGGATTTTGTTACTGGCCTACCTAGATCCCAGCGCGGAAACGATACTATTTGGGTGATCGTGGATCGACTCACAAAATCTGCACACTTCTTGGCTATCAAGGAGACGGATAAATTCTCCACTCTTGCAGAAATATACATCAAAGAAATTGTTTCGAGGCACGGGGTGCCCACCTCTATTATCTCGGATCGAGATGCGCGTTTTACTTCAGAACTGTGGCAAGCAATGCACAAATCCTTTGGCTCACGATTAGATATGAGCACAGCGTATCACCCCCAGACGGACGGGCAGTCCGAGCGCACTATTCAAACCTTAGAAGACATGCTTCGTGCATGTGTAATCGACTTTGGCAACCGCTGGGAAAAGCATCTGCCACTTGTGGAATTCTCGTACAACAACAGCTACCACACCAGCATTAAAGCTGCTCCGTTTGAGGCATTGTACGGACGTAAATGCCGGTCACCTCTTTGCTGGGCAGAGGTGGGAGATAGTCAGATCACTGGTCCAGAGTATGTGGTAGACACGACCGAACAAATTGCTCAAATACGAAAACGCATGACGGCAGCTCGCGAACGTCAGAAAGTTTACGCCGACATGGGCAGGAAACCACTTGAGCTCCAGGTTGGGGAGCGGGTATTACTCAAAGTTTCACCCTGGAAGGGTGTGGTTCGTTTTGGTAAACGCGGCAAACTAAACCCACGATACGTTGGACCTTTCGAGGTCATTGAGAAAATAGGCAGGGTGGCCTACAGACTAAACTTACCAGCGGAACTCGGTGCAGTTCACAACGTTTTTCACGTGTCGAATCTGAAGAAGTGTCCGTCAGATGAGACCCACGTAGTTCCTTTGAAGGAACTCACGATCGACGAGCAGTTACGATTCGTCGAGGAACCAGTCGAGATCACGGACCGGGATGTTAAGGTCCTCAAGAGCACTAGAATACCTCTCGTTCGAGTTCGTTGGAACTCACGTCGCGGCCCAGAGTTCACCTGGGAGCGCGAAGATCAGATGAAACAAAAGTATCCCCAACTGTTCGCAAACAGTACACCCACTACTGAGGCCGAAGCTACGGAATTTCGGGACGAAATTCCAGATCAACGGGGGGTGGATGTGACACCCCAGGAAAACCAGGAAAACCATACAACTTAACTAGCTTCCTCAGTGAGTGCTTACCAAATTTCGGGACGAAATTTCTTTCAACTTGGGGATGATGTGACAACTCGAAATTTAGAACCTTTCATGTATGCTTAAACGTGTGGCTAGTTAACTTATGTGGTTAATGACAAATGAACCTTTATGTGATTATGTGTTATTTGTGTGTGCTTGTATGTATGCGATATATGTATATGAACCGAGACAACACGAACCCGACTCGAGACCATGTGGTCTCGAGTGAACGATAACATATGGGCCGGTTGGGCCACACGCACACATACACACTTAGCCTATGTCGAAGCCCATTAGGGTGCACAAGTGAAACAAGTATATAATCCTCATGATAATCACACTTGGCATTTTTGGACAACACACTCACTCACACACATACTCTCCACTCTCTCACTAAAACCCTAGACACCAAGCATCACACTCCTTCTCCTTCTTCTCGGATCCAAACCGGTGACACTAGGACTAGCGGATCGGCTCACACACACACACACTCGGAAGTTTCATACTCGCCTTTGAAACTCATCAACCGGTTAGTGATTTTATGATGTTTGTTGTTGTTAAATGATAGCATGAATGGTAGGATTTAACTAGTGTAGTTGTATGCTTGATGATGGGTGTGAACCGGATGAGTATGATATTGATAATCGGTTGAACATGTCTTGACTTCGGATATATTGAATGATGTTTTGATGGTGTACATTGATGTTGAGTTAGTGTTCAAGAAATCGACGCATAAATGCTCTATATTATGTGTTTACATTCGGTTGATGATGATTATATGTTAGTGTGTTGATATATGTTGAAATGATTGATGAATAGAAACCGAATACATGTAATCGGCTGTGGTATGTGCACGGTTAGGATGATTCATTGTGTTAATATCATAGGGTGCATGTTAGTATTGATAAGTTGTTGATCATGATTTTTGTTGGTTAAAGTTTGTATGAATGATGATGATGAATCACTTGAATATGTGAAGAACAACTTGAATATCATAAGAACATGCTTGAATATTTGAAATCTGATATGTTTGATCCAATTTAGTAAATTGCTAGACAAACAAACATGTTTAAGTGGATAGTACAAACCATTTCATGAAATCAAATTCCCATTGGATAGTACACTGTTCCGAATCAGCTCCTGTCCACTCGAGACCTCCTGTTGCGACTCGAAACCATTGCATGACGAGTCGAGACCCCCGGTTGCGACACAGATTGCGAGTCGCAAACACCTGGTTGCGACTCGAAAACACACGAGATCAGCACATAAACCTTGTGACTCGAAACCACAGTTACGAGTCCAGTTGCGACTCGTAACCAAAACAGCATGGACCGAGACCGAGATTGCGACTCAGGTTGCGAGTCGCAAACGCCTAGTTGCGACTCGAGACTATACACAGATACACGCTGTTTGGACTTACACCTCATTTCGGACTTAATTGTTTGGGCCGGACTCTTGGGCCTAATGCACAGACCTTATATGTTACTGTTTGAATGGGGATATTGTTGAACTGCCATGATCAAACGTGTATGCCATGAACGATACTTGAATGCATTATGCTAGGAACATACGTGTACTGTTTGAATACGAACCTGATTGGTATGATACAACTATGATAGGACGTGAGTAGCCTCAACGTTGCTTGTTTGACTTTTCTGTGTTACTACCGAGCAAACCAAGGTGAGTTCACACCCTCTACAAAGCATGGGATTCCCAGGGGTCGGGAATTGGGGTTAAGGAACATGGGTTCCTCGTCCTCCTTGGGTAGGACAGCAAAGGTTCAGGAATGTAATTCCTCGTCCTCACGGACAGATAACTCGTACTAGACCAAAACTCTATCACGAAGTCCCTCATTTTTATATCGACTTAATCGCCGGGCCAATGGCGAGCGGGTCATTAGTTAGATAGCGCTATTTAGGTCTGACAAACCTCACACCGTGCCGCAGAGGACGGGCGTGAACTAATGGATCTGGGGCACGTCAATGATGATAGACATTGACAGTTTCAGGGCACTTAAACATGACTACAGTCAGCAGTCGATATGGTAACGAGTCTAGTGTATACATGGGGTAGCCCCCACGGCCGAAATGCCAGATAACTAACACGGGGTAGCCCCCACGGCTGGATAGCCAGAGTAACCGGGAATAAACATGTCACGTTTTTAACTATGGGGTAACCCCCACGGCAGGATGCCAGCTAAAGGAAACTGATTTCGAAACAACTTAAAACGAACACCCAACCGTGAACTCACTCAACTTGTTGTTGACTCGTTACTACATGCTTTGCAGGTCCTTAGGTTCTTAGCTGGAGCTTGCATGGAGGAGGATCGTTGTGGGACATGGACGGCTGTATGCCATGTTAAACTTTGAAACTATTAAACTTCTGTTTTGGCTTTAAGACTTATGCTTCCGCTTGCAACTTAATTATGTTTTGTTTGAACACCAATTGTATTGGCTGGATTTTTATAACTACTTATATGCTTGTTCAATATGATTGGTGGCTGGATCCTGGTCAGTCACGCCTCCAAGCGGTAGTACTCCGCAGGTGGATTTTTGGGGGTGTGACATATAACATAATTAAACTAAGTCTATCTTCGTTTTATGTCTCTAAGGCACAGGTCCGCCCTAGTGTCACGATCATCATCCTATGGAAAAGCTCCTGAAAACACATGTGAAAATAGGTACGTCAGCATAAAAATGCCTGTGAGATACATAGGTTTGTGAAAAATAGGATTCATGACTTATGTTTAAGAAATTGTTTAACAAAAGTCAGTCATGAACCTTGTAAATTGTTTTGTTTTGTAAATCATACAAAAAGCGATGATATGTATAAATAAGAGAATGATGTAAGGTTAAATGAATAACCAAGTAAAATAAGTTTGTATAAGATAAGTTGTTTTGTAAATCAATGTCTTGTGAAAATAAGTTGTTTATGTAAAACGTAATATGTCAAATATTGAAATGATTTAAGTAACACTACGACATGTAATATCATACAAACACTTGTTTATAGGAAGTACCAGCGGCGTATCCACCATGTTTGTATCATATTACACACGCCTCGTTACTCAAATCACTTACTCAAACCAACCATCAATGTAAATTGTTTATGTATAAATGAATTGTCATGTGTTAATGTGTAAACCATATTGAAATGTTTATGTCCAATGTAAACCACTAAATGTGTATATCAATGTCAAAATGTTTATGTTTAATGTAGATCATCTAATGTGTACCCCAAAAATATCATGTATGGTAAGTGAAATATATCAACTAAACCATATGTAAAATGCACAAAAACAAGGTATTGAAGTAAAACATGGTTTAAATCAAAGTTATGTTTTGTGGAACAAATGCATGCTATACTGATACAAACATTTATGCGGTATTGTGAAAATGCATACATCCAAGCCTTGAGACTGTGGCGATAAGCCCTTAAACAAATTAAAGGTTTATCTAAGTTATGTATATCGAATTCGGTCATTCCATTCATCCAAACCAACCTAGGATGTCCGAAACGGGAGTTGTCAATTCCTATGGTACCACTACCTACTAACGAACGACGTAGCTAGTGTTAATGAATGTATTGTTCCATTGTAAACAATCCAAATGTCATAACAAAATGTAAGCATGTGATGAAAACAACTGTACTAAGTATGCACACAATGGACATACATAGCATGAAATGTAATGTAAAATAATGTACTAAGTACGCACACAATGGGCATACATAGCATGAAATGTAATGTAAAACAATGTACTAAGTACGCACACAATGGGCATACATAGCATGAAATATAATGTAAAACAATGTACTAAGTACGCACACAATGGGCATACATAGCATGAAATGTAATGTAAAACAATGTACTAAGTACGCACACAATGGGCATACATAGCATGAAATGTAATGTAATGTAAAACAATGTACTAAGTACGCACACAATGGGCATACATAGCATGAAATCTAATGTAAAACAATGTACTAAGTACGCACACAATGGGCATACATAGCATGAAATGTAATGAAATCATGTACTATAATGTACTAACGAACATAGCAGGCATATGATGTGAAAGCATGAAAAGCATGAAAGTAACAAGTAGGCACATGTGTTTCACCCCAAAACAGTTTGGAAAACAGTAAAAGAGGGGTCTATGTACTCACTTAAGATTGCTCAGAAGTCCTAAGATAACCACCAAGCAATGCTAGAGATCGTGGAATCAAACGGCACCTAATATTGGTAACTATGTTAATAAACCGGACCTTTATCGGAGGATCGGATAGAATGAGGGTTCGTAAACCAAATGAGTATGAAGACTCGTGTAATATGGTTTAACAAAGCCCACATACTAAAACGAAACTTAACCTAAGTGTTTGTGACCCATTACGACCCGTTTAGGTAGCCTAGGCTACTTTAACGCGTCGTTCGCGTAAAACGCGTTCGGAACGCCTAACTAGTCCTATGACAAGTAAAATATGCCTTAACATATCTAATATGGTTGTCAAATCAGTTTAGATGTCAAAAGTTATGTTACATATGTTTAAAACGAATTTTGGCATCAAAGGGGTATTTTGGTAATTTACCTAAGGCATATAAACTACCTATCATACAACTACTTAAATGAAGCGACCATAAGGTATAACCTCGGAGGGTTTTTCCCTATATACTATGGTCACCTAATGTGTTTGGTCGGATCCTAATGATCGACCAAATGGGTCGGGTTCGAAGGTATAAGCGATTTATTAGATCGCTTACCCTTACGACCCTAGACAACGTGGTAATCAGTAGGCATAGTCCCAAGGGACTATAACCATCGTTATTACAATCACGTTGCGAAGTTCAAACGAACTTCGCATTGACCATAAACTGGTCAATGCAGAAAGTCAAATAAAGTTTGACTTTCGGACTCGAAAAACAATAAAAGAACGAAGGAACACTTACGAAGGGTCCCCGAATGCTAATCTAGATCAAAATAGCTCAGGTATGAAACAAAGGTTTCAACTTAGAGCACATTAGATCAGATTCTTGTGAGGAAAAGTGAAGGGTGGAGGTAGAGGTGGGTATTTATAGTTTCGGTTCACCGTTAGGATCATTTCTTGGAAAAGGGGGCACGATCTAAGCCGTACACTTGTTGGAAAGTTGTGGTAACTCATTTGCCATCCACCATAAGAGTTTGACACTTGGCACTTGGCCTTTAGAGAGTGTTAAGGGCTGTTAACAGCTGAAAAAAAACGTTTTGCTGCATCTGGCCCCTACTTACGGACCTAGTTTGGCAGATTTACAGTTTCAGTCCCTGCAACCTCAAAACTTGGTTTTCGATGCGTTTTTTGACACGTTTAAGCCCCGTTAACCCCATTTCAAAGCTCTAAAATGAAGTTAAAGTATAGGGAACTTAAAATGTGTTAAAAAATATCTCGGGTGTCGGTTCGTTTAGCCGTACGGTTACGTTGTTCGGTTAATTATGACGGAATGCGCATAAGCGCGAAAAATGATCCAAATGGCGTGACGAATGGATTTTTCTTATGCCAAACACTAAAATAAAATATTTTAGTGCATACATAAATTTTTGGATGTCCGGATGTATTCAGAACGTAAGTTATGCGCGAAAATGCAACTTGTGCACTTTTTGACGCTTTTAGTCCCTGAATGACCCCAAAAGTTTATTTTAGCATACCGAACCCCTCAAAGCCTATTTCTAAGCTATGTAAAGGATATTTATGGTATGTTTAACTTATGGTCATGTTCCAGAATGTTCGTTACAGTTCAAATTGGCATACTTTCGCAGTTTGTCAAGTTTAGTCCCTGTAAGCGAATTCACTTGTTTTTGCCATACCAAAGCCTTCAAAACTTATTTCTAAGTTATGTAAGGGCTATTTAAGGTATGTTAAATATATGTTGATGTTCCAGAGTATTTTTTGCATTAAACTGGCTACGTTTACGCACCAGTTTGCGTATAACTCTCTAGAAAGTGATATAGAGTTTGAAATTGAATAAAAGTCAAAACATGAAAAATGTAAAACATAACCAAACAAACATTGGGATCAAATGACATTGTTTTATTGATAATGGTACTGTTCATAATGATTACAAGCACAGATGTTACAAAAGAACTCTAAGGCGGTCTAGTCACACTCATCACAGGATTGTTCATTTGGTTTTACCCTACACGTTATAAAATAGACTATGTGAACTGTGCAAGGAATTGTCTAATTATGGACGCGTACATAATTATGAAATTTAGTGCACAGAAACCCAGTAAGATTTATTATGTGTAAGAACCGATAGCGACAACAATAACAAAATGAGAACGGTGTAATGGAGGTACGATGGACGCACCAATGACGCTTCATATACTTGTATATAAGTGTCCCTCTTACATTGCAAGCATAATGTTATTAAGGTTACTAGAAGTTCAGAACCCTAACCAATACTGTTCGATCTTTTCAACTTCATGTTTTAAACTCTCACAAGTTTCCTCTAAATAAATTTCGGGACGAAATTTCCTAAAGTAGGGGAGACTGTAACACCTGTGCCTCCACGGCCATCAAACAAATACCGAACCAATGAAATATTATATTTCATACTTGGGATTTGTAAAAATATGTGTATCATTTGCACATATCAATTCTTGTTCGATTCCAAACTCTAAATCGCTTTCTGGAAGGTTATACGCGCACCGATGCGTAAATATAACCAGTTTAATGCAACGAACACTTCGGAATAGTGAAATAGGCTTAACATAACCTTTAAATAACTTAGAAATAAGTTTCGAAGGCTTTGGTATGGCAAAATCAAGTTAAATCGCTTACAGGGACTAAAGTTGACAAACTATGAAAGTATGCCAATTTGAACTGTAACAAACATTCCGGAACATGGCCATAAGTTAAACATACCATAAATATCCTTTACATAGCTTAGAAATAGGCTTTGAGGGGTTCGGTGTGCTAAAATAAACTTTTGGGTCATTCAGGGACTAAAAGCGCCAAAAAGTGCACAAGTTTGCATTTTCGCGCATAACTTACGTTCTGAATACATTCGGACATCCAAAAATTTATGTAAGCACTATAATATTTTATTTTAGTGTTTTGCATGAGAAAAATCCATTCGTTGCGTCATTTGGATCGTTTTTCGCGCTTATGCGCATTCCGTCGTAATTAAGCGAACATCGCGTTCGTACGACCAAACGAATTGACATCCGACATATTTTTGAGCATGTTTCATGTCCACAATGTTTAGGCATCATTTTAGGGCCTTAAAGTTGGCTTTATGGGCCTTAGAAGTGTCAGAAATGGCCTTAAACACGTGCAGGGGCTGAAACTGTCACTTTTGAAACTTGTTTTCTGATCAGAAGCTCCAGGCGGCCCGCCTGAGTTTTGTCTGATCCTGAAGCGGGCCGTATCAGCCTCCCAGACAGCAGAAACATGCAGAAACATTGGATCTGGTCCATTTCACTTGTGCACATGGTATTAGGCAATACTAGGGGCTCGAATGGTTTTGTAATACCATGTTCTTGATGTGTATGGTTGAGATCAAAGCACGGTTTCCTAGAAACGATCCTAACGGCTAACCGAACACTATAAATACCCACCCCCATGACTTGCAAAAACCCACCAAATCTGATTGTAATGCTCTAAGTTGAGGCCTTTGCTTCATACCTGAGCTATTCGATCACGATTTGCTTGCGGGGACCCTTTGTAAGTATTCTTTCTTTCTTTTATTGCTTTTTGAGTCCGAAAGTCAAACTTTGTTTGACTTTCTGCGTTGACCAGTGTATGGTCAATGCGAAGTTCATTTGAACTTCGCAACGTGATTGTAATCACGATGGTCATAGTCCCTTGTGACTATGCCTACTGATTACCACGTTGTCTAGGGTCGTAAGGGTAAGCGATCTGATAAATCGCTTATACCTTCGAACCCGACCCATTTGGTCGATCATTAGGATCCGACCAAACACATTAGGTGACCATAGTAGGTAGGGAATAACCTTCCGAGGTTATACCCTATGGTCACATCGTTTGAGTAGTTGTATGATAGGTAGTTTATATGCCTTAGGTAAATTACCAGAATACCCTTTTCATGTATAATTGGTATTTAAGCATATGTAACCTAAACTTTTGTCATATAACTGATTATGTAACATGTTTAGGCATATAACACTTGTCATAGGACTAGTTAGGCGGTCCGAACGTGTTTTACGCGAACGACCCGTTAAAGTAGCATAAGCTACCTAAACGGGTCGTAATGGGTCACAAACACTTAGGTTAAGTTTTGTTTTAGTATGTGGGCTTTGTTAAACCATATTACACGAGTTCTCATACTCGTTTAGTTTACGAACCCTCATTCTATCCGATCTTCCGATCTAGGTCCGGTTTATTAACATAGTTACCTATATTAGGTTCCGTTTGATATCCGTGATCTCTAGCATTGTTTGGTTGTTACTCAAGGACTACTAAGCAATCTCAAGTGAGTACATAGACCCCTCTTTTACTGTTTTCCAAACTGTTTTGGGGTGAAACACATGTGCCTACTTGTTACTTTCATGCTTTCCTGTTTTCACATCATATACTTCCTACGTTCATTAGTACATTATAGTACATGATTTCATTACATTTTATGCTATGTATGTCCATTGTGTGCATACTTAGTACATGGTTCTACATTACATTTCTGCTATGTATGTTAACTGATAGCATGCTAGCACATTGATTTACATGACTTTTCTGCTTTGTATGTTAACTTAGCATACTTAGTACATTTCTTATTCATCATATGCTTACATTTTGGTATGACATTTGGTTTGTTTAAACTATACTATACATTCATTAACACCGATCATGCCGCTCGGTAGTAGGTAGTGGTACCATAGGACTTGACAAATCCCATTCCTGTAATCTCGGGTTTGTTTGGATGGAAGGAATGACCGAATCCGAATACATATTTTGATAACCTTTACTAAAAGGGTTATCCGACTGTCGCAAGGCTTGGATGTATGAATTTTCACAATACCGCATAAATGTCTATATCAGTATAGCATGCATTTACTACACAAAACATAACTTTGATTTAAACCAAGTTTTACTTCAATACTTTGTTTTGATGCATTTCACTAGCCATACATATCATTTTGGTTACACATTACATGATTTACATTTGACACATAAACATTTTCAACATTGGTTATACGTTGCATGATTTATATCTTGACATAAACATTTTGGTATATTATTCAATACATTTGACAATTGGTTTAAACATAGACATCTTACATTGTTGGGTTGGTTTGAGTAAGTGATTTAAGTAACGAGGCGTGTGTAATATGATATAAGCATGGTGGATACGCCGCTAGTACTTCCTATATATAAGTGTTTGTATGGTATTACATATCGTAGAGTTATTTGAATCATTTCAATTTTGACATACAACATTTTATACAAATAACATACTTTTCACAATACATTGTTTTACAAACAACTTATCTTATACAAACTCATCTTACATGGTTATTCATTTAACCTTACATTTATTTAGACATATCATCTGATCTTATCGTTTTTCAAATGATTTACAAGACAAAGCAAATTACAGGGTTCATAACTAAACATTTTCTTAAACAATAAGTCATGAATCCTATTTTCATAAACCTATGTATCTCACAGGCATTTTTATGCTGACGTACCTATTTTCACATGTGTTTCAGGATATGATGCATAGGATTTATCAAGATACACTTGGGCGGACTTGGGCCTTAGCGATAATAAAGATGCAAGACTAGTTATTTATGTTATGTTTCTTTGATTGTCAAGACATTGTAACTACTTTAATCAATAAAACAATATTTCAATTTCCATGTGTTATGAAACAATGATTCTGTTACAACACTCCCCGACGTTTCCGCCACGTTTTGTTGTTTTACGTGGTCGGGGTGTGACAAAATAATTTGAATGATGAAACATTCAAAGTTGCATATACTTTGAATGATTCTGACAAATTATATTCTGATGAAGAATTTCCAATAAGAGGTGTTAAAACTGAAATGATCAAAAAAGGTTTTCAAACTAACAGAAATTAATATTTCTGAAATAAAAGATGTAAATCTTATTGAAAAACCTAAACAATACACCTCAAGAGTTAAACAAAGGTTAAACAAGAAAAAGGGTTACAGTTCTGGTTCGAGTTTTCAAAAGAAACCAAACCATAACGGTAATTTCAAAAAGAAAGGTTTAGGCTTTATTCCACCAAAAAATCATAAAAATGAGAAAACTTATAAACCAAAAACTGTTTTTGTTTCAGGAACATCATCTGAAGAAGAAAAAGAGCAATTGTTCAGGAAGCAGACAAACAAAGAATTCCTTGCTAAGAAACAAGAGGGAATAAAGAAGGAACTTGCTCAGAAGAAAGAGACAAGAACCTGTTTTCAATGCAAAACAGTTGGTCATATTGCCAGGAATTGTCCACAGGCAATCCAAACAAAACAGGGAGTCTCTGAAAAACTAAAAGAAAAGATTGTTGAAAAAGAACCACCAACTAAACAATTTAAAGTTTTCAAAAATTCAAAGTTTGAGGTTGGTGAGTGTTCAAAGAGTTTTTACAAACGAAAAGTGAATCTTAACAACCAAAAATGGGTTGTTAAGAAATCTGATGCTAGTGCTGGTGATGAATCTGACTCGTCAAAGTCAGAGGAGCCACAAGTTGAGATAAAAGGTGAAAATTCAGTGCCGCCATTGGATGATGCAAATTTTCCACCATTGCGGGCTGAAAATTTAAAATCAAAAGTTGAAAAAATTGAAATATTAAAACAATTCTTTTCTGAAAATAAAGAATTTGATATTGAAAAAGCTTTTAACCCCACAGTTAAAAATATTTTTGGAAAAATGGTTGACGGGAAGGTCAAAGGTGTAAAGGATTTTATGAAAAGAAAACGAGGAAACCAGATGTAGATGGGTCATCCCAGGTTAGTAACTGGGATAGTATCTATCATGACTAACCTTTGGACTTGCCGGAGCTCCGAAGTTCGTAATCGTGGAGCATGAATCGGCATCTTTCTTGAAAAACTCACATCTGTGATATTTCGACCTACATGTGGTAGTATTTTTGAAAATTGTTATATTTCATTTTGCAAGTGGTATTGGCTGATAAGTGAACTTTCAAGTGGTTAAAGAAGGGTTTTCACTTACAAGTGGTTAATCAAGGTCATTAAGTTGAACTTGATTTAACTTTCATACAAAATGGTTGAAGGAACAAAGTGATGAATTTATCCCCTAACCTATAAGTGGTTTGTGAAAATCAACAAAACTTATTTTCGAGAAAAACCATTTTGATTAAAATAAACTTAAGTGTTTTGAAATCATAATGGGAAAATAGTTTGTTGTCAGGGAGAGTTCTGATTGTTTATACGAAGTGGATGGCGATTTGAAGCAATTCACAACAGTTGTCACTTTATTTGTACAGTTTGTTTTCAAATTTTCTTTGAAAATCAAAATTGAAACATATTTTGATTTTAGGGGGAGTAAAATTTTCGGAAATTTGAAAAATCCAAAAACATGATAAAATCTAAAAAAGCCAAAAACATGAGAAAATTCAAAATGAGTTTTGTTGTAAAAAAAGGAAATGATAGTACATCAGTGGACAATCATAGTACGCTAAAGAAATGGAAAGTCAAATGTGATCAACAGTCTCCCTAAAGATGTGACGATAGGCTCAGCTAGACTAGTAGATTTGCGATAACGATATAAACTTAAATGAAAAAGCCTAGTTCTAGTGGGAAACACGGTTGAAAGCATAGTACTTAGTTTTATCCTCCGTGACTGTGTACCTACTCAGTAATCGCTGAATGCTAAAAGAGCATAAAAACCGGTCAGGTTGTGAACTTTCACAACTTGCTGAAAAAGTCACTGTGATTATGCATTTCATTTTGCAAAGATTTAAACTTGTTTGATTTCTTTATTTTGTTTAAGCATTGGACATCCTCTGCGTATATGTGAGTATCGAACTGGATGTTAGTGCCTAAACTTTCTGCGTTATTTTTCTTGGTGTTTCGTTTAAATCTTGGATCACCTCTGCGTATATGTGAATATTGAACTGGTGGTTAAGATCTAAACATTTTCAACTTGTTTTTATTTCTTATTTTGTTTAAACATTGGACTTTCTCTGCGTATCGAAAGATCGACCTGATTGTTAATGTTTAAACATTCTGCGTTGTTTTTGCACATATCACAGTTGATGTAAGTTTAAAGGCATTATTTGTGTCAGTGTATTGCATGATGAGGGGAAATGCTGAGATCGTGGGATCCATAAGAATTTAGTGCAAAATTAATACATCTTAACGTATCGGTAAGCATTTCGAAAGTTTTTAGATTGAGTTTAAGAGGACAACAATATCGTCAATCTATGTGAATCGTTTAGAACTTAAAATGTTTAAAAGCTTAACGGTGCTAGTGATTTGTCTCAAAAACTAATATGATTCTCTTACGCAAACTCACAAAAATATTGTCTGTAAATATTCTTTTATTGTCTTTTCATTAAAATCAAAAATCCAAAAAGATTTTCAGTGTGTTTTAGCATAATTTTTTGAAAAATCAAAAAGATTTTCGACAACTGATGTTGGAGAGCTGATTTTCAAAATTCAAGTGCTAAACATGATGAACAGTGGGTTGGGAGAGTTTGTTTGAAATGAAAAAAGTTTTCGAAATGAAAATGTCAAATCTGAATGTTATTCCTACTAGTGGTCATCAGACATTATAAATGTTAAATCATTATTGAATAATATCTACCAGTGATTTCTAAATTTGCCAAATTTTAAATTTGTGAAATTCATTTCTGGGTAGAGTTTGTGCAGGATAGAGCCAGGTTACGATCTTAGAACCTGTGAAGAAGTTATAAGAGCCAGGTTTTCGATCCAAAGCCTATAGATTGTGAATTCCAGACTGTGATCCCAACTTATCGAAAAGGGGAGTCTGAAGACATTAAGAGGGAGTCTGAAGATGTAAAGAGCCAGTTTCTGATTCTGAAACTACTGTCTTTGCAAGCTGCTGATGCTGATGAACTTAAGGAATCAAGTGATCTGATCAAGAGAAGATAGAGACAAATTGAGATTCTGTAGAAGAGAAAGAGATTGATTGAGGATGCGTTCAATGGAGAATATTTTGGAGAGAGCGAGAAGATTGATAAAGACTGAAGATGTGACATACTGAAAACTCGACACCGAAGACTTCGTCAACATCCAAGGGGGACTCTGTTGGTTCATATGTCTGTCGACTTCATCTTGTATCGAGTCTTGTATTAGGTTGGTTAGATCAGGGCACGTAATATGAGAAAATGTTAAAATCATGTAGGATGGACCATTTCGCACGAAATGGCAATGGTCATTTCGTACGAAATGGAGAAGCCATTTCGTGTGAACCGTTTCGTGCAGAATGGCAATGCCTATATATAGTGCCTTGTTCAAATTATTTGTAAGGTTTTCGATTCCGGTAGCGAAGCTCTGCCGAGGTGTCTCCAGCATTGTAAACGATCTGATATCAATACAGAGACAGTTTAAAGTGATTCTAAGTGTAATTCAGCTGAAATAACTCCGATACGTCTGTTTCCGCCTTTCGTATTGGTTAGAACTCTTCTGAACGACTCGTTTTGGTCATGCGAACGATCCTACAATAACCTTTACATAACTTAGAAATAAGTTTTGAAGGGTTTGGTATGGCAAGAACAAGTTTATTCGATCACATGGACTATTTGCGACAAACTGCAAAAGTCTGTTGTTTCATATAGCAACTTACATTCCAGAACATGATCATAAGCTAAACATACCAAAAATAACCTTAACATATCTTAGAAATAAGCTTTGAGGGGTTCGGTGCGAGAAAATATGCTTATTTGATCAACAGGGACTAAAAGCATCAAAAATTGCGTAAGTTTGCATTTACGTGCATATCTTACGTTCTGACCACATCCTGACATCCAAAAAATTTTGTAATCATTAAAATATTTTATTTTAGTAATAGGAATGCAAAAATACCATTCGTCGTGCAATTTGGATCGTTTTCGCATCCGTTCAAGTTTCTTCGTAATTAACCGAACAACGCGATCGTACGGCCAAACGAACCGACATCCGTGATATTTTCAAGCATATTTCAAGTCTCCTATACTTTAATATCCTTGTAGAGCCTTGAAAATGGGTTAACGGGGCCTAAACGCGTCGAAAATCAAGTTTATAGCTCCAGGGGCATGTTCTGCCAAACTTCGAAGCTTCTGGACAGTAAGTCCTGGCGGGGCGCGACAGCTGAAGCATCTGGCTTCGTGGGGCGCAATAGCCCTAGTTGGGCAGATTCTCTGAATCTTCATAAACAGCTGCTGCCATGGTTTTTAATCCTACTTTTTCAATACTTTGAGCTGGTTTAAGTATTCCCCAAGTACCCCAATCAGTATATAACATGTGTATGGTGTTGATTAAGCTTTGATCCACTCAAAAACACTTGTCATTGATCAAAAGGTTCATGAAAATCTATAAATACCCATGATTTTTCTCATTCCAACTTGCTCATTCTTCATTTCTTTCACCTTGGCTCTGATTGAAGCTATCCCACTTGGTTGAGGGCTTCATACTTAAAGTATTCTTAGGCTTTTCTGCAGCCTTGAACACTTGTAAGTGTTCTCTCATCTCTTGCTTATGTGTTTAAGCAAGAAAGTCAAATAGTGTTTGACTTTCTACTTTGACCATGATTTGGTCAAGACAAAATTCGTTTGAACTTTGCAACGTGAGCGTAATCACGATGGTTATAGTTCCTTGTGACTATACCTACTGATTACCACGTTGATTAGTCAAAGTGACGGGTTATAGTTTCGGTCAAAATGCCCGATTATGCGCATTTTACGACAAAACTATTTTCGGGTATAGTGTTTTGATATCAAATCAGTTTTCTAACTTAGTTAAACATGTTTTAACATGTTTAACTCGTCACTTTTAGTCTAGTGCTTATATAGGGTCATAAGTCAAGCGGTCTAAACAACCTCTTAGACTTTCAAACCCAACCCGTTTGGTCAATCATTAGGATCCAACCAAACACATTATGTGACCATAGTTGTATAGGGAATAACCTTTCGATGTTATACCTTATGGTCACTTAGTTTAATTAGTTGTATGATAGGTAGTTTATATGCCTTAGGAAAATGACCAAATGCCCTTTGCATGCATAATTTGAATTTAAGCATATGTAACCAAATTTTTTTGACACTTAAACTGATTATGCAATGTTATTAAACATGTTAAGGCATATAATACTTGTCATAGGGCTAGTTAGACCATCCGAACGCGCTTTTGCGTGAACGACACGTTAAAGTAGCGTAAACTACCTTAACGAGTCGTAACGGGTCATAAACACTTAGGATAGGTTCCAAATCAGAATGTAGACTTTGTTAAACCATATTATATGAGTTCCAATACTCATTTGGTTTACGAGACCTCATTCTATCCTATCTCCCGATTTAGGTTCGGTGTATTAACATAGTTACCTATATTAGGTGCCGATTGATTTCCGTGATCCTACGAGCTTTATTTGGTCTTACTTTCAAGACTAATAAGAAATCTCAAGTGAGTACATAGTCCCCTCTTTTACCGCTTTCAAATATTTTGGGGTGATACACATGTGCCTACTTGTTACTTTTGTGCTTTTCATAACATGTACTTGCTATGTTCATCTAGTACACATATAGTACATGATTTCCATTATGCTTTGCTATGTATGTTGACTGAGCATGCTAGGACATTGATTTCATAAACACTTTTGTTGCATATGTTTATTCAGCATATGGACACAATTAATTTACATGACATTTCTGCTGCATATGTTTACTCAGCATATAGGCACATTGATTTACATGAACATTTCCCCTATGTATGTTTACTTAACATACTTAGTACATGGTTTTTACATGACATGCTTACATTTGGTATGACATTTGGTATGTTTAATGGGACAAAAATACGTTCATTAACATTGATCACGCCGCTCGGTAGTAAGTAGTGGTACCATAGGACTTGACAAATCCCGTTCCCGGCTTCCTAGGTTTGTTTGGACGTAGGGAATGACAGAATCCGATATACATAGTTGATAAGCCTTTAACTTGTTAAGGGTTTATCCGACAGTCTCACAGCTTGAATGTATGCGCTAAACATGTCACACCCCAAAAACGTCGCAGCGGAATATTAATCGTAGTGGTGACGGAAGTTGGTGCCCATTTATATCTTGTTGAACGATGCATTTAATTGTTGGACATTTCGACTTATTTTAAAACATAAGTTATTAGACATTATATTTTAAAACAATGACACAACCACATAAGTTAAGTTGTCTTGATCCTCGCGGATCTTATTACAAACGTCCCAGAAAGTTTAAAAGTTGTCCAACATTTTCAAATAACCCAACATGCATCATCAAACACAAGATACACCATGATTCCCGAAGCCGAACTCAAGTACCTATAGAACACGTTAAATTGAACAATATTTTGATTGCCTGATCTGGCTATGTTGCCGGTATTTGGCAGTATGCGCGCTGTGCTACGCGGTACACGCTTATAATCGTAAAAATAGGAATTTAAGCGTTTTTATTCATTTTTATCATTCTATAAAAATAAACTAGTCAAATTATTACTGAAATAATTATTACTTGCCTTGACTGGCTGCGTTGACAATATTTTGTCGGTATACGCGCTGCATCGCGCGGTACGCGCTTAAACTCGAGAAATAGAGTTTCTTAGCGTTTTAATTTATTTTTCCTGACGAGTATGATTAAAGTTATTATTCTAATCATAACAGCCTATTTTTAGGATTTTAGCACTGATCGGGTGGTCACCGACGTTCGTTTCGCATTTTAACCGTTACGCGATAAGCGTTTATCTTATCGTTGCCAACATAATTTTTACCAAGGTTTAAATTTACCAACTCATTAAATATCATATATAAACATCATACTCAGTCAAATACAGCCTTTTATCTATTCACAACACGTGTTACAGTTGTACGGTACGGCCTGAAAAGTCGGGTGTCACAAAACACTACTGCATAAATGTTTGTATCCATAAAGCATTAATTTTGCAAAACATAACTTTTGATTTTTAACTATGGTTTATTCAAAGATATTGTTTTGTACATGACATTTGGTTCCACATGACATTTGATTATACATTGACATTATACCTATGGTTTGAGTATATACTTTTTATTCACCATACATGACATTTGGTTATACATTTACATTATGCATATGGTATGAGTAAATACTTTTTTTTTACTTGCCAAACAAGACATTTGATTATACAAGACATGGTTTACACATAACATTGAGACATTATACATTGTTTATACATGACATTGACATTAGTTTAAACATAACAATTGTTGATGGTTTATTAATAAATGATTTAAATAACGAAACGTGTGTAGTATGATAAAAGCATGGTGGATACGCCGCTGGTACTTCCTATATATAAGTGTTTTTATCATATTATATATCGTAGCGTTATCTAAACCACTTCGACAGAAACAAAGACATGATACATTTTTATACAAAGACATGACCTATTGTTTACAAGACACTGTTTTACAAATAACATATTTTATACAAACTCATTTTCACATGGTTATTTAATTAACCCTACATTATTCTTTTGTTATCATCTGAATTTCATAACGATTTTCACATGATTTTATAAAAGAAAAAAATTTACAAGATTCATGACTACTTTTGTTAAACACTTCTTTTAACTTACAAGTCATGAATCCGTTATCAACAAAACCTATGTATCTCACTGGCATTTTTATGCTGACGTACCTATTTTCATATGCGTTTCAGGAGCTAATGCATGATGATGAACATGACACACTTAGGCGGACTTGGGCCTTAGTGACATAAAATGAAGCAAGAACAGTTTAATTTACGTTATATTTCTTTTATTTTCAAGACAATGTAAACTTTAATCCTAATAAAACCAAACTTTAAAAATTCCATGTGTTATGAAACAATAATTCTGTCGCTCCACTCCCCGACGTTTCCACCGCGGCTTGTTGTTTTACGCGGTCGGGGTGTGACATATAGTAGCACAAGGAATTATAGACGCTATGCCATATATTATCAAGATTGTTAAAGAAGCAGAAAATAATAAAACTATAAGCGGAAGTAAACGACAACCTACTGAACCAAGTCACAGCGTGAATAATGGACCACTAATCTAAGTACCTATTCCAAAAAGAAGAAGAACCGTGTCATATGGTTATTCTTACAAAGAATTCTGGTCTTGCAAACCAATAGAATTCTCTGGCAATGAAGGAGCCATTGCAGCTTTACGTTGGATAGAAAAGACAGAAGCAGTCTTAAAAATAAGCAAATGTGTAAATGAAGATAAGATTATGTTTGCTTCTAATGTTTTTAATAATGCATCTCTAGAGTGGTGGAATACCATTCTCCAGTCTAGAGGAAGTGATAAAATTTATAACATGGAATGGACGACTTTAAGGACATAGTCGAAAGGAAATTTTGTCCTCCTCATGAAAAAGAACAAATCGCTAATAAGTTCTTAAATATTAAAATGACTGGAATAGATTGCAAAGGCTACACTACCATATTCTTCGAATATGCTAAAATAGTACCAACCCTAGCCTCACCAGAACTAGTATTAATCTCCCGTTACATCTAGGGATTAATTAGTGAAATCAGACACGTAGTTAAGGCAGCTAGACCACAAACCATAGAAGAAGCAGTAGAATTACCCAATACCTTGACTGATAAATTGGTACGTACGCAAGAAGAGAACCAGAGAAAGATCCTAGCCCAAAGGCTTACCCAAGAATTTCGTTATGGAAAAACCTACCGTGGGAAAAGTACAGGTTCTACTTCTTCACCTTACTGTAAGTAACACAAAAAGAAGCACTCGGGAATATGCTCAATATACTGCAACTTCTACAAAATGTCTAGACACAAGGAAGAAGACTACAGGAAGAAACCCATCAATAAACTATGCTTCAATTAGGAGAAACTGGGCATATCAAATCGAACTGTCCGAAACTAGCTCTAGCAACAAACAACAAAACTACTAAGAATGCCCGAGCATTTGTTCTGACAGCTGAAGATGCCAAGATGATTCCGGATGTGATTGCCGGTACGCTTTTAGTTAATGATATTTTTGCTAAAGTATTATTTGACTCTGGTGCAAACCAAAGTTTTATTAATACTTCTTTCTGCAAACTTCTCAACCAACCATTAACTAAACTTCAATAAGATTGTCTGGTAGAAACGGAAAATGGAGAATCCATTAAGATTACTGTAATCTTGCAGGGAGCAAGAATAGAAATTTTAAACCATAATTTTATTGCTAACCTTTATCCAATGAATCTGGCTGGATTTGATAACGTATTAGGAATGGATTGGTTGGTAGCCAATCATGCCAGCATTCTATGTGATCAAAAGTCAGTGCAAGTAACTTCACCAAAGGGTGAAAAGATCACAATTAAAGGAGATAAGCCAACTAGGTACACAAAATTCATCCCCGTGATGAAAGTAGCAAGCTATGCAAGGAAAGGATCACTAGTGTATATGATTTCCATAATCATTAACACTAAAGGAAAAGAATTAAAAGATATTCCCGTAGTATCTAAATTCTCAGATGTTTTTCCAGAAGAGTTACCTGGATTACCGCCAGATAGAGAGATTAAATTCAGAATTCATTTAATACCAGGGACAGCACCGATTGCCAAGGCACCTTACCGTTTAGCACCAACGGAGATGCAAGAACTGAAGAAACAGTTGGACAAACTTCTGGAAAAAGGTTTCATACAGCCTAGTTCATTGCTATGGGGAGCACCAATCTTGTTTGTCAAGAAGAAGGACGGATCAATGTGTATGTGCATTGATTACCGAGAATTGAACAAGGTTACGATTAAAAATCGGTACCCACTACCGAGAATCGATGATCGGTTCGATCAACTTCAAGGAGCTCGATTCTTTTCTAAGATCGATTTACACTGAAGATATCATCAATTGAAAGTACAGGAAGAGGACATTCCTAAAACTGCTTTCAGAACAAGATATGGTCATTATAAATTTACAGTCATGCCATTTGGATAAATTCATAATTGTCTTTATAGATGATATTCTTATTTCCTCTAAAAGTAAAGAGGATCATGCAGAACATTTGTTTACACTTCTGAATTTGTTGAGAAAAGAAAATCTTTACGCTAAATTTTCAAAATGCTAATTTTGGTTAAAGGAAGTGCAATTCCTTGGACACCTGGTTAATCATGAAGGAATTCATGTAGATCCCACAAAAATCGAGGCAATTATTTAATGAAAGTCCCTGAATCACCAACTGAAGTAAGAAGTTTTCTGGGATTAGCAGGTTATTATAGACGTTTTATTCAAGATTTTTCTAAAATAGCAATTCACTTAACCAAATTGACCTGCAAATCAATTAAGTTTAAATGGGGACCAAAACAGGAAGAAGCTTTTAGGATTTTGAAGCAAAAGTTAACCAACGCACCTATACTCGCGTTACCAAAAGGAACTGAAGACGTGATAGTCTATTGTGACGCTTCTAAGTTAGGTTATGGATGTGTGTTGATGTAACGTCAAAAGGTTATAGCTTATGCCTCTAGACAACTTAAGAATCACGAAGAGAATTATACAACCCATGATCTAGAGTTAGGAGCCATAATTTTTGCCCTTAAGATTTGGAGACACTATCTTTATGGTAGCAAGTTTATTGTCTTCACTGATCATAAGAGTCTAAGATATGTTTTTGGGTAAAAGGAATTAAATATGAGACAGCGATGTTGGATGGAGATTCTTAGTGATTATGATTGTGATATCCAGTATCATGCAGGAAAGGCTAATGTAGTAGCTGATGATTTAAGTCGAAAGTATCATGAAAAGCCAAGACGAGTACGTTCTGTCAAGCTAAATCTACAGATAGATTTAAATGAGAAAATTAGAAAGATACAGGAAACAGTAATCAAGGATGATACTGAAAGATTAAAAGGAATGATTAAGGAATTTGAACTGGGAACATATGGAATTTGGAGATTCCATAAGAAAAGAATCTGCTGTCACACCCTGACTTTTGCGGAAGCGTGATTATGGTGTGACTTTCTTAATATCATTGCATTCAATCATAACATCAACTATATGATAAAAACCAAAGGTTTGTCATCCATTAAATAATTTTAAAACATAACAACATTGCAGACTTCAAATTCAAGTTTTACAAACCGTACAAATTGTTTATGAGTTCATTAAGGACTCATCAAAAGTTATTGAATAACACCAAGGTTTGGATGACGTGTCTCGTCCAGGAATAAGACACATTAACCAAATCAAAGACCATGGATAACAGCTTTATTCTCACACAGCATAAAAACTTCCAACGCCCGCCAGATCCACTTATAAATTCCCTGAAATACATGTAGTTTGAAAAACATTAACAAAAGTTGAGCGAGTTCATGTGTTCGTTTGTGTATGTATAAGCCTTTGAAACATTGTAAGTATGTATATAAGTCCCTGGTATGTAGCAATAAGGAAAAAGAGATCACCACTGGGTTGTAAAGCCAATGGTATGTGTGAAGTGATGCAGGAAGACTCAAACCTAGCAGATTTGGCACCGGGCTTCCGGCTGTAAGACATAGTCACCACATGGTCCACTAAGCGGACTCAGGAGTGGGGCTCGCTACACCCAAATAGATCTATCACTCATGCCCCTCGGTCCTACAACGAGGATTGATGGCCTTAATCGCCCTACCCATTCACATGATCTAGTAGTAAACCCTCCTTAAGCTAATTATACCATGTATAAAATGTCTGTAATAATTGTAACATGTATTTCACCCCCGAAGTATAAAACTGAAAACAGTTAAGAGAAAAGGGGGACATGAACTCACAGTATTGCGTCTTCAGTATCGTAACTCAAGTCCCTTCAAAAAACACGACTACCTACAATGTGCTAATGTCTATTAGACGAACGGGCCGTGCCTTGCCTTTGTATTTACGTTTTTTAGTTACGTTCCTTTTATGTTCCCAATATTATTCCAAGTTATAATTATTTGCTAAAATAATAATTATTTTAACTTCAAATTATATTTAGTTTTGGAATAATTGTTTAAACAATATCTTATATCAATACTTCTCAAGTATTTTGTATTTGTATTCCCTTCCCAAGGATGGGGGTATCTCATACATGTACTTTCGTATTCTTGTCAAGTATTGGCGTCGTATTCCGGCATGTTAATCCAAAAGAATATATATTTTTAAGTCTCACTTAGATATATATATATATATATATATATATATATATATATATATATATATATATATATATATACCGTATTTTTATTCAAGACAAAACATCCCAAGAAAATATATATTTTTCCCAAAAATACTATATTTCTTAATAAACCCAAGTAAATATATTTTTACTTTCCCAAAGATAATACATTTTCTTCTGTCCAAAAATATGATATAACTTGGTAAAAATCATACTTTCATTCTTTCATATCCAAAAGAGTATTTACCAAAATGAGTGTATTTTCCGGAATATTTTGTAAGTTACGTTCTATCGTTCCTTTCCACAATATTATGTGTGCAACTTATATATTTATTCCTTGTGATTTTTGGTAATATTTCGGATAGTAAATTCCATGGTACTTCGCTAGGTTATATTATTTTACCCTAAAATAATATAACTATTTCTCAAACAATCACACATAATGTGTCTTCTAAATATATATTCTCCAAATACATATTTAGTCATTTTTATTTACAAAAACCAACCCCCAATACTTGTATACTTGTAACAAAATCTATGGCAACGTTTGTATTAAAAACCATAGTTAAAACTCGCTTGTAAATACTTGTTTAGAAAATATTTTTCTAAGTGTTTGTATTTTTAGAAAATTTTGCCATAGTTTCCCCTAAAAATGGAGGTGTCCATGCTATTAAAGCATATCATTTTCTTTTCAAAAATCATCCCAACAATCAATAATCAAACTACACTTCCCAAGTGCAAAAATTGTACAATATATATAACAACATGAACTTGAGCTTTCACAAAAACTCGTAGTAACTTGGTAACATGTTTAGTAGACTTAGTTACCCCCTTAAAGTGTGTTTATTTCTTAATAAACTTCCTTCTTGAAAACTTTAGATGTTTACAACTTGTAAACATATTCCACAAAAATTATTCTTTTGAACTCTACTTATAAATAAAGTGTTCTTACACTTATTTTTTCACCAAAAACAATGTATATTTATGTAAGAATCAGGTTCTACTAAAAATCATATTTTGAACTTGATTTTCTTGGAAAATTATTCATAAATCTTAGATTCACAAAATTACTAGCTCACTTTATCTACTATTTTTCAAGAAATAATTTTATTTTCAAGTTCATGTTCATAAGTGAGGATGATCTTCTTGGCTTAGCACATAATCATCCTCTAACTTTCTAGATCATGTGTTTAATCACAATCTAGCAAGCTCCTTATGATGATCAACATCATAATTTCAAGTAAATAACAATCAAGTGTCATGCATGTACTTAACAACATTATTTTAACAAGATTTCATCATCTTTAAGTTTCATGTTCATGATTCTTGTTTAAGTCTTTTAGTGTTCTTGTGATTCATAACAATGTACATCTTTTCAACCAACCAAATAAGAAATAAGAACTAGTAACAAGAAGCTTACAACTAGCTCAAAGGCTAGGGAAGATCATTAGAAAAAGATGATGTAAAATGGATGATAAAAGCAATGGATGAAGGTCCTTCAAGTTCTTCAAACACCAAGCTCCATGTATCACCTTCTAGTATTTTGAAATGGGTTTGAAATGGAATGAGTGATGGATGAATATGGTGGTTGTATGGTGGTGGTGGTGGCGGCACAAACAAGGGCCGAGAGGGAGAGAGAGAGTCTAAGGGAGTGTAGTGAACTTGTGAAGGAAAGAAATGAAATGATGAAGATCTAGTGAACCATACTTATAATCCTTCCACTCAATATTATGACCAAGATATCAAACAATATCAAATAAGATTGTGTGAAGATTTAGAAAAATCTTGAGTGGGGTCTCCTCCTTTCAACCGTAAATCCAGGGGGGGTATGTGTAACTTTGTTGGTAAGTAGGTAACTTATAGTATCCAAGTAAAATCTAAGCAAATCTAGGAAATCCAAGCAATATCTTATAAAATCAAATAAAATCAAGAAAGGATTTAGTAGAGATTTTGAAATCTTGGAGTGAGGCCACCTCCTTGGTGCCGTGAATATGGAGGGGGAGGGGGTCCATGTGTAAATTTTTATGGTAAGTGAATAATAGTTGGAGGTTAAGTGAAAAGTCTAGTGTTTTAAGTGTATGACACATTATATAGTGTGTTAGGGTCTTCGGGGACCATAACTTATTCAAAAATAATAAAACAATGTTTCTGGCAAAATTTTGGTGTTCCGGGTAATGTCCGGTTGTTCGGTTAGATACCGGTTCGTTAAAGTGCTAAGTTATACCGTATAGTGTCTTTTATGTAATTTTTGTGACACATTTAATTCCCAACACTTAGGAAAGCATACAGGACCATTTAGTCAACTTTCTGCATAATACCAGTATGTTAAAGTGCTGAATTTTGCTAAAATATGCAGAATTCTGCACTTGTAGTGCGTTTTAGGTACTTCCCGACACTTAAACTATCACCTAGTGACGCAGTTCTATGGTCCTTACTTCCCTACACTCCATACTAGTGTAGTACCTTGTCTCTGGCCCATACTGGGTCTTTAAACACTGTCTGTCTATATACTGAACATCATCAGCATTTTCTGAGTTATCCGTTCACTGTGCTAACCGTGCTTTATGCATCGTTTATGTCACTAAAGTCTGTATGTGATAAATGGTGTGACAGTATGAAATGTGATTCACATGTATGTATGATACAGAAATCAGAAAACAATTTAAGTCATCAGTTGTAATTAAGCACAGTCATTAAGCATAAATCAATATTAATTAATTGTACGGATGCATGCAAATTTGACGGTTGTCACATTTTCCCCCTGTTACAAAAATTCCGTCCTCGAAATTTGTACTACCTTAACTCCTTAGGGTCTCATTATGCGTGTATGTATATGAATAATACCGAGGTAGATAATCACCAAATCGAATCAAACCTTATTCACATTAGGTGAGTCCAAGAATATATAACAACACGAGTCCAATGGTTAAAAGGTATGTGCTTTTAGCATTTGGTGTCAAAGGTACAAGACGTATTGACATATAGTCTAGTGTAATCCAGTTAACAAGGGTTCCACAAAAAGGAGTTTTGACAAATAGGATTCTCAAACGACCGGTCACAGTATGCAAACTTTCACAACCATAGCATCCGCTATATGAACTTAAAATCAACAACTTGGAGATGAAAATGACCTGTCAACTTTTGAATAAATAAATGGTAAGGATTAGTGGGTTGACATTCTTGAATTGCAAAAATACACCGAATGAGGTACAAGCGAACCTGGTGTATCATTGTCTTAATTCGTAGTTGCATCAGAAATGTTTAAATGACAAGTCGACAAAAGTATATGTAGTTTTTTTGTGAAACAGTTGACCATGATTAGCACAAGCTAATGACACCACAAGGTGTCCTAATGACGAGATTCAATAATAGTGGTGACTGAACAAGTTCACCATGCCTGGAATCAACTGAAAGTGTACTGAGACAATCTGAAGATTTGATTTACACAATGTCATAAAGTTTTCAGTTAAATACGGAACATCAACGGGCCACTGTTTTTGATCGAAGGTGAACAAGTATTAAGTACCGCTAGGTATTCGATCGACAATGAAAGAATTGTTAGGAGGTACATGGTGCTTATGAAATGAATCTATGTACCATTGCCTTAACACACAACTTGTGTTGGGACTGCTTTAATCGTGATAAACAAGACGGATTTAGAGCAAATTAGTAAATAAGTAATTAAATCCGTGTATGAAGTAAGTAACCAAATTAGCGCAAGCTTCAATTTCGTGAAAGTATCACCGTAAGGTATCGAAATCAACAAATGATTTAGTGAAGTTGTAGACCAATCCAGTCCACTATGACTCGAAACAAAAGAACCTTTGCAAGAATATTTGAATATGATGCTCTCAATACATCATATAGCGTCTCAAAACGAACATGCGAAATGGATAAGTTCAAGCAATTGAACTTGATTTCAGCGTAACTTGACAATAACGTATGTATTAACAAAGGAATCCCGGCATGGTTGCAAAGATAAACCATGAATGTAACTTGAAATAAAAGAAGTTTCGAGAAAGTGTGTTGACTTGATAACAAAAGAGCCAACAATTACAATAATGTAGGTCATTCGAATCACAAACCAGTGATTAGATTTAGCAACATAATATTCGAACTTCAATGAAGTGTTTGAAATGAAACCGCATGCATAACAAATAGTGTACGCGTAACATATGAGTTTTCAAGTAATGAAACAATGAGTATGAAGTAATGACCAAGTATCGATGCAAAGGTGTGTTCGCTCTCAGCGAAGAAAATTGATGTGATGCAACTACCATTCAGGGGAGTAGAGATGCAAACATCTACTTGCTAGAAGCAAAAGTGAATATTTCAACAAAAGAAATTGAAATACTTTCTGTTTTGTTTACTGAAATGGCATATATGTCAGGTTAATTGTGTTTGATTGAGTTAACAGATATGGTTTCTAAGTAACAACCTTTACGAGTTTGGACCTGGGTTCCCAGGGTCCTAAGTATATGTTTTCTAGATCCTCAAGGTTTCGTATTATGTGTAAATATGTTTTGTGCATTGTATAGGAAACACCATTTTTGTGTATGTTTAAAAAAAAACAAATTATTGTCCCACAATTTCCCTTTGTATACTTTCTTCCGGAATTCACAGCTAATGACACTCGATCATCGATCAGTCGTGTAATAGTAGTTGGATCCTCACAGTTAGTTAAATAATTCGTTAATCCTTAGCAATAGTCACCGACTCTCGTGGGTTAGCTCGTTCGGCTCCTGGTAGTTGATGCTCTTTTGAAAATCATCGTCCTTCCTCTTGACGAGCAAAATTGGGGTTACCCAGAAGGGAATCTTGGTCTATTATCTTCCTTCTCTATCAACTTCTGAGGTTACACTAGCAATCCTTGCATCTTTTAAGGTGTAAGTCGCTAAGGTGCATTAACTACAGGCGTGGCGCCTGGAATCAAATCGATGCGAAATTCAACTTGTCGTCGAGGAGATAATTCTGGTAAGTCTTCGGGGAAGACTTCAGGATATTTCCTTATCACAGGGGTATCTTCGAGTTTTGGTTCTTCGGCTCCCTTGTTCATGACATAAGCTAAGAATACAACACATCCTATTCACAACATTTTTCGTGCTTTCAAGCAATTGGTAACTTGTAGAGGCGTATCCTGCTTCATGAGTCACGATCGTTCCCTCATTCTCCGTCGGGATGCGGATATCAAGCTCCGCTCGATTGCTTGGCAACTAATCCCTCCCAATTACCTCACCGAAGCTTCCCAACTCAACTGCAGTAGATCAAACATAAACTTACGCTCTCAGGGTTCTATCTTGCCATTTCTAGTTACTGCGTTGGCTTCCACTAGCTTCCCCTTAGCTAGTTCCATCGAGTGCGGGTTATCTACTTACTTGCTACTAAACCAAGTATACTTTCAAACTCTAGAAATGCAAAGCGTAAAATTTGCAACAGTATCTGGCAGCACAGATGCATAACGTTGAGTAATATGGGACGTGCCGATATCCATGCTTGAATTCCTGGCGTGTCTCCCTAGCTCCGGTGTTGAGCTTTCATTCTTGTGCTTGATCGTTTTTAGGGCAATATTTTCTGAAATGCTTTTTGCTTCCACAGTTAAAACAACCTTGAGCACGTTTCTGTCTGTCGCTCGTTCTGCCTTGATAATTGTTGCTTCCTCCGTGATTCTTACTACCATCTTGGCCTCCAATACTACGTTCGGTATCTTGCCTACAAGTTTCTTTAGGATGCCCCCTCTTGCCACTGTTATCACATTTACCATATTTACATCGTCCGACATGATAACGTAAACAATTGTCGCACTTAGGTAGGATACCCTTGTAGTCTTTTCCCTTTTTGGCCTCCTTCTTGTTACTCGCCCGAGTAAGCTTTTTGAAATTTGCGAGCTTTCTCTTGTTATCTCCAGATGACTCTACAGGAGTCTCCTCTTTCTCTTCCATAATGGAAAATTTTCCAAGTCTAACCGCTTCTTCAGTGAGTGCCACGCTTATGTCGATAGCCTCGGTGATCGTTGAAGGTTTAGATGTGGTTACCAGACTTAGAATCTGAGGTGCCAATCCCCCAATGAAACGTTCGACTCTCTTAAACTCTGGTCCCACCAGGAGCGTAGCAACTTGTGATAAATCGTTAAATCTCTGCACATATTCAGCTATCTTTGGTCCCTCCATTTTCAAGTTCCACAGTTCAGTCTCCAACTTCTGGACTTCTTCCCTGGAGCAATATCTTTTACGATCAGTTCCTTTAGTTCATCCCATGTTAAAGCATACGCAACAGTCTCGCCCATTATCTGAACCTGAAGATTCCACCATGACAGAGCCCCATCTAAAAATAGTCCAGCTATGTACGTAACCTGATGTTCGGGGGCGCATTTACTTAATCGCAAAACATAATCCGTCTTTTCAACCCAACACATAAAAGCTAAGGCACCCCCAGTGCCATCGAATTCTCGAGGTTTGTGGTTCAAAAATTGCTTGTAGGTGCAGCCGTTGGGTGGGTTATTTCCTGAGGTACCTCCGCTGCGCTCGGGGCGAAGGTCCTCGAGGTGTGCAATGGCCTGTGAGATGCGCTCTTGTAGTTCTGCCGCTGTTGTTGGCGGAGGGTTGTTGGTATTGACGTTCCCTTGTATCGACATCTTCTAAGAAGAAGATTGGTTAGGCCAGGTCTTACTTGTTCAGGAAGTGCATATAGTTGTTTTAGGGGTCATATTACACACATATTATCATATCAACCAATTTAGCAATAGCATAATCATAGCATAACCAAGTAATTTAGAAATTTCGTTTAATGAGAGCATAGCAAGCGAGCACGTAGCATTATAATTATAGCACACACATATAGATCAACAACATGCTTAATGAAGACATAGCGACTGAGCCTTCATTGATTATTGGACAAAAAGTATCGTCGCATGTTTAATGATGATTGGACCCTCATTATTCTCCAGCCATAATTGCATTGTCTTACAAAGTGCATGGTTGCAGAAATCGGCCTAGGCGGCCGATTAATCGGCGCCTAGGCGCTAGGCGGTCATCTACTGCCTAATTTTGAGCTAGGCGGTCAATTAATCGGTCACGGTCAAAAATCGGTCAAAATCGGTCCTAGGCGGTCAAAAATCAGATTAATCGGACATTATTAGTCGCTCAAAATCTATCAAAATCGGTCCTAGGCGGTCAAAATTTGTCAAAATCGGTCAAAATCGAACCATACTATCTGAAACTTGAAGTATTTATGTGAATTTTGAAGTATTATTTTTATATTATTGGGTATATATATATAATTTTGAAAAAATACATATAAAAATCCCATTCCGATTAATCCCGATTAATCCCTAGGCTGTACCACACAGCCCGACTAGCGCCTAGCACCTTCTACAACATTGACAAAGTGTATCGCATCAAAAGGGACACAGGGTCACCCTACCCTTGTCCAACAAGTATATCAGTGTATCAAAATTACGTAGTCAGAAGTGGTCTTTAAAAGACTCCACCATCTCGGCTTATCATTAGTGTCTTTACCAAAAAGTAATGCAATCCGCATATTCCAGAAACCAACTATACTGTTATTGAGGTGGAGGAGAGAAGAAAAGTAAACTGCTAACATACGTGAACTCCTCCTCGAGCTTGTATATACGTCAAAGTAATTAACTGATCTGCCGCTTGACAGTAAAGAACGAGCATCAAAACCTGGGAAAGGCGTAATAGTAGCAGGTGAGAGCACAAAAGGAATCTTTGATAAATGTGGAGGATCAAAGTATACTGGCAATAGACAGGGTGGAGGACGTGGTGTCAGCTCAAGCTCCAATATTCTGCGACTTATAATCTCATATTGTAGCTGTTGTTACAGGAGTACTCATCCCGTGTGTAGCCTCCATATTGTGAGGGATGGTAAGGGTCTAAAATCAGCATAGTGTATTATAGGAACCATCGTACTGGCTCGTCCAGCGATGTAGAGGTGAATGTGGCAAACGGTGCGGCCTGTGAGGTCGTAGCAATTGCTGCTGTAGTAAAAGGGATTGTTACGCGGGTGCTGACCTGGAGTACCTTCCCGGGGTGCGGGTATGTCTTGAAAGAAAGCGATAGGCATGTTGGCGCAATGAACGTCGGTCTCCATAGGAGCAACATCAGCGGGTGAAGGTGCAGGAATAAACGTCTCAACCAATAAGGAGATCATTGGTGCAGGTACTGGGTCAGGTATAAGGGGTGCAATGTTTGATAAGCCAAAAGAAATAAGGTCATGATCAAGTAAGGGTGCAGGATCAGCAGGTGCAACATCAAGCTGACCCAAAAGGAACTGGAGCTGTCTCAGGAGCAGATTCTGGGTCGTGTAAGGATATGTGACCTCAAGCGGTGTTAGTGCAGCAGTCATGGCGGCGACGTCGTCCGAGTTAGTAGCAAAAAGCAGTGACCTGGCCGTCTATAGAGCTGAAATTGTCACAGACTCAAAGGAGTCTGAGATCGAGTGTATACTTAGAATCAGAGGATAGTTTGTTAACAGGGGTCTCAAGAAGTAAAATTGGTAACAACGTTCTCGTCTGACTTTCTATCATCATGGGCGTCATCAGGAGGACCGTCAATAAATATGTCAACGTCATCATCAACTATTCATCGAGTAGCAAATCCTTCGGAAGGAATGTCCACAGGAGGCGCATTGTCGAGGATCGGAGCCATGGTGCGCTCACCATCTGGATGACCAGTGATGAAGTGGTCATGGACTGAAACAAGAGTGACAAGAGGATTCTTTCCAGAGAAGCCATCAGCAAGGGTAAATCATTACCAAAATCTGGTAGCACGGACTGTTGAAAGTCGTCCTCGTCCTTGGTCAGCATATCAGGATCACTCTCAGTGTCTGACGTAAATATCTCCGGTGCAGGTGCAGTCTCATTATCTGTGGCGGCGGCCATAGGGTCATCAATGTCTGACAACCCGCTTTCTAATCAAGGTGACACGTGTGTCGGTACATGGTAGTCATAGTATGTATATCCATAGTAATCACTATAAGTTAGCGCATGAAAATAAAAGTACTTTATTATGCAGTCATGTATTCACATTATTCTTCATGAAACTTTCTATCATTCCTAGTCTCCCAGACTAACCCACCTAGTCTCTTAGACTAACCAACCAGTCTCCCAGACTAAACACCCAGTCTCTAAGACTAAAACACCCAGTCTCTAAGACTAAAACACCCAGTCTCTCAGACTAAAACACCCAGTCTCTAAGACTAAACTTTCCCAGTCTGAACCTTCCTAGCCTCTAAAACTGAACCTCCCCAGCCTCTAAGACTAAACTTCCCCAGCCTCTATGACTGAACCTCCCCAGCCTCGAAGACTGAACCTCCCCAGCCTCTAAGACTGAACCTGCCTCAGCCTCTAAGACTGAACCTCTCTCAGTCTCTAAGACTGAACCTCCCCAGCCTCTAAGACTGAACCTCCCTTAGTCTCTAAGACTGAACCTCCCTCAGTCTCTAAGACTGAACCTCCCTGGTCTCTAAGACTGAACTCCCTCAGTCTCTAAGACTGAACTCCCTCAGTCTCTAAGACTGAACCTCCCTCAGCCTCTAAGACTGAACCTCCCCAGCCTCTAAGACTGAACCTCCTTCAGCCTCTAAGACTGAACCTCCCTGGTTTCTAAGACTCAATTCCCACAGTCTCTAATACCGAACTCCCTCAGTCTCTAAGACTGAACTCCGTCAGTCTCTAAGACTGAACTATAAACGTAGCCCTTTGGAATGTGTTATTGTGCCTTTTGTTTGTAAAAATGTTTGTTCCCTGGATCTGGACGTTTTGTGTATGCAATGAAAACATGTTCGTAAAAACTTTTTCGTGAGAGCCCTAATGATCATAGTCTAGATCCAAGAAGAATCCTAGTTCGCTACGATCGAGGCTCTGATACCAAGCTGTCACACCCTGACTTTTGTGGAAGCGTGATTATTGTGTGACTTTCTTAATATCATTGCATTCAATCATAACATCAACTATATGATAAAAACCAAAGGTTTGTCATCCATTAAATAAGTTTAAAACATAACAACATTGCAGACTTCAAATTCAAGTTTTACAAACCGTACAAATTGTTTATGAGTTCATTAAGGACTCGTCAAAAGTTATTGAATAACACCAAGGTTTGGATGACGTGTCTCGTCCAGGAATAAGACACATTAACCAAATCAAAGACCATGGATGTCAGCTTTATTCTTACGCAGCATAAAAACTTCCAACGACCGCCAGATCCACTTATAAATTCCCTGAAATACATGTAGTTTGAAAAACATCAACAAAAGTTGAGCGAGTTCATGTGTTCGTTTGTGTATGTATAAGCCTTTGAATCATTGTAAGTATGTATGTAAGTCCCTGGTATGTAGCAATAAGGAAAAATCGATCACCACTGGGTTGCAAAGCCAATGGTATGTGTGAAGTGATGCAGGAAGACTCAAACCTAGCAGATTTCGCACCGGGCTTCCGGCTGTAAGACATAGTCACCACATGGTCCACTCAGCGGACTCAGGAGTGGGGCTCGCTACACCCAAATAGATCTATCACTCATGCCCCTCGGTCCTACAATGAGGATTGATGGCCTTAATCGCCCTACCCATTCACATGATCTAGTAGTAAACCCACCTTAAGCTAATCTTACCATGTATAAAATGTCTATAATAATTGTAACATGTCTTTCACCCCCGAAGTATAAAACTGAAAACAGTTAAGAGAAAAGGGGGACATGAACTCACAGTATTGCGTCTTCAGTATCGTAACTCAAGTCCCTTCAGCAAACACGACTACCTACAATGTGCTAATGTCTATTAGACGAACGGGCCATGCCTTGCCTTTGTATTTATGTTTTTGAGTTACGTTCCTTTTATGTTCTCAATATTATTCCAATTTATAATTATTTGCTAAAATAATAATTATTTTAACTTTAAATTATATTTAGTTTTGGAATAATTGTTTAAACAATATCTTATATCAATACTTCTCAAGTATTTTGTATTTGTATTCCCTTCCCAAGGATGGGGGTATCTCATACATGTACTTTCGTATTCTTGTCAAGTATTGGCGTCGTATTCCGGCGTGTTAATCCAAAAGAATATATATTTTTGAGTCTCACTTGGATATATATATATATATATATATATATATATATAAACCTTATTTTTATTCAAGACAAAACAACCCAAGAAAATATATATTTTTCCCAAAAATACTATATTTCTTAATAAACCCAAGTAAATATATTTTTACTTTCCCAAAGATAATACATTTTCTCCTGTCCAAAAATATGATATAACTTGGTAAAAATCATACTTTCATTCTTTCATATCCAAAATAGTATTTACCAAAATGAGTGTATTTTCTGGAATATTTTGTAAGTTACGTTCTATCGTTCGGTTCCACAATATTATGTGTACAACTTATATATTTATTCCTTGTGATTTTTGGTAATATTTCGGATAGTAAATTCCATGGTACTTCGCTTGGTTAGATTATTTTACCCTAAAATAATATAACTGTTTCTCAAACAATCACACACAATGTGTCTTCTAAATATATATTCTCCAAATACATATTTAGTCATTTTTATTTACAAAAACCAACCTCCAATACTTGTATATTTGTAACAAAATCTATGGCAACGTTTGTATTAAAAACCATAGTTAAAACTCACTTGTAAATACTTGTTTAGCAAATATTTTTCTAAATGTTTGTATTTTTAGAAAATTTTTCCATAGTTTCCCCTAAAATTGGAGGTGTCCATGCTATTAAAACATATCATTTTCTTTTCAAAAATCATCCCAACAATCAATAATCAAACTACACTTCCCAAGTGCAAAAATTGTACAATATATATAACAACATGAACATGAGCTTTCACAAAAACTCGTAGTAACATGGTAACATGTTTAGTAGACTTAGTTACCCCCTTTAAGTGTGTTTATTTCTTAATAAACTTCCTTTATGAAAATTTTAGATGTTTACAACTTGTAAACATATTCCACAAAAATTATTCTTTTGAACTCTACTTGTAAATAAAGTGTTCTTACACTTATTTTATCACCAAAAACAATGTATATTTATGTAAGAATCAAGTTCTACTAAAAATCATATTTTGAACTTGATTTTCTTGGAAAATTATTCATAAATCTTAGATTCACAAAATTACTAGCTCACTTTATCAACTATTTTTCAAGAAATAATTTTATTTTCAAGTTCATGTTCATAAGTGAGGATGATCTTCTTGGGTTAACACATAATCATCCTCTAACTTGCTAGATCATGTGTTTAATCACAATCTAGCAAGCTCCTTATGATGATCAACATCATAATTTCAAGGAAATAACAATCAAGTGTCATGCATGTACTTAACAACATTATTTTAACAAGATTTCATCATCTTTAAGTTTCATGTTCATGATTCTTGTTTAAGTCTTTTAGTGTTCTTGTGATTCATAACAATGTACATCTTTTCAACCAACCGAATAAGAAATAAGAACTAGTAACAAGAAGCTTACAACTAGCTCAAAGGCTAGGGAAGATCATTTGAAAAAGATGATGAAAAATGGATGATAAAAGCAATGGATGAAGGTCCTTCGAGTTCTTCAAACACCAAGCTCCATGTATCACCTTCTAGTATTTTGAAATGGGTTAGAAATGGAATGAGTGATGGATGAATATGGTGGTTGTATGGTGGTGGTGGTGGCGGCACAAACAAGGGCCGAGAGGGAGAGAGAGAGAGTCTGAGAGAGTGTAGTGAACTTGTGAAGGAAAGAAATGAAATGATGAAGATCTAGTGAACCATACTTATAATCCTTCCACTCAATATTATGACCAAGATATCAAGCAATATCAAATAAGATTGTGTGAAGATTTAGAAAAATCTTGAGTGGGGTCACCTCCTTTCAACCGTAAATCCAGGGGGGTATGTGTAACTTTGTTGGTAAGTAGGTAACTTATAGTATCCAAGTAAAATCTAAGCAAATCTAGGAAATCCAAGCAATATCTTATAAAATCAAATAAAATCAAGAAAGGATTTAGTAGAGATTTTGAAATCTTGGAGTGGGGCCACCTCCTTGGTGCTATGAATATGGAGGGGGAGGGGGTCCATGTGTAAATTTTTATGGTAAGTGAATAATAGTTGGAGGTTAAGTGAAAAGTCTAGTGTTTTAAGTGTATGACACATTATATAGTGTGTTAGGGTGTTCGGGGACCATAACTAGTTCAAAAATAATAAAACAATGTTTCTGGCAAAATTTTGGTGTTCTGGGTAATGTCCGGTTGTTCGGTTAGATACCGGTTCGTTAAAGTGTTAAGTTATAATGTATAGTGTCTTTTATGTTACTTTTTGTGACACATTTAATTCCCAACACTTAGGAAAGCATACAGGACCATTTAGTCAATTTTCTGCATAATACCATTTATGTTGAAATGCTGAATTTTGCTTAAATATGCTGAATTCTGCACTTGTAGTGGGTTTTAGGCACTTCCCGACACTTAAACTATCACCTAGTGACGCAGTTCTATGGTCCTTACTTCCCTACACTCCATACTAGTGTAGTACCTTGTCTCTGGCCCATACTGGGTCTTTAAACATTGCCTGTCTATATACTGAACATCGTCAGCATTTTCTGAGTTATCCGCACACTGTGCTAACCGTGCTTTGTGCATCGTTTATGTCACTAAAGTCTGTATGTGATAAATGGTGTGACAGTATGAAATGTGATGCACATGAATGTATGATACAGAAATCAGAAAACAGTTTAAGTCATCATTTGTAATTAAGCACAATCATTAAGCATAAATCAATATTAATTAATTGTACAGATGCATGCAAATTTGACGGTTGTCACATCTGGATACCCAAACAAGGAAACCTAAGCCACCAAATATTAGAAGAATCTCATAAGTCTAAGTATACGATACATCCTGGTAATGACAAAATGTATCAAGACTTAAGAAAGAATTTATGGTGGATAGGAATGAAAAAGGATATAGCAACCTATGTTGCTAAGTGTCTAACATATTCACAGGTTAAAGCTGAACATCAGAAACCCTCAGGTTTATTGCAGCAACTAGAAATGCCAATATGGAAATGGGAATTGATAACAATGGACTTTGTTACTAAATTACTGAAGGGGTAAGGTCCCAAAAACCTCATAAAAAGGATTTGAGACCATACCACAAACCAACCTTTTAACCTTTTGACCTTGCGCGGCCGCGCATCGGTCTCACAAGAGGAAGAAGAAATCAGCAATCTATAATCGCGCGCCCAAAGGAAAACATAAATCCTTGCGCCTTCTCCCATTTACAAAGGATTAAAATCCTTTGTTCAATACTTCCGCCTAAATATCCAGACTTGGATATCCTTTTACCCAGACTTGGGATTTATTCGTCTGTGTCCACACAGCAAGGTGTCACACCAGATTATAGCAGTAATCTTTTAGAAAGAAATACAATCGTGCACCACCCAGACGGTTATAACCGTCTGGACACGTGTCATCACCACAGACAACCATGGAATCACAACGAAGGCATGCAATTGGAGAGTAATCTCCAATTAATCACTTTCCACGTGGCGATTCCCCAGCCATAGATCAAACCACGATCCGTGTGCATTCACATCGGATCGAGGCTAATTGACGACAGATCAAAGAACTCAAACGGGAGAAAAAGTAACCGTTACGGCGTTAGCATTTTCCGTTATCTTTTCAATAACAGGTTTTCCCTCCCAAAACTCTCGGTTATAAATAAGAGAACTGTTCAGGTATGAACTCAGTACACACTCACTTCTCCAATACTTATCTTCTCCATTACCAATACTGATTCCCACGCCGGAGTCGGGTCAAGGAGAGAACCCTCCTCTCCCCTTGACGAGGCTAACGGTGTTCTTTTTTGCAGAACCATCGGAGAAGAAATTCCATTGCAACTGAATCAACCGAGAGAGAGCTAACCCTTTTATGCGGATTCAAACCCCCTAACTATCTCGGTTCCGACCATTTAGTTAGTGTTTCTTCATTGGCGCCCACCGTTTTCTCAGTTTTTCTAGTTTCTATCTCGTTTCGGTTCAGTTCATTCCCTTTTCTGTTTTTTACACATGGCAGAAAATTCGTCATCTCACCGACAACCTGGTCCTCGACCAAACGTCGGAAACAATTTACCAGTAGAAGGGATCGTAGAAGAGGCCTCAGACGATAATGAGGTTCAATCCAATCGAGCAAATGATCCTGTTACTCCAGGGATGTTACCAGCAAACCCTGCACAATCAATCTTACCACCAGGAGAAACTCCGATATCATGGTATGTCCGGTCACAAGGGGCATTAAACGCAGTATACACGCAATTGTGTGCTCAAACTGCTCCTGTGACTCAATCCCGGAGGCCGGGATCAAGAGCTCATGCCTCTCAGCGAGAAGAATCAACTTATGATAATACAGGCAGTTATCAGAGACAACACCATGGTGAACCACACCCTCGTCAAAGACAATCGGTTCATGATAGGTTGGGTTCCCAACGAGACGCTCACACCGATGAATCCGATCGAACATATCGTTTGAGTGAAAAGACCAGCGTATTCAACCGACTGCAGCCAAACTATAACAAATACAGGCCTCGGGCGATCTATAATCCTGAAGCAGAGCATAACTATGACTTAGTCTATCGCCCTGATGAAGCGGCAGAAAACTCGAAGTTCATACTAGATATAGCTCTGGCTCCATTGGAGAGGGCCAAATTACCATCTAACGTTGAAAAATTCAACGGGTTAACTGACCCCGATGATCATCTAAGAGTATTCACCAGCGTAGGGTTGGTTGGCGGTTGGACTCTTCCGCTATGGTGTCATTTGTTTGTGCAAACACTAACCGGCCCAGCGCGAATCTGGTTTGATAACCTACCAACAGGACAGATCGAGTCGTGGAAGGATCTGCGGAGAAAGTTTTTAACACACTTCAGCCAACAAAGGCGGTCAAAACGTGATACATCCGACGTCATGAACATCTGGCGCCGCGATGATGAGAATCTGGAAGATTTTATTACCAGATACAATAAAGAAGTGTTAGAGATTGGAGGTGTTAACGAACAGCTAATCCGTGCTCAGTTTAAGTACGCAGTTAGATGTGACGACATGGTCAAGGTATTATCGGGAACAGAGGGCCTCCCCACGAGTTGGGAAAAGATAATGGCGGCGGCCAAGGTTTATGCGCAGACCGAGAAAAACCTTACTACAAACAAGCCACCACCACCACACAACAGGCCTGCAGACTTAAGCGTAACTGGTGACAAAAGGTACAAAAAGTCATGGCGCGAGGCATCAGGAAGTCGATCCTCGGAAGATGCTCGCACAACAGCTAACAAGTTCTCTACACAAAGAGAGAACAAGCACGAAAATAGGGAGAGGCAGTGGACTCCCCTAACGAAAACCCCGGCGGAGGTGCTAAGTACTGAGGATCACCAATTCAAACCTCCGATTCCGATGAAGAGTAAACGTGGTCAAGACCCAACGCAGTACTGCGAATATCATAAGGATAACGGGCACACCATGAACAACTACATATCTCTACGCACGGAAATAGAGAAGGCCCTCAAAAATGGAGAACTTACGCATTTGCTCCAGAATATGCGCAAGGAGATTAAGCAGATTACCCGGGGAGAAGAAAGCTCAAGCAAACGGGCTAAAACTTAAAAGACTCTATAAGTTTTCCGCAGAAAAAACATGACCTATCAAAAGCGGTGAAATTATCAAGGAGTAAGTTAAGTTCCATTTAATTATCCGAAAAACTTTGTAATGCCTCTGAGCACTATCCATGAACAAAATTACAAAGTTTCTATTATTTTTGTGTTTACAAAGTGCATGCAATTTCTTTTAGTAAGAGCAAAAACATTATGGTAGTATAACACAAAGCTCCATGCGCGCTCAGTGATCACGTCACAAACGGCCATAAACTCACACATGGGCTTCATACCAACTTTATTCGCCTTACTCAAAACAAAAGTAATTGTACTCATGCAAAATATTGTAAAGACAGTCAAACAAAACAAATAGAAACATACTATTTTGGCGTACAAATACGTCCTAAAAGAGTTTAGACACAGCAGTGTTTAAAATTCTTGCGCAACAGCGCACCGTCAGAACAAGGATCAACATCCTACAAATTGTTCAATACAATTTCATCCTACTCTAAATCTTCACCCCCATCCGGAAAGATTTCTTTAAGTTGCGCAACATGATCATCCGATTGCAGCGCCACATTTATCAACTCCATCACTGGAAGTTGCAAGTTATTAAACTCTGTCTTCATAGAAGCAAGCGCGCTGGCAGTATTAACACCAAAGGTAGCAGACTTGCTATCATCCCAGTTAACCTTTAAAGCGCTATTCACATGTTGAGAGCATTCCGCATACCCTTGCGCATAACCATCTCGTCGTGCAGCAACCATCAAATTAGCAACAGTTTTATCCAGTTCCTCAGAGTTTAATACAGATTCAGCAACCTATAACATCAAAGTAAAGATAAGATCAAAACAAGAAAAGCACATACATGGACAGAGAAGAAAAAAGGTACTTACACAAGCAATCCCGCGATCTTTTAACCAGGCCATATCATTCTTCAAAGGTTCGAGCTCGCTTTCCGCTGAAACCCGCGCCATTTCTGAATTCTCCAGTTTCTCTTCAACCTCAGTCAAACGGCGGGAGGTTTCAGTATTTTCAGAGTGCGCAAGCTCCAGATCCTTCTTCAATTGTTCCTGGTCAGAAACCAAAGCGGTAAGTTCCTCTAATTCTTTATCTCTAACGGCAAGAGTGGCTAAAGCTTGTACCTCCCGTTGCTCACTTCGTTCCCGATGAGAACGCGCTTCCTCCAGCATAGCTTCCATGTCAGCTTTTTCTTTCTTCAATCTTTCTACCTCCACATCTTGATTCTTCAGATTTTCAACTTCAGCCTTGAGGTTATTTATGATATTACGGAGGTTTGCCTTCTCGGCATTATCTTTCTCACAAATTCTCCTCCAATTTTTGCGCTCCTCAGATAAAAGCGCAGCTTCAGCTTTTCTTTTCCAACCAGAAACTGACCATTCCTCAGTCTTGCGCTCAGCTTCAAACTTAGCTTGCTCAGCTTCTAATTTAGCCTTCAACTGAGCCACATGTTTTTCATATTTGGCAAACTTCCTTTGTGATGCTACAAAAGATACCCGCTCTTTTTGCATGCTATACCACTCACGCACTATACGGTGAGTAGTAGAAACATGAGAAGCAGTTTCTGAAAGATAAGACTGATAGGTCTGTTCATAAGGCTGGTTTTCCTGAAATTTAACCTCGCCAGGTGGAAGTATCCCCCGCAACCAATCTTGGCATACACGCCAATCCGAGAAAGTATCTCATTTCTTCACATTCCAAACAGGAACATGAGGATCAGCAGCATCTTTTTCCGCATACGTTCGGTAATAATACTCTCCCAGGGTTTCTTCTGGACGAATTGGAGATTGCTTCTCAACGCCAGCAGATGAACCTGCCTCCTCAGTGGCGGCCTTCTCAGTATACTCAGGTATAGTTTCAGAAGGTCTAGGGGGAGAAGATTGTATTTTTTCAGCAGTTTCCTTTTCCGGTGTCGGTGGATTATCAGCATCATTTACCACACCCGGTTCAACAATCTGTTCAGTCTCTACATTAGCACCGACAGGCTCCTCAGCCTCAGTAGTTTTCTCAACACCTTCCTCAGCTATCTCTAAAGACTCTAACGGGTCTGTAACAGCAGCGCGCGGTGGGGAAGAGGGAAATTCTTTATCAACCACAATTGGTACGTCTACAGGAACAGGAGAAACAGGAATTTCTGGACAAACAAAAGTCTGTAAAAATCCTATCCGCTCAAAGAAAACAAAGAAAAGCAATACCTACCAGGAATGGATTCTGAAACGAAAGCATCTAGGTTTCCTTTTCTAGTAATTTTCTTCCTCTGCACTTTCTTGGGAGGTTGACCCTCCACATCAGCATCAGCTGGTTTTCTCTTACCAGCCTTCCTATGAACCAAATGTTCGGGACTGGAATCCAGATCGATAGGCTCATTCGGGTTAGAAGGAGGAATATCAGCAGAATCCTTCGGTTCTGGCTTCGGTTCCCGCATGGTCACTACAGGAGTAAGACCCTCCAAAGAGTCAGAAACCACCACATAATCACACCTGGAGACAGAAGAACGGCGCGTACCTTTCTTCTCTCCAGCATTTTTCGCCTTCAAAGGTTGAGTCTTAACAGTCTCACTTCTCTTCGGCGCGGAAGTGGACGTAGTTGCGCGTTTTTTCTTTTCAGGGCCTACACCCAAATTCAACAACTCACCTACAAAAAGCGCAAGACAGAGAAATTACTCAAAGCAACAAAGAAAGGAAAAACGGATAAACTCACCAGCACCAGCTGCCGGTTGAACAGATAGGTCCGCATCCCGCGGAAGCACAAAATTCTTCACAATACGATGATACCAGAGCTCCTCTTCAAGTTTCTTCTTGATAGTTCCCATTCTTCCGCCTTCCCTCTTAAAGGCAACAACATATAGAGAAACAACTACATTGAAGAGAGAGCAGGTTATATAAAAAAAAAAGAGAAAAAGAACAGTGAAAAAGCCCCAAACTTACTATGACCATCCTCAGTGTACACGGGTTTATCATCACGTTCCATCTTCCAGTTCAAACTCATGCCGGCTCCGACTAGGGCTTTCTCCGGCAAAGCAATATTGGGAACATCCTTCAGATCTTGATACCAGTTCTCATCCACAGGAGTCTGAAGCGATTCAATCGGAATATCGTCCTTCCCTCTTAGAGTCATCTTCACCGGAATCACTCCAGCCTTAATGAAGAAAAATTTCTGTTTCCAATCATGAAATGATTTTGGAGGCTGATGAAGAATCTTCTTTGCAGAAGCCCTCTGAACGAATGAGTAAAACCCTTGGGTACAGTGCATCTGATAAAAAAACCCTAAATCGGGGAACGGTTGGCTCCACGTGCATCGTCCGACATACAAATTCGAAATGTCGAACCCTAACCATACCAATAGGGTGAAGTTGGGAGATGTGCAGATTATAGAATCCAAGAATTTCAAGAAAAAATCTGGTAACAGGCAAGCGAAAGTTACCATCACAGAAAAAATCCCAAAAAAGGGTAATATACCCGGCCGGAGCATTTGCTGCCGTTTGCCCATCTTCGGGATACAAGGCACCCCAGTTCTCCGGAAATTTAAGATTCTTAATCAAACCCTCAAACGACGCCCTAGGCCACTTCAATGGTGGAAGATCAGTCGACATATCTTCAATAAGATCCTCTTGACGTTCTCCGGTTGACATAAGCAAAAGGATGACGGAAAATTTTTCTTAAGAACAAGGAATTGGGGTAAGTTTTCAAACAAAGCAATGATTGCACAGAAGAGGTTACCCAAACGATTATATACCCATCGCAATTAATAGCATCGATAACCGTCACAGCACTGTTCCGGGTATCACAGTTCCCCAAGCAACAGAAAAAGAAGATGTCAGAGCATACACGCGTTTACACACGCGCGTGTACAACACGGATAGTAAAAAACAACTGACAATGACAGGTTGTCAAAATCAATTTACTGCAATAACTTCAAGTCAAAGATTTTTTATAAAAAAATCTTTACAAATTCAAATCTTCTCATAGAAAGATTTCTTATTTTTTCGCGCTCAAAAACATTTCCCTCTCATAAGTCCAGTGCTCCACTTACTTGCATAAGTACACCACTAGACTGGGGGGACTTGAAGGGGTAAGGTCCCAAAAACCTCATAAAAAGGATTTGAGACCATACCACAAACCAACCTTTTAACCTTTTGACCTTGCGCGGCCGCGCATCGGTCTCACAAGAGGAAGAAGAAATCAGCAATCTATAATCGCGCGCCCAAAGGAAAACATAAATCCTTACGCCTTCTCCCATTTACAAAGGATTAAAATCCTTTGTTCAATACTTCCGCCTAAATATCCAGACTTGGATATCCTTTTACCCAGACTTGGGATTTATTCGTCTGTGTCCACACAACAAGGTGTCACACCAGATTATAGCAGTAATCTTCTAGAAAGAAATACAATCGTGCACCACCCAGACGGTTATAACCGTCTGGACACGTGTCATCACCACAGACAACCCTGGAATCACAACGAAGGCATGCAATTGGAGAGTAATCTCCAATTAATCACTTTCCACGTGGCGATTCCCCAGCCATAGATCAAACCACGATCCGTGTGCATTCACATCGGATCGAGGCTAATTGACGACAGATCAAAGAACTCAAACGGGAGAAAAAGTAACCGTTACGGCGTTAGCATTTTCCGTTATCTTTTCAATAACAGGTTTTCCCTCCCAAAACTCCCGGTTATAAATAAGAGAACTGTTCAGGTATGAACTCAGTACACACTCACTTCTCCAATACTTATCTTCTCCATTACCAATATTGATTCCCACGCCGGAGTCGGGTCAAGGAGAGAACCCTCCTCTCCCCTTGACGAGGCTAACGGTGTTCTTTTTTGCAGAACCATCGGAGAAGAAATTCCATTGCAACTGAATCAACCGAGAGAGAGCTAACCCTTTTATGCGGATTCAAACCCCCTAACTATCTCGGTTCCGACCATTTAGTTAGTGTTTCTTCAATTACCCAAGACACCAACAGGTAATGATGCAATCTGGGTGATTATAGACAGATTAACCAAAACTGCTCATTTCTTACCTATGAAGGAAACTTTTAGTATGGAACAATTAGCCAAGTTATATGTAAATGAAATAGTTCCATTACATGGAATTCCTTTATCTATTGTTTCTGATAGAGACAGTCGTTTTACTTCTCATTTTTGGACAAGTTTCCAAAAAGCAATGGGAACCAAGTTAAAACTAAGCACAACTTATCATCATCAAATGGACGGACAAAGCGAAAGGATAATTTAGACAATGGAGGATATGCTTAGAGCCTGTGTAATTGATTTTGGAGGAAATTGGGACGATCATATACCATTAATAGAATTTTCCTACAATAACAGCTATCATACCAGTATCAATGCTACACCATTTGAAGCACTTTAAGGACGAAAGTACCGAACTCCAGTCTGTTGGGCAGAAATTGGAGAAAAGCAACTATCTAGACCAGAAATAGTACAAGAAACAACAGACAAGATTATTCAAGTCAAGGAAAGACTAAAAGAAGCACGAGATCGTCAAAAGAGTTATGCTGATAATAGACGAAAACCGTTGGAATTTCAAGTAGGAGATAAGGTATTATTAAAAGTTTCTCCATGGAAAGGAGTGGTCAGATTCATTAAAAGGGGAAAGCTAAGCCCCAGGTATGTTGGACCTTTTAAGATTATTAGAAGAATAGGACCTGTAGCTTACCAGCTACAACTGCCAGAGGAAATGGTAGGAATACATGATGTATTTCATGTATGTAATCCCAAGAAATGCTTAGCAGACGAATCATTAGTAATATCTCTTAAGGACATAGAGATAAATGAGAAACCTAAGTTTGTAGATAAACCACTGCAGATTGAAGATAGAAAGATCAAGAATCTCAAACACAAAAGATTAGTTCTGGTCAAAGTGAAATGGGATTCCAAGAGAGGACCAGAATACACTTGGGAGCTTTAGTCAGAGATGCAAAAAAAATATCCACACCTGTTCTAGTAGACCTCGAGGACGAGATCTAAAATAAGGTGGGGAGGATATAACAACTCTCCTAAAACCCCTTAACATAACCCCTAAAGTACTAAAATATACCACGTATACGAAAAACGGGTCTGAAATACCTTTATATTATTAAAAATCAAATAAAAACAAAAATATAGGGTCCTCACGGGGCGTGACCCCCTTAGGAATAAGAGTCGCGGGCCGCGACAAGGTGACACCAGGCGAGCCCACATTGCGCCACGTATCCCCATGCATGTTAAACCTACACCGTTGATTCACCTAACCTAGGTCCTACCCTAGTTCTCTCGCGGGCCGCGAGACAAATGGGAGAAGGAGTCGCGGGGCGCGAGCCGCCCCTGATCGGACCTATAAATTAAGGTCTTGACCTCAGTTTCAAATCGTTCATAATTTATTTCTCTCTCAAATCTCTAGTAGACAAATATTATCGGGAATAATACCCCTAAAAAGCGAAGCTCTGCCTCGTTGTAAGTATTATAACCCCCGGTTACGTATTGGTTACTCTACCCGATTGATCTAGGGCTCCGTAACGCATGTCAAGGCTCTGCCTGACTCAGTCCGTTGGAGTTCTATCTCGGTTGTATGGCTAATGTAATTTGGGTTATCTTACTAACACATGTGCATTGTTTAAATTTTAATAGAATATAACCAGGAAAGTCACCAGGAAGCAGTAGTATTATCTAAGTCAGCAAAGTGAGTCATTCTCTTTTTATACCACACTGTTTTACCAAAACCTCAAAATATTTTAAATTATGATAACAGTGATTGAGTCCATGTATTCTACAATTGCTGTCGGTATGTTGGGGTTTTGTATACATTACTTGTTACTGTTGCGAATGGTAGCATGACCACAAGTCAAGGTTGACAGTACCGTGGGTGGTAATTGGGTAGATATAAACATTGTAATCGCTCTCAATACTATAAAGACATAAAAGCTTGTTTTAATTAAGCTGGGATGCACTTGCCAGTATTTCTTTCTGATAAAACCTTTTTAAAACGCATTTCAGGTAACTTAATGTGAAGCTAATAGAAGCCAGCTGAAGAGCACTGAAGGCTTGGGAAGTGGCTATAATAGTTACCTAAATAGAAAGAAGTTTTGTTTCAATAAATTAGGATTTATCCCTATAAACATATTGTAATGGAAACTTGGGTTTTTCCCCACATATTTATTAATTATAAAAGTTTGGTGTTTAAACTTTGATAAAATATTTCCAAACTACGGTCCTGATGTTTTAAATTCCGCTGCCAAATTAATAAAGACCGATACCACCGGCTCTGTGTAGCTCGTGGCCGCCCGCCCCTAGGGGCAGGGGGTCGGGGGTTGCGACAGTCTCTCCCCACCACCCTCCACTTCCAACTCCACCTCCACCTCCACCTGCGGCCATCAACCACACGCACAATCACTAGTCAAAATTAGGTTTTCGACATGACATTGATCAACACGACACATTAACCTTATAAACCTTCAAAAGGACGATTAAAATCATCTCGAACGGGACTTAAAATCAACAATATCATTAGGTTCAACACAACACAACACAACACAAAACATGTACTAAAACAAAGAGTCGGTCGATCTAGATTTCAATTTCGCATTCAACACATGAAACTGAATCAACATCAAAATGATCCTCTTCGACGCCGGAAACTGCAACATCGTCATCCATTCTAATATATCGGAACTTAGTCACCGCCCCCTTATTTGGTCTGTGGATACCCAAAAATTACAGATGGTGAATCGCTGGAATTTAGTTTGAAGATGGGGCAGTGGAAGCAGTTTGGTTGGGTGTGTCAAAGACAGAGAGGGGTAGGGAAAGAGTGGTGCAGTGGTGGGGGTGCATTGAACTAGAAGGCGACGATCTGAATCGGAGGACGGGGGCGATCTGAACCAGAGGACGGCAGCTAGGGTTTTGATCCGAGAGAAAGAGAGAGAGGAGGAGTGGGCGTGGGAGTTCTTGGTCGCCGGAGTTGGGCGGTGGTGTTTCACTGGAGAAGAAGACCAGATGGTGGGGTGGTAGGTGGGTGGTGGGGGTGGTGGTAGTGGTAGTTGTGGTTGTGGTAGGGTAGTCAAAGAGAGAGAGAATAAGGATGGGGTTTATATATATATATATATATGTGTGTGTGTGTGTGTGTGTTGTCTGTGTATATATTTATAAGCATACATGTAGAATATTTTTTTTAAAACATTAATATTTTATTTAGGGTAAAATGACTAAAATACCCTCATGTTGGTCCACTTAGTCAAATTTAGCCATGAAAACTAACTGAGTTTGGGTTAAAGGACATAACGTGTTAAGATTTGCAAACATCAAGTACGTTTTTTGTACATTTTGAAGGTAAAGGACATAGTTTGCAGTACGGTGTTAACATAAAGGACGATTTTTGTAATTTACTCAAAATAAAATGGAGATATAAACACATGAAATGGAAGTATGAAACATGACATAGATGTATAAAAGCTAGAAATATATGAAGATTTAAATGATTCGGTTTGGTTCAGTTAATTTCGGTTAACCGATGGTACAAAAAATACCCGTTACCCAATTTCTGTTAATTCAGTTTCGGTTAATTTCGGTTCGTTTTGTCGGTTTTCGATTCGGTTATGGTTAACGGTTTGGTTATTGCTCACCCCTAGTGTAAACTGCTCTCCATCACATATTTGTGTTTATTTTACATATGTGCAGGTAAATTACACATGTGTAAACTCTTCATTATCACATTTCTCTATTTGTTATACATATGTACAACTCATTTACACATCTCTAAACTATTCAGTGTCAGATATCTATGTATGTTTACATATATACAGCTGAATTACACATGTGTAACTGTTCTCTATGACATATTTGGGTTTCTTTTAATGTGCAACTGATTTACATATGTGCAAATTGTTTAGTGTTACATATCTATTTATACTTTTACATATGTGCAGTTGAAATATACTTGTGTAAATGAATACATATGTGTAATCTTTCATATCTATTTTTTTCTTTCTAAAGTATTATGATTTACACATGTGTCAATCTTTATATCTATTCATTTCCCTTTTTAAACTATTATGATTTACACATGTGTAAAGCTTCATATGCATGGTTATTTTTTCACTATTACGATTTACACATGTGTAAACATTATATATATATATATATATTCTTATTATAACTATTATGATTTACACAAGTGTAAATCTTGATATCTTTGATTATTTTTTTAAATTATTATGAATTACACATGTGTGAACCTTAATAGATATGCTTATTTTGTTTGACTATTATAATTTACACATGTGTAAATCTTCATATATATACTTATTTTTATAAGTATTATGTCTTACACATGTATAAACCTTCATATACACATGTGTAAAAACATATAAAAACTTTTTTGGCTATATTACACATTCTTTTCCTAACATTTGTTGCAGGAAATAACGAGTCCACAAGGCAAAAGAGTAACTCAAATGGTCATTTTGCTGCTAGGAATATGAAACCGACATTGGTGATAAAGGATTTTTTTTTATATTTGGTTCTAGGACTATGAAACCATAAACATTGGTGATAGAGGACGTCTAATTATAGGACTTCACACATAGTTCCTGGAAACTGTGTTCGACCCCTGGATTAGCCAAAACAAAACCCAACATCATAACGACTTTCTTAGAGAATCTCTAGTAAATCCACACATCTAAACGCGTCACATCAAGTATTACATATGTGTAAGTGTGTGTCATAAATAAGTGTAAATGTCATGCATCATTATGTAATTTCTTACATATGTGTAAATTGTTCATTGTTACATATAATCCTTTTTTATAAAAGGGGTCGGTACCCCAAAAATATTATTGATAACAAAAAAATTATTTACAACCTATGGGCATTGGGCTCCGTGGGATATACCCCAAGGTGGACACCAACCCCAAATCTGTCTGTTGGATTTGGCGTGACTCTTTCTAAACATTCTGCACGAGGTGCATGAGTTTCCCAATATTTAGAGCCTTCTCAATTTCCGCTCGCACACTGATGCAATTTTCAGTTGTATGTCACGTGTCCTTATGATATTCACATTACTGATTAGGGTCTTGGCCCTTCTTGCTGCGCGTAGGCTGCGCTGGATTGAACTGATGATTTTCAGTATTGAGGATTTCCATTAGACTTTTTATGAGTGGGGTCTAGTTTTTCTATCTCTTTTCTTGTTTGACAATATTTATGTAATTGATTTGGTTGATCGTTGCGTGTGCGTCATATATTGAGCTAGTCTTTTCTTCTTCATAATTGGAAGATTGGGCACATTTCCAAGCAAAGTTCCTGCCTTTTGGTCTGGGCCTAGAGCTTTGCAACCATCATGATCTTGTCCCAATCTTTGGTTACGCCTTCTCTTCCCTAAATTTTTTGAATAAGTTCGTCACAACGCACCGCCTTGCAAAAGTGTGCACACATCAGATCTTCGCTTACGTTACCTATATCTAGGCATTCTTTGTTGAATCTTGTAATGTAATATTCGATCCCTTCATTATCTCTATGTCGTATGTTCATGATGTCGGTTGAATCTCTTGTATGACGTTGTTATTGGATGAAGTGTTAGAGAAACTTGGCTTGCAAGTTTGGAAAAGACTCTATCTTACCAATGGGTAAATTGTCAAACCATGTGCTGACCACGCTGGTAAGGGTTTGAATGAAGAGATTACACCACATGGGGTGTGTCAAGCAGCCGACCATTCCTATACTGGAAAACAGCCAGATATGATCGTCTAGATCTGACAAGCCTGTAAAATTTCTGACATTGGGTGGAAGTTTCGCTTTTTCTATGGGAGCCAGAGTAATTTTTGGAATAAACTTTGATTGTTTTGTAGTTGTCGCTGGTCTGTAAACCAAGGAGTAGTTATCTTCATCCCATGGGTTGTACGCTAAGCGAGTACGTGGTTTGTAGCTCCGCGATTGCCCTGCGCTCCTTAAGTGTAAACATTTGTGTTGTCTTTTTCTTGGTATGTAGGGGTCGAACTCATCTGTCTGTGTGTTCCACTCGTCAAGGATTGGGCGGGGACCTAGACTATTTTGAAAGGGAGTTCGCATACGAAGATGCTCATACTAGGCATCATCATGTCTTCTAGTCTCAGTATGTGTGTTGCGCGTAGTGCTCACACTATAATAAAAGTCTTTATATCTATGTTGTCGGTTCCCATCTCCATGTCCGGAAGTCGCGTGTGACGGTGCGCGGTCATGGGGATGCGTACACAATGTTTAGTGCTACCTAAGACATTATATACCAAGAGGTGGGGGCTTCGCCCTCTGGTAGCAAAGTTTAAAGTTGTGCGGCTGTACCAAGAACTTGGACGTTCAGATTCTGGTTTGTCTAAGCGGCACTACTTTCTACATGATGCAAAGTGTTGGTATTGTACTCCATACGTTTGTACATTGTCTTGGGTTTCAGGGTCGTGCGAGGTGACCCCTGCAATCGCAGACTTAGAGTTCAAGCTAAAGAATGGAGGTGTTAGAATCTGGTCAGCCATTTGATCGAAATGAAGAAAAGAATGAAAGTTATGGAAAAGCGCATGGCATCCATGAAGAAACACTGGTTCTATTTGCGCAGAGTTAGAACCAAGGAATTCGTCTCTACAAGGGGTTAATCCTTAAACTCTTCTAATCAATGGCCGGTGTTGTCTTGTGAGAGAATCTACAAAACAAATAACACCGTGAATCTCGTTACGAGGAGGAGATGTTGGGGGGTTCTCATCGTAATGATCCTCCGGCATGAGAATAAATATTCATTTAGAGAGGATAAACGAGTGTTTGTTAATTGTGAGAGAGTGACAAAGTCGATCCTTAAACATGTGGTTGAAGGTTGCTATTTATAGCCGAAGAGTGTGGAGGAGATGGGTTGATGGGCCTTGGATTAGACATCATTAATAAGGAATATCTAGATTGTCCCCCCTGACACGACAAGCAGTGTCTGCAGGTGTAAAGCGACGTTGGCACACGGTGTTTGTTGCTACATAGCCCGCCGGGTGTACTTGTTGTCCAGTTTGTCATCAACCGTTAGTGGGGATCATGGAGTAGTGAATGGCACACGCTGATCGGCTACACATCACTGTCCTGGTATATTTTTATCCCCGACACGATTGATCATTGTGGTAATTTTATGGACAGAGCCTAATGCACTGTCGCAACCCCTGACCCCTACCCCAGAAGCGGGAGCCGCGGACCAGTTAGATGGTATCAGTGTTTATCATTATGGCAGCGGAATTTATTCATCAAGACCGTAGTTAGGAAATATTTTTATCAGATTTTAACACCAAACTTTTATAATAATAATTGGAATAAAATCCAAGTTTAATTTGATAATACAAGTGAAGGGATAAACCCTAATTTATTGAAAACATAAACTTCGTTTCTTATTCTGCGTAGTTAGGAAATATTTTTATCAGATTTTAACACCAAACTTTTATAATAATAATTGGAATAAAATCCAAGTTTAATTTGATAATACAAGTGAAGGGATAAACCCTAATTTATTGAAAACATAAACTTCGTTTCTTATTCTGGTAACTTTTATAGCCACAACTTTAAGCCTTCAGTGCTCTCCAGATGGCTTCTATTGGCTTCACATTAAGTTACCTAACACGCGTATTAAAAAGGTTTTGTCAGCAAGAAATACTGGTGAGTGCATCCCAGTTTAATCAAAACAGTTTTATAACTTTTACAATATTGAGAGCATCAGCGATTACAATGTTTATATCTATCCAATTACTCATTCGGTACTGTCAATCCTGACTTGTGGTCATGCTACTATTCGCAATAGTAACGAGTGTCAAGTAATGTATACAAAACCCCAACATACCAGCAGTAATTGTAGAATACATAGACTCAATCACTGTTAATTACATTTGAAAACATTTGAGGTTTTGTACAAACAGTTTATAAAAAGGTGACAAAAAGTAAGATGTACTCACATTGCTGATTTAGGTGATACTACTATAGCTTCTTGGTAATTCTCCTAATTATTATCTATTTAAAATTAAACAATGCACACGTGTTAGTAAGATAACCCAAATCACATTAACCGTATAACTCAAGACATAACTCCAATGATTGATTCAGGAAGAGCCTTGACATGCATTATGGAGTCCTAGATCAATCGTGTATTGTAACAAATAGGGTTATAATACTTACAACGAGGCTGAGCTTCACTTTATAGGGGTATTATATCCCGAGTATTTAGACTATCAGAAAATTGAGAGAAAGAAAAAGAAATGAGCGACGTTCAAATGAGGCCTGAAGCCTATATAGGCCTGACGAAGGGCGGCTCGCGGCCCGCGAAGCCCTCCTCTATCTTTATCGCGGCCCGCGAGAGTAGTAGGGTAGGATCTAGCCAGGGTGAATCAACGGTGTTGGTTTAACACGCAAGGGACACGTGGGGCTACCTGGTGCCACCTGGTGTCACTGGGTCGCGGCCCGCGACAGACCCAAAGAACTGGGTCGCGCCCCGTGAGCGACTTGGAGATTTTTTTTTATTTGATTTTGGTAAATATTAAGGTATTATAGGCCCGTTTCTTGCATACGGGGTACAATAGGAAATTTTTGGGTCACGTTAAGGGGTCTTAGGAGGGTTGTTATATTCTCCCCACCTTGATTTAAATCTCGTCCTCGAGATCTACTGGAACAGGTGTGGATATTTCTTTTGCATTTCTGACTCGTGCTCCCAAGTATATTTTGGTCCTCTCTTTGAATCCCATTTCACTTTGACCAGAACTAATCTCTTATGTTTGAGATTCTTGATCTTTCTATCTTTATTCTGAATGGGTTTCTCTACGAACTTAAGTTTCTCATTTACCTCTATGTCCTGAAGAGGTACTACTATTGATTCGTCTGCTAAACACTTTTTGAGATTACATACATGAAACACATCATGTATTCCTGCCATTTCCTCTGGCAGTTTTAGCTGATAAGCTACAGGTCCTATTCTTTTAATAATCTCAAAAGGTCCAACGTACCTGGGGCTTAGCTTTCCTTTTTTAATGAATCTGACTACTCCTTTCCATGGAGAAACTTTTAACAATACCTTATCTCCCACTTGAAATTCCAAAGGTTTTCGCCGGTTATCTGCATAACTCTTTTGACAATCTCGTGCTGCTTTTAGTCTTTCCTTGACTTGAATAATTTTGTCCGTTGTTTCTTGCACTATCTCTGGTCCAGATAGTTGCTTTTCTCCAATCTCTGCCCAACAGACTGGGGTTCCGCACTTTCGTCCATAAAGTGCTTCAAATTCTATTAAGGGTAAATGATCCTCCCAATTTCCTTCAAAATCAATTACACAGTCTCTAAGCATATCTTCCATTGTCTAAATTGTCCTTTCGCTTTGTCCTTCCGTTTATGGATGATAAGTTGTGCTTAGATTTAAACTGGTTCCCATTGCTTTTTGGAAACTTGTCCAAAAATGAGAAGTAAAATGACTATCTCTATCAAATACAATAGAAAAAGGAATTCCATGTAATGAAACTATTTCATTTACATATAACTTGGCTAACTGTTTCATATTGAAAGTTTCCTTTATTGGTAGGAAATGAGCAAATTTATTTAATATGTCAACAATCACCCAGATTGTATCATTACCTTTTCGTGTCTTGGGTAATTTAGTAACAAAGTCCATTGTTATTAATTCCCATTTCTATATTGGCATTTCCAATTGTGGCAATAACCCTGAAGGTTTCTGATGTTCAGCTTTAACCTGTGAACAGGTTAGACATTTAGCAATGTAGTTTGCTATATCCTTTTTCATTCCTATCCACTAGAAATTCTTTCTTAGATCTTGATACATCTTATCACTTCTGGGATATATCGTATACTTAGACTTCTTCTAGAATTTTGTGGCGTAGGTTTCCTTGTTTAGGTATCCAGATTCTTTTCTTATGGAATCTCCAAATTCCATCTGTTCCTTTTTCTAATTCTTTAGTCATTCCTTTTAAACTTTCAGCATCGTCCTTGATTGCTATTTCCTGTACTTCTCTAATTTGCTCATTTAAATCTACTTGTAGATTTAACCTGAGAGAACGTACTCGTTTTAGCTTTTCATGATACTTTCGACTTAAAGCATCAGCTACTACATTAGCTTTTCCTGCATGGTACTGAATATCGCAATCATAATTACTAAGAATTTCCATCCATCTTCTCTGTCTCATATTTAATTCTTTTTTCCAAAAGACATATCTTAAACTCTTATGATCAGTGAAGACAACAAAATTATTACCACAAAGATAGTGTCTCCAAATCTTAAGGGCAAAAATTATGGCTCCTAACTCTAGATCATGGGTCGTGTAATTCTCTTTTCATGCTTCTTGAGTTGTCTAGAGGCATAGGCTATAACTTTCTGATGTTGCATCAGTACACATCCATATCCTAACTTAGACGCATCACAATAGACTATAAAGTCTTCAGTGACTTCTAGTAATGCGAGTATGGGTGCGTTGGTTAATCTTTGCTTAAGAATCCTAAAGGCTTCTTCCTGTTTCAGTCCCCATTCAAACATAACTCATTTACTAGTTTGTTTGGTTAATGGAATGGCTATCTTAGAGAAATCTTGGATAAATCGTCTATAATATCCTGTCAGTCCAAGAAAACTTCTTACTTCTATTGGTGATTCAGGTACTTTCCAATTAGTAATTGCCTTGATATTTGTGGGATCCACATGAATTCCTTCGTGAATAACTAAATGTCCAAGGAATTGCATTTCTTGTAACCAAAATTCACATGTTGAGAATTTAGTATAATGCTTCTCTTTTCTCAATAATGTTAGGAGTGTATACAGATGCTCTGCATGATCCTCCTTACTCTTAGAGTAAATTAGAATATCATCTATAAAGACAATTATAAATTTATCCAGGTATGGTTTACATATCATGTTCATCATGTCCATAAATGCAGCTGGGGCATTGGTTAGACCAAATGGCATGACGGTAAATTCATAATGACCGTACCTTGTTCTGAAAACAGTTTTAGGAATGTCCTCTTCCTGTACTTTCAGTTGATGATATCCTGAACGTAAATCGATCTTAGAAAAGAATCGAGCTCCTTGAAGTTGATCGAATAGATCATTGATTCTCGGTAGTGGGTACCGATTTTTAATCGTAACCTTATTCAATTCCCGGTAGTCAATGCACATACGCATCGATCCATCCTTCTTCTTGACAAACAGTACCGGTGCTCCCCACGGTGATGAAATAGGTTATATAAAACCCTTATCAAGAAGTTCGTCCAATTGTTTCTTCAGTTCCTGCATTTCTGTTGGTGATAGTTGATATGTTGCCTTGGCAATCAGTGTCGTTCCTGGTATTAGGTGAATCCTAAATTCAACCTCTCTATCAGGTGGTAATCTAAGTAACTCTTCTGGGAAAATGTCTGAGAATTTAGATATTACAGGAATATCTTTTAATTCTTTTCCTTTAGTATTAATGATTACAGAAATCATATATACTATTCCTCCTTTCCTTTCATAACTGGCAGCCTTCATCACAGAGATGAATTTTGTCGATCTAGTTGGTTTATCTCCTTTAATTGTGATCTTTTCTCCAGTTGGTGTACTTACTTGTACTGACTTTTGATCACATAAAATACTGGCACGATTGGCTACCAACCAATCCATTCCTAATACATTATCGAATACGGCTAGATTCATAGGGTAAAGGTTAGCTTAAAAGTTATGATTCAAAATTTCTATTCTTTCTCCCTGCAAGATTTCACTTATCTTAATGGATTCTCCGTTAGCCGTCTCTACCAGGCAGTCTTGTTGAAGTTTAGTTAAGGGTTGGTCGAGAAGTTGGTAGAAAGAAGTATTGATAAAACTTTGGTTTGCACCAGAGTCAAATAATACTTTGGCAAATATATTATTAACTAAGAACGTACCGGCAATCACATCCGGAATTATCTTGGCTTCCTCAGCTGTCAAGACGAATGCTCTGGCATTCTTCTTAGGTCCTTCAGTTATCTTAGCTTGGCTAGTTGTTGCTAGAGTTAGTTTCGGACATTTCGGTTTAATGTGACCGGCTTCTCCACAATTGAAGCATAGCCTATTGCTAGCCTTCGATCGACATTCTTCTTCCTTATGTCCAGGCTTCTTGCAGAAATTACAATATCTTGCACATTTTCCATAATGTTTCTTTTTACAAGTTTTGCAGTAAGGTGCAGAGGAAGAACCTGTACTTTTCCCACGGTTTGAATTACCTTAGCGAAATTCCTGGGTAAGCTTCTAAGCTAGGTTCTTTCTCTGGTTTTCCTCTTGTGTGCGTACCAATTCATCAGTCAGGGTATTGGCTGTCACACCCCCAAAATCCACCTGCGGAGTACTACCGCTTGGAGGCGTGACTGACCAGGATCCAGCCACCAATCATATTGAACAAGCATATAAGTAGTTATAAAAATCCAACCAATACAATTGGTGTTCAAACAAAACATAGTTAAGTTGCAAGCGGAAGCATAACTCTTAAATCAAAACATAAGTTTAATTGTTCAAAGTTTAGCATGGCACACAGTCGTCCATGTCCCACAACGATCCTCCTCCATGCAAGCTCCAGCTAAGAACCTAAAGACCTGCAAAGCATGTAGTAACGAGTCAACAACAAGTTGAGTGAGTTCACGGTTGGGTGTTCGTTTTAAGTTGTTTCGAAAACAGTTTCCTTTAGCTGGCATCCTGCCGTGGGGGTTACCCCATAGTTAAAAACGTGACTTGTTTATTCCCGGTTACTCTGGCAATCCTGCCGTGGGGGCTACCCCGTGTTAGTTATCTGGCATTTCGGCCGTGGGGGCTACCCCATGTATACACTAGACTCGTTACCATATCGACTGCTGACTGTAGTCATGTTTATGTGCCCTGAAACTGTCAATGTCTATCAGCATTGACGTGCCAGTAGTCCATTAGTTCACGCCCGTCCTCTGCGGCACGGTGTGAGGTTTGTCAAACCTAAATAGCGCTATCTAACTAATGACCCGCTCGCCATTGGCCTCGGCGATTAAGTCGATACAAAGATGAGGGACTTCGTGATAGAGTTTTGGTCTAGTACGAGTTATCTGTCCGTGAGGACGAGGAATTACATTCCTGAACCTTTGCTGTCCTACCCAAGGAGGACGAGGAACCCAGTTCCTTAACCCCAATTCCCGACCCCTGGGAATCCCATGCTTTGTAGAGGGTGTGAACTCACCTTGGTTTGCTCGGTAGAAACACAGAAAAGTCAAACAAGCAATGTTGTGGCTACTCACGTCCTATCACAGTTGTATCATACCAATCAGGTTCGTATTCAGTCAGTACACGTATGTTCCTAGCATAATGCATTCAAGTATCGTTCATGGCATACACGTTTTATCATGGCAGTTCAACATTATCCACATTCAATCATCAACACATAAAATCTGTGCATCAGGCCCAAGAGTCCGGCCCAATCACTTAAGTCCGAAACGAGGTGCAAGCCCAAACAGCGTGTATCTGTGTATAGTCTCGAGTCGCAACTAGGCGTTTGCGACTCGCAACCGGAGTCGAAATCATGGTTTCGGTTCGTGTTGTTTTGGTCTCGAGTCGCAATCGGACTCGCAACTGCGGTTTCGAGTCAAACGGTTTATGTGATGTTCTCGTGTGGTTTCGAGTCGCAATCAGGTGTTTGCGACTCGCAACCGATGTCGCAACCGGGAGATTTCGACTCATCATGCACTGGTTTCGAGTCGCAACTGGAGGTTTCGGTTGGACAACTGCTGATTCGGAACAGTGTACTATCCAATAGGAATTCTATTTCATGAAACAGTTTGTACTACTCTCATAAACATGTTTATTTGTCTAACAATTTCCTAAAATGGATCAAACAAGCAGATTTCAAATATTCAACCATGTTCCTATCATATTCATCATGTTCTTCAAACATTCAAGTAGTTCATATTGCTCATTCAAACTTGTTCATCTTATTTCCGGGTTTTTATCCTTAATCACAACATATAATCATGAACAACAATCAAACATTTGAACATATTCATCTAATGGTTTCAAGTCATCTAATAACATCTCCAAATCTACCCTAATCCGATTAACATGATGCTCTCTATACAAATATGCAAGCCGGTTTCATGAACATTCTCATTTAATGATTTGAATCATATTTAGACATAAGATATTGTGTGTTCATTATGCAACATATCCGAGATCAAAACATGTTATCCGATTATCAACAACATACATATCCGGTTCACAAAACATCATCACGCATACAACTACACTAGTTAAATCATACCATTCACACTATTATTTAACAACAACAAACATCATGAAATCACTAACCGATTGATGGGTTTTGAAGATGAGTGTGAAGCTTCCGAGTGTGTGTGTGTGAGAGCCGATCCGCTAGTCCTAGTGTCACCGGTTGATCCGAGAGTGAGGAGAAGAGTGTGATGCTTGGTGTCTAGGGTTTTAGTGAGAGAATGGAGAGTGTGTGTGTAGAGGAGAGTAGAAGTGTTGTCCAAAATGGTGAAGATGGCTAACAATCGGATTATATACTAGCTTCAAGTGCACCCTAATGGGTTTCGAAATAGGCTAAGTGTATATGTGTGGCCCAACCGGCCCATGAGTCATTGTTCACTCGAGACCACATGGTCTCGAGTCGGGTTCGTGTTGTCTCGGTTCATATACATACTCGCATACATACACACAAGCATACATGTAACATAACACATAATCATATAAAGGCTCACTTATCATTCATTAATTCATCAAATCAATTAGTCACTAATCGTTCGAGCATACAACGAAAGGTTCTAAATTTCGAACAGTTGGGGATACTTTTGTTTCATCTGATCTTCGCGCTCCCAGGTGAACTCTGGGCCGCGACGCGAGTTCCAACGAACTCGAACGAGAGGTATTCTAGTGCTCTTGAGGACCTTAACATCCCGGTCCGTGATTTCGACTGGTTCCTCGACGAATCGTAATTGTTCGTCGATAGTGAGTTCCTTTAGAGGAACTACGTGGGTCTCATCTGACAGACATTTCTTCAGATTCGACACGTGAAAAACGTTGTGAACTGCACCGAGTTCTGCTGGTAAGTTCAGTCTGTAGGCCACCCTGCCTATTTTCTCAATGACTTCGAAAGGTCCAACGTATCGTGGGTTAAGTTTACCGCGTTTACCGAAACGAACCACACCCTTCCAGGGTGAAACTTTGAGTAGTACCCGCTCCCCAACCTGGAGCTCAAGCGGTTTCCTGCCCATGTCGGCGTAAACTTTCTGACGTTCACGAGCGGCCGTCATGCGTTTTCGTATCTGAGCGATTTGCTCGGTTGTATCTACCACATATTCTGGACCAGTGATCTGACTGTCTCCCACCTCTGCCCAACAAAGAGGTGACCGGCATTTACGTCCGTACAATGCCTCAAACGGAGCAGCTTTAATGCTGGTGTGGTAGCTGTTATTGTACGAGAATTCCACAAGTGGCAGATGTTTTTCCCAGCGGTTGCCAAAGTCGATTACACATGCACGAAGCATGTCTTCTAAGGTTTGAATAGTGCGCTCGGACTGCCCGTCCGTCTGAGGGTGATACGCTGTGCTCATATCTAATCGTGAGCCAAAGGATTTGTGCATTGCTTGCCACAGCTCTGAAGTAAAACGCGCATCTCGATCTGAGATAATGGAGGTGGGCACCCCGTGCCTCGACACGACTTCCTTAAGGTATATTTCTGCAAGAGTGGAGAACTTATCCGTCTCCTTGATAGCTAGGAAGTGTGCAGATTTTGTGAGTCGATCCACGATCACCCAAATAGTATCGTTCCCGCGCTGGGATCTAGGTAGGCCAGTGACAAATCCATGGAAATTTGCTCCCATTTCCATTGAGGTATCTCTGGTTGTTGGAGTAGGCCTGAGGGTTTCTGGTATTCAGACTTGACTCTCGCACAAGTCAAACACTTGCTGACGTAGGTCGCTATGTGGGCCTTCATGCTAGGCCACCAATACGTAGTTTTGATATCGTGGTACATTTTATCCGATCCAGGGTGTACAGAGTAGCGAGACTTGTCTGCTTCATCCATCACAAGCTCTCGTAGGTTGCCGTAGAGTGGGACCCAAACGCGTCCCGTTACGTAGTAAGCACCGTCTTCCTTCTGTTCTAAGCGTTGCCTTGAGCCGCGTAGGGCTTCAGCCCTGACGTTTTCTGGTTTCAGTGCTTCTATCTGAGCAGCTCGTATCTGGGAGGGAAGACTAGAATGGACCGTGAGTTGTAGAGCTCGCACGCGCTTAGGCGCAGTGTCCTTCCGACTGAGGGCGTCAGCCACAACATTGGCCTTGCCCGGGTGATACCTGATCGAGCACTCGTAGTCATTCAGTAGTTCGACCCATCGTCGTTGCCGCATATTCAGTTCCTTCTGCTTGAAGATATGCTCGAGGCTCCTGTGGTCGGTGTAGATCGCGCACTTGGTACCATACAGGTAATGCCGCCACAACTTAAGTGCAAAAACAACAGCTCCCAGCTCTAAGTCGTGCGTAGTGTAGTTCTTTTCATGAACCTTGAGTTGGCGTGAGGCGTAGGCTATAACTTTATCTCGTTGCATCAACACGCAACCAAGACCCTGAATTGATGCGTCGCAGTAAACCACAAAGTCGTCTGTGCCTTCCGGCAAGGAAAGGATAGGTGCGCTACAAAGTCTATCCTTTAGGTGCTGGAATGCCAACTCCTGTGCGTTTCCCCAGCGATAAACAACGCCCTTCTACGTTAGTGAGGTGAGAGGCTGTGCAATCTTAGAAAAATGCTTTATGAATCTCCGGTAGTATCCCGCCAAACCCAAGAATTGGCGAATTTCCTTTGGTGTACGAGGTGCAGGCCAGTTCTTAATCGAGTCTATCTTGGATGGATCAACGTGAATCCCATCCTTGTTTACCACGTGGCCCAGGAAATGGACTTCTCGAAGCCAGAAGTCGCATTTCGAGAACTTCGCATAAAGCTGTTCTGTTCGAAGGAGTTCCAGAATAAGTCGCAGATGCTGCTCGTGTTCCTCCCGACTCTTGGAATAGATCAGGATGTCGTCGATGAAGACTATAACGAACTTGTCCAGGTAAGGCTTGCACACTCGGTTCATCAAGTCCATGAAAACCGCAGGTGCATTTGTCATCCCAAAAGGCATGACCAAAAACTCATAGTGCCCGTATCGAGTTCTGAAAGCTGTTTTGGAGACGTCCTCTTCCCGGACTCTCAGTTGGTGATAACCCGATCTCAAATCAATCTTCGAGTAGTAGCTCGACCCTTGCAACTGGTCGAACAAGTCGTCGATACGCGGTAGAGGATAACGATTCTTCACCGTCACCTTGTTGAGTTCTCGGTAGTCGATGCACATTCTGAAAGTACCGTCCTTCTTCTTCACAAATAGCACTGGAGCTCCCCAGGGCGATGAGCTTGGGCGAATAAAACCCTTATCCAGGAGCTCTTGTAGTTGCGTGGAGAGTTCTTTCAACTCTGATGGAGCCAATCGATAAGGTGCACGAGCTATAGGCGCAGCTCCAGGAGCTAGTTCGATCTGAAACTCGACTTGACGATGAGGCGGGAGACCAGGTAATTCCTCAGGAAATACCTCGGGATAATCGCGTACAACTGGAAAATCTTCAATCTTTTTCTCTTTTTCTGAGGTGTCAGTAACGAGAGCCAAAATGGCAGTGTGGCCCTTTCGCAAGCACTTCTGGGCCTTAAGGAGAGAAATGACGTTTTCAACAGCACTCCTCTTGTCGCCATGAATCATGAGAGGCTCACCATCGGGACCTGGAATACGGACAACCTTCTCGTTGCAAAGAATCTCTGCTCGGTGTTGGGATAACCAATCCATCCCAATGACAACGTCGAAACTACCCAAGACAATAGGAATGAGGTCGATAGAGAAGGTCTGGTCAGCGAGAATAAGTTTACAACCCTTGACTACGTGTGTGGCTTCTAAACTCTTACCGTTTGCTAGCTCTACTGTGTGCTTGTTGTTCAAAGGTGTTGGAATACGCTTAAGCATTCGACTAACTTCTAATGACACGTAGCTAGTATCGGCACCCGAATCAAATAAAACTGAAACGTAAAAGTCGTCGAGAAGGAACTTACCCGCCACAACATTGGGGTCGTTCCTTGCTTCGCCTTGGCCGATCACAAACACCCGCCCCCTGGCGCCATTGTTGTTGTTGTTCCCATTGTTACCATTCCCCTGATTGTTGTTATTGTTATTGTTGTTGTTCTGGTTCCTGTTCAGTTGAGGACAATCTCTCTTGAAGTGGCCCTCAGCTCCACACTGAAAGCACCCTTTGTTGTCACCTTGCTGCTGCTGCTGGCGCTGGTTCTGTTGAGCTTGCTGACGATTCTGATTGGCGGGGTATAAGCTCCTGCAATCCTTTGCAGCGTGACCAGGCTTGTTGCACCGATGACAGTTACCCCTGGTGCATGGCCCGCTGTGGTGTAGGCTGCAGCGATTGCATTTGGGGTGGTTCCCTTTGTACCCACCATGGCCTTGACCACCAGACGATTGCTGATTAGGGCTCTTGTAGTCATCAGTCTTCCTCTGCTGAGACTGGGACTGAACAGAAGTCAAACCCTTACTTGAAGTTCCATCCCATTTCCGTTTGTTGTCACTAGAGGTACCAGAAGTAGTTGCAGCACCTATGTGTTTTGGTAACTTGTTCTGCTCCACCGCCTGATCCGTGAGACGGTGAGCCAACTGAATAGCTTGCTGGTAGGTGGCGAGGTTCGCTGAAGTCACATGACTTTGGATTTCTGGCACTAAGCCCTGAAGAAATAGTTCGATGCGTTTGATGGGAGGATCCACCATAGTAGGGCACAGAATTGCCAGTTCATTCGACCTTTTCACGTAAGCTTCAATCTCCGACCCCGTCATCTTGAGGTTGAAGAACTCCACTTCCAGCTTGTGAATCTCATCACGACTGCAGTATTCTTCTTTGATCATTTCCTTAAAATTCTCCCATGGGGTGGCGTTGGCAGCAACCAACCCCAGCATCTGAACCTGAGCGTTCCACCATGTGAGGGCCAAACCCTCGAGAGTACCAGTAGCGTACTTCACCCTGCGCGCCTCGGGGCATTCGCACATTTCGAACACAGATTCTAGCTTCTCAAACCAGTGTAGGAGACCTACCGCTCCTTCAGTGCCGCTAAAAGTAGTTGGTCGGCAGTCCATGAAAGTCTTAAAAGTGCACACGGGTGGCTGAACATGCTGACCTATCGTGGGCGAAAGAAAAGACAGAGTTTAACACAAAGGTTGGTTCATGAGAGTAGGATCCTAAAGATCCTAGAATGAGTTCGGACTGCAGGATATACCTCCTGCGTGTGCAGCTGCAAGTGCTGCGGCAACTCGTTCGTTGATCAGAGCCGTCAACTGGGCTTGTGTTAGGTTAACGCGTCCAGACATGATCTTCATACCAAGAAGAACGGGAGTGAGAGGAGTTCGCGAAAGTACGACGAGAAAATTGAGCAAGCACGCACGTGTTCAAGCAACAGTAGTTATACTAACCAGGTATACCATAAGCAATGTACTATGTAACTAGCAAGTAGGCAATATACACAGACCATATCACCTAGAGTGTCGAGCCTTGCATGTGGAGTGAAGCATCGTTGTGGACCGTTGAGCACTGTACAGGTTATAGTCTGGTTTTAACAAAAACGTTTTCCCCCTTTATTAAAACCAAGTTCTCTATAACCAATGGCTCTGATACCAATCTGTCACACCCCCAAAATCCACCTGCGGAGTACTACCGCTTGGAGGCGTGACTGACCAGGATCCAGCCACCAATCATATTGAACAAGCATATAAGTAGTTATAAAAATCCAACCAATACAATTGGTGTTCAAACAAAACATAGTTAAGTTGCAAGCGGAAGCATAACTCTTAAATCAAAACATAAGTTTAATTGTTCAAAGTTTAGCATGGCACACAGTCGTCCATGTCCCACAACGATCCTCCTCCATGCAAGCTCCAGCTAAGAACCTAAAGACCTGCAAAGCATGTAGTAACGAGTCAACAACAAGTTGAGTGAGTTCACGGTTGGGTGTTCGTTTTAAGTTGTTTCGAAAACAGTTTCCTTTAGCTGGCATCCTGCCGTGGGGGTTACCCCATAGTTAAAAACGTGACTTGTTTATTCCCGGTTACTCTGGCAATCCTGCCGTGGGGGCTACCCCGTGTTAGTTATCTGGCATTTCGGCCGTGGGGGCTACCCCATGTATACACTAGACTCGTTACCATATCGACTGCTGACTGTAGTCATGTTTATGTGCCCTGAAACTGTCAATGTCTATCAGCATTGACGTGCCAGTAGTCCATTAGTTCACGCCCGTCCTCTGCGGCACGGTGTGAGGTTTGTCAAACCTAAATAGCGCTATCTAACTAATGACCCGCTCGCCATTGGCCTCGGCGATTAAGTCGATACAAAGATGAGGGACTTCGTGATAGAGTTTTGGTCTAGTACGAGTTATCTGTCCGTGAGGACGAGGAATTACATTCCTGAACCTTTGCTGTCCTACCCAAGGAGGACGAGGAACCCAGTTCCTTAACCCCAATTCCCGACCCCTGGGAATCCCATGCTTTGTAGAGGGTGTGAACTCACCTTGGTTTGCTCGGTAGAAACACAGAAAAGTCAAACAAGCAATGTTGTGGCTACTCACGTCCTATCACAATTGTATCATACCAATCAGGTTCGTATTCAGTCAGTACACGTATGTTCCTAGCATAATGCATTCAAGTATCGTTCATGGCATACACGTTTTATCATGGCAGTTCAACATTATCCACATTCAATCATCAACACATAAAATATGTGCATCAGGCCCAAGAGTCCGGCCCAATCACTTAAGTCCGAAACGAGGTGCAAGCCCAAACAGCGTGTATCTGTGTATAGTCTCGAGTCGCAACTAGGCGTTTGCGACTCGCAACCGGAGTCGAAATCATGGTTTCGGTTCGTGTTGTTTTGGTCTCGAGTCGCAATCGGACTCGCAACTGCGGTTTCGAGTCAAACGGTTTATGTGATGATCTCGTGTGGTTTCGAGTCGCAATCAGGTGTTTGCGACTCGCAACCGATGTCGCAACCGGGAGATTTCGACTCATCATGCACTGGTTTCGAGTCGCAACTGGAGGTTTCGGTTGGACAACTGCTGATTCGGAACAGTGTACTATCCAATAGGAATTCTATTTCATGAAACAGTTTGTACTACTCTCATAAACATGTTTATTTGTCTAACAATTTCCTAAAATGGATCAAACAAGCAGATTTCAAATATTCAACCATGTTCCTATCATATTCATCATGTTCTTCAAACATTCAAGTAGTTCATATTGCTCATTCAAACTTGTTCATCTTATTTCTGGGTTTTTATCCTTAATCACAACATATAATCATGAACAACAATCAAACATTTGAACATATTCATCTAATGGTTTCAAGTCATCTAATAACATCTCCAAATCTACCCTAATCCGATTAACATGATGCTCTCTATACAAATATGCAAGCCGGTTTCATGAACATTCTCATTTAATGATTTGAATCATATTTAGACATAAGATATTGTGTGTTCATTATGCAACATATCCGAGATCAAAACATGTTATCCGATTATCAACAACATACATATCCGGTTCACAAAACATCATCACGCATACAACTACACTAGTTAAATCATACCATTCACACTATTATTTAACAACAACAAACATCATGAAATCACTAACCGATTGATGGGTTTTGAAGATGAGTGTGAAGCTTCCGAGTGTGTGTGTGTGAGAGCCGATCCGCTAGTCCTAGTGTCACCGGTTGATCCGAGAGTGAGGAGAAGAGTGTGATGCTTGGTGTCTAGGGTTTTAGTGAGAGAATGGAGAGTGTGTGTGTAGAGGAGAGTAGAAGTGTTGTCCAAAATGGTGAAGATGGCTAACAATCGGATTATATACTAGCTTCAAGTGCACCCTAATGGGTTTCGAAATAGGCTAAGTGTATATGTGTGGCCCAACCGGCCCATGAGTCATTGTTCACTCGAGACCACATGGTCTCGAGTCGGGTTCGTGTTGTCTCGGTTCATATACATACTCGCATACATACACACAAGCATACATGTAACATAACACATAATCATATAAAGGCTCACTTATCATTCATTAATTCATCAAATCAATTAGTCACTAATCGTTCGAGCATACAACGAAAGGTTCTAAATTTCGAGTTGTCACATTGGCTAGTTCTACAGCTTCTTCTATGGTTTGGGGCCTAGCTGCCTTGACTACATGTCTAATCTCACTAAGTAATCCCCAAACGTAACGGGAGATTAATATTGGCTCAGGTGAGGCTAAGGTTGGCACTATTCTGGCGTATTCAAATAATATGGTAGTGTAACCTTTGCAATCTATTCCAGTCATTTTATGGTTTAGGAACTTATTGGCAATTTGCTCCTTTTCATTGGGAGGACAGAATTTTCTTTCAACCATTTCCTTAAAGTTGGTCCATTCCATATTATAAACTCTGTCACTTCCCCTAAACTAGAGAATAGTATTCCGCCATTGTAAGGCTGCATTCTTAAAAAGATTAGAAGCAAACATAATTTTATCTTCATCTGTGCATTTACTTATTTTTATGACTGCTTCTGTCTTTTCTATCCAACTTAAGGTTGCAATGGGTCCTTCATTGCCTGAGAATTCTATTGGTTTGCAGGCCAAGAATTCTTTATAAGAACAACCATAAGAAATGGTTCCTTTTTTTTGGAATTGGAGCTTGGATCAGGGGTTGGTGATTTTCATTCACACTATGACTTGGTTCGGTGGGTTGACGTTTACTTCCAGTAACAGATTTATTATTTTCTACTTCCTTAACTCTCTTGATAATATAGGGCATAGCATCTATAATTCCTTGTACGACTATATGCTCGATGGCACTATTGTTCACTTGGTTCTCGTTATTATCATTATTCTGGTTTTCCTGATTTACTTCGTTTGACATCTAAATTGTAAACATTTATCAGGTATCAGTATCACATAATAAAATTTAACACAGACATTTATACACAATCACACAAGTAGGTTGATCAAAAACGTCGAACATTGCGACTTTACTTTTTATATATATATATATGCATCAGTTACATACTACACTGGAAATAAAATATACTAGTTTGTATCTATTTTAGTCTTATTTATTTTAGTTACTTATACACACACACACACACACACACACATATATATATATATATATATATATATATATATATATATATATATATATATATATATATATATATATTACCAAATACAAAATTACACACATATCTATGAATTTTCTAGGTGTCGTGTACCCAGTCATGTATCTCACGCTCGAAGTACTTCCATATTAACTTCTCTCCTATCTGTTGAATTCTGTCTCCTTCTTCCACTAACTTGTCACCATATGAGCGAAGTTCTTCCAAATTTTCTTGGCTCATTGGTGGCATGGGTGCTGGTACTGGATCAGGGTATCGAGGAATGGGGTGTCCGTAAGGGTATGGGTTTCTTATTACACTCTGCTTATACTAGTCACTGTTCCAGAACGGGTCTAAAGGGTTAAGGTCAGTATACTAAGCTATTGGGTTTGGTGGGGGAATTCTGGGGATCTTATAGGGGTCGATATCTGGGATTGGAAACTAGTCTTCCTGGTTTGGTTCTAACATTTGTTGATCTGGAAATAAGGGTAACAGTGGTGGTTCAGCTCTTTGGTTTTGGTTAGAGTCTGCTGCTGTGGTGGCTAACATATGAAAATCTGCTAACTGTCTATCAAGTTCATCCTCCCTCGGTGGCCTATTGACTGCTTCCTGGGTTTGTGCATTCACTTCCCTATTGGCTTTGACTAATGCTCTATGTTGTTGTAATTTCTTCATCATCTTCCTCCTCTCATGTGCTCCTATACTAAACCATCCTCTCTTTTTAGGAGAGAATGGCTCCTCAGACTGTGCCTTAAAAATAAATATTCCTTCCTTAGTATCATCTGAGTATCCTAAGGGGTATGGCTGAGATGAGGTTCCTTCATCTTTTGGGGAACTAGCTAATTGACGATAAGCGTCGGATGTACCTTGCTCACTCATGCTGTAAACTAACAAATTGTCAAATAACACAAAACAATAATATACTTATTTACACATAATCATGTAAATTATTTCCTAACACAGTTTATCAAAAATTTAGATATTAGTGGAACACCTCGTTGGCTTAAACCAGTGGTTGTAGCTCTGATACCACCTTCTGTCGCAACCCCCGACCCCTACCCCATGAGCGGGAGCGGGAGCCGCGGACCAGTTAGATGGTATCGGGGTTTATCATTATGGCAGCAGAATTTATTCATCGGGACCGTAGTTAGGAAATATTTTTATCAGAGTTAAACACCAAACTTTTATAATAATAATTAGGATAAAATACAAGTTTCATTTGATAATACAAGTGAAGGGATAAACCCTAATTTATTGAAAACATAAACTTCGTTTCTTATTCTGGTAACTTTTATAGCCACAACTTTAAGCCTTCAGTGTTCTCCAGCTGGCTTCTATTGGCTTCACATTAAGTTATGTGAAACGCGTTTTAAAAAGGTTTTGTCAGCAAGAAATACTGGTGAGTGCATCCCAGTTTAATTAAAACAGTTTTATAACTTTTATAATATTCAGAGCATCGGCGATTACAATGTTTATATCTATCCAATTACTCATTCGGTACTCTCAATCCTGACTTGTGGTCATACTATTATTCGCAATAGTAACGAGTGTCAAGTAATGTATACAAAACCCCAACATACTAGCATTAATTGTAGAATACAAAGACTCAATCAATGTTAATTATTTTTGAAAACATTTGAGGTTTTGTACAAACAGTTTACAAAAAGGTGACAAAAAATAAGATGTACTCACATTGCTGATTTAGGTGATACTACTATAGCTTCTTGGTAATTCTCCTTATTATTATCTATTAAAATTAAACAATGCACATGTTTTAGTAAGATAACCCAAATCACAATAACGGTACAACTCAAGACAGAACTCCAATGACTGAGTTAGGCAGAGCCTTGAAATGCATTATGGAGTCCTAGATCAATTGTATAGGGTTATAATACTTACAACGAGGCAGAGCTTCGTTTTATGGGGGTATTACATCCCGATTATTTAGACTATCAGAGAATTCAGAGAAAGAAATAGAAATGAGCGACGTTCAAATGAGGCCTGAGGCCCCTTATATAGGCCTGACGAAGGGCGGCTCGCGGCCCGCGAAGCCCCCTCTATCTTTCTCGCGGCCCGCGAGAGTAGTAGGGTAGGATCTAGCCAGGATGAATCAATGGTGTAGGTTTAACACGAAAGGGACACGTGGCGCTACCTGGTGCCGCCTGGTGTCACTGGGTCGCGGCCCGCGACAGACCCAAAGAACTGGGTCGCACCCCACGAGCGACTTGGAGATTTGTTTTTATTTGATTTTTGTAAATATTAAGGTACTCTAGGCCCGTTTCTCGCATACGGGGTACAATAGGAATGTTTTGGGTCACGTTAAGCGGTCTTAGGAGGGTTGTTATATGCACGCTGATTGGTTGCAGGCTCCTGACATTTGTACTATCCATACTTACACTAGCTGTGATTGCTGTGTGCGCACAGGTGAGGTGCGCACAGTAGATCTAAAAGTAGCCGAGTGTTATGTTATATAAGTTCGGTATGGTTTTCTAGTGTGCATGGCTTGTAAGGCCTTGCGCAAAATTAGGGACCGCATCCTTCACCCATTGTATGATTTTTAATGTAGTATACATGCATGTAATGATTGCATAAATTGAAGTATGATTTTTTAATGTAATATATATATATATATATATATATATATATATATATATATATATATATATATATATATATATATATATATATATATATATATATTGTGAGGTTCATTGGGGAACACTAAAAAAGTGAGGAGCAGTAGGGAACCGACTCAAACGAACTCCGATTGGACTCATTCCAGCGGCGTTGGAACTAGCTCGTCGAACCCTAACTAGGATCTCTTAACCCTAAACCCTAAATCATAACCCCAAAACCCTAAATATATTAGGATTTTGCTTTTAGGGTTTAGCTTTAGGGTTTAGCTTTAGGGTTTAGCCTTTAGGGTTTAAAGTTTAGATTTTACGGTTTAGCTTAGGTTTTAGCCTTATTTTTTAGCTTTAGGGTTTAGAGTTTAGGAGTTAGGATTTAGGATTTAGGGTTTACGGGTAAGAGATCTTAGTTAGGGTTCGACGAGCCGGTTCCAACGCCGTTGGAATGAGTCCAATCGGAGTTCGTTTGAGTCGGTTCCCCGTTGTTCCCCCCTTTTTTAGTGTTCCCCAATGAACCTTCCCTTATATATATATATATATATAGGTAAGGGATCAGGAGAAAACGCCCTAAAGTGTGAGAACGGTGAGAACGCATCCTGGCCCTACACGTGGCGCGCGATATAATTAGGGCGTGTGGGTTTTTTTGTCATTTTATCTTCCGCTATATATATATATATAGGTACGGGATCAAGAGAAAACGCCCTAAAGTGTGAGAACGCATCCTGGCCCTACACGTGACGCGCGATATAATTAGGGCGTGTGGGTTTTTTGTCATTTTATCTTCCGCTTTTCCAGTTCGGTGTCACAATACTGCTTCATTTTTGGCGTTTAAGATTTTTTGGCGTTAACCAAATTCAATAATTACCTAGCGTTTTGATGGTTTCATTGTATTAATATTTTGGCGTTGATGGTATTTCCAAATCATCGGCCATTGGAACCCAAGGGCCAGAATATCTCTGTGAATGGCTTCATCCATACTAAGTACAGCTAGGACTTTTTAGGATGATGCCCCATCGTTTGATCTTAGATTCAATGGTGTTTAGATTCAATGGCATTTTAGATAAGATGGCCCATTGTTCTATTATTGTTTATATACATTTTGGCGTTTGTGGTATCTTGGCGTTTTACAAGCGGAAAATTATATTACAACCACAGGGGAAAAATAGAAGCGAAAAAAATAAATTAAAAATCCTAATCGGATCTCTCTTCACAATCTTCACTGTCATCAGTCACTCTCTTCTTTAATACTACAAGAACTGTCACCAAATATATGGCATTTTTATGTAAAACTTAACAAACCCATCGGTTTGATTATTTTGTTTGTTTTATGCGTGTGAGTGGGTTTTTCGCTTTGCTCTTCAACTTTATCTTCATCTTTATAATCATCCCACTCTTTAGTGTCATTGATCTCTTCTCCTCATCCAAGGCTTCTTCAAGAACAAAGAACACAAAATGACATATGACTGTCATCAGTATCTTTTTCTTGAAGATTTGTCCATCTCATGCGGCAAAATCTTACTGAGTTACTCCCCTCACCTAACAATCCATTAAGTGAAACTTCACGCAGAACAATACTGAATATCCAAGAAAGCATATTAGCCATCTTTGATTTTTTTAAATTTTTGGCGTTTTACAGTGAGTGGTATTTAGGAACATTGGCGTTTGTTTTTTTGGTGTGATCAAATAGAAGTTGCTGAGAGGTATCATTTTATAGGATGTCTTTGGCGTGTACTTTAGGCGGGATATTATTATAATAAAGTATTCATCGTTTCAGTTACTGTTTGTAATTACTGTTTTTATAAGCTTTATCTCTGAAGTCTGTAACACATCCCATTTTTCAAGTTTGGCATTTTAGATTTTAATATAATAAATGTTGTTAATAATAAAGTTTCCGTCGCTTCAGTTTACTGTTTTGTAGTTACTGTTTCTAGTTACCTTTTCAAGATTTTGGCGTTTTGTATTTTTAATGAGGTTTTATATAAAGATGGCACTTTGTTCTATTCTCTTGTACCTTGTTTTTTTTACTTTTTTTTTTTTTTGAGTTTTTTATAATACTTGTCCAAAGTAATTTTATTATAGTTTGGGAGTTTTGGGGCGTTTTATGGCATGATAGCGTTTTCACAAGCATTTGTCTGTGTGGCGTTTTTATTATATATGGCGTTGTTATTATAGAACAATCAACTGAAAAAGAAAATTAATATATATATATATATATATAAACAAATGATCTTCCAAATCTTCACTGTCACCAGTCTCTTTGTTCTTTTTTAACCATCTTAACTGGTTGTTTCGACATTCGTATGATTCATTTTGTTTTTTATTGAAGTAGCTTTTTTGTCGCCGTGTGGAAGAACAAAGTGTGACATCAGCCTCTTTTTCTTGAAGATTTGTCCATCTCATGCAGCAAAATGTTATTGAGTTACACCCCTCAGCTAACAATCCATTCGGCGAAACTTCGCGTAGAATAATATTGAATATCCAAGGAACGATGTTTGTTTTTTTTAACTTTTTGGCGTTTTACCGAGAAAAAGAACGCCACTAAATAAAAGTACCTTAAACCTCTAAATTTGGTCATGCTAAACTCAATAATGTTTTGCTGTAGGAGATGGAAAACAATGTTAATCCTCAGTTAAGAAAGATGTCTAATAATGTTGTCCACCCCATACAGCTAAACTTTATTGAGAACAAAACTGAATCTCCAAGAAATGACGTTTTTGCAATTTTGTGGTTTTTGTATGTTTTGGGGTTATAAATTGGATGGCAGCTGAGGATAAAGTCAATAAGATTTTACTCAATGAGATCGACAATATCCTAACTTAAGGATTTTGTCCATCACATTGAGCGAAACCTTACTGACAACCAAACTGAATTTCAAAGAAACGTTTTGTTTTAGGAATCTTTGATGTTTGGGTTTTTTGACGTTTCTAAGACGAATGGTATAAATTAAATATGGCGTTTTGGGTTTGGTGTGTTTAATGTAAGGTCTGAGATGTTGTATATATAGGATGTTTTTGGCGGTTGTTTTAGGCGGGATTTTATTATAATAAATGCTAGTAATTAAGTCTCGTTGTTTCAGTTACTGTTTGTTCAGCTTTATCGTTTAAAACAAAGTTTGGCGTTTTATATCTAATGGCGTTTAGATTAGGATGGTGTGTACTATGTAAGTTAAGGCAGGAATTTAATGGCGTTTTATTCATGAGATGGCGTTTTGTGTAGAGAAGTCAAAAGGCCTTTTTACCCTTAATGAAGCGCGCCATACTAATAAAAGTGATGTTATTTACGAAAACGCCACCGCGTCATCTAGTCCATAGATCGTTTTAATATGACGATCCATAACCGTTCTCTCCGTTCTCACACTTTTCACGGAGAGAACGGTTATGGATCGTCAGATCAAAACAATCTATGGACTAGATGACGCGGTGGCGTTTTCGTAAATAACATCACTTTTATTAGTGTGGCGCGCTTCATTAAGGGTAAAAATGTCTTTTGACTTCTCTACACAGAACGCCAAACTCATGAATAAAACGCCATTAAAAATATCACCTTAACCCACATAGCACATATCATCCTAATCTAAACGCCATTAGATATAAAACGCCAAACTTTGTTTTTAACCAATAAAGCTGAACAAACAGTACTGAAACGACGGAACTTAATTACTAGCATTTACTATAATAAAAATCGCGCCTAAAATACGCGCCAAAAACTTCCTATATAAACAACCTCTCAGACCTACTAATAACCACACCAAACACCAAATGCCATATTTTCCTATATACCATTCATCTTAGAAATGCCAAAAAACCAAATATCAAAGATCCAATCAACGTTTCTTTGAGATACACTATTTTCTCAGTAAACTTTCGCTCGATGTGATGGGCAAAATTCTCAATATAAACGCAAAAACATACAAAAACCACAAAATTTCAAAAACGTCATTTCATGGAGATTCAGTTTTGTTTTCAATAAAGTTTGGCTGAACGGGATGGATAACATTGTTAGACATCTTTCTTGACTGAGGATTAACAATGTTACCCATCTCATTTAGCAAAACATTATTGAGTTTAGCATGACCAAAATAAGAGGTTTGTGGTTGTTTTATTTAGTGGCGTTGTTTTTTTATTTTTGGCATTTGATTTGCTTGTCCGATCTTATATTGTTTGTTATGTAACTTCGAATTAACATGTTATGAACAAATAGGTCGAAAAAAAAGATGGAAAAAATGATGTATAAAGAATGATGTAAAATGCCAAACTGAGATCTGTGTGTGTTCTGTAAGAATGAAAAATACAAAACGCTAAACTACTCTTCACAGGCTCTCGAAGACCATCTGTGTGTTCTGTAAGAATGAAAAATACCAAATGCCAAACTACTCTTCACTGGCTCTCGAAGACCTTGTCGATCTTCTTTTAATTACGGCCTGTTTGCATGTCGATGCGTAGTGTCCATAGCCTTTGCAGTTCTGACATTGTCTTTCTTCGGCCTCGGGTTTCGACTTTGATTTCTTTTTCTCGATTGCTATCTCCTGTTTAGATTTCAAGCGCTTCCGAGAACCAGAACCTTTGGATTTATACCCAACAGGGACTCTTATCGGATTCTTGTCGTTTTTATATTGACCGGTTATCTCGGCAAATCTATCCCTAGTACTAGCGGGAGGAGCAACAATCTACATATCGTGAACCTTCTTCATATAAGATTGAACACGATCCTTGTATAAGGATAGCTCCTCTTTATTACCAGATAAACGGTTCAAAGTATATTCCGTTGAGAAAATAATATCTCGCATCATACTTTGCACATCGGGATCAAGCTAGGTCATATATTCACGACTAATTGAGTATTCTGGAGAGCAGTTTGGGGAAGCCTTTTTGCGCCATCTATTCAAAATGTGTTGTTTTGGAAATTCCCTAATGTCCATACTTCTCAAAACATAGAATATATGTCTACATAGCAAACCAAACTGCTCAAAACTCCTGCATGAGCAACTGCATGTGCAATCAGACTTACGGTACATTACCTGAAAAAACGCCAAAAACAATATATCTATAACGCCATGCCGAGAATGTTTGTCTAAAAAAATTTAAAAAAAACACAACTGGATATGATAAAACGCCATGTACAGAAAACGCCATATAAAAAACAAAAATGCCATTGTTTACCTCAAATAAGGATGTACAAGGCTGTTGGATGTCATTTATGTAAAACTTAACAAACCCATCGGGCTGATCTTCGTAACGTTGATTTATGCAATCCGCAATTCCAATTAGCTCAGCTTGAATGTCACAAAAAATATTTTCTATGTATATATCAGCAGCTTGACCTTCCAACACTTGGTAATTAATCTTCAACTGGGTCGTTTATATCGAGATTCATGATCATTTTTCCGGTGTGTGTGACGCTGTGCTTCTATTGCAATTTCGTAATAAGTCATGAACTCAACAAGAGTAGCTTTTTGAATTGCACACTTGACCAAAAAAATGATTCTCACTCTCCGACCTCGATGTCGTTCACATAAGACCCGACATCTCTTCCATTCTATAGTATGCAGGGATCCAAGATTCCCTGAGTGCAAAAATATCAGATAGCCAGTCATTATCTGCTAAATTGAACTCTCCGATAACCACTTCCTATTCTGATTCAAACTCTTTAGTTGTGAGAATATCCGTCCACACAACACCACAAATACATTCTTTGAAATTGGTGGAATTGCATAGCCTAACACCAACCTATGTATAACACGAAAACGCCATGCAAAAAAAAAACATATATATTACAAAAGGACAAAAGTTAATTAAAAAACAGTAACAAGGTACAGAACGCCATGTATTTTAACACGCAGTGTATCCTAAAACGCCCAAGGTAAAAATAAGTATATCAATCTACAGAGAAAGTTTATGCATCACATGCCACATGCATAACCGATGCCTCGTGTCAACAAATACAGCAGAAATAGCATTCTTCATTGCTGGATCTTGTTCAATGACAACAACTTTTGGTTGAGAACTGATGTACGTAAAATGCAACATATAAATTACATCAAATGTGGCATAAAACTAACCCTTTTTTAGTGCTAATGTTGGAAAAAGTGTGTTTTTGTCTTCCTTTTGTATTTTCAGGGTTAAATGAGCTTAAATGAACAAAAGAAGCAAAAATGCAACCAAATCTAACAATAATACAAGAAAAGGAATAAACGTGGCATGCCCGACCCCTCGACAGCATCTTCCCAAGCAAAAACAAGATATCAGAAGGCTGAACACACCCCGTGCTCATTGAACACGGGGGCGTGCCCAAGTGTCTGCAGAAAAGAAAAAGTTGTAGAAGCTTCTATTTCCCAACACGGGGGCGTGCCCAGCGAACACGGGGCCATGGTCAACGCTAAGATTCACATAATCCAGGCAAATCATGATAGTACAGATACACTTCTGCACACGGGGTCGTGCCCAGCAGACACGGGGGCATGGCCAACTAATGCAGACAAACTGCATTTAATGAAGAAAGAGAAGATGGATGGACACGGGGCCGTGTCCAGGCTTCTGTGCAGGCTAGAAATAGAGGTGCTTGGTTCACTTCAAAGGCATCCCTTGGCAAACCACCTCTCTCACACTTCACCCACCCACCACCACCATCACAACCCACATCCATCACCATCATCCATCATCCATCATAGAGTGTGTGTAGTAGTCTCGGGATCCAAGATTGATCGTAAGAGTTCTTGACAATCAAAGGTGTAGGACCGGTTTTGACTCCGAAACGATTGCGAAACTAACGTATGACGTGCGGAATCCGTACACGAACGCGACCTAACACACACGATGTAATATAAACGTGATTCTATTAGAAATCTAACAAGAACAAGCACCTTGAATCACTTTCTCTCTCTAGATTCTCTCTCTAGATCTAGAGCTCTCCTAAACACAAATGAGTCAAAAGTCTCTAATCTAAACATAAAGCTCCTATTTATAGGCCTTGGCTTTTAATGAGATTTCTCATTATTACAATTATGCCACCTTGCCTTTTTGTCTAGCTATCACTAATATAACGACTCGTTTTCTTCTGTTTCTCGCTACGGCTCGGATTGACGAAGGCGATAGACATAAATGCACTAACAGACTCCCCCTTGGATATTGCCGCAGTCAATCTCGTAGCGTCTTGTCTTTCTCTCTCTCTTTGAGTCTTCTTGAAACTTTAACACGTTTTCATCAACGTAGACTCCCTCTTGCTCGAACAGAATCCCGGTGGATCTGTCTTCAGCTTCAACTCCTTCTTTCTGTAGACTTTTTTCTTCCTCAGGCTCCCCCTTTCGTCAAGCTTTCGTGCTTTGGGATCGACACCTTGCTTTCCATATACAAGCTCCTTTAGGATAGTTACATGGCTCCTTGAATCCACGCTTCCTTTTGCGTTGAGCTCGTCTTCAGACTCCCCCTTAGACTCGGCTTTCGGGATCGTAGTCTGGTATAACATCTGCAATTCTCAAACATTTATAAGTACAAACATTTTGAACATTCAATTTTCCAAACATCGTAATCTGGTTCTATTCAACTTTCTAAATTTTACTCCCCCTGTCAACAAACTTCATAGATTTGGCAGTATTTAAGAATCCAACTCCCTCACAGTTAATCATCCAAGTCCAAACTAATGACCTTGGAGATATCACAAACTGTTTTTGATTTTTGATTTTTAATTCAAGTTTCAAATTAATGAACTTGTTTTATTTTCAGAAACACAATCAGCTTACTTAGATTTTGAAACTCAGCATTTCAGACATCGGTTTTCGAAAATAAAGCTGAATCAAAAATCTTTTTGGATTTTCTGAAATATAAAGCAGTAAAGAAATATGTACAAACATATTTACAGACAATATTTTTGTTTGAGTATGCGTCAGAGGATCATATCAGTTTCTGACAAGTCACAAGTACCGTTGAGCTTAGTTACACATTAAGAATTAAACAATTCACTTAGATTGTCGATATACTGATCCACTTAAATTTTCACACAAATTTCAACTGATTCAGGATACGAATTAGGTGTATTAAGAACTTAAACTCATTTTTGTGTCCCACCTCTTGAATATACTCCCGTATCCAGATCCCAGTATTCAGTCTTACAGGTGAGTATACCTAGATGATATCTGTAAGGGGAATAAATTATGAAACCATACGAGCTCAGGTCAGAACTTCCATTCAGCAGAGAACTCAGGTTTGACTTTAGGTGTGTCCCCTTTAGAGGATCTTTTTTACAACAGCAATGATTATCAATTTTATTGTTTCATCATTTTTGCTGAGGGCGACGCTATATTTCAAGCAATGCGAAAAGTATTATTCGGGGACTAGGCCATTGCTTCCGCAAAATCAGAAGTCCCGGGATAATACCCCATATATCACTAAGCATAAAGACCTAGTATCTCAGAAAGAGGGGTCCTTTAAACGAGATTTTAGGGGTTACCTATTTATCCAAGTAGTGTTCCCCATGAAATAAGCAAGTTTGAATTTATATTTATATCCCGAAAAAGTTTACTAGATGTATAAAAATCTACCGACACATCCACGGTGAGATCGTTTAACACATTTTGACTTTCCAATTCTTTAGCGTAGTGTAACTGTCTACTGATGTACTATCATTTCCTCTTTTTACACAAAAACTCAATTTTTGAATTTTATCATGTTTTTAACTTTTTCAAATTTTCAAATGTTTTTGTATTTTCTAACAACAATACTCCCCCTAAAATGCAAAATCATTTAAAGAAAATTTGACAACCAATACTGATAGCTTTATCTCGCCATCCATTTTCTGCTTAAAGTGTACTGATTTGCAGAAAATCTAACATACCCCCATGATTTACAACACATTGATATTTACAGTTTGAAAACCGTTTTTCAATCTTGTGAAAATAATCATGTTTGTTCAGCCGTGAGGGTTTCGGCGTATTCAATCAACACATATTTTTGTAATTTTTGATTTTTGACAAAATTTAAAAAACAAACATATTTTTGGTTTTTCAAATTTTTCAATTTTTAGGGTTTTTGAAATATTGTTTATTTATGTACAGAAAACAAACAAACTCCCTGTTCAACAAAACCAGGGTTCAGCAGCAGCCTCCTCCTCTTGTTGTGCCAGGCTGCTCTGAGTTCCAAACTCACAATCTTCAAATTCCATGAGCACCTGCACAAACAAACTATTCAATTACTTGAACAATTTAGCCCAGGTCTGTTGGACCTTAGGCATTTCAACACAATAATTTTCATTTAATGCTGGAAACTCTTTGTCATCTTTCACAAAAATATTTTCAACTTTTACTTCAACTTTTTCATCTTTTTCAAGAATCACCTGTTTCTTTTCACTCCATGTTTGACCTTTAGGTGTACCTCTTTTATAAAAATGTGAATCTTTTTGAACATTTTGACTTTGAACAACTTTTGGTTTCCAAAACTCTTGAGGTTTTGTTATATCAACAGATGTTTTCCAACTTTGTGTTGTTCTAACTCTGGGTGTGTGAGAATTCCAGGTCTGTCTTGAATCGAACCTATTCGGTTTTGCTTTCCAAGTTTGGTTCGAAACAAACTTGTTTGTATTATACTTCCAAGTTTGTTTTGAATCGAATCTGGTTGACCTGTGTTTCACATCCTCAGATTTTTGTTTCTCAACATTTTCAGACTCCTTTTTGTCAGCATCCACAGGTTTTAGATTAGGACACTTGCGTGCAAGATGTCCTTTTTTATCACATTTGAAACATGTTCTCATGGACACATCTTTGACCTGTGGTTGTGGCTTTTTTCTTTTTAGCAAAGAACTCATCATTAGATTGTCTCAATTTGAGTTCTTTTTCTTCTGCTAAACTGTTTCCTTGAACAAAACTCATTTTTGCCTGATAATTTGGCGTTTCATTTTTGTTTCGATTCTGTTTCTTCTTATAACCTAACCCAGCCTTCATGTTTTTCTTCTTGTAACCAGGTTTGTTATACGAACCTTTAAGACTCTTACCAACAAACTTTGAAATCTCAGACTTCTCAATCTCAACCATTTTGAAAACTTTATCAACCTTTTCTGAAATCACATTCTGAATCGGGAATACAACATCTAAGAACAATTTGTCCGATCCAATCATGGTATAAACCAATCCTTTTGAATCATCATTTAAACTTTTCTCGGATTTTGTGTTTTTCAGATAACTATCATGAAGATTTCCTTCATCTTCATCCTGTGATTCAGATTTACCTGTATCAACCGACTCTTCTTTCAACACACTTTCAACGACTTTACCTACCACCCCTGAATCATGAGAATCATCAGATTTGGAATAGGTTATGTCAATGTTGTCTGGCAATTGGTCTACCATGTTGAAAGCTTTTTCGACCTTTTCCTCATCATAAAATGCAAACTTTTCAGGTGGTGGAACTTGATGAAATTCTGAGCCAATGCCTTTCTTGTTTTGCTCAGAATCCTTTCCATCCGGTTTTATGTTGAAAATACGTTCAAGCACATATGACGACACGTGATAACTCTTTAACTTGTTATCCTGTTCTAAATCAGCAATCTGTCGCTTTAGCTTAGAAACATCCTCAATATAAGAATTAACAACATCTTGTTTTATTGAATACATTCATTTAAGTTCTTTAGTTATTTCAGAAAGATAATTCATTCTTGATTGAGCATATTTCATTTCATCTTTCACTTTTTCGTATGACTCTTTCGTAATATGATATGCTAATTTCATTGAGTCATATTCTTTCTACATTTCTTGACAAGCAATTTCTTTTTGTGAACATTCTTCTGTCATTTTAGAAACATTTTCTTTCAAAACTTCATTTTCCGTTTCTAACTTTTTACATTTTTCTGAAAGTTTTTCATCATTTTCTTTTAAAACTTTTTCTTTTTCTAGCATTTCTTTGCATTTTTCTTTAAAAATGTTTTCAATTTTAGTAAATTCAAGATCTCTTGTTCTGAATTGCTCATCTTTTTCAGTACAAGCTCTGCACGGTTCCATGCATTTCTTGCACTGTTCAACAGTTTCAGTCAAGATGTTAGGATTGGAATTTACCTCAGTGATTAGCACCTCGGTGTTTTCAGCTGCCTCTGTCTGCTTTAACTCAGCAACATTCTAATTTTCTTCAACATCGACTTCATCAGCAGCATCACCAACTTTCAAATTCTCATTCTTTTCTTCTTCTTCTGCTTTCTTGACATCTTCTCCAATTTGCTGTTCTTCAGTAACAGCTTTCTCAACTTCTTCATTCACAACAACTTTTTCTTCAATCTTTTCTGTCTCACCAACTTTCAAAACTTCCTCTTTCACAACTTCAACTTCAACCACTTCAATTTTAACCTCTTCAGCAGTTTTCTTCAGATTGTTCACCATTTCTTCAACATTCTTCTTCATTCTCTCTTCATCCCTTTTTCTTAGACACGATGTCATGGCATATCTGATCTCCTTTTCATGCCTTTTAGCATATGTGTCATCTTTCATCACATTTCTATAGTATTCAACTCTCAAAGGAATTATGAGAAGAACATCATCAAAGATTATGTCTTTCTTTGGAACAACTGGTTCACCTTCTCTATTGAAGTAACACTCTCTCTTTTTATCCCATCTTCTGTTGCTCACTGAACTCTCATACTCTTCTTGCATTTCATCCATTCTGTTTAAAACAACGTTTCTTTCTCGATAAGTTTTCTCACTCAAAATCTCTTCTCGAGTCTTCTCTTTGATCTAAACTTTATCTTTTTCTTCATTGTTTTCTTCACGGATTTCAGCAACAAAAACAAACTTTCTTTCCTCTGTTATAGCTTTGCCATGAGCTGTTTTTCGAACATTCTCCAAACGATCTTCTTCTGGACAAATTGAGCTCCAGTCAAAACCTTCATCATCTTGAATTAAAAAACAAGCTCTTGATTTTTTTTTATCTTCAATCAATTCCGGCTCTTCTTTGCTTCGGTGATAGATCGCTTTTCGATAATAATCATCGTTGAAAGGACGTTCATTTCCTTCAGCAACTTCAGAATTTCTGCATTCTCTTTTAAGATGACCCTTTTGCTTGCATCTGAAGCAGGTCACTTTGGATTTGTCAAATCCAAGCTTCGTTGACGGACCACCCAAAGATTGCTTCCCAGTAATCTCCATGTATCTCTGAGCTCTTCGGATACAGCTTGCAAAACACCAACGAATATCTATGAGCTCCATTTCTTCCGGATCAATCTGGTCGTAGTCTTCTTTGGTTAACTCAGAGTTTCCAATCTTGCCAGCTACCAGACCTTCATACGATTCCAGAACAGATGCAAGGAAACTCATTTGCTGTTTAGCTGCATTGATACTCATCGACGGAGAATTCTTCAGTTTGAGAGCGATGTTGCACAGAATCTCCTCAGCTTCATCAGAACTTGATTTTGAAGATGAATGATATCCAGAATGGTAACTTGATGAAGTTGTTTGTGGTTCTTTCATCTTCTCACCACTGAATGCTGTCTTTGGTGAACTAACACCTTTCTCTGAAGGTACACTGCCTTTGTAGTACAAGCCAACATTCTGTTGATGTGAAGAACCAGTCATCTTGCTTTGCTTTTGTAGCTGCAGATCATGACTCTCTATCTTTTCAAACAACGCATCAAGAGAAATTTCATCATATAAAGCATCATTTTTTAAGATAAAAACAAACGTCTGCCACTGATCAGCTCGTGGTAACGCTTCAATGACTTTATCTATAATTTCCTCTCTTGTTTTCTCAATTTTGAAACGTTCAAGTTCAATTTTTAAATGACAGAATCTCTCTATCATTTGCCTCGCCGACTCTCCTTTAATGTTATCAAATAGATCGAATTCTTTTTTAAGCAACGCAATTTTGTTCTTTTTAATCTGTTTACCCCCCTCAGCTTTAGCTTGTAAAGCTTTCCAAACAGATTTTGACGACCCGTCATGATTAAGCAATGCAAAAATATCATTTCTAATTGCCGTCTGAATCAAAGCAATCATCCTCTGTTCGGCGGCAAATTCAGATTTATCTTCTTTGGATAATTTCTTGAATGGAAGTTCTTCGCCTTTATCATCTTTTGGTCTCTCATATCCAAACTCTAAACAGAACCAGCTTTCATGCGCATATGCTTTTGCCCAGTTAAGAAACCGTTCTTTCCACCACGTATAATCCTCAATGCTTTCCAGAGTTGGTGGCTTTGAGTGTGTTCCGTAGAAATTATCATGCTTGATGTTCTCATTGATCGCTTTTGTGATGGTTTTTGGAGTAACAGTTGTAATCTCGGAAGATTCAGATGTGAACGCGTTGAAAAACGTATTGTAGAATTCTTCAGCCATGGTTTGATCTTTGAATAACCTTGAATCAAACAAACAAACAAACACTTATCAGTTTAAACACTATCAAATAACTGAATCAAAATAATACTCGAACTGGTGAATATTCTGTGCGGACTGAAGATTGACAGACTGTGCGGACTGCTATGACCCGGATCAAATTCAAATGACCTGACCCACTACGTGCAGACTGAGTTCACTCTCAATTGACCTGGTTCACAAAGACACGACCTGAACTGTTTCAAGCGATTTGATTGAACTGCTATGAACCGTATGACTTTGATGCGATGAATCTTGACTTTCAATCCATGTAAACTGACAACTCCTTTTGACTAACAACTTAAAATCACATGCAAACTTGATTGAATATGGCCGACAGACTTATTAAATCCAAATTGTGGTTACCGATGACTTTAACAAATTGATTAATGAGCCGACAACTTTATGAACATAACATCTGATTGGGCCTCAACTATGAATCACATGAGTCGGAACAACTATGGCCGACAAATCTGATGATTAAACACTTGGTCCAAGATGTATTAATATCAAACTCTTTCAAGATTCTTTCATTGGGCTGGTACAATATAGTGGGCTGACACAATGCAGATCATATGCAACTTTGACAAAAAATCTGACACTTCTTAAAGTCTATTGGGCCGCAAGTCTTGATCAATACACATGGGCTGATGACAAATGATCAGATTAAAACAAGTATCACGTGAACAACTGAACCAATTTCAAACGGAAATCGTGTTTCAAACGGTATACTCAAACGGAATACATTCCTCAAACGGATCAACCCAATGTTTCAAACGGAACATATGTTTCAAACGTAATCACCATGCATTTTCAAACGAGATACCCAATTTCAAACGGCATATGTCGGCTTCAAACGGAATAAGATCGATTTTCAAACGGAATCACTTGTTTTCAAACGGAATATGTCAATTTCAAACGAAAACGGACCTAAAAACTCAGATTTCTCCTAAACGGCTAGGAATTAGGATCTGAAACTTGGTAGGGTTATAGATCAGGTGTTTTCGCACAACATATCAAAAAATCAGACGATTTGGATCGTAAAACCCCGTTCAATTTGACAAAAATCAGTGAAAAACGTGAAAGAATGAATAGAAGATGAAGAAATGATGCAATTCGGATCTGAAATCGATGTAATCTGGTACGAATCTATGTGTTTGGTCAGTGCAATCGAGCTCCTGCTCTGATACCACTTGTAGGACCGGTTTTGACTCCGAAACGATTGCGAAACTAACGTATGACGTGCGGAATCCGTACACGAACACGACCTAACACACACGATGTAATATAAACGTGATTCTATTAGAAATCTAACAAGAACAAGCACCTTGAATCACTTTCTCTCTCTAGATTCTCTCTCTAGATCTAGGGCTCTCCTAAACACAAATGAGTCAAAAGTCTCTAATCTAAACATAAAGCTCCTATTTATAGGCCTTGGCTTTTAATGAGATTTCTCATTATTACAATTATGCCACCTTGCCTTTTTGTCTAGCTATCACTAATATAACGACTCGTTTTCTTCTGTTTCTCGCTACGGCTCGGATTGACGAAGGCGATAGACATAAATGCACTAACAAAAGGCCATGTTTGCCTAAGTCTCTTACATCACTTGGTGAAGACAAGCATTTAGTGTAATACTTTTTATTTTTAATCTTTTCATACTTTTTATTTGGTTTTGTATTAATGACTTTAATAACTAGTTTCTTATGTTGAAGGTGAAACTTCCTTATCATTTGTTCGTGGTGTCTTGGCGTTATTTTACTGTCTATATAAAATAAAAGATTTACACCATTCATATCTCCACGGTCTATATGGAGATATGTTGGCTACCTGGTCGGGGGTTAAGGGAATGGTTTGCTAAGCGTCTTGCCTTGTTCAGTGTATAGATCCTGCAAGGACCTGGGTCAAGCTTAGTAGGACCTCCTTCAATACCCACAGGTATTGTGTGGCGGGGGTTCGAATTTCTTGATCCCCTCATATATAAACTACAATTAAAACATTACCCCGGCTATTTAGGATTGTATCCCTGCTGACTCAAACTACTTAGCCGAGGGTAACGTCACCTTCAAAATAGGGGCCTACCACATTACGCATTAATAACTTAATTAATTATCTTTGAATAATCCAACCCATTAGGATTGTATCCTTGCTGACTCAAACTACTGGGTTGAGAGTAACGTCACCTTCAAAAGAGGAGCCTACTACTATAACTAAGATAATCTCTTAAAAAGTGCAAAAGTGCGGAAATAATCAAAGGTTACACTAAAGGCGAGTCGGATCCAAGTGTTCATCTTGTCTATCTGTTTTTATTTTTATTTTTATTTTCAGCTTTTTTAGTTTTTATTTTCATGTGTAAACCTTTTTCTAAAATTTTGATTTGATTAGACGTTGAGGATAAACCGGTACTAAAAGCTCTTGTGTCCTTGGACGATCTCGGTAACTTACCAACGCTATACTACGCTCAAGATGGGTTCACTTGCCCATATGTGTGTTTAGTGTTAGTAAAATATCGTGTTTTATAAATTTAAAACTTGACTAAAGTGTAAAAAGGGCTAAAAATATACATAAAAATATAAAACGCTACACACGCATCAAGTTTTTGGCGCTGTTGCCGGGGACTCAAGGATTTTAAGAAAGTTAGGAATCAACGGCCTAATCGTTTTTCTTATTTATTTTTTTTTCTTTTTTTAGGATTTTTCTTAAATTTTTAGCTTCTACAGAGCTCAGCACGGGCCGTGCCCGCTGAACACGCCCCGTGCCCAATCTTTGGTACTGGCAATCCTGTTTTAAGTCAGACAGTAGCTGAACACGGGGCCGTGCCCAATCAACACGCCCCGTGCCCAACTATCAGACATCGAAAACAGAATCGTAAGATCCCGACGGTTGGTAATTTCTGACACAACCATGAGTGATACTGATATTTTTTACTTCCGGTCCTCTTATGGTACGTGGTGTCAAATATGTGGTGGGACTCATGAAGATTTAAAATGTTATTTTTTAAACTACAAGCCCCACTATATAGACCCATTGTTTTCCTGTAGCCTTAAGAGGGGCGAAAGTAAAAATAATCCCTATCTCTCCCTCGAATGCTCTCAATCATCCCTTCTAGGAGAAATGCTTCTTGATGAACTATTTCAAATGGAAGATCTAATTCTTAACTGGGTAAAAGAACTTGAGATGGATATCATTAATTTATCTCAAGACGATACCCAAGAAGAATTATTGAGATTGCATTCGGTTAAAAACAACTTCGTTGTTCCCGATATCACCTCTAACTCTTGCGAAGACTTGAGCGATAGTCGTCCCTGTGTCGATTGTGCCATGAAGGACTCCCCATCGACTTCCTTCGATGCATACATAGACCTGAGCGATTCGACATACACCTTCTTTAACGAGAGCCCGGGAAAGGGTTGGACTTGTCCACCAACATTTAGCATAGGAATCACCCTTACCGATAACCTCCTGCGTTCTCGTCTAAATCTAGAGCAACTAAGGTATCTCAGGCACTTCGGTGTTGTTCCGTCCAGTAAGGAACCACCCGATCCGGTTAAATTCCTTAAAAATAGACAAAACTTCATAAACAGCCTCTAGGCACAGGGCCGTGTCCAGGTCAGCACGCCCCTGTGTCCACCAAAAGATTCCCGTCTGACTTTTGGTCAGAATACGGACAAAATGTATCAGGATCTTATCTGCACATGGGGCCGTGTCCAGCCGACACGGGGCCGTGTGCAGCGTGTTGTCGTTTTCTATAAAGGCAGCAAGATTCCTGCACATTTGGGCCACTCCAAAGACAAAGATCTGGTGGTATCTTCACACATACCATCCTAGGTATATTCTAAAGAAGGTTCTCAACAACCATCTTGTCTTTTCTACTTTTGTCCATTGCCTTCTTCTTCAATTTTCACCTCAACACCTCCATTAGAGCTTGAAATCACCATGGTTCCAGGCTTTATTATGATGTTTGTTAGGTTTTTATTCAAGGAATCTTGTTAAAAATAAGTTCTACAACATTGTTTTAAGTTATTTCTGCTTAAAAACGCTTTAAAAATCAGAAAAATAATTTGAAACTCCAAGATTCCTTGTTCCAAAAATTTGCAGACAGGTGAACACGTGGCCGTGCTCATTAAGCATGGGGTCGTGTCTGAGATTACTATTTCATTAAAATGAACTCTTTTCAGTTTATTTTCGTAGAATGTCAAGCCAAAACTGTGGAACTTCTTCAGCACATTCCAAAAACAGTCGAATAGAACGAAGGTCTTCAATCGAAGCAACTCTCATACGCTATGTGATGGCATTACGTGAAGCTTTCGATGAAATGACATCGGTGGAGAAGGTCCTGATAGACCGTATAAACTATCTTACGGTGGGGCTGGAAAACAGTTTTCAAGAAATCAACCTCTTGCACCAGAGGTTGAACATTCTTGTGACACCTCCCATGGAACCAATCCTCCCCCAAGAGGATTGGAACTTAGCACTTGGAGTCAATAATCCCAATGGGGTGGGATGACATCCCTGCGGAACCTCCTCTTGACAACTTGCAAGAGGTCCCGATGGAAGTTACACCCCATCAAAATGATGCCAATGAGCCCGCCTTTCTTCTCCCTAGGGAGATAGAAGAGTGGCTCGCCGACGTATGAGGGACCCATATCCGGAGGAAGAAGTTCTTCAAGCCACATCCAACCGAGAAAATTATCTTTTCGGAAATTTTGCTATTAGAATAAACTATAGGCTAGAACTTCTTTCCAGGTTTAGACTTCTTGTGTTTTCTGACCTATTTATTTAAAGTTTTAGTTTATTAGGAACATTATGTAACTCTCTCTATTTAATGAATGAAGGTTTTAAAAATTGTTTGGTGTTTGGATGATGTTGTAATGGGTAAATCACACTCGGGATGGTGAAGGATACTAAGGAAAACTTGAACCAACACCCCATGCACAAAAACAGAGCCTCCCGACAAATTTTCTTCATTATAGCAAGTTCAGCACGGCTCGTGCCCAGCCAACACGGCCCCGTGCTGAAAGGTCTGCAGAAAAACGCCTAGTTCAGGTTACTGGACACGGGGCGTGTTCGCTGAACACGCCCCCGTGCCCAGGCTTCTGTTACTTTCTGATGATTTCTGTTACTAGCAACCTGAACATTGGGCCGTGCCCGGACACCACGGGCCCATGTCCAGATGCCCAGTAACATTAAATTTTGTTTTTAACACACCTTTTACACATTCAATCAACCTAAAAACTTATTTTTGGGACACATTGAGGACAATGTGTAATTTAAGTGTGGGGAGGATGCTAAAACCTTGAATTTTGCAAGTCTTAATTACAAGCCTTACACAAAACTCTATTGGAACCGCTAAACACCCCAAATTTTTTCAAAAACTTTTTATTTTTTTACTTGTCTTGGTTTAATTTGGGAATTACAAGTTCTAAAAAGGTTATATTTTTACAAATTTACAACCAATAGCGTCGTGATAAAAAGAACAAACATAAGAAAATTATGAAACGGCATGACAAATCTAGTTAAAATTTGATTATATATACTTGATCACATAAAAACCCATTCCCACAAAAAGTGAGTTTTGAGCGTTTATTGAGCATACAAATACACATCTTTAAACTAAATGCTCATTTTTCGTTTCTTGTGTGAATAGCTGCTTGGTTTCTTACGACTCTAGAACTTGCCATGACGATACATTCCCGGTCCTTACCAACTTAAACCTAAGTAAGTAAATTATGGAGGCATTAGGACTAACCCTTTTTCTTTCAACACCATTATTTTTTTTTACCACCTACCAAAAAATCCCCCTAGTTAATCCCTTTGAGACTAAACTTTTTCATTTCTAAACCCACAAAACAAACACCCTGTACCCACCAAAACCCTTTTTTCATTTTAAACCCTTTATTTTAGTAAAAAGCTCGGTTTTCATGTGACATTTCTTATTAAAATATATATATATATATATATATATATATATATATGATGAAGTTAAGAAATAAACAAACAAGTTCATTAAAAAGAACTTTGTTTGAAGAATTGCTTCATTAGAATAAAAATTCATAAAAATAAAAAGTCTTACGAAAACCGACGCTTTTTACGTCTTTCGCCCTTTTTCTACTAACCACTAACCCAAAACCACCTACCTTTAACCCAAGCCTAACTCTTCCCCAAAGTCCTCTTGATATTTACAAAGGTTTATAGTTAAAAAGGAGGAGGATTGATTGCTTGGCAAGCATATGGTAGAAATAAGTTTTATGCCGCTCTCGAGTGTTTCACAAAAATACATCTTCGGCCGAGTGTTGAGTGATCCCCCGTGAGGTATGTGAACTTGTATATAAATGGAATTTTAAAGAGTCATGTTATGCCCAAATAAGTAATTTCTTTTATGTAATGTTCTAAATAAATCATTACGAATAGGATTTTAAATAAAATAAAAATAAAACCTAATAAAAATCTTGGATTCCCGACACTCAAGACAAGCCCAAAACCTTCTCTTCTACCCATTCCATTTGGGAGCGTAAGCCACATTATAAAGAGTTTTGCTTGAGGACAAGTACAGATTCAAGTGTGGGGGTATTTGATGTGTGTAAAATGCAACATATAAATTACATCAAATGTGGCATAAAACTAACCCTTTTTTAGTGCTAATGTTGGAAAAAGTGTGTTTTTGTCTTCTTTTTGTATTTTCAGGGTTAAATGAGCTTAAATGAACAAAAGAAGCAAAAATGCAGCCAAATCTAACAATAATACAAGAAAAAGAATAAACGTGGCATGCCCCGTGCTCATTGAACACGGGGGGCGTGCCCAAGTGTCTGCAGAAAAGACAAAGTTGTAGAAGCTTCTATTTCCCAACACGGGGGCGTGCCCAGCGGACACGGGGCCGTGGTCAACGCTAAGATTCGTAGAATCCAGGCAAATCTTGATAGTACAAATACGCTTCTGCACACAGGGCCGTGCCCAGCAGACACGGGGGCCTGGTCAACTAATGCAGACAAACTGCATTTAATGAAGAAAGAGAAGATGGATGGACACGGGGCCGTGTCCGGGCTTCTGTGCAGGCTATAAATAGAGGTGCTTGGTTCACTTCAAAGGCATCCCTTGGCAAACCACCTCTCTCACACTTCACCCACCCACCACCACCATCACAACCCACATCCATCACCATCATCCATCAACCATCATAGAGTGTGTGTAGTAGTCTCGGGATCCAAGATTGATCGTAAGAGTTCTTGACAATCAAAGGCCATGTTTGCCTAAGTCTCTTACATCACTTGGTGAAGACAAGCATTTAGTGTAATACTATTTATTTTTAATCTTTTCGCACTTTTTATTTGGTTTTGTATGAATGACTTTAATAACTAGTTTCTTATGTTGAAGTTGAAACTTCCTTATCATTTGTCCGTGGTGTCTTGGCGTTATTTTACTGTCTATATAAAATAAAAGATTTACACCATTCATATCTCCACGGTCTATATGGAGATATGTTGGCTACCTGGTCGGGGGTTAAGGGAATGGTTTGGTAAGCGTCTTGCCTTGTTCAGTGTATAGATCCTGCAAGGACCTGGGTCAAGCTTAGTAGGACCTCCTTTAATACCCACTGGTATTGGATGGCGGGGGTTCGAATTTCTTGATCCCCTCATATGTAAACTACTATTAAAACATTAACCCGGCTATTTAGGATTGTATCCCTGCTGACTCAAACTACTTAGCCGAGGGTAACGTCACCTTCAAAAGAGGGGCCTACCACATTACGCATTAATAACTTAATTAATTATCTTTCAATAATCCAACCCTTTAGGGTTGTATCCTTGCTGACTCAAACTACTGGGTTGAGGGTAATGTCACCTTCAAAAGAGGGGCCTACTACTATAACTAAGATAATATCTTAAAAAGTGCAAAAGTGCGGAAATAATCAAAGGTTACACTAAAGGCGAGTCGGATCCAAGTGATTCATCTTGTCTATCTGTTTTTATTTTTATTTTCAGCATTTTTAGTTTTTATTTTAATGTTTAAACCTTTTTTTCTAAAATTTTGATTTGATTAGACGTTGAGGATAAACCGGTACTAAAAGCTCTTGTGTCCTTGGACGACCTCGGTATCTTACCAACGCTATACTACGCTCACGATGGGTGCACTTGCCCATTTGTGTGTTTAGTGTTAGTAAAATATCATGTTTTATAAATTTAAAACTTGACTAAAGTGTAAAAAGGGCTAAAAATATACATAAAAATATATAACGCTACACACGCATCAAGAACCAACAACTTTTAGAAAAACTCTCAACAACCAAATATACGTATCAGCAGTTTCCGACACCAATAATGCAGCACCAAATGTAACATTGTAGTGATGATTGTCTATACCAGTGAACGGCACAAACACCATAGCGTATCTGCATATGAAAACGCCATGAGAACTGAAACAATAATAAAACGCCATTGCGTGTAAACTCATAAAACACCATTGCATGTAAACTCATAAAAACGCCATTGCATGTAAACTCATAAAAAACGCCATTGCATGTCAACTCATAAAACACCAAAAAAGAACAGAAGAAGTTGAATTATAAAATATTACTTGTTGGAACGATATGTGGCGTCAAACGAAATCACATCACCAAACACGTGGTAATTACGTTTGGCTTGATCGTTACACCAAAAAAGTCCCTTCAAACTATTGTCTTCGTCTGTGAAGTAATCGTGTGAGAAATTAGGCTGGGAATGTTTTTTTTTCATCCAAATGTCTCACAACCATATCAGCGTCGTATTCCCCTATAAACAAGTTAATTTGCCTCTTGTAGTTCTTAAATTCATCTTTACTTGCACCCACGTCTTCCAAACCGCCAAAACAAGTCTTCATAACATTAAACGCCTTGACTGGAACCAAATTCAACTTAGACATGTTGTGTATAACATGTTTCTGGAGCTGAGTGAGGTGTCGTTCAGTTGGAAGAAAATGCTTATCAGGACGTTCAACAAGATCATGGTTGTGCTCCTCGACAAACTTATATACCTTCCATGATCCAGCCTCAAAAATTACACCTAACAATGCACCACAATCAGTCCTTTTTTGAAAAGTTGGATCGCACTAAACGCTCCTTTTGATTGGGGTCCAACGTATCAACCTTCTTGTCCTTATATACCCCAGCTCTCGTACACAAGTAATACTTAATATGTAATACACCTTTGGAGTTTGTGTTTGTAGTCCCTTTCCTGGACCCAAATTCAACTTAGACATGTTGTGTATAACATGCTTCTGGAGCTGAGTGAGGTGTCGTTCAGTTGGAAGAAAATGCTTATCAGGACGTTCAACAAGATCATGGTTGTGCTCCTCGACAAACTTATATACCTTCCATGATCCAGCCTCAAAAATTACACCTAACAGTGCACCGCAATCAGTCCTCTTTGAAAAGTTAGATCGCACTAAACGCTCCTTTTGATTGGGGTTCTTATCCTTATATACCCCCAGCTCTCGTACACAAGTAATACTTAATATGTAATACACCTTTGGAGTTTGTCTTTGTAGTCCCTTTCCTGACTGAAAACCCACAAGCCTTGTCATACTTAACATACATTGAATAACAATCATCGAGGCTTGTGAATACCATGTCCATTGTGGGCTTTATTTCTTCACTAACGTCAGGAATGATAAATGGTAATCCAGTTTTGGGGCAGAACCTTTGACTCGAGGAAGCAACTTCGTCTGAGAAAACACAGTGAGGAACAGAAAAACGCCATTAAAAATAGAAAATATCTCGTAATAACATTATAGATTAAAACGTCATTAATTGAATAATAAACAAGACATAATAAACACATAATTTGAAAAAGCCATGATGAAAACGCCAAAATACGCACACCATAACTTTATTGATTAACAAAAATAATGAACCAACAATACTAATGCGACTTGATAATGAAAACGCCATGAGTTGAATAATTAAAAACAGTTAACAACATAGATAATTAACAAAAATATAACATCATAATGAAAACGTCATAGTTAACAAAACCGATGTTTACACAAATTAACAAATAGTAATAATTGATGTTTACAAATACTACTAAAAAATATTCAAAACTAATCAGGTGTAAAATGCCAATAATCTTAAAACAGAAGAAAAATATACTAGATCCTAAACGACAATTAAAATTAATATTGAAAACTCCAATTATCAGTTCTTACTAATTGTTTAACTACCAATTAAAACGCGATTAAATTGGATACATGAACAACGCCATTGAAATCATACAACACATTATAAAATATTAATTTGAAAAAAAAAACAATGAAACAAGCATAAAAGAACAAAACGTCATAGCTGTTGCATGATTTGCTAGAACAAAAATAGGAAACGTTATCGAATTTTACTTTGTCGAACAGAAGCCACGTTAGACGCCATAGATCTGAGAAAGCTTGCAAAGGAGGTAACAGCTAACAAGAAATCTTTGGAGTTTTAATTTGAAACAGATTTATAACGCGAATAAGGATGGAACGTATAAAAGGACAATCGTACCCCTGCATATCAATTAGCGCCCCCTGCCACGTGTTGGGCCAGGATTCGTTCTCACCGTTCTCACACTTTTCACCGTTATCTCATGATCCCGTATATATATATATATATATATATAGGAGAAGGGTCCATTAGGAACCACCCTTTATTGTGAGAACCGCGAGAACCATGTGAACACAACCAAAAATACCTAAAAATAGCTAAAAAACACACGAATTTTTTTTTAATATTTTTTACCTGTAAATCGCTAATTTTCGTTACCAATTTTTTTTTCTTTTGCTACTAAAAGTAACGATTTAGATGTAAAAAAAGTATTACAAAAATTTTTGTGTGTTTTTTAGATTTTTGTAGGTTTTGGGGGGTTTAGTTTTTAGCATTTTAGCTTAGGTGGGGGGTTATGTTTTTTTTTTTTTGGGGGGGGGGGGGTAGGTTTTTTTTAGGAGGGGGGTGGTAGGTTTTTTTAGGGTTTTTTTTATGCGTTCACATATTGGCGTTTTTGTAAATAACACCAATTTTGTTAAGTGGGCGCGCTTCATTAAGGGTAAAAAGGTCTTCTACCGCTCAAATTCAAAACGCCAACTAACATGAGAACACGTCATTCAAAACAAATAAAACGCCATTAATACATAACGCCAAAAAATAGTGATAAAAAGCGTTGGAGATTACAAGAAGATGAAACGACACAATAACTGAATTCAATTATTAACATTTATTAGAAGAAATTCCCTCCAAAATTTGATGACTGTCGTAAGTTTCAATCAAAAACCTAATTAAACTACGTAGATAGTGTAAGTAGGGTATCGTATCCACGGGGAATTTGTGGTCAGTGTTAAAGAAATTAATTAAAGCTAATCTATCTAAATTGGGGGTTTGTTTGTTTGATTGTAATGAAAACGCGATTTGTCACGAAAAGTGTTATCAAGATGAAATAAAGTAACCTACACCCGGAATCACAAATACCCGTTTTAACATAAAAATCCGTTTGCCGATTCAAAACACCACATAGACATGGCCTTGGAATTAATGGTTTTGATTAATTGTTAAGGATAGTTTTTAATATTCACCATTCAACTTAACAACTCGTTTAATTGTATCAACTACCCACCAAATTACCAACCCGCTAACAACGCAAGTATGTTGCCAATACACTTGATAAAACAAGTAATTCAAACACAATAAAACGCTTATCAATAAACCAACACAAGTAGTCAAGTTATACTAGTTTACAAGAATCAGAAAAACACGAATAATTAAGTCAAACCGCGTAAACGATCATTCGGGCAGAAGTCACAAGAAGTTTAGCCGCTCATGGTGATCTTCGCCGCGTCGGTTGTCATCCCAAATTGGTTAGATTTCTTCAATAAGTTGAAAGATAATAAGAATGATAATAACAATGCTCAATTCGTCCCTGTTGTTGATATATTACAGTTGTTCCCCTTTTTCCTTGTACGTCCCCTTGCCTTTGAATGAATGTCATGGTTCTCACAATAAAGGTGGTTCTCAAATGAACCTTACCCTCTCTCTCTCTCTCTATATATATATATATATATATACACACATATAATAAAAGAAACCTGATTTGGGACACATGTCATTCAATGAGGGCATCAATAATTTATTGATAAATTTTAAATTAAAAAGATTTAAATATTATATTAGAATTTTATTTTGATTGTAAATCTAAAACCTTATAAGTTATAACTATTTATTAAGCTTAACTTTTGTATTAATATGGATGGATATATTCTCATCAAATAGCTAATTTACTAGGCTAAAATATGTATGAATGGCTAAAACATCTTACCGGTGTTTTTGTTAAAATAGATGATTCAATTCTGTTTGGTTTAAATTTCATCATATATACACGTGCCTAATTTGTTAACACCATAATAATAAATATATTTCAGAATTTAAAAATTAAGATACATCTCTATATTGTTAACACAATAATCTATACTTACTATATAACATGATTTGGGACAAATGTCATTCAACGAGGGCATTAATAATTTATTGATAAATTTTAAATTAAAAAGATTTAAATATTATATTATATTATATTAGAATTTTATTTTGATTGTAAATCTAAAGTCTAAAATGTGTTTTAAATCTAATCTATAATTTATGGATTTAATTTTGATTTGAATTATTAAACAAAAACCCATAAAATTAGTAACCATTTAATCAATTTCGTAAGTTTTACTTTCCCTTCTAGAATCAAATTAGATTTTTGTGATAATTAAAGTTTTGTCAAGAATATAAAAATCATTATTTAATATTCAATATATTACATCACATATTAAGAATTAAACTCCACTTCATTCTAAATACTAGGTATGTTTTTTTACTCTTCACATGCTATGCATATTATCTATGTCACATAGAAAACATCATGTTTTTTTAGATAAGTTTACCATATCAAATAAGTAATATGCATATTATCTATGTCACATAGAAAATATCATGTATTTTTAGATAAGTTAGATATATGTGTTTTAAAACAAGGTAAACTCTTAACATATATATTTTTTCCTATTGTAACTAAGATGTAGAGGTCTGTGAAAGGTATATTCACATTCGGAATGTCATAACTTTTTTTTTAAATTTAGATTTACTTAGTTGTCGTATGGTGTCTCATGTCTTTATTTTTATATTTTTCACTTATATATATATATATATATATATATATAGGGTAGGGTTCCAGCGTGAACAACCTCCCATGCGTGAACTGCGTGAACTGATCTGGGCCCTTGATTTCCTTTTTAGTTGTTAAGGGTATGATTGTAATTATATAAAAAATTAGATTTAAATCATTATTTTAATAATTGAATTAAGTTACATCTTTCCTATTTTAAATTCATTATCCACAATATCTTTTATTTCATTTTTATTTTTTAGATTTCACCACCAGAATTCGGATTATGATTATGATTTTTAAGATTCACGTAACCTTCGTGTTTCAACGGTATACACATGTGTAATTAGCTACAAGTACATACATATAAACAAAACTTGTAAAACTATTTTATATTAAGCAAATAACAATTTCCATAATGTTTGCCAAACCAAAAAAAAAACATACAATTACAAGTTCCAGTTTCGTGAAAACAATAAACGCAACATAATCGGAAAAATAAAAAAGACATAGTCTTTTACAACTATTCACCGCGTTGTATGCTGAATCATCCTTATCGACCAAGCAAACAAACATACGTGAATCATCCTTATCGACCTCATACGTGAATCATCCTTATCGACCTTCCATCTCCACTTTCCTCGTTACGACGTCTCCTATAATAACACAAAAAACTCAGCAATTAGTACTTTGCAAATTCACAAGTGTACATCAACAACTTTACACATTCAATACACAAAAAAAATATGAGATATCACAAAAACAGACGCTATACACATGTGTACATCGCATTAAAAACATAGCAAAACCAGAATACACATGTGTACAGCGCCTTAAAAACAGAGCAAAATCAGAATACACATGTGTACAGCGCCTTAAAACCAGAGCAAAAATCAGAATACACATGTGTACAGCGCCTTAAAAACAAGCAAAATCAGAATACACATGTGTACATCGCCTTAAAGCAGTGAAAAAACTAATGACACATCTAATAATGACGGTGTATAGACTAGTACCTGAATTTCATGCTCGATGTAGTATAGTTCCCAACAGGCATTGCAACCTTAATGTTTCGACTTGAAAGAAACTGAAATCATTACAACCCTGCAACAAATGAAAGTTGATATTAGTGTCTGAGTAATTTTGAGGACAATAACTGTAGCGCATCAAGGGTGTGTCTGGAAACAGGGGTGTCAGCCGTGTGCAATTGACAAGTTAAGTCGTTAAACCCAAACATAACCCATATTTTTTTTCATATGTAAAACATCAACTCTAATATGCACACACTTAAATTCATATATGCACAAGACCATGCTGAACAAAGTTCAGAACTTTAAGCTGGAATCAATATAACAAAAAAAATAATAACTCATTTAAAGGCCTTATAGTTGCTATGACACCAGAACCACTATCAATCACATACATAATCATATCAGAAATGTAAGAATTTAAACTGTAACCACAGAAACAGTATTAAACATAACGATCAGAGAAATCAGGTTACAAATAACACATCTAAAAGAACATAAATCAGGGTAAAATAAAACTTATCAACACAGCAGAAGACAAAACTGCTAACCTGCACAAAATTAAAACCGGTAGCAAATCAGAACCTAGCCGACATGAAACGGACCGATATCACCAGTCTGAATCGAACCGGCGATCTCATCAGCAACAGTTAAGCAAGAAATAACCCAACCACTAACCGCCAATCACACCATATTCGCCATCCACATTGACACACTCCACGGCACTGCCATAATCCTATATCCCTTTTTTCTACTGCTGGTTCTTGAAATTGGTTAGGGTTTTGAACGATTCAGATTGTTATGAACAATACCCACAAAAAATCAATTCATTGGACGAGAATTCTCACTCAGGCATTTTGTCAAACACCTATTGTGCGTAAACAGCAAGAACTGTGTGGTTGTACAGGGAAGGAGAATGAGGACGAAGCTGTGTGTTTGTGTGGTTCTATACCTCTCGCCGATGTTGCAGAAGATTGAAGGGGTGACGGGCGTCGATCTGGATCTGGGCGATGAAGGTGAGAAAGATTGAAGGTCGATCTGGATCTGGGCGATGAAGGTGAGAAAGATTGAAGGTCAGAGATAAAGTTGGATCTGGGCGATGAAGGTAAGAGAAAAGATTGAATATTATGATTTTCTTCGATCTGGATCTGTGGGAGATGAAGGTGAGAGAAAGTTGGATGATGAAGAAAGATTGAATATGGTGATTTGTGAGAGAGAACGAGATTTATGCAATCAGTTTAAAAAGGAAATTACACATATACCCTTATTCATTTAATTAATTAGTAACAATTAATCAAATAATTACCATCATGCCATTGACTTAAAATCTCAAGATGATAAAAACCAAGGGCCCAGATCAGTTCACGCATGGGATTTTGTTCACGTTTGAACCTAATCCTATATATATATATATATATATATATATAGGAATAAGTTAAAATGAGAACCACCTCGAGTTGTAAGAACCCGCGAGAACCACCCCCGCGGGGGGCCGTTGACCACGATTTTTTTTTACAACTAGATGTGTATATTTTAACAACCTACGTAAAGTTTGGGTTTAAACGGCGCGCCCGAGGGGGTAGTTTTTTACGCCCAAAGTTTGGTTAAAAAAAAATAAAAAAACCCAAACTTTGGGCGTAAAAAACTACCCCCTCGGGCGCGCCGTTTAAACCCAAACTTTACGTAGGTTGTTAAAATATACACATCTAGTTGTAAAAAAAAAATCGTGGTCAACGGCCCCCCGCGGGGGTGGTTCTCGCGGGTTCTTACAACTCGAGGTAGTTCTCATTTTAACCTTCCCCTATATATATATATATATATACATAGTATTTTCTCAACTATAGTAATAAAATCAAAGATTTTCAATTTTTAATTTCTCTGCAGCGAGCGTTCGTGAGTCAAAGATTTTACGTCTGCTTTTCGCTCGACGTTTTTTCGTTTTTACGTCTGCTTTTCGCTCGACGTTGTTTTTTCGTTTTTATTTAATTTGTTTTTACGAGTTTTTCCGGTGTTGGTGATCGCTGACAGTGGTATAGCATTGGTACTACTTGACACAGTTTTACAACAACCGCTGCAACGCAAGGGCTTAATACTAGTATATATATAGTGCATGTAATGGTTGCATAAATTGAAGTATGATTTGAAGAGGTTCAATTTAAAGTTAGTTTATAATCTTCGGTTGCAAATGTTTTGAAATCCATAAACCCCATCTTTCAAATGCAATCAATGCTCGTTTTCATACATCAAGCTCGTTTTCCATTCTTGGGATATTCAAAGAGAACGACCAAAGACTAGCCTAAACGAGAACTACTCGTTACGTTCATAGCCACATGGCAATCACGACCTCCCTCTACGAGCAATGCTTCATATATAAACTAACCGAGTAAAATGATCAAATGGTTCAATATGTATGCATCTAATCACTCGTCTTAAAAGACCAATGCAACTAATCACTCATCTTAAATTAGTCCGGTCCGTCTTAGACTGCGTCTAATTTAATTTATGTCAACTCGGGGAACACAAGTCATCATCAGGAACAAGTAAATATTTCTTGGAAAAAACAACAATCACTGGAATTTGTACTGCATCTATTTTAGTGATGCCCCTTCTTAAAACTCGAGAAAAATCCGCCAAGTGATTTGTCCTTCTGCCCCTCCCCTCCGTTACCAACCTGTTCACATCATTACATTACGTTCATACTACTTTTTATTTGATATTGAAAAATAAAGGTTTATTTGTGTTCAAGATGTTCATACCTCTTTTGCTAAATGCTTTAATTTGTCTAGAATTTCAGTGAAGTTGGGTCTCAGTGTCGGGTCATGTCGCCAGCAACACTCGAGCAGTTCTGCCAGCTTGGGATGAGTCTGCTTCGGGATTGTAGGCCGTAAACCCTGCAGGTTTCGTTTAACGAAAATTGTTGGAAACAATTGTTGAATAGATGCTTTAGTCCTGATTTATTTTTCCATAATGAAAGTCCCATAAATTACAAAAACTGAACCCGTTTGTTCAAGATATAGATTATGATCCTAGAGATCCTCTGTATTACTTAAGAATCTTTTAACCATGTGAACAACGGTTGGTGATTTCAGTTAAACAAAGAGAGTTAAAAAAATTACCTGTTGTACCACACCAACTGCTGCTTGTAATGGGGTTAAGTATGAGTAGGGAACCTAAAAAGTTGAGAAACAATATTAAAATGAGAACTAAAAATGTGAACATATGTAAAGCAAATGTGAATAGAACACGTTTTACGTTAATTACAACAATGCTGCCACGTTAATATAATGTAATGTTTAACACATTGGTGTTTATTTGTATTCGGCGATTAATACACTATTTGTTCGCATATAGTGTATTCACCTGTGATAACAATCTGTATTTGCTTTAATTACGAAAATGCCACTGCGTAAAGTTTGTTTTCATCAAGTAGATCTGATAGATAAAAAGTACTTCTAAGTTTTAATGATTGTATATAAACTTGCTGGGGTGTTTAGGAAGTCACTAACTTCGCCTGTTAGAAGCTCCCATAGCACTATCGCGAAACTGAACACATCAGCTTTATGATCATACGGTTTGTGCTCGATAACCTTCAATTCATAACAACTGTTAATAAAACAAGCCCACAAATGAAAAACTTTATGAAAGATAAAAGGGCAGGACGTCATGAACACAGTGATGTAATAACTGAGCATTCAAAATTCATAAACAGCGCATATATAAAGTTATAAACATAGTCATACCTCGGGTGCCATCCACCTGTATGTTCCGGTTTCTGCCGTCATTACTCCAGATTCAGTCTGCACCCTTGCAACTCCGAAATCAGCAACTTTCACAACCTGTCCAATTAGATTAATTAAAACAAAAAGACGGCAATATAAAGAGCAAATAAGGTAACTCTTACGTCGTGCTCATCCATCAGAAGATTGGCGGTTTTCAAGTCCCTGTGAATAATATTGTTTTGATGCAGGTAACTCATGCCTTTGGATATATCGATTGCTATCTTCAGTAACAAAGGAAGCTTAAATGAACCATTTTGCTTGTGCAGAAAGTTATATATGCTCCCTTGTGCCATGAACTCTGATGAGAAAAAGGAACATTAGCGCTATTCTCACTAAATTAAATACAAATAATAAAAATAATGAAGATGACCTGTCACCTAGAAAAAAAATGTATGAATTCACAGTAATCTTGCATAATAAAATGCAAGTGATCGAGTCCCATTGAAAAGAGCCATATACCCTTTTTAGATATTCTTTGCATTTTTAACTAGGGGTTCGGTTCGGTTCGGTTCAGTTTTCGGTTTTTTAAAACCGTCCAGTTTCGGTTTTTTCGGTTATAGCAACGGTTCAGTTCGGTTTTTGGAACAAAATTACGTATGATTCAAAAATAAAAGGCATAATCCGTATTTAAGAATATTTCTTAGATGTTTACCTTTAAGTTATTATATTTAACCTTTTTAATTAATATTGTTTACATCACTGTATTTTAATGTTTCTCCAAAGTTTTTATTAAGACATTTTCTTATATTATACTTAGAAAATCATTTAACTTTTATGTAAAAATTTGTTATTTCTTGAAGGCAAGGGATAAATCATTTCAAAGATAAATAAACATGTTAATGTTTTTATTATAAATACTTAACATTCAAGAATAAAATTAATATTAATAATTCCTAAATCGATATATAACAAACATTAAAAAATGATTTTTTAGGTTATCCGGTTTGATTCGGTTCGGTTTTCATAAAATACAAAACCAAACCGTAAATTTCGGTTTGGTTTTTTTCGGTTTTTTGTGCAGTTTGGTTATTTTGGTTCAGTTATTTCGGTTTTCTGCTCACCCCTATTTTTAACTATGACATTTTTTACGGATTTATCAATGTACAGTGTATAACATAACAGCAACAAAATTAAATGCAACTCAAAACACGTAAAATTGAATATGGTTCAGTGATGCCATCACAAACTAGCCTCAGACTCAACTGCCAATATATGAGAAAGCCTTTAAACTAATCTTGTTACCAGTTACTATGCAGAGTTTTGTAGGTTCTGTACATGCTCCAATAAATTGAACAACATTCTTGTGTCTAATTTTCCTGCCAAGAAATGAAAAACAGAGAAAATATAAATAAATTGTCAACAAATCCAGAATCTTATGGCATTATAAATGAATAAAATTGGCAATTACTTGAATGATAAAATAAAATCAAACCTCATAATAAATACTTCCTGAGAGAATTCTCTTAGCATATCTGCATCTATTCGTTCTGGTTTAAGAACTTTAATAGCCACTTCTTGACTACAATATGTGCCTTTATACCTAATAAAAATACAAAATATTAAAGCCAAGATTTTTCTCAGGTCCGGAACTAAGTTTAGCTTTTGAGTTTCGAGCACCTACAGATCGCCAAAGGTACCAGATGCAACTTTATTTTCGAATTTCAGCAGCTTTGCATCAATTTCCCATACATCAGTTCCATCAGTAGGTATTTTTACATGATCATTTGACACCATGGGTTCACTTGATGATGGAATATTTTTGCAACTAGTGGATGAAGATTTTTTGTCGTTATGAGCTTCCCCCTGCAGAGAAGATGTAAACTACTTAACTACATAAATGTTAATGTTGCAAAACACCACGAAATGTTGAAAAGTAACTACCTTAGCCTTCATTATCTCCTTTGCTATTGCATTTTTGAGCTGTTCGGTTTCCTAAAATTTGCCTAAACAAATCAGCGCACAAATTTGTTTTGATATTCAAACATATTGCTCAAGAGTCGAGATGGATAAGATCGTACCTCGTGCGGCCATCCGTCAACAACAAAGACATCCAAAGAGAAGCCATCAGCAGTGGAGAAAGCGTGTGCTTCTTGAATGTTTAATCCAGCCTCAGAAAGTAAAGAAGTCAACTGCAGAATTTTTGTATCAAATTTCAATATTATTGAACATAATACTGTAGCATTAGTTATTGAAAAGATTGAGACTTTCAATACCTGACTCAGGAGTTTTGGTCTGTCGATCGTTGAAAAAGTGATCTCATGCATAGGCCTGTGTCAATCCGATTTTGAATGTACAATTAGCAGGTCATTGTTTTATAATAACTTAAAAAGACTCGTTACACAATTTGGTAAATAAGTTGACAATCAGTAGGCAAAATCAGTAGAAAATAAATTGGTGAAATATCATCTTGAATAAATAAATACAAATCAGCAACAAAAGGCAAGTGACATGATTATAAGAACAATTGCTTAAATTTACACCACTTGGTATGTAAGACCTATATGACGACGCTGTAATACATAACTCATAAAATCATACTACTTATGAAATTAGAGCTGTTCAATAAAAACTGAAAGCAGGGGTCAATGAAACATGCGGTTTAGTAATAATGTTTTAGACCAATAAGAAGTAGAAAGGGTCAAAGCTAGCATATATGAATGGCATCATTTTGTAGAATGTTAATTTTAATAAATTGTGAACAATTAAACAATACGGTGTTACAAGCTCTATTGTTTCTTGAGTACTAATTTACTATAGCTGGTATTTGCAAGTTTAAAAAGTTCAAGAGTTAGAAACAGATTACCTAGAAGACGCTGAAGTTGTATTCAGATCATTAGCGGTATAACCATCTGAATGTCTAGTGGCTTTACTTGCACGCTCTTCAAGATTTTGTGCTGAACCAAAAGATGGTGGGGGATGCAATCTAAAGAAGGCATTAATCAATGGAGAGATGGAGAATAGCACAAGGAAGAACAATAAGTTAGAAACGAAACCTAATGGAAATCTAGCATATATAAATAATAATGAGATTCATCTTTTCAGAAATCAAACAGCCTTTAAACTATCAAGTAAAAAAAGAAACCACCACAGAAATAAACAGTAAGGCAAACAAGAACACAAATATTTGTCTTGTGACGATACCCGCTTCTATTGTAAGTCGAAGTACTTTGAGCATCTTCTTTTATTGACAAATCCACATTGTCCACATCAGGTGTATTCCCATCTGAGGTAGGATGAACCTATATAAAATATTCCTTGCATAAGACAGAAGTAACAATATACATCAAAAGATAATCAAGAAAGCAACCTGCAAACTTTAAACACAGAAGTAACATTAAACTTATAACCACCCTGCACCAGAGTAGAGTACTGTAAAACCACATACTTTTTCCTTGGCTATCATGTCACCAATTATAAACTCCCTAAAACTCAAAACAGAAGCCATAACAGATATAAAAACAAACTTCACACTAAAACTTTTACCTGCACTAATCTGACTTCAAATGCAGGTCTATTAACAGGATCTTCAGCCATCTGCAAAACTCTTTTATGCGTGATCACATCCTCCGCTCTCTCCACGTTCACATCCAACGCATATCTGTCACCAACAATCACACACACTCTTCAAATATCACTCACATCACACAAACAATAGATTAAACAACATTCCGTACGCCACATCATCCCTCATTTCATTTCTAACAAAAACACAATCAAATTACATATTGCATTGAAACATACTGATAACCACAAGCTCTTCAAAAATCAGTCAACTCAGAGAAACATAAAACTAATAACATTCCGTATGCCGCATCATTTAACAACACCAATTCGCAAAACCTAATATCACTTGCTACTCATCACTTGTCTCATTTCTAATAAAAACACAATCAAATTACAAATTACATATTACATAATAAAAACACAACCACAAGCTCTTCAAATATCAGTCAACTCACGGAGACATAAAACTCATAACATTCCGTACACCATATCATTAAACATCACCAATTCACAAAACCTAATATACTCATCACTCCTCTCATTTCTAACAAAAACACAATCAAATTATAAATTACATATTACATTGAAACAGATTGATAACCTCAAGCTCTTCAAAAATCAGTCAGCTAACAGAAACATAAAACTAATAACATTCCTTACGTCTTGTCAATTCACAAAACCTAATTTCACTCACTACTTATCACTCGTCTCATTTCAACACGATCATATTACAAATTAAACACTGAATTGAAACAGATTGATTAAACAAGTACACACATCGATTCACAAAACCTAATATCACTCGTCTCATTACTAACAAAATTATGATCAAATTAGAAAATAAATACTGAATTGAAACAGATTGAATACCTAGGAGGAAGGCGATTGAAGTGATTCCATAGCTGATCTTCGAAATCAGCCTGTTGAGTATCTTCATAATTCATATCGTACAATCGAGTGAGAACGTCGTTAAACACCTCCAGTTTCTGGCGTCGTTGTTTGCTCTTTTTCGGCGATTCCACCGCTCTGCTGCCGCAGCTTTCGTTGTCTTCCATCGCCATCGACGGTGTTGCCGGAATCGGAATTTTGCGGTGAGAGATCTGCCGGTGAAAAGTTTGTTATCAATTTAAGTAAGGTAACGGTTGTTGAGCGTGTGACCTAGCGGCGATACGGCGGAGCTAGTTGAGGTGGTGGGGCCCGCCCCTGGTTAATGATTCGGATTCTCGTTTCTAGCTGACTAGTTTAATGCTTATCTTGGCATTTGGATTATGGACCACCTCAATTCGACTATAAATAAATGTGTTGGTTTTAAATTAGATGATTGTTACTTTTTTGGACCACCTCAATTTCACTATAAATAAAGTATTGGTTTTAAATTAGATGGTTGTTATCTTTTTTTAATTGGTAGGGGTTCTTTTTATATATCTCTTTCATATTCTAAGACCATATGTAGTGGTAAATGAAGATAATATGTCATCCTTTGGCATGATCTGCTATGTGGTGGTCCAATCAGCAATGGTGTATTTGTTTAAAATGGATGTAGTAGTATAATGTCCAATAATACCCATCAAATGATTACCCAATTATTATTTTTTTTGTTTTTTTTAATTAAAAACTGATTTGGCAACGTCATGATTGGCTGGTGTTATGGGGCGTTTTTTAGAGAAAAAACGTCAAAAAATCCTCCACTACGGGTGGTCTAAGATTTTATAAACTTGTAGTATTATGTGGATTTTTATACTAAGTTTTAAAATAGTGCATTATGTTTTAGAGATTTGTGTTTATCGTGAAGCTCTTTTAAGTTGATAGTTATTTTCAGATAATTTTAACGCTACATAATCACTTTTTTGAATGTGAAATTTAAAAGAAAAGTAGATAAAACTAGGTCTAAAGGCGTTTTAGTTTCAAATTTGAATGGTTTTTTCCATATTATAAGGAAGAAAAACGTAGCATTTTTAGCATTTTTGGGTGAGTGGAAGGCATCTTTCCATACCTTATTAGAAAGTAAATTTATATGTTAGGAGAACCGTGAGAAAGAAAAAAAAAACCGCGATTGTTTTTGTTATCACGTTTCTCAGATTATTTAACATTCTCAAAATAATCATCCCATATATTTTATATCCAAACAACTCACTTTTTTTTGTCGTAATGCCTTATTTTCAAAAGAAATTCACAAACTTGGTGGAGTATGTTGGACTGTATATTTATTCTCTCAATATATGTATATATTATTATCCAATTGTACTTGGTGGAATAAGTTTATTCACTATAATTCAAAAGTATGATGATCTAATCAATGACCTTTTCTGGCTCTAATCATATTTTTAAATATAACAAATATTTTGCTTTAAATACGCATAGGCGTAGAAAAAAATATGTAATTAAAGAGGTATGGTCCCAATTCCTTACCCACGTGGCAAGGACCACACCACTTTCTCATCCCATGTGGCGTTTACATCAGCAAGATCATCCAGAAGCTTCTAGAAGCTTCTGGAAAACATCAAGGTGGCACCAAAGATGCTCCATCCGGCAAAAAAGACAACACGTGTCACCAGACATCAAACGCCAGGTAGGCCTGCGACGAATCAAGGAGCAGTCCGACAGGACCAGTACGACGTCTCCAAAATAGGCAAATGTAAGAGCGCCACTTGTACCACTACACTGACCACGGCAGAGGAGACCAAAAGGATATTCCCCTTGGTCGGACAGCTGGCGCGCAACCACAGCTGGCACAGCTGCTCCTCCCTCCTTCACCCTCCGGCTATAAATAGGACCCTTCATCATCCAGGTTGAATCATCTTGCTCTCTATACTCTCACACTCTATACACACTGTTTATTCTCCCTTAGAACAGTACTTATTCTCACGCCGGAGCCTGGTTAAGAGGGAAACCCCCATATTCCCCCCTTAACAAGACTAACGGTGTTGCTGTTTTGCAGGACCCAAGTCATTTCTACGAGTAAGAAAGGAGATTGAACCCACAGAAGAAATAACCCCACAGATCAACCTTGGTGTTAACCTGTGTTTCATCATTGGCGCCATCCGCTTTTAGCAAAAACCACTCTCATCTCTTTTCTTTTCGAAAAACACTCGTCAAAATGGCTGAACAAAACCCTTCACACCAAGTCGACGGAGAAGTTTCTTCCTTTGAGCTCGTTTCGGACACAGCACACGTCCAAAGGGGTCAAAGGAACGAAACCATCCAAGAAGGACAGACAAACAATGATTTTCCTAGTATTTTTGGAAGTGCCTCCAGGTTTGTTAGCCAAACTACAACTGGACCGACTTTCCAACATCCAACTAGGATCATCACCCAAACCACAAACGAAGCCACTTTCCAACCTCCACTTGGGGTAGTCCAACAAACACCCCCACCAGTGCAGACACCAAGCCATGGAGCTGGCCCCTCAGCTCCATCGGAACAAGCACAGCTGAATTTTTCTGCACTCTTAGGGCTACCAGAAGGAAAAACTCTGGCTTCCTGGTATGCCGAACAAATGGCGTCTATAAACCTTGTTTATACACAACTCAGCGCGCAACAAGCTTTGCTCCAAGCACAAGCCAACCAGTCTGCATTTGTTACTCCACTGCAAATGTCACACCCCCAAAATCCACCCACGGAGTATCACCGCTTGGAGGCGTGACTGACCAGGATCAAGCCATCAATCATATCAAACATAGTATTTAAGTGTAAAAGTAGGAAAAGGTAATTCATCTTGACATGACCGATGTTCATAACCAAACATTGTTTAAGTAGCGGAAGCATAATAATGAAAACCCAAATTAAGTTATAAGTTCAAATATCGTCTACGATCCGTATCCCACAACGACCTGCTCCTTCCTGTGCAAGCTCCATGTATCTAACGACCTGCAAGGCATGTAACAGAGGATCAACAACTAGTTGAGCGAGTTCACATAAAGTAAATGCGTAATAGTAAGTTCGTATGTAACATGTGGCTCTACTGGGCCGATAGTACGTTCTATTGGTGGGGGCTTCCCATGTTGTAAGTTCAATTAGTGGGGGCTTCCCATGTTGTAAGTTCAATTAGTGGGGGCTTCCCATGTTGTAAGTTCAATTAGTGGGGGCTTCCCATGTTGTAAGTTACTAGACTAGTTTTATCCATAAGTATCCTTCCCAATCCGAGGATAGTAGTAAGTATAAGTTTACGTAGGTTTTACGTAAGTGCCCTTCCCAACCGAGGACAGTACGTAGCGAGTACGTAGGTTTAGCGCTGGCGTCCTTCCCAATCCGAGGACGGTAGTACGTAGGTTTTACGTAGGTTTAGTGCTGGTGTCCTTCCCAATCCGAGGACAGTACGTAGGCTTTACGTAGGTTTAAACACTAGTGTCCTTCCCAAACCGAGGACAGTACGTAGGCTTTACGTAGAGTTTGGCACAGGCATCCTTCCCAATCCGAGGACCGTGGTAAGTAGTCTAGTAATGATGTAAGTACAAGTAATCATTCAATCTCATTCCCAGCCCACCGGGGAATCCCATGCCTTGGTAAGAGTGTGAACTCACCTTGGTTTGCTCGGTATGCTAAGTGTATGCTCACAAGTAATCAATCGCGTCCTAAAGTAGGCACGTATGTGAAATCAGTTTGTGTTCAATTTGTTCACGTATAAACATGTAGCACGTAATCACAATCATATACAAGATGGTTACACTTAACAGCAGTTAAATATTCCAGTTAATGCTTAACAGAATTAACCCAAGTTCCTGCACAGATCAGCTATTCGGCGAAACACACATAATGGCGAAACACACTTTCGGCGAAACACAAATTGACGAAACACATTCTGTTTCGTCGTGGCCTTGTTTGGCGAAACAGGATTCTAATTCGTCGATGACTCTTGGCGAAACACATTCTGTTTCGCCGGGAGTCCTGTTTCGTCGGATGTCTGTTTCGCAGACATCAGTTACAGCAGATGCGAATAACACATAAACCTTAATCCTTCTAGCAGCCGTCATCAATAACAGAAATCATACGAAGGTCAATGTGCATATCGAATCATCATAAATCAATCATCCCAGAGTCATTGTCTAGCATAAACCCTAGTTTATGTGTATAACATATCAACATACAACATCATATCATTGTACCCTATCAAGATACTAACTTGGATTCATAATCAGAGCATAATAACAATATCCAGAACCGAGCACTCGATTGTATTAAATTTCTCATACCATTTTATATAAATCCTACTACATCATACATAATCGAAATCTATATCACCGTCATACTAGAATCGCAGCAATAACACGCATCAATCATTTACACAAACATGAATCGAGATGGTATAGAATCAAGAAACCGATTAACATACACACGACTAACCGAGATAAGAGGAATACGAATCGATCGCTAAGGATATCTTCGAGAAGCTCCAACTGCCGTCACACAGGAGAGAAGGGCTCTAGGGTTTCGATTGTTATGATAAAATGTGTGAAACTGAGGCTGTTACACGTTTTAAAACCCGAAATAACAAGCTGGGCCCGAACTGGGCTTCGTGAATTACTGGGCCGGCGAAACAGACTTCTGTTTCGTCGGAGTGTTCATGGCGAAACAGCCTGTTTCGTCGGAATGGGTTATGGCGAAACAGCCTTGTGTTTCGTCGGGTTCTTAACAGTTTAAGTTCTACAAACAGTACACATGATATACAATCACACATAACCATGCAAACACACTAGGTTTTATCATATCACAACTAAATAGTCAAAGTCAACGTGCATTAAATGCGAATAAAGAAAGTCGGAAATTCGAGTTGTCACATTATCCCCAACTTAAAAGAAATTTCGTCCCGAAATTTAGTAGTTGCATTGGTTTCCGAATAACTGGGGATATTTGAGTTCCATTTGATCTTTACGCTCCCAGGTGAACTCTGGGCCGCGGCGGGAGTTCCAACGAACTCGTACAAGAGGGATTCTCGTGTTCTTGAGGACCTTAACATCCCGGTCCGTGATTTCAACAGGTTCCTCGACGAAGTGCAACCGCTCGTCGATAGTGAGTTCCTTTAAGGGAACTATGTGGGTCTCATCTGACGTACACTTCTTCAAATTCGACACGTGAAAGACGTTGTGAACTGCACTGAGTTCAGGTGGTAAGTTCAATCTGTAGGCCACTTTGCCTATTTTCTCAATAACCTCGAAAGGTCCAACATATCGTGGATTTAGTTTGCCGCGTTTGCCAAAACAAACCACACCCTTCCAGGGTGAAACTTTAAGTAGCGCTCGATCCCCAACCTGGAATTCGAGTAGTTTCCTGTCTAAATCAGCGTATGCTTTCTGACGGTCGCGTGCTGCCGCCATGCGTTGTCGTATTTGTGCAATCTTTTCTGTAGTATCGACTACCATTTCTGGACCTGTGATTTGACTATCTCCCACCTCTGCCCAACAGCGAGGTGACCGGCATTTACGCCCGTACAATGCCTCGAATGGTGCAGCCTTAATGCTGGTGTGGTAGCTGTTATTGTATGAAAATTCCACGAGTGGCAGATGTTTCTCCCAACCATTGCCAAGGTCAATTACGCACGCCCGAAGCATGTCTTCTAGAGTTTGAATAGTGCGCTCAGACTGCCCATCTGTCTGAGGGTGATAAGCTGTGCTCATGTCTAAACAAGAGCCAAAAGATTTATGCATTGTTTGCCACAGTTCTGAAGTAAAACGTGCGTCGCGATCAGAGATGATAGATGTGGGCACCCCGTGCCTCGAGACAACTTCTTTAAGGTATACGTCTGCTAGAGTGGAGAACTTATCCGTTTCCTTGATAGCCAAGAAGTGAGCAGACTTTGTGAGTCGATCCACGATCACCCAAATAGTATCATTTCCGCGCTGAGATCTAGGCAGGCCAGTAACAAAATCCATGGAAATTTGCTCCCATTTCCATTGTGGTATCTCAGGTTGCTGGAGTGGACCTGATGGTTTCTGATATTCTGCTTTGACTCTCGCACAAGTCAAACACTTGCTAACGTAAGTTGCTATGTGGGCCTTCATGCTAGGCCACCAATATGTAGTTCTGAGGTCATGGTACATCTTATCCGAACCTGGATGTACCGAGTAGCGAGACTTATGAGCTTCATCCCTTACAAGCTCGCGTAAGTTACCATAGTGTGGGACCCAAATACGTCCTGTGACGTAGGAAGCACCATCTTCCTTCTGTTCTAAGCGTTGCCTTGAGCCACATAGGGCTTCAGCCCTGACGTTGTCTGGTTTCAATGCTTCTACCTGAGCATTTCGTATCTGGGAAGGAAGACTAGACTGTATAGTGAGTTGTAAAGCTCGCACGCGCTTAGGCGCGGTGTCCTTTCGACTGAGGGCGTCAGCCACAACATTGGCTTTGCCTGGATGGTACTTTATAGCACATTCGTAGTCGTTCAGTAATTCGACCCATCGTCGTTGTCGCATATTCAGTTCCTTCTGTTTGAAGATATGTTCGAGGCTTCTGTGATCAGTGTATATAGTGCACTTAGTACCGTACATGTAATGTCGCCATATCTTGAGCGCAAAAACAACAGCTCCCAGCTCTAAGTCATGTGTTGTGTAATTCCGTTCGTGAATCTTAAGTTGGCGCGACGCGTAAGCAATAACTTTATCCCGTTGCATCAGCACACATCCAAGACCTTGGATTGATGCGTCGCAGTAGACTACGAAATCATCGGTGCCTTCAGGCAATGAGAGGATAGGTGCGCTACAAAGTCTATCCTTTAAGTGCTGAAACGCTGTTTCCTGTGTATTACCCCAACGATAAACAACACCTTTCTGTGTCAATAGTGTAAGCGGTTGTGCAATTTTTGAGAAGTCTTTGATGAACCTTCTGTAGTATCCCGCCAGACCCAAAAATTGGCGTATTTCTGTTGGTGTACGAGGTGCAGGCCAGTTCTTGATCGAATCTACCTTGGATGGATCAACATGAATCCCATCCTGGTTTACCACGTGGCCTAGGAAATGGACTTCACGAAGCCAGAAGTCACATTTGGAAAACTTGGCGTATAGCTGTTCCGTTCGAAGAAGTTCCAAAATAAGTCGTAAGTGATGCTCGTGTTCCTCCTGACTCTTCGAGTAGATCAGAATGTCATCGATGAAAACAATGACGAACTTGTCAAGATAAGGTTTGCACACCCTGTTCATAAGATCCATGAAAACTGCAGGCGCGTTCGTTAGCCCGAAAGGCATGACCAAAAACTCGTAATGGTCGTAGCGTGTTCTGAAAGCTGTTTTGGAGACGTCCTCATCCCGGACTCTCAGTTGATGGTATCCCGACCTTAGATCAATCTTCGAGTAATAGCTCGACCCTTGCAACTGGTCGAATAAATCGTCGATGCGTGGAAGAGGATAGCGATTCTTCACAGTCACCTTGTTCAGTTCGCGGTAATCTATACCCATGCGGAAGGTACCATCCTTCTTCTTTACAAATAGTACTGGGGCTCCCCAGGGCGAAGAGCTAGGACGTATGAAACCCTTTTCCAAAAGTTCTTGCAATTGCTTAGACAGTTCTTCCAGTTCATTTGGAGCTAAACGATAAGGTGCTCGAGCTATGGGTGCTGCTCCAGGAGCTTGTTACTATGAGTTACCAAAGGTTCTTAACCAGCACGAGGAATGCGGATGATCTTCTCCTTGCATAGGATCTCTGCTTGTTGTTGGGATAACCAGTCCATACTAATGACGATGTCGAAACTATCGCAACGCTGGGGTCATTCCTAGTATCACCCTGACCAATCACGAACACTCGACCCCTGGCACCATTGCCGTCGTTATTATCCCCGTTGTTGTCTTCGCTAGTTCCCGTTTCCTTGGTTGTGGTTCTGATTCTGGTTCTGGTTCAACCGTGGGCAGTGTCTTTTGAAGTGACTTTCAGCACCATCTGATAACATCCCTTGTTACCATGCTGTTGTCGCCGATTCTATAGATCTTGTGGCTGTTGTTGTTGGTTCTGGTTTGCAGGACGTGAGTTTCTACCCTCTTTGGTTCCATGACCAAGCTTGTTGCATTTTTTTGACAATGATTGCGTTTGCCCTGCCCGCTGTGGTGCAGGTTACATCGTTTGCGCTTAGGGTGGTTTCCCTTGTATCCTCCCTGCCCTTGAATACCAAATGTTGCTGATCAGGACTTTAGTTGTCATCGACCTTTCACTGCTGTGCCTGGGACGGAATCGTAGTCGAACCCTTGCTAGAGGTTCCATCCCACTTTCATCCATTGTTACTGTGGGTAGCAGAAGTAGTTGAAGTAGTAGTGGTAGTAGTATCGCTGATACGTTGAGACAGCTTGTTCTGTCCCACTGCCTGGTTTGTGAGACGATGAGCAAGATGGGTAACATCTTGAATAGTAGCAAGTTTAGCCGTCTTCACATGGTTTTGAATTCCTGGTACTAAGCCTTTGAGGTACAGCTCAAAGCTCTTTATGGGAGGATCCACCATAGTTGGACACAAAATTGTCAGTTTGTTGGATCGTTATCGTGCACGCTTCTATCTCTGACCCCGTCATCTTCATGTTAAAGGACTCCACTTCCAACTTGTGGATGGCATCATAACTATTGTATTCACGTTTGATAGGTTCCTTAAAATCATTCCATGGGGTGGCATAGCAGCCGCCAGCCCCAGTGTCGTAACTTGCGCGTTCCACCAAGTTTGCGCAGTGCCTTCGAGAATATCAGTGGCATATTTCACCTTACGAGCCTCGGGTCATTCACACACTCGAAGACCGATTCGAGTTCCTCGAACTAATGGAGGAGTACAACAGCTCCTTCAGTGTCGCTGAAAGTAGTAGGACGACAGTCCATAAAAGTCTTGTATGTGCATACAGGTGGCTGAGCGTGTTGACTTGTCGTGTGCGTAAGAGTAATCAAAATTAAGCACAAGTGTTGAGTTACGAGAGTAGGATCTAAAGATCCTAGAGTAAGTGGTGATGGCAGGTTACACCTCCTGCCTGGGCAGCTGCGAGTGCTGCAGTAACTTGTTCAGTGATCGAAGCCGCCAACTGGGCTTGAGTTGGGTTAACGCGTCCACTCATGATCTCGACATCAAGGAGAACATGTGGGTGAGAGGGTCGCGAATAGTGCGAAGAGAGTGAGCACACAAGTAATCTCAAGCAATAACATATAGTAGGTTCTGTAATCTGAGCATACCACGAGCAAAGTTCTATGTAATTCTATCAAGTATGTAAGGTAACATGAATAGTAGTACCTATGATGTTGAGCCTTGCACGTGGAGCGAAGCATCGTTGTGGATCGTTGAGCACTGTTCTGGTTATAGTTTGGTTTTAACAAAATCGTTTTCCCCTTATTAAAACCGAGTTCTCTATAACCAATGGCTCTGATACCAATCTGTCACACCCCCAAAATCCACCCGCGGAGTATCACCGCTTGGAGGCGTGACTGACCAGGATCAAGCCATCAATCATATCAAACATAGTATTTAAGTGTAAAAGTAGGAAAAGGTAATTCATCTTGACATGACCGATGTTCATAACCAAACATTGTTTAAGTAGCGGAAGCATAATAATGAAAACCCAAATTAAGTTATAAGTTCAAATATCGTCTACGATCCGTATCCCACAACGACCTGCTCCTTCCTGTGCAAGCTCCATGTATCTAACGACCTGCAAGGCATGTAACAGAGGATCAACAACTAGTTGAGCGAGTTCACAGAAAGTAAATGCGTAATAGTAAGTTCGTATGTAACATGTGGCTCTACTGGGCCGATAGTACGTTCTATTGGTGGGGGCTTCCCATGTTGTAAGTTCAATTAGTGGGGGCTTCCCATGTTGTAAGTTCAATTAGTGGGGGCTTCCCATGTTGTAAGTTCAATTAGTGGGGGCTTCCCATGTTGTAAGTTCAATTAGTGGGGGCTTCCCATGTTGTAAGTTACTAGACTAGTTTTATCCATAAGTATCCTACCCAATCCGAGGATAGTAGTAAGTATAAGTTTACGTAGGTTTTACGTAAGTGCCCTTCCCAACCGAGGACAGTACGTAGCGAGTACGTAGGTTTAGCGCTGGCGTCCTTCCCAATCCGAGGACGGTAGTACGTAGGTTTTACGTAGGTTTAGTGCTGGTGTCCTTCCCAATCCGAGGACAGTACGTAGGCTTTACGTAGGTTTAAACACTAGTGTCCTTCCCAAACCGAGGACAGTACGTAGGCTTTACGTAGAGTTTGGCACAGGCATCCTTCCCAATCCGAGGACCGTGGTAAGTAGTCTAGTAATGATGTAAGTACAAGTAATCATTCAATCTCATTCCCAACCCACCGGGGAATCCCATGCCTTGGTAAGAGTGTGAACTCACCTTGGTTTGCTCGGTATGCTAAGTGTATGCTCACAAGTAATCAATCGCGTCCTAAAGTAGGCACGTATGTGAAATCAGTTTGTGTTCAATTTGTTCACGTATAAACATGTAGCACGTAATCACAATCATATACAAGATGGTTACACTTAACAGCAGTTAAATATTCCAGTTAATGCTTAACAGAATTAACCCAAGTTCCTGCACAGATCAGCTATTCGGCGAAACACACATAATGGCGAAACACACTTTCGGCGAAACACAAATTGACGAAACACATTCTGTTTCGTCGTGGCCTTGTTTGGTGAAACAGGATTCTAATTCGTCGATGACTCTTGGCGAAACACATTCTGTTTCGCCGGGAGTCCTGTTTCGTCGGATGTCTGTTTCGCAGACATCAGTTACAGCAGATGCGAATAACACATAAACCTTAATCCTTCTAGCAGCCGTCATCAATAACAGAAATCATACGAAGGTCAATGTGCATATCGAATCATCATAAATCAATCATCCCAGAGTCATTGTCTAGCATAAACCCTAGTTTATGTGTATAACATATCAACATACAACATCATATCATTGTACCCTATCAAGATACTAACTTGGATTCATAATCAGAGCATAATAACAATATCCAGAACCGAGCACTCGATTGTATTAAATTTCTCATACCATTTTATATAAATCCTACTACATCATACATAATCGAAATCTATATCACCGTCATACTAGAATCGCAGCAATAACACGCATCAATCATTTACACAAACATGAATCGAGATGGTACAGAATCAAGAAACCGATTAACATACACACGACTAACCGAGATAAGAGGAATACGAATCGATCGCTAAGGATATCTTCGAGAAGCTCCAACTGCCGTCACACAGGAGAGAAGGGCTCTAGGGTTTCGATTGTTATGATAAAATGTGTGAAACTGAGGCTGTTACACGTTTTAAAACCCGAAATAACAAGCTGGGCCCGAACTGGGCTTCGTGAATTACTGGGCCGGCGAAACAGACTTCTGTTTCGTCGGAGTGTTCATGGCGAAACAGCCTGTTTCGTCGGAATGGGTTATGGCGAAACAGCCTTGTGTTTCGTCGGGTTCTTAACAGTTTAAGTTCTACAAACAGTACACATGATATACAATCACACATAACCATGCAAACACACTAGGTTTTATCATATCACAACTAAATAGTCAAAGTCAACGTGCATTAAATGCGAATAAAGAAAGTCGGAAATTCGAGTTGTCACAGCAAAGGCCTCTGAGCATACACACAACTCAGCAGACCAATGCATGGAATTTGCGTCCTGAAAAGGGACCTGTGCCAAACATCAGAAAACCAAGTGCGCAAGACACGCGCGATACTTACGGCGAAACAGAAAGCAACTACGTGCAGTATTCCCACCCACCAAGGAAGCCAATACAAAGTCGTTTAGGCCCGCGCAACATAAACGACGAGCTTAATAACTATGAAGAGGAAGAAGACGAGACATACAAAGAAAGCACAGTGTTCAGCAGGTTGCCACCAGAACATGAAGCGTACAAACCTCACAAACGCGCAGGGTACAACCCAAAAGCAGAGCATGATTACACCTTGAGCTACCGTCCAGACGACATGGCTGAAAATTCAAAATTCATCAAAGAGATTGCCACAGCCGCTATCGACAAAACGAAGCTACCACACAACGTGGGCAAAAACAACGGCTTGACAGACCCGGATGATCACCTCCAAGTTTTTAATGGTGCTGGAGCAACAGGCGGATGGAACTTACCGACATGGTGCCATCTCTTCGCTCAAACCTTCGTCGGCGCAGCGCGCGTTTGGTTTGACAGCCTACCAGCAGGAAAAATCAAGTCATGGGTCAATTTCCGAGAGAAGTTCCTTGCACACTTCTCTCAGCAACGTAGACACCCCAGAGACCCAGCTGATTGTTTAAACATATGGCGCAGAGACCACGAGAGTGTGGAAGACTTCATCACTAGGTACAACAAAGAATGTTTGGAAATAGGAGATGTAGGCGAAAAGATGATGCGCGCACACTTCATGAGGGCAGTCAAGTGCGATGATCTAATCAAACGTGTAAAGGGAAGAGACGGAGGACCCAAAGATTGGGAAACCTTCATTGAAGCAGCCAAAACCATTGCGCAGTCTGACAGACAGTTGACCGGTGACGACCACCGTCAACGCGGGTATAACCACAATGACCGGCACAACAAAAAGGGCATAGGCCAACCATGGAAAGCGTCCGGTCATAGAGAGAGAAGCCCAGCAAGGGAGGATGCACGCCACACAATCAATCAGATAGCCCACCGGAAAGAGGTAAAAAGAGAAAACAGGGAGAAACAGTGGACACCACTAACAAAGACCCCTTCCGAGGTCTTGGCCACTGAAAATCACCAGTTCAAACCACCCCTACAAATGCGAAACAAGAGGGGTCAAGATCCCAATCTTTTCTGCGACTTTCACAAAGACACGGGTCACTTAACTGATGACTGCTTCAGTCTAAAGCAAGAAATAGAATGGGCCTTAAGAGATGGAAAACTCACTCATTTGGTAAAGGGCGGAAAGCGCGACTACCGCCAAATACAAAGAAGAGAAGAATGACCAGATAACAAAAAACTCCGGAAATTAGAAACCCACATAATCCAAGGAGGTCAGCAAAGGCCAAAGAAAAACTACAACAAGCGCACACAAGACGACTCGTGGCACGAAAGGCAGGTTGTTTTTCCCACTGTAAGAGGAGGCCCAAGAGAAAGAAGACCCATAGTCATCTCAGGCGTGATCGGACACTACCAAACCGATTACATTTTCATTGATCCAGGGAGCACTGCGGATATCATATATGAACAATGTTTCAATCAATTCGATCAGGAGGATAAGGCGCGCTTAGAACCAGTTGATTACCCACTCATTGGTTTCTGCAATGAAGCCGTCTTTCCCCTCGGACAGATATCGTTCCCGGTGTTACTCTCGGATGGAAGGAATTCAAGAACAGAAGATGTTACCTTCATGGTGCTACCCGCACATTCAAGACATGACATCCTCCTAGGAATAGAGTCCCAATGAGACTTCAGTATGATTTGCTCCGGTCCACATTCAGCTGTGGGATTCCCAACAGAAACGGGGGTAGCAATAATATACGCAAGCAAAGAAGTCTTAGCAACAGATGAACTCAGACCTGCAAAGGCAAGTAAACCAGCACCACGCGCGGAAGCAGAAAAATGGGTGTTAAACAGCGCATACCCAGAACAGACAGTTACCTTAGGACCTGCAATGTCCGATCTAACGCGCGCGGCGCTAAAGAAGCTGTTGTTCCAAAACATGGATGTGTTCGCCTGGACACCAGAGCTCTTGAAGCTGCTTAGACTACTCTTGCATCTCAGACGGTGCAAGACGATATGGAGCTCTGGCAATGGGGTTTGCACCAGGTACGAGATCAATACGGAACTCGACTTGGCGTGCTGGAGGTAGACCAGGTAAATCTTCAGGAAATACTTCAGGATAATCCCGAACAACAGGGATATCTTGAATAGGCTTACCTTTGCCCTTATCTGCTACAACATGTGCCAAAAAGGCCACATAGTTCTTTCGCAGATACTTCCGAGCTTTAAAACAGGACATGAGTTTGAGACCACCAGCAGGTTTCTCACCATGAACTTGTAGGATCTCGCCTGTCGAAAGTGGCACACGAACAATCTTCTCAAAACAAACTATCTCTGCGCGATGCTTGGATAACCAATCCATACCTACTATAACGTCGAAGCTTCCAAGTTGCATAGGCGTGAGGTTAATAGGAAAAAGATGGTCGTTGAGGTTCAACTGGCAGTTGCGAAGAACAGAATGAAGAACAATGGGTTCACCATTAGCAACCTCTACTGTCAAAGGTTTACCTAGTTTCGTTCTAGACACGCGAAGAAATGGCTCAAAAGATAATGACACAAAACTCTTATCGGCACCCGAATCAAAAAGAACAGATGCAGGCTGATTATTAATAAAGAACGTACCGTTCACCACTTCATTGTCTGCTTGTGCCTCTTGTGCATTCATATTGAAGACTCGACCTCGAGCCTGAGCCTGATTCTGATTTGGGTTAGCATTCACCAATCTTGGACACTGATTACGGTAGTGGGTCAGATCCCCACAGTTGTAACAAGAACCTGGAGGGTAGTGTGGTCGTGCAGCTTGACCCTGTTGCTGAGCAGGAGGCTGAGCAACTCGTTGAGCCGGGTTCTGAACTGCCTGATTCTGAGCAAAACGACAAACATCAGCAAGATGACCCGACTTCCCACAGTTAGTACAGAAACGGAACGGAAGTTGCGGCTGATGGTGTCTGTTGCATCTATTGCACAAAGGTGCATTTCCTGCATAATGTTTCTTCGCTGGAGGCTGTGCGGGTTGGTTGGGAGCTGCCTGGTTAGCTTGGGCAGTGACAGCAAAATTTTGGGAAGCCTTTCGCTTCCTAGACCCTCTTGAGGAACCAGAATCCTTCCCCTTCTTGTTTTGACCTTTCTTGCTATCTTCTTTACCAAACGCCTGCTTCTTACCCTTATCACCCTTTTTGTGCAGCTTTCCCTTTGGAACCTGCGACTCAGTCAATGTCGCTGCTAACTCGATCGCCTGACGGAGTGTGGTAGGGTTACTACCAGTAATGATGTCTTGTACTGAGTCAGGTAGACCATCGATGTACCTTTTGATAGCCTTGTCGAGTGGGGTAACCATCGTTGGGCATAGCAGACTCAACTCCTCAAACCTATCAGTATACGCCCTGTGCTCGCCACTGTCCTGTTTCAAGTCATCAAACTCTCTCTCCAAAGCTCGCTGTTCATGACGAGGACAAAACTCCCTCATCATAAGAGCTCTAAGTTCAGCCCAAGTTTGCGCTAGAGCAACTTCTGCACCACGGTCTCTCATAACCCCGTTCCACCATGTAAGAGCCCTCTTCTGAAACACACTCGAAGAAAATTCGACCTTGCGATTTTCAGGACACTGAACATGACGGAAAGTGTTCTCAATGCTCTCGAACCATTGAAGGAGCCCAGTTGCTCCCTCGGTACCACTAAACTTGAGTGGTTTAGCCGAACTGAAACTCTTGAAATTGCATGGAGCATTGTTGTTGTTGTTGGCTTGGTTCCATTGAGTAAAGAGGTTTGGGAATTGAGCAGCCATCTGCTGCGCAATAATTTCTGCCAGTTCGGCAGTCGCTATCTGGTTTTCGCGTCGAGGAGGCATTCTAAAAGAGGAAAACATGAAAGGAAACGAGTGAGATGATTGGATGAAGAGAACGAGATGAAACAAAATCAACAAAAGCAAAGATGGTGGTCATCTATTTGTTACCACAAGGTAAACAAACGACACATTGATTAATCAAAGCAAATGGGTCAAAAATAATGTATCGCGAAGACATGCTCGCCTATAAGTGAACACTCACCCCAAGAGTTCCCAGGTAAGAGTGACTGGTCCGATTATGTGGATTTGTACGAACACTCTAGCCTTAGACAGAAAACCCAGGGTACAGGCATTCACTCTTCCAGTTTGCACGTGTTCACACTATTTAGAACCCAAAACTTTGACGAGATTTTGAAAATTTGAAAGGCACAAGGCCAAAAAAATCAAACTGGAAGGGTTCAAAACCTTACAACAGAGGGTTCAAAACCTAGTAATCAATCATCCAAAAACAGATGATTGATTTTCAAAGCGGATTCGAACTTGATGTTCCCGTTGTGGTTATCACCTAAGGATAGGTGAAGTGCATGTTTTAAAATCTAAACACAAGATAACTTGTGTTGGGGTCCTAGAAAGGTTATAGTCTAGGTCAAAGCATTACTAATAACCTAATTCCCTATAACCATTGGCTCTGATACCAACTCTTCTGTCACACCCCGACCACGTATAACATACAAAACGTGGCGGAAAACGTCGGGGAGTGTTGTAACAGAATTAATTGTTTCATAACCATGGCATTCAAAGTTTCATTTTATTTTTCAACATAAGAGTTACATTGTCTTAAACAGGAAACAAAGAGTACAAAACATAATTAAACTAAGTCTATCTTCGTTTTATGTCTCTAAGGCACAGGTCCGCCCTAGTGTCACGATCATTGTCCTAAGCAACAGCTCCTGAAAACACATGTGAAAATAGGTACGTCAGCATAAAAATGCCTGTGAGATACATAGGTTTTTGTGAAAATAGGATTCATGACTTGTAAGTTTAAGAAAATGTTTAATAAAGTTTAGTCATGAACCTAGTAAATTGATTTGTTTTGTAAATCGTTTGAAAAACAATAAGATCAGATGATATGTATAAATAAATGTAAGGTTAAATGAATAACCATGTAAGATGAGTTTGTTTGTAAAACAATGTCTCGTGAAAAGTATGTTATTTGTATAAAATGTTATATGTCTTAAATTGAAATGATTTAAATAACGCTACGATGTGTAATATTATACAAACACTTATATATAGGAAGTACCAACGGCGTATCCACCATGTTTGTATCATATTACACACGCCTCGTTACTCAAACCATTTACCCAAACCAACCACCAATGTAAATTGTTCATGTATAAATCACTTGTCAAGTGTTATTGTGTAAACCATATCAAAATGTCCATGTCTAATGTGAATGACCAAATGTGTATATCAATGTCAAAATGTTTATGTTTAATGTAAATCGTATAATGTGTATCCAAAAATATCATGTATGGCATGTGAAATATATCAACTAAACCATAGGTAAAATGCACAAAAACAAGGTATTGAATTAAACATAGTTTAACTCAAAGTTGTGTTCTGTGGAACAAATGCATGCTATACTGATACAAACATCTATGCGGTATTGTGAAAATGCATACATCCAAGCCTTGTGACTGTGGTGATAGACCTTTAAACAAATTAAAGGTCTATCTGGGTTATTGTTTATCAAATTCGGTCATTCCTTCCACCCAAACAAACCTAGGGTTCAGGAACGGGAGTTGTCAAGTCCTATGGTACCACTACCTACTAACGAACGGCGTAGCTAATGTTAATGAATGTATATTGTCCTATTTGAACAAACCAAATGTCATACCAAAATGTAAGCATGTGAAAACAATGCACTAAGTATGTAATCAAATGAACATACATAGCGTGAAATGTAATGTAAAACAATGTACTAAGTATGCACACAATGGACATACATAGCATGAAATGTAATGTAAAACAATGTACTAAATATGCACACAATGGGCATACATAGCATAAACACAATGAAATCATGTACTATAAATGTACTAATGAACATAGCAAGTATATGATGTGAAAGCATGAAAGTAACAAGTAGGCACATGTGTTTCACCCCAAAATGTTTGGAAAACAGTAAAAGAGGGGTCTATGTACTCACTTGAGATTGCTCAGTAGTCCTTGAGTAACAACCAAACAATGCTAGAGATCACGGAAATTAAACGACACCTAATATAGGCAACTATGTTAATATACCAGACATAAATCGGAGGATTGGATAGGATGAGGGTTCGTAAACCAAACGAGTATGGAGACTCGTGTAATATGGTTTAACAAAGCCCACATACTAAAATGAAACCTAACCTAAGTGCTTACGACCCATTACGACCCGTTTAGGTAGCTTATGCTACTTTAACGCGTCGTTCGCGTAAAACGCGTTCGGAACGCCTAACTAGCCCTGTGATAAGTAAAATATGCCTTAACATGTCTAATATTGTTACCAAATCAGTTTAGATACCAAAAGTGATGTTACCTATGCTTAATATGAATTTTGGCGTTAAAAGGGCATTTTGGTATTTTACCTAAGGCATATATAATACCTATCATACAACTAACTAAACATTGTGACCATAAGGTATAACCTCGGAAGGTTATTCCCTACATACTATGGTCACCTAATGTGTTTGGTCAGATCCTAATGATCGACCAAACGGGTCGGGTTCGAAAGTATAAGCGATTGTTTAGATCGCTCACCTTACGACCCTATATAAGCACTAAACTAAAAGTGACGAGCTAAGCATGTTAAAACATGCTTAACTAAGTTTAGAAAACAGGTTTGGTATCAAAACAAACGGTTTTGATACCTAAGAGTAGTTTGGTTACAAAATACGCAATAACACGCATTTTGGCCGAAACTACGACTCGTCACTGAGCCTAGATAACGTGGTAATCAGTAGGTATAGTCACTAGAGACTATAACCATCGTGATTACGCTCACGTTATGAAGTTCAAACGAACTTCGCATTGACCATAAACTGGTCAACGTAGAAAGTCAAACAAAGTTTGACTTTCGGACTCAAAAAGCAATAAAAGAACGAAGGAACACTTACAAAAGGTCCCCGAAAGCTAATCTTGATCCAAGTAGCTCAGGTATGAAACAATGGTTTCAACTTAGAGCTTCTAAGATCAGATTCTTGTGGGTTTTGCAATGGGGATGGATGGGTATTTATAGGATTCTTCGAACCGTTAGGATCGTTTCTCGAATAACGTGATCAAATCTCATCCGTACATGTGTTGGAATGTTGTGGTAACTCATTTTGCCCCTACCACAAGAGTTTGACATGTGGCCTTGGCCTTTTGGGGGGTTGAAAGGCTGTTAACAGCTGTTTAAAACATTGAATCTGGTCTGGGAGTCTGACGCGGGCCGGCTAAGGTATCACCTTGGGTTTACGCGGGCCGCCTGGCCTGTCTGATCAGCAAACAACTTTCAGAAATGACAGTTTTGGTCCCTGTTGTGTTTTAAGGCCATTCCCGACACTTCTAAGGCCCGTAAAGCCAACTTTAAGGCCCTAAAATGATTCCTAAACATTGTGGACATGAAACATGCTCAAAAATATGCCGGATGTTGGTTCGTTTGGTCGTACGATCGCGATGTTCACTTAATTACGACGGAATGCGCATAAGCGCGAAAAACGATCCAAATTGCGTGACGAATGGATTTTTGACAAGCCGAACACTAAAGCATAATATTATAATGCCTACATAAATTTTTGGATGTCCGGATGTATTCAGAACGTAAGTTATGCGTGAAAGTGCAAACTTGTGCACTTTTTGACACTTTTAGTCCCTGAATGACCCAAAAGTTTATTTTAGCACACCGAACCCCTCAAAGCCTATTTCTAAGCTATGTAAAGGATATTTATGGTATGTTTAACTTATGGTCATGTTCCGGAATGTCTGTTATAGTTCAAATTGGCATACTTTCGCAGTTTGTCAAGTTTAGTCCCTGTAGGCGAATTAACTTGTTTTTGCCATACCAAAGCCTTCAAAACTTATTTCTAAGTTATGTAAAGGTTATTTAAGGTATGTTAAGTTTATGTTGATGTTCCGGAGTATTTTTCGCATTAATCTGATTACGTTTACGCACCAGTTTGCGTATAACTCTCCAGAAAGCGATATAGAGTTTGAAATTGGACAAAAGTCAAAACATGAAAAATGTAAAACATAACAAAACAAACATTGGGATCAAATAACTTTGTTTTATTGATAACTGAATTGTTTACAATGATTTCAGACACAGATGTTACACCGAACATCGATTAAACGTCTCAGAAGAAGCAAAGCCGGTAGTGCATGCCAAGCGCCACTTAGGAGACATAAAACACGATGCCATGAAAGAGCAGGTGATGGAGCTGTTAAATGCGGGAATCATCAGAGAAGTTAGATACCAAACATGGGTGGCGAACCCAGTAATGGTACAGAAGCAAAATGGTAGTTGGAGAATGTGTGTAGATTACAAGGATCTAAACAAGGCATGTCCGCGCGACTGCTACGCCCTACTAGACATCGATGAAAAGATTGATTCGCTGGAAACATTCCGGTGGAAGTGTTTCCTTGATTGTTACAAGGGGTACCACCAGGTACAGATGGCGGTGCAAGATGAAGACAAAACCGCATTCCGCACGCCGACAGGGCTATACTGCTACACAAAGATGCCTTTCGGCTTAAAGAATGCGGGGCGACCTATCAGAGGCTGATGAATGAAACATTCCACGATGCTATCGACAAGTACATCGAAGTGTATATGGATGACCTAGTTATTATGAGCAAAGAAGAGAATACAATGTTGATGAACATCCAAAAAACGTTTGACACCTTGCGAGGAGTAAGTATCAAGCTAATCCCAGCGAAATGCTCTTTCGGCATGGAAGAGGGAAAATTCCTGGGTTTCATCGTCACAAAAGATGGTTTCAAAGTAAATCCCGATAAGAAACAAGCAATCGAACGCATGCCTTCACCTTCGACGATCAAGGAGATGCAAAAATTGGCAGGGCGGTTGGCAGCACTTAACCGTTTCCTGGCCAATCACGCAGCTAAATCTTTCCCGTTTATCAAAACACTCCGCAACTGCATGAAGAAAAGCCAATTTCAGTGGACTCCGGAAGCCAAAAGTGCGTTCCGAGAGATGAAAGACTGCCTCATCAGGTTTCCAACATTAACTACACCAGTCAAGGGAGAACCTTTGGTCTTATATTTGTCAGCCTCCGACAGAGCAGTAGGAGCAGTGTTACTTGTTGATCGACAAGGTATCCAAACACCAGTTTACTACGTGTCACGAACCTTGACCAACCCAGAAACCCGGTATGCCATCATGGAGAAACTAGTACTCGCATTGATCCATGCATCAAGACGGCTGCGCAGGTACTTTGCCAATCACGTCATTCACGTGTTAACAAACTACAATATTGGCAACATCCTCGCAAGGCCAGAGATTTCAGGAAGACTAGCAAAGTGGGTGATAGAACTCGGTGGCCATAATGTGGTTTTCAGGCCAAGACCAGCAATCAAGGGCCAAGTGCTAGCAGACTTTATGACAGAAGTGCCTGACGACAAGGATCGGGAATGTAAAGCAATGGAAAAAGCCGAAAAACAGCAAGTAGAAGAACCGTGGTTGTTATACACAGACGGCGCGTCTAACGATGACGGCGCAGGGCTTCGGCTGGTGAGCCCTGACAAGCACGAATTCACCTACGCCATATGTGACAACTCGAATTTCCGACATTCTTTATTCGCATTTGATGCACGTTGACTTTGACTTTATAGTTGTGATTGCATGGTTATGTGTGATTGTATAACATGTGTACTGTTTGTAAAACTTAAACTGTTAAACTATAAAAGAACCCGACGAAACACAAGTGAGATTCGCCAAGATCGATCTCGACGAAACAGGTCAGTTTCGCCAACAACCCTCTCGACGAAACAGGCTGTTTCGCCGAGCCCAGATCCACCGAAGCCCAGTTCGGGCCCAACACGTTATTTTGAGTCTTAAAACGTGAAACATCATCAGTTTTACACCTGCTATCATCACAACCGAAACCCTAGAGTCTCTCCTTCTCTGTTGACGGCGATCTAGCATTCCCGAAGCCTCGAATCGATCAAGTTATTATCTCATTCATCGTGGTTAGTGATTAATTCTTGTGTGACTACTTGATTTTACTATCGTTAACCGTTTTAGCTCAAGTTCATTAGGATCGATGATAGATACTATTGTGTTCATGAAAAATTGATAAATCGAATGAATGCAATCTATGTTTGGTTACGGTTTTCATATGACGGATTTGATTGTGTGAATCGGGAAAACGGTTTTGCTTGTATGTTACTGATACAAACTGAATATGCTAACATAGTCCTCGATGTGATGTAATATGGTTATTGTTTTGGGGTACTCATGAACTAGGGATGTTGACAGATGTTAGTACGATGATGAATTCTTGATGGTTAGATGATGATTTCCATGTTAATGATTTCTGTATGATCATGTATGTTGATGTGAAGGCAGAATTAGGGTTTTCATGACGTAACTGCTGTGTGACGAATCAAACTGCTATTGACGAAACAGAGGTAACGACGAAACAAGATGTGTTTCGTCGAGACCTCTGCGACGAATCAAGGTGACGACGAAACAGGTGTTTCGTCGAAGGGATTTACGACGAAACAGGGGTGTTTCGCCAAGTGGGTAATCAGCAACAGTAACCTGTTTATATTCTGTTTAAGTGTTAACCTGGTTAGTTAACTGCAGTTAAGTGTAACCATCTTGTGTATGATCTGAAATACGTGCTACGTGCTACTTGCTTACCAACTGTGTGTCTATACTTGAACACAAACTGATTTCACATACGTGCATACTTTAGGACGTGATTGATTACTTGCGAGCATTCACTTAGCATACCGAGCAAACCAAGGTGAGTTCACACCCTTACTAAGGCATGGGATTCCCAGGGTTTGGGGAATGGGATGGAAGGAATAAGGTTGAATAGATTCGTACATACACTGATACTAGACTACCATACCATTGTCCTCGGTTGTGAAGGACACATACGTAAAACCTACGTATACTTATGCTACTCACTATCCTCGGTTGTGAAGGATACTCACGTAAAACCTACGTGAACTTATACTCAATACTATCCTCGGTTGTGAAGGATACTCACGTAAAACCTACGTGAACTTATACTCAATACTATCCTCGGTTGTGAAGGATACTCACGTAAAACCTACGTGAACTTGTACTCAATACTATCCTCGGTTGTGAAGGATACTCACGTAAAACCTACGTGAACTTATACTCAATACTATCCTCGGTTGTGAAGGATACTCACGTAAAACCTACGTGAACTTATACTCAATACTGTCCTCGGTTGTGAAGGACACTTACGTAAAGCCTACGTAAACTATGTACGTACTACTGTTCTCGGTTGTGAAGAACACTTATGGTTACAAATAGTCTAGTGTATATGCAACATGGGAAGCCCCCACTAATAGAACATACGATCGGCCTAGTAGCGCCACATGTTACGAAACAAACTTACTATTACGAACTTATTTACTGTGAACTCGCTCAACTAGTTGTTGATTCTCTGTTACATGCCTTGCAGGACCTTAGGTACATATGGAGCTTGCACAGGAAGGAGCAGGTCGTTGTGGGATACGGATCGTAGACGATATTTGAACTTATAACTTATTTTGGGTTTTCATTATTATGCTTCCGCTACTTAAACAATGTTTGGTTATGAACATCGGTCATGTCAAGATGAATTACCTTTTCCTACTTTTACACTTAAATACTATGTTTGATATGATTGGTGGCTTGATCCTGGTCATGTCACGCCTCCAAGCGGTGGTACTCCGCGGGTGGATATTGGGGGTGTGACACCATACGTTTGGATTTCAAGAGCACGAACAACGAAGCGGAATATGAAGCTTTCCTTGCTGGCTTAAGACTGGCAATCAAAATGGGAGTTCGACACATCGAAGCACACGTGGACTCCATGTTAATGGCCGGGCAAATCAACGGGCAATACGAAGCCAAAGGAGAAGTAATGGCGCTCTACCTGAGTCAAGCAAAGACGTTGCTACAAACCTTCTACTCCTACAAGGTGCACCACATTAATAGAAGCGAGAATAAACCAGCAGATGCGCTGAGTAAACTCGCATCTACAAGTTTTCAACACCTGGCAAAGGATGTGCGCATAGAAGTTTTGAGCAACCCATCAGTGCCATTACGAGAAGTAAGCGTTATTCAAGTAGGAGCAACGTCATGGATGACTCCGATAAAAGCGTACCTTCAATCTGGGGTACTCCCAGAGAGCAAAGCTGAAGCGAGAAAAATCCAGTACAAGGCGGAGCACTATCAGATGGCTGATGGAATTTTGTACCGAAAGTCATACCTTGGGCCACTGTTACGATGCGTCGACCCCGAAGGCGTAAATTATTTGATCAAAGAAGTGCATGAAGGAATTTGTGGTATACATGCCGGGCCAAGAATGGTGGTGGAAAAGGTGATGAATGCAGGGTACTACTGGCCCGGAATGCATTTAGACGCAGTAAAAGAATTGAGGAAATGCAGTGGATGCCAAAGACACGCCCCCAAAACGATGCGCCCCAAGAATGAATTGGTACCAGTCACAACGGCGTGGCCCTTTCAGCAGTGGGGAATAGATATGGTAGGCCCTTTCCCCGAAGCCCCAGGTGCTGTCAAATTCATAATAGTCGCAGTCGACTATTTTACAAAATGGGTCGAGGCAAAGGCACTTGCATCAACCACATCCACTGTCGTCAAAAGATTCATATGGGAACAAATCATATGCCGTTTCGGGCTACCACTCAGGATCATCACCGACAACGGAATGAACTTTGCCGCAGACGGCCTTCAGCAGTGGTTTAAAGAATTACACATTGATCACACCTTCTCCTCGGTTGCGCACCCGCAGGGGAATGGTCAAGTAGAAGCCGTCAACAAGAGTATCGTCGACGGAATCAAGGCAAGATTGGGAGACAAACGAAGAGGTTGGGTTGACGAACTGCCAAGCATATTATGGGCCCGTAGAACAATGCCGAAAACAAGCAACGGGGAGACACCGTTTAGCTTAGTTTATGGGTCCGAGGCTGTGATACCAGCAGAGATTGGGCTGCCATCGCCAAGAATGCTTTCCATGAACGTGATCAACAACGAGGAAGAGCGGAGGTTAGACCTTGATCTCCTAGAAGAAAGGAGAGAGATGGCGGCGATAAATGAAGCAAAATACAAGACAAAACTAGAGAAGTATTACAACTCCAAAGTCCGCATCTGCACCTTCAATCCAGGAGATTACGTCCTAAGGGACAACGAGGCGTCCAACGCCGAAAAACCAGGAAAGCTAGCCCCCAAGTGGGAGGGGCCTTATGTAGTAGAGGCGGTACTCGGAAAAGGGGCATACAAGTTACGCACCCTAGACGACAAAGAAGTTCCAAGAACCTGGAACGCACAACAGTTAAGAAGATGCTACATGTAAAAGGCCAAAGTTTTTTATGTACTTGTAACGGCCGCGCGTCAACACAGTTAGCATTAATACAAGAAGTGTTTGGCTATTCAATTGGCATGCAAATTTCTCGTCACAACTGCATACATTACTTTGGGCATACACGAAAACATCAACGGCTCGACCATTAGGAAACGTTGTAGACCTCCAAGGCCTGTCACAAACACAAGTGCACAGCCGGGTCAAAAACACAACTAAAGCCTAAAAAACGCCAAATAAATACTTCGTGCCCACATAAACAAGAAAACATCGAACAAAGGATAAACAAACATTGTAAACGCCCCCAAGGCTGAGCACAGCTGGGTCCACACAATAACCTGTAACTCGATCACTTCGTATCCATGAACCAACCTGCGCACATGAACGACAGAATAAAACGTTGTAACTAACACAGCACAACCTGTCAGCGCCATCATTCATTCGTGATACCTGAATCAAAGTAATTATACATGCACATATTATGACGATAACAAAATTCGCATAAAACAAAGGCTAATATTAACATAACAAACGTCAAGCATAGTCAAATGTTCACAAGCATAATAGGTAAGCAAAAATTAATATTGTTCACAAAGTTGTTAAATGATTACAGGGCCGTCTAAGGCCATACGCGGCACGCAGGCCGGAATACTTCACTTGGGATGACTCGTTCCAGTACCTCCAGCCGCGTTACCTTCATCACCAAGAGCTTTTTTCAGTAAGGCAACATCATCAGGCTTCCGAGCCAATTTTTGGGCAGCCTTAACAACAGCAAAATCCAAAGACGCGAACTCTTGTCGTTTTGCGGTATAAGCAGCACCACAATCCTCCTTATATAACTCGAAGTGATGGTCCTTCTCATTATTGAGAGCCGCAGCTCTACCCTCATTATAACCATCCTTGCGCCCGCTATTATACCCAGCTTGCCCCAACTCAAACATATAGTTGGCAAGTTCATGGGAGTTCACTATACGACTAGCAATCTACGAGAAACATACAGCAATGTAAATAGAGTAACGACCGCAAACCAAAAGCAAACATAAACAAAGGAGGTTACCAGAGGCACAGTACGCGATAGCAACCACTTGCAATCCGCGGACATCTCTTCAGCAAGGAGTTCAGAGGCTTTACATTCAGCAATCTTCTTCTCAACAAACTCTTCCAACGCAGCTATACGATCAACATACTCTGCCTCCCTTTTCTCAGACGCAACACGCGCTTGCTCAGCCTTCTCACTAATCTCACGCTTCTCAGCAGACATCCGTACAATCGTATCACGTTGCGACTACAATTCCTTGTTGGTACGCTCACAGGCAACCTCCCAATCGTTCTGTTTCTGCGAATTAGCATGTTTTTCCGCAGCAAGCTTGTTCTCCGCATCCGACACCCTCCACATCAAACCTTTCTTCTCAGCATTAAATCTCTCCATCTCCTCAGCAAACATCTTCTTCTCATTTTCAAACTCAAGTGTGTCCTCCCCCATCAGTTTCCACTCGCGCACAATCTCCTGAGAGGTGGACAAAAAGTTGACCCTGGCACGAACATGATCGTCTAGTAGCTCCAACCGGCGGCGCCTTTTCTGAAATAACCTCTCAGCCGGGGGGAGAGACAAAGAGAAGAACTCATGGAAGTTGTCAAGATCGTTCATCCGGGAGCCTTGGGTCAGATTCCAGCGAGGAGCATGTGGCATATCATCACACGCTAGATTTTGAGTGTCCCAAGACCCACCTTGTACATTCTCAAACTGTGGACTCCGAACCACTCCGGAAGTTGCACCACCACCACCCGGTGGACGCTTGGTATATATGGTTTGGCGAGGAGCAGTCTCACTTGACTCCACCCCGATTTCAACACCCTCAACACGATTAACACCACCAGCGCCACCCGTATCGCCACCACCCTCCCCAACCTGCTCAACATTTACGTCATCTTCTTTCTTCTTCTCACCCAGATCATCACGAGGAGGAGACAAATCAAACGTCCTCGAAGGCGGAGAAGCGAGAGGAGTGATTTTTGAAAGGTCAATTTTGTGTGAAGTCTTGGCTGGCTTGGCACCTGCTCCAAAATGAGCAACACATTTAGAGAAAAGAAGGGAGTAAGCAACCAGAAAAAACAAACGGGAAAACTGATAAAACGAGTACCAGAAGCCTCAAAAATTTTCTCCAACAAATTCCCATGTCTCTCAGTAAAAACACCCAGGTCAACCTCCGACTCCGAGGGAGCAGGATGATCCTCCTTCTGAAGTTTAACCTTTTTTGATGCAAGCATAGCAGCAGCCTGCTCGTCAAGTTTCCATTTTCTATCGTCAAAAGCCTTTTTTTGCATCATCTCTGTCAGAGTAGCGCGATCTTCAGGATCAGATCCACGATGTTTCTCTTCGGTCCCTAAACCGGACAACGTATCAGAAACTACAACGTAATCTAGGACAAGAAGAGTAGAAGGTCACTTACGAGGAGTTTCAGTGGTATGTTCCTCAGCCTTCTTCCCTTTCCCTTCTGGTTTGTCAGCTTTCGTTTTTCTCCTTGTTTCCAACTGCTCAGCAATCTCAACCGGAATCTCCACGTCATCATCAATGGGTTCATTAACAGGCTCACGCGTAACCCCTTGTGCTGGACCTGCACGCGGGGAATGAGAATGTAACACCTCGAAAATTCACGTCCTATAATGTGTTGACACGTGTCATAAGTTTGAACGTGTGAAAGAATGTTCTGAAAGGACTAAAGTTGACAATCATGGAAAGTATGTGAATATACGAGTTCTAAATGTCAACAGTGAATAAATATATTGTACATTAACCCTACATGATGCTCATACCTTCAAACGAATAAGTCATGGATCATACGAAGCTAAATATGAAAGAAAGTGAGAGATTACAAACTACAGGGGTTAAATGTGTCAACATGTTTAAGTTATACCTCTGAGTGACCTTTTAACAAACCCGAAGCTTTGTAACAGTTAATTATGCTCACTAGAATGCACAATATAAATTTCATAAAGTTTCGTTATCGTATGAGAAAGTTATGATCAAATTCGTATGCGAGGGGTTAAAAGCGTCAACGATGAAGTTTAGGACCTTTCGGGTGACAATAAGGTTAACCGAGGACTAAACAAAGTAGGTAAATGTCTTAAAGCCCTTATAAGTCAATTTAGAGGGCTCATTGTGCAAAACAAGATGTGAAAGCGACCTTTAGAAGGACCGGGGACCAAAACTGCAAATAATGGAAAATTTGTTTGGCTGGACAACACATGCTCGCGTAGCGCGAGCACTAACACCTTTGCCGTCGCGCTACGCGACGGCCATATCTGAACAGAATTCCTATTTTCTTGGATTCTTGTCTGCCATAGCCCTTGTAACCGACTTAAATCCGATTTTCCTCATCTTGGGTGACCCCTAAACAACCCCTAGACATTTAGGGACACTTGTTAGTGATCAAACATCAATGGTAGACCTTGTTGTCAACAATCCAAGAGTTCTCGAGCACTATATAAAGGGCCAAGGTTGCAACCATTTCTTCACACCTTCATTCTGCAATTGAGGAGCTTTCTGGAGCTTAAGAGCAGACTCAAGTCCATCCTAATCAAGCATAGGACTTCAGTAAGTATGCTTAACCTTTCTTAGTTAAGTTTTTGCTTAGTTTTAGCTTAAAAGTCAAACCGTCGTAATTAACAGTTGACTTAGCGATTAATCACTAATGGTCCAGTGATTAGTCGAATTGAAAGTAGTTATAAGTTGGTAATTATATGGGCAATAAACCCTTAAAAGGGCACCCTCTGATTCCCACTCGAACTAGGTCAAATGCCGGGTCAAACTTATTAGTAAAAAGTCAACAGAATGCTTAATTTCAAATTAATACATAATTAGCAATGTAGAACCCATACAACCTGTTTGATCATTAATATAACTTGGTAACTAGTGTAAGAACATGTCTAAACATGTTCAACCCGACAATTTTATGTATAGACCCGGTTCGGAGCCGAAAGTCGCAAAACTTTGACTTTTGCTTTGACTTCAGTTCTGACCCGTTTAAGCATGTTTTAGAAATTCCTTAGAGCTTCCTTAGGACCAGGTTACATGCTAGTATAACCCTCTGGGATTATACACCATGGTTCATTAGTTAACCAATTAATATGCATGATTACGTTAATTGCCTATATGTTGACCATTATGCCCTTTTCACCATAAAACGTGATTTTTGAAAATGTAAAAGAGTAGAAACCTTAGTTACTGAAATATAAACTTGTACCCAAAGTTTGACATCAGTTTGAGGTGTAGTTTGAGAGTTATGCTCATTAGCGTAAATTGAAAGCTTTATGTTAATTAAACGGCGTAATTAGCATATAGCCTAGTTAAGCCTACTTTTTGATATCAAAATTATTACCCACTGATGTAATATATTATTTTGGGATTTTTGAAGATTTTTAATTAATTTTAGGGTGAGCATAACTTAGAGTCGTAAACTTAATTCGGCAAATGTCGGTTTTGCCCTTTCGGGTTATAAAATGAGTTTTACATATCTTTTTGACCCCAAACCTTTTGCTACTGATTTTATATGATAAATACATTATTTTAAACCTTCTGGAATGATAAAAATATCAGCTTTGTATATAGAACCCGTAAACGGCTTCTAATCGCCTTTTTAAGCGTTTTTAACGCATAGTATGTACTAAAACTATTTTAAACATACAAGGGTTGATACCTACTGATATTTTAGGTAAATTATGATATTTTAACAGTAAGAAAAAGTTGTTTAAGTCAGACTTCAGTTTTGAGCTTTTCGGCTTATGTGAAATTACCAAAATGCCCCTACGGTGCATAGTTCGGTTATAATTGATAAATTTCACATATATGCAATACCCTACTGTTATAACTTGGTAAACTAAGTATTTTTGCTGAACATATCAGACCTGCAACTCAGGCTAATACTTAAACTCTTTTATAACCTTGTAAATGACCAAATTACCCCTACAGGGCATAGTTTGTGTTTAAACTCGTTTCGGGCATAATGGAAGGTATCCTACTGATATCACAACATACTTGAGGCATATTAACTTAGGAAACCTGGTTAGGACCCTTGTAATTTCCCGTTACGCCTCTTGCGCGTACGGTTCGGCTTATGTAACTAAATTACATAAATTAGCCGAAACGGGTCAAACCTTATCGGTTTTACCCCAAAATTCAGAATGTGTCTAGATTACCCATATTAAACAAGCATACAAGCTTGCCGGGTCAAAACCACATTCTAAAACGGTCTTCGCCCTATCGTGCGTTTGAACCGTATCCTTCTTCAAAACTAACCGGTCTAAGCTTAGGCTTAATTAAAGACCCGTTAGCATTTCTAATTGGTTATTTATACCATCATTCCAGACTAGAGTCTTCCGGTAAATTGTACCTACGCTTACTTAAGTGAATACGGCTGAGTTATTATAATTCTTGCTATTTAAGACTGGAGCTAGCTCAGGTAAATACTCTTAACTTATTTTCCCTATTACGAGCTTGGGATACGGTAATATAAATACCGCATGGTCAGGTATGGGATTCAAAGACCAATAAGTCGGGAAATCCAAATAACCTGTTTTAATTCGTATTGCTTGACTGAAACATTGGGGATTAATGCGACCGTGTCCTGGATATCCTTGACTCATTAAATGCAATGGCCACGACCTAAGCACGGGGTGTAGGCATACACCTGACAGATGCCATATGTTTATTAATTAATTATACCCAATAAGGGAATAGTGGTGTGTCGGTTAATCTTGAACCGACATAGAACCGGGCCCCGTATGTAGAGCAAGTTATGTAAAACTGACAACATGAAATATAGTTTGTCCCAAGTATAAAAGATTAGTTTTGCCTTGTGCATTTTAATCAAAGTGTCAAAACATCTTCGTGCCTTGAGCACCTAAACCAATTTTCATAGACATTTTCAAATGAGTCGGTTGAGTGTATTTACCAGTGAAAACTGACGCATTTTCAAAAGTCTAAGTGACAGGTACAAGTACGTAATAGGCTGGAAGCTACTCAGGACGTTAATAAGGAATCTTGCAAGTTCTAGGCGTCTAAAGTCTGTTGAACAATATTTAGGTTTTAAGATCCGCCTATGGATCCTTTACTTTCCGTTGTAATACTTGGATATTACTTTTTATTCGGATTGTAATATATTTATCTTTTGCTTCCGCTGTGCATTTATATATTGTGTTGTTTGACTATTATGTTGCCAACCACGTCACGATACTCCCCACCGGGCCCACCGGTGACACGTGGAAATAGGGGTGTGACAGGTTGGTATCAGAGCCAACACTGAGTGAATTAAACGCTAGCCTTTTGTGTTTAATCTCAGTTACACAGTTGCACATTCTTGAGTCTAGTCAAGAACATAGGACAAATTCTAATTCGTTTTTATTTGTCCTTATTTGGTTCCTTTGTTATTTTCTGATTAGCTCTTGCATGGGCAAGTCATTTTCTGTTAGAAGTCCCGTTTAGGGCAACCATATACTTGTTTAAATTTTAATGGAACGATTATATTTAAAATATCATTCCTATATTATAAGATCTACCATTATAATAAAATGGCAATATCTAAAAAGGACAAGACCTAGCTTATGTGTCATTTTAAGGCAGGGCCAAGGTGGTAGTTCCACAATTAGATTCAGATCCTCGTTAACATTTCAATTTAGGATTTGTTCCGCGTTAAATATTAAAAGAATCTTAAAGGTAAAACCTAGCCTAATTGTCATTATAGACATGGCCAAGAGTAAAACTTATCTAAAAGATTCCAAACCCTGTTAACATATGTAAGTATGTTAACATATTTTTGGTAAACTGTGAATCGTTAAAGTCACACAGGCCATCTTTAAAAAAAGGGGGTTAATCTAAATTCCCTTATTTGAAATAATCATCCATTAGTGATGAAGTGCCTACGGGCCAAACTTGTTGTCAGATAAGACAACGACCGTGGTGGTCTCTGACCCCCGTCTAAAGATGTTGGACTACGTCCAAGCATAATAGTTTGTATGATCAATGCGATCCTGACTAATATCATCAAATGAAGATGATCATATTATAAACATCCATAGGTGATGAAATGCCTACAGGCCATACTTATTGTCCTAAGGGACTAAAGACAGTAGTAGTCTTTGACTCTCTGTCCAGAAAAAGGGTAATGAACTTTGATTCAAACCTTAATGCCTCGATTCTCTGAAATCATGGCTTATATCATCCTATAAGATGATCATATTATAAACATCCCTTAGAAGGGAAGTGCCTACGGGCTATAGTTAACGTCCTCTGAGACTAAAGACAATGGTAGCCTACAACTCCATGTCAAGAAAAGGTAATGAACTATGATTCAAACCTCAATGCTTTGATTCTCTGAAATCATAGCTTATAATTTATAAATGTCCGTGTGACTAGGCCTTCGTGCCACTAGTAAAACTGTTATTGTTTTATAATTAGGATAAGTTATAATATAAATCCTAAATAAATGTGAATGATAAATTAACCAAATATGGTCTATGTTTACCATGGTTAATGAATTTCCATAAAAGACAATTCCATAATAAACTCCCAAATAAACTATTGTCATTGTTTTATGCAACAGTTCAAATTAAAATGGCTAACTCGGATGAAATAAATAGTCACCCAAGGGAGAATAATGATAACGCCCGGATTAATTTAACGGGTGCTGAACTGAAGGCGTTAGTAGACGACGCTGTTACAAGGGCCTTAGAACGACAGTATGAAGAGTATAGTGGGACTCGAAGTAGGACCCTATCAAAACCACATACAAAGCCACCCCCAAGAAGGATGAACCCAAGAAGGAAGATGACGAGCGTCACTCTTCTAATCATCACGGTGATCCGTCTCAACAGATCATATTGAATCAAGGACCCCGTGATAAGGGTTGCTCCTACAAGTACTTTGTTTCATGTAAACCCCGGGATTTCACTGGGGAGGAAGGAGCTGTAGAATGTATGACGTGGTTAGATGAGATGGATACAGTTGTGGATATCAGCGTATTGCTTGACTGAAACATTGGGGATTAATGCGACCGTGTCCTGGATATCCTTGACTCATTAAATGCAATGGCCACGACCTAAGCACGGGGTGTAGGCATACACCTGACAGATGCCATATGTTTATTAATTAATTATACCCAATAAGGGATTCCCAATAAGGGAATAGTGGTGTGTCGGTTAATCTTGAACCGGTATAGAACCGGGCCTCGTATGTAGAGCAAGTTATGTAAAACTGATAACATGAAATATAGTTTGTCCCAAGTATAAAAGATTAATTTTGCCTTGTGCATTTTAATCAAAGTGTCGAAACATCTTCGTGCCTTGAGCACCTAAACCAATTTTCATAGACATTTTCAAATGAGTCGGTTGAGTGTATTTACCAGTGAAAACTGACGTATTTTCAAAAGTCTAAGTGACAGGTACAAGTACGTAATAGGCTGGAAGCTGCTCAGGACGTTAATAAGGAATCTTGCAAGTTCTAGGCGTCTAAAGTCTGTTGAACAATATTTAGGTTTTAAGATCCGCCTGTGGATCCTTTACTTTCTGTTGTAATACTTGGATATTACTTTTTATTCGGATTGTAATATATTTATCTTTTGCTTACGCTGTGCATTTATATATTGTGTTGTTTGACTATTATGTTGCCAACCACGTCACGATACTCCCCACCGGGCCCACCAGTGACACGTGGAAATAGGGGTGTGACAGAGAAGTTAGGCCTTTACAAGATCTGTCAGATCCATCACTCGAAAGAACAACAACTTCTTCCCGAGTAGGATTAATAGCATCATCATCATCCTCACTATCTTCACCTAGAACAGTGTTGGCATGAGCGGTAAAACTCTCGTTGGTCGGATGCAAGAAACGGGGGCGAATCTGATCCAACCAAGGTTGTTTCCCAGCCCCCTGAACCGCCTCAACCATGGCACCACCGGCCTTCGTATCCAAAACATTCAACAAGCTGTAACCTACTGTAAAAAACAAGGAGATGAGAAAAAAAAATTATTAAATTAAGAGAGAAAGAAACAAAAAGTTATAGAACATCACATACGTTTGCCATTATAACCATAAGCTGGGACCCCCAAAGGATGCTTCGGGATCCACAACATACTCATACCAGCACCCACCAACGCCATCTCCTCAAGCTGAAGAATAGGAGTGGCTTTATGAGTCAACTTTTTATACCACGCTTGTTCAGAAAAATCTGCAACCACATCAACCTTGGGGATCCCCTCACTCGCTGACCGGTAATGCATCTCTACCGGGATAACACCACGGCGAATATAGAAAAACCTTTGCTTCCAGTCATGCAAACTCTTCAAAGGAACAGAACAAACTGGAGCAACACCGGTCCGAGAGTTAAAGGAATAAAAACCACTGGTATACGTAACGGTATAGAAGACGTTGAACATCGCAAAAGTTGGCTCCACACGATTAGCCATGCAAACAAACTCAAAATGAGTAATACGGGGAAGCCCAATGGCATTGATCTGAGAAAGATGGAGCCCGAAAAAAAGCAGCATACAAAGTCATGTAGCCCGGGGGTGCATCCATAGCAGTAGAACCAGCAGTCGGATATTGGGCTCCCAATTCAAGGAGGAAACCCATCTCCCTCACCAGATTGTGGAACTCCTCTTCTTTCCACCCTATAACCGCCTGGTTGGGACCCGGGGGAGTTTTCCCTTTGTTTCTTTTCTTCTTCTGGGAAGGATTTGCCCCAGACATGACGAAGAAAATCAGAAGTTGGACGAAAACTCTCAAAGAAAAGAAGGAGAAAAGACGAAGGAGTGAGAGAGAACCAAACTTCAAATTTTGAAAAGTGGGGAAGAAGGAGAAACCGCTTTTATATTTATACCCATCGCATTTAATGCGATGGGTAGTGGGCCGTCAGAATCCAGAAAGGCAACCAATGGGGAAGCAACACGTCAAGAGAGAGAGAAGACGTCACCTCTTTTTTCGGGAGCAGGTAAACAGACGCCTGACACCTCGACAAAAAGTAACTGACATGACTGAAAAAGGCGCCTGTTCACCTTCGATAAGACAGGGGACACCCGACAGTCACATCAGTCGCTCCCTCCCAAGACAACAAAACTTCCTTCAGAAGAAAACAACAAGTGCCATTGCGCCATGCGTCCATGTGGCTCAACTTTTCAAGTTAGCAAAACCCATGCGCCATGCATCCGTTTGGCTCAACTTTTCAAGTTACCAAAACTCATGCGCCATGCGTCCATTTGACTCAACTTTAGAAGTTGCCAAAACCCATGCACCATGCGTCCATTTGGCTCAACTTTACAAGTTGCCAAAACCCATGCGCCATGCGTCCATTTGGCTCAACTTTTCAAGTTACCAAAACCCATGCGCCATGCGTCCATTTGGCTCAACTTTACAAGTTGCCAAAACCCATGCGTCATGCGTCCATTTGGCTCAACTTTTCAAGTTACCAAAACCCATGCGCCATGCGTCCATTTGGCTCAACTTTTCAAGTTACCAAAAAGCATGCGCCATACGTCCTGTCGGTACAACTTCGCATAACAAACATACGTCATAGAAACCACTACCTTCATAAGTCCAGAATCCCTCCTAGACGATCAACTCAACTAGAAGGCACACTGGACTGGGGGACTTGAAGAGGTATAGTCCCAATTCCTTGCCCACGTGGCAAGGACCACACCACTTTCCCATCCCATGTGGCGTTTACATCAGCAAGATCATCCAGAAGCTTCTAGAAGCTTCTGGAAAACATCAAGGTGGCACCAAAGATGCTCCATCCGGCAAAAAAGACAACACGTGTCACCAGACATCAAACGCCAGGTAGGCCTGCGACGAATCAAGGAGCAGTCCGACAGGACCAGTACGACGTCTCCAAAATAGGCAAATGTAAGCGCGCCACGTGTACCACTACACTGACCACGGCAGAGGAGACCAAAAGGATATTCCCCTTGGTCGGACAGCTGGCGCGCAACCACAGCTGGCACAGCTGCTGCTCCCTCATTCACCCTCCGGCTATAAATAGGACCCTTCATCATCCAGGTTGAATCATCTTGCTCTCTATACTCTCACACTCTACACACACTGTTTATTCTCCCTCAGAACAGTACTTATTCTCACGCCGGAGCCTGGTTAAGAGAGAAACCCCCCATATTCCCCCCTTAACGAGACTAACGGTGTTGCTGTTTTGCAGGACCCAGGTCATTTCTACGAGTAAGAAAGGAGATTGAACCCACAAAAGAAATAACCCCACAGATCAACCTTGGTGTTAACCTGTGTTTCATCAGTACTAATAAAGTCCCAATGTGGTAATATATGCATATGTATATATTTAATGACTGTTCTTTTCTATACCAAATGTTATGAAAGAAACTATCGGTATTGTATTTTACAAAAACTACAAGACTAACAATCCAAGGGAGGTTTAATGAAAGTTCTTTTTACAGCAAATTTCCTTTAATCTATGTCATCAGTGAGATTTGAACCCAATACATCCCCTTCCTAATCTTGGATGTTTAAATGTTTTGTATTTACTAATGGAACACCATTTTCACGCTATAAAAACCCGCAATCCGTTTATCTCTTAATTTATATATATACTATAACTAATGCTAATTCCCGTAAACTTCACGGGACAGAACAAATAATATGTTGTAAAATAAAAAAAAATATACTTCAATAAATTAAAAACTTTAGAATACTGCTTAGCATACAATATTTAAAGTTTGTTTCTACATCTTTAATCACTAATTAAGATTAAAAGTTGTTCATAAACATACAAAAATATAATAAATTAGTAAAACAAAAAGAAGACTATATGATTAATAAAGAAAATGTTAACCCAAGACATAACATTTTAAATAAAAAAACTAATGTACAAACCTTCGCAAAAAGTTTAACATCAAAACAGAAACATATAGTTAAAGCAAGTCTTTCCTTGTACGAAATACGTTAGTGACAATTCTAAGTTTTTCCTTGTACGAAATATTGTGTCTAGTTAACTACAAAATTATTTATTACAATTTTCTTTTTTTATTTATTTTCAGTTTAATAATATTATAGTTTCCTAAATTATTTCCAATTTACCATAATAACTATCAATTTTATTAGTTTTTAATTTTTACAAATTTCCAATTTACCATAATAACTATCAATTTTATTAGTTTTTAATTTTTACAAAAATAGGAATCCGTAAGGGAACGTTATAAATTAATCAAAGGGTAAATTACTTTTTGAGTCCCTGTGTTTTAAGGATTTTAATCACTTGAGTCCAAAATCAAAATGTTTAATACCCTGAGTCCCTATAGTCACTTTTCGTAACCATTTGAGTTCAAATTTATATCTCTGTTTAAATTTTCGGGTACATTACACTTTTCGTCCTTTATGTTTGTACCGGATTGCAACGGATAGCCTTTAACTTCAATAATTATAGTCACAATCCTTTATTTGCAAAACCCGTTACACTCTACGTCCTTCAGTACTAACCAGATTAAAATTTTCAGTTAAGTTTATTCACTTAAGGGTATATTGGTTAATTCATGTTTTTATCTAATTGTTTAATAAATAAAACCAAAAAAATTGCATATACACTTCATCTTTCCCAATTTTCTAACCCTAAAACCCTAACCATCACATCTTGCCACCACCACCACCTCATCCTGCCGCCACCACTCCGGCCACACCCACCGCCCCTAGCCCTTTGCAGACATGCAACCCAGTTGATTCTCCAAACAAGGCAATACGCAATCCTGTAAACCGTCTTTTGTTTTTCATTCTTCTTTTCATTTTTTTAAGTCATGATTAAATGTGTTAGTTTACTTTACATTTCTTGTTTTATTGTTCAACCATATACAGCAACCTTCCCCTATACCGACAGTTACCTTAACACCCAAGATAACGATTTAGGACCCAATGGTGATCTTCGTAATTACCTGGAAAGGCTGGCATCGTCTGATAACGTCCAAACGTTTGTAGAGCAAAACCCATTTGGTCACCATTGGCAGTGGTGGGTGTGGCCGGAATGGTGGCGGCAGGATGAGGTGGTGGTGGCAAGATGTGGTGGTTAGAGTTTTAGGGTTAGGAAATTGGGAAAGATGAAGTGTATATGCAATTTTTTTGGTTTTATTTAATAAGCATTTAGATAAAAACATGAATTAACCAAAATACTCTTAAGTGAATAAACTTAACGGAAATTTTTAATCTGGTTAGTACTAAAGGACGTAGAGTGTAACAGCTTTTGCAAATAAAAGATTGTGACTGTAATTATTGAAGTTAAAGGCTATCCGTTGCAATCCGGTACAAACATAAAGGACGAAAAGTGTAATTTACCCTAAATTTTTTGTTAGTTTTTCATTAAAAGACTAAAATACCCCTGTATTATATTATTATTATTATTATTATCATTATCATTATTATTATCATTATCATTATTAGAGAGAAAACACACACTCAATTCTCAAACACTGATTTCTCTATCTCTCTTCCTCATCTCTCTCTTTCTTCCTTATCTCTCTCAACCAAATCGATGAAGAAAAAAATTTGAGACAAAAGCAAGTTCAATTGATTGAAGCAATGAAGAACAGATTTTCATTAAGCCAATATTGAAGCAATCAAATGTTACTAACTGGTTTAAAGCAGAATTGCAGAACAGAGACAGGACATGTAATTAATCGATGTGTTTGTGAAAGGTCCGCTATTCCAATGTAACCAAATGGCGACCAAAAGACCTTAGAGATTTGAACTTTTAGATACGCCCATTCTTTTAACATTAGAAAGTAAAAATTTAATGACATTTATATGCAAATTTAACAAAATTTCGGCATGACTCGTCCATATGACGAGCGTATCCCTGTTTTAACCATCATCATTACAACTAATTCTACGACCCATTCAAAAGACACGACCAAAAACCATAACATCATGTTTTAAAAGTCTAGCTACTAACAAAGTTATTCACAACAAAGTATTTTCGACCCATAACTTTGATACAAAATAGCGGAAGCGCATAATGGTCATAATTTGTGCGTGTTTTCGCTCCAAGTCGCCAAGCCGCCTACGTTGAGGATTTACCTACATCAACATATAAATAAATTTCGTTAGTTACATTATGTCATATCTACTAATTCAACTAAACCGATTCATACTTTCATTTCATACATGCACTTTCTTTCCCTATGAAACGGGTCAAAATATACTATCTCGCAATTGAGATAAAACATGCCATTCCTTAATCCGTCGTAACGGACATTTGCAAGCATACATAATCATCCATTGGGTACGTTTATAACGAACCGAATACATCCATTATATCATCATTTATTCATCCCTATTTATCCATTTACAACGGATTTAATTCAATACTTTCTTCTTTTCGTTTTTTTTTGTAATAACATACATTTTCTCGGTTTGTTAAAAACAAGCCGACTATACTATTGTCCGTTCATAAACCTTCATTCTCAATAACCCGTTTGCACGGGTTAGGCTATCTACTTCTTTTTTTTACACTAATCATAGTAAAGCCTAACCTTTAAACAAACACATTGAACAATTAAATAAATTTATGCCAAAATACAACATACCTCGATCTTGTGCGTTATCTGTTTTCCTAGCACTTGAGCTTTCTTCCTTCACGCCTACATTAACATATTCGTTCTATCATTTAGTCCATTCGAACATCATTTCATTATTTACATAATTTATCATATAGGAACATTATCATAATTCTTTCCGAATTTCACATAAATATTCTCTTAAGCATTTCATCGAGCACTTGGCGGGTTTCGCATTTGTGAAAGATTAAGTAAAAGCTTTTAAAGCATGATTTCTTCTAATTCTTCGCATAACTTATTAATAATCAACCTAATTCATAACAATCTTTCATCCTACACCACACTTAGCTAAGATTTCAAGCATCACACAAACATCATAGTTCAAGTCTTCACAAAATTGTATGAACTTTGATCATCCTATTCATAACACATTCTTATAAGGTGAATTTATACAAAAATCTTTCAGTTGACCTAAAATCAAACATGATTTCTACTCTAGGGAGTAGTCCTAACATCCAATTTACACAAATCATACCACAACCTCATGATTGGGTTGAAACCCGTTTCCTATAATTCATCAAATCAAGAAATTTGACTTACCACTTTACTAAGTATGTGTAGATGATTGAAAAATTAGGGTCATGCAACTGATTAGCCTTGAAATCCTTAGTCAATTGAATGAATTAGCAAGAACAAGGGTTTCCCTTGTTTTTCCCCCTGCTCTGGTCAATCACAACAACACACCAGAGTGTGTGTTTTGGGGTTTTCATCTTCTAATACTTCTATTTTAGGTTTGCCCAAGTTTAACCCTTCTAGTGTTTTTATTTCTTTTAATTAGCCCCTTGCCATCACTTAACTAATATTTGTAACACACACATATATATTTTTTTTTATCTTTTTAACTAACTAAGTTACGTTTTTAATATTTTAACTTATTTTCATAATAAATCTTTTTGGGGTGTTACAAGTCTACCCCCCTTAAAAGAGGTTTCGTCCCCGAAACCTGATCACATAACAACTTAATTATTTACGTACTGAAGAGAAAAGGGTAGGGCTTTCGCATTTCATCTTCTACTTCCCATGTGAGTTCCGATCCTTTCCGATGTTGCCATTGCACTAAGACTTGTCTAACGGCTTTATTGCGAAGATTCTTTACTTTAACATCTTTAATGGCTATCGGTCTTTCGACATAATTTAACCCCTCATCCAATTCAATGTCGTCAAGAGGCACAAACGCGGTTTCATCCGCAAGGCTCTTTCTTAATTGCGATACGTGGAAGGTATTGTGAATCCCGTCTAGTGTAGACGGCAATTCTAAACGATATGCAACATTCCCGATTCGAGCCAAAATCTTTAATGGTCCAATATAACGGGGACCCAATTTACCCCGTTTATGAAAACGGATTATGCCCTTCCAAGGAGATACTTTCAGTAAAACATAATCCCCAACTTGAAATTCAATAGGACGTCTTCTCTTGTCTGCATAAGCCTTTTGCCAATCTTAAGCCGCTTTCAGTCGAGCTCTAATAAGATCGATCTCTTCGTTAGTCATTGCTATCAGATTATTAGGTGCAAGCTCCCTTTGACCTACTTCACCCCAACATACGGGTGTTCTGCATTTCCTCCCGTACAGTAATTCGTAAGGAGCCATTTGGATACCACTATGGTAACTATTGTTATAAGAAAATTCCACTAGTGGTAAATGGTCATCCCAATTTCCCCAAAATCTAAGGCACAAGCTCTTAACATATCAACAAGCGTTTGGTTGGTTCTTTCTGATTGACCGTTAGTCTGAGGGTGATATGCGGTGCTTATGTGTAGCTTCGTGCCCATACTTTCATGAAACTTCTGCCAATAACGAGAGGTGAACCTCGTATCCCGATCTGAGATGAGTGACATGGGCACCCCGTGTCGAGAGATTACTTCATTTATATACACTTCTGCCATTCTTTCCGATGAGTAAGATTCCCGGATAGGTAAAAAGTGGGCACTTTTTGTGAGTCGGTCTACGATTACCCATATTGTGTCGTGCCCCTTCTTCGTCCTAGGTAGCTTGGTCACCAGATCCATCGTTTTCTCTTCCCATTTCCATACGGGAATTTCCAAGGGTTGTAACTCCCCGTATGGTTTCTGATGTTCTGCATTCACTTGGGAGCATGTTAAACATTTCGTGACATACTTAACAATATCGTATTTCATACCCGGCCACCAGTAATTTGTCTTCAAGTCCCGGTACATTTTTGTTGCACCGGGATGGATCGAATACTGTGACTTATGAGCTTCCTCGAGTAACGCGGTCTTGACTTCGCAAGACCGAGGTATCCAAATTCGTCCGAATCTCGTTTTGAGCCCGACCGAGTTTTCTTCCAATTTTTCAGCTATACCTTTCGTTCACCTTCTTTGGGTCTCCTGCCTCTAGCGACTTTATTTGAGCGTCCCGAATCATATCAAGGAGGCGAGATGTAACTATCATCTTAATGGACTTTATTTGAATCGGGGGTGGATACTCTTTTCGAGTTAATGCAGCCGCTACGACATTTGCCTTTCCCGGGTGATAGAGGATATCGCAGTCGTAGTCTTTAATAAGTTCTAGCCATCTCCGCTACCTCATATTCAAATCTTTCTCTTCGAAGAAATACTTGAGGCTCTTATGATCCGAGTATATTGTACATTTCGACCCGTACAGATAATGCCTCCAGATTTTTAAGGCGAATACTACCGCTGCCAATTCTAAATCGTGGATTGGGTAGTTCCCTTCATGCGGTTTTAGTTGCCTCGAAGCATATGCGATAACTTTTCCTCTTTGCATTAAAACACATCCTAAGCCCTGATGTGAAGCATCTGAATAGACAATCAAATCTTCATTCCCGTCTGGTAAGGTTAACACCGGGGAACTCGACAATCTCTCCTTTAACACTCGAAAGGCTTCTTCTTGTTCCTTACCCCACACAAACTTTTCTTTCTTTCTTGTCAATTTCGTTAGAGGTAACGCTATTTTTGAAAAATCTTGTATAAATCTTCTATAATAGCCAGCGAGACCTAAGAAACTCCTTACTTCTGTTGGATTTTTCGGGGAGACCCATTTCATTACAGCCTCTATCTTTGACGGATCAACCAAAACACCTTTCGAGTTTATAACAAGACCAAGAAATTGAACCTCTCTGAGCCAAAAGCACACTTTTAGAATTTTTCATAGAGTTTCTCCTTACGGAGAATTTCAAGTACTTCCCCTAAGTGTCTCGCATGTTCAGCCCTGCTTCGCGAATAGACTAGAATATCATCTATGAACACGATCACAGATTTATCTAGCATGGGTCGACATACCCGGTTCATAAGATCCATAAATACCACTGGCGTGTTCGTCAACCCAAAAGACATAACTAGAAACTCATAATGTCCATACCGAGTTCTAAATGCAGTTTTTGCAATGTCTTCTTCTCGTACCGTGACTTGATGATATCCCGATCGCAAATCTATCTTAGAGGACCAACTCGCCCCTTGTAACTGATCAAAAAGATCGTCAATTCTGGGTAAAGGGTAGCGGTTCTTCATGGTCAGTTTATTTAATTCTCTATAATCGATGCACATGCGCATCGAACCATCCTTTTTCTTAACAAATAGGACGGGCGCTCCCCAGGGCGACACACTTGGGCGTATGAAGCCCTTGTCGAGAAGATCCTGTAACTGTGTCATTAACTCCCGCATCTCGGTGGGGGCCAGCCTGTACAGAGCCTTAGCTACCGGTTTTGCACCCGGATTCAATTCAATTCGAAACTCTATTTTACGTTCGGGAGGGAGTCCCGGTAATTCCTCCGGAAACACGTCCGGAAATTCATTCACTATTTTGACATTTTCAAACTTCGGGAGACTTTGTTGGGTATCCACTACGTAAGTTAAATAGGCTTTACTTCCGTTAACTACATACTTGACTGCTTGGGCAATGGTACAAAGTTTCGTTTCTATATTTCTTTCTCCTTGAATTTTTAGTTGTTTCCCACTTGGAGATTGGATAGATATAGTTTTATTTTCACAATTAATCTCTGCATGGTTTCGGGCCATCCAATCCATACCCACTATCACTTTAAATTCCCCAAAAATCATTGGTACAAGGTCAATGTTAAATTCCTCATCTTCTATGATCAACTTACATTTTCTACAAACTTCGTGCAACAAATAATTCTTGCTATCGGCTCTTTCTACCTCTAAAGTGTAACAACACTTGCTTAACTATTGATTGTACGTTAATGACTTGTAATCGAATTATATTATTTGTTTGTTTTAGTTGTATTATGTGGAGTGTCTATTAATAATCGAGGTTTAATCGCTATTTAATCGCATGTCTAATCACTAATCGACTTATCGTTATCGCATTCGCAACTCGAATTATGTGTTATGGATATTGTTTTACGTGTGTGTGCTACTAAGTGTTACTTGTGCATGTTATGTTTATGTTGAGGTGTTTAATCACAATCGCAATTCTATCGCATCGTAATCTAATCACAAACGCTAAACGTAAGTTATTTGTAGTGATTGTATGTTAGATATAGTAGTTAGGTTATTTGTGTAACTAATGAGTAATACTATCGCATCGCTCACTCGAATCGCATCGCAATGCTCAACACACGAATCAAAACGACAGAACTCAACACGCCGGACACCTGGATCGAGTGGCCAACTGATCGAGTGGCCATCCGATCTGATTGATATCCGATCGAGTGACCATCCGATCGGATTGCCGTCCGATCGGATTGCCATCCAATTGGTGACCAATCCGACACTTCAGCACTTTCCTCTATTGGAAACCCTATAAATACCCTCCTATCACATCATTTGTGATGTGACTGCCCCTCCACTCGACCAGCCACACTCAAGCACTCATTTCTCTCGATTTCTCGCGATTCCTGTAAGTTTTCAACTCAAATCTTGTACTTCTATGATCTACACGCACTCCTTCATCTTTTTCACCTTTGAATCTTAAGTTTTAACCTAGAAATCACCGGATTTTAGGTGTTCTAGGGTGGTGTCATCATGGAGTTCTTATGAACTTCAAGGTTTGGCTTCATTCCACCAACTTAGTCTGACAACTTGATTTTACATTATTGCTTGAACCATCCTGATTCCCGTCTTAAACCTCATCAACTTTTTGTTTACCTTTCTTCAAAGGACAACAACTCGCCACATGTCCTTTGTTGTGACATTTAAAACAGGATCTTTTCTTATAAGTTTTCTTTTTGTTTGATCCCTTTTTAAATGTGTTGGCCTTTTTGTCTTCAGTATCCTCATCCACTTTATGAGGTGTACTGTTAGACCCTACAGATTCTTTCAAAGAAACTGGACTATTTGGAAAATCCACAGCTATCGGATCCACTACTACTTGTGCAGTGGTTACAAAATCAGTTAGCTCTTCTTCAGTTGGTAGAAAAGAGTAGTCTTGATTTTCAGAAGATGAAGCTTTACTAAACCCCACCCCTGTTTTATCATTACTCCTTTTTAAACCTTTTTTAATATGAGTCCTGACTAACGAAGAATTTCCAAATTTGTCTAACTTTCCCTGAAGGTCTACAGTTTTGGCTTGTGCATCAGCCAATTCTGTGCACTTTTCTGAAAGCTCGTTAGTCTTATCTTTCACAGTTTCACGAGCCAAATCAATGATCTGCAACAGTTCATTGACTTTGCTTGTTAAACTGCTGAATTGATTTTGTTTAAACAATTTGACTCTCGTGTAATCAAAAGAACATTTGCCTCTTTTAAGTTTTCTAATTCAGCTAACATGATTTTGTTTTGCTCCGATAGTCTGTTAACCTTACCTTGTAGTTCAGTGCAATTATAACATGTATGACTTACAGATTCTGATGATACCTTCACCTCTGCTGTAAATCCATTCGCATCATTTAAGCCTATTGAAACTTCTGCCTCTACCTTTTCAGCATTCTCCCCATCGGCTTCCTTCTTCTCTTCTACCTCAGCAGCTTCTTCTCCAGTCTTCATAGCTGCAAGCTCAACTACCAATGCTTGAGCACATGTATTCAATCTTGAAGGGATCTGATAAAGTTTTTCCAAAGCTTCCCACAGCTCTCTAGAAGTCCCATACTTCTTAAAGATATGTTTAACGCTCTCAGGCAAGGACATCTTTATTGCTGCTAAAGCTTTCTTCTCAGCATCAACCACCTGTTTCTTTGATTCATCCATCTTCTCATAAGAAATCACTATAATTCTCCCATCAACTCGTCGTGTGGGAGCAATGTAGCCATCTATCATACAGCTCCACATCCTGATCTCCTCATTTTTCACAAATACCTCAACCTTCTCTTTCCAGTCAGCATATTCTTTGACATTTATATGCTTTGGCCAATTTTTAACAATCTCACTGGCCTTATCCATTTTGGCCATCACGCAGCGTAAAAGTTCAAATGGATTTTGGTAACCTGAATAAAAATCCAAATCTAACTCCTATACTGGTCCTTGTCGAGCTTTTACTGTAACCGTACTGACAAAACCGTACAAAAATTGTCCGAAAACTGTTTTTACCAAATTATATTGTTAGATTCGTCTTTAAATTACGATTCCAATGATATATAATGTCAAAAACCTATTTCGGGATTTTCCAGTCTTTTTTCCTTAAAATCCAAGGATTCCAACGATGCAAACAGTTTCCTGAGTTGAGCTACGGATAATTTTCCAAACACGAAACAGTAAAATTTTTCTTACGCAAGCCAAGAAAAATTCCACCTTGTCCGAAATGGTCCTAAAATGGTCCGAAATGATCCTCAATCCGAAATGGTTATCCAGAATGGTCAGAAATGGTCCGAAATGAGCACCTTCTGATCCGAAATGAACTAATCTGATCCGAAATAAGACCTTCTGATCCGAAATGATCCGTGATCCTTCAGATTAATCCGAAATGCAAGTAATTCTAGTCCGAAATGCAACTGTTTTAATCCGAAATGATCTGAAATGAAAGTTTTATATCCGAAATGGATTCGAAAAGCAAGATTTCTAGTCCGAAATGCTTGCTGTTTATCCGAAATCAGCAGCAGAACCCTAACACAGCCGTAAAAAACGTCCAAAACTTTGATTTTTCTGCAGAAAACGATTCTGAACCAAGCCAATCAAGAGCCTAACGCTCTGATACCAATTGTAGGACCCCTAATCCATGTGGATAGTAACAGAATCGTCGATTTAACCTAGAGTGCGGAATCCCCTAGATCAGATTTCACAGAAAGCGAGTAGAAACAAGAACACGATGCAATATACTTTCAATCCGGTCTTCTATTGATTATCCAAGACAAAGTTTACAATCAATTCAAGACCCACAAGAAATCTCTCAGCCATTCTCTGTAGATTTCTCCAACTCTCTCAATTCCTCTAAGTGTCTACCCACTGGCTAACCTAAACCCTAATGCTAAGCCTTGTTTATATAGGACAAGCTTTGCACATGGGCTTTGGTTTGGGCTAGGCCATTCTCCAAGCCCATTACACTAATTAACTCCCTAACCAATAATGCTAAGCCCATTACAAAATATCCAAAGACTAAATAATCAAACTATTAAGCTGTTGTCACAGAATATGCACTAACAAACTCCCCCTTGACAATAGCTTCATAGTGTAACTTTTTCTTCAAACATCTTGCAGTCGTTTGGTCTTTGGATAGCGTCAGCTACACATTTTCTGACATCAACAAACTTCCCCGTAGCTGATGCTTCCAATCTCCAAAACTTTCATTCGTTGTAGATCAGTGAACTAGCAATCTTTGGTTAAGCAAGTAAGCTTCAACACTTTCAAATCTCTCTCTGCAATGTAGTAGAAGGATCCTACCATGCATCTTCACACATTCTTCACTTCAGTCTCAATCTACACTTTACTTGTATTCTGCACTTCATTTTGATAACTGCATCAATTTGTTTTGCAACACAAGCAAGTATCTCGAAAAACCATTAGTCTTTTCACATTTAAAGATAAACCAATATTTTATCTTATCATGCAAAAACAACAACTTGTCAGTTCAAGATGGAAGTCTTTTAAAAAGAAATATTTTTGGTATTTTTGATATTTTTCAACACAAACTAAACTAACCAAACTAAACTCAAAAATATTTACAATTTATCTTTTTGTGAGAATCATGTACAAGAAGATCATATCAGCAAAATCAAACTGTTTTCACACTATTTGATAATTCTTTATGAATTTTTTCGTGAAAAGCAGTTCAAGATGATTACCAGTATGTTTATCCACTTAAACAAAATGCATGAACATTTCAAGTACCATCACCGTATGATACTTTAAGGTAATATATTATTCTGATATATTAGTGTGTCCCACTTCAGGATGTATCCCCGCGATCAAGGTATGCACAAAGATTCATCGTAGTAGGTGAGTATACTGAATTCATCCGTTTTGTTTTTCAACGTATAGATAATTGGTGATCAGGTCAGTACTTCCGTACAGCAAAGAGACCAAAATATCTAACGAGGGCTAAGACAAATACCATTTTTTGGTACGATTTATGCTTTTTGCACATTTGAATGACTCTCTAGGAGAGCTTCTTCATTTTCAGGGTTTTGTCATTTTTAGCTCTTTTAAGATATCCTGGTTGTGCCTAGGTCAGCATGTAGCTGGATGCAGCAGAAGGACAACCCTGATATCCCCGGATGAAATAACATAATAAAGACCCAAAACCTCAGATTTTGGCAATCTATCAACGCAAGATTTAAGGTCATTAAACCATACACCACTGATGTGTTCCCCACTCATACTCGGTGCATTTAGGTTTATATCACATTGGTAAGTTGATTATTTCATGCTTTTGCCTACTAGTACATCATATGATGAAGTTGCTATCACACTTAAGCAATTTAATTCAGATTGAGTGTGACAGTCTAATTTGCTAATGTACTATCATTTCTTCTTTTTCACACAATGATAACTCATTTTTTATTTTCTGTTTTTTTTTATTTTTTCATTTTTTCAATGTTTTTGGATTTTTAAAATTTTATAACTTACTTCCCCTAAACACACGCACTAACTAAACTCTTTTTGGCTTAGAGGAATTTCTCCCCCTAAATTTTTGTTTTTATGGAACAAGTTTCAAAAACACAAATTTAAACACAAACAAACGGTGACTCCCACTAAGTAAATAGTTAGTTACCAATTTTAACCTACTATTCACCTCAGACGTTTTACAGGAACAACCACTGTTGAACACATCAACAGTCCTTCTTGGTCACCCTGCATTCACTCAATAACTCAGTTAGTCTTGAGAACCCAAGCCCTGATAGTCTTGGGTTTTCCAGATTCATCCATTACAGGAACATCCATCCAATATCCATCACTCCTAACTGGAGTCTTGGATCTCTTACACGTTGTTGAACAAGATTGATAATTTCCACTAGGTCTTTGATTGCGAGAGTTCCAATAAACTCTCGGATTTTCTGACCTTTGAAAATTATTATCTTGATACCTTCTTCTCCCATTCTCATACCATGAATTTTGGAAAAAATTTGGATGTTGTTGAACATTTGAGTTACTAAAACCCTTATGTCCATTTCTTTGTTGAAAATTTCGATTACCAGCAGTCGTTTGGTATCGAGTTTGATATCCAAAATTTCTATTTTGACTTTGAAACTGATTTGATTTACCATTATAATGACTAAATTGTGAAGAAATACTTCTTGGTCTATCAAATCTTTTCGAAGTTGAAGGTTTTGATTGAAATTCAGGTTTCTTTGTCTGACAACTTGATTTTACATTATTGCTTGACCCATCCTGATTCCTATCTTTAACCTCATCAACTTTTTGTTTACCTTTCTTCAAATGACAACAACTCGCCACATGTCCTTTGTTGTGACATTTAAAACAGGATCTTTTCTTATAAGTTTTCTTTTTGTTTGATCCCTTTTTAAATGTGTTGGCCATTTTGTCTTCAGTATCCTCATCCACTCTATGAGGTGTACTGTTAGACCCTACAGATTCTTTCAAAGAAACTGGACTACCTTTTCAGCATTCTCCTCATCGGCTTCCTTCTTCTCTTCTACCTCAGCAGCTTCTTCTCCAGTCTTCACAGCTGCAAGCTCAACTACCAATGCTTGAGCACATGTATTCAAACTTGAAGGGATCTGATAACGTTTTTTCCAAAGCTTCCCACAGCTCTCTAGAAGTCCCATACTTCTTAAAGATATGTTTAACGCTCTCAGGCAAGGACATCTTTATTGCTGCTAAAGCTTTCTTCTCAGCATCAACCACCTGTTTCTCCGATTCATCCATCTTCTCATAAGAAATCACTATAATTCTCCTATCAACTCGTCGTGTGGGAGCAATGTATCCATCTATCATACAAATCCACATCCTGATATCCTCATTTTTCACAAATACCTCAACCTTCTCTTTCCAGCCAGCATATTCTTTGACATTTATAAGCTTTGGCTAGTTTTTAACAATCTCACTGGCCTTATCCATTTTGGCCATCACGCAGCATAAAAGTTCAAATGGATTTTGGTAACCTGAATCAAAATCCAAATCTAACACCTATACTGGTCCTTGTCGAGCTTTTACCGTAACCGTACTGACAAAACCGTACAAAAATTGTCCGAAAACTGTTTTTACCAAATTATACCGTTAGATTCGTCTTGAAATTACGATTCCAATGATATATAATGTCAAAAACCTATTTCGGGATTTTCCAGAGTTTTTTTCCTTGAAAATCCAAGGATTCCAACGGTGCAAACGGTTTCCTGAGTTGAGCTACGGATAATTTTCTAAACACGAAACAGTAAAATTTTTCTTACGCAAGCCAAGAAAAATTCCACCTTGTCCGAAATGGTCCTAAAATGGTTCGAAATGATCCTCAATCTGAAATGGTTATCCGGAATGGTCAGAAATGGTCCGAAATGAGCACCTTCTGATCCGAAATGAACTAATCTGATCCGAAATAAGACCTTCTGATCCGAAATGATCCGTGATCCTTCATATTGATTCGAAATGCAAGTAATTTTGGTCCGAAATGCAACTGTTTTAATCCGAAATGATCTGAGATGCAAGTCTTCTATCCGAAATGGATTCGAAAAGCAAGATTTCTGGTCCGAAATGGTCCGAAATGCTTGCTGTTTGTCCGAAATCAGCAGCAGAACCCTAACACAGCCGTCAAAAACGTCCAAAACTTCGATTTTTCTGTAGAAAATGATTCTGAACCAAGCCAATCAAGAGCCTAACTCTCTGATACCAATTGTAGGTCCCCTAATCCATGTGGATCGTAACAGAATCGAAGATTTAACCTAGAGTGCAGAATCCCCTAAATCAGATTTCACAGAAAGCGAGTAGAAACAAGAACACAATGCAATATACTTTCAATCCGGTCTTCTATTGATTATCCAACACAAAGTTTACAATCAATTCAAGACCCACAAGAAATCTCTCAGCCACTCTCTATATATTTCTCCAACTCTCTCAATTCCTCTAAGTGTTTACCCACTGGCTAACCTAAACCCTAATGCTAAGCCTTGTTTATATAGGACAAGCTTTGCACATGGGCTTTGGTCTGGGCTAGGCCATTCTCCAAGCCCATTACACTAATTAACTCCCTAACCAATAATGCTAAGCCCATTACAAAATATCCAAAGACTAAATAATCAAACTATTATGCTGTTGTCACAGAATATGCACCAACAAACTCCCCCTTGACAATAGCTTCATAGTGTAACTTTGTCTTCAAACATCTTGCAGTCGTTTGGTCTTTGGATAGCGTCAGCTACAAAGTTTCTGACATTCACACTATTTCGAACTCTATTATGCTATATCAAACTTGTATGCTCACCTTTACACTATGTGTATTGACCTCTATTTTAACGTATGTGACAGGTTCTTAGGATGTTTTGCTGCTATGTGGGAATCAAGTTAGGATGGAGTCTTAGAAACAAACAATTAAATGAAATCTGAGTTGTCGGAATGGATAATTAGTCTTTGAGAACAATGTCTGTAATAACTGTTTTTATTTTATATGTTTATGGTATGGGACATAAACCTTTAATATATTATAACTAATAGTTGTTATGGATTCTCCTGGACAATCTGTTTCGCTCAGTGCCGCGCCCCGATGATTCCGCCATCGGTTGGGGTGTGACATAAAGGTATCGACATTCTTTCAAACTTAAATGATGGGTGTTGTACCACTTCACACGAAATGAATGACATAGTGGCTCCGGTATCAAATAAAACATACATTGGCAAAGAGTTTAGCAAAAAGATACGTGAAACGACATTCGGGTGAGCCTTGGCTTCTTCGGATGTTATTTGGAACATCCTCCCTTTTACTTTGGAGCTCTCCTCCTTCTTTCCTTCCTTTTTCGCTCCTTGTTGTAGTTTAGGACACTCCGCTTTAACATGCCCTTTCTGAAAACAGTTGTAACAAGTCTTTGGGTTGTTAGGGCATTTGTAGTACGTATGTCCTTCATCACCACAATTATAGCATCCCTTCTTGCCTAAAAGGCATTCCCCGGTATGAAGTTTCCCGCACTTCTTACAAGGAGTGATACCACCTTTCGACTTATCCTTTCTTCCATGATCTTGAAACTTCACCTTTTTAGACGGACTTGCATTTGCCCCCTTTTCTGTCGATCTCTTTTCACCACGTTCTTCCTGTCTTTTAAGCTCAAGTTCTCTATCCCGAGCCAAATTGATAAGTTCATCAAGGGTTTCACACTTTGAGGGAGTGAGAAACTCCCTATATTCCGCCTTTAAGATACCATGATAGCGATTGATTTTCATTCTTTCCGTCTTCACAAAATCTCCGCAAAACTTCATCTTATCCAAGAAGGTATTTGTTATCTCATTAATCGTCTCATTTTTCTGTCGGAGGCGTAAGAAATCTTCTTGTATCTTATCAATGGCTGACTGAGGACAATGATATCTTAGAAAAGGCTCCTTAAATTCCTGCCAAGTCATCGCTTGAAGATTGTCCTCTCCTATTTCCTTACTATACGCGTCCCACCAATCTTTCACTTGAAGAGTGAGTTGACCCATAGCGAACATCACTTAGTCTTCCTTATCACAACGACTTCGTATGAACACTGCCTCTATGTTTGAGATCCACCTTTGGCAGGCTATCGGATCAATTTTACAGTCATAAGTTGTAGGGTTGCACGACATGAAATCTTTATATGTGCATCTTCGTTCCTTGCCTTTACTTTTAGACACCTCTAACATCTCTTTTAACTCCACAATCTTGCTAGTCATTATAGTATCAATTACCCCTAGACACGACTTTCAACTTCTTGAGCTAACCGGGGTAGGTTAGCATGTATAACTTTTTCTGCCGCTTCCATAATCTCATTATCGAATGCTTCTTGTCATGCTACTTCAGCATCATTTATATTCCCTATGCCCGTCATCTACATAAAACATTCATCTTATTCGTTAGAGTTCCTTTCATACCTCTTCATCACATTTAAACTCGTATTATTATACTACATTCCATTTACAACTTATACTTCGCACAATATCGCCATCGACAATCATGTTGTATCGTTTAGATCATAATCTTTGATGTTAATGATTTATCTTTTCTCCTTTAACATATAGTTTCCTCATCTTTCTTAATGTAAAAATGACCTTAACATGGATTACGGGGCCTTAGAAACTGGTTAGAACAAGTCCTATAATCTAAACAGCAAAAATACATTTTTGTGAACGTTTTGGGGTCTCTCGCGACACGCGACAGATTGCTCTAACTCTGTCGCGCCCCGCGAGCGCTATCGCGTGTCGCGCCACATGCCTTGGTTTCCGTCACGTGGCGCGGGGGAACCAGTTTTCCAGCAGGTCTGTTATGAAAACCTGCATGTTTGCACAGCTCTTGTTTTTTCCTCTAAATCAACTTAAAACTCCCATAACTTTCAATCCACAGGTCCGTTTTACGTAATTCTTTTTCCTACACGTTGGTAATTTAAATACGGACCTGTTTAACATCGTCATAACCTTAAAACTCGGTTTGTAAGCAATTTGCATAAAATTCCACTTTTTATCACTAACTATAGGTATAACCAAAGTTTACAATTTACTTACTTGCATAGCGCTTCGGAACGAACACACACTTGCACGAGCTTTCGGTTTGAGTTCAATCACTTGATACTTGAATCCCTCAAACCTAGGCTCTGATACCAACTTGAAAGGTCCGCTTTTCCAATGTAACCAAATGGCGACCAAAAGACCATAGAGATTTGAACTTTTAGATACGCCCATTCTTTTAACATTAAAAAGTAAAAATATTAATGAAATTTCAATGCAAATTTAACAAAATTTGGGCATGACTCGTCCATATGACGAGCGTATCCCTGTTTTAACCATCATCATTACAACTAATTCTACGACCCATTCAAAAGACACGACCAAAAACCATAACATCATGTTTTAAAAGTCTAGCTACTAACAAAGTTATTCACAACAAAGTATTTTCGACCCATAACTTTGATACAAAATAGCGGAAGCGCATAATGGTCATAATTTGTGCGCGTGTTCGCTCCAAGTCGCCAATCCGCCTACGTTGAGGATTTACCTACATCAACATATAAATAAATTTTGTTAGTTACATTATGTCATATCTACTAATTCAACTGAACCGATTCATACTTTCATTTCATACATGCACTTTCTTTCCCGATGAAACGGGTCAAAACATACTATCTCGCAATTGAGATAAAACATGCCATTCCTTAATCTGTCGTAACGGACATTTGCAAGCATACATAATCATCCATTAGGTACGTTTATAACGAACCGAATACATCCATTATATCACCATTTCATTCATCCCTATTTATCCGTTTACAACAGACTTAATTCAATACTTTCTTCTTTTTTTTGTAATAACATACATTTTCTCGGTTTGTTAAAAACAAGTCAACTATACTATTGTCCGTTCATAAACCTTCATTCTCAATAACCCGTTTGCATGGGTTAGGCTATCTACTTCTTTTTTTTTACACTAATCATAGTAAAGCCTAACCTTTAAACAAACACATTGAACAATTAAATAAATTTATGCCAAAACACAACATACCTCAATCTTGTGCGTTATCCGTTTTCCTAGCACTTGAGCTTTCTTCCTTCACGCCTACATTAACATATTCGTTCTATCATTTAGTCCATTCGAACATCATTTCATTATTTACATAATTTATCATATAGGAACATTATCATAATTCTTTCCGAATTTCTCAAAAATATTCTCTTAAGCATTTCATCGAGCACTTGGCGGGTTTCGCATTTGTGAAAGATTATGTAAAAGCTTTTAAAGCATGATTTCTTCTAATTCTTCTCATAACTTATTAACAATCAACCTAATTCATAACAATCTTTCATCCTACACCACACTTAGCTAAGATTTTAAGCATCACATAAACATCATAGTTCAAGTCTTCACAAAATTATATGAACTTTGATCATCCTATTCATAACACATTCTTATAAGGTGAGTTTATACAAAAATCTTTCAATTGACCTAAATCAAACATGAAGTCTACTCTAGGGAGTAGCCCTAACATCCAATTTACACAAATCATACCACAAACGCATGATTGGGTTGAAACCCGTTTCCTATAATTCATCAAATCAAGAAATTTGACTTACCACTTTACTAAGTATGTGTAGATGATTGAAAAATTTGAGTCATGCAACTGATTAGCCTTGAAATCCTTAGTCAACTGAATGAATTAGCAAGAACAAGGGTTTCCCTTTTTTTCCCCTGCTCTGGTCGATCTCAACAACACACCAGCGTGTGTGTTTTGGGGTTTTCATCTTCTAATACTTCTATTTTAGGTTTGCCCGAGTTTAACCCTTCTTGTGTTTTTATTTCTTTTAATTAGCCCCTTGCCATCACTTAACTAATATTTGTAACACAAACATGTATATTTTTTTTTAATCTTTTTAACTAAGTTATGTTTTTAATAATTTAACTTATCTTCATAATAAATCTTTTTGGGGTGTTACAGTTTGAGCATGATTTTGAGCATCGTTTTCCTACACCACACTTAGCTAAGATTTCAAGCATCACACAAACATCATAGTTCAAGTCTTCACAAAATTGTATGAACTTTGATCATCCTATTCATAACACATTCTTATAAGGTGAGTTTATACAAAAATCTTTCAATTGACCTAAAATCAAACATGATTTCTACTCTAGGGAGTAGCCCTAACATCCAATTTACACAAATCATACCACAAACGCATGATTGGGTTGAAACCCGTTTCCTATAATTCATCAAATCAAGAAATTTGACTTACCACTTTACTATGTGTAGATGATTTAAAAATTTGAGTCATGCAACTGATTAGCCTTGAAATCCTTAGTCAATTGAATGAATTAGCAAGAACAAGGGTTTCCCTTGTTTTCCCCTGCTCTGGTCGATCTCAACAACACACCAGAGTGTGTGTTTTGGGGTTTTCATCTTCTAATACTTCTATTTTAGGTTTGCCCAAGTTTAACCCTTCTTGTGTTTTTATTTCTTTTAATTAGCCCCTTGCCATCCCTTAACTAATATTTGTAACACAAACATATTTTTTTTAATCTTTTTAACTAACTAAGTTATGTTTTTAATATTTTAACTTATCTTCATAATAAATATTTTTGGGGTGTTACAGTTTGAGCATGATTTTGAGCATCGTTTGCTGCTTGTTCGATAATTTGGGGAACCCCATAAGCGGTTTTCCATGCACTTCTCCATTGAAGCTGATTTGCCACTCCGGCCCCAAGTGTAACCCACATCCGGCCTTCGCAAAACACCATCCCCACGATCTCCAACAGATATGTGGTTTGTTGCTTGTGTTTTCAACAACAACTCTGTAATTAGGGTTTCGATGGTTGAACTTTTTGTGTTAATTTGGAGGTGGTGGGGAGACGGTGGTGGTAGCAGTGGGGCGGTGGCGGTGGTAGAGGAGGAGTGGCGGTGGTGGTGGAGATGAGACAGCGGTAAAACCCTATACAACCCCCCCCCCAATCAAATTCACCCAATTTATATCTCCATTTTAGGGCGTTTCATGTTTTACACATCTTGAAATAGCGAGTCAGTTGAAATTCATAAGTTTAACAAAAAAAACTGTTTTTTGTTGTAGGGCATTTCGTCAAACATGTGGTTGTTGGGGGGTTTGAGAGGATGGTGGTGTTGGTGGTTGTTCAGAGGTGGCGGCAGTTGGATGGTGGTGTTGAGGTTTCAGTGGGATGGTGGTGTTGGCGGTAGTGGGATGATGGTAGTGGGGATGATACGGTGGTGGTGGTGTGGTGGTGGGTGGTGGTAGGATGTCTAGAAAGAGAGAAGAGTGTGTAAGAGAGAGATAGTGTGTAGGTGTGTGTGCTGGTGTGTGTTTTTTTATTATATATATGTAATATATATATATATATATATATATATTATAAAAGGTTTATGCATTAAACGCTTGTTCCTTATACTTATGTGCATATAATATTTGTACTTTGTGTGTAAATGACCAAATTACCCTCATAGTTAACAAACTTGGTGGATAGTGTTAGAAATTTGGTCTCAGATAGTTAAGAAAAGTGGCTATAGGGACTCAGTGCGTTAAACATTTTGATTTTGGACTCAAGTAGTTAAAACCACTAAAACACAGTGACTCAAAAAGTAATTTACCCTTAATCAAGTCGCTGATTTTGAATAAATTTAAAAATTACAATAATAACAACTGAATAGCACGAAAATGAAAAGTTAAATTCCGGATTAGTGACCTTAATAATACATTTTTAACAAACTTACATTTCATAAGGTATAGAAACTAAATTTTACATGTATATTTGTATATAGAGTAAATTGCCATTTTAGTCTCTGAGGTTTATCCAAATTTGTCATTTTAGTCCAAAAAGTTTTTTTCTCCTTTGGGCCCTTGACGTTTCCCTTTTGTTGCCATTTTGATCAAATTGCCTAACTCTGTCCAAAAACCTCATTTTTAACTTGGGGTATTTTGGGGATTTACAATTTAAATCTTTCAAATTGCCATTTTGATCCATTTTTTTATATTGAAAAAATAGAAGAAAATTACCTAATTAGTGGGACCCACCCCTTCTTTATCAAACCTGCTACCTCTCTCTCTCCTTTCACCTCACTATCTGTCACACCCCAACTGATGGCGGAAACATCGGAGTGAGATGAAAACGAGATTGCAAGAGACTTCATAACACTATTTGTGACAATATTTAAATCAACCGTTTTCATTTCATAAATCAAATTGTCAAGCATTACAAGGAAATTCAAATAACAACAAGTTCAATGAGAATATATAACAATAAGAACAAAATTGATACAACATATTAAACCTAAAGCGTCTATATGTGTATCTAAGCATCATCGTTACTTCATTTCATAGCATCGTCATCCTCAACCTGTAACATGTTTAAAATAAAGTTCAATGCAAAAGCAAAGGCGAGTATACAAGTTTGATACATACATAGCACAAATTATGTTTAAACGATTCCTCATGGCAAGCTAATGATACAAGATAAACATTAAAATCAGCACGTGTTTAACAAATCAAACCAATGTTGAAATGCAATAAGCTCATGACATAACCTAAAATCTACGGGTGGTGCGTTAATCCTATAGCGCTATATATGTCAAGGATAGGCTCGATCGAAGCTAATGATAAGTCTAACACGAAACGAATAACCCCAAGTTCAATGTATCAAGTAATCAAGTAGGCAAACATGTAATAGGAATGTTTGTGTATTTATGAATAAAGTTCAAGTGTAAGTTTCATAAGTAAACATGTTACACCCTTGAAAGTGGTAAACGTAAAGAGGGGGTTTAAGTATACTCACGGTTTTGCAAGCTTTCCACTTGTTAATCCTGCGAGAGTTGTTGATAGATTAGTGTCACACCCTGACTTTTGCGGAAGCGTACGATGTGTGACTTGCTTAATATCATTGCATTCAATTATAATAAACAACTACATGATTAAAACATGATGTTCATCCATTCATAAGTTTGAAAAGTTACAAACACAACTCTTTTAAGTTTCAACCAAAATCCTCAAGTTACGTTACAATACAAAAGTGGATGACATCTAAACTTGGACTTTACGTCTTGAAAACAACGCATGCGCCCAAGATCCATCTTGTTTCCTGAAATACATGTAATTTTGAAAACATCAACAAAAGTTGAGCGAGTTCAAGTGTTTCTGTATGAATTCGAATAATCTTGTAAACATTTGTATGTATTCCTTTGTAATTCGGTATGAAAGCGTCTATGAACAGATCAATTAATGTGTAGCTAGTACATTAATATGTGTGCAACGGTGTAGGAAGGCTCAACCCTTTATGCGTATTTCGTACCGGGCCATCAGGCGGGAACGACATAGTCACCACATGGTCCAACCCGCGGGCTCATAGGTGGGGCTCGCAACACCCAATAGATCTATCACTCATGCCCCTCGGTCCTTATTCAAGGATTAATGGTCTTAAGTTAATCGCCTACCGATTCACATGATCTAGCAGTTCATTCCTTAGCTAACCATACCATTTGTAATCATCGAAACATTTGTAACATGTATTTCACCCCCGAAGTTATAAAACTGAAAACAGTTAAAAGAAAATGGGGACATGAACTCACAATCTTGCGTCCTGCAAACTGGTGTAACTCAAAGCTTTTCCTCGGTCGCACGACTACCTACACACGTGCTATGGTTTATTAGACGGATGGGTCGTGCCTCGGCTTTTAGTCTTCATTGTTATGACTTAGTATCTTTGAGTTACGTTTGATGTAATGAATATTGTTCCAAAGTATATAACTATTTGTTAAAATAATAATATTTTAACTTAAATTATATTCATTAATTATTGGAAGATTTGTTAAAATAATATATTTTAACTTATATTGTTTTGTAATCCTTCCATGAATATTTTCCCCAAGGATGGGTATACTTATACTTGTATTCTTAGACTTGTGTATTTTTGCCAAGTATTCGTGGCGTAATCCGATGTGTATTTGTACGTACGAGAATACGTATTCTTATTGTATTTATAAAGTATTCTTATACTTAATTTTTGTATTTAAATTTTTCGGAATATTATTTTTAATCAATAAAAATCACCAATATATATATTCTTAAAATATATATATTTTAAGAAAACGTTTATAGAAAATTATCTATAATTTATCCCTTGGCAAAAATAACTATATTTTCATATAAACCTCAAAAATAATATATTTTCAAGATTAACTTCGAAAATATTTATAAATCCATTTTTCCTTGCAAAAATAATGTATTTTCTATTTGACAAAAATATGATATATTTTTGTAACACTTGTAAAAATCATAATTTCCGTTTCTTTGGTTTCCAAAATACCGTTTAATTTATTTATCAAAATATTTATGAACTTAATTCCGGAATATATATTTGTAATCCATATTCCTTGTTTAGTTTGTCAATTTTTTTGGTATAAATTATATATTTGTTTTCTTGGAATTTTGGTAATATTTTGTATTATAATTCTTGGTATTTTGGTAAGTTATATTATTTTCAAGTCCTAAAATAATATAACTAATACACATAATATACAAGTAATCACACAAATTGTGACATCTAAATATATATTTTTTCTAAATACATATTTAGTCACTTTTATCTATCAAAAACAACCTCCAACATTCGTAATTTTTGTAACAAAAATTATGGCAAATTTTATATGAAAAACCATGGTTAAAATTTACTTATAAACACTTGTTTAAAAATATTTTTCTAAGTGTTTAAATCCTAGAAAAATTTTGCCATAGTTTTCCCTTAAAAATGGAGGTTTCCATGCTTTCAAAGCATATCATTTTCTTTTAAAATCATCACAAATCAACAACAATTCAATTTAGCACTTACCATAAGCCAAAATCATGCATTTTACACTACATCATGAACTTGAAATTTTGTAAAAACTTGTAGTAACTTACTTTGTTATTTAGTAGACTTAGTTACCCTTTAAAACTTGGTTATTTGTTTGTAAATCACATTCTTGAAGAATTTAGTCTTTCACAACTTATAAAATGATTTTTCAAAAATATTTCTTCTTGAACTTTTCTTGTTAATAACATGTTTCTACACTTGATTTAACACTAAAAACATGATTAGTTTCTTTAAAAATCATGATTATGTAAATCTTGTAATTAAACTTGGTTTCTTAAGAAAACTATCTTTGAAATCATCCATGTACAAGACTAATATTATGTTTTAATCATCATCATTCATAAAAATAACTTCATCTTTCAAGTTCATGTTTACATAAAGGGATGATCATCTTGATTTCTCACAAGATCATCCTCTCACTTGCTAGATCATGTGTTTAATCACAATCTAGCAAGTTTCATATGATGTTTAACATCATAATCACAAGTAATCAACAATCAAGAAGCACACATACACTAAAACAACAATGATTCTTATGATTTAGAGCTTTATGTTAAGAGTTATATTCTTGATTCTTTATGATCTTCATGTTTAATATTTTACATGATCTTTTAACTAACAAAAATGAGAAGTAAAATGAGATTATGAGAGTCTTACTACTAGCACAAGGCTAGGGAAGAGATAAAGTTGAAGAAGATGATGAACTTGGTGGTTAATAGCTCTTGAGAAAGGTCCTTCAACTTCTAGTGGCACCAAGCTCCTTAATCTAGCTCTTTACACCTTTGTAACACTTGGGAATGGAAGAATGAAAGCTTGAAAGTGGTGGTATGGTGGTGGTGGGTTACGGCCGTGAGTGAGGAGGAGAGGAAGAGAGAGTTTAAGTGTTGGTGTTTTGTGAAAAATGAGATGTTATGAGGAACTTATGGGTTAATATAAACTACTCCCAACATCACTTAATCTCTTGGATAATATGTTTCCTAAAGCATGTAACATATCTAATAAACAAATGGGAAAAATCAAGGTGGGGTAGCCCACCTTGTAACCGTGAGAATGGGGGGGGGGGGTATGGTTAGGATGTAATGGGTAGTTAGATAATATGGTTAGAATCTAAATGTTAAATTTAGTGTTTTTAGTTGTTATGCAATAATAAGATGTGTTAAGATGTTCGGGGACCATTACTAGCTCGGAAATGATAAAACAGTGCTTCTATTGAAAATTTGGTGTTTCGGGTAGTGTCCGTTGTTCGGTTGGTTACCGGTTCGTTAAGTTGCTAAATTGCGCAGTTTAGTGTGCTTTATGATCTTTTATGACAGTTTTAACTCCCGACACTTAGGAAAGTATTCTGGACCATTAAACCACATTTCTGCATTATATTTTGTTATTAAAAAGCAGAATTTTGCTGAAATATGCAGAATTCTGCAGTTTTTGTGAGTTTTAGGCACTTTCCGGCACTTAAACTATCACTAGGGAGACAGTTTTGCAATCCCTACTTTCCTACACACTATTCTAGTGTAACTCTTGGTTTCGGACTCATTATGTGTCTTAATATTATGTCTGTCTGAGTACTGAACTCCCGTCAGTACTTCTAATTTGTCTGATAACTGTGCTAACTTTGTTTCGTGCACTAATTGAACCATAATGTGTTGCATGCAATAATGATAAATAATCTTGCAACATGTAATGCACTTGTATGTATATGAAAACATTCAAAAAATCCTTCATGTCATTAATTAAATCAGGCACAGTCATTAATGCACAAATTACTGCTTAACATTGTACGGAATATGTGGAAAAGTGCCAGTTGTCACAATTAGTTTGGAGCACCTTGTCCTTCTACACGAAGAAACATAGGTGGATGAGTATGGAGATTTTAACGGAAGATTATAGATTCGGAGATTTAAATTACATGAAAATAACATATGAAAAAGTAATCATCTAATCATATAATACTTGTTTGACACTATGAAACCCCAAGGGTTAGAATGTTTTCATGGGTAAAATACCCATTAGAATCATAACAAGTTATTAAGTCTTAGATGATGTAATCTAGTACTTTGACAAATGACCACAAATTCATCATCAAAGGTTCGATTATTTGGATAATATATAGGTATTATATAATGTTCATTATGCCATATAGGTCAAGCATGAGGTAGGAGGATGAATCCCCCATTTAGGAACCTATTTGTTTATCATATAAGTCATGTAGGAGGTAGGAAGAACAAGTCTCCCATTTAGGTACCTCTTGGTGTTCACCACTACACTTGTTGTTATAAATAATCAAGGAGGGTCATGAACATACAATAAGAAAGGAAATAATTACAACTAATCTAATAAATCATCAAGTAATGTGTGGATTTTTAGTAGGATAGCCCAAGCTAGTCCTATAATCACACAATCATCAAGCTTTGAGCTTGTTCACTACTTGTGGGTTAAACCCTAACCAAAACAGAAAGTATATGAGGTTTTAACCTCTGATTTTAAGTGTCACAACCTTGTTTTTAAGGCCAACTAACCATAGAAGTTATTATGAGCATAAGGACATAGGAATGTGTATGAGATAACCAAAGTTCAAGCTAGTTTAGTAAAGTTTAATCAAAACAGAAAGTTTGGAGCCTTATTTGGTGATGTTCCAACCTTGGTTTTCCATGGAAAACCTGTTGGAAACATACCTAAGGTTGTTCCAAGAAAGTAGGAAGAAGAATCAAGGAAAAAGGTTAAGAAATGAGTGAGATATGCTTACTTTTGTAAGATGATACGAATCTGATTATCTTCTGTATTCAGCTGCGTTTTTAGAGTGTTTGAGATTGATCAGAGAGTGTTAGGAAAGTGGAAAATGCTTGGAGGAGGCTTGGGTTATATAGGGGATGGATTAGGGTTGGGTTGGTGAGGTTTAAATGCAAGAAACACACTTAAAACCAATCAAAACCCAACAAATGGTGACCAATGGACGAGCTGATCATGCTGGTCTCGGATCCAGCAGGCTCGCGGCCAGGGAAGGCCCCTGCTGGGTGAGTTGCGGCCCGCCAGGGCTGGCCAGACGGGTATTCAAGTTTCAAGTATTGGCATCTTTAGTCCCTTAGGTTTATTTTGGATGTTTTAGGGGGCGTTTGGTTCGCATGAATTCAATGGAATTTACGGGTATTGGAATTTGAATTCCATCTTTTAAGATGTTTGGTTCACTGAATTTGATGGAATTGGAATTCCAATTCCAATCTTCACGTGTTTGGTTGACAATGGAATTGGAATTAGAATTAGGCATGAATTCCTTCAAATTCCTTTAACTAAAGGAATTCAAAATCCTTTCTATATGTGAAGGAATTAAAGTAAATTCATTGGAATCTTCGACCGTTTCAACCCGCACCGTTTCAACCCGTACCGTTCCGATCCGAACCGTTTTGACCCATACTGGTTTCGATCCGAACCGTTTCGACCCATAGCGTTTCAACGCGAACAGTATCGACGTGTACCGTTTTGACGCGAACCATTTCGACCCGTACCGTTTCAACCAATACCATTTTGAATCGAACCACTTCGACCCGTACCGTTTTGACCCGTACCGTTTCGACCAGTACCATTTCGAATCGAACCGCTTCGACCCGAACTGTTTCGAGTCGTACCATTTCGACCTGAACTGGTGGTTGTGGGTGCCGGGGTGATGGATTCCTATTCATTTGCCAACCAAACACAACAAAAATGGAATTGAGATTCCAATTCCAACAATTTCCAATTCTAATTGGAATGTTTAAGTTCCAAATCCAATTACTTCAAATTCTAATTCCTATACAAATTCCAATTTCAATTCCAAATCATTCTGCGAACCAAATGCCCCCTTAAGGTATTTTAAGGGTAATTCGTGTCATTTAAGCATATTATAAGGTAAAATAAGTATGAATCATATAAAAAAAGTATAATGAAGTATGATTAAACAAGAGTATGTCGTAAATACGTATCGTATGCATTCAAAAGACGCATGATTCGCATGTTTCATGTATTTGCAAGTTTAACACCTAGTTTCCAAGAATTACGAATATGTATCAATTGTTTCACGAATTCAAACGTACGAACACGTATGAAGTATGTATAGCATGAATTTAAAGAAATTCGAATTTTATTTATGATCCAAGTCTCAGATTTTACAACGATTACAACGAAAGAACAATTACAAGAACACAAGACTTCTAAAAATAGAAATACAATCAACACTTTCTAATTATAGAAAGTACGAAGAAGCAAGGTGTTACACTATCTCCCACCCAACACCACCATAAACACCAGCCACCACCACCATCCACCAATTTTGTAACCAAATGAACCGAACCCCAGCATGATTTTGCCGCCATCTCAACACCAATGATGTGCGGAAAATGCAACATATATAAATTACATCAAATGTGGCATAAAACTAACCCTTTTTTAGTACTAATGTTGGAAAAAGTATGTTTTGTCTTCCTTTTGTATTTTCAGGATTAAATGAGCTCAAATGAATAAAAGAAGCAAAAAGGCAGCTAAATCTAACATAAATACAAGAAAGGGATCAAACGTGGCATGCCTAACCCCCCGACAGCATCTTCCCAAGCAAAAACAAGAGATCAGAAGGCTCAACGCTCCCCATGCTCAGTGAACACGGGGGCGTGCCCAAGTGTTTGCAGAAAAGACAAAGCTGTAGAAGCTTCTATCACCCACCACGCGGGCGTGCCCACTGGACACGGGGCCGTGGTCAACTCTATGATTCGCAGAATCTGGGGAAATCTTGATAGTACAGATACGCTTCTGCACACGGGGTCGTGCCTAGCGGACACGGGGGCGTGGTCAACTAATGCAGACAAGCTGCAATTAATGAAGAAAGAGAAGGAAGGTGGACACGGGGTCGTGCCCAATGGACACGGGGCCGTGCCCGAGCGTCTGTTCAGGCTATAAATAGGGGTGCTTAGCTCATTTGCAAACCATCCCTTGGCACACCACCTCTCTCACACTTCACCCACCACCCACCACCCACCACCATCACAACACCATCATCCACCACCATCATCCATCATAGAGTGTGTGAGTCGTCTTGGGATCCAAGATTGATCGTAAGAGTTCTTGACAATCAAAGGCCATGTTTGCCTAAGTCTCTTACATCACTTGGTGAAGACAAGTTTCTAGTGTAATACTTTTTATTTTTAATCTTTTCGCACTTTTTATTTGGTTATGTATTAATGAGTTTAATAACTAGTTTCCTATGTTGAAGGTGATTCTTCCTTATCGTTTGTCCGTGGTGTCTTGGCATTATTTTACTATCTATATAAAATAAAAGGTTTTCACCATTCATATCTCCACGGTCTATATGGAGGTATGTTGGCTACCTGGTCGGGGGTTAAAGGAACGGTTTGGTAAGAGTCTTGCCTTGTTCAGTGTATAGATCTTGCAAGGACCTGGGTCAAATTTAGTACGACCTCCTTCAATACCCACCGGTATTGGATGGCGGGGGTCCAAACTCTTTGATCCCCTCATATGTAAGCTACTATTAAAACTTTAACCCGACTACTTAGGACTGTATCCCTGCTGACTCAGACTACTTAGCTGAGGGTAACGTCACCTTCAAAAGAGGGGCCTACCACATTATGCATTAATAACTTAATTAATTATCTTTCAATAATCCGACCCTTTAGGATTGTATCCTTGCTGACTCAAACTACTGGGTTTAGGGTAACGTCACCTTCAAAAGAGGGGCCTACTACAATAACTAAGATAATCTCTTAACAAGTGCAAAAGTGTGGAAATAATCAAAGGTTACACTATACACGAGTCGGATCCAAGTGATTCATCTTGTCTATCTGTTTTTATTTTATTTTATTTTTCAGCATTTTAGTTAGTTTTTATTTTTCTTGTTTAAAAACCTTTTTCTAAACTTTTGATTTGATTAGACGTTGAGGATAAACCGGTATTAAAAGCTCTTGTGTCCTTAGACAACCTCGGTATCTTACCAACACTATACTACGCTCACGATGGGTGCACTTGCCCATATGTGTGTTTGGTATTAGTATAATATCGTGTTTTATAAATTTAAAACTTGACTAACGTGTAAAAAGGGCTTAAAATATACTTAAATATATATCACACCACACCCGCATCAAGTTTTTGGCGCCGTTGCCGGGGACATAAGGATTTTAAGAAAGTTAGGAATCAACAGCCTAATCGTTTTTTTTCTAATTTTTCTGTTTTTTTTAGGATTTTCTTAATTTTTCAGCTTCTGCAGAACTCAGCACGGGCCGTGCCCGCTGAACACGCCCCGTGCCCAATCTTTGGAACTAGCAATCCTGTTTTAAGTAAGACAGTAAGCTGAACATGGGGCCGTGCCCACTCAACACATCCCGTGCCCTAGTTTCAGTTACTGAAAACAGAACCGTAAGATCCCGACGGTTGGTAATTTCTGACACAAACATGAGTGATACTGATATTTTTTACTTTCGGCACTCTTATGGTACGTGGTGTCAAATATGTGGAGGCTCCCATAAAGATTTAGAATGTTATTTTCTAAATTATAAGCCCCATTATATAGACCCATTGTTTTCCTGTAGCCTTAAGAGGGGCGAAAGTAAAAATAATCCCTATATCTCCCTCGAATGCTCTCAACCGGACCTTCTAGGAGAAATGCTTCTTGATGAACTATTTCAATTGGAAGATCTAATTCTTAATTGATTAAAAGAACATAAGATGGATTTCAATAATTCATCTCAAGACGATACCCATGAAGAATTGTTGGGATCACATTCGAATAAAAACAACTTCGTTGTTCCCGATATTACCTCTAACTCTAGCTAAGACGCGGGCGATAGTCGTCCCTGTGTCGATTGTGCCGTGAAGGACTCTCCATCGACTTCGTTCGGTGCATACATAGACCTGAGCGATTCGGCATACACCTTCTTTAACGAGAGCCCGGGAAAGGGTTGGACTTGTCCACCTACATTTAGCATAGGAATCACCCTCACCGACAACCTCTTGCATTCTCGTCTTAATCTATAACAATTAAGGTATCTTAGGCACTTTGGGGTTGTTCCATCCAGTAAGGAGCCACCCGATCCGGATGAATTCCTTAGAAATAGACGAAACTTCATAAACAGCCTCTAGACACGGGCCTGTGTCCAGGTCAACACGCCCCCATGTCCACCAAAAGATTCCCGTCTGATTTCGTGTCAGAATACGGACAAAATGTGTCAGGATCTTGCCTGCACACGGGGCCGTGTCCAGCCGACACGGGGCCATGTGCAGCGTGCTGTCGTTTTCTATAAATGCAGCCAAGAATCCTGCACATTTGGACCATTCCAGGACAGAGATTTGGGAGAATCTTCTCACATACCACCCTAGGTATTTTCTAAAAGAAGTTTCTCAACAACCTTCTTGTCCTTTCCTCTTTTATCCACTTTCATCTTCTTCAATTTTTCCTTAATACTTCCATTAGAGCTTGAAATCTCCATAATTTCAAGCTTTTTTGAGATGTTTGTTAGATTTTTATTCATGGAATCTTGTTAAAAATAAGTTCTACAACAATGTTTTAAGTTGTTTTTGCTTAAAAACATTTTAAAAATCACGAAAACAAATTAAAACTCCATGATTCCTTGTTCCAAAAATCTGCAGACATCTGAACACGGGGCCGTGTTCATTGAACACGTGGCCGTGTCCGAGGTACTGCTCCCATAAAATTGAACTCTTTTCGGTATGTTTTCTCAGAATGGCAAGCAGAACTAGCGGAACATCTTCATCGCACTCCAGAAACAACCGACAAGGGAGAAGATCATCAACGGTTGAGGATTCTCTTGTAAACTACGTTTGTGCCTTAAGAGAGGCCATTGATGAGATGACGGGGGTGGAAGAAGCATTGGTCGACTGTTTTAATCATTTGACGGTGGGACTAGAGGGATATCTTCGAAAGGTCAACCTTTTGCACCAAAGGTTGAACATTCTCGCATCTCCTCCTTTGGTTCCAATTATCACCCAAAGGGCATGGAATGTGATACCGGAAGTCATCATTCCGGCCGAATGGTACGCCATACATTCGGAACCCCCTCGAGACATACTACAAGGGGTTCCGGTTGTCACTCCCCCTCCACAAGATGTTGAGGAAAATGAAGCCGCCTTCTTCCTCACAAGAGAGATAGAAGAATGGCTTTAACAACATCCAGGGAACACCCCTCGGCTCGGAGTTCTACAAAGCTTTTAGATACCGGAAAACTATTTCCGTAATTTTGGTTCTTAGTGTAAAAGTGGAGCTCCTTAGGATGATTTTATGTATCACTTGACCTATCTAATTTAGGAACCTTATCTTTTATTTTTCTACTTTGTTTTCAATTTTCTAGGACTATTATGTAATTTTCTCTATTTAATGGAATGACGGTTTTTAGTTGAATTGGTGTTTGGATGATGTTGCAATGGGTAAAAACACTAGGGATGGTGAAGGATACCAAGGGAAACTTGAACCAGCACCCCATGCACAAAAACAGAGTTACCTGACAATTTTTTCTTCATTACAGCAAGTTCAGCACGGGGCCATGCTCACCCAACACGCCCCGTGCCTAGCCATCTGCAGAAAATGCCCAGTTCAGGTAACTGGACACGGGGCGTGCTCACTGAACACGCCCCCATGCCCAGGCTTCTGTTTCTTTTTACTCAATTTGTTACTGGCGATCTGAACACGGGGCCGTGCCCGGACACCACGGGGCCGTGTCCAGACGCCCAGTAACATAAATTTTTGCTTTTTCACACCTTTTTACACATTCAATCAACCTAAAAACTTATTTTTGGGACACATTGAGGACAATGTGTAATTTAAGTGTGGGGGGGATGCTAAAACCTTGAATCTTGTAAGTCCTAATTACAAGCCTTACACAAAACTCTATTGGAATCGCTAATCACCCCAAATTTTTTCAAAAATATTTCATTTTTTTTACTTGTCTAGGTTTAACTTGAGAATTTCAAGTTTTGAAAAGGTTATATTTTTACAAATTTACAACCGATAACGTCGTGATAAAAAGAACCAACATAAGAAAATTATGAAACGGCATGACAAGTTTAGTTAAAATTTGATTATATATACTTGATCATATAAAAACCCATTCCCACAAAAGTGAGTTTTGAGCCTTTATTGAGCATACAAATACATATCTCTAAACTAATTGCTCATCCTTCGTTTCTTGTGTGAATAGCCGCTTGGTTCTTACGACTCTAGAACTTGCCACGACGATACATTCTCGGTCCTTACCAACTTAAACCCGAGTAAGTAAATGATAGAGGCATTAGGACTAACCCTTTTTTATTTCTACACCATTATTTTTTCTTTTTTTACCACATACCCAAAATCCCCCTAGTTAACCCCTTTGAGCCTAAACCTTTTCATTTCTTAACCCAAAACAAACACCATTTTACCCACCAAAACCCTTTGAAAAAAATTGAATGATGAGGATGAAGCCAAAAGAAATAAACAAACAAGTTTATCAAAAATAACCTTGTTTGAAGAATGTCTTCATCAAAATAAAATGTTACAAAATAAAAAGTCTTACGAAAACCGATGCTTTTACGACTTTTGCCCTTTTCTACTAACCACTAACCTAACCACCTACCTTTAACCCAAGCCTAACCCTTCACCCCAAAAGTCCTCTTCATATTTACAAAGGTGTATAGTTAAAAATGAGGAGGATTGATTGCTTGGCAAGCTTATGATAGGAGTAAGTTCCATGCCACTCTCGAGTGATTCACTAAAATACATCTTCGGCCGAGTGTTGAGTGATCGCCGTGAGGTATGTGAACTTGTATATAAGTGGAATTTTAAAAAGGCATGTTATGCCCTAATAAGTAATTTATCTTATGTAATGTTTTAAATAAATCATGACGAATAGGATTGTAAATAAGTAAAAATAAAACTTAATAAAGAATCTTGGAGATCTCGACACTCTATGACAAGCCCAAAAACCTTCTCTTCTACCCATTCCATTTGGGAGTGTAAAGCCACATTATAAAGAGTTTTGCTTGAGGACAAGCAAAGATTCAAGTGTGGGGGTATTTGATGTGCGCAAAATGCAACATATAAATTACATCAAATGTGGCATAAAACTAACCCTTTTTAGTACTAATGTTGGAAAAAGTATGTTTTTGTCTTCCTTTTGTATTTTCAGGATTAAATGAGCTCAAATGAACAAAAGAAGCAAAAAGGCAACTAAATCTAACATAAATACAAGAAAGGGATCAAACGTGGCATGCCCGACCCCCCGACAGCATCTTCCTAAGCAAAAACAAGAAATCAGAAGGCTGAACAAGCCCCGTGCTCAGTTGTTAGGACCGGTTTTGACTCCAAAACGATTGCGAACCGACTCGTGTAGGAGGCGATAGACATAAATGCACTAACATCAGTGAACACGGGGGCGTGCCCAAGTGTCTGCAGAAAAGACAAAGCTGTAGAAGCTTCTATCACCCACCACGGGGGCGTGCCCACCGGACACGGGGCCGTGGTCAACTCTAAGATTCGCAGAATCTGGGAAAATCTTGATAGTACAGATACGCTTCTGCACACGGGGTCGGGCCCAGCGGACACGGGGGCGTGGTCAACTAATGCAGACAAGCTGCAATTAATGAAGAAAGAGAAGGAAGGTGGAAACGGGGTCGTGCCCAATGGACACGGGGCTGTGGCCGAGCATCTGTTCAGGCTATAAATAGGGGTCCTTAGCTCATTTGCAAACCATCCTTGGCACACCACCTCTCTCACACTTCACCCACCACCCACCACCATCACAACACCATCATCCACCACCATCATCCATCATCCACCATAGAGTGTGTGAGTCGTCTCAGGATCCAAGATTGATCGTAAGAGTTCTTGACAATCAAAGGCCATGTTTGCCTAAGTCTCTTACATCACTTGGTGAAGACAAGTGTCTAGTGTAATACTTTTTATTTTTAATCTTTTCGCACTTTTTATTTAGTTATGTATTAATGACTTTAATAACTAGTTTCCTATGTTGAAGGTGATTCTTCCTTATCGTTTGTCCGTGGTGTCTTGGCATTATTTTACTGTCTATATAAATAAAAGATTTTCACCATTCATATCTCTACGGTCTATATGGAGGTATGTTGGCTACCTGGTCGGGGGTTAAGGGAATGGTTTGGTAAGAGTCTTGCCTTGTTCAGTGTATAGATCCTGCAAGGACCTGGGTCAAATTTAGTACGACCTCCTTCATTACCCACCGGTATTGGATGGCGGGGGTCCAAACTCTTTGATCCCCTCATATGTAAGCTACTATTAAAACTTTAACCCGGCTACTTAGGACTGTATCCCTGCTGACTCAGACTACTTAGCCGAGGGTAACGTCACCTTCAAAAGAGGGGCCAACCACATTATGCATTAATAACTTAATTAATCATCTTTCTGTTAGTGCACTATGTCTATTGACTTCGTCTTGTATCGAGTCATGTATAGGATAGGATAAACCAGTGCTCAAGTTACTAGAAACTGATTTTAGTGAGTTTTCTAGTAATTCCGCTTGAAAGTGTCTTGTCCATTTCAAACGGAATTAGCTCAAGTATAAATAGGAGTGTTGCCGTGTCATTTGATACGGAATTACTTGTTCAGATTCGGTAACGAAGTGCTGCCGAATTGTCTCCAGGTGCCGTAAGACTATTAAATCAATACAAGAGACATTATAATTGATTCGAGCATCCGTGTCATTGATTCTGCCTTTGATTTGGATAAACAACTCTTCTGATCGACTCATTCATGTCGTACAATGATCCTACAAGTGGTATCAGAGCACAGGAGGAAGAGTTTAGCTTGAATTCATCAGTTTTCTGACTTCTACACCTTCTTTTTCAAAATTAACAAGATTTCACGGTCAAAATGGATTGAATTTCACACATTAAACCCTTGAGAGAATCAGAGCTAAATTCAGCTTAAAAGTGACAAAAATGGGCCAAAAACCTAATTCCGTTTGAACGAGCATCGTTATTCCGTTTGAAATAATCATGATTTCGTTTGAAATCAGCACCTGATTCCGCTTGAAACAGTAATTTCGCTTGAGAGGGTTCACACGAAATCAGGTGATTTCGTTTCAATGTGGTATTCCGCTTGAAATAGTGTGTTGATTCCGCTTCAAAGGGTAATTCCGTTTGAAAGGTTCAAACAGAATCAGCTATTCCGCTTGAAAGTACTTATTCCGTTTGAGAAGTGATATCGTTTGAAAACATATTCCGTTTGAAAGTGGAATTCCGTTTGAAAGTCTTGATCTCGTTTGAACGGATTTCGTTTGAAGTGACATCCAAGTGATTTCGTTTGAAATCATTATTCCGCTTGAGATCCTTATTTCGTTTGAAAGTGGACTTTTTGTGTCGAGATCATTTCACGTCAACCGAGTGTCAGTCTGTTTCAAATTGTTTGATATTGCTTAAACTGATTGTGTTTGTTTGATTGTTTTGTCTCCAGGTAATTCAAGAATTTCACATCATGGCTGAAGAGTTCTACAATACATTCTACAACGAGTTTACATCTGAGTCTTCCGAAATAACAACTGTCACACCTAAAACCATTACAAAAGCGAGCAATGAGAACATCAAACATGATAAATTTTACGGCACACATTCAAAACCACCAACTCTGGAAAGTATTGAAGATTATACTTGGTGGAAAGATCGATTCATCAATTGGGCAAAAGCGTATGCTCATGAAAGCTGGTTCTATTTGGAGTTTGGGTATAAAAGGCCGGCTGATGATAAAGGAGAAGATCTCCCTCTGAAAGGTTTATCCAAAGAAGACAAAGCCGAATTCTCAGCTGAACAGAGAATGATTGCCTTAATACAATCATCAATCAGAAATGATATGTTTGCTTTACTGCAACATGACGGAACATCAAAATCTATCTGGGAAGCTTTACGAGTTAAAGCTGAGGGGGGTAAACAAATCAAAAAGAACAAAATTTCTTTGTTAAAGAAAGAATTCGATTTGTTTGATAGTCTTAATGGTGAATCGGTTAGACAAATGATAGAGAGATTTGGTCCTCTAAAAATTGAACTTGATCGTTTTGGGATTGTTAAAACCCGAGAAGAAATAATTGATAAGATCATAGAAGCGTTACCACGAGCTGATCATTGGCAAACGTTTATGTTTATATTGAAAAATGATGCTTTATATGATACAATTTCTCTTGATATCTTGATAGAAAAGATAGAAAGTCATGAGCTTGAATTGTTGAAACAAAGCAAGATGAGCAGTTCTTCACATCAACAAAATGTTAGTCTCTATTACAAAGGTAATCTAGCTTCGGTGAAAGCTGGTGAATCACCAAAGACAGCATTTAGTGGTGAGAGGACAAAAAGAGCCACAGACAAGCTCATCAAGCTACAATCCGGGTTATCATTCGTCATCATCAAAAGCAAGTTCTGAAGAATCAGAGGAGATACTGTGCAACATTGCTCTCAAGTTGAAAAATTCTCCGACAATGAGCATCAATGCAGGTAAGCAGCAAATGAGCTTCCTTGCATCTGTTCTGGAATCGTATGAAGGTCTTGTAGCTGGCAAAATTGGAAACTCTGAGTTAACCAAAGAAGACTACGACCAGATTGATCCGGAAGAGATGGAACTCATTGACATTCGATGGTGTTTAGCTAGTTGCATCCGTAGAGCTCAGAGATACATGGAGATTACTGGGAAACAGTCTCTTGGTGGTGCATCAACAAAACTTGGATTTGACAAGTCCAAAGTGACCTGCTTCAAATGTAAGCAGAAAGGTCATTTCAAGAGAGAGTGCAACAATTCTGCAGTTGGTGGAAATGAACATCCGTTTAATGATGATTATTATCGAAAGGCAATCTACCACCGAAGCAAAGAAGAGCCGAAAATGATTGAAGATAAACCCAGAGATAAGTCAAGAGCTTGTGCTGTAATCCATGATGATGAAGGATATGATTGGAGTCAAATTTGTCCAGAAGAAGATCGTGTTGATATTCGAAAAACAGCTCATGGCAAATCTATATCAAAGAACAACCATTATGTTTTTGTTGCAGAAATAAAAGAGGAAAACAAAGAAGAAAATGTTGTTGCTAAGGTCAGAGAAAACCAGAGAAGAGATTCTGAGTGAGAAAACTTACACAGAAAGAAACATTGCTTGGAACAGAATGAATATGATGCAAGAAGAATATGAAAGTGCAGTGATCAACAAAAGATGGGATAAGAAGCGAGAGTGCTACGTCAATAGGAATGGTGAACCTGTTGTTCCCAAGGAAGACATAATCTTTGATGATGTTCTTCTAGAAATTCCTCTGTCCGTCGTATACTATACTAATGTTGTAAAAGATGACACATATGTGAAGAAGTTTGAAAGACGTTTAAGAGATGTTATGATTTCAAGCTTGAGGAAGAGGGATGAAGAGAGAATGAAGAAGAATGTTGAGAGTATGGTTGAAGAGTTAAAGAAGGTAGCTGAGGAAGTAAAAGTTGAAGTTGTTAAAGAAGAAGTTGTGAAGATTGTTGAAGAAGTGAAAGAAGAAGTTGTGGTGAATGTAGAAGTTGTGAAAGAAGCTGTTACTGAAGAACAGCAGGTTGGAGAAAATGAGAAGAAAGTTGAAAATTTGAATGAAGAAAAGTTTAAGATTTTGGAGGTTGCTACTGATGCTGGTGATAAGGTTGATGTTGAAGGAAAGCAGAAAGACGCTGATCGGAAGCAGACAGATGTTGCTGCAAACACCGAAGTGCCAATCACTGAGGTAATTTCTCACTCTGAAAACTTGAAAACTGTTGAGCAGTGCAAGAAATGCATGGAACCATGCAGTGCTTGTACTGAAAAAGATGAGCAATTTAAAATAAGAAATCTTGAATTTGATAAAATTGAAGAAGTTTTCAAAAATAAATATAAAGAAATGTTAGAAAACGAAAAAGTTTTGAAAGATAATGTTGAAAAACTTTTAGAAAAATGTAAAAAGTTAGAAAAAGAAAATGAAGATTTGAAAGAAGATGTTTTTAAAAAACAGAAGAATGTGACCAAAAAGAAATTGTTTGTCAAGAAATGAAGAAAGAATATGATTCAATAAAATTGGCATATCACATTACAAAAGAGTCATATGAAAAAGTGAAAGATGAAATGAAATTTGCTCAATCAAGAATGAATTATTATTCTGAAACAACTAAAGAGCTTAAGCGAATGTATGAAATAAAGGTGTTGTTAATTCCTATATTGAGGATGTTGCTAAGCTAAAGTGTCAGATTGCTGATTTAGAACAGGATAACAACAAGTTAAAAAGTTATCACGTGTCGTCATATGTGCTTGAAAGAATTTTCAACATAAAACCGGATGGAAAAGATTCTGAGCAAAACAAGAAAGGTATTGGCTCAGAGTTTCATCAAGTTCCACCACCGGAAAAGTTTGCGTTTTATGATGATGAAAAGGTCGAAAAAGCTTTCAACTTGGTAGATCAATTGCCAGATAACATTGACGTAACCTATTCCAAATCTTATGATTCTAGTGATTCAGAGGTGGTAGGTAAGGTCGTTGAAAGTGTGTTGAAAGAAGAGTCAGTTGATACAGGTAAATCTGAATCACAGGATGAAAATGAAGGTAATTTTCATGATGGATATCTGGAAAACTCAAAATCCGAGAAAAATTTGAATGAAGATTCAAAAGGATTGGTTTATACCATTTGGATCGGACAAATTATTCGTAGATGTTATATTCCCGATTCAGAATGTGATTTCAGAAAAGGTTGATAAAGTTTTCAAAATGGTTGAGATTGAGAAATCTGATATTTCAAAGTTTGCTGGAAAAGGTCACAAAACTTTTTATAACAAACCTGGTTACAAGAAGAAAACCATGAAGGCTGGGTTGGGTAATAAAAAGAAACAAAATCAAAATAAAAATGAATCGTCAAATTTTCTGACAAAAATGAATTTTGTTCACGGAACAAGTTCTGAAGAAAAGAAAGAACTCAAATTTAGGCGTCAGTCTAATGAAGAGTTCTATGCTCAAAAGAAAAGGCGACAACCACAGGTCAAAGATGTTTCAAAAAGAACATGTTTTAAGTGTGATCAAATTGGTCATCTTGCACGAAAGTGTCCAAATCTGAAACCTGTGGATGTTGACAAAAAGAAGTCTGAAAATGTTGAGAAACAAAAATCCGAGGATGTGAAACAAAGGTCAATCAGATTTGATTTGATTCAAAACAAACTTGGAGGTATTACACAAACAAGTTTGTTTCGAACCAAAATTGGAAATCAAACCCAAATAGGTTCGATTCTAGACAGACCTGGAATTCTCACACACCCAGAGTCAGAACAACTCAAAGTTGGAAAACAACTGTCGATACAACAAAACCACAAGAGTTTTGGAAACCTAAAGTTGTTGTTCAAAATCAAAATGTTCAAAAAGATTCAAATTTTTATAAAAGAGGTACGCCGAAAGGTCAAACATGGAGTGTTAAGAAACAAGTGACTTTGATAAAAGATGAGAAAGTTGAAGTGAAAGATGAAAAAGTCTTTGTTCAGAATGACAAAGATTTTCCAAAATTGAATGAAGCATATTGTGTTGAAATGCCTAAGGTCAAACAGACCTGGCCTAAATTGTTCAAGTAATCAAGTAGTCTGATTGTGCAGGTGCTCAAGAAAACTGAAGATTGTGAAAAAGGAATTTGGAGCAGCCTGGCACAACGAGGAGAGGAGGCAGCTGAAACCTGTGTTGGTTGAAACAAGGAGTTTGTTTGTTTTCTGTATATAAATAAACAATATTTCAAAAATCCTAAAAATTGAAAAATTTAAAAAAAAAAACCAAAAATATATTTTTATTTTGTCAAAATTTTGAAAAATCAAAAATATGTTTTTAAATTTGTCAAATATTCAAAAATACAAAAATTTGTTGATTGAATACGCCGAAACCCTCACGGCTGAACAAACATGATTAATTTCACAAGATTGAAAAACGGTTTTCAAACTGTAAAATATCAATGGGTTGTAAATCATGGGGGTACATTATGTTTTCTGCAAATCAGTGCATGTGAAGCAGAAAATGGATGGCGAGACGAAGCTATCAGTATCAGGTTGTCAAATTTTCTTTAAATGATTTTGCATTTTAGGAGGAGTAATAATTGTTAGAAAATTCAAAAACATTTGAAGATTTGAAAAAGCCAAAAACATGATAAAAATTCGAAATTGAGTTTTTGTGTAAAAAGAGGAAATGATAGTACATCAGTAGACAGTTACAGTATGCTAAAGAAATGTAATGATTTTATAGCGTTAAACAGTCTCACTGATGATATGCCGATAGGTTTTTATACATTTAGTAAACTTTTTCGGGATATAAACTTAAAATTCAAACTTGCTTATTTCGTGGGGAACACTACTTGGATATATAGGTAACCCCTGAAATCTCGTTTGAAGGACCCCTCTTTCTGAGATACTAGGTCTTTATGCTTAGTGATATCTGGGGTATTATCTCGGGACTTCTGATTTTACGGAAGCAATGGCCTAGTCTCCGTATATTACTTTCTGCTTGCTTGAAATATAGCATCGCCCCCAGCATAAAAAATGATGAAACATTGAAAAATGTCAATCATGTGCTGTTGAAGAAAAGATTCTCTAAAGGGAACATACCTAAAGTCGCAGCCGTCATCTCTCTGCTGAACGAAAGTTCTGACCTGAGCTCTCACGGTCCTCGCAATTTAACCCCTTACAGATATCATCTAGGTATACTCACCTGTAAGACTGAATATTGGGATATGGATACGGGAGTATATTCAAAAGGTGGGACACATGAATGAGTTTAAGTTCTTAATACACCTAATTCGTATCCTGAATCAGTTGAAATTTGTGTGAAAATTTAAGTGGATCAGTATATCGACAATCTAAGTGAATTGTTTAATTCTTAATGTGTAACTACGGAACTTGTGACTTGTCAGAAACTGATATGATCCTCTAACGCAAACTCAAACAAAAATATTGACTGTAAATATGTTTGTAAATATTTCTTTACTGCTTTATATTTCAGAAACTACAAAAAGATTTTTTTATTTTGTTTTATTTTAGACAACCGATGTCTGAGATGCTGAGTGTCAAAATCTAAGTAAGCTGATTGTGTTTCTGAAAATAAAACAAGTTCATTAATTTGAGAATTGAATTTTTAACAAAAATAAAAAACAGTTTGTGATATCTCCAAGGTCATTAGTTTGGACTTGGATGATTAACTGTGAGGGATTTGGATACTTATATTGTTAAATAGCCAGTTTCCGATTCTGTTCGCTGAAACTGCAAAATTCTGAAATTTGTTAAAAAGTGTTTGTTTAGAAAGTTTGAAAGAGCCAGGTTACAATTCCTGGATAACTGAAGTTTAAAATGTTGTTACTTATGAATGTTTGAGTAATTGCAGGTAAGATTCCAGACCACGATCCCGACAGCTGAGTCTAAGGGGGAGTCCAAAGAAGAGCTCAAAGCAAGGGGGAGCTTGTAACCGGAAAATAAGGTGTCGATCCCTAAAGCACGGAAGCTTGATGAAAGGGGGAGCCTGAAGAAGCTGTTAATGTTAGAGCGAGAGACAGATGGTGCAACATTCGAAGATAGAAGCTGATCAGATAAGATAAAGATTGATAGATGCTTGTAGTGTTAGACAATTTGGTAAGAGCATGAAGACTGATCAAGACTGAAGATGTGTCATGATAAAGACTCGACACTGAAGACTTCGTCAACATCCAAGGGGGAGTCTGTTAGTGCACTGTGTCTATTGACTTCGTCTTGTATCGACTCATGTATAGGATAGGATAAACCAGTGCTCAAGTTACTAGAAACTGATTTTAGTGAGTTTTCTAGTAATTCCGCTTGAAACTGTCAAGGTCAGTTTCAAACGAAATTAACTTTGTTAATTTCGCTTGAAAGTGTCTTGTCCATTTCAAAGGGAATTAGCTCAAGTATAAATAGGAGTGATGCCGTGTCATTTGATACGGAATTACTTGTTCAGATTCGGTAACGAAGTGCTGCCGATTTGTCTCCAGGTGCTGTAAGGCTATTAAATCAATACAAGAGACATTATAATTGATTCGAGTGTCCGTTTCATTGATTCCGCCTTTGATTCAGATAAACAACTCTTCTGATCGACTCATTCAGGTCGCACAACGATCCTACACTTTCAATAATCCGACCCTTTAAGATTGTATCCTTGCTGACTCAAACTACTGGGTTTAGGGTAACGTCACCTTCAAAAGAGGGGCCTACTACAATAACTTAGATAATCTCTTAACAGGTGCAATAGTGCGGAAATAATCAAAGGTTACACTATACACGAGTCGGATCCAAGTGATTCATCTTGTCTATCTGTTTTTATTTTTATTTTATTTTTCAGCATTTTAGTTAGTTTTTATTTTTCTTGTTTAAAAACCTTTTTCTAAACTTTTGATTTGATTAGACGTTGAGGATAAACCGGTATTAAAAGCTCTTGTGTCCTAGGACGACCTCGGTATCTTACCAACACTATACTACGCTCACGATGGGTGCACTTGCCCATATGTGTGTTTGGTGTTAGTATAATATCGTGTTTTATAAATTTAAAACTTGACTAACGTGTAAAAAGGGCTTAAAATATACTTAAATATATATCACACCACACACGCATCAACCAATAAACCTCCATCGTTGACCATCTTCAACCAACTCCCGTCGATCACCTCTTCGTTACTTCTATTGCAGTTGCTTCAAACGGTGTTGCCGTTGCTTCTGCTTCTACTCTTACCCTTGAGGAGTTGAGGTTGAATTTATAAATCCTAAGTTTCTTATTGTTTTGGTCAAAAATTACCTAAGCAATTAAGTGATCAAATTAGTTTTGTGAGGTAGTGTGCTAGTAATACTTTGTGAAAAATATGTTGGTTTGTTAGTTTGCGAAAACAGTTTCAGGATACGGCTCAGGATATCGAGCTGTATCTATAATCAAACAACGAGCAAAAATATAAAGGTTGACACGTGATGTACGAGGAAAGCCCATGATCAATCTAGATCTCCGGCATAAAACCTCGGGAGCTGACAATCGTCGGCTGCCTTGTTCTTCTTATTGCTTGAATAACAAGATACAATGCAGGATATGACATGGATCAACTAAGTGTTACAATGCGATTCGAGCACAAGTGTGAGTGTTTGTGAGTGGTTACAGGTGGTAGAGAGCAAGAGTGTACGAGAAATTGTGTGTCTTCCTATGATCCGTGCATTCCTTTATATAGTAAAAGGAGATAACTAACTATGCTAAAAATCCGGGATATTATGCTAAAATCCAGGATACTGAGATTATTTCCTTTCTGAACGTTGCCAGGCTGTTTCCACTCGTTTTCCACGTGCTTACTAACTATAACTCCGGGATTTAAGCTTCCATAACCGTTATAACATCAATATCTTTGACCAATCTTCGTAACTTTCCATAAAACACGCCAATCTTCAATGATGACCGTTACAAGAGCTATTTTTCCGCCATCAACGTCCTTATCCTAACCAATTTGAGCGGGTCTTTAGGATGACTTGGTCTTCATGAACGTTAGTCCCTTGTAGCCAACGTATACAAGCAAGTTGTTAGTAATAGTCAGGATACTGCCTCAGGATGTTACCAATATCCTGGTCCGGTATCCTGATCGTAATCAGCTATCATAAAATCAAGATATAGTATCAGGATATGGGCTAAGAATTTCACCCATAACAATTGTCCCCAAAAATATAACTGTTGGATATCCTGATTCCAACGGATATATTTTTTAGTCATTCCAACATGTCTGGTAAGGATATCTGTTTCAAATATACTGAACCTGTACACATATACTGAACCTGTATCTTGGTTAGTTCGTCTGTATTTTGTAGGGTCTAAATAATCTAGTTGTCTTGCACTTAGAACAATCCTAATTTCCTGCAAGTAGAATAGTTTGACGGCTGAAGGTGGAGGGATCCTGTGTTTCCAGGATGAAGCCTTCAACTGTTCATGTAAATATGCTTTAAAAACTTAATTGTATTCTTGGTGGATGGGTCTCTTTTTGAGACGAAACCAAGAATACAATCTTTTGGACTAATAATAATAAACTGACCTTTTTAGTCTTATTTATTATGTTTTTATTTTGAAAGGTATGTTTTGAATATCCTGATCAAATATCCTAGTCAGGATACTGATGAAATGTCTTCTAAATGTTAGACAAAACTTGGTTGAATATGACTTTTTAGAAAACTTAGATCATTTAGATAAGGTTTTCAAGACTTGAAGAATAATAAATCATACCAGAAACACTTAGCCAATGATTTCCAACCTTAACCTTTGAATCCTTTGCAATGTCCCCGGCATGGATGTCCCCTGTCTGTGCAGGATATTGCATCAGTGCATGACATACTTGAGTATTTCTTCACTTAGTGATTAAACTTCGTAGCTTCTTATCCACAAAAGAACGTGTGTAATCACAGCTTGTCATATCTTTGCAATCTTGTTAAAAACTTTAGTTTTACTGGGGATAAACCCTTAGTATCCTGGGGAAAATCCCAAATTTTCATGCGCTACAGGCGGGAGTGTATAAACTCCAAGACTTAGAAAGGTGAAAACCTTTAAACCTTAGAGAGTATGAAAATACCCTTTCGCGAGAGAGGGTGATCAATCCTCATATACCTTAAGGATCCAGGGTATAGCCAACAGTAACGAAATTGTCAGCCACTTTTACATGAACTGGTCCCGCCACCTTGAACTATCCCTGGATAACTTGCGCTCCAGGCGGGGTGTTTAAACCCAATTCGTGAGAAAGGTGAATACCTTTAAACCTGTGAAGGGATCAGGATCCCTTAAACGTGAGAGAGGGGGCCAATCCTCTAATCTTTTGAAGTATCCTGAGTGTGTATCCTGGAGCTATATCCCGAAGCATATTCTGCAAAACAACCTTAAACTAAGGTGGGTGTTAGCTTGGCTAACACCCCTCCGATGCTTAAGTTAGTATTGGGTTCAAAATAAAATAAATTGTATTTAAAAGAGACAGAATTCATACCATCTTGAGTTAGAAATTAAATTCTAAACTCACTTAAAATAGAGCTTTAGATGTATAGCATTCCAGGATCTCGGTAGTATATCCCCTTCCATATTCTTGAGTCGGTATGCTCCTTTTCCGGATTCCGATTCAATCTCATAAGGTCCTTCCCACTTAGGAGCTAACTTTCCATCAGCAGGATTAATAGTATTCTGAAAAGCCTTCCTTAGTACCCAATCTCCAACTTGAAACCTTCTAGTCCTTAGATTCTTGTTATATGCCCTGGATATCCTCTGTTGATATGCTGCCATTCTCAACCTTGTCGCATCCCTTGTCTCATCAATAGTATCCAATTCTTGACATAGGGCTTCAGGATTCTTCTCAGGATCCCGGAGGTTGGATCTTGCTGTAGGTATCACCATCTCTGTCAGGATTACTGCCTCTGCTCCAAATACTAAGGAAAATGGGGTTTGCCCAGTAGCATTCTTCACGGTTGTTCTATCAGCCCATAGGACAAATGGTAGTTCCTCTGCCCATTTTCCTTTTTTGGCACCTAACCTCTTCTTTAAATTGTTGACGATTATCTTGTTCGAGGATTCTACTTGTCCATTTGCTTGAGGATGCACTGGTGTTGACGTAATCATCTTAATTCCCCAACTCTTGCAAAAGTCGGTAGTTCTTTTGCTGATGAATTGAGAGCCATTATCACAAACTATCTCAGCTGGTACCCCAAATCTGGTCAAGATATTTCTCTTTATGAAGGATACCACTTCTTGATCTCTAACTTGAACAAAGGCTTCTGCTTCAATCCACTTGGAGAAATAATCCGTCATTGCTAACATGAAAACCTTTCCTCCTGGAGCCTTTGGAAGCTTTCCCACTATATCCATACCCCATTTCATAAACGGCCAAGGGGATGCAATAGGATATAATGGTTCAGCAGGTTGATGTAGTATATTGCTGTGCCTTTGACATGCATCACATCTTCGAGCATATTCTGCTGCATCTTTCCTCATAGTCGGCAAGTAATATCCTGTTCTCAACACCTTCGAGAACAGAGTTCTGCCCCTAGTATGGTTGCCACAGTCTCCTTCGTGTATATCCTGAAGTACCTCTTTGGTTTCAGGACCTTCCAAGCACCTTAGGTACGGACCTGCAAGGGATTTCTTATACAAAATATTATTTATAATAGTAAAACGAGATACCTTCATCCTAAAAGCCTTAGGATTTGCATCTTTTGGGATATCTCCTTCTTGAATATACTTCACAATTGGGGTCATCCAGGATTCAGGATCCTTCTCAGGATATCCATCACAAGGATCCTGGATACATGCTACTTCTTTATCCTGAGATTTGAAATGTTCTATTGCAGGATACAAGATGTGCACTATTGGTATCTGAGTTCTCTCCGGTATCCTGACAGTAGATCCTAAGTTTGCTAGAGCGTCAGCTTCAGCATTCTTTTCTCTTGGTACCTGTTCAAGTGAAATTTCGAAATATCCTGCTAATTTCTTAACAATTTCAAGATATTCAGCTAACTTTTCACCTTTTACTGCATAAGACCCATTGAAATGGTTAGTGATCAGCAGGGAATCGACATATACTTGTAAACATCTAATATTCATATTTCTAGCCAATTCTAATCCTGCTATCAGAGCTTCATACTCAGCTTCATTATTGGTAGCAGAAAATTCACATTTAATAGCCTGGGGTAATATGTCCTCCTGTGGCGATTTTAGTAGTATACCCAATCCTACACCTCTAACATTAGATGCACCATCAGTATATAATGTCCAGGATTCTGAAGTTTCTCCTAGTTGTTGAACTTCTAGGTCTACTTCATTTTGAATATCACTACTGAAATCAGCCACAAAGTCTGCTAGAGCCTGAGACTTTATAGCATTTCTAGGTTCATATACTAGATCATAAGCACTTAATTTTACTGACCACTTAGCCATTCTACCCGACATCTCAGGTTTCCTAAGCACATTCTTAACAGGATAATTAGTTTTAACATGAATCCTATGTGTCTCAAAATAATGTCTAAGCTTAGTTGATGCCATAACTAGGGCTAATATCATTTTTTCTAGATGAGAATATCTAGTTTCAGCATCTAATAAACTTTTACTAACGTAATAGACAGGATACTGCTGACCTTCGTGATCCTTAACCAAAACAGCACTTACTGCATTCCCTGATACTGCAAGATACAGGGATAATGGTTCCCCATCCTCGGGCTTCATCATCAGAGGTGCGATTGAAAGATATTGCTTTAATTCCTGTAAGGCTGCTTCCTGCTTTTCTCCCCATTCGAACCTCTTATTCTTCTTCAGGATATCGTAGAATTCTTTACATTTTTCTGAGGATCTTGATATAAATCTGTTCAATGCCGCTACTCGTCCAGTTAATCTTTGCACATCTTTCATGTTGGATGGTAACTTGATATCCAGGATAGCTTTGATCTGTTCCGGGCTTGCTTCTATACCCTTTTTAGTCACCATGTATCCCAAAAACTTTCCTGCCCCCACTCCAAAATGGCACTTGGCAGGATTTAGTTTCATATTGTACTGGTCCAGGATATCAAATGCTCCTTTAATATCCTGGAGATGATCCTCAGCCTTCTTGGATTTGACTACCATATCGTCAATGTACACCTCCATGGTGTCCCCCAGTTTGTCTTTAAACATCATGTTCACCAATCTCTGGTACGTTGCACCAGCATTTTTCAAACCAAAAGGCATAGCAGTATAACAGTAAATACCTGTTGGTGTCATGAAAGCTGTATCCTCCTGGTCCGAAGGTTCCATTTGGATCTGCTGGAATCCTGAGGATGCATCCATGAAGGTTAACATCTCATGACCAGCAGTGGCATCCACCATCGAGTCTATATGAGGTAGAGGGAATGGGTCTTTAGGACATGCTTTGTTCAAGTCTGTGTAATCTACACAAACTCTCCATTTCCCATTCTTCTTTTGAACCACGACCACATTTGCTAGCCACTTGGGAAATTTGACTTCCCTGATCATCTTGGACTTCAATAGTCTTTCAACCTCTTCTTGAATAATTACGTTTCGTTCTAGAGCAAACTTCCTTCTCCTTTGCTGGACAGGCTTGAAAGACCTGTCAATTCCAAGCTTGTGAGTTATAATATCCTTAGAAATACCTGTCATATCCTCATGCTTCCATGCGAATATTGACATCCTGCATTTCAAAAAGTTAGTTAACTGATTTTCAATATCCTGAGGGATATTGGCTCCCACGAGCACCGAGATATCTGGATTATTCTGGTCCAGGATAACTTTCTTCACATCCTGTTCTGAAGCCTCCATGATATCCTGGCCTCGCATCTTTAATTGCTATGTTGCACTAGGCTTTGTCGAGGATTTCATCGAAGAAGAATAACACTCCTTCGCTTCCTGTTGATCACTTTCCACCTTAACTACTCCCCAAGGGGTAGGGATCTTGATACATTGATGATAAGTGGAAGGTACAGCTTTCATGTCGTGAATCCATGGCCTGCCCAATATAATATTATAGCAGGATAAGGAGTCCATGACACAGAAGCATTGTATTGAGTTGACCCCTTCAACATACACGGGCAACTTTATCTCCCCTACGGTATTCTTTGCTTCTCCACTAAACCCTACAAGCACAGTGGACTTTGAGGTAATCTCTATCTCGGGGATGTTCATTCTCTTCAAGGTTTCCAATTGGATGATGTTGACTGAGCTGCCATTATCCACCAGTATCATGCGTACAAAGTGATTAGCAACATATAAAGTTATTACCAGAGCATCATGATGAGGATCCTGGACAGTATCCCTGTCATCACTATCGAATGTGATCATCTTATTAGTCATGAGGGTCGATATCCTGGTTGGCTTATTCCCCCTTTCGGCCTTAGCCTCCTTTGCATGTCTTTTGGCTGCAGAATAAGAAGTTCCGCAGATATCGGACCCTCCTGAGATAAAGTTAATTATCTTGGCGTCGGCGGGAGGTGATGCTGCTCGTTCAGAATCCTTCTCAATATCCTGACCCTTATTCTTCTTTCTGCCCAGAAGATCCTTCAGATGTCCTTTGCTTAGGAGGTAGCTTATTTCTTTCCTCAGGGCAATGCAATCCTCAGTAACATGTCCGAAATCCTCATGGAAGGCACACCATTTGGACTTATCCTTCCAATCAGCTTTTTGTTGATTCTTCCGAGGCCACCTGGCTTTATCTCCCAAACCCTGCATAGCATACATTAGTTCAGGTTTATTAACAGAAAAACAATATTCTGACAATTCAGGATACTCCTCAGGATCCTCATTTTCAACAGCGTTCACTTTTTTGCTATCATTCCTATCATATGGCTTAGAACGATATGGTTTGTATGAGGATTCTGACTTCCTGTTAGTTGGTTCATATGTTGGGGATGCATTCATCCTCTCTTGCATTTTCTTATCATCTTCCAGCCTGATATATCTCAAGGCCCTGTTTCGAGCTTCGTCCAAGTTCCTGCAAGGATTCATCACAAGATCCTGATAAAACTGGGAATCCTTTTGTAGTCCCATCTTAAATGCTTGGACTGCTGTAGCAACATCAAGGTGTGGAATATCCAAGGATTCCCTGCTGAATTTGTTCACATAATCCCTTAAGGATTCTTGAGGCCCCTGTGTTATCCTGTAGAGGTCGCCTGTTAGTTTTTCAAAGCTTCTACTACAAGAAAACTGACTATTAAACAAATTAACCAAATGAGCAAATGATGTAATTGAATAAGGTGGAACATTTAGAAGCCATTTCAAGGCTGATCCTGTTAGAGTAGAGCCGAAGCCCTTGCACAAGCATGCTTCCTTAAGTTCTGGCGGGATAGGGTTAATCTCCATCCTCTCCCTATACTGGGCAATATGCTCCTCAGGATCCGTCGTCCAATCATACAGCTTCATGTTAGGAGTCTGGAATCTCTTTGGGATTTCTGCATCACAAATGGGGTGAGCAAAGCGGGATATGTTGTGACTATCCCGGGATACTTCCGGTATAGGCTGCACTATTCCAGGCACACTTGATATCATATCCTTCAACTTTTGAAGCTATCTGGTTATCGCTGATGTCACGCCTGCATCCTGCAATGATCCAAGATTATTAGTAACAGGGATACTGGTGTTAACAGACAAGTTACCAGCTTGGTGATTCTGGCCATATCCTGGAGCACATCCTGGAGCATATCCTGGATTTCTCACAGTTGACACCCTGACCGAAGAGGGTATTTCAGGAATATGACTCTGGGAATGGCTAGCCACAATATTCCCCCTGTTATCCTCCGTATATACTGCAGAACTGAAGTTTAAAGCTCTTGGTTGCAAGGGAGTGACAGTATTCTCAGCGGGCCTGCTTGAGCTGGATTTCAAGAGTTGTATCTCTCTTATCAGCATTTGGTTAGTCTCTTACTGCTGCCTCATTTGTTCCTGTACACTACCAAATAAAGTTAGAATTTCTTCATTAGAGGCCAAAACAGGACCAGATCCCTGAATATTCTAAGTGGGAATAACATCCCGAGCCACATGAATTTCGGTTCCTTGTGAAGAGGCTTGCGTTCTCGTAGGAGGTGGTGGAAGCATTGAACCAATTGTTGTAGAGGTTGTAGCGGACACGGTGGAAGAGCTCATGTTTGATCTCGAGGCCATTGAAAATAGTGTAGCAAAAAGTTTTGAAAATAGAAAACCGATTAACGATTTTACAAAAGCTTTTAGTAGAAATAGCACCACTTGCCCCACGGTGGGCGCCAAATTGTTTTGGTCAAAAATTACCTAAGCAATTAAGTGATCAAATTAGTTTTGTGAGGTAGTGTGCTAGTAATACTTTGTGAAAAATATGTTGGTTTGTTAGTTTGCGAAAACAGTTTCAGGATACGGCTCAGGATATCGAGCTGTATCTATAATCAAACAACGAGCAAAAATATAAAGGTTGACACGTGATGTACGAGGAAAGCCCTTGATCAATCTAGATCTCCACCTCGGGAGCTGACAATCGTCGGCTGCCTTGTTCTTCTTATTGCTTGAATAACATGATACAATGCAGGATATGACACGGATCAACTAAGTGTTACAATGCGATTCGAGCACAAGTGTGAGTGTTTGTGAGTGGTTACAGGTGGTAGAGAGCAAGAGTGTACGAGAAATTGTGTGTCTTCCTATGATCCGTGCATTCCTTTATATAGTAAAGGGAGATAACTAACTATGCTAAAAATCCGGGATATTATGCTAAAAATCCGGGATACTGAGATTATTTCCTTTCTGAACGTTGCCAGGCTGTTTCCACTCGTTTTCCACGCGCTTACTAACTATAACTCCGGGATTTAAGCTTCCATAACCGTTATAACATCAATATCTTTGACCAATCTTCGTAACTTTCCATAAAACACGCCAATCTTCAATGATGACCGTTACAAGAGCTATTTTTCCGCCATCAACGTCCTTATCCTAACCAATTTGAGCAGGTCTTCAGGATGACTTGGTCTTCATGAACGTTAGTCCCTTGTAGCCAACGTATACAAGCAAGTTGTTAGTAATAGTCAGGATACTGCCTCAGGATGTTACCAATATCCTGGTCCGGTATCCTGATCGTAATCAGCTATCATAAAATCAAGATATACTATCAGGATATGGGCTCAGAATTTCACCCATAACACTTATGTATATGTATATGTATATGTATATGTATATATATATATATGAACATGATTAGGAGAGAACGCCTCAAAGTTTGAGAACGGTGAGAGCGATTCTCAGCCACAATATCTTAGTGGCTTGTGGCTGAGATTGATGCAGTGGCATTTTTGTAAATAATAGGGGCCTTGGAAGTACCAGGAGGGGTAAAATAGGAAGATCCAAACAAATGTGCACATGCTAATCACATGTCATTTTCCCCCATCATATTTAAACGACAATAACTTTTTTATACGTGATTATTTTTCAAAAAAAAATTACACCATAAAACTCAGCGTTTTTTATCTTTCCAACGAGTATACTATTGATATACTTTTCGAAAAAAAAATAACTGGGTTTTATGGCGTTTTTCTGAACTGGGTGTTTTATGGCGTTTTAGACTAGGTTTTTTCATGGCGTTTTTCTGAACTAGGTGTTTTTATGGCGTTTTAACTAGGTATTATTATGGCGTTTTTCTGAACTGAGCGTTTTATAGCTTTTTCAACTGAGTTTTTTCATGGCGTTTTTCTGAACTAGGTGTTTTATGACGTTTTTACACTAGTACAAATTATGATTTTTCTGAGCTCAGAAAATATTAATTTAGGCAGTTAGACATATAAACCGCCCAAAAAATCAGTACAAATAAACTTACACGCACATTTTTTTGAGCTATATGGCTAAAAAAAATGGTTTTTTTAAGCTGTTGTAAATTATATCTCAAAAAATAGTTTTTTTTAGCGTGCATAACAATAGCTTTTTTGAGTGTTTTATGGCGTTTTAACTGGATATTTTCATGACATTTTTCTGAATTGGGTGTTTTTATGCCATTTTATTTGAACACCCAAGTTCATGCGAGTGAGTTTTTTTGAGTTGTTGTAAATTATAGCTCAAAAATTGGTTTTTTTGAGCTGTTGTAAATTATAGCTCAAAAAAATAGTTTTTTTTTTTTGTGCGTGCATAACAATAGCTTTTTTTGAGTGTTTTATAGCGTTTTAACTGGGTATTTTCATGACGTTTTTTCTGAATTTGGTGTTTTTTATGGCGTTTTATTTGAACACCCGTTCATGTGAGTGGGTTTTTTTGACAATATTACCCCTTAGACCGTGGGGTATGGTGGGGCGTGGGTTGGGAGCATGGTGCGACACATGGAGTATGGGGCACTCAAGAAAAAAGCCAATTTCAAAGGGGTATGGTGGGGTGTGGCTGGGGTGGCGTGGAGAAAAAACCAATTTCAAAGGGCTACTGCTCTTGGCCAACGAGGTTCCGCCATGTCATGTTCGTAGCCCCGCCCAACGCCGGGCTGAAACCCCCGCCCAAGGGGCCACGCCGAAACCCAAGCCCACCCGGGGTGGTGACGTGGGCGTTTGTACCCAACCCACGCCCCAACCCCCGCCCCATACCACATAGTCTTAGTGTAATTTAACATCAATGCCACATATCACCACCAAAATCATTCTCACCGTTCTCACACTTTTCACCGTTCTCTCAAAATCCTGACCCTATATATATATATATATATATATATCGATTTTATTAATTCGTAACTACTTATTGTCAATTCACTTGTTTGCGAGATCATAATAATGTTGAAAAGTGACTTGAAATTGCATAATTTTGGTGGCTGAAACCCCAACTTTAATATTTACGTTAGTTCTAGATAGTTCTTCACCATTCCAAAATTATATGTCACTACTTCACTTGTTTGGGGAGATAATAAACCTATTGATTTGAATTTGATTAATTTTGCTACATAAAGTTCTAGATAGTTCTTCACCTTTCCAAAATATTTCTCACAACTTTACGGAGTTCATAAACGTATTTGATATTGCTTAAGAGGTACAATCTAATCATGTTTACTGCTCTTTAGTAGGGATTCATGCTCTTCGTTTTGCATTTTTTGTTTTGTGTAATATCTTATAGCAATTTACTTCTCATTCTTTCCAGGTTTGGATAGTCGATGGCTTCTTAAATATGTTCGATGGTGGTGGTGGCTGGTGTGCGTGAGAGAGAGAAAGGAGGTTTGATGAAGAAGGGGATGATAGGGGTGGGTCCCACTAATTAAATATTTTTCTTTTATTTTTTCAATATAAAAAAGAATGGATCAAAATGACAATTTGAAAGATTTAAATTAAAAATCCTCAAAATACCTCTGGTTAAAAATGAGTTTTTTGGATGGAGTTAGACAATGTGATTAAAATGACAACAACAGAGAAAAGTCAGGACCTAGAGAAGAAAAAAAAAACTATTTAGATTAAAATGGCAAATTTGAATAAACCTTAGAGACTAAAATGGCAATCCACTCTTGTATATATATATATTCATAGATTATTGTATTTTTATCTTAATCAATTAATAACAAACAATTAGAAAACAGTACAACAAAATAGGAAAAAATATGCTTCAACTGTATTGTATTTAAAATGCATTTTTACATGTAAGACATGTATATTACACGAGATAGAATAATATATTACAATGTGAAATAAAAAAATCTTAATCAACAAAAAATATAAATTGTATATATTTCTTTGTATACAAAGTTTGGGTTTTTTTTTCAATTTTCTATCACTATCTAAGCTTAGTTTTAACCCTTCATAATGGTTCACACTGGCTATTGTTGATTGACATTGCGAACAATGGAATCATGTCAAAATATAACCCTAGCAACACATACCCAAAAGCATGACATTGAGAGCGATGGAATCATGTCAAAATATAGCTCCAGCAAGGCATAACCAAAAGCATGTTAAATTTCTGCATATACATTTAGCTCATTACACCACTCAAAATAGGTGAACAAAACCATGAAAAAAATTCATTTGATTAAAAACTGCCCACATAATCAAAATCGACCATAATAACTGTATTTGCTTATCGATTATTTCCAGATAACATACAATACATGAGGAATATCTAACTCTTTTTTGAATTCCTAACCTCATCAATATCACTATTGAAGAAGAGCTTACTAACATGTATGAGTTGTTAAAATATGAGATACCTGATATTCTTGTTTTAAAAACGTTAATAACTAGACTTGATCTTACTGGTGGGTTGCGATTTGTGTCTTGCGCGGGGCTCGTTTATGTAGTGAATTCCAACCATATATATGCCGGTAGATCTTACTGGTGGGTTGTGATTTGTGTCTCATTTTTAAACATTCACGATTAAGAATAAATTTATGTAAATATATAGCCTCTCTAAACAACGGGTATTGATAGAGCTTCCAAATATAGTTCAAATGTTGTACCAGCAATGAAATTGTTTACGAAACTCAACTTATACAAATGAAAAATCTTCTTTATTAGTAAGTGTTTACGGGCATAGTAGTTGCATGTAAGTGAATTAAGCACTATAAATTGTATGATAAATTTAAAAACATAGAGCGATAGTTGACCCGAAATATAGTTAAGCAATATATGCCAATTAGGTGTAAACAATGTAAAATGAGCAAAGAAGCAAAGATTATAGATGGAGTTAGCTAAAAAGCAAAGATAATCAATACAACTTTAAATACTGGCTAAAAGTATGCAAACATTAAACCAAAACACTCATGACCAATCTGTTCAAAAGTCTACAAGTAGGGGTAATCAAATAAAACTAATAAAGCAGATTCAAGACAACGAGGTTTGACATACAATGTGAATGTATAAAATGATGCAGAGATGTTTGTAAATGCATTTTTCGTTTTAAAGAGATTGTGTTAAGGGTCATAGTGGAGTGATGTTTGAGAAGGCTAACATGATCCCATCAGACCGCCGTGAAACCACCACCACCATCATAGAACTCGGTTATCGGCCGCTATGAAACCCCCAAACGCACCACCATTACCTACCTCCACATCCACAGCCAGTATCATCGGTTGGCACACACACCCATTGTTATCTCTCTCTCTCTCTAGCCCTTTCTCATGCCGATCTTATTCTCCAACACACGCAAGCAAGACCACCTGCATCCTCAAGATAGGGTGGCCGGCTAGAGGCCATGCCCGACACCCGCTCCCAATCTCCCATCGGCATCGTCTATCTCTCTCTAGCGGTTTCACTCTCTCCCGCCTCACTTTGTTTCTGCAAATAACATGTAGTTATTAGATCCACATATAATTATAAATTAACACATGTTGCTTCCTTTCAGTTGCAACAACACAAAATAATTAATAAGAACATTTTAATACCTAATATCATGTGAATAAGAAAATTTAACATTGGCTATACCAAATGGATTTGCGATTCGGATAGAAACAGGGTGTGCCAAGTTTAAGCATATCAACTAACTGAACGATGATTTTCTGTTCTTTATTCAAAACTGGTGGAACAACAGCTTAGCTTCTACGACTGCATACTTGGATTGCCACACCATTTTCAAGTCAATCAAATATATGCTTTTTCTAAATCTCCCCCCTTTGCATTAATAATTTTGATTGTAAATTTGTAATCCATAAAGTTTCCTATGACAAAATTTGTTCAAAATACGTACCTGGTTTGGCTGGATCGGCTTCCAATGTCGAGGGAGATAAACCACCGCCTCCATCATTATGTTTGCGGCGAAACCTTAACTGAGTGGTTGTTGCATGTTTCCGGGGACATCTTATGTAACGCCTCATATTTTCGTATTTCTATTTTAAAAATGCTCGTATTCGAATTCTAATTTTAGAAACCTTACATTCGTATTTCAATTTCAATCTCACAATTCGAGGCGTTAATCATAATATAATTCATATTTTATACATATTTGTTATTCACACAACTGATTATTTAAATACGTATTTATACGTAAAACGGACACTATTTATACATATAAATACTTATACGCACGTCCTCAATACTTGAATTATACTTTTATACTTTTTATATACTCAATTACATAATATATACTCAAGAAATACCAAGAAATATACCAATCATCTTTTCACCTCATCAATCCTCTTCCACCTCCTTTAACCAATCATATTTCACCCTTTTCCACCTCCTTTTTTCACCAATCATCTTTCCGCCTCATCAATCCTCTTTCACCTTATTTAACCAAACATATTTAACCTTTTTCCACCTCCTTTTTCCACCAATCATCTTTCCACCTCATCAATGCTCTTCCACCTTCTTTAACCAATCATATTTCACCATTTCCACCTCATTTTTCCACCAATCATCTTTCCACCTCATCAATCCTCTTCCACCTTCTTTAACCAATCATATTTCACCCTTTTCCACCTTCTCCACCTATAAATACTAACCTCCTTCTACCATTTTTTTCACACCATTCTTCTCTCCATCTCTCAAATTCTGATAGGTCCGAAACGGTCCGATTTCAGTCTCGGGGTGGTGGCTCCCCCGATAGTCCCGCAAAGAATAATATCACTACTCCACGCAAAGAATAATATCGCTTTTTAATTGTAATAGGCTCTGATACCAAATGATAGTCCCGAAACGATCCGATTTTACTCCCGGTTTGATGAAAAATAGTGAGACGGGTGATTCGAGCCAAGAACAAACGAAAATAAACAAGAAAGATGGAAACTTTAAGGATTGAACAAGGAATACAAAGGATAATCATCCACCCCGGGTGAGCTCCCCCGGGGTGGTGGCTCACAAATGCACACACTAAAAGAGATGTCTAATATTCTATTTATACACCCTTGAGTCTTGTCCTCCAAGCAAGCCGCCTCTTGCTTGGAAAACCTACTAAACACACTAAAATGCCCGCTAAAACAAATAAAAATGCCAACCTACACAAAATAATAAATACGCTAAATAACGTCGGTGTAATTGATAACATCATTCTCCATTTTGACCCAACACTATTCAAATCCGAATATGCATAAATGATCACATTGTTCTCGAGAACTTACTTTACATGACCTACATAATTTAATCCTTCGAGACTTTCATGTAAACTTTCAGTATCAGGTGATACATAACATTCATAAGACTAATATCAATTATCTCTTTATATTACTAGACTAATAAAATATTGGAAAGTCAATGCATCCACCACTGGATAATACGTCTCCCTCATAATCAATCATAGGTCTTTGCGAAAATTCTTGTGCCACTAATTTTTCCTTATATAACTCAGTTTGACTTTCACATAATCCGCATAAAAGATCCGTTTATATACAACATATTTTACAACTTCAGTAGTATGGACTGTTGGTCCAGATACTTTCCATGTCATTAGAGAATTCAACTTTTCCTTATTTGCGTCTTTCCATTTTGGCCAATCATTTATATAATTACGTTCATAGGCAGATCTCAAATCTTGATCCTCATCATTTAATCATTTCAAGCGCTACATCCTATACAAAAGTATAACGACGTCGATTTTTATTTTGATTCCATACATATCGTAGACACGATACAACTTATCGAGATCTCTTTATTTTCAGGTACCTGAGGTTCTTCTTGAACCATCATGTCTACTGTCTCTTCAGGAGATCTTATTACTATAACCTCGACTTGACCATCTTAATTACTTGCTCTAGTTTTTTAGGAATTTTATTATTGGAATCAACTAGTCTACCATGCTTTAGGAGTGCAATAGACTCATTACAAAATATGTGGTTGTCCTCTTGGGACACAAATATGACTGGAGCATAAGCAGTTGATTAACTGACTTACTTAGTCACTCTATTTAGGTCAGCAAACTGGTCTAGTAATTTGTTCTTTACTATTGGTAAATGAATTATCCTTTGAACTTCCGGTTCACCGTTTATAGTATGAGGATCAAGATGATATGATATTTCATTCCAATTTTCACTTTCCAACTGCTTGTTATCTCCCCCTAATGTTGGGAACATTCATTCACTAAAGTGAAAACCAATGAGCCGTAAGCAAATCTCTCACCAATGGCTTTAAGTATTTAATCATAGACAATTATTTTTACCCAACATATATTCTCAACCCTTTTATAGGTCCCAACATTGTGCTAGTGGTGGATCAATATTATATATACCGCACAACCAAAATCTTTCTTGAGACATCTTTTATTCCTGACCAAAAAACCAACTATATGGGAAGAAATTATTATAACTTGTTGGCTTGATGTGAATTAATGTTGTACATGTAAAAACACATGTACCCAAATGAATTATTGCTCTTATGATTAGATGTTGAGTGATCGTCTTAACAAAATCAATTTGTGTTGAGGATAAGCTACATGAAGTTCAACCCTTATTCCAATGATCATTTATACTTGGGAAATTAATTCACCATTACTACCAATAAATGCATGCAATCTGGAATAGTGTGTTTGTAATCTCATTAGCTAAGCCATAAATCACACAAACTTCAGGTTGTAAATGTGATAACCATTTAGACGATGCATCGATTTTAAAACACTAAATGGTATCATGTTTGTATATTTATTTCCATTATCATTTCTAGAATATTTAGGGATTCACACCCTACTTTTGTTGCTCAATACTTAACTTCACTTGAGAGCAAACATGACATGTATAATTATCAAGACGAATCTTCTGTTTCTTCAATACTTTTCACATCATCATTAATGACTCGGTGTGGTCTAACCGGTCATGCCAACTAACTAAATAATTATGATCCATAAACTTTTGGATTATGATCGTATATGTATTACTTGCATGTATGTAATACAAAATATAAGATACGACATAATGTATTATAAGTTCAAAGTTTAAACCATCATGTTATATGGTCACCCCTTAGTTTGCCACTTTTGGTGGTCGATCTTATTATGATTATTGTTACAATTCTAATAGTCGATCTCATCATGACTCATTACAATTATTGTAGTCGATCTCATTATAATTTCTAATGGTTGATCTCATTATCAACCTGACCAGTGTATTTTTTCTCAATGGTCACAGTGATCAATATATATTCGTTTCATGGATCAAAGTAAAACCATACAATTTTATGGTTTTTCATTATTTTCTCGAACATATAGATATACAGTCATTTCAAGCCTTTCATACCCTTTTAATGATATTGCTATATTTGAGGTTTGGCAAACAAAATTTGTTTTATCCGATTTTCCCTTATAAATGAACTTCTCTTCGTATAACGTTAATTGAGAAGTAACTATATGTCCAAGTCATATAATAATTCTTTTATAACTCGATAATGAGATACAAGGAGTATGACACTTCGGGTGTCAAATCTAAGCATATTTCTATTCTTTCATGAGAATGACAATAAACCACAACTTTGGTTTAATCGTTCTATTTGGTATTATCGATGCAAAGAAGTGATAGCATATAGAATACAAGGTATAGATAGCAACAAAACATTCAATACATGACCTTATATCATGTCATCATATAAAAACAATTTATAATAGGCCTTTATGAAATAAGAAACCTTTTCATTACTAATAAGCAAACACATATAATTTATGTAATAACTTATCATGGTATAACCAATCACAAAGATATCTTATATATATTCGTCACTTTGAAAGTTAAACATATATCTCTTTCAAGTTCTCAGATCACTTATTACTTGTATTTGAAAATTGGAATACTGATGCATTACATAGCGTACTCAATTTTTTTCTTCTCGGATATTGATATTTAATAAAAAAACTAATGACATCACATAAGCAATCTATACATTGCACATATGAAGCATATAGCAATGGTCACTATTTTATACAACCAATAATAATAGTTAATCAGCAATTAAATTGTTAAACATTATGACATAGCCTAATGAATGCATGAGAGACCGACATTGCTAGAAAGGGTTTCTCTAAGAACAACTAATGATATCTAGCAATAGGAATCAATTATATGAATTTCTTATATGCAAAATTTGTTATAAATGCTAGTATAACCCTAGTATAAATACCAAACGTTATTTTTATAATCATGCTATAACAATAATAATATATTGCATTATAGATTGTATACTTTATTTAAAACTAAATCAGTTAAAATAACGTTTGATATTTTATTTTCTTTTACAGCCAACAAGCAAACAAATTCAGTTAAGGAATAAAAAGGACTTTACCTGGGGTTTAACAGAAAAAGTGTATATATTATGTCCTTGATTGAGTATCCAGACAAATAAACTTTGCATATAACAAAAGAGAGTAAACATTTACACCCTGGTTCAATTCATTTTCAATCTTCTTGGTATGTTACTTTTTCTCAAATGAAGATCCTTTTGTAAGGTGTGGATGACACATCCTCTAGAAAAAAATGACCACCGTGGGTACAATCCTTAAAGGTGATTTGGGTGTTTATGATGTCGATGGTGGCTACAAAAACAAGGCTTTTGGAAAGAGCACTGCGGTGCTGATAACGTGTTATGAAACAACGACCTACTAGCAACTAACATACAGATAAGAACACGGATTATATGTATTGTAGAGAGAAATATAGAATATGAAATTCGTATTCATTGAGATGTAAACATGCAATACAAAGAACATCTATATACAGTGTTTTTAATTAATACAAAGGACACGAGGAGACGAGAGTTAGAATGTTAATAGTCACCATAATATAGTTTATTTATAACAATATTGTTGTTTTATGAATGTTTGCACTTTTTATTTGAATGCATGGTGAGATTATTTAAAGGCATTAGTTGTGTGATTCATGTCACACCCTGACTTTTGCGGAAGCGTGTAACATGTGATTTGCTTAATATCATTGCATTCAACCATAACAAGCAACTATACGATAGAAACCACGATGGTCATCCATAACTAAGTATCAAAATAATAAAAACCATATTGTTTAACACCAAACCAAGACTCCAAGTTCATAATAGAAACCAACCAATTGTTTAAAGTTCCATAAAGGACTTGACACAAAAGACACTAATAAAACGAGGCTTTGAACCATGTATCCTATCAAAGATAAAATACACGATTCAAACCCTCTAACACTGGATGACATCGTTTATTGTAGACACAACTTGAAAACCTTCAATGCCCGCCAGATCCATTCTCAATTCCCTGAAATACATGTAGTTTAAAAACATCAACAATAGTTGAGCGAGTTCATGTGTTTTGTATGTGAGCTCGTAATAAACTTTGTAACCATAGTATTTGTGTATTTGTAAACCGGTATGAAAGCGTCTATGAACAAATCAATTAATGATTTGCAAGGTCATTAACATGTGTGCAATAGCGTAGGAAGGCTCAAACCTAGCAGATTTTGTACCGGGCTTCCGGCTGGAAGACATAGTCACCACCTTCGGCCACTTCCGGCCCAGGGGTGGGGCTCGCAACACCCAAATAGATCTATCACTCATGTCCCTCGGTCCTTATACGAGGATTAATGGTCTTAAGTGTGCGCCTACCCATTCACATGATCTAACAGTTCATTCCTTAGCTAACCATACCATTTTTAAACGTTTGTAAACATTTGTAACATGCATTTCACCCCCGAAGTTATAAAACTGAAAAAAGTTAAAAGAAAAGGGGGCATAAACTCACTATCTTGCGTTCAGCAAACAGGTGCAACTCAAAGCTTCTTCTCGATCGCACGACTACCTACACACGTGTTGTGGTTTATTAGACGGATGGGTCGTGTCTTGGCTTTTAGTCTTAATTGTTATGACTTAGTATCTTTGAGTTACGTTTCTTGGTGTCGTAAATATTATTCCAAAGTATATAATTATTTGTTAAAATAATAATATTTTAACTTAAATTATATTTATTATTTATTGGAATATTTGTTAAAATAATATATTTTAACTTATTTGTTTTGTAATCCTTCAAAGAATATTTTCCCCAAGGATGGGTATACTTATACATGTATTCTTAAACTTGTGTATTTTTGTCAAGTATTGGTGGCGTATTCCGGTGTGTATTTATACGTACGAGAATACGTATTCTTATTGTATTTATTAAGTATTCTTATACTTAATTTTGTATTTATACTTTCCGGGATATTATTTTTAACCAATAAATATCACCAATTTACATTCTTAAAATATATAAGTATTTTAAGAAAACTTTTATAGAAAATTATTTATAATTCTTCCTTGGCAAAAATATTTATATTTTCATATAAACCTCAAAAATAACATATTTTCAAGTTTAACTTAGAAAATATTTATAAATCTATTTTTTCACCCCAAAAAATAATATATTCTAAAATTGTTTAAGAAAATATATTTTCTTCAAAATAATATATTTTCTAATAATTTAAGAATATATATATATATATATATATATATATATATATATATCCTTTCTTTATTCAAAATAATATATTTCTTCTTGAAAAAAATATGATATATTTTTGGTAACACTTGTAAAAATCATATTTTTCGTTTTCTTGGTTTCCAAAATACCGTTTAATTTATTTGTCAAAATATACATGTGAATTTAATTCCGGAATATTTATATAATCTATATTCCTTGTTCGGTTTGTCCAATTTTTTGGTATAAATTATGTACTTGTTTTCTTGGAATTTTGGTAATATTTTGTATTATAATTCTTGGTATTTTGGTGTGTTATATTATTTCAAGTCCTAAAATAATATAACTAATACACATAATATACAAGTAATCACACAAATTGTGACATCTAAATATATATTTTCCTAAATACATATTTAGTCACTTTTATTTATCAAAAACAACCTCCAATGTTTGTAATTTTTGTAACAAAATCTATGGCAAATTTTATATGAAGAATCATGGTTAAAATTTACTTATAAACACTTGTTTAAAAATATTTTTCTAAGTGTTTAAATTCTAGAAAAATTTTGCCATAGTTTCTGTTAGGGATAGATTTTCTATACATAAGGATCACGGATCCTCAAATACTGCCAGGATCACGGATCCTCAATTCTGTTTGAATTAAGGATCCTCAGAGGACGTTGCAGGATCAGGATTCAGGATCTTTATTGTTATCCTTATACTAACGGTTGCCTTCAATATGTTTAAGTTTGTTTTGCAGGAATATACGCATTGGACTTGGTCTTGCCGATATTCTTGGGGAATATGCCCTCAATATTCCACACGTGCATAGCCTTTGTGAACGTCATGGAGATCGTGGGAAGCTTGCACATTTAGCGGATAGTTAGTTATCTAGTTATTCTAATTTTAAAAGGGGATAACAAGCTTGAATTAGAACAATTGGCTAAGTTAGCTAACACTCACACTCTCGCAAGCTCTCAACAGTTCATTTGGTGATTACATGCACATTACACTCTAGTGATCCTTGTAACAAGCTTGTTATCATCCCGAGTTATAACAATCATTTGTTTAATTATAGTTGGTGATCGGTAGTTTCCATCACCCGAGGTTTTTTATGCCGGAGATCAACTCTTGATCAAGGGCTTTTTCCTCGTATAAATCCTTGTGTCACTTGTTCATTTCATTTGCAAGTTATTCATACATTTTTTCATTGCTTCAAGCATCATTCCTCACAACAAAGATTTGGTTGCATTATCCTAGCCTGATTTTTGACCAAAACAGTTTGGCGCCCACCGTGGGGCAAATGGTGCTTCATTTCTGAAAAATTTTGCTCATTGTGTTCATTTCGGTTCATTATCTTCAACCATATGGCTTCTTCAGCAAAGAACACTTCAAGCTCTATGCCGGTAGTCACTTCTTCACAGGGTGTTCCACCTTTGCCTCCACCACCTTTTGGATCCCAGAAGAATGCTGAAAATGCTGCAAAGAGACAAAGCCCCATTTTCCTAAAACCACCAACATCTGTTGTTTCTTCTAACCCTACTACTAGTGATCTTTTTACTTTGATTTTGAAGATGAGGGATCACATACAAGAGCAGGATAAAACCAATGAAAGGATCCTCTGGGAGATTGGTGACATCAAGAAACAGAAGAAATCAGGGGAGGATCACTCTCCTCTGATACCAAGGTCATTGGATTTCGACACTCCAGCTATAACTGCCCAGCAATCTGCAGCTCCAGATATCCAATACTGGGGTGGATCAACAGGAATGCGCTCTGGATCATCGGCAATAACTCAAGCTCTAGGATCCTACTTTCAACCTTCAGGATCCTCTCAGGTTCAAGGATCCACCCTTCAGCCTCAAGGATCCATCTTCCAGCATCAAGGATCCTTTCCGGTTCAAGGATCCTCTCAGGTTTAAGGATCCTCTCAGGTTCAAGGATCTTCCTTTCAGGTTCAAGGATCCTCATCCCAGGTTTACGGATCCATGGATTATCCTCCAAGACCCTCAGTCACAGCACATCAAGGATCCAGCATCTTTCAGGATCAGGGATTCTTAAGAACTGTGCAGCCTTCAAGTTCAGATGCTCATCAAGGAGACTTCATTCCAATGCAGACCATTGCTACCTCTGGTCCTTCAGTCATACCAGAATCTCGTTAACATGGATTCACATCTGGGATTCCCAACTTGAATCCTCCGGGAGGTAACACTTTGAATAACTCTTATAACATTAACCATGGCTTTATGCAGGATACAGGTATCAATCAAGCTATGGCTAGGGAATTACAAAAACTAAAGGATATGATATCCAGCATTCCAGGAGTGGTTAAGCCCATTCTTGAAATTGCAGATGGAAGCCACAGGATATCTCACTTTGCACCACCCATTTGTGATGCAGAAATTCGAAAGAGGTTCCAAATACCAACCATGAAGTTGTATGATGGTTCAACGGATCCAAAGGAGCATGTAGCTCAGTACAGAGAAAGGATGGAGATCAATCCAATTCCTGAGAGGTTAAAAGAAGCATGTCTATGCAAGGGTTTTGGATCCACACTCACAGGATCAGCTCTTAAATGGCTGCTAAGTCTTCCCCCTTACTTTATTACTTCATTTGCTAATCTAGTTAATCTGTTTAATAGCCAATTCTCTTGTAGTAGAAAATTTGAACGTTTAACTAGTGATCTATATACGGTAACACAAGGTCAAAATGAATAATTTAGAGATTATATCACTAAGTTTAGTAAAGAATCCTTAGATATTCCTAATCTAGATATAGCTACGGCTGTGGAAGCCTTTAAGATCGGTTTGCTTAGGGATTCATTATTCTATGATGATCTTGTCATGACCCCATGCAGGAATCTTGATGAAGTGAGAACCAGGGCCCTTAGATTCATCCGATTAAAGGATGATAAAAGGATCCAGGAAAGACCAGCAGGATCCTCGAAGCAGGAAAAGCAAGGATCCAACTTCAAGAACAACAAGTCCAAATTTTATAACAAGTCTGACAACCAGAATGTGCATGCAGTGGAACAGGAAGAGGATGATGAGGATTATCCTCCCATTTCTGAATATTGTTTTTCTGTTGATAACAATGAACTAATTCTTGCAATGTAGAATCTAGGTGAGAAAGCAAGATGGCCAAGGAAAAGTGATAAACCAGCTGCAACAAAAGACAAATCCAAATGGTGTGCATATCACGAGGATTTCGGGCATCTCACTGAAGAATGTATTGCACTGAGAAAAGAGATTGGTTATTTGTTAAGCAAGGGGCACTTGAAGGAGCTTTTGGGAAGAAAGAAGTCAAGGATCCAGGATCCTGAAAAGGTTCCAGAAAGAGCTCCTGCTCCTCAGGCAGATGCACAAGTTATAAATTTCATATCCGGTGGATCAGACATTTGTGGTACTTCCTTTTCAGCAGCCAAGAGACATGCCAAGGAAACCAAGATGGATAATGGGGATAGACCCATTCGAACTTCTACTGTTACACAGGAAAAAGTTATAACTTTTGATGAGGATGATCGTGTTGATGTCCAGGATCCTCATCATGATGGTCTTGTTATTACCTTATTTATATCTAACCATTTTGTTCGCAGGATCCTGATAAATGGAGGAAGCTCAGTAAACATAATTCAGCTTGATGTCCTCAAGAAAATGAACATCCCTGAATCGGATATTGTGCCAAGATCCTCAGTTCTTGTGGGATTCGGCGGGGAAACCAAGAATACATTGGGGGATATTAAACTTCCCATCTACATTGAAGGACTTCATTCTTATCAAAAATTTTGTGTAATAGATTGCTTATCATGTTGCAATGTTATCCTTGGCAAGCCATGGATACATGACATGAAGGCAGTTGCATCTACATATCATCAATGTGTGAAACTTCCTAGTCCATGGGGGGTGATAAAGATTGAGAGTGACCAACAAGAAGCAAAGAATTGCTATACCTCATCAATGAAGCCAGCCTCAAGACCAAGGGAGCAATAGCAACTAAAGTATCCTCCAAGAGACGTCTTGGAGGCAAGATAACAGGATGTGAAGGATATCCTTATGGATCCTCATGATCCTGAATCCAAAGTCTTCATAGGATCAGGGATCCTCAGTGATATTGAACAGGATCTAGTATCCTTCCTTAGGAGGAGAAAAACTACACTTGCCTGGAAGCATGAAGACATGACATGTATCTCTAAAGATATAATTACTCATAAACTTGGCATTGACAGATCATTCAAACCCATACACCAAAAGAGGAGAAAGTTTGCACCTGAGAGGAATGCAATTATCCAGGAGGAGGTAGACAAGTTACTCCGAGCAGGTATGATTAGAGAGGTTAAGTATCCAAGATGGTTAACCAATGTGGTTGTTGTTCAAAAGAAAAATGGAAAGTGCAGGGTATGTCTCGATTTCACTGATTTAAACAAGGCATGTCCCAAGGATCCTTTCCCATTACCCCACATTGACTCCATGGTGGATGCTACCGCGGGTCATGAGTTGTTGACTTTTATGGATGCTTCATCTAGATTTCAACAAATTCAGATGGAACCATCTGATCAAGAGGATACAGCCTTTATGACCCCAACTGGTATCTACTATTATATTGCTATGCCATTTGGACTAAGGAATGCAGGTGCCACTTATCAAAGGCTAGTCAATATGATGTTTAAAGAACAAATTGGACACACTATGGAAGTCTATATAGACGACATGGTGGTTAAGTCCAAGAGAGCTGAGGATCACCTTAGAGACCTGGAGGAAGCATTCAATATCCTTGACAAATTCAATATGAAGTTGAATCCTTCAAAGTGTCACTTTGGTGTTAAAGCAGGCAAGTTCCTAGGCTATATGGTAACAAAAAGAGGCATTGAAGCAAGTCCATAGCAAATTAAGGCTATTGTGAATATCAAATCTCCTACCAATGCCAAGGATGTGCAAAGGTTGACAGGGAGGATCGCAACCTTGAATAGGTTCCATATCAAAATCATCATAAAAGTGCAAGGAATTCTACGACATTTTGAGAAAGAACAAGAATTTTGAGTGGACTGAAAAGCATGAAACTGCTCTCAAAGCCCTTAAGGATTACCTATGCTCAGCTCCTGCCTTGATGAAACCATAAAAAGGGGATATATTATCCTTATATCTAGCGGTATCCTCTAAAGCAGTAAGTGCGGTCCTTGTTAAGGATCACAAAGGTACACAACATCCTGACTATTATGTAAGTAAGAGTTTGCTTGATGCTGAATCCAGGTATTCACATTTAGAAAAACTTATACTTGCTTTGATTATGGCATCTACTAAACTAAGACATTATTTTGAAACTCATGCCATTATTGTTAAGACTAATTTTCCAATTAAGAATGTTCTTAGGAAACCTGAAATGTCAGGAAGGATGGCTAAATGGGCAGTGAAGCTTAGTGCTTATGATATAAGATATGAACCAAGGACTGCCATCAAATCCCAAGCCTTAGCTAACTTTGTGGCAGATTTTAGTAGTGACTTGCAAAGAGAAGCTGAGTTAGAAGTTCAGCAGCTTGAAGAGACTAAGGATCCTTGGATACTCTTCACTGATGGAGCATCTAATGTCAAAGGAACAGGACTTGGAATACTACTAAAATCGCCACAGGGGGATATAATACCCCACTCAATAGCTTGTGAGTTCCAAACTACCAATAATGAGGCTTAATATGAGGCCTTGATAGCTGGTTTGCAAATTGCCAAGCATATGAGGATCAGGTATCTTGAGGTACATGTAGATTCATTGTTAATTACTAATCACTTTAATGGATCCTATGCTGTTAAAGGTGAAAAGCTAATCAAATACCTAGAGATAGTCAAGGAATTGGCACTCTCTTTTGTTTCTTTTAGTTTGACACAGGTACCCAGGGAAGAAAATGCAGAAGCTGATGCATTGGCCAACCTAGTATCATCCTTAAAAATTCCAGAGGATATCAAGATCCCTATCATCCATATTTTGGCTCCTGCTATTAAGGATCACATAACTATGGAGATAGAAGAGGATTCTGCAATGGTTCCTAGTGATGGTGCACAGTCTCGTTCAGGATCATGGATCCTTCCAATCATGAGATATATACAACATGGAGAGATTCCTATAGGAGAAAACCCCAGGGCTTTCAAAACCAAGGTATCTCAATTTACAATATTGAATAACATGTTATATAAACGATCTCTTGCAGGTCCATATCTAAGGTGCATCGAGGAACCTGAAATTCAAGAAGTCCTAAAGGATTTTCATGAAAGAGATTGTGGAAACCACACTGGGGGCAGGGCATTGTTCTCAAGGAACCTTAGAACAGGATACTATTGGCCTACAATGAAGAAGGATGCTGTGGATTATGCCAAGAAGTGTGATCCTTATCAGACACATAGTAATATCCTTCATCAACCAGCAGAGCTCTTGCATCCTATATCCTCTTCTTGGCCATTCATGAGATGGGGAATGGATATAGTTGGTAAACTTCCCAAAGCACCAGGAGGAAAGGTGTTCATGCTTGCCATGACTGATTACTTCTCTAAGTGGATAGAGGCTGAAGCCTTTGCTCAAGTCAGAGAAAAAGAAGTGATATCCTTTATTAAAAGAAATATTATTACTAGATTTGGTATCCCTTCTGAAATTGTTTGTGATAATGGATCCCAATTTATTGGGAGTAGAACTACTAACTTTTGTGACAGCTGGGGGATTAAGATGATAACATCAACACCAGTCCACCCATAAGCAAATGGTCAAGCAGAATCATCCAACAAGATCATCATCAACAACTTGAAGAAGAAGCTTGGATCCAAGAAAGGAAAATGGGCAGAAGAACTACCTTATGTGTTATGGGCTGATAGGACAACTCCCAAGAATGCTACTGGTTAAACTCCATTTTCTTTGGTATTTGGAGCAGAATCAGTGATCCCTACTGAGATGGTGGTTCCTACTGCAAGAACAAGCATCCGTGATCCTGAAAGAAATGCTGAAAACTTGGTTCAAGACTTGGATGCCATAGAAGAACTCAGGGATTTGGCAAGGATAAGAATGGCTAGTTATCAACAAAGGATGGCTGGAGCCTACAATAAGAATGTCAGGATCAAGAAATTCCAAGTTGGTGATATGGTATTGAGGAAAGCATTTCAGAATACCATAAACCCTGCTGATGGAAAGTTGGAACCAAAGTGGGAAGGCCCCTACCTGATTGAAGCCGAGGCAGGAAAGGGGGCATATCGATTGCTAACAATGGAAGGTGATTTGCTACCAAGAGCTTGGAATGTTGTCCACCTAAAGAGATACTTCATGTAGTAAGGATCCAGGATCCTCATCTATTTTCATGACCGATATCCTCGAAGGATCCTTAGAGGATAGATAATCCTCATTCTGGTAATGATCTAATTTCAGTCTATTGAATTCTTTAATTATCTTATATACAAGGAGAAGGATCCTGGATCCTTTATCCTTCTTTTATTTAGTTTTGAGTTTTGCAGAAGGTTGATATATCCTTGACAAAGGATTGAGTATCCACAGAAGTCTCCAATTATTTGGGCTAGACCCTAGTTATTTGGGCTTGGCCCCAGTTATTTGGGCTAGTCCCCAGTTTGTTGGGCCTGTCCCCAGTATCACCAGCAACGCACGATGATCCTGGTGCAGTTCATGGCAATGGAACCAGTACTCGCTTTAGGGGCTGACAATTTCATTGTACTGGCTGTATTCAGGATCCTACGTATAATGGTAGACGTACCATACATCCATTCCTAAGGTTTCTAACGTTTTCACGTTAGCTAAGGTTTTGGAATTTTCATGTCACTAAGTTTGGATAGTCGCCAGTGAGGGCCATACTCCAGTTTACACAAGATCCTTTGGGCTTGTCCCCAGTTTTTTGTGCTTGTCCACAGTTTTTTTTGGGCTTGTCTCCAGTATATTGGGCTTGTCCCCAGAATTGTTGGGCTTATCCCCAGTTGCTAACTCTTCTCTTATATTGGCTTAGTCCCAAGTTATGTTCCATTTCAGGTTTTTGAAGCTAAACAGCTAAGGATCCTTGATCCTAACCTTTTATCAAGGTTTGTCTTTTGGTTATCCTGATTGTAAGTATTAAAGGTTTAGGATCCTAACTTGGATTCTCAGGTATGATCCTTAATCACTTTAGTTTTATACTTTATTTGTCTAAGTGACCCTTATTCTTTGACAACAGCTTGCATGATCCTTAAGTCAGATCACTTTTTGAATTTTTCGATTATAGGATATTTGATCCTTGATCATATCCTAAATTTTTTGACATATTCTACCAACCTTTTATTCTTAACTTGTGAATTCAAACAAAGTGTATAGTAGCAACTGAAAGGTAAAGTATTCACAAATGTAACAACACACGAGATAGACAAAAGATTAAGCTTTTATTTACCAAAAGTTAAACCCTTAAAAGGTTGTCAAAATTGCCAACCCAAGTTTCTACCAGCAAAACGTGGCCTGTCCACTTGGGTTGGCGAAGGGTGTCCATATTAACAAGGTCTAAGTGCAGGAAATAAAGGCGGCAGGATAACAAGTGGTTTCATCCCCCAAACAGAGGATCCATCCACCACCCATTATCCTACCTATTGTCCAAGGATCCATGATCCTCAACCCTAAAAACTATTGTCTAAGTTATTACAGACCAACCATTGTTCGAGAAAAACACCATCAAACAAAAAACCAACTACCAAACTATAAAAAATGGGCTCCAGCCGCGTCTAGATAAATCCTTCATCGCCCATTTCTGCAGCTCACACCTTCGCTGCATCACCATCATCTCCAGCCCCAGCATCACCAGCCTGATCCTTAGCCCCGCTGCCACTTGCCTCAAGCATCAAGACCTCTCTAGCCTCATCTTCATCATCAAGCTCAGCCAGCTTAGCCTTCCAGCCCTCCTGGTCCCAACTGGTCCTGTCAAAGTCAGGATCCTCAGTTTCCTGGGCCATTTACAGCTTGATCTTGTACATAGCAATGGCGGCAGAGAGCTTAGCATCCTCCATCACCTCGCTCTTCTCATGATCAGCATTGATGTGGGCCATGACCAGCTACTTTTTTGCCAAGTTAAGCTCCTTCTCCAGGCGAGAGATGGTCTCATCCTTTGCCAGGAAGATCTTCTAGAACTCCAAGTGCTTCTGGTCAGCTTCCTCGGCATAAGCATCCAAGAGCATCTGGATCTCAGCAAATTTCTGTAAATAAAGGAAGATACAAGTCAGGATCCGTTGTCCTCAAATGGGCAGGATATAATTAAGGATCAGGGATCCTTACCTCAGCGAATTATTCTTCAAATTGGTGACGGATGAGGGGCAGGCCGTCCAGATCATCAGCTTCAGCGGACTTCCTCTGCTTTCCTCCCTTGCCCTTGCCCTTGGAGGTGACAGGCTTAGGAACTGGAACGCTTGGGCTAGCAGCAGATTTCTTCTTTCCGGACCGGGGAGCGACAGTACTAAGATCACTGACGCTGAAGCGAGTGGCTGACTTCGAGGACTTTCCAGCACCTACAAACGATAAACAACAGATAAGTATCATTGATTTAAATACATTTAATCATATATAAAAATAAACACTTACTTGACATTGTGACTGAACCTGAGGATACTTCTTGTGAATCCTTTGTGTTTGCCTGGAATGATCTAACTGCAGGATCAAGGCTCCAAAAAGCAGCGATCCTTTCTTTGGTTGCAGGTGACTGAATGATATGAGAGACTGAGATAGCTGCACAAAATGACAGGAAAGGATCAGTTATCCTCAATAGAAACAGGGTTATCCTATGATCCTTCTATAAGGATCCTCTATCCTACCATAGGTGGTCCACTTTCTAGGGAGATCTTTCCTATCAGGGATAGAGTCCCTCCTAACAAAGAAGAAACGCCTATTCCAGTTGGTATCGTTCTTTGTGGTCTTGAGGATTGGGTGTGCATCACCGGGTTTATGTTTGAATAAGAAGCGGTGTGAACCATGGCTCACGAGGTTATACAGCTCAGCCAATTCCGACATCCCCAACTCTATGCCTTCCTGCTCAATGATTTTCTCTAGGGTATATAAAACCCTCCACATCATTGGCATGGCCTGAATGTAGCACATGCCGGTGAGAGAAAAGAAGGATTTAGTAAAGGCAGGGAAAGGATAGGAGTATCCTATCAGGAATGGGGTAGCCGGAAAAGCAACCCAAGTGTCGGAGACATAATCGCTTTTGGCAGTAGGGTCAAAGGGTTTGAAGACGGTGTCCGCCGGAAAACAATGGCGAATCCGGTCAATCTCCGGATCGGTGAAGCTGCAGAGTTCCTTCGAAAGATTTTTGATAATCCCTTGGTTTTTTAAGAGGCTATCTTTCTGGTGATCCTTGGCGGGGGAGGATCGTAGCTTCATTGTAATCTAAATATTTTGAAGAAGAACAGAGTAAGAAGATGAAGAGAGAAAGAGGAGAGGGATACCTGATTGATCTTTGAATGAGGATTTAAAGGGAGTATCGCTCGAATTTAAATGCAAATTAATCCTTATCTCTAACCTATATATATTGATGATTCTACAGGATTGTCACTTCAATGACGTATGATGTGTAACGGCTAGTTCGACTCAAACGGCTATAATTCCGTTGGCTAGTTAGTTGCAGATAAGATTAAAATATACGACTCGTTAATTTACATTTTACTCCTCCTATTTTGGGGGCAATTGTTAGGGATAGATTTTCTATACCTAAGGATCACGGATCCTCAAATACTGCCAGGATCACGGATCCTCAATTCTGTTTGAATTAAGGATCCTCAGAGGACATTGCAGGATCAGGATTCAGGATCCTTATTGTTATCCTTATACTAACGGTTGCCTTCAATATGTTTAAGTTTGTTTTGCAGGAATATACGCATTGGACTTGGTCTTGCCGATATTCTTGGGGAATATGCCCTCAATATTCCACACGTGCATAGCCTTTGTGAACGTTATGGAGATCGTGGGAAGCTTGCACATTTAGCGGATAGTTAGTTATCTAGTTATTTCTAATTTTAAAAGGGGATAACAAGCTTGAATTAGAACAATTGGCTAAGTTAGCTAACACTCACACTCTCGCAAGCTCTTAACAGTTCATTTGGCGATTACATACACATTACACTCTAGTGATCCTTGTAACAAGCTTGTTATCATCCCGAGTTGTAACAATCATTTGTTTAATTATAGTTGGTGATCGGTAGTTTCCATCACCCGAGGTTTTTTATGCCGGATATCAACTCTTGATCAAGGGCTTTTTCCTCGTATAAATCCTTGTGTCACTTGTTCATTTCATTTTCAAGTTATTCATACATTTGTTCATTGCTTCAAGCATCATTCCTCACAACAAAGATTTGGTTGCATTATCCTAGCCTGATTTTTGACCAAAACAGTTTCCCCTTAAAAATGGAGGTTTCCATGCTTTCAAAGCATATCATTTTCTATTAAAATCATCACAAATCAACAACAATTCATTCAACACTTACCATGTGCCAAAATTATGCATTCTACACTACATCATGAACTTGAAATTTTTGTAAAAACTTGTAGTAACTTACCATGTTAATTAGTAGGCTTAGTTACTCTTTAAAGTGTGGTTATTTATTTATAAATCACATTCTTGAAGATTTTAGACTTTCACAACTTGTAAAATGATTTTTTCTAAAAATCATTCTTTTGAATTTTTCTTGTTAACAACATATTCTTACACTTGATTTAACACTAAAAATGTGATTAGTTTCTTTAAAACTCATGTTTATGTAAATCTTGTAAATAAACTTGGTTTCTTGAGAAAACTAGTTTTGAAATCATCCATCTACAAGATTTATATTATGTTTTGATCATCATCATTCATAAAAACATCTTCATATTTCAAGTTCATGTTTACATAAAGGATGATCATCTTGGTTTTTCACAAGATCATCCTCTCACTTGCTAGATCATGTGTTTAATAACACTCTAGCAAGATTCATATGATGTTTAACATCATAAACCCACAAATAATCAACAATCAAGAAGCATACATATACTAAAACAACAATGATTCTTATGATTTAAAGCTTTATGTTAAGAGTTATATTCTTGATTCTTTATGTTCTTTATGTTTAGTGACTTACAAAACCTTTTAACCAACATAACAAGAAGTAAAATGAGATTAGGAGGGTCTTACTACTAGCACAAGGCTAGGGAAGAGATTCAAGATGATGAAGATGATGAACTTGGTGGTTAAAAGCTCTAGAGAGAGGTCCTTCCACTTCTAATGGCACCAAGCTTCTTAATCAAGCTCCTTACACCTTTGTAGCACTTGAGATTTGATGAACAAGAGATGAAAATGATGGTGGTGGTGGGTGGTGCTCTCGGCCGAGATCAAGGATAAGGGAGGGAGAGAGTTTGAGTGGAGTGTTTGTGAAAATGAGAAGTTGTATGAGACTTGTGGTTAACTTAAATAAACTACCAACATTCTCAAGTCCAATGGTCTATGTGCTTCTAAAGATCTCAACATGATCTATTAAACAAATCAAAGAAATAAAAGGTGGGCCACCCTTGTGGTGACCGTAAGTATGAGGGGGGGGGGGGTATAGTTGAGTTGAAATGGTAAGTTAGGATAACTAGTTAGATTTCAAGTGTTTAGTTAGTGTTATTAGTTGTTATACAATTATAAGGTGAGTTATGATGTCCGGGGACCATAATTAACTCGGAAATGATAGAACAATGCTTCTAGTGAAAATTTGGTGTTTCGGGTAGTGTCCGATTGTTCGGTTGGTTACTGGTTCGTTAAGGTGCTAAATTAGGTAGTTTAGTGTGCTTTATGTTCCTTTTTGTGACAGTTTTGATTCCCGACACCTAGGAAGGTATTCTGAACCATTAAACCATAATTCTGCATAATATTATGTTGTTAAAAAGCTGATTTTTGCTGAAAATTACAGAATTCTGCAGTTTGTGTGAGTTTTAGGCACTTTCCGGCACTTAAACTATCACTAGGAAGACAGTTTTATGATCCTTACTTTCCTACACACTATACTAGTGTAACACTTGGTTTCTGACCCATTCTGTGTCTCAATATCATGTCTGTCTGAGTACTGAACTCCCGTCAGTACTTCTGATTTGTCTGATAACTGTGCTAACTTTGTTTCGTGCATCATTTGAATCATAAAGTGTTGCATGCAATAATGATATGACATCATGCAATATGTGATGCACTTGTATGTATATGACAATAATCAGAAAGCATTTATGTCATTAATTTAGATCAAGCGCAGTCATTAAAGCACTAATTATTGTTTAATTAATATACGGATACATGGAAATTTGACAATTGTCACATTTCATTTGCAAATCTGGAGTCCACTTCCATATTGTTATCCATTATTCATCCATTTAATACCTATATAAGTTAGGATATTAAAAGGCATCAGTACATTCATAAGACTTCCTTAGCTTTAACTGTAAGAATCTAAATGTTAATTTCCTGTGCGAATTCGCTACCTTATATTTCATCCTATTTGGTAAAAGAAGGAAATAAACTACGTTTAACTAGGCATGTAATTTTCTAGAAGTGTATAACAAATGCCTAAAATGAACCTGACAAAACAGTTCCTGAAATGCAGTTTATTTAGATGGATGATCAACGTCTAAATGGAACTTTAGCTATAGTTAATTTTTTTACGCACACTTTTGAGTAAGACTGTAAGAGTGGTAAAAGAGGTGAGCCAGGCAGGTTATCTAACGAGCCGAAATATATTTGGTCGAAAAAGACCACTTAAAAAAAACATATTAGATGGGTTTACGTCAAACATAATATTATTTTCTAAACTCTCTCAGGTTTAATATATTTTTATATTGATTTAAAAACTAACTTGTAAAAACATTTAAGTTTCACCGGTAAATAAAATACTTTTCTCTGTTATATTTTTTTCTAAAACAATGTTTATAATTTTCAATTTAAGATTTTTTTAATTGTTATAATTTCCATGTGATAATGATTATTACCGTGAATTGTAGTGATTAGCTCTATTAATAATAGTTTGGTAGTCGATAATGGAAGCGGTAGTTGAAGTGGTAGGGTTACTAGTAAAAGAAAATAAAGAAAAAGAAAATAAGAAGAAAAATTCTAAAAAGAAATTAAGAAGAAGAATTGATTGGATCATTTTCAACTTTGTAACACTTTTCTTTTATTTGAGAGATTGGAGAATCAATTAAAAATGATTTTTGTTTAAGTAGCTTAAGATAGATTATGAAGATGACATTTGACACATCTTATAAATAGGATGGAGGAGAATTTTGGTCCAAAAACACAAACATTCACCTTTTTATTTTCTTAAAAAATTTATTACAAAAAATATAGCAAAAAAATTCAATACAAAAAAAATAGCACAAGTAAATCATACAAAAAAATTAGCAAAAAAAAAAAAAAAAAATCAAGTGCAAAGATTCCAGACATAAAAAAAATCTAGTACAAAAAATTCAACACAAAAAATATAGCCCACAAAAATATAGTTAAAAAATCATGCACAAAAATGTTATACAACCTAGAAATAAAACACATTTTTTAGGTTTTTTAGTTGTTATATTTTGCATAGCAATAGAGTACTCAAATTAAAGATAAAAAATGCTCGATTTTATGATGCAGTTTTTTTTTTTTTTTTTTTTTTGAAAAATAATGTCGTGTTAAAAAATTATGAATGTTTAAAAAATAAGAGAGAGTTTACAAATAGACTATTACAATAATACCCTTATATTTTTTTCCCTACATTTCATGTTAGCCAATGATTTAAAAATTGAAAGGTTAAATCACTTTTTATCCTACTAAGACTAAATTATTAACTTTTTATTTAATCTTACCCCTTATACTATATGATTATTATGAATATGAATTTATGTAAGATAATCATGCACTACTAATTACTTTTATAAAACACAAATTAATGGTATATAACCAACAGAACAATTTAAAAGGTAGTCTATACAAATAGTCTATAGAGTTTAGATAAATGTTTGAATTATGCGCTTTTCATTTATTAACAACTTTGTAGGTCTAATAACAACTATACACAATGGTTGTGTTAAGTTTGTGTGAAATGATTATTATAGTATTTTAATAATAAGCTATAGGAGCGACTTATGTAATTTACTACAGAAAAAAAAAACTACCCCACCTCTCTTTGGTACGGTCCAAGTACCCCATAAACACCGACGAATAGGGATGATTTTGGTACCAACCGGTAGAAGTGTACAAATCGGTTAATCGGTTATTAAAAAACCGGTTAAAAAAAAGCCGGTTTTTTCACCCAAAATAAAAACCGGTTTTTTTTTATAACCGGTTCCGGTTACTAACCGGTTTTTGAGGTCCAAAACAATAACCGGTATAACCGGTTGGGACCGGTTTTTAACTGGTTTTTCCCAAAAAAACCGGTTTTTTACCGGTTTTAACCGGTTTTTTAATAACCGGTTCGGTTAATAACCGGTTTTTGAAGTCAAGAATAGTAACCGATATAAAAACCGGCGGTTAAAAAAAACCAGTTTCGGTTTTTTTTCCGGTTTCGGTTCTAAAACCAGTTTTTTTGTACACCTCTACCGACCGGTACCATTTGCTCATCCCTACCGACGAATCTATAAAGAAAGGAAGACACAACAGAGGCATTTTTAATTTTAGTAATTTATATAAACGAATCAACGACAACTCTAGTGCTACGATCTTAAGAAAAAGATAAAAGGTCCTAATTTAAGATATAATTTCTGATAAATACCATCTTAACTCAACTGTGTCAAACAATACTTGGCATGTAGGCTTCCATGAGTTGTTTAAAAAAAAAGTTAAACATGTCAACCAAATACAGCCTGATTAACTAAATATGTACCCAAACATAACCCATTTAATGAAACAAGTTAGATATAACTAGATTTAAGCTCCCCGTATTGCGGCGGGGGCGTAAAACTATGCCAAATAGCACTAATGTCACACCACCGTCAGCGACTACCAACACTGAGTCGATCCAGGACCCGTGCGTTGCGACGATCTTATCAAACGAAAAAAATAAATGTAAAACATTGAACCACACATGCATGTTGCGTCATGTTAACTCGCATAATTTTGAACGAAACAAAAAACATTAAACCACATACGCACGTCGCGCCGTCTTAACATGCAAAATTTAGAACGAAACGTAAAACGAAAATTTGTGAAAGATGAAAAGTATAGGGGACCAAAGTTGAAGGTAAAAATATTGTGAGATTAAATTGAAGATAATGAAAACTTTTGAGCTAAAATAAAAAATTTGTTACAAAATATAAAAAGTTTTTTAGTTAAAGTTAAAAAATCAACTGTTTTTTTTTTTTTTTTTTTTTTTTTTTTGAAAATCCCCCAAAACATGATGTATAACAACTTATGCACAAAATTGTTTCTAATTTTTGGAATGTAAATAGATTATTTTCTGTCACTTGATTATATTACTTTTATTTACATCCTTATCCTTTAATTAGCTAATACAACCCACTTACATCCCTAAGTTTGTACATTAATATTCATTACAATTACAATAACATAGACAAAAAGTTTTAATGTGAATGTTAAAAGAAGCTTTTCTACTATTTCATTACAATAACATAGACAAAAAGTTTTAATGTGAATGTTAAAAGAAGCTTTTCTACTATAATTTGAGATTATTTCAGAGTAAAAATATACTATTAGGGTGAACGACACGAAGAGAAAACAAGGTTGCAAGAAGGTGAGTCCACGTTGACAAATGTCAGAGGAGCTCGAAAGAAGAGGCGGGAAGTTGCCACCGTCATGGAGACAAATTTTGAAGAGCGAAAGAGGAGATCAGGATGCTGGAGATCAGAAGATTGGGAAAATTGTCCCCTTCTTATAGGACCGATGATCAGGAGCAGAATTTACCGAAAGTGTATATATAAGTGTATATATATTATCTAATAAGTCATAAGTGCTAAACTGATACCAAAAAAATGTTATTTTCACTTACCAGCTGATTTTGTCATGTGTAAATAAAACCATATTTTTATCTTTAAAACGTTATAAACTAAAATTGAGTAATTTCAAATATTAATATTTTTAAGTTTGTTTAACTAACACGTAAATGTAAGGTTGGTCTATTTGGTAAAGGCACATCCATTTTAGAGGAAAGATCTCGTATTCAAACCTGAGTAAAAGGTAGTTTAGACGAGTTATTAACGTAAAATTAAAATAGGAGCAACATTTACCATTAATATAAGGAACTTGAAAATTTTTATTTCCATTCAAAATAACCAAAGTTTAATCCATGTCAACTATGGTGGATGAGACAAGAGGATGGTGTAACAATCCATTAATGGTCCTATGTGGTATTAATAACCCAACCCATACCCCCCACACCCTTTAGCCTAAGTGATAATCCATGACCCATCTCATTTTCCCATACATCTTAGAGGCTGTTTGGTAGCCTCTGAATGGTCATTAAGAGGTTACCTCTTAATGGAACCATTAAAAATTTTACCAATAAGAAGGTAGAAGAATGTAACATGTGATGATTTACTATTCAGAGGTTACCTCTTAACCATTCAGACTTGAGGTTACCTCTTATTCATTTAGAGGTTTTGAACCATTAAGAGGTAGCATCTGAATGATCATTAAGAGGCTACCAAACAGCCCCTTAGCCTAAATGGTTTAGTAAAGAATTTAAATATTAATATCCAAGATATCAATATCTACTTTTTTATTAACATATTTTACGCAACATTGTACTTAAATAAGTATAAAAATAACAACGATGGCCCTTCGCCACATAAATGAGTAATCCTATTAGACTTTTGACTTGACTTTAAACTTTAGAAACGAGAGAATCTCATCATCATCATCATCGTACTCAGTATATCCCACCAATAGCAAAAGCTAAGGTAGGGTCTGAGGAGGGTGGGATGTAGACAGCCTTACCTCTACCCTGTAGGAATAGAGAGGCTGCTTCCAATGAGACCCCCGGCTCGATTGTGGTTTTGCATCAAGCCTTGGACATAAGGCACATAACACTCAACAATTGAGACAAACGCCAATTGGTGCATGTACCCCCTTGTCTTTCGGCTATCAACGCCACCACATGATGCATGATTAACCATCCCCTCTTTTAACGTTATTTTCACGAAATTAGTAAAATAACGTTAAAAATTAGTGCACTTTTGCTTTTGCCCCCCGAGCGCCCACACATATATACATTATATGTGCATACCGCAAGCGGGGCGTCAAACGAGAGAATCTACAGGCTATAAATAACGAAACATTAATTAATTATTTATTTGGTTAATTTAGAAACAAGAGAATCTATAGGCTATAAATAACGAAACAATAATTACATTTACTTTGTTACAACATTCAATTACTAATCTTATAGAATGACCCAACGTAACATTACACTATATATATTCAAAAAATTCTTTGATTGGGTTAAATTGTTAATCAGTTATTTATCAAACACAATAGAAACAAGAATATAGAACTTATGTAGTTGATTAGAACATAAAGTTAAAAGACGTAATCATTACTTTGTCACACTTTGGTTGTTTATGGATTTGGTTATATTTACTTAGCTAGTAAGTTGTAGTCGTGTCCTTGTCAAACTATCAAAAAGTCTCGTTAGACTGGTCTTGAGAAATTCCGTGTAAGTTTTGTTTGTCATTAATCATGATTCGAATAACGATGTGGATGGAAGTCTGGTACACACATGGTGGATACGCCGCTGTTACTTCCTATATATAAGTGTTTCTGTCAAATTATTAAAAGCATCGTTAAAATAGTCATGAGAGATTTTAAGTTAGTTTAGGTTGGTTATGTGTTCGGTGATTCAAATCTATGATATTTGTAACACCCAAAAAACGGGTTTGGTAACCAAACCACGTTAATGTTAATGATGGGTAAAATACCGTTAGTGGTGAAAATTTGCCCGATAAATATTAGGATTTAAGTAAACAAATCTAATATTAATTAAAAAGAGGACAGATACTTTGAGAAAACAAAGTATATAAAAGGCCCGAGTTAACGGGATTTAAAATATAACGAGTTATAACTTCCCGAACATATTAAGTTAACTATGAATAATTAACCTAGTTAGTAGTATGTGGTTAAATGATAAATGGTGAGTAGTAGCTTCAATTTATCAAGATAAAAACATGAGGGACTAATGTTGTCAAGTGGGGAACTTATATTGATTAAAAAAAACACAACACACTAGATATGTGTGTGCGTGCGTGAAATCGCCCAGGAGAAGAAAGAAAGGGTTAAAAACCCTAGTTCAACAAATTCATCAAATTGAAGCTTGATTGGAGCACTAAATCGATGCATGAATGCATAGAAACGATCACCTAATCAAGAGGATCACAAGGTATGTCGAATTTTTGATATTTATGAAGTTGAGATTCTTGATAAACCCATGAAAATCGAAGTTCAAGCTTGAATGATTGATGTTTGGGTGAAACTAGGATGAATCCATGCTTAGGAACAAACCCTAAGTAGAAATATCAAGTAGATTCAGATTTTGTTGATGCTAAATTCATGTATGAGATGTTTTTAGGGTTTTGATTGCTAAAAATTAGTGTTATGATGTCAAGAACATGCTTAAATTGAAAGCTGAATTCAAACAGCTCCTGATCAGAATTTACAGTCGACTTGTATTGGCTGTAACCTGAACAAAAGGTGACAAAAACATGTGTTTCTTGAGTCTAAAATGTAATTCCAGGAAATATCTTTAAAACCCCACTGGAATCGCATTTTTTTGACGAAAATTGAGCGTTTTATGAATTTTTCCGTATCAAAGGTTCAAGCTGCGTTTTCTGGCAGAATTTTCAGCCCATTACGAATGTTATAACTCAATTTAGGAATTTAGTTATGATCTCAAATTTTTACTGTAGATAGTTTTAAGAGATTAAAAGAATCGCCAATTGGAATTTCGTCAATCGGATAAACGAGGAATTTTTAATGAATTTTTCCGTAAGCTGCAGTCAAAAGTGACGAATCTGATTGCAGCTTAGTAAATGAATTTTTACGAATTTTTGGTAAAGAGTTAGATCTTGAAATTTTAACACAAGGCCTAACCCTCCGAGAGGTACGCCATATAAAAAATCATAATTTTTTAAGACTTGTAAACAGGTTAAACAAGTCACCAAAAACAACCCATTTTCAGTGATATGAAATGCCTAAATGAAATCGCGGCCTACTAGTTAGTATGTAAAATTTGATTTCGTTAAGAGTTCGGATGAAATATGCCTAAGTGAGTTCATTGAACCAAATGTGCATTTGAATATGTTGATAAGTCAATTGACTTTTAAAAAGTCAAACCGACCAATGATTAGATCGAATGATAATTTTGATATGGACGAATGATAAATTCGACATAAAACCCGTAGGATGGAATAGTCGTAAATGATTATGACTAATCTAACCGTCTTATGAATTGTGATGATGATAGTTTGACTCTAGACAAGCTAGATGAAGACTTGGGAAAGCAGCGGGTCAAACGGATCGAGTACGCGGAAAAAGAGCATAACCGGATGCTAGGTAAGTGAAACTTACACTTTTGTAGAATATGTGTTTGTTCTAAAAGTTTCTTATACGATTAAGATGATATTCAAGATATCGCTCCGACACAAAACGATACGGGTCGGAGCATATCTAATGATGAAAAACTATGTTTTATGATAAAGAGGCAAAATGGTCATGAAGTGACATGAATAAAAATGGGATTTCGAACGGCTACTTTATAAGTAAGCCTAAACGAGTAAAAAAGGGAAACGTGATTTAGTCACGAACAAATAGGTAAAAGTTGAAATATAGAACAACACTAAACGACATAACTCATGTTGGGCTAAATGCGTAAGGAAAAAGGGTTAAGAGACATAGCTAAAGAGGTGAGAAATCTGAATTTAGTTATTTAATGAAATGGTAAATAGATACCATTCCAATATAAGCGCAAAGTGTTTAAATCGTTTAGACCAAACGGGTCAAATGGTAATGTAGATACCATTTGACAAATAATAACTAATAAGTGCTTGTCGAGTCTTATGCGCACAGGATAAAATGGTTATGATTTAGCGGTGCTATGAATTAGCATATTATGGACGCAATGTATTAAACGGGTCAATATGTTGATCCGAGCCAGGTACGCATATTTTGTATTGTAGTTAGAAGCGATATCGTGGTCAATTATTGGCGAAAGCTCTTCGTCGCAAAATGAAGGATTTAAAATTGACCAAAAAGTCATTGAGGGGTAAATAGGGAAAAACAACCTTTAAGAGTTGTTTAGAAATAAGCGTTTCGTTTAATTGAGTCCTTGGGATATGTATAAAATGGAGATAGGGTGTAAGCTAAAAGAAGCGTGAATTAAGCTTAAAAGTGTTAAATACCCCGTAACGGGTCAAAATGAGTAGATATGCAAAACGGGTTAAGATTTGCATAAGAACCCGTAATTTGAACCTTGAATATTAGAAAACTGATATAATGTGATTTGCATGGCATAAATCTGAGAAATTATTTTTGTTTTGTTGTTTGATGCGATGTACATGTTTTAAGCTATTATTTAAGTATCGAAACTAACTTTTAGGTTGATTTCGATCACAGGTTAATTTCAAGAGTTACCGGAGGACGATCAAGCTCAACGGAGAACCGAACACGAATAAGATAAAAGCTTCCGCACGTTGTTTCGTCGTAACTTTTAAACGATGAACTCAATTATGTTATGTTGTATTATTTTAAAATTGTAAAGTTTAAACAAACCCGTATTTTTACAAAGTATATGTAGTCATAATTACATGTTGTTTGTCTTATACTTTACAAAAACCATTAAATAATGACAAGGGTGTTACAATATTGCGGACTCAACTCTATCAATGTGGCGTTTTAGGAGATTTTTTTAATTCCAAGTTGTGACACAGAATTCAGTTTAGGCATCATGAGTGTAGCTTACAACTCAATTTACAAACTCTCGTGTTACAAGTCATCTCCGGGACATGATTTTCTCTTAAGTCGCAATCAATCTACGAGACACATGTATGGGATTCAGGATGTAATGTACATACTGATTACGACAGGCTATCTCATACTTTACCATTAACACTTTGCATGTTTGCAAATCTGGCGTTAAAATGGATTCCTCTATCTGGGTACTCAGCCCTACCAGGAACGTTACCCCCTTAATCAGATCTAAACCCTGCTTTTGATATATCCTAGCTTGAACATACCTTTTGTATCTTTAAGACTCATATTTAACACTTGGTACCTGATATTCTTAAGAATCAATCTGACTCCAAGATTAGGGTTCCTAGTGATATTACCTAGTCTAACCGATATCGCTTACGCCTGTGAAAAACCCTATACACCATCCTACACGAACGATTTCCTCCTAATTTCGGGACCGAAATTCCCAAAAGTAGGGGAGACAATAACATCCGCAGAAAACGGATCTTAGAAAACCGACTCGTTTGTAAAACCGGATCCTACGCGTAATAAATAAAAATGGAAATTTTACTATTATTTTTAATTATTGAATATAATGTTATGTTATAATAAATTAAATAATATAATTATTTTAGGGTTAAATTATTAATTTTTATAAACAAAACTCAGTTAGTGTAGTTAGTAATTATAAAAGGAGTGAATTTCAAGGATTGTCTTTTATCTTTATAGCCAATTTCAGGCGCTGTCCTTTATGTTCAAAATTGACGAGTTTTGTCCTTTATGTTTCAGATCGTTGCACGGTTTATCCTTTGGCCCTAACCTAGTTGGTTTTTTCTGTTAAATCAGAACATGTGCAATGCACATGAGGGTAGTTTTGTCTTTTTACCCTATTATTTTAAAAAACCATTTAAAAGAAAAAATATATATATATAAGATATCATCATCAGCTCATTTCTTCCTCTCTACCATCACAACTACCATCTCCTCTTCCACCACCACCACCACCACCACCACCGTAACCGCCTTCAAGCACCACCACTGCAACCTCCTTCCACCACTCATCCTCTCTCTGCCTCTCTCTTTCTCTCTACACTACCCCGCCCCCACAGCCGGAGATCCGCCTTCAAGCACCCCCACAGCCGGAGATCCGCCTTCAAGCACCACCGCACCACCCACACAGCACCACCTGTTCACCCCCACAGCTGGAGATCCGCCTTCTGTAGATCCGCCTTAAAACACACACTTTCTATCTCTCCTCTCTCTCTAGATCTCCTACACCACCACCACCTGATGCCACCCACCCCCACATCAACATCGCACCACCTCCACACTATCAACTGCCACCACGTATGGGTTGGATCCAGACGCACTTCAGAATCATTTGCAATGAAAAAACGGTTTGGTAGCCATGAGTCAAGCCATGGTTCCAGTCATCATCTTCCCCAAATATGAACCCTAATTCGCCCCTTTCGATTTCACGTCAAATTCGAGTTCCATGATCATATTTTATGGATAAAACCTTAGGGCTTTTGATTGGAAAATGAAAACGAGTAGAATGGTGGCTAGCTCACCTCAAATCGGTTCACTAATTATGATGGTTTCTCGCCGGAAAAGCTTGCAACGGCGGCGGCAATAACAACAAAGCAGGGTGTGATTTCGCACGGTGGTTGCCGGATTGTTTGCTGAAAAAATTTTCTATCTGTTGTTTTTGTTTTTGTGAAGATTTTTTTTGGGTACTGGGTTTTATCTAATGTTGGTCAACAATGAGGGCTTTTATTTTTGGGCTTCTCTGATATTGAGAGCAGTGGTTGTTGATGGTGACAATGGTGGTGTGGCGGTGATATTAAGAGTGGTAGTGGAGAGAGGTAGAGAGAGAGAGGGCATCGAGATGGAGGAGTAGAGAGAGAAAGGGTTTTGTTTTTTATATATTTATTTGTTTTATGTTTTATTAGTTTTCTAATTTTTGTTTGTTAGTTTTTTAAATAAATTAGTTAAAAGACTAAACTACCCTTGTGTTATCTGATTTAACAGAAAAAATTAACTGAGTTAAGGCTAAAGGACAAACCGTGCAACAATCTGATACATAAAGGACAAAACTCGTCAATTTTAAAGATAAAGGACAGCGCCTGAAATTGGGTATAAAGATAAAGGACAAAACTTGAAATTCACTCTTATAAAAGGGAAATAAACTAAGCTAGAATTTTAAGTTTAAATGTAACGTTTCACTTTTTAGTACTTTCCTTAATTAGAAAGTATGTTTGTATTTCTATTTTTGAAAATTTGTAATCTTATTATACTCGTATTTTCCTTTCCAAGCATTGTAATCTGAGGCTTTGATCATAATAAAACTCGATTGTTTTTATACATACTTGTTATACGTTGCAAACATTGATACATACACATATATGCAAACTTATACCTGGAATACTTGCAACATCAGTTTATACGTGCATTTTATTTATATACATATACATCATAGTTGTATGCTTGAAATACCTAAAACCGGCTAAAATACGCGATAACGGTCAAACTTAACCCCTTCGAGCGACTGGACACTCTTTGTGTGAGTGGCCAAGTCTCTTCGTGCGACTGGCCCCTTCGCCCCAATCTCACTCGCACCAATTCTCCACTCGTCCTAATCCATTCGCACCAAACACTGTTTCACCCTATAAATATGAACCTCCACCCTCACTTCACACCTTCCATTCACTCTGAATTCTCTCTAACACCTTGAACTCGTACACTTCAGAAGGATATCTCAGAAACTCCTAAGTGAGTCTGTCACACCCGTTCGATAGCGGAAGCGCGCGGTGTGAACTTGATTAGTTTTCATCGCATACGATATAAGTAAACTACTACATGATTAAAAACATACGATGTTCATCCATTGACATAATTAAAAAAATACACACCATAAGTTGTTTAGGATACAAGACAACATGAGTTATAAGTTTTACAAAAGGACTAGTTCAACATAAGTTTAAATTACAAGGCTTTGCATCCTATATCCCATTGAAGATGAGATATATGGACCAAGCCCTTCAAAAGGATGAGATCGTTAACTTGATAAACCACAGCTTCTAGTAAACCGACAGCACCAAGATCCCTTTAGTTTCCTGAAATACATGTATTTTTGAAAACATCAACAAAAGTTGAGCGAGTTCGTGTTTTTCGAGTGAGTTCCAATTACTTCTTAAAACATTTGAGAGTTCGTATATAACAAAGTGGTATGTAAAGCATCTATGAACAGATCATTAATGTTTTGCAAGGACATTAATATATGTGATGACATATGAAGCACTTAACCCTAGCGAATTTCCTCCGGTCCACCCGGTTGGAACAACAAAAGCACTACATGGGCCACACATCGACCCAAGAGTGGGGCTCGCTACACCTGATAGATCTACCACTCTTGCCCCTCGGTCTTAACAAGATTAATGGCGCTTAAGAGAGAGTCTTGTCCCACATGATCTAACAGTTCATTCCCTAGTTAAACCATACCAACGAGACATGTATTTCACCCCCCGAGAATTATAAATCCGAAAACATTTAAGAGAAAAGGGGGACATGAACTCACAGCTTTGCATCTTGAGAGAGAGATATAATGCTAGCAACGATGTTCCAAACGTGAGTTAACCTACAAGTGTTCTAACTCATTAGACACTTCGGTCTCTTCTAAACCTTGTACTCGTTGCTCATCTTGAATGTTTATTATATTCGTTTTATCTTTGGACCACTTGTGTATCTTAATAATATGTTGGCGTTTGTTTTCGTGTATGCTTTAATTATATATACTTCTTATATGTACGTTGCATTTCAAGTCTGTACGAACGCCCTTCGTGAGTCTGTGTCTCGCACGATCATAAGTGAGAGTCTCCATGATCCACACGGCTTACTTCGTTCTGGGTGATATATATATATATAGAAACGGGTTCAGGAGAAAACGACAAAAAGTGTGAGAACGCATCTTGGCCAAACACGTGGCGCGGGGCATGATCAGGGTCCGAGGGTTTTTTTGTCTTTTTAGTATTCTTCTCCTTTCACGATTTTCGCGTTTGACATGCTGCTTTATTTTTTGCGTGCAAGATAACTTTGGCGTTATCTAAAATTATTAATTATTTGGCGTTTTACTGTTTTTCTCATATTTCTTCTCGTTGAATTAATTCTTTTTGTGTCACATAGTTAATTTTTTGGCGTTATGGCTTTTTCCATGTCCTTTTTGGCGTTTTGTATCGTTTTGTTAATAATTGATTACCATAGATTAATATCTTATAAAATTACAATAACTCGAAATCAAAATAAACTAATAGTCTTCCGTAGGTGGGATTACATCAGAGATGTACCCATCGCTTTGTTCATCATTTTCTTCAGATTCTTCATCATCAAATTTCATTTTTGCGTATAACGCCATTAGCTCGTCTCTTCTTTGCTGCAGCCTATTCTTGAATATCACTGCATCCTTGGATTTTGGATCGTTTGAAGGTGCTAAATCACAGAGTTGTTCAATGATAGATAGCAACCCTGTCTTCAACATTTCTTCCATTGGCCTTGAATATTGCACCCCGTTTTTATAAGTCATTTCAAGTGTTCATTATTCCTCATGCAATACCCAACTGCTAAGTTTTGGTATAGGAGTATCGTCAATATCATCATCATCTTCATCATCTTCTGCCGGAAATTTTCTCTTCAGTCTTTTTATTACAGTTCTGGTTCTTTCACAATCGTTGTCCATTGGAACCCTAAGGGCCAGGATATCCTTCTGAACCTTTTCATTCATTCCAAGCATGGCTTTGATTGTCCTTACCTTTACCCTTCTCCTATCAGAGAACTTTATGATGAATCGTTTCTCTTTCCTTTCAAACCTTCATGCAATAACCTTAGCCATTTTTAAATTTTTTGGCGTTTTGGACAATATGTGGCGTTTTAGTCAAAATTTTTGGCGTGTTTGAGCTTGTGTTCTCATGGTCTTCTTTTATATTAACTTTTTTTCCTGCGTATGACAGGTAATTATGGCGTTTTGAAAAAGATAAATAAATATAATAAATGTTAGTAATTATGTTTTCCGTCGTTTCATTTTACTGTTTTTTGCAGTTTACCGTGTTTTGTTTTCAGACTCAACTGTTTTCATGGTGTAACACATCAAATCTTGACGACTGTAATTATGGCGTTTTGTTTTCCAATGGCGGTTAGATAACGACTGGACTTCTTTTGTTTTATATTCTTTGCACATTGTTTCACGTTTTTTTTATAATAGTAGTTGTTCAAAGTAATTTTAATATAGTTTGGTAGTTTTTTGGGGGCGTTTTTATGGCATGATGGCGGTTTACAAGCATTTGCTCATTTTGATGTTTTATTATATTTTTCATTATAGCATTAATATTCTTTTGTTGTTTATTAACTGAAATTACAAAACAAACAACAGATAATAAACAAAAACAAAGTAGAAGCAATTTATGATTTTAAATCTTCAGTGTATCAGTCTCTTTTTTCTTTTGAATCTACAAGAAATGTGACAAATAAATGGCGTTTTGGGTTTGGCGTTGTTTATTTTCTTTGTTCATGTGTTGAAGTGTCTTTATGGATGTTTGAGACATAGATCGACCCCGTGTGGGTGGATGCTATCTGCCTGTCGTCTTCATTATAATCATCGAGGCCAAAGTAGCATTTACACTGGTATAGGTCTCTTCTTGTCATCCAAACCTTCTTCAGGAACAAAGATGATAGTATGACATATGGGTATCATCAGTCCCTCTTTTTTCAATTTTGTCCATCTCATGCAGCAAAATCTTACTACACCTCACGTAACAAATCATTCAGCGAAGCTTCATGCAGAACATTACTGAGTATCAAAGAAAAGATATTTGTCGTCGTTGTATTTTTTGGCGTTTTACATTGAGTTGTATTTTTTTAACAACCACTGTGTGTTTTTGTGTGTTTTTTTGGTGTGATAAACAGAAGGTGGTGAGACGTTTCTATTTATAGAATTCTTTTTGGCTCGTAGTTTAGGCGGGATGTTATTTTTATAACAAAAAATGTAATTAACATTTATCCGGATGTAAGCTTTGGCGTTATATATTATGGCATTTCATATTTTGTGGCTTTTTGTAGCCATAAAGCTTAAATAAAAACACAGAAAAAAGTACGCAGTGATAAAATTGGCGTTTTGTATTTATTTGGCGTTTTATTTTTCAATAGCGTTTTATGTGAGAAATGGTGTTTTACCTTTTTTACCCTTAATGAAGCGCGCCCACGTAATAAAATTGGTGTTATTTACGAAAATGCCACCGTGCCAATCTAGTTCATAAAATTGGTATTCTCACTGTTCTCACACTTTCTACCGTTTTCTCTAAATCCTGACCCTATATATATATCCTTCATATATATATATATATATATATATATATATATATATATTTTAAGTTTGTTGAACCTCGTTCACTTGTGAGAATATGTTCGAGTCGGGAATGCATAATTGTTATACAAATATAATCGTATATCTTTTATGAATATAAGTGTTAAAAATAGTTATTTTTAACATCGTAAATACGTTGTCATACGTGTAAAACATCCTTGTCAGAGTACACTTCAAAAAGTGTATGTGAGTGCATCACCATGTACTTGAGTCTTGTATACATATACATATACCGTATCTATATTTGTATTTGCGTGTTCTATACGTGTACGTATACCGTATTTATGCGTGTAGGCATACCGTATTTATACGTGTAGGTATACCGTATTTATACGGGTGGTATACTGTATTTATATGTGTAGGTATACCATATTATACGTGTAGGTATACCGTATTTATACGTGTAAGTATAAACGCATTTAAAACAATTTTTCAATTTTCAGTCATCATCAATTTACTAATCTCTTCAAAATATACTTTTGAAGTAACAAATTCTACAATTTATTTCCATACTTCATGAGCTTTTATACATTAAATTTCCTAAAAGTTTCAAGGCTTTTATGTCTTAAAAAGTTGAGACTTTTTAAGTGTAACTTTTATAAACGTTTATTAAATCACTTGTTACATTTAAAAAACAGGCTTATTAGTTCTTAAACATCAAGTTTAGTCCATTAAAGTCCTTAATCTTTCAAGTATTAAAACATATATATATATATATATATATATATAAAGCTCATGAACTAGTTGTGATGATCTTTCTTGATTTAAACCTCTAGCTGTTTAAATCACATTTTTAGGCCTAATTGATGTGTGTAAAATGCAACATATAAATTACATCAAATAAGGCATAAAACTAACCCTTTTTTAGTGCTAATATTGGTTCTTACGACTCTAGAACTTGCCATGACAATACATTCCCGGTCCTTATCAACTTAAACCCGAGTAAGTAAATGATGGAGGCATTAGGACTAACCCTTTTCATTTCTACACCATTATTTTTCTTTTTCCTTTACCACCTACCAAAAAATCCCCCTAGTTAGCCCCTTTGAGCGTAAACCTTTTCGTTTCATCACCCAAAAGAAAAAAAAAAAAAAAAAAAAAAAAACCCTTTCATCCACCAAAACCTTTTTCATTTTTAACCCTTTATTTTAGTAACAAGTTCGGTTCTTCGGAAAAAAAAAAAAAAAAAAAAAAAACTTGTGATATTGATGAAGCAAAAAGAAAATAAACAAACAAGTTAATCAAAAATAACTTAGTTTGAATAAAAGTTTCATCAAAATAAAAAGTTGCAAAAATACGAAAACCGACACTTGTTACGCTTTTAGCCTTTTTTTTTTTTTCTACTAACCACTAACCCAACCACCTACCTTTAACCCTAGCCAACCCTTAACCCACAAAGTCCTCTTGATATCTACAAAGGTATAAAAGTTAAAAAGGAGGAGGATTGATTTCTTGGCAAGCCTATGGTAGGAATAAGTTCCATGCCGCTCTCGAGTGATTCACTAAAAATACACCTTCGGCCGAGTGTGAGTGATTTCCCCGCGAGATATGTGAACTTGTATATAAATAGAATTTTAAAAAGGCATGTTATGCCCAAATAAGTAATTTCTTTTATGAACAGTTCTAAATAAATCATTACGAATAGGAGTGTAAATAAATAAAAATAAAACCCAAAAAGATCTTGGAAATACCGACACTCTACGACAAGCCCAAAACCTTCTCTTCTACCTATTCCATTTGGGAGTGTAAGCCACATATTAAAGAGTTTTGCTTGAGGACAAGCAAAAGTTCAAGTGTGGGGGTATTTGATGTGTGTAAAATGCAACATATAAATTACATCAAATAAGGCATAAAACTAACCCTTTTTTTAGTGCTAATATTGGAAAAAGAGTGTTTTTGTCTTCCTTTTGTATTTTCAGGATTAAATGAGCTCAAAAACGCAAAAGAAGCAAAAAGACAGCTAAATCCAACATAAATACAAGAAAAGGAACATTAGTGGACTGCCCGAACCCTCAACGGCACCTTCCAAAGCAAAATAGAGAAAACAGAAGACTGAACACGCCCCGTGCTCAGCCAGCACGGGGCCGTGCCCAAGAAGCAGCAGAAAAGACAAACCTATAGAAGCTTCTATTGCCCATCACGGGGCCGTGCTCAGCGGACACGGGGGCGTGTCGAAAGTACAGCAGGCGCATTTATTGTAATTGCGAATTACAATTAATGAGGAGAGAGAGTGTCAGACGGACACGGGGCCGTGCCCAGCGGACACGGGGCCGTGTCCAGCTCTCTGTTCAGCCTATAAATAGGAGTGCTTGGATTCATTTCATCTCATCCCTTGGCACACCACCTCTCTCACACTTCATCCACCACCCACCACCATCACAACACCATCATCCACCACCATCATCCATTGTCCATCGTAGAGTGTGTGAGTCGTCTCGGGATCCAAGATTGATCGTAAGAGTTCTTGACAATCAAGGCCATGTTTGCCTAAGTCTCTTACATCACTTGGTGAAGACAAAGTGTCTAGTATAATACTTTTTATTTCTAATCTTTTGCACTTTTTATTTGGTTTTGTATTAATGACTTTAATAACTAGTTACTTATGTTGAAGGTGATCTTTCCTTATCGTTTGTCTGTGGTGTCTTGGCATTATTTTACTGTCTATATAAAATAAAGGATTTTCACCATTCATATCTCCACGGTCTATATGGAGATATGTTGGCTACCTGGTAGGGGGTTAAGGGAACGGTTTGGTAAAGGTCTTGCCATTGTTCAGCGTTTAGAGGTCCTGCAATGGACCTGGGTCAAATTTAGTAGGACCTCCTTCAATACTTCACGGTATTGGATGGCGGGGGTCCAAACTCTTTGATCCCCTCATAAGTTAACTACTATTAATATTATAACCCGGCTATTTAGGACTGTATCCCTGCTGACTCAGACTACTTAGCCGAGGGTAACGTCACCGCCAAAAGCGGGGCCTACCACAATACTGCATTAATAACTTAATTCATTATCTTCCAATAATCCACCCTTTTAGGATTGTATCCCTGCTGACTCAAACTACTGGGGTGAGGGTAACGTCGCCTTCAAAAGAGGGGCCTACTACAATAACTAAGATAATCTCTTAATTATGTGCAAAAGTGCGGAAATAATCAAAGGTTATACTAGATACGAGTCGGAACCAAGTGATTCATCTTGTCTATCTGTTTTTATTTTATTTTTATTTTCAGCATTTTAGTTAGTTTTATTTTTCTTAGTTTAAAACATTTTTCTAAACTTTTATTTTGGTTAGACGTTGAGGATAAGCCGGTACTAAAAGCTCTTGTGTCCTTGGACGACCTCGGTATCTTACCAACGCTATACTACACTCAACGATGGGTGCACTTGCCCATATGTGTGTTTAGTGTTAGTGAAATATCGTGTTTTATAAATTTAAAACTTGGCTAAAATAAGTGTTAAAAAGGGCTTAAAATATACACCTAATATATACGACACTTAAACGCGCATCAAGTTTTTGGCGCCGTTGCCGGGGACACAAGGATTTTAAGAAAGTTAGGAATCAACGGCCTAATCATCTTTTATTTTTTTTCTTTTTTTTTTTTTTTTTTAGGATTTTCTTAGTTTTTCAGCTTCTGCAGAGCTCAGCACGGGCCGTGCCCGCTAAACACGCCCCCGTGCTCAATCATTGGAACTGGCAATCCTGTTTTACATCAGACAGTAAGCTGAACACGGGGCCGTGTCCACTCAACACGCCCCCGTGCCCAAGTTTCAGTTACTGAAAACAGAACCGTTAGATCCCGACGGTTGGTAATTTCTGACATAAACATGAGTGATAGTAATTATTTTTACTTTCGGCACTCTTATGGTACGTGGTGTCAATTATGTGGTGGCGAACATGAAGAAGTAAAATGCTACTTCCTAAATTATAGGCCCCACTACATGGACCCACCATCTTCTCACAACCTTAAGAGGGGCGAAAGTAAAAATAAGCACTATTTCTCCCTCGAATGCGCCCAGCCAGATATTCTAGGGGAAATGCTCCTTAGCGAGTTATTTCAACTAGAAGAGCTAATTCTGAAATGGATAGAAGAGCTTGGGAAGGATTTTATTGATCCACCCCAAGACGATACCCATGAAGAAATGTTGGAACCGCATTCCGACAACCTCGTTGCTCCCAAAAATACCTTCGTACCTAGCAAAGACTTGGACGATAGTCGTCCCTGTGTCGATTGTGCCGTGAAGGACTCTCCATCGACTTCGTTCGGTGCATACATAGACCTGAGCGATTCGGCATATACCTTCTTTAACAAGAGCCCGGGAAAGGGTTGGACTTGTCCACCTAGAATGAAAATAGGAATTACCCTCACCGACAACCTCTTGCGTTCTCGCCTTAGTCTAGGACAATTTAGGTATCTTAGGCACTTTGGGGTTGTTCCAACCAGTCAGGAACCACCCGATATCGATGAAATCCTTGAAGTAGCAAAACTCCATAAAGCAGCCTCCAAACACGGGGCCGTGTCCAGGTCAACACGCCCCCGTGCTCACTAAAAAGATTCTCTGCTGATTTGGTCAGAATACGGACAAAATGTGTCAGGATTTCCTCTGAACACGGGGCCGTGTCCAGTCAACACGGGGCCGTGCCCAGGGCGCTGTCGTTTTCTTTAAATGCAGCCTGATTCCTGCTCATTTTGACCACTTCAATTGACAGAGATCCCTGGAATTTTCACTCATACCATCCTAGGTAAGTGTTAAAAGAAGGTTCCAAGGGACCCTCTTGTCCCTTCCACTTTTATTAATTTCCCCCTCTTTCAAAATTTTTTCAAAAGTTCCTCCATGGAAGCTTGGAAATCCCTTAATTCCAACCCTCTATGTGAAGTTTGTAAGATTATTTGCTAAAGATTCTGGCTTAAAGTTAGTTGTATAACTTTATTTTAAATTATCTGAGCTTAAAACCCAGATAGAAATCATAAAAATAATTTAAAACTCCAAGATTCTTTAGCCAAAAATCCTGCAGACAAATGGACACGGGGCCGTGCTCAACGAGCACGGGGCCGTGTCCAGGGGCTCTGTTTTGTAAAAATTTAGCTTTCTTCGGTTTTCTTCGCAGAAAATGGCAAGCAGAACAAGCGGATCATCTTCAAGGAATAACCGACAAGGGAGGAGATCTTCAACAGCAGAAGACTCTCTTGTAAACTATGTTTACGCTCTAAGGGAGGCTATTGATGAAATGACGGGAGTGGAAGAAGCATTGGTCGACCGTATCAACCATCTTAATGTGGGGCTGGAGGGCTGTCTCCATGAAGTAAACCTCTTGCACCAGAGGCTGAACCTTCTCACCTCCCCGCCTTTGGTACCCATAATAACCCAAAGGGCGTGGAACATGGTGCCCGAAGTTGTCATTCCAGCCGAATGGTACGCCATGCACCAAGAGCTTCCGCGAAGAGTGGTGCAAGGAGTCCCGGTGAATGTTCCCCCTCAACCGCCAGCAGCAGAGGAAAACGAAGCCGCATTCTTCCTCCCTAGGGAGATCGAAGAATGGCTTTAAACAACATTTAGGGAAGAACTCGTTCGGCTAAAAGTCCTACTATATCGGGAAATCGTTCTCGAAATTTTCTTAAAATAGTAGAACTCCTTATGATAACCTCGTGTACCTGCTGACCAATCTAGATAAGTTTTAGTTTTATTTTAATTTAGGATTATGTAAGTTCTCTCTATGATGAAATGAAATGATGGTTTTAAGGTTTGGATGGTTTGTAATGAGTACAACACACTCATGGTGGTAAAGGATGAAAAGGGGAACGAGAAAAATGATCCCATGCACAAGAACGAGGCAACCCGACAATTTTCTCTATTTCAGAAGGTTCAACACGGGCCGTGTCCAACCAACACGGCCCCGTGCCGAACCACCTGCAGACAAACGCCCAGTTCAGGTACCTGGACACGGGCCGTGTTCACCCAACACGCCCCCGTGTCCAGACTTCTGTTTCTCTTATTTTAATTTTGTTACTGGCACTTGAACACGGGGCCGTGTTCAACGCCCAGTAACACAGTTTTTTTGCTTTTTAAACACTATTTTACACATCTAATCAACCTAAAAATTTATTTTTGGGACACATTGAGGACAATGTGTAATTTAAGTGTGGGGGGATGCTAAAACCTTGAATTTTGCAAGTCCTAAATACAAGCCTTACACAAAACTCTATTGGAACCGCTAATCACCCCAAATTTTTTCAAAAATTTCAATTTTTTTTACTTGTCTAGGTTTAACTCGGGAAATTCAAGTTCTCAAAAAGGTTATATTTTTACAAATTTACAACCGATAGCGTAGTGATAAAAAGAACCAACATAAGAAAATTATGAAAAGGCATAGCAAACTTATTTAAAATTTGATTATATACTTGATCACATAAAAACCCATTCCCACAAAAGTGAGTTTTGAGCCTTTATTGAGCACACAATTACATATCATTTGACTAAATGCTCATTTTTCGTTTCTTGTGTGAATAGCTGCTTGGTTCTTACGACTCTAGAACTTGCCATGACAATACATTCCCGGTCCTTATCAACTTAAACCCGAGTAAGTAAATGATGGAGGCATTAGGACTAACCCTTTTCATTTCTACACCATTATTTTTCTTTTTCCTTTACCACCTACCAAAAAATCCCCCTAGTTAGCCCCTTTGAGCCTAAACCTTTTCGTTTCATCACCCAAAAGAAAAAAAAAAAAAAAAAACCCTTTCATCCACCAAAACCTTTTTCATTTTTAACCCTTTATTTTAGTAACAAGTTCGGTTCTTCGGAAAAAAAAAAAAAAAAAAAAAACTTGTGATATTGATGAAGCAAAAAGAAAATAAACAAACAAGTTAATCAAAAATAACTTAGTTTGAATAAAAGCTTCATCAAAATAAAAAGTTGCAAAAATACGAAAACCGACACTTGTTACGCTTTTAGCCTTTTTTTTTTCTACTAACCACTAACCCAACCACCTACCTTTAACCCTAGCCAACCCTTAACCCACAAAGTCCTCTTGATATCTACAAAGGTATAAAAGTTAAAAAGGAGGAGGATTGATTTCTTGGCAAGCCTATGGTAGGAATAAGTTCCATGCCGCTCTCGAGTGATTCACTAAAAATACACCTTCGGCCGAGTGTGAGTGATTTCCCCGCGAGATATGTGAACTTGTATATAAATAGAATTTTAAAAAGGCATGTTATGCCCAAATAAGTAATTTCTTTTATGAACAGTTCTAAATAAATCATTACGAATAGGAGTGTAAATAAATAAAAATAAAACCCAAAAAGATCTTGGAAATACCGACACTCTACGACAAGCCCAAAACCTTCTCTTCTACCTATTCCATTTGGGAGTGTAAGCCACATATTAAAGAGTTTTGCTTGAGGACAAGCAAAAGTTCAAGTGTGGGGGTATTTGATGTGTGTAAAATGCAACATATAAATTACATCAAATAAGGCATAAAACTAACCCTTTTTTTAGTGCTAATATTGGAAAAAGAGTGTTTTTGTCTTCCTTTTGTATTTTCAGGATTAAATGAGCTCAAAAACGCAAAAGAAGCAAAAAGACAGCTAAATCCAACATAAATACAAGAAAAGGAACATTAGTGGACTGCCCGAACCCTCAACGGCACCTTCCAAAGCAAAATAGAGAAAACAGAAGACTGAACACGCCCCGTGCTCAGCCAGCACGGGGCCGTGCCCAAGAAGCAGCAGAAAAGACAAACCTATAGAAGCTTCTATTGCCCATCACGGGGCCGTGCTCAGCGGACACGGGGGCGTGTCGAAAGTACAGCAGGCGCATTTATTGTAATTGCGAATTACAATTAATGAGGAGAGAGAGTGTCAGACGGACACGGGGCCGTGCCCAGCGGACACGGGGCCGTGTCCAGCTCTCTGTTCAGCCTATAAATAGGAGTGCTTGGATTCATTTCATCTCATCCCTTGGCACACCACCTCTCTCACACTTCATCCACCACCCACCACCATCACAACACCATCATCCACCACCATCATCCATTGTCCATCGTAGAGTGTGTGAGTCGTCTCGGGATCCAAGATTGATCGTAAGAGTTCTTGACAATCAAGGCCATGTTTGCCTAAGTCTCTTACATCACTTGGTGAAGACAAAGTGTCTAGTATAATACTTTTTATTTCTAATCTTTTGCACTTTTTATTTGGTTTTGTATTAATGACTTTAATAACTAGTTACTTATGTTGAAGGTGATCTTTCCTTATCGTTTGTCCGTGGTGTCTTGGCATTATTTTACTGTCTATATAAAATAAAGGATTTTCACCATTCATATCTCCACGGTCTATATGGAGATATGTTGGCTACCTGGTAGGGGGTTAAGGGAACGGTTTGGTAAAGGTCTTGCCATTGTTCAGCGTTTAGAGGTCCTGCAATGGACCTGGGTCAAATTTAGTAGGACCTCCTTCAATACTTCACGGTATTGGATGGCGGGGGTCCAAACTCTTTGATCCCCTCATAAGTTAACTACTATTAATATTATAACCCGGCTATTTAGGACTGTATCCCTGCTGACTCAGACTACTTAGCCGAGGGTAACGTCACCGCCAAAAGCGGGGCCTACCACAATACTGCATTAATAACTTAATTCATTATCTTCCAATAATCCACCCTTTTAGGATTGTATCCTTGCTGACTCAAACTACTGGGGTGAGGGTAACGTCGCCTTCAAAAGAGGGGCCTACTACAATAACTAAGATAATCTCTTAATTATGTGCAAAAGTGCGGAAATAATCAAAGGTTATACTAGATACGAGTCGGAACCAAGTGATTCATCTTGTCTATCTGTTTTTATTTTATTTTTATTTTCAGCATTTTAGTTAGTTTTATTTTTCTTAGTTTAAAACATTTTTCTAAACTTTTATTTTGGTTAGACGTTGAGGATAAACCGGTACTAAAAGCTCTTGTATCCTTGGACGACCTCGGTATCTTACCAACGCTATACTACACTCAACGATGGGTGCACTTACCCATATGTGTGTTTAGTGTTAGTGAAATATCGTGTTTTATAAATTTAAAACTTGGCTAAAATAAGTGTTAAAAAGGGCTTAAAATATACACCTAATATATACGACACTTAAACGCGCATCACTAATATAACAAGATCATCACTAATGTAGATTACTACACTAAAAATACAACATAATCATTATAAATCATAAGTTAAACAACCTATTTCAACCAAAATCAACATGATCATACAACTTATTCAATACTAATACACATAATAATCACATAATACTTCATATTTAGTAAGTTGTAAGTTGTGATTAGGGTTTTAAGTTAAATTTTTCTTGATTTTCAAGATGATCAACAAGTACTTTCATAATCTATACTTAATAACAAGCATAGAAAATGGTAAATGAGAGCTTACAACTTTGCACAAGCTTAAAATGAAGATTAGGAAGAGATTAGGCTCCAAACAAAGCTCTAATGATGCTCCATGCCTTAATGATGCTTAGGTGATCTTGTAAGGGCTTGTTTAGGGTGAAAATATGGTGATTTATGAATGAAAGTGGTGTTGTTTCTTGGTGTGGTTTGAGCCAAGGATATAGAGAAGAAAGAAGGGGTTTTTGGTTAAAATTTTGGTGATAGGAAATATGATGGAAAGATATGATAGGTTTTGTTAATAATTTTGAAGATCTTTCAAAGTCTACACATAAAATCTTGCAACCATACTCTAAAATGTTGTAGGTTGGTCTTGGTGGGGTCCCCCATGTTGACCGAAATAGGGGGGGTATAGATTATATATATATATAATAGAAGTTCCATAATATAAGTTGTAAAGTTTGTAAATTATTTAGGGGTTTAAAGGTTAAAGGTAGTTCTTGCACCGTTAGCGTTACGGCAATATTTTTGACGCCAAAATGTGGCTCTCATTAGTTCGCTAGGTTGTTAGTTTAGGTGTTTGGGTGGCAAAAATACCACTTACTAGTTCGTCGGTGCGAAAACAGTGAAGTTGTGATCATTGCGACGTAGTACCGGAAACTTGTGATTCGGATATCCCATTGATATCCACAAGCTTATATAGGGTGTATTATATTAGTTTCAAGTCCTACGGACACTAAAATGTTGGATTCTAGTGTCGCGAAGATTTTATTTTGGGTTATAATTTAGCGCGGAACGGACCAAGTGTAGTTATGGGCGTTTACCGGAAAGTTAAGGTGTTTTAGTGTTTAGTGTCCCAAATTAGGGATTTTTATTTTTATTTCATCTATAAAGTGCGTTCATGCCCTTCGTCGCTCGTTCCGACAGTTTTCAGAACTTGCTGGCATGAATAGTGTGTTCAGGTGTATAGTGTTTTCAGCATTTTGCCAACATATTAGGACATAGTTTGCAGTTTTCTCGCGACATGGCGATTGTATTAATATGGTTTAACATATTTACCCATGTCCTATGATTGCTAGACTTTTCACGACCTAATCATACAATAATTAAATCTTAATGAGCCAAATTAAATGTTTAATCAAGCGTTTAAGTTGTACGGAATTGCCATTATTTTTGCCGGTTGTCACAGAGTCTTAGCTCACTAACTTCACTTTGCTACTTGATTTCTTCTACTTTTTTCTACTATTCTTCAAATCTTTACAACTTGGGTATCCTCTAGGCTAATTTCACAGACTTGCCTTGGCAGTCTAATGGTGAAATTCCACACATTGAAGTCCAAGATAAAGATTGAAGTTCTGTTTTCATTCAGACTTTTATAACATACTTTTTCAGTTCTGAGACTTGGCGAAATCTTGAACCCGCCGAGCTCACAGCTAAGTCTATAGCTGTGGGTTAGTGTTGAGGTTGATTTCGGCCAAGAAACGAGTCTGTTCAAACAAAACAAAACCCCCTCATACAATAGAACCCATTCGCACGATTGAGCCATCCACTCGCGCGACTGAGCTTCTTCGCGACTTTCTGTTGATTCTGTTCCTGCATACCCTAAGTGTTGAATGTTATCTCAGATTCCCATCTAATATGGATGAATCTGTGTTTAACAAAAGTGTGAACCATGGAAGCCTTGGCTTTCTAATCTAGTTCTACTGTCTCACTTGGACTTGCAAACGAACACCCAAACAGTCTCTTAGACTTAGAATAAGTTAACCCCGCCTCGCTTCCAACACTTGCCATGTTGGGAATTACACGCCCGGGTTGTCCTTATTCGGTTGTTTGGTATATGTATATGTATATTTATTTATTTTCTGTTATATTCGTGACCAACTGGGTTTGTTAACGATGTTAATAAACTTTGTGCTTTGGTGAAACATATAATGAGGTGTTATACCTCCATACATGACTTCTATGAACTTCGTGATTATACTGGACTGTTATTATAGACTATATAATATAATATAATATCTAAAACATAACCGAAATCAGAACGCTAGCCGATTAATGGTTAAAGTGTCTCGAACAGGGCCCTTCGCATGAACAAGTCTCTTCGCACGGCTGAGATTTTCCCACTCGCACGAACTAACTCTGTTCGCACGAATGGAACTTCCATTCGCACGAACAGTGTTGTGCTTCGGTTATCCGTTTATCTTAGTTCTAAGTTCTTCGTTGTTGATTCTAATGGGCAAACCAGGACCCATGAAATCACAGTATCTTAGTGTTATAACGAGTGCCTAGACGGGATATACTTTCGTGTTTGTATATATACTTTTTATACTTTAATACCAATCCAAATTCCCCGTTCAACTCCAAATGACTCACACCTTCGCTTACCCCATGTAGGGTAACCTCGGTGTTCCAACGCTCTCAACCTTCGACTCGTGGATCTAACAAAGGAAGCCTGCAGAACCGTGAGTATACACGACACCCTTTTTACGTTTTAGACCTTTTGGTGCAACATGATTACATTATAAAAACTTACACAATCACACATACTTTATGCAATCACAAACAAACAATCCAATCATGCATGCTTAATACATTATACTTGATTCGTACGTGCTGGAACATTCTTATGTGGTATATTTGTCATTAACTTCGTATAAGCCTCCCTTAACATGTATAGCGCTATAGGAGTAACGCACCACCTGTATTCTTGAGGTCATGTTAAGTTAAAACAGAACGGTCCTATCGTTGCTATGATAGGATTACGCTAGCGGTAATCTTTGGGTTGACATTTATAGTTGCATGCCAGTCTTACGTTAATCTTAGATAACAAGTTTTACCATGTGGATTTGTTTAAACGATTTATACTTATTCTATTTATCAAACTTGTATACTCGCCAATACTTGTTGTATTGAACTATACTTTGAACATGTTGTAGGATGATGACGATGATGATTATGGATCTAGTAGAAATGACTAGAAACACACTTAGCAATCTAGATTATGTTGTAGTATTTCTTTCACGTAATTTTGTTGTATTGTTTCTTGAACTTGTTGTATTTTCTGATTTCCATGTTGTACTTAACAAATTGTTCAATGAAATGAAATTCTATTTTGATTAAATATTGTCGCAAATAGTGTTATGAAGTCTCGAGCAATCTCGTCCTCGTCCCGCCCGATGTTTCCGTCATCGGTTGGGGTGTGACATTACATGTGTTAGAACTTGAGGGGCCTGGTTTGTCATGCTTTAAAGATGAAATAAAAGAAGAAAAAAGGGTGGGGAACCGGCAGGACTCGAACCCGGGTACTCACGGCCAACAAACACCATACAAACCAGTTGAGCTACGACGCTCCTGGTGACTAAGCTCGGTTCGCATTATTCTTAAACACAACCTGCTGCATTTCCTCTTCACCCAAAAACGCGACCCAGCCCCACTGATACCCAACCCGGTGATAAACGACACCAAACACTATGCTATACATTATGTTCGATTGCAAACGACATAGGGGAAGTGGAACAATGGAGTATATGTCATTTGATCGATGTGTTTCATGCCTTAATTGTTCCAATTAAACACCAATTAACATCATTAAAGAGCACCATGAACACCGAATCATTTTCATCGAATTTGTTAACCTTGAGCCTCGAAACTTATACCAATCGACTCCTCAAACAATTTCACACCTTTCCCACTCCCAAATTCCATTAACAACCTCACAAACTCTCGGTTTCAAGTGAAGAACAAGACAGTGCTCATAACTTCTTCATGCGACATCTCCTTCAATCCGAGGCTAAATTAGGTAATTCTTGAGTCCATTGTGGTTAAATTTTTATGCTCTACAAATCCCTACTATTGATTTTTGTGATAGAAAGACAAATGAATTCGAATTAGATTATTGTTGAAATTAGGGTTCTTAGTTCTTAGATTTTGGGTCTTTTGATCTTAGACTTGTGTTTTGGTGAAATTGAATATGATTCTGTTATATATCATGTTAGATTAACTTGTATAATTTTTAAGAAATTTTGGATATCATATGGATTTATTATGAATTTCACATGTTTATATCATTTAGAAAATCAAATAAAATACAAATTTATCAAAATAAAATCATATAAATATTGTTTCTGATATTTACAGAATATATACATGTCATGGAATTTTTAAATTTTTTTTTATGATATTTGGTGATTTATTTTGTAATAAGAAGATTTAATCAAATTATAAAACAAATAAATTCCATTACAAATTTATTTATTTTAAATAAAAATCCAAGATAACTATAAATTCTTGATGTATAAATTTAATGGATGAATTTTACTTATATGTCCAACATTTTAAGCATTTACAAAATATGTACATATAACATAATTAATTTTGTGTTATTATCTTAATTCGCATATATCGAGCCGGGGGTCTAACTGAAAGCAACATCTCTACTCCTAAAGGGTAGAAGTAAGGTTGTCTACATCATACCCTACTCAAACCCTACCTTAGCTTTGCTAGTGGTGGAATTTACCGAGTATGATGATGAGGACTTAATTCGCGTATATATTTCTACAAATATAAATTTATTAACAAATTAATTAGACTTAGTTTAAATAAAAATATATAAATAACAACATAAATATTCTTATGATATTATTACGAATAAGTCATTTTAATTACAAATACCAAATTAGTGTTTATGATGGAAATTAATTTTATGTATTTTAGTTTATACAAAACCCCAAATTTTAGTATTGATTTTATAAGTTTTGTTATATTGTTGGGTTTGTTCGGCATTTTTGTTATTTTATATTTTTAGGGTAAGTTTTGACTTTTGGAGTTTTTCCTCAAATTCGTGCGCTTTATTCAAGGATCACTATACGCAAAACTATGAGTGGATCTTTTCCCTTTTAACATTAAACTTTTGGGGTGTATCATTGTGTCATAAAATCACATATTCATTACTTTTACTCAAATATATAGCATGAAAGTTCATGGTGTGGTATGTGTTATGTGATTTATTTGTTTGTTTCATTTATGTGCAATGATTACACAATTCATAAGTGCCTCATTATTCTTAGGCACTTAGCATGGTTGAGCTTTCCTCATGACATGGAATGTTGGTATCGCCTCATTATTCTTAGGCTGACCTTTCCTCATGACTTGGGATGTTGGTATCGCCATCATTTGCTTTCCTCATGACTATGGGATGTGGGTATCGCCTTATTATTCTTAGGCTGATCCTTTCCTCATGACAGATGATCATAGGTTATGTTATTATTGTTGATTGTTTATCGCGTGTGTTGCTTATTGATTGTGGTGATTGTCTTTTGTTCATGGTTGTCTTATCAACACATGACTTTGCATGTTAACATTTTCTATTAAAAATAAATAAATTATCTTATTTAAACATAGATTTACTCACCAACATTTTTTGACCCAAAATTACTATTACGCATCATGAAATCAGGTGTGATAAGATGAGCATGACGACACATAGGAGTTGCCTTAGTTAAATAAACTGGATTTATTTTTATGATCTATGAAATTGAATAATGTATGGAATATTTGAAAGTTATGTGACATATGCATTTAATTTTGACATGATTAAATATTTAAACTTATAATAGTTGCCATAAGCTTTGGACAATCATCTCGTTCCGATTGATAAGTCGGAGTGTTACATTAAGTGAGTACTATAAACCACGAATTCTAGAGAGAGAGAGAGAGAGAGAATGAATTTTAGTTGGTGATCATGTGGTTATTCATTAACCTTAAACCCTCTCTAATAATATTTATTTATACACCTAGGAGGACACTCTATGTTTGTCTAGTAAAGGTAATTACGTTTGCTAAGGAATTACCAGTTAACTAATATAAGGGTAATAAAGTCAATGATCATTTATTAGACACATGATAATAATGGTCATTTAATATCTATCTATCTATCTATCTATCTATATATACACATTTTTTTTTGAACGGCGGAAATTCTATGATTATAGAACGCGGGCCAGCAAGCTGTAAAACCCAAAGTACAAAGTCCAAACACAAAACAGAACTAATAACTAAACAAAAGCAAAACAAAACAACAAACTCAAATTATGATATCTCTTATGTTAAAATCCTTCCATCTCTCCCAAACTAAATTCTTCAATCTAGCTCTTTCTTTTATCCACAAGTACGAAAGCTCCTTTATGCCCCCGATCGAATCTGTAGTAGAACCATCCTTCTCATTAAACTCCACATCGTTCCTAGACCTCCAAATTTGCCATAAGGTTGTCATAAATATAGCTTTGATCAAATTCTTCCAATCCTTCGAGCCACTGTACTTATCTATTTTGTCCAGTAAATCCTCACATGAATCACTAATGAGATGTACCGGAAGTTTTAACCAAACCAACACATTCCACCAAATTGCCTGAGAATACAAGCAACTGATTAAAAGGTGATTTACCGACTCCTCTTCGGTATTACATCTAGAACAGTCCAGATTTTCCAATTGTACTCCCCTTTTTGCCAGTTCGACTTTGACTGCAATACGTCTTTTTGTTGCTCTCCAAGTAAAAAGGTTAACTTTGGCCGGCACCCACTTATTCCAGTGTTTCCATGGTACATCATTATCATCCAGGGAACTTTTTGTGATCTCATCTCTAAGGGTAGCGACTGAGATGTTGTCATTCGGTCTCGGCTTCCATTTCCAAACGTCATCCTTGTCTGAAATCTTCTGCTCCTTTAAAAGGCTGGCCAACTCGTCGTATTGCCGCTGCTCCTGAGTGTTCCTTGGTTTACGGATCCAACCCCAACCCCAATTGTTTATACCCCCCTCCGATTTTACACATTGGTACACTGTTGCTTCCTTATCTTTTGCCAAAGTATAAACCGCAGGAAAACGAGTCTTCAAGGACTGGTCTCCTGACCATGCATCTAACCAAAACCTCGACTTCTTTCCATTGCCTAGATCAACTGCCAGATTTTTATTCAGTGATAAATTGTGTGCCGTGAATTCCTTCTCGATGCTACATATGTCTTTCCAAGTGCCACTGAGCTTATGTTTAGTAGGGATAATTGAAACAGAGTTCCGCTTCCAATGAATACTATCCACTACCCTAACCCATAAGGCACTCGGGTTTTCTTTGTATTTCCACCACCATTTTGCTAGAAGTGCTAGGTTAGCACTACGAATGTCTCTGATGCCCAACCCCCCATATCTTTTTGCTTTTACCAATTTTTCCCAAGCCATCCACCTCATTTTATTCTTCCCATTCTTATACCCCCAAACAAAGTCTCTTCTGATTGCTTCAAGATCCGTAATCACTTTTTTTGGTGCTAGAAAGATTGAAAAAAAATAGTTTGGTAAGGCCCCTAAAACCGCTTTTGCTAGAACGATTCTCCCTGCCATAGATAAAGATCTAGCCTTCCAAGACGAAAGTTTAGAGCTAAACTTATCGACTATAGGTTTCCAATTCTTTATTCTTTTCATATTGGCACCGATTGGAATCCCCAAAAAATTAAAAGGAGTCTTCCCAGCCTTACAATTAAGACCTTTTGCCATACATTCTACTTTTTCCTCTTGTATACCAACCCCGAATAAGCTACACTTCCCTAGATTAACCTTTAAGCCCGAGCACAAATAAAAGCATCTTAATATTCTATTTAGGTTTTTGATATTTACTTCTGACCATTCTCCTAAAAAAATGGCATCATCCGCATAACATAAATGAGAAATCGACGGCCCATCCCTCGGTAATGTCACACCTTTAAACAAACCGCTCTTTATGGCCCTCTTCATAATTACATCTAAGGCCTCCAAAGCAAGGATAAAGAGGAAAGGTGATAACGGATCTCCTTGTCTCAACCCTCGAGATAGACTAAATTCCTTGGTGGGCGACCCATTGACTAAAACCGAAGCTCTACCAGACTTTAAACCCGCCCCTATCCATTTTCTCCATAACAACGGAAAGTTCATGGCTTTAAGATTTGATAAAATAAACTTCCAATTTATCGAATCGTAAGCCTTTTCAAAATCGACTTTGAAAATAAAAATTTGCCTTTTATGACTTTTAGCCCAAGCCAAAACTTCATTCACTATTAGAGGTCCTTCTAAGATTGTTCTACCTTCTATAAATCCGGTTTGAACGTTACTTATCAAATCTGGAATGATCGGTTTAACCCTTCTCGCAAGTAGCTTTGCGATAATTTTGTACATCATCCCAATTAATGAAATAGGTCTAAAGTGCTTAACCATAGACGGATCACGTACCTTTGGAATCAAGGCGATGAAACACATGGTTGTAGAAATCGCTAGTCGCTAGTCGGTCGGTGAGGTGGGGACTAGCGATTAATCGGGATTAACCGGGGATTAATCGGATATAATCAGGATTAATTGTAATTAATCGAAAATTAATCGAGATTAATCGGTGATTAATCGAGGATTAATCGGTGCCTAGTCGGGATTTTTACAACCATGTATATACATATATATGTATTATTACATAGGGGAATGTTCATTTGAGAAGAAAATTTTATTGAGAAGAAAAAGAATAAAATGGTATAATTGTAAAACATTAAATAGTTTTTTTTTTCTCATCTCATTTATCATTATGTTTGACTAATTAATTAGTCATTAAGACTATAATCCTCCACACTAAATATTTTTGCCTACACACATCAAAAGTTATCCTACACATTTCGAAATTTATCCTACACATATTGAAATTTATCCTACACAACTCGTAATTTATTCTACACGCCTCGTATTTATCCTAAACTTTAAATGATTTTTTTTATTTTTTGTGAAAAATATATATCTTAAAAATAAGTTACAAATTTAATATAGTTAGTTATTAAAGATGAAACTACCAATTAATGATGTATGTAAGTTTACTAATATACCCTTATAGTTACATTAGGTACAAATATTAAATGAAGTCTAATGAAGCATTCCTATTGGTTGAAATTTCTTCTTTTTTCTTCTTACAAAGAATTTCTTCTCATTTGAACCCTCCACTTATTACATAAATAAGTTATGAACAAATAACTACCAAAGTGCTTGTTGCCTAACGGAATACAAATGTGATAAAATGTGTTCTCTCAAATGGTTGCGGGTTATAGTCTCATACTAAACAAATGTATAAATTTGGAAATATGTTTTAGAGAGTACATAAAGTAGCTAGTCAAAATAAATAAATAATTCGATTTTTATTCTTGTTTAATTTGTTTTATTTAGAGGTTGCAATTTCCAATATGACATGAGAATAATCATGCATTTGGTGGTTCGATTTAACTAGTTTAACTCAGTTAATTAAAAACGTTGACCTGCTATTCCGTTTTATACTCATTTAACCCATTTTTTTTTACAAATCACCAATCTGATTACACGTTTACAACTTGATTATTAATCATCAACATGGTTGATGCATTTATATAAACGAGTTAAAACAATCGAGTTCAAGTTATATAATTTTAAAAGTATGCGAATAACGAAAAATGTTTTTGACACGAATGAATATATGAGCCGTGTTCGAGTTGAATAATTAGACCCATCAACCAAAACCCACCAACCCAACACAGTTTACTCCCTTAGTTTTTCTAAAAAAAGATTTCTTAAAACTTAACGGAACTATTTTTATAAATAAACCAAATTGCTTTTGTGCATGAAAAAAATTAAATACTAATGTTTTACAGTTGGTAAAGTGTAAATATAGTCAAGTATACTGTTAGGTTCAGAGTTTTATGCCTATCTTTATTGTATTAATTTATGTATTAATTTGGTTTAGATTAGGTTTTGGGCTTGGGCTAGGCCATGTGGGCCAATAGGGTAGAGGCTCCTATAAATAGTCTTATCTAGGTTATTGTAGTAGAGCTTTCCTATTCTTGTAATCATGTAGCCCCAATAGAGAACCTTGTACCCGACAATCCTAGTGATTGTGTGCAAGGTTCTCGAAGATCGTACCAGACAGTCATTGAGATTGTGTGCGATCTAAGCAGCGGCACTAAGTTATTCAATGAAATATTTCTTTTTGTTCGCTCGATTTGATCTTACATTCCGGGTTCGATTGAACCGTCGAGTGATACCACTTGTTAGTCCCAAAAAACCCGTGACATCACTCGACGGTTCAATCGAACGCGGAATGTAAGATCAAACCGAGCGAACAAAAAGAAATATTTCATTGAATAACTTAGTGCCGCTGCTTAGATCGCACACAGTCTCAAGGACTGTCTGGTACGATCTTCGAGAACCTTGCACACATCTATATATACAAATATATGTATTATTACACAAATAAGTTATGAACAAATAACTACCAAAGTGCTTGTTGCCTAACGGAATACAAATGTGATAAAATGTGTTCTCTCAAATGGTTGCGGGTTATAGTCTCATACTAAACAAATGTATAAATTTGGAAATATGTTTTAGAGAGTACATAAAGTAGCTAGTCAAAATAAATAAATAATTCGATTTTTATTCTTGTTTAATTTGTTTTATTTAGAGGTTGCAATTTCCAATATGACATGAGAATAATCATGCATTTGGTGGTTCGATTTAACTTGTTTAACTCAGTTAATTAAAAACGTTGACCTGCTATTCCGTTTTATACTCATTTAACCCATTTTTTTTACAAATCACCAATCAGATTACACGTTTACAACTTGATTATTAATCATCAACATGGTTGATGCATTTATGTAAACGAGTTAAAACAATCGAGTTCAAGTTATATAGTTTTAAAAGTATGCGAATAACGAAAAATGTTTTTGACACGAATGAATATATGAGCCGTGTTCGAGTTGAATAATTAGACCCATCAACCAAAACCCACCAACCCAACACATTTTACTCCCTTAGTTTTTCTAAAAAAAGATTTCTTAAAATTAACGGAACTATTTTAATAAATAAACCAAATTGGTTTTGTTCATGAAAAAAATTAAATACTAATGTTTTACAGTTGGTAAAGTGTAAATATAGTCAAGTATACTGTTAGGTCCAGAGTTTTATGCTTATCTTTATTGTATTAATTTATGTATTAATTTGGTTTTGATTAGGTTTTGGGCTTGGGCTAGGCCATGTGGGCCAATAGGGTAGAGGCTCCTATAAATAGTCTTATCTAGGTTATTGTAGTAGAGCTTTCCTATTCTTGTAATCATGTAGCCCCAATAGAGAACCTTGTACCCGACAATCCTAGTGATTGTGTGCAAGGTTCTCGAAGATCGTACCAGACAGTCATTGAGACTGTGTGCGATCTAAGCAGCGGCACTAAGTTATTCAATGAAATATTTCTTTTTGTTCGCTCGGTTTGATCTTACATTCCGCGTTCGATTGAACCGTCGAGTGATACCACTTGTTAGTCCCAAAAAACCCGTGACATCACTCGACGGTTCAATCGAACGCGGAATGTAAGATCAAACCGAGCGAACAAAAAGAAACATTTCATTGAATAACTTAGTGCCGCTGCTTAGATCGCACACAGTCTCAAGGACTGTCTGGTACGATCTTCGAGAACCTTGCACACAATCACTAGGATTGTCGGGTACAAGGTTCTCTATTGGGTAGGGCTGTTCACGAGCCGAGCCGAACCGAGCGGACCTTTGCTCGTGCTTGGCTCATTTACAAACCGAACCGAGCGGAGCAGCTCATTTAGAACCGAGCCTCAAATCAAGCGAGCATTTTTCGAGCGGTAAAAATTTCGAGCGAGCGTCGAGCGAAGTTCGAGCGATTTGGACAACCGTGTCGCCCGATTTAAATTTTCTGAGAGTCATAGTGACAATGTTGGGTAGCAAGTTTTTATGTCTTTAAAAACATTTCATGGCATAATATTTTTCTTATGAATAACAATGTTGTGGCCATGGTTGTAAAAATCCCGACTAGGCACCGATTAATCCTCGATTAATCACCGATTAATCTCCGGTTAATCCCGATTAATCGCTAGTCCCCACCTCACCGACCGACTAGCGATTTCTACAACCATGGTTGTGGCCGACGAGGTGATGATTATATTACACGAACAATTACGTTGAGAGCAGGAGACGATCGACTTTGGGTAACGACATAAAACATTGAGGGATAAGCAGACTATCGTTTAACGGTTTATGGTTTAACTTTTAGATATGATATTAATTTTTTTTATCGGTGTGGTTGGGCTAGTACGTATAGATATAGTTGTAAATTTGTATATAGTGGACCAAAATCTAATAGAGTGGTACATATTAAACTCTAAATTTAATTTATATTTAAGTATATATGTATGTGTAATGTGTGTATATATTTAGGTGTGTGTATATATATGTATAATTTATATTTGTGTGTATACATATATGTGTGTGTATATACATGTTTATTATATATGTAAGCGTATATGTATATATACTAAATAAAAAAAAATAATTCGAGCCGAACCGAGCCGAGTGGACCTTTGCTCATGCTTGGCTCGTTTACAAACCGAACCGAGCAGAGCGGCTCGTTTACAACCGAGCGTCAAATCGAACGAGCATTTTCCGAGCAATTTCCGAACGAGCGTCGAGCGAGCGGCGAGCAATTTGAACAGCCCTACTATTGGGGCTACATGATTACAAGAATAGGAAAGCTCTACTACAATAACCTAGATAAGACTATTTATAGGAGCCTCTACCCTATTGGCCCACATGGCCTAGCCCAAGCCCAAAACCTAATCTAAACCCAATTAATACATAAATTAATACAATAAAGATAGGCGTAAAACTCTGGACCTAACATATACAAAATACAATAAACGCGAGTCTAATTAACAAAGTTATGGTTAATATAAGACCGTTTAACAAATAAAAATATCTTAGTAATTCTAGAATTTCTTCTACCGTTGTTCCATCACCCAAGACGAACACGAGCTACTTCTGTGATTTATCTTATGACCCCCTACGGTTTTCCGGTAAATGCTTAAGTGGAATTTGCAAATCCATGCATTAAAGCCTAGTAGTCTGTTTATGTATACATTTTCGTTATTTTCGATCCGTCTGTGGATCTTTTGAATACTTCCCGTCTGTAAATTATTTTTTGAACATTTTGAAATTATAATTTGTAATAATATTTTAATTCCCAAGACTTCCGCTGTGTTATTTGTGTATCTATACAAATCTCGTCACGTACCCCAATTCCGGGCCCACCGAGAATACATGATGTGACAACCAAACAAATAAAGAATTATAAAACTAGCAAGCTTCATAATTTGTTCTAAATCAATAATCATTTAAACCCTTACACACACCACAATATCTTTGTGGTTCGACATCCTGACTGTCGTTAACTATTTGTTTGAGGTAATTAGGAATTATAAATTTTACCTTTACCGTACCGTGACAATCCGATCACCTAACCCTCCTTCCTCCTTGCTTCTTAGCACCTTCTCCCATGCCACTGAACATGTTTTTTTTTATCAGTCGTACTACCCCCCACAGAAATCTTCACGTTTTGGCTTCTATGCCCCAATGATCTTTGTCGAAGCTTTAAGTAGACTTATCATTTAAATTCAATGCCTTTTCATTTTTATTTTAATATTTTTCTCAACCAGATGATGATATGCGACTCACTCACAACTATTTGTTTTCCTCTTATAGATTTTACGCTTTATAAAATTTTGAACATACAGTTGTGACATGCTTATTTTTATTTACCTTTAGGTGTAAATAATTTTCAAAACGAATTATGCGTGATAATGTACATGTCACCAAAGCTAAAAAAAAAAAAAACATACGGGTGGTTAAAGTTGTTCGAATGTATTTTTTCCCTCCTATAATATGATGTTCTACAAAAAAATCATGGGATGAATATTAATGTTAAACTTATCGGAATTGAGTGTTACAAATTTTAAAAATTTCACCGTAGTTGTGTGCTCACTAGTTAATTAGAAAAGTTTGTAATAAAGATTAAAAATTGTCATTATTTTGTTATCGTCCACAAAAAGGAAAGGCAAAAAAGATTAATGCACAGTCATGTAGATGTGGAATCTAGTCACTCTTGCAGAAAGTCGCTTCAACGCTGCGTAGGGATACAGACTTTATATTATCTTTGCTCGATTAAATATGAAGAGAAATAAAACAGTTTGCTGTTATGTTTCCTCGGTTGAACCGCTGATGTATGCAAATGATTTTTAAATTTTAACAACTAATAAAACCCGCGCGTGTTGAGGTGTGTAAATCGCAATATCGAATGAATTAGTCTAAATGTTATATGATGCATTAACTATATGAAAGCACGTGTTTCGACGTATATAACCATTGTGATTGGATCAAAACATAAAGTAAATCAAATTTATGCCGTACAACCGTAACATATTATATGTGACCCGAGTCATACATAAAAAACGTAACGGGTATAATGGAAAAGGTGACACGTATAATCAAAATAGATTAATTAGAGCTTTTAAAAAAGGGGAAAAAGAAAAACCACAATTTAACTCCACTCGGATCAAAGCAAAATTTATAAAACATTCATAAAATAATCACGAAAACATATTATATTTGACCTAACTTGTTTCCCAAAAAGGTTTATGTCGAAACATACACCAACTCGAATTTAATTTATACCTAAACGTACATAAAAATATTCACCTAAAAATGTTTTTTTTTTGAAAGAAAACGTATTATATTTAACCTCACTCGTTTACAGAAACAATTTAGGTCGAAATGTAGAGCAAGTCAAATTTATACAGACACGTACATAAAAAATATGCACGTAAAAAATTAGTCTTTCTTAAGCAAAGGAGGTATAGCGGTTAACTCGAAACAAATTATTAGTAAAAAAAAAACCTAATAGGCTAAATACGTTCGTAAAATCATACCAAGTAGCATTAATGTCACACCACTGTCAGCGACCACCAACTTCAGAAGAGCTCGTACAAATAAAATAAATAAAGAAGTAAAAAATAACACCAAATGAAAAACAGACGTAAAATCGTTGAATACACGCACGCCCGTTGCGACGTGTTAATGCGAATAAATTAGACATAAACGTAGAAAAAAATAAATTAGTCGATTTAGGACCCGCACTTTGCGACAAACTTGTCAGACGGAGAAAAATAGACGCGTTGCGACTGAGCTGTTAAGTGGGAAAACACTGATGAAAAAACGTTGAACCCCACATGCACGTTGCGGCGTGTTGACTCACAAAATTTAGAACGAAACGTAAAACGAAAAACGTGCGAAAGATGAAAAGTATGGGGTTAAAAAGTGTAAGAATTAGGTTCGCTTTTTATAAAATATAATTACAAAATATATAATAAAGAAACTCTCGTTCTTTGTAGAAAATATCATAGTACAATACCGGTTGCAATAACTAAATAAAAAGAATATAAAATGAAATTTTATATACCAATCTTGATTCAAGCCGCATCTTTCGTGGGTCCTTCATGCGCATTTGATAGCATCATAGACTCGAGTATTCATCATCTTGAGTCTTGAAAAATACTCCTTGACTGCAACAAGAGCACACTAAAACGTTGATTATTTTGGTTGAGGCACGTGTTCAAAACGCTTCCCTTAAAACAGATTTCGCGCCTCTACTAAAGATGACGCGTCTATTTCCCAAGGTACAACAGACGAAGCAGTATGTACTGCCGGAAATAGCCACGCGCCCGAGGTTACACCGGAAAAATTATAGTGTTAGAACTTGTGGAAACTAAAGATATGAAGATGATGAGATCGAATAGAGAAAACATATCTCTCTAAGTACCAAACACATGGGTATTCAAATATTTCTTCTTTTCAATAACTCTCCATATATTCATGTATTTTTCTAATAACTTCTCTTGTATTTTTCTCATGATTCCAATGAGACACATAGCCTCCCATTTTTACAAGAGTTGTGGATAGTGAAGAGTTTCTCTTAATTGATGATTTTATTAGAGACATAAAACTTTAATAAAAGTTTCACTTAATTAGTGATTTAATTAGAGATATAAAAACTCTAATAAGAGCTAATCAAGTGACATAAAAACTCTACTCAAGAGTTGTCACCATGAAGAGTCCCATTAATTATTACTAAATTAATTTCCATTCACATTATTCTAAATTTCCAACAATCCCCCACATGAATGGAGATCGTTCAAAACACATAAAATTTCCAATGGAACCTCGACAGTTGAGTTTTGCATACGATAGGTAGGTGTTACCCTTTGAACATTCGCTCATGAAATGCAATTAGCCCACTAGCTCTGAGTAGACATCGATGTCTTAGAACTCGTCTGTCGTTTGTGTAGATGACAATACACTTCACACAATACTCTCCTTAGCCAGGTCATCTCCTCATAGTCGTGTCCAATAATGGTTGTGGAACACTTTCCTGGTTCTGCGAGAGCTCTAGGAATTGTGCCCTCAATTCCATTCGAAGCGACCTCACTTCTCTCTAACATAGGTGATTCTCCTTTGATCATTAAAAGCATTGTGGTTATCATGATTTATCCAAATCATTTAACACATATCATGCTTAGCCTCACTCTTTATCACTGAATATCATAGGAATAGACTAGGACATATTTAAACACCCTTTTATACTTTGGAGGTATGTATAACTGTATATACTAGCTTATGCATATCATTTATGCCCCCACAGTGATAACCCTTAGGCATATGAGTTAGTTGTCATATTGAACTTAGATCTTGGGATCTCCAGTCAACTAAGTTAGGTTTCCTTCACATACCCTTTTTCATGGGCTTTAGTCTTATTCCACAACTTGATCTCTGATCAACCCTCAGGTTGTTAGATCCATAACATTGTCTTTGACTTGGTCTAGTCACTACAAATGACTTTACTTATTTGAGATCAGTTGTCATGATGTGTTCTTAACTCGCAAGTTAATTTTTCCTATTGTCAACTTCTAATACTATAACCTCAGTGGCCATCTGAATCTGGTTATAATATATGTCTTTTTAAGATACATGTATCATTTAAGGTTGTTGGGATTGAATCCTATCAGAGGAACATATAATTAAAGCCAAAACTGGATCAGAGCAGTGGATCCAGAATAAGCAGATGTTATGTATACAAGTCTCTCCCCTTGAAAGTGGTTTCAACATCTGCTGACCTCCAAACTACTGATCTTTACTAACTGCTGACCTACAACTGCTGTCCAAGTCAAAGACTGATGGAAGACTAAAGCTCTGCTGATTCAATCTACTGCTATGGGTCAAGCTCTGCTGATCATGACAAGTACTGCTGGGTTCACATCAGTGGAAGGATGCAGCAGTAGTTTAGTTTATATTATGAAATGTAATGTACAACAGTAGTTAGCATAGCAGAGGTTGTATAGATCAGATGTTAGAGTTTGTTAGGAGGTTAGATGTCACTTTCATGGTGACGTCAGCTTAGATGCTTCAGTGGTTTGCTCGTGCCTATAAATAGAGCAGTGCTCTGTACTGTTCTATTAGCTCTTCACCATCTTCTTCCTGCACGAACAAATCACTGTGAGCTCAGGCTGAGGGGGAGTTTGTTGCATACTTGCAATTGTAATTGAATCTTGTAATAAATTCAAGCATTCGGTTCAATGTTAAACTTGTATGTTAAAAGCAATTCTCTCGTTTGATTGTGAAAAGTTTGCTTCCATTATAATTCCGCTGCACTACTCATTCATTGTTCATCTTAATTCAAACGTAAAACACAATCAAAACCAAACTCAGATCCTAACAATTGGTATCAGAGCTTGGACAGTCAAATTTGATTTAACAATCATTTTGACATAAATAGTTCAGCTCACAATCGTTGATACTGATAGTTTGTTCGTTTTGTTGAAAAACAGAGCAAGGTTTAATCACCATCAAAGTTGATTAATCAGTGCCTGTAAAACAACCAGGATGACGTCACAATCACAAGATGATAAGAATAACATTGGCTCTCTTTTCAAACCACCCATGCTTAAACGTAATGAATACAACATCTGGCAGAGAAGGATGAGTCACATCCTTGCTCAACAGAACACTAGATGTTGGAGGTCTGTTGTTTTTGGTCCCCATGTTCCTATGGTGCCAAGTGCTGAGGATGCAAAGAAGTTCGTACCTAAACCATCTGAAAACTATACTGAAACTGATTTTCAAAAGTTCGAACTCGATGCCAAAGCATTTAGCATCATAGCATCTGCATTACCCAATGAGATCTATGCTGGACTGTTACATTGTAACAGTGCCAAAGAGCTATGGGATGCACTGAAGGAACAGTTTGGGGGAACAGAAGAAGTTATTGAAAATGATAGGGATATTCTGAATCAGCAGTATGAAACATTTTGTCACATCAAGGGTGAATCATTGACTCAGCAGTTTGAGCGATTCAGTTGTCTCATTAGTGAACTAAGGCTTGTTAAAGTAACATTTCCAAATTCAACTCAAAATAGCAGGTTCCTTAGATCACTACCAGAAAAATGGGATACCATTGCATTTGTTACTAGAAACTCTGCTGAGTTCAAAGATCTGACCCTGACCCAACTTCATGGTAGACTCCTGACCTATGAAAGGGAGTTAAACCAGAAAAAGAAGTTGCAAGAGTCTGGCAAAGTTGCTGATGATTATTCCTTTGGCAGCACAACTCTTTTTGGTCAGGAAGAATCTGGTAGCAGTAGTAAGGATCAGGGTTATGATCACTTTATTGATATAAATGCTGGTGGAAATTTCAACAACCCTGATTCTCATTCTGCAAATTATGCTTTTACTGCAAATTGTGAAAACCAGATGTCAGATAACCTGTGCTTTGAACTCAATGATTTGCAACACTTTGATCCCACTGACTTAGAAGAGATGGACATTTTGCATCAATTGGATTTGCTTAGTGTAAGAACAAGCAAATTCTACAAAAGAACAGGGAGAAAATTCCCAGGGTTACATGGGAGTTTAAAAGTGGGGTTAGATAAGTCAAAAATTAAGTGCTATAAGTGCAATAGGCTAGGTCATTTTGCTAGGGAATGCAGGAGTCAAACCACTGGTCCAATAATCACTCATCCCAGCTCAAACCCTAGACCACAACATCAAAGCACTGTGCACTATACCCAATATACCCCTGCTGCCCATGTTAACACTGCTCACTATGCTGCAACCCCTCTGCCTGTGCATTATGTTCAAACCACTGTTCCACAAATTCAGTATGTTCAAACCCCTGTCCCTCAGGCACAAGTGCAACCTGTTGCACCTCAACCAGCTGCTCCAACAGTAACACAACCAGATCAGCAAAGCTTTTTCACTCAAGGCTTTATTGACTGGAGCAGTATGCCTGATGAGCTTAGTGATGAAAATTTTGCAATTAATGCTTTTAATGATCCTACTAATGATGAATTTTGTCTGATGGCATTAGAGTCTATACCAGAAGGGGTAGAAACTAAAGGTGAACATCTAAGTGCTGAAACAGTGGATGAAGTGACTGAAGCAGTGGTTACTGCTGTTGCTGGTGAACTACTGCTGGGAGAAAATTCAGAAACCCTGATTGAACCACTGTCTGACCCCTGGTCCGAAGAAGCAGGAGAAGAAAAGGAAGAGAAGAAAGCAGGTGAGAAAGAAGATAGAGCTGATGAAGAAGGTGATCATCAATGTGATTGTGCCATGATGGCTGCTGCTAAGGTATCACCTCAAGTTCTTGAAAAACTGTGTTCAGATAAATGCATTATTGCATTTGCTAACATCAAAGAGGTAAATGAAAACCTTAGGGATAAAGTCTTAACTGATGAAATCAAATTTGAAAAGTTATTAAAAGAACTTAGAAACAAATTGGCTGAATAAAGACAAAGAAATCAGCAGTCTCAAAGAAGAGCAAAGCATAACCAATACTCAACTCCAAACTATGGTAGAAAAATACCAAGTTTGCAAAAAGGAGTTGGAGTCCACCCAGATCACTTGTAAAAGATGGGTGGAATCTTGTAAAGGGTATGAGGTTATGCTTGAGAAACAGCTTGAAAGCAATGTTAAGTTTGGTGTAGGATATAGAAAATATGATGATCTTGTAAACATTGCTGGTAAACAAGCTGGTTCATCTGAAATTAAACCAACCAACAAGAATGGCCAAGAGGTTATAATAACCGACAAACTTGGTAACAAAATCACTTTGGAAAGACCTGTGGGGTCCTCAACTTTTGAGGAAATTGAGAAATACCAATTTAAACCCACATGGTCTGATGAGTGTGACATTCTTGAAAATTTCAAGCCTATGGACTTTACAACCACTGATGGTGTCACAGCTCCAAAAGCAAAGGTCATTCCTATCAAAGACATCCCAACAGTGGTTCAAAACTCTGTTGCTAAGGAGTCTGAGAAAAGGAAGAAAAAAGAAAAGATCAAAAACCTGTTTTGTGATTTTTGTGAAAAGATAAATCATCTAACAAAAGACTGTTTTCATCTAAAAGCATATGATCTAAACAAAACAAGTGTCATTGTCCCTGCTGAATGCTGCACCATCGGTGGTAAAACAAACCACAAAACTCAAGCATGTGTGTATCTCAAAAACTTTGATGTTAAAAAGAATGAGTACACTGCTAAAACATCCTTGAGTCCATCAACATCATCTGTCAAATTCACCAAGAATCAACCACTGTTTGTGCCAGTCCAAACAGCTGTTACAAAACAGCTGAATCAAACATCTGTCCAAATAGATGTTCAAGTGACTGATGCACCCCCTGCCAACCAATTCAGAAAAGGCAAGGGACAATCATCTTACCAAAGGATTCCACATGTTTATGAGACCTACAAAAGGCCCTCTAAACCAAGAGTGAACAGGCATCCTTTTGGATATCAACAGGTGATTGGTCAAAACCCACAACAGTGGTTAGAGAGAAATAGTCCTAAAACTGTCCAAACCCCTGACCTAACCACTGCCCATGCATCTGAACTCATCCCAGACACTGTTGAGACCCCATCCAAAGCCTTATTGGCTTTGGAGACCCTAATGAACTAATCCTTTTACTTCATGTGCAGAGAGCTTCTGCATGCTTAGATAGCCTTTGGTATCTAGATAGTGGAGGCTCCAGGCACATGACAGGATGTAAAGCCCTTCTCAAAGATTTCAAAATCCATGGAGGGGGTGATATATCATTTGGTAATAATAGTAAAGGGAAAGTTCTGGGGTCTGGTACAGTATAGTTTGGAAATGTAAAATTTGAAAATATCAATCTGATAGACAATCTAAAATTCAACCTCCTGAGTGTTTCACAAATGAGTGATAAGGGGTATGGGTCATTCTTCACAAAGGAGTGTTGTAGGATTGTTGGACCAGAAATGGTTGAAAAGATTGAAGCAATAATCAATTTTGGAAAAACCAAACTTGTTGCTCAAAGAAGTGGCAATGTATATGTGGTGGATATGTCAAAAGAGAGCCCCATAACTGATGCCTGTCTGTTCTCAGCTGCATCAAACAAAGAGACAGAACTATTGCACAAAAGATTGGGGCACACAAATCTCAAGACAATCACTGCCATTTCAAAACTGGGGTTAGTAAGAGGTTTACCTCAAAAACTGTTCACCTGTCCTGAGCATTGTGTTTCCTGCCTAAAAGGAAAACAACATAAAAGCTCCTATAAATCTATTGATGAGTCCAAAATAATCAAATGTTTGCAAATGCTTCATATGGATTTGTTTGGCCCAGTTAAAGTCATGAGTCTTAAGAAAAAGAGGTATTGCTTGGTTATTGTTGATGACTTTTCTAGGTTTACATGGACTTACTTTTTACACTCAAAAGATGAGACTGTAGGCATTCTGCAAGACTTTGTAAAACAGGTTGAAAAGCAGTTTGACCTTCTAGTGAAAATCTTCAGAAGTGACAATGGCACAGAGTTCAGGAACAAGGAGTTGGATGATTTCTGTGTGTCAAAAGGAATTGTGAGGCAATACAGCATTCCAAGAACACCAGAACAAAATGGGGTTGTTGAAAGAAAGAACAGAACTTTGATTGAGGCTGCCAGAACCATGCTTGCTGATTCAGGTTTGCCATTAACTTTTTGGGGAGAGGCAGTAAACACTGCTTGCTATGTCCAAAACAGAGTTTTAATCAACCCCAGGCATCAAAAGACTGCCTATGAACTGCTGTATAAAATAAAGCCATTAATTTCATACTTCAAAGTTTTTGGCTGCCCATGCTTCATATTAAACTTAAAAGATTACATTTCTAAGTTTGCAGCCAAAATTGATTGTGGTTATCATCTGGGATACTCTACCACTGCTAAGGCCTACAAAGTGTTTAACACAAGGACCAAAACAGTGGAAGAGACTTTGAATGTAAAGTTCAATGAACTTTCATCAATGAAAATCCCAGCAAATCCTGCAGATTTGTTTGATCTTGATAAATTCACTTTTGAAAATACTGTTGTCAAGACTAACAGTGCAGGTCCATCAGAGGATTCATCTTCAGACTATGGGTATGAGATCATCATTCCTCAGCAAAAGTCTGTCAAAATGGGAAGAGCAGCAGATGTTCAAAACAGCTGTCAAAGCTCAACCACTGCTACCTCAACAGTTGTTAACCAAAGTAGCCCCTTAACCCCTGCTTGCACATCATCAAACACTGTTGATAAAAATCCTCAAACAGTGGATCAACGTCAGCATGTGTCCACTCCTTTACCACCTATTCCACCACCTTTTGAAGCCACTGCTGGATCATCAAAGTCACCAGCAGTGGTTAGCTCAGATGATTCACATCTGTAGCCCTCACCACTTAATGCCATTGTTCCATACCAAGGAGAGCTCATCTTCTTGAAATCTCATCCACCAGATCAAATTATTGGCAACATCAACGAAGGGGTGCTCACAAGAAGTCAATCCCAAAACATTTGTCTTTTTGCTGGTTTTCTATCTCTCCATCAGCTAGTCAAGTACCAAGAGGCACTGAAAGACAATAGCTAGGTAGAATCCATGCAAGAGGAGCTCCAACAGTTCAAAAGACAACAAGTATGGGAGCTTGTACCACTGCCAGAGGGTGTAAGTCCTATTGGCACAAAGTGGGTCTTCAAAAACAAAACTGATGAAAGGGGCATTGTTGTCAAAAATAAAGCCAGGCTTGTGGTTCAAGGGTACATACAAGAAGAGGGGATAGATTATGATGAAACATTTGCCCCTGTTGCAAGACTTGAAGCAATCAGACTATTTATGGCCTTTGCTATCAACCATAACATCAAGGTGTATCAAATGGATATCAAATGTGCATTCCTCTATGGTAAGATTCAAGATGAGGTTTATGTTTGTCAACCTCCAGGTTTTGAGGATCCATTTAATCCAAATCATGTCTACAAGCTAAATAAAGCTTTGTATGGCATGAAACAAGCACCAAGGGCCTGGTATGAAACTCTTTCCACCTTTTTACTTTCCATTGGGTTCACAAGAGGTAGAATAGATAAAACACTATTTTTAAAATGGAGAGGACAGAATTTGATGATTGTCCAAATTTATGTGGATGACATCATTTTTGGAAGCACATGTAATAAAATGTGTGAGGAGTTTAGGCAACTCATGACAGCTGAGTTTGAAATGAGTGCAATGGGTGAACTCCAGTGCTTTCTTGGTCTCCAAGTAAGGCAACTGCAAAATGGCACTTTCATCCATCAAGGCAAATATGCCAAAGAACTTTTAAAGAAATTTGATATGGATGATTGTAAGCCATGCAGTACACCCATTGTAACTAATAAAATAGTCATATCTGATGAGAAGGATGAATTGGTTGATCAAACTTTGTATAGAAGCATGATTGGGTCTTTATTGTACCTAATGCATCCAGGCCAGATATCATGTTTGCAACATGTGTTTGTGCCAGATCCCAATCAGCGCCTAGAAACTCAAACCTTATTGCTGTAAAAAGGATATTCAGATATCTAAAAGGTGCTCCCACACTTGGTATCTGGTATCTAGCTGATGGTAAAATTGAGCTTTCAGGTTTCTCAGATAGTGATTTTGCTGGATGTGACAAGACAAGGAAGTCCACTTCAGGAGGGTGCCAATTCCTAGGCAATTGCTTAGTGATGCGTGCGAAGTGTCGTATATTTTAGGTGTATATTTTAAGCCCTTTTAACACTTATTTTAGCCAAGTTTTAAATTTATAAAACACGATATTTCACTAACACTAAACACACATATGGGCAAGTGCACCCATCGTTGAGTGTAGTATAGCGTTGGTAAGATACCGAGGTCGTCCAAGGACACAAGAGCTTTTAATACCGCTTTATCCTCAACGTCTAACCAAAATAAAAGTTTAGAAAAATGTTTTAAGCTAAGAAAAATAAAAACTAACTAAAATGCTGAAAATAAAAATAAAATAAAAACAGATAGACAAGATGAATCACTTGGTTCCGACTCGTATCTAGTATAACCTTTGATTATTTCCGCACTTTTGCACATAATTAAGAGATTATCTTAGTTATTGTAGTAGGCCCCTCTTTTGAAGGTGACGTTACCCTCACCCCAGTAGTTTGAGTCAGCAAGGATACAATCCTAAAAGGGTGGATTATTGGAAGATAATGTATTAAGTTATTAATGCAGTATTGTGGTAGGCCCCGCTTTTGGCGGTGACGTTACCCTCGGCTAAGTAGTCTGAGTCAGCAGGGATACAGTCCTAAATAGCCGGGTTATAGTATTAATAGTAGTTAACTTATGAGGGGATCAAAGAGTTTGGACCCCCGCCATCCAATACCGTGAAGCATTGAAGGAGGTCCTACTAAATTTGACCCAGGTCCATTGCAGGACCTCTAAACGCTGAACAATGGCAAGACCTTTACCAAACCGTTCCCTTAACCCCCGACCAGGTAGCCAACATACCTCCATATAGACCGTGGAGATATGAATGGTGAAAATCCTTTATTTTATATAGACAGTAAAATAATGGCAAGACACCACGGACAAACGATAAGGAAAGATCACCTTCAACATAAGTAACTAGTTATTAAAGTCATTAATACAAAACCAAATAAAAAGTGCAAAAGATTAGAAATAAAAAGTATTATACTAGACACTTTGTCTTCACCAAGTGATGTAAGAGACTTAGGCAAACATGGCCTTGATTGTCAAGAACTCTTACGATCAATCTTGGATCCCGAGACGACTCACACACTCTACGATGGACAATGGATGATGGTGGTGGATGATGGTGTTGTGATGGTGGTGGGTGGTGGATGAAGTGTGAGAGAGGTGGTGTGCCAAGGGATGAGATGAAATGAATCCAAGCACTCCTATTTATAGGCTGAACAGAGAGCTGGACACGGCCCTGTGTCCGCTGGGCACGGCCCCGTGTCTGTCTGACACTCTCTCTCCTCATTAATTGTAATTCGCAATTACAATAAATGCGCCTGCTGTACTTTCGACACGCCCCCGTGTCCGCTGAGCACGGCCCGTGGTGGGCAATAGAAGCTTCTATAGGTTTGTCTTTTCTGCTGCTTCTTGGGCACGCCCCCGCGCTGGCTGAGCACGGGGCGTGTTCAGACTTCTGCCTTCTCCATTTTGCTTTGGAAGGTGCCGTTGAGGGGTCGGGCAGTCTACTAATGTTCCTTTCCTTGTATTTATGTTGGATTTAGCTGTCTTTTTGCTTCTTTTGCATTTTTGAGCTCATTTAATCCTGAAAATACAAAAGGAAGACAAAAACACTCTTTTTCCAATATTAGTACTTAAAAAGGGTTAGTTTTATGCCTCATTTGATGTAATTTATATGTTGCATTTTACACACATCAAATACCCCCACACTTGAACTTTTGCTTGTCCTCAAGCAAAACTCTTTAATATGTGGCTTACACTCCCAAATGGAATAGGTAGAAGAGAAGGTTTTGGGCTTGTCGTAGAGTGTCGGGATGTCCAAGATCTTTTTGGGTTTTATTTTTATTTATTTACACTCCTATTCGTAATGATTTATTTAGAACGTTTCATAGGAGAAATTACTTATTTGGGCATAACATGCCTTTTTAAAATTCCATTTATATACAAGTTCACATACCTCACGGGAGAAGTCACTCACACTCGGCCGAAGGTGTATTTTTAGTGAATCACTCGAGAGCGGCATGGAACTTATTCCTACCATAGGCTTGCCAAGCAATCAATCCTCCTCCTTTTTAACTTTTATACCGTTGTAAATATCAAGAGGACTTTGTGGGTTAAGGGTTAGGCTTGGGTTAAAGGTAGGTGGTTGGGATAGTGGTTAGTGGTTAGTAGAAAAGGGCGAAAAAGCGTAACAAGTGCCGGTTTTCGTAAGATTTTCTATTTTTGCAATTTTTTTTTATTTTGATGAAGCTTTTATTCAAACAAAGTTATTTTTGATGAACTTGTTTGTTTATTTTCTTTTTGCTTCATCATCAACATTTTTTTTTTTTTTTTTACGAAAAACCGAACTTGTTACTAAAACAAAGGGTTAAAAATAAAAAGGTTTTGGTGGGTAAAAGGGTTTTTGGTTTGGGTGATGAAATGAAAAGGTTTAGGCTCAAAGGGGCTAACTAGGGGGATTTTTTGGGTAGGTGGAAAAAGAAAAAGAAAAATAATGGTGTAGAAATAAAAAGGGGTTAGTCCTAATGCCTCCATCATTTACTTACTCGGGTTTAAGTTGATAAGGACCGGGAATGTATCGTCATGGCAAGTTCTAGAGTCGTAAGAACCAAGCGGCTATTTACACAAGAAACAAAAAATGAGCATTTAGTTTTAATGAATGTAATTGTTGCTCAATAAAGGCTCAAAACTCACTTTTGTGAGAATGGGTTTTTATGTGATCAAGTATATATTCAAATTTTAACTAAGTTTGCCATGCTTTTTCATAATTTCCTTATGTTGGATCTTTTTATCACTACGCTATCGGTTGTAAATTCGTAAAAATATAACCTTTTTTAAAACTTGAATTTCCCGAATTAAACCTAGACAAGTAAAAAAATGAAATTTTTGAAAAAAAATTTGGGGTGATTAGCGGTTCCAATAGAGTTTTGTGTAAGGCTTGTATTTAGGACTTGCAAAATTCAAGGTTTTAGCATCCCCCCCACACTTAAATTACACATTGTCCTCAATGTGTCCCAAAAATAATTTTTTAGGTTGATTAGATGTGTAAAATAGTGTTTAAAAAGCAAAAATTTGTGTTACTGGGCACTGAACACGGCCCCGTGTTATCCGGGCACGGCCCCGTGTTCAAGTGCCAGTAACAAAATTAAAATAAGAGAGACAGAAGTCTGGACACGGGGGCGTGTTGAGTGAACACGGCCCGTGTCCAGGTTCCTGAACTGGGCGTTTTTCTGCAGGTGGTCCAGCACGGGGCCGTGTTGGTTGGGCACGGCCCGTGTTGAACCTTCTGAAATGGAGAGAATTGTCGGGTTGCTTTGTTCTTGTGCATGGGATCATTTTTCTCGTTCCCCTTTTCATCCTTTACCACCATGAGTGTGTTTTCTTTATTACAAACCATCCAAACCTTAAAACCATCATTTCATTTCATCATAGAGAGAACTTACATAGTCCTAAATTAAAATACAACTAAAACTTAACTAAATAGGTCAGCAGGTACACAAGGTTATCATAAGGAGTTCTACTATTTTAAGAAAATTTCGAGAATAGTTTCTCGATATAGTAGGACTTTTAGCCGAATGAATTCTTCCCTAAACGTTGTTTAAAGCCATTCTTCGATCTCCCTTGGAAGGAAGAATGCGGCTTCATTTTCCTCCGCAACTGGTGGTTGAGGGGGAACATTAACCGGGACTCCTTGCACCACTCTTCGCGGAGGCTCCTGGTGCATGGCGTACCATTCGGCTGGAATGACAACTTCGGGTACCATGTTCCACGCCCTTTGGGTTGTTATAGGAACCAAAGGCGGGGAGGCGAGAAGGTTCAACCTCTGGTGCAAGAGGTTTACTTCATGGAGACAGCCCTCCAGCCCCACTGTAAGATGGTTGATACGGTCGACCAATGCTTCCTCCACTCCCGTCATTTCATCAATAGCCTCCCTTAGAGCGTAAACATAGTTCACAAGAGAGTCTTCTGCTGTTGAAGATCTCCTCCCTTGTCGGTTACTTCTTGAAGATGATCCGCTTGTTCTGCTTGCCATTTTCTGAGAAGGAAACCGAAGAAAGCTAAATTTTTACAAAACAGAGCCCCTGGACACGGGCCCGTGCTCGTTGAGCACGGCCCCGTGTCCATTTGTCTGCAGGATTTTTGGCTAAAGAATCATGGAGTTTTAAATTATTTTTATGATTTTTATCTGGGTTTTAAGCTCAGATAATTTAAAACAAAGTTATACAACTAACTTTAAGCAAGAATCTTTAGCAAATAATCTTACAAACTTCACATAGAGGGTTGGAATCAAGGGATTTCCAAGCTTCCATGGAGGAAATTTTGAAAAAAATTTGAAAGAGGAGGAAATGAATAAAAGTGGAAGGGACAAGAGGATCCTTTGGAACCTTCTTTTAACACTTACCTAGGATGGTATGAGTGAAAATCCCAGGGATCTCTGTCAATTGAAGTGGTCAAAATGAGCAGGAATCAGGCTGCATTTAAAGAAAACGACAGCGCACTGGGCACGGCCCCGTGTTGACTGGACACGGCCCCGTGTTCAGAGGAAATCCTGACACATTTTGTCCGTATTCTGACCAAATCAGCAGAGAATCTTTTTAGTGAGCACGGGGGCGTGTTGACCTGGACACGACCCCGTGTCTGGAGGCTGCTTTATTGAGTTTTTCTACTTCAAGGATCTCGTCGAAATCGGGTGGTTCCTTACTGGTTGGAACAACCCCAAAGTGCCTAAGATACCTTAATTGTCCCAGACTAAGGCGAGAACGCAAGAGGTTATCGGTGAGGGTAATTCCTATTTTCATTCTAGGTGGACAAGTCCAACCCTTTCCCGGGCTCTCGTTAAATAAGGTGTATGCCGAATCGCTCAGGTCTATGTATGCATCGAACGAAGTCGATGGAGAGTCCTTCACGGCACAATCGACACAGAGACGACTATCGTCCAAGTCTTTGCTAGGTATGAAGGTATTTTCGGGAGCAACGAGGTTGTTGGAATGCGGTTCCAGCATTTCGTCATGGTCATCGTCTTGGGGTGGATTAATAAAATCCTTCCTAAGCTCTTCTAACCAATTCTGAATTAGCTTTTCTAGTTGAAATAACTCATCAAGGAGCATTTCTCCTAGAATATCTGGCTGGGCGCATTCGAGGGAGAAATAGTGCTTATTTTTACTTTCGCCCCTCTTAAGGTTGTAAGAAGTCGGTGGGTCCATGTAGTGGGGCCTATAATTTAGAAAGTAGCATTCTACTTCTTCATGTTTGCCACCACATAATTGACACCACGTACCATAAGAGTGCCGAAAGTAAAAACAATTACTATCACTCATGTTTATGTCAGAAATTACTAACTGCCGGGATCTAACGGTTCTGTTTTCAGTAACTGAAACTTGGGCACGGGGGCGTGTTGAGTGGGCACGGCCCCGTGTTCAGCTTACTGTCTGATGTAAAACAGGATTGCCAGTTCCAATGATTGAGCACGGGGGCGTGTTCAGCGGGCACGGCCCGTGCTGAGCTCTGCAGAAGCTGAAAAACTAAGAAAAATCCTAAAAAAATTAAAAAGAAAAATAAAAAATGATTAGGCCGTTGATTCCTAACTTTCTTAAAATCCTTGTGTCCCCGGCAACGGCGCCAAAAACTTGATGCGTGCGAAGTGTCGTATATTTTAGGTGTATATTTTAAGCCCTTTTAACACTTATTTTAGCCAAGTTTTAAATTTATAAAACACGATATTTCACTAACACTAAACACACATATGGGCAAGTGCACCCATCGTTGAGTGTAGTATAGCGTTGGTAAGATACCGAGGTCGTCCAAGGACACAAGAGCTTTTAATACCGCTTTATCCTCAACGTCTAACCAAAATAAAAGTTTAGAAAAATGTTTTAAGCTAAGAAAAATAAAAACTAACTAAAATGCTGAAAATAAAAATAAAATAAAAACAGATAGACAAGATGAATCACTTGGTTCCGACTCGTATCTAGTATAACCTTTGATTATTTCCGCACTTTTGCACATAATTAAGAGATTATCTTAGTTATTGTAGTAGGCCCCTCTTTTGAAGGTGACGTTACCCTCACCCCAATAGTTTGAGTCAGCAAGGAAACAATCCTAAAAGGGTGGATTATTGGAAGATAATGAATTAAGTTATTAATGCAGTATTGTGGTAGGCCCCGCTTTTGGCGGTGACGTTACCCTCGGCTAAGTAGTCTGAGTCAGCAGGGATACAGTCCTAAATAGCCGGGTTATAGTATTAATAGTAGTTAACTTATGAGGGGATCAAAGAGTTTGGACCCCCGCCATCCAATACCGTGAAGCATTGAAGGAGGTCCTACTAAATTTGACCCAGGTCCATTGCAGGACCTCTAAACGCTGAACAATGGCAAGACCTTTACCAAACCGTTCCCTTAACCCCCGACCAGGTAGCCAACATACCTCCATATAGACCGTGGAGATATGAATGGTGAAAATCCTTTATTTTATATAGACAGTAAAATAATGGCAAGACACCACGGACAAACGATAAGGAAAGATCACCTTCAACATAAGTAACTAGTTATTAAAGTCATTAATACAAAACCAAATAAAAAGTGCAAAAGATTAGAAATAAAAAGTATTATACTAGACACTTTGTCTTCACCAAGTGATGTAAGAGACTTAGGCAAACATGGCCTTGATTGTCAAGAACTCTTACGATCAATCTTGGATCCCGAGACGACTCACACACTCTACGATGGACAATGGATGATGGTGGTGGATGATGGTGTTGTGATGGTGGTGGGTGGTGGATGAAGTGTGAGAGAGGTGGTGTGCCAAGGGATGAGATGAAATGAATCCAAGCACTCCTATTTATAGGCTGAACAGAGAGCTGGACACGGCCCTGTGTCCGCTGGGCACGGCCCCGTGTCTGTCTGACACTCTCTCTCCTCATTAATTGTAATTCGCAATTACAATAAATGCGCCTGCTGTACTTTCGACACGCCCCCGTGTCCGCTGAGCACGGCCCGTGGTGGGCAATAGAAGCTTCTATAGGTTTGTCTTTTCTGCTGCTTCTTGGGCACGCCCCCGTGCTGGCTGAGCACGGGGCGTGTTCAGACTTCTGCCTTCTCCATTTTGCTTTGGAAGGTGCCGTTGAGGGGTCGGGCAGTCTACTAATGTTCCTTTCCTTGTATTTATGTTGGATTTAGCTGTCTTTTTGCTTCTTTTGCATTTTTGAGCTCATTTAATCCTGAAAATACAAAAGGAAGACAAAAACACTCTTTTTCCAATATTAGTACTTAAAAAGGGTTAGTTTTATGCCTCATTTGATGTAATTTATATGTTGCATTTTACACACATCACTTAGTGTCTTGGCAAAGCAAAAAGCAAGCAGCTGTTTCCACATCCACTGCTGAGGCAGAATATATAGCTGCTGCAAGCTGTAGAGCCCAACTGCTCTGGTTTCAAAATCAGTTGCTGGATTTTGGTATCACTGCCTTAAAGACACCACTCATGTTGGATAGCCAGGCAGCAGAAAATATCATCAAAAATCCAGTTTCCCATTCAACCACCAAGCACATTGACATCAGACATCACTTTGTGAGGGATTGCTATGAAAAAGGTTTGATTTCTTTGCACCATGTTCCAACTAAGGATCAGCTGGCAGATGTGCTAACAAAAGCATTAGACACATCCACCTTTGAAAGCTTGATCTCTAGGATTGGCATGCTAAACATGGACTAACAGGCAAAATCCTGTTTTTCTATGAATAAAAGCATTAAAATGTTTTCAGAAAATCAAAAATCCATCCTTAAAAATAGCCAAAAATGAATTTTTCATTAAATCCTTAAAAGTCTGCCATGACCACTGCTTTGTTCAAAAGCCTGTTCTACTTAAAAGTTTGTCCACTGCTGAAAGTCAACCCCTGCTCTTTCATTTCCATGATAAGCACTGTTGTTCAAAATCAGTGTTTTATCCACTGATATGCTATCCACTGATAGTGAAAATCACCCACCGCTCTCATTGCCACAGTCATACCACTGATCTTGTTCCATCAGTGGTCTTCATAAAAGAGTTGTCGTTTTCCTCATCAGGGGTTGGCACGTGGACAGTACATAGTGGTCAGACCTTTTGTAACCGCTGCCACGTCAGCATTCACTTTTTCTCTATAAAACCCCCATTCAAAACCCCAAACAGGGTTTTACTGTCGAATTGAATTCTTAAAAATTCCTTTCTCAAAGCAGTTCTCATCTCTTTTCCTCAAATTCCTTCACAACCTTCTTCGATCATCATCTCCAAAATGACAAAATCGAAGTCATCCGCTACACCCACTTCAAAATCTTCTCGCAAAAAGGCCGCTCCAAAGGCTACTCCCATCGAAATTCCATATAAAGCACCACACAATTATCTGGGTCTTTTAACAAAACCAGGTACCACCGATGATTTCGACTCCATCATTGAAATCATGCCTGCATCAAAGTACAAAACTTTGTTAACAGCAGATGCTCCAATTTACTTGGACACCCAAAGAGAGTTCTGGAAGAATATTACCCTTGACAAAAAAGGAAACGATGTCATAGCCATTAACTCCTCTCTAATGGGTAAAGCTGTCCAAATCACACCACAATCCATCTCGGAAGTCTTTGAACTCAATGATCAGCAAGGTAAAACTTCTTTTCCCAAAAATGAGTTAAAAACTGATTTCCTTGAAAGAGGTTATGCAGAGCAAATAAAAAGGATACCTTACAAAAAGGTAATTTTCCACCTTCAACAAGATTTTTGTTCCATACTCTGCTAATGTGTGTTTCAAACAAAATCACCTCTTTTAATGAGATACCATTAAAGATTCAAAATCTGGGATATGCTATTCTTCAAGATGAAAATTTTAATTACTCCCAGGAAATCTTTAATGATTTGGTTAAAAATGTTGATAACAAGCCATTCTTACTTTTTCCAAGATTTCTAAGCTATTATTTTGAAAATAAATTTGGTAAGGATGATGCTTTTGCAATAAAACAAGGTGCATATTTTCAAATAAACTGCTTAACAACTGAAACTTTTACAAGAATGTCAACACCTTGCAAAACACAAGCAGAGGTGCCTGAGCAGACTTTAGCAGCTACCACTGCTCCTCACGTATCTGCTGCTGAGCCCTCTGCTCAATGTGATCAAAGTAGCCAAACAACTGCTTTGAACACCTAAAATCACCAAAAAGCTAAAGCAAAAGAAAACTCAAAAACCCCCCAAACCCATAAAAAAGGCAACTCTGGAGGATGAGATACCAGAGCAACTGCCAGTGACAGCACAAAAGTCACAAGAAACCACTGCTGCTACTTCCTCACAGCAGTTGGTACAAATATCTCAACCCATGGCTGAAACTCCTCCTGTTTCTTCTCAAAAAGAACTGTTGTACATATAGGGACACCACAATATGATGCTCTGGAATCACTTGCTTCCATCATCCACAGCCCAATGCCCGGGGCCAATTCTCTTTCCACACCCAACCTCACATCCACAATTCCCCCTCCAACTAAATTATTGTTGGATGCTATTGATCTGCACCAGGCACAAACGAGTCCTTCTCAATCACCTATCAATGAGAATATACTTCAACAAATGACTGAGTCTGATGTATCAATCATAGCTAACCCACCAACAAGACCTGAGGAGGTTACACCCCTTGAGTTACAAGTAACTCTTGGTGGTAGTCCAAGTGAAGCGGCCACTACAAGTGTTGAACCCACTGGTTTACATTTGGACAGTGGTTACATCAATAAGACTTCCTTGGAGGCAATTCCTTCCATAACACCTCTGATATCCACCGGTGAGTTTGTTTTACCCTCTGGTACAATCAAAAGGCTATCAAGTGTTGAAGGAAGAAGACCCCAGTATCAAGAAAAAGGGGCATCAGTGGTTAATGTCTGGAGTACACTCCCTGCATCAACCACTGTTACAACCACTGCTAGTGGGAAATCAGATGATCCCATTAAGTTGGGTGATGGTTTAAAGTACCTGGAATTAACGGAACGAGTTGAAAAACTGGATACCTCTGTTGCAGAAATCAAAGAAATGCTACAACAATTGTTGACAGTACAAAAGGTGCAATCCACTGTGGTTCCACCTCAAGCACCTGCTCCACTACAAGCACCTGCTGCAGATGAGATATGGAACCTCTTTCAACCTTTTCTCCAACAACAAAAACAAATGGCTGATCAGCAACATGCAATACATGTACAAGAGCTGAGAAACACAATGGAGTCTAGGTTCAAGAACACACAAGCAGACATTAAGGCTATCAAGGCCCACATATTGAACACCGCTGGCACTGCTCTTCCAACTGTTCTCTTCATTGATCAATTACCCCCAGATAATGCCAAAAAGGGGGAGTGTTGAGCTTACTAAAAAAACGTAATGATCATCAAGAGTCTGAGTGTTGAGCTTCCCGTTCTCAAGTTCACAATGATTATCAAGAGTCTGAGTGTTCTTTCTCTTTGAATAAATGAGATTTGTTAAATGAAACATATGAAATGTCGGCAACAGTCTCTGAAACTTTCAATAATAGCATCATCCCATCAAGGAAAACTGGTTTTAGTTTTCTTCTACTTTTAAATAAATCTCATTTCACACATTCGTGTTCGTTAATTGGACATCAATTGATGTTGATGTCCTAGTTTGGTGGTTTGTTTGAGCTTCCAGTTCTCAAATTCACAATGATTATCAAGAGTCTGCGTCAATAACGACCATTCGATGTGGCAGTCTATGTAGTGTTCAGAACCATCAAATCGAACGGCTTCTGCTATCAAGGAAAATGGGTTTCAGTTTTCTTTTTACTTTTAAATAAATCCCATTTCACACATTCGTGTTTGTCAAATGGACACCAATGGATATGGTAACAACTACCAAGGGGATATGGATATGTTGCATAATTCATAATTCGTTAACACGACTCATTTCATCTTTTTACTCTTTTCTTCGATTTCAACAAATCTTTTCAACAATCAGTAAGCAAATACACAACAGTTCTCCAATTCCAGATCAGTAATGTAAGGAGAAGCATTGAGATAACGGACATCCATCAAGCTGAAAAAGAAACTTGTGTTTCCCATAGCCACCATTCCCATAGTCACAAACGACTGCGGTTTGTATTTCCCATAGCCACTGTTCCCATAGTAAAAAATGGTTGCGGTTTGCAATTCCCGGTTGTACCGATCTTATCCTTCTTATCTATTTCATAATCAAATCAACTCATCCTCCGATTTAAGCGGCGTGTTCCGGTCAACGTTTATCGACATTTGTCTAGAGAAGCGCTTTTATCATGTGTTACATGGTAACAACTACCAAAGGGATATGAATATGTTGCATAATTCATTTAATTCTGTTTGGCACCTTCAATCTTGTTGCTTCATTAAAATTAACAAAGCGGTCTCGGTGTGTACAAGACGAATGTGTTCATATGCAATGTACAGTGTTCATTGAGTTAATACAAATACAAAGACAACCAACAAGATCCAGTACAATTAGCCACAAACTTGTTACAAACCTTACAAACACAATAAGATTGTGTCTATTCACTACATCGGTTGTTGCCATTTGTAAGACCCTTTCTATTAATTAACGGTTTTCATATAATTTACGAAAATAAACATGTAATTCTGATTACGAATACGTAGAAAATACGGGTAATTTAAAAATTTTACAGTTTAAAAATAATACAACATAATGTAATAGAGTTCGTCGTTTAAGAATAATGACGAAGCGATGTGCGGAAGCTTGTATCTTTGATCGTGTTCGGTTCTTCATCGAGCTTGATCTTCATCCGGGAACACTTGGTATTTACCTGTGATCAAAACCAACTTAAAGGTTAGTTTTGATACCAAAAAAATAGGTTTGAACAAGTTCATAGCATCAACAAAAAAAAAATCAAAATAATATTTCGAATTTATGCCTCTCGCGCCACGCGAGAGGCTCCCCTTGATTCTTCGCGTACCCCGACACCTGTCGCGTGTCGCGCTAGTGCCGACATGTCCCCTCGCGTGCCACGGGGGAAACCAATTTTCAGCAGGTCCTTTTCTGGACCTGCATATTTGCCCAGCCCTAGTTTTTATCAAAAATCTAACTTCAAAATGCCATAACTTTTATTCTACTTATCCGTTTTGCACCATTCTTTTTCCTACGCGTTCGTAATCTAATTTTCCATCATATGGAGTTAAAACCCGACAACCGATTTTATAAAATATAGGATTTCAAGCCCTCGACTTGAAATTGGTTTACAAGACCTTTAACCCGTTTAGGTTTAAAATCACCAACTTCTTTTTAACTAATCAAAATACATGCTCTGATGTATTTAACACAAAGTCCATAACACGGGTTCTTAATTTTTTTTATGAATTATGCGACTAGTACGCAAGCTATGCGCATAGATCCATTTTGACCTGTTTAGTCGATTTAAGCAAATTTTAGTCTAAACTAGCTCTTTTCTTTTCATACTTTGTAATTCCATATCTAAAATGTCTGCTTATATTCCACCACAACTATTTTTTGTGGTGGATTTAGCATAACTAACTTTTATCCCAAATTTACCCTTCGGTTGGTCATTTTACGCATATGATCCATTTTTAGGCATTTAACCCACAATGTTTATACCTATAACTTTTTATGCACATCTAATGATTCCATAATCTTAATGCAAATTCCTAAACACCCATTTTACGACGAAGGACTTTCGCTACCTATTTGACAAACTCATATGTTTAACTAAAACTTATTTATGCATACCTGGCTCAGGTCAAAGCTAAAACCCGTTTTATTACCACATCAATTAAGTTGCTAATTCATAGCAATGCAATTTCCATAAGCCGTTTTACCCTGTGAGCATTAGATCCGACAAGCACGTGTTAGTCGTTATGTGTCAAATGGTATTAACATTACCATTTGACCTGTTTGGTCTAAACGACCAAACATTTTGCACTTATATTCAAATGGTATTTATTCAGCGTTTCGTTAACTAACTAATCTCGGATTTCTCACCATTTAGTTATGTCTTTTAAAACCTTTTCTTACACGTCTAACCTAACATGGCTTATGCCATATGGTGTCGTTTTAAACTCAACTCTTTTCCGTCTACACGTGACTAAATCACCGTTTTACTCTTTTTATTTGTTTAGGCTTACCTTAATAAGTAGCCGTTCAAAAACTCATTATATATATATATATATATATGTCATCTCGTGACCAATTAGCATTTCGCCCATGTTACCATTAAACATGGTTTATCATTATTTTATATGTTCCGACCTGTTTCATTTCGTGTCGGAACCATATTTCGGATTTAGCTTTTTTCGTATTTACAACCTATGAATAAATACATAACTTACAAAAGAGGGTGTAAGCTTTACTTACCTTGCATCCGGTTATGCTCTTTTCCGCGTACCCGATCTATTTGACTCGCTTCTTTTCCCAAGCCGCCACCAAGCTCGTTAGGCGTCAAACTATCGTCATCATTTACAAGGCGGTTAGATTAGTCATTAACAATCACGACTATTCCACCTTACTTATTTTCTATGTCGAAACTACTATTCGACTTCATCATTAGTTAACTTAACTTATCAAAAGTTAACTACTTTCGATCACATGGTTTACAAAATTAAGTCTAAAGCAACATGATATTTAGAATCCTTACTATTTCGTATCACACGTAATTAGTCCAACTAGCCAATTATATGTTTCTTTCATAATCTCAACATATCAACATTCGTTTAGGCATTTTAACAAACACCTTGCGGGCATACTTTTTATACACCAAAAATCAAGTTCTTGATTAGTTGTTTAACCATTATTAAACATCTTTCACATGTTCATATGTATAGTTTGCATCACAACACCTAGAATTAGTCCATGGAGATTAAATAACACCCATTTCATAATCAAAATTCTAGTGTTCTTCCTCATCCTACAAAACCCATTTAACACCTAAGTGGGTGATTAGGAAGTTCATAATTATGAACACCAATTCGTAAATTTATTGACTAGGGTTCGTTCCTTAACATGGATTCATCCTAGTTTCACCCAAACATCACTCATTCAAGCTTGAATTTCGATTTTCACAAGTTCATCAAGAATCTCAACTTCATAAATAACACAAATTTGACATACCTTGTGATCCCCTAAGCTTGGTGATCGTTTTTATGTGTTCATGTCACACCCTGACTTTTGCGGAAGCGTGATTATGTGTGACTTGCTTAATATCATTGCATTCAACCATAACAAACAACTATATGATAAAACCCATGATGTTCATCCATAATTAAGTTTTCAAAACATCACAACCATCATTGTTTTAAATCCAAATACAGACTTCAAGTTTAGAATGCAGCACAAACAGAGGTCGAAGTTCCATAAGGACTTGACACGATACAACGATAAAACAAGGCTTTGAAACGAATGTCTTATCTAGGATGAGACATCCATTCCAAACCCTACAAAAGATGGGATGACATCATCTATTTTAGACAATACTTGAAAACCTTCAACGCCCGCCAGATCCATTTCAATTCCCTGAAATACATGTAGTTTGAAAACATCAACAAAAGTTGAGCGAGTTCATGTGTTTTGTATGTGTGCACGAATAAAATTTGTGATCATTGTAAGTATGTATTTGTAAACCCCGGTATGAAAGCAAACAAGGAAACAGATCAATTAATGGTTTGCAAGGCCATTAATATGTGTAACGTGATGCAGCAAAGCTCAAACCTAGCGGATTTTGTACCGGGCTTCTGGCTGGAAGACATAGTCACGTCATGGGCCAAATCCCGGTCCTCATGGGTGGGGCTCGCAACACCCAAATGGATCTATCACTCATGTCCCTCGGTCCTACTACGAGGATTAATGGTCTTAAGCGTTGTACCCACCACTCACATGATCTAACAGTTCATTCCTTAGCTAACCATACCAAATATAAATGTTTGTAAACAATTTGTAACATGTACTTCACCCCCGAAGTTATAAAACTAAAAACAGTTAAAAGAAAAGGGGGACATGAACTCACAGTCTTGCGTTCTTCGATCAAATACCCAAAGCTTCTTCTAGATTGCACGACTACCTACAAACGTACTACGGTTTATTAGACGTGTGGGTCGTGCCTTGACTTTAGTCTTAATTAGTATCTTTGAGTTACGTCTCTTTGTGTCTTAATATTATCCCAAAGTATATAATTATTTGTTAAAATAATAAATATTTTAACTTAAATTACATTTAGTTAATTTTGGAATATTAGTTAAAATAATATATTTTAACTTGACACATTTACGTATTTGCACATGTATATCTTCCCAAGGATGGGTGTATTCATACTCGTATTCTTAAACTTGTATATTTTTGCCAAGTATCAGTGGCGTATTTGTCACACCCCGACTTTCCACGTGTCACCGGTGGGCCCGGTGGGGAGTATCGTGATGTGGTTGGCAACATAATAGTCAAACAACACAATTATATAAATGCACAGCGGAAGCAAAAGATAAATATTATTACATTCCGAATAAAAAGTAATATCCAGTATTACAACGGAAAGTAAAGGATCCACAGGCGGATCTTTAAACATATCATTTGTTCAACAGACTCTAGACGCCTAGAACTTGCAAGATTCCTTATTAGCGCCCTGAGCTTCCAGCCAATTTCGTTCAGTACCTGTCACTTAACCTTTTTGGAAAATACGTCAGTTTTCACTGGTAAATACACTCAACCGACTCATTTGAAAAGAGTTTAAGAAAATTGGTTTGAATGCACGTGGCACAAAATTTCTTTTATAATTTGATTAAAATGCACAGAGGCAAAATTAACCTTTTTAACTTGGGAAAATTATTTGTATATAATCTTGTATACAGTTTTACTTATTTGTCGTCCATTAGGGCCGGTTTGTAGGGCCGGACTAGATTAACTGACACACCACAGGTATAATGCCCACGGGCTATCATCCTCTAAGTGGATTACCAGTTCCGGTATAATGCCCACAAGGATGATACCTCGGAGTGGATTACTAGTTTTTACATAATCCAGCTGTCAGGTGTATGCCTACACCCCGTGCTTAGGTCGTGGCCATTTCGTAAAATGATGCCAAGGATATCCGGGACATGGTCATTAACCCCCAAGGCCATACACCAAATAATACATATTAAACGGGTTGTAAGTACATCAATCACAATACGATTTAAATAACTACACACCCGACCAAGCGGTACTTTTATAGTGCCGTATCCCAAGCCCGTATAGGGAAAATAAGTTAAGAGTATTTACCTGAGCTAGCTCCTGTCTTAAATAGCAAGAATCTAATAACTCAGCCGTATTCACTTAAGTAAGCGTAGGTACCATTTACCGAAATGCTCTAGTCTGGAATGATGGTATAAATAACCAATTAAAATGCTAACGGGTCTTTAATTTAGCCTAAGCTTAGACCGGTTAGTCTTAAGGGAATATACGGTTCAGACGCACGATTAAGCGAAGACCGGAATAGAATGTGGTTTAGACCCGACAAGTTTGAAGACTTGTCTTAAATGGGTATTTCATACACATTCTGGATTTTGAGATAAAACCAATAAGGTTTGACCCGTTTTGGCTAATTTATGTAAACTTGTTACATAAACCGAACCGTACGCGTAATAAGCGTGACGGGTATTCATGAGAGCCATATACAGGTTTCCTAAGTTAATTATGCCTCAAATATGTTGTGACATCAGTAAGATGTCTTTCATTATGCCCGAAACGAATTTAAACACAAACTATGCCCCGTATGGGTAGTTTGGTCATTTTATAGGTTGTAAAAGAGTTTAAATATTTACCTGAGTTACAGGTCTGATATAATCAGCAAAAATACTTATTTTTATAATTTATAACAGTAGGATAAAGTATATGTGTGAAATCTATCATTTATAACCAACTATGCACCGCAGGGGCATTTTGGTAATTTCACATAAGCCAAAAAGCTCAAAACCGAAGTCTGAGTTAATCAGCCTTTGATTACTGTTAAAACATTCTAATTTTCCTAAAATATCAGTAGGTATCAACCCGGGTATGTTCAATATAATTTTAATACATACTATGCGTTAAAACCGCTTAATAAGGCGATTAAAGGTCATTTCCGGGTTCGATACTTAAGTCTGATATTTTTATATTTCCAGAAGGTTTAAAATAATTTATTTATCATATGTGATCAGTAGCAAAAGGTTTGGAGTCGTTTAGATATGTAAAACTCATTTTATGGCCCGTAAGGGCAAAACCGACAATTACCGGATTAAGCCTACGACCATGAGTTATGCTCAGCCTAAAATTAATTAAAAATCTTCAAAAATCCCAAAATAATATATTACATCAGTGGGTATTAAGTTTGATACCAAAAAGTAGGCTTAACTAGGCTATACGCTAATTTCGCCGTTTTATTAACATAAAGCGTTCATTTTACGCTAACGAGCATAACTCTTAATCTACACCTCAAACCGATGTCAAACTTTGCATACAAGTATATCTATCAGTAATTAAAGTTTCCACTCTTTTACATTTCCAAAAATCACGTTTTAAGATAATAAGGGCATAATGGTCAACATATGAGCAATTAATGGAAACGCGTAAACGAATGGGTCAATCAATGAACCAACCACAGAGGGTTGTGCTAACATGTAGCCTGGTCCTAAAGAAGCTCTAAGACATTTTAAAATCATACTAAAGCGGGTCAGAACTGAAAGTCAAAGTGAAAGTCAAACTATGTGACTTTCGGTTCCGAACCGGGTCTAAACAGGAAATTGTCGGGTTGAACATGTTTAGACATGTTCTTACACTTATTACTAAGTTATAACAATGATCCAACAGGTTGTATATGATCTACAATGTTAATTATGCATAAATGGCATTTTAGACTTCCTGTTGACTTTTTAAATATAAGTTTGACCCGACTTTTGACCTGGTTAGAGTGGTGATCAGGGGAAACCCTTTTGAGGTTTTATTATCCACATAAATACCAACATATAACTACTTTTAATTTTAGATATGACTGAGCCATTATTGACTAATCTCAAAGTCAAACCGTAATTACGACGGTTTGACTTTTAGCTAAAATACTAAGCTAAACTCAATTAAAGAAGGACTAGCAGACTTACAAGAGTCCTATGCACGAGATATGATCAGTTGGACCTGCTTGGGAGCTCCAGAATTGATCAGAAATGAGTGCAAGAATGTTTGAAACTTGGAGGCCTTATATAGTGTTTGTAAACACCACAATTTGTTGACAACTAAGTCTACAATTGGCCACAATCATCCCACAAGTGTCCCTGGGGTCTAGGAACATTTTAGGGGTCGCCCAAGATTGAGAATTACCAGTACAATCGGTTAAAATCGTGCAAAACAGGCTGCTGCCCGTTTTTCTGCATCTGATGTCCCCACGCGGCCCGCCTCAAGTTTTAACAGATCCTACGCGGGCCGCCTGGGCCCTGAAAATCTGATTTTTCATTTTTGTTGTTTTGCAGCTTGTCCCTTGGCTTCACGAAAGGGCAACCAAGGTTATTTCTTGCATTTTGACCCCCTTATATTTACCCTCAAGGGCTTTAGGACTTATACCCACTTTGCCAAGTCCCTCGACACTTCCGGTTAACCCGAAAGGTCATAACTTTCAACGTTTGCACATTAACCCTTCGCACACGAATTTGATCATAACTTTCTCATACGATAACGGAACTTTATGAAATTTATATCGTGCATTCTAGTGAGCATAATTAACATTTACAAAGCTTCGAGTTTGCCAAAAGGTCACTCAGAGGTATATCTTTAAACATGTTGACACATTTAACCCCTGTAGTTTGTAATCTCTCACTTTTTGCTTCGTATGATCCATGATTTATTCGTTTGAGGTTATAAACACCATGTAGGGTTATTATGAAGTATATTTATTCACTGTTGACATTTAGAACCCGTATAATTACATACTTTCCATGTTTGTCAACTTTAGTCCCTTTATAACATTCTTTCACACGTTCAAACTTTATGACACGTGTCAACACATTATAGGACGTGAATTTTCAAGGTGTTACATCCTCACCCCCTTAAAATAAATCTCGGCCCGAGATTTACTGAAATAAATAAGGGTACTTTTCTTTCATCGTGGATTCAACCTCCCACGTGAATTCGGGTCCTTTACGGGCATCCCACTTGACCTTTACTATAGGCACATGTTTCTTTCGAAGCTTCTTAACCTGTCGACTTTCAATCGACAAAGGTTTTTCCACAAATTTTAAGCTCTCATCTATATGCACATCCGTATGTGGTATAACCAGTGATTCATCAGCGAAACACTTCTTAAGATTGCAGATGTGGAACACATTGTGAATTCCACTGAGCTCTTCAGGTAAGTTTAGCTTATAGGCAACTGAACTGACACGTTCGATAACCTCGAAAGGTCCTATGTATCTCGGGCTTAGCTTGCCTTTCTTACCAAACCGCATCACTCCTTTCCAGGGTGATACCTATTGTTGAACTTTATTTCTTAACAAGAATTTAGGAGGATTGCTATTTTCATTAATCCTTGATTTTCTGCCGGATATTGGCATCTTACAAATAATTAGGGATTTGTGTGATCTGCTTTGTTGTTTCCACTGCAACTTTCAGATCCTGATAATTGAACTTACCTATCTATTGTCCTAACAATAGATGTTTAACATGCCATTTATACAAGGTCTCCAAGGAGCCACCTTGATACTTATATAGCAGTTATTATAGAAAAGCTTATCTTAAGGTGAGATGGTTATTCCAACCATTGCTCAAAATTAATCTTACGGAATAGCTAATCTTTACAGTTAGTCGAACAAATCGACGATCCTGGGTAGTTGATGGCGATTCTTAATCGTTGCCTAATTAGGGTTGCGGTAAACAATGCCTTAGCAAAATGAACCATCTTTCATAATTTACTATACCGAATTCTCAGGATAATGAGTTTGGCTTTATGAATCTATATCTTTAAAACTTACTTAACCAGGGTTTTCGATTCCGCCAATAATGGTACTAGTTGTCTTGGAGATTTCATAATAATGCAGCCCTAAATGGGATATAAAACTTAACTCTACCTGCTTCCCAGGGGTAAACAGAGTAATCTTAGGAGGAGATAATCAAGGTACAAGGAGGTTACAGAGATTTCCATATCTCAGGCTCCAGTTCACTCATCGTTGCTTGTGTCAAATAAGTGACACATTTATGCTACTAGTCCACGAGTTCCTTAATCGGGAATATCTACTTGGACAATTTCATTCTGGATATCTTCTTTGAATACTATTAGTTGACTTTAGTTTCATATGATCATTGGGATATCTTTGTGATCCCATGCATTAAACCTCCATACTGATCAGGCATGGAAGCAATCTATGGAACTTATTAAGATACACCAATCCTCATATAGCGCTTTTGTCATACTATTTGGTATTCGAAATCGATAGAGATTAAAGAGATATCAACTATATGTGCTTATATTTAATCAGAATGAAAATTTTCACAAACTAGGCACCTAGCTCGGTTGGCTAGGCGCGCGAAAGGGTGCGGCCTAGACCCAGGTTCGATTCCGGGGACGGCCGGTTCCATCATTTTTTTTACAGGAACAGAAAAAATAGTCCTTATTACTAAACGAATCAACTTCTTGGTTGCGATCCGACAACTGCTATTCATCATCCTCATGGCTTTATACTAACCATGGTTTCATCAAACTATTCCGGCCAATAAGGCACTAACATTCTTAATGAACGTCATTTTAAAAATTATATTAATATCACTTAGCCTAGGTCACAAAAGACCATCAACGGCATTAAAGGGTTGGACCTAGTCCATCATCTCTTTGACAGGGGATCAAAATGTCACATCTGTCTTTAATATACTGATGAATTTGGATAGTTTGAAAGTTTGCCATAAGGGTATCAGAAAAGAGTGATTTCTAATAGATATTAAATATCAATATAGAATTTGTTGGAGCATTTTCTAACGTATCATCGGTCAATTTCTACCTCGCATTAAATGACCGGAGTCTTAATCAGGCGGAGACAACAGTTCTCAACATTTATCATTCATTATAGAATCATATGTGCCAATACCAAATAAAATTCATGCATAAACTGTTTGATATGAAAAGGTATCTGCTATATAGTTATCATTCTGCATCATCTCCTTGGCGTTCGTATGGAAGACTCATGCGTTTGCTTTCTTGGCCTCTTCAGTCTTCTTTGCGTACTTAGGGCAGTTGGTCTTTATGTGCCCCTTCTCATTGCAATTGTAGCAGGTGGCATCTTTAATCTTCCTGCATTCAACAGTCTTGTGCTCCTTAGACTTGCATAACCCACATGCAGGTGATTCTGACTTAGAATTGGATTCAGATCTGCACTTTCCAAAGTGGCGTCTTTGACAAATCGTGCACTTTGGTTTTTCCTCTGTTCGCTGACTATTCCTTCCAGACCCAGACTTCTTAGAATCAGTGTTTCCCTTGTGCTTCTTCTCTGACCCTCGTGAGTTATCATCCTCACGATTCCTCTTACTTTCTTCAGATTTCTTTAGCGATCTCAATCTGACCGCATCTAAAGTAAGGGATAAGGAAATGTCAGCTACTGATCTAAAAGTCGCTGGCCGAGAAGCTTTTACGCTTGCCTTGATCTCGGGGGCTAAACCACCGATAAAACGAGCTATCCGTTTTGGTTCCGGGGTTACCAGGTATGGAACCAACCGAGACATAGTGTTGAAGCTCGTTAGGTAAGCTTGACAGTCGAGGTTTGTCATCACCAAGGTTAGAAAATCGGACTCTATCTTTTCCACCTCATGCTGAGGGCAGAAATTTTCCCTGATAAGGGCAACAAATTGATCCCACGACATATTGTACAGTGGGATTTTCCTGGTGGCTTGAATCAGAGATCTCCACCATGCTAAAGCTTCACCCTTGAAAGACTGCGACACAAACTTGACCACGTCTCGCTCAGCGCATCCGCTGATATCAACAACCGTATCCATCTCATCCAGCCATGTCATACAATCGATGGCTCCTTTCTCCCCAGTGAAATCCCGGGGTTTGCAGGAAACGAAATATTTATAGGAGCAACCCTTAGCAAGGGGTCCTTTATTCAGTATGACCTGCTGAGATGGAGCACTGTGGTTTGAGGAGTGTCGGTCATCATTTTTCTTCGGGTCGTCGTTATTGGACGGTGGCTTTGAAGGCTGTGTAGATAGGGTCCTGCTACGAGTCCCACTATACTCATCATACTGCCTTTCCAAAGCCTGTGTAACTGCGCCGTCTATGATCGCTTTTAATTCCGCACCAGTTAGATTAACTCGGGCGTCATTATTAACCTCCGCTGGATGACTATTACCCTCGTCTGAGTTAGCCATTACAATTGAACTGTTGCAGAAAACAAGGGCAATAGTTTATTTGGGAGTTTTTTATGGAATTGCCCCTTAGGGTAATTCATTAACCATGGTAAACAGAGACCATATTTGGTTAATTTATTAATCAAATTTATTTAGGATTTCTATAATAAGTTATCCTAATTATAAAACAGTAACAGTCTTATTCGTGGCACCAAAGGCCTAGTCACATGGACAATTATAAATTATATGCTAGGATTTCAGAGAATCGAAGCATTTGAGGTTTGAACCAACGTTCATTACCTTTCCTTGACAGGAAGTTGTAGGCTACCACTGTCTTTAGTCCCAGAGGACGTTAATTATAGCCCGTGGGCACTTCATCCATAAGGGATGATTATATAAATAAGGGAATTTAAATTAACCCAAATACAAATGACTTATGTGATTTTATCATATCACACTTTGTCGAGCATGTTAATATGCTTTCAGATGTTTAATAAGGATTTGAATCTCTTGAATAGGTTCTACCATCTTGGCCTTGTCTGCAGTGACACTTAAGCTAGGTTTTACCCTTTAGATTCTTTTTAATAATTAACGCAGAACAATTTCTAAATTGAACTGTTAATAAGGATCTGAATCTAATTGTGGAACTACCATCTTGGCCCTGTCTTAATGTGACGTATGGCTAGGTCTCGTCCTTTTTAGATTTTTCCATTTTATTATAATGGTAGATCTTATAATATAGGAATGATATTTTTTAAACATAATCGTTCCTTTAAAATTTAAACAAGTATATGGTTGCCCTAAACGGGACTTCTGATAAATGATTTGCCCATGCAAAGGCTAATCAGAAAAATAACAAGGAAGTAATTAAAAGACAATGAAACGAACTTGGATTTGTCTTATGTTCTTGTCTAGACTCAAGAATGTACAATTGTGTAACTGAGATTAAACACAAAAGTCTAGTGTTTAATTCACTCAGTGTTGGCTCTGATACCAACATGTCACACCCCGACTTTCCACGTGTCACCGGTGGGCCCGGTGGGGAGTATCGTGACGTGGTTGGCAACATAATAGTCAAACAACACAATTATATAAATGCACAGCGGAAGCAAAAGATAAATATTATTACATTCCGAATATAAAGTAATATCCAGTATTACAACGGAAAGTAAAGGATCCACAGGCGGATCTTTAAACATATCATTTGTTCAACAGACTTTAGACGCCTAGAACTTGCAAGATTCCTTATTAGCGCCCTGAGCTTCCAGCCAATTTCGTTCAGTACCTGTCACTTAACCTTTTTGGAAAATACGTCAGTTTTCACTGGTAAATACACTCAACCGACTCATTTGAAAAGAGTTTAAGAAAATTGGTTTGAATGCACGTGGCACAAAATATCTTTTATAATTTGATTAAAATGCACAGAGGCAAAATTAACCTTTTTAACTTGGGAAAATTATTTGTATATAATCTTGTATACAGTTTTACTTATTTGTCGTCCGTTAGGGCCGGTTTGTAGGGCCGGACTAGATTAACTGACACGCCACAGGTATAATGCCCACGGGCTATCATCCTCTAAGTGGATTACCAGTTCCGGTATAATGCCCACAAGGATGATACCTCGGAGTGGATTACCAGTTTTTACATAATGCAGCTGTCAGGTGTATGCCTACACCCCGTGCTTAGGTCGTGGCCATTTCGTAAAATGATGCCAAGGATATCCGGGACATGGTCATTAACCCCCAAGGCCATACACCAAATAATACATATTAAACGGGTTGTAAGTACATCAATCACAATACGATTTAAATAACTACACACCCGACCAAGCGGAACTTTTATAGTGCCGTATCCCAAGCCCGTATAGGGAAAATAAGTTAAGAGTATTTACCTGAGCTAGCTCCTGTCTTAAATAGCAAGAATCTAATAACTCAGCCGTATTCACTTAAGTAAGCGTAGGTACCATTTACCGAAATGCTCTAGTCTGGAATGATGGTATAAATAACCAATTAGAATGCTAACGGGTCTTTAATTTAGCCTAAGCTTAGACCGGTTAGTCTTAAGGGAATATACGGTTCAGACGCACGATTAAGCGAAGACCGGAATAGAATGTGGTTTAGATCCGACAAGTTTGAAGACTTGTCTTAAATGGGTATTTCATACACATTCTGGATTTTGAGATAAAACCAATAAGGTTTGACCCGTTTTGGCTAATTTATGTAAACTTGTTACATAAACCGAACCGTACGCGTAATAAACGTGACGGGTATTCATGAGAGCCATATATAGGTTTCCTAAGTTAATTATGCCTCAAATATGTTGTGACATCAGTAAGATGTCTTTCATTATGCCCGAAACGAATTTAAACACAAACTATGCCCCGTAGGGGTAGTTTGGTCATTTTATAGGTTGTAAAAGAGTTTAAATATTTACCTGAGTTACAGGTCTGGTATAATCAGCAAAAATACTTATTTTTATAAGTTATAACAGTAGGATAAAGTATATGTGTGAAATCTATCATTTATAACCAACTATGCACCGCAGGGGCATTTTGGTAATTTCACATAAGCCGAAAAGCTCAAAACCGAAGTCTGAGTTAATCAGCCTTTTCTTATTGTTAAAACATTCTAATTTGCCTAAAATATCTGTAGGTATCAACCCGGGTATGTTCAATATAATTTTAATACATACTATGCGTTAAAAACGCTTAATAAGGCGATTAAAGGCCATTTCCGGGTTCGATACTTAAGTCAGATATTTTTATATTTCCAGAAGGTTTAAAATAATTTATTTATCATATGTGATCAGTAGCAAAAGGTTTGGAGTCGTTTAGATATGTAAAACTCATTTTATGGCCCGTAAGTGCAAAACCGACAATTACCGGATTAAGCCTACGACCATGAGTTATGCTCAGCCTAAAATTAATTAAAAATCTTCAAAAATCCCAAAATAATATATTACATCAGTGGGTATTAAGTTTGATACCAAAAAGTAGGCTTAACTAGGCTATACGCTAATTTCGCCGTTTTATTGATATAAAGCGTTCATTTTACGCTAACGAGCATAACTCTTAATCTACACCTCAAACTGATGTCAAACTTTGCATACAAGTATATATATCAGTAATTAAAGTTTCTACCCTTTTACATTTCCAAAAATCACGTTTTAAGATAATAAGGGCATAATGGTCAACATATGAGCAATTAATGGAAACGCGTAAACGAATGGGTCAATCAATGAACCAACCATAGAGGGTTGTGTTAACATGTAGCCTGGTTCTAAAGAAGCTCTAAGACATTTTCAAATCATACTAAAGCGGGTCAGAACTGAAAGTCAAAGTGAAAGTCAAACTATGTGACTTTCGGTTCCGAACCGGGTCTAAACAGGAAATTGTCGGGTTGAACATGTTTAGACATGTTCTTACACTTATTACTAAGTTATAACAATGATCCAACAGGTTGTATATGATCTACAATGTTAATTATGCATAAATGGCATTTTAGACTTCCTGTTGACTTTTTAAATATAAGTTTGACCCGACTTTTGACCTGGTTAGAGTGGTGATCAGGGGAAACCCTTTTGAGGTTTTATTACCCACATAAATACCAACATATAACTACTTTTAATTCGAGATATGACTGAGCCATTATTGACTAATCTCGAAGTGACTTTTAGCTAAAATACTAAGCTAAACTCAATTAAAGAAGGACTAGCAGACTTACAAGAGTCCTATGCACGAGATATGATCAGTTGGACCTGCTTGGGAGCTCCAGAATTGATCAGAAATGAGTGCAAGAATGTTTGAAACTTGGAGGCCTTATATAGTGTTTGTAAACACCACAATTTGTTGACAACTAAGTCTACAATTGGCCACAATCATCCCACAAGTGTCCCTGGGGTCTAGGAACATTTTAGGGGTCGCCCAAGATTGAGAATTACCAGTACAATCGGTTAAAATCGCGCAAAACAGGCTGCTGCCCGTTTTTCTGCATCTGATGTCCCCACGCGGCCCGCCTCAAGTTTTAACAGATCCTACGCGGGCCGCCTGGGCCCTGAAAATCTGATTTTTCATTTTTGTTGTTTTGCAGCTTGTCCCTTGGCTTCACGAAAGGGCAACCAAGGTTATTTCTTGCATTTTGACCCCCTTATATTTACCCTCAAGGGCTTTAGGACTTATACCCACTTTGCCAAGTCCCTCGACACTTCCGGTTAACCCGAAAGGTCATAACTTTCAACGTTTGCACATTAACCCTTCGCACACGAATTTGATCATAACTTTCTCATACGATAACGGAACTTTATGAAATTTATATCGTGCATTCTAGTGAGCATAATTAACATTTACAAAGCTTCGGGTTTGTTAAAAGGTCACTCAGAGGTATATCTTTAAACATGTTGACACATTTAACCCCTGTAGTTTGTAATCTCTCACTTTTTGCTTCGTATGATCCATGATTTATTCGTTTGAGGTTATAAACACCATGTAGGGTTATTATGAAGTATATTTATTCACTGTTGACATTTAGAACCCGTATAATTACATACTTTCCATGTTTGTCAACTTTAGTCCCTTTATAACATTCTTTCACACGTTCAAACTTTATGACACGTGTCAACACATTATAGGACGTGAATTTTCGAGGTGTTACAGTATTCCGGTGTATATATATACGTACGAGAATACGTATTTTTATTGTGTTTATTAAGTATTCTTATACTTAATTTTTGTATTAGTTTTTCCGGAATAATATTTCTAATAAAAATTCCCCAATATATATTCTTAAAATATATATTTTTAAGAAAACTTACATAGAAAAATTATCTATAATTTTTCCCTTGGCAAAAATAATTGTATTTTCATTTAAATCTAAAAAATAATATATTTTCAAATTTAACTTAGAAAATATTTTAAAATCCGTTTTTCACTAAAAAATAATGCATTCTAAATTTGTTTGAGAAAATATATATTTTCTTCCAAAAAAAATATATCTTCTAATAATTCAAGAAAACATGTATATTTTTCTTTACTCAAAACTAATATATTTTCTTCTTGTAAAAAATATGATATATTTTTGTAACAATTATAAAAATCATACTTTTGTTTTCTTGATCTTCAAAATACCCTTTACCAAAATATACTTATGAATTTAATTCCGGAATATTTGTAGCTTATATTTCTTGTTCGGTTTCTCCAATATTTTGGGTATAAATTGTATATTTACTTCTTGGAATTTTGGTAATATTTTGTATTGTAATTCTTGGTATTTTGGTGAGTTATATTATTTCAAGTCCTAAAATAATATAACTAATACACATAATATACAAATAATCACACACATGGTGACATCTAAATATATATTCTCCTAAATACATATTTAGTCACTTTTATTATCAAAAACTAACCTCCAATATTTTGTAATTTTTGTAACAAAATTTATGGAAAACTTTATATGAAAATTCATGGTTAAAATATACTTGTAATTATTTGTTTAAAAATATTTTTCTTAGTGTTTAATTTCTAGAAAAAATCTGCCATAGTTTCCCCTTAAAAATGGAGGTTTCCATACTTTCAAAGCGCATCATTTTCTTTTATAAATGACCACAATCAATAACAAATCAAACAATACTTACAAGTGCCAAAGTCAAGCTATTTACACTACTTCATGAACTTGAAACTTTACAAAAATTTGTAGTAACTTGGTAGGGTGTTTAGTAAGCTTAGTTACCCTTTAATGTGTGGTTATTTGTTGAAACACATCATTCTTGAAGATTTAAGTTATTTACAACTTCTACAATAATTTTCTAAAAATATTTCTTTTTGGATCTTTCTTGCTAGTAACATGTTTCTACACTTGATTAACCACTAAAAATGTGACTAGTTCCTTTAAGAACCATGTTTAAGTAAATCTTGTAATTTAACTTAGTTTCTTGAGAAAACTAGTTTTGAAATCATCCACTTACATGATTTATATTACACTTTGATCATCATTTTTCAAGAAAACATTTCATACTTCAAGTTCATGTTTTCACATAAGGATGATCATCTTGATCTTTCATAAGATCACCCTCTTATCTTGCTAGATTATGTCTTTAATCAAAATCTAGCAAGTTCATATGATGTTTAACATCATTAACACAAACAATCAACAATCAAGAAGCATAATAACACTTAAACAACATGATTCATCATGATTCTTAGTCTTATGTTAAAGATTATGTTCTTGATCTTTAGTGTTCTTCATGATTATTTACTTGTATCATCTTTTAACCAACTAAACAAGATGTAAAATGAGATTAAGAAGGTCTTACTACTAGCACAAGGCTAGGGATGAACACAAGATAAAGATGATGATGAATGTGGTCGTTAATAGCTTGTGGGAGAGGTCCTTCCACTTCCAAAGGCTCCTAGCTCCTTATGCAAGCTCCTAGCACCTTTGTATAACTTGAAAATTGAATGAAATGAGATGAAAGTCGTGGTGGTGTGCTTGGTGGTTCTCGGCCGAAGGTAGAAGGAGAGGGAGAGAGTGTTTTGTGTTGGTGAGTTTTGAGAAATGAAAAGGTTTATGTCTTAAGGTTTCACTTATAATCCTCCAACAACATTTAGTCTATTGGTTCTTATGTTATCAAAAGCTCTAGACAAGATCCAATATAATAAGCAAATAAAATCAAGAGTGGGCCACCCTAAGGTGACCGTAAATGGAGGGGGGGTTGTTTAGTTAGGTTTCAATGGTTAGTTATGTTAACTAGTTAGATTTTAAGTGCTAAGTTAGTGTATTTAGTTGTTATGATGTTATATAGTGTGTTATGATGTTCGGGGACCATAACTAGCTCGAAAATGATAAAACAATGCTTCTAGTGAAAATTTGGTGTTTCGGGTAGTGTTCGGTTGTTCGGTTGGTTACTGGTTCGTTAAGGTGCTAAACTACGCAGTTTAGTGTGATTTATGTTACCTTTTGTGATAGTTTTGATAACCGATACTTAGGAAAGCATTCTGGACCATTTAACCATATTTCTGCATGATATTAAGTTGCTTAAATGCTGATTTTTGCTGAATTCTGCAGAATTCTGCAGTTTGTGTGAGTTTTAGGCACTTTCCAGCACTTAAACTATCACTAGGAAGGCAGTTTTATGATCCTTACTTTCCTACACACTATACTAGTGTAACTCTTGGTTTCTGGCACATTCTGTGTCTCAATACCATGTCTATCTATGTACTGAACTCCGTCAGCATTTTTCTGATTTGTCTAATAACTGTGCTATCTCTGTTTCGTGCATCATTTGAATCAATAAAGTGTTGCATGCAATAATGATATGACATTATGCAATATGTGATGCACATGTATGTATATGACAATAATCAGAAAGCAATTCATGTCATAAATTTTTAAATCAACACAGTCATTAAAGCACTAATCATTGTTTAATTATTGTACGGATACATGGAATTTTGACAATTGTCACAGTTCATGCATCGATTTAGGGCTTGAATTGAGCTTCAATTTGAATATTTTTGAAGGACTAGGGTTGGCTCTCCTTCCCTTCTTCTCCTGGTCGCTCTCATGAACACACACTGTGTGTGTTTCTCTTTTTTTGTTATTTATTTAGTTAACTTTCAAGTTAACCCTTTTGGTCACTTATGTTTTATTTTGTTCGAAAGAATCTATAATTCACTATTTATCACTTAATCACATATTACTAACTAGGTTAATTATTCCAAGTTAACTTAATGGGCTTGGGAAGTCATAACCCGTTTTATTTTAAGTCCCGTTAACTCGGGCTTCTAATAAACTTTGTTTTCTCAAGGCGTTTATTCTTTTTTTATTAATATAGGATTGTTTATTTAAATCCTAATATTCACCGGGTTTACTTTACCACTAAGGGTATTTTACCCGTTCATTATTATTAACGTGGTTTAATTACCATTCTTGTTTTCGGGGTGTTACAAGTCTACCCCCTTAAAGAGGTTTCGTCCCCGAAACCATTCTTACGCAGTCCTTCGGTTTAGACCTAACGTACTTTGCTTCGTTTTCATTTGAGTATTGCTTACTTTTAATAATTCCATAATCTTACCGGGAATGTATGGTAATATCTTTCGGGCTCCAAAGTGGTGTCCGACTCCTTTCTGATGCTCCATTCTTGCATCCTTCTTTTGATTAACATCCTTGTTCCTCAGGTCAAGGATTATTATAAGCCACATCGTATGAGCCTTTCATGTATAAGGCCTCGTAGGCCGTTAGTTTCTTTTAATATTCCTCGTTTTTATCACTTATTTTAACGAGTCACCCTTTGGCCACTCGGTTATCTGATGTAGTCAACACATTATCCCATGCTAATATTATCGAGACAAGCACTTTATTAAGTTCTAATTACTGTTTTGACCTTAATGGTCTTCCTGGTTAGACTTACTAGCTGCCGGTTACCTTATACCTCGCCATTCGGGTATGCTATATTGCCATCATCGGTCTTTTGCGTGTTTATGATTTCTTATCTTGTAACTCACGTTATAACTTGGTTATATTCTATATCACTTTTGTGACCGTGATCACATCACGTCATGTTTAAGTTATGTCGAATCTTCATTATCGAAAATTTTTCTTTCGAATGTATCGTTTTACACCTGTCGGTGTTAAGACCTATATCCTTTAATATTAACCATTTTCTAATTTCTCTCATAATATCCATGTTTTCTAAAACGTTGTTTCTCACTAAAACTGAATTTTAGTTTAACGTTTTCTTTTCTCCTTGTCTTATATCATTTACTTGTATCATGGAATTTTGCGTCCAAAGATTTATTCCTTTCCATTATCATTTAATGCGGGGAATTATAACTAGTTCCCACGCTTAACCCAAATAACCCGTAGGTTCTTTCACATAGTCTCGTAGACTATCTCTTTAGATTTCCACCTTTTTAAGGTGAGACCCAACAATTCGTTTCTTTCTATTTCCGACCCAAGGGTCTTTTTGGTCTCGTAGACCTTAACACTACTTTTAATCCCCTAAGTTATGATGATCCCGTAGATCATCCTTTATTCGTGTCTTTATTCAGCGTACATATATGGTGTCAAAGCACCCCTTGTTATTTTTGGAATCATTTATTTTCACTCTTGAATTTTAGCTGACCTTGACCGTAGTCCAAGGCTTCATTCGTTTACTTTCGGACTAATCTTCCGACTTTATGACTCCTTACGTCATTTACATGTCAGTTTGTTCTACACTTACCGTTTCTCGGTTCATACTTATATTTCTTTACAACCCATTACCCATGTTCTTTTATCTTAATGTTTTTAGCTCTCCGGTTTCACCGGTTTATGTTTTCCCTTCTATACTCTTTTACGACCTATCACATAGGTTCATTAACATTTCGCGCTTCCATTATTCGGTTTGCGCTTATTTGGACTATCAAGTATTTACACTTTATTTGACCAGTGAATCTATCACTTATGACAGTCAAACTTTATTCTCTATTTAACTCGTCCAACCTCGAAATAGTTGAACATCCCTTTCGAAATTCTTCTTGCGAAATTTTATTATTTTTTTAGCCATAACTCATAAATCCGAGTCTTTTGACTTTCTAATCCGCGCTCCCGTCTCTTGGTTTACGCATATACTCAAAGCCCCACCCATCTATCGGGTATCTTTACCGAAGTCCTCTTCAAAGTAGCTAATCTGATATGGTTTTAGACTTTATTTTCACTTATTTGGTTGTCTCAGCGAAATCCATCGCTTTTATTCAACCAAGTCCTCATTCTTTATTCATTCCGTTTGACTTTTTTGTGTGAATTTCATCACTTTATGACAGTCAAACTTTATTCCTATGCCTTAACATTCTCATTAGTCAGTTTGTATTTTCATTTGTTTTGATCCTTGTCCCTTTTCTCGGGTTCGTTATTCTAACGTAATACGCTTCCATCATCCGGCTTGCGTTTACGTTTATTATCAAACTTCTTGCTTATTTGATTCATTTGGGTACCTTTTAGTTCGTCCCATTCTCCTCGTCCTTACTACATCGGATGTAAATGTGTCCATTGTAAAAAGTTCGTGGCATCATGTGTTCACTACTTACTTGGCCGGAGTAAGCAATCAACACATGGTACACATGACCCTTTATAATTTTCACATTACACCCCATGTAAGTAACGCCTCTAATCTTTCTACATTATTGATTTATATTAGCAAAACTTTATTCAATGGCTATTTAACAATTTTTAGTTTTACCCGTTTTATTCTTGAACATATACAATGTTTTCCTTTCTTTTTTTACTCGAACTATTATATAATCACACTTGTTAATGTGATCACTACATTTCTCAATAGCATTTTATTGAGAGTTTTCCACTTGGATAATTACCCCCATCCAAGTTTCCATATGAACTAATCCTGTTATTTCTTTGTTATTCATCATCGTGAATAACACATGTTTCTATTAAATTTCTCTTTGGAAACGTCATCCTGAATAGATATCCCATTTAGGTTTTCAAGTTTTATCATATATATGCAACCATCATTCCCTACGTGTTTGTTGCATATTACTACTTGTGCGATTAAATTTAAAAGCGTGCGCCATTAACCTTGTTCGCGGTCGTTACGCGATTTAGGTCCTTGGTGAGCATACTCCGCTTTTCATACTTTGGACCATTCCTTTGTCAAATCCGCAATGTGTTACACTCCCGCTATCTTCAGATGCGAGTGTCATTCAACTACAACATTTATAAAGGTTAGTAATTTCGACATTAATGAACGCTCGTATTACAATACGAGGTTTTCTACTATACGTGCCAACGCATTTAATTTCGTTAACTATAATAATCATTTACTTGGGGTAACGTGTATTACACGATAACCCTATGTGTTGTTTATAACACTTCAATATACTAGATCGTTTATATACATATAACTTACCGGATTTGCGATCAAGCCTCGAACCGAACACACTTTACTCTTTAACCTTGAGCTCTGATTACCAACTTGTAAGACCCTTTCTATTAACTAACGGTTTTCATATACTTTACGAAAAAAAAACATGTAATTATGATTACGTATCCGTAGAAAATACGGGTAATTTAAAACTTTTACAATTTAAAAATAATACAACATAATGTAATAGAGTTCGTCGTTTAAAAATAACGACGAAACGATGTGCGGAAGCTTGTATCTTTGATCTTGTTCGGTTCTTCATTGAGCTTGATCTTCATCCGGGAACACTTGGTATTTACCTGTGATCAAAACCAACTTAAAGGTCAGTTTTGATACTAAAAAAATAGGTTTGAACAAGTTCTTAGCATCAAGCAAACAAAATCAAAATAATATTTCAAATTTATGCCTCTCGCGCCACGCGAGAGGCTCCCCTTGATTCTTTGCGTACCGCGACACCTGTCGCGTGTCGCACTAGTGCCGACATGTCCCCTCGCGTGCTGCGGGGGAGACTAGTTTTCAGCAGGTCCTTCTCTGGACCTGCATGTTTGCCCAGCTCTAGTTTTTATCAAAAATCTAACTTTAAAATGCCATAACTTTTATTCTACTTATCCGTTTTGCACCATTCTTTTTCCTACGCATTCGTAATCTAATTTTCCATCATATGGAGTTAAAAACCGACATCCGAATTTATAAAATATAGGATTTCAAGCCCTCGGCTTGAAATTGGTTTACAAGACCTTTGACCCGTTTAGGTTTAAAATTACCAACTTGTGTTTAACTAATCAAAATACATGCTCTGATGTATTTAACACAAAGTCCATAACTCGGGTTCGTAATTTTTTTTATGAATTATGTGACTAGTACGCAAGCTTTGGGCATAGATCCGTTTTGACCCGTTTAGTCAATTTAAGCAAATTTTAGTCTAAACTAGCTCTTTTCTTTTCATACTTCGTAATTCCATATCTAAAATGTCTGCTTATATTCCACCACAACAATTTTTGTGGTGGATTTAGCATAACTAACTTTTATCCCAAATTTACCCTTCGGTTGGTCATTTTACGCATATGATCCATTTTTAGGCATTTAACCCACAATATCTAAAATGTCGGTTAACTTAACTTATCAAAAGTTAACTACTTTCGATCACATGGTTTACACAATTAAGTCTAAACCAACATGATATTTAGAATCCTTACATTTTCGTATCACACGTAATCAGTCCAATTAGCCAATTAAGTGTTTCTTTCATAAACTCAACATATCAACATTCGTTTAGACATTTTAACAAACACCTTGTGGGCATAATTTTTATACACCAAAAATCAAGTTCTTGATTAGTTGTTTAACCATTATTAAACATCTTTCACAAGTTCATATGTCTAGTTTGCATCACAACACGTAGACTTAGTCCATGGATATCAAATAACACCCATTTCATAATCAAAATTCTAGTGTTCTTCCTCATCCTACAAAACCCATTTAACACCTAAGTGGGTGATTAGGAAGTTCATAATTATGAACACCAATTCATAAATATATTGACTAGGGTTCGTTCCTTAACATGGATTCATCCTAGTTTCACCCAAACATCATTCATTCAAGCTTGAATTTTGATTTTCATAAGTTAATCAAGAATCTCAACTTCATAAATATCAAAAATTTGACATACCTTGTGATCCCCTAAGCTTGGTGATCGTTTTTGTGTGTTCATGCATCGATTTAAGGATTGAATTGAGCTTCAATTTGAAGAATTTTGAAGGACTAGGGTTGGCTCTCCTTCCCTTCTTCTCCTGGTCGCTCACACGAACACACTGTGTGTGTGTGTTTCTCCTTTTTTTGTTATTTATTTAGTTAACTTTCAATTTAACCCTTTTGGTCCCTTATGTTTTATTTTGTTCGAAAGAAGCTATAATTCACTATTTATCACTTAATCGCATATTACTAACTAGGTTAATTATTCCTAGTTAACTTAATGGGTTTGGGAAGTCATAACCCGTTTTATTTTAAGTCCCGTTAACTCGGGCTTCTAATAAACTTTGTTTTCTCAAGGCGTTTATTCTTTTTTTATTAATATAGGATTGTTTATTTAAATCCTAATATTCACCGGGTTTATTTTACCACTAACGGTATTTTACCCGTTCATTATTATTAACGTGGTTTAATTACCATTCTTGTTTTCGGGGTGTTACACCATTTCTAAAATATTATGTCACTGGGAAATGTTTTAAAAATCAGATGCAACTTTACGACACGCTTACCTTAATCACATCTTTGAGCTAACTGCCGATATCACATCCTTCTTTTCTAAGCTTTTAATCAACGGACTGATCGGTAATGTGCTTTGTTTATCTACCCATTGATTTCAAAAAAAGTTATTAACTAACTCAAACAAAGTTCATTGACTGGATACAAATACATAGACAACAAACAAGATCGAACTACAAAACCGATATCTCATCCTTCTTTTCTAAGCTTTTCATACTCGGTCTTGCACTTCCAGAAGTTGCTATCAAGTTTACAAATGCAAAAGCTGGTTTCAGTTTTCTTTTACAACTGGTTAATTATAAGTATTGCATTTGCGTTAATGAGGTGTTAAATGGGCTGTATCAATTATTCAGATATCTATTCGGTCATCTTTCCAAACTGCAACACATGAATATGTGGTTCCCAATATGTAACATATCATCACAAAGCCCCATGTGTTTATATGCAGTGTACAGTGTTCTAATATCACCATATTGCTGCTATCAAGTTTAAGGATGCATTCCATTGTAAATATTGCATTTACGTTAATGAGATGTTAAATGTTTTACTTCTAATTTTCAACCTCAGTTTCCAACATAACACGCGTCATTTCATCTTTTTTACTCTTTTCTTTGATTTCAACAAACCTAGTTGTCCTTTTCCTTAAATTTTCAGAACCTTCATTGTGAACTTGAGAACAGGAAGCTCAACAATGGTGGTAATAAGTCTGCATATGACTTTGTTTATCAACCCATTGATTTCAAAAAAAGTTATTAACTAACTCAAACAAAGTTTGTAGTTCTAAACACAACGCTCATGGAGGTTTCTTACACTATCTTATCAAATAAAGTTACTGATGTGTGCAAAATGCAACACATAAAGTACATCAAATGAGGCATAAAACTAACCCTTTTTTAGTACTAATGTTTGAAAAAGTGTGTTTTTATCTTCCTTTTGTATTTTCAGGACTAAATGAGCTTAAATGAACAAAAGGAAGAAATATGCAGCAAAAACTAACATAAATACAAATAAAAGGAATAAACGTTGCATGCCCGACCCCTCGACAGCATCTTCCCATGCAAAAAAAGAAACAGAGGGCTGACCACGGCCCCGTGCCCAGCGGACACGGGGGCGTTGCCAGATGTCTGCAGAAATAACAAAGTTGTAGAAGCTTCTATTCCCAGCACGGGGGCGTGCCCAGCTCAACACGGGCCATGGTCAACGCTAAGATTCGCAGAATCTTGCAAATCTTGATAGTACAGATACGCTTCTGCACACGGGGCCGTGCCCAGCAGACACGGGGGCGTGTGGAGCCTAATGCAGACAATTGTAATTAATGAAGAAAGAGAAAGTGGATGGCCACGGGGCCGTGTCCGGGCTTCTGTGCAGGCTATAAATAGGGGTGCTTGGTTCACTTCAAAGGCATCCCTTGGCAAACCACCTCTCTCCCACTTCACCACCACTCCACCACCACTACAACACCCACATCCACCACCATCATCCATCAACCACCTTAGAGTGTGTGTAGTAGTCTCGGGATCCAAGATTGATAGTAAGAGTTCTTGTCAATCAAAGGCCATTGGGAATAGGCTCGACAAGATGTTCACCATCGGGATGTCCTATGATAAGCTGGCATGGAGGGGTAAAGGTAATGCTAAGACATCGTCAAGATCATCATCGCCCGTTATCATCTCAGGGTCGGTCTTGCAGTCAGACGTGAAAATCTCCAGAGGTGAAGCAATCTCGTCGTCAGAGACAATCATCATCGGGTCACTTCCTTCAGATAGGCCACTGCTTTCAGACGAAGACATGTGTACCTGTAATATTTTATTCATAGTATATGTATATATTAATTATTACTTAATTAATATACAAATAATTAAACACATTGTTGCAAGTAATTCTCAGTCAAAGACAAGTGCTACTCCAGTGCACCCTAAGTCTCGTAGTATCCTTACTTGACTCTTTGAATTCAGTCTCAGGTAGTGGATGCCACGGAAAGTTTTATGCAATGAAAACTTTTGAAAAATTGTTTTCGTGGGAGGATCCTAAAGATTGTAGTCTAGACTCGAGAAGGAATCCTGGTTTACTACAATCGCAGCTCTGATACCAATCTGTCACACCCCTTTCTAAGGCGGAAGCACGAGGTGTGATCCTGAAAGGTTCTCATTGCATACGAATGGTAAACATACTACATGCTCGCAAAATAGCTCCAAAATGACATTGTCATTACATAATCAAAACATAACATAAGCTTGGTGTTTACATCACACGACCAATAACTGTTTAAAAAGTTTACAACTTTATTTAAAAGACAACCACAAGGTTTATAATCATTATATCACCACACGAAATGGAATACAACAATCAAATCCCCCAAAATAGGCATTGGAGTCTTGACACAACACTTCTAAAAACATAAACGACATCCTTGAGCAAGAGTAAGACCGTACGTACATCCACTTTAGTTACCTGAAATACATGTAAGTTTTGGAAAATCCTCAACATAATGTTGGTGTGAATTCATGCAGTTTTGTGTAAAACAGTTAAGCATTCGCTGTAGAAAACATGGTATGTAATTGTACTGAAATAAGTGCTTCTGTAAATGTAAGGAACACGAGATCGCTAATGGTTAGCTAGGCCATCAACATGTGTAACGACATAGGAAGCATCCAAACCATAGGCATTTTTACTTGTCGATTCACTACTATAGACACAAAAGCACAGCTTGGTAAAAGTGTGGCCAAGAGTGTGGTTGCCTGACATTAGATCTAACCTTTTGTTCCACGGTCTAGGTATGTATTTGATTAATGGTGCTTATGGCACCCTATACGTCGCATGATCTATCGTATCATTCCTTAGTTTTTGTATTCAACATACCATAGTACATGTATTTTCCCCAAGTTTAGAAAACAAGAAAAAGTTTAAAAGTGGGGACATGAACTCACAATTTTGCGTATCTTGCATCGTAAACTTCACCGGGTTTGCTTAGAGCGTCGTATCACTACCTACACACGTACTATGTTTTATTAGACGCTTAGGTCGTGTAATGACTATTAGTCTTAGTTGTTTATTAAGACTTATTTTGGAATCATTGGTATATTTTGAGTTACATCCTTGATGTATTATATAATTCCAAGGTATAATTATTAGTTAAAATATTAATATTTTAACTTAAATTATATTTATCCAATTATTTAGAACATTGTTAAAGTAATATATTTTCAACTTTGTTTAGTATATATTTTATACACATGTATACTTTCCAAGCATAGGAATACTTGTATTTGTGTATATTCATACATGTGTATTTTGCCATGAATTGGTGGTGTATTCCGGTATGTATTTATACGTTTGAGGATACGTATTTCTTGTATTTATTAAGTATTTTATACTTAAATTTTTGATTATTTCCATATAAATCTCAAAAATAATATATTTTTAAGATTAGCTTTAGGAAAATATATTTTTCTAGTTTTCACCCAAAATTATATATTTTTATCTTGTTTAAGAAAATATATATTTTTCTCCATCAAAATAATATATTTTCGATTTGACAAAATATGGTATATTTTGTGATACATTTAAAAATTCATATCTTGCCATTTCCTTCGTTTCAAAATACCGTTCGTCACATTTGTTAAGTTACGGATTTATTTCCGGAATATATTACTTGTAGTCCATAAGTCCGTTCGTCCGATTGTTCGATATTCGGGCATAATTCATATAAGTGTTTTCTTGGAATTTTGGCAGTATTTTGTATTTCAACTTTTGGTGTATTTGTGTGTTATATTATTTTCAAGTTCCTAAAATAATATAACTATTACACATAATATACAAGTAACACACATATGGTGACATCTAAATATATACTTAGTCACTTATATTTATCAAAAATCAACCTCCAATGTTTGTAATTTTTGTAATAAAAATTATGGCAAACTTTTATATGAAAACCATGTTCAAAATTTACTTTTAAACACTTGTTTAAAAATATTTTTCTAAGTGTTTAATTTCTACAAAAATTTTGCCATAGTTTCCCATAAAAAGGGAGGTTTCCATGCTTTCAAAGCATATCATTTTCTTTTAAAATCATCATCAATCATCAACAACTCAATCAAGACTTACCATAAGCCAAGATCATGTAAATTACACTACATCATTAACTTGAAATTTTTGTAAAAACTTGTAGTGACTTACCATGTTATTTAGTAGGTTTAGTTACCCTTTAAAACATGGTTATTTGTTTGTAAATCACATTCTTGAAAGATTTAGTCATTTACAACTTGTAAGATGATTTTTCCAAAAATAATTCTTTTGTATTTTTCTTGTTTCAAAAATGTTTCTAGTCTTGTTTTAACACTAAAAACATATTTACTTCCTTTAAAAATCATGATCATGTTAATCTTGTAAATAACTTTGGTTTCTTGAGAAAATTATTTTTGTAGTAATCCATTTACAAGACTCCTAACATGTATTAATCATCATCATACTCTAAAACAACTTCATTTTGAAGTTCATGATTCACATAAGGGATGATCATTATGATTTCTTTAAGATCCATCCTTATACTTGCTAGATCATGTGTTTAATCATCATCTAGCAAGGTTATTATGATGATCAACATCATAAACACAAGAAATCCACAAACAAGTTTCATACATACTCTTAATCATCTTAGATTTCATGTTATTTTGCTTTATGTTAGTGATCATCTTCTTATTTCCTTGTGATTTTTGAGTTGAACCACTTACATAACACTTTAACCATTATGATTAGGAGTAAAAACAAGATCAAGAAGCTTACTACTAGCTCTAATGGCTAGGGAAGTGGCACAAGAAGATTGATGATGAATATGGAAGAAAATAAGTGGTTAAAGGCTCCACAAAGAGGTCCTTCAAGTTCCTACACCTCAAGCCTTCTTAGATGACCTCCTTACACCTTGTAGTGGCCTTGGAAGGGTTGTTTGGAGCTTAAAAACAGTGAGGGTAGTGTGGTGTGTTTGAGCCGAGACCAAGGGAAGGAAGGAGGAGGTGTGATGGTGAGTTAGGAGATGAAGAATGATAGTGTGTTATTTATTTATGGTTTTTATAAAATCTTCACAATCTTTATGGTATATATGTTGGAATATTCTCCAACAATGGATCCAAAAATAATCAAATAAAATCACTTGTGGGACCCTTGTCTCTAACTGTCCAAAAGGGGGGGGGGTAAAGTGTAACATTTCAATTACTAGTTTCTTGATTTAGTTAGATTTCTAGGATTAAGTTAGGTATTTTTAGGTGTTTATGATAAGTAATATGATGTTCGGTGACCATAACTAGCTTTGTAACACTAAAACAATGCTTCTAGTGAACATTTGGTATTTCGGGTAGTGTCCGGTTGTTCGTTTCGTTACGGTTCGTTAAAGTGCTAAATTGCACAGTTTAACTAAGTATGAAGCACCTTTTGTTACAGTTTCAATTTCCGACACTTTGTAAGTTATTCTGGACAATAAAACACAAATTCTGCATGGTATTTTGGTATTAAAAGCTGAATTATAGCTGATTTATGGCTTAATTATACAGAATTCTGCATTTAAAGTGAGTTTCGGGTGCTTTTTAGTGCATAGATTAGCTTCCGGGAAGTCTGTGAGTTAACCCTTGTATCCATACTTGGGTTTTAATGTGTTTTAGATGTTGGACCTACTCCTAGGCCCTAATTCTATTGTCTGACTGCTTTCTGTAGAATTGTTGACACAGTGTGTCTTACCGGTGAGTTTACTAGTCTTTCTGACACAACGCTTAAAGTAATGCATAAAACAATATTTGAAGTATAAAACGTGCATGAATTCACATGTATAGCATGTAATTAGACAATGTTGACACTTAAGCACATAATTGCAGATGTTAAATAATAATTAACACTGTACTGAAATTACCGGTTATGTGCCAGTTGTCATAGTCTCCCCCCCCCCCCCGTTAAAAGAATTTCGTCCCGAAATTCAGGCTGAGTTATCTCCCGCAGGAGCTTTCTCGAACAGATGGGGGTACTTGACTTTGAACCGGTCTTCGCGTTACCACGTGTACTCGGGGTTCATGCTTAGAGTTCCAATGTACTTTGACAAGCTTAATGCGACTCCTCCTTGTTTTATGGATCTTCCAATCCGTTACCTCAACAGGTTGTTCTGTAAATCGGAGTGTGTCGTCGATATGCACCTCATCCGCAGGTATGATAATTGTTTCTTGGGTTGGACTTTTTTTAAGGTTTGACACATGGAACGTATCATGTACACCATTAAGTTCTTCCAGTAACTCCAATTTGTACGCCACGGTACCAATTCTTTCCAAGATCTTGAATGGTCCAATGTATCGTGGATTCAACTTTCCACACTTTCCGAACCTTGCTACACCCTTCCAAGGTGAGACTTTCAACAGAACTTTGTCTCCCACCTCGAATTCTAAAGGTTTTCGTCATCGATCAGCGTAGCTCTTTTGTCGATCACGAGCCGCCTTAATGCGCTCTCAGATTTGCATAATCTTGTCGGTCGTCTCTTGAAAAAGTTCGGGACCAATCAACTGTTTATCTCCAGCGTCTGCCCAACACAAAGGTGAACTGCACTTGCGGCCATAAAGAGCTTCGAACGGTGCGGCTTTTATGCTCGTATGGTAGTTGTTGTTATAGGAAAACTCAACTAAAGGTAGGTGAGTATCCCAGCTGCCGCCCAGATCCATAACACATGCGCGAAGCATATCTTCCAGTGTTTGTATGGTCCGTTCGCTCTGGCCGTCTGTTTGCGGATGGAAGGCCGTGCTTAGATCTAGTTGAGATCCAAAGGCCTCTTGTAAGGATTGCCAAATCCTTGATATGAAACGCCCATCTCTATCTGAAATAATCGAAATGGGCACTCCATGACGTGCCACTATTTCTTTAAGGTACAACTCAACAAGCTTTCCAGTGCTATCCTTCTTTCGGATTGGTAGGAAATGAGCAGACTTTGTTAATCGATCAACTATCACCCATATCATATCATTCCCTCTAGGGGTCCTGGGTAATTTCGTTATAAAATCCATTGATATTTTCTCCTACTTCTACATGGGTATCTCTGGTTGTTGCAGTAGACCAGACGGTTTCTGATATTCGGCCTTAACCTTAGCACAGGTTAGCCACTTCCCAACATAAACATCAACATCGCTTTTAAGCTTTGGCCACCAATAATACTCTTTCAAGTCTTGATACATATTGTTCGATCCTGGGTGGATTGAGTATCTCGACTTGTGAGCTTCGTAAAAAATGACTTCTCGAATACCGCCATAGAGCGGAACCCAAATGCGTCCCATAAAGTATAAGGTTCCCTCTTCGTTTGGCACCAATTTCTTCTCCATACCTCGGAGATATTCAACTCTAAGGTTCTCCTTCTTGAGAGCTTCTTGTTGTGCGTCGTGAATGCGTGCAGTGAGATTCGTTCGAATAGTCATCTCTAATGCTCGAACCCTTAGGGTCTTAACCCATTCTTTTCGACTTAACGTGTCTGCCACCACGTTTGCTTTTCCAGGATGGTACTTAATCTCATAATCATAATCGTTTAGCAACTCAACCCACCGTCGCTGACGCATGTTCAATTCCTTCTGATCAAATATATGCTGCAAACTTTTATGATCTGTGAAGATTGTATATCGAGTACCATATAAATAATGTCACCAGATCTTCATGGCGAATACCACCGCGCCTAGCTCCAGGTCGTGGGGGGTGTAATTCCTTTCATGAACTTTCAACTGTCTAGAAGCGTAAGCGATGACCTTTTGGCATTGCATGAGCACGCAACCCAATCCTTGACGCGAAGCGTCACAGTACACCATGAAGTCTTCGGTGCCTTCGGGTAAAGATAGTATTGGTGCGTTGCATAGCTTGTTTTTGAGAAGTTGGAAGGCTTCTTTCTGCTTATCACCCCAGTCTTACTTCTTATCCATCTGTGTGAGGGAAGTCAACGGGTGGGATATCTTGAAGAAATTCTCGATAAATCTGCGGTAGTAGCCCGCTAATCCCAAAAATTGTCGAACTTCGGTTGGTGTTTTGGGAGCTTCCCCATTCTTAATCGCTTCTATCTTGGCTGGGTCTACAAGAATACCATTCTCGTTCACAACATGACCAAGGAACTGTACTTCGCGAATCCAAAATTCGCACTTTGAGAACTTTACATAAAGCTTCTCTTTCTTTAGGAGTTCCAAAATGGTCCTGAGGTGTTGTTCATGCTCCTCTTTCGTTCGCGAATAAAACATAATATCATCGATAAATACAATCATGAATTTATCAAGATATGGTTTGCAAACACGATTCATCAGATCCATAAACACGGCTGGTGCGTTCGTCAACCCAAATGGCATCACAAGGAACTCGTAATGCCCATAACATGTCCTGAACGCAGTCTTGGGTATGCTTTGTTCTTGGATCCTTAACTGATGATATCCAGACCGAAGGTCGATCTTGGAGTAGTAACTCGATCCTTGCAACTGATCGAATAAGTCGTCAATCCTCGGTAGTGGATACCGATTCTTGACAGTGACCTTATTCAATTCTATATAATCGATACACATCCGCAGTGTTCCATCCTTCTTTTTCACGAACAAAACTGGAGCTCCCCAAGGCGAGAAGCTCGGCCTTATGAATCCTTTATCTAACAACTCCTAGAGTTGTGTAGATAATTCTTGCATCTCAGATGGCGCAAGTCGATAGGGTGCCTTGGCTACAGGAGCGGCGCCTGGAACCAAGTCAATACGGAACTCGACTTGTCTTTGCAGAGGTAATCCTGGCAGATCTTCGGGAAAAACATCTGGAAATTCCTTCACCACAGGAATGTCTTCGAGTTTCGGCTCCTCAACCTTCTTATCTACAACATGCGCCAAGAATGCAACGCATCCTTTCCTTAAGCACTTCTGCGCCTTCATACAATTGATGATTCACAGAGGTGTGTCTCTCTTCTCTCCATGCACGATGAGAGTTTCATCATTCGCAAGAGGGATGCGAATAATTTTCTCGTGGCAAACAACTACAGCCTTATTCTTGGACAACCAGTCCATTCCGACCACCACATCGAAGCTACCCAATTGAACAGGTAAGAGGACGATACTAAATCTCTGCTCACCAAGTTCTAATGTACAACCCTTAACAACTTCGCCTGATTCAACAAGTTTACCATCGGCTAGTTCTATGGAATAAGGAATATCTAATCTACTAGATTCTATTCCAAGCATACGTTTAAATTCCACAGACATGAAACTATAATCGGCACCAGTTTCAAATAGTATGGATGCAAAGTGATTGTTAACGAGAAATGTACCGGGGACCACGTTAGGGTCCTCGCGTGCGTTCCTTGCTCCAATTATAAATGCTCAAGCCTGAGCGTTGTTTTCCCTTGGGCAATCTTTCTTGAAATGCTCTTTGCTACCACAACCAAAGCATCCTTGGTTCTGCCCAGTTCCATTACCATTTTGGTTACCATTACCATTGCCATTTCCAGCACCGTTTCGGTTTCCATTCCTGTTTCTGTTACCACTTCCGTTTCCTTTTCCCCAACAGTTCTCGGTGCGGTGACCCAGTTTTCCACACTTGTCACATTTTGGAATGCGACAAACTCCTTCGTGGTGACGCTTGCACTGATTGCATTTGGGCAGAGTGCCCTGGTATCCTCTGCTAGGAGCGTCATTCATAGCTGCAAGGGCGTTCGTTTCCTTGGGTGGATTGGGTTCACGTTTCTTATTGCTGGAGCCCTTGTTGTTGTTACGCGTCCCTTGATTCAGATTCGAGTGCTTCCTCTTCTTGTCACCAGACGACTCAGCATGCGTCTCGGTTTTCTCAGTAGGTTTTAGTGATAGCTTCTTCATGAGTTACAGCCTGAGTGATCGTTGTGGGTTTTGCCGCAGTCACCGTGCTACGAAATTATGGAGCCAATCCCCAGATGTAGCGCTCAATGCGCTTAAATTCGGGAGTCACCAGATAGGGGATCACTCTTGACAGGTCATGGAACCTTCGAGTATAACCATCAATGTCCGCACCTTCCATGGACAAGTTCCAAAACTCAGTCTCCAACCTTTGGAGTTCAGCACGAGAACAATACTTTTCCCTCATTCTTTCCTTCAACTCATCCCAAGTCATACCATACGCTGCATCATCTCCCAGGGTTTGGACTTGCAAATTCCACCAGGTCAAAGCCTCATCAACAAATAGCCCAGTAACAAAAGTGACTTGCTGGTCCGCGGTACACTTGCTCATTCGGATAGTGGAATCAGTCTTCTCCGTCCAGCGCACAAAAGCCACTCCACCTCCAGATGAAACTCCATGTCCATTACGTCTAGTACCGCTTGGTCCTCCACTGTGTTCAGTGCGGTTTGCCTCATTCTGGGCGATAGCTTCGGAGATCCTTTCTTCCAGCAGGGAGTTCAGTTCTTCAGCAGTCCTCGGCATCGGGGGAGGAAGGGGTTGATCAGAATCCCGATTGTTCATAGCCTTCCTGGGTGCCATGTTCTTCCAAAACACAACACAACAGAGTTAGAAATTTGTTTGATATCGTTACACAAGACAGTGGTAGCACACATACTGCATATACCCACATAAATAATATCAAACAATCCGCCAATCATATAAATCAATTCATACAGCAATAAGCATGCATAAACAGATAATTACTGACGTGTCATAAGATATTCACCGAGTCTTTATACATATTAGGACAACTTGTTACATCATTTTTTGTGAAGAAACAAAATGCATAGGGGTTACATCACCCCAATACAAGTTTAATACATATAAAAGACAAAATATCTTTCTTCACATTAGCGGTTCTTGTCTTCAAGTTGTACCCAAGCTCGGTTGGTCTTCATACCCAAAAACACTGCTCCATCAAGGTTCTTGCAAAGAAACTCAATAGGCTGGGGGAGAGGGTGGGGGTGTAGGGAAGATCAAACAGTGGAGATAGGTCACTTCATCCTCAAGATCATGAATTCGACGGATGAGGGAGCTTATTTGAGTGGGAGCGTGGGGAGGTGTAGAGACACGGGTATGAGTGGATGGCACAACAGGCATAGTGTCATCATCATCACCAGTCGGGTAAACTCTCAGTCCAGCAGCAAAAAGGGCCGAAGATATCACTGAATCGAAGGAATCGGCATCAGACTCAAGGTCAGAATCAGAAGGGCTATCGGTAACGATCATAACAGGAGAGGCCACACTATAATCCAGGTCATCGACGAAAGGCCAGTCCTCATCAGAGATGGCGGCAGAAGGAACAGCATGGATGGGAATAGGCTCAACGAGATGTTCACCATCGGGATGTCCTATGATAAGCTGGCCATGGAGGGGTAAAGGTAAAGCTAAGACATCGTCAAGATCATCATCATCCGTTATCATCTCAGGGTCGGTCTTGGAGTCAGACGTGAAAATCTCTGGAGGTGAAGCAATCTCGTCGTAAGAGACAATCATCATCAGGTCACTTCCTTCAGATAGGCCACTACTTTCAGACGAAGACATGTGTACCTGTAATATTTTATTCATAGTATATGTATATATTAATTATTACTTAATTAATATACAAATAATTATACACATTGTTGCAAGTAATTCTCAGTCAAAGAAAAGTGCTACTCTAGTGCACCCTAAGTCTCGTAGTGTCCTTGACTCTTTGAATTCAGTCTCAGGTAGTGGATGTCACAGAAAGTTTTATGAAATGAAAACTTTTGAAAAATTGTTTTCGTGAGAGGATCCTAAAGATTGTAGTCTATACTCGAGAAGGAATCCTGGTTCACTACAATCGCAGCTCTGATACCAATCTGTCACACCCCTTTCCAAGGCAGAAACACGAGGTGTGATCCTGAAAGGTTCTCATTGCATACGAATGGTAAACATACTACATGCTCGCAAAATAGCTCCAAAATACCATTGTCATTACATAATCAAAACATAATATAAGCTTAGTGTTTACATCACATGACCGATAACTGTTTAAAAAGTTTACAACTTTATTTAAACGACAACCACAAGGTTTATAATCATTATATCACCACACGAAATGGAATATAACAATCAAATCCAACAAAAGAGGCATTGGAGTCTTGACACAACACTTCTAAAAACATAAACGACATCCTGGAGCAAGAGTAAGACCACATGTACATCCACTTTAGTTACCTGAAATACATGTAAGTTTTGGAAAATCGTCAACATAATGTTGGTGTGAATTCTTGCAGTTTTGTGTAAAACAGTTAAGCATTCGCTGTAGAAAACATGGTATGTAATTGTACTGAAATAAGTGCTTCTATAAATGTAAGGAATACGAGATCGATAATGGTTAGCTAGGCCATCAACATGTGTAACGACATAGGAAGCATCCAAACCATAGGCATTTTTACTTGTCGATTCACGACTATAGACACAAAAGCACTGCTTGGTAAAAGTGTGGCCAAGAGTGTGGTTGCCTGAAACCCATTAGATCTAACGTTTTGTTCCGCGGTCTAGGTGTGTATTTGATTAATGGTGCTTAGGCACCCTATACGTCACATTATCTATAGTATCATTCCTTAGTTTTTTTGTTTTCAACATATCATAGTACATGTATTTTCCCCAAGTTTAGAAAACAAGTAAAAGTTTAAAAGTGGGGACATGAACTTACAATTTTGCGTATCCTGCGTCGTAAACTTCATCGGGTTTGCTTAGAGCGTCGTATCACTACCTACACACGTACTATGTTTTATTAGACGCTTAGGTCGTGTAACGACTATTAGTCTTAGTTGTTTACTAAGACTTATTTTGGAATCATTGGTATATTTTGAGTTACATCCTTAATGTATTATTATTTTATTAGTTAAAATATTATTATTTTAACTTAAATTATATTTATCCAATTGTTTGGAACATTGTAAAAGTAATATATTTTCAATACTTTCCAAGCATAGGAATACTTGTATTTGTGTATATTCATACATGTGTATTTTGCCATGAATTGGTGGTGTATTCCGGTATGTATTTATACGTACGAGGATACGTATTTCTTGTATTTAGTAAGTATTTTATACTTAAAATTGTGATTATTTTTCCAGAATATTATTTTTAGACAACTAAAAATCACCAATTTATACTCTCAAAACATACATATTTTGAGAGGATTTTTTTTAGAAAATATCTATAAATTTATTTGGCAAAAATAAGTATATTTCCATATAAATCTCAAAAATAATATATTTTTAAGAGTAGCTTTAGGAAAATATATTTTTCTAGTTTTGTATGTCCCGTAGAACGGATCTTTCAATGATATCAAACAGCCTATTGATTGTGCGGAATCCAATCAATAGGTGATTCAAGAAAAACCGAAAAATATGAAATATGAAGAACACAATACCGAAAATCACTTTCAACACTTGCACACGATTCTATTACTATCAAAGCAAAACCGTCTAGTACAAGTGCTCACACCAAGATCGCCTCTATCTCTCCCTCTGTAGGAAATTCTGAAACTATGAGGCTCCAAAGGTTCAAACCTAAAAACAAGTTAGAAACTTGTTTTTATACTAACTCAAGCCCAAGTCCCTACATGGGCTCCCATTGGGCCTGCTTGGCCCACATGGCCTAAAGCTTGGCCCAAGTGACCTATAAAGGTCCACAACCTAATATAACTAACCCGGTAAAGCCCAGTTCGTAACCATAACCCGTTGTGTTAATTTGATGCGTCAGTCTCACACTTTAGGGCCTAACAAATAGCATGAATTCAGCAACGTCTTCAACGAAGTCTATGGTTGTCTCTATGCTGCAGATGTTGTGGAAGTTCTTGACTTCTGAACTCTCAGCACTGGGTCTCTTTCTTCAACTCTTGTGGTTAGCTTCATATCAGGATCTTGATCAGCTTTGCTTGAAACATCTTTGTCAGAAAGAATGTGAGAGGAGGATTCTCAACAGCTCTTTTCTTCTTCAGTCCTTTTCTGTCAAGCAGGTTCATGGTACTTCTTCAAATGCACTTTCATTGTCAGATGTCGTTTCGTATCCGGTTCTTCTGACTCAGGTACATCTTGTTGTGGTGCTGCTTCAGGCTTCTTCAGCAACTAACAGCATCTCAGTCTTCATCAACCCCTGTTCTTGATTGAAATAAAAACTCAATTCGTTCTCAAGCAGACTAAGGAACACTTTTCAGTACGAGCCTAATCAAACTGGTCTATGCGATTGCCAATATGTTTGTCCACTTAAACTTTAACGCTCAACTTTCAATTTTTCAACTTTGTGATATGCTTTAGGTAATATTATACTATTATACCCGTGTGTCCCATTCCAAGGCATACCCCCGCGATCAAGGTAAGCACAACGATTCATCGTACCAGGTGAGTATACTGATGTCATCCTTTAAGATATCCTGACTGTGTCTAGGTCTGCATATAATCTGTTTTATCATGTTTTGATTTCTTAACAATGAATACCCAAACAAATACTAATCAAATCCTGGAAATATAAACAGCACACTCTATCATGCAAGTATCTTCCCTACCACATATTTCACAAGTCCAATCCAGATTTCTGAAATCTTAACTGGGAATAGGTTGAGAAGAGAACATAATAGATCTTTTGCAGAGATGGTATAATATACAGATCAAATGAGTTTTTCTCAGTTTGATATAGGTTTCTTGGGTTTCTTTTGGGCACTTGAGGGCCTCTTTCAGGTGTATTAGATCTATAGCGCGACAACGTACAGCTAGGTCAGCATGTATCTGGATGCAGCAGAAGCTGTCGTTGCCTAGCACCTCCAGGTCAGCATATATCTGGATGTAGCAGAGGAGGTACACGACTTTTTCAGATAAGATTTCAGAATCAGATCAAAATTGTGTGTATCGGGACAACATACAGACATTCAAATAGAAATGAGCTAATTCCAAGTGACTTTCTTTCCTGGGGTCATGTACAATTTTAGTTCTGAACAGAAGGACAACCAAGATATCCCCGGATGATTCAACAATATAAAGACCCGAAACCTCAGACGTTGGCTATCTATCAACGCAAGATTTAAGACCATAAAATCATACGCCGTTGGTATGTTACCCACATGGTACATAGTTCATTATGTTTATATCACTTAGTATCTTTTATCATTTTGAGCGTCAAGCCTATCGACATATCGCAGTAGATCCTAGTCTTTTCAGCTATGGCCCCTTACATGTGTTAGTCAAACCCTTTAACACGAACATTTATTTCACTTCCCATATCATGCAATTTATCTTTTTGGCTTTTTCATTTTTTAATGTTTTTGTATTTTTCTCATTTTCTCCCCCTAAAACAATACATATTTATAGCAAACTCTTTTTGTATTTTTCTGAGTTTTCTCCTCCTAAACTCTATATCTATCTATATGTTCCTCCCCCCCCCCCCTAAATTTGTGCATAAATCTTGTATTTTTGCGCAAATTTACCATTTACTAGAGAAAGGACACTTTATATACAAAATAATAAACTAAGAAAGAGAAATTTTTTTTTAAACCGTTCTGTCATCAGATTGAAGACTAATCAATATTCAAATCAAAGTACTGAATTTAAACGGTACCTTTTGCTGATCTTTTCTTACTTCTCTAATCTCCTCCAAAGGAAACATATCATCTGGAAAAAAAAATTTGAGCTTTTTGCAACAGTGAAATGTTACCCGTTTTATCTCTGGAACAACCGCTACCAACATTCCAGAGATTGTCAACAGCTCCTCCTTGGTTGTTCCTGAAAGGTAAGGAGATTAGTAAGACATGGGTACCCAGGCCATTGTGGTCCTGGGATTTCCTGAAGCAACAAAGTAAGACACTTCTTTCAAACACAAGTCCCCTTTCGTTTCAAGGATTGGAGACATTGCTGCCTTGGATTTGGGTTTCCAAATCTGTTTCGGTTTAACAAACGTGTTTGTTGCCTTCGGTTGAGCAACTTTAGCTGTTTCAGGTTTATAGGTTTTAGAAAAACATTTTTGTTCCTGAGAAGCTTTCCGTTTGTTTTTGGCAGCGTTCCAATCCCCATCAGAAGGTTTAACCTTGGGATTCACATTCTTCATTGCCTTAGGTGAAGATACCTTCATTGGCTTGGAATGGTAGTTACCCTTTGGTGTAACCCTCTGATTTTGCATATAATAGGGTACGTAGGGACGATGTGTGCAGTTCCGAGCAATGTGACCAGCAATGCCGCAATTGAAGCATGTTTGTCTCTTAACGTAGAAGGCATTCTGATCAGCTTGTGTAGCTCTTGCAGGCCCTGAAGGATGAACTGGTCCTTTCTGTGCTTGTTTTTGTTGCACATTTCTTGCAAACGAGGATGAATTTGGATGTCTGTACTTGTCGTTTGCTGGGGCCTTCTGTGGTGGAGATTTCTTTTGATTCTTCTTGTTTTGTTTAGACTGCAAGTCTTGTTCAGAAATCTCACCAGTCTTTTCGAAAGCTTTGTTAGCACAGTCAAATGCATATTTCTCACATCTGCCATTACTGACTGGCTTAACAAAAACATTTTTCACATCACGGGCCTTTTGAGGACTATTGCTGCCCGTTGAGGACTGTGGAGAGCCTGCTTGTCTTTGATGTTTAGGCTTCTTCTTTCCGCGTCCTTTACTTGCTTGCTTCGGCTCTTGTTGCTTGATCTGAACCTTTTCATCACTAACAGAAGGTTCAGATTGTTCAGCTTGCGCACTTGAAGCCTTGTTCACGTCAGTCTTCTCTTCATCCTTCATGTCATCAGCTTTGACAGAATTGGAGAGTTCAGGTTTATCGGATGAAATACCAGAAACTTTAGCAGAAATTTCAGCTGAAACATTTGACGAATTTTCAGCACAAGACGGTTCTGCACATGACACCTTTGGGCTGAATCCATCTAGAATCAACTGATTCCAATTTCTCAGAATCAGCTGCTTCAGATGAATCACATTTGGAATCAGATGGTCCAGCTGGCTCATTTGTTTCGTTTGCTGATTCAGTCTCTGTTACATAAGCATCAACATTTTCGCCCAAACCATCAGGCCTGTAATTAATGACAGAGTGAAAAAACGAGCTAAAAATGCCACACACATCAGAATTTGATGCTTGTTCATCTCCAACGACATCTTCAACTTTTACTTCATCTGCAAGGGAAGACGAAGCATTAGTATCATTTGTACCCTTAGCAACAAAATTTATTGGAGGAGTCGCTCGTTTATCAACAGGTCTGCTGTTGATTGATGACTTATCAGTTTTAGGACCACAAGTCATTTTACTTTCATTCATCAGCTCATCCTCAGTCATAGGTAAATATGTGTAATTATCATTGTAAGGAGGAGGAGCCTGATTGAAACCCAATCCCAACCCTTTCCTTTTCTGGTATGCTAGCTGTTGATTACACAGATTTTTGTCTAATTTGCTGGAAGAATCAAATTTTTTAATATTTAGCTCATTTATTTGATATCTATATCTGATATCCTCCAGTTCTTTAGTCACATTGCATAGTTTTTCTTTAACCATGAAGAGTTGGGCTGTTGTTACACTAACATCATCCTTGAGTTGGATGATGTCTTTTCGCTGAGCTTCGATTTTCTCCTTAAAAAGTTTTTCATTATTAGCCAAAGTGAAATTTTTCCTTTTAATGTCATTATAATCTTCGATTAGCTCGGCGTTGTGTATTCTATATGCCTCATTTCTTTCTCTACACTCAGGAGTGCAAAAGACAGAAAGTATCTCTTCACGTTCTTTAGTAATTCCTTGAGCCAGGGGTTTGTTAAACATAAATGTTGAATTTTGTGTGGATGAGCAAGCAGCAGCAGATGTGTTGCCTTGAGTATACTACTTGTCAGCATTCTCATAAGATTTGATTAGTGAGATCAGCTCATCTGACTTCATTTTGTAACAGTGGCCGTCGGTTGTCAATATTATCTGATTAACATTTCTAAACCAACTACAGTTCGCCTGATCTGGAATCCCTTTTATAGCATCCAGAAGCTTTCTATTGCTCATGCGAGTAGACACCACCATCTCTGCCTTCTCCATTGCAGAGAGCAGTTCAACAAACCGGCCAATCACTGCTTCCATAGATTCACCAGGAAAGTATCTAAATCCTTGGAGTTCCTGCTCAAGCATCTCTCTTTTAGAAGACATTTTTAAGATTTGATCCCCCCAAAAATGTGATCTTTTAACTATTTCCTCAACACAAGCCCAAAGCGAGAACCTGTGTACTCGCTAACTCAAACTCTTTAAAGACGAATGAACCCGCTTTCTGAACCGCACCACAAAACCTGTCAAATTTTTCACAACCAAACAAACTTTTTCTCCCTTTTTTTAATAATTTATAAAAGTATACTTATTATTATTATTATTATAAAAATCAATGATTGAGTAATGATAACCTAATGATTGATGATTATTATTATTATTATTATTATAATTATAAATAAAAACCTTAAATCTATCACAAGTTTCAACGTCTTCTCCGTTTAAAAAATACCGAAATCTTAATTCAGCCTCTCAAAGTGATAACGTGAAAGAAGGTTAGCCGGAGACGTTGATGAAGAACGACGATGACTCGAAACGATGGTTCACGGTGATGGTGGCGGAGGTCACGTCGGAGAAGATGAACGATGATTGAGGAGTGGAGATGATCAGACGATGATAAATTACAGTGACGGAAGACGATGAATGAACGGAAATCGCAGGTTGGAGGTGATCGGAGATGATGCGACGGAGATGGTGATGGTGAAAGTGGTGACCGGAGATGATAACTGTGGTGATGACGATGATAACTAGTGCTCGTGATCGGAGTTGGTGACAGCGGTGTCGACAATGATGATGATGTTGACGGAGATGATTGTGACTCGTAACTCAAAATCGGAGGATGTGAGTCGAGACTGCGATGATGACGACGAGTCGAGACCGGCGATGAAGATGAGTCGAGACGGGGATGATGATGGTTGCGACTCCAGAAAATACAACTCGAAACCTTGGTTGCAGATGATGTGAGTCGAGACCTTTAAAGTTGATGAGTCGAGACTTTGTCGAGTCGAAACCGGGGCTGTGAAGATAACTCGAAACGGTGCTGACTCGAACCCGATGTGTGATGTTGTGAAGACGAGAGCTGTTTCCCTAAAAATTGGAGTCGAGATCACTGAGTCGAGACTGTGAAGATGGAGGTGACTGCCGTGAAGAAGATTGTTTTCACTCCGAAAGATTATCAAAATCACAAAAGTTATTAAAATAGAATATGGAAGGTTTCAATCAAGTCAACAACTTTCCTCCGAAAACTATGTAAATTTTAAAAATCAAGATATTTTTAAAAAAAGTAAAAAGATTATGTTTAATCTTTTAACAACCTTTTCAAAAATCAAAGTACCAAAATATGTTGATTTTTATAAAACTTCGATGAATGCCACCAAGAACACGAAGAACGCGATGAACACCAAATCAAAAACAACGAAAATCTTGAATATTTGATATCACACCGAGCCTAGAAATAGGTTCTAATGGCTCTGATACCACTTGTAAGTCCCGTAGAACGGATATTTCAATGATATCAAACAGCCTATTGATTGTGCGGAATCCAATCAATAGGTGATTCAAGAAAAACCGAAAAATATGAAATATGAAGAACACAATACCGAAAATCACTTTCAACACTTGCACACGATTCTATTACTATCAAAGCAAAACCGTCTAGTACAAGTGCTCACACCAAGATCGCCTCTATCTCTCTCTCTGTAGGAAATTCTGAAACTATGAGGCTCCAAAGGTTCAAACCTAAAAACAAGTTAGAAACTTGTTTTTATACTAACTCAAGCCCAAGTCCCTACATGGGCTCCCCTTGGGCCTGCTTGGCCCACATGGCCTAAAGCTTGGCCCAAGTGACCTATAAAGGTCCACAACCTAATATAACTAACCCGGTAAAGCCCAGTTCGTAACCATAACCCGTTGTGTTAATTTGATGCGTCAGTCTCACACTTTAGGGCCTAACAAGTTTTCACCCAAAGTTATATATTTTTATCTTGTTTAAGAAAATATATATTTTTCTCCATCAAAATAACATATTTTCTATTTGACAAAATATGGTATATTTTGTGATACTTGTAAAAATTCATATCTTGCCATTTCCTTGGTTTCAAAATACCGTTCGTCACATTTGTTAAGTTACGGATTTATTTCCGGAATATATTACTTTTAGTTCATAAGTCCGTTCGTCCGATTGTCCAATATTCGGGTATAATTCATATATGCGTTTTCTTGGAAGTTTGGTAGTATTTTGTATTTCAACTTTTGGTGTATTTGTGTGTTATATTATTTTCAAGTTCCTAAAATAATATTACTATTACACATAATATACAAGTAACACACATATGGTGACATCTAAATATATTTTCCTAAATATATACTTAGTCACTTTTATTTATCAAAAATCAACCTCCAATGTTTGTAATAAAAATTATGGCAAACTTTTATATGAAAACCATGTTCAAAATTTACTTTTAAACACTTGTTTAAAAATATTTTTCTAAGTGTTTAATTTCTACAAAAAATTTGTCATAGTTCCCCCTTAAAAATGGAGGTTTCCATGCTTTCAAAGCATATCATTTTCTTTTAAAATCTGCATCAATCATCAACAACTCAATCAAGAGTTACCATAAGCCAAGATCATGTAAATTACACTACATCATGAACTTGAAATTTTTGTAAAAACGTGTAGTAACTTACCATGTTATTTAGTAGGTTTAGTTACCCTTTAAAACATGGTTATTTGTTTGTAAATCACATTCTTGAAAGATTTAGTCATTTACAACTTGTAAGATGATTTTTCCAAAAATAATTCTTTTGTATTTTTCTTGTTTCAAACATGTTTCTAGTCTTGTTTTAACACTAAAAACATATTTACTTCCTTTAAAAATCATGATCATGTTAATCTTGTAAATAACTTTGGTTTCTTGAGAAAATTATTTTTGTAGTCATCCATTTACAAGACTCCTAACATGTATTAATCATCATCATACTCTAAAACAACTTCATTTTCAAGTTCATGATTCACATAAAGGATGATCATTATGATTTCTTTAAGATCCATCCTTATACCTGCTAGATCATGTGTTTAATCATCATCTAGCAAGGTTATTATGATGACTAATATCATAAACACAAGAAATCCACAAACAAGTTTCATACATACTCTTAATCATCTTAGATTTCATGTTATTTTGCTTTATGTTAGTGATCATCTTCTTATTTCCTTGTGATTTTTGAGTTGAACCACTTACATAACACTTTAACCATTATGATTAGGAGTAAAAACAAGATCAAGAAGCTTACTACTAGCTCTAATGGCTAGGGAAGTGGCACAAGAATATTGATGATGAATATGGAATAAAACAAGTGGTTAAAGGCTCCACAAAGAGGTCCTTCAAGTTCCTACACCTCAAGCCTTCTTAGATGACATCCTTACACCTTGTAGTGGCCTTGGAAGGGTTGTTTGGAGCTTGAAAATGGTGAGGGTAGTGTGGTGTGGTGTGTTTGAGCCGAGACCAAGGGAAGGAAGGAGGAGGTGTGATGGTGAGTAAGGAGATGAAGAATGATAGTGTGTTATTAGTTTATGGTTTTTATAAAATCTTCACAATCTTTATGGTATATATGTTGGAATATTCTCCAACAATGGATCAAAAAATAATCAAATAAAATCACTTGTGGGACCCTTGTCCCTAACCGTCCAAAGGGGGGGGGGGGGGCGTAAAGTGTAACATTTCAATTACTAGTTTCTTGATTTAGTTAGATTTCAAGGATTAAGTTAGGTATTTTTAGGTGTTTAGTGTTTATGATAAGTAATATGATGTTCGGTGACCATAACTAGCTTCGTAACACTAAAACAATGCTTCTAGTGAAAATTTGGTATTTCGGGTAGTGTCCGGTTGTTCGTTTCGTTACGGTTCGTTAAAGTGCTAAATTGCGCAGTTTCACTAAGTATGAAGCACCTTTTGTGACAGTTTCAATTCCCGACACTTTGTAAGTTATTCTGGATAATAAAACACAAATTCTGCATGGTATTCTGATAATAAAAGCTGAATTATAGCTGTTTTATGGCTGAATTGTGCAGAATTCTGCATTTAAAGTGAGTTTCGGGTGCTTTTTAGTGCATAGATTAGCTTCCGGGAAGTCTGTGAGTTAACCCTTGTATCCATACTTGGGTTTTAATGTATTTTAGATGTTGGACCTACTCCTAGGCCCTAATTCTATTGTCTGGCTGCTTTCTGCAGAATTGCTGACACAGTGTGTCTTACTGGTGAGTTTACTAGTCTTTCTGACACAACGCTTAAAGTAATGCATAAAGCAATATTTGAAGTATAAAACGTGCATGAATTCACATAAATAGCATGTAATTAGACAATGTTGACGCTTAAGCACATAATTGCAGATATTAAATAATAATTAACACTGTACGGAAATTACCGGTTTTGTGCCAATTGTCACACTTACATCACTTGGTGAAAACAAGCATTTAATATAATATTTTTTATTTTTAATCTTTTCGCACTTTTTATTTGGTTTTGTATTAATGACTTTAATAACTAGTTTCTTATGTTGAAGGTGAAACTTCCTTATCATTTGTCCGTGGTGTCTTGGCATTATTTTACTGTCTATATAAAATAAAAGATTTTCACCATTCATATCTCTACGGTTTATATAGAGATATGTTGGCTACCTGGTCGGGGGGTTAAGAGAATGGTTTGGTAAGGTTTTTGCCTTGTTCAATGTATAGATCCTGCAAGGACTTGGGTCAAGCTTACTAGGACCTCCTTCAATACCCACTGGTATTGGATGGCGGGCGGGCGAATGGCTTGATCCCCTCATATGTAAACTACTATTAATACATTAACCCGGCTACTTGGGATTGTATCCCTGCTGACTCAAACCACTTAGCCGAGGGTAACGTCACGCATTAATAACTTAATTAATTATCTTTCAATATTCTGACCCTATGGGATTGTATCCTTGCTGACTCAAACCACTGGGTTAAGGGTAACGTTACCTTCAAAAGAGAGGCCTACTACTATAACTAAGATAATCTCTTAAAAAGTGCAAAAAAGCAGAAATCATCAAAGGTTACATTAAAGGCAAGTCGGATCCAAGTGATTAATCTTGTCTATCTGTTTTATTTTATTTTTAGTTGTCAGCATTTTTAGTTTTTATTCTCATGTTTAAAACCCTATTTTTTAAATTTTGATTTGATTAGACGTTGAGGATAAACCGGTATAAAACTTTTGTTTCTTTCTTCTAAAAAACCCTTTTCTCTCTCTCCTTAGGCGATTCTGGTTCTTCATGAAACCCTAGTTTTTCTTTGTGATCTTATGTATAACAGTTTGTTATTAGAGATTTAATTCATCAAACCTCTACTACGAACTTGTTAACATTAGTGACCGATTTGGAATTAGGGTTTGCTTGTTTCTTTTCTTCTTTCAATCGCCGCCCTAGAGATTATTTACAAAACCCTGATTGATTATATTAGTTGATATTGATTTCGGTTAACTAAGATTAATTTAGCTAGATCGATACGCTTTTCTAATCAGTTAAGGGTTGAATATTGATCTTGGGGTTTAAGGATAAGGGTTTTGCATGTGATTTGTTTTCGCTAGCTTTCTTGTCTTCTACGTTGTTTCTTGCTGCATGGAGGGAGTTGCTGATAAGAGGAATGATCTGATGGGTAGAGAAAAGCCACCAGATGATGGTGGTACTAAACCTACAGGGAAAAAAGGGAATGGTTTTGATGGTGTCATCAATAATCAGGGGCCGAATAAGGATGATGGTGGTACAATGTCTTCGCGTGGTATTGGACTGAGAGTGACGAATATGGAGAATAATCCATTGATGCTGAGTAGGGGTTTATATTCGACATCTGGTTCGTCTGTATTGGATGGTTTATCTAAGATATCTATACCAGTGGGAAAACAGACGAAGACGTTTCCTACGTTTGCTGATTTTAGAACTCCTTCCCATGCAAACCCTAGTCACGGTTCTGTCAAACAACAGGGGGTAACCAGCATGTTGTTTCTGAAGAGGAAGTTTCGATTATGGATGGGGAGACTAAACATCAGACTAATCAGGTTAATTTCAGATCCCTTGCTTGTCCGATTGTGCATGATGGTTGTGATGTAGTGCTTCCCAAGGAATCTGTTAGAGCAGTTCAGGATAGGTTGTCGAATACGTTGTATGGGTATTTCTTGGGGGATAGAGTGGCATTCCCGGTTGTTGATTTCTTTGTGAGAAATAATTGGAAGAAATTTGGTTTACAAAACTCCATGATGAACGCCAATGGGTTTTTCTTTTTCCAGTTTACGGACAAAGATGGTATGATGAACGTCCTTAAAGAGGGGCCTTGGATTATCCGCTCTCAGCCTTTCTTTCTTAGTGTGTGGTCTCCTACTACAAAACTAGAGAAGAAAGAAGTTAAAAAGCTTCAAGTGTGGGTTAAAATACATGATGTCCCTATAGCTGCATATACGAAGGATGGTTTGAGCATGATTGTCACTGCTATTGGGGAGCCAAAATTATTGGATTCTTATACTACCTCCATGTGTACGGATGGGTGGGGTAGGAGTAGTTATGCTAGATCTTTGTTGGAAATTTCAGCTGAGAATGACTTTAAGGAGGAAATAGTTGTAGCGGTGCTTGAGCTTGAAGGTGAGGGGTTTATAAAAGAGAAAATGTATGTTGAGTATGAATGGAGTCCCCATCGGTGTGCCCATTGTAGGGTTTTTGGCCATTCTGATGAGTTTTTCCTGAAGCAGCCTAGGAAACCGAGTCGGCCAGCACCTAATCCTCAGAAACAGAATATGGGCAAGCAGTCTAGGGGACCGACAAAAGGACCGGCAATGGATGCTGATGGTTTTACGGATGTGGTTACTAAAAAGGCTGCTAAGAGACCGGGTTTTCCTGTTAATAAAGATAAACCGAAGTTTGAATATAGACCGGTTGGGTCGAAATCAAATGGTGGGATTAAAAGGTTGGATCCATCTACTAGTGGGGTGTCTCAGAACCCGTTTGATGTTCTTAGAGATTACCGGGGTGACGTTGGGCAACGGAAAAAGGGGATGGGGGACGATTTAGGTGACTCGGATGATGAGGAGGTCGTTGAAGTGTATAATGAGACAAATGAGTTTATCATGAAGGGTACCAAAAGTTCTAGTGACATAAAAGGGGTTAGCACTCCTTCTTCAGAGGTGTTAGATGGGTAGTTTAGCTGTTTGGAATATTAGGGGGTTGAATCGTCCCCTGAAACAAATGGAGGTTCGTTAGGTTGTTAAAAGCAGTAGGTTGACTTTTTGTGTGATTCTAGAATCTCATGTTGATGTTAGTAGCTTGGGTAGAATTTGTAAAGCGGTTTTCCGTAACTGGAATTGGACGTCGAATGGGGGTAGGTGTGTGAAGGGTGCTCGTATCATCATTGGCTAGAATTCGGGGGTGTTTGATGTTATGGTTTTAGAGCAAACGGATCAGATTATGCACCTTCTGCTTGTTGATAGAGCTACCAAAAAAGTATTTTATGTTCGGTGGTGTATGCGGCTAATTATTATGTCACTCGTAGAGAGTTGTGGCACCAATTATCTATGCATAAAGTGTTAGTTAATAATAGTCCTTGGCTTATCATGGGAGATTTTAACTCGGCTCTTTATCTTGAGGATAAGTCCATGGGCGTCTCTTCTATCACGGCTGGTGTGAAGGAATTTCAACATTGTGTGGATAAGATAGAGGTGTTTGATATAAATAGTACGAGCATGCATTTCACGTGGAATCAAAAACCCAAGAAGTGTGTCGGCTTGCTCAAGAAAATTGATAGAGTTTTGGGTAATTCTTCTTTTATAGATGCTTTCCCTGGTGCGTACGTTTTATTTAAACCATATGGGGTTTCGGACCATTGTCCATGTATTCTTAATCTTCCGGAAGCTAAGAAAGCTAAGCCTAGATCGTTTAAGTTTGTTAATCTTTTGATTCACAAACCTGAATTCCTTGATATTGTGAAATCAAAGTGGGAAACTCGCATAAATGGCGTCCATCAGTTTTGTGTTGCTAAGAAGCTCCGGCTTCTGAAATCTCCTTTGCGAGCTCTCCTGTTTAAACTAGGAAATCTTCACAAAAAGGTTGATGATCTTCGGGCCAAGTTTGAAGATATTCAACGTGATATAGACTGTGATCCTATGAACGAGGACTTCCGTGTTGCTGAAACTATTACTCAACGAGACTTTCAAGAGGCTTGTTTGGATGAGGAACGGTTCCTAAAGCAGAAATCTAAAGTGGATTGGCTGATGGCAGGTGACTCTAACACTAAGTTTTTTCATATGTCTTTAAAGTGTAGGAACCATATCAGTCGGATTGATACGATTATTGATTCTAGTGGGGTTAGCCATGAGGGCGATAATGTCTCTAAAGCGTTTGTCAAACATTATGAGAATTTTTTAGGTTGTAAAGGGGATATATCCCTTCAACCAGTGCCGGATCTTTTCACTAAAACCCTGAGCACGGAAGTTGCGGCCAATATGGTTCGTCAGGTTACTTTGGAAGAGATTAAAGCGGCTATGTTTGATATTGGCAATGATAACGCGCCTGGGCCTGATGGGTACACTGTAGAATTTTTTAAAAGTGCTTGGCCTATAATTGGGATGGATGTCTCCAATGCGGTCCTTGATTTTTTTTAACACAGGGAATTTACTTCAGGAGCTGAACCATACGCTCATTGTTCTTGTCGCTAAAGTCTCCACGCCTTCGTTTATTACGGACTACCGGCTGATCTCGTGTTGTAATGTTCTTTTTAAATGTATTAGTAAGATCGTCACTGACCATATGAAAGGAGCTCTGGATAGTATTGTGAGTATAAACCAATCAGCCTTTGTGCCAGGTAGGAAGATCTCGGATAATATCCTCCTTACGCAGGAGCTTATTCATAATTACCATAGGATTTTCGGGCCTCCTAGATGTGCATTCAAGGTTGATATTCAGAAAGCGTATGGCACTGTTGAGTGGAGTTTTCTGAAAAATGTGTTGGTTGGTTTTGGCTTTGCAGAGCGGATGGTGGGTTAGATTATGTTATGTGTCTCGTCCACATCTTATTTGGTTTGTGTTAATGGGAACACTCATGGGTATTTTAAAGGGGAAAGGGGTTTAAGACAAGGAGATCCGATGTCCCCGTATTTATTTACTCTTCTGATGGAGATTTTGACTTGTATCCTTCAACATGCTACCAGGATTGATTCATCGTTCAGATTTCATAACAGGTGCGAAAAGCAGAAAATCATTAACCTTTGTTTTGCAGATGATCTGTTCCTGTTCTCTAGAGGTGACATTGCCTCTGCTAGATGCATTATGGATTCCCTCTCAAAATTTTCTAACATGTCAGGTTTGGTTCCTAGCATCCAGAAAAGTACGTGTTTCTTTTGTAATGTGCCTAATCAGGTTAAAAGTGCTATTTTGAGCATTATACCTTTTGTTGAGGGAGAGCTTCCAATGAGATATCTGGGTGTGCCCCTTATTACGTCACGTCTTCTTTATAAGGATTGTAGTATTCTTGTTGAAAGATTGGAGAAACGCATTTCAAACTGGTCTTCTGTTTTCATATCGCGTCTTCTCTCATTTGCTGATAGGCTCCAGTTAATTATTTCTGTTTTGTCCTCTATGCACATATACTGGTCTTCTGTTTTCATATTACCTGCTCGGGTGATTTTGGAATTGGAAATTAAGATGAGATATTTTCTTTGGGATCAAGGGCCTAACCAACAAGGAAAGGCCAAGGTTTCTTGGAAAGCTGTTTGTGTCCCTAAGTATGAAGGTGGCCTGGGTATTCGACGTATTGGTGAGGTCAATAAGTCATTAATTGCGTCGCATGTTTGGAGAATTTTGACTAGACGAGAGTCTTTATGGGTTGATTGGATATACTCCTACCTTTTAAAAAATAGCAATTTTTGGGTGTGTAGAGTCCCTTCGAACTGCTGTTGGAGCTGGAGGAAGATCTTGCAACTTAGGCGGCTCCTTAGAAGTTTTATCTGGTCCAAAGTTGGCGATGGTAAAAGGACTTCAGCCTGGTATGATTACTGGTGTGACACTGGGCCCCTAGGCAGTTTTTTTATCTCCTAGAGCCATTACTAATGCGGGTTTCTCGCTTCATTCTTGTGTATCAGATCTTTTGAGTAATGGGAATTGGTTGTGGCCTGCTGCATGGAGAGACTTGTTCCCCGTTCTAAATCAGATTAATGTACATCTTCATCCTGGTGTGAATGATTGGATTGTCTGGAAGGATGGTAATGATCTTCGGGCTCACTCATCGGCTACGGTTTGGGATTGTATTAGGAAAAGGGAGCCAGAGGTCTCGTGGGTGAATATTGTGTGTTTTCTCAGTGCATCCCAAGGCACGCCTTTCTCATGTGGTTGATTATGAGGCGTAAACTTTTGACGCAAGATAAAATCTTGCAATGGGGAGCCGAGAGGAGAGGAAACATGAATATGATATGTTGCTTGCTGTGCTATGCTGACTATGACTCGCACAATCATCTGTTCTTCGAATGTCATTATTCTACACAGGTTTGGAATATGGTCAGGACCAAAGTGGGGATGTCGAATGTAGATGCGAGATGGAGTAGTATTGTGGATTGGTTAGTGCTCGTGCTCGGTCTAAATCCGCTGCTAATTATGTTTCTTGGCTGGTCGTTGCTGCTTCAGCTTATATTGTTTGGCAGGAACGAAACACTCGTTTATTCAGGAATCATGCGAGACCTCCAGATATGGTTAGTGCTACTATTATCAATATAGTCCGCTATAAGCTGATGGGAGAGAGATTCAAGAATACAGCAAAAGTGAGGAGGTTGTTGGAAGACTGGGAGATTCACTGGGATGAGCTTATTAACGATGGTGGTTGATTGATGTGTTTATGTTTTTCTAGATTGATAGTCTAGTTGTGTTTTTTATTTGGTTGACCTTGTTTTGCGTTTGCTTGTTTGCTTCGTTTACTTTCATGGGGCCTGTCCCATATCTGAACTAGTGGGGGCTTCTCCTCACTACTTGTTTTATTTCGTTGTGGATATATAGAATCACCAGGGTAACCCTTTACCCAAAAAAGGATAAACCGGTACTAAAAGCTCTTGTGTCCTTGGACGACCTCGGTATCTTACCAACGCTATACTACGCTCACGATGGGTGCAGTTGCCCATGTGTGTGTCTAAGTGTTAGTAGAATATCATGTTTTATAAATTTGAAACTTGACTAATGTGTTAAAAAGGGCTTAAAAAATTAATAAAAATATATCACACCTAACACACACCAAGTTTTTGGCGCCGTTTCCGGGAACACAAGGATTTTAAGAAAGTTTGGAATTAACGGCCTAATCGTTTTTCTTGTTTTTCATATTTTTTTAGCATTTTTTCTTGATTTTCTAGCTTCTGCAGAGCTCAGCACGGGGCCGTGCCTGGTCGGACACGGGCCGTGCTCAGCAACCTTACTGGCAGTTTTTGTTTTCTGAGTTACAGAAAGGTGAACACTGGGCCGTGCCGGTGCAACACGAGGCCGTGCTGAACTTTCCAGTAACAGGGATCCAGAAAGCAATTACTGTAACCACGACCACGGGCAGTGGTCAGCGACCATGGGGCCGTGGTGAGACTTCTGACCCCCAATCTTTTATGTTTTTATCGCAGGACTTGGAACCCAGGCACAACACCGGAACTTCCTACGCAATGCATGAGCTCCAGTTCCAATAAAGACATAAAAGAACCTCTAGATGAACCCGAACGCTTTCTTAGAAAAAGACTTAAAGCTAAAATCCAATAGAAAGTTTCGGGGGACCTACTTCCAATGGCGGACCAACGTACCCTAATGGATTACCTATGGCCCACGGTAGGTAATCTCGGCACCGCTATCAATGCACCGAATGTCAATGCCAACAACTTTAAACTTTGGCCGCATTTGATACAAATGCTCCAAAACTCCGCAACTTTCCATGGGCTTGCGGACGAAGATCCCCATTTACATATTACCAACTTCTTAGAAATATGTGATACTTTTCGGATCAATGGGGCATCAAACGATGCCATCCGCCTTCGAATGTTCCCATTTTCACTAAAAGACCGAGCTAAGGCTTGGCTTAACACCCTCCCAAGTGGTTCGGTAAACACTTGGGATGAACTAGCCCAAAAGTTTCTATATAAGTATTTCCCCCTTCTAAAACGGCTAAACTAATGACTGAAATTAATACATACTCACAAGAGGACGGGGAATCCTTATATGAGACTTGGGAAAGATTCAAGGAGCCATTAAGAAAGTGTCCTCATCACGGTCTTGCATTATGGCAACATGTCTCCACATTCTATAATGGGCTGTTGCCACACACAAGACAAACACTTGACTCTAGCTCCGGGGGACTTTCTATAATGGGCTGTTGCCACACACAAGACAACCACAAGGTGCGTTACCCAGCAATACCAAAACCAACCCAAAGGCGCAAGTACATCTCAACACGTTGAGAAAGCGTACCGTAGGGCCCGAGGAGGCTTCGCTACCTCCATCCGACAAGAGTCCATCCCATCCAATCAAACCATAACTTCGCCAACACCCCAAAAGGAAATGACTCCTCCACCAAATCACATGCCTACCAAGAATCCCCTGGTACCCTATCCCGGACGGTTTCTTCGCCAAAAGACCGATGAGCAATTCACAAAATTCGTAAACTTACTAAAACAATTGCACGTCAATCTTTCATTTGTGGAAGTCCTCACTCAAATGCCTAAATATTCAAAATTTATGAGAGACTTTCTCACTCACAAAAGAAAAATTGAATCATTGCAATTAGTTAATTTAAGTGAAGAATGCTCCACCTTGCTACTCAACAAACTCCCACAAAAGAAAATCGACCCCGGAAATTTCACCATACCTTGCTCCATTGGGGAATCACCTATACGCAATGCGGTATCCGATCTTGGGGCTAGCATCAATCTCATGCCCGCATCAATGTTTGACCGACTCGGACTAGGTAAAACAAGCCCCACAAAGATGAGCATATAACTCGCCGATAGGTCTATCAAATATCCACAAGGTGTCGCCGAAAATCTATTGGTAAAAGTCGAAGACTTTGTCTTCCCGGCCGACTTTGTCCTACTCGATATGGAGGAGGACACCGAAGTACCACTCATTCTAGGAAGACCATTCCTGGCTACCGCTCATGCAATGGAAGATATGAGTGGAGGGAAGTTAACATTAAGGGTTGGAGACCAAGAGATGGAAATCGGGGTTGGGAAAAGAGTAGAAGACGACGACTCGGTCAACTACATGAAAGTCATAGATTCAAGATTGGATAATGCTCTCCGACGGTGCAACATGGGATGCAAAACATCCCACTTGGGTAACATATGACTGGCTTTGGGTCTAGCTAAGGACCCTTATAAACGTGGCGCACCACGGTGGCATTCCGCGGAACTATCCCTAGTTTTAGTTTAGATTAACTTTTATGTTTTCTAGTCTAGTTTTAATTTTCAGGAATAAAACACACTCGGAATGGTGGAGGTTACTAAGGGAAACTTGAACCCACACCCCATGCACAAAAACAGAGCCTCCCGACAATTTTTCTTCATTACAGCAAGTTCAGCACGGGGCCGTGCTCAGCCCAAGACGCCCCTGTGCTTAAGGGTCTGCAAAAAAACTCCCAGTTCAGGTAACTGGACACGGGGCCGTGCTTACTAAACACGCCCCCGTGCCCATCCTTCTGTTAAATATGATACTGGCAATCTGAACACGGGGCCGTGCCCGGACCAACACGGGCCCGCGTCCAGACGCCCAGTAACATAAAATTTTGTTTTTAAACACCTTTTTACACATTCAATCAACCTAAAAACTTATTTTTGGGACACATTGAGGACAATGTGTAATATAAGTGTGGGGGGGGGGGGATGCTAAAACCTTGAATTTTGCAAGTCCTAATAACAAGCCTTACACAAAACTCTATTGCAACCGCTAATCACCCCAAATGTTTTCAAAAACTTTTCATTTTTTTTACTTGTCTTGGTTTAATTTGGGAATAACAAGTTCTAAAAGTTATATTTTTACAAATTTACAACCGATAGCGTCGTGATAAAAAGAACCAACATAAGAAAATTATGAAACGGCATGACAAATCTAGTTAAAATTTGATATACTTGATCACATTATAAACCCATTCCCATAAAAAGTGAGTTTTGAGCATTTATTGAGCATACAAGCATACATCTTTAAACTAAATGTTTATTTTTCATTTCTTGTGTGAATAGCCGCTTGGTTTCTTACGACTCCAGAACTTGCCACGATGATACATTCCCGGTCCTTACCAACTTAAACCCAAGTAAGTAAATGATGGAGGCATTACGGCTAACCCTTTTTCTTTTCAACACCATTATTTTTCATTTTCTTTTTCACCTACCTAAAATCCCCCTAGTTAACCCCTTTGAGCCTAAACCCTTTCGTTTCTAAACCCACAAAAAAAACACCCTTTACCCACCAAAACCTTTTTCTTTTAAACCATTTATCTTAGTAAAAAGCTCGGTTGTCTCGTGACGTTCTTTATAAAAAAAAAATGAAGTCTTGCAATAAACAAACAAAGTCCTCAAAGAAACTTTGTTTGGAAACGTTTAGTTTGAATAAAAGTCACAAAAACAAAAAGTTTTACGACGACCGACGCTTTTTACGCTTTTAGCCCTTTTTACTAACCACTAACCCAAAACCACATACCTTTAACCCAAGCCTAACCCTTCCCCAAAGTCCTCTTGATATGGTAGAAGTATGTTCCATGCCGGTCTCGAGTGTTTCACAAAAATACATCTTCGGCCGAGTGTTGAGTGATCTCCCATGAGGTATGTGAACTTGTATATAAATGGAATTTTAAAGAGGCATGTTATGCCTAGATAAGTAATTTCTCTTATGAAACGTTCTAAATAAATCATAACGAATAGGATTGTAAATAACATAAAAATAAAACCCAATAAAGATCTTGGATTCCCGACACTCAAGACAAGCCCAAAACTTCTCTTCTACCCATTCCATTTGGGAGTGTAAGGCACAAAATAAAGAGTTTTGCTTGAGGACAAGCAAAGATTCAAGTGTGGGGGTATTTGATGTGTGCAAAATAAAACATATAAATTACATCAAATGATGCATAAAACTAACCCTTTTTTTAGTACTAATGTTGAAAACAGTGTGCTTTTGTCTTCCTTTTGTATTTTCAGGACTAAATGAGCTTAAATGATTAAAAGGAACAAATATGCAGCAAAAACTAACATAAATACAAAGAAAAGGAATAAACGTGGCATGCCCGACCCCTTGACAGCATCTTCCCAAGCAAAAACAAGAAATAGAGGGCTAACAATAACAAAGTTGTAGAAGCTTTTATTCCCAGCATGAGGGCGTGCCCAGCTCAACACGGACTGGGGTCAACACTAAGATTCGCAGAATCTTGCAAATCTTAATAGTACAGATACACTTCTGCACACGGGGCCGTGCCCAGCGGACACGGGGGCGTGTGGGGCCTAATACAGACAATTGCAATTAATGAAGAAAGAGAAAGTTGATGGCCACGGGGCCGTGTCCGGGCTTCTGTGCAGGCTATAAATAGGGGTGCTTGGTTCACTTCAAAGGCATCCCTTGGCAAACCACCTCTCTCCCACTTCACCACCACTCCACCACCACTACAACACTCACATCCACCACCATCATCCATCATCCACCTTAGAGTGTGTGTAGAAGTCTCGGGATCCAAGATTGATCGAAAGAGTTCTTGTCAATCAAAGGCCATGTTTGGCTAAGTCTCTTACATCACTTTGTGAAGACAAGAATTTAATGTAACTAGTTTTTATTTGTTTTTGTATTAATGACTTTAATAACTAGTTTCTTATGTTGAAGGTGAAACTTCCTTATCTTTTGTCCGTGGTGTATTCGCGTTATATTAATGTCTATATAAAATACAAGATTTTCACCATTCATATCTCTACGGTCTATATAGAAATATGTTGGCTACTTGGTCGGGGGTTAAGGGAATTGTTTGGTAAGGTTCTTGCCTTGTTAAGTGTATAGATCCTGCAAGGACCTGTGTCAAGCTTACTAGGACCTCCTTCAATACCCATTGGTATTGGATGGCGGGGGTGCAAATGGCTTGATCCCCTTATATGCAAACTACTATTAATACATTAACCCGGCTACTTGGGATTGTATCCCTGCTGACTTAAACCACTTAGCCGAGGGTAACGTCGCCTTCAAAAGAGGGCCTACCATGTTACGCATTAATAACTTAATTAATTATCTTTCAATATTCCGAACCTTTGGTATTGTATCCTTGCTTACTCAAACCACTGGGTTGAGGGTAATGTCACCTTCAAACGAGGGGCCTACTACTATAACTAAGATAATCTCTTAAAAAGTGCAAAAGTGCGGAAATCATCAAAGGTTACATTAAAGGTGAGTCGGATCCAAGTGATTCATCTTGTCTATCTGTTTTATTTTATTTTTATTTTTATTTTTTAGCGTTTTTAGTTTTTATTTTCATGTTTAAAACCCTTTTTCTAAAATTTTGATTTGATTAGACGTTGAGGATAAACCGGTACTAAAATCTCTTGCATCCTTGGACGACCTCAGTATCTTACCAACGCTATACTACGCTCACGATGGGTGCAATTGCCCATGTGTGTAAAATCAAGAGCGATTTAGGTACCTCAGGCACTTCGGTGTCTGATGTGTGTAAAATGCAGCATATAAATTACATCAAATAAGGCATAAAACTAACCCTTTTTTAGTACTAATGTTGGAAAAAGTGTGCTTTTGTCTTCCTTTTGTATTTTCAAGATTAAATGAGCTCAAATGAACAAAAGAAGCAAAAATACAGCTAAATGTAACATAAATACAAGAAAAGGAATAAACGTGGCATGCCCGACCCCCTGACAGCATCTTCCCAAGCAAAAATAAGAGATCAGAAGGCTGAACACGCCGCGTGCCCAGCGGACACGGGGGCGTGCCCAAGTGTCTGTAGAAAAGACAAAGTTGTAGAAGTTTCTATTTCCCAACACGGGGGCGGGCCCAGCTCAACACAGCCGTGGTCAACACTAAGATTCGCAGAATCCAAGCAAATCTTGATAGTACAGATACGCTTCTGCACACGGGGCCGTGCCCAGTGGACACGAGGGCGTGGTCAACTAATGCAGATAAACTGCATTTAATGAAGAAAGAAAAAGTGGACGGACATGGGGCCGTGCCCCATGGACACGAGGCCGTGTCTGGGCTTCTGTTCAGGCTATAAATAGAGGTGCTTGGTTCACTTCAAAGACATCCCTTGGCAAACCACCTCTCTCACACTTCACCCACATTCCACCACCATCACAACCCGCATCCACCACCATCATCCATCATCCATCATAGAGTGTGTGTAGTAGTCTCGGGATCCAAGATTGATAGTAAGAGTTCTTGACAATCAAAGGACATGTTTGCCTAAGTCTCTTACATCACTTGGTGAAGACAAGCATTTAGTGTAATACTTTTGTTTTTTAATCTTTTCGCACTTTTTATTTGGTTTTGTATTAATGACTTTAATAACTAGTTTCTTATGTTGAAGGTGAAACTTCCTTATCATTTCCCTGTGGTGTTTTGGCGTTATTTTACTGTCTATATAAACTAAAAGATTTACACCATTCATATCTCTACGGTCTATATAGAGATATGTTGTCTACCTGGTCGGGGGTTAAGGGAATGGTTTGGTAAGGTTCTTGCCTTGTTCAGTGTATAGATCCTGCAAGGACCTGGGTCAAGCTTACTAGGACCTCCTTCAATACCCACTGGTACTGGATGGCGGGGGTGCGAATGGCTTGATCCCCTCAGATGTAAACTACTATTAATGCATTAACCCGACTACTTGGGATTGTATCCCTGCTGACTCAAACCACTTAGCCGAGGGTAACGTCACCTTCAAAAGAGGGGCCTACCACATTAAGCATTAATAACTTAATTAATTATCTTTCAATAATCCAACTCTTTAGGATTGTATCCTTGCTGACTCAAACTACTGGGTTGAGGGTAACGTCACCTTCAAAAGAGGGGCCTACTACTATAACTAGGATAATCTCTTAAAAAGTGCAAAAGTGCGGAAAGCATCAAAGGTTACAGTAAAGGCGAGTCGGATCCAAGTGATTCATCTTGTCTATCTGTTTTTTATTTTATTTTATTTTTCAGCATTTTTTAATTTTTATTTTCATATTTAAAACTTTTTCTAAATTTTTTATTTGATTAGACGTTGAGGATAAACCGGTATTAAAAGCTCTTGTGTCCTTGGACGACCTCGGTATCTTACCAACACTATACTACGCTCACGATGGGTGCACTTGCCCATATGTGTGTTTAGTGTTAGTAGAATATCGTGTTTTATAAATTTAAAACTTGACTAAAGTGTTAAAAAGGACTAAAAGTTATACAAAAATATATATAACGCTACACACGCATCAAGTTTTTGGCGCCGTTGCTAGGGACACAAGGATTTTAAGAAAGTTAGGAATCAACGGCCTACTCGTTTTTCTTATTTTTCTGTTTTTTTAGGATTTTTCTAGATTTTTCAGTTTCTGCAGAAGCTCAGCACGGGTCGTGCCCGCTGAACACGCCACGTGCCCAATCTTTGGTACTAGCAATTCTGTTTTAAGTCAGACACTAGTTGAACACGGGGTTGTGCCCGCTGAAGACGCCCCGTGCCCAAGCTTCAGATACTATAAACAGAGCTATAAGATCCCGACGGCTGGTAATTTCTGACGCAATCATGAGTGATACTGATAATTTTTATTTTTTTTCCTCTTATGGTACGTGGTGTCAATTATGTGGTGGAACTCATGAAGATTTAAAATGTTATTTTTTAAATTATACTCCCCACTATATAGACCCATTGTTTTCCTGTAGCCTTAAGATGGGTGAAAGTAAAAATAATCTCAATCTCTCCCTCGAATGCTCTCAATCATCCCTTCTAGATAAAATGCTTCTTGAAGAATTCTTTCAGCTAGAAGAACTAATTCTCCGATGGATAAAAGAACTTGAGATGGATATAATTAATTCATCCCAAGACGACGATCAAGAAGAATTAGTGAGACCGCATTCGAATTATAACAACATCGTTGCTCCCGAAATCTCCTCTAACTCCTGCGAGGACTTGAGCGATAGTCGTCCCTGTTTCGATTGTGCCGTGAAGGACTCCCCATCGACTTCCGTCGATGCATACATAGACCTAAGCGATTTGACAAACACCTTCTTTAACGAGATCCCGGATAAGGGTTGGACTTGTCCACCTACATTTATCATAGGAATCACTCTTTCCGATAACCTCTTGCATTCTCGTCTAAAACTAGGGCAACTAAGGTATCTCAGGCACTTCGGTGTTGTTCCGTCCAGTAAGGAACCACCCGATCCGGATAAATTTCTTAAAAATAGACAAAACTTCATAAACAGCTTCTAGGCAAGGGGCCGTGTCCAGGTCAGCACGCCCCCGTGTCCACCAAAATATTCTTGTCTGACTTTCGTTCAGAATACGGACAAAAAGTGTCAGAATCTCAACTGCACACGGGGCCGTGTCTAGCCGACACGGGGCAACGTGCTGTCGTTTTCTATAAATACAACAAGATTCCTGCACATTTGGACCATTCCAAAGGCAGAGATTTGGTGGGATCTTTACACATACCATACTAGGTATATTCTAAAGAAGGTTCTAAAGAACCATCTTGTCATTTCTACTTATGTCCATTACCTTCTTCTTCATTTTTCCCTCAACACCTCCATTAGAGCTTGAAATCACAATGGTTTCAAGCTTTATTGTGATATTTGTTAGATTTTTATTCAAGGAATCTTGTTAAAAATAAGTTTTACAACACTGTTTTAAGTTATTTCTGCTTAAAAATGCCTCAAAAGTCAGAAAAATAATTTAAAGCTCCAAGATTCCTTGTTCCAAAAATCTGCAGAGAGGTGAACATGGGGCCGTGCTCGGTGAGCACGGGGCCGTGTTCGAGGTACTGTTTCATTAAAAATGAACTCTTTTCGGTTTATTTTCGTAGAATGTCAAGCCAAAACAGTGGAACCTCTTCAGCACATTCCAGAAACAGTCGAAGGGAACGAAGGCCTTCAATCGAAGCAACTCTTGTACGCTATGTGATGGCACTACGAGAAGCTCTCGACGAAATAACATTCGTAGAAGAGGTCTTGATCGACCGTATAAATTATCTGACGGTGGGGCTGGAAAATAGTTTCCAAGAAATCAACCTCTTGCACCAGAGGTTGACCATTCTTGTGACACCTCCCATGGAACCAATCCTTCCCTAAGAAGATTAGAACTTAGCACTTGGAGTCAATAACCCCACCGGGTGGGATGACATCCCCGCGGAACCTCCTCTTGACAATTTGCAAGAAGTTCCGGTGGAAGTTACACCCCCTCAAAATGATGATGCCAATGAGCCCGCCTTTCTTCTCCTTAGGGAGATAGAAGAATGGCTCAACGACGTGTGAGGGACCATACCCGGAGGAGAAGTTCTTCAAGCCTCATTCAACCGAGAAAATTATCTTTGTCGGAAATTTTGCTCTTAAAATAAACTATAGGCTAGGACTTCTTTGCGGTTTTAGATTTCTTGTGTTTCTTGACCTACTTATCTAAGTTTTAGTTTATGCTTTTTCTAGGGCCTTATGTAACTCTCTCTTTAATGAATGATGGTTTTCAAAATTATTTGGTGTTTAGATTATGTTGTAATGGATAAAACACACTCCGGATGGTGAAGGATAATAAGGGAGACTTGAACCAACACCCCATGAACAAAAACAGAGCCTCCCGACAATTTTTCTTCATTACAGCAAGTTCAGCACTGGTCGTGCTCGGCCAACATGCTCCGTGCTCAAGGGTCTGCAGAAAAACACCCAGTTCAGGTAACTGGACACGGGGCGTGTTCATTGAACACGCCCCCGTGCCCATCCTTCTGTTACTTTTTGTTACTAGCAATATGAACACAAGGCCGTGCCCGGTCACGACGGCCCGTGTCCAGATGCCCAGTAACATAAATTTTTGTTTTTAACACGACTTTTACACATTCAGTAAACCTAAAAACTTATTTTTGGTACACATTGAGAACAATGTGTAATTTAAGTGGGGGGGGGGGATGCTAAAACCTTGAATTTTGCAAGTCCTAATTACAAGCCTTACACAAAACTCTATTGGAACCGCTAAACACCCCAAATTTTTTCAAAAACTTTTCATTTTTTTACTTGTCTTGGTTTAAATTGGGAATAACAAGTTCTAAAAAGATTATATTTTTACGAATTTACAATCGATAGCGTCATCAGAAAAAGAACCAACATAAGAAAATTATGAAACGGCATGACAAATCTAGTTAAAATTTGATTATATATACTTGATCACATTAAAAACCCATTCCCACAAAAAAGTGAGTTTTGAGCCTTTAATTGAGCATATAAATACACATCTTTAAACTAAATGCTCATCTTTCGTTTCTTGTGTGAATAGCCGCTTGGTTTCTTACGACTCCAGAACTTGCCATAACGATGCATTCCCGGTCCTTATCAACTTAAATCCAAGTAAGTAAATGATGGAGGCATCAGGACTAACCCTTTTTTCTTTCAACACCATTATTTTTCATTTTTTTACCACCTACCCAAAATCCCCCTAGTAAACCCCTTTGAGCCTAAACCTTTTCATTTCTAAACCCACAAAACAAACACCCTTTACCCACCAAAAACCCTTTTTCATTTTAAACCCTTTATTTTAGTAAAAAGCTCGGTCTTCATGTGACATTCCTTATCAATATTATATATATATATATATATATTTATATATATGAAATGAAGTCTAGCAATAAACAAACAAGTTCCTCAAAAGTAACTTTGTTTGAAAAATGCTTCGTTTGAATAAAAAGTCACAAAAATAAAAAGTTTTACGAAAACCGACGCTTTTTACGCCTTTCGCCATTTTTACTAACCACTAACCCAAAACCACCTACCTTTAACCCAAGCCTAACCCTTCCCCAAGACCTCTTGATATTTACAAAGGTGTATAGTTAAAAAGGAGGAGGATTGATTGCTTGGCAAGCATATGGTAGAAGTAAGTTCCATGCCGGTCTCGAGTGTTTCACAAAAATACATCTTTGGCCGAGTGTTGAGTGATCTCCCGTGACGTATGTGAACTTGTATATAAATGGAATTTTAAAGAGGCATGTTATGCCCAAATAAGTAATTTATCTTACGAAACGTTCTAAATAAATCATAACGAATAGAATTGTAAATAACATAAAAATAAAGCCTAATAAAGATCTTGGAATCCCAACACTTAAGACAAGTCCAAAACTTCTCTTCTACCCATTCCGTTTGGGCGTGTAAACCACATTATATAGAGTTTTGCTTGAGGATAAGCAAAGATTCATGTGCGGTGGTATTTGATGTGTGTAAAATGCAACATATAAATTACATCAAATGAGGCATAAAACTAACCCGTTTTTAGTACTAATGTTGGAAAAAGTGTGATTTTGTCTTCCTTTTGTATTTTCAGGATTAAATGAGCGCAAATGAACAAAAAAGCAAAAATACAGCTAAATCTACCATAAATACAAGAAGAGGAATAAACGTGGCATGCCTGACCCCCCGAAAACATCTTCCCAAGCAAAAACAAGAGATCAGAAGGCTGAACACGCCCCGTGCCCAGCGGACACGGGGGCGTGCCCAAGTATCTGAAGAAACGACAAAGTTGTAGAAGCTTCTATTTCCTAACACGGGGGCGTGCCCAGCTCAACACGGTCGTGGTCAACGCTAAGATTCGCAGAATCTAAGCCAATCTTGATAGTACAGATACGCTTCTGCACACGGGGCTGTGCCCAGCGGACATGGGGGCGTGGTCAACTAATGCAGACAAACTGCATTTAATGAAGAAAGAGAAAGTGGATGGACATGGGGTCGTGCCCAATGGACACAGGGCCGTGTCCGGGCTTTTGTGCAGGCTATAAATAGAGGTGCTTGGTTCACTTCAAAGGCATCCCTTGGCAAACCACCTCTCTCACACTTCACCTACACTCCACCACCATCACAACCCACATCCACCACCATCATCCATCATCCATCATAGAGTGTGTGTAGTAGTCTCCGGATCCAAGATTGATAGTAAGAGTTCTTGATAATCAAAGGACATGTTTGCTTAAGTCTCTTACATCACTTGGTGAAGACAAGCATTTAGTGTAATACTTTTGTTTTTTAATCTTTTCACACTTTTTATTTGGTTTTGTATTAATGACTTTAATAACTAGTTTCTTATGTTGAAGGTTAAACTTCCTTATCATTTGTCCGTGGTGTCTTGGCATTATTTTACTGTGTATATAAAATAAAAGATTTACACCATTCATATCTCTACGGTCTATATAGAGATATGTTGGCTACCTGGTCGGGGGTTAAGGGAATGGTTTGGTGAGGTTCTTGCCTTGTTCAGTGTATAGATCCTGCAAGGACCTGGGTCAAGCTTATTAGGACCTCCTTCAATACCCACTTAGCCACTTAGCCGAGGCTAACGTCACCTTCAAAAGAGGGGCCTACCACATTACGCATAAATAACTTAATTAATTATCTTTCAATAATCCAACCCTTTAGGATTGTATCCTTGCTGACTCAAACTACTGGGTTGAGGGTAACGTCACCTTCAAAAGAGGGGCCTACTACTATAACTAGGATAATCTCTTAAAAAGTGCAAAAGTGCGGAAAGTATCAAAGGTTACACTAAAGGCGAGTCGGATCCAAGTGATTCATCTTGTCTATCTGTTTTTTATTTTATTTTATTTTTCAGCATTTTTTAGTTTTTATTTTCATGTTTAAAACTTTTACTAAATTTTTGATTTGATTAGACGTTGAGGATAAACCGGTATTAAAAGCTCTTGTGTCCTTGGACGACCTCGGTATCTTACCAACACTATACTACTCTCACGATGGGTGCACTTGCCCATATGTGTGTATAGTGTTAGTAGAATATTGTGTTTTATAAATGTAAAACTTGACTAAAGTGTTAAAAAGGGCTAAAAATATACAAAAAAATATATAACGCTACACACGCATCAGTGTTGTTCCGTCCAGTAATGAACCACCCGATCTAGATAAACTCCTTAAAAATAGGCGAAACTTCATAAAAACCTCTAGCCACGGGGCCGTGTCCAGGTCAACATGCCCCCGTGCCCGCCTGAAGATTCTTGTCTGATTTCAAATCAGTATATGGACAAAAATGTGTCAGACTCTTGTCTGACCACGAGGCCGTGTCCAGCCGACACGGGGCCGTGGTCAGCGTACTGTCGTTTTCTATAAATGCAGCAAGATTACTGCACACTTGGACTCATTCGAAAGATAAAGATCTGGTGGGATCTTCACATATACCCTAAAAGGTATATTCTAAATAAGTTTCTCAACAACCATCTTGTCACACCCTGACTTTTGTAGAAGCGTGATTATGGTGTGACTTTCTTAATACGAATGCATTCAATCATAACAACAACTATATGATAAAACCACATATTTGTCATCCATTAAATGAGTTTAAAACATAACAACATTGTTTGAAACATAGACTTCAAATTCAAGTTTTACAACACCATACAATTTGTTTATGAGTTCACTAAGGACTTGTCAAAAGATATTAGATGTAACTAAGGTTTGGAAGACGTGTCTCGTCCAGGAATAAAACACACTGACCAAACCCAAAGACCATGGATGAAATCTTTATTCCTATTGCAGCATAAAACTTCCAACGCCCGCCAGATCCACTTACTAATTCCCTGAAATACATGTAGTTTGAAAACATCAACAAAAGTTGAGCGAGTTCATGTGTGTGTTTGTGAATAAACCTTTGAAGCATTTGTAAGTATGTTTGTATGTACTTGAAATCCCGGTATGAAAGCAACAAGGAAATAGATCGATTAATGTGTAGCTAATACATTAATATACATGACATGGTGCAGGGAGACTCAAACCTAGCAGACTTTGTACCGGGATTCCGACTGTAAGACATAGTCACCACATGGCCCATTCGGCAGACTCATGAATGGGGCTCACTACACCCAAATAGATCTATCACTCCTGTCCCTCGGTCCTACTACGAGGATTAATGGCCTTAAGTATGCGCCTACCCATTCACATGATCTACTGTACTTTCCTTAGCTAACCATACCAATTGTATTTGTATATAAGCGTTTTGTAATCATTTGAAACATGTACTTTACCCCCGAAGTTAATAAACAAAACAGTTTAAAGAAAAGGGGGACATGAACTCACAGTTTTGCGTTCTTCGAATCCGACTGTAACTCAAAGTGTCCTCTGGTGTACACGACTACCTACAATGCACTATGGTCTTATTAGACGAGCGGATCGTGCCTTGACTTAGTATAATTAGTGCCTTTGAGTTACGTTTCTAAGTGTCTTCATCATTATTCCAAGTTATATAATTATTTGTTAAAATAATAAATATTTTAACTTAAATTATATTTATTGAATTTTTGGAATAATTGTTAAAACAATATTTTTGAAATGATACTTCTCAAGTATTTGTACTCGTATTTCCTTCCCAAGGATGGGGGTATCTCATACATGTGTACTCGTATTTTGTATTTGTATAACTTGCCATGTATTGGTGTCGTATTCCGGCGTGCAACATCTTTAATAAGTATCCCATATATATTTCTAAAATATATATTTCAAGAAGTATTTCTTAGAAAAATTATTCCTAATTTTTCTTTTGGCAAAAATATTTGTAATTCCAAAACAATATACTTTCAAGACTCACTTAGAAAATATTTAAACTTATTTCATCCCAAAAATAATGTATTTCAAGTTTATCCAAGAAAATATATATTTTTCCCAAAAATCATATATTTTCTAAAAATTCCAAGAAAATATATTTTTATTTCCCAAAAATAATATATTTTCTCCTTGTCAAAGATATGGTATAACTTTGTGATAATTGGAAGAATCATATTTTCCTTTCTTATGTCCAAAATATTTTTCACCAAAAATATACTTATAAATGTATTTTCCAGAATATTTTGTAAGTTACATTCTTTCGTTCGGTTTCCCAATATTATGTGTGTAACTTATATATTTATTCCTCGATAATATATTGTTTCAACCTTACAATAATATAACTATTACACTAAGTATACAAATAATCACACACAATGTGTCTTCTAAATATATATACCTTTATAATAAATATTTAGTTATTTTTATTTACAAAAACCAACCTCCAATATTTGTATTTTTGTTACAAAAATTATGGCAAAGTTTATATTGAAAACCATAGTTAAAATACACTTGTAAATATTCGTTAGAAAATATTTTTCTAAGTGTTTATATTTTTAGAAAATTTTGCCATAGTTTCCCCTAAAAATGGAGGTGTCCATGCTTTTAAAGCATATCATTTTCTTTTTAAAATCATCACAATCAATCAACAATTCATTCAACACTTACCAAGTGCCAAAACAATGTTATCTACATAGCAACATGAACTTGAACTTTCATAAAAACTTGTAGTAACTTGGTAGTGTGCTTAGTAGGTTTAGTTATCCTTTAAAAAATGGTTATTTGTTTGTAAATCTTATTCTTGTAAAGTTTAGTCTTTTACAACTTACTAAATGATTTTTCCCAAAATCATTCTTTTGAATTTTTTTTCTTGTTAACAATGTATTTTTATACTTATTTCACCACTAGAAACATGGTTAGTCTCTTTAAAAACAATGTTTATGTAAATCTTGTGACTTAACTTAGTTTCTTGAGAAAACTAGTTTTGGAATCATCCAAGTTTATGTCTAGTAATTATGTTACATGTTTCATTATTCATAAAATCACTTTCATTCTTCAAGTTCATGAGAAACATAAAGTATGATGATCTTGGTCTTTTACAAGATCACCACCTTAACTAACTAGATCATGTGTTAAATCACAATCTAGTAGGTTTCATATGATGTCTGACGTGACCGTGTCGTCCCGATCAGTCAAAAACCCAATTAAACCTAGGTAGCTAGGGTAAGTCGGGTATCGAATCCACGAAGAGCAGGTGGTCAGTATCGCACGACCTGTTCGGCTAGTTAGACTATTTACAAAAATGTACAATGTGAGTATGAAGTTTACTAATTTTATTTGTTCAATTGATTGGAAAATAAATCGGAGTGAACCGACAATGGGTATTATCTAAAACACTTGTGATTAACTAAAATTGCAACTAAAATACTAAATAGAAAGTTGAAACAAGAATGAGAATACGGATCACACCCGGTTTGATAATTGCAAGACCTAGGGTTCCTACATGTTTTAACTTGATTCAATTGCATATAGTGATTAACGGATTACTATCACGAAGCTTAAGTGCCAATTGCTATCAACGTCTAGACAATGAACCGTAATGCACTTCGTTGCCTCGGACATGTAAATCCTAACCTACGATAAGGCATAAGTGCACAAATTCATTTCGCAAAGTCATAACTTTATCATCGTTCGACAATTCACAAATTCAATTCAAATGCACGACAATTATCATAAGTTTCAAATACTAAAAGATTTGTCACAAATGAATAAACCCTAGAAATCTTACAACATCTACACCGGGGTGAAACCGATGAGACTAGCCGCTCATTGCATTCAAAGTCGTCAACACAAATGCTATTTTTTCTTGATTTCTCTGCCTAGCAGCCAAGGGCGCTGCCTTCTCTTCCTTGCGATCCCCCTCCACTCGATGGTATATTGGTATATGATATAGATAATGTTCGTTAGTGATTTTTGAGAGCCCATTATATGTGTTTGCTGCCCTCCTCGTGAATAATGTAAAGTTCCCCAATTATGAGAGCCCAACAAAAATGTAATATGGGCTACCCCCTTCGTATGTATGATGATTTTTTAGAGCCCAAGATAATAAATGGCTGCCAACAATTCATATATTATTGCTGCTCAACTCGATGATGAATGATGATGTCTTTTTATTTGGGTCTAAAAGCCCAAAAGTCAATCCATGTTGCTGCCAATGATTCGATAATGGCCCACCCCCTTTTAGTTTTGTTGTGCATGAATATTGGCTGCTTATATTCCGTGATAATGCTTAAGCCAAAACTTGACCACGTGCATGACATGTTATTTTGTCTTGGAGTCCGTAAGTTCCATATGCAAGTCCCTGTTTCTTTTTAAACTCCGTAACTTCATCAAATTACGCGTTTTACCTACAAAAGCACAAACACTCGCAATAAACATATTCCACGCATATAATCACGTAAAACAATCTAAACCACGCAAAATCAACCCTTAAACACCCATGTTTTACACTCTACATCACATCCCCACACTTGTCGTTTGCTTGCCCTCAAACAAATCTGTCTTTCACTTTCACGTGAGTCGAACGAGAAACACACTTCCCATTCCCGAGACCAAGGTTAAGGTCCAAAGTCGTACCCGGTTCAATTTTTTTTTTTTTTTGCAATTTACAAAATATGTAACGGTAAAGTGAATAATCACATATAAAATGGTTATCCAAGATTAACCCGCCCTTGAAACTAATAAATCATGCACATCCCTCACAATGTTCTCTCCACTCGGTTTAAAATTTGGCTAATAGATAATGAATTAGCACTTTTCAAGTAATCACTCAAAACCGATTAGAACACGTACCCGCATAGGCTTGCGACCAAATCATTCTCCACCACCGAACACAAAATACTAAGCACAAGTCATAAGGTCTTTGTAAGGGTTGTAACGGGGCTAGGCTAAGGGTAGGAAATAGGATATTTAAAGTGGCTAAGGTGATGAAAACTCGATTTTTATTACAAAACAACTAATCTAACATGATTAACTATAAACATCAAGCTAAGAGGCAACGAGTTTTGCCTTTTATTCAATAACTATTACTTATATTTTTGTATTTTTCTCAACAATTTTTCTCTTCTTTTTCACAACTTTTCTGAATTTTTCGTTTTTTTTTCGCAAAATATAAAGCACAACTATACAAACAAATAGAGCTACAATCGAATTTTTATCACACGAGTTTAAAAGAAAAAGGGTTAACGGTTGTGGGCTAAACGGTTGATCAAACGAAAGGTTTAGGCTCAAAGTGGGCGACTAGGGTATTTATTTGGGTGAGGGTAAACAAATGGTGTAAACGGAAAAGGTTTACCTAATGCCTTAATCATTCTCGTGCTTGAATTCGGTATATGGTCTCAAACGTATCAAAAGTCGCAAGTTCTACAATACGTGACTAATGGTCCACTCAAACAAAGAAAACACAAATATGTAATTCTATGATGTAAAAGTGGCTCAAAACCTCACATATAAAGGGTATGGTATGTGACATGCATGATGTGCTAGTTTCTTAGGCGGATTATTCCCAAATACCCACCCGCTAAATACCTGTCATGCTAATTAACTTGAACTTGACCATGACAAAAGACCACATGGGTTGTGCCATCCCTTGTTGACTTAGTTACTTGTGCTTTAAGATCGCTTTTGAAACAAGACATTTTTGAAAAAAATTTGAAATTTCCCCCCATCCCCACACTTGAGGTCAACATTGTCCTCAATGTGTAGTGTTTAAATGAACGGGTCAAAATCGAAAACTTTTGCTACTCCCCCATCCCCACACTTGAGGTAAACATTGTCCTCAATGTGTAAGAACTAGAGTTTTTAAAAAGCACAAGGGATGTGACACGGCTAACCTCCCCAAAATTTCACCCCGGAAAAATAAAATACAAAATACAATCCACTTATTTGCTAACTAAAAATCAAAGATAAAAAGAAACGTATGCACGTGGTTTTTCACTAGTTCCTTGTGTGCTCTTCATCTCTTCAACAAAATGGTCGTCTCACGAACATGGTGTACAAACAAATCTTAACCCTTGTGTAGAAGCATGCTTCTCACAACCATTAAAATTTATTAGCTACCTAGTTCTACCACTTTTATGAAAATATTACCAGGTCATACATTAATTTACTTTGATTTATGTGGAAAATAACTTACAACAATAACAAGCCTAACTCACTTTCGTAGGAATCACAGTTGCATTTAGCGTATGCAACATGCCCTTTTAAACCTCCCGATAGCTCGGGAGGACGAGTAGGTCTCGTGAGGGTTATATAGGGAACACACCCACAACGTTCACTTAACTAAGAAAATAAAATAAAACGAAAATAATACAAACTCTACAACAATTATATCTTATTTGCCTCTCATGGTGGTCGAAGAGTACATTTGCCTACCGAGTTTCCAACATACGCTCGGTAGTTGGCATGCCGAATCCACCCTCTTTTTCTTTTATTCGGCATGCGTAATGTACAACTTTGGGGTCGCTTCTTACCAAACCGGCCAATGTCTTGTAACGCTACCCTTCGAATCCTTATAGCCGAACCCTCATCCCCAACTTTGTTGGTTGGAGTGATAAGTTTGGGAGAAAGATGAATATGAATGTGAGTTTCTTTCGAATCCGATTCGTCTTGCGGTGTCATGTCTTCCGCTCGGTTCAAACATTCAACTTCTTGCTCTGAAAGATCTCTAACCTCTTCCACCACATCACCATCCACCATTGTACCACTAGCCAACACCTCTTGGTCTCGTCTAAGTTAAGCCAATTCTTCGGCGAGTTAACCCACTTTCTTTGCCAAGTCTTCATGAGCTTTATCTCTTGCCTCAAATTACTTCTTAATCTCTTGATTTGAAGTGGTGATGGCATTCATGATGGCATCGAGCTTGGAACTTATTGAGTCTTGAGGCTCCTTGTATGCCGGTTGAGGGTATTCATTATCATAATCATCATACTCCTCTCGGTAACTTGAGAAGTGTGGCAACTCGGGTTCATAGTAGTATTCTTGATAATGTGGTGTTGGTGGCTTATCATATGGATAATATGAGGATGGACCATTGAAATCTTCATAATCCGCCCTCCTATACTCATATAATCCGCTGAGGTAGTCTTCCCGATCCTTGTTGGCTTGAACTTTTTCGTGGAAAACAGAGTAATCTTCTAAATAATGCTCTCCGCTTCCGCAACACTCACACGGATCATCATCTACCCAATTCATATTGAAAGATGGTACCTGCAAAACATGTACCTGCACAAACAAGCTCGACCACCCGAAGTAAAATCACGAATATACAAGAAAAAGGAAAGAAAATAAACTAAACTAAAATCGAACAAGCAATGAGATACTAAGCGCACTAGCTCCCCGGCAACGGCGCCATTTTGACGTGACTTTGTCGTACCGATCAGTCAAAAACCCAATTAAGCCTAGGTAGCTAGGGTAAGTCGGATATCGAATCCACGAAGAGCAGGTGGTCAGTATTGCACGACCTGTTCGACTAGTTAGACTATTTACAAAAATGTACAATGTGAGTATGAAGTTTGCTAATTTTATTTGTTCAATTGATTGGAAAATAAATCGGAGTGAACCGACAATGGGTATTATCTAAAACATTTGTGATTAACTAAAATTGCTACTAAAATACTAAATAGAAAGTTGAAACAAGAATGAGAATACGGATCACACTCGGTTTGATAATTGCAAGACCTAGGGTTCCTACATGTTTTAACTTGATTCAATTGCATATAGTGATTAACGGATTACTATCACGAAGCTTAGGTGCCAATTGCTATCAACGTCATAGACAACGGACCGTATTGCACTTCGTTGCCTCGGACATGTAAATCCTAACCTACGATAAGGCATAAGTGCACAAATTCATTTCGCAAAGTCATAACTTTATCATCGTTCGACAATTAACAAATTCAATTCAAATGCACGACAATTATCAAAAGTTTCAAATACTAAACAATTTGTCACAAAACCAAACTAAAATACAAATGTATAAACCCTAGAAATCTTACAACATCTACACCGGGGTGAAACCGACGAGACTAGCCGCTCATTGCGTTCAAAGTCGTCAACACAATTGCTATTTTTTCTTGATTTCTGTGCCCAGCAGCCAAGGGCGCTGCCTTCTCTTCCTTGAATAATGAAAAGTTCCCCAATTATGAGAGCCCAACAAAAATGTAATATGGGCTACCCCCTTCGTATGTATGATGATTTTTGAGAGCCCAAGATAATAAATGGCTGCCAACAATTCGTATATTATTGCTGCTCAACTCGATGATGAATGATGATGTCTTTTTATTTGGGTTTAAAAGCCCAAAAGTCAATCCATGTTGCTGCCAATGATTCGATAATGGCCCACTCGCCTTTTAGTTTTGTTGTGCATGAATATTGGCTTCCCATATTCCGTGATAATGCTCAAGCCAAAACTTGACCACGTGCATGATATGTTATTTTGTCTTGGAATCCGTAAGTTCCATATGCAAGTCCCTGTTTCTTTTTAAATTCCGTAACTTCATCAAATTACGCGTTTTACCTACAAAAGCACAAACACTCGCAATAAACATATTCCACGCATATAATCACGTAAAACAATCTAAACCACACAAAATTAACCCTTAAACACCCATGTTTCACATTCTACATCACATCCCCACACTTTTCGTTTGCTTGCCCTCAAATAAATTTGTCTTTCACTTTCACGTGGGTCGAACGAGAAACACACTTCCCATTCCCGAGACAAAGGTTAAGGTCCAAAGTCGTACCCGGTTCAAATTTTTTTTTTGCAATTTACAAAATATGTAACGGTAAAGTGAATAATCACATATAAAATGGTTATCCAAGATTAACCCGCCCTTGAAACTAATAAATCATGCACATCCCTCACAATGTTCTCTCCACTCGTTTTAAAATTTGGCTAATAGATAATGAATTAGCACTTTTCAAGTAATCACTCAAAACCGATTAGAACACGTACCCGCATAGGCTTGCGACCAAATCATTCTCTACCACCGAACACAAATACTAAGCACAAGTCATAAGGTCTTTGTAAGGGTTGTAACGGGGCTAGGCTAAGGGTAGGAAATAGGATATTTAAAGTGGCTAAGGTGATGAAAACTCGATTTTTATTACAAAATAACTAATCTAACATGATCAACTATAAACATCAAGCTAAGAGGCAACGAGTTTTGCCTTTTATTCAATAACTATTACTTATATTTTTGTATTTTTCTCAACAATTTTTCTCTTCTTTTTCACAACTTTTCTGAATTTTTCGTTTTTTTCCCGCAAAATATAAAGCACAACTATACAAACAAATAGAGCTACAATCGAATTTTAATCACACGGGTTTAAAAGAAAAAGGGTTAACGGTTGTGGGCTAAACGGGTTGATCAAACGAAAGGTTTAGGCTCAAAGTGGGCGACTAGGGTATTTATTTGGGTGAGGGTAAGCAAATGGTGTAAACGAAAAAGGTTTACCTAATGCCTTAATCATTCTCGTGCTTGAATTCGGTCTAGGGTCTCAAACGTATCAAAAGTCGCAAGTTCTACAATACGTGACTAATGGTCCACTCAAACAAAGAAAACACAAATATGTAATTCTATGATGTAAAAGTGGCTCAAAACCTCACATATAAAGGGTATGGTATGTGACATGCTTGATGTACTAGTTTCTTAGGCGGATTATTCCCAAATAACCGCCCGCTAAATACCTGTCATGCTAATTAACTTGAACTTGACCATGACAAAAGACCACATGGGTTGTGCCATCCCTTGTTGACTTAGTTACTTGTGCTTTAAGATCTCTTTTGAAACAAGACATTTTTGAAATTTCCCCCCATCCCCACACTTGAGGTCAACATTGTCCTCAATGTGTAGTGTTTAAATGAACGGGTCAAGGAAGATTTTGGTGGTGGGGCCACCTTGTGACCGTAAACATGAGGGGGGGGGGGGTCTTGGTTGGTGTTTAATGGATAGTTAGGTTAGATGATTAGATTCTAAGTGTATTAGTTAGATGTTAAGCATATTATGTGTTATATAGTGTGTTAGGGTATTCGGGGATCATAACTAGCTCATAAATAATCAAACAATGCTTCTAGTGTAATTTTGGTGTTTCGGGTAGTGTTCGGTTGTTTGGTTAGATACCGGTTCATTAAAGTGCTAAATTATGTCGTGTAGTGTTCTTTACGTACCCTTTGTGAGACTTTTAGTTCCCGACACTTAGGAAAGCTTTCAGGACCATTTAGTCATATTTTTGCATGTGACTAGCTTGTTAAAAAGGTGATTTTTGCTGAATTATGCTGAATTCAGCACTTTGGGTGAGTTTTAGGCACTTTTCGGCACTTAAACTATCACTTAAAAATGCAGTTTTGTGGTCCTTACTTCCTTACACACCATACTAGTGTAGTACTTAGTCTCTGGCCCATACTGGGTCTCAAAATACTGTCTGTCTATGTACTGAACCTCGTCAGCATTTTTCTGAGTTATCTGTTAACTGTGCTAACTGTGCTTTGTGCATCATTTATGTCTATATGTTTGCATGCAGTCAATGATATGTCATTTGCAATATGTGATGCACATGTGTGTATAAAGCAATAATCAGAAAGCAGTTCAAGTCATTAATTGTAAATCAGCACAGTCATTAATCCTTAATTATTGTCTAATTAATTGTACGGATTCATGCAAATTTGGCAGTTGTCACACATCTTGTCTTTACTACTTTTGTCTATTGCATTCTTCTTCATTTTTTCCTCAAAACCTCCATTAAAACTTGAGATCCCCATGTTTTCAAGCTTTATTGTGATATTTGTTAGGTTTTTTTTCAAGGAATCTTATCAGAAATAAGTTTTACAACACTGTTTTAACTTATTTCTGCTAAGAAATGTTTCAAAAGTCATAAAAATAATTTAAAACTATAAGATTCCTTGTTTCAAAAATCTGCAGAGAGGTGGCCACGGGGCCGTGCTCAGCGAGCACGGGGCTGTGGCTGGAGTACTGTTTCATTGGTCTGAAACTTTTTGACTTGTTTTCTTAGAATGTCAAGCAGGAATAGCGGAACATCCTCAGACCAATCAAGAAACGATCGACGAGGAAGAAGATCATTAGTGGAAGACTCTCTAGTCAACTACGTGTATGCCTTAAGGGAGGCCATCGATGAAATGACAGGAGTAGAGGAAGCCCTCATTGACCGTATCAACCATCTTTTGGTGGGGCTAGAAGGGTGTATTCAAGAAGTCAACCTTTTGCACCAAAATTTGAATATTCTTGCTTCTCCTCCCTTGGTGCTAATCATTGCACATCAAGGGTGAAATGTTGTGCTGGAAGTCATTATTCCGGCCGAGTGGCATGTCATGACTCCGGAACCCCCTCAAGACATATTACATGGGGTCTCGGTGGCCGTCGCACCTCCTCCGCAAAACATCATAAAGAATGAGCTCGCCTTCTTCCTCCCTAGGGAGATAGAGGAATGGATCAACGACATCTAAAGGGACATCTATTGGTTCTGAGTTCTACAAACACCCTTAAGTACCGGAAAGCTATTTCCGGGTTTTTGACATTCCTACAATTAGGGTAGAACTCCATAAAATGATTTCATGCGTTACTTGACCTATCTATCCTAGGAACTTTTAGTTTTTCGTTTTTAACTTTAATTTCATTTTCTAGGATCCTTTGTAATTGTTATTTTTAATGAATGATGGTTTCTATGAAATAAATGGTGTTTGGTGATGTTGTAATGGATAAAACACACTCGGAACGGTGGAGGTTACTAAGGGAAACTTGAACCCACACCTCATGCACAAAAACAGAGCCTCCCAACAATTTTTCTTCATCACAGCAAGTTCAGCACGGGGCCATGCTCAGCCCAACACGCCCCCGTGCCCAAGGATCTGCAGAAAACGCCCAGTTCAGGTAACTGGACACGAGGTCGTGTTCACTGAACACGCCCCCGTGCCCAGCCTTCTGTTAACTTTGATACTGGCAATCTGAACACGGGGTCGTGCCTGGACCAACACGGGCCCGTGTCCAGACACCCAGTAACATAAAATTTTGTTTTTAAACAACTTTTTACACATTCAATCAACCTAAAAACTTATTTTTGGGACACATTGAGGACAATGTGTAATTTAAGTGTGGGGGGGGGGAGGAGGGGATACTAAAACCTTGAATTTTGCAAGTCCTAATAACAAGCCTTACACAAAAATCTATTGGAACCGCTAATCACCCCAAATTTTTTCAAAAACTTTTCATTTTTTTACTTGTCTTGGTTAAATTTGGGAATAACAAGTTCTAAAAGGTTATATTTTTACAAATTTACAACCGATAGCGTCATGATAAAGAGAACCGACATAAGAAAATTATGAAACAGCATGACAAATCTAGTTAAAATTTGATTATATATACTTGATCACATTATAAACCCATTCCCACAAAAAGTGAGTTGTGAGCCTTTATTGAGTATACAAGCATACATCTTTAAACTAAATGCTCATTTTTCGTTTCTTGTGTGAATGGCTGCTTGGTTTCTTACGACTCTAGAACTTGCCACGACGATACATTCCCGGTACTTACCAACTTAAACCCAAGTAAGTAAATGATGGAGGCATTAGGACTAACCCTTTTTCTTTTCAACACCATTTTTTTCATTTTCTTTTTCACCTACCTAAAATCCCCCTAGTTAACCCCTTTGAGCCTAAACCTTTTCGTTTCTTAACCCACAAAACAAACACCCTTTACCCACCAAAACCTTTTTCTTTTAAACCCTTTATTTTAGTAAAAATATCGGTTGTCTCATGACGTTCTTTATCAAAAAAAAAATCAAGTCTTGCAATAAACAAACTAAGTCCTCAAAGAAACTTTGTTTGAAAATGTTTAGTTTGAATAAAAGTCACAAAAAACAAAAAGTTTTACGATGACCGACGCTTTTTACGCTTTTAGCCCTTTTTACAAACCACTAACCCAAAACCACCTACCTTTAACCCAAGCCTAACCCTTCCCCAAAGTCCTCTTGATATTTACAAAGGTTTATTGTTAAAAAGGAGGAGGATTGATTGCTTGGCAAGCATATGGTAGAAGTAAGTTCCATGCCGGTCTCGAGTGTTTCACAAAAATACATCTTCGGCCGAGTGTTGAGTGATCTCTCGTGAGGTATGTCAACTTGTATATAAATGGAATTTTAAAGAGGCATGTTATGCCTAAATAAGTAATTTCTCTTATGAAACGTTCTAAATAAATCATAACGAATAGGATTGTAAATAGCATAAAAATAAAACCCAATATAGATCTTGGATTCCCGACACTCAAGACAAGCCCAAAACTTCTCTTCTACCCATTCCATTTGGGAGTGTAAGCCATGAAATAAAGAGTTTTTCTTGAGGACAAGTAAAATATTCAAGTGTGGGGGTATTTGATGTGTGCAAAATGCAACATATAAATTACATCAAATGAGGCATAAAACTAACCCTTTTTTAGTACTAATGTTGGAAAAAGTGTGCTTTTGTCTTCCTTTTGTATTTTAAGGACTAAATGAGCTTAAATGAACAAAAGAAACAAATATGCAGCAAAAACTAACATAAATACAAAGAAAAGGAATAAATGTGGCGTGCCCGACCCCTCGACTGCATCTTCCCTGGCAAAAACAAGAAACAGAGGGCTGACCACGGCCCCGTGCCCAGCGGACACGGGGGTGTGGCCAGATGTTTGCAGAAAATAACAAAGTTGTAGAAGCTTATATTCCCAGCACGGGGGCGTGCCCAGCTCAACACGGGCCGTGGTCAACGCTAAGATTCGCAGAATCTTGCAAATTTTGATAGTACAGATACGCTTCTACACACGGGGCCGTGCCCAGCGGACACAGGGGCGTGTGGAGCCTTGATGTGTTCAAAATGTAACATATAAATTTCATCATATGAGGCATAAAACTAACCCTTTTTTAGTACTAATGTTGGAAAAAGTGTGCTTTTGTCTTCCTTTTGTATTTTCAGGATTAAATGAGCTCAAATTAACAAAAGAAGCAAAAAGACATCAAAATCTAACATAAATACAAGAAAAGGAACAGAATGTGACATGCCCGACCCCACGACAGCATCTTCCCAAGCAAAACAAGATATCATAAGCCTGAACACGCCCCGTGCTCAGCCAGCACGGGGGCGTGCCCAAGTGACAGCAGAAAAGACAAAGTGATAGAAGCTTCTATTGCCCACCACGGGGCCGTGCTCAGCGGACACGCGGCCGTGGTCAACTATAAGATTCGCACAATCCAGGCAAATCTTCATAGTACAAAGATTCTTCTGCACACGGGGTCGTGCTCAGCGGACACGGGGGCGTGGTTAACTAATAAGACAAAGCTGCATTAAATGAAGAAAGAGAAGGATGTGGACACGGGGCCGTGCCCACTGGACACGGGGCCGTGCCTGAGCTTCTGTTCAGCCTATAAATAGAAGTGCTTGGCTCAAGCTCAAACCATCCCTTAGCACACCACCTCTCTCACACTTCACCCACCACCCACCACCACCATAACACCATCATCCACCACCATCATCCATTGTCCATCGTAGAGTGTGTGAGTCGTCTCGGGATCCAAGATTGATCGTAAGAGTTCTTGACAATCAAGGCCATGTTTGCCTAAGTCTCTTACATCATTTGGTGAAGACAAAATGTCTAGTGTAATACTCTTTATTTCTAATCTTTTGCACTTTTTATTTGGTTTTGTATTAATGACTTTAATAACTAGTTGCTTATGTTGAAGGTGATCTTTCCTTATCGTTTGTCCGTGGTGTCTTGGCATTATTTTACTGTCTATATAAAATAAAAGATTTTCACCATTCATATCTCCACGGTCTATACGGAGGTATGTTGGCTACCTGGTCGGGGGTTAAGGTAACGGTTTGGTAAAGGTCTTGCCATTGTTCAGCGTTTAGAGGTCTTGCAATGGACCTGGGTCAAATTTAGTAGGACCTCCTTCAATACTTAACGGTATTGGATGGCGGGGGTCCAAACTCTTTGATCCCCTCATAAGTTAACTACTATTAATACTATAACCCGGCTACTTAGGACTGTATCCCTGCTGACTCAGACTACTTAGTCGAGGGTAACGTCACCTCCAAAAGAGGGGCCTACCATAATATTGCATTAATAACTTAATTAATTATCTTCCAATAATCCACCCTTTTAGGATTGTATCATTGCTGACTCAAACTACTGGGGTGAGGGTAACGTCACCTTCAAAAGAGGGGCCTACTACAATAACTAAGATAATCTCTTAATTATGTGCAAAAGTGCGGAAATAATCAAAGGTTACACTAGATACGAGTCGGAACCAAGTGATTCATCTTGTCTATCTGTTTTTATTTTTATTTTTATTTTCAGCATTTTAGTTAGTTTTTACTTTTCTTAGTTTAAAACATTTTTCTAAACCTTTTTATTTTGATTAGACGTTGAGGATAAACCGGTACTAAAAGATCTTGTGTCCTTGGACGACCTCGGTATCTTACCAACACTATACTACGCTCACGATGGGTGCACTTGCCCATATGTGTGTTTAGTGTTAGTGAAATATCGTGTTTTATAAATTTAAAACTTGGCTAAAAATAAGTGTTAAAGGGGCTTAAAATATACACCTAAAATATATAACACTTCACACGCATCAAGTTTTTGGCGCCGCTGCCGGGGAAACAAGGATTTTAAGAAAGTTAGGAATCAACGGCCTAATCGTTTTTCTTATTTTTCATTTTTTTAAGGATTTTTTTTTAGTTTTTCAGCTTCTGCAGAGCTCAGAACGGGCCGTGCCTGGTCGGACACGGGCCGTGCCCAGCATCATCAATGGCAGTTTTTGTTTTCTGAATTACAGAGAGCTGAACACGGGGCTGTGTCGGTGCAACACGGGGTCGTGTCCAACTCCCAGTAACAAGGATCCAGAAAACAATCACTGTACCTCTGACCACGGGCCGTGTTCACTGAGCACGGGGCCATGGTGAACATTCTGACCAACGTTCTTTTCTGTTTTTATTGCAGGACTTGGAACCCAGGCGCCACATTTGAACCTCCTACGTAGTGCATGAGCTCCATTTCTAGTAGAGACATAAAAGAACCTCTAGAAGAACCCGAACGCTTTCTCAGAAAAAGACTTAAAGCTAAAAATTAGGTGAAAGTTTCGGGGGACCCACTTCCAATGGCGGACCAATGTACCCTCATGGATTACCTACGGCCCACCGTAGGCAATCTCGGCGCCGCTATCAATGCACCAAATGTCGAAGCCAAAAACTTCGAACTTCGGCCGCATTTGATACAAATGCTCCAAAACTCCGCAACCTTTCACGGGCTTGCGGACGAGGATCCCCATCTACATATTACTAATTTCTTGGAAATATGTGATACTTTTCGGATCAATGGAGCATCAAACGACGCCATTCGCCTTAGGATGTTTCCATTTTCACTAAAAGACCGAGCTAAGGCTTGGCTTAACACCCTCCCAGTTGGCTCAGTAAACACCTGGGATGAACTAGCCCAAAAGTTTCTATATAAGTATTTCCTTCCTGCTAAAACGGCTAAACTAATGACCGAAATTAATACATACTCACAAGAGGATGGGGAATCCTTATATGAAACTTGGGAAAGGTTCAAGGAGCTTCTAAGAAAGTGTCCTCATCACGGTCTAGCGGTGTGGCAACAAGTATCCACTTTCTACAATGGGTTGTTGTCACACACAAGACAGACACTTGATTCAAGCTCCGGGGGACTTTTTGGTAATCGTCGCCCAAATGAAATATATAATCAAATTGAGGAAATTGCTCAAACCAATTTTCAATGGCACACTCCCCGAGGTAATAAATCTATTGCCCCGGGCGCCCATAAGGTTGATCAAAGCACCTCTTTACAAGCCTAAATCGAGGCCCTCTCTTCGAAAATCAAAAAGTTAGAAATGACAAAAACGGCCTCGGTTATGGCTTGTGAAGGGTGTGGTGGGTCACATGAAAATTGGAGTTGCATGAAAGAATTAGACGAACAAGCAGAAACGGTAAACTACATTGATAATAGACCTAGGCCGTCGGGTCCTCCAACGGGTACCTACAACCAAGGATGGCGTAACCACCCAAATCTTGGTTGGAGAGATCCCGGCAATAGTAGTAACCAACAAAACCAACAAACTAATTTTCAACAACCACAAAATTTCTCTCAACAACAAGGTGGAAGAGAAAGGCTTGAAGATACCGTATCTCGCCTCATCTCCGACACCGAAAAGAAAAACTCGGATCGATTTCAATAAATAGAATCGAATTTTAGAAATCAACAAGCTAGCATTCAAAACGTTGAAAAACAATTAAATCAACTAGCTCAAAATTTCTCCGAGAGACCACAAGGCGCGTTACCGAGTAATACCGAAACCAACCCAAAGGCACAAGTACACCTCATCACTTTGAGAAACCGAACCGTGGGTCCCGAGGATGCACCTTTACCACCAGTTGAAGGAAGTCAACACCAAAACATGACTTCACCTACACCTCAACCAGAAACGGCTTCTTCACCAAATCAAGAGCCCACCAAGACTCCTCCAATTCCATACCCCGGTAGGTTAAATCGTCAAAAGACCGATGAGCAATTCGCAAAGTTCGAAAGTTTACTAAAACTATTGCATGTTAATATTCCTTTTATTGAGGTCCTAACCCAAATGCCTAAATATGCAAAATTCATGAGGGATTTCCTCACTCACAAAAGGAAAATTGAATCATTGCAATTAGTTAACTTAGGCGAAGAATGCTCCGATTTAGTACTCAACAAACTTCCACAAAAGAAAATCGATCCCGGGAGCTTCACAATTCCTTGCTCGATTGGGAAGTCCCCCGTTCGTAATGCATTAGCCGATCTTGGGGCTAGCATTAACCTCATGCCCACGTCAATGTTCAAACCACTCGGCCTAGGAGCAACAAGCCCTACAAAGATGAGCATACAACTCGCCGACAGGTCCGTCAAATTTCCACAAGGTGTCGCTAAAAATCTGCTGGTCAAGGTAGACAACTTCGTTTCTCCAACCGACTTTGTCATCTTAGACATGGAAGAAGACACCGATGTCCCTCTCATCCTCGGGAGGCCATTTCTAGCCACCGCCCAAGCAGTGGTGGATATGAATGACGGAACGTTAACATTGAAGTTTGGGGATGAGGAAGTGAAGTTTGAATGTGGAAAGAAAGTAGAGGAAGAAGACCCGGTCAAATACATGAAGGTCATAGACTCAAGCTTGGATGACGTTCTCCGACGGTGTAACATGGGATGCAATACATCCCACTTGGGTAACATGTGACCAGGCTTTGGGTCTAGCCAAGGACCCTTATAAACGTGGCGCACCATGGAGGCATTCCACGGAACTATCCTTAGTTTAGTTTAGATTAATTTTCTTGTTTTCTAGTTAGTTTTAATTTTCAGGAATAAAACACACTTGAGATGGCAAAGGATGCAAGGGAAACTTGAACCAGCACTCCATACAGGAAAACAGAACCGTCCGACAAATTTCTTCATTTACAGTAAGTTCGGCACGGGTCGTGTCCACCCAACACAGCCCCGTGCTGCACTGTCTGCAGAAAAAACACCGAGTTCAGGTAACTGGACACGGGCCGTGTTCACCCAACACGCCCCCGTGTCCAGACTTCTGTTTCTCTTGTTTTAAATTTGTTACTGGCACTTGAACATGGGGCCGTGCCCGGCTAACACGGGGCCGTGTTCAGCGCCCAGTAACACAAATTTTTTTCTTTTTTCACACCTTTTACACATTCAATCAACCTAAAAAAATTATTTTTTGGACACATTGAGGACAATGTGTAATTTAAGTGTGGGGGGGATGCTAAAACCTTGAATCTTGCAAGTCCTAAATACAAGCCTTACACAAAACTCTATTGGAACCGCTAATCACCCCAAAATTTTTCAAAAAAAAATTTCATTTTTTTACTTGTCTAGGTTTAACTCGGGAAATTCAAGTTCTAAAAAGGTTATATTTTTACGAATTTACAACCGATAGCGTCGTGATAAAAAGAACCAACATAAGAAAGTTATGAAAAGGCATAACAAGCTTAGTTAAAATTTGATTATATATACTTGATCACATAAAAACTCATTCCCACGAAAGTGAGTTTTGAGCCTTTATTGAGCAAACACTTACATATCATTTGACTAAATGCTCATTTTCGTTTCTTGTGTGAATAGCCGCTTGGTTCTTACGACTCTAGAACTTGCCATGACGATACATTCTCAGTCCTTACCAACTTAAACCCGAGTAAGTAAATGATGGAGGCATTATGACTAATTTTTTTTCTACACCATTATTTTTTTTACCACCTACCCAAAATCCCCCTAGTTGGCCCCTTTGAGCCTAAACCTTTTCATTTCATAACCCAAACCAAACACCATTTTTACCCACCAAAACCTTTTTCATTTTTAACCCTTTGTTTTAGTAACAAGTTCGGTTCTTCATATGACTTTTGAAAAAAAAAATTGTGTTGATGATGAAGCAAAAGAAAATAAACAAACAAGTTCATCAAAAATAACTTTGTTTGAATAAATAGCTTCATCAAAATAAAAGTTACAAAAATAAAAAGTCTTACGAAAACCGACACTTGTTACGCTTTTCGCCTTTTTCTACTAACCACTAACCACCAACCCAACCACCTACCTTTAACCCAAGCATAACCCTTTACCCACAAAGTCCTCTTGATATTTACAAAGGTATATAAGTTAAAAAGGAGGAGGATTGATTGCTTGGCAAGCCTATGGTAGGAGTAAGTTCCATGCCGCTCTCGAGTGATCCACAAAAATACATTTTCGGCCGAGTGTTGAGTGATCCCCGTGAGGTATGTGAACTTGTATATAAATAGAATTTTACAAAGGCATGTTATGCCCTAATAAGTAATTTCACTTATGAAAAGTTTTAAATAAATCATGACGAATAGGATTGTAAATAAATAAAAATTAAATTAAATAAAGAATCTTGGAAATCCCGACACTCTACGACAAGCCCAAAAACCTTCTTCTCTACCCATTCCATTCCATTTGGGAGTGTAATAGCCACAAATTAAAGAGTTTTGCTTGAGGACAAGCAAAGATTCAAGTGTGGGGGTATTTGATGTGTTCAAAACGTAACATATAAATTTCATCATATGAGGCATAAAACTAACCCTTTTTTAGTACTAATGTTGGAAAAAGTGTGCTTTTGTCTTCCTTTTGTATTTTCAGGATTAAATGAGCTCAAATTAACAAAAGAAGCAAAAAGACATCAAAATCTAACATAAATACAAGAAAAGGAACAGAATGTGACATTTCTGACCCCACGACAGCATCTTCCCAAGCAAAACAAGAGATCAGAAGCCTGAACACGCCCCGTGCTCAGCCAGCACGGGGGCGTGCCCAAGTGACAGCAGAAAAGACAAAGTGATAGAAGCTTCTATTGCCCACCACGGGGCCGTGCTCAGCAGACACGGGGCCGTGGTCAACTATAAGATTCGCACAATCCAGGCAAATCTTCATTGTACAAAGATTCTTCTGCACACGGGGTCGTGCTCAGCGGACACGGGGGCGTGGTCAACTAATAAGACAAAGCTGCATTAAATGAAGAAAGAGAAGGATGTGGACACGGGGCCGTGCCCACTGGACATGGGGCCGTGCCCAAGCTTCTGTTCAGCCTATAAATAGAAGTGCTTGGCTCAAGCTCAAACCATCCCTTGGCACACCACCTCTCTCACACTTCACCCACCACCCACCACCACCATAACACCATCATCCACCACCATCATCCATTGTCCATCGTAGAGTGTGTGAGTCATCTCGGGATCCAAGATTGATCATAAGAGTTCTTGACAATCAAGGCCATGTTTGCCTAAGTCTCTTACATCACTTGGTGAAGACAAAGTGTCTAGTGTAATACTCTTTATTTCTAATCTTTTGCACTTTTTATTTGGTTTTGTATTAATGACTTTAATAACTAGTTGCTTATGTTGAAGGTGATATTTCCTTATCGTTTGTCCGTGGTGTCTTGGCATTATTTTACTGTCTATATAAAATAAAAGATTTTCACCATTCATATCTCCACGGTCTATATGGAGGTATGTTAGCTACCTGGTCGGGGGTTAAGGAAACGGTTTGGTAAAGGTATTGACATTGTTCAACGTTTAGAGGTCCTGCAATGGACCTGGGTCAAATTTAGTAGGACCTCCTTCAATACTTAACGGTATTGGATGACGGGGGTCCAAACTCTTTGATCCCCTCATAAGTTAACTACTATTAATACTATAACCCGGCTACTTAGGACTGTATCCCTGCTGACTCAGACTACTTAGTCGAGGGTAACGTCACCTCCAAAAGAGGGGCCTACCATAATATTGCATTAATAACTTAATTAATTATCTTCCAATAATCCACCCTTTTAGGATTGTATCCTTGCTGACTCAAACTACTGGGGTGAGGGTAACGTCACCTTCAAAAGAGGGGCCTACTACAATAACTAAGATAATCTCTTAATTATGTGCAAAAGTGCGGAAATAATCAAAGGTTACACTAGATACGAGTCGGAACCAAGTGATTCATCTTGTCTATCTGTTTTTATTTTTATTTTTATTTTCAGCATTTTAGTTAGTTGTTACTTTTCTTAGTTTAAAACATTTTTCTAAACCTTTTTATTTTGATTAGACGTTGAGGATAAACCGGTACTAAAAGCTCTTGTGTCCTTGGACGACCTCGGTATCTTACCAACACTATACTACGCTCACGATGGGTGCACTTGCCCATATGTGTGTTTAGTGTTAGTGAAATATCGTGTTTTATAAATTTAAAACTTGGCTAAAAATAAGTGTTAAAGGGGCTTAAAATATACACCTAAAATATATAACACTTCACACGCATCAAGTTTTTGGCGCCGCTGCTGGGGACACAAGGATTTTAAGAAAGTTAGGAATCAACGGCCTAATCGTTTTTCTTATTTTTCATTTTTTTAGGATTTTTTTTTAGTTTTTCAGCTTCTGCAGAGCTCAGCACGGGCCGTGCCTGGTCGGACACGGGCCGTTCCCAGCATCATCACTGGCAGTTTTTGTTTTCTGAATTACAGAGAGCTGAACACGGGGCCGTGTCGGTGCAACACGGGGTCGTGTCCAACTCCCAGTAACAGGGATCCAGAAAACAATCACTGTACCTCTGACCACGGGCCGTGTTCACTGAGCACGGGGCCGTGGTGAACATTCTGACCAACGTTCTTTTCTGTTTTTATTGCAGGACTTGGAACCCAGGCGCCACATTTGAACCTCCTACGTAGTGCATGAGCTCCAGTTCTAGTAGAGACATAAAAGAACCTCTAGAAGAACCCGAACGCTTTCTCAGAAAAAGACTTAAAGCTAAAAATCAAGAGAAAGTTTCAGGGGACCCACTTCCAATGGCGGACCAACGTACCCTCATGGATTACCTACGGCCCACCGTAGGCAATCTCGGCGCCGCTAACAATGCACCAAATGTCGAAGCCAAAAACTTCGAACTTCGGCCGCATTTGATACAAATGCTCCAAAACTCCGCAACCTTTCACGGGCTTGCGGACGAGGATCCCCATCTACATATTACTAATTTCTTGGAAATATGTGATACTTTTCGGATCAATGGAGCATCAAACGACGCCATTCGCCTTAGGATGTTTCCATTTTCACTAAAAGACCGAGCTAAGGCTTGGCTTATCACCCTCCCAGTTGGCTCGGTAAACACCTGTGATGAACTAGCCCAAAAGTTTCTATATAAGTATTTCCCTCCTGCTAAAACGGCTAAACTAATGACCGAAATTAATACATACTCACAAGAGGATGGGGAATCCTTATATGAAACTTGGGAAAGGTTCAAGGAGCTTCTAAGAAAGTGTCCTCATCACGGTCTAGCGGTGTGGCAACAAGTATCCACTTTCTACAATGGGTTGTTGTCACACACAAGACAGACACTTGATTCAAGCTCCGGGGGACTTTTAGGTAATCGTCGCCCAAATGAAATATATAATCAAATTGAGGAAATTGCTCAAACCAATTTTCAATGGCACACTCCCCGAGGTAATAAATCTATTGCCCCGGGCGCCTATAAGGTTGATGAAAGCACCTCTTTACAAGCCCAAATCGAGGCCCTCTCTTCGAAAATCAAAAAGTTAGAAATGACAAAAACGGCCTCGGTTATGGCTTGTGAAGGGTGTGGTGGGTCACATGAAAATTGGAGTTGCATGAAAGAATTAGACGAACAAGCAGAAACGGTAAACTACATTGATAATAGACCTAGGCCGTCGGGTCCTCCAACGGGTACCTACAACCAAGGATGGCGTAACCACCCAAATCTTGGTTGGAGAGATCCCGGCAATAGTAGTAACCAACAAAACCAACGAACTAATTTTCAACAACCACAAAATTTCTCTCAACAACAAGGTGGAAAAGAAAGGCTTGAAGATACCGTATCTCGCCTCATCTCCGACACCGAAAAGAAAAACTCGGATCGATTTCAACAAATAGAATCGAATTTTAGAAATCAACAAGCTAGCATTCAAAACGTTGAAAAACAATTAAATCAACTAGCTCAAAATTTCTCTGAGAGACCACAAGGCGCGTTACCGAGTAATACCGAAACCAACCCAAAGGCACAAGTACACCTCATCACTTTGAGAAACCGAACCGTGGGTCCCGAGGATGCACCGTTACCACCAGTTGAAGGAAGTCAACGCCAAAACACGACTTCACCTACACCTCAACCAGAAACGGCTTCTTCACCAAATCAAGAGCCCACCAAGACTCCTCCAATTCCATACCCCGGTAGGTTAAATCGTCAAAAGACCGATGAGCAATTCGTAAAGTTCGAAAGTTTACTAAAACAATTGCATGTTAATATTCCTTTTATTGAGATCCTAACCCAAATGCCTAAATATGCAAAATTCATGAGGGATTTCCTCACTCACAAAAGGAAAATTGAATCATTGCAATTAGTTAACTTAGGCGAAGAATGCTCCGCTTTAGTACTCAACAAACTTCCACAAAAGAAAATCGATCCCGGGAGCTTCACAATTCCTTGCTCGATTGGGAAGTCCCCCGTTCGTAATGCATTAGCCGATCTTGGGGCTAGCATTAACCTCATGCCCACGTCAATGTTCAAACGACTCGGCCTAGGAGCAACAAGCCCTACAAAGATGAGCATACAACTCGCCGACAGGTCCGTCAAATTTCCACAAGGTGTCGCTGAAAATCTGCTGGTCAAGGTAGACAACTTCGTTTTTCCAGCCGACTTTGTCATCTTAGACATGGAAGAAGACACCGATGTCCCTCTCATCCTCGGGAGGCCATTTCTAGCCACCGCCCAAGCAGTGGTGGATATGAATGACGGAACGTTAACATTGAAGTTTGGGGATGAGGAAGTGAAGTTTGAATGTGGAAAGAAAGTAGAGGAAGAAGACCCGGTCAAATACATGAAGGTCATAGACTCAAGCTTGGATAACGTTCTCCGACGGTGTAACATGGGATGCAATACATCCCACTTGGGTAACATGTGACCAGGCTTTGGGTCTAGCCAAGGACCCTTATAAACGTGGCGCACCATGGAGGCATTCCACGGAACTATCCTTAGTTTAGTTTAGATTAATTTTCTTGTTTTCTAGTTAGTTTTAATTTTCAGGAATAAAACACACTTGAGATGGCAAAGGATGCAAGGGAAACTTGAACCAGCACTCCATACAGGAAAACAGAACCGTCCGACAAATTTCTTCATTTACAGTAAGTTCGGCACGGGTCGTGTCCACCCAACACGGCCCCGTGCTGCACTGTCTGCAGAAAAAAGACCCAGTTCAAGTAACTGGACACGGGCCGTGTTCACCCAACATGCCCCAGTGTCCAGACTTCTGTTTCTCTTGTTTTAAATTTGTTACTGGCACTTGAACACGGGGCCGTGCCTGGCTAACACGGGGCCGTGTTCAGCGCCCAGTAACACAAAATTTTTGTTTTTTTCACACCTTTTACACATTCAATCAACCTAAAAAAATTATTTTTGGGACACATTGAGGACAATGTGTAATTTAAGTGTGGGGGGGGGGGATGCTAAAACCTTGAATCTTGCAAGTCCTAAATACAAGCCTTACACAAAACTCTATTGGAACCGCTAATCACCCCAAAATTTTTCAAAAAAAAATTTCATTTTTTTACTTGTCTAGGTTTAACTCGGGAAATTCAAGTTCTAAAAAGGTTATATTTTTACAAATTTACAACCGATAGCGTCGTGATAAAAAGAACCAGCATAAGAAAGTTATGAAAAGGCATAACAAGCTTAGTTAAAATTTGATTATATATACTTGATCACATAAAAACCCATTCCCACGAAAGTGAGTTTTGAGCCTTTATTGAGCAAACACTTACATATCATTTGACTAAATGCTCATTTTCGTTTCTTGTGTGAATAGCCGCTTGGTTCTTACGACTCTAGAACTTGCCATGATGATACATTCTCAGTCCTTACCAACTTAAACCCGAGTAAGTAAATGATGGAGGCATTAGGACTAATTTTTTTTTTCTACACCATTATTTTTTTTACCACCTACCCAAAATCCCCCTAGTTAGCCCCTTTGAGCCTAAACCTTTTCATTTCATAACCCAAACCAAACACCCTTTTTACCCACCAAAACCTTTTTTCATTTTTAACCCTTTGTTTTAGTAACAAGTTCGGTTCTTCATATGACTTTTGAAAAAAAAAAATTGTGTTGATGATGAAGCAAAAGAAAATAAACAAACAAGTTCATCAAAAATTACTTTGTTTGAATAAATAGCTTCATCAAAATAAAAGTTACAAAAATAAAAAGTCTTACGAAAACCGACACTTGTTACGCTTTTCGCCTTTTTCTACTAACCACTAACCACCAACCCAACCACCTACCTTTAACCCAAGCCTAACCCTTTACCCACAAAGTCCTCTTGATATTTACAAAGGTATATAAGTTAAAAAGGAGGAGGATTGATTGCTTGGCAAGCCTATGGTAGGAGTAAGTTCCATGCCGCTCTCGAGTGATCCACAAAAATACATTTTCGGCCGAGTGTTGAGTGATCCCCGTGAGGTATGTGAACTTGTATATAAATAGAATTTTACAAAGGCATGTTATGCCCTAATAAGTAATTTCTCTTATGAAAAGTTTTAAATAAATCATGACGAATAGGATTGTAAATAAATAAAAATAAAATTAAATAAAGATTCTTGGAAATCCCGACACTCTACGACAAGCCCAAAAACCTTCTTCTCTACCCATTCCATTCCATTTGGGAGTGTAATAGCCACAAATTAAAGAATCTTGCTTGAGGACAAGCAAAGATTCAAGTGTGGGGGTATTTGATGTGTTCAAAATGTAACATATAAATTTCATCATATGAGGCATAAAACTAACCCTTTTTTAGTACTAATGTTGGAAAAAGTGTGCTTTTGTTTTCCTTTTGTATTTTCAGGATTAAATGAGCTCAAATTAACAAAAGAAGCAAAAAGACAGCAAAATCTAACATAAATACAAGAAAAGGAACAGAATGTGACATGCCCGACCCCACGACAGCATCTTCCCAAGCAAAACAAGAGATCAGAAGCCTGAACACGCCCCGTGCTCAGCCAGCACGGGGGCGTGCCCAAGTGACAGCAGAAAAGACAAAGTGATAGAAGCTTCTATTGCCCACCACGGGGCCGTGCTCAGCGGACACGGGGCCGTGGTCAACTTTAAGATTCGCACAATCCAGGCAAATCTTCATAGTACAAAGATTCTTCTGCACACGGGGTCGTGCTCAGCGGACACGGGGGCGTGGTCAACTAATAAGACAAAGCTGCATTAAATGAAGAAAGAAAAGGATGTGGACACGGGGCCGTTTCCGAGCTTCTGTTCAGCCTATAAATAGAAGTGCTTGGCTCAAGCTCAAATCATCCCTTGGCACACCACCTCTCTCACACTTCACCCACCACCCACCACCACCATAACACCATCATCCACCACCATCATCCATTGTCCATCGTAGAGTGTGTGAGTCGTCTCGGGATCCAAGATTGATCGTAAGAGTTCTTGACAATCAAGGCCATGTTTGCCTAAGTCTCTTACATCACTTGGTGAAGACAAAGTGTCTAGTGTAATACTCTTTATTTCTAATCTTTTGCACTTTTTATTTGGTTTTGTATTAATGACTTTAATAACTAGTTGCTTATGTTGAAGGTGATCTTTCCTTATCGTTTGTCCGTGGTGTCTTGGCATTATTTTACTGTCTATATAAAATAAAAGATTTTCACCATTCATATCTCCACGGTCTATATGGAGGTATGTTGGCTACCTGGTCGGGGGTTAAGGGAACGGTTTGGTAAAGGTCTTGGCATTGTTCAGCGTTTAGAGGTCCTGCAATGGACCTGGGTCAAATTTAGTAGGACCTCCTTCAATACTTAACGGTATTGGATGGCGGGGGTCCAAACTCTTTGATCCCCTCATAAGTTAACTACTATTAATACTATAACCCGGCTACTTAGGACTGTATCCCTGCTGACTCAGACTACTTAGTCGAGGGTAACGTCACCTCCAAAAGAGGGGCCTACCATAATATTGCATTAATAACTTAATTAATTATCTTCCAATAATCCACCCTTTTAGGATTGTATCCTTGCTGACTCAAACTACTGGGGTGAGGGTAACGTCACCTTCAAAAGAGGGGCCTACTACAATAACTAAGATAATCTCTTAATTATGTGCAAAAGTGCGGAAATAATCAAAGGTTGCACTAGATACGAGTCGGAACCAAGTGATTCATCTTGTCTATCTGTTTTTTTTTTTATTTTTATTTTCAGCATTTTAGTTAGTTTTTACTTTTCTTAGTTTAAAACATTTTTCTAAACCTTTTTATTTTGATTAGACGTTGAGGATAAACCGGTACTAAAAGCTCTTGTGTCCTTGGACGACCTCGGTATCTTACCAACACTATACTACGCTCACGATGGGTGCACTTGCCCATATGTGTGTTTAGTGTTAGTGAAATATCGTGTTTTATAAATTTAAAACTTGGCTAAAAATAAGTGTTAAAGGGGCTTAAAATATACACCTAAAATATATAACACTTCACACGCATCAAGCCTAATGCAGACAATTATAATTAATGAAGAAAGAGAAAGTGGATGGCTACGGGGCCGTGTCCTGCGGACACGAGGCCGTGTCCGGGCTTCTGTGCAGGCTATAAATAGGGGTGCTTGGTTCACTTCAAAAGCATCCTTTGGCAAACCACCTCTCTCCCACTTCACCACCACGACTACAACACCCACATCCACATCCACCACCATCATCCACCTTGGAGTGTGTGTAGTAGTCTCGAGATCCAAGATTGATCGTAAGAGTTCTTGCCAATCAAAGGCCATGTTTGGCTAAATCTCATACATCACTTTGTGATGACAAACATTTAATGTTATACTTTTGATTTTTAATCTTTTCGCAATTTTTATTTGGTTTTCTATTAATGACTTTAATAACTTGTTTCTTTTGTTGAAGGTGAAACTTCCTTACCATTTGTCCGTGGTGTCTTGGTGTTATATTAATGTCTATATAAAATAAAAGATTTTCCCCATTCATATCTCTACGGTCTATATAGAGATATGTTGGCTACCTGGTCAGGGGTTAAGAGAATGGTTTGGTAGGGTTCTTGCCTTGTTCAGTGTATAGATCCTGCAAGGACCTGGGTCAAGCTTACTACGACCTCCTTTAATACCCACTGGTATTGGATGGCGACGGGTGCGAATGGCTTGATCCCCTCATATGTAAACTACTATTAGTACATTAACCCGGCTACTTGGGATTGTATCCCTGCTGACTCAAACCACTTAGCCGAGGGTACAGTTGCCTTCAAAAGAGGGGCCTACCATATTACGCATTAATAACTTAATTAATTATCTTACAATATTCCAACCCTTTGGGATTGTATCCTTGCTGACTCAAACCACTGGGTTGAGGGTAACGTCACCTTCAAAAGAGGGGCCTAATACTATAACTAAGATAATCTCTTAAAAAGTGCAAAAATGCAGAAATCATCAAATGTTACATTAAAGGCGAGTCGGATCCAAGTGATTCATATTGTCTATCTGTTGTTATTTTATTTTTATTTTTCAGCATTTTTAGTTTTTATTTTTCATGTTTCAAAACCTTTTTCTAAAATTTTGATTTGATTAGACGCTGAGGATAAACTGGTACTAAACGCTCTTGTGTCCTTGGACGACCTCGGTATCTTACTAACGCTATACTACGCTCACGATGGGTGCACTTGCCCATGTGTGTGTCTAAGTGTTAGTAGAATATCGTGTTTTATAAATTTAAAACTTGACTAAAGTGTTAAAAAGGGCTTGAAATATTAATAAAAATATATCACACCTAACACACACCAAGTTTTAGGCGCCGCTGCCGGGGACACAAGGATTTTAAGAAATTTAGGAATCAACGGCCTAATCGTTTTTTATGGCTTTTTCTAGATTTTTCAGCTTCTGTAGAGCTCAGTACGGGCCGTTGGATACGTCCCATATCACTTTATATGGGCCATATACTCGACGGTAAAAAGATGAAGGTTATTGGTTATGATGACCGTACGCGACAAGGTGGTGGTTTGGAGGGAAGAGATTCACAGTTACAAGATTTTAGTTGGTTATGATGACCGTACGCGATTAGGTGGTGGTTTTGTAAGTATTGCATTTGCGTTAATGAGATGCTAAATATTTTACTTCAAATTTTCAACCTCAGTTTCCTTCAATTTCTAGAATATTCTCCCCAAACCATAACAAAGTCCTTTTCCTTCATTTTTTAGAACCTTCATTGTGAACTTGAGAACAGGAAGCTCAACAATGGTGGTAATAAGTCTGCTTATGACTTTGTTTATCTACCCATTGATTTAAAAAAAAAGTTATTAACTAACAACAAACAAGATCCAGCTGCAAAACAAGTGATACTTCCATGTTCTTGCTTTTTCTTCAAGTGTTCTTCTTTGTTCTTGACTTATCTTCATACTCGTTCTTGCACTTCAACATTTCCACATTTTATCTATCATGTCATCGACCAACTGCTCATCTTAAGAAGTAATGACTGCTGACTAATTAGTGGAAGAATCTCGTTCCGTATTTTCTCCTTTTGCTAGTTCTCGAAGAATCTCATTCCGTATTTTCTCCTTTTGCTAGTTCTCGAGAATCTCGTTCCGTATTTTCTTTTTTTCTAGTTCTCTAAGAATCTCGTACCGTATTTTCTCCTTTTTCTAGTTCTCGAAGAACCTCGTTTCGAATTTTCTCCTTTTGCTAGTTCTCGAAGGATCTCGTTTAGTATTTTCTCCTTTTCTAGTTCTCGAAGAATCTCGTTCCGTATATAGATGTCAATGATAGATGTCAATCTAAGTTACACAAGGTAATTAAACCTTTCAAACACCATCTAAAAAGTTATTTAATATGCTTTAAGCATTCTGAACCCTAGCGACAAACAACCCAACAAACCCTAACTTTCACATGGACAGTTGTTAGGAATTGTCTGAGAATAATTAGCAGGAAAGTTGTTACAAAACTTACAAACACCATCTCAAATCTTATACTTTATAGTTGATATGATGATTAGACACAACGATATCTAATTCCAGATCAACGATATTTTTGAATCTGTTACTGCAGCTCTATACATTGATTGTGGATTTAACTTGCAACATACATGGATGGAGAAGGTGCCAAACAAAAACTAAATGAATTATGCAACGGAGATTGAAGGTGCCAAACATAACCTAAATGAATTATGCAACGGAGATTGAAGGTGCCAAACAGAAACAAAATGAATTATGAAACGGAGATTGAAGGTGCCAAACACAAACTAAATCAATGCTTCAAGCATTCTGAACCCTAGCTACAAACAACCCAACAAACCCTAACTTTCACATGGACAATTGTTAGGAATTGTCTGAGAATAATTTGAAGGCTCACAAATTTTAATTTAAAATATGTATTCGGTCATCTTTCCAAACTGCAACACACGAATATGTGGTTCCCATCATAAAGCCATTGTGTTTAAATGGAGTGTACTGTGTTCTAATATCATCATATTCAAGCATTCTGAACCCTAGCTACAAACAACCTAACAAACCGTTATCTGCTCCATGTAGTGAATACTTGATACGATTAGATCGCAAAAGTACTCCATCCGGTAGTTAACAGACGATCATCGGGTGTAAAACCGAACAACCGTTTAATAAATGAATGTGACGTACAAGGTGGGGGGTCATATAGGGTTTATGTATCAACCTGCGATTTCTTCAAGAGAGTTCACCTATGGTAGTATCAACATATTCAAGCATTCTGAACCCAAGCTACGAACAGACCCGCAAAGCCCATCAACGACTGCGTGTTGTGTGCATTGAGACAACAACAAATAATGAACGAATTGTTGGACTTCTTGTTTCAAATGCAGTTGTAGGATCCGTACTTAACGTACATACCGCATTCGAAGATCCTTGCATCACAAAGCCACTATGTTTACATGCAGTGTATAATGTTCTAATCAAAATATTCAACCATTCTGAACCCTAGCTACAAGAAACCAACAAACTCCGAATACTTAAAACATTATCTAAAGAATTACTAAAATTTATTAAACGGTTGTTCGGTTTTACACAAAAAAATAAAAATTTTAAAAAATATATACGGGCCGTATAACATTATACGGCCCGTATAGAGATCTTAAACCCAAAAACCTGATCAAACCTCAAAAAAGAAACACATTTGGCCGTATAACATTATATTGCTCGTATAATGTTATACGGCTCGTATACATGTAAAACAAAAAACAGATTCCACTGCATTTATTTCTGTGCAAAAACATTCTATACGGGTCATATAACCTTATATGGCCGGTATACACTAAGGGATTTGAAAATAAGATTATATGGGTCTGTGTATATTATTGCCTTTTTGTATATATGTTCTTTCGTACTCGTAAAAAATACCAATTCTCCTTTACAAATACCCCCAATCTTCATCAATTACATGGTCCAACGGTATATTCTATTCGTTTTTAGTAATCATTTTTTTGGTGCATCTTGTTCGTTTCTGTACTCAGAATAAAACCCCAAGTGTAATTCACAAGATCACGCTGTACATGATTTATTTGTGGATCAAAGGAATTAGGGCTTGAATTTGGGAATAGGGGATTCGTTAAAATATTATTTAAAAACCAAAGTCCTTCCAATTGGAGCATGTAGCTCGCTTGTTGATGCTTGTCGTGTTGCATCAGATGGTGGTGGTGTGGGGTGTGGGGTAGGTGGTGGTGTGGAGGTGGGTGGTGGGTGGTGGCAAGTGGTGGTGTAGGTTGGATGGTGGTAGTGACAGTGGTGGTGCTGGTGCTGGTGACGGTAGGTGGTGGTGGGGCTTTTCTTGAGAGAGAGAGAGAGAGATAGAGATAGAGAGAGTCAGAGTTAGAGTGTGTGTTTATATTTTATAGAGTGGAGAAGATGAAGGGTAAATTTATCATTTCACATCGACTTAATGGAGAAAATTAACCGTCATCTACTCCAGGGACTATTCGAGTAACAAACTGTCAAACCACAAGGAGCACCGGTGTAATTTCCAAAAGTTGGGGACTATAGGTGTTATTTTGCAAAACCAAAGGGACTATCCGTGCATTTTACTCTTTGATGACTAATCAGACATGGTATTGTAAGGAATTAATTCTATTCCGATTCCAATTCAACGGAACTTCGTGAACCAAACGGGGCCTCATAATTTCCTTTAACATGTGATGTCTCCTGATTACTTCATACACTCTTTTATGTATAATTGTATTTTTAGTATAACCACTGCATACACAAACATGTGGGTCATTATTCTAAAAGAGGGTAAAAATCTAAAAAGTGTGAGAAGCAGCTTGACATAAAATTCACAAAATCCTCACACACCATTAGGTTGGGTATTATGATAATGGTCCTCTCTTAATAAATAAAATTAAACATTACATTCATATTTGAAAAACAAAGATATAGAATTTAAAAGGAAAACTACATAATTATAAAATAAAAAACCTCATTTTTGGCAATTTTATCCTTCATCTTTGCCAACACACCCCGGTCTTTAGGCACAACTTTCTTGATGTCGGTAGCTATGATTTTGAACTCTTCCCGACCTATCACTTCTTTCTCCAACTTAAGGTTCTCTAATTCTCTTCCGGCCGCTTCTTGGCTTTGTTTGTGTTTCATTTGAAGCCCTTCCTCTTGTAGTTCATGAAATACAGAGAAGTTACTCATTAACTTATCCATCTTCGATTCACCGAGAGATTATGTAAGTCCCAAAACGAGATCACAATGATATCACACAAAGTTTGTTTGGTGGCGGAATCACACAAACAAATTTGATTCAAGCAAAAGAAATAAAGATGAAGTAGAAAGATTGATTCAAAGGTTTAACTTGTATACAAATGATTGTCTAATACAAGTTAGCCAAAATCCCAAGAACCAACATACCCTAATACATCATTTACTATTTTTAGTATGGTTTAGGAGGTGTGCTCCCCTTAAACCCTAAACCCTAGGCCCACTAGCCCCCTAAGCCCAATCTAATACAAACCTTCTACAATTAGCACACTAGCCAATGATCAATTAATTAACTAATGCATAAACTTTAAGGGCCTAACAATCTCCCCCTATGTTTATAGCATTAGTACCGAATTAGCTCGAAGGACCACTAGGTGCACTACCGCCATACAAAGGAGCAGCATCTACAAACAATCTGTTGCCGATCACATTCACCACTGCACTCGTCCATGATTTAGCACATGCTTTGTATTGTTTGTTGGTGTGTATTTGGTGTTGACCCAAGATTTTGATATCTTCTTCATGAAAGCTCATAAGATCTAGCGTGTCTGCTAACCGAATGGAGTTTTCTTTCGTCACGATCACTGCTTCAACCATTCTTGGATCGTATTCCCAGAATTGGAAGTTCTTGAGCACTCCTTTAGCGAACTTGCGAGCAACTAGAATGACCTTCTCTTTGTCAGTTGGTGGGCAGATAACAGTCCTGATTGTTCGCTTCGTATGAGGATCGCGAACACCATGACTTTTCTTCAGATACGACTTAGCCAACTTCATATTTTGAAAATTGTTTTTCACTTCCCTTTCCAGCTTCGCATGGAATGCCCAACCTCTACCTAGCTGATTTGGGTCAGAGTCATGATAAGGAGCACGTAATAAACTCTGTAGATCGATCTTCATCCAAGATTCGAATTGTGACTCTTTAGCATAATAATCCCTATGCCCACTCTCTCGAGTTATCAACCACAAATATTTGTCATGATCATATCTCCAGTTCGCATCCTTCGATTTGTTTCCAACTTTATCGTAGTGACTTGATCCTAATTCCATGACATATCGGTAAGAGTTCTTAGTCAGATCCTTGAGTTGGAAGTTTTCATCAAGTGGATTCATATCTTGGTTCTTCATGACCAACATTTGTTTGTTGCTCTGTTTTTTTGTTGGCAGCTTTCTCTTCTTCTTTGATTCGGCTGCTAGATATGCATTTATGCTGGCTTCATGTTTAACATCAGTCGCAACCCTTTCTTCAGCAGTTCTTTCATGTTGAGCTACGTTCAAAGGATCATCATCTTTGTCTGTAAACTCGCTTCCAAACTTCTTTTCTAATTTCGCCTTCAAATCATAAACCACAGACATCAATAAAGTTACGTCACCTTGTAGCTAATTGATAGTTTCTTTTTTGCTGGAGATTTGGGCTTGCAATGACGATATTTGAGCATCTTTCAATGTTGCATCTTGTTATAATTTTATTACCCTTCTTTGCAGCTTTGCCACGTCTACATCTATATCTTCATCACTGTCGTCCTGTTCTATCCCTTTGAATTTATCCACGTACGCCCAAACAACCATAAACTATCAATTTAGTCAAAACTTTGACCCTTACATTTTTAAACACGCTGATACATAAACGCTTGATGCGTGTGAAGTGTTATATATTTTAGGTGTATATTTTAAGCCCCTTTAACACTTATTTTTAGCCAAGTTTTAAATTTATAAAACACGATATTTCACTAACACTAAACACACATATGGGCAAGTGCACCCATCGTGAGCGTAGTATAGTGTTGGTAAGATACCGAGGTCCTCCAAGGACACAAGAGCTTTTAGTACCGGTTTATCCTCAACGTCTAATCAAAATAAAAAGGTTTAGAAAAATGTTTTAAACTAAGAAAAGTAAAAACTAACTAAAATGCTGAAAATAAAAATAAAAATAAAAACAGATAGACAAGATGAATCACTTGGTTCCGACTCGTATCTAGTGTAACCTTTGATTATTTCCGCACTTTTGCACATAATTAAGAGATTATCTTAGTTATTGTAGTAGGCCCCTCTTTTGAAGGTGACGTTACCCTCACCCCAGTAGTTTGAGTCAGCAAGGATACAATCCTAAAAGGGTGGATTATTGGAAGATAATTAATTAAGTTATTAATGCAATATTATGGTAGGCCCCTCTTTTGGAGGTGACGTTACCCTCGACTAAGTAGTCTGAGTCAACAGGGATACAGTCCTAAGTAGCCGGGTTATAGTATTAATAGTAGTTAACATATGAGGGGATCAAAGAGTTTGGACCCCCGCCATCCAATACCGTTAAGTATTGAAGGAGGTCCTACTAAATTTGACCCAGGTCCATTGCAGGACCTCTAAACGCTGAATAATGGCAAGACCTTTACCAAACCGTTCCCTTAACCCCCGACCAGGTAGCCAACATACCTCCATATAGACCGTGGAGATATGAATGGTGAAAATCTTTTATTTTATATAGACAGTAAAATAATGCCAAGACACCACGGACAAACGATAAGGAAAGATCACCTTCAACATAAGCAACTAGTTATTAAAGTCATTAATACAAAACCAAATAAAAAGTGCAAAAGATTAGAAATAAAAAGTATTACACTAGACACTTTGTCTTCACCAAGTGATGTAAGAGACTTAGGCAAACATGGCCTTGATTGTCAAGAACTCTTACGATCAATCTTGGATCCCGAGACGACTCACACACTCTACGATGGACAATGGATGATGGTGGTGGATGATGGTGTTATGGTTGTGGTGGGTGGTGGGTGAAGTGTGAGAGAGGTGGTGTGCCAAGGGATGGTTTGAGCTTGAGCCAAGCACTTCTATTTATAGGCTGAACAGAAGCTCGGGCACGGCCCCGTGTCCACATCCTTCTCTTTCTTCATTTAATGCAGCTTTGTCTTATTAGTTGACCACGCCCCCGTGTCCGCTGAGCACGACCCCGTGTGCAGAAGAATCTTTGTACTATGAAGATTTGCCCGGATTGTGCGAATCTTATAGTTGACCACGGCCCCGTGTCCGCTGAGCACGGCCCCGTGGTGGGCAATAGAAGCTTCTATCACTTTGTCTTTTCTGCTGTCACTTGGGCACGCCCCCGTGCTGGCTGAGCACGGGGCGTGTTCAGGCTTCTGATCTCTTGTTTTGCTTGGGAAGATGCTGTCGTGGGGTCGGGCCTGTCACATTCTGTTCCTTTTCTTGTATTTATGTTAGATTTTGATGTCTTTTTGCTTCTTTTGTTAATTTGAGCTCATTTAATCCTGAAAATACAAAAGGAAGTCAAAAGCACACTTTTTCCAACATTAGTACTAAAAAATGGTTAGTTTTATGCCTCATATGATGAAATTTATATGTTACATTTTGAACACATCAACGCTGCTTCAAAACTAAGTATCAAAATTTCTTGTTTTAGTCAAACATTTTAACCGATTATCACTTGTATCAAACCACCAAAATACCATCTTATCCCAAATCTTCATCTTGAATAAATTTCGGGATGAAATTTCCTACAGTAGTGGAGACTGTAACGCCTCGTATTTCCGTATTCCTATTTTTAGAAAGTTCGTATTCGCATTCTATTTTTAGAAACCTTACATTCGTATTTCAATTTCAACCTCACAAACCGAGGTGTTAATCTTAATGGAATTCATGTTTTATACTTATCATGTTAATATCCATACTTGCTCGTTATCCAAACAATCATCCAATACGTGTTTATAAGTGAAACCGAGACTCGACATACTTAGAATTAAACATACATGCATCGTACTCATACAATACCTTGTTACACTTTAAATACCTAAAAACGGACTAAAATACAAGAAAACGACATAAAATAACATAATTACAAGTTCAGGACCTAATTGCAAAAAAAAAAACAAACTTGAAAATGCTCTTCTCGCGGCGCGCGAGCCAATAGCCCTTCTCCGCCATGGGTGGCGAGAAGGCTTGATCCGCAGAATGTTGTTATCATCCCTTGGGTAGGTCAATTCTTCCTACCTCTTTCACCCAATCACTTTATAACTTCATTTAAACCCAAACCCTAATCCACCATTAGAAAACCAATCCTCCTACACCTTTATTTCACTTTTCTAACTCTCTAAACTCACTCATAACACTCAATAATTAGTTGAAACATCAGTTTGAGGCAGATTTTTCTAAGTTCCAAAGTGAGCTTCTATCCCACTTTTCTTCAAGTTTCTTCACTTCTTCTTCTTCTTGAAAGCTTGGAACACCTTTAGGAGTGTTTCCACAAGTTTTCCATGGTAAATAAAGGTGGAACAAAATCATTTTGAGGTCCAACTTTCTATTTTGATGAAAACTTTACTTGAACCTTTACAAACATGTTCAGACTTGTGAAACCTTGTACCTACCTTGCTCTAACCATGTCTATGGTTAGGGAGCTTGAGTATGGTTGATATCTATAAGTTTAGAGGTGCAAACACTCTCTAAACTTTATGTTTTAACAAGGTTTTAGACAAACTACAAGTGTTGAGACCATCCAAGCTCACCATCTTCAATATGGTGAGACTTGAGTTTTGGTGAAAGTGTGAACCATGGAAGCCTTGGCTTTCCAACCTAGTTCCACCACCTCACTTGTTGATTTGATGCTTGTCTTCCACCACTAAGACACTAAAAAACTTCCTAGACATAAAGTGAGCAAGGCTACATCACGTCCCCAGACACTTTCCATGCTTAGGATGAACGCATCTAGGTAGCTCACTTGGTTGTTTAAGTGACTTAGACAAATAGTAAGTAGCTTCCAAGAATCAAAGTAAGTTAACCCAGCCTCGCCTCCAAGATTTGCCATGTTGGGTATGACACGACCGGGTTGTTCTTACTTGGCTACTTAGCAAACTTAGTTAGTTATACTTTTACTTTATTCATGACCAACCAAGCCATCAACTAAGTTGATGATTTTGTGTTTTGGTGAATCATATAACAAGGTTAAATGGATGGAATCATTGTAACGCCCCAAAAATCTGAATGTTAATGTTTGTCGTATGTTATTATGTGACACGTCAGGAAATAAATAACTAGGCTATTTAACCTAGTTAAGGGTATGGTCGAAAGTCTTAAATGATTAAGGTAGTGTCAGTTATGTTTTAAAAGTAAACCCGAGGGGCTAAAATGGAACAAATGAAAGTTAAGTTATAATATAACTAAACACACACACAAACACACACATACGTGTGTGTTCGAGAAAGATCAGGTGGCTCCCATGGAGCCTCAAACCCTAAATCGCCTTTAAGCTCAAATTGGAAGGCAAGATGAAGTTGAAATCCATAACCGAGCATGGATTAATGATCACCAACACGAGGGGATCATAAGGTATGTCTTAAATCTAAGATTGGTGATCATGGGTGAAGTGGGTTATGTTCTAATCCGTGAGTTAATATGAAATTGATCATGTACAAGGGTTAGAATCCTCGTGTAGAACATGGGTTATGAATGGTTTGCGTTAATTTGATGTTTAGAGGTGACACCAGTTAGTTAGGGTGAAGATTATGACTAGTATCACCTCCTATGTTCAAGTCTTGTTGAATGATTGATGTATTATGTGGGTATGATGAATTATTGTTAAATGAAAGTATAGGAATATGATGATGTTATGTTTAATGTTCATTTGGAATGATACATGATGATTAGTAGTTGGTTTTGATGGGTTATGTATGAGTTTAGAAGAATTGTGCATGAAATGGTTGTACGTATTGCCTAAAAGGTAGTACTCACATCAAGTGTATGATGAAATGTATATAGGGTCGTCCGTATAGTCGATTATGATGTTACGAGTATATGATGATAAGTCGATAGTTAAGTATGGTTAATAGTTGACTTTTGAAAGTCAACTAAGCATAAGAAACATGACTTGACTCGTTGTCGTGAATGTAGGTTGATGGGAAGTCGTATGGTACATGTTATAGCAATCCGTGTTAAATGTAATGACATGATGAGTTACATGAGTTTAACGTATACGGATATGATCATATGAAGTTGATTATGTACTTTAATGTTTGTTAAGAATGACTAAGGAAAGTTAAGTGTGAATTATGCGAGTGATATGATTGTTACGTGTACAATGGTGTATGCTAATAAGAGCGTGATTTCGATGAAATGAAAGTATAGGAATCACGCCGAGACGGACTCAAGCATAAGGTGTTAACGGGTCAAGAAGAGGCAAGGAATCGGATACGAGCACGGACGCATAAGGTAAGTGATTTCTGTAATCACTTCGTAGTACAAGTAAGTAATAAAGTGTTGTATTGAATTAAACATGATGTTTGAGGTCAAATATGTGTTTAAGGTCTTTCGTCGTAAATGATGGGTTAAGATTGACCAAAATGCCCTTGATGGGTATTTTGGGGTAAACGATCTTAAAAGTAGATTAGAAACAAGTCATTCGATTAGTGTTATGTTTTGGACAAGTATGAAAGTGGGGATGATGGTCTGGTTAGTCATAGACCAATTAATGTGTGAATACCCTTAACGGGTCGAAATGAGCATATGAGCGATAATGTGTTAAAAGGATGCAAGACATCTAAGAATTTAGCAAATTATGATAGACGTCATTGATATCATTAGGTTTATAAGAGTTATGGTAAAACGAACAAGTTACGTTGATGAATGCATGAACGGGTCAAGGTTGGGTAAAAGGGGTAATAAGCCGACGAGATAGAAGTCTGAAATTTTAAGAAGTCGGATGTTGGATTTTAGTTCCATTAGATGGAGAATTAAATTACGGACGTGTAGGAAAAAGAATCGGATAAAAAAGACCTATAATGAAGAGGTTATGACCGTTTCCGTGAAACGGGATCGTGCTGAAAATATGCAGCAAACAGCTGCGAAGCTTCTGATGTTTAAGGGGTGTCGCGTAGCGCGACGGCCCGTCGCGTCGCGCGACGGGTCTTATTTCTCTGAAAATGATTTTCGAGCCTCGTTTTGCCATGGGAACTCGCTTAAACGCGTTTCAAGTTGCGTATGATTAGTTTAACTCATGTTTTATGACCTTTATGGTAAGCGTATGTGTGGATAGGTATGTATGGATGTTGTGAATCTCTTTACACGTATGTAGAAGTGTATGTAAGCGTGTATGCGCGAATGTATGTAAGATTATGGTGTGTAAGCGAGAACATAAGGATATATCTGAAGGCGTATGTGAATAGACAAGTATGAGTCGGGTATATTGCAATGATTGATTGGAAATATAAATGTAATTATGTATGTATGTGGGTATGCAAGTATGCATGTAGGTTTGTATGTAAGTATGTATGTAGATAGTATGTATAGGTAGTCAAGAGAGTATGTACGAAGGTATGCACGTATGTAAGTTGTGAGAAGGTATGGAATAAGTATGTATGCATGTATGTAATTATGTATGTATGTTGGTATGCAAGTATGTATGTAGGTTTGTATGTAAGTATGTATGTAGGTATGTATGTATGTATGTATGTATGTAGGCATGTAAGAATGTATGTATGTATGTATGAATGGATGTGTTTAGGTATGCACGTACGTATGTATGTAGGTACACAGGGATGTATGTTGCTATGTATGATCGTAAGTTTACGTATAGGTTGTATGAAAGTACGTACGCATGTATTCAATGAAATTGAACACTAACGATAATAACATCGTGCCTGGTGATGAAGTGTAACGCAGGAATATCAAAGAAGTCTCACTACGGATCTTATGATCAGAAGGAAAGACGAGATGTAAAGAGTTAATGAAATGAAAAGTAAACGTGAACAAGTCTTGTATGCTTATGATATGTACTAACGTTATGAATTCTATGTGGTGAGCGCAGGTAGTACAAGCCATGAGGATTACTGTGGAGTAGGGATCGAAGATCGAGTCACAAGACGGATTGTACGGGAATGTTTAAATATGTAATTTAGTATCGATAAGTTATATTCTTATATTATAAAATGAATTTTTAGGATGTCAAGATGTATGTCATGAAAGAAATTTTCAGACTCGAAATTCCGCTGCGTCGTTTTAATGTTAAACCTGTTAGGGTGTTACAAGTTGGTATCAGAGCCCTGGTTTGAGGGAATCAAGTACGAGAAGGTAAGTACTTGAACTCAAACTTGTGTGCTCTTAAGATAAGAAATCCGTACAATCTAAGACTCGATCACGATCCAAAGGTAAAGGCTGACAAAAGTATGTAGTTATGTATACGTATATAGAAACTGACGGTTTCGTATGTGCAAGGTAAGCATAAGTGTTGGAAGAGGATGATCCGTGAATGCAGTCTAGGATGAATTCTAAGGCAGGCAAAGAGGTAATAAGACAAATGGGCAAATGAGCCCAGGTATGTGAATTTAATATGTGGATGTATGTAATGGTAAGGTTCATTAAGGGAAGGAAAATTTTAAGATGAAAGACAATGATAATATAGTAATGAAGTATTGGAAGCGATACACGCGCCGAAACCTAAGTCTACGGACATAAGGTGACAATTACATGAAGGCACGAAACTACTATGTGGATTGTGTACCTGGCCAGTACACGAGAAACGTATGACGTTCGTGAGATCATGATAATTGTTACAGGTATGCCCGGTAGAGTTGGGTAGCAGGCGGGCGTGTGGGTGAAATGGGAAGTAAGACTCTCGGGAAACTGAGAGTACTATGTAAGAATGAAAAACATGCCTGATAAGAATGAAGAATGTTGAACCCGTGATTAAGTACGGATCAACAAGATAAGAATGTAATGTTTGAATCCGCGAGACGGATTCAAGGATGAAAGGCATGAATGAAATGTTTGAATCCGTGAGATGGATTCAAGGATGAAAGGCATGAATGAAATGTTTGAATCCGTGAGACGGATTCAAGGATGAAAGGTAAGAATGAATGTTGAATCCACGAGACGGATTCAAGGATGAAAGGCATGAATGAAATGTTTGAATCCGTGAGACGGATTCAAGGATGAAAGGTAAGAATGAATGTTTGAATCCGTGAGACGGATTCAAAGAGGAAAGGTATGAATGTAATGATTGAATCCGTGAGATGGATTCAAGGAGGGAAGATACGAATGTAATGTTTGAATCCGTAAGGCGGATTCAATGAATGAAAAAGCATGAATCATGCGTCTGAATCCGTGAGGCGGATTCAAAAATATGAAAAGATGAAATTAATCCGCCTAAGAAGATGTCGATCGTTTGACCATGATTGAGTCGAACGGGTCATAGAGAATAAGTATAAAGTAAAAAGTGATAGTATAATAGACGAAGTTTTGTATAAGTTATGTGTAAGATATGTGAGTAATTGACTCTTAGAAGTCGGAATGATGACGGGCTGTGACCCGGACAATGAATTGAGTATGGGCGGGAATGGTAAGCTTAGTAAGAAATATTGAAACGATGTAATAAGGTCTTCTCAAGTAAGCACGAATGGAAGGAAGTACGAGCGTGTACTTTAGTTGGCAAAATAATTAATTGAATGAAAAGATTGCATGTAAGAAATAGAATGTGCGGTATGATATAGTAGGTACGTAGGAAATTGTAGAAAAGTTATAGGTGGGTAATCACCTAGTTTAATGAATGTTTAAATGATATATGTTAACCGCCGATGATGTTGATGATAATGTTAGAATTTTTGATGTGATGAAACCAATCGTATTGGGGAAAGGATGTGCACGAGTGGAAACTCATGACACGGATGAATGAAATCTGGCCTATTGTGGCTAGTACTCGAGGAAAAGATGAATCGATCTGGGTTGCAGATCGTGGTTTAGGAAATGAAAAAGAGGTTAGTAAGAATATTTAACTCATGATTGAATAGATATGAACTAGTATGACACCTGTATATGTGTAAATTAAGTAATGCATGAAGTGAAAGCAATAGTAATGTGAAATGAACGAAATGATTTAAAGATAAAATAAAGGTATGCAAGGTATACGTAACTGTAGAAAATGTAGAATGAGGTTAACGTTAGAATTAAACACGTAGGCGTGATTATGTAATAATAGTTTTGTTGTGATAACAAAACAAAAGTTAAATGTTATACAGAGTATGTAGAGAATGTAAATTCTTAAAGGTGAGATGGAGATATTAGATCCATTAAGAAAGGATCATATCAAAGGACGGAAGAGTATGTGTATTGACCAGTTATTGACAGGTCAAGTAAATGAAAATGAAAATGATATAAGAAAGAATGATCAGGAAAGTTTGGGCTAGTAGTCGTATGGATGGATTAGAAGAAGATATAATGTGTGTTTGATGAAAGTGAGAAAGGTTTCGGGGACGAAACCTTGTTTAAGGGTGGTAGACTTGTAACGCCCCAAAAATCTGAATGTTAATGTTTGTCGTATGTTATTATGTGACACGTCAGGAAATAAATAACTAGGCTATTTAACCTAGTTAAGGGTATGGTCGAAAGTCTTAAATGATTAAGGTAGTGTCAGTTATGTTTTAAAAGTAAACCCGAGGGGCTAAAATGGAACAAATGAAAGTTAAGTTATAATATAACTAAACACACACATACGTGTGTGTTCGAGAAAGATCAGGAGGCTCCCATGGAGCCTCAAACCCTAAATCGCCTTTAAGCTCAAATTGGAAGGCAAGATGAAGTTGAAATCCATAACTGAGCATGGATTAATGATCACCAACACGAGGGGATCATAAGGTATGTCTTAAATCTAAGATTGGTGATCATGGGTGAAGTAGGTTATGTTCTAATCCGTGAGTTAATATGAAATTGATCATGTACAAGGGTTAGAATCCTCGTGTAGAACATGGGTTATGAAAGGTTTGCGTTAATTTGATGTTTAGAGGTGACACCCGTTAGTTAGGGTGAAGATTATGACTAGTATCACCTCCTATGTTCAAGTCTTGTTGAATGATTGATGTATTATGTGGGTATGATGAATTATTGTTAAATGAAAGTATAGGAATATGATGATGTTATGTTTAATGTTCATTTGGCATGATACATGATGATTAGTAGTTGGTTTTGATGAGTTATGTATGAGTTTAGAAGAATTGTGCATGAAATGGTTGTACGTATTGCCTAAAAGGTAGTACTCACATCAAGTGTATGATGAAATGTATATAGGGTCGTCCGTATAGTCGATTATGATGTTACGAGTATATGATGATAAGTCGATAGTTAAGTATGGTTAATAGTTGACTTTTGAAAGTCAACTAAGCATAAGAAACATGACTTGACTCGTTGTCGTGAATGTAGGTTGATGGGAAGTCGTATGGTACATGTTATAGCAATCCGTGTTAAATGTAATGACATGATGAGTTACATGAGTTTAACGTATACGGATATGATCATATGAAGTTGATTATGTACTTTAATGTTTGTTAAGAATGACTAAGGAAAGTTAAGTGTGAATTATGCGAGTGATATGATTGTTACGTGTACAAAGGTGTATGCTAATAAGAGCGTGATTTCGATGAAATGAAAGTATAGGAATCACGCCGAGACGGACTCAAGCATAAGGTGTTAACGGGTCAAGAAGAGGCAAGGAATCGGATACGAGCACGGACGCATAAGGTAAGTGATTTCTGTAATCACTTCGTAGTACAAGTAAGTAATAAAGTGTTGTAATGAATTAAACATGATGTTTGAGGTCAAATATGTGTTTAAGGTCTTTCGTCGTAAATGATGGGTTAAGATTGACCAAAATGCCCTTGATGGGTATTTTGGGGTAAACGATCTTAAAAGTAGATTAGAAACAAGTCATTCGATTAGTGTTATGTTTTGGACAAGTATGAAAGTGGGGATGATGGTCTGGTTAGTCATAGACCAATTAATGTGTGAATACCCTTAACGGGTCGAAATGAGCATATGAGCGATAATGTGTTAAAAGGATGCAAGACATCTAAGAATTTAGCAAATTATGATAGACGTCATTGATATCATTAGGTTTATAAGAGTTATGGTAAAACGAACAAGTTACGTTGATGAATGCATGGACGGGTCAAGGTTGGGTAAAAGGGGTAATAAGCCGACGACATAGAAGTCTGAAATTTTAAGAAGTCGGATGTTGGATTTTAGTTCCATTAGATGGAGAATTAAATTACGGACGTGTAGGAAAAAGAATCGGATAAAAAAGACCTATAACGAAGAGGTTATGACCGTTTCCGTGAAACGGGATCGTGCTGAAAATATGCAGCAAACAGCTGCGAAGCTTCTGATGTTTAAGGGGTGTCGCGTAGCGCGACGGCCCGTCGCGTCGCGCGACGGGTCTTATTTCTCTGAAAATGATTTTCGAGCCTCGTTTTGCCATGGGAACTCGCTTAAACGCGTTTTAAGTTGCGTATGATTAGTTTAACTCATGTTTTATGACCTTTATGGTAAGCGTATGTGTGGATAGGTATGTATGGATGTTGTGAATCTCTTTACACGTATGTAGAAGTGTATGTAAGCGTGTATGCGCGAATGTATGTAAGATTATGGTGTGTAAGCGAGAACATAAGGATATATCTGAAGGCGTATGTGAATAGACAAGTATGAGTCGGGTATATTGCAATGATTGATTGGAAATATAAATGTAATTATGTATGTATGTGGGTATGCAAGTATGCATGTAGGTTTGTATGTAAGTATGTATGTAGATAGTATGTATAGGTAGTCAAGAGAGTATGTACGAAGGTATGCACGTATGTAAGTTGTGAGAAGGTATGGAATAAGTATGTATGCATGTATGTAATTATGTATGTATGTTGGTATGCAAGTATGTATGTAGGTTTGTATGTAAGTATGTATGTAGGTATGTATGTATGTATGTATGTATGTAGGCATGTAAGAATGTATGTATGTATGTATGAATGGATGTGTTTAGGTATGCACGTACGTATGTATGTAGGTACACAGGGATGTATGTTGCTATGTATGATCGTAAGTTTACGTATAGGTTGTATGAAAGTACGTACGCATGTATTCAATGAAATTGAACACTAACGATAATAACATCGTGCCTGGTGATGAAGTGTAACGCAGGAATATCAAAGAAGTCTCACTACGGATCTTATGATCAGAAGGAAAGACGAGATGTAAAGAGTTAATGAAATGAAAAGTAAACGTGAACAAGTCTTGTATGCTTATGATATGTACTAACGTTATGAATTCTATGTGGTGAGCGCAGGTAGTACAAGCCATGAGGATTACTGTGGAGTAGGGATCGAAGATCGAGTCACAAGACGAATTCTACGGGAATGTTTAAATATGTAATTTAGTATCGATAAGTTATATTCTTATATTATAAAATGAATTTTTAGGATGTCAAGATGTATGTCATGAAAGAAATTTTCAGACTCGAAATTCCGCTGCGTCGTTTTAATGTTAAACCTGTTAGGGTGTTACAATCATCCTACCTCCTTGCATGACCATTTTCATGGTTCCATAAATATATTCCTTTATGTTGTAAATTTACATTCATAATACGCTAACCTTTAAATTCCTAATATAATCCATTGAACAAAAACCGCAACTCACACACCTCCGTTTCCCTTTTAGGGTAATTTCGGTGTTCCATAAACTCACGACTCATCAAATTTACTACGTGGATTTACTTCGAAACCCATGAGTATACTTGACCCTTTTTAATGCTTTAACGCAATTTTGGTTGTAACATGTATAACCTATCAAAAATACATAATTCGCATAATCAGACATATTCAATCACTCAATCCGCCAAACATGGTATTTGTTATGCTTAGGTTGTTTATGCTAGAATACTTTCATGCACTCTATTTGCCATTAACTTAGCTAGCCCACCTTAACAATTATAGCGCCATAGGAGTAGCACACCGCCCGTCGGGGTATTGTTAAGTCAACATACTTTATGGTCTTGATCATTTTGGTGTCAAGGGACGCACATTATACTTTACGGTCTCGTTCACTTCGGTGACGAGGGATGCATATTATTCTAGTAAACACTTGGATTTGGCCTATAGTTATGCATGCTAGCTTCAACTTAGTATATAAATTGCCATGTTGGATTTGATACAATCTTTTATACGTATGTTATATATTCAACCTTGTATACTCGCTAACTTTTTGTTGATTTTATTTAATACATGTTGCAGGAAACATATGTTAACGCTTGAAGAAATCTACTTAGGATGGATTTAGAAACACGCTTAAATTCTTTATTTGTAATTCTCATTTTGTATTTTTTTTAAGTTGAAATTGTTGTACTTTTCCATTTCAAAACAATGTAATCCCTTTAGTAGGAAATGAAATTCGTTACGTTAAATACTTGTCACAATTAGTTGTTAAGAAGTCTCTTGCAATCTCGTTTTCGTCTCACTCTGATGTTTCCTCCATCGGTTGGGTGTGACATTAGACGTATACTAGAGTTGCTAAAGTAAGAGAAGCTTTATGCAAAATTATCTACGTATGAGTTTTGGCTTAGAGAAGTCCAATTCTTGAGACATGTGATCAGTGAATGTGGAATTCAAGTAGGATCCAGCAAAGGTTGAGGCAATCATGAACTGGGAAGCACCTAAGATGCCTTCAAAAATCCGCAGTTTCCTAGGATTGGCTGGTTATTATAGAATGTTCAACTCAAAGTGCATGGAATGAATTTTTTTGTTCGTGTTCGTTTGTTAAGGTAATCGAACGAACATAAACGAACGGTTCACTGAACTTTTGGTTCGTTTACAGCCCTAGCTAAATCTACTATTTCTCATAGATCCAAATGTGATTTTATTAAAAAGGTTTTTTTTTTATAATACATTTTTTTATAATAAATAAGTTTCACACGAAGATTATTTTTTAAAATGGGTAGGAATCTTTGAGAGGGGAAAGAGAAAACATGCAATTTGATTGTACTTAAAAGACACTTAATTAATACTAGTATCTATATTACAAAATATAAAGCATTTCATATGTATAAAATTTTAAAATGGGTAGGAATCTTTAAGATGACATATGAAGGGTAAATTTAAATTGCCTAACTTTTTATCATTTTCTTCCAATCATGCCCTTCTTCCCTTGATCAATAATAAATCTGTACTATATATTAGATTTTTTTTATAAATAATAAAAAATAAGATTATAGATAATAAGTTCATCACATTTATCAAGAACATATATTCAAAAATTCATTCTATTGGATTTGTGTATTTGGACTAAAGGAATAATAAGTGAACCAAAATTAATCGAATTTAACATAAAATGTTTTTTGTAATTTTAGAGAAGTTAGTTAAAAATTTAGATGTAAATTGTCGACTACGCCGCAACACATGTGTTTCCCACTAAATAATTTTTTTTCCAGTATACTATTAGTGTTTATCATAAGGGTTTCCCGTGGGTTGCAGCCGCCAAGCGCGAGTGCTTTTATATATACACACGCACAACGTATATACGATTTTTTAACGTTTTCAGGTTTGGATTATGTTCTCCGCCCACACACACAACGTAATTAGTACTAGTATTAAACAAAAATCCTTTGTTTTGTCGCAAGAAAAAAGCCGACCGTGTATTAACCATCCGGTGTTTGGATCATTTTTGGCAAATAATCAAGAGAATTGCAAAAAGCTTAAATATCTAGAATAGTGTAGTTCATTTAAAACACAACTTGCAGTATTCATCTATTGGTGTTCTCTTCAAATACCGGATAATAGCGAAATTAATGGCATCTCTACCCTAAAAAGGAGAAGGATTTGGTGAACACTACCCGTGCTAGTTAGATGACAAGGTTTTTCTATAAAGATTAAAGAGAGTTGATAGTGAAGATAACTCTTGGTCAGTGACCAAAAAGTTGACATACGATCGAAAGAATTAAATTACTAGCTTGTTCTTTTTTGCTTTCTCCACAAGTATCAAAATCACTATATATTGTGTTGTTCATGTGGTGATATACAACTTCTATTCCCTATGTTTAAATTACAAATTACTACTTTTTTGCTTTCTCCACAAGTATCATTCAATTCTTATAATTGTTATACATATTGTTGGAAATATTAAAGAGGAACATACAAGTTGGTATGTTTCCTCCATCCACATCGGTGGAGTGAGTGAAGTTTGAGTGGTTTATAAGGGATTACCCCTTATGGGCCTCCATAGTGTTAAATGGGTTGAGAAGTGGGTGAAGCCCACACACACGCCGAGCCGAGTCGAGCCGAGTGGTCGCGTTTGAGGGGCGAATGGGCGCACTTTGCACTTTGCACTTCGCACGTACGCATCGTCGCTAGGAGGCGAGGAGCTTTTATTTTTAGCTAAGGTCTGGTCAGGTGGGTCAGATCTGTGGATCGAATGAGATAGGGTGATAGAGATGAGTTCGAAATCAGTGGGGGTTATCCCATTATCTCTAGTGAACTGAATTCGTATGGGATATACATCCAGCAACCGAATTCGTATGGGATAAGTAATTCGAATTGGTTATGGATTGTTATCTCACTCCCTGTTTTTCTCATTCTTTGGTATAACCAAACCTATAAATAAAAGCTTCCTGCTACCTATTAAACACATCTATTTTCGCAGCTTTCTCTCTCAATCGTGTGTTCCTGTTTTCGTTCCAGCTTCTGCGTTTTCTAGTTTCCATTGCTGTTGGAATACCAGATCAGTTCTGCATTAAATCCTGGGAGTTTACGCTGCAGCTCACAGCAATACGAGCGCATAAAATCCTTTAAGGACAGGAATCATCCGTGCAGTTCGAAGATTATTATTACATAATCGCCAGGTTGGTTTTTAATTTAAGTGTTCTTTAAATTCGTCCGACAACGGGACAGTCTCCTTCTACCTTTCTTTAATCAGTTTGCTCAAGTTGGAACAAACTGGTTTGGCTGATAACTCGGTAATTAATAAAGTTATATTAATTATTGTTGATTAGTTTAATTTTTCAACACATTGTTTTGAAGTTTTGATAAATTGTACTTTAATTTAAATTTAATAATTAACTATTATAGCATAATAGATTGAGATAATACCACATGGCCAACTCTAATTTTTTATAGAGTTAAATGCCATTTTAGTCCCTGTGGTTTAGGTCATGTTAACAGTGTAGTCCAAATGTTTCATTTTTTACCTGTGGGTCCAAAAAGGTTTCACCGTTGCCATTTTAGTCCACTGCGTTAAATTCATCCATTTTTTCTGTTAACGAAACGCCAATTCGGTCATTTTATATGGCCGAATTACCCTTCTAGTTAACAGAATTACATACAAAATGACCGAATTGGCCTTCTCGTTAACAGAAAAAATGGATGAAGTTAACCCAGTGGACTAAAATGGCAACGGTGAAACCTTTTTGGACCCATATATGAAAAATGAAACCTTTGGACTAAACTGGCAAAATAGCCCAAACCACAGGGACTAAAATGGCATTTAACTCTTTTTTATATTTAACCTTTCAAACAAATTCATCATGATTTCATGAATACAATATTTCTAAGATAATTAATCTAATATGGTTTGTAAATATTTAGTTGATCTATATACATTAAAAATGAACTCATATTTTTTGGTATCGGTTTTGATAGTTATTATACAACTTCGTCGGTGATAATTTAAACGATATCTATACCGATACCTTGATGAACCGAACCAATATCATCCGAAAAACATCGGTACCTGTGTTCGTTTTTATGGTTTCAATCGATGTCAAACACGTGTTGATTGTTATACTAAGTGCATGCATCGTATCGTATTTGTAGTGTAGCAAATTGAACCGATAACAACCAAAACCCCGTCGGGATAGCGCAAGAAATCCCATCAGTTATGCATATGATTTTATAAGTGACATGAATAATAACATACAATTTGTATTTTTACTTTATTAATTTTTGATCGTTTTTTTATCGTGGTGTGATCAAGAAGCTCGAATATTGTCGCTTTTAGTGATGTTTCAAATAATTATATTTTTGTGTATTTATATTAGTTTTTAAGCTCTAAATGATGAACAATGATTAAATTTTCTAAGTACTTATTTATTTCTTTTAGCTTGAATTTTTAATGACTTGTGCTCATTAATTTAAAAAAAAGTAACTTCATATCTATGTTTATTTTTTCAACATTATCGTATAATTAATTTTTCTAAAAATAGATATCGTCCAGCTATCGTACGAAACCAAACTTAAACTGACAATAAATAGTAAATTACTATTTTTAAGTATGATTTTATTTTTTAATAACATATATTCATCATTATATTTGATTTTTTTTAGTAACTTGTATTCTATTTTTATTTTGAGTTAATTACATAGTTAGTCCCCGTGGTTTGCACAAAGTAACATACTTAGGTACTAATAGTTTAAAATAACATTCTAGGGTATTAACTTTTCATTTTGTAACGTTTGGGGGTATTAAGCTTATTTGTAGGCTTAAAATCACATTATGTTAGTACCTAAGTATGTTATTTTGTGCAAACCACATGGACTACCTATGTTATTACCTTAGAAGTTAATACCTCCAAACGTTACAAAATGAAAGTTAATACACTAGAAGGTGATTTTAAACTATTAGTACCTAAGTATGTTATTTTCTGCAAACCACAGGGACTAACTATGTAATTAACTCTTTTATTTTCTTTCAACATTGTGATATATATTACTGGAAATGAATACCATGATGATCTCAATCGATAGATACCATTCGAACAACATTAGTGTCGGTACCAATGTTCGTTTTTAACGTTTTTTGGTCGATATAAAACAGTCGTTGATTTCTACATAAAGTGCATGTATCGTGCTTGTATTGTAATGAACCGAACTGTATCAATCGAATGCCACCGGTAACATACCGCCTCAACGCGGCGAGCATACGCCCTAGTTTAAATAAATCCGTTCACCCATTCTCTTGGTATAAATAAAGTCTATTAAAATTATTAAATTAACGATTTCATTGAAAATTTATTAATCTAGAACGATATACACATTTATGTATTTAATAACATATGCATAAATTTTTTTTGTATTTATAAATCTAAAAATGCATCTTAAATGATTTTGGTGTATGGTCATCATCATCAGTGTCTATGAGCGATATGTGCGTCGGTTCTCCACGGTCAAGGGCATCAATCAAAGCCCCATAGCACATGCTTTGTAACGCTATGTTCATGAGTTTGCAAAATGAAAGAAAAGAAGAGAGATGAAATTTATGAGAGAAAATAAAGGGAAGGAAAATAAAAGTTTAATTTTGTGTTCCCAAATTCGAAGTAAATAAAAAGAATGTATGGATTTTATGTGTGACAATCCTCAAAATTACAGCTATCCGTACAATTAATTAATCCTTAATTTGTGCTTAATGACTGTGCTTGATTACAACTGTGATTTAACTGCTTACTGAATTCTGTTACATACATACATATGCATCACATTTCATACTGTCATTCCATTTATTACACACAAACTTTAGTGACAACCATGATGCACAAAGCACAGTGAGCTGATAACCCAGAAAACATGCTGACAATGCCAGCACCTAGACAGACAATGTTTTTAAGGCCAGTATGAGCCGGAGATAGAATACTACACTAGTAGGGAGTGTAGGGAAGAGATGACCATAAAACTGCGTCACTAGGTGATAGTTATAGTGCCGGTAAGAGTGCCAAAAACACACTTTAAATGCAGAATTCTGCACTTAATAACCAAAATTCAGCATTTAATAATGCTAGTAAAGTGCAAAAACTTGGAAAACTAGTCCTATATATTTTCCAAAGTGTTGGGAATTAAATGTGTCACTAAAAGCATTATAAAAGACACTTTAAAGATTAATTTAGCACTTTAACGGATCAACATCCAACCGAACAACTGGACTTTACCCGGAACACAAAAATATTGCCAAACACATTGATTTTATTTTTCTGAGCTAGTTAGGGTCCCCGAACACCCTAACACAGTTTATAAATAACAACATACAATAATACACTAACTATATCATTAAAACTTAACTACTTAGTAACTAGGAACATTACAACCCAACCCCATACCCCCCCCCCCCCCTCGACGGACATGGGATGTGGGGACATCCTCACAATTCTTTTTATTATGTTGGTTAATAAAGCACATTACATGAAGGTTAATGGTGAAATATGGATTATAAATAAGCACTTAGGGTCTTGAGCATTTCATTCACAAACACACATCAAACAAAGCTCTCCTCTTCTTCTTCTCTTTGGGTTCGGCCGCCACCACCACACCACCATACCACCACCTTCAAGCTTCTTTCAAACAATCCAAGAACATCCCAAGGTGTTAGAGATCATACAACGAGGCTTGGTGTGTTCGGAAGCTCAAGGACCTCTCTCGTTTTCTTTTATCCATCACATTTGCACTCTTGAACTCCTCTAGCCTTGTGCTAGTAGTAAGTGCCTTAGATCTTCATCTTGTTCATATTTTTGTTGGTTAATAGTGAAAAGAATGATGAAAATATAAGAACTCTAAAGAACATAATCAAAGTCTTGAAGTATAAACTAACTAGAGATGATGTATGGTTAAAGTAGAGATGAAATCATGTTGTTCTTGTGTTGTTATGATTATTGTATGTTGTTTGTTAGCAAAAATGTTATGGTTCATCACATAGACTTGCTAGATCATGTTTAAAGACATGAACTAGCAAGATGTGAAGGTTAAAAATATTGTGGATAATGAAATCATCCACACATAAGCTATTGAACTTGATTACATACATATTTCTTGAAAAATAAAGATCAAAATAGGTTGTAAACTTGTAGATCTAAAGATCTATGAGTGGTTTTTCGAAAGAACCAAGTGAAAAATATGAGTTTTGTTAAGACTTGGATCTTATATGAACTAAACACATTTTTAATAAGTAAACAAGTGTATAAACACTTGTGTAACAAGAAAATTTCACAAAGAAATATTTTTGGAAATCATGACTAGAAGTTGTAAATGTTCAAATCCTTTAAAAATAAAGTTTTTAAGAAACTAACCACATTTTTAAAGATAACAAGACTTACTAAGTGTGCTAGTAAGTTACTACATGTTTTTATAAATCTTCAAGTTCACAAGTTTATGGGTTATGCTTGTTTTTGACAAATTTGGTAAATAAAGGTTGTATATTGTTGATTGAGTTGATTGAATGATTTTACAAAAGAAAATGATACGCTAGTAAGCGTGGACGCCTCCATTTACAAAGGAAACTCTGGCGAAATTTTCCTAAAAATCCAACACTTAGAAAATATTTTTCTAGTAAGTGTTTACAAGGATATTTCTAAATTTATTTTTCAAAATAAACTTCGCCATGATTTTTATTACAAAAATACTAAGTGCCGGAGGTTGATTTTCGTAAATAAAATTTGATAAATATATATTTAGAATATATATTTATACTAAAACTCTTGTATGATTGTTCGTTTAATTGTGTGAACTAAATATATTATTTTTAGGATAAAAATAATATAACTTATGACACCATAAAAATTACAACTCCAAAATAATACTAAAACCCTCACAAAATAAATATTTAAGTTACGCAAGTATTGTTGTATTACGAAGCGCTAAAACGTAACTTATGTATATTTCAGAAAAATACTCTTATACGTATTTTTTTGGTAAAGTATTATTTTGGGAAACTTTATGAAGTAAAATATAATATATTTTTGGGAAAAAATATATATTTTGGAATTAAGATGTTTTAGACAAGTGATTAAAATATATTTTTCTAAGTGGGACTTCAAATATATTTTTCGGAATTACAAAGTGTACATGTATAAAAACCCCCATACATGTATAAAAACCCACATCCTTGGGAAGGAAATACACATATAAAATACTTGAGAAGTATGGATACGAAATAGTTGCCTAACTATTTTTCCTAAATATAAAAGTTAAGTTAAAATAATTATTATTATTTTAACAAGTATAATATCAAAGTAACGCAACTCAAAACACTAAACCCTAAGCTAAGGCACGGCCAGTTCGTCTAATAGACATTAGTACGTGTAGGTCGTCACGCAGCAGATCGAGTTTGAGATTGAGGTTACAGGATACGCACTTATGTGAGTTCATGTCCCCCTTTTCTCTTAACTGTTTTCAGTTTTTATACTTCGGGGGTGGAATACATGTTACAGTAATTACAGACACTTTTATACATGGTATGGTTAGCTTAAGGAGGGTATACTACTTAGATCATGTGAGTGGGTAGGTGGAACTTGAGGCCATTAATCCTCATTGTAGGACCGAGGGTCATGAGTGATAGATCTATTTGGGTGTAGCGAGCCCCACCCCTGAGTCCGCTGGGTGGACCATTGGGTGACTATGAGCCTGACGCCAAAATCTGCTAGGTTTGAGTCTTCCTGCATCACTTCACACATATCATTGGCTTTGCAACCCAATGGTGATATCTTTTTCCTTAATTGCTACATACTATGGATTTTCATACATACTACAAAGGTTTATACATACTCATTTATACATGAACTCGCTCAACTTTTTGTTGATTTTTCAAACTACATGTATTTCAGGAAATTAATGGATCTGGTCAAGTTTGCAATGATGTTAAGCTGCGTAGGGAGTAATAATGTCATCCGGGTTTAGGAAGTGTGACCCTTGCCTGGACAGGTTACAAGTCTTAAACCATGTTTTTATTCAAGTCTTTTCGTTGGTCGTATGAACACGCTTTAATTTATGTCATGGTTGTATGTTGTTTCATGTGTCGACTTTTTAAAACAATGTGGTTGTGGTAACTTTTAAAACTTGATGAATGGATGACTATCATGCGTTTTATTTCATATAGCATTGTTGTGGTTGTGCTATGGTATTAAGAAGCTACACCAAATAAACCCACGCTTCCGCAAAAGCCAGGGTGTGACAGCTTGGTATCAGAGCCTCAATCATAGCGAACTAGGATTCTTTCTCGAGTCTAGACTATGATCACTAGGGCTCTCATGAAAACATTTTACATTGCATACACTAAACGTCTAGATCCAGGGTACAAAACATTTTCACAAACAAAAAGGCACAAATACACTTTTCAAAAATTATATTTCAGTCTTAGAGACTGAGGGAGTTCAATCTTAGAGACTGAGGGAGTTCAGTCTTAGAGACTGAGGGAGTTCAGTCTTAGAGGCTGAGGGAGGTTCAGCCTTAGAGGCTGGGGAGGTTCAGTCTTAGAGGCTGAGGGAGGTTTAGCCTTAAAGGCTAGGAAGGTTCAGTCTTAGAGACTGAAGGGTTCAATCTTAGAGATTGGGGAGGTTTAGTCTTAGAGACTGGGAGGTTTTAGTCTTAGAGACCGGGGAGTTGGTCTTAGACTGGGAGGTTGGTCTTAGAGACCAGGGAGTTAGTCTGAGAGGCTAGGAAGTTCAGTCTGAGAGGCTGGGAGGGTAGTCTGGGAAGACTAAGAGGATTGCTTACTTGCATTGTTGTGACTTACATGTTTATTTGATTTTATGTTGATATATGTGCATGTGTGTGGTTGTGTTACAGACCCCATGGTTTCTTCTTCCGACACTGGAGTATCAGACACAGTGGACCCCATGGCAGTTGTGTCAGACGATGAGATACCGTCAGAGGGAGACGTCTTCACGTCCGACACCACGAGTACAGATGACGATGATTTTCAGCCGTTCGCGCTGCCAGACATCGGAGTTGAGCCTGCTGATGGCATTCCTGCTGGGGATCTACCTCTTGCGGTGATCCCTGCTCCCGTACCACTTGCTGCTGTCCCCATGGTGGATGTTCCACTCGATGCCGTATCTGATGACGACATTGATCTGTTCGAGGAGGGTCCCCCTGAGGACGACTATGAGGGCGGGGCCCCGATCGATGTTGATGCTATCCTTTCTGTTGCTGAGGCTCCCGTTGGTTCACCTGTCCCAGACTCGTTGAAGTCTATGGAATCCGCGTCTTTGCACGACCAGGGTGTGCAGCATCACTCTCCTGACGCTGACGTAGCGATGTCAGCTGCACCTGGTCCGTTACACGAGTTTGAGTTTGACCATGAGGTCGATAACGATTTTGATCCAGTTTTCCCCCTGATTTCGATCCTGATCATGATATCGAGTTTATTCATATAGACCAGCCCTTAGAGGCGCTGGTGGCTCCCATTGATCCGTTATTTGACATTCATGCCGACTTTGACATGGACCTTGTCGACCCTGAGCCCGTCGCAGCACCAGAGCATGTTGTTGACCATGGCCCTGTTCTTGATGATGTCCCAGCCGTTGCACCGCCAGATGTGGGTGCACCGGCCATTGCACCTCTTGTTGATGATATACCCATTGCTGACCTTCCCATTGATGCACCACCACTGGTGGGTGATCATGTTATTGATGCACCCATTGTTGCACCTGTAGTACCTGTTTCAGCCCCTGTGCATGCTGATCATGCACCGTTCGCCACGCATGTTGACCCTCGATACGCCGACACCCTCAACGGGTGGATCGACGATGATGATTACCCACCGTTTGTGATACCCGTCACTCCTCCCGTAGCACCCGTTTCTGCACCCACTGATATCCCACTGTTTCACCCACACACCACTGACGCCCATCGCACTGATCTTCCCATCACATTCCTCCAGGACATACCGCTACCCCGTCATGGAGAGGGTTCATCGAGGCAGCCGCCTGTTTCTGTTCCACCCGTACTGTCATCATCCTTTCCATTTCTGTCACAGTTTCCTCATGTTGCACCACCTACTGCACCATCTTTCATACCATCGGGCGAGCCATTTTTGTGGACTACGCCCCCTGTTATGCCACTATCTGACCCGTACCACCCTTATCACGTGGGGTACACGACAGAGGACATACTCATCTCTCTCCAGCTACAGCAGGACGCACTGGGCCGTCGTATTCAGGAGTTAGAGAGAGCTCCACGTCCTTCTTGTCACTGTCAGACCCCCTTTGCAGCACCGCACACTCCACGTCCACTTTCCCCTGATTCGGACGTTCGATTCTTGACATCTGAGCAGCAGATTGCATATTTGTTGTGCATCTATTGTGCCTTAGAGGAGGACTGGATGCTCATGCGTCGCTTACTTTTCTCTCATTTTCCTCCTCCTCCTCCTCCGCCATCAGCATAGGTTTTTTTGGTTTGATGCAGGTCGGTTATTTTGGTGAGAAAGTCGCGATTGAGCCAACACATGAACAACTTTTGAGAGATCACAATTTTTGTATATGATAGTTGTAGTTTGACTTGTATTTTTGAGGGTGATGTGACCCGATGATATCATTTGGATGTATGTTGTACTATAAAACTTGTAAAAACAATATCGTGGTCGTGATTAATGAAAAGCTCAATGGCAACGTTCTCACTACATGCTTTGTTGAGTTATATGTTTTAAGTTATAACATGAGATGTTATGTGATTGATGAATGTTATTACGTACGCATATTATTATACTTGCTATGACCTGACCTATATGATCATCTTTTAGAAGATGCCTCCGCGACGCGATGTACTCATGCCTACTACCGAGGTGGAACTCCAAGGGATAATTGCCGCAGCTATAGCACAGTATGCGGCCTCCCAAACCGAAACGAGCAGGAACACTTCGAATAACAACAACAACAACGGCAATAACAATCCACCCAATGGTAATGTTAAGTGGTTTGAGATATCCTACGATACATTTGGATATTTTTAGCACGACCGCTAATATCATTTGTAAATACCAACGTATGTGCAGGGTGCACCTACAAGCAGTTCCTTGATTGTAAGCCCTTGAATTTCGACGGCACTGGAGGTGCTGTTGCGTTTGTTAGGTGGGCTGAAAAGACAGACTCTGTCTTAAGAATGAGCAAGTGTGCTCCCGAGCAACAAGTCACCTACATCTCAGGGCTGTTTCTGGATGGAGCCCTATCGTGGTGGAATCTGCAAGTTCAAACTTTAGGGGAAGCGGCAGCATACGCGCTAACATGGGCTAAGCTAAAAGAGCTAATGAGGAAGAAGTACTGCTCGCGAGCTGAAATACAAAAGCTAGAAACTGAGTTCTGGCATCTAAAAATGGATGGTCCTAAGATTGCAGAATATGTTCAGAGGTTTCATGATTTGTCTCATGTTGTGCTGTATATGGTCACGCCCGAATTTAAACGTGTCGAACGTTTTATCTGGGGACTGGCACCCCAGATAATGAGTATAGTTACCACGTCCAAGCCTGCAACGATCACGGAAGCCATCGACCTCAGTGTGGCGCTTACTGAGGAGGCTATTAGATTGAACAAATTTTCAATTTCTGAACCAAAGAAGAAGGAGACTCATGTGGAGTCGTCTGGTGAAAACAAACAGAAATTTTCCAATTTCAAGCAAGGTACCAACGTTATAAGCAAGAGGGGTGAGTCAAGTGCACCTGCTAGAGCCAAAACCGGTGGTGAAAGCAGAGGAAAAGGTTATATGGGCACTCTGCCCAAGTGTGATACATGCCAGCGCCATCATTCTGGCCAATGCGGATTGAGGAAATGCGAGTCATGTGGAAAGAACGGCCACTCGAAGGATACGTGTTGGACCGGAACTGGTACTGGGCGTGGTGGTAATCGAGGTTATGGGAATGGTAATGGAAACCGCCAACAAGGAGGTAATGGCGGAAATGGGAACCGTGGAAATTTTGCGAACCAAGCTGGGAGTGGAAATCGCAACCAAAACAACACTCAAGGTGGAAATGAGAATGGAAATGGTCGTGGACCGGGATGCTTCAATTGTGGAGATGTCGGGCACTTTAAGAGGGAATGCCCAAAACTGAACCAAGCACGGGGAAGAGTCTTTAACATTGGTGCAAGGGAAGCGCGCCAGGATCCAAACGTTATCACTGGTACGTTCCCTATAAACCAACTCTTTGCATCTGTTATGTTTGATACTTGTGCCGATTATAGCTTCGTATCGTTAGAATTTAAGAATATGCTCGGATTAACTGCTAGTAAGTTAGACGTTCCGTACTCGATTGAATTGGCGAATGGGAAACTAGTTGAAACGGGGGAAGTCATCAGAGGATGCGTGATAGAATTGGGAGGACACGAATTTATGTTAGATCTACTGCCAGTCGAGTTGGGAAGCTTCGACGTGGTAGTAGGAATGGATTGGTTGTCGAGCAACAAAGCCGAGATCGTTTGTCACAAGAAGACCATTCGCATCCCAATGACGAATGAAGAAACGATCGTAGTGCACAGAGAGAAGCGTGATACGCCTCTGAGGATCATTAGCTGTCTGAAAGCTAGAAAGTGCTTACAAAAGGGATGTGTAGCATTCTTAGCACACATCGTGGATAAAGAAGCTGCGGAGCTAAAGATCGAAGACATTCCAGTCGTAAAAGAATATCCTGAAGTCTTTCCAGAAGACTTGCCAGGATTGCGGCCCCAGCAACATGTCGAATTTCACATTGACTTAGTTCCAGGCGCCTCACCTGTAGCTAAGGCACCCTATAGACTTGCGCCTTCGGAAATGCAGGAGTTGTCGACGCAACTTCAGGAGCTATTGGATAAAGGATTTATCAGACCAAGCTTCTCACCTTGGGGAGCTCCAGTTCTGTTCGTAAAAAAGAAGGATGGTAGTTTTCATATGTGTATAGACTACCGCGAGCTTAACAAGTTGACTATCAAGAACAGATATCCTTTGCCAAGGATTGATGATCTGTTCGATCAGTTGCAAGGTTCGAGCTTTTATTCAAAGATCGACCTTCGATCAGGATATCATCAGCTAAGGATACAAGAGGAAAGTATCCCGAAGACGGCCTTTAGGACTCGTTATGGACATTACGAGTTCCTGGTTATGTCGTTTGGGTTGACAAACGCACCGGCAGTTTTCATGGATTTAATGAACAGAGTCTGCAAGCCGTACTTGGATAAATTTGTGATCGTGTTTATTTATGACATTCTGATCTACTCGAAGACGAAGGACGAGCACGAACAGCACTTAAGAGCTATTCTAGAGCTACTTAAAAAGGATAAGTTGTACGCTAAGTTCTCGAAGTGGGAGTTTTGGCTACGCGAAGTCCAATTTGTTGGACACGTGGTTAATGGAAATGGAATTCATGTTAATCCCACAAAGATCGAGGCGATCAAGAATTGGGAGACTCCAAAGACGCCAACCGAGATTCGACAGTTCTTAGATTTGGCTGGTTATTATCGAAGGTTCATTGAGGATTTCTCAAAAATCGCTCAACCTCTGGCCGCGCTCACACAGAAAGACATGAAGTTTGATTGGGGTGACAAGCAAGAAGAAGCATTTCAGTTGTTGAAAAACAAACTTTGTGACGCACCGATCTTATCGCTACCCGAAGGAACGGACGACTTCGTGGTATATTGTGACGCCTCACGTCAAGGTCTAGGTTGCGTGCTGATGCAGCGACAGAAAGTTATAGCATATGCTTCTCTCCAGTTGAAGGTCCATTAGAAAAACTATACCACGCATGACTTGGAGTTAGGAGCGGTGGTATTTGCGTTGAAGATCTGGCGACATTATTTGTATGGTACGCGATGTACAATCTTCACTGATCACAAGAACTTACAGCACATATTCGATCAAAAAGAGCTTAACATGAGGCAAAGACGCTGGCTAGAGCTGTTGAACGACTATGATTGTGAGATCAAGTATCACCCAGGGAAGGCGAATGTGGTCGCCGATGCCCTGAGTCGAAAGGAAAGGATCAAGCCCATAAAGGGTTAGGGCTTTGGAGATGATTGTCCAGATAGACCTCTCATTGCGCATTCGTGCCGCGCAGAGAGAAGCTATCAAAGAAAGGAATATTGAGGATGAGTATCTCCGTGGGATGGAGAAATAGTTGGTACCCAACGAGGAAGGAACTTTATGCTTCATGAAACGAATTTGGGTTCCTTTGTTTGGTGGTTTGAGGAGGGTTATTTTTTACGAAGCCCACAAGTCACGGTACTCAATCCATCCCGGAGCGGATAAGATGTACCAGGACCTAAAGGACTTTTACTGGTGGCCAAGAATGAAAGGCGATGTAGCGATATACGTTGGTAAATGTTTAACCTGCGCCAAGGTTAAGGCCGAGTACCAGAAGCCTTCAGGTCTTCTACAGCAACCTGAAATACCCAAATGGAAATGGGAACAGATTTCCATGGACTTCATAACAAAATTGCCAAAGACGCCCAAGGGCCATGATACAATTTGGGTAATAGTAGACCGTCTAACAAAGTCTACGCACTTCCTGCCAATCAAGGAGAAAGACAACACAAGTAAACTTGCTGAGATATACATGAGGGAGATTGTTGCACGACATGGAGTGCCCCTCTCTATCATCTCAGATAGGGATGGAAGATTTGTATCAAGGATTTGGCAATCCTTCCAAGAGGCTTTTGGCTCACAGTTGAATCTAAGTACTGCATTTCACCCGCAAACTGATGGCCAAAGTGAACGAACTATTCAGACGTTGGAAGATATGCTGAGAGCATGTGTAATGGACTTAGGTGGTAGCTGGGATAATCATTTACCATTGGTCGAATTTTCATACAACAACAGCTACCACATAAGTATTGGAGCTGCGCCCTTTGAAACTCTTTATGGACGCAAGTGTCGATCACCGCTATGCTGGGTTGATGCAGGGGATAGACATCTTGTTGGTCCCGAAATAGTGCAAGAAACAACAGACAAGATCTTTCAAATTTGAGAGCGCATCAAGGCGGCTCGTGACAGGCAGAAAGGCTATGCAAACCAAAGGAGGAAACCTTTGGAGTTTCAAGTTGGGGATATGGTTTTGCTAAAGGTTTCACCCTGGAAGGGTGTGGCACGCTTTGGGAAGCGTGGGAAGCTGAATCCGCGTTACATTGGCCCGTTCAGAATCCTGTAAAGGATTGGGCTTGTAGCATACAAGTTGGACCTGCCTGCTGAAATTTATGGCGTGCATGATACATTCCATGTATCAAACCTGAAAAAGAGTCCAACTCAAGAGACAGTGATCATTCCTGCTGACGAAGTTCACGTCGACCACACGCTCCACTTTACTGAAGAACCCGTTGAGGTTATGGATTGGAAAGTTAACAAAACACGCAGGAGTAGTGTCAAACTCGTCAAAGTTCGATGGAATGCAAGACACGGGCCAGAATTCACGTGGGAACGTGAGGATCGCATGAAGGAGAAATACCCCTATTTATTTCCTAAGACCCCTGCAACTAGAAGCAGAACCTAAAATTTCGGGACAAAATTTTCTTAACGGGGGGAGAATGTGACAACCCTCAAAATTACAGGTATCCGTACAATTAATTAATCCTTAATTTGTGCTTATTGACTGTGCTTGATTACATCTGTGATTTAACTGCTTACTGAATTCTGTTACATACATACATATGCATCACATTTCATACTGTCACTCCATTTATTACACACAAACTTTAGTGACAACCATGATGCACAAAGCACAGTTAGCACAGTGAGCGGATAACCCAGAAAACATGCTGACAATGCCAGCACCTAGACAGACAATGTTTTTAAGGCCAGTATGAGCCGGAGATAGAATACTACACTAGTAGGGAGTGTAGGGAAGAGAGGACCATAAAACTACGTCACTAGGTGATAGTTATAGTGCCGGTAAGAGTGCCAAAAACACACTTTAAATGCAGAATTCTGCACTAAATAACCAAAATTCAGCATTTAATAATGCTAGTAAAGTGCAAAAACTTGGCAAACTAGTCCTAGATATTTTCCAAAGTGTTGGGAATTAAATGTGTCACTAAAAGCATTATAAAAGACACTTTAAAGATTAATTTAGCACTTTAACGGATCAACATCCAACCGAACAACCGGACTTTACCCGGAACACAAAAATATTACCAAACACATTGATTTTATTTTTCTAAGCTAGTTAGGCTCCCCGAACACCCTAACGCAGTTTATAAATAACAACATACAATAATACACTAACTATATCATTAAAACTTAACTAGTTAGTAACTAGGAACATTACAACCCAACCCCATACCCCCCCCCCCCCCTTCGACGGACATGGGATGTGGGGACATCCCCACAATTCTTTTTATTATTTTATTGTAGTTGTTGTTGGTTAATAAAGCACATTACATGAAGGTTAATGGTGAAATATGGATTATAAATAAGCACTTAGGGTCTTGAGCATTTCATTCACAAACACACATCAAGCAAAGCTCTCCCCTTCTTCTTCTCTTTGGGTTCGGCCGCCACCACCACACCACCACCTTCAAGCTTCTTTCAAACAATCCAAGAACATCCCAAGGTGTTAGAGATCATACAACGAGGCTTGGTGTGTTCGGAAGCTCAAGGACCTCTCTCGTTTTCTTTTATCCATCACATTTTCACTCTTGAACTCCCCTAGCCTTGTGCTAGTAGTAAGTGCCTTAGATCTTCATCTTGTTCATATTTTTGTTGGTTAATAGTGAAAAGAATGGTGAAAATATCAGAACTCTAAAGAACATAATCAAAGTCTTGAAGTATAAACTAACTAGAGATGATGTATGGTTAAAGTAGAGATGAAATCATGTTGTTCTTGTGTTGTTATGATTATTGTATGTTGTTTGTTAGCAAAAATGTTATGGTTCATCACATAGACTTGCTAGATCATGTTTAAAGACATGAACTAGCAAGATGTGAAGGTTAAAAATGTTGTGGATAATGAAATCATCCACACATAAGCTGTTGAACTTGATTACATACATATTTCTTGAAAAATAAAGATCAAAATAGGTTGTAAACTTGTAGATCTAAAGATCTATGAGTGGTTTTTCGAAAGAACCAAGTGAAAAATATGAGTTTTGTTAAGACTTGGATCTTATATGAACTAAACACATTTTTAGTAAGTAAACAAGTGTATAAACACTTGTGTAACAAGAAAATTTCACAAAGAAATATGATTGGAAATCATGACTAGAAGTTGTAAATGTTCAAATCCTTTAAAAATAAAGTTTTTAAGAAACTAACCACATTTTTAAAGATATCAAGACTTACTAAGTGTGCTAGTAAGTTACTACATGTTTTTATAAATCTTCAAGTTCACAAGTTTATGGGTTATGCTTGTTTTTGACAAATTTGGTAAATAAAGGTTGTATATTGTTGATTGAGAATTGATTGAATGATTTTACAAAAGAAAATGATACGCTAGTAAGCCTGGATGCCTCCATTTACAAAGGAAACTCTGGCGAAATTTTCCTAAAAATCCAACACTTAGAAAATATTTTTCTAGTAAGTGTTTACAAGGATATTTCTAAATTTATTTTCAAAATAAACTTCGCCATGATTTTTATTACAAAAATACTAAGTGCCGGAGGTTGATTTTCGTAAATAAAATTTGATAAATATATATTTAGAATATATATTTATACTAAAACTCTTGTATGATTGTTCGTTTAATTGTGTGAACTAAATATATTATTTTTAGGATAAAAATAATATAACTTATGACATCATAAAAATTACGACTCCAAAATAATACTAAAACCCTCACAAAATAAATATTTAAGTTACGCAAGTATTGTTGTATTACGAAGCGCTAAAACGTAACTTATGTACATTTCAGAAAAATACTCTTATACGTATATTTTTGGTAAAGTATTATTTTGGGAAACTTTATGAAGTAAAATATAATATTTTTGGGAAAAATATATATTTTGGAATTAAGATGTTTTAGACAAGTGATTAAAATATATTTTTCTAAGTGAGACTTCAAATATATTTTTCGGAATTACAAAGTGTACATGTATAAAAACCCCCATCCTTGGGAAGGAAATACACATATAAAATACTTGAGAAGTATGGATACGAAATAGTTGCCTAACTATTTTTCCTAAATACAAAAGTTAAGTTAAAATAATTATTATTATTTTAACAAGTATAATATCAAAGTAACGCAACTCAAAACACTAAACCCCAAGCCAAGGCACGACCAGTTCTTCTAATAGACATTAGTACATGTAGGTCGTCACGCAACAGATCGAGTTTGAGATTGACGTTACAGGATACGCACTTATGTGAGTTCATGTCCCCCTTTTCTCTTAACTGTTTTCAGTTTTTATACTTCGGGGGTGGAATACATGTTACAGTAATTACAGACACTTTTATACATGGTATGGTTAGCTTACTTAGATCATGTGAGTGGGTAGGTGGAACTTGAGGCCATTAATCCTCGTTGTAGGACTGAGGGTCATGAGTGATAGATCTATTTGGGTGTAGCGAGCCCCACCCCTGAGTCCGCTGGGTGGACCATTGGGTGACTATGAGCCCGACGCCAAAATCTGCTAGGTTTGAGTCTTCCTGCATCACTTCACACATATCATTGGCTTTGCAACCCAATGGTGATCTCTTTTTCCTTAATTGCTACATACTAGGGATTTTCATACATACAACAAAGGTTTATACATACTCATTTATACATGAACTCGCTCAACTTTTTGTTGATTTTTCAAACTACATGTATTTCAGGAAATTAATGGATCTGGTCAAGTTTGCAATGATGTTAAGCTGCATAGGGAGTAATAATGTCACCCGGATTTAGGAAGTGTGACCCTTGCCTGGACGGGTTACAAGTCTTAAACCATGTTTTTATTCAAGTCTTTTCGTTGGTCGTATGAACACGCTTTAATTTATGTCATGGTTGTATGTTGTTTCATGTGTCGACTTTTTAAAACAGTGTTGTTGTGGTAACTTTTAAAACTTGATGAATGGATGACTATCATGCGTTTTATTTTCATATAGCATTGTTGTGGTTGTGCTATGGTATTAAGAAGTCACACCAAATAAACCCACGCTTTCGCAAAAGCCAGGGTGTGACATTATGTGTTTCCGAGTTGATAATAAATGCTAAAACCTTAATTTCTTTCATTTCCTTCCGCTTCCTTTCATTTGAGAAGAAAACTTAGGAGTGAAGAATTTTACTTCCACTTCACTTCTTTTAATGAAATTCTGGAACAAATATATTTTCTACCTCATTTGCTTTTATTTTATTGATAAACTCTCGAACGAGATTTTTTTTACAAAATATAGACAATAATCCCCAACGAATTACCTAAAAAGGATAATTAAACCTTAGGGGGCGTTTGGTTCACAAAATCTTTTGAAAGGAATTGGAATGTTTTGAGGGAATTGGAATTTGTTGGAATTGGAATTAATTCCACCGGAAATTATAAAGGTGTTTGGTTGATCAAATCGCTAATAAGGATTAGAATGTTAAACCCCAAAATGATTAGATTACCCAATTTGGTTCACGGATTTTCTGTTTCCGATTTTATCTCGACCTAAAATTTCTATAAGGAAGACGATTGCGCATTAATCAAATTCGAAAAAGGGTATGTCGTGCAAAAGCCAAAAAAGGTATGCTGAGTAGAAATCATAAGATGTGTTCAACTCAATATGGTTCTTGATATATTCGGTCAAAATGCATTGGTTTTAGGTTTTGGGTTTTGAGCTTTAGATTCTATCTACTAAAATTGGTTTGGGTTTTTGGATTTCTACTAGGATGATAATTCATTATTTTTTTAGTTTTGGTTTCCACGGAGGTTTCCGTCAATTGGTTTTGATATTTGGATTCTGGTATGGTTATTCTATCTGAAGTTCTTTGAACTGATGGTATAAAGAAACCCGTAACTAATTTAGGGTTAATTAGGGGGTTTATGTTTCAAACATGAGGGTTAATCTTGTAGGACCGGTTTTCGACTCCGTAATGATTGCAAACCGACTCGTGTAACGTGCGGAATCCGTACACGAATGTGACCGAACACACACGATGTAATATAATCTGTGATTCTATTGATAAATCTGAAACGTACAAACAGCTGAATCACGACGTCACTTTCTCTCTCTAGCTCTAGATCTCCAAATCTCAAATGTGGCAAAAGTTCCTAAAGCTAACCCTAAGGGTTCTATTTATAGGCCAAGGCTTTAATGAGAAAACTCATTAATTACAATATTGCCACCTTGCCTTTTCCCTACTTATTACAATATAAAGTCTAGATTTCTTCAGTTTCTCCTACGATCTGAATTGACGAAGGCGATAGACATTACTGTACTAACAGACTCCCCCATTGGATATTGCTGCAGTCAATCTCGTAGCGTCTCGTCTTTCTCTCTCTCTGAGTCTTCTTGAAACTTTATCACATCTTCAGCAACACAGACTCCCTCTTGCTCGAACAGAATCCCGGTGGATCTGTCTTCAGCTTCAGCTCCCCCTTTAGGTATATTTTTTTCTTCTTCAGGCTCCCCCTTTCGTCAAGCTTCCTTGCTTTTGGGATCGACACCTGGCTTTCCGGATACAAACTCCCCCTTGCGTCGAGCTCGTCTTCAGACTCCCCCTTAGACTCGGCTATCAGGATCTTACTCTGGAATATGCAATTCTCAAACATTTATAAGAAACAACATTTTGAGCATCCAGGATTGAAAACCTGGCTCTCTCAATATAAGGTAAAACATTTCGACAGTTAAAACATTTTTGGATTGTCCAGGAATCGTGACCTAGCCCTCAAAAACTTTAAATCAAGATCCTGGCTCTAAAATATAATAATATGAATATATATCCAGGATTACTTGATTCTCTCCCCCTATCAACATGCTTTATAGATTTGGAAGTATTAGGTATCCACACTCGAAATCTAGCTCTTTACAACTGATTTTACAATTTAAGAATCCAAATCCCTCACAGTTAATCATCCAAGTCTAATTAAATGACCTTGGAGACTTCACAAACTGTTTTTGAGTAAAAACTTCAAGTTTCAAATTAATGAACTTGTTTATTTTCAGAAACACGATCAGCAAGCTTAGATTTTGAAACTCAGCTCTCGGACATCGGTTGTCGAAAATAAAATGAAATCAAAATCTTTTTGTATTTTTCTGAAACATAAAGTAGAAAAGAAATATTTACAAACATATTTACAGACAATATTTTTGTTTGAGTTCGCGTCAGAGGATCATATCAGTTTATGACAAATCACTAGCACCGTTGAGCTTTAAACACTTTAAGTTCTAAACGATTCACTTAGATTGTCAGTATACTGATCCACTTAAATTTTCACACAAAGTTCAATCGATTCGAGATACGAGATTAGTGTTTTAAAAACTTAAACTTATTCGTGTGTCCCACCTTAGAATATACTCCCGTATCAAAATTCCCTAGATTCAGTCTTACAGGTGAGTATACCAATTTGATATCTGTAATCTGGGTTAGTGCGAGACCTTGAGAGCTTAGGTATGAACTTCCGTTCAGTCAAAGAGATGAAGGCTCGACTTTAGGTGTGTTCCCTTTAGGGAATCTTTACTTCAACTGCAATCGATTCATATCTTTTGATATTTTTCAATTTTTATGCAGAGGGTAAGCTTTTAAAAGCGAATAAAGTATTATACGAGGACTAGGCCATTGCTTCTGCAATATCAGAAGTCCAGGTATAATACCCCAGATATCAAACAATATAAAGAACTAGTATCTCAGAATCAGGCAATCTTTCAAACAAGATTTCAGGGGTTACCCATATATCTGAGAGATGTTCCCCACGAAATAAGTAAGTATTTGATATTTAGGTTTATATCTCGAAAACAATCTACTAAGCGTGTAAAAACCTACTGGCATATCATCAGTGAGACCGTTTATCACATTATAACATTTCATTTCTTTAGCGTACTGTGATTGTCTACTGATGTACTATCATTTCCTCTTTTTACACAGAACTCGTTTTGAATTTTATCATGTTTTTGGCTTTTTTAAATTTTCAAATGTTTTTGGATTTTCTGAAATTTTCTTACTCCCCCTAAAATTCAAAACATTTAAAGAAAATTTGACAAACCGATGTAGACAAATTTGTCTCGCCATCCATTTTCTGCTTCTCATGCTTTGTTTTGTAGAAAATATAACATGTAACGCATAATGTACCCCCATGATTTACAACACATTGATATTTTACAATTTGAAAACCGTTTTTCAATCTTGTGAAATTAATCATGTTTGTTCCGCCATGAGGGTTTCGGCATATTCACTCCAAATATTTTTGAACTTTTGATTTTTGACAAAATAAAAAAAAACATATTTTGGTTTTTAAATTTTTCAATTTTTAGGGTTTTTGAAATATGGTTTATTTATATACAGAAATATAACAAACTCCCTGTTTCAGACGTAGGGTTTAGCAGCCTCCTCCTTTCGTGTCAGGCTGCTTCCTTCATTGGTTTGACTTCCATCTTCTTTCTGAAGCACCTGCACATTCAATGTATTCAATTACTTGAACAAGTTAGCCCAGGTCTGTTTGACCTTAGGCATTTCAGCACAATATGTTTCATTCAACTTCGGAAATTCTTTATCATTTTTCACAAATGAATTTTTATTCCGATTATCACTTACAGAAACCTTTTGTTTCTTTTCAACCCAAGTTTGTCCTTTCGAAGCACTCCTTTTGTAAAAATGTGAAGCTTTTCGAACATTTTGATTTTGAACAACAACTTTTGGTTTCTAAAACTGGTTTTGTTTTGTTGCATCAACAGTTGTTTTCTAACTTTTTGTTGTTCTAAGTCTGGGTGTCACTAGTTTCAATGTTTGTCGTGAGTCAGCCTTTGACGTTTTCAGCTTCCAATTTTGCTTTGAATCAAACTTTGTTGACTTCCGATTCACAACATCAGACTTCTTTTTCGTCTCAACACCAACAGGTTTCAGATTTGGACACTTGCGAGCAAGATGTCCTGTCTGATCACATTTGAAACATGTTCTCTTTGAAACATCTTTCACCTGTTGTTGTTGCTTTTTCTGAGCATAGAACTCTTCATTAGACTGTCGTCTAAATTGGAGTTCTTTCTCTTCTTCGGAACTTGTTCTGTGAACAAAATTCATCTTTTGTTGATAATTTGGAATTTCATTTCGTTTCCAACTTTGTTTCCTTTTATAACCCAAACCAGTCTTCATGTTTTTCTTTTTGTAACCAGGTTGGTTATAAAAAGTTTTGTGACTCTTTCCAGCAAACTTTGAAATCTCAGATTTTTCAATCTCAATCATCTTGAAAACTTTATCAATCTTTTCTGAAATCACATTCTGAATCGGTACTTCAAGATCTGAGAATAATTTGTCCGATCCAATCATAGTATAAACCAATCCTTTTGAATCATCATTCGCCTTTTTCTCAGATTTTGAGTTCTTCAGATAACCTTCATGAAAACTACCTTCATTTTCATCCTGTGATTCAGATTTACCTGTTTCAACCGACTCTTCTTTCAAGACACTTTCAACGACCTTACCTACCACATCTGAATCACTAGAATCATCAGATTTGGAATAGGTTACGTCAATGTTATCTAGCAATTGATCGACCATGTTGAAAGCTTTTTCGACCTTCTCATCATCATAAAATGCAAACTTTTCCGGTGGTGGAACTTGATGAAACTCTGAGCCAATACCTTTCTTGTTTTTCTCATAATCATCATCACCCGGTTTTATGTTGAAAATGTGTTCAAGAACATATGATGAAGCGTGATAACTGTGTAATTTGTTGTTATCTTGTTCTAAATCAGCAATTTTACGCTTTAGCTTAGCAACATCTTTAATGTAAGAGTTTACAACTTGTTGCTTAATTTCATATTGTCGCTTAAGCATATCAGTTGTTTCAGAATAAAATATTTCAATCTTGATTGAACAAGTTTCATTTGACTCTTCACGTCTTCATATGAACCTTTAGTAATATGATATGCAACTTTTATCGAATCATACTCTTTCTTCATTTCTTGAAATGCACTTTCCTTTTGTAAACATTCTTCTGTCATTTTTGAAATCTTTTCTTTTAAAATTTCATTTTCTTTTTCAAAATTCTTGCATTTTTGTGTTAACTTTTCATAATTATCTTTCAAAACTTTTTCGGTTTCTAGCATTTCTTTGCATTTTTCTTTAAAAACATTTTCGATTTTAGTGAATTCAAGATTTCTTGTTCTAAATTTTTCATCTTTTTTAGTACAAGCACTGCACGTTTTCATGCATTTCTTGCACTGTTCACCAGTTTTTAAGACTTCAGATTCAGTTGAAATGTTTACCTCAGTGATTGGCACCTCGGCTTTCTCTTCTGTCTGCTTCTGATCAGCTTCACTCTTCTTCTGTTCCTTACCAACGCTAGCACTATCCACTCCAACTGAACTTTCAACCTTCTCATCAACTTCTTTTTTCTTCTTCGGAACTTCTTCATTCTGTTGTTCTTCGGTAACAGCTTCTTTTTCTTCAACATTTTCCTTCTTTTCCTCTTTTTCTTCAATTTTTGTTTCTTCAGCAACTTTCTTCAGTTCATCCACCAGATTCTCAACATTCTTCTTCATCCTTCTCTTCATCTCTTCGTCGTAGACTCACTGTCATGACGTCTCTGACAATTTTCTTCAGCTTTTTCTCATAATGTCTATCTTTTTCAATATTTGCATAAAATTCGCCAGATAGAGGGATTACTGCAAGAACATCTTCATACACTACCTCCTTTCGGTGGACAACTGGTTCACCATCTCTGTTGACATAGCATTCTCGCTTTTTGTCATATCTTCCATTGCTTATAGCTTCTTCATACTCTTTTTCCATTTCTTCAATTCTGTATCCAGCAATGCATCCCTCTCTGTATGTTTTCTCTTTTAGAATCCCTTCTCTTGTTTTCTCTTTTATCTCAGCAACAAATGCACGATGTATGTTTGATGATATAGTTCTGCCATGAGCTGTGAACCGATCATTAACAAGATCATCTTCTGGAAGAAATTCGCTCTAGTCAAACCCTTCGTCATCTTGTATCACCACACATGCTCTTGATTTTTCTTTTGGATTATTTTCAATTTGTTTCACACTAGGTGGCTCTTCTTTGCTTCTATGATAAATTGCTTTTTGATAATAATCTTCATTGAAAGGATTTTCGTTTCCATCAACTATAGAATTATTGCATTCTCTCTTGAAATGACCTTTTTGCTTACACTTGAAGCAGATCACTTTAGACTTATCGAACCCCAGTTTCGTTGATGGACAACCGATTGACTGTTTACCAGTAATCTCCATGTATCTTTGAGCTCTGTGGATGCAACTTGCCAAACACCATCGAATATCGATGAGTTCCATTTCCTCTGGATCGATCTGGTCGTAGTCTTCTTTGGTTAACTCAGAATTTCCAATTTTACCAGCTACAAGACCTTCATACGACTCTAGGACAGATGCAAGGAAGCTCATTTGCTGCTTAGCAGAGTTAATGCTCATTGCAGGAGAATTTTTCAACTTCAGAGAATGTTGCAAAGAATTTCTTCTGATTCTTCAGGATTTGCTTTTTCAGAAGATGAATGATACCCTGGATTATAACTTGATGAGCCTTTCTGTGGTTCTCTTGTCTTTTCAACACTAAATGTTGTCTTTGGTGATTCACCAACTGTCACTGAAGGTATGCTACCTTTGTAAAAAAGACCAACATTCTGTTGATGTGAAGAACTGTTCATCTTGCTCTGTTTCTGCAATTCAAGCTCATGAGTTTCAATCTTTTCAATCAGCACATCAAGAGTAATTGTATCATATAACACATCGTTTTTCAAAATAAACACGAACGTTTGCCACTGATCAGCTCGTGGTAACGCTTCAATGATTTTATCTATAATTTCCTCTCGTGTTTTTACTATTCCAAACCTATCAAGCTCAATTTTTAAATGACAAAATCTCTCAATCATTTGCCTCACCGACTCTCCTTTTAGACTATCAAACAAATCAAACTCTTTCTTTAACAAAGCAATTTTATTTTTCTTTATTTGTTTACCCCCTCAGCCTTAATCCTTAAAGCTTCCCAAACAGATTTTGATGACCCGTCATGTTCAAGTAATGCAAAAATGTCATCTCTAATCGATGATTGGATTAGAGCAATCATTCTTTGCTCATATGAGAAGTTTTTCTTGTGATCAGTGGTTAAGCTCTTGAGTGGGATTACTTCGCCTTTGTCATTGACAGGTCTATCATATCCAAACTCTAAACAAAACTAGCTCTCGTGCGTGTAAGCTTTGGCCCAGTTGATGAAACGCTCCTTCCACCAAGTATAGTCTTCAATACTATCCAGCTTTGGTGGTTTTGAGTGAATCCCATAAAAATTATCATGATTGATATTTTCTGCTATTTCTTTTGAGATGCTTTTCGGTGCGACAGTCGACGTTTCAGACGATTCAGATGTAAACGCCTTGTAGAACGTGTTATAAAATTCTTCACCCATGTTGCTTCTCGTTTATCACCTTTGAATCACTTGCAAATGAACAAACAAAAAATGATCAGTTCAAAAACTATCAAACAGTCGGATCGGATGGGTATCCGATCGAGTGAGGTCAAACAAAGTCAACAGTAACAATGATCGGATGACAACGGATCGTATGGTGATCCGATCGAGTGACTATCCGACGATTGGCTTCCAAATCAATAGACTGGAAGGTGTCGGATGGTGATCCGATCAAGTGGTGATCCGACACTTGACCAAGTTGTGCTGAGGATCGGATGGTGATCCGATCGAGTGACTATCCGACACTTGCACCTGTGACACAACCAAATATAGTTATTAGGATCGGATGGCAATCCGTTCGGATTACCACTCGACACTTGAACTTTGAAACTGAAAGAACAATGTGCTGTTGATCGGATGGTGATCCGATCGAGTCACTGTCAACAAAGTCAACGTTTAATAACTTGCAATGGATCGGATGGTGATCCGATCGGATTGCAATCCGACACTTGACAGTATGAGCTAAACAACCAAATGTGCTAAGGATCGGATGGTCATCCGATCAGATTGCCATCCGATCGGTGAACATCAAAAACAACAGTGACGAACATGTTAACGATTTCGGACAGAAAAATCTTGATTTCTCTCAAAATACTTGGAATTTTGATTTGAAAATTTGTAGGCATATAGATCAACGATTTTTGCACATAATATCCAAAAATCAGCCAATTTTAACCGTAAAAGCCATGTTAATTTTGTTTTTTTTTTAGTCAAGAAGTGTAGAAAATGAGAAAATGAAGAACTTAGACAAATCTGATGCAAATTTGGATATGAAACTGATGAAATCTTGTGCGAATCTGTGTGATTGATCCGTGCAATCGAGCTCCTGCTCTGATACCACTTATAGAACCGGTTTTCGACTCCGTAACGATTGCGAACCGACTCGTGTAATGTGCGGAATCCATACACGAACGTGACCGAACACACACGATGTAATATAATCTGTGATTCTATTAATAAATCTGAAAACGTACAAGCACCTGAATCACGACGTCACTTTCTCTCTCTAGACTTTCTCTCTAGCTCTAGATCTCCAAATCTCAAATGTTGCAAAAGTTCCTAAAGCTAACCCTAAGGGTTCTATTTATAGGCCAAGGCTTTAATGAGAAAACTCATTAATTACAATATTGCCACCTTGCCTTTTCCCTACTTATTACAATATAAAGTCTAGATTTCTTCAGTTTCTACTACGATCTGAATTGCCGGAGGTGATAGACATTACTGCACTAACAAATCTTCTTTAACTTTCCTGAGCTCTGATGTGTTCCAATCTTCATGCAAAACAACAACACCGTTAGCTCGTGTGTGTTCAGAGTGAGAGAAGAGAGAATGGACCCTTTTACCTGTGCATGGAGGTCTCTATTTATAGTCGGAGAGGTGTAAGAGGAGATGGGCTGATGGGCCTTGGACCGGAAGGCGACAAACAGGGAATATCATCCTTGTCTCACTGGTATCGACTGTTAGTGTCTTCTAGAAGGTCCACGGTGCTGGCGCACCATGATTGGAGCCACGTGTCTCAGTTGTCGGCCTTGTTGTCCCTCTGCAATCAACAGGTAAGTGGAGATCATGGGGCAGGTGTCGCCGCCCCCTGATTGGTCCCACGTAGGCGTCCTTGTATACTCTCTGTCTCCTGCACGTCAGACGATCGTGGAGCACGATAGAGCACAGCCTGGAGGATGCTGATTGGCTTATTCTTCTGCCACTTGTACCTTTTGTACTCTCTGAAGTGGCCTTGCGCCCTAACTCCTGCGCGTCCCTTGCTAAGCACGTAACTAGCTCGCACAGGATTGTAGGGGCAGGAGGCTCTTATTCAGAACACTAAAGTGTGGAAACTGATGTCATCTCTTGTTTGGACCTCGTGTGAAGTCAGGTTTTGCTCGGGCAGCCCGCGCGAGTCTGGGGATTGATCATTTTTCTGAGTGAGGAGTATCATCCAACGTGCGACCTAAAATGATCTGGGCGGCTTTTTGGGACCATACCCCTTCAAGTCCCCCCAGTCCAGTGCTGCTCCAGGCGCGAAATAAATGGTTGGAGCTCTGGACTTAGAAAAAAGAAAGTGTTAGCTTTGAAAGATACTTGCTAGTTCTTGGTAGGCGGCGCGCGTGTAAGTGTTTGTCACTTACTACGGCGCGACTACCAGATTCGCCTGTTGGTAGTTTTTGCTTTTGAATGTAAGCTCGCAGGCTCTTTGGTTAATGATAGATGATGCGCGGCCTTGGTAACTTCTGCATGAGGTTTGCAGTAACTTTGGGCGGGAAAAACCTCGAATTTTGAATTCTGACAGGTTGGTGCAAAATGTCATTGACGGCGACGCTTGAGTTGACCGCTGACAAGGCCATTATCATGCTGTCACTGATGGTTCGGCTCTCCTTCAGGCGAGTCAGGCCCACGCGCGCATGGTAACTGTCACTCCGATAATCCCGCCTTACGTGGCAGCTGCTGATTGGTTACGCGCGCGGTGAATCCGGCACGTTTACCCATTTTATTAAATGCGATGAGTATATATAGTCGACGAGAGGAGAGAGATCTTCACAAATCCTTCTTCTGCTTCTCTATTCTCTCTCGATTGTTCATAATTTTTTCAATTCTTCAAAGATCTTATAGCAGATCTCCAACTTTCTGAAGCTGATCTTCAAATTTTCCCAGAATTCTAGACGATCTTCATCTTATTTTCATTCTCTTTTTATAAATGGCTGAAGAAGAAACTCAAGTTGAAGAAGTTCCCCTCCCTGTCCTCAAATGGGATCAGGGGTTATTTGAGCAAATCACTAGGGGATTCCAGTTTACACCGGAGTGGGATGCTCGGTACCCTTGTTAAGGTCAGACTGCTGCTGATGCACCGCCGGGGTACATCACTTTGTTTGATGATTTTTTTCTTTAGGGGAATTTCCGGTTGCCGGCGACTCACTTTATGTCGGCGATTTTGCGCTTTTATGGTTTTCATCTTTCTCAAATGAGTCCGGCCAGTATGGTAAGGGTTAGGCACTTCGAATTTTTATGTCGATCGCATGGGATAGAACCCTCAATTGAGAAATCCAGGGTGTTTTATCAGCTAATTAGGAATATCGGGTTCTACTCCTTTGGTAGTCGAGGTGCTGCTAAGAAGATACTTCTGAATCCTTCGAAAAGCTTTCACGATTGGAAGATGAAGTTTTTCTTCATCAGAGAAGAAGTTTTACCTATCGCCATGATTTTTCGTGAGCCTGACACTATCGAGAAAGAGGAGCTTCCTATCCCTAAAGGCGCTGATTGGTATCTAAAGCTTACTGCGACGCCAAATCGGATATTTGGGGACCAGGTGTTGGTCGCGGCCGGTATGAGTGATAAGTGGTCGGCGCTTAGCGAGGATGTGCCGGTTTTGAAGTTTGAGGACAAAGGTATGTTGTTTCTTTTCTTTCTTTGCGATTTATTTGCGCTTAACCGTTGAACTTTCATGGCAGAGGCGCATCTTTATCAAGCTGCTTTTTCTACATTCGGTGGATCTATGGACGTGCGCCCATTACAGTCTGGGGAGCCTTATTTTTATGAACAAATCAAGGACTACTTCCTCTTCCCCGTTGTTGGAGCTTTCGCCAATCCTCCCACTGCGACCGAAGGTGCGCACCTACCCAACCCTAGGCCCTTGCGTGCTGTGACTTCCACTGGGAATGAAATTCTTTATCTTTCCAGCGAGGAGTCAGTAGGGTCATCAAATGGGGAGCTAAGTTCCTAGTCTAACATCTTTGCAGTTGTGTTACGCGACCTTGGCATAGATCCTAAGGAGAAGAAGAAGAAATCGAGCAAGAAGAAGAAGAAGGTGATAACGATTGATGCTAAAGCAACCAGCAGGAAGGGTGGGAGTAGCCGCGCGGCTACTAGAGCCTCTGATAAAGGTACTCTTCGATTTCGGCAGAGTAACCTGGAAGATTACGTAGTTGCGAGTGACTCACTTGAGGGTTTGTCCCGTATAGGTGAGAAGAAGGCCAGCATTGCTGGCTCAAAAAGTTCTGGAAGCGTAGGGTCAAGGATCCCTGAGGCTGGCCCTACTCCCTCCTTGATTGCGCTTGATGAAGAAGAGGAAGAAGAAGAAAGACATGAAGAACCTGTTGCGCAGTTGGTAAGCAGGAAAAGAAGTAGAGAGGAGGCTACTGCTGGAGTTAAAGCAGCACAGATGGCTGATGAAGCTCCAATGATAGGGAAACAGAGCAAGCTGCGCTCCCTTTACAAGTTCTCTCCAGGTTAGTGTTATGATGTTAATACTTGCGTTTACTTTAGTAACATCTCTTTTTAACACATTTTTTTTGTAGAGGCCCCGAAGAAGACCCCTGAGAAAACTAAGGGCGTTGAGTTGAAGGATCCAAAAGAACCGACGCTGAAGAAAACCAAGTTTATAATTAAGCCTCTTAGATCTGCTGAGCTGGAGGTTGACAGGGTAGTTGAGAAGGAGAAAGAGAAGGAGAGAGAGAAAGAAAAGGAAAAAGAGAAAGAGAAGGTGGTTGAGAAGAAGCCCATAAATGAAACCGAGACCGCTGCTACTGCTAAAGAAGATAGAGCTCAGGGTCAGGAGGTTGTACATATCACGGGGCTTGACCAACCCCTGAAGAAAAAAGAAATCAAAACTATAAGGCAGAGAGAGCCTGAGGCTGTTAAGCCAGTGGAACCTGTGCAGCCAGATATCCCCCTCCAAACTAAGCAGGTTACAACTACTACCGGGGGGTCAGCTGCTACTGTACCCGAGCAGGCGGCGCATAGAGAAACTACCACTGCTGCAGGTGGTGCAAGTGTTGGTGGTTCTGGTGGTGGTGGAAGTACAGGCGCGACTGGTGGTGCTGGAGGGTCAATGCTACAAACTCCCATTGGTCCTAAGGATACTTTGGGAGACATCTACTATAAGACCTATACTGAAGAGGCGCGAGGTGATGCTCCCCACCAACCTGTTTGGGGGCTAAAGCAGAAGGATACATTTACGGAGCTTGCTGCTTGTTGGGACCTGTATTTGGGCTCTTTCCCCCTGGCGAAGTGAACAGACAGAGAGCGCTAACCCAGGATGGGTTGTACCATGCTTACATTGTTGGGGAGGCCAACACCCGTGCTGCTAACCATCAAATTGTGCGTAAGTGGCGCACAATGGTTAGGGAGCGGGCGGATTGTAGGATCGTTTTGTGACCCAAACGAGTCGTTCAGAAGAGGTCTTCACCAATACAAAAGGCGGAAATAGATAAATTGGTGTTATTTCAGCTGATTTGCACGAGAAATCACTTTAAACTGTCTTTAGATTGATATTTGATCGATTACAATGCTGTAGACACTTCGGCAGAGCTTCGCTACCAGAATCAGAATCGTTACAAATGACTAGGCACATCAGATATTTATAGGTGAGTTAATTTCTTTTGAAATGGTTCAAGCGGAATCTAATTCCGCACGAAATTACCCAAACGAAATCAGCATCTGATTTCAAGCGGAATTAGACACTTGATTTCGCATGAAATGACCCTGTGTCATTTCAAGCGAAATTACCTATAAACACACATTTCCTTGTTTTTCGTGCCTTGATCTATCTATTACAATACAAGACTCGATACAAGATGAAGTCGACAGACGTATGCACCAACAGACTCCCCCTCGGATGTTGACGAGTCTTCAGTGTCGAGTCTTCGGTTGTCAATCCTTCAGCCTTTATCATCCTTCTCGCTCTCTCCAAAGATTCTCCATTGTAAGTATCCTCAATCAATCTCTTACTCTTTCTCTCATAATCTCAACTTGGCTCTATACTCCTCTTAATCAGGTCTCTTGATTCCTTAAGTTCATCAGCATTATCAGATTGTATGAACATCAGGTCCAGGATCAGAACTTGGCTCAATACAACTTCAGACTCCCCCTTAAATCGTGCTTGGGTTCGCAGTCTGGCTTCCACAAGTTCAAGACTATGACCTGGCTCACCTCTTGCTCAGGATCAAAACCTGACTAACCTACACAATCTCTACCTCACAATAAATTTATCAAATTTAAAATATGTCAAATTTAGAAATCTTATGCAGGTATCAATTAATCAATAAATGATTTTTCAATGCTGATCTCTAATGAACCACTTGTAAAAATATCATTTTTCTTTTCAAATATCTTTTTCATCTTAAACATCTCAAACACACTCTCCCAAACCTTTTGTTCATCATGTTTAGCACTTGGAATTTTAAAAATCAACTCTCCAATATCAGTTGTCGAAAATCTTTTTGGATTTTTCAAAAAATTTATGCTAAAACACACTGAAAATATTTTTGAAATATTGAATTTAGAATGAAATGCAGTAAAGAAATATTTACAGACAATATTTTTGTGAGTTTGCGTAAGAAGATCATATCAGTTTTTGAGACAAATCACCAAACACCGTTAAGCTTTAAACATTTTCAGTTCTAAACGATTCACTTAGATTGTCAGTATACTAATTCACTTAAATTTCCACACAAAGTTCAACTGTTTCGAGATATGAGATTAATGTTTTAAGCACTTAAACTTATTCGCGTGTCCCACCTCAGAATATACTCCCGTATCCAGATCCCAATATTCAGTCTTACATGTGAGTATACCACAGATGATATCTGTAAAGGGTTAAATGCGAGGGCCGTGAGAGCTCAGGCTATTGCTTCCGCAAAATCAGAGAGATGACGGCTTCGACTTTTAGGTGTGTTCCCTTTAGAGAATCTTTTCTTCAACAGTACATGATAAGCATTTTGCAATGTTTCATCATTTTTTGTACTGAGGGTGATGCTATATTTCAAGCAAGCAGAAAGTATTATACGGGGACTAGGCCATTGCTTCCGCAAAATCAGAATTCCCGGGATAATACCCCAGATATCACTGAGTATAAAGACCTAGTATCTCAGAAAGAGGGACCTTTTAAACAAGATTTCGGGGGTTACCCATATATCCGAGAGATGTTCCCCACGATATAAGCAAGTTTGAAATTTAGGTTTATATCTCGTCACAATCTACTAAATGTGTAAAAACCTACTAGCACATCATCAGTGAGACCGTTGATCACTTTTTGACTTTCCAATTCTTTAGCATGCTGTGATAGTCCACTGATGTACTATCATTTCCTCTTTTATACAACAAAACTCAAATCTTGATTTTATCATGTTTTTGGCTTTTTCAAATTTTCTAATGTTTTTGGATTTTTTGAAATTTCTTACTCCCCCTAAAATTCAAAATCAATAAAAGAAATTTGAAAACAAACTGTACAAGAAAATTGACAACTGATATCAAATCACTTCAATTCGCCATCCACTTGACATAAACAATCAAAACTCCCCCCCACAACAAACTATTTTCCCATTATGATTTCAAAACACATAAGTTTGTTTTAATCAAATGGTTTTTCCGGAAAATTAGTTTTGTTGATTTCATAAAACCACTTGTAGATTAGGGGATTCATTCATCACTTTGTTTTTAAAAAATACCACTTGTAGGAAATCAAGTACAACTTAATGTCCCTGATTCACCATTTGGAGATAAAACCTTCCTTTCAACCACATGTCGTTTTGCTTACCAACAATTACCACTTGTAGGTTGAAATCTCAGAATGCCGATTCATACTCCACACTACCAACCTGGGAGTTCCGACAAGTCACACTTAAACATATTCAAAAACATTTTAAGAAAGATGCTGATTCATGCTCTGCGATTACCAACTTGGGAGCTCCGGCAAGTCAGGTTCTTCAGATAGAGAGATTCTCCCAAGCCTGACTGTCCTTGGGAGATTCCGAGTTGTCAACACTCGGTTGCTTACCTTCCATCTTCTTCTCATAGAATTCTTTTACCCCTTTGACTTTTCGATCAATCATTTTTCCAAAAATGTTTTGCACTGTGGGGTTAAAAGCCTTTTCAACATCAAATTCTTTCTTTTCAGAAAATAATTGATTTGAAATTTCAATTTTACCAATTTTTTGCTTAAAATTCTCAGCCCGCAATGGTGGAAAATTTGCATCATCCAAAGGCGGTACTAATGTTTCCAATTTTAAATCAACTTGTGGCTCCTCTAACTTTGTGGAATCAGATTCATTGCCTGAACTTTCACTTGAATTCTTAACAACCCATTTTTGATTGTTAAGTTTCTCCTTTCTTTTGTAAACATTTTTCGAACATTCACCAACCTCAAAAGTTGAGTTTTCAAAAACTTTAAATATGTTTGTTGGTGGTTCGGTTTTCTCAACAATCTTTTTTTTCAGTTTACCAGAGACTCCCTGTTTTGTTTGAATTGCCTTAGGACAATTTCTGGCAATGTGACCAACTGTTTTACATTGAAAACAGGTTCTTGTCTCTATCTTCTTCTGAGCAATATTTTTCTTCATTTCTTCTTGCTTCTTGGCAAGGAATTATTTGTTCGTCTGCTTTCTAAACACTTGCTCTTTTTCTTCTTCAGATGTTTTTCCTGAAATAAAAACAGTTTTTTATTTATAAATTTTCTCATTTTTATGATTTTTTTGGTGGAATAAAACCAAGACCTTTCTTTTTAAAATTACCGTTATGGTTTGGTTTCTTTTGATAACCAGAATCAGAACTGTAACCCTTTTTCTTATTTAAACGTTGTTGAACTCTTGAGGTGTAAGGATTAGGTTTTCCAGAAAGATTTACATCTTTTATTTCAGAAATATTAATTTCTGTTAGTTTAAAAACCTTTTTGATCATTTCCGTTTTAACATCTCTTATTGGAAATGACTCATCAGAATATAATTTGTCAGAATCTTTCAAAGTATATGCTACTTTGATCGGTTCGTCATTCAAATTAGATTTTGATAATAAGAATTCTTTGTCATAAACTCGTTTGTCCTTTTTGACTGTTGACTTTGACGTGTCGGACTCAGACTTTGACTCTGATTTGAACTCTTCTGTTTCATCCTTATCTAACACCTGATCGACCACTTTCTTTATTAACTCGGACTCATGATTAGTGTCAGACAATGTGAACGTGACATCAATATTTTCTGGCAAGTTATCTGAAGACTCAGACTCCCACTGTAAGTTTGTTACCTTTTTGACTCTTTCTGAATTTGGATTTCGAGGAGAATATCCATTTTCGACCGGAGGTGGACATTTGTTATAGACAACACTTGGTTTCTTACCAGAAATCTTCACTTCATCATCTTCTTTTGTTTCAGAATTCTTCTCTTCAGAAATCTTTTCTTCTTCAAATGTCTTCAATCCTTCCACTATCGGGTAAATCCTGTCAACCACAAAAGTAGAACATGAGTAACTTTTTAATAAACTGTTTACTCTCGCGGTTTCTATTCTCTGAGTTTCCAACTTCAATTCAAGCTCAGCACACTTCTCGGTGTAATAATTGACATTGTCAAGCTGTCTCATGTATGCTCCTTTGAGTGTATTCATTGCTATAGCTTGTTCACTGCACGACTCATTGTATTTATTCATGGCTTTGTTCAAGACATCATATGATTCTTTTAGCCTTTTTATGTTGTGTAGCAATTCGTTGTTCTACTTTATCAGAGATTCACAATTCATACATTTCTCAGAGACCTTGACTGCATCAGCATCTGTTTTAATTTCAAATTTTGGAATTTCTCTGACTACTCTCACTTGAATTTCTTCTTCAACTTCCTTCTTTTTCTCAGTTTCAGCATTTAGACGTTTTCTAACTTTTTCTGCCCAATATTCATCAGTATAATCATTGATAACCTGAGCAACAACAACTTTAGCTTTTAAAATCTCCTTGTCAGGACAAAACTTATCCCAGCTAAAGTTTTCCCAGCTAAAACCTTCTGGTAATTTCTCATCATCTTGATTTATCAGACAAGCTTTATTATCGGCTGGAATATATTTATCCCAACTGAAATCCTTTGATGAACTTCCATCATTTTTATTGACCAGACACACTCTCTTTGAATCTTCAATCTCTTTTCTAGCATGTGCAGTTTGTGGCTGTTGTTGTTGATATGGCTGTTGAGTAACTTGATGATAAATCGCCTTTCGATAGTAGTCGTTGTTTCCGAAAGGATTTTGAGCTCCGCTTGCTTCGCGATTTGTGCACTCCCTCTTGAAATGCCCATTTTCCCTGCAATGAAAACAAGTTACTTTAGATTTATCAAAACCTAATGTACAAACATTCGCATCACGGAAATCATCTCTTCCCGTAATTTGTTTAAACTTTTCGGCTCTTCTCAGCACGTTCGCCAAGCACCACTTTATATCCATCAACTCCATTTCTTCAGCATCTACTTGATCGTAATCTTCTTTTGTAAGCATTGGATTCCCGATTTTTCCTGCAACCAAACTACCATAGATTCAAGTACAGTCACCAATAAAGACATATGGATCTTAGCTACTTCCTCTGAATAATTTTGATCATTTTCCAGATTTAATGCATTGTTGCGTTGAAGAACTTTGCCACTCTTTGTTGCTGTAAAATGTGGATCAAAGGATGGAAATGAAGTAAATCCTGTTTTGCTGCTTGATCCCTGAGATGAACTTTCAGAAGGACTTTTTGCATTGAAAGCAATCTTTGGTGAAATGTTGGTCTTCTCACTAACTCCACCTTTGTAATACAACCCAATGTCTTGTTCTCCATCATAGTTCTTCATTCTAGCAATTTTCCTTTGTTCCATCTCTTGAGCTTCAAGATGTTTAATAAACTTGCTTAGTGTGATATTGTTAAAATATGGTTTATTTTTCAACATCATCAGATACGTGCCCCACTCATCATGTGGTAACGCATCAGCCAGCTTCTCAATCAACTCATCTTTATCTTTATTGATACCCAATCTGTTCATGTTCTTCAATAAATTGTAGTATCTCTCAATGATCTGTTTGGTGCTTTCATTTCTTAAACCACGGAACAAATCAAATTCCTTCTTCATAAGCGACTTTTTGTTCTTGAGCATATCATCACTACCAAGAAACTTAGCTTCTAATTCTGTCCAAATCGAATATGCACTTCCATTGTGTTGAAGTAAGATCAAGATGTCTTCTTTAATCGCTTGCTGTAACAAACTAACCATCAACTTCTCATCTTTATACTTCTTTTTCTCCTCAGCACTCAATTCTCTAATCGGTATTTTCACATTGTTGTTTCTGACTGGTCTAGTATATTGAACTTCAGTAAATTCCCATGCATCTAAGTGATAAGCTTCAACCTAGTTACCAAAATATTCAGCCCATCCACTAAAATCATCAATGTCCATAAGCTTAGGCGGTTTTTGTGTTATTCCCGTTTCATTTTCAAGCAATGTACTCTGAGCAATAGTCATCAGACTAGCAAAGGCATTGTAAAATTCGTTCTCCATGTTTTGATTTTTTCAAAAATTCACAAACTGTCAGTTTCAAGCGAAATAACCTTCAAACGAAATATTCCTTTTCACGCGGAATTAGTTGTTCACACGAAACACCAGCTTCACACGGAATTATCTGATTTCGTTTGAAATAACACTCTTTCAAACGAAATTACCTTCTTTCGCATGATATAACCCTTTCAAACGAAATTACTATGAAATTTCACACGAAATTAACTCTCACACGAAATTACCCCTTGGAGCGAAATTAGCTTCAAATAAAATTAGTGATTTCGTTCAAAACGTTCAAACAAAACTAATTCCGTGCGAAATTACAGCAATTGTTCAAACGAAATAATATCAACTTTCAAGCGAAATTAAACTTTCGAACTGTTTTAAGCCAAATTAATATCTGAAACTTTCAAGGGTTTGTTAAAACACTGTTACGCACATTATATTTGAAAATCAAGCCATTTTAACCGTGAAATCAAGTTTAATTGTGAAAAGAAGGTGTAGAAAACAGAAATTGCAGCTGAAATGGTAAGAACTCTTCCTCCTAAGCTCTGATACCACTTGTAGGATCGTTTTGTGACCCAAACGAGTCGTTCAGAAGAGGTCTTCACCAATACAAAAGGCGGAAACATATATATTGGTGTTATTTCAGATGATTTGCACGAGAAATCACTTTAAACTGTCTTTAGATTGATATTTGATCGATTACAATGCTGTAGACACTTCGGCAGAGCTTCGCTACCAGAATCAGAATCGTTACAAATGACTAGGCACGTCAGATATTTATAGGTGAGTTAATTTCGTTTGAAATGGTTCAAGCGGAATCTAATTCCGCACGAAATTACCCAAACGAAATCAACATCTGATTTCAAGCGGAACTAGACACTTGATTTCGCATGAAATGACCCTGTATCATTTCAAGCGAAATTACCTATAAACACACATTTCCTTGTTTTTCGTGCCTTGATCTATCTATTACAATAAAAGACTCGATACAAGACGAAATTGACAGACGTATGCACCAACAAAGATTGGGAGAAGTACCGTGAGCGTCTGCTGAAACAAGTCCAAGACTTTGAGATGATGAAGAATGTGTTTTATAAGGAAAAAGCCGCCTTTGATGCGGAGAAAAATCTGAAGTATGGGGCCGCGAGGGCCTAAAGAGCAAACTGCGTGCTGCTGAGGAGCTCTTGTCGAATGAGCGGGCTGAATGGAAAGATGTATGCAAGAAAGACAACCAGCGCAGTATGCTGCTCGCTCCAAGATTACCGACCTTGAGGCTCAGATTGCCACATTAAAAGGAAAGGTTGAGGAAGCTGAAGCGGACAAAGGGCGCGTTGAGGTTCAGCAGTCTTAACCCTTTCCTTCTTTATGTTTTGTATTTGTCGAAATATTGTTAAGTCGTTGTTTCATCTGTAGCAGACTGAGTTGAAGGCGCAGGTTGCCAGCAAGGATGTGGAGATTGCGGAGTTAAAGCGTTGATTGCATGAGGCTTATGACAAGAATGAATCATTGTAGATTGATCTTGAGGCTGAGAGGGTGAAGGCTGCTACCGCCGAAGGGGCCAAACAGATGGCCGACGAGGCGCGAGATTTTAGCACCTCTGCTGTTAGTGGACTATGTCTGTGGACTTCGTCTTGTATCGAGTCATGTAATAGGATAGGATAAACCAGTGCTCGGGATGCTAGAAAATAAGAATTGTGTATTTGTTGGTAATTTCGCTTGAAATAGCCAAAGGCTATTTCAAACGGAATTAACAATGTTAATTTCGCTTGAAATGGTCCTTGGCCATTTTAAATGAAATCAACACACTATATATAGGTGAGCATGGTTTGTCATTTGTAACTTTCGGATCTGAGTAGCGAAGCTCTGCCGAATTGTCTCCATGTTGTAAATCAGTGTTATATCAATAATAGAGACATTTAAATTGAATCGAGCATCTGTTTCATTGATTCCGCCTTTGATTCGGATCCAAAACTCTTCTGAACGACTCATTCAGGTCACACAACGATCCTACAAGTGGTATAAGAGCTCAGGAGGAAGATTTTAGCTTGATTTCATCAGTTTTCTGATTTCTACACCTTCTTTTTCAAAATTCACAAGATTTTACGGTCAAAATGGATTGAATTTCACACATTATATGCGAAACAGTGTTTTAACAAAGCCTTGAAAGAATTGGATTTAAAATCAACTTGAAACTTGATAAAATTGGTAATTCCGCTTAAAAATCAGTTCGGACAAGATGACATCAGCATAATTCCGTTTGAAATAGCTTGCTAATTTCGTTTGAAATCAGTGTTAATTCCGTGTGAAGGGGGTATTTCGCACCAGATTGGTAATTCCGTTTGAAAGGTTCACACGAAATTAGTTATTTCGCTTCAAAGTGTAATTCCGTTTGAAGTTCTGATTTCGCTTTAAGTTGTGATTTCGTTTGGATTTGTCATTCAGGGATTCCGTTTAAAAGTGTGATCTCGTGTGAAAGGGTATTCCATTCCAAAGTGATTTCGCACCAAAGTGATTCCGTTTGAAGATCACTATTTCGTTTAAAAGTGGATATTTCGCGTCAAGATCATTTCAAGTCAACCGAGTGTCAGTTTGTTTCAAGTTGTTTGATATTGTTTAAACTGATTGAGTTTGTTTAATTGTTTTTGTCTCCAGGTAATTCAATAAATTCACATCATGGCTGACGAGTTCTACAATACGTTCTATAACGCGTTTACATCCGAGTCTTCCGAAACCTCAACTGTCACACCAAAAATCATTACAAAAGCGATCAATGAAAACATTAAACATGATAACTTTTACGGCACACATTAAAAACCACCAACTCTTGAAAGCATTGAATATTACACTTGGTGGAAAGATCAGTTCATCAACTGGGCAAAAGCTTATGCTCATGAAAGCTGGTTTTGTTTGGAGTTTGGTTATAAAAGGCCGACCAATGATAAAGGAGAAGAAACCCCGCTCAAAAATTTATCAGCAGAAGACAAAAGAGAATTCTCAGCTGAACAGGGACTGATTGCTTTAATTCAATCTTCAATCAGAAATGACATGTTTGCTTTATTACAACATGACGGAACATCGAAATCTGTCTGGGAAGCTTTACGGGTAAAAGCTGAGGGGGGTAAACAAATCAAGAAAAATAAAATTGCCTTATTAAACAAAGAATTTGATTTGTTTGATAGTTTGAAAGATGAATCAGTAAGACAAATGATAGAGAGATTTGGTCATCTAAAAATTGAACTTGATCGTTTTGGTATTGTTAAAACTCGAGAAGAAATAATTGATAAGATCATAGAAGCGTTACCACGAGCTGATCAGTGGCAAACGTTTGTATTTATATTGAAAAATGATGCTTTATATGATACAATTTCTCTTGATGTCTTGATAGAAAAGATAGAAAGTCATGAACTTGAATTGCAGAAGCAAAACAAGATGAGCAGTTCTTCACATCAACAGAATGTTGGTCTCTATTACAAAGGTAACTGTAAGTCCCGTAAAACGGATCTTTCAATGATATCAAACAACCTATTGAGTGTGCGGAATCCAATCAATAGGTGATTCAAGAAATAAGATGAGAAACAAACAAGAACAAACCGAATACGAAGAACACACCAAATCACTTTTAACTCACACACGTTTCGATTACTTGAACAAGCAAAAACGTCTGGTATGAGTACACCACTACAAATCGCCTCCCTTCTCTGTGTTTCTCTAGAATTGTAACTAGGAGGTTCCAAAAGGTTCAAACCCCTAAAACAAGTTAGAAACTTGTTTATATACACAGACAAGCCCATCTCCCACATGGGCTCCCCTTGGGCCTGCTTGGCCCACATGGCCTAAAGCTTGGCCCAAGTGACCTATAAAGGTCCACAACCTAATATAAACTAACCCGGTAAGGCCCAGTTCGTAACCATAACCCGTTGTGTTAATTTGATGCGTCAGTCTCACACTTTAGGGCCTAACAATCTCCCCCTAGACTGATGCCATCAAATCGTCTTCATAACATGAATTGAGCAACGTCTTCAACGAAGTCTATGGTTGTCGCTATGCTGCAGATGTTGTGGAAGTTCTTGACTTCTGAACTCTCAGCACTGGGTCTCTTTTCTTCAGCTCTTGTGGTTAGCTTCATATCAGAATCACGATCAGCTTCCACTTGAAAATCTTATCCAAAAGTATGCGAGAGGAGGATTCTCAACAGCTCTTTTCTTCTTCAGTCCTTTTCTTTCAAGCAGGTTCATGGTACTTCTTCAAATGTACTTTCACTGTCAGACGGTGTTTCGTATCCGGTTCTTCTGACTCAGGTACATCTTGTAGTCGTGCTGCTCCATGCTTCGTCAGCAGCTAACATCATCTCAGTCTTCAACAACCCCTGTTCTTGATTAAAATCAAGTTCTGCACATGCTCACAAACTCATAAGCAAACATTTCTTATGCAACAGGGAGAGTACCGTATGAACACTAGGTACATCCGAGTATTTGCACTCGGATTTCACAATTTAAATTCTTTCAACTTTTGATGATCAGTCAAATCTTCAAGAACGGTTATATTTTTAATTTTTAAGAAAACAAATAAACACTCTATTTTTGGATTTTTGGTTTTATAGAAAAGCAAGACACTATTTTTGTATTTTTTAATTTTTGAATTTTTTTTAATTTTAAGAATTAAAACAAATAAAAACTCAAAATATAAACAACTACCATAATATACAATTACAATTTCAATGGGATCAAAATTCGTTCTCAGGCAGACTAAGGAACACTTTTCAGTACGAGCCTAATCAAACTGGTCTATGCGATTGCCAATATGTTTGTCCACTTAAACTTTAACGCTCAACTTTCAATTATTTAACTTCGTGATATGCTTAAGGTAATATTATACTATTATACCCGTGTGTCCCATTCCAAGGCATACCCCCGCGATCAAGGTAAGCACAACGATTCATCGTAGCAGGTGAGTATACTGATGTCATCCTTTAAGATATCCTGACTGTGTCTAGGTCTGCATATAATCTATTTTATCATGTTTTGATTTCTTAACAATGAACACCCAAATAAATACTAATCAAATCCTGGAAATATAAACAACACACTCTATCATGCAAGTATCTTCCCTACCACATATTTCACAAGTCCAATCCAGATTTCTGAAATGTTAACTGGGAATAGGTTGAGAAGAGAACAGAATAGATCTTTTGCAGAGATGGTATAATATACAGATCAAATGAGTTTTTCTCAGTTTGATATAGGTTTCTTGGGTTTCTTTTGGGCACTTGAGAGCCTCTTTCGGGTGTATTAGATCTATAGCGCGACAACGTACAGCTAGGTCAGCATGTATCTGGATGCAGCAGAAGCTGTCGTTGCCTAGCACCTCCAGGTCAGCATATATCTGGATGCAGCAGAGGAGGTACACGACTTTTTTCAGAGAAGATTTCAGAATCAGATCAAAATTGTGTGTATCGGGACAACATACAGACATTCAAATAGAAATGAGCTAATTCCAAGTGACTTTCTTTCCTGGGGTCATGTACAATTTTAGTTCTGAATAGAAGAACAGCCAAGATATCCCCGGATGACTCAACAATATAAAGACCCAAAACCTCAGATGTTGGCTATCTATCAACGCAAGATTTAAGACCATAAAATCATACGCCGTTGGTATGTTACCCACATGGTACATAGTTCGTTATGTTTATATCACTTAGTATCTTTTATCATTTGAGCGTCAAGCCTATCGACATATCGCAGTAGATCCTAGTCTTTTCAGCTATGGCACCTTACATGTGTTAGTCAAAACCCTTTAACACGAACATTTATTTCACTTCCCATATCATGCAATCTTTCTTTTTGGCTTTTCCGTTTTTCTCATTTTCTCCCCCTAAATCCTCTCCCCCCCTAAATTTGTGCATAAATCTTGTATTTTTGCGCAAATTTACCATTTACTAGAGAAAGGACAATTTATATACAAAGTAATGAACTAAGAAAGAAAGAAAATATTTTTGCTTAACCGTTCTGTCATCAGATTGAAGACTAATCAAATTCAATTCAAAGTACTGAATTTAAACGGTACCTTTTGCTGATCTTTTCTTACTTCTCTTATCTCCTCCAAAGGAAACATATCATCTGTAAAAAAAAATTTGAGCTTTTTGCAACAGTGAAATGTTACCCGTTTTTATCTCTGGAACAACCGCTATCAACATTCCAGAGATTGTCAACAGCTCCTCCTTAGTTGTTCCTGAAAAGTAAGGAGATTAGTAAGACATGGGTACCCAAGCCATCGTGGTCCTGGGATTTCCTGAAGCATCAAAATAAGACACTTCCTTTAAACATAAGTCCCCTTTCGTCTCAAGGATTGGAGACATTGCTGCTTTGGATTTGGGTTTCCAAATCTGTTTCGGTTTAACAAACATGTTTGTTGCCTTCGGTTGAGCAACTTTAGCTGATTCAGGCTTGTTAGTTTTATAAAAACATTTTTTGTTCTTGAACAGCCTTGCGTTTGTTTTTAGCAGCGTTCCAATCCCCATCAGAAGGTTTAACCTTGGGTTTCACATTCTTCATTGCCTTAGGTGATGATACCTTCATCAGCTTAGAATGATTGTTATCCTTTGATGTAACCCTCTGATTTTGCATATAGTAGGGTACGTAGGGACGCCTTGTGCAGTTTCTAGTAATATGACCCGCAATGCCACAATTGTAGCAAGTTTGTCTTTTCATCGAAAAGACGTTTTGAGCAGCTTGATTCGCTCTAGCAGGTCCTGAAGGACAAACCGGTCCTTTTTGCGTTGGATGCGCCTGCACTTTACTTTCAGACGAAGACGAATTTGGGTGCTTATATTTGCTGTTTGCAGAACTCTTGTTGCTATGAGCATCATTCTTCGTCTTTTCTTCCTGATTGGATCTTTCATTCACCATGTCACGAGCCTTATGAGATCGTGATTGCACTTGATGAGCAGACTTCGTATAGCCCCGACTTTGATCTGCTCGTTTTGGCTCATTTCGCTTGTTGTGAACTGGCTCACAAACATCAGCACAAGAGTGAGTGTTGGCTTTTTGTTGCACTTTTGGACGATGAACACAATTTCTAGCAATGTGTCCAGGAATTCCACAGTTGAAACATGTTTGTCGCTTCAATGTATGGAGATTCGAAGAGCTAGCAGCAGTAACTGATCTGATTGGTTTAGATGAACGAACTTGCTTTAATTGCTTTGCATGTGTTCCATGTGCCTTTTCTGAGTTCTTATGTACCTGTTGATCAGAACTAGCACAAGTATGAGATTCGGACGGATGATGTTTTTCGTCTTTTACAATTTTATCATGATCATTTTGAACAAACGATTTAGTTTCTGTTTTAACTTTAATTTCAGAAACATTTGTCTGTGACCGTTCATTTATTTCAACTCCTTTTTTCTTCTTTTACAAAATCAGGTTCAGTTTTAATTTCAGAAGATGAAGTTTCATCAACACGTGTTTCGTCAACACATGTATCATGTGAATCTACTTGAGGTCTGCTTTCAGTCACGGTTTCTAATGATTCAACATTAGGGATGTCCACTGAGGCCGATTCAGAAGAAGAATCAGGACATTCTTGATTTTCTTGGGAAGAAGTTTCAGTGGTTTCACTGAATGTATCCTGAGGGACCTCACCTGTAACACTGTCATCAACTGAAACATTAGAAACATTACAATCATACGCATTAACTGAAACACAATCAACACCACACTTATTGTTCAAAGATTCAACACAAACATCATCAGTTTTGCCCCAAACATCAGGCTCACTTGACGAAACATAAGCAGAAAACGATTCAAACAAAGATCTACTAAAAGCAATATCAGATTCAGTTTGTTCAAAATAATTTTCAGAAATATTAGAATGACCAACTGGTTCACTCCCAAGAACATCACCACACTTTACTTCAGATACTCTATTTGCATATGAAGACGAAGCGTTAGGATCAATTGAGCCTTTAGAAACAAAATTTATTGGAGCAGACTTCTGTTTCTCAATTGGTCTGTCATTAAAAGATGGCTTAATGATTATCAATAATATTATAATTATTAAAAATAAAACCTAAAAAACTTAATAACCAAATCACACAGACGTCTTCTTCGTTTTACGTTGTCAAACCGAAACCCTAATTGATTTCATGCGCCACCACCGATGTTGAACGGAGATGAGGATGAGGCGGTCGACGACGATGAACCTCGGAGGTCGAGATGCAGGTTGATCGGAGAGAATGACCGGAGAAGATAACTGTGGTGATGAAGTCGATGAGGACGACGGTGATAGAAACCGGAGATGGTTGATGGTGAAGATACGGTCGCCGGAGATGACAATGAAGATGGAGAAACGCTGATGAAGATCGAAGACGAGGAATGATGATGATTGAAGAAGCAGGTGGATTATGTAAATGATGATCGGAACAATGAAGCAGGTTGGTCGAAAGTGGTGGAGGTGGTGACCGGATTTATAAATATGACAGTTGAACGTCGCCGGGAACGATGAACGGAGATGATGATATCAAAGTTGCAGGTTGAGTGACCGGAGACGGTGATTGTGTTTCGAAAACGTCGTGGACTGGGAACCGTTGTCGAAACAATGGTTGCGACTGGTATACGTGGTGACTCAAAACCGTGACTCGAAACAGTTTTTGCGACTCGAGACCTTGAAACCATGAAGAGTCGAGACCGTTTGAAAAATGTGAAGTCGAAACCGTGATTGCGACTCGAGAATAGAAAGAGATGACTCGAGATCTCGGTTGCGACTCGGAACCGAGGTTGCGACTCGAGACTATGAAATTTGATGAGTCGAGACCTTTAAAGCAGTGAGGTTGAGTCGAGACGGTGATGATGATGAGTCGAGACGGTGATGATGATGAGTCGAGACTGTGATGATGATGATGATGATGATGAGTCGAGACCGGCGATGATAATGAGTCGAGACAGCGATGAAGAAGAGTCGAGACCAGTAATGATAATGTTTGAAACACGAAACCGTCGACTAGATGAAATCCCACTTTTGAAATTGAATTTGAATGTGATTGACAGTTGTATCCCGTGATATTTGGAAACTTTTAAATCAAGATAATTTTCAAAATTAAAGGATTATGATTGACATTAACGTAGTTTCGGAAAAATAATAAAAAGATTTTATTTAATCCTTTAACAACCTTTTCAAAATCAAAGCACCAAAATATACCGATTTTTATAAAATTCCGATGAATACCACGAAGAACACGAAGAACACCAAACCAAAAATTACGAAAATCTTGAATCTTTGATATCACACCGAGCCTAGAAATAGGTTCTAATGGCTCTGATACCACTTGTAAGTCCCGTAAAACGGATCTTTCAATGATATCAAACAACCTATTGAGTGTGCGGAATCCAATCAATAGGTGATTCAAGAAATAAGATGAAAAACAAACCGAATACGAAGAACACACCAAATCACTTTTAACTCACACACGTTTCGATTACTTGAACAAGCAAAAACGTCTGGTATGAGTACACCACTACAAATCGCCTCCCTTCTCTGTGTTTCTCTAGAATTGTAACTAGGAGGTTCCAAAAGGTTCAAACCCTAAAACAAGTTAGAAACTTGTTTATATACACAGACAAGCCCATCTCCCACATGGGCTTCCCTTGGGCCTGCTTGGCCCACATGGCCTAAAGCTTGGCCCAAATGACCTATAAAGGTCCACAACCTAATATAAACTAACCCGGTAAGGCCCAGTTCGTAACCATAACCCGTTGTGTTAATTTGATGCGTCAGTCTCACACTTTAGGGCCTAACAGTAACTTACCATCGGTGAAAGTTGGTGAATCACCAAAGACAGCATTCAGTGGTGAGAGGACAAAAGAACCTCAGAAAAGCTCATCAAGTTATGATCTGGGTTATCATTCATTTTTGTCAAAAGCTAGTTCTGAAGAATCAGATGAGATACTGCGCAACATTGCTCTCAAGTTGAAAAATTCTTCTGCAATGAGCATCAATGCAGCTAAGCAGCAAATGAGCTTCCTTGCATCTGTTCTGGAATCGTATGAAGGTCTTGTAGCTAGGAAAATTGGAAACTCATAGTTAACCAAAGAAGACTACGACCAGATTGATCTGGAAGAGATGGAACTCATTGACATCCGCTGGTGTTTAGTGAGTTGCATCAGAAGAGCTCAGAGATACATGGAGATTACTGGGAAACAATCATTAGGCGGTGCATCAACAAAACTTGGATTTGATAAGTCCAAAGTGACCTGCTTCAAATGTAAGCAAAAAGGTCATTTCAAGAGAGAATGCAACAATTCTGCAGTTGGTGGAAATGAACATCCATTCAATGATGATTATTACCGAAAGGCAATCTACCACCGAAGCAAAGAAGAGCCAAAAATGATCGAAGATAAACCCAGATATAAGTCAAGAGCTTGTGCTGTAATCCATGATGATGAAGGTTATGATTGGAGCCAGATTCTTCCAGAAGAAGATCGTATTGAAAATCAAAGTACAGCTCATGGCAAAGCTATATCAAAGAACAAACATTATGTTTTTATAGCTGAAATCAAAGAGAAAATCAGAGAAGAGATTCTGAGTGAGAAAACATACAGAGAATGAAACCTTGCTTGGAACAGAATTGATATAATGCAAGAAGAATATGAAAGTGCAGTGATCAACAAGAGATGGGATAAGAAGCGAGAATGCTACGTCAACAGAAATGGTGAACCTGTTGTTCCCAAGAAAGACATAATCTTTGATGATGTTCTGTTAGTAATCCCTCGATCCGTCGAATACTATACTAATGTTGAAAAAGATAAAACATATGTGAAGAAATTTGAAAAAACTCCTTAGGGATGTTATGACTTCAAGTCTGAAGAAGAGGGATGAAGAGAGAATGAAGAAGAATGTTGATGAGATGGTGAATAATTTGAAGAAGGTCGCTGAGGAAGTCAAAGACGAAGCAGTTAAAGAGGAAGATGTGAAGGTAAAAAAAGTTGTTGTGAATGAAGAAGTTGTGAAAGAAGCAGTTACTGAAAAACTGCAGGTTGAAGAAGCTAAGAAGAAGGTTGAAAGTTCGATTGAAGTGAAGAATGAGAATTTGGATGCTGGTGATACTGAAGTTGGTATTGAAGAAAAACAAAAGAATGATGCTGATCAGACAGAGACTGCAGCATACACCGAAGTGCAATCACTGAGGTAATTTCTGATTCTGAAATCTTAAAAACTGTTGAACAGTGCAAGAAATGCATGGAAACGTGCAGTGCTTGTACTGAAAAAGACGAAAAATTCAGAACAAGAGATCTTGAATTTACCAAAATAGAAGAAGTTTTCAAAATTAAATACAAGGAAATGTTAAAAAACGAAAAAGTTTTGAAAGATAATGATGAAAAACTTTCAGAAAAATGTAAAAAGTTAGAAAAAGAAAATGAAGTTTTGAAAGAAAATGTTTTGAAAAAGACAGAAGAATGTGATAAAAAAGAAAATGTTTGTCAAGAAATGAAAAAGGAATATGATTCAATAAAATTGGCATATCACATTACAAAAGAGTCATATGAAAAGTGAAATGAAATTTGTTCAATCAAGATTATATTACTGTTCTGAAACAACTAATACGTTTAAGCGAAATTATGAAATAAAGCAACAAGTTGTTAATTCTTACATTGAGGATGTTGCTAAACTTAAGCGTCAGATTGCTGATTTAGAACAAGATAATAACAAGTTAAAAAGTTATCACGCGTCGTCATATGTGCTTGAAAGAATTTTCAACATAAAACCGGATGGAATAGATTCTGAGCAAAACAAGAAAGGTATTGGCTCAGAGTTTCATCAAGTTCCACCACCGGAAAAGTTTGCATTTTATGATGATGAAAAGGTCGAAAAAGCTTTCAACATGGTAGATCAATTGCCAGATAACATTGACGTAACCTATTCCAAATCTGATGATTCTAGTGATTCAGAGGTGGTAGGTAAGGTCGTTGAAAGTGTGTTGAAAGAAGAGTCAGGTGAAACAGGTAAATCTGAATCACAGGATGAAAATGAAGGTAATTTTCATGATGGATATCTGAAAAACTCAAAATCTGAGAAAAATTTGAATGATGATTCAAAAGGATTGGTTTATACCATGATTGGATCGGACATATTATTCTTAGATGTTGTATTCCCGATTCAGAATGTGATCTCAGAAAAGATTGACAAAATTTTCAAAATGGTTGAGATTGAGAAATCCAAAATTCCAAAGTTTGCTAGAAAAGGTCACAAAACTTTTTATAACAAACCTGGTTACAAGAAGAAAAACATGAAGGCTGGGTTGGGTTATAAGAAGAAACAAAGTCGAAATAAAAATGAAACACCAAGTTTTCAGGCAAAGATGAATTTTGTTCACGGAACAAGTTCAGAAGAAGAGAAAGAACTCCAATTTAGACGACAGTCTAATGAAGAGTTTTATGCTCAAAAGAAAAAGCAACAACCACATGTCAAAGATGTTTCAAAATGAACATGTTTCAAATGTGATCAAATAGGACATCTCGCACGCAAGTGTCCAAATCTGAAACCTGTTGATGTTGAGTTGAAAAAGAAGTCTGATGATGTTGAGAAACAAAAATCTGAGGATGTGAAACAAAGGTTGACCAGATTTGATTCAAAACAAACTTGGAGGTATAACACAAACAAGTTTGCTTCGAACCAAACCTGGAAATCAAACCCGAATAGGTTCGATTCAAGACAGATCTGGAATTCTCACACATCCAGATACAGAACAACTCAAAGTTGGAAAACAACTATTGATATGACAAAACCAAACGAGTTTTGGAAACCTAAAGTTGTTGTTCAAAATCAAAATGTTCATAAGGTATCACATTTTTACAAAAGAGGTACTCCAAAAGGTCAAACTTGGAGTGCTAAGAAACAAATTGTTCCGGTAAATGAATGAAAAATTGAAGTCAAAGTTGAAAAAGTCTTTGTTCAGAATGACAAAGATTTTCCGAAGTTGAATGAAGCATATTGTGTAGAAATGCCTAAGGTCAAACAGACCTGGGCTAAAATTTTCAAGTAATTGAGTAATCTGAATGTGCAGGTGCTTCCGAAGAAATTTGAATGTCAAGAACAGGAGTGTCGGAGCAGCCTGGCACTGGAAGAGGCTGCTGAATCCTGTGTTGGTTAAAACAGGGAGTTTGTTTGATTCTTGTACATAAATAAACAATATTTCAAATACCCTAAAAATTGAAAATTTTAAAAAACAAAAATATGTTTTTATTTTGTAAAAAAATTCAAAAATATTCAAAAATATTGTTACTTGAATATGCCGAAACCCTCACGGCGGAACAAACATGATTAATTTCACAAGATTGAAAAACGGTTTTCAAACTGTAAAATATCAATGTGTTGTAAATCATGGGGGTAATTGCTGCTTTATATGTTAGATTTTCTACAAAACAGAGCATGAGATGCAGAAAATGGATGGCGAGACAAAGCTATCAGTATCGGGTTGTCAACTTTTCTTTTAAATGATTTTGCATTTTAGGGGGAGTATTATTGTTAGAAAATCCAAAAACATTTGAAAATTTGAAAAAGCCAAAAACATGATAAATTCAAAATTGAGTTTTTGTGTAAAAAGAGGAAATGATAGTACACTAGTAGACAGTTACAGTATGCTAAAGAAATATAATGATTATATAGCGTTAAACGGTCTCACTGATGATATACCGATAGGTTTTTATACATTTAGTAAACTTTTTTGGGATATAAACATAAATTCAAACTTGCTTGTTTCGTGGGGAACACTACTTGAATATATAGGTAACCCCTGAAATCTTGTTTGAAGGACCCCTCTTTCTGAGATACTAGGTTTTTATGCTTAGTGATATCTGGGGTATTATCCCGAGACTTCTGATTTTGCGGAAGCAATGGCCTAGTCCCCGTATAATATTTTCTGCATGCTTGAAATATAGCAAACGCCCTCAGTACAAAAATGATGAAACATTGAAAAATGCTAATCATGTGTTGTTGAAGAAAAGATTCTCTAAAGGGAACACACCTAAAGTCAAAGCCGTCATCTCTTTGCTGAACGGAAGTTCTGACCTGAGCTCTCACGGCCCTCGCATCTTAACCCTTTACAGATATCATCTAGGTATACTCACCTGTAAGACTGAATATTGGGATCTGGATACGGGAGTATATTCAAGAGGTGGGACACATGAATAAGTTTAAGTTCTTAATACACCTAATTCGTATCCTGAATCAGTTGAAATTTGTGTGAAAATTTAAGTGGATCAGTATATCGACAATCTAAGTGAATTGTTTAATTCTTAATGTGTAGCTAAGCTCAACGGTACTTGTGACTTGTCATAAACTGATATGATCGTCTGACACGAACTCAAACAAAAATATTGCTTGTAAATATGTTTATAAATACTTCTTTACTGCTTTATGTTTCAGAAAAATTCAAAAATATTTTTGATTCTGCTTTATTTTCGATAACCGATGTCTGAAATGCTGAGTGTCAAAATCTAAGTGTGTTGATTGTGTTTCTGAAAATAAAACAAGTTCATTAATTTGAAATTTGAAGTTTTTAAATTCAAAAATTCAAAAACAGTTTGTGATATCTCCAAGGTCATTAGTTTGGACTTGGATGATTAACTGTGAGGGATTTGGATGCTTATATTGTTAAAATCTATAAAAAAAAGCCACTTTCTGATCTTGCTCGCTGAAATTGCTAAATCCATGAAATTTGTTAAAATGTGTTAGTTTAGATAGTTTGAAAGAGCCAGGTCATAATTCCTGGATAATTGAATGTTTGAAATGTTTGTACTTATAAATGTATGAGTATTGCAGATATTATACCAGACTACGATCCTGACAGCTGAGTCTAAGGGGGAGTCTGAAGACGAGCTCAAAGCAAGGGGGAGCTTGTAACAAGAAAGCAAGGTGTCGATCCCTAAAGCACGGAAGCTTGAAGAAAGGGGGAGCCTGGAAAAAGTGTTTCTTAAAGATGTTAATGTTAGATCCAGAGTCAGATCCTGGTACAACATTCAAAGATAGAAGCTGATCAATGAAGAAAGATTGTTGGATGCTTACAGTGTTAGACAATTTGGAAAGAGTGTGAAGATTGATCAAGACTGAAGATGTGTCATGATAAAGACTCTACACTGAAGACTTCGTCAACATCCAAGGGGGAGTTTGTTAGTGCACTATGTCTGTGGACTTCGTCTTGTATCGAGTCATGTAATAGGATAGGATAAACCAGTGCTCGGGATGCTAGAAAATAAGAATTGTGTATTTGTTGGTAATTTCGCTTGAAATAGCGAAAGGCTATTTCAAACGAAATCAACACACTATATATAGGTGAGCATGGTTTGTCATTTGTAACTTTTGGATCTGAGTAGCGAAGCTCTGACGAATTGTCTCCAGGTTGTAAATCAGTGTTATATCAATAATAGGGACATTTAAATTGAATCGAGCGTTCGTTTCATTGATTCCGCCTTTGATTCGGATCCAAAACTCTTCTGAACGACTCATTCAGGTCGCACAACGATCCTACATCTGCCCTTAACGTAGCCCAAAACAATTATGCCGAGGCTCAATCAATCGTGGATACGCTAGTCTCCGAATCTGAATGGATGCGCACTAGAGGAGTAGCTTTTGTGAGTCTCCTTTTTTAACTTAAGGTTTTATTATTGTTTTGTTCTCATCCGTTGCCCTTTTTTGTAGGTTGCTAACTCTATTCTGAACGCTTCTGAGATGGATACGGCTATTGCCGCGCTCATAGATGCTTCGCGTGCTGTTGGGCATCGCAGGGGTTATCTAGAATGCGCTCATCACATGGAAGAGGCCTTTGGTCAGGAGTTTGATACCAGTCATTGCTCGGTAACAGATCAGGCTGATGCTATGCTAACCCGCGCTGAAGAAGTCTATGACCATCTTTCGCTGCCTGTTATGGAGCTGGTCAGCGAAGCGTTAAAGCATGATGACTGGTGCGCGCGGCTAAAGTCTATCCTTTATCCTCCAGAAAATGTGGAGCTGACAGATGAGGATGAAGCAGCTGGGGAAGATGGTGATGATCATGGAGATGATGGTTATGGTTATGAGTAAATGATAGTGTTTGTAGGCTGGTGCCTTGCATTGCTGTTAGGAACTTTGGTTAAGTTAGCTCAAATAAATGTAAGTGTGGCTCATGTATGAGTGTTGCTGCCCGGTCTCGCGCTATGTTCGCGGAGGACCTCGGAGGCATAACTCGAGAGCTCGTAATTTACTGAAGTGTTTTCGTGCTAATCAAAAGTTTAACATGCATTTGTAACGTAGGAGTCATGATGATAAAAACAAGGCATAGTCAGTGCTTGCATTAGGTAATCTTGAAAACAGACGCGGGGCCAACATACATAATCGTAATAGAAAAATGGTGTATAGCCAAATTAGGTAGTTAAAAGGCGCGTGGCCAACATAAGTAGATAAAGGCGCATGGCCAACAGTAATCACATGTAACACTTGTGCAGTTGTTGCGCATTCCACGTGCGCGGGATGATGTGTCCATCCAGGGTGCGCAGCTTGTATGCCCCTTTTCCTAGTACCTCATGTATTAAGTATGGGTCTTCCCACTTAGGTGCTAGTTTCCCGGGGCGTTCAGCATTGGATGCTTCGTTATCTCTGAAAACGTATTCACCTGGAGTGTAGGTACAAATGCGCACTCTTGCATTGTAGTACCTTTCCAATTGCGTCTTATACTTGGCCTCTTTGATTCGTTCTATTTCGCGTCTATCCTCGAGCAGGTCCAAGTCTAGACGGCGCTCCACCTCGTTATCAATTTTGTTGACTGCTGATAAGCGCGGCGAGGGGAGGGGAGGCCTATCGCAGCTGGGATAACCGCCTCTGAGCCGTAGACCAGGCTAAAAGGGGTTTCGCCAGTGCTTGTTTTTGGCATGGTTCAATGAGCCCACAGGATGCTAGGGAGCTCATCTACCCAGCCTCTTCTCTTGGTGCCCAGGCGGGCCTTTATCCCTTCGACGATACTTTTGTTGAAACTTTCTACTTGACCGTTGCCCTGAGGGTGCACAACGGAAGAGAAAGTGTGCTCGATATTCAGATCTTTCATCCATTCTTGAAGGTCTTCAGAAGCAAAATTGGTGCCATTATCAGTTACGATCTTGAGTAGGAGACCAAATCTGCAAATGATGTGTTCCCATATGAATTTGCGCACCATCATTGCATAAGTTGAAGCGAGGGCTTTGGCCTCCATCCATTTAGTGAAATAATCAACGGCAACAATTATGAACTTCACTGTTCCAGGAGCTTCAGGGAAAGGTCCCACTAATCCCCCACTGCTGGAAAGGCTAGGCAGTGGACAGGGGATGAGATCATTCTTCAGGCGCAGGGTTTTTGGAGCATGCCTTTGACAGGAGTCGCATTTGCGCAACTCTTTTAGAGCTTCAACATGCATCCCTGGCTAATAATAACTAGCGTAAATTATCTTTGCTACGACCATGCGTAGGCCCGCATGAATGCCGCAGATGCCTTCATGAATCTCCCTAATCAGGTAATTTGCATCTTGAGGATCCACGCAACGTAGTAGTGGTCCTAAGAAGGATCTTCTATATAGGATGCCCCCGTTCATTTCATAGAACAACTCTTTGTTCTGAATCTTTCTTGCTTCCGCTTTGTTCTCGGGGAGAATTCCCTCTTTGAGATACTGGATGATGGGGGTCATCCATGAAGGTGGCCCTATCTCAATCACATTGACCTGGCGCAATAACACTGATGGGTTTTTTAGAACATCAATTCTTACATCCTTGGCCAGGTGTTGAAAAGCTGTTGAAGCGAGCTTGCTTAGCGCGTCAGCTGGCTTATTTTCTAATCTGTTAATATGAACAACCTTGTACGACTTGAACTTCTGGAGTAGTTCTTTCGCTTATTCCATGTACAAAGCCATGACTTCGCCCTTCGCATCATACAATCCTTTAATCTGACTCGCGATCAGAAGAGAATCTACATGCGCTTGTAGATTTTGAGCTCCCATTTTTATGGCCAGACACAAGCCTGCTAAGAACGCTTCATATTCCGACTCATTGATGGTATTTTTGAAATCCAACTTGATGGAGTAGGTAAACTCATTTGAGGCTCCGTCAGTGAACAACAGCCATAGCTCATCTGTTGTGTCTTTGATTGGAGTGTCTACTGCCTCGCACTCTTTGATCTTATTCTTGGGTACTTCTGTGATGAAATCTGCTAAAACTTGGCCCTTGATGGCTGGGCGCGGTCTGTACAGTGTGTTGTGGCCTCCAAGTTTGACTTCCCATTTTGCCAAGCTGCTCGAGGTTTCTGGTTTTTGCAAGATCGTGCCGATGTGGAAGTTAGTTAGTACTGTGATCACATGGCCTGTAAAGTATCGGCGCAGCCTTCTGGAGGCGTGTAGTAGCGCAAGCACTAATTTTTCCATGGTGGAATATCTTGTTTCTGGGTCCGTGAGTACTCTGCTAACATAATAGATCGGGCTTTGTATTCCGTATCTTTCCACCAGTAGTACCGAGCCAATTGCCTTGTCTGAGGAGGACAGATACAAAATGAGTGGTTCTTTTTCAAAAGGAGCTGTTAGTGTTGGGAGCTTGATTAAGCATTGTTTCATTTGCTGGAAGGCTGCTTCCGCTTCTGGCGTCCATTTGAATTCTTGTTTCTTGACACAGTTTCGCAGTGTACTAATGAACGGATATGACTTTGCTGCATGGTTTGACAAAAAACGATTAAGCACGGCTAACCGACCGGCTAATCTTTGCATTTCTTTAATCGTACTTGGAGAAGGCATTCATTCGATTGCTTGAACTTTTTTGGGTTTGACTTTGAAACCGCCGTTCGTGACCACGAAACCCAAAAACTTGCCTTCCTCCATGCCAAAAGAACATTTTGTTGGATTCAACTTCATGTTCACGCTTCTCAGAGAGTTGAACGTCTTCCCTATGTCCTTCAACATCTGGTCTTCCTCTGGACTTTTGATTACGAGATCATCAATGTATACTTCAATATGTTTCCCAATGTCATCACCAAATGTCTTGTCCATTAAACGGTGGTAGGTTGCGCCAACATTTTTGAGCCTAAAGGGCATTTTTGTGTAGCAGAAGATTCCGAAGTCAGTGCGGAATACTGTTCTATCTTCATCCTCCAAGTTCATCTAGACATGGTGATATCCCTTGTAACATTCTAGGAAACACTTCCATCAAAACGGCGTGAGGGAGTCTATCTTCTTATCGATTTCTGGTAAAGAGTAACAGTCCTTTCGGCACGCCTTATTGAGATCAGTGTAATCAACACACATGCGCCATCCACCCATAGACTTTTCAACCATCACAGGGTTTGCAACCCAGCTTTGATACCGCACCTCGCGCAATATGCCTGCTTTAAGTAGTTCACACACTTGTTCATTCATGGCTTTTGTCTTGTCTAATCCAAGGCTGCGCTTTCTCTGGACCTTTGGTTCAACAGATGGATATGTGTTTAAGTAATGCTCTGTTATGTTACGCGGGACGCCTGTCATATCTGACGGGGTCCAGGCGAAGATGTCCATGTTTCTGAATAGCAGTTGCTTGAGGTGCGTTCTAATCGTTGGTGAAATTGCGTGACCAATTGTTACCGTTTGTTCTGGGTACTTGTGGTTTAAGACCCACTTTTCTGGCTCTGTTGTTGAGACTTTAGCTGCTTTGACTGGTCGCGTATCTTCTGCTGACATTACTTCTTTCATTGAATAGATAATCGCTACCCCTGTTTCGGTTGGAAAACCGATTGCTGAGTGGGGTGTGGAAGTTATCATATTCATTTCACCTTGAGTTTCTCTGCCAATTAGTACATCGTGTCTTGACTTGACCGGCATTACCATGAAGTTAACGTTCGTGGTTCTTGAATGCTTCCCTTCAGACAGCGTGACGGGGAAGCTGATCTGTCCCAACGGGAATATTGTCTCGTTGCAAAATCCAGATAGAGGATAATCAACAGGTTCGAGGCGCGCTTTGTCCTCCAGATCAAATTGATTGAAGCACTGTTTGTAGATAATATCAGCTGTGCTTCCTGGGTCAATGAAGACATACTCTGTTTCATAGTGGTCGATAATGCCTGTAATGACGATGGGGCGCGTGGTCCTCCGCGCACCACCGGAAAAATGACATGTTGTTCCTGCCATGCTGGTTCGAAAGGGCGCTTGCCTTTGCTCTTTGCGCTAAGTCTTGTTCCATTAACCATATGAGTTTCCAGGCGCCTGACTTTCTCTTGGTTTCCGTCGTCGTTCCTTTGAATCTGGCGCATTTCTTTGTGCACGTTTTTAACCAGATGGCTTAGCTTTCCGCTCTTCAGAGCCTTCTCGATTTCTTTCCTAAGGCTGATACAATCATCTGTCAAATGACCCGTATCTTTATGAAAATCTCAATAAAGATTGGGGTCCTGCCCTTTCTTGTTGGTCATAGGCTTTGGTGCCTTGAAATCGTGGTTCTCCGTCATGAGTACCTCTTTGGGTGTTTTAATGAGCGGAGTCCAGTGCTTTTCACGATTCTTGTTCTTTATGGCCTTTCAGTAGCCGATTCTGCCAATTGTTTCTCGCGCGTCTTCTTTGAACGCGGTCTTTCCTCATAATCGCTGGCTTCTCCTGATTTCCATTCATGATTTTTGTTCTTGTTGCGCTTGCCATAGTTGCGCGAGCTTCTTTTGGGAAAAACGATCTTCGGTGTAGTAGTTTTTGGTTCCAGCTAATGATTCTTCAGTCTGCGCTACTATCTTAGCGGCTTCCATGAGTTTGTCCCATTCCTTGGGTATACCGTCTTTTCCTGTGATAGTCCTGGTGAGACTATCACATCGAATGGCTTTCTTGAAGTGAGTGTGCATTAGTTGTTCGCTTACACTACCGATCTCCAAACACTCCTTATTGAAGCGAGTGATGAAATCTTCTAATCCTTCGTTCTCTTTGCGACAGATGTCTGTTACTTCAGACGTATCACGCTGATAACGTCCTTGCTGGCTGAAATGGTTTATAAATTGAGTTCTGAAGTCGACCCATGACGTGATTTTTCCAGGCGGAAGCCTGTCGAACCAGGCGCGAGCAGCCCCTGTGAAAGCCTGGATAAACAGATGGCACCACATTGGCATGTTTCATCCTCCCATAACACCAACGCTTGTAAATACTCGAACATGATAGTCAGGGTCAGTTAGACCATTGAACTTTCCCACTGTTGGAGGCAACTTTTCTTTTGACAGCGGGGCTAGAGCAATCTTTGGAATGAACTTCAAGTGTTCGGCAACTTCAGCTGGCCTATAGGCGAGGCTGAAATCCCGTTCTGCTTCTTCGTTGTATGCGATGCGCTTCCTTGGCTTGTAAGACTCATGATTTTTCTACAGACGGTTGAAGACTGACGAACCTTCGTCATCTTGCCAAGTAGGATCATTCGGGTCTGTGTCATCCCATTCATTGTTCATGTTGTGCGGCCCTAGCCGGCTATGAACTGGACGTTTGTGTTGAACATAGGATGGGTGATCACAGTAAGTTCCTGTTTCTCCGTACGTGTCGCGATTGTTGTACACGCTCATCCTTCTTTGTGGGGGAGGTCTGTTAACTTGCCCTTGAATATTTTGCTGAAGGGGGATCTGGCGCGCCCCCTGAGTTGGACCTGAAGGTGTAACCAAGGATGGTTCTGCTTGCAAAATCGCTTGTTGTGCGCTCAAAGACTAATACGGTACGTGTCGCGCGTGTTGTACACGCTCATCCTTCTTTGTGGGGGAGGTCTGTTAACTTGCCCTTGAATATTTTGCTGAGGGGGGATCTGGTGCGCCCCCTGAGTTGGACCCGAAGATGTAACCAAGGATGGTCCTGCTTGCAAAATCGCTTGTTGTGCGCTCAAAGACTGATACGCAGCATTTATAGTGGCAATTTGCTTTGCGTACCAAGGGGCTAAGGTTTCGCCCTCTGGTAGCCCTAATAGCGCTGAAATGTTCGGATTTGGGGCTGGGTTTGACGGACCAGCAACATTACTTCCTGGGGTGCCCGTTTGAGTGATGCGAGTGACACTCGCACGGGGTCCCCCGGTGTTAGTCCCTTCTTCCACGGCGATCTCGTCAATGGGATGGAGTTGGACATCCGAGTTGTCCTCCTCCGGTCCTGTTTGAGAGATAGTTCCAAAATCAAAATCAGGGATTATCCCTTGACCATCAATGATCAAGGGGACAAAAACTCAGAAAATTCAGAAAAAAGAAGATGAAGTGATTGTAAAAATCGGTGGGCGCCAAAGAAGAAACACGTAACTAATTTAGGGTTAATTAGGGGGTTTATGTTTCAAACATGAGGGTTAATCTTCTTTAAATTTCCTGAGCTCCGATGTGTTCCAATCTTCATGTAAAACAGCAACACCGTTAGCTCATTAAGAGGGGAATATGGGGGTTTCCCTCTTAACCAGACTCCGGCGTGAGAATAAGTAACTGCTTTGAGGAAATAAGTGAGTGTTCAGAGTGAGAGAAGAGAGAATGGACCCTTTTACCTTTGCATGAAGGTCTCTATTTATAGCCGGAGAAGTGTAAGAGGAGATGGGCTGATGGGCCTTGGGCCGGAAGGCGACAAATGGGGAATATCCTCCTTGTCTCACTGGTATCGACCGTTAGTGTCTTCTAGAAGGTCCCCGGTGCTGGCGCACCATGATTGGAGCCACGTGTCTCAGTTGTCGGCCTTGTTGTCCCTCTGCCATCAGCAGGTAAGTAGAGATCATGGGGCAGGTGTCGCCGCCCCCTAATTGGTGCCACGTATGCGTCCTTGTGTACTCTCTGTCTCCTGCACATCAGACGATCGTGGAGCACGATAGAGCACAGCCTTGAGGATGCTGATTGGCTTATTCTTCTGCCACTTGTACCTTTTGTACTCTCTGAAGTGGTCTTGAGCCCTAACTCCTGCGCGTCCCTTGCTGAGCACGTAACTCGCCCGCGCAAGATTGTAGGGGCTGGAGGCTCTTATTCAGAACACTAAAGTGTGGAAACTGGTGTTATCTCTTGTTTGGATCTCGAACGAAGTCAGGCTTTGCTCGGGCAACCCGCGCGGGTCTGGGGATTGATCAGTTTTCCGAGTGAGCATTATGGTCTAGCGTGCGACCTAAAATGGCCTGGACGGTTTTTTGGGACCATACCCCTTTGTGGTATATTCTGCAATTTTAGTGAGATTCTAGTTCTTTTATTTGTTCATTCATTTTCTATTCTCGTTTAGATTGTTAATTCGTCTATAATCTGATTTTGATTATTTTGTTTTGCTAGTTTGTCATTTTTAGTCGATTATTAAATACTCTGTGTTATTTCTACATTGTGATTTGATTTTGTTCATTTATTTCAGGAGTAAACTGCCAAAATGTTTCCGGAGGTTTGGTCACTTTTTTCATTTTAGTCCAAAACTCAGAACTTTTGAATCTCAGTCCCTGTGGTTTCAATTTTCTTGTCATTTTCATCTAAAAGTAAAATCTGGTCAATTTTTTTCTGTTAACATTCAACTTTTTCAGTTAAATCTGGTCAGATTTTTTTTTAAATTGTTATAATAAAATGTTAAAAAGGTATTTTGCCCTTCATTAAAAGAGAGGCAAAAGACAAAAAGTTGGATATTAACTGAAAAAATCTGACCAGATTTTGATTTTTGATAAAAATGGCAACAAAATTGAAACCACAGTGACCAAGATTCAAAAGGTTCGAGTTTTGGACTAAAGTGACAAAAATGACCAAAACTCAGGGACTATTTTAGCACTTTACTCTTTGTTTAAGTGAAGTTTTATCTTATTTTTGGCTTTGGATCGAAACAGTCATTACTATTTTCGTAATCTTTTAACTTTCCAATGGAAAGTATATGATTCCACCACATGTTAGAAGAAATGTTAAATTCCTAATGGAATTTGATGGAATATTTTCCATTTTTATTTCCATTAGAGACGAACCAAACATAAGGTATGGGGTATGGGGACTGTCCCTCAACCCGTCGAGCTCCGGCGACGCCGGCAAACCATCCCCCCCCCCCCCCTCCGTCCCGTCCTCAGCGTCGAGTTCTTGCCGGTGGCGACAATCCGTTTTTGGTGGGCCCCCTTCATTTTTGACTGTTAAAAATAAAATAAAATAAAAATTAACTTCGGAATCGGATTGAGTTGTGGGTTGAATCGGAGTTGCAGCTTTATGTTGTTGAAAGAACAAAGGAGAGAAAGATGGTGGCGGCTGGTTATGATGAATTACTAGGGTTTGTTTAGTTTTATTAGGAGTTATTATAAAAAAAAAGGTAAAACCACATGTCTCGGGAATACACAAAGACAAGATAAATTTGAAATATTAAAATCTAGTTTAGGATTTGTTTCAAGTCCGATGAAATCTTAAAATCTAGTTTAGTTCTTTCATATACAACTTTAACATAAAGTATTTTTTATTAAGTTTATGTTTTTTTTAGGTTTATGTAATGTGTTTTTAATATTAATGAAAATATTTTGTTAGTTTATTTGTTAAATGTTAAAAAAGTAGAAGATTAAAAAAAAAACATAAAAGTGGTGGGGTAGGATCATCTAGGACCATCCTCCATACCCTCTAGTTTTGTGGGATGAACCATCCTTGGGGGGACTATGACGTGACGCCTACGTGGCGAATCATCCTCTCTTAGAGGACCATCACCTTACCCTCTAGCCTAATATTTGAAAGAGAGTTTTCTAACTTCAATTCCTTTGAATTGCACGAACCAATTGGAATCTTAGTTCGCAAGTTTTCATTAAAACTAATAGAGTAAATTGCCATTTTAGTCTCTGAGTTTTGTCCAAATTTGCCACTTTGATCCAAATAGTTTTTTTTTTTGCCTCTGGGTCCCCGACTTTTACATTTTGTTGCCATTTTGATCATTTTGTCTAACTCCATCCAAAAACCCAGTTTGTAACAGGGGTATTTCCTTAAAAAATGTTTTCAGTTGCCATTTTGATCCAATTCCAAAAAATCAAAAAAATTCCAAAAAATCAAAAAAATTTCAAAAAAATCTAAAAATCAAAAAAATTTCTAAAAATCAAAAAAATTTCTAAAAAATCATAAAAATTCTAAAAAAATCCAAAAATCATTAAATGTTTCGGCACGAACCGTTTCGACCCGTACCGTATCGAACCGAACCGTTTCGACGCGAACCGTTTCGACGCGAACCGTTTCGAGCCGAACCGTTTCGACACGAACCGTTTCGACCCGTACCGTTTCGAGCCGAACCGTTTCGACACGAACCGTTTCGACCCGTACCGTTTCGAGCCGAACCGTTTCGACGCGAAGCGTTTCGATCCGTACCGTTTCGAACCGTACCGTTTCGACGCGAACCGTTTCGAACCGAACCGTTTTGACCCGTACCGTATCGAACCGTTTCGACGCGAACCGTTTCGAACCCGTACCGTATCGAACCGTACCGTTTCGACCCGTACCGTTTCGACCCGTACCGTTTCGACCCGTACCGTATCGAACCGAACCGTTTCGACCCGTACCGTATCGAACCGAACCGTTTCGACGCGAACCGTTTCGAACCGAACCGTTTCGACCCGTACCGTTTCGAACCGTACCGTTTCGAACCCGAACCGTTTCGAGACGAACCGTTTCGACCCGTACCGTTTCGACCCGAACCGTTTCGACCCGAACCGTTTCGAACCCGTACCGTTTCGAGCCGTACCGTTTCGAGCCGAACCGTTTCGACCCGTACCGTTTCGACCCGAACCGTTTCGACCCGAACCGTTTCGACCCGAACCGTTTCGAACCCGTACCGTTTCGAGCCGAACCGTTTCGACCCGTACCGTTTCGACCCGTACCGTTTTGAACCGTACCGTTTCGACGCGAACCGTTTCGACCCGTACCGTTTCGACCCGTACCGTTTCGAGCCGTACCGTTTCGAGCCGAACCGTTTCGACCCGTACCGTTTCGACCCGAACCGTTTCGACCCGAACCGTTTCGAACCCGTACCGTTTCGAGCCGAACCGTTTCGACCCGTACCGTTTCGACCCGTACCGTTTTGAACCGTACCGTTTCGACGCGAACCGTTTCGACCCGTACCGTTTCGACCCGTACCGTTTCGAACCCGAACCGTACCGTTTCGACCCGAACCGTTTCGACCCGTACCGTTTCGAGCCGGTACCGTTTCGAGCCGTACCGTTTCGACCCGAACCGTTTCGAACGCGTACCGTTTCGAGCCGAACCGTTTCGACCCGTACCGTTTCGACCCGTACCGTTTCGAACCGTACCGTTTCGACGCGAACCGTTTCGAACCGAACCGTTTCGACCCGTACCGTATCGAACCGTTTTGGATTCAATGGGGTCGAAACGGTTCGTGCCGAAACATTTAATTATTTTTGGATTTTTTATGATTTTTTAGAATTTTTTTGATTTTTAGATTTTTTTGAATTTTTTAGAATTTTTAGAATTTTTTAGATTTTTAGATTTTTTTGAATTTTTTGGAATTTTTTTGATTTTTTGGAATTGGATCAAAATGGCAACTGAAAACATTAGTGATTAAGTACAAACTGGGTTTTTGGATGAAGTTAGACAAAATGATCAAAATGGCAACAAAATGTAAAAGTTAGGAACCAGAGGCACAAAAAAAACTATTTGGATCAAAGTGGCAAATTTGGACAAAACTCAGGGACTAAAATGACAATTTACTCAAACTAATAACTATTTTGGTCTTATTCTTGTAAAAAATGTGTTCTGCCTAAAACCATCCTACGTATATATTCTAAATTTATCTTGATAAATATTTTTGTATATAAATATTCAAAATTTAAGATGTTAACATTTGAAAATAATTTGATATTTCTTGTATTGAAATACTTTCAAGTGGAAAAATATATTATGGAAAAGAATATTTTAAATAAATTCAATAATATAAAGCCTAAAATTTGCTTAGATTGAGGCTGATAATATTATCGTACTTACTTTCATACCCAACTCATATTACTTGGAATATAATTATATATTCTTACAACTCACACTAACCAATTATTACATACACACATATAATTCATCGTATATTATTTGTCATAAAAATGTTAAAATATGTCTAAGAATACCTAAATATATTGTAATATACGTAATTACGTCGATTTATTATTCTATTATATAACATCTAAAGATAAGCCTCAAAGGAAGAAAAACTAGCTGGTATATGACTACTGATAGAAACTATTTTTGAGCCATATCAATTTTTTATACAGTAGAAACTCTATAAAATAATACACTTGGGATCATCAAAATTTATTAATTAAAAGAGTTATTAATTAATCGATAAATTAATAATTATTAATTTATATATTAATTAATATTTTATTAATTTATAGTAGAATACTTAGTTTACAAACACCTTTCAAGCTTCCACTTAATTATTGTATACAATGCATGTATATCAAATGAACGGCCCAATTTGAAAGAAACCTTCAATCTCCCACCTTATTATGCTTCTTGTGTTCAATGTATCACTTTATGGACATTAAAAATATTTTCTATATAAATACAAGATCAAAATAGGTTAACACAAACAAATCATACACACAACATGGCTTCCCATCTTAAAGATGTGAAAAAAACAACAATGACAGACGAGATTCGTAGAGCATTATGCAAGCACAACAAGGATAATCCAAGTCTCACTCAAAAGCAATTGCAAGAATGGGTTCATAGTAACTATGGTTTGCAGGTGAGTCAAGCGACAATATCGAATACAGTTAAGCGGTCTTTAGAGTATCTCTCACTTGCTCCCGAAAGAGGCGATGTTAAGCGACACAAACCGGCAAAAGTTGTTGACTGATGAAGAAATTATTGAAAGCGTTATTGGAATTAATAAAGATGATATCGATGAAGAAGATGATGAAAGTTCTACAATGGAGCCCCCTTCGCGAAACGAAGCTATTAAAGCGGCAATCACATTGAACAATTTCTTGTTGAGCTATGAGAAAACAACACCAGAAGTTCTTACCATGCTAAGGAAAATTAGAGACGAGATTCAAGGGGAAATTGATTTCAACAAAAGACAAAAGACAATTGAGTCATTTTTCAAGAAACCTTCATAAATCATTCATGTAATATGCTATATATAAGGAATTATTAATTTATATTTTATATGGGGTCTAAAGAAATTATCAAAAATGTATTATCTTATAATTTTAGCGAATTATTAATTTAGCACCCTATCCCCGAGTCGGGACCGACAAAAAATATTATCTTAGAGAGTTTATTAAATAATCGAGTATTAATTTATCGAGTTTCTACTGTATATTAAAACTACCTGGTATGGGCGTCATATCATGCCACCTAACCAAAAATTGAACAATAACGCCCTCCCCATACCTGAGACACTATTGATGGTTTGTGAATACAATCGCGAGCAAACACACAACTTAGTATAAACTTAAAAGAAATTCATTTTTTTAATATAAACTTATATATAAATATACACGAATCTCACACTCAACACAACTCTCTCAAACACACTCAATCATCTTAAACCAATTTTAGAAAAAATTCTACAAGTTCCGAGACGTCAAATGATTCTCCAACCCACTCGGATACGCTTGACGATTTGCTCATAGCGGTGGCGCAAAAGGCGGTTCATGTTTTTAAAAAGGTGGGAGTTGAATCGTCACAACCAACACGTTCTAAACAACTGCATCTTGAACGAGACCAGATTGGCGCTCATAACCGTTTGGTTAGTGATTATTTTGTGGAAAATCCGTTATACAATGAAGATCAATTTCTCCGCCGCTTTCGTATGAGCCGCCGTCTTTTCTTGTGGATTAGTAGCGATTTAAAGCGTGAATATACTTTTTTTCAAACAAAGAGCGGATGCACGGGATAAAGTCGGATTCTCTCCGTTGCAAAAAAGTGTGGTCGCCATTCGACAACTAGCGTTCGGAATGACGAGCGAAGCGTTATTTTTAATATTTCTAAGACTTACCATTTGTCATTATTACTATTTTTATTAATAGCATTTTTACTATTATATTTTTAGGTGTTATTCATTGTTATGAAACTTTATTTGTAAGTATTGAAGAAAAACACAATCAACTGGATCTATGAAGAGAACACAGTCCTGAAGATCACGAACTAGAAAAAGAAGATCAGATGGGACAACCGGAATACATAGCATCTACTTCAAAGAATCACAAGTTGATCAAGAGCTGAATTGGATTATCAGAAAAGGTCATTTCTGATGGATCTGATGATATTTCTGATGAAATATCATCAGTATCTGACGATTCTGATCATCAAGGATTTTCTGATGATTTGTTCATCAGAATTTCTGATGATGTGGTTTATCAGAATTTCTGATGAAATAACCCACTTGTCTGAAATTGGCTTAGTCCTGCCACACTTACCGAAGCAAGTTGACATTTAATGATATCATGATGAAAAAGGCAACTTGAACATTGGAATCAATGAATATGTCAATTGGCTACTTTTTGCAGGAATTATTGTATGAATAAACTATTGTTTATTCATACACCAAGCCGTCTATAAATAGTAGGCTAAACCAAGAGAAGCAAAGTGAGTTTGAAGCTTAGCATTCACACATACATCTAAACTCCATTGCTCTCTCCCCCACATAATTCAAGATTCGTTTGTATTAGATAATAATCTTACAATCACCTTGTAAACCATTTTGTTTCAAAGTGATATAAACTTGATAATTCTGTAGGTCTTGTTTCTTGAAAGTCTGATTTCCATTTCCGCACATCTTTTTCACATCTACTGAAATCAATTGCCATATTACGTGAAAAGAAGTTGCTTTGAGCCTGAACTGGGCCTAACAATTGGTATCAGAGCAGATTGAATAAACTATTTTCAAACGATCAATCGCTCATCTTCTTTTCTCTAAATATGGCCAGCTTTCAATCCTGGAATAATGCTTTTAACATTGGTTCTATGTCTAAACCTCCGACTCTTGTCAGAGAGGAATACTCCCAGTGGAAAATCAGGATGGTCAATTTCCTTAATGGTCATGATCGAGCTCTGTTTCAATCCATTGAAAGGGGTCCACATACACCAATGACTGATATACCTGCTATTCCAGCAACTGACCAATCACCAGCAATCCCTGTCTCCCGCGCTCCCAAAAGTGAAATAAACTGGAGTGCGGAAGACAAGGACCTGGTGGCTGGGGATGAAAGGGCAAAGTCACTTTTAATTATGGCCATCCCCAATGACATATTTTCCCAAGTTGATGCATGTGCATCAGCTAAGGAAATATAGGATCAGTTGGAAAATCTTTGTGAAGGAGGAGAAAGGATGAGAAGAAACAAGAGAACAAATAATGTCTCATCTTATGAAAGGTTTAAAAGTTTACCAAATGAAAGGTTAAATGATACATATCAAAGATTTACAAAACTTTTAAACGAGCTAAAGAAATTTGGTATAACAAAATCAAACGATGAAAGAAACATAAAATTTCTTGATGCCCTTCCTAGAGAATGGAGAAGTCTAACCATGACTTTATCATCAACCTTAGAACTAGGAAACATGAGTCTTCATGACTTATACAGCATCTTGATCCCCAGAGAGGAAGAAATATTTGAAGAAACCATTCAAAGAGGGGGATCATTAGCTCTAATCTCAAACTCACAAAGATCAACAACAACAAATGATCCACAACCATCAAACAGTCAAAATCTTGAAACTTCTGATGCATCATCAGACTTTTCAGCTTTTGCTGAAGCAAAAGCACTGCTCACCAAAACATTTGAGCAGAGGTTGAGGGGAAGTAACCAGAGATACCAGAGGAGTGACAAAGGAAGGATGGATGGAAGATCTAAAGAAGAGTTTAGATCTAAGGATAAAGGGAAGGCTGAAGTTGTGTGTTACAAGTGCAAGCAAAGAGGTCATTATGCATCAAAATGCAAGACCAAAAAGCTGAAGGATGTTGCCTATTATGAGAAAAAGCTTGAAGAAGCAAAGAAGCAGCAACAAGTAAGCTTAATTGCTGGAACAGATACATGGTTATCTGATGATTCTTCTGATGATGAAGAAGAAGAATTGGCAAATTTTTGCCTCATGGCACTCTCTGAAGGACTACCAGAAACTTCAGAACAAAAGGTAAATTTAGACAATCTTGATCTTGAACACAAACTAAACAAGCTCATGTCAGATTTTCTAAATCTGCAAGAAAAACATCAATCAGATATTAGAAAATCTGATGAGTTGCAAAGGACTTTGAATAAAATCATTTTTGAAAACCAACATCTTATAGAGGACAGTTTAGATCAAAGAACAAAAATTGAGTTTTATGAAAATGAAAGAAAAGATCTTTACAAGAAAATCAATGACAAAGAAATCAACGTAAGAGGTTTTCAACAGGCTAAAGAATTCATAAATTTTATTGAGTCCACACCAAAGAACAAAGGAGAGGGTTTAGGCTATACAAGTACTACAAGATCAAATAGAAATAAACCCACTATCTTTGTAAAAGCAACTCATCAGATTTCTGATAATTTTGTATCAGAATCTGAATCTGAATCTTGCAAATCAATCTGTTCTGAATATTCTTTTGACAAACCAAACTTCAAAACAAACAAGAGTGAATGCAGTCAAGAATCTGTAAAAACTCCAGAAGCAGTTCACTCATCTTTTCAAAATTATCCAATCATTCCATCACAAGAGGAACTATCAAAAAATTCTGATAACTCTTGTATGTGTGTTGACATACTGAAGCTTGTCCAACACCATCTTCAAAAGAAAAATGTAAAATCTGTTAATGGCTCAGCATATAACAGAGTTTCTGATGCAAAACCAAGAAAAATAAAAATAAAATGTTTCAAATTTCATCAGAAACAGTACCCAAGCATGCCTGGGTACCAAAAACCCTCTAATCATTTCATTTCAGGACCATCATGTGCAGCAGATCTGGTACTACGACTCAGGAAGCTCCAAGCACATGACTGGGGACAGGAGCTTACTCAGCAACTTTGTTTCAAAGCTGGGTAGAATGGTAAATTTTGGAAATGGAGTAAAAGGGAGGATCATGGGATATGGTTGCATAAAATATGGATGTTTGACCATAGAGAAAGTAGCCTATGTTGAAGGCTTAAAGTATAATTTGCTGAGTTGTGGTCAATTCTGTGACAAAGGTTTTCAGGTAACCTTTTTACCAGAAAAATGCTTGTTAATAGGTATAGATGATAACAAAATTTATTTAAGTGGGAAAAGGATAAGAAAATCAATCTACTATTTTGACTTCAAAGAAGAAAGTGAACATCCAAAACTATGTTTATTTTCAAAACATAACAAAGGTAGTAGTTGGTTATGGCACAAAAGGCTTGCTCACTTAAATTTCAAAAACCTAAGCATATTAGCAAGCAAAGGTCTGGTAAAAGGATTACCTTTGATATCCTCAAAGAAGGATAAAATTTGTGAAGCATGTGAAATGGGAAAATCCAAAAGAAGCTCACACAAATCAATTTCTGAGTCTTCTATTTCACAAAATTTGGAACTTTTACACATGGATTTGTGTGGACCCATATGTACAGAAAGTTTTTCTGGAAAGAAATACATACTAGTAATAGTGGATGACTTCTCCAGGTACACATGGGTAGAATTTTTGAGAAAGAAGAGTGAAACTCCTGATCTGATCATTAATTTTATTAAGAAAATTGAAAATCTGTTAAAACTAACAGTGAGAAGGATCAGATCAGACAATGGAACAGAATTTAAAAATGCAAAAATTGAGAATTTCTTAGTAAGTAAAGGCATTTCTCATGATTTTTCTGCTCCAAGAACACCCCAACAGAATGGTGTGGTTGAAAGAAGGAATAGGACCTTGGTAGAAGCTGCCAGAACCATGCTTGCTTATGCTAAATTGCCCACTCACTTTTGGGCAGAAGCTATAGCAAATGCATGTTTTACACAAAACAGATCCATAATCAACAAAAGGCACAACAAAACACCTTACAACATTATAAATGGAAGGATACCAAGTATAAAATTTTTGCATACATTTGGTTGTAGATGTTTTGTTTTTAATGATTTTGAAAGCCTTGAAAAATTTGACAGAAAAGCAGAAAAAGGCATTTTTCTTGGTTACTCTTTGTCCTCAAAAGCATACAGAGTTTTTATTCTCAACACCAGGACCATCAGAGAAAGTTTGTATGTCTCATTCGATGACTCATCAGAAACAGAGGTTTCTGATGAGTACATAAAAGAAATAAACTTTTCTGACAAACAAGAAAATTATGAACATCTCTTTGAAATATTAAATGAAGATTTCCTAGAACATGATAATGCATACAAAAATAAATCAAAAGATTATTCATGTTCTAACCCTGCAGATCAAGTATGTAGTACATCAGAAATCCAGATTTCTGATACTTTTCAGACAAATGTAGCACCAGATCAGGGGGAAACTTCAAATCCATCAGAACCAACAACATTTCACAATAAGTTAAGATGGATCAAAGGACATGTTCATTCTGACATCATAGGTAATCCTGCAGATGGTGTCAGAACAAGATCTGCCACTGCACATGAGTGTGCATTCTCTGGGTTCTTAAGCAAGATAGAACCCAAATCTGTCAAGGAAGCTCTAAATGACCCAGACTGGATTCAAGCCATGCAAGAAGAGCTTGATCAATTTGAAAGGAGCAAGGTATGGGATCTGGTACCCAAGACAAATGACAAATCTGTCATAGGCTCAAAATGGGTGTTCAGAAACAAATCTGATGAGAACGGCATAATCACCAGGAACAAAGCAAGGTTAGTGGTCAAGGGTTACTGTCAACAAGAAGGTATTGATTATGACGAAACCTTTGCACCAGTAGCTAGATTAGAAGCTGTAAGAATTTTTCTTGCTTATGCTGCATCTAGGGATTTAAAAGTTTATCAAATGGATGTAAAATCAACTTTTCTGAATGGTAAAATTGAGGAAGAAGTTTATGTGCATCAACTAGAAGGCTTTGTTGATCCAAAATTTCAAAATCATGTTTATAGATTAAACAAAGCCTTGTATGGGTTGAAGCAAGCTCCTAGAGCCTGGTATGAAACTTTATCAAACTTCTTACTCAATTTTGGGTTTACCAAAGGAACTATTGACACCACTCTTTTTCTCAAAACACACAAAGGTCACACTTTGCTGGTCCAGATATATGTTGATGACATTATATTTGGATCAACGAATGAAAAATTTTGTGACAAATTTCAAAAATTGATGACCAGCCACTTTGAAATGAGTATGATGGGTGAGTTAACCTTTTTCTTAGGGTTACAGGTAAAACAAAGAATTGATGGAATATTTTTGAGTCAATCAAAATATGTGAAAACAATTCTACAAAAATACTCACTTGAAAACTGCTCTGTTTCAAAAACTCCCATGGCAACAGGGAACAAGTTAGATTCTGATAAAAATGGTATAAGTGTTGATATTAAAACCTATAGAGGGATGATAGGATCACTGCTTTATTTAACTGCAAGCAGACCAGATATCATGTTTGCAACATGTTTTCTGGCCAGATATCAATGTGATCCTAAAGAATCCCATCTGAAAGCTGTAAAAAGGGTTTTTAAATATCTCAAAGGCACATCAGAAATTGGTCTCTGGTATCCTAAGGATACAAATCTTGAATTAATTGCATACACAGATGCAGATTATGCAGGGTGCAAAATTGACAGGAAAAGCACATCTGGTGCCTGTCAACTTTTGGGAGAAAAGTTGGTATGTTGGGCGAGCAAGAAACAAAACTGTGTTGCCACATCAACAGCAGAATCAGAATATGTAGCAGCAGCAAGTTGTTGTTCACAAGTGCTGTGGATGCAAACTCAACTGAAAGATTATGGAGTAACTCTGACAAGAATTCCAATTCTATGTGACTCAAAGAGTGCCATTGCAATAACTGAAAATCCTGTTCATCACTCAAGAACCAAACACATAGATGTCAGATACCACTTCATAAAAGATCATGTGGAGAAAGGTAACATTGAAATGTATTTTGTTCCAACTGAAAATCAAATTGCTGATATCTTTACAAAACCTCTTGATGAAAAGAGACACAATTTTTTAATCAGCAAACTAGGCATGGTTAATCTAAATGATGAAGATTTCTCAGAAAACTCAAAAACACAAATTGAATACCAACTTGTTGAAAATCAAAATTATGATATTCATAGAACAAATCAACTAGTTTCTGATAAAACAATCCATCAATCTGATGGAACACAAGAAAATCTGATGAACTATCAATAAATGATAGTTTATCAGATATTCTGAAGAAATATCAGGATATCTGGTAAAAGCACCAGAAGTTCTGATATAAAATCAGAAATTATGATTGAAACATCCGGATAATCTGTAAAAATACATCCTCATGCACATTCCACATATTGTAATTACTTGTTTTCGTGTATTTTTTTTGTTTTGTTTTGTTTTGTTTTTTAATTTTAAAAAAAAAACAAAAAGGGGGAAAAGTAACATTCATACTGATGGAGTTCCATACAGCTGTAATAATCAACCGTCTCATTTTCTTTTCAGTTTATTGAATTTCATTTTTTTTGCATGCAACGTCATTTCTTCATAAGGAACTTAAATGTGACACGTAGGCACTAGAATCATTAGGAGCTATGAAAATAGATGCCTAGTCATTAAATGCTTACTCACACATGGGGCTTAATTGACTGTCAAAATCACTGTTACAATCACTGTTACATTCACTAGGACATATATCTTCTTAATTGAAGAGAAAAAGGTTGGCTGTTAACATCACTTTCACCTATAAATATTAACAACCTGAAAAGAACATTTGTAACAAAAATCAGCTCTTCAAAAGCCTTTCAACAGTTTTTTTTCCTTATAAAAAATGGGTCGCCCAAAATTGATGAAAGCCACTCAATTCCCTCTTCCGTTTCACAGACTTCACAATCTTAGATTAAGATCCAACTTGGAAGGACCTGCATGGGAGGACTGCAGGTTTGTGTACAATATGATCATGCGAAGTCCTCTAGGCTTTGCTGTGTCATCACATGTCACCATATATCCAGAACTTCTCCAAGAGTTCTGGTGGAACTCTCAAATCATTTTTGGTGGTACTTCCATGTGGATTGAAAGTGAGGTCATGGGAGTAAAAATTACTCTAAAAGAAGAAACAATCAGAAATGTCCTCAAACTGGGTGATGATCATGAAATCCAACTTCTGGAAAAAGCAAATGTGCAACAAACCTTGATTGAAATGGGCTATCATAAACTCAACTCGTCAAGGGCCATTAGCAAGTCTGGTTTTATACCACCTTTCCAGTTTTTGGTAACACAGCTAAGTGTCTGCTTTTCCAAGAAAATTGGACACTTCAATGAGCTGTCGAATAGGATGATGGAAGTGGTGCATGCTGTGATACAAGAAAAACCTTTCAACTATGCTAAGTTTCTAATGAGAGACCTAGAAGCAAACATCCACGACCGTCAACCCTTTCTGATTTACCCTCGATTTGTTACCAAGGTGATCACTAGTCAGCTGGACTTTGGAGGAGTGAGAAGCTGCTATTCAAGAGCTGAGCTGGTACTTCAAGAAAACATTAGTGAAGCCACCTTGACGCCATCAACGAATCACACCGAACGAGTAACCAGTCTTTGGTTATATGTGAAGTGCATGTTCAATGTGTTAGAGGAGGAGGAGTAGTTTTCTTTGTTTTATGTTTTGTTTTCGTTTAACATGTTTGTTTTATGTTTTCTTTCAACAGGTTTGTTTTAAAATTTTTTTGTATTTGGTAAAGAGATCTAGGGGGAACTAACACAACTTGACTGATAAAATCAAAGAAAATCTGGTGGATTACACGTGAATACTGACAGAAGTTAGTAGAACTCAAAATCTGATGATCAATCAGAAAAATTGATCATTCACTAGAAAATTGTGAAAATTCTGATAACAAATCAGAAAATCATATTTTGTTTTGAAAAACCAGAAAGTTTAACATATCATCAGAAAAACAATTCTTTTAATCAGATTTAATTGAATTTATGAAAATCCAAATTTTTAAGAAAAAGTTTCTTTCTAAATTTTTTTTTCTGAGTACTGGAACAAACTATATAAAAAAAACAATATACCTCTGGTATATCAGAACAAAAGTGTGGAGTTCAGAATTGCAAGACTACAATGTAAGTAAAATCTCAGAACTCTACTTATTCCCTCTCATCTCAAAAAAAAAAAATTTGATGATATATATATATATATATATCATTATGAGAAATATCTGGGGAGACACACAAAGGGTTTCGATTGGACCTTTTAAAAAGGGGTCCCACATAGAGAAAAGGTGCAAGTTGGAAACTAGTGTTTATCTACAAAATCTTTGAACTCTCTAAGTATCTTTAAAAGGATATACATTAAATTAGAGATAAATCAAAGGTTTTTCAAAAACGGTTGTTTCCTTAAAGGATTAAAACATCTGAAAGGTGTCATTAATCACCCTGAACTCAAACAACCCACGACAAACACTCAAAAATCTCTGTCGATACACCCTATAAATACCTCATTCAAAAACAGAGTCTTTCATCTTCAACCTTCAAATTCAAAACCCTAAAACCCTTTTCCAAAAACAAAACCCAAATTCTCAATGGCTGCTGTCAACATCAACATACCTCAAATTAAACACTCAGTTCCTTTCATCAATGAACATGAATTTCTTCCATTAAAGAGCAACAATGAAGCAATGAATGATAACATCGAAGAATATGATATGAAGTGTCAAATTCTCATTGAATTTCTAACAAGATGCCCGTTAGCTCAAGCTCTTACAAAGACCAGAGAGGTACCACAAGAACTCATACAACAAGTTGTAAAAACTCTCAAAATCTCAAGTCAAACTGAGCTAACAGCACATGTATGGGGAAATATCTTCATTAAAATTTCACTAGAAAAGATAAGGGAATGTTTGGAGCTACCCTTACATCAGAACTTTGAAAAGTCACCAGAAAGAGAAGATATGTTTTCACAACTTGATGCTGTAATGGGATACAAAACAAAGATTTCAACAATCAATAAATTCAAGAGAAACAAGCTACCTGCCTTCTGGCAAGTCTTAATGGAAATTCTGAATAAGTGTCTATCGTCAAAGATTGGAGGTACAGATCAGATAAATATGAACATTCTAACAATCATGTTCAGTCTAATTAATGGATTGAACATTGATTATGGAGCAGACATATTTATTCTGATCAGGAGATCAATTCTGACCAAAGATGGTAGAATAGATTCACATCTACCCTTTCCAAGATTTCTATCTATCATAATTTTTGATGCTTTTCTGAAAAGAAACATGGCAATACCAGCATCAAAAAATATGTGGAAGACAGAAATTATGAAACCTTGGAATGCTGCAGGGTCTTGGAAGTCAGATTATGATGTACCTGCTCTAACAGAAAAAATGATGAGTATGATACCAGAAGTATCACCATACAGAGCAGAATACCTGAAAATGTTGAACAAAAAGTCAGAAAGAAAAGGAGTTTTTGAACAAATGTCCCCTATGGAGCATGATGCACAGGAGTCAAGCACACCAAGAATGGAACAGCAGGATGAATCTGATCCTCATCTAGCTGATAAAGATATAAATATGAATCCTGTGGCTGAAGGACATCATGCTGAAGACTCACACATTGGAGAAACAGGTGCACAACAGTCTAAAATAAACATATTTTATGATTCTGAGAATGATTCTGATGAATCAATTCAAGGAAAACATGAAATTTTACTTAGAGATACTATTTCTTCAAAACAAGATGTGAGTAAAACAAAAGACTCATTTTCTGAATCAGATTCTGAGGAGGAAAATGTAGTAACAACAGGTGGAGATCAGCCTGCTGATCAAGGAAACCTGGATGAGAAAACAAAAAGTTTCTCAACAACTCATGGAGAACCTGAAAAGGTTCAAGGATATGAGGAAATCCAGAACTTGAATTTGTTTCAATTTTCTGGTGAGGATATAGGGAATTTGGATTCGTCCAATCCTTTTAACCTTAAACCAACAGAGAATGTGTTTTCTGCTGGTGTTAGAAGAGAAACATCTGTTGTTTTTCCAATTTCCCAAGAACATCAATCTATGTCACCTAAACAATTTCAAAAAGAACCTGAAGATAAAGCTGCTACTGTGAAAACAACAACAAAAGAAAAACTTGATCTAATACTAGAAGAAATCAGAAATCAAAAGTCAGAGATCAAGTTTTTGTCAGAAACTGTCAAAGCTGTGTAGAAGCAAACTGAAGACAATACTGCAACTCTCAACAAATTGCAAAAATCATCAGAAAACAAAGAAAGCTCATCGGAAATTGAGAAAGCTATCAAGGAACTGAATGATATCAAGAAAAAGATGGCTGAGGGTGCAACTGCAGGAGAAAGCTCAAGTTCAGGGAAGCTTCTTGAAGAAATACAGTTCCTCAGAGCCAACAACAGCAGCATGACTGAGGCTTTTGAGAAACTATTGATGGAATTAGCTGCACAAAGAAATCAAGAAAATCAAGAGTTCCAGAAAATGAAGAAACAAGAGGAATCAAATACTCAAGCTCTTACTAATGTTCATCTGTTAGTTAAGAGATTGCAGTATAATGTTGCCAGACTAGCAAATATTGATCTTCATGAACTGAAAGCCCCAATTCCACAAGAAAGACAAGCAAGAAGATCAGAAACTTCTCAACAACAACCAGAAATTGTTCAACAAGATCAAACCAAACCAACGGAAACCTCAACAGCTAAAAAACAGAAGCAACCCATGGGTCCACCTCAAGATAAACAGAAGATACTCATGGCTCCTCCACCAAATGTCTCAAAGCCAGACACATCAAGGGTACAACCGAAAGATCATGTTCCAGTACAACCAGTTTCTACAACCATCACAGGAGAAACAGAGTTTAGCATAATAATGGATACAAAAGAAAAGAGAAGAATGGAACATGAAGTGACTTCCTCAAAAAGGCTAAGAAAAGAAATGATAGAAGATTCAGAAGGGAACATCAGAGAAATGGAAGTGCTAAAAGGAGATTTACACACTATTATGTACCCTGAAGAACATCTAAAGAATTACTATTGGAAAGGTCCAGAAGACAACCTAAAGAAACAACTCTCTCCAATGAGCAAAGGTATTGTTGAAAACAGAAACAATGGAGGTTGGGTAATTTTACACAAGCACATGACCAATCCAATAGTATCAATTGAAAGAATTGATACAATGACCACTGGAGGAGGCATCCTAGGCAATGAAGCACAAAACAAGTATACCTTGATCAGAAAAGACAACAGTCAACAAAAGGTTACTGATGCAAATCTGGCTGATGATATTCACCCATTGGGAATAGTCAAAATGAAGAATATCATTGATGAAATGAAAGGTAATTCAGTTATAATCAGAAGAGCCCTTGAAAGTCTCAAAAGTGCAGGAGCAAAGTTATACAAAAGGGCTGCACTGGCAGACTTTGATCTATGTATCAATTTTGAGTACAACAACAAAGTGCTAATACCACCTTCGAACACTTCAATTTCAGCTGAAATTGCTTCTAAACTATTAAGAACTGGAGCAATCTTTGATCAACCAGAAATGTGTGTAGTCTTCAAAGATGCTAATAAAGAGAAAGCTCTGTTCAGAATCAGTGATATATGCAGGTATTCAAATCAAACTCTGAAATATATAAAAAACTGCATGAATGAAAAACAAGAGCAGCTAAAAAAGAAGGGAAAGAACAATGAAAAGCTGAGAAAAACAATTGAAGAGTGCATTGAAAATTGGATGGAAGCAAGAGGATGGTATAAAGAAATGTACAAAGAAACTCAAAAGGCAATTGACTACAAGAAAAGGCTGAAACCTGGAGACAAATACAAAAGTGGAGTGAAGATCAACTAACGATTTAATAAGATTAAATTTCCTGTTTATGAACAATATTTTATCAATGTCTGATTTATAGTTGGTTTAACTATGTTCAATGTTTCTGAACTTAGTTGTTTTTGAATTTCTCTTTCAAAGAAAGTTGTTTATGTTTGATATAGAGGTAGTTCATTTTCTTACAATACTTAGGGGGAAACTGTTAGGAAACTTTATTTGTAAGTATTGAAGAAAAACACAATCAACTGGATCTATGAAGAGATCACAGTCCTGAAGATCACGAACTAGAAAAAGAAGATCAGATGGGACAACCGGAATACATAGCATCTACTTCAAAGAATCACAAGTTGATCAAGAGCTGAATTGGATTATCAAAAAAGGTCATTTCTGATGGATCTGATGATATTTCTGATGAAATATCATCAGTATCTGACGATTCTGATCATCAAGGATTTTCTGATGATTTGTTCATCAGAATTTCTGATGAAGTGGTTTATCAGAATTTCTGATGAAATAACCCACTTGTCTGAAATTGGCTCTGTCCTGCCACACTTACCGAAGCAAGTTGACATTTAATGATATCATGATGAAATTGGCTACTTTTTGCAGGAATTATTGTATGAATAAACTATTGTATATTCATACACCAAGCCGTCTATAAATAGAAGGCTAAACCAAGAGAAGCAAAGTGAGTTTGAAGCTTAGCATTCACACATACATCTAAACTCCATTGCTCTCTCCCCCACATAATTCAAGATTCGTTTGTATTAGATAATAATCTTACAATCACCTTGTAAACCATTTTGTTTCAAAGTGATATAAACTTGATAATTCTGTAGGTCTTGTTTCTAGAAAGTCTGATTTCCATTTCCGCACATCTTTTTCACATCTACTGAAATCACTTGCCATATTACGTGAAAAGAAGTTGTTTTGAGCCTGAACTGGGCCTAACATTCATCTATATGACGACGAGGTCTGAGGAGTCTGACCTCCAGCGACATTATGCTTTTATACACGACATATCAAGGAATGCACGGTTTTCCTGAGATGTTGGGTAGCCTTGATTCCACGCATTGGGATTGGACGGCATGTCCAAATGCTTGGAAAGGCCAATACACTCGAGGTGATCACGATGGTCTAACCCTACTCTTACAAGCAGTTGCATCTCAAAATCTATGGATTTGGCATGCGTACTTTCGCATGGTCGGTTCAAATAATGATCTTCAAGTTTTTTATTCATCGATTCTTTTCAATGATGTCATAGACAGGGTTGAACGAGCCGTTGGGGTGTTAAAGAAGCGATGGACTATCATTCTCTAACCACCTCCTATAACAGAAAAAAAGAATGTGAAATGTAATATATGCTTGCAATATATTATATAGTATGCGTTTGAAGGACTTGGATGAGGTATCTATCCCGAATATGATGGAACCGTGTAGCCGGAGAACCCAATCCTAACCTATGCCAGAAAATATAGAAATCCGCAGTAAGATGCGAAGGATAGACGCACATTTGGATCTTATCTCGGATTTGGTCGAACATCTTTAGTTGGATTGCATGCAAAATAAAAACAACGACAACGGCAACGAGTATGCTCTTTATTATTTGGGTTATGTAATTTTCTTCTTTTTTCTTTTTTAACTCAATTTTTACTTGATCCTCCGAACTTTTCGCTTATTAGTGGAGAGTATGTAGTTTTCGTATAGAAATTTTTGGGTATATACGTTTTCAACCCCCCGGTTTTATAGAATTTTTTAGGTCCGATGACTTCCCCCTCAGTCGGAATCTAAAACTTCGCCATTGATAACAGATGAAAAACAATAAACTAAAAATAGAACATTCATGCTGTAAATAAGAAGATAAATTCTCCGTGTGGTATATCTAATAAACATAAGTGTATAGCTTTATTTTATTTTTATATAACTTTGTGATCAACATGTACCATTTCTATACATTTTATTCCACCAACAAATGCATTAATGGTAGGAGAAGCATGATAAGTGGGGATGCAAACAAAAGGAATACCTTTTCCCAAACACCAACGTAAGCCAACCACCTGACTCGATCGAAAACAAGATTCTTTTAGGGTTGGTAGTAACTAACCAATGACAGCAAGACTTGTGGACCTAAGACACCCACGAACTCACGTTATTCCCTGATATCTTCCTCTCCAACCAATGGAGACCTTGATAAATTCACACACACACAACACCTCCAAAGACGCACACAATAATCCTAAAGGATAGACTAGACTAACTTGTCTTAAAAAATGTTTTCCCGGATAAAATTCTATTAGTACACAACACTAAAGTTACCAAACTCTTGAATGTTTGTGACAGTGGGAAAGAGAGATGGGGCATTGCGCATCGACAATGACAGCGTCGCCAACAGCAAACCAGATTCGTAAAAAGGAATGGATTCATGATCATGGAGACCGCGGTATACTTAGAAGGAGTGGTAACCGATGTTTGGCCGTGGTTCGAGAAAAGCGTTCACGGATTTATATTGTCCGTAAATGTGTTGTCATGCTCATTTTCTGGCACAAGTATGGTAAGATATGATCTTTCTTTTTATGGGTTCTTATTTTGTGAAACGGGTTTTGTTTTTTAAAGACAACCAGAAATGATGTAAATTTGTAATCTGTATATATGGACAAATAAATGAAATGACTTTTTGGTTGTTTTGTATATTTTGTGGTGGATATTTAGTTTTTTACTACGGGGATGACAAGATTGCTACCGTTTTTCTGGATTCTTTGATGTACGGAAACCTGTTCTTAAAAGGCAACATCTTGAAGTTTATGTGTTGAAATGACGTAAAAGATTCTTTCATAAATCCTGCTGTTAAATGCTGTGTAGACTCTAGCACATGTTGAGATTTAGTGAGTTTGACTCATATTTCATAAAGAGTTTATTATAATGCTTAACGAGCAAGTTTGAACAAGTTTCCTTGAAGAGTAAATTAAGCGTTGCAAATCAGTAGATGGGCTTTTGCCTGTATCAATGGCCATGGGAGTGAAGCTAGGATTTGGGTGTAAATACAACCCAACACATGAGAGGAAATACCATACAAAAATAATTAGGTTTTAGTTTGTTATATAAACCTGTTAAATAAAACCAACTAGTACCCATGGCATTATAGCCTAGTGGTATCTTGGTGGTGGGATAAGACTTATGACCATTAGGTCATGGGTTCAATTCCCACAAAGGGGGGTTTCCCAGATTTATTGGGTTTCCTCCTGAATTGGTGTATAGGCATTATTGCCTAGTGGAGATGGATATGATCGGGTGGTTCTGCTGGTGGCACGATGATACTCCAGTGGTCCGTCAGTGATCCTAATTTGCCGCTCAAAAAAAATAAAAAATAAATAAATAAATAAAAAAATAAAACCAACTAGTTTAAATTGTAATAAAAAATAGACAAAAATGTTTATATAGTTCATGTGGTTTGCCCAGTTTTCACCTTTAGTCCCTAACTTTATAAAATTACAACTATAGTCCTCAACTTTGCAAGTTCGTTCCCGGATAATACATAGCGTGGATGAGGGTTAGTTTTCTCAGTTAAGTTGGTGTGAAATGACTATAATGTCCTTACTATTAAGAAATTAACAAATAAAACATTAAAAGATTAAAAAATACATGTGGGCCCCATCTATCCACCCAACCCCCACCCCACCTTTTCTCCCCTTTTCATCTCCTACAACTCATCACCACAATGAGATGATCCAAAACTATAAATTAAGGGAGTGGTATAACACTATAACCTATAGATATCTTCCATTCCATTGTGTTTTCCGACAGCTAGAAACTAGAAATCTTGGAAACACTGGACATGGCTGGCCACTGCTTATTTTATTTTTGAAGATTCATGTGAACCTAAAGCCAATAGATAAACAAAATGAAAGCTCAAACTCCTTATTTAGACAAATGCAAGTACGCAATATTCACATTTTATGGAAATTCAAACTCAGAATTCTTGTTTTGCTTTATCCAGACTTGAGTTCAGTTTTCAGGAAACAAACATACTCGTGTTGTATCATTTCTCTGCCGTTCACAGGATCAAAGGCGCACCTATAGAAACTGATTATTTCACAGATTATTGATGGGTCTGCAAGTTTGAGGACTAATGGCGGGGTGGAGGTGTTATGGTGGTTGTGGTTTGGAATTTTGTGGTGTGGAAGTATTATGGTGGTGGTGATGAGTTGCAGGAGATGAGAAGGGGAGAAAAGGTGGGGTGGATAGGTGGGGCCTACATGTATTTTTTAATCTTTTAATGTTTTATTTGTTAATTTCTTAATAGTAAGGGCATTATAGTTATTTTACACCAACTTAACTGAGAAAACTAACTCTCATCCGCGTCAGGGACTATCCGGGAACGAAATTGCAAAAGTTGGGGACTATAGCTGTAATTTTAGAAAGTTAAGGACTAAAGGTGAAAAATGGGCAAACCACATGGAGTAGTCAGGGACTATCTGGGCATTTTTCTCTAAAAAATATTTTTATAGGCATAACGCACTAATCTATTTAAGACCCATTTAACACATATTAGAACTCTTTTACAGTTTGTCAATCAATTTAGTTTGTTTAAATAAAAATGGTGTACGTAGGTCCTATTCGACTACTTAACACAACTTTAAGTGTGTACAAGTTATGTTGATTTATTTAACACGGATAAATAGATGTATTGCGTGTTTGTTTTAACCAACAATTCAACTCACCACTTTGACACAGTTACTGATGGTAATAGAACACAAGTTTATAAAGAACAGAATAATAAATCAATAACTTTTATGATATATTGATAACTTAGAATGTATTGCATATACATCGATTGTTGATCAACATTGCTTATATAGGGAAATACTCTAACGTAACTAAACATGAGACTCGGGCGGGCTAGCTAAATTAGAACCTTATTTGAAGCAAACAGATAAAGACTCATTATTCTTCACGAGTTCTTAACTAAATCAGCTCACATGACCATCACGTGCATGGTCTGTTTTGCACGGGGTGTCCCCCCTCCCCCCCTTAACTCGAACTTTTGCACACCTATCTAATAACAAAGATGCAAACACTTTTCTTTTGCCAAAGCCTTTGTCAAAAGATATTCAAGTTGTTCATTTGTACTATAAAACTCCAAGTTGACTTGTTCTTGGGACACGAGTTCCCTTATAAAATGATATTTCACCTCATTGTGCTTTGATCTTCTATGCATAATGGGATTTTTGGACAAATTGATAGTAGATTTGCTATCACATAAAATAGTTGGTGCTTGAGCTTGCTTCATACCTAGATCTTTAAGCAACCTTCTCTACCAAGTACCAAATAGCTTGACAGGTAGCTCTCGTAGCTCAAATATATATTCAGCTTCCATGCCAGACAAAGCAACCACACTTTGCTTTTTTGAACACCATGTAATTGCATAATTTCCAAGGGTAAACACGTTTGCATTAGTCTTTCGATCACTATGCTTCCTGCCAAATCACTATCATAATAACCAGTAAGCTAATCACTATCATAATAACCAATAAGCTGAACTTTAACATCCTTTGCACCAATTCAAATGTTGTAGTTCCTACAATGCATCATAGAACCTTTTTGGCAGCACCAACATGAATTCTTATGGAGTTTGTGTAAACTTGAATAATACACCAACTTAATAGGCCAAATTTGGTCTTGTATGAGTAAGATAGATTAGGCATCCCACTAGAGTTCAATAATCAATTTCATTTGCTTTTGCTTCACCATCTTCACTTTGAAACTTCTCATAAGGACTCGTAATAGCTTCTGTTTTGCACCTTTCATTCCAAACTTACTCAGCAAGTTTAGCAAGTTTAGAGCATACCTTTTCTGATTAACAAACACACCTAGACATGTTTGTTTGATTTCCAGGCCAAGAAAGTACTACAACAACCCCATATTGGTCATCTCAAACTCTTCATTCATCACTTGCTTAAATATTGTCACAAGATTAGTGCAAGAACTAGCACTTATAGTATCATCTACAAATAAATAAATAAACGTATACATATTACTTGAAGTAGTGATGTGTGCAAATAGTCACAAAAGTTAACGAGACCCATAAGCTTTGTTTTAAAAGTAAAATACCAAATAATACTAAACAAAACACGTTAACACACAACTATACCTATCATTATATAGCATAGCAATAGTAAGATACAAGATATTGATCCATGGACACAACGGCTTCTGATACTAAATCCAATATTAATATTAAATCGACGAAAAAGAGATTTTTGAACTAAAAGTTAAAATAAACTGTCACACCCCCAAATTCCACACGCGGAGTATCACCGCTTGGAGGCGTGACTGACCAGGATCAAGCCACCAATCATATTGAACAAGCATGTAAGTAAACATAATTCAACAAACGAATATGAAAGGTGTTCAAAAACCAAAGCATAGTTAAGTGTTTAGCGAAAGCATAATTTGTAAAACCCATAGCACGTATTAAATATGAAATAAAGTAATGTTTAAAGCATGGCACAACTCGCCATGTCCCACAACGACCGTTCCTCCCTGTGCAAGCTCCATGGGTACCTAATGACCTGCAAGGCATGTAGCAACGAATCAACAACAAAGTTGAGCGAGTTCACAGTTGGTTGTTGGTTTTAGTTGTTCCAAAAATAGTTCCTTTAACTGGCATCCCTGCCGTGGGGGTTACCCCATATTTGAAAATGTAATTTGTTTAACCCATTAATTCTGGCAATCCAGCCGTGGGGGCTACCCCATGATAGTTATCTGGCATTTCGGCCGTGGGGGATACCCCATGTATTACAAGACCACGCGTATCGACTGCTACGAAAATGTAAGAGGTGCCCTAAGTCAATGTCTATCAGCATTGACCCTTTTGCCCATAGTCCATTAGTACACGCCCGTCCGACTGGCACGGTGTGAGGTTTGTTAAACCTAATAGCGCTAGTAACTAATGACCCGCTCGCCCTAGGCCTCGGCGATTAAGTCGATAATTGAGGGACTTCCTTTGATAGAGGTGATGGTCTTAAGATCGTGTGCGTAGGCTTTACGTACGTGCCCTTCAATCCGAGGACAGTAGTAAGTATAACTGTACGTAGGTTTTACGTACGTGCCCTTCAACCGAGGACAGTAATAGTTTGTTTAATAGTATAGTTGTATGAGTAGTTATTCAATCCCATTCCCAACCCCTGGGAATCCCATGCCTTGGCTAGTGTGAACTCACCTTGGTTTGCTCACCAGATACACGAAAAAGTCAAGTCTAGCAGCTAGTGGTCAACCACGTCCTAACATGGTTACCATACAAGTCAGGTTTTGATTTCAAGTAGTGCACATAAGTATCACGTAAGATAGCATGTAAGAACACACACGGGTCATGGCAAACACACATCATCACGTTTAACAGTCATAACGTATTCAACTTGTACGATTTAAAAGATTGGGGTCGCACAAGTTCAGCAACCTTGTGCGATCACCCATTGAAGCCCAATAGTACCCGGCCCATTAACCGAAATGCCCAACACACCTATACACACGGCCCAAATTAATAAACAGATAAACAACTTGTGCGATCCAATACATCATGTACGATTACAATATATCTTGTGCGACTCACTAACATAACCCACTAAATACCCCGGCCCAACATGTGAATAAGCCCAATGCTTGTGCGACCCAAAACAGTTTGTTTTAATCTTGTGCGATCCAGCCAAGCTTGTACGACTGGACAATCTTGTGCGATCAGAAAGCTTATGTGATAAGATTTGATCTTGTGCGATTTGTTTTATTCTCCGCCAATCATGCCAATCGGTTATATTGTTTCCTTTTATGAGATTTATCGACCAATTCAAATAGTTTCCATCCAACCAATTAATCGATCAAATAACTAAATCATCAATTAATATGAACCCAAATATCATAACAACTCATCATCATCATTTCAGTGAAGGAAACCATCAAATCGAATCTTTTTATCAATTATGGCCGACCACTATTAGTCACCTCAAGAGGTTATTGGACCAAACTATGATATGCAACATTTACTAATTTCTTAACTTGATAATTGAACTAAAACAAATATCACATGGCCGATTACATGCATACTAGTCGACAAACTCAATTAATCGACACACCACAATTTGTTTTCCATTCATAAAGTCTTTCACATGATGATATGACATCAAGTCTTGAATGCCATAGAATGATTGGACCCTTTTTTTAAAATGTAAGAACACATGTGCTGATGCACATATAATTAATGGAATTGACTTTTAAACAATCGTTGTATACTGACCACCACATGATTTCTAGAAAACCATACACATCGATTCAATCATATGTCCACAATTATCACCCACTAACAAATAATATTCATGGTGTCAACAATTAGTCAATGATATCAATCCAAAAATCATAAATATAACCGATTACTAACCTATTCTACATCAAACAAATCAAGATCAAACACTTAGCCATATTATCATTCGATCAAGCTATAACAGTAATCAAAGTCAAACAATAATAATCGTATACTAACCGAATGCAAGGTAGGAATCACAAGGACTTCGAGAGGATCCGGATAACCGTCGGCTTAGGGAGAGAGAGGAGAGCACTAGGGTTTTGTGTGTGTGGGTATTTAGCAAACGAATGAGGAACAACTCCCTCATGGTGTGTGTTGTACGTATAAGAGAAGTGGGCCAACCCTTACTTGGGCTGCCCTTGATCCGAATACAAGTTGTGGCCCGAATGGGTTTGTGCGATCGAGTAAGTGTTGTGCGTTTGGGCCGTTTATATACATACATACATTACACAAAGCACATATCAACATAACATTCATATAATCATTCACTTTCATAGAATCACATATCGTACACATACGTTACTTCAAAGTACAAAGATAGGTTCGGAAATACGAGTTGTCACATTATCCCCAAGTTGAAAGAAATTTCGTCCCGAAATTTGGTACGTACTCACTGAGGAAGCTAGTTAAGTTGCATGGTTTTCCTGGTTTTCCTGGGGTGTCACATCCTTCCCCCGTTGATCTGGAATTTCGTCCCGAAATTCCGTAGCTTCAGCCTCAGTAGTGGTTGTATTGTTTGCAAATAGTTGGGGATATTTTTGTTTCATTTGATCTTCGCGTTCCCAAGTAAACTCTGGGCCGCGACGGGAGTTCCAACGAACTCGAACGAGAGGTATTCTAGTGTGCTTGAGGACCTTAACATCCCGGTCCGTGATTTCAACTGGTTCCTCGACGAATCGTAACTGCTCGTCGATAGTGAGCTCCTTCAAAGGAACTATGTGGGTCTCATCTGACAGGCACTTCTTCAGATTTGACACATGGAAGACGTTGTGAACTGCACTGAGTTCTGCTGGTAAGTTTAGCTTGTAGGCCACCTTGCCTATTTTCTCGATGACTTCAAAAGGTCCAACGTATCGTGGGTTAAGTTTGCCTCATTTACCAAAACGAACCACACCCTTCCAGGGTGAAACTTTGAGTAGCACCCGCTCCCCAACCTGGAGCTCGAGGGGTTTCCTGCCTTGATCGGCGTAGATTTTCTGATGGTCACGAGCTGCCGCCATTCGTTGTCGTATTTGAGTAATGCGTTCTGTTGTGTCTACCACAAGTTCTGGACCAGTAATCTGACTATCCCCCACCTCTGCCCAACAAAGAGGTGACCGGCATTTACGCCCGTACAATGCCTCGAACGGAGTAGCTTTAATGCTGGTGTGGTAGCTATTATTGTACGAAAATTCCACAAGTGGTAGATGCTTTTCCCAGCCGTTGCCAAAGTCAATCACACATGCCCTAAGCATGTCTTCGAGGGTCTGGATGGTACGTTCAGATTGCCCATCCGTTTGTGGGTGATAAGCTGTGCTCATATCTAATCGTGAGCCAAAGGACTTATGCATTGCTTGCCACAATTCTGATGTAAAACGTGCATCTCGATCCGAGATAATAGAGGTGGGTACTCCGTGCCTCGAGACAACTTCCTTAAGATATATGTCTGCTAGGGTGGAAAACTTATCCGTTTCCTTGATAGCCAAGAAGTGAGCAGACTTTGTGAGTCGATCCACGATCACCCAAATAGTATCGTTACCACGTTGAGATCTAGGCAGGCCAGTAACAAAATCCATGGAAATCTGTTCCCATTTCCATTGTGGTATCTCTGGTTGTTGAAGGGGGGCCTGAAGGTTTCTGGTATTCCGCCTTTACTCTCGCACAAGTCAAGCACTTGCTAACGTAAGTTGCTATGTGGGCTTTCATGCTAGGCCACCAATACGTAGTTTTGATATCGTGGTACATCTTATCCGAACCAGGATGTACCGAGTAGCGAGACTTGTGTGCCTCATCCATCACAAGCTCTCGTAGGTTGCCATATAGTGGGACCCAAATGCGTCCTGTGACGTAGTATGCACCGTCTTCCTTCTGTTCTAAGCATTGCCTTGAGCCACGTAGGGCTTCAGCCCTGACGTTTTCTGGTTTCAATGCTTCTACCTGGGCATCTCGTATTTGAGAAGGGAGACTAGACTGTATAGTGAGTTGTAAAGCTCGTACGCGCTTGGGCGCAGTGTCCTTTCGACTGAGGGTGTCAGCCACAACATTGGCTTTGCCTGGGTGGTACCTGATTGAGCATTCGTAGTCATTCAGTAGCTCGGCCCATCGTCGTTGTCGCATATTCAGTTCCTTCTGTTTGAAGATATGCTCGAGACTCCTATGATCTGTGTAGATGGCGCACTTGGTGCCGTACAGGTAGTGTCTCCATATCTTAAGTACACAAACAACAGCTCCCAGCCCTAGATCGTGTGTAGTGTAGTTCTCTTCATGAACTTTGAGTTGGCGTGAGGCGTAGGCTATAACTTTATTCCGCTGTATCAATACACAACCAAGACCTTGAATGGATGCGTCGCAGTAAACCACAAAGTCGTCAGTGCCCTCTGGCAATGAAAGGATAGGTGCACTGCAAAGTCTATCCTTTAAGTGTTGAAACGCTAACTCCTGTGCATTTTCCCCATCGATAAACAACGCCTTTCTGCGTTAGGGAGGTGAGAGGCTGCGCAATCTTGGAAAAATCCTTAATGAACCTCCTGTAGTAACCTGCTAAGCCCAAGAATTGGCGGATTTCCGTTGGCGTACGAGGTGCAGGCCAGCTCTTGATCGAATCTACCTTGGATGGATCAACGTGAATCCCATCCTTGTTCACCACATGGCCTAGAAAATGGACTTCACGAAGCCAGAAGTCACATTTTGAAAACTTAGCGTACAGCTGTTCGGTTCGAGGAGTTCCAAAATGAGTCGTAGATGCTGTTCGTGTTCCTCCTGACTCTTCGAATAAATTAGGATGTCGTCGATGAAAACTATGAAAAACTTGTCCAGATAAAGCTTGCACACTCGATTCATCAAGTCCATGAAGACCGCTGGTGCGTTTGTCAGCCCAAAAGGCATTACCAAAAACTCATAGTGTCCATATCAAGTTCTAAAGGTTGTTTTGGAGACGTCCTCTTCTCGGACTCTCAGCTAGTGATATCCTGATCTCAAATCAATCTTTGAATAGTAGCTCGACCCTTGCAGTTGGTCGAATAGGTCGTCGATGAGTGGAAGAGGATAGCGATTCTTCACAGTCACCTTGTTAAGTTCACGGTAGTTAATGCACATTCTGAAAGTTCCGTCTTTCTTCTTCACGAATAGCACTAGAGCTCCCTAGGGCGAAGAGCTAGAACGAATGAAACCCTTTTCCAAGAGTTCTTGCAATTGTTTAGACAGTTCTTCTAGTTCGGTTGGAGCTAAGCGAGAAGGTGCTCGAGCTATAGGTGCTGCTCCAGGAGCTTGTTACTATGGATTACCAAAGGTTCTTAACCAGCATGAGGAATGCGGACGTTCTTTTCTTTACAAAGAATCTCTGCTCGATGTTGAGGTAGCCAATCCATACCAATATCGCTGTCGAAACCATCACAACGTTGGGGTCATTCCTAGTATCACCCTGACCCATCATGAACACTCGACCCCTGGCACCATTGCCGTCGTTATTACCCCCATTGTTGCCTCCATTATTGTTCCCGTTTCCTTAGTTGTGGTTCTGATTCTGGTTCTGGTTCAACTGTGGGCAGTGTCTCTTAAAGTGACCTTCAACACCACACTGATGGCATCCCTTGTTACCATGATGTTGCTGCTGATTTTGTGGAGCTTGTGGCTGCTGTTGTCGGTTCTTGTTTGCAGGACGTGAGCTTCTACAATCTTTAGCATCATGACCAAGCTTGTTTCATTCTCTGACAACGATCTTTGTTGCACGGCCCGCTGTGGTGCAGATTACATCGATTCCATCCTGCCCTTGACTACCAGAAGGTTGCTGACCTGGACTCTGGTAGTCATCGATCTTTCGCTGTTGTGCCTGGGACTGAACCGTAGTCGAACCCTTGCTGGAGGTTCCATCCCACTTCCGTTTGTTGTCACAGGAAGTAGCAGAAGTAGTGGTAGTAGTGGCACCGATACGTTTAGGCAGCCTGTTCTGTTCCACTGCTTGGTCTGTGAGACGATGAGCAAGACGAGTAACATCCTGGATAGTAGCAAGGTTAGCAGAAGTCACATGACTTAGAATCTCTGGTACTAAGCCTTTGAGGTACAGCTCAATGCGCTTGATGGGAGGATCCACCATAGTTGGACATAACAATGCCAGTCCGTCGGATCGTTTCGTGTACGCTTCTATCTCTGACCCTGTCATCTTCAGGTTAAAGAACTCCACTTCCAGCTTGTGGATGTCGTCACGACTATAGTATTCACGTTTGATCAGTTCCTTAAAATCATTCCATGGGGTGGCATTAGAAACCGCTAGCCCCAGTATCTGAACTTGCGCGTTCCACCATGTTAGCGCAGTGCCTTTGAGAGCACCAGTGGCGTACTTCACCCTGCGAGCCTCAGGGCATTCACATCTCTAAGACAGACTCGAGCTTTTCAAACCAACGGAGGAGTCCAACAGCTCCTTTAGTGCCACTGAAAATACTAGGATGACAGTCCATGAACTTCTTGAATGTGCATACAGGCGGCTGAGCATTCTGACCTTGTTGCGCGAGGAAGAAAAGACAGGGTTAAGCGCGAGAGTTGGGTCATGAGAGTAGGATCTAACATCCTAGGGTAGGTTCGTAATAGCAGGTTATACCTCCTGCCTGAGCGGCTGCGTGTGCTACCGTAACTTGTTCGTTGATAAGAGCCGTCAGCCGGCTTGAGTTAGGTTCTCACGTTCCCTTATGATCTTCTCATCGAAAGAAACACAAGTAAGAAAGGTGTCGCGAATGTGTGTAAGTGTGTAGTGACAGTAGGGAGCAAGCACAAATGTGTTTTCAAACTATAGTTGCTACGTTTATCTAAGCATACCATGAGGAAAGTTCTATGCAATCTAGCAAGTAGGCAATATAAAACGTAAACCATATCACCTAGAATGTCGAGCCTTGCACGTGGAGTGAAGCGTCGTTGTGGATCGTAGAGCACTGTACAGGTTATAGTCTGGTTTTAACAAAAATCATTTCCCTTTTTTTTAAAACCAAGTTCTCTATAACCAATGGCTCTGATACCAATCTGTCACACCCCCAAATTCCACACGCGGAGTATCACCGCTTGGAGGCGTGACTGACCAGGATCAAGCCACCAATCATATTAAACAAGCATGTAAGTAAACATAATTCAACAAACCAATATGAAAGGTGTTCAAAAACCAAAGCATAGTTAAGTGTTTAGCGGAAGCATAATTTGTAAAACCCATAGCACGTATTAAATATGAAATAAAGTAATGTTTAAAGCATGGCACAACTCGCCATGTCCCACAACGACCGTTCCTCCCTGTGCAAGATCCATGGGTACCTAATGACCTGCAAGGCATGTAGCAACGAATCAACAACAAAGTTGAGCGAGTTCACAGTTGGTTGTTGGTTTTAGTTGTTCCAAAAATAGTTCCTTTAACTGGCATCCCTGCCGTGGGGGTTACCCCATATTTGAAAATGTAAGTTGTTTAACCCATTAATTCTGGCAATCCAGCCGTAGGGGCTACCCCATGATAGTTATCTGGCATTTCGGCCGTGGGGGCTACCCCATGTATTACAAGACCACGCGTATCGACTGCTACGAAAATGTAAGAGGTGCCCTAAGTCAATGTCTATCAGCATTGACCCTTTTGCCCATAGTCCATTAGTACACGCCCGTCCGACTGGCACGGTGTGAGGTTTGTTAAACCTAATAGCGCTATTAACTAATGACCCGCTCGCCCTAGGCCTCGGCGATTAAGTCGATAATTGAGGGACTTCCTTTGATAGAGGTGATGGTCTTAAGATCGTGTACGTAGGCTTTACGTACGTGCCCTTCAATCCGAGGACATTAGTAAGTATAACTGTACGTAGGTTTTACGTACATGCCCTTCAACCGAGGACAGTAATAGTTTGTTTAATAGTATAGTTGTACGAGTAGTTATTCAATCCCATTCCCAACCCCTGGGAATCCCATGCCTTGGCTAGTGTGAACTCACATTGGTTTGCTCGGCAGATACACGAAAAAGTCAAGTCTAGCAGCTAGTGGTCAACCACGTCCTAACATGGTTACCATACAAGTCAGGTTTTGATTTCAAGTAGTGCACATAAGTATCACGTAAGATAGCATGTAAGAACACACACGGATCATGGCAAACACACATCATCACGTTTAACAGTCATAACGTATTCAACTTGTACGATTTAAAAGATTGGGGTCGCACGAGTTCAGCAACCTTGTGCGATCACCCATTGAAGCCCAATAGTACCCGGCCCATTAACCGAAATGCCCAACACACCTATACACATGGCCCAAATTAATAAACAGATAAACAACTTGTGCGATCCAATACATCATGTACGATTACAATATATCTTGTGCGACTCACTAACATAACCCACTAAATACCCCGGCCCAACATGTGAATAAGCCCAAAGCTTGTGCGACCCAAAACAGTTTGTTTTAATCTTGTGCGATCCAGCCAAGCTTGTACGACTGGACAATCTTGTGCGATCAGAAAGCTTATGTGATAAGATTTGATCTTGTGCGATTTGTTTTATTCTCCGCCAATCATGCCAATCGGTTATATTGTTTCCTTTTATGAGATTTATTGACCAATTCAAATAGTTTCCATCCAACCAATTAATCGATCAAATAACTAAATCATCAATTAATATGAACCCAAATATCATAACAACTCATCATCATCATTTCAGTGAAGGAAACCATCAAATTGAATCTTTTTATCAATCATGGCCGACCACTATTAGTCACCTCAAGAGGTTATTGGACCAAACTATGATATGCAACATTTACTAATTTCTTAACTTGATAATTGAACTAAAACAGAGATCACATGGCCGATTACATGCATACTAGTCGACAAACTCAATTAATCGACACACCACAATTTGTTTTCCATTCAGAAAGTCTTTCACATGATGATATGACATCAAGTCTTGAATGCCATAGAATGATTGGACCCCTTTTTTTAAAATGTAAGAACACATGTGCTGATGCACATATAATTAATGGAATTGACTTTTAAACAATCGATGTATACTGACCACCACATGATTTCTAGAAAACCATACACATCGATTCAATCATATGTCCACAATTATCACCCACTAACAAATAATATTCATGGTGTCAACAATTAGTCAATGATATCAATCCAAAAATCATAAATATAACCGATTACTAACCTATTCTACATCAAACAAATCAAGATCAAACACTTAGCCATATTATCATTCGATCAAGCTATAACAGTAATCAAAGTCAAACAATAATAATCGTATACTAACCGAATGCAAGGTAGGAATCACAAGGACTTCGAGAGGATCCGGATAACCGTCGGCTTAGGGAGAGAGAGGGGAGCACTAGGGTTTTGTGTGTGTGGGTGTTTAGCAAACGAATGAGGAACAACTCCCTCATGGTGTGTGTTGTACGTATAAGAGAAGTGGGCCGACCCTTACTTGGGCTGCCCTTGATCCGAATACAAGTTGTGGCCCGAATGGGTTTGTGCGATCGAGTAAGTGTTGTGCGTTTGGGCCGTTTATATACATACATACATTACACAAAGCACGTATCAACATAACATTCATATAATCATTCACTTTCATAGAATCACATATCGTACACATACGTTACTTCAAAGTACAAAGATAGGTTCGGAAATATGAGTTGTCACAGAAACAATTTTGAAAAGACAAAGACAATAATTTTTTGAAAGTGTAATCAAGATTTCGGAAAATAACCACTTAGATATTTGAATCCTCTAAGTAAATAGAATGCTTATGATGAATTACTTATGAAAGTTGTTTTAAAAATATTTTATCAAACCAATGTGTGAACTACTAAAACGATCATAGTTGTCACACCCTGTTAGTAGCGGAAGCGCGAAGTGTGATTACGAAAGGTTTTCATCAGCATTCGATGTGTAAACGTCTACATGATTTAAAATAAACAACGATGCTGAATATATATTTAATACGTGAAAGACGATACAAACCATAGTATTTTTGTTTACAAACATGAGCCTAGTACTTCAAGTTTAACAATGTATTTTCAGACAAAATGGTAGTTAAAATAAAACTAGGCTTTGGCCTATATTTCATCGCACGAGGGCGAGATATATAAGACAAACCCTCAAAACGGCATCGTTTCATGCAATGTTAGCCCTTGACTTCCAATCATGCAACGTCTTTCATTTCCTTGAAATACATGTTAAGTAAAATGTCAATATAATGTTGGTGAGTTCACAGGTTTTGCTTTAACACAAATGAATCTTTTAAACATTTGATAAACTTTGAATAAAATTGGTATGCATAGTGTTAATGTAATTCGTTGATCAATTAATGTTTTGTAAGGACATTAATATATGTGTCGACATAAGCTAGTAACCAAACCTAGACAATAAATCTCAGCGTACCGGGCTACTAAATCCTAGTGACACACAACTTGCTGGACACAAAAGCACTCCCACCGGGTCTCAAGGAACATGAGCAGAGCTTGCCACACTCAATAGATCTATCCAATTGTTCCTCGGTCTGTAATGTGACTAATGGCTACTAATGCAACACCACTTATGCACACGTGATCTGGTTTATTTCACTCCATATCTATCATAACATTGTATAAATTTTAAAACAAGATATTTAAAAGAGGGGCCATGAAACTCACAATTTGCGTTCCATGCACAATACTAGCAATACACAATGTTTCCTGTATCAACTTCGACCTACAGTGTCTCATTTTGTTAAGGCACTTAGGTCTAATCTTTTGTTTTCGTGTACAAGTCTTTCACCAAATCCTTGTTAAGACTTAATATCGTTTGTTTCGCTTTGAAAACACTGGTTTGATTAGACACTTTGTTATATATATATACACACCCTTATTTGTATTGTATTACCGGGCCTAGCCCCTTGTGTATATCAGTGTCCTCATACGATCAATCCGATTTAGTAATAATATACTTTTATATTCAAAAATATATATTCTCATTTCGTAGGATATCATGTCACTAAATAAATAGTTTAAAATATACTTATCTGTTAAGGTAATTATGTTTCTCCGAGTTTGATTCCTTGTTAGAAATAATAATTTCAACATTATTCTTGTATATTTTGTCGTAACCTGTTTGTCGTCACAATTACTTTTTTTTTAATTTCCTCGTATATATATACTTTTCCAATTCATGCATGGGTCGTGTATTTGTACGTATACGTATATACATGTAGATTACTTATAACCCTATATTTTACCAAGTGTGTTAAGGTACACGTAGACACATATACGTACATATATACATACCTTTATTTCTTGATTAGTTCACACTTAATATTTTATCGGTTTTTCTGATAAATATATTTTTGGAAAATATATTCATATGATCGCCTAAAAATAATATATTTAATATATATATATATATATATATATATATATATATATATATAGGGCCAGAATCATTTCAGAACCATAAATATTTACAGAACTTGCAGAACTCCTAATAAACAATCTTTTTATTTATATATTTTTATGTTTAGGATAATTTTATCATTTATTATGTGTATTTTTACGATTACATACATGTTAAGAGTAATTTTATCATTTTTTATATGTAATTTTATAATTACACATATGTAAACTAGTTTTTTTACATATATGTAATTAGTTATGACACATATATATAATTTTGGCAATTAAACATATGTAAACTATTTTTAACATGTATGTAATCAAAGAAATACATATAATAGATGATAAAAAGATCCTAAATACAAAAACTTATATATAAAATGATTGTTTATTAGGAGTTCTGAAAGTTCTGTAGTTATTTAGAGTTCTGAAATGAACTCAACCCTATATATATATATATAGGGGAAGGATCCACTAAAAAGTGGATTTTGCCTAAGTAGCCTAAGAAGGAATCTTAACCATTCATTTTTCAAATCAATGGTTAAGATGAAAGGGTAGGAGAAAGGAGGAGTGCAAGGGTATCTTGGGAAAATCCTATTTATGGACTTTCTCTCTCCACATGCAAGTCACATGCATATTCCACCCTCATTTTTTAAACGTTCATAACTTTTTTATACGACATTATTTTTTCATAAAAATTTCACCGTAAAATCGAGCGTCTTTTTATCTTTAATTTAAGTACCATATTGCTATATAAAATATGAAGACTAAAAAAACCCACTTAAATGTGTTGTATTTCTATGTTATTTAACATTTTTTGTGCTGAATTTTTGTACTATATTTTTGTGCTAAATTTTTTGTGCTGAATTTTTTTGTCTTAATTTTTTTTTCCTCAATTTTTTTGTGCTAGATTTTTTTGTACTACATTTTTTGCTAAATTTTTTGTGCTATATTTCTTTGTACTAGATTTTTTTGTGCTATATTTTTTTGTACTACATTTTTTTGTGCTATATTTTTTTGTACTACATTTTTTGTGCTAGATTTTTTTGTGCTAGATTTTTTTTGTTTATATTTTTTAAAAACAAAAGGGGTGCCACATGTCATTTTCACTTCTATTTATAAGGACCAAAATGCCCTTCATTCCTACTTATTAGGAGTGCCACATGTCATCATCACAATCCTTCTTAGGCTACTTAGGCAAAATCCACTTTTTAGTGGATCCTTCCCCTACATATATATATATATATATATATATATATATATATATATATATATATATATATATATATATATATATATATATATATATATATATATATACACGACATTAATAATATATATATTTTCATTACTTGTCTGACTTTATATATATCTTTACCAAGGTTTGTTAATATATACTTTTGTCCAATATGTATATATATTTGTAATTTGTCCAAATGTCCGTATCATCACCATGTTTATCGGGAACTCGGATTTTGTCATGGTAATATATTTCGTTAAGTTACCGTTCGGTGTTTGGGACTTATTTTTCTATTCCTCTTTGTTCATGTTTTCCTGAGACTCCACATGTCCATATATTTCATGTCCAATACGTATACACACTTTGTTATATTTTCATACCAATTACAATAGAAACTCTATAAAATAATACACTTGAGACCACCAAAATTTATTAATTAAAAGAGTTATTAATTAATCGATAAATTAATAATTATTAATTTATATATTAATTAATATTTTATTAATTTATAGTAGAATACTTAGTTTACAAACACCTTTCAAGCTTCCACTTAATTATTGTATACAATGCATGTATATCAAATGAACGACCCAATTTGAAAGAAACCTTCAATCTCCCACCTTATTATGCTTCTCGTGTTCAATGTATCACTTTATGGACATTAAAAATATTTTCTATATAAATACAAGATCAAAATAGGTTAACACAAACAAATCATACACACAACATGGCTTCCCATCTTAAAGGTGTGAAAAAAACAACAATGACAGACGAGATTCGAAGAGCATTATGCAAGCACAACAAGGATAATCCAAGTCTCACTCAAAAGCAATTGCAAGAATGGGTTCATAGTAACTATGGTTTGCAGGTGAGTCAAGCGACAATATCGAATACAGTTAAGCGGTCTTTAGAGTATCTCTCACTTGCTCCCGAAAGAGGCGCTGTTAAGCGACACAAACCGGCAAAAGTTGTTGACTGATGAAGAAATTATTGAAAGCGTTATTGGAATTAATAAAGATGATATCGATGAAGAAGATGATGAAAGTTCTACAATGGAGCCCCCTTTGCGAAACGAAGCTATTAAAGCGGCAATCACATTGAACAATTTCTTGTTGAGCTATGAGAAAACAACACCAGAAGTTCTTACCATGCTAAGAAAAATTAGAGACGAGATTCAAGGGGAAATTGATTTCAACAAAAAACAAAAGACAATTGAGTCACTTTTCAAGAAACCTTCATAAATCATTCATGTAATATGCTATATATAAGGAATTATTAATTTACATTTTATATGAGGTCTAAAGAAATTATCAAAAATGTATTATCTTATAATTTTAGCGAATTATTAATTTAGCACCCTATCCCCGAGTCGAGACCGGCAAAAAATATTGTCTTAGAAAGTTTATTAAATAATCGAGTATTAATTTATCGAGTTTCTACTGTATATGTGTTCCAAGTTTTACAAGTATATGTGTATATAATACTTCATATACACTTTTCCATAGTTTAGCCAAATATATATTTATAACGCTATATATATATATATATAGGACAAAGATCCGTTGGGAACCACCCCTTATTGCGAAAACCGCAAAAAACAATGTGAACACAACAAAAAAATACTTAAAAATAGCTAAAAAACACACAATTTTTTTAATACTTTTTATAACAAAATCGATACTTTAGTAGCGATTTTAACTTAAAAAATATTAAAAAAAATATTTGTGTTTTTTTTTTTGATTTTTTTAGATTATTTAAGGTTTTTTGGGGGTTTAGTTTTTAGCATTTTAGCTTGTGGGGGGGGGGGGGGGTAGGTTTTTGGGGGATGGGGGAGGGGGTTTAGGTTTTTTTTTTTTTTTTTGGGGGGGGGGGGGGTTAGGTTTTTTGGGGGTTTTAGTTTTTAGCATTTAGCTTGGGGGGGGGGGGTTAGGTTTTTTTTTTGGGGGGTGAGGGTTAGGTTTTTTTAGCTATTTTAGGTTGTGTTCACATTGGTTCTCGCGGTTCTCGCAATAAGGGTGGTTCTCGCATGAACTCCTCCCTATATATATATATATATATAGGGAGGAGTTCATGCGAGAACCACCCTTATTGCGAGAACCGCGAGAACCAATGTGAACACAACCTAAAATAGCTAAAAAAAAAACTAAAAAAACCTAACCCCCCCCCCCCCCCCTCCCAAAAAAAAAAAAAAAAAAAACCCTAAACCCCCCCCCCCCCCCCCCAAGCTAAAATGCTAAAAACTAAACCCCCAAAAAACCTAAAAAAATCTAAAAAAATTCTAATTTTTTTTTAATATTTTTTATGCTCTAATCATTACTTTTAGTGGCAAAAAAAAAAAATTTAAAAAGAAAAAAAAAATTTTAATTTTTTTGGCTTCGAAAAGTAGGCATTTTTATATAAAAAATATTAAAAAAAAAATTTGTGTGATTTTTAGCTATTTTTAGGCATTTTGGTTGTGTTCACATTGGTTCTCGCGGTTCTCGCAATAAGAGGTGGTTCTCGCATGATCTTCTCCCTATATATATATATATATATATATATATAGGGTAATGCTCCATAGGAAACCCTTATGTTTTTAAAAACCCTAGAAAACCCAACCTCCCGACATTATTTTTTTGAAAAAAATCACACATGTAATATACATGTTTTTAAGAGTTTTGGGCCCAAAAAAAGAAAAAAGCGCCGAAAGAATTTTTTTTTTAAAAAATAAACAAGTTTCAGCATTTTTTGTCTAACACATGTTAGTCACAAAAGTTGCTGAAATTTGTTTATTTTTTTTTTAAATAATCCTTCGGCTCTTTTTTGTTTTTCTTGGCCAAAAACTCTTAAAAACATGTATATTACATGTGTAATTTAAAAAAAAAAATGTCGGGAGGTTGGGTTTTCTAGGGTTTTTAAAAAACATAAGGGTTTTCTAACTAGCCCTACCCTATATATATATATATATATATATATATATATATATATATATATAGGGTTGGGCTAGACAAAAAACCCTATCTTTCTTAGAAAACTCTGGAAACTCAAAGCTCCCGACATTTTTTTTTTTGAAAAAAATAACACATGTAATATACATGTTTTTAAGACTTTTGGGCCAAAAAAATCAAAAAAGCGCCGAGTACTTTTTAAAAAAAAAAATAAACAAGTTCCAAAAACTTCGTTGACTAACATGTGTTAGACAAAAAATGCTGAAAGTTGCTGAAATTTGTTTTTTTTTTAAAAAAAAACCTTCGGCGCTTTTTTGATTTTTTTGGCCCAAAACTCTTAAAAACATGTATATTACATGTGTTATTTTTTTCAAAAAAAAAATGTCGGGAGCTTTGAGTTTCCCGGGTTTTCTACCTAAAGAGGGTTTTCTACCTAGCCTTATCCTATATATATATATATATATATATCCATCGTTTTGTTTTTAAAATCCTAGTTCACCATGATGTTGTATTACTTATATTTTTCACCAAACATTCATATAACCTTACTTAGTGAATTAATCCACTTCGATGGTTGAAATCTCTAGTTAATTATGTTTTTAACATAACTTGTTGTTTTTTAAATTTTGGCATGCTGACCCTAGACTAACATTATCATCTTTTATTCATCATCGACAATACTTTTTAATCATCATCAATATTTCTCTCATCATCATCATCATCACCATCATCACCATCATCATCATCATCATCATCATCATCATCATCATCATCATCATCATTTTCTATATTTTTCAACAAAACCCAAGAACACTTTCATGATCATCCATCTTTCTAATCAATTTCCACCATCCCATTTATACTTAGTGAATATGTTAAACCACCTTTTTGTTACTAAATCTAAATAAGTAAATTAGTTTATTGAAGTTAAAATGATCACAATGTCATCAATATTTCTTTTGTAGTGTTTGTTTTCTTTTAAAATTTTTAACCATATTAACAAGATCTCTTGGTGAACACTTGTATTTAACAGTTAACAAAGTTTAAAAAATAAGAATCTAAAGACTTACTACTAGCTCTAAGCTAGGGATGAAACTATCTTGAAGAAAAGAATGATAAAGCTTCAAGTCCTATAAGATCTTACTACTAGCTCTAGGCTATGCACAAACTTGTATAACCTTATATCACCCTATAGATCCCTTGGAATGGTTGTTTGAAATTTGAAAATGGAAGTTTTAAGGCGGTGGTGTTAGGTCGTAGGTGGGAGGGGAGGAGAGGGAGGTTTTGAAGTTGTTTTTTGTTAAGTGTCTTGAAAGTGAGAGTATTAATGTAGTCTTGTTCTCTTTCTTATAATCACTTCACCAAAACAAGTGTCTAAAGTCAATCTTCCTATGACACACCATACACGTGAGATCACCAAGGCATGGGGTGTGTGGGTCCCACTTGAGGGGGGTATAGGATTGGTGATTCTTGTTGACTAAATGAGATATGGAATGATATGGTTTTTGAGATATTTTGACCATTAGGGGTTAGTTAAGTGATTAGGAGTGCATCTAGTATTAGGACACTATCTAAGAATAACTATTTAATTAGGCTAAGTCTTGATGATGATTTGATGCTAAAAAGGACACTTAGTTATGGGGCGCTATTTTCTACACCCCCTATTTACTTTTTTCACCCTCCTCCTCTCACATACTTACAGGTGGGGCCTGCGTGGGACCGACAGTTTTCCTCTCACAAGGGGGGGGGGGGGTATAATCAGGAAGAGGGGGGGGGGGGTGTATAGAATGAGCCTTATGCTTATGTATCGTTTAGCGATTAATTAGGTAAGGTAATTAATATTTAGATACCCTTGGATGTATAATAACTCTTGATAGCACGTTATGATAATCATCATTATCTATTGGTTATGTATTTTTGTTCGTTGGCAGAAAATTGTTAACCTGGTTGCTAGAATCGGAAATAATAATACTTGTACGTTTTTCGAAAATTTTAGAATATATACTAATTCTATATACTTTGTTATCCCTCGTTTTCGTCAGATGTGTAATGATGATGCCACTATTATTCCATTCTTGGTCTACCGGAATCGTCCTGACATAAATTGTTTAATCGGATACTTCGCTAATGGTCACTAGAATTGTTATTATCGTATCACAATGCGGCGAATACGCTCATGTAGATGCAAATACTCTTGCGTATCCTGTATATTGCTAAACTTAGTGGACTTAATTATAGCATAATTAAGCCTACATGCACACAATTGTATAGTTAATCAGTGGTTACATTGTACAGATATGCCTGTTAATTTATCATTTATCATAATAGCCCTATGATGCATGTTTGTTTAGTGGTTAATTTAATAGCTCTTAGGGCAATTAGGTAAGTTAACTTAGTAACTTTGAAACACGATTATCTTAGTTTTAAATTTATAAAAATGATTTTTTTATTTAGACTAAACACACACAATGGTAGAGAACCAATCGTGTATAGTATTGTCCAAGGATACGCTTCCCCTACTTAACCATTCCTTATTATGTTTTAGTAAACTAAACTAGTAATATATGGACTCTTGGATAAGTCTTTCTTAGTTAATATAATTTAGACTAAATTGTTAAAATCAACATTTAAGTTATATCTAAACTGCACTTCATACTGTTGGGATTGAACCCTACAAAGGAACAGTTGATGAAAGCCAAAACTGGATCAGATCAGTGGATCCTGAATAAGCAGTTGTTTGCATCAGTCTTTCCCCTTGAATGTGGCCTAACATCTGATGACTTCTAAGTACTGCTTTCCACGAAGAGAAAGCACTGATGCTCAATCTGCTGATATGGTTCAAGTACTGCTTAAGACACAAAGCACTGCTAGGAGTATAACAGTGGAATGAGAAGCAGTAGTTTAGGTTATTTCTCTGCATTACTTGTAATCAGTAGGGTAGTCTAGCAGTGTTTGTAATAGGCAGTGTTTGTAAGTTGTTAGGAGGTTAGATGTCACTTTCATGGTGACGTCAGCAAAGATGCCACAGTGGTTTGTTCTGTACTATAAATAGAACAATACTCTGTATTGTTCTATTAGCTCTCTTCTTCACCAAGTCATTCTGTACGAACAAATCACTATGAGCTCAGGCTGAGAGGGAGACTTTGTGCATGCATGCAGTAGTGTTGATTATTGTAATTAAATACAATCATTCGATTCTATGTTAAACATGTTTGCTAAAAATTGTTCTCTCTTTGATTGTGTTGAAAGTTTATTCATCTAATTCCGTTGCAATTATTTCTGATTTATCTTCATTTAATTAAACAAACACAATCTTATCAAACTCAGATCCTAACAATTGGTATCAGAGCTCGGACAGTCAAACTTGATCTAACAATCATTTTGACGTAAAAGTTCAGCTAAAAAACGTTGATACTTTTAATTGTTCGTTTCGTTGAAAAACATAGTAAGGTTTAATCACGAGCAAAGTTGATTAATCAGTGCCTGTAAAACAACCAGAATGACGTCACAATCACAGGATATCAATAATAATATTGGTTCTCTCTTCAAGCCACCTATGTTGAAGAGAAATGAATACAACATCTGGGAGAGAAGGATGAATCACATCTTAGCTCAACAGAATACCGGATGTTGTAAGTCGATTATCTTTGGACCACATGTTCCAATGGTGCCAAGTGCTGAGGATCTAAAGGTTCTTGTTCCTAAGAAAATTGAGAACTATACTGAACAAGATTTTCAGAAATTGAACTGGATGCCAAGGCATTTAGCATCGTTGCATCTGCACTACCGAATGAGATTTATGCTGGACTGTTGCATTGTAACAGTGCCAAGGAATTGTGGGATGCACTTAAGGAACAGTTTGGGGGGACTGAAGAAGTAATTGAAAATAACAGGGAAATTCTGAACCAACAGTATGAAATCTTTTGTCACATTAAGGGTGAAACATTAACACAGCAGTTTGAGCGTTGTCTCATAAGTGAACTTAAGCTTGTTAAAACTGAATTTCCTAAATCAACTGTCAACAGCAGGTTTTTAAGGTCATTTTCTGAAAAATGGGACACAATTGCTTTTGTAACCAGAAACTCTGTTGAGTTCAAAGATCTGACCCTAACCCAACTTCATGGTAGACTCCTCACCTTTGAAAGGGAGTTGAACTAGAAAAAGAAGTTACAAGAGTCTGGAAAAGTTGCAGATGATTATTCATTTGGCAGCACAGCTCTTTTTGGTCAGGAAGAATCTAGTAGTAGTAAGGATCAGAGTTATGATCATTATATTGACATAACTGCTGGTGGAGCCTTTAATAACTCTGATTCTTACTCAAACAACTATGCTTTCACAGCTAGTAGTGAAAACCAGAATTCTGACAATTTGTTCTTTGAACTCAATGATTTGCAGCATTTTGATCAAACTGACTTAGAAGAAATGGACATTTTGCATCAACTTGCACTGCTGAGTGTTAGAACCAGCAAGTTTTACAAAAGAACAGGGAGAAAATTTCTAGGGTTACATGGGAACTTAAAAGTAGGGCTGGATAAGTCAAAGATTAAATGCTATACGTGTAATAGGTTAGGTCATTTTGCTAGGGAGTGCAGGAGTCAAAGCAATGGACCAATTATTACACATCCTGGCTCAAATCCTAAACCACAAAATAACCAAAACATTGTGCATTATGCCAAATATGCCCCTGCTGCTCATGTAAACACTGCTCACTATGCACACCCTGCAACTCCTGTTCTTGTGCATTATGTTCAAACCACTGTTCCTCAGATACAGTATGTCCAGGCCCCTACTCTTCAGGTTCAGGTGCAACAAGTTGCACCTCAACAAGCTGTACCAGCAGTGGTTCAACCAGATCAGCAAAGCTTTTTCACCCAAGGCCTTGTTGACTGGAGCAGCTTACCTGAAGAGTTAGGAGATGAAAATTTTGCACTCTATGCTCAAAATAATGTTTCTAGTGATGATGTTTGTTTTGTAGCATTGGAGTCTATACCAGAAGAGCTGGAAACTGAAGAAGGCAGTCAAGTGATGAAACAGTGGATACAATTGCTGAAGCAGTGGTTACTGCTGTTGCTGATGAAATACTGTTGGGAGAAAGTTCAGAACCCCTGTTGGAACCACTGTCTGACCCCTGGTCTGAAGAAGAAGAAAAGAAGAAACAAGGTGAAAAAAGAAGAGAAAGCTCAAGAAGAAAGTGATCATACCTGTGATTATGCCATGATGGCTGTAACTAAGGTATCACCCCAGGTTCTTAAAAACCTTTGTTCAGACAAATGCATCATAGCATTTGCAAACATTAAGGAGGTGAATGAAAACCTTAGAGATAGGTTATTTACTGTGAAGTACAATTTGAAAAGTCTTTAAAAGAACTGAAAATCAAATTGTCTGAAAAAGAGAATGAAATTTGCAGCATCAAACAAAAGCATAACATAACCAAGGACCAACTCTAGACCATGATTGAAAAATATCAAGTATGCAAAAAGGAGTTGGAAGCCACCCAAATCACTTGTGAAAAATGGGTGGAATCCTGCAAAGGTTATGAGATTATGCTTGAAAAATAGCTTGAAAGCAATGTAAAATTTGGCATAGGGTTTAGAAAAAATGACCAAGTTGAAAACACTGCTGCAAATTGTAGGATCGTGTTTCGACCCGAATGAGTCGTTCGGAAGAGCTCAAATCCGTTTCAGAGGCGGAAACAGAGAAACGGATGTGAAAACAACTTGATTCACACTTTAAACCTCTTGTATATTGAATTAACAATGTTTACAATCAGAGAATAAACCGGCAGCACCTCAGTATCACTTGGCCAATTTGTTACAAATGAAATGCACACTACCCTATTTATAGTTGTCTTGATTTCGCTCCAAAACACACATGTCACTTAGGAGCGAAATCAAACATTAAATTGGAGCAAAATCAGACAAATAACTTGTAAACTATTTTGTCTCTTGTGAGATGATGCAATGATGATGTCATATTGATGATGTCATCATTGTATAATATGACATCATGCTTTGAACAAATCCACTACGAACCCGAGACTCGATGTAAGACGAAGTCGACAGATGTATGCAATAACACAAATCAAACTAGTTCTGTTGAAATCATACCCACAAACAAGAATGGGCAAGAAGTTAAAATAACTGATAAACTTGGTAACAAAATCACTTTGGAAAGATCTGTGGGGTCCTCCACTTTTGAGGAGATTGAGAAATACCAATTCAAACCCACATGGTTTGATGAGTGTGACATTCTTGAAAATTTCAAACCAATGGACTTCACAACTATAGATGGTGTCAAAGCTCCTATGGCAAAGGTCATCCCTCTTAAGGACATCCCAACAGTGGTTCAAAACTCTGTTGCAAAGGAGTCTGAAAAGAACAAAAGAAAAGAAAAGGTTAAAAACTTGTTTTGTGATTTCTATGAAAAGAAAAATCATTTGACAAAAGATTGTTTTCATCTTAAAGCAAATGATATTAACAAAACAAGCATAATTGTGCCTTCTTAGAGCTGCACCATCTGTGGTAAAACAAACCACCTCACTCAGGAATGTGTGTATCTCAAATCCTTTGATGTAAAAAAGAATGAGTACACTTCAAAAACATCCATGAGTTCATCAAAATCACAAGTCAAGAAACAACCACTGTTTGTGCCAGTTCAAACAGCTGTTACCAAACAGCTGAACTAAACCTCTATTAAAAGAGATGTTCAGGTGACTGATGCACCCCCTGCTAACCAATACCAAAGAAGTAAAGGTCAACCACCATATCCTAGGGTCCCACATGTTTATGAAGCCTACAAAAGGCCTTCTAAACCAAGAGTGAACAGGCATCCCTATGGATATCAAGAATTGATTGAAAATGGATCCCAACAGTGGTTAGAGAAACAAGTTTCAGAAATTGCTCAATCCCCTGATCTAACCACTGTCTATCTTCCTGACCTTAACATAGACACTGCTGAGACCCCATCCAAAGCCTTATTGGCTTTGGAGATCCTCCTGAACTAATTATTTACTTGATGTGCAGGGAGCTTCTGCGTGCTTAGATAGTCTTTGGTATTAGAAAAGTGGAGGCTCTAGGCACATGACTGGATGTAGAGCCCTACTCAAAGAATTCAAAACTCATGGAGGGGGTGATATATCTTTTGGTAATAATAGTAAAGGGAAGGTGATGGGTTCTGGTACAGTACAGTCTGGAAATGTTAAGTTTGAAAATGTCAATCTGATAGACAATCTAAAATTCAACCTCCTTAGTGTCTCTCAAATGAGTGACAAAGGTTATGGTTCTTTCTTTACTAAGGAGTGTTGTAGGATTGTTGGACCAGAAATGGTTGAAAAGATTGAAGAAATAATAAAAAATGGAATAACTAAACTTGTTTCTCAAAGAAGTGGCAATGTTTATGTAGTTGATTTGTCAAAAGAGAACCCAAGAACTGATGCATGTCTGTTCTCACCTGCCTCTAACAAAGAGACAGAACTTTGGCACAGGAGATTGGGGCACACAAATCTCAAGACAATCATTGCTTTGTCAAAACCGGGGTTAGTAAGAGGTCTTCCTCAAAACTGTTCACCTGTCCTGAGCATTGTGTTTCATGCTTAAAAGGAAAACAACATAAAAGCTCATTTAAGTCCATTGAAGAGTCAAAAACAACCAAGTGCTTGCAAATGCTTCACATGGATCTGTTTGGCCCAGTTAAAGTCATGAGTCTTAGAAAGATAAGATATTGTTTAGTAATTATAGATGACTTTTCTAGGTTTACATGGACTTATTTCTTACATTCCAAAAAAGAGACTGCAGGCATTCTGCAAGACTTTGTCACACAGGTTGAAAAGCAATTTGACTTGCCAGTAAAAATCTTCAGGAGTGACAATGGCATAGAATACAGAAATAGGGAATTGGATGAGTTTTGTGTGTCCAAAGGAATTGTAAGGCAGTACAACATTCCAAGGACACCAGAACAAAATGGGGTAGTTGAAAGAAAGAACAGAACTTTGATTGAGGCTGCCAGGACCATGCTTGCTGATTTAGGTTTGCCATTAACTTTCTGGGTAGAGGCTGTAAACACTGCTTGCTATGTCCAGAACAGAGTTTTAATAAACCCCAGGCATCAAAAGACTGCCTATGAAATTCTGTATAAAATAAAACCACTGATCTCATATTTCAAAGTTTTTGGCTCCCATGCTTCATTTTAAACTTAAAAGATTCCATCTCAAAGTTTGCAGCCAAAATTGATTATGGTTATCATTTGGGATACTCAACCACTGCTAAGGCCTACAAAGTGTTTAACACTAGGACTAAGACAGTGGAAGAGACTTTGAATGTGAAGTTCAATGAACTCTCATCAATGAAAATCCCTGCAAATCCTGCAGAATTATTTGATCTTGATAAATTTACCGTTGAAAATGTTTCTGTCAAGACTAACAGTGCAGGTCCATCTCAAAGTCCTCCATCAGACTATGGATATGAAGTCATCATTCCACAACAAAAGTCTGCATCAATTGGTAGAGCAGCAGATGTTCAAAACAGCTGTCAAAGCTCAACCACTGCTACCTCAACAGTTGTTGACCAAAGTAACCCCTTAACTCCTGCTTCCACATCCTCAAGCACTGTTGATAAAAATCCCCAAAGAGTGGATAAAAATCAGCATGTTTCCACACCACTTCCTCCTTTTCCTCCACCTCCATTTCAAGACCTTGTTGGATCGTCAAAGTCACCAACAGTGGTTAGCTCAGATGATTCACATCTGCAGCCCTCACCTTTAAATGCCATTGTTCTATACAAAGGAGATTTAATCTTCTTGAAGTCTCATCCACCTGACCAAATCATTGGCAACATCAGTGAAGGGGTGCTAACAAGAAGTCAATCCCAAAACATCTGTCTTTTTGCTGATTTCCTATCACTCCATCAGCCAGTCAAGTACCAGGTGGCACTAAAAGACAACAACTGGGTAGAAGCCATGCAAGAGGAGCACCAACAGTTTAAAAGACAACAAGTATGGGAGCTTGTACCACTGCCAGAGGGTGTGAGTCCTATTGGCACAAAGTGGGTCTTTAAAAATAAAACTGATGAAAGGGGTATCGTTGTCAAGAATAAAGCAAGGCTAGTGGTTCAAGGGTTCAGACAGGAAGATGGCATTGATTATGATGAAACTTTTGCCCTTGTAGCAAGATTGGAAGCTATCAGATTATTCCTGGCTTTGCTGTCAACCACAATATAAAGGTGTATCAAATGGACATTAAATGTGCATTCCTCTATGGTAAAATACAGGAAGAGGTACATGTTTGTCAACCTCCAGGTTTTGGGGATCCATTTAATCCAAATCATGTCTACAAGCTAAATAAAGCTTTGTATGGCCTGAAACAAGCACCTAGAGCCTGGTATGAAATTTCGTCTTCCTTTATTCTTTCCATTGGTTTTACAAGAGGTAAAATTGATAAAACATTGTTTCTAAAATGGAGAGGGAAAGACATGATGATTGTCCAGATTTATGTGGATGACATCATTTTTGGAAGCACGTGTTCTAAAATGTGTGACGAGTTCAGAAAACTCATGACAGCTGAGTTTGAGATGAGTGCAATGGGTGAACTCTAGTGCTTTCTTGGTCTCCAAGTAAGGCAACTGCAAAATGGAACTTTCATCCATCAAGGCAAATATGCGAAAGAACTTTTAAAGAAATTTGAGATGGATGATTGTAAACCATGTAGTACACCTATAGCAACCAAAAAAATTGTCATGTCTGATGAAAAGGATGATTTGGTTGATCAAACTCTTTATAGAAGCATGATTGGGTCTTTAATGTACCTAACTGCATCTAGGCCAGACATCATGTTTGCAACATGTGTTTGTGCAAGATCCCAATCAGCCCCTAAAATCAAACCTTATTGCTGTAAAAAGGATATTCAGATACCTAAAAGGTGCTCCCACAGTTGGTATCTGGTATCCAGCTGATGTAAATATCAAGCTTTTAGGTTTCTCAGATAGTGACTTTGCTGGATGTAATACAACAAGGAAGTCCACTTCAGGAGGGTGCCAATTCCTAGGCAGTTTCTTAGTGTCTTGGCAAAGCAAAAAGCAAGCAACTGTTTCAACATCCACTGCTGAGGTAGAGTATATAGCTGCTGCAAGCTGTACAGCCCAACTGTTATGGCTTCAAAATCAATTGCTGGATTTTGGTATCACTGCCTTAAAGACACCTCTCATGTTGGACATTCAGGCAGCAGAAAATATCATCAAAAATCCAGTTTCCCATTCAACCACCAAACACATTGATACCAGACATCACTTTTTGAGGGATTGGTATGAAAAAGGTTTGATTTCTCTGCACCATGTTCCAACTAAAGATCAGCTGGCAGATGTGCTAACAAAAGCATTAGACATATCCACCTTTGAAGCTTGATCTCTAGAATTGGCATGCTGAACATGGAATAACAGGCAAAATCCTGTTTTTCTATGAATAAAAGCATTAAAATTTTTTTCAGAAAATCAAAATTTCATCCTTAAACGTAGCCAAAAATGAAAATTTTCATTAATCCTTAAAAGTCGGCCATAACCACTGTTTTTGGTTCAAACATCTGTTCTGAATTGTTATTGTCCACTGCAGAAAGTCAACCTTTGTTCCTTCATTAACCTTGTTAATCACTGTTGTCCAAAATCAGTGTTTTAATCCACTGATGGCTATCCACCGATAGATAAAAATCAGCCACTGTTTTCATTTTCACCACTGTAAATCACTGATAATTGATCCATTAGTGGTTTCCTAAACAACTGTCTTCCATTACTCATTAGAGGTTGGCACGTGGATAGTACATATCCGTCAGATCTTTTGTAACCGCTGCCACGTCAGCATTCACTTTTCTACCTTATAAAACCCTGATCAAAACCCCAAACAGGGTTTTCACTATCGAATCGAATTCAAAATTCTTTTCTCAAAGCAGTTACCATCAATTCTCTCAACTCTTTCATCGTCTTCTTTCTCTCGTAATCACACTAAAATCACCATGGCTCTTCCATTCAAAACCCCTCATAACACCTATGCATACTTGAAAAACCAAGTGACAGCACAACATTTCCCTCCGTTATTGATGCACTCTCGTCTTCAAGGTACAAATCCTTGTTGACCTGCAACCCATCCATCTATCTCGATACCCTTCGTGATTTCTGGAAAAATGCACAACTGGAAGTTCAGGACAAAAAGCCCCGGGCTATTACTTCTACGGTAAAGGGAATTAAGGTTGCTGTCACACCTAAAGATATTTCTGAGGTATTCGAATTGAATGACATTACAGGTTAAACTTCTTTCCCAAAAACCGATTATCAAACTGATTTCATTGAGCGGGGGTATGCAGAGGAAATACAAAAAGATACTTTGCAAAAAGGCAGTTTTTCACCTGCCATGGGTTTTTGTTCCATACCCTCCTCATGTGTGTTTCAAACAAGACCACTGCTTTTAATGAAATTCCATTAAAAATCCAATACTTGGGGTATGCTATCATGCAAAACAAAACTTTTAATTACTCCCAAGAGATTTTTAATGACATGGTTAAAAATGTTAATACTATTAAAGAAAATAAAAAAAAACCATTTTTATTGTTTCCAAGGTTTTTGAGCTTTTATTTGCAAAAGACGATTCCAAACGATAGTGCTCATGTACTTATCAAAGGAAATCCTACTCAAATCAACAGCCTATCTTTTGAAACCTTTACTAGGCTGTCAAAACCTTCAAAAACATAAACCGAGGAACCTGAGCAGAATTTAGCAGCAACAACTGCTCCTCAGGTTACTACTGTTGAGCCCACTGCTCAAGGTGATCACAGCAGCACAACCACTACTGTGAAACCCAGACCTAAAATCACCAAAAGACCCAAAAAGAAAAATATTAAAAAGCTCCCCAAACCCACAAAAAAGGTAACTCTGGAAGATGAGGTCCCAGAGGTTATACCTATGTCAACACAAAAGTCACCAATAACCACTACTGCTACTTCCTCACAGCAGTTGGAAGACAGACCTCAACCTGAGCCTCAAACTCCTCCTGCATCCTCTCTAAAGGATCAGATTGTATCCACAGGGACACCACATTATGATGCTCTGGAATCACTTGATTCCATCATCCACAGCCCTCCTCTCGGGGCAAATTCTATTTCTACACCCATACTCACTGCCTAACTTCCACCATCAATGCTACCTTTGTTGGATGCACTTGATTGATATAGCTTAGACAGAAATCAGTTCTTCTCAACCACCTGTAACTGAGAATATACCTCAACAAGTGACTGAGTCTGGTCTCCCTATCTCTGCTAACCCACTAACAACTGAGGAGGTTACACTGCAGGAATTCCAAGTAATTCCTATCAGTAGTTCAAGTGGAGCAGCTACTACAGGTGTTGAACCCACTGGTTTACACCTGGACAGTAGTTTCATAAGTCAGACTCCCTTGAAAGCAATTTCTTCTTTGGGAACCATAGTGTCCACTGGTGTGTTTCCATTATACACCGGTACACTTAAAATGGTAACCTCTGCTGAAGAAAGAAGTCCCCAGTACCAAGAAAAAGGGGCATCAGTGGATGATTTTTGGGAAAATTTCCCTAAGTCAACCACTAATACAACCACCACTGGTGGGAAATCAGATAATCCCATTAACTTAGGTGATGGTTTAAAATACAAAGAATTGACGGAGAGGGTTGATATACTTGACACATCTGTTGCAGAAATCAAATCTATGCTGCAACAGTTGTTACAAGCTCAAAAGGCAACACCCACTGCTGCAACATCTGCAACATGTGCTCCATCTCCTGCTGAGCTCTGGAATTTATTTCAACCTATGCTTCATCAACAGAGACAATATGCTGATCAACAACATGAAGTTCAGATTCAAATGATCAGAAATTTAATGGAAGCTAGGTTCAGGGATACACATGCAGATATCAAGGCAATTAAGGTCCATTTACTACAAACCACTGGCACTGCTCCTCCTTCAATCATTTTTGTTGAAAATCCTCCTGATGATGCCAAAAACAGGGAGAAAAAGAAGAAGGGATATGAAGATGGTCTATACATGAAACCAGATCCATTGTCTGTGACAACTCGTATTTCAGAACCTCTCTTTGTACTTTGATGTAACCTGTTTGAACAATACGTGATTATGTGAAATTTGATGATTAATGAAATGTTATGTTGTTATGTTATGTGCATGTATGTATGTAATAAGATCACACAAACCGAACCGACCGCACAACACTTGGCGATCGGGGCCACACCCTTTGAATCCGAAACCAATGGGTAGCCCAAGTGAGGGTTCGGCCCACTCCCTTTTATGCGCATACAAGCACCCATGTGTGGGGTTGCTTCTCATTTGTTGCAAAACAAGAACACACACCAAACCCTACTCTCTCTTTCTCTCCCTCACGAACTCGACGACAGCCACATTCATTCTCCATCGAAGACTCTCTATTCGGATAACTTCTCATTCCATTCTTTATTCGGTTAGTGTCTCATGATTTGTGTTTTGTAAATGATGTTATGATTCCATGATTTGATTAAATGGTTAGGGTTGTATGTATGATGAACAATGATGCTTATGTGTTGATGTTTATGCGAATCGGATGTCATAATATGAATCTAAGAATCGATTGGATGCAAGAAATCGGCTGTTATGTATTCATGTTCGAATGATTGTTAGATGGGGTGATTATGTTAGTATGCATGCTAGAGATCGAAATCGTGAATCATGTTAGTATGCCTAGGTGTTAGAATTGTTGCTTGTGTTTTGTTCATGCTTGAACGGATTAGGGTTCATATGGATCAATTGATAAAACCTTTGTTTGATCGATTATGGTTGGTTGTAGAAAATGTTAGCATTGATTGATTGAATGAAAATTTGGAAACTGTTTGAATGATTGTAACCGATTGCATGATTTAAGGAAACTTGCAACTAATCACACAAGACCCCTAGTCGCACAAGAGCTGAACGCACAAGCTCTTGGATCACACAAGATCTGATCTAATCGCACAAGTGCAATCGTACAAGTTGGGTACAACACAAAGCACATAGTACAGTCTTATTATGCATGATCGCACAAGACTTGTGGATCGCACAAGACAGTGCTGATCGCACAAGGCTTGGGCCATACACGAACCACTTGGACTCTTATACAGTTGGGCCTCAAAGCCCAATCCCAAACGCACAAGGACTGGTCAGTCACACAAGACTAACCGGACCGCACAAGACATACGTTTAACTATTTGGGCCATGTACATGTTGGGATTAATTATTGGGCAGGGTTTGTTCCCAATCGCCCAACCCATTGTGGATCGCACAAGTCATGCTGATCGCACAATGGGTTGGGCCGCCTGTTTATTGGGCTTCATCCTTCGGGTCGCACAAGTTTGGACTTGATGAGTGCTTGACTGCTACTGTTAATGTATTGACATGTATTATGTGTTTGCCATGATCAACACGTGTTCATAACCTGTTAAGCTATGTGTAATCATACGTGCATTACTTGAACCTAGACCTGACTTGTATGGTAACCATGTTAGGACGTGGTTGACCACATATAGCTCAAGTAACCTTTCTGTGTGTCTGCCGAGCAAACCAAGGTGAGTTCACACTCTATCCAAGGCATGGGATTCCCAAGGGTTGGGAATGGGTTAAAGAACAGAACATTAACTACAAAATTGCGTATTCTCCATACAACAGGATACATACGACCATAAGACCATCAACTCTATCACTTGAAGTCCCTCATTTATCGACTTAATCGCCGAGGCCTATGGCGAGCGGGTCATTAGTTAATAGCGCTATTAGGTTTAACAAACCTCACACCGTGCCAGTCGGACGGGCGTGTACTAATGGACTATGGGCAAAGGGTCAATGCTGATAGACATTGACTTAGGGCACCTCTTATATTTTCGTAGCAGTCGATACGCGTGGTCTAGAAACACATGGGAAGCCCCCACTAATCTTCGCAAACACGTCAGGGTGACCGCGATACGAATTAATATGATACTTGGTTTACAAACGAATGTTATAACTAAACAACCAACTGTGAACTCGCTCAACTTTGTTGTTGATTCGTTGCTACATGCCTTGCAGGTCGTTAGGTACTCTTAGAGCTTGCACAGGGAGGCGCGGTCGTTGTGGGGCATGGCAGTGTGTGCCACGCTAAAAACATTACTTTATTTCGCACTTAATACTTACATTGGGTTTTACAATTATGCTTCCGCTAAACACTTAACTATGCTTTGGTTTTGAACACCTTTCATATTGTTTGGTTGAATTATATTTACTACATACATTGTTCAATATGGTTGGTGGCTTGATCCTGGTCAGTCACGCTTCCAAGCGGTGATACTCCGCGTGTGGATTTTGGGGGTGTGACAGATTGGTATCAGAGCCATTGGTTATAGTGCACTTGGTTTTAATAAGGGAATTTTTTTTGTTAAAACCAGACTATAACCTGTACAGTGCTCTACGATCCACAACGACGCTTTACTCCACGTGCAAGACTCGACATTCTAGGTGATATGATTTATGTTACATTGCCTACTTGCTAGATTACATAGAACTTTGTTTATGGTATGCTTAGATAGACGTAGCAACTATAGTTTGAAAACACATGTGTGCTTACTCCCTTCTGTCATCGCACAACCATGAATCTCTCTCACTTATGTTTTCCTTTGATATGAAGATCATGAGTGCACGCGTTAACATGACTCAAGCCCAGTTGACGGCTCTGATTAACCAACAAGTTTCTGCGGCACTTGCAGCCGCCCAAGCAAGAGGTCAGCATGCTGAGCCGCCTGCATGCACGTTCAAAACCTTCATGGACTGCCGTGCTAGTACTTTCAGTGGAACTGAAGGGGTAGTTGGACTCCTCCACTGGTTCTAGAAGCTCGAGTCAGTCTTCGAAATGTGTGAATGCCCTGAAGCTCGCAGGGTGAAGTACACCACTGGTACTCTCGAGGGCATTGCGCTAACTTGGTGGAATGCACAAGTTCAGATGTTAGGGCTGGCAGCCGCTAACACCTCCCCCTGGAATGATTTTAAGGAGCTGATCAAGCGGGAATATTGTAGTCGTGATGACATCCACAAGTTGGAAGTGGAGTTCTTTAACCTGAAGATGACAGGATCAGAGATAGAGGCGTATACGAAAAGGTCAAATGAGCTGGCCATCTTGTGTCCAACTATGGTGGATCCTCCCATCAAGCGCATCGAGCTGTTCCTCAAAGGCTTAATACCAGAGATTCAAAGCCATGTGAGTGCTTCTAACCTCGCTACTATCCAGGATGTTACTCTTCTTGCTCATCGTCTCACAGACCAGGCAGTGGAACAGAACAGGCTGCCTAAGCGTATAGGTGCTACTGCTACTACTACATCTGCTACTCCCACTGATAACAAGCGAAAATGGGATGGAACCTCAAGTAAAGGTTCGACTTCAGTTCAGTCCCAGGCACATCAATGAAAGATTGATGACTATCAGATCCCCGGTCAGCAATCTTCTGGTAGTCAAGGGCAGGGTGGATATCGAGGAAACCTTCCAAAGTGCAATAGATGCGATAGACACCACAGGGGTCATTGCAACAAGGGTCGTTTCCAGAGGTGTCTCAAGATGGGTCATGAAGCTAAGGATTGTAGGAGCTCACGACCTGCGAATCAGAACCAACAACAACAACCACCAGCTCCACAGAACCAGCAGCAGCAACAGCGAGGCAACATGGGATGCTTTCAGTGTGGAGCTGAAGGCCACTTCAAGAGAGATTGTCCCCAGCTGAACCATAATCAGAACAACAACAATAATAACAATCAGGGGAATGGAAACAACGGGGATAACAACGGCAATGGTGCCAGGGGTCGAGTATTCGTGATTGGCCAGGGAGAAGCAAGGAACAATCCCAACGTCGTGACGAGTAAGTTTCTACTAGACGACTTTTAGTTACTGTTTTATTCGATTCGGGTGCCGATACTAGCTACGTGTCCTTAAAAGTTAGCCAAATGCTTAAGCGTACCCCAACATTATTGAACACCAAGAACACTGTAGAGCTAGCTAATGGTAAGAGTTTAGAGGCCACACACGTAGTCAAGGATTGTAATCTTGTTCTTGCTAATCAGACTTTCTCTATCGACCTCATCCCTATCATTCTGGGTAGCTTCGACGTTGTCATTGGGATGGACTGGTTATCCCAACACCAAGCAGAGATTCTTTGCAACGAGAAGATTGTTCGTATTCCTCGTTCAGGTTATGAACCTCTAATGATTCGTGGCGACAAGAGTGGGGCTGTTGTGAGCATCATCTCTTTCCTTAAGGCCCAGAAGTGTTTCGAAAGGATCACACTGCTATTTTGGCTCTCGTTACTGATACCTCGAAGAAAGAGAGGAAGATAGAAGACTTTCCCATTGTACGCGACTATCTTGAGGTATTTCCTGAGGAACTACCTGGTCTTCCGCCTCATCGTCAAGTCGAATTCCAAATCGAGCTAGCTCCTGGAGCAGCACCCATAGCTCGAGCACCTTATCGTCTAGCTCCATCAGAATTGGAAGAACTATCTGCGCAGTTACAAGAACTCTTGGATAAGGGTTTTATTCGTCCTAGCTCTTCGCCCTGGGGAGCTCCAGTCTTGTTTGTGAAGAAGAAGGACGGTACCTTCCGTATGTGTATCGACTATTGCGAACTCAACAAGGTGACCGTGAAGAATCGCTATCCTCTTCCACGCATTGATGACCTATTCGACCAGCTGCCAGGGTCGAGCTTTTACTCGAAGATTGATTTGAGATCGGGATATCACCAGCTGAGAGTCAGAGAAGAGGACGTCTCCAAAACAGCCTTTAGAACTCGTTATGGACACTACGAGTTTTTGGTTATGCCTTTTGGGTTGACAAACGCACCTGCGGTTTTCATGGACCTTATGAATAGAGTGTGCAAGCCTTACCTGGACAAGTTCGTCATTGTTTTCATTGACAACATCCTGATCTATTCAAAGAGTCAGGAGGAGCACGAGCAGCATTTACGACTCATTTTGGAACTCCTTCGAACAGAACAGCTGTACGCCAAGTTCTCGAAATGCGACTTCTGGCTTCGCGAAGTCCATTTCCTAGGCCATGTGGTGAACAAGGATGGGATTCATGTTGATCCATCGAAGGTAGACTCGATTAAGAACTGGCCTGCACCTCGCACACCAACGGAAATTCGCCAATTCTTGGGTTTGGCAGGTTACTACAGGAGGTTCATTAAGGATTTTTCCAAGATTGCACAACCTCTCAGCTCACTAACGCAAAAGGGCGTTACTTATCGATGGGGTAATGCACAAGAAACGGCATTTCAGCACCTAAAGGATAGACTTCGCAGCGCACCTATTCTTTCATTGCCAGAAGGCACAGACGACTTTGTGGTTTACTGCGACGCATCAATTCAGGGTCTTGGTTGTGTATTGATGCAACGAGATAAAGTTATTGCGTACGCCTCATGCCAAGTTAAATTTCATGACAGGAACTACACTACACATGATTTAGATCAGGGAGCTGTTGTTTTTGCACTTAAGATATTGAGACATTACCTGTACGGTACCTGTAACGCCCCAAAATCTGAATGTTAATAATTGTCGTATGTTCTTATGTGACACGTCATGAAATAAATAATTAGGCTATTTTACCTAGTTAAAGTGTATGGCCAAAACTATTAAGTGATGAAAGTTGGGCCAAGTATGTTAAATGGTAAACATGAGGGGCTAGATGGTATAGAATGAAAGATGAGTTATTAAAAGAAAATAACAACACACACAAACACACATTCGTGTGTGTTCTAGATCGATCAGGAGCTCCCATTTGAGCCCAACCCTAGCTCAACCTTAAATGATCAAATTGAAGGATAAATCGAGGCCCAAATGCACAACCGAGTATGGATTAATGATCACCAACACGAGAGGATCATAAGGTATGTTTTAAATCTAAGATTGGTGATCATGGGTGAAGTGGGTTATGTTCTAATCCGTGAGTTAATATGAAATTGATCATGTACAAGGGTTAGAATCCTCGTATAGAACATGGGTTATGTATGGTTTGCGTTAATTTGATGATTAGAGGTGAAACCCGTTAGTTAGGGTGAAGATGATGACTAGAATCACCTCCTATGTTCAAGTCTTGTTGAATGATTGATGTATTATGTGGGTATGATGAATTATTGTTAGATGAAAGTATAGGAATATGATGATGTTATGTTTATTGTTCATTTGGAATGATATATGATGATTAGTAGAAGGATTTGATGAGTTATGTATGAGTTTAGAAGATTCATGCATGAATTAGTTGTACGTTATGCTTAAAAGGTGGTACGCACACCAAGCGTATGATAAGATGTATATAGTGTTGTCCGTATAGTCGATTACGATGTTACGAGTATATGATGATAAGTCGATAGTTAAGTATGGTTAATAGTTGACTTTTGAAAGTCAACTAAGTATAAGAAACATGATTTGACTCGTTGTCGTAAATGTAGGTTGATGGGAAGTCGTATGGTACATGTTATAGCAATCCGTGCTAAATGTAATGACATGATGAGTTACATGAGTTTAACGTATACGGATATGATTATATGAAGTTGATTATATGTTTTAATGCTTGTTAGAAATGACTAAGGAAAGTTAAGTGTGAATTATGCGAGTGATATGATTGTTACATGTACAAATGTGTATGCTAATAAGAGCGTGATTTCGATGAAATGAAAGTATAGGAATCACGTCGAGACGGACTCAAGCATGAGGTGTTCACGGGTCAAAGAGAGGCAAGGAATCGGATATGAGCACGGACGCATAAGGTAAGTGATTTCCGTAATCACTTCTTAGTTCAAGTAAGTAATAAAGTGTTGTGATCAATTAAACATGATGTTTGAGGTCAAATATGTGTTAAAGTAATTCGTCGTAAATGATGGGATTAAAGTTGACCAAAATGACCTTGATGGGTATTTTGGGGTAGACGATCTTAAAAGTGGTTTAGAAACAAGTTATTCGATTAGTGTAATGTTTTGGACAAGTATGGAAGTGGGGATGATGGTTTGGTTAGTCATAGACCAATTAATGCGCGAATACCCTTAACGGGTCAAAATAAGCATATGAGCGATAAGGTGTTAAGAGGATGCAAGACATCCAAGAATTTAGTAAATTATGATAGACGTCACTGATATTATTATGTTTATAAGAGGTTATGGTAAAACGAACGAGTTATGTTGATGTATGCACGAACGGGTCAAAGTTTGGAAAAAAGGGTAATAAGCCGAAGAGTTAGAAGTCTGAAATTTTATTATGTTGGATGTTGGTTTTTAACCCCACAAGGTGGAGGATTAAATTACGGACGCGTAGGAAAAAGAATCGGGTAAAACGGATCAGAAACGAGAGAGTTATGCTCGTTTCCGTGAAACGGGATCGTGCTGGGAATGTGCAGCAAGTTGCTGCACCTGTTCTGCCAAAACAGGGGCCTAGCATGACGCCAAGGCCCTAGGCGTCACGCGAGCCCCCCCTGGTGGACGAAAGTTGCTCGTTTGCTCAGTTTTGTCTTGGGAACTCGTTTAAACGCGTTTAAGTTACGTTTGACTAATTTAAATTACGTTTTTATGAGCATAAATGTATGCATCTATGTAGATAGGCAAGTATGTATGTTTGTATGTATCTAACACGTATGTAGAAGCGTATTTAAGCATGTATACGCAAACGTATGTAAGATTATAAGTGTGTGAACAAGTACACGCAGATATATGAAGACGTATATGAATAGGTAAGTATGAGTTGGGTATGTTGAAACAGGTGATTATAAATATATATGTAAGTAAGTATGTAGGCATGTACGTATGTATGTTTTATAAACCTAAGTGTATGTATGTAGGGGTGTATGTAGGTAGTATGTATATGTACGCAAGTGAGTATGTACGAATGTATGCACGTATGTAGGTTTGTGTGAAGGCATGTAATAAGGTGTATGTATGTATGTACGTATGTATGTATGTGTGTATGTATATATGTGGGATGACATGATCGTACGTAACGATGTTGGTATGTATATATGTAGATACATATAGAATGATTGATATGTATTTATATGTAAGTTTGCATGTAGGTTGGCATGTGTGTGTGTACGTATGTATGTATTGAGATAATGTGTATGAAGTTTAGGTATGTATGTAAGTCTTTTGGTACAATCAAGTGTTTACGTTGTTTATTCGTGTACCTGGAGTTATAAGTGAAATGCAGGAATAGCAAAGAAGTCTCACCACGGATAGTATGACAGGATGGAAAAGCTGGAATGTAAAGAGTTAATGAAACGAGAAGTAAACTTGAACAAACCTTGTATGTTTATAATGCGTACTAATGTGTGAATTTTATGTGGTGAGCGCAGGTAGTACCAGTCATGAGGATATCCAAGGATTGGAGATCGAGGATCGAGTCACAAGATAGATTGTACGGAAGTGTTGAGTACGTAATTGAGTGAAGCTAGTTTATGGTTTTTATTGAAAACGAGTATAATAAATGTATTTATTGTGAAATAATTTATCTTAAAAATGAATTTAAGTGCGTCAAGGTGTTTGTAACGAAAGAAATTTTCATGGTACGATTTTTTTTCCGCTGTGACTTTTGTCATGTACGAATTAGGGTCTTACAAGTTGGTATCAGAGCCCTGGTTTGAGGGAATCAAGTACGAGAAGGTAGGAACTTGAACTCAAACTTGTGTGCTCTTGAGATAAGAAATCCGTACAATCTAAGACTCGATCAAGATCCATAGGTAAAGGCTAATGTAAGTATGTACTTATGTATACGTATAAAGAAACTGACGGTTTTGTATGTTCAAGGTAAGCATAAGTGTTGGAAGAGGATGATCCGTGAATGCAGTCTAGGATGAATACTAAGGCAGGCAAAGAGGTAATAAGACAAGTAGGCAAATGAGCCCAGGTACGTAAATTTAATATGTGGGTGTAAGTAATGGTAAAATTCATTAAGGGAAGGAGAATTTTAAAATGAAAGACAATGATTGTATAGTAATGAAGTATTGGAAGCGATATACGCGCCGAAACCTAAGTCTACGGACATAAGGTGACAATTACATGAAGGCACGAAACTACTATGTGGATTGTGTACCTGGCCAGTACACGAGAAACGTATGACGTTCGTGAGATCATGATAATTGTTACAGGTATGTCCGGTAGAGTTGGGTAGCAGGCGGGCGTGTGGGTGAAATGGGAAGTAAGACTCTCGGGAAATTGAGAGTACTATGTAAGAATGAAAAACATGCCTGATAAGAATGAAGAATGTTGAATCCGTGATTAAGTGCGGATCAACGAGATATGAATAATATGTTTGAATCCGTAAGACGGATTCAGGGAATGAAAGGTATGAATGCAATGTTTGAATCCGTGAAACGGATTCAAGGAGGAAAGGCATGGATGATATGTTTGAATCCGTGAGACGGATTCAAGGATGAAAGGCATGGATGATATGTTTGAATCCGCAAGACGGATTCAGGGAATGAAAGGTATGAATGCAATGTTTGAATCCGTGAAACGGATTCAAGGATGAAAGGCATGGATGATATGTTTGAATCTGTGAGACGGATTCAAGGATGAAAGGCATGGATGATATGTTTGAATCCGCGAGACGGATTCAAGGATGAAAGGCGTGAATGTAATATTCGAATCCGTAAGGCGGATTCAATGAATGAAAAAGCATGAATGATGCGTCTGAATTCGTGAGACGGATTCAAAAATATAAAAAGATGAAATTAATCCGCCTAAGAAGATGTCGACAGTTTGACCATGATTGAGTCGAACGGGTCATAGAAATAAGTATAAAGTAAAAAGTGATAGTATAATAGACGAAGTTTTGTATAAGTTACGTGTTAGATGTGTTAGAAATTGACTCTTAGAAGTCAGAATGATGACGGGCTGTGACCCGGACAATAACTTGAGTATGGGCGGGAATGGTAAGCTTAGTAAGAAATATTGAGACGATGTAATAAGGTCTTCGCAAGTAAGCATGAATGGAAGGAAGTACGAGCGTGTACTTCAGTTGGCGAAATGATTAATTGTATGAAAGGATCGCATGTAAGAAATAGAATGTGTGGTACGTTATAGCAGGTACGTAGGAAATTGTAGAAGAGTTATAGGTGGGTAATCACCTAGTGTAATGAATGTTTGAATGACGTATGCTAACCGCCGATGTTGATGATGATAATGTTAGAACTATTGATGTAATGAAACCAATCGTATTGGTGAAAGGACGTGCACGAGCGGGAGCTCATTACACGAATAAATGAAATCTGGCCTGTACGGCTAGTACTCGAGGAGAAGATGATCGATCTGGGTTGCGGATCGTGGTTTGGGAAATGAAAAAGAGGTTAGTAAAATGTTTAACTCATGATTGGAGAGATATGAACTATTTATACACGTGAATTAAGTAATGCATGAAGTGAAAGCAATAGTAATGTGAAATGAACGAAATGATTTAAAGATAATATAAAGGTATGCAAGGTATACGTAACTGTAGAAAACGTAGAGTAAGGTTAACGTTAGAGTTAAGCACGTAGGTGTGACTATGAAATAGTAGTTTTGTGGTGGTAACAAAACAAAAGTTAAATGTTATACATAGTATGTAGAGAATGTAAATTTTTAGAGGTGAGATGGAGATATTAGATCCAATAAGAATGGATCATATTAAAGGACGGAAGAATATGTGTATTGACTAGTTATTGACAGGTCAAGTAAATGAAAATGAAAATGATATAGGAAAGAATGATCAGGAAAGTATGGGCTAGTGGTCGTATGGATGGACTGGAAGAAAAGATAATGTGTGTTCGATGAAAGTGAGAAAGGTTTCGGGGACGAAACCTTGTTTAAGGGTGGTAGACTTTTAACGCCCCAAAATCTGAATGTTAATAATTGTCGTATGTTCTTATGTGACACATCATGAAATAAATAATTAGGCTATTTTACCTAGTTAAAGTGTATGGCCAAAACTATTAAGTGATGAAAGTTGGGCCAAGTATGTTAAATGGTAAACATGAGGGGCTAGATGGTATAGAATGAAAGATGAGTTATTAAAAGAAAATAACAACACACACAAACACACATTCGTGTGTGTTCTAGATCGATCAGGAGCTCCCATTTGAGCCAAACCCTAGCTCAACCTTAAATGATCAAATTGAAGGATAAATCGAGGCCCAAATGCACAACCGAGTATGGATTAATGATCACCAACACGAGAGGATCATAAGGTATGTTTTAAATCTAAGATTGGTGATCATGGGTGAAGTGGGTTATGTTCTAATCCGTGAGTTAATATTAAATTGATCATGTACAAGGGTTAGAATCCTCGTATAGAACATGGGTTATGTATGGTTTGCGTTAATTTGATGATTAGAGGTGAAACCCGTTAGTTAGGGTGAAGATGATGACTAGAATCACCTCCTATGTTCAAGTCTTGTTGAATGATTGATGTATTATGTGGGTATGATGAATTATTGTTAGATGAAAGTATAGGAATATGATGATGTTATGTTTATTGTTCATTTGGAATGATATATGATGATTAGTAGAAGGATTTGATGAGTTATGTATGAGTTTAGAAGATTCATGCATGAATTAGTTGTACGTTATGCTTAAAAGGTGGTACGCACACCAAGCGTATGATAAGATGTATATAGTGTTGTCCGTATAGTCGATTACGATGTTACGAGTATATGATGATAAGTCGATAGTTAAGTATGGTTAATAGTTGACTTTTGAAAGTCAACTAAGTATAAGAAACATGATTTGACTCGTTGTCGTAAATGTAGGTTGATGGGAAGTCGTATGGTACATGTTATAGCAATCCGTGCTAAATGTAATGACATGATGAGTTACATGAGTTTAACGTATACGGATATGATTATATGAAGTTGATTATATGTTTTAATGCTTGTTAGAAATGACTAAGGAAAGTTAAGTGTGAATTATGCGAGTGATATGACTGTTACATGTACAAATGTGTATGCTAATAAGAGCGTGATTTCGATGAAATGAAAGTATAGGAATCACGTCGAGACGGACTCAAGCATGAGGTGTTCACGAGTCAAAGAGAGGCAAGGAATCGGATATGAGCACGGACGCATAAGGTAAGTGATTTCCGTAATCACTTCTTAGTTCAAGTAAGTAATAAAGTGTTGTGATCAATTAAACATGATGTTTGAGGTCAAATATGTGTTAAAGTAATTCGTCGTAAATGATGGGATTAAAGTTGACCAAAATGCCCTTGATGGGTATTTTGGGGTAGACGATCTTAAAAGTGGTTTAGAAACAAGTTATTCGATTAGTGTAATGTTTTGGACAAGTATGGAAGTGGGGATGATGGTTTGGTTAGTCATAGACCAATTAATGCGCGAATACCCTTAACGGGTCAAAATAAGCATATGAGCGATAAGGTGTTAAGAGGATGCAAGACATCCAAGAATTTAGTAAATTATGATAGACGTCACTGATATTATTATGTTTATAAGAGGTTATGGTAAAACGAACGAGTTATGTTGATGTATGCACGAACGGGTCAAAGTTTGGAAAAAAGGGTAATAAGCCGAAGAGTTAGAAGTCTGAAATTTTATTATGTTGGATGTTGGTTTTTAACCCCACAAGGTGGAGGATTAAATTACGGACGCGTAGGAAAAAGAATCGGGTAAAACGGATCAGAAACGAGAGAGTTATGCTCGTTTCCGTGAAACGGGATCGTGCTGGGAATGTGCAGCAAGTTGCTGCACCTGTTCTGCCAAAACAGGGGCCTAGCGTGACGCCAAGGCCCTAGGCGTCACGCGAGCCCCCCCTGGTGGACGAAAGTTGCTCGTTTGCTCAGTTTTGTCTTGGGAACTCGTTTAAACGCGTTTAAGTTACCTTTGACTAATTTAAATTACGTTTTTATGAGCATAAATGTATGCATCTATGTAGATAGGCAAGTATGTATGTTTGTATGTATCTAACACGTATGTAGAAGCGTATGTAAGCATGTATACGCAAACGTATGTAAGATTATAAGTGTGTGAACAAGTACACGCGGATATATGAAGACGTATATGAATAGGTAAGTATGAGTTGGGTATGTTGAAACAGGTGATTATAAATATATATGTAAGTAAGTATGTAGGCATGTACGTATGTATGTTTTATAAACCTAAGTGTATGTATGTAGGGGTGTATGTAGGTAGTATGTATATGTACGCAAGTGAGTATGTACGAATGTAGGTTTGTGTGAAGGCATGTAATAAGGTGTATGTATGTATGTACGTATGTATGTATGTATGTGTGTATGTATATATGTGGGATGACATGATCGTACGTAACGATGTAGGTATGTATATATGTAGATACATATAGAATGATTGATATGTATTTATATGTAAGTTTGCATGTAGGTTGGCATGTGTGTGTGTACGTATGTATGTATGGAGATAATGTGTATGAAGTTTAGGTATGTATGTAAGTCTTTTGGTACGATCAAGTGTTTACGTTATTTATTCGTGTACCTGGAGTTATAAGTGAAATGCAGGAATGGCAAAGAAGTCTCACCACGGATAGTATGACAGGATGGAAAAGCTGGAATGTAAAGAGTTAATGAAACGAGAAGTAAACGTGAACAAACCTTGTAAGTTTATAATGCGTACTAATGTGTGAATTTTATGTGGTGAGCGCAGGTAGTACCAGTCATGAGGATATCCAAGGATTGGATATCGAGGATCGAGTCACAAGATAGATTGTACGGAAGTGTTGAGTACGTCATTGAGTGAAGCTAGTTTATGGTTTCTTATTGAAAACGAGTATAATAAATGTATTTATTGTGAAAGAATTTATCTTAAAAATGAATTTAAGTGCGTCAAGGTGTTTGTAACGAAAGAAATTTTCATGGTACGATTTTTTTTTCCGCTGCGACTTTTGTCATGTATGAATTTGGGTCTTACAGTACCAAGTGCGCTATTTACACCGATCACATGAGTCTCGAGCATATCTTCATACAGAAGGAGTTGAACATGCGACAGCGTCGATGGGTCGAGCTACTGAATGATTACGAATGCTCGATCAGATACCATCCGGGCAAAGCCAATGTTGTGGCCGATGCTCTCAGTCGAAAGGATACTACACCTAGGCGTGTACGAGCACTACAACTCACCATCCATTCTAGTCTTCCTTCACAGATACGAGATGCTCAGGTAGAAGCATTGAAACCAGAAAACGTCAGGGCTGAAGCTCTACGTGGCTCAAGGCAATGGTTAGAACAAAAGGAAGATGGTGCCTACTACGTAACAGGACACATTTGGGTCCCACTCTATGGCAACTTACGAGAGCTTGTGATGGATGAGGCACACAAGTCTCGTTACTCAGTACATCCTGGTTCGGATAACATGTACCACGACTTGAAAACTACGTATTGGTGGCCTAGCATGAAAGCTCACATAGCAACCTACGTTAGCAAATGTTTGACTTGTGCGAGAGTCAAGACAGAATATCAGAAACCATCAGGCCTACTCCAACAACCAGAGATACCACAATGGAAATGGGAACAAATTTCCATGGATTTCGTTACTGGCCTGCCTAGATCCCAACGAAGGAATGATACTATTTGGGTGATCGTGGATCGACTCACAAAGTCTGCGCACTTCTTGCCTATCAAAGAGACAGACAAGTTCTCTACTCTAGCAGAAGTTTATCTTAAGGAAGTTGTCTGGAGGCACGGGGTGCCCACCTCCATTATATCTGATCGTGATGCACGTTTTACTTCAGAACTGTGGCAAGCAATGCACAAATCTTTTGGCTCTCGTTTATACATGAGCACCGCTTATCATCCACAGACGGATGGGCAGTCTGAACGCACCATCCAAACCCTTGAAGACATGATGCGGGCATGTGTAATCGACTTTGGCAACGGCTGGGAAAAACAACTCCCACTAGTGGAATATTCGTACAATAACAGTTACCACACCAGCATTCAAGCCGCTCCGTTTGAGGCATTGTACGGGCGTAAATGCCGATCACCTCTTTATTGGGCAAAAATTGGCGACAGCCAGATCACTGGCCCAGAACTTGTGGTAGACACAACAGAAAGGATTGCTTAAATACGACAACGAATGGCGGCATCTTGTGACCGTCAGAAAAGCTACGCTGATAAGGGCAGGAAACCACTCGAGCTCCAGGTTGGGGATCGAGTGCTACTTAAAGTCTCACCCTGGAAGGGTGTTGTTTGTTTTGGCAAACGAGGCAAACTTAACCGAAGATATGTTGGACCATTCGACATCATTGAGAAAATAGGCAAAGTGGCCTACAAACTGAACCTACCAGCAGAACTCAGTGGAGTTCACAACGTTTTCCACGTGTCGAATCTGAAGAAGTGTCTGTCAGATGAGACCCTCATAGTTCCTTTGAAGGAGCTCACTATCGATGATCAGCTGCGATTTATCGAGGAACCAGTAGAGATTACTGACCGAGATGTGAAGATTCTCAAGCGTACTAGAATTCCTCTTGTTCGAGTTCGTTGAAACTCCCGTCGTGGCCCAGAGTTCACCTGGGAACGCGAAGATCAAATGAAACAAAAGTATCCCCAATTGTTCGCAAACAGTACAACCACTACTGAGGCTGAAGCTACTGCGGAATTTCGGGACGAAATTCCAGATCAACAGGGGGAGGATGTGACACCCCAGGAAAACCATGCAACTTAACTAGCTTCCTCAGTGAATACGTACCAAATTTCGGGATGAAATTTCTTTCAACTTGGGGATAATGTGACAACTCGTATTTCAGAACCTCTCTTTGTACTTTGATGTAACCTGTTTGAATAATACGTGATTATGTGAAATTTGATGATTAATGAAATGTTATGTTGTTATGTTATGTGCATGTATGTATGCAATAAGATCGCACAAAACGAACCGATCGCACAACACTTGGCCGATCGCACAAGCCCATTCGGGCCACACCCTCTGAATCCGAAACCAATGAGCAGCCCAAGTGAGGGTTCGGCCCACTCCCTTTTATGCACATACAAGCACCCATGTGTGGGGTTGCTTCTCATTTGTTGCAAAACAAGAACACACACCAAACCCTACTCTCTCTTTCTCTCCCTCACGAACTCGACGACAGCCACATCCATTCTCCATCGAAGACTCTCTATTCAGATCACTTCTCATTCCATTCTTTATTCGGTTAGTGTCTCCTGATTTGTGTTTTGTAAATGATGTTATGATTCCATGATTTGATTAAATGGTTAGGGTTGTATGTATGATGAACAATGATGCTTATGTGTTGATGTTTATGCGAATCGGATGTCATAATATGAATCTAAGAATCGATTGGATGCAAGAAATCGGCTGTTATGTATTCATGTTCGAATGATTGTTAGATGGGGTGATTATGTTAGTATGCATGCTAGAGATCGAAATCGTGAATCATGTTAGTATGCCTAGGTGTTAGAATTGTTGCTTGTGTTTTATTCATGCTTGAACGGATTAGGGTTCATATGGATCAATTGATAAAACCTTTGTTTGATCGATTATGGTTGGTTGTAGAAAATGTTAGCATTGATTGATTGAATGAAAATTTGGAAACTGTTTGAATGATTGTAACCGATTGCATGATTTAAGGAAACTTGTAACTAATCACACAAGACCCCTAGTCGCACAAGAGCTGAACGCACAAGCTCTTGGATCGCACAAGATCAGATCACACAAGATCTGATCTAATCGCACAAGTGCAATCGCACAAGTTGGGTACAGCACATAAAGCACATAGTACAGTTTTATTATGCATGATCGCATAAGACTTGTGGATCGCACAAGACAATGCTGATCGCACAAGGCTTGGGCCATACACGAACCACTTGGACTCTTATACAGTTGGGCCTCAAAGCCCAATCCCAAACGCACAAGGACTGGTCAGTCGCACAAGACTAACCGGACCGCACAAGAAATACGTTTAACTGTTTGGGCAATGTACATGTTGGGATTAATTATTGGGACGGGTTAGTTCCTAATCGCACAACCCATTGTGGATCGCACAAGTCATGCTGATCGCACAACGGGTTGGGCTGCCTGTTTATTGGGCTTCATCCTTCGGGTCGCACAAGTTTGGACTTGATGAGTGCTTGACTGCTACTGTTAATGTATTGACATGTAATGTGTGTTTGCCATGATCAACACGTGTTCATAACCTGTTAAGCTATGTGTAATCATACGTGCATTACTTGAACCTAGACCTGACTTGTATGGTAACCATGTTAGGACGTGGTTGACCACATATAGCTCAAGTAACCTTTCTGTGTATCTGCCGAGCAAACCAAGGTGAGTTCACACTCTATCCAAGGCATGGGATTCCCAAGGGTTGGGAATGGGTTAAAGAACGGAACAGTAACTACAAACTTGCGTATTCTCCATACAACAGGATACGTACGACCATAAGACCATCAACTCTATCACTTGAAGTCCCTCATTTATCGACTTAATCGCCGAGGCCTATGGCGAGCGGGTCATTAGTTAATAGCGCTATTAGGTTTAACAAACCTCACACCGTGCCAGTCGGAGGGGCGTGTACTAATGGACTATGGGCAAAGGGTCAATGCTGATAGACATTGACTTAGGGCACCTCTTACATTTTCATAGCAGTCAATACGCGTGGTCTAGAAACACATGGGAAGCCCCCACTAATCTTCGCAAACATGTCAGGGTGACCGCGATACGAATTAATATGATACTTGGTTTACAAACGAATGCTATAACTAAACAACCAACTGTGAACTCGCTCAACTTTGTTGTTGATTCGTTGCTACATGCCTTGCAGGTCGTTAGGTACTCTTGGAGCTTGCACAGGGAGGCGCGGTCGTTGTGGGGCATGGCAGTGTGTGCCACGCTAAAAACATTACTTTATTTCGCACTTAATACTTACATTGGGTTTTACAATTATGCTTCCGCTAAACACTTAACTATGCTTTGGTTTTGAACACCTTTCATATTGTTTGGTTGAATTATATTTACTACATACATTGTTCAATATGATTGGTGGCTTGATCCTGGTCAGTCACGCTTCCAAGCGGTGATACTCCGCGTGTGGATTTTGGGGGTGTGACATTGTCTAAACTGGTTGTGGAAATCCCAAGGCCAGATGGTTCCAAAAGGGTTTATGAGACTCAAAATGCATTTGCTGCATTAAAAGCAAGCATGAAAGAGTCAATGGGAATAAAAATGGTCTAAAAGGTTTGAGCTGGAGAAGAAAGATTTGATGGAAAAGGAAGAGCAGGGTACTTCTAAACCTAAGGAAGAGCAGGTTATTCCTTAGCCAAAAAGAAGAAAGTCTACTAGAAAATAAGCCAACCCAAAACCACACCTTCCAAAACCACCAAACAAACTCCTCAAATCCCCAAAAATTCCTCTAATCAAACCTCCAAACCAACAGATGTTGAGACACCTGTTGTATCAACAGTTGTTGATACTTTAGTGGTTTCAACATATGTTAAACCAACAACTGCCATCACTACTACAATCCACACTCAATCCACTTCCATACCAAAAACAACATCACCACCACAAAAACCACCTGCTGAAGAGCAGAAGACAACAGTTGACACATCAACTGTTGTAATGACAATAGTGGTTGAAACACCAGTTGTTTCGACAACTGTTAGTCAGTCCCCCATTACCACAAACACTCTCTCACAAGCCATAATTCTTTCTGCACCAAAAACTCAAACAAAATCACCTTCTCCTAATAAGGTGTATACAAGAAAAAGAAAGTTCTAGGTGCATGATGATGATATACCAGCACCAACTCCACTATCATCCACACCCTACAATGTCATCAAACCCCAACCTTTCATTCCTCCAAAGCTGGTCAATCCCATCAAAGATCCAAAAGTTCTAGAAGGATTTAACCCTATTGATCTTATACCACTAGCAACCACTTATCCACTAGAACTTCATGCAGTAAAAGAAGAAATGAAACAGTTCTATTTAGTGGATGATCTTTCCAAAAGAAAATTCCCTTCCCTTGCCGGTTTTAGAGATCCTAAAAACATGGATGAATACCTAAAACTCAAAGGCAAGCAAGCTGAATTGAGAGCCAAATATGAATGCAAAGGGCAAGGTGATAATGCCTTCTCAAGTAGGATGCAGTTCTTACTCACCAAGGTCAAGCAAATGGAAGATTATGCAAGAGACCTGAGTAAAGAAATGTCCAACTTGCCACCAGAGGATGGGTTATAAGTAGATCTGAAAGAAGAACTCATCAAGCTGATCATGAGTGAAAAGTTTTACCCTGCAAAAGCTAAAAATTTCCAAGACTGGCCACTCATTGCTCTCAAAGAAGAATTGAAAAGAATTGAAAGAATAAAAAATACTCCAAGTATGAAAAGAACAACACCAAACTAGAGCAAATTCATTAAGAAGACTGCTGATCTTACCCTGGAATATAAAAGAAAAAGAGAAGAGTTGGATGCAGCAGACTATGAAACAGCTAGGCAGATAGCAAGGTGGTCAAAACAAACTATTGATCAAACCTACAAAAGGCTTGAAGAGCTAAGAAAGAAAGACCCCACTGCTCCAAAGAAACCAATCTACAAGACCACTGATAAACCAAAGAAGCAGACCCACACTTCTGAACCACTGTTCACATCATCAAATACCTCTGCCATTGTCTCAAACCAAAGAAATAGGCAAAAGCTGACTGATGCAGAAAAAAGGAACAAGAAGTTGTGTATTTTAAAGAGGCTATCATAAGAATGGCACTAGAGGATGAAGGCTCAGCAAAACTTCAAAGTATAGCCAACAAAGTTCAGAGCAGGCCTCCATCTCCAAACTCATCAATAATAAAAACTCTCCCAAGAAACCCATTGAATTCAAAAATACTAAAGTGGAAGTCTGATCAAAAGACCCACGTATTAACTTTGCTCAAATCCAATGGGAAGGTGGAGCATATATCAAGGGAACAAGCACTTGGCCTGGGTGTTGAAGATATACAAGATCTCCTTGAGCTCACAACGTGCAGGGATGAGGATGATACATATTCCATGGACTTTGAATTACAATTCAAAGGACAAGTCAGGGAATTATTGATGAGGCAATAAAGATCCAGAATAATGAAGAGTTTTGGCATCATCAGTTCCAGGGGGAGATTGTTGGGATTGAACCCTAAAAAGGAACAGTTGATGAAAGCCAAAAATGGATCAGATCAGTGGATCCTGAATAAGCAGTTGTTTGCATCAGTCTTTCCCCTTGAATGTGGCCTAACATCTGATGACTTCTAAGTACTGCTTTCCACAAATAACTGCTGATCACTAAATACTGTTGAAGACAAAGCACTGATGCTCAATCTGCTGATATGGTTCAAGTACTGCTGAAGACACAAAGCACTGCTAGGAGTATAAAGTAGAATGAGAAGCAGTAGTTTAGTTTATTTCTCTGTATTACATGTAATCAGTAGTTTAGTCTAGCAGTGTTTGTAATAGGCAGCGTTTGTAAGTTGTGAGGAGGTTAGATGTCACTTTCATGGTGACGTCAGCAAAGATGCCACAGTGGTTTGTTATGTACTATAAATAGAACAGTACTCTGTACTGTTCTATTAGCTCTCTTCTTCACCAAGTCATTCTGTACGAACAAATCACTGTGAGCTCAGGCGGAGGGGGAGACTTTGTGCGTGCATACAATAGTGTTGATTATTGTAACTAAATACAATCATTCGATTCTATGTTAAACATGTTTGCTGAAAATTGTGGTCTCTTTGATTGTGTTGAAAGTTTATTCATCTAATTCCACTGCAATTATTTCTGATTCATCTTCATTTAATTAAACAAACACAATCTTATCAAACTCAGATCCTAACACATACCTTTCACTTTAGAATCGGCAAAACACAACCTTTATGTTCATATTTTCATACAGGGTACAACCTTTACCACTAACCATGTGAGGGTATTGTTGTCATTTCTACATTGTCTACCCTAATTAATACCTCTCAAACCCTAAAAAACCCCCTGTTCTTAAAAAAAAAACATATTATTTAAACAAGATCAAAGCCAACAAAAAAACTCCTCAAATGGCAAATAAAACATTCAAACACACACTTTGACTTGCTATTAAACCTACCAATTTTTTTAGTTTTTTTGTTAATAGTTTGATGAAACCAACCAAATTATTTAGAGTAAACTGTCATTTTGGTCCCTGAGGTTTGGTCACTTTTGCCACTTTAGTCCAAAACTCTAACCTTTTAAATTTGAGTCCCTGTGGTTTCACTTTTATTGCCATTTTGGTCCAAAAATGAAATCACCTAATATTTGGCTAATAAAATCTTGTTATTTTGTCCTTTTACTCAGGGGAAAAATGGTTAATATTAATTAAACCATTTGATTATTAAAAACATAAAATATTAATAATTAATTAATATATATACACACACATAATTACACACTCTCTCTCACTTTTCCCACTTTTAAGACTCTAAATACAATCTATATTCCAAAATCATTAACAGACAACACAATTTCCCTTATCTTTCATCCCAACATTCCAATGGATATCACAACTTTTCTTGAAGATCTGCATCTTCCACCCAACACCACCGTGCACCACCACTCACAACCACAACCACCACCACCCCCATTTACTCCTTTGGCTAATAAAATCTTGAAGATTTGCATCTTCCACCCAACACCACCGTGCATCTTCCACCCAACACCACTGTGACTCTCACTTCTAACCTTCAACCTATATTTAGGGCTTCCTCTCATTTCACTTCAGATCCAAACAAACCAAAACCGCACATCAAAATCTACAACCTTTTGTTTGATTTCATGGAATCTCTTGATTCGGATCACAATGTAGGACCTGGGTTTCCTCTTGAAACGGGTTCCGACCGGAAACAGAGCAATGGCTGTGGTGCTAGAGGTGAAGTTTTATAGTGCGTGTTAAGATCGATTCCGATGACCTTGAATGCTCCGTTGATTGCGTAGATCTCGTATCTTGTGCGGAATCCAATTACGAGAGTGGATTGAGTAAGAACAAGCTAATTATAAGATGATTTCTATTAATGATTTGTAAGTACAAAACCACGAAATCAAACTGACAGAGTTTCCCCTCTCTGACAGTCAAAGTTACAAATGAACAAGACACATGCAACCTATTTATAGAGTGACCAGGTCCGCACCAAGTATATACGCATGGATGGACATATAAGTGCAGACCAACAATACTTGCGGATCTACAAGACATGCGCAGATGGACTCTTATATTCGGATGCGCAGATGACTTGAAACCCTAGTTCCACGCACCATGTTGATCCATGCGGATCAACATGCTTGATTCGTGTGGACGTACACAGCGCACATTCATGCGGATGAACCATGAACATGTATTCTTTACTTTAATACCTAGTCTTGATCATTCGTTAGCTACGATGTGTGATTAACGAAAGCAATAGACATATGCACTCACAGGCTCCCCCTTGGATATTGCTGCAGTCAATCTTGTAGCTTGTCTTTATCTTCTCTCTGAGTCTTCAAAAAGCTTTGACAAATTCAACACCACTGACTCCCCTTTGCGTCCTGCTTCATCAGCTCCCCCTTTCATCAGACTCTCTCTTAAGCTCCCTCTTGCTTTAAGCTTTCCGAATTTCAACCTGGCTCTCTGAAACTTTTCACAATTCAAATCACTTGAGAGAATATTTAACAATTTCAGGATCAAACACCTGGCTCTCACAAAATTCATTTGACAATTAAACATATTAGAGATTTCCAGGATTGGTACCCTAGCTCTTAACAAGATTTATTTGAAAGATAAAACATTTGAAATCATCCAGGATTGTAGACTGATTCTACTCCCCCTATCAAATAACTTCTATCTTTAACCAAACAATTTATATTTGACATTTAAGAATCCAACTTCATAAACCCTCTCAGATAGTTAAGTTCAAATTAATGACCTTGATCTATCTAATTATTTAGCAAGCCAAATTAATGACCTTGGAGACAACTACCAACTGTTTTTGATTTTTCGTTAAAAACCTCAAGTTTCAAATTAATGAACTTGTTTATTTTCTGAGACATGATCAGCATACTTAGACTTTGAAACTCAGCTTTCCAATACAGGTTGACAAAACATAAACTAGAACAAAATCTTTTTGTATTTTACAAAGTTTATGCTAAAACACTCCAAATTTTTTTTTGTGATTTTTCTGTAATGAAATGCAATAAAGAAATATTCACAAACATATTTTAGTTGAGCTCGCGTCAAAGGATCATATCAGTTTATGACACATCACAAGCACCGTTGATCTATATAAAGTTTAAGTTTTAAACGATTCACTTAGATTGTCAGTATACTGATCCACTTAAATTTTCACACAAACTTCAATTGATTCAAGATACGAGACTAATGTTTTAAAACTTAATCTTATTCGCGTGTCCCACCTCAAACTATACTCCCGTATCAAGATTCCCTAGATTCAGTCTTACAGGTGAGTATGCCTAATTGATATCTGTCTCCGAGTTAGTGCAAAGCCTTGCGAGCTCAGGTTAGAACTTCCGTTCAGTCAAAGAGATGAAGGCTCGACTTAAGGTGTGTTCTACTTAGGAATCTTCTTTACAACTGCACTTGATATTTATCTTTCAATATTCTCTCAATTTTTATGCAGAGGGAAAGTTTTTAAGCGCAAAAGCATTATACAAGGTCTAGGCCATTGCCGAAGCAAAATCAGAAGACTAGGTATAATACCCCAGATATCAATTAGTATAAAGACCTAATATCTCATAATCAGGCAACCACTTAAACGAAATCTTGGAGTACTAAGTCCATATATCCAAGAGATGTTCCCCACGAGATAAGAAAGTTATTGATTTTAGGTTTATATCTCAAAATCAATTTACTAAATGTGTAAAAACCTCCTGGCATATCATCCGTGAGACCGTTTATCACTTTTCATCTTTCCATTTCTTTAGCATGCTGTGATTGTCTAACTGATGTACTATCATTTTCTCTTTTTACACAAAAACTTTTTCTTTTTCTATATTTTTAAATTCAAAAGAGTATTATTCTTTTTCAAATTTTCAAATATTTTTATATTTTTAAAATTTTTACTCCCCCTAAAATCCAAAACATTTAACGAAAATTTGACAAACCGATGTAGATAGCTTCATTTTGCCATCCATTTTCCGCTTCACATACTCTGTTTAGTATAAAGCACCCCCATGATTAACAAAACAATGATTTTTGACATGATAACCACTTGAGAAACTTGTTGTACCAAGTTTTGTTTGTTCAGCTATGAGGGTTTCGGAGTATTCCTTTAATATTTTTTTCAAAATTTTGATTTTAAACAATTAAAACAAACATTTTTTTTCATTTTTATGTTTTTCTATTTTTTTTACTTTTTCATTTTTGTTTTATTTATTATTATTATTAACCAAAAACTTCCTGTTTTCATCCACAGGAATCCTCTTCCTATGCCAGGCTGCTCCGCTGCTCATGTTGACATTTGGATGACTTCTGGAGCACCCGCACATACAACTACTCAATCACTTGAATAAAGCAACCCATGCCTGTTTGACCTTGGGTATTTTGACACAGTACGAATCATTCAGTTTCGGAAAATCTTTGTCATTTTTCACAAAAACTTTTTCATTTTTGACTTTAACCTTCTTGGTTGAATCGAGTTTCCTTTTCTCATTTACAACAGTCTGTTTCTTGATCACCCAAATTTGTCCGCTTAAAACATTCCTTTTGTAGAATCTTGAATCATTTTAAATTTTTTTTTGATAAATCAATTTTTGGTTTCCAAATTTGTTTTGTTTTGATATATTAACTTTTTGTTTCCAAATCTGTTTCGGCTCAAATTTGGGTGTCTTTGGTTTCCAAATTTGTTTTGGTTCAAACTTGGTTGTCTTCTGTTTCACAGACATAGATTGCTGTTTCTTCTTTTGAATATCAACAGGATTCAGATTTGGACATTTGCGACCAACATGTCCAATTTGTTGACATTTAAAGCATGTTTTCTTCGAAACATCTTTGGCCTGTTGTTGTTTTCTCTTCTGAGCATAGAAATCCTCAATAGTCTGTCGACTAAATTGGATTTCTTTCTCTTCTTCTGAACTTGTTCCGTGAACAAAGTTCCTCTTTTTCTGAAATTTTGACTTGTCAGAACGTTTCTTTTGATTTTGTTTCTTTTTATAACCCAACCTAGCCTTTGTATTTTTCTTTTCGTAACTTGGTTTGTTATAGAAAGTTTTCTTGCTCGCTTTTCCGGCAAATTTTTTCAATTTCAGATTTCTCGATTTCTACCAGTTTAAAAACTTTGTCAATCTTTTCCGCAATCACATTTTGAATCAGAACTTCAACATCTGAGTATAATTTGTCCGGTCCAACCATATAATATGCCAAAATTATTGGATCATCATTCGCATTTGTCTCAAATTTTGAATTCTTTAGATAATTTTTATGAAAACTTTACTCATCTTCAACCTGTGATCCAGACTTATCATTTTTTAATAGAATCAGTTTCTTCTTTCAAAATGCTTTCAACTACCTTACTTACCACCTCTGAATCACCAACATCATCAGATTTGGAGTAAGTTACGTCAATGTTTTCAGGCAATTGATCAACCATGTCGAAAGCTTTTGCCTCCTTTTCGTCATCATAGAATGTATATTTTTCTCAAACGGTGGTGGAACCTGATGATATTCTAAACCTATGTTGATGTACAATGTCTATCTCCTACGTCATCAGTCTATGTCGTGTCAGTTGTATGTAAAAAGTCAAAATGTTAAGTTTTATATGTGTTTTAGACCAGTTCGCACGAAGTAACATGTTAAAGGTTAGGTCGCACGAACTGGAGTTGCCTAGTTCGTGCGATGTGGAGTGTTGTCTTCGTGCGAACTCGAGAGCCTATAAATAGGCAAGTTGTGTTTTTCATTTGTAACTTCTGGAGATTTCTGTCACGAAGTGCTGTCAAAATTCTCTCTGTACAAAAACGTTTTATATCAATGAAAAACATGTTTAAAGTGACTTTCTACTCTTCTACTCCTATTCTAACACTGATTGACGGTTTCTAGTCTGATTCCGCCTTTCTAGAAACTAGATCTGACTCTGATTGACTCGTTTTGGACGATTCCTCGATCCTACAAGTGGTATCAGAGCTCAGGATGAGCCAGATCTGTTGATATCAGTGTTTTGAACGGTTTAGAATCACATTCTTCTACTCTTTCTTGGATTTCCAGACAAATTCACGGACAAAATGGACTGAATTTTGGATATTTTGTGTAAAACATCATTTTGAACAATCTCACAAAGTTACATACCATAATTCACACTAAAACTGATCCAAAAATGTCAAAAACTTGAAACTAAGTCTTCAAACGAAGTGAAACTGTCCAAATCGTGTGAAAATGATGCTCAAATCGTGTGAAATGGACCAGATTGTTTGAGTTTTTGCCAAACCGCGTGAAATTTTTGTCCAGTTCGCACGAATTGAACCAGACCGCACGACTTGGGTAATCAAGTTACTTCACCTCGCACGACTTGAGTTTCCAGTTCGTGTGAACTTATCAGTCCGCACGAGTTGAAATTTTTTTAACAAATACTTGTCACTTCGCACGGTTTGAAACAAGTTCAGGTCGTTTGAAACAAGTCCAGTTCGTTTGAATCATTCAGTTCGGTTGAGAGTCCAGATCGTGTGGAAGTCAGTTCGCTTGAAATTGAGATTTATCAAAACTTAGAAATTTTTCGAAACATTTTTCAAAGTGTAAAAATGGACAATCAAGAGTTTTACAATGCGTTTTTCGAAGGAGGTACGAGTCCTCAAACTCCAGCAAGTATAGCCCAGAATGTGAATATGGAGAATGAACTAGGAACCATGCAAAAACCACCGAAACTACTCAACATGGAAGATTATTCGGGGTGGCAGGATAGATTTCGCACGTGGGTTCAGGCAAATCACCTCGAATGTTGGCTGAAAGTTGAAACGAAATATGTAGTTCCTGTGAATGATGCTGGTATTCCGAAAACACTTAACTCGTTAACTCCAGCTGAACAAGAAAACTTTAAAGCCGAGAAGAAGATGGTCAGTATATTGCAACAGGCAATTAAGGAAGATATTTTGGTACTGTTACAGCATCAGAATGACGAGCAATCTATTTGGAATGCACTTAAAGTGAAATTTCTTGGGAGTGCTGCAATGATCAAAAGCAAAAAGGCGCCACTGAAAAAATAATTCGACATATTTACTGCTATCAGTGGTGAATCAACAAAAGAATTGATTAAGAGGTACTGTCACTTGGTAGTGGAGATGAAGTGTTTGAGTATAGAAAAAACAGACGAAGAGTTAGTTGATAAGTTGGCTGACGCACTACCACAAGAAGAGTGGGGTACGTTCTTGTTGGTGTTAAAGAACAATTTGGAATACGTGGGTTTCAATTTGAGTACGTTTATTGAGAGAATTGAAGGTCAAGAGCTTGAAATGCGGAAGATGAGGAAAATGAAATCTGCAAATGTACAGCAAGATGTTCAACTTTATTACAAAGGAAACTCATCTGCTACATCTACTCCGAGTCCAAAGATTCAAACGACATTCAGTGCAGATTCTTCATCGGGAGTAACTCAAAGCACATCTAACAACAATTGTTCACCGTTTCCAAATTATGAACCGAATCCTAAGGTTCAGAATGTTCAAGAACAAGTTTCTTCTCAAAGTTCTTCAGGTTCAAACAATCAGAGTTATAGTCATGGGATATTGTGCAATATCACTGTTAATATAAAAAACGGTAAGATTTTACCGAGACAGCCGCAAAGCAGCATATAGCACTTCTAGCTTCTGTACTTGAGTCTTACGAGAGTCTAGTAGCAGGACGAATTGGTAACCCAGACATGACTAAAGAAGATTACGATCAAATTGATCCCGAGGAACTAGAACTCATCGACATAAAATGGGGTATGGCGAGCATTTTGAGAAGAGCTCAGAGGTTCATGGAAATTACCGGAAGAAGTAGTCTCGCAGGTCCTGATCCTAAACTTGGATTCGACAAATCAAAGGTGACTTGCTTCAAGTGTAAAGAAAAAGGGCACTTCAAACGCGAATGTCCGAACAGAGAAGTTAGTAACCACCAGAATCCATTCACCAATGACTATTACCGACAGGCCATTTATCATAAAAACAGTCAACAACCATTCAATACACGACCTCAAATCAAGAATAGTCCATCCAAACAAACAGAAAAAGCTCTTTTGGTGAATCAAGATGATGAAAAACTTCCAGAAGGTTTTAGTTGGGATAAGTACATTCCAGGAAGTGGTCTTGCAATGATGGCTGAAATTACTGAAGAGCTGGAATCGGAAATTGAGGAATGTGTTCCTGAAGTTGGAGTGGTGAATGAAGAAAGTTTTGATCTAGAAGAGGAAGCAGCAGCGGTCTACTATTATTAGTCTGAATAGGAGGTTATTACTAATGCATTTAAATCTATAATACCAGCTAATGTGTTTGATTCTTTTGCAGGATTCTTTTGTGAACCGACTACGGGTTTTTGCCCACAGTACGAAGTTGAAAAAACTCCGGTTCAGGAGATCATTGATGTTTCAAAGGAAATGAATGAAGAGACGTTGAAAGAAATAGCAGACAAAGCTCTTATGGTCAAGCTGCAAGAGGTAGACCAAACTAAAACACCTTCTGATAACAATGAGACCAAAGATGCAACTCAAGAGTCAGTGTCAGTTGAAAAGAAGTCCGAGTCCGATGACAAATCAGAGAATGTGAAGTCCGAATCCGGAGAGAAATCTGAGTCCGAGCCCGGAAAGTTTGGTAAATCAGAAAGTAAAAATGACAAACAAGAAAAGATTTTTGAAAAAGTTGATCCAATTCTTGAAAAACCATGCGAAAACTGTTTAAAACCATGCATGGATTGTCATGAAAAGGACAAACAGTTTCAAGAGTTGAAAAAGTTTCACAACAAATTAAAATTTGATTTTAATGATGTTAAAGAAGCTTATGACACTCTGTCACGATCAATTAAAATGATTGCCAATGAGAGTAAAGAAAATGATAAAATTGCTAATTTGCTAAAAGCTACGGTCATGGATAAGCAAATGTCGATTAACATGCATCTGGACACAATCGCATCTCTAAAGAACGAACTTTGAACTGATGCGCATTGAGACAAAAAGAGTTGACGAAAAGTTTATCAGTTACCTTTCATCTTCATATGTGATTGATCAGATCGTTCCTCAACAAACTGATTTCAAAAATGTTCCACCCCCATTGTGGAAGCATTACACTCAGAAATATCCAGACGGGGTGGAAAAGCATTGAATCTCAAGCTGAGAACAAAGGAGAATGAGTTACCGGAAAACATAGATGTTACATTCTCTCCGTCTGACACCGACAATGAGTCACAACTGGTTAAAACAGTTGTAGACCAAGTGTTGGATGAAGAAAGTGATAACACTGATTTCGGAACAGTTAAAACTCATTTTGAGAATTCCAGTTCAGATTCTGAAGATGACGGAAAATTTCTTAATAAGTTCATCCCAATGTCAGATAAAGTTTTGAATGACGATTCGATCATTGTGGTTTACACGATGACCGGAACTGACAAACTGTATACTGATTTTGAGTACCCGATTCAGAATGCGAACATGGAAAAGGTTGAAAAAGTTTTTAAACTCGTGGAAATTGATATTTCAGAAGTTAACAACAATTCGTTTCTATCAAAACCGAAAAAATCTTTGGTTAAACAACCGACAAATAACCCGGGAAAGAAAAATGAATGGGTGGGTAACAATGGTAATAACAAGAGACATGGTAATAATTACAAAAAGAAAGGTGTTGGTTTTGAGAAGAAAATGGCTAAGAAAGAAGTTAAGCCAAAAGAAAAATTGAGTGATGTGTTTGTGGCGGGTAATAACACAGAAGTCGAAAATGATTATATCTTTAGTAAGCAAGCAATTGACGATTTTATTGCGGCGAAAAAGATAAGAGATAAGACCAACATATCCACTTTTGTTGAATATGACAAAAGAATTTGTTATCGATGCAATGAAATCAGTCACATGGCCAAACAATGTGTCAAAAAGATAATAAACCAGTTTTCCATAAACCAAAACCAAAAATTTCAAAGGATGATAAGGGAAAATTACCTATGGTGTCCCCCGTGCGTATTCTTAAACGTGGTGAATCATTGAAGTCAGAGGATAAACCAAAATCAACTTTTGAAATTGGTAAATCTTCAAAATCACAAAAGACTTCAAAGATTTATCCAAAAACAAGGACTTCCCAAAGTCAATCATGGGTGGAGAAACCTAAAAATTCTTTTGAGGAAAAGAAATTGGAAAAAGTTTTAAAATCTGAACCGACAATCTTTGCAACCACTGATGAGAAAATTGAGTTTGAGTTAGATAAGTTGATTAAAGAATTCCCACCTATAAAGGAAGGAGCTCTAAAGTAAACCCCAGAATCTGATGTTCCAAATGTTGTTTTTAACATTCCAAAAGTTGACAAAGGAACTCATGATATTGCCTTTGGTAGTATACCAAATGTTGAAAAATCTTGGGTATCATTGTTTAAGTAAATGTCTTTTGATGTGTGAAGGGGCTTCCAAGGTCTATCATTTCTAAATGGATAATGGATAGCGGCGCCTCACGGCACATGACAGGGATGTTAGCACAGCTATACGACGTCAAGTAAATCAATGGAGGTTATGTCGGGTTTGCTAGAACTCAAGGTGCTCAAGAAAACAGATGATCATCTAGTTGGAAAGGGAGCAGCCTGGCACGAGGAGAGGAGGCTGCTGGTCCCTGCCTCTAAAACCAGGGAGTTTATTCATTTCTGTATATAAATAAACCATATTTCAAAACCCTAAAAATTGAAAAATTTAAAAATTTACAAAAATATGTTGAGTGAATATGCCGAAACCCTCACGGCTGAACAAACATGATTAATTTCACAAAGATTGAAAAACGGTTTTCAAACTGTAAAATATCAATGTGTTGTAAATCATGGGGGTAATTTCTGCTTCACATGTTATGTTTTCTGCATTTCAATGCACGAAAAGCAGAAAATGGATGGCGAGACAAAGCTATCAGTATCAGGTTGTCAAATTTTCTTTAAATGTTTTTATTTTATTTTAGGGGGAGAAAGTTTATAGAAAATACAAAAACATGATAAAATTTCAAAAATACAAAAAACATTGAAAAAATCAAAAATGAGTTTTGTGTGAAAAAGAGGAAATGATAGTACATCTTAGACAATCACAGTACACTAAAGATTTGGAAAGAGAAAATGTGATAAACGGTTTCACTGATGATATGCCAGTAGGTTTTTACACGCTTAGTAGATAGATTTCGAGATATAAACATAACAAAATACTTGCTTATCTCGTGGGGAACATCTCTCTGACATATGGGTAACCCCCGAAATCTTGTTTGAAAGGCTTACTATTTCTGACATACTAGGTCTTTGTACGTGATGATATCTGGGGTATTATACCAGGACTTCTAATTTTGCGGGAGCAATAGCCTAGTCCTCGTATAATACTTTGCACTGCTATATTCTTAAAGCTCACCCTCAGCATAAAAAATGATGAAACATTGAAAAATGCTAATCATGTGCTGTTGAAAAGAAGATCCCCAAGGGAGACCCACCTAAAGTCGAGCCATCATCTCTCTGATTTTGCGGAAGCAATAGCCTGAGCTCTCATGGCCTCGCATTTAACCCTTACAGATATCATTTGTGTGCACTCACCTGTAAGATTGAATATAGAAGTCTGGATACGAGAGTATATTCTGAGGTGGGACACACGAATTAGTTAAGTCCTTAAAACATTAATCTCGTATCTCGAATCGATTGAACTTTGTGTGAAAATTTAAGTGGATCAGTATACTGACAATCTAAGTGAATCGTTTAGAACTTAAGGTGTTTAAAGCTCAACGGTGCTAGTGATTTGTCATAAACTGATATGATCCTCTGGCGCAAACTCAAACAAAAATATTGTCTGTAAATATGTTTGTAAATATTTCTTTACTGTTTTTATGTTTCAGAAAAATACAAAAAGATTTTGATTTCTACTTTATTTTCGACAACCTATGACAGAAAGCTGAGTTTCAAAATCTGAGTATGCTAATCGTGTTTCTGAAAATAAACAAGTTTATTAATTTGAAACTTGAAGTTTTTAGTCAAAAATCAAAAACAGTTTGTGAAGTCTCCAAGGTCATTAAGTCGGACTTGGATGATTGACTGTGAGGGATTTGGATGCTCAAATTGGTAAAATCTGATTGTAAAGAGCTAGGTTTAGTTATTGTTGGATTCTTAATATCGTCAAATCTTTATAGTATTTTGAGAGGGGGAGAGAATCAAGTAATCCTGGACAACTAAAAATGCTTTCACTGTAAAAATATTTTAGCTTATGTTGAAAGAGCCAGGTCATCAATCCTGGACAACTAAAAATGCTTTCACTGTAAAAATATTTTAGCTTATGTTGAAAGACACAGGTCATCAATCCTGGACATTCAAAATGATTTTTCTCAATAAATGTTAGAGAATCGTAGATTCCAGATTACGATCCCGATAGCCGAGTCTAAGGGGGAGTCTGAAGACGAGCTCGAAGCAAGGGGGAGCTTGTAACCGGAAAGCTAGGTGTCGATCCCAAAAGCACGGAAGCTTAACGAAAGGGGGAGCCTGAAGAAAGAGTCTCTGAAAGCAAAGAAGAGGAAAGAAAGGCGTGAAGAGAAAGACAGGATTGCTCGAGCTACGTGTGTACAAAGACTAGCTAAAGAAGAGTAGAGAGCTGCGAAAGAGAATGAAAAGCTAAGGAAAGCATTGTTGAGAAAACGGAAACAAAGAGAAGAAGTTTTCAAGTCTTTGTGAAGGATGTTTTTGAAGACAGGCTCACTAAAGACTGCGGCAATATCCAAGGGGGAGTTTGTTGGTGCACAATGTCTATCGCCTACGTCATCAGTCTATGTCGTGTCAATTGTATGTAAAAAGTCAAAATGTTAAGTTTTATATGTGTTTTAGACCAGTTCGCATGAAGTGACATGTTAAAGGTCAGGTCAGGTCGCACGAACTGGAGTTGCCCAGTTCGTGCGATGTGGAGTGTTGTCTTCGTGCGAACTGGAGAGCCTATAAATAGGCAAGTTGTGTTTTTCATTTGTAACTTCTGAAGATTTCTGTCCGGAAGTGCTGTCAAAATTCTCTCTGTACGAAAATGTTTTATATCAATGAAAAACATGTTTAAAGTGACTTTATACTCTTCTACTCCTATTCTAACACTGATTGACGGTTTCTAGTCTGATTCCTTCTTTCTAGAAACTAGATCTGACTCTGATTGACTCCTTTTGGACGATTCCTCGATCCTACAACCTATTATATTTTTATTCTTCTCAGAATCATTATCATCTAGTTTAATGTTGAAAATACGTTCAAGAATATATGAAAAAGCATGATAACTATGTTGTCACAGCCCCCGACCCCAGCCCCGGGAGGCGGGCGGCCGCGGCACGCATCATAGAGCGGGAGGTATCGGTGTTTATTAATTTGGCAGCGGAAATGAGACAGCAGCACCATTGTTAGGAAATATTTTATCAGAGTTAAAACACCAAGCTTTTTATAATAAGTAAACGGGATAAAACCCAAGTTTCCATTACAATACATTTATAGGGGTAAACCCTAGTTTATTGAAAACAAAACTCCTTTTTATTTAGGTAACTTTTATAGCCACTTTTCCAAGCCTTCAATGCTCTCCAGCTGGCTTCTATTAGCTTCACATTAAGTTACTTAAAATGCGTTTTAAAAAGGTTTTATCAGCAAGAAATACTAGCGAGTGCATCCTAGTTTAATCAAAACAGTTTTTATAACTTTACCGTATTGAGAGCGATTACAATGTTTATATCTACACATTTACTCATTCAGTACTGTCAACACCTGACTTGTGGGTCATGTTACTCATTGGCTAACTCTATGTCCAATAGTAACGGATTCAAATAGTGTATACAAAATGTGACAACTCGAGTTTTCAAGGTCTTTCCTCACAACTGCATCTTCATAACTCATTTCATTTCGTTGTAATATATGTACCGTGCTATTTGATTTATAAACTACTGCAATGTGCTACGTGGTTAAATATTAAACAGTTTGTGATATATGTAGTGTGTTGTTTTATATGTATTTAAGTGACGAAATTTAGGAGGGTTTCGCCACAAACCTGTCCCACGAAACCTTGGAGTTTCGTCACCAATCAACTTGACGAAAACCCTTGGGGTTTCGTCATCCCCTTATCGACGAAACATGGGTTCCGCTTGCCCAGGCTTTCGCCGAAGCCCATTAAGGGCCCAGTACACCATCGTGGGTATAATTACGAGAAACTGCTTCATTCAGAACACTTTTAGCAGAAGTGAAAACCCTAGAGTTCCCTCTCCTGTGTGACGGCAGCTTTGTGTTCTCCAAGCCCTCTCTAGCGATCAATCCATTATTCCTCTATCTCGGTTAACTACACTTTCATTTAATTGATTGCATGATTCTTTGACTGATTGATACATGTTTATATATATATAAGTTTTGCTTGATTGATGAAAAGTTCTGTGAATATAAGTTTTGCTATAGAAATTACGATCATATGTTGCGTTGATTAGGGTTTCATGAATCTTATATATAATCATTTGTGGTGCATGTTAATGAATGCTAGTGTAGAATCTGATCATACTATTTAGATCATAACCATATGATGATCCTTTATAATAGAGAGCCAATAGATCTGAATGATTATCAATCGTATATATGTAATGATTGTGTAGATCGTATGATGTTTAGCAAACTATTATGCATAGGGTACAGGTTACATATATGATGATCAATGATTACTGCGTTGTATGATAACTGTTTGTTCAGTGATAGTGTGAAACGGCTGTTAATGAGGATTAGGGTTTCTATGTAATTAACTGATGTCAGATGTAACTTGTGAATTCTGACAAAACCTGGATGGCGACGAAACTTGGGAGTTTCGTCAGCATAAATCACGACGAAAACCTAGGGGTTTCGCCAAGGGGTATACGACGAAACCTTAGGGTTTCGTCAAATGGGAGTCATGACGAAACAGGGAGTTTCGTCTGGTGGGTAAACTGCACAGTAAACTCAGTTAGGTCTGTTAAGGGATAACTAGGTTAGTTAAGTGTTGCCATGAAATAATTATGTGATGTATGAATTGCATGGACTTGTACAGCTGCTATGTGCTATGATTGTATCTATGCGTGAACTTCGCGAATGTCAACTGATTGTGTGTACATGCATACTATAGGCTTTGACTGAATTGTTTGTGCAAGCAATTTTAGCATACCGAGCAAACCGAGGTGAGTTCACACACTTTCTAAGGCATGGGATTCCCGGTGGTTGGGAATGGGTTAAAGAATTAAAACGGAACCTGCATATCCTCCTTGGGTAGGATACGTACGGCCATCCTCCTTGGGTAGGATGCCAATATTAATCTTGCGTATTCTCCTTGGGTAGAATACGTACGTTCGTCCTCCTTGGGTAGGAAAACAACCTTAAAACTTACTAGACAAAACTCTATCATTAAGTCCCTCATTTTATATCGACTTAATCACCTAGGCCGATGGTGAGCGGGTCATTAGTTAATAGCGCTATTAGGTTCGACAAACCTCACACCGTGCCGTTCGGACGGACGTGTACTAATGGATCATGGCAAACTATCAATGATGGTGGACATTGACGTAGGGCACAACTATTGTTCGTCAGTTGTCGATATGGTAACGGTCTAGTGGTTCACATGGGGAAGCCCCCCACTGATTATGGATATGGTTTGGGAAAAAAAGGAATTAGTTAACTCGTGGTTTACGAAACAACTTGTGGTTTTCAAAACAAACTGGTACAAGTAAACAACCAACTTTGAACTCGCTCAACTTTGTTGTTGACTCATTGTTACATGCCTTGCAGGTCGTTAGATGCTTGTGGAGCTTGCACGAGGAGAAGGTCGTTGTGGGATATGGACTGTTATCTCCCGTATTTAACATGTGAACTTTAAACTATGTTTTGGTTATTTAAACATTACTATGCTTCCGCTGATTGTTTAAACATGTTTGGTTTCTTTTAAACACCAATTATGTTGGGTTTGGTTCTATTTACTAAATTGCTTAGTTCAATATGATTGGTGGCTGGATCCTGGTCAGTCATACCTCCAAGCGGTGATACTCCGCATGTGGATTTTGGGGGTGTGACAGATTGGTATCAGAGCCATTGGTTATAGTGAACTTGGTTTTAAAAAGGGAAAAGCTTTTTGACAAAACCAGACTATAGCCTGTACAGTGCTCGACGATCCACAACGACGCTTCGCTCCACGTGCAAGACTCGACATTCTAGGTGATATGGTTTATGTATATATTACCTACTTGTTAGTTACATAGTACATTGTTCATGGTATGCTTTGGTTAATATAGCAACTATTATTTGAAACACATGTGTGCTTACTATCTTCTGTTATCGCACTTTTGTGACGCCTTTCTCACTCATGTTTCCTTTGATATGAAGATCATGAGTGGATGTATCAACCTAACTCAAGTCCAGCTAACAGCTTTGATCAATGAACAAGTTACTGCAGCACTCGCAGCCGCTCAGGCAGGAGGTATAACCTGCCATAGCAACTTACTCTAGGATCTTTAGATCCTACACTCGTAAACCAACACTTGTGCTTAACCTTGTCTCTTCTTACTCGCAAGACAGGTCAATATGCTCAACCTCCTGTGTGTACTTTCAAAACTTTTATGGACTGCCGACCCACTACTTTCAACAGCACTGAGTGAGCTGTAGCCCTCCTTCACTGGTTTGAGAAGCTTGAGTCTGTTTTCGAGTTGTGTGAATGCCCTGAGGCTTGTAGGGTAAAATATGCTACTGGTACTCTTGAAGGTGTAGCGCTCACATGGTGAAACGCTCAGGTCCAGATGCTAGGGTTGGTTGCTGCTAATGCCACCCCATGGAACGATTTCAAGGAATTAATAAAGGAAGAGTACTGTAATCGTGATGACATCCATAAGTTGGAGGTGGAGTTCTTTAACTTGAAGATGACGGGATCAGAAATTGAAGCGTACACGAAAAGATCGAACGAGTTGGCCATCTTGTGCCCTACTATGGTGGATCCTCCTATTAAACATATCGAGTTGTACCTTAAAGGTTTAGTGCCAGAGATTCAGAGTCATGTGACTGCAGCAAACCTTGCCACTATCTAGCAAGTTATTCGCTTGGCTCATCGTCTCACTGATCAGGCAGTCGAACAGAACAGGCTGCCCAAGCGTATTAGTACTACTACTACTACTACTACTACTCCTGATGCCCCCAGTGACAACAAGCGCAAATGGGATGGAGTCTCAAGCAAGGGTTCAACATCAGCTTAGTCTCAATCTCAGCAGCGAAAGACTGATGACTACCAGAGTCCCGGTCAGCAATCTTCTGGTAGTCAAGGGCAGGGTGGATACATGGGAAACCTCCCCAAGTGAAACCGATGCAACAAGCATCATAGTGGGCAGTGCAACAAGGGTCGTTGTCTGAGGTGTAACAAGTTTGATCATGAAGCAAAGGATTGTAGGGGCGCACGACCTGCAAATCAGAATCGTCAACAACAGCCACCAGCTCCACAAAATTAGCCACAGCAACAGCAGTGTAACAGGGGATGCTATCAATGTGGTGCTGAATGTCACTTCAAGAGGAACTGCCCCTAGTTAAACCAGAATCAGAACAACAACAATAATCAGGGGAACGGAAACAATAACGGGGGTAGCAATGATGGCAATGGTGCCAGGAGACGTGCTTTCGTGCTTGGTCAGGGTGACGCGAGGAATGATCCCAACGTCGTGATGGGTAAGTTCCTACTGGACGACTTTTATGTTACTATTTTATTTGATTCGGGTGCCGATACTAGTTATGTGTCTTTAAAAGTTAGTCAAATGCTTAAGCGCACTCCAATACTTTTGAACACCAAACACACGGTAGAGCTAGCAAACGGTAAAAGTCTCGAGGCCACACACATAGTTAAGGGTTGTAATCTTGTCTTAGTTGGTCAGACCTTCTCTATCGACCTTATTCCAACCGTACTTGGTAGTTTCGACGTTGTTATTGGGATGGATTGGCTATCTCGACATCAAGCGGAGATTTTTTGCAAGTAGAAAATCGTCCGTATTCCTCGTTCTGGTAAAGAACTCCTCATGATTCATGGCGACAAGAGTGGTGCTGTTGTGGGCATCATCTCTTTCCTTAAGGCCCAGAAGTGTTTACGAAAGGGCCACACTGCCATTTTAGCCCTCTTCACTGACACCTCAAAGAAAGAGAAGAAGATAGAGGATATTCCGATCGTATGTGACTTTCCTCAAGTGTTTCCTGAGGAATTACCTGGTCTGCCGCCTCATCGCCAGGTCGAATTTCAAATCGAGCTAGCTCCTGGAGCAGCGGCCATAGCTCGCGCACCATATCGTTTAGCTCCATCAGAATTGGAAGAACTGTCCACGCAACTGCAAGAACTCTTGGAAAAGGGTTTTATACGTCCTAGCTCTTCGCCCTGGGGAGCTCTAGTGTTATTTGTGAAGAAGAAAGACGGTACCTTCAGAATGTGTATTGACTACCGCGAACTCAACAAGGTGACCGTGAAGAATCGTTATCCTCTCCCACGCATCGATGACGTATTCAACCAGTTGCAAGGGTTGAGTTTCTACTCAAAGATTGACCTGAGGTCAGGCTGCCATCAACTGAGAGTCCGAGATGAGAATATCTCTAAGACAGCAATCAGAACTCGTTACGGGCATTACGAGTTTCTGGTTATGCCTTTCGGATTAACAAACGCACCTGCAGTCTTCATGGATCTCATGAACCGAGTGTGCAAACCTTACCTGGATAAGTTCGTCATTGTTTTCATCGACGACATCCTGATCTATTCTAAGAGTCAGGAGGAGCACGAGCATCATTTACGACTTATTTTGGAACTTCTTCGAGCGGAGCAGCTGTATGCTAAGTTTTCGAAATGTGACTTCTGGCTTCGTGAAGTCCATTTCCTAGGCCATGTGGTAAACAAGGATGGGATTAATGTTGATCCATCCAAGGTCGACTCGATTAACAACTGGCCTGCACCTCGTACGCCAACAAAAATCCGCCAATTCTTGGGTTTGGCGGGCTACTACAGAAGGTTCATCAAGGATTTCTCCAAGATTGCGCAACCTCTCACCTCACTAACTCAGAAGGGTGTCACCTATCGTTGGGGTGATGCACAGGAATCTGCATTTCAGCACTTAAAGGATAGACTTTGTAGCGCACCAATTCTCTCATTGCCTGAAGGCACAGACGATTTTGTGGTTTATTGCGACGCGTCCATCCAGGGACTTGGTTGCATGTTGATGCAACGTGACAAGGTCATTACTTATGCATCGCGACAACTTAAGGTTCACGAAAAGAATTACACTACTCACGATATGGAGCTGGGAGCAGTTGTTTTCGCACTTAATATATGGAAACATTACCTGTACGGTACCAAGTGCACCATTTATACCGATTACAGGAGTTTCGAGCATATCTTCAAGCAAAAGGAGATAAACATGCGACAACGTCGATGGGTCTTGAATGATTACGAATGCGCAATCAAGTACCATCCGGGAAAAGCCAATGTTGTGGCCGACGCCCTCAGTCGAAAGGATACTACACCTAAGCGTGTGCGAGCGTTACAACTTACCATCCAATCTAGTCTTCCCGCTTAGATACGAGACGCTCAGGTTGAAGCATTGAAAGCAGAGAACGTCAGGGCTGAGTCCTTACGATGATCGAAGAAACGGTTAGAACAAAAGGAAGACGGTGCCTACTATGTAAACGGGCGTATTTGGGTCCCACTTTATGGAAACTTACGCGAGCTTGTGATGGTTGAAGCACACAAGTCTCGTTACTCGGTACATCCTGGTTTGGATAAGATGTACCATGATTTAAAGACTACCTACTGGTGGCCTAGCATGAAAGCCAACATTGCAACCTACGTCAGTAAATGTTTGACTTGTGCGAGAATCAAGATTGAATATCAGAAACCATCAGGCCTACTTCAACAACCAGAAATCCCGACATGGAAATGGGAGCAAATTTCCATGGATTTCGTTACTGGCCTACCTAGATCTCAACGCGGAAATGACACTATTTGGGTGATAGTGGATCGATTGACTAAATCTGCACACTTCTTGGCTATCAAGGAAACGGATAAGTTCTCTACTCTGGCAGACGTTTATCTTAAGGAAGTTGTTTCGAGGCACGGAGTGCCAACCTCTATTATTTCCGATCGTGATGCACATTTTACTTCAGAACTGTGGCAAGCAATGCAGAAGACTTTTGGCTCTCGATTAGACATGAGCACAGCATACCACCCACAAATGGATGGGCAGTCTGAACTCACCATCCAGACCCTTGAAGACATGCTCCGAGCATGTGTAATCGATTTTGGCAATGGTTGGGAAAAGCACCTTCCTTTGGTGGAGTTTTTGTACAATAACAGCTACCACACCAGTATCCAGGCCGCTCCGTTTGAGGCATTGTACGGACGTAAATGCCGATCACCTCTTTGTTGGGCAAAAGTAGGTGACAGCCAAATCACAGGCCCAGAACTTGTGGTAGACACAACTGAGAAGATTGCTCATATACGACAACGAATGGCGGCAGCTCGCGACCGTCAGAAAATCTACGCTGATAAGCGCAGGAAACCACTCGAGTTCCATGTTGGGGATCGAGTGCTACTCAAAGTCTCATCCTGGAAGGGTGTGGTACGTTTTGGTAAAAGGGGCAAACTCAATCGGTGCTATGTTGGACCGTTCGAAATCACTGAGAAGATTGGAAAAGTGGCTTATAGATTGAATCTACCTGAAGAACTCAGTGGAGTTCACAACGTATTCCATGTGTCGAATCTGAAGAAGTGTCTGTCAGATGAGACCCTCATAGTTCCTTTGAAGGAGGTCACTATCGACGATCAGCTGCGATTCGTCGAAGAACCTGTAGAGATTACAGACCGAGACGTGAAAGTTCTCAAGCATACCAGGATTCCTCTTGTTCGAGTTCGTTGGAACTCCCGTCGTGGCCCAGAGTTTACCTGGGAATGAGAAGACCAAATGAAACTCAAGTATTCTCAATTGTTCGAGAAAAGTACAACCACTGCTGAGACTGAAGCTACCACAGAATTTCAGGACGAAATTCCAAATCAACGGGGGGATGATGTGACGCCCCAGGAAAATCAGGAAAACCACGCAACTTGACTAGCTTCCTCAGTGACTACGTACTAAATTTCGGGACGAAATTTCTTTCAAGTTGGGGATAATGTGACAACTCGAGTTTTCAAGGTCTTTCCTCACAACTGCATCTTCATAATTCATTTCGTTTCGTTGTAATATGTGTACCGTGCTATTTGATTTATAAACTACTGCAATGTGCTAAGTGGATAAATATTAAACAGTTTGTTATATATGTAGTGTGTTGTTTTATATGTATTCATGTGACGAAATTTAGGAGGATTTCGCCACAAACCTGTCCCACAAAACCTTGGAGTTTCGTCACCAATCAACTCGACGAAAACCCTTGGGGCTTCGTCATCACCTCATCGACGAAAGATGGGTTCCGCCGGCCCAGGGTTTCGCCGAAGCCCATTAAGGGCCCAGTACGCCATCGTGGGTATAATTACAAGAAACTGCTTCATTCGGCACACTTTTAGCAGAAGTGAAAACCCTAGAGTTCCCTCTCCTGTGTGACGGCAGCTTTGTGTTCTCCAAGCCCTCTCTAGCGATCAATCCATTATTCCTCCATCTCGGTTGCTACAATTTCGTTTAATTGACTGCATGATTCTTTGACTGATTGATACATGTTTATATCTATGTGCTTGATTGATGAAAAGTTCTGTGAATATAGGTTTTGCTATAGAAATTACGATCATAAGTTGCGTTGATTAGGGTTTCATGAATCTTATATATAATCATTTGTGGTGCATGTTAATGAATGCTAGTGTAGAATCTGATCATACTATTTAGATCATAACCATATGATGATCCTTTATAATAGAGAACCAACAGATCTGAATGATTATCAATCGTATATATGTAATGATTGTGTAGATAGTATGAATGTTTAGCAAACTGTTATGGATAGGGTACAGGTTACATATATGATGATCAATGATTACTGCGTTGTATGATAACTGTTTGTTCGGTGATAGTGTGAAACAGTTGTTAATGAGGATTAGGGTTTCTGTGTAATTAATTGATGTCAGATGTAACTTGTGAATTCTGACGAAACCTGGATGGCGACGAAACTTGGGAATTTCGTTAGCATAAATCACGACGAAAACCTGGGGGTTTCGCCAAGGGGTATACGACGAAACCTTAGGGTTTCGTCAAATGGGAGTCATGACGAAACAGGGATTTTCGTCTGGTGGGTAAACTGCATAGTAAACTCAGTTAGGTCTGTTAAGGGATAACTAGGTTAGTTAAGTGTTGCCATGAAACAATTATGTGATGTATGAATTGCATGGACTTGTACAGCTGCTATGTGCTATGATTGTATCTATGCGTGAACTTCGTGAATGTCAACTGATTGTGTGTACATGCATACTATAGGCTTTAACTGAATTGTTTGTGCAAGTAATTTTAGCATACCGAGCAAACCGAGGTGAGTTCACACATTTTCTAAGGCATGGGATTCCCGGTGGTTGGGAATGGGTTAAAGAATTAAAACGGAACCTGCATATCCTCCTTGGGTAGGATACGTACAACCATCCTCCTTGGGTAGGATGCCAATATTAATCCTGCGTATTCTCCTTGGGTAGAATATGTACCTTCGTCCTCCTTGGGTAGGACAACAACCTTAAAACTTACTAGACAAAACTCTATCATTAAGTCACTCATTTTATATCGATTTAATCGCCGAGGCCGATGGCGAGCAGGTCATTAGTTAATAGCGCTATTAGGTTCGACAAACCTCACACCGTGCCGTTCGAACGGGCGTGTACTAATGGATCATGGCAAACTGTCAAAGATGATAGACATTGACGTAGGGCACAACTATTGTTCATCAGTTGTCGATATGGTAACGGTCTAGTGGTTCACATGGGGAAGCCCCCCACTGATTATGGATATGGTTTGGGAAATAAAGGAACTGGTTAACTCGTGGTTTATGAAACAGCTTGTGGTTTTCAAAACAAACTGGTACAACTAAACAACCAACTGTGAACTCGCTCAACTTTGTTGTTGACTCGTTGTTACATGCCTTGAAGGTTGTTAGATGCTTATGGAGCTTGCACGAAGAGAAGGTCGTTGTGGGATATGGACTGTTATGTCCCGTATTTAACATGTGAACTTTAAACTATGTTTATTTATTTAAAATTACTATGCTTCCGCTAATTGTTTAAACATGTTTGGTTTCTTTTAAACACCAATTATGTTGGGTTTGGTTCTATTTACTAAATTGCTTAGTTCAATATGATTGGTGGCTGGATCCTGGTCAGTCACGCCTCCAAGCAGTGATACTCCGCATGTGGATTTTGGGGGTGTGACACAAAACCCCAACGTACCAGCAGTAATTGTAGAATACATAGATTCAATCACTGTTAAGTTAATTGAAAACATTTGAGGTTTTGGTAAAAATGTGACAAAAAGTAAGATGTACTAACATTGTTTACTTAGGTAAAACTAAAGCTTCCTGGTGAATCTCCAGGTTATTATCTGTTAGAATTTAAACAATGCACACGTGTTAGTATGATAACCTAAATCACATTAACCGTACAACTCGAGGCTGAACTCCAATGACTGTGTCAGGCAGAGCCTTGACATGCATTACGGAGTCCTAGATCAATCGGGTGTAACACGCGATAGAACTCCAACGACTGAGTCAGGCAGAGCCTTAACATGTGTTACGGAGCCCTAGATCAATTGTGTAGGGTAACAAATAGGGTTATAATACTTACAACGAGGCAGAGCTTCGCTTTATAGGGGTATTATTTCCCGAGAGTTTTAGCTTTCAGAGAAATTGAGAGAGAAAAGAAAATTGAACGGTGAACAAATGAGGCCTAAAGCTAGGGCTGTAAACGAACCGAACGTTCACCGAATAGTTCGTGAACCGTTCGACGGGAAGTTCGTTTATGTTTGTTCGATTAGCTTAACGAACGAACATGAACAACAAATTTCGTTCGGTTAGCTTAGCGAATGCACACGAGGTTTCGTTCGTTCGACTGCATTCGTAAACATTTGATAATATGTTCGTTTACGTTTGTTCACGTTCATTCGTTCGTGTTCGTTTGATTATATTAAAAATAATAAATATATTGAAAACTTGAAACCCTGTTTTTTTCTAAGTTAGCTAAAATTTGGACACTCGAAGACATTTTTTGGGATAATTATGTCTAGGTTAGTTAACCTTGATTTATCATTTAGTGGTGTAGTAGACTTCTTGTGTTTTGATTTACATTTGATGGTTGTATTTAACTACTTATATCAAATTTTTGAGGATAACAATGTTTTTTTATTTTTTATTTTCAAGTTAAATGTTCGCTTACATTCGTTGTTATTTGCATGCGTTTGTTTGTGATTGAGACAAGTGTTCACGAACTGTTCGTGAACAACTGCATTTCCTTAACGAACGAACACGACCATAAACTTATGTTCGGTATGCGTTCATGAACAGTTCGTGAACATGTTAATTTCCTTAACGAACGAACATGAACATGGCCTTGTTCGTGTTCGTTCGGTTCGTTTATAGCCCTACTGTTGGTGCACTACATCTGTTGATTATGTCTAGGTGTCTAGGATCAGGTCTTACGTCGTATTGTATAGCATAGGGCACGAAATACGAGAAAACAGGAGTCTGTATAGGTTTTATGAGTTAGGTCCGCTCATAGGGTCATGAGGTTCCAGGTTTGCTCGTATGACATGCTGGTCCGCTTATGTGTACCATTGTGGTCCGCTCTTATGGTCATGTGACACATAAGCGAACCAGAAACTCTATATATAGTAACCTCATGAACGGACCTCATAAGGTGTATATGAAATTTCACGCCGAAGCTCTGCCGGTGTGAAGATCGAGCTGTAAAACGTTTCATATCAATAAAACAAGCAGTTAGGAGAAAGAACAAGCTATATCTACTTGCATTTCTTATTATTCCGCATCTGAAACGCAAGAGACAACCTCTGAACGACTCGTTCGGGTCAGCAAACGATCCTACAAGTGGTATCAGAGCTTGGGAGGAGGTTTTCTGCAGATTGTAGCTGTTTTTCATCATTTCTTCTCACTTCTACACCTTCTTTTACTGATTCAGGAAGATTTCACGGTCGGAATTTGCTCAAATTTTTACAACTTGTGCGCAATAGTATCGAGATAAATCCTGGAAAGTTTGAAGCCAAAATTCGAAGTTTTAACAAGTCAAAACATGTTCGATATGTGGTCCGCTCGAACGTACAGTCTATAGGTCCACTCATCCGTACAGATTTTTAGCTGGTCCGCTCAAAAATTTGTTTCTGGTTCGCTTTAAGAACAGGTCTGCTCCAATATTTTTCTGGTTCGCTCCAACTTGGCATTTTGGTTCGCTCAAGAGTACAATCCAGGTTCGCTTATCAGGCCACATTCAGGTCCGCTCCAGTGTATATTTCTGGTCCGCTCTTAAGACATTTATTTTTCTGGATCGCTCATTTGAACAGTCTCTGGTCCGCTCGAACGGACATTGTTGCTGGACCGCTCCAAAGGATATTTCTGGTTCGCTCCAAAGCATCTTTCTGGTTCACTCCAAAGAACAATTCTAGTTTGCTTATTTGGATCTTTCTGGTTCGCTTATTTGTTCAGAGTTGGTTAGTTCTTTTGTCATTTGCCTTGAAATACGTGTTAAGTCAGTATGGATTCCGAGTTCTACAACGCATTTGCCTCATCGACTACTCCAGCCGCAATTGCTCAAGCAATGAATTTAGAAAACGAGACGGGAACGACTCAAAAGCCCCCTAAATTGATGAACATTGAGGAGTATTATGGATGGAAGGATCGGTTTGAAAACTGGGTTCAGGCAAATCATCTCAGATCGTGGGAATGCATATTGAAGAAGTACACATTGCCTCGAACAGATTTGCAAGTCATCAAAGAAATATCCGAGTTCACTGATCAAGAACGAGCAATGTATAGAGCTGAGAAAATGATGATTAGCTTGTTGCAGCAGGCGATAAAAGAAGATATATTCATCCTGTTACAGCACGACAAAACTGCTAAGTCAATTTGGGATGCGCTAAAGGTCAAGTTCGAGGGAAGCGAAAACATGATCAAAAGCAAGAAAGCGTTACTAAAGAAAGAATTTGATTTGTTTAGTAGTTTGCCGGGAGAGGATACTAAAAAGCTAATCGAGAGATACTGTCATTTGGTGCGATCTTTATCTATGTTGGGTGTTGAAAAAGGTCGTGAGGAGTGGGTGGATAAATTGGCAGATGCGTTACCTCAAAAGGAGTGGGGAACGTATTTGATGATCTTGAAGAATACTGGTGTGTATGATGGGTTGACAATCTCACAGTTTATAGAGAAAATTGAGAGTCAGGATCTTGAACAGCAGAAAATTGCGAGGATGAATAGTCCGAGTGGTCAACAGGATGTGAAGATGTACTACAGGGGTAGTATTCCAGCCACTGAGTCTGAAAGAAGTCCGAAGATTCAAACTGCTTTCAGTGCTGGTGATTCATCTGAGAAAGCTGATCAGGGTTCGAACAAGAATAGCAGCGGGTTTTCATCGTTTCCGAGTGTGAATCCGAAAGAGACTAACACGAGTTTTCAGTCTCAGAGTACAAAAACAGGAAATGGATACGTGATTCAATGCAACATAGCTCTCAACCTTCCAGAAGGTCAAAGCTTCTCTGAAGACACTGCTAAAGACCATATGGCACTTCTGGGTTCAGTACTGTTATCCTATGAAGGTCTTGTTGCTGGTCGGATCGGCAATCCTATGCTTACCAAAGAGGTTTACGATCAGATAGATGCCGAAGAGATGGAACTTATGGATATCAAATGGTGTCTCGCAAGTGTTCTTCAACGAGCTGAGAAATTAAAAACCATTACTGGGAGAAATGACTTTCTAGATGCTCATGTATCAACTTTAGGTTTTGATAAATCTAAAGTTACTTGTTTTCGATGCAGGGAGAAAGGTCATTTCAAACGGGAGTGTAAAGGAAGAGAAGCTAGCGGAGCACAGAATCCATTCGGGAAAGATGATTACTACCGCAAAGCTATCTATCAACAAGTCGGTCAATTCCAAGAACCACAGACAGCTCACGGGAGAGAGATTAAAGATCCCAAAAGAGCATGTTTGGTAGATTTCAGCTGGAGTGATTACATATCATCTGAAGGCAAAGCAGCACGCATTATCGATCAAGATGATGAGAAACTACCATAAGGTTTCAGTTGGGATATGTTTGTGGATGAAAAGGGAGAGTTCAAAGCGTTCATTGCCAAGATCGTCCGAGAGCCAGATTTGTTTGCTACTTGGATGAGATCTATCGGGGAGAATGTGAAAAGTGAAGATGAAAAGTTTGTGTCAACCGATGAAGGGTCAGATAGTACTGATAAACTTTCAGAGAGATCTGGAGAAATTTCAGAAGGTTTAGATGAAAGTTTACAGAGTTCAGATGAAGATGTACAGAATGAGTTTGTTTCAGAAAAGGCAGTTGTTTTTGATAAAACACCATCTGATTTTGGTAAATCAGATGATGATTCTGATAAATCTGTAAAATTTGATCAATCACCAGATCATAGCAGTAGTGATGATGAGGAAGAAAAACATATAAATGTTGCCAAATCTCATCTTTCTCCTGAAAGTTTTCATTTTTATTTTGCAGATCGAGTAGAGAAACTAAAGGAGAAAAGAGCTGCTAAAGAACAACAAACTGAATCTAATGGTGATGTTCAGAATGCTGAAAGTGTTGTTGAGAAGATTACCGAGGTTGAAAAAGAAAAGGTGATTGAAGTAGAAAAAGTGATTGAGGTTGTTAAAACAATCGAAGTTGAGAAGATTGTTGAAGTCGTCAAGCCTTGCGAGAAGTGTTTAGAAGCATGCAAGGAATGTGTTGCGAAAGACGACATTATAGCTGAGTATGAGAAGAAGAAGGAACAGTTATTGTTCAATCTAAATTATGTGAAAGAATCATACGATGTCTTGAACAAAACAGTAACTGGTCTTCAAAAGACAAACTCAGAACGAGAACAAGCACTTACGATGATGAATGCTGTTATGATGACAAAGCAAAAAGCTATCAACTTTTACATCGAAGAAAGTGCTAAATGGAAGCAAGAGTTGGAAACAGAGAAGATTGAGAATGAGAGAATTAGACGTTTATTACAAAGTTATTCTAGTTCTGATTATCTCATTGATCGTATTTACCCAACTGTTGCAGGTATGGAAGTTTTTCAAGATGAGAAGCCGAAGGAAAAGAAAGATTGTGGTAAGAAACCGACTGTTAGATATAACAAGTGTCCGCCTCCAATTTGGGAAGGGTATTCTCCTAGAAAACCAAACGAGGAGCAACTTGAAAAAGCAGTCAATATAAAGCTAAAAACCGACAATCTTGACGTTTTACCAGATAACATTGATGTCACGTTTACCTCGTCCGATACTGATCATGAGTCTGAGTTAATCAAAAAGGTGGTAGATCAGGTGTTGGATACTGAGGAGGAGTCTGAGTCAAAGTCTGAGTCTGGAGGGTCAAATTCGTCAGTCAACAGTCAAAAGTCGTCGGTTAAACGGTCTTACAGTAAAGAATTTTTGTTATCAAAAGCAAATTTGGACGATGAAACATTTGAAGTTGCATACACTTTAAATGATTCGGACAAATTATACTCTGACAAAGAGTTTCCAATAAGAAGTGTTCGTTTTGACATGATCAAAAAGGTTTTCAAAATGACAGAAATTAATATTTCTAAAATAAAAGATTTAAATCTTACTGAAAAACCTAAAAAGTACACTTCAAGAGTTCAACAACGTTTAAACAAGAAAAAAGGTTACAATTCTGGTTCTGTTTTTCAAAAGAAATCAAACCAAAATCGTAGCTACAAAAGAAAGGTCTTGGATTTATTCCACCAGAAAATCATAAAAATTTGAAAAATACTAAAACAAAAACAGAATTTGTGTCAGGTGGATATACAGAAGAGGAACAGAAGAAACCATTCTGGAGACAGTCAAATCAAGAGTTTCTTGCTGAAAAGAAGAAGAATGGAGCTGATATATGTTACCTAAGAGAGACTCGAACTTGTTACAGATGCAATGAAGTCGGTCACATTGCATGGAATTGTACAAAGAATGCCAAAACAAAACAGGGAGTTTCTCAGAGAATGAAAGAGAAAGTTGTTGATGTTGAACCACCGACTGAAAAACTTAGAGGTTTTGAGAATTCAAAATTCGAGGTTGGTGAGTGTTCAAAGAATAGGTATGAGAAGAAAGGAAAAGACAACCAGGTGTGGGTTGCAATGGAAGATGAGGTGAATGTCGGCGATGAATCTGGTTCCACAAAGCCAGAAGAGCCACAGGTTGAGAAGAAGATTTCAGTGAATGATGAGGAGTTTCCATCATTGAAGTTTGAGGAAGTGAAGAAGAAAGTGGGAAAAACTGAGATTTCGAATCAGTTTTATAAAGAAAAGGATGATTTTGATGTAGAGAAAACATTCAGCGGGAATGTTAAAAAGATTTTTGGGAAAATGTTGAGTGGGAGAGCTAAAGGAGTAAAAGATTTTTATGCCACGGAAAAGGCAACATACAACCCTACTGCTCAAGAGTTGAAAGCCATCAAGTCTGATAAGACTTGGATGGAAGTTTGTTTCCCATGATAGTCTCAGGACTATGCCGGAGATCCCAAGTTTATATTGTGGATCAGGAATCGGCATCTTTCTAATGTTTGAAGATTTTGATTGAAAGATTTTGATAGTGTTTGAATGTTTACAGGTTGAAGGATTACGCCGGAGCTTTCAGGTCGGTAAGTGCGAAGCAGGAATCGGCATTCTAATTAATAAAATGGTGATGTAGACGTAACATTCCTACAAGTGGTATTGTGTGTTTTTACAATTGGTTATTTTTACAATTGGTTTAGAGGTTGCTTGAATGCAAATGGTAAATCAGGGACATTAATTTGTACTTGATTTACTATATATAACAAGAGATGAACAAGATGATGAACCAAATCTCCGTTCTTAAAATGATAAGACCTAAAAATGGTTTTTATCAACACAAATTCATTTTCCGGAAAAATCATTTTGATTAAAACAAACTTAAGTGTTTTGAAATCTAAATGAGAAAATGGTTTGTGATAGGGGGAGTTCTGATTGTTTATGCCAAATGAATGGCGATTTGATGTGATTCAGTGTCAGTTGTCAAGTTTCTGTACAGTTTGTATGTTTCAATTGTGTCAAGAGTCTTAGTTTTCAAATTTCCTTTGAAATGTGTTTGCATTTTAGGGGGAGTAAGAAATTTTAGAAAATCCAAAAACATTTGAAAATTTGAAAAAGCCAAAAACATGATAAAATTCAAAATGAGTTGTGTTGTAAATAAGAGGAAATGATAGTACATCAGTGGATTATCACGGCACGCTAAAGAAATGTAAAGTTTAAAAGTGATAAACAATCTTACTGCGGATATGTCAGTAGGTTTTCGCACATTTAGTAAACTAAAACGAGATATAAACTTAAATTCAAACTTGATTGTTCTGTGGGTTAACACAAACTTGGATATATAGGTAACCCCTGAAATCTTGTTTGAAAGGTACCTTATTCTGAGATACTAGGTCTTTATGCTCAATGATATCTGGGGTATTATCCCGGGACTTCTGCTGAAAGAAATTTCTGACCTAGTCCCCGGATAATGCTTTCTGCAAATGCTTGAAACATAGCATCGCCCTCAGCAAGCTGATGAAACAATAAAATTGATAGTCGCTGCTGTTGTAATGCAAAAGATCCTCTAAAGGGGACACACCAAAAGTCGAAGTCGTCATCTCTCTGCGTATCGAAAGATCGACCTGAGCTCTCACGGCCCTCGCACTATAATTTATTCCCTTACAGATATCATCTGTGGTATACTCACCTGTAAGACTGAATATTGGGATCTGGATACGGGAGTATATTCAAGTAGTGGGACACATGGATAATTTCAAGAGCTTAAAACATTAATCTCATATCTCGGATCAATTGAACTTTGTGTGAAAATTTAAGTGGACAAATATACTGACAATCTAGGTGAATTGTTTAGAACTGAAAATGAAATCAAGCTTAACGGTGTTAGTGACATGTCTCATAAACTGATATGATCCTCTTATACAAAACTTACAAAAATATTGTCTATAAATATTTTATTTCTGCATTTTAGTCTCTCAGAAAATCCAAAAAGATTCTGTGTGTGTTTTAGCGTAATTTTGAAAAAGTCAAAAAGATTTTCGACAACTAACGTTGGAAAACTGATTTTCAAAATTCCGAGTGCTAAACATGATGAGCAGCATTTGAGGGGGAGTGTTTGTGTAAATCTAACTGTTTTTGTTAAATTTAACCTTTTTCAAATGGTTCATCATAGATATTTGAGAGAGAGCCTGAGATGTTGCAATTATATGTTTGTTTTAGTGATTATGAGAGTCATGTGTTGGTGCACAGGTATTTGATATGTGATAAAATTAGAAAATTTATGTCTGGGTTAAGATTGTGCAGGTAGCCAGGTTTCGATATTCTGAAAATCTCTGTTGGAAGAGAGCCAAGTTTCGATTCCTGAAGACATCTGTTAGAGCCAGGTTGATCGATTCTGAAAGCCTGTGAAGATTAGACAACGATTCTGAAGATGTTACTGAAGAACAAAAGAATGCCAGTAAATCGAGAAGGGAAGTCTGAAAATTGAAAGAAGAAAAAGCCCAGAGACTGATCTAGATTGAAGATGTGAAGACACGGTTTTGCAGTCAGGATGTATTGGCGACTCCATCAACATCTGAGGGGGAGTCTGTTGGTGCACTACATCTGTTGATTATGTCTAGGTGTCTAGGATCAGGTCTTACGTCGTATTGTATAGCATAGGGCACGAAATACGAGAAAACAGGAGTCTGTATAGGTTTTATGAGTTAGGTCCGCTCATAGGGTCATGAGGTTCCAGGTTCGCTCGTATGACATGCTGGTCCGCTTATGTGTACCATTGTGGTCCGCTCTTATGGTCATGTGACACATAAGCGAACCAGAAACTCTATATATAGTAACCTCATGAACGAACCTCATAAGGTGTATATGAAATTTCACGCCGAAGCTCTGCCGGTGTGAAGATCGAGCTGTAAAACGTTTCATATCAATAAAACAAGCAGTTAGGAGAAAGAACAAGCTATATCTACTTGCATTTCTTATTATTCCGCATCTGAAACGCAAGAGACAACCTCTGAACGACTCGTTCGGGCCAGCAAACGATCCTACACCTACCTAAAGCCTCTTATATAGGCTGGTCGAGCAAGCCATCGCGCCCCGCGACTCCTTTTACTTCGGCCTTCGCTGCCCGCGAGGACCTTAGGGTCGATTGTAGGCTTGGCGAGTCACCGGGTAGGGTTGCCACGAGACAAGGACACGTGGCGCAATGCCTTGTCCGGCACACCAAGCCAGTCACGCCCCGCGACAGATACAGGGGTACCGGGTCGCGGCCCGCGAGACCCTTATATATTTGTTTTTATTTGATTTTTATAAATATAAAGGTATTCTACTAAAATAGTAGGGTTGTTATAAGAGGGTTGTTATATCCTCCCCACCTTGTTTTAGATCTCGTCCTCGAGGTCTACTAAAATAGGTGCAGATATTTCCTTTGCATTTCTGATTCGAGCTCCCAAGTGTATTCTGGTCCTCTCTTGGAATCCCATTTCACTTTGATCAGAACTAGTCTCTTGTATTTGAGATTCTTAATCTATCTATCTTCAATCTGAATGGGTTTCTCTTTAAACTTAAGTTTCTCATTTACCTCTATGTCCTGAAGAGGTATCACTAATGATTCGTCTACTAAGCACTTTTTGAGATTACATACATGAAACACATCATGTATTCCGACCATTTCCTCTGGCAGTTGTAGCTGATAAGCTATGAGTCCTATCCTTCTAATAATCTCAAAAGGTCCAACATACCTAGGGCTTAGCTTTCCTCTTTTAACTAATCTGACTATTCCTTTCCATGGAGAAACTTCTAACAAAACCTTATCTCCAACTTGAAATTCTAGAGGTTTTCGTCGGTTATCTGCATAACTCTTTTGATGATCTCGTGCTACTTTTAGTCTTTCCTTGACTTGAATTATCTTGTCCGTTGTTTCTTGCACTATCTCTGGTCCAGATAGCTGCTTTTCTCCAATTTCTTCCCAGCAGGCTGGAGTTCGGCACTTTCATCCATAAAGTGCTTCAAATGGTGCAACATTAATGCTTGTATGATAGCTGTTATTGTAGAAAAATTCTATTAATGGTAAATGATCATCCTAATTTCCTCCGAAATCAATTACACAGGCTCTAAGCATATCTTCCATGGCTTGAATGGTCCTTTTACTTTGTCCGTCTGTTTGTGGATGATATGTTGTGCTTAGATTTAACCTGGTTCCCATTGCTTTTTGGAAACTAGTCCCAAAATGAGAAGTAAAACGGCTATCTCTATTAGATACAATAGATAAAGGAATTCCATGTAATGAAACTATTTCATTTACATATAACTTTGCTGATTGTTCCATACTGGAAGTTTTCTTCATTGGTAGGAAATGAGCAGATTTGGTCAATCTGTCTACAATCACCCAGATTGTATCATTACCTTTTCGAGTCTTGGGTAATTTGGTAACAAAGTCCATTGTTATTAATTCCCATTTCTATATTGGCGTCTCTAATTGTTGCAATAACCCTGAAGGATTCTAATGTTCAGCTTTAACCTATGAACAGGTCAGACATTTAGCAACGTAGTTTGCTATATCCTTTTTCATTCTTATCTACCAGAAATTCTTTCTTAGATCTTGATACATCTTATCACTTCCGGGATGTATCGTATACTTAGAGTTATGAGCTTCTTCTAGAATTCTATGGCGTAGGTTTCCTTGTTTAGGTATCCACATCCTTTTCTTATGGAACTTCCAAATTCCATTTTATCCTTGTTCTAATTCCTTAATCATTCCTTTTAAACCTTCAGCATCATCCTTGATTGTTGTTTTCAGTATTTCTCTAATTTGCTCATTTAAATCTATCTGTAGATTTAATTTAAGAGAGCGTACTCGTTTTGGCTTTTCATGATACTTTCAACTTAAAGCATCAGCTACTACATTAGCTTTTCCTACATGATACTGGATATCACAATCATAATCACTAAGACTTTCCATACAGTGTCTCTGTCTCATATTTAATTCTTTTTGCCCAAAAATATATCTTAAACTCTTATGATCTGTTAAGATAACAAACTTATTACCATAAAGATAGTGTCCCCAAATCTTAAGACCAAAAACTATGGCTCCTAACTCCAAATCATGGGTTGTGTAATTCTCTTCATGTTTCTTAAGTTATCTAGAGGCGTAAGCTATAACCTTTTGACGTTGCGTCAACACACATCCATATCCTAACTTAGATGCATCACAATAGACTATAAAGTCTTCAATTCCTTCCTCTCCGTTGGTGCTAATCGATATGGTGCTTTGGCAATTGGTGTCGTCCCTGGTATCAGGTGAATTCTAAATTCAACCTCTCTATCAGGCGGTAATCCAGGTAACTCTTCTGAAAAAACATCTGAGAATTTAGATATTATAGGAATATCTTTTAATTCTTTTCCTTTAGTATTAATGATTACAGAAATCATATATACTATTCCTCCTTTCCTTTCATAACTTGCAGCTTTCATCACAGAGATGAATTTTGTCGATCTAGTTGGCTTATCTCCTTTAATGGTGATCTTTTCACCCGTTGGTGTACATACTTGTACTGACTTTTGATCACATAAAATACTAGTACGATTGGCTACCAACCAATCCATTCCTATTACAATATCGTGTTAGTGCATATGTCTGTTGACTTCGTCTTGTATCGAGTCATGTATCTAGATTGAATAGACTAGAGCTCGGTAGACTAAAAAATAGGATTTTAGAGAAGATTGACCAGGTCGCACGAACTGGCTGAACCAGTTCGTACGAACTGACCAGGTCGCACGACCTGGTGAAGTGTGGTTCGTGCGGACTGGTGTCTCCTATAAATAGTTGAGTCTTGGTTGTCATTTGTAACATTCTGATTCCGGTAGCGAAGTTCTGCCGAAGTGTCGCCAGCTCTTGTAACATTGTGAAATCAATCTAAACGACAGTTAAATTGATTCTTAGTGTTAAACAAGCTGCAATCATGTCCGAATCATTGAATTCCGCCTTTGGTTTGGATTAGAACTCTTCTGATCGACTCATTAGGTCAAAACCTTCGATCCTACAAGTGGTATCAGAGCTCAGGAGGGGGAGTTCTTACCATTTCAGCTTGTTTTCATTGATAAGAAATGATTTCTTCTCATTTCTACTCATTCTTCTACACATTTTCTTTAAAATCGGAACGTTTTCACTGGTAAAATGACCTGATTTTCACGTATAACATGTAAAATTGAGTTTTAAACAATCCTTCAACAAATCAGGACCTAATTCAACCTAAATCTTGATAAAAATGGCCAAACCGCGTGAAAATCATATCAGATCGTTCGAAGTTTAATCAGATCGCACGAATTGATCATCCAAGTGGTGCGAAGTGTTCAGATCGTTTCAAATCATCTCCAGATCGTGTGAAAACCTGTCAGGTCGTGTGAAACCTTGTCAGGTCGTGTGAAAATTTGCTCCAGCTAGCACGAAGTGGGTTCAGATCGTTTGTAGGTGTTCAGGTCGTTTGAATGTGTTCAGACCGTGTGAAATATCATCCAGTTCGCACGGAGTGTGTTATAAATCCCAGGTCGCGTGAAATCATCAGGTCGCTTGAGAATTTCCAGATCATTTGAACTCAGTTCGTTTGAAACTCCAGCTCGCTTGAACATTGTGTTTTTGTGAACTTTTGATACCGAAACATGGATAACGAGTTTTACAACGCTTTTGCTACTGCTCCAGCTACTCCAGTTACCGTTGGAGAAACTGTTGGTATCGAGAATGAAACGGGAACTTTCCAAAAGCCTCCGAAGCTTATGTACATTGAGGATTTTAAAGGATGGCAAGATCGTTTTGAAAACTTGGTGCAAGCTACCAAATTTGATGCATGGGTATCGTTAGAAAAATATTATACTTTGCCGAAAGATAATCTTGGAAATGAAAAACAATTAAGTCAGTTTACACAGGATGAAAAATTAAGATACACCAGTGAAAAGATGATGATTAGCATTCTCCAACAAGCAGTAAAAGAAGATATTTTCATTCTTCTTCAACATGAGGGAACTGCTAGATCAATCTGGAGAGCGTTGATTAAAAAGTTTAAGGGTAGTGCTGATATGATAAAAAAATAAACGTGCATTACTAAAGAAATCTTTTGATATATTTACAGCTTTTGAAGGTGAGACGACTAGGAAGATTATCGAGAGATATTGTCATCTAGTCATGGAGATGAAAAGATTGGACATCAAGAAAGAAGATGATGAATGGGTTGATAAGCTAGCCGATGCGTTACCACAGAATGAATGGGGAACATATTTGTTGATTTTAAAGCATAACCGACAATTTGAAGATATGAATTTGAGTATGTTCATTCAGAAGGTTGAAGAACATGAATTGGCTATTCAGAAAACTGCTACCATGAGGAGTCCAAGTGCTCAACAAGATGTTAGTCTATACTATTGAGGAAGCAAAGTTGAGACCACTCCGAGTCCGAAGATTCAAACTGCATTCAGTGCTGATGGTACATCCAGAACAAATGCAAGCAATATAAATCAGAGCAGTGGATATTCTTCGTCTTATACAAGTTTTGAACCAAATTTTTCAACACCAAGTTCTTAACAACAAAGTTCAACAAATTTGCAATGCAATGTGACATTAAACATTCAAAATGGTCAAAATTTCTCTCCAGATATTGCAAAGCAACACATGGCATCTCTTGTTACTGTGTTAGAGTCGTATGAAAGCTTCGTTGCTGGAAGAATCGGAAATCTGATGCTTACTAAAGAGGATTATGATCAGATTGATTCTGAGGAACTTGAGTTGATGGACATCAAGTGGTGTTTAGCAAGTGTTTTGAAAAGAGCAGAAAAGTTCAAACAGATCACAGGAAGAGGTAATCTTCATGAAGCTGCAACATCTCAGCTAGGTTTTGACAAATCGAAGGTTACTTGTTTTCGTTGCAGAGAAAAAGGGAATTTTAATCGAGAGTGTACAAACAGAGAAGCAACCGGAAGACAAGATCCTTTTGGAAACAACGATTATCATTGAAAAGCAATTTATCATCAGGTTGCTCAACAACCATGTCAACAACAATCTTCACACTCAAATACTATTCCAATTGAAGATGGAAAGAAGAGATCTTGTTATGGTCTGACAGATCAAGAAGATGAAAGGATTCCAAAAGAGTTCAATTGGGATGATTATGATCCTTTTAGACCTTCAGCTTCTAAAGCCTTTGTTGCTCAAATCTTTGAAGATTCAACTTCTGCAGGAGAATCAATCAAATCTAAGAACCGTCCTAAAAGACAACCGATTTTCAAGTCATCAGGAAGTGATGAAGACACTGATGATGAGGAAGAGTATATTAATAGAGCTAGAAAACAATTGGATCCTTACAGTTTTGATTTGTTTTTGCAGATAAAATCGAGATTTTGAAAGAGAAAAAGGTTGCTAGACTGAAGAGAGAATTGGAAGCAAGAAGGGTTGCTGAAGAAAAGGCAAAACTTGAAGAAAAACCGACACAAAAGGTCGAGGTTGAAGAGAATGAAGTGAAGATGGAAGTTGAGAAAGAATCGATTGTGATTGAAAAGGTGGTGGAGAAGATAGTTGAAAAAATTGTTGAAGTTGAGAAAATAGTTGAAGTTGAAAAGATTGTAGAGGTTGAAAAACCTTGTGCAAAGTGTTTAGTATCTTGCAAAGATTGTGCTGAGAAAGATACAAAGTTGGCTGAATTGGAAAAGCTCAAAGAGAACTTACTGCACAATGTGAGGAGCATAAAGGAGTCATATGATCTCCTAAGCAGCAAAGTGAACTTGTACAAAGGAGCTTGTGATGAGGATATTCAGATGAAAAATCTTCTGAAAGCAACAGTTCTTCAAAAGCAAAGTGCAATCAACAGATATATTGAGATGAATGCTGAGCTGAAACAAGAATTGGCAGCAGTGAAGATTGAAACCGAAAGAGTGAACAATTACTTCGAAGTTATCAAAGTTCAGAGTATGTTATTGATCGCATCTATCCTGCCGTTGCAGCTCATAAGTTTGCAGATGATGAAGGAAATTCTGGTAAGAAAACTGGTTTGACTTATAACAGAGTACCAAATCGAATATGGGATGGCTATACCCCCCGAGACTTTGAAAAGGTGGCTGAAGCACTCAATCTGAATCTGAAATCCGAGTCTATCGATGGATTGCCAGATGATATTGATGTCACCTTCACATCATCTGACATTGATCATGAGTCCGAGTTAATAAAGAAAGTGGTCGATCAGGTGTTGGATAAAGATGAAGAGTCAAAGTCAGATTCTAAATCTGAAAATTCGAGTTCATCAGACAAAAGCTCGAGTTCACCAGTCAAAAGGGTTTAAAATAAAGATTTTCTGATGTCACAAATAATTTGAATGACGAAACATTCAAAGTAGCATATACTTTGAATGATTCTGACAAATTATATTCTGATGAAAAATTTCCAATAAGAAGTGTTAAAACTGAAATGATTAACAAGGTTTTCAAATTAACAGAAATTAATATTTCTGAAATAAAAGATGTAAATCTTACTGAAAAACCTAAAAAAATACACTTCAAGAGTTCAACAAAGATTGAACAAGAAAAAGTGTTACAGTTCTGGTTCGGGTTATCGAAAGAAACCAAACCATAACAGTAATTTCAAAAAGAAAGGATTAGGTTTTATTCCACCTGGAAATCATAAAAATGAGAAAATTTATAAACCAAAAACTAAATTTGTTTCAGGAGCAAGTTAAGAAGAAGAGAAGGAGAAACCATTCTGGAAACAGTCAAATAAGGAGTTTTCCGCCGAAAAGCAAAAGAATATGTTGAAAGGATCTGAACTGAGAGTTGAAAGAAGAACCTGTTTCAAATGCCGTGAGGTTGGACATATTGCTTGGAATTGCTCAAAGCCCACCGACACAAAACAGGGAGTTTCTTCTAACTCTAAATTTTGAAAGAAAAATGTGTTGATAAAAAGGAACAACCAATAGAAAAATTTAAGGAGTTCAAAAATTCGACTTTCGAAGTTGGTGAAAGTTCGAAACATTTTTACAAAAGAAGAGCCAATTTAAATAAACAAAAATGGATTGCTAAGAAATCAGAGGTTGTTTCTGGCAATGAATCTGATTCGTCAAAGTCAGAGGAGCCATCTGTTGTGTTAAGGATGAGAATTCTGTTCCAACAATGGATTATGAAAATTTTCCACCATTGTCAAACGGAAACTTGAAATCAAAAATTGGTAAGATCTAGATTTCAGATAAATTCTTCTCTGATAAGAAAGAATTTGATGCTGAAAAAGCATTTAATGGTAAAGTGCTACACATTTTTGGAAAGATGGTTGATGGGAAGGTGAAGGGAGTGAAAGAATTTTATGAATCGAAAGTTGTTAAACCAAATGCTGATGGTTCACCCATGATTGATCAGGCATGGGTGAGATTCTTTAAAAAATAAAATCCTGACTTGCCGGAGCTCCCAAGTTGGTAATCGTGGAGCATGAATCGGCATCATTCTTGAAAAATGTTTGTGATAAGAATCTACAAATGTTATATTTTTTTACAAGTGGTTGAAAGAACAAAATGATGAATTAAACCCCATGATGTGTGAAATCAACAAAACTAATCCATTTTGATTAAAACAAACTTAAGTGTTTTGAAATCATAATGGGAAAATAGTTTGTTGACAGGGGGAGTTCTGATTGTTTACGCCAAGTGGATAGAGAATTGAAGCAATTCACATCAGTTTGTCATTTCTGTCACACCCTGACCACGTAAAACAACATAACGTGGCGGAAACGTCGGGGAGTGTTGTAACAGAATCATTGTTTCACAACCATGGATTAAACAGTTTCGTTTTATTGAATTAAATGTATTACATTACATTGGAATTAGAAACAAAACATGAACAAATAGACTTTCAATGTTATTAAGTCACTAAGGCCTCGTCCATTTCTATGTGAACGTACACAAATATCATCATCAATCATCATCAAACATCATCAACTATGATACCTGAAACACACGTGAAAAATACGTCAGCATAAAAATGCCGGCGAGTACATAGGTTTTATACGAGTGTCAGATTCATGGCTCGTTTTACATGTTGCAATACTTATTTAAAAACCTTATTTTGAAAAGTATAGTATTGTGACATAATTAACCAACTCAAATCAAGTTGGATATGATTTATAAAATCTCGTAGCCATGATTCTTAACTCCAAAACATTTTGTTTTATTAGATCAAATGGTAAAACATCTCGTAGAAACTCTTTAATAAGACTCGTATGGTTTATATTATTTAGAAATCATAATTGTGTGACACTGTTTCAAAATCGTTTACCCAAGTGATCTAGATAACGCAACGATATATAATGTGTTCAAAGCAGTTATATATAGGAAGTACCAGTGGCGTATCCACCATGCTTTTAACACATTACACCCGCCCCGTTACCAAATCACTTCCCTAACCCAATGGCTCAAACAATTACAAATGGTTCACAAAAATCAAATGGTTACAAACGGTTCACATAAATCCAACGATTTCAAATGGTTCACATACATCCAACGATTACAAATGGTTCAAAACGTAAAACAATTGTGCTAGCATGTTAAGTGAACATACATAGCAAAACATAATGAAATCATGTACTAATAGAGTACTAATGAACATAGCAAGTATATGATATGAAAACATGGAAAACACGAAAGTAACTGATGTGTTCAAAATGTAACATATAAATCTCATCAAATGAGGCATAAAACTAACCCTTTTTTAGTACTAATGTTGGAAAAAGTGTGCTTTTGTCTTCCTTTTGTATTTTCAGGATTAAATGAGCTCAAATTAACAAAAGAAGCAAAAAGACATCAAAATCTAGCATAAATACAAGAAAAGGAACAAGACGTGACATGCCCGACCCCATGACAGCATCTTCCCAAGCAAAACAAGAAATCAGAAGCCTGAACACGCCCCGTGCTCAGCCAGCATGGGGGCGTGCTCAAGTGTCAGCAGAAAAGACAAAGTGGTAGAAGCTTCTATTGCCCACCACGGGGCCGTGCTCAGCGGACACGGGGCCGTGGTCAACTATAAGATTCGCACAATCTAGGCAAATCTTCATAGTACAAATATTCTTCTGCACACGGGGTCGTGCTCAGCGGACACGGGGGCGTGGTCAACTAATAAGACAAAGCTGCATTAAATGAAGAAAGAGAAGGATGTGGACACGGGGCCGTGCCCACTGGACACGGGGCCGTGCCCGAGCTTCTGTTCAGCCTATAAATAGAAGTGCTTGGCTCAAGCTCAAACCATCCCTTGGCACACCACATCTCTCACACTTCACCCACCACCCACCACCACCATAACACCATCATCCACCACCATCATCCATTGTCCATCATAGAGTGTGTGAGTCGTCTCGGGATCCAAGATTGATCGTAAGAGTTCTTGACAATCAAGGCCATGTTTGCCTAAGTCTCTTACATCACTTGGTGAAGACAAAGTGTCTAGTGTAGTACTTTTTATTTCTAATCTTTTCGCACTTTTTATTTGGTTTCGTATTAATGACTTTAATAACTAGTTGCTTATGTTGAAGGTGATCTTTCTTTATCGTTTGTCCGTGGTGTCTTGAAATTATTTTACTGTCTATATAAAATAAAAGATTTTCACCATTCATATCTCCACGGTCTATATGGAGGTATGTTGGCTACCTGGTCGGGGGTTAAGGGAACGGTTTGGTAAAGGTCTTGCCATTGTTCAGCGTTTAGAGGTCCTGCAATGGACCTGGGTCAAGTTTAGTAGGACCTCCTTCAATACTTAGCGGTATTGGATGGCGGGGGTCCAAACTCTTTGATCCCCTCATAAGTTAACTACTATTAATACTATAACCCGGCTATTTAGGACTGTATCCCTGCTGACTCAGACTACTTAGTCGAGGGTAACGTCACCTCCAAAAGAGGGGCCTACCATAATTTGCATTAATAACTTAATTAATTATCTTCCAATAATCCACCCTTTTAGGATTGTATCCTTGCTGACTCAAACTACTGGGGTGAGGGTAACGTCACCTTCAAAAGAGGGGCCTACTACAATAACTAAGATAATCTCTTAAAATAGTGCAAAAGTGCGGAAATAATCAAAGGTTACACTAGATACGAGTCGGAACCAAGTGATTCATCTTGTCTATCTGTTTTTACTTTTATTTTTATTTTCAGCATTTTAGTTAGTTTTTATTTTTCTTAGTTTAAAACATTTTTCTAAACTTTTATTTTTTATTAGAAGTTGAGGATAATCCGGTACTAAAAGCTCTTGTGTCCTTGGACGACCTCGGTATCTTACCAACACTATACTACGCTCACGATGGGTGCACTTGCCCATATGTGTGTTTAGTGTTAGTGAAATATCGTGTTTTATAAATTTAAAACTTGGCTAAAAATAAGTGTTAAAGGGGCTTAAAATATACACCTAAAATATATAACACTTCACACGCATCAAGTTTTTGGCGCCGTTGCCGGGGACACAAGGATTTTAGGAAAGCTTAAAATCGACGGCCTAATCAGTTTTTCAAAACCTTTTCAAAACGGGCCCATATTTTTCTGCATTTTAGTTTAGTTTTGCATTTACAGTAGGTTGAACACCGGCCGTGCTCGCTGAACACGGGGCCGTGCTGCATATTTTTCATAAAACACCCAGTAACAGAAGCTTGAACACGGGCCGTGCTCACTGAACACGCCCCGTGCTCAACGAAATCAGTAAATTTAATTAAAACGCCCAGATACAGATTCTGAACACGGGGCCGTGTCCACTGAACACGGGGCCGTGTCCAGCCTCTGTTTCCGTTTTTCTTTTTGTTTTCTGATCTCGGGACTTGGTTGTGGTCTGCTGAGTGATTCTTATGGATCAATACTCAGGAGGTTACAACTACACCTATGAGGAGGATGATTATAGGGGTAACTATTGCACTAATTGTCGTAACACACGCTCGGTTCAAAATAGTCACTCATATCAACCATCCAATTCATACACCTACTATGAGGAACCCAGGTACGATCCATCAACTTCATACACATCATATGAAGACCAAAGGTATGAACCTCCTCCCTCATACTCATATTTTGATGAACCAAGGTATGAGCCTTCATACTCATACTTTGAGGAACCAAGATATGAGCCACCACCTTCGTATGCTTATTATGAGGAACCATGGCGTGAACAACCCACCTCATATGAGTATTATGAAGAACAAAATTATGACCCTTATCCATCATATGCTTACAATGAAGAACAATGGTGTGAACCATCTACTTCATATGGGTATTATGAGGAACAAAGGATCGAACAACCGGATTCAAGCTTTGAAAATCCCGATTCTTTTTCTATAACCGAAGTGACGGATAGGATATTAGAACACATTAGAGTTATCGATCGCTGTATAAAAGAATCTCGCGCAAGGGAAGAGGAATCCCGCGCAAGAGAAGAATTAAAAAAGAAGAGATAACCGAAAGTGTAAAATGGAAGAACAAATAAGTGAAAAACCGACACATGAGTTAAACAACGAAAAAGGTGAGTCCGACAACGTTAAAATTCAAGAAGAGTCTAATTTTGAAGAAATTAATCTCTTGTCACCTTCTTTTGAAAATCATTGTTTAGTACCCACTCATGCTAAGTTTTTAAAAGAGTTAAACACTAACACTAAAATTGACGAAACGGTAAGTGTTAAGTTAACTGATGATCAAACCTCACTAATAAAAGAAGACCCATTTGAAATTAACATTACACTGGTTCCATGTTTCTTTCAAAATTCGTTTATTAGTAATGTCACAATCGATAAAGATCTTTGTGTTAACATAATGCCTAACGACATTTTCGAAAAATTAAGTATTAGTGATTTTTCTCCACTTCAAATACCCATTTTTCTATCCAATCGGAAAGTAATAAAATCAATCGATGTAGTTGAGGATGTATTGGTTCAAACAAATCAAATGGTAATCCCGACCGACTTTGTCATCCTCGATGACGCTCCTCTAATGTTGGGACGACCATTTGTAAAAACTCACGAAGCTTTGAAAAACCGGAAGTTCAACAATCTACCTCTTCAATTAGGGGCGTTTAAAAAGAGTGTCGATCTTGAGCGGTCAATGAAATATCCATTCGTCAATGACGACCCCCTAATTGAAGATGAGCCGGAACCACCCGATAAGGAGGGTCTAGCCAAGGACCCTTATAAACGTGGCGCACCACGGAGGCATTCCGCGGAACTATCTTTAGTTTAGATTAATTTTCTTGTTTTCTAGTTAATTTTAATTTCCAGGAATAAAGCACACTTGAGATGGCAAAGGATGCAAGGGAAACTTGAACCAGCACTCCATACAGGAAAACAGAACCGTCCGACAAATTTCTTCGTTTACAGAAAGTTCGGCACGGGCCGTGTCCACCCAACACGGCCCCGTGCTGCACAGTCTGCAGAAAAAGACCCAGTTCAGGTAACTGGACACGGGCCGTGTTCATCCAACACGCCCCCGTGTCCAGACTTCTGTTTCTCTTGTTTTAATTTTGTTACTGGCACTTGAACACGGGGCCGTGCCCGGACAACACGGGGCCGTGTTCAGCGCCCAGTAACACAAAATTTTTGCTTTTTACACCTTTGTACACATTCAATCAACCTAAAAACTTATTTTTGGGACACATTGAGGACAATGTGTAATTTAAGTGTGGGGGGGATGCTAAAACCTTGAATCTTACAAGTCCTAAATACAAGCCTCACACAAAACTCTATTGGAATCGCTAATCACCTCAAATTTTTTCCAAAAATTTTCATTTTTTTTACTTGTCTAGGTTTAACTCGGGAAATTCAAGTTCTCAAAAATGTTATATTTTTACGAATTTACAACCGATAGCGTCGTGATAAAAAGAACCAACATAAGAAAATTATGAAAATGCATGACAAGCTTAGTTAAAATTTGATTATATATACTTGATCACATAAAAAAAACCCATTCCCACAAAAGTAAGTTTTGAGCCTTTATTGAGCATACAATTACATATCATTAGACTAAATGCTCATTATTCATTTCTTGTGTGAATAGCCGCTTGGTTCTTACGACTCTAGAACTTGCCATGACGATACATTCCCGGTCCTTACCAACTTAAACCCGAGTAAGTAAATGATGGAGGCATTAGGACTAACGATTTTTTATTTCTACACCATTATTTTTATTTATTTTTTTTTACCACCTACCCAAAATCTCCCTAGTTAGCCCCTTTGAGCCTAAACCTTTTCATTTCATAACCCAAACCAAACACCCTTTTACCCACCAAAACCTTTTTATTTTTAACCATTTGTTTTAGTAACAAGTTCAATTTTTCGTATGACTTTTCAAAAAAAATAAAAAATTTGTTGAGGATGAAGCAAAGAAAATAAACAAACAAGTTCATCAAAAATAACTTGGTTTGAATAATAGCTTCATCAAAATAAAAGTTACAAAAATAGAAAATCTTACGAAAACCAACACTTGTTACGCTTTTCGCCCTTTTTCTACTAACCACTAACCACCAACCCAACCACCTACCTTTAACCCAAGCCTAACCCTTCACCCACAAAGTCCTCTTGATATTTACAAAGGTATATAAGTTAAAAAGGAGGAGGATTGATTGCTTGGCAAGCCTATGGTAGGAATAAGTTCCATGCCGCTCTCGAGTGATCCACAAAAATGCATTTTCGGCCGAGTGTTGAGTGATCCCCGTGAGGTATGTGAACTCGTATATAAATAGAATTTTACAAAGGCATGTTATGCCCTAATAAGTAATTTATCTTATGAAAAGTTTTAAATAAATCATGACGAATAGGATTGTAAATAAATAAAAATAAAATTAAATAAAGAATCTTGGAAATCCCGACACTCTACGACAAGCCCAAAAACCTTCTTCTCTACCCGTTCCATTTGGGAGTGTAATAGCCACATATTAAAGAGTTTTGCTTGAGGAAAAGCAAAGATTCAAGTGTGGGGGTATTTGATGTGTTCAAAATGTAACATATAAATTTCATCAAATGAGGCATAAAACTAACCCTTTTTTAGTACTAATGTTGGAAAAAGTGTGCTTTTGTCTTCCTTTTGTATTTTTCAGGATTAAATGAGCGCAAATTAACAAAAGAAGCAAAAAGACATCAAAATCTAGCATAAATACAAGAAAAGGAACAAGACGTGACATGCCCGACCCCATGACAGCATCTTCCCAAGCAAAACAAGAAATCAGAAGCCTGAACACGCCCCGTGCTCAGCCAGCACGGGGGCGTGCTCAAGTGTCAGCAGAAAAGACAAAGTGGTAGAAGCTTCTATTGCCCACCACGGGGCCGTGCTCAGCGGACACGGGGCCGTGGTCAACTATAAGATTCGCACAATCTAGGCAAATCTTCATAGTACAAATATTCTTCTGCACACGGGGTCGTGCTCAGCGGACACGGGGGCGTGGTCAACTAATAAGACAAAGCTGCATTAAATGAAGAAAGAGAAGGATGTGGACACGGGGCCGTGCCCACTGGACACGGGGCCGTGCCCGAGCTTCTGTTCAGCCTATAAATAGAAGTGCTTGGCTCAAGCTCAAACCATCCCTTGGCACACCACATCTCTCACACTTCACCCACCACCCACCACCACCATAACACCATCATCCACCACCATCATCCATTGTCCATCATAGAGTGTGTGAGTCGTCTCGGGATCCAAGATTGATCGTAAGAGTTCTTGACAATCAAGGCCATGTTTGCCTAAGTCTCTTACATCACTTGGTGAAGACAAAGTGTCTAGTGTAGTACTTTTTATTTCTAATCTTTTCGCACTTTTTATTTGGTTTCGTATTAATGACTTTAATAACTAGTTGCTTATGTTGAAGGTGATCTTTCTTTATCGTTTGTCCGTGGTGTCTTGAAATTATTTTACTGTCTATATAAAATAAAAGATTTTCACCATTCATATCTCCACGGTCTATATGGAGGTATGTTGGCTACCTGGTCGGGGGTTAAGGGAACGGTTTGGTAAAGGTCTTGCCATTGTTCAGCGTTTAGAGGTCCTGCAATGGACCTGGGTCAAGTTTAGTAGGACCTCCTTCAATACTTAGCGGTATTGGATGGCGGGGGTCCAAACTCTTTGATCCCCTCATAAGTTAACTACTATTAATACTATAACCCGGCTATTTAGGACTGTATCCCTGCTGACTCAGACTACTTAGTCGAGGGTAACGTCACCTCCAAAAGAGGGGCCTACCATAATTTGCATTAATAACTTAATTAATTATCTTCCAATAATCCACCCTTTTAGGATTGTATCCTTGCTGACTCAAACTACTGGGGTGAGGGTAACGTCACCTTCAAAAGAGGGGCCTACTACAATAACTAAGATAATCTCTTAAAATAGTGCAAAAGTGCGGAAATAATCAAAGGTTACACTAGATACGAGTCGGAACCAAGTGATTCATCTTGTCTATCTGTTTTTACTTTTATTTTTATTTTCAGCATTTTAGTTAGTTTTTATTTTTCTTAGTTTAAAACATTTTTCTAAACTTTTATTTTTTATTAGAAGTTGAGGATAAACCGGAACTAAAAGCTCTTGTGTCCTTGGACGACCTCGGTATCTTACCAACACTATACTACGCTCACGATGGGTGCACTTGACCATATGTGTGTTTAGTGTTAGTGAAATATCGTGTTTTATAAATGAAAAAACTTGGCTAAAAATAAGTGTTAAAGGGGCTTAAAATATACACCTAAAATATATAACACTTCACACGCATCGGTAACAAGTAGGCACATGTGTTGCACCCCAAAACGTTTGAAAAACAGTAAAATAGGGGACTATGTACTCACTTGAGGGTGCTTAGAAATCTTGAACAACAACCCAGCAAAGCTAGAGGGATCACGGAAATCAAACGGCACCTAATATAGGTAACTACATTAATAACTGGACCTAACTCGGAAGATTGGATAGTATGAGGTTTCATAAACCAAATGAGTATTGGAACTCATATGATATGGTTTAATAAAGCCTACATTCTAAAACGAAACCTAACCTAAGTGCTTACGACCCATTACGACTCGTTAAGGTAGCTTACGCCACTTTAACGCGGCGTTCGCGTAAAACGCGTTCGGAACGCCTAACTAGTCCTATGACAAGTATTATATGCCTTAAGATGTCTAATAATGTTGCCAAATTAGTTTAGATATCAAAAATTATGTTACATATGCTTAAAATGAATTTTGGCGTAAAAAGGGCATTTTGGTCATTTACTTAAGGCATATAAACTACCTATCATACAACTACTTAAATGACGTGACCATAAGGTATAACCTCGGAAGGTTATTCTCTATGCAACTATGGTCACCAAATGTGTTTGTTCGGATCCTAAAGATCGACCAAACGGGTCAGGTTCGAAAGTATAAGCGGTTGTTTAGACCGCTTACCTTACGACCCTACATAAGCACTAAACCTAAAGTGACGAGCTAAACATGTTAAAACATGCTTAACGAGGTTTGAAAACTGGTTTGGTATCAAAACAAACGGTTTTGATACCTAAAAGTAGTTTGGTTACAAAATACGCAAGAATAAGCATTTTGGCCGAAACTACAACTCACCACTATGCCTAGATAACGTGGTAATCAGTAGATATAGTCATAAGAGACTAAAACCATCGTTATTACGCTCACGTTATGAAGTTCAAACGAACTTCGTATTCACCATAAACTGGTCAATGCAGAAAGTCAAACAAAGTTTGACTTTCACGCTAAAAATGCATAAAAGAACGAAAGAGGACTTACAAAAGGTCCAAGGAGGTTTGATCCAATTTATTCTCAGGTATGAAGTGCAAGACTTCAACTTATAGAATGAAAATCAGATCAAATGTGAGTTGCAACAATGAGATGGATGGGGTATTTATAGTTTTTGCACAACCGCTAAGATCGTTCATCGTAAAACGAGCTTCCATCTCATTCGTACACATGTGCCCATGGTTTTGTGAAACCATGGGAGCCCCTAATTTCATTAAAATCATATGAAAATGAGGGGAACAACTAGAAAAAGCTGGAATTTAGATTTTTCATTTTGGTCCCTTCCTAAGATAACTATGGCAGATTGTCAATTTTGGTTCCTAAATGTGCAAAACATGGTTTTTGATGCATTTTTGACATGTTTAAGCCCCGTTAATCACATTTAAAGGCTTTAAAATGAAGTTAAAGTATAGGGAACATGAAACATGCTCAAAAATATCTCGGATGTCGGTTCGTTTGGTCGTACGGTTGCGTTGTTCGGTTAATTACTACGAAACACGAACGAATGGGAAAAACGATCCAAATTACGCGACGAATGGAATTTTATCATGCCAATCACTAAAATAAAATATTTTAATGATTTCATAAAGTTTTGGATGTCCGGATGTATTCAGAACGTAAGATATGCGCGAAAATGCAAACTTATGCACTTTTTGACGCTTTTAGTCCCTGAATGACCAAAAAGTTTATTTTAGCACACCGAACCCCTCAAAGCCTATTTCTAAGCTATTTAAAGGATATTTAGGGTATGTTTAACTTATGGTCATGTTCTAGAATGTTCGTTACAGCACAAATCGGCATACTTTCGTAGTTTGTCGAAATTAGTCCCTGTAAGCTAATAAACTTGATTTCGCCACACCAAACCCTCCAAAACATATTTCTAAGTTATGTAAAGGTTATTTAAGGTATGTTAAGCCTATTTCACTATTCTGGAGTGTTCGTTGCATTAAACTGGTTATATTTAGGCATTAGTGCACGTATAACCTTCCAGAAAGCGATTTAAAGCTTGAAATCGAACATGAATTGATATGTGCAGACGATACACATATTTTTTTTTACAAATCCCAATTATGAAAAACAATATTTCATTGGTTTGGTATTTGTTTGATGGTCGCAGAGGCACAGGTGTCACAGTCTCCCCTACTTTAGGAAATTTCGTCCCGAAATTTATTCGTAGGAGTCTGTCTGTGACGCTGTTTTAAATAATTGTCTTGCATGGAATCTAGGGTTTTTTATCTATTTGCGTAGAAAAACCCATCAAAGATATGCAAGGCATAATCCTGTTATTTCTTTCAACGGACAATCTTTAAAAAATGAAAATGAAAGAAAAAATCAAGGATATTCATTTCCCTCGATGGATATTCTTCAGAAATGAAAATGAACGGAATGAGTCATTTTCCTCAATGGGTATTCTTCAGAAATGAAAATGAACGAAGAATCAAGGATATTCATTTCCCTCAATGGATATTCTTCAGAAACGAAAATGCACGGAATGAGTCATTTTTCTCAATGGGTATTCTTCAGAAACGAAAATGAAGGAAGAATCAAGGATATTCATTTCCCTCAATGGATATTCTTCAGAAACGAAAATGCACGGAATGAGTCATTTTCCTCAATGGGTATTCTTCAGAAACGGAAATGAAGGAAGAATCAAGGATATTCATTTCCCTCAATGGACATTCTTCAGAAACGAAAATGCACGGAATGAGTCATTTTCCTCAATGGGTATTCTTCAGAAACGGAAATGAAGGAAGAATCAAGGATATTCATTTCCCTCAATGGATATTCTTCAGAAACGAAAATGAACGGAATGAGTCATTTTCCTCAATGGGTTTTCTTCAGAAACGGAAATGAAGGAAGAATCAAGGATATTCATTTCCCTCGATGGATATTCTTTAGAAACGAAAATGCACGGAATGAGTCATTTTCCTCAATGGGTATTCTTCAGAAACGGAAATGAAGGAAGAATCAAGGATATTTATTTCCCTCAATGGATATTCTTCAGAAATGAAAATGCACGGAATGAGTCATTTTCCTCAATGGATATTCTTCAGAAACGGAAATGAATTGGGTCAACTCTAGACACATGACAAAACTTGCTGTGGTTTCTGTGCACTAAATTCCATAATTATGTACGCGTCCATATTTACGTAATTCCTTGCACAATCCGCACAATGCATTTCATAATGTGTAGGGAAAGAAAATCAAACCTGTGATGAGTGTGACTACACTACCATAGGGTCCTTTTAATTAGTTCAAAAAATGATCTCTTTAATTAGATCACCAAGGAGTCTTTTCAGCTATATCATCACATGATATTCCTAAACATATTTTTTGGATCAATTTGTTTAACTAGACCACTAAAGGGGTCCAATTATAGAATAGTACTTCATAACCCAAGGTACTTAACTACAACGTAGAAGTCCATTAAGGATTTAAGATAGTACCTTTGTATATCCTACTAGGAATCCCTAATACGAAGATATGGAAGATTCTACGAGGATTTGGATAAAAAAAATTGGATCACACAAAAACATAAAAAGGGAACACATAAGCACATAATCACATAATTGTTTAACTTGATCTTTAATTTGTTATCTTTGGACACATATATTTAAAGCACACCAGGAATCTAATCCGTGGATTTCATTTGCCACTTTAATCATTTTCAAGAATCTATCTATGAAGATAGGAAAATCTAAATAGGAATTCGGCTTTGTCCTTATTGAATCGTAATGTACGTATTGAATCATACAAAGAATTCAATTAAGGGCTCCGATGAATGATACCTATCCACAAGGATCTAATTATGAGGATAGAAAGATCCTATATGGGTTTTGGAATTTGTGTAACAAGAGGTGTTTCGACACCTTGCACTAGGCGTGCTTAAGTCGATACACAAGGTAGAAAGTTCATGAGGTTGAGGCGCTAGATATGCCAAGGCGACATATGAAGCAGAATTTGAAGGTTGAGCAGTAGGAGGATTTGTAACAGCTTTGCTTTGGATTGCAAAGCGGCACATGTTAACCAAATGTCCCCATCGTCCACTGTGGGTACATTTGAAACAGGGTATTTGATTCGGATGATGACGGTGGCATTGATTGCACCAAGGAGCAGTTCCCTTATACAGCTTCATCCCTGAGGCGAGTCATGGTGATAGCTAAATCAACGGTCTTCTAGAGTACGACGCCTATTTGTTGGGCGATTGTAGCACCTAGTTCGGACATTGTTGTGGCGATGAAGAGGCATTATGAAGATAATGAAAGATATAGGAGGAAACAATTGAAATGATATCGAATAATCACAATAGAATGATAACGCATAGAAATTGCGATCATTTGTTTGTTACCTAAGGCAAACAAATGAGACGGTAACTAATCAAAGTAAATGGGTTAATATAATGTATCGCGAAGACATGCTCGCCTATAAGTGGACACTCACCCCAAGAGTTCCCAGGTAAGAGTGACTGGTCCGATTATGTGGATTTGTACGAACACTCTAGCCTTAGACAGAAAGCTCAGAGTACAGGCATCCACCCTTCCAGTTTGCACGTGTTCACATTATTTAGACCCAAACTTTGACGAGATTTTGAAAACTTTGAAGGTTCAAAATCTTACAATAAATCATCCTAGAACAGATGATTGATTTTCAAAGCGGATTCGAATTTTGTATTCTTGTTGTGGTTGTCACCTAAGGATAAGTGACAGTATTGTTTTAAAAATAAACACAAGATAACTTGTGTTAGGGTCCTAGGAAAGTTATAGACTAGGTCAAAGCATTACTAATAACCTAATTCCCTATAACCATTGGCTCTGATACCAACTTTTCTCTCACACCCCGACCACGTAAAACAACAAAACGTGGCGGAAACGTCGGGGAGTGTTGTAATAGAATCATTGTTTCACAACCATGGATTAAACAGTTTCGTTTTATTGAATTAAATGTATTACATTACATTGGAATTAGAAACAAAACATGAACAAATAGACTTTCATTGTTATTAAGTCACTAAGGCCTCATCCATTCCTATGTGAGCGTACACAAATATCATCATCAATCATCATCAAACATCATCAACTATGGTACCTGAAACACACGTGAAAATACGTCAGCATAAAAATGCCGGCAAGTACATAGGTTTTATATGAGTGTCATATTCATGGCTCGTTTTACATGTTGCAATACTTATTTAAAAACCTTATTTTGAAAAGTATAGTATTGCGACATAATTAACCAACTCAAATCAAGTTGGATATGATTTATAAAATCTCGTAGCCATGATTCTTAACTCCAAAACATTTTATTTTATTAAATCAAATCGTAAAACATCTCGTAGAAACTCGTTAATAAGACTTGTATGGTTTATATTATTCAGAAATCATAATGGTGTGACATTGTTTCAAAATCGTTTACCCAAGTGATCTAGATAACGCAACGATATATAATGTGTTAAAAGCACTTATATATAGGAAGTACCAGCGGCATATCCACCATGCTTTCAACACATAACACCCACCCCGTTACCTAATCACTTCCCTAACCCAATGGCTCAAACAGTTACAAATGGCTCACATGAATCAAATGGTTACAAACGGTTCACATAAATCCAGCGATTTCAAATGGTTCACATACATCCAACGATTACAAATGGTTCAAAACGTAAAACAATTGTGCTAGCATGTTAAGTGAACATACATAGCAAAACATAATGAAATCATGTACTAATAGTGTACTAATGAACATAGCAAGTATATGATATGAAAACATGGAAAACACGAAAGTAACAAGTAGGCACATGTGTTTCACACCAAAACGTTTGAAAAAAAGTAAAAGAGGGGACTATGTACTCACTTGAGTGTGCTTAGAAGTCTTGAACAACAACCAAGAAAAGCTAGAGGGATCACGGAAATCAAACGGCACCTTATATAGGTAACTACATTAATAACCGGACCTAACTCGGAAGATTGGATAGTATGAGGTTTCATAAACCAAATGAGTATTGGAACTCATATGATATGGTTTAATAAAGCCTACATTCTAAAACGAAACCTAACCTAAGTGCTTACGACCCATTACGACTCGTTAAGGTAGCTTACGCCACTTTAACGCGTCGTTCACGTAAAACGCGTTCGGAACGCCTAACTAGTCCTATGACAAGTATTATATGCCTTAATATGTCTAATAATGTTGCCAAATCAGTTTAGATATAAAAAATTATGCTACATATGCATAAAATGAATTTTGGAGTAAAAATGGCATTTTAGTCATTTACCTAAGGCATATAAACTACCTATCATACAACTACTTAAACGACGTGACCATAAGGTATAACCTCGGAAGGTTATTCCGTATGAAACTATCGTCACCTAATGTGTTTGGTCGGATCCTAAAGGTCGACCAAACGGGTCGGGTTCGAAAGTATAAGCGGTTGTTTAGACCGCTTACCTTACGACCCTACATAAGCACTAAACCTAAAGTGACGAGCTAAACATGTTAAAACATGATTAACGAGGTTTGAAAACAGGTTTGGTATCAAAACAAATGGTTTTGATACCTAAAAGTAGTTTGGTTACAAAATACGCAAGAATACGCATTTTGGCCGAAACTACGACTCGCCACTATGCCTAGATAACGTGGTAATCAGTAGGTATAGTCATAAGAGACTAAAACCATCGTGATTACACTCACATTATGAAGTTCAAACGAACTTCGTATTGACCATAAACTGGTCAATGCAGAAAGTCAAACAAAGTTTGACTTTCACGCTAAAAATGCATAAAATAACGAAAGAGGACTTACAAAAGGTCCCAGGAGGTTTGATCCAATTTATTCTCAGGTATGAAGTGCAAGATTTCAAGTTAGAGAATGAAAATCAGATCAAATGTGAGTTGCAACCATGAGATGGATGGGGTATTTATAGTTTTTGCACAACCGTTAAGATCGTTCATCGTAAAACGAGTTTCGATCTCATCCGTACACATGTGCCCATGGTTTTGTGAAACCATGGGATCCCCTAGTTTCATTAAAACCATGTGAAAATGAGGGGAACAACTGGAACAAGCTGGAATTTAGATTTTTCATTTTGGTCCCTTCCTAAGATAACTATGGCAGATTGTCAATTTTGGTCCCTTAATGTGCAAAACATGGTTTTTGATGCATTTTTGACACGTTTAAGCCCCGTTAATCTCATTTCAAAGCTCTAAAATGAATTTAAAGTATAGGGAACATGAAAAATGCTCAAAAATATCTCGGATGTCGGTTCGTTTGGTCGTACGGTTGCGATGTTCGGTTAATTACGACGAAACACGAACGAATGCGAAAAACGATCCAAATTACGTGACGAATGGAAATTTATCATGCCAATCACTAAAAAAATATTTTAATGATTACATAAATTTTTGGATGTCCGGATGTATTCAGAACGTAACATATGCGCGAAAAGGCAAAGTTATGCACTTTTTGACGCTTTTAGTCCCTGAATGACCAAAAAGTTTATTTTAGCACACCGAACCCCTCAAAGCCTATTTATAAGCTATGTAAAGGATATTTAGGGTATGTTTAACTTATGGTCATGTTTCGGAATGTTCGTTACAGTACAAATCAACATACTTTCGCAGTTTGTCGAAATTAGTCCCTGTAAGCGAATAAACTTGATTGCGCCACACCAAACCCTCCAAAACTTATTTCTAAGTTATGTAAAGGTTATTTAAGGTATGTTAAGCCTATTTCACTATTCCGGAGTGTTCGTTGCATTAAACTGGTTATATTTAGGCATTAGTGCAAGTATAACCTTCTAGAAAGCGATTTAAAGCTTGAAATCGAACATGAATTGATATGTGCAGATGATACACATATTTTTTTTTTCAAATCCCAAGTATGAAACACAATATTTCATTGGTTTGGAATTTGTTTGATGGTCGCAGAGGCACAGGTGTCACAATTTTATTTGTTCAGTTTATGACGTTTACTTTCAAATTTTCCCGGAAAATCAAAAATTGAAACATATTTTTTATTTTAGGGGGAGTAAAAAATTTAGAAATTTTGAAAATTTGAAAAATCCAAAAGCATGATAAATCTAAAAACCAAAAACATCCTAAAATCAAAATGAGTTTTGTTGTGAAAAAGAGGAAATGATAGTACATCAGTAGACAATCATAGTACGCTAAAGAATTGAAAAGTTAAAATGTGATAAACGGTCTCACTGATGATATGCCAGTAGGTTTTTACACGCTTAGTAGATTGTTTTCGAGATATAAACCTAAATATCATATACTTACTTATCTCGTGGGGAACATCTATCGGATATATAGGTAACCCCTGAAATCTTGTTTGAAGGGCTTTCTATTTCTGACACACTAGGTCTTTGTGCGTGATGATATCTGGGGTATTATACCAGGACTTCTGATTTTGCGGGAGCAATAGCCTAGTCCTCGTATAATACTTTGCACTGCTTTAATCATAAAGCCCACCCTCAGCATAAAAAAATGATGAAACATTGAAAAATGTTAATCATGTGCTGTTGAAGAAAAGATTCTCTAAAGGGAACACACCTAAAGTCGAGCCATCATCTCTCTGATTTTACGGAAGAAATAGCCTGAGCTCTCATGGCCTCGCATTTACCCCTTATAGATATCATTAGTGTACATTCACCTGTAAGACTGAATATAGGAGTCTAGATACGGGAGTATATTCTGAGGTAGGACACGCGAAAAAGTTAAGTCCATTAAAACACTAATCTCGTATCAATTGAACTTTGTGTGAAAATTTAAGTGGATCAGTATACTGGCAATCTAAGTGAATCGTTTAGAACTTAAAGTCTAAAAAGGTCAACGGTGCTAGTGATTTTTCAAAAACTGATATGATCCTCTTACACAAACTCACAAAAAGATTGTCTGTAAATATTTTGTTACTGCTTTTCATTAGTATGTTTTAGCATAAATTTTTGAAAAATAAAAAAGATTGTATTTCATCTTATTTTCGACAACTGATGTTGAAAAGCTGTTTTTCAAAATTCCAAGTGCTAAACATGATGAACAACAGTGGGTTGGGAGAGTGTGTTTGAAATCAAAAATGAATTTAAAAGTTTGAGATCAAGGTCATTAATTTGAACTTGATATAACTATTGTTGATGTTGAATGATTCCTACAAATGGTTTCTAAATTTGTTAAAATTTTAAACATTTGTGAAATTTACTTTTAGGTAGAGATTTGTGCAGATCCCCGTGTCTAAGCCTGAGCAGAGTTTAAGCCAGGACACGAGCTTAGATCAAGTGCTATGTCAGATCGCAATCCCGGAACATCTTAAGGGGGAGTCTGTTAGCAAAGGGGAGTCTGTTAATTGAAAGAGAGAGATTGAGGGATGCTTACAGAGAAAGATACTTTGGAAAGAGTGAGAAGACTGATCAAGACTGAAGACTCGATACACTGAAGACTCGTCAACATCCAAGGGGGAGTTTGTTAGTGCATATGTCTATTAACTTCATCTTGTATCGAGTCATGTATCTAGATTGAATAGACTGGAGCTCGGTAGACTTGAAAATAGGATTTTAGAGAAGATTGACCAGGTCGCACGAACTGGCTGAACCAGTTCATACGAACTGATCAGGTCGCATGACCTGGTGAAGTGTGGTTCGTGCGGACTGGTGTCTCCTATAAATAGTTGAGTCTTGGTTGTCATTTGTAACATTCTGATTCCGGTAGCGAAGTTCTGCCGAAGTGTCGCCAGCTCTTGTAACGTTGTGAAATCAATCTAAACGACAGTTAAAGTGATTCTTAGTGTTAAACAAGCTACAATTCATCAGTCAAGGTGCTGGCTAGTTCTACTGCATCTTCTTTGGTTTGTGGCCTAGCTGCCTTGACAACGTGTCTAAACTCACTAATTAATCCCCAAATGTAACGGGAGATTAATACTGGTTCAGGAGAAGCTAAGGTTGGCACTATTCTAGAATATTCGAAGAATATGGTAGTGTAACCTTTGTACTCTATTCCAGTCATTTTATGATTTAGGAATTTATTGGCAATTTGTTCTTTTTCATTGGGATGCTAGAATTTCCTTTCAACCATTTCCTTAAAATTGGTCCATTCCATACTATAAACTCTGTCACTTCCTCTAGGCTGGAGAATAGTATTCCACCATTCTAAGGCTGCATTTTTTAATAGATTAGAAGCAAACATAATCTTATCTTCATCTGCACATTTACTTATTTTTATGACTGCTTCTGTCTTTTCTATCCAACGTAATGCTGCAATGGCTCCTTCATTGCCTGAGAATTCTATTGGTTTGCAGGCCAAGAATTCTTTATAATAACAATCGTAAGAGATGGTTCTTCTTCTTTTTGGAATTGGAGCTTGGATTATTGGTCTGTTATTATCGTTCACACTGCGACTTGGTTCAGTGTGTTGCCGTTTATTTCCATTTGTAGATTTATTATTTTCTGCTTTCTTAACTGTCTTGATAATATAAGGCATAGCATCTATAATTCCTTGTGCGACTATATGTTCGATGGCACTATTATTTAATTGGTTCTTGTTATTATCATTATTTTGGTTTTCCTGATTTACTTCGTTGTCCATCTGAATTGTAAACATTTATCAGGTATCAATATCCCAGAATTTAATACAGACATTTATACAAGCAGGTTGATAAAAAACGTCAAACATTGCGAATTTTACTCTTTTTATATATCTATACATCGATTACATATTACAACTGAAAACTAACACACTAGTAGTTATGCATCTATATTTATTTTAGTATATATATATATATTATCAAAATACAAAATTACACACATATCTAGGTATTATTCTAGGTGTCATGTATCCAATCGTGTATCTCTCGCTCAACATGCTTCCATATTAGCTTTTCTCCAATCTGTCGGATTCTATCCCCTTCTTCTACTAACTCATCGCCCCATTGGCGAAGTTCTTGCATATTCTCTTCACTCATGGGAGGTAATGATACTGGTTCTAGGTCAGGGTATCGTGGTATGGGGGTGTCCGTAAGGGTATGGGTTGCGTATCACACTCTGCTTATACCAGTCACTGTTCCAGAATGGGTCTAAAGGGTTCAGGTCGGTATACTGAGCTATGGGGTTTGGTGGGGGAATTCTGGGGATCTCATAGGGGTCAACATCTGGGATTGGAAACTGGTCTTCCTGGTTGGGTTCTAGCATTTGTTGGTCAGGAAATAAGGGTAATAGTGGTGGTTCAGCTATTCGGTTTAGGTTAGAGTCTAATGCTGTAGTGGCTAGCATATGGAAATCTGCCAACTGCCTATCTAGGTCCTCTTCCCATTGTGGTCTATTGACTGCTTCCTAGGTTTGTGCATTCACTTCCCTATTAGCTCTTACTAATGCTCTCTGTTGTTGTAATTTCTTCATCCCCTTCCTCCTCTCATGCGCTCCCCTATTAAACAATCCTCTCTTTTTATAAAGTAATAGTTCCTCATAATGTGCCATAAAAATAAATATTCCTTCCTCAGTATCAGCTGGGTATCCTGAGAGATTTGGTTGAGCTGAGGTTCCTTCATCTTTTGGGGAACTAGCTAATTGACGATAAGCGTCGGATGTACCTTTCTCACTCATACTGTAAACTAACAAATTGTCAAATAACACAAAATAATATACATATTTACACATAATCACATAAATTATTTCCTACCATAGTTCATTTAGAATCTAAGTGTCAGCAGAACACTTCATTGGCTTAAACTAGTGGTTGTAGCTCTGATACCACCTTTTGTCGCAGGCCCCGACCCCTGCCCCGGGAGGCGGGCGGCCGCGACACGCATTGCGCAGAGCGGGTGGTATCGGTGTTTATTAATTTGGCAGTGGAAATGAGACATCAGGACCGTAGTTACGAAATATTTTATCGGAGTTAAAACACCAAGCTTTTTATAATAAGTAAACGGGATAAAACCCAAGTTTCCATTATAATACATTTATAGGGGGAAACCCTAGTTTATTGAAAACAAAACTCCTTTTTATTTAGGTAACTTTTATAGCCACTTTTCCAAGCCTTCAGTACTCTCCAGCTGGCTTCTATTAGCTTCACATTAAGTTATCTGAAATGCGTTTTAAAAAGGTTTTATCAGCAAGAAATACTGGCGAGTGCATCCCCGTTTAATCAAAACAGTTTTTATAACTTTATAGTATTGAGAGCGATTACAATTTTTATATCTACACAGTTACTCATTCAGTACTGTCAACACCTGACTTGTGGGTCATGTTACTCATTGGCTAACTCTTTGTCCAATAGTAACGGATTCAAATAATGTATACAAAACCCCAACATACCGGTAGTAATTGTAGAATACATAGACTCAATCACTGTTAAGTATAATTGAAAACATTTGAGGTTTTGGTAAAAAGGTGACAAAAAGTAAGATGTACTCACATTGTTTACTTAGGTAAAACTAAAGCTTCCTGGTGAATCTCCTGGTTATTATCAATTAGAATTTAAACAATGCACACGTGTTAGTAAGATAACCCAAATCACATTAACCGTACAACTCGAGACACAACTCCAATGACTGAGTCAGGCAGAGCCTTGACATGCATTACGGATTCCTAGATCAATCGGGAGTAACACGAGACAGAACTCCAACGACTGAGTCGGGCAGAGTCTTGACATGTGTTACGGAGCCCTAGATCAATCGTGTAGGGTAACAAATAGGGTTATAATACTTACAACGAGGCAGAGCTTCTCTTTATAGGGGTATTATTTCCCGAGAGTTTTAGCTTACAGAGAATTTGAGAGAGAAAAGAAAATTGAACGGTGAACAAATGACGCATGAAGCCTCTAATATAGGCTGGTCAAGCAAGCCGCCGTGCCTCGCGACTCCTTTTGCTTCAGCCTTCGCGGCTCACGAGGACCTTAGGGTCGGTTGTAGGCTTGGCGAGTCACCAGGTAAGGTTGCCACGAGACAGGGACACGTGGCGCAATGCCTTGTCCGGCACACCAAGCCAGTTGCGCCCCGTGATAGATACAGGGGTAGCGGGTCGTGGCCCGCGAGACCCTTATATATTTGTTTTTATTCGATTTTTATAAATATAAAGGTATTCTAGGCCAGTTTCTCATATACGGGGTATATTAGGAGCGTTTTTAGGGTTATGTTAAGGTCTATAATAGGGTTGTTATATATAAGTTTATTATTATCTTTTTCTACTTCAGGCATTTTACGTTTAAGGTCAGCAACTTCATCAATATACTGATTTAAAACCAGTTGTTTTCCTTTATATTTGGCTTCGAGAAGTCTTGTCATTTAAGAATATTGTGTAAGTCTAGCTTGAATACGTTTCATTTGACTTTTCATAGTTTCCTATGCTTCTTTTGTTGTATGATATGAAATTTTCATTACATCATATTCTTTTTTCATTTCTTGAACAACATTTTCTTTTTGTAAACATTTTTCACTTTCTGCCGAACACTTTTGTTTCAAAATTTCATTTTCTTTTTCAAGAACATTACATTTTTGTGTCAGCTTTTCTGCTTTTTGTTTCAAAATATTTTCATTTTCAAGCATCTCTTTACATTTTTCTTTGAAAACTTTTTCAATTTTAGTAAATTCAACAATTTTAGATTTTAAGTTTTCATCTTTTTCAGTACAGACACGGCATATTTCTATGCATTTCCTACACTGCATATCATTTTTACTATCAGATAGTTCATTGATTTCATCATTATTACCCATTGATTCATCTTTGTTTGACGATTCGGAAGATTCAGTTTGAGTTTTTTCTGTTATCACATCTTCTTATGCCGTCTTCTTCAGCTTTTCAACCATCTTCTCAACATTTTCAACAATAGCTTCTTCTTCTTTCTTCTTTCTTCTTTGTATAACATAATTTTTATCTACCATCTTCTTTGAATAGAGTTCTCCAACAGTAGGAATGACATCAAGTAGTGCGTTAAAATCTACACTCTTTGAATCTACTACCGGATTTCCTTGAGGATCTGTGTAACATTTTCTCTTTTCATCCCATCTCCTTGCTTGTTTTGCTTCTTCAAAAGCTACAGACATTGAATCCAATCTGTAACTCACAATGCTTCTTTCTCTAAGAGTTTTCAACCTAATTTGGTCACATTTTACTTCCATGATTTTCACCTGCAAACAATCAACAAACAATTTAACACTTTTGAAAATCAAACACTAAGAAACCTTGATTCACGCAAATGAGGAAGTGGTCGATTCGTGCGGATTGACACTGATCTGATCTGTAAGAATGAACAACTTGATCTGTGCAAATGAAGAAAATGTATATCCCAAACCCTAGGTTCGTGCGAATCAAGAAGGACTTGATTCGTGCGGATTAAGCTCTATAACCCTAAATCTGTTCAAACTCAAGCCAGATCTGCGCAAGGAAACAATACGGATCCGTGCGGATGGGGGGTTATTGATCCGCGTTGACGGGATTTTTCCAGGTTCGTTTGTATATTGAAGTCTAGGTTCGCACGGATGGACTCAAAATTTTACTAGATCCGTTCGAATCTACTCTAGCAGATTCGTGTGAACTCAAACTACACATACATGTCAAGTTTTTGAAAGTTTTTCACAGGATTGTTGATGATTTCGTTTGAATTTTGATTTGTAACTATGGAGGATTGATTAAATCTTAATTTCGCCCAACATGTTACAGAATCAGCCATTTTTAACCATGAATTCGACGTCAATATGAGATTTAAGCTTGAAAAAGATGAGTAGAAGATGATGAAATTTAGCTCTGATTTGGATGAATCTACTTGACATCTTCTTGTTTCTTGTATCTTCAGTCCTTGCAATCATTCTCCCGCTCTGATAGCACTTGATAGTGTGTGTTAGGATAGATTCTGATGCACTTGAATGCTTCGTTGATTGCGTAGATCTTGTATCTTGTGCGGAATCCAAGTATGAGAGTGGATTGAACAAGAACAGGCTAATTATAAGATGATTGATATTAATGATTTGTAAGTACAAAACCACGAAATCAAACTGACAGAGTTTCCCCTCTCTGACACTCAAAGTTACAAATGAACAAGACACATGCAACCTATTTATAGAGTGACCAGGTCCGCACCAAGTAATACGCACGGATGGACATATAAGTGCGGACCAACAATACTTGCGGATCTACAAGACATGCACAGATAGACTCTTATATGTGGATACGCAGATGACTTGAAACCCTAGTTTACGCACCTTGTTGATCCGTGCGGATCAACATGCTTGATTCGTGCGGACGTACACAGCGCACATCCGTGCGGATGAACCATGAACATGTATTCTTTACTTTAATACCTAGTCTTGATCATTCGTTAGCTACGATACGTGATTGATGGAAGCAATAGACATATGCACTCACAAAGTTGACACGTCAGGACTGTTTGAGTCCGTGAAAGTGGCTGTGACCCGATTCGGTGGAGTTGGGTTCTGGAAACCCCATTCTAAACATCTTCTTGCTTCTGAGGGTCTCTCTTTCTTTGTGATTGTATGTATATATTTATGTGAATTATTATTGGTGTTGTTTGCTTGAATCATCATATTTTGTCATCATTTTGCCTAAAAAATAACTTTTTAATTACCCTTTTGGGTTTGATCTCTGTATTTGGTTAAAAGAGTCAAGAAATTGAGTATTGAACCAAAAAGGTTGAAGCTTTCAATTTTACAAACCTGGATGTGTTCATGGACAGCATGGCTTAGGAATGAAGCAGTGGTTGCAATTCTGATTTGGGGATGTTGGTGGTGGTGGGTTTTGATTAGGAAGTGGTTGTGGTGGTGATTGTTGTGGTGGTTGAGGGAGAGAGACATGAGAGAGAGTGGGGGTTGTGAAACAGTGGTGAGTGGTGGTGGTTGTGATTGTGAGTGGTGGTGTTGGGTGGAAGATGCAAAGAGAGGTAGAGAGGGGGAGGTTAGGGGAAGACTAAGAGAGATAGAGTGTAATTATGTCTGTGTATATATTAATTAATTATTAATATTTTGTGTTATAATAAATTCATATTGACCATTTTCCCCCTAAGGAAAATGACAAAATAACAGGATTTTATTAGCTAAATATTAAGTGATTTCATTTGTGGACCAAAATGGCAATAAAAATGAAACCACATGGACCCAAATTTAAAAGGTTTGAGTTTTGGACTAAAGTGGCAAAAGTGACCAAACCTCAGGGACCAAAATGGCAGTTTACTCAATTATTTAACTTAAAAATATGTAAATATGTTATTGTTCCGACGTAAGCTTTTCATCAACAATTTGATATCAATATGATTCATTAGATCTTAAAAGAATATACTAACGACTTCAACAATCAGTTACAAAGAATAATAAAAAGATATAGCCGGAAAAGAACGAGTACCGCTGCCATCGTTGGATTTCGACACATAAAGTGAGGTCAGGACGGACTTTATCGTTGCTGTTGATTTTTGCCCCATCAGACCACTAAAGAACTTCCTCTACCGGAGTATCGCTGGATTTCTCAACACCCTACCATCGTAGATCTATAGTCATAATCAAAAGTTTGTGGCCATGGTAGCAGATTCAAAACAGAAAATAAAACCGAGCCCCATCAAGTAAGTTTGTGACCATGTCTCTGGCGTCTGTGCCAGAGTTGTCGCTGGAAACCTTTACTACACCTAATCGAAGAAACACCCACCTGGGCCATCAAACCCTAGCTTCGTTGTCATCTTCTTTCATGGTGGAAAACATGTCCCCAATTTGCATGTTGTATTTTTTTTGAGATTTAGAATCATTATGATTTGGGTTTAAGTGAAAGGATTTAGAAAATTTGCAGGTCTGGTTTTTTGAGCGAAAGGAATAAGACATGGAAAAGTTGCATGTTTGGTTTATGGTGGGTTGTTATTTAAAAAGATTTATTAGTTAAAAAGACCTAGGAAATGATAATAATACCCTCACATGCAACGCTTTGAGGGTAGTTAACCAAGAAAATAAACGAGGTTAGTGGTAAAGGTTGTACCCTGTATGAAAATATGAACATAAAGGTTGTGTTTTGCCAATTTTAGAGTGAAAGGTATGAAGTGCAGTTTAGATATAACATAAAGGTTGATTTTTTTCAATTTTGTCTATAATTTATTTATAAAATGAGGAAAATAGTTGAATCTTCTACTTTATCTTTTATGAAAATCGAAAGCGGCTCAGGTTAAAGTTGCAAAAATTCCCTCAATCTTGTGACAACATATCAATAGCCTGGGTTTGAAATTCTTCCAAATTAACCATCCCTTGCCTCTCGAATAGTAATCGATATGCCACAACAAGATTGGTTTAAGGCCATCGTGGTTTTATTACGTTTTTATAACTTAATTAGTTTGTGTGTGTGTCAAGCTCACAAACAGGATCACACAGTTAGGATCTTATTAATTACCAGAGCGATTTATCATCAAATTTCTTAAGTTACCGAATAAACAAAGTAAGTTGCACTTTTTTGACCTTTTTTACCATGTCAAATTACACAATCCTCCATTAATCAAACCTTCTTAACTTATACCCCCCAATCTGTCACACCCCGATTTCCCCGTGTCACCGGTGGGCCCGGTGGGGAGTATCGTGACGTGGTTGGCAACATAATAGTCAAACAACACAATATTTAATATGCACAGCGGAAGCAAATGAAAAATATAATTCAACTTTAATAATGTTTGTAATATCGTGTATCACAACAGTTAAAGGTTTGTCCACAGAAGGATCAAAAATAAATAATAATTCAACAGACGGTAGGCATCTTAAGCTTGCGAGACTTCTAGTGATGCTAAGGAGAAATCCCAGCCAATTACGCTTAGTACCTGCATTTAATCTTTTTGGGAAAATACGTCAGTTTACACTGGTAAATACTATCAACTGACTCATTTTAGAAAATGATTAAAAATTGATTTGGATGCACGTGGCATAAACATTTTATTTAACTTGGGAGAATTATTTAAATATATAATCTTGTGAACGAAATACATGTTCCTTGTGCGTTCAGTAGCCCGGATCGTGTCCGGGTTAAAGATCAATAGACACACCACATTATTCTTTTGTGCACTGACGGGTGTACGCCTACACCCCGCGCTTAAGTCGTGGCCATTTCGTAAAATGATGCCAAGGATATCCGGGACATGGTCATTAACCCCCCAAAGGCTTTAAGTAAACAAGACTGTTTAAACGAGCCGATCAAATTATTCAATTAACCACCCAACGATGGAAGATTTGATGCCCGATCAAGCGGTATTCTATATACCGTAACCCAAGCCCGTATAGGGAAAATAAGTTAAAAGTATTTACCTGAGCAATGTAATAATCTCAATAAGTAAATGCAAGTAGCTTTTACTGGTACTCCTAATTTGGAACGAAGGTTTATAATAACCTATTAGAATCCTAACGGGTCTTTAATTAAGCTTAAGCTTAGACCGGTTAGTTTCAAAGATACGGTTCGTACGTACGATTAAGCGATGACCGGATAGAATGTGTTTTAGACCCGACAAGTATGAGGACTTGTTTAATATGGGTATATTATACACATTCTGGATTTTGAGATAAAACCGATAAGGTTTGACCCGTTTAGGCTAATTTATGTAAACTAGTTACATAAACCGAACCGAACGCGTAATAAGCGTAACGGTTAATAATGAGAGCCATTTACAGGTTTCCTAAGTTAATATGCTCCAAATATGAAGTGACATCCGTAAGATATCATTTATTATGCCCGAAATGAATTTAAACACAAACTATGCCCCGTAGGGGTAGTTTGGTCATTTATAAGGTGATAAAAGAGTTTAAGTAATATCCTGAGTTACAGGTCTGATGTAATCAGCAACGATAATCAATTTGGTAAGTTATATCAATAGGGTATTGTATACATGTGAAATTGGTCAATTATAACCAAACTATGCACCGTAGGGGCATTTTGGTAATTTCACATAAGCCGAAAAGCTCAAAACTGAAGTCTGAGTTTAAGGACTTTTGCTTACTATTAAAATATTATAATTTGCCTCAAATATCAGTAGGTATCACCCTTTGTATGTTTAAAATAGTTTTTGTACATACTACGCGTTAAAAACGCTTAAAAAGGCGATTAGAAGCCGTTTCCGGGTTCTATACAGAAATCTGATATTTTTATTATTCCAGAGGGTTTAAAATAATTTATTTATCATATGTGATCAGTAGCAAAAGGTTTGGAGTCGTTTAGATATGTAAAACTCATTTATGGCCCGTAAGGGCAAAACCGACAATTACCGGATTAAGCCTACGACAATGAGTTATGCTCAGCTTAAAATTAGTTAAAAATCTTCAAAAATCCCAAAATAATATATTACATCAGTGGGTAATAAGTTTGATATTAAAAAGTAGGCTTGACTAGGCTATACGCTAATTACGCCGTTTTATTAACAAAAAGCTTTCATTTTACGCTAACGAGCATAACTCTTAACCTACACCTCAAACTGATGTCAAATTTTGTATGCAAGTTTAAATATCAGTAAGTAAGGTTTCTACTCTTTTACATTTCCAAAAATCACGTTTTAAAGTGAAAAGGGCATAATGGTCAACATATGAGCAATTAACGGAATCGTGCATATTAATTGGATAACTAATGATCCGAGGTGTATAATCACAGAGGGTTATACTAGCATGTAACCTGGTCCAAATAAAGCTCTAAGGCATTTCTAAAATATACCATAACGGGTCAGAACTAAAAGTCAAAGCGAAAGTCAAACTATGCGACTTTCGGTCCCGAACCGGGTCTCTACTTAAAATTGTCGGGTTGAACATGTTTAGACATGTTCTTACATTCATTACCAAGTTATATCAATGATCAAACAGGTTGTAAGTGTCCAACATTGCTAATTATGCATAAATTGTACTTTAAACATTCTGTTGACTTTTTATTAGTAAGTTTGACCCGACATTTGACCTAGTTAGAGTGGGAATCAGGGGGAACCCTTTTGAAGGTTTATTACCCACATAATTACCAACTTATAACTACTTTTGATTCGACTAATCACTAGACTATTAGTGATTAATCTTAAAGTCAACCGTTAATTACGACGGTTTGACTTTTAAGCTAAAACTAAGCTAAAACTTAATTAAGAAAGGTCAAGCAAACTTACAAGAGTCCTATGAACGACCAGAGATCACTTGAGTCTGCTTTGAAGCTCCAAGAATGATCAGAAGTGCAAGAGAATGGTGTGAAGAATGAGTTGCAACTCATGGCCCTTTTATAGTGGTTTAATCACCACAAAATGTTGACACACAAGCCTACTACTGACCACAACTCTCCCACAAGTGTCCCTAGTGCTCTAGGGGTTGCCTAGGGGTCGCACATGAAGTGAAACATCCGTTTTGGGTTGATTATGCGCGAATACAGGAGGTTGTCTTCACTTTCTGTATCTGGGCGTCTGACGCGGCCCGCGTAAGGGTGTTGATGGACCTTACGCGGCCCGCTTGGGCCTTCTGATCAGATTTTACATTTTCAAGTTTCCGCATATTCGTCCCTTGGCTCTTCGAAAGGTCAACTAGTTTATTTCTTGCAATTTGACCCCTTATTATTTATCTACAAGGGCCTTAAGATTTGTACCCACTTTGCCAAGTCCCTGGTCACTTCTGGTTAACCCGAAAAGTCATAACTTTCAACGTTAACGCTTTAACCCCTCGCATACGAATTTGATCATAACTTTCTCATACGATAACGAAACTTAATGAAATTTATATCATGCATCCTAGTGAGCATAATTAACCGTTACAAAGCTTCGGGTTTGTCTAAAGGTCACTCAGAGGTATAACTTAAACATGTTGACACATTTAACCCCTGTAGTTTGTAATCTCTCACTTTTAGCTTCGCATGATCCATGATTTATTCGTTTGATGCTATAAACATCATGTAGGGTTAATGTACAATATTTTTATTCACTGTTGACATTTAGAACTCGTATTTTCATATACTTTTCATGTTTGTCAACTTTAGTCCTTTCATCACATTCTTTCACACGTTCAAACATATGACACGTGTCAATACTTTATAGGACGTGAATTTTCGAGGTGTTACATCCTCACCCCCTTAAAATAAATCTCGACCCGAGATTTACTGAAATAAATAAGGGTACTTTTCTTTCATCGTGGATTCAACTTCCCACGTATTTTCGGGACCTCTACGGGCATCCCATTTGACCTTTACAATAGGTACATGCTTCCTTCGAAGCTTCTTAACCTGTCGATCTTCAATCGACAATGGTTTTTCCACAAATTTTAAGCTCTCATCTATATGCACATCTGTATGTGGTATGACCAGTGATTCATCAGCGAAACACTTCTTCATATTGCAGATGTGGAACACATTGTGAATTCCACTGAGCTCTTCCGGTAAGTTTAATTTATAGGCAACTGACCCGACACGTTCGATAACCTCGAAAGGTCCTATGTATCTCGGGCTTAGCTTTCCTTTCTTACCAAATCGCATCACCCCCTTCCAGGGTGATACTTTAAGCAATACCTTGTCACCTACTTCGAAGTGAAAAGCTTTACGCTTTGGATCTGCGTAACTTTTCTGCCTATCTCGGGCAGCTTTGAGACGGTCATGAATCTGGACAATCTTGTCCGTCATCTCGAACACTATTTCCGGTCCTGATAATTGGACATCTCCAACTTCCGCCTAACAAACAGGCTTTCTACACTTTCTACCGTATAAGGCCTCAAAAGGCGCAGCCTTTATGCTGGTGTGGTAGCTATTGTTGTAGGAGAATTCGATCAATGGTAGGTGGTTATCCCAACTACCACCTAAATCAATCACACATGCACGTAGCATGTCTTCCAAAGTTTGAATAGTACGCTCACTCTGACCGTCTGTCTGAGGATGGTAAGCCGTACTAAAATTCAAACGCGTGCCCAAAGATTGTTGGAAGCTTTTCCAAAAATGTGACGTGTATCTAGTATCCCTGTCGGAGATAATAGACACAGGTATGCCATGTAAGGCTACAATCTTATCCACGTATAACTGGGCTAACATGTCGGAGCTATAAGTCTCCTTGATGGGTAAGAAATGTGCTGACTTAGTCAGTCTATCAACTATAACCCATATTGTATCATTTCCTTTCCTTGTCTTAGGTAACTTGGTAATAAAATCCATAGTTACCATTTCCCACTTCCAAGTAGGAAGTTCAGGCTGTTGTAGCAAGCCTGACGGCTTTTGATGTTCTGCTTTGACTTGCGCACAAGTCAAGCACTTAGCTACATAGGCAGCTACAGACTTTTTCAAGCCTATCCACCAATAATTTGTCCTTAAATCCTGGTACATCTTATCAGCTCCAGGATGAACGGAATATTTGGAACTATGGGCTTCCTGAAGAATAACATCTCGAAATCCTCCATAAATTGGAACCTATATTCGTCCATTCAATCTTAGAATTCCGTCTTTGCCAAGAGATAACTGCTCCTCAGTTACTCCTAGCTTTTCATTTGGATAGTTAGCTTCCAACACAGCTTCCTTCTGTGCAGCTAACACCCTTTCAGTCAAACTGTTCTTTATCTCCATGCGCTTGGCATTGATTCAGATGGGGTTCACCCTCTCCTTTCGGCTCAAGGCATCGGCGACTACATTCGCCTTGCCGGGATGGTATCTGATTTCACAATCATAATCGTTTAAAGTTTCCATCCAACGGCGTTGCGTCATGTTTAAATCCTTCTGATTAAACAGATGTTGAAGGCTCTTGTTATCAGAATAGATCACACACTTGATTCCATATAGATAATGCCTCCACAGTTTTAGTGCGAATACAACGGCACCCAACTCCAAGTCGTGGGTGGTGTAATTCTTCTCATGCACCTTTAACTGTCGTGATGCATAGGCAATAACTTTGCCTTTCTGCATAAGCACACACCCCATGCCAGTGTGATATGCATCGCAGTAAACAACAAAATCTTCTATTCCATCTGGCAATGTCAAAACAGGAGCGTTGCTTAACTTCTGCTTTAGGATATCAAAGGACTCTTGCTGCTTAGGGCCCCAAACGAACTTTACTTTCTTCTTAGTCAAGGAAGTTAGGGGTGCAGCAATCCTTGAAAAATTTTCGATGAAACGCCTGTAATATCCTGCCAATCCCAGGAAGCTACGAATCTCTGTAGGCGTCTTTGGTTCTTGCCAGTTCATAACTGCTTCGACCTTAGCGGGATCCACTTGGATACCACGCTCACTCACCACATGTCCAAGGAATTGGACTTTTCGAAGCCAGAATTCACATTTAGAGAATTTGGTATAGAGCTTCTCTTGATGCAGGAGTTTGAGAATACATCGAAGGTGTTTCTCATGGTCATCTTGGTTCTTCGAGTAGATAAGAATGTCGTCGATGAAAACGATGACGAATTTATCTAAGTAAGGCTTGCATACGCGATTCATGAGATCCATGAACGCGGCAGGTGCATTAGTGAGCCCAAAAGGCATCACTAAGAACTCGTAATGACCATAACGAGTCCTAAATGCAGTTTTATGTACGTCTTCATCTCTAACCTTCAGTTGATGGTAGCCTGACCTCAAATCAATCTTCGAAAAATAACTTGCTCCTTGCAATTGATCGAACAAATCGTCGATCCTAGGCAAAGGATACCTATTCTTCTTGACAAACAGGACTGGCGCTCCCCAAGGAGACGAACTAGGTTTTATGAAACCTTTAGCTAGCAACTCATCCAGTTGTGTTCTTAATTCCTTCATTTCCGTTGGTGCCAACCTATAGGGTGCTCTAGCAACTGGTGCTGCTCCGGGAATGATATCAATCCTGAATTCCACTTGCCTATCTGGTGGCAGACCAGGTAGTTCTTCTGGAAAGACTTCTGGGTAATCAGAAATGACGGGGATGTCTTCGATTTTCGGTTTAGGCTCATCAATAATCACTTGTGCCATGTAGATGACACAACCCTTCTTTAAACATTTTGAAGCCTTGAGCATAGTCGCTTGCTCAGGCAGTCCATACTGGGTATCTCCCCGAATGGTAAGTGATTCACCAGACGGAGTCTTTATCGCCACTTGTTTCTTGTTGCAGACAATTTGGGCCTGGTTATGAGATAACCAGTCCATACCCAGAACTATGTCAAAACTGGCCAACTTAAAGGAAAGTAGAGACAGAGGAAAATAGTGGTTCTTAATGGATATAACACATCCATCTAACACAGTAGAGATGGTTTCTAGGGTGCCATCGGCTAACTCCACCTCATAATTCACATTTAAGGTTTTGACAGGTAATTTCAACAATTCACAAAACTTATTATCTACGAAAGACTTATCAGCGCCTGAATCAAAAGTACTCTAGCATAGACGTCATTTACAAGGAAAGTACCTGTAATAACGTTGTCGTCTAGAACCGCTTCTTTGGCATCCATTCTGAAGACTCTAGCATTTGTCTTCTTGGCCTCTTCAGGCTTCTTGGCATATTTCGGGCAGTTGGTCTTAATGTGCCCCTTTTCATTGCAACGGTAGCACGTTGCGTCTTTCATCTTCTTGCAATCCAAGGTCTTGTGATCCGTGGACTTGCATATTCCACATGCATAGGTTTTTGACTGAGTCTGTGAGTTCGACTCAAGTCTGCACTTTCCAAAGTGCTGTTTCTTGCATATCTTGCATTTGGGCTTCTCACCAGAGTGATGCCCATCTTTCCTTGACTCAGATCCTTTCTTGTTGTCACCGTTCCCACGGTGCTTCTTGTTCGACCTTCGTGAACTATCATCTTCACGTTTTCTCTTCTCAGCCTCCTTATTCCTCAGCGATCTTTGCCTGACCGCATCCAAAGTGAGGGACAAGGATATGTCAGCTATAGATCTAAAAGTAGCTGGCCGAGAAGCCTTCATGTTTGCCTTGATTTTCGGGGCTAAACCACCGATAAAACGAGCTATTCTTTTTGGTTCCGGGGTTACCAGATACAGAACCAATCGGGACATCGTGTTGAAGCTCGTGAGGTAAGCTTGACAGTCAAGGTTTGTCATCACCAATGATAGAAAATCAGACTCTATCTTCTCCACCTCATGCTGAGGGCAGTAATTCTCCCTGATGAGGGCAACAAATTGATCCCACGACATGTTGTACAATGGGATTTTCCTGGTGGCTTGAATCAGTGATCTCCACCAGGCTAAAGCTTCACCTTTAAATGATTGCGACACAAACTTGACTACATCCCTCTCAGCGCATCCGCTGATATCCACAACCGTATCCATCTCGTCTAACCACGTCATGCAGTCAATGGCTCCCTTTTCCCCAGTGAAATCCCGGGATTTGCAGGAAACAAAATATTTATAAGAGCAACCCTTGTCACGGGGTCCTTGATTTAATATGACCTGCTGAGATGGAGCACTGTGGTGGTTCGAGGAGAGTCTATCATCATCTTTCTTGGGTTCATCCTTCTTGGAAGGTGGCTTTGTATGCGGTGTAGATAGGGTCCTACTCCGAGTCCCACTATACTCTTCGTACTGCCGCTCCAATGCCTTTGTAACTGCGTCATCTACCAACGCTTTCAATTCAGCACCCGTTAGATTAATGCGGGCGTTATCAATATTCTCCACTGGATGGCTATTAATTTCGTCTGAGTTAGCCATTTTAATTGAACTGTTACAGAAAACAAGGACAATAGTTTATTTGGGAGTTTATTATGGAATTTCCCCTTAGGGTAATTCATTAACCATGGTAAATAGAGACCATATTTGGTTAATTTATTAATCATATTTATTTAGGATTTCTATTATAATTTATCCTAATTATAAAACAATAACAGTTTTATTTGTGGCACAAAAGGCCTAGTCACAAGGACATTTTTAAATTATAAGCTATGATTTCAGAGAATCAAAACATGAAGGTTTGAACCTAGTTCATTACCTTTATCTGTCAGGGAGTCATCGCTACCACTGTCTTTTAGCTCATATAGAAATGAGCAGGGCCCGTAGGATCCATATTACCACGTATGGTAAAAATATGATCATCTTAATTGATGATCTAACCCATGATTCAGAGATCATTAAGTTGGGTTAGGAATCTGTGGAAAGATCCTTATATAAAAATGACGTGTGTGATTTTAATGAATCACGTCTGCCAGGAGTGTTAACATGTTTTCAGATGTTAACAGGGATACGAATCTTTTAAACAGGTCTTACCATCTTGGCCCGGCCTTATAATGACCCGAAGGCTAGGTTTCACTCTTTAAGATTCTTATTTAAAAATTTTACATAGGCAGATTATTTAAAAGGAATGATTTTAATTCATTTATTTCATACATAATTTATTTATGCACATAAGGCAAACATGAAATTTATAAACTTACATTCCATTAATTTATTAAAATTTTACACGCTGCCCTAAACGGGTCTTTTCAAATAACAAACTTACCCACGCAGGGGTTTAAACAAGGATTTACCCACGCAGGGGCTTAACAACAAACATCATAATAGTCCACGCAGGGACTTACAAAAATAACATAATAGTCCACGCAGGGACTTAAACGATAACATACCCTCGTAGGGGTCAACAGAAAGATAGACCCACGCAGGGGTCTAAACACACAAGCATACCCACGCAGGGGTTTATACAATAAGACTGGTCCACGTAGGGGCTCAACAACAATTGGAAGGATTTAGCGGTCCTTCTTGTTCTTCCCTTTGATCAAGCTTGTCAATCCTTGGAAGAAGCTTTGTCAGTCCTGGCGGTCGCGGCGATAGTCCCGCTCAACCTAATCCAGTCTCTGAAGAATTTCCTCCCGTTCTGGGGAGAAAATCGTGGCGGCTGCGATTGCGTCCGAATGATAGGTCTGGCCGGTATCTGGTACCCATGAGTTGGGTACCCTACTCCCCATGGGTCTCCATACGGTCCTTGGGGGTTATAGTTAGCCGCTACCAAGTATGGGTCGGCTTCGGCGTAGTTGTAGTTGGTGTGCACCGGCTGCTCAAACAGGTTGTACGCCATGGAACCCGTGTATGCCGAAATTGGGTTATCAAAACCCATCGGTGGTGGTTACGGTGCAACTGGGTGCGAAGGTCCACCCATCTGTGGGTCTTCCTGAAGTGGCAGGTAATGGCGGCCACTTGATTGGCGTGGAGAACTAAAATGAAAGTCTCCCGCTCGTGCAGACATACGCGCTCCGGTTCTCCTACGCCTTGGCGGTTGCGGAGGTGCCGGTTGAACTGGTGGTGGTGGAGGTGGTGGCGTAACTGCCACAAACCGTGAATCCACAGAGGGATCCTGCTGCTGCTGCTGATGAGGCGACGAATGGTGAGGAGGTGTATAATACCATTCGTGCCTGGTAAACAAAGCTTGAAAGCTGTCTGGACCACCATAGGGTGATCCGTGGAAAGAAGATCCGTCAGAGATCTCTATCGGGTGGTTTGGTGTACCACTGGCTGGCTCGACGGGGTCTGTGTCCTCGTCCATATCGTCCGCGTGATCACTTGAAAAATGGTCATCTGGCCCTAGTGGGTTAAAACCCGCTGGTTCTGGTACGAAATTGGCCGGGTTAAACCGGCCCCTGAAGACAGGTGTAGGATCTCCAAAAGAGTGGTGCGATAAGGATCGCTGTAATGGTATGTATGAAGGTTGAGGGTTCTTGGGCTCATACTCCGGCTGTGTCCCGTAAGGGTTGTGGACAGGAGGTGTTGAACTGTGCGAAACCGACCGTCTAGCAGGCTCGAAGAGGTTCCTCCAGTTCTGCCGGGGATCGTCACTCTCTGTAGTCGAAGGAGCTCGCACATTCGAAAGTCCTGCCTCGTTGTCATTGGGGGCGGTGATTGGCCCCTTTCCACGTCCTCTTCTTCTAAAGAATCTTGGCGGCATTTTGTTAATCATGTCAATATAGCATGAGATAATAACAACAATATATAAAAATTTAAAGGACAAAACCAAAAACCAAACAAGGTAGAATTTGTCCTATGTTATTTGTCTAGACTCGAAAGTTTAGATATGTGCAATTGTGTAACTGAGATTAAACACAAAAGGCTAGTGTTTAATTCACTCAGTGTTGGCTCTGATACCAACCTGTCACACCCCGATTTCCACGTGTCACCGGTGGGCCCGGTGGGGAGTATCGTGACGTGGTTGGCAACATAATAGTCAAACAACACAATATTTAATATGCACAGCGGAAGAAAATGAAAAATATAATTCAACTTTAATAATGTTTGTAATATCGTGTATCACAACAGTAGAAGGTTGTCCACAGAAGGATAAAAAATAAATAATAGTTCAACAGACGGTAGGCATCTTAAGCTTGCGAGACTTCTAGTGATGCTAAGGAGAAATCCCAGCCAATTACGCTTAGTACCTGCATTTAATCTTTTTGGGAAAATACGTCAGTTTACACTGGTAAATACTATCAACTGACTCATTTTAGAAAATGATTAAAAATTGATTTGGATGCACGTGGCATAAACATTTTATTTAACTTGGGAGAATTATTTAAATATATAATCTTGTGAACGAATTACATGTTCCTTGTGCGTTCAGTAGCCCGGATCGTGTCCGGGTTAAAGATCAATAGACACACCACATTATTCTTTTGTGCACTGACGGGTGTACGCCTACACCCCGCGCTTAAGTCCTGGCCATTTCGTAAAATGATGCCAAGGATATCCGGGACATGGTCATTAACCCCCCAAAGGCTTTAAGTAAACAAGACTGTTTAAATGAGCTGATCAAATTATTCAATTAACCACCCAACGATGGAAGATTTGATGCCCGATCAAGCGGTATTCTATATACCGTAACCCAAGCCCGTATAGGGAAAATAAGTTAAAAGTATTTACCTGAGCAATGTAATAATCACAATAAGCAAATGCAAGTAGCTTTTACTGGTACTCCTAATCTGGAACGAAGGTTTATAATAACCTATTAGAATCCTAACGGGTCTTTAATTAAGCTTAAGCTTAGACCGGTTAGTTTCAAAGATACGGTTCGTACGTACGATTAAGCGATGACTGGATAGAATGTGTTTTAGACCCGACAAGTATGAAGACTTGTTTAATATGGGTATATTATACACATTCTGGATTTTGAGATAAAACCGATAAGGTTTGACCCGTTTAGGCTAATTTATGTAAACTAGTTACATAAACCGAACCGAACGCGTAATAAGCGTAACGGTTAATAATGAGAGCCATTTACAGGTTTCCTAAGTTAATATGCTCCAAATATGTTGTGACATCAGTAAGATATCATTTATTATGCCCGAAATAAATTTAAACACAAACTATGCCCCGTAGGGGTAGTTTGGTCATTTATAAGGTGATAAAAGAGTTTAAGTAATATCCTGAGTTACAGGTCTGATGTAATCAGCAACGATAATCAATTTGCTAAGTTATATCAGTAGGGTATTGTATACATGTGAAATTGGTCAATTATAACCAAACTATGCACCGTAGGGGCATTTTGGTAATTTCACATAAGCCGAAAAGCTCAAAACTGAAGTCTGAGTTTAAGGACTTTTTCTTACTGTTAAAATATTATAATTTGCCTCAAATATCAGTAGGTATCACCCTTTGTATGTTTAAAATAGTTTTTGTACATACGACGCGTTAAAAACGCTTAAAAGGCGATTAGAAGCCGTTTCCGGGTTCTATATAGAAATCTGATATTTTTATTATTCCAGAGGGTTTAAAATAATTTATTTATCATATGTGATCAGTAGCAAAAGGTTTGGAGTCGTTTAGATATGTAAAACTCATTTTATGGCCCGTAAGGGCAAAACCGACAATTACCGGATTAAGCCTACGACTATGAGTTATGCTCAGCTTAAAATTAGTTAAAAATCTTCAAAAATCCCAAAATAATATATTACATCAGTGGGTAATAAGTTTGATATTAAAAAGTAGGCTTAACTAGGCTATACGCTATTTACGCCGTTTTATTAACAAAAAGCTTTCATTTTACGCTAACGAGCATAACTCTTAACCTACACCTCAAACTGATGTCAAATTTTGTATGCAAGTTTAAATATCAGTAAGTAACGTTTCTACTCTTTTACATTTTCAAAAATCACGTTTTAAAGTGAAAAGGGCATAATGGTCAACATATGAGCAATTAACGGAATCATGCATATTAATTGGATAACTAATGATCCGAGGTGTATAATCACAGAGGGTTATACTAGCATTTAACCTGGTCCAAATAAAGCTCTAAGGCATTTCTAAAATATACCATCACGGGTCAGAACTGAAAGTCAAAGCGAAAGTCAAACTATGCGACTTTCGGTCCCGAACCGGGTCTCTACTGAAAATTGTCGGGTTGAACATGTTTAGACATGTTCTTAGATTCATTACCAAGTTATATCAATGATCAAACAGGTTGTAAGTGTCCAACATTGCTAATTATGCATAAATTGTACTTTAAACATTCTGTTGACTTTTTATTAGTAAGTTTGACCCGACATTTGACCTAGTTAGAGTGGGAATCAGGGGGAACCCTTTTGAGGGTTTATTACCCACATAATTACCAACTTATAACTACTTTTGATTCAACTAATCACTGGACTATTAGTGATTAATCTTAAAGTCAACCGTTAATTACGACGGTTTGACTTTTAAGCTAAAACTTAGTTAAGAAAGGTCAAGCAAACTTACAAGAGTCCTATGAACGACCAGAGATCACTTGAGTCTGCTTTGAAGCTCCAAGAATGATCAGAAGTGCAAGAGAATGGTGTGAAGAATGAGTTGCAACTCATGGCCCTTTTATAGTGGTTTAATCACCACAAAATGTTGACACACAAGCCTACTACTGACCACAACTCTCCCACAAGTGTCCCTAGTGCTCTAGGGGTTGCCTAGGGGTCGCACATGAAGTGAAACATCCGTTTTGGGTCGATTATGCGCGAATACAGGAGGCTGTCTTCACTTTCTGTATCTGGGCGTCTGACGCTGCCCGCGTAAGGGTGTTGATGGACCTTACGCGGCCCGCTTGGGCCTTCTGATCAGATTTTACATTTTCAAGTTTCCGCATATTCGTCCCTTGGCTCTTCGAAAGGTCAACTAGTTTATTTCTTGCAATTTGACCCCTTATTATTTATCTACAAGGGCCTTAAGATTTGTACCCACTTTGCCAAGTCCCTGGTCACTTCTTGTTAACCCGAAAAGTCATAACTTTCAACGTTAACGCATTAACCCCTCGCATACGAATTTGATCATAACATTCTCATACGATAACGAAACTTTATGAAATTTATATCATGCATCCTAGTGAACATAATTAACCGTTACAAAGCTTCGGGTTTGTCAAAAGGTCACTCAGAGGTATAACTTAAACATGTTGACACATTTAACCCCTGTAGTTTGTAATCTCTCACTTTTAGCTTCGCATGATCCATGATTTATTCGTTTGATGCTATAAACATCATGTAGGGTTAATGTACAATATTTTTATTCACTGTTGACATTTAGAACTCGTATTTTCATATACTTTTCATGTTTGTCAACTTTAGTCCTTTCATCACATTCTTTCACACGTTCAAACATATGACACGTGTCAACACTTTATAGGACGTGAATTTTCGAGGTGTTACACAATCGTATGTAGTGCATTACCAGAAGTATCCCTTAGGATCTCGATGTAATATCAGAAACCTTTTATTACCCCAAGATCTGGTTCGATACCAAAAGCATGTCACCCAAATCTAGTTCAATACCTGAAAACCCCTAGTAAGATCTTGGTCGAATGCCTGAAACTTACAATGGGTTTGATTAAAGGTACCAGAAGCCGTACGCACATCCAGTCAAGTTAAGTTATGTTAGATTAATTTGGTTAAATGAAGTTGTTAAGTTAATTTAGTTTCCAAGAGGCCAAATAATCATGTCACAAAAGATAACAAAGCAAAAGTTGGTAAAAGATAAACACATTTGATAAAATAAAATACTATAAATAATAAGATTAACTAATTCGAGAGTTTGAGAAGACATAGAGATTACAACCATATGAAGATCATAAAACTTTTACCCATGGCGATTATCACTCTTCCATGATCTTCATTCTCAAGCTCAAGTGTAAGTGTGTGTAACAAGTGTCTCTCAACTCTCATTTATTACATGTATCTAGTGAAATAATCTACCGCTTCCTTATTCTTAATATGAGTGATCAAAGATAGAATGTTAGAATTCTAACTTTGGAAAGGTTTTGGTTGGTATTAAGGCCTTCCCTATGGATCAACCTCTTATCTTACAAGCAAAGGGTGTTTAGGAATGTTAGGATCTGAGTTTCTTTTGATTGTATTGTTTAACAGAAATGGAAGATGAAAAAGTGAATGATGTGCAGCGGAAATGGAAATAAACTTTAAAACACAATCAAAGAAGAATAGTTTTCATCATACATGATTTCATTAGTCAAAAGATTGTATGAATTACAAAAGTTTAACTATGCATGCTTGAACACTAAACTCCCCCTCAGCCTGAGCTCACTAGTTTGTTCGTACAAGATGATTGGTGCAAAAGAGCTAATAGAACAGTACAGGTACTGTTCTATTTATAGTACAATCCAAACCACTGAGCATCTAACGCTGACGTCACCTAGACAGTGACATCTAACAGACTAACAGACTAACAAACTCTAACCACTGATACAATAAACAACTGATTACATAAACACTGATGCAGCTTCCCACTGTTGTTGCCTAAGCACTGATGTTGGAGATCAGTGCTTTCTTCAAAGGGTGATTAGACCTTGAGTCAGCAGTGCTTTAATCTTCATCAGTACTTGAGAGACAGCAGTTGTTTGGGCTTCAGTCTTTATACCTCAGCAGTTCTTTGATTAACAGTTGTTGTGAACATCAGCACTTAGAGTCATCAGCTAATGGAAAACACTACCATTGGGGAGTGACGTGGTGTCGTGGTCACAAACAAATTTAATCCAATTACTACTAATAGCTAGCGGTAAGTGGGTATCGAACACAGGGAGTTTGTGGAATATGTGTTATTTGAAAGTTTATCTATGTTAACTAAAATTAAACTAATGGCAATAAAAGTAAATTCAAGAGTTGGGTTGATTGATTTGATTTTTAAAACTAAGATTACTATTCTAATTGCAAAATGAAAATTTGGGTTGTAAACAATTTAGAGATAAATGGCCATCTTTACTTTCCGGTTTGCTTTGACATTTATGCTATCATTCCACTAGAAAGAACTACATAGACATAGTTCATGTGTGATCAATTGCAGTGATGAAAGGGAACTAAGTACTCAGATTCCTAGAACGTGAGGTTGTTACCTGATGATCAATCAACCCTTACCCAAGCCTAACTATACCCATGATATCTCGATTGCCAACGGCACCAAGAACGTATGGTTTCTAATTAGTTTAACATAAGAATCAACAATTTACTAACAATCAATCACACACCATAACAAGCAATTCAATTAAGATAGAGATTGTTATTCTAGAAATAAGGAATTCAAGCATAAAGTCTTACATAACCTTCCACCAAAGATGACCACAAAGTATTTAGCCACTCATGGCTTGAATCAACATCATCATGCAAATTTCAATGTTCATAGAAATCAAAAACATAAAAACCAAGATCAAAGATTGTTCTTCAAGCTCAAAAAGTCTCCAAGTGCTCCCAAAATCGTTCACAAATTGAAGTGTAACCGAAATCATATGATAGGTGTAGGATCGTTTTCAGACCCGAACGAGTCGATCAGAAGAGTTTATCTCAACACGAAAGGCGGAAACAGACGTGTAGAGTTCAATTCAGCAAGATTCACACTTTAAACTGTTGTATGATTGATTTGATAACGTTTTACAACCTGACAACACTTCGGCAGCACTTCGTTGCACAAACCGGAAAGTTACAAATGAACTAGACAAGTGAGGTATTTACAGTTGAAGCTATTCCGTTTGAAAGTGGCATGACATGCTTCAAACGGAATGGCACTCCTCAAACGGAATGGCACTCCTCAAACGGAAATAGCTCAATCACATCTAAAACCTACCCTATTTCTCGTATAATGCTCCCTGATCTAACAAATCTAATGTAAGACTCGATACAAGATGAAGTCGACAGACGCATGCACCAACAGACTACCCCTCGAATGTTGACGAGTCTTAAGTGTCGAGTCTTCAACGTCTTCAGTCTTTATCAGTCTGAACGTGTAAGCATCCTCAAACTCTATCTCTTTCTTCTCTTCAGCATCAACAGACTTCCCACGAATAATCTCTACTAGGATGTCTTCAGACTCCCCCTTTCGATATACTGGGATCGCAGTCTGGCATGTTGAAATTACAAAATCCTCAGGTATCGGAACCTGGCTTTCTATCATTCAAATAACCTGCACATTCTCTACCCACAAATAAATTTTCTGATGATAACTTGTAAAAACAATCTCACCATCTACTGAACCACTTGCAGGAATTATACAACCAAAGAATAATTTTACAATATTAATCTTTGATGAACCACTTGAAGATATATCATTTTTATTTTCAAAACAACACACTCTCCCAAACCATCTGTTCATCATGTTTAGCACTCGGAATTTTGAAAATTAGCTCTCCAACACCAGTTGTCGAAAATCTTTTTGAATTTTTCAAAATTTATGCTAAAACACACTAAAATCTGTTTGGATTTTTGAATGTAATGAAATACAGAGAAGAAATATTTACATACAATATTTTTGTGAGTTTGTGTAAGAGGATCATATCAGTTTATGAGACAAATAACCAACACCGTTAAGCTTTAATCATTTTAAGTTCTAAACAATTCACCTAGATTGTCAGTATACTGGTCCACTTAAATTCTCACACAAAGTTCAACTGTTTCGAGATACGATATTAATGTTTTAAGCACTTAAACTCAATCGCGTGTCCCACCTCAGAATATACTCCCGTATCCAGATCCCAATATTCAGTCTTACAGGTGAGTATACCTAGATGATATCTGTAAAGGCTTATATTGCGAGGGCCGTGATAGCTCAGGTCGATACTTCCGTCTACGCAGAGAGATGACGGCTTCGACTTTTGGTGTGTCCCCTTTAGAGGATCTTTTTTACAACAGCAATGACTATCAATTTTATGTTTCATCAATTTGCTGAGGGCGGCGCTATTTTTCAAGCAAGCAAAAAGTATTCTCCGGGGACTAGGCCATTGCTTCCGCAAAATCAGAAGTCCCGGGAAAATACCCCAGATATCACTGAGTATAAAGACCTAGTATCTCAGAAAGAGGGACCTTTCAAACAAGATTTCGGGGGTTACCCATATATCCGAGAGATGTTTCCCCACGATATAAGCAAGTTTGAAATTTAGGTTTATATCTCGTCACAATTTACTAAATGTATAAAAACCTACTGGCATATCATCAGTGAGACCGTTTATCACTTTTAACTTTTCCATTTCTTTAGCATGTTGTGATCGTCCACTGATGTACTATCATTTCCTCTTTTATACAACAAAACTCATTTTTTATTTTATCATGTTTTTTACTTTTTCAAATTTTCTAATGTTTTTGGATTTTCTGAAATTTTTATTTTACCCCCCCCCCCCTAAAATGCAAACACATTTTATGAAATTTGAAAAAAAAAACTATACAAGGTAAAATAACAACCAATATCGAATTGCTTCAATTCGCCATCCACTTGGCATAAACAATCAGAACTCCCCCTTTCAACAAACTATTTTCTCATTTAGATTTCAAAACACTTAAGTTTGTTTTAATCAAAATGATTTTTCCGGAAAATAAGTTTGTTTTTACCACTTGTAGGGGCATGGTTCATCATATTGTCTTTCAACCACTTGTATGAAAATTACATCAAGTTCAAATTAATGACCTTGAGTAATCACTATGTCAAAACAAACCTCTGTATCACTTGTACGATGAACTTATCAAAGTAAATTTCAAGATAAATGCCGATACCTACTCCACACTTACCAACCTGGGAGTTCCGGCATAGTCCATCACCTGTATACATTTAAACATTTTTTTTTAATTTCACAAACAACAATTTTTATGAATGATGCCGATTCCTGATCCACGATTACCAACTTGGGATCTCCGGCAAGTCCAGAGACTTACTATTCGTAATATGTACCATCCCAGTCACAAACCAGGGATGGTTCAACTTTATCTTTCTTCGTCTTCTTCTCGTAAAACTCTTTAACCCCTTTGACTTTTCGATCAATCATTTTTCCAAAAATATGTTTTACAGTGGGGTTAAAAGCTTTTTCAACATCAAAAACCTTTTTATCATCATAAAATTGGTTTGATATCTCAACTTTACCAATTTTCTTTTTAAAATTTTATGCCCAAAGTGGTGGAAAATTCTCATCATCCACAGTCGAAACCGATCCTTCACTTTTTAAAACAACCTGTGGCTCCTCTGGTTTTGTGGAATTCGACTCATCGCCAGAAGATAGCTTCTTTGATTTTGACCTATCAGAATCATCGCTAGAACTACCTCCAGACTTCTTAACCACCCATTTTTGTTTGTCATTTTTAGCTCTTTTCTTGTAAAACTTGTTTGAACATTCACCAATTTCAAATGTAGAACTTTTGAATAACTTTGTTCTGTCAATTGGTGGTTCAAACTCAATCACTTTCTCTTTCTGTTTACGAGAAACTCCCTGTTTTGATGGTATTGCCTTAGAACAATCTCTGGCAATATGTCCAACAGTGTTGCATTGGAAACAGGTTCTCGTATCTTTCCTCTGTCCAACAAACTTCATCTCTTCTTGCTTCTTTGCAAGGAACTCACAGTTTGACTGCCTCTAGAATTCTTTCTTTTCTTCCTCATCTGCTGAGGTACTTGAAACAAATATCATCTTTGAGTTAAAATCACGAACATATTTTTCATTTTTCTGTTGGATTAAATCCAAGACCTTTCTTTTTAAAATTACGGTTTTGGTTCGGTTTCTTTTGCCAACCAGAACCAGAACTGTAACCCTTTTTCTTGTTTAAACGTTGTTGAACTCTTGAGGTGTATTTTTTAGGTTTTTCGTTAAGATTTAAATCTTTTATTTCAGAAATATTAATTTCTGTTAATTTGAAAACCTTTTTTATCATTTCATTTTTGACGCCTCTTATTGGAAATTCCTCATCAAAATATAATTTGTCAGAACCATTCAAAGTATATTCAACTTTAAACGTTTCGTCATTCAAATTAGATTTTGATAACATGAATTCATTACTGTAAACTCTTTTGCCCTGTTTTTCTGTTTGACCCGGAGTGCTGGACTCAGACTTTGACTCCGACATTGACTTCGACTTTGACTCTTCAGTTTCATCATTATCTAACACATGATCCACCACTTTCTTCATCAATTGAGATTGTTGATCAGTGTCAGACGATGTAAAAACGACATCTATGTTTTCTGGCAAATTGACTGAGGACTCCGACTCCCACTGTAAATTTGTTGCTTTTTCGACTCTTTCCTGATTTGGATTTCTGGGCAAATATCCATTTTCTAGCGGGGGTGGACACTTGTTGTAACCAACATCTTGTTTCTTACCCGAATCCTTCTTGTCAGTCTTTTTCTTTCTGTCACTCTTCTTCTTGTTCTTCTTTTCTGGATTCTTTTCTTCAGCCACTTTTCCATCATCATTCTTTTCTTCAGTTACTTCATCCTTTTCAAATGCTTTCATGCCTACAACAGTCGGATAAATCCTGTCAATGACATAAGAAATACATGAGTAACTTTTCAACAAACGATTTACTCTTTCAGTTTCAATTCTTTGTAACTCCAATTTCTGTTCAAGAGCAGCACACTTCTCAATGTAGTTGTTCATAACTTTTTGCTTTATCATGAACGCTCCCTGAAGTGTCTTCATTGCTGTTGCTTGTTCTTCACTTGTATGATTGTATTGATTCATAGCTTTGTTCAGGACATCATAAGATTCCTTCAAACTGTTCAAATTATAAATCAATGTGCTGTTCTGCTTCTTTATAGCTTCACAGGTGTCACACTTTACAGGAATCTTTTTAGCATCAACTTCTTCATCAACTTTGAACTTTGGAACTTCAACCTTTACTTTCCTTTTGATCACTGGAACTTCTTCGTCATCACTGCTGACTGGTGTTTTGATCTTTTTCTTTTTCTTTTTCTTTTCGGCTTTGTCATCATCACTGTCACTTTCTGCCATCATTTTCAAATGATCTGCCATTTTCTTTGACCAATACTCACGATCATCATCACTATCTTCTTCAATCCTAGCAACAAAAGCTGTGTGAACTGGAACTTGATCTGGAATATAATCATCTTATGTAAAATTTTCCCAGCTAAACCCTTCAGGCATCTTTTCATCATCTTTATCAATCACACAGGCTTTTGCATCAGATGAAATATACTTATCCCAGTTGAACCCTGATGATGTATTCTTCTCATCTTGATTCACCATACAAGCTCTCTTTGATGAATCTTCAATCACATTTCTTCCATGTGCAGTTTGTGCCTGATGTTGTTGTTGTTGAGTTGATTGTTGAGTAACTTGATGGTAGATAGCCTTTCGGTAGTAATCATTATTGTTGTTGAAAGGATTTTGAGCTCCACTTGCTTCATGATTGGTGCACTCCCTTTTGAAGTGTCCTTTCTCCCTGCAACGAAAACAAGTGACTTTAGATTTATCAAAACCTAAAGTAGAAATATTAGCTTCTCGAAGATCATTTCTTCCTGTAATTTGCTTAAATTTCTCAGCTCTCCTCAAAACACTAGCCAAACACCACTTAGTATCCATAAGCTCCATCTCCCCAGCATCAATCTGATCGTAATCCTCTTTAGTAAGCATAGGATTCCCGATCTTTCCAGCCACAAAACTACTATAAGATTCCAACACCATTCCTAACAAAGACATGTGATATTTAGCAACTTCCTCGGAGTAATCTTGATCATTCTCAAGATTTAGTAAAATGTTACACTGAAGTTTTCTCCCATTCTTTGTTGCTGAGATGTTCGGATCGAATGATGGAAATGATGAGAAACTATTACTGCTGCTTGATACTTTAGATGAGCTTCCTGATGAATTCTTGGCATTGTAAGCAGTTTCCATTTTTGGCGAAAAATTTGTTGTTTTCTCATTCACCCTTGCTTTGTAATACAACCCAATATCCTGTTCACCATCGAAATCTTTCATCCGAACAATCTTCCTTTGCAACATCTCTTGAGCTTCCAACTTTTCAATGAACTTACTCAGTGTCAGACTGCTAAAACCTTTCTTGTTTCTGAGCATCATGAGATAAGTGCCCCAACTCTCGTGTGGCAATGCATCAGCAAGCTTTTTGATCAACTCTTCATTGTCTTTCTCAATGCTCAATCTCTTCATTTTTGCTAGCAGATTGCAGTATCTTTCAATAATTTGCCTTGTGTTTTCATTCTTCAAACCACGAAACAAATCGAACTCTTTCTTCAAATGCGATTTCTTGTTCTTAACCATCTCTTGACTTCCATGAAACTTCGATCTTAATGCTTTCCAAATTGAGTAAGAAGTTCCATTATGTTGCAATAGAATCACGATATCTTCCTTCACAGCTTATTGTAAAAGACTTAGCATCATTTTCTCATCTTTGTATTTCTTTCTGGCATCGGCGCTTAGATCTTTAATTGCTATAACCTCCTCACCATCATTCGTTGGTCTAATGTATTTTGTCTCGACACATTCCCAAGCAACCAGATAGTTTGCTTGTACCCAGTTTTCGAAACGACCTTCCCAACCTTTATACTCCTCGATGTTCATGAGTTTAGGCGGTTTTTGCATCGTCCCCGTTTCGTTTTCCAACATCGTATTCTGTGCAAGAGAAATCGGAGTAACCGGAGTAGCGAATGCGTTGTAGAACTCCTCTTCCATGTTTCGATATTGAAGTTCACAAAAACACAAACTTTCTTGTTTCAAAAATACTGGTCTCAAATGAGCTATATCACCTTTTGAAATATACCTGACAAAAACAAACAAACAATCAGTTTAAACGTACTTAATACGTAAAAATGTGTGTTGATGAAATCAATCTAAGACTCGTGTCGAAGACTTGCGAACTTGTTCCAAAGTTGTAGAAGTGAGATCACTGAATGAATGGGCTTTCCAAACGGATATGGATTCAAATGAGTCGATTAAACTTGATATTGAACAAATTCTGATTGGGCCTATTAATTGAGCTTTGACTCACAATTCAACCTTCTTTTTTCATGAAGATTGAAATGTCCAACTAGTTTTAATGAAAATTCAAACTGTCACTTTGTTCACAATATGTATTAAATGGATCAGACAATCCTTTCACTTGATTGGGCCGAACAATTAATACAATTGATTGTATCACATGAACTCCTCGTTTGTATCAAGACTCGAACACTAATCAATAAATGATCACATGAACCGATACATTTCTTCACATGGGCTTTCACATTGAATGTATCAAATGACTGACAAGAATTGATAAGATCGGTATAGTGGGCTGACAACTATGCATGGGCCGACAATTACAAGTATCAAGATGAAATAATTGGACCGCAAATATGTGGATCAATACAATTGGGCTAATGACAATTTATCAGATCAAGACAAGTATCACATGAACAACTGAACCACTTTCAAACGGAAATCATGTTTTAAACGGTATTCTCAAACAGAAATGCTCCTTCAAACGATATAGCACACTTTTCAAACGAGATGGCTGTTTTCAAACAAAATTCTCAAACGGAATACATTCCCCAAACGGAATGGACCCAATATTTCAAACGGAATGCAGAATTCAAACGGGATGACCCATGATTTTCAAACGATATGTCAATTTTCAAACGGAAATGCCAGGTTTCGTTCAAACGGAACTATGTTTTCAGGCCATTTTTACCACTTTTACTTCGAATTTTGAACTGATATTCTCAAGGGTTTGTTAAAACAACATTTCGTACATGATATGTGAAAATCAGAAGTTTTTAACCGTAAAAACTTGTTTAATTTTGAAAGGTGTAGAAATCAGAAAAATTAAACTGAATTGGTATGAACTCTTCCTCCTGAGCTCTGATACCACTTGTAGGATCGTTTTCAGACCCGAACGAGTCGATCAGAAGAGTTTATCTCAACGCGAAAGGCGGAAACAGACGTGTAGAGTTCAATTCAGCAAGATTCACACTTTAAATTGTTGTATGATTGATTTGTTACGTTTTACAACCTGACAACACTTCGGCAGCACTTCGTTGCACAAACCGGAAAGTTACAAATGAACTAGACAAGTGAGGTATTTATAGTTGAAGCTATTCCATTTGAAAGTGGCATGACATGCTTCAAACGGAATGGCACTCCTCAAACGGAATGGCACTCCTCAAACGGAAATAGCTCAATCACATCTAAAACCTACCCTATTTCTCGTATAATGCACCCTGATCTAACAAATCTAATGTAAGACTCGATACAAGACGAAGTCGACAGACGCATGCACCAACAATAGGAACCCATAAATCATCTTCAAAAGGTCATTAAATGCGTAAGTTACAAGAACAACCCAGCCGGCACCGTAACCTACGGCACCCGCCGTAGGCTACAGCGGTAATAAAAGTGCTACGGTGGCTCTATATTGGACTACGGTGGTCAAAAAGTGCCAGTCGGCGCCGTAAGCTACGGCCCTTGCCGTAGCCTACGGCAGGCTTCAACATGAAAACTTGTTTTCAGCATAACTTTTTCGTTTCAACTCCGTTTTCTTCACCGTTTTCGCCTACGCTCTCGTAATTTCGTCCTCTATCATGCTATCCTCTTAATTATTGAATTCCAAAAATTGATTTTTTCATTTATTCTCCGTGTTCCTTCCATTTTAAGCTCCCGTTTGTACCCGAGACACAAACAACCGTAGTTATCTAATTCTAGACAACTACCCAATTAAAAGTCTGGATTTTATTATCATTTATACCACTTAAGGGTTGTCCTACGGACTACCCGTCACATCCCCACACTTAACCGTTGCTTGCCCCAAGCAACCCGTTCAACAAAACACAATTTATTCAAGCGATCAAGTACAAACCAAGCAACAATTGTCCTCATTTACTAACTTTTTCTTAAATCCGCACATAACACACCGCTCACAATAACTCTCTTCTCAGTGGCAAGTAATAACTAGCAAAGATACGCTAGATCACACCAAGGCAAACGGGTAGTTGAACAATAATATGCTTGTACTCAAATTGGTCCTTCGCCTAAATAATTTGCTAAACATGCACGTGAATCAAAGGGACTTAGAGGTTGTAACGTGGCTAGGCAAATGGGTAGGAAATGGAGATATATATGCAAAGTAGCTAACAATTCAACCCGGTCTTTTATTTCTAACTAAGCAAAACATAAACAACTATGTACAACATATCTCATTCATTTTTTTTTTTCATTTTTCATTACGTTTTCTCTTTTTTTTCTTTTTCCTTTCATATCTCTTTTTTCTATATTTTTTTCTTTTCAAACATAACAATATTAACATACTAATACGAGATGCAACACTAATAGACCGGGTCAAATACGGGTTAATTTAGAGGAACTAGGCACGGGTTACAAATGATCGGCTTCAAGCTCAAATGGGCTACTAAAGTCCAAACCCCCGCCCCTCTCATTACCATGCTCATATATATAATTTATGAGGTCCAACCCCCCAAATCCCACACTCACACTCACCATGACGAGGCTACCTAAATGCCCTTATCATTTTCACATTCATGCAAAGCTAAGGCCTCAAACCTCATCTAAGCACAGTTCTAATGTACCCCACCCATTGCCACTCTCATCAAAGAAAAATATTTCTAATAAATTCAAAGAGATGGCTCAACTCTCACCAAGAAAGAACAAGGGAATATGGGATGCCGGTGTATCATGCGGTTTTGTATTCAAATGTTCAACTCGGACCATTATCACTTGATTTTTAAAACTTTACAATTTTCACAAATTTTTCAAAATTTTCCCTCATCCCCACACTTGGGATACATTGTCCCCAATGTATGGTTTTGAAGGGAAGATCGCTTAAACACCAAAAACATCAGCTTTGTTTTTTATTTTTTTTATTTTTTTATAAACAAAAGCAAACTAATAAACTAACAATATTTCAAAGCTAAAGAACATTGTAAATGATCCAATTTCCTGGTGAAGTTTGACACAATAGATATTGTAAATGATCCAATTTCCTATCACCACCTACACACAAATATCTGCACAACTTCCCTACACTTGAGTGTTGCCATGGCCCTGAAACATAGAAAGATAAAAACAAAAAGATCAATATAACACCCTGGGTTGCCTCCCGAGCAGCGCTAAGTTTCGAGTCTTCAGCCAGACCGTGCCACCCCCATTTATGGTAGCTCAAAGAATCGGTTCATATCACCTCCCTCACTGTAGCTTGTCATTGGTTGAAATGCATCCATCAAATGTCCATTCGGCGGATAGTCAACTACATACCTACTCAAACCCTCATACTTCTTTTCACACCCCGATGGTTTGTTTGTTTTTATTCTTCGATGCACACTTTTCATATGGTCACTAGACTCTCTACCCTTCTCTTCAATAGATTCATAACTAATCTCCCTAGTATGAGCATCGAAGTACAACTTACGGTTCTTTTCAGTCATAGTAATAACCCCATCTCTACAGTTGATTTGAGCATTTGCTGTATAAAGAAACAGTCGACCTAAAATTACTCTTTGTTGTGATGCCCATTTGGTAGAGGCATAATCTAGAACCAGAAAATCCACCGGATAGTCGAATTCTCCTAACCGAATCATAACATTCCTAACCATTCCTCGTGGACGCCTCCAACTCTCATCCGCCAAGCTCACCATGGTGTCTATATCTTCAAGCGGACCAAAATCATACATGTCATATAGATCACCTGGTAGCACACTCATGCTCGCCCCGTAGTCCAACAAAGCGTGAGGGATTTTTAATTTTCCCACACGGATAGGCACGATTGGTGCTCAATGTTCTTTATCATTCTCACCATCGGTGTCCTTCCCTATACCTGTATTTATTTGACACGAAGAGGTTAGAAATTTTTCATTAAATTCGGTACTAGGAACGGTGCTTACCACATTGATTTTAACGCTTTTTATGGTCTTGGGATTTGTCACCATGTCACTCGGTAGCTGGCCTTTTGCTTTCTTCAATATCGCCACTTCACTCGCAAGTTGACCCATTTGAGTGGTCAACGATTGAATAGCTTTGTCACGGATTTCATCTTTTTGCATACGAACCTCATCAAGCTGATTTCTTTGTTGCATCTCCATTTGCATCGCTTTCAACATCTCCATGACCTCATTTCCACAAGTGGAACCTTGACCCGAAAACCCACTTTGTTCATTACCCGGTTGTTGGAATTGCCTTTGAAAACCTTGATTATCAAATTGTTGGCGAGGAACATAATTTCCTTGGTTTCCTTGAAAGTCCAGGTTAAGTTGATTTGACAGGTTCCCATATCTAAAATTCGGGTGGTTTCGTAACCCGGGGTGGTATGTATTTGAATTCATGTTGTAATTTCTACCACCCCCACCTTGACCTTCAATAACATTCACTTCTTCATATTTCCCTCCATCTCCTTGGCAATTTTCGGCTGCATGCCCCAACTCATTACAAAGCGCACAAACATCATAAATTTGATTTGAAGTTTGAACATTACCATCATCTACCACATGCACTTGAGTTCGGGTAATGGTCGGTCATGCTCTCCTTGATGCTTGAGATTTTCTTTTTGATGTGACTGCCATTTGTTCCAAGAATTCCCAATCATCTTGCTCGTAATTTGTGCCAAAAGTGCCATTTGTGATAGACATTAAGTCACGAGCATCTTCAGAACATAACCCCTCATGAAATGCATTCATCAACTCCCATAGCTCTATCCCATGATGAGGAAAATTCCTTATCATCATATTAAACCTCTTGAATGCTTCATGAAACATTTCTCCCGATTGTTGTTGAAAACTTCTCAAACTTTTTCTAGCATCATTTGTCTTTTGAGCGGTAAAGAATTCGTCCAAGAAGATTTGTTTCATTTCTGCCCATGTATAGATAGATGTCGAAGGTAAGGTATAAAACCATTTTTTTGCCTTGTCTTCTAAGGAAAATTGGAATAGCACCAATTTAACATCATCGGCTGAGAATCCTTGACCCCCAATAGTGTTGCAAATTGAATCATAAGCCTCCGAATGAAAATAAGGCTCCTCCGTTGCTAGACCCTGGCAAACTTTGTAATGAATTGGTTCGAACTTCAAAAGTCCTTCCTTGATCATTTTGAGGGATAACTATTGGTGAAGGATTATGGGTGATCACCGGTCTAAAATGTGCTTCAATGCCTCTCGCGTGTTCTCGAAGATGTCTTCTTGGTACCCCCAACCGAACTCTTGGGCGTATAGGACCCATTGGTCTTTGAACTTGCATTCGTGGAGGCCCAAATTGTTGTGGAAGTGGTTGAAATCTTGGCCCCACATGAGGTTGGTGAACTCGTCTTTGCACTGGTGGACCTTGTGGTGGAAATTGTTGAGGTATGATTTGTTGTTGAGGAATCCAACCAACACTTGACATTCTTTGATTTTGAAGTGGAACATAGGTATACTCCCCTTGATCTCCATCACCCCCATACATGTATCCTTCTTCATCATATCCCACAAAGTCATCCTCAAACTCATCATCGAACCCATCTTGTCTTGCTCCCGAAGTATGTTGAAATTGCACTCTTGGTTTGAATGGAGTAGAATGGATAATAGATGGACCGGTTTGGTATAAGTTAGGTGGTGGTATTTGTGATGATGATGGTTGGCCGGACGTTGGGAAAAATGTTGAATAAGCTGGAACAGCGGATGATGTAGGGTTGTAACTGAAGGAGTATTCAGGTTGTGTGTTCTCAGGTAAGGTAGTGTTGGTTGGTTTAATTTCTGGTGTGGTTATAGGAAAGGTAGTATTTGGTGATGGTTGTGTTGAAGATTGTATAAAGGGTGGTGTAGGTTCACCCGTAGTGGGTGGTAATTGTGATTGATCCATGTATCTGATTGGTGTAATTGGTGTAGTAGGTGTTGTTGGTGAACCGCTGATTTTGTTTTCTCGTAGCAAAATTCTGTTTTTTCTCAAAGTCCGTTCAAATTCTGGATCAAATGCCAATGGTGATAGCTTGTGAGAGCTCCTAGTATGCATGCACCTGTAAATACCTGCACACTAACACACCCAGTGTAAACCAGACAAAAAACAAACTTAAAAAAGATAAAAAATAACACACGTTGCGCACTACTCCCCGGCAACGGCGCCAAAATTTGACGTGATGTCATGGTCACAATCAAATTTAATAAAATTACTACTAATAGCTAGCGGTAAGTGGGTATTGAACACAGGGAGTTTGTGGAATATGTGTTATTTGAAAGTTTATCTATGTTAACTAAAATTAAACTAATGGCAATAAAAGTAAATTCAAGAGTTGGATTGATTGAATTGATTTTTAAAACTAAGATTACTATTCTAATTGCAAAATGAAAATTTGGGTTGTAAACAATTAAGAGATAAATGGCCATCTTTAGTTTCCGGTTTGCTTTGACATTTATGCTATCATTCCACTAGAAAGAACTACATAGACATAGTTCATGTGTGATCAATTGCAGTGATGAAAGGGAACTAAGTACTCAGATTCCTAGAACGTGAGGTTGTTACCCGATGATCAATCAACCCTTACCCAAGCCTAACTATACCCATGATATCTCGATTGCCAATGGCACCAAGAACGTATGGTTTCTAATTAGTTTAACATAAGGATCAACAATTACTAACAATCAATCACACACCATAACAAGCAATTCAATTAAGATACAGATTGTTATTCTAGAAATAAGGAATTCAAGCATAAAGTCTTACATAACCTTCCACCAAAGATGACCACAAAGTATTTAGCCACTCATGGCTTGAATCAACATCATCATGCAAGTTTCAATGTTCATAGAAATCAAAAACATAAAAACCAAGATCAAAGATTGTTCTTCAAGCTCAAAAAGTCTCCAAGTGCTCCCAAAATCATTCACAAATTGAAGTGTAACCGAAATCATATGATAGGAACCCATAAATCATCTTCAAAAGGCCACTAAATGCGTAAGTTACAAGAACAACCCAGTCGGCGCTGTAACCTACGGCACCCGCCGTAGGCTACGGCGGTAATAAAAGTGCTACGGTGGCTCTATACTGGACAACGGTGGTCAAAAAGTGCCAGTCGGTGCCGTAGCCTACGGCAGACTTCAACATGAAAACTTGTTTTCAGCATAACTTTTTCGTTTCAACTCCGTTTTCTTCACCGTTTTCGCCTACGTTCTCGTAATTTCGTCCTCTATCATGCTATGCTCTTAATTCTTAAATTCCAAAAATTGATTTTTTTCATTTATTCTCCGTGTTCCTTCCATTTTAAGCTCTCGTTTGTACCTGAAATACAAACAACTGTAGTTATCTAATTCTAGACAACTAGCCGATTAAAAGTAGGATTTTATTATCATTTATACCACTTAAGGGTTGTCCTACGGACTACCCGTCAGGGAGAATCTAGGACATGCACTGCTTATTGTGATCAATTGTTGAGAACCAATTTTGGCTTTTCATATCATCTGTTCTTCTAGCCTTGAATGCATGGGCCAATACTCTCCCCCTAGAACAGATGATGCCAAAACAGTTCCTTATTCTTGATCTTTATTCTCTCATTAGTTTTTCCTAACTTGCCCTTTAATTTGCAGCTCAAAGTTAAGGGAATCTTCATCATCTTCATCCCTGCAGAGTTGAAGGTCTAAAAGATCTAAGAGGTCAGCTGCATTCAGACCTAATGCATCCTCCCTTGAAATGTGTTCAACTATTCCATTGGACTTGAGCAAAGTCAATACATGGGTCTTTCTTTCAGACTTCCACTTTAGTATTTTTGATTTCAATGGATTTCTTGTGTGAGATTTTATTTGATGAGAGTTTGGTGATGGAGGCCTGCTCATTAACCTTTTGGCAGTTTCTTGTTGCTTTAGTGATGCAGGATCCTCTCCAATCATTTGCTTGATGGCCTCTTTCATGATTTCAGCTTCTCTTAGTGCATCTTCCTCGTCTATCTGCTTTTGTCTTTTTCTTTAATCTAAGACAATAGTGGATAAGTCAGATGATATGAACAGTGTTTTCAGAGAGAGGGTCTGCTGCTTTAGCTCATCAGTGATTTTGTCTTTGTATGCTGGTTTCTTTGGTGCTGTAGGATTTGTCTCTCTTAGTTTCTCCAGCTTATCATAGACCATATCAACATACTTCCTGGACCATTTTGAGATGGTATTTGCTGATCCATACTTAGCTGCAACCAACTCAACTTTTTTCCTCTTGTATTCTAAGGTAAGTTCTGCACTGGTCTTCTTATACTTGTTCCAGTCTGGTGCAGACCTCTTCATCTGAGGATCATTCTTTACTCTTTCAATTCTATTTATTTCTGCTTTGAGAGCTGTGAATGGCCAGTCTTTAAATTGTTCAACTTTGGCAGGATAAAATTTATCTCTCATAATAAGCTCTAAGAGATCTTTCCTCAGCTTCTTTTGCAGATCAGCATTTGGTGGTAAATTTGACATCTCTTTGCTTAAGTCTCTTGCATAGTCTTCCAATTTCTTGACTTTACTAAGCCCATGCTACATTCGACTTGAGATGTTGTTATCACCTTGCCCTTTACCTTCATACTTGGCAACATATTCAGCTTGCTTGACTTTGAGTTTCAGATACTCATCCATGTTCTTTGGAGGTCTGAAACCATGAAGGGATGGGAACTTTCTTTTAGATGGATCATCCTCTGTATAGAATTGCCTCATTTCATCTTTCACTGCATGCAATTCCAAAGGATAATTTACTGCCAATGGTATGGTTCTTGAAGGATCTTGACCTTCGAGTGTTTGTGGTTAAACAAGTGGACTTGATGATGGTGATGGTGACGGATTGAATGGTTCAGGGTTGGTTTGAATGAAAGGTGTAGATGACAAAGGAGTAGGTGCAGGGATATCATCATCATGCACTTGAAACTTTCTTTTTCTTATGTAAACATTTTTAGGAGAAGGGGTTTTTGTTAGAGATTTGGAAATAGGAATAAGGATAGCTTAGGAAGGAAAATGAAAAGTGGTGGATGGTTGACTAACAACTGTTAGAACTACTAGTGTTTCAACCGCTGTTGTCATAACAACTGTTGAAGTGTCAACATTTGTTGCAGTGTTGGATGGTATTGGTGTGGATGGGTTTGTTTTCTGCTTTTTGGCAGGTTGATTTTGTGGTGGTGGTGTTGGTTTAGGTGTAGCAGTGGATTGCCTTTTAATACCAGCAGTGGTTTTGAGACCATCAGTGGTTGATTTTGGTGGTGAGGGTGATTTTGGATATGTGGCAAGTGGTGGTTTGTTATGTTTATGGGATTTTCTTCTTTCTGAAGTACCAACATTCTTTGTTTTGATTTCCCAATCCTTCATTGCCTTTTGTTCCTTTCTCCACTCCCTTTCCTTTGTTTCAATTTAATTTTGAACAGTCTTTTTGTTTGTAGCCACTTCATCTGCTAGAATGTTTAGGGTTTCATCAATTCCCTTTTTCTTTTATTTGGCAGATGTTTCATTAGTGGTTGTAGAAGACTTCTTCTCAGACTCTGGCTTTTGAGTTGGCTTTTGCCTTGGAGTAGGTCTGCCAAACTTCTTCATGTCATGTTTCTCCCCCTTTTTGGCATCATCTTGATCATCATCATCATTGTAGATTGGTGCAGGGATAGTGCCAGTCATTTTTGTCAAGGCCTCTCTGATAGCCTTGATTTCAGCCTGAGTATCTTTGTACCTTGCATCAACCATATTTCGGATCAGTGCCATTTGATTATTGTGTTGAATTTCTACAAGGTCCCTTTGAGCAGTAATGATTAGTTGCACAACATTCCAGAGATCTTGGGAGTATTGTTGTGGAGTGGGTTGACTTTTGGAAGCCTAAACCAAAAATTGAATAGATTCATTCATTTTTGCAATAGTGGTTTCCATGGTAGAGAGACTCTCTGTCAAATCTTGGTATTTTAAACCATCACCCAAATGAATGGGATCATCTGATTTCCTACTAGTGGTAGTTGTATCAGCTGTTAAACCAGGAGAAGTCTCCAATGGTTCAACAACTGATGCCCCTTTGTCTTGGTACTGGGGACTTCCCTCTGCAGTGGTTACCTTGGAAATCTCACCAGTGGTTAACATGAACACAACAGTGGATACCTTGATAGCATCAGCAGCGGTTGCCTTCAAGGGAGTATTACTTATGAAACTATTGTCCAGATGTAGATCAGTGGATCCAACATCTGTAGTAGTTGCTCCACTTGAACTACCAATAGGAATTTCATGAAATTCCAGTGGTGTGCTCAGCTGTTTGTGGGATAACCAATTGAGGGGATTCAGACACAGCCATTGTTGAGGTTGTACTCTCTTTAATGTGTGAGTGAGAGGGGCTGTTTTGAGTCTGAAGCTCAATGGCATCAAACAGAGGTTTAATGGATGGTGGAAGTTAAGATGAAGGGATAGGTGTTGAAAGAGAATTTTCCCAGGGAGAAGGGTTGTTAAGCATATTCTCAAGTGAGGATAATACTTCATGATGAGGTGTCCCTGTGCTTACAGCATGTTCCTTTTGTGAGGAAGCATGAGGAGTTGAGCCTTTGGGTGGAGATCTTTCCAGCTGTTGTGAGGAAGTAGCAACAGTGGTTGTTGGTGTCACACCCTGACTTTTGCGGAAGCGTGGTTATTGGTGTGACTTCTTAATACCATAGCATTCAATCATAACAATGCTATATGATAAAACCAAAAGATATTCATCCATTAATTAAGTTTAGAAAATATCACAACATACTTGTCTTGAAACCTTCGACACCAAATTAAGTTACAAACCATGACATGTTCAACTGAGTTCATCAAGACTCCACAAAAGACTTTAAATAAAACTGGGTTTAGAAACATGTATCCCATCCAGGAATAGGACACATCTTCTAAACTCTACTACCCCGGATGACATCTTTTATTTAAACGCAGCTTGAAAACACATGCATACCCTTGCCAGATCCACTAGTTCCCTGAAATACATGTAATTTGAAAAATCAACAAAAGTTAAGCGAGTTCATGTGTGAGTGTATGAATAAACCTTTAAAGTATGTATTGTAAGTATGTATGTCCCTGGTATGTAGCAATAAGGAAAAAGAGATCACCAATGGGTTGCAAAGCCAGTGGTATGTGTGAAATGGTGCAGGAAAACTCAAGCCTAGCAAATTTGTACCGGGCTTCCGGATGGAAGACATAGTCACCACTATGGGCCAACCTGGTCCCCATGGGTGTGGGCTCGCTACACCCAAATAGATCTATCACTCATGTCCCTTGGTCCTACGATGAGGATTAATGGCCTTAAGTGTTATACCCACCCTTCACATGATCTAGTAGTAACCCTCCTTAGCTAACCATACCATGTATAAAACGTTTGTAATAACCGTAACATGCATTTCACCCCCGAAGTATAAAACTGAAAACAGTTAAAAGAAAAGGGGGACAAGAACTCACAGTATTGCGTCCTCAGCTCGTAACTCAAACTCTGTCAGCAAACACGACTACCTACAGTGTACTAACGTCTATTAGACGGACGGGTCGTGCCTTTGCTTAGTATTAATGTTTTGAGTTACGTTTCTTATATTATTCCGAGTTATAATTACTTGTTAAAATAAATTTTCAACTTAAATTATATTTAGTTTTGGAATAATTGTTTAAACAATATTTCTATATTAATACTTCTCAAGTATTTAACTTCTTACTTCCTTCCCAAGGATGGGGTATTTTATACATGTATTTTCGTATTATTGTTGTAGGATCGTTTGTAGACCCGAACGAGTCGTTCAGAGGAGTTTTAATCAGTTACAGGTGCGGAAAACAAGTAACTGATGAAGATACAGCTAACAATTCACTTAAATCACTTCTTTGATTGATATTACAACTTGTACATTCAAGAATCAAACCGGCAGTACCTCGGTATGATTTTCTGATTCACCATCAAATGACATGAACACTAGCCTATTTATAGAGTTTCTGATTCCCCTCGAAATGACAAGTTTCTGATTCCCCTCGAAAATGCAATTTTCTGATTCCCCTCGAAAATGCAATTTTCTGATTCCCCACGAAAGTACAATGTTCATTTCGTGGGAAATCAACATACCATTCTGGGCTTCACTCTTTCAATTAGCATAAACAGACTCCCCTTAACAATGTGCTGGCATTCCTTTAGTTCTTCAGCATCATCTGCTTCAGGATCGTAGTCTGGCATTCACAGGTTCAAAATCATTGCCTAGTTCATGCTTTGTCTTCAGAATCTTCAAATATCGAAACCTGGCTTTTCAAACATAAGCTTCTCAGAATCGATCAACCTAGCTCACATCAAACCTTTTCTCAAACCTGCACCATCTCTACCTCAAAGTAAATTTTACAATTTTAAACATTAACATGTATACATCAACTCAAACTCTCCCTCAAATCAAACAGAAAATTTTATCAATAAAAATCCTGATGAACCACTTGTAAATTAGATTAAAACACATTTGATTAAAAACATAAACTCCCCTTCACAACATGGTCATCATGTCTAGCACTTGGAATTTTGAAAATCAGCTCTCCAACATCAGTTGTCGAAAATCTTTTTAAGTTTTTCAAAATTTTATGCTAAAACACACTGAAAATCTTTTTGGATTTTGAAATATTAAGAAATACAGTAAAGAAATATTTACATACAATATTTTTGTGAGTTTGTGTAAGAGGATCATATCAGTTTCTGAGATATATCAACAACACCGTTAAGCTTCATTTCTTTTTAAGTTCTAAACAATTCACCTAGATTGTCAGCATATTGGTCCACTTAAATTCTCACACAAAGTTCAACTGTTCCGAGATACGATATTAATGTCTTAGGAACTTAAACTTATTCGTGTGTCCCACTACTTGAATATACTCCCGTATCCAGATCCCAATATTCAGTCTTATAGGTGAGTATACCACAGATGATATCTGTAAAGAGGTTAAATTGTGAGGCCCGTGAGAGCTCAGGTCGATACTTCCGTATACGCAGAGAGATGACGGCTTCGACTTTTGGTGTGTCCCCTTTAGAGGATATTTTTTACAACAACAATGACTATCAATTTTATTGTTTCATCAATTTGCTGAGGGCTGAGCTATGTTTCAAGCAAGCAGAAAGTATTCTCCGGGGACTAGGCCATTGCTTCCGCAAAATCAGAAGTCCCGGGATAATACCTCAGATATCACTGAGCATAAAGACCTAGTATCTCAGAAAGAGGGACCTTTCAAACAAGATTTCGGGGGTTACCCATATATCCAAGAAGTTGTTCCCCACGATATAAGCCAGGTTGAATTTAGGTTTATATCTCGTCACAATCTACTAAATGTGCAAAAACCTACTGGCATATCCGCAGTGAGATTGTTTATCACAATTTAACTTTACATTTCTTTAGCATGTTGTGACAGTCTACTGATGTACTATCATTTCCTCTATTTCACAACAAAACTCATTTTTGATTCTATCATGTTTTTGTATTTTTCAAATTTTCTAATGTTTTTGGATTTTCTAAAAAAAACTTACTCCCCCTAAAATACAAACACATTTCAGGAAATTTGAAAACAAACTGTACAAGAAAAATTGACAACCGATATCGAATCACTTCAATTCGCCATCCACTTGCATAAACAATCAGAACTCCCCCTTACACAAAACTATTTTCTCATTATGATTTCAAAACACTTAAGTTTGTTTTAACTAAAATGATTTTTCCGGAAAATAAGTTTTGTTAAATTTACAACTTGTAAAGTTAGGGGTTTGGTTCATCACATTTTCCTCAATCATTTTTAGAAAATCAGATACAACTTAATGTCCCTGATTTACCACTTGGAAGTGAAAATTTCCATCAACCACTTGTAGGAATACCTCATCTACACAAAACCATTTTACCAATAAAAATGCTGATTCCTGCTTCACACTTACCAACCTGGAAGCTCCGGCAATTCCTCAATCTGTAAAAATTTACACAATTTTAAAATTTTTCACAAAAACAAGTTTAACAAGAATGATGCAGATTCCTGATCCACGATTACAAACTTGGGATCTCCGGCAAGTCAGGTTTTTTAAGCAAAGAAAATGTTCACCCAATCCTGACCAGCCTTGGGTGTTTTCAATTCAGATTCAGTTGGGATATAAGTTGCTTTCTTTGTAGCGTAAAAGTCTTTAACCCCTTTAACCTTCCCATCAACCATCTTTCCGAAAATTTTCTTCACATTTCCATTAAACGCTTTCTCAAAATCAAAATTATTCTTCTCAGAATAAAACTTATTTGAGATTTCAACCTTCCCAATCTTTTGTTTAAAATTCTCAGTCCTCAATGGTGGAAAGTTCTCATCATCCATTGCAGGTACTGAGTTTTCATCACTTTCATCAAATTGTGGCTCCTCTGATTTTGTGAAATCAGATTCATCACCAGTTTTCTCCTCAGATTTCTTAACAACCCATTTTTGGTTGTCAAGCTTCACACTTCTCCTGTAAAACCTTTTTGAACATTCACCAACTTCATATGTAGAATTTTTAAACACTTTAAATTTCTCAGTTGGTGGTTCGGTTTTATCAACAACTACTTCTTTTAGTTTTTCTGAGACTCCCTGTTTTGTCTTAGTTGCTCTGGGACAGTTCCATGCAATGTGACCAACTTCATTGCATCTAAAACAGGTTCTAGTCTCTCTCCTCTGATGAGCTTCAATATTCTTTTCATCAAAAAATTCTTGATTTGATTGTCTCCAAAATGAGCTCTTCTTCTCCTCTTCAGCAGACGGGCCTGAAACAAATTTTGTATATGTTTTAGAAAAAAATTTTATTTTTATAATTTTCTGGTGGAATAAAACCAAGACCTTTCTTTTTGTAGTTACCATTTTGGTTTGGTTTCTTTTGAAAACCAGAACCAGAATTGTAACTCTTTTTCTTGTTTAAATGTTGTTGAACTCTTGAAGTGTATTTCTTAGGTTTTCCAGTAAGATTTAAGTCTTTTATTTCAGAAATATTAATTTATGACATTTTGAAAACCTTTTTGATCATGTCAAAACGAACACTTCTTATTGGAAACTCTTTATCAAAATATAATTTGTCAGAATCATTCAAAGTGTATACAACTTCAAATGTTTCGTCATTCAAATTAGATTTTGACAACAAAAATTCTTTACTATAAACCCGTTTTCCCGATGATTTTGAACTCTTTTCGGACAAACTCGAACTTCCGACAGACTGACACGAACTTTCGGACTCGGATTTTAACTCTGACTCCTCATCCCTATCCAACACCTGATCGACCATTCTCTTAATTAATTCGGACTCATGATCTGTGTCGGACGCTGTGAACGTGACGTCAATGTTGTCTGGTAATACATCGGTTAACTCGGACTCTAACTTTAGATTAACTGCCTTTTGGACTTGTTCCTCATTCGGTTTTCTAGGCGAATACCCTTCCCAAATTGGAGGCGGACACTTGTTATAACATACACTCTGTTTCTTACCAGTATCCATTTTCTTCTTTGACTTCTTATCTTCGTCTTTAAACGCCTCAAAACCTACAACAGTATGATAAATTCTATCAATTATGTAATCACAACTTGTATAACTTCGCAGCAATCGTCTGATTCTTTCATTCTCGGCTGCTTCACTATCCAACTCTTTCTTCCATTTCGCACATTCTTCAATGTAAAAAATTATCTCTTTCTGCTTCGACATCATTGTTGCATTCAACATCTTCAAAGCAGCTTCTCTTTCTGAATTAGTTTTCTGCAAACTATTCACTGTTCTGTTTAATACATCGTATGATTCTTTCAAATTTTTCACATCAAACAACAACTTTTCTTTCATCTTCTCTGATTCACTAAAATTCTTGTCTTTTTCTTCACATTGTTTGCAAGATATTGAACATGTAAGACATGGTTTTGTGACTTCAACAATCTTCTCTACCTCCACAATCTTCTCAACTTCAACTACCTTTTCCACTTCCACTATCTTCTCAATCACTTTGACTTCCTTCAATTCTTTTGCAGCTTTTCTCTCTTTGAGTTTCTTCAGTTTATCTGCAAAATAAAATTCAAATCTGTCAGAAGATAAATGTATTTTTCCAAGGTTTATCTGTTCAAGCTCTTCATCATCACTGTTATCTGTTGAACTATTTTCAGAGGAAACAGATTCTTCATCTTTTTCTTCATCATCAGATAACACAGTCATCCATTCTTTCACCAATTCTGGTTTTTGAATAATCTAAGCAATAAAAGCTTTAACATTGGGATTAGCTGGAATATACTTATCCCAGCTAAAACCTTCGGCCACTTTCTCATCATCTTGATCAATGATGCCATAGTAAGCTTTCTTGTTTGCATCCTCGATCATTTATCCATGTGCAGTTTGAGAATCCTTTTGTGGATGCGGTTGATAAGTGATTTATTGATATATGGACTTTTTATAATAATCATCTTTTCCAAAAGGATCCTTTGCTCCTCTCGGCTCCTGATTCTTGCACTCTCTTTTGAAATGACCTTTTTCCCTGCATTTAAAACACGTAACTTTAGATTTATCAAAACCTAAAGATGAAAGATGAGCATCCAAAAAGTCATTTCGTCCTGTAATCATTTTGAACTTTTCAGCTCTTCTTAGGACACTAGCTAGACACCATTTGATGTCAATGAGCTCCAACTCTTCTGCATCAATCTGATCGTAATCCTCCTTAGTTAGCATAGGATTTCCGATCTTTCCGGCAATCAATCCTTCATAAGATTCCAATGCAGTAACAAGTAAACCCATATGATTTTTCCCCACTTCTTCAGAAAAATTATGTCCATTTTGAAGATGCAAAGCTACATTGCACTGAATCATATGCCCATTTCCAACACTAGCACTTTGAACACTTGGAGAATTAACGTTTGAAAACCCACTAGTGTTGACTGAACTTTGAATTTCTGATCCAGATGAGTTTCCTGCACTAAACGCGGTTTGAATCTTTGGACTTGCTTCAACTTTCTCAACATCACCTTTGTAATATAACTTGATGTCTTATTGAGCATTTGAACTATTCATTCTTGCAATTTTCTGCTGTTCAAGATCTTGACCTTCAAGCTTCTCAATGAATTGTGCAATTGATAATCTACTAAACACTCCTGTATTCTTCAGAATCATGAGATATGTACCCCATTCTTTTTGAGGTAAAGCATCAGCTAACTTCTCGACCCATTCTGCTGGAGTTTTAGTGATTTTCAACAAAGACATGGTACGCACAAGATGGCAATATCTTTCTATGATACTTTTTGTAGTCTCCCTGGCATACTCATGAACAATTCAAATTCTTTTTTCAGCAAAGAAGCTTTACTCTGTAGCATCTCAGTACTTCCTTCAAACTTTTTCTTTAATGCATTCCAGATCGAAAACGCAGTTCCATTATGTTGAAGAAACACAAATATGTCTTATTTGACAGCTTGTTGTAACAGACTTATCATCATTTTCTCTCCTTTGTAACATTCCCTCTCTGTGTCTGAAAATTCTGATATAATCTTATCAACTCTCATAGCGTTCTGAGGTCTAACATATTCAGTTTCAATGCTTTCCCAAGCTTTCAGATGGTTTGCCTGGACCCAGTTTTCAAATCTTTCTTTCCAGCCATGGTATTCTTCAATGTTCATAAGCTTTGGGGGTTTTTGCAACGTTCCGGTTTCATATTCCATGTTCATCTTTTGAACAACGGTAGACAGAGTAGTCGGAGTAGCAAACGCATTGTAGAATTCAGAATCCATGTTTCGGTATCAAAGAATTTTTCAAACTAAGTGGTTCACCTCGTAAAACACCTTTTGAAACCTTTAGACTCCAAACCGTGTGAACTGACCCTTACCTTGGGCCGAGATATTTAAGTGAAAAAAAATTTTACAAGCACATTTGATTGCTTTTTGTGATAGGGCTGCAAATCTCGGAATGACCAACTCAATGATATTATCACATGGGCTTCACTTTAAACACAATTTGGCCGATAATCTCAATGATACTAACTGAAATCACAAAACTCGATTGGACCAACAAAACCACTAAACTAACAACTTCAAGTATAATCACATGGGCGGGCCTGTGATTTATGTTTCAAATTACTTTGACAATTGTGCAGCCGACAACTTGAATACCCAATGTAATATGATTGGACCGCTTGTTAAGTGTTCACATGGGCTGCATTAGACTGATTTTATAATGGCCGGCAACTATAATATTCAGCACAAATCTATTGGACCAATTAATGGATCTGACAATTCAATTCACATGCATTGGGTCGTTGAAAACTTTAATCACATGTACTGACACACGCAGTTATGATTTCACACAAGATATGTCTGCTCAAGTGAAATCACGACTTTCAAGTCAGGAGCGGAATCAGAAGTATGGCAGTCTGGAGCGAAATCAGTAAACAACACTTTCGAGCGGAATCTGATTGACAACTTGGAGCGGAATCAACAATTTGATAACTTTGGAGCGGAATCAAAAAGATATTTTGGAGCGGAATCTCTGATTTGTTATTCTGGAGCGGGATCAGGAAAATTTTCTAGCAAAATCAACCAAAAAAACTAATCTGGAGCGGAATCAGGAACTAGTCAGTTCGAGCGGAATCACTTCGGATGACCATTTCAGTCACTTTAAGATCGAATTTTGCAATGAAACTTTCCAGGGTTTGTTAATATGCTGTTTTACACAAACTGTGAAAAATTGGACAGATTTTGACCGTGAAATCTTGTCGAACTGATGAAAGAAGTTGTAGAAGATAGAAAATCCAATGAAAACAGGCTGTAATCTTCAGAACTCCTCCTCCTGAGCTCTGATACCACTTGTAGGATCGTTTGTAGACCCGCACGAGTCGTTCAGAGGAGTTTTAATCAGTTACAGGTGCGGAAAACAAGTAACTGATGAAGAAACAGCTAAAAATTCACTTAAATCACTTCTTTGATTGATATTACAACTTGTACATTCAAGAATCAAACCGGCAGTACCTCGGTATGATTTTCTGATTCACCATCAAATGACATGAACACTAGCCAATTTATAGAGTTTCTGATTCCCCTCGAAAATGCAATTTTCTGATTCCCCTCGAAAATGCAATTTTCTGATTCCCCACGAAAGTACAATATTCATTTCGTGGGAAATCAACATTTCGTGGGAAATCACTATTTCGCGGGAAATCAACTCTAAAACAACCTATTTTCTCGTACAACGCGCCCTGATCTAACAAATCTAGACTATGACTCGATACAAGACGTAGACGACAGACGGATGCACCAACAATTGTATTTGTAATTTCCGAAATAATATATTGTCCAGAAAATATATTTTTCCCAAAAATCATATATCTTCTAACTATACTAGGAAAATATATTTTTATTTCCCAAAAATAATATATTTCTCCTTGTCCAAAAATAATATTTACCAAAAAAAAAAAAAATAGATAAGTAACGGTTTTGTTTTGGATAGTAAATTTCACGGTACTTTGTTAAGTTATATTACTTTACCCTAAAATAATATAACCATTTCACCAAGTATACAAATAATCACACAAGTGTCTTAATATGTATATATATTCTAAATATATATTTACCCATTTTTTTTATTTATAAAAACCAACCTCCAATATTTGTATTTTTGTTACAAAAATTATGGCAAAGTTTATATTGAAAACTTATGATCAAAATACACTTGTAAATACTTGTTAGAAAATATTTTTCTAAGTGTTTATATTTTTAGAAAATTTTGTCATAGTTTCCCCTAAAAATGGAGGTGTCCATGCTATTAAAGCATATCATTTTCTTTTCAAAAATCATCCCAACAATCAATAATCAATCTACACTTACCAAGTGCAAAAATTATACAATACATATAACAACATGAACTTGATCTTTTCACAAAAACTTGTAGTAACATGGTAAGGTGTTTAGTAGGTTTAGTTACCCTCTAAAGTGCGTTTATTACTTTACAAATCTAATTCTCGAAAAATTTGTGTGTTTGCAACTTGTTAGATGATCATTCAAAAATCATTCTTTTGAACTCTTCTTGTAAATAAAGTGCTCTTACACTTATTTTATTACCAAAAATTGTGTACATTTAAACAAGCATCAAGATCTTCTATAAACCACATTTTGGACTTGGTTCTTTTGGAAAACCACTCATGAATCTTAGATTCATAAGATTACTAGCTCACTTTATTTATTATTTTCCAAGAAATCATCTTATTATTCAAGTTCATGTTCATGCATGAGGATGATCTTCTTGTGTTAGCACATAATCATCCTCTAACTTGCTAGATCATGTATTTAATCACAATCTAGCAAGCTCCTTATGATGATCACCATCACCATTTTAAGTAAATAACAACAAGTATCATACACATACTTAAACAACATTATTTCAACAAGATTTCATCATATGTAAGCTTATGTTTATGATTCTTGTTTAAGTCTTTTAGTGTTCTTGTGATAATCAATATACTACAACTTTTAACCAACAAAATGAGAAGTAAAAACTAGTAACAAGAAGCTTACAACTAGCTCAAAGGCTAGGGAAGATCACAATAGATTGAAGATGACAAAGATGGATGATAAAAGCAAGTGATGAAGGTTCTTCAAGTTCTACAAGCTTCAAGCTTCATGAATCACCTTCTTACACATTTGAGAGTACATGGAATGAATGGATGGTGGTTGTATGGTGGTGGTGGTGGCGGCACTACCTAGGCCGAGAGGAGAGGGAGAGAGCAAGAGAGTGGAGTGTGTGGTGAAATGATGAAGATCTCTTGAATCCCTTGTCATACTTATAACCATTCCTACTCCAATATCTTGTCCATACAATCAAACAAGATCCAAATAAATTAAGGGAATAAATCTTTGGGGTATGATGGTGATCTTGGTGTTGGGGTCCTCCCTTGGGCCGTAAATCATAGGAGGGGGGGGGTAATTGTAAATTTTGAATGCTAACTTGGATAACTAGTTGGAGGTTAAGTGTAATGTCTAGTGTTTTATGTGTATGATGCATTATACAGCGTGTTAGGGTGTTCGGGGATCATAACTAGCCAAGAAATAATTAAACTAGGTTTCTGGCAATAATTTGGTGTTTCGGGTAATGTCCGGTTGTTCGGTTAGTTACCGGTTCGTTAAAGTGTCAAGCTATTCCGTTTAATGATCTTTATGTTATTTTTTGTGACACTTTTAATTCCAACACTTAGGAAAGCATTCAGGACCATTTAGTCAAATTTTTGCATGTAACTAGCTTGTTAAAAAGCTGAATTTTGCTAAAAAAAAAATGCAGAATTCTGCACTTTAAGTTGATTTTAGGCACTTCCCGACACTTTATCTATCACCTAGTGACGCAGTTTTATGGTCCTTACTTCCCTACACACCATACTAGTGTAGTACCTTGTCCCTGGCCCATAGTGGGTCTCAAAACACTGTCTGTCTATGTACTGAACCCCGTCAGCATATTCCCGTTCTATCCGTTAACTGTGCTAACCGTGCTTTGTGCATCATGTATGTCAATATAGTTTGTATGTGATAATTATGTGACATTATGTATTATGTGATGCACTTGTAAGTATGATGCAGTAAGCAGAAAGCAGTTAAGTAATTCAGCACAGTCATTAGGCACTTAATTAATATTAATTAATTGTATGGATGCCTGGATTTATGAGGATTGTCACATTCTCCCCCTGTTAAGAAAATTTCATCCCGAAATTTAAGTTCTGCTACTAGTTGCAGGGGTCTTGGGGAACAAATGTGTGTATTTTGCTTTCATACGATCCTCACGCTCCCAAGTGAACTTTGGGCTGTGTCGCACATCCCAACGAACCTTGACGAGTTTAACACTACTCCGCCGCGTCTTGTTAACCTTCCAATCAGTAACCTCAACAGGTTCTTCAGTAAAGTGGAGTGTGTCGTCAATATGGACTTCGTCGGCAGGTATGACAACTGTTTCTTGAGTTGGACTCTTTTTCAGGTTAGATACATGAAATGTATCATGAACGCCATTCAGTTCTGTAGGTAGATCCAACTTATAAGCTACAAGACCAATCCTTTCCAGGATTTTGAATGGTCCAATGTATCTTGGGTTCAACTTCCCACGCTTCCCAAAGCGTGCTACACCCTTCCAAGGTGAAACCTTTAACAAAACCATATCTCCTACTGCAAACTCCAACGGTTTCCATCTTTGATCCGCATAACTCTTTTGTCGATCACGAGCCGCCCTTATGCGCTCTCGGATCTGTGTAATCTTAGCAGTCGTCTCTTGAACCAATTCCGGACCAACAAGCTGTCTATCACCCGCGTCTACCCAGCATAACGGTGATCGACACTTGCGTCCATAGAGAGCTTCAAATGGTGTAGCTTGGATACTTGCATGGTAGTTGTTGTTGTATGAGAATTCTACCAAGGGTAAGTGAGTGTCCCAACTGCCACCCAAATCCATTACGCATGCTCGCAACATATATTCCAACGTTTGGATCGTTCGTTCGCTCCAGTACTCAGATTCAACTGAGAACCAAAGGCTTCTTGGAAGGATTGCCAAATCCTTGATACAAATCTTCCATCTCTATCAGAGATAATCGAGAGAGGCACTCCATGTCGTGCAACTATCTCTCTTAGTTATAGCTTAGCAAACTTGCTAGTGTTTTCTTTCTCCTTGATTGGCAAAAAGTGTGCAGATTTGGTCACACAGTCTATGATTACCCAAATCGTATCGTGACCTCTGGTGTTCTTGGTAACTTCGTTATGAAGTCTATTGAAATCTGCTCCCATTTCCACATGGGTATTTCAGGTTGTTGCAGAAGACCTGAAGGCTTCTGATATTTGGCCTTTACCTTGGCACAAGTCAAACATTTGCCAACATATGTTGCAACATCACCTTTTAATCTCGGCCACCAATAGAAATCCTTCAAATCTTGGTACATTTTATCCGTTCCTGGATGGATCGAGTACCGTGACTTGTGAGCTTCATCGAAAATAACGTCTCTCAATCCACCAAAGAGAGGAACCCAAATTCGTTTCATGAAATACAACGTTCCTTCATCATTTGGTACTAACTGCTTCTCCATCCCACGGAGATATTCATTCTCAAGATTCTCTTCCTTAAGTGCTTCTCTCTGCGCAGCACGAATGCGCAATGAGAGGTCCGTTTGTATGATCATTTCCAAAGCCCTAACCCTTATGGGCTTGATTCTTTCTTTCCGACTTAAGGCATCGGCAACCACATTCGCCTTCCCTGGGTGATACTTGATTTCATAATCATAGTCGTTCAACAACTCTGCCCATCGTCTCTGTCTCCTGTTAAGCTCTTTCTGATTAAATATATGCTGCAGGCTCTTGTGATCGGTGAAGATTGTACAGTGCATGCCATACAAATAATGTCGCCAGATCTTCAAAGCAAACACCATGGCGCCTAATTCCAAATCATGCGTAGTGTAGTTCTTCTCATGGATCTTCAACTGGCATGAAGCATAGGCTATAACCTTCTGTCGCTGCATCAGTACACAGCCTAAACCTTGACGCGAGGCGTCGCAATATACCATGAAGTCGTCAATGCCTTCGGGTAGGGACAAGATCGGTGCATCGCAAAGCTTGTTTTTCAACGAAGTCGTCAGTGCCAAAGGTTGGTGTCTTCGGAGTCTCCCAATTCTTGATCGCCTCGATCTTTGTGGGATCCACATGGATTCCATCTCCGTTAACCACGTGACCAAGGAACTGAACCTTGTGTAACCAAAATTCGCACTTTGAGAACTTCGCGTACAACTTCTCATTTTTTAAGCAGCTCTAAGATAGTTCTTAGATGTTGCTCATGTTCTTCCTTCGTCTTTGAGTAGATCAGAATATCGTCAATGAACACAATCACAAACTTATTGAGATACGGCTTACAAACTCTATTCATCAAATCCATGAATACTGCTGGCACGTTTGTCAGACCAAACGGCATTACTAGGAACTCGTAATGTCCTTAGCGAGTCCTAAAGGCCGTCTTTGGGATACTTTCCTCTTGTATACGCAACTGGTGATAACCCGATCGAAGATCGATCTTGGAGTAACAGCTCGAACCTTGTAGTTGATCGAACAAGTCATCAATCCTTGGCAAAGGATATCTATTCTTGATAGTCAACTTGTTAAGCCCGTGGTAGTCATAAATCCCTTATCCAATAGCTCCTGAAGTTGCGTTGACAGCTCTTGCATTTCTGAAGGCGCAAGTCGATAAGGTGCCTTAGCTACAGGCGCAGCACCTGGAACTAACTCAATGTGAAACTCGACTTGTCTTTGCGGCGGAAATCCTGGTAAGTCTTTGGGAAAGACTTCAGGATATTCCTTCATGACTGGAATGTCTTCTAGCTTTGGTTCATCGGCTTCTTTATCCACAATATGTGCCAAGAAGGCAACACATCCTTTCTGCAAACACTTTCGAGTCTTCAAACAACTAATGACTCTTAGGGGCGTATCGCGCTTCTCTCCATGTACCACAATTGTTTCTCCATTCGCAATCGGAATGCGAATGATCTTCTCGTGACATACAATCTCTACTCGGTTGCTTGACAACCAATCCATCCCTACTACCATGTCGAAGCTTCCCAACTCGACTGGCAGCAGATCAAGTGTAAGCTCGTGCTCACCCAGTTCTATCACGCAACCCCTAACAACTTCATTTGCTTCTACTAGCTTCCCATTAGCTAGTTCTATCGAATATGGAATGTCTAACTTACTGGCTACCAACCCAAGTATATTCTTAAATTCTAGCGATACAAAACAATAATCGGCACCAGTATCAAATAGTACAGATGCAAAGCGTTGATTGAAAGGGAACGTACGAGTAACTACATTTGGATCTTGGTGAGCTTCCCTCGCACCGATGTTAAAGACTCTTCCATGTGCTTGATTGAGCTTTGGGCACTCTCTCTTGAAATGCCCCACGTCTCCACAATTGAAACAACCTGGTCCTCGGCCATTACCATTCCCATTACCACCTTGGGCGTTATTTTGGATGCGGTTTCCACTCCCAGCTTGATTCGCAAAGTTACCACGGTTTTCGTTACCGCCATTTCCTCCTTGAGGGCAGTTTACGTATCCATTCCCACCACGGTTGTTGTTGCCATAACCTCTCTGACCATTGTTACCACGCCCAGTACCAACCCAACATGTTTCCTTCGAGTGGCCAACCTTCCCACAAGACTCACACTTTCTGAGTCTGCACTGGCCGGAGTGATGGTACTGGCATACATCACGTTTGGGCAGAGCGCCCATGTAACCCTTCCCTCTGTTTTCAACCCCAGGCTTGGCTTCAGCCCGAAAGTACGACTCTTTCTTCTTGTTGACACTGCTGGTGCCCTTTTTGAAGTTTGAGAACTTCTTCTTGTTCTCACCCGATGACTCCACGTGAGTCTCCTTCTTTTTCTGGTTAGAGATCGAAAACTTATTTAACCGGATAGCTTCTTCAGTCAGTGACACGCTCAGATCGATAGCCTCAGTAATTGTCGGCGGCTTTGACGTTGTTACCATACTCATAATCTGAGGCGCCAACCCCCAAATGAAACGCTCAACGCGCTTGAATTCCAGAGTAACCATATATGGTATCACGTGAGATAGATCGTGAAATCTCTGCACATACTCCACGATTTTGGGGCCATCCATCTTGAGGTTCCAAAACTCTGTTTCCAGTTTTTGAATTTCGGCCCTGGAGCAATACTTTTTACGCATGAGTTCCTTTAATTCATTCCAAGTCAAAGCGTATGTTGCTGCCTCTCCCAGAGTTTGGACTTGGAGATTCCACCATGAAAACGCTCCATCTATGAACAAACCGGAGATGTAGGTGACTTGTTGTTCTGGTGCGCATTTGCTCATTCTTATCACCGAATCGGTCTTCTCTGTCCATCGAACAAAAGCCACAGCACCCCCGGTGCCATCAAAATTCAGCAGTTTACAGTCTAAAAATTGCTTGAAGGTACAGCCTGTACAAGTAACGTCATTCACAGAGAGCATTAGCGAACGCACATGGAACATTCAGTTGTAACGTAATGTGTCTCAAGCGACTTAAACATTACCATGTGGTGGGTTGTTCCTCGAGGTACCCCCGCTAGTTTCGGCGTGTGAGGCCTCGTGCTCTGCTATTGCTCGGGAGATCCTTTCTTGTAATTCGGCCTCAGTAGTGGGCAATCGTGTCTCTCTTCGTGGAGGCATCTTTTATAAGAAGATTGTATAGGCCAGGTCGTATGCATATAAGTATGTAGTATACGTATGTAATAATATTTATCAATCACACATAACATCCAATGTCATAACACAAACATGTAATTCCAACAATGTGTATAATGAGAATGTTGCGATTGAGCTTTCATATATCAAGACCACAAGTACAGTTTTACATGTGTCACAATTGTATCATACTTCAAAATGGGACTAAAGGGTCACATCTCCCCTGTCCAAAATGTCTACCAACTACAATAATCTAAAGTCAAAAGTCAAAGCGTGGTCTCCAAAAAGCTGTGCAATCTGGCTCAATAGTGGCACTCTCATCAAAAGTAGTCTATCTGCATAAGATCAAAAACCTCTAAGCTGATGGTGGAGGAGGAGGAGGAGGTGGAGGAATGAAAAGCAAACGGCGCATACGCGCTAACTCCTCCTCGAGAGTATGAACGAGATGTAACAAACAACTAATCTGCTGCTCCATGGTAAGAAAACGGATATCGAAATCCGGATAAGGCAAGAGTGGAGCAGCAAACTGTGATGGACCAGCACCAGGTGGAGGACGCGGGATCCTCTCTAGCTTCGTGACTTGATGACTCAACATATCCTGCTGGAGCTGTAGCGATAAAAGTATATCATCCCTCGTGTATCCAATGTGGAAGGGATGGTAACGATCAGTAACGGGGATCGTTTAGGGCGGAAACCACATCGGTGGCTCGCCCATGGGTGCACAAACAGAAGGAGCAGTGTGTGTAAACTGTGGCATGAAATGATCGGCTGCTGGCACAGGAGGTATATGACCGGGCTGCTGACTCGATGGTCCTTCCCCGGGATGGGGAGGAGGGATATCCTGAAGAAATGTGATGGGTAAATCTACGCGGTGAACATCAGATACGTGTGGGTGAAACGGGGCAAAGTCAATGGGTACAGGAGGGGGAGTAACCGGTCTAACAAAAGGGGGTAAATCGTCGTCGTCCTCGATCCACCCATTGTGGGTGAATGCATATCTGGGGTCAATCTGGGCTGCAAAAGGAGAACGACCAACAAGTACAGGGATCGGGTCAGGTAGAGGTGGTGCAGTAACTAGTACATCGGCAGGTGCAAGGTCATGCTCTGGCAAAGGATCGTGAGCAGGTGAGGGCTCTGGTGCAATCAAAGGCTCTGGGTCAGCTGGAGCAAGCTCATGATCAGCGGGTATATCAAGGAGCTGATCGTCAGGAATGACAGGTGCATCAATAGGCTGCTCAGCAGGAATAAAATCAATCTCCTGCTCAGGATCGAAATCAGGATCAACAGGTGCCTCAAAAGGCTGCTCATCAGGGACAAACTCAATCTTATGATCAGGGTCAAAATCATGTGGAAAGACAGGATCAAACTCATCCTCAAAATCAAAATCAAAATCATGATCATCGTCGTGTGGAACAACAGGTGCGGCAGACATAGCTGTGTCCGAATCTGAAATAGTGGGATATTGCTGTAATCCCAAAGCATGTAAAGTAGTGGAAGACACTGACTCGAAAGAATCAGGACCTGAGTGGTCAGAAGGAGCCTCGACAACAGGAATCTCATCATGTGGAACAGCAATGTCATCAACAACTGGAATCTCAACAAGAGGGATAACAACATCATCATCAACTGGAATCTCAACAAGTGGATCGACAACGGCATCATCGACGAGAGCCCCACCATCCTAGGCACCCTCAGGGGGACCCTCAATAAAGAGATCGATGTCGTCGTCGGACATGGCGTCTAGAGGCAGATCCTCAAGAGGAACTGCAGCAAGAGGAATAGGAGCAGGGATCGGAACAAGAGGTAGATCTCTGTCAGGAAGACCATCAGCTAGTGGTACATCGTCTCCAAAATCTGGCAAGGTGAAAGGCTGAATATCGTCAGTATCATCTGAAAGCATCTCTGGATTTGTGGTCATCTCGTCATCTGAAACTATAGCCATGGGATCGATGGTGTCGGATGCTCCGCTCTCTGAAGAGGACATGGTGTCTGTAACAAGTCAATCACAAGTATGCACATATATCAACAATCGCCAAGTAAGCATGTAAGTAATAACAATGTAAGCATGTATGCATCCTAGTCTTCCCAAGACTATCCTACCCAGCCTCTCAGACTGACTACTTAGTCTCTCAGACTAAACCTCCCAGTTTCCCAAACTGAACTACCCAGCCTCTCAGGCTAAACCTCCCAGTCTCTCAGACTGAACTACCCAGCCTCTTAGGCTAAACCTCCTAGTCTCTCAGACTGAATTACCCAACTAGTCTCTCAGACTAACTCCCCAGTCTCTCAGACTAAATTACCCAGCTAGTCTCTCAGACTGAAATATAAATGAATTCTTTGAAATGTATTTTGTGTCTTTTATTTGAAAAAAAAAAAAGTTTGTTTCCTGGATCTGGACACTTTGTGTATGCAATGAAAACATTTCGTGAGAGCCCTAATGATCGTAGTCTAGACTCGAGAAGAATCCTAGTTCGCTACGATCGAAGCTCTGATACCAAGCTGTCACACACTGACTTTTGGGGAAGCGTGGTTATTGGTGTGACTTCTTAATACCATAGCATTCAATCATAACAATGCTATATGATAAAACCAAAAGATATTCATCCATTAATTATGTTTAGAAAATATCACAACGTACTTGTCTTGAAACCATCGACACCAAATTAAGTTACAAAACATGACATGTTCAACTGAGTTCATCAAGACTCCACAAAAGACTTTAAATACAACTGGGTTTAGAAACATGTATCCCGTCCAGGAATAGGACACATCTTCTAAACTCTACTACCCCGGATGACATCTTTTATTTAAACGCAGCTTGAAAACACATGCATACCCTTGCCAGATCCACTAGTTCCCTGAAATACATGTAATTTGAAAAATCAACAAAAGTTGAGTGAGTTCATGTGTGAGTGTATGAATAAACCTTTAAAGTATGTCTTGTAAGTATGTATGTCCCCGTATGTAGCAATAAGGAAAAAGAGATCACCAATGGGTTGCAAAGCCAGTGGTATGTGTGAAATGGTGTAGGAAAACTCAAACCTAGCAAATTTGTACCGGGCTTCCGGCTGGAAGACATAGTCACCACTATGGGCCACCCTGGTCCCCATGGGTGTGGGCTCGCTACACCCAAATAGATCTATCACTCATGTCCCTCGGTCCTATGACGAGGATTAATGGCCTTAAGTGTTATACCCACCCTTCACATGATCTAGTAGTAACCCTCCTTAGCTAACCATACCATGTATAAAACGTTTGTAATAACCGTAACATGTATTTCACCCCCGAAGTATAAAACTGAAAACAGTTAAAAGAAAAGGGGGACATGAACTCACAGTATTGCGTCCTCAGCTCGTAACTCAAACTCTGTCAGCAAACACGACTACCTACAGTGTACTAACGTCTATTAGACGGACCGGTCGTGCCTTTGCTTAGTATTAATGTTTTGAGTTACGTTTCTTATATTATTCTGAGTTATAATTACTTGTTAAAATAAATTTTCAACTTAAATTATATTTAGTTTTGGAATAATTGTTTAAACAATATTTCTGTATTAATACTTCTCAAGTATTTAACTTTGTATTCCTTCCCAAGGATGGGGTATTTTATACATGTATTTTCGTATTATTGTATTTGTAATTTCCGAAATAATAAATGTCCAGAAAATATATTTTTTCCCAAAAATCATATATCTTCTAACTATACTAGGAAAATATATTTTTATTTCCCAAAAATAATATATTTCTCCTTGTCCAAAAATAATATTTACCAAAAAAATAGATAAGTAACGGTATTGTTTTGGATAGTAAATTTCACAGTACTTTGTTAAGTTATATTACTTTACCCTAAAATAATATAACCATTTCACCAAGTATACAAATAATCACACAAGTGTCTTAATATGTATATATATTCTAAATATATATTTACCCATTTTTTTATTTATGAACACCAACCTCCAATATTTGTATTTTTGTTACAAAAATTATGGCAAAGTTTATATTGAAAACTTATGATCAAAATACAATTGTAAATACTTGTTAGAAAATATTTTTCTAAGTGTTTATATTTTTAGAAAATTTTGCCATAGTTTCCCCTAAAAATGGAGGTGTCCATGCTATTAAAGCATATCATTTTCTTTTAAAAAATCATCCCAACAATCAATAATCAATCTACACTTACCAAGTGCAAAAATTATACAATACATATAACAACATGAACATGATCTTTTCACAAAAACTTGTAGTAACATGGTAAAGTGTTTAGTAGGTTTAGTTACCCTCTAAGGTGCGTTTATTACTTTACAAATCTAATTCTCGAAAAATTTGTGTGTTTACAACTTGTTAGATGATCCTTCAAAAATCATTCTTTTGAACTCTTCTTGTAAATAAAGTGTTCTTACACTTATTTTATTACCAAAAATAGTGTACATTTAAACAAGCATCAAGATATTCTAAAACTCACATTTTGGACTTGGTTCTTTTGGAAAACCACTCATGAATCTTAGATTCATAAGATTACTAGCTCACTTTATTTATTATTTTCCAAGAAATCATCTTATTATTCAAGTTCATGTTCATGCATGAGGATGATCTTCTTGTGTTAGCACATAATCATCCTCTAACTTGCTAGATCATGTGTTTAATCACAATCTAGCAAGCTCCTTATGATGATCAACATCACCATTTTAAGTAAATAACAACAAGTATCATACACATACTTAAACAACATTATTTCAACAAGATTTCATCATATGTAAGCGTATGTTTATGATTCTTGTTTAAGTCTTTTAGTGTTCTTGTGATAATCAATATACTACAACTTTTAACCAACAAAATGAGAAGTAAAAACTTGTAACAAGAAGCTTACAACTAGCTCAAAGGCTAGGGAAGATCACAATAGATTGAAGATGACAAAGATGGATGATAAAAGCAAGTGATGAAGGTTCTTCAAGTTCTACAAGCTTCAAGCTTCATGAATCACCTCCTTACACATTTGAGAGTACATGGAATGAATGGATGGTGGTTGTATGGTGGTGGTGGTGGCGGCACTACCTAGGTCGAGAGGAGAGGGAGAGAGCAAGAGAGTGGAGTGTGTGGTGAAATGATGAAGATCTCTTGAATCCCTTGTCATACTTATAACCATTCCTACTCCAATATCTTGTCCATACAATCAAGCAAGATCCAAATAAAATAAGGGAATAAATCTTTGGGGTATGGTGGTGATCTTGGTGGTGGGGTCCTCCCTTGGGCCGTAATTCATGGGGGGGGGGGGGTAATTGTAAATTTTGAATGTAACTTGGATAACTAGTTGGAGGTTAAGTGTAATGTCTAGTGTTTTATGTGTATGATGCATTATATAGTGTGTTAGGGTGTTCGGGGATCATAACTAGCCAAGAAATAATTAAACTATGTTTCTGGCAATAATTTGGTGTTCCGGGTAATGTCCGGTTGTTCGGTTAGTTACCGGTTCGTTAAAGTGTCAAGCTATTCCGTTTAATGATCTTTATGTTATTTTTTGTGACACTTTTAATTCCCGACACTTACGAAAGCATTCAGGACCATTTAGTCAAATTTTTGCATGTAACTAGCTAGTTAAAAAGCTGAATTTTGCTGAAAATTGCAGAATTCTGCACTTTAAGTGGATTTTAGGCACTTCTCGGCACTTTATCTATCACCTAGTGACGCAGTTTTATGGTCCTTACTTCCCTACACACCATACTAGTGTAGTACCTTGTCCCTGGCCCATAGTGGGTCTCAAAACACTGTCTGTCTATGTACTGAACCCCGTCAGCATATTCCCGTTCTATCCGTTAACTGTGCTAACCGTGCTTTGTGCATCATGTATGTCAATATAGTTTGTATGTGATAATGATGTGACATTATGTATTATGTGATGCACTTGTAAGTATGATGCAGTAAGCAGAAAGCAGTTAAGTAATTCAGCACAGTCATTAGGCACTTAATTAATATTAATTAATTAATTGTACGGATACCTGAATTTATGAGGGTTGTCACAGTTGGTGACATTTGTGTTGTCACTAGGTTAACTTTTTGGATCTCATCTTCCAGAAGACCATTTTTGGTGGGTTTGGTGGGCTTTTTGGATTTTTTTTCTTGGTCTTTTTGGGAATTTTTGGTGGGGGTTGCACAGTAGTGGTTGTGCAACTGTGGTCACCAAGAGCAGTGGGCTCAGCAGCTGAAGTCTGAGGAACATATGTGGACTCATCCAAAATTTGCTCAGACTCCCCTGCTTGTGTTTTGGAATCTTTTGACTCTTTGCCATAAGGCGAGTAAAAGTTTCAGGAAACAGGTTGTTTATTTGAAAAAGGTGCACCTTGTACAAGTACTTGTGCATTTTCTTTTGCTATTTTCTGCTGTAAGTAGTAACTCAAAAACCTTGGAAATAATAAGAAGGCCAGTGGCTTCTTTTCTTTTATGTTTTTCACATTTTTTACTAAATCATTGAAAATTACTTGGGAGTAATTGAAATCGGTTTTAGCCAAGATAGCATACCCCAAGTATTGTATTTTCAGAGAAATTTCATTAAAAGCAGTTGTTTTATAAGACACACAGGTGAGCAGGGTATGAAACAGGAATTTCATTGGAGGTGGAAATTCTCCCTTTTGCATGGTTGCTTTTGTTAATTGTCCTGCATACCCTCTTTCGATCAAGTCAATTTGATACTCATCCTTAGGGAAAGAAGTTTTACCTACTTGATCGTTCATCTGAAATAATTCTGAGATGATCTGTGGTGTTATTGGGACTAAAATTCCACCCACTTCTGATGAGATTCCCCATGGCTTTTTATCTTGAATTTCGAGTTTTGCATGATTCCAGAAATCTCTTGGGGCATCTGGGTAAATGGGTGCATTGCAGGTCAACAAAGTTTTGTACTTTGAGGATGAAAGGGCGTCGATGATGGAATGAAAATATTTGTTTTTGCTTGTTTTCTCAAGTGTACAAAGGTACTTGGGTGGATGTTTGATGATGAGATCCATGGTGATCGTGAAAAATCGCAAATGGAACAGAAGAGATGATATGAGATGGAAACCGCTTTGAAGAATTTTTGAATTCGATACGGCAGTGAAAACTCTGTTTGGGGTTTTATCAGGGTTTATGTGAGTGAAAAAGTGAATGCTGACGTGGCAGCGGTTTCAAAGATCGGACGGCTAAGAACTGACCACATGCCAACCTCCGATGGAAAGTGGAAGACAGTTGTTTGGAAACCACTGATGGACAATATCAGTGGTTGAGAACAATGAATAATGAGAACAGTGGCTGATTTTAACTATCATTGGTTGAAACACTGATGTTTGGTCAACAGTGGTCAACAAGAAAATTCAAGAAACAGAGGTTGTCTTTCAGCAGTGGATAATTTTCAACAATCAGATGTTTGAACCAATCAGTGGTTATGACAGACTTTTAAGGATTTATGAAAATTTTCATTTTAACTATTTTTAAGGATGAATTTTTTATTTTCTGAAAACATTTTAATGCTTTTTATTCATAGAAAAACAAGATTTTGTTTGTTATTCCATGTTAAGCATGCCAATTCTAGAGATCAAGCTTTCAAAGGTGGATGTATCTAATGCTTTTGTTAGCACATTTGCCAGCTGATCTTTAGTTGGAACATGATGCAGAGAAATCGAACCTTTTTCATAGCAATCCCTCACAAAGTGATGTCTGATGTCAATGTGCTTGGTGGTTGAATGAGAAACTGGATTTTTGATGATATTTTCAGCTGCTTGACTATCCAACATGAGAGGTATCTTTAAAGCAGTTATACCAAAATCCAGCAATTGATTTTGAAGCCACAACAGTTAGGCTGTACAGCTTGCAGCAATGTATTCTGCTTCAATAGTTGATGTGGAAACAGCTGCTTGCTTTTTGCTTTGCCAAGATACTAAGCAATCACCTAGAAATTGGCACCCCCAGATGTAGACTTCCTGGTTGTGTTGCATCTAGAAAAGTCATTGTCTAAAAAACCTGAAAGCTTAACATTCCCAATAGCAGGGTACCAGATACCAAGTGTGGGAGCACTTTTTATGTATCTGACTATCCTTTTTACAGCAATGACATTAGACTTCCTAGGGGCTGATTGGGATCTTGCACAAACACATGTTGCAAATATGATGTCTGGCCTAGATGCAGTTAGGTACAATAAAGACCCAATCATGCTTCTATATAAGGTTTGATCAACCAAATCATCGTTTTCATCAGACATGACTATCTTGGTGGTTGCCATGGGTGTACTACATGGTTTGCAATCATTCATCTCAAATTTGGCTACAAGTCCTTTTGCATATTTGCTTTGATGAATGAAAATGCCATTTTGAATCTGCTTAACTTGGAGACCAAGAAAGCATTGTAGTACTCCCATTGCACTCATCTCAAACTCATCTGTCATGAGTTTTCTAAACTCTTCACTCATTTTATTACATGTGCTTCCAAAAATGATGTCATCCACATAAATTTGGACAATCATCAAATCTTTTCCTCTCCATTTTAAAAACAGTGTTTTATCAATTTTACCTCTTGTGAAACCAATAGAGATTAGAAAAGTGGAAAGAGTTTCACACCTGGCCCTTGGTGCTTGTTTCAGGCCATACAAAGCTTTGTTTAGCTTGTAGACATGATTTGGATTTAATGGATCCTCAAAACCAGGAGGTTGACAAACATATACCTCTTCTTGAATTTCACCATAGAGGAATACACATTTGATATCCATCTGAAACACCTTGATGTTGTGGTTGACAGCAAAGGCTAAGAACAGTCTGATAGCTTCCAATCTTGCTACAGGGGAAAAAATTTCATCATAGTCAATGCCCTCTTCCTGTCTAAAGCCTTGAACCACAAGACTAACTTTATTTTTGACAACAATGCCCCTTTCATTAGTTTTGTTTTTGAAGACCCACTTTGTGTCAATAGGACTCACACCCTCTGGCAATGGTACAAGTTCCCATACTTGTTGTGTCTTAAACTATTGGAGCTCTTCTTGCATAGCTTCTACCCAACTGTTGTCTTTAAGTGACTCTTGGTACTTGACTGGTTGATGGAGTGATAGAAAGCCAGCAAAAAGATAAATGTTTTGGGATTGAATTCTAGTGACAACCCCTTCATTGATGTTGCCAATGATTTGATCTGGTGGATGAGACTTCCGGAAGATTATATCTCTTTTATATGGAACAATGGCATTAAAGGGTGAAGGCTGCAGACGGGAATCATCCGGGCTAACATCTGTTGGTGACTTTGATGATCCAACATATGTTTGAAATGGAGGTGGAGGGATAGGAGAAATAGGTGTGGTGCAATGTTGATTTTTATCCACTGTTGGTAGATTTTTATCAACAGTGATTGTGGATGATGTGGTAGCAGAGGTTAAAGGGCTACTTTGATCAACAACTATTGATGAACAGTGGTTGAGCTTTGACAGTTGTTTTGAACATCTGCTGCTCTGATGGTGGTTGTGAATGTATGTTGTGGGATTACAACTTCATATCCATTGTCTTGTGATTGAGATTGTGGTGTACCTACAGGGTTAGTCTTGACAGACATATCTTCAAAAGTAAATTTATCAAGATCAAACAATTCAGCAGAGTTTGCTGGGATTTTCAGTGATGAAAGCTCATTGAACTTTACATTCAAAATCTCTTCCACACACCTAGTCCTTGTGTTAAACACTTTGTAGGCTTTGGCAGTGGTTGAGTATCCCAGGTGATAACCACAATCTAATTTGGCTGCAAATTTTAAAATTGAATCTTTTAAGTTTAAGATAAAACATGGGCAGCCAAAGATTTTGAAGTATGAGATCAGTGGTTTGATTTTGAACAGAGTTTCATAGGCAGTCTTTTGATGCCTGGGGTTGATCAAAACTCTGTTGTGCACATAGCAAGTAGTGTTTACAGCTTCTGCCCAAAAAGTTAAGGGTAAACCTGAATCTGCAAGCATTGTTCTGGCAGCTTCAATTAAAGTTCTATTTTTTTCCTTTCAACCAACCCATTTAGTTTTGGTGTTCTTGGGATGTTGTACTACCTTATAGTCCCTTTTGACACACAAAACTCATCCAACTCCTTGTTTCTAAACTCTATTCCATTGTCACTCCTAAAGATTTTTACTGGCAAGTCAAATTGCTTTTCAACCTGTTTGACAAAGTCTTGCAAAATGCCTGCAGTCTCATCTTTAGAATGTAAGAAGTAAGTCCATGTAAACCTAGAAAAATCATCTACAATGGCCAAACAATATTTTTTCTTTTTCAAGCTCATGATTTTTACTGGGCCAAACAAATCCATGTGCAGCATTTGCAAACACTTGGTTGTTTTGGACTCCTCAATGGACTTGTATGAGCTTTTAATTTGTTTACCTTTTAAACAGGAAACACAATACTCAGAACAAGTAAACAATTTTTGTGGAAGACCTCTTACAAGGCCTTGTTTTGACAAAGCAGTGATTGTCTTGATATTTGTGTGCCCCGATCTTCTGTGCCATAATTATGTCTCTTTTTTAGAGGCATCAGTCATAGGGCTCTCTTTTGACAAATCAACTACATAAACATTGCCACTCCTTTGAGCAACAAGTTGAGTTTTTCCATTGGCTATTATTTCTTCAATCTTTTTTACCATTTCTAGACCAACAATCTTGCAACTCTCCTTAGTAAAAAAATGACCCATAGCCTTTGTCACTCATTTGTGAGACACTAAGGAGATTGAACTTTAGATTGTCCATGAGATTGACATTTTCAAACTTGATTTTTCCTGACTGAACTATTCCAGACCCCAACACCTTTCCCTTAGAATTGTTACCAAAAGATATATCACCCCCTCCATGATTTTTGAATTCTTTTAGTAGGGCTCTACATCCAGTCATGTGCCTGGAGCCTCCACTATCTACATACCAAAGACTATCTAAGCATGCAGAAGCTCCCTGCACATCAAGTAAACAATTAGTTCAGGGGGGTCTCCAAAGCCAATAAGGCTTTGGATGGGGTTACAACAGAGTCAGTCTCAAGTCCAGGAACATGGACAATGGTTAGCACAGGGGTTTGAACAGTTTTTGAACAATGTTTCTCTAACCACTGTTGTGGACCATTTCCTGTCAGATGTTGAAATCCAAAAGGATGCCTGTTCACTTTTGGTTTAGAAGGCTTTTTGTAAGCCTCATAAACATGTGGGACCCTTTGGTATGGAGGTTGACCTCTTCCTCTTTGGAATTGGTTAGCAGGAGGTGCATCTGTCACTTGAACATCCTTGGGAACATAGTTCTTGTTCAACTGTTTTGTAACAGCTGTTTGAACAGACACAAATGGTTGTTGTTTCATGATGGGTTCTTTTGATGAACTCATAGGTGTTTTTGATGTGTACTCTTTTCTTTTAAACTCAAAAGTTTTAAGGTACACACACTCATGAGTAAGATGGTTGGTTTTTCCACAGATGGTGCAACTTTCTGCAGGCTCAATTATGATTGTTTTGTTAATGTCATAGGCTTTTAAATGAAAATAATACTTTATGGAATGATTTTTCTTTTTACAAAAGTCACAAAACAAATTTTTAACTTTATCTCTCTTCTTCCTCTTTTCAAGCTCCCTTGCAACAAAATTTTGAACCACTGTTGGGATGTCTTTAAGAGGAATGACCTTGGCCTTAGGTGCTTTCACACCTTCAACTGTGGAAAAATCCATGGGTTTGAAAATTCTCAAGGATGTTACACTCATCTGACCAGGTGGGTTTGAATTGATATTTTTCAATCTCCTCAAAGGTTGATGACCCCTCTGGTTTTTCCAAAATGATTTTGTTTCCATTTTTATCAGTTATTTTAATTTCTTGACCACCCTTGTTTGTTGGAATTATCTCAACAGATCCAGACTCATTTACATCAGTGTTTTCAACTTGGTCATTTTTCCTGAAACCTATGCCAAATTTTACATTGCTTTTGATATGTTTCTCTAACATCATCTCATAACCTTTGCAGGATTCCACCCATTTTTCACAAGTGATTTGTGTGGATTCCAACTCCTTTTTGCAAGCATGATATTTCTCTATCATGGCTTGAAGTTGGTCCTTGGTTATGTTGTGTTCATGTTTAAAACTGCAAATCTCATTCTCTTTTTCAAACACTTTGTTTTTCAGTTCTTTAACAGACTTTTGTAATTGTACTTCATCTTTTAAGATTTTGTCCCTAAGGTTTTCATTCAGCTCTTTAACATTAGCAAATGCTATGATGCATTTGTTTGAACATAGGTTTTTCAAGACCTGAGGTGATACCTTAGTTGCAGCCATCATGGCACAGTCACAGACATTCTCACAAGAACTGGTGTTCTTCTCCACTTAATCTTTACACCATGGGTCAGCAAGAGGTTCTAAGAGTGGTTTGGGTTCCTTCTCTAACAGCTGTTCACCAACAACAGCAGTAACCAGTGCTTCAGCAATTTCATCCATTGTTTCAGCACTGGATTCTCCCTCTTCAGTTTCCAGCCCTTCTGGAATTGACTCTAAAGCTGCAAAACAAAGTTCATCACAAGGAGCATCATTCTTAGCAAATAGAGCAAGGTTTTCATCAGTTAACTCATTAGGCATGCTACTCCAATCAACAAAGCCTTGGGTAAAGAAGCTTTGCTGACTGACCTCTGTTAGAGCAGATGTTTGTGCAGCATGTTGTGGTGCAGGTTATTGCACTTGGACCTGAGAGACTGGGGCTTAGACATACTGAATTTGTGGGACGGGGGCTTGAACATATTGCACTGGAACAGGTGTTATAGGGTGTGCATAATGAGCAATGTTTACATGAGCAGCCGGGAATAATGCACAGTGTTTTGTGTGTTTTGAGGTCTAGGGCTAGGATATGTTATGATTGGTCCACTATTTTGGATTCTACATTCTCTAGCAAAATGTCCTAGCCTGTTACACTTGTAGCACTTTAGTTTTGATTTGTCCAACCCCACTTTTAGATTCCCATGTAACCCTGGAAATTTTCTTCCTATTCTCTTATAAAACTTGTTGGTACTTACACTCAGCAATGCCAGTTGATGCAATATGTCTATTTCCTCCAGATCAATGGGATCAAAATGCTGGAGATCATTGAGTTTAAAGGATAAGTTGTCAGAATTCTGGTTTCTCCACTTGCTGTAAAAGCATAGTTGGCTGAGTAAGAATCAGAGTTGTTAAAAGCTCCACCATCAGTTATGTCAATGTAATGATCATAACTCTGATCCTTACTACTACTAGATTCTTCTTGAACCAGAAGTGTTGTGTTACCAAAGGTGTAATCATCAGCAACCTTCCCTGATTCTTGTAACTTCTTTTTCTGGTTTAACTCTCTCTCATAAGTGAGGAGTCGACCATGAAGTTGGGTCAGACTCAATTCTTTGAATCCAACAGAGTTTCTAGTCACAAAATCAATTGTGTCCCATTTGTCAGGTAGTCATCTTATAAAACTACTATTTAGAGTTGATTTTTCAAATTCAACATTAAAAAAAAAAGTTTAAGTTCACTAATGAGACAACTAAAACGTTCAAACTGTTGTGTTAGTGATTCTCCTTTGACATGGCAAAACGTTTCATACTGTTGATTCAAAACCTCCCTGTGATTTCCGATAACCTCTTCTGTTCCACCGAACTGCTCTTTTAGCGCATTCCACCACTCTTTGGCACTGTTACAATGTAATAGTCCAGCATAAATGTCATTTGGAAGAGTTGAGGCTACTATGCTAAAAGCCTTTGCATCTAATTCAATTTTCTGAAAATCTTGTTCTGAGTAGTTTTCAGGGCTTTAGGCACAAAGCCTTTGGGATCTTCAGTACTAGGCACCATTGGAACATGTGGTCCAAAGATGAATGACTTCCAGCAGCCGGTGTTTTGCTGAGCTAACGCATGGCCCATCCTACGTTGCCAGATATTGTACTCGGATCTGACAAGCATAGGTGGCTTAAATAGTGTTCCGGTGTTGTGAGGGTCATGTGATTGTGATGTCATCTTGGTTGATTTTACAAAAGTTTTCAAATAATCAACTTTGTACGTGATTATCTCTTACTCTGTTTTTTCAACTGATACGAACAATTTTAAGTATCAATAGATTTGAGCTGAACTTTTATGTCAAATTGATTGTTAGATCAAATTTGACTGCCCTAAGCTCTGATACTAATTGTTAGGATCTGAGTTTCTATTGATTGTATTGTTTAACAGAAATGGAAGATGAAACAGAGAATGATGTGCAAAGGAAATGGAAATAAACTTTAAAACACAATCAAAGAAGAATAGTTTTCATCATACATGATTTCATTAGTCAAAAGATTGTATGAATTACAAAAGTTTAATTATACATGCATTAACACTAAACTCCCCCTCAGCCTGAGCTCACTAGTTTGTTCCTACAAGATGATTGGTGCAAAAGAGCTAATAGAACAATACAGGTACTATTCTATTTATAGTACAATCCAAACCATTGAGCATCTAATGCTGACGTCACCTAGACAGTGACATTTAACAGACTAACAAACTCTAACCACTGATACATGCTAAACACTGATACAATAAACAACTGATTACATAAACAATGATGCAGCTTCCCATTGTTGTTGCCTAAGCACCGATGTTGCAGATCAGTGCTTTCTTCAAAGGGTGATCAGACCTTGAGTCAGCAGTGCTTTAATCTTCATCAGTACTTGAGAGACAGTAGTAGTGTAACGCCCTACATTTCGAAACTTATACCTTTTGTCAAGTCTCGTCATAATTCCTTCCTTGTGATGATTATGAGACTATTTAAATCTTACTCGTGTTAAACTATGTGAAACTCATACTCTATGAGATACTTCTGTGATACTTTTATATGCGAACAACATGATTCTTGACTCTTGATTCTTGAATCTTGTAATGCTTTATATGTAAACAATGTGAATATTGACTCTTATGATACTAGAAACTTGACACTTGATACTTATTGAACGAGAAAATTGATACTTATGGAACGAGAAACTTGATACTTATCGAATGAGAGACTTGATACTTATTGAACGAGAGGCTTGATACTTATTGGACGAGAAACTTGATACCTATGATACTTGTTGAACGGGAAACTAGCTTAAACGCAGACTTGAAACACGGAAACTTTTGTGTTAACGATATGACAATGCCATGTAATGGTTACTCACAACAATACGCAACGCAACACGTAACCTAGCTCGCAAAACGAACCAAAGTCGGAAAAATAACAAATGAATATTGGTTGTCCGAATGGACATCCGATCGGATGACCATCCGATCGGGTGGCCATTCGATCAGAGAGCCATCTGATCCATTGCACTCTACACCGACTTAGCTATCAACATCGCCTATAAATACACCCCTTGACCCTTCATTTCACACTTTTACTCTCTGCCATTCGACCACACGCACTCTCATACACTTTAATCAAGATTCAAGGTAAAATCGTAAGTATTCTTCTCTGATTCTTGTACAACTCTCACCATTTATCACTTCTACACAATATTCTTCATCAAAATCACACGAACACTCCAACTTTATCATGAAAACCAACTGATTTGGGTATCTTGAAGATGGATTCCACTCAGAGGTTTGTACAAACTATGGTGGAGCATCATTTCATCAACATCGACCCCAGATCTAAGGGATTTTCATGGCTTTCAAACAAAATCTAAGGAATCTCACACTTTTTATGTGACAACCCTCACAATTACAAGTATCCGTACGATTAATTAATTTTAATTATGTGCTTAATGACTGTGCTTGATTACAACTGACAATTTAAAATGCTTTATGATTTTTGTATCATACATACATATGCATCATATTTCGTACAGTCACTCCATTTATTACACACAAATTTTAGTGACATACTTGATGCACAAAGCACAGTTAGCACACTGAACGGATAATTCAGAAACATGCTGACAATGCCAGCACATAGACAGACAATGTTATTGAGGCCAGTATGAGCCAGGGACAAGGTACTACACTAGTATGGAGTGTAGGGAAGTGAGGACCATAAAACTGCGTCACTATGTGATAGTTATAGTGCGGGGAAGTGCCTAAAACACACTTTAAGTGCAGAATTCTGCATTTATTATTATAATTCAGCACTACAACATACTAGTAAAGTGCAAAAATATGGTAGAATGGTCCTGTATGCTTTCCTAAGTGTCGGGAATTAAAAGTGTTACAAAATATATATAAAAGACACTTTACGGAATAATTAAACACTTTAACTGAACGGTACCCAACCGAACAACCGAACATTACCCGGAACACTAATTTTTTTGTCAAATACATTGTTTTATTATTTTTGACTAGTCATGATCTCCGTTTATCATAACACCCACTAAAAATCAAGTAACTAATATATGTAAGTGCATACTTGAGATTTAACTAATATTTACCAACCTAGTTACAAAAACTTACAACCAACCTCCCCCCCCCCCCCCCAAACCGATTTCGGTCCCAAGTGGACCCACAAACATTCCCACCATGCTTCATATCTTATATTTTATTTGATGGTTACTTGTGATAGTTAACAAAATATGTAGTAGAGATTATAAGTATGGCTATCAAGATCACTCATCATTCCTTCATATCCTTCACAAGATTAAACCCTCTTTCCTCACTCTCTCTCCCTCTTCTCGGTCACACATAACCGCCCCCATCACCACCACAAGTCCACCATCTTCATCAAATTTTCAAGTTCCATTCAAGTTTATAAGGTGATTCAATGAAGTTGCAACTTGTGGAGCTTCAAAGGACTTTGTTTCTTGCTTTTTCATCATCATTCTTCATCATCTTCTTCACTAGAATCTTCCCTAGCCTTTGTGATAGTAGTAAGTCCTTGTTACACCCTTGTTCATCTTGTCTTGCTAGTTAAAAGTTGTAGTATGATGGTTATGTTCAAAACACTAAAAGAACAAGAACTAAAAACATAAACATGAAGTTTTACATAATGTTTACATAAGGATGAAACATGAAGATGAAATCTTGTTGGATTATGGTTGGTTAAAACATGCATGATATTTGATCGTTGATTTCTTGATAAACCCGTTGTTAGGACATTTGTTAATACGATTTAGTAACGTTTAAACTATAAAGAAACATGCTGATTTACATTTTCAGCCAAGTTCAACTGGCTGTAAACAGATCATAATAAATCGAAAAACTGATTTTCTGAAACCTAAATTATGTATTTTCGAAAAACGGATCAAATGGCACTGGAATTGTAATTTTTCGAGGTCGTTTACTATTTTTAAAGGTCTATGTTTGGACAGAAGCTCAAGCTGCGTTTTTACTGCAGAAAACGTGTGTTATATTCTTCATCATAACTTTAAACCTGAGTAGAACCAGCCCATAAAATTTATACTGTAGATGATCATCGAGGTCGTTGTGATCCTCCAACTGGAATTTCGTAAATCGGACTTACGATGAATTTTAAACGAATTATTCCGTAGACTGCAATCAGAAAGTAACAAATCTGATTGCAGTCCGGTAAATGATTTTCTATAAAATATTGATAATGAACTGGACCCCAATATTTTTACACAATAATATCTGGTTCGTAAAGACATTCTGTAAAAATTTAGGAATTTTTGAAATAAGTTAACTATTTTATTAAAATGTCCGAAAACAGTCCAGTTTTACATATATTAAAACTGAAATGACATAAGTAGTATTTTACATGTCAAAATGTCGGGTTGGTTTTTTGAGAACGATCTAACGTGATATATGTTAAAGAAAATGATATGCTATTTAACATGGACACCTCCATTTACAAAGGAGACTATGCCGAAATTTTCTAGAAAATCCTAACACTTAGTAAATATTATCTAGACAAGTGTTTACTACTACGTTTTAGACTATGTTTTCAAATATAAAACTCGTCATAATTTTTGTAACAAAATACCATTACTAGTATATTTTGGATGGATAATATTTTGGAAAACGAGAAATATGAATCATCACAAAATACATGTATAAAATACCCCCATCCTTGGGAAGGAAATACGCGCATAAAATACTTGAGAAGTATGAATAACAAAATAGTTGTCTAACTATTATTTCAAGACCTAAAAATACAATGTAAGTTGAAATAATTATTATTTTAACAATAAGTTATAACTTGGAATAATACCAAAGTAACGTAACTCAAACCGTAAATACAAAGGCAAGGCACGACCCGATCGTCTAATAGACATTAGTACGTTGTAGGTCGTCGGGTAGCTGATCAAGTTTGAGTTGACGTTACGATATAGGAGACGCAGTACTGTGAGTTCATGCCCCCCCCCCCTTTTCTCTTAACTGTTTTCAGTTTTATAACTTCGGGGGTGAAATACATGTTACAACTATTACAAACGTTTTATGCATGGTATGGTTAGCTTAAGGAGGGTTACTACTTAGATCATGTGAGTGGTGGGTACAACACTTAAAGCTATTAATCCTCGTCGTAGGACCGAGGGACATGAGTGATAGATCTATTTGGGTGTAGCGAGCCCACACCCATGAGGTCAGGGTGACCCATAGTGGTGACTATGTCTTACAACCGAGGCCCGGTACAAATTTGCTACGTTTGAGTTTTCCTGCATCACTTCACACATACCAGTGGCCTTGCAACCCATTGGTGATCTCTTTTTCCTTAATTGCTACATACCAGGGACATTTATACATACGGGCATACTTTAACGGTTTATACACACAGACATACACATGAACTCGCTCAACTTTTGTTGATTTTTCAAACTACATGTATTTCAGGGAATTGATCGGATCTGGCGGGTGATGCACGTTAAGCTGCGTATTAAATAAAAGATGTCATCCAGGGGTGTAGGGTTTGGGAGGTGTAACCCTTTCCTGGATGGGTCACATGTCTCCAAACCTCGTTTTATTTAAGGTCTTTTGTTGAGTCCATTGTGAACTCATTTTTAAGCAAGTCATGGTTGTAACTTAATTTGGGTAGTTGTTTCAAGACAATTATGTTATGGCATTTTCTAATTTATATTAATGGATGAACATCTTGTGTTTTTATTATATAGCATTCTTATGATTGTTGCTATGGTATTAAGAAGTCACACCAAATAAACCCACGCTTCCGCAAAAGCCAGGGTGTGACAGCTTGGTATCAGAGCCTCGATCATAGCGAACTAGGATTCATTCTCGAGTCTACACTGTGATCACTGGGGCTCTCACGAAAATGTTTTCAAACATTTTTACATTACAAACACTAAAAGTCCAGATCCGGCGCACAAACATTTTACAAACAAAAGGCACAAATACACCGGTCAAAATTCATAATTCAGTCTTAGAGACTGGGGGAGTTCAGCCCTAGAGGCTGGGGAGGTTCAGTCATAGAGACTTGGAGGTTTGGTCTTAGAGACCAGGGGATTAGTCTTAGAGACTGGGAAGGTTGGTCTTAGAGACCAGGGAGTTGGTCTTAGAGACCATGGAATATAGTCTGGGAGGACTAGGATGATTACTTGCATACATTGATTATGACTTATATGCTTACTTGACTATTATTGATGTATGTGCGCACTTTGTGGTTGTGTTATTACAGACGCTATGTCATCGTCGAGTGGAGTTTCTAACCCCGTGGCGGTAGATTCGGATGACCCGATGCACTCAGACCCGGAGGTCTTCACATCTGATACGGACAGTAGTGACGACGACGATTTCCAGCCTTTCGCGCTGCTAGATTTTGGTGACGAAGTTCAGCACACTGATGGCATTCCAGATGGGGATCTACCCCTTGCCTTGATCCCTGCTCCCATTCCACTCGCTGCATTTCCCGTAGAGGATTTGCCACTCGATGTTGTGTCCGATGACGACATCGATCTTTTCGAGGGTCCCCCTGAGGACGAACATGAGAGTGGGGCCTCGATTGCTGACGATGTCGCCATTCCTTTGGTTGAGGTCCCGGTTGCGGATGATGTTGTTCTACCACCTGTTGAGGCTCCCGCTGAGGAGATTTTAGCTGATCAGTCTGGTACTGATTCTTTTGAGTCAGTATCCTCTTCAACTTTGCACGCCGTTGGATTGCGTCGATATCCTGCTGACTCCGACTCCGATACAGCGATGTCAGCTACACCGGGTTCGCCTCACGCTTTTGAGTTTGAGTTTGAGGATGAGTTTGATCCAGTTTTTCCTCATGATTTTGATCCCGATCACGAGATCGAGGTTATTCCTGATGATCAGCCCTTGGAGGCACCCGTGGTTCCTATTGATCATCTCCTTGATGTACCTGCCGACTTTGATATGGATTTTGTCGACCCTGAGCCAGTCATGGCACCTGAGCCTGTTATTGCTCCTGACCCTGTACCGGTGCACGGCCCTGTTCTTATGGATGCACCAGCCATTGCACCACCTATTGTTGATATTCCGTTTGTTGCACCACCAGTGGTGGATGTTCCTGTTACTGATGCTCCTTTTCCTGATCCTATGCGGCGTTTGTTGACCGCGCACCTTTTGCCACTCACATCGATCCTCGTTATGCTGACACCCATAATGGGTGGATCGAGGATGATGAGGACTATCCTCCGTTTGTGTTACCAGTCACTCCCCCTACCGCACCTATTTCTGCACCACTTGATATCCCCCAGTTCCACCCGCACACATCTGATACCCATCGCACCGACCTTCCTATGACGTTCCTCCAGGACATTCCTCCACCTCGACCTGGGGAGGGTTCGTCGAGACAGCCTTTTGGCCATGTACCTTTTATGTCAGGAGATGGCCAGTTTATGCCGCAGATTCCTCATCCTGCTTTTGTTCCACCCATGTCGTCAGCTATACCAGTCATGTCTCAGTTTCCTCATACTACATCACCATTTACACATGTCCCACACACTACTTTTCCTGCTTCAGCACCTATCGGCGAGCCATTTATGTGGTCATCGCCTAATGTTATGCCGTTATCAGACCCTTATCACCCTTTTCATGTCGGATATTCCACGGAGGACATACTTATATCTCTGTAGTTACAGCAGGAGGCACTGAGCCGGAGAGTTCATGAGTTAGAGAGGATTCCATGTCCTCCCCCATGCCATTGTCAGTCTCCTTTTTCTACACCACCGGCCCCTCTTCCACTACCTCCTGATTCTGATGTTCGTTTCCTTACACCAGAGCAGCAGATTGCCTATCTGCTACGAGTTGTTCACGCACTTGAGGAGGATTGGGTGCTTATGCGCCGTTTGCTTTTCTCTTTTCCTCCACCTCCTCCTCCGCCATCAGCGTAGCTATATTTTGGTTTGGTGCAGGTAGACTGTTTTGGTGAGAAAGTCGCAATTGGGCCAACATATGAAGACTTTTGGAAGACCACATTTTTGTATATGATTTGTGTAGACTGACTTGTATTTTGGGGTGATGTAACCCTGTGATCTTATTTTGATGTATGATGTATTGTGAAACATGTAAAACTATGTTGTGGTTACGATTAAATGAAAGCTCAATGGCAACGTTCTCACTACATGCATTGTTGAATTATTTGTTTTATATTATAACATGGGATGTTATGTGATATGAGGTTGATGGATGTGATTATATACCCAAATTACTTACTTACCATATCTACTATGACCTAACCAATATGATCATCTTTTAGAAGATGCCTCCACGTCGAGACACACGCTTGCCTACTTCTGAGGCTGTACTACAAGAGCGAATTGCCGCAGCAATAGCACAGTATGAGGCCTCGCGAGCCGAAACAAGCAGGAATAACTCAAACAACAACAACAATAACCCACCAAATGGTAATGTCCAAGTCACTTGAGACACTACATTACATTCGGATATTCCTTGCATATCCACTAATGTTTACTGTAAACGATATTGCCTGTACAGGCTGTACCTACAAGCAATTCCTGGATTGCAAACCCTTAAATTTCGACGGCACTGGAGGTGCTGTTGCATTCGTCAGATGGGCAAAAAAGACGAATTCTATCTTAAGGATGAGCAAGTGTGCTCCTGAGCAGCAAGTTACTTACATCTCAGGGCTTTTTCTTGATGGTGCTTTATCATGGTGGAATTTGCAAGTACAAACTCTGGGAGAAGCGGCGGCATATGCATTGATGTGGGCTGAGCTGAAGGAGCTCATGAGGAAGAAATATTGTTCACGGGCAGAGATACAAAAGCTGGAAATTGAATTTTGGAATCTTAAAATGGATGGCCCGAAGATCGCCGAGTATGTTCAGAGGTTTCATGATTTGTCCCATGTGGTACCTTATATGGTTACACCTGAATTCAAACGCGTGGAGCGTTTCATCTGGGGGTTGGCACCCTAGATCATGAGCATGGTAACATCTTCAAAACCGGCAACGATCACTGAAGCTATAGACCTGAGTGTGTCTCTGACTGAGGAAGCTAGTAGGCTCAACAAGTTTACAATTTCTGAGCCGAAAAAGAAAGAAACATGTGTCGTATCCTCAGGAGAAAACAAGAGAAAATTCTCCAACTTTAAAAAGAGTACCAGGAGTGTCAACAAGAGGAGAGATACAACCCCGCCAGCTGAAGTAAAAACTGGCAATGAGCACAAAGGGAAAGGATACATGGGCACTCTGCCCAAGTGTGAATTATGCCAGTATCATCATGCTGGCCAGTGCAGAAATAGAAAATGTGAATCTTGTGGGAAACTTGGTCACTTAAAAGATACATGCTGGGTTGGTGCTGGCTGGGGCGGCCAAGGAGGTTTTGGTAATAGGAACAACAATCGAGGAGGTAACGGGAATGGAAAATGCACTGGCAGGAATGGTAATATGGATAATTTTGGGAATCGTGCTAATCAAGGAGGGAACCGCAACAACAATCAAGGTAATGGGAATGGTGATGGCCAAGGACGGGGATGTTTCAACTACGGAGACATCGGGCATTTCAAACGTGAATGCCCAAAACTCAATCAAGCTCGTGGAAGGGTATTCAACATTGGAGCAAAGGAAGCACGCCAGGACCCGAATGTTGTCACTGGTACGTTCCCTATAAATCAACGCTTTGCATCTGTTCTATTTGACACTGGTGCCTACTATAGCTTTGTATCGTTAGAATTTAAGAATATACTTGGGTTAACTGCTAGTGTTGGATCCGAGTTTGATTTTGATTGTGTTTTCACGTTTGAATTAAGATGAAGATGGATGAGTTGTGCAGCGGAATTAAGATGGAAACAAAATTTACACACAATCAAACGAGAGAATTGCTTTGATCAAATATTTTTCACAAAGAACCGAAGGATTGAATTTATTTCAATTACGATTACAATGCAATGCTGAATACAAACTCCCCCTCAGCCAGAGCTCAGTGTTTGTTCGTGCAGGAAGAGAATTTTGCAAAGAGCTAATAGAACAGTACAGAGCACTGTTCTATTTATAGGCACTAGCAAACCACTGAGCATCTAAGCTGACGTCACCATGAAAGTGACATCTAACCTCCTAACAAACTCTAACCTCTTATCAATACAAACACTGCTATGCTACCTACTGTTATTACATTTTATTACATAAAAGACATCTAAATAACTGCTGCATCCTTCCACTGCTGTGAACCCAGCAGTACTTGTCTGGATCAGCAGTGCTTGACTCAAGGCAGTAGATTGAACAGCAGAGCTTTAGTCTTTCATCAGGCCTTTACTTGATCAGCAGTTTGTAGGTCTGCAGTTTGCACGATCAGTAGATAGGAGGTCAGCAGATGTTGAAACCACTTTCAAGGGGAGGGACTTGTATGTAACATCTGCTTATTCTGGATCCACTGCTCTGATCCAGTTTTGGCTTTAATTATCTGTTCCTTTGGTAGGGTTCAATCCCAACAATCTCCCCCTGGAATAGATAATGCCAAAACCCTTCATTATTGTGGAACTTTATTGCCTCATCAATAGCTCCCTTATCTGACCTTTAAGTTGTAACTCAAAGTCTAGGGCATCTGTGTCATCTTCATCCCTACCAAGTGGAAGATCAAGGAGATCATGCATATCTTCAAGACTCGGGCCAAGAGCTTGTTCCCTTGTTATTTTCTTCACTTCTCCACCAGACCTGAACATAGTCAATACATGGGTCTGTTTGTCAGTTTCCCGCTTTAGTACTTTTGAGCCTGGTGGGTTTCTTGGGAGATTTTTATTTGTTGAGGTATTTGGTGAAGCTGGCCTATTTATGACTGACTGAGCAGTACTTGCAGTTTGATTCAAACCAAGAGTTTCTATAATCATTTTCTTCATGCCTTCTTTTACAAGGTCATCTCCTTTTATCAGCTCTTGGATGGTTTCACCACCCAACTGTTTTAGTTTCCTTCTTTTATAGATGGTTGTACCAGCTGGAGCAGTGGCTCTCCTGATTTGCAGCTTTGATGGTCTTTTTGAAACCTCTGCATCAGGATAGTCAGGATTTTGTGGTGCAGTAGGATCTGTCTTTCTTAATTTCTCCAAACTTTTGTAAGTACCCCTGACTTTATCTTCTTTCCATCTCATCACTTGATTTTTGGACCCATAATCAGCAGCAACCAATTCCTCTTTCATTCTCTTCAGCTCTAGTGTTTTTTCTGGCACATTTCTTTTGTATTTTGACCAATCAGGAGGAGTGTGTTTGACCTTTTTGTTTATCATTTCTTGAATCATGGCTGCTTCTTGTTCAAGCTCAGGAATGGTCCACTCCTTGTACTTGTGCTTTTCTCCCTTGTACTTCTTTGTTGCCATGATGCTTTCAATGTAGTCTTTTCTCAGAGTTTCATCTGCTCTCTCTGAGATTTGCTGACAAACATTTTTTGCAAACTGCTCTAAAGATCTGACTTGTGTGAGCAAGTATTGATAATTCTGCTGAATTTCTCTATCAGATTTCCCATGTGTATTTCTTTTTTGAGATATACTCTGCTTGCTTAGCCTTATTTTCAAATATTCTTCAATGTTGTTAGGCCTGGGATATCCTTCAACAGATGGCAGTTTCCTTTTAGTAGGGTTATCCTCATAGTAGAAAGATTTGATTTCTTCTCTGACTGCTATAAGTTCAAGAGGAAATTGAACACCTGCAGGAGCTAAGGGCTTTTGAATTTGAGCTGATGAGAGAGGAACATGTTTGGGTATTGTAACAAGTGATAGAGATTTTGAAGATGTTGGTGGTGGTGATGGTGAATCATCATCTGGTATAAAAATCCTTCTCCTTTTTCTTGTAGGAGAGGCAGATGATGTTTTGGGTGGATCAGTGGTGGTGATTTGAGTGGCAGTGATTTGTGATTGACTAACAGCTGTTGAAACACCTGGTGTTTCAACCACTGTTGTCATTACAACAGATGTTGTAACATCTGTTGTCTTCTGCTTTTTGGCAGGAGGCGATGGTGGTGAGGTTGTTTTTGGTGGAGATGGTAGTGATGGTAAAGCAGTGGTTGTGGTGTGTGTTGAAGTGGTAACAGATGTTGAAACCTCTGAATTACCAGCAGTAGTTGATACAGCAGGAGTTACAACAGCTGTTTGGATGGAGGATTGATGCTGGGGGCTTTTGGATGGTGGTTTCGAAGTATGCTTTGTGAGTCTGGATGGTGTGGACTTAGGTTTCCTCACTTTTGTAGTGAGATCTCTTTTTGGCACAGGATTTTTAACATCCTTTAGCCCAGAACAACCCTGCGCATTCAACTCCATGTAAGCTCTTTTCTCCTCATTCCACCTTGAAATATCCTTTTCCGCTCTATCCCTTTTTACACTTGCTACTCCTTCATCAAGTGCTTCTTGGGTAGCATCAACCTTTTTGCTACCATCTGGCAAAGGAATATTTCTGGTCATAGCATCTTTTTCTGGTTCAATGTAAAGACCATCATCTATTCCCATCTTCTTCCACTCCTGAATTTTCTCCCCCTTTTTGGCATTATCTGGGGGAAGGTGATCAAGAAAAAGAATTGTTGGAGGAGCAGTGCCAGTGGTTTTCAATAAATGGGCCTTGAGAGCCTTGATGTCTGCTTGTGTGTTCTTGAACCTAGACTCCATGATGTTTCTCAGCCTTTGTACATGTATTTCATGTTGCTGATCAGCCATTTGTTTTTGTTATTGGAGAAAAGGTTGAAATAGATTCCAGAGCTCAGTTGTAGCAGGTGCTTGTGATGGTGCAGGTGCTTGAGGTGGAACAGCAGTGAATTGCTTCTTTTGTACTTTCAACAATTGTTGTAGCATGTCTTTGATATCTGCAACAGCTGTATCCAGTTTGTCAACTCGTTCCGTCAATTCCAGATATTTTAAACCATCACCCAATTTAATGGGATCATCTGATTTCCCACTAGCAGTGGTTTTATCAGTGGTTGAGGTAGGGAGTGTACTCCAAACATTAACCACTGATGCCCCTTTTTCTTGGTACTGGGGTCTTCTTCCTTCAACACTTGACAGCCTTTTGATGTTGCCAGTGGTTAAAACAAATCCACTGGTGGATGTCAGAGGTGCTATGGAAGGAATTGCCTCCAAGGAAGTCTTATTGATGTAACCACTGTCCAAATGTAAACCAGTGGGTTCAACATTTGTAGTGGCTGCTTCACTTGGAATACCACTAAGAGTTACTTGTAACTCAAGGGGTGTAACCTCCTCAGGTTGTGTTGGTGGGTTAGCAAAGATTGATACATCAGACCTAGTCGTTTGTTGAGGCATGTTCTCATTGATAGGTGATTGAGAAGGACTGGTTAGTGCCTGGTTCAAATCAATTGCATCCAACAAAAGTTTAGTTGGTGGAGGAATTGTGGATGTGAGGTTTGGAGTAAGAAGAGAATTTGCCCCGGGCATTGGGCTGTGGATGATGGAAGCGAGTGATTCCAGAGCATCATATTGTGGAGTCCCTATGTGTACAACCTGTTCTTTTTGAGAAGAAGCAGGAGGAGTTTCGGTTATGGGTTGAGATATTTGTACCAACTGCTGTGAGGAAGTAGCAGCAGTGGTTTCTTGTGACTTTTGTGTTGTCACTGGCAGTAGCTCTGGTATCTCATCCTCCAGAGTTGCCTTTTTGATGGGTTTGGGGGGTTTTTGTGTTTTTCTTTTTGTTGGCTTTTTGGTGATTGTAGGTGTGGGTTTCAAAGTAGTTGTTTTGCTACTTTGATCACCTTGAGCAGTGGGCTCAGCAGCAAATACCTGAGGAGCAGTGGAAGCTGCTAAATTCTGCTTAGGCACCTCTGCTTGTGTTTTGCAAGGTGTTGACATTCTTGTAAAAGTTTCAGCAGTTAAGCTGTGCATTTGAAGAGATTCACCTTGTTTTATTGCAGAAGGATCATTCTTACCAAGTTTCTTTTCAAAATAGTAACTCAAAAATCTTGGAAATAGTAAGAATGCCTTTGTTTCAACATTTTTAACCAGATCATTAAAAATTTCCCGAGAATAATTAAAATTTTCTCCTTGAAGAATAGCATAACCCAGGTTTTGAATTTTTAATGGTATTTCATTGAAAGCAGTGGTTTTGTTTGAAACACACATTAGGAGGGTATGAAATAAAAATCGTGTTGCAGAAGGGAAGTAACCTTTTTGTAAAGTGTCCCTTTTTACTTCTGGATTATACCCTATTTCCAGAAAATCATTTTTTAACTCGTTTTTGGGAAAAGTAATTTTACCTTCCTGATCGTCGAGTTGAAAGACCTCTGAGATGGATTGTGGTGTAATCTTGACGGCTTTACCCTTTAGATAAGAGTTGTTGGCTATTACAGTGTCACCTTGTTTTTCAAGGGTTGCATTTTTTCAAAACTCTCTTTGGGTTGTCAAGTAAATTGGTGCATCTGTTGTTAACAAAGTTTTGTACTTTGATGCAGATATGGTAGCAAGGATGGAATCGAAAGCATCTGTAGTGTCGGGTTTTGTGAGGAGACCCAGAAGATTGTGAGACAGTTTATGTGGAATTTCAGTGGATTTTGCCTTTTGAGAGGTATCTTTTGAAGATGATTTTGAAGTTGGTTTTGCAGATGGCTTCGATTTTGTCATTTTGAAGATGATGATCGAAGAAAATGTTGAAGGAATTTGATAAAGAAACTGCTTTGAGAAGAGAATTTTTGAGAATTCAATTCGACAGTAAAACCCTGTTTTGATGTGAAGTGGTGGTTTTATAGAGGAAAAAGTGAAGGCTGACCACTATGTACTGCCCACATGCCAGCCCCTGAATAAATGAAGGACAGTACTTTTGTGAAAGTTACTGATGAAGGTAGTGGTTACAACGGTAACAAATGGAAGCAGTGGATGATTTTCACTATCAGTGGATAGTATATCAGTGGATAAGACACTGCTTTTGAACAACAGAGTTTATCAAGAAGATGGGAGGACAGGGGATGGCTTTCAGCAGTGGACAGACATTTTGAAGTAGAGCAGACTTTTGAACAAGCAGTGGTTATGGCAGACTTTTAAGGATTTTAATGAAAACTTCATTTTTAGCTATTTTTAAGGATGGATTTTTGATTTTCTGAAAACATTTTAATGCTTTTATTCATAGAAAAACAAGATTTTGCTTGTTATTCCATGTTTAGCATGCCAATCCTAGAGACCAAGCTTTCAAAAGTGGTTGTATCTAATGCTTTTGTGAGCACATCTGCCAGCTAGTCTTTAGTTAGAACATGATGCAGAGAAATCAAACCTTTTTCATAGCAATCCCTCACAAAGTGATGTCTGATGTCGATGTGTTTGGTGGTTGAATGGGAAACTGGATTTTTGATGATATTTTCTGCTGCCTGGCTATCCAACATGAGTGGTGTCTTTAAGGCAGTGATACCAAAATCCAGCAACTGATTTTGAAGCCACAGGAGTTGGGCTGTACAGCTTGCAGCAGCAATGTATTCAGCTTCAGCAGTGGATGTTGAAACAGCTGCTTGCTTTTTGCTTTACCATGAAACTAAGCAATCACCTAGAAACTGGCACCCTCCAGATGTGGACTTCCTTGTTGTGTTACATCCAGCAAAGTCACTGTCTGAAAAGCCAGGCCCTAGGTGCTTGTTTTAGGCCATACAAGGCTTTGTTTAGCCTGTAGACATGATCTGGATAAAATGGATCCTCAAAACCTAGAGGTTGACAGACATATACCTCTTCTTGAATTGTACCATAGAGGAAAGCACTTTTGATATCCATTTGGAACACCTTCATGTTGTGGTTGACAGCAAAGGCTAGGAACAGTCTGATAGCTTCCAATCTTGCTACAGGGGCAAATGTTTCATCATAATCAATCCCCTCTTCCTGTCTGTAACCTTGAACCACAAGCATGGCTTTATTCTTGACAACAATACCCCTTTCATCAGTTTTGTTTTTGAAGACCCACTTTGTGCCAATGGGACTTACATCTTCTGGCAGTGGTACAAGCTCCCATACTTGTTGTCTTTTAAACTGTTGGAGCTCTTCTTGCATAGCTTCTACCCAGCTGTTGTCTTTCAGTGCCTCTTGGTACTTGACTGGTTGATGGAGTGATAGAAAACCAGCAAAAAGATAAATGTTTTGGGTTTGGCTTCTTGTGAGCACCCCTTCATTGATGTTGCCAATGATTTGATCAGGTGGATGAGATCTCAAGAAGATTAAATCTCCTTGGTATGGTATGATGGCATTTGTTGGTGAAGGCTGCAAATGTGTATCATTTGAGCTAACCACTGCTGGTGACTTTGATGATCCAGCAGTGGCTTCAAAAGGTGGTGGAATGGGAGGTAATGGTGAGGACACATGCTGACTTTCATCCACCGTTTGGGGACTTTTGTCAGCAGTGTTTGATGATGTGGAAACAATGGTTGATGGGCTACTTTGGTCAACAACTGTTGAGGTAGCAGTGGTTGAGTTTTGACAACTGTTTTGTACAACTAATGCTTTGTGGCAGACTTTTGCTGAGGAATGATTATCTCATACCCATAGTCTGGTGATGAATACTCTGATGGACCTGCACTGTTAGTCTTGACAGCAGTATTTTCAAAAGTGAATTTATCAAGATCAAACAAATCTGCAGGATTTACTGGGATTTTCATTGATGAAAGTTCATTGAACTTTACATTCCAGGTCTCCTCCACTGCCTTGGTCCGTGTATTAAACACTTTGTAGGCCTTGGCAGTGGTTGAGTATCCCAGATGATAACCACAATCAATTTTGGCTGCAAATTTTGAGATGGAATCTTTTAAGTTCAAAATAAAGCATGGGCAGCCAAAGACTTTAAAATATGAGATCAGTGGTTTGATTTTATACAGAATTTCATAAGCAGTCTTTTTGTGCCTGGGGTTTATTAAAACTCTGTTTTGGACAGAGCAAGCAGTGTTTACTGCCTCTGCCCAAAAAGTTAATGGCAAACCTGAATCTGCAAGCATGGTTCTAGCAGCCTCAATCAAAGTTTTGTTCTTTCTTTCAACTACCCCATTTTGCTCTGGTGTTCTAGGGATGTTGTACTGCCTTACAATCCCTTTTTTCACACAGAAGGCATCCAACTCCTTATTTTTGAATTCTGTGCCATTGTCACTCCTGAAGACTTTTACTGGAAGGTCAAATTGCTTTTCAACCTGTGTCACAAAGTCTTGCAAAATGCCTGCAGTCTCATCTTTTGAGTGTAAAAAGAAAGTCCATGTAAACCTAGAGAAGTCATCAATAATAACCAAACAGATGTTTGACAGATGTTCGGTTCAGCTGTTTTGTGACAGCTGTTTGAACTGGCACAAACAGTGGTTGGTTCTTGGTGAATTTGACAGATGATGTTGATGGACTCAAGGATGTTTTAGCAGTGTATTCATTCTTTTTCACATCAAACTTTTTGAGATACACACATGCTTGAGTTTTGTGGTTTGTTTTACCACAGATGGTGCAGCTTTCAGCAGGAACAATGACACTTGTTTTGTTTAGATCATATGCTTTTAGATGAAAACAGTCTTTTGTTAGATGATTTCTCTTTTCACAAAATTCACAAAACAAGTTATTGATCTTTTCTCTCTTCTTTCTCTTTTCAGACTCTTTTGCAACAAAGTTTTTAACCTCTGTTGGGATGTCCTTAAGAGGAATGACTTTTGCTTTTGGAGCTTTGACACCATCAGTGGTTGTAAAGTCCATGGGCTTGAAATTTTCAAGAATGTCACACTCATCAGACCATGTGGGTTTAAACTGATATTTTTCAAACTCCTCAAAAGTAGAGGATCCCACTGGTCTGTCAAGTGTGATTTTGTTACCAAGTTTATTAGTGATTTTCACTTCTTGGCCATTCTTGTTTGTGGGGATGAACTCAGTGGTTACATCAGTGGTTTGAACAAATTTTTCAATAGCAGTGTTTTCATCATCATGTTTTCTATAACCAACACCAAATTTCACATTGGTTTTAATCTGTTTTTCAAGCATTAACTCATATCCTTTGCAGGATTCCACCCATTTCTCACATGTGATTTGGGTGGACTCTAACTCCTTTTTGCAAACTTGGTATTTTTCTACCATAGTTTGGAGTTGAGTTTTGGTTATGCTTTGCTCTTCTTTGAGACTGCTGACCTCTTTATCCTTTTCAGCCAATTTGTTTCTAAGTTCTTTTATGACCTTTCAAATTTGACTTCATCAGACAAGACTTTATCCCTAAGGTTTTCATTTACCTCTTTGATGTTAGCAAATGCAATAATGCATTGGTCTGAACACAGTTTTTCAAGAACTTGAGGTGATACCTTGGCAGCAGCCATCATGGCACAATCGCATTGATGATTTTCTTCATCATCAGCTCTTACTTCCTTCTCACCTGCTCTCTTCTCTTCCTCTTCTTCTTTGTGCTCTTTGGACCAGGGATCTGTCAGTGGTTCAATCAGGGTTTCTGAATTTTCTCCCAGCAGCAGTTCACCAGCAACTGCATTAACAACTGCTTCAGTCACCTCATCCACTGTTTCATTACTTAGTTGTTCACCTTCAGTTTCTCCCCCCTCTGGTATTGACTCTAATGCCATCAAACAAAATTCATCATTAGAAGGTTCATTAAAAGCATAGAGTGCAAAATTTTCATCACCAAGCTCATCAGGCATGCTGCTCCAGTCAACAAAGCCTTGAGTGAAGAAGCTTTGCTAATCTGGTTGTGCCACTGCTGGAGCAGCTGTTTGAGGTGCAACAGATTGCACTTGTGCCTGAGGGACAGGGGTTTGAACATACTGAATTTGTGGAACAGTGGTTTGGACATAATGCACAGGCACAGGGGTTGCAGCATAGTGAGCAGTGTTAACATGAGCTGCAGGGGTATATTGGGTATAGTGAACAGTGCTTTGATTTTGTGGTCTAGGGTTTGAACTAGGATGAGTGATTATAGGACCAGTAGTTTGACTCCTGCATTCCCTAGCAAAATGACCTAGCCTATTGCACTTGTAACACTTGATTTTTGATTTATCCAACCCAACCCTTAAATTCCCATGTAACCCTAGGAATTTTCTCCCTGTTCTTTTGTAGAATTTGCTTGTTCTTACACTAAGCAAAGCCAATTGATGCAAGATGTCTATATCTTCTAAGTCAGTGGGATCAAAGTGTTGCAAATCATTGAGTTCAAAGCACAAATTATCTGACATCTGGTTCTCACAATTTGCAGTAAAAGCATAATTTGCAGAGTGAGGATCAGGGTTGTTAAAATTTCCACCAGCAGTTATATCAATAAAGTGATCATAACCCTGATCCTTACCACTGCTGCCAGATTCTTCCTGACCAAAAAGAGCTATGCTACCAAATGAATAATCATCAGTAACTTTGCCAGACTCTTGCAACTTCTTTTTCTGGTTCAACTCCCTTTCATAGGTCAGGAGTCTACCATGAAGTAGGGTCAAGGTCAGATCTTTGAACTCAGCAGAGTTTCTAGTAATAAAAGCTATGGTGTCCCATTTTTCTGGTAGTGATCTAAGGAACCTGCTATTTTGAGTTGTATTTGGAAAAGTTACTTTAACAAGCCTTAGTTCACTAATGAGACAACTGAATCGCTCAAACTGCTGAGTCAATGATTCACCCTTGATGTGACAAAATGTTTCAAACTGCTGATTCAGAATTTCCCTATTGTTTTCAATGACTTCTTCTGTCCCCCCAAACTGTTCCTTCAACGCATCCCATAACTCTTTAGCACTGTTACAATGTAACAGCCCAGCATAGATCTCATTTGGTAATGCAGATGCTATGATGCTAAATGCTTTGGCATCGAGTTCGAACTTTTGAAAATCAGTTTCAATATAGTTTTCAGATGGTTTAGGAACGAACTTCTTTGCATCCTCAGCACTTGGCACCATAGGAACATGGGGACCAAAAACAACAGACCTCCAACATCCAGTGTTCTGTGGAGCAAGGATGTGACCCATCCTTCTCTCCCAGATGTTGTATTCATTACGTTTAAGCATGGGTGGTTTAAAAAGCGAGCCAATGTTATTCTTATCATCTTGTGATTGTGACGTCATCCTGGTTGTTTTACAGGCACTGATTAATCAACTTTAAAGGTGATTAAACCTTACTCTGTTTTTCAACAAACTGAACAAACTATCGATATCAACGATTATGAGCTAAACTATTTATGTCAATATGATTGTTAAATCAAATTTGACTGTCCAAGCTCTGATACCAATTGTTGGATCTGAGTTTGGTTTTGATTGTGTTTTCACGTTTGAATTAAGATGAAGATGGATGAGTTGTGCAGCGGAATTAAGATGGAAACAAACTTTACACACAATCAAACAAGAGAATTGCTTTGATCAAACATTTTTCACAAAGAACCGAAGGATTGAATTTATTTCAATTATGATTACAATGCAATGCTGAATATAAACTCCCCCTCAGCCAGAGCTCAGTGTTTGTTCGTGCAGGAAGAGAATTTTTCAAAGAGCTAATAGAACAGTACAGAGCACTGTTCTATTTATCGGCACTAGCAAACCACTGAGCATCTAAGCTGACATCACCATGAAAGTGACATCTAACCTCCTAACAAACTCTAACCTCTGATCAATACAAGCACTGGTATGCTAACTACTGCTATTACATTTTATTACATAAAAGACATCTAAATAACTGCTGCATCCTTCCACTGCTGTGAACCCAGCAGTACTTGTCCGGATCAGCAGTGCTTGACTCAAGGCAGTAGATTGAACAGCAGAGCTTTAGTCTTTCATCAGGCCTTTACTTGTTCAGCAGTGTGTAGGTCAGCAGTTTGCACGATCAGTAGATATGAGGTCAGTAGATGTTGAAACCACTTTCAAGGGGAGAGACTTGTATGTAACATCTGCTTATTCTGGATCCACTGCTCTGATCCAGTTTTGGATTTAATTATCTGTTCCTTTGGTAGGGTTCAATCCCAACAGTTAGTAAGGTAGACATTCCATACTCTATTGAACTGGCTAATGGAAAGTTAGTAGAAACGAACGAAGTCATCAGAGGATGCGTAATAGAGCTGGGTAAGCATGAATTCACACTAGATCTACTACCAGTCGAGTTGGGAAGCTTTGACGTGGTAGTAAGAATGGATTGGTTGTCAAGCAACAGAGCCAAAATTGTATATCACGAGAAGACCGTTCGTATCCCAATGGCGAATGGAGAAACGATAGTGGTACACGGAGAGAAGCGTGATACGCCCCTACGGATCATTGGTTGTTTGAAAGCTAGAAAGTGTTTGAAGAAGGGATGTGCTGCATTCTTGGCACACATCGTAGATAAGGAAGCCGTTGAGCCGAAGCTTGAAGACATTCCAGTCGTTAAGGAGTATCCTGAAGTCTTTCCAGAAGACTTGCCAGGATTGCCGCCACAAAGACAAGTCGAGTTTCATATTAACTTAGTTCTAGGCACCGCGCCTGTAGCTAAGGCACCCTATCGACTTTCGCCTTCGGAAATGCAGGAGTTGTCGACGCAACTTCAAGAGTTGTTAGACAAGGGATTTATCCGACCAAGCTTCTCGCCTTGGGAAGCTCCAGTTTTGTTTGTCAAGAAGAAAGATGGTAGTTTTCGCATGTGTATCGACTACCGGGAGCTGAACAAGTTGACAATCAAGAACAGATATCCTTTGCCAAGGATCCATGACATGTTCGATCAGTTACAAGGTTCAAGTTTTTATTCAACGATCGACCTTCGATCAGGATATCATCAGTTAAGGATACAAGAAGAAAGTATCCCAAAGACGGAATTTCTCAAAAATCGCTCAACCTCTGACTGCTCTCACACAAAAGGATAAGAAGTTTGATTGGGGAGACAAACAAGAAGAAGCATTTCAGTTGTTGAAGAATAAACTTTGTGACGCACCGATTTTATCTCTACCCGAAGGCACAGACGACTTCGTGGTATATTGAGACGCCTCGCGTCAAGGTTTAGGATGCGTGCTGATGCAGCGACAAAAAGTTATAGCCTATGCTTCACGCCAGTTAAAGGTCCACGAGAAAAACTATACCATGCATGATTTGGAATTAGGCACGGTGGTATTTGCATTGAAGATTTGGCGACATTATTTGTACGGCACGCGGTGTACAATCTTCACTGATCACAAGAGTCTGCAACATATCATCGATCAAAAAGAGCTTAACATGAGACAAAGACGCTGGGTTGAATTGTTGAACGACTACGATTGTGAGATTAAGTATCACCCAGGGAAGGCGAATGTAGTCGCCGATGCCCTAAGTCGGAAAGAAAGGATTAAGCCCATAAGGGTTAGGGCTTTGGAAATGATTGTTCAGACAGACCTCACATTGCACATTCGTGCTGCGCAAAGGGAAGCTCTTAAAAGGGAAAACCTCGAGAACGAGTATCTCCGGGGAATGGAGAAGCAATTAGTACCAAAGGAGGATGGAACATTGCGTTTCTTGGGAAGAATTTGGGTTCCCCTCTTTGGTGGTTTGAGAGAAGTTATTTTTGATGAAGCGCACAAGTCACGGTACTCGATCCATCCAGAGAAGTTATTTTTGATGAAGCGCACAAGACCTCAAAGATTTCTATTGGTGGCCAAGAATGAAAGGCGATGTAGCTGTATATGTTGGCAAATGTTTGACTTGCGCCAAGGTAAAGGCCGAGTACCAGAAGCCTTCTGGTCTCTTGCAACAACCCAAAATACCCCAGTGGAAATGGGAACAGATTTCCATGGATTTTATAACAAAATTGCCAAGGACGCCCAAGGGCCATGATACGATTTGGGTAATAGTAGACCGTCTAACGAAGTCTGCGCACTTTTTGTCGATCAGAGAAAAAGATAACACGAGCAAACTTGCTGAGATATATCTGAGAGAGATTGTTGCACGACATGGAGTGCCTCTCTCAATTATCTCCGATAGAGACGGAAGATTCGTATCAAGGATTTGGCAATCCTTTCAAGAAGCTTTTGGCTCTCAGTTGAATCTAAGTATTGCTTTTCATCCGCAAACAGACGGACAGAGCGAGCGAACAATTCAAACACTGGAAGACATGTTGCGAGCTTGCGTAATGGATTTAGGTGGAAGTTGGGACACTCACCAACCATTGGTTGAATTTTCATACAATAACAGTTACCATGCAAGTATTCAAGCCGCACCGTTCGAAGCTCTCTATGGGCGTAATTGTCGATCACCAATTTGTTGGGCTGACGCGGGTGATAGACAACTAGTTGGTCCGGAATTGGTCCAGGAAACGACAGACAAGATTGCACAGATCTGAGAGCGCATTAAAGCGGCTCGTGATCGACAAAAGTGTTATGCGGACCGCAGAAGAAAACCTCTGGAATTTGAGGTGGGAGATATGGTATTATTGAAAGTTTCACCCTGGAAGGGTGTGGCACGCTTTGGGAAGCGTGGGAAGTTGAACCCCAGATACATTGGTCCATTCAGAATTCTGGAACGGATTGGTCTCGTAGCATACAAGTTGGATTTACCTGCTGAGCGAAATGGCGTTCACGATACATTTCATGTATCCAATTTGAAAAAGAGTCCAACACAAGAAACCGTGATCATTCCTACCGACGAGATCCATGTTGACGACACACTCCACTTTATTGAAGAACCAGTTGAGGTTACAGATTGGAAGGTTAACAAAACACGCAGGAGTAGTGTCAAGCTCGTCAAGGTTCGATGGAATGCACGACATGGCCCAGAATTCACGTGGGAACGAGAGGATCGTATGAAAGAAAAATACCCACATTTGTTCCCCAAGACCCCTGCAACTAGAAGCGGAACCTAAAATTTCGGGACGAAATTTTCTTAACGGGGGGAGAATGTGACAACCCTCACAATTACAAGTATCCGTACGATTAATTAAATTTAATTATGTGCTTAATGACTGTGCTTGATTACAACTGACAATTTAAACTGCTTTATGATTTTTGTATCATACATACATATGCATCATATTTCGTACAGTCACTCCATTTATTACACAAAACTTTAGTGACATACTTGATGCACAAAGCACAGTTAGCACACTGAACGGATAATTCAGAAACATGCTGACAATGCCAGCACATAGACAGACAATGTTATTGAGGCCAGTATGAGCCAGGGACAGGGTACTACACTAGTATGGAGTGTAGGGAAGTGAGGACCATAAAACTGCGTCACTAGGTGATAGTTATAGTGTCAGGAAGTACCTAAAACACACTTTAAGTGCACAATTCTGCATTTATTAATATAATTCAGCACTGCAACATACTAGTAAATGCAAAAATATGGCATAATGGTCATGTATGCTTTCCTAAGTGCCGGGAATTAAAAGTGTTACAAAATATATATAAAAGACACTTTACGGAATAATTAAACACTTTAACGGAACGGTACCCGACCGAACAACCGAACATTACCCGGAACACTAATTTTTTTGTCAAATACATTGTTTTATTATTTTTGACTAGTCATGATCTCTGTTTATCATAACACCCACTAAAAATCAAGTAACTAATATATGTAAGTGCATACTTGAGATTTAACTAATTTTTACCAACCTAGTTACAAAAACTTACAACCAACCCCCCCCCCCAACCGATTTCGGTCCCAAGTGGACCCACAAATATTCCCACCATACTTCATTCTTATATTATATTTGATGGTTACTTGTGATAGTTAACAAAATATGTAGTAGAGATTATAAGTATGGCTATCAAGATCACTCATCATTCCTTCATATCCTTCACAAGATTACACCCTCTTTCCTCACTCTCTCTCCCTCTTCTCGGTCACACATAACCGCCCCCATCACCACCACAAGTCCACCATCTTCATCAAATTTTCAAGTTCCATTCAAGTTTATAAGGTGATTCAAGGAAGTTGCAACTTGTGGAGCTTCAAAGGACTTTGTTTCTTGCTTTTTCATCATCGTTCTTCATCATCTTCTTCACTAGAATCATCCCTAGCCTTTGTGCTAGTAGTAAGTCCTTGTTCATCTTGTCTTGGTAGTTAAAAGTTGTAGTATGATGGTTATGTTCAAAACACTAAAAGAACAAGAACTAAAAACATAAGCATGAAGTTTTACATAATGTTTACATAAGGATGAAACATGAGGATGAAATCTTGTTGGATTATGGTTGGTTAAAACATTCATGATATTTGATCGTTGATTTCTTGATAAACCCGTTGTTAGGACATTTGTTAACACGATTTAGTAACGTTTAAACTATAAAGAAACATGCTGATTTACATTTTCAGCCAACTTCAACTGGCTATAAACAGATCATAATAAATCGAAAACCTGATTTTCTGAAGCCTAAATTATGTATTTTCGAAAAACAGATCAAATGGCACTGGAATCGTAATTTTTCGAGGTCGTTTACTATTTTTAAAGGTCTGTTTTTGGACAGCAGCTCAAGCTGCGTTTTTACTGCAGAAAATGTGTGTTATATTCTTCATCATAACTTGAAACCTGAGTAGAATCAGCCCATGAAATTTATACTGTAGATGATCACTGATGTCATTGTGATCCTCCAACTGGAATTTCGTAAATCGGACTTACGATGAATTTTAAACAAATTATTCCGTAGACTGCAGTCAGAAAGTAACAAATCTGATTCCAGTCCGGTAAATGATTTTCTATAAAATATTGATAATGAACTGGACCCCGATATTTTTACACAATAATATTTGGTTCGTATAAGACATTCTGTAAAAATTTGGGAATTTTTGGAATAAGTTAACTATTTTATTAAAATGTCCGAAAACAGTCCAGTTTTACATATATTAAAACTGAAATGACATAAGTAGTATTTTACATGTCAAAATGTTGGGTTGGTTATTTGAGAACGATCTAACATGATATATGTTAAAGAAAATGATATGCTATTTAGCATGGACACCTCCATTTACAAAGGAGACTATGGCGAAATTTTCTGAAAATCCTAACACTTAGTAAATATTATCTAGACAAGTGTTTACTAGTACGTTTTAGACTATGTTTTCCAACATAAAACTCGCCATAATTTTTGTAACAGAATACCATTACTAGTATATTTTGGATGGATAATATTTTGGATAACGAGAAATATGAATCATCACAAAATACATGTATAAAATACCCCCATCCTTGGGAAGGAAATACGCGCATAAAATACTTGAGAAGTATGAATAACAAAATAGTTGTCTAACTATTATTTCAAGACCTAAAAATACAATGTAAGTTAAAATAATTATTATTTTAACAATAAGTTATCACTTGGAATAATACCAAAGTAACGTAACTCAAACCGTAACTACAAAGGCAAGGCACGGCCCGATCGTCTAATAGACATTAGTACGTTGTAGGTCGCCGGGTAGCTGATCAAGTTTGAGTTGACGTTACGATACAGGAGACGCAATACTGTGAGTTCATGTCCCCCCTTTTCTCTTAAATGTTTTCAGTTTTATAACTTCGGGGGTGAAATACATGTTACAACTATTACAAATGTTTTATACATTGTATGGTTAGCTTAAGGGGGGTTACTACTTAGATCATGTGAGTGGTGGGTACAACACTTAAAGCCATTAATCCTCGTCGTAGGACCAAGGGACATGAGTGATAGATCTATTTGGGTGTAGCGAGCCCACACCCATGAGGTCAGGGTGACCCATAGTGGTGACTGTGTCTTACAGCCGAGGCCCGGTACAAATTTGCTAGGTTTGAGTTTTCCTGCATCACTTCACACATACCAGTGGCCTTGCAACCCATTGGTGATCTCTTTTTCCTTAATTGCTACATACCAGGTACATTTATACATACGGACATACTGTAACGGTTTATACACACAGACATACACATGAACTCGGTCAACTTTTGTTGATTTTTCAAACTACATGTATTTCAGGGAATTGATCGGATCTGGTGGGTGATGCACGTTAAGCTACGTATTAAATAAAAGATGTCATCCAGGGGTGTAGGGTTTGGGAGGTGTAACCCTTGCCTGGACGGGTCACATGTCTCCAAACCTCGTTTTATTTAAGGTCTTTTGTTGAGTCCATTATGAACTCATTTTTAAGTAAGTCATGGTTGTAACTTAATTTGGGTAGTTGTTTCAAGACAATTATGTTTTGGCATTTTCTAATTTATATTAATGGATGAACATCTTGTGTTTTTATCATATAGCATTGTTATGATTGTTGCTATGGTATTAAGAAGTCACACCAAATAAACCCACGCTTCCGCAAAAGCCAGGGTGTGACATTTTACACCAGATCTGATGAAATTTTACATGTTTCCGGTCTGATGAACATTGCAATTTTACACTGATTTTCAGACTTTTCTCCAATTTTTATACAAAATATGGGTGAAATCGGACTCAAACAGACTTCCGACTCGTCCCTTAGTCGGAAGCCGGCTTGAAGACTGAATTCCACCGGAAAACGAGCCGATTAACAAGTCCAAACATGAGACACCATCAGAGACAGCTTGTCGGTTCGAAAAGGGGTTGTTCCCAGCCGGCCGAACAAGCTGGGTTTGGTACGTTTCCATTGTTTGACACGTCGTTGCGTCGCCTCCGTTAACTCGAAACTTAGAAAATTTCACGAAACTCCACCCACTGATCGGCTGTCCGAATGGCCATCCAATCGGATGACCATTCATCCAGATGATCTGATTATGATAACATTCGTTGTTTGTTTGTTTTACAGGACACTATGATCAAAACATTGAAAACTTTAACATATCACAAACACCCACTGTTCGAATGGCCATCCCTTCGAATGGTCATCCGTCCGGATGACCATCCGTTCGGATGACCATCCGCTCAGGTCTTCTGTCAGACACTTTTACTCGATTTTCACATGATTCGACACTCTGTTCCCAACCGGGTCAGCTCTTAGAGGACTTATCCTTTGTTCCCCGCACGCAGGCTGATCCCGCGCTCCCTTCGATCCAATCTAACAGTATTTGGTTCTAAGCAACCACTGTGAGTATACTCAATCCCTTTTTGTTTTAAACACTTTTGGGATGCAACATCAACATGTATTCTATATCAAGACACCTGACATTTTGAAACTTATTTGAAACATACTCTATCCATTTAAACATGATACTTGTGATACTTGAGACTTTTATGCTATGTGAACGTTTAATCCATGTGTGTATTTCCGCCTTAACAATGGTAGCGCTATAGGGGTAACGCACCTCCCCATTAGTCTTTGGGGTATTGTTAGGATGAGACATATAACCTCCCGTTAGTCTTTGGGAAAGGCACTTAACGCGTTGGAAACTTGGGCTATCACTTGGACTACGTTAACTAGCATGGTGAAACTTATTATATGTTTTCATGTTGGATATGAGTTTTTAAACTATTATGCTACTTATTCAAACTTGTATACTTGCCCAAATTATTGTTGATTATATTTTAATACATGTTGCAAGTTGATAGTAGTTGGAAATCAAGAAAACAAGCTAGGATGATGCTTAGAAACTCATCTCAAACAATTAGACAATTATGAACAATATTTGAACGCTTTGTTATTTGATACTTTTGCTGGTTGTGGAAATGTGGTTGACAATTTAGCTTTATCTACGAAATTTTGATTAATACATATCGAAACAAATAGTGTTGTGGAATCTATTGAGCAATCAGAACGCTTAGTGTCGCGCCCTGATGCTTCCGCCATCGGTTAGGGTGTGACATATTGGTATCAGAGCCATACCTATAGGGAATTAGGAAAAGTAGGAATGCTTTGCCCTAGTCTATAGTTCTAGGAAACTTTGACTCTTATTTGTTGTTTAAAACTTACGCATTCTACCGCATATGCTTCCTAGCAACATTTTCATGTTAAACTTATATGCCTTTCCTAAGGCTAACACAATACACACTTGGATGCTTTGAAAACGCTCTCGAAATGAATCATCAAAACAGGGATGATTCATCAAAACAGGGATGATTCCCGCATTTGATGACGACTTTCGCTCAACAGTGTTAGTATTTTTGCACGAGATTTACCCTCAAGTCGGGAGTGACATCCAAGCCTTGAAGGGAAATTTCCATATTCATAATCTAGTAGGTCTTATCCTTTGATAAGTACCGACACTATTAGGGTACGATTGTACCAAGTTAGAGGTGAAACTCGCATCTTGATAACCAGTCCCACTCTTTGATTTTCAGTCTCGCCAAAGTCCCGAAATTTCCAATCGATTTAGGACGTGTAGTGACTGAAAGGACAAATATCGTAGGCCTAACATCAATTAACGTATTTGTCTAAGTAAGCCAAAGCACGTTGCCTTAACTCAAAAAGGAGCTCGATTTACTTTGGTAAGTCACAGTTTCTCTACCCGAAACAATCCTATGTTTTATGAGCCTATCTTTTCTGTTATCTCGATTTACATGTGGTTTTATACTTGATGCCTTGATTCATTTCAAAACTTTTACACGAATTGCACTACCTCCGCAATCTAAAACAGTAATAATAATCATCGGGAACAAACTAAATTTACGATGCTTTATTCATTCGTAATATACTATGTGGAAATCGTGACTAAACTATGTGAAACATGTTGAACGTGTTATGCTATGTGAAACAACTTGATTAAGACATGTTGAACGTTTTGTGTGAAGACTTGATATGTTTATGCAATCATATGAAACTTATTGTTACGTATTCGTGAAATTATGTTATTTAAACAAAACATTGTGATCGAGTTTCATCAGATACTTGTTATGACTCTTTAGATGTCATCAAGCCGTCTCTCCAACACACGAAAGAGGTCAAAGGCCAACACTCAGAAAAAGATAATGTCTTTTATGGCCGACCAAATTGCACGCATTGTTCCCAAGATTTTCACTGAAATCCAGGGATCAAACACTCCTCCCTCCTCTGTTAACTCTAAAGCAGACAAACATAAGCCGGTGAGCTTCAACTACAAACACTTTATCTCTTGCAACCCTAAGCCTTTCACGGGCAGTGATGGGGTGACTGCAATGCTGGAGTGGTTCAACAGCATCGAGGTTACTTTCATCAACAGTGAATGCCCTGAGCATCTAAAGACTAGGAGTGTAACTGGCGTGTTTCAAGGAAGAACTCTAGAATGGTGGACCAATGAGAGAAACATCCGCTCGAATGATGAAGCTTATGCTTTACCATGGGGCGAGGTTAGGGAACTGATGATGCTCGAATTCTACCCTCCGCATGAGCAGCAATAACTTGAGGATGAATTATGGCATCTGAAACAAGTTGGAGATGACAATCTGGCTTATACTACCCATTTTAAGCAACTCAGCATCATTGTGCCTCACTTGGGGTCTACTCCTAAGCGCATGATCACCAAGTACATCCATGGGTTACCTCCTGCAATGCGTGACGCCATTGAAGCAGATCAACTCGACTCAATTGAAGAAGTTTACCGTCTTGCAGCAAGTTTGAACAACAACCATGTTCGTGATAAACAATCTGGAAACTCTGCTCCCTCGAAACCTGCTAACCAGATTACCCAGCAGCCAAGTGGCAGCAAGAACAAGAAACGAAAGTCTCAAAACTCTGGCTGCAATGCAATTGTCCCTACTGCAAACCCAAACCCTGCTAGCAATGCTATTGTGCCTGCTGCCACTCTGAACCCTCCTGCTCCAGAAAACACCAAGAAGTCGTACACGGGGATTCATCCCAAGTGTGCCACATGCAACTATCATCACCCTGTCGGCGCATCCTGTCGCCTGTGTACCAACTGCAACCGTTATGGTCACACTGCCCCTTACTGTCTTCAAGCTAATCAAATTCAGCAAGCAGCACCAGCTCTACCAGCTCCTTAGAACCCCAAACCAGCAAACAATGTGCTAGCATGCTACAAGTGTGGGGATACCACTCATTTCCATCCCCAATGTCCAGCTGAATCAGGAGCAATAGCAAGCCGCTCGAGGACGGGCATTCAACATCAATGCGAATCAAGCACGTAACGACAATGATGTCGTTAATGGTACGTTTCTCGTTAATAACCTTTACGCTTCGATACTATTTGATACTGGTGCCGGCAGAAGCTTTGTGTCCGTAGAATTTGAATCTTTGTTAAATTGTGCACACTCTAAACTACCAAAGTCGTTCTCTGTTGAGATTGCTGATGGTAAGTCTATTCTAGTCGATTCTATCCTCCGTGATTGTTCTCTGACTCTTAACGATCATGTTTTTACTATTGATCTCATACCCATGCAAATGGGTAGCTTCGATATCATAATCAGCATGGATTGGTTACGTAAGAACCACGCTGAGATCGTTTGCCATGAGAAGTACGTTCGTTTACCTCTTCCGTCCGGTGATACTTTGCACGTCTATGGAGACCGACCTTCTAGAGGACTGAAGCTGATGTCATGCACTCAGGCCAACAGATGCTTACGAAAACAGTACTTTGCCTTCTTAACCCATATAGTGGAACAAAAGGGCAAGTAAAAGAGCGTAAGTGATGTTCCAGTAGTGTGTGATTTCCCTGATGTCTTTCCTGAAGATCTTCCTGGTCTTCCTCCCCCTCGATCTGTCGATTTTCGTATTGATCTCCTACTATGTTTGACTCATGTCGCCAAAGCTCCATACCGACTTGCACCCTCTGAGATGCAAGAATTATCTAGGCAACTGCAAGAACTACTCGATAAAGGTTTTATACGTCTAAGTACCTCACCTTGGGGTGCTCCTGTGCTTTTCGTCAAGAAGAAAGATGGTTCATTTCGCATGTGCATCGACTACCGTGAACTCAACAAACTCACTGTCAAGAATCGTTATCCTCTCCCTCGTATCGATGATCTACTTGACCAACTACAAGGCGCGAGTTATTTCTCTAAAATCGATCTTCGATCCGTTTACCATCAGCTCTGTGTTCTCGAAGAAGACATCCCCAAAACCGCATTTTGCACTCGTTATGGGCACTACGAGTTCGTGGTTATGCCTTTTGGTTTGACCAACGCACCCGCCGTGTTCATGGATCTTATGAATCATGTTTGTAAACCTTACTTGGATCATTTTGTGATAGTCTTTATTGATGATATTCTTATTTATTCGAAGAACCCAGCTGATCATGTATAACATTTACGCCTTATGTTAGAACTTTTACGTGGTGAACGTTTATACGCAAAGTTTTCTAAGTGTGAGTTCTGGATTAATGAAGTACAATCTCTCGGGTACGTCGTTAGTAAACAAGGAATTCATGTTGACCCTTCCAAAATCGAAGTAGTGAAGAACTGGAGTACACCTAAATCTGCATCCGAGATTCATTCCTTCTTGTGATTGGCAGGTTATTACCGTCGATTCATCTCAGACTTTTCAAATATCACCGTCCCTCTTACATCATTAACTCAGAAAGAGAAACCTTTTGCTTGGGGTCCCGAGCAAGAGGAATCTTTTCAAAATCTTAAGAATCTGCTCTGTAACGCTCCTGTACTCGTCCTCCCTGATGGGAATGACGATTTCGTGGTGTATTGCGATGCCTCAAACCGTGGCCTGGGCTGTGTGCTCATGCAGCGGGACAAGGTCATCTCTTATGCCTCCCGACAACTCAAAATACATGAGAAACACTATACTACCCACGATTTAGAGCTTGGCGCAGTTGTTTTTGCGTTAAAGATTTGGCGACACTACCTATATGGAACTAAGTGTGTGGTTTTCACTGACCATAAGAGCCCGCAGCACATCTTTAACCAAAAGGAACCGAATATGCGTCAGTGACGATGGGCAGAGTTGCTTAACGACTAGGACTACTAGATTCGCTACCATCCTAGCAAGGCGAATGTTGTGGCCGATGCTCATAGTCGCAAGACTCATGTTAGCAGCATCCGCTGTTCTCATATCACTAGTGAGCTTCATGCTTGTATCCGAGAAGCTCAATACTCGTTAGCCAACGAAGGTAATCTAATCGTTGAAATACGAGGTGCTTCGATCGATCAACTTGAAACAAAGTCTGATGGACTTCAATACTATCGCAATCGTATTTGGGTGCCAGATCACGACAATCTTCATGAACTCATTATGAATGAGGCTCACAAATCCCGATACTCTATTCATCCTGGTGCTGATAAAATGTACCATGATCTGCGTGCGACTTATTGGTGGCCTGGTATGAAGAAAGAAATCGCCGCATACGTCTCGAAGTGTCTTACTTGCTCAAAGGTTAAAGCCGAACGTCAACGTCCTTCAGGTCTTCTCGAACAACCCGAAATCCCTGTTTGGAAATGGGATAGCATCGCTATGGACTTTGTAACTAAACTCCCTCGAACGCCTGCCGGTCATGATAGTATATGGGTTATCATTGATCGTTTGACCAAATCAACCCACTTTCTCCCTATTCGTGAAGATTTCAAAGTGGAGAAACTTGCTAAAATTTACACCGATGAAATCATATGTCGTCATGGTATACCCATTGACATTATCTCTTACCGCGATGGTCATTTCACTTCACATCTTAGGCAAACTTTTCAATCCGCTATGGGTTCTCACTTGAATCTTAGTACAGCTTTTCATCCCCAAATGGATGGACGGACTGAACGTACTATTCAAACCCTAAAGGATATGCTTCGTTCTTTTGTCATCGACTTTGTTGGTAATTGGGATGTACATTTATCATTGATTGAATTCTCGTACAACAACAGCTATCATTCCAGTATTCAGATGGCTCCTTTCGAAGCTTTATACGGTCGCAAGTGCCGATCTCCTATCAGTTGGCATGAGATTGGTGACAAGAAACTTACTGACCCTGAGATCATTCAAGAGATGACGGTTAAGATTCTTCAAATCCGCGATAACTTGATCAAGGCTAGGAGCAGACAAAAGAGATATGCTGAAAAAAGACGTAAGCCTCTGGAATTCAATGTTGGAGATCTCGTTCTACTCAAAGTATCTCCTTGGAAAGGAGTGATACGTTTTGGTAAGAAGGGAAAGCTTGCCCCTCGCTATGTGGGTCCTTTCAAGATTCTTGAAAGGATTGGCAAGGTGGCTTACCGACTCGATTTGCCTCGAGAGCTTAGGAATATACATTCGACGTTCCACGTTTCCAATCTCAGGAAGTGCTTAGCAGATAAGGAACTTCATGTTCCTATCGAAGAGTTGCAAGTGAACAAAACTCTTCATTTTGTGGAAAAACCGGTCGAAATCATGGACCGAGGTACCATGCGGCTAAGGCGTAACAAAATTTCCATAGTTAAGGTGAGATGGGAAGGAAAGCGTGGCGCCGAATTTACTTGGGAGCTTGAGAGTGAAATGAGAACCAAGTATCCACAGCTCTTCAAGCAGTCTTCCTCTTAGATTTCGGGGACGAAATCTCCTAAAGGAGGGGAGACTGTAACGCCCTGTGCTTCGAAACTTATACCTTTTGGCAAGTCTCGTCATAATTCCTGCCTTGTGATGATTACGAGACTATTTAAATCTTACTCGTGTTAAACTATGTGTGTGACAACCCTCACAAACCCAGGTATCCGTACAAATTAATCAATATTTAATTAGTGTTTAATTACTGTGCTTGATTACAATTGTGAATAAACTGCTTACTGATATCTGTTACATACATACTCATGCATCACACTTTATATTATCACTCTATTATTTACACACAAACATTAGTGACAACCATGATGCACAAAGCACAGTTAGCACACTGAGTGGATAACCCAGACAACATGCTGAGAATGCCAGCACCTAGACAGACACCATATTAAGGCCCAGTATGAGCCGGGAATAAAGTACTACACTGGTAGTGAGTGTAGGGAGGTGAGGACCATAAAACTGCGTCACTACGTGATAGTCATAGTGCACGGAAGTGCCTAAAACCTACTTTAAGTGCAGAATTCTGCACTAGTTAACCAAAATTCAGCATTTAACAATGCTAGTAAATTGCAAAAACTTGGTAAAAGAGTCCTAGATATTTTCCAAAGTGTTGGGAATTTAATGTGTCACTAAAAACAATATAAAGGACACTTTAAAGCTTTATTTAGCACTTTAACGGATCAATATCCAACCGAACAACCGGACTTTACCCGTAACATAAAAATATTGCCAAATACATTGTTTTTACTTTTCTGAGCTAGTTAGGGTCCCCGAACACCCTAACACCTTTTATATTAGACAACATACTAATATCCTAACTAAATATCATTAGATCCTAACTAGATGTAACAAGTTCCATCACCACCCAACCCCATACCCCCCCCCCCCCTCACTTCGACGGTCACAAGGGGTGACCCACCCCTTGCCTTTCTTTGATTAATTTAATCACATATGTTGGAAACTAAGAGACATATTGTATAATGGGTAATGAAGGATTATGGTTTATAAATAAGCATGAAGGTTCTTCACTCTCTTTCATCAAAACACACACAACAACAAAGCTCTTCTCTTCCCTCCATCACCACTCACGGCCGCCACCACCTCACCATACTACCACCACCTTCAAGCCATTTCCAATCCATCCATACATAAACAAAGGTGCAAGGAGTCCTACAAATAAGCTTGGTGCACTCGGAAGTTCAAGAACCACTCTCGTTTCCTTTTATCCACCACTTTTTTGCCTTGTTTCTTCCCTAGCCTTGTGCTAGTAGTAAGTGTTCTAAAACATCATCTTGTTCTTGATTTTAGTGGTTAATAGATGGTTGAATGATGAAATGCTAAGAAACACTAATGAACATATTCTAAAGTCTTGAACATAAGTGTTAAAGGGTGGATAAAGAGGAGATATATGGGTAAATCATGTAAATCTTGTGTTGTTATGATTATTTGATGTTGTTTGTTAGTTGAAGTGAGATGGATCATCATCAAGACTTGCTAGATCATGTTTAAGAACATGAACTAGCAAGATGTAAATGATAGAATTATGAAGGATGATGAAACCATCCATTCATGAACTTTGAACTTGAATAAATATATTTTTTCTTGAAGAATAGGGTTATAAACATATGGATCTAAAGATCTACAAGGGGTTTTTCAGAAGAACCAAGTGAAAGATATTAGCCTTGTTAAAACCCGGATCTTGTATGAACTAAAAGCATTTTTAGTGAGTAAACAAGTGTGTGAACACTTGTGTAACAAGAAAATTTAACAAAGAAATATTTTTGTAAATTATGACTAGAAGTTGTTAACCTCCAAATTCTTTAAAAATAAAGTTTTTAAGAAACTAATCTTATTTTTAAAGATAACAAGACCTACTAAGCATGATAGTAACTTACTACATCTTTTTACACACTTTCAAGTTCATGAGTTTATGATTTAGGCTCATTTTTGTCAAGATTAGTGAATAAATATTGTATATTGTTGGTTGGTAAATTGTTTGAATGATGTTTACAAAAGAAAATGATACGCTAGTAAGCGTGGACACCTCTATTTACAAAGGAAACTCTGGCGAAATTTTTCTAAAATTTTTAACACTTAGAAAATATTTTTCTAGTAAGTATCTACAAATATATTTCTAAATTTATTTTCAAATAAACTTCGCCATGATTTTTATTACAAAAATATTAAAGTGCCAGAGGTTGATTTTCGTAAATAAAATTTTGATAAATATATATTTAGAATATATATTTATTACTAAAACTCTTGAATGATTGTTTATTTATTTCGTGAACTAAAAATAATATAACTTGAAAATGTCATGAAATTACGACTCCAAAATAATACCAACGCTCTCACAAATAAATATTTAAGTTACACCGGTATTGTTATTACAACGTGAACTCTAAAACGTAACTTATGTATATTTCGGAAAATACTCTCATATGTATATTTTGATAAAGTATTATTTTGGAATTGTATGAGGTAAAATATAATATTTTTGGGAAAAATATATTTATTTTGGAGTTAGAATATTTTAGACAAGTGATTAAAAATATATTTTTCAAGTGGGACTTAAAATATATTAATCGGAATTATAACGCGTACATGTATAAAAACCCCCATCCTTGGGAAGGAAATATAAAATAAATAAGAAGTGTGAATACGGAATAGTTGCCTAACTATTTCTCCAAAAACGTTAAACCCTAAGCCAAGGCACGGCCATCCGTCTAATAGGCATTAGTACGTGTAGGTCGTCACGCAGCAGGTTGAGTTGGAGACTTACGTTTCGGGATACGCACTTCTGTGAGTTCATGTCCCCCTTTTCTCTTTACTGTTTTCAGTTTTATACTTCGGGGGTGAAATACATGCGACAATTATTACATACTTTTATATACATGGTATGGTTAGCTTAAGGAGGGTTTACTACTTAGATCATGTGAGTGGTTAGGTGTTACTTGGGGCCACTTGGTGTCTACTCCTAAACGCATGATCACCAAGTACATCCATGGGTTACCTCCTGCAATGCGTGACGCCGTTGAAGCAGATCAACTCGACTCAATTGAAGAAGTTTACCGTCTTGCAGCAAGTTTGAACAACAACCATGTTCGTGATAAACAATCTGGAAACTCTGCTCCCTCGAAACCTGCTAACCAAATTACCCAACAGCTAAATGGCAGCAAGAACAAGAAACGAAAGTCTCAAAACTCTGGCTGCAATGCAATTGTCCCTGCTGCAAACCCAAACCCTGCTGGCAATGCTATTGTGCCTGCTGCCACTCTGAACCCTCCTGCTCCAGAAAACACCAAGAAGTCGTACACGGGGATTCATCCCAAGTGTGCCACATGCAACTATCATCACCCTGTCGGCGCAGCCTGTCGCCTGTGTACCAACTGCAACCGTTATGGTCACACTGCCCCTTACTGTCGTCAAGCTAATCAAGTTCAGCAAGCAGCACCAGCTCCTTAGAACCCCAAACCAGCAAACAACGTGCGAGCATGCTACAAGTGTGGGGATACCACTCATTTCCGTCCCCAATGTCCAGCTGAATCAGGAGCAATAGCAAGCCGCTCGAGGACGGGCATTCAACATCAATGCGAATCAAGCACGTAACGACAATGATGTCGTTAATGGTACGTTTCTCGTTAATAACCTTTACGCTTCGATACTATTTGTTACTGGTGCCGGCAGAAGCTTTGTGTCCGTAGAATTTGAATCTTTGTTAAATTGTGCACACTCTAAACTACCAAAGTCGTTCTCTGTTGAGATTGCTGATGGTAAGTCTATTCTAGTCGATTCTATCCTCCGTGATTGTTCTCTGACTCTTAACGATCATGTTTTTACTATTGATCTCATACCCATGCAAATGGGTAGCTTCGATATCATAATCAGCATGGATTGGTTATGTAAGAACCACGCTGAGATCGTTTGCCATGAGAAGTACGTTCGTTTACCTCTTCCGTCCGGTGATACTTTGCACGTCTATGGAGACCGACCTTCTAGAGGACTAAAGCTGATGTCATGCACTCAGGCCAACAGATGCTTACGAAAACAGTACTTTGCCTTCTTAACCCACATAGTGGAACAAAAGGGCAAGGAAAAGAGCGTAAGTGATGTTCCAGTATTGTGTGATTTCCCTGATGTCTTTCCTGAAGATCTTCCTGGTCTTCCTCCCCCTCGATCTGTCGATTTTCGTATTGATCTCCTACTATGTTCAACTCCTGTCGCCAAAGCTCCATACCGACTTGCACCCTCTGAGATGCAAGAATTATCTAGGCAACTGCAAGAACTACTCGATAAAGGTTTTATACGTCTAAGTACCTCACCTTGGGGTGCTCCTGTGCTTTTCGTCAAGAAGAAAGATGGTTCATTTCGCATGTGCATCGACTACCGTGAACTCAACAAACTCACTGTCAAGAATCGTTATCCTCTCCCTCGTATCGATGATCTACTTGACCAACTACAAGGCGCGAGTTATTTCTCTAAAATCGATCTTCGATCCGGTTACCATCTGCTCTGTGTTCTCGAAAAAGACATCCCCAAAACCGCATTTTGCACTCGTTATGGGAACTACGAGTTCGTGGTTATGCCTTTTGGTTTGACCAATGCACCCGCCGTGTTCATGGATCTTATGAATCGTGTTTGTAAACCTTACTTAGATCATTTTGTGATAGTCTTTATTGATGATATTCTTATTTATTCGAAGAACCCAGCTGATCATGTATAACATTAACGCCTTATGTTAGAACTTTTACGTGGTGAACGTTTATACGCAAAGTTTTCTAAGTGTGAGTTCTGGATTAATGAAGTACAATCTCTCGGGTACGTCGTTAGTAAACAAGGAATTCATGTTGACCCTTCCAAAATCGAAGTAGTGAAGAACTGGAGTACACCTAAATTTGCATCTGAGATTCATTCCTTCTTGTGATTGGTGGGTTATTACCGTCGATTCATCTCAGACTTTTCAAAGATCACCGTCCCTCTAACATCATTAACTCAGAAAGAGAAACCTTTTGCTTGGGGTCCCGAGCAAGAGGAATCTTTTCAAAATCTTAAGAATCTGCTCTGTAACGCTCCTGTACTCGTCCTCACTGATGGGAATTACGATTTCGTGGTGTATTGCGATGCCTCGAACCGTGGCCTGGGCTGTGTGCTCATGCACGGGACAAGGTCATCGCTTATGCCTCCCGACAGCTCAAAATACATGAGAAACACTATACTACCCACGATTTAGAGCTTGGCGCAGTTGTTTTTGCGTTAAAGATTTGGCGACACTACCTATATGGAACTAAGTGTGTGGTTTTCACTGACCATAAGAGCCCACAGCACATCTTTAACCAAAAGGAACCGAATATGCGTCAGCGACGATGGGCAAAGTTGCTTAACGACTATGACTACTAGATTCGCTACCATCCTAGTAAGGCGAATGTTGTTGCCGATGCTCTTAGTCGCAAGACTCATGTTAGCAGCATCCGCTGTTCTCAGATCACTAGTTATCTTCATGCTTGTATCCGAGAAGCTCAATACTCGTTAGCCAACGAAGGTAGTCTAATCGTTGAAATACGAGGTGCTTCGATCGATCAACTTGAAACAAAGTCTGATGGACATCAATACTATCACAATCGTATTTGGGTGCCAGATCACGACAATCTTCATGAACTCATTATGAATGAGGCTCACAAATCCCGATACTCTATTCATCCTGGTGCTGATAAAATGTACCATGATCTGCGTGCGACTTATTGGTGGCCTGGTATGAAGAAAGAAATCGCCGCATACGTCTCGAAGTGTCTTACTTGCTCAAAGGTTAAAGCCGAATGTCAACGTCCTTCAGGTCTTCTCGAACAACCCGAAATCCCTGTTTGGAAATGGGATAGCATCGCTATGGACTTTGTAACTAAACTCCCTCGAACGCCTGCCGGTCATGATAGTATATGGGTTATCATTGATCGTTTGACCAAATCAACCCACTTTCTCCCTATTCGTGAAGATTTCAAAGTGGAGAAACTTGCTAAAATTTACACCGATGAAATCATATGTCGTCATGGTATACCCATTGACATTATCTCTTACCGCGATGGTCATTTCACTTCACATCTTAGGCAAACTTTTCAATCTGCTATGGGTTCTCACTTGAATCTTAGTACAGCTTTTCATCCCCAAATGGATGGACGGACTGAACGTTCTATTCAAACCCTAAAGGATATGCTTCGTTCTTTTGTCATCGACTTTGGTGGTAATTGGGATGTACATTTATCATTGATTGAATTCTCGTACAACAACAGCTATCATTCCAGTATTCAGATGGCTCCTTTCGAAGCTTTATACGGTCGCAAGTGCCGATCTCCTATCAGTTGGAATGAGATTGGTGACAAGAAACTTACTGACCCTGATATCATTCAAGAGATGACGGATAAGATTCTTCAAATCCGCGATAACTTGATCAAGGCAAGGAGCAGACAAAAGAGATATGCTGAAAAAAGACGTAAGCCTCTGGAATTCAATGTTGGAGATCTCGTTCTACTCAAAGTATCTCCTTGGAAAGGAGTGATACGTTTTGGTAAGAAGGGAAAGCTTGCCCCTCGCTATGTGGGTCCTTTCAAGATTCTTGAAAGGATTGGCAAGGTGGCTTACCGACTCGATTTGCCTCAAGAGCTTAGGAATGTACATTCGACGTTCCACGTTTCCAATCTCAGGAAGTGCTTAGCATATGAGGAACTTCATGTTCCTATCGAAGACTTGCAAGTGAACGAAACTCTTCATTTTGTGGATAAACCGGTCGAAATCATGGACCGAGGTACCATGCGACTAAGGCGTAACAAAATTTCCATAGTTAAGGTGAGATGGGAAGGAAAGCGTGGCACCGAATTTACTTGGAAACTTGAGAGTGAAATGAGAACCAAGTATCCACAGCTCTTCAAGCAGTCTTCCTCTTAGATTTCGGGGACGAAATCTCCTAAAGGAGGGGAGACTGTAACGCCCTGCGCTTCGAAACTTATACCTTTTGGCAAGTCTCATCATAATTCCTGCCTTGTGATGATTACGAGACTATTTAAATCTTACTCGTGTTAAACTATGTGTGTGACAACGCTCACAAACCCAGGTATCCGTACAAATTAATAAATATTTAATTAGTGCTTAATTACTGTGCTTGATTACAATTGTGAATAAACTGCTTACTGATCTCTGTTACATACATACTCATGCATCACACTTTATACTGTCACTCAATTATTTACACACAAACATTAGTGACAACCATGATGCACAAAGCACAGTTAGCACAGTGAGCGGATAACCCAGACAACATGCTGACAATGCCAGCACCTAGACATACACCATATTAAGGCCCAGTATGAGCCGAGAATAAAGTACTACACTGGTAGTGAGTGTAGGGAGGTGAGGACCATAAAACTGCGCCACTACGTGATGGTCATAGTGCACGGAAGTGCCTAAAACCTACTTTAAGTGCAGAATTCCACACTAGTTAACCAAAATTAAGCATTTAACAATGCTAGTAAAGTGCAAAAACTTGGTAAAATAGTCCTAGATATTTTCCAAAGTGTTGGGAATTTAATGTGTCACTAAAAACAATATAAAAGACACTTTAAAGCTTTATTTAGCACTTTAACGAATCAATATCCAACCGGACTTTACTCGTAACATAAAAATATTGCCAAATACATTGTTTTTACTTTTCTGAGCTAGTTAGGGTCCCCGAACACCCTAACACCTTTTATATTAGACAACACACTAATATCCTAACTAAATAACATTAGATCCTAACTAGATGTAACAAGTTCCATCACCACCCAACCCCATACCCCCCCCCCCCCGCACTTCGACGGTCACAAGGGGTGACCCACCCCTTGCCTTTCTTTGATTAATTTAATCACATATGTTGGACACTAAGAGACATATTGTATAACGGGTAATGAAGGATTATGGTTTATAAATAAGCATGAAGGTTCTTCACTCTCTTTCATCAAAACACACACAACAACAAAGCTCTTCTCTTCCCTCCATCACCACTCACGGCCGCCACCACCTCACCATACTACCACCACCTTCAAGCCATTTCGAATCCATCCATACATAAACAAAGGTGCAAGAAGTCCTACAAACAAGCTTGGTGCACTCGGAATTTCAAGAACCACTCTCGTTTCCATTTATCCACCACTTTTACGCCTTGTTTCTTCCCTATCCTTGTGCTAGTAGTAAGTGTTCTAAAACATCATCTTGTTCTTGATTTTAGTGGTTAATAGATGGTTGAATGATGAAATGCTAAGAAACACTAATGAACATAATCTAAAGTCTTGAACATAAGTGTTAAAGGGTGGATAAAGAGGAGATATATGGGTAAATCATGTAAGAAGTGTGAATACGGAATAGTTGCCTAACTATTTCTCCAAAAACGTTAAACCCTAAGCCAACGCACGGCCATCCGTCTAATAGGCATTAGTACGTGTAGGTCGTCACGCAGCAGGTTGAGTTGGAGACTTACGTTTCGGGATACGCACTTCTGTGAGTTCATGTCCCCCTTTTCTCTTTACTGTTTTCAGTTTTATATTTCGGGGGTGAAATACATGCAACAATTATTACATACTTTTATATACATGGTATGGTTAGCTTAAGGAGGGTTTACTACTTAGATCATGTGAGTGGGTAGGTGTTACTTGGGGCCATTAATCCTCATTGTAGGACCGAGGGTCAAGAGCGATAGATCTATTTCGGTGTAGCGAGCCCAGCTCCTGAGTCCACTGTACGGACCATGGGGTGACTTTGAGCCCGACGTAAAAATCTGCTAGGTTTGAGTCTTCCTGCATCACTTCACACATATCATTGGCTTTGCAACCCAATGGTGATCTCTTTTTCCTTAATTGCTACATACCAGGGATTTTTCATACATACAGACATATTACAAAGGTTTATACATACTCACTTTTACATGAACTCGCTCAACTTTTGTTGATTTTTCAAACTACATGTATTTCAGGAAATTAGGGGTTCTGGAAAGGTATGCAATGCCGTCAAGCGGCGTAGGAATAATGATGTCATCCGAGTTTAGGAAATGTGACCTTTGCCTGGACGGGTCACAAGTCTTAAACTGTGTCTTTATTCATGTCTTTTGGTTGTGTCTCGTGAACAAGTTTTTAATTATGTTATGGTCGTAATTCGTTTCATGTGTCGACTTTTAAACAATGTTGTCGTATTTACTTTTAAAAACTTGATGAATGGATGAACATCATATGTTTTATTTCATATAGCATGGTTATGATATTTGCTATGGTATTAAGAAGTCACACCAAAATAAACCCACGCTTCCGCAAAGCCAGGGTGTGACAGCTTGGTATCAGAGCATCGATCATAGCAAACTAGGATTCTTTCTCGAGTCTAGACTATGATCACTAGTGCTCTCACGAAAACATTTTTACATTGCATACACTAAATGTCCAGATCCAGGGTACAAAACATTTTTACAAATAAAAGGAACAAATACACTATTCAAAAATTTATATTTCACTCTTAGAGACTGAGGGAGGATCAGTCTTAGAGACTGAGGGAGGATCAGCCTTAGAGGCTGGGGATAATTAGTCTTAGAGACTAGGAGGATTGGTCTTAGAGGCCAGGGATTTAGTCTTAGAGACTGGGAGGTTGGTCTTAGAGACCAGGGAGTTAGGCTGAGAGGCTAGGAAGTTCAGTCTAAGAGGCTGGGAGGGTAGTCTGGGAAGACTAGGTGGATTTCTTGTTTGCTTTATTGTGACTTACATGTTTATTTGACTTCATGATTGATATATGTGCATATATGTGGTTGTGTTACAGACGTCGTGGTTTCATCACACAGGAGTATCGGACACACTAGACCCCATGGCGATCGTGTCAGATGACGAGATTCCGTCAGAGCGAGAGGTCTACACATCAGACACCACCAGCACGAACGATGATGATTTCCAGTCGTTCGTGCTGCCTGACGTCGGAGTTGAGCCTACTGATGGCATTCCTGCCGGGGATCTACCTCTTGTGGTGATCCTTGCTCCCATTCCGCTTGTTGTATTCCCAGTAGTAGATATGCCACTCGCTGTCGTTTCTGATGACGACATCGATTTGTTTGAGGAGGATCCGCCTGAGGCTGACTATGATGGCGGGGCCCCTATTGGTGCTGATGTTATTCTTCCCATTGCCGAGGCCCCTGTGGAGGAGCTTCCTGTTGGTTCACCCGTCCCGGACTCATTGGAGTCTGTGGCATCTGCATCTTTGCATGACCATGGTGTGCAGTCTCACCCTTCTGACCCTGACATGGCGATGTCAGCTGCACCCGGTCCATCGCACGAGTTCGAGTTCGACCACGAGCTAGATGACGCTTTTGAGCCGATCTTTCCCCCTGATTTCGACCCTGACGTTGATATTAAGTTTATTCGCATGGATCAGCCCTTAGAGGCGCACGTAGATCCTATTGATCCTTTGCTTGACATCCCTGCTGATTTCGATATGGATCTTGTTGACCCGGAGCCTGCTGTGGCCCCAGAGCCTGTAGTTGCTCCTGACCCTGGATTAGAGCATGATCTTGTCCATGATGATGCACCAGCCGTTGCACCTCTTGTGGTGATATACCCGTTGTTGATCTTCTCGCTGTTGCTCCACCCTTGATAGATGATCCTGTTGTTGAGGCACCATTTCCCGACCCCGTGCCGGTACTGTTTGACCGTGCACCTTTTGCTACTCATATAGATCCACGTTACGCCGACAGCCGTAACGGGTGGATCGATGAAGATGACGATTACCCACCATTTGTGTTACCTGTTACACTTCCAGTAGTACCTATTTCTGTACCCGCTGATATTCCACTATCTCACCCACACTCCACGGATGTTCACCGCACTGATCTACCTATCACGTTCCTTCAGGACATACCGCAACCCCGTCCTGGGGATGGTTCATCGCGACAGCCTTTTGGTCACGTTCCTTTCATGTCAGGAGGCAGTCAGTTTATACCACAGATTACTCATCCTACTTTTGCTCCACCCGTGCTGCCATCATCCTTACCGTTCACACCTAAGTTTCTTTCTATTGCACCACCTACTGCACCATCTTTTATACCGTCTAGCGAGCCATTTTTATGGACTACGCCCCCTATCATGCCACTGTCTGATCCGTACCACCCGTACCATGTTGGATACTCTACGGAGGACACCCTCACTTCCTTGATGATACAGCAGGATGCATTGACGCGTCGTATTCAGGATTTGGAGAGAGCTCCACGTCCATCTTGTCATTGTCAGACCCCATTTGCAGCACCACACACTCCTCGTCCACTTTCCCCCGATTCAGACGCTAGCTTTTGGACTTCTGAGCAGCAGATAGCATATTTGCTGCGCGCCTTTCGTGCCTTAGAGGAGGACTGGTTACACATGCGTCGTTTACTTTTCTCTCATTTCCCTCCTCCTCCTCCACCGCCATCAGCATAGGCATATTTTTTGTTTTATGCAGGTCGATATTTTGGTGAGAAGGTTGCTATTGAGCCAGCTTACGAAGCCTTTTGAGTGATCACACTTTTTGTATATGATAGGTGTAGACAGATTTGTACTTTTGGGGGTGATGTAGCCCCACGATCTTACTTTGACATGTGATGAACTATTAAACTTGTAAAACACTGTTATGGTCGTGAATAATGAAGCTCAATGGCAACATTCTCGCTACATGCTTTGTTGGGTTGTACGTTTTAATTTATAACATGAGATGTTATGTGCTGATGAATGTTACTGTATATGTATAATTATTATACTCACTATGACCTGACCTACATGATCATCTTTTAGAAGATGCCTCCAAGACGCGATGTACGCATGCCTACTAACGAGGCGGAACTTCAAGGAATCATTGCTGCAGCTATAGCGCAGTACGCAGCCTCCCAAACAGAAACGAGCAGGAACACTTCGAATAACAACAACAAAAATGGTAACAACAATCCACCCCATGGTAATGTCAAGTAGCTTGAGACATATTACCATACATTTGGATATTTATAGCACGTCCGCTAATACCATCTGTAAATTTTAACGTATGTGCAGGGTGCACCTACAAGCAGTTTCTCGACTGTAAGCCCGTGAATTTCGACGGCAGAGGAGGTGCCGTTGCGTTTGTTAGGTGGGCTGAAAAGACAGACTCTGTCTTAAGAATGAGCAAATGCGCTCCCGAGCAACAAGTAACCTACATCTCAGGGCTGTTTCTGGATGGAGCCCTATCGTGGTGGAATCTGCAAGTGCAGATGTTAGGTGAAGCTGCTGCTTATGCGTTAACCTGGACCGAGTTGAAGAACTAATGAGAAAGAAGTACTGCTCGCGAGCTGAAATACAAAGGCTAGAATCTGAATTCTGGCACTTAAAGATGGACGGTCCTAAGATCGCAGATTATGTTCAGAGGTTTCATGATTTATCTCATGTAGTACCGTATATGGTCACGCCCGAGTTTAAACGTGTTGAGAGATTCATCTGGGGATTGGCACCCCAGATAATGAGTATGGTTACTACGTCCAAACCTGCAACGATCACGGAAGCCATAGACCTCAGTGTGGCGCTTACTGAAGAGGCCATTAGGTTGAACAAATTTTCCATCTCTGAACCAAAAAAGAAGGAAACCCATGTAGAGTCGTCTGGTGAAAACAAACGGAAATTTTCCAATTTCAAGCAAGGTACCAATGTTTTAAGTAAGAGGGGTGAGTCGAGCACACCGGCTAGGGCCAAAACCGGTGTTGAAATCAAAGGAAGAGGTTATATGGGCACTCTGCCCAGGTGTGATACATGCCAGCGCCATCATTCTGGCCCATGCGGATTGAGAAAATGCGAGTCACGTGGGAAGAACGGCCACTCGAAGGATACATGTTGGGCCGTAATTGGTACTGGGCGTGGTGGTAATCGAGGTTATAGGAGTGGAAATGGAAATCGCCCGCAGGGGAATAATGGAGGAAACGAAAACCATGGGAATTTTGCAAATCAAGCTGGGTGTGGAAATCGCAACCAAAACAACACTCAAGGTGGAAATCGAAATGGGAATGGCCGAGGGCCAGGATGCTTCAATTGTGGAGATGTTGGGCACTTAAAGAGGGAATGCCCAAAACGGAACCAAGCCCGTGGAAGAGTCTTTAACATCCTGTAAACCAACATTTTGCATCTGTTCTGTTTGATACTGGTGCCGATTATAGTTTCGTATCATTAGAATTTAAGAATATACTTGGGTTGACACCTAGTAAGTTAGACGTTCCGTACTCGATTGAATTGGCGAATGGGAAACTGGTTGAAACGGGTGAAGTCATTAGAGGATGCGTGATTGAGCTGGGAGAACGCGAGTTCACTTTGGATCTACTACCAGTCGAATTGGGAAGTTTCGACGTGGTGGTAGGGATGGATTGGCTATCAAGCAACAAGGCCGAGATCGTTTGTCACGAAAAGACCATCCGCATCCCAATAGAAGATGGAGAGACGATCGTAGTTCATGGAGAGAAGCGTGATACGCCACTCAGAATTATTAGTTGCCTGAAAGCTAGAAAGTGTTTACAGAAGGGATGTGTTGCATTCTTGGCACACATCGTGGACAAAGAAGCTACCGAGCCAAAGATCGAAGACATTCCAGTCGTAAAAGAATATCCTGAAGTCTTTCTAGAAAACTTGCCAGGATTGCCGCCACAGCGACAAGTCGAGTTTCACATTGACTTGGTTCCAGGCGCCGCGCCTGTAGCAAAGGCACCCTACCGACTTGCGCCTTCGGAGATGCAGAAGTTGTCGACACAACTCCAGGAGCTATTGGACAAAGGATTCATCAGACCAAGCTTCTCACCTTGGGGAGCTCCAGTACTGTTCGTTAAGAAGAATAATGGTAGTTTTCGTATGTGTATAGACTACCGCGAGCTTAATAAGTTGACTATCAAGAGTAGATATCCCCTGCCGAGAATCGATGACCTATTTGATCAGCTGCAAGGCTCAAGTTTTTATTCAAAGATCGATCTTCGATCAGGATATCATCAACTAAGGATACAAGAGGAAAGTATCCCGAAGACGGCCTTTAGGACTCGTTATGGACATTACGAGTTCCTGGTTATGCCGTTTGGGTTAATGATGTGTTCAAAATGTAACATATAAATTTCATCAAATGAGGCATAAAACTAACCCTTTTTTAGTACTAATGTTGGAAAAAGTGTGCTTTTGTCTTCCTTTTGTATTTTCAGGATTAAATGAGCTCAAATTAATAAAAGAAGCAAAAAGACATCAAAATCTAACATAAATACAAGAAAAGGAAGAAAACGTGACATGCCGACCCCACAACAACATCTTCCCAAGCAAAACAAGAGATCAGAAGACTGAACACGCCCCGTGCTCAGCCAGCACGGGAGCGTGCTCAAGTGTCTGCAGAAAAGACAAAGTGGTAGAAGCTTCTATTGCCCACCACGGGGCCGTGCTCAGCGGACACGGGGCCGTGGTTAACTATAAGATTCGCACAATCCAGCAAATCTGCATAGTACTAAGATTCTTCTGCACCACGGGGTCGTGCTCAGCGGACACGGGGGCGTGGTCAACTAATAAGACAAAGCTGCATTAAATGAAGAAAGAGAAGGATGTGGACACGGGGCCGTGCCCACTGGACACGGGGCCGTGCCCACTGGACACGGGGCCGTGCCCGAGCTTCTGTTCAGCCTATAAGTAGAAGTGCTTGGCTCAAGCTCAAACAATCCCTTGGCACACCACCTCTCTCACACTTCACCCACCACCCACCACCGCCATAACACCATCATCCACCACCATCATCCATTTTCCATCGTAGAGTGTGTGAGTCGTCTCGGGATCCAAGATTGATCGTAAGAGTTCTTGAAATTCAAGGCCATGTTTGCCTAAGTCTCTTACATCACTTGGTGAAGACAAAGTGTCTAGTGTAATACTTTTTTTCTAATATTTTTCACTTTTTATTTGGTTTCGTATTAATGACTTTAATAACTAGTTGCTTATGTTGAAGGTGATCTTTCTTTATCGTTTGTCCGTGGTGTCTTGAAATTATTTTACTGTCTATATAAAATAAAAGATTTTCACCATTCATAACTCCACGGTCTATATGGAGGTATGTTGGCTACCTGGTCGGGGGTTAAGGGAACGGTTTGGTAAAGGTCTTGCCATTGTTCAGCGTTTAGAGGTCCTACAATGGACCTGGGTCAAATTTAGTAGGACCTCCTTCAATACTTCACGGTATTGGATGGCGGGGGTCCAAACTCTTTGATCCCCTCATAAGTTAACTACTATTAATACTATAACCCGGCTATTTAGGACTGTATCCCTTCTGACTCAGACTACTTAGCCGAGGGTAACGTCACCTCCAAAATAGGGGCCTACCATAATATTGCATTAATAACTTAATTCATTATCTTCCAATAATCCACCCTTTTAGGATTGTATCCTTGCTGACTCAAACTACTGGGGTGAGGGTAACGTCACCTTCAAAAGAGGGGCCTACTACAATAACTAAGATAATCTCTTAATTATGTGCAAAAGTGCGGAAATAATCAAAGGTTACACTAGATACGAGTCGGAACCAAGTGATTCATCTTGTCTATCTGTTTTTATTTTTATTTTATTTTCATCATTTTAGTTAGTTTTTATTTTTCTTAGTTTAAAACATTTTTCTAAACTTTTTATTTTGATTAGACGTTGAGGATAAACCGGTATTAAAAGCTCTTGTGTCGTTGGACGACCTCGGTATCTTACCAACGCTATACTACGCTCACGATGGGTGCACTTGCCCATATGTGTGTTTAGTGTTAGTAAAATATCGTATTTTATAAATTTAAAACTTGGCTAAAAATAAGTGTTAAAGGGGCTTAAAATATACACCTAATATATATAAAACTTCACACGCATCAAGTTTTTGGCGCCGTTGCCGGGGACACAAGGATTTTAAGAAAGTTAGGAATCAACGGCCTAATCGTTTTTCTTGTTTTTCATTTTTTTTAGGATTTTTTTTAGATTTTTTTCAGCTTCTGCAGAACTCAGCACGGGCCGTGCCCGCTGAACACGCCCCGTGCCCAATCATTGGAACTGGCAATCTTGTTTTAAGTCAGACAGTAAGCTGAACACGGGGCCGTGCCCACTCAACACGCCCCCATGCCCAAGTTTCAGTTACTGAAAACAGAACCGTAAGATCCCGACGGTTGGTAATTTCTGACATAGACATGAGTGATACAGATACTTTTTACTTTCGGCACTCTTATGGTACTATGTGGTGTCAATTATGTGGTGGTAACCATAAAGAATTAGAATGCTTTTTTCTAAATTATAAACCCCACTATATAGATCCATCATTTCCTAGTATTCTTAAGAGGGGCGAAAGTAAAAATAATCCCTATCGCTCCCTCGAATGCGCCCAACCGGATATTCTAGGAGAAATGCTTCTCGACGAATTATTTCAACTAGAAGATCTAATGTTTAATTGGTTAGAAGAACTTAGGGGAGACCTCAAAAATCTTCTCCACGACGATAACCAAGAAGAAAGGTTGGAAACGCATTCAAATAACTTCATTGTTTCCAATGATACCTCTAACTCTAGTGAGCACTTGAGCGATAGTTGTCCCTATGTTGATTGTGCCGTGAAGGACTCCCCATCAACTTCGTTTGATGCATACATAGACCTGAGCGATTCGACATACACCTTCTTTAACGAGAGCCCGGGAAAGGGTTGGACTTGTCCACCTACATATAGCATAGGAATCACCCTCACCGACAACCTCTTGCGTTCTCGTCTTAATCTAGAACAATTAAGGTATCTTAGGCACTTTGGGGTTGTTCCATCCAGTAACGAACCGCCCGATCCGGAAAAGTTCCTTAAAAATAGACGAACTTCATAAAACAGCCTTCCGACACGTGGCCGTGCCCAGGTCAACACGCCCCCGTGTCCACCAAAAGATTCCCTTCTGACTTTTGTCAGAATACGGACAAAACGTGTCAGGATCTTGTCTGCACACGGGGCCGTGTCCAGCCGACACGGGGCCGTGTCCAGCACGCTGTCGTTTTCTATAAATGCAGCCAAGAACCCTGCACATTTGGACCATCCAGGGACAGAGATTTGGAGGGATTTTCTGACTTACCATCCTAGGTATGTTCTAAAAGAAGGTTCCTACAAGCATCTTGTCCTTTCCTCTTTTATCTATTGCCTTCTTCTTCATCTTTCTTGCACCAAGAACTCCATTAAAGCTTGATTTCAAGCTTTGTTGTGATGTTTATTGAATTTCTATCCAAGGAATCTTGTTAAAAATAAGTTACACAACATTGTTTTAAGTTATTTCTGCTCAAAAATGCTTCATAAGTTAAGAAAATAATTTGAAACCCCAAGATTCCTTGTTCTAGAAATCTGCAGAAAGTTGAACACGGGGCCGTGTTCATTGAGCACGGGGCCGTGCCCGTGGTACTGTTTCATTAAAACGAACTGTTTTTGGTTTGTTTTCGTAGAATGTCTAGCCAAAACAACGGAACTTCTTCTGCGCACTCAAGGAACAGCCGACGGGAAAGGAGGCCATCGATTGAAGCAACTCTCGTAAGATACATAATGGCGCTACGTGAAGCACTTGACGAGATGACTTCGGTGGAGGAGGTCCTCATCGACCGTATAAACTATCTCTCGGTGGGGTTGGAAAACAGTTTCCGGGAAATAAACCTCTTGCACCAGAGGTTAAACATTCTGGTAACACCTCCTATGGAACCAATCCTCCCTCAAGAGGATTGGAACCTCGCACTTGGAATTCAAAATCCTACAGGTTGGGATGACATTCCGGCAGAACCTCCTCTTGAAGAACTCCAAGAAATTCCGGTGGAAGTTACACCTCCTCAACCCGATGCTCATGAGCCCGCTTTTCTTCTCCCTAGGGAGATCGAAGAGTGGCTCGCCGATGTATGAGGAGCCCATACTCGTAGGGAGAAGTTTTCAAGCCACTTTTAACCGAGAAATCTATCTTTTCGGAAATTTTGCTAGTAGAATAAATAGTAGGCTAGAAACTTCTTGGATTTCTTGTGTTTCTTTGACCTAACTGGCTAGTATTTTAATTTTTAGGACTATTATTCTCTCTATGATTAATGAATGATGGTTTTAGTTAAAATTGGTGTTTTGGATGGTGTTGAAATGAATAAAACACACTTGAGATGGCAAAGGATGCAAGGAAAACTTGAACCAGCACTCCATGCAGGAAAACAGAACCATCCGACAAATTTCTTCGTTTACAGTAAGCTCGGCACGGGCCGTGTCCACCCAACACGGCCCCGTGCTGCATAGTCTGCAGAAAAAGAACCAGTTCAGGTAACTGGACACGGGCCGTGTTCACCCAACACGCCCCCGTGTCCAGACTTCTGTTTCTCTTGTTTTAACTTTGTTACTGGCACTTGAACACGGGGCCGTGCCCGGATCACACGGGGCCGTGTTCAGCGCCCGGTAACACAATTTTTTAGCTTTTTACACCTTTTTACACATTCAATCAACCTAAAAACTTATTTTTGGGACACATTGAGGACAATGTGTAATTTAAGTGTGGGGGGGATGCTAAAACCTTGAATCTTGCAAGTCCTAAATACAAGCCTTACACAAAACTCTATTGGAATCGCTAATCACCCCAAATTTTTTTCAAAAATTTTTAATTTTTTTACTTGTCTAGGTTTAATTCGGGAAATTCAAGTTCTTAAAAAGGTTATATTTTTACGAATTTACAACCGATAGCGTCGTGATAAAAAGAACCAACATAAAAAAATTATGAAAAGGCATGACAAGCTTAGTTAAAATTTGATTATATATACTTGATCACATAAAAACCCATTCCCACAAAAGTGAGTTTTGAGCCTTTATTGAGCATACAATTACATATCATTAGAACTAAATGCTCGTTTTCGTTTCTTGTGTGAATAGCCGCTTGGTTCTTACGACTCTAGAACTTGCCATGACGATACATTCCCGGTCCTTACCAACTTAAACCCGAGTAAGTAAATGATGGAGGCATTAGGACTAACCCTTTTTATTTCCACACCATTATTTTTCTTTTTTTACCACCTACCCAAAATCCCCCTAGTTAGCCCCTTTGAGCCTAAACCTTTTCATTTCATAACCCAAACCAAACACCCTTTTTACCCACCAAAACCTTTTTCAATTTTAACCCTTTGTTTTAGTAACAAGTTCGGTTCTTCATATGACTTTTCAAAAAAAAAATTGTGTTGATGATGAAGCAAAAGAAAATAAACAAACAAGTTCATCAAAAATAACTTTGTTTGAATAAATAGCTTCATCAAAATAAAAGTTACAAAAATAGAAAGTCATACGAAAACCGACACTTGTTACGCTTTTCGCCCTTTTTCTACTAACCACTAACCACCAACCCAACCACCTACCTTTAACCCAAGCCTAACCCTTAACCCACAAAGTCCTCTTGATATTTACAAAGGTATATAAGTTAAAAAGGATGAGGATTGATTGCTTGGCAAGCCTATGGTAGGAGTAAGTTCCATGCCGCTCTCGAGTGATCCACAAAAATACATTTTCGGCCGAGTGTTGAGTGATCCCCGTGAGATATGTGAACTTGTATATAAATAAAATTTTACAAAAGCATGTTATGCCCTAATAAGTAATTTACCTTATGAAAAGTTTTAAATAAATCATGACGAATAGGATTGTAAATAAATAAAAATAAAACTAAATAAAGAATCTTGGAAATCCCGACACTCTACGACAAGCCCAAAAAACCTTCTTCTCTACCCATTCCATTTGGGAGTGTAAATAGCCACATATTAAAGAGTTTTGCTTGAGGACAAGCAAAGATTCAAGTGTGGGGGTATTTGATGTGTTCAAAATGTAACATATAAATTTCATCAAATGAGGCATAAAACTAACCTTTTTTTAGTACTAATGTTGGAAAAAGTGTGATTTTGTCTTCCTTTTGTATTTTCAGGATTAAATGAGCTCAAATTAACAAAAGAAGTAAAAAGACATCAAAATCTAACATAAATACAAGAAAAGGAACAAAACGTGACATGTCGACCCCACAACAACATCTTCCCAAGCAAAACAAGAGATCAGAAGACTGAACACGCCCCGTGCTCAGCCAGCACGGGGGCGTGCCCAAGTATCAGCAGAAAAGACAAAGTGGTAGAAGCTTCTATTGCCCACCACGGGGCCGTGCTCAGCGGACACGGGGCCGTGGTCAACTATAAGATTCGCACAATCCAGCAAATCTGCATAGTACAAAGATTCTTCTGCACCACGGGGTCGTGCTCAGCGGACACGGGGGCGTGGTCAACTAATAAGACAAAGCTGCATTAAATGAAGAAAGAGAAGGATGTGGACACGGGGCCGTGCCCACTGGACACGGGGTCGTGCCCGAGCTTCTGTTCAGCCTATAAATAGAAGTGCTTGGCTCAAGCTCAAACGATCCCTTGGCACACCACCTCTCTCACACTTCACCCACCACCCACCACCACCATAACACCATCATCCACCACCATCATCCATTTTCCATCGTAGAGTGTGTGAGTCATCTCGGGATCCAAGATTGATCGTAAGAGTTCTTGAAATTCAAGGCCATGTTTGCCTAAGTCTCTTACATCACTTGGTGAAGACAAAGTGTCTAGTGTAATACTTTTTATTTCTAATATTTTGCACTTTTTATTTGGTTTCGTATTAATGACTTTAATAACTAGTTGCTTATGTTGAAGGTGATCTTTCTTTATCGTTTGTCCGTGGTGTCTTGAAATTATTTCACTGTCTATATAAAATAAAAGATTTTCACCATTCATAACTCCACGGTCTATATGGAGGTATGTTGGCTACCTGGTCGGGGGTTAAGGGAATGGTTTGGTAAAGGTCTTGCCATTGTTCAGCGTTTAGAGGTCCTGCAATGGACCTGGGTTAAATTTAGTAGGACCTCCTTCAATACTTCACGGTATTGGATGGCGGGGGTCCAAACTCTTTGATCCCCTCATAAGTTAACTACTATTAATACTATAACCCGGCTATTTAGGACTGTATCCCTGCTGACTCAGACTACTTAGCCGAGGGTAACGTCACCTCCAAAAGAGGGGCCTACCATAATATTGCATTAATAACTTAATTCATTATCTTCCAATAATCCACCCTTTTAGGATTGTATCCTTGCTGACTCAAACTACTGGGGTGAGGGTAACGTCACCTTCAAAAGAGGGGCCTACTACAATAACTAATATAATCTCTTAATTATGTGCAAAAGTGCGGAAATAATCAAAGGTTACCCTAGATACGAGTCGGAACCAAGTGATTCATCTTGTCTATCTGTTTTTATTTTTATTTTATTTTCAGCATTTTAGTTAGTTTTTATTTTTCTTAGTTTAAAACATTTTTCTAAACTTTTTATTTTGATTAGACGTTGAGGATAAACCGGTATTAAAAGCTCTTCTGTCGTTGGACGACCTCGGTATCTTACCAACGCTATACTACGCTCACGATGGGTGCACTTGCCCATATGTGTGTTTAGTGTTAGTAAAATATCGTGTTTTATAAATTTAAAACTTGGCTAAAAATAAGTGTTAAAGGGGCTTAAAATATACACCTAATATATATAACACTTCACACGCATCAGTTAACGAACGCATCGGCAGTTTTTATGGATTTAATGAATAGAGTCTGCAAGCCGTACTTGGATAAGTTCGTGATTGTATTTATTGATGACATTTTAATCTACTCGAAGACGAAGGACGAGCACGAACAGCACTTAAGAGCTATTCTAGAGCTACTAAAAAAGGAGAAATTGTACGCCAAGTTCTCAAAGTGCGAGTTCTGGCTGCGTGAAGTCCAATTTCTTGGACATGTGGTTAACGGGAATGGAATCCATGTGGATCCAACAAAGATCGAGGCGATCAAGGATTGGGAGACTCCAAAGACGCCAACCGAGATCCGACAATTCTTAGGTTTGGCTGGCTATTATCGAAGGTTCATTGAGGATTTCTCTAAAATCGCTCAACCCCTGACCGCGCTCACACAGAAAGACAAGAAGTTTGATTGGGGTGACAAACAAGAAGAAGCGTTTCAATTGCTGAAAAACAAACTTTGTGATGCACCGATCCTATCGCTACTCGAAGGAACGGACGACTTCGTGGTATATTGTGACGCCTCGCGTCAAGGCTTGGGTTGTGTGCTGATGCAGCGCCAGAAGGTTATAGCATATGCGTCACGTCAGTTGAAGATTCACGAGAAGAATTATACTACACACGACTTGGAGTTAGGCACGGTGGTATTTGTGTTGAAAATTTGGCGACATTATTTGTATGGTACGCGATGTACGATCTTCATTGATCACAAGAGCCTGCAGCACATATTTGATCAGAAAGAGCTGAACATGAGGCAAAGACGCTGGGTAGAACTGTTGAATGATTATGATTGCGAGATCAAGTATCACCTAGGGAAGGCAAATGTGGTTGCCGATGCCCTGAGTCGAAAGGAAAGGATTAAGCCCATAAGGGTTAGGGCTTTGGAGATGATCGTCCTGACAGACCTCTCTTTGCGCATTCGTGCCGCGCAGAGAGAAGCTTTGAAAGAAAGGAATATTGAGGATGAGTATCTCTGTGGGATGGAGAAGCAGATGATACCAAACGAGGAAGGAACTTTATGCTTCATGAAACGGATTTGGGTTCCTCTGTTTGGTGGTTTGAGAAAGGTTATTTTTTATGAAGCCCACAAATCTCGATACTCGATTCATCCTGGAGCGGATAAGATGTACCAGGACCTAAAAGACTTTTACTGGTGGCCAAGGATGAAGGGCGATGTTGCAATATATGTAGGTAAATGTTTAACGTGCGCCAAGGTTAAGGCCGAATACCAAAAGCCTTCAGGTCTCCTGCAGCAACCTGAAATACCCAAATGGAAGTGGGAGCAGATCTCAATGGACTTCATAACGAAATTGCCAAAGACGCCCAGAGGCCACGATACAATTTGGGTGATAGTAGACCGTCTAACAAAGTTTGCGCACTTCCTGCCAATTAAAGAGAAGGAGAACACTAGTAAACTTGCGGAACTATACATGCGAGAGATTGTTGCACGTCATGGAGTGCCTCTCTCGATTATCTCTGATAGAGATGGACACTTTGTATCAAGGATTTGGCAATCCTTCCAAGAGGCTTTTGGCTCACAGTTGAATCTAAGTACTGCATTTCACCCACAAACTGATGGCCAAAGTGAACGAACTATTCAGACATTGGAAGATATGCTGAGAACGTGTGTAATGGATTTGGGTGGTAGCTGGGATAATCATTTACCATTAGTCAAGTTTTCGTACAACAACATCTACCACACAAGTATTGGGGCCGCGCCGTTCGAAGCTCTTTATGGATGCAAGTGGCGCTCACCAGTGTGCTGGGGTGATGCGGGTGATAGACAGCTTGTTGGTCCCGAAATAGTCCAAGAGACGACAGACAAGATTGCACAAATTCGAAAGCGCATCGAGGTGGCTCGCGACAGACAGAAAGCCTATGCAAATCAAAGGAGGAAACCTTTGGAATTTCAAGTTGGGGATATGGTTTTGTTAAAGGTTTCACCCTGGAAGGGTGTGGCACGCTTTGGAAAGCGTGGGAAGCTGAATCCGCGTTACATTGGCCCATTCAGAATCCTGCAAAGAATTGGGCTTGTAGCATACCAGTTGGACCTGCCTGCTGAACTTAATGGCGTGCATGATACATTCCATGTATCAAACCTGAAAAAGAGTCCAACCTAGGAGACAGTGATCATTCCTGCTGACGAAGTTCATATCGACGACACACTCCACTTCACTAAAGAACCCGTTGAGGTTACGGATTGGAAAGTTAACAAAACACGCAGGAGTACTGTCAAACTCGTCAAAGTTTGATGGAATGCAAGACATGGGCCAGAATTCACGTGGGAACGTGAGGATCGCATGAAGGAGAAATACCCCCATTTATTTCCTAAGACCCCTGCAACTAGAAGCAAAGCCTAAAATTTTGGGACGAAATTTCTCTAACGGGGGGAGAATGTGACAACCCTCACAAACCCAGGTATCCGTACAAATTAATCAATATTTAATTAGTGCTTAATTACTGTGCTTGATTACAATTGTGATTAAACTGCTTACTGATCTCTTTTACATACATACTCATGCATCACACTTTATACTGTCACTCTATTATTTACACACAAACATTAGTGACAACCATGACGCACAAAGCACAGTTAGCACAGTGAGCGGATAACCCAGACAACATGCTGACAATGCCAGCACCTAGACAGATACCATATTAAGGCCCAGTATGAGCCGGGAATAAAGTACTACACTGGTAGTGAGTGTAGGGAGGTGAGGACCATAAAACTGCGTCACTAGGTGATAGTAAAGTGCCTAAAACCTACTTTAAGTGCAGAATTCTGCACTAGTTAACCAAAATTCAGCATTTAACAATGCTAGTAAAGTGCAAAAACTTGGTAAAATAGTCCTAGATATTTTCCAAAGTGTTGGGAATTTAATGTGTCACTAAAAACAATATAAAAGACACTTTAAAGCTTTATTTAGCACTTTAACGGATCAATATCCAACCGAACAACCGGACTTTACCCGTAACATAAAAATATTGCCAAATAAATTGTTTTTACTTTTCTGAGCTAGTTAGGGTCCCCGAACACCCTAACACCCTTTATATTAGACAACACACTAATATCCTAACTAGATATCATTAGATCCTAACTAGATGTAACAAGTTCCATCACCACCCAAACCCATACCCCCCCCCCCCCTCACTTCGACGGTCACTAGGGGTGACCCACCCCTTGCCTTTCTTTGATTAATTTAATCACATATGTTGGACACTAAGAGACATATTGTATAATGGGTAATGAAGGATTATGGTTTATAAATAAGCATGAAGGTTCTTCACTCTCTTTCATCAAAACACACACAACAACAAAGCTCTTCTCTTCCCTCCATCACCACTCACGGCCGCCACCACCTCACCATACTACCACAACCTTCAAGCCATTTCCAATCCATCCATACATAAACAAAGGTGCAAGGAGTCCTACAAACAAGCTTGGTGCACTCGGAAGTTCAAGAACCACTCTCGTTTCCTTTTATCCACCACTTTTACGCCTTGTTTCTTCCCTAGCCTTGTGCTAGTAGTAAGTGTTCTAAAACATCATCTTGTTCTTGATTTTAGTGGTTAATAGATGGTTGAATGATGAAATGCTAAGAAACACTAATGAACATAATCTAAAGTCTTGAACATAAGTGTTAAAGGGTGGATAAAGAGGAGATATATGGGTAAATCATGTAAATCTTGTGTTGTTATGATTATTTGATGTTGTTTGTTAGTTGAAGTGAGATGGATCTGCATCAAGACTTGCTAGATCATGTTTAAGAACATGAACTAGCAAGATGTAAATGATAGAATTATGAAGGATGATGAAACCATCCATTCATGAACTTTGAACTTGAATAAATATAATTTTTCTTGAAGAATAGGGTTATAAACATATGGATCTAAAGATCTACAAGTGGTTTTTCGGAAGAACCAATTGAAAGATACTAGCCTTGTTAAAACCTGGATCTTGTATGAACTAAAAGCATTTTTAGTGAGTAAACAAGTGTGTGAACACTTGAGTAACAAGAAAATTTAACAAAGAAATATTTTTGTAAATTATGACTAGAAGTTGTTAAACTCCAAATTCTTTAAAAATAAAGTTTTTAAGAAACTAATCTTATTTTTAAAGATAACAAGACCTACTAAGCATGATAGTAACTTACCACATCTTTTTACACACTTTCAAGTTCATGAGTTTATGATTTAGGCTCATTTTTGTCAAGATTAGTGAATAAATATTGTATATTGTTGGTTGGTAAATTGTTTGAATGATGTTTACAAAAGAAAATGATACGCTAGTAAGCGTGGACACCTCCATTTACAAAGGAAACTCTGGCGAAATTTTTCTAGAATTTTTAACACTTAGAAAATATTTTTCTAGTAAGTATCTACAAATATATTTCTAAATTTATTTTCAAATAAACTTCGCCATGATTTTTATTACAAAAATATTAAAGTTCCGGAGGTTGATTTTCGTAAATAAAATTTTGATAAATATATATTTAATATATATATTTATTACTAAAACTCTTGAATGATTGTTTATTTATTTCGTGAACTAAAAATAATATAACTTGAAAATGTCATGAAATTACGACTCCAAAATAATACCAACGCTCTCACAAATAAATATTTAAGTTACACCGGTATTGTTATTACAACGCGAACTCTAAAATGTAACTTATGTATATTTCGGAAAATACTCTCATATGTATATTTTGATAAAGTATTATTTTGGAATTGTATGAGGTAAAATATAATGTTTTTGGGAAAAATATATTTATTTTGGAGTTAGAATATTTTAGACAAGTGATTAAAAATATATTTTTCAAGTGGGACTTAAAATATATTAATCGGAATTATAACGCGTACATGTATAAAAACCCCCATCCTTGGGAAGGAAATATAAAATAAATAAGAAGTGTGAATACGGAATAGTTGCCTAACTATTTCTCCAAAAACGTTAAACCCTAAGCCAACGCACAGCCATCCGTCTAATAGGCATTAGTACGTGTAGGTCGTCGCGCAGCAGGTTGAGTTGGAGACTTACGTTTCGGGATACGCACTTCTGTGAGTTCATGTCCCCCTTTTCTCTTTACTGTTTTCAGTTTTATACTTCGGGGGTGAAATACATGCGACAATTATTACATACTTTTATATACATGGTATGGTTAGCTTAAGGAGGGTTTACTACTTAGATCATGTGAGTGGGTAGGTGTTACTTGGGGCCATTAATCCTCATTGTAGGACCGAGGGTCAAGAGCGATAGATCTATTTCGGTGTAGCGAGCCCAGCTCCGGAGTCCACTGTACGGACCATGGGGTGACTTTGAGCCCGACGTAAAAATCTGCTAGGTTTGAGTCTTCCTGCATCACTTCACACATATCATTGGCTTTGCAACCCAATGGTGATCTCTTTTTCCTTAATTGCTACATACCAGGGATTTTTCATACAGACAGACATATTACAAAGGTTTATACATACTCACTTTTACATGAACTCGCTCAACTTTTGTTGATTTTTCAAACTACATGTATTTCAGGAAATTAGGGGTTCTGGCAAGGTATGCAATGCCGTCAAGCGGCGTAGGAATAATGATGTCATCCGAGTTTAGGAAATGTGACCTTTGCCTGGACGGGTCACAAGTTTTAAACTGTGTCTTTATTCATGTCTTTTGGTTGTGTCTCGTGAACAAGTTTTTAATTATGTTATGGTTGTAATTCGTTTCATGTGTCGACTTTTAAACAATGTTGTCGTATTTACTTTTAAAAACTTGATGAATGGATGAACATCATATGTTTTATTTCATATAGCATGGTTATGATATTTGCTATGGTATTAAGAAGTCACACCAAAATAAACCCACGCTTCCGCAAAGCCAGGGTGTGACAGCTTGGTATGAGAGCATCGATCATAGCAAACTAGGATTCTTTCTCGAGTCTAGACTATGATCACTAGGGCTCTCACGAAAACATTTTTACATTGCATACACTAAACGTCCAGATCCAGGGTACAAAATATTTTTACAAATAAAAGGAACAAATACACTTTTCAAAAATTTATATTTCAGTCTTAGAGACTGAGGGAGGATCAGTCTTAGAGACTGGGGGAGGATCAGCCTTAGAGGCTGGGGATAATTAGTCTTAGAAACTAGGAGGATTGGTCTTAGAGGCCAGGGATTTAGTCTTAGAGACTGGGAGGTTGGTCTTAGAGACCAGGGAGTTAGGCTGAGAGGCTAGGAAGTTCAGTCTGAGAGGCTGGGAGGGTAGTCTGGGAAGACTAGGTGGATTTCTTGTTTGCTTTATTGTGACTTACATGTTTATTTGACTTCATGATTGATATATGTGCATATATGTGGTTGTGTTACAGACGTCGTGGTTTCATCATCAGACACAGGAGTATCGGACACACTAGACCCCATGGCGATCGTGTCAGATGACGAGATTCCGTCAGAGCGAGAGGTCTACACATCAGACACCACCAGCACGAACGATGATGATTTCCAGTCGTTTGCGCTGCCTGACGTCGGAGTTGAGCCTACTGATGGCATTCCTGCCGGGGATCTACCTCTTGTGGTGATCCTTGCCCCCATTCCGCTTGTTGGATTCCCAGTAGTAGATATGCCACTCGCTGTCATTTCTGATGACGACATCGAGTTGTTTGAGGAGGATCCGCCTGAGGCTGACTATGAGGGCGGGGCCCCTATTGGTGCTGATGTTATTCTTCCCATCGCCGAGGCCCCTGTGGAGGAGCTTCCTGTTGGTTCACCCGTCCCGGACTCATTGGAGTCTGTGGCATCTGCATCTTTGCATGACCATGGTGTGCAGTCTCACCCTTCTGACCCTGACATGGTGATGTCATCTGCACCCGGTCCATCGCACGAGTTCGAGTTCGACCACGAGGTAGATGACGCTTTTGAGCCGATCTTTCCCCCTGATTTCGACCCTGACGTTGATATTGAGTTTATTCGCATGGATCAGCCCCTAGAGGCGCACGTAGATCCTATTGATCCTTTGCTTGACATCCCTGCTGATTTCGATATGGATCTTGTTGACCCGGAGCCTGCTGTGGCCCCAGAGCCTGTAGTTGCTCCTGACCCTGGATTAGAGCATGATCTTGTCCATGATGATGCACCAGCCGTTGCACCTCTTGTGGTGATATACCCGTTGTTGATCTTCTCGCTGTTGCTCCACCCTTGATAGATGATCCTGTTGTTGAGGCACCATTTCCCGACCCCGTGCCGGTACTGTTTGACCGTGCACCTTTTGCTACTCATATAGATCCACGTTACGCCGACAGCCGTAACGGGTGGATCGATGACGATTACCCACCATTTATGTTACCTGTTACACTTCCAGTAGTACCTATTTCTGTACCCGCTGATATTCCACGGATGTTCACCGCACTGATCTCCCTATCACGTTCCTTCAGGACATACCGCAACCCCGTCCTGGGGATGGTTCATCGCGACAGCCTTTTGGTCACGTTCCTTTCATGTCAGGAGGCAGTCAGTTTATACCACAGATTACTCATCCTACTTTTGCTCCACCCGTGTTGCCATCATCCTTACCGTTCACACCTCAGTTTCTTTCTATTGCACCACCTACTGCACCATCTTTTATACCGTCTAGCGAGCCATTTTTATGGACTACGCCCCCTATCATGCCACTGTCTGATCCGTACCACCCGTACCATGTTGGATACTCTACGGAGGACACCCTCACTTCCTTGATGATACAGCAGGATGCATTGACGCGTCGTATTCAGGATTTGGAGAGAGCTCCACGTCCATCTTGTCATTGTCAGACCCCATTTGCAGCACCACACACTCCTCATCCACTTTCCCCTGATTCAGACGCTCGCTTTTGGACTTCTGAGCAGCAGATAGCATATTTGCTGCGCGCCTTTCGTGCCTTAGAGGAGGACTGGTTACACATGCGTCGTTTACTTTTCTATCATTTCCCTCCTCCTCCTCCACCGCCATCAGCATAGGCATATTTTTGGTTTTATGCAGGTTGATATTTTGGTGAGAAGGTCGCTATTGAGCCAGCTTACGAAGCCTTTTGAGTGATCACACTTTTTATATATGATAGGTGTAGACAGATTTGTACTTTTGGGGGTGATGTAGCCCCACGATCTTACTTTGACATGTGATGAACTATTAAACTTGTAAAACACTGTTGTGGTCGTGATTAATGAAGCTCAATGGCAACATTCTCACTACATGCTTTGTTTGGTTGTACGTTTTAATTTATAACATGAGATGTTATGTGCTGATGAATGTTACTGTATATGTATAATTATTATACTCACTATGACCTGACCTAGATGATCATCTTTTAGAAGATGCCTCCAAGACGCGATGTACGCATGCCTACTAACGAGGCGGAACTTCAAGGAATCATTGCTGCAGCTATACCGCAGTACGCAGCCTCCCAAACAGAAACGAGCAGGAACACTTCGAATAACAACAACAACAATGGCAACAACAATCCACCCCATGGTAATGTCAAGTAGCTTGAGACATAATACCATACATTTGGATATTTATAGCACGTCCGCTAATACCATCTGTAAATTTTAACGTATGTGCAGGGTGCACCTACAAGCAGTTTCTCGACTGTAAGCCCGTGAATTTCGACGGCACAGGAGGTGCCGTTGCGTTTGTTAGGTGGGCTGAAAAGACAGACTCTGTCTTAAGAATGAGCAAATGCGCTCCCGAGCAACAAGTAACCTACATCTCAGGGTTGTTTCTGGATGGAGCCCTATCGTGGTGGAATCTGCAAGTGCAGACGTTAGGTGAAGCTGCTACTTATGCGTTAATCTGGACCGAGTTGAAGAACTAATGAGAAAGAAGTACTGCTCGCGAGCTGAAATACAAAGGCTAGAAACTGGATTCTGGCACTTAAAGATGGACGGTCCTAAGATCGCAGAATATGTTCAGAGGTTTCATGATTTATCTCATGTAGTACCGTATATGGTCACGCCCGAGTTTAAACGTGTTGAGAGATTCATCTGGGGATTGGCACCCCAGATAATGAGTATGGTTACTACGTCCAAACCTGCAACGATCACGGAAGCCATAGACCTCAGTGTGGCGCTTACTGAAGAGGCCATTAGGTTGAACAAATTTTCCATCTCTGAACCAAAAAAGAAGGAAACCCATGTAGAGTCGTCTGGTGAAAACAAACGGAAATTTTCCAATTTCAAGCAAGGTACCAATGTTTTAAGTAAGAGGGGTGAGTCGAGCACACCGGCTAGGGCCAAAACCGGTGTTGAAATTAAAGGAAGAGGTTATATGGGCACTCTTCCCAGGTGTGATACATGCCAGCGCCATCATTCTGGCCCATGCGGATTGAGAAAATGCGAGTCACGTGGGAAGAACGGCCACTCGAAGGATACATGTTGGGCCGTAATTGGTACTGGGCGTGGTGGTAATCGAGGTTATAGGAGTGGAAATGGAAATCGCCCGCAGGGGAATAATGGAGGAAACGAAAACCATGGGAATTTTTCAAATCAAGCTGGGAGTGGAAATCGCAACCAAAACAACACTCAAGGTGGAAATCGAAATGGGAATGGCCGAGGGCCAGGATGCTTCAATTGTGGAGATGTTGGGCACTTTAAGAGGGAATGCCCAAAACTGAACCAAGCCCGTGGAAGAGTCTTTAACATCCTGTAAACCAACATTTTGCATCTGTTCTGTTTGATACTGGTGCCGATTATAGTTTCGTATCATTAGAATTTAAGAATATACTTGGGTTGACACCTAGTAAGTTAGACGTTCCGTACTCGATTGAATTGGCGAATGGGAAACTGGTTGAAACGGGTGAAGTCATTAGAGGATGCGTGATTGAGCTGGGAGAACGCGAGTTCACTTTGGATCTACTACCAGTCGAATTGGGAAGTTTCGACGTGGTGGTAGGGATGGATTGGCTATCAAGCAACAAGGCCGAGATCGTTTGTCACGAAAAGACCATCTGCATCCCAATAGAAGATGGAGAGACGATCGTAGTTCATGGAGAGAAGCGTGATACGCCACTGAGAATTATTAGTTGCCTGAAAGCTAGAAAGTGTTTACAGAAGGGATGTGTTGCATTCTTGGCACACATCGTGGACAAAGAAGCTACCGAGCCAAAGATCGAAGACATTCCAGTCGTAAAAGAATATCCTGAAGTCTTTCCAGAAAACTTGCCAGGATTGCCGCCACAGCGACAAGTCGAGTTTCACATTGACTTGGTTCCAGGCGTCGCGCCTGTAGCAAAGGCACCCTACCGACTTGCGCCTTCGGAGATGCAGAAGTTGTCGACACAAATCCAGGAGCTATTGGACAAAGGATTCATCAGACCAAGCTTCTCGCCTTGGGGAGCTCCAGTACTGTTCGTTAAGAAGAAGGATGGTAGTTTCCGTATGTGTATAGACTACCGCGAGCTTAATAAGTTGACTATCAAGAGTAGATATCCCCTGCCGAGAATCGATAACCTATTTGATCAGCTGCAAGGCTCAAGTTTTTATTCAAAGATCGATCTTCGATCAGGATATCATCAACTAAGGATACAAGAGGAAAGTATCCCGAAGACGGCCTTTAGGACTCGTTATGGACATTACGAGTTCCTGGTTATGCCGTTTGGGTTAACGAACGCACCGGCAGTTTTTATGGATTTAATTAATAGAGTCTGCAAGCCGTACTTGGATAAGTTCGTGATTGTATTTATTGATGACATTTTAATCTACTCGAAGACGAAGGACGAGCACGAACAGCACTGAAGAGCTATTCTAGAGCTACTGAAAAAGGAGAAATTGTACGCCAAGTTCTCAAAGTGCGAGTTCTGGCTGCGTGAAGTCCAATTTCTTGGACATGTGGTTAACGGGAATGGAATCCATGTGGATCCAACAAAGATCGAGGCGATCAAGAATTGGGAGACTCCAAAGACGCCAACCGAGATCCGACAATTCTTAGGTTTGGCTTGCTATTATCGAAGGTTCATTGAGGATTTCTCTAAAATTGCTCAACCCCTGACCGCGCTCACACAGAAAGACAAGAAGTTTGATTGGGGTGACAAACAAGAAGAAGCGTTTCAATTGCTGAAAAACAAACTTTGTGATGCACCGATCCTATCGCTACTCGAAGGAACGGACGACTTCGTGGTATATTGTGACGCCTCGCGTCAAGGCTTGGGTTGTGTGCTGATGCAGCGCCAGAAGGTTATAGCATATGCATCACGTCAGTTGAAGATTCACGAGAAGAATTATACCACGCACGACTTGGAGTTAGGCGCGGTGGTATTTGTGTTAAAAATTTGGCGACATTATTTGTATGGTACGCGATGTACGATCTTCACTGATCACAAGAGCCAGCAGCACATATTTGATCAGAAAGAGCTGAACATGAGGCAAAGACGCTGGGTAGAACTGTTGAATGATTATGATTGCGAGATCAAGTATCACCCAGGGAAGACGAATGTGGTCGCCGATGCCCTGAGCCAAACGGAAAGGATTAAGCCCATAAGGGTTAGGGCTTTGGAGATGATCGTCCTGACAGACCTCTCTTTGCGCATTCGTGTCGCGCAGAGAGAAGCTTTGAAAGAAAGGAATATTGAGGATGAGTATCTATGTGGGATGGAGAAGCAGTTGATACCAAACGAGGAAGGAACTTTATGCTTCATGAAACGGATTTGGGTTCCTCTGTTTGGTGGTTTGAGAAAGGTTATTTTTGATGAAGCCCACAAATCTCGGTACTCGATTCATCCTGGAGCGGATAAGATGTACCAGGACCTAAAAGACTTTTTCTGGTGGCCAAGGATGAAGGGCGATGTTGCAATATATGTAGGTAAATGTTTAACGTGCGCCAAGGTTAAGGCCGAATACCAAAAGCCTTCAGGTCTCCTGCAGCAACCTGAAATACCCAAATGGAAGTGGGAGCAGATCTCAATGGACTTCATAACGAAATTGCCAAAGACGCCCAGAGGCCACGATACAATTTGGGTGATAGTAGACCGTCTAACAAAGTCTGCGCACTTCCTGCCAATTAAAGAGAAGGATAACACTAGTAAACTTGCGGAAATATACATGCGAGAGATTGTTGCACGTCATGGAGTGCCTCTCTCGATTATCTCTGATAGAGATGGACGCTTTGTATCAAGGATTTGGCAATCCTTCCAAGAGGCTTTTGGCTCACAGTTGAATCTAAGTACTGCATTTCAACCACAAACTGATGGCCAAAGTGAACGAACTATTCAGACGTTGGAAGATATGCTGAGAACATGTGGAATGGATTTGGGTGGTAGCTGGGATAATCATTTACCATTAGTCGAGTTTTCGTACAACAACAGCTACCACACAAGTATTGGGGCCGCGCCGTTCGAAGCTCTTTATGGATGCAAGTGTCGCTCACCACTTTGCTGGGGTGATGCGGGTGATAGACAGCTTGTTGGTCCCGAAATAGTCCAAGAGACGACAGACAAGATTGCACAAATTCGAAAGCGCATTGAGGCGGCTCGCGACAGACAGAAAGCCTATGCAAATCAAAAGAGGAAACCTTTGTAATTTCAAGTTGGGGATATGGTTTTGTTAAAGGTTTCACCCTGGAAGGGTGTGGCATGCTTTGGAAAGCGTGGGAAGCTGAATCCGCGTTACATTGGCCCATTCAGAATCCTGCAAAGAATTGGGCTTGTAGCATACCAGTTGGACCTGCCTGCTGAACTTAATGGCGTGCATGATACATTCCATGTATCAAACCTGAAAAAGAGTCCAACCCAGGAGACAGTGATCATTCCTGCTGACAAAGTTCATATCGACGACACACTCCACTTCACTAAAGAACCCGTTGAGGTTACGGATTGGAAAGTTAACAAAACACGCAGGAGTACTGTCAAACTCGTCAAAGTTTGATGGAATGCAAGACATGGGCCAGAATTCACGTGGGAACGTGAGGATCGCATGAAGGAGAAATACCCCCATTTATTTCCTAAGACCCCTGCAACTAGAAGCAGAGCCTAAAATTTCGGGACGAAATTTCTCTAACGGGGGGAGAATGTGACAACCCTCACAAACCCAGGTATCCGTACAAATTAATCAATATTTAATTAGTGCTTAATTACTGTGCTTGATTACAATTGTGATTAAACTGCTTACTGATCTCTGTTACATACATACTCATGCATCACACTTTATACTGTCACTCTATTATTTACACACAAACATTAGTGACAACCATGATGCACAAAGCACAGTTAGCACAGTGAGCGAATAACCCAGACAACATGCTGACAATGCCAGCACCTAGACAGACACCATATTAAGGCCCAGTATGAGCCGGGAATAAAGTACTACACTGGTAGTGAGTGTAGGGAGGTGAGGACCATAAAACTGCGTCACTAGGTGATAGTAAAGTGCCTAAAACCTACTTTAAGTGCAGAATTCTGCACTAGTTAACCAAAATTCAGCATTTAACAAAAACAACATAGTCCTAGATAGTCCTAGATATTTTCCAAAGTGTTGGGAATTTAATGTGTCACTAAAAACAATATAAAAGACACTTTAAAGCTTTATTTAGCACTTTAACGGATCAATATCCAACCGAACAACCGGACTTTACCCGTAACATAAAAATATTGCCAAATACATTGTTTTTACTTTTCTGAGCTAGTTAGGGTCCCCGGACACCCTAACACCCTTTATATTAGACAACACACTAATATCCTAACTAGATATTATTAGATCCTAACTAGATGTAACAAGTTCCATCACCACCCAACCCCATACCCCCCCCCCCCTCACTTCGACGGTCACTAGGGGTGACCCACCCCTTGCCTTTCTTTGATTAATTTAATCACATATGTTGGACACTAAGAGACATATTGTATAATGGGTAATGAAGGATTATGGTTTATAAATAAGCATGAAGGTTCTTCACTCTCTTTCATCAAAACACACACAACAACAAAGCTCTTCTCTTCCCTCCATCACCACTCACGGCCGCCACCACCTCACCATACTACCACCACCTTCAAGCCATTTCCAATCCATCCATACATAAACAAAGGTGCAAGGAGTCCTACAAACAAGCTTGGTGCACTCGGAAGTTCAAGAACCACTCTCGTTTCCTTTTATCCACCACTTTTACGCCTTGTTTCTTCCCTAGCCTTGTGCTAGTAGTAAGTGTTCTAAAACATCATCTTGTTCTTGATTTTAGTGGTTATAGATGGTTGAATGATGAAATGCTAAGAAACACTAATGAACATAATCTAAAGTCTTGAACATAAGTGTTAAAGGGTGGATAAAGAGGAGATATATGGGTAAATCATGTAAATCTTGTGTTGTTATGATTATTTGATGTTGTTTGTTAGTTGAAGTGAGATGGATCATCATCAAGACTTGCTAGATCATGTTTAAGAACATGAACTAGCAAGATGTAAATGATAGAATTATGAAGGATGATGAAACCATCCATTCATGAACTTTGAACTTGAATAAATATAATTTTTCTTGAAGAATAGGGTTATAAACATATGGATCTAAAGATCTACAAGTGGTTTTTCGGAAGAACCAAGTGAAAGATACTAGCCTTGTTAAAACCCGGATCTTGTATGAACTAAAAGCATTTTTAGTGAGTAAACAAGTGTGTGAACACTTGTGTAACAAGAAAATTTAACAAAGAAATATTTTTGTAAATTATGACTAGAAGTTGTTAAACTCCAAATTCTTTAAAAATAAAATTTTTAAGAAACTAATCATATTTTTAAAGATAACAAGACCTACTAAGCATGATAGTAACTTACCACATCTTTTTACACACTTTCAAGTTCATGAGTTTATGATTTAGGCTCATTTTTGTCAAGATTAGTGAATAAATATTGTATATTGTTGGTTGATAAATTGTTTGAATGATGTTTACAAAAGAAAATGATACGCTAGTAAGCGTGGACACCTCCATTTACAAAGGAAACTCTGGCGAAATTTTTCTAGAATTTTTAACACTTAGAAAATATTTTTCTAGTAAGTATCTACAAATATATTTCTAAATTTATTTTCAAATAAACTTCGCCATGATTTTTATTACAAAAATATTAAAGTGCCGGAGGTTGATTTTCGTAAATAAAATTTTGATAAATATATATTTAGAATATATATTTATTAATAAAACTCTTGAATGATTGTTTATTTATTTCGTGAACTAAAAATAATATAACTTGAAAATGTCATGAAATTACGACTCCAAAATAATACCAACGCTCTCACAAATAAATATTTAAGTTACACCGGTATTGTTATTACAACGCGAACTCTAAAACGTAACTTATGTATATTTCGGAAAATACTCTCATATGTATATTTTGATAAAGTATTATTTTGGAATTGTATGAGGTAAAATATAATATTTTTGGGAAAATATATATATATTTTGGAGTTAGAATATTTTAGACAAGTGATTTAAAATATATTTTTCAAGTGGGACTTAAAATATATTAATCGGAATTATAACGCGTACATGTATAAAAACCCCCATCCTTGGGAAGGAAATATAAAATAAATAAGAAGTGTGAATACGGAATAGTTGCCTAACTATTTCTCCAAAAACGTTAAACCCTAAGCCAAGGCACGGCCATCCGTCTAATAGGCATTAGTACGTGTAGGTCGTCACGCAGCAGGTTGAGTTGGAGACTTACGTTTCAGGATACGCACTTCTGTGAGTTCATGTCCCCCTTTTCTCTTTACTGTTTTCAGTTTTATACTTCGGGGGTGAAATACATGCGACAATTATTACATACTTTTATATACATGGTATGGTTAGCTTAAGGAGGGTTTACTACTTAGATCATGTGAGTGGGTAGGTGTTACTTGGGGCCATTAATCCTCATTGTAGGACCGAGGGTCAAGAGCGATAGATCTATTTGGGTGTAGCGAGCCCAGCTCCTGAGTCCACTGTACGGACCATGGGGTGACTTTGAGCCCGACGCAAAAATCTGCTAGGTTTGAGTCTTCCTGCATCACTTCACACATATCATTGGCTTTGCAACCCAATGGTGATCTCTTTTTCCTTAATTGCTACATGCCAGGGATTTTTCATACATACAGACATATTACAAAGGTTTATACATACTCACTTTTACATGAACTCGCTCAACTTTTGTTGATTTTTCAAACTACATGTATTTCAGGAAATTAGGGGATCTGGCAAGGTATGCAATGCCGTCAAGCTGCGTAGGAATAATGATGTCATCCGAGTTTAGGAAATGTGACCTTTTCCTGGACGGGTCACAAGTCTTAAACTGTGTCTTTATTCATGTCTTTTGGTTGTGTCTCGTGAACAAGTTTTTAATTAGGTTATGGTTGTAATTCGTTTCATGTGTCGACTTTTAAACAATGTTGTCGTATTTACTTTTAAAAACTTGATGAATGGATGAACATCATATGTTTTATTTCATATAGCATGGTTATGATATTTGCTATGGTATTAAGAAGTCACACCAAAATAAACCCACACTTCCGCAAAGCCAGGGTGTGACAATGTGAAACTCTTACTCTATGAGATACTTCTGTGATACTTTTATATGCGAACAACATGATTCTTGATTCTTGACTCCTGATTCTTGAATCTTGTGAGGCTTTATATGTAAACAATGTGAATCTTGACTCTTGTGATACTAGAAACTTGACACTTGATACTTATTGAATGAGAAACTTGATACTTATGGAAAGAGAAACTTGATACTTATCGAATGAGAGACTTGATACTTATTGAACGAGAGGCTTGATACTTATTGGACGAGAAACTTGATACCTATGATACTTGTTGAACGGGAAACTAGGTTAAACGCACACTTGAAACATGGAAACTTTTGTGTTAACCATATGACAATGCCAGGTAATGGTTACTCACAACAATACGCAACGCAACACGTAACCTAGCTCATAAAACGAACCAAATTCGGAAAACTAGCAAATGAATATTGGTTGTCCGAATGGAAATCCGATCGGATGACCATCCGATCGGATGACCATCCGATCGGATGACCATCCGCTCGGATGACCATCCGATCGGGTGGCCATTCGACCGGAGAGCCATCCAATCCATTGCACTCTACACCAACTTTGCTGTCAACATCACCTTTAAATACACCCCTTGACCCTTCATTTCACACTTTTACTCTCTGCCATTCGACCACACGTACTCTCGGACACTTTAATCAAGATTCAAGGGAAACTTTTAAGTATTCTTCTCTGATTCTTGTACAACTCTCACCATTTATCACTTCTACACAATATTCTTGATCAAAATCACAAGAACACTCCAACTTTTTCACGAAAAACAACTAATTTGGGTCTCTTAAAGATGGATTCCACTCAGAGGTTTGTACAAACTGTGGTGGAGCATCATTTAATCAAGATCGACCCCAGATCTAAGGGATTTTCACAGCTTTCAAACAAAATCTAAGGAATCTCACACTTTTTACACCAGATCTGATGAAGTTTTACCTGTTTCTGGCTCAGATCTGATGAACATCATGATTTTACACTGATTTTCGGACTTTTCTTCAATTTTTATACAAAATATGGGTGAAATTGGACTCAAACAGACTTCCGACTCGTCCCTTATTCGGAAGCCGGCTTGAAGACTGAATTCCACTGGAAAACAAGCCGATTGACGAGTCCAAACATGAGACAACATCAGAAACAGCTTGTCGGTTCAAAAAGGGGTGGTTCCCAGCCGGTCGAACAAGCTGGGTTAGATACGTTTTCGTTGTTTGACACGTCGTTGCGCCGCCTCCGTTAACTCGAAACTTGGAAAATTTCATGAAAATCCACCCACTGATCGTCTGTCCGAATGGCCATCCGATCGGATGACCATTCGTCCAGATGATCTGATTATGATAACATTCGTTGTTTGTTTTACAGGACACTGTAATCAAAACATTGAAAAATTTAATAGATCATAAACACACACTGTTCGAATGGCCATCCTTTCGAATGGTCATCCGTCCGGATGACCATCCGCTCAGGTATTCTGTCAGACACTTTTACTCGATTTTCGCATGATTCGACACCCTGTTCCCAACCGGGTCAGCTCTTAGAGGACTTATGCTATGTTCCCCGTAAGCAGGCTGATCCAGCGCTCCCTTCGATCTAATCTAACAGTATTAGGTTCTAAGCAACCACTGTGAGTATACTCGATCCCTTTTTGTTTTAAACACTTTTGGGATGTAACATGTATTCTATATCAAGACACTTGACACTTGAAACTTATTTGAAACATACTCTATCCATTTAAACGTGAAACATGACATGATACTTGTGATACTTGAGACTTTTATGCTATGTGAACGTTTAATCCCTGTGTGTAATTCCACCTTAACAATGGTAGCGCTATAGGGGTAACGCACCTCCCCGTTAGTTTTTGGGGTATTGTTAGGATGAGACATATAACCTCTCGTTAGTCTTTGGGAAAGGCACTTAACGCGTTGGAAACTTGGGCTATCACTTGGACTGCGTTAACTAGCATGGTGAAACTTATTATATGTTTTCGTGTTGGATACGAGTTTTTAAACTATTATGCTACTTATTCAAACTTGTATACTCGCCAACATTATTGTTGATTGTATTTTAATACATGTTGCAGGTTGATTGTAACTGGAAATCAAGAAAACAAGCTAGGATGATGCTTAGAAACTCATCTTAAACAATTAGACAATTATGAACAATATTTGAACACTTTGTTATTTGATACTTTTGTTGGTTGTGGAAATGTGGTTGACAATTTAGCTTTATCTATGAAATTTTGATTAATACATATCGAAACAAATAGTGTTATGGAATCTCTTGAGCAATCTGAACGCTTAGTGTCGCGCCCCGATGTTTCCGCCATCGGTTAGGGTGTGACAAGTTGTTAGTGCTTCAGTCTTTATACCTCAGCAGTTCTTTGATTAACAGTTGTTATGAAGATCAGCATTTAGAATCATCAGCTGATGGAAAAGACTGTCATTGGGGAGAATCTAGGACATGCACTGCTTATTGTGATCAACTGTTGAGAACCAGTTTTGGCTTTTCATATCATCTGTTCTTCTGGGCTTGAATGCATGGGCCAACAAGAAAGCATCATGATCATGGCATACTTGGACATTGATGAACCATGATCCATGGATCATCTACTATTTTCCAAGGAACTAGAGCCTTCAAGGAAAAGATAACAAGGCCTAGAAGACACAAGTCTATCAGCCTTAGGGCTGTAGAAAATCAGGGAACATGAGAGCAAAGAATGGCATTCTAAAATGAGGAGATAAGGCCTCTATTTATAGGGGAGTTGGAGATCGCTTGATTGATCAAGAAAAGAAAGGTATAATACCAAAAACTTCAATTAGATGCACTATTACTAAGACATGAAAATTTGCAGGCTTATCATATATTATGAAGATAAGACTCTTGCAAATTTAGGTAATTTTTAGAAATTTTGAGAATTTTTATTTCATGTTATATTGTTTAATGACATTAATTTGGGAAAATTAACAAACGGACTCAATAAATCACCAAACTTTTCAAGAATGTTGGGTTTAACATGGGAAATATTGTAGCAAAATTCGGGGTTCATTGGCAGAGTTTGCATATGGTTTTAAAAATGGCGTTTTTGCAAAGTTTCAGTAGCCGAAAACCCATTTTAAAAAATTCGGAAAAATCTAAAATTTTTCCAAGAAAATTCAGAAAAAATGGAATTTAAAATACATCACTATTAACAAAATTGGCAAAATAAAAGATTAACGACCTGGCGGAACTTATGAACTGAGCAAGGGCTTAACTGGCGATAATTGGAAAGTCGGTCTAATGCCTGACTATTCCGGGGTAAATTGGGTAATTGGGGTACATTACACGCTAGTTTGGGAAGTTCCCCGGCGGCAAAAATGGAAACTGCAATTTGAACGAACTAGGAACGGGTAACACCCGAACTTCCTTAATAAACAACATATCATATTATAATATTAACGAATTGGGAAGCTGTATATAATCATGCCTTTTCCGAATGTCTAAAACAACTAACCGTGACAGGGACACAAAACGGTGCACTGAAGCTAAACACAATTTTGACACTAAGAGAATACCCATCGCCAAACTGTTATGCTATGAGTCCATTCTCAAATGAATATTCCCATTCGAGCCTAAGATATAGCAATTACCGACTTGAAAATTGTTTTCGGTAATTAACCCTGTAATACTAATAATAGGCTTGGATTAGGTTATATATTATGTTGTGAGCATAGTTGGATTATAATATTAAATAAGTTTCATTACCCCATTTTCAAACTGTTTTACATGGGGTGAATTGTATGTTATATACGTACATGCTTGCACATGATTTGATGTGAATTATATTAGTGAACACTAGTACACGAAAAGTCCCCACTTACCCAATTGATTAACTGTAGGCCAGTGAATGTGTAAATAGTATTATTGATTTGACATACCCAATTGGGATGGCCCGGAACGCCATGAGATACACTGCAATTGCACATGTTCATACAAAGGCTATAGTGTGCAACCCATAGATACACAGAGGCAATGATGTGGTGGATTTAGATGTCACACCCTAATCGATGGCGGAAACATCGGAGTGAGACGAAAACGAGATTGCTAATTACTCATAACACTAAATTGCGACAAGTAATTAAATAATGAATTTTATTTCATTGAAGAATCAATTACATTGATTGAAATCAAATACAAGAACTTGAAACAAAGAATTACATTACAAGAAGTATACAAAATTTAAAATGTGTTTCTAGGCATCCTACTAAGTTCCATGCATCATCGACATCATCATTAAACCTGCAACATGTTTTAAAAAGCATAGTTTAATACAAACGTATTGGCGAGTACACTAGTCTTAGACACATGGCATAAGTATAAAAAAGTATTTCTCAAATCCAACATGGCAATTTGGTATACAAGGTCTAACTAGCATGAATAACTAAAACTCAAACCCGAGTGTCCATAAGAATAATGAGCATCCCTCGCCACAAAAGTGAACGAGACCGTTATGTATAATAATATGCGTCCCTCGATACCGAAGTAATCGAGACTGTAAAGTATATAACTTAACAAAACCCCATCGGGTGGTGTGCTACTCCTATAGCGCTATAATCGTTAAGGTGGGCTAGCTAAGTTAATGATAAGTAGCATGAATTCTAGTATGCAACCTAAGCATATCAAATAGCATGTATAGCGGATTGAGCGAATAAAGTATGTTTGTGTGATTTGTGCATTTTGACAAGTTAAACATGTTACACCTAAAGTGTGTTCAAGCAAAAAAAAGGGTCAAGTGTACTCACAAAATTTCTAAGTCTTTCGATTATCCGTGTATTGATGAGTTAATGAGAATGGGAGAATGAATATGTTCGGTGTTTGGAGTTTAAGGGATGTTTAGACTCGGAGTTAGGAATTTAAAGTTGTAAAACTATGAATATATGAAAGTAATATCTAAGCTCTAAGAGTTATGACACCATATCAAGTGGTTTCATGGGTCCCAAATTTCCCATTGGAATCATAACATGTACCCTAGAATCTCTGATATGTTAGCCTAGGTTTATGATGGTTAATCATGGTTTGATTAACACCACAAACTCAGCCATGTTTTAATATAATTATATATAGGTTATATAGTAATAATACATCCTAGAACTAAGTCCAATCAAGTATTAACATGTAGCATCATGTATGTCAAGCATGGAGGTTAGAAACCTCATTATATGATTCACCACTACACACACCATCATGAAGATGGTGGGAGGGTCATGAATAACAAGAAAGTAAATCTAATCTAGTATATTATCAAGCAAATCATCAAGTGCGGTGTGGAACAAGGTAGGACAGCCAAAGCATCCAAGGTTCACACATCCATCAAACATAAGTCTTGCCATATGAACTATGGTAGACTTATGTGACTTCAACACTTATGGGTTGTCATTAAAACAGAAAGTTTAGAGAGTGTTTGCACCTCTAAACTTGTAAGAATCAACCATACACAAGCACTATAACCATGGACTTGATTAGAGGCACAGTAGGTACAAGATTCATGTAATAAAGTATGAGTTTAATAAAGTTTAAAGCAAAATCTTCCAAAACAGAAAGTTTGGACATCAAAATTGTGATCTTCCACCTTAGATCACCATGGTAATCTTGTGGAAAAACTCCTAGAGGTGTTCCAAGCTTTGTAGAAGAAGAAATGGTGAAGAAAGTTGAAGAAAAGTAAAGAAAAGTTCTCACTTTGGCACTTAGAATGATCTGCCAAAACTATTGTTTCCAGCTGAATTGAGAGCATTTTGAGAATGTAAATGAGTTGGAAAAGTGAAAATGAGTGTTATGAGGCTTGCAGGGCCGTCTCCGAAAATCATAAAAAGAATTTTGGCCCTGTGCGAGATAAAAAGTTTGGACCCTATTCTCAAATCTTCACACATTCAAATCCAAGCAAATTGGGCCACAAAATCACAAATTCAAAATTCTTAAAAGGCCCAAAAACGTTTTTATTTCATAAATCTTGGCCGTTTAACATTGAAAAAAAAAACATACAAATTTATTTTAGTATTTATTAGTGTAGTTTAGGAGTAGGGTTAATGTAACATTTGCCACTAAAAAATAGCATAGCCTAACAAATCATAAATCCACACACATAAATTTATATATTACAACAAAAGAGCAATTACTTGAACTTTACTTAATTATGTGGAAGAAATACAAGTAATAAGAAGCTCTTAAAAAATATATATATATATATATATATGAAACAGGCCCTTAGTAATAAGGAGCAACTAAAAAAATGTAGAGAAGCAGGCAGCAACTAAAAATATGTAGAGATGAACGATTCGAACCTGCGTCTTGGGTGAAACAATAGGAGGCTCAGCCAACTAAGCTATACAAACATATGGTAACCATTTCGATTTATATATAATTAATATATAAAATAAGATTTTTTGGGCCCCTAAAAGCTTTGGGCCCTGTTCGGTGGCCCATCCGGCACACCCTACGGGCCGGGCATGGAGGCTTGTTTATATAGTAGTGAAGTAGGGTTTGAGTTTTAATGGAGTTTAAAGGTGATTGGGTGAGTTTGGAGGTGGGGAAAATGGCCAATACAAGAGCTGGTTGCAACATTCTGCGGATCGTGAGGCTTGGCGTGCCGCGACGGCACCACCCTAATCCTATCGCGTAGCGCGACGGGTCTTGTTCCATGTAAAGGTTTGATTATTGTCACAATTGGTCCCTTAAGTCTGGTTTTAGGCACAATTTAATGTATTTTAGTATAATTTAAGATATATTATGTATATTAATCCTATTTTAAGTATCAAAATAGGTATAATTATAGGTTAAACATTGTAAGGATAAAATGAAGTATAAACGTGAGTTAAAAGCGTATAAGTCGTGTATGTATGATACATATTTGCAATTTATCACGCGTTTACAAGAATTACGAATATGGTATCAAACGTATAATGAATTAAAAACGTATAAGCACGCACGAATAAGTAAAGCATAATTTGTAAGAAATAACGAATTTTATTACGAACAAGGTCTCGGATTTTTCAACGGTACAACGAAAGACGATTACAAGGAATACAAGTTTCCAAAAATAGAAATACAATACAAACTTTCTAATTAAGAAAAGTTACGAAAAAAGCGGAGCATTACATTAGACTAGGGTCTTGAGTATGTACCGTCGAGACTTCACTTGTGGGCTTAGTATAATTATATCAAATGTGCTAAACTCATTTTGCGTATACACTGATTTGATACAAACAAAAATTGTGAAACTCACCAACTATTTGTAGTTGACCTTTCAAAACTTTAACATGCTTTTCAGGTAACTTGAGACTTGTGTGATATCTGTGTTTGCTCGAACAAATATCTAATTGAGAAAAAATAATTTAAAATATGAACATAATTACTTTGTATCTCGCAATCTATATTAGACGCCATAAATCTCGCAAAATTTGGAGAGGAGGTAACAGCTAATAAGCGAAGATTTTGGTGTTTGTTTCAAAAGAAATAAATGCCCTAACAAAAAAAGGAATGTTTCAAAATATAACGTGGGAAATGACGATCATACCGTCGCATGTTATTTAGCGCCTACGCCACGTGTCGCTCCAGGAATCGTTCTCACCATTTTTAGACTTTATGGCGTTTTCTCCATATCTCGTTTCTCTCTCTCTCTCTCTCCCTCTCTCTATCTCTCTCTCTCTCTCTATATATATATATATATATATATATATATATATATATATATATATATGGGGAGGTTCATTTGAGAAGAATCTTCTTGTAAGAAGAAAAATAAATTAATCTAGGCTCTATATTTTTTTGATCAATGGTTGTGAATCAAGATATAAATTTTATCTACTTTTAATTAATGTTTTAATTAATAAGGGTATGATAGACATTTTGATGTAGAATATTAATAAATATTATAAAGAGTTACTCAAGTCTTATTAATGCATCCATAATTTCCTCCTTCACCACCATTAATACATCAATTTTATTAGAAGTGATAAAACTATTTAAAAGTATTGTGTCCTACACATATTTTATTATGAGTCGCAAAATTATTTAAAAGTGTTGGGGTCCTACACATTTTGAACCTTATACCAAAACATTGTCTTTATGGTGTAGGAAACGTTGTTTTTATGGTGTAGGAAACGTTGAATATGTAGGATCATGTGCACGATTGTTTTTATTGTGTAAGGTGCAAAACTATTTTATAGGATGACTTATTAAATAATTAAGGTTCATTAATTTGAATATCATAAATAAAGAATTGACTCATTAAATGGTTTGTTCAAATTACCTTTGTACCCTTTATTCTTTTTTATTCTTAATTTGTAATTTCTTCTCATTTGAACTCTACACTATATATATATAGGTAGAGAATCCTGTAAAAAAGGCCTAAAGTGTGAGAAGGGTAAGAAAGAATCTCAGTCATTAGATCTTTTGATCTAATGATTGAGATCAATAGGGACCAAATTGTAAAATATTTTCATTAATTTGGACTGATTTGAAATATGTAGGGGCAATATAGTCTTTTAAACCCACTAGAAATTAGGTAATGCACATGTAACTTCCCCCGTCTTTTTTAAACGTCAATAACTTTTTATACGTAACTTTTTTAAAAAAAAAATTACACCATAATAACGATGGTTTTTTTATCTTTAATATGAGTACCATATTGCTATACTTATATTGAGAAAAAAAAATGTTTCGATCAGATGTTTAGTCAATGAATGGTGTTATATACTTACTGAATGGTGTTATATACTTGCTGAATGCTGAATGGTGTTATATACTTGCTGAATGGTGTTATATACTTACTGAATGGTGTTATATACTTCCTATAATTAAGGTGGCGGTTATGGGAAGTTTTTAATTAATTGAATTAATGATAAAATTACTTGTTTACCCTTTTCAATTAATTTAGATCTAATGGCTGAGATTCTTTCTTACATTTCTCACACTTTTGGTCTTTTTTACAATAACCTTACCCTATATATATAGGGGGTAGGGTTCATTTGAGAACCACTCTTATTGCGAGAACCACGAGAACCAATGTGAACATAACAAAATAAACTCACTCACCACCACCAAAACCTAAACACTCACCCCCCACCCCACCCCACCACAACTCAAAAACCTAAACACCTCCACGCTCGCTAAAAAAAGAATCTATACCTCACCAAAAAAAAACCTAACCCAGCCCACCTCCAAAAACCTAAACAAACCTACCCTCCCTCCCCCCTCCAAAAAAAAAAAAAAAAAAAACTAACCCCCCACCCACCCCACCCAAGCTGAATGCTAAAAAGTAAACCATAAAGCTTAACAACACAACTAAATGCTAAAAAAAAAATTATTAAAAAAAGCTAAATTTTGTCACTTAAAAAATTTAACAAAAAGTACCGGTTCACATGTCACATGTGCATATGCATACGCATGCACATATGCAACGGTACTTTTGTTTAATTTTTTTTATAGAAAACGCTAAATTTTGTCACTAAAAAAAGAACAACCGTATCGCTGCACATGTGCATAGCGTTACTAATGTTTATATATATATATATATATATATATATATATATATATATATATATATATATATATATATATATATATAGGATAAGGCTAGGTAGAAAACCCTCTTTAGGTAGAAAACCCGGGAAACTCAAAGCTCCCGACATTTTTTTTTTTGAAAAAAATAACACATGTAATATACATGTTTTTAAGAGTTTTGGGCCAAAAAAATCAAAAAAGCGCCGAAGGTTTTTTTAAAAAAAAAAAAACAAATTTCAGCAACTTTCAGCATTTTTTGTCTAACACATGTTAGTCAACGAAGTTTTTGGAACTTGTTTATTTTTTTTTTTAAAAAGTACTCGGCGCTTTTTTGATTTTTTTGGCCCAAAAGTCTTAAAAACATGTATATTACATGTGTTATTTTTTTCAAAAAAAAAAATGTCGGGAGCTTTGAGTTTCCAGAGTTTTCTAAGAAAGATAGGGTTTTTTGTCTAGCCCAACCCTATATATATATATATGCTAACCAAACGGACACATGAAGCACAATCATGTAAGTTCTTGCCCTGGAGATCGATTGTGGTGTTTTGAACAAGAAAAAATCGAACGGCATTTGGGATAAGATCGTAAATACTTATGCATCAAGTTGGTTAATGCATCAACTAATTCTAAAGATTGTTTTGTATACTTTAAACTCGAAAAAAGAACCTAACATGCATGATCATGTTAAATCAATTAATAAAGTGGTTAGTTATCGTAAATTGATGAGATGATGTAACATGAAGAAAAATCCTATCCAAGTTGACATGGAGGACTACAAAGGGTGGATCTCTGGGGCTTTTTGTGGGTTCTTGGAAACCCTCTCGGTTTGAAAAAAAATTGTAAACATCTTGTATAATTTGGAAAATATAGTGAGAATCTACTAAAATGAACCCGCTGAAAAAAAAATTCCTGGATCCATCACCGAGAACAAGCTTGATAATTTAACATGCATCTAGAGTGTTGCGTGAAAAAATGAATGAGAAAAATGTGGGAGAAATTTTTCTAGAGTATTGCGAGATAAAACTATGAGAAAACAATAGGAGAAAATTGCTATGTGCACGACACCATTTCTCTCAAGTCCCAATCGAATAATCAAATATAAAAATACGAACGAATGGAATAATTCTCCAAGAACTTTTAATATAATCAAGAAAATATAAATCAAAAAACTTGATTACAATAACTCATAAACCATAACTCGGTTTCTCTCTAGTCTTGTCACTTAATAACATCTAACCCTACCTTGGTTTATATAGGCTTACCCAAACTTGGTGTCCAAGACATTACAAAATATAATTATAACATAATTAGGAAATTTAACCAACTATGACTAACTTGTCAACATTGATCCCTCAAGTTCACCGACTTGTGACTTGAAGTTCGTAAATTATCAACAATTACCCCCGTAATGTCACACCCCGACCGCGTTAAAACAACGAAACCGCGGCGGAATCGTCGGGGAGTGTTGTAACAGAATCATTGTTTCATAACACACAGAAATTTGAAGTTTCGTTTTATTAAACATTTACATCATCTTGAAATCTAAACAAACAAGTTAAACATAGTCTATCATTGTTATTAAGTCACTAAGGCCTCGTCGAGTCCTATGTGAGCATGCATCCTAGCAATCAACATCATTCAACAACACCTGAAACATATGTAAAAATAAAGTCAGCAAAGAAATGCTGGCGAGAACATAGGTTTATGAGAGTGTCGGAATCATGGCTAGTTTACATGTTGCAATACTTAATTAAAAACCTTGTTTTGAAAAGTATAGTATTGCGACATAATTAACCAACTCAAATCAAGTTGGTTATAATTTATAAAATCTCGTAGCCATGATTCTTAACCCAAAACATTTATTTAATTAAATCAAATTTTAAACATCTCGTAAAAAGTCGTTAATAAAACTCGTATGGTTTATATTATTCAGAAAACATCATTGTGTGACATCGTTTCAGAATCGTTTACCCAAGTGAACTAAATAACGCCACGATATGTAATATGATGAAAACACTTATATATAAGAAGTACCAGCGGCGTATCTACCATGTTTTCATCACATTACACCCGTCCCGTTATCTAAACACTAACCAAAACCAATCATTTACCCAAATCGTTTAATTCGTTAAAAATCGCTTTAGTCGTTTAAATCATTCCCGTTTTAAATTGTGAAAACTACTTTTGGTCGTCTCGCTAATTCGCGGGTCAGATTTGCATAAGATTCATATTTTTCAAAACGACAGCTTCTCCCAATCAGCCAAATGCTCATCCGTGGGTCAGATTTGCATTGAAAATCTTTGTGTATTTGTCCCTGACATAACCCGTCTCGCCATAGGTGTAGCAAGTACCAGGAGGAAAATGAGCTCGTGCTGGATCTGCTGGTGCAGCAGTAGGATCTGCAACAGTTTTGCTTTGGATAGCAAAATGGCACATATTAACCGGATGTCCCCATCGTCCACAGTGGGTACATTTGAAGCAGGGTATGTGATTCGGATGATGACGGTTGCATCGATTGCACCATGGAACAGCTCGGCAAACCCTAGCCGTATGACCTATAAGTCCACAAATTAGGCATTTGCGGCACTTCACACTGGCATGATGGTGGAGGTTACACTGATTGCACAAAGGAGCAGTTCCCAAGTACGGCTTCTTGGCTGGTGGTGCTGCCACCTGGCTAGGTTCTGCTTGATTTGGTGCCATGGTTGCGGGATCCTTTGAAGCTTTACGTTTCTTCAATTTTGGTGAAGGCTTGGCTTCTGCTTCCTGTGGTGATTCTTGGGTAGCTTCATCCTGGAGACGAGACATGGCAATAGCTAATTCAACAGTCTTTAGGATTACTTCGCCTATTCGCTTGGCAAATTTGGTAGCCTGCTCGTACATCTGAGCGTCACTGTGATGAAGAGACATTCTGGAGGAAATGAAAGACATAGGAGGAAACAAGTGAAATGTTATCGGATAATGACAACGCATAAAAATTGCGATCATTTGTTTGTTACCTATGGCAAACAAATGAGACGGTAACTAATCAAAGTAAGCGGGTCATATCAATGTATCGCGAAGACATGCTTTAGCCTATAAGTGGACACTCACCCCAAGAGTTCCCAGGTAAGAGTGACTGGTCCGATTATGTGGATTTGTACGAATACTCTAGCCTTAGACAGAAAACTCGGAGTACAGGCATCCACCCTTCCAGATTGCACGTGTTCACATTATAAGACCCAAACTTTGACGAGATTTGAAAACTTAGAGGGTTCAAAACCTAGTAATCAATCATCCTAGAACAGATGATTGGTTTTCAAAGTGGATTGAAATTTGTGTTCTTGTTGTGGTTGTCACCTAAGGATAAGTGACGGTATGGTTTTAAGATCTAAACACAAGAATCTTGTGTTAGGGTCCTAGGAAGGTTATAGACTAGGTCAAAGAATTACTAATAACCTAATTCTCTATAACCATGAGCTCTGATGCCGACTCTTCTGTCACACCCCGACCGCGTTAAAACAACGAAACCGCGGCAGAATCGTCGGGGAGTGTTGTAACAGAATCATTGTTTAATAACACAAGGAAATTTGAACTTTCGTTTTATTAAACATTAAACATTTACATCATCTTGAAATCTAAACAAACAAGTTAAACATAGTCTATCATTGTTATTAAGTCACTAAGGCCTCGTCGAGTCCTATGTGAGCATGCATCCTAGCAATCAACATCATTCAACAACACCTGAAACATATGTAAAAACAAAGTCAGCAAAGAAATGCTGGCGAGCACATAGGTTTATGAGAGTGTCGGAATCATGGCTAGTTTACATGTTGCAATACTTAATTAAAAACCTTGTTTTGAAAAGTATAGTATTGCGACATAATTAACCAACTCAAATCAAGTTGGTTATAATTTATAAAATCTCGTAGCCATGATTCTTAACCCAAAACATTTATTTAATTAAATCAAATTGTAAAACATCTCGTAAAAACTCGTTAATAAAACTCGTATGGTTATTATTATTCAGAAAACATCATTGTGTAACATCGTTTCAGAATCGTTTACCCAACTGAACTAAATAACGCCACGATATGTAATATGATGAAAACACTTATATATAAGAAGTAGCAGTGGCGTATCTACCATGTTTTCATCACATTACACCCGTCCCGTTATCTAAACACTAACCAAAACCAATCCTTTACCCAAATCGTTTAATTCGTTAAAAATCGCTTTAGTCGTTGAAATCATTCTCGTTTTAAATTGTGAAAACTTCTTTTGGTCGTCTCGCTAATAACATTCAAACCTTCGCAACTCGACTATCTTGCTTCTCGCATTAACAAACCACCAAAGGGTAAGTTAACTATCACAGATTCAGTCGTTACCCACAACCCCCACACATTACCATGGGTACAGTCTGATAACGGGATTTGTCAGATCCTATGGTAGCATAACCTAATACTGGTCGGCTTGATCAATGCTAATGAATGTCATTCGTTATGTAATTACAACCAACAAGTTCGTTCACATTATCGAAATCGTTATTAATTTAATATAAACCATTTTAATCGTTTTTGAAAACCATCGTTAAAACATCAAAATCATTTAACACATATGAATCACCTAAAAACAATTGAAAACAGTAAAATAGGGGAACTATGTACTCACTTGAGAATGCTTAGAAGTCTCACAACAACCAAGCAAAGCTAGAGGGAGCATGGAATCAATCGGCACCTAATATGAGTGACTATGTAAATAAACCTGTCCTAAATCGGAAGATCAGATAGAATGAGGTCTCATAAACCAAATGAGTATTGGAACTCATATGATATGGTTTAACAAAGCCTACATACTGAATCGAAACCTATCCTAAGTGCTTACGACTCGTTTAGGTAGCTTACGCTACTTTAACGCGTCGTTCGTGTGAAACGCGTTCGGACCGCCTAACTAGTCCTATGACATGTATTATATGCCTTAACGTGTCTAATAATGTTACCTAATCAGTTTAGATGTAAAAATTTAGGTTACATATGCTTAAAATGAATTTATGTGTAAAAAGGGCATTTTGGTCATTTTCCTAAGGCATATAGATTACCTATCATACAACTAACTAAACGAAGTGATCATAAGGTATAACCTCGGAAATGTTATTCCCTATACAACTATGGTCACAAAACATATTCGGTCGGATCCTAACGATCGACCAAACGGGTCGGGTTCGAAAGTCTAAGCGGTTGTTTAGATCGCTTATCTTACGACCCTATATAAGCACTAATCTAAAAGTGACGAGTTAAACATGCTAAACATGTTTAACGAAGTTTATAAAACAAGTTTGATATCAAAACAAACGGTTTTGATACCCAAGAATAGTTTGGTTGCAAAATACGCCTAAACGCGTATTTTGACCGAAACTATGACTCGTCACTAAGCCTAAATAACGTGGTAATCAGTAGGTATAGTCACAAAGGACTATGACCATCGTGATTACACTCACGTTACGAAGTTCAAACGAACTTCGTGTTGACCATTGACCGGTCAAAGCAGAAAGTCAAACACTGTTTGACTTTTACGCTTAAAAACGCATAAAATCATGAAAGAAACTTACAACGGGTCCAAGCTAGGAAGAACTTGATCTAAATACTCAGGTATGAAGCATAAAGCTTCAACTTAGAGCATAAAATTAGATCAAGGTGTGAGGAAAATGGAATGGGAGCTTGGGTATTTATAGATTTCGGAGAACCGTTGGGATCGTTTCTCGCATTTCGTGCCTTGATCTTGGCCCTCCACTTGGACACATGGTTTTCAAAACCATGGGGACACTTAAAACCATCAAATTCCAGTCCATAGAGTGCAAAACCATAGGTTAAAACCATCAAAACCTCAAAAATGGACCAAGTTCAATGTATCTGCCAGAAATTTCAAAGATGGTCCCTGCACTTGTAAAACTTGATTTTTTTGGCACTTTTAAGCCCCGTTAACCCCATTTCAAGGCTCTAAAATGAATTAAAGTATAAGGAACTTAAAATGTGCTAAAAAATATCTTGGATGTCGGTTCGTTTGGTCGTATGGTTGCGTTGTTCGGTTAATTACGACGGAAATCGTAACAAACGCAAAAACGATCCAAATTACGCGACGAATGGAATTTTATCATGCCAGTCACTAAAATAAAATATTTAATTATTACATAAATCTTTGGATGTCCGGATATATATTCAGAACGTAAGATATGAGCGAAAATGCAAACTTATGCACTTTTTGACACCTTTCGTCCCTATTGATCAATAAAGTTTATTTTTAGCATACTGAACCCTTCAAAGCCTATTTCTAAGCTATGTAAAGGATATTTAGGGTATGTTTAACTTATGATCAAGTTTCGTAATGTTCGTTAGTATACAAATCGGTATAGTTTCCCAGTTTGACACAAATAGTCCTTGCGATCGAACAAACTTGATTTCGCCACACCAAACCATCCAAAACTTATTTCTAAGTTATGTAAAGGTTATTTAAGGTATGTTGGGCCTATGTCACTATCCCAGAGTGTTTGTCATGTTAAAGTGATTACGTTTACGCATCAGTTTACGTATAACTTTAGAATTGATATGTGCAAATGATACACATATTTAAACAAATCCCAAATATGAAAAACAATATTTCATTGTTTAGGCATTTGTTTGATGGCCGTGGAGGCACAGATGTCACAGTCTCCCCTACTTCAGGAAATTTCGTCCCAAAATTTATTCAGAGGAAACTTGTGAGAGCTCGAAACATAAAGTCGAAAAGATAAAACAATACTGGTTAGGGTTCTGAACTTCTAGTAACTTTAAATAACATCATGCTTGCAATGTAAGAGGTACACTTATATACAAGTATATGAAGCGCCATTGGTGCGTCCACCGTACCTCCTTTACATTGTTCATGTTTCGTTATTGTTGCCACTATAGGTTCTTACACATGATAAATCTTATTGGGGTTCCTGTGCGCTGAATTTCATAATTATGTATGCGTCCATAATTACGTGATTCCTTGCATAGTCCGCACAGTGCATTTTATAATGTGTAGGGGAAAACCAAATGAACAAACCTGTGATGAGTGTGACTAGACCACCCTTGGGTCCCTTTAATTAAATCAACAAATGATTTCTTTAAATAGACCACCAAGGAGTCTTTTCAGTTATATCATCACATCCCATTCTTAACCAGATTCTGAATCAATCTTTTTAACTAGACCACTCAAAGGGTCCCTTTTGAATCATGGAATGGTACTATATAACCCAAGGGTCTTAACTACTACGTAGAAGCCCATTAAGGATTTAAGGTAGTACTTTTTGAATATCCTGCTATGAATCCCTCATATGAAGATATGAAAGATTCTACGAGGATTTGGATAATGAAAATCGGATCACACAATAACATAAAAGAGAACACATAATCACATAATTGTTTAACTTGACCTTTAATTTGTTATCTTTAGACATGGGTATTTAAAGCATAACAGGAATCCAATCCGTGGACTTCACTTGGTACTTTAAACATTTTCAAGAATCTAACTATGAAGATATGAAGATCTTAATAGGAATTCGGCTTGTCCTTATTGAATTGTAATGTACGTCTTAAGGCATACAAGGAATCCAATCAAGGGTTCCGATTTAGGCGATAATCATCCACAAGGATCTAATTGTGGGGATAAGAAGATCCTATATGGATTTTAGAATTCGAAGGGTGGGAGATGCTTCGAAACCTTGCACTAGACGTGCTTAAGTCGATACACGAGGTAGAATGATCATGAAGTTGAGGTGCTAGATATGCCATGGCGACATATGAAGCAGAATTTGGAGGTTGGGTAATACGAGCAGAATGCTTTTCGAAAACTATGCATGGGGTTCTTTATAAATATGTTTAATGTTTTTGAAATCTTACATAATACTTTTGAAATCAAACGGTAGATATATTAGGTAAATATGTTTATAAAATCATGTGGGGTGAATTTTTGAAATTATGTATAAGGTTTTTGAAAACATGAATAATGTTTTTCGAAATCATGCACTTGATATACTAAGTAAATATATACTGGGTTAAAATTGTTTTCAAACTATATGAAATATTTTGAAATCATGAAGGTTGTTTTGAAAACCTATACTATGTATGTTGTTATGAAAACCAGAATGAAATGATATGAGTATGAAATTGAAGAAAATACCCTTAGTTATCTAGCCAAGGATTTAAAAGTGATTACTCAAAATGTCACTTATTTTCTGTACTTCGTTTCTTAGAATGAAACGAGCACGAGGGAGTCATGAGCGATCAAATGAACGAGAGAACAACAAAAACGGTTCTTTGGTGTAGGTATCGTAGGGGTACGCCATACACACATGTAACTACACTTGTACATCAGAATTGTAAACAACGGTTTATTTATAAACAAAACCGATTGTTTCAGAGTTCAAAGAAAACACAAAAAACATAAGCATAAGATTCAGATTTTTCAAAACGACAGCTTCTCCCAATCAGCCAAATGCTCATCCGTGGGTCAGATTTGCATTGAAAATCTTTGGGTATTTTTCCCTGACATAACCCGTCTCGCCATGGGTGTAGCAAGTACCAGGAGGAAAATGAGCTCGTGCTGGATCTGCTGGTGCAGCAGTAGGATCTGCAATAGTTTTGCTTTGGATAGCAAAATGGCACATATTAACCGGATGTCCCCATCGTCCACAGTGGGTACATTTGAAGCAGGGTATGTGATTCGGATGATGACGGTTGCATCGATTGCACCATGGAGCAGCTCGGCAAACCCTAGCCGTATGACCTATAAGTCCATAAATTAGGCAATTGCGGCACTTCACACTGGCATGATGGTGGAGGTTACACTGATTTCACAAAGGAGCAGTTCCCAAGTACGGCTTCTTGGCTGGTGGTGCTGCCACCTGGCTAGGTTCTGCTTGATTTGGTGCCATGGTTGCGGGATCCTTTGAAGCTTTACGTTTCTTCAATTTTGGTGAAGGCTTGGCTTCTGCTTCCTGTGGTGATTCTTGGGTAGCTTCATCCTGGAGACGAGACATGGAAATAGCTAATTCAACAGTCTTTAGGATTACTTCGCCTATTCGCTCGGCAAATTTGGTAGCCTGCTCGTACATCTAAGCGTCACTGTGATGAAGAGACATTCTGGAGGAAATGAAAGACATAGGAGGAAACAAGTATAATGTTATCGGATAATGACAACGTATAAAAATTGCGATCATTTGTTTGTTACCTAAGGCAAACAAATGAGACGGTAACTAATCAAAGTAAGCGGGTCATATCAATGTATCGCGAAGACATGCTTTAGCCTATAAGTGGACACTCACCCCAAGAGTTCCCAGGTAAGAGTGACTGGTTCGATTATGTGGATTTGTACGAACACTCTAGCCTTAGACAGAAAACTCGGAGTACAGGCATCCACCCTTCCAGATTGCACGTGTTCACATTATAAGACCAAAACTTTGACGAGATTTGAAAACTTAGAGGGTTCAAAACCTAGTAATCAATCATCCTAGAACAGATGATTGGTTTTCAAAGTGGATTGAAATTTGTGTTCTTGTTGTGGTTGTCACCTAAGGATAAGTGACGGTATGGTTTTAAGATCTAAACACAAGAATCTTGTGTTAGGGTCCTAGGAAGGTTATAGACTAGGTCAAAGCATTACTAATAACCTAATTCCCTATAACCATGAGCTCTGATACCAACTCTTCTGTCACACCCCGACCGCGTTAAAACAACGAAACCGTGGCGGAATCGTCGGGGAGTGTTGTAACAGAATCATTGTTTCATAACACAAGGAAATTTGAACTTTCGTTTTATTAAACATTAAACATTTACATCATCTTGAAATCTAAACAAACAAGTTAAACATAGTCTATCATTGTTATTAAGTCACTAAGGCCTCGTCGAGTCCTATGTGAGCATGCATCCTAGCAATCAACATCATTCAACAACACCTGAAACATATGTAAAAACAAAGTCAGCAAAGAAATGCTGGCGAGCACATAGGTTTATGAGAGTGTCGGAATCATGGCTAGTTTACATGTTGCAATACTTAATTAAAAACCTTGTTTTGAAAAGTATAGTATTGCGACATAATTCACCAACTCAAATCAAGTTGGTTATAATTTATAAAATCTTGTAGCCATGATTCTTAACCCAAAACATTTATTTAATTAAATCAAATTGTAAAACATCTCGTAAAAACTCGTTAATAAAACTCATATGGTTTATATTATTAAGAAAACATCATTGTGTGACATCGTTTCAGAATCGTTTACCCAACTGAACTAAATAACGCCACGATATGTAATATGATGAAAACACTTATATATAAGAATTACCAGCGGCGTATCTACCATGTTTTCATCACATTACACACGTCCCGTTATCTAAACACTAACCAAAACCAATTGTTTACCCAAATCGTTTAATTCGTTAAAAATCGCTTTAGTCGTTTAAATCATTCTCGTTTTAAATTGTGAAAACTACTTTTGGTCGTCTCGCTAATAACATTCAAACCTTCACAACTCGACTATCTCGCTTCTCGCATTAACAAACCACCAAAGGGTAAGTTAACTATCACAGATTCAGTCGTTACCCACAACCCCCACACATAACCATGGGTGCAGTTTGATAACGGGATTTGTCAGATCCTATGGTACCATAACCTAATACTGGTCGGCTTGATCAATGCTAATGAATGTCGTTCGTTATGTAATTACAACCAACAAGTTCGTTCACATTATCGAAATCGTTATTAATTTAATATAAACCATTTTAATCGATTTTGAAAACCATCGTTAAAACATCAAAATCATTTAGAACATATGAATCACCCCAAAACAATCGAAAACAGTAAAATAGGGGAACTATGTACTCACTTGAGAATGCTTAGAAGTCTCGAACAACAACCAAGCAAAGCTAGAGGGAGCATGGAATCAATCGGAACCTAATATGAGTGACTATGTAAATAAACCGGTCCTAAATCGGAAGATCGGATAGAATGAGGTCCCGTAAACCAAACGAGTATTGGAACTCATATGATATGGCTTAACAAAGTGTACTTACTGAATCGAAACCTATCCTAAGTGCTTACGACCCATTACGACTCATTTAGGTAGCTTATGCTACTTTAACGCGTCGTTTGCGTGAAACGCGTTCGAACCGCCTAACTAGTCCTATGACAAGTATTATATGCCTTAACATGTCTAATAATGTTACCTAATCAGTTTAGATGTAAAAATTTAGGTTACATATGCTTAAAATGAATTTATGTGTAAAAAGGGCATTTTGGTCATTTTCCTAAGGCATATAGATTACCTATCATACAACTAACTAAACGAAGTGAGCATAAGTTATAACCTTAGAAAGGTTATTCCCTATACAACTATGGTCACAAAACATGTTCGGTCGGATCCTAACGATCGACCAAACGGGTCAGGTTCGAAAGTCTAAGCGGTTGTTTAGATCGCTTATCTTACGACCCTATATAAGCACTAATCTAAAAGTGACGAGTTAAACATGATAACATGTTTAACGAAGTTTAGAAAACAAGTTTGATATCAAAACAAACGGTTTTGATACCCAAGAATAGTTTGGTTGCAAAATACGCCTAAACGCGTATTTTGACAGAAACTATGACTCATCACTAAGCCTAAATAACGTGGTAATCAGTAGGTATAGTCACAAAGGACTATGACCATCGTGATTACACTCACGTTACGAAGTTCAAATGAACTTCGTGTTGACCATTGACAGGTCAAAGCAGAAAGTCAAACACTGTTTGACTTTTACGCTTAAAAACGCATAAAAGCATGAAAGAAACTTACAACGGGTCCAAGCTAGGAAGAACTTGATCTAAATACTCAGGTATGAAGCATAAAGCTTCAACTTAGAGCATAAAATTAGATCAAGGTGTGAGGAAAATGGAATGGGAGCTTGGGTATTTATAGATTTCGGAGAACCGTTAGGATCGTTTCTCGCATTTCGTGCCTTGATCTTGGCCCTCCACTTGGGCACATGGTTTTCAAAACTATGGGAATACTTAAAACCATCAAATTCCAGCCCATAGAGTGCAAAACCATGGGTTAAAACCATCAAAACTTCAAAAATAGACCAAGTTCAATGTATCTGCCATAAATTTCAAAAATGGTCCCTACACTTGTAAAACTTAATTTTTTTGACACTTTTAAGCCCCGTTAACCCCATTTCAAGGCTCTAAAATGAAGTTAAAGTATAAGGAACTTAAAATGTGCTAAAAAATATCTCGGATGTCGGTTCGTTTGGTCGTATGGTTGGTTGTTCGGTTAATTACGACGGAAATCGTAACGAACGCAAAAACGATCCAAATTACGCGACGAATGGAATTTTATCATGCCAATCACTAAAATAAAATATTTTAATGATTACATAAATCTTTGGATGTCCGGATATATATTCAAAACGTAAGATATGTGCGAAAATGCAAACTTATGCACTTTTTGACGCTTTTAGTCCCTATTGATCAATAAAGTTTATTTTTAGCATACTGAACCCTTCAAATCCTATTTCTAAGCTATGTAAAGGATATTTAGGGTGTGTTTAACTTATGATCAAGTTCCGTAATGTCCGTTAGTATACAAATCGGTATAGTTTCGCAGTTTGACACAAATAGTCCCTGCGATCGAACAAACTTGATTTCGACACACCAAACCATCCAAAACTTATTTCTAAGTTATGTAAAGGTTATTTAAGGTATGTTGAGCCTATGTCACTATCCCGGAGTGTTTGTCACGTTAAACTGATTACGTTTACGCATCAGTTTACGTATAACTTTCCAGAAAGTGATTTAGAGCTCGAAATCGAACAAGAATTGATATGTGCAAATGATACACATATTTAAACAAATCCCAAGTATGAAACACAATATTTCATTGGTTAGGAATTTGTTTGATGTCCGTGGAGGCACAGATGTCACACGTAATTTCGGACTCAAAATAGGGAGGCCTTCAACTCCAAACATGTCTTCTTTGCCTTGAGTCTCTTGGAAGTTTTCTCGATCTCTAACGTAGTTTTTCGGCTCCTTCCTAGCTCGAGCATTCTTGCGACCTTATACTTGACTAGTCCTTTCTCCATGACTCGTCCTTTTGTCATAAGAACTCGCATCACCATTAACTCGGTTGCGACCTTAAGCAAACATTAGCTCTCTTGGATTATCAAATGTACTTCCTTAGGTTTGAATCCTTTGCTTGGCATTTTCTTTGAATTCTTGAACATTTTTCTTTGCACTATGAATTTTGGGTTTCACAGTTGAACTTGGATCATTGAGAAGATTCTGACTAGTACTTAGAATATCACCTTTCAATTCAACTCTTCGTAGATCTCCACCCGCAAAATTCTTCATTCCATTCATCTAACTTGTGTACCGTAACTTGCTATCTTGATATTGATCTTGTATAAACGGTTCTCAGTCCTTGTCACCTTCATCATAAGCTTACCTGTATCATCATGAATGGTTAGCAAATCACGTTTCATGTGAATGTCGCATCCACCTTCCGTTGCTTGACCAAGACTTATGATATTGCTTTGCAAACTCGGTATATAGTAAACATCGGTTAACAAGCGCTTCTCCCCCGTTTTCCTTTCAAGTAATATCGATCCCCTTCCCCATATATCAATACAAGACCCGTCTCCAAATTTGACCTTTCCGGTGACACCTTTTGTATCTTTGGTCACAATAACTTATTTTTGTGACATCTTTGTAATTTTTTGGTCACAAAAACAAAGCCAAAAAGAACAAAAAAGAGAAAAATCCAAAATTGCAAATCTGATTCTTCAGTTGCAACAAAATATTATTAAAGAATTGTTCTACGATCGCTGCCACTAGATAAGAATGAATGTCGCCGTTGTCTTCCGGTCACGAATACCTCATGTAAATAACCGGAGTCCCTATGCAACACCCAGACAACCTACTCGTTGCCCGCCACCGTAACAATACTACGCCGCTGCTCCGACGCCAGTACTGCCCCCTCGACCTTCTTGATTACCGACTCGTTAGACTCCTTAGCCTCCGAATAAGAACTCGAGTACCCGTTTGATATCGATCATTGAACTTGGCTCTGATACCAATTCAAGACCCAATTGAATAATCAAACACAAGAACAAGAACGAATGGAATAACTCTCCAATAAGTTTTATTATAATTAAGAAAATATAACTCAAAAAACTTGATTACAATAACTCATAAACCATAACTCGGTTTCTCTCTAGTCTTTTCTCTTAATAATGTCTAATCCTACCTTGGTTTATATAGGCTTACGTTAACTTAGTGGTCAAGACATTACCAAATTTAATTATAACGAAACTTAACCAACTATGACCAACTTGTCAACACAGATCCCTCAAGTTCACCGACTTGTGACTTGAAGTCCATTAGTTACCAACATTCTCGGCCCTTGCTAAATTTTTACATTTTTTTCTTACACACTTATTGAAAGAACTTTCTTTCCAACACTTTCACAGTTTCACTCACCTCATGCATTTGAAATTTCATATAACTACTAAGGTGAATAATTTTACATCCTTCTTTAAATCAATATACTTCAAGGTCTAAGTAAGCGAAGAAAAGAAAAACTTGAAGTTCTTTTGATACGGACTAGGTCGGCTCGTCAACCAAGCAAGCCCAGCCGCAACACAATGTCAATGACCGACCCAAGAGACAAGTCAAGAAGCCCAATCGATTGATGGAATAAGCCCATAAGTTGCACGTTCTCAATTTCAGCATGTTTATTTCAATTGTTTACTGCATGTAGTGTTAGTTTTGCATGTTTAGGAAGTGGAGCATGATAGATAGCAGTTACAAGCATGTCTCCAGAAAATAAGGAACATGGGTATCATGTGCACATGGTCCATTGCATATTTAAATTCTTGTACTTCGTTTTGAGAAAATATTCAGAAAATTGCCCCAAAATCTCTTGCTCTCTTGATATTCTTGGAGTGTTTGCCTACTAAAAAAGGCTCTACCAATCTGGTGCTTTCATTCACGATCCATCCTCCACAATCATGCTGCCCCGATGAGACACTTCGGGTTCCGACGAGTTCCCTCCATCCATATCCGACCAACTGAATCAGCTCATTCAAATTTCGACTACCGCCACCACCACCCAATCCGACATCAAAACTCAAATTGCCGCCCTCGTTCAAGCCACCGCTAACCTCAATACTAAACTCGATTCCCAAACTGAAACCACTGCTCGTTTGGAAAATCACGTTACCGAACTCACCGATTCCATCCACGCTGATAAACCACCCGCCGATAAACCTCATACAGATCGTCCGGTTGGTCGAACTGTTAACCAACCACCACGCCAACCAAAAATAACCCTTCCGTTATTTGACGGCTCCAATCCTCTCGGTTGGATGTTCCAAGCCGATCATTACTTCGCGTATTACAACATCCCACCGGCGGAACGCATCTCGTTAACTGCTTTCCATTTTATCAGGGATGCACTCTCTTGGTATCAACATCAAGCTAACAACAACCACTTAGGCAACTGGACCGACTTCAAGCGTGAAGTCGAGCTCCGTTTCGGTCCGTTGACTTATGAAAATCACGAAGCCACCTTGTTTAAACTCCGACAAACGGCATCCGTTTCGGAATACCAAACCGAATTCGAAAAAGTCTGCGTATGGTCCGACGAAGCGACCCAAGCATTCACCACATTAAAATCTCACATGCAAGACCTTGTAACCCTTGCCCTACCCGATTTCACCAAACCTGTGACACCCCAGGAAAACCATACAACTTAACTAGCTTCTTCAGTGAGTACTTACCAAATTTCGGGACGAAATTTCTTTCAACTTGGGGATAATGTGACAACTCGGAATTTAGAACCCTTCTTTGTATCTCGGTGTAACATGCTTGAACGTTATGTGTTTATATACTAGTAAATGAAAGTTGGTGATTTATCTCGATGTGCAAAGTGTTGGTAATGTGTACGTATAATGTATATGTAGTATGTATATGTGAATGTGTATCAATGAGCCGAACCGAAACCCCTCCCTTGCACACTATGGGCTGCCAACGACAAATGGGCCGGATGGGCCGCAACCACCCTTGGCCCACTCGGAAACCCACTTAGGGTGCATCACCTTCTATTTAAGCCTAAAACCCTCACACACACTCTCCTTTACACTCTCTCTCACTTCATCCCCACACTCTCCCTCCCTCCCACTCAAACTCTAGCAACACCACCCTCTCCTCTTGTCTCGGATCAAGGGTAGCAAACCAAGCTCTCGGATTAGCTTGTGTTCTTCACTCGGAGACTATCGGACAACAAACCTACTCGCCTTCACACACTCTTTATCAACCGGTTAGTATTTTAGATTTTCACTAGGTGTTTTTGTGTATAATGATGTGACTTGCTTTGAATGATTAAAGGATGGATTGACATATGTGAACTTTTGTATGATAATGAATTGCTAGGATATTCGAATGTTGAATGTATGGGACGCTTGTGGTCATTCGATTTATGCTAAAAGTTATAGGACAAATGTTGTTTTGATAATGATATCCAAGGTTGTCATAACATATAGACTATATGTATACATGTTCTTGTGTTGGGTAAAAAGCATGCTAGAGTTAGGACATGAATATTCATGTTTGGTATGATGAAACAATGATGTCAATAATATTTAGGGGATATTGTGAAATTGTGATGATGCTAGTGATAAAAATGGTTGCGTGTTCTTCCTGCTGAGATTTAACGGATGAAACAATCTTAGAGAATGTGGAATTAGGCCTATCTTGATTATGAACATGATGAATGTGCTTGATGAACCATATGAAGATCATTGAAAATATTTAAATATATCATGTTTGATCTATTTTGATTAATTGTTAGGCAAAGAAACATGTTTGTGTAATTCCATTGGATGGTACATATTATCATGAAAACAAAATTCTATTGGATAAGTACACTGTACAACCGTTCAGTAGATGTTGGAGCCGGGACCCTTGGTCTCGACTCGAGACCACCAAAAAATAGCAACTCGAGACCATCCAGCACATCATATGTACTCGAGACCCCCCAGTCTCGACTCGAGATCATACACGCGACAACTCGAGACCGCGGTGATTGCGACTCGAGACCAGCAAGGTCTCGACTCGAGACCTCAGGGGTTGCGACTTATGCTTGACAACTCGAGACCACCCATCCACAACCCAAGACTACTAGGTTGCGACTCGAGACCGCATAGTCTCGAGTCGAGACCGCTTAGTCTCGATCAGGTTGTTCGACTAAGTTATTGGGCCACATTGAATGCTTGGGCTGCATGTTTTCCTGTTACTGTTACCTGGACTATGTGTTACTGATTAACTGTTCAAGCATTAGGGCAGGCCCAATACCCTTGTATGTTTTGTATGCTATGTGTTAGATACGTGTACCATATACGTGATTACTTGTACCCGAGCCTGACCTATACTGGTCACCATATTAGGACGTGGTGACCAGCATACTTAATCAAGTAAATTAAACTGCCGAGCAAACCAAGGTGAGTTCACACTCTCTACAAAGCATGGGATTCCCAGGGGTTGGGAATGGGGTTAAGGAACATGGATTCCTCGTCCTTTATTGGGTAGGACAGTGCTGGTTCAGGAATATAATTCCTCGTCCTCTTGGACAGATAACTTTCACTAGACCAAAACTCTATCACGAAGTCCCTCCTTTTTATATCGACTTAATCGCCGGGCCAATGGCGAGCGGGTCATTAGTTAGATAGCGCTATTTATGTTTGACAAGCCTCACACCGTGCCGCAGAGGACGGGCGTGAACTAATGGACTATGGCACGTCAATGATGATAGACACCGATGCTAAGGGCACATAAACATGACTACAGTCAGCAGTCGATATGGTAACGAGTCTAGTAATATACACGGGGTAGCCCCCACGGCCGTGGAGCCAGATAACAAACATGGGGTAGCCCCCACGGCTGGATAGCCAGAGTAATTGGGTTAAACAAATCACGTTTTCAACTATGGGGTAAACCCCACGGCAGGATGCCAGATAAAGGAAACTGTTTTCAGAACAACTTAAAACAAACACCCAACTGTGAACTCGCTCAACATTATTGTTGACTCATTACTACATGCTTTGCAGGTCAATAGGTACTTAGCTGGAGCTTGCATGGAAGAGAGTCGTTGTGGGACATGGACAGCTGTGTGCCATGTTAAACTTTGAAACAATTAAACTTATTTTTTGGTTTTAAACGCTATGCTTCCGCTTGCAACTTAAACTATGTTTTGTTTGGTCACCAATTGTATTGGTTGGATTTTATAATCACTTATATGCTTGTTCAATATGATTGGTGGCTGGATCCTGGTTAGTCACGCCTCCAAGCGGTGGTATTCCGCAGGTGTATTTTGGGGGTGTGACAGATTGGTATCAGAGCCATTGGTTATAGTGAACTTGGTTTTAATAAGGGAAAAAGTTTTATTAAAATCAGACTATAACCTGTACAGTGCTCTACGATCCACAACGACGCTTCACTCCACATGCAAGGCTCGACATTCTAGGTGATATGATCTATGTATATATTGCCTACTTGTTGGTTACATAGTGCATTGCTCATAGTATGCTTGGTTAGTGTAACTACTGTTGCTTGAACCCGTGTGTGCTTACTCTCTTCTGACATCACATTTTCACGAACCCCTCTCACTCATGTTCCTCTTGATATGAAGATCATGTCTGGACGCGTTAACTTGACTCAAGCCCAGTTGACGGCTCTGATTAACGAACAAGTTGTTGCGGCGCTTGTAGCTGCACACGCAGGAGGTATATCCTGCAGTCCAAACTCATTCTAGGATCTTTAGATCCTACTCTCGTGAATCAACCTTTGTGTTAAACTCTGTCCTTTCTTTCACCCACAATAGGCCAACATGCTCAGCCACCTGTGTGCACCTTTAAAACTTTTATGGACTGCCGACCCACTACTTTTAGCGGCACTGAAGGAGCTGTAGGTCTCCTCCACTGGTTTGAGAAGCTCGAGTCAGTTTTCGAAATGTGTGAATGCCCTGAGGCGCGCAGGGTGAAGTATGCTACCGGCACTCTCGAGGGTTTAGCTCTTACATGGTGGAATGCTCAGGTCCAAATGCTGGGGTTGGTTGCTGCTAACGCCACCCCATGGGACAATTTTAAAGAGATGATCAAGGAAGAATACTGCAGTCGTGACGACATTCATAAGCTGGAAGTCGAGTTCTACAACCTCAAGATGACGGGGTCAGAGATTGAGGCGTATACGAAGAGATCGAATGAGCTTGCATTACTGTGTCCTACTATGGTGGACCCCCCAATTAAGCGTATTGAACTCTTTCTTAAGGGCTTAGTGCTAGAAATCCAAAGTCATGTGACTTCAGCAAACCTCGCCACCATCCAGTAGGTTGTTCAACTGGCCCACCATCTCACTGATCAGGCGGTGGAGCAGAATAGGTTGCCAAAGCGTGTAAGTGCTACAGCTACTTCGGATGCTCCTAGTAACAACAAGAGAAAATGGGATGGAGCTTCAGGCAAAGGTTCAACTTCTGTGCAATCTCAGTCTCAGCAGAGAAAGACTGATGACTACAAGAGCCCCAGTCAGCACTCATCTGGTGGTCAAAGTCATGGTGGGTACAAGGGGAATCACCCCAAATGCAATTGCTGCAACCCACACCACAGCGGGCCATGCACCAGGGGTAACTGCCATCGGTGCAACAAGCCAGGTCACGCCGCCAAGGACTGCAGAAGCTTGTACCCCGTAAACCAGAATCGTCAACAACAAGCCCCTCAGAACCAGCGACAACAGCAGCAGCAACAAGGTATCAACAAAGGGTGCTTTCAGTGTGGAGCTGAAGGCCATTTCAAGAGAGATTGCCCCCAACTGAACAGGAACCAGAACAACAACAACAACAATAACAACAACAATCAGGGGAATGGCAACAATGGGAACAACAACAACAATGGTGCCAAGGGGCGGGTGTTCGTGATTGGCCAAGGTGAAGCAAGGAACGACCCCAATGTTGTGACGGGTAAGTTCCTTCTCGACGACTTTTATGTTACAGTTTTATTTGATTCGGGTGCCGATACTAGCTACGTGTCACTAGAAGTTAGTCAAATGCTTAAGCGTATTCCAACACCTTTGAACAACAAGCACACTGTAGAGCTAGCAAATGGTAAGGGTTTAGAGGCCACACACGTAGTCAAGGGTTGTAATCTGGTGCTTGCTGGTCGCACTTTCTCCATCGACCTTATTCCTATCGTCTTGGGTAGTTTCGACATTGTCATTGGGATGGATTGGTTATCCCAACACCAAACCGAGATTCTTTGCAACGAGAAGATCGTTCGTATTCCTGGTTCAGATGATGAACCTCTCATGATTCGTGGCGACAGGAGGGGTGCTGTCGAGAACATCATCTCTTTCCTTAAGGCCCAGAAGTGCTTGGGAAAGGGCCACACTACCATTTTGGCTCTCGTCACTGACACCTCGGAGAAAGAGAAGAAGATAGAAGATTTTCCAATTGTACGCGACTATCCTGAGGTATTTCCTGAGGAATTACCTGGCCTTCCGCCTCATCGCCAGGTCGAGTTTCAGATTGAACTAGCTCCTGGAGCTGCGCCTATAGCTCATGCACCTTATCGCTTAGCTCCATCAGAGTTGAAAGAACACTCTACGCAACTACAAGATCTCTTGGATAAGGGTTTTATTCGCCCTAGCTCATCGCCCTGGGGAGCTCCCGTGCTATTTGTGAAGAAGAAAGACGGTACCTTTAGAATGTGTATCGACTATCGTGAACTCAACAAGGTGACGGTGAAGAATCGTTATCCTCTTCCATGTATCGACGACTTGTTCGACCAGCTGCAAGGCTCGAGCTACTATTCAAAGATTGATTTGAGATCGGGATATCACCAACTGAGAGTCTGAGAAGAGGATGTCTCCAAAACAGCCTTTAGAACTCGCTATGGGCACTATGAGTTTTTGGTCATGCCTTTTGGGCTGACAAACGCACCTGCGGTTTTCATGGACTTGATGAATCGAGTGTGCAAGCCTTACTTAGACAAGTTCGTTATAGTCTTCATCGACGACATCCTGATCTATTCTAAGAGCCAGGAGGAACACGAGCAGCATCTACGACTTATTTTGAAACTCCTTCAAACGGAACAACTTTACGCGAAGTTCTCGAAATGCGACTTCTGGCTTCGTGAAGTCCATTTCCTAGGCCATGTGGTAAACAAGGATGGGATTCACGTTGATCCATCCAAGCTGGACTCGATTAAGAACTGGCCTGCACCTCGTACACCAAAGGAAATTCGCTAATTCTTGGGTTTGGCAGGTTACTACAGGAGGTTCATTAAGGATTTTTCCAAGATTGCACAGCCTCTCACCTCATTAACGCAGAAAGGGGTTGTTTATCAATGGGGAAACGCACAGGAATTAGCATTTCAGCATTTAAAGGATAGACTTTGCAGCGCACCTATCCTTTCCTTGCCAGAGGGCACAGACGACTTCGTGGTCTATTGTGACGCATCAATTCAGGGTCTTGGCTGTGTACTGATGCAACGGGATAAAGTTATAGCCTACGCCTCACGCAAACTTAAAGTTCATGAAAGGAACTACACTACGCACGATTTAGAGCTGGGAGCTGTTGTTTTTGCACTTAAGATATGGCGACATTACCTATACGGTACCAAGTGCGCCATTTACACCGACCACAGGAGTCTCGAGCACATCTTCAAACAGAAGGAACTGAATATGCGACAACGACGATGGGTCGAGCTACTGAATGACTACGAATGCTCGATCAGGTATCACCCGGGCAAGGCCAATGTTGTGGCTGACGCCCTCAGTCGAAAGGACACCGCGCCTAAGCGCGTGCGAGCTTTACAACTCACCATACATTCTAGTCTTCCTTCCCAAATACGAGACGCTCAAGTAGAAGCATTGAAACCAGAAAACGTCAGGGCTGAAGCCCTATGCGGCTCAAGGCAACGCTTAGAACAGAAGGAAGACGGTGCTTACTACGTAACAGGACACATTTGGGTCCCACTCTATGGCAACCTACGAGAGCTTGTGATGGATGAGGCACACAAGTCTCGCTACTCGGTACACCCTGGTTTGAATAAGATGTACCACGATATCAAAACTACGTATTGGTGGCCTAGCATGAAGGCCCACATAGCAACTTACGTCAGCAACTGTTTGACTTGTGCGAGAGTCAAGACGGAATACCAGAAACCCTCAGGCCTACTCCAACAACCAGAGATACCACAATGGAAATGGGAGCAAATTTCCATGGATTTCGTTACTTGCCTGCCTAGATCTCAGCGCGGAAATGATACTATTTGGGTGATCGTGGATCGACTCACAAAGTCTGCGCACTTCCTGGCTATCAAGGAGACAGATAAATTCTCCACTCTAGCAGACGTATACCTTAAGGAAGTTGTCTCGAGGCACGGGGTGCCCACCTCCATTATCTCAGATCGTGATGCACGTTTTACTTTAGAGCTGTGGCAAGCAATGCACAAATCCTTTGGCTCACGATTAGACATGAGCACAGCGTATCACCCTCAGACGGACGGGCAGTCTGAGCGCACTATTCAAACCTTAGAAGACATGCTTCGTGCATGTGTAATCGACTTTGGCAATAGCTGGGAAAAGCATCTGCCACTTGTGGAATTCTCGTACAATAACAGCTACCACACCAGCATTAAAGCTGCTCCGTTTGAGGCATTGTACGGGCGTAAATGCCGGTCACCTCTTTGTTGGGCAGAGGTGGGAGATAGCCAGATTACTGGTCCAGAACATGTGGTAGACACAACCGAACGAATTGCTCAAATACGACAACGCATGGCGGCAGCTCGTGACCGTCAGAAAGTCTACGCCGATAAGGGCAGGAAACCACTAGAGCTCCAGGTTGAGGAGCGGGTACTACTCAAAGTTTCACCCTGGAAGGGTATGGTTCGTTTTGGTAAACAAGGCAAACTTAACCCACGATACGTCGGACCTTTTGAAATCATCGAGAAAATAGGCAAGGTGGCCTACAAACTAAACTTACCAGCAGAACTCAGTGCAGTTCACAACGTTTTCCATGTGTCGAATCTGAAGAAGTGCCTGTCAGATGAGACCCTCGTAGTTCCTTTGAAGGAGCTCACCATCGATGAGCAGTTACGATTCATCGAGGAACCAGTTGAAATCACGGACCGGGATGTTAAGGTCCTCAAGAACACAAGAATACCTCTTGTTCGAGTTCGTTGTAACTCACGTCGCCCCAGAGTTCACCTGGGAACGCGAAGATCAGATGAAACAAAAGTATCCCCAACTATTCGTAAACAGTACAACCACTACTGAGGTTGAAGCTACGGAATGTCGGGACGAAATTCCAGATCAACGGGGGGAGGATGTGACACCCCAGGAAAACCATACAACTTAACTAGCTTCCTCAGTGAGTACTTACCAAATTTCGGGACGAAATTTCTTTCAACTTGGGGATAATGTGACAACTCGGAATTTAGAACCCTTCTTTGTATCTCGGTGTAACATGCTTGAACGTTATGTGTTTATATACTAGTAAATGAAAGTTGGTGATTTATCTCGATGTGCAAAGTGTTGGTAATGTGTACGTATAATGTATATGTAGTATGTATATGTGAATGTGTATCAATGAGCCGAACCGAAACCCCTCCCTTGCACACTATGGGCTGCCAACGACAAATGGGCCGGATGGGCCGCAACCACCCTTGGCCCACTCGGAAACCCACTTAGGGTGCATCACCTTCTATTTAAGCCTAAAACCCTCACACACACTCTCCTTTACACTCTCTCTCACTTCATCCCCACACTCTCCCTCCCTCCCACTCAAACTCTAGCAACACCACCCTCTCCTCTTGTCTCGGATCAAGGGTAGCAAACCAAGCTCTCGGATTAGCTTGTGTTCTTCACTCGGAGACTATCGGACAACAAACCTACTCGCCTTCACACACTCTTTATCAACCGGTTAGTATTTTAGATTTTCACTAGGTGTTTTTGTGTATAATGATGTGACTTGCTTTGAATGATTAAAGGATGGATTGACATATGTGAACTTTTGTATGATAATGAATTGCTAGGATATTCGAATGATGAATGTATGGGACGCTTATGGTCATTCGATTTATGCTAAAATTTATAGGACAAATGTTGTTTTGATAATGATATCCAAGGTTGTCATAACATATAGACTATATGTATACATGTTCTTGTGTTGGGTAAAAACCATGCTAGAGTTAGGACATGAATATTCATGTTTGGTATGATGAAACAATGATGTCAATAATATTTAGGGGATATTGTGAAATTGTGATGATGCTAGTGATAAAAATGGTTGCGTGTTCTTCCTGCTGAGATTTAACGGATGAAACAATCTTAGAGAATATGGAATTAGGCCTATCTTGATTATGAACATGATGAATGTGCTTGATGAACCATATGAAGATCATTGAAAATATTTGAATATATGATGTTTGATCCATTTTGATTAATTGTTAGGCAAAGAAACATGTTTGTGTAATTCCATTGGATGGTACATATTATCATGAAAACAAAATTCTATTGGATAAGTACACTGTATAACCGTTCAGTAGATGTTGGAGCCGGGACCCTTGGTCTCGACTCGAGACCACCAAAAAATAGCAACTCAAGACCATCCAGCACATCATATGTACTCGAGACCCCCAGTCTCGACTCGAGATCATACACGCGACAACTCGAGACCACGGTGATTGCGACTCGAGACCATCCCTTAACAACTCGAGACAAGCTTCAAGGACTCGAGACCAGCAAGGTCTCGACTCGAGACCTCAGGGGTTGCGACTTATGCTTGACAACTCGAGACCACCCATCCACAACCCAAGACTACTAGGTTGCGACTCGAGACCGCATAGTCTCGAGTCGAGACTGCTTAGTCTCGATCAGGTTGTTCGACTAAGTTATTGGGCCGCATTGAATGCTTGGGCTGCATGTTTTCCTGTTACTGTTACCTGGACTAAGTGTTACTGATTAACTGTTCAAGCATTAGGGCAGGCCCAATACCCTTGTATGTTTTGTATGCTATGTGTTAGATACGTGTACCATATACGTGATTACTTGTACCCGAGCCTGACCTATACTGGTAACCATATTAGGACGTGGTGACCAACATACTTAATCAAGTAAATTAAACTGCCGAGCAAACCAAGGTGAGTTCACACTCTCTACAAAGCATGGGATTCCCAGGGGTTGGGAATGGGGTTAAGGAACATGGATTCCTCGTCCTTTATTGGGTAGGACAGTGCTGGTTCAGGAATATAATTCCTCGTCCTCTTGGACAGATAACTTTCACTAGACCAAAACTCTATCACGAAGTCCCTCCTTTTTATATCGACTTAATCGCCGGGCCAATGGCGAGCGGGTCATTAGTTAGATAGCGCTATTTAGGTTTGACAAGCCTCACACCGTGCCGCAGAGGACGGGCGTGAACTAATGGACTATGGCACGTCGGTGATGATAGACACCGATGCTAAGGGCACATAAACATGACTACAGTCAGCAGTCGATATGGTAACGAGTCTAGTAATATACACGGGGTAGCCCCCACGGCTGGATAGCCAGAGTAATTGGGTTAAACAAATCACGTTTTCAACTATGGGGTAACCCCCACGGCAGGATGCCAGATAAAAGAAATTGTTTTCAGAACAACTTAAAACAAACACCCAATTGTGAACTCGCTCAACATTATTGTTGACTCGTTACTACATGCTTTGCAGGTCAATAGGTACTTAGCTGGAGCTTGCATGGAAGAGAGTCGTTGTGGGACATGGACAGCTGTGTGCCATGTTAAACTTTGAAACAATTAAACTTATGTTTTGGTTTTAAACGCTATGCTTCCGCTTGCAACTTAAACTATGTTTTGTTTGGTCACCAATTGTATTGGTTGGATTTTATAATCACTTATATGCTTGTTCAATATGATTGGTGGCTGGATCCTGGTTAGTCACGCCTCCAAGCGGTGGTATTCCGCAGGTGTATTTTGGGGGTGTGACAAAACCGTTTGACCTCACCACTGATGCATCCAGCCAAGCCATTGGAGCGGTGTTATCTCAAAACAATAGACCTGTTGCCTTTTATTCCAAAAAACTTTGTCCAACTATGCAAGCACAGTCGACTTGTACCAAAGAGTTGTATGCTATAACCGAGTCGGTGCGAAAATGGCGACAATACCTTCTTGGACGTCGCTTCCGCATTTTCACCGACCATCATAGTCTCAAACACATGCTTACACAAACTATCAACACACCGGAACAACAAAAGTGGATCACTAAATTGTTGGGGTATGATTTCGAAATACATTTTAAACCCGGCAAAGAAAACACAGTTGCTGACGCTTTGAGCCGGGTCGATTATCCGTCCTTGTTAGCACTTTCGTACCCCACGGCTCCATGGCTCAACGAAATCAGGGGGTATTTTAAAGATCATGTATTGGGAAAACAACTTGTTCAACAAATCATGACTGATCCAACCGGGTTTCCACATCATAGTGTTCGTGATGGATTGGTTTATTTGCATGGGAAGATACTTGTTCCTCCAATACCAACCCTTCGAGATCGACTGTTAGAAGAATTCCATTCATCCTTTTTGGGTGGCCATTCGGGTATTCATGGCACCTTTAAGAGAATCTCCACCTCTTTCGGTTGGTTGGGATTGAAAAGAGACGTCACGGCTTACGTAAACAAATGCTCAGTATGTCAAGCAACAAAGACTCTGACGCACCGTCCTTACGGATTGTTACAGCCTCTTCCGGTTCCGGTTTCGACTTGGATTGACATCTCCATGGATTTCATAACGGGTTTACCGTCATCAAAAGGAAAGACAACAATTTGGGTAATTGTCGATTGCCTATCTAAGTTTGCTCATTTTATTTCATTACCCACACACTACACAGCCGTTTCTTTGGCCTCTATTTTCATGAAAGAGATTTATCGTTTACATGGGATTCCAAAAACCATTGTTTCTGACCGAGACCCTACATTTGTGAGTTGTTTTTGGAAGGAACTCTTCAAACACATGGGCACTAAATTACTTCACTCTAGTGCTTATCATCCACAGACCGACGGTCAAACCGAGGTGGTCAACCGTTGTTTAGAAAGTTACCTATGGGCATTTGTGTTCGATGAACCAGCAACATGGGGAAGATATTTATATTTGGAAAAATTTTCATACAATACAAGTCACCATTCGTCTATAAATATGACTCCATTTAAGGCGGTGTACGGTCGCGATGCAACAACAATTCATGATTACATTCCCGGGTCAAGCAACAACGCCTCCGTCGACACGTCACTTGCTACTCATCAACAACTTTTGGAATTATTGAAAGGTTCCCTCGAGCAAGCACGGGAACGCATGGTACGCCAGGCTAACAAAAAAAAGGGTGGAGAAAGAGTTTCAAGTCGGCGACTGGGTATTTCTAAAGCTGCAACAATACCGCCAATCGTCCGTAAGTGATAGAAAGAATCAGAAGCTGTCTAAACGTTTCTTTGGGCCTTACAAAATATTGGAGCGAATAGGTAAAGTTGCTTACAAGTTAGACTTACCAGCTACTTCAAGAATACATCCTATTTTTCATGTTTCATTGCTTAAGCCTAGCTATGGTACGACTTCGACAACAACTGATACTCTTGACAATTTCCAAGATGATGAAATTGTAGACCTCTTGCCGGAAGATGTTATCAACAACCGTATCGGACCAGACAATCAGCAACAAAGCCTAGTTAAGTGGGAAGGTCGTCCTCTCGAAGAAGCTACATGGGAAGACACTCAAGATTTCCGTAACCGATTTCCGTTTTTTCGAGACATTGAGGACAATGTCGCTTCTTTAGGGGAGGGTGATGATACGGACCAGGTCGGCTCGTCAACCAAGCAAGCCCAGCCGCAACACAATGTCAATGACCGGCCCAAGAGACAAGTCAAGAAGCCCAATCGATTGATGGAATAAGCCCACAAGTTGCACGTTCTCAATTTCAGCATGTTTATTTCAATTGTTTACTGCATGTAGTGTTAGTTTTGCATGTTTAGGAAGTGGAGCATGATAGATAGCAGTTACATGCATGTCTCCAGAAAATAAGGAACATGGGTATCATGTGCACATGGTCCATTGCATATTTAAATTCCTGTACTTTGTTTTGAGAAAATATTCAGAAAATTGCCCCAAAATCTCTTGCTCTCTCTTGATATTCTTGGAGTGTTTGCCTACTAAAAAAGGCTCTACCATCTTTATTCTCATACTTACCAATATTTGTAGAAAGGTGTGTGATCACTTTCTTGTAATTAAGAAAATAGTTGTATGGGTTAACAAAATGGACAAAAAAGACAGGATTTTGAAACCACAAGAAACCAGATTTGAGAAAACAAACTATTGGATGAAAGTGACAATTTTAACCAGACCACGGGAACGAAAATGATAGTTCACTCTTTCATATATTGTGAGTGACATAGTGTTTTTGCTCTGTTCTTGCATAAGGTGAAGTTTTTTGAAATACCATTTTTATGGATCTCCTTTAGTTCTCTTGGTGAAAACAAACCTTTACAATTTAGTGCATACATAATTTCCTTGGTGATATATATGAAGAATGAGCTCTTTATAACTACATCGGCTAGCACCACATTAGATTCAAGAATCTGCTAACGTGTTGATACATATAGAGGGGTCTACATTGGCTCTTCGTCGCCAAAATCGTCAATCTGTTTTAATCATACACTTCAAATGTCGTCGCTTCTTAAATTTCTTCTAATTTGATCTTGGTAGGGAATTTTAGAAGTAACACTATTTAGTTTGCCTTGCAAATAACTTTTAAAACCATATACAGACCCTCCAACCTTTACATGAATGCTCACATGTAATCAATCCATCACCATTCGAGAAGCACTTTTTTCTATTGTTGCAAGAAGTTGACTTTCTAGCATATGCGGACCAATTTGGATGATGCATGACATGTATTCGATGGTCTCTAGAGACATTATTGTTATACTTTTTCACATATACATTTTTATATAAAAGATTGGACAATTTCCTAGTGAGCCATTTGTTGTGCGATGTAGACATGCTTGAATATTTGGACATGAAGCATTGATCATTAGATAATAATTAAGTAATACGTTATTATTTTTTTTTAAACATCAATTTTTTATCCCTAAATACCTCCTAGTCTTGAACTTGCAACAATTTAAACACATACCAGACAAACACTATCCTACCACGAGTTAAGTTATTCTATAAAGGCTCCTAATTGTAAGAAGTGTAAGAATTATTTATAGAGTGACAAGTGTCCAATAACCTAAAATTAAACTCACTATATCACCACCCAAAACCTAAATCCCCACCCCCCCCCCCCTCCCCCACCCCACCCCACCACCACCCAAAAACCTAAAGCCCCACCCCCTCGGCAAAAAAAAAAAATTTTTTTTTGGGTGGGTGATTGGGGAGGGGGTGGTGGAGGTGGGGGTTTAGGTTTTTGGGTGGTGGTGGATGTTTACTTATTTTTTTTTTTTTTTTTGTATAGTGGGTTTTTTTAGGAGCCTTTGTACTCTTCTTACAATTAGGAGCCTTTGTATTTGATCCTAATCCTACCACTAGACCATACGTTACTATGTAATTATATACCCACACAATCTACAACTCTCAAACGATTGTAAGCTTGGAGTCTACAGGCACACGAATTCACTTCATGATACACACATAAAGACACATACAGATAGAGATTAATATAAATGCGGAACGTTTATCATTTGTTTGAATAGAGAAGATTCATTAATATCATTATACAATATCATTCGTTTTATCTTTATTGTCATAAGATTAACGAATGTGTTATGAAACGCTTATTAGAAGATTTCACAACCACAGATATTCCAATTCAAAACATACCATCGTAATTTCGTATAGCACTTCCGTGGCCAGGTACAAATAAAGTGCTCGAGTACCCACACATCGACAGTACTAATAGTTTTGTGTCATCATCTATTCAAATGAGGCTCAGACACCTTCCACCACCATATGAAGCCACCTCCAATCGTCTGCCGCTACATTTCTGGCCAAACATCAACACTCAAGTTTACCATGACCAGTTGACCACTTCCTAAAACGCGAATCACATCTTTCACGACACGACACGCATAACTGTCAACATATCAAAAAAACGATTCTGAATTTCTAACATGGTTTTACAGCATTTACACAGTAATAACATAGAACTCAAGATTCTATCTTTTCTCAGATTCTACCATTTTTGTCCTTTATCTCCCAAGAAACCAAATAACAAACAGTTTTGAGTTAACATGTAACCTTGTACATCAAAGAATTAAAACTAACGACTGATAAAAACTGACCGACAACTCAGGTTGCGGCGCTAGCGAGGCCGGTGGAAGTTGATAATGGTGCCAATGTTTTTGCCGGGAGGTTGACACCACCCCCTCTTAACGACAAAGTGGGGCCCCTACATGAGCTGGCTTTACTCACTAGATTCGAGTCCAGAAATACAACTATCACTGTGATGTCATCGTGAAAATGACGTCTTACTCCCCTTTCGATTTTCTTTAAATCTGAATACCTCATTTCTCTCTTCTTTGCTGCCTCTTGTAATGCTGCTTTCACTAGCCGTCTAGCACTTCCCTGTTTTACAAAAAACCGACAAATTATTCAGTGTATAATCGTCACGTCTGCCAAGTAAAATAATAAAGGGTGGATGATATATTCAATGAAGTATATGATGCTTACATTATTAGGGTGATTTTGCACTATATCGACAGCTTCTTGATTGCTAAGATGCTCCCAAAGACCATCGGATGCCAATATGAGAAACCGGTCTTCTGGTTGAAGTTCATGCGTAGATACCGATGGATCTGCACTCAGTATCGGCCTTCGAATAGGGTCACGAAGACGAAATTTTGCATACAAGGGTTCCCTGTTATATTCTGCTTTTTTGAGGTATACGTCACCTATAGATCTAGATATCTGCAACACAGTTCATAAAATACAGAAGCCCGTGTTATAACCAAAATTGTCATAATTCACAATTTCATATTGTTACTTCCACAATTTTGATGTAAAAGACAAGTGATGATCTTCGTCTTAAAAGACTTTAGGCGTTTATGTTCCTACAAGCCAAGGCGTGCGGTGAAGGTGCCAGCCTCACGTACGTGATGCGCCCGGTAATTCTATAATACTTGTTAATAAAACGCCCAAAAATAAAATAACAGAAATGCACACAAGTTAATGGCTCAGAAGGTATGAACTACCCCAGTTTTTGGATTTATCATCTCAATGTACCACCAAACAAGCTCTACGCCCAACCAAATAAGCTTTGTTTACAACTAGAAGTTGGTCTCTCGTTGTTTAACGTGTTAACCTTTTTATTAAACAAATCTTCCATACTTTCTTCACCCCATTGTTGTTTTTACATATCTGTCTCCTACAAACCCTAATTTTGACCAACTTTGACCCAGAAGAACATCGCGTCAAGGCCCTTATGTGTTTTCTTTATCGTCTTGCGCAATAGGCTCGCCTTATTAAACCGAGGTGGTTTTATCAAACATTTAAACACATTTATTGAATACAAGTGTCTCAACAAAAACATGAACTAAGAAAGCAAGATCAATACCTGTATGAGGCCCTTCACCCGCCACACGTTATGTTTCAAAACTACAATTTGAGGATCATCAGGATGCAAACTATGAAGTTCTTGCCTAACCGACTCTATGCTCGCATTATGTTCAGTCGACAATTGGATTGCAATAACCTCCCCCGTAGCCTTAACTGCCCTCCCCAAAACAGCACGCGAATCACCAGCATTCGCAATGTAAAGCATCCCATTACAAATCACACCAACCAGACAACAAGATCCAACAGCAGCCAATTGTGGCTTCACCGTCCATTGTCTCGCCACAATGGATAAAAACCCTTCTTCTGTTGCATGAAACGCTTTTTGTATAACCTCCACGGACATCGTCTGTTGTTCTGTAGCAAACCCTACAGAATCACAAAAACCATAATCCAAATTATGCAATTATAATCGAAGAATTTAACGAAGTTCAATTCAATTGACTCACTTTTGAGATTCTGAAACAAGTGATCATTGATATAACGCGAGGTTTCGGGCCCACCATGACCATCATAAACTCCCACAAACGTTCCAAACGGTCCAGAATCCAGAAAGCTCAACGGGCCAGACTCAATCTGGCTTTGATCCTCAAGTAACATGTTGGCTTGAACCACTGCCATTGAGAACTCACCAGCCAAGTGCTGACCAATGTCTTTATACCAAAGAAGGCCATCTTGCCGGCCCGTAGCATCCGAACCCGTATACGAAAACCGGTCTGATGGTCGCCAACAGGCCTTTAGAAAATTTATCAATTTTGATAACATCCCTCATCTCAATTCTCACAACAACTTACCACCTATTTCTCAACATCCACAATTGGATGTGAAGAACACTACAAACCCCTAAATCTCAACACAAGTTGCAAACTATTTTCCTTCCAAAATTCCTGCATACCATAATAAATCAAACAAGATCATGACCTAATTAAGCTGGATCTTTATAAGGGTTTTGCAAAATTAAAGGTCAAACAAGGTCAACATACCATTGCAAATCTAAATAAAAAAGATTAAAGACTTACAGATGAAAATTACGGTTTATATCCAATGTACGATATCTAGTGAGTTACTGAATCAAATCAAATAAAGATGGAAGATCCGAAGAGGATTAGAGCAGACCCATGTGGGTTTAGATGGGTTAGATCTGTAGATCCATAAAAATCAAAACTTTGTGCATAAATATACAAATCTTTGTGGGTTTGAAGATTGAAGATGGAGAGAGAAAGAGGGGAAGATAAAGATAAACTGAAGAGAGTGAAAGAAGGGTTTTCTAATTCTTTATTGCTTTTTAATTCAAACAATCAGTGTGTTTGGGGTGGTGGTGTGTGTGTGTGACTAGAAGACCATTCTCTTGGTCTAGAAGAAGAAAACCTACAATAATAGATGGAAGCCAGCAAATACAATGGGTTTTTGTAGGCTCTACAAACCGTACCGTGCAATTTTTGTAGTCTTGTAAAGATAATAATATACGTATATGGACTATGGTTAAATTTAATGTGTAAGTTTTGCAATTTTATAAAGCCTAAAACAAAATTTGTGACAGCAATAAACAAATTCGACTTTCGCCTACATAACAAGCCTAGAACACCGATATGGCCTTAGACATAGTTGAACACAAGGACGTGACGACTTCACAAAGGGGTCGAAGATGGCCTTAGGCTAGAAGACATGTATACTTTGGTGCAAATGGTATGATTTTTGTTCAAAATTGGGATTTATTCAGATTTGGTGTGGTAGAAATGTGACATGGATTAGAGACGTGTGGTTGTCATTAGTAGCGGACGTGGGATTGTTAGTGGTGGTCGATAAGAGTGGTGTGGTTGACAACAACCATGATGTGGTAACGATGGATGATAACGACAATGATGCACTTGACACGGTACGTTGGTGCAATTATCTTATGAAATTCAAGATTCATAAAGTGATCTTATAAAATTCAAGATTAATGACAATGACTTGGTTTCATATAATTATATTGGTACGTAGTATGTAAATGAGTTTTATGCATGTCAATATATATACACACACTAGTGGGAAACCCGCGTAATCTCACGGTGGAGACAATTTGCAACTCATTAGTCGTTCTTGTTGGTTTACCAATATCTATTGATATATTGTACAGTACGTGTTATTTTTCATATTCGTATGATATTCTACAAAGTGTAGTTATGTTTATTGTTTTATCAGTAATATACATTGTTTTGAATTGGCTTGAAAATTGCATTCATCAATTCTTTTTATGTTTTCTCAATCTGTTAAGAGTATAGGTCGTCGAAACCAAACTATATAAATTTTAGCACCCTCATCACAACGCGCAGGTGACAGGGTGTGAAATGTCAATTAACCATGAGTTTGGTTATGGTTATATTGTATCAGTTAAAACAGTAGCTACGTGGTTATTTTATTTATTTTTTTCTACGTTTTGGTTATAAGTTAACCATGAGTTTTGTTATGGTAATATCAGTGAAACCAGTAACTACGTTCAGATATGGGTTATTATTTTTATTTGGGAAAATTACCAAAATAGCCAAGAAAAAGTTTGACTTACCAAAATAGCCACCTCATGAGTCATTGGAGAGGGGCATCACGGATTCAAATGCGCGGGATGCCTCTTTCAAGACCCCTCATGCATCTTTAAATATGGAAGTGACACGTGTCTCAGTGGTTAGGTAGACTCCTTCAATGCCTCAGGCAGACTCTTCCAATGCCTCAGGCAGACTCATCCAATGCCTCAGGCAGACACTTCCAAATATTTTAAGAAAATACTTTAAAATATTTAAAAAAATACTAAAAATATTTTTTTAGTATATCAAGATGATGGTTGTCGATTACCGGAGAAGACAATGGTGAGGTAGGGGTGACCGGAGTGGAATCAGAGATGGTGAACGGTGTACGGTGAAAAGTGAACGTAGATGTAGAGGTTGAGTGGAGGTGTTTTTGTTGGTTTTCGATGATAGTTGCAGGTCGGTGAACAATGGTGGACGGTGTAGGAGGTCCAGCGGTGATTGAGTGGATGGTTGCAGGTCGGTACAGGTAAGTAGCAGAGGTTGAAGGTGATGACGGGCTGTGAGGCTGTGGTGTTAATGGTTATGCGTCGGTGATGTAGAAATATTTTAAGAAAATACGTATATTTTTAGTATTTTTTTTAAATATTTTAAAGTATTTTCTTAAAATATTTAGAAGAGTCTGCCTGAGGCATTGGAAGAGTCTGCTGAGGCATTGGATGAGTCTGCTAAGAGGCATTGGATGAGTCTGCCTGAGGCATTGGAAGAGTCTGCTGAGGCATTGGAGGAGTCTACCTAATCATTGAGACACATGTCACTTCCATATTTAAAGACGCATTATGGGTCTTGAAAGAGGCATCCCGCGCATTTGAATCCGTGATGCCCCTCTCGAAGGACTCATAAGGTGGCTATTTTGGTAAGTCAAACTTTATCTTGGCTATTTTGGTAAATAGCCCTTTTTATTTTCTTATGTGTTTTAGTCAAGGTTGAGCCAACTCCCAAGGGTTGAGCCAACTCGCAACTTACTTGGTTTTTCATTTAATGGCTAAAACTAATGGCTAAAAAAAAGAAAAAAAAACTTTTAAGTTTCTTACTCAAGGCTTATATTTTACGAGCCAAATTTTAATTCAATCACCAATGTGGGCTTGTTCTTTGATCCTTAGTTGACTTGTGGCTGAACGTTTCTTACACCGGCATTGTGGGATTAGAATCAAACAATCATTTGATATTAGAATCAAATCTTCAGTTGTGAGAAGCAAAATGCAAAGCTTTAAAAAAAAGTATCAATTTAATCCTTTAACCAACCCAAAAACCATAACCAATAAGTCTACTTTATTGGAGATAGTGGGAATGCTCGCGCGTTACGGAGGATGTCCCAACTTATGATGTTTGTTACAAATGGCTTTAAAAATTTTATTATACAATGTTGAAATCTCAAATATACACGCTACTAATTTCAGTTGTTATGCAATATTTGGTTGGGTAATTGAATATTCACATTGGCAAATGGATGGCTACGGATATAAGAATTTAGCTATGTTGGAGGTGTAGTAGGAATCAAAATATCAAATTCTGACTCACAGAAATATAAGACTAATAAGGCCGAGATAAATTACTTAGTTATGAAACCTTGGTATATATATTTCAATTTGCACGTTCTTAGAGTTCCAACCACCGGAAACAATTTAACGGTCATCGTAGACAAAATAAACACTTACAGCATATATGGAACATATGTAATTAACGAACGGTCGTAACTCTTACCTTAATAGTTTGTAGGTCAGTTCGAAAATCGAACGACAACGACATTTTGCATTGTTTTGCCTAATCAGTTTTATAAGCCTACAATCTTAATTGGTGTTCGGGAAGCCATGAGTCCGACTTACAAAAGTTGCATTTTTTGACGCATGGAATGGTAGAATTTCAAATGGGTTTTTTCATATCTTTTCGGTTCTTTTTTTTTTTCAATATTAGGTCTAGACTTGTAGGTGTTTAATTCACAGTTAAAATTCTGACATTGTATAATTTGAACCTACAAGAGACAAAGGGAAGATGCATCTAGACAAAGAAAACATAATCTATATAAGTTGGCTGAGTTCAAGTCGGATTTATGGCAGATCGTTCAAAACCTAAAACCAAATTGAGAAAATGTGAATCATTGGGGTTAAAGTTGTTTTTTAATCTCACATGTAGCGTTCATAGGCTGAAATCGAAACCGAAACGAAAAGCTTACATAGTTCAAATAATCCAAAAGAAACAAAAGACCACCATTAACTTATTTAATTTTAAAGTAAAACCATGCGACCGATCTTGTACGAAGCATAAGCATCGACACATGCGTACTCCAGTTGATTTTCATTCAACTCTCTAGCCTCTCAGTTGCTTATACACACATGCTTCAGCTTCTTCATGTAAAGCCCCAAAATATCAATTGCAAGATCCTTCAAACCCGGCTTAGGAAACCTTCTGGGCCACTTCTTTAGCGCAACCGCTCGAATATCCGCAGTTTTCAAACAATCCAAGATACTCGTTCTTCGGCTTCAAAATATCTTCTTCAACTTCAATCCCAAAAAAAAGTGAACTTCGGTTTTATATCATCTTTCAGAATAACCGACTTCAGTACCTAGGTCGCAAGTCGGGAACTAATCGAAACATTCGAACACATGGATGGTGGTACATGGATTCAGTGTCTAGATAGTGTTAGGACCGGTTTTCGACTCCGTAACGATTGCGTATCGACACGTGTGACGTGCGGAATCCGTACACGTGTGTGGACCGAACACGAGAACATAATCTAAACGTGATTCTATTGAATATACGACAAGTACAAGCACCACGAATCACCTTTTGCCTTTCTCTCTCTACTTTCTCTCTCTAGCTCCTATCCTCCAAAGTAGCAAATGGCAAAAGTTCTAAAAGTCTAACATGAGACTTCTATTTATAGGCCATGGAATTAATGAGAGTTCTCATTAATTACCATAATGCCACCTTGTTTTTTCTATCTAAATATTACAAAATAAGCTCTTGTTTTCTTCAGATTCTGCTACGAACTGAATTGACGGAGGCGATAGACATTACTACACTAACAGACTCCCCCTTGGATATTGCCGCAGTCAATCTCGTAGCGTCTTGTTTTTCTCTCTCTCTCTCTCTCTTGAGTCTTCTTGAAGCTTTATCATCTTCAGCAACACAGATTCCCTTTTGCTTGAACAGAATCCCCGTGGATCTGTCTTCAGCTTCAGCTCCCCCTTTCATTAAACTCTTTCTTCAGGCTCCCCCTTTCGTCAAGCTTCCGTGCTTTTGGGATTGACACCTGGCTTTCCGGATACAAGTTCCCCCTTGCGTTGAGCTCGTCTTCAGACTCCCCTTTAGACTCGGCAAACGGGATCGTAATCTGGTATAGCATCTGCAAATCTTGAAAATTTATAAGTAAAAACATTTTGAACTTCCCGGATTGAAAACCTGGCTCTCTCATATAAGCTAAAATATTTCGAATAGTGAAAGTGTTTTCGGTTGCTCCAGGAATGATGACCTGGCTCTCAAACACTTTTAATCAAGATCCTGGCTCTAAATATAATAATATGAATATATCCAGGATTACTTTATTTACTCCCCCTATCAAATTTCTTTAAACATTTGGCAGAATTAAGTATCCAAGATCGAAAATTAGCTCTTTACAGCAGATTTTAACAATTTAAGCATCCAAATCCTTCACGATGTATCATCCAAGTCCAAATTAATAACCTTGGAGATTTCACAGACTGTTTTTTTGATTTTATGATTTTCAAGTTTCAAATTAATGAACTTGTTTATTTTCAGAAATACGATCAGCATACTTAGATTTTGAAACTCAGTTTCTCAGACATCGGTTGTCGAAAATAAAGTATAATCAAAATCTTTTTGTAATTTTCTGAAACATAAAGCAGTAAAGAAATATTTACAAACATATTTACAGACAATATTTTTGTTTGAGTTTGTGTCAGATGATCATATCAGTTTTTGACAAATCACTAGCACCGTTGAGCTTTAAACACTTTAGGTTCTAAACGATTCACTTAGATTGTCAGTATACTGATCCTCTTAAATTTTCACACAAAGTTCAATTGATTCGAGATACGAGATTAGTGTTTTAAGGACTTAACTTATTCGCGTGTCCCACCTCAGAATATACTCTCGTATCAAAATTCCCTAGATTCAGTCTTACAGGTGAGTATACCAATTTGATATTTGTGCTCTGGGTTATTGCGAGATCTTGAGAGCTCAGGTATGAACTTCCGTTCAGTCAAAGAGATGAAGGCTTGACTTTAGGTGTGTTCCTGTCACACCCCGATATTTCCACGTATTACCGGTGGGCCCGGTGGGGAGTATCGTGACGTAGTTGATATCATCATAGTCAAACAACATAATTTCAATGCACAGCGGAAGCAAAAGATAAATATATTACAATCCGATTCAAAAGTAATGTCAAATATTACAACGGAATGTAAGATGGATCCACAGGCGGATCAAATAAAAGAAAACTGTCCAACAGACTTTAGGCATCTAGAACTTGCGAGATTCCCTATTAACGCCCTGAGCTCCCAGCCAATTTCGTACAGTACCTGCCACTTAATCTTTTTGAAAAATACGTCAGTTTACACTGGTAAATACAATTAACTGACTCATTTGAAAACATTTATAAAAATTGATTTGAATGCACAAGGCACAAAATATCTTTTATAACTTGGGACAATTATATAAAAATAATCTTGTATACAGATTTACATGCTCGTTATATGTCACACCCCGATTTCCACGTGTCACCGGTAGGCCCGGTAGGGGAGTATCGTGACGTGGTTGGCAACATAATAGTCAAACAACACAATGTATAAATATGCACAGCGGAAGCAAATGAAAAATATAATTCAACTTTAATAATGTTTGTAATATCGTGTATCACAACAGTTGAAGGTTTGTCCACAGAAGGATCGAAAATAAAATGGAAATAATAGTTCAACAGACTTTAGGCATCTTAAGCTTGCAAGAGACTTCTAGTGATGCTAAGGAGAAATCCCAGCCAATTACGCTTAGTACCTGCATTTAATCTTTTTGGGAAAATACGTCAGTTTACACTGGTAAATACAATCAACTGACTCATTTTGGAAAATGATTGAAAATTGGTTTGGATGCATGTGGCATAAACATTTTATTTAACTTGGGAGAATTATTTAAATATATAATCTTGTGAACGAATTACATGTTCCTTGTGCGTTCAGTAGCCCGGATCATGTCCGGGTTAAAGATCAATAGACACACCACATTATTCTTTTGTGCACTGACGGGTGTACGCCTACACCCCGCGCTTAAGTCGTGGCCATTTCGTAAAAGGATGCCAAGGATATCCGGGACATGGTCATTAACCCCCCAAAGGCTTTAAGTAACAAGACTGTTTAAACGAGCCGATCAAATTATTCAATTAACCACCCAACGATGGAAGATTTGATGCCCGATCAAGCGGTATTCTATATACCGTAACCCAAGCCCGTATAGGGAAAATAAGTTAAAAGTATTTACCTGAGCAATGTATAAATCACAATAAGCAAAATGCAAGTAGCTTTTACTGGTACTCCTAATCTGGAACGAAGGTTTATAATAACCTATTAGAATTCTAACGGGTCTTTAATTAAGCTTAAGCTTAGACCGGTTAGTTTTAAAGATACGGTTCGTACGCACGATTAAGCGAAGACCGGATAGAATGTGATTTAGACCCGACAAGTTTGGAGACTTGTTTAATATGGGTAATTCATACACATTCTGGATTTTGAGATAAAACCGACAAGGTTTGACCCGTTTAGGCTAGTTTATGTAAACTAGTTACATAAACCGAACCGAACGCGTAATAAGCGTAACGGGTAATAATGAGAGCCATTTACAGGTTTCCTAAGTTAATATGCTCCAAATATGTTGTGACATCAGTAAGATATCATTTATTATGCCCGAAATGAATTTAAACACAAACTATGCCCCGTAGGGGTAGTTTGGTCATTTAAAAGGTTATAAAAGAGTTCAAGTAGTATCCTGAGTTACAGGTCTGATATAATCAGCCAAAATACTCATTTTACTAAGTTATAACAGTAGGGTAAAGTATATATGTGAAATTTATCAATTATAACCAAACTATGCACCGTAGGGGCATTTTGGTAATTTCACATAAGCCGAAAAGCTCAAAACTGAAGTCTGAGTTTAAGGACTTTTGCTTACTGTTAAAATATTATAATTTTCCTCAAATATCAGTAGGTATCACCCTTTGTATGTTTAAAACATTTTTAGTACATACTATGCGTTAAAAACGCTTACTTAGGCGATTAGAAGCCATTTCCGGGTTTGATACATAAAGCTGATATTTTTATTATTCCAGAAGGCTTAAAATAATTTATTCATCATTTAAGATCAGTAGCAAAAGGTTTGGAGTCGTTTAGATATGTAAAACTCATTTTATGGCCCGTAAGGGCAAAACCGACAATTACCGGATTAAGCCTACGACTCTTAGTTATGCTCAGCCTAAAATCAATTAAAAATATTTAAAAATCCCAAAATAATATATTACATCAGTGGGTAATAAGTTTGGTATCAAAAAGTAGGCTTAACTAGGCTATACGCTAATTACGCCGTTTTATTAACATAAAGCTTTCAATTTACGCTAATGAGCATAACTCTCAAACTACACCTCTAACTGATGTCAAACTTTGCATACAAGTATATATATCAGTAACAAAGGTTTCTACTCTTTTACATTTTCAAAAATCATGTTTTAAAGTGAAAAGGGCATAATGGTCAACATATGAGCAATTAACGGAATCATGCGTATTAATCGGTTAACTAATGAACCATGGTGTATAATCACAGAGGGTTATACTAGCATGTAACCTGGTCCAAATGAAGCTATTAGGTATTTCTAAATCATACCAAAACGGGTCAGAACTGAAAGTCAAAGTAAAAGTCAAACTATGCGACTTTCGGTTCCGAACCGGGTCTAAACAGGAAATTGTCGGGTTGAACATGTTTAGACATGTTCTTACACTTATTACCAAGTTATATTAGTGATCAAACAGGTTGTATGTGTTCTACATTGCTAATCATGCATAAATTTGAATTTAAGTATCCTGTTGACTTTTTCTTAACAAGTTTGACCCGACATTTGACCTAGTTAGAGTGGGAATCAGGGGGAACCCTTTTGAGGGTTTATTACCCACATAATTACCAACTTATAACTACTTTTGATTCGAGATTTGAATGAGCCATTATTAATTAATCTTGAAGTCAAACCGTAATTACGACGGTTTGACTTTTAGCTAAATAACTAAGCTAAACTCAATAAAAGAAGGTTAAGCAAACTTACAAGAGTCCTATGAACGAATTATGACCACTTGAGTCTGCTTTGGAGCTCCAAGAATGATCAGAAGTGCAAGAGAAGGTGTGAGGAACTTAGTTGCAACTTTGGTCCTTTATATAGTGAATTAATCACCATAAAAAGTTGACACACAACTCTACCACTGACCATAACTCACTAACAAGTGTACCTAGTGCTTAGGGGGTGCCTAGGGGTCGTCCAAGATGAGGAAATTCGGTTAAAAGTCGAGCAGAATGCAAAAGGCAGGCAAAACCCATGTTTCTCGGTACTGGCAGTCCCTCGCGTGGCGCGAGGGCTTCTCGCGTGGCGCGACGGAGTGTCTGCACAAATCTGAATTTTAGATTTATTGCGTTTTGATCCTTGGCTCTTCAAACTTCGATTAGACCTTTGTTTCTTGCATCTTGAACCCTCCAAATTGATTTATATGGGCTTTAAAACATATACCCACTTTGTTAAGTCCCCGGTTAACTTTATTGTTACCCGAAAAGTCCTAACTTTCAACGTTGACGCTTTAACCCTTCGCATACGAATTTGATCATAACTTTCTCATACGATGACGAAACTTTATGAAATTTATATCGTGCATTCTAGTGAGCATAATTAACATTTACAAAGCTTCGGGTTTGTCAAAAGGTCACTCAGAGGTATAACTTAAACATGTTGACACTTTTAACCCCTGTAGTTTGAAATCTCTCACTTTTAGCTTCGCATGATCCATGATTTATTCGTTTGAAGGTATGAGCATCATGTAGGGTTAATATATAATATATTTATTCACTGTTGACATTTCAAATACGTATAATCACATACTTTCCATGTTTGTCAACTTTAGTCCTTCTATAATATTCTTTCACACGTTCAAACATATTACACGTGTCAACACATTATAGGACGTGAATTTTCGAGGTGTTACATTATACATCTTATCAGCTCTAGGATGAACGGAGTATTTGGAACTATGGGCTTCCTGGAGGATGACATCTCGAAGTCCTCCATAAATTGGAACCCATATTCGTCCATTTAATCTTAAAATTCCGTCCTTGATAAGAGTTAACTGCTCCTCAGTTACTCCTAGCCTTTCGTTAGGATAGTTAGCTTCAAACACAGCTTCCTTCTATGCAGCTAACAACTTTTCAGTCAAACTGTTCTTTATCTCCATGAGCTTGGCATTGATTCAGATGGGTTTCACCCTTTCCTTTCGACTCAAGGCATCAGCGACTACATTCGCCTTGCCGGGATGATATCTGATTTCACAATCATAATCGTTTAAAGTCTCCATCCAACGGCGTTGCCTCATGTTTAAATCCTTTTGATTAAACAGGTGCTGGAGGCTCTTGTGGTCAGAATAGATCACACATTTGATACCATATAAATAATGCCTCCATAGTTTTAGTGTGAATACAACGGCACCCAACTCCAAGTCGTGGGTGGTGTAATTCTTTTCATGCACTTTTAACTGACGTGATGCATAGGCAATAACCTTGCCTTTCTGCATAACCACACACCCCATGCCAGTGTGCGATGCATCGCAGTAAACCACAAAATCATCTATTCCATCTGGCAATGTCAAAACAGGAGCGTTGCTCAACTTTTGCTTTAGGATATCAAAGGATTCTTGCTGTTTAGGGCCCCAAGTGAACTTTACTTTCTTCTTGGTCAAGGAAGTTAGGGGTGCAGCAATCCTTGAAATTTTTTCAATAAAACGCCTGTAATATCCTGCCAATCCCAGGAAGCTACGAATCTCTGTAGGCGTCTTTGGCTCTTGCCAGTTCATAACTGCTTCAACCTTAGCGGGATCCACTTGGATACCACGCTCACTCACCACATGTCCAAGGAACTGGACTTCTCGAAGCCAAAATTCACACTTGGAAAATTTGGCGTAGAGTTTCTCCTGATGCAGGAGTTTGAGAATACAGCGAAGGTGTTTCTCATGGTCAGCTTGGTTCTTCGAGTAGATAAGAATGTCGTCGATGAAAACGATGACGAATTTATCTAAGTACGGCTTGCAAACACGATTCATGAGATCCATGAACGCGGCCGGTGCATTAGTGAGCCCAAAAGGCATCACTAGGAACTCGTAATGACCATAACGAGTCCTAAATGCAGTTTTGTGTACGTCTTCATCTCTAACCTTCAGTTGATGGTAGCATGACCTCAAGTCAATCTTCGAGAAATAACTTGCCCCTTGTAACTGATCGAACAAATCATCGATCCTGGGCAAAGGATATCTATTCTTTATAATGACCTTGTTAAGCTCACGGTAATCGATGCACAGACGCATCGATCCATCCTTCTTCTTGACAAACAGGACTGGTGCTCCCCAAGGAGACGAACTAGGTTTAATGAAACCTTTAGCTAGCAATTCATCCAGTTGTGTTCTCAATTCCTTCATCTCCGTGGGTGCTAACCTGTAAGGTGCTCTAGCAACAGGTGCTGCTCCAGGGATAATATCAATTCTGAATTCCACTTGCCTATCTGGTGGTAAACCAGGTAGTTCTTCAGGAAAAACTCCTGGGTATTCAGAAATGATGGGGATGTCTTCGATCTTTGGTTTAGGTTCATCAATAATCACTTGTGCCATGTAGATGACACAACCCTTCTTTAAACACTTTGAAGCCTTGAGCATAGTCACTTGCTCAGGTAGTCCATACTGGGTATCTCCCCGAATGGTAAGTGATTCACCAGACGGAGTCTTTATCACCACTTGTTTCTTGTTGCAGACAATTTGGGCCTGGTTATGAGATAACCAGTCCATACCCAGAACTATGTCAAAACCGGCTAACTTAAAGGGAAGTAGAGACTGAGGAAAAGAATGGTTCTTAACGGATATAACACATCCATCTAACACAGTTGAGACGGTTTCTAATGTGCCATCTGCTAACTCCACCTCATAATTCACACTTAAGATTTTGACAGGTAATTTCAACAATTCACAAAACTTATTATCAACGAAAGACTTATCAGCGCCTGAATCAAAAAGTACTCTAGCGTAGACATCATTTACAAGGAAAGTACCTGTAATAACGTTGTCGTCTAGAACCGCTTCCTTTGCGTCCATTCTGAAGACCCTAGAATTGGTCTTCTTGGCCTCTTCAGGCTTTTTGGCGTATTTTGGGCAGTTGGTTTTAATGTGCCCCTTTTCATTGCAACTGTAGCAAGTTGCATCCTTCAGCTTTTTGCATTCCAAGGTCTTGTGGTCCTTGGACTTGCATATACCACAAGCATAGGTTTTTGACTGAGTCTGTGAGTTCGACTCAAGTCTGCACTTTCCAAAGTGCTGTTTCTTGCAAATCTTGCATTTGGGCTTCTCACCAGAATGATGCCCATCTTTCCTTGACTCAGATCCTTTCTTGCTGTCACCGTTCCCACGGTGCTTCTTGTTCGATCTCCGCGAACTATCATCTTCACGTTTTCTCTTCTCAGCCTCCTTATTCCTCAGCGATCTTTGCCTGACCGCATCCAAAGTGAGGGACAAGGATATGTCAGCTACAGATCTGAAAGTAGCTGGCCGAGAAGCCTTCACGCTTGCCTTGATTTCCGGGGCTAAACCACCGATAAAACGAGCTATTCTTTTTGGTTCCGGGGTTACCAGATACGGAACTAACCGGGACATCGTGTTGAAGCTCGTGAGGTAAGCTTGACAGTCAAGGTTTGTCATCACCAATGATAGAAAATCAGATTCTATCTTCTCCACCTCATGCTGAGGGCAGTAATTTTCCCTGATGAGGGCAACAAATTGATCCCAAGACATGTTGTACAATGGGATTTTCCCGGTGGCTTGAATCAGTGATCTCCACCAGGCTAAAGCTTCACCCTTTAAAGACTGCGACACAAACTTGACCACATCCCTCTCAGCGCATCCGCTGATATCCACAACTGTATCCATCTCATCCAGCCACGTCATACAGTCAATGGCTCCCTTCTCCCCAGTGAAATCCCGGGGTTTGCAGGAAACAAAGTATTTATAAGAGCAACCCTTGTCACGGGGTCCTTGGTTTAGTACAACCTGCTGAGATGGAGCACTGTGGTGGTTCGAGGAGTGTCGATCATCATCTTTCTTCAGTTCTTCTTTCTTGCAAGGTGGCTTTGTATGCGGTGTAGATAGGGTCCTACTCCGAGTCCCACTATACTCTTCGTACTGCCGCTCCAATGCCTTTGTAACTGCGTCGTCTACAAACGCTTTCAATTCAGCACCCGTTAAATGAACTCGGGCGTTATCAATATTCTCCAATGGATGGCTATTAATTTCGTCTGAGTTAGCCATTTTAATTGAACTGTTGCAGAAAACAAGGACAATAGTTTATTTGGGAGTTTATTATGGAATTGCCCCTTAGGGTAATTCATTAACCATGGTAAACAGAGACCATATTTGGTTAATTTATTAATCATATTTATTTAGGATTTCTATAATAATTTATCCTAATTATAAAACAATAACAGTTTTATTTGTGGCACAAAAGGCCTAGTCACGTGGACATTTTACAAATTATAAGCTATGATTTCAGAGAATCAAAGCATGAAGGTTTGAACCTAGTTCATTACCTTTATCTGACAGGGAGTCATTGCTACCACTGTCTTTTGGCTCATATGGAAATGAGCAGGGCCCGTAGGCGCTATATTACCACGTATGGTCAAAATATGATCATCTTAATTGATGATCTAACCCATGATTCAGAGATCATAAAATTGGGTTAGGAATCTTTTGAAGAATCCAATTATAAGAATGACGTGTGTGATTTTAATGAATCACGTCTGCCAGGAGTGTTAACATATTTTCAGATGTTAACAGGGATACAAATCTTTTTAACAGGCCTTACCATCTTGGCCCAGTCTTTTAATTGACCCGAAGGCTAGGTTTCACCTTTAAGATCCTTAATTTATATTTAAAGTAGGCAGATTATTTTAAAAGGAATGATTTTGATTTATTTATTTCATATAATATATTTATGCAGATAATAGCAAAATGAAATTTATAAACTTACATTCCATTAATTTATTAAAGGTTACACGTCGCCCTAAACGGGACTTTTTAATAAACAAACTTACCCACGCAGGGGTTTAAACAAGGATTTACCCACGCAGGGGCTTAACAACAAATATCATAATAGTCCACGCAGGGACTTACACAAATAACATAATAGTCCACGCATGGACTTAAACAATAACATACCCTCGTAGGGGTTAACAAAAAGATAGACCCACGTAGGGGTCAAAACAAACAAACATACCCACGCAGGGGTTTATACAGCAAGACTGGCCCACGCAGGGGCTCAACAACAATTGGAAGGATTTAGTGGTCCTTCTTGCTCTTCCCTTTGATCAGGCTTGTCAATCCTTGGAAGAAGCTTTGTTTCTCCCTGCGGTCGCGGTGAAACTCTCGTTCAACCTGATCCAGTCTTTGAAGAATTTCCTCCCGTTCTGGGGGAGAAAACCGTGGCGGCTGCGACTGCGTCCGATTGATAGGTCTGGCCGGTATCTGGTACCCATGAGTTGGGTACCCTACTCCCCATGGGTCTCCATATGGTCCTTGGGTGTTATAGTTAGCCGCTACCAAGTATGGGTCGGCTTCGGCGTAATTGTAGTTGGTGTGCACTGGCTGTTCAAACGGGTTATACGCCATGGAACCCGTGTATGCCGGAATTGGGTTATCAAAACCCATAGGCGGTGGTTGCGGTGCAACTGGGTGTGAGGGTCCACCCATTTGTGGGTCCTCCTAAAGTGGCGGGTAATGGCTGCCACTCGATTGGCATGGAGAACTAAAATGAAAGTCTCCCGCTCGCGCAGACATACGCGCTCCGGTTCTCCTACGCCTTGGCGGTTGCGAAGGTGCCGGTTGAACTGGTGGCGGTGGAGGTGGTGGCGTGACTGCCACAAACCGTGAATCCACAGAGGGATCCTGCTGCTGCTGCTGCTGATGAGGCGACGAATGGTAAGGAGGTGTATAGTACCATTCGTGCCTGGTAAACATAGCTTGAAAGCTGTCTGGACCACCAAAGGGTGATCCGTGGAAAGAAGATCCGTCCGAGATCTCTATCGGGTGGTTTGGTGTACCACTGGCTGGCTCGACGGGGTCTGTGTCCTCGTCCATATCGTCCGTGTGATCTCCCGATAAATGATCCTCCGGCCCCAATGGGTTAAAACCCGCTGGTTCTGGTATGTAGTTGGCCGGGTTAAACCGGCCCCTGAAGACAGGTGTAGGGTCTCCAAAAGAATGATGCGATAAGGATCGCTGTAACGGTATGTAGGACGGTTGAGGGTTGTTGGGCTCATACTCCGGCTGTGGCCCATAAGGGTTATGGACAGGAGGTGTTGAACTGTGCGAAACCGACCGTCTAGCCGGCTCGAAGAGGTTCCTCCGGTTTTGCCGGGGATCGTCATTCTCTGTGGTCGAAGGAGCTCGCACATTCGAAGGTCCTGCCTCGTTGTCATTGGGGGCGGTGATTAGCCCCTTTCCACGTCCTCTTCTTCTAAAGAATCTTGGCGGCATTTTGTTAATCCTGTCAATATAGCATGAGATAACAACAACAATATATAAAAATTTAAAGGACAAAACAAAAACCAAACAAGGTAGAATTTGTCCTATGTTATTTGTCTAGACTCGAAAGTTTAGATATGTGCAATTGTGTAACTGAGATTAAACACAAAAGGCTAGTGTTTAATTCACTCAGTGTTGGCTCTGATACCAACTTGTCACACCCCGATTTCCACGTGTCACCGGTGGGCCCGGTAGGGGAGTATCGTGACGTGGTTGGCAACATAATAGTCAAACAACACAATGTATAAATATGCACAGCGGAAGCAAATGAAAAATATAATTCAACTTTAATAATGTTTGTAATATCGTGTATCACAACAGTTGAAGGTTTGTCCACAGAAGGATCGAAAATAAAATGGAAATAATAGTTCAACAGACTTTAGGCATCTCAAGCTTGCGAGACTTCTAGTGATGCTAAGGAGAAATCCCAGCCAATTACGCTTAGTACCTGCATTTAATCTTTTTGGGAAAATACGTCAGTTTACACTGGTAAATACAATCAACTGACTCATTTTGGAAAATGATTGAAAATTGGTTTGGATGCACGTGGCATAAACATTTTATTTAACTTGGGAGAATTATTTAAATATATAATCTTGTGAACGAATTACATGTTCCTTGTGCATTCAATAGCCCGGATCATGTCCGGGTTAAAGATCAATAGACACACCACATTATTCTTTTGTGCACTGACGGGTGTACGCCTACACCCCGCGCTTAAGTCGTGGCCATTTCGTAAAATGATGCCAAGGATATTCGGGACATGGTCATTAACCCCCCAAAGGCTTTAAGTAACAAGACTGTTTAAACGAGCCGATCAAATTATTCAATTAACCACCCAACGATGGAAGATTTGATGCCCGATCAAGCGGTATTCTATATACCGTAACCCAAGCCCGTATAGGGAAAATAAGTTAAAAGTATTTACCTGAGCAATGTATAAATCACAATAAGCAAAATGCAAGTAGCTTTTACTGGTACTCCTAATCTGGAACGAAGGTTTATAATAACCTATTAGAATTCTAACGGGTCTTTAATTAAGCTTAAGCTTAGACCGGTTAGTTTTAAAGATACGGTTCGTACGCACGATTAAGCGAAGACCGGATAGAATGTGATTTAGACCCGACAAGTTCGGAGACTTGTTTAATATGGGTAATTCATACACATTCTGGATTTTGAGATAAAACCGACAAGGTTTGACCCGTTTAGGCTAGTTTATGTAAACTAGTTACATAAACCGAACCGAACGCGTAATAAGCGTAACGGGTAATAATGAGAGCAATTTACAGGTTTCCTAAGTTAATATGCTCCAAATATGTTGTGACATCAGTAAGATATCATTTATTATGCCCGAAATGAATTTAAACACAAACTATGCCCCGTAGGGGTAGTTTGGTCATTTAAAAGGTTATAAAAGAGTTCAAGTAGTATCCTGAGTTACAGGTCTGATATAATCAGCCAAAATACTCATTTTACTAAGTTATAACAGTAGGGTAAAGTGTATATGTGAAATTTATCAATTATAACCAAACTATGCACCGTAGGGGCATTTTGGTAATTTCACATAAGCCGAAAAGCTCAAAACTGAAGTCTGAGTTTAAGGACTTTTGCTTACTGTTAAAATATTATAATTTGCCTCAAATATCAGTAGGTATCACCCTTTGTATGTTTAAAACATTTTTAGTACATACTATGCGTTAAAAACGCTTACTTAGGCGATTAGAAGCCATTTCCGGGTTTGATACATAAAGCTGATATTTTTATTATTCCAGAAGGCTTAAAATAATTTATTCATCATTTAAGATCAGTAGCAAAAGGTTTGGAGTCGTTTAGATATGTAAAACTCATTTTATGGCCCGTAAGGGCAAAACCGACAATTACCGGATTAAGCCTACGACTTTTAGTTATGCTCAGCCTAAAATCAATTAAAAATCTTTAAAAATCCCATAATAATATATTACATCAGGGGATAATAAGTTTGGTATCAAAAAGTAGGCTTAACTAGGCTATACGCTAATTACGCCGTTTTATTAACATAAAGCTTTCAATTTACGCTAATGAGCATAACTCTTAAACTACACCTCTAACTGATGTCAAACTTTGCATACAAGTATATATATCAGTAACAAAGGTTTCTACTCTTTTACATTTTCAAAAATCACGTTTTAAAGTGAAAAGGGCATAATGGTCAACATATGAGCAATTAACGGAATCATGCGTATTAATCGGTTAACTAATGAACCATGGTGTATAATCACAGAGGGTTATACTAGCATGTAACCTGGTCCAAATGAAGCTATTAGGTATTTCTAAATCATACCAAAACGGGTCAGAACTGAAAGTCAAAGTAAAAGTCAAACTATGCGACTTTCGGTTCCGAACCGGGTCTAAACAGGAAATTGTCGGGTTGAACATGTTTAGACATGTTCTTACACTTATTACCAAGTTATATTAGTGATCAAATAGGTTGTATGTGTTCTACATTGCTAATCATGCATAAATTAGAATTTGAGTATCCTATTGACTTTTTCTTAACAAGTTTGACCCGACATTTGACCTAGTTAGAGTGGGAATCAGGGGGAACCCTTTTGAGGGTTTATTACCCACATAATTACCAACTTATAACTACTTTTGATTCGAGATTTGACTGAGCCATTATTAATTAATCTCGAAGTCAAACCGTAATTACGACGGTTTGTCTTTTAGCTAAATAACTAAGCTAAACTCAATAAAAGAAGGTTAAGCAAACTTACAAGAGTCCTATGAACGAATTATGACCACTTGAGTCTGCTTTGGAGCTCCAAGAATGATCAGACGTGCAAGAGAAGGTGTGAGGAACTTGGTTGCAACTTTGGTCCTTTATATAGTGAATTAATCACCATAAAAAGTTGACACACAACTCTACCACTGACCATAACTCACTAACAAGTGTCCCTAGTGCTTAGGGGGTGCCTAGGGGTCGTCCAAGATGAGGAAATTCGGTTAAAAGTCGAGCAGAATGCAAAAGGCAGGCAAAACCCATGTTTCTCGGTACTGGCAGTCCCTCGCATGGCGCGAGGGCTCCTCGCGTGGCGCGACGGAGTGTCTGCACAAATCTGAATTTTAGATTTATTGCGTTTTGATCCTTGGCTCTTCAAACTTCGATTAGACCTTTGTTTCTTGCATCTTGAACCCTCCAAATTGATTTATATGGGCTTTAAAACATGTACCCACTTTGTTAAGTCCCCGGTTAACTTTATTGTTACCCGAAAAGTCCTAACTTTCAACGTTGACGCTTTAACCCTTCGCATACGAATTTGATCATAACTTTCTCATACGATGACGAAACTTTATGAAATTTATATCGTGCATTCTAGTGAGCATAATTAACATTTATAAAGCTTCGGGTTTGTCAAAAGGTCACTCAGAGGTATAACTTATACATGTTGACACTTTTAACCCCTGTAGTTTGAAATCTCTCACTTTTAGCTTCGCATGATCCATGATTTATTCTTTTGAAGGTATGAGCATCATGTAGGGTTAATATATAATATATTTATTCACTGTTGACATTTCAAATACGTATAATCACATACTTTCCATGTTTGTCAACTTTAGTCCTTCTATAATATTCTTTCACACGTTCAAACATATTACACGTGTCAACACATTATAGGACGTGAATTTTCGAGGTGTTACATTATACATTCAGGGCCCGATGTTAGAAACCGAGTCAATATTAACAGACACGCCACAAGTATAGGCCCACAAGGGAGTGAGATACCGTTTCCCTTAAGCAACTGTCAGGTATACGCCTACACCCCGTGCTTAAGACGTGGCCATTTTATTATAATGATGCCAAGGATATCCGGGACATGGTCATTAACCCCTAAAGGCTTTTATTTCAAACAATACAGATTAAAACGGGTTACCTCAATGATTTAATCACAATACAATTAAACATTCAATACCCGACCAAGCGGTATTATTATAATACCGTATCCCAAGCCCGTATAGGGAAAATAAGTTAAGAGTATTTACCTGAGCTAGCAATGCAATTTATACTCAGCCGTATATTCTAATTAGCAAACACAAGTATTTCTACTGGGGCTCTTAATCTGGAACGAAGGTTTTATTAACCTATTAGATTCCTTACGGGTCTTAGTTAAGTTGAAACTTAGACCGATTAGTTTTAAGGAAAGGTTTACGGTTCAAAACACATGATTAAGCAAAGACCGGAATAGAATGTGATTTAGACCCGAAAAGTTCGGAGACTTGTATAATATGGGTACACTAAACACATTCTGGATCTTGAGGCAAAATGATAAGGTCCGACCCATTTTGGTCAATTTATGCAAACTAGTTACATAAACCGATCCGAACGCGAAATATGCGTAACGGGTAACCATAAGAGTCATATACATGTTTCCTAAGTTAATATGCCTTAAATACATTGTGATATCAGTAGGATACCTTCCATTATGCCCAAAACGGATTTAAACTCAAATTACGCCCCGTAGGGGTATTTTGGTCATTTAAAAGGTTATAAAAGAGTTTAAATAATAATTTGAGTTACGGGTATGATATAATCAGTAAAGATACTTAATTTAATAACCTATAACAGTAGGTTATTACACATATGTAAATTTTATCATTTATAAACAAACTATGCACCGAAGGGGCATTTTGGTAATTTCACATAAGGTTTAAAGGTTAAATTTGGAATTCTGAGTTTAAAAATTTTGCTTACTGTTAAAGTATAAAAATTTACTGAACATATCAGTAGGCATCAAACCTTATATGTTTAAAATAGTTTTAATACATACTATGCGCTTAAAACGCGTAAAAAGGCGGTTTTAAGCGATTTCCGGATTTTTAAAGAAAAGCTGATATTTTTATCATTCCAGAAAGCTTAAAATATTTTATTTATCATATAGGATAAGTATAAAAAGGTTTGGTATCAACATGATTTGTAAAACTCGTTTTATAGCCCAAAAGGGCAAACCCTACAATTACCGAATCAAGCCTATAACCCTATGTTATGCTCAACCTAAAAATAAATAAAAATCTTCAAAAATCCCAAAATATTATATTTCATCAGTGGGTAAAAGGTTTGGTGTCAAAAGTTGGGTTTAGATAGGGTTTATGCTAATTACGCCATTTAATTAATAAAAAGCTTTCTAATTACGCTATTGAGCATAACTCTTAATCTAGATCTCAAACTGATGTCAAATTTTAGGGACAAGTCTATAAATCAGTAATGAAGGTTTCTATTCTTTTATTTTTTCAAAAATCACGTTTAAAGGTCAAAAGGGCATAACGGTCAATAATTAGGCATATAACGGAAACATGCAATGAATAGGATAACTAAGGATCCAGGTTATATAACCTCAGAGGGTTATACTAACCTATAACATGGTCCTAAAGGAATCCTAAGGTATAACTAAACTAAGCTAATTCGGGCCAGAACTGAAAGTCAAAGCAAAAGTCAACCTTTGCGACTTTCGGTTCCGAACCGAGCCTATACTTAGAATTTTCGGGTTGAACATGCTTAGACATGTTCAACTAATATTTACCAAGTTATTAAAGTGAGAAAACTGATTTTATGACTTCTATATTAATAGTTATGAATTTTTATTTAAAACAACCCGTTTCACTTTTATTTGACCCGACAATTAAACTAGGTAAAGTTGGTAATTAGGAGGTGCCCTTTTGAGGGTTAATCACCTACCTAATTACGGTCACGTAGCCATGTTCGTTGCGAACCATGACTCAACCGTTTAAAAGTCAAAGCGTTCATCAAAACGCTTGACTTTTCGGCTACAACGCTAGAAATTTAAACTAAGCACGAAAGGACACTTACAAAGGGTCCAAGCAAGGAGGTTTGATCCCAAATTCTCAGGTATGAAGAACAAGGTCTCCAACTTAGAGAATTTTAGAATTCAAGTGTAGGTTTGAAGGAAATGAGGTGGGGTATTTATAGGTTTTTCAGAACCGTTAAGATCGTTCATCGATAAACGTGATCAAATCCGGACCGTACACCTTCACCCACTGTTTTATAATACAATGGGCAGCCCCTATGATTGAAAAATACCATGTGCAAGAGCTGGATCAAGCTGGAACATGTTGGCAACAGCTGGAAACTGATTTTTTTGATCTACAGGGCTCACACGGCCCGCGTAAGAAACACAGGAAGCCTACGCGGCCCGCCTGGCAGTCCAGGACAGCACAGGATCTTCCAGAAATGACATAATTGGTCCCTGTGAGCTCATAAGGTTATTTTAGGCACGTTTAAGGCCCGTTAACCTCATTTTAAGGCTCCACTCTGATGTTTAAACATAGGGGACATGAAACATGTTCAAAAACATGTCGGATGTCGGTTCGTTTGGCCGTACGGTCACGTTGTGCGTCTAATTACGACGAAACACGAACGGACGCTAAAAACGAACCAAACTATGCGACGAAAGGGTTTTTATTATGCCGAAAAATAAAATAAAATATTTTAGTGCTTACATATATTTTTGGGTGTCCGGAGATATACAGAACGGAAGATATGCGCGAAAATGCAAACTTGTGCACTTTTTGACACTTTTAGTCCCTGGTGGACTTGAAAGTTTATTTTTGCGCACCAACCACCTCTAAGACTATATCTAAGCTATATAGAGGATAATTAGGGTATGTTTAACTCATGGTGATATTCCGGAAGGTCCGATACCCTACGAATCGGCATACCTTTGCCGTTTGACACAAATAGTCCTTTAATTGCGCAAAGTAGCGCGAAATGCTGTTTAATGATATCCAAGCCTTCCATGGCCCATATTGATCATTCCCAAGCATATACATAAATGTTACTATGCTCCCGTTCGCTTAAATGGCCACCGAAAGGCGTAGATTCAAATGTTGACGCTTTAGGTCCCTCTATTGCGCAAACCTGCGCATCTCATCATTTAATATCATCGAAGCCTCATCTAATCCACATTAAGCATTCTTGGAAGTATTATTAACCATCACGATGCTTCGGGTTCTCTAAAAGGTCATTCAAAGGTATAATTAAACATATTGACACTTTTAGTCCCTCTAACTTGCAAAGTTGCGCGTAACTTCACTTATAGGCATAAAAGCCTTGGACGGCCAACGATTGGCATTCCTGAGACTGAGAGTATAATCAAATATCATGAAGCTCTCGGATTGTTAAAAGGTCACTTAGAGGTAAGAATTAACATGTTGACGCTTTTAACCCTTTATTGCGCAAACTTTCAATTATTTACACAAACGGCTACACTTGATCAACAAGTGGCTCATTTGTGAATATAAAACCGTAGAAGGTTATTTAGAAACTTATTTTAGGTATGTTAATACTTCCAGTTCTTTTATAATTAATGTTTTTCGATTTTTCAAAAAATTAGTCCCTTAAATTCAAGGTTCGACTTTATTAGGGTTTATTACACGTGTCAACACATCATTGGACGTGATTTTTACGAGGTGTTACATCCTCACCCCCTTAAAAGAAATCTCGACCTTGGGATTTTCTAAAGTAAAAGGAAGTACTTTCTGTCTTATATTGGGTTTAATCTTCCCCAGTACATTTGGCCTCTAAAGCACCCCAATTGACCTTTCTAATAGGTACATGTATCCCTTTGGAGCTTCTTAACCTGTCGATCCTCAATCAATACAGGTTACTCATCATATTATAAATCTGCATATCATTATGTGATAATGTTTCTCAACTTATTGGTGAAACACGTCCTTAAATCATTAGTGTGTAATGCATTGCGAGTTCCGCCAAGCTCATTAAATAGGTTTTAGCTTATAAGCTATTTGACCTTAGTACATTCGATTCCTTCGAATGATTCTATATATTCCGAGCTTAACTAGACTGATAATTAACAAATTGGCATGCCCTTCCGGGGTGACACCTTTGTTGAACCTTATTCCTTAACAAGAATTTTGGAGGTTTGCTATTTTCATTAATCCTTGGTTTTTGTGCCGAATACTGGCCACTTACAGATGATTATGGATTTGTATGATCTTATTCGTTGTTTCCAATGCAACTTTTAGATCCTGATAATTGGACTTCCCAAAGTCTCGTCCATCAAACGGATGTTTTGATATTTCATCTATACAAGGTCTCCAAAGGAGCCACCTTGATGCTTATATATTGACTATTAGTTATAGAATAGCTTATTTAAGGTGAGATGGTTACTCTAAATACAGCTTAAAACCAGTCTTAAGGAATAGCTAATCCTTACAGTTATTTGAACAAATCGACGATCCTGGGCAGCTGATGGCGATTCTTAATTGTTGCCTAAATAGGGTTGCGGTAATAAATGCATAAGCAAGGGAACCGTCTTTAATAACATTGAAACTCTTAGAATTACGGATTAGGCCTTAAGAACCTTTATCTTAAAATTTATCTAACTAGGGTTTCTATTATTCCCGAGTTGGAGGTACTAACATGGAGATTTCACAATACTACAGCCCTTAGCGGGATGTATACCTTAATTCTATTAACCTTTCAGGAGGTAAATAGGATAGTCTATGGAGATGATAATCAAGACACAAGGAAGTTACAAAGATTTTTCCAAATCTCAAGCCTTAGTTCATCTATCATTGCCTGTGTCAAATAAGTGACACATTTATGCTATGAGTCCACAGATTCCTTTATCAGGGATATTTACTTGGATAATTCCATTCTAGATATCTTCTTTGAATACCATTAGCTGACTTTAATGTCGTATGACCATTGGAATATCCTTGTGGTTCTATGCATTAAACCTCCATACTGATCAGGCATGGAAGCAATCTATGGAACATATTAAGATACACCAATCCTCATATGGCGCTTTTGTCATACCATTTGGTATTCGTAATTAATAGAGATCAAAGAGATATCAATTTCATATGATGATGTACTTTATCTGGAGAGAGGGTACATTAGGACTTTACGATTGAAGATTTCTGACAGGAGTAAAAGAAATGGAATCTATGATTTTCATTTGTAAGTTTTACCTTACATCTAGTCTTTGAGGTTCTAACGGAAGGCTTTAAAAGTTTGTTACGCTTACCATCTATGAAGGATATATTGGCATCCTATTCAAATTAGAACTCTTGGCATTTATTCTACTTCGTATTTTATGCTTAGGGTTCTAACAGGCAGATTTAATAACTTACGAAATTTATTATCCACAATCAACTTATCTGTACTCGAATCAAACACCCTTGCATATACATTATTGTTAAGGACGTACCGGTTATAACATTGTCATCTGGCATGGCCTCTTCTGCCCCCATCTGAAAGACCCTAGCGTTGGTCTCCTTAACTTTTCAAGCTTCTTTGCATATTTTGGGCAATTTTATTTGATATGCCCCTTCTCGTTACAGTTGTAACAAGTCGCATCTCCTATCTTTTTGCATTCTAATGTTCTATGCTCACCAGATTTGCAGATCCCACAAGCCCTAGGCGGTGATTGGGATTTTGATTCGAACCTGCACTTCCCATAATGGCGCTTCTTGCAGGTCTTGCATACATGTTTCTCGTTGGGCTTTTGTTTACCCTTTTTCTTAGAACTCGGGGAGTTATCTTCCTTCACTTTCCTTTTTAGCTCATCCTTTGCATTTGAGGCATGAACAAGATCCTCCTTATGAGTAAGGAAATGTGGTCCTAGATAAAATTTGGAGCGAGTAGCATGGGGCTCCTTGAACTTTTTCACGGCCTTCTTCACAGCTTTTCCAACAGCTGCGTCTATCATAATTTGAAGAACATCCTTGGAAATTCTAAGGTTCACAATTGTGGCATCATTAGCATGTGTCGCATTATCCATAACACGATCAACGACTGTCTTATCCGAGTTTGTCATACTCGATATTTGGTTCCTAACACCAAATAAACAATTATTTAGTTGCAATCCAACAACCGCTAATCACCATCCTGATGACCTAATATATACTTACCATGGTATCGTTAAACCATACAGGCTAATATAGTACATACATTCTCAATGAATGTCATGTAGATATGTGTATAAATCAATGATACTTAGCCTAGGCAATAAAAGACCATTAATGGCAATTAAGGTTTGGACCTAGTCCATCACCTTTTTGACAGGGGATCAAATGTCACATCTGTCCTGATCATATTGATAATTTTGGATAGCTTGAAAGCTAGACATTTGGATATTGGACAAGAGTGTTTCCTAATGGGTATAAAGCATCTATCTAAGGTTGTTGAAGTATTTTCTAATGTATCATCGGGAAATTCTACGTCACGTCATAAGCCTAAGGTCCTAATAGGCGGATACAACAGCTTACAACAATTATTGTCCATAATAGACTTTTCTGCGCCAGAATCAAATGAATTCCATATATGCATCATTGATAAGGAAAGGTACCTTTTTATCATGTCATCTTCCTATACTGCCTCCTGGGTGTTCATCTGGAAGACTCACGCGTTCACTTTCTTGGCCTCTTTAGGCTTCTTCTGATTCCTAGGGCAGTTAGACTTGATATGCCCCTTCTCGTTGCAACCATAACAGGTTGCATCTTTCAACTTCTTGCAATCCAAGGTTTTATGTTCCTTAGACTTGCAGATTCCACAGGGTAGAGGCTGAGATTCAAATCTGCATTTCCCAAGGTGGTATTTCTTACAGGTTTTGCACCTGGTCTTTTCACCCGACTGCTGGTTTCCTTTCTTAGACCCGGAACTCTTCTGATGATCAGAGTTCCCTTTTTTCTTCTTAACGGAGTGATAAGAATTCTCATCCTCCCTTTTTCGCTTTCCTTCATCAGAAGCTTTGGCAGCCTTGTTTCTAACTACATCGAGTGTGAGAGATAGCGACAGATCTGCCGCTGACCTGAATGTAGTAGGTCTCGATGCTTTCACGCTTGCCTTGATTTCTGGGGCTAGACCTCCAATAAAGCGAGCTATACGCTTTGGTTCCGGTGTGATCAAGTACGGAACCAATCGAGACATGGTATTGAAACTTGTAAGATATGTCTGACAATCTAGGTTCTTCATGACCAATGTCAAGAAATCAGTCTCGATTTTCTCAACTTCGTGTTGAGGAAAGTAATTTTATTTGATAAGAGCAGCAAACTGATCCCATGTCAGATTATATAACGGGATTTTCCCAGTAGCTTAGATTAGTGACCTCCACCAAGCTAGAGCTTCTCCTTTAAAAGATTGTGAAACAAACTTCACAATGTCTTGCTCTGCACATCCACTAATATCAATAACGGTGTCCATCTCATCGAGCCACGTCATGCAGTCGATGGCTCCTTTTTTCTCCTGTGAAGTCTCTGGGCTTGCAGGAGACAAAATATTTATACGAACAGGTTTTAACTTGTGGCTCTTGATTAAGCACCATATGTCTAGACGGAACACTCCTCTGATCTGACGAGTGATGAACATCGTCCTCCTTTGACTCGTGTGATTTAGAAGGGGGCATACTATGAGCCATAGATAGAGTCTTAGAGTGTGTATCACTTGATTCATTATATTGTCTGTCAAGAACTCGAGTAACAGCGTCATCTATTAATGCCTGTAGTTCCGCACCAGTTATATTAAATTTGGTAGCATCATTATTCTCCCTCGGGTGGCTGTTAACCTCCTCTGATGCAGCCATGTAGCTTGATTGCTACATAAATATTAGCAATGATATATTCAGAGGTTATTATGGAATCATTATTTTTTGACGATTCATCGACCATGGTAATATAAACCATATTGGTTAATTTTGTTAGTTATATTAGTATTTTCATTATAATTTATCCTAGTATATAAAACATTAAGGATATTAAAGTGGCGCAAAAGGCCTAGTCACAAGGACAGTTTTAAATTTATAAGCCATGATTTCAGAGAATCGAGGCATTAAGGTTTGAACATATTTCATTACCTTTTCTTGACAGAGAGTCAAAGACTTCAACTGTCTTTTATCCCTTAGGACAATAAGTATGGCCCGTAGGCATTTCATCACTTATGGATGTTTATAATATGATCATCTTCATTTGATGATTTAAGCCATGATTTCTACATCACTAGGCTAGATAAGGGGTTGGAAATTCCCATTATAAAGATGACAAGTGTGATTTTTATCGCATCACTGTTGTCAGGAGTGTTAACATGTTTTTAGATGTTAACAAGAATCTGAATCTCTTTTAAACAGGTTTTTACCATCATAGCTAGGTCCTTAATGACATACAAGCTAGGTTATGCCCTTTAAGATTCTTTTCATTATATATATTGGCAGATCAATTACGAAAAGGAATTATATTTTGATTTACTTCATATACTATATTCATATAAAATGATAAAAATGGAATTTAGATAAAATATTCAAATGATTTCTAAAAGGAGTATATAATTGCCCCAAACGGGACTTGAAAGGAATGACGTTGTCCATGAAGGGACTAAAAGATAAATATGTCCTTATAAGGATTACCAAGGAAACAAATTTCAGCAAAAGGAGTTTTCTTCTTTACTTCACTTCTGAATGTTTTCTCCTTGGTTGCACGTTGTACCCTAGCCCCGGTACGAAGCTCGACAATACAAGGCTCCGGATGTGGGGAATTTCCATTACGGCTTCTTTGATTGGAGACATATTCAAAATATATAAATTCGGAAACAATAGTTTTCAGATTAGGGTCAGGAGTATTCCTATGTTAAGTCTAGACTCAGAAGGTCTAAGGAATGTGCTACTATGTCATTGAGATTAAACACAAAAGGTTATTGTTTAATTCACTCAATGTTGGCTATGATACCAACCTGTCACACCCCGATATTTCCACGTATTACCGGTGGGCCCAGTGGGGAGTATCGTGACGTAGTTGATATCATCATAGTCAAACAACATAATTTCAATGCACAGCAGAAGCAAAAGATAAATATATTACAATCCGATTCGAAAGTAATATCAAATATTACAACGGAATGTAAGATGGATCCACAGGCGGATCAAATAAAAGAAAACTGTCCAACAGACTTTAGGCATCTAGAACTTGCGAGATTCCCTATTAACGCCCTGAGCTCTCAGCCAATTTCGTACAGTACCTGCCACTTAATCTTTTTGGAAAATACGTCAGTTTACACTAGTAAATACAATTAACTGACTCATTTGAAAACATTTATAAAAATTGATTTGAATGCACAAGGCACAAAATATCTTTTATAACTTGGGACAATTATATAAAAATAATCTTGTATACAGATTTACATGCTCGTTATACATTCAGGGCCCGATGTTAGAAACCGAGTCAAGATTAACAGACACGCCACAAGTATAGGCCCACAAGGGAGTGAGATACCGTTTCCCTAAAGCAACTGTCAGGTATATGCCTACACCCCGTGCTTAAGACATGGCCATTTTATTATAATGATGCCAAGGATATCCGGGACATGGTCATTAACCCCTAAAGGCTTTTATTTCAAACAATACAGATTAAAACGGGTTACCTCAATAATTTAATCACAATACGATTAAACATTCAATACCCGACCAAGCGGTATTATTATAATACCGTATCCCAAGCCCGTATAGGGAAAATAAGTTAAGAGTATTTACCTAAGCTAGCAATGCAATTTATACTCAGCCGTATATTCTAATCAGCAAGCACAAGTACTTTTACTGGGGCTCTTAATCTAGAACGAAGGTTTTATTAACCTATTAGATTCCTAACGGGTCTTAGTTAAGTTGAAACTTAGACCGATTAGTTTTAAGAAAAGGTTTACGGTTCAAAACGCATGATTAAGCAAAGACCGGAATAGAATGTGATTTAGACCCGACAAGTTCGGAGACTTGTATAATATGGGTACACTAAACACATTCTGGATCTTGAGGCAAAATGATAAGGTCTGACCCGTTTTGGTCAATTTATGCAAACTAGTTACATAAACTGATCCGAACGCGAAATATGCGTAACGGGTAACCATAAGAGTCATATACATGTTTCCTAAGTTAATATGCCTTAAATACGTTGTGATATCAGTAGGATACCTTCCATTATGCCCAAAACGGATTTAAACTCAAATTACGCCCCGTAGGGGTATTTTGGTCATTTAAAAGGTTATAAAAGAGTTTAAATAATAATTTGAGTTACGGGTCTGATATAATCAGTAAAGATACTTAATTTAATAAGCTATAACAGTAGGTTATTACACATATGTAAATTTTATCATTTATAACCAAACTATGCACCGAAGGGGCATTTTGGTAATTTCACATAAGGTTTAAAGGTCAAATTTGGAATTATGAGTTTAAAACTTTTGCTTATTGTTAAAGTATAAAAATTTACTGAACATATCAGTAGGCATCAAACCTTATATGTTTAAAATAGTTTTAATACATACTATGCGCTTAAAACGCGTAAAAATGCGGTTTTAAGCGATTTCCGGGTTTTTAAAGAAAAGCTGATATTTTTATCATTCCAGAAAGCTTAAAATATTTTATTTATCATATAGGATCAGTAGAAAAAGGTTTGGTATCAACATGATTTGTAAAACTCGTTTTATAGCCCAAAAGGGCAAAACCGGCAATTACCGAATCAAGCCTATAACCCTATGTTATGCTCAGCCTAAAAATAAATAAAAATCTTCAAAAATCCCAAAATATTATATTTCATCAGTGGGTAAAAGGTTTGGTGTCAAAAGTTGGGTTTAGATAGGCTTTATGTTAATTACACCGTTTAATTAATACAAAGCTTTCTAATTACGCTATTGAGCATAACTCTTAATCTAGACCTCAAACTGATGTCAAATTTTAGGGACAAGTCTATAAATCAATAATGAAGGTTTCTATTCTTTTATTTTTTCAAAAATCACGTTTAAAGGTCAAAAGGGCATAACGGTCAATAATTAGGCATATAACGGAAACATGCAATAAATAGGATAACTAAGGATCCAGGTTGTATAACCTCAGAGGGTTATACTAACCTATAACATGGTCCTAAAGGAATCCTAAGGTATAACTAAACTAAGCTAATTCGGGTCAGAACTGAAAGTCAAAGAAAAAGTCAACCTTTGCGACTTTCGGTTCCGAACCAAGCCTATACTTAGAATTTTCGGGTTGAACATGCTTAGACATGTTCAACTAATATTTACCAAGTTATTAAAGTGAGAAAACTGATTTTATGACTTCTATATTAATAGTTATGAATTTTTATTTAAAATAACCCGTTTGACTTTTATTTGACCCGATAATTAAACTAAGTAAACGTGGTAATTAAGAGGTGCCCTTTTGAGGGTTAATCACCTACCTAATTACGGTCACGTAGCCATGTACGTTGCGAACCATGACTCAACCGTTTAAAAGTCAAAGCGTTCCTCAAAACGCTTGACTTTTCGGCTACAACGCTAGAAATTTAAACTAAGCACGAAAGGACACTTACAAAGGGTCCAAGCAAGGAGGTTTGATCCCAAATTCTCAGGTATGAAGAGCAAGGTCTCTAACTTAGAGAATTTTAGAATTCAAGTGTGGGTTTGAAGAAAATGAGGTGGGGTATTTATAGGTTTTTCGGAACCGTTAAGATCGTTCATCGATAAACGTGATCAAATCCGGACCGTACACCTTTACCCACTGTTTTATAATACAATGGGCAGCCCCTAGGATTGAAAAATACCATGTGCAAGAGCTGGATTAAGCTGGAACAGGCTGGCAACAGCTGGAAACTGATTTTGCTGATCTGCAGGGCTCACACGGCCCGCGTAAGAAACACAGGAAGCCTATGCGGCCCGCCTGGCAGTCCAGGACTGCACAGGATCTTCCAGAAATGACATAATTGGTCCCTGTGAGCTCATAAGGTTATTTTAGGCACGTTTAAGGCCCGTTAACCTCATTTTAAGGCTCCACTCTGATGTTTAAACATAGGGGACATGAAACATGTTCAAAAACATGTTGGATGTCGGTTCGTTTGGCCGTACAGTCACGTTGTGCGTCTAATTACGACGAAACACGAACGGACGCTAAAAACGAACCAAACTACGCGACGAAAGGGTTTTTATCATGCCGAACAATAAAATAAAATATTTTAGTGCTTACATATATTTTTGGGTGTCCGGAGATATACAGAACGGAAGATATGCGCGAAAATGCAAAGTTGTGCACTTTTTGACACTTTTAGTGCCTGGTTGACTTGAAAGTTTATTTTTGCGCACCAACCACCTCTAAGCCTATATCTAAGCTATATAGAGGATAATTAGGGTATGTTTAACTCATGGTGATATTCCGGAAGGTCCGATACCCTACGAATCGGCATACCTTTGCCGTTTGACGCAAATAGTCCTTTAATTGCGCAAAGAAGCGCGAAATGCTGTTTAATGATATCCAAGCCTTCCATGGCCCATATTGATCATTCCCAAGCATATACATAAATGTTACTATGCTCCCGTTCGCTTAAATGGTCACCAAAAGGCATAGATTCAAATGTTGACGCTTTAGGTCCCTCTATTGCGCAAACTTGCGCATCTCATCATTAAATATCATCGAAGCCTCATCTAATCCACATTAGGCATTCTTGGAAGTATTATTAACCATCACGATGCTTCGGGTTCTCTAAAAGGTTATTCAGAGGTATAATTAAACATATTGACACTTTTAGTCCCTCTAACTTGCAAAGTTGCGCGTAACTTCACTTATAGGCATAAAAGCCTTGGACGGCCAACGATTGTCATTCCCGAGAGTATAATCAAATATCATGAAGCTCTCGGATTGTTAAAAGGTCACTCAGAGGTAAGAATTAACATGTTGACGCTTTTAACCCTTTATTGCGCAAACTTTCAATTATTTACACAAACGGCTACACTTGATCAACAAGTGGCTCATTTGTGAATATAAAACCATAGAAGGTTATTTAGAAACTTATTTTAGGTATATTAATACTTCTAGTTCTTTTATACTTAATGTTTTTCGATTTTTCAAAAAATTAGTCCCTTAAATTCAAGGTTTGACTTTATTAGGGTTTATTACACGTGTCAACACATCATTGGACGTGATTTTTAAGAGGTGTTACAGTTCCCCTTGGGAATCTTCTTTACAACTGCTCTTGATTTGTATCTTTCGATATTTATCAATTTTTAAGCAGAGGGTAAGCTATTAAAGCGCGTAAAGTATTATACGAGGTCTAGGCCATTTCTTTCGCAATATCAGAAGACCAGGTATAATACCCCAGATATCAAACAATATAAAGACCTAGTATCTCAGAATCAGGAAATGTCTCAAACAAGATTTCGTGGGTTACCCTTATATCCAAGAGATGTTCCCCACGAGATAAGTAAGTATTTGATATTTAGGTTTATATCTCGAAAATAATCTACTAAGCGTGTAAAAACCTATTGGCATATCATCAGTGAGACCGTTTATCACATTTTAACTTTCCAATTCTTTAGCGTACTGTGATTGTCTAACTGATGTACTATCATTTCCTCTTTTTTACACAAAAACTCATTTTTACTTTTTTTATCATGTTTTTGGCTTTTTCAAATTTTTAAATGTTTTTGTATTTTCTGAAATTTTTACCCCCCCTAAAATTCAAAACATTTAAAGAAAATTTGATAACCGATGTAGATAGCTTTGTCTCGCCATCCATTTTCTGCTTCACATGCACTGATTTGCAGAAAATATACCCCCATGATTTACAACACATTGATATTCGACAGTTTGAAAACCATTTTTCAATCTAGTGAAATTAATCATGTTTGTTCAGCCGTGAGGGTTTCGACGTATTCAAGTAACATGTTTTTGTAAATTTTTGAATTTTTGACAAAATTTAAAAACAAACATATTTTTTATTTTTCAAGTTTGTAGGATTTTTGAAATATTGTTTATTTATGTACATAAATGAACAAACTCACTGATTTTAAAAACAGGGACCAGCAGCCTCCTCTCCTCGTGCCAGGCTGCTCTCATCTCCATCTTGGTATTTTTCAAAGTTCTTGAGCACCTGCACATTCAAGCTATTCAATTACTTGAACAAATTAGCCCAGGTCTGTTTGACCTTAGGCATTTCAACACAATAAGATTCGTTTTACTTCGGAAAATCTTTATCATTTTTCACAAATGAATTTTCATTCCGATTATCACTCACAGAAACCTTTTGTTTCTTTTCAACCCAAGTTTGTCCTTTCGAAGCACTTCTTTTGTAAAAATGTGATTCATTTTGAACATTTTGATTTTGAACAACAACTTTTGGTTTCCAAAACTGATTTGGTTTTGTTGCATCTACCGTTGTTGTCCAACTTTGTGTTGTTTTAAGTCTGGGTGTCACTGGTTTCCATGTTAGTTGTGAGTCAGCCTTTGACATTTTCAGCTTCCAAGTTTGATTTGAGTCAAACTTGGTTGACTTCTGATTCACAACATCAGACTTTTTTTTTCATTTCAACACCAACAGGTTTAAGATTTGGACAATTTAGACTGAGATATCCAATTTGATCACACTTAAAGCATGTTCTCTTGGACACATCTTTAACCTGTTGTTGCTTTTTCTTTTGAGCGTAGAACTCTTCATTAGACTGCCGTCTAAATTGGAGTTCTTTCTCTTCTTCAGAACTTGTTCCATGAACAAAGTTCATTTTTTCCTGATAATTTGGCGTTTCATTTCTTTTCCAATTTTGTTTCTTTTTATAACCCAACCCAGCCTTCATGTTTTTCTTTTTGTAACCAGGTATGTTATAAAAAGTTTTGTGATTTTTTCCAGTAAATTTTGAAATTTCAGACTTTTGAATCTCTACCAGTTTGAAAAATTTGTTGATTTTATCTGAAATTACATTTTGAATTGGAAATTCATTAACCGAAAATAGTTTGTCCGTTCCAATCATGGTATAAACCAATCCTTTTGAATCATCATTCATAACTTTTTCAGATTTTGAGTGTTTAAGATAACTATCATGAAAACTTCCCTCATTTTCATCTTGTGATTCAGACATATCTGTTTTGGTAGACTCCTCTGCTAGAACACTTTCAATAACCTTACCAACCACCTCTGAATCACTGATGTCATCAGATTTGGTGTAAGTCACATCGATGTTGTCGGGTGTCACGGCCCTCGACCCGGTTTGACCCGTTTCAGGAGCCGCGTGACAGAAATCCCGTGGTATTTAATTAACAGCGGAAGTTTCTTCAGGATCTTTTTAAAACTGAAATATTTCCCGATTATTTTATTTCATAATTCGGGATAAAACCCGGTAATTTACAATATTGAGATTTTACAAAGAAATCTTTTATTTTACAAAACATGTTTCTTTATTTTATACCGAGCCACTTCCTTAAGCTGATAGTGCTTCACGGCACTTTTCCTGGATCACAACAGATCACCTGAAACATGTTTGAAAAAGGTTTTGTCAGCGGGAAATACTGAGTGAATCATTCTATTTACTAAAACGACACCTTTGTTATAATTTACAGTATTAAGAGCAATTACAATGTTTCAGATATCAACCAACTACCCTCGGTATTTGTCACTCGACTCGTTTCTGTGACTATGGTCATATCACCCATTGGCTAACTCGTTGTCCAATGGTGAAGATTATCAAGTAATGTATACAAAACCCCACATACCGGCTGTAATATGGTGATTACAAAGACTTAATCCCTGTAATTATAACTTTGAAAATAAACATGCTTTTGAAAACAATTTTGATAAAAAGAGAATGACTCACATTGCAGATTTAATTATGAACAGAGCTTAGCCTACTGATTAGCCTTGATAACCTAGTTTAAATAATCAAGCACACAAACTAGGTTAGTAACTTAATACAGCATTTACGATAACTCACGAGATTAAAACCTTCACAACGAATGACAAAGTGCGATACTTAAACATCCATCGATTTAACGACGAATGACAAAGCATAAACCCTAAGGTGGGCAGCACTTAAACATCCATTGGATAGTTTAATCGATCGGACATTGAATCGTAGCAGCGATCGAGTTATTACCCTGAATTGTGGCAGCACTTCGTGATCAGTGTGTGTTTTTGTAGTAAACAGTGTCTAACTTTGTGTACATAAAGAATTTTAACGTCGAACTGAAGCCAGAAATCAAGTCCCAAGCCCCTGTATTTATACCTGAAATTGACATCTCCCGCGTGTCGCGGAAGATGTCCCCGGTTCTGTCGCCACTCGCCTGGGGTAACAATCTACCCTAGGGTAGCCTTGTGTCCCAGTAGGCTTGCTGAGTTGGTTTCGTGTTATTTCGAATTTTTTGACAACAAACTGTTAAGATATTACCGAATAGGGTTTACCCCCCCCTTAGTTTTAGGGGCCCTAATCCTGATTCCAAATGTTCTGAAAATTTTAGGGATTATGCAGAATCACTTGGGTTTCTCAATTAGGGTTTCCTATTGGACACTTTAATTAAATAAATATGACTTTTGATGAGAGTTGTTACATTCTCCCCACCTTAATAAAATCTCGTCCTCGAGATTTACTGGAATAAATGAGGATACATTCGCTTCATTTCTGATTCCAGCTCCCAAGTGTATTCAGCTCCTCTCTTTGAATCCCATCTGACTTTGACTAAAACTAGTCGTTTGTGTTTGAGAAACTTGATCTTTCGATCCTCAATTTGAAGAGGTTTCTCAACAAATTTCAGCTTTTCGTTTACCTCTATATCTCGAAGAGGTACTACCAGTGATTCATCTGATAAGCATTTCTTGAGATTGGATATATGAAATACATCATGTACTCCATATAATTCTTCTGGTAGTTGTAAACGATAAGCAACTGGTCCTATACGTTGGATCACTGAAAATGGTCCTACGTACCTTGGACTTAGCTTTCCTTTCTTACCGAATCTAACAACTCCTTTCCAAGGGGAAACTTTTAATGGTACTTTGTCTCCCACTTGGAATTCAAGTGGCTTGAGTCGATTATCTGCATAACTCTTCTGACGATCACGAGCCATCTTCAGTCTTTCCTTGATTTGAGTAATCTTATCAGTCGTCTCTTGCACTATTTCAGGACCTGACAATTGACTTTCTCCTATTTCTGCCCAACAAACTTGAGTTCTGCATTTTCTTCCGTACAGTGCTTCAAATGGGGCGGTTTCAATACTTGAATGATAGCTATTGTTATAAGAGAATTCAATTAATGGTAAATGATCATCCCAATTTCCACCAAAATCTATTACACATGCTCGGAGCATGTCTTCTAGAGTTTGGATCGTCCTTTCACTTTGTCCATCTGTTTGTGGATGATATGCAGTACTCAAATTTAGTCGAGTTCCCATAGCTTGTTGGAAGCTTTTCCAGAAATGAGAAGTAAAACAACTATCCCTATCCGAAACAATGGAGAGTGGAACTCCATGTAAGGATACAACTTCATCTACATAAAATTTTGCCAACCTTTCCATACTAAAGGTTTCTTTCATTGGTAGAAAGTGAGCTGATTTAGTTAATCGATCCACAATTACCCAAATCGCATCATTACCTTTTCTTGTTTTGGGTAACTTAGTAACAAAATCCATTGTTATAAGTTCCCATTTCCATACAGGCATTTCTAATTGTTGTAGTAGACCTGAGGGTTTCTGATGTTCTGCCTTAACTTGTGAACAAGTGAGACATTTAGAAACATATCGGGCTATATCCTTTTTCATTCCTATCCACCAGAAGTTCTTTCTTAAATCTTGGTACATCTTATTGTTTCCTGGGTGCATAGTATACCTAGATTTATGGGCTTCTTCTAGAATCTTAGGTCTTAAGTCTCCTTGCTTAGGTACCCAAATTCTACTTTTGTGGAATCTCTAAATTCCATTTGCTCCTTGTTCTAATTCCTTTATTCGTCCTTTCATTCCTTCAGCATCATCCTTGATTGCTGTAGCTTGAACATTCTTCAATTGTTCCATTAAATCTATTTGTAGATTTAATCTGAGAGCACGAACCCGTCGTTGTTTCTCATAATACTTACGACTTAAGGCATCTGCAACTACATTTGCCTTTCCTTCGTGATACTGAATATCACAGTCGTAATCACTTAGGATTTCCATCCATCTCCTTTGCCTCATGTTTAACTCTTTTTGCCCAAATATATATCTTAAACTTTTGTGGTCTGTGTAGACAGTAAATTTACTTCCGTAAAGATAATGTCTCCAAATCTTAAGGGCAAAAATTACGGCTCCTAATTCTAAATCATGAGTCGTATAATTTTCTTCGTGATTTTTCAATTGCCTTGAAGCATACGCAATTACCTTCTTGCGTTGCATAAGCACACATCCAAATCCTAATTTTGAAGCATCACAATATACCTCAAAATCTTCAGTTCCTTCTGGTAAGGCTAAGATTGGTGCACTTGTTAATTTCTGCTTTAATATTCTAAAGGCTTCTTCTTGCGTTGGTCCCCATTCAAACTTAACTGCTTTACAGGTTAGCTTAGTTAATGGAACAGCTATCTTGGAAAAATCCTTAATAAACCGTCTATAGTACCCAGTTAAACCTATAAAACTTCTAATTTCCATTGCTGTTTGTGGAACCTTCCATTTGGTAATTGCCTCTATCTTAGCGGGATCTACGTGAATACCTTTGTGATTCACCATGTGTCCTAAGAATTGCACTTCTTGCAACCAAAATTCACACTTCGAGAATTTGGCATAAAGCTTTTCTTTTCTTAACAAAGTTAAGAGTGCATGAAGGTGTTCACAATGCTCTGTCTGACTTTTGGAATAAATAAGTATATCGTCTATAAAAACAATTACAAATTTATCCAAATATGGTTTACAGATCCTATTCATCATGTCCATGACTGCAGCAGGTGCATTCGTTAACCCAAAGGGCATGATTGTAAACTCGTAATGACCATACCTAGTTCTGAAAGTAGTTTTAGGTATGTCCTCTTCTTGTACCTTCAATTGATGATATCCGGAGCGTAAATCTATCTTAGAAAAATATCTAGCTCCTTGAAGTTGATCAAACAGATCATCAATCCTAGGTAATGGGTATCGATTCTTAATTGTAACCTTATTTAATTCTCTATAATCGATACACATTCTCATTGAACCATCCTTTTTCTTAACAAATAGTACTGGTGCTCCCCAAGGAGATGAACTTGGTTGTATGAATCCTTTACTTAGTAATTCATCTAATTGCTTTTTCAGTTCTAACATTTCCATGGGTGCTAACCGATAAGGTGCCTTGGCTATCGGTGTAGTTCCTGGAATTAGATGAATTCTAAATTCTACTTCCCTATCTGGGGGTAATCCCGGTAACTCTTCCGGAAATACATCCGGATATTCTGAGACTACAGGAATTTCCTTAAGTTCTTTACCCTTAGTACTAATGATTACTGAAATCATATATACTATTCCTTGTTTTCGTTCATAATTAGCAACTTTCATTACTGATATGAACTTCATGGGCTTACGTGGTTTATCTCCTGTAATCCTGATTACTTCTCCGGTGGGTGATTGAATTTCTATGGAATTCTGATCACACAAGATTCGAGCATGGTTGGCTACTAACCAATCCATTCCTAATACAACGTCAAATTCAGCTAATTTCATTGGCAGTAGGTTTGCAGAGAATTTATGTCCTAAAAGTTCTATACTTTCTTCCTGCAAAACTTTATCTATTTTAACTGAATTTCCGTCTGCCGTTTCAACTGTAAAAATCTGCCTAATATTGGTTAAAGGTAAATTAAGAGCTTGGCAGAATGAAGTATTTATAAAACTTTGGTTTGCACCAGAGTCAAATAATACTTTGGCATAAATGTTGTGAACTAAAAACGTACCCGCTATCACATCTGGGATGAGTTCTGCTTCTTGAGTGGTTAGCTGAAATGCCCTGGCATTCTTCTTAATAGTTCCGTCAGTCGCCTTGGTTTTGTTGTCTGCTGGTTTGATTAATTTAGGACATTCTGGTTTAAAATGTCCCCTTTCTCCACAGTTATAGCAGATCGTTGTTTTCTTTCTGCAGTCTTCTTCCCGATGTCCTACCATTTTGCAAAAATTGCAGGTTACATTACATCTTCCATAATGTTTTCTTTTGCAATTCTTGCAGAATGGCATAGTTGATGAGTTTCCCGTTCCTCTTCTTTTGAAGTTGCTATTATTACCCGTACGAAATCCTTGGGTAATTTTCTGAGCTAATTCCTTCTTCCTGTTTTCATCTTGGGTGCGTACTAGTTCATTGGTTAGGGTATTAGCTAATTCCACAGCATCGTCAATAGTGCGAGGTCTCGCAGCTTTAACGATGTTGCGGATTTCACTAATCAGTCCCCAAATGTAGCGAGAAATGAGTACCGGTTCTGGCGAAGCCAGCGTTGGTACCACTCTAGCATATTCAAAGAATGTCGAAGTATAACCGCGACAATCTACACCCATCATCCGATGATTTAGAAACTTATTCGTCATCTGTTCCTTTTCATACTCGGGACAGAATTTTCTTTCTACAAGACCCTTAAATTCTTCCCAATTCATGGCATAAGCTATTATTCTTCCTTTTGATTGTAACACCGTGTTCCACCATTCGAGTGCTCCTTCCTTGAAGAGATTTGATGCGTACATGACTTGATCATCTTTAGCACATTTACTTATTGCAATTACTGCTTCGGTTTTCTCTAACCAACGCACTGATGCAGTTGCTCCTTCATTGCCTGCAAATTCAGTGGGTTTACAAGCAAGAAATTCTTTGAAAGTGCAACCAGACGTTGCAGTTTTCATTTTCTTAGGGAATGGAGCTTGATGTGGTTCCGTATTATGATTAACATGATCATTGCCTCCGTTTACACTATTACTGAAGTTATCTTCAGAAATACGTTTACTAGGAACAATTTGTTGCGGTTCGATTAGATTCTTTATAGCAGCAACGAATGCTGGAATAGCATTAGCTATTCCTTGAGCAACAATATTTTTTATATCTTGCCTAGTCATATATTGATCTCCTGGATGTTGCTCTGATTGATTAACCTCATTTACTGGTTCATTACCAATGTTTGCCATCTGATAATAAATTTTATATAAATAATTAGTATAAATAAATATAATAAAACATTTTTCACATAATCACATTAACATGTATAACCAAAAGTTATTGATTTCCCAAGTTTCATTTCTATATATTATATTATGCCTCGTACACACGATTATCATACAACGTTTTATTGTTAAGTTATTACACATACTGGTTCTTATGTTTATTTATTAAACAAATATTCCTGCAAACTCCCATTATCTGGTAAGCTAATTTCTTAAAAACGACGCTCCCTTTCGTCATATTTCCAAGTAATTCTTTCTCCCACATCCCTAATTCTATTTCCTGTATTAATTAACTCTTCGCCCCAGAGACGAAGTTCAGCCAGATTCTCCGGGCTCATAGTTGGGTATAGTGGAGGTTCTGGGTCAACTTGTGGGAAAAATGTATCAGGGTTGTTTAAAAGATTTTGGTATTGCCAATCGGTTGTCCACCATTCATCTAATTCTACTGGTAGTGGTTGAGGTTGGACAATAGGATCTGGAATAGCAGGTTCCAGATTGATTGGAATTGGAGCTTCTAGTGGGTAGCTGAAAAGATCTTCTTCAGTAAATATAAGGTTTGGATTAGCTGGTTCAAGGTTTCCATCGGCAGGTCCGATAAGGTCACTCATTACTAATTTATGATCTAAAACTTCCCAGGGAGTCATTTTCTGTTTCTGTCTAGAACTTTCTCCGACTTCTCTTTCTGTTTGCTTAAAACTCTTCTTAGCTTCTATCTCTACTTGATTAACAGTTTCCTCAATTTCTACCCCTTTTCCTTTGTCTTTTGGTGTTTCAGTTTTAGTAACCTTTCTTGTTGCTGGCTTTTTCCTACGTACACGCCTCCAGCCCACAAATCTGCTTCTTTTCTTGGGTTTAGGTTTTGCCAGTGGTTTGGATTGAAATTCCATGGGTTCTTCTTTATTAGTGAAGTAACCGGTGAATTCCTTGGAAACTTCTATCTTAACGGGATAGAGGTTAAGATTTTCTAAAGCTTCAGACATCTCATTCATGCTGTTTAGCATTTATGCAAAATACATACCAAATGTTAAAATAAAATAACAAAATTTCATAGATAACCTTTAAATATTATTGCATATCATACACAAAACAACTGACAAGTAAAATATACTACAAGTTACTGTGAACTTATTTATTTACTGAATAAGGGTTCTGGATTGAAAATAAAGATGCTAAAACTTGAGTTAGAGTATTTAGAGATTTGCATTTTCTGCTACTTTGGTTAGCATATAAAGATTTGCCCATTTCTCATCTAATTTGTCCTCCCAAGGTGATTTACTGATTAAGTCCTGGGTTTCCTGTTTAACTTTCTTCTCTCGGTTTTTCCTTATTTCCTCCTGACTTTTCCTAATAATCAAACTTCTTTTATTAGGAGAAAGTGGTTCTTCATATTGTGCTTTACGGACAAATATTCCTTCTTCAGGAATTACATAAGGTTTTGTTTGGGATGAACTTCCTTACTCGTTGGATGACCTATCTAGTTTAAGATAGATATTTGACAGCTTTTGTTTACCCATACTGTAACTAACAAATAATCAGTTAATAAAACACATAATCACATAATTGGCAATCTGTAAAATTAAGTATTTCTAAATACTTAATAGGCTTAGATCAGTGGCTCTGATACCACCTTATTTCTGTCACGGCCCTCGACCCGGTTTGACCCGTTTCAGGAGCCGCGGGACAGAAATCCCTTGGTATTTAATTAACAGCGGAAGTTTCTTCAGGATCTTTTTAAAACTGAAATATTTCCCGATTATTTTATTTCACAATTCGGGATAAAACCTGGTAATTTACAATATTGAGATTTTACGAAGAAATCTTTTATTTTACAAAACATGTTTCTTTATTTTATACTGAGCCACTTCCTTAAGCTGATAGTGCTTCACGGCACTTTTCCTGGATCACAACAGATCACCTGAAACATGTTTGAAAAAGGTTTTGTCAGCGGGAAATACTGAGTGAATCATTCTATTTACTAAAACGACACCTTTGTTATAATTTACAGTATTAAGAGCAATTACAATGTTTCAGATATCAACCAACTACCCTCGGTATTTGTCACTCGACTCGTTTCTGTGACTATGGTCATATCACCCATTGGCTAACTCGTTGTCCAATGGTGAAGATTATCAAGTAATGTATACAAAACCCCACATACCGGCTGTAATATGGTGATTACAAAGACTTAATCCCTGTAATTATAACTTTGAAAATAAACATGCTTTTGAAAACAATTTTGATAAAAAGAGAATGACTCACATTGCAGATTTAATTATGAACATAGCTTAGCCTACTGATTAGCCTTGATAACCTAGTTTAAATAATCAAGCACACAAACTAGGTTAGTAACTTAATACAACATTTACGATAACTCACGAGATTAAAACCTTCACAACGAATAACAAAGTGCGATACATAAACATCCATCGATTTAACGACGAATGACAAAGCATAAACCCTAAGGTGGGCAGCACTTAAACATCCATTGGATAGTTTAATCGATCGGACATTGAATCGTAGCAGCGATCGAGTTATTACCCTGAATTGTGGCAGCACTTCGTGATCAGTGTGTGTTTTTGTAGTAAACAGTGTCTCACTTTGTGTACATAAAGAATTTTAACGTCGAACTGAAGCCAGAAATCAAGTCCCAAGCCCCTGTATTTATACCTGAAATTGACATCTCCCGCGTGTCGCGGAAGATGTCCCCGGTTCTGTCACGACTCGCCTGGGGTAACAATCTACCCTAGGGTAGCCTTGTGTCCCAGTAGGCTTGCTGAGTTGGTTTCGTGTTATTTCAAATTTTTTGACGGCAAACTGTTAAGATATTACCGAATAGGGTTTACCCCCCTTAGTTTTAGGGGCCCTAATCCTGATTCCAAATGTTCTGAAAATTTTAGGGATTATGCAGAATCACTTGGGTTTCTCAATTAGGGTTTCCTATTGGACACTTTAATTAAATAAATATGACTTTTGATGAGAGTTGTTACATCGGGTAACTGGTCAACCATATTTATTTGCTTTTTCCACCTTCTCGCCATCATAGAATGTATAATTATTCTCCAACGGTGGTGGAACCTGATGATATTCAGACCCAATTCCCTTTTTGTTCTTTTCTGACTCTTTCTCATCGGGTGTGATGTTGAAAATACGTTCCAGAATGTAAGAAGACGCATGATAACTTTGCAATTTATTGACCAACTTTTCTTTATATGCCAATTCTTTTTTAAGCTTAGCGACATCATCAATATATTGATTTAAAACCATTTGTTTTCCTTCATATCTAGCTTCAAGAAATTTAGTTGTTTTTGACATGCAAATAATCTATCATCTAAACTTTTGACTCTACTTTTCAAAGTTACATAATCTTCTTTTACGGTATGATATGACAATTTCATTCCATCATATTCTTTTTGTAACTCTTGAATTGTATTATCTTTTGGAACACATTCGTTACAAACAGCTGAACACTTTTCTTTCAATATTTTGTTTTCTTTTTCAAGATCATCACATCTTTGTTTCGGCTTTTCATTTTCTTGTTTCAAAATCTTTTCATTTTCAATCATTTCATGACTTTTATTTTTAAAAATCTTTTCTATTTTAGTAAATTCAATGTCTCTTATTTTAAGCTTTTCATCCTTATCAGTACAAGCACTTCACGTTTTCATGCATTTCTTGCACTGTTGTCCAGCTTTATTATCAGAAGAATCAGTTTGGATTGATACCTCAGTGTTTGGCACTGTGGCTTCTTTCGCTTTTTGATTCTGATCTTCTTCAAACACCTGTTGTTTCTTTGCAACGGCTTCCTCAGATTTCTCATCAACTTTCTTCACCTCATTCACCAACTTCTCACTTTCATCAATAATCTCCTCAACCGTCTTCTTCATCTCCAGACTGGCATATATCACCTTCTTTATGCCTTCTTCAACCTTTTCTTTATACCTTGGAATCTCCTCAAGGCCTTTGCACCAAACACTCACAGTCGGTATTGCAGCAACTAGTGCTTCAAAATAAACCTTCTCAGGATCAACTGTTGGGTTTCCTTGAGGATCGACAAAGCATTCCTTTTCTTTGCTCCACCTACCTGCTTATGTTACTTCCTTGTAGGCATCATACACTTCATCCAGCCTAATGCGAGCATGCCTTTCTTCTCGACTTTGTTTGATCTCAGCAACCATTGCCTTGGCTTTTCCAACTTCTTTGTCATGTTGACTCAAATCATACCCTTCATCATCATGAATTACAATTCTAACTCCTTCTATCTCATCGAAGTATTTATCCCAATCAAAATTATCCCAAATAGATTTTTCATTTTGTATACTGGATTCACTACGATCACGAAGTGTCATTACAGCTTGTCTCTTTTCTTTGGAAGGTCCTTCTTCAATCTGCTTTCTGGTTGGTTGCTCGTTATTCTGATGATAAATGGCCTTTTTGTAGTAATCCTCATAAAAAGGATTTACACTATCATCAGCTTTGTTGTTCGTGCATTCTCTCTTGAAGTGCCCCTTTTGTTTACACTTGAAGCAAGTGACTTTGTTCTTATCAAAACCTATCTTCATGGCTGGGCCTTCCAAGCACTTTTTACCAGTTATCTCCATGAACCTTTGAGCTCTTCGGATGACGCTTTCCATGCACCAGCGAATATCCATGAGTTCCATCTCTTCTGGATCGACTTGATCGTAATCCTCCTTCGTCATATTTGGATTCCCGATCTTTCCTGCAATTAAACCTTCGTAAGATACCAGAATAGATGCTAAGAAACTCATGTGCTGTTGAGCAAACTCATTGTTCAAAAGTGGAAAATTTTTCCAATCCTGGTTTGGATTAGATTTAGACGATGCAGATGCAGATGAAGAATGATATCCTGGATCATTGCTCGAAAATTTGTTGTTTGACGAGTCACTAGTCTTATCTGCACTAAATGCAGTTCTGATCTTTGGAGATTCGTTGTTTTTTATCATTCCTCTGCGATAATACAGATCAACATTCTATTGATAACTAGAGCTAGACATCTTGTTTTGTTTTTGTAGCAACAAATCATGTCCCTCTGTTTTCTCAATCAAGCTCTCTAACGTCATCTCATCGAATTTATCATCATTTTTCAAAACGATCACATAGGTTTTCCAATCTTCCTCATGTGGTAATGCCTCGACGAGTTTATCCACCATTTCTTCTCTATCTTTATGAATTCCAAATCTTTCCATTTCAATCTGCAGATGCCAAAATCGTTCTATCATTTGACGAACTGTTTCATTCTTCATGCAACCAAACAAATCAAACTCCTTCTTCAACAACGATATCTTGTTTTTCTTGATATCCTTTCCACCTTCAGCTTTCAACTTTAACGCTTCTCAAATTGACTTAGACGTTCCACCATGCTGAAGTAGTGAAAAAATATATTGTTGAAGTAAAGTTATCATTCTTAATTCACTTGAATGTTCCTTTTTATCATCAGCTGTGAATTATTTAAGTGTGATTAATTCAGGTTTTTCATTTCTTGGTTTTTCATAACCTATTGTTAACATCATCTAACTATCATATGCATAGGCTTGCACCCAATTTTCAAATCTTTCACACCACCAGTGATAATCTTCGATATTCATAAGTTTTGGTGGTCTCAGATGATTTCCGTATACGTTATCATGATTCAAACTCTCAAATATCACAGTTGTAGCATTCTTTAGTGTCACTGGAGTTTCTTCAGATGTAAACGCGTTATAAAACGTGTTATAAAACTCTTCGCCTGATGGATCTGAGTTTGGTTTTGATTGTATTTTACGTTTGAATTAGAATGAAGATGGATGAGTTGTGCAGCTGAATTAAGATGGAAACAAACTTTGCATACAATCAAACAAGAGTATTGCTTTGATCAAACACTTTTCACAAAGAACTGAAAGATTGAATTTATTTCAGTTACGATTACAATGCAATGTTGAATACAAACTCCCCCTCAGCCAGAGCTCAGTGTTTGTTCGTGCAGAGAAGACGATTTTTCAAAGAGCTAATAGAACAGTACAGAGCACTGTTCTATTTATAGGCACTAGCAAACCACTGAGCATCTAAGCTGACGTCACCATGAAAATGACATCTAACCTCCTAACAAACTCTAACCTCTGATCAATACAAACACTGTTATGCTAACTACTGCTATTACATTTCATAATATAAAAGACATCTAATAACTGCTGCTTCCTTCCACTGCTGTGAACCCAGCAGTACTTGTTCCGGATCAGCAGTGCTTGACTCAAGGCAGCAGATTGAACAGCAGAGCTTTAGTCTTTCATCAGGCCTTTACTTGATCAGCAGTTTGTAGGTCAGCAGTTTGCAAGATCAGTAGATAGGAGGTCAGCAGATGTTGAAACCACTTTCAAGGGGAGAGACTTGTATGTAACATCTGCTTATTCTGGATCCACTGCTCTGATCCATTTTTGGCTTTCATTATCTGTTCCTCTGGTAGGGTTCAATCCCAACAATCTCCCCCTGGAACAGATAATGCCAAAACCCTTCATTATTGTGGAACTTTATTGCCTCATCAACAGTTCCCTTATCTGACCTTTAAGTTGTAGCTCAAAGTCTAGGGCATCTGTGTCATCTTCATCCCTACCAAGTGGAAGGTCAAGGAGATCCTGCATATCTTCACTTCCCAATAAAGATCAAGGAGATCCTGCATCTGAACATAGTCAATACATGGGTCTGTTTGTCAGTTTCCCACTTTAGTACTTTTGAGCCTGGTGGGTTTCTTGGGAGATTTTTATTGGATGAGGTGTTTGGTGAAGCTGGCCTATTGATGACTGTCTGAGCAGTACTTGCAGGTTGATCCAATCCAAGAGTTTCTACAATCATTTTCTTGATGCCTTCTTTTACAAGAGCATCCCCTTCTATGAGCTCTTGAATGGTTTCAGCACCCGACTGTTTGTGTGGCCTTCTTTTATAGATGGCTGCACCAGCTGGAGCAGTGGCTCTCCTGATTTGCAGCTTTGATGGTCTTTTTGAAACCTCTGCTTCAGGATAGTCAGGTTTTTGTGGAACTGTGGGATCTTTCTTCCTTAATTCCTCCAACCTTTTGTAGGTGGTCCTGACTGTATCTTCTTTCCATCTTGCCACTTGATGTTTAGACCCATAATCAGCAGCAACTAACTCCTCTTTCATTCTCTTCAGCTCAAGTGATTTTTCAGGCACATTCTTTTTGTACTTTGACCAGTCAGGAGGAGTGTGTTTGACCTTTTTGTTTATCATCTCTTGAATCCTTGCTGCTTCTTGTTCAAGCTCAGGAATGGTCCACTCCTTGTACATGTGCTTTTCCCCCTTGTATTTCTTGGTTGCCATAATGCTTTCAATGTAGTCTTTTCTCAGAGTTTCATCTGCTCTTTCTGAAATTTGTTGACATATATTTTTTGCAAATTGTTCCAGGGATCTGACTTGTGTGAGCAAGTATTGATAGTTCTGCTGTATTTCCCTATCAGATTTCCCTTGTGTGTTTCTTTTTGAGATATCCTCTGCTTGCTTAGCCTTGATTTTCAAGTATTCTTCAATATTGTTAGGCCTGGGATATCCTTTAACTGATGGCAATCTCCTTTTAGCAGGGTCATGCTCATAGTAGAAAGATTTGATTTCTTCTCTGACTGTTATAAGTTCAAGAGGGAATTGAACACCTGCAGGAGCTAAGGGCTGTTGAACTTGTGCTGATGAGAGAGGAACATGCTTGGGTATTGTAACAAGTGACAAAGACTTTGAAGATGTTGGTGGTGGTGAAGTGTCATCATCTTTCAGGATTAGCCTTCTCCTTTTTGTTTGAGGAGGGACTGATGATGCTTTGGGTGATACAGTGGTGGTAGTTTGAGTGGCAGTGGTTTGTGATTGACCAACAGCTGTTGAAACAACTGGTGCTTCAACCACTGTTGTCATTACAGCAGATGTTGTAACATCTGTTGTCTTCTGCTTTTTGGCAGGAGGAGATGGTGGTGAGGTTGTTTTTGGTGGTGATGGTAAGACAGTGGTTGTGGTGTGTGTTGAAGTGATAACAGATGTTGAAACCTCTGAAGTACCAGCAGTAGTTGATACAACAGGAGTTACAACAGCTGTTTGGATGGAGGTTTGATGTTGATGGCTTTTGGATGGTGGCTTTGGAGTATGCTTTGGAATTCTGGATGGTGTGGACTTGGGTTCCCTCACTTTTGTAGTGGGATTTCTTTTTGGCTTAGGATTTTTAGCATCCTTTGGCTTAGAACAACCCTGCGCATTCAGCTCCATGTAAGCTCTTTTCTCCTCATTCCACCTTGACCTATCATTTGCCTCTCTGTCTCTTTTTACACTTGCTATAGCCTCATTCCACCTTGACCTATCATTTGCCTCTTTGTCCCTTTTTACACTTGCTATAGCTTCATCAAGTGCATTTTGGGTAACATCAACCTTTTTATTACCATCTGGCAAAGGAATATTTCTGGTCATAGCATCTTTTTCTGGTTCAATGTAAAGACCATCATCTATTCCCTTCTTCTTCCACTCCTGAAGTTTCTCCCCCTTTTTGGCATTATCTGGGGAAAGTTGATCAATAAAGAGAACTGTTGGAGGAGTAGTGCCAGTGGTTTTCAATAAATGGGCCTTGAGAGCCTTGATGTCTGCTTGTGTGTTCTTGAACCTAGACTCCATGATGTTTCTCAGCTTTTGGACATGTATTTCATGTTGCTGATCTGCCATTTCTTTTAGTTGTTGGAGAAAAGGTTGGAAGAGGTTCCAGAGCTCATTTGTAGTAGGTGCTTGTGGTGGAGCAGGTGCTTGAGGCGGAACAACAGTGGATTGCATCTTTTGTACCTTCAACAGCTGTTGCAGCATTTCTTTGATATCTGCAACTGAAGTATCCAGTTTATCAACTCGGTCCGTCAATTCCAAATATTTTAAACCATCACCCAATTTAATGGGATCACCTGATTTCCCACTAGCAGTGGTTTTATCAGTGGTTGAAGTAGGGAGTGTACTCCAAACATTAACCACTGATGCCCCTTTTTCTTGGTACTGGGGTCTTCTTCCTTCAACACTTGACAATCTTTTGATGTTGCCAGTGGTCAAAAAGAATCCACTGGTAGATGTCAGAGGTGCTATGGAAGGAATTGCCTCCAAGGAAGTCTTATTAATGTAACCACTGTCCAAATGTAAACCAGTGGGTTCAACATTTGTAGTGGCTGCTTCACTTGGATTACCACCAAGAGTTACTTGTAACTCAAGGGGTGTAACCTCCTCAGGTTGTGTTGGTGGGTTAGCAAAGATTGATACATCAGACCCAGTCATTTGTTGAGGCATGTTCTCATTGATAGGTGATTGAGAAGGACTGGTTAGTGCCTGGTTCAAATCAATTGCATCCAACAGAAGTTTAGTTGGTGGGGGAATTGTGGATGTGATGTTTGGTGTAGAAAGAGAATTCGCCCCGAGCATTGGGCTGTGGATGATGGAAGCGAGTGATTCCAGAGCATCATATTGTGGAGTGCCTATTTGTACAACCTGTTCTTTTTGAGAAGAAGCAGGATAAGTTTCAGTTATGGGTTGAGATATTTGTACCACCTGCTGTGAGGAAGTAGCAGCAGTGGTTTCTTGTGACTTTTGTTTTGTCACAAGCAGTTGCTTTGGTATCTCATCATCCAGAGTTGCCTTTTTGATAGGTTTGGGGGGGTTTTGATTTTTCTTTTTCTGTGGCTTTTTGGTGATTTTAGATGTGGGTTTCAAAGCAGTTGTGTTGCTACTTTGATCACCTTGAGCAGTGGGCTCAGCAGCAGATACCTAAGGAGCAGTGGTAGCTGCTAAATTCTGCTCAGGCACCTCTGCTTGTGTTTTGCAAGGTGTTGACATTCTTGTAAAAGTTTCAGCAGTTAAGCTGTGCATTTGTAAAGAGTCACCTTGGTTTATTTCAGAAATATCATCCTTACTGAATTTCTTTTCAAAATAATAGCTTAAAAACCTGGGAAACAGTAAGAATAATTTTGTTTCAACATTTTTAACCAGATCATTAAAGATTTCCCTAGAATAATTAAAATTTTCTTCTTAAAGAATAGCAAATCCCAGATTTTGAATCTTTAATGGTATTTCATTAAAAGCAGTGGTTTTGTTTGAAACACACATTAGGAGGGTATGAAATAGAAATCTTGTTGCAGAAGGGAAGTAACCTTTTTGTAAGGTGTCCTTTTTGACTTCTGCATTATACCCTCTTTCCAGAAAGTCATTTTTTAACTTGTTTTTGGGAAAAGTAATTTTACCTTCCTGATCGTCAAGTTGAAAGACCTCTGAGATGGATTGTGGTGTAATCTTGACGGCTTTACCCTTTAGAGAAAAGTTGATGGCTATTACAGTGTCTCCTTGTTTTTCAAGGGTTGCATTCTTCCAAAACTCTCTTTGGGTTGTCAAGTAAATTGGTGCATCTGCTGTTAACAAAGTTTTGTACTTCGATGCAGATATGGTATCAATGATGGAGTTGAAGATATTTGTGGTGCCGGGTTTTGTGAGAAGACCCAGAAGATTGTGAGATGGTTTGTGTGAAATTTCAGTGGGTTTTGCCTTTTGAGAGGCTTGTTTGGATGTTGATTTGGAAGTGGGTTTTGCAGATGACTTCGATTTTGTCATTTTGGAGATGATGATCGAAGAAGGTTGTGAAGGAATTTGAAGAAAAACTGCTTTGTGAAGAGAATTTTTGAGAATTCAATTCAACAGTAAAACCCTGTTTTAGTGTGAAGTGGGGGTTTTATGGGGAAAAATGAATGCTGACGTGGCAGCGGTTACAAAAGGTCTGACCACAATGTACTGCCCACATGCCCACCCCTGGTGAAATGAAGGACAATACTTTTATGAAAGATACTAATGAAGGCAGTGGTTACAACGGTAAAATGGAAGCAGTGGATGATTTTCACTATCAGTGGATAAGACACTGCTTTTGAACAACAGAGTTTATCAAAGAAATGAGAGGACAGAGGATGGCTTTCAGCAGTGGACAGACTTTGAAGTAGTGCAGACTTTTGAACAAGCAGTGGTTATGGCAGACTTTTAAGAATTTTAATGAAAACTTCATTTTTAGCTATTTTTAAGGATGGATTTTTGATTTTCTGAAAACATTTTAATGCTTTTATTCATAGAAAAAACAAGATGTTGCTTGTTATTCCATGTTTAGCATGCCAATCCTAGAGACCAAACTTTCAAAGGTGGCAGTATCTAATGCTTTTGTGAGCACATCTGCTAGCTGGTCTTTAGTTGGAACATGATGCAGAGAAATCAAACCTTTTTCATAGCAATCCCTCACAAAGTAATGTCTGATGTCGATGTGTTTGGTGGTTGAATGGGAAACTGGATTTTTGATGATATTTTCTGTTGCCTGGCTATCCAACATGAGTGGTGTCTTTAAGGCAGTGATACCAAAATCCAGCAACTGATTTTGAAGCCACAGGAGTTGGGCTGTACAGCTTGCAGCAGCAATGTATTCAGCTTCAGCAGTGGATGTTGAAACAGCTGCTTGCTTTTTGCTTTGCCAAGAAACCAAGCAATCGCCTAGAAACTGGCACCCTCCTGAAGTGGACTTCCTTGTGGAGTGACATCCAGCAAAGTCACTGTCTGAAAAACCTGAAAGCTTGATATTCCCATTAGCTGGATACCAGATACCAAGTGTGGGAGCACCCTTTATGTATCTGAAGATCCTTTTTACAGCAATGAGATTTGATTTTCTGGGAGCTGATTGACTTCTTGCACAGACACATGTTGCAAACATGATGTCTGGTCAATCAGCTCATCCTTTTCATCAGACATGACAAGCTTATTTGTTGCCATGTGTGTGCTGCATGGTTTACAATCATTCATATCAAATTTGTTTAAAAGTTCTTTAGCATATTTTCTTTGATGAATGAAAGTTCCATTTTGCATTTGCTGAACTTGGAGACCAAGAAAGCATTGCAGCTCACCCATTGCACTCATTTCAAACTCAGCTGTCATGAGTTCCCTAAACTCTTCACACATTTTGTTACATGTGCTTCCAAAAATAATGTCATCCACATAAATTTGGACAATCATTAAATCCTTCCCTCTCCATTTTAGAAACAGTGTTTTATCAATGGTACCTCTTTTGAAACCATTTGAGAGTAGGAAGTTGGAAAGAGTTTCATACCAGGCTCTAGGTGCTTGTTTTAGGCCATACAAGGCTTTGTTTAGCCTGTAGACATGATCTGGATAAAATGGATCCTCAAAACCTGGAGGTTGACACACATACACCTCTTCTTGAATTGTACCATAGAGGAAAGCACTTTTGATATCCATTTGGAACACCTTCATGTTGTGGTTGACAGCAAAGGCCAGGAACAGTCTTATAGCTTCCAATCTTGCTACAGGGGCAAATGTTTCATCATAATCAATCCCCTCTTCCTGTCTGTAACCTTGAACCACAAGCCTGGCTTTATTCTTGACAACAATGCCCCTTTCATCAGTTTTGTTTTTAAATACCCACTTTGTGCCGATGGGGCTGACATCTTTTGGCAGTGGTACAAGCTCCCATACTTGTTGTCTTTTAAACTGTTGGAGCTCCTCTTGCATGGCTTCTACCCAGCTGTTGTCTTTCAGTGCCTCTTGGTACTTGACTGGCTGATGGAGTGATAGAAAACCAGCAAAAAGACAAATGTTTTGGGTTTGGCTTCTTGTGAGCACCCCTTCATTGATGTTGCCAATGATTTGGTCAGGTGGGTGAGATCTCAAGTAGATTAAATCTCCTTGGTATGGAATGATGGCATTTGTTGGTGAAGGCTGCAAATGTGTATCATCTGAGCTAACCACTGCTGGTGACTTTGATGACCCAGCAGTGGCTTCAAAAGGTGGTGGAATAGGAGGTAATGGTGAGGACACATGCTGACTTTTATCCACTGTTTGGGGACTTTTGTCAGCAGTGTTTATTGATGTGGAAGCAGTGGTTGATGGGCTACTTTGGTCAACAACTGTTGAGGTAGCAGTGGTTGAGCTTTGACAGCTGTTTTGAACATCTGCTGCTCTATCCAATGAGACAGACTTTTGTTGAGGAATGATGATTTCATACCCATAGTCTGGTGATGAATCCTCTGATGGACCTGCACTGTTAGTCTTGACAGCAGTATTTTCAAAAGTGAATTTCTCAAGATCAAACAGATCTGCAGGATTTGCTGGGATTTTCATTGATGAAAGTTCATTGAACTTTACATTCAAGGTCTCCTCCACTGCCTTGGTCCGTGTATTAAACACTTTGTAGGCCTTGGCAGTGGTTGAGTATCCCAGATGATAACCACAGTCAATTTTGGCTGAAAATTTCGAAATGGAATCTTTTAAGTTCAAAATAAAGCATGGGCAGCCAAATACCTTGAAGTATAAGATCAGTGGTTTGATTTTATACAGAATTTCATAGGCAGTCTTTTTGTGCCTGGGGTTTATTAAAACTCTGTTTTGGACATAGCAAGCAGTGTTTACTGCCTCTGCCCAAAATGTTAATGGCAAACCTGAATCAGCAAGCATGGTTCTGGCAACCTCAATCAAAGTTCTCTTCTTTCTTTCAACTACCCCATTTTGCTCTGGTGTTCTAGGGATGCTGTACTGCCTTACAATCCCTTTCTTCACACAGAAGGCATCCAACTCCTTATTTTTGAATTCTGTGCCATTGTCACTCCTGAAGACTTTTACTGGAAGGTCAAATTGTTTTTCAACCTGTGTCACAAAGTCTTGCAAAATGCCTGCAGTCTCATCTTTTGAGTGTAAAAAGAAAGTCCATGTAAACCTAGAGAAGTCATCAACAATAACCAAACAATATATTTTCTTCTTGAGACTCATGACTTGAACTGGGCCAAACAAATCCATGTGCAGCATTTGTAAACACTGGGTTGTTTTGGACTCTTCAATGGACTTAAAAGAGCTTTTATGTTGTTTTCCTTTTAAACAGGAAACACAATGCTCAGGACATGAAAACAATTTTTGTGGTAGGCCTCTTACCAAACCATTTTTTGAAATTTCAGTGATTGTCTTAAGATTTGTGTGCCCCAGTCTTCTGTGCCAATGTTCTGTCTCTTTGTTAGAGGCAGCTGAGAACAGACAGGCATCAGCTCTGGGACACTCTTTTGACATATCAACAACATAAACATTGCCACTTCTTTGAGAAACAAGTTTTGTTTGACCAGTTTTTTATTATTGCTTCAATCTTTTTGACCATTTCTGGTCCAACAATCCTACAACACTCCTTTGTGAAGAATGACCCATACCCCTTGTCACTCATTTGTGAAACACTCAGGAGGTTGAATTTCAGACTGTCTATCAGATTGACATTTTCAAATTTTACATTGCCAGACTGTACTGTACCAGACCCCAGAACTTTCCCTTTACTGTTATTCCCAAAGGATATATCACCCCCTCCATGAATTTTGAAATCTTTGAGTAGGGCTTTACATCCAGTCATGTGCCTGGAGCCTCCACTATCAACATACCAGAGGCTATCTAAGCAGGCAGAAGTTCCCTGCACATGAAGTAAAAGGATTAGTTCATTAGGGTTTCCAAAGCCAATAAGGCTTTGGATGGGGTCTCAACAGTGTCTGGGATGGATGCAGATTGATGGACAGGGGTTAAGTCAAGGGTTTGGACAGTTTTAGGACTGTTTCTTACTAACCACTGTTGGGGACCAATCACTTGTTGATAACCAAAAGGATGCCTATTCACTTTAGGTTTAGAGGGCCTTTTGTAGGTCTCATAAACGTGTGGAATCCTTTGGTAAGACTGTTTCTCCTTACCTCTTCTGTATTGATTGGCAGGGGGTGCATCAGTAACCTGAACATCTCTTTTGACAGATGTTTGGTTCAGTTGTTTTGTGACAGCTGTTTGAACCGGCACAAACAGTGGTTGGTTCTTGGTGAATTTGACAGATGATGTTGATGGACTCAAGGATGTTTTAGCAGTGTATTCATTCTTTTTCACATCAAAGTTTTTGAGATACACACATGCTTGAGTTTTGTGGTTTGATTTACCACAAACAATGCATCTTTCAGCAGAAACAATGACAATTGTTTTGTTCAAATCATATGCTTTTAAATGGAAACAGTCTTTTGTTAGATGATTCATTTTCTCACAAAATTCATAAAACAGGTTATTGATCTTTTCTCTCTTCTTTCTCTTTTCAGACTCCTTTGCAACAGAGTTTTTAACCTCTGTTGGGATGTCCTTGAGAGGAATGATTTTAGCTTTTGGAGCTTTAACACCATCAGTGGTTGTAAAGTCCATGGGCTTGAAATTTTCAAGAATATCACACTCATCAGACCATGTGGGTTTAAACTGGTATTTCTCAATCTCCTCAAAAGTAGAGGATCCCATTGGTCTGTCAAGTGTGATTTTGTTACCAAGTTTATCAGTGATTTTCACTTCTTGGCCATTCTTGTTTGTGGGGATGAACTCAGTTGTTACATCAGTGGATTGAACAAATTTTTCAAAAGCAGTGTTTTCATCATCATGTTTTCTATAACCAACACCAAATTTCACATTGCTTTTAATTTGTTTTTCAAGCATAACCTCATACCCCTTGCATGATTCCACCCATTTTTCACCGGTGATCTGGGTGGACTCCAACTCCTTTTTGCAAACTTGGTATTTTTCTACCATAGTTTGGAGTTGGGTTTTGGTTATGCTCTGCTCTTCTTTCAGACTGCTGATCTCTTTTTCCTTTTCAGTCAATTTGTTTTTAAGTTCTTTTAAAGATCTTTCAAATTTTACTTCATCAGTTAAGATTTTATCCCGAAGGTTTTCATTTACCTCTTTGATGTTAGCAAAAGCAATAATGCAATTGTCAGAACACAGTTTTTCAAGAACTTGAGGAGATACCTTGGCAGCGGCCATCATTGCACAATCACATTGATGATTTTCTTCATCATCAGCTCTTACTTCTTTCTCACCTGCTTTCTTCTCTTCATCTTCTTCTTTATCCTCTTCGGACCATGGATCTGTCAGTGGTTCAATCAGGGTTCCTGAACTTTCTCCCAGCAGTAGTTCACCAGCCACAGCAGTAACCACTGCTTCAGTCACCTCATCCACTGTTTCAGCACTTAGCTGTTCACCTTCAGTTTCAATCCCCTCTGGTATTGACTCTAATGCCATCAAACAAAATTCATCATTAGAAGGTTCATTAAAGGCGTAGAGTGCAAAATTTTCATCACCAAGCTCATCAGGCATACTGCTCCAGTCAACAAAGCCTTGAGTGAAGAAGCTTTGCTGATCTGGTTGTACTGCTGTGGGAGCAGTTGTTTGAGGTGCAACAGTTTGCACTTGTGCCTGAGGGACAGGGGTTTGAACGTACTGAATTTGTGGAACAGTGGTTTGGACATAATGCACAGGCACAGGGGCAGCAGCATAGTGAGTAGTGTTAACATGAGCTGCAGGGGTATATTGGGTATAGTGCACAGTGCTTTGATTTTGTGGTCTAGGGTTTGAGCTGGGATGAGTGATTATAGGACCAGTAGTTTGACTCTTGCATTCCCTAGCAAAATGACCTAGCCTATTGCACTTGTAACACTTGATTTTTGATTTATCCAACCCCACCCTTAAATTCCCATGTAACCCTGGGAATTTTCTCCATGTTCTTTTGTAGAATTTGCTTGTTCTTACATTAAGCAAAGCCAACTGATGCAAAATGTCCATCTCTTCTAAGTCAGTGGGATCAAAATGTTGCAAATCATTGAGTTCAAAGCACAAATTATCTGACATCTGGTTTTCACTGTTTGCAGTAAAAGCATAATTTGCAGAGTGAGGATCAGGGTTGTTAAAATTTCCACAAGCAGTTATATCAATGAAGTGATCATAACCCTGATCCTTACCACTGCTACCAGATTCTTCCTGACCAAAAAGAGTTGTGCTACCGAATGAATAATCATCAGCAACTTTTCCAGACTCTTGCAACTTCTTTTTCTGGTTCAACTCCCTTTCATAGGTCAGGAGTCTACCATGAAGTTGGGTGGTCAGATCTTTGAACTCAGCAGAGTTTCTAGTGACAAAAGCTATGGTGTCCCATTTTTCTGGTAGTGACCTAAGGAACCTGCTATTTTGAGTTGAATTTGGAAAAGTTACTTTAACAAGCCTTAGTTCACTAATGAGACAACTGAATCGCTCAAATTGCTGAGTCAGTGATTCACCCTTGATGTGACAAAATGTTTCATACTGCTGATTCAGAATTTCCCTATTGTTCTCAATGACTTCTTCTGTCCCCCCAAACTGTTCCTTCAACGCATCCCATAGCTCTTTGGCACTGTTACAGTGTAACAGTCCAGCATAGATCTCATTGGGTAATGCGGATGCTACGATGCTAAATGCTTTAGCATCGAGTTCGAACTTTTGAAAATCAGTTTCAGTATAGTTTTCAGTTGGTTTAGGAACGAACTTCTTTGCGTCCTCAGCACTTGGCACCATAGGAACATGGGGACCAAAAACAACAGACCTCCAACATCCAGTGTTCTGTTGAGCAAGGATGTGACCCATCCTTCTCTCCCAAATGTTGTATTCATTACGTTTAAGCATGGGTGGTTTAAAAAGTGAGCCAATGTTATTCTTATCATCTTGTGATTGTGACGTCATCCTGGTTGTTTTACAGACACTGATTAATCAACTTTGATGGTGATTAAACCTTGCTTTGTTTTTCAACACAAACGAACTAACTATCAGTATCAACTTTTATGAGCTGAATTATTTACGTCAAAATGATTGTTAAATCAAGTTTGACTGTCCAAGCTCTGATACCAATTGATGGATCTGAATTTGCTTTTGATTGTATTTTACGTTTGAATTAGAATGAAGATGGATGAGTTGTGCAGCGGAATTAAGATGGAAACAAACTTTGCATACAATCAAACGAGAGTATTGCTTTGATCAAACACTTTTCACAAAGAACCGAAAGATTGAATTTATTTCAATTACGATTACAATGCAATGTTGAATACAAACTCCCCCTCAGCCAGAGCTCAGTATTTGTTCGTGCAGAGAAGACGATTTTACAAAGAGCTAATAGAACAGTACAGAGCACTGTTCTATTTATAGGCACTAGCAAACCACTGAGCATCTAAGCTGACGTCACCATGAAAGTGACATCTAACCTCCTAACAAACTCTAACCTCTGATCAATACAAACACTGCTATGCTAACTTCTCCTATTACATTTCATAATATAAAAGACATCTAATAACTGTTGCTTCCTTCCACTGCTGTGAACCCAGCAGTACTTATTCCGGATCAGCAGTGCTTGACTCAAGGCAGCAGATTGAACAGCAGAGCTTTAGTTTTTCATCAGGCCTTTACTTGATCAGCAGTTTGTAGGTCAGCAGTTTGCAAGATCAGTAGATAGGAGGTCAGCAGATGTTGAAACCACTTTCAAGGGGAGAGACTTGTATGTAACATCTGCTTATTCTGGATCCACTGCTCTGATCCAGTTTTGGCATTAATTATCTGTTCCTCTGGTAGGGTTCAATCCCAACATCGCCAATTCCCGACATCTTCGAATCGCGTCTTGAACTTATCGTTCCTTGAATTTTTCGCCTTGTTTATCACCTCGAATCACCTGCAAACGAACAAACAAATGTTCAGTTTAAAAAAAATGAACAGACAATTGGATCAGATGTGTATCCGATTGGACGGGGTCAATGAAAGTCAATCGGATGACTTAGGATCGGATCACTTGGATCGAATGACGAATCGATCAGATTGTCGTTCGAGAGTTTGCAACAACAAATGTAATTGATCTACTAAAATCCTTGATTTATTGAACCGAGCACCTTTTAGACTAAAACAATTTAATATGCCGACAACATCATTGAATAATTCTGTCAATATTGCAACTAAATTGGATTCAATTGGGCTGAACAATTAATAATTCTCATGGATCGGATCAGACTTAAATGTGAAAGTGAACAAGATGTATTGGATCGAACGGTGATCCGTTCGAATCGTGATCCGACGATTTGACCTCAACTCACAAAAAACAAGCTTGCAGTGGATCGGATGGTGATCCGTGAGTTTTCAACACCTTAAGTGTCGGATGGTGATCCGACGATCACAACACGAAGTGTCGGATGGTGATCCGATAATTAGCATATTAAATCTCATCCGACACCTTGCTTGCTGACTGTCGGATCACTATCCGATCCAATTTCAAGTGTGTCAATCGTCGGATAGCTGTCCGATCCAACACATTACTACTTAAAATCTCATTGTTGATTTCAGGATCCGGTGAGTTTGACGGAGCTTCGGTCCCGAAACGACGTGTTCGGTGCGTTTATTACGACTAAGAAAGGAGTAGAAACAGAATACGACACCGAGCAGTCAATTTCAATCTGGTATCTATTGATTATTCAACGTTTACAGCACCACGAGACCAGTTGGACAGAATGTCCCTTCTGGGAACCAAAAGCTTGTCCAAATGGCAGCCCTAACCCCCTATTTATATACATTTCCTACCTATGTGTCCATCCGATCGGATCGCCATCCGACCCTTGACATTTAAAAAACCTGTCCAACTTCTCTATTCTATACAATATTCAACACATGCTCTATCTAACTATTCGCACAGTGGCAGACGTACGAAATATGCACTAACAGATAGTAGTGCAGCGGGGACTCGTAGCAGGTGTGTTTGTGGTTCACGGCTGTAATACCTCCACCCAAAACAAATGTGAGGTTTGCGTGACTTCGAATAAGAGGTTGAAGGGTTTGAATATGGATCGATCATGCAACTCTTCAGCTGATTTGTTGTAATTCAACTCGTTCGTTAGGAAACCATGAGGCAGACAACAACTCTTTGAATTCTTTTTATTATCATTTTTTTTTATCTATGTAGGTAATATGGACCAATTAATGTTTTCAGTTAATGGTTTCAGTTTTAAATTAATTTCATTTATGATACAATAATTTGAGTCTTCAGCACCGTAAACAAAACAGCACACTACCGTCTACACCGTTTTGAGTTCACCTTTTTAAATGACATAAAACCAAATTCAATTAATATCTGTTAATATTTGAACTGAATGAATAGTGGCTAAGAGGTGAGTCACCTCTTTTTCGTGGACTCACCTGCCTGCCTCACCTTTTCTACACCACGTCTGGAAAGGTGATTAGACGGTGGAATTGTGCCTGCCACGCGTCACATGTGAAGCCCAACATATAAAACCCTTGACCAATTACGCCCCTCACACAGCGCCGATTACACGTGAGAGAGAACGATGATAGAGATAAGAAAGAGGGAGAGAGTGACGGTAACTGCCATGTCCACCCACCAGCCGGCCTACACCAACGATTAACAACTGCAGAGATGATAGAGAGGGAGTCACGGGCCTGAATGGCGAATAAAAAAACAACGGGCGGTTTGAGAAGTATGGTACGGCGATTAGGGTTACCGGAATGTATACAAGATGCAGAGGTGTCACGATGGTATACGAGTGTGAGACCTGACGACGGTGGCGAAGGGGATTTGGTTCAACACGGCGGCGAGGACAGCGGGGATTAGTGTTCCGATGACCCTGTTGGTACTCCGACGAGCACCCCCATGCTTGAATGTCAGTTTTTCAGTCAAAATAGAAACAACCATGGTTAGATACACACCTCCAGTGAGCTTGGGTTACGACGGTCAACCCTCCGACGAAGCACATGCGAAGTTCAGGTCAGCCCTCTTTACTAAATGTTCTGTTTGAGGTTCAGGTCGGGGATCCGAAGGTATTACGTATAACCAGACAACTTAGTAAATTTTTATTTCGCCTATAAATTTCGTGTGTGACATAAGTAACCAACTTAGAAAATTATTTATCACCAAGGCTTTTATTGTGATCTGTTTCTGTTATATCGTACACAAATTTGATATTCCACATGATTCACATGAACATAAATCATGGAAAATTGACATTGTGAGATATGTTTTTGATAAACAATTAGCTTTACGAGGGTAGTCTACACAATTAATTGCATAAAATTCAAATGAGCATTCGGGTGCTATGCTAGAGTGATCAATCTTGGGCAATCTGCAACAGTTGTTCAACAAAGAAATTTAGAAACTACAAGTATGATGCTTAGGTAGGACGGCTTGCACTAACGTACTTGATTTGATTTCAGAACTCATGTGATAATTATATCAATCTCTTTTGCAGCCATGCACATGCCGTCCTTGACCCTAAATCAATCTCCTGAATTAGACGAACACTAGATCGATATTCAGTATCGTCTTCATCACAACTCAGCGTTCAGTTCACCTTTGATGAAGGTAAACATCATATTCCCTTTTGATAATCTTTATGTTGATATGCATACGTGTTTCTCATTTACTCAATTCAATCATGTTTATGCAGCTTATCATCTCTTTGAATCTCAAATTGCATTTAGTAAAAAACATTTCATATCTTCATAACTTTTTTAATTGTAATTATGTGATTTTGCATATATGGTCCTCGACTTGCAGCCTGTGAAAATGGGTTCGGTATGTTGTCTACAGGTTGCGCTAAGCGGTCCTAAATTGTTTTTCGTTGGCTTTGGTTTTGATTGTTTGGCAATGTATATTTGATTGGAAAGTCGAACAGATGAAAGCTTGGAAAAATGTTTTGCCATATGTGACAAAGATTTGGGTGTCTCTTTTGGTTAGTAAAATTGTTTGGTTGTTTAAAACATTGCTGGTGAAAGTGTCATTCAAGAATCTTTGTTCAACCAGTATGTGATTGGGACACTTACGGGATCATCGTTTATTGACCCTTAACAAGAACGCGAAGAGGAGGATAGAGCGATTGAAGAGGTTCAAAAGCTACAGAACGCGGGAGGCAATTTCCAGCCCGATCTGAAGGCGAATATATTCAAGAAAAGTGGAAGGTTTATTTGTTGGTACTCCAAGAACCAACACCAGCACTCCCATGGCTGGTACAACTGGTAAATTTTCCAAATCTAAAGAAAGTCGGTGAGGGGATAACTATTGATCACCTGCATAGGTTAATTAATCAGAAGAATATATTGGCTTGGAATATGAAACGGTTGATGAATATTGTTCGTACAGGTGTATTGTCGACTTTAGACGACCAATTGCAGGGTGCGAGGAGGGATGAAGATGAGTCTGCGATACAGATCACAAACGATAAGTAGGCAAAAGTTGCAGCCAAGCAAATATTCCGGAATGTTGCTAAACATGGTTCCAAGTAAATTCTCTTGATCTTAATTTAATGTTGCTTTAATCGATTTGTTTTTCAAACATTTTCGACTGGTTGATCATGTTTTGTGTTGTAAACATATGATAAATAGATTTGTAAATGAGCAGAGCTGCAATCGAGTTACGCAATCGAGTTACTTGAGATTGTTCTCGATTCCAACCGAGCTTAAACATGCCCGTGCGTGAGCTTGAGCCTAGATCAACAAGGATTTTGTCATATTTTCTGAATATAAGCATGTATGTAGGCAACCTTTAGTTGTTTGCCACGGCTGGAGTTATCTATATGGGTTGTTACAAAAATTTATTACAAATTCTTTTTTCAAAACTTGTCCCAGCTCTAACCTCTACTTCGAGGACACAAAAATACACACAAACTATCACATCTCTTGATGAAGGCTTTATAAATATCAGTGGTACATTAATCAAGTGGAAAGAGACCATGGTAACATGTTTATTTTATGTTCATCAATGTATTTTTCTAATAATACGATGTTAGCGTTTATTTTTGTTTTTGAAGGGACTCCCAAATGGGGTTTCACATGAAAAGACTTGAAAGAAATGGCCCCATGAGGATGACGGGTTAATAAATATGAGTTATCTTTTTTTTTTTGCCACAATAAATTAGTTTGTTACACTGCGGCTTATGTTGAAGGTTTAACTGGGGATTGTTCTTGCAAGTACTGATAAGAAGATGAAGATGAAGATGAGGACCATGGCAACTGAATGTATGCAGGGTTGTTTTGCCTAAGATGAAGATGACGACCACGAGAATTGAATGTGTGCAGAGCTGCTTAGCCTAAGATGAAGAACCTAAAAGCACGCCTCGACAACAAGAAAGTTTAATTGGTTCATTATAGAATCTTTGGTTATTATTGTAGGTTATGATAGTAACAACTCATGAAGGGGTGCTAGAAGAATTGGCCGATAAAGGTTAATTGCTCTCGGTACATATTTCATTGATTACAAAAAACTTATCTTATGATTTAAATCTTAAATTTATAGTACCAGCAACAACACGAACCAACTGTTAAATCAGGATCAGTTGAAATGGACACACTTTCTTTGCAAAACAGGTTAGTTCCCCGCCGCAACGCTCGAGTGGGAACAACCTAGTTAATTTAAATGACTAAATTAATGAATTCTCTTTATAAACTTTATTCATTTTAATAGTAATGCAGAAATACAATTTCGCCTCTTTTACTACGCTAATTAAGTGTTGTACCATAAGAATTATAGCTTGTAATTACTTAACTTTTGCAGGAACCTTTGTGAAATGCTTTATAATATAGTATAGATATAGTCCATATATATCTATTTATTATATTTTTACAGGGTGGAGATACAATAGGAAGTTTATTTGGCTAGGAAGGCTAGGAAGTGATCTTGACCATCCATTTAGTTAATCAAGGGCTAAAATTAAATTAGGGAAATTGAAAGGAATAAAAGAGGCGCGTGAGTTTGTTTAGTGGCATTCTAGTCAATCCAAGCCAATAGTTTCTCTCTCCTCCAATTCCCCCCCATTTTTTAAACGTTAATAACTATTTCATACGACATTATTTTTTTATAAAAATTGCACCAAAAAACGAGCGTTTTTTATCTTTAAAACGAGTATACTATTGCTATATTTAAAAAAAAAAAAAACCCAGTTGCGTAAAACGCAATAGAAAAACCCCCAGTTACGTAAAACACAATGAAAAAAAAAAACCTAAAAATAACATTTTTCTAAAACGCAATGCACCAAAAACACAAAGAAATTACTTATTTGTAAAACGCAATGGCCAGAAAACACAAAGAAATGTCTTATTTCTAAAACGCAATAGCCTAAAAACTCAAAAGAAAATGTACTTTCTAAAACGCAATGGACTAAAAACACATAAAAATGTGTTTTACCTAAAACGCAATGCACCAAAAACACAAACAAATGTCTTATTTCTAAAACGCAATGGCCAGAAAACACTTAAAATGTCTGTTTTCTAAAACGCAATGGACTGAAAACACATAAAAAAGTGTTTTACCTAAAACGCAATGCACCCAAAACACTTAAAAATGTCTTATTTCTGAAACGCAATGGCCAGAAAACACTTAAAAATGTCTTATTTCTAAAACGCAATGGCCAGAAAACACTTAAAAATGTCTTATTTCTAAAACGCAATACCTAGAAAACACATAAAAATGTCTTATTTCTAAAACGCAATGGCCTAAAAACACAAAAGAAACTGTTCTCTCTAAAACGCAATGAACTGAATACACATAAAAATGTGTTTACGAATCGAGTGATTATCTCCAAAATCACCGGAAAAAAAACCAAGATTTTTTATAAAAATTAAACTGGGTTTTCTTCAAAAAAGCTGAACAACACGTTGATCGGGTGTTTGAATCATTGATTTGTGATGAAAATCGGACTATAATGTAGTGATTATTGAGATAGAAAGTGAAGAAATGGTTGAAGATGGTGGGTTTTGAAAATGGTGGGTTTTGAAGTTACTGGGTTTTGAAAAGGAAGAAGAAAGAGTTGGATTGACTAAAATACCCTTCCTCTTTATTTTAAATGTTGCCACATGTCCTAATCCTATTGCTTCCTACACTTTCTAGCCAAAATAAACTTCCTATTTGATCTTTTCCCTATTTATACATACTATTAAATCATAAAAATCCCAAAGGTTGCATGTCTAACCTTTAATTTAATCAATTAATTCCTTTAATTATTATAAAACTTTTATTCAAGGAAAATTGGTTTTTAATAAACCAACATTTGTCCCGTTGGTAAATAATAATCTTATCTACGTATTTGGTATACAATAATCCTAACTATCAACATGTTGGTACTCAATGAACTTCCGTTAATTTTTTTTAACTGAAGTTAGTTTTTAAGTTTTATTTATTACACAAAAAGTCCCTGTTGTTGTAATTTACTAGTTTTAACTATTTTATAAAACAAAAAAAAACTCAAGGGACTGTAATTTACTAGTTTTAAAATAGTTAAAACTAGTAAATTACAAATACAGGGACTGTTTGTGTAATAAATAAAACTTAAAAACTAACTTCAGTTAAAAAAAAATTAACGGAAGTTCATTGAATACCAACATGTTGATAGGTAGGATTATTGTATACCAATTACGTAGATAAGATTATTATTTACCAACGGGACAAAGGTTAGTTTATTAAAAACCAATTTTCCTTTATTTAATTTAATTCAATTAATGGTGAGCATGGATTCCATTGATGAAATGTCTAGATTGCCCTCAAAATGTCTTAAAACTTTGGAGAATGTCCAAGGTTCCCCCTCTAAAATGGTTAGCTTCATTTGTACATGGTGCTTCAATATTTATACCTATGGAAAAATTACAAAAAGGATAGAAACCCAGTTCTCTTAATAATACTTTATTGGAGATAATTCTTTTTGAATGTGGTTCGGTTCAACACATACAACCAAAAGTTTCAGGGATTGAAAAATGAAATACTTGAACCAGCATCTAAACCGGTAACGGTTGAAACACCTGAACTGGTATTTACGTATGGGAGATAGTTACGTGAATTTATAGAGAAGAGAAAGTCTTGGGTAATGGGTTGTATTAATGGAGCGATGTGGGACACATGAAAATAAATTCAAAGAAATGCGATGGATCCTATCTAAAGCTATAATGATACATGACTGTTTGAAATTTAGAGAAATGAAAATTTTAATAAAATGTATGTAGTGGTTTAGAGTCAAACTTGGACTTCGAATTCCAACTTGGTGTAAGAATTTAGGAAGTTGGTTATATTTTTTTTTGTAAGAGGCGGGTACTACAACAAACGATAGGGCCGCAACTATCAGTCGACATGATAGTCCCTTAACCCCACTCCGGCCAGTGTGGTGTCTTAACCGTGCCCACGGCCTGGCATCAGAGTTTGGCATGGCTCTCCACGAGAAATTTCCAGCCCCCAGTGCCCCCGTTGCCGGGACTGGTAGTTGCACCCTCCACAAGAGCCGAGGCTCTCTGGAGTAAATGCACTGTACTAGAAACTCGTGTTGGGATCAGGAGTCGAACCGGTGACCCGGCCCATACCCCATCATTTCCTCTTCCCCCAAATGCAGTGGGTGGGGATCGAACCCGGGTCTCCAAGGAAACCCAAAGTCTTCTCCACCACTTCACTACAAGTGAGGGATAGAAGAAGTTGGTTATATAATATGTATTACAGTTATATAAAAAAATATAGGCATGTCAGGACGATGTATACACCATGCATGAACTTATCACAAACCAACCAAAAAATAACCACTCAGAGTACAAATTTCAACACGAATAACCAATAAAAACTAAATCAAGAAATCACGTAACCCAACTAAACCACCCAAACACATAACCAGGCTATTAACCGTTCTAGCAACCAAGAACTACTAAACTCCTAAGGCATTTATGTAGGATGGTAGGCCTGATACCTTTATTTACAACACCAAATACAGCTTCGGCAATTGTCATGTTCTAGAATGGAACCATCCCTATGATGAGTACTCATTGCACAAACCCAAAACTATAAATATCTACCTTCTGCGTGTAGGGTCGTAGGCCCTGTGCTAAATCAATTTTCTACAGTGGCAACAAACATCACATATTCAAATTTGAGTAGTTAACAACTAAATAAACATGATAGTGGAGCCAATGGGTCCAGGTCAAAGTCAAAATGGGTTGTGCTAGGTTGATGTGTGTTTAGCACCCTCCAACAATTATAATAATAATAGTGACATAAAGCATATCAATGTGACATCCCTTATTTTGATAGAAAAAAATGAAGCTTTCAACGGTAACTATGCAGTATGAACAATTTAACCAAATGTAATGAATAAGCATGTGTGTACAGTAGGTTGGTTTTCTGAATCAACTTTACAACGAAGACAACTCTAAACGTCAAAACTTTAAGGCATTTATTTCCACATTTCCATCTATGGTTTAAAGTATATACAAAAATCATAGTGGCATTACTATTTACTATAAGAGAATTTGAGTATTTGCTATCAGACATGTCACACCCTCAAAATCCACGCGCGGAGTACTACTGCGAGGAGTGTGACTGACCAGGATCCTAACCACTAATCATGTTGAACCATTTACGTACATTATAAATTTTCCCAATTAACATGATTAATTTCTATGTTTAAGTGTCCAAAAACGCTATTTAATTTAGCAGCGGAAATGTAAAGAAAACCCACGTAATTTAAAACCATAAGTTCTTTAATTACACGTTAACATGAAACTTACAAACCACGCACTCCAGCCGATTGCAATGTCCGTCCAAAGCTGTAACGAGCAGCCTGCAAAGCATGCAGTAGGGTGTCAACATAAAGTTGGCAAGTTCACAGTTTTCCAGTTTTATTTCCAAAAACTTTTATCATGCCATGGGGAGTTACCCATATGTAAGCTACTAAACTTCGTAATATCGAATACTTAGCGACCTAATGTTGTTGCCCCATTTGTCAATGTCTATCATCATTGACGGTTTGCCAGAGTCTATTAGTTCACGCCTGATCCTATCCAGGCACGGTGTGAGGTGGGTGAGACCTAATAGCGCTATCAACTAATAACCCGTTCGCCAGGCCCTGGCGACTAATCGGTATAGTAAGTGGTGACTTTTCGTGATAGAGTTTCGTTTAGTACGCTTGTTGCATCTAATATAAATAGTAATTAACCGTATTCCAAACCAGGAATAGTAAGCAATCTCAAACCTGAGAAAGTGTTGTCCGTTTCCCAAACCAGGGAAAATGTTGTCTGTTTCCCAAACTAGGGAAAATGTTGTCCGTTTCCCAAACTAGGGAAAATGTTGTTCGTTTCCCAAAACAGGGAAGTACATGCTTTAAGTAAAAATGTGTGAACTCACCTTTGCTTTGCTCGGCAGATAAATTACTTGTTTTAAGGTTGGTCAACCACGTCCTATTATGGTTACCAATATTAGTTAGGTTTTGTACGCAAGTAATTTCACGTATTGGTTACACGTATCTAACACATAGTGTTTCAAATAGCAGTTACTGCACGTTATACTAACATGTATACACGTTCACATTTATCATCATAGTTTATCATAATTCAAATGTATAGTATATGTGTGCGGTTTAAACAAAGTCATGGGTTTCTTTAGAGTGCGGCCCATTGGAGTGTGCGGCCCACTAAAGATAAGGCCCAAGTGTGAGTGTGCGGCCCACTTGTCAGTGTGCGGCCCACTAAAGCTAAGTTATACGATTTGCTTTATTCTTAGATTTGTCAATAACCTATTGTCATACGTAAATACACGTAGTTTCACGAAATTTCACAAAACGAACATCTAAGCCAGCTAGCACCTAAGGTCACATAATACGTAAAGTCACGTAGCATAAAATTCACAGAGTTTGTACATATTTCACATAGTATAGAATTTCACGAAATTAATTATATCATCAAAGAAACGTGCAGGAAAACCCGAAGTGTCACATTATCCCCAAGTTTAAAGAAATTTTTGTCCTGAAATTTAGCGCGCAACCACTGACAAGCTAATATGTTTAAACGTTTTCTCGGGGTGTCACGTCATTCCCCCGTTGGTTTGGAATTTTGTCCCGAAATTTAGTTGTAGCCTCAGTGCTGGAAGTATTATTTGTATACAACTGGGGATACCTGTGCATCATCTGGTCTTCCCGTTCCCAAGCAGACTCTGAGCCACGGCGTGAGTTCCAACGAACTCGGACTAATGGTATCTTGCTACGCTTGAGGGTTTTGATTTCTCGATCCATGATCTCACCCAGTTCCTCAACGAAGCGTAGTTGATCGTGAGTTCCTTAAAAGGAACGATGAGTGTTTCATCTAACAGACACTTCTTCAGACTTGACACGTGAAAAACGTTGTGCACCACACTCAGCTCTTCAGGAAGGTTTAGTTTATACGCTGCCTTACCAATTCTCTCGGAAATTTTGAAAGGTCCAACATGACACGGGTTAAGATTGCCCCTTTTGCCAAAGCGTACCACACCTTTCCAAGGTGAGACTTTTAGTAGAACTCGATCCCCGACCTGGAATTCTAAATGTTTCCTACGCCTATCAGCGTAGTTTTTTTTACGGTCTCAAGCCGCCAACATGCGTTGTCTGATCTGGGAAATCTTTTCCCGTAGTGTCAAGTACAAGCTCTCGGCCGGTGGTTTGGCTTTCGCTAACTTTCGCCCAACACAAGGGTGACCGGCATTTACGTCCGTACAATGCCTCGAATGGTGCTGCCTGAATGCTAGTGTGGTAACTGTTGTTGTAAAAGAATTCTACCAGCGAGAAGTGTCGCTCCCAGTTGTTACCAAGTCGATGACGCATGCTCTCAGCATGTCTTCGAGTGTTTGGATGGTACGTTCAATTTGACCATCGGTCTGAGGGTAATGAGCGGTGCTCGTGTCTAAACGTGAGCCGAAGGATTTGTGCATAGCCTGCCACATATCGGATGCAAAACGTGGGTCACAATCAGAGATGATAGAAGTTGGCACTCCGTGCCTAGCAACTACTTCTTTCAAGTAGATGGTTGCAAGTTTCGAAAACTTGTTGGTTTCTTTGATCGTAAGGAAGTACAAACCTAGCGAAACCTCTGTCTGGTATTTTACAGACTCAAGACACGTGACATTTCACATACAAATAGATTTCTACTATGGACATACAAACAATGCACTAACAATCACCCCCTTGGACATAGCTAGAAATCTTTGATGTTAAGTCTTGATCTGCATTGAATAACATCTTCAAGTGAAAACCTCATGTCACACCCCAACCGATGGCGGAAACATCGGAGTGAGACGAAATATATTGCAAGAGACTTCATAACACTATTTGTGACAAGTATTTAAATGATAAATTTTCATTTCATTTCTAAAGAGTAAATTACAAGAATTTGAAGTAAATAAAACATCATGAATAATGAAATACAATGCAATAAGAATACAAATTAAAGTGTGTATCTAAGCATCCTACTAGATTCCATGCATCACCAACATCATCGCTAAACCTGCAACATGTTTTTAAAGCATAGTTCAATACAAAGTTATTGGCGAGTACACAAGTTTTAGACTCGTGTCAAGTGTATAAAAAGTATTTTCAATCCAACATAGCATTTGGTATACAAGGTCAAACTACATGCATAACAATATGTCAACTCTAGTGTCCACTAGTATTTAGCATCCCTCGTCACAAAAGCAACGAGACCGTTACAGAATAAAGATTTAACAAAACCCCGTCGGGTGGTGAGCTACTCCTATAGCGCTATAATTGTTTAAGTCGAGTTAACAAGTAGTATGTATTCTAGCATAAACCTAAGCATAACAAAGCATGTATACGGATCGAATGAATAAAAGCATGTTTGTGAATTGTGTGGTTTAACAAATAAAACATGTTGCACCCAAAGTGTATTAAAAGGGAAATGGGTCAAGTGTACTCACATAATTGCTAAGTCTTCCGATTATCCAAGTGCCGACGAGTGTGAGGTTAGGAGGATGGAACACCGATGTCACCCTATATGGGCAAACGATGGTGCATGAATGAACGGGATAAGACGGAGGATTTGAAGTGGAATATAAAGTATAACTAGTTGATATAAAGGTATATATATATATATATATATATATATATATATAATACATATGTATATATTTTATATAGTTTAAGAAATATTTCTAAAATTAATCCTTTCAAAAGTATTGTTGAAATATTGTCAAAAATAAAAATAATTATTCATTTATATCAATTTTATAAAAATTAGTCGCATTTGATAGGTTTCGTTTTATAAAATTTACGTGTTTTGTTTCACGGAATTTTACAAAAAAAAAAACGGGCAGAGTTTCCTCTGTTTTTGGACGATCCCGACAACAAGGTATCGATCATTATATTCAAAACTCAACGATTTTATCAACGGTAACACAATATATAATTATATAAATTTCTATGCATTCTTTATAAACAAAATATATAGGATGCGGTTTTGTGATAACAAAATATTAAACAATATAATTGTAATATTAGTGTCATTAACATATCACGTCTCATGTTTAACCCGATGACCCGAACCCGTAACCGGACTGCACCGAGCCCTCGGTTGACCCGCTTTGACCAGGTTTGACCCGAACACCGAACCGAATCCGATTGTAACAGGAATCGAACCTGCTGAATAAAATGAAGGAATTAACGAGACTTGAATAGAAACAAAGACCAAAGCCCGAACCGAGACAGAACGGAATTGAAACTCGAATCGAAACTCGTACCTGAATCAAAACAACCTGAAGCTCGAACCAACCACTGTCGTCCGTCATCGTCGCCGGTGAGTGGAAGGGACGGCCATCCTTCCCTCTCCGCTACTCCTTTTCACCGTTGCCATTGCCGGCGCGGTTGTTGCTGGTCTCCGCCGCTGCTGCGGCCTTTGTTCTTGGTGCGCCGCCACCTGAATGGTGGCTAGCGGTTCAGTTACAGCGTGAGAGACGAGAGAACGAGATAGAGGGTGGTTGTCGGCTGGAGATGAAAGGAAGACGAGGGTGTGGACATTGTGTAACGGGGGGGGGGGGGGGGCGGGGAGGCGCTGCTCGTCGTCGGAAGTGGCTCCGACTGCCGGAACCGGTTGTATTCAGACGAGAGAGGGAGTTGGGAACAACAATGATGTGCAGCTACTAGAGCTGTGCTTTCTAGTGTTTCAAAAATGTTGACAATGAAGAAGATGAGGCCTTAAATAGTTAGGATTTGATTAGTGGGTTTGGGCTTGACTTGAACGAGGGTTTAAATTATCGCACCCCAACCGATGGCGGAAACATCGGGATGAGGCGAACAAATTGCTCAAAACATCATAACACTATGTGACAATATTTAATTAAACTCAAATTTCATTGCAAGAACTAAATTGTCATACAACATGTAAAATGGAAATACAACATTGTTCAAATTCAAATCAACAAAAGATAAATGGATTTAAGGTGTGTATCTAGTCCACCCTAAACTTGTTTCATCATTCATTCATACTTCAATAATCAACCTGCAACATGTATTAAAATAGAGTTTCAATGCAAAGGCAATGAGCGAGTATACAAGTTTGTTTACATAGCATAATAGAATAAAAACTCAAATCCAACATGATCCATAATATGTGGTTACTAGTATGCAATTTTGGCGTACAATATGATCAAACCCTAGAACACAACGCATAAAATAGCCTAATCCCAATCGTTCAGCGGGGTGGTAACTTAACAATACCCAAATAGAACAGCAGGCGGGGCGTTAATCCTATAGCGCTATAATTGTTAAGGTGGGCGAGCAAAGTCAATGAGCATATAACGTTCCAAATCGTTCATAGAGCATACAAGAATAGCAAGTAAGTCACATTAGTTTCATGCTTCGTTCAAAGGATTGAGTGTGTTTAGTTCAAAAGTATTGTTTGCATAGTTATACATGTTGCATCCCAAAGTGTAAAGGGGAAAAAGGGATCGAGTATACTCACGGTGGTTGCAAGCTTTCCTACTTGGAATTCCCGCGAGCGAGTTGTTGGAGTAGATTAAGTTGGAGCACCTAGTCCTTCTACACGAGGAAACGTAGGTGTGTGAGTTTGGCGTTCAACGGAAGATTATAATTTGGAGTTTAACATAACATAAAGTATGATATCAAAATAATCATCTTTAACTTATACTCTTATATGACACTACGTAACCACTAGGGTTATATTGTATTTCATGGGTAGTATGCCCATTAGAATCATACTTGGAGTGTTAAGTCTTAGATGGTATTCTACTACTTTAACATATAAACACAAGTTTAACATTAAAGGTTCGAATGGGTGTATATATATATTTAGGTTAAGTATTACATATTATTAAGTTCAATAATTCAAGTAGGAGGTAGAAGATTAAGATCTTCATTTAGGCACCTCGAGTTATTCATGGATGTCATGTATGGGGTAGGAAGAATAAGCTTCCGCTTAGGAACCCCTTGAATGTTCACCACTTCTCTTGATGTAAGAACAACCAAGGAGGGTCACGAACTAGGATTAGTATAATATAAACAATCTAACTAAGAGAAATCATCAAATCATGTGAGGATTGTATGTTTGGAACAACCCAAGTTGTTCCATAATCACTCTACATCAAGAACTAGCTCGAACATGACTTGTGGGTCAAAACACCCTAAACAAACATAAAGTTATGAGGTTTAATCCTCTGATTTCAAGTGTCTCAACCATGTTTTTAAGCTTAACCAACCATAAGAGAGGTTGTAAGCATTAGGACATTGGTGTGAGATGTGTTAGACACAAGTTGGATGAAGTTTAAACAAGTTTGAAAGAGTATGTAACAAAACAGAAAGTTCTTGGACCATTTCAGGGCAATTCCAGGTCTGATTTCTCCAAGGAGAAGTCAAGGAATCAAACCCAAGGATTATCCAAGAAAGTAGGAAGAAGAATCAAGTGATTTCGTTAAGAAATGAGCAAGTTATACTCACTTTAGTGCAAGAGTATGAATCTGTCCGAAAATGCAGATTTGCAACTGATTTGAGAGTGAATTTGGAGTGATTTGAGAGTGTTGAAAGTGTAGAAATGCTTGGAGAAGGTGTATATTTATAGTGGAAGAGTTTGGGTATGATTGGAGGTGTTTAGAGGTGGCTTTAAGGTGATTGGGGAGTGTTAGAAAGTAGGATTTCGTGCCAAAATCGCGTCAAAATGCAGCTGTGTTTGTTTTCTGCGAAACTGATGTTCACGCGGGCTGCGTAAAGGGTAGAGGGACCTTTACGCGGGCCGCCTCAGCTTAAGGTTCCGGAATTAAGTTTCAATTATTGCAAATTAGCCCCTAGAGTTGTTATTTTCATGTTTTTAGGGCATTTAAGGACTATATTTGCCACTAAAGCATAGTTTAAGATAAATCCAAGTATGAGGAGTATAAACCAAGTATAATTAAGCGTATGAGTATCAAAATCAAGTTTCGTTCACGTTCAAAACACGTTTTATGCATATGTTTAGATTAATTACAAGTTTAGCACATAGTTTCCAAGAATAATGATTAAACACCAATTGATTCACCAATTCGAACATACGAGCATATATGAAGTGTGTATAACATATTTGTAACAAAATACGAGTTTAATTAATGATCCAAGTCTCGGTTTTTACAACGATTACAAAGATAGAACGATTACAAGAATACAAAGTTTCCAAAAATAGAAATACGAACAAAACTTTCTATAATTGGAAAGTACAAAAGAGTCGGGCGTTACAGTCTCCCCTCCTTTAGGAAATTTCATCCCGAAATTTAGGAAGACGTAGGGAAAAGATGAGGATACTTCGTCGTTCGAGAAAACATGGATGTTGAGTGCGAGAAGACAATAACGGAAAGTAAAATTCTATGGCCATCAAAATTTTTGACCGGAAACGACATAAATTCAAGTTTAACAACACAAGGTTTTACGCGAATAGAGGTAATAAGGTTGCTAATGAGAAAGCGTATCCTCACTGTCTTCGTCGTCATCTTGGGCTTGCTGTCGTTCTTGATTCCATAGAGGACATTGTGGGCGAAGATGAGTAGTGTCTCCACACTTGTAGCAAGCGCGTACTTTGTTGACTGACTCTGTGTGTTGAAACTTTCATTTCCTGCCTTCGCCACCACTTGTTTGGGCTTCACGGTCAGTGGTAATCTGATTGGCTATCTTGGTAGCAACCTGTTTATCGCGAATGCGATTGTTGTTTAGGGAAGCAGCGAGACGGTAAACAGCTTCAATATTATCGAGTTTGGCTGCCTCGATGGTATCACGCATAGCAGAGGGTAACCCATTGATGTACTTCCTTATCTTACGATCGGTGGTCATAACAAGGTGAGGAACAATGAAGCTAAGTTGTTTGAAACGGGTGGTATAGGCTAGGTTCTCATCTCCCACTTGCTTTAGTGCCCAAAATTCTTCCTCTAGTCTTTGTTGCTCATGTGGAGGGCAAAACTCGTCCATCATTAGGGCCTTAACTTCTTCCCAAGTCAACGCATAGGCCAGTTCGTTCGAGCGGATGTTTCTTTCGTTCGTCCACCATTCGAGAGCTCGGGCTTGGAATACCCCAGTCGCACTACGCGTTCTGAGCTCATTGGGGCAATCACTATTGATGAACGTGACCTCCATGCTATCAAACCATTCGAGCATGGCGGTCACCCCATCATTGCCGGTGAATGGCTTAGGGTTGCACGCTGAAAAGTGCTTGAAATTGAATGAAACGGGCTTGCGTGCTTCGACCTTAGAGTCGACGGAGGATTTCAGAGTTTCAGAAGCTCGAATTTCGGAAATGACCTTTGGAACGACGCGCGCAAATTGATCGGCCATGAAAGCCATCATCTTCTTCGTAGCACGGGACTTTGACTTTTTAGACGAGTTGGAGTGACGAGAAGACATCTAAGATTCAAAAGAACGAACGGGTGAGACTTGATCATAATGTTTGTTTAAGAAAAGTCGTTTGCATAAGTTGATTCACATAGCATAAAATGTCACATAGAATAAAGTTTCAAATTGATTTACATAACATAAAGAGTTTAGATGTCACATTTAGCATAGTCATGAGTCCAACATAGCATAACATGGATAAATGAAAGCATTGTAAATTTAGTTTGTTCACAAGGGATTATTATTGTTTGTGATTGCGATAACGTGCGAAATGATTAAAACGAAATTTCGAAATGAACGATCGTTCAAGTATAAAATCACATATAAATTGAGATACATAAAAGAGAGGCTCAATAAAACATTGGATTGTTTCGGGTAGAGAAACGTTGACTATTCCAAAGTGGGTCGAAAGTTCTTTCAAATTAGAGAAAACGTGCTTTGGCCTATAGGTAAGATACTCTCGTCGAGAAGCGATTAACGGTATCTTACCCTTCCGGTTACTACACATCTCTAATTGATTGAAACAATCGGGACTTTGGCGAGATTGAAAATCGAGGAATGGGACTTAATCGACGAGATGCGGGTTTCACCCCTAGCTTGACGATTTCGTACCCTAAATGTGGTTGGTACTTGTCGGGTCAAAATAAAATTTCGAAACTATGACAAGAGTCCACTAGAGTTGAAATGGAAATTACCATTAAGTTGTGGATTTCACTCCTAGCTTAATGGTGTAATTTCGTGCAAAAAGAAATAGTTTAAGATAGAATGAGAGTCGTTTCCCAAATTGTGGGTTTCACGCCTATTTTGGTAAAGTTGTCTCGTTTGTGTTACAAGAGTATATAAATAAACGAAAGTGTATTCATGTTATCCTTAGGAAAGGAATATAAATTTAATCAACAAGAAGTGTAGCTAGGAAGCATGCATGGTAGAGTACAAAAGTTTTAAACAACACATAAGAGGCAAAATTCCTAAAACTATAGATTAGGGCAAAAGCATGGCAATTTTCCTAATTCCATATAGTTATGGCTCTGATACCAATCTGTCGCACCCCAACCGATGGCGGAAACATCGGGATGAGACGAACAAATTGCTCAAAACATCATAACACTATGTGACAATATTTAATTAAACTCAAATTTCATTGCAAGAACTAAATTGTCATACAACATGTAAAATGGAAATACAACATTGTTCAAATTCAAATCAACAAAAGATAAATGGATTTAAGGTGTGTATCTAGTCCACCCTAAACTTGTTTCATCATTCATCCATACTTCAATAATCAACCTGCAACATGTATTAAAATAGAGTTTCAATGCAAAGGCAATGAGCGAGTATACAAGTTTGTTTACATAGCATAATAGAATAAAAACTCAAATCCAACATGATCCATAATATGTGGTTACTAGTATGCAATTTTGGCGTACAATATGATCAAACCCTAGAACACAACGCATAAAATAGCCTAATCCCAATCGTTCAGTGGGGTGGTAACTTAACAATACCCAAATAGAACAGCAGGCGAGGCATTAATCCTATAGCGCTATAATTATTAAGGTGGGCGAGCAAAGTCAATGAGCATATAACGTTCCAAATCGTTCATAGAGCATACAAGAATAGCAAGTAAGTCACATTAGTTTCATGCTTCGTTCAAAGGATTGAGTGTGTTTAGTTCAAAAGTATTGTTTGCATAGTTATACATGTTGCATCCCAAAGTGTAAAGGGGAAAAAGGGATCGAGTATACTCACGGTGGTTGCAAGCTTTCCTACTTGGAATTCCCGCGAGCGAGTTGTTGGAGTAGATTAAGTTGGAGCACCTAGTCCTTCTACACGAGGAAACGTAGGTGTGTGAGTTTGGCGTTCAACGGAAGATTATAATTTGGAGTTTAACATAACATAAAGTATGATATCAAAATAATCATCTTTAACTTATACTCTTATATGACACTACGTAACCACTAGGGTTATATTGTATTTCATGGGTAGTATACCCATTAGAATCATACTTGGAGTGTTAAGTCTTAGATGGTATTCTACTACTTTAACATATAAACACAAGTTTAACATTAAAGGTTCGAATGGGTGTATATATATATTTAGGTTAAGTATTACATATTATTAAGTTCAATAATTCAAGTAGGAGGTAGAAGATTTAGATCTTCATTTAGGCACCTCGAGTTATTCATGGATGTCATGTATGGGGTAGGAAGAATAAGCTTCCGTTTAGGAACCCCTTGAATGTTCACCACTTCTCTTGATGTAAGAACAACCAAGGAGGGTCACGAACTAGGATTAGTATAATATAAACAATCTAACTAAGAGAAATCATCAAATCATGTGAGGATTGTATGTTTGGAACAACCCAAGTTGTTCCATAATCACTCTACATCAAGAACTAGCTCGAACATGACTTGTGGGTCAAAACACCCTAAACAAACAGAAAGTTATGAGGTTTAATCCTCTGATTTCAAGTGTCTCAACCATGTTTTTAAGCTTAACCAACCATAAGAGAGGTTGTAAGCATTAGGACATTGGTGTGAGATGTGTTAGACACAAGTTGGATGAAGTTTAAACAAGTTTGAAAGAGTATGTAACAAAACAGAAAGTTCTTGGACCATTTCAGGGCAATTCCAGGTCTGATTTCTCCAAGGAGAAGTCAAGGAATCAAACCCAAGGATTATCCAAGCAAGTAGGAAGAAGAATCAAGTGATTTCGTTAAGAAATGAGCAAGTTATACTCACTTTAGTGCAAGAGTATGAATCTGTCCGAAAATGCAGATTTGCAACTGATTTGAGAGTGAATTTGGAGTGATTTGAGAGTGTTGAAAGTGTACAAATGCTTGGAGAAGGTGTATATTTATAGTGGAAGAGTTTGGGTATGATTGGAGGTGTTTAGAGGTGGCTTTAAGGTGATTGGGGAGTGTTAGAAAGTGGGATTTCGTGCCAAAATCGCGTCAAAATGCAGCTGTGTTTGTTTTCTGCGAAACTGATGTTCACGCGGGCCGCGTAAAGGGTAGAGGGACCTTTACGCGGGCCGCCTCAGCTTAAGGTTCCGGAATTAAGTTTCAATTATTGCAAATCAGCCCCTAGAGTTGTTATTTTCATGTTTTTAGGGCATTTAAGGACTATATTTGCCACAAAAGCATAGTTTAAGATAAATCCAAGTATGAGGAGTATAAACCAAGTATAATTAAGCGTATGAGTATCAAAATCAAGTTTCGTTCACGTTCAAAACACGTTTTATGCATATGTTTAGATTAATTACAAGTTTAGCACATAGTTTCCAAGAATAATGATTAAACACCAATTGATTCACCAATTCGAACATACGAGCATATATGAAGTGTGTATAACATATTTGTTACAAAATACGAGTTTCATTAATGATCCAAGTCTCGGTTTTTACAACGATTACAAAGATAGAACGATTACAAGAATACAAAGTTTCCAAAAATAGAAATACGAACAAAACTTTCTATAATTGGAAAGTACAAAAGAGTCGGGCGTTACATAAATGAATTAGGAACCGGGTTATGTTCGATGTCAAGACAACAGTGGAGTGGTTTGTGTGCGTGTTTGTGGGGATGGTGACCCTGGTTCGAGTCCCGCGGTCATCATTTTTGTGATATTATTTTCCTTTTTGTGGTTTTTATTTTTAAAAGAAACTTATACTTTCAACAATTTACACCAATCACCCCTAAATTTTAACTAAGTTATGTTTTAACGAAGAAACTAACTTTATACTTTAAACTAACTAGGTTAGTTACTAACTTTATAAAATCTAACTAGACTAACTAGATTATTATAAAAAAAAACTTTTAAATGGTAAAATTAATTAATTTAATTATTTAAAATAATGAATAAATAACCATAACTATAACGAATTAAATTAAAGATAAAATATTTTTCGACGATTAAAATGAAACGACGAATACAAGGATACAAAGTTTCCAAAAATGGGAATATTCACGATGGTTTCTAAATATGGAAAGTTATGAAAACGCGGAGCGTTACACCTCAGTTTCCCCCTTGAATTGATGCTTCGAATCTCTATGATTTGACTTTTAGAAACAATCACGCGTATCCATACACAAACAATATCTTAACAGTCTCGTTGGTCCGACTCACATTTAACATTATTAGGTTTCCTTGGAAGATTTGTGAAAGAAAATCTTTTTGATTTTTTTAATTTTAAATGCAGAAATTTAAATATACTAAAATGAAATATTTACATCTTATATTTTTGTGAGAAAACATGCTAGAGGATCATATCAGTTTAATGAGACATATCAGTTGCATCGTTGATCCAAGAAACACTCAATTTAAACAATTCACATTGATTGTCAATATTGTTTATCCACTTAAACTCAAACTAAAAACTTTCGTAATGCTTACTGATACGTTAAGGTACACTAATTTGCACTAAGTTCTTATGGACCCCACAATCTCAGCATATCCCCTCATCATGTAATACATTAACTCAAGTAATGCTTTTAAACTTTCTTCAACTGTGGTATATTATGTGAAAATAATGCAGAATGTTTAAACATTAATAATCAGGTCGATCTTTTGATACGCAGAGAAAGTCCAATGTTTAAACAAAACAAGAAATAAAAACAAGTTGAATTGTGTAGATCTTAACCACCAGTTTGATATTCTCATATACGCAGAGCTGATCCAAGATTTAAACGAAACATCAAGCAAAATAAAGCAGAAACGTTTAGGAACTAACATCCAGTTCGATACTTTCGTACACGTAGAGAATGTCCAATGCTTAAACAAAATAAAGAAATAAAACAAGTTTAAATTTTTGAAAATCAAATCACAATTGTAGTGACTTTTTCAGTAAGTTGTGAAAGTTCACAAACTGGCCGGTTTTTATGCTTTTTAGCATTCAACGATTACCAAGTAGGTACACAGTCACGAAGGACAAAACTAAACACTATTCTTTCAATCGCGTTTTCCACTAGAACTAGGCTATTTCTTTAAGTTTTTATCGTTTTCGCAAAGCTACTAGTCTAGCTGAGCCTACCGACACATCTTTAGTGAGATTGTATAACGATTTTAAACATTGCATATCTTTAGTGTGCACTGATAGTCCACTGATGTACTATCATTTCCTCTTTTTTGCACAAGTAATCTAATTTTCATTTTTCAGTGTTTTTGACATTTTGAAATTTTCTATTGTTTTTGGCTTTTTGAAAAAAAAAATCTATCTGAAATGATGTTTTTTTTAATTTTACAGAAATTTTGGATTTTGATAATTTTAATTTTTAAATTTTTCTCCCCCTAAAATTGAAAACATCTTTTCGGAATCCAAAATAAAAATCTTCCATTTTAACCGTTTAATGAATTTTTACGAATGTGAACGCGAGACTACCATTTTGTTTGTGTGGAACACCAAACCTTTTATCTGACTCCATCATTCATCTCTTCACCCTCTGCACGAACAACCACTGCTTCTAAAAAGACGTTTGCTTGAAGCTTGGTCATCTTGCACACGTAAATGAACTTTAATTAGTTTCGACTTGGAACCCAATCCATATTGGATTTAGGTTGACCAAATTCATCAACACAAGAAATAATAGCCCATTCACAGCCTCGTTTATCATCAAACAATTTTGAAATTTCCATGGGGTTAGAAATTTCATCTGAAAATTTAACTCTCTTTGATTTTTTAACTGTCTGATGAACAACTTTCTTTTCCACTGTTTTCTCTTCTGTCCTCATATTTGTATCTGATGACTTCGTTTTACTTGACTGATCACTTTTCGTAGAGTATAACGATTCTTCAGAACTATTATCTGAATCCATGGTTGTATCTGAGGACAAAATCTTCATCAAATATTCTCTAACTTTCTTTCTCTTGTTTCTCAATTTGTCTTTCTGCCCTTTCGATAGTTTTACTTTCTATTCTTTAGGCTTTTCTCCTGCTTTCTCAGTTTTCTTCTTATCTTTTTCAATTTTCTTATCTTTCTTGTGAGATTTATCCAACGATTCTCTCTTTGATCTCATTGGACAATCTTTGGCAATAGGAACATTGATTTGATAATTATAGCATCTTCTCGTATCAAATCTCTGTTGTCACACCCCAACCGATGGTGAAAACCTAGGAGTGAGACGAAAACGAGATTGCAAGAGATTTCATAACACTAATGTGACAAGTATTAAATAATAAATTTCATTTCATTACTAAAAGAATCATTTACATTGTTTGAAATCAATTACAACAAGTTAAAATACATGAATTACAATACAACAAGTAATAAAGTTTAAAATGCGTTTCTAGGCATCCTACTAAGTTCCATGCATCGGCATCATCATAATCCTGCAACATGTTTAAAAGTATAGTTCAATACAAAAGTATTGGCGAGTATACAAGTTTGGTGTACTAGCATATAAGTATAAAATGAACAATCCACATGGCAAACCTAGTTATCAAGATTAACGTATAACTGACATGCGATTTACAAGTCAACCCTCTGATCACCACAAGTATAAAGAATGAATAAACTTAACATGACCTCATGTTCACGGGCGGTGTGTTACTCCTATAGCGCTATACATGTTAAGTGAAGGCTCGTACGAAGTTAATGACAAGTTCATCACATAAGAATCACTCAGAAAACACGAATCAAGCATAACATAATAGTAAGCATGAATTGGATTGTTTATATGTATGATGCATAAATGTATGTATGTTGAGTGTGTTTTTGTATATGTAAACATGTTACACCCAAAAAGTGTAAAACAGTAAAAAGGGATACTCACTGTTTGCGAAGAAATTTCCACTAAGGGAGTTTGACGAGTCTTGAGTTGTTGGAACACCGAAGTTACCAATTTTGGTTCTTGAACTTTTTGGCCAAAGTTGAAAATCTTGGAGATTTGAGAGAGTTTGGAAGCAATTTGGAGTTGGTGCAACTGTTTAGAAGGTGTTAGAGTTGGTATTTATAAGAGGGTTAAGTGGTTGAGGTTTAAATGAAGGTGGTTGAGGTTTAAATGAAGGTGCTTGAGGTTTAAATGAAGGTGGTTGGGAGTTAGCAAGGGTATTAAATGAGTTAGTTGGAGGTTAGGATATTAAAAAAATGGTTGGGGAGATGAAAATTTTCATTTTTAGCCCTTGAACTTGTGTTGTTGGCTATTTTATGCTATAACTTGTATTATTCACAAAAAAATAAGTATAGATCATGTATACAAGTGTAACTCAAGTAAAGTGAAGGTATAAATAAGTATTTGAATGCATAAAGAGTCCTAAAACGCGTATTTGTTCGTGAAATAAGTATGTGTTTACGAGAATGATGAGCATGTATCAAGTATGTGAATAAGTCGAATGTAAAACAAGTACGAATAATCAAGGTATAGTCCGTATAAAATGCTCAATTTTATTACGATCAATGTTTCGAATTGCGAAGCTGGAAGTTAAATACGAATATGATACGGATATAAGTTTCCAAAAATAGGGGTATAAATAATCTTTCTAAATAAGGAAGGTTTCAAAAGCGAGGCGTTACATCTGTCTCATGCAATTTACAGCATTGTGTCCACTAAATCCACAGTTGTAACACACCTTGTTATCGCACCAATCTCTATCAAACCACACACCCAAATCATAACACTGATTTGACGTGGAATAGTAACCATTCCAGCTTCTTCTGTAATATTGATTTGACTTTAAAGCACTGTGGTCAAACTTTCACCACTTATTCTCAAGTTTTTAAGAGTTTTGTTTTTCAAATTTTTGTGAATTTTTATAATGATTGGATGATTGATCTGATGATTTTTTATTGTTATTTTGAAAATTTTTAGAATTTTTAACATTTTGTTTTTGTTCCCCATTTTGCTTAGAAAGTTTTTGTGTCGAACATTCACCTTTTTCAGCAAATGGAGGAACAATTTCTTGAAATTCTTCTTTTAGTTTTAAAAAGATTTCTTTTTTATCATTTTTATCATCATCAGTGTCATCATCACAATCATCAATTACGTCATAATTTGTGGCATTGTCACTTATTGGAATTTCAAATGAGTGAGTTTTATTTTTAGTGTAATCAGGTACAAGCGTTACTGAATCAACATTTATTAACATTCTCTGATGGTTTATACCCAATTCCACAATTCTCCCGATCATATACATCTTGCCCAGTTTCTTCATCTTTTCTAAATGGTTTAGGAATAATGTGATCCAGCGATGAGGTAACGAAACTCTTCAATTTCTGGTTCACATTCTCAGCTTCATTTTAGCAATTACAATTTCTTTCTCAAGCTAAGTTATTTTTTCAAGATGAGAATTTATTTCTTTATGTTTTTCGACAATATTTTCATTTAAAACTAATTTTTCGTTTTCTAAATTTTTTTATTTTGTTTTCAGAATTATTTTCATTTTGTTTTAATTTTTTATTTTCCAATGTTAAACTCTCCACATCTTTTAGAAGTTTGACATAATCCGTCTGATAATATCTTTCACATTTTGGACAAACCAACATGAAGCTTCAATGGTAAATGAAATAGATTCTTTGGCTTCAAAATTCTTCACCATTATTTTTTCTCTCTCCATTTCCTTCTTCCATTTTATTACTGGTTCATGTTTTTTTACGCTTCTAAGAAACTCATACAGATCAACTTCAGACAAATCAGAACGTTTCTTCAATTTGGACACAAAATCATCCCACTCTAAGGGTAACACATCTGCAAACTTTAATATCTTCTCAGTATCTGAAATCTCGATACCATACTCGTTCATCTTATATACTAAATCATAGCATTGTTCCATCATCATTCTAACTGTTGCATTTTTCAAAAACGTGAAATTTTCGAATTTATTTTTTAACCTCTCCCGAATCTTGTGCCTTTGATTTGAACGACTCCCCGTTTTAAAATTTTTATTCTCTTGAACCCGAATAGTCAAACTCGAAAATTTGTAGATTAAAAACAGTTCAAAACACTTTATAACCCAAAATTTTAAAAATCATGGTCCAAACTGTACTCAAATGACTCGACTCACTTAGCTAAACTTGGTTCAACTTGAAACCCAAAATTTAGCCCAATCTTTAACGTACACCTTTCAGCCCAATTTTTAAAATTTATATTCGGCCCAAATGACTCTACAGCCCGAACTAGAATTCTTTTGTCTTGAACCGATTTTAAATTTAAACCCACAAAATCCAAGTAGTTTGACCCAAAACTATTTATGTAGCCCTTGTAAGAACAGTTCAATTTTGTTATCAAAACATCATTCTTAAAGCACACTAACTATCAAATTTTTAAAATGATTTATTCAAAAGAAAGATATAGTTTTTGAATTTTAATATTTAAAAAAAAACGTCATTTTCAAAACATTAGAATTTTCTATTATTTATTTTCTTTCAGTATTCTATAGTTTTTGAGAATTTTTCTGTTTATTACCCCTTTTTTAATATTCTCAAAACAATTTTCATATGTATAAGTGAACTGTCAGAACCTTTTTAATTAATTTTAACTAAAACATGAACTGTCATAACCTTTTTAAATAAATCTATTTTTCAAAAACCCTAATTTTCTTTATAACAACTCAATAAAAACCGTTTCTTATACTCTGCAACTTTTAACACTTTTACTTCTTTCATTATAAAGCCCCATAGCGCTTCTGAACACTATTACGGGGGGCGCTATGGGGGGTTGAAATCTTGCTCCCGTTATAATCTTCGCGGCGTGAACATTGCACAATCTTTCCCCCCCACTCACACACACATATATATATATATACATACATACATACATACATACATACGTATGTATAATTGAAGGGGTTATATAACCCCCTTACCACTACACCCTTTTGTAATATAAAGCCTCATAAAGCCCCTCTTACGCATTTCGCCGCTTGTCGCATAACACCCCTAAAAGTGCTTTATGACTACACATGGTCTAACACAACTGTCCCAAACAACAATATCTACGATAAGACCGGCAACTAACCAATTCTGTGATACCTCTACTTCTTTCTTCATTTCTGAAACAAATCACAAACACTCAACTTTTATCACAATTACCTCAACAACACTAGCACACATACCAAAGATCAATCAGCTTAACAATTTCAATCTTAGATCTAATAACCTACAAATCAGCTTTTCAATCCTACTTTCTTCTGTACAAACATCAACAATAATATTCAATGGTATCAAGAACAAACATCAATTCTTTTTCAACCTGCAAGTCCACCGTATTTCACCACCGGTCACAAAAACTTTTAAAAAATGCTAGGGGTGGCAAAATGGGTGGGTTGGGCATGCTTGGGTAATGGGTTAGGATGAGTATGGGTTATGATGAGTTTGGGTTAGGATGATTTTATTAAGAAATGAGTTAGGATAAGTTTAGGTCAAGATGAGTTTTTGTCAAAATGAATTTGGGCATGACAGGCTAAAAATATAAATAAATAAATTTAAAATCAAAAGAATTTTTAAAAAATCAAAAAAATAAAAAAAAATCAAAAAAGTTAAAAAAAAAATAAAAATAAAAACTTATAGCAGCCTATTATCGAATACGATGTATATGCCTACGACAAGTGTATGATAATGACACCAACCAATTTTTAATCTAGACTTCTGATATATAATTATAACCTAAGTATTATAATCAAACTGGTAGTTAAAGTAGTTATTGGGTCAAAACAATTAAACATCCAACCAATTTTTGAAAATGAATTCAGATATTAGAGAGGTTATAGCAATAGTGAATTGTAGTAGTTAAAGGATTTATAAAGAATAAGAACCGATTCCTACTCACGTTCGAGATTTACAACCGAGGAGCACATACAATGATAGTTTACAACAACAACAACCATACCCAGTAAGTCCCACAAATAGCAGAGCTACTTATAGGGTCTGGGGAGGGTGGGATGTAGACAGGCCTTGCCTCTATCCCTAGGGATAGAGAGGCTGCTTCCAAAGAGACCCTCGGCTCGACAACGAACAACAAACCAACACAACAAGTCAAATAATATAGAAAGAATACAGAAATAATAAGTCGCCCATTAGCAAGTAAGTGATCAGAGTGGCACAATATAATGTAAATCATGTATCATAGCATACAACATCATTTGGGCATAAACACAATGTAAATCATGTATCATAGCATACAACATCATTTGGGCATAAATACAGTAAGGCAAACACTGGAAAGATCCCTTAAAGAATAAGAAAAACCTACGTCCCTGAAAATCCACCTAAGTCCTTACTACAAAATCCTCTAGAAGTCCTTAACCTTAATCCTACGCCTCCACGAAGTCCTATCGTGGACCATGTCCTCAGAAAGATGCAACTCTAGTAAATCATGCCTAATCTGCTCATCCCATGTCAGTTTGGGTCTGCCTCTTCCTCTCCTCCCCTGCACAATAAGAGTTTCCACTACTCTAACTGGAGCCGTCGCTTCCCTCCGCTTCACATGCCCAAACCATCTCAATCTCCCCTCCTTAATCTTCTCCGATATACTAGCCACTCCTAGTCTTTCCCTAAAAACCTCATTTCTTATCCGATCTAACCTCGTGTGTCCACACATCCACCTCAGCATCCTCATCTCTGCTACCTCCATCTTGCGCGCTTGTGTCTTCTTGATAGCCCAACAGTCTGTTCCATATAGCATAGCTGGCCTAACTGCTACCCTGTAAAATTCCCCCTTTAGTTTAATTGGGAACCTCCTATCGCACAATACCCCACTGGCTGCCCTCCATCTACACCAGCCAGCCTGTATGCGATGGGTTACATCACTATCTATGTCACCATCCCTTTGAACAAACGACCCTAGATACTTAAATCTAGTTACCTGCGGGACCAATTGATCCTCAATGGTGATTTGGGTTTCATCGTCAACGGCTACACCGCTGAAATCATAGTGTAGATACTCAGTCTTAGATCGACTAATCCTTAGGCCCTTGCCCTCTAAAGCTACTCGCCACTCTTCTATCCTCTCGTTCAGGCACTGTTTAGTCTCTGCAATCAACACAATATCATCCGCAAAAAGCATGCACCATGGAACTGACTCCTGAATCAACTTGGACAACTCATCCAAGACAACCGCAAAAAGAAAAGGGCTCAACCCAGACCCCTGGTGGAGTCCTACCTCCACAGGAAAGAAGTTTGTATCTCCTACAGGCGCGCGGACAGTAGTCTCTGTTCTATCGTACGTATCCTTAATTATGTCTATATACTTCCCCGGTAGCCCTCGACCCTCCAAACTATCCCAAATCAGTTGCCGTGGGACAGTGTCATATGCCTTTTCCATGTCGATAAACACCATATGTAAATCTTGCTTCTTCGCTCTATATTTCTCCATCAGCCTCCTTAGAATATGTATCGCTTCTGTAGTTGACCTCCCTTTCATGAATCCAAATTGGTTTACTGAAACCTGAGTTTCTCTTCTAATTCTAGTTTCAATTACCCTCTCCTAGAGCTTCATAGTGTGGCTTAGCAGTTTGATTCCTCTGTAGTTCCCACAACATTGAGCGTCTCCTTTATTCTTGTATAAAGGCACCATGACGCCGCTCCTCCACTGATCTGGCATTTTCCCAGTCTTGAAAAAACAATTGAACAAAAGTGTTAACCATCGGACTCCTTCTTCTCCCAAACACTTCCACGCCTCAATCGGAATGTTGTCCAAACCCACTGCCTTGCCTCTTCCCATCTTCTTAAGTGCCATCCTCACCTCGTCATGTGTGATCCTCCCGCAGTAGACATTATTCTGTTGTCGTCTTTGAATCCTGGGATTGCTGCTATCATGTTGGTATGCCCTACCGTGGTTGAAAAGATTATGGAAGTAGGTTTGCCATCTCAACTTAATATCTTGTGCCTTGACTAAAACACGTCCATCCTCCCCTTTGATAAACTTTACTACGCCTAGATCTTGCCTTCTTCGCTCCCTAGCTTTGGAAATCTTGAACATCTCATGCTCCCCCTCTTTCCTTTCCAAACGTTCATACATTTGTTTATATGCTGTGTTTTTTGCCTCGGTCACCGCCTTTTTCGCTTCCCTTTTTGCCTTCTTGTATATATCCCTTACCCTCAGCCGCTCCTCCTCATCTGTGCACCTCAAAAGATCTCTAAAACTCTGTTGCTTATCCTTTATTTTGTTATGCACGTCTTCATTCCACCACCAAGACTCCTTATGCCCACTAGTCTTTCCTGTTGTGACCCCTAGCGCCTCATTCGCCACTGTTGTGATAGTAGTCGCCATAGTCTCCCACATCCGATTTGTGTCGTCACCTAGTTGCATCGATGTCATCGAGTTAACTTTATCTCTAAACATCATAATTTTTTCTCCCTTCAAGTTTCCCCAACGTATCCTAGGTCGGGTTTTCCTCTCCCCCTCAGTTAGCCTTACTTTTAGGGCTATATCTGCTACTAGCAAATGGTGTTGAGCCGCTGCAGCCTCCCTTGGTATAACCTTGCAGTCCATCCACATCAGTCGATCTTCCTGCCTCATCAAAAGGTAGTCGATTTGCGTGTTGCGTCCTCCGCTACTAAAAGTGATCAAATGAGATTCTCTCTTCCTAAAGAACGAGTTTAAAATACCTAGGCCGTTGGCTGCCGCAAAGTCTAGAAGGTCTCTACCAGGGTCATTTCTATCGCCAAAACCAAAACCCCCATGTACCAACTCAAAGCCATCACGATCCTTACCAATGTGCCCATTAAAATCTCCTCCTATAAAAATTTTCTCCTCCCTAGGTATGGCCCTTACTACTACATCAAGACAATCCCAAAACTCTCTTTTCTCTTGGTCTCCTAGTCCCACTTGCGGTGCATATGTGCATACTACTGTCACTACTTGCTCACCTAATACTAATCTTAACACCATAATTCTATCGTTGTGTCGTATCACCTCAATTACATTCTTATGCAATTCTATAGATACCAAAAATCCTACTCCGTTCTTGGCCCCATCCGACCCGGAATATAGCAACTTGTACCCATTGCGCTCTTCTGCTCTCTGTCCTTTCCACCTAGTTTCCTGAAGGCACGCTATATGTACCCTACATCTTTTAAGTGCGTCTATCACTCCCGTCTATCACTTCCAACAATTCTATGATAGTTTACAATCCATTAATTAATTAAATAGTAACTAAATTGCAATAAATTAAACTACTGAACCAAGTGATTTGCACTTTTGCATCACTATATCCAGATATTGAAGTGAACTGCAAATTACTGTACAGTTACCAACTGTCCATCTGATAAATAATACAACAAAATTCCCTCAAAATGCTACTATGGGTGCATTTCTTTCTTTGTTCTTACTTACATAAAAGGTAAAGAAACCACTGTAAGTAACAAATATAAAAAGGGAAGCAATAGCAATATCGAAATTCAAACAGGCAAAACATCAAACACTTGGTCACCTCGGTATTATTCGACATAATTTGTGTCTCCTACGAATGAATAAACACATATACTCTATTAATCATTCTCCATATGACTTGAATAATGGGGCAATAAAACTAAAAATCAACCAAATACAAAACAACATGCTAAGGATTAAACCCATACCTATACCACCAAAAATAAAACCCCTAAATCAACAAAAAAATAAAAAAAATCCAACCAGAGCTAATCGAATGATTCACATGAACACACACAGAGGCAACAATATCAATACATCACCAATTAAAACTCCAAAACCAATAATTTAAGATTTTTAATAAAAAAACAGTAATTTAAGATGCCTACCTCTCAACAAGCGACAGAGATAAGGCGGGGTCTGGCGGCGATGGTCGTGAGCAGAAACAGTGGTTGATGGTAGGAGTATGGTGGTTTAGGCGTGCTCTGAATACGGTGTTGGTTGACAGGCGGAGTTGTGTTGGTCGGAGATGGTGGAATGGAGGCTGTAGGATGGTGGTGATTTGGGTGTTTTGGACATGGGAGATGAGAAAAAAGAAGAATGCGCTCGTTTTATGGTTTACCCAAAGAAACCCATCCTGACTCACGATGTTATTTTGTTATGTTTTAAAGTTACTCATCTTAACCCTCTTAACAATTCTTGTTAACCTAACTTAACCCATCTACTACAAAAATAATACCCATCCTAACCCAAAGTTAAATGTATGGGTTGATTTTGCCGGGTCTAAAAAATGCTTCACCGGAAAAACGAAATTTTACTATACGGATTACACTTAATCAACACCAGAGACTAATATGTTGCTCTAACACTACCTCCGGCAACGATTACACCGTACTTCACCGTCGTGACAAAAACTCACCAGAAAACACGATTTGACAGTCAATCAACACCTAAAAAAATTTGATCCGAAATTTATTAAACAAACCGAAAATCAATGAAAATCGATCCAAAATCGATCAAATTAGTCTGAAATACACGAACGGAACATCAAAACACACCGAATCAAATCGAAAATTAACCAAATTAGTTCGAAATTCAACCAAAAACCAACTGATTCAATCCGATTTCACCGAAATACACCAAAACTCGTCTGATTGATCAACGATTACACGCACAGCTTCTGTAGCTCTGATACCACTTGTGAATTCAGGAATGGTAAAAAAAAAAGACAATTTTTGATCGTGGTGATAAGACGAGTGTCCAGAAAAAATTTGGTGATTGATTTTTTTTATATTTTAATGACAAATACAGGCTGTTCGGGGACACCGTTAGGGGTTTCAGAGAATAAATATGATGATGAGATCACACAGTTTTGAAGATAGTGGGATAGTCATTGATATCTATGCAGATTGTTTATCATTTATTGTGACTATTAATGGGCCAACATGAAAAAATCCGCATTGATAAAAAACGCACTTTTGTGGACCAGAATGACATATTTTCCACATAGTTAAGTTTTTCTGTGAATAGAGATGACTGAATTTGCTAAGTTTGAGGGGGAAATTTAGTGATAAGTTAGAGAGGGAAGAATTTGCAAAAATAAGATGGAATAAAAATTTCATTAGAATATATTGATATTCCGACATTTTTGAAATTCAGACATTGCAACAGTATTCAGGTGGGTCTGACTTCAGATTATCCGGGGATGCATAAGATCTGCATTTGTTAGTTCATGATCATAGGATGTTTGGATTCTTCGGATCGTGGCCAGATTGATGTCTTAGGGTTTGAGTCCCAAGTCTTTGTCAAGCCGGTCAGCAGGGTTAGCATCAAAGGATGCATTAGTATTGTCGATACTTAAAAGATATCTCAGAACTGATCATTCTATGATAGTCTAAAGTGTCAGAATGGTTAATCTTCGAGCAGAGGAAATATTTTCCAAACTAACCACCGGGGAATGATGTTGTTGTTTGATTAAGTTGCTGCCGGGTCTAACGGAGAAGACTATATATCTGTTATCGTGACTGAAGAGGAAGAATGTGATTCTGATCGTGGAAGAATGTTTCTCAGATCTGAATGTGTTACCAGATGATTTGTTATCTGATAAAGATTTGCTGATTGTGGAAATTACCATTTATACTGATCTATCATTCGGGAGTATGCTTAAAATGATTATGGAAAAGAGGATTTCAGATTTTCGTGGGTAATTCACAAACTTGAAGTTTATAGGTGTGGTGATTCAAAGTGTTTATTGATTGCCTGTTGGGTTTTTGAAGATTAAGAGATTCAGCTAAAAAAGTTAAATCATAAACCGAACACAGATTTGATTACAGACGAAACTAAGAAGCTGCATTGATTAGTTTCGAGTTGGTGATTATTCATGAAGATTACAGTTAAGCAAATCAGGGGAGGTCGGGAACCGTGCAAACTAAGACCTGAAGATTCATTTCAGGGGGAACATATTGAAGATAATGCAAGCCCGAATCATTAATCACTGGGGAATTATCTGAAGATATCAAATGCTTGATTGAAGTTGCAAATATTCAAACACGACTCTCATATTCAAAGATCAAGATTCGACAATGACAGCCAAGGGGGAATTTGTTAGTGCATATTATGTATGTCCGCCACTATGCGAATAGACTAGATAGAGCGTGTGTTGAATATTGTATAGTTGAGATACGAACACATGAGTTTGGAGAGGACGAGAGAGGTTCGTATGGATGTAACTCATTCGTGCAGATATAACTCATCCGCACGGATAACCTTATCCGCATGGAAGTGCTAGTCTGTCCCAACCTCATGTATATATAGTGTCGTGTGTTCATTAGTTGTTAAGTTTTGGTGATCCTAAAGGGGAAATGCTGGAGAAATTTTGTTTCTCCAGCTTGTAAACGATGTAAACTCTTTCGGTATGAATGAAATTATTTGACTTATGACTAATCTAACGGGAATTCTACCGAAATAGTACTATCCTATCCAAAATTCCGTCTAAACTGATCAGATCCTGAACTTTCAGGGTCTTTGATGTACTTGACTTCTTCAAGACCATACGTTATGTTCGCGGTATGTCTCTGTGCCAGATACCAAGCGAATCCAAAGGAGTCACATATGAAAGCAGTTAAGCGTTTTCTTCATTACTTGAGGGGAGACCTAAACTTGGGTTATGTTATCCAGCCGACAGTGACTTGGAGTTCACTGCGTACACTGATTCAGACTTTGGAGGATGTAAGTCAAACAGAAAGTCTACAATAGGTGGTTGTTAGTTCTTAGGGGGGAGGCTTGTGTCTTGGCAATGCAAGAAGCATGCTTTTGTGTCTAGTCTTCATGTGAAGCTGAATATATTGCAGCTGCGAGCTGTTGCTCTCAGGTTCTCTAGATACAACAATAGTTACGCAATTAGGGTTTGCGTTTCACTCACCTATGGATAGAAAATAATGCCACTATTTCAATCACAAACAGTCTCGTAAAGCACAGTAGAATAACAAACATTGACATTCGTCATCATTTTGCACGTGATTGTTCAGAATAGAAATTAACTGAACTTCATAGCATCGACACGTTTGATAACCTAAGAAATCTTTACAAGAAAGCATTTGACATGGCTCGTTTTGAACATTTAGTTGAACTCTACATGATGAGGAATCCTTAATAATCGGTCTTTCATAAGGATTTTTGTAAATAGTTTCGTTTTTCCTCAAAAATAAAATATTTTTAAAAATAGAAAATAAAAAAATGGATAATCAAAAATAAGTTATCACTTTGTGAAAAAGAAGAAATGATAGTACATCAACAAGTTGGACTGTCACTCTGAAACTGAACGTAAATTTGCTTAAGTGCGAAAGTAGATCCATTATATGATGTATCCGTAGGCAAAAAGCATGAAATAATCAACTTACTAACGTGACATAAACCTAACGAACTGTCTACCAAGTGGGTAACACATCTGTGATGTTTGGTTTTATAACCCTATTTCATCCAAGGATATTAGAGTTGTCCTTTTTTGCATCCAGATATATGCAGACCTAGTCACAACCCTGAATATCTTAAAAGAGCTAAAATGCCAAAAACCTAGAAATTGAAGAAGCTCTCCTAGAGAGTCATTCAACTGTGCAAAAAACCTAAATCATACCAAAATTTGGTATTTGCCTAACCCTCGTTCGACACCAACATTGGTCACTTTGATTGTATGATGGCGCATACCTGTTCACAAATGGTCTGACGTTGTAAATTAAAAGGATGAATTAAAGTATACTCACCTACTACAAGGAAGCTTTATGCATAACTTGATCGTGGGGGTATGTTCTTAAGTAGGACACACCAGTACTACACTATAATAGTACCCTTAATCATATCACAAGGTAATGGAACTTGAAATGGTAATGTATTTTCCTTAAGTGGACAAAAATACCGGTAATCATCTTGGACTGCTTTTCACAAAAATTAAATTAAAGCATTATCTGATTGTGTGAAAATTGTTGGACTTTGCTTGTATGATCTTCTTACCGATAACTCTCCCAAAAAAAGAGTGTTTATTTTCATTGTTAATTTCATTTTTTGTGTTATTTATTTGTGTGAGTGCATAATGTCTGCAGCCTGCGTCAACGTGTCGTGTCGTGTCGTGTCTAATGTATAGAATAGCGTGTTTTAGAGTGTCGGGATTTTCACATAAAGCCCATTAGCACGAAGGAGTCCTTCGTATGAAAGGAGCTATTCCCACTCACACGAAGCACACAAGTCGATCCAAGGTCCTTTCGCACAAATGGTGCATAGTACAAATAGGAGTGTTTGTGTGTTCATTTGAAATTTTGGCATCTCGGAAGTGAAGCTCTACCAAATTGGTTTCTAGGATCTATAATCGCTTTCAATCAATGAAACCAGTGTTTATATGAGATTTCTTATGTGTGTCAACATTCCTAAAGGATTCCGCACATTACGGAGTGCTTATTTGAATCGGCCGAAGCATTTTCAGGAGCGAAACGGTCCTCACAAGTGGTATCAGAGCTTGGAGGCTGATTTCAGCGACTAGAAACACAAGATTTCAATAGATTTAATCCAATTGAAGACTTTTTCACATCTCTCTGTCACACCCCAACCGATGGCGGAAACATCGGGTCACGGCACGGAGCGAAACAGATTGTCTAAGAGAAATCCATAACAACTAAAATTACCGGATATTTAACATTATGTCCCATACCATAATATATCAAATAAAAGCAGTTATTACAGACATTGTTTTCTCAAATACAGGTAAAATGTTCTGACAACTCAGATTTTATTAGTTTGTTTCTAGACTCCTTCTTAGCTTGATTCCAGCAAACAAAGCAAACATCCTAAACACCTGTCACATACGTTAAAGTAAAAGTCAATACACATAGTGTAAAGGTGAGCATACAAGTTTGATAGTATAATAGTAGCGAAAGCGAGTTTACGCATAACTAACATGTAACATGTATAATGTGAAGCAGGTAGGTTATCGACAATGAAATATGCATAGATGTGACTGCGAGTTGTAGAGTGCGTAACACATATCACCATTGTGACACGTGAAGTAAAACCTGTAGCAGCCCCCGTCCAAGACAGGTGCTGAGTCCAAACTATAGTACTATCGTTGCTAAGGTGTCAGGCAACAATCACTGTGTAAACATAACATACAAGCATTCATCGAGTAACACGTATAGCATGCAGTAACGGTTAGCGTATAAAATGTGTTTGCGTTGTGTGTCGATTTTGATTTTGATATAAGTAACGTATGTAACACCCAAAAGTGCTTAAAGCAAAAAGGGATCGAGTATACTCACAGATTGTGTTTAGAAAATAAACACTCTCTTGGATTGAAGGGAGCGCTGGAGAGTTAGCCTGATTACAGAACGATAACATAAGCGATGAACAGTGCATAAAACGATGCGAGTGAGCAGAGTGATGAAGGGTCATCTGAACGGATGACAATCCGGACAGATGGTCATCCGGTCAATTTGTCATTCGTTTGGGATGGATGTGTTTGTGTATGATGTGACTTTGAAGTTTTTGTTGTAGCATTTTATGAAATAAGAAGTAATCCTACCATTCAGGTAGTCCGGTCGGACGGTCATCCGGACAGATGGCCGTCCGCTCGGATGGTGATCCGAGTGGAGGGTGTATGTTGAAATTGGTTGAAATTGTTTAAGTGTTGAACATCATAGGTCATCCGGTCGGATTGCCGTTCGATCGGATGGCTATCCGCTCGGAGGGTGATCCGTTTAGTAACCTGTTCGTTTGAGAACTTTGTAAAAATTTGCTAAGTTTGGAAAGTTTTGTGATTGCACCGAGACGGTATGACAGCGTGTCAAACAACGGAACCCGATCAAGTCCAAGTCATCCGATCGGATGGGAATCACCCCATCCGATCAGTTAACTGTTCTTGACGGTTATTCATGTTCAACCCATTAAGTCGGTCATCTCTTCGGTAGTAATCCATTCTCAGACCGATACTTCACTACGGAATGAGTAGAAGGCCTGAATGAGCTCGGATCCTATCGGTATTATGTGAAAAGTTGAGATAATTGAAGAAAAGTGGAAAATCAGTTTGAAAATGTTTAGATTATGACGAAATCAGTGTTTAAACATGTTGAAATCTCTTAGATCTGAGTTGTTCTTGGTGGAATGAGGTCACACTTTGAAGTTCTTGAGAACCCATGATGACATCACCCTAGAACAGCCCAAATCAGCCGATTTCATGGTGAAAAGTTAAGATTTGTTGGTGAAAATGATGAAGAAGTGTGTGTAGATCATAGAAGTACAAGATTTTGAGGTAGAAACTTACAAGAATCGTGAGAAATCGAGAGAAAACAGCCCAAGTGCGTGCTGGTTGGAGGAGGAGCTGTCACATCACATGAACAGTGATGTGAAGGTGTTATTTATAGGCAAGAGGGGAGAAGAGGCGATGTGCAGTAATGGATCAGAGGGCGGTTCGATCGGATGGGTTGTGTGAGTTGGTTTTCAACGTTTCGTTTCGTGCGTTGAGCGTTGCGAGTAAACGATGCGATTGTATTACCCATTAATTACACAAATAATATAACTACATAAAAATAATCTCGAGTTCGCGATGAGATTGCCTTGTGATAGAGTTGCGATTACGTTTGCGATTATCATCCCAAAATAAATATAAACATGCACAAGTAACACATAAGAGCACACACATGTAAAACAATATCCATAACCCGTAATTCGAGTTGCGATGCGATTAGCGATAAGTCGATTAGCGATTAAACTGCGATTTATTGCATATACTCCACATAATACAACTAAAGTAGCATAAAATTAAAGTATCGATTAATAAGTCAAGGAGTACTATCAATAATTAAGCAAGGAGTGACAGATCGCATTTAGCAATCTTTTCTTCCGTTGACTTGACTTTGACTTTGACTTGTACTTTGACTTTGACTTCGAAAGTCGGGTTGTTACAGCCTCCCTTACTTTAGGAAATTTCGTCCTGAAATTTAAGACGTAGGCGTAACAAAAAATTAAGGATACTTAGCCTTCATGTCACTTTCGAGCTCCCAGGTGAACTCGGCGCCGCGTTTGCCTTCCCAGCGAACCTTTACAATGGGAATGCGTGAGCGTCGGAGCTTCTTGGTCTCTCGGTCCATGATCTCGACTGGTTTCTCCACGAAGTGTAATGTTTCGTCCACTTGTAGGTCCTCGAGGGGGACATGTAAATCCTGGTCGGGTAGACACTTTTTGAGATTCGAAACATGGAAAGTCGGGTGGACGTTACTAAGTTCCTCCGGTAGTTCGAGTCTGTAGGCCACTTTGCCAATTCTCTCCAGAATTATAAAGGGTCCAATATATCGAGGCGCGAGCTTTCCTTTCTTGCCGAATCTGATCACCCCCTTCCAAGGTGCAACCTTTAGGAGTAAGTGATCGCCAACGTCAAATTCAAGGGGCTTGCGGCATCTATCGGCGTAACTCTTTTGACGACTCCGTGCTTTCAACAGATTGTCTCGAATTTGGAGGATTTTGTTAGTCGTTTCTTGCAGTAACTCAGGACCGGTAATTTGCGCATCCCCGATCTCGTGCCATACTCCATATAATGCCTCAAAAGGTGCCATTTAGATGCTAGAGTGATAACTGTTATTGTATGAGAATTCGACTAAAGGTAAATGCGAATCCCAATTACCAACGAAATCTATCACACACGAGCGAAGCATGTCTTCGAGGGTACGAATCGTGCGTTCAGTCTGACCGTCGGTCTGGGGATGGAAAGCGGTACTAAGATTGAGAGTTGTACCGAGAGTAGATTGAAACGTTTCCCAGAGACGCGAAGTAAAACAACCATTGCAGTAAAAAATGATGTCACGAGGTGTCCCGTGTCGACAAATGACTTTGTCGGTGTAGATCCGTGCTAATCGTTCTACCTTGTAGTCTTCCTGTATCGGTAGGAAGTGAGCAGATTTGGTGAGACGGTCAACGATAACCCAAATGCTGTCGTGACCTGATGGCATGCACGGTAGTTTCGTTATGAAGTCCATAGCTATACTTTCCCATTTCCACATAGGGATCTCGGGTTGCACGAGTAAGCCAGAGGGGCATTGATGCTCAACCTTGACTTTCGAACAAGTCAGGCATTTCGAAACGTAGATAGCGATATCTCTTTTCATGCCCGGCCACCAGGATTTGTAGCGAAGATCCTGGTACATTTTATCGGCACCGGGATGAATGGAATACCGAGATTTGTGGGCTTCGTCTAGCAGAATCTGTCATAAGTTGGTGCGTTTAGGAATCCAAATTCGGTCTAGATAATGGAATATACCATTCAATTTATTCACCAGTTGTTTGCCGTTATTGATGATCCTTTCTTTCTTCAAAGTGCGTTCGGTAAAACAAGCATGTTGGGCGTCATGGATAAGAGCTTCGAGATTGTGCTGGGCTTGAGTATTACGAACGCTATGCAAATAGCTTCGTCGACTGAGAGCATCGGCAACGACGTTTGCTTTGCCTGGATGGTAACGAATCTCACAGTCATAATCGTTGAGGAGTTCAACCCATCGGCGTTGGCGCGTATTAATCTATTTCTGGTTAAAGATGTGTTGTAGGCTCTTGTGGTCGGTGAATACCATACACTTGGTACCATAAAGGTAGTGTCGCCAAATCTTTAATGCAAAAACAACTGCACCAAGCTCGAGATCGTGGGTTGTGTAGTTCTTCTCGTGGATTTTGAGCTGACGAGAGGCGTACGCGATAACCTTGTCTCGTTGCATAAGAACACAACCGAGGCCGAGGTTAGAGGCATCGCAGTAGACTACGAAGTTGTCATTTCCGTTGGGCAGTGAGAGCACAGGAGCATTACAAAGCATAAGTTTCAGGGTTTGAAAGGCTTCCTCTTTTTCGGTTCCCCAAATAAAAGGTTTATCCTTGTGGGTAAGAGAAGTGAGAGGAACAGCGATCTTCGAGAAATCAACTATGAATCGGCGATAGTAACCCGCTAATCCGAGAAAAGAACGAACTTCAGACGGGTTCTTTGGTGTAACCCAACTCTAAACTGGTTCAATCTTCGCATGATCGACATGAATACCTTGACTATTGACAATGTGACCGAGGAATTGAACCTCCTCAAGCCAGAATTCACACTTGGAGAACTTGGCATAGAGACGGTTTCCCTGGAGTAGTTCAAGAACCAAACGGAGGTGTTGCGCGTGTTCAGCTTTTGACTTGGAATAGATCAGGATATCATCGATGAACATGATGACGAAGCGGTCGAGAAAGGGTTTACACACGCGATTCATTAGATCCATAAAGACTGCAGGAGCATTGGTCAAACCAAAGGGCATAACAACAAACTCGTACTGGCCGTATCAGATTCGGAAAGCGGTTTTGGGTATATCTTCCTCTTGAATTCGTAACTGGTGATAGCCTGAATGTAAATCAATCTTCGAGAAACACGTAGCACCTTATAACTGATCAAACAAAGAATCGATTCGAGGTAAAGGATAGCGATTCTTGATGGTAAGCTTATTCAATTCCTTGTAGTCGATGCACATCCGGAACGATCCATCCTTCTTTTTGATGAAGAGACAGGTGCGCCCCATGGAGAGGTGCTAGGGCGAATTGTCACACCCCGACCACGTAAAACAACAAATCGTTGCGGAAACGTCGGGGAGTGTTGTAACATAATTATTGTTTCAAACCATGGATACAAAGAGTTTCGTTTTATTGAATGTTAAACATTGTCTTAAAGTTAAACAAGCAAGTCAAACATGGTCTATCATCATTATTAAATCACTAAGGCCACGTCCAGTCCTAAGTGAGCATGCATCCTATTCGCAATCAACATTAAGCAACATCACCTGAAATATATGTAAAAAACAAAGTCAGCAAAGAAATGCTGGCGAGCACATAGTTTTTGTGTGAGTGTTAGATTCATGGCTCGTTGAAATATCTCGTACAAATTTGTTAATTGATAATTGAAACCTTGTTTTGTAAAATGTTTGTATTGGAAAATGAATAACCAAGTCAAAACAGATTGGTCATAATTTGTAAACCTCGATGCCATGAATCTTAACCCAAAACATTTGTTTATGTAAACCAAATCATAAATCGTTCTCGTAATAAAACTCATATGGTTTATATAGTTTCGTAAACATCGTTGTGTGACATCGTTTAACTCGTTCTCGTTATAGATCATCGTTCATTTGTTTAAATCGTTCATAATCGTTCAAAATCATTCTCGTACAAATCGTTCTCGTTTTAATTGTGAAAACTACTTTTGGTCGTCTCGCTAATAACATTCAAACCTTTGTGACTCGTTCATCGTTCAACTCGTATTAACAAACCACCAAAGGGTAAGTTAACAATCATCAGATTCAGTCGTTACCCACCTAACCCACACATAACCATGGGTCCAGTCTGATAACGGAATTTGTCGGATCCTATGGTACCATAACCTAATACTGGTCGACTTGATCAATGCTAATAAATGTCATTCGTTATGTAACAACCACCAACAAGTTCGTTCACATTATCGAAATCGTTATTAGTTTTGTATAAACCATCTCAATCGTTTTGAAACCATCGTTAGAATATTGAAATCATTTTGATACATATGAATCACCCCAAAACAATCGAAAAAGTAAAAAGAGGGGATCTATGTACTCACATTTGGGTGCGTTTTTATATGTTAACACAATCTCACAAATTGTTTATTCGTCCTAAATTAAATAAAAATGATTTAATAACCAAAACCCACAAAATACATAAGTTTCTCCGATACTTAGAATTTTCACATAACTTTGAGATTTCTCGAAAAGTTATTATTTTTTATTATATTAGTGTATTTATATATATGGGTTAGCGTAGTACAGATAATCTTGTCAACAATAACACATCATCATACACATATTGTAAAACACATAGCACATTGTAACACATAAAATTTACTCATGAACAACCCATTCTAGTGTATGTCGAAAAGCACTTATTTTAGCGATTCGGTAACATTTTTGGGCGTCGGAAGTCACGTATGACTAACCAAACACCAAGTAAACTTAATATAAGTTAAAATACTTGTTTTTATATCAAAAATATCAGTTTGGTTACTGATCTAAAACAGTTTGATAAAAATCCTCCGAAAAGGCAATTTTTAACCGTTTTACCGCATAGTTTTGCATCAAACGTTACCCGAACCATCCCAAATCGAAACGACTTGAAATTTTAACATAACCCATGTTATTTACTCAATAAAATAATGGTTATACTCATGATAGTGCAGGTCTTAAGTAAAGCACATAAATCATGCAAATTTCACATATTTTACCACTTTTTAAGCTATATGTACAACATGCAAAGCTATCAATCCTATGTCAAAGTTTCATGCCATTATAATACATCAAATAATATTATTTTTAGTGTTTATAACCTGTTCAAAAACATTTTTGTCATACAACCCTTTTTCACCATTTCTTGAGCTTTAAATCAACATGTATCTTCATGTACAAGTGCCTAAAGCATACTATCATAACATCAACTTTTCATATGAGTTTAGATGCATCAAATATGTGATTTATTCATGTTATTTGCTGATGTACTTGAACAATTAACATATCATACATAGATTATCAATCACTTGCATTTTAACTAGTATTCAAGAACAAGCAACAACCTAAACATGTACTTATCAAAATCGAACTTCAAAACTCATACACACATAAACATCACCATTTTTTATTTGTATCATGACCCATTTCATTTTAGATTTCAAGTTTAGTGAAAATTCAAAGATTCAAGAGAAACTTCAAATCATCAAGAACAACCAAGAATCAAAAGTATGATTTTAACATAAATGTTATACCTTCAAGATTCAAGTAGGTTGTGGGATGGGATTTTGATGATAGGAATCTTGAAATCACTTGAATGTGTGACAACCCTCACTAAACCAGGTATTCGTACGACTTAATTAATAATTAATTACTGCTTAATTACTGTGCTTGTTTGAAATTACTGATGAACTGCTACTTGGTTTCTGATACATGCATATACCTGCATCATACTTTACTTACCGTCACTACGTTATTTACATGCTGAACCTTAGTGACAAACATGATGCACAAAAATCACAGTAGCACTATAAACGGATAACCTATTGAACATGCTGATAAGCCAGCATCAGGCAGACACTGCCTCTAAGGCCTGTATGAGCCAGAAATATTTTACTACACTAGTGGTGAGTGTAGGGATACAAGGGTTGTAGAACTGCGTCTCTAGGAATAAGTTACAATGACTGGATGTGCTTAAAACGTGCTCTAAGCACAAAATTCAGCACTTCACATAATAATTCAGCTTTTAGCTAACTAATAAAGTGCCAAAACATAAGAAAAATATTCCTGACACTTTGGAGGAATAAGTTGTGTCACTAAAAATAATTATAACGACACTTTAAAGCTTTGTTTAACGCTTTAACGGATTACTATCCAACCGAACAACCGGACTATACCCGGAACATGAAAATATTGTTAATAACATTATCTTTCTTTTTCTGAGCCAGTTAGGGTCCCTGAATACCCTAACACCCGCTGTAAAGCACAACACACTACTAACCGGGTTAATCCCTAAACTTAACTAGATTAACCTAACTAATATCCTAACTACTAGCTGGAATCGGACCAAGACCTCCCCCCCCTCAACCAAACCGTCCCCAAGAGGGGACACCCTTGTCCTTTTGTTGATTATAAAAATCTAGTGTGCTTAATATCTAGATAGCACTAAATCCTTTGGTTAATACTCATGCTAATTATCTATAAGATCATCATATGGCACAACATAACATTCACAACACTTGAACACTCCCTCTCTCTCTCTCAAAGGCTTCGGCCGAACACCCCCTTGAGCATCCATCATATTTTCGGTTTTGATCATCACATTCCAAGTTCATACAAGCGTTAAGGATCACATATAAGGAGGCTTGGTGCATTCGGAAGGCGAAGGACCTCATTCTATTGCTTTTATCCTCTCATTTTGCGCTTAGATTCTTCCCTAGCCTCGAGCTAGTAGTAAGTTGCTTGAATCACCTTCTCGAACTATTTTGAAGTGGTTAATATGATTTGTAACGGTTAAAACTCGTAAACATTCAAGATGAAGCATAAAAGTCTACTAAAAATACTAGTAATGGTGGATAAAAGCTCATATGTTGTGTAAAACTTGTAGTAATTGATTTGTGTGATTATTTGGACCCGATCTATGTTGTGGTAGCTCGGATTGTCATTTAACCCAGGTTGGTCATGATCATGGATCATGACATAAGGTTGTTTTGGAAGTAACAAGGGTTAAAGGATGAAACTCTACCACACACGAATCATGAACTTGTGTAAAAACGATTTTACTTGTGAAATAGTGTTTAAAAGTAGTAGATCTACGTATCTACAAGCGGTATTTTCAAAGGACCACGTGTCAAGAGAAAACATACTTTTAAAGACGGATCTTACATAACCAAAGGTGCTTTTGAAAACACACAAGTGCATAGACACTTGTGTAACACAAAGTTTTGACGAAAGAACTATTCTTGTAAATGTTGACAAGAAGTTGTGGAAATTTATTTTCTTTAAAAACGAGACTTTTACGAAACTGGGTTGATTTATACAAAAGATCCACTAAAAATAATGGAAAGATACTACATATTTTGGAAAAACCGCAAGTTCATGTATTTTTGCGATTTACATCTATTTTGACTAGTTTGATGGTTTGAATAATGCTTATTGTTGATTGAGAAAATTTTTGGTTGATTTGTAAAAGAAAATGATACGCTTGAAAGCGTGGCCACCTCCAGTTATAGAGGAAACTCTGGCGAAATTTTTCCAAAAACCTAACACTTAGAAATATTTTCACTATAAGTGTTAGAAATACTTTTCGACTTGTTTTCAAATTATAGATTTCGCCACGACTTTATTTACAAAACATCGGAGGTGGGATTTCACAAAATAAAACTTGGTAAATATATATTTAGTATATATTTTTCATAAAGTCACTTGATATGTGTTTATGATTATTTTGTGAAAATACTAGTATTATTTTTAGGGTAAAAATAATACTATCGAATGATAATGGATCCAAAATAATACGAACGTCTCTACGATAAATATATAAGTTACACCGGTAATTATTATTACCACTCGATCATTAAAACGTAACTTACGCATTCTAAGAAAATATGACTTAACGCGTATTTTTGTTAAAGTATTATTTTGGGAAAATTATGTAATAGAAAATATAATATTTTTGAGAAGAATATTTATATTTTGGGAGTTAGAAATAAAATATATTTTAAGTGAGACTTAATAATATATTCCGAACACACATGTATTAAATCCCCCATCCTTGGGAAGGAAAATGACTACCAAGTATATACAGAATGTAAACACTAAATAGTTGCCTAACTATTTCCCGAAAACTTAAACCACAAAGCTAAGGCACGGCCGTCCGTCTAATAGAGTTAGTACGTGTAGGTCGTCACACAGCTGCTTGATTTGGAGGCATACTTGGTAGAGACGCACCACTGTGAGTTCATGTCCCCCTTTTCTCTTAACTGTTTTCAGTTTTCTAAACTGTGGGGGTGAAATACATGTTACTATGATTATGAGTACTTTATACATGGTATGGTTAGCGTAAGGAGGGTTACTACTTAGATCATGTGAGTGGGTAGGCGGGAACTGGAGACCATTAATCCTCATTGTAGGACCGAGGGACGTAAGCGGTAGATCTATCTGGGTGTAGCGAGCCCAACCCTAGGCCCAAACAGAATGGACCTCGGGGTGACTTTGTACCCATCGCGAAATCTGCTAGGTTTGAGTCTTCCTACTTGCACTTCACACATATAAATGGCCTTGCAAACCATTGGTGATCTCTTTTTCCTTATTTGCTACATACCAGGATTTTTATACATACAAAGGTTTATTTACTCACTTACACATGAGCTCGCTCAACATTATTGTTGATTTTTCAACTTACATGTATTTCAGGGAATTAAAGGATTTGGCGCGGTATGACACGTTTTCCCGCTGCACTAGTTACGAGGTCATCCGGGTTTGGGGAATGTGACTCTTTCCTGGACAAGTCACCGTCCTTAAACTGTGTTTATGTCATGTTGATGTTTGTGTTTGTTGAACAATGTCATTAGGATGTGTTTCCGTTGAGACAATGTTGTTGTATTTGGTTTTTAAAACTTAATTAAATGGATGATCTTGCATGGTTTTATTTCATATAGCTTTGTTATGGTTAAGCTATGGTATTAAGAAGTCACACCAAATTAACCACGCTTCCGCAAAGCCAGGGTGTGACAGCTTGGTATCAGAGCTCTGATCATAGCGAACTAGGATTCCCTCTCAAGTCTAGACTATGATCACTAGGGCTCTCACGAAAACAATTTTCACTGCATACCATTTAAGTCCAGATCCAAAACTTTTTTACAAACAAATATTGAGCACATTTTATTTATGGTTTTTTTAGGCTCAGTCTTGAAGGCTGAGGCTCGGTCTTGGAGGCCGAGGCTCGATCTGAGAGATCGAGGTAGTTGGCTAGTGGGACTAGGAGAATTGGCTAGTGGGACTAGGAGAATTTGGCTAGTGGGACTAGGAAGAGCAGTCTGAGAGGCTGGGAGAATTTGGCTAGTGGGACTAGGAAGAGCAGTCTGAGAGGCTGGGAGGCTAGTGGGACTAGGAGAATTATTTGAATGCTTACCTGGTGACTTATGTGATTACTTGATTGTATGGCTGATTATTTGTGCACATTTGTGTTTATGTTACAGACACATGGATTCGACCGGCACTGGTGGCTCAGACACCACAGGACCTAGACCTATAGTATCAGATGACCTAGAGTCTTCAGAGCGCGAGGTTCACACATCCGACGTTACTAGCACAGACGGGGATGACTTTCAGCCCTTTGCTTTACCTGATGGTGCTGATGAGCTCGCTGATGGCCCTTTGGCCGGGGACCTACCGTTAGTGGAGATCCCTACTCCCATATCGCTTGCTTCATATCCTGCTTACGATTTGCTTCTCGACGCCGACGATGATGGCGACGTTGATCTGTTTGATGACGAGCCCTTAGAGGATGAGGTTCAGGGCGAGGCCCTTCTTGCTGCTGGAGATCTTTTGATGATCGCAGATGCTCCCGCTGAGGAGTCACCTGCTCACTCTCCGGTCCCAGAGTCTTTCGAGTCTGTGGCCTCCGCACCTTCACGCACTCAGAGTGCGCAACACTTTTCTCATGGATCAGATCCCGACCAGGCATCCTCCGTTGCCCCTATTCCTAGTTTTGCTTTCGACCACGATGATGTGGAGGATTTCGATCCTGTCTTTCCCCCAGGATTCGACCCAGATGAGGATATAGAGTTTATACCCATGGATCAGCCTATGGAGGATCCAGACGACCCAGTAGACCCAGTTGACCCCATCGACCCTGAGTTTGATTTTGAGATGGCCTTCGATGGTCCCGAGCATCCACTGGACCCTGCTCCTGACCCAGTGCTTGAGCATGACCCAGTTCATGCTGACGCACCTATTATTGAGCCTGTCATTGCTGACCCACCTATTGATGATCACCCAGTAGATGCTCCGTTGTTGGAGGGCGATCATGTCATTGCTGCTGATCATGTTGATCCCCCACTTATTGCTGATGCACCAGTTGACCCTCTTGTTGCACCTCACCATGATCCTATGCCAGTTCAGTTTTATCGTGCACTTTTTGAGGCACAGATTGACCCACGAGATGAGCACGCCCAGTGTGGGTGGATTCCTGCTGATGACGAGGTTCCACCTATTCCCCCTCAGATCACTGATACCCGTCACGTTGATACCTCCTTTTCATTTCCTCGGTTTACACCTCCAGTGCGACCTGGAGAGGGTTCTTCGGCTCACCCTTTTGGACATGTACCGGTATCTATTCCTGCTATACCACCATCTGCTACTTTTCCCCCTGTTCCTCCATTTCATGTGGCACCTTTTGATCCCACCAGTGAGCCGTTTCTCTGGTCATCACCACCTGCCATGACACCGACCGACCCTTACCATCGTTTCCATATGGGATATTCCATTGAGGATGTTTTGATGTCTTTTGTCGCCCAGCACGAGGCACACACGCAGCGCATACAGGAGCTTGAGAGAGCCCAGCCGCCGCCGTGTCAGTGCCAGGGTCAGACCCACTCTCCTTTGCAGCCCTCTCGACCTTTACCATCAGACTATGCTGCACGCCTTTTTGCCCTAGAGCAGCAGGTTGCTTCTTTCTTGCGTACCCAGAGAGCCATGGAGGAGGACTGGCTCCATTTGCGTCGCTTGTTTTACACTCACTTTCCCCCTCCTCCACCGCCATCCGTGTAGAGCTTTTCAGTACCGTACGGGTAGACGCTGGTGAGAATACGGCGATTGCTTTTGACTGCACAGCATTTTTGGAGACTACATTATGATTCTGACTTTTGTTGACATGTATTTGATGTACTGACACTGATTTGATATAGTTTTTGGACTAGGGTGATGTAGCCCTTAGTCGACTGATGTTGTATGACACTGTGATGTACTTGTACGCTTACTATGTGGTCTCAATATATGGCAATCGCAGTATTCTCATCATATTTGATGCTTGATTTGGTTATTTATATTCTATGACATGGGATGTTGTGTGATTGATGTTTGTAACATGGGATGTTGTGTGATTGATATGATTTTAACATGAGATGTTATGTACTATTACTATCATTATATACGTACGCTATATTATGACCTGACTTACGTATTATAACATGGAATCTTTATTATGGCCTGACCGACGTAAACACATCTTTTAGAAGATGCCGCCGAGACGTCAAACGCCGATGCCTACCAATGAGGCAGAACTCCAACAAGTCATCGCTGCTGCCATCGCACAATACGCCGCCTCGCAAGGAGGACCCAGCGGAAGCAGCTCAAACAAAAATGGCAACAATAATCCACCTCATGGTAATACTAAGTCATTTAGACATACCATGACCTAATTGAATATCTATAGCAAAGATGCTAATGCCGTTCACATGTTACAATGTGTGTGCAGGGTGCACCTACAAGCAGTTTCTAGACTGCAAACCGGTCAACTTTGATGGCATAGGAGGTGCTGTCGCCTTTGTTCGTTGGGCCGAGAAAACTGAATCTGTTCTTCGCATGAGCAAATGCGCACTAGATCAGCAAGTCACCTATATCTCAGGGCTATTCTTGGATGGAGCCCTCTCTTGGTGGAATTTGTAAGTACAGACACTTGGTGAAGCTGCTGCCTACGCGCTAACCTGGACCGAACTGAAGGAACTTAAGCGCAGGAAGTACTGCTCTCACGCGGAAATCCAAAGATTGGAAACTGAGTTCTGGCACTTGAAAATGGAAGGTCCAAAGATCGCAGAATACGTTCAGAGGTTCCATGACTTATCGCATGTGGTACCCTACATGGTCACTCCGGAGTTCAAGCGGATTGAACGTTTCATTTGGGGATTAGCACCTCAAATCATAAGCATGGTGACCTCATCCAAGCCTGCAACAATTACTGAGGCGATTGATCTGAGCGTGGCTCTCACAGAGGAGGCTATTCGCCTGAACAAGTTCGTTGATGCTGAGCCTAAGAAGAAAGAGACTCACGTCGAGTCATCAGGAGGTAACAAACGAAAGTTCTCGAACTTCAAGCAAGGCACTAGTGGGGTTGTTAAGAAAGGAGAGCCAAGCACGCCAGCTCAGGGTACAGCTGGTCGTGGAAAGAAAGGGAAGGGATATATGGGCACCCAGCCCAAGTGCAACACCTGCCAGCGTCACCATTCTGGCCGATGCGGGCCAAAAGTATGTGAAGCTTGTGGAAAGACTGGTCACTTGAAGGATTCTTGCTGGGCTAGTGCTGACCGGGGAGGCCAAGGAGGATTTGGGAATAGAAATAACAACCGGAGTGGGAATGGAAATCGCCCACAGGGGAACAATGGAGGAAACGGGAATCGAGGCAACAATGTGAATCAAGCTGGTAATGCGAACCAAAACAACAACCAAGCTGGAAATGGAGGAGGAAACGGGCAAAGACTTGGATGCTTTAACTGTGGTGATATTGGGCATTTTAAGAGGAACTGCCCAGAGTTGAACCAAGCCCGTGGAAGAGTGTTCCATATTGAAGCGAGGGAAGCGCGCCAGGATCCCAATGTTGTCACTGGTACGTTCCCTGTAAACCAACGCTATGCATCCGTTTTGTTTGATACTGGTGCCGATTATAGCTTCGTATCGTTAGAGTTTAAGAATATGCTTGGTTTAGCCGCTAATAAGTTAGATATTCCCTACTCAATCGAATTGGCTAATGGGAAGTTAGTAGAAGCCAATGAAGTGATCAGAGGTTGTGTGATCGAATTGGGAGAGCGTGAGTTTGCTCTGGATCTACTACCAGTCCAGTTGGGAAGCTTCGACGTGGTGGTAGGAATGGATTGGTCATCAGGAAACAAGGTTGAGATAGTTTGTCACGAAAAGGTTGTTCGTATCCCAACCGAAGAGGGTGAAACAATTGTGGTTCACGGGGAGAAGCGTGATACGCCGTTGAGAATTATCAGCTGCCTGAAAGCGCGAAAGAGTTTGCAGAAAGGATGTGCTGCCTTCCTGGCACACATTGTAGACAAGAAAGCTGCAGAACCGAAGATCGAAGACATCCCTGTCGTGAGGGAATATCCAGAAGTCTTCCCAGAGGACTTACCTGGACTGCCACCTCAGATACAAGTAGAGTTCCGCATTGACTTAGTTCCAGGCGCCGCGCCTATGGCTAAGGCACCTTATAGACTTGCTCCGTCTGAGATGCAGGAACTGTCGACACAGCTTCAAGAGTTGTTAGATAAGGGATTTATCCGACCAAGCTTCTCGCCTTGGGGAGCTCCAGTCCTGTTTGTCAAGAAGAAGGACGGTAGTTTTCGAATGTGCATAGACTACCGGGAGCTGAACAAGCTGACGATCAAGAATAGATACCCTCTGCCAAGGATTGATGATCTGTTTGACCAACTGCAAGGCTCAAGCTTTTACTCAAAGATCGATCTTCGATCTGGATACCATCAGTTAAGGATACAAGAGGAAAGTATCCCGAAGACAGCCTTCAGAACTCGTTATGGACACTACGAGTTCCTTGTTATGCCGTTTGGTTTGACAAACGCACCTGCAGTCTTTATGGACTTGATGAATAGAGTTTGCAAGCCGTACTTGGATAAGTTCATGATAGTGTTTATCGACGACATCTTGATTTATTCAAGGACAAAGACTGAGCACGAACAGCATTTAAGAGCTATTTTGGAGCTGCTGAAGAAAGAACAGCTGTATGCCAAGTTCTCTAAGTGCGAGTTTTGGCTACGTGAAGTCTAATTCCTTGGGCACGTGGTAAATGGAGATGGAATCCACGTGGATCCCACCAAGATCGAAGCGATCAAGAATTGGGAAACGCCGAAGACGCCAACCGAGATTCGACAATTCTTTGGTTTGGCTGGCTATTATCGGAGATTCATTGAGGATTTTTCGAAGATTGCTCAACCATTGACGCTCCTCACGCAGAAAGATAAGAAGTTTGATTGGGGAATCAAACAGGAAGAAGCGTTCCAGATATTGAAGGATAAGCTCAGCAATGCGCCAATCTTAGCACTACCAGAAGGTACAGATGATTTCATGGCATACTGTGACGCCTCACGTCAAGGATTGGGTTGTGTGTTGATGCAACGCCAAAAGGTTATTGCTTACGCATCACGTCAATTGAAAGTGCACGAAAAGAACTATACCACACATGATTTGGAGCTAGGCGCAGTGGTATTTGCATTAAAGATCTGGAGACACTACCTTTATGGTACAAAGTGTACAATCTTCACAGATCACAAGAGCCTACAACACATATTCAATCAGAAGGAGCTGAATATGAGGCAGAGACGATGGGTTGAGTTGCTGAACGATTACGACTGCGAGATAAAGTATCATCCAGGGAAGGCGAATGTGGTCGCCGATGCCCTAAGTCGAAAGGAGAGGATCAAGCCCATAAGGGTTAGGGCTTTAGAAATGATTATCCAAACCGATCTTTCCTTGCGCATTCGTGCCGCGCAGAAAGAAGCTCTCAAGGAAGGAAACCTTGAAGAAGAATATCTCCGTGGGATGGAGAAGCTTTTGGTGCCAAACGAGGAAGGAACGTTATGGTTTGAGAAAAGGATTTGGGTTCCTTGGTTTGGAGGTTTAAGGAAGGTTATTTTCGATGAAGCTCACAAGTCGCGGTACTCTATCCACCCTGGAGCGGATAAGATGTATCAAGATCTCAAAGATTATTATTGGTGGCCTAGGATGAAAGGCGATGTTGCTGTTTATGTGAGCAAGTGTCTAACGTGTGCTAAGGTGAAAGCGGAATACCAGAAGCCTTCAGGACTTCTGCAACAACCTGAGATTCCCAAGTGGAAATGGGAACAAATCTCAATGGATTTTATTACAAAGTTGCCAAGAACGCCGAGAGGCCATGACACTATTTGGGTAATAGTGGATCGATTAACGAAGTCAGCACACTTCTTATCTATCAGATAGAAGGATAATACGAGCAAGTTGGCCGAAATTTACATGAGAGAGATCGTTACGCGCCATGGAGTACCTCTCTCAATCATCTCTGATAGAGACGGAAGGTTTGTGTCAAGGATATGGCAATCCTTCCAAGAAACTTTTGGCTCGCAATTAAATCTGAGCACTGCGTTTCATCCGCAAACTGACGGTCAAAGCGAGCGAACGATACAGACTTTGGAAGACATGCTGAGAGCGTGTGTTATGGATTTGGGCGGTAGCCGGGACAAGCATTTGCCTTTGGTCGAATTTTCATACAACAACAGCTACCACACCAGTATTGGCGTCGCGCCATTTGAAGCCCTTTACGGACGCAAGTGCCGATCACCCCTATGCTGGGCTGACGCAGGTGATAGGCAGCTTGCTGGTCCCGAAATCGTCCAAGAGACGACAGACAAGATTGCGCAGATTCTAAAACGCATCGAAGCAGCTCGCCACAGACAGAAAGCCTATGCAGATCCAAACCGAAAACACTTGGAATTCCAAGTGGGAGAAATGGTTTTATTGAAAGTTTCACCCTGGAAGGGTGTGGCACGCTTCGGAAAGCGTGGGAAGTTAAATCCGCGCTACATTGGTCCTTTCAGAATTTTGGAAAGAATAGGACTAGTAGCATACAAGCTGGACTTGCCTGCCGAACTCCATTCAGTTCACGATACATTTCATGTATCCAACCTGAAGAAAAGTCCAACTCAAGATACCATTGCCATTCCCATCGACGAGATTCATGTTGACGACACGCTCCATTTCGTTGAAGAACCGGTTGAGGTTACGGATTGGAAAGTAAACAAGACACGCCGGAGCAGTGTCAAGCTCGTCAAAGTTCGTTGGAATGCCAGACATGGTCCTGAATACACCTGGGAGCGTGAGGACTGGATGAAAGAGAAATACCCCCACTTATTTCCTAAGAACCCTGCATCTACAAGCAGAACTTAAAATTTCGGGACGAAATTTTTATAACGGGGGGAGAATGTGACAACCCTCACTAAACCAGGTATCCATACGACTTAATTAATAATTAATTACTGCTTAATTACTGTGCTTGTTTGAAATTACTGATGAACTGCTACTTGGTTTCTGATACATGCATATACCTGCGTCATACTTTACTTACCGTCACTACGTTATTTACATGCTGAACCTTAGTGACAAACATGATGCACAAAAAGCACAGTAGCACTATAAACGGATAACCTATTGAACATGCTGATAAGCCAGCATCAGGCAGACACTGCCTCTAAGGCCTGTATGAGCCAGAAATATTTTACTACACTAGTGGTGAGTGTAGGGATACAAGGGTTGTAGAACTGCGTCTCTAGGAATAAGTTACAATGACTGGATGTGCCTAAAACATGCTCTAAGCACAAAATTCAGCACTTCACATAATAATTCAGCTTTTAGCTAACTAATAAAGTGCCAAAACATAAGAAAAATATTCCTGACACTTTGGAGGAATAAGTTGTGTCACTAAAAATAATTATAACGACACTTTAAAGCTTTGTTTAACGCTTTAACGGATTACTATCCAACCGAACAACCGGACTATACCCGGAACATGAAAATATTGTTAATAACATTATCTTTCTTTTTCTGAGCCAGTTAGGGTCCCTGAATACCCTAACACCCGCTGTAAAGCACAACACACTACTAACCGGGTTAATCCCTAAACTTAACTAGATTAACCTAACTAATATCCTAACTACTAGTTGGAATCAGACCAAGACCCCCCCCCCCCCTCAACCAAACCGTCCCCAAGAGGGGACACCCTTGTCCTTTTGTTGATTATAAAAATCTAGTGTGCTTAATATCTAGATAGCACTAAATCCTTTGGTTAATACTCATGCTAATTATCTATAATATCATCATATGGCACAACATAACATTCACAACACTTGAACACTCCCTCTCTCTCTCTCTCTCTCAAAGGCTTCGGCCAAACACCCCCTTGAGCATCCATCATATTTTCGGTTTTGATCATCACATTCCAAGTTCATACAAGCGTTAAGGATCACATATAAGGAGCTTGGTGCATTCGGAAGGCGAAGGACCTCATTCTATTGCTTTTATCCTCTCATTTTGCGCTTAGATTCTTCCCTAGCCTCGAGCTAGTAGTAAGTTGCTTGAATCACCTTCTCGAACTATTTTGAAGTGGTTAATATGATTTGTAACGGTTAAAACTCGTAAACATGCAAGATGAAGCATAAAAGTCTACTAAAAATACTAGTAATGGTGGATAAAAGCTCATATGTTGTGTAAAACTTGTAGTAATTGATTTGTGTGATTATTTGGACCCGATCTATGTTGTGGTAGCTCGGATCGTCATTTAACCCAGGTTGGTCATGATCATGGATCATGACATAAGGTTGTTTTGGAAGTAACAAGGGTTAAAGGATGAAACTCTACCACACACGAATCATGAACTTGTGTAAAAGCGATTTTACTTGTGAAATAGTGTTTAAAACTAGTAGATCTACGTATCTACAAGCGGTATTTTCAAAGGACCACGTGTCAAGAGAAAACATACTTTTAAAGACGGATCTTACATAACCAAAGGTGCTTTTGAAAACATACAAGTGCGTAGACACTTGTGTAACACAAAGTTTTGACGAAAGAACTATTCTTGTAAATGTTGACAAGAAGTTGTGGAAATTTATTTTCTTTAAAAATGAGACTTTTACGAAACTGGGTTGATTTATACAAAAGATCCACTAAAAATAATGGAAAGATACTACATATTTTGGAAAAACCGCAAGTTCATGTATTTTTGCGATTTACATCTATTTTGACTAGTTTGATGGTTTGAATAATGCTTATTGTTGATTGAGAAAATTTTTGGTTGATTTGTAAAAGAAAATGATACGCTTGAAAGCGTGGCCACCTCCAGTTATAAAGGAAACTCTGGCGAAATTTTTTCAAAAACCTAACACTTAGAAATATTTTCACTATAAGTGTTAGAAATACTTTTCGACTTGTTTTCAAATTATAGATTTCGCCACGACTTTATTTACAAAACATCGGAGGTGGGATTTCACAAAATAAAACTTGGTAAATATATATTTAGTATATATTTTTCATAAAGTCACTTGATATGTGTTTATGATTATTTTGTGAAAATACTAGTATTATTTTTAGGGTAAAAATAATACTATCGAATGATAATGGATCCAAAATAATACGAACGTCTCTACGATAAATATATAAGTTACACCGGTAATTATTATTACCACTCGATCATTAAAACGTAACTTACGCATTCTAAGAAAATATGACTTAACGCGTATTTTTCTTAAAGTATTATTTTGGGAAAATTATGTAATAGAAAATATAATATTTTTGAGAAGAATATTTATATTTTGGGAGTTAGAAATAAAATATATTTTAAGTGAGACTTAATAATATATTCCGAACACACATGTATTAAATCCCCCATCCTTGGGAAGGAAAATGACTACCAAGTATATACATAATGTAAACACGAAATAGTTGCCTAACTATTTCCCGAAAACTTAAACCACAAAGCTAAGGCACGGCCGTCCGTCTAATAGAGTTAGTACGTGTAGGTCGTCACACAGCTGCTTGATTTGGAGGCATACTTGGTAGAGACGCACCACTGTGAGTTCATGTCCCCCTTTTCTCTTAACTGTTTTCAGTTTTCTAAACTGCGGGGGTGAAATACATGTTACTATGATTACGAGTACTTTATACATGGTATGGTTAGCGTAAGGAGGGTTACTACTTAGATCATGTGAGTGGGTAGGCGGGAACTGGAGACCATTAATCCTCATTGTAGGACCGAGGGACGTAAGCGGTAGATCTATCTGGGTGTAGCGAGCCCAACCCCAGGCCCAAACAGAACGGACCTCGGGGTGACTTTGTACCCATCGCGAAATCTGCTAGGTTTGAGTCTTCCTACTTGCACTTCACACATATAAATGGCCTTGCAAACCATTGGTGATCTCTTTTTCCTTATTTGCTACATACCAGGATTTTTATACATACAAAGGTTTATTTACTCACTTACACATGAACTCGCTCAACATTATTGTTGATTTTTCAACTTACATGTATTTCAGGGAATTAAAGGATCTGGCGCGGTATGACACGTTTTCCCGCTGCACTAGTTACGAGGTCATCCGGGTTTGGGGAATGTGACTCTTTCCTGGACAAGTCACCATCCTTAAACTGTGTTTATGTCATGTTGATGTTTGTGTTTGTTGAACAATGTCATTAGGATGTGTTTCCGTTGAGACAATGTTGTTGTATTTGGTTTTTAAAACTTAATTAAATGGATGATCTTGCATGGTTTTATTTCATATAGCTTTGTTATGGTTAAGCTATGGTATTAAGAAGTCACACCAAATTAACCACGCTTCCGCAAAGCCAGGGTGTGACAGAATGCACCTTGGAAACACCTTTGGATCTTCACACTAACTTGAATTTAGCTTGAAATAGGACTTGATCTTCAAGAACAAAGTTTGAAGATATGAAGATGGAGAGAGAGAGAGGGGGTGGACGGTTTGGGGAGAGAGGAGAGAGAAGGATTTTGTGATCTTGGTAAGATTGTTGTTGTGATATACTTAGATCTTGAAAGATATAAAAAAGGATTTGGAAGATTTACTAGAGATTTTTTGTATCTACACTTGTCATATAAATTTGAGAAGTTGCAAGATGGTGTTTATGAGGCCGCCACCTCCCCTTCCACTCTCACTCATGCATTTTTTTTATAAATATGTTATATGTAGGCTAAAACGGGTGTTTAACTGGATACCGGGTATTTTATCTAGCGTTTAAATCCCGGTTTATGGCGTTCTAAATTATTTTTATTATTCTATAAAAATAAACTCGCCAAAATATTACTGAAATAAATTTCAGTTGCCAAGACTGGCTGCGTTGTCTGCGTTTTGCAGTAGAAGCACTGTGTCACGTAGTAACACGCGGTGCGTGCTTAAACTTGAAAAATAACGTTTTTAAGCGTTTTAATTTATTTTTCAACATGGACCTGATTAAAAATAAAATTTTAATCATAACAGAATATTTTCGGGATTTAAATATTATCCGGGCGGTCACCAACGTTCGTTTCGCAGTTTTGTCGTAATTAGTTCTTCAGTTCAAATAAACATGTTTTTGCCATACCGAATCCTTCGAAACTTATTTATAAGTTATGTAAAGGATATTTAGGGTATGTTTGGCTTACGTCACAGTTCCGGAGTGTACGTCGCGTTAGACTGATTGCGTTTATGCACCAGTTTGCGTATAACCTTCCAGAAAATGATTTAAAGCTTGAAGTCGGAATCGAATCAAATTGTAAAATCATCACACACAATAACACGTATAATAACACCAAAGCACATTGTTTTATTGATAACCAACATTGTTTTACATTATACGATGATTACAGAACACAGTTGTCACAGTCTCCCCTACTTTAGGAATTTTCGTCCCGAAATTTTATTTAGAGGAAACTTGTGAAAACAGATGCGGGTATTTCGTCTTCATCTGGTCCTCACATTCCCAAGTAAACTCGGGGAAACGTTTGGATTCCCAACGAACTTTGACCAATCGAATCCGTTTGTTCTTCAACTGTTTGAATGTACTGTCCACTATTTCCACAGGTTTCTCGACAAAGTGCATTGTTTCATCGATTTGAATCTTGTCGAGAGGAATGTGAAGATCAGCATCAGCCAAACACTTTCGCCAATTGGACACGTGAAAAGTCAGATGAATATTTCCAAGCATTGGAGGTAGCTCTAATCGATAGGCAACCTTTCCAATTCTTTCAACAATCTTAGATGGTCCAACATATCGTGGTGCAAGTTTTCCTTTCTTTCCAAATCTCACCACTCCCTTCCAAGGTGACACCTTGAGTAGGACACGGTCTCCGATTTGAAATTCTAAGGGCTTGCGTCGCAAATCCGCATAACTCTTTTGACGGCTTCTAGCTGTCACAAGATTATCGCGAATTTTCTTGATTTTGTCAGTTGTTTCCAGAATGATCTCAGGTCCAGTAAGCTGAGCTTCATCGATCTCATTCCAACATACAGGTGAACGACATTTTTGACCGTAGAGAGCTTCGAATGGTGCCATATTAATACTAGCATGATAACTGTTGTTGTAAGAGAACTCGATCAGTGGAAGGTGAGAATCCCATTTACCACCAAAGTCTATCACGCATGCCCTAAGCATATCCTTCAAAGTTTGAATCGTTCTCTCAGATTGACCATCTGTATGGGGATGATAAGCAGTGCTTAGATTCAGTTGGGTTCCCAAAGCAGATTGCATGGTCTTCCAAAAATGAGAAGAAAACCGAGTATCACGATCGGAAATGATATCCAAAGGAATGCCATGCCGTGATACAATCTCATCAACATAAATCTTTGCAAGTTTATCAGCTGATAGATCCTCGCGAATCGGTATAAAATGAGCTGATTTTGTTAATCGATCGATAACAACCCAAATAGCATCGTGACCTTTAGATGTACGCGGTAACTTAGTGATGAGATCCATTGCAATGTTCTCCCACTTCCAAACCGGTATCTCTGGTTTTACAAGCAAACCAGAAGGTCGTTGATGTTTAGCCTTGACTTTGAGACAAGTTAGGCATTTCAATACATACAAGGCAACATCCTTCTTCATACCAGGCCACCAGAACTGAGTACGAAGATCCTTGTACATTTTATCAGCACCAGGATGGATAGAATATCGAGACTTGTGAGATTCGTCCATTACCAAGGTGCGAAGATCATCTTGTTTCGGAATCCACAAACGATCCTTGAAATATAGCAACCCATCGTCCTTCGTTTCAAGTTTAAGTTCGAGTTGAAGCGGTAGCTCATATTTCAATAAGCCTTTGATCACACAAGATCGTTGAGCTTGAAGGACACAAGATTGAATATCAGATAGGGTTCGAACAGAATGAAGCTTGACTCGCTCCTTTTGACTAAGCGCGTCGGCTACGACATTTTCCTTACCAGGATGGTAGCGGATCTCGCAATCATAATCGTTTAAGAGTTCAACCCAACGTCGTTGCCTCATGTTCAGCTCCTTCTGATTGAGAATATGCTGGAGACTTTTGTGGTCTGTGAAAACTACACACTTCATTCCATAGAGGTAGTGTCTCCAGATTTTAAGTGTGAAAACCACAGCTCCTAATTCAAGATCATGAGTCGTATAGTTCTTCTCGTGAATTTTCAGCTGTCTAGACGCATAAGCTATGACCTTACCTCGTTGCATAAGAATGCAACCAGGTCCTAGATTCAACGCGTCACAATAGACAACAAAATCATCGTTTCCCTCAGGTAGAGTTAAAACAGGAGCATCACAGAGCTTCCGTTTCAGCGTTTGGAATGCTTCTTCTTGCTTAGGTTCCCACTCAAAAGGCTTATTTTTCTGAGTCAAAGCAGTGAGTGGAACCGCGATCTTTGAGAAATTAGAAATGAATCGACGATAATAACCAGCAAAACCAAGAAATGATCGAATCTCTGTAGGTGTTGTCGGTGTATTCCAATCCTTAATAGCAGCTATTTTGCAAGGATCCACATGGATACCCTGCTCATTGACAATATGACCCAAGAACTGAACTTCTTTAAGCCAGAATTCACACTTGGAGAATTTAGCAAAAAGTTGTTCCTTCTTTATGAGTTCTAATGTCAATCGAAGGTGTTGCTCGTGCTCTGCTTGAGACTTTGACTAAATGAGAATATCGTCGATGAACACAATGATGAACTTATCTAAATAAGGTTTACAAACCCTGTTCATTAAGTCCATGAAGATAGCTGGGGTATTAGTCAAACCAAAAGGCATGACAGTGAACTCGTAATGCCCATATCTTATACGGAAAGCAGTTTTGGGAATATCTTCTTCGAGAACACAAAGTTGATGATACCCAGAATGCAGATCGATCTTGGAAAAACATGAAGCACCTTGCAGCTGGTCGAAGGGATCATCAATTCTAGGTAGGGGATATCGATTCTTGATGGTAATCTTATTAAGCTCACGATAATCGATACACATTCGAAAAGATCTGTTGGTGCATACGTCTATCGACTTAGTCTTGTATCGAGTCTAGTATTAGAATTGTTAGATCAGGGCGCATAGTACGAGAAAATAGGAGGTTTTGGGTGGTGTTTGAGCTAATTCCGCTTGAAAGTGTCAAGTGCACTTTCAAACGAAATTAACATTGTTAATTCCGTTTGAAAGTGTCACTGTCACATTCAAACGAAATCACATTTCTATAAATACCCACTCAAGCGAGATCATTTGTAACTTTGAGAATTCCGGCGCCGAAGTGCTGCCGACGCGTTGTTTGATTTGTATTGCTGTTAAATCAATAAAACAAGACGTTTAAGAGTGAAACAAGCTGTTTTACAAGTCTGTTTCTTTGTTTCCGCCTCTGAAACAGACAAGAACTCTTCTGATTGACTCGTTTGGGTCACAGACCGATCCTACAAGTGGTATCAGAGCTCAGGAAGAAGAGTTCTTACAAAAACAGCCATATTTTCTGACTTCTACACCTTCTTTTTGAAATTGAACTAGTTTTCACGGTCAAAATGTATTGAATTTAACATATTAAGTGCGAAACTGTGTTTTAATGAATCCTTGAGAATATTGGACCTTAATTCAGCTTAAAAATGGTAAAATTCTTAATTCCGTTTGAAAATCAGATCGCATATGATGACGTCAGCAGCATTTCAAATGAGATTAGGACCTGATTCCGCTTGAGTTTGCTATTCCGCTTGAAAAGTAGACCTAATTCCGTTTGAAAGTACCTAATTCCGTTTCTGGGTGTAATTCCGTTTGAGTAGTTTCAAGCGAAATTAGTTGATTTCGTTTCAAGGCGTGATTCCGTTTGAAAGTGTGTTGGTTCAAATGAAATCAGTAATTCCGCTTCAAGGTTATTTCGTTTGAGGGTGTTATTTCGTTTCAAAGGGTGATTCCGCTTCAACAGTGATTCCGTTTGAGTAGTGATTCCGTTTGAAGTTTGATTCCGTTTGAGACTTGAATTTTTGTGAAAAAAATTTGTCGAAACATGGACGAGGAATTCTACAATGCGTTTGCTACACCGATTGCCCCTGTTACTGCTGTTGAAACATTATACAGTGAGAATGAAACATGAACATACAAAAAACCACCTAAGCTAATGTTCATTGAAGATTTTAAAGGTTGGCAAAATCGATTTGAGAACTGGGTGCAAGTATATAAGTTTGACGCATGGTGTGCTTTACACAAAGATTATGAGAAACCGAAAAACGAGCATGGGCTGGAAAAAGCTTTTTGTGATTTTTCAGAGAGTGATAAATTGAAGTATACAAGTGAGAAAATGATGATTAGTCTTCTACAACAAGCGGTAAAGGAAGATATCTTTGTTCTTCTTCAACATGAGAATACTGCTAGATCGATTTGGAATGCACTGATTCAAAAGTTCAAAGGAAGCGCATATATGATCAAAAACAGAAAGGCATTACTGAAAAAATCATTTGATATGTTTGTAGCTTTCGAAGGTGAATCAACAAAAACAACCATTGACAGATATTGTCATCTTGTCTTGGAAATGGGAAGATTGGATATAAAGAAAGATGATGAAGAGTGGGTTGATAAACTAGCTGATGCGCTACCACATCATAAGTGGGGAACTTATGATGATTGTGAAACACATGAGGAAGTCTGAGAATATGAATTTGGCACAGTTTATTCAACAGATTGAAGAGCACGAGTTGGATATTCAGAAAACGACAATCATGAAGAATCCAAATGCTCAACAAGATGTCAGTTTATATTACAGAGGGAACAAGTTTGAAGCTACCTGCAGCCCTAGCCCAAAGATCCAAACTGGTTTTAGTGCTGATACTTCATCTGGAATAAAGGGTAGTAATTTGACACATAGTGGTGGATCTTCATCTTCATATTCAAGCTTTGATCCGAATCAAATAACATCAAGTCCTCAATGACAGAATTCAACAAATCTTCAATGCAACGTCACTTTGAACATTCAAAATGGTCAAAATCTGTCTCCAGAAGTAGCCAAGCAACACATGGCATCACTCGTTGCTATGTTGGAATCTTATGAAAGTTTGATTGCTGGCAAGATTAGAAATCCAATGCTTACAAAAGAAGATTATGACCAAATTGATGCAGAGGAACTTGAGTTGATGGATGTGAAATGGTGTTTGGCTAGTGCTTGTAGGAGGGCAGAAAAGTTTCAACAAATTACTGGTAGAGATGAGTTTCGAGGAATGGCTACTTCTCCATTAGGTTTTGACAAATCAAAGGTTACCTGTTTTTGTTGCAAAGGAAAGGGACATTTTAAACGAGAATGTAAAAACAAAGAAGCAACTGGAAGACAAGATGGAAATAATGATTATTATCAAAAGTCAATTTTTCATCAGATTGATCAACAACCACAAATTGTTAAACAACCACAAACTGCTCATGCACGTCCCATTGAAGAGAAAAGAGCTTTGTTTGGTATAATTGATCAAGATGATGAATTTGTTGTAGAGGGATTTAGTTGGGATAAATACATTCCACCAGGTTCAGGTCTAGTTGCTAGAATTCTGGGTGAAGATGAGGCTAGTCAGAAAAGAATCCCGATTTTTCCAGAACTAGGAAGTGATATTGATACCGACGATGAGGAAGAATATCTTAACAAAGCTAGAAAAGGCATAGATCCTGACAGTTTTAATTTGTTTTTTTGCAGATAAAGTTGAGTTACTGAATCAGAAGAAGATTGCCAAATTGAGGAGAGAGCTGGAAGCAGCAAGAATCCTTGCTGATGAAAAAACAAAGACAGAAGCTGGAGAAGCTAATGTTGATCAAGTAACTGAGAAAGTAGTAGAAAAAATCATTGAAGTGGAGAAAGTGGTAGAAACAATAGTTGAAGTTGAGAAACTTGTCAAAGTTGAGAAAATCATCGAGATAGAAAAAATTGTTGAAGTTGAGAAACTTGTTGAAATTGAAAAGACTGTTGAGATTGAAAAGATAGTTGAAGTCATTAAACCTTGTCAGAAATGTGTGGAGTCGTGCACACATTGTGAGGAGAAAGACAAGAAGATTAGTGAGTTGGAAGAGCTGAAAGAAAATTTGTTGTCTGATTTGAAGTATGTGAAAGAGTCATATGATGTTTTGAATAGAACAGTTGATGGTCTGAAAAAGACAAACTCAGAAATTGATGTTGCTATGTCAAAGATGAGCTCAACATTAATGATGAAACAGAAGATCATCAATGAGTATATTGAAGATTGTGCTAAGCTGAAGCAAGATTTAGAGCTTAAAAATGTCACACCCCCAAAATCCACACGCGGAGTATCACCGCTTGGAGGCGTGACTGACCAAGATCAAACCACTAATCATATTGAACAAGCAAGTAATTAATAGTAAAAGTCCAACCAACACAATTAGCGTCCAAAACAACCATAGTTTAACTTATGAGCGGAAGCATAATGTTTAAAGCCAAAACGTAAGTTTAAATATCCAAAGGTTTAACATGGCACACAACTGTCCATGTCCCACAACGACTCTTCCTTGTGCAAGCTCCAGCTAAGTACCTATTGACCTGCAAAGCATGTAGTAACGAGTCAACAATAATGTTGAGCGAGTTCACAGTTGGGTGTTGGTTTTAGTTGTTCCAAAAATAGTTCCTTTAACTGGCATCCCTGCCGTGGGGGTTACCCCATATTTGAAAACGTGATTTGTTTAACCCATTAACTCTGGCAATCCAGCCGTGGGGGCTACCCCATGATAGTTATCTGGCATTTCGGCCGTGGGGGCTACCCCATGTATACACTAGACTCGTTACCATATCGACTGCTGACTAAAGTCATGTTTAAGTGCCCTGAACTGTCAATGTCTATCAGCATTGACGTGCCCAGAGTCTTGTGCGACTGGACTCCTTGTGCGACCCGGAGTCTTGTGCGAGTGGACCTCTTGTGCGACCAAGAGGTCTTGTGCGATCAGTTTAGACATCCGAATATCTTGCCATTCGGTTACAACCATTTAACAGTTTCCAATTTTACAATAATCAATCAACAGTTTCTTATTATCCAAACAACCTACAATCGATCAAACTAAGCAATCTAGCATCTAATTCATATGAACCCTAAATGTAATCAAAACATATACATCAATCATAATCATATCATTTAGTCCGATTACTTGAACACACAACCGGTTACCTATGTTTAATCCTAAATCATTATGAAAGCAACAACTCATGATAGCCGATCAACATCATTATACCTATCCGATTGGTTAGGACATCATCATATGATTAACAATCCGAAACATATAACATAACAGCCGATTTATCAAGCATCATCAAATACAATCCGATTAATATGACAAATCCGATTAGTGTGAATCATTATCCAATACATGCATGTGAGCCGATTTTAAGAATAGTTTATATCATGCTCAATCATCTATCCTAACATAAATCAAAGTAACACACTAACCGAATAGAAGATAACAGAAAGGTGATCCGAATCAAGAAGATCTTCCAGAGAAGTTGGATGTGGCTGCCGTCGAGTTCTAGAGAGAAAGATGGGAGCACTAGGGTTTTGTTATGTTGTGTGATTGCAAAATAATGAAGAGTGTTAACCTATCATGCGGCTATGTGTATGAGAAGTAGGCCAAACCCATCATTGGCTTCCTATGTGTTCCGAGTTCAAGGAGAAGTGGGCCGAGAGTTGCATGAGTCGAAGCCTATTGGCTTGTGCGATCGGTTTATTAATATATACATACATTACACATACCCACATAATCATAACATTCAATAAGTCAATCAAGTTCATATAATCACATTACGTTTAAATACGTTACATTAAAGTACAAAGATAAGTTCAGAAATACGAGTTGTCACATTATCCCCAAGTTGAAAGAAATTTCGTCCCGAAATTTAGCATGTACTCACTGAGGAAGCTAGTTAAGTTGCATGGTTTTCCTGGGGTGTCACATCCTCCCCCCCGTTGATATGGAATTTCGTCCCGAAATTTCATAGCTTTAGCTTCAGTAGTAGTTGTACTGTTTGCGAACAGTTGGGGGTACTTTTGTTTCATCTGATCTTCGCGTTCCCAGGTGAACTCTGGGCCGCGACGTGAGTTCCAACGAACTCGAACTAGAGGTATTCTAGTATGCTTGAGGACCTTAAGATCCCGGACCATGATTTCGACTGGTTCCTCGACGAATCGCAACTGCTCGTCGATAGTGAGCTCCTTCAAAGGAACTATGTGGGTCTCATCTGACAGACACTTCTTCAGATTCGACACGTGGAAAACATTGTGAACTGCACTGAGTTCTGCTGGTAAGTTCAGTTTGTAGGCCACCTTGCCTATTTTCTCAATGACTTCGAAAGGTCCAACGTATCGTGGGTTAAGTTTGCCCCGTTTACCAAAACGAACCACACCCTTCGAGGGTGAAACTTTGAGTAGTACACGCTCCCCAACTTGGAGCTCTAGTGGTTTTCTACCCTTATCGGCGTAGACTTTCTGACGGTCACGAGCCACCGCCATTCGTTGTCGTATCTGAGCAATTCGCTCTGTAGTGTCTACCACAAGTTCTGGACCAGTAATCTGACTATCCCCCACCTCTGCCCAACAAAGAGGTGACCGGCATTTACGCCCGTACAATGCCTCAAACGGAGCAGCTTTAATGCTGGTGTGGTAGCTATTGTTGTACGAAAATTCCACAAGTGGCAGATGCTTTTCCCAGCCATTGCCAAAGTCAATTACACATGCCCTAAGCATGTCTTTGAGGGTCTGGATGGTGCGTTCAGATTGCCCATCCGTTTGCGGGTGATAAGCTGTGCTCATATCTAATCGTGAGCCAAAGGACTTGTGCATTGCTTACCACAGTTCTGATGTAAAACGTGCACCTCGATCCGAGATAATAGAGGTGGGCACCCCGTGCCTCGAGACAACTTCCTTAAGATATATGTCTGCTAGTGTGGAAAACTTATCCGTTTCCTTGATAGCCAAGAAGTGAGCAGACTTTGTGAGTCGATCCACGATCACCCAAATAGTATCGTTACCACGTTGAGATCTAGGCAGGCCAGTAACAAAATCCATGGAAATTTGCTCCCATTTCCATTGTGGTATCTCTGGTTGTTGAAGTGGGCCTGAAGGTTTCTGATATTCCGCCTTGACTCTCGCACAAGTCAAGCACTTGCTAACGTACGTTGCTATGTGGGCCTTCATGCTATGCCACCAATATGTAGTTTTGATATCGTGGTACATCTTATCCGAACCAGGATGTACTGAGTAGCGAGACTTGTGTGCCTCATCCATCACAAGCTCTCGTAGGTTGCCATAAAGTGGGACCCAGATACGTCCTGTAACGTAGTAAGCACCGTCTTCCTTCTGTTCTAAGCGTTGCCTTTAGCCGCGTAGGGCTTCAGCCCTGACGTTTTCTGGTTTCAATGCTTCTACCTGAGCATCTCGTATTTGAGAAGGAAGACTAGACTGTATAGTAAGTTGTAAAGCTCGTACGCGCTTGGGCGCAGTGTCCTTTCGACTGAGGGTGTCAGCCACAACATTGGCTTTGCCTGGGTGATACCTGATCGAGCATTCGTAGTCATTCAGTAGTTCGACCCATCGTCGCTGTCGCATATTGAGTTCCTTCTGTTTGAAAATATGCTCGAGGCTCCTGTGATCAGTGTAGATAGCACATTTGGTACCATACAGGTAGTGTCTCCATATCTTAAGTGCAAAAACAACTGCTCCCAGCTCTAGATCGTGCGTAGTGTAGTTCTTTTCATGAACTTTGAGTTGGCGTGAGGCGTAGGCTATGACCTTGTCACGTTGCATCAACACACCTCCAACACCCTGAATGGATGCGTCGCAATAGACCACAAAATCGTCAGTGCCCTCTTGCAATGAAAGAATAGGTGCGCTGCCAAGTCTATCCTTTAGGTGCTGAAATGCTAATTCCTGTGCATTTCCCCATCGATAAACAACGCCTTTCTGCGTTAGTGAGGTGAGAGGCTGTGCAATCTTGGAAAAATCCTTAATGAACCTTCTATAGTATCCTGCCAAACCCAAGAATTGGCGAATTTCCATTGGTGTACGGGGTGCAGGCCAGTTCTTGATCGAATCTACCTTGGATGGATCAACATGTATCCCATCCTTGTTTACCACGTGGCCTTGGAAATGGACTTCACGAAGCCAGAAGTCGCATTTCGAGAACTTAGCATACAGCTGTTCTGTTCGAAGGAGTTCCAAAATAAGTCATAGATGCTGCTCGTGTACCTCCTGACTCTTAGAATAGATCAGGTTGTCGTCGATGAAAACTATGACGAACTTATCTAGGTAAGGCTTGCACACTCGATTCATCAAGTCCATGAAAACCGCAGGTGCGTTTGTCAGCCCAAAAGGCATGATCAAAAACTCGTAGTGTCCATAACGAGTTCTAAAGGATGTTTTGGAGACGTCCTCTTCTCAGACTCTCAGCTGGTGATATCCTGATCTCAAATCAATCTTTGAATAGTAGCTCGACCCTTGCAGCTGGTCGAACAAGTCGTCAATACGTGGAAGAGAATAGCGATTCCTCACGGTCACCTTGTTGAGTTCTCGATAGTCGATGCACATGCGGAAGGTACCATCCTTCTTCTTCACAAACAAGACTGGAGCTCCCTAGGGCAAAGAGCTAGGACGAATAAAACCCTTATCCAAGAGTTCTTGTAGTTGCATAGAGAGTTCTTCCAACTCTGATGGAGCTAAGCGATAAGATTCACGAGCTATAGGTGCTGCTCCAGGAGCTAGCTCGATTTGAAACTTGACCTGACGATGAGGCGGAAGGCCAGGTAATTCCTCAGGGAATACCTCAGGAAAAAAAATCACGTACGATCAGAAAATATTCTATCTTCTTCTCTTTCTTCGAGGTGTCAGTAACGAGAGCCAAAGTAGCAGTGTAGCCCTTTCGCAAACACTTCTGGGCCTTAAGGAAAGAGATGATGCTCTCAACAGCACCCCTCTTGTCGCCACGAATCATGAGAGGTTCATCACCTAAACGAGGAATGCGGACAGTCTTCTCATTGCAAAGAATATCTACTCGATGTTGAGGTAGCCAATCCATACCAATAACGATGTCGAAACCATCACAACGTTGGGGTCATTCCTAGCATCACCCTGACCAATCACGAACACTCGACCCCTGGCACCATTGCCGTCGTTATTACCCCCGTTGTTACCTCCATTATTGTTCCCGTTTCCTTGGTTGTGGTTTTGATTCTGGTTCTGGTTCAACTGTGGACAGTGTCTCTTGAAGTGACCTTCAGCACCACACTAATAGCATCCCTTGTTACCCTGCTGTTGCTGCTGATTCTGTGGAGCTTGTGGCTGCTGTTGTCGGTTCTTGTTTGCAGGACGTGAGGTTCTACAATATTTGGCTTCATGACCAAGCTTGTTGCATCTCTGACAACGATCTTTGTTGCACGGCCCGCTGTGGTGCAAATTACATCGATTCCACCCTGCCCTTGACTACCAGAAGATTACTGACCAGGACTCTGGTAGTCATCGATCTTTCGCTGTTGTGCCTGGGACTGAATCGTAGTCGAACCCGTACCAGAGGTTCCATCCCACTTCCGTTTGTTGTCACTGGGAGTAGCAGAAGTAGTAGTAGTATCACCAATACGCTTAGGCAGCTTGTTCTATTCCACTGCCTGGTCTATGTGACGATGAGCAAAACGAGTAACATCCTAGATGGTTGCAAGGTTAGCAGCAGTCACATGGCTTTGAATCTCTGGTACTAAGCCTTTGAGGTACAGCTCAATGCGCTTGATGGGAGGATCCACTAGTTGGACACCACACTGCCAGTTCGTTGGATCGTTTCGTGTACGCTTCTATCTCTGACCCTGTCATCTTCAGGTTGAAGAACTCTACCTCCAGTTTGTGAATATCATCACGATTGCAGTATTCTTCCTTAATCATTTCCTTAAAATTGTTCCATGGGGTGGCATTAGCAGCAACCAACCCCAGCATTTGAACCTGAGCGTTCCACCACGTGAGCGCTGTGCCTTCGAGAGTATCAGTGGCGTACTTCACCCTACGAGCCTCAGGGTATTCACACATCTCGAAGACAGACTCGAGCTTTTCAAACCAATGGAGGAGTCCAACGGCCCCTTCAGTGCCACTAAAAGTACTAGGACGACAGTCCATGAAGAGTTTGAATGTGCATACAGGTGGCTGAGCGTTCTGACCTTGTTGCGCGAGGAAGAAAAGACAGGGTTAAGCGCGAGAGTTGGGTCATGAGAGTAGGATCTAACATCCTAGGATAGGTTCGGTATAGCATGTTATACCTCCTGCCTGAGTGGCTGCGAGTGCTGCCGTAACTTGTTCGTTGATAAGAGCCGTCAGCTGGCTTGAGTTAGGTTCACACGTTCCCTCATGATCTTCACATCGAAGGAAACACAAATAGGAAAGGTGTCGCGAATGTGTGTAAGTGTGGAGTGACAGAAGGAAGCAAGCACACATGTGTTTTTCAAACTATCGTTGCTACGTTTATCTAAGCATACCATAAGCAAAGTTCTATGTAATCTAGCAAGTAGGCAATGTAAACATAAACGATATCACCTAGAATGTCGAGTCTTGCACGTGGAGCGAAGCGTCGTTGTGGATCGTTGAGCACTGTACAGGTTATAGTCTGGTTTTAACAAAAACTTTTTCCCTTATTAAAACCAAGTTCACTATAACCAATGGCTCTGATACCAATCTGTCACACCCCCAAAATCAACACGCGGAGTATCACCGATTGGAGGCGTGACTGACCAGGATCAAACCACTAATCATATTGAACAAGCAAGTAATTAATAGTAAAAGTCCAACCAACACAATTAGCGTCCAAAACAACCATAGTTTAAGGTATGAGCGGAATCATAATGTTTAAAGCCAAAACGTAAGTTTAAATATCCAAAGGTTTAACATGGCACACAGCTGTCCATGTCCCACAACGACTCTTCCTTGTGCAAGCTCCAGCTAAGTACCTATTGACCTGCAAAGCATGTAGTAACGAGTCAACAATAATGTTGAGCGAGTTCACAGTTGGGTGTTGGTTTTAGTTGTTCCAAAAATAGTTCCTTTAACTGGCATCCCTGCCGTGGGGGTTACCCCATATTTGAAAACGTGATTTGTTTAACCCATTAACTCTGGTAATCCAGCCGTGGGGGCTACCCCATGATAGTTATCTGGCATTTCAGCCGTGGGGGCTACCCCATGTATACACTAGACTCGTTACCACATCGACTGCTGACTAAAGTCATGTTTAAGTGCCCTGAACTGTCAATGTCTATCAGCATTGACGTGCCCAGATCCATTAGTTTACGCCTGTCCTCTGCGGCACGGTGTGAGGCTTGTCAGACCTAAATAGCGCTATCTAACTAATGACCCGCTCGCCATTGGCCCGGCGATTAAGTCGATATAAAAAGGAGGGACTTCGTGATAGAGTTTTGGTCTAGTAAAAGTTAACTATCCATGAGGACGAGGAATTACATTCCTGAACCATTACTGTCCTACCCAAGAAAGGACGAGGAATCCATATTCCTTAACCCCATTCCCAACCCCTGGGAATCCCATGCTTTGTAGAGTATGAACTCACCTTGGTTTGCTCGGCAGATACACAGAAAGGTCAAGTCTAGCAGCTAGTGGTCAACCACGTCCTCACATGGTTACCATACAAGTCAGGTTTTGGTTTCAAGTAGTGCACACAAGTATCACATAGATAGCATATAAGAAACACATACGGATCATGGCAAACATGCAACATCACGCTCAACAATTATCTCGTATTCCGTATTGGGCTCGCACAAGCTTAGTGGCCTTGTGCGAGTCATCCGTTGGAGCCCAAAACTACCCGGCCCAATGTCAAGAAACCCAACAAAACCATAACATGAATACAGCCTTTATAACATATCTTGTGCGATTCTGTAATACACCCGGCCCAACATATACACCCAACAATTAACATAACCGTCCTAACATGTATCGGCCCAAATAGACACACAAGTCTTATGCGATCCGATTGGGTTGTGCGACTAGGTTTGGGCTTTAAGGCCCAACAGTTAACAAACATTATCACTTGTGCGATCCAATAAGCCTTGTGCGACTGTGGATGCCTTGTGCGACTGGACTCCTTGTGCGACCCGGAGTCTTGTGCGAGTGGACCTCTTGTGCGACCAAGAGGTCTTGTGCGACCAAGAGGTCTTGTGCGATCAGTTTAGACATCCGAATATCTTGCCATTCGGTTACAACCATTTAACAGTTTCCAATTTTACAATAATCAATCAACAGTTTCTTATTATCCAAACAACCTACAATCGATCAAACTAAGCAATCTAGCATCTAATTCATATGAACCCTAAATGTAATCAAAACATATACATCAATCATAATCATATCATTTAGTCCGATTACATGAACATACAACCGGTTACCTACGTTTAATCCTAAATCATTATGAAAGCAACAAGTCATGATAGCCGATCAACATCATATTACCTATCCGATTGGCTAGGACATCATCATATGATTAACAATCCAAAACATATAACATAACAGCCGATTTATCAAGCATCATCAAATACAATCCGATTAATATGACAAATCCGATTAGTGTGAATCATTATCCAATACATGCATGTGAGCCGATTTTAAGAATAGTTTATATCATGCTCAATCATCTATCCTAACATAAATCAAAGTAACACACTAACCGAATAGAAGATAACACAAAGGTGATCCGAATCAAGAAGATCTTCGAGAGAAGTTGGATGTGGCTGCCGTCGAGTTCTAGAGAGAAAGATGGGAGCACCAGGGTTTTGTTATGTTGTGTGATTGAAAAATAATGAAGAGTGTTAACCTATCATGCGGCTATGCATATGAGAAGTAGGCCGAACCCATCATGGGCTGCCTATGTGTTCCGAGTTCAAGGAGAAGTGGGCCGAGAGTTGCATGAGTCGAAGCCTATTGGCTTGTGCGATCGGTTTATTAATATATACATACATTACACATACCCACATAATCATAACATTCAATAAGTTAATCAAGTTCATATAATCACATTACGTTTAAATACGTTACATCAAAGTACAAAGATAAGTTCAGAAATACGAGTTGTCACAGAAAAGATTGAGAGTGAAAGGATTAAACGTTTGTTGTTGAGTTATACAACATGTGATTATTTGATTGATCGTGTTTATCCTACTGTTGCAGGTCTTGAAGCATTCAAGGAAGAAAAGACTGAAGATACTGATACTGGTAAGAATCAAAGTGTCAAGTATAACAGATGTCCGCCCCCGATCCATGAAAGTTATTCTCCCAGAAAGCCAAATGAGGAACGTGTAAATAAGGCTCTCAACATCAAGTTAAAGTCTGAAATCATTGATGAATTACCAGACAATATTGATGTTACATTCACAGCGTCTAAGACTGATCATGAGTCTGAGTTATTAAAGAAAGTGGTCGATCAGGTGTTGGATATGGATGAAGAGTCAAAACCGAAGTTTAAATATGAAAGTCTGAGTTCGTCAGAAAAGAGTTCGAGTTCACCGGTTAAAAGGGTTTATAATAAAGAATTCTTGTTATCAAAATCTAATTTGAATGATGGATCAATCAAAGTGGCTTATCCTTTGAATGATTCAGAAAAATTATATTCTGATGAAGAATTTCCAATAAGAAGTGTCAAATCTGAGATGATCAAACAGGTTTTCAAATTAATAGAAATTAACATTTCTGAAATAAAAGATTTAAATCTTACTGAAAAACCTAAAAAGTACACTTCAAGAGTTTAACAGAGATTGAACAAGAAAAAGGGTTACAGTTCTGGTTCAGGTTATCGAAAGAAACCAAACGATAACGGTAATTTCAGAAAATAGGGGTTAGGTTTTAGTTCTTCGGAAAATTATAAAAATGAGAAAAATTATAAACCAAAAATAACATTTGTTGCAGGAGGAAGTTCTGAAGATGAGCAGAAGAAACCATTCTGGAAACAGTCAAATCAAGAGTTTCTTGCTGAAATAAAGAAGAATGTGAAGAAATTTGCTCCAAGAGTTGACAGAAGAATTTGTTTTAAATGTCAAAAGGTTGGACATATTGCTTGGAATTGTCAAGAGTCCACATATTCAAAACAGGGAGTTTTTTCTAACTTTGAAACAAACAAGAAATGTGTTGATAAAAAGAAACAGCCAACTGAGAAATCTAAGATGTTTGAAAATTCAACTTTCGAAACTGGTGAAAGTTCAAAACGTTTTTATAAAAGAAAAGTTGATTTAAACAAACAAAAATGGGTTGTAAAATCTGAAAGAAGTTCTGACAATGATTCTGATTCCATAAAATCAGAGGAGTCATCTGTTGAGAAGAAGAATGAGAATTCCGTTCCAGGGGTGAACGATGAAAATTTTCCCAAGTTGTCGAAGGAAAATTTGAAGTTGAAAGTAGGTAAAACTGAGATTTCAGGTCAATTCTTTGCTGGAAAGAAAGAGTTTGATGCTGAAAAAGTGTTTAATAGAAAAGTTAAACATATTTTTGGGAAGATGGTTGATGGGAAAGTAAAAGGTGCAAAAGAATTTTACAAATCAAAATGTTGGTGGGATAGATGTGTACCAGTATCACCCAAGGCTAATCAGGCTTGGGTGACAGCATTTCCAAACTGAAAATCCGGACTTGCCGGAGCTCCCATGTTGGTAAACGTGGAGCAGGAATCGGCATCATTCTTGAAATGTTTGATTGGTAAATCTACAGGTGATATCTTTAAATTGTTATATTTTGATGTACAAGTGGTTTTGGTTGATAAGTGAACCTACATGTGGTTGAAGAAGGTTTTCACTTACAAATGATAAATCAATGACATTAAGTTATACTTGTTTTTCCTACATATGGTAGTTTGGAGAACAAAGTGATGAACCCCTAATTTACAAGTGTTAAAAACAATGAAACTTATTTTCCGGAAAAACCATTTGATTAAAACAAACTTAAGTGTTTTGAAATCACAATGGGAAAATAGTTTGTTGTGAGGGGGAGTTCTGATTGTTTATGCCAAGTGGATGGCGATTTGAAGCAATTCACAACAGTTGTCAATTTACTTGTACAGTTTGTTTTCAAATTTCCTTAATTGATTTTGCATTTTAGGGGGAGTAAGTAATTTTCATAAAATCCAAAAACATTTGAAAACTTGAAAAAGTAAAAAACATGATAAAATCAAAAACGAGTTTTGTTGTCAAAAAGAAGAAATGATAGTACATCAGTGGACTATCACAGCATGCTAAAGAAATGGAAAGTCAAATGTAATAAACGGTCTCACTGATGATGTGTCAGTAGGTTTTTGCACATTTAGTAGATTGTGACGAGATATAAACCTAAATTCAAACTTGCTTATATCGTGGGTAACATCTCTCGGATATATGGGTAACCCCCGAAATCTTGTTTGAAGGACCCCTCTTTCTGAGATACTAGGTCTTTATGCTTAGTGATATCTGGGGTATTATCCCAGGCCTTCTGATAATGTGGAAGCAATGGCCTAGTCCCCGGAGAATACTTTACGCTTGCTTGTAATATAGCCCGCCCTCAACATAAAAAATGATAAAACATTGCAAAATGCAAATCATGTGCTGTTGTAAAAAAGATCCTCTAAAGGGGACCCACCTAAAGTCGAGCCGTCATCTCTCTGCTGAACGGAAGTTCTGACCTGAGCTCTCACGGCCCTCGCAATTTAACCCCTTACAAATATCATCTAGGTATACTCACCTGTAAGACTGAATATTGGGATCTGGATACGGGAGTATATTCTGAGGTGGGACACGCGAATAAGTTTAAGTCTCTTAAAACACTAATCTCGTATCTCGAAACATTTGAACTTTGTGTGAAAATTTAAGTGGATCAGTATACTGACAATCTAAGTGAATCGTTTAGAACTTAAAATTTTTAAAGCTTAACGGTGTTGGTGATTTATTCATCGACAACATTCTGATCTACTCTAAGAGTCAGGAGGAACACGAGCAGCATTTACGACTTATTTTGGAACTCCTTCGAACAGAACAGCTGTACGCCAAGTTTTCGAAATGCGACTTCTGGCTTCGTGAAGTCCACTTTCTAGGCCACGTGGTAAACAAGGATGGGATTCGTGTTGATCCATCCAAGGTAGATTCGATCACGAACTGGCCTGCACCTCGCACACCAACAGAAATTCGCCAATTCTTGGGTTTGGTAGGTTACTACAGAAGGTTCATCAAAGACTTCTCAAAGATTGCACAGCCTCTTACACTACTGACACAGAAAGGTGTTACTTATCGTTGGGGTAATACACAGGAATCAGCATGTCAGCACCTAAAGGATAGACTTTGTAGCGCACCTATCCTCTCATTGCCTGAAGGCACAGATGATTTTGTAGTCTACTGCGACGCATCCATTCAGGGTCTTGGATGTGTGTTGATGCAACGGGATAAAGTCATTGCTTATGCTTCGCGCCAACTTAAGATTCACGAACGGAATTACACTACACACGATTGAGAGCTGGGAGCTGTTGTTTTCGCGCTCAAGATATGGAGACATTACCTGTACGGTACCAAGTGCACCATCTACACCGATCACAGGAGTCTCGAGCATATCTTCAAACAGAAAGAATTAAACATGCGTCAACGTCGATGGGTCGAGCTACTGAATGATTACGAATGTGCCATCAAGTACCATCCGGGCAAGGCAAATGTTGTGGCTGACGCCCTCAGTCGAAAAGATACCACACCTAGGCGTGTGTGAGCACTACAACTCACTATCCAATCTAGTCTTACTACACAGATACGAGATGCTCAGGTAGAAGCATTGAAACCAGAAAACGTCAAGGCTGAAGACCTACGCGGCTCAAGGCCACTGTTAGAACAAAAGGAAGACGGCACCTATTACGTAACAGGACGCATCTGGGTCCCACTGTATGGAAACTTACGCGAGCTTGTGATGGATGAAGCGCATAAGTCTCGCTACTCAGTACATCCTGGTTCGGATAAGATGTACCACGATTTGAAAACTACATATTGGTGGCCTAGTATGAAAGCTCACAAAGCAACTTACGTTAGAAAATGTTTGACTTGTGCGAGAGTCAAGACCGAATATCAGAAACCATCAGGCCTACTCCAACAACCAGAGATTCCACAATGGAAATGGGAGCAAATTTCCATGGATTTTGTTACTGGCCTGCCTAGATCTCAACGTGGGAATGACACCGTCAGAAAGGTTGGTGATAGTCAGATCACAGGTCCAGAACTGGTAGTAGACGCAACAGAAAGGATTGCACAGATACGACAACGCATGGCGGCAGCTCGCGACCGTCAGAAAGCCTACGCAAACAAGCGCCGAAAACCTCTAGAATTCCAGGTCGGGGACCGGTTTCTACTCAAAGTCTCACCCTGGAAGGGTGTGGTTCGTTTTGGCAAAAGGGGCAAACTCAATCCACGTTATGTCGGACCGTTCGAAATCATTGAGAAAATAGGCAAGGTGGCCTACAAACTAAACCTACCAATAGAACTCCGTGCTGTTCACAACGTTTTTCATGTGTCGAATCTGAAGAAGTGTCTGTCAGATAAGACCCTCATAGTTCCTTTGAAGGAGCTCACTATCGACGATCAGTTGCGATTCGTTGAGGAACCAATTGAAATCACGGACCGTGACGTTAAGGTCCTCAAGCACACCAGAATACCTCTTGTTCGAGTTCGTTGGAACTCCCGTCGTGGCCCAGAGTTCACCTGGGAACGAGAAGATCAAATGAAACTCAAGTATCCCCAGTTATTCGGAAATAGTGCAACCACTACTGAGGCTGAAGCTACTACAGAATTTCGGGATGAAATTCCAAATCAACGGGGGGATGATGTGACACCCCAGGAAAACCAGTAAACTACACAACACAACTAGCTTCCTCAGTAACCACGTGCTAAATTTCGGGACGAAATTTCTTTCAAGTTGGGGATAATGTGACAAATCGAGTTTCCAAGATTCCATCTTCACATTAATTGCACGCTAATTGTTTAAGTTGTTTGTTACACGACTTGTTTGTTTCACAACTATGCACGTTTGTAATACGTTATATCGTGTTGTGAATGATATGTTATATTTGATGTGCAGCATAACTGTAATTGTTGATATATGTTTGTATGTTGGTTAATATATGTGTATTGTTTGAGTAATAAAATGGAACACATGCCAAACATCCCTCACGAAAACACCCCATCGAAAACACCCCATGGCTGAAAACACCTCATGTGTTTTAGTCCACTAACTAGCCAACGAAAACAGGAATGGGCCTTGGCCCAGTGATGATCTATTATATGTTAACACAAATAAACCAAAGCCCTTTTTGTTATTTAAGATCGTGTATTACTTATTGCTTATCAATATCTCTAAACAAACCCTACTGTCCCAACAAAATACGTACGGTAGTGGAACACACCCCTACCCCTCGTGAGATATCATTCTGTTATCAAAAGATCTCGGTTAGTATATTACCCACCTTGGTTGCTTTGTTCCCTATTATATGTGATCCTTTGTATACTTAGTGGATAAGGTGCCTATGGTCTAAGAACTTGAATTAATAAATAATATGATTTGGCATGAGTTATGTGATGATTAATAAAGTTATGTGATAACTATCTGATATGAATACGTGTGAACTACCAAATTGTTATTTTAAGAATCATGTTTATCAATGATTGTAATGGATGGTGATCATATGAGGGTTAAGGCATAAACTGGGATGTACCAAATTGATGCTTGAAGCCATGCGTATGATAGGGGATGTGGTAGTGGGATAATATTGTGGTTTTGTGGGAAGTCATAAGTGAATATTAGCAAATTCGATTCAGGCATGTAATGATGAATCACTAGGACCATGTTAAACATTGACTATGACTGGATTGGTAAACTAGGACTATAAAATTAACATGAAGCTTGCATCGGACAATTATATGTAAATAAGATAGAAGGATGATAATGGTTGCATACTTGATTCAGATTACATCATGATTAAAGTGGATGAAACTTAAATTGATAACTAAGGATGCTAGGGATGTGAAGCTACTCAATGAACTGGCATATATATACATAAATATAGTAAATGGCGGCTATATGTGTGGGTGTTTGAAGTATCAGTCAAATCAAAACATGTGCACATTATTAAAGGATTGTCAGAACAGTGGTTTAGTGTTTCAACTTGGATACGTGATTTTCCGTGTGCATGGTGACACCATCTGAAACTAGGGAACTTGAATGCATTTAATGTATAATTACTTTAAGTGTCGAACACTGTTGCATGTTGTATTCGTGGAATGTGCACTAGCATGGAAATTGAATATTTGTTACATGTCATGTGTTGTTCTGTGATGAATACAAAGTGTGAATATACGTGACCTGGCTGTCCATGAAACTGATATTATTAATAATCACAATAGGGATTGGTTGTCTTGCTGTAATCAAGTAATTTAACATACCGAGCAAACCAAGGTGAGTTCACAGTCCTAAGGCATTGGATTCCCGTGGGTTGGGAATGGGATTGAATAACTACTCGTACTATCATTACTATTAAACTACTTTTCACTGTCCTCGGATTGAAGGGCACGTGCGTAAAACCTACGTACACTCATACTTGCTACGGTCCTTGGATCAAGAAGGGCACGTACACTCATACTCGCTACGGTCCTTGGATCAAGAAGGGCACGTACACTCATACTCGCTACGGTCCTTGGATCAAGAAGGGCACGTACATAAACGACTAGTCTAATTACATACTACATGGGAAGCCCCCACTATTCATCGCAAACATGTTCGGGGAACCACGATACGGATTAATACGATACACATGGGAAGCCCCCACTATTCATCGCAAACATGTTCGGGGAACTGCGATACAGATTAATACAGTACATGGTTTACGAAATAAACATATGATTTACGAACACTATAACTAAACAACCAACTGTGAACTCGCTCAACTTTGTTGTTGACTCATTGTTACATGCCTTGCAGGTCGATAGGTACTCATGGAGCTTGCACAGGGAGGCGCAGTTGTTGTGGGACATGGACAGTGGGTGCCATGTTAAAAACATTATAACATTTCGAACTTAATACTTATGTTGGGTTTTCACATTTATGCTTCCGCTAAACACTTAACTATGTTTTGTTTTGAACACCTTTCGTATTGTTGGATTGAATTTTAATTATTACTTACAATGTTCAATATGATTGGTGGCTTGATCCTGGTCATGTCACGCCTCCATGCGGTGATACTCCGCGTGTGGATTTTGGGGGTGTGACAGATTGGTATCAGAGCCATTGGTTATAGTGAACTTGGTTTTAATAAGGGGAAAAAGTTTTTGTTAAAACCAGACTATAACCTGTACAGTTCTCAATGATCCACAACGACGCTTCGCTCCACGTGCAAGACTCGACATTCTAGGTGATATGGTTTATGTTTATATTACCTACTTGCTAGATTACATAGAACTTTGCTCATGGTATGCTTAGATAAACGTAACAACTATTGATTGAAAACACTTATGTGCCTACACTCTTCTGTCATCGCACATTCGCGACACCTTTCCTACTTGTGTTTCCTTTGATGTGAAGATCATGAGTGGACGTGTGAACCTAACTCAAGCCCAGCTGACGGCTCTTATTAACAAACAAGTTACGGCAGCACTCGCAGCCGCTCAGGCAGGAGGTATAACCTGCTATTCCGAACCTATCCTTGGATGTTAGATCCTACTCTCATGACCCAACTCTCGCGCTTAACCCTGTCTTTTCTTCATCGCATAACAAGGTCAGAACGCTCAGCCACCTGTATGCACATTCAAAATCTTCATGGACTGTCGTCCTAGTACTTTTAGTAGTACTGAAGGGGCCGTTGGACTCTTCCACTGGTTCGAGAAGCTCGAATCGGTCTTCGAAATGTGTGAATGCCCTGAGACTCGTAGGGTGAAGTACGCCACCGGTACTCTCGAAGGCGTTGCGTTGACTTAGTGGAACGCACAAGTACAAATGCTGGGGCTGGCGGCTGCTAATGCCACCCCATGGAATGATTTTAAGGAACTGATCAAACGTGAATACTGTAGTCGTGATGACATCCACAAGCTGGAAGTAGAGTTCTTTAACCTGAAGATGACGGGGTCAGAGATAGAAGCGTACACGAAACGATCCAACGAACTGGTAGTGTTATGTCCAACTATGGTGGATCCTCCCATCAAGCGCATTGAACTGTACCTCAAAGGCCTAGTACCAGAAATTCAAAGCCATGTGACTACTGCAAACCTTGCTACCATCCAGGATGTTACCCGTCTTGCTCATCGTCTCACAGACCAGGCAGTGGAACAGAACAAGCTGCCTAAGCGTATTGGTACTACTACTATTACTACTTCTGCTACTCCCAGTGACAACAAGCGAAAGTGGGATGGAACCTCCAGCAAGGGTTCCACTTCGGTTCAATCTCAGTCGCAGCAGCGAATAACGGATGAGTACAGGAGCCCCAGTCAGCTGTCTTTTGGTAATCGAAGTCAGGGTGGATACAGGGGAAACCACCCTAAGTGCAATCAATGTAATTTGCACCAAGCTTGGTCATGGAGCCAAAGATTGTAGAAGCTCACGTCCTGCAAACCAGAACGAAAACAGCAGCCACAAGCTCCACAGAATCAGCAGCAACAGCAGGTAACAAGGGATGTTATCAGTGTGGTGCTGAAGGTCACTTCAAGAGACACTGCCCACAGTTGAACCAGAACCAGAATCAGAACCACAATCAAGGAAACGGGAACAATAATGGAGACAACAACGGGGGTAATAACGACGACAATGGTGCCAGGGGTCGAGTGTTCGTGATTGGTCAGGGTGATGCTAGGAATGACCCCAACGTTATGATGGTTTCGACATCGTTAGTGGTATGGATTGGCTACCTCAATTTCGAGCAGAGATTCTTTGCAAAGGAAAGATCGTCCGCATTCCTCGTGCTGGTGGAGAACCTTTGGTAATTCATGGTGACAAGGGTGGTGCTGTTGTGGGCATCATTTATTTCTTTAAGGCCCATAAGTGTTTACATAGGGGCCACGTAGCTATCTTAGCCCTCGTGACGAATGCACCAACGAAGGAGAAGGGAATAGAATACATTGCCGTTGTACGAGATTTTTAGAGGTATTTCCTGAGAAATTACCTGGACTTCCACCTCATCGCCTGGTCGATTTTCAGATCGAGCTAATTCCTGGAGCAGCACCCATAGCTCGAGCACCTTATCGCTTAGCTCCAACCGAACTGGAAGAACTGTCCAAGCAATTGCAAGAACTCTTGGATAATGGTTTCATTCGTCCTAGCTCTTCGCCCTGGGGAGCTCCTGTGTTATTTGTGAAGAAGAAGGACGGTACCTTCTGCATGTGTATAGGCTACCGCGAACTAAACAAGGTGACCGTGAAGAATCGCTATCCTCTTCCACGCATTGACGACTTGTTCGACCAGCTGCAAGGGTCGAGCTACTATTCAAAGATTGATCTAAGGTCAGGTTACCATCAACTGAGAGTCCGGGACGAGGACGTCTCCAAAACAGCGTTCAGAACACGCTACGGCCATTACGAGTTTCTGGTCATGCCATTCGGGCTAACAAACGCGCCTGCAGTCTTCATGGATCTTATGAACAGAGTGTGCAAGCCCTACCTGGATAAGTTTGTGATTGTATTCATCGACGACATTCTGATCTACTCTAAGAGTCAGGAGGAACACGAGCAGCATTTACGACTTATTTTGGAACTCCTTCGAACAGAACAGCTGTACGCCAAGTTTTCGAAATGCGACTTCTGGCTTCGTGAAGTCCACTTTCTAGGCCACGTGGTAAACAAGGATGGGATTCATGTTGATCCATCCAAGGTAGATTCGATCAAGAACTGGCCTGCACCTCGCACACCAACAGAAATTCGCCAATTCTTGGGTTTGGTAGGTTACTACAGAAGGTTCATCAAAGACTTCTCAAAGATTGCACAGCCGCTTACACTACTGACACAGAAAGGTGTTACTTATCGTTGGGGTAATACACAGGAATCAGCATTTCTGCACCTAAAGGATAGACTTTGTAGCGCACCTATCCTCTCATTGCCTGAAGGCACAGATGATTTTGTAGTCTTCTGCGACGTATCCATTCAGGGTCTTGGATGTGTGTTGATGCAACGGGATAAAGTCATTGCTTATGCTTCGCACCAACTTAAGATTCACGAACGGAATTAAACTACACACAATTTAGAGCTGGGAGCTGTTGTTTTCGCGCTCAAGATATGGAGACATTACCTGTACGGTACCAAGTGCACTGTAACACCCCGTCCCGGAACGGGCCGGCGTGTCACTATAACAGTAGTCAGATAAAAAACATAATTCCATTTATACTTAAATGTATTACAAGGCTTTACAGCTTAATGAAGGATATCTAATCCATTACAATTATTTCTACCGTCTTTTCCAAACACTCGAGCACTCTTCCATATTCCGTCCCAGCTTGTCTTGATAACCTGACGTAAAGAAGAAAACAACAACAACAAAAAAAACGTACGTCTGAGCAAAATTTTGAAAAGTTTTGCCCAGTGTGCGGATAGAGGAAAACAAAAGCTTATTTTATTTTGATAACCGGATGGAACTTGATGATGCAAATAACTTAATTTCATAATCATATCTTACGGATGTACCCATGAGCAAACTTAAAACTTAAAACGTGACAATACACAGGTAGCTACTCCTGCATACTTATCACATGAAATGGCGAGTTGGCATACCCGTTATCCATCTCCTTATAACTTAAAATCCTAGGATCGATCCATACGCCTCCTAATAGCTTATATGTACCACACTTGTACTTAAGAGACGCCGTGAACTGATCTCTCCGTCACGGGTGGAGCACATGAGGTTGATGCCACAACAACATGCTCGTGGGACACTCCACGAGAAGCGACACTCAGGGTATCAGAGTACAAAGAGTCTTATTCACATAACTTATAAAACTTATTTTCAGAACAAAACGGAACATATATTGGAACATGCGATAATGAGTACAACTTAACAGAAAACTATCGCATGACATGAAAGCGAAATCAAATGATTAGAATAGAAATCGAACGAACTGTCAAATGAATCTTTGGAGAGATTGAAAATCTAAGAGTGGAACCAGTCACCAAGGTATGGATATCAATCCTATCTTGACAATTTCGTCCCCAAAATGTGGTTTATTAAACGAAACAAGATAAAACCTTGACTCGTTAATAAGGAACCACTAGAGTAGGAAAAACAAATAACTCACAAACATGTATATTTGTAAATACGAAAAGAATATTTTTCATAAACCATTTTCTAAATAACTGATGTAAAACAAAAATCTTTTTCAAAACTTTTGTAACTTCCAACACATATTTCGTAACTTAATCTTAATACGGAACTTAAAATCAGAAATAACGACGTAAATCGAAAGAAAGGAGTTTATCCGTACGGAACTTATAACTTATTTCATAACTTAATCTTAATACGGAACTTAAAATCAGAAATGATATACTTATATCAAAACGACATAAATTGACAGAAAGGATTCCATCCGTACCCAACGGACATAAATCGAAAGAAAGGATTCTATACGTACCCAACTGACATAAATCGAAAGAAAGGATTCTATACGTACCTAACTGACATAAATCGAAAGAAAGGAATTCTATCTGTACGGAACTTATAACTTATTTCATAACTTAATCTTAATACGGAACTTAAAATCAGGAATGATATACTTGTATCAAAACGACATAACTCGAAAGAAAAGAGTCTATCCGTACTGAACTTATAACTTATTTCATAACTTAATCTTAATACGGAATTTAAAATCAGAAATCTTATATTCAAACGACGTAAATCGAAAGAAAGGAGTTTATCCGTACGGAACTTATAACTTATTTCATAACTTAATCTTAATACGGAACTTAAAATCAGAAATGATATACTTATATCAAAACGACATAAATCGACAGAAAGGATTCTATCCGTACCCAACGGACATAAATCGAAAGAAAGGATTCTATACGTACCCAACTGACATAAATCAAAAGAAAGGATTCTATACGTACCTAACTGACATAAATCGAAAGAAAGGAATTCTATCTGTACGGAACTTATAACTTATTTCATAACTTAATCTTAATACGGAATTTAAAATCACTTATATCAAAACGACATAAATCGAAAGAAAAGATTCTATTCGTACGAAACTTATAACTTAATCTTAATACGGAACCTAAAATCAGAAATGAGATACTTATATCAAAATGACATAAATCAAAAGAAAGAAATTCTATTCGTACGGAACTTATAACTTAATCTTAATACAGAACTTAAAATCAGAAATGATATACTTAAATTCAAACGACGTAAATCGAAGGAAAGGAATCTATTCGTACCTTAAAATTTCCAAGTGATGCTACCTTGTTTTCAATTGTAGATTTATACGGGCAGAGTTTAGCCTACTGATTATCCTCTTAACCTAATTTGCACACAAACTAGGTAAGTAACTTAATACAACATTTACGATAACTCACGAGATCAACCCTCACAACGAATGACAAAGTGCTATGCTTAAACATCCATCGGATTCACAACGAAGGACAGAGTATTCCCCGAATTCGGGTGGCACTCAACATCCAGTCGGAATCACAATTAATGACAAAGCATCACCCTAATGTGGGCAGCACTTAAACATCCATTAAGTACATTGATCGATCGGACAATGAATCGTAATAGCGATCGAGTTAATACCCTGTTCTGCAGCACCCTGCTATACTTAATTAGTGTTTCGTGTGTGTTAATTGAAGTAAACAGACGATAACTCGAAGAATTTTACGAATTCTTTCGTCGTTTAAACACCAGAAAGCGAGTGCCAATGTCCTCTATTTATAGCTGAATTTTGGCTTGCCTTACGCACCGTAACACAAAATACCTTACGGTCCGTAACGACTCTTGCGCACCGTAACACCTATTCCCTTACGGTGCGTAAGGGACACCTAAACACTATAGGGTTGCCACGCGTGGAACTAGCCTAGCTGAGTCAACAGTTTTTAAAATTTCAACTTCGTCCGCAAGTTATTAAGATAATCATCAAGTAGGGAATACCCCCCCTGAGTTTTAGGGGCCCTAATTCTGATTCTGATTGTTCTGGAAATCTTAGGGTTTGTACAGAATTACTTGGGTATCTTAATTAGGGTTTCCTATTGGACTATAATTCATAAGGATTGTTATATTTTGTGTTTTAAAATTTTCGGGTGTTACATGCACCATCTACACCGATCACAGGAGTCTTGAGCATATCTTCAAACAGAAGGAATTAAACATGCGTCAATGTCGACGGGTCGAGCTATTGAATGATTATGAATGTGCCATCAAGTACCATCCGGGCAAGGCAAATGTTGTGGCTGACGCTCTCAATCGAAAAGATACCACACCTAGGCGTGTGCGAGCACTACAACTCACTATCCAATCTAGTCTTACTACACAGATACGAGATGCTCAGGTAGAAGCATTGAAACCAGAAAACGTCAAGGCTGAAGCCCTACGCGGCTCAAGGCAATGGTTATAACAAAAGGCAGACGTCGCCTATTACGTAACAGGACGCATCTGGGTCCCACTCTATGGAAACTTACGCGAGCTTGTGATGGTTGAAGCGCATAAGTCTCGCTACTCAGTACATCCTGGTTCGGATAAGATGTACCACGATTTGAAAACTACATATTGGTGGCCTAGCATGAAAGCTCACATAGCAACTTACGTTAGCAAATGTTTGACTTGTGCGAGAGTCAAGACCGAATATCAGAAACCATCAGGCCTACTCCAACAACCAGAGATTCCACAATGGAAATGGGAGCAAATTTCCATGGATTTTGTTACTGGCCTGCCTAGATCTCAACGTGGGAATGATACCATTTGGGTGATCGTGGATCAACTCTCAAAGTCTGCACACTTCTTGGCTATCAAGGAAACAGATAAGTTCTTCACTCTAGCAGACGTGTATCTTAAAGAAGTGGTTTCGAGGCACGGGGTGCCAACCTCTATTATTTCCGATCGTGATGCAAGTTTTACTTCAGAACTGTGGCAAGCGATGCACAAATCCCTTGGCTCACAATTAGACATGAGCACAGCTTATCACCCTCAGACGGATGGGCAGTCTGAGTGCACTATTCAAACTTTAGAAGACATGCTTCGGGCATGTGTAATCGATTTCGGTAACGGCTGGGAAAAACATCTCCCGTTAGTGGAGTTTTCGTATAACAACAGTTACCACACCAGCATTCAAGCCGCTCCATTTGAGGCATTGTACGAGCGTAAATGCCGATCACCTCTTTGTTGGGCAGAGGTGGGTGATAGTCAGATCACAGGTCCAGAACTGGTAGTAGACACAACAGAAAGGATTGCATAGATACGACAACGCATGGCGGCAGCTCGCGACCGTCAGAAAGCCTACGCAAACAAGCGCCGGAAACCTCTAGAATTCCAGGTCGGGGACCGGGTTCTACTCAAAGTCTCACCCTGGAAGGGTGTGGTTCGTTTTGGCAAAAGGGGCAAACTCAATCCACGTTATATCGGACCGTTCGAAATCATTGAGAAAATAGGCAAGGTGGCCTACAAACTAAACCTACCAACAGAACACAACGTTTTTCATGTGTCGAATCTGAAGAAGTGTTTGTCAGATGAGACCCTCATAGTTCCCTTGAAGGAGCTCACTATCGACGATCAGTTGCGATTCATCGAGGAACCAGTTGAAATCACGGACCGAGACGTTAAGGTCCTCAAGCACACCAGAATACCTCTTGTTCGAGTTCGTTGGAACTCCCGTCGTAGCCAAGAGTTCATGTAACACCTGTGCCTCCATGGCCATCAAACAAATACCAAACCAATGAAATATTATATTTCATACTTGGGATTTGTAAAAATATGTGTATCATTTGCACATATCAATTCTTGTTCGATTTCAAACTCTATATCGCTTTCTGGAAGGTTATAGGCGCACCGACGCGTAAATATAACCAGTTTAATGCAACAAACACTCCGGAATAGTGACATAGGCTTAACATACCTTAAATAACCTTTACATAACTTAGAAATAAGTTTCGAAGGCTTTGGTATGGCAAAATCAAGTTAAATCGCTTACAGGGACTAAAGTTGACAAACTGCGAAAGTATGCCAATTTGAACTGTAACAGACATTCCGGAACATGACCATAAGTTAAACATACCATAAATACCCTTAACATAGCTTAGAAATAGGCTTTGAGGTGTTCGGTATGCTAAAATAAACTTTTGTGTCATTCAGGGACTAAAAGTGTCAAAAAGTGCACAAGTTTGCATTTTTGCGCATAACTCACGTTCTGAATACATCCGGACATCCAAAAATTTATGTAAGCATGACTATATTATGCTTTAGTGTTTGGCTTGCCAAAAATCCATTCGTCGCGTCATTTGGATCGTTTTTCGCGCTTATGCGCATTCCGTCGTAATTAAGCGAACATCGCGTTCGTACGGCCAAACGAACCAATGTCCGGCATATTTTTGAGCATGTTCCATGTCCACAATGTTTAGGCATCATTTTAGGGCCTTAAAGTTGGCTTTATGGGCCTTAGAAGTGCCGGAAATGGGTTTAAACACGTGCAGGGACAAAACTGTAGATTCTGAAACTTGTTTTCTGATCTGAAGAGCTAGGCGGCCCGCGTGAGCCCAAGCTTAAATCTTAGGCGGCCCGCGTCAGCCTCTCTGATTAGATAATATCAAACAGTCAGCAGATTCCAGCTGTTTTATTCACATCCACACATTCTCAACTGCACATTCAGCTCATTTAGACCCATTTTTAGCCACCACAACTTTCCGACACTTGTACGGATACGATTAAGGCACGATATTCGACAAACGATCTTAACGGTTCTCCGAATACTATAAATAACCCATCACCCCAACTTCAAAAATCACTAGAATCTGATCTAAGTGACTCTAAGTTGGAACCATTGTTTCATACCTGAGTTATTGTGATCTAGATTAGCATTCGGGGACCCTTCGTAAGTATTCTTTCGTTCTTTTATTGCTTTTCGAGTCTTTCGAGTCTGAAAGTCAAACTTTGTTTGACTTTCTACATTGACCAGTTTATGGTCAATGTGAAGTTCGTTTGAACTTCGCAACGTGAGTGTAATCACATTGGTTATAGTCCCTTGGGACTATGCCCACTGATTACCACGTTGTCTAGGGTCGTAGGGTAAGCGATCTAATAAATCGCTTATACCTTCGAACCCGACCCAGTTTGGTCGATCATTAGGATCCGACCAAATACATTAGGTGACCATAGTGTATAGGGAATAACCTTCCGAGGTTATACCTTATGGTCACATCGTTTGAGTAGTTGTATGATAGGTAGTTTATATGCCTTAGGTAAATTACCAGAATACCCTTTTCATGTATAATTGGTAATTAAGCATATGTAACCTAATCTTTTGTCACATAACTGATTATATAACATGTTTAGGCATATAACACTTGTCATAGGAATAGTTAGACGGTCCGAACGCGTTTTACGCGAACGACGCGTTAAAGTAGCATAAGCTACCTAAACAGGTCGTAATGGGTCGAAAGCACTTAGATTAAGGTTTCATTTAGTATGTAGGCTTTGTTAAACCATATGACACGAGTCTCTATACTCGTTTGGTTTACGAACCCTCATTCTATCAAATCTTCCGATTTAGGTCCGGTTATTAACATAGTTACCTATAGTAGGTGCCGTTTGATTTCCGTGATCTCTAGCGTTGCTTGGTGGTTATCTTAGGACTTCTGAGCAATCTCAAGTGAGTACATAGACCCCTCTTTTAGTGTTTTCCAAACTGTTTTGGGGTGAAACACATGTGCCTACTTGTTACTTTCGTGCTTTCCTGTTTTCACATCATATACTTGTTATGTTCATTAGTACATGATTTACATTACATTTCTGCTAGGTATGTTGACTAATAGCATGCTAGCACATTGATTTACATGACTTTTCTACTTTGTATGTTAACTTAACATATTTAGTACATCATTTTACATTGCATCTCTGTTGCATATGTTCCAGTAACATATGGACACATTGTTTTACAGCTCTACCTTGTATGTTTACTCTAGCATACTAGGTACATTATCTTCATCACATGCTTACATTTTGGTATGACATTTGGTTTGTTTAAATGAGACAATGTACATTCATTAACACCGATCATGCCGCTCGGTAGTAGGTAGTGGTACCATAGGACTTGACAAATCCCATTCCTGAAATCTCGGGTTTGTTTGGACGTAAGGAATGACCGAATCCGAATACATATTCTCTGGATAACTCACTTTTACATAGTTATCCGTCTGTCTCAAGGCTTGGATGTATGAATTTTCACAATACCGCATAAATGTTCATATTCAGTATAGCATGCATATATCTTACAAAACATAACTTTGATTTAAACCAAGTTTTACTTCAATACTTTGTTTGTACATTTTTACTTATGGTTTAAGTAGTCTAAATTTTACTTACCATACATATCATTTTGGTTATACATTACTTGACTACTTTTGGACTATAAACATTTGACATGGTTTATACAAGGACTTTTGACTATTGGTTTAAACACAGACTTATTACATTGTTGGTTTGGTTTGAGTAAGTGATTTAAGTAACGAGGCGTGTGTAATATGATACAAGCATGGTGGATACGCCGCTGGTACTTCCTATATATAAGTGCTTGTATGATATCATATATTGTAGCGTTATTTGAATCATTTCAATTTGAGACATATAACATTTTATACAAATAACATACTTTTCACAAGACATTGCTTTACAAAACAACTTATCTTTTACAAACTCATTTTACTTGGTTATTCATTTAACCATACATAATTCTCTTACTTATACATATCATCTGATCTTTTTGCTTTTTAAACGATTTACAAAACAAAGCAAACTAAAAAGGTTCATGACTAAACATTTTCTTAAACATAAGTCATGAATCTCATTTTCACAAAACCTATGTATCTCACAGGCATTTTTATGCTGACGTACCTATTTTCACATGTGTTTTCAGGAGATGATGCATAGGACTTATCAAGACATACTTAGGCGGACCTGTGCCTTAGTGACTTAAACGAGACAAGAACTAGTTAACTTATGTTATGTACTCTTTACTTCTTGTTTAAAGACAATGTAACTCGCTTGTTTGATGAATAAAACGGAACTTTAATATCCATGGTTGTGAAACATTAATTCTGTTACAACACTCCCCGATGTTTCCGCCACGTTTTGTATGTTCTACGTGGTCGGGGTGTGACAGAAAAGATGGTATCAGAGCTAATGGTTATAGGGAATTAGGTTATTAGTAATGCTTCGACCTAGTCTATAACCTTCTTAGGACCCTAACGCGAGTTTACTTGCGTTTAGTCATAAAACAATACCGTCACCTATCCTTAGGCGACAACCACAACAAGAACATAAAATTCAAAACCGCTTTGAAAACTAATCATCTGTTCTAGGATGATTGATTACTAGGTTTTGAACCCTCTATTGTAAGGTTTTGAACTCTCTATTATATGGTTTTGAACCCCTTTGAGTTTTCAAAATCTCGTCAAGGTTTTGGGTTTAAATAATGTGAACACGTGCAAACAGGAAGGGTGAATGCCTGTATTCTGGGTTTTCTGTCTAGGCAAGCACTTCGTATACATCTCATCAGACGCGAGACCGGTTGTGCTTACCTGGGAATTCTTGGGATGAGTGTTCACTTATAGGCGAGCATGTCTTCGCGATACATTATTTTTGACCCATTTACTTTGATTTGTCACCATCTCATTTGTTTGCCTTAGGTAACAAACAAATGATCACAATTTTCACTCGTTACCATTCGGTATTGATTATCCAATAAACTTTCACTTGTTTCTTCCTATGTCTTTCATTTTCTTCTAGAATGTCTATTCCTCTCAGCAACGGTCAAATGTCCGAGCGAACAGCCAAATTCGCTCAGCGAATAGGCGAAGTAGTCCTGAAGACTGTTGAATTAGCTACTGCCATGTATCGTCTCCAGGATGAAGCCACTCAAGAGTCACCAAGACAGGCAGGACCTAGTCAGGTGACAGCACCACCAGCCAAGAAACCAATCGAGGAATCAAAGACCATGGATGAACGATCCCCTAAGAAGTCAAAGAAGCGAAAGGCTTCTCAGAACTTCGCCGTGGTCGCTCACAATGGTCAAGCCTTCCCCAACCAACCAGCTCAACCCCCTGCTAGGAAGCCATATAATGGAACTGCACCCTTGTGCAACCAATGTAACCTTCATCATCACCCTAGTGTGAAGTGCCGCAAATGTCAGATTTGTGGACTTATAGGTCATACAGCAAGGGTTTGCCCAACTGCAGCTGTACCAAATCAAGCTGGCGACACTCCTGCTCAAGCTCGTTTCTCACGAGGGCCTTGCTACAACTGTGGCGAGATGGGCCATTTCCAAAGGGATTGCTCAAAGCTTGCTAATGCAAATCCAACCCTTGGATGAGCATTCGGCTGAACAAAGGATGTTGCTGTCTTATGCCTTTGTTTCTTTTGTTTTCGTGTATTGTGAAACAATATGTCTCGTTCATAAATAAATTGTTGTTCACAATTCTGATATACAAGTGTAGTTACATGTGTGTATGACTTTTCCTATGTTACCTACATCAAGGAACTATGTTCCTTACAAACTACTCTAGTGATTCTCTCTTTCAAATGATCGCTCATGATTCCTTCAAAAATTTTAAGTACTCGTTTCATTCTAAGATACGAAATACAGAAAATAAAGTGACATTATGAGTAATCATGCTTCTGCACATCTATGCCATTACATCCTTGGTTAGATAACTAAGGGTATTTGCAAATCTCATACCCATTACATTTTGATTTTTCAACATACATAGTACAAGTATTTCAAAACAATCTTCATGATCTCAAAACATTTCATATAGCTTGAAAACAATTTTTTTTAGATGCATTGTCTATGTTATTTCAAAAACATTGGCCATGTTATCAAAACCAACCTTCCTAATTTCAAAATATTTCATATAGTCTGAAGACAATATTAACACAATACATTTTCTTATCAAGTGCATGATTTCGAAAAGCATCATTCATGTCTTTCAAAAACCTTATACATAATTTCAAAATTCATCTCGCATGATTTTAAAACATTTTTGTAAATATATCTATCTAATACACCTACTTTATGATTTCAAAAGTATTATATATAAGGTTTCAAAAACGTTAAACACGTTTTTCTTAAAAGAATCCCATGCATAGTTTTCAAAAATATTTTCCTCATACATTGACTTAACCTTCAAATTCTGCTTCATATGTTGCCTTGACATATCAAGCATCTCAACTTCATAAACATTTTACTTTATGTTTTGACATAAGCACATCCCGTGCAAGGTTTCAAAACATCTTCAACTTCTAAAAAAATCCACATGGGATATTTTTATCTTCACATTTAGATCCTTGTGGATGATTATCATCCAAAATCAGAGTCCTTAATTGGATTCCTTATGTACCTAAATTCGAACATTTCGGTTCCTAATAATCGAAATCGAATTTTCTTTTTGAATCTTTCTATCTTTATAGTTGGATTCTTGATAACATTTAAAGTACCAAATGGAATCCACGGAATGGATTCCGGGTATGCTTTAAATGCATGTACACAATTAACAAGACAAATTAACAAACAATTTTGTGGTTATGTGACTATGTGTTTATTCATCTTGTGTTTTCTTTTATGCATTTTGGGTTTTCTTCATTGCATTTTTGTGTTTTTGTATACTCTGGATATTCGTTATCCAAATCCTCGTAGAACCTTTCATATCTTCATATGAGGAATTCGTAGCAGGATAGTCAAAAGGTACTACCTTAAATCCTTAATGGGCTTCTATGTAATAGTTAAGACCCTTGGATTATATAGTACCACTCCATGATTCATAAGAGACCCTTTAGTGGTCTAATAAAAAAGATTGATTCACAATTTGGTTAAAGAACGACATCTAGTGATGTAGCTGGACAGACTCCTTGATAGTCTATTTTAGATCATTTATTGATTTAATTAAAAGGACTCTATGGCGGTCTAGTCACACTCATCACAGGATTGTTCATTTGGTTTTCCCCTACAGATTATAAAATGGACTGAGTGAACTATGCAAGGAATTGTCTAATTATGGACGCGTACATAATTATGAAATTTAGTGCACAGAAACCCAGTAAGATTTATTATGTGTAAGAACCGATAGCGACAACAATAACAAAATGAGAACGATGTAATGGAGGTACGGTGGACGCACCAATGACACTTCATATACTTGTATATAAGTGTCCCTCTTACATTGCAAACATAATGTTATTAAGGTTACTAGAAGTTCAAGAACCCTAACCAATGTTGTTCGATCTTTTCAACTTCATGTTTTCAATCTCTCACAAGTTTCCTCTAAATAAATTTCGGGACGAAATTTCCTAAAGTAGGGGAGACTGTAACACCTGTGCCTCCATGGCCATCAAACAAATACCGAACCAATGAAATATTATATTTCATACTTGGGATTTGTAAAAATATGTGTATCATTTGCACATATCAATTCTTGTTCGATTTCAAACTCTATATCGCTTTCTGGAAGGTTATAGGCGCACCGACGCGTAAATATAACCACTTTAATGCAACAAACACTCCGGAATAGTGACATAGGCTTAACATACCTTAAATAACCTTTACATAACTTAGAAATAAGTTTCGAAGGCTTTGGTATGGCAAAATCAAGTTAAATCGCTTACAGGGACTAAAGTTGACAAACTGCGAAAGTATGCCAATTTGAACTGTAACAGACATTCCGGAACATGACCATAAGTTAAACATACCATAAATACCCTTAACATAGCTTAGAAATAGGCTTTGAGGTGTTCGGTATGCTAAAATAAACTTTTGTGTCATTCAGGGACTAAAAGTGTCAAAAAGTGCACAAGTTTGCATTTTTGCGCATAACTCACGTTCTGAATACATCCGGACATCCAAAAATTTATGTAAGCATGACTATATTATTCTTTAGTGTTTGGCTTGCCAAAAATCCATTCGTCGCGTCATTTGGATCGTTTTTCGCGCTTATGCGCATTCCGTCGTAATTAAGCGAACATCGCGTTCGTACGGCCAAACGAACCAATGTCCGGCATATTTTTGAGCATGTTTCATGTCCAAAATGTTTAGGCATCATTTTAGGGCCTTAAAGTTGGCTTTATGGGCCTTAGAAGTGCCGGAAATGGGTTTAAACACGTGCAGGGACCAAAACTGTAGATTCTGAAACTTGTTTTCTGATCTGAAGAGCTAGGCTGCCCGCGTGAGACCAAGCTTAAATCTTAGGCGGCCCGTGTCAGCCTCTCTGATCAGATAATATCGAACAGTCAGCAGATTCCAGCTGTTTTATTCACATCCACACATTCTCAACTGCACATTCAGCTCATTTAGACCCATTTTTAGCCACCACAACTTTCCGACACTTGTACGGATACGATTAAGGCACGATATTCGACAAACGATCTTAACGGTTCTCCGAATACTATAAATAACCCATCACCCCAACTTCAAAAATCACTAGAATCTGATCTAAGTGACTCTAAGTTGGAACCATTGTTTCATACCTGAGTTATTGTGATCTAGATTAGCATTCGGGGACCCTTCGTAAGTATTCTTTCGTTCTTTTATTGCTTTTCGAGTCTTTCGAGTCTGAAAGTCATGACTTTCTGCATTGACCAGTTTATGGTCAATGTGAAGTTCGTTTGAACTTCGCAACGTGAGTGTAATCACGTTGGTTATAGTCCCTTGGGACTATGCCCACTGATTACCACGTTGTCTAGGGTCGTAGGGTAAGCGATCTAATAAATCGCTTATACCTTCGAACCCGACCCAGTTTGGTCGATCATTAGGATCCGACCAAATACATTAGGTGACCATAGTGTATAGGGAATAACCTTCCGAGGTTATACCTTATGGTCACATCGTTTGAGTAGTTGTATGATAGGTAGTTTATATGCCTTAGGTAAATTACCAGAATACCCTTTTCATGTATAATTGGTAATTAAGCATATGTAACCTAATCTTTTGTCACATAACTGATTATATAACATGTTTAGGCATATAACACTTGTCATAGGACTAGTTAGACGGTCCGAACGCGTTTTACGCGAACGACGCGTTAAAGTAGCATAAGCTACCTAAACGGGTCGTAATGGGTCGAAAGCACTTAGATTAAGGTTTCATTTAGTATGTAGGCTTTGTTAAACCATATGACACGAGTCTCTACACTCGTTTGGTTTACGAACCCTCATTCTATCAAATCTTCTGATTTAGGTCCGGTTATTAACATAGTTACCTATAGTAGGTGTCGTTTGATTTCCGTGATCTCTAGCGTTGCTTGGTCGTTATCTTAGGACTTCTGGGCAATCTCAAGTGAGTACATAGACCCCTCTTTTACTGTTTTCCAAACTGTTTTGGGGATAAACACATGTGCCTACTTGTTACTTTCGTGCTTTCCTGTTTTCACATCATATACTTGTTATGTTCATTAGTACACTATTAGTACATGATTTACATTACATTTCTGCTAGGTATGTTGACTGATAGCATGCTAGCACATTGATTTACATGACTTTTCTACTTTGTATGTTAACTTAACATATTTAGTACATCATTTTACATTGCATCTCTGTTGCATATGTTCCAGTAACATATGGACACATTGTTTTACAGCTCTACCTTGTATGTTTACTCTAGCATACTAGGTACATTATCTTCATCACATGCTTACATTTTGGTATGACATTTGGTTTGTTTAAATGAGACAATGTACATTCATTAACACCGATCATGCCGCTCGGTAGTAGGTAGTGGTACCATAGGACTTGACAAATCCCATTCCTGAAATCTCGGGTTTGTTTGGACGTAAGGAATGACCGAATCCGAATACATATTCTCTTTATAACTCACTTTTACATAGTTATCCGCCTGTCTCAAGGCTTGGATGTATGAATTTTCACAATACCGCATAAATGTTCATATTCAGTATAGCATGCATATATCTTACAAAACATAACTTTGATTTAAACCAAGTTTTACTTCAATACTTTGTTTTGTACATTTTTACTTATGGTTTAAGTAGTCTAAATTTTACTTACCATACATATCATTTTGGTTATACATTACTTGACTACTTTTGGACTATAAACATTTGACATGGTTTATACAAGGACTTTTGACTATTGGTTTAAACATAGACTTATTACATTGTTGGTTTGGTTTGAGTAAGTGATTTAAGTAACGAGGCGTGTGTAATATGATACAAGCATGGTGGATACGCCGCTGGTACTTCCTATATATAAGTGCTTGTATGATATCATATATTGTAGCGTTATTTGAATCATTTCAATTTGAGACATATAACATTTTATACAAATAACATACTTTTCACAAGACATTGCTTTACAAAACAACTTATCTTTTACAAACTCATTTTACTTGGTTATTCATTTAACCATACATAATTCTCTTACCTATACATATCATCTGATCTTATTGCTTTTTAAACGATTTACAAAACAAAGCAAACTAAAAAGGTTCATGACTAAACATTTTCTTAAACATAAGTCATGAATCTCATTTTCACAAAACCTATGTATCTCACAGGCATTTTTATGCTGACGTACCTATTTTCACATGTGTTTTCAGGAGATGATGCATAGGACTTATCAAGACATACTTAGGCGGACCTGTGCCTTAGTGACTTAAACGAGACAAGAACTAGTTAACTTATGTTATGTACTCTTTACTTCTTGTTTAAAGACAATGTAACTCGCTTGTTTGATGAATAAAACGGAACTTTAATATCCATGGTTGTGAAACATTAATTCTGTTACAACACTCCCCGATGTTTCCGCCACGTTTTGTATGTTCTACGTGGTCGGGGTGTGACAGTTCACCTGGGAACGAGAACAAACCCTATTCTCCCAACAAAATACGTACGGCAGTGGAACACACCCCTACCCCTCGTGAGATATCATTCTGTTATCAAAAGATCTCGGTTAGTATATTATCCACCTTGGTTGCTTGGTTCCCTATTGTATGTGATCTTTTGTATACTTAGTGGATAAGGTGCCTATGGTCTAAGAACTTGAATTAATAAATAATATGATTTGGCATGAGTTATGTGATGATTAATAAAGTTATGTGATAACTATCTGATATGAATACGTGTGAACTACCAAATTGTTATTTTAAGAATCATGTTTATCAATGATTGTAATGGATGGTGATCATATGAGGGTTAAGGCATAAACTGGGATGTACCCAATTGATGCTTGAAGCCATGCGTATGATAGGGGATGTGGTAGTGGGATAATATTGTGGTTTTGTGGGAAGTCATAAGTGAATATTAGCAAATTCGATTCAGGCATGTAATGATGAATCACTAGAACCATGTTAAACATTGACTATGACTGGATTGGTAAACTAGGACTATAAAATTAACATGAAGCTTGCATCGGACGATTATATGTAAATAGGATAGAAGGATGATAATGGTTGCATAATTGATTCAGATTACATCATGATTAAAGTGGATGAAACTTAAATTGATAACTAAGGATGCTAGGGATGTGTAGCTACTCAATGAACTGGCATATATATACATAAATATAGTAAATGGCGGCTATATGTGTGGGTGTTTGAAGTATCAGTCAAATCAAAACATGTGCACATTATTAAAGGATTGTCAGAACAGTGGTTTAGTGTTTCAACTTGGATACGTGATTTTCCGTGTGCATGGTGACACCATCTAAAACTAGGGAACTTGAATGCATTTAATGTATAATTACTTTAAGTGTCGAACACTGTTGCATGTTGTATTCGTGGAATGTGCACAAGCATGGAAATTGAATATTTGTTACATGTCATGTGTTGTTCTGTGATGAATACAAAGTGTGAATATACGTGACCTGGCTGTCCATGAAACTGATATTATTAATAATCACAATAGGGATTGGTTGTCTTGCTGTAATCAAGTAATTTAACATACCGAGCAAACCAAGGTGAGTTCACACTCCTAAGGCATTGGATTCCCGGTGGGTTGGGAATGGGATTGAATAACTACTCGTACTATCATTACTATTAAACTACTTTTCACTGTCCTCGGATTGCAGGGCACGTACGTAAAACCTACGTACACTCATACTTACTACTGTCCTCGGATTGAAGGGCACGTGCGTAAAACCTACGTACACTCATACTTGCTACGGTCCTTGGATCAAGAAGGGCACGTACACTCATACTCGCTACGGTCCTTGGATCAAGAAGGGCACGTACATACACGACTAGTCTAATAACATACAACATGGGAAGCCCCCACTATTCATCGCAAACATGTTCGGGGAACCGCGATACGGATTAATACGATACACATGGGAAGCCCCCACTATTCATCGCAAACATGTTCAGGGAACCGCGATACAGATTAATACAGTACATGGTTTACGAAATAAACATATGATTTACGAACACTATAACTAAACAACCAACTGTGAACTCGCTCAACTTTGTTGTTGACTCGTTGTTACATGCCTTGCAGGTCGATAGGTACTCATGGAGCTTGCACAGGGAGGCGCAGTCGTTGTGGGACATGGACAGTGGGTGCCATGTTAAAAACATTATAACATTTCGAACTTAATACTTATGTTGGGTTTTCACATTTATGCTTCCGCTAAACACTTAACTATGTTTTGTTTTGAACACCTTTCGTATTGTTGGATTGAATTTAAATTATTACTTACAATGTTCAACATGATTGGTGGCTTGATCCTGGTCATGTCACGTCACGCCTCCATGCGGTGATACTCCGTGTGTGGATTTTGGGGGTGTGACACTGAACCTGTAAATACCTGAGGAGGATGTGAGCCAGGTGAGCCAGGAATCGATCCTGAACCTGTAAATACCTGAGGAGGATGTGAACCAGGTCACAATCATGAAACCTGTGAGAGCCAGACTACGATCCCAGGATAATTCAAGGGGGAGTCTGGGAGTAGATCAACATCCGAGGAGGAGAAGAATCTGTGGACGCAAGAGCCAGAATCGGATCCTGAAGATAGAAAGAAGAAATTGGAGTGAGGCAAGTGCCAGGTCAAGATCCTGGAAGCCCAAAGACTGATAAAGACTGAAGACGTTGAAGACTCGACACTTAAGACTCGTCAACATCCGAGGGGGAGTCTGTTGGTGCATACGTCTATCGACTTCGTCTTGTATCGAGTCTAGTATTAGAATTGTTAGATCAGGGCGCGTAGTACGAGAAAATAGGAGGTTTTGGGTGGTGTTTGAGCTAATTCCGCTTGAAAGTGTCAACTGCACTTTCAAACGAAATTAACATTCTTAATTCCGTTTGAAAGTGTCACTGTCACATTCAAACGGAATCACATCTCTATAAATACCCACTCAAGCGAGATCATTTGTAACTTTGAGAATTCCGGTACCGAAGTGCTGCCGACGAGTCGTTTGATTTGTATTGCTGTTAAATCAATAAAACAAGACGTTTAAGAGTGAAACAAGCTGTTTCTTTGTTTCCGCCTCTGAAACAGACAAGAACTCTTCTGATTGACTCGTTTGGGTCACAGACCGATCCTACAAGATCCATCTTTCTTTTTTCACAAAGAGGACAGGAGCTCCCCAAGGCGAAAAACTTGGACGGATGAATCCTTTATCAGATAACTCTTGAAGCTGTTTCGATAACTCTTGCATCTCCGACGGTGCAAGACGATAAAGTGCCTTCGCAATCGGGTTGGCATTGGGTACAAGGTCAATATGAAACTCGACTTGACGAACTGGAGGTAAACCAGGCAGTTCATCAGGAAACACCTCTGGATAATCCTGAACAATCGGAATATCCTGAATACTCTTACTCTTGCCTTTCTCCTCGGTGACATGTGCCAGGAAAGCAACATATCCTTTTCGCAAATAACTTTGGGCCTTTGTACACGACATAAGCATCAAACCACCTGATGGTTTTTTGCCACGAACTTCCAGAATATCGCCAGACGGAAGAGGAATACGGATAATATTATCGAAACAAATCACCTCGGCATGATGTTTGGTTAACCAATCCATCCCCACGATAATATCGAAACTCCCAAGTTGCATCAGCGTGACGTCAATGGGAAAAAGATGGTTATCAAGGTTTAACTGACAATCACGAATAACAGAATCGAGAACAGTAGGTTTACCAGTAGCAACTTCGACAGATAAGGGTTTCCTCAGTTTAGTTCTAGGTATCGCAAGCATAGGTTCAAAAGACAATTAAACAAAACTTCTATCAGCACCAGAATAAAAAAAGAATAGATACAGGTCGATTGTTAACAAGAAACGTACCATTAACCACCTCGTTGTCAGCCCTTGCTTCGTTAGCATTCAGATTGTATGCTCGCCCACGGGCAGGATTCACATTTGCGTTGACATTCACATTCGGGTTCGCATTTGCATTCACTAGCCTCGGACAATTGTTGCGGAAGTGACAAACTCTCCACAATTGAAACATGAACCCGGTGGGAATCTAGCAGCATTCCCCTGAACTGGAGCTTGATTCTAAACAATCTGATTCTGACCCAAACGACAGTTGTTGGCCAGATGCCCAAACTTACCACACGTTGTGCATTGCCTACAAGCTTGTTGTGCAACATGATGACCGTTGCAGCGAGCACAAAGAGGTGCGGTACCAGCATACGCTTTCTTCACAGGCGGTTGAGCTGGTGGGTTCTGAGGGTTCTGAGCAGTAACTGCAAAGTTCTGAGCACCCTTTCGCTTTCTAGACTTCTTCGACGACTCACCTTTCTTACCCTTACCCTTTTCCTTGACAGATTCGGTCGCCTTCTTCTTATCACCCTTGCAGGTAAGTTTACCCTTCCTGACTTGTGACTCAGTCAGGGTAGCAGATAACTCGATCGCTTGACGAACAGTAGTAGGATTAACGCCAGTCACAATATCCTGTATGGAATCGGGTAAACCATCGATATACCTCCTTATCGCTTTCTCCAACGGGGTAACCATAGTAGGACACAAACGACTGAGTTACTCAAATCGATCCGTATACGCACGGTGTTCTCCCTCATCTTGTTTTAGATCATCAAACTCTCGTTCCAAGGCTCGAATTTCGTGATGGGGACAGAACTCTCTCATCATGAGAGCTCGAAGCTCTTCCCATGTTTGTGCCAATGCCACTTCGGCACCCCTGTCGTGCATCACTCCGTTCCACCACGTAAGCGCACGCTTCTCAAACACACTTGATGCAAATTCAACCTTATGCCCATTCGGACATTGCACATGTCTGAATGTGCTTTCGATACTTTCGAACCATTGAAGGAGCGCAGTTGCTCCTTGCGACCCAGAAAACTTTAGCGGCTTAGCAGAATTGAAATTCTTGAAATTACATTGTGCATTGTTATTGTTGTTGTATAGCTCGTGGATTTGGGTCACCACGCCTGGAAGCACAGCAGCCATTTGCTAAGAGACAAGGGCTGCGACTTCGTCAGCAGTAAAAGATTGTACATCACGTCGAGGAGGCATTGTCTAACAAGGAAATATGAGAAACGAGTGAGGTCGATAATTAGGAAATACAAAAGAGGTATTGAAAATTTCGACAAAATGCAAGGAAGGCGATCATTTGTTCGTTACCTCGAACAAACAAACAACACGCAGTGACTAATCAAAGTAAATGAATCAAAATAATGTATCGCGAAGACATGCTCGCCTATAAGTGAATACTCACCCCAAGAGTTCCCAGGTAAGAGTGACTGGTCCGATTATGTGGATTTATACAAACACTCTAGCCTTAGACAGAAAACTCAGGGTACAGGTATTCACTCTTCCAGTTTGCACGTGTTCACATTATTTAGACCCAAACTTTAACGAGATTTTGAAAACTCAGAAGGCACTAAGCCAAAAATGAGTCAAACTGGAAGGGTTCAAAACTTACAACAGAGGGTTCAAAACCTAGTAATCAATCATCCTAGAACGGATGATTAATTTTCGAAGCAGATTCGGATTTTGTTTTTAAAAGCTAAACGCAAATCAACTTGCGTTGTGGTCCTAGAAAGTTATAGTCTAGGTTAAAACATTACTAATAACCTAATTCCCTATAACCATTGGCTCTGATACCAACTCTTCTGTCACACCCCGACCACGTAAAACAACAAATCATGGCAGAAACGTCGGGGAGTGTTGTAACAGAATTATTGTTTCAAACCATGGATACAAAGAGTTTCGTTTTATTGAATATTAAACATTGTCTTAAAGTTAAACAAGCAAGTCAAACATGGTCTATCATCGTTATTAAATCACCAAGGCCTTGTCCAGTTCTAAGTGAGCATGCATCCTATTCGCAATCAACATTAAGCAACATCACCTGAAACATATGTAAAAAAACAAAGTCAGCAAAGAAATGCTGGCGAGCACATAGTTTTTGGGTGAGTGTCAGATTCATGGCTCGTTGAAATATCTCGTACAACTTTGTTAATTGATAATTGAAACCTTGTTTTGTAAAATATTTGTATTGTAAAATGAATAACCAAGTCAAAACAGATTGGTCATAATTTGTAAACCTCGATGCCATGAATCTTAACCCAAAACATTTGTTTATGTAAACCAAATCATAAATCGTTTTCGTAATAAAACTCACATGGTTTATATAGTTTCGTAAACATCGTTGTGTGACATCGTTTAACCCGTTCTCGTTATAGATCATCGTTCATTTGTTTAAATCGTTCATAATCATTCAAAATCGTTCTCGTACAAATTGTGAAAACTACTTTTGGTCGTCTCGCTAATAACATTCAAACCTTTGTGACTCGTTCATCGTTCAACTCGTATTAACAAACCACCAAAGGGTAAGTTAACAATCATCAGATTCAGTCGTTACCCACCTAACCCACACATAACCATGGGTCCAGTCTGATAACGGGATTTGTCGGATCCTATGGTACCATAACCTAATACTGGTCGGCTTGATCAATGCTAATGAATTTCATTCGTTATGTAACTACCACCAACAAGTTCGTTCACATTATAGAAATCGTTATTAGTTTTGTATAAACCATCTCAATCGTTTTGAAACCATCGTTAGAATATTGAAATCATTTTGATACATATGAATCACCCCAAAACAATTTAAAACAGTAAAAAGAGGGGATCTATGTACTCACATTTGGGTGTGTTTTTATATGTTAACACAATCACACAATTTTTTTATTCGTCCTAAATTAAATAAGAATAATTTAATAACCAAAACCCACAAAATACATAAGTTTCTCCGATACTTAGAATTTTCACATAACTTTGAGATTTCTCGAAAAGTTATTATTTTTTTATTATATTAGTGTATTTATATATATGGGTTAGCGTAGTACACATAATATTTTCAACACTAACACATCATCATACACATATTGTAAAACACATAGCACTTTGTAACACATAAAATTTACTCATGAACAACCCATTCTAGTGTATGTCGAAAAGCACTTATTTTAGCGATTCGGTAACATTTTTGGGCGTCGGAAGTCACGTATAACTAAACAAACACCAAGTAAACTTAATATAAGTTAAAATACTTGTTTTTATATCAAAAATATCAGTTTGGTTACTGATCTAAAACAGTTTGATAAAAATCCTCTGAAAAGACGATTTTTTAACCGTTTTACCGCATAGTTTTGCATCAAACGTTATCCGAACCATCCCAAATCGAAACAACTTGAAATTTTAACATAACCCATATTATTTACTGAATAAAATAATGGTTATACTCATGATAGTGCAGGTCTTAAGTAAAGCACATAAATCATGCAAATTTCACATATTTTACCACTTTTTAAGCTATTTGTACAACATGCAAAGCTATCAATCCTATGTCAAAGTTTCATGCCATTATAATACATCAAATAATATTATTTTTAGTGTTTATAACCTGTTCAAAAACATTTTTGTCATACAACCCTTTTTCACCATTTCTTGAGCTTTAAATCAACAAGTATCTTCATGTACAAGTGCCTAAAGCATACTATCTTAACATCAACTTTTCATATGAGTTTAGATGCATCAAATATGTGATTTATTCATGTTATTTGCTGATGTACTTGAACATTTAACATATCATACATAGATCATCAATCACTTGCATTTTAACTAGTATTCAAGAACAAGCAACAACCTAAACATGTACTTATCAAAATCGAACTTCAAAACTCTTACACACATATATATATGTACGGTCATACACACAAACATAAACATCACCATTTTTTATTTGTATCATGACCCATTTCATTTTAGATTTCAAGTTTAGCGAAAATTCCAAGATTCAAGAGAAACTTCAAATCATCAAGAACAACCAAGAATCAAAAGTATGATTTAAACATAAATGTTATACCTTCAAGATTCAAGTAGGTTGTGGGATGAGATTTTGATGATAGGAAGCTTGAAATCACTTGAATGCACCTTGGAAACACCTTCGGATCTTCACACTAACTTGAATTTAGCTTAAAATAGGACTTGATCTTCAAGAACAAAGTTTGAAGATATGAAGATGGAGAGAGAGAGAGAGAGGGTGGATGGTTTGGGGAGAGAGGAGAGAGAAGGATTTTGTGAGCTTGGTAAGATTGTTGTTGTGATATACTTAGATCTTGAAAGATATAAAAAAGGATTTGGAAGATTTACTAGAGATTTCTTGTATCTACACTTGTCATATAAATTTGAGAAGTGGCAAGATGGTGTTTATGAGGCCGCCACCTCCCCTTCCACTCTCACTCGTGCATTTTTTTTATAAACATGTTATATGTAGGCTAAAACGGGTGTTTAACTGGATACCGGGTATTTTATCTAGCGTTTAAATCCCGTTTTATGGCGTTCTAAATTATTTTTATTATTATATAAAAATAAACTCGCCAAAATATTACTGAAATAAATTTCAGTTGCCAAGACTGGCTGCGTTGTCTGCGTTTTGCAGTAGAAGCACTGTGTCACGCAGTAACTCGCGGTACATGCTTAAACTTGAAAAATAACGTTTTAAGCGTTTTAATTTATTTTTCAACACGGACCTGATTAAAAATAAAATTTTAATCATAACAGAATATTTTCGGGATTTAAATATTATCCGGGCGGTCACCAACGTTCGTTTCGCAGTTTTGTCGTAATTAGTTCTTCAGTTCAAATAAACATGTTTTTGCCATACCGAATCCTTCGAAACTTATTTCTAAGTTATGTAAAGGATATTTAGGGTATGTTTGGCTTACGTCACAGTTCCGAAGTGTACGTCGCGTTAGACTGATTGCGTTTATGCACCAGTTTGCGTATAACCTTCCAGAAAGTGATTTAAAGCTTGAAGTCGGAATCGAATCAAATTGTAAAATCATCACACACAATAACACGTATAATAACACCAAAGCACATTGTTTAATTGATAACCAACATTGTTTTACATTATACGATGATTACAGAACACGGTTGTCACAAGAATGAAGCCTTTATCAAGCAATTCCTGGAGCTCACTCGAGAGTTCGCGTATTTCAGAAGGAGCGAGACGATGAGGTGCTCTAGCAACAGGATTTGCTCTAGGAATGAGGTCGATTTGAAAATCGATATCACGAGTCAGAGGTAAACCAGGTAAATCATCAGGAAAGACGTTAGGAAACTCACGAACCACAGGCACCTTATCCATTGCCTTAACTTCCTTTTCCTCCGCTACTACGATGTGCGCCAAGAAAGCTTGGTATTCCTTGCGGAGATTCTTGCTAGCTTGGACAAACGACATGAGCTGCAACTTCTTCGAAGCAACTTCGCTATAAGCACACAATTGATCACCATTTGCGAGAGAGTAACGAATCATTTTATCAAAACAAACAATTTCAGCATGATTCTCCCGAAGGAAATCCATGCCTACTATGATGTCAAAGCTACCAAGCTGCATCGGGATAAGACTTATCAGGAAAACGTGACTGTTGAGTTCAAGAGTACCGTCAAGCAGAAGGGAACTAACAGTGATGGTTCTTCCAGTGGCAACTTCTACATCGAATGTTGATGGGAGATTAACGCGTTTACGGTTTAGGTGCCTTTCGAATTCGGACGATACAAAACAATTATCGGCTCCAGTATCAAACAAACACGAAGCATATATACCATTCACGAGAAACGTACCATTAACCACGTTGTTGTCTGCCTGACCCTGGCGGGAGTTAATGTTGAAGACTCGCCCGTGGGCTGCTTGCTGAGCTAGCTGCTGCTGTTGGTGTTATTGCGGCTGCTGTTGTGGCTCTTACTTCACCACTCTGTTCGGGCAGACATTTGCGAAGTGGTTGGGATCACAACACGTAAAGCAGGCTCTTGCGTGAGCAGTGGGAGCAGGAGCTGCTTGTTGACCCTGAGGAGCTGGTAGAGCAGGAGCTTGAACTGGGGCTGGAGCTTGGCGAGGACCAGTACGGCAATTAGCAGTAAAGTGGCCGTACAGGTTGCATTGAACACAAAATCAACACACGATTCCAACCGGGTGATGATAGGTACAAGTAGGGCAGAGCGGGTGTGGACCAGTATATGCACGCTTGGCCGGCGGTGCATTGGTCACTGGCGCCGCTACTTGACGGTTCTGAGGTTGTGGTTGAGCAGGGACAACTTGGAGTGGAGCGTCGGTTACTGCACAGTTCGTGTTGCTGGTGTTGTTTTTCTTTCTCTTGCGGCGTGAAGACTTGGAAGCTTGTGGTGCGGTGGCTTCAGCGGTGGGAGCAGCGGTAACTTGATGAAGACTCTTGGTGGGTTTATCAAAGTAACCAGCCAATACTCGCTTGTCATTGATTTCGGCAACGAGTAGGTACGTCTCTTCGATAGGTGTCATCTTCGCAGCTTGAACGAAGTCAGCAACACAATCCGGTAAAGCACGTATGTATTTCTTAATTGTCATTTCAGGTGTTGCCACCTGGCTTGGACAGATGATACTTAGCTACTTAAAGCGAGCTGTCAGACCGGCGTTGTTGCCACCATCCTGCTTGATGTTCCAAAATTCGTTCTCCAGCTTTTGTAGCTCATGGGGGTGGGCAGAATTCCTTCATCATGAGTTCCTTCAACTCATCCCAAGTAAGCCCATAGGCTGCATCGTTCCCACGCTTGTTCCTTTCGGCTGTCCACCAATCTAGAAGGCTGGACTGGAAGACGCCTGTTGCGTTGACAATGCGTAGGTGATCAGGAAATCCGCTCTGGCGTAGCGTGACTTCAATTGAGTCAAACCATTGAAACATAGCGCTTGGTCCGTCTTCGTCCGTGAAGTCTTTTGGACCGCAGGCCTTAAACTACTTGAAGTTGAAAGTACCTTTAGGTGAGTTAGTCCTTGATTCCTCAGAGGACTTGCTAGTGTTTTCATGAACCTTGCTGACAATTTACGGAATGACCTTAGCCATCTGCTTTGCAACTAGAGCACTGATGCGTTTGTCCTCATGGTTTCGGCGAGAGTTGCGAGCGGTGTGCGATCCAAATGACGACATTGTCTGCAACAGACATCGTCACAGGACTTAGACACAATGTTGGTTAACCCTAGTATAGTATAGCGATTTCTCCCAGGGGTACTTTACTTAAAGCACAGGAACACATCAATCACTTAGACACGTAATCACATAGGCACATAAGCACATAGTCCACTTAAACACGCAAAAACATAAGCACGTAATCCACGCAAGCACGTATTTTACACGTATTCACCTTCTTATTTTGCATGTATTCACCTATATGTACTGAACGTGTTCCCTTATCTTTCAAAGTTGTGAGCGCGATCGAGAATTTGCGAGTGCGAGTAGCGAGTACACATTGAGTAGCACAGCGAGTAGTATAGCGTAAGCGAGTAACGTAGCATGCGATTTGTTAATGTTTTGAGACAGATGTGTAGTGCGAGTGGTGTGTGTTAATCGAAGCGAACACCGAAAAGTGAGTAAATCACCAAGTTCAAAACACATAAACAAGAAAACCACATAAAACACATAAAATTTCTCATAAAAGCGAAAAATCACAGAGTCAGCGGCGGCTAAATCCAGAATCAAAGCACATAAAATCGAAAAAAAAAATGGTCACGGCTGATAGCCGTTGACTATCGAAAGTGATTCGACTATTCTCAAGGACTTCGAGTACAAGCTTTGGCCTATTGGACTGCGCTCTATCATCGACATACGGTGAATGGCACGTATCATTTTGGCCTCTACGTGACCCCAGTCGTTGGAACCCATCGAGACTTTGGTGAGAGTTTTGCAAAACCAAAATAAGGAACGGAACAAGTCATCAAGGTTCGGGTTTCACCCCTAACTTAGCGACTACATTCATGTTTGCGTGATGAAATCACGAGATTAATAGAGAGAATCGCGTCGAAGTATGGATTTCACTCCTGATTCAACGCAAATTCTCGTGTTTATAGTAAAAATGCATGTTGAACGAGCGATTTGATCGAGATTTTGTGGTTTTCACACCTAATCCCAACCAGATCGTTCGTTTGTATGTGTTGCCAGCCTTAGGAAAGGCTGATCTTGCGCGGAACGGTAGTATGCGATGTTCGCTCAAGAGTGTAGTGTACAGCGAGTTCTAGTGAGAGTATCAAGTAAGCTCGTACAAAACCCCTACCTGGTATGCAGAAGTCGGTCTGTTGGTACTTAGACTATAGACTAGGTCCTTTCTAAGACATCGACTCAGACTAGGTCGAGTCTTGCCTAATTCCCTATAGTTATGGCTCTGATACCAATCTGTCACACCCCAACCGATGCTGGAAACATCGGGGCGCGGCATTGAGCGAAACAGATTGTCCAAGAGAAATCTATAACAACAAAAATTACCGGATATTTAACATTATGTCCCATACCATAATATATCAAATAAAAGCAGTTATTACAGACATTGTTTTCTCAAAGACAGGTAAAATGTTCTGACAACTCATATTTTATTAGTTTGTCTCAGCCAACAATTACTGTGTAAACATACCATACAAGAATTCATCGAGTAACACGTATAGCATGCAGTAGCGGTTAGCATATAAAATGTGTTTGCGTTGTGTGTCGATTGTGATTTTGATATAAGTAACGTATGTAACACCCAAAAGTGCTTAAAGCAAAAAGGGATTGAGTATACTCACAGATTGTGTTTAGTAAATAAACACTCTCTTGGATTGAAGGGAGCGCTGGAGAGTTAGCCTGATTACAGGACGATAGCATAAGCGATGAACCGTGAGTAAAATGATGCGAGTGAGCAGAGTGACGAAGGGTTATCTGAACGGATGACAATCCGGATGGATGGTCATCTGGTCGGATGGCCATTCGGTTGGTTTGTCATTCGTTTGGGATGGATGTGTTTGGTATGATGTGACTTTGAAGTTTTTGTTGTAGCATTTTATGAAATAAGAAGTAATCCTACCATTCCAGTCGTCCGGTCATCCGAACGGATTGCCTTCCACTCAGATGGTGATCCGAGTGGAGGGTCTATGTTGGAAATTGGTTGAAATTGTTTAAGTGTTGAACATCATAGGACATCCGGTCGGATTGCCGTTCGATCGGATGGCTATCTGATCGGACGGTGATCCGTTCAGTAACATGTTCGTTTGACAACTTTGTAAAAATTTGCTAAGTTTGGAAAGTTTTGCGATTGCACCGAGACGGTATGATAGTGTATCAAACAACGGAACCCCATCAAGTCCAAGTCATCCGATCGGATGGGAATCACCCCGCCCGATCAGTTAATTATTCTTGACGGTTATTCATGTTCAACCCGTTAAGTCGGTCATCTCTTCGGTAGTAATCCGTTCTCAGACCGACACTTCACTACGGAATGAGTAGAAGGCCTGAATGAGCTCGGATCCTATCGATTTTATGTGAAAAGTTGAGATAATTGAAGAAAAGTGGAAAATCACTTGGAAAATGTTTAGATTATGATGAAATTAGTGTTTAAACATGTTGAAATCTCTTAGATCTGAATTGTTCTTGGTGGAATGAAGTCACACTTTGAAGTTCTTGAGAACCCATGATGACATCACCCTAGAACAGCCTAAATCAGCAGATTTCATGGTGAAAAGTTAAGATTTGTTGGTGAAAATGATGAAGAAGTGTGTGTAGATCATAGAAGTACAAGATTTTGAGGTAGAAACTTACAAGAATCGTGAGAAATCGAGATAAAATAGCCCAAGTGCGTGCTGGTCGGAGGAGGAGCTATCACATCACATGAACAGTGATGTTACAGGTGCTATTTATAGGCAAGAGAGGAGAAGAGGCAATGTGCAGTAATGGATTGGAGGGCGGTTTGATCGGATGGCCATCCGATCGGATGGTCATCCGGTCGGATGACAATTCGATCGAGTGGTCATTCGATCAGATGGGTTGTGTGAGTTAGTTTTCGACGTTTCGTTTTGTGCGTTGAGCGTTGTGAGTAAACGATGCGATTGTATTACCCATTAATTACACAAATAATATAACTACATAAAAATAATCTCGAGTTCGCGATGAGATTGCGTTGTGATAGAGTTCCGATTGCGTTTGCGATTATCATCCCAAAATAAATATAAACATGCACAAGTAACACATAAGAGCACACACACGTAAAACAATATCCATAACCCGTTATTCAAGTTGTGATGCGATAGCGATGCGATTAGCGATTAAACTACGATTTATTGCATATACTCCACATAATACAACTAAAGTAGCATAAAATTAAAGTATCGATTAATAAGTCAAGGAGTACAATCAATAATTAAGCAAGGAGTGACAGATCGCATTTAGCAATCTTTTCTTCCTTTGACTTGACTTTGACTTGTACTTTGACTTTGACTTCGAAAGTCGGGTTGTTACACTCTTCTACTCATTTCTTCTTTTTGGTCAAATTCAGAATGATTTCATGGACAAATTGGCGTAAGTTTGAACATATTGTGTTAAATACACTAATGATAAACCCTTGAACAAATTAGATCAAAATACAATCAGAATCATCGAGAAATTGTGAAAAAAATGTCAAAATACGTAACTTGATCTTCAAACAAAGGTACCCTTCGCATGAAAGGAACTTTCCATTCGCATGAAGAGCACATCCCTTTCACACGAAGAGCCTAAATTTCATTTATTTTTGAAATAGTACCATTCGCACGAGTGGCACTTACCACTCGCATGAAGTTTCACTTCCCTTCACACGAAAGTGTTATTTGACCATGTTTGATTAGGTATTTTTCATGAAGTTCAAGATTCTGATGATGGATTCTGAATTCTACAACGCTTTTGCTACCTCATCAACCACGATGGCTCAAAGCGTGAATCTCGATAACGAACTCGACACAAATGTTAAGCCTCCTAAAATGATGAGTATGGATGAATACAACGGATGGCGTGCATGTTTCTGCAATTGGGTGCAAGCCAATTCAATGGAATGTTGGTTCTCAATACTTGAAGAATATTCTGAACCATTGAATGAAAATGGTACAAAGATGACACTATTGCAATTCAATCCATAAGAAAAGGAAACCTTTATTCGAGAAAAGAAAATGGTGAACTATTTCTAACAGTTAATAAAAGATGATATTTTTACGATGTTACAACATTCCAATACCGCACATTCAATCTGGATTGCTTTGAAAAATAAGTATGAGGGCGGGAAAGAAATCTTGAAGAGCAAGAAGGCATTACTTAAGAAAGAGTTTGACATTTTCAAATGTCTAAAAAGTGAAACTTTGAAACAACTTATCGAAAGGTATTGTTGTCACACCCCAACCGATGACGTAAACATCGGGGCGCGACACTGAGCGAAACAGATTGTCTAGGAGAAATCCATAACAACTAAAATTACCGGATATTTATCATTATGTCCCATACCATAATATATCAAATAAAAGTAGTTATTACAGACATTGTTTTCTCAAAGACAGATCAATTGTTCCGACAACTCAGATTTTATTTAATTTGTTTCTAGACTCCATCCTAGCTCTATTCCAGCAGATAACAAGCAAACATCCTAAGCACCTGTCACATATGTTAAAATAGAGGTCAATAAACATAGTGTAAAGGTGAGCATACAAGTTTAATAGTAATAGTAGAGTTCGAAAGCGTTTACGCATAACCAGGATGTAACATGTATAATGTGAAGCTAGTAGGTTATCGACAATGAAATATGCACAGAAAAGACTGCGAGTTGTAGAATGCGCAACACATATCACCACTATGACACGTGAAGAGGTAACCTTAACAACCCCTGTCCACGACAGATGCTGAGTCCAAACTATAATACTATCGTTGCTAAGGCGTTAGGAAACAGTCACTGTGTTAACATAACATACAAGCATTCATCGAGTAACACGTAACATGCAATAACGGTCAGCATATAAATAGTGTTTGCGTTGTGTGATTGATGTGATTTAGAATAAGTAACATATGTAACACCCAAAAGTGCGTAAAGCAAAAAGGGACCGAGTATACTTACAGCGATGGAAGTTAATGGATTGAAGGGAGCGCTAGAGTGATTAGCCTGAACAGTTTACGATAGCATAAGCGAATGAACGGTGCGTAAAAAGGTGCAAGTGATCAAAGTAACAAATGGTAATCCGATCGGATGGCAATCCGATCTGATGGTCATTCGATCGGATGTCAATCCGTTCAGATGGTCATCTGATCGGATGGCCATTCGGTCGGATTAACGTTCGTTTGAGAAGGATGTGTTTGTGTATGATGGCTTGGAAGTTTTCGTTGTAGGATTTTGAAAACAAAGAAGTATCTCTACCTTTCAGGTCGTTCGATCGAACGGTCATTCGGTCGGATGGCGATCTGATTGGCGAGATATTTCTTAGTGAGAACAAGTTCACAGCAGGTTTATCATTCGATCGCATAGCAATCCGATCGGATGGCAATCCGTTAGAACTGATGGTCTTTGAAAATTATGAAAGTGTTTAAGTGTCGAAGATCCAAATGTCAACTAATCGGATGGTCATTCGATCGGATGGCAATCCGATCGGACGGTAATCCGTTCGATGTTCAAATCTTTTGAAAACTTGAAAATTGTTAAGTGTGGAACCAAGTGCAATCCGATCGGATTGGAGTTCGATCGGATGGTAATCCAATCGGATGACAATCCGTCCCAACGAATCTGATCGTCGACTTGGTTATTTTGAATGTGTTGCGGTTTATTCGAGACGGTATGATAACGTACTAAACAACGGAACCTCGTCAAGCCCCAAGTCGCCCGATCGAACAGGAATCACCCTAACCCGATCAGTTTACTGGTTCGTGACGGTTGTTCATGTTCAATCCGAAATCAGTTGTCTCTTTGATAGAAACCAGGTCTCAGACTGATGCTTCACTAAGGAATGAGTAGAAGACCTGAATGAGCTCCGATTCTATCGATTTTGAGTGCATTGAGTGTAAAAGAGTTGAAAGAAAGTTGGAAAAGTATCTTTCAATCCTTTTACCTCCGAAAATGTTTAGATCTATGTGAAATCGTTGTGAAATCATGTTGAAATCCTTCAGATCTGAGTTGTTCTTGGTGGAATGAAGCCAAATCTTGAAGTTCATAAGAACTCCATGATGACATCACCCTAGAACACCTCAAATCCATTGATTTCACCGTTAAAAGTTAAGATTCAAAGGTGAAAATGATGTAGAAGTGCGTGTAGATTATAGAAGTACAAGATTTGAGTTGAAAACTAACAAGAATCACGAGAAATCGAGAGAAAGAAGGCCTTGAGCATGCTGGTCGAGTGTGAGAGAGAGCTGTCCATCACAAGTGATGCGACAGGGGGGTATTTATAGGTTGCCAAAAAGGGAAAGGAGGGTGCAAGTGTCGGATAACTCACCGATCGGATGTGTAGGATCGTTGTTACAACCAAATGAGTCGATCAGAAGAGTTTTTGATCAAAACGAGAGGCGGAAACAGATGTTTTGATGTTGAATCAGCTTGTAATGCACATAGAATCACTTAAACTGTCTCTTGTATTGATATGAAAGCTTTACACGACCTGGAGACACTTCGGCAGAGCTTCGCTACCGGAATCGCAAAGTTACAAATGAAATATCAAGTCACCTATTTATAGGATTTCCATTCTGCACGAAACTGCCATGTCCATTTCGCACGAAATGGGTATAGTCCATTTCGCATGGAATGGCCATTTCATGTGAAATGTCCATTTCGTGTGAAATGTCCATTTCGTGTGAAATGTCTATTTCATGATTGTTTTCCGAATTTCTCAAACTACGTGACTTGATCTAACAATTCTATTACAAGACTCGAAACAAGACGAAGTCGACAGACATATGCACCAACAGACTCCCCCTTGGATGTTGACGAAGTCTTCATTGTCGAGTCTTCGGTATGTCACATCTTCAGTCTTTATCAGTCTTCTCGCTCTTTCCAAAGTGTCTGACACTTTAAGCATCCTCAATCTTCTATCTTCTCTTTATCAGCATCAGTAGCTAAATCCCCCTTGAATGTTGATTTCATAAATTCTTCAGAATCAGCAGCTTTTATCTCGAGCTTTGTTCCAGAATCTGAATCTGGCTCTTACGTCCTCAGACTCCCCCTTTCGATAAGCTGGGATCGCAGTCTGGAATTCACTATCTGCACAAACTCTACCTCGAAATAAATTTCACAAATTTAAAAATTTGACAAATTTATATTTTCTGCTTACCACTTGTATATGAAACATTCAAATTTGAACCATTTAATCATTTCAAAAACATTTTTCATTTCAACAGACTATCCCAACCCTGTTGTTCATCATGTTCAGCACTCGAAATTTTGAAAATCAGCTTTTCAACATCAGTTGTCGAAAATAAGATGAAATAAAATCTTTTTGATATTTCAAATTTTTTTGCTAAAACAAACTAATGAAAAATAGTAAATAAATATTTATAGACAATATTTTTGTGAGTTTGCGTAAGAGGATCATATCAGTTTATGACAAATCACTAGCACCGTTGAGCTTTAAACACTTTAAGTTCTAAACGATTCACTTAGATTGTCAGTATACTGATCCACTTAAATTTTCACACAAATTTCAACTGTTTCGAGATATGAGACTAATGTTTTAAGCTCTTGAACTTATTCGCGTATCCCACCTTAGAATATACTCCCGTATCCAGACTCCTATATTCAGTCTTACAGGTGAATGTACACTAATGATATCTGTAAGGGGTTAAATGCGAGACCATGAGAGCTCAGGCTATTGCTTCCGCAAAATCAGAGAGATGATGGTTCGACTTTAGGTGGGTCCCCCTTGGGGATCTTCTTTTCAACAACACATGATTAGCATTTTTCAATGTTTCATCATTTTTTATGTTGAGGGTGAGCTTTAAGATTAAATCAATGCAAAGTATTATACAAGGACTAGGATATTGCTCCCGCAAAATCAGAAGTCCTAGTATAATACCCCAGATATCACCACGCACAAAGACCTAGTATGTGAGAAATAGAAAGCCCTTCAAACAAGATTTTAGGGGTTACCTATATATCCGAGAGATGTTCTCCACGAAATAAGTAAGTATGATATTTAGGTTTATATCTCGACAATAATCTACTAAGCGTGCGAAAACCTACTGGCATATCATCAGTGAGACCGTTTATCACATTTGACTTTCCAAATCTTTAGCGTGCTGTGATAGTCTACTGATGTACTATCATTTCCTCTTTTTCACAACAAAACTCATTTTGAATTTTATAATGTTTTTGGCTTTTTCAAATTTTCTAATGTTTTTGGATTTTCTAAAATTTCTTACTCCCCCTAAAATTCAAAACCATTTAAAGAAAATTTGACAAACCGATGTGAATTGCTTCAATTCGCCATCTACTTGACGTAAACAATCAGAACTCCCCATGACAACAAACTATTTTCCCATTATGATTTCAAAACACTTAAGTTTGTTTTAATCAAATGGTTTTTCGGGAAAATTAGTTTTATTGTAACCACTTGTAAGATCGGGGATTCATTCATCACTTTGTTTTTCTTTTTCAACCACTTGTATGAAAGTTAAACCAAGTTCAACTTAATGACCTTGATTAACCACTTGTAGGTGAAAACCCCTTTTTCAACCACTTGAAGGTTCACTTATCAACAATACCACTTGTAAATCGAATATGACAATTTTAAATTTTTAGAAAGATGCCGATTCATGCTCCACGATTACCAACTTGGGAGCTCCGGCAAGTCCAGATTTTACTCTGAATAGGTTCTATCCCATGTCGATACGAACATGGGTGAACCATCTTCTTCTGGTTTTCTCTTTTTCAATTCATAAAATTCCTTCACCCCTTTGACCTTCCCGTCAACCATTTTTCCAAAAATATTTTTAACCTTAGGACTACAGGCTTTTTCAACATCAAATTCTTTCTTTTCAGAGAATAATTGATTTCAAATCTCAACTTTTCCATTTTTTTGTTTAAAATTTTCAGTTCGCAATGGTGGAAAGTTAACATCATCCATTGGTTTAACTGGATTTTCTTCTTTTAGCTCAACTTGTGGCTCCTCTGACTTTGACGAATCAGATTCATCGCCAGAACTAGCATCTAATTTCTTAACAATCCACTTTTGATTGTTAAGATTTGCTTTTCTTTTGTAAAAACTTTTTGAACATTCACCAACCTCAAATTTTGAATTTTTGAAAACTTTAAATTGTTTGGTTGGTGGTTCATTCTCAACCATCTTTTCTTTCAGTTTAAGAGAAATCCCTGTTTTGTGTTGGTTGTCTTTGGACAATTCAAAGCAATGTGACCAACTTTCTGACATTGATAACAGGTTCTTTTCTCCTTCTTCTTCTGAACAGCTTCATTCTTCATTCCTTCTTGCTTCTTAGCAAGGAATTCTTTGTTCGATTGCTTCCAAAATGAACTCTTTTCTTCTTCTTCCGAGCTTGACCCTGAAACAAATACAGTTTTTGGTTTATAAGTTTTCTCATTTTTATGATTTTCTAGTGAAATAAAACCTAAACCTTTCTTTTTGAAATTACCGTTATGGTTTGGTTTCTTTTGAAAACTCGAACCAGAACTGTAACCTTTTTTCTTGTTTAACCTTTGTTGAACTCTTGAGGTGTACTTTTTAGGTTTTTCAGAAAGATTTACATCTTTTATTTCAGAAATAGTAATTTCTGTTAGTTTGAAAACCTTGTTGATCATTTCAGTTTTAACACCTCTTATTGGAAATTCTTCATCAGAATATAATTTTCAGAATCATTCAAAGTATATGCTACTTTGAATGTTTCTTCATTCAAATTATTCTTTGACATTAGAAAATCTTTATTGTAAACCCTTTTGACTTTTTCGACGGTTGGACTTGAAGTGTCGGAATCAGACTTTGACTCTGACTTTGACTCCTCTGTTTCATCTTTATCCAACACTTGATCGACCACTTTCTTTATTAACTCAGACTCATGATCAGTGTCAGACGATGTGAAAGTGACATCGATGTTGTCTGGCAAGTTATCTGAAGGTTCAGATTCCCACTTTATGTTGGTTGCCTTTTTGACTCTTTCTGAATTTGGATTTCTTGGAGAATATCCATTTTCAAGCGGGGATGGACACTTTGTATAATTGACACTTTGTTTCTTACCAGAATTCTTTTCTTCAGATGTCTCTTCTTCAAACGCTTTCATGCCTTCCACTGTAGGATAAATCCTGTCAATCACATAAGAAGCACATGAGTAACTTCTCAATAATCTATCAACCCTTTCAGTTTCTATTCTCTGGGTTTCCAATTTTCGTTCAAGTTCAGCACATTTCTCAATGTAATGATTGATGCCTTTCTGCTTCGACATGAATGCTCCTTGAAGTGTCTTCATAGCTGTTGCTTGTTCACTGCTTGATTCATTGTATTGATTCATAGTTTTGTTCAGAACGTCATAGGATTCTTTCAGTCTGTTCATGTTATGAATCAATGTGTTGATTTGTTTTTTCACAGTTTCACAATTTTCACATTTATCGAGCATCTTTGCTGCATCAACTTCCTCTTCAATCATGAAAGTTGGAATTTCTTTGGCCCGCTTCTTTATAACTCGAACAGCTCCATCATCACTGTCATCTTTCTCATCTCGTAACTTTAAGTACTCTTTCATTCTCATTGCATAATAATCATCAACAATATCTTCAATGATTTGAGCAACAAATGCCTTAGGCTTTAAGAAATCTTCATCTGGACAATATTTGTCCCAGCTAAAACCTTCTGGCAATCTCTCATCATCTTAATCTATTATGTGACAACTGTACTCTGTAATCGATGTACGATGAAAAACAATGATGTTTATTAATAAAGCAATGTGATTTGGTGTTACTATATGTGTTTTGATGTTATTATGTGTGTATTTGTGTTTGGTGAATTTTTCAATTAGATTCGACTCCAATTTCAAGCTTCAAATCGCTTTCTGGAGGGTTATACGCAAACTGGTGCGTAAACGCAGTCAGTATAACACGACAAACACTACGGAATAGTGAAATAGGATTAGCATACCTTAAATAACCTCCACATAACTTAGAAATAAGTTTTGAATGGTTTGGTGTGTTGAAATCAAGTTTGTTCGATCGTAGGGACTATTTGTGTCAAACTGCAAAACTATACTGATTTGTATAGTAACGAACACTCCGGAACTTGATCATAAGTTAAACATACCCTAAATATCCTTTACATAGCTTAGAAATAGGCTTTGAGAGGTTCGGTATGCTAAAACAAACTTTATTGGTCATCCAGCGACTAAAAGCGTCAAAAAGTGCACAAGTTTGCATTTTCGCGCGTATCTTACGTTCTGAATATATCCGGACATCCAAAAATTTATGTAATCATTAAAATATATTAAATTTTTGTGTTTGGCATAAGAAAAATCCATTCGTCGCTTAATTTGGATCGTTTTTGTGTTCGTTACGACTTCCGTCGTAATTAACCGAACAACGCAACCGTACGGCCAAAAGAACCGACACCCGAGATGTTTTCAAGCATATTTCATGTTCCCTATGTTTTAACATCATTGTGGAGCTTGAAAATGGGTTTGACGGGTGTTAGAAGTGCCGTTACGCAACGAAACAAGGTGCAGGGGCTAAACTGTAAATAATTGAAAGTGTTTGGTCTGCAGGTCCCTTACGGACCGTATGGACCATAGCCTTACGGTCCGTAAGCTTGTTCCAGCACCACATAATTCAGAAACTTCCATTCCAGCTGTTGCAACTGGTTTTAGACATGGTTTTTGCAATCTATGGACTTGTTTGCCTGTTTTGCTAGTGCCCAACCTTAGATTAACAAGTGTATGGCCAAGATTTGAGCTTCACAACACTTGGAATGATCCTAGAACTCCTAGCTTACTATAAATAGCAACCCCCACTTCGTTCCATTCTCACACTTGATCTGAATTCAGCTCTAAGTTGGGGTGTTTACACTTCATACCTGAGCTATTTTAGATCAAACATCCTTCTTGGACCCTTTGTAAGTCCTCTTCTTGCTTGTTCTTATATTTCAAGCATGAAAGTCAAACAAGTTTGACTTTCAGCTTTGACCAGTCGATGGTCAACACAAAGTTCCGTTGAACTTTGTAACGTGAGCGTAATCACGATGGTTATAGTCCCTTGTGACTATACCTACTGATTACCACGTTGACTAGGTGTAGTGACGAGTCGTAGTTTTGATACCAAAACCTGTTTTCTAACTTAACTAAACATGTTCTAGCATGTTTAGCTCGTCACTTTTAGTTTAGTGCTTGTGTAGAGTCGTAAGTCAAGCGGACTAAACACCCGCTTAAACTTTCGAACACGACCAGTTTGGTCGATCAATAGGATCCGACCAAACATGTTTAGTGACCATAGTTGCATAGGGAATAACCTTCCGAGGTTATAACTTATGGTCACCTAGTCTAATTTAGTTGTATGATAAGTAGTTTATATGCCTTAGGTAAATGACCAAAATGCCCTTTTCATGCATAATTGGTAATTAAGCATATGTAACATAAACTTTTGTCTCGTAACTGATTATGCAACATATTTAAACATGTTTAGGCATATAACACTTGTCATGGGACAAGTTAGACGTCTCGAATGCACTTTTGCGCGCACGACGCGTTAAAGTAGTGTAAGTTATCTTAATGGGTCGCAACGGGTCGAAAGCACTTAGGTTAGGTTTCGATTTAGGATGTAGGCTTTGTTAAACCCTATCACATGAGTTCCAACACTCATTTGGTTTACAAGACCTCATTCTGTCCGATCTTCCGATTTAGGCGTCTATTGTGTGACTAGTGATTCGATTACTAGGTGCTGTTTGATTTCTCTGGTTTGCTCGAGTTTGTTGAAGTTCTATTGATTGAGGATACTTTGCACTCCAAGTGAGTACATAGTTCCCCTATTTTACTGTTTTCAATTGTTTTGGGGCGATTCATATGTGCTAAATGTTTTCAAGGTTTTAACGATGGTTTTCAAAATGATTTTCGATATTATGACGATGATTTCAAAAATGATTAAGATGGTTTATATTAAACTAATAACGATTTCAATAAAGTGAATAAACTAGTTGGTTGTAACTACATAACGAATGGCATTCATTAGCATTGATCAAGCCGACCAGTATTAGGTTATGGTACCATAGGATCTGACAAATCCCATTATCGTACTGCACCCATGGTTATGTGTGGGTTAGGTGGGTAATGACTGAATCTGAATGTTAATTTACCCTTTGGTGGTTTATTAATACGAGAAGCGAGGTAGTCGAGTCACGAAGGTTTGAATGTTATTAGCGAGGCGACCACAAATAGTTTTCACACTTAAAACGAGGATGATTTAAACGATTTAAACGAATTATCGATTTGGGAACGATTCATACGAGATTAAACGAGTTGGATAAACGATTGGTTTTTGGTTAAGTATTTAGATAATGGGACGGGTGTAATATGACGAAAACATGGTAGATACGCCGCTGGTACTTCTTATATATAAGTGTTTTCATCATATTACATATCGTGGCGTTATTTAGTTCACTTGGGTAAACGATTTTGAAACGATGTCACACAAATGAGGTTTTCGAAATGATATAAACCATACGAGTTTTATTAACGAGTTTTATTAACGAGATTTATTAACGAGTTTTATTAATGATTTAATACGAGATGTTTTACAAATTGCTTTACTAAAACAAATGTTTTTGGGTTAGGAATCATGGCTACGAGGTTTTATAAACTATAGCCCGCTTGATTTGAGTTGGTTATTTAAGTTGCAATATTATACTCTTTTCAAAACAAGGTTTTTAATAATGTATTGCAACATTTAAACTAGCCATGAATCCGACACTCCTATAAAACCTATGTACTCGCCAGCATTTCTTTGCTGACTTTGTTTTTACATATGTTTCAGGTGTTGATGCTTGATGATGATTACTAGGATGCATGAGTCACATAGGATCTGGACGAGGCCTTAGTGACATAATAACAATATTAGTCAATATGTAACTTGTTTGTTTTGTGTTAAGACAATGTTAATGTTTAATATTATTAATAAAATGCAACACTTTTTTGTATCCATGGTTATGAAATGATAATTCTGCCACGACACTCCCCGACGTTTCCGCCGCGGTTTTGTTGTTTTAACGCGGTCGGGGTGTGACAGAAGAGTTGGTACCAGAGCCAATGGTTATAGGGAATTAGGTTATTTGTAATGCTTTGACCTAGACTATAACTTTTAAGACCCTAACGCAAATTTCTTTGCGTTTAGATTTTTAAAACAAAACCGTCACCTACCCTTAGGTGATAGCCACAACGAGAACACAATTTTCGAATCCGCTTTGAAAACTAATCATCTGTTCTAGGATGATTGATTACTAGGTTTTGAACCCTTTGTTATAAGGTTTTGAACCCTTTAAGTTTTCAAAATCTCATCAAAGTTTGGGTCTAAATAATGTGAACACGTGCAAACTGGAAGAGTGAATGCCTGTACCCTGAGTTTTCTGTCTAAGGCTAGAGTGTTCGTACAAATCCACATAATCGGACCAGTCACTCTTACCTGGGAACTCTTGGGGTGAGTGTTCACTTATAGGCGAGCATGTCTTCGGCGATACATTATATTGACCCATTTACTTTGATTAGTCACTGCGTGTCGTTTGTTTGTTTGAGGTAACGAACAAATGATCGCCTTCCTTGCGTTTTGTCGATACCTCTTTTGCTTTTCCTAATTATCAACCTCACTCGTTTCTCATATCTCCTTGTTAGACCATGCCTCCTCGACGTGAAGCACAATCTTTTACTATTAAAGAAATCGCAGCCCTGGTGTCTCAGCAAGTGGCTGCTGTGCTTCCCGGTGTTGTGACCCAAGTCCACGAGATATACAACAACAACAATAATAACAACAACAATAATGCACAGTGTAATTTCAAGAATTTCAATTCTGCTAAGCCTCTGAAGTTTTCTGGGTCGCAAGGAGCAACTGCGCTCCTGCAGTGGTTTGAGAGTATCGAGAGCACATTCAAGCATATGCAGTGTCCGAATGCGCGTAAGGTTGAATTTGCATCAAGCGTTTTTGAGAAGCGAGCGCTTACCTGGTGGAATGGTATTATGCGTGATAGGGGTGCCGAAGTGGCGTTGGCACAAACATGGGAAGAGCTTCGGGCTCTCATGATGAAGGAGTTTTTTCCCTGTCATGAAATTCAAGCTTTGGAACGAGAGTTTGACGATTTAAAGCAAGATGGGGCTGAGCACCGTGCGTACACGGATCGTTTTGAGGAACTCAGTCTATTGTGTCCCACCATGGTTACCCCACCAGAGAAAGCAATCGAGAGATATATCGATGGTCTACCCGATTCTATGCTGGATATTGTGACCGGTGTTAATCCTACTACCCTTCGTCAAGCGATCAAGTTGTCTGCTACCCTGACTGAGACTCAAGTCAGGAAGGGTAAACTCACCCGCAAGGGTGATAAAAAGAAGGCGACTGATTCTGGGAAGGACAAGAAAAAGGGTAAGGCTAAAGAAGGTGAGTCGTCAAAGAAATCGAGGAAGTGAAAGGGTGCCCAAAATTTTGTTGTTACGGCACAGACTGATCAGAACCCACCGGCTCAACCTCCTGCGAAGAAGGCGTATGCTGGTACCGCACCTCATTGTGCTCGCTGCAACGGTCATCATGTTGCACAACAAGCTTGTAAGCAGTGCACGACGTGTGGTAAACTTGGGCATTTGGCCAATGTTTGTCATTTAGGACAAAATCAAGTTGCCCAGGTTCAAGCTCCAGTACAAGGGAATGCTGCGAGATTCCCACCGGGTTTATGTTTCAATTGTGGAGAGTTTGGTCACTTCCGCAACAACTGTCCGAGGATGGCGAATGCAAACGCGAATGCTAATGCGAACCCGAATGCGAACGTCAACGCCAACGTGAATCCTGCTCGAGGGGGAGCATACAATTTGAATGCAAACGAAGCGAGGGCTGACAACGAGGTAGTGAATGGTACGTTTCTTGTTAACAAACGACCTGCATCTATTCTCTTTGATTCTGGTGCAGATAGAAGTTTTGTTTCTTTATCTTTTGAGCCTTTGCTTGTGATACCTAGAACTAAATTGAGGAAACCCTTATCTGTCGAAGTTGCTACTGGTAAACCACTCGTTCTCGATTATGTTATTCGTGGTTGTCAGTTAAACCTTGATAACCATCTTTTTCCTATTGACCTCACGCCGATGCAACTTGGGAGCTTCGACGTTATCATTGGAATGGATTGGTTAACCAAACACCATGCTGAAGTGGTTTGCTTCGATAAGATTGTTCGTATCCCTTTGTCTTCTGGCGAAATTCTAGAAGTTCGTGGCAAGAAACCTTCAGGTGGACTGAAGCTTATGTCGTGTATGGAAGCTCAGAGGTATTTGAGTAAAGGATATGTTGCTTTTCTAGCACATGTCACCGAGGAGAAAGGCAAGAGCAAGAATATTCAGGATATTCCGATTGCTCGGGATTATCCAGAGGTGTTTCCTGATGAACTGCCTGGTTTGCCTCCAGTTCGACAAGTCGAGTTTCATATTGACCTTGTACCCAATGCCAACCCGATCGCGAAAGCACCTTATCGTCTTGCACCGTTAGAGATGCAAGAGTTATCGAAACAACTTCAAGAATTATCTGATAAAGGATTCATCCGTCCGAGTTATTCACCTTGGGGAGCGCCTGTCCTCTTTGTGAAAAAGAAAGATGGATCTTTTCGAATGTGTATCGATTATCGTGAGCTTAATAAGCTTACCATCAAGAATCGATATCCCCTACCTCGAATTGATGATCTCTTTGACCAGCTGCAAGGTGCTTCATGTTTTTCAAAGATCGATCTGCGTTCTGGGTATCATCAACTTCGTGTTCTCGAAGAAGATATTCCCAAAACTGCTTTCCGCACGAGATATGGGCATTACGAGTTCACTGTCATGCCTTTTGGTTTGACGAATGCCCCAGCTATCTTTATGGACTTAATGAATAGGGTCTGTAAACCTTATTTAGACAAGTTCATTTTTGTGTTCATCGACGATATTCTCATTTATTCGAAGACTCGAGCCGATCACGAGCAACACCTTCGCTTAACGTTGGAACTCCTTAAGAAGGAACAACTTTTCGCTAAATTCTCCAAGTGTGAATTCTGGCTTAAAGAAGTTCAGTTTCTGGGTAATATAGTCAACGGGCAGGGTATTCATGTGGATCCATCCAAGATTGTTGCTATTAAGGATTGGAGTGCGCCGACGACACCTACAGAGATTCGATCTTTTCTTGGTCTTGCTGGTTATTATCGTCGATTCATTTCTAATTTCTCGAAGATTGCAGTTCCACTCACTGCTTTAACTCAGAAGAATAAGCCTTTTGAGTGGGGACCCAAGCAAGAAGAAGCGTTCCAAACGCTGAAGCAGAAGTTATGTAATGCTCCTGTTCTATCTCTGCTTGAGGGAAGCGATGATTTCGTTATCTATTGCGATGCGTCCAACTTAGGCCTTGGTTGCGTCCTCATGCAACGAGGTAAGGTTATAGCATATGCATCTAGACAATTGAAAGTTCACGAGAAGAACTATACGACTCATGATCTTGAGTTAGGAGCTTTGGTTTTCGCGCTTAAAATCTGGAGACACTACCTCTATGGAACGAAGTGTGTGGTTTTCACAGACCACAAAAGTCTCCAACATTTTCTTAATCAAAAAGAGCTGAACATGAGGCAACGACGTTGGGTTGAACTCTTGAACGATTACGATTGCGAGATTCGCTACCATCCTGGTAAGGCGAATGTCGTAGCCGGTGCGCTTAGTCGAAAAAGAGCGAGTCAAGCTTCACTCTGTCCGAGCTCTATCCGACATCCAATCTCGTGTCCTTCAAGCTCAACGATCCTGTGTGATCAAAGGTTTATTGAAAGATGAGCTACCGCTTCAACTTTAGCTTAAGCTCGAAAGGAAAGACGATGGTTTACTCTACTTCAAGGATCGTTTGTGGGTTCCGAAACAACACGATCTTCGTACCCTAGTGATGGACGAATCTCACAAGTCTCAATATTCTATCCATCCTGGTGCTGATAAAATGTACAAGGATCTTCGTACTCAGTACTGGTGGCCTGGTATGAAGAAGGATGTTGCCTTGTATGTATCAAAATGCCTAACTTGTCTCAAAGTCAAGGCTGAACATCAACGAACTTCTGGTTTGCTTGTACAACCAGAGATACCAGTTTGGAAATGGGAGAACATTGCGATGGATCTCATCACTAAGTTACCGCGTACGCCTAAAGGTCATGATGCTATTTGGGTTGTTATCGATCGATTAACGAAATCAGCTCATTTTATTCTGATTCACGAGGATCTATCTGCTGATAAACTTGCAAAGATTTATGTTGATGAGATAGTATCTCGACATGGTGTTCCTTTGGATATCATTTCTGATCGTGATGCTCGATTTTCATCTCATTTCTGGAAGACTATGCAATCTGCTTTGGGAACCCAACTGAATCTAAGCACTGCTTATCATCCCCAAACAGATGGTCAATCTGAAAGGACGATTCAAACTTTGGAGGATATGCTTAGAGCATGCGTGATAGACTTTGGTGGTAATTGGGATTCTCATCTGCCATTGATCGAGTTCTCTTACAATAATAGTTATCATGCTAGCATTAAAATGGCGCCATTCGAAGCTCTCTACGGTTGAAAATGTCGTTCACCTGTCTGTTGGAACGAGACCGGTGAAGCTCAGCTTACTGGACCTGAGCTCGTTCTGGAAACAACAGACAAAATCAAGAAAATTCGCGATAATCTTGTGACAGCTAGATGCCGTCAAAAGAGTTATGCGGATTTACGATGCAAGCCCTTAGAATTTCAAGTCGGAGACCGTGTCCTACTCAAGGTGTCACCTTGGAAGGGAGTGGTGAGATTTGGAAGGAAAGGAAAACTTGCACCTCAATATGTGGGACCATTTAAGATTGTGGAAAGAATTGGGAAGGTTGCCTATCGACTAGAGCTACCTCCAAAGCTTGGAAATATTCACCCGACTTTTCACGTGTCCAATTTGTAAAAGTGTTTAGCTGACGCTGATCTTCACATTCCTCTCGACGAGATCCGAATCGATGAAACGATGAACTTTGTCGAGAAACCAGTGGAGATCGTGGACCGTACTTTCAAACAGTTGAAGAACAAACAGATTCATTTGGTTAAAGTTCGTTGGGAGTCCAAACGTGGCCCAAAGTTTACTTGGGAATGTGAGGACCAAATGAAGGCAAAATATCCGCATTTGTTTTCACAAGCTTCCTCTAAATAAAAATTCAGGACGAAATTTCCTGAAGTAGGGGAGACTGTGACAACTGTACTCTGTAATCGATGTACGATGAAAAACAATGATGTTTATTAATAAAGCAATGTGATTTGGTGTTACTATATGTGTTTTGATGTTATTATGTGTGTATTTGTGTTTGGTGAATTTTTCAATTAGATTCGACTCCAATTTCAAGCTTCAAATCGCTTTCTAGAGGGTTATACGCAAACTGGTGCGTAAACGCAGTCAGTATAACGCGAAAAAAACTCCGGAATAGTGACATAGGCTTAACATACCTTAAATAACCTCCACATAACTTAGAAATAAGTTTTGAATGGTTTGGTGTGTTGAAATCAAGTTTGTTCGATCACAGGGACTATTTGTGTCAAACTGCAAAACTATACTGATTTGTATAGTAACGAACACTCCAGAACTTGATCATAAGTTAAACATACCCTAAATATCCTTTACATAGCTTAGAAATAGGCTTTGAGGGGTTCGGTATGCTAAAACAAACTTTATTGGTCATTCAGGGACTAAAAGCGTCAAAAAGTGCACAAGTTTGCATTTTCACGCATATCTTACGTTCTGAATATATTCGGACATCCAAAAATTTATGTAAGCATTAAAATAATTTATTTTAGTGTTTGGCATAAGAAAAATCCATTCGTCGCTTAATTTGGATCGTTTTTGTGTTCGTTACGACTTCTGTCGTAATTAACCGAACAACGCAACCATACGGCCAAACGAACCGACACTCGAGATGTTTTCAAGCATATTTCATGTTCCCTATGTTTTAACATCATTGTGGAGCTTGAAAATGGGTTTGACGGGTGTTAGAAGTGTCGTTACGGAACGAAACAAGGTGCAGGGGCTAAACTGTAAATAAGTGAAAGTGTCTGGTCTGCAGGTCCCTTACGGACCGTATGGACCATAGCCTTACGGTCTGTAAGCTTGTGCCAGCACCACGGAATTCAGAAACTTCCATTCCAGCTGTTGCAACTGGTTTTAGACATGGTTTTTTGCAATCTATGGACTTGTTTGCCTGTTTTGCTAGTGCCCAACCTTAGATTAACAAGTGTATGGCCAAGATTTGAGCTTCACAACACTTGGAATGATCCTAGAACTCCTAACTTACTATAAATAGCAACCCCTACTTCATTCCATTCTCACAGTTGATCTGAATTCAGCTCTAAGTTGGGGGTGTTTACACTTCATACCTGAGCTATTTTAGATCAAACATCCTTCTTGGACCCTTTGTAAGTCCTCTTCTTGCTTGTTCTTATATTTCAAGCATGAAAGTCAAACAAGTTTGACTTTTATCTTTGACCAGTCAATGGTCAACACAAAGTTCCGTTGAACTTTGCAACGTGAGCGTAATCACGATGGTTATCGTCCCTTGTGACTATACCTACTGATTACCACGTTGACTAGGCGTAGTGATGAGTCGTAGTTTCGGCCAAAATGCGTGTTTATGCGTATTTTGTAACCAAACTACTCTAGGGTATCAAAACCATTTGTTTTGATACCAAAACTTGTTTTCTAACTTAACTAAACATGTTCTAGCATGTTTAGCTCGTCACTTTTAGTTTAGTGCTTGTGTAGAGCCGTAAGTCAAGCGGACTAAACACCCGCTTAGACTTTCGAACACGACCCGTTTGCTCGATCATTAGGATCCGACCAAACATGTTTAGTGACCATAGTTGCATAGGGAATAACCTTCTGAGGTTATAACTTATGGTCACCTAGTTTAATTTAGCTGTATGATAAGTAGTTGATATGCCTTAGGTAAATGACCAAAATGCCCTTTTCTAGCATAATTGGTAATTAAAGATATGTAACATAAACTTTTGTCACGTAACTGATTATGCAACATATTTAAACATGTTTAGGCATATAACACTTGTCATAGGACTAGTTAGACGTCTCGAATGCGCTTTTGCGCGCACGACGCATTAAAGTAGCGTAAGCTATCTTAATGGGTCGCAACGGGTCGAAAGCACTTAGGTTAGGTTCCGATTTAGGATGTAGGCTTTGTTAAACCCTATCACATGAGTTCCAACACTCATTTGGTTTACAAGACCTCATTCTATCCGATCTTCCGAATTAGGCGTCTATTGTGTGACTAGTGATTCGATTACTAGGTGCTGTTTGATTTCTCTGGTTTGCTCGAGTTTGTTGAAGTTCTATTGATTGAGGATACTTTTCATTACAAGTGAGTACATAGTTCCCCTATTTTACTGTTTTCAATTGTTTTGGGGTGATTCATATGTGCTAAATGTTTTCAAGGTTTTAACGATGGTTTTCAAAACGATTTTCGATGTTATAACGATGATTTCAAAAACGATTAAGATGGTTTATATTAAACTAATAACGATTTCAATAAAGTGAATAAACTAGTTGGTTGTAATTACATAACGAATGACATTCATTAGCATTGATCAAGCCGACCAGTATTAGGTTATGGTACCATAGGATCTGACAAATCCCATTATCGTACTGCACCCATGGTTATGTGTGGGTTAGGTGGGTAATGACTGAATCTGAATGTTAATTTACCCTTTGGTGGTTTATTAATACGAGAAGCGAGGTAGTCGAGTCACGAAGGTTTGAATGTTATTAGCGAGGCGACCACAAATAGTTTTCACACTTTAAATGAGGATGATTTAAACGAATTATCGATTTGGGAATGATTCATACGAGATTAAACGAGTTGGATAAACGATTGGTTTTTGGTTAAGTGTTTAAATAACGGGACGGGTGTAATATGATGAAAACATGGTAGATACGCCGCTGGTACTTCTTATATATAAGTGTTTTCATCGTATTACATATCGTGGCGTTATTTAGTTCACTTGGGTAAACGATTTTGAAACGATGTCACACAAACGAGGTTTTCGAAATGATATAAACCATACGAGTTTTATTAATGAGATTTATTAACGAGTTTTATTAACGAGATTTATTAACGACTTTTATTAACGAGATTTATTAACGATTTAATACGAGATGTTTTACAAATTGCTTTACTAAAACAAATGTTTTTGGGTTAGGAATCATGGCTACGAGGTTTTATAAACTATAGCCCGCTTGATTTGAGTTGGTTATTTAAGTTGCAATATTATACTCTTTTCAAAACAAGGTTTTTAATAAAGTATTGCAACATTTAAACTAGCCATGAATCCGACACTCCTATAAAACCTATGTACTCGCCAGCATTTCTTTGTTGACTTTGTTTTTACATATGTTTCAGGTGTTGATGCTTGATGATGATTACTAGGATGCATGAGTCACATAGGATCTGGATGAGGCCTTAGTGACATAATAACAATATTAGTCGATATGTAACTTGTTTGTTTTGTGTTAAGACAATGTTAATGTTTAATATTATCAATAAAACAAAACACTTTTTTGTATCCATGGTTATGAAACGATAATTCTGCCACGACACTCCCCGACGTTTCCGCCGCGGTTTTGTTGTTTTAACGCAGTCGGGGTGTGACATATTATTCCATAACAAGCTTTCTTTGATGACTCCTCTTCAATCACCTTCCTAGCATGTGAAGTTTGTGGCGATTGTTGTTGATACGGCTGTTGAGCAACTTGATGATAAATCGCTTTCCGATAATAATCATTGTTGCCGAATGGATTTTGAGCTCCACTTGCTTCGCGGTTTGTGCATTCTCGTTCGAAGTGCCCTTTTCCCCTGCAACGAAAACAAGTAACTTTAGATTTATCAAATCCTAAAGTAGAAACATTAGCATCACATAAATCATCTCTTCTCGTAATCTGTTTAAACTTCTCAGCTCTTCTCAACACGCTAGCCAAACACCACTTTATATCCATAAGTTCCATCTCCTCAGCATCAATCTGAACATTGGATTTCCGATCCTTCCAGCAACTAAACTTCCATAAGATTCTAACACAGTCACCAACAAAGACATATGACTTTTGGCTACTTCTTCAGAGTAATTTTGATAATTCTCAAGATTTAGTGCAATGTTGCATTGTAGTACTTTGCCATTCTTGGTTGCTGAAAAATTTGGATCGAATGATGGATATGAAGAGAATCTAGTTTTGTTGACAGATCCTTGGGATGATTCTCCAGAAGAACTTTTTGCATTGAAAGCAGTTTCAATCTTTGGTGCAATGTTGGTCTTATCACTAATACCTCCTTTGTAATACAAACCAACGTCTTGTTCACCATCAAAATCCTTCATTCTCGCTATCTTTCGTTGTTCCATCTCTTGAGCTTCGAGTTGTCCAATAAATGTGCTCAGCGTTAGATTGTCAAATTCAGGTCTATTTTTCAACATCATAAGATACCTGCCCCAAACATCTTGTGACAACGCATTGGCCAATTTTTCAATCAGTTCATCATTATCTTTCTTGATGTTCAATCTCTTCATGTTCATCACCAAATTGCAATATCTTTCTATAATCTGCTTGGTGTTTTCAGTTTTTAATCCACGAAATAGATTAAATTCTTTCTTCAAAAGCGACATTTTGTTCTTGATCATCTCTTTACTTCCAACAAACTTTGTTTTTAATGCTTTCCATACTGAGTGTGCACTTCCGTTGTGTTGCAGTAAGACCAAGATATCTTCTTTAATAGCTTGTTGTAAAATACTGAGCATCATCTTTTCACTTTTGTATTTCTTTTTCTAATCCACACTTAGATCTTTAATAGCAACTTTATCTCCTTCATCATTAACCGTTCTAATATATCGTGTTTCAACACATTCCCAAGCATCTAAGTAATTTGCTTGAACCCAATTTTCAAAACGCTCCTCCCATCCACTATACTCCTCAATATTCATGAGCTTAGGCGGTTTTTGCACGGAGCCCATTTCATTTTCTAGCATCGTATTCTGAGCTACAATGATTGGGGTAGCAAACGCGTTGTAGAATTCGTTTTCCATGTTTCGGTTTTTGAAAATCCACACAATCAGATTTGTTCAAACGAACTGGAGACTTGAAACGTACTGATTTGATGCAAAGTGGTTCACCTCATGAATCACCTGGAGAATACAAAAACAAATGACCAGTTTAAATGAACTGAATATGTGAACGTGTGTGATGGTTGAATAGATCTAGGACTCGTGTCGAAGATTTGTGGATTCGTTCAATGTATTTCAGGTATAATCACTGAATGAATGGACTAGATTAAATGGGCCACGAAATATGAGTTTCAAATGGACCGCAAACAATGAAGTTCTCTTGATGACCTGATACACTTAAAATCTGATTGGGCCACTTGATTTAGTGGACTGTTAACTATTTTTTATACAAAAATTTAATTGGGCCGAAGACAATTGTTCACGTGATGTGGCCGACAATTATCTGAATGATATCACAAAACTCAATTGGACCAAAATACCCACTAAGCCGACATACATCAATCAATTTTAATTCTATTGGGCTGCTATTCCTTTGAGCAGTGTGATCACATGGGCCGATAACAATAAAGTCAATCTGAATCAATACACAATCTGATTACTCCTTTTGAACTTGGCCGACGACTGTGATCACAACTCAACTTTCATTGGGCCTCAATGTCAAGCTGGCCGACAACTATTACGATTCAATTGGACCGATGACAATAATTCACGTGAAGAATGTTGTTTTTAAAACTGATCTGATGCAAACTGAAACAAACTCCTCAAACGAAATGACACATTACACACAACCTGGACCTTTTTGTCAATGTAACAACCCGTGCTTACGAGGTTAGCGCCGTTATAATGATCTTACTTTTATAAGTACATGAACTTGCGTGAAGAATTAATTGTACACATCTAATTTAATTTATACAAATGAACACTTGAAGCTAAACCCATATCGGGTTGTACCAACCCGAACCGTTTGAACTGTGGCTTAACCCACGTAACTCGAAGTTTTAAGGCTCGAACCATAGCATGAATATTATACAATTTATATTAGTTGACAATTGATATTTGTTGACAACTTATATTAGTTGTTCTAAAAAAATTGTGTATATATATATACATATATACAATAAAGTTAGATAAACAACTAATCGATATTGTCATTCTTTTTGTTCCCATGCTCAAAGCCCAAACTCTAGCAAATTCCAAACAATATATATGTATGCATGGATAGGTTGAGGTGATTAATTGTTTAAAAAAATAATTATATATATATATATATAATAGTAATAACATGACAACAAAAAAAAAAACATTGCTGCCAAGTTTTCTTTTTTGCTTTCATACGTTGAGCCCAACCCCCAGCCCACTTTACCTTATTCTCGGCCTAATTGAGTTCCATCGCCCATATTCTCATATTATTGTGTTTGTACGTAACTTGCATTACATATTATAGCACCCACAACTCCTCTAACCTAAACCCTAGTTAAGAACTTCCATTCCTTCCTTCTCCCTCCTCTCTACTGTCGACATAGATCAGGGGCATCTAAGCCTCAAGCTTTCAGTTCAAGAACTTCATAACTTTGGTTCAAGGCTCGTTGATACTTCTACCTCATCACTAGGTATCGCCTCTCGAATACTTGTTTATAATTTTAGATGTTTAGTCATATTTTCGGTAGTTGATACTCTTGAAACATGGCTGCGTTTTGGGTATAATTGCTGGATCTTGTGGTATAGGAATCATATTAGTCAAGGTTGATGCTTAGTGTTCTTGATTATGCGTGCGTAGACATTAGATATGGATTCGGGTTTGAAAGTCTTGATGATCTTGATTGTTTGGTATAATGAATCTGTTAGAAAGTAGCATACAACCTGCTAAGGAAGATACGAAAGTACTTATACAGTTTCCAAACATGATAAAGACACCCGGAAACTTGTTTATAAAAGGATATGTGAAAACAGAAAAACTGTTCGGTGTTTACAGCCAACTTCAGTTGGCTGTAAACAGGTCATAATTTAATAGAAATTGGGTTTTCTTGAGTCTAAAACGTGTTATTTTGAAATACAAATCATATGGCATTGGAATCATAATTTTTCGACACCGTTTGATATGTTTAACGAATTATTTACGAACAAACACTGAAACTGCGGAAATCTGCAGTAAATGAGTCATATGTTTTGGGTCATAACTTGCTGCGTAATTGGAGTTTTTCTATGAAATTTGTACTGTAGATGTCTACTGATTTCGTTGTAATTCTCCAATTGGAATTTCGTCAATCGGACTTACGATGAATTTTAAATGAATTTTTCCGTGGACTGTAGTCAGAAAGTGACGAATCTGATTGCAGCCCGGTAAATGAATTTTATAAAATAATTGGTGATGAATTGGTTCCCGAGATTTTGATACAATAATATCTGGATCTATTGAAACGTTCTGTAATTTTTTGGGAACTATCCAGTGCCTGAACGGTCCTGATTAACGCACCGCAAATTGTCCGAAAATGCACCAAAAAGCTGAAATTTTGTGACAAGATTTATTGTGTAATTTGTGATAAAAATGTGGCCACTATTTCGAATAGCGACACTTTGCATGCATGTGTACATATATAGATATTATAATATTTTATGTGCTACGTGTTAGATACGTATAGGAGTTTTGTGCATTACTTGAACATGAACCTGACTTGTGTGGTAACCATGTTAGGACGTGGTTGACCACATTAGCTTAAGTGACCATTTATCTGCCGAGCTAATCCAAGGTGAGTTCACACTTTCCACAAGGCATGGGATTCCCAAGGGTTGGGAATGGGTAAAGGATTTAAACTGAAACCGCGTGATCTCCTGGTTTGGAACACGTATACACCCTCTTTATTGAAGGGTGACAACATGTGATAAGGAATTGATTTGGAACCTACGTAATCTCCTGGTTTGGGGATTTCGTACACACCCTCTTTATTGAAGGGTTACAACACGGATACTAGACCAAAATCTCTATCATGAAGTCCCTCCTTTTATATCGACTTAATCGCCGGGCCAATGGCGAGCGGGTCATTAGTTAGATAGTTCTATTTAGGTTTGACAAGCCTCATACCGTGCCGCAGAGGATGGGCGTGAACTAATGGATCTCGGCACATCAATGATGATAGACATTGACGCTAGGGCACCAACTTATTTCAGTCATTAGTCGATATGGTAACGGGTCTAGTGGATAACATGGGGTAGCCCCCACTGAATATGGTTTGGGAAACAAGGAACTGATTAACTACTAGTTTTCGAAAGAATTTATGATTTTTGGAACAACTTTAAAATGGACAACCAACTGTGAACTCGCTCAACTTTGTTGTTGATTCGTTGTTACATGATTTGTAGGCCTTTAGTTGCATATTGTTGGAACTTGATGTCTGGGAGGCTGGAGTGGTCATGGGTCGAGATACATGGAATCACAACACAAGACTAATGGTTTTTACATGTGGTTTATAAACACTTAACGAATGAATTATGCTTCCGCTGTATACTGTGAATTATTTGTAACGTTGTAACATTTAATGTTAATAAATGAAAGTTTTATTTAAATATGCCTATGAGTTCAATGTGATTGGTGGCTAGATCCTGGTACATCACACGCCTCGTGGGGGAAAACGCATGTGCTATTTTGGGGGTGTGACAGATTGGTATCAGAGCCATTGGTTATAGTGAACTTGGTTTTAAAAAGGGGAAAAACGTTTTTATAAAACCAGACTATAACCAAACAGTTCTGAAAATGTGAATACGACCATGACACTCAGCTCCAGATTGCAAGGTTCGTCTCTCGTATACTCATTATACTGCATAACTAGTGAACACTTACATATGATATTGCATGTGATTGCACGTTTAGCACAACAGTATGAATTCATGTATTACTTGCATGTGTTATGTGACTGATAGGGTGGTATTTCCCTAAACATTCATGACTTACACTTCGTGATGCTCTTTGTTTGCTACTCGAGGTTAAGGAACCAATTGACATAAGTTAAGGGGAGCTGAGATGAGCATGCAAATCACAATATTATTGTGGGTGCACACATAATAATAATGTGGGGTGCATGCGAGTCCCAGTGAGCCTTAACATGTGGAAAAGGGGTTCCGTTCCGTTATTTGACCGATTTGAAACATAACAAACCTATAGGGGTCATAGCAGTGATTGTCCCCTACTCGAACGTGAACTTTTCATTCATCTCTAGATCCCTTCGAATCTCGATGCTATCGAGTATTACCTGAACACCCATCTGAACACCTAGCGAACCGTGTAGAATGTTAGGTGCTTATACGAACATCCCTGAGTTGGATGACGCAGCGTCGAATGATTGATCGATACCTTTCTTACTCCTCTTCGTTTACTGGAACTCATGCATTGACATCTTAGATCCCGAAGTGTGATCACTTCTGCAATACCCCCGTAACAGACCGTGTATTACTCAAGCAACTTGCAACATCGATGGACAGGAGGATGAGCGTAGTACTTTACCGACCTCAGTACTTTGACGACCCTGATTACTGGCAATGAGCACCAGCGAATTGGCTTCAATCGAATCCTTAACCCTTGTCAGCGACTCATGGGAGTCAACACTTACGAATCAATCAGGACATAAGCAATGACAATCGACTATAACGTGGAATGTGTAACTGCCAGCACAGTGAGTAGCACTTTAGGACGTGGCTCAGAATGTGAAAAGATGGACCTTGATGGTGAAGAATCGTAGGGCTTCGTTTCTAGCAACGACATTGGGAGCAGCAGTCACAACGACAACAAGGTATTCGTAACCCTAGCCTACAGTATGGAAATAAAGGTGCCTACAACATGGATTGGCCGTGGTTAAGTTAAGTAGACAACGACCAAAGGAATAATGACAGTACTTGAAATCCTTGTAATAATAACAGCAACACTGGAGATGATGCTCATGGAAGAGCATTTAGGGTTGACGTGGGTGACGCCAGGATGGTGGCAACTTGGAAGCTTATATGGGTAGCTAATCGCTTCGTCTCTGTCCTGTTTAACCCTGATGCTTCTCGAAAGGCTGATGGCAGGTCAATTGAAGCATCATATGTTTGTAGGGATGCAAATTCAACCGAGTGGGACAAGTTTTCGACATCGATCTTCCTTCTACTACCCACGACGATGTTAATGCAGTAGTCAGTATGGGTTGGTTAACTAGTCATCGCGCAATTATACCCTGTGAGGGGAAGGTTGTCGTCTGTCATAAAGTATCCGGGTGGTGCAGAGGTTAGCATCAATTCAGCAGTGAAGGCCTGAAGTGTCTACGGAAGGATTACCCGCCATGATAGCACTCTTTACTAACGTCGAGGCTAAGGAAAGGAGGATCGAGGATCCACTAATTATTCGTGATTTCTCCCTAAGTGCTACCAGAAGAACTATCAGGTTTACCTCCACATCGTCAGGTGGAATATCAGATCGGTATCATGTCAGAAGCAGCCCTTGTTACTAGTATTCCTTATTGTCTTACACCAGGAAGGTTGCAGGAACTGCCTAATCAACTTCAGGAACTATTGGACATGAGTTTTATCAGATCTAGTTCTTCACTTTGGGGGGGCCCAGTTATACCTGAGAAGATAAGCCTTTTCGTATGTGTACCGATTATCGAGAACGTAACAAGGCGACAGTTAGGAACCGCTTGTCTCAACCATGTATTGGCCACCTGTCGACCAATTGCAAGGATCAAGCTTCCATTTGGGGATTGGTTAGCGAACGAACTATCATCAGATGGAAGTCCGAGAGGAGAATGCTCTTAGAACAGCACGTCGAACGCAATGCAGCCATTTCAACTTTGTACACCATGATCATTGAGTTGATCAACACACCAGCAGCTTCAGGGATCACATGAATCGACCGTATTTGTCGACAACGTTCTAAATCATGACCTGGAGAAAGGAATACCATGGGTGGCATATGTATCATGTCTCAGCGCTTTTGTGGGAGGAGCCATTACGTGCGAAGTCTTGCTAAATGTCACATCTAGATTCGAGAGATGCTTTTTGATCATGTAACCAACGGAGTGGGAATACACGTGGATCTCGCTGAGATGCATCTTGTTAGAAACTGATTGACACCAAAGATTCCTTCAGGGATGCAGCAATTCCTTGGTTTCGCTAGATACTATCGCAGCTTACCCACAGGATTTTCGAAGGTCGCACAACTTACATCTCTTTAGCACAGTAGGGTGCTGTGTTTGTGAAAGACGAAACAGGAGGACGTCTTTTCAGTTTTCGAATTCCAACTCTGCAATGCACTGAGCATCATCTTTACCCGAGGGTGCGGGTGATTTAGTAGTATACCATGATAGTCCGAATCAGAGTCCCAGTTACACACCGATGCAACACGAGAGAGTGATGACTTACGTGATGGAGTTACAAAGAGGAACTACGCGACACACAACTGGCGGTGAAAACCGAGGCCTTGGGATTTTAGATGGAGGAATTACTTGGACGGTACCAGATGCGTTATTTAGACCGATCACAAGGGCCTCCCGTGTACCTTGACTTCGACAGAGCTAAATCAGTTAATGGCATCGCTGGAGGAAACTTTAGGATGATTACAACTATGAAACTTGAACGTGCACGAGCTTTGCAGGTCATTATCGACTCTAACTTACCTGATCAGACTCGCTCTGTTCAAACTGGAGAACTGAGGGAAGAGGATTTTCAAGTTGAACCCATGCGGTGCATGGAGAAGCAACCTTTGACAGGTCGGACGATACTCGTTACCTCATAGAATGAATGTGGGTCTCATTATACGGAAACTGTATGGAACCGTGTTGAGCAAAGCACACCGGCTTCGATATTCTAGTCGTCTGGGTTTTGATGAGAGGCATTAGGATTTATAAACCTTGTACTGGTAATCAGGCATGAAGGCCCACCTAGATAGGTATGTGAATGATGTTTGACTTATGGGAAAGTCAAAGTGAAGTGTCAGCAACCAGAAACACCTATGTCGAAAGCGAAAACAGACTGCCATGGATTTGGTCGCTAGTCTACTTACAACTCGAAACAGAAACAATATCACCTGGATGATCGTGATTGTCTCACGTAACCAGCACACTTTCTAGCCATCAAGGAAACGGATAAGTTTTCTACACTTGCAGTCATCTACCTGAAAGAAGTGGTTGCTAGGTACGGGGTGCCAACCTCCATTATCTCTGATCGTGACCCATGACTTGCATCTGATTTGTGGCAAGCGATGCACAAATCCTTTGGCTCACGTCTAGACATGAGCACAACATATCATCCATAGACGGATGGGCAGACTGAACGCACCATCCAAACTCTTGAAGACATGCTTTGAGCATGTGTAATCGACTTTGGCAACGGCTGGGAAAGACACCTCCCTTTAGTGGAGTTTTCGTATAACAACAGTTACCACACCAGCATCCAGGCTGCTCCGTTTGGGGCATTGTACGGACGGAAGTGCCGATCACCTCTTTGTTGGGCAGAAGTTGGAAACAGCCAAATCATTGGCCCAGAACTCGGCGTAGACACAATAGAGAGGACTGCTCAGATACGACAACGAATGTTGGCAGCTCGTAACCGTCAGAAAAGCTACGCTGATAAGCGCAGGAAACCACTCGAGTTCCAGGTTGGGGATGGAGTACTACTTAAAGTCTCACCTTGGGAAGGTGTAGTTCGTTTTGGTATACGAGACAAACTCAACCGTGATATGTTGGACCTTTCGAAATCACGGAGAGAATTGGTAAGATGGCCTACATATTGAATCTACCCGAAGAACTCAGTGGAGTTCACAACGTATTCCATGTGTCGAATCTGAAGAAGTGTATGTCATATGAAACCCTCATAGTTCCTTTCAAGGAGCTCACCATCGACGATCGGTTGCGATTTGCTGAAGAACCAGTGGAAATCTTGGACCGGGAGGTCAAGATTCTCAAACGCACCAGGATACCTATTGTTCGAGTTCGCTGGAACTCTTGTTGTGGCCCAGAGTTTGCCTGGAAACGAGAAGACCAAATGAAACACAAATATCCCCAGTTGTTCGAGAACAATGAAACCACTACTAAGGCAGAAGCTACTGCTGAATTTCGGGACGAAATTCCAAACCAACGGGGGGATGATGTGACACCCCAGGAAAACCAGGAAACCACGCAACCTAACTAGCTTCCTCAGTAACTACGGGCTAAATTTCAGGACGGAATTTCTTTCAAGTTGGGGATGATGTAACAACCCGTGCTTATGAGGTTAGCGCCGTTATAATGATCTTACTTTTATAAGTACATGAACTTGGGTGAAGAATTAATTGTACACATCTAATTTAATTTATACAAACGAATACTTGAAGCTAAACCCATATCGGGTTGTACCAACCCAAACCGTTTGAACTATGGCTTAACCCGTGTAACTCGAAGTTTCAAGGCTCGAACCATAGCATGAATATTATACAATTTATATTAGTTGACAATTGATATTTGTTGACAACTTATATTAGTTGTTCTAAAAAAAACTGTGTATATATATATACATATATAAAATAAAGTTAGATAAACAACTAATCGATATTGTCATTCTTTTTGTTCCCATGCTCAAAGCCCAAACTCTAGCAAATTCCAAACAATATGTATGTATGCATGGATAGGTTGAGGTGATTAATTGTTTAAAAAAAATTATATATAGATATAATAGTAATAACATGACAACAAAAAAAAACATTGCTGCCAAGTTTTTTTTTGCTATCATACGTTGAGCCCAACCCCCAACCCACTTTACCTTATTCTCGGCCTAATTGAGTTCCACCGCCCATATTCTCATATTATTGTGTTTGTACGTAACTTGCATTACATATTATAGCACCCACAACTCCTCTAACCTAAACCCTAGTTAAGAACTTCCATTCCTTCCTTCTCCCTCCTCTCTACTGTCGACATAGATCAGGGGCATCTAAGCCTCAAGCTTTCAGTTCAAGAACTTCATAACTTTGGTTCAAGGCTCGTTGATACTTCTACCTCATCACTAGGTATCGCCTCTCGAATACTTGTTTATAATTTTAGATGTTTAGTCATATTTTCGGTAGTTGATACTCTTGAAACATGGCTGCATTTTGGGTATAATTGCTGGATCTTGTGGTATAGGAATCATATTAGTCAAGGTTGATGCATAGTGTTCTTGATTATGCGTGCGTAGACATTAGATATGGATTCGGGTTTGAAAGTCTTGATGATCTTGATTGTTTGGTATAATGAATCTGTTAGAAAGTAGCATACAACCTGCTAAGGATGATACGAAAATACTTATACAGTTTCCAAACATGATAAAGAAACCCGTAAACTTGTTTATAAAAGGATATGTGAAAACAGAAAAAATGTTCGGTGTTTACAGCCAACTTCAGTTGGCTGTAACCAGGTCATAATATAACAGAAATTAGGTTTTCTTGAGTCTATAACGTGTTCTTTTGAAATACAAATCATATGTCACTGGAATCATAATTTTTCGACACCGTTTGATATGTTTAACGAATTATTTACGAACAAACACTGAAGCTGCGAAAATCTGCAGTAAATGAGTCATATGTTTTGGGTCATAACTTGCTGCGTAATTGGAGTTTTGCTATGAAATTTGTACTGTAGATGTCCACTGATTTCGTTGTAATTCTCCAATTGGAATTTCGTCAATCGGATTTTCGATGAATTTTTCCGTGGACTGTAGTCAGAAAGTGACGAATCTGATTGCAGCCCGGTAAATGAATTTTATAAAATAATTGGTGATGAATTGGTTCCCGAGATTTTGAAAAAATAATATCTGGATCTATTGAAACGTTCTGTAATTTTTTGGGAACTATCCAGTGCCCGAACGGTCCCGATTAACGCACCGCAAATTGTCCGAAAATGCACCAAAAAGCTGAAATTTTGTGACAAGATTTATTGTGTAATTTGTGACAAAAATGTGGCCACTATTTCGAATAGCGACACTTTGCATGCATGTGTACATATATAGATATTATAATATTTTATGTGCTACGTGTTAGATACGTATAGGAGTTTTGTGCATTACTTGAACATGAACCTGACTTGTATGGTAACCATGTTAGGACGTGGGTGACCACATTAGCTCAAGTGACCATTTATCTGCCGAGCTAATCCAAGGTGAGTTCACACTTTCCACAAGGCATGGGATTCCCAAGGGTTGGGAATGGGTAAAGGATTTAAACTGAAACCGCGTGATCTCCCGGTTTGGAACACGTACACACCCTCTTTATTGAAGGGTGAGAACATGTGATAAGGAATTGATTTGGAACCTACGTAATCTCCTGGTTTGGGGATTTCGTACACACCCTCTTTATTGAAGGGTGACAACACGGATACTAGACCAAAATCTCTATCATGAAGTCCCTCCTTTTATATTGACTTAATCGCAGGGCCAATGGCGAGCGGGTCATTAGTTAAATAGCGCTATTTAGGTTTGACAAGCCTCATACCGTGCCGCAGAGGACGGGCGTGAACTAATGGATCTGGGCACGTCAATGATGATAGACATTGACGCTAGGGCATCAACTTATTTCAGTCAGTAGTCGATATGGTAACGGGTCTAGTGGATAACATGGGGTAGCCCCCACTGGATATGGTTTGGGAAACATGGAACTGATTAACTACTGGTTTTTGAAAGAACTTATGATTTTTGGAATAACTTTAAAATGGACAACCAACTGTGAACTTGCTCAACTTTGTTGTTGATTCGTTGTTACATGCCTTGCAGGCCTTTAGGTGCATATTGTTGGAACTTGATGTCTGGGAGGCTGGAGTGGTCATGGGTCGAGATACATGGAATCGCAACACAAGACTAATGGTTTTTACATGTGGTTTATAAACACTTAACGAATGAATTATGCTTCCGCTGTTTACTGTGAATTAATTGTAACATTGTAACACTTAATGTTAATAAATGAAAGTTTTACTTAAATATACATATGAGTTCAACGTGATTGGTATTTTAGGGGGTGTGACAGTCAATACGTACAAAATGAAGAATAATTTCACATGAAATGGAACTCAATTCGTGCGAAATGGATGTATCTGGTACGAAATGAATGCATCTGGTGCGAAATGGATTCTCATATCGTGCGAAATGGATAGCTTTGGTACGAAATGAATGAATCTGGTACGAAATGGATTCTCATGTCGTGCGAAATGGACTCATGTTCGAACAAACAGCAAGATTTTTGACAAATTGATCAAGTTTTAGGCTGAATAAGGGTCTAATATGTTCAAGGATTGATTAAAACCATGTTTCGCATGTAATATGTGAAAATCATTTCATATTATCCGTAAAATCTCGATTAATTTTGCAAAAAATGTGAAGAAAGTGAGTAGAAGTGAGATTTTCAGATGAAACCAAGCTGAATCGGTAAGAACTCTTCCTCCTGAGCTCTGATACCACTTGTAGGATCGTTGTTACGACCAAGTGAGTCGATCAAAAGAGTTTTTGATCAAAACGAGAGGCGGAAACAGACGGTTTGTTGTTGAATCAGCTTGTATTGCACATAGAATCACTTAAACTGTCTCTTGTATTGATATGAAAGCTTTACACGACCTGGAGACACTTCGGCAGAGCTTCGCTACCGGAATCGCAAAGTTACAAATGAAATCTCAAGTCACCTATTTATAGGATTTCCATTCCGCACGAAACTACCATGTCCATTTCGCACGAAATGGCACACCATGTCCATTTCGTGTGAAATGTGCGAAATGGGTATAGTCCATTTTTCAAGGAATGGCCATTTCGTGTGAAATGTCCATTTCGTGTGAAATGTCTATTTCATGATTGTTTTCTGATTTTCTCAAACTACGTGACTTGATCTAACAATTCTATTACAAGACTCGATACAAGACGAAGTCGACAGACATATACACCAACATAATGGCCATCCGATCGAATGGTCATTCGATCGAGTGGCTCCGATGGGTTGCGTTTTGATGTTTCATTTCGCGTGTCGAGCGTTGCGATGCATTTCGAGTGAGCGATGCGATAGTATTAACCATTAGTTACACAAATAACCTAACTATTATATCTAACATACAATCACTATAAATAACTTGCGTTTAGCGTTTGCGATTTGATTGCCTTGCGATAGAATTGCGATTGCGATTAAACACCTCAACATAAACATGACATGCACAAGTAACACATAATAGCACACACACATAAAACAATATCCAGAACACATAATTCGAGTTGTGAATGCGATAGCGATGCGATTAGCGATAAGTCGATTAGCGATAAACATCGATTAAACCTCGATTATTAATTAGTACTCCACATAATATAAATAAAGTGATTTAAAATAGAATATCGATTACAAGTCAAGAAGCACAATTCAGTAGTTAAGCAAGGAGTGACAGATCGCAATTAGCAATCTTTTCTTCCTTTTACTTTGACTTTGACTTGTACTTTGACTTTCCAAAAAGTGGGTTGTTACAATTGTCATCTGATTTTGGAGCTGAGAAGGTTTGGAATCGAAAATAAAGGGATGAATTGGTTGATGTCCTTTAACTCGTCCCATGTCAGCCCAAAAGCTGCATCGTTTCCTCGTTTGTTCCTTTTGGCCATCCACCAATCAAGAGCGCAGGATTGGAAGATGCCAGTGGCGTTAATAGTGCGTAGGTTTTCTGGACAGCCACTCTGGCGCAGGGTGACTTCGATTGAATCAAACCATTGAAACATGGCCGTAGGCCCATCTTCGTCGGTAAAATCCTTTGGACCGCAGGCTTTAAACAGCTTGAAGCTAAAAGCTGTTTTCGGGGTATCAGTCCTGGACTCCTCCGAGGACTTGCTAGCATTCTCATTCAGCTCAGTGATGATTTGTGGGATGACTTTCGCCATTTGCTTAGCAACGAGAGCAGCGATTCGTTTGTCATCATGGTTTCGGCGAGCAGTTCGGGAATGAAGCGATCCAAATGACGACATGGTCTGCAACAGACATCACCATAGGACTCAAACACGATTTCGATTAACCCTAGTATAGTCTAGCGATTTCATCATAAAGCTCAGGAACACATCAATTCACAAAATCACGTAGGCACATAAACACAGAGTCACATAAGCACATAAACGCGTATTTCATGTAAGCACAGTAGCACATAAGCATACAGCTCCTCTAAGCACATATTTTGCACGTATTCACCTATCCTTCACAGCAGCGTATAGCGATTAAGTATAGCGATTGCGATTAGCGAGCAACGATTGCAAATAAAGACCAACGATTTGTTAGCATGTTGAGATAGATGTGCAGTGCGAGTGTTGCGTGATGATCTTGCGAACATTGAAAAGTGAGTAAATCACAAAAATCAAAACATATAAACATGTAAAATCACATAAAATTCACATAAAAGTGTTAAATCACAGAGTTGGCGACGGCGAAATCCCGAATCGTAACACATAAAATCGAAGAGAGATTGTCCTGGGTGTGTAGACATCGACTACCCAAAGTGATTCGACTATTCACAAGGATGTTAGGTGCACACTTTGGCCTTCTAGACTGTGCTCTCGCCTCAATTTGGGCGATTGGCATGCATCCTTCCAGTTACAGTGTGCCCCAAGTCGTTGGAGTCCGTCGAGACTTTGGTGAGAGTTTTGTAAAACCAAAAGTATAGAGCGGAACGAGTCATCAAGGTTTGGGTTTCACCCCTGACTCAACGACAACATCCTTGTTTGTATGATAAAATCACGAGATAGAAAAGGAGATTTGCGTCGAAGTATGGATTTCACTCTTGGTTCAACGCAAATTCTCTTGTTTATAGTAAAAATAGCGAGTCAAACGAGTGATCTGGTCGAGAGTTTGCGGTTTTCACACCTAATCTTAACCAAATCATCCATTGTGTGTGTATCCAGCCTTAGGAAAGGCTGATCTTGCGCGGAACTGTAGTATGCGATGTTCGTGCAAAAGTGTAGCGTACAGCGAGTTCGAGCGAAAAATAGCGAGTAAGCTCATACAAAACCCATACTGGGTATGTACAAGTAGGTCTGTTGGTACTTAGACTATAGACTAGGTCGTTTCTAAGACATCGACCCGGACTAGGTCGAGTTCTTGCCTAATTCCCTATAGTTATGGCTCTGATACCAATCTGTCACACCCCAACTGATGACGGAAACATCGGGGCACGGCACTGAGCGAAAGAGATTGTCCAGGAGAAATCCATAACAACTAAAATTACCGGATATTTATCATTATGTCCCATACCATAATATATCAAATAAAAGCAGTTATTACAGACATTGTTTTCTCAAAGACAGATCAATTGTTCCGACAACTCAGATTTTATTTAATTTGTTTCTAGACTCCATCCTAGCTCGATTCCAACAAATAACAAGCAAACATCCTAAGCACCTGTCACATACGTTAAAATAGAGGTCAATACACATAGGGCAAAGGTGAGCATACAAGTTTAATAGTAATACTAGAGTTCGAAAGCGTTTACGCATAACCAGCATGTAACATGTATAATGTGAAGCTAGTAGGTTATCGACAATGAAATATGCACAGACAAGACTGCGAGTTGTAGAATGCGCAACACATATCACCACTGTGACACGTGAAGAGGTAACCTTAACAACCCCTGTCCACGACAGGTGCTGAGTCCAAACTATAGTACTATCGTTGCTAAGGCGTCAGGCAACAATCAATGTGTTAACATAATATAAATAATGTTTGCGTTGTGTGATTGATGTGATTTAGAATAAGTAACGTGTGTAACACCCAAAAGTGCGTAAAGCAAAAAGGGATCGAGTATACCCACAGTGATGGAAGTTAATGGATTGAAGGGAGCACTAGAGTGATTAGCCTAAATAGTTTACGATATCATAAGCGAATGAACGGTGCGTAATACAGTGCAAGTGATCAAAGTGATGAATGGTAATCCGATCGGATGGCAATCTGATCAAATGATCATTCGATCGGATGTCAATCGTTCGGATGGTCATCTGATCGGATGGTCATTCGGTCGGATTGACGTTCGTTTGAGAAGGATGTGTTTGTGTATGATGGCTTTGAAGTTTTTGTTGTAGCATTTTGAAAACAAAGAAGTATCTCTATCTTTCAGGTCGTTCGATCAAACGGTTGTTCGGTCGGATGGCGATCCGATCGGCGAGACATTTCTTAGTGAGAACAAGTTCACAACAGGTTTGTCATTCGATCGGATAGCAATCCAATCGGATGGCATCCGTTAGAACTGATGGTCTTTGAAAATTATGAAAGTGTTTAAGTGTCGAAGTTCCAAATGTCAACTGATCGGATGGTCGTTCGATCAGATGGCAATCCGATCGGACGGCAATCCGTTCGATGTTCAGATCTTTTGAAAACTTGAAAATTCTTAAGTGTGGAACCAAGTGCAATCTGATTGGATTGCAGTTCGATCGGATGGCAATCTGACCGGACAGCAATCCGTCCCAACGAATCTGATCGTCTTGACTTGGTTATTTTGAAAGTGTTGCGGTTTGTTCGAGACGGTATGATAACGTACTAAACAACGGAACCTCGTCAAGTCCCAAGTCGCCCGATCGAACAGGAATCACCCTAACCCGATCAGTTTACTGGTTCGTGACGATTGTTCATGTTCAATCCGAAATCGGTTGTCTTTTTGATAGAAACCAGATCTCAGACTGATGCTTCACTAAGAAATGAGTAGAAGACCTGAATGAGCTTCGATTCTATCGGTTTTGAGTGCATTGAGTGTAAAAGAGTTGAAAGAAAGTTGGAAAAGTATCTTTCAATCCTTTTACCTCCGAAAATGTTTAGATCTATGCGAAATAGTTGTGAAATCATGTGGAAATCCTTCATATCTGAGTTGTTCTTGGTGGAATGAAGCCAAATCTTGAAGTTCATAAGAACTCCATGATGACATCACCCTAGAACACCTCAAATCCGTTGATTTCACGGTTAAAAGTTAAGATTCAAAGGTGAAATGATGAAGAAGTGCGTGTAGATTATAGAAGTACAAGATTTGAGTTGAAAACTTACAACAATTGCGAGAAATCGAGAGAAAGAAGGCCTTGAGCGTGCTGGTTGAGTGTGAGAGAGAGCTGTCACATCACAAGTGATGTGACAAGGGGGTATTTATAGGTTGCCAAAAAGGGAAATGAGGGTGCAAGTTTTGGATAGCTCACCGATCGGATGACACTTCGATCGGATGGCAATCCGATCGGATGGCAATACTATCAGATGGCTATTCGATCGAATGGTCATTCGATCGAGTGGCTCCGACGGGTTGCGTTTCGACGTTTTATTTCGCGTGTCGAGCGTCGCGATGCGTTTCGAGTGAGCGATGCGATAGTATTAACCATTAGTTACACAAATAACCTAACTACTATATCTAACATACAATCACTATAAATAACTTGCGTTTAGCGTTTGCGATTAGATTGCCTTGCGATAGAATTGCGATTGCGATTAAACACCTCAACATAAAGATGACATGCACAAGTAACACATAATAGCACACACTCGTAAAACAATATACAGAACACATAATTCTAGTTGCTAATGAGATAGCGATGTGATTAGCGATAAGTCGATTAGTGATAAACATCGATTATTAATAAGTACTCCACATAATACAACTAAAGCGATTTAAAATAGAATATCGATTACAAGTCAAGAAGCACAATTTAGTAGTTAAGCAAGGAGATCAAATGTTTTCGCACAACATATCCAAAAATCAGCAATTTTTAACCGTAAAATCTTGTTTAATGTAGCGTTTTTCAGTTAGAAACGTGAAAGAGATGAAAAATGAAGAAATTGAACAAATCTGAATGAATTTAGATCTGATTCTGAAGAAATCCTGTACGAATCTGTGTGATAGATCTGTGCAATCGAGCTCCTGCTCTGATACCACTTGTAGGACCGATTTTCGACTCTCGAACGATTGCGAACCGAACGTGTGACGTGCGGAATCCGTACACGAACGTGACCGAACACAAGATCGTACAATTAACGTGATTCTATTGATCAATATGACGAGTATAAGCACCACGAATCACCTTTCTCTCTCTAGATCTAGATCTCCAAAACTCCAAAATGGCAAAAGTCTCTAATGAAAACCCTAAGTCTTCTATTTATAGGCACAAGGTATAAGGATTTATTCTTATTTACAAGATTGCCACCTTGCCTATTTTATCTAAATATTACAATAAAAGCTCTAGATATCTTCACTAACAGACATACTACACTAACAGACTCCCCCTTGGATATTGTCACAGTCAATCTCGTAGCATTTTGTCTTTCTCTCTCTGAGTCTTCTTGAAGGTTTGATATCATCAGCAACCACAGACTCCCTATTTCTTGAACAGACTCCCCGTGGATCTGTCTTCGTCTTCAGTTGCTCCCCCTTTCGGTTAGACTCTTTCTCTTCAGGCTCCCCGTTTCGTCAAGCTTTCGTGCTTTTGGGATCGACACTTGACTTTCTGGATACAAGCTCCCCCTTGCGTCGAGCTCGTCTTCAGACTCCCCCTTAGACTCGGCTATCGGGATCGTAATCTGGTACAATATCTGCAACTCTTAAACATTTATAAGTACAAACCTTTTTGAATATCCAGGATTGATAACCTGGCTCTCTCAACATATGCTAGAATATTTTTACAATGAAAGCATTTTCAGTTGTCCAGGTATCGTAACCTGGCTCTTTTAAAACTTTTTAAATCAAGATCCTGGCTCTAAATATAATAATATGAATATATCCAGGATTACTTGATTCTCTCCCCCTATCAACAAATTCATAGATTTGGCAGTATTAAGAATCCAAAATCGAAAACTAGCTCTTTAAATTTTTTTAACAATTTAAGCATCCAAATCCCTCACATTTAATCATCCAAGTCCAACTTAATGACCTTAGAGATCTCACAAACTATTTTTGATCTTTTATTTAAAAATTTTCAAGTTTAAATTAATGAACTTGTTTATTTTCAGAAACACGATCAGCATACTTAGATTTTGAAACTCAGCATTCAGACATCGGTTGTCGAAAATAAAGTGAAATCAAAATCTTTTTGTATTTTTCTGAAACATAAAGCAATAAAGAAATATTTACAAACAATATTTTTGTTTGAGTTCGTGTCAGAGGATCATATCAGTTTTTGATAAGTCACTAGCATCGTTGAGCTTTAAATACTTTAAGTTCTAAACGATTCACTTAGATTGTCAGTATACTAATCCACTTGAATTTTCACACAAAGTTCAACTGATTCGAGATATGATTTAGTGTTTTAAGGACTTAAACTTATTCGCGTGACCCACCTCAGAATATACTCCCGTATCAAAATTCCCTAGATTCAGTCTTACAGGTGAGTATACCAATTTGATATCTGTATTCTGGGTTCGTGCGAGACCTTGAGAGCTCAGGTATGAACTTTCGTTCAGTCAAAGAGATGAAGGCTCGACTTTAGTTGTGTTTCCCTTGGGAATCTTCTTTACAACTGCACTTGATTCATATCTTTTGATATTTTTCAATTTTTATGCAGAGGGTAAGCTTTAAAAATGCGTAAAGTATTATACGAGGTCTAGGCCATTGCTTGCGCAATATCAGAAGACCAGGTATAATACCCTAGATATCAAACAGTATAAAGACCTAGTATCTCAGAATCAGGTAATCTCTCAAACAAGATTTCGGGGGTTACCCATATATCCGAGAGATGTTCCCCACGAGATAAGTAAGTATTGATATTTAGGTTTATATCTCGAAAACAATCTACTAAGCGTGTAAAAACCTACTGGCATATCATCAGTGAGACCGTTTATCACATTTAACTTTCCATTTTTTAGCATACTATGGTTGTCTATTGATGTACTATCATTTTCTCTTTTTACACAAAAAATCATTTTTGAATTTTATCATGTTTTTGGCTTTTTCAAATTTTCTAATGTTTTTGGATTTTCTGGAATTTCTTACTCCCCCTAAAATGCAAAACCATTTAAAGAAAATTTGATAACCTGATACTGATAGCTTTGTCTCGCCATCCATTTTCTGCATCTCATGCTCTGATTTGCAGAAAATATAACGTACCCCCATGATTTACAACACATTGATATTTTACAGTTTGAAAACCGTTTTTCAATCTTGTGAAATTAATCATGTTTGTTCAGCCGTGAGGGTTTCGGCGTATTCAATCAACATATTTTTGATTTTTTTTAAATTTTGACAAAATCAAAAAACAAACATATTTTTGATTTTTTTTAAATTTTTTTTACAAAATAAAAACATATTTTTGGTTTTTAAAATTTTTCAATTTTTAGGATTTTGAAATATGGTTTATTTATGTACATAAACTGATAAACTCCCTGTTTAACCAAACCAGGGTTCAGCAGCCTTCTCCTCCTGTGCTAGGCTACTCATCAATTCTTTTTCTTGACAATCAAACTTCATGAGCACCTGCACATTCACAAAAACTCAATTATTTGAACAATTTAGCCCAGGTCTGTTTGACCTTAGGCATTTCAACACAAAATTCATTTAATGATGGAAAATCTTTGTCAGTTTTCCCAAACAATTTTTCATCTTTGACTTCAACTTTTTCATCACTCACAGAAGTTACTTGTTTCTTAACCACCCAGTTTTGTCCTTTTGACGCATTTCTTTTGTGAAATCGTGACTCGTTTTGATTATTTTGATTTTGAACAACAATTTTTGGTTTCCAAAATTGGTTTGGTTTTCTTATATCAACCGATGTTTGCCAACTTTGTGTTGTTCTGAATCTGGGTGTGTGAGATTTCCATGTTTGTCTTGAGTCAAACCTAGTCTGGTTTGATTTCCAAGTTTGATTCGAAGGAAACTTGTTTGTGTTGTACCTCCAAGTTTGTTTTGAATAAAATCTGATAGTCCTTTGTTTCTCATCCTTAGGTTTATGTTTTTCAACATCAACAGGCTTTGGGTTTGGACATTTTCATGCAAGATGTCCAGTTTGATCACATTTAAAACAAGTTTTCCTTGAAACATCCTTAGCCTTTTTTTGTTGTTTTTTCTGAGCATAAAACTCTTCATTAGACTGTCGTCTAAATTGGAGTTCTTTTTCTTCTTCCGAACTTTTCTCGTGAACGAAATTCATTTTCTTTTGAAAATTTTGCTTTTCAAACATTTTATCTTGATTTTGTTTCTTTTTATAACCCAACCCTGCCTTCATATTCTTCTTTTTGTAACCAGGTTTGTTATAAAAGGCTTTCTTGCTCTTCCCAGTAAATTTTGAAATTTCTGACTTTTCGATCTCAACCAGTTTAAACACTTTGTCAATTTTATCTGCAATCACATTCTGAATCGGGAACTCGTTATCTGAGAATAATTTGTCCAATCCAATCATGGTATAAGCCAATCCTTTTGGATCATCATTCACAACATTCTCAGATTTTGAATGTTTGAGATAACCATCATGAAAAAAAATCCCTCATTTTCATCCTGTGATTCAGACTTACCTTTGATAGATTCATCTTTCAAAACGCTTTCAACAACCTTACTTACCACCTCTGAATCATCAGCTTCATCAGATTTGGCGTAAGTCACATCGATACTTTCAGGTAATTGGTCAACTACATTCAGACCTTTTTCCACCTTTTCCTCATCATAAAACGTATAATTATCTCTCAATGGTGGTGGTACCTGATGATATTCTGAACCAATACCCTTTTTATTCTTGTCAGAATCTTTGTCATCTGGTGTGATGTTGAAAATGCGTTCGAGAATGTACAAAGAACTATGATAACTTTGAAGTTTTGTAACAATCTTTTCTTTTTCAACCAGAACTTGTTTGAGATTAGCAACTTCATCAACACACTTGTTTAATTCAGGTTGCTTTTCTTTAAACTTTTTCTCATAAAGTTCCTTTGTTGTTAAAGTTTTAGACAATCTTTCATCAAAACATTTGACTTGTTTCTTTAAAGTATCATAAGCTTCTTGTACCCTCTGACTTGACCATTTCAAATTATCATACTCTTTTTGAAAATCTTGAAACTTTTTATCTTTTTCAACACAACCTTCACATTTTGCTATATACATTTGTCTTAAAATTTCATTTTCCTTCTCAAAATCTTGACATTTCAGTGTCAACTTTTCAATCTTTTGTTTCAAAATTTCTTCATTTTCAAGCATTTCTTTGCATTTTGTTTTGAAAACATTTTCAATTTTATTTATTTCAATATCTTTTTTTTTTATCTTTTCATCTCTCTCAGTACAAACTTTGCACATTTCTATGCAATTCCTGCACTTATCTTCAGTTTTATTAACATTTTCAACATTTGATAATTCAGAAGATTCAGTTACCTTCGTTTCATTCAACACCTGTGACTCTTTTGTTTTCTCCTTCTGATCTTCTTCTTTCTTCTGTTCTTCGTCATCTGCATCCTATGCCATTATCTTCACCTCCTCTATCAGCTTTTCCAGCTCCTCGTGTTTCCTCTTTTTCATTTCTACCACCTTTGGTAGACTTGCTTCAAAATTTTCTTTCACTTTGTTCGTCAGATCAGCTTCATAACCTTTTTCGGATAACCTTCTTGTATGATAAGTGTCCTGATCTGGAAAAAGATTTATTACTTCATCAAAATCCACCTTTGAAGGATCAACCACTGGATTACCCTGTGGATCCATGTAACATTCCAATTCAGCATTCCATCTTTTAGCTCTCCGAGCTTCTTTGAATGGATCATTAAATTTTCTAATCTCATATCTTGCACTATCTCTTTGCCACAGTCTATCTTGAACCTTTTCAGCTACAAATGCAGATCCAACATAATCTTCTTTTGGAAGAACTGGACTCCAGTCATAACCTTCGTCTTCTTGAATAACAACCATCTCCCTCGATTTTTCCTTTGACGACCCTTCACCGATCTGTTTTTGATTTGCATTTGATGATCCACTGTTGCGATGATAAATTGCTTTCTGATAATAATCATCTTTGAATGGATTCGTGGGTTCGTCAGTTTGCCTGTTTGTGCATTCTCTTTTAAAGTACCCTTTCTGTTTGCACTAAAACAAGTAACTTTTGCCTTACCAAATCCCAATTTTGAATCAGCAGATCCCAAACTCGATCTTCCAGTGATCTCCATTAAGCGTTGTGCTCTCCTTATTGCACTAGCCATGCACCATTTTATGTCTATCAGCTCCATCTCTTGTGGATCGACCTGGTCATAATCTTCGTTTGTCATATTTGGGTTTCCAACTTTACCCGCGATCAGACTTTCGTACGATTCCAGGACAGATGCTAAAAACACCATTTGTTGCTTGGCAGCTTCTGCATTCAGACTTTGAGAGTTTTTCAGATCTACGGCGATATTGCAATGGACTATGTTCGGGTTCGATGAATTTGAACCAATTGAATGATAACCCGAATCTCTTGAAGAACTTTGCTGAGGTGAATTCCTTAAGCTTCCAACACTAAGTCGTGTTTTTGACTTTTGATCAAACATGTTTCCTCTGTAGTATAGATCGACATTTTGTGTATACAGCTGGCTTCATATTTTGTTTTGTTTCTTGATTTCTAAATCATGCCCCTCAAACTTCTCAATCAGCCAGTCCAGGGTCACCTTGCTCATATCATTGCTATTTTTGAGAATCATGACATAGTGTAACCAGTCGTCTTCATTCGGAACAACTTCTATCAACCTATCAATGATCTCTTCATTATCTTTTAACACACCAATTCTCTCAATTTCAAGTTTAAGGTGACATAATCTTTCAATCATCTGTGGTACTGTTTCACCTTTCATACATGCAAATAGATCAAAATCTTTTTTCAATAATGAACGTTTGTTTTTTATAATCTCCTCACTACCAGTACATTTTCTTTCTAAATGTGACAACTTGCACGAAACCGGTAATTTCCGTACACTTTAACTATTAGTTAATGACTACAATTATGTGCTTAATTGTCAGCAAAGTCTGAACACATACTAAACAAGTGAATTCATGCACGTTGTATACTACAAAATATTGCTTTAATGCATAAACGAAAGTGTTGCGTCAAAAATACTAGTAAACTCACCGGTAAGACACACTGTGTCAACAGAACTGCAGAAAGCAGTCAGACAATAAAATTGGAGCCTAGGTGTAGGTCCGACAACAAGAATACATTGAAACCCAAGAGTACATACAAGGGTTTAATATATATAATCTCCGGAAGCAAAAATAAGCACTAAAAAGCACCCGAAACGCACTTTAAGTGCAGAATTTTATAAAATTCAGCTTTTAACAACATAAATATCATGCATAAATGTTGTTTTAAAATCCAGAATACTTCCCTAAGTGTTGGGAACTGAAAGGATACAAAAAGGTACTTAAAAGACACTAAAAGGTGCAATTTAGCACTTTAACGAACCGGTGTCTAACCGAACAACCGGATATTACCCGGAGCACCAAAATAATACTAGAAGCATTGTTTATATCTTTCTAGGCTAGTTAGGGTCCCCGAGCACCCTAACACACTACATATTACTTAACATACTTAAACACCTAAATATAATACTTAACTTGTAACTAGATTAAAATTTATGTTAAGTATGTATATTTTTGAGAAAAAAATATATATTATTTGATCACCAACTTTTGTGCTAAGTGTGTATAGTATGTGTTATACGTGCTAGTGTATTAAGACTTGAAAATACACTAAATACTCATGAGAAGTATAAACACAAAAATACACATACAAAATACAAGATACATAATTAGGGTGCAAAGTGCAAAACACGAGATACTTATATTAATTTTTGAGAAAATAATATAAGTAAGGTACTTAGTTTAAAATATAAAATATTTTTAACACAACAACACAACAATACAAAAGAGAGTGACTGTACTTGTGCGACGCAAGTCTAGTGACTAACGTTAAGAAAATGCGTATAGGTCACGACGTTAATTAAGCAAATCCGGTGAAGTTTACGACGCAAGGAACGCAAAGTTGTGAGTTCATGCTCCCCCTTTTCTTTTAACTGTTTTCAGTTTTATAACTTCGGGGGTGAAATACATGTATAAATATTACTATGTTTACAAATGGTATGATAATAAGAAGCACACTTGGTGAGGACGAGTACCAAGTGTGACGAGATATAAGAATACAAGAAGCACACTTGGTGAGGACGAGTACCAAGTGTGATGAGATATAAGAATACCAGAAGCGCACTTGGTGAGGACGAGTACCAAGTATGATGCGTTATGAGAAATGATACGATACGAGCAATCGTGTCACGAATAGGGTACATAAGCACCATTAATAAACAATATACCTAGCCGCAGAACAAAAGGTTAGATCTAACGGGTGCCGGGCAGCCACACTCTCGGTGAGGGCGAGTATCGAGTAGTGCTTTTGTGTCTCAGAATATACCAACTAAATGCCTAAGGTTTGGTGACTTCCTATGTCGTGTCACATGTTAATGGCTTTGCAACCCATTAACAATCTTGATACTTAAAGGAATATTTTATTTACATAAAATTCATACCATACTAAAACTTGAATGATACTTGAGTACGTGGGGTACTCAAGAAAACGGGAATTATACTTGAAGTACGTGGGGTACTCAAGAAAACTTGATTTATGACTTGAAGTACGTGGGGTACTCAAGAAAAACTTGAATTATACATGAGTACGTGGTGTACACATGAAACTTGATTTATATATGAAAACTTGATTTATACACAAACTATGTTTTCATACAAAGAATACAAACGTGAAATACAAAACTGCATGAATTCACACCAACATTATGCTGACGTTTTTTTCCAAAACTCACATGTATTTCAGGTAACTAGGATGGATGTGCGCGTGGTCTTACTCATGCTCGTAGATGTCGCTTTGTTTATCTTTAAATAAAGTTGTGACTTTTAAGACAATATGTTATCTCGTGTTGTAAACACTTGACATATGTTTTCAGTAATGTAATGTTTGAGGTTATTTTTGAGCATGTAGTATGTTTACCTTTCGTATGCAATGAGAACCTTTCATGATCACACCTCGTGCTTCCGCCGCAGAAATGGGTGTGACAGATTGGTATCAGAGCTGCGATTGTAGTGAACCAGGATTCCTTCTCGAGTCTAGTCTACAATCTCTAGGATCCTTTCACGGAAATAATTTTTTCAAAGAGTTTTCATTGCATAAAACGTCCCGCGACATCCACTACCTGAAACTGTCTACATGAGTCTAGAAAAGACACTACGAGACTTAGGGTGCACAGAAGTAGCACTTGTCTTTAACTGAGAAACTACTTGCAATTATGTGGGATAATTAGCATACTAGAAGTAGAATGTCACAAGTATACGCGACTTTATCTGAAAGCGATGGCCCATCTGAAGGAAGAAATACGAGGATGAAATGAACTGTGCGGACTGTGCAAGGAGTTACGTAATTATGGATGCATACATAATTATGGAATTCAGTGCACAGAAACCACAGCAAGTCTTGTCACGTATAGATTCCCTCAGTGCAAGCCTACTAAGTACTCTGCTAGAGTAATAATTGTTTGATGTCACTTATGTGGTATATACCTGTGAATATATATACTACTACTGTCTAGTATGACGATATCAAACAAGTGTTTTAACCCTGCTGTGTTATGTTCTGTCAGAACATGGCACCCAGGAAAGCTGTGAATGCTCACAATGATGAACAACCTCCTCCTCCCCCACTGCCAAGAAATGCTGAAGAGCTGAACGCTCTACTGGAAGAAAGGATCTCCGCTGCTATCGCCCAGTACGAGGCGAACCGTACTCAAGACAGTGGTGGCCCGAGCAACGCTAGACGTAATGGGAACGGAGATTCATCTGGAGGCAATGCAGCTCAAGGCTGCACTTTCAAGCAGTTCCTCGACTGCAAGCCGATGAACTATGACGGCACAGGAGGTGCAGTAGCATTTGTACGCTGGACGGAGAAGACTGAAGCTACTATCCGCATGAGCAAGTGTACCGCGGATCAGCAAGTTACCTTTGCTACTGGGTTGTTTGTCGATGAAGCTCTGACTTGGTGGAACTTGCAAGCCCAAACCTTGGGTGCTGATGCCGCTTATGGCCTAACTTGGGATGAACTGAAGGAAAGAATGAGAGAGAAGTATTGCTCTCGGGCTGAACTCCAAAGGCTGGAAACGGAGTTCTGGCACTTGACCATGGAAGGTGCTGACATTAATGGTTATACTCGAAGGTTCCACGATCTGTCTAGAGTGCTTCCCTACATGGTGACTCCTGAGTTCAAGCGCGTTGTTGGATCTGAGTTTGTTTCTGATTGTATTTTGTGTTTGTAATAAAAATGAAGATGGATGAGTGTGCAGCGGAATTATGATGAAAACAAACTTTGCATGCAATCAAACGAGAGTAATACTTTAATCAAACATCTTTTCACAATGAATCGAAAGATTGAATTTATTTCAATAACGATTACAATGATTGATGAATGAATGCAAACTCCCCCTCAACCAGAGCTCAGTTGTTTGTTCGTGCAAAGAAGACGATGATGCAAAAGAGCTAATAGAACAGTACAAAGTACTGAACTATTTATAGGCACTAGCAAACCACTGAGCATCTTAGCTGACGTCACCATGAAAGTGACATTTAACCTCTTAACAAACTCTAACCTCTGATCTATACAAGCACTGCTATGTTAACTACTGCTATTACATTACATTACAAAACAGACTATAGATCAGCTGCTGCAACCTTCCACTGCTGTGACCCCAGCAGTACTTGTCCGGATCAACACTGCTTGACTCAAGGCAGTAGATTGAATCAGCAGGGCTTTAGTCTTCCATCAGGTCTTTACTTGAGCAGCAGTTGTAGGTCAGTAGTTTGCACAATCAGCAGATAGGAGATCAGCAGGTGTTGAAATTACTTTCAAGGGGAGAGACTTGTATGTAATCATCTGCTTATTATGGATCCACTGCTCTGATCCAGTTTTGGCTTTAATTATCTGTTCCTCTAATAGGGTTCGATCCCAACAATCTCCCCCTGGAACAGATAATGCCAAAACTCTTCATTATTGTGGAAATTTATTGTCTCATCAACAGTTCCCTTATCTGACCTTTAAATTGTAGTTCAAAGTTAAGGGCATCTGTGTCTTCATCATCCCTGCTAAGTGGAAGATCAAGGAGATCCTGCAAATCTTCAAGACTCGGGCCAAGAGCTTGTTCCCTTGATATTTTCTCCACTTCTCCACCAGACCTGAGCAAAGTCAATACGTAGGTCTGTTTGTCAGTTTCCCACTTTTGTATTTTTGAGCCTGGTGGGTTTCTTGGGAGATGTTTATTTGCAGAAGTATTTGGTGAGGCTGGCCTATTCATAACTGGCTGAGCAGTACTTGCAGTTTGATCCAAACCAAGAGTTTCTATGATCATTTTCTTTATGCCCTCTTTTACAAGGTCATCTCCTTTTATCATCTCTTGGATGGTTTCACCTCCCAACTGTTTGAGTGTCCTTCTTTTATAGATGGCAGCACCAGTTGGAGCAGTGGCTCTCCTGATTTGCAGCTTTGATGGTCTTTTTGAAACCTCTGCTTCAGGATAGTCAGGCTTTTGAGGAACATTTGGATCTTTCTTTCTTAGTTCCTCCAACCTTTTGTAGGTGGCCCTGACCACATCTTCTTTCCATCTAGCAACTTGTCTTTTGTTTCCATATTCAGCAGCAACCAGTTCCTCTTTCATTCTTTTCAGTTCTACCTGTTTGTCAGGTACATTCTTTCTAAACTTTGCCTAGTCAGGAGGAGTGTGAGTGACCTTCCTTTTTATCATGTCTTGAATTCTTGCAGCTTCAACTTCAAGTTCAGGAACAGTCCACTCTTTGTACATGTATCTCTCTCCTTTGTACTTCTTGTGAGCCATGATGCTTTCAATGTAGTCTTTCTTCAAAGTTTCAGCTGCTCTTTCTGAAATTTGTTGACTGACATTTTTTGCAAATTGTTCTAGGGATCTGACCTGTGTGAGCAGATATTAACAGTTTCTTGAAATTTCTTTGTCAGATTTCCCTTGTGTGTTTCTTTTTGAGATATCCTATGCTTGCTTGGCCTTGCTTTTCAAATATTCATCAACATTTCTAGGCCAGGGATATCCTTTTATTGATGGCAAACTCCTTTTGGAAGGGTCATCCTCATAGTAAAAAGACTTTATTTCTTCTCTAACAGCAGCTAGTTCAAGAGGAAACTGAACACCTGCAGGAGGTAAGGGCTTGTACATTGGAACTGAAGAGATAGGAACAGGTTTTGGAATTGTGACAAGAGCTAAAGATTTTGAAGATGTTTGTGGTGGTGAAGTGTCATCATCTTTGAGAATTAGCCTTCTCCTCTTTGTTTGGGGAGGGGCTGATGATGTTTTGGATAGAACAGTGGTGGTGGATGTAGTGGCAGTGGTTTGTGATTAACTAACAGTTGTTGAAACAACTGGTGTTCCAACCACTGTTGTCTTTACAGCAGATGTTGTAACAACTGCTGTCTTCTGCCTTTTGGCAGGAGGTGATTTTGTTTTTGGTGGTAAGGCAGTGGTTGTGGTGTGTGTTGAAGTGGTGTGTGTTGAAGTGGGAGCAGATGTTGAAACCACTGAAGTACCAACAGTAGTGGGTACAACAGGAGTTACAACAGCTGTTTTAGGTGGTGGTTTTGGAACAGACTTTGAATATCTGGTTGGAATGGATTTGGGTAGCCTTACTCTTCTTCTAGGCTTCTTCTTTTCATCACCAAGATTTTCATCATCTTTTGACCCTGAAGTACCCTGATCCGGATAATCCACCCTAGCTTTCCTTTTGGCCTCTCTATCCCTTTTTACACTTGCAACTGCTTCTGCCAGTGCATTTGTGGTCACATCAATTTTCTTGCTTCCATCTGGCAGAGGGATCTGTTTGGTCATGTTTGCATTTTCTGGTTCAATGTAGAGACCATCCTCTATTCCCTTCTTTTTCCACTCCTGAATTTTCTCCCCCTTTTTGGCATTATCTGGGGGAAGTTGATAAATGAAGCGAACTTTTGGAGGAGCAGTGCCAGTGGTGTGAAGGATCTGAGTTTTGAGAGCCTTTAGATCAGCCTTAGTGTTCTTGAACCTTGACTCCATTGCATTTCTCAGCTGATGGACATGTTTTTCATGTTGCTGATCTGCTAATTTTGCTTGTTGATGGAGAAAAGGTTGAAACAAATTCCAGAGCTCATTTGTAGCAGGTGCTTTTGGTGGAGCAGGTGCTTGAGATGGAACAGCAACTGATTGTACCTTTTGTACTTGTAACAACTGTTGGAGCATATCTTTGAGTTCTACAATAGAGTTATCAAGCTTTTCAATACGATCCGTCAATTTCTGGTACTTTAAACCATCACCCATTTTAATGGGATCATCTGATTTCCCACTAGCAGTGGTTTTATCAGTGGTAGAGGTAGGGAGTATACTCCAAACATTAACCACTGATGCCCCTTTTTCTTGGTACTGGGGTCTTCTCCCTTCAACACTTGACAACGTTTTGATGTTGCCAGTAGGATAAATAAATCCACTGGTGGTTGGCAGAGGTGCTATAAAAGGAATTGCCTCCAAGGAAGTCTTATTGATGTAACCACTGTCCAACTGTAAACCAGTGGGTTCAACAGTTGTAGTGGCTGCTTCACTTGGATTATCGCCAAGAGTTACTTGTAACTCAAGGGGTGTAACCTCCTCAGGTTGTGTTGGTGGGTTAGCAAGGATTGATACAGCAGACCCAGTCAGTTGTTGAGGTATATTCTCAATGCTAGGTGATTGAGAAGGACTGGTTAGTGCCTGGTTCAAATCAATTGCATCCAACAACAGTTTAGTTGGTGGGGGAATGGTGGATGTGATGGTTGGTGAAGAAAGAGGATTTGCTCCGGGAATTGAGCTGTGGATGATGGAAACGAGTGTTTCCAGAGCATCATGATGTGGTGTCCCAATGTGTACAACCTGATCTTTTTGTGAAGAAGCAGGAGGAGTTTCGGTTATGGGTTGAGATATTTGTACCAACTACTGTGAGGAAGTAGCAGCAGTGGTTTCTTGTGACATTTGTGCTGTCACAGGCAGTAGCTCTGGTATCTCATCCTCCAGAGTTGCCTTTTTGATTGGTTTGGAGGATTTTTGATTTTTCTTTTTGTTTGGCTTTTTGGGATTTATAGGTGTGGGTTTCAAAGCAGTTGGTCTGCTGCTTTGATCACCTTGAGCAGTGGGCTCAGCAGCAGATACCTGAGGAGCAGTGGTAGCTGCTAAATTCTGCTCAGGCACCTCTGCTTTTGTTTTGCAAGGTGCTAACATTCTTGAAAATGTTTCAGTTGTTAAACTGTTTATTTCAGTAGAATCACCTTGATTTATTGCTGCTAAATCATTCTTACTGAATTTCTTTTCAAAATAGTAACTTAAAAACCTTGGAAACAGTAAGAATGATTTTGTTTCAACATTATTAACCAAATCTTTAAAAATTTCCCGAGAGTAATTAAAATTTTCTTCTTGAAGAATTGCATATCCCAGATTTTGAATCTTTAAAGGGATTTCATTGAAAGAAGTGGTTTTATTTGAAACACATAGTAGGAGGGTATGAAATAAAAATCTGGTTGCAGAAGGAAAATAACCTTTTTGTAAGGTAAGTTTCTTCATCATTGTGGCTTCATACCCTCTTTCAATGAAGTAAATTTGTAACTCGTTTTTAGTGAAAGAAATTTTACCTTCCTGATCATCGAGTTGAAAGACCTCTGAAATGGATAGTGGCGTGATTTGGACAGTTTTACCCTTTATAGAAGAGTGTATGGTGGTTGCAATGTCTCCTTGTTTTTCAAGGGTTGCATTCTTCCAGAACTCCCTTTGGGTCTCCAAATAGATTGGTGGATTGACGGTGAACAAAGTTTTGTACTTTGATTTTGCCATGGTGTCAATGATGGAATCGAAAACATTTGTGGTTCCTGGTTTTGTGAGAAGACCCAGGAGATTGTGAGATGGTTTATGTGGGATTTCAGTGGAGATTGCCTTTTGAGAGGCTGTTTTCGATGATGATTTGGATGTGGGTTTTGCAGATGGCTTCAATTTTGTCATTTTGAATAGAATGTCACACCCCAACTGATGGCGGAATCATCGGGGCGCGGCACTAGGCGAATCAGATTGCTCAAGAGAATCCATAACAACTATGTTGTGATAATATTTAATACATTCGTTATCCTATACTAACAAATGATACAATCGCATAAGTTATCACATATTTCTTGTCCTCTCGAACAATACAAATCCGACAACCTAGATTTTAGTCGAGTTTCTAGACTTCCTAGCTTGATTTGATATAGTCTGCGATCTAACCTGCATCATACGTTAAAATATTTGTCAATACAAAAGTATTGGCGAGTATACAGGTTTGATAAGTATAGCATAATAGATAAAAAGGTGCTGCGAATTTCCACATGCATAAACGTAATACACGACATATATACTCACAAAACTGATACTACCAACTAAGTCCTCGATGCTCGAATGTACGATGGCATAACTAGACCCCGTCGGGCGCAATAGTACTATACTAGTCGTGGTGGGACGTCGCGAGTATAAGCCCTAGCACATATGCAACTAGCATCACGTATATCTATGCATAACAGTTATTCGCAAGTGATAATTCGATTGATTGAATATTTCGTTTGATAAGTTCGATTTGTTAGGAACGTATGTTACACCCAAAATTCGATTAAAAAGGGGTCAAGTATACTCACAGTGCGTATTTAGCGAGAACACAACTTGATTGAGTCGGTTGCGAGTATGCCTGTATTGATCCTTGATAAATAGAGTAAACGATATACGGTTAAGCGAGATTAGCCTTGAAAAGTCACTCATTAGGTCGAATGGTTCTCATCCGTGCGGATTGACATGTTATTCGTCCGGATGACAAGTCATCCGTCCGGATGACATGTTATCCATCCGGATAATAGGTGATCCGTGCGGATGGTGTGTCATCCGTGCTGATAACGTGTCATTCGTGCGGATAAGTGGTGGTACGTGCGGACAGATGTAATGCGTGCGGACTGATGTAATGCGTGCGGACTGACATGTCATGCGTGCGGACTGACATGTCATGCGTGCGGACTGACATGTCATCCGTGCGGACTGACATGTCTGTTTCGCACTCTGGACACTGTTTCCGAGTGTTTAACGGGAGGAATACGTTCGTTTTTACTAGGGTAGTGTAATTTCGCACTAACACTTGAAATTTCATCAGTCCCGACCCATTCTAACGGCCGGGAATCGCCTCGTTCCATCAGATCTGGTCGTTCTTGGTGGTTTTTCTTAGTTAACTCGAAATCGCACAGATTTAGGTGAGATTTGTCATTAAAACATGTGGAAATTACCCGGATCTGAGTCGTTTATAGTGAAATGAGACCCCAACTTGAAGTTCATAAGAACTCTTGGTGACATCACCTCAAAACGCCTCAAATCCGCAGATTTCACGGTTAGAATTTGAGTTTTGAAAGATAGAATGATGTAGAATCGAGGGTAGATTGTAGAAGTACAAGTTTCTAGGTTGAAATCTTACCGGAATCGCGAGGAAATCGAGAGAAAAGGGTCTTGGAGCGTGTTTGGTTGAATAGGAGCTGTCACATCACTGTTCAAGTGATGTGACATGGTATTTATAGGCCACAGAGGGGGAGAAAAGAGTTCTGGCCCGGATAGCCCATCCGTGCGGATGGACCATGCGTGCGGATGGCACATCCGTGCGTATGCCCATCCGTCCGGATGGCCCATCCGTCCGGATAGCTATCCTGGCGCGTTGGACTTCTCCGTTTTGATCGTTTTTGGTAGTTTCCGAAGTGCGTACTTTCCATAATTAGTTTATATTATCATTATATTGTTATTATTATATATATATATATCACGAGGGGTCGCATTTACGTATCCATAATCCAAGGTTTCGATAATTAACAATCGGTTTCCGATTCGAGTATGCAATTATTAGCGACGTTTCACGGCCATCAATGAGGGTACTATAGGTCCTTCCTTGATGTCATCGTGAACATTATTTCGTGTAGTGCCACAAAGACTGACGGGGTACCGTTTACTCGTATTGTCATCATCGTCATGACGACTGGAGCTACAGCACTCACCCGAGAGTTCTTGTTAGCGTTAATTGTATACGCTCGACACATCACGGCCACTGAGGAGGGTAGAATTGGTCCTCACTCAATGCCCCCGTGAGTGTTAGTGTGATAATAGTGTAGTATAGTGATATTGTATTTCGAAAATATGCGATCATCCTTCAAATAGCGATATATATACGATATGGTTACATTATGATCCGAATCTCTGGTGCTAGGCGTAACGAGTATTACGAGTAGTAACAACGCGCAAAAGTGCGGGTTGTTACAGTCTCCCTTACTTTAGGAAATTTCGTCTCGAAATTAATCCAATAGGTAGACTTCTAAGAGTTGATCTTGTATAAGTAGCGATACAGCGAGTGATTTGACCGTAAGTTGACAGCGAGAACGTTTCGAATAAGAGAGATCGACTGCGATAGCGAGAAGGCGACGAGTTGGCATTCCAAAGACGATAGGGATCAAAGACGAAAGTATTAATCCCACGAGTTGGCATTCCAAAGTACCTTGTCTTGTGTAGAATTCGTTAGTTCGATGCGATTGTAATTTGAAAGGTTTCTCATGACATAGAGTTAACTGAGTCGATCGTTAACCAACGTTACAAGAAGCGTTCGTTTTAGATATTAAAAAGGGATTTAGGATGAAAATATTTGAAAATTTTTCCTTTTAACGTGCGGTCAACAGAGTCGATGTTAACCGATGTTGCAAGGAAGTCTAAGTTTCTAACATTTTAAGGAATTCGAAGATGGAAACAAGGGCTACGAAAACTCTCCTATGACATGGGATCCAGCTGAACTTGATGTTGAACCAACATCTAAAAAGAAAGTCTTGTTTTTGATCTTGAAAAAGGTTTTAAGGAAAAGTTGAACTCATGAAGCTCCCTTTGAACATGGAGTTAAGCTGATTCGATGTTACCTCCACATTGTGAGGAATTTCACTTGTTCCATGGTTTTAATAAAAGTTTTATAAAAATCAGTTTTAACCTTTTGAAAAGGATGATTTAGCATCAAGCCCCACTTGGCACCTTCCCACGGAAGTTTGTTAATATGTTTAAAACACTTATATATAGGAAGTACCAGCGGCGTATCCACCATGCTTTGCCCATATTATTTCCGTTTCGTGAGGCAGTGTCAGGTGTGCCGATATGACTCGGATAGAATTGTGTTTACTCGGCCCAGTCGATAGAAAGTCGGACCGAGCATAAGATAGGATCGAATAGATTAATCCAGCGAGTTGATAAGCGAGAAGCGAACAGCGCGCGTTTTTTTTAATTAGATTCCACATTAAACCCACATGGCACGTTTCCACGGGAGTTTGCTAACATGGCGAAACACCATGCTTAACCAGGTTAGCTTTGCCTCGTGAAGCGGTGTCATGTGTACTTAATACCATACGGACTGCGATGAACACCAAGCGAGCGATAAGCGGTAGGCTATAGACGATAAGCAATTAGGGGATTAAGCGAATAAACATGAAACACTTGTGATGACGGCGATGATAAACGAATTACGATAATCGGTAGTTGCGTTGCAAGCGATGGAGGTATGCGATTTGATTTACGCGGTTCGGTTCGATTGATTAACACCACGGAGTTTGACTAACATTAGACCCCACATGGCCTTCTTCCATGAAAGGTCGCTGATATGACGAAAACGCCCTGCTTTAGTCATATGAGTTTCATCTCGTGAAGCGAGGTCATGCGTGCTAACTTAACACGAATATCACAGCTAATGGTATAGCGATAGATTGATACACAGCAAGCGATATAGTTCCTCATAATAAGCGACAGAGATTGCGAGAGACACAGGATAAACGATTGCGATTAATCGAGTTTTGTTTCGAATAAGCTTAACGTTATGTTGCGACGCGTCACGGTTATCGAGGAGGGTAGAATAGGTCCTCACCCGATAATATCGTGAGCGTTAGTGTGTTTGATGAGATTGATCGCTATAGACTTACGACTAGTCTTGCGTTGATGCAATTGTCCTGCGAGGTAGACTCTCCAGAGCCCATTGATGAGGCGTTTGCATTGCGTTTGCAGACTTACGACAAGTCTCGCGATGATACGGTTTGTTACGCCTTGCGATTGAGTGTAGTGTGTTGAAAATAATCACAATAGTATAATAGGTCTAATAACGTCCAACTCCACGTGGCACCTTCTTCACGGAACTTCGGTAGTATGATAAAGCATACCTTGCCCGACCCCTACTACTTCCATCCCGTGTTTTGGTGTCACCTTTTGTCAAAACGTTATGGCACCTTTAGAATTCACTACGATCACCGTGAACTGACCCAAATAATCCCGTGTGCACCCGCGATTATTCGTTCCTTGCACGTTTATCGTACCTCGTTCTAAGAGTGTAGTGAGGGTAAAACACATTATTTCGTGATATAGTATATAGTATATAGTATGTGTGTGAATCTAGTCTAAGTGCGACGATTAGAGAGTGAAAGAGAATACGAGGGCAACATTGAGTAATAGAGTAGGCTCAAAGCTTAGAAATAAACGTCGAAAATCATATCGTTACAACCTTATCCTACGCCTGCTAGATGTCTGATGCTGAAAAACTTTTGCTGGAGCTGTTGTTGTTGTACTCAAGTTCACGGTTCGATGCGGCAGTTGCGGGTGAAGTGACCGTAACGGTTGCAGTTATTGCAATAGCGACAGTCAGTCCCAACTGGATGATGATAGGTACACGAGTAACACTGAGGATGAGCTCCAGTGTAGGCTCTTTTTGGAAACATCGGAACGGTTCGAAGAGGTTCCGGTTGCAGCAGTTCGGTTGTTGATGAGCTCGGGCTTGAAGTCTTTCGCTTGCGGCTGGGTTTGTCGGTGTCTTGCGAAGAAGAAGTGTCTTCGTTGGAGGATTCGTCTGAAGACTCACTTGCAGAGTCTTTGGCTGATTTGTCGGAAGATCCATTGGCAGATTTGTCAGAAGAATCGGCAGCAGATCCGTCTGAAGAATCGTTAGCAGATCCGTCAGAAGAATCGTTAGCTGATTCATTAGAAGAATCGCCAGCAGAGTTGTCAGAAGATTTGCCAGTAGATTCATCAGAGGATTCGTCAACATGTTCGCCTGAAGGATTACTGGTGATTGCTTGATGAGCTTGCTTGACAGGATTCTTGGAGAAAAACCCTTCCACGAGTCGTTTGTTGTTGATTTCTGCGGCTAAGCGATAGGCTTCTTCGATGGTAGCAGGTCTCGCAGCCTCGACAAAATCACCCACACACTCAGGCAAGCCACAAATGTACTTCGAGATGGCTCTTTCTGGTGTGTTGACTTGACTTGGGCAGATTATGCTAAGCTGTTTGAACCTTGCGGTGTAGCCAGCATTGTCACTTTCGAGTTGCTTGATTTCCCATAACTCGTTTTCTAGTTTCTGGATTTCATGAGGGGGGCAGTACTCTTTCTTCATGAGCTCTTTCAGCTCATCCCAAGAGAGAGCGTAAGCTGCGGAGATCCCACGTTTGTTCCGTTCGGTGGTCCACTAGTCGAGTGCTCGTGATTGAAATACTCCGGTAGCGCAAGTAGTACGGAAACTATCGGGACACCCGCTTTGACGAAGGGTAACTTCGATAGAATTGAACCACTGGAGTAGTTGAGTCGTACCTCCTTCACCCGTGAACTCCATCGGGTCACAGGCCTTGAAGTGCTTGTAGAGAAAAGTAGATTGCGGCGCTTCCGTCTTGGAGTCTTCCGAGGCTCGAGAGTTGCTGAGAGAGTGCACTTGAGCGGCAATTCGAGGAATAAGCTTACTCACTTCCTTAGTCATAAGTGATGCAATCCTCTTATTGACACTTCGTTTGGCTTTCCTCTTAGCTACTCGTCTCGAGGTAGAGTTGTTGGAAGGCATCTAGACAGGAAGAGACTTGGAGTGAGATTCGATCATAATGATTTTTGAGTTTTGCGTTGCGATTGAGCGCGTTCAAAACTTGGTGCGATAGTATAGTAATACGAATCACATAGGAGCCACACAGGAAACACGAAACTCCTAAGTTCTCACACAATGACTTGCTTGTTTATACGTATATACATATATTTATATCGATGTAATTTGTAATCCCACACATACAGGTCGATTTAGAATAAGCGAGGACGCGTTGAGGTGAGAAAACGAGAGCGGAGGCGATAGATTATGCATTAATTTTGTTGCGAACATTTGGGTTTCGTTTTAGATTGCGATGGCTGTGCGATTTGTGCGTTTATAAAGTAGGGAGTGAAAATCGTTAAATCGAGAAATCGATAAAGCGTAGAGTTTCAAAACGTAAATAGGTTCCAGCCAGTGTAAAATTGGCAGGTCGTATGATAAGAGTGCCTTGGGTGTTTAGGCGTCGACTACCCAAGGTAACCCAACTATATTTAACAAGTTCGGGCGCGCGCGTTGACCTAGAAGACTCCATGCTTCCACTGGGATGCAGCTCATGGCATTCGTCTTCCTAGTCATCGCGTGGCTCGAGTTATTGCAATAGTCGAGTCCTCGGTGAGAGCTTTTGAAACCAATTTAGAGAGTGGAACGGCTTATCAAGGTACGGGTTTCACCCCTGACTTAACAGCTTGGTTCCTAATTGTGGTTATGCTCTTCGAATGAATTCGTGAGTTCCACTAGATTTCGAAATGGAGACTTTCGTCGAGATGTGGATGTCACTCCTAACTCGATGAAAGGTTCTCGTGCTAGATAATAAGAAGCACACTTGGTGAGGACGAGTACCAAGTGTGACGAGATATAAGAATACAAGAAGCACACTTGGTGAGGACGAGTACCAAGTGTGATGAGATATAAGAATACCAGAAGCGCACTTGGTGAGGACGAGTACCAAGTATGATGCGTTATGAGAAATGATACGAGCAATCGTGTCACGAATAGGGTACATAAGCACCATTAATCAACAATATACCTAGACCGCAGAACAAAAGGTTAGATCTAACGGGTGCCGGGCAGCCACACTCTCGATGAGGGCGAGTATCGAGTAGTGCTTTTGTGTCTCAGAATATACCAACTAAATGCCTAAGGTTTGGTGACTTCCTATGTCGTGTCACATGTTAATGGCTTTGCAACCCATTAACAATCCTGATACTTACAGGAATATTTTATTTACATAAAATTCATACCATACTAAAACTTGAATGATACTTGAGTACGTGGGGTACTCAAGAAAACGGGAATTATACTTGAAGTACGTGGGGTACTCAAGAAAACTTGATTTATGACTTGAAGTACGTGTGGTACTCAAGAAAAACTTGAATTATACATGAGTACGTGGTGTACACATGAAACTTGATTTATATATGAAAACTTGATTTATACACAAACTATGTTTTCATACAAAGTATACAAACGTGAAATACAAAACTGCATGAATTCACACCAACATTATGTTGACGTTTTTTCCAAAACTCACATGTATTTCAGGTAACTAGGATGGATGTGCGCGTGGTCTTACCATGCTCGTGGATGTCGCTTTGTTTATCTTTAAATAAAGTTGTGACTTTTAAGACAATATGTTATCTCGTGTTGTAAACACTTGACATATGTTTTCAGTAATGTAATTTTTGAGGTTATTTTTTAGCATGTAGTATGTTTACCTTTCGTATGCAATGAGAACCTTTCATGATCACACCTCGTGCTTCCGCCGCAGAAAGGGGTGTGACACTAAAGCCTCCCACAAACCCTTTGATGTTTTCTCATGTTCAAGTAGTGAAATAATATCTTCTCTAACTGATTGATATAACAATGTAATCATTCTTTGTTCAGAAACAATATGTTTTATTTCTTTTTCTGTGAACTCTTCATCAGTTAATAAAACTCCTCCTTCTTTCGTTGGATTTTTATATCCGTATGTTAATTTTAACCAACTTTCATGTGCAAAAGCTTTTACCCAACCCTCAAACCGATTTTTCCACCAGTTATAATCTTCAACACTCATTAATTTCGGTGGTTTCTGTTGGTTTCCGTACATATTGTCATATTTCAAACTGTCCGAAATTTCTTTTGAAAGATCTCTTGTTTCTGTTCTTCTTTCGGAAGATTCTGAAGTGAATGCATTATAAAATGTATTGTAAAATTCTTCACCGCCTCCTGACATTTTCAATCTACGTCTTGATATTAGCACCTTGTAAATCACCTGCAAACGATTCACACAAACGATCAGATAAAAACGAAATATCAGATAATATACTGAAATGGATCAGATAATGACACTCGATTGTATGTATGATGCCACTTGATTTGATGTGTAATGACACTCAATCGGATGGGCCAATAACACTTGTTCGGATGGGCCTAATGTAACTCGAGCGGATGGAGTAAAGTGGCCCGAGCGGATGGGCTTTAGCTGCCCGAGCGGATGAGTTTTAGCTGCCCGAGCGGGTGGGCTTTAGCTATCCGAGCGGATGAACCTTAGCTGCCCGAGCGGATGGACAATAGCTGCCCGAACGGATGGGTTATGTGCTGCCCGAGCAGATGGGTTATGTGATTCTTTGACAATCACCTGTATCACAATCAAACTGAAATGATTAGGATCGGGTGGCAACTCGCTCGGATTGCCACTCGATTCGTTGCACCTTAAAACTTTGAACAAACCAAATCCCTTGAATCGGATTGAGACCCGATCGGGTGGGTCAACAAAAGTCAAACTTTAAAGCAATGAAATGAATCGGGTGGGATGTCTTTGACTCGGATTGCCGCCCGAGCGGGTGGTAATCCGATTGGGTAACAGTCAACAATAATCAAATTTTCAGTGAATAGGGTGGCAACTCGCTCAAGTCACCACTCGTTGGATGACACAACACGACAAAAAAATTATCTTGGCCTATCGAGTAGCATGTTGACTCTTTGACCTCAACAATGAACTTTGATTTTCAAAATATTCTCACATGCAAACTGACAACTTATAAGCAATTTCAAGATTGATGGCCGACACCACTATCAATAGCTTCACATGCAATTTGAATTATCACTTAAACATCACATGCAAACATTAATGATGAAACATGTTGATAATATCAAAGTGAATTACATGATTCCTTGAGCCGATGACAGTTAAATGAATTGATAACTATTGACTTTTTGTATGCAATCAAGGTGGGTGGCAGACAATCAAAACAAACACAATGCAATTATCAGAACAAAGATAAAGTGATTTGGCCGTCAATATGAATCTATCTATTCAAGTAAATCACATGACATTGATTATCAATGAGAGCTGCTGATAAAGATGACTGATTAAAGCTGACAATGTTGACTAAGTAGCCCGGTCGGGTGAGGTGCTTTGACTAGGATTGCCGCCCGAGCGGGTGGTAATCCAATTGAGTGACGGTCAATACGGTCAATAAAGTCAACCTCTTTAATGAATTGCAGTGAGTGATATTTGAATCGGATTACCGCTCAAGCGGGTGGTAATCCGATTGGGAGACAGTCAACAAAGTCAAAACTAAATGAAATGCAATGGAACGAGTGGAACTGAATCGGATTACCGCCCGATCGGGTGGTAATCCGATCGGGTGACATCCAATAGAACACCAACAGTAAAAGCAAGCATTTTGTCAACTTTTTTCGAACCAAAAATTTTAAATTTCTCCCAAACGGCTTAGAATTAAGATCTGAAAATTTATAGGCTTGTAGATCAAATGTTTTCGCACAACATATCCAAAAATCAACAAATTTTAACCGTAAAATCTTGTTTAATTTGGCGTTTTTCAGTTAGAAACGTGAAAGAGATGAAAAATGAAGAAATTGAACAAATCTGAATGAAATTTAGATCTGATTCTGATGAAATCCTGTACGAATCTGTGTGATAGATCTGTGCAATCGAGCTCCTGCTCTGATACCACTTGTAGGACCGGTTTTCGACTCCCGAACGATTGCGAACCGAACGTGTGACGTGCGGAATCCGTACACGGACGTGACCGAACACAAGATCGTACAATTAATGTGATTCTATTGATCAATATGACGAGTACAAGTGTGACATCCCACATCGGTTGTGAAGGGGAACAAAGGCTTCCTTATAAGGGGTTGGATACCTTCACCATCATGACGCGTTTTGAAAACCGTGAGGGCGGACGCTGAGGGTGTGCTGGCCGCCAAAGCGGACAATATCATGGTGTGGTTACGCTGGGCTGTTACAGATGGTATCAGAGCCAGGGCCGGACCGCTGGTGCCAGGTCCTGCGAGGACGCTGGACCCCTTAAGGGGGGTGGATTGTGACATCCCACATCGGTTGTGAAGGGGAACAAAGGCTTCCTTATAAGGGGTTGGATACCTTCACCATCATGACGCGTTTTGAAAACCGTGAGGGCGGACGCCGAGGGTGTGCTGGCCGCCAAAGCGGACAATATCATGGTGCGGTTACGCTGGGCTGCTACAGTCATCTTCTCCGACTCCGACCTTCTCCGTCATTCTCCAACCACCGTCATCACCTCATCCGTCAACCACCACGATCACCGTGCTCCACCCACCAAATTCTATTGCTTCGTTTCTTCATTCACATTCTAAAGATTGTTACTTGTTATCGTTTGTGCCAAAGAAAAGGAATATAGGTTTTGAACGTTTTTTTTTTAAATTAGGGTTTTGGTGGGTTTTGATCAAGGAAGAAGACAACTGCTGCTCGTTTAAGTTATTTATTATAATAATTATATTAATCATAAGTTAATCATTAGTTCATTATTACCTAATCATTAATTTTTAATAATAATAATAATAATTAGTTTATATTATTAAAAGTTAAAAAAAGGTTTTATTTTTAAATAAATATAAATAAAAAAAGAGGAAAAAGTTTGTTTGGTGTGACAAGTTTTGACAGGTTTGGAGGCGCGGTACAGGAAGCTGGTTCGAGCATTTTTCAAAGGGGTTTGAGTTAGCGAGTACACAGGTTCTCGCTTTTGGCTTGTGTTGAGAAAATAGTTAAAAGATCACATTTTTTGGGGATCACTTCTTAAAATGTCTTCTAAGAGAGAGGTGCTTGAGCAGGAACTCCAAGGATTCAGATACTCATATGGTGAATCTATAGAAGCTCTTACAGGCCGGTTTGCTGAACTGCTCTCTAAAATGGAGAAGGCAGAGATGGTGGTGTGTACTCACATGAGCAACAGAAAGCTTCTGGATGCTATAAAAGGGATTCCAGATCAGGCAAACTGTAGTTGGTTTAGCAATGTTAATCAGATAATATTGACAACCGACTGCTACTGTTACAAAATGAAGTCAGATGAGCTGATCTCACTCATCAAATCATATGACAATGCTGACAAGCAGTCTACTCAAGGCAACGCATCTGATGAAGTTTGCTCATCCACTTCTGCTGATTCATCACAAAATTCATCATTCATGTTTCACAAACCCGTGGCTCAAGAAATCACTAGAGAAGAAATACTTTCTGTCTTTTGCACTCCTGAGTGTAGAGAAAGGGTTGAAGCTTATAGAATACACAATGCTAAGCTAATTCAAGACTATCAAGATATTAAAAATAAAACTTTACTTTATCGAAAAACGAAAAACTTTATAAAGAAAAAATTGAGGATCAGCGAAAAGACATCATCAAACTCAAAGATGATGTAAGTGTAAAAACAACCCATTTCTTAGAAGCTCCGGAGAAAGTATGCATTTTGACTAAAGAACTGGAAGATATCAGAGATAGATATCAAATAAATGAACTTAATATTAAGAAATATGATTCTTCCAGCAAACTAGTTAAAAACTTGTGTGATCAACAGCTTGCATATAAGAAAAAGAAAGGGTGTGGATTGGGTTTCAATCAGGCTCCTCCTCCTTATAATGACAATTATACTTATTTACCTATGACTGAGGAGGAGCTGATGAATGAAAGTAAAATGGCTTACGGTCCTAAAACTGATAAGTCATCAATCAACAGCAGACATGTTGATAAACGAGCGACTCCTTCGGTAAATTTTGTTTCAAAGGGTATTTTTGATCCTAATGCTTTGTCTTCCCCTACAGATGAAGTTAAAGTTGATGGTGTCGTTGGAGATGAACAAGCATCAAATTCTCATCTGTGTGACATTTTTGGCTCATTTTTTCACTCTGAGATTAATGTCAGGTCTGATGGTTTGGGCAAAAACGTTGATGCTTGTGTAACAGAGACTGAAACGGCAAACGAAACGAATGAGCCAGCTGAACCATCTGATTCCAAATGTGAATCATCGAAGCAGCTGATTCTGAGAAATTGGAATCAGTTGATTCTAGTGGATTCAGCTCAAAGGCATCATGTGCAGAATCGTCTTGTGCTGAAAATTCGTCTAATGTTTCAGCTGAAGTTTTTGCTGAAGTTTCTGGTGTTTCATCTGATAAACCAGAAGTCTCGGATCCTACCAAAGCTGATGAAGAGAAAACTGACGTGAACAAGGCTCCAAGTATGCAAGCTGAACAATCTAAGCCTTCTGTTAGTGATGAAAAGGTTCAGATCAAGCAACTAGAGCTGAAGCGAGCAGGTAAAGGATGCGGAAATAAGAAGCCTAAACATCACAGACGATCAGGCTCTCCACAGTCCTCAACAGGCAGCAATAGTCCTCAAAAGACCCGTGACGTGAAAAATGCTTTTTTTAAGCCAGCCATTAATGGCAAATGTGAGAAATATGCATTTGATTGTGCTAACAAAGCTTTCGGAAAGACTGGTGAGATTTCTGAACAAGACTTGCAGTCTAAACAAAACAAGAAGAATCAAAAGCTACACAAGAAATGTGCAAGGAAAACAAGCACAAAAAGGACCAGTTCATCCTTCAGGGCCTGCAAGAGCTACACAAGATGATCAAAATGCCTTCTACGTGAAGAGACAAACATGCTTCAATTGCGGCATTGCTGGTCACATTGTTCGGAACTGCACAAATCATCCCCATGAACCGTATTATGCTCAAAATCAGAGGGTTACACCTAAGGATAACTACCATTCTAAGCCAATGAAGGTTTCATCACCTAAGGCAATGAAGAATGTGAATCCCAGGGTTAAACCTTCTGATGGAGATTGGAACGCTGCTAAAAATAAACGCAAGGCTGTTCAAGAACAAAAACGTCTTTCTAAAACTAAATCAGCTAACATTGCTCAACCGAAGGCAACAAACACGTTTATTAAACCGAAACAGATTTGGAAACCCAAATCCAAAGCAGCAATGTCTCCAATCCTTGAAACCAAAGGGGACCTATGTTTAAAAGAAGTGTCTTATTTTGATGCTTCAGGAAATCCCAGGACCACGATGGCCTGGGTACCCATGTCTTACTAATCTCCTTACTTTTTAGGAACAACCAAGGAGGAGCTATTGACAATCTCTGGAATGTTGATAGCGGTTGTTCCAGAGATAAAAATGGGTAACATTTCACTGTTGCAAAAAGTTCAATTTTTTTTACAAATGATATGTTTCCTTTGGAGGAGATTAGAGAAGTAAGATAAGATCAGCAAAAGGTACCGTTTAAATTCAGTACTTTGATTTGAATATTGATTAGTCTTTAATCTGATGATAGAACGGTTAAACAAAAATATTTTCTCTCTTTCTTAGTTTATTATTTTGTATATAAAGTGTCCTTTCTCTAGTAAATTTGCGCAAAAAATACAAGATTTATGCACAAATTTAGGGGGGAGAGGAACATATAGATAGATATAAAGTTTTGGAGGAGAAATCTCAGAAAAGAAAAATACAAAAAGAGTTTGCTATATATATATGCATTGTTTTAGGGGGAGATATTGAGAAAAATACAAAAACATTAGAAAAATGAAAAAGCCAAAAAGAAAGATTGCATGATATGGGAAGTGAAATAAATGTTTGTGTTATAGGCTTTGACTAACACATGTAAGGTGCCATAGCTGAAAAGACTAGGATCTACTGCGATATGTCGATAGGCTTGACGCTCAAAATGATAAAAGATACTAAGCGATATAAACATAAGGAACTATGTACCATGTGGGTGACATACCAATGGCGTATGATTTTATGGTCTTAAATCTTGCGTTGATAGATAGCCAACATCTGAGGTTTCGGGTCTTTATATTGATGAATCATCCGGGGATATCTTGGATGTCCTTCTGTTGCATTTAGATTATATGCAGACCTAGACACAGTCAAGATATCTTAAAAGATCCCAAAGAGGACAAAAACCCTAAGGAATCAAAATCTCAAAATGAGAAAATTCCCAATGTTCAAAGAGCCAAATTCGTACCAAAATGGTATTTGCCTCGCCCTCGTTGGACAAAATCATGGGTCGCTCTGCTGTACGAAAGTACTGACCTGTCACCAATGGTCTAACGTTGTAAATCAAAAAGGATGACATCAGTGTACTCACATGTTACGATGAATCGTTGTGCTTACCTTGATCGCGGGGGTATGCCTTGGAATGGGATACATGGGTATAATAGTATAATATTACCTTAAGCATATCATGAAGTTGAAAAATTGAAAGTTGAGCGTTAAAGTTTAAGTGGACAAACATATTGGCAATCGCATAGACTAGTTTGATTAGGCTCGTACTGAAAAGTGTTCCTTAGTCTGCCTGAGAACGAATTTTGATCCCATTGCAATTGTAATTGTATATTATGTTAGTTGTTTATATTTTGAGTTCTTATTTGTTTTTGCTCTTAAAATTAAAAAATTAAAAAAATTAGATAAATTCAAAAATAGTGTCTTGTTTTTCTATAAAATCAAAAATCCAAAAATAGAGTGCTTATATGTTTTTCTTAGAATTAAAAATATAACCGTTCTTGAAGATTTGACCGATCATCAAAAGTTGAAAGAATTTAAATTGTGAAATTTGATGTACCTAGTGTTCATATGGTATTCTCCCTGTTGCATAAGAAATGTTTTCTTATGAGTTTGTGAGCATGTGCAGAACTTGATTTCAATCAAGAACAGGGGTTGATGCAGATTGAGATGCTGTTAGTTGCTGAAGAAGCATGAAGCATCACAACAACAAGATGTACCTGAGTCAGTAGAACCGGATACGAGACGCCGTCTGACAGTGAAAGTACATTTGAAGAAGTACCATGAACCTACTTGAAAGACAAAGATTGAAGAAGAAAAGAGCTGCTGAGAATCCTCCTCTCACATTTTTTTAAAAAGATATTTCAAGCAAAGCTGATCGAGATCCTGATATGAAGCTAACCACAAGAGCTGAAGAAAGAGACCCAGTGCTGAGAGTTCAGAAGCCAAGAACTTCCACAACATCTGCAGCATACCGACAACCATAGACTTCGTTGAAGACGTTGATGATTTCATGCTATGAAGACAATTTGATGGCATCAGTCTAGGGGGAGATTGTTAGGCCCTAAAGTGCGAGACTGACGCATCAAATTAACACAACGAGTTATGGTTACCAAGCTTTAGGCCATGTGGGCCAAGCAGGCCCAAGGGGAGCCCATGTAGGGAATTGGGATTGTCTATGTATATAAACAAGTTTCTAACTTGTTTTTAGGTTTGAACCTCCATTGTTACAAGAAATTCTAGAGAGCTAGAGAGGGAGGCGATTTTGGTTGTGTACTCATACCAGACGTTTTTGCTTATTCAAGTAATAGAAACGTGTGTGAGTTAAAAGTGATTTTGGTGTTCTTGTTATTTCTCGTTTTCAGTTTATCTTGAATCATCTTGTGATTGGTTTCCGCACTCCCACAAGATTAGGTTTGATATCATTGAAAGATCCGTTTCACGGGACTTACAAATAGACTTCCCATTCACGTGAAGGGTCTGTTTTGCTTCCGTTCCAACATTTTTCAAGTGCTGAATGTTATCTAAGATCCCCGTCTTCAATATGGGTGAATCTGTGATTAACAGAAGTGTAAACTATGAAAACCTTGGTTTTCAATCTAGTTCCACTGCCTCGCTTGAACGTGCAAATGAACACCTAAACAGCTCCTAGACCTAGAATGAGTTAACCCCATCCAGCCTTCAACAATTGGTACCTACCTTCTATGTTGGGAATGACACACCTGGGATGTCCTTGTTTGGCTATTAGGTATTTACTTTCTGTTATTTACTTCCTGTTGAATTCATTACCAACTGGTTTGTTAACTAAGTTAACAAACTTGAGCTTTGGTGAAACATTTAATGAGGTTATTACCTCCATACATGACATACTGGACTATTATTTTAATATATAATATAATATATAACATAAACTGAACACACGACGTAACCGGTTAATGGTTAGAATGTTCAATGAATTTCTGATCGTGCAAACAGGCCCACTCGCGCGCAGGGAATCCTCCCACTCGCGCGAAGGGACCCTACTATTCGCACGAAGGGAAACCTCCCATTCGCACGAATAGAGTTGTGATGTTTTGGTTTATTTCAGTTATACGTTCCTCGTTACTGATCCTACTGGGCAAATCAGAACGCATGAAATCACAGTAACTTAGTGTCGTAACGAGTGCCTAGAAGAAATATAATTTCTGCTTAATCATACTTTTATACTTATACACTTATATACTTTACTTTAGATTCCGAATCCGAATCCTCCGTTTAACTCCGATGACTCACACCTTCATTCACCCAATGTAGGGTAACCTCGGTGTTCCAGCCACAACTCATCAACTCACGAGAATAACAAATGAAGATTTGTAAAACCGTAAGTATACTTGAACACCCTTTTTACATTTTACACATTTGGGTGCAACATGTTTACCTTATCAAAATTTACGCAATCACTTATACTTTATACAATCACACAAACACTCGTTCATACATACTTATACATTATTCTTTGATTAATGAGTGTTGGAACATACTTAAGTGGTATACTTGTCATTAACTTCATACGAGCCTCCCCTTAGCATGTATAATTCTATAGGAGTAACGTACGCCCGTAGTCTTGTGGACATTTTAAGTTAAAACCGAATGGTCCTATCGTTGCTACGATAGGATTACGCTAGCGGTAATCTCTGGGTTGACATTTATAGACGCATGCCAATCGTATGCTAATTTGAGATAACTATTTGTCATGTTGATTGTTTAAAACTCTTTTATACTTAGCCTATTATTAAACTTGTATACTCGCCAATACATTGTGTATTGAACTATACTTTAAAACATGTTGCAGGTTTATGACATTGATGATCATGGAATCTAGTAGGGATGCTTAGACACACGCTTAGAAAAGTAGATTGCGTTGTATTTTTTGTATTGTTCTCAAACATGTTGTACTTTGTTTTTTTCAATGTTGTACTTTGATTTCCTCATGTTGTATTTGACAATTTATGAAATTGAAATTGGCTTTGAATTAAATATTGTCGCAATAGTGTTATGAAGTCTCGAACAATATTGTCCTTGTTCTGCCCTGATGTTTCCGCCATCGGTTGGGGTGTGACAGGACAACATACATTAAATCATTGAACCACGCATGCCGTTGCAACGTGCTAATCAGAAGAAATTAGACCGAAATGTAAAACATAGAAAATAACCTGTCAAATGGGGAAAAATAGACACCTTGCGGGGTCTGTTAAACAGGAAAAAGTAGACGAAAAAACGTTGAACCCCACATGCACATAGCGGCTTGTTAACTCGGAAAATTTAGAATGAAACGTAAAAAAAATAGCAAAAGATGAAAAAACGTTGAACCCCTCATGCACATGTGGGACCAGTGTTGAACTGTAAAAGATGAAAATTTTTGGGTTAGAAGTGTTAATCCTAGATAAACAATCCTTAACTAAAATGGCAAGTGATTTCAACATATGATTGAAAATAGTGTGCAGAATTAGAAATCAAACTTTCAAGAAACCAAAGTATAGAATTTTCAAGCTTATATTACTTCGAAACTATTACAAGGTGATTAAGTGGTTAGTGGCCAATACATAACAAATTTTGTGAGTGTGAATCAAGAAAGGGCAGTTGAGTGTGTAAGATGTATTTAAAGCTAGGCACGACTCATTTACATTTTGGTGATTCCATTCTCTATTTATAGAGAATGTTGTGCATGAATAAACAATAGCTTATTCATGTTGTTGACATGTGGAAAGTAAGTTTTTGGTATACTCATTGAATTCACAACCTTCCATTTGCTAACTTTGGATTTGCAAAGCTTTATCAGGTTTGGCAAGTGGGTGATCAAATTTTTGATGATATGTTCTAATCCTTATCTAGTGATGATTATTAGATGATCATCAGATCTGTTAGATAACTTTGTTTTCTTTGATCTGATCATCTTTTTTGTGTGATATGGATCTTATGATCTACGTTTGATGTAGATAGTAGAATCTTGCATGTCCTTGGTCAGATTTCATATTCTCAGCTTGACTTGGTGACTTTCACTACGTCACATATGATCAGTATGATCAGATTCTTCTACATTTTTCTTTAACAGTTACACAATCAAATAAGAGGTTCTAACAATTTCCCCTAAGTGTTGTAAGTAAGATGAAAATATGATCAAATATGACTTAATATAGTCTTACTTCAAATACATCATAAATTCAAAAGTACCAATGCTTAAAACTTAAAATGTGACATCTGTGTCTCTTCGACCATCAAAAAAATGCCAAATAAATGAAATATTGTGTTTCATACTTGGGATTTGTATAAATATGTGTATCATTTGCACATATCAATTCTTGTTCGATTTCGAGCTTTAAATCGCTTTCTGGAAGATTATACGCGAACTGATGCATAAACGTAATCATTTTATTGCAACAAACACTCCGGAACAGTGACATAGGCTTAACATACCTTAAATAACCTTTACATAACTTAGAAATAAGTTTTGGAGGGTTTGGTGTGTCGAAATCAACTTTATTTGATCGTAGGGACTATTTGCGTCAAACTGCAAAAGTATACCGAATCAAATGGTAACGAACATTCCAGAACTTGATCATAAGTTAAATATGCCCTAAATATCCTTTACATAGCTTAGAAATAGGCTTTGAGGTGTTTGGTGCGCAAAAATAAACTTTTTGATCAATAGGGACTAAAAGCGTCAAAAAGTGCATAAGTTTGCATTTTCGCGCATATCTTACGTTATGAATATATCCGGTCATCCAAAAATTTATGTAATCATTAAAATATTATATTTTAGTGATTGGCATGCTAAAATTCCATTCGTCGCGTAATTTGGATCGTTTTTCGCGTCCGTTCGTGTTTCGTCGTAATTAACCAAACAACGCAACCGTACGGCCAAACGAACCGACATCCGAGATATTTTTAGTATATTTTGAGTTCCCTATACTTTAAATTCATATTAGAGCCTTGAAATGGGGTTAACGGGGCTTAAACATGTCAAAAACTGAGTTTATTGCATGCAGGGACCATTTCTGACATTCTGCCATTTTGGTCTCTGGTGGGGCACGACAGGCCTTTCGCGGGGCGCCAGAGACTGATTTGGGCAGATTCTTTGATTCAGCAACTGGATCGAATTTCAGGGGTTATTTATGCAAAATTCTCAATACCATGAGCTGGTTTTGGACACCCATAGTATTCCAATCAGTGGGTACACATGGAGGGCTAAGATTGAAGATCATTTATCGAGGAACGATCCTAACGGTGGTTTGAAATCTATAAATACCCACTTGGTTTCTTTGATTTCTCACACTTTGATCTGATTTTTGCTCTAAGTTGGAGTGTATACTTCATACCTGAGTAATCTTTAGGTCAAATCTTCATTGCTTGGACCCTTTGTATGTTTCTTTCATGCTTTTATGCGTTTATGCGTTTTTAAGCACGAAAGTCAAATAGTGTTTGACTTTCTGCTTTGACCGGTCAATGGTCAACACGAAGTTCGTTTGAAACTTCGCAACGTGAGTGTAATCACGATGGTCATAGTCCTTTGTGACTATACCTACTGATTACCACTTTATTTACGTACAGTGACGAGTCATAGTTTCTATCAAAATACGCGTTTATGCGTATTTTGCAACCAAACTATTCTTGGCTATCAAAACCCTTTGTTTTCATATCAAACTTGTTTTCTAACTTAGTTAAACATGTTTTAACATGCTTAACTCGTCACTTTTAGTTTAGTGCTTATATAGGGTCGTAAGATGTCGATACTGATATTGTTGTTGAGACTATGCCACTTAGTATTTCTGAATCTGCAGGTCCTTCTAGAGTTGCTCATGATGTACCTAGCAGTTCGAGTGGTAAGAGACCTGAAGAACCGTTGAGAATGCCGTTTGATGATGATTCAAGTGATGATGATGAATTCATTAGTATGAGAGAAATGAAGAAACGGCTAATTGTGGTTGAGCAAGATTCAATTCATAAAGATGCCAAGATTATCCAACTTGAAGATACTATAGTGCAAAAGAATCAACAAATTGAACAGCTTCAGGGAGACGTCAGTTTATTGTTTAATATGGTTTATGATTTACGTGGAAAGCTGGAGAAGAAGTTTGGACAAGAGTTTTCTGATCCGACTGACGTAGAAAATAGAAGAAAAGCCTTCGAAAAGGATGATGCTGAGAGAAGTGCTGCTATGGAACAATACTTTAAAAGAGTTACTGATCCAATTGCAGATAAAGAGAAGGCTGAATGAATTAAGAAGAAGAGGGAGTTTGTAATCCTGAAGAACAAGAATCTTAATCCTGATGATGATGATGCTCATGCAACTCATCATTTAATGGATGTTGGTGAAACTCTCTATGATAAAGTTGGAAATATATCTGGTGTGGTTAGTTGGGGTTTTGATCATGATCGTCGAAGATGGTGGATAAAGAGGAAGGTTGGACTTGTTGAGTGGTACAAAAATTCAGCTCAGTTTCAAACTTTCACAAAAGTTGATTTGATAAATCTGTCTAAGTCACCTTATGTGGATGATCGACCTGGGGGACGTGGATATTTGTTTTTTGAACGACTTCAGAGGGAAGTTCTTCGTAACTTTCCTTCAATGCACACTGCAGAGTCTATTGTTAAACCAGCTAAAGGTGTTAGAGATCCATATACAAACAAGCGAATGAAGATTGTGCACTGGCCTGTGACTGATAAGGAAAAGGTGATTCCTTTAGTGAGAAAGATTCCAAAAGGTGCGTTGAAGTCACTGCATTTTTGGGCCTATGATGAACGTCTATGGCAGGTAGTAATAGTTTGTGATGATGAGGTGAATTTTCGCTTGATGGATCAAGTTGATTTGTTGAATCTTGCTTATGAAGATCTGGAAGTGTTAGCTCGCAATCAAATTAGAGCTACTGAAAAATATGAAGAAATTGCAAAGGAATGGACAGGTGTTGTTGCTTCAGCCATTCATATTCACACAAAAGGCTTTGGTGGGCTCAAGGATCGTTTGGGTGGTGATCGTGATAGTTGAAATCTCAAGAATCTCCATGCATTAACCTAGGGGGAGATTGTTGGAACCTTGAGGTTTATGCATAGAGAATTACAATAGTTTAAGGTTGATCTTGTAATGTTTACTTAGTTATTTTGGGTCGCATATATGTATTGGGTTTGAGGGGATCTCGAGTGGGCGTAGGGATGGTTTCGACCCACCCTAGTTAGTATATAAGTAAACCCTCATTATGTTTAGAGGGTTGATCGTTTGATAGAAGGTCAGAGGCTACTCGAGATCCTGTGCTTGTCTTGTATCAGTCATCGGTTCAAGGTGAATGCAAGAAAGTGTTTTGATTTGCTTATTGTGTTTATTTTACTTTATAGTTTTCTTGAATCCGCTTGTGTTTGGATTCCGCACTTACATAAGTTAACGTTGATATCATTGAAAGATTCTCTCGGGATTTACAGTCAAGTAATGGGTCGTCGCACCCCGTGACCGACCCCCATAAATCCTGTCGCGGCCCGATACTGGTGTTAAAATTTTGATTTTTAATTTTTAATTGTAATAAATGTTACGCGGGTTCGGTTTTTTTTATTACGGAGCGTTATAGGGTGTTTTCAAGGGTTGTTATATCCTCCCCACCATGTTTTAAATCTCGTCCTTGAGATTTACTTGAAATAGGTAAGGATATTTTTCCTTTTCATTTCAGATTCTAGCTCCCAAGTGTATTTGGGTCCTCTCTGACTAGAACTAATCTTTTGTGTTTGAGATTCTTGATCCTTTTATCTTCAATCTGAATGGGCTTCTCTATAAACTTAAGCTTCTCATTTACCTCTATGTCTTGAAGAGGTATTACCAATGATTCATCACATAAGCATTTGTTGAGGTTATATACATGAAATACATCATGTATTCCTGCCATCTCTTCTGGTAACTGTAGCTGATAAGCTACTGACCCTACCCGTTTCATAATTCCAAAAGGTCCAACATACCTTGGGCTTAGCTTTCCTTTCTTACCAAATCTTACAATTCCTTTCCATGGCGAAACTTTTAACAGTACCTTATCTCCATCTTGAAATTCTAATGGTTTTCTCCTATTATCTGCATAGCTCTTTTGAAGATCTCGTGCTGCTTTCAGTCTTTCCTTGACTTGAATAATTTTGTCAGTTGTTTCTTGCACAATCTTAGGACCTGACAGTTGCTTTTCTCTAATTTCTGCCCAACATACTGGTGGTCGGCATTTTCGTCCATAGAGGGCTTCAAATGGTGCAGCACTGATGCTGGTATGATAGTTGTTGTTGTCAGAAAATTTTATTAAAGGTAAATGATCATCTCAATTTCCTCTAAAGTCTATCACATAAGCTCTAAGCATATCTTCCATAGTCTGAATTGTCCTTTCACTTTGTCCATCTGTTTGAGGATGATAGGTTGTACTTAGATTTAATCTAGTTCCAATTGCTTTTTGTAAACTTGTCCAAAATTGAGAAGTGAAAAAACTGTCTCTGTCAGACACGATAGATAAAGGAATTCCATGTAATGAAACTATTCATTCACATATAGCTTAACAAGTTGTTCCATACTGAAAGTTTCTTTCATTGGTAAGAAATGGGAAGATTTAGTCAATATGTCTACAATCACCCAGATTGTGTCATTACTTTTTCGTGTCTTGGGAAATTTGGTAACAAAGTCCATTGTTAGCAATTCTCATTTCCAAATTCGTATTTCCAATTGTTGAAGTAATCCCGAAGGTCTCTGATGTTCAGCTTTAACCTGTGAACATATTAAACATTTAGCAACATAATTTGCTATATCCTTTTTCATTCCTATGTACCAGAAATTCTTTCTTAAGTCTGTCTTGATACATTTTATCACTTCCAGGATGCATCGTGTATTTGGACTTATGAGCCTCTTCTAGAATTCGGCTTTGTAGGTACCCTTGGATAGGTATCCAAATCCTTTTCTTATGGAATTTCCAAATTCCATCAATTCCTTGTTCTAATTCTTTAATCATCCCTTTCAATCATTCAGCAATATCCTTGAGCGTTGTTTCCTGTATCTTTTTCACTTGTTCATGTAAATCTACCTGCAGGTTTAGTCTGAGAGCACGTACCCTTTTTGGCTTCTCATGGTATTTTCAACTTAAAGCATCAGCTACTACATTAGCTTTTCCCGCATGATACTGGATATCACAATCATAATCACTAAGGATTTCCATCCAATGTCTTTGCCTCATATTTAATTCCTTTTGTCCAACGACATATCTTAAAATCTTATGATCTGTGAAGATAACGAACTTACTACCGTAGGGATACTGTCTCCAAATCTTAAAGGGAAAAAATATTGCTCCAAATCTTAAAGGGAAAAATATATATGTATACATATGTATATATATATATATGTGTGTGTGTCTGTGTGTGTGTGTGTGCATGTGATATATATAGTATATATTTTTAGTGGATTTTAGATCTATATATATATATATGTATGTATGTATATTATTTTTTTATAAAAGTAAAAGAAAATACACACACACACACACACACACACATATATATATATATATAGTATGCTAGGTTTCTAGTATTGCATCTCTCTCTCGTCATATTTCCAGACGAGATTCTCCCCGATTTGGCGTATCCTGTTTCCCTCTTCAATTAATTCTTCACCACAGTGGTGAATTTCTTCTATGTTTTCCTTATTCATTGGTTGCATTGGGCTGGTATGGGATTAGGGTAAGCTGGTACGGGTTCTCCGTATGGCAGATAGGGATCATTTATCAAATTCTGAAATTCCCAATCATTTGTCCACCACTGTTCTAATGGATTTGGTGTTGGTAACCTAGGTATAGCGTTTGGGTCGAAAGCTGGGATTGGTAATTGATTTTCCTAGTTTTGTTCTGGGTACATAGGCACGAGCGCTATTGGTTGCTCAGGGTATTAAGGTAGTAATTGTGGTTCTGGAGCTGCTACATGGTTAAGATCTAGATTATTTTCTGCAGTTTGGAACATAACAAGGTTTGCTAGTCTCCTATCTAGTTCCTCCCACAGAGGTAAAGTTACTAGAATTTGGGCAGTTCCCTCAGTTATTCTTATTGTGGGTTGTTTTTGGATATTCCTCATTCTTTTTCTCCTCTCCCTTTTCTCTTTACTAAACTATCCTCTTTTCTTAGGAGGAAATGCCTCTTCAGATTTGGCTCTAAAAACAAAAGTATCCTCAGAATCTGCTACGTATCCAAATGCTGGATTGGATGGTCCATCATCCATTGGAATGTGGGACAGGCGACGATGAGCGTCGGAGGTATTCTAATCACTCATACTGTAAACTCAAAAATTGTCAAAATAACTTAAAAGCAAAATATACATATTTACACAGAATAACACATAAGTTATAGATATTTCCTAACACAATCGGTTAAAATTTAGGTATTTAAAAGAACACCTAAATGGCTTAAACCAGTGGCTCTGATACCACCTTTTGTCGCAACCTCCGACCCCACCTAGGGAGTGGGAGCCGCGAGTCAAACAGGTGGTACTGGTGTTTATTAAATTTGCAGGGGAATATAACATCAGGATTGTACTTAGGAAATAAATTCAGAGTTTGCAAAACACCAAACTTTTTATATTAAACAAGTGGGATAAAAACCCATATTTCATTTGTAGTATCTTTATAGGGATAAACCCTAATTTGCTGAAAGTATAACTTCTTCTTTTATTCAGGTAATTTATAGCCACTTTATTTAAGCTTTTAGTGCTCTATAGCTGGCTTCTAGTAGCTTCACATAGGGATGGCAATCGAACCCGAACCCGTTGGGTAAACCCGAAACCCGACACATTTGGGACGGGTTTGGGGTCGGTTAATCGGGTTTGGGACGGGTTTAGGAATAGTTTTTATTTTTTCCGTGGGTTTGGGACGGGTTTGGGATTTAGTGATATACCCGTTTACCCGACTCAATTACCCGATAAGGTGTACCCGTTTACCCGATTGTATTCCCGATATAATTTCTTTTATATTATTAAATATGTATATATATAATACATCCATTTTTTACACATATAGGTATTCTATTTCTTATACATTGTAGTTATTTGATATATATCTTTATAATGACAATACAAAATGTAACCGGTTAGTAGTTACCCGATAGATACCCAATGGGTTTTGAGATGAGTATACCCAACGAGTAATCTTTTTAAATTAACGGGTTTACCTGAAACCCACGGGTATACCCGACGAGTTTTGGGACGGGTTTGGGACAAGCTTATCTAACCGGGTTTGGGTTTGGAATTACCTAAACCCGTCCAAACCCGACCCATTGCCATCCCTAGCTTCACATCAAGTTACCTGAAACGCGTTTTAAAAATATTTTGTCAGCAAGAAATACTGGCGAGTACATTCCATTTTATAAAAGACACATTGCTATACTTTACAGCATCAAGAGTTTTTACATTTGTAGATATCTACCAATTTCTCAAACAGTATTTCTATTGGGGCACCATTTCCCCCGTGCTTGTGGCCATGCTAATATTGGCTAACTCTTTGTCCATTATTAACGAGTGTCAAGTAATGTTACAAAACCCCACATACCGATAAGAATACAAAAACTTAATCACTGTAATTATAACCTTGATATTTAGGGTTTTGTAAAGCATTTTAAATATAAATGTATCACAAAAATGTGATAAAAAGGAGAATGACTCACATTGTAAACTTAGGTATTTCTATTAGCTTTCTTGAAATATCTTCTGCTATTTTTCTTGAATTCCTATTAAAAACATAGAATGTGCGTGTGTTAGTAAAATAACCCAATTCAACTTTATCAATACGTCACGAGACAGAACCCCAACTTAGTTTACAAACCATAGCCCTAAATGGGCAGCGCTTTGGCATCAATTGCTGTGTTCCAGATCAATCGAACAGGGTATCGAATTAGTGATCAGGGGTTAAAATATTTACAACGGGCCAGAGCGTCGTGATTAAGGGGGTATTTTGGCTATAATTTTGGTATTATAGAAGTTGAGAGAGAAAGAGACATGAGCCAATTGCAGCTGCTGAATGTCTGCCCTATTTATACGAATTTTCGAGGTCTTTCGTGCCCTGCGACCCTCCCCATCCCCTCCCGTCGCGCCCCGCGAGGGCACCCTCGCTACGGCTAGGGTTGTGTGGTCAGCACCTAAGTGTGCCATATGTGTGACACGTGGCAAAAAGCGTATTCGGCAAGTAATAGGTTGTCGCGCCCCACGACCTACCCCCATAAATCATGTCACGGCCCGTGACAGGTGTTAAAATTTTGATTTTTCATTTTTAATTAAAATAAATGTTAAGCGGGTTCAGTTTTTGGATTACGGAGCGTTATAGGGTGTTTTCAAGGGTTGTTATACTTGTCGCCTGAAACAACATTCTTTTGCACGAGAAGCATACCTTTCGCATGAAAGGAATTGAAATATGTTGAACTAAAAATTCACCTTTCGCACGAAACGACCTTTCACACGAATCGTCTTAGAATTCTAGTGGATTGTGATTTATATCTTTCGCACGAAAGGGAATTACCATTCGCACGAGTGGTTATTTTCTTTTATTTTTTAGATAGTATTCACGTATTTCAAGTGTTTGAAAAATGGATAATGAAGAGTTTAACTGCAATAATTATATTTCAAGAAGTGAAGATGTTGCTATGATAGCTGAAGTAATCGAGGAACCTGAACAAATAGTTGAAAAAGTAATTGAAAACGAAGAAGAAATTTCTTTTTATGTTACATCAGTAGATTCTGATGATCATTCTTCTCATGAAGAAGTGATTGAAAATGAAGTAGATATTCATTTTGATGAAATACCCAAGAAGTCTGATATATCTTATTCTTTATCTGATGAGCTTTGTAATGTTGTTGCAGATATGTACTATAGCAGCATTGGAATGAGTAGGATGCAAAGAGAAGAAGAGAATAGAGAAGGTGTAGAAGAAATTATTTTAGTATCAAGAACGAGAGATGAAGAAGATCAGGCCTACATAGTTGAGAAAATTATGATGCCTGGATTTGATGAAGAAGAGAAGGAAGATGAGTTGATTGATGAACATATGAGAAGTGAGAAAATTGAGAAAGAAGAAAGTGAAAAAGTTAAAAGTAGAAAAGATGAGGGTGCAAAAAATGATGAGAAAAATGAATCTGAGTGCAAGAAATGTACTAGACCATGCGAATTTTGTGCTGAAAACGAATAATTTTTTAAACAAAAATGCATAGTACTTACTAAAAAAGTAGAATTTTTAAACAAAACGTACTCAGAGGTTGCTAAAAAGAAGAGTTTTTGAAACAAAGAAATATTGGAAAAAGAAAAATACTTAAAACAAGAATATGTAAAGCTAACTAAAAATGAAGATGTTTTGAATCAAAAATATGCAGAGTTAGCTAAAAAGGAAGAATTTTTGAAAATAAATGCAAGGAAGTTGATAAAACAATGAAGTTTTAAAGCAAAAATGTTCAGAAAAGTGCATTGAATGTTTTCAAAAAGAAAAAGTAATTCAAGAATTGAAAGAACACAACAATCTTTTGAAATATGATTGTACTCAGGTGAAAGAAGCATATGACAAGATGAGTAGCAAAACTAAACAGTTTATTGACTTTAGTTGTGAATGATGCAACAATAATGATGCTTAAAGGTACCATGATGGATAAGCAAAATGCAATAAATGAGCATATTGATACAATTGCATTGCTTAAGCAAGAATTAATGACAGCAGAAATTGGAACAAAAAGGGTCAATAAGAAATTATTTAGTTACTCAACTTCATCATATGAACTTGATCGTATTTTTCAAAAACCGACAAAAGAAAGTGAATCTGAGGAGAAGATTGTTGGGAATGGAAAAGGGTAAGGGTATCATCAAGTTCCACCTCCCATGATGGAAAGTTATTGCCAGAAAAATTTGAGGGGGTGGAAAAGGAAATGAATTTAAAGCTAAAGACTATTCAAAATCAAGTCGATTAGTTGCCTGATGATATAGATGTGATATACATCAAATCTGATGTTTGTGAGTCAGAATTGGTATATGATGTGGTTGAAAAAAAAATGAAGAAGAAAGTCAAAGTGATTCCACCAAAAATGAAAATTCTAAATCACAATTTGAAGATGAAGAACGTTTTCATAAGAATTATCTTCATAAATCAAAATCTGATTCTAAAATGAATGATGATCTAATAATGATGATGTACAAAATGGTTGGAAGTGATAAATTGTTTTTGGATGATGAATTTCCAATTCAAAACATGAATTTAGAAAAGCTTGAGAAAGTGTATAAGCTGGTGGATATTGAGGTTTCGGAAATTGAGAATCTTGCAACAATTGCAAGAAATTTGAAATTCAAGAAAGATAGATCTTTCTTATACCAAACCAAGAAACTCACATTATCAAAAGAAAAGTTTTAAAAATAAAAGAGCTGGTTTGGGTTATAAAAAGAAGAAAAATTAAAACAAAATGTTTCAAAAGACTAACTTTGGGAAGAAATTGAACTTTGTTCGTGGAACAAGTTCAGAGAAAGACAAAGAATTCCAATTTAGTCGACAGACTAATGAGGAATTCTTTGCACAAAAGAAAAAACATCAACAGGCGAAAGATTCTTCAAATAAAACGTGCTTTAAATGCAATCAAGTTGGACACATCGCTAGACGATGTCCACAACAACATCTTAAACATGTTTATGTTGAGAAGAAGGAAAAGTCAGAAGAACAAAAACAGAAATCACCAAGTTTTGTACCAAAACCAATTTCAAAACTGTATGTCAAGAACATAGTTTCAAAAGGTCAAACTTGGGTGGTCAAAAAGAAAGTAATTTCTGATGCTGAGAAGAAACTTGATTCAACTGAGAAAGTTGAAGTGAAGAAACAGGATAGTATTTTTGAGAAAATTGAAAAAGATTTTCCAAGCTTGAATGAAACAATTCATGTCAAGTTACCCAAGACCAAGCAGGCTTGGTTTGCAATGTTCAAGTGATTGATTTGGTGCATGTGCAGGTGTTTCAGAGGTCATTCAAAGTATATTTTGGACAACGAAACAGCCTGGCACATGAAGAAAAGTAGCTTGGGATTCAGAAAAAGGCTATGATGGGTTTGATCAAAAAATTTATCATGAATATTAATTTTTTTTTGAAAAACACTTGAGAAAATAATTCGCAGAACCCTCACCGCTGAACAAACAAAACATGATAAGACAAGATTTAAAAATGTGTTTTTCTAAGGACAAAAATATCGATGTTTTGTTATCATGAAGGGTAAAAGAATAAACAATTTACTAAATGTGCTAAACAACTATTGTGAAGTAGAAATGGATGGCGAGATAAAGCTATCCACATCGGTTTGTCAAAATTTCTTTAAAATGTTTTGTATTTTAGGGGGAGTAAGAAAAAAAATGTTGAAAATTCAAAAATATTTGAAAATTTGAAGAAGATAGAAAAACATGAAAAGATAAAAGAGTTTAGTGTAAAAAGAGGAAATGATAGTTTATCAGTAGATAGTCATGACATGCTAGAGAAATGAATAGCTAAAAAGTGATAAACAGTCTCACTGATGATATGCCAGTAGGCTTTTACACACCTAATAAGACTGTTTTCGAGATATAAATCTAAATAAAAAACTTTCTTAATATCTGAGTAACATCTCTAGGATATACAGACTTAGTACTCTGAAATTTCGTTTGAGAGATTGCCTGATTCTGAGATATTAGGTCTTTATACAGAGTTGATATCAAGGGTATTATACAAGAGCTTTTGATTTTGTGTCAGCAATGGCCAAGATCTTGTAGAATAATTTTGCACTTTAAACCTAAAAACTGCACAAATATTGAAAATATCGAAAGATATATCAATTGCAGTTAAAAGATTCCTAAGTGGAACACACCTCTAAGTCAAGCTTTCATCTCTTTGTCGGTACGGTGGTACTAACTTGAGCTCTCAAGGTCTCACACTAACCCAGAGACATATATCAATTAGGTATATTCACCTGTAAGACTGAATCTAGAGAATCTTGATACGAGAGTATATTCAGAAGTGTGACACATTGTTAAGTTAGTTCCTAAAACAATAAATCTCTTATCTTGAAACAATCAAAGTTTATGTAGAAATTGAAGTGGATCAGTGTACTGACAATCTACGTGATTTGTCTGAAAACTGATATGATCCGCTGACACAAACTCAACAAAAATATGTCTGTAAATATGTTTGTACATAGTTGTTACATTAAATTTCATTTTAGATAAAATCCAAAAAGATTTTTAAAAGTTTTAACATAAAGTTTATAAAATACAAAAATATTTTATTCCATCGTTATGTTTTGACAACCGATGCTGGGAAGCTGAATTTCAAAATCTGAATATGCTGAACATGTTGTGAAGATAATTACAAGTTCATTAAATTGAAACTTGAATTTGAAAAAGAAAATCTTAGAGTGTATAGTTTTATCATCCAAGGTCATTAATTTAGACTTGGTAGATAAGTTGGATAATCAAGGTCATTAATTTGGACTTGATTATCTGTGAGGGTTATTGATGATGATCATGTTTAAAAGTCAAATATCATGTTTAAAATCTCATAATTGGAATTTAAAATGTTTATTTGAATATTAGTGAGATTTGACAGTAAGCTGCAAGTTAGGAGGAGCTGAATGGAAAGCTGACTGATGGGAGGAGCTAGAGAACACGTTGAACAAAGAAAAGAAAACTCAGGATAAAAGAAAAGTTGTGGAGCTGAATTGTCAAATGAAGATTGCTAAAGAAATGGGGAGTTTGCAAAGAGGGAGTCTGTTGATTTAGGAGAGAAAGGAGGAGTTTGTGAATTCTAAACTTATCAAAGAATGAAGATTGTATATAACAAGATTGACTACGACAGAGACATAAGATTAACTGCAACAATATCCAAGGTGGAGTATGTGAGTGCATTATGTCTATTGCATCCGTCAATGTTTCAAGTCATAGTTGAATGTATAGGATTTCGTGTCGAAGAGTTGGGTTTGTAAGGTTTAGATCCTTTCGCACGAAAGGACCTTTCGTGTGACAGGATCCAGTCGTCCCAAACACCTTCCGCACGGAAGGGATTCAGTCGCTCCAATGGTGTTCGCACGATAGGAGTATCCTATAAATAAGGGTCTTGGGTCTTGTCATTTGGAACTTTTCGGTCTTTGGCAGCGAAGCTCTGCCTGTTTGGTTTCGTGGTTTTGTATCATCATATTAATAATAGAAACCAGCTTAATTACAGAGTTCTTGTGTTTGTCATCATTATACATAGATTCTGCACATGATATGGTGAATATCTAACCGGCCGTAGTATTCAAAGAACCGAAACGGTCCTCACAATTCCCTGACAAAAGCAATATGATAGATATCGTAAGTTGTGCATTCTCTGCTTCCAGAATCTGTACTCTTCATCCAGAACCGCGTTCTCTACTTCAAGGCATTTCACTTTATCATTCGTCTCAGCTTTGTCATTTTCAAGCTTCTGAATCTTTTCTTCCGTCGACTTCAATCTCTTTTCATCGAAGAAATTCATGTCTGGTATATCATCTAAACCAACTGGTCCTGTACCAAAATCTAGAAATTCACCAAATTGATCAGAAAATAAACCAGTTGATTATTGTCTTTGTTGTCTTGGAGTTAATTGTTGCTTTGACGTTGACCCCTGTTGCTGAGGTATTATTTGTTGTGGCGGTGTTGATTGTTGTTGTTGAACAGGAAGTTCTTGTTGAATTGGAACAGATTGTTGTAATACAGGTGATGTTGGTGGTGTAAGAATAGGAACAAATAGTTCTACTTTAGTTTCAACTCTAACCTCAGCTTCAACTCTTGTTTCAGGTGCACTAGCAGATGTAACATTAACAATTGTCGCAGTACTCTTTCGTGCCCTTTTAGCTGATGGAGAAATCGTAGATTTTCTTGTTGGACGTTTCTTCCTTCACATCTTATGAACTTCTGGACCTGATGTTTCATAAGTTCTATCTTCTTCGTCAATAGTTTTCTTTTTGTTTTGTGGCTTTTCTTTCTTCTTTTCCCACTTCTCACGAGGATTTCCAGTTTACAGTTCCATGAACTTTCATAACCTTCAACATTCCTGACGTTCTCAGCACCACTTGGCCCAAAAGCCTCTGCTTCAATATTCTATGCAATTTCCTGTGTATCAGCTGTGCCAGTTTCAACATTTTCAACATTCTGAGCTTCATTGTCACTCGGTTCATCAGTTAAAGTACGTTGAACTGGCTTTTTCTTAGGTTGTGGCTTTGACGAAGAACTTGTGGCAGCTTTCCTTGTTGGTGTGGCACGTGTTGCACCTTTTTTACTTCTCTTTTTCTTTCCATCCTCTTTCGTGAACCATCTGCACCTTTTCATAACAAAGTCTTCCATTTGTTTATCTTCATTACCATAATCACTATCTTCATGTCTCCACTTTCCTTGAGGTGGTGGAAGATAGTTCAGACTCTTCAAACAACCAAACAAACGAGTAACGCTTGGAATACCTTTCTTCTTATACACTTGCAAATGATCAAGAATCGTGTTTGTCATATGCTCTCAAAGGAAGAATATCAGAATCCACCTTTTCTAAGTTCTTGATTTTATCGTCAAGTATCCTTTGTAAGAACCATGGATATTGCAAGAAGTTCTCGCCGTTGATGTTTAACTTCATCTGCTCAAATATCAATCATGTAAAGTTGTAAGGAAGATTTAAGATCAATGTCGTAATCATGCACATGATTTAATCTACTACGACATCGTAACCACCCTTGCGGTGTCCCATGGCATGTATTACTAAATGAACAAGGAATTTATACGACATTTCGAAGTTTGCTTTGTTACACTTCCCGTCATTCACATGACCCGTATTTCCCATTCTAAACCAACATCCCTTTGCTAATCTTTCCGGATGTAGGATCGTTTTCAGACCCGAACGAGTTGATCAGAAGAGTTTTTCTCAATATGAAAGGCGGAAACAGACGTATCGAGTTCAATTAGCTAGATATACACTTTAAACTGTCTTTAGATTGATAACAGATCGATTACAATGCTGTAGACACTTCGGCAGAGCTTCGCTACCGGAATCAGAAAACCTTATAAAATGAATAGGCACATTAGGTATTTATAGGAGAAGTAATTTCGCTTGAAATGGTTCAAGCGAAATCTAATTCCGCATGGAATTAACCCAAACGAAATCAACACTTGATTTCGAGCGGAATTACACTCTTGATTTCGCATGAAATGACTCTGTGTCATTTCAAGCGAAATTACCTATAAACACATTTCTCGTTTTTCATGCCTTGATCTATCTATTACAATACAAGACTCGATACAAGACGAAGTCGACAGACGTATGCACCAACAGACTCCCCCTCGAATGTTGACGAGTCTTAAGTGTCGAGTCTTCAACGTCTTCAGTCTTTTCTACTCTCTTCTGAAGTATCTAACAATGTAAAATATCCTCATCTCTCTCTTCTCTTTATCAACTTATCTCCCCCTCGAATGTTAATCTAATCTTCAATTCCAGAATATTAACCTGGTTCTTGAGTCCTCTAATTCTCTTGATCAGATCTCTTGATTCCTTAAGTTCATCAGCGTCAGCATCTTCAGACTCCCTTTTGCTATCAAACTTCCCCTTGAATTGTTCTAGGATCATAATCTGACTTTCACAGGTTCACAGGATCGAAATCTGGCTCTCTATCACACCAGAATCAGAAACCTGGTTAACCTGCACAGAACTCTACCCAAAAATAAATTTCACAAATTTAAAATTTGACAAATTTATATATCACTTGTAGAATCAATTCTCAAAATGATTTAACATTAATAATCTCTGATGAATCACTTGAAGACATACCATTTTTATTTCAAAAACTTTTCTCATTTCAAACACACTCTCCCAAACCTTTTGATCATCATGTTTAGTACTCGGAATTTTAAAAATCAGCTTTCTAACATCAGTTGTCAAAAATCTTTTTATATTTCTCAAAAGTTTATGCTAAAACACCCCGAAAATCTTTTTGGATTTTGTATATAATGAAATGCAATAAAGAACTATATACAAACAATATTTTTGTGAGTTTGCGTAAGAAGATCATATCAGTTTATGAGACACATCACCAACACCGTTAAGCTTTTTACGTTTTCAGTTCTAAACGATTCACTTAGATTGTCAGTATACTGATCCACTTAAATTCTCACACAAAGTTCAACTGTTTCGAGATATGATATTAATGTTTTAAGCACTTAAACTTATTCGTGTATCCCACCTCAGAATATACTCCGTATCCAAATCCCAATATTCAATCTTACAGGTGAGTATACCTAGATGATATCTGTAAAGGGTTAAATGCGAGGGCCGTGAGAGCTCAGGCTATTGTATTCAAAAAATCAGAAAGATGACGGCTTTGACTTTTGGTGTGTTCCCTTTAGAGAATCTTTTCTTCAATAGCACATGATTAGCATTTTGCAATGTTTCATCATTTTTTTATGCTGAGGGCGGTGCTATATTTCAAGCAAGCAGAAAGTATTATACGGGGACTAGGCCATTGCTTCCGCAAAATCAGAAGTCCCGGGATAATACCCCAGATACCACTGAGCATAAAGACCTAGTATCTCAGAAAGAGTGACCTTTCAAACAAGATTTCAGGGGTTACCCATATATCCAAGAGATGTTCCCCACAATATAAGTAAGTTTGAAATTTAGGTTTATATCTCGTCACAATCTACTAAATGTGTAAAAACCTACTGGCACATCATCAGTGAGACCGTTTATCACATTTTAACTTTCCAAATCTTTAGCATGCTGTGATAGTCTACTGATGTACTATCATTTCCTCTTTTTCACAACAAAACTCATTTTTAATTTTTTAATGTTTTTGCCTTTTTCAAATTTTCAAAAGTTTTTGGATTTTCTGAAATTCTTACCCCCCCTAAAATGCAAAAGCATTTAAGAAAAATTTGAAAACAAAGTGTACAAGTAAAATGACAACTGATATCAAATCACTTCAATTCGCCATCCACTTAGCATAAATAATCAGAGCTCCCTCTCACAACAAACTATTTTCCCATTAGGATTTCAAAACACTTAAGTTTGTATTAATCAAATGGTTTTTCCGGAAAATAAGTTTTGTTGATTTAATAAACCATTTGTAGGTTAGGGGATTCATCACATAGTTTTTCACAATATCACTTGAAAAAAAAATTTAACAATTTTAGATTTTATCAACAATACCACTTGTAAAAAATCAAGTACAACTTAATGTCCCTGATTTCCCAGTTGTAAATCGAAATATCACCAATGTGAATTTCTCAAGAAAGATGTTGATTCCTGCTCCACTCTTACCAACCTGGGAGCTCCGCCAAGTCCAGAGTTTACTGATCATAATAGGTTCCATCCCAGTCACAAACCTGGGACGACCCATCTTTACCTGGTTTCTTCAATTTTTTCTCATAAAACTCCTTCACCCCTTTGACCTTCCCATCAACCATTTTTCCAAAAATATGTTTCACCTTGGGGTTAAAGGCTTTCTCAACATCAAATTCTTTCTTTTCTGAGAAAAATTGATTTGAAGTCTCAATTTTGCCAAATTTTTGTTTAAAATTTTCAGCCCTTAATGGTGGAAAATTAACATCATCCATTGGCGGAACTGATGTTTCCAATTTTAACTCAACACGTGGCTCCTCTGACTTTGTGGAATCAGATTCATTTCCTGAAAATAGCTCCTCTGATTTTGACGAATCAGAATCATTGCTAGAACTATCATCAGATTTCTTAACAACCCATTTGTGGTTATCAAGATTTGCTTTTCTCTTGTAAAACCTCTTTGAACATTCACCAACTTCAAACTTTGAATTTTTGAAAACTTTAAATTGTTTTGTTGGTGATTCATTCTCAACTATCTTTTCTTTCAGTTTATCAGAGACTCCCTGTTTTGTTTGAATTGCCTTTGGACAATTTCTGACAATGTGACCAACTGTTTTGCACTGAAAACAGATTCTCATCTCTTTCCTTTGATCAACTGCCATCTTCATTTCTTCTTGCTTCTTTGCAAGGAATTCTTTATTTGATTGATTCCTGAACAACTGCTCTTTTTGTTCTTCAGATGATATTCCTGAAACAAACACAGTTTTTGGTTTATAAGTTTTCTCATTTTTATGATTTTTCGGTGGAATAAAACCAAGACCTTTTCTTTTGAAATTACTGTTATGGTTTGGTTTCTTTTGATAACCTGAACCACAACTGTAACCCTTTTTCTTTTTTAAACGTTGTTGAACTCTTAAGGTGTAAGGTTTAGGTTTTTCAGAAAGATTTACATCTTTTATTTCAGAAATATTAATTTCTGTTAGTTTGAAAACCTTTTTTTATCATATCTGGTTTAACACCTCTTATTGGAAATTCTTCATCAGAATATAATTTGTCAGAATCATCAAAGTATATGCTACTTTGAACGTTTCGTCATTCAAATTAGACTTTGATAACATAAATTCTTTATTGTAAACCCGTTTCTCCTTTTTGACTGTTGAATTTGACTTGTCAATCTTTGACTCTGAGTTTGACTCTAACTTTGACTCCTCAGTATCATCGTTATTCAACACCTGATCGACCACTTTCTTTATTAACTCGGACTCATGATCAGTGTCAGACAATGTGAAAATAACATCAATGTTGTCTGGCAAATTTTCTGAAGACTCAGACTCCCACTTTAAATTGGTTGCCTTTTTTACTCTTTCTGAATTTGGATTTCATGGAGAATATCCATTTTCAAGCGGGGGTGGACACTTTGTATAACTGGCACTTTGTTTCTTACCAGATATCTTCACTTCAGTATCCTTCTTCTTTTCAGAACTCTTGTCTTTAGATACTTCTTCTTCATCAAATGCCTTCATGCCTTCAACGGCTGGATAAATCCTGTCAATAACTTTAGAAGTACATGAGTAACTTTTTAACAATCTATTAACTCTTTCTGTTTCAATTCTTTGTGTTTCCAGATTCTGTTCCAGCACAGCACACTTCTCAATATAATTGTTTACCACTTTCTGCTTTGTCATGAAAGCTCCTTGAAGTGTCTTCATTGCTGTTGCTTGTTCACTGCTTGATTGATTGTACGGATTCATTGCTTTCTTAAGAACATCATATGATTCTTTCAATATGTTCATGTTATGAATCAAGGTACTATTTTGCTTCTTCACTGCTTCACAATTATCACATTTCACAGGAATCTTTTGTGCATCAGCTTCAGCTTCAACTGTAAAAACTGGAATATCTTTGACCTTTTTCCTTATCACTGTAACTTCTTCATCATCACTGCTGACAGGTTTTTTAACTTTCTTCTTTTTCTTTTTAGCTTTTTCATCATCACTATCACTCTCTTCCATCATTTTCAAGTGCTTTTCCATTCTTTTTGCATAATAATCATCATCATTATCATTATCACTGTCATCAGCAACTCGAGCAACAAAAACTTTGTGATTTGAAGTTTTATTAGGATTATAATCATCCCAACTGAAATTTTCCTAGCTAAACCCTTCTGGTAATTTTTCATCATCTTGGTTTATCAGACATGCTTTACTATCAACTGAAACATATTTGTCCCAACTGAATCCTTTTGTTGGATTTTTGTCATTTTGATTCACCATACAAGCTCTCTTTGATGATTCTTCGATTGTTTTCCTGGCATGTGCAGTTTGTGGTTCTTGATATTGTTGTTGAGCAACTGGATGATAAATTGCTTTCCGATACTAGTCATTGTTGTTGAACGGATTTTGAGATCCACTTGCTTCGCGATTGGTGCACTCCCTCTTGAAGTGTCCTTTTTCCCTGCAACGAAAACAAGTAACTTTAGATTTATCAAAACCTAAAATAGAAACATTTGCATCACGGAAATCATCTCTTCCTGTAATTTGTTTAAACTTTTCGGCTCTTCTCAAAACACTCGCCAAACACCACTTTATATCCATCAATTCCATCTCCCCAGCATCAATCTGATCGTAATCCTCTTTTGTCAACATTGGATTCCCGATCTTTCCTGCTACAAGACTTCCATATGATTCCAGCACAGTTCCCAACAAAGACATGTGACTTTTTTCAACCTCTTCTGAGAAATTTTCATCATTCTCAAGGTTTAAAACAATATTGCATTGTAACCTCTTGCCATTCTTGGTTGTGGAAAAATTTGGATCAAATGATGGATATGAAGAAAAACTCATTTTGCTGTTTGATCCTTTAGATGATCCTCCAGATGAGCTCTTAGCATTAAATGCAGTTTCAACCTTTGGGGACATGTTTGTCTTATCACTGATACCTCCTTTATAATAAAGTCCGATATCCTGTTCACCATCAAAATCCTTCATTCTTGATATTTTTCTTTGTTCCATTTCTTGAGTTTCAATTTTCTCTATGAATTTATTCAGTGTCAAATTTCCAAAATCTTTCTTATTTCTCAACATCATCAAATACGTGCCCCAAGTTTCATGTGGCAACGCAGCAGCCAACTTTTCTATCAACTCTTCATTATCTTTATTGATGCTCACTCTGTTCATTTGGACTAACAAATTGCAATATCTTTCGATTATCTGCTTGGTGCTCTCAGTTTTCAAACCATGAAATAGATCGAATTCTTTCTTCAAAAGTGATTTCTTGTTCTTAATCATTTCTTTGCTTCCAACAAACTTTGATTTTAAAGCTCTCCAAATAGAATATACACTTCCATTGTGTTGCAGTAATACCAAGATATCTTCTTTAACTGCTTGATGCAATAGGCTAATCATCATCTTTTCATTTTTGTATTTCTTTCTATCATCAACACTTAGATCTTTAATAGCAATCTCCTCTTCATCATCATTCTTCGGTCTAACATATTTTGTTTCAACACACTCCCAAGCATCCAAATAATTTTCTTGCACCCAATTTTCGAATCGTTCGTCCCATCCTTTATACTCTTCAATGTTCATAAGCTTTGGCGGTTTTTGCATAGTGCCCGTTTCATTTTCCTTAGTCAAGTTCTGAGTAACACTAGCTGGAGTAGTCGGGGTAGTAGCAAATGCGTTATAAAATTCCTCTTCCATGTTTCGATAACAAGTTTCACAAAACTCTGACACTTTCAAGCGAAATCAAATCTTTCACACGAAATACCACTCTTAAACGAAATACCTCTTCACACGGAATTACCTGCTCAAACGAAATACCAGCTTCACACTGAATTACATGTTCAAACGAAATACCTTTTTCATATGGAATTACCTGATTTTGTGTGAAACAACACTCTTTCAAACGGAATAGCTGATTTTGTGTGAAATACACAAATGGAATGACAGATTGGAGCGAAATAGCAATTTCAGACAGAATCACTCAAACGAAATACTGATTTCGAGCGAAATTAACAACAACTTCAAGCGAAATTATAATTCCGTGCGAAATTAAGTGCAATTTCAAATGAAATTATGCTGATGTCATCATTCTCGAGCTGTTTTTGCCAAAATTGATTAGGTTTTTGTCCAATTTTAAGTCTGAAACTTTCAAGGCTTTGTTAAAACACTATTGCGCATATAATGTGAGAAAATTAGCCGATTTTAACTGTGAAAAGTTGATTAATTTTGAAAAGAAGGTGTAGAAATCAGAATTTGCAGCTGAATTGGTAAGAACTCTTCCTCCTGAGCTCTGATACCACTTGTAGGATCGTTTTCAGACCCGAACGAGTCGATCAGAAGATTTTTCTCAATATGAAAGGCGGAAACAGACGTATCGAGTTCAATTCAGCTAGATATACACTTTAAACTGTCTTTAGATTGATAACAGATCAATTACAATGTTGTAGACACTTCGGCAGAGCTTCGCAACCGGAATCAGAAAACCTTACAAAATGAATAGGCACATTAGGTATTTATAGGAGAAGTAATTTCACTTGAAATGGTTCAAGCGAAATCTAATTCCGCATGGAATTAACCCAAACAAAATCAACACTTGATTTCGAGCGGAATTACACTCTTGATTAGGTATGAAATGACTCTGTGTCATTTCAAGCGAAATTACCTATAAACACATTTCTCGTTTTCTGTGCCTTGATCTATCTATTACAATATAAGACGAAGTCGACAGACATATGTACCAACACCGGATAACCCACCGGATCGTCATCTTTGTCATCGAATTCCAGAACACGGAGAATATCGGCTTCAATGATTATAACTTTGATATCCTGATTTTCAACGCGTGTGTAAGAATGAATCGTGTTATCTTCTTCATTATACTCTGCTGCACTCCAGAAACGTCCGATGTGTAATCTATAGGCTTTATGTTGATCGGTGAGCGCCGTTTTAATCCGAATTATGTTCATAAACTCAAGAATGTCTTTGAAAGGCTTCATTTTGGACAACTTCGGATCCAACGCAAAACAGATATTGTGTTTAGAATCAAACCTTGTCGTTTTTTCCTGCGAAAATCACAAGATCAACATTTTAGAATAAGTTGCTCAATTTTCAAGAAACCATAGCCTTCAAGTGAATGACCTTCAGACGAACAGACTTCTTGGAATGATTGAACCATAAAAGTCAATGAAAGTCAAACTTCATTTGAATGAAGTGTCCATTCGTGTGAAGGGCAACTTCTGGTCAACATAAAACAACATGTTTCACCCTTCGTGCGAACGCACCCTTTGTCTGAAACTTAGCCATCTTCCTCGCTTGAACGATAGTGAACAGTACAATATCAACTATAAAGGTTTCAAAAGTTCAAATACAAGCTGATTGTCATAATTCCATGTTCAATTTTAAGATATATCCATTAGTTTTTCTTAGACCTAACTTTTTATGTTCAGTTTAAGCGAATCGTCTAAAACACAGTTCAAACAGTCAAAATCAAGGTCTATTATACCTTCATCATTGTATGTGTTGTGCCAATCAACACTACAATATTAGAAATTTGGCAGCAATTCGTTTTGAGAGAAAATCACAAAGTTCTTGACTAATAACTTGGCTCGAATGGTGACATTGGAGCGACTGGAGACTATTTATAGTGCAACCCTACCTTTGAATGAATGGGCCTGGGCCTTGTCCTTTGAGCGACTGGGCCTATAAATCCTTAGAATGATTAGCCCTTTCAACGACGGGGTCCTTTGGACGATTCGTTCAAAACTTTTTCAATTTCTTTTAATATTTCATTAGTTTTAATAACCCACTCGAATAACCGATGTGACGATTGTCAAAATTTCAGGTATACGTACAACTATTAAACCATGATTAGTGCTTAATGACTGTGCTGAGTTACAACAAATGACTTGAACTGCTTGCTGATTATTGTTTTATACACACATGTGCGTCACATATTGCTTAATGTCATATCATTATTGCATGAGAACTTTATTGACTCAAATGATGCATTAAACACGGTTAGCACATTTATCAGACAAACCAGGAAAATGCTGACGGAGTTCAGTACATAGACAGACAATGTGTTGAGACACAGAATGAGCCAGAAACCAAGTATTACACTAGTATAGTGTGTAGGGAAGTAAGGATCATAAAACTGCCTTCCTAGAGATAGTTTAAGTGCTAGAAAGTGCCTAAAACTCACATAAACTCCAGAATTCTTCAGAAAATAAGCAAATTCAGCATTTAAACACACTTATATCATGCAGAAATATGGTAAAATGGTCCTGAATTCTTTCCTAAGTGTCGGGAATCGAAACTGTCACAAAAGGTAACATAAAGCACACTAAACTGCATAGTTTAACACCTTAACGAACCGGTAACCAACCTAACAACCGGACACTACCCGAAACACCAAATTTTCACTAGAAGCACTGTTTTAACATTACCAATCTAGTTATGGTCCCTGAACATCATAACACCCTATATAAATATCTAACAACTAGATCCTTAACTATACACTTGATTTCTGACTAAATAACTAACTTATGGTTTAAACCTACACCTATACCCCCCCCCCCACCTAGTGGACGGCCCATACATGTGGCCCCACTTGTGATTAGTTTAAATTTAATATTAGATCTTGTTGGAGCTTTATGGACATACAAACCAATGGAGAAACTTGTGAAATGGATTTATAAGTTAACCATAAGCTTCATTTCTCATTCATCACCAACACATCACTCTTCTCTCTTCTCGCTTGCTTGTTCACGACCGAAGATAACAACAACAACATCACCATCATTCATTCATCTTCATCCAATTCCAAGCATACTCAAGGGTGTTAGAAGGTGCACAAGGAAGCTAGGAGCTTTCGAAAGTTGAAGAACCTTCACCATTTGCTTTTATCCACCTCTTTTCTTCTCTTGATCATCCCTAGCCTTGAGCTAGTGGTAAGAACACTAATCTCTTCATTTTACATCTTATTTAAGTGGTTAAAAGATGATACATGATGTTAATCTTGAAGAACACTAAGAATCAAGAGAATGAACATAAGCTTAAATCTTAAAGAAATCATATTGTTTATGTGTTGTTATACTTGTTGATTGTTGTTTACTTATGTAAATGATGTAGATCATCATATGATCTTGCTAGATCATGATTAAAAACTTAATCTAGCAGGATGAGAGGATGAAAGTGTTAAAGATTAATAGATCATCCTCTTGAAAGACATGAACTTGAAAGAATACATTGTTTTCTTGTAAAATGATGATTAAAATGAGATGTAAGTCTTGTAGATCTATAATTTCGAAGAGGATTTTTCAAGAAACCAAGTTAAAAATACAAGTTTTACTTAATCTTAGTTCTTAAATAAATAACCCTCATTTTTGGTGGTTAATAAAGTATAGAAGCACATATGTGACAAGAAAAATCTATGAAGAAACATTTTTAGAAAATGTGATTATAAGTTGTGAAGAACTAACTTCTCTAAAAATGATGTTTTCTAAATAATCAACCACACTTTAAAGGGTAACAAGACTTACTAAATACACTAGTAAGTTACTACACGTTTTTATAAATTTTCAGGTTCATGAAATGGTAAATTATGCTTGTTTTTGGCAAAATTGGTAAGTGTAGATTGTTTATTGTTGATTATTGGTTGTTTGTGTTGATTTACAACAGAAAATGATATGCCTTCAAGGTATGGAAACCTCCATTTTTATGAGAAACTATGGCAAAATTTTTCTAAAAATCTAACACTTAGAAAAATATTTTTGAACAAATATTTACAAGTATATTTCAAACCATGGATTCTCACATAAAGTTTGCCATAAATTTTTTAAATATTGGAGGTTGGTTTTTTATAAATAAAAGTGACTAAATATGTATTTAGGAAAATATATATTTAGATGTCACCATGTGTGTGATTATTTGTATATTATGTGTATTTGTTGTATTATTTTAGGACTTAAAATAATATAACTCATCAAAATACCAAAAATTACAATCCAAAAGATTACCAAAATTCAAAGGAATAAACATACAAAGAATACCCAATTTATTTGAGAAACCGAACTAAGGAATATAACTCACAAAATAATCCGGAAAATTTATTCACAAGTATATTTTTGGTAAATAATATTTTGGACACCAAGAGGCCAAAAATGTGATTTTTACAATTATTACATAGTATATCATATTTTTGACAAGGAGAAAATATATTATTTTTGGCAAGTAAAAATATATATTTTCATGGAATTAATTATTTTTTAAAGAAATATATATTTTCTCAAACAAACATGAAATACATTATTTTTGGAAGAAAATGTATTTTCTCAAATAAACATGAAATATATTATTTTTAGATGAAAATTGAGTTCATATATATTTTCCAAGTTAAACTTGAAAATATATTATCTTTGAAACTTATATAAAATTTATAAATATTTTTGCCAAGGGAAAAATTATAAGTAATTTTTCTATGTAATATTTCTTAAAATATATATTTTGAAAATATATATTAATGTATTTTTTTACTAGAGATATTATTCCGGAAAAATTAAGTATAAGAATACTTAACAACTACCAGAAAATACGTATTTTTCTAATTATAAATACACTCCGGAATACGATACCAATACATGGAAAAAATATACAAGTATGAGAATACAAATACAAATACAAATACAAATACAGCCATCCTTGGGAAGGATATACATGTATAAATACTTAGAAAGTAACAAGTTAAAATATATTATTTTAACTATTATTCCAAAAAATTAACAAATATAATTTAAGTTAAAATATTTATTATTTTAACAAATAAATTATATAACTTGGAATAATATTGAAGACACAAAGAAACGTAACTCAAAGACACTAAGTGATACTAAGTCAAGGCATGACCCGCTCGTCTAATAGATCATAGTACGTTGTAGGTAGTCGTGTACATCCGAAGGAGCTTTGAGTTACTGTGATTACGAAGAACGCAAGACTGTGAGTTCAAGTCCCCTTTTCTCTTAACTTCGGGGGGTGAAGTACATGTTACAAACTGTTTACAAACGTTTATATGTGGTATGGTTAGCTAAGGAAAGGTACTGCTAGATCATGTGAGTGGGGGGTACAACGCTTAAGAACATTAATCCTCGTTGTAGGACCGAGGGACATGAGTGATAGATCTATTTGGGTGTAGCAAGCCCTACCCATGTGGACCAGGGTTTGGCCCATGAGGTGACTATGTCTTACAGCCAGAAGCCCGGTGCAAAATTTCCTAGGTTTGAGCCTTCCTGCATCACATCACTCATATTAATGGCCTTGCAAACCATTAATGATCTGTTTCCTTGTTGCTTTCATACCGGGTTTACAAACATACATACATTCTTTCAATGATTTCAAAGATTTATTCGTGCACACTCACAAACACATGAACTCGCTCAACTTTTGTTGATGTTTTCAAACTACATGTATTTCAGGGAATTAAATGTGGATCTGGCTGGTGTTTGGATGTTTCAAGGAATGTTGAGAATAAAAGATGTCATCCGTAGTCTAAGGGTTTGGATTGTGCATCTTATCCAAGATAAGATGCATAGTTCAAAACCTGGTTTTCATTAATGTCTTTTGTTGAGTCCTTATGGAACTTTTAAACTATTTGCATGATTTGTAATATGGATTCACGGTCTGTGTTTGGATTTCTAAAACAATGTTGCTTGTGATATTTTAAACTTATTTAATGGATGATCATCTATAGTTATCTCATGTAGTTGTTGTTATAGTTGAATGCAATGATATTAAGCAAGTCACACATAATCACGCTTCCGCAAAAGTCAGGGTGTGACAGTTTGGTATAAGAGCTTCGATTGTAGCAAACTAGGATTCTTTCTCGACTCTAGACTACAATCTTTAGGGCTCTCATGAAAATATTTTTACAACATGCTTTCATTTCATACACGAAAAGCCCAGATCAAGGGAAACAAACATTTTTACAAATGGAAAGACACGAAGCACGATTGCAAGGTTTACATTTGTGGTTTAGTCTGGGTGACTAGGTGGTTTAGTCTCGGAGACTAGGTGGTTTAGTCTGGGAGACTGGGTGGTTTAGTCTGGGAGACTAGGAAGGATACATGATTTCATGATACATTGTCTTTGATTGCATATTAAATGATAGTGGTTAATACATGTGCATATGTTATGATTGTTCTGTTACAGACACTATGTCTTCATCCGAGAGAGGATTGTTCGATACTGATGACCCTATGGCTATTGTGTCTGATGATGAGATCGCACCAGAGCCAGAGATCTTTACCTCAGATACTAAGAGCGACCCATATATGCTATCAGACGACGACGATGATTTCCAGCCGTTTACGTTGCTTGATTTTGGAGATGACTTACCGCTTGCTGATGGTATTCTAGACGAGGATCCTTTTGTTATTTCCATTCCAGTACATGATCATCTTATCATCGGGCATCCAGATGGTGAGCATATTGTGGCACCGATCCTCGCTCATGTTCCTTTATTGGTCATCCCTCATGAGGATTGGCCTTTTGATGATCTGTTTGATGATGATGTTGACCTGTTTGTTGATGGTCCCCCTGATGATGCCCATGGTGATGGAGAGCTAGATGAGGACGTTGTTGCTAGTCCACCTCTCGAGGTTCCCGTTATTGAAATTTCCTCTGACACTAGTTTGCAATCTGTCTCAGATTCCTTTGAGTCTGTGACATCTTCCGCTTGCAGGCAGTTGGATTGCGACGCTACGCCACTGATTTTGATGATGATACAGCCATGTCAGCTACACCATCCCCTCCACACGATCCTGAGCTTGATCTTGAGCTAGACTTTGTTCCTGTTGATCAGCCCGATGTTGCACCTGCTGATCCTGAGCCCTTACCTGATCATGACCCCATTCCATTTGGCTTACCTGACATTGTACCCCTCATACCTGATCCAGTTCCTGCACCCGTTGACCCTCCTGTAATTAAGCCATTCATTCCCCCACTTGCACCTGCACCCGCTGATGTTGCTCCTTTTCATCTTGTGGAGTCTGATGTCCATCGTGATGATTTACCTATCGTCTTCCTTCAGGATATACCCACACCCCGTCCAGGAGAAGGTACTTCAGGCCAGCAGCCTAGTCATGACCCTCATGTTTCAGCAGCTTTTCCACACATTCCCCAGTCTGCACCGTTTACTCCTTTTACTTCTTCACCACTTGATGAGCCACTCAGATGGTTCCCACCGTACACCATGCCGATTTCGGATCCCTACCATCCCTCACATTTTGTTGGTTATACCCGGGATGATTTACTCTTATCACTTCAGCTTCAGTATGAGATCATGAGTCGTAGGATTTTGGAGCTTGAGATGACACCGCGCCCTTTACCATGTCCTTGCCAGCCTGCTTTTGTTCCCCCTCGTTCATCACCGTCTCCATTTTCACATCCACCTGCACCTCTTACTCCTTTTCCAGAGATGATTCTCAATTTCGTACGGTCGAGCAGCAGATCAGTTATCTGCTACTTCATGTCTATGAGCTTGAGGAGGAGCTTGCGCATGCGCGCAGCTTGCTTTTATTTCCTCCACCTCCTCCTCCATCACCATCAGCATAGTTGGTTTTTGGTTTTATGTAGGTTGCTTTTCTTTTGAGGAGAGCACCACTAATGAGCCTAGCTTGTGAAGCCTTTTGGAGACCACCTTTTGATTGTATGACTTTTGTAGACTGATAGACTTGTTGGACAAGGGTAGTGTGACCCTGTGATCCTTTTGAAATGATTCACTCTATAAAACATGTAACAATATTTGTGGTCGATGATTAATGAAAGCTCAATCGTCATGTTCTCATTAAATACGTTGTTAATTTGCATGTTTGTAATTTGATTGTGATGCTAAATGACATGCTTGCTATGATGAACGCTATTATATATATGTACTACTTATTATACAAATAAGACCTGACCTATCCAATCTTCTTCTCGAAGATGCCTCCTCGAAGGAACACTCAGTTGCCCACAACAGAGGCAGAACTACACGAACGGATTTCACAGGCAATCGCACAACATGAGGCCCTACGCTCTAAACACAGCGGAGGCACCTCAGGAAATAACCCACCTCACGGTAATGTTTAAGTCACCTAAGACACATTACAATACGTTTGGACATTTCCATGTGCGTTTGCTAATGCTTTCTGTGAATGATGTTGCTTGTGTAGAGGCTGTACTTACAAGTTGTTCCTTGACTGCAAGCCTTTGAACATTGACGACACTGGAGGTGCTGTAGCTTTTGTAAGTTGGGCTGAGAAAATAGATTCTGTGCTGCGAATGAGTAAGTGTGCGCCAGAGCATCAAGTCACATACATTTCTGGATTGTTTCTTGATGGAGCCCTGTCGTGGTGGAACTTTCAGGTCCAGACTCTAGGAGAGGCTGCAGCATATGCTATGACTTGGGATGAGATGAAAGAGCTAATGCGTAAGAAGTACTGTTCGAGGGCAGAAATTCAGAAGTTGGAAACCGAGTTTTGGAATCTGAAAATGGATGGTCCCAAGATCGCTGAGTACGTGCAGAGATTCCATGATTTTTCTCGAGTTGTCCCCTACATGGTAGAGCCAGAGTTCAAGCGAGTCGAACGTTTCATTTGGGGATTGGCACCCCAAATACTGAGCATTGTGACTACTTCTAAGCCTCCAACGATCACTGAAGCCATTGACTTGAGCGTGGCTTTGACGGAGGAAGCGATCAGATTGGGCAAGTTTTCAATCTCTGAGCAGAAGAAGAAAGAGACTCATGTTGAGTCGTCTGGAGAGAACAAAAGGAAGTTCTCGAATTTCAAGAAGGGTACCCAAGGAAACAACAGCAGTACCAACAAGCGTAGAGATGCTAACCCACCAGCCGAGGTCAGGACTGGTGCTACTACTGCTGAGAACAAAGGGAAGGGATATATGGGCACCCTGCCCAAATGTGATGTATGTCAGTTTCATCATGCCGGCCAGTGTAGGTTTAGGAAATGTGAATCTTGTGGAAAGAACGGTCATTCTAAGGAAACGTGTTGGGTTGGTAATGGCCGTGGGAATGGTGGTCAGAGAGGAAATGGAAATGGCAACGGCAATGGTGACCGTGGTGGAAACGGTTATGGGAATAGAAACCAAGGTGGAAACAATAACCAGGGAGGTAATGGAAATCGTGGTGGTTCTGGAAACCAAGCTGGTAACGGAAACCGTGGAGCAAACAACAACCAGGGCAGAAATGGAAATGGAAATGGTCGCGGCCAAGGTTGCTTTAGCCGTGGTGATGTTGGGCATTTCAAGCGGGATTGCCCGAAGAACAACCAAGCGCAGGGAAGAGTCTTCAACATTAGAGCTAGGGAAGCTCGTCAAGATCCGAACGTAGTCACGGGTACGTTCCCTATCAACCAACATTTTGCATCTATGCTATTTAATACTGGTGCCGACTATAGCTTCGTATCTCTAGAGTTTAAGAATATGCTTGGGTTAGTTGCAAGTAAGTTAGATATCCCGTACTCGATAGAAATAGCTAATGGGAAGCTAGTAGAAGCAAACCAAGCAATTAGAGGCTATGTGATAGAGCTTGGAGAGCGTGAGTTTACGCTTGATCTGCTACCAGTAACCGAGCTGAGATCGTATGTCATGAGAAGATTATTCGCATCCCGATGGCGAATGGAGAGACGATTGTAGTGAATGGAGAAAAGCATGATACGCCCCTACGGATTATCAGTTGCTTGAAGGCAGATAAGTTTTTGCATAAAGGATATGTTGCCTTCTTGGCTCACCTTATCGATAAAGAAGCCGAAGAACCGAAGCTCGAAGATATCCCAGTGGTAAGGGAATATCCTGAAGTCTTCCCCGAAGACTTGCCAGGATTACCACCCCAACGACAAGTCTAATTCCATATTGACTTGGTTCCAGGCGCCGCGCCTATAGCCAAGGCACCTTATCAACTTGCGCCTTCAGAAATGCAAGAGTTATCGACGCAGCTTCAGGAGTTGCTAGACAAGGGATTCATTAGACCAAGCTTCTCACCTTGGGGTGCTCCAGTTCTATTTATCAAGAAGAAGGACGGTAGATTTCGTATGTGCATCGACTACCGGGAGCTAAACAAGCTAACCATCAAGAATCGGTATCCTTTGCCGAGGATTGATGATTTATTCGATCAACTTCAGGGTTCGAGTTACTACTCCAAGATCGATCTTCGATCAGGTTATCACTAGCTGCGGATTCAAGAAGAGAGTATACCGAAGACTGCCTTTAGAACTCGTTATGGACATTACGAGTTTCTAGTGATGCCATTTGGTTTGACAAATGCACCGGCAGTATTTATGGATTTGATGAACCGAGTTTGCAAGCCATATCTCGATAAATTCGTGATTGTGTTTATCGACAATATTTTGATTTATACATGGACGAAGGAAGATCATGAGCAACACCTTAGAGCTATTTTAGAGATGCTAAAGAAGGAGAAACTCAATGCTATGTTCTCAAAGTGCGAGTTTTGGTTGCATGAGGTACAGTTCCTTGGTCACGTGGTGAATGAAGATGGAATTCATGTGGATCCCACCAAGATCGAAGCGATTAAGAATTGGGAAACTCCAAAGACGCCAACTGAGATCTGATAGTTTTTGGGTTTAGCAGGGTATTACCGAAGATTCATTGAGGATTTTTCAAAAATCGCTCAACCGTTAACCTCCCTTACTCAAAAGGATAAGAAGTATGAATGGGGAGATAAACAAGAAGAAGCCTTCCAACTGCTAAAGAATAAGCTTTGCGATGCACCTATTTTAACCCTACCCGAAGGCACCGATGACTTCGTGGTATACTGTGACACCTCGCGTTAGGGATTGGGCTGTGTGCTAATGCAGCGGCAAAAGGTTATCACTTATGCTTCGCGCCAATTAAAAGTTCATGAGAAGAACTACACCACGCATGATTTGGAGTTAGGCACAGTGGTGTTTGCTTTGAAGATTTGGCGACATTATCTGTATGGTACTCGGTGTACAATATTTACATATCACAAGAGCCTTGAACACATATTTGATCAGAAGGAGCTTAACATGAAACAGCGACGTTGGGTAGAGCTGTTAAATGATTATGATTGCAAAATCAAATATCATCCAGGAAAGGCGAATGTGGTGGCAGACGCCTTAAGTCAGAAAGAGAGGATTAAGCCCATAAGGGTTCGGGCTTTGGAGATGATTATTCAGACAGACCTCTCGTTGTGCATTCATGTTGCGCAGAGAGAAGCTCTTAAGAAAGAAAACATTAAGGTTGAATATCTCCGTGGGATGGAGAACAAGTTGTGTACCCAATGAGGAAGGAACTTTGTATTTTATGGGACGAATTTGGGTTCCGCTTTTTGGTGGTCTTAGTGGTGTTATTTTTCATGAAGCTTATAAATCGAGGTACTCGATCCACCCAGGATCGGACAAGATGTACCAAGATTTGAAGGATTACTATTGGTGGCCAAGACTTAAGGGCGATGTGGCTACTTATGTTGGAAAGTGTTTGACTTGTGCCAAGGTGAAGGCCGAGTATCAGAAGCCTTTAGGTCTTCTACAGCAACCCGACATACCCATGTGGAAAGGGGAGTAGATCTCAATGGATTTCATAACGAAGTTGCCCAGAACACCCAGAGTTCATGACACGATTTGGGTAATCGTGGACCGTTTGACAAAGTCTGCGCACTTTTTTCCAATCAGAGAAAAGGATAACACAGGTAAGCTAGTTGAGTTGTACCTGAGGGAGATAGTCGCACCTCATGGAGTGCCTGTCTCGATTATATCTGATAGAGATGGAAGATTTGTGTCAAGGATTTGGCAATCCTTTCAAGAAGCGTTTGGTTCTCAGTTGAATCTGAGTACTGCCTTTCATCCACAGACGGACGGTCAAAGCGAAAGAACGATTCAGATGCTAGAAGATATGCTACGTGCTTGCGTAACGGACTTGGGTGGCAGTTGGGACACTCACCTACAAGCATTCAAGCTGCACCGTTCGAGACTCTTTACGGACGTAAATGTCGATCATCGTTATGCTGGGCAGACGCAGGTGATAGATAGCTGGTTGGTCCCGAACTGGTCCAAGAGACGACTGATAAGATTATGCAGATCCGAGAGCGCATCAAGGCGGCTCGTGATCGACAAAAGAGCTATGCGGACCAAAGACAAAAACCTTTGGAATTCGAAGTGGGTGATATGGTTTTGTTAAAAATTTCACCTTGGAAAGGTGTGGCACGCTTTGGGAAGCGTGGTAAGTTAAACCCACGATTTATCGGACTGTTCAGAATTCTGGAAAGGGTTGGTTCTATAGAGTACAAGTTGGAGCTACCAGCAGAACTTAATAGTGTTCATGATACATTTCATGTATCTAATCTGAAGAAGAGTCCAACACAAGAAACATTGGTCATCCCTGCTGATGAAGTTCACATTGATGACACACTCCACTTTACCGAAGAACCTGTTGAGGTTACTAATTGGAAGGTTAACAAGACTCGGAGGAGTAGTGTTAAACTCGTCAAGGTTCGATGGAATGCGCGTAACGGCCCAGAGTTTACTTGGGAACGTGAAGACAACATGAAAGCTAAATACCCGCATTTGTTCCCCAACTCCCCTGCTGCTAGTAGTATGGCTTAAAATTTCGGGACGAAATTTTCTTAACAGGGGGAGAATGTGACAATTGTCAAAATTTCAGGTATCCATGCAACTATTAAACCATGATTAGTGCTTAATGACTGTGCTGAGTTACAACTAATGACTTAAATTGCTTGTTGATTATTGTTTTATACATACATGTGCATCACATATTGCTTAATGTCATATCATTATTGCATGAGAACTTTATTGACTCAAATGATGCACGAAACACAGTTAGCACAGTTAATAGACAAACCAGGAAAATGATGATGGAGTTCAGTACATAGACAGACAATGTGTTGAGACACAGAATGAGCCAGAAACCAAGTATTACACTAGTATAGTGTGTTGGGAAGTAAGGATCATAAAACTGCCTTCCTAGAGATAGTTTAAGTGCTAGAAAGTGCCTAAAACTCACATAAACTGCATAATTCTGTAGAAAATCAACAAATTCAGCATTTAAACACACTTATTTCATGCAGAAATATGGTTAAATGGTCCTGAATGCTTTCCTAAGTGTCGGGAATCGAAACTATCACAAAAGGTAACATAAAGCACATTAAACTACATAGTTTAGCACCTTAATGAACCGGTAACCAACCGAACAACCGGACACTACCCAAAACACCAAATTTTCACTAGAAGCACTGTTTTAACATTACCAAGCTAGTTATGGTCCCCGAACATCATAACACCCTATGTAAATATCTAACAACAAGATCCCAAACTATACACTTGATTTCTAACTAAATAACTAACTTATGGTTTAAACCTACACCTATACACCCCCCCCCCACCTAGTGGACGGCCCATATATGTGGCCCCACTTGTGATTTGTTCAAATTTAATATTAGATCTTGTTGGAGCTTTATGAACATAAAAAACAATGGAGAAACTTATGAAATGGATTTATAAGTTAACCATAAGCTTCATTTCTCATTCATCACCAACACATCACTCTTCTATCTTGCTTGTTCACGACCGAAGATAACAACAACAACATCACCATTATTCATTCATCTTCATCCAATTCCAAGAATACTCAAGGGTGTTAGAAGGTGCACAAGGAAGCTAGGAGCTTTTGGAAGTTGAAGAACCTTCACCATTTGCTTTTATCCACCTCTTTTCTTCTCTTGATCATCTCTACCCTTGAGCTAGTGGTAAGAACACTAATCTCTTCATTTTACATCTTATTTAAGTGGTTAAAACATGATACATGATGTTAATCTTGAAGAACACTAAGAATCAAGAGAATGAAACATGAACATAAGCTTAAATCTTAAAGAAATCATGTTGTTTATGTGTTGTTATACTTGTTGATTGTTGTTTACTTATGTAAATGATGTAGATCATCATATGATCTTGCTAGATCATGATTAAAAATATAATCTAGCAGGATGAGAGGATGAAAGTGTTAAAGATTAATAGAGCATCCTCTTGAAAGACATGAACTTGAAAGAATACATTGTTTTCTTGTAAAATGATGATTAAAATGAGGTGTAAGTCTTTTAGATCTAAAATTTTGAAGAGGATTTTTCAAGAAACCAAGTTAAAAATACAAGTTTTACTTAATCTTGGTTCTTAAATAAATAACCCTCATTTTTGGTGGTTAGTAAAGTGTAGAAGCACATATGTGACAAAAAAATCCATGAAGAAACATTTTTAGAAAATGTGATTATAAGTTGTTAAGAACTAACTTCTCTAAAATGATGTTTTTAAATAATCAACCACACTTTAAAGGGTAACAAGACTAACTAAATACACTAGTAAGTTGCTACACATTTTTATAAATTTTCAGGTTCATGAAGTGGTAAATTATGCTTGTTTTTTGCAAAATTGGTAAGTGTAGATTGTTTATTGTTGATTATTGGTTGATTGTGTTGATTTACAAAGAAAATGATATGCCTTCAAGGTATAGAAACCTCCATTTTTAGGGGAAACTATGGCAAAAAAAATTTAAAATCTAACACTTAGAAAAATATTTTTGAACAAATATTTACAAGTATATTTCAAACCATGGATTCTCACATAAAGTTTGCCATAAATTTTGTTACAAAATTGATAAATATTGGAGGTTGGCTTTTTATAAATAAAAGTGACTAAATATGTATTTATGAAAATATATATTTAGATGTCACCATGTGTGTGATTATTTGTATATTATGTGTATTAGTTATATTATTTTAGGACTTGAAATAATATAACTCATCAAAATACCAAAAATTACAATCCAAAATATTACCAAAATTCCAAGGAATAAATATACAAAGAATACCCAATTTATTGGAGAAACCGAACTAAGGAATATAACTCACAAAATATTCCGAAAAATTTATTCACAAGTATATTTTTGGTAAATAATATTTTGGACACCAAGAGACCAAAAATGTGATTTTTACAATTATTACATAGTATATCATATTTTTGACAAGAAGAAAATATATTATTTTTGGCAAGTAAAAATATATATTTTCTTGGAATTAATTATTTTTAAAGAAATATATATTTTCTCAAACAAACATGAAATACATTATTTTTGGAAGAAAATGTATTTTCTCAAATAAACATGAAATATATTATTTTTAGATGAAAATTGAGTTCATATATATTTTCCAAGTTAAACTTAAAAATATATTATCTTTGAAATTTATTCACAAGTATATTTTTGGTAATTAATATTTTGGACACCAACAGAACAAAAATGTGATTTTTACAATTATTACCAAGTATATCATATTTTTGAAAAGAAGAAAATATATTATTTTTGGCAAGTAAAAATATATATTTTCTTGGAATTAATTATTTTTGAAATAAATATATATTTTCTTAAACAAACATGAAATGCATTATTTTTGGGAGAAAATGTATTTTCTCAAATAAACATGAAATATATTATTTTTGGATGAAAAATGAGTTCATATATATTTTCCAACTTAAACTTGAAAATATATTATCTTTGAAACCTATATGAAATTTATAAATATTTTTGCCAAGGGAAAAATTATAAGTAATTTTTCTATGTAATATTTCTTAAAATATATATTTTAGAAATATATATTAATGTATTTTTTATACTAGAGATATTATTCTAGAAAAATTAAGTATAAGAATACTTAACAACTACCAGAAAATACGTATTTTTGTACGTAAAAATACACTCCGGAATACGACACCAATACATGGAAAAAATATACAAGTATAAGAATACAAATACACCCATCCTTGGGAAGGATATACATGTATAAATACTTAGAAAGTAACAAGTTAAAATATATTATTTTAACTATTATTCCAAAAATTTAACAATTATAATTTAAGTTAAAATATTTATTATTTTAACAAATAAATTATATAACTTGGAATAATATTGAAGAAACAAAGAAACGTAACTCGAAGACACTAAGTGATACTAAGTCAAGGTACGACCCGCTCGTCTAATAGATCATAGTAGGTTGTAGGTAGTCGTGTACATCCGAAGGAGCTTTGAGTTACTGTGATTACGAAGAACGCAAGACTATGAGTTCATGTCCCCTTTTCTCTTAACTGTTTTCAGTTTTATAACTTCGGGGGTGAAGTACATGTTACAAACTGTTTACAAACGTTTATATGTGGTATGGTTAGCTAAGGAAAGGTACTGCTAGATCATGTGAGTGGAGAGTACAGCGCTTAAGACCATTAATCCTCGTTGTAGGACTGAGGGACATGAGTGATAGATCTATTTGGATATAGCGAGCCCCGCCCATGGGACCAGAGTTTGGCCCATGAGGTGACTATGTCTTACAGTCGTAAGCCCGGTGCAAAATTTGCTAGGTTTGAGCCTTCCTGCATCACGTCACACATATTAATGGCCTTGCAAACCATTAATGATCTGTTTCCTTGCTGCTTTCATACCGGGGTTGATGTGTGCAAAATGCAACATATAAATTACATCAATTGAGGCATAAAACTAACCCTTTTTAGTACTAATGTTGGAAAAAGTGTGCTTTTGTCTTCCTTTTGTATTTTCAGGGTTAAAAGAGCTTAAATGAACAGAAGAAGCAAAAATGCAGCCAAATCCAGCAATAATACAAGAAAAGGAATAAACGTGGCATGCCCAACCCCTCGACAGCATCTCCCAAGCAAAAACAAGAGAACAGAAGACTGAACACGCCCCGTGCTCACTGAGCACGGGGGCGTGCCCAAGTGTCTGCAGAAAAGACAGTTGTAGAAGCTTCTATCACCCACCACGGAGGCATGTCCAGTGGACACGGGGCCGTGGTCAACTCTAAGATTCGCAGAATCTAGGAAAATCTTGATAGTACAGATACGCTTCTACACACGGGGTCGTCCCCAGCGGACACGGGGGCGTGGTCAACAAATGCAGACAAACTGCATTTAATGAAGAAAGAGAAGATGGGTGGACACGGGGCCGTGTCCGGGCTTCTGTACAGGCTATAAATAGGGGTGCTTGGCTCAATTGCAAACCATCCCTTGGCAAACCACCTCTCTCACACTTCACCCACCCACCACCACCACCATCACAACCCACATCCACCACCATCATCCATCCTAGAGTATGTGAGTAGTCTCGGGATCCAAGATTGATCGTAAGAGTTCTTGACAATCAAAGGCCATGTTTGCCTAAGTCTCTTACATCACTTGGTGAAGACAAGTGTTTAGTGTAATACTTTTTATTTTTAATCTTTTCGCACTTTTTATTTAGTTCTGTATTAATGACTTTAATAACTAGTTTCTTATGTTGAAGGAGATTCTTCCTTATCGTTTGTCCGTGGTGTCTTGGCATTATTTTACTGTCTATTTAAAATAAAAGATTTTCACCATTCATATATCCACAGTCTATACGAAGGTATGTTGGCTACCTGGTCGGGGGTTAAGGGAACGGTTTGGTAAGAGTCTTGCCTTGTTCAGTGTATAGATCCTGCAAGGACCTGGGTCAACTTTAGTAGGACCTCCTTCAATACCCACTGGTATTGGATGGCGGGGGTCCGAACTCCTTGATCCCCTCATATGTAAACTACTATTAATACTTTAACCCGGCTACTTAGGACTGTATCCTTGTTGACTCAGACTACTTAGCCGAGGGTAACTTCACCTTCAGAAGAGGGGCCTACCATAATATGCATTAATAACTTAATTAATTATCTTTCAATAATCCAACCATTTAGGATTGTATCCTTGCTGCCTCAAACTACTGGGTTGATGGTAACGTCACCTTCAGAAAAGGGGCCTACTACAATAACTAAGATAATCTCTTAAAAAGTGCAAACATGCGGAAATAATCAAAAAGGTTACACTAAATACGAGTCGGATCCAAGTGATTTATCTTGTCTATCTGTTTTATTTTATTTTTATTTTTCAGCATTTTAGTTAGTTTTATTTTTCTTATTTAAAAACCTTTTTCTAAACTTTTGATTTGATTAGACGTTGAGGATAAACCGATACTAAAAGCTCTTGTGTCCTTGGACGTCCTCGGTATCTTACCAACACTATACTACGCTCATGATGGGTGCACTTGCCTATATGTGTGTTTAGTGTTAGTAAATATCGTGTTTTATATATTTAAAACTTGGCTAAAAAGTGTTAAATGGCTTAAAATATACAAAAAAATCCATAACACCGCACGCACATCAAGTTTTTGGATTTTTTTTTTATTATTTTTCTATTTTTTTTAGGATTTTTCTTAATTTTTCAGCTTCTGCAGAACTCAGCACCGGCCATGCCCGCTGAACACGCCCCCGTGGCCAATCTTTAGTACTGGCAATCCTGTTTTAAGTCAGACAGTAAGCTGAACACGGGGCCGTGCCCAACTCAACACGCCCCGTGCCCAAGTGTTAGTTACCGAAAACAGAACCATAAGATCCCGACGGTTTTTAATTTCTAACACAAACATGAGTGATACTGATATTTTTTACTTTCGGCACTCCTATGGTGTGTGATGTCAAATATGTGGTGACCCTCATAAAGATTTAGAATGTTATTTTCTAAATTATAAGTCCCATTATATAGACCCATTGTTTTCCTGTAGCCTTAAGAGGGGCGAAAGTAAAAATAATCCCTTTCTCTCCCTCGAATGCTCTCAATCAACCCTTCTAAGAGAAATGCTTCTCGATGAATTATTTCAAATGGAAGATCTAATTCTTACTTGGGTGAAAGAACTTGTGATGGATATCATTAATTCACCTCAAGACGAAGCCCAAGAAGAATTATTGAGATCGCATTTGAATAAAAACAACTTCGTTGTTCCCAAAATCACCTCTAACTCTAGCGAAGACTTGAGCGATAGTCGTCCCTGTGTCGATTGTGCCGTGAAGGACTCCCCATCGACTTCGTTCGGTGCATACATAGACCTGAGCGATTCGGCATACACCTTCTTTAACGAGAGCCCGGGAAAGGGTTGGACTTGTCCACCTACACATAACATAGGAATCACCCACACCGACAACCTCTTGCGTTCTCGTCTTAATCAAGATCAACTAAGGTATCTCAGGCACTTTGGGGTTGTTCCATCTAGTAAGGAACCGCCCGATCTGGATAAGTTCCTTAAAAATAGACGAAACTTCATAATCAGCCTCTAGACACGGGGCCGTGTCCAGGTCAGCACGCCCCCGTGTCCACCGAAAGATTCCTTTCTGACTTTTTGTCAGAATACAGACAAAATGTGTCAGGATCTTGTCTGCACACGGGGCCGTGTCCAGCCAACACGGGGCCGTGTGCAGCGTGCTGTCGTTTTCTATAAATGCAGCCAAGAATCCTGCACATTTGGACCATTCCAGGGACAGAGATTTGGTGGGATCTTCACACATACCATCCTAGTTTGTTGTCATAGAATGTCAAGCCAAAACAGTGAAACTTCGTCGGCACATTCCAGAAACAGTCGAAGAGAACGGAGATCCTCAATCGAGGCAACTCTCGTACACTACGTGATGGCATTACGTGAAGCTCTTGATAAGATGACGTCAGTAGAGGAGGTCATGATGGACCGTATAAATTATCTTACGGTGGGGTTGGAAAACAATTTTCAAGAAATCGACCTCATGCACCAGAGGTTGAACATTCTCGTGACGCCTCGCATGGAACCAATCCTCCATCAAGAGGATTGGAACCTAGCACTTGGAGTCTGTAGAATCGTTTTACCGACCAAAACGAGTCGTTCAGAAGCGTTCTTATCAATACGAAAGGGTGGAAACAATCGTATCGACTTCGAATCGGCTTGATTTACACACAGAATCACTTTTAATGTCTTGTATATTGATTTGACAAAGATTACAATCAGTAGACACGTCGGCAGCAGTTCGGTACCGGAAATCAGAATCGTTACAAATGACTCAGCACATCACCTATTTATAGAAGTGGTGATTTCGCACGGAATAGGCAATTGCTATTTCGTACGAAACAGCTATGTTCATTTCGTACGAAAGCTATTTCGTGCGAAATGACTTCACACCAACCTTTCTTGTTTTGCGTGCCCTGATCTATCTAAACGAATACAAGACTCGATACAAGACGAAGTCGACAGACATATGCACCTACAGACTCCCCATTGGATGTTGACGAAGTCTTCAGTATCGAGTCTTCACAGTCTTCAGCCTTTATCATTCTTTGGAGTCTTTATCATTCAAACTCCCCTTTGAATGTTGATCTTACAATCTTCAGTATCCTCTTTTCTTCACATGATTCAGAATCGCAATCTAGCTCTTGAGCTTTCTAATTCTCTTGATCAGATCTCTTGATTCCTTTATTCCTTTAATGTTAGCAACTTGCGATAATCCTCTAAATCAAACTTGGCTCTACTAACCTCAGACTCCCCTTTGTTAGCAGACTTCCCTTTTCAATCAACTAGAATCGCAGTCTTGAATTTTCCTGCACATGCTCTACCCAAAAATAAATTTCTCAAATTTAAAGTTTAACAATTTTAGAAATCATCACTAGATAGAAAAACTCATCAAAAAAATGATTTAACAATTTTTAATCTCTGATGACCACTTGTAAGTATATCATATTTTCTTAAGCAATTTCTCCCAAACCATTTGTTCATCATGCTTAGCATTTGGAATTTTGAAAATCATCTCTTCAACATCAGTTGTCGAAAATCTTTTTGTATTTTTCAAAATTTATGCTAAAACACACTGAAAATCTTTTTGGATTTTGAAATAGAAATACATAAAGCAATAAAGAAATATTTACAGACAATATTTTTGTGAGTTTGTGTAAGAGGATCATATCAGTTTTTGAGACACATCACCAATACCGTTAAGCTTTAAACATTTTAATTTCTAAACGATTCACTTAGATTATCAGTATACTGATCCACTTAAATTTTCACACAAAGTTCAACTGTTTCGAGATACGAGATTAATGTTTTAGAGACTTAAACTTATTCACGTGTCCCACCTCAGAATACACTTCCGTATCCAGATCCCAATATTCAGTCTTACAGGTGAGTATACCTAGATGATATCTGTAAAGGGTTAAAATGCGAGGGCCATGAGAGCTCAGGCTATTGCTTCCGCAAAATCAGAGAGATGTTGGCTTCAAATTTTGGTGTGTTCCCTTTAGAGAATCTTTCTTCAACAGCACATGATTAGCATTTTGCAATGTTTCATCAATTTTTATGCCATTGCTTTCGCAAAATCAGAAGTCCCCGGATAATACCCCAGATATCACTAAGCATAAAGACCTAGTATCTCAGAAAGAGGGGTCTTTCAAACAAGATTTCGGGGGTTACCCATATATCCGAGAGATGTTCCCCACGAGATAAGTAAGTTTGAAATTTAGGTTTATATCTCGACACAATCTACTAAATGTACAAAAACCTACTGGCACATCATCAGTGAGACCGTTTATCACTTTTAACTTTCCAATTCTTTAGCGTGCTGTGATAGTCCACTGATGTACTATCATTTCCTCTTTTTTCATAACAAAACTCGTTTTTGATTTTATCATGTTTTTGGATTTTTCAAATTTTCAAATGATTTTGGATTTTCTGAAATTTCCTACTCCCCCTAAAATTCAAAACCATTTTAAAGAAATTTGAAAACAAACTATACAAGTAAAATAACAACTGATATCGAATCGCTTCAAATCGCCATTCACTTGGCAAAAATAATCAGAACTCCCCATTTCAACAAACTATTTTCCCATTATGATTTCAAAAACACTTAAGTTTGTTTTAATCAAAATGGTTTTTTCGGAAAATTAGTTTTGTTGATTTTACCACTTGAAGATCGGGGATTCATTCATCACTTTGTTTTTCTCAACCATTTGAAAATTTTTAACATTTTCAGATTTTAACAACAATACCACATGTAAGAAATCAAGTACAACTTAATGTCCCCTGATTAATCACTTGAAGATCCTTTACAAACACAATTATCAAGAATGATGCCGATTCCTACTCCCCAATTACCAACCTGGGAGTTCTGGCAAGTCAGGTTTTTAAGTAGATAATGTTGTCACCCAAGCCTGACCAGCCTTGGGTGATTGTGATTCATCTCTATCCCACCATCGTTTAGATTTGTAAAAATCTTTAACACCCTTTACCTTACCGTCAACCATCTTTCCAAAGATATGTTTAACTTTCCCATTGAAAGCCTTTTCAGCATCAAATTCTTCTTTACCAGCAAAGAATTGATCTGAAATTTCAATCTTACCAACTTTCAACTTCAAATTTCCTTTGACAGTGGCAGAAAGTTTTCATCATTCAACTCAGGAACGGAATTTTCAACATGTTTCTCAATAGATGACTCCTCTGATTTTATAGGATCAGATTCATTGTCAAAACTATTCTCTGATTTAACAACCCATTTTTTGTTTGTTCAAATCGACTTTCCTTTTGTAAAAACGTTTTCAAACATCACCAGTTTCGAAAGTCGAATTTTCAAACACTTTAGATTTCTCAGTTGGTTGTTTCTTTTCATCAACACGTTTTTCTTTCAATTTTGAGTTAAAAGAAACTCACTGTTTTGTGTTGTTTAACTGTTGGCAATTCCAAGCAATGTGTCCAACTTTTTGACATTTATAACAGGTTCTTCTGTCAACTCATGGTACAGATTTCTTCAACACATTCATTTTTCTTTCAGCAAGAAACTCTTGATTTGACTGTTTCCAGAATGGTTTCTTCTACTCTTCTTCACAACTTGTTCCTGCAACAAATTTAGTTTTTGATTTAAAAGTTTTCTCTTTTTTATAATTCTCAGGGAAAATGAAACCTAAACCTTTCTTTTTGAAATTACTGTTATGGTTTGGTTTCTTTTGAAAACCATAACCACAATCGTAACCCATTTTCTTGTTCACTCTCTGTTGAACTCTTGAAGTGTATTTTTTAGGTTTTCCAGAAAGATTTATATCTTTTATTTCAGAAATATTAATTTCAGTCAACTTGAAAACCTGTTTGATCATTTCAGTTTTGACACTTCTTATTGGAAATTCTTCATCGGAAAATAATTTGTCAGAATCTTTCAAAGTATATGCCACTCTGATTGTTTCGTCATTCAAATTATTTTTTGATAGCAGAATTTCTTTATTGTAAACCCGTTTAACCGGAGAACTCGGACTCTTGTCTGACGAACTCGAACTTTCAGATTTAGACTCTTACTTTGACTCTTCATCCATATCCAACACCTGATCGACCACTTTCTTTAATAACTCAGAATCATGATCAGTGTCAGACGCTGTGAATGTAACATCAATGTTGTTTGGTAACTCATCAATGGTTTCAGACTTTAATTTTATGTTGAGAGCTTTATTTAAACGTTCCTCATTTGGCTTTCTTGGAGAATAACTTTCATAGATCGAGGGTGGACACTTTTTATACTTGACACTTTGTTTCTTAGCAGTATCCGTTTCTTCTGTCTTTTTATCTTGAAAGGCTTCAAGACCTGCAACAGTAGGATAAACTCGATCAATCAGATAATCACAAGTTGTATAACTCAATGGCAAATGTTTGATTCTTTCACTTTCTATCTTTTCAAATTCCAAATCCTGCTTCAGCTTTGCACAATCTTCAATATACTCGTTGATGAATTTCTGCTTTGTCATTAACATTGAGCTCATCATCGTCTGAGCAGCTCCCATTTCTAGATTTGTCTTATTCAGACTATCAACTGTCTTGTTCAACACATCATACGACTCTTTCACATACTTCACATCAGACAACAATTTTTCTTTCAGCTCTTCAAGTTCACGAATCTTCTTGTCTTTCTCATCACAATCCTTACAAGATTCCAAACATTTCAGACAAGGTTTCGTGATTTCAACAATCTTTTCTACCTCGACAACTTTCTCAACTTCGACGAATTTTTCAACTTCAACTACCTTTTCAACTTCGACGATTTTCTCTACCATCTTCTCAATCATTGGTTCTTCATCAAATTCTACTTTTATTTCACATTCTTCTTTTTCAACCTTCTCTGTTGAATTTTCTTCAACTTCTGCTTTCTCAGCTTCCAATTTTGCCTTTTCTTCAGCAATTCTTTTTGTTTCCAACTCTCTCTTCAATCTGGCAGCCTTCTTCTCATTCAGTATCTCAACATTATCTGCAAAGAAAAAATTAAAACTATCAAGATCCAAACCTTTTCTAGCTTTATTAATATATTCTTCTTCATCATCGGTATATGCATCACTTCCTAATTCTGGAAAAATCGGTATTCTTTTCGGACTAGATTTGACTTCTTCTTCTTCCAGAATTCTAGCCACAAGCCCTGAATCAGCTGGAATATATTTGTCCCAGCTAAATCCCTCTGCAACTTTTTCATCATCTTGATTAACAAGATACTCTTTCTTCTTCTCAACTTCAATGGCACGGGATGATGATGGTTGTTGAGCAAGCTGGTGAAAAATTGACTTTTGATAATAATCATTCTTTCCATCTTGTCTTCCTGTTGCTTCTTTATTTTTACATTCTCGTTTAAAATGTCCATTTTCTTTGCAACAAAAACATGTAACCTTTGATTTATCAAACCCTATTGGACATGCACCCATTTCTCGAAACTCATCTCTACCAGTAATTTGTTGGAATTTTTCTGCTCTTCTAACAGCACTAGCTAAACACCACTTGACATCCATCAACTCAAGTTCCTCAGCATCAATTTGGTCATAATCCTCTTTGGTGAGCATCGGATTTCCAATTTTGCCAGCAACTAAACTTTCATACGATTCTAACTTTGCAACAAGTGATGCCAGGTGTTGCTTAGCTATTTCTGGAGAAAGATTTTGACCATTTTGAATGTTCAATGTAACATTGCATTGCAGATTCGTTGAATTCTGTCGTTGAGGACTTGGTGTTGTATAATTTGGATCAAAGCTTGAATACGAAGATGAATATCCACCACTCTGAGTTACAATACTACCCTTTGTTTCAGAAGAACTATCAGCACTGAAAGCAGTCTTAATCTTTGGACTCGGAGTAGTTTCAAATTTATTTCCTCTATAGTATAAACTGACATCTTGTTGCGCATTTGGATTACTCATGATGGCCGTTTTCTGAATGTCCAATTCATGTTCTTCAATCATCTGAATGAACTTTGCCAAATTCATACTTTCAAATTTTCTCATATGTTTTAAGATCAGCAAATATGTTCCCCATTTGTTCTGTGGTAATGCATCGGCTAGTTTATCAACCCATTCATCGTCGTCTTTCTTTATTTCCAATCTTCCCATTTCCAGAACCAGATGACAATATCTATCAATTGCCATTTTTGTTGTTTCACCTTCAAAAGCTACAAACATGTCAAATGATTTCTTTAGTAAAGCTTGTTTGTTCTTTATCATATCAGCACTTCCCTTAAACTTGTTAATCAATGCCAACCAAATTGATCTAGCAGTATTTTGATGTTGAAGCAAAACAAAGATGTCTTCTTTTACTGCTTGTTGAAGTATACTAATCATCATTTTTTCACTGGTATATTTCAATTTTTCAATCTCTGAATAATCACTGAAAGTTTTTTCAATCCCACGTTCATTTTTCGGTTTCACATAATCCACATCTAACGAACACCATGCGTCAAACTTATAAGCTTGCACCCAGTTTTCAAACCGATTTTGCCATCCTTTAAAATCCTCAATATACATAAGCTTTGGCGGTTTTCGGTAAGTTCCTGTCTCATTCTCACTATAAATGATTTCGACAGCTGTAACTGGAGCAACTGGTGTAGCAAATGCATTGTAAAACTCTTCTTCCATGCTTCGGTAAAATTTTTCACAAATCACAATTTTCAAACGAAATGCCTTTTGATGCAAAATGAGTTTGGCACGAAATGAACTTTTTCACACGAACACAACTCCTCAAACGAAATGACTTCTGGTGCGGAATAACCCTTTGGTGCGAAATGACCACTTTCAAGCGAAATGATCCGTTCAAACGAAATGACGTTTGATTTCATGCGAAATAAGATGATTTCGTACGAAATGAGTGATTTCATGCGAAATAACAAGAACTCAGCCTATTCCGTGCGAAATGAAGATTCCAATGTGTATTTCGTGCGAAATGATGGAAATTTCAAACGAAATGAGCACTTTCGTACGAAATGCTGCTGATGTCACACATTCGATCAGTTTTCAAGAGAAATAGACTAAATGAACAAGTTTTAAATCGATTTTAAGTCTGATTCTCTCAAGGCTTTGCTAAAACTATATTTCACACTTAATATGTGAAATTACATCCATTTTAACCGTGAAATTCTGTTTAATTTTGAAAAGAAGGTGTAGAAGTCAGAAATTTTGGTGAAACCAAGCTAATTTAGCAAGAACCCTTCCTCCTAAGCTCTGATACCACTTGTAGGATCGTTTTACCGACCAAAACGAGTCGTTCAGAAGCGCTCTTATCAATAAGAAAGGCCGGAACAATCGTATCGACTTGGAATCGGCTTGAGTTACACACATAATCACTTTTAATGTCTTGTATATTGATTTGACAAAGATTACAATCAGTAGACACGTCGGTAGTAGTTCGGTAATGGAAATCAGAATCGTTACAAATGACTCAGCACATCACCTATTTATAGAAGTGGTGATTTCGCACGGAATAGGCAATTGTTATTTCGTACGAAACAGCTTTGTTCATTTTGTACGAAATAGCTTCTGCTATTTCGTGCGAAATGACTTCACACCAACCTTTCTTGTTTTGCGTACCCTGATCTATCTAAACGAATACAAGACTCGATACAAGGCGAAGTCGACAGACATATGCACCTACAGAGTCAACAATCCCACCGGATGGGATGACATTCCAGCGGAACCCCCTCTTGACAATCTGCAAGAAATCGCGGAGGAAGTTGCACCCCCTCAAACTGATGCAAATGAGCCCGCCTTTCTTCTCCCAAGGGAGATAGAGGAATGGCTCGCCGACGTATGAGGAACCCATTTCCGGAGGATGAAGTTCTTCGAGCCGCATCCAACCGAGAGAATTATCTTTTCAGAAATTTTGCTAATAGAATAATCTTTAGGCTAGAACTTATTGGTTTAGACTCCTTGTGTTTCTTTTAACCTATTTATCTAGAATTTTAATTTATTAGGAATATTATGTAACTTTCTCTATTTGAATGAATGATGATTTTAATTAATTTGGTGTTTGGATGATGATGTAATGGATAAAACACACTCGGGATGGTGAAGGATACCAAGGGGAAACTTGCACCAGCACCCCATGCACAAAAACAGCGCCACCCGCAGATTTTCTTCGTTACAGCAAGTTCAGCACGCGGCCATTCTCATCCAACATGCCCCCTGCTCAACCATCTACAGAAAAATGACCAGTTTAGGTACCTGGACACGGGGCGTGCTCACTGAACACGCCCCCGTATCCAATCTTCTGTTACTCTATTTTATTTTCTGTTACTAGCAATCTGAACACGGGGCCGTGCCCGGACACCACGGGGCCGTGTCCAGACGCCCAGTAACATAAAATTTTGCTATTTCACATCTTTTTACACATTCAATCAACCTAAAAACTTATTTTTTGGACAAATTGAGGACAATGTGTAATTTAAGTGTGGGGGGATGCTAAAACTTTGAATTTTGCAAGTCCTAATTACAAGCCTTACACAAAACTCTATTGGAACCGCTAAACACCACAAATTTTTCAATTTTTTTTCAAAAAAAAATTTCATTTTTTACTTGTCTAGGTTTAATTTGAGAATTTGAAGTTCTAAAATGGTTATATTTTTACAAATTTACAACTGACAGCGTCGTGATAAAAAGAAACAACATAAGAAAATTATGAAATGACATGACAAATCTAGTTAAAATTTGATTATATATACTTGATCACATAAAAACCTGTTCCCACAAAAAGTGAGTTTTGAGCCTTTATCGAGCATACAAATACACATCTTTAAACTAAATGCACATTTTTCGTTTCTTGTGTGAATAGCCGCTTGGTTCTTACAACTCTAGAACTTGCCACGACGATACATTCCCGGTCCTTACCAATTAAACCCGAGTAAGTAAATGATGGAGGCATTAGGACTAACCCTTTTTATTTCTACACCATTATTTTTTTACCACCTACCCAAAATCCCCCTAGTTAACCCCTTTGAGCCTAAACCTTTTCATTTCTTAGCCCAAAACAAACACCCTTTTACCCACCAAAACCCTTTTTCATTTTAAACCCTTTATTTTAGTAACAATGCTCAGTTTTTCTTATGACTTCGTGAAAAAAAAAACTTGATGATGAAGCCAAAAGAAATAAACAAACAAGTTTATCAAAAAGAACTTTGTTTGAAGAATTGCTTGATCAAAATAAAAAGTTACAAAAATAAAAAGTCTTACGAAAACCGACGCTTTTTACGCCTTTCACCCTTTTCAACTAACCACTAACCCAACCACCTACCTTTAACCCAAGCCTAACCCTTCCCCCAAAAGTCCTCTTGATATTTACAAAGGTTTTTAGTTAAAAAGGAGGAGGATTGATTACTTGGCACGCTTATGATAGGAGTAAGTTCCATGCCGCTCTCGAGTGTTTCACAAAAATACATCTTCGGCCGAGTGTTGAGTGATCCCCCGTGAGGTATGTGAACTTGTATATAAATGAAATTTTAAAGAGGCATGTTATGCCCTAATAAATAATTTCTCTTATGAAAAGTTTTAAATAAATCATGACGAATAGGATTGTAAATAAATAAAAATAAAACCTAATAAAGAATCTCGGAAATCCCGACACTCTATGACAAGCCCAAAACCTTCTCTTCGACCCATTCCATTTGGGTGTGTAAGCCACAAAATAAAGAGTTTTGCTTGAGGACAAGCAAAGATTCAAGTGTGGGGGTATTTGATGTGTGCAAAATGCAACATATAAATTACATCAACTGAGGCATAAAACTAACCCTTTTTTAGTACTAATATTGGAAAAAGTGTGCTTTTGTCTTCCTTTTGTATTTCCAGGGTTAAAAGAGCTTAAATGAACAAAAGAAGCAAAAATGCAGCCAAATCCAGCAATAATACAAGAAAAGGAATAAACGTGGCATGCCCGACCCCTCGACAGCATCTCCCAAGCAAAAACAAGAGAACTGAAGACTGAACACGCCCCGTGCTCACTGAGCACGGGGGCGTGCCCAAGTGTCTGCAGAAAAGACAAAGTTGTAGAAGCTTCTATCACCCACCACGAGGGCGTCTCCAGCGGACACGGGGCCGTGGTCAACTCTAAGATTCGTAGAATCTAGGAAAATCTTGATAGTACAGATACGCTTCTGCACACGAGGTCGTGCCCAGCGGACACGGGGGCGTGGTCAACTAATGCAGACAAACTGCATTTAATGAACAAAGAGAAGATGGGTGGACAAGGGGCCGTGCCCAATGGACACGGGGTCGTTTCCGGGCTTCTGTACATGCTATAAATAGGGGTGCTTGGCTCACTTTCAAACCATCCCATGGCAAACCACCTCTCTCACACTTCACCCACCCACCACCACCATCACAACCCACATCTACCACCATCATCCATCATCCATCATAGAGTGTGTGAGTAGTCTCAGGATCCAAGATTGATCGTAAGAGTTCTTGACAATCAAAGGCCATGTTTGCCTAAGTCCCTTACATCACTTGGTGAAGACAAGTGTTTAGTGTAATACTTTTTATTTTTTATCTTTTCGCACTTTTTATTTGGTTCTGTGTTAATGACTTTAATAACTAGTTTCTTATGTTGAAGGTGAGTCTTCCTTATCGTTTGTCCGTGGTGTCTTGGCATTATTTTACTGTCTATATAAAAGGAAAGATTTTCACCATTCATATCTCCACGGTCTATATGGAGGTATGTTGGCTACCTGGTCGGGGGTTAAGGGAACGGTTTGGTAAGAGTCTTGCCTTGTTCATTGTATAGATACTGCAAGGACCTGGGTGAACTTTAGTAGGACCTCCTTCAATACCCACTGGTGTTGGATGGCGGGGGTCTGAACTCCTTGATCCCCTCATATGTAAACTACTATTAATACTATAACCCGGCTACTTAGGACTGTATCCTTGCTGACTCAGACTACTTAGCCGAGGGTAACGTCACCTTCAGAAGAGGGGCCTACCATAATATGCATTAATAACTTAATGAATTATCTTTCAATAATCCAACCCTTTAGGATTGTATCCTTGCTGACTCAAACTACTGGGTTGAGGGTAACGTCACCTTCAGAAGAGGGGCCTACTACAATAACTAAGATAATCTCTTAAAAAGTGCAAAAGTGCGAAAATAATCAAAGGTTACACTAAATACGAGTCGGATCCAAGTGATTCATCTTGTCTATCTGTTTTATTTTATTTTTATTTTTCAGCATTTTAGTTAGTTTTATTTTTCTTATTTAAAAACCTTTTTCTAAACTTTTGATTTGATTAGACGTTGAGGATAAACCGGTACTAAAAGCTCTTGTGTCCTTAGACGACCTCAGTATCTTACCAACACTATACTATGCTCACGATGGGTGCACTTGCCCATATGTGTGTTTAGTGTTAGTAAATATCATGTTTTATAAATTTAAAACTTGGCTAAAAAGTGTTAAAGGGCTTAAAATATACAAAAAAAAAAAAATTCTATAACACCACACGCACATCAAGTTTTTGGCGCCGCTGCTGGGGACACAAGGATTTTAAGAAAGTTAGGAATCAACGGCCTAATCAATTTTTTTTATTTTTCTATTTTTTAGGATTTTTCTTAATTTTTCAGCTTCTGCAGTACTCAGCAAGGGCCGTGCCCGCTGAACACGCCCCCGTTCCCAACTCAACACGCCCCGTGCCTAAGTTTTAGTTACTGAAAACATAACCGTAAGATCCCGACGGTTGGTAATTTCTGACACAAACATGAGTGATACTGATATTTTGTACTTTCGGCACTCCTATGGTACGTGGTGTCAAATATGTGGTGGCCCTCATAAAGATTTAGAATGTTATTTTCTAAATTATAAGCCCCATTATATAGACTCATTGTTTTCCTGTAGCCTTAAGAGGGGCGAAAGTAAAAATAATCCCTAACTCTCCCTCGAATGCTCTCAATCAACCCTTCTAGGAGAAATTTTTCTCGATGAATTATCTCAAATGGAAGATCTAATTCTTACTTGGGTGAAAGAACTTGAGATGGATATCATTAATTCACCTCAAGACGAAGCCCAAGAAGAATTATTGAGATCGCATTTGAATAAAAACAACTTTGTTGTTCCCGAAATCACCTCTAACTCTAGCGAAGACTTGAGCGATAGTCGTCCCTGTGTCGATTGTGCCGTGAAGGACTCCCCAATGACTTCGTTCGGTGCATACATACACCTGAGCGATTCGGCATACACCTTCTTTAACGAGAGCCCGGGAAAGGGTTGGACTTGTCCACCTACATATAACATAGGAATCACCCTCACCGACAACCTCTTGCGTTCTCGTCTTAATCTAGAGCAACTAAGGTATCTCAGGCACTTTGGGGTTGTTCTATCCAGTAAGGAACCGCCCGATCTGGATAAGTTCCTTAAAAATAGACGAAACTTCATAATCAGCCTCTAGACACGGGGCCGTGTCCAGGTCAGCACGCACCCATGTCCACTGAAAGATCCATTTCTGACTTTTTGTCAGAATACGGACAAAATGTGTCAGGATATTGTCTGCACACGGGGCCGTGTCCAGCCAACACGGGGCCGTGTGCAGCGTGTTGTCGTTTTCTATAAATGCAGCCAAGAATCCTTCACATTTAGACCATTCCAGGGACAGAGATTTGGTGGGATCTTCACACATACCATCCTAGTTTGTTTTCATAGAATGTCAAGCCAAAACAGTGGAACTTCGTTGGCACATTCTAGAAACAGTCGAAGAGAACGGAGATCCTCAATCGAAGCAACTCTCGTACGCTACGTGATGGCATTACGTGAAGCTCTTGATGAGATGACGTCAGTAAAGGAGGTCCTGATAGACCGTATAAACTATCTTACGGTGGGGTTGGAAAACAGTTTTCAAGAAATCAACCTCATGCACCAGAGGTTGAACATTCTCATGACGCCTCCCATGGAACCAATCCTCCCTCAAGAGGATTGGAACCTAGCACTTAAAGTCAACAATCCCACCGGATGGGATGACATTCCAGCGGAACCCCCTCTTGACAATCTGCAAGAAGTCCCAGAGGAAGTTGCACCCCCTCAAACTGATGCAAATGAGCCCGCCTCTCTTCTCCCAAGGGAGATAGAGGAATGGCTCGCCGACGTATGAGGAACCCATTTCTGGAGGATGAAGTTCTTCGAGCCGCATCCAACCGAGAGAATTATCTTTTCGGAAATTTTGCTAATAGAATAATCTTTTGGCTAGAACTTCTTGGTTTAGACTCCTTGTGTTTCTTTTGACCTATTTATCTTGGCTAAAAAGTGTTAAAGGGCTTAAAATATACAAAAAAATCTATAACACCACACGCACAACAGGGTTTACAAACATACATACATTCTTTCAATGATTTCAAAGGTTTATTCGTGCACACTCACAAACACATGAACTCGCTCAACTTTTGTTGATGTTTTCAAACTACATGTATTTCAGGGAATTAAATGTGGATCTGGCGGGCGTTTGGATGTTTCAAGGAATGTTGAGAATAAAAGATGTCATCCGTAGTCTAAGGGTTTGGATTGTGCATCTTATCCCAGATAAGATGCATAGTTCAAAACCTGGTTTTCATTAATGTCTTTTGTTGAGTCCTTATGGAACTCTAAAACTATTTGCATGGTTTGTAATATGGATTCAAGGTCTGTGTTTGGATTTCTCAAACAATGTTGCTTGTGATATTTTAAACTTATTTAATGGATGATCATCTATAGTTATCTCATATAGTTTTCTTTATGGTTGAATGTAATGATATTAAGCAAGTCACACATAATCACGCTTTCGTAAAAGTCAGGGTGTGACAACCGAGTCCAAGTTAATGACCTTGGTTACCCGATTTATCTACCAATTTCAAGTTAATGACCTTGGTTGACCAGTTTGTGAACAGACTAAAGTTTTTCAAACATTTTAAGTTTCAAATTAATGAACTTTTTCACAATTCAAACACTTTTCTCCAATTCATAGATTAGCTCCCACTCAGTAGCTTCAAGTTTCGTTCAGCATCAGATTCTGAAGATCCGCATACCAACATCGGTTGTCGAAAATAAAGAAGAATCAATTGTTTTTTTGTATTTTACAAACTTTATGCTAAAACACACTCAAAATCTTTTTAGATTTATCTGAAATGAAGTGTAACAACTATGTACAAACATATTTGCAAGCATATTTTTGTGAATTTGTGTGAGGGGATCAAATTAGTTTTGAGACACATCACTAACACTATCGATCTATTTAAACTTTAAGCTTTAAACAATTCACCTAGATTGTAAGTATATTTGTCCAGTTAAATTTCTACACAAACTTCAGTTGTTTCAAGATACGAGATTAAGTGTTTTAGGACTTACTTAACAGTGTTTCCACCTCAGAATATACTCCCGTATCAAGATTCCCTAGATTCAGTCTTACAAGTGAATATGCCTAATTGATATATGTCTCTGGGTTAGTGCAAGGCCTTGAGAGCTCAGGTTAGTACCACCGTACAGACAAAGAGATGAAGGCTTGACTAAAGTGGTGTTCCATTTTGGATTCTTTTTACTACAATTGTAATATCTTTCGACATTTTCAATTTTATGCAGTTTTCGAGTTTAATGCTAAAGTATTCTACAAGTTGTTGGCCATTGCTAACGCAAAATCAGAAGAACTTGTATAATACCCCAGATATCAACTCCGTATAAAGACCTAATATCTTAGAATCAGGCAATCTCTCAAATGATATTTCGGAGTACTAAGTCCATATATTCGAGAGATGTTACCCACATATTAAGAAGTTTTATTTAGTTTATATCTCGAAAACAATCTACTAAATGTGTAAATACCAACTAGCATATCATCAGTGAGACTGTTTGTCACTTTTTAGCTGTTCATTTCTCTATCGTGTTGTGATAGTCCATTGATGTATTATCATTTCCTCTTTTTATACTAAAACTCTTTTGTCTTTTTCTATGTTTTTGTACATTTTTTAATTCTTAAATGTTTTTGTATGTTGTACCACATTTTCTCCCTCTAAAATTAAAAACACTTTAAAAGAAGAAAATGACAAACCGATGTAGTTTACGACTCAACGTCCTCCGTCTTGGAATCACCCTCAACAATGCCTCCCCCTGATGACCAAAGCCACATACCATTTAACTTTACCAAATATTGAAATTTAAATCTGTCAAACGATTTTATGTTAAAGTCAGCTTTCTGTTCATCGTGTGGATTTCTTCAAGTCTGATCAACTTCTTTTCATAACAATCATGAATGAAGTGATTTCAAATTTCAATGTGTTTTGTTTTCGATTGATGAACAAGATTCTTGGTTATATTAATTGTTGCCTCATTATCTACGTAAATAGGCGTGTTCAGAAATTGCAGACCATAGTCTCTCATGTGCTGTTGGATCCACAATATCTGTGAACAACAGCTACTAGGTGATATATACTCGGCTTCGCAAGTAGAGAGCGACCGTGGTCTGTTTCTTACACTGCCAAGTTACCAAACGAGTTTCGAAGAACTGGCATCCAACAGTCGTAGATTTGGCGTTCAGTTTACAGCAGCCGTAGTCTGAATCCGAGGATCCGGCAAGATTGAACTCGTCGTTCTACGAGTACCACAAGCCGGTGCTGGGGCTTCCTTTGAGATATCTCAGAATGCGTTTGACGACCATCATGTGAGAGACTATGGGACTCGACTGATAGCGAGCAGCAAGGAAGGTGGGATATATAATATCCGGCCTAGATGCTATGAGGTACACGAGTGACCCAATCATCGACCGGTATAAAATCTCATCGAATTTTTCTTCCGTAGGATTCGGACAGATGCCGTGATTGAGCACCAAAGGGGTAGACATCGGTGACGTGCCTGACATGTCTCCAACACGTCATTCACGTATATCCATCAGGAAACTGATCAACTTGAAGCCCAAAGAACAACTTCATCTCCCCCATTGAACTCATCTCGAACTTGAGTTTCATGACCCGTTTAAAGTCTTTACAAAGTGCATCGTTCGTAGAGCCTAAGATTATATCATCCACATAGCTTTGTACGATCAACAAGTGTCTATCAACTTCCCGTTTAAAGAGGTTAGCATCAACTTTGCCTAGAATAAAGCCGTTGTCCAACAGGTGCTGAGACAGAGTCTTGTACCAGGCTCTCGGGGCCCGGTGCAACCCGTATAAAGCTTTATCTAGCAAGTAAACCTTATCTTTTTGTATCAGATCTACGAAGCCCGGTGGTTGTCCGACATACACCTCCTCTTTGACTTTTCCTTATAGGAAAGCTGATTTGACATCAAGCTGATAAACCTTGAATCCCTTCCAAGAAGCAAACGCGAGGAAAATTTGAATTGCCTTGAGCCTAGCAACATGTGCATATACTTCATTAAAGTCGATACCCTCCTGCTGGCTAAAACCTTATACTACCAGGCGAGCTTTGTTTCTGACTATAACCCCTCTATCATCCTTTTTTCATTTGAATACCCACTTCGTATTAGTCTTTTGATGATCTTCGAGTCAATCAACCAATCTCCAAACCCTAAGTTTTTCTAATTAATTCAACTCCTCTTGCATAGCATTGACCCAACTTTTTTCGGTAAGTGCTTCCTTGTACATTTTTGGCTCAACCTGCGAAATAAAACACTTGATTGAGAAATATGTCCGCAAGGGAGCAACTTTAGAATAAAAACAAGATAAGCCCTTACCAATTTGTCTTCTGGTTTGAACACTTGCTTGTATCTCTCCGATGATAAACTCCGCGGGGTGATAAGATAGTGTCCGTGGAATGACTTCGTTAGGAATATCTACTCCGTCCTCCAGGTTCGTGACATTCTGTTTGATATGTTACTCGATATTTGATGTTTCACCATCAAACTGGATTTGTTACCCCTTAGAATCAGATCCTCCTGTATTTTACGTCGGCTAAGAATCAGAGTCATCAGATTCGTTATTCACAGTGGCTGTGATGTTCTCGTCAGGTTCAATCGTGGGAGAATTTGTTTCTGGAGTCTGATCGTCTGGATGCGTATTACTCAGGCCAGCTTCAGCATCGTGAGTACCAACTTGTGGTTAAGGAACCACAATCAGTCTCGGAACTTGATCTTGAAAGAACAACTGTTGTTGCTGCTGGTACAACATTACAAGTTCCTATTCGCTTGGTTCCGCTGGAAGCTTAAATGAATTCCATAAGCCCTCGTAGTCAAATCACCATGCATCACAAGGTTTCTGAGTTGGTGTTGTGTACCGCTGACGGTCGACGTGTTGCACTTGAATCACTCGGTTATTGCTCGGCAAGTAAACTCGTTTCAGTGGACTGGCATAACCGACGAAGAAACCTTCCGATGATTTTGCCCTAAACTTGCCATCTGAGTCAATAACAGTGCATGGTGAACCGAAAGGTTTGAGCTATTTCAAGTTTGGCTTCTGTCGATTAAGTAATTCGAAGCACGTCTTCTTATGCTCTATGACCGTTAGTACACGATTCAGGGTATAACATGCTGAGGCAACCGCTTCACTCCAAAAGCTTACAGGAAGCTTTGAATCTGCTAACATTGTTCTCATGGCCTCGATAAGTGTCTGGTTCTTTCGTTCTGCCACCTAGTTCTGTTGTGGTGTGTACGAAGCACTAAACTCATGTAATACCCCTTTGTGGTTGCAAAATTCGAACATCCTACTGTTCTTGAACTCTGTACCATTATCACTTCTAATTCTTCGGATAGGTAAGTGGTACAGGTTCTGGATTTTTCGAAATAGGATCATCAGACTCTCGAATACTTCATCTTTGGATTCTAGAAACGTTACCCACGAGAATCTTGAGAAGTCATCGGTAACAACGAGACAATATGAATCGCTAGAAATACTTTTTACGTTAACCAGCCAGAATAGATCCATTGAAGTCTCTCCAGTGGCAACTTTATCGAGTTGAGTAACTTTCTCGGGTGAGACTTTTTGGTTTGCTTTCCCTTTTGCAACTAATACAATCATTACCCAGATGAAAAAAAATTTTAAGTTAACACCCTCCGCCAGATTGTTGTGTACCGGAAAATTCATCTTTCTCAAGTGAATATGTGCCATTTTTCTGTTCCAAAGTATAGACTCTTTCTCCGTCACCTTTGATATGAAACACTACGCTTCATTTGACGTTGTCATAGCGACATTCATGTCTAAGACAAAGAGGTCATTTTCGCGTGATGCGTGCATTAAGATCCATTCTTCAGGAATTTTAAATCCCCGCTTGAGAATAAAACATTCTTTGTGGTTAAAATGAGTAGTGAACTTTCGATCACAAATCTGAGAGATACTCAGTAAATTGTTCTCTAACTCAGGAATATAATTGACCTTCTCAAATGACACCATGTCGTTAGTTAAAGTTCCTTCCCCGATTATACGACCGCTTTAATTACCAGCAAACCCTAGATAGCCCCCTCTAATTGATTTAACGTTGTAGAGTAGAGCCATCATCCCTGTCATGTGACGAGAAGCCCCACTGTCCATTATCCATTTCGATATTAGTGACCTCGAGAGCCCGTGCACATGAACAAAACAGTATTACTTAAATAAGGATACCCAAGCCTTGCCAGTCTTGGGGGTAGAGTCACAAGCTTTCGTTCACATGGATTAACATTCTTTGAATCAAACTTTTTGACTTTTTCAGTCGAAATAGTTTGTTTCTTTTTCTCATCATCAGATTTTTTTAGGCACCCATGTTTGCTTTTGTTAACCATTTTTCTTCACAAAAGTTTTTGAATCTTTCTTAACATTCTGTTTTCAAGACTCACCAGTTTGTTTTGTTTTAACATATTATTTAACTGGTTAATCTTTGTTAGATTCAGTTGGTCATTTCAAAATTTGTTTAGGAGCAAACATTGGACACTTTTGTTTAACATCTGCTGATTCTTGATTCTTCTGAACATAAACAGGCTTAGGTGTTTGTTTTGGACATTTTCTTGCGATGTGTCCAACTTGATTACCTTAGAAGCATGCCTGATTGTCATTGAAGACAGCGGTACCTTCAGCCTGTTTGTGTTTTTGTTGAGCAAAGAATTCCTCATTGGATTGATCATAGATTTGGGATTTTTTATCGTTTTCTGAACTTGTGCCATGCATAAAGTTCATCTTTTGAACATACTGTGATTTTTCAAACCTCTTTCTCTGATTGAACTTACCATTACCCTGCCCAAACCTCTCATTGTTGTAACTTTTCTTGTGGTAGTTAGAATGAGAGTTTCTAGGTTTGGCATAGTAAGCTTTATCTTTGTTGAAGTTTAAAAACCTCTCAGTTCTTGAAAAACTCTCAATGTCAGACACATCCACTTCTATCAGTTTAAAAACCTTTTCAATCTTGTTCAAGTTGAAATTTTGAATCGGAAACTCTTTGTCCGAATACAACTTGTCCGATCCGCTCATTTTATACATGACCAGGTTTGGATCATCATTCAAGTTGATTCTGGATTTCGGAATGTAAATCTTATGGAAACATTCTTCATCTTCAAAATGACTTTTTGAACTTTGGTATTTAGTGGAATCACTTTCAATTTCATTTTCAAGAACACTCTCAACCACATTCTTAACCACTTCAGATTCACAACCATCATCAGGTTTATTGGTTTTAGAATAGGTTACATCAATGTCCTTTGGCAATTGATCAGTTTCATTTATTTTAACATATTTTAGCTTTATATTCAATGCCTTTTCCACCCCCAACGGCTTTTTCCTAGAATAGCCTTTACGCAGAGGAGGTGGAACGTGGTGATAACCCAAACCACTCTTTCCCCATATCCGTAAACATCCTCCCCATTTTCATCTTTCCCGGTTGGTTTCGGGAGAATATAATCCAAACCGTAAGAAGCAGTAGAATAACTATTGAGTTTCTTGTCTACTCTTTCAGTTTCAATTCGCGCTTTTTCAAGTTCTTGTTTAAGCTCTGCTATTTTGTCTTTGTGATTATTAATTGCGGTTTGCTTACCCATAACAGTAGCTTTTAACAACATGATAGTAGCATCATTTTCTCGACTAAGATCAAGAAACTAATTAATATTCTTGCTCATTTTATCGTAAGCTTCTTCATCTGTTTGTAATCATAAGCATAAGATCATTGTGGTTTTTTAGTTCTTGAATTTCTTTCCTTTATGAAAACATATAACGTATTTCTCAAAACATTCAGCGTAAATGCTCTTTTGTTTTAAAGCTTCTTCTTTTTCAACTAGCTTTGTGCATTTTTGTTTCAAAATATCATCTATTGCAGCTAGCTCTGTGAATGTTTGTTTTAAAATCTCGTCTTTTTCAACAAGCTCTGCAACTTTCGGTTTTAAAATCTCTTCTTTTTTTAGAACAAGCCATGCCCGTTTCCATGCATTTCTTGCACTGACTCTCAGTTTTAATCTCAGTTGTTTCAGATTCAACTTTCTCACTACTCTCTACTCTCTCGTTTTCTGACTCAACCTTCATCTTAAACCCAGGCTTGTTTACTACCTCTTTCAAGTCTGCCATCATTGCTTTATCAGCAATCTCTACAAAATATTCGACAGTCATCTCTTTCTTGACGTCGACGATTTCCTCCACGTGTTCCTTCTTCGGTTCTTCTTGCTCCATCTTATAGTATCTAGCTTGAGTTTTGTATAAACTTGCAAAAGAACTCATCAAGTCAGGAGGAATAAAACCAACAGATCTAAGAGCACATAACATTCTGTTGTCCTCAGGCTCTTAATCATAAGAAATATAAAAAAGAATATATCCCTGTTCTTTGACAACTTCCTCAACCGCTAGTTTCGGTTCCTCGATTAACTTAGCAAGCATAGCCACTCCATCACTCTTTGGGATGTACTTATCAAGGTTAAAGCCTTCGTCTTCTTAAGTAAATACCAACGCACAACTTTTCTCCTTTGAAGATCCATCTTCAATCTTTGGCATGTTTAGATTTGGTTGTGGCTTGTTCTTGTGAAAAATGGCTTTTCTGTAGTAATCATCATGGAACGGATTGACATTGTCATGGACTTCATGGTTAGGATGTAACGCTCCGCGTTTTCTCACTTTCTTATTTTAGCAAGTCGTGTTGTACCTTCTATATTTAGACTCTTGTACTCTCTTTGTAATCTACTTTCATTTTATTTGTAATTCGAGACTCTTGATCATAATGAAAACAAAGCTATTTTAATCATGTTTGTGTATTCATATTCGACTTACGTGAAACTGATAATCAAAATTCACATTTGAATGATATATTATCCAAGACTCTTGGTTCGTTATTACACAATGAAACTTTTTTTTATGCTTATACGTGTTGCAATACTCGGGTCATACGTTACCAATCTCGAATGCATACGCGCAACCGATACCCGACATACTGGTACTCATAACTTATACGTACTTGTTAATTATTAAATACGTGGTATAATAATAATAATAATAATAATAATAATAATAATAATAATAATAATAATAATCCTAATAATGCTATAATATAATAATAATAGTAAAAATATCTAAACGTGAATTTCAACCAATAGTTAAAATAAAAAGAAAACAAATGAAAGAATACATATGAACAAAGAGGCCATGTGGCCGACTTCTGTGCACAGCCCCAAAGAAATCATTGGATCATTTAATTGATCCAATATTCATATTAAATCTTATACACTAAAATATCATAAGTGGGCTTGTATATAAAAAAACTAGGAATCGAGTTGGTCAAGGAAAAAGGGGGTAGCTGGTTTCGGCCAGCTTTCATACGTAAAAAGCTGATCCACAGCCTTCAAATTTCCAGCCATTCATTGGCCTAATTTGGTTTGTGTTTTAATGGTTTTAACCCTCAACTAATTATTTTTAATGTACAACCAATTAACCCTAATCTTTCCCCTATAAAACCTAAGTCTGCTCCACACTTTTTCCACTTTGCAACTCACCTCAAACACTCTCTAATCACTCCCTAATCTGCTGCTAATCAGAAGTTCGAGCAGAAATACCAACCTTCACAAAAGTGAGCATAACTCACTCATTTCTTGTCCGTTTTAGCTCATTCTTTTTCCTATGTGCTTGGTCTGACCTTAGCTTCGATTCCATGGGTTTTTAACAGTAAATAAGTCCCTGGAACTCCGGAAAAAAGGCTCCAAAGTCCACTGATTGTTTTTGTTTTCATGAAATCTTTGTTAAACTTAACCAAACTTGAGTTTTCTCATCTCAAACCTATGTCCTAATGCTCATAATCAAATGAATGGTTAATTGGGCTTAAAAACAAGGTTGAGACACTTAAAATCAGAGGATTAAACCTCATAAACTTTCTGTTTTGTTAGGGTATTTAACCCACAAGTCATGTCAAGCTTAGACCTTGATGAATGAGTGATTATGGAACAACTTGGGTTGTCCAAACATACAATCCTCACATGATTTGATGATTTCTCTTTAGTTAGGTTGTTTATATTATTGTACTAATCCTAGTTCGTGACCCTCCTTGGTTGTTTTTACATCAAGTGAAGTGGTGAACATTCAAGGGGTTCCTAAACGGAAGCTTGTTCTTCCTACCCCATACATGACTTCCATGATAACTCGAGGTGCCTAAGTGAGGATTCAAATCTTCTACCTTCTACATGAATTATTGGACTAAATATTATGTAACCTAGATATATATATACTCATTCGAACCTTTAATGTTGAACTTGTGTTTATATGTTAAAGTAGTAGAATATCATCTAAGATTTTAAAACCTTGATATGATTCTAATGGGTGTACTACCTGATGACGGGGGTAGCCCAAGACTAAATAAAATGACTAAATGTGTAAACGCTCAAATGGTTAAACGGTTCAATGATTGAAAAGCTGTGAGATGGAAAAGCAATATGGAAACAGTGGCCAGTCACATCCGGAGATCGCTTCACCAATTCACAACCGCAAAAGCAAAGCAGGTCTGCACAATACACGCTATTACCCAGGGGTCAAAAGGCTTTAACCCTCGAAAGGGCAAGCCCTCCACTGCAAGCAAGGTTACTAGTCTAATACATTCTACTTCGGGAAATGTCTTCTCTTATAAATTGACACTTCATTTACTTCAGAAAACATCTCCTGACCAGCTCTGATTCTCTAAGCTCTGGTCATCCACATCGAGTGCTTGTTTCACACAAGTCACACCCTTTCACATCCAACACACACATTCCCTTTGCTACCACTTCCGAATCTGAGTACAACTCAGAGGAGGATCAATAGCAAAGAACATCAATAAACTAGTGAACCTCCTTCCACGTCTTGCAAACGTGGGGGGACCCCACGACCTGCGTTAGGCAAAGTTGAACCCTTCACCCCTTTTGCGTGGCCAGTCTAGCTACCACCGTTGGTCTTGTATTTGTTGCATCAACAAGTTGGCGCCATCCGTGGGACTACGCCGCTATTTCTTCTCAAAAAGACCTAGTAGTGTAGCTCTCTTCACTTAAAACCACCATGTCTGAAAGTGGATCCTCGGAAGAAGTAAATCAGATCCCAAACACTTCTACTCCGGGTAGTAGCTAAGCTCACGTGGCCATACCAACTTCTTTCTCAACTCCGGGGAGCACACCCGAGTTCCTCAACTTCAACACACCAACCCCGTCCAGATCCGGGGTTCCATCTCCCAATATCGGTGTCTCCGACGCCCCAGCACGTGTTGAACTCACCCCTGAAGGGGTTACTAACAACTTCCTTGAGTTGAGGTCCCTTCTCAACCAACACGTGAGTAGGGAAAGAGAAAAAGGAGTGAGGATTCGTTTGGACTATGATGAACCTGAACCGACGTTGTCTCCCGGGCCACCTCCCCCTCCTTTTATGACAAGAAGTGAGGCTGGTCCCAGTAATCCTTCAAACCCTCACCCTTATCTGTCCTCTATGACAAATCCTACAGTGCATCCTATCTTCTCTTCCCAACCAATTACTAGTGGTGCTCCTTTGGGACATGAGCTAACCCTTGATCAGCTCCTACAGTCCCCAGTAACAAGCTATCCAGCATCTATCACAACCACATGGGAGCAAGCTCTGTCCGTGCTCCCTTTAGCACGAAGTGCTGTTATGAGTGCTCCCCTCGGGATAAACTGCTCTGTTGGCCCCGGAAGCCTTCAAGGCTTCAACCCCATGCCCAACATGATGACCCAGATGATGGCCAACTTCCCATGGCAACACTTCATCAATCAAGTGCTAGCCACTCAGGGAAATAACGGCACTAGCAATAATGTGGATGCAAGGGCTGAAGAAGACTTGGCTAAACCATACAAGCCAAGTAACCTTTCATGCTTTTCAAGGCAGATAGCCGATTATGATTTCCAATCAAAGATTAAGATGCCATCCCACATCAGGACGTATGATGGGACTGAAGATCCTGAGGACCATCTTCAGATCTTCACCGGTGCAGCTCGGATAGAGAAATGATCAAACGCTGAATGTTGTTTAATGTTCATGCAAACTCTTGTGGGATCTGCCAGAATCTGGTTCAATGACTTACCTGCTCAAAGCGTTCGAAGCTTTGATGATCTTAGCAAAGGTTTTTTAGCCAATTTCTCCCAACAAAGGCGATATGTCAAAGACGCAACAGTGATCTTTCAGATAAAACAACGTGATGATGAAAGTCTCCATGCTTTCATTGAACGATACAAGAAGGAAGGTCTGACTTATGTAGGGGCCGATGAGAAAATGAGGGTGGCTGGCTTCATGAATGCCATCACCTCTAAGTACCTTACAAGGGATTTCAACAAATCTCTACCCAAGACCTTAGAAGAAGCTCTTGAAAGGGCTAAAGCCCACATCCGGGGAGAGGAGGCAGTAAACATTAAGGAACAAAGAAAAAGAGGGTCCGGCTGGAGAAGCAACAGTCCAGCCAGAAAAAGAGGGAACTTCAACTCCTATGACAGGCGGTCAAAGGGTTCAGACCCTCGAAGGTCTGAAGGCCGGAACCCTCCAAGCAGGGAGAAAGGCATAAGTTTCACACCCCTCACAAAGACCCCTCAAGAAATCCTTGCAACAGAAGAAGTTAAACAAAACTTTCGGCCTCCTAGGCCTCTCCCCAAGAGCAGGAAGAACGAGAACTCCACCCAGTACTGCGAGTTTCATGAAGAAAAAGGTCACCACACCAATGATTGCTTCCAACTCAAGAAAAGAATAGAGGAAGCTGTTAAGTCCGGAGAACTCGCTCATTTGGTAAAGGGAGTCCGGGACAAAATGGCTGAAGGAAAGGGTAAGGAAGTCAATATGGTGGATTTCGATGGAAGGGTTCCTCATAAAAGACAGCGGTTGGAAGCTTGGGAGCTCCAGTGTGTTTGCTTCCTCCCAACGGAGAAAGACCCTCTCTCTAACCCTCTTGTGGTAGAAGCTACCGTGGGAACGTTGCAAACATATAGGGCATACATAGACACGAGGGCAGCCACTGAAATCATGTTCGAAAAATTCTTCAACCGTTTGAGCAATGAAGAGCGTTCAAGGCTTCAACCCTCTGGAACCTCTATAAAAGGTATCGCCGACATACCACTCAAGCCTTTAGGGCAACTGACACTTAATGTTCGTTTCGGTGAAGGTTTAAAAGAAAGAACTCAACCACTCACCTTTGTGGTCATCAATATCCCCTCAAGCTATGACGTGATCATTGGAAGACTAGGACAGTGTGCATTTTACATGGCCGTGTCTGTTGGCCATGGCATAGTCAAATTTCCTACCGAGAGGGGCATAGCAACCCTTCAACCCTCTCAGGAGGCCTACATGGTTGAAGGAGAAAGCTCAAACAGTAAAGAAGACAGGCAAAGGTTGGTCATGAACCCTAAGTACCCTGAACAAAGAATAAGGGTCAATCCGGACCTTTCACAAGAGACCCTTTCATACCTTGAAAAATTGCTAACACACTACAGCGATGTGTTCGCTTGGTGTCCAGAAGATATGACCGGGATTCCTCGGGACATTGCCGAGCATGAGTTGAGAATACCACCGGATGTCAAGCCTGTGGTCCAAAAGAAAAGAAGCTTGGCACCCGAGAGAAGTCTGGCAGCCTGCCAAGAGGTTGAAAAGCTTGTGTCGGCCGGTATTCTCCGAGAAGTCAAGTACCAGTCATGGGTTGCAAACCCGGTTATGGTCAAGAAGCCAGACAACTCTTGGAGGATGTGCATAGACTTTAAGGATCTTAACAAAGCTTGTCCTAAGGATTGCTATCCACTACCGAAAATTGATCTCAAGGTTGACTCCCTCACAGGTTACTCGTTCAAATGCTTTCTTGATGCATACAAAGGTTATCACCAAATCCTCATGAAGAAAGAGGATGAGGAAAAGACGGCCTTTCACACGGACAAAGGGATCTTTTGTTATCAAAAGATGCCTTTCGGCCTCAAAAATGCCGGAGCAACCTATCAACGGCTCGTTGACAAAGCCTTCGAAAGCCAAATTGGCAAAAACCTGGAAGCATATATCGATGACTTGGTGATTAAAAGCAAGACGGAATATCAAATGCTCGATGATATTCAAGAAACTTTCAAGAACCTCAGAAAGGTTAACATGAAGCTTAACCCGGAAAAATGTTCATTTGGATTCGAGGAGGGAAAATTCTTGGGTCACATTGTTGGAAAACAAAGCATCAAAGCCAACCCTAACAAAGTGAAAGCCGTCCTTGAAACCAAGCCACCAAAAACCAAGAAGGAGGTTGAAAGCTTGAACGGGAAGCTCGCAGCCTTGAAGCGTTTTACCTCAAAGTTGGCCGAAAGATCTCTGCCCTTCTACAGAGCGCTCAAGAACTGCTCTGACAAGAAAGATTTCAAATGGACTGAAGAAGCTGAAGAAGCTTTCAACCAGATGAAGCAACATCTGGCTTCCCTACCAGACATTGCGGCACCAAAAACCGGGGAGTTAATATCGGTGTACCTCTCAATCACGGACGAGGCCATCAGTGCAGTCCTCACCATTGAACGGGACAAGGCCCAGGTACCCGTTTATTTTTTCAGCAAAACTTTAAAATTAGCTGAAACGAAATATCCTCCCCTTGAAAAACTTGCCCTAGCCCTGGTTCAAACAGCTAGGAGACTTCGAAGGTACTTCCAAGCACACCCCATGCAAGTGCTCACCGACCAACCTATTAAGAGTGTGCTTGAAAAACCTGAAAACTCGGGGCGATTAGCCAAATGGGCCATAGAACTGGGTGAACATAACATCACCTATGTCCCAAGAAAGGCTATCAAAGCTCAAGTCTTGGCTGATTTCATTGTGGAAGTCCCAAACCAAACAGCCACTGAAGTAAACACTACCACCACTGAGCCTTCCAACCCTGAAGCCTGGAAGCTTTTTACCGACAGGGCTTCAAGCGTTGAAGGGTCAGGGGCTGGGTTAATTTTGATCAACCCAGAAGGTTTGGAATTCACATATGCTCTCCGTTTTGATTTTCAGACCACCAATAACGAGGCTGAATACGAAGCTCTAATAGCCGGCCTAAGGCTGGCCAAAGAAATGAAAGTTGAAAAGCTTGAAGTGTTCACAGATTCGTTGCTGGTCTCAAGCCAAGTGAATGACAGCTACATAGCTAAAGAGCCCAACATGAAAAAATACAGAGAAAATCCAAGGAACTGATGAGTACCTTCCAAACGTGTAACATCAAACAGATCCCCAGATCTCAAAACAAAAAGGCCGATGCCCTAAGTAAACTTGCATCTCTCACTTTTGCCCACCTCACCAAGAAGGTACCGGTAGAAGTGTTGAAGGCCCCATCCATTAACGAATTGGAGGTTCAAGACGTGGTCACCGAAGAAGATCCAAACTGGATAACTCCCATAAAAAAGTTCCTGAAAAATGGTGAATTACCCAATGATCAAGTGGAAGCTAAAAGGGTTGAAATCAAGGCAAGGCAATACGTACTACAAGGAGAAACCCTTTACAAAAAGGGTTATCTCGCTCCCTTGCTAAGATGTGTCGGTCTCGAGAAAAGTAAGTATTTGATCAAGGAAATTTATGAAGGTGTATGTGGAGCTCACTTTGGAGCAAGATCGGTAGTTGCAAAGCTCATGAACCTTGGGTATTTCTGGCCTTCAATGCATCGGGATACAGCCGAAGAACTGAAGAAATGTGATGCTTGCCAGATTCATGCACCAATCCCAAAAAGTCCCAAGCATGACTTAGTCCCGATAACCTCGGCTTGGCCATTATATAAATGGGGAATGGACATTGTTGGTCCATTTCCCCCAAGCAAAGGAGGGGTAAAATTCTTGTTGGTGGCAGTAGATTACTTCACCAAGTGGCCCGAGGTCAAAACCACTTGCCAAAATCACGGGAAAACAAGTCATTGACTTTGTTTGGGAGAACATTATTTGCCGTTATGGATTGCCGGGAGTACTTGTCACTGATAACGGAAGACAATTTGCTGAGAAGCCTTTCAGTATTTGGTGCAAGGAATACAAAATCGATCAGGTTTTCAGCTCAGTGGCTTATCCGCAATCAAACGGCCAGGTTGAAAGAACAAATAGAAGCATAGTGGAAGGCATCAAGACAAGATTGGGAAGATACGAAAGCAACTGGATTGAAGAATTGCCTAGTGTCCTATGGGCAATTAGAACAACAGAAAAAACAAGCCATAAGAAAACACCTTACAGCTTGGTATTTGGATCAGAAGCTGTGATCCCTGCCGAGATAGGAGTTGTAACCCAAAGAATTGTCAACATGGATCCCAAAACAAACCAAAAAGAGACCATGTTGAATTTACAACTCCTAGAAGAAGCAAGAGATCAAGCCGCAATTCAAGAGGCCAAATACAAGCAACAGATGGAAGCTTACTACAACAAGAAAGTCAAGAACGAACGTTTCAAGCCAGGGGACCTGGTCCTCAGAAACAACGAAGCCAGCAACAAAGAAAATCAAGGAAAGCTTGGCCCAAAATGGGAAGGCCCATACACCATCCTTGAAGCACACAAAGGTGGATCTTACAAGCTGGCTGACTCAGAAGGCAAAAGACTTCCAAGGCATTGGAACGGCAAAACCTTGAAAAGGTTCCACCTTTAAACAAGAAAGTTTGGTTTGTATCAAAATGTATTTCAAGCAAGATTATGAATACCCTTTTGTAAAAGGCAAGTATTGCTTAAATGAATGAAGTTGTTCTATCAAACTTGTCTTTCTATCCTAAGATCAGGTTGAGAACCTAGCAAAAAACTCCATGGCAGGGGCCATGAAAGGGGATGAGCTCCCAGGCCACATCGCTCAATAGGTTCAAGGGTTAAAAAGAACCTATATAAGGGGTGAGTTCCTAAATCAATACAACTCCATGAGACTTGTTAAAAAACCATAAAATTGTCTCATAGACGGGTGTGAACAGCCCACACCAAATGTTCCCTAAGCCTTTAAAATATAATCCGCAAACAGGCTTGAAAAAGTCAAGCGAGAACCAAAGAAATAATAGAAAGGATAGGTGCTATCTCTTCTTGTTAAAAATGCCAAGGCTAAGTGTCTGCAGCACTGAACCCTTTTAGGTATAAAATACATAAGGGCAGCACAAACCCAACAAAGACAAAGCTACAAAAGAACAATGCAAATCTAAAAGAACAAAGTCACTTAGACAAAAATCACAAAGTTACAAACCAAGTCAGGGCACAAGACCAAGAAGTCTTCAAGGCTTCAAGCCACCCGAATAACAACTCGAAACCCTAAAGGCTTCAACCTATTAACAAACAGCCAAAAGGCTTGGAAGGTTAAAGCCAAACATGCTGCCTTAACAAAAAATACACGAGTATAAAAACACAATACAAGGAAACTAATTAAACATCATACCATATAAAAGAAAGCCCTAAAAGACTTTCAAACACAAATTAGAGCAAGTCCTAATAACTTGCAAGCTTAACTACTGTTCCAACGGCCATACAGGCCCTAAACACAACCAACAGGAACCTTAAGGGTTCCTAATAACCTAATATTGTTCAAATTAACATTACAAAACATAAATTGTTTTCAGTGCTAAGAAAGCTACGAATCAAGCATCAACAGATTTGGAAACTCCAGAACCTTCGCCCTTGGCCCTCTTTGTTTTCTTCAGCTTTTTAACCTTTACACCTTCATCACCACCTATCACTGAAGCCTCCAAGCTTGCATCCTTGGGAACATCCGGCTGACCTGAAAGGGTATCGTCACTATCACCCGAATAAGACCTCTTCCTTGAAAGAGATCCCAGGATTTCAGCACAGGCCTTCTCATTCAAGCCCTCCGGCTTCAAATCCTGCAACACAGCAAGAGGCTTACCAAAACAACCAGAAACTTGATGGATGTAAGGATAGGTCAGCTTCTCCATTTGCTCAACGGAGCCTTTAAAAACATCAGAAGCCTCGGGCCTAAACAAAGGTGACTTCTCCAAAGGATAACCGGATTCATGGAGCTTATAACCTGTAATAAGACCTTGGTGTTTTCCTAAATTGAGTAGCTTAGTATAAACATCACCAAGGGCAGAGTTAAACTCTTTGGAGTGCAACAGATAGGTAACCACTTGGTGGAAACCCTGCTTAATGAGCCATTGGTTATCCCCAGTAGCCTGAGCAACCAAAGCCTTCAACCCATCCTTCTCTTTAGCAAATGCCTTCTGTTGCACAGCCAAAGTCTCCCGGTCAGCTTTCAACTTCAACAAGTTAGCTTCAAAACTCTTTTTCAAATCACCCATCTCAATCTCATGCATCCTCTTCAAGTCACTAACCTTCTTGTCCCACGCCGCTTCCTTCTCAGCAAAACTAGCTATCTCCTTTTTCATCCCAGCCATGGAGGATTCATTTTATCCTTCTTCTTGAAGAATTCTTCAAATTCCTGCATTCTTTGACGAAAACGGGCAATGCCTTGAGGAAGCATGGCAGCAAGGTTGCAAGTACTCAAAATCATACGGGACAACATCAGGTCATCATCCATCCCAGCAATGGTCTTGTGCACTGAAGGAGGAGCAATATGACTCAGAGCATCCTCACAGACAGCAGCATCTTTGAAGCTGTCATCATTCTTCACCGACCAAGTAGGCACATAAATCCCTTCTGGATCCAACCCTTCAACGTCCCTGCTTGAAGATTCCTGAACAGGAGTGGCAACAACCTTCTTGCCTGAAACCTTTTTACCATGAACAACCAATTCTTTATCCTTCTCAGCACCTGCTTCAACACCCTGCTCTTCCGAAACCTCAATATCATCACTCAAGTCCACTGGTTCAGTAGAAGTGGATTGAGGACCAGCCTTCAACAACCGACGAGAAGATCGGCGGGTTGAAGACTTGGGAGCATTAGACTTAGAAAAACCCTTGACAGTGGTAGCACTAACATAACCTGAGCCCTCAAACCTTTGATCAACAGTTCTAACCACAACATTCTCACCAGGAACAGACGGAGCATCCCCAAAAACAACATCAGAAGTATCGTCGCTCTTAATAAAATCCAAAGCAGACATGACTGCAAAAAGCAACAACACATAAGTCATAAGTTAAGAAAAACATAAAGAGGGCAAAAAAGGAAAATGCATACCCATGCCACTCCTCATAAGAACCGGATCCCGATCAACATTCCCCCAAATTTTACTAACCCCTAAAAGAACTAGTAAGTGTTCAGGAAAGGGACGAACCCTAGAAGGGCACTCCCGGATGGCTTTGAGAAAAACATCATTCAATTCAGACTCGGAAGGTTCCGGATCATTGAGAACGGCATTCGGTTGCCTCCACACCATCTTAAATGGGAGAATAGCATCGGAAACCCAGAAAAAGCGATCCTTCCAAGCCCCAAGCGTAGTAACCATGGACGAAATAAGGCAGGTATCAACTTTGGATGTTTCAAAAGTAAACCAATCGCCATTCTTGGCCAAACGAAAAAACCGGCGAAAGAGTAAAAGGGAAGGATCATATCCAAGAGCATGACACAAAACCTCAAAATGCAAAACCCTAGCCATCCCCTTTGGATGAACTTGCTCAAAAGAAACCCGATAATACTCCAACAAGTTCAAAACAAAAAACGAAAAGGGATAACGAAGATTCGAGAACTCAAAATGACGACAATAAAGTGCAATCGAACCAGGGGTCGGTTTATCAACGGAAACATCACAAGCAGGAGCAGTTGGGTTAAACTTCCTATCAATACCGTATTCCATACAAAATAAATCTACCTCCTCTTGTGTTAACCGAGAAAATGATTTTGCTAAGTCCTTACGAGCACCCATTTTTGAAAACAGAAAATGAAGAACACAAGGTGTAAAGAAACTGAAACTAACCTTAGAGGAGGAAGGAAATGGCGAGAAACTTGGAAAAATTATGAGGAAAATGGATAAGAATTGCAAACATAAAATAAATATAAACCTACAATAGGGGTAATAATGGCAAATAGTAACTTCTGCAAAACCGCCACCCTATCAACTACCATACATCAATCAAATCAATTGTCAGTTATTTAAAATTCAAATTCAACACATTAACTGCCTTCAACCTTTCAAGCCTTCAAGCAATGAACCCTTGAAACCTTCAGGCCATAAAATGTACGCATAAAAGTCAGAAGTCTTTGAGCTCACTACCCAAAAACCTCTGACTTGGGGGGCTGATGACGGGGGTAGCCCAAGACTAAATAAAATGACTAAATGTGTAAACGCTCAAATGGTTAAACGGTTCAATGGTTGAAAAGCTGTGAGATGGAAAAGCAATATGGAAACAGTGGCCAGTCACATCCGGAGATCGCTTCACCAACTCACAGCCGCAAAAGCAAAGCAGGTCTGCACAATACACACTATTACCCAGGGGTCAAAAGGCTTTAACCCTCGAAAGGGCAAGCCCTCCACTGCAAGCAAGGTTACTAGTCTAATACATTCTACTTTGGGAAATGTCTTCTCTTATAAATTGACACTTCATTTACTTCAGAAAACATCTCCTGACCAGCTCTGATTCTCTAAGCTCTGGTCATCCACATCGAGTGCTTGTTTCACACAAGTCACACCCTTTCACATCCAACACACACATTCCCTTTGCTACCACTTCCGAATCTGAGTACAACTCAGAGGAGGATCAATAGCAAAGAACATCAATAAACTAGTGAACCTCCTTCCATGTCATGCAAACGTGGGGGGACCCCACGACCTGCGTTAGGAAAAGTTGAACCCTTCACCCCTTTTGCGTGGCCAGTCTAGCTACCACCGTTGGTCTTGTATTTGTTGCATCAACACTACCCATGAAATACAATATAACCCTAGTGGTTACATAGTGTCATATAAGAGTTATAAGTTAAAGATGATTATTTTAATATCATACTTTATGTTATGTTAAACTCCAAATTTATAATCTTCCGTTAACGCCAAACTCACACACCTATGTTTCCTCGTGTAGAAGGACTAGGTGCTCCAAACTAATTCATCCACCAACTCACTCGCAGGATATCAAGTAGGAAAGCTTGCAACCACCGTGAGTATACTCGATCCCTTTTTCCCCTTTACACTTTGGGATGCAACATGTATAATTATGCAAACAACTTTTAAACTAAACATACTCAATCCTTGATCAAGCATGAAACTAATGTGACTTACTTGTAATCTTGTATGCTATGTGAACGATTTGGAACGTTATATGCTCATTAACTTTGCTCGCCCACCTTAACAATTATAGCGCTATAGGATTAACGCCCCGCCTGCTATTCTATTGGGTATTGTTAAGTTAAACATTACCACCCCGCTAAACTATTGGGATTAGGCTATTTTATGTGTTGTATTCTAGGGTTTGATCATATTATACGCCAAAATTGCATACTAGTAATCACATATTATGAATCATGTTGGATTTGAGTTTTTATTCTATTATTACGTAAACAAACTTGTATACTCGCCATTGCTTTTGCATTGAAACTCTATTTTAATACATGTTGCAGGTTGATTATTGAAGTATGGATGAATGATGAAACAAGTTTAGGGTGGACTAGATACACACCTTTAATCTATTTATCTTTTGATGGTATGTTGAATTTGAACAATGTTGTTATTTCTATTTTAAATGCTGTATGACAATTTAGCACTTTAAATGAAATTTGAATTTAATTAAATATTGACACATAGTGTTATGAAGTCTCTAGGAATCTATACACACTTCGTCTCATCCCGATGTTTCCGCCATCGGTTGGGGTGTGACATAGGACCTTCTCGTTTGAAATGTCCCTTTCTTTACATTTAAAACAGGTGACCTTTGATTTATCGAATCTGAGTTTCGTGTCAGGACCTGCTAAGGTATTTCGACCCATGATTTCCATAAACCTCAGACCTCTCCTAATAATACTCGCCATGCACCATTTTATATCAATTAATTCCAACTCCTCAGGGTCTATCTGGTCGTAGTCCTCTTTTGTCATGTTCGGGTTTCTGATCTTACCCGCAACAAGTCTTTCATACGATTCTAGGACTGACGCAAGAAAAACCATTTATTGTTTAGCTGCTACCTTGTTTAATCTTGAGAATTCTGGAGGTTTACAGCTATGTTACACTGTATTATATGAGGGTTTGAATTGTTTTGGTTGGAGTAATTATTGGAGGCTTGAGATGATTGAGTGTTTTGGGTTGAAGGATTCGGTTCAAAGTTTGAGAACCCTGAAGAAAACCCACTACCGCTAGATGAACTGGTCGGAGTTGACCCTGAAGCATTATCAACACTGAACGGTCTTTGTATCTTAGGGCTCTGAACATTCGATGGCACACTACCTCAGCAGTACAGGTTTACGTCTTGTTGGATATTTGCAGTTTTCATCTTAGCCATCTTCCTTTGTTCTAACTCATGACCCTCTAGCTCCTTAATCAGCATGCTCAGACTCGTCGTTTTATACTCACGACTGTTTTTGATGATCATAACATAAGTTGACCAATCACCTCCCTGTGGGAGTGCATCAATCAGTTTGCCAACCAATTCATCCCTTTCTTTCTCGATTCCAAACCTTCTCAGCTCCAAAATCAGATGACAATTGTAACAACCCGCTTTTTAGAAAGTCAAAGTCAAAGTCAAAGGAAGAAAAGATTGCTAATTGCGATCTGTCACTCTGTTAGTGTAGTATGTCTATCGTCTCCGTCACTCAGAATCGTAGCAAGACACTGAAGATATCTAGAGCTTTTATTGTAATATTTAGATAAAATGGGCAAGGTGGAAATATTGTAAATAAGGAGAAATCCTTATACCTTGTGCCTATAAATAGAAGACTTAGTATTTTCATTAGAGACTTTTGCCATTTTGGAGCTTTGGAGATCTAGATCTAGAGAGCGAAAGTCTAGAGAGAGAAATGTGATTCATGGTGCTTGTACTCGTCATATTGATCAATAGAATCACATTAATTGTATGATCTTGTGTTCGGTCACGTCCGTGTACGGATTCCGCACGTCACACGTTCGGTTCGCAATCGTTTGGGAGTCGAAAACCGGTCCTACAAGTGGTATCAGAGCAGGAGCTCGATTGCACAGATCTATCACATAGATTCGTACAGGATTTCATCAGAATCAGATCTAAATTTCATTCAGATTTGTTCAATTTCTTCATTTTTCATCTCTTTCACGTTTCTAACTGAAAAACGCCAAATTAAACAAGATTTTACGGTTAAAATTTGATATGTTGTGCGAAAACATTTGATCTACAAGCCTATAAATTTTCAGATCTTAATTCTAAGCCGTTTGGGAGAAATTTAAAATATTTGGTTCGAAAAAAGTTGACAAAATGCTTGCTTTTACTGTTGGTGTTCTATTGGATGTCACCCGATCGGATTACCACCCGATTGGGCGGTAATCCGATTCAGTTCCACTCAAACCATTGCATTTCTTTTAGTTTTGACTTTGTTGACTGTCTCCCAATCGGATTACCACCCGCTCGAGCGGTAATCCGATTCAAATATCACTCACTGCAATTCATTAAAGAGGTTTACTTTATTGACCGTATTGACCATCACTCAATCGGATTACCACCCGCTCGGGTGGCAATCCTAGTCAAAGCACCTCACCCGACCGGGCTACTTAGTCAACATTGTCACCTTTAATCAGTCATCTTTATCAGCAGCTCTCATTGATAATCAATGTCATGTGATTTACTTGAATACATAGATTCATATTGACGGCCAAATAACTTTATCTTTGTTCTGATAATTGCATTGTGTTTGTTTTGATTGTCTGCCACCCACCTTGATTGCATACAAAAAGTCAATAGTTATCAATTCATTTAACTGTCATCGGCTCAAGGAATCATGTAATTCACTTTGATATTATCAACATGTTTCATCATTAATGTTTGCATGTGATGTTTAAGTGATAATTCAAATTGCATGTGAAGCTATTGATAGTGGTGTCGGCCATCAATCTTGAAATTGCTTATAAGTTGTCAGTTTGCATGTGAGAATATTTTGAAAATCAAAGTTCATTGTTGAGGTCAAAGAGTCAACATGCTACTCGATAGGCCAAGATAATTTTTTTGTCGTGTTGTGTCATCCAACGAGTGGTGACTTGAGCGAGTTGCCACCCTATTCACTGAAAATTTGATTATTGTTGACTGTTACCCAATCGGATTACCACCCGCTCGGGCGGCAATCCGAGTCAAAGACATCCCACCCGATTCATTTCATTGCTTTAAAGTTTGACTTAATGGTAATTTCCATTTCAACTCTAGTGGACCCTCGTCAAAGTGTCGAAATTATATTTTGACCCGACGAGTACCAACCACATTTAGGGTACAAAATCGTCAAGATAGGGGTGAAACCCACAACTCATCGATTAAGTCCCATTCCTCGATTTCCAATCTCGCCAAAGTCCCGATTGTTTCAATCAATTAGAGATGTGTAGTAACCGGAAGGGTAAGATACCGTTAATCGCTTCTCGACGAGAGTATCTTACCTATAGGCCAAAGCACGTTTTCTCTAATTCGAAAGGACTTTCGACCCACTTTGGAATAGTCGACGTTTCTCTACCCGAAACAATCATATGTTTTGTTGAGCCTCTCTTTTATGTATCTCAATTTATATGTGATTTTATACTTGAACGTTCGTTCATTTCAAAATTTGGTTTTAATCGTTTCGCACGTTATCTCAATCGCAAACAATAATAATCCCTCGTGAACAAACTAAATTTACAATGCTTTCATTTATCCATGTTATGCTATGTTGAACTCATGACTATGCTTTATGTGACGATTAAACTCTTTACGCTATGTGAATTAATTTGAACCCTTTATGCTATGTGACACTTTATGCTATGTGAATCAATTTATGCAAACGATTTTCTTAAACAAACATTATGATCAAGTCTCACCTATTCGTTCTTTTGAATCTTAGATGTCTTCTCGTCACTCCAACTCGTCTAAGAAGTCAAAGTCTCGTGCTACGAAGAAGATGATGGCTTTCATGGCTGATCAATTTGTGCGCGTCGTTCCAAAGGTCATTACCGAGATTCGAGCTTCTGAAACTCCTCACTCCTCCGTCGACTCTAAGGTCGAAGTACGCAAGCCCGCTTCGTTCAACTTCAAGCACTTTTCATCGTGCAACCCCAAGCCATTCACTGGCAATGATGGGGTGACCGCCATGCTCGAGTGGTTTGATAGTATGGAGGTCACGTTCATTAACAGTGATTTCCCCAATGAGCTCAGAACGCGTAGTGCGACTGGGGTATTCCAAGCCCGAGCTCTCGAATGGTGGACGAACGAAAGGAACATCCGCTCGAACGAACTGGCCTATGCGTTGACTTGGGAAGAAGTTAAGGCCCTAATGATGGACGATTTTTGCCCTCCGCATGAGCAACAAAGGCTAGAGGAAGAATTTTGGGTGCTAAAGCAAGTGGGAGATGAGAACCTAGCCTATACCACCCGTTTCAAACAACTTAGCTTCATTGTTCCTCACCTTGTTATGACCACCGATCGTAAGATAAGGAAGTACATCAATGGGTTACCCTCTGCTATGCGCGATACGATCGAGGCTGCCAAACTCGACAATATCGAAGCTGTTTATCGTTTGGCCGCTTCCCTGAACAACAACCGTGTACGCAACAAACAAGCCGCAAACCCCGCTTCTTTCAAGCCATCCAACCAAATTACCCAACAGTCGAGTAGCAATAGGGGGAAGAAGCGAAAGCAATCAAACCCTGTTTGCAATGCGATTGTACCACCCGTTAACCCGAATCCTGTTGCTCCTTATAACACCCAAAAGTCGTACACTGGGATTCACCCCAAGTGTGCCACTTGTAACTATCACCATCCCGTCAATGGAAGGTGTCGTCGTTGTACCACTTGTAACCGTTATGGACATGACACCGCCATTTGTCGCTATCAACAACAACAAGCACCACTAGCTCAGCAAGCGCAACAAGCTCCACCTGCTCCTCAAAACGCAAGACCAGCTAGCGCTTGTTTTAAATGTGGGGATACTAATCATCTTCGTCCTTAATGCCCACAATGGAATCAAGAGCAACAACAACCTCCTCGTGGATGTGCTTTCAATCTGAACGCAAATCAAGCGCGCAACGACAATGATGTCGTTAACGGTACGTTTCTTGTTAACCATCTTTATGCTTCGATACTATTTGATACTGGTGTGGACAAAAGCTTTGTGTCCTTAGAATTCGAATCATTGTTAAATTGCACACGCTCTAAGCTACCTAAGTCGTTTTCCATTGAAGACGCCAATGGCAAATCTATCTTAGTCGATTCTGTTCTTCGAGGCTGTCGTCTTACTCTTAACGAACACGTTTTCCCTATCGACCTCATACCCATGCAACTGGGTAGTTTCGACGTCATCATAGGCATGGATTGGCTTCAAAAGAACCATGCTGAAATCGCTTGTCACAAGAAATACGTTCGTTTACCCCTTCCATCTGGCGATGTTTTGCACGTCTATGGAGACCGACCTTCAAAGGGACTGAAGTTGATGTCCTGCACACAAGCGAACAAATACTTACGCAAACAGTACCTTGCCTTTTTAGCCCACGTTGTGGAAGAAAAGGGCAAGGGAAAGAGTTTAAGTGATGTTCCAGTGGTGCGCGATTTCCCTGACGTCTTTCCTGAAGATTTACCTGGTCCTCCTCCACCTCGATCTGTTGATTTTCGTATTGACCTCGTACCTGGTGCGACTCCTGTTGCCAAAGCTCCTTATCGTCTTGCACCTTATGAGATGCAAGAATTATCTACGCAACTTCAAGAACTCCTCGATAAGGGTTTCATTCGTCCAAGTACCTCACCTTGGGGTGCTCCTGTGCTTTTCGTTAAAAAGAAAGATGGTTCTTTCCGCATGTGCATTGATTATCGTGAACTTAACAAACTCACCGTAAAAAATCGTTACCCTCTTCCGCGTATCGACGATCTATTCGATCAACTTCAAGGCGCTACCTATTTCTCCAAGATCGATCTTCGTTCTGGTTATCACCAACTTCGTGTTCTCGATGAGGACATCCCCAAAACCACTTTTCGCACTCGCTATGGGCACTACGAGTTCGTGGTTATGCCTTTTGGTTTGACCAACGCACCCGCTGTGTTCATGGATCTTATGAATCGTGTTTGTAAGCCCTACTTGGGTCGCTTTGTAATCGTCTTCATTGATGATATCCTCATTTATTCTAAATCTCGGACCGATCACGAACGTCATCTTCGTCTTATACTCGAGCTCTTACGTATTGAACGCTTATACGCTAAGTTCTCCAAATGCGAGTTTTGGATTAAAGAAGTCCAATTCCTTGGACACGTTGTTAGTGAAAAAAGGATCCACGTTGACCTTTCAAAAATCGAAGCTGTGAAAAATTGGACCGCGCCTAAATCACCTTCTGAAATCCGTTCCTTCTTAGGATTGGCGGGTTATTACCGTCGATTCATCTCGAATTTTTCAAAAATCGCCGTTCCTCTCACTTCGTTGACTCAAAAAGAGAAGCCTTTTGCTTGGGGTCCTGAGCAAGAGGAATCTTTTCGGACTCTCAAAGACTTGCTATGCAACGCTCCTATTCTTACTCTCCCTGATGGGAATGATGATTTCGTGGTGTATTGCGATGCCTCGAACCGTGGTCTTGGTTGCGTTCTCATGCAACGAGGCAAGGTCATCGCTTATGCATCTCGTCAACTCAAGATACACGAGAAAAACTTTACGACCCATGACCTTGAACTTGGCGCAGTTGTTTTTGCGTTGAAAATTTGGCGACACTACCTTTATGGTACTAAGTGTGTGGTTTTCACTGACCACAAGAGCCTTCAACATATCTTCAACCAAAAGGAACTGAACATGCGTCAACGTCGTTGGGTGGAACTGTTAAATGACTACGACTGCGAAATCAAATACCATCCAGGTAAAGCGAACGTAGTAGCTGACGCCCTTAGTCGCAAAACTCATATGAAGGGTATTCGTTGTCTTCAACTCGTGAACGATCTCCCACGCCGCATTCGTGAAGCTCAGTACGCCTCTATTAACGAAGGTAACTTCCATGTTGAGATACGATGCGCTAGAGAACACGACCTCGTCTCCAAAGCCGATGGTATCCTATACCTTGACAATCGTGCCTGGATCCCTGATTGTGAAAACCTTCGAGACTTCATTATGAACGAGGCGCACAAATCCAAGTACTCAATTCATCCTGGTGCCGACAAGATGTACCATAATCTACGTACATCCTATTGGTGGCCCGGTATGAAAAGAGACATTGCCGTTTACGTTTCTAAGTGTCTTACGTGTTCGAAAGTCAAAGCCGAGCATCAACGACCTTCCGGTCTACTCGAACAACCTGAAATCCCCGTTTGGAAATGGGATAGCATTGCGATGGACTTCAAAACTAAACTCCCTCGTACGCCTTCTGGTCACGATAGCATTTGGGTGATCATCGATCGTTTGACCAAGTCCGCTTAATTCATTCCTATTCGTGAAGATTTCAAGGTTGAACGACTTGCTCGCATCTATACCGATGAAGTCATACGCCATCATGGTATTCCTCTAGACATCATTTCTGATCGCGATGGTCGATTTACTTCGCGTCTCTGGCAGACTTTTCAGTCCGCTATGGGCACTCATTTGAATCTCAGTACGGCTTTTCATCCTCAAACGGATGGACAGACTGAACGTACTATCCAAACCCTAGAGGACATGCTCCGTTCTTGTGTCATCGACTTTGGTGGTAGTTGGGATGTGCATTTACCTTTGGTCGAGTTCTCGTACAACAATAGCTACCACTCCAGTATTCAAGTGGCTCCATTCGAGGCATTGTATGGTCGCAGATGCCGATCTCCTTTAAGCTGGCACGAGATTGGTGACAAACATTTTACTGGCCCTGAGATCATACAAGAAGCAACGGATAAGATTCTCCAAATCCATGATAATCTACTCAAGGCTCGCAATCGTCAAAAGATCTATGCTGACAAGGGACGCAAACCTATGGAATTCAACGTTGGGGATCATGTTCTACTTAAAGTGTCTCCTAGGAAGGGAGTGGTTCGTTTGGTAAAAAGGGAAAGCTTGCCCCTCGCTATGTTGGTCCTTTCAAGATACTCGAAAGGATTGGTAAGGTGGCTTATCGACTCGATTTACCTCAAGAGCTCAACAACGTTCATCCGACGTTTCATGTCTCCAATCTAAAGAAATGCCTCGCTGATAAAGGACTTCATGTTCCTCTCGAAGATCTCCAAATCAACGAAACTATGCATTTTGTGGAGAAACCCGTCGAAATTATGGATCAAGGAGTCAAGTTATTGAGGCGCAGTAAAATTCCTATCGTCAAGGTTCGATGGGAAGGTAAACGTGGCGCTGAATTCACTTGGGAACTCAAGAGCGATATGAAGACGAAGTATCCACATCTTTTCCCTGCTTCTTCCTAAATTTCGGGACGAAATTCCCTAAAGGATGGGAGACTGTAACGCTCCGCTTTTTCTCACTTTCTTATTTTAGCAAGTCGTGTTGTACCTTCTATATTTAGACTCTTGTACTCTTTTTGTAATCTGCTTTCATTTTATTTGTAATTCGAGACTCTTGATCATAATGAAAACGAAGCTATTTTAATCATGTTTGTGTATTCATATTCGACTTATGTGAAACTGATAATCAAAATTCACGTTTGAACGATATATTATCCAAGACTCTTGGTTCGTTATTACACAATGAAACTTTTTTTTTATGCTTATACGTGTTGCAATACTCGGGTTATACGTTACCAATCTCGAATGCATACGCGCAACCGATACCCGACATACTGGTACTCATAACTTATACGTACTTGTTAATTATTAAATACGTGGTATAATAATAATAATAATAATAATAATAATAATAATAATAATAAGAATAATAATAATAATGCTATAATATAATAATAATAGTAAAAATATGTAAACGTGAATTTCAACCAATAGTTAAAATAAAAAGAAAACAAATAAAAGAATACATATGAACAAAGAGGCCATGTGGCCGACTTCTGTGCACAGCCCCAAAGAAATCGTTGGATCATTTAATTGATCCAATATTCATATTAAATCTTATACACTAAAATATCATAAGTGGGCTTGTATATAAAAAAACTAGGAATCAAGTTGGTCAAGGAAAAAGGGGGTAGCTGGTTTCGGCCAGCTTTCATACGTAAAAAGCTGATCCACAACCTTCAAATTTCCAGCCATTCATTGGCCTAATTTGGTTTGTGTTTTAATGGTTTTAACCCTCAACCAATTATTTTTAATGTACAACCAATTAACCCTAATCTTTCCCCTATAAAACCCAAGTCTGCTCCACACTTTTTCCACTTTGCAACTCACCTCAAACACTCTCTAATCACTCTCTAATCTGCTGCTAATCAGAAGTTCGAGCAGAAATACCAACCTTCACAAAAGTGAGCATAACTCACTCATTTATTGTCCGTTTTAGCTCATTCTTTTTCCTATGTGCTTGGTTTGACCTTAGCTTTGATTCCATGGGTTTTTCACAGTAAATAAGTCCCTGGAAGTCCGGCAAAAAGGCTCCAAAGTCCACTGATTGATTTTGTTTTCATGAAATCTTTGTTAAACTTAACCAAACTTAGTTTTCTCATCTCAAACCTATGTCCTAATGCTCATAATCAAATGAATGGTTAGTTGGGCTTAAAAACAAGGTTGAGACACTTAAAATCAGAGGATTAAACCTCATAAACTTTCTGTTTTGTTAGGGTATTTAACCCACAAGTCATGTCAAGCTTAGACCTTGATGAATGAGTGATTATGGAACAACTTGGGTTGTCCAAACATACAATCCTCACATCATTTGATGATTTCTCTTTAGTTATGTTGTTTATATTATTGTACTAATCCTAGTTCGTGACCCTCCTTGGTTGTTTTTACATCAAGTGAAGTGGTGAACATTCAAGGGGTTCCTAAACGGAAGCTTGTTCTTCCTACCCCATACATGATTTCCATGATAACTCGAGGTGCCTAAGTGAGGATTCAAATCTTCTACCTCCTACATGAATTATTGGACTAAATATTATGTAACCTAGATATATATATATACTCATTCGAACCTTTAATGTTAAACTTGTGTTTATATGTTAAAGTAGTAGAATATCATCTAAGACTTTAAAACCTTGATATGATTCTAATGGGTGTACTACCCATGAAATACAATATAACCCTAGTGGTTACATAGTGTCATATAAGAGTTATAAGTTAAAGTTGATTATTTTAATATCATACTTTATGTTATGTTAAACTCCAAATTTATAATCTTCCGTTAACGCCAAACTCACACACCTATGTTTCCTCGTGTAGAAGGACTAGGTGCTCCAAACTAATCCATCCACCAACTCACTCGCGGGATATCAAGTAGGAAAGCTTGCAACCACCGTGAGTATACTCGATCCCTTTTTCCCCTTTACACTTTCGGATGCAACATGTATAATTATGCAAACAACTTTTAAACTAAACATACTCAATCCTTGATCAAGCATGAAACTAATGTGACTTACTTGTTATTCTTGTATGCTATGTGAACGATTTGGAACGTCATATGCTCATTAACTTTGCTCGCCCACCTTAACAATTATAGCGCTATAGGATTAACGCCCCGCCCGCTATTCTATTGGGTATTGTTAAGTTAAACATTACCACCCCGCTAAACTATTGGGATTAGGCTATTTTATGTGTTGTATTCTAGGGTTTGATCATATTGTACGCCAAAATTGCATACTAGTAATCACATATTATGAATCATGTTGGATTTGAGTTTTTATTCTATTATGCTACGTAAACAAACTTGTATACTCGCCATTGCTTTTGCATTGAAACTCTATTTTAATACATGTTGCAGGTTGATTATTGAAGAATGGATGAATGATGAAACAAGTTTAGGGTGGACTAGATACACACCTTTAATCTATTTATCTTTTGATGTTATGTTGAATTTGAACAATGTTGTTATTTCTATTTTAAATGTTGTATGACAATTTAGCACTTGAAATGAAATTTGAATTTAATTAAATATTGACACATAGTGTTATGAAGTCTCTAGCAATCTATACACACTTCGTCTCATCCCGATGTTTCCGCCATCGGTTGGGGTGTGACATAGGACCTTCTCGTTTGAAATGTCCCTTTCTTTACATTTAAAACAGGTGACCTTTGATTTATCGAATCTGAGTTTCGTGTCAGGACCTGCTAAGGTATTTCGACCCATGATTTCCATAAACCTCAGACCTCTCCTAATAATACTCGCCATGCACCATTTTATATCAATTAATTCCAACTCCTCATGGTCTATCTGGTCGTAGTCCTCTTTTGTCATGTTCGGGTTTCTGATCTTACCCGCAACAAGTCTTTCATACGATTCTAGGACTGACGCAAGAAAAACCATTTGTTGTTTAGCTGCTACCTTGTTTAATCTTGAGAATTCTGGAGGTTTACAGCTATGTTACACTGTATTATATGAGGGTTTGAATTGTTTTGGTTGGAGTAATTATTGGAGGCTTGAGATGATTGAGTGTTTTGGGTTGAAGGATTCGGTTCAAAGTTTGAGAACCCTGAAGAAAACCCACTACCGCTAGATGAACTGGTCGGAGTTGACCCTGAAGCATTATCAACACTGAACGGTCTTTGTATCTTAGGGCTCTGAACATTCGATGGCACACTACCTCAGCAGTATAGGTTTACGTCTTGTTGGATATTTGCACTTTTCATCTTAGCCATCTTCCTTTGTTCTAACTCATGACCCTCTACCTCCTTAATCAGCATGCTCAGACTCGTCGTTTTATACTCACGACTGTTTTTTATGATCATAACATAAGTTGACCAATCACCTCCCTGTGGGAGTGCATCAATCAGTTTGCCAACCAATTCATCCCTTTCTTTCTCGATTCCAAACCTTCTCAGCTCCAAAATCAGATGTCAATTGTAACAACCCGCTTTTTAGAAAGTCAAAGTCAAAGGAAGAAAAGATTGCTAATTGCGATCTGTCACTCTGTTAGTGTAGTATATCTATCGTCTCCGTCACTCAGAATCGTAGCAAGACACTGAAGATATCTAGAGCTTTTATTGTAATATTTAGATAAAATGGGCAAGGTGGCAATATTGTAAATAAGGAGAAATCCTTATACCTTGTGCCTATAAATAGAAGACTAAGTGTTTTCATTAGAGACTTTTGCCATTTTGGAGCTTTGGAGATCTAGATCTAAAGAGCGAAAGTCTAGAGAGAAATGTGATTCGTGGTGCTTGTTGTCACACCCCGATATTTCCACGTATTACCGGTGGGCCCGGTGGGGAGTATCGTGACGTAGTTGATATCATCATAGTAAAACAACACAAATAATAATGCACAGCGGATGCAAAAGATAAAATATTACAAACCAATAAAAAGTAATATCAAAGTATTACAAACGGAATGTAAAGGATCCACAGGCGGATCAAATAAAAGATGATCGTTCAACAGATCTTAACATCTAAGCTTGCGAGACTCTTTATTGATGCTAGGAGTAGCCAGCCTATTCCGATTAGTACCTGCACTTAGCCTTTTTGGGAAAATACGTCAGTTTACACTGGTAAATACAATTAACTGACTCATTTTGAAAATGTTTTAGAAAATTGAATTGAGTGCAAACGGCACAAAACATTTTATAACTTGGGATAATTATGTAAATATAATCTTGTAAGTGAATTACATGTTTCTTATGCGTTCAGTAGCCCGATCCGTGGACCGGGTTAAAGATTAATAGGCACACCACATTATTTGGTTAGGCACTGACGGGTGTACACCTACACCCCATGCTTTGGTCGTGGCCATCTCGTAAGATGATGCCAAGGATATCCGGGACATGGTCATTAACCCCCCAAAGGCTTTAAGCAAACAAAACATTTCAAAACGTAGCATATCAATGATTTAACCTCTATTCGATTAAAGATTCAATGCCGGACCAAGCGGTATTTTATATACCGTACCCCAAGCCCGTATAGGGAAAATAAGTTAAAAGTATTTACCTGAGCAAATTTATACAATTTATCCCAGCCGTATACCACCAAGAAAGTACAGATAGCTTTTACTGGGCCCCTAAATCTGGAACGAAGGTTTTTAATAACCTATTAGAATCCTAACAGGTCTTTAATTAAGCCTATGCTTAGACCGGTTAGTTTAAAAGGAGAATACGGTTCAAAACGCATGATTAAGCGAGAACCGGATTAGAATGTGGTTTAGACCCGACAAGCTTGCATACTTGTGTAACAAGGGTAAACTAAACACATTCTGGATTTTGAGATAAAAATGATAAGGTTTGACCTGTTTCGGCTAATTTATGCAAACTAGTTACATAAGCCGATCCGAACGCGATAAGTGCGTAACGGGTAACCAAATGAGTCATGAACATGTTTCCTAAGTTAATATGCCATAAATATGTTGTGATATCAGTAGAATACCTTCCATTATGCCCAAAATGAATTTAAAACCAATTTATGCCCTGTAGGGGTATTTTGGTCATTTTAAAGGTTATAAAAGAGTTTAAATATAAATCTGAGTTTCAGGTCTGATATAATCAGTAAAAATACTTACTTTAATAAGTTATATCAGTAGGGTATGGCATATATGTGAAATTTACTATTTATAACCAAACTATGCACCGAAGGGGCATTTTGGTAATTTCACATAAGCTTAAAGGTCAAAACAAGGAATCTAAGTTTAAAACTTTCCTTTACTATTATAATATATAAATTTACTAAAAATATCAGTAGGTATAAAGTCTTATACGTTTAAAATAGTTTTAATACATACTATGCGTTAAAAACGCTTAAAAAGGCGATTTTGAGCTATTTCCGGGTTTTTTTAAAGGAAAGCTGATATTTTTATTATTCCAGAAGGCTCAAAATGTTTTATTTATTATATTAGACCAGTAGAAAATGGTTTGGTGTCAAAAGGTTTTGTAAAACTCATTTTATAGCCCAAAAGGGCAAAACCGACAATTACCGAATAAAGCTTAGAACTCTAAGTTATGCTCAGCCTAAAAATAAATAAAACTATTCAAAAATCGCAAAATATTATTTTATATCAGTAGGTAAAAAGCTTGGTGTCAAAAGTTGGGTTTAGATAGGCTATACGCTAATTACGCCGTTTAATTAATAAAAAGTTTTCTTATTACGCTATTGAGCATAACTCTTAATCTAGACCTCAAACTGATGTCAAGTTTTAGGGACAAGTTTATAAATCATTAATAAAGATTATTGTCCTCTCATATTTTCAAAATTTTCGTTTTAGGGTTAAAAGGGCATAAAGGCCAACATTTCGACATTTAACGGGAACATGCATGAATCTAGGATTTCTATGGAACCGAGCCTATACTTAGAGTTGTCGGGTTGAATCATGCTTAGGCATGTTCAACTAATATTTACCAAGTTATTAAAGTGGGAAAACTGATTTTATGACTTTTATATTAATAGTTACGAATTTTATTTAAAACTAACCCGTTTGACCTTTATTTGACCCGACAATTTAACTAAGTAAACGTGGTAATTAGGAGGCGCCCTTTTGAGGGTTAAACACCTACCTAATTACGGTCACGTAGCCATGTTCATTGCGAACAATGGCTTAACCTTCTAAAAGTCAAAGCGTTTATCGAAACACTTGACTTTTCGGCTATAACCGCTAAATAATTAAACTAAGCACGAAAGGACACTTACAAGGGGTCCAAGCAAGGATGGAATTGATCCTAAATTCTCAGGTATGAAGAGCAAGGTCTCCAACTTAGAGAATTCAGAAATCAAGTGTGAGTTGGAATGAAAGCTTGTGGGTTTATATAGTTTTTCCAAGACCGTTAAGATCGTTCCTCGATAAACGAGCTTCGATCTCATCCGTACACATGTGCCCATGGTTTTGTGAAACCATGGGAGCCCATAGTTTCATTAAAACCATGTGCAAATGAGGGGAACAGCTGGAACAAGTTGGAATTTAGATTTTTCATTTTGGTCCCTTCCTAAGATAACTTTGGCAGAATGTCAATTTTGGTCCCTGAATGTGCAAAACATGGTTTTTGATGCATTTTTGACACGTTTAAGCCCCGTTAATCCCATTTCAATGCTCTAAAATGAAGTTAAAGTATAGGGAACATGAAACATGCTCAAAAATATCTCGGATGTCGGTTCGTTTGGTCGTACGGTTGCGTTGTTCGGTTAATTACGACGAAACACGAACGAATGCGAAAAACGATCTAAATTACACGACGAATGGAATTTTATCATGACAATCACTAAAATAAAATATTTTAATGATTACATAAAGTTTTGGATGTCCGGATGTATTCAGAACGTGAGATATGCGCGAAAATGCAAACTTGTGCACTTTTTGACACTTTTAGTCCCTGCTTGACTTAAAAGTTTATTTTTGCGCACCAAACACCTCTAAGCCTATATCTAATCTATCTAAAGGATAAATAGGGTATGTTTAACTCATGGTCATATTCCGGAAGGTCCGTTACCATACGAATCGGCATACTTTTGCAGTTTGACGCAAATAGTCCTTCAATTGCGCAAAGTAGCGCGAAATGCCGTTTAATGATATCCAAGCCTTCCATGGCCCATATTGATCATTACAAAGCATATACTTAAATATTACTACACTCCCGTTCGCTTAAATGGTCACCGAGAGGCGTAGATTCAAAAGTTGACGCTTTAGGTCCCTCAATTGTGCAAACTTGCGCATCTCATCACTTAATAGCATTGAAGCCTCACCTAATCCATATTAGGCATTCTTGAAAGTATTATTAAACATCACGAAGCTCCCGGTTTGTTAAAAGGTCCCTCAGAGGTAAGAATTAACATGTTGACGCTTTTAACCCTTCATTACGCAAACTTTCAATTAATGACGCAAACGGCTACACTCGATCATCAAGTGGCCCATTTGTGAATGTAATTATTGTAAGAGGTTATTTTAGAAACTTATTTTAGGTATACTAACACTTCCAGTCCTTTCATAATCAAGGTTTTTCGATTATTCGAAAAATTAGTCCCTTAAATTTACTATTTGACTTCATTAGGGTTTATTACACGTGTCAATACATCATTGGACGTGATTTTACGAGGTGTTACATCCTCACCCCCTTAAAAGAAATCTCGACCTCGAGATTTGCTAAATTTCTGGAAGTTCTTTTGTCGCATAATGGACTTAACTTCTATAGCATATTTGGAGTCTCTCCAAGTTCCCAAAGTGACCTTTATATAGGTACATGTATCCTTTTGGAGCTTCTTTACCTGTCGATCCTTAATCGATACAGGTTTCTCATCATGTCATAAATCTGCATATCGTTATGTGATAATGCGTCTTGATTTATCGGTGAAACATTTCTTTAAATCACTAGTGTGTAATGCATTGCGAGCTCCGCCAAGCTCCTTAAATAGGTTTTAGTTTATAAGTTATTTGATCTTGATACATTCGATTTCCTTCGAATGATTTTATATATTCAGAGCTTAACTAGCCTGATAATTTAACAAATTGGCACACCCTTCCTGGGTGATATCTTTTGTTGAACCTCATCCTTTAACAAGAACTTATGAGGGTTGCTACTTTCATTAATTCTTGATTTTCTGCCGAATGCTGGCAACTTACAGATGATTATGGATTTATTTGATCTTATTCGTTGTTTCCAAGGCAACTTTCAGATCTTGATAATTGGACTTACCAATTTTCTGTCCAACAATTGATGTTTAACATTCCATCTATACAAGGTCCCCAAAGGAACAGCATTGATACTTACATAACAACTGTTATAGAAAAGCTTATTTTAAGGTGAGATGGTTATTCCAACCACTACTTAGAACTAATCTTAAGGAATAGCTAACCCTTGCCGTTAGTTGAACAAATCGACGATCATGGGCCGCTGATGGCAATTCTTAATTGTTGCCTAATTAGGGTTACGGTAATCATTGCATAAGTAGAATGAACCGTTCTTCTTAATTAACAATACCGAACTCTCAGGATATTGAGTTAGGCTAAACGAATTTCTATTTTAAAACTTACTTAATCAGGGTTTCGATTCTTCCAGTGATGGTACTAGCCGTCTTGGAGATTTCATAATAATACAGCCCTAAATGGGATATAAATCTTAACTTTACTTGCCTCTCAGGAGGTAAACAGGGTAATCTTAGAAGATAATAATCAAGATACGAGGAGGTTACAGAGATTTTCCAAATCTCAGGCTCCAGTTCATCTATCATATTCTATGTCAGATAAGTGACACATTTATGTTACGAGTCCACGAATTCCTTAATTGTGAACATTTATTTGGACAGTTCCATTCTGGATATCTTCTTTGAATACCGTTAGCTAATTTTAGTACCATATGACCATCGGAATATCTTTGTGGTCCTATGGATTAAACCTCCATACTGATCAGGCATGGAAGCAATCTATGGAACATATTAAGATACACCAATCCTCATATGGCGTTTTTATCATGCCGTCTGGTATTCGTAATCGATAGAGATTAAAGAGATATCAACTATACATGCTGATGCACTTCCTCTAGAGAGGATACTTTCTAAAATTCTACGATTGGAGGTTTCTGACAGGAACAGAAGAAATGGTTCTTATGATTTCGCCTGTAAGTTTTTCCTTACACTTAATATCTAGGGTTCTTACAGAAAAATTTCTAAAAGTTTGCTAAGCTTATGGTCTTATGAGAGATTTAACAACACCTCTAATCATTCATCAGGAGGGTCAAACGCCTCCATTCTTAATCCTTTTAAACTTAGCTGTAAAATCTTTGGCAAATTTTAGGGCAGTCTCAGCTTTGACTGGTTATTTCTTAATCTATATAACGTGAGTAGCTGAGGTAGATCCATAATGGATTTATAATAAGTAGGCTTTGAAACTTTAATGTGCCCTCTTATTGCCGTTGCTAACCACCAATAATTATTTGCACTAAGCCTAGATTTTGGGTAATTTGAATTAGAGCATTATCTTAGCCAACGAATTAAAATTTGCGACATACAGTCGACAGTCTAGAACTTTTATGGTGAGAGTCAGAAAATTCTTATTCCATCTTTTTCCATTTCGTGAAGCGGATAATAGGTTTTTCTAATAAGGTCCTTAAAACTTGGACCATCCCATAGTGTATAAGAGGATCTTTCTTGTGGACTCCATTAATGTCCTCACTAATCAAGGGTATTGCCATTGAATGACTGTGACCTCACCGTGTCCTTTCCAGCATAACTGCTGACATACCTAATGGTTTCTACTTCATCCACAATTTCCTGCAATCGATGGCCCCTTTTTACTATTGAAGTCTCTTGACTTCCAAGAGACGAAGTACTTTTAAGTACATCCTAAAAGGAATGGGCTCCTTGCCACATATGATTTTGTTTGGGTTATTCATCACATTTGAATTATGAATAAAGCTCTTCTTATGAGTAGCGACGTGAGTTTTTAGAGTAACTAGCATCCGGATTCTTGAACCTTTTCATGACTTTTCTCATAGCCTTTCTAACAGCTGCGTTAATTACAGTTCTGGAGATTAACTCCATTATCATTGAGGTTCACATTTGATGCATCATTAACATTTGTCGCATCTCTAGCATTGCGACTGTTGTTTGTCTCTTCTGAGTTTTCCATACTCGAAGCTTTGGTATTAAATACCAAATTCAGCAAGTACATAGGCAATCCATACCATATGTCTCCTTGAATTGTCAAAGGCTCACCATAAGGAGTCTTGATAACTATTTGCTTCTTATTACCTAAAGTATGGGCTTGGTCACAGGATGACCAACCCATTTCTATTATTATATCGAGTCCCTTTATTTTAACGGAAATAAGGACAACGGAAAAGAATGGTTCCTAATGGATATAAAACGTCCATCTAATGTTGCTGAAGCAGTCTCTGAGGTACCTTCGGCTAATTCTACTTTATACTTAACGCTTAGAGTTTTAACAGCCAGATTTAATGATTTACCAAAATCTATTGTCTACGAAAGACTTATCTGAACCTGAATCAAATAATACTCTAGCATGAGCGTTATTGATAAGGAAAGTACCTGTTGTGACATTGTCATCCTGAATAGCCTCTTGAGCGTCCATTTGAGAGCTTCCAGCTTTGGTCTTCTTAGCCTCCCCAGGCTTCATGGTTTTATTTGGGCAACTTGTCTTGATGTGCCCTATTTCATTGCAACCATAGCAGGTTGCGTCCTTTATGCCTTGGCACTCCAAGGTCTTGTGCCCTTCTTTATTACAAATCCCACAAGGCGTAGCTTGTGACTCCAAAGTGCATTTCTCTTTAGTTGTCATCTTTGGGCAACGGGTCTTTATGTGCCCTTTCTCGCCGCAACCATTGCATGTGGCGTCCTTCAAGTCCTTGCACTCAAGGGTCTTGTGATCCATTTCTTTACAAATGCCACATCCCCCGGTCTGTTCATAGAAGCATTTTCCGAAGTGCTTCTTCTTGCAGGTTTTACATTTGGGTTTTGCCTCCTTTGGCTTGGACGGGTTATAGTTTGAACCGGTCTTACCCTTTTTACAACCTTTATTTGGGGTATTATCGCACTTTCGCTTATGATCCTTCAACACACGATCCACAGCGTTGTTTACGGCTGTATCTATCATAGCCTATAACTCGGTGCCCGTTAAGTTCAGTCTTGCATCATTATTCTGATCAACAGGATGATTGTGAGCTTCAGAGGAGTCAGCCATGGTGAAGCTTTGAAGGCTACAGACCGAGCAGTAATAATTTATTTAATTATATAGTGAATTGTCGAGTTTGATGATTAAATAGCCATGGTGCAAATAAACCATATAGGCTAATAGATAGTATTTAATTTATTTGATTATGTTTTGCCTAGGTTTTTAAATAAACCATCTTTGGCGTTTAGACGGAATATAATCCTTCATATTTATTAGACAGGGGACATAAGTCACGACTGTCAATGTCGTACCGACATTTTATATATAGCACAAGGGCTTGTTCCAAAGGACTTTTTGATGGTACAGAGGCCGTGTCACTAGGGAAATTTTAAAACATAATCAATGATCCTTTGGGTCGGATAAATTTCATAGTTCATTGCCTTTTGGCAGGAAGTTATGAAAGAAAACTATCTTTGTCATAATTACATCTTTGCCAGTAGGCATACACCTTAAATGGATGTTTTGATGTATACATCATGTTCGACGTTTATTAGCCATGATTCTTCTTGATCATTTAGGCTGAATAAGGGGCTTGGAAAATTCCTAATATAAGGATGACAAGTGTGATTTTATCGCATCACAGTTGTCGGGAGTGTTAACATGTTTTCAGATGTTAACAAGAATCTGAATCTCTTTTTAAGCAGATTTTACCATCTTTAATGACATTCGAGCTAGGTTATACCTTTTAAGATTCTTTTTTTAATACATATACTGGCAGAAAAGGAATGATATTTATTTTATTATAATTACCCTAAATTTAATTAAAATATAACTATGGCACAAAAGGCCAAGTCACAAGGGCAACTTTAAATTATAAACCATGATTTTGTACAATCAAGGTATTTAGGCTTGAACGTTGTTCATTGCCTTTTTCTTGACAGGGAATTGTAGGCTACGACTGTCTTTTATCTTACATGACAATGAGTATAGCCCGTAGGCATTATATCCTTAGTTATAGTTTAATAATAGCTCAACAGCCTAGTCACATGGACAGATTTAATTTATAAACCAGGATTTCACAAAATTGAGGTATTAAGACTTGAATCAAAGTTCATTGCCCTTTTTAACAGGGGGTTGTAGACCACCACTGTCTTTAGTCTCAAAGGCCATTAAGTATAGCCCGTAGGCACTTCACCCTTAATAGATGATTATATAAATAAGAAGGGAATTGGAACAATCCAATTTAAAGATGACTTAGGTGATTTTATCGAATCACATTTGCCAGGAATGTTAATATGTTTACAAATGTCAACAAGGATTTGAATCTTTTGAATAGGTTTTTACCATCTTGGCCTTGTCTGAAATGACATGTGGCTAGGTTTACCTTTAAGATTCTTTAAAAAAAAAATTTAACGCAAAACAATCCTAAATTTAGATGTTAATAAGGATCTGAATCTAATTGAGGAATTACCATCTTGACCCTGTCTTAAAATGACACATGGGCTAGGCCTTGTCCCTTTTTAGATTTTGCCATTTTATTATAATGGTAGATCTTTTAGAAGGGATGTTATTTTAATTTATTTCATATACTCCATTCTTATACAATGATATAAAAAGAGGTACAGAATTGCCCTAAACGGGACTTGAAAGAAATGATGTTGTCCATGAAGGGATTGAAAGATAAGTACGCCCTTATAAGGACTTACTAAGGAAACGAACTTCAGCAAAAGGAGTTTCTTCTTCATTTTATTTCTGAATGTTTTCTCCTTGATTGCACGTTTATCCTAGTCGCAGTACAAGGCTCCGCATTCCTCGGCTTCGGATGGGGAGGATTTCCATTACGGCTCCTTTGCTTGGCGACATATAAAATATAGAATTGAAAGCAATAATTTCTCCGAATAGAGATGAGAGTATTCCTATGTTAAGTCTAGACTCAGAAGGTCAAGGAATGTGCTATTGTGTCATTGAGATTAAACAAAAAAGGCTAGTGTTTAATTCACTCAATGTTGGCTCTGATACCAACCTGTCACACCCCGATATTTCCACGTATTACCGGTGGGCCCGGTGGGGAGTATCGTGACGTAATTGATATCATCATAGTCAAACAACACAAATAATAATGCACAGCGGAAGCAAAAGATAAAATATTACAAACCAATAAAAAGTAATATCAAAGTATTACAAACGGAATGTAAAGGATCCACAGGCGGATCAAATAAAAGATGATCGTTCAACAGATCTTAACATCTAAGCTTGCGAGACTCTTTATTGATGCTAGGAGTAGCCAGCCTATTCCGATTAGTACCTGCACTTAGCCTTTTTGGGAAAATACGTCAGTTTACACTGGTAAATACAATTAACTGACTCATTTTGAAAATGTTTTAGAAAATTGATTTGAATGCAAACGGCACAAAACATTTTATAACTTGGGATAATTATGTAAATATAATCTTGTAAGTGAATTACATGTTTCTTATGCGTTCAGTAGCCTGATCCGTGGACCGGGTTAAAGATTAATAGACACACCACATTATTTGGTTAGGCACTGACGGGTGTACACCTACACCCCGTGCTTTGGTCGTGGCCATCTCGTAAGATGATGCCAAGGATATCCGGGACATGGTCATTAACCCCCCAAAGGCTTTAAGCAAACAAAACATTTCAAAACGTAGCATATCAATGATTTAACCTCTATTCGATTAAAGATTCAATGCCGGACCAAGCGGTATTTTATATACCGTACCCCAAGCCCGTATAGGGAAAATAAGTTAAAAGTATTTACCTGAGCAAATTTATACAATTTATCCCAGCCGTATACCACCAAGAAAGTACAGATAGCTTTTACTGGGCCCCTAAATCTGGAATGAAGGTTTTTAATAACCTATTAGAATCCTAACGGGTCTTTAATTAAGCCTATGCTTAGACCGGTTAGTTTAAAAGGAGAATACGGTTCAAAACGCATGATTAAGCGAGAACCGGATTAGAATGTGGTTTAGACCCGACAAGCTTGCATACTTGTGTAACAAGAGTAAACTAAACACATTCTGGATTTTGAGATAAAAATGATAAGGTTTGACCCGTTTCGGCTAATTTATGCAAACTAGTTACATAAGCCGATCCGAACGCGATAAGTGCGTAACGGGTAACCAAATGAGTCATGAACATGTTTCCTAAGTTAATATGCCATAAATATGTTGTGATATAAGTAGAATACCTTCCATTATGCCCAAAATGAATTTAAAACCAATTTATGCCCTGTAGGGGTATTTTGGTCATTTTAAAGGTTATAAAAGAGTTTAAATATAAATCTGAGTTTCAGGTCTGATATAATCAGTAAAAATACTTACTTTAATAAGTTATATCAGTTGGGTATGGCATATATGTGAAATTTACTATTTATAACCAAACTATTCACCGAAGGGGCATTTTGGTAATTTCACATAAGCTTAAAGGTCAAAATAAGAAATCTGAGTTTAAAACTTTCCTTTACTGTTATAATATATAAATTTACTAAAAATATCAGTAGGTATAAAGTCTTATATGTTTAAAATAGTTTTAATACACACTATGCGTTAAAAACGCTTAAAAAGGCGATTTTGAGCTATTTCCGGGTTTTTAAAGGAAAGCAGATATTTTTATTATTCCAGAAGGATCAAAATGTTTTATTTATTATATTAGACCAGTAGAAAAAGGTTTGGTGTCAAAAGGTTTTGTAAAACTCATTTTATAGCCCAAAAGGGCAAAACCGACAATTACCGAATAAAGCATAGAACTCTAAGTTATGCTCAGCCTAAAAATAAATAAAAGTATTCAAAAATCTCAAAATATTATTTTATATCAGTAGGTAAAAAGCTTGGTGTCAAAAATTGGGTTTAGATAGGCTATACGCTAATTACGCCGTTTAATTAATAAAAAGCTTTCTTATTACGCTATTGAGCATAACTCTTAATCTAGACCTCAAACTGATGTCAAATTTTAGGGACAAGTTTATAAATCAGTAATAAAGATTATTGTCCTCTCATATTTTCAAAATTTTCGTTTTAGGGTCAAAAGGGCATAAAGGTCAACATTTCGGCATTTAACGGGAACATGCATGAATCTATGATTTCTATGGAACCAAGTTGTATAACCTCTGAGGGTTATACTAACCTATAATATGGTCCTAATGGAATCCAAAGGCATATCTAAACTAAGCTAAATCGGGTCAGAACTGAAAGTCAAAGCAAAAGTCAACTTTTGCGACTTTCGGTTCCGAACCGAGCCTATACTTAGAATTGTCGGGTTGAATCATGCTTAGGCATGTTCAACTAATATTTACCAAGTTATTAAAGTGGGAAAACTGATTTTATGACTTTAATATTAATAGTTACGAATTTTATTTAAAACTAACCCGTTTGACCTTTATTTGACCCGACAATTTAACTAAGTAAACGTGGTAATTAGGAGGTGCCCTTTTGAGGGTTAAACACCTACCTAATTACGGTCACGTAGCCATGTTCGTTGCGAACAATGGCTTAACCTTCTAAAAGTCAAAGCGTTTATCGAAACACTTGACTTTTCGGCTATAACCGCTAAATAATTAAACTAAGCACAAAAGGACACTTACAAGGGGTCCAAGCAAGGATGGAATTGATCCTAAATTATCAGGTATGAAGAGTAAGGTCTCCAACTTAGAGAATTCAGAAATCAAGTGTGAGTTGGAATGAAAGCTTGTGGGTTTATATAGTTTTTCCAAGACCGTTAAGTTCGTTCCTCGATAAACGAGCTTCGATCTCATCCGTACACATGTGCCCATGGTTTTGTGAAACCATGGGAGCCCATAGTTTCATTAAAACCATGTGCAAATGAGGGGAACAGCTGGAACAAGCTGGAATTTAGATTTTTCATTTTGGTCCCTTCCTAAGATAACTTTGGCAGAATGTCAATTTTGGTCCCTGAATGTGCAAAACATGGTTTTTGATGCATTTTTGACACGTTTAAGCCCCGTTAATCCCATTTCAAGGCTCTAAAATGAAGTTAAAGTATAGGGAACATGAAACATGCTCAAAAATATCTCGGATGTCGGTTCGTTTGGTCGTACGGTTGCGTTGTTCGGTTAATTACGGCGAAACACGAACGAATGCGAAAAACGATCCAAATTACGCGACGAATGGAATTTTATCATGACAATCACTAAAATAAAATATTTTAATGATTACATAAAGTTTTGGGTGTCCGGATGTATTCAGAACGTGAGATATGCGCGAAAATGCAAACTTGTGCACTTTTTGACACTTTTAGTCCCTGCTTGACTTAAAAGTTTATTTTTGCGCACCAAATGTGACAACCCGCACTAAACCAGGTATCCGTACGACTTAACTAATGATTAATTACTGCTTAATTACTGTGCTTGTTTGAACTAGCTGATGAACTGCTACTTGAATACTGATACATGTACTTACTTGCATCATACTTGCTTGCTGTCACTACATTATTTACATACTGAACCTTAGTGACAAACATGATGCACAAAAAGCACAGTAGCACAATACGCGGATAACCTATTGAACATGCTGATAAAGCCAGCATCAGGCAAACACTGCCTCTAAGGCCTGTAAGAGCCTGAAATGTTTTGCTACACTAGTAGTGAGTGTAGGGATATAAGGGTTGTGGAACTGCGTCTCTAGGGATAAGTCACAATGACTGGATGTGCCTAAAACGTACTCTAAGTACAAAACTCAGCACTTTACAAAATAATTCAGCTTTTAGCTAACTAATGAAGTGCCAAAATATGAGAAAAATAACACTAGACACTTTCCAAAGTGTCAGGAATAAGCTGTGTCACTAAAAAGAGTAATAACGACACTGTAAAGCTTTGTTAACGCTTTAACGGATTACTATCCAACCAAACAACCGGACTATACCCGGAACACGAAAATATTGTTATTTTCATTATTTATCTTTTTCTGAGCCAGTTAGGGTCCCTGATTACCCTAACACCCGTTGTAACGCGTGACACACAACCAACCAAGTTAATCTCTAAACTTAACTTAGTTAACCTAACTAAGTAACCAACTAATGGTTGAAATCGAACCAAGGACCCCCCCCCCCTCTCTAACCGGCCCCAAACTAGAGGGGACATACTTGTACCCTTGTTGATTATTTTAATCAACTTTGCTTAGTATCTAGAGGACACTAAAACCATTGGGTAATTACCTAAACTTTGCCTATAAGTTCCATGTTTAATTTAGCACAACATACACTTAACCACAACACACAAACAACTCTCTCTCCCTCTCCTAGAGCTTACGGCCGAACACCCCACACCCATCCATCCATTCTTCAAGTTTGATCTTGCAAGTTCCAAGATCATTCAAGCATCAAGGGTCTCGTATTAGGAAGCTTGGTGCAAGCGGAACGCGAAGGACCTCTCTACTTAGCTTTTATCCACCTCTTTTGCGCATAGATTCTTCCCTAGCCTCGAGCTAGAGGTATAATGCTTAAAACTCGTTCTTGAACTAATCTAAGGTGGTTAATAAGATGTATGATGATTAAAACTCGAAATCTTACAAGTTGATGCATTAAAGTCTACTTAAAACACTAAAAATGGTGGTTAATAGCACATAAGTTGTGTAAATGATGTAGTATTCGAAATGTATGATTATTTAGGCCCGATCTATGATGTGGTAGCTCGGATCATCGTTTAACCCGGTTTGGTAAGATCATGGATCTTAACATAAGCTTGTTTTGAATGATACAAGGGTTAAAAGGTGAAACTCTACCACACGCGAATCATGAACTTGTGTAAAAGAGTTTTACTTGTGACATTGTGTTTAAAAACTAGCAGATCTACGTATCTGCAAGTGGTATTTTCAAAGAACCACGTATCAAAGAAATCATGTATTTTAAAAGATAGATCTTACACTAACAAGCATGATTTTTATAAACCACAAGTGTGTAAACACTTATGAAGTAAAAAGATCCGACAAAATAACAGTTTTTGTAAAAGATGACGGAAAGTTGTAAAAATGGATTTTCTCTAAAAACAAGGTTTTTACAAGATCAAATTACCTTATATGAAGATCTACTAAATTTAAGGGGATTTACACCACAGTTTTGGGAAAACTACAAGTTCATGTAATTTTTGGCAATTTACACATATGTTGATTAGTTGTTGTGAGAAAAGTTCTTCTGATCAAATAAAGAAAATTGTTGAGTTGATTTGTTAAAGAAAATGATACGCTTGAAAGCGTGGCCACCTCCAGTTACAGAGGAAACTCTGGCGAAATTTTTCTAACAACCTAACACTTAGAACTATTTACATTACAGGTGTTAGAATTATTTTTGACATGTTTTTTTGAAATATAAATTTCGCCATGACTTTATTTACTAAATATTCGGAGGTGGGATTTTCACAAAATTTAACGTGATAAATATATATTTTCACACACTGTTTATGATTATTTTGTGAAAATACATAGATATTATTTTTAGAGTAAAAATAATATTTACGAACGTTAACGATTCCAAATTAATACGAACGCTTTCACCATAAATATATAAGTTACACCGGTGATTATATTACCACTCGATTGTTAAACGTAACTTACGCACTTACGGAAATATTTATGAACGCACATGTATTGAATCCCCCATCCTTGGGAAGGAAAATAATTACCAAGTATTTACAAAATGTAAACACGAAATAGTTGTCCAACTATTTCCCAAAGACTTAAACTATAAAGCTAAGGCACGGCCGTCCGTCTAATAGAAATTAGCACCTGTAGGTCGTCGCACAGCTGCGTGAGCAGGAGATACTTGGTAGAGACGCTTCACTGTGAGTTCATGTCCCCCTTTTCTCTAACTGTTTTCAGTTTTCTTAACTGCGGGGGTGAAATACATGTTACTATGATTACGAGTACTTTATACACGGTATGGTTAGCGTAAGGAGGTTTATTACTCAGATCATGTGAGTGGGTAGGAGCAATATGAGGCCATTAGTCCTCATGTCGGGACCGAGGGACAGGAGCGGTAGATCTATCTGGGTGTAGCGAGCCCAGCCCCAGGCCAAACTAGAAACGGACCTTGGGGTGACTTTGTCCACATACTAATGCCGTGGCGAAATCTGCTAGGTTTGAGTCTCCCTATTTGCACTTCACATATATCAGTGGCCTTGCAAAGCATTGGTGATCTCAATTCCCTTATTTGCTACATACCAAGACTATTTTTATACTCACAAAGGTTTACTTACTCACTTACACATGAACTCGCTCAACATTATTGTTGATTTTTCAACTTACATGTATTTCAGGAAACTAAAGATCTGGCGCGGTATGTTATGTTTTCCCGCTGCATAAGGGTTCCAAGGTCATCCCAGTTTAGGAAATGTGACTCTTTCCTGGACAAGTCACAAATCTTAAACTGCGTTTATTTCATGTTGATGGTTATGTTCTTAAAGACAATGTTTTATGTTATGAGGTTGCAAGTCCCTAAGACAAAGTTATGTTACTCTGGTTTTAAAACTAAATCAAATGGATGATCTTGCATGATTTTATTTCATATAGCTTTGTTATGGTTAAGCTATGGTATTAAGAAGTCACACCAAAATTAACCATGCTTCCGCAAAGCCAGGGTGTGACAGCTTGGTATCAGAGCTCTGATCATAGCGAACTAGGATTCTTTCTCGAGTCTAGACTATGATCACTAGGGCTCTTACGAAAACATTTTACTGCATACCACTTAAGTCCAGATTCAAAACTTTTTACAAACAAATGTTGAGCACATTTTATTATTTATAGGCTCAGCCTGGAGGGCTGAGGCTCGGTCTGGAGGATCGAGGCTCGGTCTAGGTGACCGAGGTAGTTGAGCACGTTGATTTATTATAGGCTCAGCCTGGAGGGCTGAGGCTCGGTCTGGAGGATCGAGGCTTGGTCTAGGTGACCAAGGCAGTTGGCTAGGAAGAGTAGGCTCAGTCATGAAGGCTGAGGCTCGGTCAAGGGGACCGAGGCTCGATCTAAGAGGTCGAGGTGGAGGATAGAGCAGTCTTTGAGACTGGGAGAAATTGGCTAGTGAAACTAGGAGAATTATGTGATATCCTACTTGGTGACTTATGTGATTATCTGATTGTATGACTGATTATTTGAGCATATTTGTGTTTATGTTACAGACTCATGGACTCCGCCGGTACTGGCGATTTGGACACCACTGGACCCATACCTATCGTATCTGATGACCCCACATCCTCCGAGCATGAGGTGTACACATCTGACTATACCAGTACTGACGAGGATGATTTCCAGCCTTTCGCACTACCCGATGGTGCTGATGAGCCTGCAGATGGCCCTCCCGCTGAGTACCTACCTCTAGTAGAGATTCCGGCCCCTATACCCTTAGGCGCTTATCCAGCATATGATCTTCTTCTTAACGCCGAGGCAGATGGCGATGTTGACCTATTTGAGGAGGAGCCTTTTGAGGATGAGATCCAGGGCGAGGCCCTTCTTCCTGCAGACGATCTTCTGATGATCGCTGACGTTCCCGCTGAGGATTCGCCTGCACATTCTCCTGTCCCAGACTCCTTCGAGTCTGTGGCATCCGCACCTTCTCACACATTGAGCGCACAGCACTTTGCGCATGATTCTGATCCTGACCAGGCATCCTCTGTTGCACCCATTCCCAGTTTTGCGTTTGACCATGATGACATAGAGGATTCTGATCCTATCTTTCCCCCGGGATACGACCCTGATCATGATATCGAGTTTATACCTATGGATCAGCCCATGGAGGATCCAGCTGACCCAGTAGACCCTATCGACCCCGAGTTTGACTTCGAGATGGCTTTTGATGATCCCGAGCCTGTCATCGCTCCTCAGCAGGCAGCCGCTCTAGACCCCATACTTGAGCATGATCCCGTACATGCTGACATCCCTATTGAGCCTGTTATAGCAGACCCACCTGTTGATGATCTCCCCATGGATGTTCCTTTGTTAGAGGGCAATCATGTTGTTGTTGATCCTGTTGTTCCTCTACCTGTTGTTGATATACCTGTTGACCATCCTGTTGAGCACATTGCACCTGTTCACCCTTTTGTTGCACCTGATCCCATCCCACTAGAGCCCGGGCATGCACTGTTCGCGGCACACATGGATCCACCAGATGAGCATGCACAGCACGGTTGGATACCTGCTGATGAGGATGTTCCACCATTTCCCCCTCAGATCCCTGAAACACGACATGTTGATTTTCCTTTTCAGGTTCCTCAGTTTGTACCTCCAGCGAGGACTGGAGAGGGTTCTTCAGCCCATCCTTTTGGGCATGTACTGATGTCTATCCCTTTCATGCCCCAGATGTCATCTGTTCCACCCTCTGTTGCTCCATTTCATGTGGCACCTTTTGATCCCACCCGTGAGCCGTTCCTTTGGGCACCAGGCTCTGCTATGCCACCTACTGACCCCTACCATTCTTTCCACATGGGGTATACTATCGAGGACGTTTTGATGTCCTTTGTCGCCCAGCACGAGTCACACGCGCAGCGCATCCAGGAGCTTGAGAGAGCTCAGCTGCCACCATGCCAGTGCCATGGTCAGACACACTCTCCTCTGCAGACATTTCGACCCTTACCTCCAGATTATGCTGCCCGTCTCTTTACACTAGAGCAGCAGGTTGCTTCTATCATTCGTACTCAGCGAGCCCTGGAGGAGGACTGGCTCCAGTTACGTCGTTTGCTTTACACCCACTTTCCCCCTCCTCCACCACCATCTGTATAGAGCTCATCAGTGCTGTTTGGGTAGACGAGGGTGAGAAGACGGCGATTGTTGGACTGCACAGCATTTTTGGAGACTACTTTATGATCCTGGCTTTTGTTGACATGTATTTGACGTATTTGACACTGACATGATATAGTTTTTGGACAGGGGTGATGTAGCCCCTAGTTGATTGATGATTGTATGACACAGGGATGTACTGATACACTTACTATGTGGTCTCGATATATGGCAATCGCAGTATTCTCACCATATTTGATTCGCTTGATTGCTTATTTTTATGATATGGGATGTTGTGTGATTGGTATTTGTGATGTGTTGATAACATGAGATGTTATGTGCTATTACTATTACTATATACGTACGTTTTACTATGGCCTGACCAACGTAAACCATCTTTTAGAAGATGCCGCCGAGACGTGAGACACACATGCCTACTAATGAGGCAGAACTCCAGCAGATTATCGCTGCTGCCATTGCACAATACGCCGCCTCTCAAGGATGGACTAGTGGAAGCAACTCTGGCAACAAAAATAATCCACCACATGGATGCACCTACAAGCAGTTCTTAGACTGCAAGCCCGTAAACTTTGATGGCACAGGAGGTGCTGTCGCCTTTGTTCGTTGGGCTGAGAAAACCGAATCTGTTCTTCGTATGAGCAAGTGCGCGCTGGATCAGCAAGTCACCTATATCTCAGGGTTGTTTCTAGATGGAGCCCTATCCTGGTGGAATCTGCAAGTACAGACACTTGGCGAAGCTGTTGCCTACGCGCTGACCTGGACCGAACTGAAGGAACTCATGCGCAAAAAGTATTGTTCCCGCGCAGAAATCCAGCGATTGGAGACCGAGTTCTGGCACTTGAAAATGGACGGTCCAAAGATAGCAGAATACGTTCAAAGGTTCCATGACTTATCGCATGTGGTACCCTACATGGTCACTCCTGAGTTCAAGAGAATTGAACGCTTCATTTGGGGACTAGCTCCTCAAATCATAAGCATGGTAACCTCATCCAAGCCTGCGACCATTACTGAGGCGATTGATTTGAGCGTGGCTCTCACAGAGGAGGCCATTCGCCTGAACAAGTTTGATGATGCTGAGCATAAGAAGAAAGAGACTCACGTCGAGTCATCAGGAGGTAGCAAACGGAAGTTCTCAAACTTCAAGCAGGGCGCCAGTGTGGCGGTTAAGAAAGGAGGAACAGCTGGTAGTGGGAAGAAAGGAAAAGGATATCAGGGCACCCAGCCCAAGTGTAATACATGTCAACGCCATCATACTGGCCATTGTAGTGTGAAAGTATGCGAAGCATGTGGAAAGCCGGGCCACTTGAAGGATTCTTGTTGGGCTAGTGCTGGTCGGGGAGGCCAGGGAGGATTTGGGAATAGGAATATTAATCGTGGTGGTAATCGCTCACAAGGAAACTATGGAGGAAACGGGAATCGAGGCAACTTTGCAAATCAGGCTGGCAATGCAAACCAAAACAACAACCAAGCTGGAAATGGAGGTGGGAACGGGCAAAGACTTGGATGCTATAACTGCGGTGATATCGGGCATTTTAAGAAGAACTGCCCAGAGTTAAACCAAGCCCGTGGAAGAGTGTTCCAAATCGAAGCTAGGGAAGCGCGCCAGGACCCCAATGTCGTTACTGGTATGTTCCCTGTAAATCAACGCTATGCATCCGTTTTATTTGATACTGGTGCCGATTATAGCTTCGTGTCGTTAGAATTTAAGAATATGCTTGGTTTAGCCGCTAATAAGTTAGATATTCCGTACTCAATCGAATTGGCCAATGGGAAGTTAGTAGAAGCCAATGAAGTTATCAGAGGTTGTGTGATCGAATTAGGAGAGCGTGAGTTTGCTTTAGATCTACTACCAGTCCAGTTGGGAAGCTTCGACGTGGTGGTAGGAATGGATTGGTTATCAGGCAACAAGGCGGAGATAGTTTGCCACGAAAAGGTCGTTCGTATTCCAACCGAAGATGGCGAAACAATTGTGGTTCACGGAGAGAAGCGTGATACGCCGTTAAGAATTATCAGCTGCTTGAAAGCAAGGAAGTGTTTGCAGAAAGGATGTGTTGCTTTTCTGGCACACATCGTGGATAAAAAGGCTGCTGAGCCAAAGATCGAAGACATCCCTGTCATGAGGGAATATCCAGAAGTCTTCCCAGAAGACTTGCCTGGACTGCCACCTCAGAGGCAAGTGGAGTTCCGCATTGACTTAGTTCCAGGCGCCGCGCATGTGGCTAAGGCACCTTATAGACTTGCTCCGTCTGAGATGCAGGAACTGTCGACACAGCTTCAAGAGTTGTTAGACAAGGGTTTTATCCGACCAAGCTTCTCGCCTTGGGGAGCTCTGGTCCTGTTTATCAAAAAGAAGGACGGTAGTTTTCGAATGTGCATCGACTACCAGGAGCTGAACAAGCTGACGATCAAGAATAGATACCCTCTGCCAAGAATCGATGATCTGTTTGATCAACTGCAAGGCTCAAGCTTTTATTCAAAGATCGATCTTCGATCTGGATACCATCAGTTAAGGATACAAGAGGAGAGTATCCCAAAGATAGCCTTCAGACTCGTTATGGACACTACGAGTTCCTTGTTATGCCGTTTGGTTTGACAAACGCACCTGCAGTCTTTATGGATTTGATGAATAGAGTTTGCAAGCCGTACTTGGACAAGTTCGTGATTGTATTCATCGACGACATTTTAATTTATTCAAAGACGAAGGCTGAACACGAACAGCATCTTAGAGCCATTCTAGAGCTGCTAAAGAAGGAACAGCTATATGCCAAATTCTCCAAGTGCGAATTTTGGCTACGTGAAGTCCAATTCCTTGGGCACGTGGTAAATGGAGATGGAATCCACGTGGATCCAACAAAGATCGAGGCGATCAAGAATTGGGAAACGCCAAAGACGCCAACCGAGATTCGACAATTCTTGGGTTTGGCTGGCTACTATCGAAGGTTCATTGAGGATTTTTCAAAAATCGCTCAACCTTTGACGCTCCTCACCCAAAAAGATAAGAAGTTTGATTGGGGAATCAAACAGGAAGAAGCATTCCAGATACTGAAGGATAAGCTCTGCAATGCGCCAATCTTAGCACTACCGGAAGGTACTGATGATTTTGTGGTATACTGCGACGCATCGCGTCAAGGACTGGGTTGTGTGTTGATGCAACGCCAAAAGGTTATTGCTTACGCATCGCGTCAACTGAAAGTGCACGAAAAGAACTATACCACACATGATTTGGAACTTGGCGCAGTGGTTTTTGCTTTAAAGGTCTGGAGACACTACCTTTATGGTACGAAGTGTACAATCTTTACAGATCACAAGAGCCTACAGCATATATTCAACCAGAAAGAGTTGAATATGAGGCAAAGACGATGGGTTGAGTTGCTAAACGACTACGACTGCGAGATAAAGTATCATCCAGGGAAGGCGAATGTAGTCGCTGATGCCCTAAGTCGTAAAGAGAGAATCAAGCCCATAAGGGTTAGAGCTTTAGAAATGATTATTCAAACCGATCTTTCCTTGCGCATTCGTGCCGCGCAAAAGGAAGCTCTTAAGGAAAGGAATCTTGAAGAAGAATATCTCCGCGGGATGGAGAAGATTTTGGTACCAAACGAGGAAGGAACGTTATGCTTGAGAAAAGGATTTGGGTTCCTCTGTTTGGTGGTTTAAGGAAAGTTATTTTTGATGAAGCTCACAAATCACGGTACTCTATCCATCCTGGAGCGGATAAGATGTACCAGGATCTCAAGGATTATTATTGGTGGCCTAGGATGAAAGGCGATGTTGCTGTTTACGTGAGCAAATGTTTAACGTGCGCTAAGGTTAAAGCGGAATACCAGAAGCCTTCAGGACTTCTACAACAACCTGAGATTCCCAAGTGGAAATGGGAACAAATCTCCATGGATTTTATTACGAAATTGCCAAGAACGCCAAGAGGCCATGACACTATCTGGGTGATAGTGGATCGTTTAACAAAGTCAGCACACTTCTTACCCATCAGGGAGAAGGATAACACTAGCAAATTGGCTGAAATTTACATGAGAGAGATCGTCGCGCGCCATGGAGTACCTCTCTCAATCATCTCTGATAGAGACGGAAGGTTTGTGTCAAGGATATGGCAATCCTTCCAAGAAGCCTTTGGCTCACAATTGAATCTGAGCACTGTGTTTCATCCGCAAACTGACGGCCAGAGCGAGCGAACGATACAGACTTTGGAAGACATGCTGAGGGCGTGTGTTATGGATTTGGGCGGTAGCTGGGATAAACATTTACCTTTGGTCGAATTTTCATACAACAACAGCTACCACACCAGTATTGGTGTCGCGCCATTTGAAGCCCTTTACGGACGCAAGTGCCGATCACCCTTATGTTGGGCTGACGCAGGTGATAGGCAGCTTGCTGGTCCCGAAATCGTCCAAGAGACGACAGACAAGATCGCGCAGATTCTTAAACGCATCGAAGCAGCTCGCCACAGACAGAAGGCCTATGCGGATCCAAACCGAAAACATGTGGATTTCCAAGTTGGAGAAATGGTGTTATTGAAAGTCTCACCCTGGAAGGGTGTGGCACGCTTCGGAAAGCGTGGGAAGTTAAATCCGCGCTACATTGGTCCTTTCAGAATTCTGGAAAGAATAGGACTGGTAGCATACAAGTTGGACCTACCTGCTGAACTGAATGGTGTTCACGATACATTTCATGTATCCAATCTAAAGAAAAGTCCAACTCAAGTCACCGTTGCCATTCCCACCGACGAGATTCATGTTGACGACACGCTCCACTTCGTTGAAGAACCTGTTGAGGTTACGGATTGGAAAGTTAACAAGACCCGCCGGAGCAGTGTCAAGCTCGTCAAAGTTCGTTGGAATGCCAGACATGGTCCTGAATACACCTGGGAACGTGAGGACCGGATGAAAGAGAAATACCCCCACCTTTTTCCTAAGAACCCTGCGTCTACAAGCAGAACTTAAATTTCGGGACGAAATTTATTTAACGGGGGGAGAATGTGACAACCCGCACTAAACCAGGTATCCGTACGACTTAACTAATGATTAATTACTGCTTAATTACTGTGCTTGTTTGAACTAGCTGATGAACTGCTACTTGAATACTGATACATGTACTTACTTGCATCATACTTGCTTGCTGTCACTACATTATTTACATACTGAACCTTAGTGACAAACATGATGCACAAAAAGCACAGTAGCACAATACGCGGATAACCTATTGAACATGCTGATAAAGCCAACATCAGGCAAACACTGCCTCTAAGGCCTGTAAGAGCCTGAAATGTTTTGCTACACTAGTAGTGAGTGTAGGGATATAAGGGTTGTGGAACTGCGTCTCTAGGGATAAGTCACTATGACTGGATGTGCCTAAAACGTACTCTAAGTACAAAACTCAGCACTTTACAAAATAATTCAGCTTTTAGCTAACTAATAAAGTGCCAAAATATGAGAAAAATAACACTAGACACTTTCCAAAGTGTCAGGAATAAGCTGTGTCACTAAAAAGAGTAATAACGACACTGTAAAGCTTTGTTAACGCTTTAACGGATTACTATCCAACCAAACAACCGGACTATACCCGGAACACGAAAATATTGTTATTTTCATTATTTATCTTTTTCTGAGCCAGTTAGGGTCCCTGATTACCCTAACACCGGTTGTAACGCGTGACACACAACTAACCAAGTTAATCTCTAAACTTAACTTAGTTAACCTAACTAAGTAACCAACTAATGGTTGCAATCGAACCAAGGACCCCCCCCCCCTCTCTAACCGGCCCCAAACTAGAGGGGACATACTTGTACCCTTGTTGATTATTTTAATCAACTTTGCTTAGTATCTAGAGGACACTAAAACCATTGGGTAATTACCTAAACTTTGCCTATAAGTTCCATGTTTAATTTAGCATAACATACACTTAACCACAACACACAAACAACTATCTCTCCCTCTCCTAGAGCTTACGGCCGAACACCCCACACCCATCCATCCATTCTTCAAGTTTGATCTTGCAAGTTCCAAGCTCATTCAAGCATCAAGGGTCTCGTATTAGGAAGCTTGGTGCAAGCGGAACGCGAAGGACCTCTCTACTTAGCTTTTATCCACCTCTTTTGCGCATAGATTCTTCCCTAGCCTCGAGCTAGAGGTATAATGCTTAAAACTCGTTCTTGAACTAATCTAAGGTGGTTAATAAGATGTATGATGATTAAAACTCGAAATCTTACAAGTTGATGCATTAAAGTCTACTTAAAACACTAAAAATGGTGGTTAATAGCACATAAGTTGTGTAAATGATGTAGTATTCGAAATGTATGATTATTTAGGCCCGATCTATGATGTGGTAGCTCGGATCATCGTTTAACCCGGTTTGGTAAGATCATGGATCTTAACATAAGCTTGTTTTGAATGATACAAGGGTTAAAAGGTGAAACTCTACCACACGCGAATCATGAACTTGTGTAAAAGAGTTTTACTTGTGACATTGTGTTTAAAAACTAGCAGATCTACGTATCTGCAAGTGGTATTTTCAAAGAACCACGTATCAAAGAAATCATGTATTTTAAAAGATAGATCTTACACTAACAAGCATGATTTTTATAAACCACAAGTGTGTAAACACTTATGAAGTAAAAAGATCCGACAAAATAACAGTTTTTGTAAAAGATGACGGAAAGTTGTAAAAATGGATTTTCTCTAAAAACAAGGTTTTTACAAGATCAAATTACCTTATATGAAGATCTACTAAATTTAAGGGGATTTACACCACAGTTTTGGGAAAACTACAAGTTCATGTAATTTTTGGCAATTTACACATATGTTGATTAGTTGTTGTGAGAAAAGTTCTTCTGATCAAATAAAGAAAATTGTTGAGTTGATTTGTTAAAGAAAATGATACGCTTGAAAGCGTGGCCACCTCCAGTTACAGAGGAAACTCTGGCGAAATTTTTCTAACAACCTAACACTTAGAACTATTTACATTACAGGTGTTAGAATTATTTTTGACATGTTTTTTTGAAATATAAATTTCGCCATGACTTTATTTACTAAATATTCGGAGGTGGGATTTTCACAAAATTTAACGTGATAAATATATATTTTCACACACTGTTTATGATTATTTTGTGAAAATACATAGATATTATTTTTAGAGTAAAAATAATATTTACGAACGTTAACGATTCCAAATTAATACGAACGCTTTCACCATAAATATATAAGTTACACCGGTGATTATATTACCACTCGATTGTTAAACGTAACTTATGCACTTACGGAAATATTTATGAACGCACATGTATTGAATCCCCCATCCTTGGGAAGGAAAATAATTACCAAGTATTTACAAAATGTAAACACGAAATAGTTGTCCAACTATTTCCCAAAGACTTAAACTATAAAGCTAAGGCACGGCCGTCCGTCTAATAGAAATTAGCACCTGTAGGTCGTCGCACAGCTGCGTGAGCAGGAGATACTTGGTAGAGACGCTTCACTGTGAGTTCATGTCCCCCTTTTCTCTAACTGTTTTCAGTTTTCTTAACTGCGGGGGTGAAATACATGTTACTATGATTACGAGTACTTTATACACGGTATGGTTAGCGTAAGGAGGTTTATTACTCAGATCATGTGAGTGGGTAGGAGCAATCTGAGGCCATTAGTCCTCATGTCGGGACCGAGGGACAGGAGCGGTAGATCTATCTGGGTGTAGCGAGCCCAGCCCCAGGCCAAACTAGAAACGGACCTTGGGGTGACTTTGTCCACATACTAATGCCGTGGCGAAATCTGCTAGGTTTGAGTCTCCCTATTTGCACTTCACATATATCAGTGGCCTTGCAAACCATTAGTGATCTCAATTCCCTTATTTGCTACATACCAAGACTATTTTTATACTCACAAAGGTTTACTTACTCACTTACACATGAACTCGCTCAACATTATTGTTGATTTTTCAACTTACATGTATTTCAGGAAACTAAAGATCTGGCGCGGTATGTTATGTTTTCCCGCTGCATAAGGGTTCCAAGGTCATCCCAGTTTAGGAAATGTGACTCTTTCCTGGACAAGTCACAAATCTTAAACTGCGTTTATTTCATGTTGATGGTTATGTTCTTAAAGACAATGTTTTATGTTATGAGGTTGCAAGTCCCTAAGACAAAGTTATGTTACTCTGGTTTTAAAACTAAATCAAATGGATGATCTTGCATGATTTTATTTCATATAGCTTTGTTATGGTTAAGCTATGGTATTAAGAAGTCACACCAAAATTAACCACGCTTCCGCAAAGCCAGGGTGTGACACCAAACTCCTCTAAGCCTATATCGAATCTATCTAAAGGATAAATAGGGTATGTTTAACTCATGGTCATATTCCTGAAGGTCCGTTACCATACGAATCGGCATACTTTTGCAGTTTGACGCAAATAGTCCTTCAATTGCGCAAAGTAGCGCGAAATGCCGTTTAATGATATCCAAGCCTTCCATGACCCATATTGATCATTACCAAGCATATAATTAAATATTAATACACTCCCGTTCGCTTAAATGGTCACCGAGAGGCGTAGATTCAAAAGTTGACGCTTTAGGTCCCTCAATTGCGCAAACTTGCGCATCTCATCACTTTATAGCATTGAAGCCTCACCTAATCCATATTAGGCATTCTTGAAAGTATTATTAAACATCACGAAGCTCTCGGTTTGTTAAAAGGTCACTCAGAGGTAAGAATTAACATGTTGACGCTTTTAACCCTTCATTGCGCAAACTTTCAATTAATGACGCAAACGGCTACACTCGATCATCAAGTGGCCCATTTGTGAATGTAATTATTGTAAGAGGTTATTTTAGAAACTTATTTTAGGTATACTAACACTTCCAGTCCTTTCATAATCAAGGTTTTTCGATTATTCGAAAAATTAGTCCCTTAAATTTACTATTTGACTTCATTAGGGTTTATTACACGTGTCAATACATCATTGGACGTGATTTTACGAGGTGTTACAATGACCGGAGTTGCAGGTGGTGTTCGGCGATGGTGAACGGAGGTGGTGGTCGACGATGTTTATATGAGAAGATGATACAGTTGGTCTGAGAATGATGGTGTCCGATGAAGATGATGTCGTTTGTCGCTGAAGAAGATGAAGTTGCAGGTTCCGGCGTAAAGATGATGAACGTTGAACGAAGGACGTGGTGGTTATGGATATGACAACGGTGGTGATAGTGACCGGAGAAGGAGTTGCAGGTTTCGTGATAATTGTTGCGACTCGAGATCTGTAGATGATGATGATGGTTGCGACTCAAGAGAATACAACTCGAGACCTTTGTTGTGACTCCGGAGAATACGACTCAAGACCTTGTAGAGGATGAATGGAGGTTGCGACTCGAGAACTCGGAATTGGAAAGTTTGGTTGCGAGTCGGACGAGTCGGAACGGTGGTTGCGACTCCAGACCTTCTGTGAAGATGTGAAGTTCAATGACTCGACACCTTGTGTGACTCGAGACCAATTGAAAAAGTTAGTCGAGACCTTTGTTAACTGAGTCGAGACCTTTGATAATATGAAGATAGGAGTCGAAACCGGTGAAGATGACTCGAGACCAAATTGTTGAAGACTCGAGACCTCGGTTGCGACTCGGAACCGTTGTTGCGACTGAGAACAAAGATGAAAGCAGATGTTGCCGGTGGTGAAGGAGGACCCGAGACCGTGGTTTCGACTGGAGATGATTGCTACTCGAGTCCGTTGAGATTTTTGTGATGAGTCGAGACTGTTGAACAGATATTGATGACTCGAAACCAGAGAATCAAGATATCCTTCCAAACTTGAGAGATGGTAGTTGTTAGACTTCCAAATTTTTGCACGTGTTTTTAAAAGTCAAACAAGATATTCGATAGTTTTGTGATTTTGGCAATTTTTTGGAAATCAAGAATGTTTCAAAGGATTATCAAGTAGAAACTCAAAAATTTTGGGATTTTTCTAAAATAATTTTTTTTTCAAATCTTTTGAAGATTGGATAAAATCCATTTAACACAATATTGAACGGATCAAGAAGCAAAATATGATTAATTTTCAATAAAAACCGATGAATATCACGAAGAACGCGAAGAACACTAACCCAAAAATAACAAAAATCTTGAACCTTTGATATCAAACCGAGCCTAGAAATAGGTTCTAATGGCTCTGATACCAATTGTAAGTCCCGTGAAACGGATCTTTCAATGATATCAAACCTAATCTTGTGAGAGTGCGGAAACCAATCACAAGATGATTCAAGATAAACTGAAAATGAGAAATAACAAGAACACCAAAATCACTTTTAACTCACACACGTTTCTATTACTTGAATAAGCAAAAACGTCTGGTATGAGTACATAACCAAAATCGCCTCCCTCTCTAGCTCTCTAGAATTTCTTGTAACAATGGAGGTCTAAACCTAAAAACAAGTTAGAAACTTGTTTATATACATAGACAAGCCCAATTCCCTACATGGGCTCCCCTTGGGCCTGCTTGGCCCACGTGGCCTAAAGCTTGGCCTAAGTGACCTATAAAGGTCCAAAACCTAATATAAACTAACCCAGTAAGGCCCAGTTCGTAACCATAACTCGTTGTGTTAATTTGATGCGTCAGTCTCACACTTTAGGGCCTAACAATTCATATGAGTGGGATGTACAGTTGCACTAGTGGGCTTAGTCCCTTCGTGCAAATGGCTCTGCTTTGATATGAGTTTAGTTCAGTTTTGTTTGAGCAAGCTCGTTTCTTGGCTGGAATCAACCTCAACACTAACCCACAGCTATAGACTTAGCTTGTGAGCATGGTGGGTTCTTGATTCTGCCAAGTTCTAAAACTAAAAATAAGTTTATAAAAGTTTGAATGCAAGAACTTCGATCTTCAACTTGGTTATCAATGTGTTTAAGCTTGTCAACAGACTACCAAGGCGAGTTTGTGAAACCAAGTTGTAAAGACGTGAAGAAAAGTATAAAAAGTTAGGAGAAAACTAGAAGAAATAAGTGTAAAATGATAAGGTAAGTGAGTTAGAACTCACTAAGGTTCTTCTGGAAATGCCTTCTCTGAAAATGCTCAAAGGTTTTTGAGAGAATGAGAGTGAGTGGAAGGTGTGAAGCATGGGAATGAGCTTGTATTTATAGGCTGAAAGAGGTCTTGGAGTGAATGGGCTTCTAGGCGAATGGGCTGGAATGACTGGCCTTTGTGTGAATGGCCCTTCGTGCGAGTGGGGAAGGTCCCTTCGCACGAAGAGGCTTTTCCAGTTGCACGAAGATCCAAGTTTGTCGTTTTCACGTATTTCAGCCGGTTTTAATTGTTTTAAGCGTGTAAATGCAATGTATAAGTGTAACATGCATGTATAACAGGTATGATTTTACGTATAAGAGTGTGCATGTATAACGAGTATGTCGCGAATGTATGATCGATTTTTATTATGATTAAAGTCTCGGATTACAATGTTTGGAAAAGAAAGATGAATACAAGAGAAATACAACTTTTCATAAATAGAAATACAAACAAACTTTCTAAATATGGAAAGTTCCAAAAAGAGAAGCTTTACAATCTCCCCTACTTTAGGAAATTTCGTCCCTGAAATTTATTCAAGAAGAAGACGCAACGAAGAGGTGTGGATAGTTAGTCTTCATCTCACTCGCGAGTTCCTAAGTAAACTCAGCGCCACGTTTTCCCTTCCATCAAACCTTGAGTATGGGAATTCGACTGCGCCTCAATTACTTGACTCCTCGGTCCATGATCTTGATACATTTCTCCACGAAGTGCAAAGTCTCGTTGATTTGAAGATCTTCAACTGGAATTTGAAGTCCTTCTTAAGCTAGACATTTCTTCAAGTTTGAGACATGAAAAGTTGGGTGGACGTTGTTGAGCTCTTGAGTTAGGTCTAGTCGATACGATACCTTGCCAATCTTTTTGAGGATCTTGAAAGGACCTACATAGCGAGGAGCAAGTTTTCCTTTCTTACCAAAATGAACTACACCCTTCCAAGGGGACACCTTAAGAAGTACAAAGTCGCCAACGTTGAATTCCAGAGGTTTATGTCGCTTGTTGGCATAACTCATTTGTCGGCTTCTGGCTTTGAGCAAGTTGTCACGAATCTGCAGGATCTTGTCCGTTGTCTCTTGCTTAAGCTCGGGACCTGTAATTTGAGCTTTTCCAATCTCATGCCAACAAATAGGCGAACGACACTTACGACCATACAATGCTTCAAATGGTGCCACTTGAATACTCACGTGGTAATTGTTATTGTACGAGAATTCTATGAAAGGCAAGTGCATATCCCAGTTGCCACCAAAATTGATTACGCAAGAACGAAGCATATCCTCTAGAGTTTGGATAGTGCGCTCGGTTTGACCATTGGACTGAGGATGAAAAGCAGTACTAAGATTACGACGAGTACCAAGAGCGGATTGAAACGTTTGCCAAAGACGAGAAATGAAACGACCATCACGATCCGAGATGATGTCAATCGAGATACCTTGAGGACAAATGACTTCATCCGTGTAGATACAAGCCAATTTCTCAGTCTTGTAATCTTTACAAATGGGGAGAAAGTGAGCAGATTTGGTCAATTGATCAATGATTACCTAAATACTATCATGACCAGAAGAAGTAAGAGGAATTTTGGTGATAAAACCCATAGCGATACTCTCCCATTTCCAGACAGGAATTTCTGGTTGTTGAGTAGGCCAGAGGGATGTTGATATTCAACTTTCACCTTAGAACAAGTGAGACACTTCGAAATGAAGGTGGCGATATCTTTCTTCATGCCAGGCCACCAATAAGACGTACGCATATCGTGGTACATCTTATCAGCACCATGATGAATAGAATATCGAGTCTTGTGTGCCTATTTCATTAGAAGTTCACGAAGGTCATCACGATTAGGAATCCAGACGCGATTGAGATAGTATAGAATACCATTGGATTTGGTTACGAGTTGATCTTCAGCACCACATTTCATCTCATTATAAAGGTTACCCTCGTTAACGGATGATTATTGAGCTTCACGAATGCGGTTTCAAAGATCGTCTACGAGTTGGAAATAACGAACACTCTTGAAATGAGTTTTACGACTAAGAGCGTCGGTCACGACATTTGCTTTACCTGGATGGTAGCGAATCTCGCAATCATAGTCGTTTAACAATTCCACCCAGCGACATTGATGCATGTTGAGTTCCTTTTGATTGAAGATGTGCTGAAGGCTCTAATGGTCTTTCAAGACCACACACTTAGTACCATAAAGGTAGTGTCACCGTATCTTTAATGCAAAAACAACTACACCAAGTTCAAGATCGTGAGTAGTGTAGTTTTTCTCATGAATTTTGAGTTGTCTCGACGCGTAAGCGATAACCTTGTCTCGTTGCATGAGGACACAACCAAGACCTTGGTTAGAAGCATCGCAATACACGATGAAGTCATCATTTCCCTCGGGAATAGCAAGAATATGAGCGTTGCAAAGCATGTCCTTAAGTGTTTGTAAAGATTCCTCTTTCTTGGGACCCCAAACAAAAGGTTTATCCTTTGAGTCAACGATGTGACAACTAGCAAAAATAATGGCAATTTCGTACAACTTAATAACTTGATTATACATTTAACTGCATTCGTTACGATTTAGTTAATGACTGTTTAGGTCGCGTAAAGTCTAGAAATCATAGGACATGGTTTCATATGCTAAGAAATATTGAAACAATTGCCGCGTCGCGAGAAAACCATAAACTATGTCTAAATATGTTGGCGAAATGCTGAAAACACTATTCATCGAAGCACACTATTCATGCCAGCTAGTTCTGAAAATTGTCTAAACGAGCAACGAATGGCATGAAAGCTTCTGATCGTTGGAATACAAATAAAAACCCTTAATTAGGGGCACCAAATGTTAAAACCCTTAAACTTTTTGGAAAATGAACATAAATCTAAAGTGTCCGATCCGCGCCAAACTGTAACGAAAATAAATTGTCCGCAACACTATAATACAACATCTTAATGTCCATAGAGCTTGTAAATAATATTTTACACTCTAAATTGGCCTAAGGATATCAATGGAATATCCGAAACACTGGTTACCGGGGTTTCATCGCAACTTATGTAACTTATCCGTTTTTTAACCGACGGACTTGTAAACAATATTCCTATCACCCTAATGCCTAAACGAACCATCTAGTGAACTAGTGAGTGATATTTTGGCGTCGTAAACGCCTTGAATAGACACCATAACCTCGACGATAAATTAAAACCATAGCTCCCAATATTAAACTATAACTTTCATATAACACCCGATGTCGAACCGGTGAGTGAAGTAGTGGTATTTTTACTATCTAAAAGTTATACCAACTAAATTAATAAACTAATTAGACCTTACTTATAACCCTAATCTATCTTTAACCCCAAATTACTTAATTACGTCTAATGACCAAAATATCTAGCATAATTAAAAATTTTAACACATGTTTTTATAAAATAAATATTAATAACAAAATATTACCTTATACCCCCCCACCCCCCACCCACTTGATTTGTGTTGAAATTTTGCAAGATTGAGTATGGTGTTAAAGATATAAATCTTGACAAAAAAGTTTGCAACAATTATAACACCCTTATCCTTATCATTTCCCATTCCATTTTCCATACTTGAAAAGCTTCAAAAACACCTTCTTCTTGCTTCCTTTGTGATCTTCCCAAAGAAACCCCCACAAACCCACCTTCACTCACACATAAACACCTTATTTTAACCTAAATCAAGACTTTGGAAGATCATCTAACCAAGGAGAAAGCTTAAGGGATCATTTAGGAGCGCTTTGGAGCTTAATCTTCTTCTTAATCTTCATCTAAACCTTGTGCAAAGTGGTAAGACTTCATTTTACTTATTTTAAGCTTGTTACAACATTTAGATTACTAAAGTACATGTTAATCATCTTGAACAAAACATAAATCAAATATTAAGACACTAATCCTTACATAAAAAGTCTACTAATGTGCTATATTATGTGTAGATTATGTTATTTTGTGTTAGATGATGCTTATGGTTAAGTTGATTATGATAAAGTAGTTGTTTAAGTGTATGATCTTGTATGATTAGATTATAAATGATGATTTAAACATTGTGATGTTTAAATATAAACAAGATCATCAACCTTATGATCCATGAACCTTACTACAACTTAAAAATGATTTATTACATACATGTGACTTTTATAAATAAAAAGCGCCATGATTTTCACTATGAACATTTTAAAAAGTAGTTTAAACAAGTTGTTGAAATAGAAGAACAAGATTAGAACATGTTAAATATTATGGTTTAGATAATCTTGTTAAAAGAATTAAAAGTGACATCATGTTTATTAAAAAGTGTGGTTGAAATATATATAAAGTTCAAGGATTATGAGGATAATTATTTGTAAGTTCATTTATGAAAAAGTGGTATTTTTGGAACTTGATTGTGATTATTGGCTTAAACGTGAAACTAATACGTTTTTTAAAACGTGAAAAACGCCATAGTTTAGGGGAACTATGGTGAAATTTTCTAAAAACCTAATCACGATTAAAGTATGATTAACAGGGTGATTAACAAGGCTAAACACGATTAGAGACCCTAATCGTCTTTAAGGAAGTTTTAAAAAAGGGTTAAGCCCTAATCTTCCAACAACTCTAATAAACAACTTATATATTTTTATAAGTTAAAAAGGAGGTTATTTATAATATATATATATATATATAGGGGATGGATAATGAGAAAACTAATTTAAATGAGAAAACAAAAAACTAACTAAAAAAACCTAAAAAACATACCAATTTTTTTTTATAAAAAATCGCAGGTTTTTATGCCTGGAAAAAAAAAATTTAAAAAAAAATTGTTGTATTGCATATGTGCACTATTACGGATATAATGCACATGTGTAGTACACCTATAATGCACATGTGCAGTACAACAAATTTTTTTTAAATTTTTTTATATATAAAAACTAGCGATTTTTTTTATAAAAAATTGTAAAAAAAAATTGGTATGTTTTTTAGCTTTTTTTTAGGTTTATTCAGTTAGTTTTCTAGTTTTCTCATTTATATGTAGTTTTCTCATTATCCTCTCACTATATATATATATATATATATATATATATGTTTAAAGGCAGAGGATCATGAGAAAACTACATCTAAATGAGAAAACTAACTAAAAAAGCCTAAAAAAAAGCTAAAAAAACATAATAGTTTTTTTACAATTTTTTTATAAAAAAATCGCTACTTTTTATATATAAAAAATTTCAAAAAAAATTTGTTGTACTGCACATGTGCATTATATGTGTACTACACATGTGCACTATATCCGTAATAGTGCACATGTGCAATACAACGAATTTTTTTTTTTTTTATAATTTTTTCCATGCATAAAATATAGCAATTTTTTATAAAAAAAAAAATGTAAAAACACTTTGGTATGTTTGTTAGGTTTTTTTAGTTAGTTTTTTTGTTTTCTCATTTAAACTAGTTTTCTCAAGATCCATCCCCTATGTTTAAATATTTTGCCACCATTTTATGTGTATGTGTATAAATACATGTATATTGTGTGTATGTATTAGAGTTTGGATCCTGTTAACTAAATACAAAGAATACACCATACATGAAATCGTATTAAATACACAAAAAGTATAAAGCGGACTAGAAACTTTGTGTATAACTTTGTCTGAAAACGATACACAAAAATATACACAAGTAAAGTGCACTTATGTAATACACTCAAACTAGACGCGGATAACGGACAATTGGACCTCGGGCGAACCGTATGAATAATATATATTGACCAAATAATATATATAGCCATCGACAACGGTCACCATATCGTCACGACACGGGGTGGATACCTATCAAGGGCGACACTCGGGCGTTCCCGACGAGAAAACTATAAAGTAACAACTCCTACGACGAACTCTAAAAATATATTTTTAGACATTGAATATGTATATATTTCGACGCTTAAAAATTCTGGAATGTATAAAACGAAAATCACCAAGTGTGCACACATACAAGTATATACGTATTCGAATACGTGTAAAACACGCTCAAAATACATTTGTGAAAATATAAGAATACTTGAAGTTATAATGGGCTAGTAAAAGCCCATTTATATAATAAGTTGGGCTAAGCACATTAACATGTAAAATGGGCTAGAATCATTTTATAACTTTAACACATTAATTGGGCTAGGCCAATCATAATATAATACTTTGGGCTAGGCCCACTTATATAACTTAATTTGGGCTACGCCCATTTATACACAAACACTAACAATAAATACGGTATACCTACACATATAAATATGGTATACCTACATGTATAAATACGGTATACCCACACTTATAAATACGATATACACACATGTATAAATACGGTATACCCACACGTATAAATATGGTATACGTACACGTATAAAATACGCAAGTACATAGCGATATACTCGTATACACTTGTTGAGGTGTAAACTCACAAAGAATACCGTACACATACATTAACATATATATACAATGTTAAAAATAAATATTTTTAACAACTATATCTTGAAAAGATATACATATGTAAATATTTGTGAAGCAAATATATGCACAAAACAAACCGATCATACGTGTACTTGTGAATGAGATTCACCGAACTTAGAAATATAAACTTTGAGGAATATATATTTCACACAACGAACTTACGGCGTGCGCGGCACGAAGGCGCTATTGAACTTGGTCCACTTATACTTGTGCGAGACACAAGGACTTACATGGGCTAGACCCACATATACTCGTGCGAAGCATGGAGACTCACGAAGGGCAAGGACCGTTCGTACACATTATGAACTCAAGAATATATACATAAAAAGAAATATATATATATATATAATAAAAAGAACATATGAATCAAATGCCAACATATTTAAAATATACAAGGGTTCCAAATACAATAACGTTCAAGATCAGCAATGTGTACATAAATTAACATAAACCTAAGTGTCTAATGATAGAGCACTTGAAGGTTATTACGCGCAAATTGGACACCCGACTTGCTACATACATACGTACACAAATTTGTGAGTTCATGTCCCCCTATTCTTTTAAACGTTTTTGGTTTTATAACTCTCGGGGGGAAATACATGTTACTTTGATATGGTTAAACTATGGAATGAATTATTAGATCACGTGCGAATAGGCTGAAACTTAAGCACCATTTGTGACAACTCATATTTTAGAGCCTTCCGTTCTTCGTTGATGTAACTCTTATGTACGATGCTTGACTAGCGGATGTGTTATGTTAAGTCTTAACTGAATGCTTTTGTTTATGTGTTATAGTCTACGTGAACCATGAATTAAGCGGCCAGTGTGTTTATGTGTTTGTTTCCTTTTTGATGGCGAGCATGAGAAAGTTATGTGAATAATAATTTACACCAAGCATTAGTGTAGCATACCACCTCTGTGACCACGCACTCTCTGGCCAATTGGATTTGTTGTCGGCCCGAAACCCTTCTCACTTACACACTGGTCCGCAGCCCAAATGAAGCCCAATAGTGAACCAATGTATTTCTCTTGTGGGTATACGTACATGTTGTGGGAAGGAATCCTTTTAACTGGCAAACACAACAAACCCTAAACTCTCTCTCTCTTCCTCCTCTCGCAATCGATGGCTGCCCCTCTCCTGGTTATCGAAATCTCTCCCTCTCGGTGCAAGCAATCTAGCCTTCTTCTTACATCTCAGTTAGTCTATTGTTGTGTAGTTGTTATGTGGATTCTGGTTGGATAAGTTCATCGATTAAGGCTTAGGCTTTTGGTGTGATGCTGTGTTTTGTATGTATCTTGTTAAATACTAGTTTTATGCATGATCATAGTGTGTTCTAGAATTATTTATAGATTGGCTTATGCTGATTAAACTAGTAGGGAGAATCGGCTAGGTGATTAAACACAAAACCGGAAATTCTCGATGATGTTTAGCAGATGATTCAAGAAGCATAATGTTAGGGCTGATGAACATGATGAAACAATTGTAATGATTAAACAATGAATCTGCAAGTTATACTCCATGGTTAAATAAATTAATGAAACAATCTCGATAACCTAGGTTGTGCATATATAAATGGTTAGAGAATATGAGTTGTAGAACAATGATTGTTGATTGGGTCGCATGAATGGGATTATATGCCATGTTATATTGACTTTTATATTGCTTATAAATCCAACTGTTAAAATGGTAAATTGTTATTGGGTAAAAAGAGAACTCATGATGAAGGTTACCACTAAAGTAGTAAAAGAAATAAATAGCTATGGGATTGGGGTGGGGCCCTATGATTACAAACAGTGACCAGGCAATTCCCTGTTCAATCACACCCCATGTCACCTAGGCCTCATGTGCACCCCACTTATGCAATACATTCATACACACTTTCCATAATAGATCGCACACTAGGGCATGATTCATGCAAATGATGTGGGCTACCCATGCATGCATTATGGGATGGACTACGAACAATAACCGGGCCGCACATCCCTTTTGGGCTTCAGGTTCAGCTGGGCCGCAATATAGAGCCCAATCACACACTTTTGGGCCAGTCTCACATTTCACTAACGGGCCACGTAGTATAGTATTGGGCTGGGTAAAATAATGGGCCGCGCAATGACGTGATAATCTAGATGCACATTTATACTGTAGTCGCACACATTTATGTATCGCGCAATTATTATGAATCGTACACACGCACCGAGTCACACACTGCAATTAGGTCAAATATCGACATTGGGTCGCACTCCTCAATAATGTGTATTATGGACTGTTAAGTATTATTTTGAATCAAGGATCTGTATTGTGAACTTGTATGAGGCACGAACAACTGTTATAGGATTGTGAAACATGAACTGGCATATGACGTAAATACTTGCTACATGATGATATGGATTATTGAATGGTTTCGTGTTACGGCTTGTATAACGATGTATGTTTTGCTTGTATGCAACTTGAGAAACGTGTATGACGAATACGTGATTTATGTGTACATGAAACTAACTGTCCTTGGTAACCGCGATAGGGTTTGGTTGACCAACTTAGATCGGGTAATGTGACGTAATATACCGAGCAATCTAAGGTGAGTTCACTACTTTTGAGCATGCGTCCCGGTGGTTGGGACAGTCAGTGGGTATCCCGGGGAGGGATAAGTCTTTTGGGTAAAAACTGGTATATATTGAATAATATTCTCATCCTATCATTATTAAATCCCGTCTTTTGTTACCGGGGAGGTAACGGGGTATTAGTTGGTAGCGCTACTTAGGTTTGGCACCCTCACGCCGTACCGGGGAGGATGGTTGTGAACTAATTACCCAGTCGAGCGCAGTGCTTTGATAGGAGCACTGGGGAAAGGGCAAAACATACACCAGGAGCCGTCTTGTTCAGTATCGAGATATTATCAATATTACTTTTGCAATTGTTAACGAACTGGAATAAACACTTGGTAACAAACCTTTTCATAAACTGTGAACTCGCCAGCTTTGTCTGATACACTTGTTGCATGCTCGCAGGTTATAGATTATGTGGATCTTGGAACTTGCCGTCTAGGATGCTGGAGTGGTCATGGGTCGTAGGGCATGGGAATGCGCGACAAATCTAATGGGTTTTGTTTATACTATTTATGTACCACTTACACGTTGGTTTTTGAACAATTTGACTATGGATTATTATTTGCTTCTGCTAAATAGGTGGATTTACATTTAAACTCATGATTGATGTTCTCATTAATACATGAGGATTTTATTTTGAAACCTGTATTGGTTCAATGTAATTAGTGGCTCGTTTTCGGTACGTCACACGCCTGACAGGGATACTCCCTAAGTGGTATTTTGGGGGTGTGACAGTTTGGTATCAGTGCCACTGGTTATAGTGAACTTGGTTTTAAAATGTTTTCATAAAACCAGACTATAACCAAACAGTTCCGAGATCGACCATGACACTCAGCTCCAGACTGCAAGGTTCGTCTCTCGTATACTCATTGTACTGCATAACTAGTGAACACTTACATATGATATTGCATGCGAATGCACGTTTAGCACAACAGTATGAATTCATGTATTATTTGCATGTGTTATGTGACTGATAGGGTGATATTTCCCTAAACATTCATGACTTACGTATCGTGATGCTCTTTCTTTGCTACTTAAATTTGAGGAACCATTTGACATGAGTTAGGAGGAGCTGAGATGAGCATGCAAATCACAATATTATTGTGGGTGCACACATAATAATAATGTGGGGTGCATGCGAGTCCTAGTGAGGCTTAACAAGTGAAAAAGGGGTTCCGTTCCATTATTTGATCGATGTGAAATACGACAGTCTATAGGAGTCGTGGTAGTGACCGTCTCCTACTTGAACGTGATCTTCCCACCCCTCTCTGAATCCTTCCGAACCTCGATGCTATCGAGTAGTACCGGAACACCCATCTGAACGCCTAGCGAACTGTGTAGAATGTTAGGTGCTTGTACGAACATCCTTAAGTTGGGTGTTGCAACGACAATGATTGGTCTATACCTTTCTCACTTTTCTTCGTTTGCTGGAACTTAACGTATCGACGTCTTAAATCCCGAAGTGCGATCACTTCTGCAACACTCTCGCGACATACCGTGTATTACTCAGTCAACTCGCAAGAACGATGGACAAGAGGGTAAACGTAGTACCTCACCAACTTCAGTATTTAAACAACCTTAGTTATCGGCAATGAACAACAGCGATTTGACTCCAATCGAATCTTTAACCCTGGTAAGCGACTTATGGGAGTTGACTCTTACGAATCAATCAGGGAATAAGCGGTGATAACTGATTATAGTGTGGAATATATGACTACCAGCACAGTAATTAGCGCTTTAGGGCGTTGCCCATAATGTGGAAAGATGGACTTGGTTGGTAAAAGGACGCAGGACACTGTTACAGGCAACAATATTAGAGGCAGCAGTCGCGGCAACATCAAGGTACTTGCGATCGTAGCCTACAGTATGGAAATGAAGGTGACCTCGACAAGGATTGACGGTGTTAAGTCAAGGTGACAACAACCAAGGGAAGGACGGTAGTACTGGAAATTCTCATGACGAAAACAACACTGGGGATGAAGCTCATGGAAGGACATTTAGTGTTGGCATAGGCTATACCAGGCGTAATAGCAATACAATAGCTTGGATGGATAGCTATTCACTTCGTCTCCGATTTGTTTGCCTTGATGTTTCTTGAAACCAAACTTGTTGTGGCAGCAACGGATGGCAAGTCAAGTGAAATCTCATATGTTCGTTGGGATGCGAACTCGACCTTGTGAGACAAGTGTTCGGCATCGACTTTCCTCCTACTATCTTTGATGGTTCGATGCAGTAGTTGTGTAGATTGGTTAACTGGATATCGCGTAGATATACCCTGTGGGAGGGAAATTTTGCGTCGCATTATATTTTGAAGTGTCAGAGTGGTGTAAAGGTTAGCATCATATCAGCAAAGAAGGCCCAAAAGTGTCTACGGAAGGATTACCCCGCTATGCTAGCACACATTACTGATGTTAAGACTAAGGAGGTGAGGATCAGGGATACACCAATGATTCGTGATTCCTCTCGGCGTGTTACTCGAAGAACTTTCGGGTTTACTTCCACAACTGTTAGGCGAAATCTCTGTTTGATCTCACGCCAGAGGCAACCTTAATTCTTCATACATCTTACCGTCTTACGCTAGGAGGGATGCAAGAACTGTCAAATCAACTACAGAAACTGTGGGACATAAGTTTCGATGGACCTAGTTATCCGCGTTGGGGTGCCCAAGTTATATCCGTAAAGATAAGTCTTTTCGTATGGGTACCGATTTTCAAGAACTCAACAAGGCGACAGTTAAGAACCGTTTGCCACGACCATATATTGACAATTTGACGACCAGTTGCGGGGGTCGAGCTTCCATTCTAGGGTTAAATAACAAACGAGCTATTGTCAGAAGGTAGTCTAAGGGGAGAATGTGCCTGCAACGGCATACCAAGTGCAGTGCGGCCATTTCGACGTTGCATTCCAAGACCTTCAAGCTAATCATCACACCAGCAGCTGTATGGATCACATGAATCGACCATGCTCATTGACGACATGTTGAATCATTTCCAGGAGAAAGGAACATCATGGGCGGCTTTGTATCTTATTTGAGAACTCCTGAAGAAGGAGCCACACCGCGTGAAGTCTCGATAAATGTAACTTTTGAATGCGAGGGATACCTTTTTGGTCATAAAATCAACGAAGTGGGAACAAACGTGGATCTCGCTAAGAACCGTTTTAGTTAGAAACTGATCGACACCAAAGATCCCTTTGAGGATACAACAATCTCTTGGTCTCGCTAGATGCTATCGCAGATTCATCACAGGATTTTCGAAGATCGCGCAGCTTAAGTATCTTTAGCACAGCAGGGTGCTATGTTCATGGGAGACAAAACAGGAGGGCGTCTTTTCAGCTTTTGAATCCCAACTCTGCAATACACCGAGCATCGTCTCTACCCGAGGGTGCGGATGATTTAGTGGTATGTCATGATGGTTCGAATCAGAGTCCCAGTTACACGCCGATGCAACACGAGGAGGTGATAAGCTTACGTAATAGCCTTACAGGAAGAACTGCACGAGTCATGACCTGCGGTGGAAGCCATAGTCTTTGGGTTTAAATTGGAGGCATTACTTGGGCGGTACCGAGTGCACCACTTAGACCGATCACAAGGGCCTCCAGTGTACCCTTGTTTCAAGAGAGCTTAACCTGTGATGGCAACGCTGGGTGGAACTTGTGGATATATACGACCGTGAAACCTGGGCGTGCACGAGCTTTGCAACTCACTATCGACTCTAGCATACCTGACCAGACTCGCATTGCTCAAACTGAAGAACTAAAGGAAGAGAGTTCTCAAGATTTAACCCATGTGGGGCATGGGGAAGCAACCTTTGGCATATCGGAAGATATTTGCTACTTCATGGAACGAATATGAACAACACTGTACAGCAACCTTAGGGAACTAGTGCCGGCGAAGCACACGGGCCTCGATATCATATTCATCTGAGTTTAGATAGGATGAATTAAAACCTGAAGACCATGTACGGGTGACCGAGCCTGAAAGCCCACATAGCCACACATGGGAACGAAGTTTGACATATGGGAAAGTCAAGGTGGGATATTAGCAACCAGGAACACATATATGGAAATGAGAACAGACTACCATGGATTTTGTCACCGGCCTACTTACAACTCGAAATGGAAACATTATCACCTGGGTGATCATTAATGGACTCAAGATTACCGGCACACTTTATCGCAATCAAGAAAACTTACGAGTCTTCACAGTTGTGAATGTTCCTCTGAGAGAGGCGGCTTCTAGGCAGGAGGTGCCAACTCCTGTTACCTCTGAATTTGATCTATGCAGGCAATACACAACACCCTTGGCTCACGTCAGAACCAGAGCATTGCTTATCATTTTTGGGCAAACGATCAGAGAAGACGAACTCTTCTAACACTCGAAGACATGCTGCGAGCATGTGTGTGACTGGCTTTGGTGCAAATGGGAAGGACTCTTACCTATGGTTGAGTACTACTGTGGCAGTTATCATCTTGGTAACTAGACAACTCTGTTGAGGCATTACATAAGACAATAATGCCAACCTTCTTGATAGACTTGGATGGATGTCAACCTAATCACAGGTCTAGGACCTGTACTCGAAACTCTTGGGAAGATTGCTGAGATCGGATAACACTGGAAGTTCATTGGGCGATCATATCAGGTTGAAAGTCTTGCCCTGGGAGGGTGTGGTATGCTGGGAAAGCGTGGTGAGCTTAAATTACGTCACGTTGGGCCATTCAACATTCTGGGAAGAATCGATAACGTGATCTACAAACTCGAGTTACCTGATGAATTGAGTAACGTACACGCTGCCATTTATGTCTCAAACTTAAAGAAGCATTTATCCGATGAAAAACTTGTGATACCCTTACTAGCGCCTAAGGTTAACAATAAGTTGCAGTTGCCAAGGAATCTATTGAAACCATGGACCAGAAAGTTAAGGTTCGTTAACCGAGTCGAATTCCAATCGTGAGAGTTCGTTGGAATTCAAGACGTGGACTGGGGTTCACGTGAGAACGCAAAAAGCAGATAAAACTCTATGACCCTCGATTGTCCAATGTCATTGGCGAATTTCGGGACGAAATTCCCTTTCAAGTTGGGGATGATGTGGCACCCGAGGAAAATCCACAGTCATCTTGATCTATCACCTAGCTGCTCTGAGCTACTTATCAAATTTCGGGATGAAATTTCTTTCAAGTTGGGGATGATGTGACAACTCATATTTTAGAGCCTTCCGTTCTTCGTTGATGTAACTCTTTTGTACGATGCTTCACTAGCGGATGTGTTATGTTAAGTCTTAACTGAATGCTTTTGTTTATGTGTTATAGTCTACGTGAACCATGTATTAAGCGGCCAGTGTGTTTATGTCTTTGTTTCCTTTTTGATGGCGAGCATGAGAAAGTTTTGTGAATAATAATTTACACCAAGCAATAGTGTAGCATACCACCTCTGTGACCACGCACTCTCTGGCCGATTGGATTTGTTGTCGGCCCGAAACCCTTCTCACTTACACACTGGTCCGCAGCCCAAATGAAGCCCAATAATGAACCAATGTATTTCTCTTGTGGGTATAGGTACATGTTGTGGGAAGGAATCCTTTTAACTGGCAAACAAAACAAACCCTAAACTCTCTCTCTTCCTCCTCTCGCAATCGATGGCTGCCCCTCTCCTGGTTCTTGAAATCTCTCCTTCTCGGTGCAAGCAATCTAGCCTTCTTCTTACATCTCGGTTAGTCTGTTGTTGTGTAGTTGTTATGTGGATTCTGGTTGGATAAGTTCATCGATTAGGGCTTAGGATTTTGGTGTGATGCTGTGTTTTGTATGTATCTTGTTAAATACTAGTTTTATGCATGATCATAGTGTGTTCTAGAATTGTTTATAGATTGGCTTATGCTGATTAAACTAGTAGGGAGAATCGGCTAGGTGATTAAACACAAAACCGGAAATTCTCGATGATGTTTAGCAGATGATTCAAGAAGCATAATGTTAGGGCTGATGAACATGATGAAACAATTGTAATGATTAAACAATGAATCTGCAAGTTATACTCCATGGTTAAATAAATTATTGAAACAATCTCGATAACCTAGGTTGTGCATATATAAAACTTTGATGGCTTAGCCGAGTTGAACGTCTTGAAGTTGCAGAGGGCATTATTGTTGTTGATAGCTTGGTGACATTGGGCAACGATGGTCGGAATTGCAGCAGTTATTTGCTGTGTAATGACAGCTGCCAGATCGTCAATAGATACCGGATTTTCGCGTCGTGGAGGCATTCTAAAAGAGGAAACATGAAAGGAAACGAGTGAGTGAATTTAGACGAAAAGAATGAGATGAAACAAATCTGATGAAAGAAAGGATAGTGGTCATTTGTTTGTTACTACAAAGCAACAAACGACCTCGGTGATTAATCAAAGTAAATAGGTCAAAAATAATGTATCGTGAAAACATGCTCGCCTATAAGTGAACACTCATCCCAAGAATTCCAAGGTAAGCACAACTGGTCTCGCGTCTGATGAGATGTATACGAAGTGCTTGCCTAGACAGAAAACCCAGAATACAGGCATTCACCCTTCCAGTTTGCACGTGTTCACATTATTTAAAACCCAAAACCTTGACGAGATTTTGAAAATTCAAAGGGGTTCAAAACCATATAACAGAGGGTTCAAAACCTTACAATAGAGGGTTCAAAACCTTGTAATCAATCATCCTAGAACAGATGATTAGTTTTCAAAGCGGTTTCGAAAATTATGTTCTTGTTGTGGTAGTCGCCTAAGGATAGGTGACGGTATTGTTTTATGACTAAACGCAAGTAAACTCGCGTTAGGGTCCTAAGAAGGTTATAGACTAGGTCAAAGCATTACTAATAACCTAATTCCCTATAACCATTGGCTCTGATACCATCTTTTCTGTCACACCCCGACCACGTAGAACATACAAAACGTGGCGGAAATGTCGGGGAGTGTTGTAACAGAATTAATTGTTTCAAATCCATGGCAATTGAAGTTTCGTTTTATTGATTAAAAGTATTACAATGTCTTAACAAACAAGGAAATACAACATAATTAACTAGTCTTGCATCTTTTATTGTCACTAAAGCCCAAGTCTGCCTATGTGTATCTTGATCATCTTATGCAACAGCTCCTGAAAAACACATGTGAAAATAGGTACGTCAGCATAAAAATGCCTGTGAGATACATAGGTTTTGTGAAAATAGGTTTCATGACTTATGTTTGAGAAAATGTTTAGTCATGAACCTTGTAGTTTGCTTTGTTTTGAAAATCATTTGAAAAACGATAATATCAGATGATATGTATAAATAAGAGAATAATGTATTGTTAAATGAATAACCATTGTAAAATGAGTTTGTATAAGATAAGTTGTTTGTAAATCAATATCTTGTGAAAAGTATGTTATTTGTATAAAATGTTATATGTCTCAATACTGAAATGATTCAAATAACGCTACGATATGTAGTACCATACAAACACTTATATATAGGAAGTACCAGCGGCGTATCCACCATGCTTGTATCATATTACACACGCCTCGTTACTTAATCACTTACTCAAACCAAACCAAACAATGTAAGATGTCTATGTTTAAACCAACTTCCAAATGTATTGAAATAATATGTTAAAATGTTTATGTCAAGATGTAAATCATATAATGTATAACCAATGTCAAAAGTGTTTATGTGTCAAATGTAACCATGTAATGTGTAACCAAAATGATATGTATGGCTAGTGAAATGCATCAACTAAACCATATGCACAAGAACAGAATATTGAAGTAAAACTTGGTTTAAATCAAGTTATGTCCTGTGGAAATGCATGATCAATGTAAATCATGTAATATGCATCCAAAATGTAAGCATGTGAAAACGATGCACTAAGTATGTAATCAAATGAACATACGTAGCGTGAAATGTAATGTAAAACGATGTACTAAGTAATGCACACAATGGGCACTCCTAGCATGAAATGTAATGTAAAATGATGTACTAAGTAATGCACACAGTGGGCACACCTAGCATAAAAAGGTAATGAAATCATGTACTATAATGTACTAACGAACATAGCAGGTATATGATGTGAAAAACAGGAAAGCACGAAAGTAACAAGTAGGCACATGTGTTTCACCCCAAAATGTTTGGAAAAACAGTAAAAGAGGGGTCTATGTACTCACTTGAGATTGCTCAGAAGTCCTAAGATAACCACCAAGCAATGCTAGAGATCACGGAATATCAAACGGCACCTAATATAGGTAACTACATTAATAAACCGGACCTAAATCGGAAGATCGGATAGAATGAGGGCTCGTAAACCAAATGAGTATGGGAACTCATGTAGTATGGTTTAACAAAACCTACATACTAAATGAAACCTAACCTAAGTGCTTGTGACCCATTACGACCCGTTTAGGTAGCTTATGCTACTTTAACGCGTCGTTCGCGTGAAACGCGTTCAGACCGCCTAACTAGTCCTATGACAAGTAATATATGCCTTAACATGTCTAATATGGTTGTCAAATCAGTTTAGATGTCAAAAGTTATGTTACATATGTTTAAAATGAATTTTGGCATCATAGGGGTATTTTGGTAATTTACCTAAGGCATATAAACTACCTATCATACTACAACTTAAACGAAGCGACCATAAGGTATAACCTCGTAAGGTTATTCCCTATATACTATGGTCACCTAATGTGCTTGGTCGGATCCTAATGATCGACCAAATGGGTCGGGTTCGAAAGTATAAGCGATTGTTTAGATCGCTTACCTTACGACCCTATATAAGCACTAAACTAAAAGTGACGAGCTAAGCGTGCTAAAACATGCTTAACTAAGTTTAGAAAACAGGTTTGGTATCAAAACAAACGGTTTTGATACCCATAAGTAGTTTGGTTACAAAATACGCAAGAATACGTATTCTGACCGAAACTACGACTCGTCACTGAGCCTAGATAACGTGGTAATCAGTAGGTATAGTCACTAGGGACTATAACCATCGTGATCACGCTCACGTTATGAAGTTCAAACGAACTTTGCATCGACCATAAACTGGTCAATGCAGAAAGTCAAACAAAGTTTGACTTTCGGACTCGAAAGCGATAAAAGAACGAAAGAATACTTACGAAGGGTCCCCGAATGCTAATCGTGATCAAAATAACTCAGGTATGAAACAAAGGTTCCAACTTAGAGTCTTTAAGATCAGATTCTAGTGGGTTTGGCTATGGAATGGGTTGGGTATTTATAGTATTCGGAGAACCGTTAAGATCGTTTGTCGAATATCGTGCCAAAATCTTGTGCGTACATTTGTCAAAATGTTATGGTTACTGAAAATGATCCTTAATGTGCTGAAAGGTCAAGTGTGGATTTGTGGTTGAGGATTAAACAGCTGGAAATCTGCTGACTGTTTAATCTAATCTGATCTGCAAAACCCATACGCACCGTAGGGCAAAAAATGCATGCGCATCGTAGGGCACAAGTTTGGCAGAATTACAGTTTTGGTCCCTGCAGCCCCTAAACTTGGTTTTCGATGCATTTTTGACACGTTTAAGCCCCGTTAACCCCATTTCAAAGCTCTAAAATGAAGTTAAAGTATAGGGAACTTAAAATATGCTCAAAAATATCTCGGATGTCGGTTCGTTTAGCCGTACGGTTGCGATGTTCGGTTAATTACGACGGAATGCGCATAAGCGCGGAAAACGATCCAAATGACGCGACGAATGGATTTTTCTCATGCCAAACACTAAAATAAAACATTATAGTGCTTACATAAATTTTTGGATGTCCGGATGTATTCAGAACGTAAGTTATGCGCGAAAGTGCAAACTTGTGCACTTTTTGACACTTTTAGTCCCTGAATGACCCAAAAGTTTATTTTAGCACACCGAACTCCTTAAAGCCTATTTCGAAGCCATGTAAAGGATATTTGTGGTATGTTTAACTTATGGTCATGTTCCGGAATGTTCGTTACGGTACGAATCGTCATACTTTCGCAGTTTGTCAAGTTTAGTCCCTGTAAGCGAATTAACTTGATTATTGCCATACCAAAGCCTTCGAAACTTATTTCTAAGTTATGTAAAGGTTATTTAAGGTATGTTAAGCCTATTACACTATTCTAGAGTGTTTGTTGCATTAAACTGGTTATATTTACGCATCAGTGCGCGTATAACCTTCCAGAAAGTGATTTAGAGCTTGAAATCGAACAAGAATTGACATGTGTAAACGATACACATATTTTTACAAATCCCAAGTATGAAATACAATATTTCATTGGTTTGGCATTTGTTTGATGGTCGCAGTGACACAGGTGTCACATGACCAACTTGGAACGGGTAATGTGACGTAATATACCGAGCAATCTAAGGTGAGTTCACTACTTTTGAGCATGCGTCCCAGTGGTTGGGACAGTCAATGGGTATCCCGGGGAGGGATAAGTCTTTTGGGTAAAAACTGGTATATATTGAATAATATTCTCATCCTATCATTCTTAAGTCTCATCATTTGTTACCGGGGAGGTAACGGGGTATTAGTTGGTAGCGCTACTTAGGTTTGGCACCCTCACGTCGTACCGGGGAGGACGGTTGTGAACTAATTACCCAGTCGGGCCCAGTGCTTTGATAGGAGCACTGGGGAAAGGGCAAAACATACACCAGGAGCCGTCTTGTTCAATATCGACATATTATCAATATTACTTTTGCAATTGTTAACGAACTGGAATAAACACTTGGTAACAAACCTTTTCATAAACTGTGAACTCGCCAGCTTTGTCTGATACACTTGTTGCATGCTCGCAGGTTATAGATTATGTGGATCATGGAACTTGCCGTCTGGGATGCTGGAGTGGTCATGGTCCATAGGGCATGGGAATGTGAGACAAATCTAATGGGTTTTGTTTATACTATTTATGTACCACTTACATGTTGGTTTTTGAACAATTTGACTATGGATTATTATTTGCTTCCGCTAAATAGGTTGATTTACATTTAAACTCGTGATTGATGTTCTCATTAATACTTGAGGATTTTATTTTGAAACCTGTATTGGTTCAATGTAATTAGTGGCTCGTTGTCGGTACGTCACACGCCTGACAGGGATACTCCCTAGGTGGTATTTTGGGGGTGTGACACCATTAATCTTGTTTAAGACTGTGGAGCAAAGTGGTAGATCTATCGGGTACATGGCGAGCCCCACTCATGGGTCCTTGTGTGGCCACATGGAGTTTCGTTTGGTGTTCCTATCGGGTGGACCGGTACTAAATCGCTTACGGGTTGGTGGGTTCCTATGTCGGCACGCATATTAATGTCCTCGCGAACATTAATGATCATTAAATTCATTTACGCTTTACATACCAGCTTTAGATACTCGAACTTTCAAATGTTTTTAAGATTCATTTGATGCAGGCAAACTTAAAACACATGAACTCGCTCAACTTTTGTTGATGTTTCCAAACATACATGTATTTCAGGTAACTAAATGCATCTTGGTGTGATAAATTATGAAGTTTCAAGTTTACTATGAAGACGATTTCATCCGTATTTTGGAGGGTTTGATCCATATATCCCGTCTTTGAACGGGACATAGGATGCAAAACCTTGTTATTTTAAAAACTTTATTTTGAACAAGTCTTGTTTATAAAACTTATAAACTTATGTCGTCTTTTGCTACAAAATAACTTATGACTTGTATCTTTATATTATGGAATGGATGAACATCGTGTATGTTTTTATATCATATAGTTTGTTTACTTACATTGTATGCTATGGAAACTGATCAAGTCACACTACGCGCTTTCACCTCTGACACGGGTGTGACAAGTTGGTATCAGAGCCTCGATTGTAGTGAACCAGAATTCCTTCTCGAGTCTAGTCTACTATCACTAGGATCCTCTCATGAAAACGGTTTTACAAAATACATGGTTTTCATCGCATACACAAAGCACAAGATCCACTACCCAAAATGTATTTCAAAAAAATGAATAAATAAACAATGCGAGGATATTACTTGGGGCTTAGTCTATGTGGGATAAACTTGATAAGGCTAGATCGATTTGCACAAGCTAACGTGGTTATATTTGATGAACATATATATATATATATATATATATATAGGATAGGAGTTGGCCAGAAAGTCCAAATTTCCTAAAAAGTGTAAAAAGTCATAAAACACCATAATATCAACCATAAAACACACCAAAAACCCACAAATAATATGATGAAGATTACTAAAACATCATGTATGTGGGTTTTGTGTTGTGTTTTAGATGTTAAGGCTCTGATTGTGGAATGACAAATATTATTGTGTTTTATGTTGTTTAGCATTGTGTGTTTTATATTCATAGTTCTACGATGGTGTGTTTGAAGTTTTTATGGACTATTAGAGTTTGAATATGGTGTTTTAGTAATATTCATTCTATTATTTGGGAGATTTTGGTGTGTTTTATGCCTGAAATTATTGTGTTTTATGACTTTTTACACTTTTTAGGAAAAACACACTTTCCGTAGGATCCCCACTTCGATTATTTTTTTCCAAGGTAGTGTGGTTTCATCTGCTAGTAGTAGTAGTAGTTATGACGACCATGGCTTTATAGATATCTCTTCGAACGATGAGCCGGTTGTAGAGATCATTCCCTCAGACGATTCCAGTGACGAGTCAGATCGTGAGGAGGATCCAGACTATCTTTCGGACGTGTTCGTGCACTTTGTTGAGGACGTTCCTGTGGAGGACGATGTTTTAGCCACACCACCCTAGTTCCACGACATCATTATATTGGCCATCCCGATGGCGAGCTTCTCGTAGCGATTTTACCCATTGTTGCGATCCCCCTAGCTGCTCTTCCCTTTATTATGGAGTGATTTGATGACGAGGACGAGGTCCCCGCCCTGCAGCTACAGATTGAGACTCCCCGTAGGAGAATCTGGGAGCCGGAGCGTCATGCTGACGCAATGCCATCATCACCAATAGCCTACCCTCCACCATCTATTCCACTACCACCATCATCACCACCACACGATACCTCACCTGTCGACCCTGATATCTTCATTAGAGTATATGTCTTAGCGCTCCAACAGCAGATGAGTGCCCTTTCTTGCAGTATAGTGCCCTTTCTTGCAGTATTTTTGAGCTTGAGGAGGAGTTTACCCATCTTTACAGTCTGATTTATCCACACTAAACCCACCCCCTTCTGCTCCCTAGGTGCTCATTGCAGGTACCTTTACTATGGGATCTAGAGATCTACCTTTGAGGGATATATGAAGACTTCGTACTAGCTATGACACTTAAAGACCTTGAAGAACAATGTGGAAGAAAATATTTTGCCACTTTTATGTATATATAAACTTGTATGACCAGGGAGATGTAGCACCGTGTCCTTTTGGTTTCTTTCACAAAACAATGTATCATGTTTACCGAAATATATAAAAGCTCGGTATTATGTTTTCTTTATTTGCACATTGTGGTTTATTTTATGCACGTTTGATTGGTTGTGGATTGTTGATGGATGGGATAATGTAATGATTAGTATTTATTATTGTATACATATACATTTTGCCGGCAATATTTATTATTAAATACTTATCAAACCCGTTCGTTACTTGTGTTTGGAAGACTATGGCACCAAAACGAAGGAACCTTAGGCGCGACACCTCAAACCCTATGCCTACTACGCAAGCGGAACTCAATCAGCTCTTTGAAGAGCGAATCTCGCAAGCAATTGCCCAATATGAGGCCAACCGCATCGAACAAAGTGGCGGTTCTGGCGGATCTTGCGGAACTGGCTGCCAAGGTCAGGGAGGCGCATCCGGTGGCAACACCATAAATGGTAACGGAAAGTTGTTTTATAACAACTTAAATATTTCATTTCCTATTCTATTCGTGCGTTCTCATCTTTCTCATTTATATAATCTGTCTGTTCAATGTTTCAGGATGCACGTACAAACAATTTGAGATTCCAGGATCCGGCAAGTTTAACGGAGCTTTGGTCCCGAAACGACGTGTTCGGTGATAAGAAATGAGTAGAAGATATAATAGAACACCGAGCATTTACTTATAATCTGGACTCTATTGATAATCCAACGTTACAGTACCGCGAGACCAGTTGGATAACATATCCCCTCTGGGATCCAAAAGCTTATCCAACACAAGACCCAAGCACCCATATATATAGGCATCAGGGCTTCGTATGAAGCTACCTCTGGCTTCGTATGAACCCAGCTTGGTCTTGGATCTTCAGTACAAACCATTATGTGTGGCTTCATACGAAGGGACTCCCTTCGTACGAAGGCACTGATACATCACAATACCTTGGTTTCGTACTAGATTTCACTCTATTCTATACAATATTCAACGCACGCTCTAACTATCTATTCGCACAGAGGAAGACGTACAAAATATGCACCAATAGATTCCCCCTTGGTTGTCCCTGTAGAATCGTCACAAAACTTTGAGCTGTGTTTGAATATTCTGTAACTTCAATCAGGCATCTTCAAATCTTCAATAGATTCCCCCTCGATTGATGATCTGGGTTAGCTTTTAATAATGTTTGAACAAATTCCGCTTGAAATGAATCTTCAGGTCTTTATTTGCACTGTTCACGACTCCTCCTCTGATTTGCTAAACTGCAATCTTCACAAACAATCACCAGTTTGAAACTAATCAACGCAGTAAACTCTGTTTCAGCTTTAACCACATGCGCGTTCAGTTTTCGATATAGAATTTTAGCACCACGATTTCGCATTCCGCTTGCTTGATCTGAGTATAGTACAAAAGCTCAACCGGCAATTGATAGAAACTTCAAATACCCCACTGGTTAACTTCAAATCAGTGATTCCCCCTGAAGATCTGATATCCCGTTTTTCGTGATCACCTTTAAGCACTGTAAGAATGATTGATCTGTATAAACGGTATTCTCCACAATCAGCAAATCTTCATCATAAAACAAATCATCTGGTAATGTATTCCGATCTCTAAAGCATTCGCTCACAATCAAATTCATCTCCTCGGATAATCTAGATCTCAGAAGCTATCATCCACTCTCACTCTCAGTTCCCTGAAGCTTTCGTCCACGATCAGATATCAACTCCTTGGATCATCTAGATCTCGAAAGCTTTCACCACCGATCTGATACACATTCCCAGATAACTCAGAAGTCGGAACCACCCGAATACTGTTGCAGTGTCATGAATTTCAAAAATGCTGGAATTTGATCTGAAATTTTTATTCCCCCTTATATTTGCAAATTATGACGTGTTATCACTGAATTCCCCCTCAAATTGAGCAATTCAGTTCTCTTTTTATCTCTGAAAAACTTGACTATGCCGTAAATATGCAATTTTCCCCAAAACTTCAGTTTTTCAACATTGTGGATTTTACGTTATGGCCCATTAATAGTCAGATAACCCAGATGAAAAATATTCTGCACTAGTATCATGACTACCTCACTAATTTCCACAATCTATGATCGCATCATCAAATCTGTTCGTTGAAGCCCCAGACGGTGTCCCCAAACAACCCAGCTTGGTCGTTAAAAACTCGAAAAAAATTTCAATCCCCAAATTTTTTCTAGAGACTCACCTCGTTGTTGAGATCAAAAATGCCTTTTTTAGGGATTTGTTCTGGATCAACTTGACATTTAACACCAAGGTCGCTTCGTACAAAGCTAAGACTACCGCCTTCGTACAAATCTATGATAATATGACAGTTTAGACCTTCAGCACCTTCGTACGAACCCACGAATCATTTGACAATTATTCTCCCATGTCTTCGTATGAACCCAGGGGTTGTGCCTTTGTTCGAAGCCCTGTTTCTTCGTATGAAGCTGCGCTGATATCCCCAAGAACACTTTTCGAACATAAAATTTGATCCAGAATCTTTATTTCTACGAATTTCATGATGAAACTTCACAGGATTGTGCGAAAATCAACCACGAACATAATGATGTCTTCAATTTCAAATTCCATCCGTGAATTGACCTTCAATTTGATGTTTATTTGACGTTTAACGTCAAAACTCCCAACACATCCAAAATTCATGAGCGTAGGTGATTCAATCAACTGTTAGATCGATTGAATCGATACCGAAGCTCTGATACTAATTGAGATTTAAGGATTCGGAAAGTTTGACGGAGCTTTGGTCCTGAAACGACATGTTCGGTGATAAGAAACAATAAGAAATGAGTAGATGATAGAATAGAACACCAAGCATTCACTTATAATCTGGTCTCTATTGATAATCCAATGTTACAGTACCGCGAGACCAGTTGGACAACATATCCTCTCTGGGATCCAAAAGCTTATCCAACACAAGACCCAAGCACCCATATATATAGGCATCAGGGCTTCGTAAGAAGCTACATCTGGCTTCGTACGAACCCAACTTGGTCTTGGATCTTCAGTACAAACCATTATGTGTGGCTTCGTACGAAGGGACTCCCTTCGTACGAAGGCACTAATACATCACAATACCTTGGTTTCGTACTGGATTTCACTCTATTCTATACAATATTCAACACACACTCTAACTATCTATTTGCATAGTGGAAGATGTACGAAATATGCACCAACACAATTCCTCGACTGCAAGCCTCTCAGTTATGATTCTACTAGAGGTGCAGTGGCATTTGTACGATGGACAGAGAAAACGGAGTCCACTATTCATATGGGCCGATGCACTCCCGAACAGAAAGCGGTTTACGCTACAGGGTTATTTGTGGACGAAGCCCTAACTTGGTGGAATCTTTAGGTTCAAACTCTTGGAGATGAAGCAGCCTTTGGGCTAACTTGGGAGGAGTTAAAGGAACGCATGAGAGAAAAATATTGTTCTAGAGCGGAGCTACAGAAGCTGGAGATAGAATTTTGGAACCTTGAAGTGGTAGGTGCTGACGTTACAAGATACACCCAGAGATTCCATGACTTATCATGAGTGGTTCCGTATATGGTCACTCCGGAATTCAAAAGAGTTGAATGATACATATGGGGTCTTCACCCCGAGATCAGGAGTTTAGTCAGCTCGTCACAACCTACCACCATAACCCAAGTTTTTACCTTAGTTGTGAGCCTCACTGAGGAGGCTAAGAATGAAGAAGATTCCTTCGAAGAGCACGGAAAAGAAGGAGACTCACGTGGAGTCTACTAGTGGTGGGAAGCAAAATTTTTTACACTCCAATAAGGGTATGCGTATGAACAACAACAACAACACCAATGCTAACAAATGAAGGGAAGTAAACCCACCAAGAGGTACCAAGGCTTTCGCAGCAACCAACGAAACTGGTGGTAAAGGCTATGAAGGCACCATGCCTAAGTGCGATAAGTGAAAGTATCATCATGTAGGCCGTTGCATAAATGCAAAGTGTGATAAGTGCGGAAAGGTGGGTCACAATAAGGACACATGTTGGGTAGGAAAGGGAAGAGGAAACAAAAACCATGGAGGAAATGGTAACAACAATCAAGGTAGAAATGGCAATAGAAATGGAAGTGGAAACAGGAATGGCAACGGGAATGGAACTAGAAATGGAAATGGAAATGGAAACGACAATGGCAACAGAAATGGAGCAGGAAAGGGGAAAGGATGTTACAACTATGGAGACAACGGGCATTATAGGAAGGATTGCCCTAAGGAAAACCAGGCTCGTGGGAGAGCTTTTGTGATCGGAGCCCGAGATGCACGATAGGACCCGAACATTGTTACGGGTACATTTCCTATAAACCAACACTTTGCATCCGTTCTTTTTGACACTGGTGCCAATTTTAGTTTTATATCTATAGAACTTAAAAATATACTTGATTTGGAGTCGAGTAAACTAGTTGTCCCATATTCTATAGAATTGGCGAATGGTAAGTTGGTCGAATCTAGAGAAATTATTAAAGATTGCACACTTGAACTCGGAGAGCGAAAATTTTCTATCAACCTCTTACCCGTTCAATTGGTTAGCTTGGACGTGTTTGTCGGCATGGATTGGTTGTCCGACAACCGGGCAGAAGTGGTTTGTCACGAGAAAACCATCCTCATCCCATTGCCCGATGGAGAAATGCTTGTAATTCATGGGGAGAAACGCGAGACACCTCTTCGGATCATTAACTGCATGAAAGCACAGAAATGTCTTCGAAAAGGTTACACAGCCTTCCTCGCTCATGTGGTTGACAAGAACGCCGAAGAGCCAAAATTGGAGGATATCCCCGTTGTGAATGAATTTCCCGAAGTCTTCCCTGAAGACTTGCCTGGACTACCTCCACAGTGACAAGTGGAGTTTCACATTGATTTGGTGCCAGGAGCGGCACTAGTGGCAAAAGCACCGTATCGATTAGCTCCGTCTGAAATGCAAGAACTATCCACTCAGCTACAGGATTTTCAAGATAAAGGATTTATTAGACCGAGTTTCTCACCTTGGAGAGCTTCGGTGCTATTTGTTAAAAAGAAAGACGGTAGTTTTTGCATGTGTATAGGTTATTGGGAATTAAACAAACTCACTATAAAGAACCGATAATCGACGACTTGTTCGATCAAATACAAGGCTCAAGTTATTACTCGAAAATTGATTTGAGATCGGGGTACCATCAGTTGAGAATACAAGAAGAAAGCATCCCCAAGACGGCTTCTAGAACTTGTTATGGACATTACGAGTTTCTTGTTATGCCGTTCAGCTTAAAAAAATGCACCAACGGTATTCATGGACCTCATGAACCGCGTGTGTAAGCCGTATTTGGATAAATTCGTGATCGTGATTAGTGACGATATACTAATATATTCATGGTTAAAGGAGGAACACGAGCAACATTTGCGAGCTATTTTGAAGCTTTTGAAGAAGGAACAGCTTTATACAAAATTTTCTAACTGCGAATTTTAGATTAGGGAAGTACAATTTCTCAGAAACGTGGTGGACGAGAAAGGAATTCATGTCGAACCGGCTAAGATTGAGGCGATCAAGAACTGGGAAGCGCCTAAGACTCCTACTGAAGTACGACAATTCTTGAGATTAGCGGGCTACTACCGAAGATTTATAGATAATTTCTCAAAAATTACCCAACCGCTAACGTCCCTAACACAAAACGATAAAAACTTTGACTGGGCGAGAAACAAGAGGCGGCTTTCCAACTATTAAAGGATAAACTTTGTGATGCGCCTATCTTATCACTACCTGACGGTATCGATGACTTCGTAGTTTACTACAATGCCTCACTTCAAGGTCTTGGTTGCGTGTTGATCCAACGGGACAAAGTCATTACATACGCGTCTCGACAACTAAAGGTGCACGAGAAAAACTATACCACTCACGACCTTGAACTAGGTGCGGTGGTATTTGCACTGGAAATTTGGCGTCATTATTTGTATTGGAGTCAATGTACCGTCTATACGGATCATAAGAGCCTTAAACATGTATTTAACCAGAAGGAATTAAATATGAGGCAATGACGCTAGGTCAAGTTGTGGAACAATTACGACTGTGAAATAAAGTATCACCCGGGCAAGGCGAACGTTGTGACGGACGCCTTGAGCGGCAAGGAATGTGTGAAACCACTAAGAGTGTGAGCCTTAGAAATGACAATTCAGTCGAACCTCACGACTCGGATTCACAACGCAGGAAAAGAAGCATTAAAATCAGAAAATGTTAATGCCGAAACACTTCGCGGTATGGAAAAACAATTTGTGCCAATAGAGGATGGAACATTATACTTCATGGGGCGAATCTGGGTTCCATTCTTTGGCGACCTACATAAAATTATTCAAGATGAGGCACACAAGTCGAAGTACTCTTACATCCCGGATCAGATAAGATGTATCAGGATTTAAAGGGATTCTACTGGTGGCCTAACCTTAAGGGCGACATTGCCGATTATGTTGGAAATTTTTTCTCACGTGTGCCAAGGTTAAGGTTGAGTATCAAAAGCCCTCAGGACTATTGCAACAACCTGAAATCCCCGAATGGAAATGGGAACAAATCTCGATGGATTTTATTATCAAGTTACCCAGGACCTTAAGGGCCATGACATTATTTGGGTAATCGTTGATCGACTTACAAAGTCTGCGCATTTCCTACCTACCCGAGAGAAGGATAGCACTGAAAAGCTAGCTGAGTTATATCTTAAAGATATTGTGGCACGACACGAAGTGCCTATTTGTATCATATCAGACCAAGACGGTCGGTTCATGTTAAGAATTTGGCAGTCATTCCAAAAGTCCTTTGGATCACGATTGGATCTTAGCACGAGCTTTCACCCTCAAACGGACGGCCAAAGTGAACGGACGATTCAAACTTTAGAAGATATGCTACGTGCTTGTGTGGTGTGTGACAACTATGTTCTGTAATCATCGTATAATGTAAAACAATGTTGATTATCAATAAAAAAATGTGATTTGGTGTTATTATGTGTGTAATTGTGTTTAATAATTTTACAATTTGATTCGATTCCGATTTCAAGCTTTAAATCGCTTTCTGGAAGGTTATACGCAAACTGGTGCGTAAACGCAATCAGTTTAACGCGACGTACACTCCGGAACTGTGACGTAAGCCAAACATACCCTAAATATCCTTTACATAACTTAGAAATAAGTTTCGAAGGATTCAGTATGGCAAAAACATGTTTATTTGAACTAAAGAACTAATTGCGACAAAACTGCGAAACGAACGTTGGTGACCGCCCGGATAATATTTAAATCCCAAAAATATTATGTTATGATTAAAATTTTATTTTTAATCAGGTCCGTGTTGACAAATAAAATTAAAACGCTTAAAAACGTTATTTTTCAAGTTTAAGCACGTACCGAGTGTTACTGAGCAACACATTGCTTCTACTGCAAAACGCAGACAACGCAGCCAGTCTCAGCAACTGAAATTTATTTCAGTAATATTTTGGCGAATTTATTTTAATAGAATAATAAAAATAATTTAGAACGCCATAAACCGGGATTTAAACGCTAGATAAAATACCCGGTACCCAGTTAAACACCTGTTTTTATCTAATTTACCATCAAAATTGCACATGGACCCCTCCCCCCTTCAAACTTACGGTTACAATATGTGTGGCCCCACCAATTTTTTGCTAGATCTTGCAAATATTTCATTTGATCTTGTGTGGACAAGTGTTAGTGCATGCTTCATTCCATATCTTACTTATATCTTCTATATCTTTCTATATCACAACAAATCTTCACAAGATCACTCAAATCCCTCACACTCTCTCTCCTCCCAACCGTACACCCCACCTCTCTCTCCATCTTCAAACCTTCAATCTTGTTCTTGTGAATTCAACACCATTTCAAGCTAAATTCAAGTTAGTGTGAAGATCCAAAGGTGTTTCCAAGGTGCATTCAAGTGATTTCAAGCTTCCTATCATCAAAATCTCATCCAACAACTTACTTGAATCTTGAAGGTATAACACTTATGTTTAAACCATACTCTTGGTTCTTGGTTGTTCTTGATGATTTGAAGTTTCTCTTGAATCTTGGAATTTTAACAAACTTGAAATCCAAAATAAAATGGGTCTTGATACAAATAAAAATGGTGATGTTCATGTGGGTATATAACCATACATACATATATATATATATGTTTGAGTTTTGAAGTTTGATTTCTTGATAAGTACTTGTTTATGTTGTTACTTGTTCTTGAATGAATGCAAGTGTTTAATGATCTATGCATGATATGATAAATGTAAATTACATCAGCAAATAAACATGAATAAGTTTCATATTTGATGCATTTAAACTCATATAAAATGGTGTTGATATGATAGTATGCTTTAGACACTTGTACATGAGGATACATGTTGATTTAAAGCTCAAGAAATGATAAAAAGTGATTGTATGACAAAAATGTTTTAGATCAGGTTATGAACACTAAAAATAACATTATTTGGTATATTATAATGGCATGAAACTTTGACATAGGTTTGATAGCTTTGCATGTTGTATATATAGCTTAAAAAGTGGTAAAATATGTGAAATTTGCATGATTTATGTGCTTTATGTAAGACCTGCACTATCATCAGTATAAACACTATTGTATTCAGTAAATAACATGGGTTATGTTAAAATTTCAAGTCGTTTCGATCTGGGATGATTCGGGTAACGTTTGATGCAAAACTATGCGGTAAAACGGTTTAAAATCGGCTTTTCGGAGGATTTTTATAAAACTTTTTTAGATCAGTAAGTAAACTGATATTTCTGATATAAAAATAAGTATTTTAACTTATATTATGTTTACTTGGTGTTTGGTTAGTCATACGTGACTTCCGACGCCCAAAAACGTTACCGAATCACCAAAATAGGTGTTTTTCGACATACACTTTAATGGGTTGTTCATGGGTAAAATTTATGTGTTACAATGTGCTATGTGTTTTACAATAGGTGTATGATGACATGATAATACTTGACAAGATTATGTGTATTACGCTTGAGTATATATATACAAATACACCAATATAATCAAAAATAATAACTTTTCGAGAAAATCTCAAAGTTATGTGAAAATTCTAAGTATCAGAGAAACTTATGTATTTTTGTGGGTTTTTGATTATTAAATCATCTTATTTAATTTAGGACAAATAAAACAATTTGAGGGATTGTGTTAACATATAAAAACGCACCCAAAGGTGAGTACATAGATCCCCTCTTTTACTATTTTCGATTGTTTTGGGGTGATTCATATGTATCAAAACGATTTCGATATTTTAACGATGGTTTCAAAACGAGTAAGATGGTTTATACTAAACTAATAACGATTTCGATAATGTGAACGAGCTTGTTGGTTGTAGTTACAAAACGAATGACATTCATTAATTTTGGCCGAACCGACCAGTATTAGGTTATGGTACCATAGGATCCGACAAATCCCATTATCAGACCGCACCCATGGTTATGTGTGGGTTAGGTGGGTAACGACTGAACCTGATGATTGTTAACTTACCCTTTGGTGGTTTGTTAATACGAGTTGAACGAGTTGAACGATGAACGAGTCACAAAGGTTAGAATGTTATTAGCGAGACGACCAAAAGTAGTCTTCACAATTAAAACGAGAACAATTTGAACAAGTGAACGATTTGGAACGATTTGAATGATTTAAACAAATGAATGATGATCTATAACGAGAACGAGTTAAACGATATCACACAACGATGTTTACGAAACTATATAAACCATACGAGTTATATTACGAGAACGATTTATGATTTGGTTTACATAAACAATTGTTTTGGGTTAAGATTCATGGCATCGAGGTTTATAAATTATAACCAATCTGTTTTGACTTGGTTATTCATTTTACAATATAAACATTTTACAAAACAAGGTTTCTAATATCGATTAACGAAGTTGTACGAGATATTTCAACATGTAAAGGAGCCATGAATCTGACACTCACACAAAAACTATGTGCTCGCCAGCATTTCTTTACTGACTTTGTTTTTACATATGTTTCAGGTGATATTGCTTAATGTTGATTGCGAATAGGATGCATGCTCACTTAGGACTGGACGAGGCCTTAGTGATTTAATAACGATGATAGACTATGTTTGACTTGCTTGTTTAACTTTAAGACAATGTTTAATATTTAATAAAACGAAACTCTTTGTATCCATGGTTTGAAACAATAATTCTGTTACAACACTCCCCGACGTTTCCGCCATGATTTGTTGTTTTACGTGGTCGGGGTGTGACAGAAGAGTTGGTATCAGAGCCAATGGTTATAGGGAATTAGGTTATTAGTAATGCTTTGACCTAGACTATAACTTTCTAGGACCCCAACACAAGTTGAATTGCGTTTAGATTTTTAAAAACAAAATCCGAATCTGCTTCAAAAATTAATCATCCATTCTAGGATGATTGATTACTAGGTTTTGAACCCTCTATTGTAAGGTTTAGAACCCTTCCAGTTTGACTCATTTTTGGCTTAGTGCCTTCTGAGTTTTCAAAATCTCGTCAAAGTTTGGGTCTATATAATGTGAACACGTGCAAACTGGAAGAGTGAATGCATGTACCCTGAGTTTTCTGTCTAAGGCTATTGTGTTCGTACAAATCCACATAATCGGACCAGTCACTCTTACCTGGGAACTCTTGGGGTGAGTGTTCACTTATAGGCGAGCATGTCTTCGCGATACATTATGTTGATTCATTACTTTGATTAGTCACTGCGTGTCATTTGTTTGTTCGAGGTAACGAACAAATGATCGCCTTCCTTATATTTCGCTGATATTTTCAATACCTCTTTTGTTTTTCCTAATTGTCGACCTCACTCGTTTCTCATATTTCCTTGTTAGACAATGCCTCCTCGACGTGATGCACAATCTTTTACTGCTGAAGAAGTCGCAACCCTTGTCTCTCAGCAAATGGCTGCTGTGCTTCCAGGCGTTGTGACCCAAATCCACGAGCTATACAACAACAATAATAATAACAATGCACAATGTAATTTCAAGAGTTTCAATTCTGCTAAGCCGCTAAAGTTTTCTGGGTCGCAAGGAGCAACTGCGCTCCTTTAATGGTTCGAAAGTATCGAGAGTACATTCAGACATGTGCAATGTCCAGATGGGCGTAAGGTTGAATTTGCATCAAGTGTGTTTGAGAAGCGTGCTCTTACATGGTGGAACGGAGTGATGCGCGATAGGGGTGCCGAAGTGGCATTGGCACAAACATGGGAAGAGCTTCGAGCTCTCATGATGGGAGAGTTTTGTCCCCGTCACGAAATTCGAGCTTTGGAACGAGAGTTTGACGATCTAAAACAAGATGGGGGAGAACACAGTGCGTATACGGATCGATTTGAGGAACTCAACCTTTTGTGTCCTACTATGGTTACCCCGTTGGAGAAAGCGATAGAGAGGTATATCGATGGGCTACCCGACTCTATACAGGATATTGTGACTGGCGTTAATCCTACTACTATTCGTCAAGCGATCGAGTTATCTATTACCCTGACTGAGTCACAAGTCAGGAAGGGTAAACTTACCTGCAAGGGTGATAAGAAGAAGTCGACCGAATCTGTCAAGGAAAAGGGTAAGGGTAAGAAAGGTGAGTCGTCGAGGAAGTCAAGAAAGCAAAAGGGTGCTCAGAACTTTGCAGTTACTGCTCAGAACCCACCAGCACAACCGCCTGCAAAGAAAGCGTATGCTGGTACCGCACCGCATTGTGCTCGCTGCAACGGTCGTCATCATGTTGCACAACAAGCTTGTAGGCAATGCTCAACATGTGGTAAGCTTAGGCATCTGGCCAACATCTGTCATTTGGGCCAGAATCAGATTGTTCAGAATCAAGCTCCGGTTCAGGGGAATGCTGCTAGATTACCACCGGGTTCATGTTTAAATTGTGGAGAGTTTGGTCACTTCCGCAACAACTGTCCGAGGTTGGCGAATGCAAATGCGAACCCGAATGCGAATGCGAATGTCAACGCAAATGTGAATCTCGCTCGTGGGTGAGCGTACAATCTGAATGCTAACAAAGCGAGGGCTGACAACGAGGTGGTTAATGGTACGTTTCTTGTTAACAATCGACCTGCATCTATTCTTTTTTATTCTGGTGCCGATAGAAGTTTTGTTTCATTATCTTTTGAACCTTTGCTTGCGATACCTAGAACTAAACTGAGGAAACTCTTGTTTGTCGAAGTTGCTATTGGTAAACCTCTTGTTCTCGATTCTGTTATTCGTGATTATCAGTTAAACCTTGATAACCATCTTTTTCCCATTGACCTCACGCCGATGCAACTTGGGAGTTTCGATATTATCGTGGGGATGGATTGGTTAACCAAACATCATACTGAGGTGGTTTGTTTCGATAAGATTGTTTGTATTCCTCTTTCGTCTGGCGATGTTCTGGAAGTTCGTGGCGAGAAGCCATCTGGTGATTTGAAGCTTATTTCGTGTACAAAGGCCCAAAGTTATTTGCGAAAAGGATATGTTGCTTTCCTGGCACATGTCACTGAGGAGAAAGGCAAGAGCAAGAGTATTCAGGATATTCCGATTGTTCGGGATTATCCAGAGGTGTTTCCTGATGAACTGCCTGGTTTGCCTCCAGTTCGTCAAGTCGAGTTTCATATTGACCTTGTACCCAATGCCAACCCGATTGCGAAAGCACCTTATCGTCTTGCACCATTGGAGATGCAAGGGTTTTCAAAACAGCTTCAAAAATTGTCTGATAAAGGATTCATCCGTCCGAGCTTTTCGCCTTGGGGAGCTCCAGTCCTCTTTGTGAAAAAGAAAGATGGATCTTTTCGAATGTGTATCGATTATCGTGAGCTTAATAAGCTTACCATCAAGAATCGATATCCCCTACCTAGAATTGATTATCTCTTCGACCAGTTGCAAGGTGCTTCGTGCTTTTCCAAGATCGATCTGCGATCTGGGTATCATCAACTTCGTGTACTCGAAGAAGATATTCCCAAAACTGCATTCCGTACGAGATATGGGCACTACGAGTTCACTACCATGCCTTTTGGTTTGACAAATGCCCCAGCTGTCTTCATGGACTTAATGAACAGGGTTTGTAAACCTTATTTAGATAAGTTCATCATTGTGTTCATCGACGATATTCTCATTTATTCAAAGTCTCGAGCCGAGAACGAGCAACACCTTCGTTTGACATTGGAACTTCTGAAGAAGGAACAACTTTTTGCTAAGTTCTCCAAGTGTGAATTTTGTTAGTGAATTATGTCTATTGACTTCGTCTTGAATCAAGTCATGTAATAGGATAGGATAACCAGTGCTCAGGGTGCTAGAAACTGAGTTTAGTGGGCTTAATGCTAATTCCGCTTGAAAGTGTAAAAGACATGTTCAAGCGAAATTAACAAAGTTAACTCCGCTTGAACGTGGCTTGGTCATTTCAAGCGAAATTACAACCCTATATATATGTGAGCTTGCCGTTTCATTTGGAACGGAATTAGAGTCTTGTGTTCGGTAACGAAGTGCTGCCGGATTGTCTCCAGGTGATGTAATACTATCAATTCAATACAAGAGACATTTAAATTGAATCGAGCATCCATGTCATTGATTCCGCCTTTGATTCGGATAAACAACTCTTCTGATCGACTCAGTTAGGTCATACAACGATCCTACAAGTGATATCAGAACACATGAGGAAGAGTTTAGCTTGATATCATCAGTTTTCTGACTTCTACACCTTCTTTTTCAAATTGGACAAGATTTAACGGTCAAAATGGATTGAATTTCACACATTACATGCGAAACAGTGTTTTAACAAAGCCTTGAGAAGATCAGACCTAAATTCAACTTAAAAGTGACTAATATGGACCAAAAACCTAATTTCGCTTGAACGAACATCCTAATCCCGCTTGAAATGTTTAGTTGATTTCGCTTGAAAAGTACTATTCCGTTTGAAATTAGCAAGAGATTCCACTTGAATCTGCTATTTCGCTTGAAAGTTCACTTGATTCTGCTTCAAAGTTTTATTCCGCTTGAAGATTCCGCTTGAACAAGTGATTTCGCTCCAAAAGTGATTTCATTTGAAATCTTATTCCACTTGAGCTCGTTATTTCGTTCGAAAGTGTACTTTTTCGCATCAAGATCATTTCACGTCAACCGAGTGTCAGTTTATTTCAAATTGTTTGTTATTGTTTAAAGACAAAATTGCAGAAAACAACCTTTATGTATACCCCAAACTGCACTTTATACCTTTCACTATGAAATCCGCCAAAACCAACCTTTACGTTCATGTTTTGTTACACATCACAACCTTTACACCTAACCTAGTCAAAAAAGTCAGTTAAATGCAGTCACATGCCTTGCACGTGAGGGCATATATGTCTTTTCACAAGTCTTTTATTCAATGTATTATATTTAAACCCTTATCAACTAACAAATAAATACAATATCAACACCCTTCTCCTCCCTCTCCTACACCTGCAACACCCTCCTCCTCCCTCTCTCTTCCTGATTAATCGAAATCAGATGCATTTGAAGAAGTAAGGCTGGGTTTTGTTCTCTAAAAATAAAGCCATTTGATTATGTTTACATTTCTAAAATTCCAAAACCAATTAACAAAATTTTGTAAAAGAATTTAATGACTTGTACTCGATTTTGATGTTTTCAGAGTATACTCAAACATACATTGTACACCTTACTTGAACCAAATCGGGCTTCCTAAGTCCTAACCCACCTAAAGATAACATCTATCTTTTTTTTTACCTTAATTTCCATCTATTCATTGGAAAGTAAATTTGTTGAAATTGTTCTAACTTTGTCAAAAACCACAACTTTATTTACAAAATTCAGCAAAAGTAACACATTTTATCACCAAATAAAGATTACAGTGTCCAAATATTCCATCTTTTTGCCACAAAATTAAAGCTTCCAATTTAATAAAACCTCTAAATTTGAACAAAAAAAAAAGCAAAAGACCAATTCATCTTTACTATTGTCCAACTTCAAACATACTATGTTTAGAATGCTAACTTTTGTAGCAGCAAAATTCAACAAGCAAGTGGCACAAACATCTCACATCTAGCAATTTCCAGATTCAGCAAAAAAAAAAAAAAAAAAAAAACATCACCAAATTCATCAAACCTTCAACAAAATCATAACAAAACAAACCATGCAAAACCCAAGACCTTGGATTTACATATGCATCTGATTAATCCCCTTCACCATTCCTCCCCATGTAAAACCTTGGATTTACATTACATATGCATTACCTGTTGACTTGTGAATCCCCCCATTTGAAGAAGTAAGGCTAGGCTGTTGTTCTTTATTTTTAGAGAACAAAACCCAAGACCTTGATTTACATTACATATGCACGCAACACCATTCTTTCAGATCCACATGACGACGAGCAAAGCACCATTGTATGTCGACGACTGTGATTTTTCTTCACGAGGCTGTTGGTGCAACGAATTTTGTGTCAAATCAATCTATGTCGATCAATCGGCTGTGATGTAACAAACTATGTCGATTGGCTGTTGTTGTTGATGAACGAATTTTGAATTTAGGGCTTAGATTACAATTTGCAGATAGAAAGAAGGGGAAGGGGGTTTAAATATAATACAATGAATAAAAGACTTGTGAAAAGACATATATGCCCTCACGTGCAAGGCATGTGACTGCATTTAACTGACTTTTTTGACTAGGTTAGGTGTAAAGGTTGTGATGTGTAACAAAACATGAATGTAAAGGTTGGTTTTGGCGGATTTCATAGTGAAAGGTATAAAGTGCAGTTTGGGGTATACATAAAGGTTGTTTTCTGCAATTTTGTCTTGTTTAAACTGATTGTGTTTGTTTGATTGTTTTGTCTCCAGGAAATTCAAGAATTTCAAATCATGGCTAAAGAATTTTACAACATGTTCTACAATGCATTCACATCCGAATCTTCAGAAACGTCAACTGTCACACCAAAGTCAATTACAAAAGTGGTCAATGAAAACATAAATCGCGACAACTTTTATGGACCTCATTCCAAACCACCCAAGCTGGATAATATTGAAGATTATACTTGGTGGAAAGAACGATTTCTCAACTGGGCAAAAGCGTATGCACACTAGAGCTGGTTATGTCTAGAGTTTGGATATGAAGAAGTTAGGCCTTGAGGACGAAAAGGAATTTTTGTCTGAATAGAGAATGATTCCTTTGATCCAGTCGGAAATTAGAAACGACATTTTTGCATTGCTTAACCATGATGGGTCATCGAAATCTGTTTGGGAAGCTTTACGAGTTAAAGCTGAGGGGGGTAAACAGATTAAAAAGAATAAAATTGCTTTGTTAAAGAAAAAATTTGATCTGTTTGATAGCATTAAAGGAGAGTCTGTGAGGCAAATGATAGAAAGATTTTGTCACCTAAAAATTAAACTCGAAAGGTTTGAGATTGTGAAAACAAGAGAGGAAATTATCGATAAAGTCATAGAAGCATTACCACGAGCTGATTAGTGGCAAACGTTTGTTTTTATTTTGAAAAATGATGCTTTGTATGAAACAATTTCTCTTGATACATTAATTGAAAAGATTGAAACTCATGAGCTTGAATTGCAGAAACAGAACAAGATGAGCAGTTCTCCATATCAACAGAATGTTGGTCTGTATTACAAAGGTAATTTACCTTCGGTGAAAGCTGGTGAGTCACCAAAGACTGCATTTAGTGGTGAGAGGACAACAGAACCACAGAAAAGCTCATCAAGTTACAATTCGGGTTATCATTCATCTTCATCTAAAGCAAGTGTTGAAGAATGTGAAGAAGTTCTCTGTAATTGTTGGATCTGAGTTTGTTTCTGATTGTATTTTGTGTTTGTAATTAAAATGAAGACGGATGAGTGTGCAGCGGAATTATGATGAAAACAAACTTTGCATACAATCAAACGAGAGTAATACTTTGATCAAACATCTTTTCACAATGAATAGGAAGATTGAATTTATTTCAATAACGATTACAATGATTGATGAATGAATGCAAACTCCCCCTCAGCCAGAGCTCAGTTGTTTGTTCGTGCAAAGAAGACGATGATGCAAAAGAGCTAATAGAACAGTACAAAGTACTTAACTATTTATAGGCACTTGCAAACCACTGAGCATCTAAGCTGACGTCACCATGAAAGTGACATCTAACCTCCTAACAAACTCTAACCTCTGATCTATACAAGCACTGCTATGTTAACTACTGCTATTACATTACATTACAAAACAGACTATAGATCAGCTGCTGCAACCTTCCACTGTTGTGAACCCAGCAGTACTTGTCCGGATCAGCAGTGCTTGACTCAAGGCAGTAGATTGAATCAGCAGGGCTTTAGTCTTTCATCAGGTCTTTACTTGAGCAGCAGTTGTAGGTCAGTAGTTTGCACAATCAGCAGATAGGTGATCAGCAGGTGTTGAAATCACTTTCAAGCGGAGAGACTTGTATGTAATCATCTGCTTATTCTGGATCCACTGCTCTGATCCAGTTTTGGCTTTAATTATCTGTTCCTCTGATAGGGTTCGATCCCAACAATCTCCCCCTGGAACAGATAATGCCAAAACTCCTCATTATTGTGGAAATTTATTGCCTCATCAATAGTTCCCTTATCTGACCTTTAAATTGCAGTTCAAAGTCAAGGGCATCTGTGTCTTCATCATCCCTGCTAAGTGGAAGATCAAGGAGATCCTACAAATCTTCAAGACTCAGGCCAAGAGCTTGTTCCCTTGATATTTTCTCCACTTCTCCACCAGACCTGAGCAAAGTCAATACGCAGGTCTGTTTGTCAGTTTCCCACTTTTGTATTTTTGAGCCTGGTGGGTTTCTTGGGAGATGTTTATTTGCAGAAGTATTTGGTGAGGCTGGCTTATTCATAACTGGCTGAGCAGTACTTGCAGTTTGATCCAAACCAAGAGTTTCTATGATCATTTTCTTTATGCCCTCTTTTACAAGGTCATCTCCTTTTATCATCTCTTGGATGGTTTCACCTCCCAACTGTTTGAGTGTCCTTCTTTTATAGATGGCAGCACCAGTTGGAGTAGTGGCTCTCCTGATTTGCAGCTTTGATGGTCTTTTTGAAACCTCTGCTTCAGGATAGTCAGGCTTTTGAGGAACTCTTGGATCTTTCTTTCTTAATTCCTCCAACCTTTTGTAGGTGATCCTGACCACATCTTCTTTCCATCTAGCAACTTGTCTTTTATTTCCATATTCAGCAGCAACCAGTTCTTCTTTCATTCTTTTCAGTTCTACCTGTTTGTCAGGTACATTCTTTCTAAACTTTGCCCAGTCAGGAGGAGTGTGAGTGACTTTCCTTTTTATCATGTCTTGAATTCTTGCTGCTTCATTTTCAAGCTCAGGAACAGTCCACTCTTTGTACATGTATCTCTCTTCTTTGTACTTCTTGTGAGCCATGATGCTTTCAATGTAGTCTTTCTTCAAAGTTTCAGCTGCTCTTTCTGAAATTTGTTAACTGACATTTTTTGCAAATTGTTCTAGGGATCTGACTTGTGTGAGCAGATATTGATAATTTCTTGAAATTTCTTTGTCAGATTTCCCTTGTGTATTTCTTTTTGAGATATCCTCTGCTTGCTTGACCTTGATTTTCAAATATTCATCAACATTTTTAGGCCAGGGATATCCTTTTATTGATGGCAAACTCCTTTTGGCAGGGTCATCCTCAAAGTAGAAGGATTTTATTTCTTCTCTAACAACTGCTATTTCAAGAGGAAATTGAACACCTGCAGGAGGTAAGGGCTTGTGCATTCGAACTGAAGAGAGAGGAACTGGTTTTGGTATTGTGACAAGAGCCAAAGATTTTGAAGATGTTTGTGGTGGTGAAGTGTCATCATCTTTGAGAATTAGCCTTCTCCTCTTTGTTTGAGGAAGGGCTGATGATGTTTTGGATGGAACAGTGGTGGTGGATGTAGTGGCAGTGGTTTGTGATTGACTAACAGTTATTGAAACAACTGGTGTTCCAACCACTGTTGTCTTTTCAGCAGATGTTTTAACAACTGCTGTCTTCTGCCTTTTGGCAGGAGGTGATTTTGTTTTTGGTGGTGATCGTGGTAAAGTAGTGGATGTAGTGTGTGTTGAAGTGGTGTGTGTTGAAGTGGGAGCAGATGTTGAAACCACTGAAGTACCAACAGTAGTGGGTATAACAGGAGTTACAACAGCTGTTTTAGGTGGTGGTTTTGGAACAGACTTTGAACGTCTAGTTGGAATGGATTTGGGTAGCCTTACTCTTCTTGTAGGCTTCTTCTTTTCATCAACAAGATTTTCATCATCTTTTGACCCTGAAGTACCCTGATCCGGATAATCCACCCTGGCTTTCCTTTTGGCTTCTCTATCCCTTTTTACACTTGCAACTGCTTCTGCCAGTGCATTTGTAGTCACATCAATTTTCTTGCTTCCATCTAGAAAAGGGATCTGTTTGGTTATGTTTGCATTTTCTGGTTCAATGTAGAGAGCATCCTCTATTCCCTTCTTTTTCCACTCCTGAATTTTCTCCCCCTTTTTGGCATTATCTGGGGGAAGTTGATCAATAAGGCGAACTTTTGGAGGAGCAGTGCCAGTGGTGTGAAGGATCTGAGTTTTGAGAGCCTTTAGATCAGCCTGAGTGTTCTTGAACCTTGACTCCATTGCATTTCTCAGCTGTTGGACATGTTTTTCATGTTGCTGATCTGCTAATTTTGCTTGTTGATGGAGAAAAGGTTGAAACAAATTCCAGAGCTCATTTGTAACAGGTGCTTTTGGTGGAGCAGGTGCTTGAGATGGAACAGCAACTGATTGTACCTTTTGTACTTGTAACAACTGTTGGAGCATATCTTTGAGTTCTGCAACAGAGTTATCAAGCTTTTCAATACGATCCGTCAATTTCTGGTACTTTAAACCATCACCCAATTTAATGGGATTATCTGATTTCCCACTAGTCGTGGTTTTATCAGTGGTAGAGGTAGGGAGTATACTCCAAAATTAACCACTGATGCCCCTTTTTCTTGGTACTGGGGTCTTCTCCCTTCAACACTTGACAACCTTTTGATGTTGCCAGTAGGATAAATAAATCCACTGGTGGTTGGCAGAGGTGCTATAGAAGGAATTGCCTCCAAGGAAGTCTTATTGATGTAACCACTGTCCAATTGTAAACCAGTGGGTTCAACAGTTGTAGTGGCTGCTTCACTTGGATTACCACCAAGAGTTACTTGTAACTCAAGGGGTGTAACCTCCTCAGGTTGTGTTGGTGGGTTAGCAAGGATTGATACAGCAGACTCAGTCAGTTGTTGAGGTATATTCTCATTGATAGGTGATTGAGAAGGACTGGTTAGTGCCTGGTTCAAATCAATTGCATCCAACAGCAGTTTAGTTGGTTGGGGAATGGTGGATGTGATGGTTGGTGGAGAAAGAGGATTTGCTCCGGGAATTGAGCTGTGGATGATGGAAATGAGTGTTTCCAGAGCATCATGATGTGGTGTCCCAATGTGTACAACCTGATCTTTTTGTGAAGAAGCAGGAGGAGTTTCGTTTATGGGTTGAGATATTTGTACCAACTACTGTGAGGAAGTAGCAGCAGTGGTTTCTTGTGACATTTGTGCTGTCATAGGCAGTAGCTCTGGTATCTCATCCTTCAGAGTTGCCTTTTTGATTGGTTTGGGGGGTTTTTGATTTTTCTTTTTGTTTGGCTTTTTGGGATTTGTAGGTGTGGGTTTCAAAGCAGTTGGTCTGCTGCTTTGATCACCTTGAGCAGTGGGCTCAACAGCAGATACCTGAGGAGCGGTGGTAGCTGCTAAATTCTGCTCAGGCACCTCTGCTTGTGTTTTGCAAGGTGCTAACATTCTTGAAAATGTTTCAGTTGTTAAACTGTTTATTTGAGTAGAATCACCTTGATTTATTGCTGCTAGATCATTCTTACTGAATTTCTTTTCAAAATAGTAACTTAAAAACCTTCGAAACAGTAAGAATGATTTTGTTTCAACATTATTAACCAAATATTTAAAAATTTCCCGAGAATAGTTAAAATTTTCTGCTTGAAGAATTGCATATCCTAGATTTTGAATCTTTAAAGGGATTTCATTGAAAGAAGTGGTTTTATTTGAAACACATAGTAGGAGGGTATGAAATAAAAATCTGGTTGCAGAAGGAAAATAACCTTTTTGTAAGGTAAGTTTCTTCATCATTGTGGCTTCATACCCTCTTTCAATGAAGTCAGTTTGTAACTCGTTTTTAGTGAAAGAAATTTTACCTTCCTGATCATCGAGTTGAAAGACTTCTGAAATGGATAGTGGCGTGATTTGGACAGTTTTACCCTTTATAGAAGAGTGTATGGTGGTTACAATGTCTCCTTGTTTTTCAAGGGTTGCATTCTTCCAGAACTCCCTTTGGGTCTCCAAATAAATTGGTGCATTGACGGTGAACAAAGTTTTGTACTTTGATTTTGCCATGTTGTCAATGATGGAATCGAAAACATTTGTGGTTCCTGGTTTTGTGAGAAGACCCAGGAGATTGTGAGATGGTTTATGTGGGATTTCAGTGGAGATTGCCTTTTGAGAGGCTGTTTTCGATGATGATTTGGATGTGGGTTTTACAGATGGCTTCGATTTTGTCATTTTTGAATAGAATGATCGAATAAATTTGTGAAGGATGAGATGAAAAACTGCTTTGAGAAGAGAATTTTTAAGAATTCAATTCGATAGTAAAACCCTGTTTTGGTGGTGAGTGGGGGATTTTATAGGGAAGAAAGTGAATGCTGAGGTGGCAGCCGTTACAAAAGGTCTGACCACTATGTACTGCCCACGTGACAACCCCTGGTGAAAGTGAAGGACAGTACTTTGATGAAAGTGACTGATGAAGGCAGTGGTAAGAAAGCAGTGGATGATTTTCACTATCAGTGGATAGCATATCAGTGGATAAGACACTGCTTTTGAACAACAGAGTTTATCAAAGGAATGAGAGAACAGGGGTTGACTTTCAGCAGTGGACAGACTTTTTAAGTAGAGTAGACTTTTGAACAATCAGTGGTTAATGGCAGACTTTTTAAGGATTTTAATGAAAATTTTCATTTTTTGCTATTTTTAAGGATGGATTTTTGATTTTCTAAAAACATTTTAGTGCTTTTATACATAGAAAAACAAGATGTTGCTTGTTATTCCATGTTTAGCATTCCAATTCTAGAGACCAAGCTTTCAAAGGTGGCTGTATCAAGTGCTTTTGTGAGCACATCTGCCAACTGTTCTTTAGTTGGGACATGATGCAGAGAAATCAAACCTTTTTCATAGCAATCCCTCACAAAGTGATGTCTGATGTCGATGTGTTTGGTGGTTGAATGGGAAACTTGATTTTTGATGATATTTTCTGCTGCTTGGCTATCCAACATGAGTGGTGTCTTTAAGGCAGTGATACCAAAATCCAGTAACTGATTTTGAAGCCACAGGAGTTGGGCTGTACAGCTTGCAGCAGCAATGTATTCAGCCTCAGCAGTGGATGTTGAAACTGCTGCTTGCTTTTTGCTTTGCCAAGAAACCAAGCAATCACCTAAAACTGGCACCCTCCTGAAGTGGACTTCCTTGTGGTGTGACATCCAGCAAAGTCACTGTCTGAAAAACCTGAAAGCTTGATGTTCCCATTAGCTGGATACCAGATACCAAGTGTGGGAGCACCTTTTATGTATCTGAAGATCCTTTTTATAGCATGATGTCTGGTCTAGATGCAGTTAGGTACAATAAAGACCCAATCATGCTTCTATAAAGTGTTTGGTCAATCAACTCATCCTTTTCATCAGACATGACCAGCTTATTTGTTGCCATGGGTGTGCTGCATGGTTTACAGTCATTCATATCAAATTTGGTCAAAAGTTCTTTAGCATATTTACTTTGATGAATGAAAGTTCCATTTTGCATTTGCTGTACTTGGAGACCAAGAAAGCATTGCAGCTCACCCATTGCACTCATTTCAAACTCAGCTGTCATGAGTTCTCTAAACTCTTCACACATTGTGTTACATGTGCTTCCAAAAATAATGTCATCCACATAAATTTGGACAATCATTAAATCCTTCCCTCTCCATTTTAGAAACAGTGTTTTATCAATGGTACCTCTTTTGAAACCATTTGAGAGTAGGAAGTTGGAAAGAGTTTCATACCAGGCCCTTGGTGCTTGTTTCAGGCCATACAGGGCTTTGTTCAGCCTGTAGACATGATCTGGATAAAATGGATCCTCAAAACCTAGAGGTTGACAAACATACACCTCTTCTTGAATTGTTCCATAGAGGAAAGCACTTTTGATATCCATTTGAAACACCTTCATATTGTGGTTGACAGCAAAGGCCAGGAACAGTCTAATTGCTTCCAATCTTGCAACAGGGGCGAATGTTTCATCATAATCAATCCCCTCTTCCTGTCTGTAACCTTGAACCACAAGCCTGGCTTTATTCTTGACAACAATACCCCTTTCATCAGTTTTGTTCTTAAAGACCCACTTTGTGCCAATGGGACTAACCTCTTCTGGCAGTGGTACAAGCTCCCATACTTGTTGTCTTTTAAACTGTTGGAGCTCCTCTTGCATGGCTTCTACCCAGCTGTTGTCTTTCAGTGCCTCTTGGTACTTGACTGGCTGATGGAGTGATAGAAAACCAGCAAAAAGACAAATGTTTTGGGTTTGGCTTCTTGTGAGCACCCCTTCATTGATGTTGCCAATGATTTGATCAGATGGATGAGATCTCAAGAAGATTAAACCTCCTTGGTATGGTATGATGGCATTTGTTGGTGAAGGCTGCAAATGTGTATCATCTGAGCTAACCACTGCTGGTGACTTTGATGACCCAGCAGTGGCTTCAAAAGGTGGTGGAATAGGAGGTAATGAAGTGGACAACTGCTGACTTTTATCCACTGTTTGAGGGCTTTTGTCAGCAGTGTTTGAGGATGTGGAAGCAGTGGTGGATGGGCTACTTTGGTCAACAACTGTTGAGGTAGCAGTGGTTGAGCTTTGACAACTGTTTTGAACAGCTGGTGCTTTTCCCTTTGTGGCGGACCTTTGAGGAATGATGATTTCATACCCATAGTCTGGTGTTGTATCCTCTGATGGACCTGCACTGTTAGTCTTGACAGCAGTATTTTCAAAAGTAAATTTTTCAAGATCAAACAGATCTGTAGGGTTTGCTAGGATTTTCATTGATGAAAGTTCATTGAACTTAACATTCAAAGTCTCCTCCATTGCCTTGGTCCGTGTATTGAACACTTTGTAGGCCTTGGCAGTGGTTGAGTATCCCAAATGATAACCACAATCAATTTTGGCTGCAAATTTTGAAATGGAATCTTTTAAGTTCAAAATAAAGCATGGGCAGCTAAACACCTTGAAATATGAGATCAGTGGTTTGATTTTATACAGAATTTCATAAGCAGTCTTTTTGTGCCTGGGGTTTATTAAAACTCTGTTCTGGACATAGCAGGCAGTGTTTACTGCCTCTGCCCAGAAAGTTAATGGCAAACCTGAATCTACAAGCATAGTTCTGGCAGCCTCAATCAAAGTTCTGTTCTTTCTTTCAACAACCCCATTTTGCTCTGGTGTTCTAGGGATGTTGTACTGCCTTACAATCCCTTTCTTCACACATAAGGCATCCAACTCCTTATTTTTACATTCTGTGCCATTGTCACTCCTGAAGCTTTTCACTGGAAGGTCAAATTGCTTTTCAACCTGTGTCACAAAGTCTTGCAAAATGCCTGCAGTCTCATCTTTTGAGTGTAAAAAGAAAGTCCATGTAAACCTAGAAAAGTCATCAATAATAACCAAACAGTATCTTTTCTTCTTGAGGCTCATGACTTGAACTGGGCCAAACAAATCCATGTGTAGCATTTGCAAACACTGGGTTGTTTTGGACTCTTCAATGGACTTGTAAGAACTTTTATGCTGTTTTCCTTTTAAACAGGAAATGCAATGTTCAGAACATGAAAACAATTTTTGTGGTAGGCCTCTCACCAAAACATTTTTTGAAATTTCAGTGATTGTCTTAAGATTTGTGTGCCCCAGCCTTCTGTGCCAAAGTTCTGTCTCTTTGTTAGAGGCAGCTGAGAACAGACATGCATCAGCTCTGGGACACTCTTTTGACATATCAACAACATAAACATTGCCACTTCTTTGAGCAACAAGTTTAGTTTGACCAGTTTTGATTATTGCTTCAATATTTTTGACCATTTCTGGTACAACAATCCTACAACAATCTTTTGTGAAGAATGACCCAAACCCTTTGTCACTCATTTGTGATACACTCAGAAGGTTGAATTTTAGATTGTCTATTAGATTGACATTTTCAAATTTTACATTTCCAGATTGCACTGTACCAGACCCCATAACTTTCCCTTTACTATTATTCCCAAAGGATATATCACCCCCACCATGGATTTTAAAGTCTTTGAGGAGGGCTTTACATCCTGTCATGTGCCTGGAGCCTCCACTATCTACATACCAAAGACTATCAAAGCATGCAGAAGCTCACTGCACATGAAGTAAAAGGATTGGTTCATTAGGGTCTCCAAAGCCAGCAGGGCTTTGGATGGGGTCTCAACAGTGTCTGGGATAGATGCAGAATGATGGACAGTGGTTAGGTCAGGGGTTTGAACTGTTTTAGGACAGTTCTTCTCTAACCACTGTTGTGGGTCCTGACTAATCACCTGCTGGTAACCAAAAGGATGCCTGTTCACTCTGGGTTTAGAGAGCCTTTTGTAGGCCTCATAAACGTGTGGAATCCTTTGGTAAGACTGTTTTTCCTTGCCTTTTCTGAACTGATTGGCAGGGGGTGCATTAGTAACCTGAACATCTCTTTTGACAGATGTTTGGTTTAGCTGTTTTGTGACAACTGTTTGAACTGGTACAAACAGTGGTTGTTTCTTGGTGAATTTGACAGATGATGATGATGATGATGATGATGATGATGATGATGATGATGAACTCAAGGATGTTTTAGCAATGTACTCATTCTTTTTCACATCAATTTTTTTGAGATACACACATGCTTGAGTTTTGTGGTTTGTTTTACCACAAACAATGCAACTTTTAGCTGAAACAATGACACTTGTTCTGTTTAAATCATAAGCTTTTAAGTGGAAACAATCTTTTGTTAGATGATTCCTTTTCTCACAGAATTCACAAAACAAGTTATCAATTTTTTCTGTCTTCTTTCTCTTTTCAGACTCCTTTGCAGCAGAGGTTTTAACCACTGCTGGGATGTCCTTGAGAGGTATGACTTTAGCTTTTGGAGCCTTGACACCATCAGTTGATGTAAAGTCCATTGGCTTGAAATTTTCAAGAATATCACACTCATCAGACCATTTTGGTTTAAACTGATAATCTTCAAGCTCCTCAAAAGTAGAGGATCCCATTGGTCTGTCAAGTGTGATTTTGTTACCAAGTTTGTCAGTGATTTTCACTTCTTGGCCATTCTTGTTTGTGGGGATGAACTCAGTGGTTACATCAGTGGTTTGAACAGATTTTCCAAAAGCAGTGTTTTCATCATCATGTTTTCTATAACCAACCCCAAATTTCACATTGCTTTTTATCTGTTTTTCAAGCATAACCTCATACCCTTTGCATGATTCCACCCATCTCTCACATGAGATCTGGGTGGACTCTAACTCCTTTTTGCAAACTTGGTATTTTTCTACCATAGTTTGGAGTTGAGTTTTGGTTATGCTCTGCTCTTCTTTCATGCTGCTAATCTCTTTCTCTTTTTCAGCCAATTTGTTTTTAAGTTCTTTTAGAGATCTTTCAAATTTAACTTCATCAGTTAAGATTTTATCCCTAAGGTTTTCGTTCACCTCTTTGATGTTAGCAAAAGCAATAATGCAATTGTCAGAACACAGTTTTTCAAGAACTTGAGGAGATACCTTGGCAGCAGCCATCATTGCACAATCACATTGATGATTCTCTTCATCATCAGCTCTCACCTTCTTTTCACCAGCCTTTTCTTTCTTTTCTTCTTCTTTGTCCTCTTCAGACCATGGATCTGTCATTGGTTCAATCAGGGTACCTGAACTTTCTCCCAACAGTAGTTCACCAGCCACAGCAGTAACCACTGCTTCAGTCACCTCATCCACTGTTTCAATACTCAGCTGTTCCTCCTCAGTTTCAACCCCCTCCTGTATTGACTCTAATGCCATCAAACAAAATTCATTATGAGAAGAATCATTAGAAGCATAGAGTGCAAAATTTTCATCACTAAGGTCTTCAGGCATATTGCTCCAGTCAACAAACCCTTGAGTGAAAAAACTTTGTTGATCTGGTTGTACTGCTGCTGGAGCAGTGGTTTGAGGTGCAGGCTGCACTTGTGCCTGGGGGAAAGGGGTTTGAACATATTGGATATGTGGAACAGTAGTTTGGACATAGTGCACTGGCACAGGGGCAGCAGCATAGTGAGCAGTGTTCACTTGAGCTGCTGGGGCATACTGGGCATAGTGCACAGTGCCTTGATTTTGAGGTCTAGGATTTGAGCTAGGGTGAGTGATTATGGGACCATTAGTTTGACTCCTGCATTCCCTAGCGAAATGTCCCAACCTATTACACTTTTAGCACTTGATTTTCGATTTATCCAACCCAACCCTTAGATTCCCATGCAAACCTGGGAATTCTCGCCCTGTTCTTTTGTAGAATTTGCTAGTTCTAACACTTGGCAAAGCCAGTTGGTGCAGGATGTCCATTTACTCTAAGTCAGTGGGATCAAAATGCTGTAAGTCATTAAGTTCAAAGCTTAGATTGTCTGACATCTGGTTTTCGTTTGCAGTGAATGCATAACTTGCAGAGTGAGGATCAGGGTTGTTAAAATTTGCACCAGCAGTTATGTCAATGAAGTGATCATAACCCTGATCCTTACCACTACTCCCAGATTCTTCTTGACCCAGAAGAGCAGTGTTACCGAAAGTGTAATCATCAGTAACTTTTCCTGACTCTTGCAACCTCCTTTTCTGGTTCAACTCCCTTTCGTAGGTCAGGAGTCGACCGTGGAGTTGGGTCAAGGTCAGATCCTTGAACTCAGGTGAGTTTTGGGTGACAAAAGCTATGGTGTCCCATTTTTCTGGCAGTGACCTGAGGAACCTGCTATTTTGAGTTGAGTTTGTAAAAGTTGTGTTAACAAGCCTCAGTTCACTGATGAGACAACTGAAACGCTCAAATTGTTGCGTTAGTGATTCACCTTTAACGTAACAAAATGTTTCATACTGTTGGTTCAGGATTTCCCTATTGTTTTCTATGACTTCTTCGGTCCCCCCAAACTGTTCCTTAAGCGTGTCCCATAACTCTTTGGCACTGTTACAGTGTAACAGTCCAGCATATATCTCATTGGGCAGCGCTGATGCTATGATGCTAAACCCTTTAGCATCCAGTTCGAACTTTTGATAGTCGGTTTCTGTATAATTTTCAACTGGTTTTTTGAACGAACTTTTTAGCATCTTCAGCACTTGGCACTGTGGGAACGTGGGGACCATAGATGACAGAGCTCCAACAACCTGTGCTTTGTTGAGCGAGGATGTGACCCATCCTCCTCTGCCAGATGTTGTACTCATTTCTTTTTAGCATAGGTGGTTTAAAAAGCGAACCGATGTTGTTTTTATCATCCTGAGATTGTGACGTCATTCTTGTTGTTTTACAGACACTGAGAAATCAACTTTAATGGTGATTAATCCTTGCTCTGTTTTTCAACAAACGAACAAACGATCAGTATCAACTGTTATGAGCTGAACTATTTACGTCAAAATGATTGTTAAATCAAATTTGACTGTCCAGGCTCTGATACCAATTGTTGGATCTGAGTTTGTTTCTGATTGTATTTTGTGTTTGTAATTAAAATGAAGATGGATGAGTGTGCAGCGGAATTATGATGAAAACAAACTTTGCATACAATCAAACGAGAGTAATACTTTGATCAAACATCTTTTCACAATGAATCGGAAGATTGAATTTATTTCAATAACGATTACAATGATTGATGAATGAATGCAAACTCCCCCTCAGCCAGAGCTCAGTTGTTTGTTCGTGCAAAGAAGACGATGATGCAAAAGAGCTAATAGAACAGTACAAAGTACTGAACTATTTCTAGGCACTTGCAAACCACTGAGCATCTAAGCTGATGTCACCATGAAAGTGACATCTAACCTCCTAACAAACTCTAACCTCTGATCTATACAAGCACTGCTATGTTAACTACTGCTATTACATTACATTACAAAACAAACTATAGATCAGCTGCTGCAACCTTCCACTGCTGTGAACCCAGCAGTACTTGTCCGGATCAGCAGTGCTTGACTCAAGGTAGTAGATTGAATCAGCAGGGCTTTAGTCTTTCATCAGGTCTTTACTTGAGCAGCAGTAGTAGGTCAGTAGTTTACACAATCAGCAGATAGGTGATCAGCAGGTGTTGAAATCACTTTCAAGGGGAGAGACTTGTATGTAATCATCTGCTTATTCTGGATCCACTGCTCTGATCCAGTTTTGGCTTTAATTATCTATTCCTCTGATAGGGTTCGATCCCAACAGTAATATTGCTCTCAAATTGAAGAATTCTCTGACAATGAGCATCAATGCAGCTAAGCAGCAAATGAGTTTTCTTACATCTGGTTTGGAATCGTATGAAGGTCTAGTTGCAGGCAAGATTGGAAATTCTGAGTTAACCAAAGAAGACTACGACCAGATTGATCCGGAAGAGATGGAACTCATTGACATTCGCTGGTGTTTAGCTAGTTGCATTCACAGAGCTCAGAGATACATGGAGATTACTGGGAAATAGTCTCTTGGTGGAGCATCAACAAAACTTGGATTTGATAAGTCCAAGGTGACCTGCTTCAGATGTATGCAAAAAGGTCATTTCAAGAGAGAATGCAATAATTCTGCGGTTGGTGGAAATGAGCATCCGTTCAGTGATGATTATTATCAAAAGGCAATTTATTACCGAAGCAAAGAAGAGCCGAAAATGATCGATGAAAACCCAGAGATAAGTCAAGAGCTTGTGCTGTGATCCATGATGATGAAGGATATGACTAGAGTCAGATTCTTCCAGAAGAAGATCGTGTTGATATTCGAAAAACAGCTCATGGCAAATCTATATCAAAGAACAACCATTATGTTTTTGTTGCTGAAATAAAAGAGGAAAACAAAGAAGAAAATCTTGTTGCTGAGGTCAAAGAGAAAACCAGAGAAGAGATTCTGAGTGAGAAAACTTATCATGAAAGAAACATTGCTTTGAACAGCATGAATGAAATGCAAGAAGAGTATGAGAACGCAGTCATCAGTAGGAGATGGTATAAGAAGAGAGAGTGCTATTTCAACAGAGAAGGTGAACCTGTTGTTCCGAAGAAAGATATAATTTTTGAAGATGTTCTTCTCATAATTTCTTCATCTGCCGAATACTATAGAAATGTATTAAAAGATGACACATATGCAAAAAGGCATGAAAAGGAAATAAGATATGCCATTACATCGTGTTTGAGGAAGAGGGATGAAGAGAGAATGAAGAAGAATATTGAGAATTTGGTTGATGATTTGAAGAAAGTTGTTGAGGAAGATGTGAAGATTGTTGAAAAAGTGAAAGAAGAAGTTGTTGCAAGTATAGAAGTTGTGAAAGAAGCTGTTACTAATAAATAGCAGGTTGGAGAAGATGTGAAGAAAGCAGAAGAAGAAGTAAAGAATGAGAGTTTAGTAGCTGGTGAAGTTGGTGTTGAAGAAAAACAAAAAGATGCTGATCAGACAAATGCAGCAGAGAACACGGAGGTGTCAATCACTGAGGTAAATTCTAATTCTGAAACTCAAATCAAAATCGTTGAACAGTGCAAGAAATGCATGGAAATGTGCAGTGCTTGTACTGAAAAAGACAAACAATTCAAAATAAGAAATCTTGAATTCAATAAAATTGAAGAAGTTTTCAAAAATAAATGCAAAGAAATGTTAGAAAATGAAAAGATTTTGAAAGATAATGATGAAAAACTTTTCGAAAAATGTAAAAAGTTAGAAAAAGAAAATGAAGTTTTGAAAGAAAATGTTTTGAAAAAGACAGAAGAATGTGACCAAAAGGAAATTGTTTGTCAAGAATGAAGAAAGAATATGATTCAATAAAATTGGCATATCACATTACAAAAGAATCATATGAAAAAGTGAAGGATGAAATGAAATTTGCTCAATCAAGAATGAATTACTTTTCTGAAACAACTAAAGAGCTTAAGCGAATGTATGAAATAAAACAAGGTGTTGTTAACTCTTATATTGAGGATGTTGCTAAGCTAAAGCGATAGATTGCTGATTTAGAACAGGACAACAACAAGTTAAAAAGTTATCACGTGTCGTCATATGTGCTTGAACGTATTTTCAATATAAAACCGGGAGATGGTGAGTCTGAGCAAAACAAGAAAGGCATTGGCTCAGAATTTCATCAAGTTCCACCACCGGAAAAGTTTGCATTTTATGATGATGAAAAGGTCGAAAAAGCTTTCAACATGGTAGATCAATTGCCAGATAACATTGACATAACCTATTCTAAATCTGATGATTCTAGTGATTCAGAGGTGGTAGGTAAGGTCGTTGAAAGTGTGTTGAAAGAAGAGTCAGTTGATACAGGTAAATCTGAATCACATGATGAAAATGAAGGTAATTTTCATGATGGATATCTGAAAAATTCAAAATCTGAGAATAATCTGGATGATGATTCAAAAGGACTGGTTTATACCATGATTGGATCAGACAAATTATTTTTAGATGTTGTATTCCCAATTCAGAATGTGATTTCAGAAAAGGTTGATAAAGTTTTCAAAATGGTTGAGATTGAAAAGTCTGAAATTTCAAAGTTTGTTGGAAAGTGTCACAAAACTTTTTATAACAAACCTGGTTACAAGAAGAAAAATATGAAGGCTGGGTTGGGTTATAAGAAGAAACAAAGTCGAAATAAAAATGAAATGCTAAATTTTCAGGCAAAGATGAGTTTTGTTCACGGGATAAGTTCCGAAGAAAAGAAAGAACTTAAATTTAGACGACAGTCTAATGAAGAGTTCTATGCTCAAAAGAAAAAGCAACAACCACAGGTCAAAGATGTTTCAAAACGAACATGTTTTAAATGTGATCAAATTGGACCAGATTTGCACGAAAGTGTCCAAATCTGAAACCTGTGGATGTTGACAAAAAGAAGCCTGAAAATGTTGAGAAACAGAAATCTGAGAATGTGAAACAAAGGTCAACCAGATTTGATTCAAAACAAACTTAGAGGTACAACACAAACAAGTTTGCTTCGAACCAAACTTGGAAAATTAAACCCGAATAGGTTTGAGTCTAGACAGATCTGGAATTCTCACACACCCAGAGTCAAAACAACTCAAAGTTGGAAAACAACCATTGATATGACAAAACCAAATCAGTTTCGGAAACCAAAAGTTGTTGTTCAAAGTTAAAATGTTCAAAAAGATTCACATTTTTACAAAAGAGGTACTCTGAAAGATCAGACATGGTGTATTAAGAAACAAGTGACTTCTGTAAAAGATGAAAAAGTTGAAGTTAAAGATGAAAAAGTCTTTGTTCAGAATGACAAAGATTTTCCGAAGTTAAATGATGCATATTGTGTTGAAATGCCTAAGGTCAAACAGACCTGGGCTAAATTGTTCAAATAATCAAGTAGTTTGAATGTGCAGGTGCTCAACAAAACCGAAGATTGTGAGATTGGAAGTTGGAGCAGCCTGGCACAACGAGGAGAGGAGGCTGCTGTACCCTGGTTTGGTTGAAACAGGAAGTTTGTTTGTTTTCTGTATACAAATAAAAAATATTTCAAAAACCCTAAAAATTGAAAAATTTTGAAAAACCAAAAATATGTTTGTTTTTAAATTTGTCAAAAATTTCAAATATATAAAAAATATGTTGATCGAATACGCCGAAACCCTCAGTGCTGAACAAACATGATTACTTTCACAAGATTGAAACACGGTTTTCAAACTGTCAAAAATCATTGGGTTGTAAATCATGGGGGTATGTTAAATTTTCTGCAAAATAGAGCACATTAGCAGAAAATGGATGGAGAGACAAAGCTATCAGTATTGGTTGTCAAATTTTCTTTAAGTGATTTTGCATTTTAGGGGGTGTAATATTGTCAGAAAATCCAAAAACATTTGAAAATTTGAAAAAGCCAAAAACATGATAAAATGAAAATTGAGTTTTTTGCGTAAAAAGAGGAAATGATAGTACGTCAGTAGATAGTTACAGTATGCTAAAGAAATGTAATGATTAAATAGCGTTAAACAGTCTCACTGATGATATGCCGATAGGTTTTTATACATTTAGTAAACTTTTTCGGGATATAAACCTAAATTCAAACTTGCTTATTTCGTGGGGAACACTACTTGGATATATAGGTAACCCCTGAAATCTCGTTTGAAGGACCCCTCTTTCTGAGATACTAGGTCTTTATGCTTAGTGATATCTGGGGTATTATCCCGGGACTTCTGATTTTGCGGAAGCAATGGCCTAGTCCCCGTATAATACTTTTCTGCTTGCTTGAAATATAGCCTACCCTCAACATAAAAATGATGAAACATTGAAAAAATATGCTAATCATGTGCTGTTGAAGAAAAGATCCGGTAAAGGGGACACACCAAAAGTCGAAGTTGTCATCTCTCTGCTGAACGGAAGTTCTGACCTGAGCTCTCACGGTTCTTCGCAATTTAACCCCTTATAGATATCATCTAGGTATACTCACCTGTAAGACTGAATATTGGGATCTGGATACGGGAGTATACTCAAGAGGTGGGACACATGAATGAGTTTAAGTTCTTAATTCACTTAACTCGTATCCTGAATCAGTTGAAATTTGTCTGAAAATTTAAGTGGATCAGTATATCGACAATCTAAGTGAATTGTTTAATTCTTAATGTGTAATTAACCTCAACGGTACTTGTAACTTGTCAAAAACTGATATGATCTTCTAACGCAAACTCAAACAAAAATATTGCTTGTAAATATGTTTGTACATATTTCTTTATTGCTTTATATTTCAGAAAATACAAAAAGATTTTTGATTCTGCTTTATTTTTGACAACTGATGTCTGAGATGCTGAGTGTCAAAATCTAAGTAAGCTGATTGTGTTTCTAAAAATAAAACAAGTTCATTAATTTGAGACTTGAATTTTTTACAAAAATCAAAAACAGTTTGTGATATCTCCAAGGTCATTAGTTTGGACTTGGATGATTAACTGTGAGGGATTTGGATGCTTATATTGTTATAATCTATGAAATAGAGCCAGTTTCCGATTCTGAAATTGCCAAAATATAGAATTTGTTGATAGAGGAAATTGAATTGCCAGGTTACAATTTCTGGATATTTGAAAGCTTAAAATGTTGTTACTTATAAATGTATGAGTGTTGCAGATATTGTACCAGACTATGATCCTGAAAGGTAAGTCTAAGGGGGAGTCTGAAGACGAGCTCAAAGCAAGGGGGAGCTTGTAACCTGAAAGCAAGGTGTCGATCCCTAAAGCACGGAAGCTTGACGAAAGGGGGAGCCTGAAGACTTGAAGAAAGTTTGATGACTGATCAAGACTGAAGATGTGTCATGATAAAGATTCAACACTGAAGACTTCATCAATATCCAAGGGGGAGTCTGTTAGTGCATTATGTCTATTGACTTCGTCTTGAATAGAGTCATGTAATACGATAGGATAACCAGTGCCCAGGGTGCTAGAAACTGAGTTTAGTGAGTTTAATGCTAATTCCGCTTGAAAGTGTCAAAGACATGTTCAAGCGAAATTAACAAAGATAATTCCGCTTGAATGTGGCTTGGTCATTTCAAGCGAAATTACAACCCAATATATATGTGAGCTTGCCGTTTCATTTGGAACGGAATTAGAGTCTTATGTTCGGTAACGAAGTGCTGCCGGATTATCTCCAGGTGCTGTAATACTATCAATTCAATACAAGAGACATTTAAATTGAACCGAGCGTCCGTGTCATTGATTCCGCATTTGATTCGGATAAACAACTCTTCTGATCAACTCAGTCAGGTCGTACAACGATCCTACAAATTTTGGCTTAGAGAAGTTCAGTTTTTGGGTCATATTGTCAATGAGCAGGGTATCCATGTGGATCCTTGCAAAATAGCAGCTATTAAGGATTGGAATACACCAACGACACCTACAGAGATTCGATCTTTTCTTGGTCTTGCTGGCTATTATCGTCGATTCATTTCTAATTTCTCAAAGATTGCGGTTCCACTCACTTCTTTGACTCAAAAAATAAGCCTTTTGAGTGGGGACCTAAGCAAGAAGAAGCGTTCCAAACGCTGAAACGGAAGCTCTGTGATGCTCCTGTTTTATCTCTACCTGAGGGAAACAATGATTTTCTTGTCTATTGTGACGCATCGAATCTAGGACTTGGTTGCGTTCTTATGCAATGAGGTAAAGTCATAGCTTATGCGTCTAGACAGCTGAAAATTCACGAGAAGAACTATACGACTCATGATCTTGAATTGACCTCTATGGAAGGAAGTGTGTGGTTTTCACAGACCACAAAAGTCTCCAGCATATTCTCAATCAGAAGGATCTGAACATGAGGCAACGACGTTAGGTTGAACTCTTAAACGATTATGATTGCGAGATCTGCTACCATCCTGGTAAGGCGACTGTCGTAGCCGATGCGCTTAGTCGAAAGGAACGAGTCAAGCTTCATTCTGTTCGAAATCTATCTGATATTCAATCTCGTGTCCTTCAAGCTCAACGATCTTGTGTGATCAAAGACTTATTCAAATATGAGCTACCGCTTCAACTCGAACTTAAACTCGAAACGAAAGACGACGGGTTGCTATATTTCAAGGATCGTTTTTGGATTCCGAAACAAGACGATCTTCGCACCTTGGTAATGGACGAATCTCACAAGTCTCGATATTCTATCCATCCTGGTGCTGATAAAATGTTCAAGGATCTTCGTACTCAGTTCTGGTGGCCTGGTATGAAGAAGGATGTTGCCTTGTATGTATCGAAATGCCTAACTTATCTCAAAGTCAAGGCTGAACATCAACGACCTTCTGGTTTGCTTGTACAACCAGAGATACCAATTTGGAAGTGGGAGAACATTGCAATGGATCTCATCACTAAGTTACTGCGTACATCTAAAGGTCACGATGCTATTTGGGTTGTTATCAATCGATTAACGAAATCAGCTCATTTTATACTGATTCGCGAGGATCTATCTGCTGATAAACTTGCAAAGATTTATGTTGATGAGATTGTATCACGACATGGTGTTCCTTTGGATATCATTTCCGATCGTGATGCTCATCTCATTTTTGGAAGACCATGCAATCTGCGTTGGGAACCCAACTGAATCTAAGCACTGCTTATCATCCCCAAACAGATGGACAATCTGAGAGAACGATTCAAACTTTGGAGGATATGCTTAGGGCATGCGTGATAGACTTTGGTGGTAATTGGGATTCTCATCTTCCACTGATCGAGTTCTCTTACAACAACAGTTATCATGCTAGTATTAATATGGCACCATTCGAAGCTCTCTACGGTCGAAAATGCCGTTCACCTGTCTGTTGGAATGAGATCGGTGAAGCTTAGCTTACTGGACCTGAGCTCATTCTGGAAACAACAGACAAAATCAAGAAAATCTGTGATAATCTTGTGACAGCTCGAAGCCGTCAAAAGAGTTATGCGGATATGCGACGCAAGCCCTTAGAATTTCAAATTGGAGACCGTATCCTACTCAAGGTGTCACCTTGGAAAGGAGTGGTGAGATTTGGAAAGAAAGGAAAACTTGCACCACGATATGTTGGACCATTTAAGATTGTTGAAAGAATTGGAAAGGTTTCCTATCGACTAAAGCTACCTCCAGAGCTTGGAAATATTCATTCGACTTTTCACGTGTCCAATTTGCGAAAGTGTTTAGCTGATGCTGATCTTCACATTCCTCTCGATGAGATTCAAATCGATGAAACGATGCACTTTATCGAGAAACCTATGGAGATAGTGGACCGTACATTCAAACAGTTGAAGAACAAACGGATTCGATTGCTCAAAGTTCACTGGGAATCCAAATGTGGCCCTGAGTTTACTTGGGAATGTGAGGACCAGATGAAGACGAAATATCCGCATTTGTTTTTGCAAATTTCCTCTAAATAAAATTTCGGGACGAAATTTCCTAAAGTAGGGGAGACTGTGACAACTGTGTTCTGTAATCATCGTATAATGTAAAACAATGTTGATTATCAATAAAACAATGTGCTTTGGTGTTATTATGTGTATAATTGTGTTTAATAATTTTACAATTTGATTCGATTCCGATTTCAAGCTTTAAATCGCTTTCTGGAAGGTTATACGCAAACTGGTGCGTAAACGCAATCAGTTTAACGCGACGTACACTCCGGAACTGTGACGTAAGCCAAACATACCCTAAATATCCTTTACATAACTTAGAAATAAGTTTAGAAGGATTCGGTATGGCAAAAACATGTTTATTTGAACTAAAGAACTAATTGCGACAAAACTGTGAAACGAACGTTGGTGACCGCCCGGATAATATTTAAATCCCAAAAATATTCTGTTATGATTAAAATTTTATTTTTAATCAGGTCCGTGTTGAAAAACAAAATTAAAACGCTTAAAAACGTTATTTTTCAAGTTTAAGCGCGTACCGCGTGTTACAGCGCAACACATTGCTTCTACTGCAAAACGCGGATAACGCAGCCAGTCTCGGCAACTAAAATTTATTTCAGTAATATTTTGGCGAATTTATTTTTATAGAATAATAAAAATAATTTAGAATGCCATAAACCGGGATTTAAACGCTAGATAAAATACCCGGTACCCAGTTAAACACCTGTTTTTATCTAATTTACCATCAAAATTACACATGGACCCCCTCCCCCCTTCAAACTTATGGTTACAATATGTGTGGCCCCACCAATTTTTTGCTAGATCTTGCAAATATTTCATTTGATCTTGTGTGGACAAGTGTTAGTGCATGCTTCATTCCATATCTTACTTATATCTTCTATATCTTTCTATATCACAACAAATCTTCACAAGATCACTCAAATCCCTCACTCTCTCTCTCTCTCTCCTCCCAACCATACACCCCACCTCTCTCTCCATCTTCAAACCTTCAATCTTGTTCTTGTGAATTCAACACCATTTCAAGCTAAATTCAAGTTAGTGTGAAGATCCAAAGGTGTTTCCAAGGTGCATTCAAGTGATTTCAAGCTTCCTATCATCAAAATCTCATCCAACAACTTACTTGAATCTTGAAGGTATAACACTTATGTTTAAACCATACTCTTGGTTCTTGGTTGTTCTTGATGATTTGAAGTTTCTCTTGAATCTTGGAATTTTCACAAACTTGAAATCCAAAAGAAAATGGGTCTTGATACAAATAAAAATGGTGATGTTCATGTGAGTATATAACCGTACATATATATATGTGTGTTTTAGTTTGGAAGTTTGATTTCTTGATAAGTACTTGTTTATGTTGTTGCTTGTTCTTGAATGATAGTTAAAATGCAAGTGTTTAATGATCTACGCATGATATGATAAATGTAAATTACATCAGCAAATAAACATGAAAAAGTTGCATATTTGATGCATTTAAACTCATATAAAATGGTGTTGATATGATAGTATGCTTTAGACACTTGTACATGAGGATACATGTTGATTTAAAGCTCAAGAAATGATAAAAAAGTGATTGTATGACAAAAATGTTTTAGATCAGGTTATGAACACTAAAAATAACATTATTTGGTATATTATAATGGCATGAAACTTTGACACAGGTTTGATAGCTTTGCATGTTGTACATATAGCTTAAAAAGTGGTAAAATATGTGAAATTTGCATGATTTATGTGCTTTATGTAAGACCTGCACTATCATGAGTATAACCACTATTTTATTCAATAAATAACATGGGTTATGTTAAAATTTCAAGTCGTTTCGATTTGGGATGATTCGGGTAACGTTTGATGCAAAACTATGCGGTAAAACGGCTAAAAATCGGCTTTTCGGAGGATTTTTATAAAAATGTTTTAGATCAGTAAGTAAACTGATATTTTTGATATACAAATAAGTATTTTAACTTATATTAAGTTTACTTGGTGTTTGGTTAGTCATACGTGACTTCCGACGCCCAAAAACGTTACCGAATCACCAAAATACGTGTTTTTTGACATACACTTTAATGGGTTGTTCATGGGTAAATTTTATGTGTTACAATGTGCTATGTGTTTTACAATAGGTGCATGATGACATGATAATACTTGACAAGATTATGTGTATTACGCTTGAGTATATATATACAAATACACCAATATAATCAAAAATAATAACTTTTCGAGAAAATCTCAAAGTTATGTGAAAATTCTAAGTATCAGAGAAACTTATGTATTTTTGTGGGTTTTTGGATTATTAAATCATTCTTATTTAATTTAGGACAAACAAAACAATTTGAGGGATTGTGTTAACATATAAAAACGCACCCAAAGGTGAGTACATAGATCCCCTCTTTTACTATTTTCGATTGTTTTGGGGTGATTCATATGTATCAAAACGATTTCGATGTTTTAACGAAGGTTTCAAAACGAGTAAGATGGTTTATACTAAACTAATAACGATTTCGATAATGTGAACGAGCTTGTTGGTTTTAGTTACATAACGAATGACATTCCTTAATTTTGGCCGAACCGACCAGTATTAGGTTATGGTACCATAGGATCCGACAAATCCCGTTATCAGACCGCATCCATGGTTATGTGTGGGTTAGGTGGGTAATGGCTGAACCTGATGATTGTTAACTTACCCTTTGGTGGTTTTTTAATACGAGTTGAACGATGAACGAGTCACAAAGGTTTGAATGTTATTAGCGAGACGACCAAAAGTAGTCTTCACAATTAAAACGAGAACGATTTGAACGAGTGAACGATTTGAATGATTTGGAACGATTTAAACAAATGAACGATGATCTATAACGGGAACGAGTTAAACGATATCACACAACGATGTTTACAAAACTATATAAACCATACGAGTTATATTACGAGAACGATTTATGATTTGGTTTACATAAACAATTGTTTTGGGTTAAGATTCATGGCATCAAGGTTTATAAATAATAACCAATCTGTTTTGGCTTGGTTATTCATTTTACAATATAAACATTTTACAAAACAAGGTTTCTAATATCGATTAACGAAGTTTTATGAGATATTTCAACATGTTAACGAGCCATGAATGTGACACTCACACAAAAACTATGTGCTCGCCAGCATTTCTTTGCTGACTTTGTTTTTACATATGTTTCAGTTGATGTTGCTTAATGTTGATTGCGAATAGGATGCATGCTCACTTAGGACTGGACGAGGCCTTAGTGATTTAATAACGATGATAGACTATGTTTGACTTGCTTGTTTAACTTTAAGACAATGTTTAATATTTAATAAAACGAAACTCTTTGTATCCATGGTTTGAAACTATAATTCTGTTACAACACTCCCCGACGTTTCCGCCACGATTTGTTGTTTTACGTGGTTAGGGTGTGACATGATGGATTTGTGGGGAAATTGGGATACTTACTTGCCTTTAGTGGACTTCTCATATAATAACAGTTATCACACTAGCATCCACGCTACCCCGTTTGAAGCTTTAAATGGACGAAAATGTCGGTCAATGCTATGCTGGGCGGAGACCGAAGACAAGCAACTCATTGGTCCGGAATTAGTTCAAGAAACTACGGATAAAATTTTTCAGATACGAGATCGTATGAAGGAGGCTCGTGACAGACAAAAGAGCTACGCCGACAAACGACGCAAACCATTATCCTTCGAGGTCGGAGACAAGGTCTTGTTGAACGTCTCGCCTTGGAAGGGCGTAGCCAGATTCGGTAAGCGTGGGAAGTTGAACCCACTGTACATTGGACCTTTAGAGATATTAGAAAAGATTGGAACCGTGACTTACAAGTTGAAGCTGCCAGATGAACTCAGTGGTGTACATGACACTTTTCATGTGTCAAACTTAAAGAAAAGCGCTACTCAGGATACAATGGTTATCCCAGTGGACGAGATTTACATTGACGACAAACTTCAATTTACTGTAGAACCTGTCGAGATAACGGACTGGAAAGTCCACAAGAAGCGAAGGGGTTGTATTAATCTGGTTAAGGTTCGATGGAACTCACGTCACGGTCCCGAGTATACGTGGGAACGTGAAGATTAAATCAAATACCAGCATTTGTTCCAAGGCCCCCCTGCAACCGGTAACACAGTTTGAATTTCGGGATGAAATTCTTTTAAAGGGGGGGGGGGGGGAATGTGACAACCGGCAAAAATAATAGTAATTCCATACAACTCAACAACTTGATTATACATTTAACAGCGTTCGTTACGATTTAATTAATGCGTGTTTAGGTCGCGTAAAGTCTAGCAATCATAGGACATGGTTTCATATGCTAAACAATATTGAAACATTTACCGCGTCGCGAGAAAACCAAAAACTATGTCCAAATATGTTGGCGAAATGCTAAAAACACTATTCATCAGAACACACTGTTCATGCCAGCTAGTTCTGAAAATTATCCGAACGAGCAACGAATGGCATGAAAGATTCTGATCGTTGGAATACAAATAAAAACTCTTAATTAGGGGCACCAAATGTTAAAACACTTAAACTTTCCAGAAAATGCACATTAATCTAAAGTATCTGATCCGCGCCAAACTGTAACGAAAATAAATTATCCGCAACACTATAATACAACATCTTAATCTCTGTAGAACTTGTAAATAATATTTTACACTCTAAATAGGCTTAAGGATATCAATGGAATATTCGAAACACTGGTTACCGGTGTTTCATCGCAACTTACGTAACTTGTTTGTTTTTTAACCGACGAACTAGTAAACAATATTCTTATTACCCTAATGCCTAAACGAAGCATCTAGTGAACTAGTGAGCGATATTTTGGCGTCATAAACGCCTTGAATAGACGCCATAACCTTGACGATAAATTAAAACCATAGCTCCCGATATTAAACTATAACTTTCATATAACACTCGATGTCGAACCGGTGAGCGAACTAGTGGTACTTTTACCATTCAAAACTTATACCAACTAAACTAATAAACTAATTAGACCTTAGTTATAACCCTAAACTATCTTTAACCCCTAATTACTTAATTACTTCTAATGACCAAAATATCTACAGAATTAACAATTTTTAACACATGTTTTTATAAAAAATAATAAAATATTATCGTATCCCCCCCCCCTATGTGGCGGCTCATGTAGGTCCCTCCCACTTAATTTGTGTTGAAATTTTGCAAGTTTGAGTATGGTGTTAAAGATAGAAATCTTAGGCTAAAAAGTTTGCAACAATTATAACACCCTTATCCTTATCATTTCCCATTCCAATTTCCATACTTGAAAAGCTTCAAAAACACCTTCTTCTTGCTTCCTTTGTGATTGGCCCAAAGAAACCCTTATAACCCCACCTTCACTCACACTTAAACACCTTATTTTAACCTAAATCAAGCCATTTCAAGATCGTCTAAGCAAGGAGAAAGCTTAAGGGATCGTTAAGGAGCACTTTGGAGCTTAATCTTCTTCTTAATCTTCATCTAAACCTTGTGCAAAGTTGCAAGACTTCATTTTACTTATTTTAAGCTTGTTACAACATGTAGATTACTAAAGTACATGTTAATCATCTTGAACAAAAATTAATCAAAGATTAAGACACTAATCCTTACATAAAAAGTCTACTAATGTGCTATATTATGTGTAGATTATGTTGTTTTGTGTTAGATGATGCTTACGGTTAAGTTGATTATGATAAAGTAAGTTGTTTAAGTTTATGATTTTGTATGATTAAGATTATAATTAATGATTTAAACATTGTGATGTTTAAATCTAAACAAGATCATCAACCTCATGATCTATGAACCTTACTACAACTTATAAATGATTTATTACATACATGTGACTTATAAAGAAAAAGCACCATGATTTTCACTATGAACATCTTAAAAGGTAGTTTAAACAAGTTGTTGAAATAGAAGAACAAGATTAGAAGTGTGTTAAATATTATGGTTTAGATAATCTTGTTAAAAGAATTAAAAGTGACATCATTTTTATTTAAAAAGTGTGGTTGAAATATATATAAAGTTTAAGGATTAGGAAGACAATTATTTGTAAGTTTATATAGGAAAAGTGGTATTTTTGGAACTTGATTGGAAATTGATTGTGATTATGGGCTTAAACGTGAAACTAATACGTTTTTAAAACGTGGAAAATGCCATAGTTTAGGGGAAACTATGGCGAAATTTTCTAAAAACCTAATCGCGATTAAGGTATGATTAACGGGGTGATTAACAAGGCTAAACGTGATTAGTGACCCCTAATCATCTTTAAGGAAGTTATAATAAAAATGGTTAAGCCCTAATCTTCCAAGAACTCTAATAAACAACTTATATATTTTTATAAGTTAAAAAGGAGGTTATTATATATATATATATAAATATATATATATATATATATATCTTAGGGACAAAAAATATATGTATATATTTTGCCACCATCTTATGTGTATGTTTATAAATACATGTAGTATAAGAGTTAGGATCCTACTAACTAAATACAAAGAATACACCATACATGAAATCGTATTAAATACACAAAAGTATAAAGCGGACAAGGAACTTCGTTTGTAACTTTGCCGGAAAACAATACACAAAAATATACACAAGTAAAGTGCACTTATGTAATACACTTAAAGTAGACGCGGATAACGGACAATCGGACCTCGGGCGAATCGTGCAAATAATATATATTGACCAAATAATATATGTAACCAAAAAAAGACGCGAATAAACGTCATAGCAGAATAAACGCGTCGCCATCGGCAAAAGTCACCATATCGTCACGACACGGGGTGGATACCTATCACGGATGAAACTCAGGCGTTAGACATTGAATATATATACATTTCAACGCTTAAAAGTTTCGGAAAGTATAAAACAAAAATCACCAAGTGTGCACACATACAAGTATATACGTATACGAATACGTGTAAAATACACTTGTGAAAGTACAAGAATACTTGAATTTATAATGGGCTACTAAAAGCAAATTTATATAATAATTTGGGCTAAGCCCATTAACATGTAAAATGGGCTAGAATCATTTTATAACTTTAACACATTAATTGCGCTAGGCCCATCATAATATAATACTTTGGGCTAGGCCCACTTACATAACATAATTTTGGCTAGGCCAATTTATACATAAACACTAACAATAAATACGGTATACCTATACGTATAAATACAGTATACCTACACGTATAAATACGGTATACCCACACTTATAAATACGGTATACCCACACGTATAAATACGGTATACCCACACGTATAAATACGGTATACGTACATGTAGAAATACGGTGTATGTTTACGTATAAAATACGCAAGTACATAGCGATGTACTCATATACACTTGTTGAGGTGTACACTCACGAAGAATACCATACACGTACATTAATATGTATACGATGTTAAAAATAAATATTTTTAACAACTATATCTTGAAAAGATATACATATGTTAATATTTGTGATGCAAATATAGACACAAAACAAACAGATCATACATGTACTTGTGAACGAGATTCTCCGGACTTAGAAATATATATATTTTGAGGAATATATATTCACACAACGAACTTACGCCGTGCGCGGCACGAAGGCGCTATTGGACTCGGTCCACGTATACTTGTGCGAGAAACAAGGAGTTACATGGGCTAGACCCACATATACTCGTGCGAAGCACGGAGACTCACGAAGGGCAAGGCTCGTTCGTACACATTATGAACTCAAGAATATATATACATAAAAATAAGTATATATATAATAAAACGAACATATGAAACAAATGCCAATATATTTAAAATACACAAGGATTCCAAATACAATAACGTTCAAGACGAGCAACGTGTACATAAATTAACATAAACCCAAGTGTCTAATGCATTAGAGCACTTGTAGGTTATTACGCGCAAATGGGATACCCGACTTGCTAGCATACATACGGACATAAATTTGTGAGTTAATGTCCCCCATTTCTTTTAATCGTTTTCATTTTTATAACTCTCGAGGGGAAATACATGTTACTTTGGTATGGTTAAACTATGGAATGAATTATTAGATCACGTGCCTGAAACTTAAGAACCATTAATCTTGTTTAAGACCAAGGAGCAAAGGCGTAGATCTATCGGGTACAGGGTGAGCCCCACTCATGGGTCCTTGTGTGGCCACATGGAGTTTCCTTTGTTGTTCCCGTCGGGTGGACCAGTACTAAATCGCTTACGGATTGGTGGCTTCCTATGTCAGCACACATATTAATGTCCTCGTGAAACATTAATGATCATTAAATTCATTGACGCTTTACATATCGGCTTTAGATACTCGAACTTTAAAATGTTTTTAAGATTCATTTGATGCATGCGAACTTAAAACACATGAACTCACTCAACTTTTGTTGATGTTTTCAAACTTACATGTATTTCAGGTAACTAAATGGATCTTGATGCGACGAATTATGAAGTTTCAAGTTTACTATGAAGACGATGTCATCCGTATTTTGGAGGGTTTGATCCATAAATCCCGTCTTCGAACGGGACATAGGATGCAAAACCTTGTTATTTTAAAAACTTTATTTTGAACAAGTCTTGTTTATAAACTTATAAACTTATGTCGTCTTTTGCTACAAAATAACTTATGACTTGTATCTTTATATTATGGAATGGATGAACATCGTGTATGTTTTATATCATATAGTTTGTTTACTTACATCATATACTATGGAAACCGATCAAGTCACACTACACGCTTCCGCCTCTGACACGGGTGTGACAAACGAAGTGAGAGGAACGACGATTTTAGAAAAGTTGAAAATGAATCGACGATAATAACCTACCAATCCAAGGAACGAATGAATTTCAGATGGAGACTTAGGAGCGATCCAGTTCTTCACAACTTCAATCTTTGCGGGATCAACGTGAATACCTTACTCATTGACGACATGACCAAGGAATTGAACCTCTTTTAGCCAAAATTCACACTTGGAGAACTTGGCGTAAAGATGTTCAGTACGCAAGAGTTCAGTTATAAGACGCAAGTGTCGCTCATGTTCTTCTTGTATATTGGAATAGATCAGAATATCGTCGATGAAGACGATCACAAAACGGTCTAAGTAAAGCTTGCACACTCGGTTCATCAAATCCATGAAAACCGGAGGTGTGTTGGTCAAACCAAAATGCATGACCATGAACTCATAATGACCATAATGCCTACGGAAGGTGGTTTTGGGTATATCTACTTCGAGGACTCAAAATTGATGATAAACAGAATAGAGATCGATATTAGAAAAACACATCACGCCTTGAAGTTGATCAAAGTGATCGTCGAAGCGAGGAAGAGGATATCGATTCTTAACAATAAGCTTGTTAAGTTCATGATAATCAATGCACATCCAAAAGGAACCATCCTTCTTCTTGACACACAAGACCAGTGCGCCCCAAGGAGAAGTACTAGGGCGTATAAAGCCTTTATCAAGAAGCTCTTGAAGTTGGCTAGCTAGCTCTTGCATTTCTAAGGGTGTGAGGAGGTATGGAGATTTAGCAACATGCATAGTTCCAGAACTAAATCAATACGAAAATCAACTGAACGAGGAAGAGGAGTACCAGGTAGATCTTCGGGAAAGACGTCCGGAAAATCGCAAACAACAGGGACATCATTCACGCTCTTGCCCTTGTCCTTCTTTTCCATAATGTGGGAAAGAAAGGCAAAGTAATCCTTGCGCAAGTACTTGTTCACTTGAGTACATGACATAAGCTTGAGACCTTTAGAAGGTTTCTCACCATAGACGTGCAGAGAATCACCACAAGGAAGAGGAAGACGAATAAATCTCTTAGAACAAACGACTTCAGCACGAACTCGCCTAAGCTAATCCATGCCTACTATGACATCAAAACTACCCAATTGCATGGGTATGTGGTCAATTGAAACTTATGATCGTTATGATTCAAAGAACACTTAGGAAGAATAGAATCGATAAGGACAGACTTACCATTAGCGACTTCGACTTCGAAAGATTTTGGCAACTTAGAGCGTCTACACTTAAACAATGATTCGAATTCAAAGGATACAAAACTTCTACCCACGCCAGTATCAAGTAGACACGAAGCATAGACATTGTTAACGAGAAACGTATCGTTGATGACATCGTTGTTGTTCTGATCCTATGCTGCCGTGATGACGAAGGCTCATTCGCGTGCTTGCTGCTACTGTTGGTTGTTGTTGCGTTGAGGATAGACGTTGCGAGGTGGTTTGAATCTCCACATTTGAAGCAGGCTCGACCGGTGTTTGCTTGAGGCTGAGCTTTGTTTTGAGTAGGGGTTTGGTTTGCAGCAAGGGTTTGGGTTTGGCTACCTAATGGCTTTGGGAAACTTCGACATTGGTTTGCAATATGACCAAACATGTTGCAGTTGGTGCATAGGCGGCACGGTGTATGAATAGGATGGTGGTACAAACAGGTATTATGTGACAACCGAGTTTTCAAGGTCTCTATTTGGCTTAACTTTGTACTTATTTGCGAAGTATGTTTTATATATTGTTGCGAAGTATGTTTTATATATTGAGGTGTAATTTAAGCATGTATGTTAATGATATGTTTTGAATTAAAAATTGTATTGTGTAACTCTTGTTATCTTTGGACCAATTCCGCAAGCCCAAGACATGTAAAGCCCATCCCCCTAATTCATATTACGTAGAGTGCATATGAATTCATGAGTAGTTGCAAACCCTAGGTGCCCTCTAGTTTATCAAACGGCAGTAGTGAATCGTTGGAGCATATCATTATCGAGCACCACTCCTTGTGTTTCTTCATTCAATCGGTACGTGACCTAAAAGTTTAGGATTGTCTTTGATTGTTTGTTGGTCTAATGTTCTTGTTAGTCGAGGTATTGTTATATTTGATTGTGATTACTTTTAACCTTATACAAACTAGTCGAATTGATCTCTTGTTACCTTGGGGCGATGTTTGACATTCCTGGCCGAAGGGCATGCTTATTGATTCATGTTATGTATATAGTAATCGGTTAATAAGATGCAATGTGGTTAATATATGTGATTCATAATTAAAGTGAATGTGATAGTGGCTTAAAGGTCCAATGGGATTGAGGTTACATGGTTGCACAAAATTTAATAGTCTGAATATGAACATGGCGGCTCATGTGCAACCAAACCAAATCATGTGGACATTTATTGATGTTGTCAGTGGGAGTATTATATGCATGAATGATGATATTCATATGATTTGGATGGCATGATTTAGACTTAAAATCGATTATATACAATCGGCTCATAGGTGTAATATGTTTTGATTTATTTAGAACTAGTAATCATGTATTGTAGATGTAAATCGGCTGTTATACATATTATTCGAATGAGTTGTTATGCTAAAAATACGAATCATCGACCTGATAGTACGATTTAGGGTGTTAATAAGATTTAAGGGTTATGATTGTTGTTCATATGTATTCATTAGGATTCATAGAGATTTGATGATAAAACATTGTTTGATTGATTATTGTTGGTTTGGAAACTGTTAGTAATGATTGAATTGATTGAATTGAATTTGGAAACTATTGGATTATTTGTAACTAAGTGGCATAAAATTCGGATGGTAATATGGATCGCACAAGACTCCCCTCAGTCGCACAAGATCAGGTCGCACAAGACCTGATCTGATCGCACAAGATGTCTCCAGTCGCACAAGAAGTATTGGATCGCACAAGCTGTTTATGCGTTTACTTGTTTGGGCCGTATGTATGTTGGATCTGCTTGTTATTTGGGTCGGGTGTTTAACTGAATCACACAACATGTTGTGGATCGCACAAGGTTGTGCTGAACGCACAACATGTTGGGCCGCCTGTTATTGGGCTTTATCTTTCGGGTCGCACAAGTTGGTTGCGTTTGGTACTTGAATGCTACTGTTAAGGTATTAATATGAATTATGTGTTTGCCATGATCAATACGTGTTCATAACCTGTTAAACTATGTGTAATCATACGTGCACTACTTGAACCTAGACCTGACTTGTATGGTAACCATGTTAGGGCGTGGTTGACCTCTAGCAGCTCGATTGACCTTTCGTTTATCTGCTGAGCTAATCTAAGGTGAGTTCACACTCTACAAAGCATGGGATTCCCAGGGGTTGGGAATGTGGTTAAGGAATATGGATTCCTCGTGCTTTCTTGGGTAGGACGGTAATGGTTCAGGAATGTAATTCCTCGTCCTCACGGACAGATAACTTTACTAGACCAAAACTCTATCACGAAGTCCCTCCTATTTTATATCGACTTAATCGCCAGGCCAATGGCGAGCGGGTCATTAGTTAGATAGCGCTATTTAGGTCTGACAAGCCTCACACCGTGCCGCAGAGGACGGGCGTGAACTAATGGATCTGGGCACGTCAATGCTGATAGACATTGACAGTTCAGGGCACTTAAACATGACTTCAGTCAGCAGTCGATATGGTAACGAGTCTAGTGTATACATGGGGTAGCCCCCACGGCCGAAATGCCAGAGAACTGTCATGGGGTAGCCCCCACGGCCGAAATGCCAGATAACTATCATGGGGTAGCCCCCACGGCTGGATTGCCAGAGGTAATGGGTCAAATATGGGGTAACCCCCACGGCAGGAATGCCAGTTAAAGGAACTATTTTTGGAACAACTAAAACCAACACCCAACTATGAACTCGCTCAACATTCTTGTTGACTCGTTACTACATGCTTTGCAGGTCAATAGGTACTTAGCTGGAGCTTGCACAAGGAAGAGTCGTTGTGGGACATGGACAGCTGTGTGCCATGTTAAACCTTTGGATATTTAAACTTATGTTTTGGTTTTAAACATTATGCTTCCGCTCATAACTTAAACTATGGTTGTTTTGGACACTGTTGTGTTGGTTGGACCTTTACAATTAATTACTTGCTTGTTCAATATGATTGGTGGCTGGATCCTGGTCATGTCACGCCTCCAAGCGGTGATACTCCGCGAGTGGATTTTGGGGGTGTGACATATTACACCTGGGAAGAGTCCCAGTGTAGGCTTCCTTTGCTAGTTTAGGGTTTTGGGTTGGAGCAACTTGTTGTGGGGGTTGAGGGTTTTGCAAAGTGACGACCGCGTAGTTCTGGTTTGAAGCGTTTTACTTCTTACCTTTGTTACAATTTTGGTGGGTGGTTTAGTAGGTGTGGGTTCAACGGAGGTATCAGTGGTAGCTTGGTGTACAGTCTTAGATGAACCTTTGTTATCGAAAGTTCCATCCAAGATGCAGTTATGGTTGAGTCTGGCGGCTAAACAAAAAGTATCCTCAAGGGTTTTGGGTTGGGCGGATTTGATGAAGTTCTGGATGGATGGGGGAAGGCATCGAATGTAGTTAGCGATGGCTTTGTCAGTGGTGTAGACTTGGCCAGGGCATAGTGCACTCAGCTGTTTAAACCGAGCTGTGAAATCGACATTGTCGCTCCCCACTTGCTTTAAATTCCAGAACTCGTTTTTGGAGTTTCTGGAGCTCGTGTCGGGGATAAAACTTGTCCTTCATCAGCTTTTTGAGTTCTGTCCAGGTAAGGGCATAAGCGACATCATCGCCAGATGCGTTGCGCTCAGAGATCCACCAATCGAGAGCTCTCGATCAGAAGACTCCAGTTGCATTTGTGGTTCGAAGATAATCAGGGCAACCACTTTATCGAAGCCTCACTTCAATGGCATCGAACCATTGAAGCATTTTGGTTGCTCCCTCTTCGCATGTGAAGGGTAGCGGGTTACACGAAATGAACTGCTTGTATGTAAAAGTCGACTTTGGCGGATCAGCCTTAGAGTCAACTGAAGCATGAGGGGATTCGGTGTTAGGTGGAGGTTGAATCTTGCTGACGATGTCGAGTATCACCTTAGCCATCTGCTTGGTCATGAACTTCATCAGATCCTTCTTCGGTATCGAGTCATTTTCGGGTTAACACTTGACTTGGAGCCAGACTTGGAACCAGATTTAGAGTTCTTGTGAGTGTTAGAGAGACGTTGGGAAGACATCTAAAGAATCGAAAAAAGGGAAAGATGAGTCTTGATCATAATATGTTTATAAATCATGTTTGTTTGCACATATGAGCATGTAAATATTCACGTAACATGTATGATTCACATAGGTTGCATGAGTATAACAAGTATTCACAAAGCATAATCACATATAAATGTGAAAGGAATATAAATTTAGTTTGCTCACGATGATTATTATTGTTTTTTATTGCGAGAGACTTGCGATTTATGCATCAGTTTTGAAATGATCAAGGTATCAAGTATAAAACACATTAAAATTGAGATAATATAAAAGAGAGTTAACGTAAAATTGGAATGTCACGGAACGTAACTAAGACTATTCCAAAGTAAATCGAAGATCCTTTCGAATTATGGAAACGTTCTTTGGCCTAATAGGTAAATACTCTCGTCAAGAATTGAATAACGGTATTTGCCCTTCCAGTTACTACACGTCCCTAATCGATTGAAAAATTGAAACTTGGCAGGATTGAAAATCAAGGAGTGGGACTAGTTGTCAAGATGCGGGTTTCACCTCTAACTTTGCAACATCATACCCTAAGTGTGGATGGTACTCATCAAACGGGTCAAGAAGTCTGACGCGTTGGCAAGGGTCCACTAGAGTTTGAATTGAAAATTTTCCATCAAGGTGTGGATTTCACTCCTAACTTGAAGGCGTAATTTTGTGCAAAAGCGAATAACGTGGATTGAGAATCGTTCATCAAATTGTGGGTTTCAGGCCTATTTTGGTGAAGTCGTCTCGTTTGTATGATATGAGTGTCTTCAAGTCTTCAAGTGTGTATTTGTGTAAAGTGTCTTAGGAAAGACATATGTATACTTAAGACAAAAGAATAGAGATAGAAGCAAGTAGAAAGAAATTGTGACATTTAAGCAAGAAAGCAAGAATGGTTAAGTTTGGTCACTTAGAATATAGACTAGGTCAAACATGGCAATTCTACCTAATTCCCTAGAGTTATAGCTCCGATAACAATCTGTCACAACCCAACCGATGGCGGAAACATCGGGGCAGGACGAAGACGAGATTGTTCAAGACTTCATAACACTATTGTGACAATATTGAATTCAAAACCGATTTCATTTCATTTCATAAATTGTCAAATACAACAAGTGGAAATCAAACTACAACTTTGAAAAAAAGAAAGTACAATATGTTTAAGAACAATACAACAAATACAACAACATAATCTAGTTTTCTAAGCGTGTATCTAAGCATCCCTACTAGATTCCTTGATCATCAATGTTATCAACCTACAACATGTTTTAAAGTATAGTTCAATACACAATGTATTGGCAAGTATACAAGTTTAATAATAGGCTAAGTATTAAAGAGTTTTAAACAATCAAGATGGCAAATAGTTATCTAAAATTAACAAACGATTGGCATGCGTCTATAAATGTCAACCCAAAGATTACCGCTAGCGTAATCCTATCGTAGCAATGATAGGACCGTTCTTGTCACACCCCGACCACGTGGAACATACAAAACGTGGCGGAAACATCGGGGAGTGTTGTAACAGAATTAATGTTTCACAACCATGGAAATTAAAGTTTCGTTTTATTCAATATAAGTGTTACAATGTCTAAACAAACATGAAAATACAACATAATTAACTAGTCTGCATCTTTTATTGTCACTAAGGCCCATGTCCGCCTAAGTGTATCTTGATCAATCCTATGCTTCATTTCCTGAAACACATGTGAAAATATGGTACGTCAGCATAAAAATGCCGGTGAGATACATAGGTTTTGTGAAAATAGGTTTCATGACTTATGTTTGAGAAAATGTTTAGTCATGAACCTTGTAATTTGCTTTGTCTTTGTAAATCATTTGAAAAAAAATAAGTTCAGATGATACATATAAATAAGTGAATAATGCATGGTTAAATGAATAGCCATGTAAAAATGAGTTTGTATAAGTTAAGTTGTTTGTAAATCAATGTCTTGTGAAAAATATGTTATTTGCATAAAATGTTCTATGTCTCAAACTGAAATGATTCAAATAACGCTACGACATGTAATACCATACAAACACTTATATATAGGAAGTACCAGCGGCGTATCCACCATGCTTGTATCATATTACACCCGCATCGTTACTTAATCACTTAATCAAACCAAACCAACAATGTAAATTGTCCATGTATAAATGAATTTGTCAAATGTATTGAATAATATGTCAAAATGTCCTGTATGGCTAGCGAAATGTGTCAACTAAACCATATGCACAAGAACATAGTATTGAAGTAAAACGTAGTTTAAATCAACATTATGTCTTGTGAAAATGCATGATCAAGGTCAATCATGTTAAAATGTCTATGTCTAATGTCTATGTCAAAATGTCCTGTATGGCTAGCGAAATGTGTCAACTAAACCATATGCACAAGAACATAGTATTGAAGTAAAACGTAGTTTAAATCAACATTATGTCTTGTGAAAATGCATGATCAAGGTCAATCATGTTAAAATGTCTATATGCATGCTATACTGAATATGTACATTTATGTGGTGTTGTTCCAATGCATACATCCAAGCCTTGCGACTGTGGTGATAAACCCTTTAAACAAATTAAAGGTTTATCTGTCTTTAAATATCATCGAATTCGGTCATTCCTTTCATCCCCTTTCCCTGGGACGTCCGGAACGGGAGTTGTCAATTCCTATGGTACCACTACCTACTAACGAACGGCGTAGCTAATGTTAATGAATGTATTGTCCCATTTAACAAACCAAATGTCATACCAAAATGTAAGCATGTGAAGAAATGAAAATGTACTAAGTATGCAACAATGAACATACATAGCATGTGACGTGATGTGATGTAAAACAATGTACTAAGTATGAACTAAATGAACATACATAGCAAAAAATGTCATGTAAAACGATGTACTAAGTATGCATGCTATATACATACATAGCATAAAATGTCAATGTAAAACGACGTACTATAATGTACTAACAAACATAGCAGGTATATGATATGAAAACAGGAAAGCATGAAAGTAATAAGTAGGCACATGTGTTCCACCCCAAAACAGTTTGGAAAACAGTAAAAGAGGGGTCTATGTACTCACTTGAGATTGCTCAGTAGTCCTTGAGTAACAACCAAACAAAGCTAGAGATCACGGAAATCAAACGGCACCTAATATAGGTAACTATGTTAATTAACCGGACCTAAATCGGAAGATTGGGTAGCATTAGGGTTTGTAAACCAAATGAGTGTAGGAACTCATATGATATGGTTTAACAAAGCCTACGTGCTAAATGAAACTTAACCTAAGTCTTATCGACCCATTACGACCCGTTTAGGAAGCTTATGCTACTTTAACGCGTCGTTCGCGTAAAACGCGTTCGGAACGCCTAACCAGCCCTATGACAAGTGTTATATGCCTAAGCATGTTACATAATCAGTTATGTGGCAAAAGTTTAGGTTACATATGCTAAATTACCAATTATGCATGAAAAGGGTATTCTGGTAATTTACCTAAGGCATATAAACTACCTATCATACAACTACTTAAACGATGTGACCATAGGGTATAACCTCAGTAGGTTATTCCCTACCTACTATGGTCACCTAATGTATTTGGTCGGATCCTAATGATCGACCAAATGGGTCGAGTTCGAAGGTATAGGCGATTTATTAGATCGCCTACCCTACGACTCTAGACAACGTGGTAATCAGTGGGCATAGTCCCAAAGGACTATGACCAACGTGATTACACTCACGTTGCGAAGTTCAAACGAACTTCGCATTGACCATTACTGGTCAACGCTGAAAGTCAAACAAAGTTTGACTTTCTGACTCGAAAAGCAGTAAAATAAGGAAAAGAACGAAAGAATACTAACCCAGGGTCCCCGAATGCTAATCCCGACTCAAGAACTCAGGTATGAAACAATGGTTTCAACTTAGAGCTCTCAAAATCAGAATTCTAGTGAGAAATGCAATGGGGGTGGATGGGTATATATAGTTTTCGGGTAACCGTTAGGATCGTTTCTTGGAAAAGGGGAAACGATCAAGGCCGTACACTTGTCCAAATGTTATGGTGGCTAAATCTTGATCTTATCTTGCTGATTAGGCAAGTTTAAAACATGTGGATGGGGTTTAATCAGCTGCAAGTTGCAAAAACAAACATTGAATCTGGTCTGAAGGTGCCATGCGGCCCGCTTTAGATTCATGCAAACACAATGCGGGCCGCTTGGGCCCTCTGATCTGCACATATGTTTCAAAAAAGACAGTTTAGGTCCCTGCACGTGTTTAAGGCCATTTCCGACACTTCTAAGGCCCGTAAAGCCAACTTTAAGGCCCTAAAATGATGCCTAAACATTGTGGACTTGAAACATGTTCAAAAATATGTCGGATGATGGTTCGTTTGGTCGTACGAACGCGATGTTCGCTTAATTACGACGGAATGCGCACAAGCGCGAAAAACGATCCAAATGACGCGACGAATGGATTTTTCTTAAGGCGAACACTAAAATATAATGTAGTCATGCTTTCATAAATTTTTGGATGTCCGGATGTATTCAGAACGTAAGTTATGCGCGAAAATGCAAACTTGTGCACTTTTTGACACTTTTAGTCCCTGAATGACCCAAAAGTTTATTTTAGCACACCGAACACCTCAAAGCCTATTTCTAAGCTATGTGAAGGATATTTATGGTATGTTTAACTTAAGGTCATGTTCCGGAAAGTCTGTTACAGTTTAAATTGGCATACTTTCGCAGTTTGTCAAATTTAGTCCCTGTAGACGAATTAACTTGTTTTCGCCATACCAATGCCTTCAAAACTTATTTCTAAGTTATGTAAAGGTTATTTAAGGTATGTTAAGCCAATGTCACTATTCCGGAGTGTTTGTTGCATTAAACTGGTTATATTTACGCATCGGTGCGCGTATAACCTTCCAGAAAGTGATTTAGAGTTTGAAATTGAACAAAAATTGATATGTGCAAATGATACACATATTTTTACAAAGACCAAGTATGAAATACAATATTTCATTGCTACAGTATTTGTGTGATGGCCGTGGAGGCACAGGTGTTACAGTCTCCCCTACTTTAGGAAATTTCGTCCCGAAATTTATTTAGAGGAAACTTGTGAGAGCTTGAAAGTATGAAGTTGAAAAGATCGAACAATATTGATTAGGGTTCTGAACTTCTAGTAACTTTAATAACATTATGCTTGCAATGTAAGAGGGATACTTATATACAAGTATATGAAGCGTCATTGGTGCGTCCACCGTACCTCCATTACATCGTTCTCATTTTGTTATTGTTGTCACTATCGGTTCTTACACATAATAAACCTTACTGGGTTTCTATGCACTAAATTTCATAATTATGTAGGCCTCCATAATTAGACAATTCCTTGCACAGTTCACACAGTCTATTTTATAATGCGTAGGGTAAAACCAAATGAACAATCCTGTGATGAGTGTGACTAGACCGCCGTAGAGTCCTTTTTACTTAAATCATTAAATGATCTAAATAGACTATCAAGGAGTCTGTCCAGCTACATCACTAGATGTCATTCTTTAACCAGATTGCGAAATCAATCTTTTGACTAGACCACTAAAAAGGGTCTGGAGTGGTACTATATAATCCAAGGGTCTTAACTATTACATAGAAGCCCATTAAGGATTTAAGGTAGTACCTTTGAATATCCCTCTACGAATCCCTCATATGAAGATATAAAAGATTCTACGAGGATTTGGATAACGAATATCCAGAGTATACCAAAAACACAAAAATGTATAAATGAAAAACACCAAATATGTAAACACATAATCACATAACCACAAAATTGTTTGTTAATTTGTCTTGTTACTTGCATACATGCATTTAAAGCACACTAGGAATCCAATTAAGGACTCTGATTTTAATGAATGATCATCCACAAGGATCTAAATGTGAAGATAAAAAGATCCCATATGGATTTTAGAAGTTGAAGATGTTTTGAATTCTTGCACGGGATGTGCTTAAGTCAAAACATGAAGTAAAATGCTTATGAGGTTGAGATGCTAGATATGTCAAGGCGACATATGAAGCAGAATTTGAAGGTTAAGTAAATGTGTGAGGAAAATATATTTGGAAAACTATGCATGGGAAAAAAAATGTTTTTGAAACCTTATATATAATATTTTGAAATCATAAAGTAGGTGTACTAGGTAAGTATATTTATAAAAATGTTTTAAAATCATGCGAGATGAATTTTGAAATTATGTATAAGGTTTTTGAAAAAAAAATTATATGATGCTTTTTCGAAATCATGCACTTGATAAGAAAATGTATTGTGTTAATATTGTCTTCAGACTATATGAAATATTTTGAAATTTGAAAGGTTGGTTTTGATAACATGGCCAATGTTTTTGAAATAACATAGACAATGTATCTAGAAAAATTGTTTTCAAACTATATGAAATGTTTTGAGATCATGAAGATTGTTTTTGAAATACCTGTACTGTGTATGTTGAAAAATCAAAACGTAATGGGTATGAGATTTGAAAATATCCTTAGTTATCTAACCAAGGATTTAAAAGCACAGATGTGCAGAAGCATGATTACTCATAATGTCACTTTATTTTCTGTACTTCGTATCTTAGAATGAAACGAGTACTTAAAGTTTTCGAAGGAATCATGAGCGATCATTTGAAAGTGAGAATCACAAGAGTAGTTTGTAAGGAACATAGTTCCTTGATGTAGGTATCATAGGAAAATCATACACACATGTAACTATACTTGTATATCAGAATTTGTGAACAATAATTTATTTATGAACAAAACAGATTGTTTCACAATACATGAAAACAAAAGAAAACAAAGGCAACATCCTTTGTTCAGCCGAATGCTCATCCAAGAGTTGGATTTGCATTAGAAATCTTCGGGCAGTTGTTCCTGAAATGGCTCGTATTGCCACAGTTGTAGCAAGTACCACGCGGGAAACGAGCTTGAGTAGGGTTGACTTGGGGTTGGGTAGCAGCAAGGTTTGTAGCAGCTTTGTGTTGGGCAACAAAGCGGCATGTGTTAATCAAATGTCCCCACCGTCCACAGTAGGTACATTGGGAGCAGGGTATGAGGTTTAAATGATGACGGTTGCATCGCTTGCACCATGGGGCAGTTCCCAAGTACGGCTTCCTAGCTGGTGGCATCGCTACCTGGCTAGGTCCCGCTTGATTAGATGTAACCGCTGCGAGTTTCCTTGAAGCCTTACGCTTCCTTGATGTTGGTGCAGGCTTGATTTCTGCTTCCATTGGTAGCTCTTGAGTGGCTTCATTGTCGAGACGAGAGGTTTCATTTTTGAGACGAGCCATGGCAATGCCTAGATCCACAGACTTCAGTATCACCTCGCCTATTTGCTGGGCAAATTTGGCTGTTTGCTCGGACATTTTACCAGTGCTGAGAGGAATAGACATTCTAGAAGAAAATGAAAAACAGAGAAAGAAACGAGTGAAAGGTTATTGGATAATCAAAACAGAACGGTAACGAATGAAAATTGTGATCATTTGTTTGTTACCTAAGGCAAACAAATGAGATGACGACAAGTCAAAGTAAATGGGTACATTGAGATGATGACAAATCAAAGTAAATGGGTACATTGAGATGATGACAAATCAAAGTAAATGGGTCAAAAATAATGTATCGCGAAGACATGCTCGCCTATAAGTGAACACTCATCCCAAGAATTCCCAGGTAAGCACAACTGGTCTCGCGTCTGATGAGATGTATACGAAGTGCTTGCCTAGACAGAAAACCCAGAATACAGGCATTCACCCTTCCAGTTTGCACGTGTTCACATTACTTAAAACCCAAAACCTTGACGATGTTTTTGAAAACCCAAAAGGGTTCAAAACCATATAACAGAGAGTTCAAAACCTTATAACTGAGGGTTCAAAACCTAGTAATCAATCATCCTAGAACAGATGATTAGTTTTCAAAGCGGTTTTGAATTTTATGTTCTTGTTGTGATCGTCGCCTAAGGATAGGTGACGGTATTGTTTTATGACTAAACGCAAGTAAACTCGCGTTAGGGTCCTAAGAAGGTTATAGACTAGGTCAAAGCATTACTAATAACCTAATTCCCTATAACCATTGGCTCTGATACCATCTTTTCTGTCACACCCCGACCACGTCGAACATACAAAACGTGGCGGAAACATCGGGGAGTGTTGTAACAGAATTAATGTTTCACAACCATGGAAATTAAAGTTTTGTTTTATTCAATATAAGTGTTACAATGTCTAAACAAACATGAAAATACAACATAATTAACTAGTCTGCATCTTTTATTGTCACTAAGGCCCATGTCCGCCTAAGTGTATCTTGATCAATCCTATGCTTCATTTCCTGAAACACATGTGAAAATATGGTACGTCAGCATAAAAATGCCGGTGAGATACATAGGTTTTGTGAAAATAGGTTTCATGACTTATGTTTGAGAAAATGTTTAGTCATGAACCTTGTAATTTGCTTTGTCTTTGTAAATCATTTGAAAAAAAATAAGTTCAGATGATACATATAAATAAGTGAATAATGCATGGTTAAATGAATAGCCATGTAAAAATGAGTTTGTATAAGTTAAGTTGTTTGTAAATCAATGTCTTGTGAAAAATATGTTATTTGCATAAAATGTTCTATGTCTCAAACTGAAATGATTCAAATAACGCTACGACATGTAATACCATACAAACACTTATATATAGGAAGTACCAGCGGCGTATCCACCATGCTTGTATCATATTACACCCGCATCGTTACTTAATCACTTAATCAAACCAAACCAACAATGTAAATTGTCCATGTATAAATGAATTTGTCAAATGTATTGAATAATATGTCAAAATGTCCTGTATGGCTAGCGAAATGTGTCAACTAAACCATATGCACAAGAACATAGTATTGAAGTAAAACGTAGTTTAAATCAACATTATGTCTTGTGAAAATGCATGATCAAGGTCAATCATGTTAAAATGTCTATGTCTAATGTCTATGTCAAAATGTCCTGTATGGCTAGCGAAATGTGTCAACTAAACCATATGCACAAGAACATAGTATTGAAGTAAAACGTAGTTTAAATCAACATTATGTCTTGTGAAAATGCATGATCAAGGTCAATCATGTTAAAATGTCTATATGCATGCTATACTGAATATGTACATTTATGTGGTGTTGTTCCAATGCATACATCCAAGCCTTGCGACTGTGGTGATAAACCCTTTAAACAAATTAAAGGTTTATCTGTCTTTAAATATCATCGAATTCGGTCATTCCTTTCATCCCCTTTCCCTGGGACGTCCGGAACGGGAGTTGTCAATTCCTATGGTACCACTACCTACTAACGAACGGCGTAGCTAATGTTAATGAATGTATTGTCCCATTTAACAAACCAAATGTCATACCAAAATGTAAGCATGTGAAGAAATGAAAATGTACTAAGTATGCAACAATGAACATACATAGCATGTGACGTGATGTGATGTAAAACAATGTACTAAGTATGAACTAAATGAACATACATAGCAAAAAATGTCATGTAAAACGATGTACTAAGTATGCATGCTATATACATACATAGCATAAAATGTCAATGTAAAACGACGTACTATAATGTACTAACAAACATAGCAGGTATATGATATGAAAACAGGAAAGCATGAAAGTAATAAGTAGGCACATGTGTTCCACCCCAAAACAGTTTGGAAAACAGTAAAAGAGGGGTCTATGTACTCACTTGAGATTGCTCAGTAGTCCTTGAGTAACAACCAAACAAAGCTAGATATCACGGAAATCAAACGGCACCTAATATAGGTAACTATGTTAATTAACCGGACCTAAATCGGAAGATTGGGTAGCATTAGGGTTTGTAAACCAAATGAGTGTAGGAACTCATATGATATGGTTTAACAAAGCCTACGTGCTAAATGAAACTTAACCTAAGTCTTATCGACCCATTACGACCCGTTTAGGAAGCTTATGCTACTTTAACGCGTCGTTCGCGTAAAACGCGTTCGGAACGCCTAACCAGCCCTATGACAAGTGTTATATGCCTAAGCATGTTACATAATCAGTTATGTGGCAAAAGTTTAGGTTACATATGCTAAATTACCAATTATGCATGAAAAGGGTATTCTGGTAATTTACCTAAGGCATATAAACTACCTATCATACAACTACTTAAACGATGTGACCATAGGGTATAACCTCAGTAGGTTATTCCCTACCTACTATGGTCACCTAATGTATTTGGTCGGATCCTAATGATCGACCAAATGGGTCGAGTTCGAAGGTATAGGCGATTTATTAGATCGCCTACCCTACGACTCTAGACAACGTGGTAATCAGTGGGCATAGTCCCAAAGGACTATGACCAACGTGATTACACTCACGTTGCGAAGTTCAAACGAACTTCGCATTGACCATTACTGGTCAACGCTGAAAGTCAAACAAAGTTTGACTTTCTGACTCGAAAAGCAGTAAAATAAGGAAAAGAACGAAAGAATACTAACCCAGGGTCCCCGAATGCTAATCCCGACTCAAGAACTCAGGTATGAAACAATGGTTTCAACTTAGAGCTCTCAAAATCAGAATTCTAGTGAGAAATGCAATGGGGGTGGATGGGTATATATAGTTTTCGGGTAACCGTTAGGATCGTTTCTTGGAAAAGGGGAAACGATCAAGGCCGTACACTTGTCCAAATGTTATGGTGGCTAAATCTTGATCTTATCTTGCTGATTAGGCAAGTTTAAAACATGTGGATGGGGTTTAATCAGCTGCAAGTTGCAAAAACAAACATTGAATCTGGTCTGAAGGTGCCATGCGGCCCGCTTTAGATTCATGCAAACACAATGCGGGCCGCTTGGGCCCTCTGATCTGCACATATGTTTCAAAAAAGACAGTTTAGGTCCCTGCACGTGTTTAAGGCCATTTCCGACACTTCTAAGGCCCGTAAAGCCAACTTTAAGGCCCTAAAATGATGCCTAAACATTGTGGACTTGAAACATGTTCAAAAATATGTCGGATGATGGTTCGTTTGGTCGTACGAACGCGATGTTCGCTTAATTACGACGGAATGCGCACAAGCGCGAAAAACGATCCAAATGACGCGACGAATGGATTTTTCTTAAGGCGAACACTAAAATATAATGTAGTCATGCTTTCATAAATTTTTGGATGTCCGGATGTATTCAGAATGTAAGTTATGCGCGAAAATGCAAACTTGTGCACTTTTTGACACTTTTAGTCCCTGAATGACCCAAAAGTTTATTTTAGCACACCGAACACCTCAAAGCCTATTTCTAAGCTATGTGAAGGATATTTATGGTATGTTTAACTTAAGGTCATGTTCCGGAAAGTCTGTTACAGTTTAAATTGGCATACTTTCGCAGTTTGTCAAATTTAGTCCCTGTAGACGAATTAACTTGTTTTCGCCATACCAATGCCTTCAAAACTTATTTCTAAGTTATGTAAAGGTTATTTAAGGTATGTTAAGCCAATGTCACTATTCCGGAGTGTTTGTTGCATTAAACTGGTTATATTTACGCATCAGTGCGCGTATAACCTTCCAGAAAGTGATTTAGAGTTTGAAATTGAACAAAAATTGATATGTGCAAATGATACACATATTTTTACAAAGACCAAGTATGAAATACAATATTTCATTGCTACAGTATTTGTGTGATGGCCGTGGAGGCACAGGTGTTACAGTTCTATTTTCACTTAACCCATGACCACAAGACTACAGGCGGTATGTTACTCCTAAAGAGTTATACATGTTAAGGGGAGGCTCGTACGGATTTAATGACAAGTATATCACATAAGTATGTTCCAACACTGTGACATCTATGCTTGTGTAATCATTGTACAACTCTAAACAGTTCAACTATCAATAAAACAATGTGTTTTGATCCCAATATTTGTTTATTTATGTTTGACATTTTGCACGTTATGATTTTGTTCGATTTTAAACTCTAAATCGCTTTCTGGAAAGTTATATGCAAACTGATGCAACATATACTCCGGAATAGAAACATATTCTTAACATACCTTAAATAACCTTTACATAACTTAGAAATAAGTTTTGAAGGGTTTGGTATGGCAAAAACAAGTTTATTCGACTACAGGGACTATTTGCGACAAACTGCAAAAGTCTGCTGATTCGGATAGCAACACACATTCCAGAACATGATCATAAGCTAAAAATACTTTAAATATCCTTTACATAGCTTAGAAATAAGCTTTGAGGAGTTCGGTGTGAGAAAATATGCTTATTTGATCAACATGGACTAAAAGCGTCAAAAAGTGCATAAGTTTGCATTTACGCGCATATCTTACGTTCTGAACTTATCCGGACATCCAAAAAATTTTGTAATCATTAAAATATTTTATTTTAGTGATGGTAATAAAATATTGCGTGACAAATCGCAATTTAAGTCGTTTTCGCGTCCTTTCGAGTTTCGTCGTAATTAACCGAATAATGTGACCGTACGACCAAACGAACCGACATCCGTGATATTTTCAAGCATATTTCAAGTCCCCTATACTTTAACGTCCTTGTAGAACCTTGAAAATTGCTTAACGGAGGTTAAATACGTCAATTGTGCAGATATAAGTGTGCAGGGACTAAACTGCAAATTCTGAAAGTCTGCAGCATGAGGTCGCGCCGCGCGACGGCCAGAGGGGCCATCAGTCGCGCCACGCGACAGCCTTATCTGCGAAGAAACCTTGTTGCTGCATCAGCAGCTATGTGGCAGCCCCATATTCACCATTTTTATGACTAATCACTTGATTTTGCCACCATTTAACCTTCTTTTAACGAGTGTTTAAGACCTCCTAAGATTATGACAACACATTGCACACTTGGAGTGATCTTATGGCTTCAAGAACTCTATAAATAGCAAGAATTTTTGCTCATTCCCTTGCTCATTCATCCTCTTCTTCTACACCTCCTCTTGAGAGGCTCTCACAACTTGTTGAAGGCCTCCTACTTAAGTTTTCTTTGTTCTTTTTCCAAGCTTGGACCTTTAGTAAGTGTTCTTTCATGCTTGGTTTTGTATTTCAAGCATAAATTGGTCAAGACAAAGTTCGTTTGAACTTTGCAACGTGAGCGTAATCACGATGGTTATAGTCCCTTGTGACTATACCTACAGATTACCACGTTGATTCGTCGAAGTGACGAGTCAAAGTTTCGGTCAAAATGCCGATTACGCGCATTTTGCGACGAAACTATTTTCAGGTATCAAAACACTTTGTTTTGATATCAAACCTGTTTTCTAACTTAGTTAAACATGTTTTAACATGTTTAACTCGTCACTTTTAGTTTAGTGCCTACTTAGGGTCGTAAGTCAAGCGGTCTAAACATCCGCTTAGACTTTCGAACCCGATCCGTTTGGTCGATCATTAGGATCCGACCAAACACATTAGATGACCGTAGTTGTATAGGGAATAACCTTCTGAGGTTATACCTTATGGTCACTTCGTTTAGATAGTTGTATGATAGGTAGTTTATATGCCTTAGGAAAATGACCAAAAATGCCTTTTTTATGCATAATTTGAATTTAAGCATATGTAACTTAAATTTTGACACTTAAACTGATTATTCAATGTTATTAGACATGTTAAGGCATATAATACTTGTCATAGGACTAGTTAGGCGGTCCGAACGCGCTTTTGCGCGAACAACACGTTAAAGTAGCGTAAACTACCTTAACGAGTCGTAACGGGTCATAAGCACTTAGGATAGGTTTCGATTTAGAATGTAGGCTTTGTTAAACCATATCATTTGAGTTCCAATACTCATTTGGTTTACGAGACCTCATTCTATCCGATCTTCCAAACTAGGATCCGATTATTAACATAGTTACCTATATTAGGTACCGATTGATTCCGTGATTCCTCAAGCGTTATTTGATCTTTATTTCAAGACTATTTAGCAATATCAAGTGAGTACATAGTCCCCTCTTTTACTGCTTTCAAATATTTTGGGGTGATACATATGTGCCTACTTGTTACTTTCATGCTTTTTCATGCTTTTGATGACATATACTTGCTATGTTCAACTAGTACACGTATAGTACATGATTTCAATTATGCTTTGCTATGTATGTTGACTGAGAATGCTAGCACACTGATTTTATAAACACTTTTGCTTCATATGTTTACTCAGCATATGGGCACATTGATTTGCATTACATTTCTGCTATGTATGTTTACTGAGCATGCTAGCACATTGATTTCATGAACATTTATACTTTGTATGTTTACTTAGCATACTTAGTACATAGTTTTTGCATAACATGCTTACATTTGGTATGTTTAACGGGACAAAAATACGTTCATTAACATTGATCACGCCTCTCGGTAGTATGTAGTGGTACCACAGGACTTGACAAATCATGTTTCCGCTTCCTAGGTTTGTTTGGAAGTAGGGAATGAGAGAATCCGATATACATAATTGATAAACCTTTAACTTGTTAAGGGTTTATCCGACAGTCTCAAGGCTTGAATGTATGCAATAAACATTACTGCATAGATGTTTGTATCAATAAAGCATTGATTTTGCAAAACATAACTTTTAATCTAAACTATAGTTTATTCAAAAACATTGTTTTGTACATGACATTTGGTTTTACATGATATTTAATTATACATTGACATATACATGTGGTTTAAGTAAATACTTTTTATTCACCATACAAGACATTATGTTTACTTGACATTTGCTATACAAGACATGATTTACACATGGCATTGAGACATTAAACATTGTTATACATGAACATTTGACATTAGTTTAACAAGACATTTTGGTGGTTATTGGTAAGTGATTTAAATAACGAGGTGTGTGTAATATGATAAAAGCATGGTAGGTACGCTGCTGGTACTTCCTATATACACTTTAATAGAAACAAAAACATGATAGATTTTTATATGGTTGCGTTATTTAAACCACTTTGACAGAAACAAAAACATGATACATTTTTATATGGTAGCGTTATTTAAATAACGAGGCGTGTATAAGTGCTTTTAAAATATTACATATGGTAGCGTTATTTAAACCACTTTGACAGAAACAAAAACATGATACATGTTTATACAATAACATGACCTATTGTTTACAAAACATTGTTTTACAAGTGACATCTTTTATACAAATTCATTCTTACTTGGTTATTTATTTAACCTTGCATTATTCTTTTATTATTATCTGATTTTCGTATCGATTTTCATATGATTCTATAAAACAAAACATTTTTATAAGGTTCATGACTACTTTTTGTTAAACACTTCTTTTAACTACAAGTCATGAATCCTTTATCAACAAAACCTATGTATCTCACAGGCATTTTTATGCTAACGTTCCTATTTTCACATGTGTTTCAGGAGCTAACGTATGATGATGTTCCTCACACACTTAGGCGGACTCGGGCCTTAGTGACTTAAAAGAAGCAAGAATAGTTTAACTTATGTTGTGTTTTTCCTTAATTTCCAAGACAATGTAATCAAGTTAATAAATAAAACTAAACTTTAAATGCCATGGTTGTGAAACAATAATTCTGTCGCTCCACTCCCTGACGTTTCCGCCGCCGTTTGTTGTTTTACGCGGTCGGGGTGTGACAAACATGAATGAATCAAAGAATAACGTATAAGCACGGATGAATGACTGTTTTTGTGATTGCATAAAGTATAAGTGATTACGTGAATTTTGATAAGGTAAACATGTTGCATCAAAATGTGTAAAACGTAAGAAGCGTGTTCAAGTATATTCTACGGTTTTGCAAATCTTCGTTTGTTATTCCTGCGAGTTGATGAGTTGTGGCTGGAACACCAAGGTTACCCTACATTGGATGAACGAAGGTGTGAGTCATCGAAGTTAAATGGAGGATTCGAATACGGAATTTAAAGTAAAGTATATAAGTGTATAAGTATAAAAGTATGATTAAGCAAAAATTATATTTCGTCTAGGCACTCATTACGAGACTAAGTTACTGTGATTTCATGGGTCTTTATTTTCCCATTAGGATCAGTAACTAGGAACGTAGAACTGAAATAAATCGAAACATCACAACTCTGTCCGTGCGAAAGGGAGGTTTCCCTTCGTGCGAACAGGAGGGTCCCTTCGCGCGAGTGGGAGGATTCCCTTCGTGCGAGTGATCCTGTTCGGATGAACAGAAATTTGTTGAACGTTTTAACCATTAACCGGTTACGTCATGTGTTCGGTTTATGTTATATATTATCTTATATATTATAATAATAGTCTAGTATGTCATGTAGTTCACAGGAGTCATGTATGGAGGTAATAACCTCATTATATGTTTCACCAAAGCTTAAGTTTGTTAACTTAGTTAAGAAACTGGTTGGTCATGAATTCGACAGGAAGTAAATAACAGAAAGTAAATACCAAACATCCGAACAAGGACAACCTAGGTGTGTCGTTCCCAACATAGAAGGTAGGTACTAAGTGTTGGTGGCTGGACAGGGTTAACTCATTCTAGGTCTAGGAGACTATTTCGGTGTTCGTTTGCACGTTCAAGTGAGGCAGTGGAACTAGATTGAAAACCAAGGTTTTGACAGTTCAAACTTCTGTTAATCACAAATTCACCCATATTGAAGACAGGGATCCGAGATAACATTCAACACTTGGAAAAATGCCAGAACGGAAGCAAAACAGACCCTTCGCACGAATGGAAAGTCCATTCGTGCGAGTGGGATGCCAAGTCGCACGAGTGGGCTTAGTCCCTTCGTGTGAATGGCTCTGTTTTGAGACGAGTTTATTTCAGTTTTGTTTGAGCAAGCTCATTTCTTGGTTGTAATCAATCTCAACACTAACCCACAACTATAGACTTAGCTTGTGAGCTTGGTGGGTTCTTAATTCTGCCAAGTTCTAGAACTGAAAATAAGTTTATAAAAGTTTAAATACAAGAACTTCAATCTTCAAATTGGTTATCAATGTGTTTAAGCTTGTCAACAGACTTCCAAGGCGAGTCTGTGAAACCAAGTTGTAAAGACGTGAAGAAAAGTATAAAAAAGTTAGGAGAAAAGTAGAAGAAATAAGTGTAAAATGATAAGTTAAGTGAGTTAGAACTCACTTAGGTTCTTCTGGAAATGCCTTCTCCGAAAATGCTCAGAGGTTTTTAGAGAGAATGAGAGTGAGTGGAAGGTGTGAACTGTGGGAATGAGCTTGTATTTATAGGCTGAAAGAGGGCTTGGAGTGAATGGGCATCTGGGCGAGTGGGCTGGAACGACTGGCCTATGTGCGAATGGCCCTTTGTGCGAGTGGGGAAGGTCCCTTCGCATGAAGAGCCTTTTCCAGTTGCACGAAGATCCAAATTTTGTCGTTTTCGCGTATTTCAGCCGATTTTAAATGTTTTAAGCATGTAAGTGCAATGTATAAGTGTAAAATACATGTATAAACTGATTTTGCATGTATAACAGATATGAGTTTGCGTATAAGAGTGTGCATGTATAACGAGTATATTGCAAATGTATAACAAATATGTATAAAAAATGTATAAAATGATCGAGTTTTATTATGATTCAAGTTTCGGATTACAAGGTTTGGAAAAGAAAGATGAATACAAGAGAATACAACTTTCCATAAATACAATTACAAACAAACTTTCTAAATAAGGAAAGTTCCAAAAAACGAAGCGTTACATTTTCGTTCGGTGTTATATTTTCCTTATTTATTATATTTATTCCGATGTAAATGATCGCTGACAATTGTGTAACATTGGTGCAACTTGACATGGTTTTACGGGATTATAATACAAGTACCTTTAGTAGTTAACTATTATATTTGAAATCAACAAGCAAGTTGTGCATGCATATTATTTAATATCAAAATTAACATTAAAATAATGATCTCATTGTAAATTCTATATTGACACAATTGATTTGAAGATTTGACTGATTTTTACACTTTCTTAAAACAATGAACTTATCAACTACAGATATCTTTAGTCATCATGACTTTATAAAAATAAATTCTTATTAAATTAATCTCCTCATTTTGATATAGATTTAACTTAGGACTCCGTAAATTTTATGTTTTGTCCTTTATCTTTGTAGTGAATTTCAGGCAGTGTCATTTATCTTTCAAATTGACAAGTCTTGTACTTAATGTTTTAAAATCTTGCACATTATGTCCTTAGCCTTAACCCAGTTAGATTTTTCTGTTAAATCTGGTCATGTGATTGGCACATGAGGGTATTATTGTCATTTCACTTTTTAGGGACTAGTTGTATAAATAAATTAAATACCTAACCATTAAAAAATTAAAAATAAAAAATTAAATATATCTGTCACATCTCTCTCTTCCATTTACCACTAACATCCAACATCTACCATCACCACCACCACCCACCTCACACCACTTATCTCTCATCACACCAAAACCCAACACCACTACAACTTCAAGTAGATATACAAAATATGAAAATCGAAAACAGAATCAAAGATGTGATTCTAAATAATCTTTATTTATACAGTTCAAAATTTCAAACCGAAAACAGAATTAAAGAGGCGATTTAACAAGCTAATCAACCCTATTGCCACAGTATTCAAACAATAACTCACATCCAAATCTCTAACAAATACCGAAAACTTCTTTAATTCAACTTAATATACCCTAATTAACAATCCGGTTTAACTTCCTACATCAAACCTAAAACATAATCAAATACGCAATCACCGCAGTAAAAAACGACGTCAAAGCACCAATCGCTTAATTAAACGACACCGACAGGTACCTCAACGAGATATTCCCACTCACAACCGACGCACAAAATATGAAAATCAGAGCAGAGATCTTCGAAACCTGAACACGAGATCGAATGGTCTGCATCGGCACCATTTTCAGCCACGCGACCCAAATGTAGCTGAGCAAGGCGCACGCCGTCATGTGGCACATGGTTAAGAAGATCGGGTACTTGAACCCGTAGTTCCTGAGGAGATATTTGTTGAGGAGTAAAACCCCGATGTTTGATGAGTACCATGATGTTACAGACCGATGGCGAAGAAGCGAGAGGATATTGCGGGTTTGATTGCCGACATTTTGTTATTGGATCGAATCAAATTGATTGAATTGGAATGGGCTGAATATGTCTTGATTCGGTTCGATTGGATAGTTGATTTAGAGGAGTGGATCTGAAGGAGATCTGGGGAGCATTAGTTTAAAGATATATATAATTTTTCTTTTTTTAATTTTTTAATGGTTAGGTATTTAATTTATTTACACAACTAGTCCCTGAAAAATGAAATGACAATAATACCCTCATGTGCCAATCACATGACCAGATTTAACAGAAAAATCTAACTGGGTTAGGGCTAAGGACATAACATGCAAGATTTTAAAACATTAAATACAAGACTTGTCAATTTAAAAGATAAAGGACACCGCCTGATATTCACTATAAAGATAAAGGACAAAACTTAAAATTTACTGAGTCCTAAGTTAAATGTATATCAAAATGAGGAGATAAATTTAATAAGAATTTATTTTTATAAAGTCATCATGACTAAAGCTATCTTTAGTTGATAAGCTCATTGTTTTAAGAAAGTGTAAAAATTAGTCAAATCTTCAAATCAATTGTGTCAATATAGAATTTACAATGAGATCATTATTTTAATGTTAATTTTGATATTAAATAATATGCATGTACTTGTGAATGGGTCGATCCAAGTTTGGTTTAACTTTCAACGTGTTGTTTTAAAGACTAGCTTTAAAGGAAACAGGTTAAAAGAGTTAAGTGGGTTGGAAATCTCCCAAATTATTATAGAAAATTAGACCAAAACTGTGTCAAGTCAACCCAACCGACCCGTACAAAATTACACATGTTGACCCGTTAACTAACTCATCCTACATGCCAATTTTGCAACTTAATTACTGTAATCAAGCTGTGAATGTCAATATGGTATTAAACAAGATTGTTTGTTTGTGTAGGTTGAGTTTAACTTACCACGACCTTTTGACATCACAAATGTTAGACACATATAGGAATTCATATTCTCCTCAAATCCCCATTTCCCTTTGATTTTGGCGATCACTGGATTAGGTTCATTTATCTACAATATTAGGCTGTCTTTTTTGTTTTGTTTATCGGATTAGTTTAATGTTTGTGTTGCCACACAACTGCGTTATTTGTGGCTCAAAATTTATGCCTATTTTCAAGTTTTGATTTAACCAACTAATTCGACCTGTTAATTGTCAAATTTGTGTGTTATTTTAACTAAGTTTTAATTAGTTTGTATATATATAGCCTGATTGTAGTGTGATGATCAGTATGTTTAAAAGAATGTTAGAAGATTAAATCGCGCTCCTAATTAATTTGTATATCAGTTGATATGGTTGTTGGATCGTCCATTATTTTCATGTGCTCTTTATCAGTTTAGGAGTTTTAATAGCTTAATTTTTGTTGATGTTTTTAGTTGAATTGATATCAATCTAGGTTTTGATAAGTTAGTCAATGATAGACGATTATAAACCCTTTGCGTTATCTTCAAAGGTGGAGAGCAATATTTTTTATGAAAAATGATTCAGATGATGCTAAATCTTTTTCTAATTTAAGTATCGATGAAGTAGGAGCAAGAAACTTTGAAAAAAAGTTGCTCTCAAATGGATTTTTCCTGAATTTTCATTTAGTTTAATTTTATTTTCGTAATTCGGTTAGATTTGAATCAACTCGAGCTCAGACCGAGTTTGAATAGGCTGATGAACCCGTTTAGCGTGTGAGGGGATTTTAAAGGTAACATTGTATACCCTGGAGGACTCTTTTTAGTTTTTGAGTTTGTTTTATTTATTTTTTTATCTTTAAACGTAAATTGTCATCATGGACTTTAATTTACAGACTGGACTTTTTTCGATTGTTAAAAAGTTTGACTAAGAGTTGACTATTTTTTGTAGGAATTCTCATATGGGGCTTTACATTCACCAACATTTCAGTCTGTTTTTGCCAAAAAAAAAAGAAAGAAAGAAAGAAAGAACCGAGTGTATTGATGGTGAGCCTTGATAATGCTGATAAGTTTTGACCTGTTTGACACATCCAACCCATGTGACCCTTTGTAGATAAATTTTCTCATGAGGCTTATAGGTATTAACTGCTTATGACGAGATGACATGGTAGAATTTATTGTGGCCGATGTTAACAGGCGGGCGAGTGTGATTTTTTCGTATTCATTTTTACGGTTCATTGTAATTTAATATTTACATAAGTAATGAAACGTCAACAATCATAACTATTTTATGCTTCGGCTATACTTGCACCTAAGAATGACGTGTATGAGATTAATGACATGTTGTTATCAATGTTTCCAAGTGAAGAAAGAGAGTATCTTAGCTCTGACAGTCTTTGCCCGACTGAAGACGTTAATTCTACACAACAAAGAATATACTCTTCAGATGTGCTCAACGGTCTTAAAATATCAGGCTTACCAAATCATAGGTTAGTGCTTAAAGTTGGTGTTCCAGTGTTACTTGACAACAATGGCAAACCTACAGATAAAACAAATAATGTGGTTTATTAAGAGATTTTAACTGAATTATGATCGTTGCATATTCATGTATTTCAATTTGTCATTGTACTCTAATATATTCGTTTGTACTCAAATTTTAAGTTGTATTTTACCCATTTTCTTCTTAAAAAATCACTTGAATCGGCTCATTCATAAGTTGGTTGAACATGCACTATGGGTGGCAATTACTGACATAAACCGATACCAAACAAAAACATGTCGTGTTCAGGTTGTCGTGTTTTACCCGTTTAATAAAACAAAACAAAAGATCATTTACTTATCTTTTCGGTTTTGTTACATCTATAGTACGATACTTCATTTTATTTTAATCTTCAACTTCAGATTTCCATAATAAGTTTACGCGTACAGTTTCTTTTATGATCAGTAACGTATTTTTTTTCTAAACGTATGAAACATATCATTTTTTAACACCGCGAAATTCGCGGGTATTAGCACTAGTAATCTTATAAATCATATAAAAGAAAATGTTCCAATTTACTTTGTATATAGTAATATTGTGGAAAATATAACCGAAATTTGGGAATATTGACTAAAATTATGAAATAATTAATATAATGTATATTTGGCATCTAAAAAGTAGGAAAGTTTTAATGAAATATTCGGAAGATTTGGAAATATTGTGAAGATTTGGAAAGTTTTTCAATGGTTAAAATTTTATGAAATAGTTTAGGTTAAATATTTATGAAATATTCGGAAGATTTGGAAAGTTTTCCAATGAGGAAACTAATTAATATAATTGATATTTGCCATCTAAAAATCTAAAAAGTTGTATGAATGATTTAACTTTTCAATTAAGTATTTATGTTTTAATGATTGACAGTTATTGAAACATACTAATAGCGTTTTAAATAGAATCAAGGATAATATTTTTTTTGAACGGCAGAATCAAGGATAATATTATTTGCAATTTGTCAAATAACGATAGCATGGTTCTGAAATTATCATATGATATTAAGTTTCATTAAATAAAAATAAAAATAATGTGAACATAATATAATAAAACGTACGGAATACATAAGATAAGAAATTGAATGAAATAAATTAATAGGCGATACAACAGTCTGTAAAAACGATGCAGCTTTCAATCCGTGAAAGGTATCAACATCTTCAAGGTATTCAAAATCTTTTGTTGTAATATGCACCTCAATCATATTGCCCCATTCAGTCGATAAAGTCCAAGTGTTTTTTTTTTCATTAGATGTGTTTGGTTACGCCATGAGTCAAATGTAATTGCTTTCAGGTCTTTGAAAGAGGAAACCATCGTCCAAACTTCATCTTCAAATTTGAAGAGATTCACTGTAACAGGACGACTCATTTCAACAACAAACATGTGAAGTTTATGTTTGACTGTGAATAAACGTCGTTGCCGAACATTAATACCAATTTGTTGGGGCAATGGAACCTGGTTGAAAACTTCAGAATTGACATCAAAAGCAATTATATAACTATAATCACAAAGCCAATAGTGAGAAACTGTGAAATATAATTTGTTGTTCGATAAAGTACCGACAAACCACGTTTATATTCTTGAACCGAAATGTCACACCCCAACCGATGACGGAAACATCGGGGCGCGGCACTGAGCGAAACAGATTGTCCATGAGAAATCCATAACAACTAAATTACCGGATAGTTAATATTATCTCCCATACCATAACCCATCAAGCAAATCAATTATTACAGACATAGATATCTCATAGACAAATAAATGTTCTGACTACTCAGATTTAAATTGTTTGTTTGTTTCTAGACTCATCCTACTTGATTCCACAAAAGTAAGCATCCTAGCATCTCAAACACTTGTCACATACGTTAAGATAGAGGTCAATACACATAGTGTAAAGTTGAGCATACAAGTTTTTAATAGTAATAATAGAATTCGATAGCGTTTACGCGTAACCAGCATGTAACAGGTATAATGTGAAGCTAGTAGGTTATCGACAATGAAATATGCACAGACATGACTGCGAGTTGTAGAATGCGCAACACATATCACCACTGTGACACGTTAAGAAATAACCTTAACAACCCCTGTCTACGACAGGTGCTGAGTCCATACTATAGTACTATCATTGCTAAGGCGTCAGGCAACAATCACTGTGTTAACATAACATACAAGCATTCATCGAGTAACACGTATAACATGCAGTAACGGTCAACGTATAAAGTGTTTGCGTTGTGTGATCGATGTGATTTGATATAAGTAACGTATGTAACACCCAAAAGTGCGTAAAGCAAAAAGGGATCGAGTATACTCACAGATAGTGCTTAATAACTTAAACACTCTCTTGGATTGAAGGGAGCGCTGGGAGATTAGCCTGAACAGTTAACGATAGCATAAGCATAAGCGAATGAACAGTGCGTTAAACGGTGACGAGTGAACAAGTGACGAATGGTCATCCGATCGGATGGTCATTCGATCGAATGACAATCCGTTCGGATGGCCATTCAATCGAACTGGCATTCGTTTGGGATGGATGTGTTTGTGTATGATATGACTTTGAAGCTTTCGTTGTAGCATTTCAAAATCAGAGAAGTATCTCTACCTTTCAGGTCGTTCGATCGAACGGTCGTTCGATCGGATGGCGATCCGTTCGGCGAGACATATCTAGTGAGAACAAGTTCACAGCAGGATGGTCATTCGATCAGATGGTCTTCCGATCGGATGGCAATCCGTTTAGAACTGATGATCTTTGAAAATTATGAAAAATGGTAAGTGTAGAAACCAAATTCAATCCGATCGGATTGTCGCTCGATCGGATGGCAATCCGATCAGACGGCAATCCGATCGGACGGCAATCCGATCGGACGGCAATCCGTCCCACAACCCGATCGTTTTGAAACTTGTTAAGTTTTGAAAGTTTTGCGGTTTGATCGAGACGGTATGACTATGTATTGAACAACAGGAGCCCCATCAAACCCAGGTTATCCGATCGAACGGGAATCACCCCAATCCGATCAGTTAACTATTCGTGATGAACGCTCACGCTCAACCAAAATCGGTTGTCTCGTTGATAGGAATCAGATCTCTAACCAACACATCACTAGGGAAGAGTGGAAGGTCGGAACGAGCTCCTATTCTATTAGTTTTGCGTGCACTGAGTGTAAAGGAGTTGAAAGAAAGTTACAAAACCATCCTTTAATCCTTTTAACCTTGAAAATGTTTAGATCTAGATGAAAATAGTGTTAAATTATGTGGAAATCATGTAGATCTGAGTTTTTCTTGGTGGAATGAGGCCAAAGCTTGAAGTTCATAAGAACTCCATGATGACATCACCCTAGAACGCCTCAAATCCGCTAATTTCACGGTTAAAAGTGAAGATTCAAAGGTGAAAATGATGAAGAGGTGTTTAAAGATCATAGAAGTACAAGATTTGAGGTAGAGACTTACAAGAATCGCGAGAAATCGAAGAAAAAGTGGGCTGGAGCACGCTGGTCCAATGAGAGAGCTGTCACATCACTTTGGTGATGTGACAGGGGGTATTTATAGGTTTTCCAAAAGAGGAAAGTGGCACATGGAACAGGTCGGATGGCCATCCGTTCGGATGGCCATCCGTTCGGATGTCCATTCGATCGATTGGCTCCGGCGAGTTAAGTTTTGATGTTTCGTTTTGCGCTTTGAGTGTTGCGATGCGTTTCGAGGGAGCGGTACGATAGTATTATCCATTAGTTACATAAATAATCCTAACTACTGTATCTAACAAAAAATCATTATAAATAACTTGCGTTTAGCGTTTGCGATTTTGATTGCGTTGCGATAGAGTTGCGATTGCGTTTGCGATTAATCACCTCAACATAAACATGACATGCACAAGTAAAACATAATAGCACACTCACGTAAAACAATATCCAGAATACATAATTCGAGTTGCGATAGCGATAGCGATGCGATTAGCGATAAGTCTATTAGCGATTAAACTGCGATTAAACCTCGATTTGTTATAGATACTCCACATAATACAACTAAAGCAAAAAAATAATAGAATTCGATTACAAGTCAAGAAGCACAGCCAGTAGTTAAGCAAGGAGTGACAGATCGCAATTAGCAATCTTTTCTTCCTTTGACTTTGACTTTGACTTGTACTTTGACTTTCCAAAATGCGGGTTGTTACAGCCTCCCCTACTTTAGGAAATTTCGTCCCGAAATTTAAGAAGTAGGCGTAACAAACAGTTGCGGGTACTTCGCCTTCATGTCACTTTCGAGTTCCCAGGTGAACTCAGTGTCGCGTTTGCCTTCCCAACGAACCTTCACAATGGGAATGCGAATAGCGAGTAGCAATTGCGAATAGATACAAGCGATTTGTTTGCGTTTTGAGGTAAATGTGCAGTGCGAGTTGTGCGTGTTGGTCAAAGCGAACAGCGAAAAGCGAGTAAATCACCAAAAATCAAAACATATAAACGCATGAAATCACATAAAACTTTACATAAAACTGATAGTTCTCAGAGTCGGCAGTGGCGAATTCCAGAATCAAAACACATAAAATCGAAGAGAGATTGTCTCGGCTAGATAGACGTCCCAAAGTGTTTCAATTGTCCTCAATGACTTGGGTACACATTTTGGCTTAGTAGACTGTGCTCTCGCTTCAATTCGAGCGATCGACACGCATCCATTTGGCCATTACGTGACCCTAGTCGTTGGAGCTCCTCGAGACTTTGGTGAGAGTTTTGTAAAACCAAAAACATAGAGCGGAACGCGTCATCAAGGTTCGGGTTTCACCCCTGTCTTACCGACTGCGTCCCTGTTTATGTGATAGAATCATGAGATAGATAAGGAGAATCGTGTCGAAGTACGGATTTCACTCCTAATTCAACGCAAATTCTCTGGTTTATAGTAAAAATAGCTAGTCGAACGAGTGACTTGGTCGAGAGTTTGCGGCTTTCACACCTAATCCCTACCAGATCATCCGTTTGTGTGTGTGTCTAGCCTCATGAAAAGCTGATCTTGCGCAGAACTGTAGTATGTGATGTTCGCGCAAGAGTGTAGTGTACAGCGAGTTCGAGCGAGAAATAGCGAGTAAGCTCGTGCAAAACCATACCGGTTATGCACAAGTCGGACTGATGGTACTTAGACTATAGACTAGGTCATTTCTAAGACATCGACGGACTAGGTCGAGTCTTGCCTAATTTCCATGGCTCTGATACCAATCTGTAACACCCCAACCGATGCCGGAAACATCGGGGCGCGGCACTGAGCGAAACAGATTGTCCAAGAGAAATTCATAACAACTAAATTACTGGATAGTTAATATTATGTCCCATACCATAATCCATCAAGCAAATCAATTATTACAGACATAGATATCTCATAGACAAATAAATGTTCCGACAACTCGGATTTAAATTGTTTGTTTGTTTCTAGACTCATCCTACTTGATTCCACAAAAGCAAGCATCCTAGCATCTCAAACACCTGTCACATACCTTAAGATAGATGTCAATACACATAGTGTAAAGGTTAGCATACATGTTTTTAATAGTAATAATAGAATTCGAAAGCGTTTACGCGTAACCAGCATGTAACATGTATAATGTGAAGCTAGTATGTTATCGACAATGAAATATGCACAGACATGACTGTGAGTTATAGAATGCACAATACATATCACCACTGTGACACGTGAAGAAATAACCTTAAAAACCCCTGTCCACGACAGGTGCTGAGTCCAAACTATAGTACTATCGTTGCTAAGGCGTCAGGCAACAATCACTGTGTTAACATAACATATAAGCATTCACCGAATAGCACGTATAACATGCCGTAACAGTCAGCGTATAAAAGTGTTTGCGTTGTGTGATCGATGTGATTTGATATAAGTAACGTATGTAACACCCAAAAGTGTGTAAAGCAAAAAGGGATCGAGTATACTCACAGATGGTACTTAATAAATTAAACACTCTCTTAGATTGAAGGGAGCGCTGGGAGATTAGCCTAAACAATTAACGAAAGCATAAGAGAATGAACGGTGCGTTAAACGGTGACGAGTGAACAAGTGACGAATGGTCATCCAATCGGATGATGATCCGAACGGATGGTCATTCGATCGAATGACAATCCGTTCGGATGGTCATCCGTTCGGATGGCCATTCGATCGGAATAGCATTCGTTTGGGATGGATGTGTTTGTGTATGATGTGACTTTGAAGTTTTCGTTGTAGCATTTCAAAATCAGAGAAGTATCTCTACCTTTCAGGTCATTTGATCGAACATTCGTTCGATCGGATGGCGATCCGTTCGATGAGACATTTCTAGTTAGAACAAGTTCATAGCAGAATGGTCATTCGATCGGATGGTCTTCCGATCGGATGGCAATTCGTTTAGAACTGATGATCTTTGAAAATTATGAAAAATGTTAAGTGTAGAAACCAAATTCAATCCGATAGGATTGTCGTTCGATCGGATGTCAATCCGATCGGACGGCAATCCGTCCCACAACCCGGTCGTTTTGAAACTTGTTATGTTTTGAAAGTTTTGCGGTTTGATCGAGACAGTATGACTACGTATTGAACAACAGGAGCCCCATCAAACCCAGGTTATCCGATCGAACGGGAATCACCCCAATCCGATCAGTTAACTGTTCGTGATGGATGCTCACGCTCAACCGAAATCAGCTGTCTCGTTGATAGGAATCAGATCTCCAACCAACACATCACTAGGGAAGAGTGGAAGGTCGGAACGAGCTTTGATTCTATCGGTTTTGAGTGCACTGAGTGCAAAGGAGTTGAAAGAAAGTTACAAAACCATCCTTCAATCCTTTTAACCTTGAAAATGTTTAGATCTAGATGAAAATATTGTTAAATCATGTGGAAATCATGTAGATCTGAGTTGTTCTTGTTGGAATGAGGCCAAAGCTTGAAGTTCATAAGAACTCCATGATGACATCACCCTAGAACACCTCAAATCCGCTGATTTCACGGTTAAAAGTGAAGATTCAAAGGTGAAAATGATGAAGAAGTGTGTAAAGATCATAGAAGTACAAGATTTGAGGTAGAAACTTACAAGAATCACGAGAAATCGAAGAAAAAGTGGGCTGGAGCAAGCTGGTCGAATGAGAGAGCTGTCACATCACTTTGGTGGTGTGACAGGGGGTATTTATAGGGTTTCCAAAAGAGGAAAGTGGCACATGGAACGGATCGGATGGCACATCGATCGGATGGCCATCCGATCGGATGGCCATCCGTTCGGATGGTTATTCGATCGAATGGTCATTCGATCGATTGGCTCCGGCGAGTTGCGTTTCAATGTTTCATTTTTCGTGTTGAGTGTTGCGATGCGTTTCAAGGGAGCGGTGCGATAGTATTACCCATTAGTTACACAAATAATCCTAACTACTATATCTAACATACAATCACTATAAATAACTTGCGTTTAGCGTTTGCGATTTAGATTGCGTTGTGATAGAGTTGCGATTGCGTTTGCGATTAATCCCCTCAACATAAACATAACATGCACAAGTAACACATAATAGCACACACACATAAAACAATATCCAAAATACATAATTTGAGTTGCGATGCGATTAGCGATAAGTCGAATAACGATTAAACTGTGATTAAACCTCGATTTGTTATAGATACTCCACATGTACAACTAAAGCAAACAAATAATAGAATTCGATTACAAGTCAAGAAGCACAGCCAGTAGTTATGCAAGGAGTGACAGATCGCAATTAGAAATCTTTTCTTCCTTTGACTTGTACTTTGACTTTCCAAAATGCGGGTTGTTACTCGAAAGGTGTTCGTTTCAAGAAATCAATAATTCTCCAAGTACCAGAACATCGTGAATAGACGCGAGAATCGACAAAATCATTACGACACTTGATGTGTAGAATATTAAGATCGTTGGATGTATCAAGGTACATCCCAGCTATATCGGCTAAGTTTAGGTATATAGAATCAAAATTCCCATTTAAAAATAAATAAATAGCGCGTTGTTGTTGGATTCCAAAGGATCAATTTATTTGAAGGGTGTTCAGTGGAAATCAACAAAAGACCATAAAGAGACGCAACAATATTTAAGAATAAAGGGCGGGTATAGATGGGGAATGAAATATTTTTTCGGGCAAAGAAGTCTATCTTTCCACCTACTACGTTATCAATAACAACTGATAGATCAGTAAACGTGATTAACTTTCTATTTTGAGAATTAGCCATTGTTTACAAAAGATGTAGCAGCCATACGAACAAACTGATCACGACGACCATGTGGTTGTTCAGCAACAGCAGGTGCTACAATTGAAATCGGAGAAACATCATGTAAAGATTCAATAGGTTCAACTACAGCCTGCAAATTAAAATAAAATTTATTACATACACAATATAATAATTTAATATATAAACTATAAGATAAACGTATACTTACCTCCTGGACATCTACATAAGCAAAATTCTTTTCAACACAGTTTTTACCAAAAATTCTTAAATGGAAATAAGGCCATGGGGTATGGGGCTTGGGTTTGGGCGTGGGTTGGGGGAAAACGCCCAAGCCACCATCCCGGGTGGGCTTGGGTTGGGGTGTGGCCCTTGGGGCTTGGGTTTCAAGCTGGGCGTGGGGCGGGGGAAGCGAGCTGACATGGCGGGCTGTGTATGGCCAAAAGAAAAGAGCCGTTGGGCTAGCCGTTGGCCAACGGCTATATTAAAAAAATTAATTTTTCTTCCATTTTTTCACTATAAAACTCACATTTTTCTTCCATTTTTTACCACATTCAACCACATCTTCACTATAAAACTCACATTCTCCTTCTACAAAACGAAAAAATGCATCCTTACAACCGTTATGACCCGAACAACCCGTATGGATTACAAGAAAATAATCCTAGCCCACCACCCACTTGTCCAATAGCTAGTCCATTTTTCATACACTCTCCTATGCCCGACCTGGCGGGTTATGCATCGTATATCGGGAATCGTGTGTTTACTAACTTCCCAAACAACGACAATGCGATACCTACCCCGTTTTCACAATCGCCCATCGACCTCTCACCAACCTCCATCGACCTATCACAATACGAATCCGTTCCCGAAACTCAACCACCCAATGATGGTCCTTCCGCATCGAAACCCGTCAAAAAAAGAAGTCATAAGAAAAAAAACCGAGGAGGATAAAGTTGTTGAAACCGCCAAACGAAAACAACAAAAATGGGTCGTTGCTGAAGAAGTTGCATTGGCGAGGGCTTGGGTTGAACAAACTCAACATTCAACTTTAGGTATTCTTAACCTTTGTTTTTTATTAATGGTTATTTTTTATATAAGTTTGTAATAATTAATTTTTTTTATTAAAACAGGAAATTCGCAACATCGAACCGCCCTGTGGGAATCCGTTAGTAGACTATTCCGTGAAGAAATGGGTAGGGAGAGTTATCGTGAAAACGATAGCTTATCCTCAAAGTGGAGCGAGATAAGCACCCAACTTACAAAATTTAGTGGTTTTTTAAATAAAGCAAAGCAAAACCCGAAAAGTGGTGAAACCGAAGCCGACATTTTGACAAATGCAGTGGTCGCATTCAAATCAAATGTGAAGACCGACTTCCGTTTCATGCATTGTTGGGAGATTTGTAAGTTCCATCCAAAGTGGGCGACTATCCCCATTGGTAGCGAAACTAACTCGTCTTCCAAAAGGTCAAGGGCCTCGTCCCAAGCCCAATCTAATGCACGAGATCAAGAGTTGGAGGACCTTTTGGATGATTCGCCAAGCCCAAATCGGCCTGAGTATGGAAGAAATGCCTCAAGAAGGCGTGCTCAAAAATCTAGATCTGAAACGGCATCGCCTTCAGCTGGGAGTTCTGGCTCGCATAGGGGAATATACAGCGAGCAGTTGGATGACATTTCATGCAAGATGGATACATTCAACGTATTCCAACAACAAAGGGCCGAAATACGAAGGAGCAAAGAAGCTAGAGATGCCCAGAAACAAAAACGGGATGATATGAAATTTCTAACCCAGTCCATTGATCACCTACAGGGTGACGAGTTAGAACTAGTCTTGGCGTTGAGAGAAGAGATAAAAAACAAATATAAAAGTTAGGAATTTTTTTTTTTGTAATTTTCTTTATTTAAAAATATTAAAAAATTAAATTTGTTGTTTAAATAATATTGAAAAAGCCGGCCGGGTCAGCCCATCGGGTCAGCCCAGCTCCAGCCCACCAAACCCACGCCCCAAACCCCCGCCCCACCATACCGAGTTGAATGTGGGTTTGCCCATGTCTGCCACCCCATTCCATGTGTCAACCAATGCCCAACCCACGCCCCAACCCATGCCCCACCATTCCCCACGGTCTAATTACCAAAAAAATTTGTAAATACCAAATAACAACCGGCCTCCAAATGAAACTCACTAACAACTACATCAATACCATTGGTAAAACCGACTTTACCATCAACCGTTTCAATCTTAACGTAAAACATTTTGTTGCCAATATATATAATTGAATTTACATCATCTGATGTATAATCATAGCACTTCGGAAGGATACAATCAGGAATGACCTGTAGGAATGATAAGAAAAAAATAAAAAGGTTATTTTTCTAATCAGTTCAGAAAATAAATGTAAATATATTATGAAAATTAAACTTGTAAAAAATAATCTTACACTAAAGTGAGATGATGTAGACGCCAGAGATGTCCAGAAAGAGCTACGACTCACACCATCAACGAAATATGATAATTTGAATGTAGTAGAATCTACAGGATTAAAGATTACCAAACATCATTTTTTTAGTCCTAAATGTATGACAACATTCGACCAACCATGGAAAAGGAAAAACTTTCCTTTTGCTTCGCTTACAAAAACAATAAATGATCGGCCACCCTCAGTGTGTAGCAACACATTTGTAGCCACTTTATCCATACCTACAATTTACGCGCCGCGTCAGATGGAATCGCCTTATAAAGCAAATAAGTAAAAAAGAATTATAATATATAAACAATACAATAATAACAATTCATATAATAATTTCTCACTTACCGGCAGAACTTCGTCCGCTCGAGTCATATGCCTACAGAAAAAAGGATCTCTGATACTTATTCGAATAAGAAGAAAATAATAAACCATAACATGTTAATCTTACTGTTCAAAACAAATGATCAGATGATAAACGAATACAGACTGTACAAATAAAACAACATGAATTATACGAAATAAGGAAAATCTCAGGAGGACGTTAAACACAAAGAATATAAAGATAATGAATACAAACACATATATTACATAAACATGCAAAATAACATCATATATAAGAAAATAACAAAAACCAAACAAAACAACATTGATATGAAGATGTTATTAACATGAAATCTAATAAACTGTAACACCTCAAAAACGGGTTTCGTAATTAAACCCCGTTAATACTAAAAGACGGGTAACGTACCGTTAGTAGTAAAAATAACCCGACAAATATTTGGATTTAAATAAGAAATCCTAATATTAAATAAAAACGAATCAAAGTTTTAAGGAATTAAGTTTATAAGAGCCTGAGTTAACGGGACATAAAATAAAACGGGTTATGACTTCCCGAACCCAGTAAGCTAACTAGGAATAATTAACCTAGTTAATAAGAGGGAATGTTACTAGAAATAAGTAGGTTATGGCCTACTTAATAACTAACCAAACTAGAGGGACTTAAGTTGCAAACAAAGGGACTTGATTTATAAAAACTAAAAATCAAACACAACACACACTTAGTGTGTGTGTGTGTGCGCGTACGACCAGGGACAAGAGCAAGGAGCTCAAAACCCTAGTTCTACAAATTGGTCAAATTGAAGCTCGAATCAAGATCCAAATCAATGCATGAACGCGTAGAAACGATCACCAAGTCAAGGGGATCGTGAGGTATGTTGAATTTCTAACATTCTTGAAGTTGTGAAAATCGATTAACCTTGCATGATTCAATCTATGTATGAATCGTAGAGGCTATGGCCGAATTAATGAAGTGTCATTGCTTAGGAACAAACCCTAAGTAGAAATTTGAAGAAATATTTGCTATGATTTGAATAATTTGATGGATTACTACACTTAGACAAGTGGGTTTGGATTATGTAGTGAAAATGATGATACACACATGTTAAAATCATCATATTTAATAGTTGAAGCAAAATACTTGAACAATTTACAAGTTTGAGTATATGATCATAATTGCTATGAAATGGGTTTAGTTGATTTGATGAAATTAATGTTGTATTGGTATTTATAAACGCCATACTAACTCGTATGAATGAACTACTTGAACAAAATAGGGATTTTGTTAAGAGTTCATAATTGATTAGAAGTGAGTCTTGACACAAGAATTAAACTCATGATTCATGATTGAGTTTAAAGAGAAAAATAGTCAAAGAATCATAAGGTGTGAAAGTCATGATTTGGAATGACTAATCTAACAACCTTGTGAATAATGAATGATAGTTGGCGCTTTACAAGCTAGGTGAAGCTTGGGGAGAAAGCGGGTTGAACGAGTCAAGCATAAAGGAAAAGCGTATTCGGAATGCAAGGTAAGTATGGCTTACACTAGTCTTATATTTTAGAATATTCTCTTATCGTATTAGTTACGAATAAGATAAATACATAGTTGAGGTATGATGTTTCGACGGGTAGACGTACGGAACAAGATAGTCGAGCATGACAAGAGACCATGTTGATGGTTTAAAAAGGAGTTAACTCGGTAATTCGATCATTTTATGACAAATGGAAAATGAACTTTTAAATGGTTACCTTATAGGGTAAACCAAAACAAACAATAAGGGTAAAACGGTAAATTGGTCACGCGTCGGCCATAACTATTGGTTTTAAAAGACACTTATGAAGTAAGCCTTAATAGGCCGAAAAGTATTAAGAAATAGATTTATAAGTAAATTGATCGTACGGTGTAAACCGGTACAAGTTATGTAGACGAGATGATAATAAATCCATCTCGCAAAAGTAAATGGTCATATAGACCAAACGGGTCAAAAGGTGAAAATATCACCCTTTGACAATATCGGCTAATGTTTTGTCGAGTTGCATGATTACAGGAATAAATATCGATTGAATGTTGACATCGCTATTACTTAGCGGCTACTAAGGCAAGGTATCAAAACGGGTCAATATATTGATTCGAGCCAGGTATGTATAATTGGTCAAATCATCATTAGAACTTGAAGTTCAATGAGGGCTAAACAAGTTAAAATGGACATTGGGTTATCTTTTAAGTAAACCGAATGATTTAAGTTATTGTCATTGTGTTTTAAAAACATGATGGCTATTTAAACAAGATCCTAGTTTAAAAAGTGGAATTTTGGTCAATTACGACATGAAAAGTCCTTTGTTGTAAAGAAAGGGTTTAAGTTGACCAAAACGCCCTCGTAAGCAAAATCGAGTAAATGAACCTTAAGAGTTGTTTAAAAACAAGTTATATGATCAAACAAATACTTTGAATAAGTATAAAGAATGAAAAGGGTAAATCTTGGGTCAAATGACTCAACATGGGTCTTTGCCGTAAAATGATAGTCCGAGGGATAAAACTCGGAATATATGTATCTCCACATTAAATCCACCACAAATATAGTTGTGGTGGAAGACTACTTGGTAAGAAATGTGGAAATATAAAGTTAGATACAAATGGAAGCGATTTTAGGCTCGAAAGTGCTTAAATACCCTTAACGGGTCAAAATAAGCATAAGAGCGAAAACGGGTTTAAATTGGGTAATAAACCTGTGATTAGAACCTAATATGGTATATAACATTTATTTGAAGAAGTGTAGGTGATGTAGGAATCAAACAAATATGTTTGTTTGATAAAATGCATAAACGGGTAAAATTTGATAAAAAGGTAATGAGTCGAAGGCTTGAAAGTCTCAAAATTTATTTATGTCGGATGTTGGATTTTAACTCCATAAGATGGAGAATTAAATTACGGACGCGTAGGAAAAAGAATCGGGTAAAACGGATCAATAACGAAGAAGTTATGGTCGTTTCCGTGAAATCGGGTTGAGCTGGGAATGTACAGCAACAGCTGAAGGCAACAGTCTGTGAAAACAAGGGCTAGGCGTGACGCCTAGGCCCTTGGCGTGACGCCTAGGCCCTTGGCGTGACGCCTAGGCCCTTGGCGTCACGCGACGCCCCTAACTACAGAAAATTTTTAAATTTTGTCATTTTAACCCCTGTACTTGTTTGAACTTAATATTTGACTATCAAAACTAACTTTTAAGTTGGTTTTGATCATAGGTGATCGCCAAGAGTGCCCGGATGAAGATCAAGCTCGATGAGGAACCGAACACGATAAAATACAAGCTTCCGCGCGGCGTTTTGTTGTACCTTTTAAACGACGAATTCATATACAATATGTTGTCAAACTTTTAAACTGTAAAAGTTTTAGTAAACCCGTATTTTCTAAGGATACTTCATCGTAATTACATGTTTATTTTCGTTATTTATACGAAAACCTTTAAAATAATAACTAGGGTGTTACATAAACAAATCCTAAAAATTAAGATAACGAATATAGAATCTAAAAATAAACCAAAAGACTTTTACGAAATAACAAAAATCTCAGGAAGACGAAAAGCATAAACAATAAACAGACAATGGATATAAAGACAGATCACATAAAGATACCAAAACAGACGATAAACAAACAAAGATTACATAAACATACCAAAACAGATTTTACATAAGAAAATAACAAAAAAAAAAAAACGAACAAAAGAACAATAAGATGAAGATGCTATAAACAGAAAATCTAATAAACAAAAAAAAAGAAACCTAAAAATTAACATAATTAAAAAAATTATACAAAATCTACAAATTAACAACAGAAATTCAAAGATATATTTAAAAATCTCATGAAGACGATAAACATAAATTACCTTGATGAAATTTCTGTCATATTGAAAACCTACAAACACATAATTGTATAAAAATACCAAATCAGATGATATATAAAAAAATATCAAAATAAGAAGAAAACAACATTGTGATGAAGATGTTATAAACAGGAAATCTATTAAAAAAAATCGTTAAATTACACAGTATATTAACAGCAATTAATAGCTAATTAGAATATGATGATTGCTGATTATGAAGTTGTACCGTAGATGTTGGATTCTTCTGTGAGAACAACAAAGAAAAGCCCAAATCAACCTTTTCGTATGCGATAATTAGAGTATGATTTCGATGACTATCAATTTGTGTCGTCGATGATTGATTGTCTGATGAGAAGAACAAAAAAAAACCCCTAATTTACAAACCGTATGGGAGAAGATGAAGATGTGGAAAGAAAAGTAACGGGTATTGCTTTATATATGGAATGGACGTGTAGACCCGAATGATAGATTCGGATCCCGCGTACGGGTTCACCAAAGAAAAATGAAGGGATTGTAGAATTGGCGGAAAAATGAGAATTTGAGGCCCTAAATGGAGGACATATGTCCCCCTAAGTATGTCTTTTATTAGGTTGTATAGATTTCAAATAACTAGAGTTAAAAAACTTTCTTATTCGTATATCCATAGAATCGTATAGATAAAAGATTCATATTTCTTAATGTTTATATAATACTTCTTTACAATTAAATAAAAAAAGACAATGTATTAAATCATATATTTAAATAAACATTTTTTCCTGTACTACTTTTTTACTTATAACATTTTTGTCGTCTAAAAACTAACTACCAACTATAGTTCACAAAATGTGTGGCCATATAATTTTCAAATAACTTTTGACTAAATGTTTACCTTTGATGACTTTTCATTCCGCAATGCCCATATTAAATTATTAATATTAACTTCTTTAAAATATTAATATAACTTCATCTAACAAACTCCTTCATGTCCTTATCTTCTTCATTCGCCGCTGCAAGCTTGTCACCTGAGATTTTCATTTTCGTCAACCATAAAATTTAATTTCATCTTACCTTGATTTACACTTAGTAATATCCTAACATTTACTTAGAGGTATCTTGATAAATAAAACGAAGATTAAAAAATCACACTTCACCACAAAAGTTAAAGAGGTATCCTGAGCTACCCTTGCCTCCCACATAGATCCGCCCCTGGGTAACACCAATTTCTGTTTTGGGTTATGAAAAAAGACTAAAAGTTATTGAGTTATTGTCACGTTTATGTAGAAACTTAGTGTTTTAGCTAAACTATACATTCACAAATATATAGTTTTTTTAAACGAAAACTTCTATAGAAACCACCCGAACCCGAAAACCAAAAACAAAACAAGGATTACATAATTACAAATTTACACCAATCCGACCAACGGATATTTTTAAACTTGGATCTGTTCCTAAACCAAAGGAAACCTAAAGATCTAATATCGCTAAAAATATCATTGATCTTGATATTGATCTTGATCTGCACGCCATTGAACCTCAACCCATTCCTAGCCTTCCAAACACACCAACAAGTGATCAAAACAATGCCATGAAACACCTCTTTTTCCTCCGTCTTTTTGCCGCAATGATTATGCATCTCGAGAAGATCTCGAAAAAAGAATGCAAAAAAGATAGGCACATGACTCCACACACAAACCTTATGCCAGATAACTGAGGTGACGATGCACGATGTGAACAGATGGTCCACAGTTTCTTCCGAGAAGTTGTTGAACGGACACACGTCGTCTTCAATAATCATACCTCTTTTTTTAGAGCCTCGGCAGTAGGAATTCTGCCCATTTCAGCTTTTCACGCGAAAATATTATACTTAATCGGAACCCAGGAGCACCAATCCATGACATACCTAGAGCTGAAGTCAATGGAGCCGACGATGAGGGACTTAACCGAATTAACGCTGAACAGACCAGAGTTGATACCGAGCCAGCGCCATCCGTCCCTCCTACTGGAAAGAGAAACTAAAAAAATATATAGTGATTTAACTAAAAATTATGACTGATGTAACACCACATGATTAGCTAAAAAAAGTTTGACTCTCACTCTCACACCTCTCCTTTCATGCTCCTTAAGGGGATAACGAAAACGGAGGTGTGAGCCCCATGACGCCCCTCTCAAAGGGGATTTTAATGGTGGAAATGTATTGGTGACTTGGCATGGGCTTTAACGCTCAATACTTAGGGCATGTTTGGCTAAGCTTTTTGAAACAACTTATTGACTTATTGACTTTTTAAAAAGTCATAAGCTCTAAAATGATTTGGCAATGAGGTTGTATGTGAGGGGAAAAATGACTTTTCCAAAAAGTCACTCCATACTGACTTTTCCAAAAAAGCTAATAAGTCAATAAGTTGTTTTCAAAAAGCTTAGCCAAACATGTCCTTAGTCTTTAACTTTGTAAATAATAATAACTAGTGATATTTAATTCATCACACTATTATACGAGAATTCGGCCACGTGTCCAATTATTTTTATTTATTATGTAGGAAGATACCGGTACTGGTTTCGATAATACAAATACCATCACTGATTTTGTCCGATTAAAATGGTTTCGGATTGTTAGGGTAGTGGTACAGTACCAAGACTTGTATAGCTTGCAATACCAATAAAATATTCTCCACTAAATGTCTAAATTCCAAAGAAAATTTATACTGAAATATAAAAAAAAAAATTAAAAGCGTTTATTATAAATTAGGTTAGAACCCCGTGTATTACACGGGTTGAATAAATATAATTTTTTATACTAAATAAAAGAACATTATATTTTTAAAACCCTCATTTATTACACGTGTTGAGTAAATATAATTTTATATATTAAATAATAAAAAAATTATATCTTTAAGAACTTCGTTTATTGTGCGGGTTAAATAAGTGTAATTTTATATACCACACAATAAAAAAGTTATATTTAAAAAAAACCATGTGTATTCACAGGTGGAAGAAATATAATTTTATATACTAAATAATAAAAAAAATATTTTAAAAAACTCCGTATATTGTACGGGTTGAATAAATCTAACTTTATATAGCAAATAATAAAAATGTTATATCTTTAAAAACTCTGTGTATTACACGGGTTTATCCATTGTTAAAAAAATCTTTAAAGTTATATCTTTAAGAACCTTGTTTGTTGTGCGGGTTGAATAAATGTAAATTTATATACCAAACAATAAAAAAGTTATATTTAAAGAAAACCTTGTGTATTCACGGGTTGAAGAAATGTAATTTTAAAACTTTGTGTATTGTACGGGTTGAACAAATCTAATTTAATATAACAAATAATAAAAAATGTTATATCTTTAAAAATCTTGTGTATTACACGCGTTTATCTATTGTTAAAAAAATCTTTCTAAATCAAAATGGAATTTTTTATTATTTTTTTAAATTAGGTTAATACTATTTTAAACTTTTGGTTTGATTAATAAGTTGTTTAATATAATTTCTCATAGTTAACAATAATAACATTAACAATAAATAATATGCATGTTAGTGTTAAGTGAAACAATATTTTTTAGTTTAGATAAGATTTTACGATTTGAAGTTAAGTTTATGCTAATAATTTAGGGTTGATAAAATTTATATTAATTTAACTGATATTTAACAATTAATAACTTAAATTAAATAATAATTATGTACAATTAAGGATGCTATAGAATAATGACAAGTGTCACAAAGTTGGTTTCTTTTATTATATAGATGGTACAAAAAATAATACATTTTTTCATGTGTGTTTGAATTAAAAAATAGTTATGACTGCTTTCAAGAAAAGTTAATAGTATCTTAAAGATATTATTTTTTTCTTAATTTAATCTCTGTTTAAATATCTCAATTCTCAAGAAAATCTGAAAATCTGCTTATATGTCGAGAAGAAAAATGATTAAAAGCATACATTACAAATCGTATAGAGATAAAAATGAAAATAAAACAATAAAAACGTTTCCTTGCGTGTTTGTATTAAAAAAATGTTATGACTGCTTTGAAGAAAAAAATAATAATAACATTTTAAAAATATTTTTTATTCATTTGAGTGATATATATTCCAAGAAAATAGCTTTATTATAAAAAAGGCTTATACCGCAATAATAATAATAATAATAATAATAATAATAATAATAATAATAACATATAGTCAAAGAAAATAGCTTTATTATAAAAAAGGCTTATACCGCAATAATAATAATAATAATAATAATAATAATAATAATAATAATAATAATAATAATAATAATAACCTTGTAAAATGATTTTGTTCAGTTATTTTTAAGGATTTTTAGCTTTTAGAAGATAATAATCGTCGTCATCATGTTCAGTAAATCTCACTAATAACACAACTAAGGTAGGGTATGAGAAGGGTAAGATATAGACAGCCTTATCTCTACCCTGTAGGTATAGAAAGACTGCTTACAATAATACCCTCGGCTCGATAGTAGTTTTGCATCAAGCCTTGGACATAAGACACATAACATTCACCAATTAAGACAAAAGCCGATTAGTGCATGTACTCCATTGTCTTTCGGCTATCAACGCCACAACAATATGCATGATTAACAATCCCCCTCTTTTAACGTTATTTTCACGAAATTAGTAAACTAACGTTAAAATTAGTGCACTTTCAGTTTTGCCTCCATAGCGCCCAGACATATATACATTACTAGGTTATCACCCGGGAAATGCTTCCCGGGCTGGAGAAAGTTATTAATATAATTATTATTTATGAATAATACATACTTAAAATGATACAAAATGTATGACTTGTTAATGGAATCAAAAAGGCTAAGGGGAGGTGATTGGTGTATAAGTAGACATACTTATTTGGTGTATTATTTGTATCAAGACTTATTAGCCCATACTCCATCTCACTTGTGTAAGCAAATTCATACCATGGGTCATGTTAGTTTATTTTAAGTTAATCTACGACTAAGGGTACATCCGTATGAAACGTGACTAATGCTATGGGTACATCCGTATGTAACTTTAGGATCTGAATCAATCATGCAAATCTTTGTTACTTGATACGATATGATTTTCTACTCAAAACCCTTTTACTAAAAGAAAACTTAGTCGATAATACCCTCTTTGCAGCCGTCGAAAACATGCCCTCTTCTCAATTCTTTACAAAGCTACAACACGTAAAACACCATACTTAGACACATTTGGTCTCTAACTTGGACCCACAAAAGTTTCTATTATTAGTTTACTTGTACACGTTCTTCCAAAGATGTTTCTTGTGGGGTTATGTATTCCATCTCGTTTGTTTCCTGGACGCATTAAAAGTTTAAAATCCGACACATGAATTTTAAAATTTTAGAAGTTAGCTATCGTTTTGTTATGATTTGGAAAGAAAAAAACAAACCTCGTTTATGCGATAAAGATCGAACTCAACGGTGAAATATTTGCTTGTTTCGTGACCTCTTTCTAGCTTATCGTAATCGATTGGCCCGAGCAGTCCAATCACTCATGCAAGCAAGAACACAACTTCATCTTTTGAAAATAAAACCTGTGAAAATTTACACAAAACAACCACCAAAAGATTCAAGAGGGTTATTAATAAGGGTAAATATCATAAAATAGCAAAAGTGCATCGTTGTTTTATTACATTTTCCCGTCCTTGAGGTTTGGTCACTTTTGCGAATTTCATTCAAAGGTTTGTTTTTTCGCAGCTGGATCCAAAAGGTTTGAAATCTTGGCATTTTCATACGACTCATTAACCCCATCCATTTTTCTCCGTTAAATGAGGGGCATATCTGTCTTTTAGTTGTTTTTTTTTTATTAAAAAGTCGAGTGAAAATGGTAAGATTTCAAACCTTTTGGATCCAGATGCAAAAAAAAAAAAAAAATCTTTGGACGAAATTCGCAAAAGTAGCCAAACCTCGGGTACGAAAATGGCATTTTACTCTAAAAAATAATGATGAAAGATCAAAGCTTTTTAAGGAAGACATACATCACCAGATAAGAGTTTAGCTAAGATGCAACCGAGTGACCAATCTAGTGGTGTCCAAATCCGTTTTTTTTTTTTAAAAACCAGTCCGGTTTTTAACCAAACCTGTTTTTTCATCCAAAACAAAAACAGGTTTTTTTAATAACCAGTTTTTCAAGTCCAAAACAGTAACCGATGTAACTGGTTGGGATCGGTTTTTAACCGGTTTTTGCAAAAAAAAGAAAAAAAAAGAAAACAGTTTATAACCGGTTCTTTTAAAACTGGTTTCGGTTATTAACCGGTTTTTCAGATTAAGAATAGTAACCGGTCACCAACCGCCGGTTCGGTTCGGTTCTAAAACCGGTTTAAAAAAAACCGGTTAAAAAGGAACCGGTTTTGGTTTTTTTTTCCGGTTACAGTTCTAAAACCGGTTTTTTGTACACCTCTAGAACAATCTGTCGTTTTTAAAGCAACTGCTTTCGAGATCAATAACCTTGATCTCAAATTGTCTATAGCTTTTAAAGCTCAACGTCAAAATTTGAGGATTCTTAACAAAAACATGTATACAGAAAACGAAAACAATTGGTATATGCGAATACCTTAAGAATGTAACGTGCCACCCACAGTTCATCCGCCTGCAGATATGCCCACAGCAGGTCCAACTTGAAACTCCCACTGTGTACCAACAAAGTTGTGTTTTATAAGATTGCACATTTAGTCGGGTTTGGGTCAAAAGGGAATTAAATTACCTGACCAGACATAACTTCGCCATTGATACCACTAATGTTGATGCCAGCGTAAAGGCAAGCCTTATTATGTGCATCAACAATATCATGACCGAAAGCCTTATCGGTACCAATACCACAGTAGTATGGCCCCTAAATTGAATCACATTATTTAGTATAAAAATTGATCAATTCTTTCAAATATATTAACAATAAAACTACTTAATTGATTACCTGTGGACCAGGGAAACCACCTTGAGGCCAACCTAGAGGCCAGTTGACATCCACGGTGTATTCTTGCTCAATTCTGTACCTATTAACATGGAAAGCATCGAGTTTTTTAATCGAATAACAATTTTAGAAAGTAGATTTTAACAATTAAAAGAAGAAATTCAAGGAAAATACCATGGGACCTCCTTTTCGACTTCCGGGTTGCTGAAGATCTTGCCAGCAGCACACCTCTTGTTAGTCGGGATTGGCTTGCCTGCCAGAGTGTAAGCATCACACATCAACTAAAAAAATAATTTGAATTCTGGTCTGAAATATGCAATATTTACGCAGTATACTTTTGTTATTAGTCATTTTGGTCTAAAACCAAAACCAAAATGACTATATTTAATCGTAACGCTATATTTAATCGTAAGCAACCTATGGTGGCGAATGTTATCAAAGAGGTCAAAGTGATAAGCTTTTTGTGGATTAAGCATCGGTCAAGATCCACATCTCTTTTAGTTATTATAATAGTTTTATTTTTAATATTTCATAAAGATTGAGGGAGCTTATTGAATGTAAAGCCAAATAACAAACCTGCGGTTCTCGTTCTACCCTTTGAAGCTCTTCAACAGGAGATATAACTATAATTTTGCCCTCGAAAACGTAACAATAGTATAACCATTTTGTCAAAATAGTTATTTAAATCCACAATAACTTGAAGCTTAGAGTAACCAATTAGTGTTATTATGATAAAACTTTAAGAAAGTTGGGATCTATAGTGGCAGCCACGAGACAATCTTCTAATGCTTCTTTTATCCTTCCAAGAGACGTCTTCACTGCTGCATCATTACTATAGCACAACATCAAAGCTCTAATGCAGCTTGTAGCCTTGTAGAGTTCTCCTATTCTGAAACAGAGTTTAATCCTTGTGTATGACAATCTTCTTCTTTAGCCATATCACCATTACTATAAGCTGGGTTTCCCTTGATACGTAAAAAAAGATGATGTTATCAACCGATCAACATACAAGTTGTTTGAAGCTGTTAAATGCATTCCACCACCAAAATTGACTTGGTTATAAAAAAGCAAATTTCTATAAGCTATAGCATAAAAAATGTGTGATTGTAACAACTGAAAGTAACAAAAGTAATCACCAGCTTCCACCTTTCCAATTTAATTGAACATAAATGAACTCCCTCTCGAAAGAAGATACAAGACAAGGCGAGACTTTTTACCAAAGACCGAAAAGAAGAGCATGAAAGCAGCTGATATCTGAATCACACATTGACTTCCAACTTTAGTTAATGCCAATGCACCAGAGTTTTCCCTACAAATCACCATATTCGTAAAAATATGTATTCGATGTCATATAATCGTTAAAAACAACGTTAAATGAAGGTCGTTACACTGATGCAGCAAATCCGGTTACCGTACCACACATGCTACCAATGAAAGTCCCAAATCCCTACATAAATAATATGTTTTCTTGAATAAAAATGTATAAAAAACTAATAGATCATATGCAAACATATAGTTTCGGTTATAACATACCAGCAACCCGATACCGCGACTTAAAACAGAAGGTGACACAGGAGTCGCGCTCCCATATATTGTTGTTGCGAGAAACGAACCAGTGGACTGCGCATAAAATAATTCGTGAAATTGACAATATCTTAATAGTTACAATATCTTAGTAGCACACTATAGATACTAAAAAATAACATTAGAAGTTACGAATCTCAGTTGCGATCAGGGATGTTATCGTCAAATTCTTTCATCATGTCCACGGCCCATCACTATCCTCAATTAATACGATAGATAGTGGAAGCTTGCTGTACAAAAATATATGTTATACTTTACCAAAAGCCGATAAAAATTCTTAGATATAAACACTTAATACTTAATAAATATGGTAGAGTGTAGACAATCACCTTGCTTCAAAGATACATCAAACTTAATAAATTCTTCGTTGTAGAGTGTAGACTTCCAAATATGAAGCGCCTTCATAAGAAGTCATTGTGGTTAATTTGCCTACAAAGCAATTTGTTATAAAATAAACAATGATTATGTTGAAAGAAGCCCCATAGTGTGACCCAATCCATGGTATGGATCCTAAAACAACAATGTTAGTATTCATATGCGATGATGGTTCATGTTCAGATATATCTAAAAAATCCCAATAAAAAGCATTAAATTCATAGCTAAAAGTGACCCAATAACTTACTATTCCATAAGATCACTATCACGGCTTATTCCCACCACTAATTTTATAGTAGAACACCACCACATTTAGTTTTTTTTTTCTTTTTATCATTTTGCATTATTCAAATGACTCCAAACGTTATTTATATAATCACAGATATACAAACTCAGCAAAGATTCAAAATGCTCTTGGTAATCTTGATTAATTAATCAAAATATACTTCTTTAAAGCTACAATAAAAGATGTTATAATCAGTAGATAGTCAAATCTTGTACCTTCCACCTCAACACAAATTTGTATCAGCAAGTTACTATTCATCTTCCCAAATTAGAGTTTGGGTTTCAAACGTCGTAATCCATCTGAAATACCCAACTCAAAATTTTAGTTTCGATCGACACATAAAAAGGTTCATAGTCATATACAGGTTAATTTTTTTTACCTGTTTCGCGACCTGGCGTTCGAACAACGGCTTTTATTCGTGTTGTCGACGAACAGATACGACCACCATGAATCAATCTAAAAAATAAAGTAAAAAGCTCGTTAATCTCTTATATCCAAAACGAAATGAATTTTGTAACCCACCACCGAAGCAACCTGACCCCAAGGTCAGTAACACTGCCTAAACATAGTTGCCGAAAATCATACCTAAAAAGATAGAAAAGATCAGTAATATGAAATCAAACCGACGACTTGAGAATCCAAAACGAAGAATCAACATTGGCGAGTGTAGAGGTGAAGAAGCGATTTGTGGTTTGAAATCGGAAAGAACGATCTAAGATATATCAAAGTAACAATAAGAATATGAATTAGCAAAAGGGAAATACATACCAGAATGATTATAGTGGCTGGATCTTTGAAGAAACAATTGTAGCGGCTTGATCTGGGGATTTGATGAAGGAGATGCGTATGAAAAGCTTGGGTTTTCTTGATCAGCGGTGACCGAGATTACGGTTCGTGAAGGAAAACATGAGGCAATTGAGGGATTTAGGTTTATTAGGAGATTTATATAAACGGGTATGGAGCAAGTCGGATCCATGAAAGAAGGATCCGCGAGCTTTTCCAAAAGCCATCCATTTTCCCGCCAAAATGAATCCTGAGAAGCTCTAATAACACGCCACGTCAGCCCAAATCTTTATGTTTATTATATATAATAGATATGTACATACCGCAAACAGGGCATTTTGAAGAAAATAATAAAAGAGCTAAATTATTGTATGAGATTGAAACAATCGAACCTTTGTTGTTCTCCTGCTGCTTGGTGTTATGTGGGTGTTTGGTGCAAACTTGTTCCTTTATTTCTATTCTCCATTAAAGATTTGGTTTAGATGCATAAACATGTGGGGTTGGGAGGTTAGCTAAAGATCTGCAAAGAACCCACTGTCGGCACTTCAAACCTCAAAAACAAGCATTTAGAGATGAAATCAGAAGAACTTACCTTCACCATAGTGAAAGTTGTGCAAACCAACAAGCCTATCTAAGAGATCCAGCAAAATAACGGCTCATAATCAAAGTATGAAATCGAGAGAAAAAGTGACAGTGTATCGGATGAATATTCGTTCGAATGAGAGAACAAATGATCGAATGGCTATTTATAGCTCATGAATCCATCCGGATGGCATGTTGTCCGGATGGCCATCCGCAGGGGCGGACCCAAGCCCAACCCAAGGTAGGCGGGCGCACCCCCGGAGAAAAAAAAATTTAGTGCTAAGTTCCGTCGAAAATCCCGTCTGCACCCCTTGGAATTTTTCGTCCGCACCCCTTAGGTAAAAAGTGTTATCAATTTATATTTTAATTTTGTTTTAGTAAACTCTTATTTAAAAAAAAAAAAACACTACATAAATTATATAACTTTTAAACCTAACTAACTAAACCCAAATGAAATACCCATACCTTTACCCACTTATAATTCCTAACTAGCTAGCCCACTAAGTCTTAGCCCATTAACCAAACCCAACAATATTTCAAACTATAATAAAATAATTAAAGCTCAAAACCTTAAGAAATTCTCTCTCGCTCTCTCGCTCTCTTGCGTCCCTGCACTGCCAACGAACAACATCACCTAGCTACAACAGTCTAGCAGCCGACGACCACAGTAATCAGTCTCAATACCACCGTCGTTTGACACCAAATCTAACCGGAATCCGAACATGGGTAAGTTTCTTTGTTATTTTGATAATTTTGGTTGATATTATAGGAGAAAAAAGGGTAATAAAGTTGTTAAATAGGTTTGAAATTTTGTGTGTTTTGACGTTATTTATGGTTGTTTAGATGATTTTTAGGGTGATTATGTTGTTTATATATTTTTAGGGTGATTATGTTGTTTACATATTTTTAGGGTGATTACAACTTACGTTATGATTTCTAGAGCTTGAATAGTTGAAAATTAAAATTAAAATTGAAACATTATGTTATGGAGCGATGAACTTATGTTATATAGAGAAATAATTGCTTAAGAAATTAGTTTTAGATGATGTTTTAGATAGATTTCAAAAATGAAAACTCATAGGGTGTCGATGTTTTAATTATGTTTGTAACAAGGTTTGACATGTTTTTGATGATTATATAAATTTAGTTTGTTGTTCATTTATTTTACATGACCCGACCCGACCCGATACGAACCGATTTTTTTACTTATATACCTAGGGGCCTAGAATTTTTAAAAATGTTCCGCACCCCCATGAAAAAATTCCCGGGTCCGCCACCGGCCATCCGACCGGATGGTCATCCGCTCGGATGGTTTTCAAAACCAACTTTTTCAAATTTTCAAACTTTTAGCCATTTTATCAGATTTTGATATCCACTCAAGTATCCAGGTCCAAGTTAATGACCCTGGTTACTTGATTTGTCGACCAAGTCCAAGTTAATGACCTTGGTTGACCCGATTTCGAACCAACTGACATTTTTGATCAAAATTTTCAATTTTTTCTAAAAATACAAGTTTCAATTTAATGAACTTGTTTGACTTTTAAGATTTCCAAACTTCAGATAAGCTCCCAACCCAGTCGTTCCGCAACCTTTCTCTGCATCGCATCTGAGATTCTGAAGGTCAGCTCTTCACAATGGTTTGTCGAAAAATAATGCAGAAACAAAATCTTTTTGTATTTTAAAAACTTTATGTCAAAACACACTGAGAATCTAATTGGGTTTAAGCTGAAATGAAATAACAGGAAACTATTTACAAACATATTTTTGTGAGCTGTGTTAGAGGATCATATCAGCTACCGACATGTCACTAACACCGTTGAGCTTACATTTTACAATAAGTTTTAAATGATTTACCTAGATTGTCGATATACAGGTCCACTTAAATTCTCACACAAAATTCAACTGATCCAGGATACAGATTTAGTGTTTTAAGCACTTAACTTATTCGAGTGTCCCACCTCAGAATATACTCTCGTATCCAGATTCCATATATTCAGTCTTACAGGTGAATATACTATAATGATATCTGTTTTCTTGGTAGTGCGAGACCATGAGAGCTCAGGTTAGAACTTCCGTTCAGACGGAGAGATGATGGCTCGACTTTAGGTGTGTCCCACTTAGGGATCTTCTTTACAACAACATTTGATTTGTATCTTTCGATATTTATCAATTTTTATGCTGAGGGAAAGCTTTATTGTAACACCCATAGAAATTTTTAACATTACTATAACATTAAAGTAAGCATTTTATATGAAAAATGCCACTTAACGAAAACTTTTACATCATAAGTATATAGACATGTTTTACAACATCCAATCAGATAATCCATAGTGTTTACATAATCCTCTTTTATTAAAAAAAAAACAAAATCAAAGGCGGAAGCTTCATTGAGAGGTGTGTTCGGTTCTTATTCGTCGCTTGATATTCGTCCAGAGGCATATAATAATCACCTAAAATCAAAACCAACATAAAAGTTAGTTTTGATAGTTTATTAACAAGTTACTACAAGTCCCATGGGTCAAACAAACAAAATAACACGGATTAGCAGGTTCTACACCCGTCGCGTGCCGCGACGGGTCTTGTGATTAACAAGTTACTACAAGTCCCATGGGTCAAATAAACAAAATAACACGGATTAGCAGGTTCTACACCCGTCGCGTGCCGCGACGGGTCTTGTGAGAACTCGTACTTCAGAACTTATATTTGTGTTAATGTAACGTATATGGATCCTATGTGATTACGTGAACTTTGTTGATTAATGAAATGTTATGTTTGATATGTGTTATGTGTAAAGTATGTATGTATATGAATGAACCGTTCGCACAATTCTAACTCGATCGCACAAGCCCACTCGGGCTACACTTATTGTACTTGAACCGAATGGGCAGCCCATTACGATGGATTCGGTCCACCTCTCACACGCATAACCTCATGAGGAGGTTACCACTTCTCATTGTTGCAAATCTCATAACACACACAAACCCTACTCTCTTTCTCTCTTCTCAAACTCGACGGCAGCCACATCCCATCTCTCAAAGCTTTTTAGTTCGGATTCCTCTTCATTCTACCTTCTAACCGGTTAGTGTTTTTATTGTTGATTGCATATTGAATGATGTTATGATTTATGTGATTCTCTACAATGATTTATGAATGATACATGTTTAGTTATGAATGATGAGGATTGGTGTTCATGTAATCGGTTCATATGTGTTGCATGACTTGATTAATTTAGGGTTGGTAACTATGTAATGTTGAGGTTGAGTTAGAACCGAGGAGATGAAATCGGTTGTGATGGGTTTAGATGTTCAATTGATTCATAGGTCTTGATATGGATTACGGATATTGATGTTAATCATACTAGTTGATTCGATGAGATGATGTTGAGTTGTTACATGATTGTTAGGGTTCATATAAGTTAATTGGTAAATCCTTTGGTTTGATCGATTGGCACAAGGTTTGGAAACTGTTGACCGATTTAATAATGATTTGATCGAATAATTGTAAAACAAGAAACTGTTCAAGTTGTTATAACTGATTGCATGATATTAGGAGAATCACTTAACTGATCGAACAAGACCAAATCACACAAGATCGGAACACACAAGTTCTGATCGCACAAGCCCTTGAATCGCACAAGGGCTAGTCGCACAAGACTTGGTACAACCACTTTAAGCACCATGTACAATCAATATTTGCATGAACGCACAAGACCTTGTGGATCGCACAAAAAGGTGCCGATCGCACAAGTCTTGGGCCTCACACAAACAACTTGAATTTCATTACTGTTGGGCCTCAAAGCCGAAGTCCAGTCGCACATGATGTCCCGAGTCGCACAAGATCAAACGGATCGCATAAGATATGTTATCTGTTTATTTAATTGGGCCGTGTATATGCTTGTAGGTTTGTTTGGGTTTCTAGTTATCGGGCCGGGTTCTATTGGGCTTATTCATAGACCGGGCCGGGTGAGTAATGGATCGCACAATATGATGTGGGTCGCACAAGGCTGTGCTGACCGCACAACATGTTGGGCCGGAGTGTTTAGTTGGGTTATGTTAGTAAACTGCACAAATGGTTCGGCCCAAACTATTGAATCGCACAAGCTTGAATAGGTTATGTACTTGACTGTTAATGTGTTGCCATGATCAGTATGTGTTCGTAACTTGCTATCTCTGTGTAAACATACGTGCACTATTTGAACCTAGACCTGACTTGTACGGTAACCATGTTAGGACGTGGTTGACCTCTATCAGCTCGATTGACCTTTCGTTTATCTGCCGAGCTAACCTAAGGTGAGTTCACACATTCTACAAAGCATGGGATTCCCAGGGGTTAGGAATGAGTTAAGGAATATGGATTCCTCGTCCTTCTTGGGTAGGACAGTATGGGTTAAGGAATGTAATTCCTCGTCCTCATGGACAGTTAAATTTCACTAGGCCAAAACTCTATCACGAAGTCCCTCCTTTTTATATCGACTTAATCGCCGGGCCAATGGCGAGCGGGTCATTAGTTAGATAGCGCTATAGGTCTGACAAGCCTCACACCATGCCGCAGAGGACGGGCGTGAACTAATGGATCTGGGCACGTCAATGATGATAGACATTGACGTTAAGGGCACATAAACATGACTAAAGTCAGTGGTCGATATGGTAACGAGTCTAATAGTATAAACATGGGGGGCTGGATTGCCAGAGTAAATGGGATAAACAAATCACGTTTTCAACTATGGGGTATCCCCCATGGCAGGGATGCCAGTTAAAGGAAACTGTTTTTGGAATAACTTAAACCAACACCCAACTGTGAACTCGCTCAACTTTGTTGTTGACTCGTTACTACATGCTTTGCAGGTCACTAGGTTTAGCAGGAGCTTGCATGGGGAAGAGTCGTTGTGGAGCATGAACATCGAGTGTTCTTGATGGACTTAAACATTATTAACTTATGCTTTGGTTTTTGACATTATGCTTCCGATTGCAACTTAAACTATGTTTTGTTTGGACACCAATTGTATTGTGTTGGACTTTATAACTACTTATATTCTTGTTCAATATGATTGGTGGCTTGATCCTGGTCACTCACACCTCCAAGCGGTGATACTCCGCAGGTGGATTTTGGGGGTGTGACAGGTATGGGGTTCCCTTGTCGCGCGCCGCGACAGGTGTCACGTGCCACGACGGTGAAACCCTCCCATCTGTCGCATGATGCTAGTACCTATTTTCGACAGAAGCTTGATTTCCTTGAGCTGCAAATGCCCCACTCAGTTTTTGACCAACTTTCAAACATAATTTTGCCATAACTTTGAATCTAGACATCTGTTTTATGTACTTCTTATTTCTATGCGTCCGTAATTTAATTACGGATCCGTTTATCATCTTACTTCGCATCAAAGGCTGAATTATAAGAAAAAGGCTTTTAAGTCCTTCATGTCTTTATTCGACCCGTTTCATTTGTCTACATATTATGTGTTTATCAACGATGATAGTTTCTAATCCCTTTTTACCCATCCCCGGGCTTATCAACATTAGTGTTTTCGCTACGTTTACATGATTTGCACGCGCATTTTCATTCGCCGGTTTATTTTGTAACTTTTTTACACTTGAACCAACATTTTACCACCTGATTTATTTTGACCCATTTAGAGGATTTAAACCTTTAAGTTTAAATCTTTCCTTTTCTATACATACATTCAACTATGTGTTAACACCGCAATTATCCGCCACCACAACTATAATTGTAGTGATTTAATAACATAGATTTCTTATCCCAATTTGTACCATTTCGGATTGTCAATTTACGAAGGAGACCATTTTGATACATCTAGCCCAAAAAGGATTATGCCTAAAACTTTGATGCTTATTTAACACTTACGTGATCATGTTACATATTCCTAAACAACCTCTAAGGGTCGTTTACCCGTTTTACCCATCAATGGCATTTTGGTCAACTTTAGCCCCTCATTTACGATGACGGGCTTCCACTAAATATTTGACCCAAAATCGCACATATAACTAATATCTTATTTATGCGTACCTGGCTCGGTCAATATATAGACCCGTTTCATTTTTATACCTTGCTTTTATTAGCCGCTACTCCAAAGCGACGCAGTTATTCAATTTCTGTTCAATCCTGTGAACATATAACTTGACAACCAAATGTTAGTCTATATTGCCAAATGGTGTTATCATCACCATTTGGCCCGTTTGGCCTATATGACCAAACATTTACATACATAACAAAACATGGTTTTTAACTACCAATTCGCCCATCCGACCCATTTCGGATTTTACCATTAGATCCCTTTTTCCATTAACCAAGGATTTTCATCATTTTATATGTTCCGATCCGTATTATTTCATGTCGGAAACATATTTCGGATATAGCTTTTGTTATATTTACAATCTATGAATAAATATATGTCTTATAAAAGGGTGTAAGCTTTTACTTACCTTGAATTCCGATTATGCTTTTCCACGCGTATTAGTTCCGTTTGACCCGCTTCTACCCAAGCTTCCACCTAGCTTTTCGAGCGTCAATCTACCTTCTATCATTCACAAGGTGATTAGATTAGTCATTATTATCAAGATTATCTCAACTTACAAACTTTATATCAAAATCACCAATTGATTTCATTATTGGTCAGTTTGACTTTTAAAAGTCAAACGACCTATAACACGAGCAATTACACAATTAAGTTCAACAATTCATTTAAGCAATATGTCAAATATCCGATAGGCATTATTCTTACACTACCGTTTTAACTAGTTTTCTCATCAAATTCATTATACTTCTAATTTCTTTAACTAGTTCAAACGATTATCATGACTAGTTTCTTTATTCATTTTCGCAAGAGCCAAGGGTTCCCTTTTATAAGCGAGACCCGTTTCATCATACTATTTAGCATTCATCTGAATACCTATTATAATCAAGTTTTATACACAACCGAGTAGACCGTGATTTTATTCAGGCATTTTAACAAACACCTAGTGGGCATAATTTTTACATATTTACAATCAAGTTCATAACTTGTCATTTAGATAAGATTAACATCATTTTGGCAAATTCACATCAATTTTAACATCAACAAACCTGAAATTGCTTTATAGAATTCAAATTACACTAGAACAACAATCATAATCCTAGTGTTTTCATACTTCTACATAACCCACTTAACACCTTCATTGGTGCTTATGAGTTTCACAAGAATTAAGCAATATTTCAACAATCTAATGACTAGGGTTTATTCCTAGACACTATTTCACTTCAATTTCATCCATACCACAATCATGCAACATCAATTTCGAATTTCTTATGTTCATCCAGAAATTTTAGGTGGAAATTTTTTAATGAAATTTACATACCTTATAATCCCTTCACTGAGGAGATCACTATTCCATGATTGGATTTCGATTTGGAACAGATTTGATCCTTCAATTTGGCAGATTTTGCAAGAGTTAGGGTTTGTTGAGGAGCTCCTGGATCGCCCCCTATGTTTAATCGACCAGACACACACCTAAGTGTGTGTTTGGTGTAATTATTTTGTTTTAATATTACATGTTTCAATTTTAACAACTTTGGTCCCTCAACTATCGTTCGGTTTATAAAAGGCTTACTAGTCCATGCTTCTTTATTGTTTTTAAACAAATAATTAACTAGGTTAATTACCCCTAGTTAACTTAGTGAGTCCCGTGAGTTCTAACCCGTTTATTTTAAGTTCCGTTAACTCGGGCCTTTTATCCATTTTACTTCTTGAAAATTCTTATCCGCTTTTTAATTAATATTAGTATTATTTATTTAAATCCTAATATTTATCGGGTTACTTTTACCACTAACGGTAGTTTACCCGTCTTTTAGTATTAACGGGGTTTGATTTCCAAACCCGTTTTCGTGGTGATACAAGTCTACCCCCCTTAAAGAGGTTTCGTCCCCGAAACTTTTCTCAGGTACTTTATTAGATTAGATCATCTGAACCTTAGTTTTCGGTGATCACTTGAGCATTACTCGCATATAATAATCTTACCGAAAAGTATGGTAATGTGTTTTTAGTTTTAAGGCATATGCGCCTTTCACGTGTAAGGCCTCGTAGGCCATTACCTTCAGCTTGTATTTCTTATTCTGGTCACTTATTTGACCGAGTTATCATCTGATTACTCGGTCGTATTTATTATTCAACATTTTTACTTCTAGCTAATTTTATATTGACAAGTGCTTTGCGTAAGTCGTAACACTATTTTAACTTTGAATGGTTTTTATTTTTTTTACCGGCTAGACTGATTTGTTGCCATCATTTTATACTCCATCACTCGGGTATATCATATTGCCATCCCGGCCTTTTGCGTGTTTCTGATTTCATATCTCGTAACTCACGTTACAACGTGGTTACATTCTTTGTCACTTTTAGTGACCGTAATCACATCATAATATTCATATTTGATAAAACGTTGTTTCTTACTAAAACTGAATTTTAGTTTAACATTTTTCCCTTTAGCTTATGTTAATTTACTCACATCAAGGAAATTGGCAACCAATAATTTATTCCTTTCCATTCTTGTTTTACACGGGGAATGGTAACAAGTTCCCTCGCTTTACGCTATTGACCCGTAGGTTCTTTCACATAGCGTCACAGGCTTTTTCCATAGATTTCCACCTTCTAAGGTAAAACCCCTTCAGTTCCTTTCTTTCTATTCGTGACCCGAGGGTCTTTTGGTCCCATAGACTTAATCCTTAATTATAATCCCATAGGTTATGATGATCCCGTAGATCATCTTCTATTCAAGTCTTTATTCAACTGTATATATGTATATATATATATATATATATATATATATATATATATATATATATATATATATATAAATATATATAAATATATATGGCGTCAAGGCACCCCTTTTTATGTTTAGAATTATTTACCTTTGGTTTTTTTGGAATTCCATTCGACATTGACCGTAGTCTAAGGCTACATTTGTTTTCTTTCGAATTATCTTTCTGACTTTATGAAGTCTAACATCATTTACACGTCGGTTTGTCCTACACTTACCGTTATCCGGTCTTTACCTGTACTTCTTTACGACCCGTTACCCGGGTTCTTTATCTTAATGTTTTTAACATTCTTGTTTCGTTAGTTTGCGTTTTTCCTATCTACATTCCTTTACGACCCATCACATAGGTTCATTAATATTTCGCGCCTCCATTATTCGGTTTGCGCCTATTTGTACTACCAATTTCTTAAACTTTATTTATCTCGTTTGACTTATTCGTGTGAGGTTTCATCACTTATGAACGTCAAACTTCGTTCTTTATTCGACCCGTTCAACTCTAAAATAGTTGAACATAGTTATCAAAATTTTTGTTTGCAAGTTCTCATCGTCTTTTAGTCATGACTCATAATCCGAGTCTTTTGACTTTCCATTTCGCGTTTCCGTCTCTTGGTTTACGCATACTTTAAAAATCCTACTCATCTATCTGGTATTTTACCCAAATCTATCAAAGCAACCATCCCGGTATGTATTAAGACTTCGTTTTAACTTATTTGCTCGTCTTAGCGAAATCCATCGCTTTTATTCAATCAAGTTCTTTATTTAATTCGTTTGACTTGTCCGTGTGAGTTTCATCAGTTGCGACAGTCAAACTTTTATCTCTATGCCTTAGCATTCTCACTAGATGGTTTGTATTTTAATTTACTTTAATCTTTGTCCCTTCTCTCGGGCTCGTTATTCTTACGTAATACACTTCCGTCATCCGACTTGCGTTTACGTTTACTATCAAACATCTTACTTATTTGATTCATTTGGGTATCTTTTTTATTCGTCCCATTCACCTCGTCCTTACTACATCGGACGTAAATGTGTCCACTACAAGAAGTTCATGATATCATAGGCCACTACTTACTTGTCCAGAGTAAGCAATTAACACATGACACACATGACCTTTTTATAGTTTTTACATCACGCTCTATGTAAGTAACGCCTCTATTTATTTCATATCCATGATTTCATTTGGTAAAACTTCATTTATTTGCTAAACAACAATCATTAGTTTTACTAGTTTTACATTCAAACATATAAAGTGTTTTTCCTTTCTATCAAACTATTATATAATCACATTCGTTAATATGATCGCTACTTTTCTCAATAGCATTATATTGAGAGTTTTCCACTTGGATACTTACCCCCGTCCAAGTTTCCATATGAACTAATCCTGTTATTTCTTTGTTATTCATCATCGTGAATAACACATGTCTCTATTAAATTTCCTTTGGGAACGTCATCCTGAATAGATATCCTATTCTGGTTTTTTTCCAAGTTTTGCATATTACTATTTGTGCGATTAAATTTAAAATGTGCACCTGGTAATGCTTGCCCTAACGGGCTTCTCTTGCCGTTTGCCTTGTTCATGATCGCTACGCGATTTAGGTCCTTGGTGAGCATGTTCTACTTGTCGTACTTTGGACCGTTCCTCCGTCAAATCCGCAATTTGTTAGACTCCCGCTATCTTTAGATGCAAGTGTCCTTCAACGAAAACATTTACAAGAGTTAGTAATATCAACTTCAATAATCGCCCATATTATAATACAAGGCCTTTTTACTATACGCGTCAACGCGCGTAATTTCGTTAACTATATTTTTCATTTAATTGAGGTAACGCGTATTACACGATAACCCTATATGTTGTTCACAACACTTTAATTATGTTAACCGTTAATATACATGTACTAGGATTTGCGATCAAGCCTCGAACCGAACACACTTAACTCTTTAACCATGAGCTCTGATTACCAACTTGTAACACCCATAGTAATTTTTATAATTACTATAACATTAAAGTAAGCATTTTATATGAAAAATGCCACTTAACGAAAACTTTTACATCATAAGTATATAGACATGTTTTACAACATCCAATCACATAATCAAAAGTGTTTACATAATCCACTTTTATTAAACAAAACAAAATCAAATGCGGAAGCTTCATTGAGAGGTGTGTTCGGTTCTTATTCGTCGCTTGATCTTCGTCCGGAGGCATATAATAATCACCTAAAATCAAAACCAACATAAAAGTTAGTTTTGATAGTTTATTAACAAGTTACTACAAGTCCCATGGGTCAAACAAACAAAATAACAAGGATTAGCAGGTTCTACACCCGTCGCGTGCCGCGATGGGTCTGGCGTTCCCTTGTCGCGCGCCGTGACAGGTGTCGCGTGCCGTGACGGTGAAACCCTCCCACCTGTCGCGAGACGCTAGCACCTATTTTTGACAAAAGCTTGATTTCCTTGAGCTGCAAATGCCCAGCTCAGTTTTAGACCAACTTTCAAACATAATTTTGCCATAACTTTGGATCTAGACATCCGTTTTGTGTATTTCTTGTTTCTATGCGTCCGTAATTTAATTACGGATCCGTTTATCATCATACTTCGCATCAAAGGCTGAATTATAAGAAAAAGGCTTTTAATTCCTTCATGTCATTTTCGACACGTTTCATTTGTCTACATATTTTGTGTTTATCAATGATGATAGTTTCTAATCCCGTTTTACCCATCCCCGGACTTATCAACATTAGTGTTTTCGCTACGTTTACATGATTTGCACGTGCATTTTCATTCGCCGGTTTATTTTGTAACTTTCTTACACTTGAACCAACATTTTACCACCTGATTTATTTTGACCCATTTAGAGGATTTAAACCTTTAAGTTTAAATCTTTCCTTTTCTATACATACATTCAACTATGTGTTAACACCGCAATTATCCGCCACCACAACTATAATTGTAGTGATTTAATAAAATAGATTTCTTATCCCAATTTGTACCATTTCGGATTGTCAATTTACGATGGAGACCATTTCGATACATCTAGCCCAAAAAGGATTATGCCTAAAACTTTGATGCTTATTTAACACTTACGTGATCATGTTACATATTCCTAAACAACCTCTAAGGGTCGTTTACCCGTTTTACCCATCAATGGCATTTTGGTCAACTTTAGCCCCTCATTTACGATGACGGGCTTCCACTAAATATTTGACCCAAAATCGCACATATAACTAATATCTTATTTATGCGTACCTGGCTCGGTCAACATATAGACCCGTTTCATTTTTATACCTTGCTTTTATTAGCCGCTACTCCAAAGCGACGCAGTTATTCAATTTCTGTTCAATCCTGTGAACATATAACTTGACAACCAAATGTTAGTCGATATTGCCAAATGGTGTTATTATCACCATTTGGCCCGTTTGGCCTATATGACTAAACATTTACATACATAACAAAACATGGCTTTTAACTACCAATTCGCCCATCCGACCCATTTCGGATTTTACCATTAGATCCCTTTTTCCATTAACCAAGGATTTTCATCATTTTATATGTTCCGATCCGTATTATTTCGTGTCGGAAACATATTTCGGATATAGCTTTTGTCATATTTACGATCTATGAATAAATACATGTCTTATAAGAAGGGTGTAAGCTTTTACTTACCTTAAATTCCGATTATGCTTTTCCACGCGTATTAGTTCCGTTTGACCCGCTTCTACCCAAGCTTCCACCTAGCTTTTCCAGTGTCAATCTACCTTCTATCATTCGCAAGGTGATTAGATTAGTCATTATTATCAAGACTATCTCACCTTACGGACTTTATATCAAAATCACCAATTGATTTCATTATTGGTCAGTTTGACTTTTAAAAGTCAAACGGCCTATAACACGAGCAATTACACAATTAAGTTCAACAATTTATTTAAGCAATTTGTCAAATATCCAATAGGCATTATTCTTACACTACCGTTTTAACTAGTTTTTTCATCAAATTCATTATACTTTTAATTTCTTTAACTAGTTCAAACGATTATCATGACTAGTTTCTTTATTCATTTTCGCAAGAGCCAAGGGTTCCCTTTTATAAGCGAGACCCGTTTCATCATACTATTTAGCATTCATCCAAACGCCTATTGTAATCAAGTTTTATACACAACCGAGTAGACCGCGATTTTATTCAGCCATTTTTGTAGGATCGTGTACGAACCCGAATGAGTCTATCAGAGGAGTTTTACTTCGTTTTAGAGGCGGAAACTAAGAAACAAAGGTAGAAATAGCTAGTTCTTCACTTTAAACACTGATTGTATTGATCTAACGTTGTTTACAATCAAATCTTCACACCGGCAGCACTTCGGTATGGAATACAAGGATTGGATACCTGATTTCGCTCATAGAGACCTATATATAGGGTCTTGATTCCACTCGTAATGACATACTGATGGTTGGAGCGGAATTAGCAACTTGTGATTTCGCTCGAAAATGTCCTCATGACATTTCGGGCGGAATTAACCTCTAGGAGCGAAATCAGCTTCTAAACAACATAAACTATCCTATTTTCTCGATCTACAAGCCCTGATCTATCTAATCTAATCTAAGACACGATACAAGACTAAGTCGACAGATGCATGCACTAACAGACTCCCCCTCGGATGTTGACGAGTCTTACGTATCGAGTCTGACTATGTCTAGTCTTCGCATCTTCAGTCTTGATCAGTCTCTGGGCTTCATTCTTTCACTCAGCATTAGCAGACTCCCCCTAACAATGTGCTGGCATTCCTTCAGTTCATCAGCAACATCTGCTTCAGGATCGTAGACTGGCTTACACTCTCTTCTCTTAGTCTTCAGGTATAGAAAACCTGGCTCTTTAAAACACAAGCTTGTCAGGATCAAATGGCCTGGCTCTTCTGGAGGTTGTTCCAAGATCGTAACCTGGCTTTTATCCAACTCAGGTATTCTCAGAATTGATAAATCCAGCTCTTTCATAATCCTGCACAATCTCTACCTCAAAGTAAATTTTCTAAATTTAAAAATTCAATGTATGCACTAACACTGACTCTCCCTAAAAAATAACTCAATAATCTTGATGAACCGCTTTAAAATTTGATCAAAACACATTTGATTTTCAAACACATACTTCTTTTCACAAAAATGTCTTCATGTTTAGCACCTGGAATTTTGAAAATCAGCTCTCCAACACCAGTTGTCGAAAATCTTTTTGAATTTTTCAAAAATTTATGCTAAAACACACTGAAAATCTTTTTGGATAAAGAAATGCAGTAAAGAAATATTTACAGACAATATTTTTTGTGAGTTTTGTGTAAGAGGATCATATCAGTTCTTGACAAGTCACAAGTACCGTTGAGCTTAGTTACACATTAAGAATTAAACAATTCACTTAGATTGTCGATATACTGATCCACTTAAATTCTCACACAAATTTCAACTGATTCAGGATATGAGTTAGATGTTTTAAGGACTTAAACTCATTCATGTGTCCCACCTCTTGAATATACTCCCGTATCCAGATTCCAATATTCAGTCTTACAGGTGATTATACCACAGATGATATCTGTAAGGGGAATAAATTATAGTACGAAACCGTGAGAGCTCAGGTCAGAACTTCCGTTCAGCAGAGAGATGACGGCTCGACTTTTGGTGTGTCCCCTTTAGAGGATCTTTTGTTTACAACAACAATGACTATCAATTTTATTGTTTCATCAATTTGCTGAGGGCGGCGCTATGTTTCAAGCAAGCAGAAAGTATTCTCCGGGAACTAGGCCATTGCTTCCGCAAAATCAGAACTCCCGGGATAATACCCCAGATATCACTGAGCATAAAGACCTAGTATCTCAGAAAGAGGGACCTTTCAAACGAGATTTCAGGGGTTACCTATATATCCAAGTAGTGTTCCTCACAAAATAAGCAAGTTTGAATTTAAGTTTATATCCCGAAAAAGCTTACTAAATGTGTAAAAACCTATCGGCATATCATCAGTGAGACCGTTTAACGCTATTTAAACAATACATTTCTTTAGCATACTGTGACTGTCTACTAATGTACTATCATTTACTCTTCTTTGACACTAAAACTCATTTTTGATTTTATCATGTTTTTGCATTTTTCAAATTTTCTAATGTTTTTGGATTTTGAGAAATTTCTACTCCCCCTAAAATGCAAACACATTAAAAGAAATTTGAAAATAAACTGTACACAACTTGACAACCGATATCAAATTGCATCAATTCGCCATCCACTTGGCATAAACAATCAGAACTCCCCCTTTCACAAAACTATTTTCTCATAATGATTTCAAAACACTTAAGTTTGTTTTAACCATAATGATTTTTCCAGAAAATAAGTTTTGTTGATTTTATCACTTGTAAAGTTCGGGTTTGGTTCATCACATTGTCCTTCAAATACCACTTGTAAGTATGGTCCAATCAAGTTCAACCTAATGACCTTGATTAACCATTTATAGGAAAAACAAGTACAACTTAATGTCCTTGATTTACCACTTGTAGTTTTAAACCTTCATCAATCAACTTGTAGGAATATCACATCTACACAAAATCATTTTACCAATAAAGATGCCGATTCCTGCTTCACACTTACCAACCTGGAAGCTCGGGCAAGTCACACTTATCCTGTAAAAATTCAACTATTTTTAAGATTCAATCACACAATCAATTACTAAGAAAGATGCCGATTCCTGATCCACGATTACAAACTTGGGATCTCCGGCATAGTCAGACGTTCAAGGGAAAAGAATTTCCACCTAAGTCTGACCAACCTTGGGTGTTTTTAGCTCCTTTAGCTCTTGTTCAGTTGGGTTAAAAGTTGCTTTCTTTGTTGCGTAAAAATCTTATTCGTGATCCACGATTACTAACTTGGGATCTCCGGCATAGTCAGGCGTTCAAGGGAAAAGAATTTCCACCCAAGTCTGACCAACCTTGGGTGTTTTTAGCTCCTTTAGCTCTTGTTCAGTTGGGTTAAGACTTGCTTTCTTTGTTGCGTAAAAATCTTTAACCCCTTTTACTTTCCCATCAAGCATTTTCCCATAAATTTTCTTTACATTTCCATTAAAAACTTTCTCGACATCAAATTCATTCTTCTCGTAGTAAAATTGATCCGAGATCTCAATCTTACCAACTTTCTGCTTAATCTTCTCAAACTTCAGTGATGGAAATTCATCATCATTCACTAAAGATACAGAATTTACCTCTTTTACCACACCTTGTGACTCTTCTGGCTTTGTGGAACCAGAATCATTCCCGACTTTCTCTTCAGACTTCTTAACAACCCACATTTGGTTATCTTTTGCTTTCTTTTTGTAAAAATTCTTTTTAGAACATTCACCAACCTCATAAGTTGAATTTTCAAACATTTTGAATTTTTCGGTTGGTGGTTCAACATCGACAACCTTCTCTTTGAGTTTTTCAGAAACTCCCTGTTTTGTCTTGATATTCTTCGGACAATTCCATGCAATGTGACCAGCTTTATTGCATTTGAAACAGGTTCGAGTCTCTTTTGGATGAAACACTCCAGTTCCATTCCTTTTCTTCTCAGCAAGAAACTCCAGGTTTGATTGTTTCCAGAAAGGTTTCTTCTGTTCCTCCTCAGCACTTCCACCTGAAACAAATTCTGTTTTTGTTTTAGAATTTTTCTTATTTTTATAAATTTTAGGTGGAATAAAACCTAATCCTTTCTTTTTGTAGCTACCATTATGGTTTGGTTTCTTTTGAAAACCAGAACCAGAATTGTAACCCTTTTTCTTGTTTAATCGTTGTTGTACTCTTGAAGTGTATTTTTTAGGTTTTCTAGTAAGATTTAAATATTTTATTTTAGAAAAATTAATTTCTGTCATTTTGAAAACCTTTTTAATCATTTCAAATCTAACACTTCTTATTGGAAACTCTTTATCAGAGTATAATTTGTCAGAATCATTTAAAGTATATGCTACTTCAAATGTTTCATCATCCAAATTCGATTTTGATAACAAAAACTCTTTACTGTAAGCCATTTTAACCTATGATTTTGGACTGTTGACTGACGAACTTGAATCTCCAAACTCAGACATTGACTCAGACTCCTCATCAGTATCCAACACCTGATCGACCACCTTTTTAATTAACTCAGACTCATGATCAGTGTCAGACGATGTGAAAGTAACGTCAATGTTTTCTGGTAAATCATCAGTTGTATCGGTTTTTAACTTTATATGGACTGCTTTTTCGACTTGCTCCTCATTTGGTTTTCTGGGAGAATAACCTTCCCAGATCGGAGGCGAACACTTGTTATAGCTAGCAGTTGGTTTCTTACCAGTATCCTTCTTCTTTGACTTCTCATCTTGAAAAGCTTCCATGCCTGCAACAGTCGGATAAATTCTATCAATAAGATAATCAGAACTAGAATAACTCTGCAATAATCGTCTGATTCTCTCATTTTCAATCTTTTCAGTTTCCAACTCTTGCTTCCACTTTGCACTTTCTTCGATGTAAAAGTTGATAGCTTTCTGCTTCGACATCATCACAGCATTCATCAATGTCAAAGCATCCTCTCTCTCAGAGTTTGTCTTTTGAAGACCAGTTACCGTTCTGTTCAAGACATCATAAGATTCTTTTACATAATTAAGATTGAACAATAACTGCTCCTTCATCTTTTCATACTCTGCCAGCTTCTCATCTTTGAATGCACATTCTTTGCAAGGTTCAAGACACTTTGAACATTGCTTTATAACCTCTACAATCTTTTCAATTTCGATTGTTTTCACCACTTCAACCACTTTCTCTGTTTCAGTCACCTTCTCAAGCTCAACAGTCTTCTCAGCAACACTTTTTACTTCTTCATTTAGAACAACTTCCTTTGTTTGATCACCACTTTCAGACTTTTGTTTCATTTGTTCTTTTGCAGCTTGTTTCTCTTTCAGCTTCTCCAAGCGATCTGCAAAATAGAAATGAAAACTTTCAGGAGATAGATGAGTTTTAGCAACATTAATATGTCGTTCTTCATCATCACTACTATCATCAGTTGGTGACTGATCAAACTCAATTGAATTTTCAGCATTATCATCTGAAGAACCAGAAACAGCTGGTGTTTGATCAAAAACAACTTCCTTTTCTGAACTTTCATCACTTTGTGATCCTTCTTCTGATGAAACAGATGTTTCAACTTCATTCTTTACAGTTTCACCAATAGACTTCATCCATGTAGTAAACATATCTGGTTCTTTCAAAATTTTAGCAATGAATGCTTTGAAATCTCATTTATCATTTACAAACATATCCCAACTAAAACCTTCAGGCACTATTTCATCATCTTGAAAATTCCAGTTAAAGTTCTCTTGATTCCCCAGACATGCTCTTTTTGAATCCTCGATCACTTTTCTACCATGAGCCACCTGTGGTTCTTGTAGTTGTTGTTGACCGACTTGTTGATAAATGGCTTTCTGATAGTAGTCATCTTTTCCGAACAGATTCTTTACATCACTAGCTTCTCTGTTCTTGCATTCCCTCTTGAAATGACCTTTCTCCCTGCATCGAAAACAAGTAACTTTAGATTTATCAAAACCTAAAGTAGACACATGTGCATCAAGAAAATCATTTCTTCCAGTGATCAGCTTGAACTTTTTAGCTCTTCTAAGAACACTAGCTAGACACCATTTGATGTCCATTAGCTCCATCTCTTCAGCGTCTATCTGATCGTAATCCTCCTTTGTGAGCATAGGATTCCCGATCCTCCCAGCCACTAAACCTTCATAAGATAGCAACATAGAACCAAGTAGTGCCATGTGATCTTTCGCAACCTCTTCAGAAAAACTTTGTCCGTCTGGAAGATTCAAAGCAATATTGCATTGTATCACATAACCACTTCCACTTTTTGTACTTTGAGAATTGAAACTTGAAGTTGTGCTCTTTGGATTAACACTCGGGTATGAAGAGAAACCACTACTGCTTTTAGGACTTTGATCAACATTTTCAGTAGAATCTCCCGCACTAAATGCAGTTTGTATCTTTGGGCTTCTTTCAATTTCTGGAACACTGCCTTTGTAGTACATTTTTACATCCTGTTGACCACTCGAACTGTTCATCCTTGCGATCTTTTGCTGTTCCAAATCATGACTTTCAATCTTCTCAATGAACTGAGAAATAGTCAATCCATCATAAACACCCGTATTCTTTAGAATCATCAAATATGTACCCCACTCCTTTTGCGGTAAAGCGTCCGCTAACTTGTCTACCCACTCATCAGGATCTTTGGTTATACCAATCATCGACGTAGATCGCACCAAGTGGCAGTAACGTTCAATAAGCTTCTTCGTGTCTTCTCCCGGTAAACTACTGAACAGATCAAACTCTTTCTTGAGCAACGCCTTCTTGCTCTTAATCATGTTCTCACTCCCCTCAAATTTAACACGTAGAGCATCCCAGATTGACTTTGAAGTTTTATCATGCTGAAGCAGAATGAAAATGTCTTCTTTGATTGCCTGCTGTAATAAACTAATCATCATCTTTTCAGCACGATACATATCTCGTTATTGATCACTAAACTCATAAATTGTTTTCAGAACTTGCAAATCAGTACGAGGTAAAACATATTTCTTCAGAATACACTCCCATGACCTAAGATGATTTGCTTGGACCCAGTTTTCGAATCTATCTTTCCACCCGTAATATTCTTCAATACTCATTAGTTTCGGGGGCTTTTGTAACGTTCCAGTCTCGTTTTCCAAATTCATATTATGAGCAATAGAAGCAGGAGTAGTCGGAGATGAAGCGAACGCGTTGTAGAACTGTTCACTCATGATTACATATCACGTTTTACAAAAACACTCACTTTAGAGCGGAATTAACCCAAATATACCTTTGGAGCGAAATAGCAAACAACCCTTAGGAGCGAAATCACTAATTTGTACACTTGGAGCGAAATCACAATGTATACTGGAGCGAAATCAGAACTTTTGGTTGTCTGGAGCGGAATCAGCAATCAATTTGGAGCGAAATATCAAGTTTGTTAATCTAGAGCGAAATCACTAGGAATTCTAGAGCGAAATCCCAACAAATTTTCTGGAGCGGAATCATCAGAAAACAATTGGAGCGGAATCTGAGATTAGAGGTATCCCTGGAGCGAAATCAGACTTTTGAAGCTGAATCAGACAATTTGGAGCGAAATCAGAAACTATCTAGTTCGAGCGGAATCAGTTCGGAGGTCCATTTTGTCAATTTTTACTGTGAATTTTAGTCTCAAACTTTCAAGGATTTGTTAATAATCAATTATACACAGTCTGTGAAAATTTGAACCAGTTTTGACCGGTAAATCTCGTTCTGATGAAGAAAGAAAGTGTAGAAGTAAGAAAACTTGATGAAATTCAGCTAATCTCTGCAGAACTCCTCCTCCTGAGCTCTGATACCACTTGTAGGATCGTGTACGAACCCGAATGAGTCTATCAGAGGAGTTTTACTTCGTTTCAGAGGCGGAAACTAAGAAACAAAGGTAGAAACAGCTAGTTCTTCACTTTAAACACTGATTGTATTGATCTAACGTTGTTTACAATCAAATCTTCACACCGGCAACACTTCGGTATGGAATACAAGGATTGGATACCTGATTTCGCTCATAGAGACCTATATATAGGGTCTTGATTCCGCTCGTAATGACATACTGACGGTTGGAGCGGAATTAGCAACTTGTGATTTCGCTCGAAAATGTCCTCATGACATTTCGGGTGGAATTAACCTCTAGGAGCGAAATCAGCTTCTAAACAACATAAACTATCCTATTTTCTCGATCTACAAGCCCTGATCTATCTAATCTAATCTAAGACACGATACAAGACTAAGTCGACAGATGCATGCACTAACAATTTTAACAAACACCTAGTGGGCATAATTTTTACATATTTACAATCAAGTTCATAACTTGTCATTTAGCTAAGATTAACATCAATTTGGCAAATTCACATCAATTTTAACATCAACAAACCTGAAATTGCTTTATAGAATTCAAATTACACTAGAACAACAATCATAATCCTAGTGTTTTCATACTTCTACATTACCCACTTAACACTTTCATTGGTGCTTACGAGTTTCACAAGAATTAAGAAATATTTCAATAATCTAATGACTTCGGTTTATTCCTAGACACTATTTCACTTCAATTTCATCCATACCACAATCATGCAACATCAATTTCGAATTTCTTATGTTCATCCAGAAATTTTAGGTGGAAATTTTCTATGAAATTTACATACCTTATGATCCCTTCACTGAGGAGATCACTATTCCATGATTGGATTTCGATTTGGAACAGATTTGATCCTTCAATTTGGCAGATTTTGCAAGAGTTAGGGTTTGTTGAGGAGCTCCTGGATCGCCCCATATGTTTAATCGACCAGACACACACCTAAGTGTGTGTTTGGTGTAATTATTTTATTTTAATATTACATGTTTAAATTTTAACAACTTTGGTCCCTCAACTATCCTTCGGTTTATAAAAGGCTTACTAGTCCATGCTTCTTTATTGTTTTTAAACTAATACTTAACTAGGTTAATTACCCCTAGTTAACTTAGTGAGTCCCGGGAGTTCTAACCCATTTATTTTTTGTGCCGTTAACTCGGGCCTTTTGTCCATTTTATTTCTTGAAAGTTCTTATCCGCTTTTTAATTAATATTAGGATTATTTATTTAAATCCTAATATTTACCGGGTTACTTTTACCACTAACGGTACTTTACCCGTCTTTTAGTATTAACAGGGTTTGATTTCCAAACCCGTTTTCGGGGTGTTACATTTATATTTAAAGTGCATAAAGTATTATATAAGGACTAGGCCATTGCTTCCGTAATATCAGAACTCCTGGTATAATACCCCAGATATCACTAAGTATATATACCTCGTATCTCAGAAATAGGCAATCTTTCAAACAAGATTTCAGGGGTTACCTATATACCCGAGAGATGTTCCCCATGAAATAAGCAAGATATGATTTAGGTTTACATCCCGAAAACAACATACTAAATGTGTAAAAACCTATTGATACATCATTAGTGAGACTGTTTAACGCTTTTAATCTTTACAAATCTTTAGCTTACTGAAATAGTCTAGCTGATATACTATCATTTCCTCTTTTTACACAAACTCTTTTTGGGTTTTCTATTGTTTTTTACATTTTGAAATTTCTATTGTTTTTGTATTTTTACATTTTTAATGTTTTTGAATTTTCTATAAAACTATCTCCCCCTAAAGACCAAAATATCTAAAAATGTGACAAACCAGAACAGATTGCTTCCCAACATCCTCTGCTTTGGATTGTTTATCAACGCCAACAATATCTCCCCCTGACGACAAAAGCTTCATACCGTTTAGTTTTAACAAATATTAAAAATGATTTTTATCAAACAATTTTGTGTGAAGGTCAGCTTTTTGTTCGTCGGTGTGGATTTTTTCAATTCGAATCAACTTCTTCTCGAAACAATCTCGGATTAAGTGATGTCGAATTTCTATATGTTTCGTTTTAGCGTGATGTACTGGGTTTTTAGTTATGTTGATCGCTTCCTCATTATCTACAAAGATAGGAGTAGATAGAAATTGCAAACCGTAATCCCTCATTTGCTGTTGGATCCACAGAATTTGAGAACAACAACTGCTTGCTGAAACATACTATGCTTCACACGTTGAAAGTGCAATGGTTGTTTGCTTATTACATTGCCAAGTCACCAAGCGTGGTCCGAAAAACTGGCATCCTGCTGTTGTAGACTTGGAATTTAATTTGCAGCATCCGAAATCAGAGTCAGAGTAGCCTTCCAGTTTGAAATCACCATCTTTTGTATACCACAACCCCAAGCTCGGAGTTCCTTTCAGGTAGCGTAGAATCCGCTTAACGATGACCATATGTGATGCTCTAGGACTCGACTGATAACGGGCCGCGAGGCAGGTTGGATACATTATGTCAGGACGAGATGTAGTGAGATACATCAGTGAACCAATCATCGAACGGTATAATGTTTCGTCGACCTTCTCTCCAGTGAGATCAGGATTGATACCGTGAGTTGCTAATGGGGTGGACAATGGTGCAGTGTCTGGCATACTGAATTTCTCCAGAACATCGTGGACGTACTTTGTTTGATGTATGAAGATCCCCTCCGGCATTTGATCAAATTGTAGCCCAAGGAAAAACTTCATCTCACCCATTGAAGACATCTCGAACTTCTGATTCATCACGTTCTCGAATTCTTTGTAGAGTTCCTCGTTTATGGACCCGAAAATAATGTCATCGACGTAGATTTGTACTATCAGCAGATGACCTGCAACTTCTTTTGTGAATAGATTGGCATCTACCTTTCCTCGAATAAAGCCTTGGATAGCAGGTGTTGAGACAGTGTCTCATACCAGGCTCTCGGGCCCGATGCAATCCGTACAACGCTTTGTCCAAGAGGTAGACTTTATCTTTGTGAATCGGATCAGTAAAGCCCGGTGGCTGACCGACGTAGACCTTCTCTTTCACTTTTCCATATAGGAACGCCGACTTTACATCCAACTGATATACTTTAAACCCTTTCCACGAAGCGAAGGCAAGAAAGATGCGAATGGCTTCGAGTCTAGCAACTGGGGCGTACACTTCTGTGAAATCTTTCCCCTCCTGTGGACTGAAACCCTGAACGACCAAGCGAGATTTATTGCGCACGATCACTCCTCTATCATCCCTCTTGCATTTAAACACCCATTTTGTGTTGATATTTCTGTGACATATCTGGAAGATCGACTAACTTCACACACCAAGCTTCTCGAACTAACCTAGCTCTTCTTGCATGACTCTTCCGTCATTGCTTCTTTTGGACATTCTCGGTTCAACCTGTGAAATAAAGCAACCGAGTGAAAAATCATTTTGTAACGGTGTAATTTTTGTATAAAAACAAGCAAAGCCTTGGTCGATTTGGTGTCTCGTTCAAACTCCAGACTGCAACTCTCCCATAATAAGCTCTTCAGGATGGTATGATAGCGTCCTCGGCATAACTTCACTAGGAACATTCACTTCGCTTTCCAGATTAGTAACATTTTGATCTGCAACTTGCTCATCAACTTGAGTTGTCTGATCTAACGACTGGATCTGCTCCCCTCAGATTCTGAATCACCTCGATCAAAGTTTTGGGCTATCCGAGCCAGACTCTGATTCACCAAATACTACTGTCTGATTTTCTTGAGCAGGTTCTTGTTCTTGAGTCGTCTGAGTTTGCTGCAAATCTGCATTACTTTGACCTCTTTGACTTGAACCAACTCCATGATCATTTGTATTCTCACACCCCTCTCTGCGGTGGAAGCACGAGGTGTGATCATGAAAGCTTCTCATTACATACGAAAGGTCAACATACTACATGCTCGTAAAAATAACATCAATTACCATAATTTGAAAACATAAGTTTAGCGTTTACATCGCTAAGTCGCATAAAACATTGTCTTAAAAAGTTTACAACTTTACTTAAAGATAAACATAAGCGACATCCATGAGCATGAGTGAGACCACGCGCACATCCATCCTAGTTACCTGAAATACATGTGAGTTTTGGAAAAACGTCAACATAATGTTGGTGTGAATTCATGCAGTTTTTGTATTTCACGTTTGTATACTTTGTACGAAAACGTAGTTTGTGTCATGTATAAATCAAGTTTTCATATATAAATCAAGTATTCATGTGTACACCACGTACTCATGTATAATTCAAATTTTCTTGAGTACCCCATGTACTCAATTATAATTCTCGTCTTCTTGAGTACCCCACGTACTCAAGTGTAATTCAAGTTTTCTTGAGTACCCCACGTACTTCAAGTATTAATCAAGTTTTAGTATGGTATGAGTTTTGTGTAAATAAAGTATTCCTGTAAGTATCAGGATTGTTAATGGGTTGCAAAGCCATTAACATTTGACACGACATAGGAAGTCACCAAACCTTAGGCATTTAGTTGGCATATTCTGAGACACAAAAGCACTACTCGATTCTCGCCCGCACCGAGAGTGTGGCTGCCCGGCACCCGTTAGATCTAACCTTTTGTTCTGCGCTCTAGGTATATTGTTGATTAATGGTGCTTATGTACCCTATTCGTGACACGATTTCTCGTATCATTTCTCATAACGCATCATACTTGGTACTCGTCCTCACCAAGTGCGCTTCTTACATTCTTATATCTCATCACACTTGGTACTCGTCCTCACCAAGTGTGCTTCTTGTATTTTATATCTCATCACACTTGGTACTCGTCCTCACCAAGTTTGCTTCTTGTATTTTTATCATACCATTTATAAATATTGTAACATTTGTACATGTATTTCACCCCCGAAGTTATAAAAACTGAAAACAATTAAAGAAAAGGGGGAGCATGAACTCACAACTTTGCATTCCTTGCGTCGTAAACTTCACCGGATTTGCTTAATTAATGTCGTAACCTATACGCGTTTTCTTAACGTTAGTCACTAGACTTGTGTCGCACAAGTACAGTCACTCTCTTTTGTGTATATATTCTTGTGTTAAAAATATTTTATATTTTTAACTAAGTGTCTTACTTATATTATTTTCTCAAAAATAAATATAAGCTTTTGTATTTTGCACTTTGCACCCGAATTATGTATCTTGTATGTTGTATGTGTATTTTGTGTTTATACTTCTCATGAGTATTTAGTGTATTTTTAAGTCTTAATACACTAGCACGTATAACACACACTATATACACTTAGCACAAAAGTTGGTGATCAAATAATATACATATTTTTCTCAAAAATATATACATACTTAATATCCACTTTATTCTTGAAGAAATCCTTATTTCTTATCACCAAAAATTAGGGAAACCTTGGTAATATTTTTGAATACATTTTTTAGGGAATAAGTTTCTCAAAAACTTAAATTTTTCTAAGTGTCAAAATTTATAAAAATTTTGACAGAGTTTCCCCTAAAAATGGAGGTTTCCCATGTTTTCAAAACATGTGTTTATTTTCTTTTAACTCAACAACAATCTCAACAACACAGTCTTTATTAATCAAACTTGTCAAAACAGGTATATACCACAACTTATGAACTTGAAAGTCTTGTAAAAATATGTAGCAACTTACTAGCACATTTAGTAAGTCTTGTTACCTTTAAAATAAGATTAGTTTCTTAAAAACTTTATTTTTAAAGATCTTGAAGTTTCACAACTTCTAGTCATGAATCACCAAACATATTTCTTGTTAAATTTTTTCTTGTGACACAAGTGTTTACACACTTGTTTATTCACTAAAATGCTTTTAGTTTATGTAAGGTCCGGGTTTTAACAAAACTAGCATTTTTCTCTTGGTTCTTCCGAAAAACCACTTGTAGATCTTTAGATCTACATGTTTAGAGTCTTATTTTACAAGAAAAATTACTTTTACTCAAGTTCATGTTCGTGAGTGGAAGGGTTCATCATCTTACAACTTTTACACTTAACATATTACTAGTTCATGTTCTTGAACATGATCTAGTATGGTTAGATGATGATCCATCCCACTTCTAGCAACAAACAACATCAAATAATAACAACTATACAAGATCTACAAGATTTACACACATATATTCTCTTTATCCACCATTAATCACTTATGTTCAAGACTTTAATGCAAGTTCTTTAGAGTTTATAATTTTTATCCATTAAATCACCTATTAACCACCATAAACAAGAACAAGGTGAAGATTTGAAGCACTTACTACTAGTACAAGGCTAGGGAAGTTCAAGAGGGTAAATGAAGTGGATAAACGCAAATGAAGAAGGTCCTTCAAGATCCGCTTGCACCGAGCTTCGTTAGTGACCTTCTTACACCTTCTAGTAGCCTTAGAATGGAAGGAAGTTGAATGAAAAAGGGTGGTGGTTTGGTGATGGATGGAGCCGTGAGCTCCAGGGAGGAGAAGGGAGGGTTTGCTTTGTTTGAATAGTTGAGAAGATAATGAGCTAGGACTTGTGGTTTATGTAAGTGTTCTTCCAACATGTGCTTACCCAATGGTCCCTATGTCCTACATGGTACACACACACTCTAATACACAATTTGAAGAAATCAAAGGGGTGGGTACCCCATTCGAAACCGTAAGATGGGGGGTGGGGTGCTTAGTTGGGTGGTAACTTGCTAGTTACTTAAACTAGTTAGGAGTCTAGTTGATATAATTAGTTATTTAAGTGAGTTAAGTAATATATAGTGTGTTAGGGTGTTCGGGGACCCTAACTAGCTTAGAAAAATAAAAACAATGCTTCTAGCATTATTTTGGTGTTCCGGGTAATGTCCGGTTGTTCGGTTACATACCGGTTCGTTAAAGTGCTAAATCACACTTTTTGGTGTCATTTAAGTACCTTTTTGTATTCTTTCGATTCCCAACACTTGGGGAAATATTCTGGATAATAAAACGACATTTCTGCATAATATTCACATGTCTAAAAGCTGTTTAGAGCTGAATTATGTAAAATTCTGCACTTAAAGTGCGTTTCGGGTGCTTTTTAGTGATTATTTTTGCTTCCGGAGAGTATATATATTAAACCCTTGTATGTACTCTTGGGTTTTAATGTATTATTGTTGTTGGACCTACACCTAGGCTCCAATTTTATTATCTGACTGCTTTCTGCAGTTCTGTTGACACAGTGTGTCTTACCGGTGAGTTTACTTAGTATTACTGACGCAACGCTCTCGTTTATGCATAAAGCAATATTGTGTAGTATACAACGTGCATGAATTCACTCATTTAGCATGTAATCAGTCAATGTTGACATCTAAGCACATAATTGAAGTTATTAACTAAAAGTTAAAGTGTACGGAAATTACCGGTTTGGTGCCAGTTGTTACAGTCTCCCCCCGTTAAAAGAATTTCGTCCCGAAATTCAGGCTGAACTAACTCTCGCTGGAGTCTTCTTGAATAGTTGGGGATACTTTTCTTTGAACTGGTCTTCACCTTCCCATGTGTACTCGGGTCCGTGCTTAGAGCTCCAACGTACCTTGACAAGTTTAACAGTGCTCCTCCTGGTCTTGTTGACTTTCCAGTCGGTAACCTCAACGGGTTGTTCTGTAAATCGAAGGGCGTCATCAATATGCACTTCATCCATCGGGATGATCATGTTTTCTTGTATTGGACTCTTCTTGAGGTTGGATACATGGAACGTATGTACTCCGTTAAGCTCTTCCGGTAATTCCAACTTGTATGCCACGGTACCAATTCTTTCCAATATTCTGAATGGTCCGATGTATCGTGGATTCAGCTTTCCACGCTTTCCAAATCTGACTACACCCTTCCAAGGTGAGACTTTTAACAACACTTTGTCTCCCACCTCGAATTCTACTGATTTTCTTTTCGGATCAGCGTAGCTCTTTTGTCGATCACGAGCCGCCATAATGCGCTCTCGGATCTACGCAATCTTGTCAGTTGTCTCTTGTACAAGTTCAGGACCAACCATACGTTTATCTCCAGCGTCTGCCCAACATAAGGGCGATCGGCACTTGCGGCTATACAGAGCTTCGAACGGCGCGGCTTTTATGCTCGTATGATAACTGTTATTGTAGGAAAACTCAACTAAAGGTAGATGAGTATCCCAGCTGCCGCCTAGATCCATGACACATGCGCGAAGCATATCTTCTAACGTTTGTATAGTCCGTTCGCTCTGGCCGTCTGTTTGTGGATGGAAGGCCATGCTTAGATCTAATTGAGATCCAAAGGCCTCCTGAAATGATTGCCAGATTCTTGAGACAAAGCGTCCATCTCTGTCTGAAATGATTAAGATAGGCACTCCATGACGTGCCACAATTTCTCTTAAGTATATCTCAGCAAGCTTTCCAGTGCTATCCTTCTCTCGGATCGGTAGGAAATGCGCATATTTCGTTAATCGATCAACTATTACCCATATCATATCGTGCCCTCTCGAGGTCCTGGGTAATTTCGTTATGAAGTCCATCGAGATTTGTTCCCACTTCCACACGGGAATCTCTGGTTGTTGTAGTAGGCCGGACGGTTTCTGATATTCTGCCTTAACCTTGGCACAGGTTAGGCATTTTCCAACATAAACAGCAACATCGCTTTTAAGTCTCGGCCACCAATAATATTCTTTCAAATCTTGATACATTTTATCTGATCCTGGATGGGTCGAGTATCTTGATTTGTGCGCTTCGTCAAGAATGACTTCTCGTATGCCACCATAGAGTGGAACCCAAATACGCTTCTTAAAGTATAGGGCTCCCTCTTCATTTGGTACCATATATTTCAACATACCCCAAAGGTATTCAGCTTTACGGTTTTCTCCTTTAAGCGCTTCTTGTTGTGCGTCACGAATACGTGCAGTGAGGTTCGTTTGAATAGTCATTTCCAATGCTCGAACCCTTAGGGTCTTAACCCTTTCTTTTCAGCTTAAAGCGTATGCTACAACATTTTCTTTTCCAGGATGGTACTTAATCTCACAGTCATAGTCATTCAGCAGCTCGACCCATCGCCGCTGGCGTATATCCAATTCATTCTGATCAAATATGTGTTGTAAGCTTTTGTGATCTTTGAAAATTATACATCGAGTACCATATAAATAGTGTCGCCAGATCTTCAAGGCGAATAACACCGCACCTAGTTCCAAGTCGTGCGTGGTGTAATTTCTCTCATGAACCTTCAATTGTCTTGAAGCGTAAGCGATGACTTTTGGCGCTGCATGAGCACGCAACCCAAGCCTTGTCGTGAGGCGTCGCAGTATACCACGAAGTCATCAGTGCCTTCGGGTAATGATAGTATCGGTGCATCGCATAGCTTGTTTTTAAGTAGCTGGAAGGCTTCTTCTTGTTTGTAACCCCAGTCGTATTTCTTGTTTTTTTGAGTAAGGGTCGTTAGCGGTTGAGCTATCTTTGAGAAATTCTCGATGAATCGTCGATAATAGCCCGCTAAGCCCAAAAATTGTCGAACTTCTGTTGGGGTCTTGGGATCTTCCCAATTCTTTATTGCCTCAATCTTGGATGGGTCTACATGAATGCCCCTCTCATTCACAACGTGACCAAAAAATTGTACTTCGCGAATCCAGAATTCGCATTTCGAGAACTTTGCATAAAGCTTCTCTTTCTTCAGTAGTTCCAATATGGTTCTGAGGTGTTGCTCGTGCTCCTCTTTCGTTCGCGAGTAAATCAGGATATCATCGATAAATACAATCATGAATTTATCGAGATATGGTTTACATACGCGGTTCATCAGATCCATAAATACCGCTGGCGCGTTCGTCAGTCCGAATGGCATCACAAGAAATTCATAGTGCCCATAGCGTGTTCTGAAAGCAGTCTTTGGCACGCTTTCTTCTTGGATCCTCACCTGATGGTATCCAGATTGAAGGTCAATCTTGGAATAGTAGCTTGATCCTTGCAGTTGATCAAATAAGTCATCAATCCTCGGTAGTGGATACCGATTCTTGATCGTGAGCTTGTTCAGTTCACTGTAATCGATACACATCCGCAGTGTTCCATCCTTCTTCTTCACGAACAATACTGGAGCTCCCCAGGGTGAGAAGCTTGGCCTTATGAATCCTTTATCCAACAACTCCTGAAGTTGTGTAGATAATTCTTGCATTTCGGATGGTGCAAGCCGATAGGGAGCCTTGGCCACAGGAGCGGCTCCTGGAACCAAGTCTATATGAAATTCGACTTATCCTTGCGGAGGTAGTCCTGGCAGATCTTCGGGAAAAACATCAGGGAATTCCCTCACCACAGGAATGTCTTCGAGTTTTGGCTCAACAGCCTTCTTGTCTACCACGTGTGCTAGGAAGGCAACACATCCTTTCCTTAAGCACTTCTGTGCCTTCATACAACTGATGATTCGAAGCGGCGCGTCTCGTTTTTCTCCATACACGATGAGAGTTTCATCATTCGCCAGAGGGATGCAAATGATTTTCTCATGACATACAACTTCAGCTTTGTTCTTGGACAGCCAGTCCATTCTGACCACTACATCGAAGCTACCCAATTGAATAGGTAAGAAGTCGATGCTAAATCTTTGTTCACCAAGTTCTAGTGTGCAGCCTCTAACAACTTCGCCCGATTCGACAAGTTTACCATTGGCTAGTTCTATGGAATAAGGAATTTCTAATCTACTAGATTCTATTCCAAGTATGCGTTTAAATTCCACATACATGAAGCTATAATCGGCGCCAGTGTCAAATAATATGGATGCAAAGTGATTGTTAATGAGAAACGTACCGGTGACCACGTTAGGGTCCTCGCGTGCGTTCTTTGCTCCAATCACAAATGCTCGAGCCTGAGCATTGTTTCCCTCTGGGCAGTCCTTCATGAAATGATCATTGCTTCCACATCTGAAGCATCCTTGGTTCCGCCCTTTCCCGTTACCACTCTTGTTACCAGCACCATTTCCATTTCGGTTTTTTCCTTTTCCCCAACAGTCTTCTGTTTGATGACCCAACTTACCACATTTGTCGCACCTTGGAATGCGACAAGCTCCTTCATGATGATACTTACATTTTTGGCATTTAGGCATGGAGCCTTGGTATGCTTTGGTTGTAAGGGTTTTCGTCTCCTAAGGCGGTTTAGAGTCACGCTTCTTGTTGAAACCCTTGTTGTTGCGAGTTGCTTGATTCAAACTTGTATGCTTTCTCTTTTTGTCACCGGATGACTCAGCATGCGTCTCGGTCTTTTCTGTTGGGTTCAGTGACAGCTTCTTCATACGAACACAATCTTCGGTCAGGCTGACAGCCAGAGTTATAGCCTCAGTGATTGTTTGTGGTTTGGCCGACGTCACCATGCCACGAAACTCTGGGGCCAGTGCCCAAATGTAGCGTTCAACGCGCTTGAACTCAGGAGTCACCATGTAGGGAATCACTCTAGACAGATCGTGGAACCTTCGAGTATAACCATTAATGTCAGCACCTTCCATGGTCAAGTGCCAGAACTCCGTTTCCAGCCTTTGGAGTTCAGCCCGAGAGCAATACTTCTCTCTCATTCTTTCCTTCAGTTCATCCCAAGTTAGGCCATAAGCGGCATCATCACCCAAGGTTTGGGCTTGCAAGTTCCACCAAGTCAGAGCTTCATCGACAAACAACCCAGTAGCAAAAGTGACTTGCTGATCCGCGATACACTTGCTCATGCGGATAGTAGCTTCAGTCTTCTCTGTCCAGCGCACAAATGCTACTGCACCTCATGTGCCGTCATAGTTCATCGGCTTGCAGTCGAGAAACTGCTTGAAAGTGCAGCCTTGAACTGCATTGCCTCCAGACGAATCTCCATGCCCGTTACGTCTAGCGTTGCTCGGGCCACCACTGTCTTGAGTACGGTTCGCCTCGTACTGGGCGATAGCAGCGGAGATCATTTCTTCCAGTAGAGCGTTCAGCTCTTCAGCAGTTCTTGGCAGTGGGGGAGGAGGAGGTTGATCATCATTGCGAGCATTCACAGTTTTCCTGGGTGCCATGTTCTGACAGAACATAACGCAGCAGGTTTAAAACACTTGTTTGATATCGTCGTACTAGACAGTAGTAGTATATATATTCACAGGTATATACCACATGAGTGACATCAAACAATTATTACTCTAGCAGAGTACTTAGTAGGCTTGCACTGAGGGAATCTATACGTGACAAGACTTGCTGTGGTTTCTGTGCACTGAATTCCATAATTATGTATGCATCCATAATTATGTAACTCCTTGCACAGTCCACACAATTCGTTTCATCCTCGTATTTCTTCCTTCAGATGGGCCATCGCTTTCAGATAAAGTCACTTATACTTGTGACATTCTACTTCTAGTATATGCTAATTATCACTCATAATTGCAATTAACTCTCAATCACAGACGAGTGCTACTCTCGTGCACCCTAAGTCTCGTAGTGTCTTTTCTAGACTCATGTAGACAGTTTCAGGTAGTGGATGTCGCGGGACGTTTTATGCAATGAAAACTCTTTGAAAATTGTTTTCGTGAAAGGATCCTAGAGATTGTAGACTAGACTCGAGAAGGAATCCTGGTTCACTACAATCGCAGATCTGATACCAATCTGTTACACCCCTTTTTGCGGCGGAAGCACGATGTGTGATCATGAAAGGTTCTCATTGCATACGAAAGGTAAACATACTACATGCTCGTAAAAATAACATCAATTACCATAATTTGAAAACATAAGTTTAGCGTTTACATCGCTAAGTCGCATAAAACATTATCTTAAAAAGTTTACAACTTTATTTAAAGATAAACATAAGCGACATCCAAGAGCATGAGTGAGACCACGCGCACATCCATCCTAGTTACCTGAAATACATGTGAGTTTTGGAAAAAACGTCAACATAATGTTGGTGTGAATTCATGCAGTTTTTGTATTTCACGTTTCTATATACTTTGTACGAAAACATAGTTTGTGTCATGTATAAATCAAGTTTTCATATATAAATCAAGTATTCATGTGTACACCACGTACTCATGTATAATTCAAATTTTCTTGAGTACCCCACGTACTCAAGTATAATTCCCGTCTTCTTGAGTACCCCACGTACTCAAGTGTAATTCAAGTTTTCTTGAGTACCCCATGTACTTCAAGTATTAATCAAGTTTTAGTATGGTATGAATTTTGTGTAAATAAAGTATTCCTGTAAGTATCAGGATTGTTAATGGGTTGCAAAGCCATTAACATGTGACACGACATAGGAAGTCACCAAACCTTAGGCATTTAGTTGGCATATTCTGAGACACAAAAGCACTACTCGATTCTCACCCTCACCAAGAGTGTGGCTGCCCGGCACCCGTTAGATCTAACCTTTTGTTCTGCGGTCTAGGTATATTGTTGATTAATGGTGCTTCTTGTATTTTATATCTCATCACACTTGGTACTCGTCCTCACCAAGTGCGCTTCTTACATTCTTATATCTCATCACACTTGGTACTCGTCGTCACCAAGTGTGCTTCTTGTATTTTATATCTCATCACACTTGGTACTCGTCCTCACCAAGTTTGCTTCTTGTATTTTTATCATACCATTTATAAATATTGTAACATTTGTACATGTATTTCACCCCCGAAGTTATAAAAACTGAAAACAGTTAAAGAAAAGGGGGAGCATGAACTCACAACTTTGCATTCCTTGCGTCGTAAACTTCACCGGATTTGCTTAATTAACGTCGTAACCTATATTTTTTTTCTTAACGTTAGTCACTAGACTTGTGTCGCACAAGTACAGTCACTCTCTTTTGTGTATATATTCTTGTGTTAAAAATATTTTATATTTTTAACTAAGTGTCTTACTTATATTATTTTCTCAAAAATAAATATAAGCTTTTGTATTTTGCACTTTGCACCCAAATTATGTATCTTGTATGTTGTATGTGTATTTTGTGTTTATACTTCTCATGAGTATTTAGTGTATTTTTAAGTCTTAATACACTAGCACGTATAACACATACTATATACACTTAGCACAAAAGTTGGTGATCAAATGATATACATATTTTTCTCAAAAATATATACATACTTAATATCCACTTTATTCTTGAAGAAATCCTTATTTCTTATCACCAAAAATTAGGGAAACCTTGGTAATATTTTTGAATACATTTTTTAGGGAATAAGTTTCTCAAAAACTTATATTTTTCTAAGTGTCAAAATTTATAAAAATTTTGACAGAGTTTCCCCTAAAAATGGAGGTTTCCCATGTTTTCAAAACATGCGTTTATTTTCTTTTAACTCAACAACAATCACAACAACACAGTCTTTATTAATCAAACTTGTCAAAACAGGCATATACCACAACTTATGAACTTGAAAGTCTTGTAAAAATATGTAGCAACTTACTAGCACATTTAGTAAGTCTTGTTACCTTTAAAAATAAGATTACTTTCTTAAAAACTTTATTTTTAAAGATCTTGAAGTTTCACAACTTCTAGTCATGAATCACCAAACATATTTCTTGTTAAATTTTTTCTTGTGACACAAGTGTTTACACACTTGTTTATTCACTAAAATGCTTTTAGTTTATGTAAGGTCCGGGTTTTAACAAAACTAGCATTTTTCACTTGGTTCTTCCGAAAAACCACTTGTAGATCTTTAGCAAAACTTGTTTATTCACTACATGTTTAGAGTCTTATTTTACAAGAAAAATTACTTTTACACAAGTTCATGTTCGTGAGTGGAAGGGTTCATCATCTTACAACTTTTACACTTAACATATTACTAGTTCATGTTCTTGAACATGATCTAGTATGGTTAGATGATGATCCATCCCACTTCTAGCAACAAACAACATCAAATAATAACAACTATACAAGATCTACAAGATTTACACACATATCTTCTCTTTATCCACCATTAATCACTAATGTTCAAGACTTTAATGCAAGTTCCTTAGAGTTTATAATTTTTATCCATTAAATCACCTATTAACCACCATAAACAAGAACAAGGTGAAGATTTGAAGCACTTACTACTAGCACAAGGCTAGGGAAGTTCAAGAGGGTAAATGAAGTGGATAAAAGCAAATGAAGAAGGTCCTTCAAGATCCGCTTGCACTGAGCTTCGTTAGTGACCTTCTTACACCTTCTAGTAGCCTTAGAATGGAAGGAAGTTGAATGAAAAAGGGTGGTGGTTTGTGTAACACCTCGAAAATTCACGTCCTATAATGTATTGACACGTGTCATAAGCTTGAACGTGTGAAATTATATTTACAGGGACTAAAGTTGACAAACATAGAAAGTATGTGAATATAAGGGTTCAAAATGTCAACAAGGGATAAATATACTTTACAGTAACCCTACATGATGTTCATAACCTCAACCGAATAAATCATGGATCATACAAAGCCAATTGTGAAAGAAAGTGAGGAATTACAAACTACAGGGGTTAAATGTGTCAACATGTTTAAAGGTATACCTCTGAGTGACCTTTTAGTAAACCCGAAGCTTTGTAATGCTTAATTATACTCACAAGAATGTGTGATAAAAATTTCACAAGGTTTTGTTAAGGTATGAGAAAGTTATGGCAATATTCGTATACGAGGGGTTAAAAAACGTCAACGATTTAATTTCTCGCGATTTTTACGCAACCGACGAACGAACACGCAAACATCGACTACCGATCCTAATTTGCGTATTTAAGTATTAATATTATGCTCTACGATGCTTACATGATGTTCGGGTGCGAAGACGGGCTTGTGGGCCTTGGGCCCAAGCCCACAAAACCGCCACTATATAAATAAAAAAAAATTAAATAAATAGAAATCATTTTTTTCACCATCACTTTCTCTCTCTAAAACTCTCTCTACTCTCTCTCTCTCTAGAAACTTTCCGGCGACTTTTCCGGCGACCGGCGATTTTTCCGGCGGCCGTTTTTCGGCCAAGAGTACACTTTTTCGACTATATCCGACGTTCCGGATCGCGTGGTGTGGTTAGTTTTAGCAAATTCTTAGCGGTTTGAGCTCTATGGCAACTCCGGCGACATTCCGGTCAAATTCCGGCGAGTCCGTTTTGAACTTTTGACTTTGCAGATGCTTCGATCGGGACTTTAGGAGCATTCCTGCACAGTTTCAAGAAATTCTATTCTCCGGCGAAATCTCGACTTCTGACATGATTCTGGCGAGTTCCAGCCATCAGTTTTCGATGAAAAATATATTTTTGGACTCCTAGTGACCTGTAGAGTCCATCGAACCACTTTCGACTCGGGTGAAAAATTTAAGTTCGGGACGCTCTCGGGCTCGACTTCTGACATGGTTCTGGCAATTTCCAGCCATCAGTTTTCGATGAAAAATATATTTTTGGACTCCTAGTGACCTGTAGAGTCCATCGAACCACTTTCGACTCGGGTGAAAAATTTAAGTTCGGGACGCTCTCGGGCTCGGTTCAACTTGGTCAACAGGTCAAACGTGGTCAAAACTGGTCAAGGGGAAGTTTTGAGTCATGTTAGTGCCTCGGTTCAGTTTTGGGTTCGGTCAAACCTGGTCAACATCGGTCAAACGTGGTCAACTGCTGGTCAACGCAGTCAACACGAGGCTCGGTAAAATTTTTAACGATTCGAATTTTGTTATATTATGTGGGCATTAAACCCTTAAAAGGGTACCCTCTGATTCCCACTCTAACTAGGTCAAATGTCGGGTCAAACTTGTTTTTAAAAAAAAATCAACAGAATGTGTAAATTACAATTTATGCATAATTAGCAATGTAGAACACATACAACCTGTTTGATCATTAATATAACTTGGTAATTAGTGTAAGAACATGTCTAAACATGTTCAACCCGACAATTTCCTGTTTAGACCCGGTTCGGAACCGAAAGTCGCATAGTTTGACTTATACTTCGACTTTCAGTTCTGACCCGTTATGGTATGTTTTAGAAATACCTTAGAGCTTCATTTGGACCAAGTTACATGCTAGTATAATCCTCTATGATTATACACCTCGGATCATTAGTTATCCAATTAATATGCATGATTCCGTTAATTGCTCATATGTTGACCATTATGCCCTTTTTACCTTAAAACGTGATTTATGAAAATGTAAAAGAGTAGAAACCTTAACTACTGATATATAAACTTGTATGCAAAGTTTGACATCAGTTTGAGGTGTAGAATAAGAGTTATGCTCGTTAGCGTAAAAAATTAAAGCTTTATGTTAATAAAACGGCGTAATTAGCGTATAGCCTAGTTAAGCCTACTTTTTGCTACCAAATCTTTTACCCACTGATGTAATATATTATTTTGGGATTTTTAAATATTTTTAATAAATTTTAGGCTGAGCATAACTTATAGTCGTAGGCTTAATCCGGTAATTGTCGGTTTTGCCCTTACGGGCTATAAAATGAGTTTTACATATCTAAACGACTCCAAACCTTTTGCTACTGATCTTAAATGATAAATAATTTATTTTAAGCCTTCTGGAATGGTAAAATATTAGCTTTATTTATCGAACCCGTAAACGGCTTTTAATCGCCTAATTAAGCGTTTTTAACGCATAGTATGTACTAAGAGTATTTTAAACATACCATGGGTGATACCTATTGATATTTGAGGCAAATTATAATATTTTAACAATAAGCAAAGGTTGATAAACTCAGACTTCAGTTTTGAGCTTTTCGGCTTATGTGAAATTACCAAACTACCCCTACGGGGCACAGTTTGCGATTAAATTCATTTCGGGCATAATAAAAGACATCTTACTGATGTCACAACATATATGAAGCATATTAACTTAGGAAACCTGTAAATGACTCTCATTACTACCCGTTACGCTTATTACGCGTTCGGTTCGGTTTATGTAACTAGTTTACAAAAACTAGCTTAAACGGGTCAAACCTTATCGGTTTTATCTCAAAATCCAGAGTGTGCATGAAATACCCATATTAAACAAGTCTCTGAACTTGTAGGGTCTAAATCACATTCTATCCGGTCATCGCTTAATCGTGCGTACGAACCGTATCTTTGAAACTAGCCGGTCTAAGCTTAAGCTTAAATAAAAGACCCGTTAGGATTCTAATAGGTTATTTAAAAACCTTCGTTCCAGATTTAGGAGCCCAGTAAAAGCTATCTGTACTTGCTGATTTGATACGGCTGGGATTGAATTTATATTTAGCTCAGGTAAATACTTTTAACTTATTTTCCCTATACGGGCTTGGGGTACGGTATATAAAATACCGCTTGGTCGGGGCGTTGAATCTTTGATTGAATGAATGATAATGAAAGTATTGAGATGCCTCGTTTAATATTGTTTTGTTTGCTTAAAGCCTTTGGGGGGTTAATGACCATGTCTCGGATATCCTTGACATCATTGTATTATAAAATGGCCACGGCTTATGCACGGGGTGTAGGCATACACCTGACAGTTGCTTAAGGGAAACGGTATCTCACTTCCATGTGGGCCTATACCTGTGGTGTGTATATTGATCTTTAACCCGGCTCGATCCGGGCTACTGAACGCATAAGGAACATGTAAATCCCTACAAGTATTATATTTAAATAATTATCCCAAGTTATAAAAGGTTAATTTTGCCTCTGTGCATTTTAATCAAATTATAAAACATTTATGCCATGTGCATCCAAACAAATTTTAAATCATTTTCAAAATGAGTCGGTTGATTGTATTTACCAGTGTAAACTGACGTATTTTCCAAAAAGGCTAAGTGCAGGTACTAATCGGAATTGGCTGGCTACTCCTAGCATCATTAAAGAGTCTCGCAAGCTTAGATGCCTAAAGTCTGTTGAACTATTGTTTCCATTTTATTTTCGATCCGTCTGTGGATAAACAATCGACAGTTGTGATATATGATATTACAATATTATATCCGGTTGTATTATATTTTCAATTGCTTCCGCTGTGCATTATTAAATATTGTGTTGTTTGACAATTACGTTGCCAACCACGTCACGATACTCCCCACCGGGCCCACCGGTGACACGTGGACCTATACTTGTGGTGTGTCTATTGATCTTTAACCCGGCTCGATCCGGGCTACTGAACGCATAAGGAACATGTAAATCCCTACAAGTATTATATTTAAATAATTATCCCAAGTTATAAAAGGTTAATTTTGCCTCTGTGCATTTTAATCAAATTATAAAACATTTATGCCATGTGCATCCAAACAAATTTTAAATCATTTTCAAAATGAGTCGGTTGATTGTATTTACCAGTGTAAACTGACGTATTTTCCAAAAAGGCTAAGTGCAGGTACTAATCGGAATTGGCTGGCTACTCCTAGCATCATTAAAGAGTCTCGCAAGCTTAGATGCCTAAAGTCTGTTGAACTATTGTTTCCATTTTATTTTCGATCCGTCTGTGGATAAACAATCGACAGTTGTGATATATGATATTACAATATTATATTCGGTTGTATTATATTTTCAATTGCTTCCGCTGTGCATTATTAAATATTGTGTTGTTTGACTATTACGTTGCCAACCACGTCACGATACTCCCCACCGGGCCCACCGGTGACACGTGGAAATCGGGGTGTAACAGGTTGGTATCAGAGCCAACACTGAGTGAATTAAACACTAGCCTTTTGTGTTTAATCTCAGTTACACAATTGCACATATCTAAACTTCTGAGTCTAGACTTAACTTAGGAATATTCTAAATCCTAATCTAAGAACTTTTTACTTCCAAATTTTTATTGGATACGTCGCTAAGCGAAGAAGCCGTAATACGAGTTCTCCACACCCGGAGCCTTGAAATGCTGAGCTTCGTACCGCGGCTAGAATGAAACGAGCATACAAGGAGAAAGCATTCAGAAATAAAATGAAGAAGAAACTCCTTTTACTAAAGATCGTTTCCTTAATAGTCCTCATATGGACATAATTATCTTTCAGTCCCTACGAGGAGAACATTATTCCTTTCAAGTCCCGCTTAGGGCAACTTTATACTTTTATTTTTATATAGTGAAATGATTAAGTTTAAACTTTCATTCTAAACAAGAAATATTAAATAAAAGGAGAATAACATTTCTTTTTTTCAAGATCTACCATTATAATAAAATGGCAAAATCTAAAAGGGCAAGACCTAGCCTCGTGTCATATTAAGACCCGGCCAAGATGGTAGTTCCATAATTAGATTCAGATCCATATTAACACCTCAATTTAAAAATTGTTCTGCGTTAATTAAATTAAGAATCTTAAGTGTGAAACCTAGCCTTCGGATCAATTATAAGACCAGACCAAGATGGTAAGACCTGTTAAAAAGATTCAAACCATTAATAAAGAATCTTAAGTGTGAAACCTAGCCTTCGGGTCAATTATAAGACCGGGCCAAGATGGTAAGACCTGTTTAAAAGATTCAAATCCCTGTTAACATCTTAAAACATGTTAACACTCCTGACAGATGTGATTCATTTAAAAATCACACACGTTATTATTATATAAGGATCTTTCTAAAGATTCCTAACCCAGTTTCATGATCTCTGAATCCTGGGTTTACATCATCAATTAAGATGATCATATTTTAACCATACGTGGTAATATAGTGCCTACGGGCCTTGCTCATTTCTACATGAGCCAAAATACAATGGTAGCTATGACTCCCTGTCAGATAAAGGTAATGAACTAGGTTCAAACCTCAAATGCTTTGATTCTCTGAAATCCTAGCATATAATTTATAATTGTCCTTGTGACTAGGCCTATTGTGCCAATATACTTTCATGCTTTGATTCTCTGAAATCATAAGCTTATAATTTATAAATGTTCATGTGACCAGGCCATTGGGTGCCACTAATAAAACTGTTAATGTTTTATAATTAGGATAAATTATAATAGAAATCCTAAACCTATATGATTAATAAATTAACCAAATATGATCTCTGGTTATCATGGTTAATGAATTTTCCCTAATGGGCAATTCCGTAATAAACATCCCTTAGAAGGGAAGTGCCTACGGGCTATAGTTGATGTCCTCTGAGACTAAAGACAGTGGTAGCCTATAGCTCCCTGTCAGGTAAAGGTAATGAACTTTGATTCAAACCTTAATGCCGCGATTCTCTGAAATCATGGCTTATAAATTAAACTTGTCTACGCGACTAGGCCATTTGTGCTATTATTAACTTATAAATTAGGATTATGATAAAAATCCTGAATAAAATAAATATCCTTCCTTCCCTGTCGGTATGCATTTTAAAAAGAATCTTAAAGGTGAAACCTAGCCTACGCGGCCAAGATGGTGAAACCTACTCAAGGGATTCAGATCCTTGTTAACACTTAAGAACGTGTTAGCACTCTTGACAAATATGATTCGAGAAAATCACCACAGTCATCCTTATATTGGATTCTTCCAATTCCCTTATCTAGCCTAGGAATCATGGCTTATATCACCCTATAAAATGATCATATTATAAACATCCGTTAGTGATGAAGTGCCTACGGGCTAAACTTGTTGTCCGATAAGACAACGACAGTGGTGGTCTTTGACCTCCTGTCTAAAATATTGGACTATGTCCAAACATAATAGTCTATATGATCAATGCGATCATGACTAATATCATCTAATACGATGATTATATTATTTAACATCCTTTAGTGATGTTATGCCTACGGGCTATAATAAATGGTCCATTTGAGACATTGACATTTTGATCTTTATGATCCCCTATTCAAAATGGTGGGATTATACCCAAACCTAATAGTCAATATGATCGAGGTGATCATGACTAATATCATTAGATACGATGGTTATATATAAACATCCATTAGTGATGTTGATTGGCTTATTTTTCTGCCAAAAGAATCGTCTTTCAAGACGATGACAGTTGTAGTCTATGACTCCCTGTCCAAAGGTGAAGAACCACGTTCAAACCTTGAAGCCCTAATCTAATAAGATTGCGGCTTATAAATTAAGGTCCTTGAAAAATAGACCATCGAGTTATGTTTTAAAGTCATTCAGGACAAGCCTATGTGCTATAATTGGTCATTCGTAACAAGTTAACATATTAAATGTTAACATTTCTGGTGACATGCCTTTGTACCAAATTTGATGAATGTCCTTATAACAAGGCCGTTTGTGCCATATCTAAATGTCATCACGACAAGGCCTTCGCGCCATATGATTACTTATGTCCTTCATGACTGTGCTTTATGCCATATTTTTCTACGTCCCTCGAGACAGGCTTCTATGCCATATATGTATATATATATATATATATAATAAAAGCCTTTGAGCTATTTATAATCGTCCTAGTGACAAAGACAGTTGTGACATTATGGTCCCCTGTCAAGCAGGTATTGGACTCGCTCCAAACTTTGCATGCCATTGATGGTTCCGTTGTGACCTAGGCTAAATATAATGGATATACATTCAAATAACATTCACTAGGAATGTTCAGAACAGAATAGCCCATACGGTTTATGAATGCCGTGGCTAATCTAAGTCGGGTCATCAGGATGATGACTAATAATTGTTAAATTTTGGTGATTGGTACCAAGTTTCAAGTATGGAAAACTTGAATGAGGTAGACGACAGTCGCAATACTATTAAGGCGACAAAAGTTAATAAAGCTACAAACGTAAATCTCAATATTAATGGAGTTAATCTCCAAGCTGTGGTTGGCACAGCAGTTGGAAGGACCAAAGCAGTGTGACATCTGTAAAGGAACGGGTCATCATTTTCCCATGAATGTAGGGACATAAAGAATGCAGTCTGTCACGACTGTGGTGAGTAAGGCCGCATCAGAACTAGATACCATAAAGCTGCCAAACAAGGTGCAGCTAAGCCTGGAAAGGCTAAGAAAGGAAACGCCTGAACTCACCTGATGAATGCCAAGAGGCAGTTCACGATGTCATCAAGTACATTCCTTATCATTTACCAATGATAATTTCTGCTAAGTGTCCTGATTTAATACAGGCAATAATAAATCTTCATAAACCATAAGCTTAGCAAACTTTTATATTATCCACAAGGTATAACTTACCAAGGAAATCATAGTAACCGATTCTTCTAAGTATCGGCAAGGGATCCTTCTGAAAAATCTAAGAGTACTCTTTCTTCGAATAGAGTACGACAATATATATTACTTTATTTTATTTTATTATTTTCTCATTGTTTTCTGTCGACTACGAATGCCAAACTATGTTTGATAAAAGTGCCATATGAGGATTGGCGTATCCTAGTGTGTCCCATAGATTGCTTCCATGCCTGATCAGTATGGAGGTTTAATGCATGGAACCCCTGAGATATCCCAATGGTCATATTGTACCAAAGTCGACTAGTAGTATTCAAAGAAGATATCCAGAATGGAATTATCCAAGTAAATGTTCCCGATTAAGGAATTCGTGGGCTAGTAACATAAGTGTGTCACTTAATTGACACAAGCAATGATTGATAAATTGGAGCCTGAGATTTGTAAAATCTCTGTAACCTCCTTGTACCTTAATTATCTTCTCCTAAGATTACCCTGTTTACCCCTGAGGGGCAGGTAGAGTTAAGGTTTATATCCCATTTAAGGCTGTATTATTATGAAATCTCCAAGACGACTAGCACCATCATTGGAAGAATCAAAACCCTGATTAACTAAGTTTTAAAATAGAGGGTTCATATAGCCTAACTCAATATCCTGAGGATTCGGTATAGTTAATTATGAAAGACGGTTCTTTTTGCTTATGCATTTTTACCGCAACCCTAATTAGGCAACAATTAAGAATTTGCCATCAGCTGCACAGGATCGTCGATTTGTTCGACTAGCTGTAAGGATTAGCTATTCCTTAAAATTTGTTAAGCAGTGGTTGGAATAACCATCTCACCTTAAGATAAGCTTTCCTATAATAGTTGATATATAAGTATCAAGGCTACTCCCTTGGAGACCTTGTATAAATGGAATGTCAAACATCTATTGTTAGGACAATAGATTGGTAAGTCCAATTATCAGGATCTGAAAGTTGCATTGGAAACAACAAATAAGATCACGCAAATTCATAATCATCTGTAAGATGCCAGTATTCGGCAGAAAATCAAGGATTAATGAAAATAGCAAACCTCCTAAATTCTTGATTAAGGAATAAGGTTCAACAATAGATATCACCCAGAAAGGGTGTGCCAAATCTGTTAAATTATCAGGCTAGTTAAGCTCTGAATATATATAGAATCATTCGAAGGAAATCGAATGTATCAAGATCAGGTAGCTTATAAGCTAAAACCTATTTAAGGAGCTTGGCGGAGCTCGCAATACATTACACATTAGTGACTGAAAGGCGTGTTTCGCCAATAAGTCAAGAAGCACTATCACATAATGTTATGCAAATTTATGATGTGATGAGCATCCTGTATCGATTGAGGATCGACAGGTTAAGAAGCTCCAAAAAGGATACATGTACCTAATATAGGAGTCACTTTAGGAGCTTGGAAAGACTCCAGATATGTTATGGAAGTTAAGTCCATTATGCGACAAAAAGTACTTCCATCATTTTAGAAAATCTCGAGGTCGAGATTTCTTTTAAGGGGGTGAGGATGTAACACCTCGAAAATTCACGTCCTATAATGTATTGACACGTGTCATAAGCTTGAACGTGTGAAATTATATTTACAGGGACTAAAGTTGACAAACATAGAAAGTATGTGAATATAAGGGTTCAAAATGTCAACAAGGGATAAATATACTTTACAGTAACCCTACATGATGTTCATAACCTCAACCGAATAAATCATGGATCATACAAAGCCAATTGTGAAAGAAAGTGAGGAATTACAAACTACAGGGGTTAAATGTGTCAACATGTTTAAAGGTATACCTCTGAGTGACCTTTTAGTAAACCCGAAGCTTTGTAATGCTTAATTATACTCACAAGAATGTGTGATAAAAATTTCACAAGGTTTTGTTAAGGTATGAGAAAGTTATGGCAATATTCGTATACGAGGGGTTAAAAAACGTCAACGATTTAATTTCTCGCGATTTTTACGCAACCGACGAACGAACACGCAAACATCGACTACCGATCCTAATTTGCGTATTTAAGTATTAATATTATGCTCTACGATGCTTACATGATGTTCGGGTGCGAAGACGGGCTTGTGGGCCTTGGGCCCAAGCCCACAAAACCGCCACTATATAAATAAAAAAAAATTAAATAAATAGAAATCATTTTTTTCACCATCACTTTCTCTCTCTAAAACTCTCTCTACTCTCTCTCTCTCTAGAAACTTTCCGGCGACTTTTCCGGCGACCGGCGATTTTTCCGGCGGCCGTTTTTCGGCCAAGAGTACACTTTTTCGACTATATCCGACGTTCCGGATCGCGTGGTGTGGTTAGTTTTAGCAAATTCTTAGCGGTTTGAGCTCTATGGCAACTCCGGCGACATTCCGGTCAAATTCCGGCGAGTCCGTTTTGAACTTTTGACTTTGCAGATGCTTCGATCGGGACTTTAGGAGCATTCCTGCACAGTTTCAAGAAATTCTATTCTCCGGCGAAATCTCGACTTCTGACATGATTCTGGCGAGTTCCAGCCATCAGTTTTCGATGAAAAATATATTTTTGGACTCCTAGTGACCTGTAGAGTCCATCGAACCACTTTCGACTCGGGTGAAAAATTTAAGTTCGGGACGCTCTCGGGCTCGACTTCTGACATGGTTCTGGCAATTTCCAGCCATCAGTTTTCGATGAAAAATATATTTTTGGACTCCTAGTGACCTGTAGAGTCCATCGAACCACTTTCGACTCGGGTGAAAAATTTAAGTTCGGGACGCTCTCGGGCTCGGTTCAACTTGGTCAACAGGTCAAACGTGGTCAAAACTGGTCAAGGGGAAGTTTTGAGTCATGTTAGTGCCTCGGTTCAGTTTTGGGTTCGGTCAAACCTGGTCAACATCGGTCAAACGTGGTCAACTGCTGGTCAACGCAGTCAACACGAGGCTCGGTAAAATTTTTAACGATTCGAATTTTGTTATATTATGTGGGCATTAAACCCTTAAAAGGGTACCCTCTGATTCCCACTCTAACTAGGTCAAATGTCGGGTCAAACTTGTTTTTAAAAAAAAATCAACAGAATGTGTAAATTACAATTTATGCATAATTAGCAATGTAGAACACATACAACCTGTTTGATCATTAATATAACTTGGTAATTAGTGTAAGAACATGTCTAAACATGTTCAACCCGACAATTTCCTGTTTAGACCCGGTTCGGAACCGAAAGTCGCATAGTTTGACTTATACTTCGACTTTCAGTTCTGACCCGTTATGGTATGTTTTAGAAATACCTTAGAGCTTCATTTGGACCAAGTTACATGCTAGTATAATCCTCTATGATTATACACCTCGGATCATTAGTTATCCAATTAATATGCATGATTCCGTTAATTGCTCATATGTTGACCATTATGCCCTTTTTACCTTAAAACGTGATTTATGAAAATGTAAAAGAGTAGAAACCTTAACTACTGATATATAAACTTGTATGCAAAGTTTGACATCAGTTTGAGGTGTAGAATAAGAGTTATGCTCGTTAGCGTAAAAAATTAAAGCTTTATGTTAATAAAACGGCGTAATTAGCGTATAGCCTAGTTAAGCCTACTTTTTGCTACCAAATCTTTTACCCACTGATGTAATATATTATTTTGGGATTTTTAAATATTTTTAATAAATTTTAGGCTGAGCATAACTTATAGTCGTAGGCTTAATCCGGTAATTGTCGGTTTTGCCCTTACGGGCTATAAAATGAGTTTTACATATCTAAACGACTCCAAACCTTTTGCTACTGATCTTAAATGATAAATAATTTATTTTAAGCCTTCTGGAATGGTAAAATATTAGCTTTATTTATCGAACCCGTAAACGGCTTTTAATCGCCTAATTAAGCGTTTTTAACGCATAGTATGTACTAAGAGTATTTTAAACATACCATGGGTGATACCTATTGATATTTGAGGCAAATTATAATATTTTAACAATAAGCAAAGGTTGATAAACTCAGACTTCAGTTTTGAGCTTTTCGGCTTATGTGAAATTACCAAACTACCCCTACGGGGCACAGTTTGCGATTAAATTCATTTCGGGCATAATAAAAGACATCTTACTGATGTCACAACATATATGAAGCATATTAACTTAGGAAACCTGTAAATGACTCTCATTACTACCCGTTACGCTTATTACGCGTTCGGTTCGGTTTATGTAACTAGTTTACAAAAACTAGCTTAAACGGGTCAAACCTTATCGGTTTTATCTCAAAATCCAGAGTGTGCATGAAATACCCATATTAAACAAGTCTCTGAACTTGTAGGGTCTAAATCACATTCTATCCGGTCATCGCTTAATCGTGCGTACGAACCGTATCTTTGAAACTAGCCGGTCTAAGCTTAAGCTTAAATAAAAGACCCGTTAGGATTCTAATAGGTTATTTAAAAACCTTCGTTCCAGATTTAGGAGCCCAGTAAAAGCTATCTGTACTTGCTGATTTGATACGGCTGGGATTGAATTTATATTTAGCTCAGGTAAATACTTTTAACTTATTTTCCCTATACGGGCTTGGGGTACGGTATATAAAATACCGCTTGGTCGGGGCGTTGAATCTTTGATTGAATGAATGATAATGAAAGTATTGAGATGCCTCGTTTAATATTGTTTTGTTTGCTTAAAGCCTTTGGGGGGTTAATGACCATGTCTCGGATATCCTTGACATCATTGTATTATAAAATGGCCACGGCTTATGCACGGGGTGTAGGCATACACCTGACAGTTGCTTAAGGGAAACGGTATCTCACTTCCATGTGGGCCTATACCTGTGGTGTGTATATTGATCTTTAACCCGGCTCGATCCGGGCTACTGAACGCATAAGGAACATGTAAATCCCTACAAGTATTATATTTAAATAATTATCCCAAGTTATAAAAGGTTAATTTTGCCTCTGTGCATTTTAATCAAATTATAAAACATTTATGCCATGTGCATCCAAACAAATTTTAAATCATTTTCAAAATGAGTCGGTTGATTGTATTTACCAGTGTAAACTGACGTATTTTCCAAAAAGGCTAAGTGCAGGTACTAATCGGAATTGGCTGGCTACTCCTAGCATCATTAAAGAGTCTCGCAAGCTTAGATGCCTAAAGTCTGTTGAACTATTGTTTCCATTTTATTTTCGATCCGTCTGTGGATAAACAATCGACAGTTGTGATATATGATATTACAATATTATATCCGGTTGTATTATATTTTCAATTGCTTCCGCTGTGCATTATTAAATATTGTGTTGTTTGACAATTACGTTGCCAACCACGTCACGATACTCCCCACCGGGCCCACCGGTGACACGTGGACCTATACTTGTGGTGTGTCTATTGATCTTTAACCCGGCTCGATCCGGGCTACTGAACGCATAAGGAACATGTAAATCCCTACAAGTATTATATTTAAATAATTATCCCAAGTTATAAAAGGTTAATTTTGCCTCTGTGCATTTTAATCAAATTATAAAACATTTATGCCATGTGCATCCAAACAAATTTTAAATCATTTTCAAAATGAGTCGGTTGATTGTATTTACCAGTGTAAACTGACGTATTTTCCAAAAAGGCTAAGTGCAGGTACTAATCGGAATTGGCTGGCTACTCCTAGCATCATTAAAGAGTCTCGCAAGCTTAGATGCCTAAAGTCTGTTGAACTATTGTTTCCATTTTATTTTCGATCCGTCTGTGGATAAACAATCGACAGTTGTGATATATGATATTACAATATTATATTCGGTTGTATTATATTTTCAATTGCTTCCGCTGTGCATTATTAAATATTGTGTTGTTTGACTATTACGTTGCCAACCACGTCACGATACTCCCCACCGGGCCCACCGGTGACACGTGGAAATCGGGGTGTAACAGGTTGGTATCAGAGCCAACACTGAGTGAATTAAACACTAGCCTTTTGTGTTTAATCTCAGTTACACAATTGCACATATCTAAACTTCTGAGTCTAGACTTAACTTAGGAATATTCTAAATCCTAATCTAAGAACTTTTTACTTCCAAATTTTTATTGGATACGTCGCTAAGCGAAGAAGCCGTAATACGAGTTCTCCACACCCGGAGCCTTGAAATGCTGAGCTTCGTACCGCGGCTAGAATGAAACGAGCATACAAGGAGAAAGCATTCAGAAATAAAATGAAGAAGAAACTCCTTTTACTAAAGATCGTTTCCTTAATAGTCCTCATATGGACATAATTATCTTTCAGTCCCTACGAGGAGAACATTATTCCTTTCAAGTCCCGCTTAGGGCAACTTTATACTTTTATTTTTATATAGTGAAATGATTAAGTTTAAACTTTCATTCTAAACAAGAAATATTAAATAAAAGGAGAATAACATTTCTTTTTTTCAAGATCTACCATTATAATAAAATGGCAAAATCTAAAAGGGCAAGACCTAGCCTCGTGTCATATTAAGACCCGGCCAAGATGGTAGTTCCATAATTAGATTCAGATCCATATTAACACCTCAATTTAAAAATTGTTCTGCGTTAATTAAATTAAGAATCTTAAGTGTGAAACCTAGCCTTCGGATCAATTATAAGACCAGACCAAGATGGTAAGACCTGTTAAAAAGATTCAAACCATTAATAAAGAATCTTAAGTGTGAAACCTAGCCTTCGGGTCAATTATAAGACCGGGCCAAGATGGTAAGACCTGTTTAAAAGATTCAAATCCCTGTTAACATCTTAAAACATGTTAACACTCCTGACAGATGTGATTCATTTAAAAATCACACACGTTATTATTATATAAGGATCTTTCTAAAGATTCCTAACCCAGTTTCATGATCTCTGAATCCTGGGTTTACATCATCAATTAAGATGATCATATTTTAACCATACGTGGTAATATAGTGCCTACGGGCCTTGCTCATTTCTACATGAGCCAAAATACAATGGTAGCTATGACTCCCTGTCAGATAAAGGTAATGAACTAGGTTCAAACCTCAAATGCTTTGATTCTCTGAAATCCTAGCATATAATTTATAATTGTCCTTGTGACTAGGCCTATTGTGCCAATATACTTTCATGCTTTGATTCTCTGAAATCATAAGCTTATAATTTATAAATGTTCATGTGACCAGGCCATTGGGTGCCACTAATAAAACTGTTAATGTTTTATAATTAGGATAAATTATAATAGAAATCCTAAACCTATATGATTAATAAATTAACCAAATATGATCTCTGGTTATCATGGTTAATGAATTTTCCCTAATGGGCAATTCCGTAATAAACATCCCTTAGAAGGGAAGTGCCTACGGGCTATAGTTGATGTCCTCTGAGACTAAAGACAGTGGTAGCCTATAGCTCCCTGTCAGGTAAAGGTAATGAACTTTGATTCAAACCTTAATGCCGCGATTCTCTGAAATCATGGCTTATAAATTAAACTTGTCTACGCGACTAGGCCATTTGTGCTATTATTAACTTATAAATTAGGATTATGATAAAAATCCTGAATAAAATAAATATCCTTCCTTCCCTGTCGGTATGCATTTTAAAAAGAATCTTAAAGGTGAAACCTAGCCTACGCGGCCAAGATGGTGAAACCTACTCAAGGGATTCAGATCCTTGTTAACACTTAAGAACGTGTTAGCACTCTTGACAAATATGATTCGAGAAAATCACCACAGTCATCCTTATATTGGATTCTTCCAATTCCCTTATCTAGCCTAGGAATCATGGCTTATATCACCCTATAAAATGATCATATTATAAACATCCGTTAGTGATGAAGTGCCTACGGGCTAAACTTGTTGTCCGATAAGACAACGACAGTGGTGGTCTTTGACCTCCTGTCTAAAATATTGGACTATGTCCAAACATAATAGTCTATATGATCAATGCGATCATGACTAATATCATCTAATACGATGATTATATTATTTAACATCCTTTAGTGATGTTATGCCTACGGGCTATAATAAATGGTCCATTTGAGACATTGACATTTTGATCTTTATGATCCCCTATTCAAAATGGTGGGATTATACCCAAACCTAATAGTCAATATGATCGAGGTGATCATGACTAATATCATTAGATACGATGGTTATATATAAACATCCATTAGTGATGTTGATTGGCTTATTTTTCTGCCAAAAGAATCGTCTTTCAAGACGATGACAGTTGTAGTCTATGACTCCCTGTCCAAAGGTGAAGAACCACGTTCAAACCTTGAAGCCCTAATCTAATAAGATTGCGGCTTATAAATTAAGGTCCTTGAAAAATAGACCATCGAGTTATGTTTTAAAGTCATTCAGGACAAGCCTATGTGCTATAATTGGTCATTCGTAACAAGTTAACATATTAAATGTTAACATTTCTGGTGACATGCCTTTGTACCAAATTTGATGAATGTCCTTATAACAAGGCCGTTTGTGCCATATCTAAATGTCATCACGACAAGGCCTTCGCGCCATATGATTACTTATGTCCTTCATGACTGTGCTTTATGCCATATTTTTCTACGTCCCTCGAGACAGGCTTCTATGCCATATATGTATATATATATATATAATAAAAGCCTTTGAGCTATTTATAATCGTCCTAGTGACAAAGACAGTTGTGACATTATGGTCCCCTGTCAAGCAGGTATTGGACTCGCTCCAAACTTTGCATGCCATTGATGGTTCCGTTGTGACCTAGGCTAAATATAATGGATATACATTCAAATAACATTCACTAGGAATGTTCAGAACAGAATAGCCCATACGGTTTATGAATGCCGTGGCTAATCTAAGTCGGGTCATCAGGATGATGACTAATAATTGTTAAATTTTGGTGATTGGTACCAAGTTTCAAGTATGGAAAACTTGAATGAGGTAGACGACAGTCGCAATACTATTAAGGCGACAAAAGTTAATAAAGCTACAAACGTAAATCTCAATATTAATGGAGTTAATCTCCAAGCTGTGGTTGGCACAGCAGTTGGAAGGACCAAAGCAGTGTGACATCTGTAAAGGAACGGGTCATCATTTTCCCATGAATGTAGGGACATAAAGAATGCAGTCTGTCACGACTGTGGTGAGTAAGGCCGCATCAGAACTAGATACCATAAAGCTGCCAAACAAGGTGCAGCTAAGCCTGGAAAGGCTAAGAAAGGAAACGCCTGAACTCACCTGATGAATGCCAAGAGGCAGTTCACGATGTCATCAAGTACATTCCTTATCATTTACCAATGATAATTTCTGCTAAGTGTCCTGATTTAATACAGGCAATAATAAATCTTCATAAACCATAAGCTTAGCAAACTTTTATATTATCCACAAGGTATAACTTACCAAGGAAATCATAGTAACCGATTCTTCTAAGTATCGGCAAGGGATCCTTCTGAAAAATCTAAGAGTACTCTTTCTTCGAATAGAGTACGACAATATATATTACTTTATTTTATTTTATTATTTTCTCATTGTTTTCTGTCGACTACGAATGCCAAACTATGTTTGATAAAAGTGCCATATGAGGATTGGCGTATCCTAGTGTGTCCCATAGATTGCTTCCATGCCTGATCAGTATGGAGGTTTAATGCATGGAACCCCTGAGATATCCCAATGGTCATATTGTACCAAAGTCGACTAGTAGTATTCAAAGAAGATATCCAGAATGGAATTATCCAAGTAAATGTTCCCGATTAAGGAATTCGTGGGCTAGTAACATAAGTGTGTCACTTAATTGACACAAGCAATGATTGATAAATTGGAGCCTGAGATTTGTAAAATCTCTGTAACCTCCTTGTACCTTAATTATCTTCTCCTAAGATTACCCTGTTTACCCCTGAGGGGCAGGTAGAGTTAAGGTTTATATCCCATTTAAGGCTGTATTATTATGAAATCTCCAAGACGACTAGCACCATCATTGGAAGAATCAAAACCCTGATTAACTAAGTTTTAAAATAGAGGGTTCATATAGCCTAACTCAATATCCTGAGGATTCGGTATAGTTAATTATGAAAGACGGTTCTTTTTGCTTATGCATTTTTACCGCAACCCTAATTAGGCAACAATTAAGAATTTGCCATCAGCTGCACAGGATCGTCGATTTGTTCGACTAGCTGTAAGGATTAGCTATTCCTTAAAATTTGTTAAGCAGTGGTTGGAATAACCATCTCACCTTAAGATAAGCTTTCCTATAATAGTTGATATATAAGTATCAAGGCTACTCCCTTGGAGACCTTGTATAAATGGAATGTCAAACATCTATTGTTAGGACAATAGATTGGTAAGTCCAATTATCAGGATCTGAAAGTTGCATTGGAAACAACAAATAAGATCACGCAAATTCATAATCATCTGTAAGATGCCAGTATTCGGCAGAAAATCAAGGATTAATGAAAATAGCAAACCTCCTAAATTCTTGATTAAGGAATAAGGTTCAACAATAGATATCACCCAGAAAGGGTGTGCCAAATCTGTTAAATTATCAGGCTAGTTAAGCTCTGAATATATATAGAATCATTCGAAGGAAATCGAATGTATCAAGATCAGGTAGCTTATAAGCTAAAACCTATTTAAGGAGCTTGGCGGAGCTCGCAATACATTACACATTAGTGACTGAAAGGCGTGTTTCGCCAATAAGTCAAGAAGCACTATCACATAATGTTATGCAAATTTATGATGTGATGAGCATCCTGTATCGATTGAGGATCGACAGGTTAAGAAGCTCCAAAAAGGATACATGTACCTAATATAGGAGTCACTTTAGGAGCTTGGAAAGACTCCAGATATGTTATGGAAGTTAAGTCCATTATGCGACAAAAAGTACTTCCATCATTTTAGAAAATCTCGAGGTCGAGATTTCTTTTAAGGGGGTGAGGATGTAACACCTCGAAAATTCACGTCCTATAATGTATTGACACGTGTCATAAGCTTGAACGTGTGAAATTATATTTACAGGGACTAAAGTTGACAAACATAGAAAGTATGTGAATATAAGGGTTCAAAATGTCAACAAGGGATAAATATACTTTACAGTAACCCTACATGATGTTCATAACCTCAACCGAATAAATCATGGATCATACAAAGCCAATTGTGAAAGAAAGTGAGGAATTACAAACTACAGGGGTTAAATGTGTCAACATGTTTAAAGGTATACCTCTGAGTGACCTTTTAGTAAACCCGAAGCTTTGTAATGCTTAATTATACTCACAAGAATGTGTGATAAAAATTTCACAAGGTTTTGTTAAGGTATGAGAAAGTTATGGCAATATTCGTATACGAGGGGTTAAAAAACGTCAACGATTTAATTTCTCGCGATTTTTACGCAACCGACGAACGAACACGCAAACATCGACTACCGATCCTAATTTGCGTATTTAAGTATTAATATTATGCTCTACGATGCTTACATGATGTTCGGGTGCGAAGACGGGCTTGTGGGCCTTGGGCCCAAGCCCACAAAACCGCCACTATATAAATAAAAAAAAATTAAATAAATAGAAATCATTTTTTTCACCATCACTTTCTCTCTCTAAAACTCTCTCTACTCTCTCTCTCTCTAGAAACTTTCCGGCGACTTTTCCGGCGACCGGCGATTTTTCCGGCGGCCGTTTTTCGGCCAAGAGTACACTTTTTCGACTATATCCGACGTTCCGGATCGCGTGGTGTGGTTAGTTTTAGCAAATTCTTAGCGGTTTGAGCTCTATGGCAACTCCGGCGACATTCCGGTCAAATTCCGGCGAGTCCGTTTTGAACTTTTGACTTTGCAGATGCTTCGATCGGGACTTTAGGAGCATTCCTGCACAGTTTCAAGAAATTCTATTCTCCGGCGAAATCTCGACTTCTGACATGATTCTGGCGAGTTCCAGCCATCAGTTTTCGATGAAAAATATATTTTTGGACTCCTAGTGACCTGTAGAGTCCATCGAACCACTTTCGACTCGGGTGAAAAATTTAAGTTCGGGACGCTCTCGGGCTCGACTTCTGACATGGTTCTGGCAATTTCCAGCCATCAGTTTTCGATGAAAAATATATTTTTGGACTCCTAGTGACCTGTAGAGTCCATCGAACCACTTTCGACTCGGGTGAAAAATTTAAGTTCGGGACGCTCTCGGGCTCGGTTCAACTTGGTCAACAGGTCAAACGTGGTCAAAACTGGTCAAGGGGAAGTTTTGAGTCATGTTAGTGCCTCGGTTCAGTTTTGGGTTCGGTCAAACCTGGTCAACATCGGTCAAACGTGGTCAACTGCTGGTCAACGCAGTCAACACGAGGCTCGGTAAAATTTTTAACGATTCGAATTTTGTTATATTATGTGGGCATTAAACCCTTAAAAGGGTACCCTCTGATTCCCACTCTAACTAGGTCAAATGTCGGGTCAAACTTGTTTTTAAAAAAAAATCAACAGAATGTGTAAATTACAATTTATGCATAATTAGCAATGTAGAACACATACAACCTGTTTGATCATTAATATAACTTGGTAATTAGTGTAAGAACATGTCTAAACATGTTCAACCCGACAATTTCCTGTTTAGACCCGGTTCGGAACCGAAAGTCGCATAGTTTGACTTATACTTCGACTTTCAGTTCTGACCCGTTATGGTATGTTTTAGAAATACCTTAGAGCTTCATTTGGACCAAGTTACATGCTAGTATAATCCTCTATGATTATACACCTCGGATCATTAGTTATCCAATTAATATGCATGATTCCGTTAATTGCTCATATGTTGACCATTATGCCCTTTTTACCTTAAAACGTGATTTATGAAAATGTAAAAGAGTAGAAACCTTAACTACTGATATATAAACTTGTATGCAAAGTTTGACATCAGTTTGAGGTGTAGAATAAGAGTTATGCTCGTTAGCGTAAAAAATTAAAGCTTTATGTTAATAAAACGGCGTAATTAGCGTATAGCCTAGTTAAGCCTACTTTTTGCTACCAAATCTTTTACCCACTGATGTAATATATTATTTTGGGATTTTTAAAGATTTTTAATAAATTTTAGGCTGAGCATAACTTATAGTCGTAGGCTTAATCCGGTAATTGTCGGTTTTGCCCTTACGGGCTATAAAATGAGTTTTACATATCTAAACGACTCCAAACCTTTTGCTACTGATCTTAAATGATAAATAATTTATTTTAAGCCTTCTGGAATGGTAAAATATCAGCTTTATGTATCGAACCCGTAAACGGCTTTTAATCGCCTAATTAAGCGTTTTTAACGCATAGTATGTACTAAGAGTATTTTAAACATACCATGGGTGATACCTATTGATATTTGAGGCAAATTATAATATTTTAACAATAAGCAAAGGTTGATAAACTCAGACTTCAGTTTTGAGCTTTTCGGCTTATGTGAAATTACCAAACTACCCCTACGGGGCACAGTTTGCGATTAAATTCATTTCGGGCATAATAAAAGACATCTTACTGATGTCACAACATATATGAAGCATATTAACTTAGGAAACCTGTAAATGACTCTCATTACTACCCGTTACGCTTATTACGCGTTCGGTTCGGTTTATGTAACTAGTTTACAAAAACTAGCCTAAACGGGTCAAACCTTATCGGTTTTATCTCAAAATCCAGAGTGTGCATGAAATACCCATATTAAACAAGTCTCTGAACTTGTAGGGTCTAAATCACATTCTATCCGGTCATCGCTTAATCGTGCGTACGAACCGTATCTTTGAAACTAGCCGGTCTAAGCTTAAGCTTAAATAAAAGACCCGTTAGGATTCTAATAGGTTATTTAAAAACCTTCGTTCCAGATTTAGGAGCCCAGTAAAAGCTATCTGTACTTGCTGATTTGATACGGCTGGGATTGAATTTATATTTAGCTCAGGTAAATACTTTTAACTTATTTTCCCTATACGGGCTTGGGGTACGGTATATAAAATACCGCTTGGTCGGGGCGTTGAATCTTTGATTGAATGAATGATAATGAAAGTATTGAGATGCCTCGTTTAATATTGTTTTGTTTGCTTAAAGCCTTTGGGGGGTTAATGACCATGTCCCGGATATCCTTGACATCATTGTATTATAAAATGGCCACGGCTTATGCACGGGGTGTAGGCATACACCTGACAGTTGCTTAAGGGAAACAGTATCTCACTTCCATGTGGGCCTATACTTGTGGTGTGTCTATTGATCTTTAACCCGGCTCGATCCGGGCTACTGAACGCATAAGGAACATGTAAATCCCTACAAGTATTATATTTAAATAATTATCCCAAGTTATAAAAGGTTAATTTTGCCTCTGTGCATTTTAATCAAATTATAAAACATTTATGCCATGTGCATCCAAACAAATTTTAAATCATTTTCAAAATGAGTCGGTTGATTGTATTTACCAGTGTAAACTGACGTATTTTCCAAAAAGGCTAAGTGCAGGTACTAATCGGAATTGGCTGGCTACTCCTAGCATCATTAAAGAGTCTCGCAAGCTTAGATGCCTAAAGTCTGTTGAACTATTGTTTCCATTTTATTTTCGATCCGTCTGTGGATAAACAATCGACAGTTGTGATATATGATATTACAATATTATATTCGGTTGTATTATATTTTCAATTGCTTCCGCTGTGCATTATTAAATATAGTGTTGTTTGACTATTACGTTGCCAACCACGTCACGATACTCCCCACCGGGCCCACCGGTGACACGTGGAAATCGGGGTGTGACAGTTTGGTGATGGATGGAGCCGTGAGCTCTAGGGAGGAGAAGGGAGGGTTTGCTTTGTTTGAATAGTTGAGAAGATAATGAGCTAGGACTTGTGGTTTATGTAAGTGTTCTTCCAACATGTGCTTACCCAATGGTCCCTATGTCCTCCAAGGTACACACACAATCTAATAAACAATTTGAAGAAATCAAAGGGGTGGGTACCCCCTTTGAAACCGTAAGATGGGGGGGGGGTGCTTAGTTGGGTGGTAACTTGCTAGTTACTTAAACTAGTTAGGAGTCTAGTTGATATAATTAGTGATTTAAGTGAGTTAAGTAATATATAGTGTGTTAAGGTGTTCGGGGGACCCTAACTAGCTTAGAAAAATAAAAACAATGCTTCTAGCATTATTTTGGTGTTCCGGGTAATATCCGGTTGTTCGGTTACATACCGGTTCGTTAAAGTGCTAACACTTGGGGAAATATTCTGGATAATAAAACGACATTTCTGCATAATATTCATATGTCTAAAAGTTGTTTAGAGCTGAATTATGTAAAATTCTGCACTTAAAGTGCGTTTCGGGTGCTTTTTAGTGCTTATTTTTGCTTCCGGAGAGTATATATATTAAACCCTTGTATGTACTATTGGGTTTTAATGTATTCTTGTTGTTGGACCTACACCTAGGCTCCAATTTTATTGTCTGACTGCTTTCTGCAGTTCTGTTGACACAGTGTGTCTTACCAGTGAGTTTACTTAGTATTACTGACGCAACGCTCTCGTTTATGCATAAAGCAATATTGTGTAGTATACAACGTGCATGAATTCACTCATTTAGCATGTAATCAGTCAATGTTGACATCTAAGCACATAATTGCAGTTATTAACTAAAAGTTAAAGTGTACAGAAATTACCGGTTTGGTGCCAGTTGTCACATGTATTCTGTTGTCGTTTTGAAGACTTGGTTGGCCATGATTTCATCTGGGAAGCTTCATACTCCCGAAACAACTTTATCTGTTCTATAAACTCTGGCTCTTCATGAAGATCGAATGACTCACACAACATTTCATAGTTGAATCGCCATGAATCACAAGGTTTCTGTGCTGGCATTGTGTAACCTTGACATTCCACATGTGGAGCTTCAATGATTTTCCCAAGACTTGGAACAAATACTCGTCTAAGTGGATTAGAATAATCCACAAAGATTCCCTCCAAACTATTTGAACCAAATTTTCCATCAGGGTCTAAAACCGTGCAGGGGGACCCAAATGGCTCTAGATATTCCAAGTTAGGCTATCGGTTGTTCAGCAGCTCAAAACATGTTTTGTTATGTTTCTTCACAATCAAAACCCAATTCAGAGTATAGCAAGCAGCGGATACGGCTTCTCCCCAAAAGTTCACAGGAAGCTTTGAGTCGGCCAACATCGTTCGTGCTGTCTCTATTAGGGCCGATTTTTCCTCTATGCTACTCCATTTTGTTGCGGAGTGTACGGAGCACTGTACTCTTGCAAAATACCCTTTCTGTCAAAAAAGTCTTCCATTGGACTGTTTTTAAATTCAGTACCATTATCGCTTCGTAGTCGACACATGCTCCTTTGGTACAAATTCTCTATCTTCCGGAACAGATTCAGCAAACTCGTATAGGTTTGATCTTTTGACTTCAAGAACATGACCCACAAATACCTTGAATACTTGTCTGTAACCACCAGGCAATATAGATCACCAGTTATACTATTTACATTCACAGGACCAAAGAGATCCATATGAGGTCTTTCTAGTGGTCTCGAGATTGATTTTTCCATCTTCATGGGGTGCGACTTCTTGGTTTGTTTACCTTTTTGACAACTTATGCATTCCCCTTCCAAGTGAAAACTTTTCAAATTCACTCCTCTGACTAAATCATTATGCACCAAGTGATTCATCTTTCGAAGGTGTATGTGGCCCATCTTTTGATGCCACAGAATTGACTCTCTCTCTCGGTAGCTTTAGAGATGAAACACTGAGGATGCTAGAAGTTGTAGTCGCTATGCTCATGTCGAGAACATACAAATCGTTCTCCCTCGTTGCTCGCATGATGATCCACTCTTCGGGGACAACAAACCCCGGCTTTAGAATCATACACTCTTTGTCGGTGAAGTGAGTTGTAAACATTCTGTCACATATCTGGGAAATGCTTAGCAAGTTGTTCTCCAGCTCCGGAATGTAATTGACTCTTTCAAAGGACACGACGCCATTGGATAAAGTGCCTTCTCCAATTATTCTTCCACCTTGGTTCCCGACAAAACCAACAAACCCTCCATTAAAACCTCTTACATCATACAATAGGGTTTTCCGCCCCGTCATGTGCCTGGACGCTCCGTTATCCATTTTGATATCGATCTCGGGAGCTCCTGCACATTTCAAATGCAACTAGTTAGATGAATCTACCCAAGCCTTTTTTGACTCGGGTAGCTTGACGTTAAGGTGAGTTTTCATGGTGTAAAGTGGTGGAAAATTTTTAGCGTTCATTTCCAAGTTCTTCTCTGTTCCAACCTCAACTTCTTTATACAAGAAAAAATCATCTTTTGCAGGTTGAACAGACGATTGAACCTTTTTGGGAACATACTTCTTGACCGTGGGAGTCGAAGAAGTTTGTTTCTCCAACTTTTGATAGAAATCCAAAGGTACAGACTTCTCAACCGATTTGGTTGGAGTAGTTTGTTTTTCTTTTGTAGTACTGACCAAAACCTTTGGTTTTGCTTCAACTAATGCCTTGACTTGAGACTTTGGAATCCATGTTTGTTGTGGATGAGTAAAACGTTTTGAAGATCCATCAGTTCTTGTTGTATCACTGGTTTAGAAATGTTTTTAGCAGTTTCAGTTTTTGGAATCTTCTTTTCAACAAACATAGGCACTTTGCCTTTTCCATCATTTGGTTTCTTGGGATTTTCGACAATCACAGACTTAGGTCATTGATTGGTGCACTTTTGTGCAATGTGTCTAATCTGATTGCATTTGAAGCATGTTCAGGTATCAACAACCCGACTTTGACCCTCGGTCTATGTTTGTGAAGCTTTCTTTGCGAAAAATTCTTCATTGGTTTTTGAAAAGATTTCAGACTCTTGTTCGTTCATCGAACTTGAACTTTTCACAAAAGTTGTTTTCTTTACAAACTTTGACTTTTGAAAATTCCTTCTTTGATGACTCTTACCATGTCACACCCCAACCGATGGCGGAATATCGGGATGAGATGAAAACTAGATTGCAAGAGACTTCATAACACTATGTGACAATATAATTTGAATTCAAATTTCATTTCGATACTAAATGTCATACAAGAATTCAAAGATAGATAACATTGTTCCACAAAACATAACATCAAATGATAAACTGGATTTAGGTGTGTATCTAAGTCCACCTAATCTTTGTTCTTCATTGCATCATCATCAAACTATCAACCTGCAACATGTATTCAAATATATCAACAAAAGTTGGCGAGCATACAAGTTTGATTACATAGCATAAAATAGACTAAAAAGTTACTCATATCCACATGAATCATAATATGTGAGTTACTAATATGCTTAGATTGTGTAACAATATGTTCAAACCCAAGTTTCCAACGCGTTTAATTTTGCCTATCCCAAATTATCGCGGGAGGTTAACATGTTTAACTTAACAATACCCTAAGTCTCATGGGCGATGCGTTAATCCTATAGCGCTATAATTGTTAAGGTAGGCTAGCAAAGTTGATGAGCATATATCAACACAATTAGTTTACATGGCATACGAGATTAACAAGCATCACACATAGTTTCACGTTTCAATAATGGATAGAGTTTGTTTAAAATAGTTTCAAAGTGAAGTGTAGTTTGTATAGTATACATGTTGCACCCAAAAGTGATTAAAAGGAAAAAGGGACCGAGTATGCTCATGGTTTTTGCAAGCTTTCCTACTTGAATCCCACGAGTGGTGTTGCTTGTTTAGTTTGGAGCTCCTTGTCCTTCTACACAAAGGAACATAGATGTATGAGTTTGGGGAATAACGAAAGATTATGGATTTCAGAATTTAAATAACATGAACATAGCCATATGAAAATAGTCATCCATCACATGTGATGTTTAGATGATATACTTACTAACTTGACAATGTCCACTTGTTCATCATCAAGGGTTCGGTTTGTTTGAATATTACATAAGTATTATATAGAGTATACTATATCATATATGCCAAGCATGAGGTAGAAGATCAAAGTCTTCATTTAGGATCCTCTAAGTATCATAGAATTCATACATGAGGTAGGAAGAACAAGCTTCCATCTAGGTACCTCTATTGTTCACCACTTCACTTGTTGTTATGAACAACAAGGAGGGTTATGAACTTACAAGAATAATGAAATACAACAACTAATCTATGAGAAAACATCAAGAAGTGAGTGGATTTTTATGAAAGATAGCCCAAGCTAGCCTAACATTCACACCATCATCAAGCTTCAAGCTTGAACACTTCTTGTGGGTAAAACCCTAATTAAAACATAATGTTTGTGAGGTTTTAACCTCTGGTTTAACATTTCTCAGCCTTGTTTTTAAGCCTAACTAACCATTTGATTGATTATGCGTATTAGGACATAGGTTTGAGATGAGATTAACTCAAGTTTACTAAGTTTAACAAAGTTTTAGATAAAAACAGAAAAGTCAGTCAACTTTGGAGCCTTTTTGGTGACGTTGCAGAGCCTAGTTTTCCATGGAAAACTAATGGAAATGTAGCTAAGGTCAATCCAAAGAAGTAGGAAAAAGAATCGAGTGAACCAGATAAGAAATAAGTGAGTTATGCTCACTTTTGTAAGAGATGATGAATCTGCCCGAACTTGTGATTAACAGCTGATTATAGACTAATTTGGGAGAGTTTAGAGTGATTTGAAAAGTGTAAAAAGCTTGGATTATGTTTGGGTTTTATAGGGAAAAGTTTGGTTAGGTATTTAATGTTAAAACAAGGTTTAAAACTAAAAAAAAATACAAAATCGCGCTAAAACGCGTGCTGAAAAGGGGTCTGGTCGCTGATCAGGCCATTTAACGAGTGTAGAAATGAATTTTGCTGCTGCGTTTGTTCGATGTGAAGGCCCAACTCAGCTGGTTTGTGCGCATGTGGGGGAAGCTGTTGACCCGGGTTCGATCCCCGTGGTCAGCAGTTTTTTATTATTATTTTCTTTTCTTGTTTTTACAATTTTAAACTTTCAGCAATGTTCATAAACAGCCCCTGGACTTTAATTTAGTAACTTAGTTATATTATATTAAAAGGAAACCAACTTCATAACTCAAACTAACTAGGTTAGTTTGCTAGCTTTAAAATCTAACGAGACTAACTAGATTATTAATAAAAACAAACTTTTTAAATAGAAAAATTAATTAATTTAATTAATTAAATAAAATAGGATAGATAAATAACCATATTTATGAACGAGTTTAAACTAGGATAAAAATCTTTAAACGATTATTCATTTCACGAAGCTTTCGAATCTTGTCTTTTTAAGAGTTTTAACTGGTTTAACGAGTATCAAGTGTCGATAAATATAGAATAAAGAATCCTCGAATAATATTTTGAAAAATTGATTAACGGTTGCACATAAGTCTAACATGGATACACAAACATGATTAAAATAGCTTCATTTTCATTATGATCAATAGTCTCGATTTACAAACGAAACAAAAGCAGATTACAAAGAGAGTACAAGTGTCTAAATATGGAAAGTACAACATGACTTGCTAAAATAAGAAAGCGCGGAAATGCAGAGCGTTACAGTCTCCCCTCCTTTAGGAAATTTCGTCCCGAAATTTAGGAAGAAGTAACGAAAAGATGCGGATACTTGGTCTTCATATCACTCTCGAGTTCCCAAGTAAATTCAGCGCCACGTTTTCCTTCCCATCGAACCTTAACGATAGGAATTTGACTGCGCCTCAGTTTCTTGACACCTCGGTCCATGATTTCGACGGGATACTCCACAAATTGCAAAGTGTTTGTTAAGATCGGAGGCTCTCATGATTGTGTTTGTTTGTATAATATGAACAATGAATGAATATGAGATAATGTAAAGTTCAGCGGAAATGGAAACAAACTTTATAAACACAATTAAAAAGGAGAATAGTTCTGATAAACACATGCTTTTCATTAGGTCGAAAGATTACAAATCAAATCAAAAGATTATAATGCATGCTTACAACAAAACTCCCCCTCAGCCTGATGCTCCCTCGTTGATCGCACAAGATGAAAGGATTGGAGGAGAAGAACTCACTCAGTCAATCAAATGTAACAGTACAGGGTACTGCTCCATTTATAGGCAAATCAAACCACTGAAGCATCTAAGCTGACGTCACCATGAAAGTGACATCTAACAACCTAACAACATTTAACCACTGTTCTTATACAAACACTACTAACTTAACCACTGATTCTATACAATACAAGTGACACACTAAACTACTACTTTCTTCTTCCATCAGCACTGATGTTTGACCATCAGTGCTTTCCTCAAAGTTGATCAGTCCTTGAGTGGGCAGTCCTTTAGTCAACAGCAATACTTAGATATCATCAGTAGATTGAACCAACAGAGTTTAATCCTTAACAGTCTTCAGGGCTTCATCAGCAGTTTGAAGGATAGCAGCTGTTGTATACGGACAGTGGATAGAGGACATCAGATGTTATAGACTCTTTCAAGGGGAAAGCCTGGTGTAAACTACTGCTTATGATGAATCCACTGTTGTGAACCAGTTTTGGCTTTTATTATCTATTCCTCTGATAGGGTTCAATCCCAATAATCTCCCACTGGAATAGATAATGCCCAAACTCTTCATTATTTTGGATCTTTATTGTCTCATCAGAAGTTCCCTAACTTGTCCTTTAAACTGCAACTCAAAATCCATGGAACTTGTATCATCCTCATCCCTACACAGTATAAGCTCAAGGAAATCTTGTAGATCTTCAACACTCAGGCCTAGTGCTTGTTCCCTTGATATGTGCTTTACTTCTCCATTGGATCTGATCAGGGTCAATACATGGGTCTTTTGATCAGACATCCATTTTAGTATTTTTGAACCTAATGGGTTTCTTGGGAGAGGTTTATTTGCATATGAGTTTGGTGATGCTGGCCTTGTGATAATTTGTTGAGCAGTGCTCTGAGCTTTTGTTAGTTCAGAATCTTCAGCTGTACTTTGTTTGAAGACCATTTTTATGATATCATTTGCTGCAGCTATATCTCTTGCAGTTTCTTTTTCAATTTGCTCTTGTCTCTTCCTTTGGTCTTGCTCAATGTCTGAGATATCTGCTGATGTGATCAGTGGTTCAGAAGTATTGATCTGCTATTTTGGCATTTTGTAGTTAGGCTTCTTTGGAGTGTTAGAATCTGTCATTCTTCTTTTCTTTATCCTTTCATAAGCCTCATCTGTATATTGCCTTGTTCATTTTGCTATGGCTTTGGCAGGTCCAACCTTTGCATCCACCAGCTCTTGTTTCTTCCTCTTGTATTATGAGGTAAGTTTATCAATGACCTTTTTGTATTTGCTCCAGTTTGGAGCTGATCTTTTCATTCCTGGATTGTTCTTGATTTTCTCAATTCTGTTCACCTCATGCTTTAGTGCAATGGGTGGCCATTCATTGAATTGTTCTTCATTTGCTGAATAAAATTTTTCTTTCAAGATGAATGCAAGATAATCTTTTCTCATCTCCTTTTGTAGGACAGCTTCAGGTGGCAGATTTGACATATCTTTGCTCAGCTCTATTGCATAATCTTCCATATGTTTGACCTTAGTGAGTAAAAATTCCATTCTTTCTGAAATGGCTTTGTCACCTTAATCTTTACATTCAAGTCTAGCTCTTATATCAGCTTGCCTGGCTTTAAGTTTTAGATACTTATCCATATTTGCTGGATTCCTCAAGCCTGTGAGAGAAGGAAATTTTCTTTGTGAAGGATCATCCACTATATAGAATTGTCCCATCTCATCCTTTACAGCTTCCAATTCCAGTGGATAACTTGCAGCAATGGATATAATATTACCAGGGTTTATCAAATTTGGTGGAATGGATTGTTGTGGTTTGATGGAAATGTAAGGTGTGGAGGATAGACGAATAGGTGCTGGTATATCATCACTACCCTCCTGAAATTTCCTTTTCCTTGTGTAAAGCTTTTTGGGTGAAGGGGGTTTCGGTTGTGATGTGACAATGGGTTGTATGGTGATTGTTGAAATGGTGAGGGCAGTGGTAGATGGCTGGCAAACAGCTGTTGAAACAACTGGTGTTTCAACCTCTGTTGTCATTACGACTACTGATGTGTCAGTAGATGTCTTCTGCTTTTTAGAAGGTGGTGATTTGGTGGGTGGTGATGTAGTTGAAGTGATGGTTTTTGGTGGTGAAGTGATTTGGTGGGCAGTGGTTGTGGTGTGTGTTGTAGTGGTGTGTGTTGAAGAGATGGCAGGTGTTTGGCTGGCAGTTGTTGAAACTACTGAGGTATCAACAGTTGTTGATACAACAGGTGTTACAACTTCTATTTGGGTGGAAGTTTGAGATTTTGTGGTTTGAGGTTTGGAGCCTTTGGGAGGTGGTTTGGAGGCATGCTTTGAGGGTCTGGATGGTGTGGATTTGGGTTGCCTCACTTGTCTAGTGGGCTTCTTCTTTTCATCCTTAGGATTTTCATCATCCTTTGGCTCAGAAGTACCCTGTGCATTCAGCTCCATGTAAGCTCTTTTCTCCTGTTCCCACCTGGCTTTATCCTTAGCCTCTCTATCTCTTTTAACACTTACTTTTGTTTTTGCTTCTGCAAGTGCATTTGTGGCAACATCAATTTTCTTACTACCATCTGGCAAAGGAATGCTTTTAGTCATGTTTTCTTTTTCTTGTTCAATATAGAGGCCATCTTCTATTCCCTTCTTCTTCCACTACTTGATTTTCTCCCCCTTTTTGGCATTATCTGGAGGGGGGTTATCAATGAAGAGAACAGTGGGAGGAGCAATGCCAGTGGTGTTTTTCAAATGGGCTTTTATTGCCTTGATATCTGCCTGAGTATCTTTAAATCTTTCTTCCATAGTATTTCTGATCTCTTTAAATCTTTGCTTTGTATGGTATTTCAATGGGTTCAGCGGCCTTTTGAGCGACCTTTTTGGAAGATGAAGACGATTTTGTCATTTTGGTGAAGAAGAACGAAGAATGATTTGAAACAGAAGATTTGAAACTGCTTTGAGAGAAGAATTTTGGAATTCAATTCGACAGTGTAAAAGCCTGTTTGGGGGTTTTGATCTGGGTTTTATTTAGGGAAAAAGTGAATGCTGATGTGGCAGCGGTTACAAAGATCTGATGGCTAATAACTGACCACGTGCCAACCTCTGATGAAAAGATGAATAATGGAGGACAGTTGTTTAGGGAACCACTGATGAAGCAAATATCAGTGGTTGCAACGGTCAAAGTGAAGACAGTGGGTGATTTTAACTATCAGTGGATAGCTTCATCAGTGGATAAAACACTGATTTTAAACAACAGTGATTACCATGAAAATGAGAGAACAAGGATTGACTTTCAGCAGTGGTCAGCATTTACCAAAGCAGATGTTTGAACCAAAAAGACTTATTACAAAATTGAGGCTGCAGATGTGAATCATCTGAGCTAACAACTGTTGGTGACTTTAATGATCCAACAGCTGTTTGATAAGGAATGTAGAGGAATGGATGAAGATGATGTTACATAATATTGATATTTATCCATTTTTGATGGAGTTTTATCAACAGTGGTTAGGGATAATGCAATGATAGGGTAACCTGAAGGCTATTATGTCAGCAACTTTTATGGAAATTTGCATTCAAGGTTTTGCCACATGTCAATTACAAGTTTTGAAGCTTTTATAGATTACTGACTGTGGTTTAGTACCCCATATGATGGAAACCTCTTTACTAGGACAACTCTTTTTGTGTCATAATATTTGAATTAGAACATGAGTGCCCAAGTATTTTAAGGTCTATTAGCAATCAATCTTTGACCTGTGTTAAAGACAAATCTTGAGTTTGACATGACCTTGACACTTGTACCATTTCCTTTTGATCCATTTTCAAGGATAATATCACCAAAAAAAATGATGGTTCTTCATCCTGACAGGAGTTTGAAACTTTTGCTATCAAAAACAAGTAAAAGTACAAAATATATCACTCTTAAGGAAAAATAAAGAATAATATATCCTGCTTTATTTGAGAAAAACCTTTTCAAGAAAAATAATTAAAGGTTTTTCTGAAAACATCATCAAAAAGGATCTGGTATATTTTCAATAAAACTCATAATCACATCACTCTCAAGTTTTATAAAAATGGTCAGTGGTTTGAAATACATTGTAATAACCACTGTTTGAGACCAATTTCCTGTTTAATTGATTGCAAAAATGCGGAGACATGTTCACATGTGTTTTTGAGAGTCCTGTTATAAACTTTGTTACCATGTGATGATTCTGAAAAGCTTGTCTAGTCTTCTTTTATTTACTGGAGATACTATTGTTACCTGAACTTCCCTGAACCAATAAATGCACATAGTTGCTTGATAACCATTGTTAACCCAATTTTGGACTCTTAAGTGTTTTTATATTTATAATCTTTTCTTTTGACTTCAAAAGTTTTGAGATAAACACACTTTTGGGTTTTTGTGATTTTTCTTCTTCCCTTTTTACCCTTCCCATTCATAAGTACTGAAATACTCTCTGGGAGGTTTTATTGAAGGAATACTTATTCCAGAATCATTTTGCAGTACTGTTTTGAGAGATCTGGTTATATTTGTACATGCCTATATCAAATCTTACATTACATATGATTTTGATTACTTTAACACCTGATTTTCTTAATGTATTTTTAACAAAGTTGATTTGGTCCTTTTGAGAATTCTCAACCTGTTTTTCAACACACAAGATCTAATAACTAAAGTTTTAATTTCCCTTTTTTATGTTAACAAAAACACTAATGTTATTTAATCGAATCATAGGTTTTTGTTGACCTGAGGTACACACCTTAGCAGCAAACATGATGGAAACAGCACGAACTTCATAACAACAATTGAAATCAATTTTGTAAGTAAAATAATTATACCATAAGTATCAGACACATTTTCAGATCTGAGAACTATAGGTGGTTTATGCATGACGACACTTGTTATGTGAAGTTTGTGTGTCTTATGACATCTTGGTTGTTTTACAGAGTTTTTGAATAACAACTTTAAAGTGATCACTCGTTACTCTGTTTTTCAACTAAAAACGATCAACCTTAGCATCAATGAATTTTGAGCTGAACTGTTATGTCAAATTGATTGTTAGATCGAATTTGACTGTCCAAGCTCTGATACCAATTGTTAAGATCGGAGGCTCTCATGATTGTGTTTGTTTGTATAATTTGAACAATGAATGAATATGAGATAATGTAAAGTGCAGCAGAAATGGAAACAAACTTTATAAACACAATCAAAACGGAGAATAGTTCTGATAAACACATGCTTTTCATTAGGTCGAAAGATTACAAATCAAATCAAAAGATTACAATGCATGCTTACAACAAAACTCCCCCTCAGCCTGATGCTCCCTAGTTGATCGCACAAGATGAAAGGATTGGAGGAGAAGAACCCACTCAGTCAATCAAATGTAACAGTACAGGGTACTGCTCCATTTATAGGCAAATCAAACCACTGAAGCATCTAAGCTGACGTCACCATGAAAGTGACATCTAACAACCTAACAACCTTTAACCACTGTTCTTATACAAACACTGCTAACTTAACCACTGATTCTATACAATACAAGTGACACACTAAACTACTGCTTTCTTCTTCCATCAGCACTGATGTTTGACCATCAGTGCTTTCCTCAAAGTTGATCAGTCCTTGAGTGGGGAGTCTTTTAGTCAACAGCAATACTTAGATATCATCAGTAGATTGAACCAGCAGAGTTTAATCCTTAACAGTCTTCAGGGCTTCTTCAGCAGTTTAAAGGATAGCAGCTGTTGTATACGGACAGTGGATAGAGGACATCAGATGTTATAGACTCTTTCAAGGGGAAAGCCTGGTGTAAACTACTGCTTATGATGAATCCACTGTTGTGAACCAGTTTTGGCTTTTATTATCTATTCCTCTGATAGGGTTTAATCCCAACAGTGTCGTTGATTTGGAGATCTTCGAGAGGAACTTGAAGTCCTTCTTCAGCGAGACACTTCTTTAGATTCTAGACATGAAACGTTGGATGAACGTTGTTGAGTTCTTGAGGTAGATCGAGTCTGTAGGCCACCTTACCAATCTTTTCGAGTATCTTGAAAGGACCAACATAGCGAGGGGCAAGCTTCCCCTTTTTACCAAAACGAACAACTCTGGGGCTGTTTGGTAGTGTCATTAAGAGGCTACCTCTTAATGGAAACATTAAAAATTTTACCAATGAGAAAGTAGAAAAATATGGCATGTGATGATTTACCATTCAGAGGTTACCTCTTAACCATTCAGACTTGAGGTTACCTCTTATTCATTAAGAGGTTTTAAACCATTAAGAGGCTACCAAACAGCCCCTCCTTTCCAAGGAGATACCTTGAGTATAACATGGTCGCCAACGTTAAACTCCAACGATTTGCGTCTCTTGTCTGCATAGCTCTTTTGCCGACTACGAGCCTTGAGTAGATTATCACGAATTTGGAGAATCTTATCCGTTGTTTCTTGTATGATCTCAGGACCAGTAAATTGTTTGTCACCAATCTCATGCCAGCTTAGAGGAGATCGGCATTTGCGACCATACAATGCTTCGAAAGGAGCCATTTGAGTACTGGAGTGGTAGCTAATGTTGTATGAGAACTCGACTAATGGTAAATGCACATCCCAACTACCACCAAAGTCGATGACACAAGAACGGAGTATGTCCCCTAGGGTTTGGATAGTACGTTCAGTCTGTCCATCCGTTTAAGGATGAAAAGCCGTACTAAGATTTAAATGAGAACCCATAGCGGACTGAAAAGTTTGCCAGAGATGCAAAGTGAAACGACCATCACGATAAAAAATGATGTCGAGAGGAATACCATGACGGCATATGATTTTGTCAGTGTAGAGTCGAGCAAGTCGTTCAACCTTGAAATCTTCACGAATAGGAAGGAAATGAGCGGTTTTGGTCAAACGATCGATAATCACCCAAATACTATCGTGACCAAACGGTGTACACGGGGGTTTGGTTATGAAATCCATAGCATTGCTATCCCATTTCCAGACGGGGATTTCACGTTTTACGATTCGTTCTAGATTTTGCGACTTAACACGCTGCAACACACGTGTGTGGTTCAAGGTTTTTACGTCAATATTTTTATGGTTTAATGGCTCCCTTGAAACTCGCGGATCCTAAGCCTACTTAGTTATTCTTTTTTATGTTTTACTTTTTAGTCTAATTTTTGCGAGTAACACACCATAATGTGCGTGCATGATTTAGCATTTTTACGTTTACTTTTTATTCGGCTTCATGGTCCCGCTGCAAAGCACGGGTTATAGAAATTAGTTTACTATTTATCTTGTATAATTAGGATATGTATAAAGTCAATACTAATATTAAGAGTGCCCGGCAGTCCCCTAGGATCAATAACACATATCAAACGCATCAGATTGAGACAGAAGCTAAGACACATGTGCAGAACATAGAGAAAAAATAAAATACTCTTTTCATATTAATCAACACAAATTACATAAATACCAAAAAAGTACACATATACTTCTGAACTAGACAACCTAAACACTAAGTCTAACTACTCACACAAAGATCTCACCTAAAATCTGAATACTCTCACTATCCAGCTCAAATGAAACAATACAACAACAAACCTATTTTTAGGTTGCACCACTAAAGGTATGTTTAGCAAAACTAGCTGGTGGCTGGTAGCTATTGCTAGTAGCTGTAGCTTTTTAGATATTAAGGTATTTGGCAGAGTAGTTGGAGCTTTTAATAAAATGTATAAAATAACCAAAATGGGCATAAATAAAATAACATAATACTAAACGTAATCACACACACACACACACACACACACACATATATATATAGGGTAGGGTTCCGGCGTGAACAACTTTCCAAGAGTGAACTGCGTGAACAGATATGGACCCTTGATTTCCTTTTTAGTTGTTAAGGGTAGGATTGTAATTATATAAAAAATTAGATTTAAATCATTATTTTAATAACTGAATTAAGTTACATCTTTCCTAATTTAAATTCATTATCCACATTATGTTTATTTATTAATAAGATAATTATCAAAACAAACAACAAATCACCAGATTTCAATTTTTATTTCAGATTTCATCACCAGAATTCAAATTTTGATTTTTAAGATCCACGTAACATTCATATTTCAATGGTATACACGTGTGTACTTGGAGATAAATAGAACAGTACACATGTGTACTCAGCATCGTACATATGTGTACAGTAATTCACAGGTGTACATCAACATTCAATACAAAAAAATTCTGAGATATCACAAAAACAGACGATATACACATGTGTACATCGCATTAAAAAGAGGGCAAAATCAGAATACACATGTGTACATCGCATTTAAACAAATAATTATTTTAATAATTGAATTAAGTTACATCTTTCCTAATCCTTGATTTGATTTGTGAGAGATTTATGCAATCAATTTAAGAGGATAATTGATTACTTGATTTGTGAGAGATTTATGCAATCAATTTAAGATTGAAATTACACATATACCCTTTTTGTATTTAATTAAATGAAAAAAATAACCAAATAATTACCATCATGCCACTCACTTTAATCTCAAGATCATAAAAATCAAGGGCACAGATCAGTTCACGCAGTTCACTCTTGGGATTTTGTTCACGTTTGAACCTAATCCTATATATATATATATATATATATATAAGTTTTTTCTCAAATGAATAAAACATGGCCATTTTCAATTAAATAAAACATAGTTATTGACATACAGTCATAACATAATATAATACTATTGAATCATTAATGTCGTGCATTCCATATCAAAGTAGCAATTTCGTTGCGAACATGTTTCATCTCATTCGATGTTCCTTAAAATAGACCACTAGTGCTTGTGTCATGGTTACGAACATCATGCAGTTCATCTCGTGGTATGTAGTTTGGGGGGTATGTAGTTTGGATGTTGCTCCATTGCAGTAAACATGAAATCTTCTTAAGAATTACGTATATAGTTATGCAATGCGAATGTAGCCATGATAGCATCAATTTGTGTTTGCACGCTATACTTGGGCATTTTATCAAGTATCTTAAATCGTTTCTTCAAAATTCTAAATGACCTCTCAATATGACTTCGTAAAGATGAATGTGAACGATTGAAAGCTTCTTGCATATTATTCGAGGGCTCTATTTGAAATTGAGATTGATGGTATCTTGTCTTGGAATATGGAACAAGGTATCATTTTCTATCTGGATATCCTTTATCAACCAAATAATATCTACCTGATAAAGGCATTAGAACTTATTAAAAGTAACATGAAACAATTCCAAATATATGTGTAAGTAAGTCGAAATATTACCTTCAGGTGGTTGTAGGAAGTTGAATTTACTAATATGGTCAAGTTAATGAAAACACGCGTGTCATGTGCCGATCCCTCCCATCTGATCAATACGAATGTGAAACACATATCGAAATCACATGTTGCCATTACGTTGAAAGTTGGTACCCCTTTTCTACCGATATAAGGTAGTTGCTGACTCTCTGGGATGCAGGCCCCTATGTGTGTACCGTCAATACATTCAATACAATCCTATATATAATTTGAACATTAGTCATGTAACAAAGTACACAAGTAGGAATGACATTAATCAATTTAATACCTTAAAATACGGCAAGTATCTTTTGTCATTCAAGATTTGAGGTGGTACGAATTGAAAAGTTGGATCTTTTGGTTTTATAATGTCACGTGCTAGACCTTGAAAACCTTTACCTCTACCAGCTATTGCCTCTAGAACTTCATGAAAGGCTCTACTAATAGTCTCCCCAGAACGTTGAAAACGCTCCCCAACATCCCTATTAGATAAACCCAATGCTAATGTATAAAAAAATATACCCACCTTCTCACAAGTTGACATTCTATCACTTGACTGCAATCCATAATTTGATTCAAGCTCTCTACATAATTTCGTAAACACGTTTGGATGCATTCTGAATGCATTTACACATCATATAGGATTTCCATTTAAAAGTTCCATCATCCAAGCCTGTCCCGTTTGAGGTGATGTCATGCATGGTTCCTTGTACATATGCTTATAATAGTATGCAGTAACTAGATCACATGTATAGGTTGAATCCAACAAAAAATTATAACAATGCAGTTTGTGGTTCCTCTTGCTTGTTTCATTATTCACTGTAACCCTGTAATAAATTCAATATCAGATTAACATATAAAAACTTTAATAGCTAAAATATAAATGGATAAATAGCTTAACATATAGTCATGTCAGTAAAACATCAAGGTAAAAAAAAAACAAATCAATCCAAAAGCAATAAATTTCAAACAAATAGAAACAATAATATCTTCGTAACATGTCCTCAAAGAAAACTTTAGTCGGTGAGCCTTTGCTTTCATTGCAGCAACACTAACCTACCATGATCATGTGGCACATTTATAAACATTTCTCTTTTCACGGGATCTTCAAATAAATCCATTGCAAATAACCACAACTCCTCATCTTCTCTCATTAATCCTGCATCTACCATCCGACTAAGCAAACACATAGCAACTTCAATACTAAACTTAGTACTTTGACTAAGTTTGGAAGAATCTGATTCTAATATTTCTAGAGCACGTTGTTGATTCATATTACTTTGAGTTAAATGTTCTTTAAGTATTGAAGCTCCTAATGATTCTCTCCTTTTACATTTCATCTTAACTGGTTTAGGGTTAGTGTTTACTTTAGTAGACTTTTCAAAAATTTTTGCAACCTCACTTGGGATTATTGTTGATGCATCATGTTGACTTACTTCATTCAAAAAATCACCAAAGAAATTGTCACCTCCCTCAACATTGTCATCCTCAAGCTTCTCAACATTGTCATCCTCAAGGTTCTCAACATGTACCTCATTGAATGTAGTTGGATCCATAAAGGGTGCCACACAATTTTCCTCACTAGCAACTACATCTCCAAATAACCGATCCCACTCTTTTTGTAGTTGTATAGATGGTTGGTTATTTTGAATTGCTAGAACTTTTGGGTTTTCCTACACAATATAATGGTGAATCTTTAGTTATCATTATGACTGGAAATTATATGGTATTTAAATTTTGAATGAGATATATTATGTCACCTGAATTTTTTCTTTTCCACCATTCATCAGAACAATTAAGTTGCTTGGTATTTTCATTCTAACCTAGACCAGTTCGCTCTATTCTTAAGCGACTTCCAAAGGTTGTACTCTTTTCTCATACTGTCATACTTGTTTTTCATAGCTTTGTCACTGGCGAATTGATGATTTATAACTTTTTCAAACTCTGGCTGAAGAGTGACCCATTTGAATGGGAAAGTTTGACCATGCTTCGTGATATATTTGTTTAGGAACCGACATAATTCTAAAACCATTTCTTTTGGCCAAATTTCTCTTTTCCGTCTCTTTTTTTAAATCCATCTAGCAACCATACATACATACATACATATGTACACAATTGCATGTAGTGAAAACTAAATCAGGTTTAATTTCTCATGAGTGAAAAAAACAAATTATAATATTTCAATATTAAAACAATCAGATTTCTGATGTGGTGAAAAAATAATTTTTAATATTCCCAAATCAAATCAAAATAATCATATTTCCCATGTGGTGAAAACAATTATAAAATTTCCAGATCAAAATATTCAGAGTTCTCATGTTCTGCAAGCATATTTTGATATTTAAAGTTCGAAATAAACAGATTTGGAGAGAAACTTGTTCATTGATCTTTGGATTTAATCAACTGAAAATTGCAATAAGTTTTCAATAGTGGTGCAAACGAGCTGAGCTGAGCCCGAGCTCGACCAGTCTCGAGCTCGAGCTCGATTAACTTATGAGAGCTAGGGCTCGAGCTCGGCTCAATTCGAGCTTTGTTTTCAAAGCTCTAGCTCGGCTCATTTGTATTTTCTCAAGCTCGAGCTCGGCTCGTTTATTATCTATTAATTAGTATATTAAATAAAAATAATATAAACAACAGACTTTTTAGGCTCGCGAGCTCGATAAGTGAAGCTCGGTCTCGTTTACTAAATAAGCTTATTTTTAGGTTCGAGTAAACAAGTTTAAATAAGCCCGGCTCGTTTACACTAATGCTCGACGAGCCTAATGAGCTTCACATGCGAGGCTCGAGCTCGGGCTCGATAAACAAACGAGCTTTGTTTTAGGCTCAAACTCGGCTCGAGCTCGATAAGGCTCAACTCGTTTCGAGCTTTTTCTCGAGCCGATCTCGAGTAGCGACCGACTCATTTGCACCGCTAGTTTTCAAGCCACCGTGGAATAAACTGTACTCCAAAAATAGAAAATAAATAACTGCAATAATTTTTAGCAAATAACGAACACCTAAAACGGTACGGATGCACGGTTGTCTACTTTCTTCACAATTGTTGGTTGTGTCTATCAGAATCATAAGAGATACAACAACAAAACACACATGCATGTAGAGTTGATAAGCAAAATAGAGGACAAACATATTCTACACATTCAGAACAAACAAATGATGAAGTAACAACATATATAGAGATGTGATGGTGTGAATTACCTGAACGAGAATTTGCAACGATGGCGAATTAGGTTTGCAATAAAAGCTTGTAGGTTTTTAAATACTACTATAACTAGCGTTTCAATATGAGCTTTTTCAACTAATCTAAAAGCCTTAAGCCTGTTTCAACCAAACAAGGCTTTTATTGGGCCTGGAGCTTTTTTTAAAAGCTTGAAGTTTGAAGCTCCTAAAAGCTCGTTGCCAAACATACCCTAAGTGTACAATATCATAAGTTCGCTAGGCACTTTAGTGCGCTAGTCATTAAGCTCATATTTAAGTGCACCAACCCTTTATCTTCGCCATTCCTTGTCTTCAACACAGAATTGCATAACGACAGTTATAAGGTTTGGTATTGCACTAACAGACTCCATCTTTAACTGTTTTTATTAATTTTGTCTAACACCGATAATCATCATATTTATCTTTTTATAATGAAATGGGTTATCTATTTTTTAATAAATATTAGTGTTATTAAAAAATTAATAATAATAATACATATTACAAAGAAATCACTATTCATTTAAATATAAAAGAAATAACAATAACAATAACAATGTACGTAACTTCTTTTCATACAAATCTTGACACCACTAAGTTTGTAATTTTCTGGTATTGTACAAATTTTATTAACACAATGTTGATCTTGTTGAGTAAATCGTAACTTGCATAACAAGTTGATTAATTTTTATATATAATAAAAGAATCACCAACCGATCCGATCGAATCCTCCGAACATAATAATTTTTGCTTACTTCATCCATCACACTAAGTCTAAAAAGAGTCACTATGGGGGCCCGAGTCTGATATTAAACAACTTAAACTGATAGTTTAGGCTAAAAAAAATAGGAAAATAGACTGATTGTTTTGACCATCCTAATTCCATGTAACCTTTTGAACTACTTATTTTGATAGATTAAGGTATAGAATAATGTAAATTTTGCTAATGAGCAGGTGGTGGAGTGGTAAGGGAGAGATAAGGTTGCAAGTGTCTCAGATTCGATTCTTGCCCCCACGATTTAGTTTCGGCGACACTTGGTGATGATGGGAGACTAGGCGATTAAGTGGCGATCGCTAGTTCGATCCTTGAACTGAGCATGTTTTACCTTACCGTACTGTCATGTCTTTTGGCATGTACTCATGGGCTTCGACCCTAGGTGAGGATTTTCCCCGGTTCTGATGCAGTGTATCCCAATATGGTGATTATCGTTTGCAGTTCAAAAAAGTATATATAGTAAATTTCATTAGTCCTTTTAGACTGAACGTAGTGGGGCGCCATTTTCTCTCATAACCCCCCGAACACCACTACGGGCGGGGTTATGAAACAAAAAAAAATTAGGAAGCGCCATAGATATCACGCCGTTATTGAGTTTGCTTTTCAAATTCTAACCAATCAAAATAAAGCAAGGTTTTTTATAATTAATAAATAAAATTGAAAATTAAGAATTAGGTAATGATGGGTAGGGGCTTTATGACTACGGGCTTAAATGCATATCGCCCCATAACGCCCACCCGCACACCACGTGTCGAATAACGCCCACAAAAGGGGGTTATGACTACACATGGCCTTAGACTATCCACTATCACAACTCAACCCAACCCAATCTTTTATTAAAATACTAATTTCTCTCTCTTACACCTACACAAACCAACCCAATCCAATTTTTCACTCGCATTCACAACTCAACCCAACCTAAACTAATATTTTATTATAAAAAATAGAAGTTAAATAATAAAAAATAAAAAAGAATTAAATATTATAAAGAAATAGAAGTTAAATAATAGAAAAAAGAATAAAGAATTAATATTATGTTGGTTGTTGGTTGCAACCATTGGTTGCCATACCAACCTGGTTGTCCATAAATTTCAATTATTTAATTAAAATTATTTCCTACAATTTTGTCTTATTTGCCATGTGACAACTATATGCCCAATTTGGTCACCATAGTGAGTAGTCTTATATGATTACATGATAGATCGCTAGAAATCGAGTGAAAATATGTTATGGTGTAATTTACATGATTCAAAACGTTATCTTTGATGCCGACAATTTTAATTTTTAATAGCAACTTTCATTCCATGACCCCATGATTGTGAAAAGTTATTAATTTTATCATTAGGCAGAATAGTTATTTAATTAGGTGATATTAACAAAATTTATATATACAGATTTGACAATATTATGCATAACAAGTATTGATGCATGAAATATGCAATGGAGCTGTCAAGAGCAAAATCGTAAATCTTCACGTGTAACCCATAGATTATATGATAGTAACTTAACGAGACCAATGCGTAGTATTTAATAAGTGATCAAAGAGTATCACTTTATTGTTCAGTCTAACATCTGTTTATTTGATGAGTTATTACACTGTATTTTCCTAGCAGTTAAAAGAACTCGCTGTTGTGTTCACTATATGAATCCAACATCGACCATGAAAACTCGTCAACCACCGTCATATCCTGACAAGAAGATCCAGAGATCAAATTATCGACAAGATAAGGTGATGGCATGCTATCAAGTGATGATGTGATGTCTTCCAAAAAGGATTCTTTCCAAAAATCATCAGCCAGTTGGTAACTAGATGTTCGTGATGGAACATCGCCAAAGACAGCACCGCCTAAGCCTAACCAACAAGACGATGAAGATGATGATAATGATTCAGATCCTAAATTAATCATAGCTCTATCCTTTTCGCACTCTAGATCTTGATTTTCTTTCAGGTTAGCTTGATCAGGTTCCATAGATCCAAGGTGTTCTAACTCTAGCACAATGTCTTCATCATGTGCCCGTTTCTTTAAGTGTGTGTTCCATCGGTTTTTTATTTCATTGTCGCTCCTTCCTGGCAACTTTGCAGCTATCGCGGCCCATCTATGAATACAATTAAAATAGATGTTTCATTAAGCAACTATTTAAAGTTTGTAAAACTTTTAATACTATATGCATGTGCATACAACTTACTTGTTACCAAGCTTTTTTCGCAAATCCATAATCAGGTTGTCTTCTTCTTTAGTAAAATTCCCATGTTTTATGTTTGGACGAAGATAATTCATCCATCGCAACCTACAACTCTTCCCACTTCTAGACAAACCTAAATTAAAACAAGAATCATGTTAGCAGAGTTTATTCATTATTCCGTCTTCAGTTTGAATACTCGGTTACACCTCATTATCTTTTAATTCGTTTACACCTTTAAAGAGCTCGGTCTTCAACGTGTGAACAACCCTTAACATTATTATTACACTATGAGCCCACGGGCTCAGTTTGGGGTTACTCGTAATCCCTATATATTGTAACTTACCCATTCAATAATGATCATTCAGTCTTTCATAATTCTTACATGGTATAAGAGCCAACTTAGGCTCTATACCATTCCGCCACGCTACAGAAATATAACCAAACCCTAGCCGTCACCACTTGAGAAAAACCCTAGACATCTACTGATTCAATAATGATCATTCAGTCTTTCATAATTGTTACAATTATAAGATAAAGAACTTGGAAGGTGATTCATACCAGCAAACTTTGGAAGTAAACCCCAGTTCCAGTGGCCATATCTATGGATATAGGCTCGTAACTTGTCATCTTCCTCTTCGCTCCATGCACCTTTCCTGATTCCATTTTTGTCTAAACTCAAGGATTTCACCATTTTTCTGCCTTCCAGCTTTTTAGCTTATTCTCTATCGCACTATGGTTTTTCGATCCATAAGCACTTATATAGTTTTATATACATTACTAAATAATAAAATATACCACGTGCTCAATTGGTTATTTTATATGCAGTTTGTCGATTTGTGGATTAATTTAAATTGTAGTAGTTGGTACAACGAATTTGTTCTCCATCTTGACACATGGATATTTATTTAATTGAAAGACAAAACAAGTATACTATTAATGATCGTTTGTGGTTATATAATAAGGTGGCCTTTAAAGAGGTCGATGGCTTTTAAAAAAGTTGTTAATACTTGTAGAAATACTCTTCAGAGTGACAAGACACATTCAATTTTTTAAATTTGGTCGATATATAACAATCTTATTACCTTTAACGTTAGTAGAATTAAGAGTGACAAGACACATTCAATTTTTTGCTTTCTATATTTTGGTGAATTCACATAAAAACATCTCAGTTTAACAATTAATCAAATGAACAACTTACCTATATTTAAATTAAACAAATTTCCAATTCAAAGAGAAAACCAAATACAAAGCTAAAACCATTCATTACTCTACGCTTGCAGATACTCATAACTAAAATGGAACGATGTATAACAGCAACTCATATAATTGTAACATGAAAAGCTGTATAACAGCAGTTGCAATGCTAACGTTTCCGGTGACCATGGATGGGTACGACCAAGCCATGCACACTCGCATTGGGACGGTCCATGTGTGGCCACTTTTGGCGAAAACGCTCATGAGGAAAGATGGCCGAGGATGAAGAGGTGTGTGCCCCTTTCAATTTATTCATTTTTCTCTTTTTCCATTTTCCTTTTTAAATATTTTTTAATGAAAATGTTAATGAAATTGAAGAATTAGGGATTTAGCCAGATAGACAGATTTATGTCTAAAGATACTCTTAACTTGTATTTCAAATCGGGTAACATCAAATCCAAAGCAGTCAAGTTCTAGCCGGTTGGAAATTTATGAAAATAACACTTTTCACAAATATAGGAAAATGCGTTTTTCCTAATTTTGGACTAGAAATAAATATAAGAAACTGAAGGTTTTTTATATATCTATTTGTGGGTTTAAGTTTTATTTTGGAAGAGCTTCGCAACGAACTAAACCACGTCCAAAACGGATCTAAGATGAATGAGATATCGATGCTCAAAGTTGATGTTTCAAACATAGAATGCTGAAAAATTGAGAAAATGGCACATTGTCCCACATAGGAGGAGAGATGAAACTTAAGGGGTATTTAAGTGGGAACACTCCATCCTTATTGTTTCATGGAAGCACACACTAAGGCTAGAGGGTATGGTGATGGTCCTCCAAGGGAGGATGATCCACCACGTAGACGCCACGTCATAGTCATACCAAGGATGGTCCATCCCACAAAACAAGAGGGTATGGGAGATGATCCTACCCCACCACTATGTACAAGTACCACCAGCCTAATGTACAAATCACTAAAGCCTAAGAGTTGCAACTTGTTAAAAAGGGGGCCCACCATTTGGATCGTCCTGAACGTCTGTTCCTCGACGTTGAAGACGGGGACGGGATGAAGAGGGGGGGATGGGGTGACGCCGATGCTGAACCAAGACGGGGATGGGGACGTCCCCCATACCCTGCAGCCTAAGTGTACCCGCGAAGGGTGCGGAACACCCCAACTCGCACTCGCACGCGTGTGGCGTGGGCGCAATCTGGCGCTTTGATGGCGCACTTCGCACGCTCGCAAAGCCACGAGCCTCTTGAGAGCCGCCTTTGTATTTTTGAATATTCGCGCGCTGTGAAGCACATGGGCTGCGAGGCAAGAAGCAATTAAGAATGAAACTGATTCTGTATTGGAAAATCATACTTGGGAGTTAGTAGATCTTCCACCTGGTTGTAAACTACTTGGATATCGTTGGATATTGAAAATGAAGATGAAAGCTGACGGAAGTAATGATAAATATAAGGCGAGGTTAGTAATAAAAGTGTTTAGACAAAAGGAAGGTGTAGACTACTTTGATACTTACTCACGTGTGATATGAATAACCTCTATACGATTGGTTCTTGCGATTGCAGCTCTAAGAAATTTAGAAGTTCGCCAAATGGATGTAAAGATCGCATTTCTAAATGGCGATTTAGAAGAAGAAATTTACATGGAACAACCTGAGGGTTTTTCCGCCCCAGGAAAAGAGGGCAAGGTATGAAAACTTGTCAAGTCTTTATATGGCTTGAAGCAAGCTCCAAAACAATGGCACCAAACGTTTGATCATGTCATGATTGACAATGGTTTCAAAATAAGAGTGCGATAAGTGTGTCTATTTCAAAGACACACCAAGGGGTTATATAATTTTATGTCTTTATGTAGATGATATGCTTATCATTGGGAGTGATGATAACATGATCAACTCAACTAAAGACATGTTGAAGGCGAGGTTTGACGTGAAAGACATGGGTCTAGCGGATGTGATTCTTGGAGTAAAAATCACTAGAACCCAAAATGGTCTTATGTTGAGTTAATCTCACTACGATTGATAACACCCAACGTCTAAGGAAAAATGGAGGCGATAGTGTTGCTGAGTTAGAGTACTCAAGGATCATTGGATTCAACCTTTCATTCTTACATATTTGATTCATACTTACTTATGGATTCAAGCCCTTTCCATTCACACTTTTTATTCTTATATGTTTGATCCGTATTCTCCTACGGATTTAACTTATTCATTCATATATTTCTTATCTGCACATATGTACGGATTCTAACTTTTCATTCATACTTTTCACTCTTACAAGTTTGATTCGTACTCAACTACGGATTCACACTTTTCATTCATGTTTTTCATTCTTACAAGTTTGATCTGTACTCAACTATGGATTCAAACTTTTCATTCATGCTATTCATTCTTACAAGTTTGATCCGTACTTAACTACGGATTCAAACTTTTCATTCATGCTTTTCATTCTTACAATTTTGATCCATACTTAACTACGGATTCAAACTTTTTCATTCTTATAGAATACCCCCATTTTCTTGAGAGTCTTACAACTCATTTCACCCACACGTCAACTAGCTTCCCAATTCTACCGGACATACCTGTGATGATTATTATGCTCTCACGAATGTCATATGCTTCTTGCGTACTTGCCAGGCATGCAATTCACATACTAGTTCCGTGCCTTCATGTAATCATCACCTTATGCCCGAAGAAGTGGTTTTCAGTTCTTGCAACATCTTTAAAACTTACCAAGACAATATCATTATATTTCATTTAACATTTACCCTCCCTAAGGATATTTTCTCAACATCGGTACCCAAATATATTGATATTGTGTACCTAGGGTCCATCGTTCTAATTACATGCTTTGGTATTCCTCCTAGACTGTATACTCGGATCATCCTCATCAATCTCTTAAGCTTACCTTGCATATACAAAATAATTACCTTCTTTATATGAACATATATATATACTTACTTACATTCAATTCTACCTTTAGATCTTGATCGAGTTTTGGATTGTGCAGGTCCTTTGTCAGAAGATCATATGGGTTTGAGTTCAAGTACTTACCTCCTTGTACTTGATTTCGCTCAAACCAGGGCTCCGATACCAACTTGTAAGACCCTAAACCGTTTTAAACAAAATGTACGCAGCGGAAATGCGAACCGAAAAATTTCTCTCTTTATAAATGTTCTAACATGCTAGAAAACTGTGTAAACGACTTCTTTAAAATAAATACATCATTCATCCTTAGTTAATGTAACTCTTATAACCTATGAATACAAACTATGTGACCACTTCTCCGTACAGTCCATGATCTTCAACTCGATCCTCATCCCCAATTTTGGGGTGTTACATTCCTTTGTACAAATATTTGATCCTTTATACATGTATTTTTTCTTTAAACATGTATTTGTTCCTTTGTGTCAATATTTATTTCTTTGTACAAGTATTTGTTCCTTTGTACATGTATTTGTTCCTTTCTATAAATATTTGTTCCTTTGTACATGTATATGTTCCTTTGCGCATGTGTTTGTTCCCTTGTATATGTATTTCTTCCTTATAATAATATTGATGATTCGAATAACCTGTGGTCACTATAAACAACCGACACATTAGTGCATGGTGACATCATACTTATATTATAAACATATAGCTAAAGGACCATATTGCATTCTAATGACGCAAGATATCTTGTTCGATCATCCTTCCAAACTCATCCACTACTTCCCGGCATCAACTCAGTTGGACCCAACATTATCATATCTGCACTTTTCATTCCATTGTCAATAATAACATGATTAGCAACGTGTACCCTTAACATATTGAAAACCCACAACTTCGTATAAACACATTCTATCAATCTACATTCATTAGATTACACCACATGCGTACACGTTCATATATCCAAGCACATACTTACATTTCCCATACACACGTATACACATATAAGTTCGTACTACATACACTCACTATGAACTCTTCTTTATATACACACGTACAATCACATTCACTTAGTTTCTTTCAAGAACATTACTTTGTTAGGCACACCATTTTCTGTACATAAACATGCTTATGTACTAGTTATGTCCATTCACACGAGTGTTATATCCAATTACAATCATTCCTATGAGAATCAGTCACATACGAAATAAAATCCACATTTACACGCACCAACATACATGCTACATCTTCGTGCAAACTCCCGTACGGGTTTCGTCCTTACTTGTACCCCACAAAACTCTATAGTAGGCTTGGGATACATTTAGGAAACTTAACGGGATGTTGGGTACCAAGAAAAACGCGAGAAACTAGTTCCAACGTCGGACCTGTAACATCACCAAAAACGGATCTCTGAAAATTCGATCTATTTTGAAACTCGGCTCTGAATCAATTGTATACCGGATTTTTTTTTTTTTTTTTTGAATGAAATAACCAAGATAATTTATGAAAAAAAAAAAAAGAAAAGAAAACTTTTAAGGTAAAAATCTTGCCACCCAAGTTACTCTGTCGCTATCTTCTTCTCTAGTTTCAAAATTTTCGGTGATTTCAAAACGGCAATTAAACGCAATGTTTTGTTCCCTTTGTTTTTCTCTTGCTCGAAATCTTCCAGCCCAACATACCATTTATCTTGCGCGTTTTAACAGCTTTATCGCAGCTAACCAATACCGAATCATGTGCAAATTAAATCCGACCTCATACCGAAATTCCAAAGCTCCCAATCTAACGTTGTCGGTTGGGTTTGAGTATAAATAAAATCCTACAATAAACGTATGAAATTCTTACAATTCAAACCACCTTTCAATTTTGCTTATTCTCTGCCGTACGTCGTGATCGGAATCTAATCTCGTCGGAACTGGAACTCCGAGCCACCATCGCACCAGCCGAGTTCCACTAGCGTGGTCTGGTCAGTCGACTCTCGATCTTGCTACACATTTGTTTCAGGTAACTAACCGGCCTCTACTTGTCGCTATATTTGAGTCATCACCAAGTTGTTTTATATAAACTAAACTAGTTAACTAAAAAAACTATTTTCCGACTACGAGAGTTAATAACGAAAAGTGGTGATCAAGACGTATTGTATTCTTTTTAAAAATTATGTCTTTAATTGTTCAGTACAATGGGTTTTCACCAAATAACGAGGCCTATTTTTATTGTGTTCATTATCTGTAATCTCGGATTTTTTAATGAAGTTTGTATTGGTTCAAAGGTTTCATTGGGAAGAAACTGACTGAACCATATGCTTATAAAAGTCAAACCGCTTGAAACCAAAGTTGGTTAATTGCCCACATGGTTGTTAGTTGTTTTCTTTAATCTAACTAACTTTAGTACAAACTAAAAGTAATTTTGTTTAGTCAATGTTAATAAATAATTCTCCTTGCTAAATCCCAAAGATATATTCATTGTTTATTTTTTAGAGTGAACATATAATCATTTATAACGAGACTATTATGTGTTTTTCTTACTTTACAAATTAACTATTTAACTTATTACCCATGGCATTATAGCCTAGTGGTATCTTGGTGGTGGGATAAGGCTTATGACCATTAGGTCATGGGTTCAATTCCCACAAAGGGGGTTTTTCCCAAATTTATTGGGTTTCCTCCTGAATTGGTGTATAGGCATTATTGCCTAGTGGAGATGGATATGATCGGGTGGTTCTGTTGGTGGCACGATGATACTCCAGTGGTCCGTCAGTGATCCAAATTTGCCGTTCAAAAAAAAAAAAAAAAAACTATTTAACTTATTTAAGGAAATTCAAAACGAGGAAGCCATGTATTGTCTATTAGGATAATATTGTTTTTTTTAAAGAAAGTCATAAAAGGGGGATTTGGTTATTTTATTATTCATTTATTTATTTAAATTAGTTAATTAATAACTGATTTAATTGATTTTTATATAAATTTAAAAAAAATATTTTTAATAATAAAATAGAACAATATAATTTTATAAAATCTTACAAACCTATAATTTATTAAATAAACCAAACATGTTTGATACTGTACACGTTTAACATTTATAAATATTCACAACGGTATTTAGTCGGGACAACTCCTAACCTTCCAACTGGTGTAGTATCTTTGATCTCACTGGATCCCTCGGGATCTAGGACGCCATGGTGACACGGGACGTACCATGCGAATAAATAAACTCAAATAAATAATAACTTTATTTAATTATGTAAGTATTATATTTTAGCAGTTCATGTTTAATTGTTTTAGGATAATTCTCATTGTTTGAAGCTCTCTGTCTACCTCGAGCGCTTAGATTTATAAGGAATCGCATACGCAAACATTGTGAGTGGATCTTTCATTTCCCCTTTTTCATTACAAGTTTTGGGGTGTATCATGTGTCACATTATTGCATTTCCATAATTCAAATGCCTTTATTACCATCGTGTGTAGTTTATGTGTTGTGTGTTAATTGTTTGTTCATCACTTGATGCATTACATTCATTGAAGACATTACAACATCATAGGTTCGTCTATTCCCCATTACCCATGAGCGGAACTCGACGTTGCCAACACACGAGATCAGCTCCATTTGATTGAGATCGAATCTTGCAACAGATCATTATCTAGTGCAACATACATACATTTGAACCATTACATTATTTGATGATTAGTTGCTTGAGGTTGGATACATTTACATACAACACATACAATTACATTTGGTTATATGCACATTTTGAATATACAAAAATAAACTTATTGTGACACCCCATGAAAGCTCTCAGGCGCACTAGCTTCTTCCACGATTGCTTGCTAAATCTCAGGATGAAATTTCTTTCAATTTGGGGAAAATGTTGCAAATCGAAGTTTCGAGGTAAAAAATAAACATTAGTTTCGCATTTATATTTCAAATTATATAATGATCTTATTCGACGGATTTATTTTATACTTATTTAATTTATAGTGTTGAACCGACCCGAACCATTTGAACCATGGCATAACTCGCATAACTCGAAACTTATGAGGCCGAACCATAGCATGATTATTATACTTTATATTGGTTGATTAATTATATTTTTATTTTTAGTTGATTATAACAGTGTAATAAAATAAATAACTAAACTAAAGTTACAACAACATTTCCTTGCCATCTTATTTTAAATGAGGCCCACACCCTCTTTTGCTTTCCAATTAATTCAAACAGCATGTATACGTTCCCTAGCCCAATTTCCATTCTAATAATTTGTGATCGGCACAACCCTAACTGATGACGGGGTAGCCCAAGATCAAATAAAATGACTTAAATACATATATGCTTAAAAGGTTAAACGATTCGAAGGTTAAAAAGCCAGGAGGTGGGAAAAAGCAATGCGGAAACAGTAACCAGTCACATCTCTGTATTGCCTCACCAACCCACCAGCCGCAAAAGCAATGCAGGTCTGCAGAGCACACTCTATTATCCAGGGGTCAAAAGGCTTCAACCCCCGAAAGGGTAAGCCCCTCACTGCAAGCAAGGTCACTAGTCAAATGCATCCCTCTTTGGGAGGTGCCTTCCCCTATATATTTGACCCTTCATTTACTGAGTAAACACATTCCTTACCAGCCCTAATCACTGAAATCTCTGGTCATTCACTTTGAGTACTTGCTTCATGCGAGTTACTCCTTTTCACATCCACCACACACATTCTGTTTGCTCATTCATCCGAATCTGAATATATTTCAGAGGAGGATCTTCAGCAAACAATAAAAACAAACTAGTGAACCTCCTTCCACGTCTTGCAAACGTGGGGGGACCCCATGACCTGCGTTAGGTAAAGTTGAACCCTTCAACCCTTTTGCCAAACCAGCCCCAGCTACTATCCTTCGTCTGATATTTGTTGCATCAACAAGTTGGCGCCCACAGTGGGGCTACGCCGCTATTTCTTCTCAAAAAAGACCTAGTAGTGTAGCTCTCTTCTCTTGAAACTACCATGTCCGAAAGTGGATCCCCGGGAGAAGTGAATCAGGTCCCAAATGCCTCAACCCCAGGTGCTAGCCAAGCTCATGTGGCTATACCAACTCCTTTCTCAACTCCGGGGAGCACTTCTGAGTTCCTCACTTTTAACACGCCAACTCCGTCCAGATCCGGAGTCCCTTCCCCCAATGTCGGTGTCTCGGACACCCCGATACGTATTGAACTTACCCCCGAGAGGGTTGCCAACAATTTCCTTGAGTTGAGGTCTCTCCTCAACCAATATGTAAATAAGGAAAGGGACAAGGGAGTAAGGATTCGTCTAGACTATGATGAGCCTGAACCAACGCTGTCTCCCGGACCTCCCGTCCCACCTTTTACAGCTAGGAATGAGGTTGGTCCCAGTAACCTTCCAAACCCTAATCCATATCTGTCCACAATGGCAAATCCTACAACACGTCCTCTCTTTTCATCTCAACCAACTATAAGTGGTGCTCCTCTGGGCCATGAGCTGACCTTAGACCAGCTCCTACAATCCCCAGTAACAAGCCTTCCAGCTTCTACGACGACTTCGTGGGAACAAGCCCTATCCGTGCTCCCCTTGGCACGAAGTGCTGTTATGAGCACCCCCTTTGGAGTTAGCTGTTCAGGTGCACCTGGAAGCCTTCAGGACTTCAACCCCATGCCCCAGATGATGGCCCAGATGATGGCCAGCTTCCCGTGGCAGCACTTTATCAATCAAGTGCTGGCCACTCAAGGAAGCAACAACAATGGCAACAACATGGGAGTGGGGGTTGAAGAGGATTTGGCCAAACCCTATAAGCCAAATAACCTCTCATGTTTTTCACAGCAAATAGCCGATTATGATTTCCAAAGAAAAATCAAGATGCCGTCCCACATCAAAACATACGATGGGACCGAAGATCCTGAGGACCATCTTCAGCTCTTCACCGGTGCAGCAAGGATTGAGAAATGGTCAAATGCTGAATGTTGCCAAATGTTCATGCAAACTCTTGTCGGGTCAGCCAGGATTTGGTTCAATGACTTGCCTGCTCGAAGCATTCGAAGCTTCGATGACCTCAGCAAGGGTTTTTGGCCAACTTCTCCCAACAAAGGCGATATGTCAAAGATGCAACCGTGATCTTTCAGATAAAACAACGGGACGATGAAAGTCTTCGCGAGTTCATTGAACGATACAAAAAGGAAGGTCTCACATATGTAGGGGCAGATGAGAAAATGAGGGTAGCCGGTTTCATGAACGCTATCACCTCAAAATATCTCACAAGAGATTTCAACAAATCTCGACCCAAGACCTTGGAAGAAGCTCTCGAAAGGACAGAAGCCCACATCCGGGGAGAGGAGGCAGTAGATATTAAAGAGCAAAGAAAAAGAGGGTCCAGTTGGCGGAGCAACAACTCAGCCAGAAAGAGAGGGAACTTTAACTCCTATGACAGACGTCAAAAGGGTTCAGACCATCGAAGGCCTGAAGGTCGGAACCCTCCAACCAGGGAGAAAGGTATGAGTTTCACACCCCTCACAAAGACTCATCAAGAAATCCTTACCACGGAAGAAGTCAAGCAGAACTTTAGGACTCCAAGGCCTCTCCCCAAGAGCAGGAAGAATGAAAACTCCACACAATTTTGTGAATTTCACGAAGAAAAGGGACACCATACCAATGATTACTTCCAACTTAAAAAGAGAATTGAAGAAGCCGTCAAATCCGGGGAACTTACTCACTTAGTAAAAGGAGTAAGGGACAAAATGGCTGAAGGAAAATGCAAGGAAGTAAGTATGGTGGATTTCGATGGAAGGGTTCCACACAAAAGACAGCGGTTGGAAGCTTGGGAGCTTCAGTGTGTTTGTTTCCCCCCAACAGAAAGAGACCCTCTTTCAAGCCCTCTTGTGGTTGAGGCTATAGTGGGAACGTTACAGACAAGTAAAGCTTACATAGACACTGGTGCTTCCACTGAGATCATGTTTGAGAAGTTCTTCAACCGCTTGAGCAATGAAGAACATTCAAGGCTTCAACCCTCCGGAACCTCCATAAAAAGTATCGCTGATATACCCCTCAAGCCTTTAGGGAAACTGACACTTGACGTTTGTTTCAGCGAATGGCAAAAGGAAAGAATCCAACCACTCACCTTTATGGTTATCAACATTCCCTCAAATTATGACGTGATCATCGGGAGGCCAGGACAGTGTGCATTTTACATGGCTATGTCTGTTGGCCATGGCACTATCAAGTTTCCCACCGGGCGGGGAATAGCAACCCTTCAACCTTCCCAGGAAGTTTATATGGTTGAAGGTGAGGGCTCTAAAAGTGAAGAAGACAGGCAAAGGCTTAAGGGTCAATCCTAGCCTTTCACAAGAAACCCTGTCATACCTTGAGAAGCTTCTGAAACATTACAGTGATGTCTTCGCTTGGTGCCCGGAAGACATGACAGGCATCCCCCGAAGCATTGCTGAACACGAGTTAAAAATACCGTCTCACGTCAAGCCTGTGGTCCAAAAGAAACGAAGCCTAGCACCCGAGAGAAGCTTGGCTGCAAGCCAAGAGGTTGAAAAGCTTGTGTCAGTCGGTATCCTCCGCGAAGTCAAATATCAATCTTGGGTTGCAAACCCGGTGATGGTCCGAAAGCCGGACAACTCGTGGAGAATGTGCATAGACTTCAAGGACCTTAACAAGGCTTGTCCCAAAGACTGCTAGCCGTTACCCGAAATTGATCTCAAGGTAGACTCCCTCACCGGCTATCCATTCAAATGCTTTCTTGATGCATACGAAGGTTACCACCAAATCCTCATGAAGGAAGAAGATGAGGAAAAACAGCCTTTCATACGGACAAAGGGATCTTTTGTTATCAAAAGATGCCTTTTGGTCTCAAAAATGCCGGAGTAACCTACCAACGACTCGTTGGCAAGGCCTTTTCAAGTCAAATCAGTCGGAACATGGAGGCATATGTTAATGACCTGGTGATTAAAAGCAAGACGGAATACCAAATGCTCAATGACATCCAAGAAACCTTCAAGAACCTTAGGAATGTCAACATGAAACTCAACCCTGAGAAATGTTCCTTTGGGTTTGAGGAAGGCAAATTCCTTGGGCATATTGTGGGGAAACAAAGCATTAAAGCCAATCCAAGCAAGGTGAAAGTTGTCCTACAAACCAAACCGCCGAAAAGCAAGAAAGAGGTTGAAAGCTTAAACGGGAAGCTTGCAGCCTTGAAGCCTTTTACCTCCAAATTGGCTGAAAGGTCCTTACCCTTTTTCAAAACGCTTAAAGGCTGCTCTGATAAGAAGGATTTCAAATGGACTGAGGAGGCTGAAGAAGCCTTCAACCTGATGAAACAACATCTAGCCTCCTTACCAGACATCGCGGCTCCTGAAACAGGGGAATTAATCTCAGTGTATCTTTCAGTTGCTGAAGAGGCCATAAGTGCAGTCCTCACCATCGAATGGGACAAAGCTCAGGTACCCGTTTACTTCTTCAGCAAAACCTTAAAATTAGCTGAAACCAAATATCCTCCCCTTGAAAAGCTTGCCCTAGCCTTGGTTCAAACAGCCAGAAGGCTTCGAAGGTATTTCCAAGCACACCCTATACAAGTGGTCACCGACCAACCTATCAGGAGTGTGCTTGAAAAACCAGAAAACTCGGGGCGACTAGCCAAGTGGGCAGTAGAACTAGGTGAACACAACATCACCTACGTCCCAAGAAAAGCTATTAAAGCCCAAAGCAAACAATCACTGAAGTCCCAAAGCAAACAATCACTGAAGTACCAAAGCAAACAATCACTGAAGTACACTCCACCACCACTGAACCTTCAGACCTTGAAGCCTGGAAGCTTTTCACCGATGGGGCTTCATGGGTTGAAGGGTCAGGGGCCGGTCTCATTTTGATCAACCCAGAAGGGTTGGAATTCACGTATGCTCTCCGTTTTGATTTTCAGACCACCAACAACGAAGCTGAATACGAGGCACTAATCGTTGGCTTAAGGATGGCTAAAGAAATGAAAGTTGAAAAGCTTGAAGTGTTCACAGATTCGTTGCTGGTCTGGAGCCAAGTAAATGATTGCTACATTGCTAAAGAGCCCAACATGAAAAAGTACAAAGAAAAATCCAAGGAGCTGATGAGTACCTTCCAAGCATGCAACATCAAACAAATTCCCAGATCTCAAAAAAAAGGCTGATGCCCTAAGTAAGCTTGCATCTCTCACTTTTGCCCACCTTACCAAGAAGGTGTTGGTAGAAGTGTTGAAGGCTCCGTCAATCGATGAATTGGAAGTTCAAGATGTAGTCACCGAGGAAGATCCAAACTAGATGACTCCCATCAAAAAGTTCCTTAAAAATGGTGAACTACCCAATGATCAAGTAGAAGTTGAAAGGGTTAAAATCAAGGCAAGGTAGTACGTACTACAAGGAGAAACCCTCTACAAAAAGGGTTACCTTGCCCCCTTGCTAAGATGTGTTGGTCCTGAGCAAAGTAAGTATTTGATCAAAGAGATTCACGAAGGCATATGCGGAGCTCATTTTGGAGCTAGGTCGGTGGTTGCAAAACTCATGAACCTTGGGTATTTCTGGCCCTCAATGCATCGTGATACCACTGAACAATTGAGGAAATGTGATGCTTGCCAGATTCAGGCACCGATCCCAAAAGGTCCCAAGTATGACCTTGTCCCAATAACCTCGGCATTGTCATTCCATAAATGGGGAATGGACATTGTTGGTCCATTTCCCCCAAGCAAAGGAGGAGTAAAATTCTTGCTAGTGGCAATAGACTATTTCACCAAGTGGCCCGATGTTAAACCACTTGCAAAGATCACGAGCAAACAAGTCATCGACTTTGTTTGGGAGAACATCATTTTCCGTTATGGATTGCCAGGAGTAATTGTCACTGACAATGGAAAGCAATTTGCTGAGAAGCCTTTCAGCGTTTGGTGCAAAGAATACAGAATCAACCAGGTTTTCAGCTCAGTGGCTTACCCGCAATCAAACGGTCAAGTTGAAAGGACAAATCGGAGCATAGTGGAAGATATCAAGACAAGATTGGGAAGATACGAAAGCAACTAGCTTGAAGAATTTCCTAGTGTTCTATGGGCAATAAGAACAACCGAAAAAACAATCCATAAGAAAACACCCTATAGGTTGGTATTTGGATCCGAGGCTGTGATCCCCGCTGAGATAGGAGTTGTAACCCAACGAATCGTCAACATGGATCCCAAAACAAACCAAAAAGAGACCATGTTGAATTTACAACTCCTAGAGGAAGCACGAGATCAAGCTGCAATCCAAGAGGCCAAATACAAGCAACAAATGGAAGCCTACTACAACAAGAAAGTCAAGAACGAACAATTCAAGCCAGGGGACCTGGTCCTCAGAAACAATGAAGCTAGAAAAAAAGAAAATCAAGGAAAGCTTGGCCCAAAATGGGAGGGTCCATATACCATCCTCGAAGCACACAAGGGTGGATCCTACAAGCTAGTAGATTCAGAAGGCAAATGGCTTCCAAGGCATTGGAATGGCAAAACCCTGAAAAGGTTCCATGTTTAGACAGGAAAGTTTGGTTTGTATCAAAACGTATTTCGAGAACAGCACTATGAATACCTTCTGTAAAAAGCAAGTATTGCTTGAATGAAGTTGTTTTATCAAACTTGTCTTTCTATCCTAAGATCAGGTTGAGAACCTAGCAAAAAACTCCATGGCAAGGGCCGTGTAAGGGGATGAGCTCCCAGGCCACATCGCTCAATAGGTTCAAGGGTTGAATGAACCTATATAAGGGGTGAGCTCCTAAATCAATACAACTCCATGAGACTTATTAAGTTAAAGCAAAATTGTCTCATAGACGGGCCTGAACAGCCTACACCGAATGTTCCTTAAGCCTTAGAAATATAACCAACAAACAGGCTTATGAAGTCAAATGAAAAACAAAGAAATGATAAAAAGGATAGGTGCTATGTCTTCTTGTTAAAAATACCAAGGCTAAGTGACTGCAGCACTGAACCCTTTAAGGTATAAAAAAAACATAAAGGCAACACAAACTCGACAAAGACAAAGTTACAAGAAAACAAAAATAATCCAAAGAATAATACAACTCAAACGAAAAATACAAACCAAGTCAAGTCAAAAGAACTAAGAAACCCTAAAGGCTTCAAGCCTCCTAAGCGACAACCCGAAACCTCAATGGCCTCAACATACCTACATATGGCCAAAAAGCTTAAAGGGTTGAAGCCTACCTAGTTGCCTTAACAAGATAGGCACAAGTATAAAAGCACAACACAAAGAAAACAGTCAAACATAATATCATACCAAAGAAAGCCCTGAAAGACTTTCAAGCACAAGTTATAACAAGTCCTAGTGACTTGCAAGCTAAGATATTGTTCAAACAACCACAAAGGTCACAACACAACCAACAGGAACCTTAAGGGTTCCTGGAAACCTAATATTGTTCAAAGTTAATACTACAAACCACAAATTGTTTTTACTAAGAAAACTACGAATTAAGCATCAGCAGAGGACTTGGAAATCCCGAAACCTTCACCCTTGACCTTCTTCGCTTTCTTGGACTTCTTAGCTTTCACATCAACACCCACCGCTGAAGCCTCCAAGCTTACATCCCTCGAAGCATCCAACCCATCAGATGGGGTGTCATCACTATCTCCCGAGTAGGATCTCTTCTTTGAAAGAGAACCCAAAACTTCAGCACAGACTTTTTCATTAAGCCCTCTGGTTTCAAGTCCTGCAACACAGAAAGAGGCTTACCAAAACAGGCAGAAACTTGATGGATATAAGGATAAGTCAGCCTCTCCATCTATTCAACGAAACTTTTGAAAACATCGGGAAGCCTCAGGACGAAACAGGGGAGACTTCTCCAAAGGATGGCCGGATTCACAAAGCTTGTAACCAGCAACAAGGCCCTGATGTTTTCCCAGGTTGAGCAATTTAGTGTAAACATCACCATGGGCAGAATTAAACTCCTTGGAGTGCAGAAGATACGTAACAACCTGTTGAAAACCATGCTCAATTAACCACTGATTATCACCAGTGGTTTAGGCAACCGAAGCTTTCAACCCTTCCTTTTCCTCATCAAAAGCCCGCTACTGAACAAATAAAGCCTCCCTGTCAGCCTTGAGTTTCAACCGATCGGCCTCAAAACTCTTCTTCAAATCACTCATTTCAATATCATGCCTCCTAGACATCTCGCTAACCTTTTTGTCCCACGCCTGTTCTTTCTCAACAAACCCAGCTATCTCCTTTTTCATAGCAGCCATTGAAGATTTCATCTTATCTTTCTTCTTAGAAAATTCTTCATATTCTTGCATCCTCTTACGAAAATGAGCAATCCCTTGAGGAAGCATAGAAGCAAGGTTGCAGGTGCTCAAAATCATACGGGATAACATCAAGTCATCATCCATCTCAGCAATGGTATTGTGAACTGAAGGAGGAGCAATATGACTCAGAACATCTTCACAAACAGCAGCATCCTTAAAGTTGTCATCATTTTTCACCGACCAACTGGGAACATAAATTTCATCCGGATCCAACCCTTCAACATCCCTGCTTAAAGAACCCTGCACAAGGGTAGCAATAACCTTCTTGGTTAAATCCTTCTTACCATGAACAACCAGTTTTTTCTCCTTTTCAGCACCCGCTTCAACACCTTGATCTTCAGAAGCTTCAATATCATCACTCAACTCCACTGGTTCAATAGAGGTGGATTGAGGAGCAGCCTTCAACAAACGGTGAGTAGATCGACGGGTTGAAGTCTTGGGAACATGAGGCTTAGAAAAACCCTTGACATTAGAAGTACTAACATAACCCGAACCCTCGAACCTTTGCTAAGCAGTTCTAACCACAACATTTTCACCAGGTACAGATGGGACATCCTCAAACACAACATCAGAAGTGTCGTCACTCTTAATGAAATCCAGGGCAGACATGACTGCAAATAGCAAAAAACAAAAACACATAAGGCATAAGTCAAGAAAAAGGCAACGAGGGCAAAAAATGAAAAGGCATACCCGTGCCACTCCTCATTAGAACCGGATCCCGATCAGCATTTTCCCACAATTTACTAACCCCTAATAAAACTAGAGAATGCTCAGGGAAGGGACAAACCCTCGAAGGGCACTCCCGGATGGCTTTGAGAAAGGCATCGTTTAACTCAGATTCAGAGGGCTCCGGTTCATTGAGAACGACATCTGGGTGCCTCCACACCATTTTGAATGGGACAATAGAATCAGAAACCCAGAAAAAACGATCCTTCCAAACACCAAGTGTTGTAACCATAGACGAAATAAGACAAATATCAACCTGAGATGTTTCAAACGTGAACCAATCGCCATTTTTGGCTAAACGAAAAAACCGGCGAAAAAGCAACAAGGAGGGATCATATCCAAGAGCACGGCACAAAACCTCAAAGTGCAAAACCCTAGCCATGACTTTCGGATGAATTTGCCCAAAAGAGACTCGATAATATTCAAACAAATTCAAAACAAAGAGGGAAAAGGGATAACAGAGGTTCGAAAACTCAAAATGACGGCAATAAAGAGCAATAAAACCAGCCGGACATTTGTCAATCGGAGAATCACAAGCAGGAGCAGTCGGGTTAAACACTTTCCCAATACCATATTCCACACAAAAAAATCTACTTCTTCTTGGGTTAATCGGGAAAAGGATTTTGCTAAATCCTTACGAGCACCCATTTTGTAAGAAAATATGAAGAATGTAAGGAAATACAAGGGAAACCGGAACTAACCTTGAAGAAGGGGAAAGGATTCGCTGAGAATAACTTGATGAGATAATGAGGAAAATGAATGATAAATTAAAGTATAAAGGAAAATAATATTCAAAAATAGGGGTGATAATTGCGAACAGTTACTTCTGCAAAACCGCCACCCTATAAGCTGCCACGCATCAATCAAATCAGTTGTCAGATATTTAAAATTCAAAAATTAACTGACTCCAACCCTTCAAGCCTTCAAGCGTTGAACCCTTGAAACCTTCGGGCACTAAAATATAGGTATAAAAGTCAGAAGTCTTTGAGCTCATTCCCCAAAAACCTCTGACTTGGGGGGCTGATGACGGGGGTAGCCCGAGATGAAATAAAATGACTTAAATACATATATGTTTAAAAGGTTAAACGGTTCGAAGGTTAAAAAGCCAGGAGGTGGGAAAAAGCAATACGGAAACAGTAACCAGTCACATCTCTGTATTGCCTCACCAACCCACCAGCCGTAAAAGCAATGCAGGTCCGCAGAGCACACTCTATTATCCAGGGGTCAAAAGGCTTCAACCCCCGAAAGGGTAAGCCCCTCACTGCAAGCAAGGTCACTAATCAAATGCATCCCTCTTTTGGAGGTGTCTTCCCCTATATATTTGACACTTCATTTACTGAGTAAACACATTTCCTGGCCAACCCTAATCACTGAAATCTCTGGTCATTCACTTTGAGTACTTGCTTCATGCGAGTTACTCCTTTTCACATCCACCACACACATTCTGTTTTCTCCTTCATCCGAATCTGAATATATTTCAGAGGAGGATCTTCAGCAAACAATAAAAACAAACTAGTGAACCTCCTTCCACGTCTTGCAAACGTGGGGGGGGGGACCCCACGACCTGCGTTAGGCAAAGTTGAACCCTTCAACCCTTTTGCCTAACCAGCCCCAGCTACTATCCTTGGTCTGATATTTGTTGCATCAACACTAACCAACAAATCCCAAACCGCCCCCAATTTTATAACCCTTAATTACACATTACGTGATCATGCATGTGCCTTCCACAAACTACCCTAAACCCTAATCCACGCACTTTGGAGTTGCCATCCCTTTTATTCTGCTGTTGATTCCATCTAGGGGGTTCAAGAACTTCATAACTTTGGTTCAAGGCTCTTTGATACTTCTACTTCATCGCTAGGTACTGCCTCTTGGCACTTGTTTTAATTCTAGGAGTTTATACTTGGTCTTGGTAGTTAAATCTCGTATATCTTGGTTGCATTTTTATTTCTATTGCGTTGAGGATCTGTGTCGTTTGGTTGTTTGCGTGGGGCATAGGGTGTTAGAAACCGTTTCTTTTAATTATTATTGATGTTTATTTTATCATGAGCTCGGTTAAGCCGCTAGGGTTTCGTTACGGGTTGAATCTTGTGTTTTGGGATAATTATACAGGGTTATGAATGACTTTTATTTTACATCTTGGCTACGTTTTAGGATTAGATGATGATTCTTGGATGTTATGGTAGATCACGGGTTCGGGTATGCCTTTCGGGTCTTGTTTATGGGTTTAACCCAGGGGTAGTGATAAATTGGTTGTTAGATGATCTATTGTGTGATACGAATCTGCTGTAAATAAACATCATGGGTCGTTGGGGGCATTAGTAATTCGGTTGGGGAGATCGGGTACCAAAAACAGAATCTGTCCAACAGTTACAACCTATTTTAATCAGCTGTATTCATGTCATAATTTAACGAAGATTGAACTTTTTTAACTCTAAAACGTGGAATTTCGAAATACGCTTCTAATGGCGCTAGAATCATAATTTTTAGAGGTCTTGTGCTATTTTAAATAAATTATTTCGTTTCAGCAATTAAAGCTACATTTTTCTACATATTTTACGTGTTATGTTTTAAGTTATAACTTGGGAAATACCTAGAGTTAAACCATGAAATTTATATTGTAGATGGTCTTAGGTGTCTTTGCGAACCTCCAACTGGAATTTCATCAAACGGATAACCGAGGATTTTTAAATGAATTTTTCCGTGTGTTTTAGTTAGAAAGTAACGAATCTGATTGCTGCTTATTAATTTTTTTTTTAATTTTTGGTAAAGAGTTAGACTCTAAAAATTTAACACAAGACCAACACATCCGACGGGCATGTCACATAAAAAGATCATGATTTTTTCAATCTAGTATGTACAGTAAACGGACATCCCAAAACAACCTATTTTCAGTGAATTGAGTTATGCATGCTTATAAGTTTATAAAGTGTCGAACTTGCTACTTTTAGTGTCCGAACAGGATTAATGATTGTATAAATGGTATATTGAGCGTCGTAGTGTATATTGTGAACATGTGCTTAAAAACTACTTGGTAATATATTTGTGACAACATGTACGCATGTTTTGTTAGATATGTGTAGAACTTCCGTGAATTTGCATACATAAACCCTAACAATCTTGGTAAGCATAATAGGACGTGGTTGACCATTCTAACTCGGGTACTTTAATCTGCCATGCTAAGCTAAGGTGAGTTCACAATTTCTTTTCTAGAAAGCATGCATCCCTTGTTTGGGATAACACCCTTATTTCCCTGGTTTGGGAAATACATACGGTACCCCTGGATTGGGGCTACTCGCGCGTTCTTGGATTGGAACTACTGAACAAACTATCTGTCGCACCCCAACCGATGGCGGAATCATCGGGGCGCGGCACTAGGCGAATCAGATTGCTCAAGAGAATCCATAACAACTATTTAGTGACGATATTTAAAGCGTTCATTATCCCATACTAATAAACAACACATCAATAAATAGTTATACAGATTTTTATGTTCTCTCAAACAATACAAATCCGGCAACCTAGATTTGTTGTGAGTTTCTAGACTTCTTAGCTTGATTTCGAGATAACCTGCGATTATCCTACATCATACGTTAAAGCGACGTCAATACAAAAAGTATTGGCGAGTATACAGGTTTGACATGGTAAATAAAGTAGATAAAAGTGCAGCGAATTTCCTAATACATAAATGAGACACACAACATATACACTACAAAAGAAATACTACCAGCTAAGTCACTCGATGCTAGCTAAGGTGGGATATCGCGAGTAAAAGTTCTAGCACATATGTATCAAGTATCACGTGTAAATATATATGACAGTAATTCGATTGTGATAATAGTTCTGATAAGTGCGTTTTAGATATGAATGTATGTTACACCCTAAAATGTGTTTAAAGCCTAAAAGGGGGGGGGGGGGTCAAGTATACTCACAGTAGGTGTTTAACAAGTAAACACAACTTGATTGGATTGATTGAGAGCGCTTCTGAGTTAGCCTGATCACAGAACGATAGCATAAGCATTGAACAGCGTGTAACAGTGCGTCGAGTGTCATGTTGGATCGGATGTTAGTTCGATCGGATGACTCATCCGGATGGATGGCCATCTGGACGGATGACCGTTCGGTCAGATAGTCATTCGACTGGAGAGGTGTGGTTGTAAAATGTTGAATTTTTAAAGTTTTCATTGTAGTATAAATAAAGTCATTCGATCGGACGGTCATCTAGACGGATGGCCGTTCGATCGGATGGCTGTTCGTTTAAAAAGTTGGAGTTGCAAAGGAATAAGTCTCCCGGTCGGAAAGTCATTCGATCGGATGGTCATCCGATCGGATGACTATTCGCCTGGAAGTGTGATACTTCTTGAAATTTTTACAAAATTGGTTAAGTGTTGAGTTTGTACAGGGTAGTCACCTGACCGAATGGTCGTTCGATCGGATGGACGTCTGATCGGACGGCGATTTGATCGAGCAACCTGTTTCTTTGAAAATTTCACAAAGTTCTTTAAGTTAAAAAAATTTGCGGTTTAACGGAGACGGCATGACGGGGTATTAAACAATGGAGGATCATATCAGGTCCAACTCGTTCGATCGGATGGGAATCACCCCGTTCGATCGGACTCAACTGTTCTTGATGGAGCTCCATGTTCATCCCGTGAATCAGTCGTCTCTTCGATAGAAATCCGTTCTCAGACCGGTTCCCCACTAGAGATTGAGTAGAGAACCTGAATGAGCTTAGATTCCATCGGTTTTGCATAGAAGAGTGTAAAAAAGTTGAAAGAAAGTTTGAATCAGTTGAAAAGTGTTTAGATTTAGCTTAGTTTCATGCAAAATCATGTAGAAATCATTTAGATCTGGACCGTTCTTGATGAGATGAGGTCGCACTTCAATGTCTATAAGAACCCGAGGTGACGTCACTCTAAAACAACCCAAATCAGGTAATTTCACGGTGCAAACTTATGATTCGATGGAGAAGATGACGAGAAAGTGTGTGTTGATGATAGAAGTACAAGATTTAAGATGGAATACTTACGAGATCGTGAGGAATCGAGAGAAAAGTGCTTGGGAGCGTGCTGGTCGGATGAGGCTGTCACATCAACGAACAGTTGATGTGACAAGTGAGGTATTTATAGGTGAGAGGGAGAAAGGTGGTGGAAAGTTACATTGGTCGGACGACCATTCGATCGGATGCCATCCGATCGGATGGTCATCTGGACGGATGGCCATTCGGTCGAAGGGTCATTCGATCGGGAGGCATGTGCAGGATGGTTTTCCGACTTCCGTTTCGTCCGACGTGTTTTGTTTCGTTAAATATTGTGGACACATTATGCGTTTTAGCGATATAAGTAGCGCCGTGTTTAAGTGCAATAGATTGAATTACGCGTGCCTGCGAGTGCGCGTTTAGATAGTTTCAACAATCTCACTATTATTATTATTGTATATATAACAGTTCATAGCATAAGTAATTGCTTTGAGTCTGGGTTAGCATTACGACGCTTTACGGTGATCGATGGGAACCGCTTAAGTTCTCACGCGATGTCATCGTTAGCGTGATTGCGTTGCTTCACGATGATCGATGGGAGTGACTTAACTATTCACGCGATGTCATCGTTAGCGTTAGTTTATGCGTTGTGATGTGCGATATAGCGTGTTGAAAGTATGCGAATATATCAGCGAAATAGCGTTGTAAGCGAAATAGTTGCATTATGATCCGAATCTCCGGTGCTAGGCGTAACGAGTGTAGCGAGAGTAACAAGCACGAAAGTGCGGGGTGTTACAGTGTCCCCTGCTTTAGGAAATTTCTTCCCGAAATTAATCCACAAGGAGGGCTGCGAGAGTTGATACGAGAACAAGTAGATAGCATTTACACGAGTAAGCGACGAATTTGCGTTAGGGTGAGCGAAAACTGAACAAGCGATCGATAAAGAATTGATAAGCGAGAGCATCTTTGTGACATGAGAAAGATATGAGTAAGGCGATTTGATCAACTAGAGGTTGGTAATGCATGAGTTAGCGGTCCAAAAGTTGTTTTGAGTCCTCGAAAAGTTTAAGACAATGAGATTTTAAAGAAAAAGTTTGGTTTTAGGAAAACTTTCGTACGACATGGCGTTGAACTTGAGTCGATGTTCACGCCAGCGTTGTCGAAAAGGTTTTGTTGAGTTATCAAAAGGTCTTATGGAAAACTTGATTGTTACGAAAACTACTTATGACGTGGGGTTAACTTGAGTCGATTGTTAAACCAACGTTACAAGAAAGTTTTATTTTGTCAAAAATGGTTTTAAAAATCTTCCAAAAATCTCCTTTTATTCTTAAATTTTTATTTTCACAAGAGCTTTAAACGGTCCAAAATGTTTTAATTATCGTCGAGCCCCACATGGCATCTTTCCACGAAAGTTTGCTAATATGGCTAAAACACTTATATATAGGAAGTACCAGCAGCGTATCCACCATGTTTTAGCCATATTACCTCTGTCCCGTGAAGCAATGTCATGCGTGTCGATATGGTACGGATAGTCTTTGCATCCTTGGTCCAAGCGATTAGTGGTTGGACCAAGTTCGGAAGAAAGATCGAATAAACTGAGTTACGAAGTTGTCTACGAACTCAGTTTTAGTGATACAAGTGTGCGTGAATGAGTTGGCGATTGAAGTATTGAGGTAGCGATAAACAACAGGGCGGCGAGTGATAATCGGTAAGCGTTTAGCGTTTAAGTGACGAACGTTAGACGATAGGCAGCGAGCGATAAGCAGAAATCGATGTGCGGTACGCGATGAGCGAAAAGAGTTAAGCGTAAAGCGATAAGTGGAAAATGAAAAGCGAGAAGTGATACGCGATAGGTGAGGAGCGATAGCGAAAAGTAAACAGCGATACACGATAAGCGATACGCAATAAGCGATAAGTGATAAGCGAGTACTGAAGGGTTTGAGGTTGACACATACGATAAGAGTTTGAGCGTTCAAGCGAATGTTATAGCGAGTGCGAGTTAAATTCTAGCGAGGTGCGACTGCTTGCGTGTAGACTTACGAAAAGTCTATCGATGACGCGTTCGAGTTGCGTTGAGGTGTTATGCCTTGCGAATGAGTTTAGCGTGTTGAAAATAGTATCAATAGTATTCGAGGTCTAATAACGTTCAACTCTGCATGGCACTTTCTTCACAAGAAATTGGTTAACATGGCAAAGCACTTATATATAGGAAGTACCAGCGGCGTATCCACCATGCTTCAACCACACTCCTCCGTCCCGTGAATAGGTGTCACACCTTGTCGACATGGTTAAGACGCTTATATACAGGAAGTACCAGTGGCGTATCCACCATGCTTAACCATGCTTTTAACATTGTGGCATCATTGGAACTTACTACGATCTCCATGCACTGACCAAAATAATCCCGTGTGCACCCGTGATTAAGTTGTTCCTTGCACGTTTATCGTAACTTATTTCAAGGACGCGTAGTGAGGGTTAAACACATTACATCATGATATAGTTATGGTACTAGTATTGTAGTCTGTGTTGTGATATTAGACTAAGTGCAAGAATGAGAGTGAGAGAACGAGAGAGAGGGTCAACGTTGCATCGAGTAATAGAATAAGTACACGAGAGTTTTCATCGGGTACAACATCATTACAACATTAATCTACGCCTGGTTGGTGTTTGGTGTTGTAGACTCCTGCTGGGTTTGCGGTTGCTGCTGGAGCTATGAGCTGCGTTGGCAGTGCGGGGAGTGCTAGCGTGCTTTAACTTCGTGGCCCGGTGCGGCAGTGGTGGGTATGCTGACCAAGACAGTTGCAATTTCCGCAATAGCGACAGTCGGCTTCTGGCTGGTGGTGGTAGGTACACTTCTGACACAAGGGCATGGTTCCAGTGTAGGCGCGCTTTGAGCGAACTGGAACTGCTTGGAGGGGTTCTGGCTATGGCAGTTCAGTTGTTGAAGAATTTAGGCTTGTGCCCTTTCGTTTGCGGCTGGGTTGAGCGTCTTGTGGCGATGCAGTGTCATCGAAGGATTCATCTGAGGATTGGCTGGAAGAATCATCGGAGGAATCGTCGGAGGAGTCGATGACGATTACTTGATTAGCCTTTTTAATAGGATTCTTGGAGAAGAATCCATCCAAGACTCATTTGTCGTTGATTTCTGCAGCCAAGCGGTAGGCTTGTTCTATGGTAGCAGGTTTTGCAGCTTCGACAAAATCACCCACACACTCAGGCAAGGCACAGATGTACTTCTTGATAGCCTTTTCGGGAGTGTCGACTTGGCTTGGGCAGATAATGCTAAGCTATTTGAACCTTGCTGTGAGGCCTGCGTTATCACCGAACACTTGTTTGATTTCCCAAAATTTGTTTTCTAGCTTCTGGACTTCGTGGGTAGGGCAGTACTCTTTCTTCATGAGCTCTTTCAGCTCATTCTAGGAGAGAGCGTAAGCTGCATCGTTCCCGCGTTTGTTATGTTCGGCTATCCACCAGTCGAGGACTCTTGATTGGAATACTCTTATAGCACAGGTGGAACGGAAATGCTGGGGGCACCCACTCTGACAAAGGGAAACCTCGATAGCATCGAACCACCGGAGTAGTTGAGGTACACCTCCTTCACAAGTGAAGACCATTGGGTCACAGGCCTTGAAGTATTTGTAATAGAAGGTAGTCTGCGGCGCGTTGGTCTTAGAGTCTTTTGAGGTTCGAGGGTTGCTGAGAGATTAAACTTGTGCAACGATTTGAGGAATGACCCTGGCCACTTCCCTGGCTACAAGTGAGGCGATCCTCCTATTGTCGCTTCGTCTGGCTCTTCTCTTAGCTGTACGTCTCGAGGTGGAATCGTTCGAAGACATCTAAACGAAAAGAGGTTTGGAGTGAGATTCGATCATAATGATTTTTGAGTATGCGATGCGATTGAGCGCGTTTAAAATTTGTTGCAGGTAGTATAGTAATACATATTCACATAGGAGCCACATAGGAGGCACGAGATTCCTAAGTTCTCACGTATCACACATGTAATTGTATAATATATATGCTTACGTACATACATGTTTGTATAGATAGCGCGAGGATGCGATGAGGAGAGAAAGCGAGTTATTAGACTTCAGTTTTGTTGCGAAAATTCGTTTCATGTTTTAGATTGCGATGGCTGTGCGAGTTGTGCGCATAAAGCGGGGAGCGAAAAGCGATATATCGATAGCGGTGAAGTCGAAAACCGTTAAAGCGTAAAATTGTAAGCACATAAAATTTGACGTTCGCGACCTAAATTAGATGGAGTGTCTAGGGTGTTAGACATTGACTACCCAAAGTGATTCAACCATCCCTACAAGTTCGAAGACACGCGTTGGCCTGATGGGCTATGCTCTCACCAGGCTGCGACTACAGTTACAACGCGGCTCGAGTTGTTGGTATCGTTGAGACTTTGGTGAGAGCTTTTGAAAACTTAACAACTTCTCTCCTAGTTGTGGATGTCACTCCTAGCTCCACGAAAGGTTCTCGTGCTAGGAGTAATGTGCTGGGTGAGCGATCTTGTCGAGATTTCTTGGTTGTCACACCTATTCTCGACTCAATCACTCGTTGGGGTTATGCGAATATTGTCAATCGTGTGTATTGTGTTAGCCTTAGGAAAGGCAGAAGTAAGTTTTCAGCCTTAGGAAAGGCTCCTTCGTACGAAGCAGTATGTGCGGGAGTTCGTATGAAAATGTAATTTTCGCGAGTTTGAATGAGAATATCAAAGTGGGCCCGTACAAACCCCATTGGGTTCGCGCAAGATGGGCTGTTGGTACTTAGACTATAGACTAGGTCAATTCTAAGACTTCGACCCGGACTAGGACTGATGTCTTACCTAATTCCCTATAGTTATGGCTCTGATACCAATCTGTCACACCCCAACCGATGGCAGAATCATCGGGGAGCGACATTAGGCGAATCAGATTGCTCAAGAGAATACATAACAACTATTTAGTGACGACATTTAAAGCGTTCATTATCCCATAATATTCAACAACAAATCAATAAGCAGTCAGAAAGATTTTTATGTTCTCTCAAACAATACAAATCTGACAACCTAGATTTGTTGTGAGTTTCTAGACTTCCTAGCTTGATTTCGAGATAACCTGCAATTATCTTGCAACATACGTTAAAGCGACGTCAATACAAAAAGTATAGGCGAGTATACAGGTTTGACATGGTAAATAAAGTAGATAAAAGTGCTGCGAATTTCCTCATACATAAACGAGACACACAACATATACACTACAAAACAAATACTACCAGCTAAGTCACTCGATGCTAGCTAAGGTGGGACGTCGCGAGTAAAAGTCCTAGCACATATGTATCAAGTATCATGTGTAAATATGTACGACAGTAACTCGCTTGTGATAATAGTTCTGATAAGTGCGTTTTAGATATGAACGTATGTTACACCCCAAAGTGTGTTTAAACCGTAAAAAGGGTGTCAAGTATACTCACAGTAGGTGTTTAACAAGTAAACACAACTTGATTGGATTGATTGAGAGCGCGTCTGAGTTAGCCTGATCACAGAATGATAGTATAAGCGTTGAACAGCGTGTAACAGTGCATCGAGTGTGATGTTGGATCGGATGTTGGTTCGATCGGATGACTCATCCGGACAGATGGCTATCCGGAAGGATGACCGTTTGGTCGGATAGTCATTCGACTGGAGAGGTGTGTTTGTAAAATGTTGAACTTTTGAATTTTTCGTTGTAGTATAAATAAAGTCATTCGATCGGATGGTCATCCGGAGGGATGGCCGTTCGATCGGATGGCTGTTCGTTTGAAAAGTTGAAGTTGCAAAGGAATAAGTCTCCCGGTCGGATAGTCATTCGATCGGATGGTCATCCGATCAGATGACTATTCGCCTGGAAGTGTGATACTTCTTGAAACTTTTGCAAAATTGGTTAAGTGTTGAGTTTGTACAGGGTAGTCACCTGACCGAATGGTCGTTCGATCGAATGGACGTCCGATCAGACGACGATTCGATCGAGCAACCTATTTCTTTGAAAATTTCACCAAGTTCTCTAAGTTAAAAAGTTTTGCGGTTTAATGGAGACGGCATGGTAGTGTGTTAAACAATGGGGGATCATATCAGGTCCAACTCGTTCGATCGGATGGGAATCACCCCTCGGACTTAGCTGTTCTTAACGGAGCACCATGTTCAACCCGTGAATCAATCGTCTCTTTGATAGAAATCCATTCTCAGACCGGTTCCCCACTAGAGAATGAGTAGAGAACGTGAACGAGCTTAGATTCCATCGGTTTTGCATTGAAGAGTGTAAAAGAGTTGAGAGATGTGACACTTGTGCTCTGTAAACACCACACGATGTAGGACAATATATTTTATCAAATAAACAACGTGTTTGGTCTCAAAATTTTGTTTATTTGCCTTTGACAATTTCACGTTTTGATTCTAGTTCGATTTCAAGCCTTAAATCACTTACTGGAAAGTTATACGCAAACTGATACATAAACGTAATCAGTTTAATTCAAAAACCACTCCGGAATAGTGACATAGGCTTAAAATACCTTAAATAACTTTTATATAACTTACAAATTAGTTTTGAAGGCTTTGGTGTGTCAAAAACAAGTTTATTTTATCACAGGGACTATTTGCATCAAACTGCAAAAGTCTACTGATTTGTATAATAAAGAACATTCCGGAACTTGATCATAAGTTAAACATAACCTAAATATCCTTTACATAGCTTAGAAATAGGCTTTGAGGGGTTCGGTATGCGAAAATATGCTTATTTGATCAATAGGGACTAAAAGCGTCAAAAAGTGCATAAGTTTACATTTTCGCGCATATCTTACGTTCTGAACATAGCCGGACATCCAAAAATTTTTGTAATCATTAAAATATTTTATTTTAGTGATTGGAATGCAAAAATTCCATTCGTCATGTAATTTGGATCGTTTTTTCGCGTCCGTTCGTGTTTCGTCGTAATTAACTGAACAACGCAACCGTACGACCAAACAAATCGACATCGAATATGTTTTCAAGCATATTTCATGTTCTCTATGCTTTAACTTCATTATGGAGCCTTGAAATGGGGTTAACAGGGCTTAAACGCATCAAAAATGCACCAAAAACCAAGTTTTACACTTATAGGGACTAAACTTGAGAATCTGTCAAAGTATCTCTGGCGGGGCGCATAAGACTCAATGTGAGTCTACGCGGGGCGTGAGAGATGCCCAGTTTTGCAGAATCTGGTGTTAGCAAATAGCACCTCATTTTCTGGGTTTGTACAAGGTTTTCTTATACCATTAGCTAGTTTTTAAGGTCCCCTAGTATTCTAAATCAGTGTACCACACTTGGATTGTTCAGATTGAAGCACAAATTACGAGAAACGATCCTAACGGTTGTCCGAAATCTATAAATACCCACTTAATTTTGTTCATTCCAACTCACATTTGCTCTAATCTTCTCTAAGTTGAAGCCTTAGCTTCATACCTGAGTATTTTAGATAAAATTCTTCATTGCTTGGACCTTTTGTAAGTTTCTTTCATGCTTTTTATGCATTTTAAGCATGAAAGTCAAACAGTGTTTGACTTTCTGCTTTGACCAGTCTTTGGTCAACACAAAGTTCGTTTAAACTTTGTAACGTAAGCGTAATCACGATGGCCATAGTCCCTTGTGACTATACCTACTGATTACCACGTTAATTAGGCGTAGTGACGAGTTATAGTTTCGGTCAAAATACGTGTTTATGCGTATTTTGCAACAAAGCTATCCTTGGGTATCAAAACAATTTGTTTTGATATCAAAACCTGTTTTCTAACTTAGTTAAACATGTTTTAACATGTTTAACTCGTGACTTTTAGTTTAGTGCTTATAAAGGGTTGTAAGATAAGTGGCCTAAACAACCGCATAGACTTTCGAACCCGACCCGTTTGTTTGATCATTAGGATCCGACCAAACACATTTTTTGACCAAATTTGTATAGGAAATAACCTTCCGAGGTTATACCTTTTGCGCATAATTTCATTTTAAGCATATGTAACACATGTTTTGACATCTAAATTGTTTATATAACATAATTAGATACGTTAAGGCATATAATACTTGCCATAGGACTAGTTAGGCATCTCGAACGCGCATTCGCGCAAACAACGCGTTAAAGTAGCGTAGACTACCTTAACGAGTCGTAATGGGTCGTAAGCACTTAGGATAGGTTCCGACTTAGAATGTAGGCTTTGTTAAACCATGTCACATGAGTTCCAATACTCAATTGGTTTATGAGACCTCATTCTACCCGATCTTCCGATTTAGGTGTCGATTCACTAACATAGTATCCGTTACACTAGCAACCACTTCGACACTTGAACTTTTGATCCTTTGAGCTTTGTTATATCATTTGAACAAGACCTACACGCAATCCCAGGTGAGTACATAGTTCGCCTCTTTTACCGTTTTCAAATGTTTTGGGGTGATTCATATGTGTAAGCGATTTGTTTTCCAAATGTATGGCATATATGTGTTTACTAAGTGCTTTTATGTGTACTATTCCGATTATGCAAATAAGATGTTTATTCTAATCCTTAAAAGATCTACCTATCTTCATAGTTGGATTCTTATAGGATATTTGAAGTACAGTCTTAGATCTTCCTATCTTCATAGTGAGATTTTTAAGAAGTACTTTACGACTCGATGGTTGTGGTTTATGTATAGATTGTTGGTGATTTAGATAACGAAACTAGAGTAATAAAATAAACACATGGTGGATACGCCGCTGGTACTTCCTATATATAAGTGTGTTTATTGTATTACCCTTCGTGGTGTTATCCCGAATCACTATTAGGATTTAGGGTGTTGTGATACAATGATTCAATGTGATCGAGATCGAATCCTTCCAGCATCAATTTATCCTTATAGATTGATACCTATAGGATGTTTAAAGTGTTAATATTGGTGTCCTTGTTTGGATTCATTGTGTACTTTAATGCGTATGTAACAAGACGATGTGACGAAAACCTGATCCCTATAGTATCTATCTATCTTCATAGCTAGACATATATGGGATGTTTAGAGTACTAATACTGGATTCCCTGTTTGGATTCATTGTGTACTTTAATGCGTGTTTACGAGTTGGAACGAGTTAACGATTTATGTGTTTAAGTGGTAGTTGTGATTTAGATAATGAAACGGGTGTAAGAAAATAAGAACAAGGTGGATACGCCGCTGGTACTTCCTATATATAAGTGTTCTTATTTTATTATTCTTGTAGAGTTGTCCAAATCACATTAGGATTTTGTGTACAATTGATCAAATGTTCTATTATCCAAATCCTTGAAGAATCTCCCATATCTTTATATGTTAGATTCTAAAAGGATATCTAAAGTATTATTATGAATCACTGACTTGATTTATATAATACTCACACAAGTTTTGATTTATTTCAAAACAGTTATTATTAATCCTTGATAGAAATTCTAATAACACATTAACGAGTTTTACGATGATTTAAACGAGATTACGATGTACAATTTCAAATGGCATAAAAATGACTTAGTAATAATCATATTGCCATATACAAAACTATTTGCCACGAGTTTTCACAATCAAGATTATGTATTGCAATACTAAATTTTTTGCCATTCTTTGGCTTCAAGATTTATTTTCAATTGACAACTCTCGTAGTTGTCAAAGTATTGCAATATCAAATGTTTTGCCATTTATTTGGCTAACCAAACCTATGTATTCACCGACATTTTTATGATGACTGTTTATCACATATGTTTCCGGTTTTCAACTATTCAAGTATGCAACGCATAGGACTGCATTCGGGTCTTAGACTTCTAAATCAAAAGAACCATTACATGTATTCTTTGTTTGTAAAACGACGTTAATAATATTGAAACAATTTAGTAACAGTAGTTGTGAGCAATTTGTAACGTGACTCCCCGATATTTCCACCGCGTGTTGTTGTATTTCGCGATTGGGGTGTTACAAGAGAAAGTTTGAATCAGTTGAAAAGTGTTTAGATTTAGCTTAGTTTTGTGCAAAATCATGTAGAAATCCTTTAGATCTGGACCGTTCTTGATAAGATGAGGTCACACATCAATGTCCATAAGAACCCGAGGTGACGTCACTCTAAAACAACCCAAATCAGGTGATTTCACGGTGAAAACTTATGATTTGATGGAGAAGATGATGAGAAAGTGTGTGATGATGATAGAAGTACAAGATTTAAGATGGAATAGTTACGAGATCGCAAGGAATTGAGAGAAAAGTTCTTGGGAGCGTGCTGGTCGGATGAGGTTGTCACATCAACAAACAGTTAATGTGACAAGTGAGGTATTTATAGGTGAGAGGGAGAAAGGTGGTGGGAAGTTACGTTGGTCGGACGACCGTTTAATCAGATGGTCATCCAATCGGATGGTTATCCGGACGGATGGCCATTCGGTCGAAGGATCATTCGATCGGGAGGCTTGCGCGGGTTGGTTTTCCAACTTTCGTTTCGTCCGACGTGTTTTATTGCGTTAAGTATTGTGGACACATTAAGCGTTTTAGCAATATAAGTAGTGTCGTGTTTAAGTGCAATAGATTGAATTGCACGTGCCTGCGAGTGCGCATTTAGATAGTTTCAACAATCTCACTATTATTATTATCTTCTAATATAATAAAGCAAAACCTTATCATCCTATGTGTCATCATATAAAGCCCCCACCCTAATTTAATCCTAGGTGTCAGTTCCTCACAATTTTGATTTAAAACAAATAACTCTAACCTAAAACATACGGCTGGAAAGTCAAACATAAAACATAAAGACAAAACCTGTGTTTATCTCTTCCTGCAGGTATCAGAACATCCATTCTCACACGCGCTCCACCATTCTTTCCCTTTCATCTTCTTCTTCCTTCCTTCCCTCTTTATCACTCTGTATTCATTCCACTTCAAGCTAGGTTTCAAAAAACCCAAAACAACACTTCTGTATCTCACTTCTGACTGAAACACATATCACACAGTCACATCTTTGTATAAAAACCCAATTCCTATTCAAGAAACACAAATCTCTCACAAGAAACACAGATCCTACGGTGGTGCCCGATTTCTAAACCTAATCTGACGGTATATAGAAGCATTCACACGGATCGCTCTTTGAATTTGGCTTCCTCTTCTGCACATTGAGTCTCGGGTGATTGGGTGAAGTCTATAAAGGCATACCAGATCCCTTTCATTCTCTATTGTAGATCTGGTTGTATTCTCTGGTAAGTAAGTGGACTTTTTATTAGAGAGATTTTAATTTTAACTTCATGTAGTTTATGAACTGAATTTGTGAAGTGTATGTGCAGGGTGAAGGTTATTGAAGGAAGCTTTGTGATTGTTTGAAGAAATCAGGTTAGTGATCTCTTACTTTTGTTAGGGTTTTAGATCTGTTAGAACTTGTAAATTGATGTTTTGGAGTTTTTTTTAGGCTTTGTTAGTAGAATAGTGTGTACTCTATACTGTGATTCAAATTGTTTGTATACTCACTGGTATGTTATAACTCTTTTGGTGTGAATTTTTTGAATGTTTAAATTGAAGTTTTGGAGTTTTTAGGTTTTGTTAGAATGGATTAGGTTAAGTAGAATAATAATGTGTTGTTTATATTGTGATTCATGGTGGAAAACAATGTGATGAGAGGAGAAGTTCAACATTGGTGTGTTGTAACTTAGTTTCAGTTTGAATCTGTTTGTGTGTTTTCGATGAAATTATAGGCATATATTTTTCTGGATACAAGATGGTACTTTAGAATGTACAGCAGCCCTTTGATTGTTGATGGTTATGTGGACTATCTTTTAATTTATGAAGGGATTACATATTTTTTAACTTGAATTTGTGACTTGATTGTGTTGAGGTTAACTTTTGGATGGGATCGGTGATGAGTTTTGATGAACTTGAGAAGTAGGTTGACTTTTGGTGTTGTTTATTCCATAAATTTCAATTAGTATATGATATATGGTGGTAATCAACAATTTATGTTCATTTCAACATGTTTTTTTTTTTAATTTTGTTAGGAGTAACAGATAGGTGATGGTTAGGTACCGAGTTATTTATCGATCCAATATCTGCATAGTAAACTTCAATAGTCACTGTGGTAGTTTCAGATTTTAATGTTCTTAGTGAACTGATTTTAAACAGGTCTTTACTTGTCGCAAATGCTGGAGATTGTCGAGCAGTTCTGTCTCGAAATGGGCTAGCTTTTGAGATGTCAAAAGACCATAGACCGTGTTGTGAAAAAGAAAGACTCTGGATCGAATCCTTAGGTGGGTTCGTAGAAGACGGTTATCTAAACGGTCAACTAGGGGTCACTCGAGCCATAGGTAACTGGCGCATCCAAGGGCTCAAAGAAACGGACAACCAAGCCGGTCCATTGAGTGCTGAACCGGAGCTCAAACTTGTGACACTAACAAAAGAAGAGTTTTTGATCATTGGAAGTGACGGGATTTGGGACGTGTTTATGAACCAAAATGCGGTGGATTTTGTGAGGCGGCGGTTGCAGGATCATAATGATGTGAAGTGGTGTTGTAAGGAGATGGTGGAGGAAGCGATGAAGAGACACGCGCTTGATAATTTGACGGTGGTTATTGTGTGTTTTCAGGCGGAACCACCACCGCCGGTGGTGGTGCAGAGAGGGAGAGTCAGGAGGAGCATTTCTGCTGAAGGGTTGCTTAATCTCAAATTCCATCTTGAAGGGTAAAAGATATATCTTTTTACTTATCTTTTTGAACTGATGATGATGATGATAAACTTATAGTTGTAAATACATTCATGTGAGGGAAGGAAATAAACTGAGAAGGGGGTAACTTGTATCTATTAACACTTTGTACATTTCATTTAATGGTGATTAATCAGTTGCATCTTAATATTTATTAATAATTTTGAAAGGCAAGTTAAAACTGAGGTTTCCTCATTTGTGGTTTTTGTTTAGTTTATATGTTTTTTTGTCTTGTTTGAAGGGTCCAGCTTATATGATTGGTTTTGAAACAACCTTATATACAAACGCCGGTGTTCACAGCGATATACACGAATATGTATACTAACAAAATGCAGAAACAAGGTCACATTTTGAGTCGATGGTTTTAGTGCGATGGTATCGTGTTTGGTTGGCTGTGTTGTTTTCGTTGTTGAGTCTGGTTAATCTAAACGAAAACTCGTGTGTTGTTTTCATTGTTGAGCCCGGGTAGTGTAAACTAACAAAACGCAGAAACAAATAAAAGATTATAATCTCAAAGAATGACGGAATACTCGTATCATTACCTCAAGTGAATGCAACAACAAAATCAAGTGTAAACCGATTACAATATAACCACAATGCATGTGCCCCCTCTTAGCGACACTATTATTTGCAACCAATTGCAATCTATTTGACTCATAGAGATAAATAAGTTACATTAGTCATTTTCGGGTTTCATAATTTTAAGTACACACCGGACTTATTGTTATTGTCTATGTGAATAAATATACCAGTCATATTGAAATTCATCAAACTAACCCATCAATCTAACACGATTGTCACAATTAAGAATAATAATTGATGTTAAACTTTAAAGGAATGAAAAAAAAAAAAAAACACAAACATGAACTAATCACATATCTATCTACTATAATAAAAGAAACCAATAAGTGACACGTGTCATTCATTGAAGGCGTCTATATTTGTAATTTCCTGTCTTTTCATACTTATCTTATATCAATTAATTAAATAAAAAATAATTAATTAATATTAATTCTTATCTTACTTTGAATGTCGGATAGAATCATCCTATTTTTCTAATAATATATTATCTTCAAATTTAAGTTATAAATTAAAGATATTTTTTAAATAATAACACAAAACAATAATCTTAAACTTAAAAAAACAATAATACGCTCATATAAAAAATTTAAAGTACAAACAAAATATACAAAATAACTTATTAGATATTAGATCAAACTTAAAAAAAAAACACTAATTAGGAAGAGAAACTAATAATATAATTCTGTTTTTGATTTTTCAAATTGGGGTTCTAATCAATTCAAATTAAACTTAACCAAGTTTGTGATTTGATTCGAATTAAACCGAACCAAATTTATGAGGGGTTTTTAAAAAAATATAACTTTTTTTATTATGTAGTATATAAAATTAGATTTATTCAATCCATATAATACATAGGGTTTATAAAAATATAACTTCTTATTGTTTAATATATAAAATTACATGTGCTCAATCCGTATAACACATGAGTTTCTTAAAAATGTAACTTTTTTCATTATTTAATATATAAAATTAAATTTACTTAACCTGTACAATACACGGGATTCTCAAAGATATAACTTTTTTTATTATTTAATATATAAAATTACATTTATTCAGCCCATATAATAAACGAGATTATTGTTTTATTATTTGGTATATAAAATTACATTTATTCAACCCGTGTAATAAACGAGATTTTTAAAGATATATTTTAATATATAAAATTACATTTATTCAACCCATGTAATAAACGAGATTATTGTTTTATTATTTGGTATTTAAAATTACATTTATTCAACCCGTGTAATAAACGAGATTTTTAAAGACATATTTTTTATTATTTGATATATAAAATTACATTTATTCACCCGTGTAATACACGGGGTTCTAACCTAGTTCTCATAATATGTTTCCCTTTTACTCCTTGGGCACACAACGCCACTTTCATAAGCATCAATAGTGTATTATGAGTGTATCAATAAAATATTAAATAAATAAATATCAATAGGCGAAAAAATAAAGAAAATAGTTGACAAAAGAAAATTGAAGTAAGAAAAAAGTGGTAAAATTATAATTAAAATATTATTAATTAAAAGAGAAAAAAACAAAAAATGATAATTTAATATAATCTTATATTCTAATAAAGACTCTCAAAATAATGTCACATGACATTATCTCATTCAAAAGACTCCCAATAATACTACAAGACATTATTTCATTCAATTCATTAATGATATTATTAATTAATCATATCTAATTTTAATTTATGATTAAAAATATATATATTATCTATAATTCTAAAATCTATGGGTTTTTTTACTTTTTAAAATGGATAAGCTATGGTTTGATTCCTTCAATCCATTAATGATATTATTAATTAATTATATGCAATTCCTATTTTGTGATTAGAAAATATATAAATTATCTCTAACTAGTGTTTGTAAATGACGCGCGTTGCGCGAAAGGCATTGGTGTTTTCGACCATTGGGTATGGTGGGGCGGGGGTTTGGGGCATGGGTTGACACGTGGACTTCGAGCCCCCCGCTGGTAAGTGACGTGTTGGGTCGGTATGGCGGGGCGTGGCTAGCCCGCGTGGGTTGGCCGGTTTTATAAAAATTTAAAAAAACCTAAAATTAAAAAAATACACACAGAATTAAAAAAAAAACCTAAAATTATTATTAAAAGTTCCTAAAATTACAAAATTCTAAAAAAAAAAAAGATTACAAAAGTAAAAAAAAAGCCTAAAACGTTAGGTAGATTTCGAACAGGGCGAGCTTGTCAAACGGCTTCCGCTCCTTGCCCCGGAACTGGATGTTGGCCACCGCCACCCGGTCTTCGTGACTTATATCACCGCCTGGGACGCTATCGTAGTAGGCTTTAAAACGGTCGAGCTTCGGCCGTAGCTCGCGCCACTTGTGTTGGCACGCGTTTAAATTGTGCCGGTCGTTCTCCACGTTGTGCCGGTAGCTAGCGAAAGCTTTCGGCCAGTAACGGGTCTCACCGGGTTGGCGGCCCTTCATCGCGTTGTGCCGGTATCAAGTGTGGGTAGCGGGTTCGGGTAGGTGGAGTGAAGGTTTGGGGTAGCGATGTGGACAGGCGGTGGGGTTGGAGGGTTTTATAATGACTTGGGTGAACCGTTTGGCTTGGCCAAACGGTTATTTTTTAAAATTTAAACCTAGCCGCTATAGCCTAGCCAACCCAGCCAATGAGAGCCGGCCACGAAAGACCGCTAGGCATGCCCAATGCCCGGGCTGAAACTCCCGCCCAAGAGGCCACACCGAAACCAAAGCCCACCCAGGGTGGTGACTTGGGCATTTGTTGCCAAACGGTTATTTTTTAAAATTTAAACCTAGCCGCTATGGCCAAGCCAACCCTGCCAATGAGAGCCGGCCACGGAGGACCGCTAGGCATGCCCAACGTCCGGGCTGAAACTACTTGGGTGAACCGTTTGGTTTGGCCAAACAGTTATTTTTTAAAATTTAAACCTAGCCACTATGGCCTAGCCAACCCAGCCAATGAGAGCCGGCCACGGAGGACCGCTAGGCATGCCCAACGCCCGGGCTGAAACTCCTGCCCAAGAGGCCACACCGAAACCAAAGCCCACCCGGGGTGGTGACTTGGGCATTTGTAGCCAAACGGTTATTTTTTAAAATTTAAACCTAGCCGCTATGGCCTAGCCAACCCAGCCAATGATAGCCGGCCACGGAGGACCGCTAGGCATGCCCAACGCCCGGGCCGAAACTCCCGCCCAAGAGGCCACACCGAAACCAAAGCCCACCCGGGGTGGTGACTTAGGCATTTGTATCCAAACGGTTATTTTTTAAAATTTAAACCTAGCCGCTATGGTCTAGCCAACCTAGCCAATGAGAGCCGGCCACGGAGGACCGCTAGGCATGCCCAACGTCCGGGCTGAAACTCCCGCCCAAGAGGCCACACCAAAATCAAAGTCCACCCGGGGTGGTGACTTGGACATTTGTACCCAACCTACGCCCCAACTCTCGCCCCGTACTCTATAGTCTAATAAACGAATATAAAGTAAATCACATAACACTGTTCATTCACTTTAGATTTTATCATATATAGATTTTAAAATCAATGATTTTTTTTACTTTCTAAAATGGATAAGGATATGGTTTGATTTACTTTATCTATTTTGCGTAAATCAAGTATAAATATAAGTAAATGATATGTTTACATTTGTAAAAAATTAATTGGAATTATCTAATAAACATGGTGCTACGTTATTAAAAATACTTTTGAAAAAAAAATAATTGCTATTATCTAAGAAACATGGTGTTAGATTATTAAAAATTTTACTTTTTAGTTAGAGTAAATTACGTTTTTGGCCCCTGTGGTTATGTCAGTTTTACTATATTAGCCCAAAATAAGAATTTTTAACGTATCTGCCCCCATGGTCCTTATATCTAACTATTTTGGCCCCTAATTCTAACCAAACCCCAACTCTGGTTAATTTCTTGGTCACATGGGTTGCACATGATGGGTAATATGGTAATTTCCCCTCCCCTTTTATGACTTTATAAATAAAACCCAAATCTTGAACAAATCATCATCATCTGCACATTAGATCTTCAAACCACTTTAGATCTTCAAACCACTTTCAAACCACTTTAGATCTTCAAACCACTTTCAAACCCAGAACTTCAAACCACTTTCAAACCCAGAACTTCAAACCCAGATCTTCAAACCAATAACTTCAAACCCAGATCTTCAAACCAATAACTTCAAACCCAGATCTTCAAACAAATAAGGATAAAACCTCACCCTCTCGAAATCCACTGCAAACCCACAAACTCAGTTTATCAACAACACTTGCTTCCTATTTCCTTCCCATTTTCACTCAACATTATCCAAACATGCTCACAAATACAACCAGTCGATTACCCCCTTTCTTCATCTCATCCTCTCAAGTTCTACCTACAACACACAAAGACAGCCCCCCCCCCCTCAACCCTCGTTCACTCCGATTGGCGACCGGTGAACCGGTGGAGCCGATACTGGTCCCCTCCGACGAGCCACCCCCCCTTTCTGCGACGGTAAATGGAACAATCACCACCCTCGAGTGGTGGCTCACGATGGTGCGGCGACGGTAACGAGAGAGAGAGAGGCGAGAACAACAGAGAGAGAGAGAGCGAAAGGGGTAAGGCGCCGCCTCCTGCGGCGGCGGTGGCGGTGGATCCTCACTCCGTGAACTCGTTGAGATTAATGACCCCGTTACCGTCAGTATCAATCTCCGTCATCACAACTTTTAGTTCTTCCTCTGGAGTCTCGGATCCAAGTGCTCCGAGAATGAGAAAGGAAAAGGGGGATTGGGGTTTTGAAGGGTGAGTGAATGAGAAAGAAACCTAAAGGATCGATGGTGATTGTAATTATAGACCAAGGGTGAAGAAGAGAAAAGGGAGGTGTGTATCAATGGTAGTAAGTTGTGTAATTTAGGGTTCTTCATCTGGATTTGCAGTGCAAAAAGTGGAGGATGAGTACTGGAGAAGATGATGGGAATTTTAGGGTTTTGTGATGTAAATGAGTTGCACATCTGGTTAGGATGGGTACTGGAGAAGATGAGGGGAAATTTTAGGGTTTTGTTGATATATGATAGGATGAGTACTGGAGAAGATGAGGGGAAATTACCATATTACCCATCATGTGCAACCCATGTGACCAAGAAATTAACTAGAGTTGGGGTTTGGTTAGAATTAGGGGCCAAAATAGTTAGATATAAGGACCATGGGGGCAGATACGTTAAAAATTCTTATTTTGGGCTAATATAGTAAAACTGACATAACCACAGGGGCCAAAAACGTAATTTACTCTTTTAGTTATATATGCATTAATTTTCATATCAACACCATAAAAAATGTGTAAAATAATAATACTTGGATTTGAATTTATATATTAGAAACAATGAAGTGAAGTGAGTATTTCAACTAAATAGTTTGTAATGAATTTATCTATTAATCTATTAATTCAAACAAAATTTAATTAATTAATAATATTATTAAGGGATTGAAAGAGGGAATATTATATGACATTAACTTAAATCTTTTATTAGAATTTGATATACCCACTACAATCAATCTCCATCGCCACCATTTCCTGTCACCTACTCCATCTCAATTAAGATTAAAGAACCTTCTTATTATCATCCCAAAATTTTAAAGAAATCTTTATGTGTTCATCATTTCTTTCTACTTCGTCAAGTTCCCTAAGATAAGGATGAGATTTAAGAATTTACTTCATCTTCTTTAATTATCGTATCGTATCATAACATAATATATAAACTTAATTATTATATAAATATATATTTTATGTATATCTAATTATTGTTAATAAAGTAACAAATAAATATAAAATATATGCTTAAACGCGTCACTTATAGTTAGTAATGTTATATTTTCTTCAACTTGGTATGGACAGTTCATGTTAGGGTGATATGTCTTAATATCAAAATTTACATTTAACATGTGCAATATCAAGAATAATTCAAATTTTGTAATTATTATATTCTTCGAATATAGCCAATCTTCTCATTCAACCCGTGTAACACACGGTACTATAAACTAATATGATATCTAATGTTGTATACAAAGAAGTTTTTATTTACTTGTAATTTGTATTGGTATTTCTATATGTATTTTGTTTTGTTATCAAAAGCATAGTTTTTGTATATTATTGTTTCATACCATAACGCATATTACTACAATCGATTAGTGTTTCATAGTATAACACATAAACGATTACAAGCTAAACATATGTATAATAATTAGACGAAAATGAAGTGGTACCAAAATTCGTCATCTATTATAGACAACACCATGATAAAACTAAATCAATTCATTTTATAGATATAGATTTTTTAACACAACCCATAACCCGTCAAACATGTGTCGGTAAGGTCTGTCAAACATGTGTCTTACTATGTGAAGTTATTATTTTATAGATACAGATTTTTTTAACACAACCCATAACCCGTGAAACTCACGGGTATATAACCTAGTTGTATATATAACAGGACATACCATAAGTAATTGCGTTGAGTCTGCGTTAGCATTGCGACGCTTTACGATGATCGATGGGAACCACCTAAGTACTCACGCAATGTCGTCGTTAGCGTGATTGCGTTGCTTCACGACGATCGATGGGAGCGACTTAACAATTCATGTGATGTCATCATTAGCGTTAGTGTATGCGTTTTGATGTGCGATATAGCGTGTTGAAAGTATGCGAATATATCTACGAAATAGCGTTGTAAGCGATATAGTTGCATTATGATCCGAATCTCTGGTGCTAGGTGTAACGAGTGTAGCGAGAGTAACAAGCTCGAAAGTGTGGGTTGTTACACTATCCACTGGAGGTAGACCATGCTTTCCCTGGTATGGGATTGCCTAGTATTCCTGCTTTGGAATATTGTTAAATACTGTATTTTATATTTCATGTCTTTAGCGGACTGAACGATCTCTATCTGAAAGTCCCCACACACCTATACTGATTAGTTGACGGGGCCTTGCGAACGAGATATTAGTTGATAGCGCTATTAGGTTTGATAAACCTCACACCGTGTCTGGGAGGACAGGCGTGAACTTTTATGCATTGGAAACTAGTCAATTATGATAGACATTGACCTGGGGTACAAACTGCTTAAACAGTCAAGTTTCAGTATAACTCAGTTTAGTAGCTTAAAGATGGGGTAGCTCCCCATGACGTGTTTTATAAACTAAGTATTTTAACAACCTGTTTTTGTAACAACACTAAAAACTGTGAACTCACCAACTTTATGTTGACACCCTACTGCATGCTTTGCAAGTTGCTAGGTAGAGCTATGGACGAGCATTGCAATCAGCTGGAGTGTGTGGTTCGTAAAGCTTTGTGTTATGTACACTTATTAAACTTATGGTTTTAAGTTTAAGATGGGTTTACTTTATTTTCCCGTTGTTAACTTAAACTGTAATTTGGACTTTTAAACATTGATTGCTAATCGTGTTGATTGTGATGATTTTACAACTTAAATAATTGGTTCAACATGATTAGCGGTTGGATCCTTGTCAGTGGCACGCCTCGTTGTAAAACTCCGCATGTGGAATTTGAGGGTGTGACAGATTGGTATCAGAGCCATTGGTTATAGTGAACTAGGTTTAAGATATGAAATATATTTTTTTTGTATAAAAACCAGATTATAACCGTTCTTTGTTGCAAACCACAATGATGCCACACTCCAGATTGCAAGGTTCGTCATACTTAGATACATACATGATAATTGTATTACTTGATACTTACACGTGCTTTATTTATTCACAACACCATGACTTATGTGCGAACAAAATATAACATAATATGCCTTAGGTAAGAATGAATTCTCCTAACTCTAATTCGAAACCACAACACGCTAAGGACAAAGAACCAGTCATTCCTAACCCTCGACCACGAGTTTCCCGATCTTACCCTTGGGCTAGAATAAACCGACGTGTGGAGCCTGCTACGGGTCCTAGAAAGAAGCCACCAGAGCAAAACATCGAAAGAGAGACATGAGGTGTCACACCCTGACTTTTGCGGTAGCGTGTACGTGTGACTTGATTACTTTTCATTGCATTCAATAATAATAAACAACTATATGATTAAAATGATGTTCATCCATTCATAAGTTTTAAAAATATTACAAACATAAGTTGTTAAGTTACAAAGCATCCAAAAGAGATTAAGTTCCATACATGGACTTTTGATAAAAGACTAATTAATCCAAGGCTTTGCTTCATATATCTTATCCAGGATAAGATATACAAATCAAACCCTTCAAAAGAGGATGGCATCTAATCTTGAAATTTAATTCTTGAAAACATTTCCAATGCCGATGATCCATCTTGTTTCCTGAAATACATGTAATTTGAAAAACATCAACAAAAGTTGAGCGAGTTCATGTGTTTTTATGTGAGCTCCAATAAACTTGTAAACATTTGAGAGAGTTCTTTTGATAACCGGTATGTAAAGCATCCATGAACAAATCATTAATGTTTTGCAAAGACATTAATATGTGTGGTGACGTAGGAAGTATCCAAAGCTAGCGATTTTCCTCCGGTCCACCCGACTGGAATGACATAGTTACTACATGCGGCCACACAAGGACCCATGAGTGGGGCTCGCTACACCTAATAGATCTACCACTCCTGCCCCTCGGTCTTTACTAGGCAACTGCTTTAATAAATCGGTCCTAAATCGGAAGAACGGATAGAATGAGGTTTCGTAAACCAAATGAGTGTTGGAACTCATACGATATGGTTTGACAAAGCCTACATACTAAATCGAAACTTAACCTAAGTTCTTACGACCCATTATGACCCGTTTAGGTAGCTTACACTACTTTAACGCGTCGTTTGCGTAAAACGCGTTTGGAACGCCTAACTAGTCCAATGACAAGTATTATATGCCTAAACATGTTTAAATATGTTGTAAAATCAGTTAAGTGACAAAAGTTTAAGTTAAATATGCTTAAATATCAATTAGGCATGAAAAGGGCATTTTGGTCATTTTCCTAAGGCATATAAACTACCTATCATACAACTAACTAAACGAAGTGACCATAAGGTATTACCTCGGAAGGTTATTCCCTATACAACTATGGTCACTAAACATGCTTGGTCGGATCCTAAAGATCGACCAAACGGGCCGGGTTCGAAAGTCTAAGCGGTTGTTTAGACCGCTTATCTTACGACCCTATACAAGCACTAATCTAAAAGTGACGAGTTAAACATGTTAAAACATGTTTAACAAGGTTTGAAAAAAAGTTTGATATCAAAACAAACGGTTATAATACCCAAGAATAGTTTGCTTGCAAAATACGCATAAACACGTATTTTGACCGAAACTATGACTCGTCACTAAGCCTAAATAACGTGGTAATCAGTAGGTATAGTCACAAAGGACTATGACCATCGTGATTACACTCACGTTACGAAGTTCAAACGAACTTTGTGTTGACCATTGACTGGTCAAAGCAGAAAGTCAAACACTTTTTGGCTTTCGTGCTTAAAAACGCATAAAAGAATGAAAGAAACTTACAATGGGTCCAAGCAATGAAGATATTGATCTAAATGTCCTCAGGTATGAAGTTTTGGAACCTCAACTTAGAGAAATTCAGATCAGTTATGAGGAACAAGTGAATTGGTGTTGGGTATTTATAGGAAATCCACAACTGTTAGGATCGTTCCTCGATAAACGAGCTTCAATCTGGACCGTACAAGTATGCCCACTGAATTATGATACTATGGGTGTCCAAAACAAGCCCCTAGTATGAAGAAACCATGTGCAATAACCCAGGAAACCAGGTGCTGAATCAAAAACAAGTTTCTGATCTGGGTATATGTCATGCCGCACGTAAGAATGGGCCTTATCTTATGTGGCCCGCGAGAGATAAGTTTGGCAGTTTGGCAGAATAGGTCCCTGCATGTCCAAAACTTGCTTTCGATGCATTCTTGACACGTTTAAGCCCCATTAACCACATTTCAAGGCTCTAAAATAAAGTTTAAGTATAGGGAACATAAAATGTGCTCAAAAATATCCTAGATGTCGGTTCGTTTGGTCATACGGTTGCGTTGTTCGTTTAATTACGATGAAACACGAACGGAAGCGAAAAACGATCCAAATTACACGACGAATGGAATTTATCATGCCAATCACTAAAATTAAATATTTTAATGATTACATAAATTTTTGGATATCCGGATATATTCAGAAAGTAAGATATGCGCGAAAATGCAAACTTATGCACTTTTTGACGCTTTTAATCCCTGTTTGTCCCAAAAGTTTATTTTTGCGCACCAAACACCTCAAAGACTATTTCTAAGATATGTAAAGGATATTTAGGGCGTATTTAACTTTTGATCAAGTTTTGGAATGTTCGTTATCATTTGATTTGGTATACTTTTGCAGTTTGACGCAAATAGTCCATGTGATCGAATAAACTTGATTTCGCCACACCAAACCCTCCAAAACTTATTTCTAAGTTATGTAAAGGTTATTTAAGGTATGTTAAGCCTGTGTCACTGTTCCGGAGTGCTTGTCATGTTAAACCGGTTACGTTTACGCATCAGTTCGTGTATAACCTTCTAGAAAGCGATTTAAAGCTCGAAATCGAACAAGAATTGATATGTGCCAAAGATACACATATTTATACAAATCCAAAGTATGAAACACAATATTTCATTGATTTGGTATTTGTTTGATGGTTAAAGAGACACAGATGTCACACCTTTTGGCTTAACAAATGCACCAGCAGTGTTCATGGACTTAATGAACCGCGTGTGCAAGCCGTACCTTGACAAATTCGTGATAGTGTTTATCGATGATATGTTGATATATTCACGAAACAAGGATGAACACGAGCACCATCTTAGAACTATTCTTGAGTTGTTGAAAAAGGAGAAACTGTATGCGAATTTTTCCAAAGGCGAATTTTGGCTTCGCGAAGTTCAATTTCTCGGACACGTAGTCAACAAGAAAGGCATACATGTTGATCCATCGAAAATCGAGGCCATAAAGAATTTCTAGGATTGGCTGGTTATTTTCGAAGATTCATTGAGAATTTTTCGAAGATTGTTCAATCACTCACTTCTCTCACACAAAAAGATAAGAAATTTGATTGGGGAGAAAACAAGAAGCAGCTTTCCAACTGCTTAAAGACAAATTTGTAATGCACCAATTCTATCACTCCTAGATGGTACGGACGATTTTGTAGTCTATTGTGACGCCTCATGACAAGGGTTAGGATGTGTGTTAATGCAAAGAGAGAAAGTTATTGCATTCGCATCACGCCAATTAAAGGTTCACGAAAGGAACTATACCACCCATGACCTAGAGTTAGGTGCAATGGTGTTTGCATTAAAAATTTGGCGGCATTACCTTTATGGTACCAAATGCACGATATTCACATATCACAAGAGTCTTCAACATATATTTAACCAGAAAGAGTTAAATATGCGCCAAAGACGATGGGTTGAATTGTTGAATGACTACAATTGTGAGATCAATTACCATCCGGGCAAAGCGAACATTGTCACGGATACATTAATTCGAAAAGAACGAGTCAAACCTCTGTGCGTGTGATCTTTAAGACTCACAATTCATAATGAGCTTACCTCTCGAATTCGTGATGCTCAGCAATAAGCATTGAAAGAAGAAAACTTCAAAGAAGAAATGCTTAGAGGTATGGAAAAACAATTAGAGCCAAAAGAAGACGAAGCCTTATATTTCATGAATAGAATTTGGATTCCTCATTTTGGCGATCTTCGAGACCTAATTCTTGATGAGGCTCATAAATCCAAATATTCGATACATCCTGGAAAAGATAGGATGTATCACGATCTTAAGGAATTTTGTTGGTGGCCTAATATCAAAGGTGATATAACAAATTATGTTGAAAAATGTTTAACATGCGCTAAAGTTAAGGCCGAGTACCAAAAACCTTCTAGATTGCTACAACAACCCAAAATCCCTACTTGGAAATGGGAACATATTTCTATGGATTTCATAACTAAATTACCCAGGACTTCTTGTGGACATGACATGATTTGGGTAATCGTCGACCGATTGACCAAGTCAGCTCACTTCTTGCCTATACGCGAGAAAGATAGTACTAAAAAGTTAGTTGAAATCTGTCTCAAAGAAATTGTAGCAAGACATGGAGTACCTATGTCAATAATCTCTGACCGAGACGGTCATTTTGTATCAAGGATTTGGTAGTCATTTCAAAAGGCCTTTGGATCCTAATTAAACCTAAGCATGGCCTTTTATCCCCAAACTGACCGCCAAAGTGAACGCATGATTCAAACTTTAGAAGATATGTTGCGTGCTTGTGTGATGGACTTAGGCAGAAATTGGGACACTCACTTGCCCATAGTGGATTTCTCATACAATAACAGTTACACACGAGTATTAAAGTTGCACCATTCGAAGCGTTATATGGATGTAAGTGTCGATCTCCGCTATGCTAGGTGGAAATAGGCAACAAACAAATGTTAGGTCCTGAGTTAGTTCAAGAAACTACTGATAAAATATTCAAGACTCGAGACTGTATTAAGGCGGCTCGAGACAGACAGAAAAGCTACGCGGATAGACGCCGCAAACCGTTGTCTTTTGAGGTTGGAGACAAGGTGTTATTAAAAGTCTCGCCATGGAAAGGCGTAGCTAGATTCGAGAAGCATGGAAATCTTAGCCCGAGATACATCGGACCATACGTGTCACACCCCGACCGCGTAAACAACAACCATTCGGGGAGTAGAGTAACAGAATCATTGTTTCACAATACATGGTAGTTGAAGTTTTGTTTTATTGAATTAAAATGTTTACATTGATTAAGAATTTAAGAAGCACAACATGAATTAAACTGTCTTTCATAGTTTTATGTCACTGAGGCCTCGTCCAGTCCTATGTTTGCATCATGATCACCTAACAACAGCACCTGAAACACATGTGAAAATAGGTACGTCGGCATAAAAATGCATGTGAGATACATAGGTTTTGTTGATGCAGGATTTAATACTTTTAAGTTAAAAGAAGTGTTTAACAAAAGTTAGTCATGAATCTTATTGAAAGTTTTTTATTTTATAAATCATATGAAATTTGATAAGAAAATCAGATGATATAAAAGAATGATGCTTGGTTAAATAAATAACCAAGTAAAAATGAATTTGTATGAAATATGTCGTTTGTAAAACAATGTCTTGTGAAAATATGCTATTTGTGTAAAATGTAACATGTTCTTGTGAAATGATTTAGATAACGCTACGATATATAATATCATAAAATCACTTATATATATGAAGTATCAGCGGCGTATCCGCCATGCTTTTATCATATTACGCACGCTTCGTTATTTAAATCACTTACCAAAATAAACCCCCAAAATGTATTGTTTAAACTAACGTCAAAATGTTCATGAATAATCAAATGTTATGTATGGCAAGCGAAAGTATCAACTCAAACCATAGGTAAAATGTACAAAACAATGTATTTGAATAAATCATATTTTAAATCAGAAGTTATGTTTTGCAAAGTTAATGCTTTACTGATACAAACATTTATGCGGTAATGTTTACCAAGCATTGAGACTGAAGGACAAACCCTTAACAAGTTAAAGGTTTATCAAAAATGTTTTCGGATTCTGTCAATCCTTACGTCCAAACAAACCTAGGATTCCAGGAATGGGGGTTGTCAATTCCCTATGGTACCACTACATACTACCGAGCGGCATGATCAGTGTTACTGAACATATTTTAGTTTCGTTAAACAAACCAAATGTTATACCAAATGTAAGCATGTTAGGTGAAAACAATGTACTAAGTATGCTAAATGAACATACATAGCAAAAATGTGATGTAAATCAATGTGTACATATACGAAAATAAACATATGAAACAAATGTATTTATGAAATCAATGTACTAGCATGCTCAATCAACATACATAGCAAAGCATAAATGAAATCATGTACTATATGCGTACTAATGAAGATAACAAGTTTATGTCATGAAAGCGCGAAAAGCACGAAAGTAACAAGTAGGCACATGTGTATCACCCCAAAATATTTGAAAATAGTAAAAGAGGGGACTATGTACTCACTTGATATTGCTTAGAAGTCTTGGAATAATAATCAAACAACGCTTGAAGGATCACGAAATCAATCGGCACCTAATATCGGTAACTATGTTAATAAACCGGACCTAAATAAGAAGATCGGATAGAATGAGGTCTCGTAAACCAAATGAGTATTGGAACTCATATGATATGGTTTAACAAAGCCTACATTCTAAATCGGAACCTATCCTAATGCTTATGACCCTATATGACCCGTTTAGGTAGCTTACGCTACTTTAACGCGTCATTTGTGCAAAAGCACAAACGAGTAGCCTAACTAGTCCTATGACAAGTATTATATGCCCTAACATGTTTAATAATTAGTTTATGTGGCAAAATTTAAGTTACATATGCTTAAAATGGATTATGCGTAAAAAGGGCATTTTGGTCATTTTTCCTAAGGCATATAACTACCTATCATACAACTAAGTAAACTAAGTGACCATAAGGTATAACCTCGGAAGGTTATTCCCTATACAACTATGGTCACAAAATATGTTTGGTCGGATCCTAACGATCGACCAAATGGGTCGGGTTCGAAAGTCTAAGCGGTTGTTTAGACCGCTTATCTTACGACCCTATATAAGCACTAAACTGAAAGTGATGAGCTAAACATGTTAAAACATGTTTAACTAAGTTAGAAAACAAGTTTGATATCAAAACCAAGTGTTTTGATACTCGAAATAGCTTCGTTGCAAAATACGCATAAACACGTATTTTGACCGAAACTTTGTGTCGCAACCCCCACCTCTATATGTCCCGACTCTGAACAACGAGATCAGTTTGGCTTGACCTTCTGATTTTGTGCATTCTTATTCTTAGAATGCACACTTGGGGGTTGAACACAGTTTCTGGCGATGTGTCCAGCAATACCACAATTGAAACATGTTTGTCATTTCAAAATGTGGAAATTTTGGTGCTTCATAGCATATGTGGATCTGTTGGGTTTTAAAGTATGAGCCTGTTTGGTTTTTCTCGCTTGTTTAACTTGTGCCTTTTCTGAGCAATTTGGTCCCTGCAGATCGGAACTGGCATAAACATGAGATGTAGATGGATGATGAGATTCATTCTTCTCACTTTTATCATGATTATTTTGAAAAACTGGTGTTTCAGTTTCATCTTTCTTTTCAGAAACAATTTTCGGCGATTGTTCATTTATTTCAACTCCTTGTTCTTCTTTTAGAAAATTTGATTCAATTTTACGTTCAGAAACAGTTGAAATCTCATCAACGCATGTTTCATCAACATACGTATCATGTGAATCTACTTGAGATTCGCTTTCAGCTACGGTTTCCAATGGGGTCCAACTAGTTTCAACATTAGGGACTTCCACTAAGACCGATTCAGAAGAACAATTAGAACATTCTTGATTTTCTTGAGAAGAAGTTTCAGTGGTTTCACTGAATGTATCCTGAGGGACCTCCCCTGTCACATCAACATCAGCTTTAAAGTTAGAAATATCACAATCACAATCACAATCATTCACTGAAAGACATCCATCATCACACTTATTGTTTAAAGGTTCAACACAACCATCAACAGTTTTGCCCAAAACATCAGGCCCACTAGACAACACATAAGCACGCAATGAATCAAGAAAAACTTGTCCAAACACACAACCAGAATCAGTTTTATGAAAAAAAGTTTCAGAAAAATCAGAATTAAAAACTTGTTCTCCCCTAAGAATATCTCCACATTTTGATTCAACTACTTTATCTACGCATGTTAAAGAGCTGTTAGGATCAAACATTCCTTTAGAGACAAAATTCATCGATGGGGTACATTGTTTACTTTCAAGAGATTTGTGGTTGATTGATGACTTATTGGTTTTAGGACCATAAGACATCTTGCTTTCATTCATTATTTCCTCCTCAGTAACCGGCAAATATGTGTAGTTGTTATTATATGGAGGAGGAACCTGATTGAAACCTAAACCACACCCTTTCTTTTTCTTGTACTCTAGTTGGAGGTCACATAGGTCTTTGACCAACTTACTGGAAGATTCATAATTTTTTATATTAATTTCATTAATTTGACATTTTTCTTTAATATCTTCCAGTTCCTTGGCCAAAACATGCATCTTTTCTTTAACCTCCAAGTAGTGACACGTCTTTACACTTATATCATTCTTAAGTTGACTAATGTCTTTTTGCTGAGCTTCGATTTTTTCTTTATAAAGTTTTTCATTTTTTACTAAGGTAAAATTTTTATTTTTAATATCCTGATAATCTTGTATTAGCTCAGGATTGTGTATCCTATATGCCTCAACCCTTTCTCGACACTCAGGAGTGTAGAAGACAGAAAGTACCTCTTCTTTGGTGAGACCAGGAACTGGAGCTGAAAGAATCTGGGTCATGAGTGCCAAGTTCTAAGCAGAAGTCTCATCCTCAGGTGCAGAATTTTGATCCTCCAAAGATGATGTTATGAAAGCAATGTTGTCTGAGGTGTTCTGATTTTTAGGAGCTGATATATTTAGACATTAAATTTCTGAATTCCAATCAAAAGTAGCATTCGGTTGACCTTTGAGTGCTTTCACCCGCAGCTGCTGAAATGTCAGTTGTAGTAACAAGAGCTCTTTCAGGGTTTGGTGGAGCAGGCTGTGCAGGAGTCTGTTCTCTATTGACCCTTGGTTTAGTGCAGTTTCAAGCCACATGTCCTGGTTCATGGCAGCTGTAACAGCGGAATTCAAACGGCATCTTGGTGGGTCCTGTAAACGTAAGACCATCCCACTTATTTCTTCCAGTTTTTCTTACGAAGTTCTTTGCTCTAAAAGCAGCCATAGCCATCTGCCATGTAATGTCCATCTCTTCCACATCATCAGGATGGATTTGATCTAGATCATCCATAGAATATCTAGGAGGATCCAGTTTACCTGCAGCAAAAGCATTTAGACATTTCATAACAGAAGCAGCAATATCCAGGTTTTCTTTAGACTGTCATGTGAAGAAGGCAATCATCTCGTTCTTCACCGGAGGATTGGCATTTGATGGCGCAGCAGAAGAAGTAGGTGAACCAGAGTAGTAAACATTCACAGACGTAGGTGCTGCCTTAGAAGATGCTGAATTGCTGAACATTTGAAAACCACCTTGAGATATGAGAGCAGAATTGTTGTTTGATGGAGTAGAAGTAGCCGAGAATCCTACAGCCAGCATACTATTCTTATAGTTGGTTTCCCACTGTTTGTCATCCAGCTCACACGCCTTGATATGAGATATCATCTCAGACAAACTACACCTAGCAAGATCCTTAGTCTTCTTGATCATGGCAACGTGATGATCCCGGCTTTTAGGTAGCGCGTTCAGAAGTTGTCTATTAGTTGAAGCATTTGTCGTATGCATTTCTTCCATCTTCATTTGAGTAACCAGCTTGACAAACCTTTGAATTTGATTATCAACAGTCTCACCATAGATATGGTTGAAACTGTTGAAGTTTTGGCTCAGCAAATTCCTTCGACTCTCTTTCATATCTTCATTACCGTCATAGACATCTATTAAAGATTCCCACATTTCTTTGGCTGATTTGCAAGTACGAAATCCAATGGCAATATCTGGACCCAAAGCCATGGTCAGGTAAGAAAGTGCCTTATCATCTTCTTCGAGAATCGTTAAATCATCTTCACTGTACTAGCTAAGAGGCTTCTTTACTTTTACACCAGGTTCAGTTGCACTATCTACCATGATTTTCCTTGGACCTCTTAGAATACTTCGCCAAATTTTAGCATCTTTAACCTTCACATGTTGTTCAAACCGCCACTTCCATTCTGGAAAGTCATTTCCATCCACCAACCTAGGAATACGTGTAGTGGTTCCCATCTTTGAATCAAATTCTTGCTGTGTGTTCATGGCTGCCAGGTCAACACTTAGCTTATTTGTAGTCATAGTTTCTCGGTGTTTGGTCCAATTAACTGATTAATTAATTTTTAAGTCCAAAGGTCCAAAGTCCAAGATTTTCAGTCCAAAGTTCAAAAACCACGTTGCAGATTGTCGTTGCGACTCGAGACTATGATTGCGAGTCGAGACGTGAATATTGACAATTCGAGACCTTTGTTGATTGCGAGTCGAGACTGAAGGTTGACAACTCGAGACTGTTGTTGATTGCGAGTCGAGACAAAAGGTTGACAACTCGAGATTGTTGGTGATTGTGAGTCGAGACAAAAGGTTGACAACTCGAGAGTGTTGCTGATTGCGAGTCGAGACAGAGAAGATGACAATTCGAGACAGCAGATTGCGAGTCGAGATCCTGCAAAACAGACTGTGAGATAATTATAGCCAATATCCCTGATTTTCAGTAGCTTCCAAAATTCAAAGATTTTGAAATCTTAAAATTTTTATCCTCAACAACTTTCGAAAAATCAGTAAACACTAATCAGGAATCACACGAACCAAAATCAGCACTTTGAAGTAATATTTGCGATGAACAGTTTGAAGGTTGTATAATCCATAAACAGAGAACACAACCAAAACTGAACCACTGTAAAACAAACACTAGCAAACCAAGATCAGTAAAAATAAGGCCTTCTTGAATCCGAATGATATCATAACCGAACCAAGAATTGGTTTCTTGGCTCTGATACCAATTGTAAAACCTGTTAGGATCTTTCAACGATATCAGACAACGACTTGTGTAAGTGCGGAAATCAAACACAAGTAGATTCAAGAAACATAATGTAATCGAAACAAACAATAATCAAACAAACCAGGTATCTTGCATTCACTGATTGAAACGTGACTGATACAAGAACTCCAAGATTGTTTCGAGTGGCCTCTATTCTCTCAAGACTGATCAACCTCAACCTAATGGTTGAGGTTTACTTAAATACTAAACAAAGTGGGTCGAAACCCCTATAGGCCCACTCGAAATCTACTAGACCCAAAAACAAACATATCGACCCAAAATTACTATGTAAGCAAGACTTTACAAAATCAACCCCTAGACATTGTAATCCTCTATGAATAAACCTTCAGGTTCTAACAGTTCAATTTAATCAAATTATCTATGGAAAGGGTGCATATGGATTTGTCGGGGCCAGTTAATGTGAAAAGTGTTACTGGAGATTCATATTGCTTAGTCATTACTGATGATTACTCGAGGTTCTCCTGGGTTATGTTCTTAGAGACAAAAGATGAAACATTTAATTATCTAATGATCCTATTTAATAATGATTCTTATGATTCCATGGATTTGAAATCCATAGTATATTCTCATTAGTATGATTCAAATTATCATGTCTACACAAGTTTTGAATTACTCTCATATTTCATTATGTCTTAACACATTGCCTAGATAATCTCTTATTTTGCCAAATGATTTAAACATATATAAATTTTGGTTATGTTCAAAACTTACGTTTCTCACCAACTTTTTTGAACTTGACCATTTATTTTCCACATGTTTCAATTGGCCAAGTTTGATAGCTCAAGTCATCTCACATAGAAAATCATGGACTTTAGACTTTAAACCTTAATTTGGATATTATTATTTTTTTCGAACATGCTTATTCTTGTTTGTTTGTTTATTTGAATACTTTAATCAAGATTAATGTATATTTGAATGTTTTAATCATTCGTATCGCCTCAATGTTCCTACCATTGGTTGGGGGTGTTGGTGTGTCTCGGGTGTATTATGTTTTTCTTTATATTTTAAGTCTTTTTAACACGTTAGTCAAGTTTTAAATTTATAAAACATGATATTCTACTAACACTAAACACACACATGGGCAAGTGCACCCATCGTGAGCGTAGTATAGCGTTGGTAAGATACCGAGGTCGTCCAAGGACACAAAAGATTTTAGTACCGGTTTATCCTCAACGTCTAATCAAATCAAAAGTTTTAGAAAAGGTTTTAAACATGAAAATAAAAACTAAAAATGCTGAAAATAAAAATAAAATAAAAACAGATAGACAAGATGAATTACTTGGATCCGACTCGCCTTTAGTGTAACCTTTGATGATTTCCGCACTTTTGCACTTTTTAAGAGATTATCTTAGTTATAGTAGTAGGCCCATCTTTAAAAGCTGACGTTACCCTCAACCCAGTAGTTTGAGTCAGCAAGGATACAATCCTAAAGGGTTGGAATATTGGAAGATAATTAATTAAGTTATTAATGCGTAATGTGGTAGGCCCCTCTTTTGAAGGTGACGTTACCCTCGGCTAAGTGGTTTGAATCCGCAGGGATACAATCCCAAGTAGTCGGGTTAATGTATTAATAGTAGTTCACATATGAGGGGATCAAGCCATTCGCACCCCCGCCATCCAATACCAGTGGGTATTGAAGGAGGTCCTAGTAAGCTTGACCCAGGTCCTTGCAGGATCTATACACTGAACAAGGCAAGAACCTTACCAAACCATTCCCTTAACCCCCGACCAGGTAGCCAACATATCTCTATATAGACCGTAGAGATATGAATGGTGTAAATCTTTTATTTTATATACAGTAAAATAATGCCAAGACACCACGGACAAATGATAAGGAAGTTTCACCTTCAACATAAGAAACTAGTTACTAAAGTCATTAATACAAAACCAAATAAAAAGTGCGAAAAGATTAAAAATCAAAAGTATTACACTAAATACTTGTCTTCACCAAGTGATGTAAGAGACTTAGGCAAACATGGCCTTTGAATGTCAAGAACTCTTACTATCAATCTTGGATCCCGAGACTACTACACACACTCTAGGTGGATGATGGATGATGGTGGTGGATGTGGGTGTTGTGATGGTGGTGGAGTGTGGGTGAAGTGAGAGAGAGGTGGTTTGCCAAGGGATGCCTTTGAAGTCAGTCAAGCACCACTATTTATAGTCTGCACAGAAGCCCGGACACGGCCCCGTATCCATTGGGCACGGCCCCGTGTCTATCCTCTTTCTCTTTCTTCATTTATTGCAATTGTCTTTATTAGGCTCCACACGCCCTCGTGTTCACTGGGCACGGCCCCGTGTGCAGAAGCGAATATGTACTATCAAGATTTGCAAGATTTTGTGAATCTTAGCGTTGACCACAGCCCGTGTTGAGCTGGGCACGCCCTAATGCTGGGAATAGAAGCTTCTATGACTTTGTCTTTTTTGCAGACCTCTGGGCACGCCCCCGTGTCCGCTGGGCACGGGGCCGTGGTCAGCCTTCTGTTTCTTTGTTTTTGTTTGGGAAGATGCTATCGAGGGGTCGGGCATGCCACGTTTATTCCTTTTCTTTGTATTTATGTTAGATTTTGCTGCATATTTGTTCCTTTTGTTCAATTAAGCTCATTTGTTCTTGAAAATACAAAAGGAAGACAAAAGCACACTTTTTCCAACATTAGTACTAAAAAAGGGTTAGTTTTATGCCTCAATTGATGTAATTTATATGTTGCATTTTAACCACATCAAATACCCCCACACTTGAATCTTTGCTTGTCCTCAAGCAAAACACTTTATAATGTGGCTTACACGCCCAAATGGAATGGGTAGAAGAGAAGTTTTGGGCTTGTCTTGAGTGTCGGGAATCCAAGATCTTTATTGGGCTTTATTTTTATGCTATTTACATTCCTATTCGTTATGATTTATTTATAATGTTTCATAAGAGAAATTACTTATTTGGGCATAACATGCCTTTTTAAAATTCCATTTATATACAAGTTCGCATACCTCACGGGAGATCACTCAACACTCGGCCGAAGATGTAATTTTGTGAAACAATCGAGACCGCCATGGAACTTTCTTCTACCATAAGCTTGCCAAGCAATCAATCATCCTCCTTTTTAACTATAAACCTTTGTAAATATCAAGAGGACTTGGGGAAGGGTTAGGATTGGGTTAAAGGTAGGTGGTTTTGGGTTCGTGGTTAGTAAAAAGGGCTAAAAGCGTAAAAAGCTCGTAAAACTTTTTGTTTTTTGACTTTTATTCAAACAAAGCATTTTCAAACAATGTTTCTTTGAGGAACTTGTTTGTTTATTGCTAGACTTCATCATTTTTGGTTTTTTTTTTATAAGGAACGTCACAAGAAAATCGAGCTTTTTACTAAAACAAAAGGGTTTAAAAGAAAAAGGTTTTGGTGGGTAAAGGGTGTTTGTTTTGTGGGTTTAGAAATGAAAAGGTTTAGGCTCAAAGGGGCTAACTAGGGGGATTTTGGGTAGGTTAAAAGAAAAAGAAAAATAATGGTGTGGAAAAGAAAAAGGAGTTAGTTCTAATGCCTCCATCATTTACTTACTTGGGTTTAGGTTGGTAAGGACCGGGAATGTATTGCCGTGGCAAGTTCTAGAGTCGTAAGAACCAAGCGGCTATTCACACAAGAAACGAAAAATGAGCATTTAGTTTAAAGATGTATGCTTGTATGCTCAATAAAGGCTCAAAACTCACTTTTTGTGGGAATTGATTTTTAATGTGATCAAGTATATATAATCAAATTTTAACTAGATTTGTCATGCCCTTTCATAATTATCTTATGTTAGTTCTTTTTATCACGACGCTATCGGTTGTAAATTTGTAAAAATATAGCCTTTTTGGAACTTGTTATTCCCAAATTAAACCAAGACAAGTAAAAAAACGAGAAATTTTTGAAAAAATTTGGGGTGATTAGCGGTTCCAATAGAGTTTTGTGTAAGGCTTGTTATTAGGACTTGCAAAATTTCAAGGTTTTAGCATCCCCCCCCCCCCCCACACACACACTTAAATTACACATTGTCCTCAATGTCTCCCAAAAATAAGTTTTTAGGTTGATTGAATGTGTAAAAAGGTGTTAAAAACAAAATTTTATGTTACTGGGCATCTGGACACGGGCCCGTGTTGGTCCGGGCATGGCCCCGTGTTTAGATCGCCAGTATCATAATTTAACAGAAGGCTGGGCACGGGGGCGTGTTCAGTGAACACGACCCCGTGTCCAGTTACCTGAACTGGGCGTTTTCTGCAGAACCTTGAGCACGAGGCGTGTTGGGCTGAGCACGGCCCCGTGCTCAACTTGCTGTAATGAAGAAAAATTATCGGGAGGCTTTGTTTTTGTGCATGGGGTGTGGGTTCAAATTTCCCTTAGTAACCTCCACCATTTAGAGTGCGTTTTATCCATTACAACATCATCCAAACACCAATTACTACTTAAAAACCATCATTCATTGAAAATGTCAAATTACAAAAGATCCTAGAAATTTAAAAATAAGGCTAGAAATGAAAAACTTAAAAGCCCCTAAGATAGATAGGTCAATTAATGCAGGAAAACATTCCAAGGAGTTCTACCCTTATTGTAAGAAAATCAAAAACCCGGAAATAGCTTCGCGGTACTTAAAGGCATTGTAGAACTCGTAACTGAGGGGTGTCCCTTAGATGTCGCTGAGCCATTCCTCTATCTCCCTTGGGAGGAAGAAGGCGGGCTTATTTTCCACAATGTCTTGTGGAGGAGGAGCTTCGGTCACCGGAACCCTATGTAATATGTCTTGAGGGGGCTCCATGTGCATGACATACCACTCGGCCGGAATAATGACTTCCGGCACAACATTCCACTCCCTTTGCGTAATGATTGGTACCAAAGGAGGAGAGGCGAGAATATTCAACCTTTGGTGCAAAAGGTTGACTTCCCGAAGACATCCCTCTAGTCCCACCGTCAAATGATTTATACGGTCGACCAAGGCTTCCTCTACTCCCGTCATTTCATCGATGGCCTCTCTCAAGGCATACACATAGTTGACGAGAGAGTCTTCTACCGATAATCTTCTTCCTCGCCGGTCGTTCTTTAAGTGTTATGAAGATGTTCCGCTATTTCTGCTCGACATTCTAGGAAAACAAACCGGAAGAAATTTCCAATTAATGAAACAGTACTCTGGCCACGGCCCCGTGCTCGCTGAGCACGGGCCCGTGGCCACCTCTCTGCAGGTTTTTGAAACAAGGAATCTTGGAGTTTTAAATTATTTTTCTGACTTTTGAAGCATTTTTAAGTAGGAATAACTTAAAACAGTGTTGTAAAACTTATTTTTGATAAGATTCCTTGAATAAAAACCTAACAATGATAACAATAAAGCTTGAAATCATGGAGATTTCAAGTTTTAATGGAGGTTTTGAGTGGAGAATGAAGAAGAAGGCAATAGACAAAAGTAGAAAAGACAAGATGGTTGTTAAGAACCTTCTTTAGAATATACCTAAAAGGGTATATGTGAAGATCCCACCAGATCTTTGTCTTTGGAATGGGTCCAAGAGTGCAGGAATCTTGCTGCATTTATAGAAAACGACAGCACGCTGGACACGGCCTCGTGTGCAGACAAGATCCTGACACTTTTTGTCTGTATTCTGACCAAAAGTCAGATGGGAATCTTCAGGTGGGCACGGGGGCGTGTTGACCTGGACACGGCCCCATGGCCAGAGGTTTTTATGAAGTTTCGTCTATTTTTAAGGAATTTATCCGGATCGGGTGGTTCCTTACTGGACGGAACAACACCGAAGTGCTTGAGGTACCTAAGTTGCCCTAGTTTTAGACAAGAACACAAGAGGTTATCGGAAAGGGTGAATCCTAACCTAAATACCGGTGGGCGAGACCAACCTTTATTTCCCTTATCCGGGATCTTGTTAAAGAAGGTATATGTCGAATCGCTCAGGTCTAAGTATACATCGGCGGAAACCGATGGGGAGTCCTTCACGGCACAATCGACACAGGGACGACTATCGCTCAAGTCCTCACAAGAGTTGGAGGTGCTTTCGGGAGCAACGATGTTGTTGTAATCCGAATGCGTTCTCAATAACTCTCCTTGTAGGATCGTTTTCAGACCCAAATGAGTTGTTCAGAAGAGTTTATCTCAGTTTCAGAGGCGGAAACTAAGAAACTGAGTTCAATTCAGCAAGCAATACACTTTAAACTGTTGTATGATTGATTATCAAACGTTTTACAACCTGACAACACTTTGGCAACACTTCGTTGCTCTGGCCGGAAAGTTACAAATGATGAAAGTTTGAAGGATATTTATAGGACAAGACCCTGTCTGTTTGAAGGTGACATGCCACCCTTCAAACGGACACCTCTTCAAACGGTCATGCTTCAAACTAACACTCTCAAACGGTCAACATAAATCTACATTCTGTTTTGTCCTTTTGCATGCATGTTGTAATGATGTAAACTTGTGATGTCATATATGTGATGTCACTTGTGATGTAACATATATGATGTCACGCTTGTTCAGATCCGCAACGAAACCGAGACTCGATATAAGACGAAGTCGATAGATGTATGCACCAACAGACTCCCCCTCAGATGTTGACGAGTCTTAAGTGTCGAGTCTTCGCATCTTCAGTCTTTATCAGTCTGTTCACTTTCTTTAAAATTCTCCATTGTAAGCATCCTCAATCAATCTTTTACTCTTTCTCGTAATCTTCAGGATCCGAATCTGTCTCTACAATCTTCAGACTCCATCTCGATGTCTTCAGACTCTCCCTTTTGCTAAGCTGGGATCGCAGTCTGGAATTCACTTTCCATAGGTTCTTAGATCGTAACTTGGCACTCATCTAACTCAGGTTTCGGAACTTGTTCAACCTGCATAACTCTCTACCCAAAAATAAATTTTCTGATAACCATCTGTGGATAAGATTTTCAAATCTAATTTACCACTTGCAGGAATAACGTTTTTATTGTAAAACCTTTTCTCATTTCATTTCAACAATCCTGAAATACTTTCACCCAAACTATTTGTTTATCATGTTTAGCACTCGGAATTTTGAAAATTAGCTCTCCAACACCAGTTGTCGAAAATCTTTTTGTATTTTCAAAAATTTATGCTAAAACACACTGAAAATCTTTTTGGATTTTTGAATGTAATGAAAATGCATTAAAGAAATATTTACAAACAATATTTTTGTGAGTTCGTGCAAGAGGATCATATTAGTTTTTGAGACCAATCACCAACACCGTTAAGCTATAAACATTTTAAGTTCTAAACAGTTCACATTGATTGATGATATTGTTGTCCACTTAAACTCAATCTAAAAACTTTTGAAATGCTTACCGATACGTTAAGGTATATTAATTTTGCACTAAGTTCTTATGGACCCCACGATCTCAGCATATCCCCTCATCATGCAATACACTGACTCAAGTAATGCCTTTAAACTTTTATCAACTGTGATTTGTGCGAAAACAAAGCAGAATGTTTAAACATTAACAATCAGGTCGATACTTCCGTATACGCAGAGAAAGTCCAATGTTTAAACAAAATAAGAAAAATAAAACAAGTTGAAGTTGTTTAGGCTTTAACCACCAGGTCGATACTTCCGTATACGCAGAGGAGGTCCAAAGCTTAAACGAAACACCAAAGAAAATAAAGCAGAACGTTTAGGCAACAACATCCAGGTCGATACTCACGTATACGCAGAGGATGTCCGATGCTTAAACAAAATAAAGAAATAAAACAAGTTTAAGTCTTTGCAAAATGAAATACACTATCACAGTGACTTTTCAGCAAAGTTGTGAAAGTTCATAAACTTAACCAGTTTTATGTCTTTCGACAATCAGCGATTTCTAAGTAGGCACACAGTCAAGAAGGACAAAACTAAGTACTATGCTTTTGACCATGTTTCCCACTAGAACTAGGCTTTTTCATTTAAGTTTGTATCGTTATCGCAAATCTACTAATCTAGCTGAGCCTATCGTCACATCTTTAGTGAGACCGTTTATTACATTTTAAGTTTCCATTTCTTTAGCGTGTTGTGACAGTCCACTGATGTACTATCGTTTCCTCTTCTTTGACACAAAACTCATTTATCATTTTATCATGTTTTTGTCTTTTTCAAATTTTCAAATGTTTTTGGATTTTCAGAAATTTCTTACTCCCCCTAAAATGCAAACACATTTTAGGAAATTTGAAAACAAACTGTACAAGTAACGTGACAACTGATATCGAATTGCCTCAATTCGCCATCCACTTGGCATAAACAATCAGAACTCCCCCTAACAACAAACTATTTTCCCATTATGATCTCAAAACACTTAAGTTTGTTTTTATCAAAATGTTTTTTCCGAAAAATTGGTTTTGTTGATTTTACCATTTGTAGGTTAGGGATTTGGTTCATCACATTGTTTTTTTTTAACCACATGTAGGAAATCAGATACAACTTAATGTCCCTGATTTACCACTTGTAAGATCAATCAAATCAAGCATTTTCAACCAAACATCATCTGTTGGTTGAATTCTCAAGATGCCGATTCCTACTCCACACTTACCAACGTGGGAGTTCCGACAATTCACACTTATACAAAAACAATTTTCATACACAATGAAAGATGCCGATTCATGCTCCGCGATTACCAACTTGGGAGCTCCGGCAAGTCAGGTTTTTATTTTTGAAAAATATACCCACCCAAGCCTGACCTTCCTTGGGTGTAACAACCTCTTCTTCATCTTTACTTTCAACAGACTTGTAAACATTCATTTTGGAAGCATAGAATTCTTTAACTCCTTTGACCTTACCATCGACCATTTTTCCAAAAATGTTTTTCACATTTCTGTTGAAAGCTTTATCAACATCAAATTTCTTCTTGTCAAAATAAAATTGATTTGAAATTTCAACGTTTCCAACTTTCTTCTTAAAGTTTTCAGCCCGCAAAGGTGGAAAATTCACATCATCCACTTTTGGAACTGATTTTTCAATTCTTTCTTCAACACGTGGCTCCTCTGATTTTGTGGAATCAGATTCATCACCAGAACTGTTTCCTGAACCCTTAACAACCCATTTTTTATTTTTCAAATTTTCTTTTCTTTTTACCACATTCTTTGAACATTCACCAATCTCAAAAGTTGAATTTTTAAAGCCTGTAAATTTTCTGGTTGTAAGTTCAGTTTTCTCAACAATTTTTTCTTTCATTTTACCAGAGACTTCCTGTTTTGGTTTGAATGTTTTCGGACAATTTCTAGCAATATGACCAGCAGTTTTGCACTGATAACAGGTTCTTGTCTCAGTCTTCTTCTGAATAATACTCTTCTTCATGTCCTCTTGCTTCTTTGCAAGGAATTCTTGATTTGTCTGCTTTCTGAATGCTTGCTCTTTCTCATCATCTAAAGATTTTCCTGAAACAAACATAGTTTTTGGTTTAAAAAAAATTTCATTTTTATAATTTTTCGGTTGATTAAATCCTAATCCTTTCTTTTTGAAATTACAGTTATGGTTTGGTTTTTTATGAATACCAGAACCAGAATTGTAACCCTTTTTCTTGTTTAATCTTTGTTGCACTCTTGAGGTGTAAGGTTTAGGTTTTTCAGAAAGATTTGCATCTTTTATTTCAGAAATATTAATTTCTGTTAGTTTGAAAACCCTTTTAATCATTTCATTTTTAACACCTCTTATTGGAAAAATCTCATCAGAATATAATTTGTCAGAATCTTTCAAAGTATATGCTACTTTGAATGGTTCGTCATTCAAATTAGATTTTGATAACAAAAATTTCTTATCACAAACCCGTTTGTCCTTTTTGATTGTTGACTTTGACTTGTCGGATTCAGACTTTGACTCGGATTTGGACTCCATTTTTGACTCCTCTATGTCATCTTTATCTAACACCTGATCGACCACACGTTTAATCAACTCGGACTCATGATCAGTGTCAGACGATGTGAACGTAACATCAATATTTTCTGGCAAATTATCCGACGACCCTGACTCCCACTGTAAGTTAATTGCCTTTTTGACTCTTTCAGAATTTGGATTTCGAGACAAATATCCATTTTCGACCGGGGGTGGACATTTGTTATAGACAACACTTGGTTTCTCACCAGAAATCTTCACTTCATCATCTTCTTTTGTCTCAGACTTCTTTTCTTCCAAAGTCTTCTCTTCCTCAAACGTCTTCATTCTTTCAACGATCGGATAAATCATGTCAACAACAAAAGTAGAACATGAGTAACTTTCTAATAAATTTTTAACTCTCTCAGTTTCTATTCTTTGTGTTGCCAGCATCAATTCCAGATCAGCACATTTCTTTGTGTAGAAGTTGACATCATCAAGCTGTCTCATGTAAGCTCCTTTGAGTGTATTCATTGCTACAGCTTGTTCACAATTTGAATCCATGTACTTGTTGATTTCTCTGTTCATTCTATCATACGATTCTTTTAATCTGTTAATGTTGTGCAACAGTTCATTGTTTTGCTTGATCAAGGAATCACAATTCACACACTTTTCAGCAACTTTGACTGCTTCAGTATCAACTTTGATTTTAAATTCTGGAACATCTTTCACCGTTTAGTTTGATTGAAAAAACTCATTTCTTTTCTTTTTCTCAGCTTCAGCTTCAGCTTTTAACCTTTCTTCTTCTTCTTCTTCTTCAATTTTTCTCCATTTTTCTTCTTCAGCTTCTCTAACTTTTCTGCATTTTTCTGCCCATTTTAGATCGTAGGCATTAGCAATAGTTATCTCTTTCAAGCGAAATCACAAGAATATACTTTCAAGCAAGATCTCTATTTGAAGCGAACTGATTTGATGTGAACTGGTTCTCCTCGTGTATCACCTGAATCACCTTGTAAAATAATACCTGACAAACAAACAAACAAAATACAATCAGTTTAAAGAATTATCAAATAACAGAATGAGACTGGTACTCGAACTGTTGAAAATTCTGTGCGGATTGAAAGTTAACACACTGTGCAGACTGCTATGACCCGGATCAAAATCAACCGACCTGACCCACTACTTGCAAACTGAGTACAATACCAAACAATCTGGTTCAAAGTTCAAGTGGACTGGACCTCTGAATGATCAACCCATGAGACTTGGACTTTTGACTGATCAATATGTAAACAATGACTTGGGCCTATAACTACTAGTGTTCAAGTGATGTGTTGATTGGGCCGAGACTTGTAGCAATTTATGAGTTTGTGCCTTTAATTATTTCACATGGGCGGACACCTTTAATATCTCGGATATGCATACAAACACAAAGAACTTCTCAATGGCCGACAATCTTGAACAAAGATATCAATCACATGGTCTAAAACAACTCTTGCCGACAACTTTTAATACCAAATCAATTTCATTGGACCGAACAAAATTGCATGAGCTGATAAGCTTGAATGTTGATTGGGCCGTTAAAAAATAGACTTTATACAAACATATGCAAACAAATCCAAAGTTCAAATCTGATTGGACCGACTTAACCACTAATCTGATGATATACTTGGGCCACTCAAATCTAATAAATCGGTTCACGTACAAATGTCGACACTTTCTATTATCACATGCAATTTCTTGAACCAAGCAATCACGTTACCAACTGACACAAACAGGTGATTTCTTTTCCAACATACTGACACCTCGTAAAATGTTACACAATATTCGAACCTCTACTGTCACACAGGAAAAAGTTATAACCATTGATGAGGATGATCGTGTGGATGTTCAGGATCCTCATCATGATGGTCTTGTTATTACTCTGTTTATATCTAATCATTTTGTTCACAGGATCCTAATAGATGGAGGAAGCTCAGTCAACATAATTCAACTTGATGTCCTCAAAAAGATGAATATCCCTGAATCATAAATTATCCCAAGATCTTCGGTTCTTGTAGGATTCAGTGGGGAAACCAAGAACACAATGGGGGACATTAAGCTTCCCATTTACATAGAGGGACTTAATTCTTTTCAGAAATTTTGTGTTATAGATTGCTTATCCTGTTGCAATGTTATCCTTGGCAGGCCATGGATACATGACATGAAAGCAGTTGCATCTACATATCATCAGTGTGTAAAGCTTCCTAGTCCATGGGGGGTGGTGAAGATTGAGAGTGACCTACAAGAAGTAAAGAATTGCTACACTTCATCGATGAAGCCAGCCTCAAGACCAAGGGAGCAATAGCAATTAAAGCATCCTCCAAGAGATGTCCTGGAGGCAAGAGAACAAGATATGAAAGATGTTCTTATGGATCCTCAGGATCCGGAATCCAAAGTCTTCATAGGCTCTGGGATCCTCAATGATATCGAACTTGATTTAGTATCCTTCCTCAAGAGGAGAAAAACTAAATTTAATGGAAGCATGAAGACATGACATGTAACTCTAAAGATATAATTACTCATAAGCTTGGCATTGACAGGTCATTCAAACCCATACATCAAAAGAGGAGAAAGTTTGCACCCGAGAGGAATGCCATTATCCAGGAGGAGGTAGACAAGCAGCTCCGAGCAGGCTAGTCAATATGATGTTTAAGGAGCAAATTGGACACACTATGGAAGTCTATATAGATGACATCGTGGTTAAGTCCAAAAGTGCTGAGGATCACCTTAGAGATTTGGAGGAAGCACTCAATATCCTTGATAAATTCAACATGAAATTAAATCCTTCCAAGTGTCATTTTGGTGTTAAAGCAGGAAAGTTCCTAGGTTACATGGTAACAAAAAGAGGAATCGAGGCTAGTCCAGAGAAAATCAAGGTGATTGTGAATATCAAATTTTTTGCCAATGCTAAGGATGTGCAAAGGTTGACAGGAAGGATCGCAGCCTTGAACAGGTTTATATCAAAGTCATCAGAAAAATGCAAAGAATTCTATGACATTCTGAGAAAGAACAAGAAATTTGAGTGGACTGAAAAGCATGAGAATGCTCTCAAAGCCCTTAAGGAATACCTATCCTCAGTTCCAACCTTGATTAAACCAGAAAAAGGGGATATATTATCCTTATATCTAGCAGTCTCTTCTAAAGCAGTAAGTGCAGTCCTTGTTAAGGATCACGAAGGTACACAACATCCTGTACATTATGTAAGTAAGAGTTTGCTTGATCCTGAATCCAGGTATTCACATTTAGAAAAACTTATCCTTGCTCTGATTATGGCATCTACTAAATTACGTCATTATTTTGAAACTCATGCTATCATTGTTAAGACTAACTTTCCAATTAAGAATGTTCTAAGGAAACCTGAGATGTCAGGAAGGATGGCTAAATGGGAAGTGAAGCTTAGTGTTTATGATATAAGATATGAACCAAGGACTGCCATTAAATCCCAAGCCTTAGCTGACTTTGTGGCAGATTTCAGTAGTGACTTACAAAGAGAAGCTGAGTTAGAAGTTCAGCAGCTTGAAGAGACTAAGGATCCTTGGATACTCTTCACTGATGGAGCCTCTAATGTCAAGGGAACTGGACTAGGAATACTACTAAAATCACCACAGGGGGACATAATACCCCACTCAATAGCTTGTGAGTTTCAAACTACTAATAATGAGGCTGAATATGAAGCCTTGATAGCTGGTTTGCAAATTGCCAAGCACATGAGGATCAGGTATCTTGAGGTACATGTAGATTCATTGTTAATTACTAATCACTTTAATGGATCCTACGCTGTTAAACGTAAAAGACTAATCAAATACCTAAAGATAGTCAAGGAATTGGCACTCTCTTTTGTTTCCTTTAGTTTGACACAGGTACCTAGGGAAGAGAATGCAGAAGCTGATGCATTGGCCAATCTTGGTTCATCATTGAAGATTCCAGAGGATATTAAAATTCCTATCATCCATATTTTGGCTCCTGCTATTGAGGATCATGTAGCTATGGAGATAGGAGAGGATGCTGCAATCATACCTAGTAATGATGCACAATCTCATTCAGGATCATGGATCCTTCCAATCATGAGATATATACAACATAGAGAGATCCCTACAGGAGAAAACCCCAGAGCTTTCAAAATCAAGGTATCTCAATTTACAATATTAAATAACATGTTATATAAACGATCTCTTGCAGGTCCATATCTAAGGTGTATTGAGGATCCTGAAATTCAAGAAGTTCTAAAGGATTTTCATGAAGGATATTGTGGAAACCACACTGGGGGCAGGACATTATTCTCAAGGATCCTCAGGACAGGATACTATTGGCCTACTATGAAGAAGGATGCTGTGGATTATGTCAAGAAATATGATGCTTGTCAGAGACATAGCAATATCCTTCATCAACCAGCAGAGCTCCTGCATCCTATATCATCTTCTTGGCCATTCATGAGATGGGGAATGGTTATAGTTGGTAAACTTCCCAAAGCATCAGGAGGAAAAGTGTTCATGCTTGCCATGACTGATTATTTTTCCAAGTGGATAGAAGCTGAAGCCTTTGCTCAAGTCAGAGAAAAAGAAGTGATATCCTTTATTAAAAGAAACATTATTGTTAGGGGAGGATTTCCAAATGATCAGTGATCCTCATTTTCTGTTGGGTTTAGTGATCCTCACTTCTGATCGAATTGGTGATCCTCAGAAGTATTGCAGGATCAGGATCATGGATCATCTTAAGGATCCTTATGCAAACGATTGTCTACTTTGAAAATGCTCTTGTTTTGCAGGAGTACGAGCTTGGACTTGGTCTTGGCGATATTCCTGGAGCATATTCCATCTTTATTCCGCACGTGCATGGCTGAAATGGACGTTATGGAGGTCGTGGTGGACTTGCACAAAATGCGGAATGTTTGTTAGCTTAGATTTTTTCTATTTTTAAAAGGGGTAGCGAGCTAAATAAAAAACATTTGGCTATTTTTAGCTTAACACACACTCTTGCAACTGCTCTCACTAGCTCTCGATAACTCACTTGGTGATTACACACTTTTTTACACAATACACTATAGTGATCCTTGTAATTAGCTCGCTATCATCCAAAGTTATAATACGTTTCTTGTTTAATTTGAGTTGGTGATCGGTAGTTTCCATCACCCGAGGTTTTTTATGCCGAAGATCACTCATTGATCAAGGGATTTTTCCTCGTATAAATCTTTGTGTCACTTATTCATTTCATTTCTGAGTGATCCTTATTGTTGTTCATTGATTCAAGCATCATACCTCACAACAGAAAGTTTGGTTGCATTATCATTGCTTGATTTTTGACCAAAACAGTTTGGCGGCCACCGTGGGGCAATTGGTGCTTCATTCCTAAGAAGATTCATACTTTTGTGGTAATTTTGGTTCATAACAACCAGGCAGATGGCTTCCTCAGCGAAGAACACTTCAAGCTTAATGCCGTCATTCAGTTCTTCACAAGGCGTTCCTCCTTTGCCTCCACCACCTTCTGGATCCCAAAAGAATGCTGAGAATGTTGCGAAGAAACAAACCCCCATTTTCCAAAAACCACCAACTTCTTCTGTTTCAACTAATCCCACTACTAATGATCTTTACGCTCTGATTTTGCAGATGAAGAATCAAGCACAAGAGCAGGACAAAACCAACAAAAGGATCCTCTGGGAGATCGCTGAGATCAAGAAACAGAAGAAATCAGTGGAGGATCACTCTCCTCTGATGCCAAGGTTGCTGAACTTCAACACTCAAGTCATAACTTCCCAGCACTCAGCAGCTCCGGACGTGCAATACTTGGGTGAATTACCAGGAAGGTGTTATGGAACAGCAACCATGAGTCAGGCATTTGGCTCTCACTTCCAGCCTCATGGATCCTCTTCTCAACCATCGGGATCCTCTTTTCAGCATCATGGATACTTCACGTCAGAAGGATGTTTGGGAATGCATGCAGTTCAAGGATCCTCCCAGGTCCAAGGATCCTCCCAGATCCAAGGATCCTCCCAGGTCCAAGGATCCTTCCCGGTCCAAGGATCCTCCGTTGTCCCAGGATCCTCTCTGATTCCAGGATCCTTTCAGGTTCAAGGATCATCTCAACTTCAGGGATCCAACGTCCTTCAGAATCAAGGATTCTTAAGAATTATGCAGCTTCAAAGCTCGGATGTTCATCAAGGAGACTTCATACCGATGCAGACCATTGCTTCCTCTGGTCCTTCAGTCATACCGGATTCTCATCAATATGGATTCACATCCACAATTCCGAACATGAATCCTCCGGGAGGTAACCCTTTTAATAATTCATATAACACTAACCATGGCTCTATGCAGGATACATGTATCAATCAAGCTATGGCTAGGGAGCTGCAGAAGCTTAAGGATATGATATCCAGTGTACCCGGAGTGGTTAAACCCATTCCTAAAATTGCAGATGGTAGCCATAGGATATCTCGTTTTGCACCACCCTTATGTGATGCTGAGATACCTAAAAGGTTCCAGATACCATCTATGAAGTTATATGATGGTTCAACGGATCCAGAAGAGCATGTAGCTCGGTATAGGGAGAGGATGGAGATCAATCCAATTCCTGAAAGGTTAAAAGAGGAATGTCTATGCAAGGGATTTGGATCCACACTTACAGGATCTTCTCTTAAATGGCTGCTAAGTCTCCCCCTTACTCTATTACTTCATTTGCTAATCTAGTTAATTTGTTTAATAGTCAATTCTCTTGTAGTAGAAAATTTGAACGATTAACTAGTGATCTATATAGGGTAACACAGGGTCAAAATGAATCACTTAGAGATTATATCACTAAGTTTAGTAAAGAATCCTTAGATATTCCTAATTTGGATGTTGCTACGGCTGTAGAAGCCTTTAAAATGGGATTGCTTATGGATTCACTGTTCTATGATGATCTTGTTATGACGCCTTGCAGGAATCTTGATGAAGTAAGAACTAGGGCTCTTAGGTTCATCCGCCTAGAGGATGACAAAAGGATCCAGGATAGATTGATAGGATCCTCAAAACAGGAGAAGCAAGGATCATACTTCAGGAACAACAAATCAAAGTCTTACAACAGATCTGATAACCAGAACGTGCATGCAGTGGAACAAGAAGAGGATGATGAGGATTATCCTCCTATTTCTGAATACTGTTTTTCTGTTGATAACAATGAACTAATCCTTGCAATGCAGAATCTAGGTGAGAAAGCTAGGTGGCCAAGAAAAAGTGATAAACCAGCTGCTACAAAGGATAAATCCAAGTGGTGTGCATATCATGAGGATTTCGGGCATCTCACTGAAGAGTGTATTGCACTAAGAAAGGAAATTGGTTACTTGTTGAGCAAGGGGCATTTGAAGGAACTCTTGGGACGAAAAAAGTCAAGGATCCAGGATCCTGAAAGGATCCCAGAAAAGGCTCATGCTCCCCCAGCAGATGCACAAGTTATAAACTTCATATCCGGTGGATCAGACATTTGTGGTACTTCCTTTTCAGCAGCAAAAAGACATGCTAAGGAAACCAAGATGGACAATGGAGACAGACCCGTCCGGACCTCCATTGTTACCCAGGATAAAGTCATAACTTTTGATGAGGATGGTCGTGTTGATGTTCAGGATCCTCATCATGATGGTCTTGTAATTACATTGTTTATTTCTAACCACTTTATTTGCAGGATCCTTATAGACGGAGGGAGTTCCGTGAACATCATTCAGCTTGATGTCCTCAAGAAGATGAATATACCAGAGTCTGATATTGTCCCAAGATCCTCAGTACTTCTGGGATTCAGTGGGGAAACCAAGAACGCATTGGGGGACATCAAACTCCCAATCTATATTGAAGGATTGCATTCTTATCAAAAATTTTGTGTTATAGATTGCTTATCTTGTTGAAATGTTATCCTTGGCAGGCCATGGATACATGATATGAAGGCAGTCCCATCCACCTATCATCAGTGCGTAAAGCTTCCAAGTCCATGGGGAGTGGTGAAAATTGAAAGTGATCAACAAGAGGCTAAGAATTGTTATACCTCATCAATGAAGCCAGCCTCAAGACCAAGGGAGCAATAGCAATTAAAGTATCCTTCAAGAGATATCATGGAGGCAAGAGAACAGGATTTGAAAGAAATCCTCATGGATCCTGATGATCCTGAATCCAAGATCTTCATAGGATCAGGGATCCTTAGTGATATTGAACATGAGCTTGTATCCTTCCTTAAGAGGAGGAAATCCACCTTTGCCTGCAAACATGAAGACATGACAGGTATATCTAAGGATATAATTACTTATAAACTTGGCATTGACAGGTCATTCAAGCCAATTCATCAAAAGAGGAGGAATTTTGCACCTGAAAGGAATGCTATTATCCAGGAAGAAGTAGATAAACTACTTCGGGCAGGTATGATAAGAGAGGTTAAGTATCCAAGATGGTTAGCCAATGTGGTTGTTGTTCAAAAGAAAAATGGAAAGTGGAGGGTATGTGTCGATTTTACTGATTTGAACAAGGCATGTCCCAAGGATCCTTTCCCATTACCCCACATTGACTCCATGGTGGATGCTACCGCGGGTCATGAGTTGTTGACTTTTATGGATGCTTCCTCTGGATTTCAACAAATTCAGATGGAACCATCTGATCAAGAGGATACAGCCTTTATGACCCCAACTGGTATATACTGTTATATTGCTATGTCGTTTGGACTAAGGAATGCAGGTGCTACTTATCAAAGGCTAGTCAATATGATGTTCAAGGAACAAATTGGACACACTATGGAAGTCTATATTGATGACATGGTGGTTAAGACCAAGAAAGCTGAGGATCACCTTAAAGACTCGGAGGAAACATTCAATATCCTTGATAAATTTAATATGAAACTAAATCCTTCCAAGTGTCATTTTGGTGTTAAGGCAAGTAAATTCTTAGGCTATATGGTGACAAAGAGGGGCATTGAAGCAAGTCCAGAGCAGATCAAGGCTATTGTGAATATCAAATCTCCTGCCAATGCTAAGGATGTGCAAAGATTAAAGGGCTGGATTGCAGCCTTGAATAGATTCATATCCAAATCCTTAGAAAAGTGCAAGAAATTCTATGACATCCTGAGGAAGAACAAGAAATTTGAATGGACCGAGAAGCATGAAAGTGCCCTTAAAGCTCTTAAGGATTACCTATCCTCAGCTCCAGCCTTGATGAAACCAGAAAAAGGAGATATATTATCCTTATACTTGGCAGTATCCTCAAAAGCAGTAAGTGCGGTCCTTGTTAAGGATCACCAAGGTACACAACATCCTGTTTATTATGTAAGTAAGAGTTTACTTGATGCTGAATCCAGGTATTCACACTTAGAAAAACTTATCCTTGCATTAATTATGGCATCTACTAAATTGAGACATTATTTTGAGACTCATGCCATTATTGTTAAGACTAATTTTCCAATTAAGAATGTTCTCAGGAAACCTGAAATGTCAGGAAGGATGGCTAAGTGGGCAGCGAAGCTTAGTGCATACGATATAAGATATGAGCCTAGAACTGCCATCAAATCCCAAGCTTTAGCTGACTTTGTGACAGATTTCAGTAGTGACTTGCAAAAGGAAGCTGAGTTAGAAGTCCAACAACTTGAAGAGACTAAGGATCCTTGGATCCTCTTCACTGATGGACCCTCTAATGTAAAAGGAACAGGGCTTGGAATACTACTAAAATCGCCATAGGGGGACATAATACCCCACTCCATAGCTTGTGAATTTCAAACTACCAACAATGAGGCTGAGTATGAAGCCTTGATAGCTGGTTTGCAAATTGCTAAGCATATGAGGATCAGGTATCTTGAGGTACATGTAGATTCATTATTAATCACTAATCACTTTAATGGACCCTATGCTGTTAAAGGTGAAAAGCTAATCAAATATTTAGAGATAGTCAAAGAATTAGCACTCTCTTTTGTTTCCTTTAGTTTGACACAGGTACCAAGGGAAGAGAATGTAGAGGCTGATGCATTAGCCAATCTAGGATCATCCTTGAAGATCCCGGAAGATATAAGGATCCCTATTATCCACATCCTGGCCCCTGCTATTGAGGATCATGTAGCTATGGAGATAGGAGAAGATTCTGCAATCATCCCTAGTGATGATACTCAATCTCATTCAGGATCATGGATCCTCCCAATCATGAGATACATACAACATGGAGAGATTCCTACAGGAGAAAACCCTAAGGCTTTCAAAATTAAGGTATCTCAATTTACAATATTGAATAATATATTGTATAAACGATCTCTTGCAGGACCATATCTAAGATGCATTGAGGAACCTGAAATCCAAGAAGTCCTAAAGGATTTCCATAAAGGGATTGTGGAAACCACACTAGGGGCAGGGCATTATTCTCAAGGATCCTGAGGACAGGATACTATTGGCCCACTATGAAGAAGTATGCTGTGGAGTATGCCAAGAAGTGTGATCCTTGTCAGAGGCACAGTAATATCCTTCACCAACCAGCAGAGCTTTTGCATCCTATATCCTCTTCTTGGCCATTTATGAGATGGGGAATGGATATAGTTGGTAAGCTTCCTAAGGCACCTGGTGGAAAAGTATTCATGTTTGCCATGACTGATTACTTCTCCAAGTGGATAGAGGCTGAAGCCTTTGCTCAAGTCAGAGAAAAGGAAGTTATATCCTTTATTAAAAGGAACATTATTACTAGATTTGGTATCCCTTCTGAAATTGTTTGTGATAATGGATCCCAGTTTATTGGGAATAGAACCACTAACTTTTGTGACAGCTGGGGGATTAAGATGATAACATCAACACCAGTCCACTCACAAGCTAATGGTCAAGCTGAATCATCCAACAAGATCATCATCAACAATTTGAAGAAGAAGCTTGGATCCAAGAAAGGAAAATGGGCAGAAGAACTACCTTATGTGCTTTGGGCTGATAGGACAACTCCCAAGAATGCTACTGGCCAAACTCCATTTTCTTTGGTATTTGGGGCAGAATCAGTGATCCCTACAGAGATGGTGGTTCCAACTGCAAGAACAAGCATTCGTGATCCTGAAGAAAATGCTGAAAACTTGGTTCAAGACTTGGATACTATAGAAGAAATCAGGGATTTGGCAAGGATCAGGATGGCTAGTTATCAACAAAGGATGGCTGGATCCTATAACAAAAATGTCAGAATCAGGAAATTCCAAGTTGGCGATATGGTGTTAAGGAAAGCATTTCAGAATACTACCAATCCTGCTGATAGAAAGCTAGCACCAAAGTGGGAAGGCCCCTATTTGATTGAAGCTGAAGCAGGAAAGGGAGCATATCGATTGCTAACAATGGAAGGTGATTTGCTACCAAGAGCTTGGAATGCTGTCCATTTGAAGAAATATTTCATGTGATCGGGATCCATGATCCTTACTTGACAAGTATCCTGGAAGGATTCTTACAGGGCAGGGGATCCTCATTTTGGTAATGATCTAATCTCAAACTATTTCATTTTTTAATTATCCTATATAAGGATAAGGATCCTGTATCCTTTATCCTCCTTTTACATGATTCTGAGTTTTGAAGGTTCAGGTATCCTTAACTAAAGATTGAGTATCCACAGAAGTATCCAGTTATTTGGGCTTGACCCCAGTTATTTGGGCTTGACCCCAGTTATTTGGGCTAGTCCCCAGTTTGGGCCTGTCCCCAGTTTCGCTAGTAGCGCACGATGATCCTGGTATGGTTCATGGCAATGGGACCAGTACTCGATTTAGGGGCTGACAATTTCATTGTACTGGCTATATTCAGGATCGTACGTATAATGGTAGACGTACCATACATCTGTTCCTAAGGTTTCTAACGTTTTCACGTTAGCTAAGGTTTTGGCATTTTCATGTCACTAAGTTTGGATAGTCGCCAGTGAGGGCCATACTCCAGTTTACACACGATCCTTTGGGCTTGTCCCCAGTTATCCTTTGGGCTTGTCCCCAGTTATCCTTTGGGCTTGTCCCCAGTTATCCTTTGGGCTTGTCCCCAAAATTGTTGGGCTTGTCCCCAGTTACTAACTCTTATCTTATATTGGCTTAGTCCCAAGTTGTATTCTATTTCAGGTTTTTGGAGATAAACGGCCAAGGATCATTGATCCTTACCTTCTAATAAGGTTTGTCTTTTGGTTATCCTGATTATAAGTGTTAAAGGTTAGGATCCTAACTTGGATTCTCAGGTATGATCCTTAACTATGTTGATTTTATTCATTATTCATCTGAGTTACCCTTATCCTTTGACAACTGAAATTATGATCCTTAAAATATGTTACTTTTCAGAACTTGTCGACTATAGGATATGTGATCCTTGATCATATCCTAAACTTTTTGAGGATATTTATTAAATGTTTCTTTATTTGATAAATTTAAACAAAATGAACATCACGATAATTGAAAAGTAAAGTACTAACAAGGATAGTAACACGGGAGATAGCCGAAAAGTTAAAGTTATTTTATTCACAAAAGATTAAACCCTTTAAGGTTGTCAAAATTGCCAACCCACGTTTCTACCAGCAAAATGTGGCCCGTCCACATGGGTTGGCAAAGGGTGTCCATTGTTTACGGGTCTTGGTAGTGCAGGAAATAAAAGACGGAAGGATAACGAGTGGCTTCATCCCCCAAACAGAGGATCCATCCACCACCCATTATCCTGCCTATTGTTCAAGGATCCATGATCCTTCATCCTAGAAACTATTGTCTAAAGTTATTACAACCTATCATTATTCAACAAAAACACCATGACCAAAATAAACTACCAAATTCTAAAAAAAAATGGGCTCCAGCTACGTCTAAAAATGTCCTTCATCGCCCATTCATGCAGCTTACACCTTTGCTGCATCACCACCTTCACCAGCTCCACTTGCTTCCCCACCTTGATCCTTGCCACTGCCACCAGCCTCGATTTCCAGGACATCATTAACCTCTTCCTCATCCTCCAATTCAGCTAGCCTAGCCCTCCATGTTCCAGTTGCTCCTGTCAAAGGTAGGATCCTGAGCTTCTTGGGCCATCTGCAACTTGGTCTTGTACATGGCAATGGCAGCGGAGACTTTAGCATCCTCTGTGATCTCGTGCTTCTCATAGTCAGCGTTGATCTGGGCTGCAACCATCTGAGTTTTGGCATCACTGAGTTCCTTTTCGAGGGAGGCAAACTTGTGATCCTTGAGCACCGCCACTTTTTGGAGGTCAGAGTATTTCTCCTCAAGCTCTTCAACATTCCCAACATAGTCCTCGATTTCAGAAAATTTCTGCAAAGAAGACAATGTAAAGTTAGGATCACATGATCCTCAAGTGGATAGGATAACTAAGCTAAGTTAGTGATCCTTACATCATTAAAGTACTCGAGGAACTGATGGCGGATCAGAGGCAAGCCTTGTAGGTTGTTAGCTTCAGAGGTCTTCCTTTTCTTTCCACTTCTTCCCTTCGAAGCGGTTGCCTTGGGGATTACGACAGAGGGGCTAGCAGCAGACTTTTTCTTTGAGGATCGGACGGTGTCAAGCTCAGTGACACTGAATTTGGAGGCAGATCTTGATGACTTTCCAGCACCTAAACACCCAAAACAGATAAGTATCCTTATCCTATTTCTATTTAATTATTTATTTAAACATTTAATTATGTAAAGAACAGGATACTTACTCGACATAGTGACAGAACCTGAGGATACTTCTTGAGAATCCTGGGTGTTCGCTTTAAATGACCTTGTTGCAGGATCAAGTTTTCGGAAAGCAGCAAGTCTCTCCTTGGTGGCAGGTGATGGTATAATGTGTGAGACAGAGATAGCTGTACCAAAGGAACAAAAGCGTGTTAGTAATCCTCATCAGAGACAAGCTTATTTGGTGATCCTTCTAAGGATCCTCTATCCTACCATGGGTGGACCACTTTCTTGGCAGATCCTTTCCATCAGGGATAGAATCCCTTCTGACAAAGAAGAATCGCCGTTTCCAGTTGGTGTCATTCTTAGTGGCTTTGAAGATGGGGTGTTCTTCACCAGGTTTGTGTTTGAGTAGATACCGATGGGATCCATGGCTTACGAGGTTATACATCTCTGCCAATTCCGACATTCCCAGATCAATGCCTTCTTACTCAATGATCCTCTCAAGGGTATATAAGACCCTCCAGATCATTGGCATAGCTTGAATGTAGGAGATGCCGGTGAGGGAGAAGAAAGACTGGGTGAATTCAGGGAAAGGATATGAGTATCCTATTATGAATGGTGTGACCGAGAAAGATAGCCATGTTTAAGAAATATAATCACTTAGAACGGTGGGATCAAATGGTTTGAAGTCAGTGTTTACTGGAAAACAATGGCGGATTCTGTCTATTTATGGATCAGTGAAGCAGCATTTTTCCTTTGTCGAATCTTTGATGATCCCCTGGCTCTTAAGAGGGCAGTATTTTGTGTGATCCTTAGCCGGAGATGATCTTAGCATCATCTTGGTCATGAGGGTAGAGAAGAAGATGAACAGAGAAAGAAAACGTAAAGGGAGAAGAGGAAGAGAGATACCTGCTTGATCTTCGGATGTGGATTTAAAGGGAGTTTCTCTTGAATTTAAATGCGAATTGATCCCTATCTCTAACTCTAATTTATAATGATGGCCTCGCAGGATAGTCACTTTAGTGACGTCAGGATTGTAACGGCTAGTCCGATTACAACGGCTAGTTATCCATTGATTCATTACGGATAAGGACAGAAAATATAACTCGTTTTTTTTACATAATTACTCCTTATATTTTGGGGGCAATTGTTAGGGGAGGATTTCCAAATGATCAGTGATCCTCATTTTCTGTTGGGTTTAGTGATCCTCACTTCTGATCGAATTGGTGATCCTCAGAAGTATTGCAGGATCAGGATCATGGATCATCTTAAGGATCCTTATGCTAACGATTGTCTACTTTGAAAATGCTATTGTTTTGCAGGAGTACGAGCTTGGACTTGTTCTTGGCGATATTCCTGGAGCATATTCCATCTTTATTCCGCACGTGCATGGCTGAAATGGACGTTATGGAGGTCGTGGTGGACTTACACAAAATGCGGAATGTTTGTTAGCTTAGATTTTTTCTATTTTTAAAAGGGGTAGCGAGCTAAATAAAAAAAATTTGGCTATTTTTAGCTTAACACACACTCTTGCAACTGCTCTCACTAGCTCTCGATAACTCACTTGGCGATTACACACTTTTTTACACAATACACTATAGTGATCCTTGTAATTAGCTCGCTATCATCCAAAGTTGTAATACGTTTCTTGTTTAATTTGAGTTGGTGATCGGTAGTTTCCATCACCCGAGGTTTTTTATGCCGGAGATCACTCATTGATCAAGGGCTTTTTCCTCATATAAATCTTTGTGTCACTTATTCATTTCATTTCTGAGTGATCCTTATTGTTGTTCATTGATTCAAGCATCATACCTCACAACAGAAAGTTTGGTTGCATTATCATTGCTTGATTTTTGACCAAAACAATTATTACCAGATTTGGTATTCCTTCTGAAATTGTCTGTGATAATGGATCCCAATTTATTGGGAGTAGAACTACTAACTTTTGTGACAGCTAGGGGATTAAGATGATAACATAAACACCAGTCCAGCCACAAGCTAATGGTCAAGCAGAATCATCCAACAAGATCAACATCAACAATTTGAAGAAGAAGCTTGGATCCAAGAAAGGAAAATGGGCATAATAGCTAGCTTATTTGCTATGGTTTGAAAGGACAACTCCCAAAAATGCTACTGGCCAAACTCCATTTTCTTTAGTGTTTGGAGCAGAATCAGTGATCCCTACAAAGATGGTGGTTCCCACTGCTAGAACAAGCATCTGTGATCCTGAAGGAAATGCTGAAAACTTAGTTCAAGACTTGGATACCATAGAAGAACTCAGGGATTTGGCAAGGATAAGAATGGCTAGTTATCAACAAAGGATGGCTGGAGCTTATAACAAAAATGTCAGGATCAGAAAGTTTCAAGTTGGTGATACGGTGTTGAGGAAAGCATTCCAGAATACCACGAATCCTGCTGATGGTAAGTTAGCACCAAAGTGGGAAGGCCCTTATCTTATTGAAGCTGAGGCAGGAAAGAGGGCATATCGATTATTAACAATGGAAGGTGATTTGCTACCAAGAGCTTGGAATGATGTCCACTTGAAGAGATACTTCAAGTAGAAAGGATCCAGTATCCTTAGCTATCTTCATATTTGGTATACATCAAGGATCCTTAGAGGATATATGATCCTCAGTCTGATAATGATCTGATTCTAATTTATTTAACCTTTAATTTATTTTATTACAAGGAAAAGGATCCAGGATCCTTTACCCTTTTTTTTACTTAGTTCTGAGTTTTGCAGAAGAATGAGGTATCCTTAACAGAGGATCAAGTATCCACAGAAGTCTCCTAAGTTTTATGGGCTTATCCCTAGTTTTTTGGGTTTATCCCCAGTTTTGCGATTGTCCCCAGTTTAAGGTATCCACTACCTTCGCCAGTAGCGCACGATGATCTTGCTGCAGTTCAAGGCAATGGGACCGGTACCCGCTTTAGGGGCTGACAATTTCATTGTACTGGCTGTATCCAAGATCCTACGTATAATGGTAGACGTACCATACATCCATTCCTAAGGTTTCTAACGTTTTCACGTTAGCTAAGGTTTTGGCATTTTCATGTCACTAAGTTTGGATAGCTGCCAGTGAGGGCCATACTCCAGTTTACACAAGATCCTTTAGGCTTGTCCCCAGTTTTTTGGGCTTGTCCCCAGTTTTTTGGGCTTGTCCCCAGATTGTTGGGCTTGTCCCCAGTTACTAACTCTTCTTTTATATTGGCTTAGTCCCAAGTTATGTTCTGTTTCAGGTTTCCAAAGCTAAACAGTTAAAGATCCTGTATCCTAACCTTTTCCTAAGGTTTGTGTTTTGGTTATCTTGATTATAAGTATTAATGATTTAGGATCCTAACTTGGATTCTCAAGTATGATCCTTATTTACCTTGACTTTATTCTTGATTTATTTAAGTTACCCTTATTCTTTGACAACATGATATATGATCCTTAATTTATGCCACTTTTTGAACCTTTCGATTATAGGATAATTGATCCTTGATCATATCCTAAATTTTTTGACATAATCTAATATACTTATGTTCTTAACTCATAAATTCAAGGAAATAATATCATAATAGTTGAAAGGTAAAGATATACAACATTAACAACACAAAATAAGCCAAAAGATTAAACTTTTATTTATTTAGAAAAAGATTAACCCCTCAAAGGTTGTCAAAATTACCTACCCCAAGCATCTACCAGCAATACGTGGCCCGTTCGCTGGGGTAGGTAAAGGGTGTACATGATAATAAGTTCTAAGTTATGCAGGAATGGAAAGACGGCAGGATAACAATGGCTTCATCCCCCAAACAGAGGATCCCTCCACCAATTGTCATCCTACCTATTGTTCGAAGGATCAGTGATCCTTAAACCTAAATACTACTGTTTAAGTACAGACCATTGTTTTGAAAACATCAACAACCAAAAAACTTGAAATCATAAAAGATGGGCTCCGGCCACGTCTAGAAATTTCCATCGTCGCCCATTTGTGCAGCTCACACCTTCGCTGCATCACCACCAGCCGCTGCCTCCTCAGCCTAATCCTTCAACCCGCTACCACCAGCTTCAATCATCAGAACCTCTCCAGCCTCCTCTTCATCATCTAGCTTAGCCAGCTTGACCTTCCAGCCTTCTTGGTCCTAGGAAGTCCTGTCAAAGTTAGAATCCTCAGCCTCCTTTGCCATTTGAAGCTTGATCTTGAGCATGGCTATTGTGGCAGAAAGCTTGGCACCCTCCATCACTTCAGCCTTCTCATGATCAGCTGTAATGTGGGCCAGGACCAGTTCCCTCTTCGCCAGGTTGATTTCATTCTCGAGAGAGTCAATCTTCTGATCCTTTGCCAGGTATAACTTCTGGAAGTCCAGGTGTTTTTGCTCAGCCTCTTCAGCATATGAATCCAGAAGCATCTGGATCTTAGCAAATTTATGCAAAAGGGAAGCACATGTCAGGATCCATTATCCTCATCATGGGAAGATCAGATTTAAGGATCAGGGATCCTTACCTCAGAGACGTATTCTTCAAACTGGTGTTGGATGAGAGGCAGGCCTTCAAGAGTGTCAGCAGCTTTCCTTTTCTTTCCACCCTTGCCCTTTGTGCTAGCACCCTTAGGAATTGGGATGCTAGGACTCGCAGCAAGTTGTTTCTTGGAAGACCGGGAGGAAGCGTATGCATCAAGATCACTGACACTGAACCGAGTAGCTGATTTTGAAGATTTTCCAGCGCCTACACATACCAAACAACAGATAAGTGTTCCTATTTTTCATTCATGATTGACATTCATTTATTTATACATGTATTCAAATACTTACTAGACATTATGAAGGAACCGGAGGATACTTCTTCTGAATCCTTGGTTTTAGCTTGAAATGTCCTCACAGCAGGGTCAAGCCTCCAGAAGGCAGCGATTCTTTCTTTTGTTGTAGGGGATTCTAGAAGATGAGAAACTGAGATAGCTGCACAATAGAAACAGAAAAAAGGATCAGTTATCCTCAAAAGAGACAGAATCTTCCTATGATCCTTCTATAAAGATCCTATATCCTACCATGGGTGGTCCACTTCTTGGGAAGGTCTTTCCCGTCCGGAACAGAGTCCCTTCTAACAAAAAAGAAACGATTTTTCCAATGGGTATCGTTTTTTGTGGTTTTGAGGATTGGATGAGGATCACCAGGTTTGTGTTTAAACAAGAAGCGGTGTGAACCATGGCTAACAAGATTGTACAACTCGGCCAACTCCGACATTCCTATTTCTATGCCCTCTTGCTCGATGATGTTCTCTATGGTGTACAGAACCCTCCACATCATCGGCATGGCCTGAATATAGCACATGTCGGTGAGTGCAAAGAAGGATTGGGTGAAAGCAGGGAAAGGATAAGAGAATCCTATCAAGAAGGGGGTGGCCGGAAAAGCAACCCAGGTGTCGGAGATATAGTCACTCTTCATAGAAGAGTCGAAAGGTTTGAAAACAGCATCCGCCGGGAAGCAATGGCGGATTCGATCGATCTCCGGGTCTGTGAAGTGGCAGAGTTCAGACGAAGGATTTTTTATAACGCCTTGGCTTTTCAGGGGATTATCCTTCTTAGGATCCTTGGCAAGAGAGGATCGTAGCTTCATTGTGGCTTTAAGATTTCGAAGAAATAGAAAATCAAAATAAGAAAATGTAGAGAGAAGGAAGAAGAGAGATACATGTTCCGATCTCCGAATGAGGATTTAAAGGGAAAGTAACGCACAAATTTAAATGCCTCTTGATCCTTATCTCTAATTTCGAATTTATAATGATGATCTGCAGGTAGTCATGTCGCTGACGTCAGGATTGCAACGTCTAGTCAGATGATAAGGGCTATATTTACGTTGGCTAGTTCGTTCAAGATAAGGCAGAAAAATATGACTCATCAAGTTGTATTTTATTCCTCATATTTTGGGGGCAATTGTTAGGGATGGATTTTCTAAACCTAAGGATCATCGATCCTCAAGTGCAGCCAGGATCATGGATCCTCAATTCTGTTTGAATTAAGGATCCTCAGAAGACGTTTCAGGTTTAAGGATCCAGGATCCTCATCATTATCCTTATACTAACGGTTGTTTCCACTGTATTTGAACTTGATTTGCAGGGGTATTCGCATGGGACTTAGTCTTGCCGAGATTCCAGGAGAATATGCTCTACTATTCTGCACGTGCTTGACTTGTATGACTGTTATGGAAGTCGTGGGTGGCTAGCATAATTTGCGGATTGTTTGTTATTTAGTTTATTTCCATTTTTAAAAGGGGATAACGAGCTTGATAGTTAGAACAATTAGCAACACTCACACTCTCTCAAATTCTCTGCAACTTATTGGCATTTACATACACTTCGCACACTAGTGATCCTTGTAACAAGCTTGTTATCATCCCGAATTGTAACCTTTACTTGTTTAATATAGTTGGTGATCGGTAGCTTCCATCACCTGAGGTTTTTTATGCCGGAGATCATATATTGATCAAGGGCTTTTTCCTCGTATAAATCCTTGTGTCTCTTGTTCATTTCATTTACAAGTTGTTCATACATTCGTTCATTCATTCAAGCATCACACCTCACAAAATAAGATTTGCTTGCATTATCCTAGTCTGATTTTATACCAAAACAGTTATGTTTTGTAAAATAACTGCATGCTCTACTAATACAAACATCTATGCGGTATTGTTAAATGCATACATTCAAGCCTTGCGACTGTGGCAACAAACCCTTAAACAAATTAAAGGTTTATCTAAATTATGTATATTGGATTCAGTCATTCCATCCACCCAAACAAACCTAGGATTTCAGGAACGGGAGTTGTCAAATACTATGGTACCATTATTTACTACCAAGCGGCATAGCTAATGTTAATGAATGTATTTTTGTCCCATTTAAACAAACCAAATGTCATACCAAAATGTAAGCATGTGATGTAAAACAATGTACTAAGTATGCAATAAATGAACATACATAGCATGTGATGTAAAACAATGTACTAAGTACGCAATAAATGAACATACATAGCATGTGATGTAAAACAATGTACTAAGTATGCAATAAATGAACATACATAGCAGGTGATGTAAAGCAATGTACTAAGTATGCAATAAATGAACACACATAGCACAAACATGGATAAAATCATGTACTATACGTGTACTAATGAACATAGCAAGTATGATATAAAGACATGGAAAGCACGAAAGTAACAAGTAGGCACATGTGTTTCACCCCAAAATGTTTGAAAACAGTAAAAGAGGGGACTATGTACTCACTTGAAATTGCTCAATAGTCTTTGAATAACAACCAAGCAATGCTAGAAAGATCACGGAATCAATCGACACCTAATATAGGTAACTACGTTAATAAACCGGACCTAAATCGGAGGATTGGATAAATTGTGGTTTTGTAAACCAAATGAGTATAATAACTCATGTAATATGGCTTAACAAAGCCTACTTTCTAAAACATAACCTATCCTAAGTGCTTATGACCCATTACGACCCGTTTAGGTAGCTTACGCTACTTTAAAGAGTCGTTCGTGTAAAACGCGTTCGGACCGCCTAACTAGTCCTATGACAAGTAAAATATGCCTTAACATGTCTAATAATGTTGCCTAATCAGTTTATATGTCAAGATTTAAGTTACATATGCTTAAAATGAATTTTGGCGTAAAAAGCGCATTTTGGTCATTTTTCCTAAGGCATATAATTACCTATCATACAACTAAGTAGACTAAGTGACCATAAAGTATAACCTCGGGAGGTGATTCCTTATGCAACTATGGTCACAAAATGTGTTTGGTCGAATCCTAATGATTGACCAAACGGGTCGGGTTCGAAAGCCTAAGCGGTTGTTTAGACCGCTTACCTTACGACCATATATAAGCACTAAACCTAAAGTGACGAGCTAAACATGTTAAAACATGTTTAACGAAGTTTGGATACAAGTTTGGTATCAAAACAAAGGGTTTTGATACCCAAGAATAGTTTGGTTGCAAAATACGCAAGAATACGCATTTTGACCGAAACTACGACTCGTCACTACGCCTAAATAACGTGGTAATCAGTAGGTGTAGTCACAAGAGACTATAACCATCGTGATTACGCTCACGTTGTGAAGTTCAAACAAACTTCGTGTTGACCATAAACTAGTCAAAGCTGAAAGTCAAACGCAGTTTGACTTTCGTGCTTAAAACGCACAAAAGAACGAAAAAATACTTATAAGAGGTCCAAGAATAGAGATTTGATCTGAATATTTCTCAGGTATGAAGGTTTTATCCTTCAACTAAGAGAAAATTAGATCAAGGTGTGAGTTTGAAAGCAAAAGGGGTTGGGTATTTATAGTTTTCAGGTCACTGTTAGGATCGTTCATTGAAAACCGAGCTTCGATCTTGGCCTTAAAAGTGTGCCCATGGTTTTAGAATACTATGGGTGCCCCAAAATGGAACATAGAATGTTTAAAAACCGTTTGCAACACTTGGAAATAGCTGGAACAAGCTGTAAACAACAACCTGCTGAACTTGGGGGCTCTCGCGCCCTACGTAGGCTAAGCCTACATCCTACGCGGCCCGCCTAAGCTGCAGATCAGCAAACATGTTTCAAAAGTTGCAGTTTTGGTCCCTGCAAGTGTTTAAGCCTCATTTTGACACGTTTAAAGCCCGTTAAGCCATTTTCAAGGCTCTACAATGTTTCCTAAACATAAGGAACATGAAACATGCTCAAAAATATGACGGATGTCGGTTCGTTTGGTCGTACGATCATGATATTCGGTTAAGTACGACGAAACACGAATGGACGCGAAAAACGATCCAAATTACGCGATGAATGGAATTTTATCATGCCAATCACTAAAATAAAATATTTTAATGATTACATAAATTTTTGGATGTCCGGAAGTATTCAGAACGTAAGATATGCGCGAAAATGCAAACTGAACCCCTCAAAGCCTATTTGATGTGTGCAAAATGCAACATATAAATTACATCAATTGTGGCATAAAACTAACCTTTTGTTAGTACTAATTGTAGGTCCCTATCCCGTATGGATCGTAACAAAACTGACAATCTACCAAGGGTGCGGAATCCCCTTGATAAACCTATCAAACAGAAACAAGAACACAAGACGGTTTACCAACTGATCTTCTATGATTATCCAACGTAAACGTTTACAATCACTAAAGATCTCCACGAACTCACAGCCAATGTTCTGTGTATTCGAAATCTCTCTCAATTGCCTAAAAGTCTCCAAAAGTCTAACCCTAAAACTCTAGGTAAAGGTTGTTTATATACACACAACCATACAATCCGAATTGGGCTCAGCCCATACGAATTCTGTTTACAATTCGGGCTAAACTAGATAGACTTAAACTTGATACAAACTTGGACAAGATTGGGCTTCAACAAACTCGAATTCCATTCAGTCTTCATAAGTCTTCGCGGCCCAAACTCGTTTAATATCCAAAGACCAATCCAACGTTGTTGTCACATAAAATGCACCAACAAACTCCCCCTTGATAATAGCTTGCAAAGGAAACGTTAGTCTTCAGAATATCACAGTCTTTGGTCTTTGGATACCGTCAGCTTCAACATGAATTCTGTCAGCAACAGACTCCCCCTAAGCTGATGTATCCAATCACCAAATCTTCCAAGTTGTCATTCAGCATTCTCAATAAGTCTTCACAGCATCCACTCTGCATTGTAGAAGGAGGATTCTACCAAGCAGCAACAAACTCCTCATCTCTTCAAATCAACTTCTCATCAACAAACTGCTTCAATCTGTATACTATAAAACAAACATCTCGAGAAACCATAAGAATTTTTCAACATAGTTAAAGAATTATTATTATTCAAGAGATAATTAAACTGTATCAGATTAAGCAACACGCAACAATTGTGAATCAAACCCTTATAACCTGCATGATTTAAAATTTTGAACCCACTGTCTAACACTGTCTCCCCCTATCAGTAACAATTCCTCCAAGAATAACAGTTTTCCGTACATTAAGAATTTTAACAGAAAAAGACACTATTTTTGTATTTTTTTTATTTTCTGAAAGCAAATAAATACGAAAAGCAATAAACACTCTATTTTTGTGAGAATCACTGGTAAGAAGATCATATCAACACAATCAAACTGTTTCACACTATTAGATAATTCTTTATTTAATTTTTCGTGAAAAGCAGTCCAAGACGATTACCAGTATGTTTGTCCACTTAAACAAAATGCATGAACATTTCAAGTACCATTACCGTATGATACGTTAAGGTAATTTTATTTCTGAAATACTAGTGTGTCCCACTTCAGGATATACCCCCGCGATCAAGGTATGCACAAAGATTCATCGTAGTAGGTGAGTATACTGATGTCATCCTTTAAGATATCCTGACAATGTCTAGGTCTGCATATAATCTGTTTTATCATGTTTTGATTGCTTAACAATGAACACCCAAATAAATACTAATCAAATCCTGGAAATATAAACAACACACTCTATCATGCAAGTATCTTCCCTACCACATATTTCACAAGTCCAATCCAGATTTCTGAAATCTTAACTGGGAATAGGTTGAGAAGAGAACAGAATAGATCTTTAGGAGAGATGGTATAATATACAGATCAAATGAGTTTTTCTCAGTTTGATATAGGTTTATTGGGTTTCTTTTGGGCACTTGAGGGCCTCTTTCGGGTATATTAGATCTATAGCGTGACAACGTACAGCTAGGTCAGCATGTATCTGGATGTAGCAGAAGCTGTCGTTGCCTAGCACCTCCAGGTCAGCATATATCTGGATGCAGCAGAAGAGGTACACAACTTTTTTCAGAGAAGATTTCAGAATCAGATCAAAATTGTGTGTATCGGGACAACATACAGACATTCAAATAGAAATGAGCTAATTCCAAGTGACTTTCTTTCCTGGTGTCATGTACAATTTTAGTTCTGAACAGAAGGACAACCAAGATATCCCCAGATGAAATAACAGTATAAAGACCCAAAACTTCAGATTTTGGCAATCTATCAACGCAAGATTTAAGGTCATTAAACCATACACCACTAATGTGTTCCCCACTCATATTCAGTTCATTTAGGTTTATATCACATTGGTAAGTTGATTATTTCATGCTTTTTGTCTACTGGTACATCATATGATGAAGCTGCTATCACACTTAAGCAATTTTAATTCATTTTCGGTGTGACAGTCTAACTTGCTGATGTACTATCATTTCTCCTTTTCCACACAGTGATAACTCATTTTTGATTTTCTATTTTTTTTTTTATGTTTTTTTTTTTCAATGTTTTTGTGTTTTTGATTTAAAAAAAACAGTAATCTATTTACAAAATTCTTATGAAAAACTAGTTATTCAGGATTCCTCATCCCGTTGAGTTCGACTAAGTGTTCAAAGCGAGCTCGATCAAAAGCTTTAGTGTAAAGATCAGCAAGGTTATCTTCTGTGTCGACTCGATGTAATTCAATTAGTCGTTTTTCAGCACAATCCCGTATAAAGTGATGACGTATGTCAATATGTTTAGTTCTACTGTGCTTTACGGGATTGTTTGTGATTGATATAGTGGCATTATTATCTATCATAATAGGAGTACGAGTGAAATCCAAACCGTAATCGCGCATCTGCTGTTGAATCCAGAGAACCTGAGAGCAACAGCTACCCGCAGCAATATATTCAGCTTCACACGTAGAGGTAGACACACAGGATTGCTTCTTGCATTGCCAAGACACGATCCTGCCTCCTAAGAACTGACAACCACCTGTTGTAGACTTTCTGTTTGATTTGCATCCTCCAAAGTCTGAATCAGTGTAAGCAACGAACCTCAAATCACTATCAGCTGGATACCACAACCCAATTTTTGGTTTCCCCTTCAAGTAACGAAGAATACGCTTCACTGCTTTCATGTGAGACTCCTTTGGATTCGCTTGATATCTGGCACACAAGCATACGGCAAACATGATGTCAGGTCTTGAAGCAGTCAAGTACATTAGAGAACCAATCATCGCCCTGTATTGAGTAGGATCAACACCTTCAGTACTTTCATGATCTGGGCCTAGATTGTGATTTTCACAAATGGGTGTGTTGAAAGTAGAGCAATCATTCATTTTGAACCGATCCAAAATGTCATACACATACTTCGTTTGATGAATAAACATCCCATCCTCCTTCTGTTCAACTTGTAATCCCAGAAAGTAAGACAGCTCACCCATAGCGCTCATTTCAAACTTGCTCTTCATCACCTGTTCAAACTCCTTACACATGTTCTCATCAGATGAACCAAAGATGATGTCATCCACGTATACATGTACCAGCAGAAAATCTTCCTTCTTCCTCTTTATGAACAGTGTACTGTCAATCTGACCTCTTTCAAAACCATTCTTCATCAGATGTGTAGACAGTGTCTCGTACCACGCCCCTGGGAGCTTGATGTAACCCATACAAAGCCTTATCAAGTTTGTAAACTCGATCTGGATAGTCTGGATCAACGAACCCATCTGTTTGTGAGACATACACCACTTCTTGGACTTTCCCGTAAAGAAATGCACTCTTCACGTCTAGTTGGAAAACTTTAAAGCCCTTGAATGAAGCGAAAGCCAGAAACAAACGAATTGCCTCCAACCTTGCCACTGGTGCAAACACTTCATTGTAATCAATCCCTTCCTGCTGATTGAAACCTTTAACCACCAATCGAGCCTTGTTTCGCGTCACTATCCCTCTGTCATCCTTCTTGCACTTAAACACCCACTTAGTGCCTATCTCTTTTTCACCTTTAGGAAGGTCCACTAACTCCCAAACCTTCAACTTCGCAAACTAGGCCAATTCCTCTTGCATAGCTTCAACCCATGAATTGTCTTTAAGAGCCATATGAATGTTCTTCAGCTCCTCTTGAGAAATAAAGCAACTATACAAGCACTCGTTCACAATCCCAGTCTTCTCAATCGACACAAATAAACCAGAATTCGCTGCTATGCTTCTTCTCGTCTGAACACCTACATTAGGATCTCCAAGTATCATGTCAACTGGATGATCCCTATTTGCTCGTGTAGTAGCAACGGTATCAACTTCAAGATTATCACCCAGGTTTGATCCAATCTCCCCCTGAATATTCTGATTCGCAAACAGATTAATGAAATCCTCCCCCTCAATGGGTTCAAAGTCACTATCACTTGAATCAGGATCAACAGCACCTTGGGAAGTTTCCCCAGCATCTGTCATATCAACATTCGATCTAGGCATGAACTCGCCTTCATCGTCTCCACCAATCACTGTTTGAATCAGCTGAGATTCATCTGCATCAGAAAACTCAGGAATATTAAATGATTTAAAAGTGCTTTCATAATCATATAATATAGCTGGACCACTCGTTGATTGTTGAGGTTTGTATGTAATAATTTCAACATTGTAAACAATCTCAATTTTACCAGTTTTTAGATTAAAAACCCTTTTATTCGGTGCGCCAGGTACGTAACCTAGAAAGTAGCCTTCGTCAGCCACCTCACTGAATTTTTGTTTATCTTTATTTCGCACAATGGTGCAGGGTAATCCAAATGGTTCAAAGCCTTCTAAGTTTGGTTTCTTGTTAAACATTAATTCATGACATGTTTTGTTAAAACGTTTAACAGTCAAAACTTTGTTTAGGACGTAGCAAGCTGTATTCACAGCTTCTCCCCAAAAAAGAACTGGTAGCTTTGAATCTGAAAGCATCGTCCTAGCGGCTTCAATCAACGTCCTGTTTTTCCTCTCGGCGACTCCATTCTGTTGAGGAGTATAAGGAGCAGAATATTGATGTTCAATTCCCTTTCGAAGACAGTAGAGATCCAGAATCCGATTCTTGAGCTCCGTGCCATTATCACTCCTTATCCTCTTGATCCTTGCATCATGGACGTTTTCCAATTTCGTAAAAAGATCTATCAACATCTCTGTTGTCTCATCTTTTGTACCTAAAAAGAAAACCCATGAATAACGTGAGTAGTCATCTGTAACAACTAAACAATAGTACTTTCCACCTATGCTCCTCACGTTCACTGGACCGAATAAATCCATGTGAAGTAATTCATAAGGGGCATCTATGGAATTTACTGTTTTAGACTTATGAGGTTTCTTGTGTTGTTTTCCCTTTTGACATGGAAGACATTTATCTTCCACTTGAAACCTCTGCATTGGAACCCCTTTCACTAGCTCATTTTTAACAAGGTAATTCATTTTTCGATAGTGAATATGGGCCATGCATCTGTGCCACAACATCGATTCAGCTTCAGATGCTTTTGATAGTAAACACGCCACTACAGCAGTTGGATCCTTAGCACCCATGTCCATGACATAAGTGTCATTTCTCCTTGGCGCTCGCATCACTATCCAATCGTCCGGAATCTTCAAACCTGGTTTTAACACTAATGCTTCATTCTTGGTAAAATGGACCGAGTAACCCTTGTCGCAGACTTGTGACACGCTCATCAGATTGTGTTTAAGCTGCTCCACATAGTTCACTTTGTCCAGTGTGATCTTCCCATTTGTCACCTTTCCTCGTCCAGTAATTCTACCACCTTTAGCACCCACAAAATTCACATTTCCACCATCATAATCTTCAAATTCAGTCAACAATCTCGCATCCCCCGTCATGTGCCTGGAGCAGCCACTATCAACATACCACAAGCTGATAATCCTCCTTAGCAGCTCCTGCACACACCAACCAAGAAATTAGTTAGATTGGGGGACCCAAGCCTTAATGGTCTTGGGTCGTCCAAATTCACCAACTATTTGAACATCCATCCAATATCCATTACTCCTAACAGGAGTCTTGGATCTCAGACCTGTTGATGAAATTTGATTTTGATTTCCACTAGGTCTTTGGTCCTGAGTGTTCCTAAATCTGTTTGGACTATTTGACCTTTGGAAACTTTGATTTTGGTACCTCGAATTTTGATTCCAAGAAGCATTTTTATTGTAATTTCTAAAGCCATTGTTATAAAAAGTTCGACCACCATCATTTTGGTATCGATTTTGATAGTGACCTTGACTTCTGAAATTATTAGCATTATAATTGTTCATTCTTGGTGAACTGCTTCTAGGTCTGTCAAATCTGCCTGGTGGAGATCTAGGCTGAAATCTTGGTTGATTTCTTTGAAAACATGGAACTTGTGGAGTTCCTGTTCCAGCCTTATCTACACCAACAGCAACACCCTCTGGTTGCTTAGGAGCAGATTTCTTTGGAGAATTTGCAACTTTCTCCTCATTATCACCTTTCTTCTCAGGTGATTTATCGCTCTTTGTCTCACTCACTTGTGCTTCATTCTTTTTGTTAGGACAGCAGCTAGCTACATGTCCCTTGGTGTGACATTTGAAGCACGATCTCTTTTTCGAAGACTTCTTTTCTGAAGCCTTAGAACTAGATTCAGGTTTTTCTGATGATGCCTTAGAAGGATTTGGTTCAGTTTGCATAGTTTCAGAATTTTCTATGTTCTTATTTTTAGCAAACTCTACATTAGATTCGTTTTCAATAACAGCTGTTTCATCTTTCATGTCACTTCCTTGAACAAAATTAACACTTTTAACAAAAGTTGGATTTTTATTCTTAGGATGTGATGTTTTGTTTTTCAAAACAGGTTTGCTGTTATTATCCTTCTTAGCATCAGCACTCTCAAACACATTTCCTTGACGTGACGTGGAACTACTTGGTGATGTTGACCCAAAGTTCATGAGCTCATCTTCATCAGGCAAGAAAGAATAGTTATGACTAACAGGAGGTGGAACTTCATTGAAACCATGAAATCCCACACTGGTTTTGTCATTACTTTTCTTTAACCCACCCATCATGTGTTTCATGACAAAAGTAGAATCCCTGAATTGAACTAATTTCTTTTCAAGTTCAACAATTTTGAGTTGTGCATCTGACAACTCTTTGCATTTTTCAGAAATCTCTTTTGTTTTCTCAGCCATCATGTCATGAGCTAAGTCTATGACTTTTGTGTTTTTCGTTTAGTTTGCTGGTTAAAACTTCCATTTCGGCCTCATAGCCTTTTATCTTTTTCAAATAGGATGACTCATTTCTTTTAGCAAAGAAATTTGATTCTTTTACGTTAGATATTTCGCTCACCAGACTTTTGTTTTGAGTTGACAACCTGTCAACTTCACCCTGTAATTCACGACACTTTAAACAAACAGAAGTAGTAGAGTTACTTACCTCTCCTGTCGATTTGTCTGAGTTGGCCATAAGAGCAGCAAGTTGAGCTCCCATTCTTTTGATGATTTCATCTTTCGCTTCATCTTCACTTTCATGCTCAGACTTTGGTTTTTCTTTTTCAGCATCTGTTGTATGATCAGCATTATCTACCTCAGCTTCATTATTCTTCTCAACCTTAGCATCATCTACTGTAGCTTCACCATCATCAACTGGAGTTATCTCTGCCATGAATGCCTGAGTGGCATTCCCATTGTCTTCTAGATGAATACTCCAATCATAAGAACCTTCTTGTGCTGTAGAGATCAAAGCCTTTGAGCTAGAATTGTTTGACACATTTCTGTTATTTAAATTCTGACTCGAAGTCTCTTGCTTTTGTTTTTGACATTCCCTAGCGAAATGCCCATAACTCTGACAGTTAAAGCACCTCACTTTGGTCTTGTCGAAGCCAACACTTCTCCCTACAAACTTCCTTCCTGTTCTATTCATAAACCTCTTCACTCGTCTAGAAATCATGGCCATTTGCCATTGCAAATCCATCTCTTCCAAGTCATCAGGGTCAATCTGATCATAATCTTCGTCCAACGTGGCAGGATCAGATATCTTCCCCTGAATGTAGTTCTCATAGGAAGCAACAAATGAAGCAAGTAGAGCAAGATGCTCTTCAGCAGACTTCACACTCATTGGCATTGACTTAACACCACGACTCTACTTAGAAGCTGATGTTTTCTTGACTCCTGTTGATCCTCCTGAAGCAGCTACAAAACACACATCACCATCCTCATTCACTGTGACCTGCTCATTCTCACATGAAAGAAAAGCAGTAGCAGAGTCGCTAGAAGCGTTGTGAGAAGAAGAAGATGTAAGCCCATTGTAAATCGCGAGATCTTGAACCTGATCATATCCAGTGTCTTTCTTCTTCATACTGAGCTCATAAGCTCTCAGCTTTCCTACTACTTCTTCCAGCTCCTTTGTCTCTTAATCTGCTTCACCCTCGATCATGAGAGTGTAGATATCCCACTTGGTAGGTAAGGCATCGAGCAGCTTGTCATTCTTTTCTACATCAGTATAGCAATCAATCTTATAGTTCTCCATTTCGGACATCAGATGATAGTAACGAGTGATGATGTCCTCAAGTGACTCATGCTTCATGTGCTTGAAAATAGCAAACTGCTTCTTCAGTAGATCAATCTTGTTTTTCTTAACATCTGCATTTCCTGCATATCGTTTTTCTAATGCATCCCACATATCTTTTGAATTTGTGTACTTTGTGAATGTATGCTTGATGCTATCAGGTAACGACATTTTAATTGCAGCCAATGCTCTCTTTTCAGCCTCATACATCTTTTTATCATTCTCTTCCATGTTCACATAGGATGTTCTACGTGGTCTGCCCTCAAAGTCGTGAGTAGGGTTTGTGTACCCATCTTCAATACATATCCACATGCGCATGTCTTGATATTCAATGAAGGATTGGAAACGATCCTTCCAAGTCAAATAATTCTCCACCTTCATCATCTTAGGCGGTTTGTTGGTAGTGCCAACCTCATGCTCCATTCTCAACAGCTCATTCAAACTAGACATGTTCGACATTTTTAACGAAACAGACTGATAAAACCGTACAAAAATTTTTCTAAAACTGTTTTTACAAACTTATATCGTTAGATTTGTCTTGAAAATACGATTCTAATGATATATAACGTCGAATGCCTTTTTCGGTATTTTCCAGAGTCTTTTTTTTTCCTAAAAATCAAACGAGTCCAACGGTCCAAACGGTTTGTCCAGATGAGTTACGGATAATTTTCTAATCACAAAACAGTTAAATTTTTCTTACGATTGTCTAGAAAAATTCCACCACTTTCACTTTCAATCTTGTAACTACTCAGTCCAATCGAGACCACACAGTCCAGTCGAGACTACTGTTTCGAGTCGAGACCAATGTTCCGAGTCGAGACCTCCGTTTCGAGTCAAATACGCACTAGTCGAGACTATTGTTTCGAGTTGAGACCACTGTTTCGAGTCGAGACCACCGTTTCGAGTCAAATACGCACTAGTCGAGACTATTGTTTCGAGTCGAGACCACCGTTTCGAGTGAAAACAGGACTATTCGAGACCTCCAGTCGAGACCACTAATTCCAGTCGAGACCAGCAAGACCAGCAATCTTCCAATAATAAATCCTGAAAAATCAGCACTTTTCACACCAACGAATCCTCTAATTGATAACTTTCCAACTGAAACTCCTAAAAACAAGCAAACAAATCAGATCAGTAACCAAAACGAATCAAACACTCACAATTTTTTACTGTTCTTCGATGTTCTTCACTGTTCTTCACACAAAATCCGAAAATCTTCAAACACGAACAAAATCCTTGAATCTGTAATATCAGTTTTGAACCGTACACAAGAGCAAACGCTCTGATACCAATTGTAGGTCCCTATCCCGTATGGTTCGTAACAAAACTGACAATCTACCAAGGGTGCGGAATCCCCTTGATAAACCTATCAAACAGAAACAAGAACACAAGACGGTTTACCAACTGATGTTCTATGATTATCCAACGTAAACGTTTACAATCACTAAAGATCTCCACGAACTCACAGCCAATGTTCTGTGTATTCGAAATCTCTCTCAATTGCCTAAAAGTCTCCAAAAGTCTAACCCTAAAACTCTAGGTAAAGGTTGTTTATATACACACAACCATACAATCCGAATTGGGCTCAGCCCATACGAATTCTGTTTACAATTCGGGCTAAACTAGATAGACTTAAACTTGATACAAACTTGGACTAGATTGGGCTACAACAAACTCGAATTCCATTCAGTCTTCATAAGTCTTCGCGGCCCAAACTCGTTTAATATCCAAAGATCAATCCAACGTTGTTGTCACATAAAATGCACCAACAAACTCCCCCTTGACAATAGCTTGCAAAGGAAACTTTAGTCTTCAGAATATCACAGTCTTTGGTCTTTGGATAGCGTCAGCTTCAACATGAATTCTGTCAGCAACACTAATGTTGGAAAAAGTGTGCTTTTGTCTTCCTTTTGTATTTTCAGGATTAAATGAGCTCAAATTAACAAAAGAAGCAAAAAAGACAACTAAATCTAACATAAATACAAGAAAAGGAACAAAAGAGACATGCCCGACCCCACGACATCATCTTCCCGAGCAAAACAAGAAAACAGAAGGCTGAACACACCCCGTGCTCAGTGAACACGGGGGCGTGCCCAAGTCCCAGCTGAAAAGACAAAGTTGTAGAAGCTTCTATTGCCCACCACGGGGCCGTTCTCAGCGGACACGGGGCTGTGGTCAACTATAAGATTCGCAGAATCCAGGAAAATCTTGAGAGTACAGATATGCTTCTGCACACGGGGGCGTGCCCAGCGGACACGGGGGCGTGGTCAACTAATGCAGACAAAGTGCAATTAATGAAGACAGAGAAGAGGATGGACACGGGGCCGTGCCCGAGCTTCTATTCAGCCTATAAATAGGAGTGCCTGGCTCAAGCTCAAACCATCCCTTGGCACATCACCTCTCTCACACTTCACCTACCACCCACCACCACCATAACACCATCATCCACCACCACCATCCATTGTCCATCATAGAGTGTGTGAGTCGTCTCGGGATCCAAGATTGATCGTAAGAGTTCTTGACAATCAAGGCCATGTTTGCCTAAGTCTCTTACATCACTTGGTGAAGACAAAGTGTCTAGTGTAATACTTTTTATTTTTAATCTTTTCGCACTTTTTACTTGGTTTTATATTAATGACTTTAATAACTAGTTTCTTATATTGAAGGTGATTTTTCCTTATCGTTTGTCCGTGGTGTCTTGGCATTATTTTACTGTCTATATAAAATAAAAGATTTTCACCATTCATATCTCCACGGTCTATATGGAGGTATGTTGGCTACCTGGTCGGGGGTTAAGGGAACGGTTTGGTAAGAGTCTTGCCTTGTTCAGTGTATAGATCCTGCAAGGACCTGGGTCAAATTTAGTAGGACCTCCTTCAATACTTAACGGTATTAAATGGCGGGGGTCCAAACTCTTTGACCCCCTCATATGTAAGCTACTATTAATACTTTAACCTGGCTACTTAGGACTGTATCCCTGCTGACTCAGACTACTTAGCCGAGGGTAACGTCACCTTCAAAAGAGGGGCCTACCATAATATGAATTAATAACTTAATTAATTATCTTTCAATAATCCGACCCTTTAGGATTGTATCATTGCTGACTCAAACTACTGGGTTGAGGGTAACGTCACCTTCAAAAGAAGGTCCTACTACAATAACTAAAATAATCTCTTAAAAAGTGCAAAAGTGCGGAAATAATCAAAGGTTACACTAAACACGAGTCGGAGCCAAGTGATTCATCTTGTCTATCTGTTTTTCTTTTTATTTTATTTTCAGCATTTTAGTTAGTTTTATTTTTCTTAGTTTAAAACGTTTTCCAAAATTTTTGATTTGATTAGACGTTGAGGATAAACCGGTACTAAAAGCTCTTGTGTCCTTGGACGACCTCGGTATCTTACCAACACTATACTACGCTCACGATGGGTGCACTTGCCCATATGTTTGTTTGGTGTTAGTAAATATCGTGTTTTATAAATTTAAAACTTGACTAACGTGTAAAAAGGGCTTAAAATATACTTAAATCTATATACCACCACACACGCATCAAGTTTTTGGCGCCGTTACCAGGGACACAAGGATTTTAAGAAAGTTAGGAATCAACGGCCTAATCATTTTTTCTTATTTTTCTAATTTTTTTTAGGATTTTTCTTAGTTTTTCAGTTTTTGCAGAGCTCAGCACGGGCCGTGCCTGGTCGGACACGAGTCGTGCCCAGCATTGTTACTGGTAGTTTTTATTTTCCGAGTTACAGAGAGCTGAGCACGGGGCCATGTCGGTGCAACACGGGGCCGTGTCCAACTCCCCAGTAACAGGGATCCGGAAAACAATTACTGTATCTCCGACCAAGCGCCGTGTTCGCTGAACCCGGGGCCGTGGTGAACCTTCTAACCAACGTTCTTTTCTGTTTTTGTTGCAGGACTTGGAACCCAGGCACCACATTTGAACTTCCTACGTAGTGTACAAGCTCCAGTTCTAGTAGAGACATAAAAGAACCTCTAGAAGAACCCGAATGCTTTCTCAGAAAAAGACTTAAAGCTAAAAACCAAGAGAAAGTTTCGAGGGGCCCACTTCCAATGGCGGACCAACGTACCCTCATGGATTACCTACGACCCACTGTAGGTAATCTCGGTGCCGCTATCAATGCACCGAATGTCAAAGCCAATAACTTCAAACTTCGGCCACATTTGATACAAATGCTTCAAAACTCCGCAACCTTCCATGGGCTTGCGGACGAGGATCCCCATCTACATATTACTAATTTCTTAGAAATATGTGATACCTTTCGGATCAATGGAGCATCAAACGACGCCATCCGCCTTCGGATGTTTCCATTTTCACTAAAAGACCGAGCAAAGGCTTGGCTTAACACCCTCCCATTTGGCTCGGTAAACACCTGGGATGAACTAGCCCAAAAGTTTCTATATAATTATTTCCCTCCTGCTAAAGCGGCTAAATTAATGACTGAAATTAATACATATTCACAAGAAGATGGGGAATTCTTATATGAAACTTGGGAAAGGTTTAAGGAGCTACTAAGAAAGTGTCCTCATCAAGGTCTTGCGGTATGGCAACAAGTATCCACTTTCTACAATGGGTTGTCGCCACACACAAGACAAACACTTGATTCTAGCTCCGGGGGACTTTTAGGTAATCGTCACCCAAATGAAATATATAATCAAATTGAGGAAATTGCTCAAACCAATTTTCAATGGCACACTCCCCGAGGCAATAAATCTATTGCCCCAGGCGCCCATAAGGTTGATGAAAGCACTTCTTTACAAGCCCAAATCGAGGCCCTTTCTTCAAAAATCAAAAAGTTAGAAATGGCAAAAACGGCCTCGGTTATGGCTTGTGAAGGATGTGGTGGGCAACATGAAAATTGGAGTTGTATGAAAGAATTAGATGATCAAACGGAAACGGTAAACTACATTGATAATAGACCTAGGCCGTCGGGTCCTCCAACGGGTACCTACAACCAAGGATGGCGTAACCACCCTAACCTTGGTTGGAGAGATCCCGACAATAGTAGTAACCAACAAAACCAACGAACTAACTTTCAACAACTACAAAACTTTTCTCAACAACAAGGTGGTCGAGAAAGGCTTGAAGATACTGTATCTCGCCTCATCTCCGACACCGAAAAGAAAAACTCGGATCGATTTCAGCAATTGGAATCGAATTTTAGAAATCAACAAGCTAGCATTCAAAACATTGAAAAACAATTAAATCAAGTAGCTCAAAATTTCTCCGAGAGACCACAAGGCGTGTTACCAAGCAATACCGAAACCAACCCAAAAGCGCAAGTACATCTCATCACATTGAGAAACCGAACCGTGGGTCCCGAGGAGGCTCCATTACCGCCAGCTGAAAGTAGCCAATCCAACCAAACTACGACTCCACCCGTGCCCCAACCAGAAAAGGCTTCTACACCAAATCAAGAGCCCACCAAGACTCCTCCGGTTCCATACCCCGGTCGGTTAATTCGTCAAAAGACCGATGAGCAATTCGCAAAGTTCAAAAATTTACTAAAACAAATGCATGTTAATATTCCTTTTATAGAGGTCCTAACCCAAATGCCTAAATATGCAAAATTTATGAGGGACTTCCTCACTCACAAAAGGAAAATTGAATCATTACAATTAGTTAACTTAGGCGAAGAATGCTCCGCCTTAGTACTCAACAAACTCCCACAAAATAAAATTGATCCTGGAAGCTTCACGATTCCTTGCTCGATTGGGGAATCCCCCATTCGTAATGCACTAGCCGATCATGGGGCTAGCATTAACCTCATGCCCACATCAATGTTCAACCGACTCGGCCTAGGAAAAACGAGCCCTACAAAGATGAGCATACAACTTGCCGACAGATCCGTCAAATTTCCACAAGGTGTCGCTGAAAATCTATTGGTCAAAGTCGACAATTTCGTCTTCCCAGCCGACTTTGTCATACTAGACATGGAAGAAGACACCGATGTCCCCCTCATCCTCGGGAGGCCATTTCTAGCCACCGTCCAAGCAGTGGTGGATATGAATGACGGAACACTAACATTGAAGTTTGGGGACGAGGAAGTGAAGTTTGGAGTTAGAAAGAGAGTAGAAGACGAAGACCCGGTCAACTACATGAAGGTCATAGACTCAAGCTTGGATGACGCTCTCCGACGGTGTAGCATAGGATGCAAAACATCCCACTTGGGTAACATATAACCAGGCTTTGGGTCTAGCCAAGGACCCTTATAAACGTGGCGCACCACGGAGGCATTCCGCGGAACTATCCTTAGTTTAGCTTAGATTAATTTTTTTTATGTTTTCTAGTTTAGTTTTAATTTGCAGAAATAAAACACACTCGGGATGGCAAAGGATAACATGGGAAACTTGAACCAGCACCCCATGCAGGAAAACAGGGCCATCCGACAAAATTTTCTTCGTTACAGCAAGTTCAGCAGGGGCCGTGTCCGCCCAACACGGCCCCGTGCTGCACAGTCTGCAGAAAATACCCAGTTCAGGTAAACTGGACACGGGCCGTGTTCACCCAACACGCCCCCGTGTCCAGGCTTCTGTTTCTTTTTTTTAATTTTCTTACCCGCACCTGAACACGGGGCCGTGCCCGGACAACACGGGGCCGTGTCCAGACGCCCAGTAACACAAATTTTTGCTTTTTTACACCCTTTTACACATTCAATCAACCTAAAAACTTATTTTTGGGACACATTGAGGACAATGTGTAATTTAAGTGTGGGGGGGATGCTAAAACCTTGAATCTTGCAAGTCCTAATAACAAGCCTTACACAAAACTCTATTGGAACCGCTAATCACCCCAAATTTTTTTTTTCAAAAATTTTCATTTTTTTACCTGTCTAGGTTTAACTTGGGAATTTCAAGTTCTAAAAAGGTTATATTTTTATAAATTTACAACCGATAGCGTCGTGATAAAAAGAACCAACATAAGAAAATTATGAAATGGCATGATAAGCTTAGTTAAAATTTGATTATATATACTTGATCACATCACTACAACAAAAATGGCTTTTTAGGACCTTTTCTATGGGACGCTTGTAAAAGAGGTCCTAAAAAACCATTTAATAGGACTAATGAACTTTTGGGGTCCTTTTATAATATACTCTACTAAACCGGTGTCCTAAAAAACTATTTAATAGGATGGATGATTTCTTGGGGTCCTATTATCATATAATTTAATAGGACACTTAAAATGTAGATCCTAATAAAGTACTTTATAAGACATTTAATTGTTGGTGTCCCATTATGTGGTACTGTATTAGGACACTTGATCATCTGGGGTCCTATTATAACATAACTTAATAGGACACGTTGAACTTAAGTCATAAATTTTTAGTGTTATAGGACCCTTTCTAGTCGAACTCATATTAGAACTTAACTTAATAAGACACTTGACACTTGGGTCTTATAACTTTAAACTTTATAGGACGCTTAATCATTGTGGTGTTATTATAATACACCGTAATAGGACACTTGATATTTGAGTCATAAAACATTAGTTTTATAGGACGCTTATTCGCTAGTGTTTTATTATAATATAACTTAGAAAGATGCTTGACACTTGGGTCTTTTAAATTTAACCTTTATAGGACGCTTAATCATTATGGTGTTATTATAATACACTGTAATAGGACACCTGATATTTGAGTCATAAAACATCAGTTTTATAGGACGCTTATTCGCTAGAGTTCTATTATAACATAACTTAATAGGACACTTGACACTAGGGTCTTATAACTTTAACCTTTATAGGACGCTTAATCATTATGGTGTTATTATAATACACCGTAATAGGGCACTTGATATATGAACCGTAAAACATAAGTTTTATAGGACGTTTATTCGCTAGAGTTTTACAATAACACTAGGTTATTGACCCGTGAGTGGTGGTGGTGGCCGGTGAGCGGTGGTGGTGAGTAGTGGTGGTGGCCGGTGAGTGGTGGCGGTGAGTGTGGTGGTAGCCGGTGGTGGTGGTGGCCGACGGTGGTGGTGGTGAGTGGTGGTGGTGGTAGTGGTCGGTGGTGGTGGTGGTGAGTGGTGGTGGCCGATGAGTGGGGGTGGTGAGTGGTGGTGGTGGTGGTGAGAGGTGGTGGTGAGTGGTGGTGGTGGCGGCCGGTGAGTGGTGGTGGTGGTGGTGGTGGTGGTGGCCGGTGAGTGGTGGTGGTGGTGAGTGGTGGTGGTGGTGAGTAGTGGTGGTTGCCGGTGGTGGTGGTGAGTGGTGGTGGTCGGTGAGTGGTGGTGGTGAGTGGTGGTGGTGGCCGGTGGTGGTGGCCAACGGTGGTGGTGGTGAGTGGTGGTGGTCGTGGTGGTCGTGGCCGGTGGTGGTGGTGGTGGTGGTGAGTGGTGGTGGCCGGTGAGTGGGGGTGGTGAGTGGTGGTGAGAGGTGGTGGTGGTGGTGGCCAGTGCTGGTGGTGGTGGTGATGGTGAGAGGTGGTGGTGAGTGGTGGTGGTGGCCGGTGAGTGGTGGTGGTGGTGGTGGTGGCCGGTAAATGGTGGTGGTGAGTAGTGGTGGTGGCCGATGGTGGTGGTGAGTGGTGGTGGTGGTGGTGGTGGTGGTGAGTAGTGGTGGTGGCCGGTGTGTGGTGGTGAGTAGTGGTGGTGGTCGGTGGTGGTGGTGGTGAGTAGTGGTGGTGGCCGGTGGTGGTCAGTAGTGGTGGTGGCCGGTGAGTGGTGATGGTGGTGGTCGGTGAGTGGTGGTGGTGCTGAGTTGTGGTGGTGGCCGGTGAGTGGTGGTGGTGGCCGGTGTTGGTGGTGGTGAGTAGTGGTGGCGGTCGGTGGTGGTGGCCGGCGGTGGTGGTGGTGGTGGTGGTGAATGGTGAGTGGTGGCCGATGGTTGTGGTGAGTGGTGGCCGATGGTTGTGGTGAGTGGTGGTGGTCGGTGAGTGGTGGTGGTGGTGGTGAGAGGTGGTGGTGGTGGTGGTGGTGAGAGGTGGTGGTGAGTGGTGGTGGTGGCCGGTGAGTGGTGGTGGTGAGTGGTGGTGGTGGTGAGTAGTGGTGGTGGCCTGTGAATGGTGGTGGTGAGTGGTGGTGAGTAGTGGTGGTGGCCGGTGGTGGTGGTGGTAAGTAGTGGTGGCCGGTGAGTGGTGGTGGTGGTGGCCGGTGAGTGGTGGTGGTGAGTGGTACCAATACCGTACTGAACCGATACCATAACCAAATGATTGTGGGTTCAAATCCTGCAAATGACAGGCATTGTAAGATTTATTAAAACCTCTCACACTTTTTATTATAGTCTTTTGATATTATATTTAAACTAGGTTAGAACCCCGTGTATTACAGGGGTTTAATAAATGTAATTTTATATAGTAAATAAAAAATCAATATATTTTTAAAAACCCCATTTATTACACATGTTGAGTAAATATAATTTTATATATTAAATAATAAAAAAATATAACTTTAAGAACCTCGTGTATTTTACGAGTTGAATAAATGTAATTTTATGTACCAAACAATAAAAAAATTATATTTTAAAAAAAAACCTGTGTATTCACGGGTGGAAGAAATGTAATTTTATATACTAAATAATAAAAAGTTATGTTTAAAAAAATCTCTGTGTTGTACGGGTTGAATAAATCTAATTTTATCTAGCAAATAATAAAAAAATGTTATATCTTTAAAAACCCTGTATATTACACGGGTTTATCTATTGTTAAAAAAATCTTTCTAAATCAAAATGGATTTTTTTATTATTTTTTAAATTAAGTTAATACTATTTTAAAATTTTGGTGTGATTAATAAATTGTTTAATATAATTTTTCATAGTAACATTAACAATAAATAATATGCATGTTTATCTACTGTTAAGTGATACAATGCTTTTTGGTTTAGATAAGACTTTACGATTATCTACTGTCAAATATTATCGTAATAACATTTTATATTAAGAGGTTTTGTTCATAATTCATGCATATGACATATATTTCAATTTTATATTAATTTTAATATAACTGTGGATAAATTAATATGATGTGTATAAAAAAGTATAGAGAATATGTATAAAGATTGAGGTAGAATTGTATTAAAAAATGTAGATAATTTGGGGTATTTATAGGTTAAATTTATAAAATAGGATTTTTTTTTTAAATTGTTACCGTTCAATAGTAACATTTTCAATTAATCAACCTCGATCATGCCAAAGCAGCTCATTACCATGCTGAAGCCGGAACCATAGCGCCCCTCCGTAATTGTCGCGGTGTGGTGTGGTGTGGTGGCGCCATTAGGCGATATCGACGCTGAGGTGGCTTGGGTGGTGCCTCCACACCCTCCGGCCTAAGAGATACGTGTTGACCGGTCTTAAAAATCAGTTTTCTTCTTCGTTTTAAATCATGTGGTATTCCATTGGGGTCTTTTATAGCATGTACATGGATAAAGTTTAATAAAAACTTATGATATAAATTTGAATTAAACGACACACTAACCCTTTAATATTTTCATTGGGTTGCTATATATGTGTTGTAGATGTACGGATTTTAGTTTAAATTGTATGGAAAAGATTGAATTTTCTATTCGAGTTTTAATTAGTTTTGCTTATCTGATGCTTTTTTTATTAAACATATATCTTAGCTTCTTTCTAACAATAATACGTGAGATATAAGATTTAAAACAAAACCATAATGCAAAATATTGTTTAAATTTAATTTTATAATTATCTTTTAATTGATATTAATTATCTATAAAAAAATAGATGGCTTCAATGAATGACATGTGTCCTCTCATTGGTTTCTTTTATTATATAGTATAGATATTTATTAATCTATATATACATTTTTAACTTGAAACTAAAATTAACTAGAAATTTTGATCTCCCTCTCAAAGTTTTGGAGTTTCCCTCCTATACGCAATTTTTTCCTCAATTCAAGTTCCATCAAAACTTTACACCATAGATTTATTATTCTGAGATTCTATAATCCAAACCCTAACCGTGCCCTTCCCAATTTCCATCGAACCCTTCTCAAACCTCAATCTCACCCAACGAGACAAGCCATCACCGTCAGTTCATCACGCCCTATTCTCGTTTCCTGTTCTCTTTGTTCAGAGTTGCTGCAAGCGATTGAGATCTGTTGCGAACCACCAACACATCTTATCACCTCTAATGGCAGCCTTGTTCACCAGCTTATAGAACATATAGGTAGAAATTGGCAAACTTTTTTGATTTGCTTATTGGTGATGTTTTGAGATTGAAATTAGAATTTATTAGAGTTTGTGAGATCTTTTATAATCTTATGTATAGTGATTATGATTGTTTGGTTAGTTGACTATTGGTTGGCTGTGGGTAAATCGAATTGAAAGGGACCCAAATTTGAAAAGAATTTGTAACCTAAAATTCACTTTCGGTGTGCCACTTTCCTTTACTTTTCAATTTTGCTCTTCGATTCCATTCCATTCCCAATTAACACATTCTTGTTGTTAATGAATCCGAAAAACAAAGAGCTAGCGCATTTTAGTCGTTATTCATCTGGGAATGGGTTGGTACAGAATGGGTCAGTGGGTTATTTTACAGAGTGGTTCTATGGAGGTTGTTGTTGATAGTTCTTTGGGTATGGTTGGTGATGATGGATTTTGGGTTCTTGGTAAAAGGAACCGGGCATTTCAGGCTGTTACGGGTCAAAAGCTACCTGGTGGGTCTGATGTGATTTTTGTGGGTCAATAAATTGCTAGTAATAATCAACAGAATACTAGCAGAACTAGTGCTTTTGACAGACTGGTGGGGGTGTAATAGTTCATTGCCTAATCGTGCTACATCTGGACAAAATGGTAGTGGTATTAATCCTATGCTAACTATTGTGACGGGGAATCGTATATTTATCAGAAGCAATTGCTACTACTCCTGGGCCAAATTATTAATCTACACACACGTAATGTTAATTTAAAAAATCCAGCTGAGGTTAGTGACATATAATTATGCACTTTACGCCCTAAGAAATACTAGGTCGTTAATTATGCAAAGGTTTGTTATTTAGTTCGCTATATTGATTAAGTTTGTTTAAGCAATTATATCTTATCCAGTTGCCAAAAAAGAGTAACAGAATGCTTCTCACTTCGCAAGGTCGTGTTTAACTCATGGACTCACAGTAATAACAAACATGTTTGTTATACACATAAACTACACTATCTACATTGTATTATATATCTTGATTCTTAACTTGCAGATCTTATTGATAGAGTTTAAGAACTTTCCTATGTTGTTTGCACAAACCCTTAATGCAATTCAAGAGTTAACTTAAGCAAGTAAGTATTTGGTTAACTTGTATTTCTTTGACATTGTTATCGTACATTAGTTCTTTATATTTAATCACCGATGGTTTGTATACTCACTTGATATGAAATCTGTTACTTGCATCGGTCTATATATATGACAATATCACGGGATACCTATGAACATACTGTTGTGCTTAGTGTAGAGATAGAAGATTAAGATGCATTTGAGAGATATTTCTTTCAGCTGAAGAAATACTTTACAGACCATATGGTTTATTTTCTACAATTCAAGATTGTATTGGTGCATCCAACGCATGGCTCTATCCATTCATCTCGGTATGCATTTGTTAAACTTGTGATACAAATAATTTTAATATCATGGAACTTAATGCTTATACATGGATGGTTTATTTGTAGGTAGTCCATGAGGATTGAAGACGCATGATGACTCAAGATTTTATGCTTTTTATTTCTTTAATTGCTTTTAATTTCTTTGTTAAATGTTAAGAATTTATGTTAGATAATGTTATAACTTATTTATGGTTAGTGTTTTTGTTATGAACATGCTTTATAACTTTATAACTTTATGTTAGATAAAGTTTTGTTTCTTTCATTAGTTGATGTTATACAATAACTATTAGGATGTTATATGTTGATGGTCTGTTTATAAAATTTGTTGTATAATCTTATTTGGGATATTAGAACCATTTTCTTGATATTAAAGTAGCTATAACGTTACATCATAAGGGTCCTGTAAATTAATTTTTAACGACGCTTGTACGTGTATCAAAAGATTATAAGTGTCCTAATATGTTTTTTAGGACGCTATTTAAGTTGTCTACAGACATATTATGCGACCATAAAATTGGTTTTATAATCTTATTTGGTATATTAGGACCCTTTTCTTGGTACTAAATTATCTATAATGTTACATCATAAGGGTCCTATCAATTAATTTCTAAGGACGCTTGTAAGTGTATCAAAAGATTAAAAGTATGTAAGCACATGTTAGAACATCGTAAAAGTGTCCTAATATGTTTTTATTAGGACACTATTTTGGTTGTTCAAAGACATATTACGCGACCATAAAATTGGTTTCATAATCTTATTTGAGATGTTAGGACGCTTTTTTAATTCCGGGACTTATTACGACTCCTTTACATGAAACGCTTTTACTGTTGGTCCTATTAAATGAAAGGTCCTATAAAATAGCATTTTAGGACGCTTTTGCGTGTACTAAAAACCCAGTTTTCTTGTAGTGCATAAAAACCCATTCCCACAAAAGTGAGTTTTGAGCCTTTATTGTGCATACAAATATTTATCTTTAAACTAAATGCTCATTTTTCGTTTCTTGTGTGAATAGCCGCTTGGTTCTTACAACTCTAGAACTTGCCACGACGATACATTCCCGGTCCTTACCAACTTAAACCCGAGTAAGTAAATGATGGAGGCATTAGGACTAACCCTTTTTATTTCTACACCATTATTTTTCTTTTTTTTACCACCTACCCAAAATCCCCCTAGTTAGCCCCTTTGAGCCTAAACCTTTTCATTTCATAACCCAAACCAAACACCCTTTCACCCACCAAAACCCTTTTTTATTTTTAACCTTTTATTTTTAACCTTTTATTTTAGTAACAAGCTCGGTTTTCGTATGACTTTTCAAAAAAAAAATATATATATATATATATATATGTTGATGATGATGAAGCAAAAGAGAAATAAACAAACAAGTTTATCAAAAATAACTTTGTTTAAATAAAAACTTCATCAAAATAAAAATTGCAAAAATTAAAAGTCTTACGAAAACCAACGCTTGTTACGCTTTTCGCCCTTTCACTAACCAATAACCCAACCACCTACCTTTAACCCAAGCCTAACCCTTCACCCCAAAAGTCCTCTTGATATTTACAAAGGTATATAGTTAAAAAGGAGGAGGATTGATTGCTTGGCAAGCCTATGGTAGGAGTAAGTTCCATGCCGCTCTCGAGTGATTCACTAAAATACATCTTCGGCCGAGTGTTGAGTGATTCCCCGTGAGGTATGTGAACTTGTATATAAATAGAATTTTAAAGAGGCATGTTATGCTCAGTAATTTATCTTATGAAAAGTTTTAAATAAATCATGACGAATAGGATTGTAAATAAATAAAAATAAAATTTAATAAAGAATCTTGGAAATCCCGACACTCTATGACAAGCCCAAAAAACCTTCTCTTCTACCCATTCCATTTGGGAGTGTAAAGCCACATTATAAAGAGTTTTGCTTGAGGACAAGCAAAGATTCAAGTGTGGGGGTATTTGATGTGTACAAAATGCAACATATAAATTACATCAATTGTGGCATAAAACTAACCCTTTTTAGTACTAATGTTGGAAAAAGTGTGCTTTTGTCTTCCTTTTGTATTTTCAGGATTAAATGAGCTCAAATTAACAAAAGAAGCAAAAAGACAGCTAAATCTATCATAAATACAAGAAAAGGAACAAAAGAGACATGCCCGACCCCATGACAGCATCTTCCCGAGCAAAACAAGAAACAGAAGGCTGAACACGCCCCGTGCTCAGTGAACACGTGGGCGTGCCCAAGTCCCAGCAGAAAAGACAAAGTTGTAGAAGCTTCTATTGCCCACCACGGGGCCGTGCTCAGCGGACACGGGGCCGTGGTCAACTATAAGATTCGCAGAATCCTGGCAAATCTTGATAGTACAGATATGCTTCTACACACGGGGGCGTGGTCAACTAATGCAGACAAAGTGCAATTAATGAAGACAGAGAAGAGGATGGACACGAGGCCGTGCCCACTGGACACGGGGCCGTGCCCGAGCTTCTATTTAGCCTATAAATAGGAGTGCTTGGCTCAAGCTTAAACCATCCCTTGGCACACCACCTCTCTTACACTTCACCCACCACCACCATCATCCACCACCATCATCCATTGTCCATCATAGAGTGTGTGAGTCGTCTCGGGATCCAAGATTGATCGTAAGAGTTCTTGACAATCAAGGCCATGTTTGCCTAAGTCTCTTACATCACTTGGTGAAGACAAAGTGTCTAGTGTAATACTTTTTATTTTTAATCTTTTCGCACTTTTTACTTGGTTTTATATTAATGACTTTAATAACTAGTTTCTTATGTTGAAGGTGATTTTTCCTTATTGTTTGTCCGTGGTGTCTTGGCATTATTTTACTGTCTATATACAATAAAAGATTCTCACCATTCATATCTCCACGGTCTATATGGAGGTATGTTGGCTACCTGGTCGGGGGTTAAGGGAACGGTTTGGTAAGAGTCTTGCCTTGTTCAGTGTATAGATCATGCAAGGACCTGGGTCAAATTTAGTAGGACCTCCTTCAATACTTAACGGTATTGTATGGCGGGTCCAAACTCTTTGACCCCCTCATATGTAAGCTACTATTAATACTTTAACCCGGCTACTTAGGACTGTATCCCTGCTGACTCAAACTACTTAGCCGAGGGTAACGTCACCTTCAAAAGAGGGGCCTACCATAATATGCATTAATAACTTAATTAATTATCTTTCAATAATCCGACCCTTTAGGATTGTATCCTTGCTGACTCAAACTACTGGGTTGAGGGTAACGTCACCTTCAAAAGAGGGGCCTACTACAATAACTAAGATAATCTCTTAAAAAAATGCAAAAGTGCGGAAATAATCAAAGGTTACACTAAACACGAGTCGGAGCCAAGTGATTCATCTTGTCTATATGTTTTTCATTTTATTTTATTTTCAGCATTTTAGTTAGTTTTATTTTTCTTAGTTTAAAACCTTTTCCTAAATTTTTGATTTGATTAGACGTTGAGGATAAACCGGTACTAAAAGCTCTTGTGTCCTTGGACGACCTCGGTATCTTACCAACACTATACTACGCTCACGATGGGTGCACTTGCTCATATGTGTGTTTGGTGTTAGTAAATATCGTGTTTTATAAATTTAAAACTTGACAAACGTGTAAAAAGGACTTAAAATATACTTAAATCTATATACCACCTCACACGCATCACTATTTCTAAGCTATGTAAAGGATATTTAGGGTATGTTTAACTTATGATCATGTTCCGGATTGTCCGTTACAGTACGAATCGGCATACTTTCGCAGTTTGTCGAAATTAGTCCCTGTAAGCGAATAAACTTGATTTTGCCATATCATAGCCATCAAAACTTATTTCTAAGTTATGTAAAGGTTATTTAAGGTATGTTAAGAATATATTGATGTTCCAGAGTGTTTGTCGCATTAAACTGATTACGTTTACGCACCAGTTTGCGTATAACTCTCTAGAAAGCGATATAGAGTTTGGAATTGAACAAAATCAAAACGTGCAAAATGTCAAACATAAATAAACAAATATTGGGATCAAATAAAATTGTTTTATTGATAACTGAACTGATTAAGGTTTATACAATGATTAAAAGCACAGATGTCACAGTTTGAGTCAGCAGTGATACAATCCCAAGTAGCCAGGTTAATGTATTAATAGTAGTTTACGTATGAGGGGATCAAGCCATTCGCACCCCCGCCATCCAATACTAGTGGGTATTGAAGGAGGTCCTAGTAAGCTTGACCCAGGTCCTTGCAGGATCTATACACTGAACAAGGCAAGATCCTTACCAAACCAATCCCTTAACCCCCGACCAGGTAGCCAACATATCTCTATATAGACCGTAGAGATATGAATGGTGTAAATATTTTATTTTATATAGACAGTAAAATAATACCAAGACACCACAGAAAAAAGATAAGGAAGTTTCACCTTCAACATAAGAAACTAGTTATTAAAGTCATTAATACAAAACCAAATAAAAAGTGCGAAAAGATTAAAAATCAAAAGTATTACACTAAATGCTTGTCTTCACCAAGTGATGTAAGAGACTTAGGAAAACATGATATTTGATTGTCAAGAACTCTTACTATCAATCTTGGATCCCGAGACTACTACACACACTCTAGGTGGATGATGAATGATGGTGGTGGATGTGGGTGTTGTGATAGTGGTGGAGTATGGGTGAAGTGGGAGAGAGGTGGTTTGCCAAGGGATGCCTTTGAAGTGAGCCAAGCACCCCTATTTATAGCCTGCACAGAAGCCCGGACACGGCCTCGTGTCCATTGGGCACGGCCCCGTGTCCATCCCCTTTCTTTTTCTTCATTAATTGCAATTGTCTTTATTAGGCTCCACACGCCCCCGTGTTCACTGGGCACGGCCCTGTGTGCATAAGTGAATCTGTACTATCAAGATTTGCAAGATTTTGCGAATCTTAGCGTTGACCACGACCCGTGTTGAGCTGGGCACGCCCCCATGCTGGGAATAGAAGCTTCTATGACTTTGTCTTTTCTGCAGACCTCTGGCCACGCCCCCGTGTCCACTGGGCTCGCGGTCGTGGTCAGCCTTCTGTTTCTTTGTTTTTGATTGGGAAGATGTCGTCGAGGGGTCGGGCATGCCACGTTTATTCCTTTTCTTTGTATTTATGTTAGATTTTGCCGCATATTTGTTCCTTTTGTTCAATTAAACTCATTTGGTCCTGAAAATACAAAAGGATGACAAAAGCACACTTTTTCCAACATTAGTACTAAAAAGGGTTAGTTTTATGCCTCAGTTGATGTAATTTATATGTTTCATTTTAACCACATCAGTGTTATAGTAGAACAAAACAATCACAGGCGTCCAACATTGAAGGCCCAAGAACAATGGAGAGATGACGCTGCTAGACATAGCGCATTTGCGCATTCAGGATAAAGCAGGTGCAACCCTTTCCGACACAATTCTTACGTACTATCGCAAGACTTTCTAATACCATTTACTATTGTAAAGTCTCAAATGTCAGTAACGTTACGTAGTCATTCAATGACTTCTAGAAAAAAAAAAGAAAAAAAAAAGAGCCACGTGAGCGTCATGGATTTTTGTTAATCCATGGGGATGAATTGGTTAACAATATTGTCTATTTTAAAGATCAAATTCCAAAACTGTTCCACCCCTTTACTTCAAGAATAAAAGATGTCAAGTCAGGTGTTCATTATGAGTTTCTGGCAGCATCTTGGGTTTAGGGATGCATCAAATCCAGTTTAGTTTTATTTAAGAACAACTAGTAGAGGAGTTGAAGGTTAATAAAAAATGGTAGTATATTTTATATGGGGATTTACCGAGAGACTATAACCGCCAACTTCAGAGCACACATTTTTGAAGGAGTTGGATTTACACCCCAAGATCATTGGATGGAGATGCCTTATGCGGAACTCCTGCTTGCTAATAGCTTTGGCGTGATTGTCCACATGTTAAGCTTGAGAGGCAGTCAAAATTTCTTCCCCTTAATGATACATCTTGACTGAGCACGTCTCCTTCGTTAAATGGTATCCCTAGTATATGTTGACAATAATTAATTCACTCATGTCAACCTAGAAGGAGAATATCGAATGACTTTATCAAACTATCTTTGGGATCAACACTGAATCGACGAAGCAGCACTATGGTATCATAACTACGAGCATCGCATACAGTGGTGTAGGGCGTTAATGAATACAAGCCCAGACGGCACTATGTATTATCTAGGTTAATTTGTAATTTTAAATGTATGTTGAATGTATAACGATACAATATGACACGTAATGATACAATACGACACATAAACATACAATACCATCCCAAACGACACCGATACGATACGTAATTACAAAATACGTCACATACGACACGTAATGTTAAAAATAACACACAATATGACACGTATAGCAAAAACCTATTCAAAAACATTGTTTTTACCTCTATACGACTTATATAAAGCTAAAATAGTCGTATAAAGGTTTTATACAACTCGTATATAACTATACAAGTCATATAGAGGCATCGTATGGGTTTAGGCTGATGCATACACCTAATACGAACCTTCCACCTTATACCTATAGATCTATATGAATCGTATAGAGGTTCGTATAATGCTGATACACATCAGCCTTATCCCCATATGACTCAAAAAAACACACACATATGGTGCGATTACCCCTTGAATCAAAAGTCTCGTTTGGAGATTTTTGTCCCGCAACAGTTGACGAAAGGCATACCTCGTGTTGTTGAGCAGGGTGAGCATATCGATGAGAATGACACCCCGGGCGATCCTCCACTCGATGTTCAGCTCCCCCCACCGCCGGCGGTGGCACAGGGGTGCCTCAGTACCCCCAACACGTTTATGCCAATTAGCCTCCGGCTATCACCGCGTCGCTTGACGGGTGGTCCGTAGGACAACCCTTAAGTACCTTAAAAAGATTAAAATCCCATGCTTTACACGTTTAATTGTTTGAACTTGGTAAATACTAGTTGTTTGGACGTGCAGGTGTAAATAGAGCTTAAAAGGGAAGGAATTTGGAGCATCAATAAAAAATAAAATATTGGAATTGAAGAACTAAGAATATCTCATGATATAGGATGAAATTACGAGAACGTGGGCGAAAACGGCGAAGAAAACGGAGTTGAAACGAGAAAGTTATGAAGAAAACAAGAAAACGAAATCTGGTGCCGCCGTAACCTACGGCGCCCTCACTGTGTTTTCTGGTCCACCGTAGCTCAGTTCTGGCCCACCGTAAGAGTTTTATTGACCGTAACCTACGGCTTGCGTAAAAGTTGTAACTGCCCCATTTATTGGCATTTTATGATGTCTTTAGAGTACCAATGATTCCCATTCGATTACATACACTTTAGAGACGAATTTTGGGTGTTCTTGAGGGCTAGAAACAATTTCTAAACATCTTGTTAGTGTTTTTAATCCATATGAACATTGAACTAATTGTGAAGATGGTTGTTCTAGCCATGAATGGCTAAACTCTTTATGGTCATCTTTAGTTGAAGGTTTGTAGAGACAATTGTGCTTGATTTCATATTTCTAGAATGGTAAAGTGAATTTATGTTTTATTTATCATGGTGTGTTCTTATTTGCTTGTAAATTGTTGATGCTTATGATTATTCTATTTTGAAACCATACGTTCTTGGTGCCGTTGGCAATCGAGATATCATGGGTAGAACTAGGATCGGGTAAGGGTCAATTGGTCATCGGGTAACAACCTCACGTTCTAGGAATCTGAGTACATAGTTCCCTTTTATCACAACAAGTAATTGCACATTAACTATGTCTATGTAGTTCTTTCCAGTGAATGATAGCACAAATGTTGAAGCAAACCGGAAACTAAAGATGGTCACTCGTCTCTAATTTGTTTACAACCAAAACACTTCCATTTTGCAATTAGAATAGTAGTCTTAGTTTTAAAAATCAACCAATCAAACCCACTCTTGAATATACTTTATTTGCAATTAGTTTAATTTTAGTTAAGTTAGATACACTTTCAAATAACACATATTCCACAAACTCCCTGTGTTCGATACCCACTTACCACAATCTATTTAGAAGTAATTGGATTAAATTTGGTTCGATACCCACATATTCCACAAATTTTAACGTGATGTCGCGGTCACAATCAAATTTAATCCAATTACTACTAAGTAGATAGCGGTAAGTGGGTATCGAACACAGGGATTTTGTGGAATGTATGTTATCTAAGTGTATATCTAACTTGACTAAATTAATCTAATTTACAATTAAAGTAAAATTCAAGAGTTGGTTTGATTGAATTGGTTTTTAAGACTAAGGTTACTAATTAATTTGCGAAATGAGAATTGAGTTTGTAAACAATTTAGAGACAAATGACCATCCTAGATTTCCGGTTCCAATTGACATTCATGTTATCATTCCACTAGAAAGAACTACATAGACATAGTTCATGTGTGACTACTTGCAGTGATGAAAGGGAACTAAGTACTCAGATTCCTAGAACGTGAGGTTGTTACCCGATGATCAATCAACCCTTACCCAAGCCTAACTATACCCATGATATCTCGATTGCCAACGGCACCAAGAACGTATGGTTTCTAATTAGTTCAATGTAAGAATTAACAATCTACTAACAAACAATCACACACCATAACAAACAAACCATAAAGATAAAGATTGTTATTCTAGAAATTAGGAAATCAAACATGAAATGTCTCAAGCAAACCTTCAATCCAGGATGATCATAAAGTGTTTAGCCACTCATGGCTTGAACAAACATCATAAACCAAGTTTTAATCTTCAAACAAGTTAAGAACATGAAAAACAATGATAGAGATAGTCTTCAAGCTCCAAAATGCACCCAAAAATTGTCTCTAAGTGTTGTGTAACCGAATGGGAATCATTGGTACTCAAAAGACATCATAAAATACCAATAAATGGGGCAGTTACAACTTTTACGCAAGCCATAGGTTACGGTCAATAAAACTCTTACGGTGGGCCAGAACTGAGCTACGGTGGACCAGAAAACACAGTGAGGGCCGTAACCTACGGCCAGGAGCCGTAGGTTACGGCGGCACCAGATTTCGTTTTCTTGTTTTCTTCATAACTTTCTCGTTTCAACTCCGTTTTCTTCGCCGTTTTCGCCCACGTTCTCGTAATTTCATCCTCTATCATGTGATATTCTTAGTTCTTCAATTCCAATATTTTATTTTTTATTGATGCTCCAAATTCCTTCCCTTTTAAGCTCCATTTACACCTGCACGTCCAAACAACTAGTAGTTACCAAGTTCAAACAATTAAACGTGTAAAGCATGGGATTTTAATCTTTTTAAGGTACTTAAGGGTTGTCCTATAGACCACCCGTCATCGCTACATGGGATGGAGTAACAGTTACAACGCCAAAAAGACCACAGCCAAAGCCGTTCTAAGGACCTTTTGATGCGGGTTATTCAGGTGGATATTCTGAGGGCATATGACCCTGGTCTCTAGCCCCTACCGATACCACCCCACCGATTTTATCTGGATAACCAGGTTCCGTTGGCGGAGGTTAGGATCTGATGGTGTTAGGCACATGTCAGGATCCGAAGGGGTCGGGCACATGTTTAGGATAGTTTTTTGTCATTTTTTTGTACTTTCTCATGTTGATGTATTTTAATTCTATTATGTATGGTTTAGGATAGTTTTTTTTTCACTTTTTATATTTTCTTATTTTGATGTATTTTGATTTTTGTAATGTATGTACAGACTTATTATCTAGTTAAATTTGTAGTTTTAGTTTGTTTTTATCTGTGGTTTTTACTTACAATGTTTTGAATGGTTGACTGGTTATGTATATTGTACAATATCATGCGACATAATATGAAACAATACGTATAAAATGTGTAAAACTAATATTGAAAAAAATATACGATACGGTACGTAACAATAAGACATAATATGATACGATGTGATGTGATACAATAAAATTCAACACATATAAGTCTCATATTGCCCATGGTTTAATAGCCTAGTGGCATTTTGAGGGTGGGATAAAGCTTTGGGACCAAAAGGTTCTGAGTTCGATTCCCACAAAAAGGGTTTTTCCAATATTTATTAGGTTCCACCTGAATTGGTGTATAGGCATTAAGCCTAGTGGAAATGGATACGATTGGGTGGTTCCGCTGGTGGCACGATGATACTCCAGTGGCCTGTCAGTGATCCAAATTTGCCGATAAAAATATATATATAAATCTCATATTTAAAAAAATAATTAAACACTAACATTTGCCAAGTTTTGAGCAAAAAACTCACCTGGATCGTATACAACTCGTATAGATCTATGTGAGTCATGACTAACAACCAAAACTAAAATTGATACTATTAGTCTACTTGTTTAAGGTATAACTCTATACGACTCGTATAAGTCTATACGAATCGTATAGAAAGTGGTTGAGTGCCCAAATAAAAACTTAGATGTACAAATAGATTGAGCCATATATTATGAGGCTACTGATGTGTGTAAAATGCAACATATAAATTACATCAATTGAGGCATAAAACTAACCCTTTTTAGTACTAATGTTGGAAAAAGTGTGCTTTTGTCTTCCTTTTGTATTTTCAGGACTAAATGAGCGTAAATGAACAAAAGGAACAAATATGCAGCAAAATCTAACATAAATACAAGAAAAGGAACAAACGTGGCGTGCCCGACCCCTCGATAGCATCTTCCCAAGCAAAAACAAAGAAACAGAAGGCTGACCACGGCTCCGTGCCCGGCAGACATGGGGGCGTGGCCAGTTATCTACAGAAAGGACAAAGCTATAGAAGCTTCTATTCCCAACACGGGGGCGTGCCCAGCTCAACACGGGCCATGGTCAACGCTAAGATTCGTGGAATCCAAGCAAATCTTGATAGTACAGATACGCTTCTGCACACGGGGCCGTGCCACCAGTGGACAAGGGGGCGTGTGGAGCTAATGCAGACAAATTGCAATTAATGAAGAAAAAGAATAAGGATGGACAAGGGGCCATGTCCGGGCTTCTGTGCAGCCTATAAATAGAGGTGCTTGGTTCACTTCAAAGGCATCCCTTGGCAAACCACCTCTCTCCCACTTCACCCACACTCCACCACCACTACAACCCACATCCACCACCATCATCCATCATCCATCTTAGAGTGTGTGTAGTAGTCTCGGGATCCAAGATTGATAGTAAGAGTTCTTGACAATCAAAGGCCATGTTTTCCTAAGTCTCTTACATCACTTGGTGAAGACAAGCATTTAGTGTAATACTTTTGATTTTTAATCTTTTCGCACTTTTTATTTGGTTTTGTATTAATGACTTTAATAACTAGTTTCTTATGTTGAAGGTGAAACTTCCTTATCATTTGTCCATGGTGTCTTGACATTATTTTACTGTCTATATAAAATAAAAGATTTACACCATTCATATCTCTACAGTCTATATATATGTTGGCTACCTGGTCGGGGGTTAAGGGAATGGTTTGGTAAGGTTCTTGCCTTGTTCAGTGTATAGATCCTGCAAGGACCTGGGTTAAGCTTACTAGGACCTCCTTCAATACCCACTGGTATTGGATGGCAAGGGTGCGAATGGCTTGATCCCCTCATATGTAAAATACTATTAATACATTAACCCGGCTACTTGGGATTATATCCATGCTGATTCAAACCACTTAGCCGAGGGTAACGTCACCTTCAAAAGAGGGGCCTACCACATTACGCATTAATAACTTAATTAATTATCTTTCAATATTCCGACCCTTTAGGATTGTATCCTTCCTAACTCAAACTACTGGGTTGAGGGTAACGTCACCTTCAAAAGAGGGGCCTACTACTATAACTAAGATAATCTCTTAAAAAGTGCAAAAGTGCGGAAATCATCAAAGGTTACAGTAAAGGCGAGTCGGATCCAAGTTATTCATCTTGTCTATCTGTTTTTATCGTATTTTTATTTTCAGCATTTTTTGTTTTTAATTTTCATGTTTAAAACCTTTTATAAACTTTTGATTTGATTAGACGTTGAGGATAAACCGGTATTAAAAGCTCTTGTGTCCTTGGACGACCTCGGTATCTTACCAACGCTATACTACTCTCACGATGGGTGCACTTGCCCATATGTGTGTTTAGTGTTAGTAGAATATCGTGTTTTATAAATTTAAAACTTGACTAAAGTGTTAAACATGGCTAAAAATATAACTAAAAATATATAACGCACGCAGCACTACTCAGTGTGGAGGAGGCAAGTCCTTTGGAGGATGCCCCTCCAAGGATGGACCGGGAAAAATGGTGGATGGAGCTATATAATATATATATATATATAGAGAGAGAGAAACAGGATCAGGAGAAAACGCTCAAAAGTGTGAGAACGGTGAGAACGCACCTGGCCCAACACGTGTCACGCAGCATAGAGAAGGGCGGAGGGGCTTTTTTGTCCTTTTATATTCTTTTTTTAAATGCGCGTCACATCACCTTTCCATTTTTTGGCGTTTAACAAATACGCGACGTTTTTTTTTTTTTTTTTTTTTTAGATCATGATCATAGAAAATATTTTGGCGTTTTAACTAAGTTTGGTTTTGATTGTTGTGCCAAGTCGGATGCAGGCCTATAATGTAAAAACATTAGTACTTTTCTTGATGTTTATTTTTTTCTATCAAGTGTTGTGCCATGTAGGATGCAGGCCTATAATGTGACAGGCAATTATGGCGTTTTGAAAAGATAAACAAATTCAATTTTCCAAGTAGTCGCTTTTAATATAATAAATGTTTGGCAATAATGTTACCTGTTAGGATCGGAGGCTCACATGATTGTGTTTGTTTGTATGTTTTGAACAATTTGTGAATATGAAAACATGTAAAGTGCAGCGGAAATGAAAACAAACTTTGTAAACACAATCAAATGAGAAAATAGTTAGATAAACAATTGCTTCTCATAGAGTCAAAGGATTTACAAATCAAAGCAAAAGATTACAGATATGCTTACAAACTAAACTCCCCCTCAGCCTGATGCCCCAAGGTTGGTTGCACACAAGATGAAAGGATTAGACATGAGGAGAAGAACCTGCTCAATCAAAATCAAATGTAACAGTACAGGGTACTGTTACATTTATAGGCAAACCAAACCACTGAGGTATCTCAGCTGACGTCACCATGAAAGCGACGTATAACAGTCTAACAACATGTATCTACTGTCCTTACACAAACACTGCTAACCTAACCACTGACTATACATAAAACAAATATTTCACCAAACAGTTTCTCTCCCTTTATGTCAGTGCTTTACTCAAGGTTGATCAGTCCTTGACTGGGCAGTGCTTTATCATCAGTAGATAGGACCAGCAGTGTTGGATACTTCAGGGTTTTAATCAGCAGTTGAAAGGGCAGCAGCAGTTGTATATGGACAGTGGATAGAGACCATCAGTTGTTATAAATCACTTTCAAGGGGAGAGCAAAGTGTAAACTGCTGCTTATTGTGAATCCTCTGTTGTGACCTGGTTTTGGCTTTACATTATCTGTTCCTCTGGTAGGGTTCAATCCCAACAATCTCCCCCTGGAACAGATAATGCCAAAACCCTTCATTATTCAGGACCTTTATTACTCATCAAGAGTGCCTTAGCTTGTTCTTTGAATTCAGCTTCAAATTCCTTTGCACTCTGGTCATCCTCATCCCTATACAGTGAAAGTTCAAGGAGATCCTGCAAATCTTCAACACTAAGGCCTAGTGCTTCTTTCCTTGATATGTACTTCACTTCGCCATTGGCTCTGACCAGGGTCAATACGTGAGTCTTTTGATCAGACATCCACTTTAGTATTTTTAAGCCAAGTGGGTTTCTTGGGAGAGACTTATTTGCTGATGAGTTGAGGGATGATGGCCTTGAAAACACCTGCAGACTTTCAGACATTCTTTTGAAAGCTTCTTCAATGACTTTGTCTGCTGCAGCTATATCTTCTGCAGTTTCTTGTTCAATAAGTTCTTGTCTTTCAACTTCTGTCTTGTCTTTTGCAGCGTTTGGAGACGCAGGTTTGTTTAATACCTTCTTAAAAAGGTTTTGAAGCTTTGATGAGCTGTCTTCATTCAGACCCATTTTTAAGATGGCGCCCTTGAGATACTCTGCTTCTTTTTCTATTACCTCTTCTTCAGTCAGCTGTTTGCCTTCAACTTGGTTTGACACAAGAGTAGAACTGTCTGCTGATTTTAACATTGTCATGAGGTTTTCAATTTTCTGTTCAAGCTTCATCATATGTTCTCGCTTCTTTGAGGTGCTTGAAACAGTTATCTTTCTTTTCTTTAGCCTTTCATAGGCTTCATCGGTCTGCTGTTTTGACCATTTTGATATGGCTTCAGCAGTATCCATTTTCGCATCCACCAGCTCCTTTTTCTTTCTTTTATATTCAGCAGTTAAGTCAGCAATGAGCTTTTTGTATTTTCTCCAGTTTGGAGCATTCTTCTTCTTTGTAGGATCATTCTTGATTTTCTCAATCCTTTCTGCTTCATGCTTTAGAGCGACTATTGGCCATTCTTCGAACTGTTGTTCTTCAGCAGGATAGAATTTCTCTTTCATGATGTAGGCTAGATATTGTTTTCTTAACTTTTTCTTTTGTTCAGCCTTTTCTCTGTTTAGGTCTTGTGCAAATTCTTCTATCTGCTTTACTTTTGTGAAGTAAAACTCCAGTCTTTTAGCAATGCCATCTTCGCTTAATCGGTCACGTTCACTTTCAAATTTAGCTCTTAGTTTAGCTTGCCTTGCCTTGATTTTGAGGTAGTCATCCATATCATCTGGTGGCATGTAGCCTATGAGTGAGGAGAATCTTCTTTTTGAAGGATCTTCTTCTGTATAGAATTGCCTCATCTCATTTTTGATAGCTTCAAGCTCCAGTGGATGTTGTGTAGCATTAGGATCATGTATACCCTCATCGGCAGGGATTGGCTTTCTTTTTCTGTTAAAGAGCTTTGGTTGTGATGTAGAAAAGGTGAGAGCAGTGGTGGATGACTGACTAACAGCTGTTGAAACAACTGGTGTCTCAACATCTGTTGTCATTACAACTGCTGATATGTCAGCAGTTGTCTTCTGCTTTTGAGCAGGGGATGGAAGTAGTGAGGTAATTTTTGATGGTGGTGATGGTGGTGGTGAATCATCATCTGATATGAGATTCCTTCTCCTTTTTAATGAAGAAGGGGCAGATGATGTTTTGGGAGAATCAGTGGTTTGAGATTGGACAGCAGTGGTTTGTGACAGTGATTGACTGACAGTGGTTGAAACAACTGGTGTTTCAATCACTGTTGTCATTACAGCAGATGTTGTAACATCTGCTGTCTTCTGCTTTATGGCAGGAGGCAGTGATGATGGTGTGATTGTAGATGATGGTGGTAGAGCAGTAGTTGTGGTGGTGTGTGGTAGAGTGGTGTGTGTTGAAAGTGTGTGTGTTGATGACATGGCAGCTGTTTGGCTACTGACAGCAGTTTTTGAAACTACTGGTGTATCAGCTGTTTGACTAACAGGTTTTGAGACCTGCTTTTCTTTTTCTTTTTCTTTTTCTTTTTCCGGCTCAATGTAAAGGCCATGCTCTATTCCCTTCTTATTCATTTTTCTCAACAGCTTGATATTCTCCCCCTTTTTGGCATTATCTGAAGGGGGTTATCAAGGAATGATATGGAAGAAGGAGCTTTGCCAGAGACACTTTGAATGCTTGCCTTTATAGCCTTGATATCTGCTTGCGTGTCTTTAAACCTTGATTCAACCATGTTGGTCAGCATTTGCACATGAATAGCATGCTTTTGATCAGCCATCTGTTGCTGTTTTTCAAGCATGGGTTTAAAAATATTCCAAAGCTCATTTTCAGCAAATGCATGTTGTGCAGGTGCTTGAGCAGGAACAGTAGTGGCTTGTGCTTTCTGAGCTTTTAAAATCTCTTGCACCATCTCCTTTATTTCAGAAACTGATTCTTCTAGTTTTTCAACTCTGCCCGTCAATTCCTGACATTTTGAATCATCACCTACTTTAGTAGGATCATCTGAATCCCCACCAGCAGTGGTTATATCAATGTGTGTCTTAGGGACAGAGTCCCAAAAATCACCCATTGATGCCCCTTGTTCTTGGTACTGGGGACTTCTTTCTTCAGCACTCGATAAACCTTTGATGGTACCAGTGGTTAGATCCAACTCACTGGTGGTTATCGAAGTTGCCATGGAAGAAATTGCCTTCAAGAGAGTCTTACTTATGAAACAACTGTCCAACTGAGGATCTGTTGATCCACCAGTTGTAGTTGCTGCTCCACTTGAACTACCACCGAGAGTTACTTGTAACTCAGGGGGTGTAACCTCCTCAATTGTTGCTGGGATAGCAGGAGTAGTAGCATCAGACCCAGTCACCTGTGGGGGTATACTCTCAGTGACAGGTGATAGAGAGGAACTGGTTTGTGTCTGAACTATAGCAGCTGCATGCAACAAAGGTAGCATGGATTGTGGCATTATTATTGGTGAAGGGATGGGAGTTGAAAGAGACATGTCCTTGGGATCAGGACTGAGGAAGATGGATCCGAGTGGATTCAGAGCTTCATATTGTGGTGTCCCTGTGCTTACAACCTGATCCTTTTGTGAGGATGCAGGAGGAGTTTTAGGCATGGGTTGAGATCTTTCTTCCAACTGCTGTGAGGAAGTAGCAGCAGTGGTTTGTGGGGACTTTTGTGTTGTCACAGGCAGTTGCTCTGGGATCTCATCTTCCAGAGTTGCCTTTGTTTTGGGTTTGGTGGGTTTTCTGGAAGTTTTTCTTTTGGTCTTTTTGGTTATGTCAGGTGTGGGTTTCAAAGCAGTGGTTGTGCTGCTTTGATCACCTGGAGCAGTGGGTTCAGCAGAAGTTGCCTGAGGATCAGTGGCAGTTTCTAAAGTTTGCTCAGGCACCTTTGCTTTTAATTTTATTGGTGCCATCATTCTTGAAAATGTTTCAATTGTTAGACTTTTTATTTGAAAATGGACACCTTGTTTGGGCAAATTTTCATCCTCTTTTTCAAATTTTTGTTTAAAATAATAGCTTAGAAATCTTGGAAAAAGAAGAAATGATTTGCTTTCAACATTCTTTACCATGTCATTGAAGATCTCCTGGGAACAGTTGTAATCTTTATTGTTTAAAATAGCATAGCCCAGGCATTGAATCTTCAATGGTATTTCGTTAAAGGATGTTGTTTTATTTGAAACACACATCAAGAGTGTGTGAAATAAAAATTTGGGTGCAGATGGAAAATAACCTTTTTGTAAGGTATCTACCTTTGATTGTTCTGCATATCCCCTATTCATGAAATCAGTTTTCATCACGGCTTTATCAAAAGATATTTTACCGTCTTGGTCATTCAGTTTGAAAACTTCTGATATTGATTGCGGTGTGAGTTTGATCACCTTACCCTGTATCGACGAGTTAATGGCTATGACTTTGTTGTCTTGTTTTTAAAGAGTCGCCTTTTTCCAAAACTCGTTCTGGGTTTGTAGATAAATGGGAGCATCTGCCGTTAACAAAGTTTTGTACTTTGATGCAGATAATGTATCAATGATGGTGTCAAAGGTGTGATTATCAGTAGGTTTTGTGAGTAAACCCAGATAATTATGAGGAGATTTGTATGGTAGCTCGTTGGATTCTTCGGTCGTTTGAGCGACCTCTTTTGAAGGTGGTGGTGATTTAGGTTTTGATTTTGATTTTGACTTTGATTTTGTCATTTTTTGCAGAGAAGAACGAAGAAAGTTTTTTTAAGATTTTGAGAAGAAGGGTTGGAAACTGCTTTGAGAAGAGAATTTTGGAATTCAATTCGACAGTGTAAAACCCTGTTTGGGGTTTAGGGCAGGGTTTTATTTAGGGGAAAAAAATAATCGCTGATGTGGCAGCGGTTATTACGATCTCAGGGCTAAAAACTGGCCACGTGTCAAACACTGATGAAACGGATGAAGTATGGAGAACAGTTTTTTAAGAGCCACTGACGTATCAAGCATCAGTGGTTACAACGGTAAAAATTGTGGGCAGTGGATGTCTTTTACTATCAGTGGATAGCATATCAGTGGATAAGACACTGATTTTGAACATTAGTGCTTTTCAAGAAAATGAGAGATCAGTGGTTAACTTTCAGCAGTGGACAGTGTTTAGAGATCAGACGTTGGAACAAAACAGTGGTTAGGGTAAATGGTACAGAACTGAAGGACAAATGTTTCAGCAACAGTTTTGAAAATTTTCAATCAAGGTTTTGCCACATGTCAATTTTGAAAGACAGTGGTTTAGTACCCCAGATGATGAAAACTTTTTGCTAAGGCAACTCATTTTCGTTTAATATTCAATTAAAACATGAGTACCCTAGTAATTCAAGCACAGTTTGCAATCAACTTTTGATAAAAATTTTGGGGCAAAACTGAGTATGACATGATCTTGGCATATGTACCATTTTCTTTTGACCTATTTATGAGGACAATAATACCACCAAAAATAAGGTATTACATCCTGACAGGAGCTGAGACTATTGCCAACAAAAACAAGCAAAAGTTCCAAAAATATTATTCAAAAAAAAAATATGAATAATATATCCTGTTTATTCGAGAAAATCCTTTGAACGCAACAAAAAAAAATGGTTAAAGGATTTTCTGAGAATAGTATCAAAAAGGATCTGGTATGATTTCAATAGAGTATATAATCACATCATTCACAAGTTTTTGAAAATGGTCATGGTTTGACAACAGTGGTAGGAAACTTTTGGATACATTTTGACCACTGTTTGGTACCATTTTCTTTGTCAGTTGATTGCAAACATGAGGACACATGGATAAATTTTTGAACATTTGCCTAGTCCTCTTTGGAGTTCATTCATTGGGATCAAAACCTTTTCCTGAACAGATGAATGCACATAGTTGCTTAATGACCATTATTACCCTGAAATTTGACTCATAAGTGTTTTATGTTTATACTCTTTTCTTTTGACTTCAAAAGTTTTGAGATAAACACACTTTTGAGTTTTTGTGAATTTTAGTCCAAAATCATTTTGCAGTAATGTTTTGAGAGACTTGGTCATGTTTTCACAAGTTTTTCAGCTAATCTCACACTACATATGATACGGACTATGTTGACCTCTGTTTTCTTAATGTATTTAAACATAGTTGATTTTGTCCTTTTGAGGAAACTCAACCTGTTTTCAACACATAAGATCTAAATAACTAAAGTTTTAATTTCCCTCTTTTTATGTTAGCAAAACATCAATGTTTTATGAACATAGGTTTTGTTAATCTGAGGTTCATACTTTAGCAGTTTAATAAAAACATCACAAATATCAAAACAACAGTTGAAATCAATTTTAAGAATATGAAATGATCTCACAGTTTAACAGATATGTTTTCAGATCTAGAAACCATGAGTGTTTTGTGCAAGAAATCACTTGTTGTGTTAATTTTGTGTGTCATATGACATCTTGGTTGATTTACAGAGTTTTTGAATAACCATTTTGAACATGATTTACTCGATACTCTGTTTTTCAACTAAATACAACCAACCTTAGTATCAACGAATTTTGAGCCGAACTGTTATGTCAATTTGACTGTTAAATCGAAATTGACTGTCCAAGCTCTGATACCAATTGTTAGGATCGGAGGCTCACATGATTGTGTTTGTTTGTATGTTTTGAACAATTTGTGAATATGAAAACATGTAAAGTGCAGCGGAAATGAAAACAAACTTTGTAAACACAATCAAAGGAGAAAATAGTTTGATAAATAATTGCTTCTCATAGAGTCAAAGGATTTACAAATCAAAGCAAAAGATTACAGATATGCTTACAAACTAAACTCCCCCTCAGCCTGATGCCCCAAGGTTGGTTGCACACAAGATGAAAGGATTAGACATGAGGAGAAGAACCTGCTCAGTCAAAATCAAATGTAACAGTACAGGGTACTGTTACATTTATAGGCAAACCAAACCACTGAGGTATCTCAGCTGACGTCACCATGAAAGCGACGTCTAACAGTCTAACAACATGTATCTACTGTCCTTACACAAACACTGCTAACCTAACCACTGACTATACATAAAACAAATATTTCACCAAACAGCTGCTCTCCCTTTATGTCAGTGCTTTACTCAAGGTTGATCAGTCCTTGACTGGGCAGTGCTTTATCATCAGTAGATAGGACCAGCAGTGTTGGATACTTCAGGGTTTTGATCAGCAGTTGAAAGGGCAGCAGCAGTTGTATATGGACAGTGGATAGAGACCATCAGTTGTTATAAATCACTTTCAAGGGGAGAGCAAAGTGTAAACTGCTGCTTATTGTGAATCCTCTGTTGTGACCTGGTTTTGGCTTTACATTATCTGTTCCTCTGGTAGGGTTCAATCCCAACATTACCGTCTCTTTATTTTACTGTTTTTCAATTATTGTTTCGTTCAATTTCATCTGTCAATTAGTGTTGCTTTTTCCATTAATATTTTGTTTGGCATTTTTTTGCGTTTTATATAGCAACAACGTGCTTTGCTACCATCCGTTCTCACAGTTTTCACACTATCAGGCGTTTTGATGTTTGTAGTTTTTGCCGTTTTATACTAATTTTTTTTATTAGTATAGAATTAGATAATAAACAACGGAGAATTAGATAACAAACAATAGAAAATGAAAAAAAAATTAAAAATTCTAATATAATTTCTCATCTAAATCTTCACTGTCGTCAGCCTCTTCTACTTTAACATTTTTGGTCTTTTGTACCTGTTTTGAATACCTTATGTAGATCCTTATTTTCCTACATAACGCCCATCTTTAGAAGATGCTTATTTTTTGTGGCATCATGTATTGTGGTTTTATATATACTTGTTTGGTGACATGTTGAAGATCAATGCCTGCTCGAATGTATTGATCCCTTCATGCCATCCATGTATCCATCAAGAACAAAGTGACATGATGACATATCAGTGTCATCAGTCTCTTTTTCGTGAATATTTGTCCATCTCATTCAGTAAAAGCTTATAGAGATACCCACCTCAGAGAAGAATCCATTCAGTGAAACTTCATTCACAACAATACTCAATATAGAAGAAACGAGGTTCCCCATCTGTGGCTTTTTTTAACTATTTTTTGGCGTTTTGAAGTAAATGGTTTCTAGGAAACATTGTGTTGTTTTTGGTGTGTGACCAGTTGATTGTGCAGAGACGTCTCTCTTATAGGATGTTTTTGGCGCGTAGATTCGGCGGGATTTTATTTATAATAAATTAAATTAATAAAGTAGCCGTCTTTTCAATTACTGTGTGTATTTTTACTGGTTTTGTTCAGTTTTTTTATGAGTTTTTAGGGTGATAGACGTTCCATTTTCTAAGTTTGGCGTTTTTTAATGGCTTTAAGTAGTTTTTGGCGTTTTTTTTTTTTTAGCTTTTAATAATACTTCTCCAAATTATTTTTATTATAGTTTGGGAATTTTTGGCGTTTTACTGCATTATAGCGTTTCACAATCATTATGATTGTTTGGTGTTTTATTAATATACTGTATTTTTTGTTCTTAGCTGAAAAATACATAACAAACAACAGAAAAAAAAGATTAAAAAATAAAAATAGAAACAATTCACCTTCCAAATCTTCACTGTCATCAGTCTCTTTCTTCTTTGAAACATGTTCACTGGTGGTTTGACTTTGTCATGCTTGATTTTTTGTGGTCGTTTGGAAAGACAAAATGACGTGAGTTTTTTCTTTGAATATGTATCTTCAAACCACTCATCAGTGCCATTCGTCTATTCATGTCATTATAATATTCATCAATAACAAAATACAAAAAATGACATAAGTCTAACACCAGCATCTTTTTGTTTATGATTTGTCCATCTCATGCAGCAAAATGTTATTGAGTCATATCACCTCAGGAAAGAATGCATTCTGCGAAACTTCGCGTAGAATAATATTGAATATACAAGAAACGATCTTTGCCATTTTTGGCGTTTTACTGAGGAAATAGTGTATTTGAAAAAAAAAACGTCGATTTTTTGGAATCTTTGATGTTTAAGTGTTTTAGCGTTTTCTAATATGATTGGTATATAGTAAAATATGGCATTTTTTAGTAGGTTTGTTTGATGTTTTGGGGTTTTTGGCGTTTGTAAGATGAATGGTATATAGTAGAAAATATGGCGTTTCAGGTTCAGGGGGTGTGTTTTTATGTCTGAGATGTTTTGTTTAGATATGGATGTTTTTTGGCCCGTAATGGCGTTTTTAGTTTGGCGTTTTGGTAGAGAAGTGTAAAGACCCTTTTACCCTTAATGAAGCGCGTCCACTTAATAGAATTCGTATTATTTACGAAAACGTCACCGCGCCAATCTAGTCCATAGATTGTTTTGATTGGACGATCCATAAGCGTTCTCACCGTTCTCACGCTTTTCACTGTTTTCTCTAAATCCCGACCCTATATATATATAGAGAGATGGATTCTGTATAGAACCTCATTTTTATTCAGAACGAATCTGTACAAATCATTATTTTTAATATTACAAAGTTTTAAATATATTAAAAAGGGTATAATAGTAATCAACTAAATTGTTTCTCTCTTCTATTATTAATTAACAAATTCTTTTTTCATCTTTTTTTTCTCAATTTATTTAATTCTCTCATCTTTCATTCTTCAACTTTTACATATTTACACATATTTTGAAGACATTGATCTTCCATTTTGTCACACTTATTAAGGATCAAACCCAATATGTATCGTCTCTTTTTTTACAGATGTGTAAATCTTCGAACCTTTATATTGATCATTTATTTACTTATATGTTTTGGTATTGACCATCCATTTTTGTTTATTTACTTCAATATCTATTTTACATATATGCAAATGTTTTATCTATGTGTAACTATTCAAACTAATTATCAATTTCTTCAAACTGAATGGACATTTGCATATATGTACACATTCAACATACGTGTAAATATAGTATTTACATATATGTAAATATTCATTCTGGTCACAATTTTCTTCAAACACAACTTTCAAAATGATCATCAAATGTTCAACATTAAATTTTCTATGTTGATTGTCTATTAATATTTACGTAAATATCTCGATGCTTATTATTAGCTTGAAATTCAAATTGATCATGTATTTTCACATGTGTGCATATATCACGATACATATATGCATATTTTCACATCATAATTATTTTTGCTACGATCAATCAATCAATCATACCCAGTAAAATCCCACAAATAGCAAAGCTATTTTTGCTACGATCAAGAAAAGAAAATAAAGGAAGTCATGAAGAAACCATAAACCAAAAAACGGAAAGAACAATATAAATAAAAACAATAATATAACAAATCCATTGCTAAGAATAGAACAACAAAGTATTAATCTCTTTTACCCATTTACATTTTTTTCTTGCAATGAAACCATTTTAATATGCTGAAACTTAAAATCTACTCACACGAACTGACGAGCATGAAAATCTTTAATTCATCAAATCTTCAACATTAATTTCACAAATAATAACTTGCATAAACTGGATTTCTAGGAAGATTTGGAACTGGTATGAAGAGATTCAGATTAATCTCAAAAACGTGATTTAAGATTAAGAAAATGAGTGATTATAGGAGAAGTTGATTAAGAATTAAGGTTAAAATCCTTATAATACCCTTACTTTTTTTATTTAATTTACCTACTTTTAGATTTAATTACAAAAATGACGCTATCCTTTTGAGTCATTGATTAAATGATCTATTGGCCAACATAAGTTCTGTAAGTTTTGAAAAAATTAAAGGTTCTAAAATGATCCTTATCTTATATATATATATATATATATATATATGTTGTATGTATATGTGTGTGTGAGAAGAGGGAGGCCCGGCCTCAGCAGCTTGTGGAGAACAATCAAAACGTTGACATCCCTGTGGAAACGGAGAGAAGGGCCGGCGCCGCCCCACGACTGACCAGGGACGCCCCGTACCGTGCAGTTTGACAAACGTGTAGCGTCAACAACACACGTGTGTTTAGAATGTTTCTTGGAATTGTATGATGGGTAGTTTTTACCAAATATTGTTTTATTATACGTTGGAGATTTTAATAATGATATGAATAAAAGTTAAAGACATGTGTTATTTGTTATACTTTAATATTAATCAATTATGACATGTGTTATTTATTATAAAATATTACTCAATTATATATCAACCAATCAATTGGATTGTTATACTTTAATATTAACACATTGTATATCCGGGTTGAATAAATAATGATATATGCTTCTTTTCAATTAATTATTTTTAGAATACTTATCTTTTCAAACAGCTTTAGAGAATGATATCTAGAAAAGTAAAAATCGTAAAGTTTCATAATTGCATACCTAATCAAAATTTTAAAAACCGGTTTTTCAATCATATCAGGTTAGGCTTAGAAATGGTTTAACCGGTTGAACTGGGTTGTAACAAGGGTTCAACCGGGTTGACTAACTATTCTTATAAATCCATAAAATACAATTTCAACTCAAAAAATAATCCAAAAATAAATTAATCCATAATAAAAAATAGAGTAAATTACAAGTTTTGTCCTTTATGTTTACACCAAATTGCAGGCGCTGTACTTTACCGCAAAAGTTTACGAGTTTTGTCGTTAACGTTTCAAAATCCTGCACGTTATGTCCTTTAGGCCAAACCCAGTTAGATTTTTTGGTTAAATTTGGTCATGTGCCTTACACATGAGGGTATTGTTGTCATTTCACCTTCTCAAGGCTGTTGTGTAAAAAAAAATTAGTTGAGGGACTATGTTGTAACAAACTAAAAAATAAAAATCCATATCCCATCTGAAATCTTTCACTACCTCTCTCAGGTGATGGTTGTCTAGATCTCTCCATTTCTCTTGTAGTCTTATTCATCTCTTTCTACAGCAAACACTGTCACCTCAAACCGCCTTGGCCAGCAACCACCACCTAAAACCGACACCATTTCTGGCCACAATGGACCAACCGATGTTTTCCAGCGATCCAAATCTCCTACATCTCCTGATTTAGCTAGATCTGTGATGAACAAACATCATCCAACCGTTTTTATCTTCCAGATCTAGCAATCGACGGCCATGGGTAGGTACCGATAGTAGTTTTAAACCTGGTTAAATGTGTGGTTGTAGGTCGGTCATGCCCTTGTTCGACGGCCATGAAAAATCCGGCGACAATTGGTTCCGATCGGCTACATGGGACGAAATCTGAGGATAAGAGTATGTTGTAAAAACACACCAAGAATCAGACTATAATCAATCACCAACACCAATTGTTTTATTACTCTCAAGAAACGAAAACTATTACAAATGAATTGAAAGAGACAATAAGAACTCACTGAACTCTATTACAAGCCCTAATCCCCTTTTTATTACACCAGCTAACTACTCGTAACTTGTAACGGAACTATGACACTGATTAACAACTTTAACCCCTGTACTTATAAGGAATAAGCACTAAGGCCCTTCATCTTTTATTAACCTTCCAAACTTAAAAGAACTTTATAACAGTTGACCTACTTTGACTTTAATATTCTCACAATCTCCACCTTTAAAGCCAAAGTATCAATCTGTCTTTATTAACCAACTCCCATATCAGCAATGCACAAATCAAACTTTGAACCCGGCAAACACTTAGTAAACACATCAGCTATATTATGTTCTGTTTCGACCCATTTGATCTCAACCAGCTTCTTATTCACTATATCTCTGATGAAATGCAGTTTAACACTGATATGCTTGGTCCTCTCATGATAAACACTATTTTTTGATAACTGAATAGCACCCTGGTTGTCACAGCAGACCACTGGAACATTAGATTTAATTCCTAATTCTTTCAAAATTCCTTTAAGCCACAAAGCTTCTTTCACAGCTTCAGTTAATGCCACATATTCAGACTCTGTTGTTGACAAAGCTACTATGTGCTGCAACTGTGATTTCCAGCTCACCACATTACCAAGTATTTTGAACATATATCCAGTGACTGATCTACCCTTATCAGGATCTTTAGCAAAATCAGCATCAACAAAGCCCACCACCCTTTGTTGATCACTAGCATTATCCCCAAATACTAAACCCCAATCCTGAGTTCCCTTCAAATACCTCAGGATCCACTTCACAGCTTCCCAGTGATTTTTACCAGGACAAGACAAGTATCTACTCACAACACTTACTGCATATGCCAAATCTGGTCTAGTGCAGACCATCAGATACATCATACTACCCACAACATTAGCATAAGGAACTGAACTCATATACCTTTCTTCATGTTCTGTCTTAGGTGAATCTTGAAGAGATAACTTGAAGTGAGCGCCAATAGGAGTTTTAACCGCCTTACAACCTTCCATCCTATAACTGTTCAAGATCTTTTTCACATAGGAACTTTGTGTAAGCTTCAACTTCTTGAGTTTTCTATCCCTGCAAATCTCCATTCCCAGAATTTTCTTTGCATCTCCTAACTCTTTCATTTCAAACTCAGACTTCAATAATTCTTTGACCTCATTTATTTGCTCTTTATGCTTACATGCTATAAGCATGTCATCAACATATAACAACAAATAAACATAGTTGCCTGGACAATATTCTCTGTAATAAACACAGGAATCTTAGGAACTTCTTGAAAACCCACTGCTTGTCATGAACTCATCAAACCTCTTGTACCACTGCCTCGGAGATTGCTTGAGCCCATACAATGATCTTTTAAGTAGGCACACTTTTTCTTCACTTCCCTCTTCTACAAAGCCCAAAGGTTGAGCCATGTAGATCTTTTCATCAAGATAACCATGTAAAAAAGCAGTTTTTACATCAAGTTGTTCCAACTCAAGGTCTAATGCAGCTGTTATAGCTAGCATTATCCTGATAGAAGTGTGTTTTACAACTGGAGAGAAAATCTCAGTGTAATCCACACCTTCCTTCTGAGTAAAGCCTTTGGCCACTAACCTGGCCTTAAACCTTCTGTCTTCAACTCCTGGAACCCCTTCCTTTATCTTATAAATCCACTTGCATGCTACAACTTTCTGATCTTTTGGTTTCTTCACTAATTCCCAGGTCTTATTCTCGATCAAAGAATCCATCTCTTCTTGCATTGCCCTATGCCATTCTTCCTTTTCTTTAGAACTGATTGCTTCATAGTAAGTAATAGGCTCATTGACACACTCATTTTCTGCTGTTATGAAGGCCACAGCAGAAACATTAGTGTTTTGTCTAAACCTTAAAGGTTTAACCGCATTTCTTCTTTCTCTGTCTCTAGATAACCAGTAATCACTCTGCTCACTGGTTGTTTCAGTCTCAACAGTTGGATTCTCTTCATTATGAACATCACTTGACATGCTCTCTGATGTCTCCACCTCAATTTGAACATCTTCTTGGCTGGTATTCACTGACTTTGAAGGCTTTCCATTTATCACATCCTTATAGTAAACCTTTTCTTAAAACTCAACATTTCTACTTTTGATGATTCTTGGACTTTCACCTTCTAACTTCCAAAGTCTATACCCCTTTTCCCTTTCTTGATAACCCAAGAAAATACACTTTACAGCCCTGGATTCAAGTTTATCTTGACTAGTATGAGCAAATGCTAAGGTGCCAAAAATCCTTAGACCTTCATAATTGGGCGGCTCTCCTGTCCACACTTCCATCGGAGACTTCATATTGATAGCTCTAGAGGGACACATATTGATAAGATGAGCTGTTGTCTTTACTACTTCAGCCCAGAAAGTCTTTGGTAGACCTGCGCTTAACCTCATACACCTGACCCTTTCCAGCAAAGTTCTATTCATCCTCTCAGCCAGCCCATTCTGCTGAGGTGTCCCTGGAATTGTCAAATGTCTACCTATACCACTTTCTGCACACAGTTCTTCAAACTCCTTGTTACAATACTCAAGGCCATTATCAGTCCTCAACTTCTTAATCTTTCTCTCTGTCTGATTTTCTATGTAGACCTTCCATTCTTTGAATTTCTTGAAGGCTTCACTCTTGTGTTTGAGAATGAACACCCACACCCTTCTTGAAAAGTCATCTATAACTGTCATGAAGTATCTAGCTCCACCTAGGGACTCAACTCTGGCAGGCCCCCACAGATCAGAGTGAACATAATCTAGAATTCCTCTAGTGTTATGTTTCCCATTCATGAACTTGACTCTCTTCTGTTTTCCCATTATACAGTTTTCACAGAATCCCACATCACAACTAGTTAACTCTTTTATAACTTGCTGTTTCTTTAGTTCCATTAAGCCTTGACTACTCACATGGCCTAATCTCCTATGCCACTTCAGAGTGGTTTCACTTTCTTTTTCAGAAATCACAGCAGATACTTCATTACTAGCAACACTACCATCCAAAAGATAAATGTTATTGTCTTTTCTAGTGCCAGTCAACACTACCAGGGATCCTTTTATCACTTTAGCCTTCCCATCCTTTAGTAACACATGATAATCATCCCTTTCAAATGTTACCAAAGACAATAAACTTCTTTTTAAAGAAGGAATATATACCTGACATTCTTCAAGACTACTTCAGTACCATTGTTCATTTTGAACACAATGGTTCCAATGCCAAGAATTTGACATGGTCTGTCATCTCCTAACTGGACTGTTCCAAGACTGTACATCTTCAAGTCTTTAAAATATTCTCTTCTTGGAGTCATATGAAAAGAGCACCCTGAATCCATCACCCAAAACTTCTTAACCTCATCCCAAGTTACACTCAGCACATCTGCACTATCATAGCCATCAGAAGAATCTTCTTGAACTGAATGACTTGTGTATGATTTAGAATTGTTGGACTCAGTTTTCTTCCTCTTCCACTCTGGACATTCTTTCTTCAAATGTTTCTCAGAATTGCACACAAAACATTTCCTCTTAAACTTAGTCTTGGATTTTGATCTTGAACTGGAACCCTTGAATGACTTGGAACTTCTGTTTTCATGCCTTCCTCTAACATATAACCCATCACTACCCTCTTCTTTATCAACTGTCTTTTTCTTCAACTCTTTTGAGTTTAAGGCAGCCAATACCTCCTCCATAGACAAAGTTTCCCTAGCATACATAAGAGTATCTACAAAACTCTCATATGAACTGGGTAAGGATGTCAAATAGAGTATTGCCTTATCTTCATCCTCTAAGGCCACTTCAATATTCTCAAGATCCAAAACAAGTTTATTAAAATCATCTGTGTGCTCTTCTAAAGACTTACCAGACTCCATCTTGAACGTATACAGCCTCTTCTTCAGGTATAGACGATTTGCCAGAGACTTGGTCATGTACAGGGTTTCCAACTTTGCCCAAATTCCGGCTGCAGAAGTTTCTTTTGATACTTCTCTCAAAACCCTGTCACAAAGACTCAAAATGATTGCACTATGAGCCTTCTCTAATATCTCTTTCTTTTCTTTAGCGGAGAGCTCATTCGGAAGCCTATCTTCTCCCTTCAATGCATCTACCACGCCATTATGCACTAACAACGCTCGCATCTTCACTCTCCATAAACTGAAATCGTTTATGCCATCAAATTTCTCCAATTCGAACTTAGTTGAAACCATCTTGATCTTCAATTGCTGTTGAACACTGTCGTCTTCTTGAATCGAGCCACAACCAGGCTCTGATACCAATTGTTGTAAAAACACACCAAGAATCAGACTATAATCAATCACCAACACCAATTGTTTTATTACTCTCAAGAAACAAAAACTATTACAAATGAATTGAAAGAGACAATAAGAACTCACTGAACTCTATTACAAGCCCTAATCCCCTTTTTATTACATCAGCTAACTACTCGTAACTTGTAACGGAACTATGACACTGATTAACAACTTTAACCCCTGTATTTATAAGGAATAAGCACTGAGGCCCTTCATCTTTTATTAACCTTCCAAACTTAAAAGAACTTTATAACAGTTAACCTACTTTGACTTTAATATTCTCACAGAGTAAGCTTACATTAAGTAAAGAAGGGGGAAATTAACAATGAAGTTAATCAACAGTTGAACGAAACAGTCAAACAAATTTTATTGAGGAGATTCATATACTCCTGTGAATAAAATGGTTTCAAAGGGATTTTTGAGACATTAATGAAGTGCAAAAGGCAAAGTGCCAAATTTGTGTTGCAAAACTTTAGCTTTATTTGGTGGATTGTCTTTTGATAAAAACATGCTATTTTTTAATTGAGAGTGCGTTTTTGTCAAACAGCCATAGTTAGGCAGAGGTGGAGGTGGAGGTGGAGGGTGGTGGTAGCGGAGGTGGAGGGTGGTGGTGGTGGTTGAGGGTGGTGATGGTGGTTACATATATTTAAAATAATAATAATATTTTAAATTATTTTGTTTTATGTTTTAAATAATATTAAGTAAATGGGGTAAAAAGACTAAAGTGCCCTTAGGTGACCAAATTTAACCAAAAAATCTAACTGGGTTTGGCTTAAAGGACATAACGTGCAGGATTTTGAAATGTTAAGGACAAAACTCGTAAACTTTCGCGCTAAAGGACAGCGCCTGCAATTTGATATAAACATAAAGGACAAAAGTTATAATTTACTCTAAAAAATATTCTAAAAGTTAACCCATAAAAAAAAGTTACACAATGATCGATGTAAATTGTGAATGAAGTTTGATTGATACGGGGTATGTTTGGCATAGAGCTTTTAATGGCTTTTAGAAGCTTTTAGCTTTAAATTTTTATGAAAAAACTCATACTCATTAAAAAGTCTTGTTTGGTTGAAAGATGCTGAAGCTTTTAGGTTAGGAGCTTGAAGCTTTTGGTTGAACTCTCCTACTAGTCTGTTTTCGAAGGAGCTAAAAGCTTTTCGGGAAAAAATGAATATTTTAACCTCTAAAGATAATAAATTTTTTAATGCATAAACTTTTAAAATTTTTAGTTATGTCCATTTTGTTTATTTTATACATTTTATTAAAAGCTCTAACTACTCTGCCAAACACCAAATATATCTAAAAAGCTACAGCTACTAGCTACCCAGCTAAAGCTACTAGCTTCCAGCCACCAGCTACTTTTGCCAAACATACCCATGGATTGTGGGCGCTAGATTTAACTAATAAGGTAAATTGTCACCTTTTTGGGTGCAGAAAGGATTAAAAGTCCAATTTTTAACCTTGGTCTGGTAGCAGTATATTGTTTTAAACTGGTATAACCCAATTAACGGAAGTACAACTTTTTTGTCGTTACTTCAGTTTACCAATATGATTTGTGCCGGAAAAGCTTTCTGCATCCAGTTTAACCGGTTCAACTGTCTGATTTATACCGGTTTTTAAAACCTTGTAACTAATACGTTGGCCCTATTTTCAAACTGGTAAGCTTAATTTTCATAAAAAATGGACACTAATTAAAAAGTTCATAAACTTGCAAAAAAAAATTAGAATAGAGAAGGTGGTTAACTTATTTGGCATTTCGAAACAAAAATATATATTAAAAGATCAAAAGAATATAGCAAGCTTGGTTGAAACGTTGAACCCGGTTTAGCAGTTCAGGCAGAACCCGCTTAAACAGACCGGCCTAAAGATTACAGTCATATATCGAAATCATTATCTGCTGACGAAGAAAACGATAACATTATTTTAACTGAACTAAACTATTATAACGTGATTCATGTGAGTAATATCTCAAATCAAGGTTTTAGAGCTGATTTTTAATAATTTCAAATCAAAAAGTAAAGTATATAGTAAATAATTTCAAATCGAAAAGTAAAGTATATAGTAAATAATTTCAAATCGAAAAGTAAAGTATATAGTAAAGTATTTAATAATTTCAAATCATTATCTGAAAAGGTGGAAAACGACGGAGATTGGTAGGTGTTAAGCTAGCATTTTGATATTATAAAGAAAAGTATATAGTAAATAATGAAAATAAAATTAAACAAAAGTTATTTCATCGATTTGTTTAGTAAATTTTTACTGGTAAAAGTTATTTCATCGATTTGTTTAGTAGATTTTTACTAGTAAAAGATAAATCTGTTTTATATTATAAAAATCATGATTTGTTATAAATATAAACTAGGTTAGAACCTCGTGTATTACACGGGTTGAATAAATGTAATTTTATATATTAAATAATAAAAAGTTATATTTTTATGAACCCCGTATATTGTACGGGTTAAATAAATGTAATTTTATATATCAAATAATAATAAAAAGTTATATCTTTGAAAACCATGTGTATTACACAAATTAAATAAATGTAATTTTGCATACTAAAAACTAAAAACATCGTATCTTTAAAAAAACCCGTGTATAATCGGGTTGAATAAATCTACCAAATAATAAAAAATTACATCCTTAAAAACTCCGTATGTTATACGTGTTGAATAGATCTAAAAAAGTTATATCTTTAAAAACCATTCGTATTACACATATTAAATAAATGTAATTTTATATATTAAATACTAAAAAGGTCGTATCTTTAAAAAACCGGTGTATAGTTGGGTCGAAAAATCTACCAAATAATAAAAACATTATATCTTTAAAAACCTCTTGTATTATATGTATTGAATAAATCTAATTTTACATAGCAAATTATTAAAAAAAATTGTATCTTTAAAAATTTCGTGTATTACACGGGTTATATAAATGTAACTTTATATAGTAAATAATAAAAAAGTTATATTTTTCAAAAGCCCGCATTTTAGACTTGTAAATAATAAAAAAAAAATTCAAAACCCCGCATTTTAGACTTGTTGAATAAATATAATTTTGTATATCAAATAATAAAAAAAGTTAAATTTTTAATAAATTAGGATAACATTTAATATTAATTTATTAATTATATATTTAATATAAGATAAGTCGGAAAGAAATGTATTTGTTTTAAAAATATATTAAATTAACAATTTAGATTTGAGTATAATATTTTATTAAAGTATGAAAAGATTTAATATTAATTTATTTTTTATTTATTTAGTTAATATAAGATAAGTATAGATTTGAGAATACATTCAATGAATGACACGTGTCCAAAACTTGGTTTCTTTTATTATAGTAGATAGACTAGGTTAGAACCCCGTATATTACATGGGTTGAATAAATGTAATTTTATGTATTAAATAATAAAAATTATATTTTTATGAACTCCGTATATTGTATGGATTAAATAAATGTAATTTTATATATCAAATAATAAAAAATTTATATCTTTGAAAATCATATGTATTACACAGATTAAATAAATGTAATTTTGTATACTAAAAACGTCGTATCTTTAAAAAAAGTCGTGTATGATCGGGTTGAATAAATCTACCATGGTTGTAAAAATCCCGACTAGGTGCCGATTAATCCTCGATTAGTCACCGATTAATCAAATTAATCCCCATAAATTCCGATTAATCCCCGATTAATCGATAGTCCCCACCCCGCCGCCCGACTAGCGACTAGCGATTACTTCAACACTGAAATCTACCAAATAATAGAAAAATTACATCCTTAAAAACCCCTTATGTTATACGTGTTGAATAGATCTAAAAAAGAGCTGTATCTTTAAAAACCATGTGTATTACACATATTAAATAAATTTAATTTTGTATATTAAATACTAAAAAGGTCGTATCTTTAAAAAACTCATGTATAGTTGGGTCGAAAAATCTACCAAATAATAAAAACATTATATCCTTAAAAACCTCTTGTATTATACGTGTTGAATAAATCTAATTTTACATAGCAAATGATAAAATAGTTATATCTTTAAAAACTTCGTGTATTACACGGGTTATATAAATGTAACTTTGTATAGTAAATAATAAAAAAAGTTATATTTTTCAAAATCCCGCATTTTAGACTTGTTGAATAAATATAATTTTGTATATCAAAATAATAATAAAAAGTTATATTTTTAATAAATTAGGATAGCATTTAATATTAATTTATTATTTATATATTTAATATAAGATAAGTAGGAAAGAGAGATATTTGTTTTAAAAATATATTAAATTAACAATTTAGATTTGAGGATAATATTTTATTAAAGTATGATAGGATTTAATATTAATTTATTAAGATAAGTATAGATTTAAGAATATCTCCATTGAATGACACGTGTCCAAAAATTGGTTTCTTTTATTATAGTAGATAGATTTTTTTTGTTTTTATAGATTTGTTTAGTAGATTTTTACTAGTAAAAGATAATATTGTTTTATATGAAAAAAATCATGATTTATTATAAATATGAATCATGATTTGTTATAATTTCTAATTAAGTTAGTAAACCTTGTATTACATGGGCTGAACAATAAAAACAATAAATATGAATTAGTAGTAATTTCATGTATAATACAGAAAACAACAAACATATATGCCAAAACATAAATAAAAAAATATGGGTCAATTTGGGTATCAACAATTCAAATGGAAGTGACAATTTTAATCCATTTGCTTATAAATGGGTCACTTTGGATTTTGTTTTATCTCAAACTAGGTTATCACCCGGGAAATGCTTCCCGGGCTGGAGAAAGTTATTAATATAATTATTATTTATGAATAATACATACTTAAAATGATACAAAATGTATGACTTGTTAATGGAATCAAAAAGGCTAAGGGGAGGTGATTGGTGTATAAGTAGACATACTTATTTGGTGTATTATTTGTATCAAGACTTATTAGCCCATACTCCATCTCACTTGTGTAAGCAAATTCATACCATAGGTCATGTTAGTTTATTTTAAGTTAATCTACGACTAAGGGTACATCCGTATGAAACGTGACTAATGCTATGGGTACATCCGTATGTAACTTTAGGATCTGAATCAATCATGCAAATCTTTGTTACTTGATACGATATGATTTTCTACTCAAAACCCTTTTACTAAAAGAAAACTTAGTCGATAATACCCTCTTTGCAGCCGTCGAAAACATGCCCTCTTCTCAATTCTTTACAAAGCTACAACACGTAAAACACCATACTTAGACACATTTAGTCTCTAACTTGGACCCACAAAAGTTTCTATTATTAGTTTACTTTTGTTCAGTCAACCAATATTATTGTATATTATGCTTTTTGTTGCAAAAAACTTAAGAAATAGCCAACTGACATTTATAACTTCATGTAGCAGAGCCAACCAAACAGTTGTCATTGTACAAAAGCTCACGGGGTTTCTAATACAAAAAGTAGATTGAGTTTGATACCAACTGACAATATAACATTAGTGCCAATAGTATTTGTATAAAACAAAAAATTGTAACAATAAAAGTAGCTCATGTTAACAGGACCAACGGGTCATTTTTGACTTGCAACAAAAATGACCCGTTTTGATCTGTGTAACCCAACCGACCAAAAGAAAGGTATTTTCTTTATGAAAATGGGGAGTCATCAGTCATCTATGTAGAAGATTGTAGGAGTTTACATTGTGCGATACTCTCATCTCTACAACAAAAGATAGGCCCGGATTATAAAAAAAAAAGAAATTAAGAAAAAACGAAGTTCAACCGTAGGGAAACAATAGCGAGGGGTCTTTCAAGGCTTCTCGGGCTGTGGGCCGCCTTCGTGGGTTGATCTCAAATAAGTTACCAATAAAATCGAGTAATAATGTATAGGAAACTTGTACACGTTCTTCCAAAGATGTTTCTTGTGGGGTTATGTATTCCATCTCGTTTGTTTCCTGGACGCATTAAAAGTTTAAAATCCGACACATGAATTTTAAAATTTTAGAAGTTAGCTATCGTTTTGTTATGATTTGGAAAGAAAAAAACAAACCTCGTTTATGCGATAAAGATCGAACTCAACGGTGAAATATTTGCTTGTTTCGTGACCTCTTTCTAGCTTATCGTAATCGATTGGCCCGAGCAGTCCAATCACTCATGCAAGCAAGAACACAACTTCATCTTTTGAAAATAAAACCTGTGAAAATTTACACAAAACAACCACCAAAAGATTCAAGAGGGTTATTAATAAGGGTAAATATCATAAAATAGCAAAAGCGCATCGTTGTTTTATTACATTTTCCCGTCCTTGAGGTTTGGTCACTTTTGCGAATTTCATTCAAAGGTTTGTTTTTTCGCAGCTGGATCCAAAAGGTTTGAAATCTTGGCATTTTCATACGACTCATTAACCCCATCCATTTTTCTCCGTTAAATGAGGGGCATATCTGTCTTTTAGTTGTTTTTTTTTAATTAAAAAGTCGGGTGAAAATGGTAAGATTTCAAACCTTTTGGATCCAGATGCAAAAAAAAAAAAAAAAATCTTTGGACGAAATTCGCAAAAGTAGCCAAACCTCAGGTACGAAAATGGCATTTTACTCTAAAAAATAATGATGAAAGATCAAAGCTTTTTAAGGAAGACATACATCACCAGATAAGAGTTTAGCTAAGATGCAACCGAGTGACCAATCTAGAGGTGTCCAAATCCGTTTTTTTTTTAAAAACCAGTCCGGTTTTTAACCAAACCTGTTTTTTCATCCAAAACAAAAACAGGTTTTTTTAATAACCAGTTTTTCAAGTCCAAAACAGTAACCGATGTAACTGGTTGGGATCGGTTTTTAACCGGTTTTTGCAAAAAAAAAAGAAAAAAAAGAAAACAGTTTATAACCGGTTCTTTTAAAACTGGTTTCGGTTATTAACCGGTTTTTCAGATTAAGAATAGTAACCGGTCACCAACCGCCGGTTCGGTTCGGTTCTAAAACCGGTTTAAAAAAAAAACCGGTTAAAAAGGAACCGGTTTTGGTTTTTTTTTTCCGGTTACAGTTCTAAAACCGGTTTTTTGTACACCTCTAGAACAATCTGTCGTTTTTAAAGCAACTGCTTTCGAGATCAATAACCTTGATCTCAAATTGTCTATAGCTTTTAAAGCTCAACGTCAAAATTTGAGGATTCTTAACAAAAACATGTATACAGAAAACGAAAACAATTGGTATATGCGAATACCTTAAGAATGTAACGTGCCACCCACAGTTCATCCGCCTGCAGATATGCCCACAGCAGGTCCAACTTGAAACTCCCACTGTGTACCAACAAAGTTGTGTTTTATAAGATTGCACATTTAGTCGGGTTTGGGTCAAAAGGGAATTAAATTACCTGACCAGACATAACTTCGCCATTGATACCGCTAATGTTGATGCCAGCGTAAAGGCAAGCCTTATTATGTGCATCAACAATATCATGACCGAAAGCCTTATCGGTACCAATACCACAGTAGTATGGCCCCTAAATTGAATCACATTATTTAGTATAAAAATTGATCAATTCTTTCAAATATATTAACAATAAAACTACTTAATTGATTACCTGTGGACCAGGGAAACCACCTTGAGGCCAACCTAGAGGCCAGTTGACATCCACGGTGTATTCTTGCTCAATTCTGTACCTATTAACATGGAAAGCATCGAGTTTTTTAATCGAATAACAATTTTAGAAAGTAGATTTTAACAATTAAAAGAAGAAATTCAAGGAAAATACCATGGGACCTCCTTTTCGACTTCCGGGTTGCTGAAGATCTTGCCAGCAGCACACCTCTTGTTAGTCGGGATTGGCTTGCCTGCCAGAGTGTAAGCATCACACATCAACTAAAAAAATAATTTGAATTCTGGTCTGAAATATGCAATATTTACGCAGTATACTTTTGTTATTAGTCATTTTGGTCTAAAACCAAAACCAAAATGACTATATTTAATCGTAACGCTATATTTAATCGTAAGCAACCTATGGTGGCGAATGTTATCAAAGAGGTCAAAGTGATAAGCTTTTTGTGGATTAAGCATCGGTCAAGATCCACATCTCTTTTAGTTATTATAATAGTTTTATTTTTAATATTTCATAAAGATTGAGGGAGCTTATTGAATGTAAAGCCAAATAACAAACCTGCGGTTCTCGTTCTACCCTTTGAAGCTCTTCAACAGGAGATATAACTATAATTTTGCCCTCGAAAACCTAACAATAGTATAACCATTTTGTCAAAATAGTTATTTAAATCCATAATAACTTGAAGCTTAGAGTAACCAATTAGTGTTATTATGATAAAACTTTAAGAAAGTTGGGATCTATAGTGGCAGCCACGAGACAATCTTCTAATGCTTCTTTTATCCTTCCAAGAGACGTCTTCACTGCTGCATCATTACTATAGCACAACATCAAAGCTCTAATGCAGCTTGTAGCCTTGTAGAGTTCTCCTATTCTGAAACAGAGTTTAATCCTTGTGTATGACAATCTTCTTCTTTAGCCATATCACCATTACTATAAGCTGGGTTTCCCTTGATACGTAAAAAAAGATGATGTTATCAACCGATCAACATACAAGTTGTTTGAAGCTGTTAAATGCATTCCACCACCAAAATTGACTTGGTTATAAAAAAGCAAATTTCTATAAGCTATAGCATAAAAAATGTGTGATTGTAACAACTGAAAGTAACAAAAGTAATCACCAGCTTCCACCTTTCCAATTTAATTGAACATAAATGAACTCCCTCTCGAAAGAAGATACAAGACAAGGCGAGACTTTTTACCAAAGACCGAAAAGAAGAGCATGAAAGCAGCTGATATCTGAATCACACATTGACTTCCAACTTTAGTTAATGCCAATGCACCAGAGTTTTCCCTACAAATCACCATATTCGTAAAAATATGTATTCGATGTCATATAATCGTTAAAAACAACGTTAAATGAAGGTCGTTACACTGATGCAGCAAATCCGGTTACCGTACCACACATGCTACCAATGAAAGTCCCAAATCCCTACATAAATAATATGTTTTCTTGAATAAAAATGTATAAAAAACTAATAGATCATATGCAAACATATAGTTTCGGTTATAACATACCAGCAACCCGATACCGCGACTTAAAACAGAAGGTGACACAGGAGTCGCGCTCCCATATATTGTTGTTGCGAGAAACGAACCAGTGGACTGCGCATAAAATAATTCGTGAAATTGACAATATCTTAATAGTTACAATATCTTAGTAGCACACTATAGATACTAAAAAATAACATTAGAAGTTACGAATCTCAGTTGCGATCAGGGATGTTATCGTCAAATTCTTTCATCATGTCCACGGCCCATCACTATCCTCAATTAATACGATAGATAGTGGAAGCTTGCTGTACAAAAATATATGTTATACTTTACCAAAAGCCGATAAAAATTCTTAGATATAAACACTTAATACTTAATAAATATGGTAGAGTGTAGACAATCACCTTGCTTCAAAGATACATCAAACTTAATAAATTCTTCGTTGTAGAGTGTAGACTTCCAAATATGAAGCGCCTTCATAAGAAGTCATTGTGGTTAATTTGCCTACAAAGCAATTTGTTATAAAATAAACAATGATTATGTTGAAAGAAGCCCCATAGTGTGACCCAATCCATGGTATGGATCCTAAAACAACAATGTTAGTATTCATATGCGATGATGGTTCATGTTCAGATATATCTAAAAAATCCCAATAAAAAGCATTAAATTCATAGCTAAAAGTGACCCAATAACTTACTATTCCATAAGATCACTATCACGGCTTATTCCCACCACTAATTTTATAGTAGAACACCACCACATTTAGTTTTTTTTTTCTTTTTATCATTTTGCATTATTCAAATGACTCCAAACGTTATTTATATAATCACAGATATACAAACTCAGCAAAGATTCAAAATGCTCTTGGTAATCTTGATTAATTAATCAAAATATACTTCTTTAAAGCTACAATAAAAGATGTTATAATCAGTAGATAGTCAAATCTTGTACCTTCCACCTCAACACAAATTTGTATCAGCAAGTTACTATTCATCTTCCCAAATTAGAGTTTGGGTTTCAAACGTCGTAATCCATCTGAAATACCCAACTCAAAATTTTAGTTTCGATCGACACATAAAAAGGTTCATAGTCATATACAGGTTAATTTTTTTTACCTGTTTCGCGACCTGGCGTTCGAACAACGGCTTTTATTCGTGTTGTCGACGAACAGATACGACCACCATGAATCAATCTAAAAAATAAAGTAAAAAGCTCGTTAATCTCTTATATCCAAAACGGAATGAATTTTGTAACCCACCACCGAAGCAACCTGACCCCAAGGTCGGCAACACTGCCTAAACATAGTTGCCGAAAATCATACCTAAAAAGATAGAAAAGATCAGTAATATGAAATCAAACCGACGACTTGAGAATCCAAAACGAAGAATCAACATTGGCGAGTGTAGAGGTGAAGAAGCGATTTGTGGTTTGAAATCGGAAAGAACGATCTAAGATATATCAAAGTAACAATAAGAATATGAATTAGCAAAAGGGAAATACATATCAGAATGATTATAGTGGCTGGATCTTTGAAGAAACAATTGTAGCGGCTTGATCTGGGGATTTGATGAAGGAGATGCGTATGAAAAGCTAGGGTTTTCTTGATCAGCGGTGACCGAGATTACGGTTCGTGAAGGAAAACATGAGGCAATTGAGGGATTTAGGTTTATTAGGAGATTTATATAAACGGGTATGGAGCAAGTCGGATCCATGAAAGAAGGATCCGCGAGCTTTTCCAAAAGCCATCCATTTTCCCGCCAAAATGAATCCTGAGAAGCTCTAATAACACGCCACGTCAGCCCAAATCTTTATGTTTATTATATATAATAGATAATAGATGGGTCTAAATAAAAATTTTGATGAAAGAGAAATAGTTATAACGAGTTGAAAGTCACAAAAAAAAGTTTCCTTTCAATGACTACAACCTCCAATATTGTTTTACTCACAGCCTTAGGTTATTACTGAATAATATTGTTTTAATAATATATTTTGCTCATTAATTACGTATAAAACAATAACCACCCAACTGGTCCAGCTCGTTACTAAAGAATGACCCGTTTCAACACAAATCCATTTTGAGCCATTACAAATCCACCTATCCTGCAACCTATATTGAAGATATTTCATGATAAGACCATCCGTAGTGGTTTAGAAAAATAATGCCCCCATCATGGGGCATTATCTGACACGTATCATCCCAGTCAGCATGGGGCATTATTCCAAAAGTGGCGTAGTGAGGCATTATTCAAATAACGCCCTTTCCAATTAGAAAAAAAATATGGTCATGTGCATGTGAGCATATTTCGGTCCCTGTTCATGTTAAAAAAAAGGAAACTAGTATCCCTCCCATTGGCTAGTCAACATTGGGCATGTGCATGTTCAGCGTTTTAATTAAAAATCCCAACCTTCATTTTATTTGAAAATAACGCCGGCTAACGCGGGGTGTAGTGGGGGGAGGGGCGTTTTTTTTCAATTGTTTTTAAAAACCACGCCCCACTACGGGTGGTCTAAGAACCGCAAAATAAAGGTAACCTATTAGCTACCTACATCTTTGATTAGTCCCTAGGTAGTTGACAAAGGATAGAATTGTAATTAAAATAACGAGTTTCTAAATTCTAATGCAAGAAATGCTTCTTACAAGCTTGGCAATCAATCTTTATCTGAGCTTTCTACTACCAACATTTTTCATTGTTGCAATAGAAGGGTTAGTTTAATCTCGTAACGGGTCAATATCATCAATGTACATAATCAGTGGCGGACCCAGAAATTTTTTTCATTGGGGTCCATTTTTTGTGTAAGGATTTTTCACAACCAAATATTAAAATTTCCGGGTCAGTCATCGTAGTCGGGTCGGGGCTAGGAAATAATGTAGAAACATTTAGTGGACATGAAACCACTACATTATAAGTTGGAAATTTTATTTGGTAATCATCAAGTGTTAAATAAAATCGACATTTAATTTATCATTTTAAAGAACCAAAATAGAGGGTCAATGGATGGTTGTGCTGTTTTAAAACACTAGTTTAATTTTGCTGGAAAAAAATAAACTAAAAAACCAAGACATTAACACCTGAACTTGGGATCTATTTGTTGGAACACAAGGGGATTTACCACCACACCATCTTTGTTTTTAATACTATAGGATCCAGTTAATTTATTTATTTTATGGGGTTCTTAAAAAAATTAACAAATAGTTCTACTATTTTCTAAAAAAAGATAGTGGTCCCCCGATCGGACCATGTGGAAGCAACAACGGCTCGGGCTTTGTCTTGACAGATGACTGGCCCATGAATGATCAACCATCTAAAAGAGAATGGAGGTTTTCTTCTCTCAAAATAGAAAAGGTTGATTCAATCTACCCCTATGGAATCTCCACTTGCATTGAACGTGATATTTAGTCAAGAAATAGCAACAACGGGGCCCACTCTACAAGAAAAAAAATCCAATCATTCATAAGAGAAGGGCTTTAATGAAAGGATATCTTAAGAAGACTTCTATGTTGCATAGTGATATAGCTGACCAAACCGGTTTCCACCCATTTTGCACATATCAGACATACTTGGATTGGATTTACAACAAAGATAGATAAAGTAGTGTTCTAAATTCAAAAGATGAGATTAAATGGTTTCAAAGTTGTTCCATGATTAGTGAATACATTATGCATTAAATGTCAGATTGGAAACTTATTCTTAGACCATGTGTAGTGGTAAATAAAAATAATGCCCCACAATGGGGCATTATTCGACACGTGTCATCCCAGTCAGCATGGAGCATTATTGCAAAAGTGGTGTAGTGGGACATTATTCCAATAACGCTCATGCAATCATTTCACAATTTTTTTTAACTTTAAATACTTCATTAAATTAAAAAAAATACAATACTAGAAATAAAAAAATTAAAACCCGAATCCGCTTAAATTAAAAAAAAATACAATACTAGAAATTAAAAAATTAAAATCCGATTAAATAAAAAAAATAAAAAAACACTAGTTTTCATCTTCGCTTTCTTCACCCTCGCCAACTTCGTCTTCCTCGTCCTCCGTTTCTTCCTCTCCCTCAGGTGGTACATACCGAACCGACCATGCGTGGTGTACCAAATCAACCATTAACTGGGAATGGTACGGTTCGTAACGCAACTCTCGCGCATTATTCACTCTTTCTTCCATTGACGCCTGTGGATGCTCCTCTTGAACGGCTTCTGGCACATAATTCTGGTTGTGTTTTTTATAAAATGGTTGTGTTTTTTAGATAGTTTTGGTTGAAAATGAATGAGTTTATATATATTTATAGGTAAAAGGTTTAAAAAAAAGTAGCCGTTACATACTAGCCGTTGGAGCAATTTGATTGGCCGGTCAAATGGAGCAAAGCGTTTTAATTAAAACGCCATTTTGATTTTTTTTCGAAAATAACGCCCGGAAACGCCGGGTGTAATGGGGTGAGGGGCGTTTTCCGGCGTTTTTTTTTTTTTTTTTTTTTTAAAACTACGCCCCACTACGGGTGTTCTTGTTGAAAATTACTCAACTTAAACTTACTCATGTTATCATCATACATAAATATCCGAAATTTCTATTTTACAGTAGAGCAACTTATACAATCATAATTATATGATGCATATACTTATATTGGTCACATCAAAAGTGTTTTTGTGTTAAAATGCATCTGCAACAATCATAATCTTGCCCATAAAGCACCAAAAGTTCAAATAATAAACCTTAGGAAGCTTTAGAAAAACATTGCAAAATATCGTGGTTCAATCAATAACATTTCTCAGTTGAACACTAAAATATCACCATAGAAATAAACCTAACACATCGAGTGATGCATATCATTATATTTGCCAAACTAGTTCTGTTTTTTTAAGAAGCGATACGCTACCGGTGAACGTCCCACCCACTGATTTTCTTACCTCGAAAAATTACCTTTCGAACTGTAGTCATGGACAACCCTCTGCTCACAAGTGTGTCAGCTATCCATCCTCCAATATTGGTAGAAAATGCTTATCTTAGCTAAGGCAAAACACAAAACACCCCACATTCAGTTTGATCTGTAGCATTTTCATTAAAAACAACATTTAAGCAAAAAATCTGTGAATAAGATTAAACAACTCAATTGCTTATTAGTTAATAGTCGGTACCGAAAATGTTTCAATTCTATAAATCCGATAGGTATTATAATATGATACAATACGTATAAAATGTGTAAAATTAATATTGAATAAAAACATACGATACGGTACGTAACAATAAGACATAATATAATACGATATGATGTGATACGATAATATTCAACACACATAAATCTCATATTTAAAAAAATAATAATTGAACACCAACATTTGCCAAGTTTTAAACAAAAAATCATCTGGGTCGTATACGACTCGTATAGATCTATGTGAGTCATATACGACTAACCACCAAAACCAAAACTGATATTGTTAGTCTAGTTGTTTAAGGTATAACTCTATACGACTCGTATAAGTCTATACGAATCATATAAAAAGCGGTTGAGTGCCCAAATAAAAACTTAGATGTACAAATAGATCGAGGCATATAACAAACGTGTAGCGTCAACAACACACGTGTGTTTAGAATGTTTGTGTGGAATTGTATGATGGGTAATTTTTACCAAATATTTTTTTAATATACGCTGGAGATTTTAATAATGATATGAATAAAAGTTAAAGACATGTGTTATTTGTTATATATACCATAATATTAATCAATTACGACATGTGTTATTTGTTATACTTCACTATTAATCAATTACATATCAATCAATTGGATTGTTATACTTTAATACTAGGTTAGAACCCCGTTTATTACACGGGTTAAATAAATGTAATTTTATATATTAAATAATATAAAATATATATATATATATATCTTTAAAAATCTCGTTTATTTCACGGGTTGAATAAATGTAATTTTATATATCAAATAATAAAATAATATATATTTAAAAATCTCGTTTATTACATGGGTTGAATAAATGTAATTTTATATATTAAATAATAAAAAATGTTGTATTTTTAAGAACCCCGTGTATTGTACGGGTTGAGTAAATTTAATTTTATATATTAAATAATGAAAAACATTACATTTTTAAGAAACTCATGTGTTATACGGGTTGAGCACATGTAATTTTATATACCAAACAATAAAAAGTTATATCTTTATAAACCCTACGTATTATATAGATTGAATAAATCTAATTTTATATGCTACATAATAAAAAAAGTTATATTTTTAAAAACCATGTGTATTACATGAGTTGTATAAATGTAATTTAGTATAGTAAAAAATAAAAAAAATGTTACTCCCTCCGTCCCATTAAAAGTGTCATATTTTGATTTTTCAAAGTCTTTATTTATAACTTTGACCTTAAATAATTTTGTTTGTGTTAGATAATACTTGATGAAAGTTATATGATTTAAGTGTGATTTACAAGTGTTTTTATCGGGTTAATTTTCATCAAGTTTTATATAACACAACAATATATAATTAAAGTCAAAGTTTATAAATAAAGACTTTGAAAATTCAAAATAAGACACATTTAATGGGACGGAGGGAGTATATCTTTAAAAAACCTCGTTTATTACACGGGTTGAATGAATCTAATAAAAATTTATATCTTTAAAAAAACTAACGGATATACTCGATATACGATGGATGGGGTGATTGCGGTGATGGTTCTTATAAATGTCACATAAACATAGTGATTACCGTATTTGAGATAGAAGTTGAACACATAAATAAAAGTATAGAACCAATAAACATTGATTAATATTTTTATTTACCCCGAAGATTTTTGAAATAGGTTCTACCCTTAACTACTTTAGTTTAATAAAATAAATAAATCATTTACATTATATTAATTTATATTTGGTGTACATCTTTTGTTAATTTTAGGATAAATAATTTTGAAATCTGATAAATATTTTAAAATATTAGATTATCTCTTATATGAATTGTTTAAATTTATATTAAAATTAATTTTATAATAATATTTTAATTGATATTAATTATCTATAAAAATAAATAGTTTCAATGAATGACATGTGTCCTCCTATTGGTTTCTTTTATTATATAGTATAGATATAGATTAACACATTATACATCCGGGTTAAATAAATAATGATATATGTTTCTTTTAATTAATTATTTTTAGAATGCATATCTTTTCAAACAACTTTTGAGAATGATATCTAGAAAAGTACAAATCGTATATAGTTCCATAATAGCATACATAATCAATATTTTAAAAACCCGTTTTTTCAATCATACCGGGTTAGGCTCAGAAATAGTTTAACCGGTCGAACTGGGTTGTACCGGGATGTTCAACCGGGTTGACTAATTACCCCTATAAATCCATAAAATACAATTTCAACTAAAAAAATAATCCAAAACTAAATAATTCCATAATAAAAATAGGAGAATTGACCTGTAATAATCTCACATATACCTTATTGGCCATTAATAATCCCATCTCAGAATATTCTCCCCAACAGTCTCACTTTTCGCTTATTTTTCCTACAATGGTCCCCTGTTAAAAAAACTTAACGTAGTTAAGTTTTTTTTCCAAATTACAAACAGATTTTTTAAGGCTTTTGATCAGAACGATGATACGAGTTTATTGATGTAAAACTTACTTCGAAATGGTGCTCCAAGTGACTTGATGTTGGTTAATTGGAAATTTAAACACCCTAATTGAAGCGTCGTTTTCATTGTTTTGAGCACCATTTCGAGGCAAGTTTTACATCAATATACTCGTATCGTCGTTCTAATAAAAAACCCTAAAAAATCTGTTTGTAATTTGAAAAAAAAGCTTAACTCCGTTAAGTTTTTTTAACGGGGGACCATTGCAGGAAAAATATGTGAAAGGTGGGACTGGTGGGGGGAATATTGTGAGGTGGGATTATTAATGGCCAATAAGGTCTAGGTGAGATTATTACAGGCCAATTTCCCTAAAAAATATTATAAAAGTTAACCCGTAAAAAAATAACACAATGATCGATGTAAATTGTGGATGGAGTTTGATTGATATGGATTGTGGGCGCTAGGTTTAACTAATAAGGTAAATTATCACCTTTTTGGGTTCAGAAAGGATTAAAAGTCCAATTTTTAACCTTGGTCTGGTACCGGTATATCGTTTTAAACTGGTATAACACAATTTAAAGATGGTACAACTTTTTTGTCGTTCCCTCAGTTTACCGATATGATTCGTGTCGGGAAAGCTTCCGACATCCGGTTCAACTGTCTGGTTTAAACCCGGTTTTTAAAACCTTGTACCTAAAATTATACATACATTCCACTAAAAAACAACTCCTAAATCAATATATTTCCACTAAAAACAAATACTTTTTTCTCTCTCCTTTTCAATTAAATAATATTATCATCACATTTTTCTCTTTCCTTCACTCACAACCACTTTCAATATATATTAAAAAAATTATAATGGGTGAACAGTGTCCCCCCAAATATACAGATGAACAGTAACATTTTCTCTCTCCTCCACTCACAACCACTTTTTTTACCCTTTACAATATAAAAACTCACACTCACAAGTTTTGATGGATTGGATGAGAATGCTCTAATACGTTGGCCCTATTTTCAAACTGGTAAGCTTATTGTTCATAAAAAATGGACGCTCATTAAAAAGTTCATAAACTTGCAAAAAATAGAATAGAGAAGGTGGTTAACTTATTTGGTATTTCGAAACAAAAATATATAAAAAGATCAAAAGAGTATAGCAACTTCGTCCAAACGTTGAACCCGGTTTACCAGTTCAGGCAGAACCCACTTAAACAGACCGGCCTAAAGATTACAGTCATATATCGAAATCATTGTCTGCTGACGAAGGAAACGATAACAATATTTTAACTGAACTAAACTATTATAGTGTGATTCATGCGAGTAATATCTCAAAGGCGGACCCAGGAATTTTTCCATTGGGGTGCGAAACATTTTTAAAAATTTTAGGCCCCTAGATATATAAGTAAAAAAATCGGTTCGTATCGGGTCGTGTCGGGTCGGGTCAGGTCGGGTCATGTAAAACAAAAGAAATCGCGCCATAACGTCCCTACTCATGGTTCCTATCACAAACAAATTGATTCATAAGTTCATCGCCCCATAGCATAATGTTTCAATTTTAATTTTCAACCCTAGAAATCGTGTGTAATCACCCTAAAAATCATCTAAACAACATAATCACCCTAAAAATCATCTAAACAACCATAAACAACGTCAAAACACATGAAATTTCAAACCAATTTAAGAATTTTGTTACCCTTTGGTGTCGGACGGCGGTGGTTCGCGGCTGTTGATGACGTGCTATTGTGGTTGCTGTTGTATTCGATGATCGCTGGCAGGAGACGACCCAAGAGAGGGATGGCGGGAGGAATTCTAAGGGACTATTGGGCTTATTTTAATTATGAACTTAGGTTGAGTTTGGTTAATGGGCTAGTAATTAGTGGGCTAATTATGTTTAATGAAATAGCGGGTTAAGGTATTGGGTATTTGGGTATTTGGGTATTTGGCTTAAGTTGGGTAATATAAGTTTATATAATTTAGGTAGTTTTTTTTTAATTAGAGTTTACTAAAAAAAATTAAAATATAAATCGATAACATTTTTTACCTAAGTGAAAAATTCCAAGGGGTGCGGATGAAAAAATTCAAGGGGTGCGGACGAAAAATCCAAGGGGTGCGGACGGGATTTTCAACGGAAAATAGCACTAAATTTTTTTTCCCGGGGGTGCGCCCGCCCACCTTGGGCTAGGGGTAAGTCCGCCCCTGATCTCAAATCAAGGTTAATTTAGAACTGATTTTTAATAATTTTAAATCAAAAAGTAAAGTTTAAAAGAATCTGAAAAGGGGGAATACGACGGAGATTGGTAGGTGTTAGCTAGCATTTTGATATTATAAAGAAAAGGGGGAATACGACGGAGATTGGTAAGTGTTAGCTAGCATTTTGATATTATAAAGAAAAGGGGGAATACGACGGAAATACGGTAATCACTATGTTTATGTGACATTTATAAGAACCATCAGCGCAATCATCTCATCCATCGTATATCGAGTATATCCGTTAGTTTTTTTAAAGATATAAATTTTTATTAGATTCATTCAACCCGTGTAATAAACGAGGTTTTTTAAAGATATAACATTTTTTATTTATTACTATACTAAATTACATTTATACAACTCATGTAATACACAAGGTTTTTAAAAATATACTCCCTCCGTCCCACTAAAAGTGTTATATTTTGAATTTTCAAAGTCTTTATTTATAAACTTTGACCTTTAAATAATTTTGTTTGTGTTAGATAATACTTGTTGAAAGTTATATGATTTGAGTGTGTTTTACAAATGTTTTCATCGGGTTAATTTTCATCAAGTTTTATATAACAAAAAAATATATAATTAAAGTCAAAGTTTATAAATAAAGACTTTGAAAATTCAAAACAGAACACTTTTAATGGGACGGAGGTAGTAGTAAACAATGAAAATATAATTTTTTTGATAGATTTGTTTAGTAGATTTTTACTAGTAAAAGATAATATTGTTTATATTAAAAAAAATCATGATTTGTTATAAATATGAATCATGATTTGTTATAATTTTTAATTAGGTTAGTAACCCATGTATTACACGGATTGAATAATAAAAACGATAAAATTCATAAAATTGTAACATAGTGAATGTTTAAATCTTGGTATTATTTCTATTTTTAAGTTTTGAATATGTTGTAGACAATGGATGCCTGAAAAAAACAATATAAAACAATGGAAATTAACAAAGATGTAGGAAAATACAAGAATATAAACTAAAGACAATAATAAGCAAATCTATACATATAACAAAAGAAACCACGTTAGGGACACATGACGTTCTATGAGTCAGTCTTAATTATTTTTTTAAATATTTATTATGGAAAATCAATTATTGATAATATTAAATTTAAAATTTGTAGAAGAGATTTTAATGATAAAGACAAAGATAACTGATAATAATGTATTAATTATTATAATAATATATTAATTATTAAAATCTAAAAAAATATTAGCGTTTTAAATATTTATAAAGATAAAGATTTTATTTAATTGGTAGTTTTAATTGTTTTTAAATCTTGATGATAAGGATAAGGATAACTGATAATCACATATTAAAATAAAAATATTTATTTTAATCAACTGTTTTGTTAAAAAGATTTATTCAATACATGTAGAACATATATATTTTTTATACATGGTATATTTAGAATCACATTTCTAATAAAGGATCTCATTATCCCGTTTTACACTCCAATGAAATAATAATATTAAATTATAATATCCAACTTTTCTCTTGTATATTTAATATTTTTTACTAAAATATTTCTTTTCTTTTTTTCTGCTGATTATCCAACATCAGGTAATACGTAAGTTTCTAACATAATAATAAATAAAAAAACAAAGTAAATGTTATAAATCATGTAATACACAACTCTCTAACCTAATAAAAAAATAAAGTGAGATATTACAATAAGTAAATAGTACCTCAAAGTTTCTTTTGTTAGAAAACACATCTTGATGACTAAATGTTTTAACAGATTACATTATTCGTGTAAGACATGTGTTTATTCAAATCCTGTGCAATACACGAGTTTTTAAAAAATGTAACTAGTTTATTGTTTACTATATAAAATTATATTTATTTAACCTGTTATTGTTTAGTATATAAAGTTATATTTATTTAACCCGTGTAATACACGGGGTTCTAACCTAGTGAAGGGATATAAGAAACAAAAACAAACATAACAACATATTATGTTACAAAATTTACCCTTCAAACTTCATAATTAGATAGCTATATAGATTTTTTACAAACGAAACGATATTCATTAGTTAATAATTGTGTAGGTTATAAGTGCTTATAAATCATCATTTAGGGAGGATGACATAGTAGCTGTTGCACAAACTCACGTCTCCTAGTCTTCTCCTCCTGATCTTCACTAGAAAGTGTAGTAACCCGTTGTTTCGTGCTCCAGAAAAATAATTTAGACACTTGAGAGACAACAAAAAAAAGACATTCGTAACACATACAGAAAACAACAAACATATATGTCAAAACATAAACAAAAAAATATAGGTCAATTTGGGTATCAACAATTTAAATAGAAGTGACAATTTTAACCCATTTGCTTATAAATGGGTTAGTTTGGATTGTGTTTTATCTCAAATGGGTCAAAACAGAAATTTTGATGAAAGATAAAACGGTTATAATGGGTTGTAAGTCAGAAAAAATGTTTCCTTTCAATGACTACAACCTCCACTACTACAACATGGAGTATTAGACGGTGTTGAAGTTTTATTTTAGACGGGATTAAAGCAATAACACCGTCTTAAAATCAATATCCATATGACCATTGTGTTGTTTTGATTAAAATATTAAAAAAAATTCAAAAAAAACCCCGTCTAATGGTTAAACACCGTCTTATACTATTTTATGCAACCTTTAGACGGTGTTGTCTTGAACACCGTCTTATTGATTAAAATACATCGGGGGCGGAAAATTTCCCTCCATGCTTTCATTCTCCTAAAATCTACCTTTCCACCAAATCTCCTAAATATAATTCTCCCCCAAATCTTTCAAAGGTCATTCATCTTCACCACAAAGAACCACCGTCTTCACTTGTGACCGTCTGCCACTGCTGGAAACGAACTGCCATTGACGACTCTTCTTGAATCTGGGCTTGTGTCGAACCGTCTTCAATGAGCATGTGTCGAATCTGCGTGAATCTGGTCTTGTTTCGAATCCGTACCTTCACCTGTGATCCTCTGCCCCTTTCATCATCACCACAACGAGCCTGTGTCGAATCTTGTGAATCAACGGTACTAGATCTAACACTCTTTACACTTTCATCTAGTTTAATTTTTTTGCGGTTGTTAATCTGGAATGATTCATTGATTTGGTGTGATTTAATTTGAAATTAAACTTTCATCTAAGGTTTGGAAGAATTGGTCGATTGGTGGCTAGGGTCGCCTTGCAGAGAGTTGATGTTGAGCTTGTTGTTGTCAACGACCCATTTGTCTCTGTGGTGTACACGGTTTGTAAATTTTATCATCTAATTGCATCCGTAGTAGAATCGAGTTTTGGGGGGTTTTGAATATTAAACAGTGTAAAATAAGGTTGAATTAACTTCAGTAGATGGTGGATTTGTTAGTTGATAGTTATGTTGACTTTGAATTTGACTTGGTTATATTTATTCGTTAACGACTGTATGATTCGCTAATGATCAGAGAGTAGTGCTTAACATCAAACTTGTCAATAACCATCAAACTTATGTGTTTGTTATTGGTGATTCTTACGTACCGATTCACTTTGTAGGAAATGCTTTGGTGGTGAGGAGGAAATGCTAACATTGTACTTTAATAAGGTAATTTATTAAAAATATGGCTAACATATATTGTCATTCCATGACATGCCGTTTGCTTTTGCTAATCCATCTCTCAGATATAGGTTGGCCTACTTCACTCCCCACTAATGAAAAAGGGAGTTTCATGAAAAGAGTTCTGCGAGATAAGGTATGATCATTAGTATTTTTTCGGTTTCTTTTAGTTTTTAAAGTTTTTGTTTTTAAAATATCATATCATTTATATGGCTTTTGATCATGTGGCATGTTTAGCGTTGTATAAAGCCTATAAGGATTATGCAGTTTGTAATAAACAGGCCTTAAGTGCATGTATATGAGAGAATCACTTGACATTTGTCTAGTTAACTAGTATTGCTTCACAAATATCTAAGCAGATTGCGTATCTGCCTCTACCTAATATTATTAATTTATTATTCTTATAAGTAATATCATCTGATTCTTTTATTATTATTACGATTACTGCTTTTTTTTTTGTTGATATGCCAAGACAATGGGACTTGTTGGCAGCAAAAAGCATTGGAAGATATTGTCAAGTCAAAATCTTTGCCTCTAAGACCTGGTGTTGAAGAGTGAGTTGTCTTAACACTTCTTTATAGATGATATTTATCCTTACTTCAGTGTGTACTTTATATCATCAGTTCTTTTTTTTTTTTAAATTTATGTCACATGCGATGATTATATCTCAATCATGTTTGCTTCAGTTATAGATGATGACCATGGTTCTTAATTTTTGCCATTGGCACATTACTGATTATGTTTATCTCATGATTTACTTGATTTGCTTGTTCATACTCACAATTTGGTGAAAGGTTCCCACTAGTTTATAATAATGTAGGGTATGTATTGCTTTTTGAATGCAAGCATAGAAATCTAGTGTTAACAGACGCAAACTAGGTACTTTTAGATCGTGATACTTAATATGAGTCTTTAATGGGGAATTTCTTATAATGTTAGTCTACTAGTGTTGGGCGTATTGGGTGGAGGATTTGGCCTAGGGCAGCCGACCCTAATACTCCAAATCAGTTAATTTGGCAGGTTGCCTAAATTAACGTTTCTTCTTCCTATAATCTTAACCCTAATCTAGTGACTATAAATATAGATGTCTAGGCATTGTAACCCATTTATTTAAACAAGTAACGGGTTGTCATGTTGTAAACAAGCTGTAATTAATTGGTTATATGGGTTGTAAACGGGCTGGCTTGTGGACCATATAAAATCTACATTTTTTTATACAGGTTGATAAGTCAATTTGTTTAATTAAACGGGTTAAAAAGATAAACCCGAACAAGTCCTGCACTCATGTTTATTAACCGAGCTAGATATGACAATCGATAACTTGATTATTTTTGTGTGGGGTTCTTGTCGTCTATTACTCCCTTGTTCTGTTGTTCATGCATATAGCTTTTTATCAAACATTTGTTTTTCCATCTATTATATTGCAATGATAACTTTTCTTTCTAATATAACAATTACTTTTCTTCCATCTTCAGATTTATTGATGAAGCGCATAACGATGGTGTTCCTGTGATCGTACTAGCCGCTTACAGTAGAAATGGCGAAAATGTAGCAAGGTCAGTCATCGTATTCAAATTCATGTGATTGCGCTTATTATTTTCCAAGTTATAAAATAATTTACAGAGATAAAAATGAATAATATATTAATATTGTAGAAAAAGTGACACGGAAGAGTATGATTTTTGTTACACAACACCTAAAATCCTATGAGGCTCATAAATCTTGTTTAAATAATTTCCAGGCCCATTATTGAAAGACTAGGTGAAGATCGAACGTCAAAGATGAAAATTGTTGGGAAAGCGGAGGCGGAACAGAGTTTTTATGGGCAGCTCGTTCTTGGTAAAGGAGTTTCTTCCAGTTTGGATGAACAGTTACTTAATGAAGCAAGAAAAGATGGTAATCCTTAATTTCTTTTGCAATACACACACGCACACCCGCGCGGGCACACACATTTATTCTTAGAAGTGTTGGGATTGAACCCTACCAGAGGAACAGATAATTAAAGCCAAAACTGGATCAGAGCAGTGGATCCAGAATAAGCAGATGTTACATACAAGTCTCTCCCCTTGAAAGTAGTTTTCAACACCTGCTGACTTCCTATCTACTGACCATGCAAACTGCTGACCTACAAACTGCTGATCTAGCAAAGGCCTGATGAAAGACTAAAGCTCTGCTGTTCAATCTACTGCCTTGAGTCAAGCACTGCTGATCCGGACAAGTACTGCTAGGTTCACAGCAGTGGAGGGATGCAACAGTTGTTTATTCTGTCTTTATGTAATGTAATGTAATAGCAGTAGTTAGCATAGCAGTGTTTGTATTGATCAGAGGTTAGAGTTTGTTAGGAGGATAGATGTCACTTTCATGGTGACGTCAGCTTAGATGCTCAGTAGTTTGCTAGTGCCTATAAATAGAACAGTGCTCTGTACTGTTCTATTAGCTCTTTGCAACATCGTCTTCTCTGCACGAACAAACACTGAGCTCTGGCTGAGGGGGAGTTTGTATTCAATCATTGCAATTGTAATCGTAATTGAAATAAATTCAATCTTTCGGTTCATTGTGAAAAATGTTTGATCAAAGCAATACTCTCGTTTGATTGTATGCAAAGTTTGTTTCCATCTTAATTCCGTTGCACATCTCATTCATTTCCATCTTAATTTCAAACGTAAAATACAATCAAAACCAAACTCAGATCTAAAAATTGGTATCAGAGCTTGGACAGTCAAATTTGATTTAACAATCATTTTGACATAAATAGTTCAGATCAAAATCGTTGATATCGAAAGTTTGTTCGGTTTGTTGAAAAACAGAGTAAGGTTTAATCACCATTAAAGTTGATTAATCAGTGCCTGTAAAACAACCAGGATGACGTCACAATCACAAGATGATAAGAATAACATTGGCTCTCTTTTTAAACCACCTATGCTTAAACGTAATGAATACAACATCTGGGAGAGAAGGATGGGTCATATCCTTGCTCAACAGAACACTGGATGTTGGAGGTCTGTTGTTTTTCGTCCCCATGTTCCTATGGTGCCAAGTGCTGAGGATCCAAAGAAGTTCGTTCCTAAACCAACTGAGAACTATACTGAAATTGATTTTCAAAAGTTCGAACTCGATGCCAAAGCATTTAGCATCATAGCATCTGCATTACCAAATGAGATCTATGCTGGACTGTTACATTGTAACAGTGCCAAAGAGTTATGGGATGCATTGAAGGAACAGTTTGGGGGGACTGAAGAAGTTATTGAAAACAATAGGGAAATTCTGAATCAGCAGTATGAAACATTTTGTCCCATCAAGGGTGAATCATTGACTCAGCAGTTTGAGCGATTCGGTTGTCTCATTAGTGAACTAAGGCTTGTTAAAGTAACATTTCCAAATTCAACTCAAAATAGCAGGTTCCTTAGATCACTACCAGAAAAATGGGATACCATAGCCTTTGTCACTAGAAACTCTGCAGAGTTCAAAGATCTGACCCTGACCCAACTTCATGGTAGACTCCTTACCTATGAAAGGGAGTTAAACCAGAAAAGGAAGTTGCAAGAGTCTGGAAAAGTTGCTGATGATTATTCATTCGGCAGCACAGCTCTTTTGGGTCAGGAAGAATCTGGTAGCAGTAGTAAGGAACAGGGTTATGATCACTTCATTGATATAACTGCTGGTGGAAATTTTAACCACCCTGATCCTCACTCTGCAAATTATGCTTTTACTGCAAACGGTGAAAACCAGATGTCAGATAATTTGTGCTTTGAACTCAATGATTTGCAACATTTTGATCCCATTGACTTAGAAGAGATGGACATTTTGCATCAGTTGGCTTTGCTTAGTGTAAGAACAAGCAAATTCTACAAAAGAACAGGGAGAAAATTCCCAGGGTTACATGGGAATCTAAGGGTTGGGTTGGATAAATCGAAAATCAAGTGTTACAAGTGCAATAGGCTAGGTCATTTCGCTAGGGAATGCAGGAGTCAAACTACTGGTCCTATAATTACTCATCCTAGCTCAAACCCTAGACCTCAAAATCAAAGCACTGTGCACTATACCCAATATACCCCTGCAACTCATGTTAACACTGCTCATTATGCTGCTGCCCCTGTGCCTGTGCATTATGTCCAAACTACTGTTCCACAAATTCAGTATGTTCAAACCCCTGTCCCCCAGGCACAAGTGCAACCTGTTGCACCTCAAACAGTTGCTCCAGCAGTGGTATAACCAGATCAGCAAAGCTTTTTCACTCAAGGCTTTGTTGACTGGAGCAGCATGCCTGATGAGCTTGGTGATGAAAATTTTGCACTCTATGCTTTTAATGTGCCTTCTAATGATGAATTTTGTTTGATGGCATTAGAGTCAATACCAGAGGGGGTTGAAACTGAAGGTGAACAACTAAGTGTTGAAACAGTGGATGAGGTGACTGAAGCAGTGGTTACTGCTGTGGCTGGTGAACTATTGCTGGGAGAAAGTTCAGGAACCCTGATTGAACCACTGACAGATCCATGGTCTAAAGAAGACAAAGAAGAAGAGGAAGAGAAAAGAGCAGGTGAGAAAGAAGCAAGAGCTGATGATGAAGATGATCATCAATGTGATTGTGCAATGATGGCTGCTGCCAAGGTATCACCTCAAGTTCTTGAAAAACTGTGTTCAGACAATTGCATTATTGCTTTTGCTAACATCAAAGAGGTAAATGAAAACATTAGGAACAAAGTCTTGTCTGGTGAAGTCAAATTTGAAAAGTTATTAAAAGAACTTAGAAACAAATTGGCTGAAAAAGATAAAGAGACCAGCAGTCTGAAAGAAGAGCAGAGCATAACCAAAACCCAACTCCAAACTATGGTAGAAAAATACCAAGTTTGCAAAAAGGAGTTGGAGTCAACCCAGATCACCTGTGAAAAATGGGTGGAATCATGCAAAGGGTATGAGGTTATGCTTGAAAAACAGATAAAAAGCAATGTAAAATTTGGTGTTGGTTATAGAAAACATGATGATGAAAACACTGCTTTTGAAAAATCTATTCAAACCACTGAAGAAACAACTGAGTACATTCCCACAAACAAGAATGGCCAAGAAGTGAAAATCACTGATAAACTTGGTAACAAAATCACACTTGACAGACCAATGGGATCCTCTACTTTTGAGGAGATTGAGGAATACCAGTTTAAACCCACATGGTCTGATGAGTGTGACATTCTTGAAAATTTTAAGCCCATGGACTTTACAACCACTGACGGTGTTAAAGCTCCAAAAGCAAAAGTCATTCCTTTCAAGGACATCCCAACAGAGGTTAAAAACTCTGTTGCAAAGGAGTCCGAAAAAAGAAAGAAGAGAGAAAAGGTCAATAACTTGTTTTGTGAATTTTGTGAGAAAAGGAATCATCTAACAAAAGACTGTTTCCATTTAAAAGCATATGACTTAAACAAAACAAGTGTCATTGTTCCTGCTGAAAGCTGCATTGTCTGTGGTAAATCAAACCACAAAACTCAAGCATGTGTGTATCTCAAAAACTTTGATGTGAAAAAGAATGAATACACTGCTAAAACATCCTTGAGTTCATCAACATCATCTGTCAAATTCACCAAGAACCAACCACTGTTTGTGCCAGTTCAAACAGCTATCACAAAACAGCTGAACCAAACATCTGTCAAAAAAGATGTTCAGGTTACTGATGCACCCCCTGCCAATCAGTTCAGAAAAGGCAAGGAAAAATAGTCTTACCAAAGGATTCCACACGTTTATGAGACCTACAAAAGGCCCTCTAAACCTAAAGTGAACAGGCATCCTTTTGGGTACCAACAGGTGATTGGTCAAGAACCCCAACAGTGGTTAGCAAGAAACAGTCCTAAAACTGTCCAAACCCCTGACCTAACCACTGTCCATCATTGTGCATCCATCCCAGACACTGTTGAGACCCCATCCAAAGCCTTATTGGCTTTGGAAACCCTAATGAACTAATCCTTTTACTTCATGTGCAGGGAGCTTCTGCCTGCTTAGATAGCCTTTGGTATGTTGATAGTGGAGGCTCCAGGCACTTGACTGGATGTAAAGCCCTACTCAAAGATTTCAAAATTCATGGAGGGGGTGATATATCCTTTGGGAATAACAGTAAAGGGAAAGTTCTGGGGTCTGGTACAGTACAGTCTAGCAATGTAAAATTTGAAAATGTTAATCTGATAGACAGTATAAAATTCAACCTCCTGAGTGTTTCACAAATGAGTGACAAGGGGTATGGGTCATTCTTCACAAAGGAGTGTTGTAGGATTGTTGGACCAGAAATGGTCAAAAAGATTGAAGCAATAATAAAAACTAGTCAAACAAAACTTGTTGCTCAAATAAGTGGCAATGTTTATGTTGTTGATATGTCAAAAGAGTGTCCCAGAGCTGATGCCTGTCTGTTCTCAGCTGCCTCTAACAAAGAGACAGAACTGTGGCACAGAAGACTGGGGCACACAAATCTTAAGACAATCACTGAAATTTCAAAAAAATGGTTTGGTAAGAGGCCTACCACAAAAATTGTTTTCTTGTCCTGAACATTGCATTTCCTGTTTAAAAGGAAAACAACATAAAAGTTCTTATAAGTCCATTGAAGAGTCCAAAACAACCCAGTGTTTGCAAATGCTGCACATGGATTTGTTTGGCCCAGTTCAAGTCATGAGTCTAAAAAAGAAGAGATATTGTTTGGTTATTGTTGATGACTTTTCTAGGTTTACATGGACTTTCTTTTTACACTCAAAAGATGAGACTGCAAGCATTTTGCAAGACTTTGTGATACAGGTTGAAAAGAAATTTGACCTTCCAGTAAAAGTCTTCAGGAGTGACAATGGCACAAAATTCAAAAATAAGGAGTTGGATGCCATCTATGTGAAGAAAGGGATTGTAAGGCAGTACAGTATCCCTAGAATACCAGAGCAAAATGGGGTAGTGGAAAGAAAGAACAGAACTTTGATTGAGGCTGCCAGAACCATGCTTGCTGATTCAGGTTTGCCATTAACTTTTTGGGCAGAGGCAGTAAATACTGCTTGCTATGTCCAAAACAGAGTTTTAATAAACCCCAGGCACAAAAAGACTGCTTATGAAATTCTGTATAAAATCAAACCACTGATCTCATATTTCAAGGTGTTTGGCTGCCCATGCTTTATTTTGAACTTAAAAGATTCCATTTCAAAATTTGCAGCCAAAATTGATTGTGGTTATCATCTGGGATACTCAACCACTGCCAAGGCCTACAAAGTATTTAATACACGGACCAAGGCAGTGGAGGAGACTTTGAATGTAAAGTTCAATGAACTTTCATCAGTGAAAATCCCAGCAAATCCTGCAGATCTGTTTGATCTTGATAAATTCACTTTTGAAAATACTGCTGTCAAGACTAACAGTGCAGGTCCATCAGAGAATTCAACACCAGACTATGGGTATGAAATCATCATCCCTCAAAGGTATGCCAAAATGGGAAAAGCATCAGATGTTCAAAACAGCTGTCAAAGCTCAACCACTGCTACCTCAACAGTTGTTGACCAAAGTAGCCCATCAACCACTGCTTCCACATCAACAAACACTGCTGACAAAAGTCCCAAAACAGTGGATAAAAGTCAGCATGTGTCCTCACCATTACCACCAATTCCACCACCTTTTGAAGCCACTACTGGGTCATCAATGTCACCAGCAATGGTTAGCTCAGATGATACACATTTGCAGCCTTTACCAACAAATGCCATCATACCATACCAAGGAGATTTAATCTTCTTGAGATCTCATCCACCTGATCAAATCATTGGCAACATAAATGAAGGGGTGCTCACAAGAAGCCAAACCCAAAACATTTATCTTTTTGCTGGTTTTCTATCACTCCATCTGCCAGTCAAGTACCAAGAGGCACTGAAAGACAACAACTGGGTAGAAGCTATGCAAGAAGAGTTCCAACAGTTTAAAAGACAACAAGTATGGGAGCTTGTATCACTGCCAGAAGATGTAAGTCCTATTGGCACAAAGTGGGTCTTAAAAAACAAAACTGATGAAAGGGGCATTGTTGTCAAAAATAAAGCCAGGCTTGTGGTTCAAGGTTACAGACAGGAAGAGGGGATTGACTATGATGAAACTTTTGCCCCTGTAGCAAGATTGGAAGCTATAAGACTGTTCCTGGCCTTTGCTGTCAACCACAACATGAAGGTGTTTCAAATGGATATCAAAAGTGCTTTCCTCTATGGTACAATTCAAGAAGAGGTGTATGTGTGTCAACCTCCAGGTTTTGAGGATCCATTTTATCCAAATCATCTCTACAGGCTGAACAAAGCACTGTATGGCCTGAAACAAGCACCAAGGGCCTGGTATGAAACTCTTTTCACCTTTCTACTCTCAAATGGTTTCAAAAGAGGTACCATTGATAAAACACTGTTTCTAAAACGGAGAGGAAAGGATTTAATGATTGTCCAAATTTATGTGGATGACATTATTTTTGGAAGCACATGCAACAAAATGTGTGAAGAGTTTAGGGAACTCATGATAGCTGAGTTTGAAATGAGTGCAATGGGTGAGCTGCAATGCTTTCTTGGTCTCCAAGTTCAGCAAATGCAAAATGGTACTTTCATTCATCAAAGCAAATATGCAAAAGAACTTTTAAACAAATTTGATATGAATGATTGTAAACCATGCAGCACACCCATGGCAACAAATAAGCTTGTCATGTCTAATGAAAAGGATGAGCTGATTGACCAAACTCTATATAGAAGCATGATTGGGTCTTTGTTGTACCTAACTGCATCTAGGCCAGACATCATGTTTGCAACATGTGTTTGTGCAAGAGGTCAATCAGCCCCTAGAAAATCCAATCTTATTGCTGTAAAAAGGATATTCAGATACATAAAAAGTGCTCCCACACTTGGTATCTGGTATCCAGCTAATGGGAATATCAAGCTTTCAGGATTTTCAGAAAGTGACTTTGCTGGATGTAACACCACAAGGAAGTCCACATCAGGAGGGTGCCAGTTTCTAGGTGATTGCTTAGTTTCATGGCAAATAAAAAAGCAAGCAGCTGTTTCAACATCCACTGCTGAAGCTGAATACATTGCTGCTGCAAGCTGTACAGCCCAACTCCTGTGGCTTCAAAACTAGTTGCTGGATTTTGGTATCACTACCTTAAAGACACCACTCATGTTGGATAGCCAGGCAGCAGAAAATATCATCAAAAATCCAGTTTCCCATTCAACCACCAAACACATCGACATCAGACATCACTTTGTGAGGGATTGCTGTAAAAAAGGTTTGATTTCTCTGCATCATGTTCCAACTAAAGACCAGCTGGCAGATGTGCTCACAAAAGCATTAGATACTGCCACCTTTGAAAGCTTGGTCTCTAGAATTGGCATGCTAAACATGGAATAACAAGCAACATCTTGTTTTTCTATGAATAAAAGCATTAAAATGTTTTCAGAAAATCAAAAATCCATCCTTAAAAATAGCTAAAAATGAAATTTTCATTAAAATCCTTAAAAGTCTGCCATAACCACTGCTTGTTCAAAAGTCTGCCCTGCTTCAATGTCTGTCCACTGCTGAAAGACAACCCCTGTTCCTTCATTCCTTTGATAAACACTGTTGTTCAAAAGCAGTGTCTTATCCACTGATATGCTATCCACTGATAGTGAAAATCATCCACTGCTTCCATAACCACTGCTTTCACCAGTAACTTTCATAAAAGTACTGTCCTTCATTTCATCAGAGGTTGTCACATGGGCAGTACATTGTGGTCAGACCTTTTGTAACCGCTGCCACGTCAGCATTCACTTTTTCCTCTATAAAACCCCCACTCACCACCAAAACAGGGTTTTACTGTCGAATTGAATTCTCAAAAATTCTCTTCTCAAAGTAGTTTTTCCATCTCATTTCTTCACAAATTTCTTCGATCATCATCCTCAAAATGACAAAATCGAAGACATCTGCAAAACCCACCTCCAAATCATCGTCGAAAGCGGCCTCTCAAAAGGTCAATACCACTGAAATTCCACACAAACCATCTCACAATCTTCTGGGTCTTCTCACAAAACCCGGCACCACAGATGCTTTCGACTCCATCATCGCCAAAATGGCTAAATCAAGGTACAAAACTTTGTTAACAGCCGATGCACCAATTTACTTAGCAACCCAACGAGAGTTTTAGAAAAACGCAACCCTTGACAAACAAGGTGAAACTGTGGTAGCCATTAACTCCTCTTTAAAGGGTAAAGCTGTTCAAATCACGCCACAATCTATATCAGAAGTCTTTAAACTTGAGGATCAGCAAGGTAAAACTTCTTTCCCTAAAAACGAGTTAAAATTTTGTAGGATCGTGAAACGACCTAACGAGTCGATCAGAAGAGTGCTCAGACAGAATCAGAGGCGGAATTCATTGATTCGGTCTTCGTTTAGCTTGGATTCACTATTAAATGTCTCGTATATTAATCTTGAACACTTTACAGTACAGAGACACCTTGACAGCACCTCGGCGTCGGAATCTAGAATCTTACAAATGATGACAGTTTGAAGCCTATTTATAGGGAGAGACCCCTGACCGTTTGAAGGAGACACATCATTCTTCAAACGGTCATGACACTTCAAACGGTCACTACCTTCAAACAAATACATCTTCAAACGGTCATCTAACTCAAACGGTCAACATCGTTCAAACTAACAATACAATATCTACAATCTATTTTGTCTTCTTGTGAGCATGATATAATTATGATGTCATCCTTGTGATGTCATCATCAAATATGATGACATCATGCTTGTTCATATCCGCAACGAGACTGAGACTCGACATAAGATGAAGACGAGAGATGTATGCACCAACAGACTCCCCCTCAGATGTTGACGAGTCTTAAGTGTCGAGTCTTTGCATCTTCAGTCTTTATCAGTCTCTTTTCTTTCTTAGCATATACCAGGATCTTCTCTTTGGCTCTAACCTCGTCAGACTCCCCTTCTCATCATGATGGGATCGCTGTCTGGAATTAGCTATCACCTTGAGATCAATCTCTGGCTTTATCTCTGATCAGCTCATTTCCTGCACACATTTTCTCATCACAACATAAGTTTTTACTTAAATCAATAAGAAAAACTTACTAGTAATAGTTACATCAAGTTCAAATTAATGACCTTGATTAACTAATCAAACCTTCTTTATCAAAATCAAAATTTCTCAATACAGCACACACATTCCCAAACCTGTTCATCATATTCAGCACTTGGAATTTCGAAAATCAGCTCTTCATCATCAGTTGTCGAAAATCTTTTTGTATTTTTCAAAAATTTATACTAAAACACACTAAAATCTTTTTGAATTTTTTATAACAAGAGAATGCAGTAAAGAAATATATTTACAAACACTATTTTTGTGAGATTGTGTAAGAGGATCATATCAGTTTTTGTGACCAATCACTAGCACCGTTAAGCTATAAACATTTTCAGTTCTAAACGATTCACGTAGATTGACGATATTGTTGTCCACTTAAACTCAATCTAAAAACTTTCGAAATGCTTACCGATACGTTAAGGTATATTAATTTTGCACTAAGTTCTTATGGACTCCACGATCTCAGCATATCCCCTCATGTTGGACCGTTCTACGACCTTGAAACGTCAGTTAAGGCAGTTCATCTTTGCGTACGAAGGCGGAATCAACATAAACAAAGTCATAACAGCTATTATCCTTTTAATCCTTCTTTTCTGATTAATATTCGTGCTTATACAACGTTTTCTGATACAAATCCGGCAGCACTTCGTTTCACAAACAATGACCTTCTCTCTCACAAATGAACCACACAACCTATATATATAAGCTTGTTGATTTCGCTTGAGTTGGTTTCAAGCGAAATCTTCACATGTTGATTTCGCTTGAATTCATTTCAAGCTAAATCACCATTTGTTGATTTCGCTTGAACTGATTTCAAGCGAAATCTTCAAGATAAACACATACAAACCCTAATTTAACCCTATTGTGTGATCATTCAAACAATTCTAGACACAAGACTTGATTATGACGTAATCAGCAGACATTTAGTGCACCAACAGACTCCCCCTTGGATGTTGATGAAGTCTTTGGCTTCAAGTCTTTGTCTTTATCAATCTTCAAACATTGTAAAAACTATCCTCAATCTTCAAACTTTAAACTTCAACCTTCCCTTTGACCGTTGATCCAGACTCCCCCTTTCACAGACTCCCCCTCTCGATATGCTAGAATCTGAGAAATCTGGTTCAAGCTTTGACAATTAGCTTCCGTTGGAAATAATGAAGTCCAATCCTGTTACTCAACCAACAAACATAACCATTCTACCTTTTCAACCATAAAATACAAACTCAATCAGTTTTAACAATCCACTCAAGTATTCAGGTCCAAGTTAATGACCCTGATCACTTGATTAATCTACCAATTCCAAATTAATGACCTTGGTTGATCTTTTGACGAATCAATACTGATTTTAAAAACAACAATTTCAAACATTTTCTGAAAAAATAACAAGTATCAAGTTAATGAACTTGTTTTTGATTTTCAAACAATTCAAACTTCCTCAAATATAAGCTCTCCTCATTCTTCAGTCCAGAATCTCCTGCATCTGCTTCAAACAACTAAGAATCCAACAATCAACTCTCCACTTTGGTTTGTCAGAAAAATAAAGCAGAAATAAAATCTTTTTGGATTTTATCAAAGTGTTCTAAACTAAGAAATGAAATACAGAAACTTAAATTGCAGAAAGTAAACAAAGTAAACTATATACAAACATATTTTTGGCGAACGTGTCAGGGAATCATATCAGCTTTTCAGACAAATTACAAGTACCGTTAAGCTTCATTTCATATTCAGACTTAAACAATTCACCTCGATTGTCGATATACTGATCCATCTTAAATTCTCACACAGATTTCAATTTACTCAGGATACGATTTAGATGAATTATGAACTTAGCTCATTCATGTGTCCCACCTCTTGAATATACTCCCGTATCCAGAATCCCAATAATCAGTCTTACAGATGAGTATACTACAATGATATCTGTATATAAATTAGGTATGCGAGGGCCGAGGGATCTCAGGTCGATACTTCCGTATACGCAGAGAGATATCAGCTTCGACTTTACGGTATGTCCCCTTTAGAGGATCTTTTTGCTTACAACAGCAACATTTATCAATTTTATTGTTTCAGCATGCTGAGGGTTTAATGCTGTGTTTCAAGCATTGCAGCAAGCATTATCCAGGGACTAGGTCAGAACCACCGTTCAGCAGAAGTCCCGGAATAATACCCCAGACATCATTGAGTATAAAGACCTAGTATATCAGATTAAGAGACCTTTCAAATGAGATTTCAGGGGTTACCTATATATCCAAGTAGTGTTCCCCACGAATTCACAAGTTTGAATTTTAGGTTTATATCCCGAATAAATCTACTAAATGTGCGAAAACCTATCGACACATCATCAGTGAGACTGTTTAACTCATTTATACTTTACAAATCTTTAGCATACTGTAATCGTCTAGCTGATGTACTATCATTTTCCCTATATACACAAGCTCTTTTTCAGATTTTATCATGTTTTTGTATTTTTGCATTTTTTATTGTTTTTGTATTTTCGGAAAATAAACTATATACAACTATCTACTCCCCCTAAATACCAAAACAAGTAAAAAATCGACAAACCATTGCAGATTGTTTCTCGTCTTCATCCGCAACAGTACTTTCATCAACGCCAATTATGCCATCCGACACTGAAAGAAGCTTCATACCATTCAATTTTAACAAATATTTAAACCGATTTTTATCAAAAGCTTTGGTATGTAAATCAGCTTTTTGTTCGTCAGTGTGGATTTTCTCAATTCGTATCAACTTTTTCTCAAAACAATCACGAATAAAGTGATGACGAATTTCTATGTGTTTAGTTTTAGCGTGATGTACTGGATTCTTTGTTATATTTATAGCGGCCTCATTATCAACAAAAAGAGGTGTGTTAAGAAACTGCAAACCGTAGTCGCGCATCTGTTGCTGTATCCACAGGATCTGAGAGCAGCAACTGCTAGCAGAAACATACTCCGCTTCACATGTAGATAACGCCACAGACGTTTGTTTCTTACACTGCCAGGTAACCAATCTAGGACCAAAGAACTGGCATCCTGCAGTTGTTGATTTTGAATTGACTTTGCAGCATCCGAAATCCGAATCGGAATACCCTTCGAGCGTAAAGTCGCCTTTTCTAGGATACCACAACCCCAATGAAGGAGTTCCGTTCAGGCAGCGCAATATCCTCTTCACAATGATCAAGTGCGATGCTCTCGGGTTAGACTGAAATCTTGCTGCGAGGCACGTTGGGTACATTATATCAGGACGTGAAGCAGTTAGGTACATTAAAGAACCTATCATGGAACGGTAAAACGTTTCATCAGCCCTGTCTCCGGTGAGATCTAGGTGAATCCCATGATTTGTTGCAAGTGGGGTAGCAGCTGGAGTAGAACTTGACATCCCAAATTTCTCTAGAATATCATGAACATACTTTGACTGATGAATGAAAATTCCCTCAGGAAGTTGTTCAACTTGTAAACCCAGAAAGAATTTCATCTCCCCCATTGATGATATTTCAAACTTTTGCTTCATCACTGATTCAAAATCTTTGCATAGATTTTCATTTGTCGACCCAAATATTATATCGTCCACATAAATCTGAACTATCAGAAGATGACCATCGACCTCTTTAGTGAAGAGAGTAGCATCCACTTTTCCACGAATGAACTTGTTGGCTAGTAGGTGTTGAGACAAAGTCTCATACCAAGCTCTCGGGGCCTGGTGTAAACCATACAACGCTTTGTCCAATAACTAGACCTTGTTTTTGTGGATTGGATCGGTGAAGCCCGGTGGCTGACCGACATAAACCTCCTCTTTAACCTTCCCATAAAGAAACGCCGATTTAACATCCAACTGATAAACTTTGAAGTTCTTCCAAGACGCAAATGCTAGGAAAATTCTGATTGCCTCTAGTCGTGCTACAGGAGCATAGACTTCGGTAAAATCAATCCCCTCCTGTTGACTAAATCCCTGAACAACGAGTCGAGCTTTGTTCCTTACAACAACTCCTCTATCGTCCTTTTTACACTTAAACACCCACTTGGTGTTAATCTTTCTCTGACCATCCGGCAAATCAACTAACTTCCACACTCCCAATTTCTCAAATTGACTAAGTTCCTCCTGCATTGCATTGACCCAAGAGTCTTCAGTAAGCGCCTCTTTGTAAGTTCTTGGCTCAACCTGCGAGATAAAACAACTTAATGAGAATTTAGTTTGCAAAGGAGCAACTTTTGTGTAAAAACATGTAAGCCCTTTATCAATCTGATTTCGAGTGCGAACGCCTTTCTGCAATTCTCCTATGATCAACTCCTCTGGATGATATGAAAAAGTTCGCGGCATCACTTCACTTTGAACATCTATATTTCCCTCCAGATTAGTAACATTCTGCTCTGCATCTTGTTCACCAACTTGGTTTGTTTGACTTGAAATCTGAATTTGCTCCCCCTCAGAATCTGAATCTGAATCACCATGATCAAATATTGGCATGTTTTCAGCTTCTAGATTATCATTCTGAACCGACTGATTATCCTGAGCAACTTCATTCTGTTGGACATCATCATGTTCACCAGCATTACTTGGACCTGCTTCATCGTCATTTGAAGTTTCCTGTGGTCTCCTTAAATACTCAGCTGGGAACCTTAGCTGCGACTCATATTCACGCAAAATATCCAACTCATCAAAGAAATCTTCATCATCCTCTGATTCTTCTCTCATGTCAAACGAATCCCACAGTTTGTCATAATGATAACGCCATGAATCACCAGGATTCTGTGGCGGCATAGTATAACCTTGACATTCAACATTTGCAGCTTCAATAATCCGCTTCTCACTTGGAACGAAGACACGTCGTATTGGATTTGCATAACCAACAAAAATTCCCTCAATGCTCTTCGGACCAAACTTTCCATGAGGCTTTATAACCGTACAAGGTGACCCAAACGGTTCTAGATACTTCAAATTCGGTTTGCGGTTATTGATTAGCTCAAAACATGTTTTGTTGAACTTCTTGACAGTGAGAACCCTGTTGAGCGTATAGCATGCGGCGGAAACAGCTTCAGCCCAAAAATTAATCGGTAACTTTGAATCTGCGAGCATAGTTCTAGCCGTCTCGATTAGTATCCGGTTTTTACGTTCTGCAACTCCATTCTGCTGCGGAGTGTACGGAGCACTAAACTCATGCAAAATACCTCTTTCATCACAAAATTCTGTCATCTTACTGTTCTTGAATTCAGTACCATTATCACTTCGAATTCTCTTAATATGCCTTTGGTACAAATTCTCAATCTTCCTGAACAGACCCATCAAACTGTCAAATGTTTCATCTTTCATCTTCAAGAAAGAAACCCATGAAAATCTGGAATAATCATCAGTAATGACCAAACAATAGTAATCTCCTGTAATATTTTGACATTCACCGGACCAAACAAATCCATGTGAAGTCTTTCCAGCGGTCTCGAAACTGAATTGACTTGCTTTGTAGGGTGTGACTTTTTCTTTTGCTTGCCTTTGATGCAGCTAATGCATTCCCCTTCCAGATGAAAACCTTTGATATTAACTCCCAATACCAAATCATTGTACACCAAGTGATTCATCTTCCTTAGGTGAATATGCCCCATCTTTTGGTGCCACAATCTTGATTCTTTCTCAGTTGCTCTAGACACAAAACAATGTGCTTGACCAGTAGTTGTAGTTGCTACAGACATATCTAACACATATAAATCATTCACTCTAGGTGCCCTCATGATAATCCATTCTTCAGGAACAACAAAACCAGGTTTCAAAATCAAACATTCTTTATCAGTGAAGTGAGTAGTATACTGATTGTCACAAATCTGCGAGATACTAAGCAAATTGTTCTCCAGCTCAGTGATGTAGTTAACTCTCTCAAACGTCACAATCCCATTGGATAACGTTCCTTCACCAACAATTCTACCACCTTCATGACCTGCAAATCCTACATAACCACCATTGATATTCTTCACATCATACAGCAATGCAGTCTTTCCTGTGATATGTCTAGATGCGCCACTATCCATGATCCATCTTGAAATGGCTCTTGGAAGATCCTGCACATAACAAACTTCAAATTAACCAACTTTAATAAAGATGCCGATTCATGCTTCGCGAACCAGGAAGCTCCGGCAATTCAAACTGCTTATTCGAACATGGTGTCCACCCAGGCCTCATCAGCCTTAGGTGTAACCTTGACTCTCGCAATTTGAATTTTGAAATTTTCAGCCTTCAAAGGTGGAAAATTTGCATCATAATCAACCGAAATTGATTCTTCAGCCTTTTTCACTTCTGAAGTTGAAATTTTCATTTCAGTTTTTGGTTTCCAAACTTGTTGAGATAATGCAACCTGTTTATAAAACTTGTCGTTTTTAGTTACCACTTTCTTTACAGGTTCATTTTTCACTTTGATGTTGTTATTTTTCACACTCTTTTTCTCAACAATGATTGGTGCTTTACCCTTCACATCAACTTTCTTCTGTTGAATCTTCACAGTTTCAGTCTTAGGCTTCACATTGGTACACTTTCGTGCAATGTGACCCACTTGATTACATCTAAAACATGTTCGAGTATCAACAACTCGACTTGTGCCTTCAGACTGATAATGTGAAGCTCTTTTCTCAAAGAACTCTTTATTTGATTTTGAAAAAATTTCATTTTCCTCATCAGAAAGTGAACTTGAACTGTTCACAAACACCTTCTTTTCAGCAAACCTTTTGTTTTGAAAACTCTTTTTGTGATAACTCTTACCATCCCTATAACCACCCGACCAATTGTTTCGATTGTTATTATAAAAACGTGGTGGAACAACAGGCTTTTAGTAGTAAGCTTTATCTTTCTCAAAATTCATTTGCCTTTTTGTTTGTTTCAAACTGTTCACTTCTGGCAACTCAACTTCAACCAATTTGAAAACATTTGTCAACTTTTTCACATTAACATTCTCAATTGGAAACTCAAAATCCGAATACAACTTATCAGATCCAGCCATCTTGTACATCACAAGACCCGATTCATCACTTAAGTTGTTTTTGGATTTTGATTTCTGAATGTACTTGTCCAAGAAACACCCATCATCTTCAGCTGAATCAGACATTAAAACACTTTCAGCTGTGCTCTTAACAATTTCTGTCTGAACACTATCATTAGATGATGTAAAAGTAACATCAATGTTTTCTGGAAGTTTAACTTCTTTTTCATCCTCAATTTCAACCAACCCAGACTGTTTTTTAGTGTAATTATTAAGAACAGGTGGTGGAACTTGATGAAACCCCACCCCAGTTCCATCACAATACACATCTTCGCCCGCTTTGTCTTTCCCGATGGGTTTGGGAATGATATGTTGCAAAACAAAGCTTGCGGAGTTGTAACTGTTAAGCTTCAACTGGATTCGCTCGTTTTCGATTACAGCCTCTTGAACTTTTAGTTTCAATTTAGCGATTTCATCCAGTTGTTGGTTGATTGATTCTTCTTTTATTCTCAGCACTGCTTTTAAATGTTCATTTTCTTTAAAAGTTTTACCATTTCGATCATCACAATCTTTCATAGTGCTTTTCAGTTTTTCAAATTTTTCAGAAATCTGACGGTTTTCAAGAATCAACTTTTCATTTTCTTGTTTAATTTTGTCATGATCAATTTTATCAGTTTCAATTTGAGCAGTTAATTCTCTTATCCGTTCAGTTGAAGCTTTAACTGTTTTGTCACGACCAAGAATCTGATTCTCAATGCTTCTGACCTTTGTTGTCAGATCTTTAATTTTCTCACCGTTGAGATACGTGACAGTATTACAAAATTTGCACTCTTTGTTGCAATTTTTGCAATCAGCATTTCCTTCGATCTTTTTACCTGACGCATTTGTTGACACATCTGAACTGACCTGGCTTTTTGACTCAGACACGGAGTTAGAGTCTACCTCAAGTGCCTTAGCAGCCAGCACTTTGTCAGCCATTTTTCCCAGGTTCTCTGCATTCAAATCCTGCGTAGTATCGATAACTCCAGTATCAATCTTCTTTGATTTTTCGATCTCTTCTTTCTCTTTCATCTCTTTTTCTTTCTTCGCTTCCTCTTTCATTTTCTCTGTTGGAGTTCCCCACCATTTGTGTTGCCAATACTCATCATCTTCTTTCATTTCCTTGATTAAGGCTTCCAGATCGAGAGTTTTGTGATCGATTGCAATATTTCCATACTCATCAAGATAACACTCTCTGTCTGGATCCCATCTTTTTGCTCTCTTTGCTTCCAAATAGATACCAGAAAGTCTAGTAATTTTGTTTTCCGAAATCATCTTTCTGTATCTATACTTCTGCTCTTCAGTTCTATCATCTTTCCATGGAATAGGTTCATTTTTCGCCATGAATGCGTAACCAATCGCATCTTCTTCTGGTAAAATCTCCTGACTCCAATCATACCCCTCATCATCGTAAATCACTGCAAGAGCTCTAGATTTCTCTCTGTTGTCTTCAACCTGCTTCAATCTAGGCGGCTCGGATTTATTCTGGTGATAAATCGCCTTCTTGTAGTAATCATCTCTGAAAGGATTCTCCGACTCATCAGCATAAGCGTTTCTGCATTCTCTCTTGAAATAACCCTTCTGCTTACACTTGAAACAAGTCACCTTCGATTTATCGAACCCCAACTTAGTAGATGCACCACCAATTGTTTTTCTTCCGGTGATTTCCATAAAACGCTGTGCTCGGCGAACAGCACTTGCCATAGCCCAACGAATATCGATCAGTTCCATTTCCTCCGGATCAATCTGATCGTAATCTTCTTTTGTCAGATTTGTGTTGCCTATCTTCCCAGCTACTAGCCCTTCATACGATTCCAATATCGATGCTAGGAAGATCATCTGCTGTTTGGCCGACTCCTCGTCAAAATTCTGAGCATTCTTCAAATCTATTGCGATATTGCATTGAAAACGATTCTTTGCATCTGGATGATTTCCAGAAGATGACTATCTACTGTGATAACCACTGTGACTTCCACTGCTTTGACCACTTTGATTTTCTTTGCCGGCTGTCAACACATTCTCAGCAGAAAATGCAGTCTTTGGAGAAGTTGCTTTTGGTATCATGCTTTTCGGATAATATAGATCCAAATTCTGTTGATAAGATGAATGATTAACTTTGTACGTCTTCTTCAATTCCAGTTCATGACTTTCAAGTCTCTCAATCACCAAATCTGGTTTCAACATTTCAGGAGCAAAAGTGTTCTTCAACATCAATGCATAATATCTCCAATCCATCTCGTCTGGTAATGAATCGAACAGTTTGTCAACAAGTTCTTCATCAGGATAATTGATATCATGTCTTGATAATTCCAGCTTCAGATGACCGAACCTTTCTATCATTTTACACACTGACTCATTCTTAAGACAACCAAACATATCAAATTCTTTCCTAAGAAGTTTCTTTTTGTTTTTCACTATTTCTGTACTTCCTAAACATTTTGCTCGAAGTTTGTTCCTTAGATCTTTTGCATTTGAATAGTCAATCAAGGAAATAATGTCTTCTCGGACAGACTGGAACAACAAAGCCACACATTTCTGTTCAGCTACAAATGATTCAATCTCATCAGTAGCTGTTAAAGCTTCACCATTCTTGTTTCCGTTTTCATAACCGTTCTTCAGACTTTTCCAACTTGGAAATGCGAATGCCATCATCCAATCTTCAAATTTTCTGGACCAACGACTGTACTCCTCGATAGCCATTAGCTTTGGGGGTTTATTGAATGTTCCAAAAGCACTTTTCGATTCCCAAGCTTCCTTTTTCTTTTCTTTTGGTGGGTTATCATTCACATTGCTTGATGACGTATCATTGTTTCCGGAATCTCCAGCAAACGCGTACATATCGCTAAACGGATTCATGAAAAGATCATCCATCGTGAATATTCCTGCAAAATAATCAGCAAAACACTTAGAAATTTTCAAAGTTTTGAAAAAAACAGCAAGTTCAAGCGATACTGAATAGTTTGAAGCGAAATCCACACTTTAAACTATACAAGCGAAATCTCACTTTAAACTGTTTGAAGCGAAATCAACACTAACAAACTGTTCAAGCGAAATCACACAATAACTGTTCAAGCGAAATCTGATATAAGCTAGTCAAACAGTCTCAAGCGAAATCCAGATGAACTATTTCGCTTCAACTGTTTCAAGCGAAAACCTCAAATACAAGGACCAGCAGAATCAAGCGAAATCCAATAAACTCAATTTCGCTTCAATAGTTTCAAGCGAAATTGTCTGATTTCAAGTCAAATTGTCTGATTTCAAGCGAAATCAACCTATAACCTTCGAACACTTTCAAGCGAAATTCAGTTTTAGGTCATTTTTAACATGTTTTAATCTGAATTTTAGTCCGAATCTTTGTAGGCTTTGTTAAAACTCTGTTATACACAATATACTCAAAAATCAGACCATTTCGACCGTTGGAACTTGTTCAGATCAGAAAAATATAAAAAGAAATGAGTAGAAAGAAGAAAATCTGCTGCTATGGTATGAACTCCTCGTCCTGAGCTCTGATACCACTTGTTGGACCGTTCTACGACCTTGAAACGTCAGTTAAGGCAGTTCATCTTTGCGTACGAAGGCGGAATCAACGTAAACAAAGTCATAACAGCTATTATCCTTTTAATCCTTCTTTTCTGATTAATATTCGTGCTTATACAACGTTTTCTGATACAAATCCGGCAGCACTTCGTTTCACAAACAATGACCTTCTCTCTCACAAATGAACCACACAACCTATATATATAAGCTTGTTGATTTCGCTTGAGTTGGTTTCAAGAGAAATCTTCACATGTTGATTTCGCTTGAATTCATTTCAAGCTAAATCACCATTTGTTGATTTCGCTTGAACTGATTTCAAGCGAAATCTTCAAGATAAACGCATACAAACCCTAATTTAACCCTATTGTGTGATCATTCAAACAATTCTAGACACAAGACTTGATTATGACGTAATCAGCAGACATTTAGTGCACCAACACCTCATCATGCAATACACTGACTCAAGTAATGCCTTTAAACTTTTATCAACTGTGATTTGAGCGAAAACAAAGCAGAATGTTTAAACATTAACAATCAGGTCGATACTTCCGTATACGCAGAGAAAGTCCAATGTTTAAACAAAATAAGAAAAATAAAACAAGTTGAAGTTGTTTAGGCTTTAACCACCAGGTCGATACTTCCGTATACACAGAGGAGGTCCAAAGCTTAAACGAAACACCAAAGAAAATAAAGCAGAACGTTTAGGCAACAACATCCAGGTCGATACTCACGTATAGATGTCCGATGCTTAAACAAAATAAAGAAATAAAACAAGTTTAAATCTTTGCAAAATAAAATGCACAATCACAGTGACTTTTCAGCAAAGTTGTGAAAGTTCACAAACTTAACCAGTTTTATGTCTTTCGACAATCAGCAATTACTGAGTAGGCACATAGTCAAGAAGGACAAAACTAAGTACTATGCTTTCGACCATGTTTCCCACTAGAACTCGGCCTTTTCATTTAAGTTTGTATCGTTATCGCAAATCTACTAATCTAGCTGAGCCTATCGTCACATCTTTAGTAAGACCGTTTATCACATTTTATCTCTCCATTTCTTTAGCATGCTGTGACAGTCCAACTGATCTACTATCATTTCCTCTTTTTCACAACAAAACTCATTTTTGCATTATTTAATGTTTTTGACATTTTCAAATTTTCAAATGTTTTTGGATTTTCAGAAATTTCTTACTCCCCCTAAAATGCAAACACATTTTAGGAAATTTGAAAACAAACTATACAAGCAAACTGACAACATGATGAGAATCACTTCAATTCTCCATTCACTTGGCATGAACAATCAGAACTCCCCCTGACAACAAAACATTTTCCCATAGTGATTTCAAAACACTTAAGTTTGTTTTAATCAAAATGGTTTTTCCGGAAAATTAGTTTTGTGAGTCATTTCTCAAACATGGGAATCATTCATCACCTTGTTTTCTTTAACCATTTGTAAAAACTAACATTTTTAAGATCAATTTACAAACATCACTTGTAGAAAATCAAGTACAACTTAATGTCCCTGATTTACCACTTTTAAATCGAAATCACTTTCGTGAATTTCTCAAGAAATGTGCCGATTCCTGCTCCACTCTTACCAACCTGGGAGCTCCGGCAAGTCAGGTTTTTCATTTAAACAGATTCACCCAAGCCTGACGGTCCTTGGGTGATTTTGAATTCTTGTTCAACAATGATGGAAAATTTGCATCATCCATTGTTAGACCAGAATTCTCATTTTTTACCTCAACACATGGCTCTTCTGGTTTTACCATACCAGATTCATTGCCTGAATGTGGCTTGTCTGACTTTGATGAGCCAGATTCATCGCCAACATGTGGCTCCTTTGTTTCCGAAGAAACATATTCATTGCCACATTTGTTAATCTCTTGATTAACTGCCTTCTATTTCTTTACTCTCTTTTCTGTCCTCAGATTTGTATCTGATGAATTCGTTTTGCTTGATTTGTCATTCTTTGGCGAGCAAGACGATTTATCAGAACTTTTATCTGTTTTACCAATTGTATCCGAGGACAAAATCTTCTCCAGATACTCTCTCGCCTTCTTCCTCAGTCTGTCTTTTTGCCCCTGCGAAAGCTTCACTTTCGGTTTTAGAACTTTCTGTTCTTGAACTTTAGGTTCTTGAACTTTCTGTTCCTTGGGCTTTGCTTTGACTGATTTCTTTGCCATCTTCTGAGAATTAACCCTCAATCTTTCATTTGATCTCCTTGGGCAATCTCTGGCAATGTGACCTCTGATGTTGCAATTAAAACATCTCCTCGTCTCAAAACTCCAACTCTGGCAGTTAACAGCAATGTGTCCTTGATAACCGCATCTGTAACACACTCTGTTATCATACCAATCACCATTTTTAGTCCAAACATTTAGATCAAAGCACTGTTTGGCTTGGTGATAATCCTCACTCCTCTTGAAAGCTGGATTTGACTTTGAAGCACTGTGGTCAAACCTGCACCACTTATTACCAACAGTTGTTGAGTTTTCATTTTTCAATTTTTTTGATTTTTGATTGCGATTGGATGATTGATCTGATGAACTTTTATTTTCTTTTTGAACATTTTTCAAAATTTTCTCTTTTTGTTTTTGTTCCACTTTCTTCTTCAAAGGTTTTTGCTTAGAGCATTCTCCCTTTTCAGTTGATTTTGGAACAATTTCTTGAAACTTTTCTTTTAATTTCAAAAATAAATTCTTTTTCTTCATTTTTTCATTTTCATCATCAGATTTCTCATCACAATCTTCAACTTTGACTTTGTCAAAGTTTGTGACATTGTCACTTATTGGAACTGAATTAACAGGTTTTGGACAAGAAATAGTTGAAGTATTCACAAACACCTTCAACTTTTCTTCCCATTCCTTGATTTTCTTTTGAGCACACTCTGCTTCTTTTTCAAGTCGAATAATCTTTTCAAGATGAGAATTGATTGCAATCTGTTTTTCAAGATTGTTTTTACCAAATAAATCTCTCTCATCTTCTAAAATTTTTATTTGACTTTGAAAATCTTTCTCAATTTTTACTTTTTCATTTTCCAAATTGTATATTTGATTTTTCAAAACATTTTCTAATTTTTAAGATTTTTCTTTCTAATGACAAACTCTCAACATCCTTCAAGAGTTTGTCATTTTCAGATGTCAATTTCTCACAATTTTTCAGCAAAACAAGAATCTGTTTATCATCAGCTTTTGTCTCAACCTTTAAATCTGAAATATTTTCAACTTGTTTCTTTTCCTCATGAACACTTTCATCCCTACTCTCTTCTTCTGATGAATGATCAAAGATAGGTGCGTCTTCTGCAACCTCTTTCTTTAACTCTGGTTCAGGATTCACAGATACAGATTTTTCAGATTCTACTTTCTCAACCTTGACCGATGGAACTTGTTCAATCTGCTCAGCTCTGATCTCTTCTTTAACAATGACTGCCTTTTGATTCTTTCTTTTTGCATCTTGTTTTTCTTTCAATTTTTCAATTTTATCGGCATAAAATAACTTTCCACTACGTTGATCAGATGGAAGTTGTTGTTTAAGATATTAAAGTTCCCGGATTTCCTCTTCATAATTGTCACTCTCTTCATCAGACGAGTGATCAAAAACCGGAACTTTTTCAAAAACTTCTTTTGCTGAGACTGTTTCTTCTTCTTTCTTTATCGGAAAATACTGTTGAGATTCATGATACACATATGCCAACACTTCTTCAAAATCCATGTTTCGATTTCTAGAGTTCACAAAAACACAAGTTTCAAACAAGCTGAACACCAATTCGCTACGAATCAACTTGTAAAAATCCCGATTGAACTTGATATTGATCAATATTTGATTGATCAATATTTGAACTTGAATAATCTCAAAAGCTAAATGGGTCGATGTAATGTATTATATGCCTTGGGCCGATTTAAAACTTAGACCGTGAACTTTAATCAAACAATGGGCCGAAAACAATAAGACTATAACAAGTGGGCCGTAAACACTTAACAATACTCAATCACTTCTGTTGGGCTTCTTTATGAATCGATATAGTTTTTTATGCAGCCGACAACTTCTAGTATCAAAAAAAATATAATTGAACCGTCTCACTTTAAGCAACCCAACTGTGATTGGGCCAATTCACCCACTAAACCAATCAACTTCAATAGGGTCAAAGGACTTAGTGATCTGACATCCACTAATTTACCAAGAAATTCTATTTGACCTCAAAATCCACTAAGCCGACAACTATTAATTCACAACAACAATTTCCGATAACATGAATGAATCGGTGCACCAGATCACATGATTACACTGTTCGATGACGTTATGAGCGATACCTCATAAACTGTTATACACAACTTGATGTACGCACTCAATCGGTTCACACTACTCAATGTACAATCACGTGAAGACTGAAACAATTTCAAACTGGAACCATGTTTCAAACTGTCATGTTGGCAACTTTCAAACGGTCAGGTTAGTTTCAAACTGACAACCATGTATTTTCAAACGGTCATGTTAGTTTCAAACTGACAACCATGTATTTTCAAACGGTCATGTGCGTTTTCAAACTGTAAGGTGCATTTTCAAACGGTCACGGTCAATTTCAAACGGTCAGACGCTGATTTCGTTCAAACGGTCACCGGTTTTCAAGCCATTTTTACCACTTTTACTTCGAGTTTAGGTCCGATATTCTCAAGGGTTTGTTAAAACACCATTACGCACACATTGTGAAAGTTTTAGTCGATTTTATCCGTGAAAACTTGTTCAGTTTTGAAAAGAAGGTGTAGAAGATCAGAATATTCCAGCGAAAACGAGCTAAACGGTAAGAACTCTTCCTCATGAGCTCTGATACCACTTGTAGGATCGTGAAACGACCTAACGAGTCGATCAGAAGAGTGCTCAGACAGAATCAGAGGCGGAATTCATTGATTCGGTCTTCGTTTAGCTTGGATTCACTATTAAATGTCTCGTATATTAATCTTGAACACTTTACAGTACAGAGACACCTCGACAGCACCTCGGCGTCGGAATCTAGAATCTTACAAATGATGACAGTTTGAAGCCTATTTATAGGGAGAGACCCCTGACCGTTTGAAGGAGACACATCACTCTTCAAACGGTCATGACACTTCAAACGGTCACTACCTTCAAACAAATACATCTTCAAACGGCCATCTAACTCAAACGGTCAACATCGTTCAAACTAACAATACAATATCTACAATCTATTTTGTCTTCTTGTGAGCATGATATAATTATGATGTCATCCTTTTGATGTCATCATCAAATATGATGACATCATGCTTGTTCATATCCGCAACGAGACTGAGACTCGACATAAGACGAAGACGATATATGTATGCACCAACAAATTGACTTCATTGAGAGAGGGTATGCAGACACAATGATGAAGAAAGCTACCTTACAAAAAGGTTTCTTTCCTTCTGCAACAAGGTTTTTATTCCATACCCTCCTAATGTGTGTTTCAAACAAAACCACTTCTTTTAATGAAATACCATTAAAGATTCAAAATCTGGGATATGCTATTCTTCAAGAAGAAAATTTTAATTTTTCTCGGGAAATCTTTAATGATTTGGTTAACAATGTTGAAACAAAATCATTCTTACTGTTTCCAAGGGTTTTAAGTTATTATTTTGAAAAGAAATTCAGTAAGGATGATATTGCTGCAATAAACCAAGGTGAATATTTTCAAATGCACAGCTTAACTGCTGAAACTTTTACAAGAATGTTAACACCTTGCAAAACACAAGCAGAGGTGCCTGAGTAGAATTTAGCAGCTACCACTGCTCCTCAGGTATCTGCTGTTGAGCCCACTGCTCAAGGTGATCAAAGCAGCAGAACAACTGTTTTGAAACCCACACCTACAATCCACAAAAAGCCACACAAAAAGAAAAGTCAAAAACCCCCCCAAACCCATCAAAAAGGCAACTCTGGAGGATGAGATACCAGAGCAACTGCCAGTGACAAAACAAAAGTCACAAGAAACCACTGCTGCTACTTCCTCACAGCAGTTGGTACAAATATCTCAACCCATAACCGAAAGTCCTCCTGCTTCTCCACAAAAGTCACAAGAAACCACTGATGCTCTGGAAGCACTTGTTTCCATCATCCACAGCCCAATTCCCGGGGAAAATCTTCTTTCTACACCAACCATCATATCCACAATTCCTCCACCAACCATCATATCCACAATTCCTCCACCAACCAAACTTCTGTTGGATGCACTTGATCTGAACCAGGCACTAACCAGTCCTTCTCAATCACCTATCAATGAGAATATACCTCAACACATGTCTGGGTCTGATGTATCAATCTTTGCTAACCCACCAACACAACCTGAGGAGGTTACACCCCTCGAGTTACAAGTAACTCTTGGTGGTAATCGAAGTGAAGCAGCCACTACAACTGTTGAACCCATTGGTTTGCAGTTGGACAGTGGTTACGTTAATAAGACATCCTTGGAGGCAATTCCTTCCATAGCACCTCTGGCATCTACCAGTGGACTCTTCTTGACCTCTGGCAACATTAAAAGATTGTCAAGTGTTGAAGGGAGAAGACCCCAGTACCAAGAAAAAGGGGCATCAGTGGTTAATGTTTGGAGTAAACTCCCTACCTCAACCACTGATAAAACTACTGCTAGTGGGAAATCAGATGATCCCATTAAATTGGGTGATGGTTTAAAGTACCAGAAATTGGCGGATCGTGTTGAAAAACTTGATAACTCTGTTGCAGAACTCAAAGATATGCTGCAACAGTTGTTGCAAGTACAAAAGATGCAATCCACTGCTGTTCCATCTCAAGCACCTGCTCTACCACAAGCATCTGCTACAAATGAGCTCTGGAATCTATTTCAACCTTTTCTCCATCAACAAGCACAAATGGCAGATCAGCAACATGAAAAACATGTACTAAAGCTGAGAAATACAATGGAGTCTAGATTCAAGAACACCCAGGCTGATCTCAAAGCTCTAAAAGCCTAGATCCTGCATACCACTGGCACTGCTCCTCCAACTGTCCTCTTCATTGATTAACTCCCTTCAGATAATGCCAAAAAGGGGGAGAAAATTCAGGAGTGGATGAAGAAGGGAATAGATGATGGTCTTTACCTTGAACCAGAAAGAGAAAACATGACCAAAAATATCCCTTTGCCAGATGGTAGCAAGAAAATTGATGAGACCACAAATGCACTGGCAGAAGCAGTTGCAAGTGTCAAAAAGGATAGAGAGGCCAAGAAGAAAGCTAGGGTGGATTATCCAGATCAAGGTACTTCTGGGTCAAAGGATGATGAAAATCATGTTGATGAAAAGAAGAAGCCTACTAGAAAAGTAAGACAACCTAAGTCCATCCCAACCAGACGTTCAAAGTCTGCTCCAAAACCACCATTCAAAAGAGCTGTTGTAACTCATGTTGTATCAACTACTGCTGGTATTTCAGTGGTTTCAACAGCTGTTCTCACTTCAACACACACCACATCCACTATTTTACCACCATCACCACCAAAAACAACACCATCTCCTGCCAAAAAGTAGAAGACAACAGATGTTACAACATCTGTTGTAATGACAACAGTGGTTGAAACACCAGTTGTTTCAACAGCTGTTAGTCAATCACAAACCACTGCCACCAAATCTACCACCACTGTTCCACCCAAAACATCATCAGTCCCTCCTCAACCAAAAAGGAGAAGGCTAATTCTTAAAGATGATGACAATTCACCACCACCAACATCTTCAAAATCCTTGTCACTTGCTACAATACCCAAGCCTATTCCTCTCTCATCAGCACAAGTTCAACAGCCTTTAGCTCCTGCAGGTGTTCAATTTCCTCTTGAGCTCATAGCAGTCAAAGAAGAAATCAAATCTTTCTACTATGAGGATGACCCTGCTAAAGGGAAGCTGCCATCAGTAAAAGGATATCCCAGGCCTAACAATATTGAAGAATATTTGAAAATCAAGGCTAAGCAAGCAGAGGATATCTAAAAAAGAAACACAAAAGGGAAATCTGATAGGGAAATACAACAGAACTATCAATACTTGCTCACACAAGTCAGATCCCTGGAAGAATTTGCAAAAAATGTATGTCAGAAAATCTCAGAAAGAGCAGATGAGACTCTGAGAAAAGACTACATTGAAAGCATCATGGCAACAAAGAAATACAAGGGAGAAAAGCACATGTACAAGGAGTGGACCATTCCTGAGCTTGAACAAGAACAGCCAGGATTCAAGAAATGATAAAGAATGAGGTCAAACACACTCCTCCAGAATGGACAAAATTCAAAAAGAATGTGCCTGATAAATCACTTGTGTTGAAGAGAATGAAAGAGGAATTGGTTGCTGCTGATTATGGGTCTAAACGACAAATAGCAAGATGGAAAGAAGATGTAGTCAGGGCTACCTACAAAAGGTTGGAAGAAATGAGGAAGAAAGATCCCAAAGTTCCTCAAAAGCCTGACTATCCTGAAGCAGAGGTTTCAAAAAGACCAACAAAGCTGCAAATCAGGAGAGCCACTGCTCCAACTGGTGCTGCCATCTACAAAAGAAGGAGTCAAAACCAGTCAGATGCTGAAACAGTTCTAGATCTAAATGCTGGTAATGCCATTGTAAAAGAGGGCATTAGATTAATGATGAAAGAAGATCCTGAATTGGAACAACCTGCAAGCACTGTTCAGACAGTGTTCAACAGGCCATCATCACCAAACTCCTCATCAAATAAAAATCTCCCAAGAAACCCATCAGGCTCAAAAATACTAACGTGGGAAACTGACAAACAGACCCATGTATTGACTTTGTTCAGGTCTGATGGAGAAGTGAAGAAAATATCAAGGGAACAAGCACTTGGCCTAAGTCTTGAAGATTTGCAGGATCTCCTTGATCTTCCACTTAGCAGGGATGATGAAGACACAGATGCCTTAACCTTTGAACTACAACTTAAAGGGCAAATAAGGGAACTGTTGATGAGGCAATAAATTTCCACAATAATGAAGAGTTTTGGCATTATCTGTTCCAGGGGGAGATTGTTGGGATTGAACCCTACCAGAGGAACAGATAATTAAAGCCAAAACTGGATCAGAGCAGTTGATCCAGAATAAGCAGATGTTACATACAAGTCTCTCCCCTTGAAAGTAGTTTTCAACACCTGCTGACTTCCTATCTACTGACCATGCAAACTGCTGATCTAGTAAAGGCCTGATGAAAGACTAAAGCTCTGCTGTTCAATCTACTGCCTTGAGTCAAGCACTGCTGATCCGGACAAGTACTGCTAGGTTCACAATAGTGGAGGGATGCAGCAGTTGTTTATTCTGTCTTTATGTAATGTAATGTAATAGCAGTAGTTAGCATAGCAGTGTTTGTATTGATCAGAGGTTAGAGTTTGTTAGGAGGTTAGATGTCACTTTCATGGTGACATCAGCTTAGATGCTCAGTAGTTTGCTAGTGCCTATAAATAGAACAGTGCTCTGTACTATTCCATTTTTTAGGGATTATCATAATATTTATTCGTTAACGACTGTATGATTCGTTAATGATCAGAGAGTAGTGCTTAACATATTTGATGTAAGAACTGGAAAAATAATGAAAGGTTTCAATGAAAGGGCAGATGAGTTTGCGTTTGGAGAAATCGACGGTTAGAAAATGCATGTTCTTTTTAAATTAGGAAATATAAAAGAACATATGCATAAATATTTATTAGAATGAGCTTTGGTTCGAATTTGCAGTTCAGGAGCAAGTGGTAACGAGAACAGAGGAAAATTTCTGATGACCACAACACCACAATTGATTTCTTGCCATTTTCCATCTCAAAACGCAGGTTTGTTTTTTGATGCAGTTTCGCACGTTAGCTTTATGTTTGGTAACTGTACATATTTGACAACTATGATTGTATTGGCTTACAATGGGTTCTTATTATGTTATTAAACTTGCAGGAACCTCTACTATAATCTTAGAAAGTATTTGGTGTAAATGAGCCCTTTCTACCCCTTCAAGGACCTTTACTTCTTAACTTAACTTGAGTTCAAGTTATCCGACTAAGTTTGGAAAGTATTTGACTAAGTATCTGATGAAGAAGCGGATGATGACACGGATATGAGGTACAATTATTACATTTTATATGTTAGGTAGTTTTATGACGTGTTTGTGAATTGTGACTTAAAACGAACCCGGATTGTGACGTTTGTGACGTTTATGCTTATGTTTTTTTTGAAAGGCAACCATTTATGCTTACGTTTATGCTTATTAGTTTATATTTATTTAGTTTTTGTGTGTCGTGAACCGGAAATTGGCAGGTTTGTATTGTAAAAACAAGAAAAAAAAACGTTTTTTAAGCATCAGCGACGACAGGGAAATAGTGACGATTGCGACGACAGAATAACAGCGACGACTTATATCATAATATCAAAAGACGGTGTTCATCAAGTTTAATATGGGGATCAAATTGAATACCAAAAGACTATGTTCAACAAGTTTAAGCCGGTGTTCAAATTCAACACCGTCTAATAAGACTTGATTTTAAACCAGTGTGCTTTAAGACGGTGTTGAAAACACCGTCTTAAAACCCATATCACCCCGTCTAAAGCTCTGTTTTGTAGTAGTGCTCCAAGATTGTTTTCCTCACAGCCTTAGGTTATTATTGAATAATATTGTTTTAGTAATATATTTAGCGCATTAATTACGTATAAAACAATTTTAGTGCAGATTAACCACCCAACCGGTCCAGCTCGTTACTTAAGAATGACCCGTTTCAACACAAATCCACTTGGAGCCATTATAAATCCACCTATCCTTCAACCTATATTGAAGATATATCATGATAAGAACCGCAAAAAAAAGGTTACCACCCTATAAGCTACCTACATCTTTGATTATTCCCCCCAGGTAGTCGACAAAGGATAGAATTGTAATTAAAATAACAAGTTTCCAATGCAAGAAATGCTTCTTACAAGCTTGGCAATAAATCTTTATCTGAGCTTTCTACTTCTAACATTTTTCATTGTTGCAATAGAAGGTTTAGTTTAATCTCGTAACGGGTCAACATCATCAATGTACATGATAGAAAGCAACAACGGCTCGGGCTTTGTCTTGACAGATGACTGGCCCATGAATGATCAACCATCTAAAAAAGAATGTAGGTTTTCTTCTTTCAAAATAGAAAATGTTGATTCAATCTACCCCTATGCATCGAACGTGATATTTAGTCAAGAAATAGCAACAACGGGACCCACACTACAAGAAAAAAACATCCAATGATTCATAAGAAGACTTGTATGTTGCATAGTAATATAGCTGACCAAACCGGTTTCCACCCATTTTGCAGACATACTTGGATTTACAACAAAGATACATAGAGTACTCTTCTAAATTCAAAAGATGAGGATTAAATGCTTTTAAAGTTGTTTCATGATTAGTCAATACATTATACATTAAATCTCAGATTGGAAACTTATTCTTTTTGTTGAAAATTACTCAACTTAAACTTACTCATGTTATCATCATACTTAAATATCCGAAATTTCTATTTTACAGTAGAGCAGCTAATACAATCATAATTATATGATGCATATCCTTATATTGGTCACATCAAAAGTGTTTTTGTGTTAAAATGCATCTGCAACAATCATAATCTTGCCCATAAAGCACCATACAAAAGTACAAATAATAAACCTTAGGAAGCTTTAGAAAAACATTGCAAAATATCATGGTTCAATCAATAACATTTCTCAGTTGAACACTAAAATATCACCATAGAAATAAACCTAACACATCGAGTGATGCATATCATTATATTTGCCAAACTAGTTCTGTTTTTTTAAGAAGCGATACCCTACGGATGAACGTCCCACCCACTGATTTTCTTACCTCGAAAAATTACCTTTCGAACTGTAGTCATGGACAACCCTCTGCTCACAAGTGTGTCAGCTATCCATCCTCCAATATTGGTAGAAAATGCTTATGTTAGCTAAGGCAAAACACAAAACACCCCACATTCAGTTTGATCTGTAGCATTTTCATTAAAAACAACATTTAAGTAAAAAATCTGTGAATAAGATTAAACACCTCAATTGCTTATTAGTTAATAGATTGGGCATTGTTTTCTTGACATAAGCAGTTTAATTTAACTTAGAATATGCCAACCGCGGCATTCCTACTCGTGACCTGGGTGATCAAAGGCCAAAGGCCTAACCGGGTGATCTAGCCATCCAAAAAAATGATTGAGTTAATGTTGGGTATTTTAGTGTAATTTGAGATTGTGTGTGACATACAAATAAGAGTGCACGCTTATTTGAATGTCATCGGGACTAACGGGGGTTCGGGGGCAGCGCCCCCGAGAGAAGCGGGGTCCAAGGGGCGGCGGCCCCTGGCGGGGTCCAAGGGGCGGCAACCCCTGGCTGGGGTCGAGCTGTTGGAAAGCTTAGTAGATTTACTAGCAATCCTAGTACTCATCACTGGCAAGCATTAGGTCGAGTATTCAAATACTTGAAAGGAACCATTGATTATGGTCTGACTTACATTGGATTTCCTTCAGTGATTGAAGGATATTCAGATGCAAGTTGGATAAACAATAAGGAAGATCATTCTTCCACAAGTGGTTGGGTATTCCTACTTGGGGGAGGTGCTATTTCTTGGGCTTCAAAGAAACAGACTTGCATAACTGACTCAACTATGGAATCTGAGTTTGTAGCCTTAGCGGCAGCTGGTAAGGAAGCTGAGTGGCTAAGAAACTTGATTTATGAGATTCCATTGTGGCCCAAACCATTATCTCCCATTTCTATAAGGTGTGATAGTGAAGCTACATTGGCTAAGGCATATAGTCAAGTGTATAATGGCAAGTCAAGACACTTAGGTGTGAGACACAGCATGATTCGTGAGCTCATCATGCATGGTGTGATTTCGGTTGAGTATGTCAGAACTCAACAGAACTTAGCTGATCATTTAACCAAAGGGTTAACTAGAGATCTCGTGAAAGTATCAGCGTGTGGGATCAGGGTTAAAGTCCATCTGAAAACTCTCATGTTAAGATACCCAATTCCCACCTAATATGACGTTAGGTGCAGAATTCAATGTGGAAAGCTTAACATCTAGAGTTTGGAACACAACATTAAATTGTCCCAAAGGTATGTGTTTAGATCTGCAAGTTAAGGAAGGTTGAGGTATATCTTCTTAATAGCTCTTTTGAAAAATTGCATTTGCAGGTGCAAGAGTAAAAGAGCTACCTATATGAGTATGAAGTTTAGCTGCTTCAAGAAGCTTGGACTTGGCTTTGATATACTTATGAAGGATAGGGACATAGGCTAGTAAAAGATAGTGTCAAGTTAGATCTATGTATGTAAACTAATGTGTATATTATCTTCATGTATTCTTTATGGATATTAAGGGTTCAATCCTTAGTGACACCCTTAAATCCGAATATTTGGAATGTGTAATATACTAATATGAAATTCAATCGTCACGACATTTCATTTATGCATTAGTTTGTTTTGGTTGCTGTGAATAAGTTAGTTAATCTATGATTACACTAAAATGGGGGAGGTATGTTGGATATTTTAGTGTAATTTGAGATTGTGTGTGACATACAAATAAGAGTGCACGCTTATTTGAATGTCATCGGGACTAACGGGGGTTCGGGGGCAGCTCCCCCGAGAGAAGCGGGGTCCAAAGGACAGAGCCCCTGGCTGGGGTCGAGCTAAATATGCACTTTTGAAACATGAGGGACTAAAGGTGTTTTTTGTTCAAAAATGAAAACTGCAAGCAGTTGTGGAAAACTGCAAATACGCTCTCAAACGGTTTTTGGAAAACCCTAGACGAATTGGTAGTTCGTCAAAATCCCTCAAAATTCTCTCAACCAAATTCTCATACAGAAATCTAGAATCAATCTGATTTTATCCGATCAAAGATTGGTAGCCACTCCAATTGTTTGATCTGAAAGTGATTACACGACTTCAGATTTATCCAAGCAATTTCGAATTTCCCCAATAGTTAATTATAATTATCATCCATTGGTTTGAGGTAAATCTCATTTTCACCCCTAAAGTTGGCTTTTACCTACGGCTTTAAATGAACACGAACAAGGCTTTGTGTTCGTTAAGGAATGAACATGTTCATAAACGGTTTACAAACGCTTACCGAACGAGATTTCTTGTTTTTGTTTATTCATTAAGGAAATGAACACGTTCATGAACACTAACCGAACGTAAACGAACACAAACAAATGTTCATAAAGAACACAAAAGAATGTTATTTATACATTCTAAAAAATCCGCATTTTTCATTAGAAAGATTACTAGGAATCCACCAAAAATAAATAAGTATTCAACATAACATAATTGACATAATTATCATAAACATAATTACTACAAATTTTTTTTTTAAAAAGTTTGTCTAACTTTATCATAAACACAATTATGGTTTCAACTTTTTAAAAACTAAAACCAATAAAATATAAATATAATATAAAAAACTTTTAAATGAACCAACACAAATGGACATAAAAGTGTGAACATAAACGAACAAATTATCAAATTTTCACGAACATAAACGAACGAACACAATCTCTGTTCATATTCGTTTGTTTAACTTATTGAACGAAATTTCTTGTTCGTGCTTGTTCATTTATTAAACTAACGAACATGAACGAACTTCCTGTCGAATGGTTCACGAACTATTCGCTGAACATTCGGCTGGTTAAAGCCTTAGTTTTACATGCTAACATTATGTTTTCATTGTATTATTTTAGTATTAGTGACTAATATTACTTGTTTTGGTTGTTAACTTTTGTCTATGAATTGATCAAAACTAGATTTACTACCCGTCGCGATGCCAGAGGGGTGAATCTATGCCAAGTAGTACAAAGTCCCTGCATGTTGTGACGGTAAGATATCACTACAAGAGAATAGGGTTGTTGCTACCGTACTACTGAACATCCCCCTTGTAATGTACATGCTCCCATACCAATAACATATTTTGGTTCAAGCATTTGCTATTTTGGTTCAGGAATTTGCTTGTATAATCTCACTAAGGGGCCATTTTCATTGTTACTGTTCCGGCTGTTAAAATAAGATCCGCTTGTCTAGGACTCAATCTTGGTACTGGTCCATAATGATCAAAGTCGAATCGTGAGCCTATTAGTGAAGCAAATTCAATGAAGCAACAACTGGTACCATAGAGAAGCGGCAGATTGCCACCGTTACTACAGAACTAAAAAGTGTAACCATTTTACGAAATTTCACAATCATCTCATATATAAACATAAAATGTGAAAAAATAGTAATATATATATATATATAAATGAGATGGATTTGGGCCATGTGGCATGTGATTTTGGAGCTTTTTGATGATGTGGAAACCTATGGTTGAGGTGTTTTCTGAGTTTGGGAGGGAATCCATTTCTAAATACACAAACAAATATTGGAAGCGGGATCCGTTTCTTTTTCGGGTCGGAATCTGGATTTGAGTCACCCGCATATATATTCTCTTTTCCTTTGCCAATCCTAACCTTAATTTCCTCCTCCAACAATTGACGCCACTGCTCGACATCATCTCCTATTTCAAACTCTAAAGTATCAATTTTCTTTCTGATTCTTGGCTAACAATTTCAGTTCTGGTAATAACTTCAACATCAAGTAATAACAACTTCGATTCTGGCATACATGTTAGATTGATGTTAACTTTTTTGTATTGTCTATTTTTCAGATTGATTTTGTTCATCCTATCTTTCCTCATTAAGTATTGTCTATTTTTCAGATTGGGGTTTCGAAAATCTCTACTGAGGATATCTGCAAGTGAGGTATTCTTCAGATTAGGGTTCTACTATATTAAATCTTTATTTTTCAGATTCCGGGTTCTATTTTGTATTATTCATATTAGGGTTCTTATACATGGTTGCGTGATCGTTTAATTCTTGAAGAACGATACAAGAAGATGAAGGCGATGGGAGCCGATTGGATCATGTGGTATTGGCTACATTGATTTGTTCATATTACATTCTTTTTACCAATCAGTTCAAATTAGGGTTTTAATTTGTTATGTGTTGTTACATCTATTGAGATTATCAAAAGAAAGTCGTGCGGGTGTCGGGTCAGTTTCCCCAATGCATTGTTTTGATTTTGAAATTACAAATGAGTGCTCGTCAAACCAAAGTAACAGGTACTAAAATTGTTACCTACCAGGTGTTCGATGAAATTCCTCATGATTGATCCTAAATATTTCTTTTCTTTTTTAATTATTGCAGTTTTGTTGTGTTGGATGTGCGCTTTTTATATGCATTGGTGAAGTTAATGCTCGCATTTCTATGTTTATCTGGTTCTCAACATTGGTTTTGAAAAGAATGACCCCCTATATGTATATTTAGTCTAACAATTTTTAATGTTTTTGTAACACCTCGAAAATTTACGTCCAATAATGTACTGACACGTTTCATGGGCTTTGAATATGTGAAAACATACTTTAGAGGGACTAAAGTTGACAAACTGTGAAACTATGTGAATACAAGGGTCCAAAGTGTCAACAATGGATAAATAGGCTTTAAAATAACCCTACAAGATGTTTATAATCCCAAATGGATAAATCATGGATCATACAAAGCGGAAAATGAAAGAAAGTGAGGAATTACAAACTACAGGGGCTAAATGTGTCAACATGTTGAAAGTATACCTCTGAGTGATCTTTTGCCAAACCCGAAGCTTTGTAATGGTAAAATATACTCACTAGGATATGTGATAAAAATTTCATCAAGTTTCCTTATCGTATGAGAAAGATATGATCAAAACCGTGTACGAAGGGTTAAATGCGACAACGTTGAATTTCGTGACTCTTCGGGTAAGCACAAAGTGAACCAAGGACTTTACCATGTTTGTAAGTATCCCAAGGTCCTTAAAAATCAGGTGTTAGGGTCTAAAGTGCAAGATAAATAAGCAAATACAAGTAACAAAGGACCAAGGGCCAAAATGCAAACGTTTAAAAGGTTTTTGTGGATCAGAAGAAGCCAGGCGGCCCGCCTGGGGGCCTAAAGCGGGCCGCATGACCTGCCCAGCTTCAGAAAATCGACATATGCCAGTTTCAGGTCTGATTTCGAGTTGTGTCCAGCTGTTATCGATACCATGGACTCTCCAATGGGTTTATATGCATGTAAGGACACTTGGACTGATCATACAACATCTACAAACACCTGTACCATCATCAAATCAGATCAAAATGGTCATAAAAGGAACCTGAAGTGTAGCAACTTATGTTCTTGCATGTTCAAAATTCACAAGATCAATTCCTGGAGCTCTCTAGACGACAAGGCATCTTCCTAGTGATCTCTAAGCTTATTTAGGACCATTGTAAGTGTTCATAACTCTTTCAAATTCGTTCTAGCTTAGTTATTCAACCGAAAGTCAATCCATCGTAATTTCTGTTTGACCTTGTGATTAAATGAAAATGGCTCAGTCATTTCTCAAATTGAAAGTACCTACAAGTTGGTATTTATGTGGGTAACAAACCCTCAAAAGGGTATTTTCAGATTCCCACTCTAAGTATGTTGATTGTCGAGTCAAAGCTTTTCTTAAAAAGTCAACAGAATGTGTTTTTGCAAAATTAAGCATAATTAGCAATGTAGGCTACATGCAACCTGTTTGATCATCAAAATAACTTTGTAATTAATGTAAGAACATGTTTCATCATGATCAACTCGACAATTTTCAGTTTAAACCCGAATCGGAACCGAAAGTCACATAAATTGACTTTTTCTTTGACTATCGGTTCTGATCCGTACATGCATGTTTGAGATCTGCATTAGAGCTTATTTTGGACCAATTTTTATATAAGTTTAACTCTCTGAGATTTTACAACTTGGTTCAACACTTATCCGGTCCATATGCATGTTTCCGATTAATGCTTAAAAGTTGACTATTATGCCCTTTTTGCTATAAAACGTGATTTTTGAAAAAGTGAAAGTGTAGAAACATTTGTTACTAATTTATAAACTTGCACCTAAAATTTGATATCAGTTTAAGGTCTAGATTAAGAGTTATGCTCAATATCGTAATTTGAAAGCTTTATGTTACTTAAACGACGTAATTAGCATATAACCTATTTAAACCCACTTTTTGATACCAAAATTTTTACCCATTGATGTTATATAATATTTTGGGATTTTTAAAGATTTTTATTTAATTTTTGGCTGATCATATCATAGGTCTCTAAGTTTAATTCGGTAAATACCGATTTTGCCCTTTTAAGCTATAAAATGAGTTTTACAAATCCTTTTGACCCCAAACCTTTTTCTACTGATTTTATTTGTTAAATAAAATATTTTGAGCATTCTGGAAATATAAAAATGTCAGCTTTCTTTTAAAAACCCGGAAACGGCTCTAAATCGCCTTTTTAAGCGTTTTTAACGCCTAGTACGTACTATAACCATATTAAACATATAAGGTTGATACCTACTGATGTTCTTAGCATATTTTTATAAAATAACAGTAAGTATAAGTTTTTGAACTCAGGTTTCCAGTTTTGACATTTTTAGCCCTTGTGAAATTACCGAAATACCCCTAAGGTGCATAGTTTGGTTTTAAATGATAAGTTTCACACATGGGTCATACCCTACTGTTATAACATGTTAAATTAAGTATACTTACTGTATAAATCAGACCCGTAACTCAGATTTACAAATAAACTCTTTTATAAATCTTTTAAATGACCAAAATGCCCTTATGAGGCCTAATTTGTGTTTAAATCCGTTTTGGGCATAATAGAAAATAACTTACTGATATTATAACATATTTAAAGCATATTATCTCAGGGAACTTGCATATGACTCTTACGGTTACCCGTAACGCTCTTTTCGCGTTCGGTTCGGTTTATGTAACTAGTTTGCATAAATTGACCGAGACGGGTCAAACATTATCATTTTTGTCTCAAAATCCATAATGTATTTAGTATACCCATATTATACAAGTATTCAAACTTTTCGGGTCTAAATCACATTCTATCCGGTCTTCGCTTAATCGTGTGTTTGAACCGTATCGTCCTTTTTAAACTAACCGGGCTAAGCTTAAGCTTAAATAAAAACCCGTTAGAAACCTAATAGGTTATTATAAACCTTCGTTCCAGATTTAGGAGCCCAGTAAAAGCTATCTGTACTTGCTGATTTGATATACGGCTGGGATTGAATTTATATTTAGCTCAGGTAAATACTTTTAACTTATTTTCCCTATAACGGGCTTGGGTTACGGTATGTAGAATACCGCTTGATCGAGCATCAAATCTTACATCTTTGGGTGGTTAATTGAATAATTTGATCGGCTCGTTTAAACAGTCTTGTTCACTTAAAGCCTTTGGGGGGTTAATGACCATGTCCCGGATATCCTTGGCATCATTCATGAAATGGCCACGACCTAAGCACGGGGTGTAGGCGTACACCTGACAGCTGCATATGTAAAAACTGGTATCCCACCGTAAGGAATCAGCCTTGTGGGCACTATACCTGTGGAGTGTCTATTAATCTTTAACCCGACACGAACCGGGCTACTGAACGCACAAGTAACATGTAATTCGTTCACATGATTATTATATTAAATAATTGACCCAAATTATAAAATGTTTTGTGCCTTGAGCATTCAAATCAATTTTCAACCATTTTCAAAATGAGTCAGTTAAATTGTATTTACCAGTGTAAACTGACGTATTTTTCCCAAAAAGGTTAAGTGCAGGTACTACACGTAATAGGCTGGCTGTCTTCTAGAGCGTCCACAATAAGTCTCGCAAGCTTGGACGACAATAAACTGTTGAACAATATCTTATTTTATTTTGATCCGCCTGTGGATCCTTTACATACCGTTTGTAATACTTGATGTTACTTTATATCGGTGCGTAATGTATTTATCTTTTGCTTCCGCTGTGCATTTAAATATTGTGTTGTTTGACTATGATGATATCAACTACGTCACTATACTCCCCACCGGGCCCACCTGTGACACGTGGAAATTTAGGGTGTGACAGGTTGGTATCAGAGCCAACATTGAGTGAATTAAACGCTAGCTTTTGTGTTTAATCTCAATGACACGATAGCATATTCTTTTACCTTCTGAGTCTAGACTTAACATAGGAACACTCTTGTCCCTATTCGGAGGATTATTGCTTTTAATTATATATTTTTATATCGCCAAACAAGAAGCTGTAATGGAGATCCTCCCCATTTGAAGCCTAGGAAAGGCCGAGCTTCGTGTTGCGACCAGGATTAACGTACGACCAAGGAGAGGACATTCAGAACTAAATTGAAGAAGAAGCTCCTTTTGTTGAAGTTCGTTTCCTTAATAAGTCCTTATAAGTGCATACTTATCTTTCAGTCCCTTCATGGACAATATTGTTTCATTCAAGTCCCGCTTAGGGCAATTCTGTATTTTTGTTAATCATTGGAATACTTTATCAAAATTTCATTTATTCAATATATATGGATATAATATATGAAATAATAAAAATAACATTTTTTTATAAGATCTACCATTATAATAAAATGGCAAAATCTAAAAAGGACAAGACCTAGCCTCGTGTCATTATTGAGACCCGGCCAAGATGGCAGTTCCTCAATTTAGGTTCATATCCTTATTAACATCCCGAGATTTGATTGTTCTGCGTTAATTATTAAAAAAGGAATCTTAAAGGTAAACCTAGCCTATATGACAAGGCCAAGATGGTAGGACCTATTTAAAAGATTCAAATCCTTGTTAACACCTAATAACGTGTTAGCACTCTTGGCAAATGTGATTCGAGAAAGTCACAATAGTCATCCCTATGCTGAAATTTTTTTAAATTTTTCTAATTTGCGTTATGATCTAGAAATCATGGCTTATATCATCCTATAAGATGATCATGTTATAACCATCCCTTAGAAAGGAGGTGCCTACGGGCCATAATATAATGTCCATTTGCGACATTGACATTGTGGTCTTTATGATTCCTTGTCTAAGGTGGTGAGCTATGCTCAAGCCTAATAGTCTATATGATCAATGTGATCATGACTAATATCATCCTAGTGATGCTCTGCCTACGGGCTATAATGTATTCTCCATTTGAGACGTTGACATTTTGATCTTTATGTTTCCTTGTCTATGGTGGTGAGCTATGCTCAAGCCTATTAGTCTATATGATCAATACTAATATCGTCTAATACGATGATCATATTATAAACATCCGTAAGTGATAAAGTGCCTACGGGCTAAACTTGTTGTCCAATAAGACAACGACAGTGGTGGTCTTTGACCCCTGTCTAAAGATATTGGAATACGTCCAAACAAACTAGTAGGTAGGATCTATAAGAACTCGACTAATAACATCTGAAAAGATGAACATACCATAAACATCCCTTAGAAGGGAGATGCCTACGGGCTATGATTAATGTCCTCTGAGACTAAAGACAGTGATAGCCTACCACTCCCTGTCAAGAAAAGGGTATGAACTTTGATTCAAACCTTAAATGCCTCGACTCTCTGAAATCATGGCTTATAAATCAAACTTGTCTACGCGACTAGGCCATTTGTGCTATTATTAAATTGTAAATTTGGATTTATGATAAAGTCCTGAATAAAAATAAATATCATTCCTTTCCTACCAGTATTAAAGGTGCAACCTAGCCTATATGTCATTCCGGACGAGACCAAGATGGTAGAACCTATTCAAAGGATTCAAATCCTTGTGACATAGTAAATATATTAACACTCCTGGCAACAGTGATGCGATAAAATCACGCTTGTCATCTTTATATTAGGAAAAAAAAATTTATTTTTTTTCCAAACTCCTTATTTAGCCTAAATGGTCAATAGGAATCATAGCTAATGAACGTCGAACATGATGTACACATCTAAACATCCACCTGGGATGTATACCTACGGGCAAAGATGCATACATGAAAAAGATAGTTTTATTTCATAACTTCTTGTCAAAACAATGAATTATGAAAATTTCCGATCCAAAGGAATCATTGATTATGTCTTTAAAATATCCCTAGTGACAAGGCATCTGTGCCGTCGAAAAGTCCTTTGGAACAAGCCGTTGTACTATATAAGATGTCAGTATGACATTGACAGTCGTGACTTATGGTCCCTGTCTAGTAAATATGAAGGATTATATTCCGTTTAAACACCAAAGATGGTTTATTTAAAAACTTAGGCAAAACATAATCAAATAAATTAAATACTATCTGTTGGCCCATATGGTTTATTCGCACCATGGCTACTTACTTATCAAGTTCGACAATTCGCTATATAACTAAACCAATTATTCCTATTTGGATTGTAGCCTTCAAAGTTTCACCATGGCTGACTCCACTGAAGCTCACAATCATCCGGTTGATCAGAAAGATGATGTAAGACTGAATTTAACAAGCACCGAGTTACAGGCTATGATAAATACAGCTGTAAACAACGCTGTGGACCGTGCGCTGAAGGATCATAAACGAAGGTGCGATGATACCCCGAATAAGGGTTGCAAAAAGGGTAAGACCTGTTCAAGCTATAACCAGTCCAAGCCAATGGAGGCAAAACCCAAATGTAAAACCTGCAAGAGGAAGCACTTCGGAAAATTTTTCTATGAGCAGACCGGGAGATGTGTCATCTGCGAGGAGATGGATCACAAGACCCACGAGTGCAAGGACTTGAAGGACGCCACATGCTATGATTGTGGCGAGAAAGGGCACATAAATACCCGTTGCCCAAAGAAGGCAACTAAAGGGAAATGCACTCTGGAGTCACAAGCTAGGCCTTGTGGGATTTGTAACAAGAAAGGGCACAAGACCTTGGAGTGCCAAGACATAAAGAACGCAACCTGCTATGGTTGCAATGAAATAGGGCACATCAAGACAAATTGCCCAAATAAAACCAAGAAGCCTGGGGAGGCTAAGGAGACCAAAGCTGGGAACTCTAAAATGGACGCTCAAGAGGCTATTCAGGATGAAAATGTCACAACAGGTACTTTCTTTATTAATAACGCTCATGCTAGAGTATTATTTTATTCAGGTTCAGATAAGTCTTTCATAAGACAACAGATTTTGTAAATCATTAAATCTGCCTGTTAAAACTCTAAGTGTTAAGAGGAATTGACCAATAGTACCTCAGAGACTGCTTCAGAAATATTAAATGGATGTTTATATTCATTTAGGAATTATTTTTTTCTGACGTCCTTGTTCCATTTAAATAATAGAGGACTCAGCATAGTGATAAAAATAGATTGGTTGCCTTAAAAATCGAGCCCATATTGTGGGTGATAAGAAACAATTAATTATCAAGACTCCTTATGAGACAACCCTAGTAATTACATGTATCCGTAAGATTAATTGATATTAAACATAAAAAAATGGTGGAACTGGCCGTCCCCGGAATCGAACCTGGGTCTAGGCCGCACCCTTTCGCGCGCCTAGCCAACCGAGCTAGGTGCCTAGTTTGTGAAATCTCCATTTTGATTAAATATAAGCACTTGTACGATCAAATAACACTCCTTAGGAATGTTCATATGGTTTAATAATACCATGATCGATGTATGATAAGTCGACAGGATGATGACTAGCTGGGAAAAGCACACAATTAATTGTTAAATTGGTATTTAATACCAAAAGATTTGAGTATGGAAAACTCAGAAGAGACAAACAAAAGTCGCGATACTAAGAGATGCGACAAATGTTAATAGTGCATCAAGTGTGAACCTCAAATGTTAACAGAATTAATCTCCAAGACTATAATTCTCAATGCTGAGAAGGGCTATGAGAAAAGCCATGAAGAGCCAAACGCTGTTTGCTCTAAAACACATGACACTGCTCATGAGAAGAGCTTTATTCATATTCCATATGCGAAGAATAACCCAAATAAAATCATATGTGGCGAGGAGCCCATTCTTTTTAGGATGTACTTAAAAAGTACTTCGTCTCTTGGAAGTCAAGAGACTTCGATAGTTAAAAGGGGCCATTGATTGCAAGGAATTGTTGAGGGAAGTAGAAACCATTAGGTATATCAGTGGTTACGCTGGAAAGCACACGTTAAGGTGTGCGTCACAATCATTCGGTGGTAATACCCTTGATTAGTGAGGACACTAATGGAGTCCACAAGAAAGATCCCCTTATACAGTATGGGATGGTCCAAATTTTAAGAACCTTATTAGAAAAGCCTGATATCCTCTTTGCGGAATGGAAAAGAGGGAATAAAAATTTTTCCGACTCCCCCATAAGAGCTATAGACCATCAACAATAGGTTGCAAACCGTGGTTCATTGGTTGAAATAGTGCTCTTATTTGGTTAACCTAGAACTTAAGCATAATGCACTATATATATCGATGATTTAGCATCGACTATAAAAGGAACTTTAGGGTTTCAAAACCTGCTCATTATAAATCCATTATGGATCTACCTCAGCTACTCACGTTATATAGATTAAGAAATAACTAGTCAAAGTTGAGAAGGCCCTAAAAGTTTGTCAAAGATTTTGTAGCTAAGTTTAAAAGGATTAAGAATGGAGGCGTTTAACCCTCCTGATGAATAATTAGAGGCAGTTCACATTAATAATGATGCCAGATAAACCCTTATTGTGATTTCTTTTGGCTAAGAGTTACGTTTGGATTCAGGTACTGCTAAGTCTCTCGTAAGATTTTAAGCTTAGCAAATTTTTAGAAATCTTTCCCGTAAGAACCCCAGATATTAAGTGTAAGGTAAAACTTACAGGCGAAATCATAAGAATCATTCCTTCTGTTCCTGTTAGAAATCTCTAATTATGGAATTCTAGAAGTATCCTCTCTCTAGAAGTTGTGCGTCAGCTTATATAGTTGATATCTCCTTGATCTCTATCGATTGCGAAAACCAGACAGTATGATAAAAGCGTCATATGAAGATTGATGTATCTTAATAAGTTCCATAGATTGCTTCCATGCCTGATCAGTATGGAGGTTTAATACATGGAACCGCAAGGATATCCTAATAGTCGTATGGTGCTAAAGTCAACTAATGGTGTTCAAGGAAGATATCCAAAATGGAATGGTCCAAGTAAATGTCTTCAATTAAGAAAATCATGGACTCGTAACATATAGGTGTCACTCATTTGACACGAGCAGTGATAGATAAACTGGAGCCAGAGGCTTGGAAAATCTCTGTAACCTCATTGTAACTTTATTACCCTGTTTACCTCCTGAGAGGCAGGTAGAATTAAGATTTATACCCCATTTAGGGTTGTATTCTTATGAAATCTCCAAGACGGCAAGTGCCATTATTGGAAGAATCAAAACCCCAATTAAGTAAGTTTTGAAAATAAAGAATTCATATAGCCTGACCCTATATTTTAAGAATGCGGTATTGTTAATTAAGAAAGACGGTTCATTTTGCTTATGCATTGAATACCGCCACCCAAATTAGGCAACAATTAAGAATTTCCATCAACTGCCCAGGATCGTCGATTTGTTCGACTAACGGTGAGGATTAACTATCCCTTAAGATTAGTTTTAAGTGATGGTTGGAATAACCATTTCACATTGGGATAAGCTTTTCTATAGTAGTTGATGTGTAAGCATCAAGGCTACTTCTTTGAAGACCGTGTATAGATGAATTATCAAAACGTCTGTTTGGTGGATGAGACTTTGGGAAGTCCAAATTACCAGGATCTGAAAGTTGCCTTGAAAACAACGAATAAATAGATTCATGATCAACTGTAAGTTGCCAGTATTTGGCTGAGAGTCAAGGGTTAATGAAAATAACAAACCTCCTAAGTTCTTGTGAAGGAATAAGGTTCAACAAAGATATCACCCTGAAAGGGTGTGCCAATTTGTTAATTATCCGGCTAGTTGAGCTCTGAAAATATATTGAATCATTCGAAGGAATCAAATGTATCAGAATCAAATAGCTTATAAGCTAAAAACCTATGTAAGGAGTTGGACGGAGCTCACAACACATTTTCACTAATGATTTAAGGATATGTTTCATCAATAAGTCGAGAAGCATTATCACACAATGATATGCAGATTTATGACATAATAAGCAACCTATATCGATTGAGGATCGATAGGTGAGGAAGTTCCAAAAGGATAAATGTACCCATTATAAAGGTCAACTTGAGAGCTTGGAAAAAGCTCCAGATATGCTATTGATGTTAAGTCCATTATGCGACAAAAAGTACTTCCATAATTTTAGCAAATCTCGAGGTCGAGATTTCTTTTAAGGGGGTGAGGATGTAACACCACGAAAATTTACGTCCAATAATGTACTGACACGTGTCATGGGCTTTGAATATGTGAAAACATACTTTAGAGGGACTAAAGTTGACAAACTGTGAAACTATGTGAATACAAGGGTCCAAAGTGTCAACAATGGATAAATAGGCTTTAAAATAACCCTACAAGATGTTTATAATCCCAAATGGATAAATCATGGATCATACAAAGCGGAAAATGAAAGAAAGTGAGGAATTACAAACTACAGGGGCTAAATGTGTCAACATGTTGAAAGTATACCTCTGAGTGATCTTTTGCCAAACCCGAAGCTTTGTAATGGTAAAATATACTCACTAGGATATGTGATAAAAATTTCATCAAGTTTCCTTATCGTATGAGAAAGATATGATCAAAACCGTGTACGAAGGGTTAAATGCGACAACGTTGAATTTCGTGACTCTTCGGGTAAGCACAAAGTGAACCAAGGACTTTACCATGTTTGTAAGTATCCCAAGGTCCTTAAAAATCAGGTGTTAGGGTCTAAAGTGCAAGATAAATAAGCAAAAACAAGTAACAAAGGACCAAGGGCCAAAATGCAAACGTTTAAAAGGTTTTTGTGGATCAGAAGAAGCCAGGCGGCCCGCCTGGGGGCCTAAAGCGGGCCGCATGACATGCCCAGCTTCAGAAAATCGAAATATGCCAGTTTCAGGTCTGATTTCGAGTTGTGTCCAGCTGTTATCGATACCATGGACTCTCCAATGGGTTTATATGCATGTAAGGACACTTGGACTGATCATACAACATCTACAAACACCTGTACCATCATCAAATCAGATCAAAATGGTCATAAAAGGAACTTGAAGTGTAGCAACTTATGTTCTTGCATGTTCAAAATTCACAAGATCAATTCCTGGAGCTCTCTGGACGACAAGGCATCTTCCTAGTGATCTCTAAGCTTATTTAGGACCATTGTAAGTGTTCATAACTCTTTCAAATTCGTTCTAGCTTAGTTATTCAACCGAAAGTCAATCCATCGTAATTTCTGTTTGACCTTGTGATTAAACGAAAATGGCTCAGTCATTTCTCAAATTGAAAGTACCTACAAGTTGGTATTTATGTGGGTAACAACCCCTCAAAAGGGTATTTTCAGATTCCCACTCTAAGTATGTTGATTGTCGAGTCAAAGCTTTTCTTAAAAAGTCAACAGAATGTGTTTTTGCAAAATTAAGCATAATTAGCAATGTAGGCTACATGCAACCTATTTGATCATCAAAATAACTTTGTAATTAATGTAAGAACATGTTTCATCATGATCAACTCGACAATTTTCAGTTTAAACCCGAATCGGAACCGAAAGTCACATAAATTGACTTTTTCTTTGACTATCATTTCTGATCCGTACATGCATGTTTGAGATCTGAATTAGAGCTTATTTTGGACCAATTTTTATATAAGTTTAACTCTCTGAGATTTTACAACTTGGTTCAACACTTATCCGGTCCATATGCATGTTTCCGATTAATGCTTAAAAGTTGACTATTATGCCCTTTTTGCTATAAAACGTGATTTTTGAAAAAGTGAATGTGTAGAAACATTTGTTACTAATTTATAAACTTGCACCTAAAATTTGATATCAGTTTAAGGTCTAGATTAAGAGTTATGCTCAATATCGTAATTTGAAAGCTTTATGTTACTTAAACGACGTAATTAGCATATAACCTATTTAAACCCACTTTTTGATACCAAAATTTTTACCCATTGATGTTATATAATATTTTGGGATTTTTAAAGATTTTTATTTAATTTTTGGCTGATCATATCATAGGTCTCTAAGTTTAATTCGGTAAATACCGATTTTGCCCTTTTAAGCTATAAAATGAGTTTTACAAATCCTTTTGACCCCAAACCTTTTTCTACTGATTTTATTTGTTAAATAAAATATTTTGAGCATTCTGGAAATATAAAAATTTCAGCTTTCTTTTAAAAACCCGGAAACGGCTCTAAATCGCCTTTTTAAGCGTTTTTAACGCCTAGTACGTACTATAACCATATTAAACATATAAGGTTGATACCTACTGATGTTCTTAGCATATTTTTATAAAATAACAGTAAGTATAAGCATTTGAACTCAGGTTTCCAGTTTTGACATTTTTAGCCCTTGTGAAATTACCGAAATACCCCTAAGGTGCATAGTTTGGTTTTAAATGATAAGTTTCACACATGGGTCATACCCTACTGTTATAACATGTTAAATTAAGTATACTTACTGTATAAATCAGACCCGTAACTCAGATTTACAAATAAACTCTTTCTATAAATCTTTTAAATGACCAAAATGCCCTTATGAGGCCTAATTTGTGTTTAAATCCGTTTTGGGCATAATAGAAAATAACTTACTGATATTATAACATATTTAAAGCATATTATCTCAGGGAACTTGCATATGACTCTTACGGTTACCCGTAACGCTCTTTTCGCGTTCGGTTCGGTTTATGTAACTAGTTTGCATAAATTGACCGAGACGGGTCAAACATTATCATTTTTGTCTCAAAATCCATAATGTATTTAGTATACCCATATTATACAAGTATTCAAACTTGTCGGGTCTAAATCACATTCTATCCGGTCTTCGCTTAATCGTGCGTTTGAACCGTATCGTCCTTTTTAAACTAACCGGGCTAAGCTTAAGCTTAAATAAAAACCCGTTAGAAACCTAATAGGTTATTATAAACCTTCGTTCCAGATTTAGGAGCCCAGTAAAAGCTATCTGTACTTGCTGATTTGATATACGGCTGGGATTGAATTTATATTTAGCTCAGGTAAATACTTTTAACTTATTTTCCCTATAACGGGCTTGGGTTACGGTATGTAGAATACCGCTTGATCGAGCATCAAATCTTACATCTTTGGGTGGTTAATTGAATAATTTGATCGGCTCGTTTAAACAGTCTTGTTCACTTAAAGCCTTTGGGGGGTTAATGACCATGTCCCGGATATCCTTGGCATCATTCATGAAATGGCCACGACCTAAGCACGGGGTGTAGGCGTACACCTGACAGCTGCATATGTAAAAACTGGTATCCCACCGTAAGGAATCAGCCTTGTGGGCATTATACCTGTGGTGTGTCTATTAATCTTTAACCCAGCATGAACCGGGCTACTGAACGCACAAGTAACATGTAATTCGTTCACATGATTATTATATTAAATAATTGACGCTAGTTATAAAATGTTTTGTGCCTTGAGCATTCAAATCAATTTTCAACCATTTTCAAAATGAGTCAGTTAAATTGTATTTACCAGTGTAAACTGACGTATTTTTCCCAAAAAGGTTAAGTGCAGGTACTACACGTAATAGGCTGGCTGTCTTCTAGAGCGTCCACAATAAGTCTCGCAAGCTTGGACGACAATAAACTGTTGAACAATATCTTATTTTATTTTGATCCGCCTGTGGATCCTTTACATACCGTTTGTAATACTTGATGTTACTTTATATCGGTGCGTAATGTATTTATCTTTTGCTTCCGCTGTGCATTTAAATATTGTGTTGTTTGACTATGATGATATCAACTACGTCACTATACTCCCCACCGGTGACACATGGAAATTTGGGGTGTGACAGTTTTTTTTTCTGGTAATTAGTTGATTTTTCTCCAATTGATAGGTTCTCGGCGAATGTTTGTATAAGCTATCTAACTACATGAGAGCTTTTGATGAATCTGTGTTAAAAAGGTATGGTTTAGTTTTGTTGTGTGAGTTGCTACTCATACAATCATACTACGATCATAGTTGTTTTACTAACTTATAATATGTTTCAGGGCTGATTGTATGTGTATGAATCAGGGGTCCGTAAGTAAATCTTGGTGTTCAATCAAGGATTTCAAGATGATATGTTGTGTTCGCCAGTGTTGGCTTGTGATGGTCGATAAACTAAGGAGAGAAAGAGTTTACCGGAGAAAGAAAAAGTGGCCAGCAACATCTTTACGAATCGTATTGTTTGGGGCTGTTACGGAATGATAAGGGGGCTGGCAAAATAGTGGTGGTGGTGATTATGGAAAGTTTGGGCATTCTTTTAAGTCTATCGCAATTGAGCAATCCGTCCAGGTTCGTATCTATTCCTTATTGTTGTCCGATTTATTCATGTTTTTTTTTCTTTCTATTTTGTGTGTTTGTTTGTGTTGATTTTAGGCTCACATATAGATAACGAGATCTGGATATTGTGCAATCACTTTGTTTATTTTGAATATTTTTGGTCATTTTGTTTATTCTTGACAAATTGACAACCATTAGAGTAATCAATTTAATGAATAGTACATAGATTAGTTACGTTGTTTTGTGTTGGTGCATAATGTCTATCGCCTATGTCATCAGTCTGTGTCGTGTCAGTAATATGTAATAGGTTAAAAGTTAAAGTTTATTTGTGTTTTGGGCCAGTTCGCATGAACTGAGTTATGTAGGTCAGGTCGCGCGAACTGGAAGTTGCCAGTTCGTGCGATGTGGATGTATGAACTCATGCGAACTGGACAGCCTATAAATAGGCTAGTCTAGTTCTTAATTTGTAACTTCTGGAGATTTCTGTCATGAAGTGCTGTCAAAATTCTCTCTGTACGAAAACGTTTTATATGAATGAAGAACATGTTTAAAGTGACTTTCTACTCTTCTACTCCTATTCTAACACTGATTGACGGTTTCTAGTCTGTTTCCGCCTTTCTAGAAACTAGATCTGACTCTGATTGACTCGTACTGGACGACTCATCGATCCTACAAGTGGTATCAGAGCTCAGGATGAGCCAGATCTGTTGATATCAGTGTTTAGAAAGGTTTAGAACCATATACTTCTACTCTTTCTTGGATTTTAGGACGAATTCACGGACAAAATGGACTGAATTTTGGATATTTTGTGTAAAACATCATTTTAAACAATCTTACAAAGTTGTAAACCATAAATCAAACTAAAACTGATCCAAATTATCAAAAATGTCCAAATCGTGTGAACATGATGCTCAGATCGTGTGAAACTGATCAGGTCGCATGAGTTTTTGCCAAACCGTTTGAAAACCTAGTCCAGTTCCCACGAATTGGTCCAGGTCGTTTGAAATTTTCAAAAAGTGTGACCAGTTCGCACGACTTAAGTATCCACATCGCACGAGTTGGAATTTCTTTTAAACAAATTGTGTCATCTCGCACGAAGTGTTCAGTTCATTTGAAATTCAGTTCGTTTGAAAGTCCAGAAATTGTGAAAGTCCAGGTCGCTTGAAACTAACATTTTTCAAAACTTAAAAAAATTTCCGAAACATTTTTCAAAGTATAAAATGGACAATCAAGAGTTTTACAATGCATTTTTCGGAGGAGGTATGACTGTTCAATCTTCGGCAAGTATAGCACAGAATGTGAATATGGAGAACGAGTTAGGAACCATGCAAAAACCACCGAAACTGCTCAACATTGAAGATTATTCGGGGTGGCAGGATAGATTTCGCACGTGGGCTCAGACGAATCACCTTGAATGTTGGCTGAAAGTTGAAACGAAATATGTAGTTCCTGTGAATGATGCTGGTATTCCGAAAACACTTAACTCCTTAACTCCGGCTGAACAAGAAAGTTTTAAAGCCGAGAAGAAGATGGTCAGTATATTGCAACAGGCAATTAAGGAAGACATTTTGGTACTATTACAGCATCAGAATGACGCACAATCTATTTGGAATGCTCTTAAAGTCAAATTTCTTGGGAGTGCTGCAATGATCAAAAGCAAAAAAGCATTACTGAAAAAAGAATTCGACATTTTTACTGCTATCAAAGGAGAATCAACGAAAGAATTGATTGAGAGGTACTGTCACTTGGTAGTGGAGATGAAACGGTTGAGTATAGATAAATCAGATGAAGAGTTGGTTGATAAGTTGGCTGACGCACTACCACAAGAAGAGTGGGGTACATTCATATTGATTTTGAAGAACAATTTGGAATACGTGGGTTTCAATTTGAGCACGTTTATCGAGAGAATTGAAGCTCATGAACTTGAACTTAGGAAGATGAGGAAAATGAAATCTGCAAACGTACAGCAAGATGTTCAGCTTTATTACAAAGGAAACTCATCTGCCACATCTGCTCCGAGTCCAAAAATTCAAACGGCATTCAGTGTAGAATCTTCATCGGGAGTACCTCAAGGCAGTCCTAACAACTACTTTTCACCGTTTTCAAATTACGAACCGAATCCTAAGGTAAAGAGTGGTCAAGAACAGGTTTCTTCTTAAAGTTCTTCAGGATCGAACAATCAGAATTATAGTCATTGGGATATTGTGCAATATTGCTGTTAATATAAAAAATGGTCAAGATTTTACTGAGACAGCAGCAAAGCAACATATAGCACTTCTTGCTTCAGTACTTGAGTCTTACGAGAGTCTAGTAGCCGGATGGATTGGTAATCCATACATGACTAAAGAAGATTACGAACAAATTGATCCGGAGGAAATGGAACTCATCGACATAAAATGGGGAATGGCGAGCATTGTGAGAAGAGCTCAGAAATTCATGGAAATTACCGGAAGAAGCAGTCTAGCAGGTCCTGATCCTAAACTTGGATTCGACAAATCGAAGGTGGCTTGCTTCAAGTGTAAAGAGAAGGGACACTTCAAGCGTGAATGTCCGAACAGAGAAGTTAATAACCACCAGAATCCATTCGCCAATGATTTTTACCGACAGGCCATCTATCATAAAAACAGTCAACAACCATTCAATCCAAGACCTCAAATTGAGAATAGTCCATTCAAACAAACATAAAAACTCTTTTGGTGAATCAAGATGACGAAAAGATTCCAGAAGGTTCCAGTTGGGATAAGTACGTTCCAGGAGGTGGTCTTGCAATGATGGCTGAAATTACTGAAGAGCCAGAACCGGTAATCGAGGAATGTATTCCTGAAGTCAGTGAAGTGGTGAATGAAGAAAGTTTTGCAGATCTAGAAGAGGCAGCAGCAGCAGTCTATTATTATCAGTCTGAACAGGAGGTTATTAGTAATGCATTTAAATCTATAATGCCAGCTAATGTGTTTGATTCTTTTGCAGGTATCTTTAGTGAACCGACTACGGGTTTTTGCCCACAGTACGAAGTTGAACAAACTCCAGTTCAAGAGATCATTGATGTCTCAAATGAAATGAACGAAGAGACTTTGAAAGAAATAGCAGACAAAGCTCTTATGGTCAAGCTGCAAGATGTAGAACAAACTAAAACACCTTCTGATAAAAATGAGACCAAAGATGCAACTCAAGAGTCAGTGTCAGTTGAAAAGGATGAGTCCGGAGAGAAGTCCAAGTTCGATGACAAACCAGAAAATGTGGAGTCCGAATCCGAAGAGAAATCTGAGTCTGAGTCCGGAGAGTTTGGTAAATCAGAAAGTAAAAATGATAAACAAGAAAATGATTTTGAAAAAGTTGATCCAATTCTTGAAAAGCCATGCGAAAACTGTTTAAAACCATGCATGGATTGTCTTGAAAAAGACAAACAGTTTCAAGAGTTGAAAAAGTTTAACGACAAATTAAAATTCGATTTCAATGATGTTAAAGAAGCTTATGACACTCTGTCACGATCAATTAAAATGATTCACACTGAGAGTAAAGAAAATGATAAAACTGCTAATCTGCTCAAAGCTATGGTCATGGACAAGCAAATGTCGATTAACATTCATCTGGACACAATCGCATCTCTAAGGAAGGAACTTGAACTGATGCAAATTGAGACAGAAAGAGTCGACAAAAAGTTGATCAGTTATCTTTCATCGCCATATGTGATTGATCAGATCGTTTCTCAACAAACTGATTTCAAAAATATTCCACCCCCAATGTGGAATCATTATACTCAGAAATATCCAAACGGGGTGGAGGAAGCATTGAATCTCAAACTGAGAACAGAAGAGAATGAGTTACCAGAAAACATAGATGTTACATTCTCTCCGTCTGACACCGACAACGAGTCACAACTGGTTAAAATAGTTGTAGACCAAGTGTTGGATGAAGAGAGTGATAACACTGATTTTGAAAAAGTTAAAATTCATTTTGAGAAATCCAGTTCAGATTCTGAAGATGACGGAAACTTTCTTGATAAGTTTATCCAAAATCAGATAAAGTTTTGGATGACGATTCGATCATTGTGGTTTACACGATGACCAGAACTGACAAACTGTATACTGATTTTGAGTATCCGATTCAGAATACGAACCTGGAAAGGGTTGAAAAAGTTTTCAAACTCGTGGAAATTGATATCTCAGAAGTTAAACAATAATTCGTTTCTATCAAAACCGAAAAAATCTTTTGTTAGACAACAATTGACAAACAACCCGGGAAAGAAAAATGAATAGGTGGGTAACAATGGTAATAACAAGAGACATGGAAATAATTACAAAAAGAAAGGTGTTGGTTTTGAGAAGAAAATGGCTAAGAAAGAGGTTAAGCCAAAAGAAAAATTGAGTGACGTGTTTGTGGATGGTAATAACACAGAAGTTGAAAAGGATTATATCTTTAGTAAGCAAGCAATTGATGATTTTATTGCGGCCAAAAAGATAAGAGACGAGACCAACAGATCCACTTTTGTTGAATATGACAAAAGAATTTGTGATCGATGCAATGAAATCGGTCACGTGGCCAAACAATGTGTCAAAAAGATCATAAAACCAGTTTTCCATAAATCAAAACCAAAAATTTCAAAAGATGATAAGGGAAAATCACCTATGGTATCCCCCGTGCGTATTCTCAAATGCGGTGAATAATTGAAGTCAGAGGACAAACCAAAATCAACTTTTGAAATTGGTGAATCCTCAAAATCACAAAAGACTTCAAAGATTTATCCTAAAACAAAGATTTCCCAAAGTCAATCATGGGTGGAGAAACCTAAACAATCTTTTGAGGAAAAGAAAATGGAAGAAGTTTTAAAATCGGAACCGAAAATTTTTGCAAACATTGATGAGAAAATTGAATTTGAGTTAGATAAGTTGATTGAAGAATTCCCACCTATCAAGGAAGGAGCTCTAAAATCAAAACTAGAACCTGATGTTCCAAATGTTGTTTTTAACATTCCAAAAGATGATATAGTTGCTCATGATATTGTCTTTAGTAGTATACCAAATGTTGAAAAATCTTGGGTATCGTTGTTTAAGTAAATGTCTTTTGATGTGTGTAGGGGCTTCCAAGGTCTATCATTTCTAAATGGATAATGGATAGCGGCGCCTTGCGGCACATGACAGGGATGTTATCATTGCTATACGACGTCAAATCAATCAATGGAGGTTATGTCGGGTTTGCTGGAACTTAAGGTGGAAGAATTGTTGGAGAATGAATACTTACTAACGGAGTCGTAACATTCGAAAAAGTGAATTACATTTCTGAGTTGGAAAATAATATGCTGAGCATCTCTCAGATTTGTGATAAGTTGTTCACTGTTCATTTCACGAAAGATGAATGTCTGATTCTTAAACCAGGGTTTAAAATACCAGAAGAGATGGTGTTGATACGCGCTCCTCGTGAAAATGATCTCTATATACTAGACATGAGTGTGGCAACAACGACAGATAAAAAGGTACAATGCTTTGTGAGTAAGACGAAGGCGACTGAGAAAGAATCCATCATGTGGCATCGTAAAATGGGACATATTCACTTGAGGAAGATGAACTTTTTAGTTCATAATGATCTTGTGGAAGGTGTTAATGTTAAAAGCTTCCATCGGAACAATGACTGTGTTGAATGTAAGAAAGGGAAGCAGACGTAGAAATCGCACCTGAAAAAGCTCTTGAACTCCATCAGATTACCGCTAGAAAGACTCCATATGGATCTTTTTGGACCGGTAAATGTGAAAAGCATAAGTGGAGATCTATATTGTTTAGTTGTGACTGACGACTTTACAAGATTCTCCTGGGTGTTGTTTCTGGATAGAAAAGATGAAACGTTTGATTCTTTGATGAAGCTATTAAAAAAGATGGAGAATGTGTACAAACTGCCAATTAGACGTATTCGAAGCGACAATGGCACGGAATTCAAGAACAACCATATACTCGAATTCTGCAACGATAAGGGTATTCTTCATGAATTCAGCGCACCGTATACTCCTCAACAAAACGGTGTTGCAGAACGGAAAAATCGTACGTTGATCGAAATGGCTCGTACCATGTTAGCAGATTCGAAATTACCGGTATATTTTTGGAGAGAAGCGGTTGCCACGGCATATTACACATTCAATCGGGTTCTTACGGTGAAGAAGTACAAGAAAACTTGTTTTGAATTGCTACATCTTTACAAACCGAATCTGAAATTTTTAGAACCATTTGGATCACCATGCACATTCATTGATCCAGATGGTAAATTTGGTGCAAAAGCTAATGAAGGTTTTTTTGTAGGATACGCTAGTCCGTTGAAAAGAGTTTTTGTTCCGAGTTTGGGGAAGATCATACCAGTTCAACACGTTGACTGTCAAAGGTTTACTGCTTCGAGTCAACTTCCCGGAAACAGGATGCTATTTGATTACGATAATCTCTGGGAGTCATTCCATTTACCGACAGAGCTGAATGAAGAGGAACTGGCATTCTTGTACCAACAACAGCAGTTTCTTTCACAAGAACAAGTGCCGAGACCGTTGGTAGTTTCCTCGCCCACCGTGGGTTCAAATGATCATGAGGCTGGTCCTAGTGGAACTGCACACGTAACCCCAGAAGAAACAACTCCAATATTTGATCATTCAGACGACTTAGAATCGGAAAACGATCCGATTTATGACGAGGAACCAAATATTACGTCTTCAAATGCTGATGATCACATGGGTGATCAGAATATAACAAATTTGCAATCGGAAGTGAGCGTACCGAATACAGTCATGCCAAGAACGTTGTCTTACCATCCGTCGGAGCAAATCATTGGTGACCTTCAAAGCGGCGTGAAAACCCGCGAACAAATCAACAAAGGGCTTACATGTTTTTACTCATCTGTAGCACCTTTACAAGTAGACTTCTCATTAAAATGTTTTATCTCGCAGGTAGAGCCGAAAACATACAAAGAAGCATTAACCGAAGAGAGTTGGGTAAATGCAATGCAAGAGGAGTTACAACAATTTGAAAAGCTTGGAGTGTGGAAGTTGGTTGAACTCCCGTAAGATCAGAAGTTGATCAAGACCAAGTGGGTCTTCAAATGTAAAAGAGATGATAAAGGGGTTATAGTAAGGAACAAAGCACGGTTGGTAGTCCAAGGATTTAGTCAGCAAGAAGGGATTGACTTTACTGAAGTGTATACTCCCGTTGCTCGACTTGAGGCTATTAGAATCTTCTTGGCATTCGCGTCATGGAAGGGATTCAAGGTCTACCAACTGGATGTCAAATCTGCATTCCTCTACGGAAAGATTAAAGAAGAAGTGTATGTCGGTCAACCACCGGGTTTTACCGATCCTGTACACAAAGACAAGGTGTATCTACTCGACAAGGCGTTATACGGACTACACCAGGCCCCCGAGAGCCTGGTACGAGACGCTTTCCCAGCATCTGCTGACCAACGGGTGCACCAGAGGGACTATCGATAGTACCTTGTTCACAAAAGAGGTTGCAGGACATCTATTAATCGTGCAAATATACGTTGATGATATAATTTTCGGATCAACGAACGATGAGTTGTGTAAAGACTTTGAGAAGGTCATGAAGAAGAAGTTTGAAATGAGTTCAATGGGGGAGATGAAGTTCTTTCTTGGGCTTCAAGTTGAGCAACTGCCCGATGGAATCTTCATACACCAAACCAAATATGTGAATGATGTGTTGGACAAATTCAATATGTCCGAATCATCTCCCACATCAACCCCCTGGCTTTGAATCATGGCATATGTCCGGATGAAAGTGGTGACAAAGTGGATGAAACGCAGTATCAGTCAATCATATGATCATTAATGTATCTGACAGTATCACGACCGGACATCGTCTATCCAACCTGCCTCTGTGCCCGGTATCAGTCAAGTCCCAGAGCATCCCACATGACGATAGTGAAGAGGATCTTACGGTATCTCAAAGGTTGCCCAAGCACCGGCTTGTGGTATCCTCGATCCGGTGACTTCTCTCTAACTGGATACTCTGACTCTGACTTCGGGTCCTGTAAGTTGAATGCTAAGTCCACCACTGCTGGTTGCCAGTTCTTCAGAACTCGGCTAATCACTTGCCAGTGCAAGAAACAGACCACAGTCGCTCTCTCGACTTGTGAGGCTGAATATGTTTCGGCTTCCAGTTGTTTTTTTCCAGATTCTATGGATTCAACAACAAATGAGGGACTATGGTTTGCAATTCTTAGACACACCAATTTTTGTGGACAATGAGGCAGCAATTAATATCTCACTAAAAATCCGGTTCAACACTCTAAAACGAAACATATTGAGATTCGACAACATTTTATTTGTGATTGCTACGAGAAAAAATTGATTCGAATTGATTATATTCACACCGATGATCAGAGAGCTGATTTTTACACAAAACCCTTTGATAAAACAAGATTTAATTATCTTTTGAAATTGAACGGGTTAAAGAATTTGTTTTCTGGGAGGGTGGCAGAGTGTGTGGCCGAGGAGGAAGGCGATCAGAAGTGATACTGCTTTTGATAAGACCAAAAACACAAAAATATGTTTTTGATTTTAGGGGGGGGGGAGTTTGTAGAAAATACAAAAACATGATAAAATTTCAAAAATACAAAAACATTGAAAAAGACAAAAATGAGTTTTGTTGTGAAAAAGAGGAAATGATAGTACATCAGTGGACTATCACAACATGCTAAAGAAATGGAATGTCAAAATGTTTTTAAACGAGTCTCACTAAAGATGTGCCAATAGGCTTCACACAATTAGTAGATTGAGTTCGAGATATAAACATAACAAATAACTGCTTATTTCATGGGGAACATCTCTCGGATATATGGGTAACCCCCGAAATCTTGTTTGAAAGACTCTATTTCTGACATACTAGGTCTTTTTACGTGATGATATATGGGGTATTATACCAGGACTTCTGATTTTGCGGGAGCAATAGCCTAGTCCTCGTATAATACTTTGCACTGCTTTATTCTTTAAAGCTCGCCCTCAGCATAAAAAATGATGAAACATTGAAAAATGCTAATCATGTGCTATTGAAAAGAGGATCCCCAAGAGGGACCCACCTAAAGTCGAGCCATCATCTCTCTGATTGAACAGAAGTTCTAACCTGAGCTCTCATGGTCTCGCATTCACCCCTTACAGATGTCATTAGTGTGCACTCACCTGTAAGACTGAATATAGAAGTCTGGATACGGGAGTATATTCTGAGGTGGGACACGCGAATAAGTTCAGTCCTTAAAACACTAATTCGTATCTTGAATCAATTGAAACTTGTGTAGAAGTTTAAGTGGACAACAATACTGACAATCAGAAGTGAATTTGTTTAAGACTTAAAGTTAAATCAAGATCAACGGTGTTAGTGATAAGTCTCAAAAATTGATATGATCCTCTTACACAAACTCACAAAATGTTGTCTGTAAATGTGTTTGTATAGTTTCCAGTTACTTCAAATCCAAAAGATGTTCTATTTGTTTAGCTAAAATGTTGAAAAATTCAAAAAGATTTGTCATTTCATCTTATTTTCGACAACATATGTTGGGGATCTGATGATCAAAGTTCCACAGTGCTAAACATGTTGGATCATTTGGGTTGGTTGAGAAAATGTTTGAGAAAAAGTTGGTAATTTCTCAAAATGTTTAAAAGTTCATTAATTAGAACTTACTTTGTTTCAAAATGTCAGCGAGATCAGAATTTGGTCAGCCAAGGTCATTAACTTGGACTTGGCAGGCTAAACAGTTGACCAGGGTCATTAACTTGGACTTGGTTAACTGAGTGTGTTGGTAAAAAGGTAAAAGTTTGAAAAAATTCAAAATATTGAAAAAATGAAATTTCATACGAGGTGATCAACTCGTACGAACTGGCCAAATCATTTCAAACAAGGCCAGTCCGCACGAACTCCTCAAAGTGTTTCACACATTCATCTCGCATGAACTGGCTCCTCTATTTAAGGGGAAGACCAGATCGCGTGAACACATTTTCAGTTCCCACTCCGCACCAAACTTATCCTTCAAAGGCGATCTGAGCGAATCGTTTGATTTCGTTGATTTCAAGTCTGAATCTTGTGTTCTTGTTGTTCGGAATCATCTTATAAGTTGGTTTGCACAACTTATAACATGGGAAAGGTATATTTTGATGGTTAATTGAACCGAATAGCTTGAACTCGAATGAACCAAAACTTTGAACCTAGATCTAGGGTTTTATAATGGATTAAAATGAATAAAAATTACATCACTGTACTCAGAATTTGTTATAGAACAGATCTAGTGGTTCAATTTCATCATCAAAACATGTTTTAATCACCTGCAAAATCACTGTTCATAATGTTGATTCAAACGAAGTGATAAGCCAGATCGCACGAGATGGCCAACTCGTTTGGGGTTCACATCGCTTGAAATTGTTCAGTTCGTTTGAACATCAGTCCGTTTGAGTGGCCACATCATTTGAAACCAGACCGTTTGAAAAGTCTGAATTAGTTTGTGATGTTCCAGATCGTATGAAACCAGATTGTTTGAATTTGGTCAGACCGCATGAACTTATCACTTCGCATAGGACCAGTTCGTGTGAATGATAAATTTTTGAAAATTAGTGCAAAATTGTTTAACTTGTTTGTGTTTCTTTGTTTTTCAGGAATCGAATGTAATGTTTGATTCATCGCACAACATTTGCTGTGTCTACGATGAAACTCTTCCAAAGATGACTGTGTTCAAAGAGATTTTGCCGTTCATGAAGCGTTTACCGATCCAGAAAGCTTTAACGGATCAACACAAAGTCTTCAAGTCTCATGTTGCTCATTTCTGGAAGAATGCTAACTATGATGAAGTGAATGATGTTATTAATTCAGTTGTTAGTATAAATGATGAAGATAAACCAAACATAATCACTGAACAGCTTGTAAGAGAAGTTTTGGAGTTTCCAGATGATGAAAATTTACCAAAAGGATTTCCAGAAAGAATGGTCAAAGGTTGTATGCTGAGAATGGGCTATAATGGTCCATTAAATAAAGCAAATTATCTGAAAGCCTGTTTCATGAAGCCGTACAAATTCTTCATTCATTCAGTGATTCATGCACTAAGTCACAGGAAAGGTGGATATGATGTGATGAAAGATTATCAAATGTGCATGGTTACGGCATTGGTGCTCAACAAGAAATTCAACTTTTCAGGAATTGTTTTTCATTACATGAAAGATAATATTATTTCTAAGAGTCATAGTTGGGTGTATCCAAGATTTGTGCAAATGATGTTGGATCATGTTTATCCGAATCTGGTGAAAGATGAAGAAAATGACCTGATAATGTTAAATCACATGGATAATGAAACGTTGATCAGATTATCCAAGTATACCAAGAATTGGCCAGAACCGAAGAATAAGTCAGAGTTTTTCGGATTCATCAAAGATGAGAAATATGAAGATCCAGATCCAGTGAATCATTTGAAGTGGAGGAATGATGAAGAGATGAAAGAAAAGAGTGCAGCTGATGAGTTAAAGAAATTAGAAGATTTTTGTGAAACTCGAAATGAGTGGTTTACAAAAGTAGAAAAAGAAAAGAAAAAAGGTGGAAAGAAAGTCCAAACTAAAGCAGGATCATCTTCTCAACCACAAAAGAAACGAAAAAAAGAAAGTGGTTGAAACAATGTTGGTTGATGAACCAGAAGAAGATGAGCCAGAAGCTGATGTTGATAAAAATCAAGAACAATTATCTCCTGAAACTGAGCGTTTGGTGAAAGATCTTGATGATACTTTAGTTGCTGAGAAATCTGCTAGTAAATCAGTAGTTGGTGATGAAGAGAAGAGTTCATCTGGTACAGAAAGTGATATTGATGTTCAAGTTGCTCGTTGGGTCAAAGAAAATTATGATCCAAGAGATATAGAGAAACAAAAGAAAAGAAAGAGGAGGTCAGAAGATGATGATGAAACGTATGCTCCACCTGAAAATGTTCAAGTTGTATGACCACCATCTTCAGGAGGTAGAAAGAAATCTACTTCAAGAAAACGTGTTATAACTCCAGCAGCTCGAAGGTTAAAGTTCAAACTGAATGTAAATCCACCATCAGAACCTCAATCTAAACCACCACTACCACCAGAACCACAAAATCAACCAAAATCACCACCACCACAACAACCATTATCTGATCCTGTACAATCACCACCACCACATCATATCATATTACCCATTCAAGAACAACCTCCAACTACTTCACCACACATTCAACAAACACCACCAACCATTCAACCACAAGTTCATTCTACTCCTGGATCATCTTGCTTTAAAGATTTTCCTCATATTCCAGAGAATATAGCTCTTGAAGAGCTTGGTGATTTTAGTTTTGTAAATGATGATCTTTTAAAGAAGTTGCAAAAGAAGGTGGATGAGATGTCAAGTGAGAAAAAGAAGTTGGAAGATCGTGTTAAATCTGTTGAATCTGAGAATTTGTCTTTGCTGAAGAAGATTGAAACTGATCAAGTCGAAATTGATATTCTGAAAGTTCGGATAGCGGTCTTGGAAGAAGAAAAGGCTCGTAGGGATGAGCAAAATGAGTATTTCAAGTTGAAGCATAAAGAGTTGGAAGCCAAGAATGTTAGAAAAGAACATGAAGAGTATATGATGAAGAAAGTGTTGGAAGATTTGATCGGTAAGTCAATTGAACAAAGATTTGAAGAAATTGAAGTTGAGGAAGTTAGAGCAAAACGTAAAGCTGAACTAGAAGCTGAAATGAAAAATAAGGGTAAAAGTGTTCTAGTTGAAGGTGAAGCTCAAGTGACTGAAAGGGTAATTGTTCTGACTGAACCTTGTCCATTAACTTCAGTATCTGGTTTGATTGAGCCAGAAGATGATGAAGAAGATGAAGATGATAATTTGAAAGAAGATGCAGATGAAGTTTATTCTATTCATAGTGATGATGATGATGATGATGGAGATGATGATGTGGATCAAGGAAATACTGGTATCAAGGTAACTGAAGCATCTCAAGAGGAGAACATTGATGAATATCTTCATGATGATGCAAATGAAGAATCAAAAAGTGCAGGTGGAGAGGGGGATCATAGTAATGCTGATAAAGTTGATGAAAGTGTTGATCAGGGTGCAGGATTGATTCTTCGTCTGGAACATGATGTTGAAGAAGGTGAGATATTGCATATTTACACAAGAGCTGAGATCATAAATGTCACACCCCCAAATTCCACATGCGGAGTACCGCCGCTTGGAGGCGTGACTGACCAGGATCCAGCCACCAATTATACTGAGTCATTGATCAATGGTAAAAATATTCACCAACCACGTTGGTGAGTAAACATCACAGTTTAAAGTTTTTAAACGTTTCAATTCGAATAATAGTTTAAGTAAGCAGCGGAAGCACAAACCAAACAGTTTTCAAAACAAGGTTCATAGTTTAAAGATTATTTAAAACCCAACACACGGGTTAAGACGACCACTACACATCCCCAAGCTGCAAGCTCCTGAGTCACTGGTTACCTGCAAAGCATGCAGTAGGGTGTCAACAAAAATGTTGGCGAGTTCACGAGATGTCCAGTTTTAGCTTTTCAAAAGAAAATGTAGGTTGTTTAGGTAAAGCATTTATAATCACGTCATGGGGAGCTACCCCATATGAAAGCTACTAAACTTGAATTACCGAAACTGTTGACGAGAAGATTTGGTGCCCCAGGTCAATGTCTATCGTCATTGACCAAGATGCAAGGTCTACTAGTTCACGCCCGATCTCCCCCGGTCACGGTGTGAGGTTGTCAAACCTAATAGCGCTATCAACTAATAACCCGTTCTCCCCCGGCGATTAATCGGTACTATAAGCAGGGACTTTACATGATAGAGATTCGTTGAGTGTTGCTAGTTGTGATTTATAAATAATAACCAAACGTATCTCCCCCGGATGTAGTAGTACAAGAGTACCATTTGCATATTCCCCCGGAAATTATCAGTTTGAAAACATTCTTTAGTTTGTTTGTGTCCCTCCCTGGGACGCATGCTTTTAGTGTGTGAACTCACCTTGGGTTGCTCGGCAGATTAGCTTACTTGGTCAAGCTTGCTAGTCACCACGTCCTAACATGGTTACCAGTATAGGTCAGGTTTGGGGGTACAAGTAATCACGTATATCCTACATGTATCTAACACATCGAATGCATACAGTTACCATTTAAGTTATTGGGCCTGCCCTTATAATTATACGGTTTAAACGGTAACAGTTAACACATTAGTCCAGTAACACATAGTCCAACCATAACACATTATGGCCCAATAACCAAAGTAGGCAGCCCAGTCGAGACGAAGTGGTCTCGACTCGAGAACACACGGTCTCGATTCGCAACCAAAAGATCTCGAGTTATCACGTTTTGGTCTCGAGTGATGCTGGTATGAGTCGTAACCTCAGGGGTCTCGAGTCCAGTCTCGAGTCGCAATCGGAAGTTCTCGAGTCGAGACCTTGATGGTCTCGAGTCCCTGAAATCTGTTTTGAGTCACTTGGACATGGTCTCGAGTCGAGACTAGGGGTCTCGAGTTGTAACACGACGGTCTCGAGTCGAGACCGAAGGTTTCGACTCCAACATTGTTGTTTCTAGAATGCCAGCCCAGACATGTACTAGCCAATAGGATTTCATGTGCATGATTTTATGTACTGTCCAATAAAATTCCATAAACATGTTTTATTGTCTAAACTATATACAAAACAGATCAAACATGGCATTTCAAATATTTTCACTAACCTTCATGTTGTTCTTCACATATTCAAATATTCCTATCACACTTATATCATATTCAATCAACATGTTCATTCAAACCAATCCAAACTTCTAAAAAAATTGCATGATCCGGACATTACCAATGGCTATCTTTGGTTTCTATATCTAGCATATAATCACTTGGTTCCATAACATCATACATGTATTTGTTACATCATTTTAGGGTTTTCATGATTATTCAAACAACCCTATCCTAGTATATATTCAAATCAGCATCATCGACTCCTGGATCAAATCATACATTCCTCGGATTACAAACATACACATACACACCCTTATTGTCCTAACAATCTTGCATGTTATCTAACAATTTCTTACCAAAGCATGAACATGTCTTGCATATCATCCTATTATCACTATAACACAAAGATCTATCAATAACTTAGTCATCTTAACTCATCTATCCTCCTAGCACATTTGTATTATCCAACAAGCATACATCTTTGTTAATTTAAGACATCATCCATAATATATTCTATCATCTAACCGAGATATGGTACTAACCGGAACTTGTTTTGATTGTGAGTGTGTGAGATGATGAAGGAAGTGTCCAAGCGATGATCACGAGCTAATCCGGATATCTTGATGCTTCCGGTTTGAGTCCGAGAGAGGAGAGGTGATTTTGTGAGGGTTTTCTAGAGAGAGAGGGAGTGAGGATGAAGTGAGAGAGTGTAAAGGAGACTGTGTGAGGGTTCTTGGCTTATATTTAGAGGGTGGTGCACCTTGAGTGGGTTTCCGAGTAGGATAAGGGAGGTGCGGCCCAAGCGGCCCAATTGTTCACTTATTTACTCGAGACTGGGTGGTCTCGAGTCATGGTTTCGGTTCACGAGTATCTTTATATACACATATATATTACATACACATTATCGACACATAGCACAAGATGAATCACAACTTTCATTTAATGACATATATATATACGCACAAAGTAATTACAAGGTGTTTGCTCGGAAAAACCTAGAGTGTCACAATATCCCCAAGTTTTAAGAACTTTCGTCCCGAAAGTTAAGGCAGCCACTGACAAGCTAGTATGAGTGAGAGCGTTTCAGCGGGGTGTCACATCATTCCCCCGTTAGTTTGGAATTTCGTCCCGAAATTCGGTTGTAGCTTCAGTGCTGGGGGTTTTATTAGGGAACAGCTGGGGATACTTGTGCTTCATCTGGTCTTCCCGCTCCCAGGTAAACTCTGGGCCACGTCGCGAGTTCCAACGAACTCGTACGAGAGGTATCTGGCTACGTTTGAGGGTTTTGATCTCTCGATCCGTGATCTCAATCGGTTCCTCAGTATAGTGGAGCTGTTCGTCAATAGTGAGTTCCTTGAAAGGAATGATGAGTGTTTCATCTGACAGACACTTCTTCAGATTAGACACGTGAAAGACGTTGTGCACAGCGCTCAGTTCTTCAGGCAGATTCAATCTGTAAGCGACCTTACCGATCTTTTCGGTAATTTCGAATGGCCCGACGTATCGCGGATTAAGCTTGCCCCGTTTTCCAAAACGAACCACACCCTTCCAGGGTGAGACTTTGAGCAGAGCCCGGTCGCCAACCTGGAATTCTAGCGGTTTCCTATCCTTATCAGCGTAGCTCTTCTGACGGTCACGAGCTGCCGCCATGCGTTGCCTAATCTGGGCAATCTTTTCTGTAGTGTCTACCACATGTTCCGGGCCTGTGATCTGGCTGTCACCAACCTCCGCCCAGCAGAGAGGCGATCGGCATTTACGACCGTACAATGCCTCAAAGGGTGCTGCCTGAATGCTGGTGTGGTAGCTGTTGTTGTAGGAGAATTCCACTAAAGGTAGGTGCTTCTCCCAATTCTTGCCAAAATCGATCACACATGCCCTAAGCATGTCTTCGAGGGTTTGGATGGTGCGTTCAGATTGCCCATCCGTTTGTGGATGGTAAGCGGTGCTCATGTCTAAACGTGAGCCAAAAGATTTGTGCATAGCTTGCCACAACTCAGAAGTAAAACGTGCGTCTCGATCGGAAATAAGAGAGGTTGGCACCCCGTGTTTCGAAACCACTTCCTTTAAGTATACCTCTGCTAAGGTAGAGAACTTGTCTGTTTCTTTAATAGCAAAAAGTGTGCAGACTTAGTTAATCGGTCCACTATTACCCAAATGGTGTCATTCCCGCGTTGAGACCTAGGCAGGCCTGTAACAAAGTCCATGGAAATTTGCTCCCATTTCCATTGCGGGATTTCTGGCTGTTGGAGTAGGCCTGATGGTTTCTGATACTCAGCATTGACTCTTGCACAAGTCAAACATTTTCTGACATAGGTTGCTATGTGGGCTTTCATGCCAGGCCACCAGTATTTAGTCCTTAAGTTGTGGTACATCTTATCCGAACCAGGATGTACTGAGTAACGGGACTTATGGGCTTCATCCATTACAAGCTCGCGCAACTTCCCATAAAGTGGGACCCATATACGCCCGTTTACGTAGTAAGCACCATCTTCTTTTTGCTCTAGCCGTTTCCTTGATCCTCGCAGGGACTCAGCCCTGACGTTCTCGGCTTTCAATGCTTCGACCTGAGCGTTTCGGATTTGCTTAGGGAGGTTCGAGTGGATGGTGAGTTGTAGGGCACGAACACGCTTAGGCTTGGTTTCCTTCCTGCTAAGGGCATCGGCTACCACATTTGCCTTGCCCGGATGGTATTTAATTACGCACTCGTAGTCGTTTAGAAGCTCGACCCATCGGCGTTGCCGCATATTCAACTCCTTTTGTTCCATTATGTGTTGGAGACTTTTGTGATCAGTGTAAATCGTGCACTTGGTACCGTATAAATAATGTCTCCAAATCTTGAGCGCAAAAACCACAGCTCCAAATTCTAAGTCGTGTGTCGTGTAGTTCCTTTCGTGGATCTTGAGTTGTCGCGAAGCGTAAGCAATAACCTTCTCGCGTTGCATCAGCACGCAGCCAAGCCCTTGAATAGAAGCGTCGCAGTAAACTACAAAGTCGTCGGTACCCTCAGGTAAGGAAAGGATAGGAGCACTACAGAGGTTCTTCTTTAGTTCCTGAAAGGCAGCTTCCTGAGCATCACTCCATTTGTAAGCAACACCCTTCTGAGTGAGGGTCATAAGTGGTTGAGCGATCTTAGAAAATCCCTTGATAAATCTTCGATAGTATCCTGCCAATCCCAAGAACTGGCGAACTTCGGTCGGAGTCTTAGGTATAGGCCAATTCTTAATGGATTCGACCTTAGCGGGGTCGACGTGAATCCCATTCTGATTGACTATGTGCCCAAGGAAATGGACTTCTCTAAGCCAGAAATCACATTTTGAGAATTTGGCGTATAGTTTCTCATTACGAAGGAGTTCGAGAATAAGACGCAGGTGTTGTTCATGCTCCTCTTGACTCTTCAAGTAGATTAGGATGTCGTCGATAAACACAATTACGAACTTGTCGAGGTAGGGTTTGCACACTCGGTTCATGAGATCCATGAAGATCGCAGGCGCGTTGGTCATTCCGAAAGGCATGACAAGGAATTCGTAGTGACCATAGCGGGTTCTGAAAGCAGTCTTAGAGACGTCCTCATCGCGGACTCTCAGCTGGTGATAGCCCGATCGTAGATCGATCTTGGAATAATAGCTCGACCCTTGCAGCTGGTCGAACAGATCATCGATACGGGGAAGGGGATAACGATTCTTGATGGTAACCTTGTTCAGTTCGCGGTAATCAATGCACATTCGGAATGTGCCATCCTTCTTTTTGACAAAGAGCACTGGGGCTCCCCAGGGTGATGAGCTAGGACGGATAAAGCCTTTATCCAAAAGTTCTTGTAGTTGAGTAGAAAGTTCCTTTAGTTCTGCGGGAGCTAGCCGATAAGGTGCACGAGCTATAGGTGCCGCTCCGGGAGTTAGCACGATTTGAAATTCGACCTGAGGATGAGGAGGGAGTCCGAGTAATTCTTCAGGGAATACCTCGGGATAGTCGCGTACTACTGGAAAATCTTCAATCCTATTTTCCTTTTTCTGCGTGTCGGTGACAAGTGCTAAGATAGCGGGGTGCCCCTTTCGTAAACACTTCTGGGCTTTTAAGAATGAAATGATGCCTGTGACTTCTCCGCTTGTGTCGCCTTGGATGATAAGGGGTTTGCCAGGAGGACGGGGAATACGAACAGCTTTCTCTTGGCAGAGGATTTCAGCTCGATGCTTGGATAACCAATCCATACCAATGACGACGTCAAAGCTTCCGAGAATGATGGGGAAGAGATCGATACGGAAGGTCTGACCAGACAATTCTAAGTTGCAGTTTCGAATAACATGTGAGGCCTCGAGGTTTCTACCATTAGCTAATTCAACGATGTGCTTAGAGCTTAACGGCGTAAGAGTGGACTTAAGCTTCTTACTAATACGTAGGGATACATAACTAGCATCTGCTCCAGAATCAAACAATACGGAAACATAACGATCATTAAGTAGGAACTTACCTGCTACAACGTTGGGGTCATTCCTCGCTTCTCCAGCTCCAATCACAAAAGCCCTTCCTCTTGCACCATTCCCAGCATTGTTGGCATTGTTGTTGTTATTTCCCGCACCCTGGTTGTGGTTGTTCTGGTTTAACTGGGGGCAATTCTTCTTAATGTGCCCCTCGGCTCCGCACTGGAAACAACCCTTGATGTTCCCATGATGCTGCTGCTGCTGTGGTTGATTTTGCCTTGCGGGATGAGGGCTCCTACAATCCTTGGCCTCATGTCCCATCTTGTTGCACCGCTGGCACTTGTTCTTCGCACAGGGCCCATTGTGATGTCGATTGCACTGGTTACATTTGGGGAGATGGCCCTGGTAGCCGCCCTGCTGCTGAGTGCCCTTGTTATTTTCAGTTTTCCTTTGCTGAGCTGGGGCCTGAGTAGAGTTAGCATCCTTACCCTGGTTCCCATCCCACTTTCGTTTGTTGTCATTAGAAGTTCCAGCAGTAGTACTGATCCTTTTGGGCAGCTTGCCCTCCTCCACAGCCTGATTGGTGAGTTTGTGAGCAAGATGGACCACGGGCTGTATGGTATTGAGGTTGGCTGAGGTTACATGGCTCCGGATTTCTGGGACCAGACCTTTGATGTACAATTCGATCCTTCGATACATAGGTCGGGACATGTTTGGGCAAAGTGCAGCATAGTCGTTGGACTGCTTGGTGTAGGTCTCAATCTCTGATCCAACCATCTTGAGCTCATAGTACTCGTTCTCGAGTTTGTGGATGTCATCCCTATGACATTACTCCTCTTTGATCATGTCTTTGAAATCTTCCCATGCAGTAGCATTAGCAGTTTCCAGACCAAGCATCTGAATCTGTGCTTTCCACCATGAAAGCGTGTTTCCTTCAAGCGTACCAGTCGCGAACTTAACCCAGTTAGCAGGGGGACACTCGCAGACAGCAAAGATAGCTTCGGCCTTTTCAATCCAGTGCAGAAGGCCTATGGCACCCTCAGTACCGTTGAAAGGGAGAGGCTTGCCATCCATGAAGGTTTTGAAAGTACAAACACGTGGCTGCACAGGCGCAGGCTGACCTGTTGTGAGAAGCGAAGCGAATAGGCTTTAGAAGTGAAAAGACGATGTGGGGGGGGGTAGGATCTAAACATCCTAAAGTGACGAGTTTACCTCCAGGGTGAGCTGCGAAAGCTGCAGCCACCGTGTTGAGCAAGATAGTGAATTGTGCCTGTGTCATGTTGACGTTTCCTCTTCCGCGTCCACTCATTGTCTTCATAACCAGAAAACACAGTATGAGTGTGATGCCGTAATGTAGCGAGAATGAGATAGAAGAGAGATGTGTATCCATCTAATTAGGCAAACTAGTATGTATAGTAGGGCAGTCAACATAAAATAAACAAGCAAGTAAACACAAGTCCGAGCTATGAGGTCTAATATGCTGAGTCTTGCCCTTGGAGTGTAGTGCCGTCACGAGTCACGGGTTATAGTCTGGTTTTTCTCAAAAAGACTTTTCTTTTTAAAACCAAGTTCACTATAACCAATGGCTCTGATACCAATCTGTCACACCCCCAAATTCCACATGCGGAGTACCACCGCTTGGAGGCGTGACTGACCAGGATCCAGCCACCAATTATACTGAGTCATTGATCAACGGTAAAAATATTCACCAACCACGTTGGTGAGTAAACATCACAGTTTAAAGTTTTTAAACGTTTCAATTCGAATAATAGTTTAAGTAAGCAGCGGAAGCACAAACCAAACAGTTTTCAAAACAAGGTTCATAGTTTAAAGATTATTTAAAACCCAACACACGGGTTAAGACGACCACTACACATCCCCAAGCTGCAAGCTCCTGCGTCACTGGTTACCTGCAAAGCATGCAGTAGGGTGTCAACAAAAATGTTGGCGAGTTCACGAGATGTCCAGTTTTAGCTTTTCAAAAGAAAATGTAGGTTGTTTAGGTAAAGCATTTATAATCACGTCATGGGGAGCTACCCCATATGAAAGCTACTAAACTTGAATTACCGAAACTGTTGACGAGAAGATTTGGTGCCCCAGGTCAATGTCTATCGTCATTGACCAAGATGCAAGGTCTACTAGTTCACGCCCGATCTCCCACGGTCACGGTGTGAGGTTGTCAAACCTAATAGCGCTATCAACTAATAACCCGTTCGCCCCCGACGATTAATCGGTACTATAAGCAGGGACTTTACATGATAGAGATTCGTTTAGTGTTGCTAGTTGTGATTTATAAATAATACCCAAACGTATCTCCCCCGGATGTAGTAGTACAAGAGTACCATTTGCATATTCCCCCGGAAATTATCATTTTGAAAACATTCTTTAGTTTGTTCGTGTCCCTCCCTGGGACGCATGCTTTTAGTGTGTGAACTCACCTTGGGTTGCTCGGCAGATTAGCTTACTTTGTCAAGCTTGCTGGTCACCACGTCCTAACATGGTTACCAGTATAGGTCAGGTTTGGGGGTACAAGTAATCACGTATATCCTACATGTATCTAACACATCGAATGCATACAGTTACCATTTAAGTTATTGGGCCTGCCCTTGTAATTATACGGTTTAAACGGTAACAGTTAACACATTAGTCCAGTAACACATAGTCCAACCATAACACATTGTGGCCCAATAACCAAAGTAGGCAGCCCAGTCGAGACGAAGTGGTCTCGAATCGAGAACACACGGTCTCGAGTCGCAACCAAAAGATCTCGAGTTATCACGTTTTGGTCTCGAGTGATGCTGGTATGAGTCGTAACCTCAGGGGTCTCGAGTCCAGTCTCGAGTCGCAATCGGAAGTTCTCGAGTCGAGACCTTGATGGTCTCGAGTCCCTGAAATCTGTTTTGAGTCACTTGGACATGGTCTCGAGTCGAGACTAGGGGTCTCGAGTTGTAACACGACGGTCTCGAGTCGAGACCGAAGGTTTCGACTCCAACATTGTTGTTTCTAGAATGCCAGCCCAGACATGTACTAGCCAATAGGATTTCATGTGCATGATTTTATGTACTGTCCAATAGAATTCCATAAACATGTTTTATTGTCTAAACTATATACAAAACAGATCAAACATGGCATTTCAAATATTTTCACTAACCTTCATGTTGTTCTTCACATATTCAAATATTCCTATCACACTTATATCATATTCAATCAACATGTTCATTCAAACCAATCCAAACTTCTAAACAAATTGCATGATCCGGACATTACCAACGGCTATCTTTGGTTTCTATATCTAGCATATAATCACTTGGTTCCATAACATCATACATGTATTTGTTACATCATTTTAGGGTTTTCATGATTATTCAAACAACCCTATCCTAGTATATATTCAAATCAGCATCATCGACTCCTGGATCAAATCACACATTCCTCGGATTACAAACATACACATACACACCCTTATTGTCCTAACAATCTTGCATGTTATCTAACAATTTCTTACCAAAGCATGAACATGTCTTGCATATCATCCTATTATCACTATAACACAAAGATCTATCAATAACTTAGTCATCTTAACTCATCTATCCTCCTAGCACATGTGTATTATCCAACAAGCATACATCTTTGTTAATTTAAGACATCATCCATAATATATTCTATCATCTAACCAAGATATGGTACTAACCGGAACTTGTTTTGATTGTGAGTGTGTGAGATGATGAAGGAAGTGTCCAAGCGATGATCACGAGCTAATCCGGATATCTTGATGCTTCCAGTTTGAGTCCGAGAGAGGAGATATGATTTTGTGAGGGTTTTCTAGAGAGAGAGGGAGTGAGGATGAAGTGAGAGAGTGTAAAGGAGAGTGTGTGAGGGTTCTTGGCTTATATTTAGAGGGTGGTGCACCTTGAGTGGGTTTCCGAGTAGGCTAAGGGAGGTGCGGCCCAAGCGGCCCAATTGTTCACTTATTTACTCGAGACCGGGTGGTCTCGTGTCATGGTTTCGGTTCACGAGTATCTTTATATACACATATATATTACATACAGGTTATCGACACATAGCACAAGAAGAATCACAACTTTCATTTAATGACATATATATATATACGCACAAATTAATTACAAGGTGTTTGCTCGGAAAAACCTAGAGTGTCACAATAAAGATGATGCATGTTGAAGAAGATAAGTTTAACTTTGATTTTGAAGAAGAATTGAATGAATTTAATATCAATCAGCAACCTTAATATCAGTACAAGTACGTTGAAGAAGCTGATAAGTATGGCAAAGTGGAAGTAGAAGACTGGAGTGATGAAGATCAGTCTGAGAACGTTAATGTTGATACTTCTAGCTTTCCAACTCTTGCAGAATTATTCAGTCAAGCGAATGAAGATGAGTTGAGAAGAAAAGTTGCTGAAAGTGTTAAGAATAAAAGTTTTCAAGAAATGTCGAAAGAAGAACAACACGAAGAGAAAAAGAAGTGGTTCAGGAACGATACAGAAAGAAAATTCAAAAGACCACTGCAGTATTACAAAAGAGATAGAGATGTTTCTCTTGGGGATATCATAAGTTGGGGTTATCTGGCACAAGTCAATGCTTATGCAATCAGAAGAGAATTTGGTGTTCAGTATTTTCAGTACATTCAAGATATAATGTCTCTGCCTTGGTGGGATGTTGAAGAGTTGCCCAAAGTCAAAACATTATCATATCCTGTCAGAGCTCATGATATGCCTACATGGGGCTTGATGAAGTTTGTAGCATTCAAAGAATTTAAACACTGGAAACCACATTATCCGAAGAAAGTCAAAAGGATGGATCCAGTTACAGGTATTGAAGAAACAATTATGCAGATCAAGAAGCCCAGAGTTATAAAGAACATTCCATTGCCAAAGATGGAACAGAATTTTCACGAAGGGTTTGTATGCTAGGTTTACAGTTGCATGACGACTGAAGCAGTGATTGTGTACAAGGTTGAAAATGAAACCAGATATATCCATCTGTATGATCCGATGTGGATAGTGAACTGCTCTACGAAGGATATTGAATGTTTGTTTGTGAATAAGATTGGATACAAGGCAGAAGATAAAGAACAAGCTCTGCAGTTTCAGAAAGTTACTACAATATGTTTCCAGAGGGGTATAAACTCTGAAACTATGTGGTTATTAAGATGGAGAGAGATTGAAAGAGAAGAATTTCTGAAAGCTGAGAAGGAGAGAAAAGAACGTGAAGAAAAGGATAGGATTGCTAAATTTACATGTGTACAAAGGCTAGCTGAAGAAGAGAAGAGAGCTGCGAAAGAGAAAGAACAGCTCAGAAAGACGTTATTGAAGAAGCCAAAGCGTCATGAGGAGAAGTTCAAGTCTTTGTGAAAGAATGTTTTGAAGACAAGCTGACTGAAGACTGCGGCAATATCCAAGGGGGAGTTTGTTGGTACATAATGTCTATCGCCTACGTCATCAGTCTGTGTCATGTCAGTAATATGTAATAGGTTAAAAGTTAAAGTTTATTTGTGTTTAGGGCCAGTTCGCACGAACTGAGTTATGTAGGTCAGGTCGCACGAACTGGAAGTTGCCAGTTCATGCGATGTGGATGTATGAACTCGTGCGAACTGGACAACCTATAAATAGGCTAGTGTAGTTCTTCATTTGTAACTTCTGGAGATTTCTGTCATGAAGTGCTGTCAAAATTCTCTTTGTACGAAAACATTTTATATGAATGAAGAACATGTTTAAAGTAACTTTCTACTCTTCTACTCCTATTCTAACACTGATTGACGGTTTCTAGTCTTTTTCCGCCTTTCTAGAAACTAGATCTGACTCTGATTGACTCGTATTGGACAACTCATCGATCCTACATTTTGATTTTAATTTTCCTTTTAGTGGTTTTGGTGATGCCAAGGGTTGAATGGCTTTAGTTGTTGATGATGTAAAATTTATATTATAAAGTTGCAAGTGTGATTCTGTTTCTAAAGCCATTGGTCATCAGATAGTTTGTTTGTTTGTTTGTTTGATAATTTTGCTAAATTTGGAACTATTATTTTCTCACTAATACTTATTGTTTGCAGGTAATGTATTATTTGTAGTTAGACAAACAATATCCAATCTGTTTACACTGTAGTTTTGATATATTTTCATTTATCGTATCTATTTTGCTACTGAATCTATTTTGGGGGCATCATGAATATTTAAGGGCATTAATGGGTTTTGCATGTGAGATCTAAGTTTTGACCCGGTATAGAGAGGAATGCAGTTGTGGGATGGCCTGCTTCTTTGGGATCCAATGGGATTCAAGATGGTGCTAATTGCAGTTTCACTTATCGCAATAGAGAAGGTACATAGTTCCTTTCATCAAATTCCAAGTAACAGTTCTCGTAATTTGAACAGTTTTTTAGGATGTATAGTTGGCATTTTTTTTTTGTTAATTCAAGTCTCAAACTGTGGTGATGCTGCTGAAATTTTATGGTTAGAAACTTTTGTGCTTTTTGTAGGTTACGTTGGGTGTTCTTCCTGGGTTTTTTCTCGGGTTTTGGGTCTTTTGCGTCAGATTGCTCGGTTTTTTGGTTGGGGTAAAGTGACTCGATAACCAACCCATTTATAGTTCGAGTTGGTCGTGTTCGGGGTTGGGTTGTTCCTTTTTCATGTTTTTCATGTGTTTTTTAATTCAGATTCAGGTGGCTTTGAATTTAGGTCGGTTTAGGGTTGCAGGTGTGATCATCCCTTAAACTTTGTAGTAGTATAAAATTAACTATTTTGTGGTAATTTATGTGAATGTTAGAATTACATGATGTCACACCCCGACCACGTAAAACAACAAATCGTGGCGGAAACGTCGGGGAGTGTCGTAACAGAATCATTGTTTCACAACAACAAATCCGACCGGATAAGTCATCCGAGCGGTTTGCCATCCGATCGGACAACCCCTTTCCTCTTTTGGAATCCTATAAATACCCCTGTCATTGTCATCCTTTCTACTTTTGGAAACCCTTTGTCCGAACAGCTCGTGCTACCCACCTTTTCTTCAATTTCTCTCGATCAAGGTAAGATCTCGTCCTAAATCTTGTACTTTCTTGATCTACACGCACTCCTACACCTTTCTATCTATTAAATCTTAACTTTTAACCGCAAAATCACTAGATTTCGGGAGTTCTAGGATGACGTCATCATGAGTTCTTCAAGAACTTCATGTTTTGACTTCAATCCACCAAGAACAACTGAGATCTAACCGATTTACACCCGATTACACAAAGATCTTGTAAAGATCTCGACACAAGAGTGGTGAAAATGATTGAAGGATGGTTTCTAACTTTCTTTCAACTCTTTTACACTCGATACACTCAAAACCGATAGAATCGGGCTCTGTTCTAGTCTCCTACTCATCCTTAGTGTTGTACTAGTCCAGATCCGGATTCTGCCCACGAGACCACCGATTTCAGGTTAAACAAGAACAACCGTCTCGAGCCGGTAACTAACCAAACTAGGGTGATTCCTGGTCGGATGAGTCATCTGGGTCAAAATGGGGGTTCTGTTGGTTAACACGTTGTCAAGACGTCTCGAAATAACGACAAAACATGAAAACGACCAAGTGTAGGATGAACGGAACAACCGGAAAGGAATGCTGTCCGACCGGACTGCTGTCCGAGCGGATAGGTCATCCGAACGGATTGCCATCCGAACTGATCACACTTTTGGACCCACATTTAAACAACCTTAGCTGAAGTTTGATCGAACGAATTGCAATCCGATCGGACGACCATCTGACTGGATTACTCTTCGGATCATGAGATACTAAGAATTTAAAGACTTAAACAATTTTCAACATGTTCATTAACAGGGTTGCCATCCGATCGGATGGGCATCCGATCGAGTGACACTTTTGCTGTGAACTTGCCTTCACCAAGTAATCTCACCACTTAGTTGCCGTCCAACCGGACCACTGTCCGACCGGATGACCATCCGAACGGATTGTCATCCGCACGACTCACCATCCAATCGACCGACTTGATGGATAGAGATACTTCAATGTTTTCAAAATGCTACAACGAAAACTTCAAAAGTCAAGCCATCATACACAAACACATCCCTCTTATAGGAAGAAACAATCCACTCGAATCGTCACCCGACCGGACAAGCTGTCCGACCGGATGACCATCCGAACGGATTGTTATCCGCACGGATTGCTGTCCGATCGGATTACCATCCGATCGAACCACTATCCGACTCTCTCAAACCTTGTACCATTTTACGCATCACTTATCGTTATGCTATCGAATCTATTCAGGCTAACCTTACTCGCTAAGCGCTCCCTTCAATCCATTAACCGCTATGAGTATACTCGATCCCTTTTTGCTTTATGCTCTTTTGGGTGTTACATACGTTACGAATATTCAAACTACAACAATCACACTACTCAATACTATTTGAACGCTAACCGTTAATGCATGTTATATGTGGCTTATGAATGCTTGTTTGTTATGTTTACACATGGAATGTTGTCTACCTGCCTTAGCAACGATAGTACTATAGTTTGGACTCAGCATCCGTTCACACGGGGGTTGTTAAGGACAATTACTTGCATGGATTACGGTGGTAATCATGTATTGTGAACTGCCTCGGGCAGTCAACCCGCAGTCATTGGTATCGATGGATCTATGTCGATAACTGACGTGCTTCATTTCACTATGTGTACGTGCTGGTTATGCGTAAACGAATTCGAACTCTATATGCTATTATCAAACTTGTATGCTCAACCTTACATTTTATGTATTGACTTTATTTTAACGTATGTGACAGGTGCTTAGGACGCACACTTGGTAGGAATTTGAAGCTAGAATAAAGCTTTAGAGCCCAACAAATAGTTGTCTGTAGTGGTCAAACTAAGGGTCTCTAGAAGCAGATAAACAATTGCTGTCTATTTGAATCTGAGTTGTCGGAACAGAATATTTTCCTGGATTTTGTCTGTAATAATTATTTTACTGTTTGAGATACGGTATGGGACGTATTATTTAAATTGAATAGTGTTGATAATTGTTATGGAAACTTCTCGACAATCTGTTTCGCTCAGTGCCATGCCCCGAAGTTTCCGCCATCGGTTGGGGTGTGACAGATTGGTATCAGAGCCATAACTATAAGGAATTAGGCAAGACTCGACCTAGTCCGGGTCGAAGTCTTAGATACCTAGACTATAGTTAAGAACCAACAGACCGACTTGTGCATGCCCGGTAGGGGTTGTGTACGAGCTTACTTCTCGCTATTCTCGCTTATGCCACACTATCACTACACTCAAATTTTCAACTATAAATAGGCGATAAAGTCGAGATTAAGTGTGAAAACTGCAAACTCCCGACTAAATTGCTTAATCAATGCTGTTTTGTCAACTTATTAATGATTTCTTCATTCTTTTTCAATAACGAACGCTTGCTCAGCAGGGGAAATTATACCAAACCAGGGGTGAAACCCGTATTTTGATGAATAATCTCCTCCATTTTATCAAAAACAGGGACGAAGTTGGTCAGCCAGGGGTGAAACCCTAACCTTGACGACTTGCTCCGAATATTTTACAAAACTCTCACCAAGGTCTCGACGGACTCCAAAGACCTGAAATCTTGATATGACTAACGGAATGTGTGCAAAACGCCTAAGAATCGAGGCAAAAGCACAGTTCTGAAGGTCAAACATGAATGACAAGTCCTTGTGAATAGTTGAACCACCTTGGTTAATCAAAGTCAACTAGCCGCAGACAATCTAACTCTCGATTTTTATGTATTTCAAATCTGAGCCAGCTACTGCTAACCCTGATAATTCGTCAATTTTATGCGTTTTAGGTACGTTTACCTATTTATGTGCTTAATTTTGGAAGAATTAATCGATTTGTGCCTTCACTTCGATCGACACACACGACTCGCACTGCATTTCTACCCCAAAACGTTAACAAATCGTTGAATTATGGGCGACTTTATACTACGATATATGCTTAAACTACGCTATTCTCGAACGGTCGCAAACTTTGAATAATAGGTTTCGGTTTTCTGATTGCCTCTAGTGATTAAATGCGTATGTGCTTCCTTGCTTCTGTGTTTTACGTGTTTAGGTGTTATGTGATTATGTGCTCTACGTGCTTATGTGTTATGCGATTTTGTGCTCTATGTGTTATGTGTTTACGTGAATATGCGTGTTCCTGAGCTTTAGTAAGTAGTACACGTGTGAGGTGAGATTAGAATACAATGTGTTGAGTCCTCTGACGATGTCTGTTGCAGACAATGTCATCTGGATTCCGTCACACACTTTCTCGTCAAGAAAAGAGGGACAAACGGCTTACTGCCATCATCGCTAAAAGTGTGGCAAAGGCCGTGAGTGATGTTTACGAGAATGCCAGCAAATCATCTGAGGAGTCGAGGACTGAAGCCCCTAAAGCTACCACCAAGTCCTTCAATTTCAAGCAATTCAAATCATGTGGGCCAAAGGAATTCACTGGCGAGGGAGGTCCTACTGCACTATTCCAATGGTTTGATTCCATTGAGGTCACGCAACGGCATAGTGGTTGCCCCGATGACCTCCGAACTCTGAATGCTACCTGCGTTTTCCAGTCCCGTGCACTAGACTGGTGGACAGCCGAGAGGAACAAGCGAAGGAACGATGCAGCCTACGGACTGTCGTGGGACGAACTCAAGGAAGTCATGCTAGAGGAATTCTTCCCTCCTCATGAACGTCAAAAGCTAGAGGATGAATTTTGGCACATACATCAGCATGAAGGTGACAATGCTGCTCTCACTGCTCGCTTTAAACAGCTCAGCATCATCTGTCCCGATCAAGTCAAGACTCCGGAGATCACGATCAAGAAATACATCCGAGCTTTGCCCGACTGCGTCATGGATTTCAGGCAAGCGGCTAAGACTAAGACTATCGAAGAGACCTACCTACTGGCCGTCGAAATCAACGACAAGAGGGTCAAGGATGGTGTCTGGGATAAAACTCCGAAGCACCTGCATCAAGCTACTGCCGCCGCACCGACTGCTGAACCCACCACATCGAGCAACAAGAGAAAGAACAGCTCCAGCAACAAGAACTGTGCGATCACTGCTGCACCGATTCTAGCTGTACCAGCCCAACAGCGTCAAGTAGCGGCGCTTGTGGCTAATGCACCGCCTGCAAAGCGTACATACACTGGGCCACACCCACTCTGCCCTACTTGTACCTACCACCACCCGACTACCATTGCTTGCCATTTTTGTGCTCATTGCAATATATACGGCCATTTTAATGCCAACTGCCGTCCTGCTCATCAAGCTATACTCACCGCCCCTCAGGGTCAACAAGCTCCTCCGGCACCCGCGGTCAAAGCCAGAGCCTGCTTCACATGTGGCGACCCGAACCATTTCGCCAACATGTGCCCAAACAGGGTCATGAATCAAGAGCCCCAGCAACAGCAGCCTCAACAGCAACAACAGCAGCAGCAGCAGCAGCAACAATAGGTCGCACGTGCCAGAACTTTCAACATCAACGTGCGTCAAGCCCAGGCCGACAACAATGTGGTCAATGGTACATTCCTTGTGAATGGTATTTATGCTTCATGTTTGTTTGATACTGGAGCCGATAATTGCTTTTTGTCGTTCGAATTTGAGAAACTCCTTAGTCATAAACGCTCCCAACTCTCCTCGACGTTCGATGTTGAAGTCGCTACCGGAAGAACCGTCGCTATCAATTCTGTTCTACGTGATTGTACTCTTGAGCTCAACAATCACATCTTCCTAATCGACCTTATTCCGATGCAACTCGGAAGTTTCGACGTCATAGTAGGCATGGACTTTCTTCGCGAAAACCATGCTGAAGTTGTGTGCTTTGATAAAATGATTCGATTCTCGCTCGCGAATGGCGACTTACTATGTGTTTATGGTGATACTACTTCGAAAGGTCTCAAGCTCATGTCGTGTGTCCAAGATAGCAAGTATTTCTGCAAGGAATACAGGGCTTTCTTGGCAAACATTATGGTAGCGGAAAAGGAAAAGAAAGAGAAGAAGGAAGTGAAAGACGTTCTTGTGGTTCGAGAATTTCCTAATGTTTTTCCAGAGGATCTTCCCGGGCTACCGCCAAGTCGTGATATTGACTTTCGTATAGACCTCATTCCTGGAGCCAATCCTGTTGCCAAAGCTCCTTATCGACTCGCGCCGTCTGAAATGCGTGAACTCTCAACCCAACTCCAGGAATTACTCGAGAAAGGCTTCATTCGCCCGAGCACCTCTCCTTGGGGCGCGCCAGTCCTTTTCGTCAAAAAGAAGGACAGGTCGTTCAGGATGTGCATCGACTATCGGGAATTGAATAAATTAACCATCAAGAACCACTATCCCCTACCTCGCATCGACGATTTGTTTGATCAACTACAAGGTGCTACGTGTTTCTCGAAGATCGACCTATGTTCAGGATATCACCAACTACGTATTCAAGAGGAGGATATTCCCAAAACCGCTTTTCGCACCCGATACGGTCACTACGAATTCGTTGTCATGCCTTTTGGTTTAACCAACGCACCCGCGGTCTTCATGGACCTTCTGAATCGCGTGTATAAACCATATCTAGACCGTTTCGTCATCGTATTCATCGACGATGTCTTGATCTATTCCAACTCAAAGGCCGAACACGCGCAACATCTACGTTTGGTACTCGAGTTACTCCAGGGGAACCAACTCTATGCCAAGTTCTCCAGGTGCGAATTCTGGTTGGAGGAAGTTCAGTTTCTGGGTCACATTGTTAATAGTCAAGGTATTCACGTCGATCCTGCGAAGATTGAAGTTGTTAAGAGCTGGGTTACGCCTAAGAACCCGTCTGAAGTCCGCTCTTTTCTCGGACTGGCGGGCTACTATCGATGATTTATCGAGGGATTCTCAAAGATCGTTGTGCCGCTTACCACTCTCATGCATAAAGACAAGCCTTTTGTTTGGGGAACTAAACAAGAGTCTGCCTTTCGAACCCTCAAGCACATGCTTTACAACGCTCCTGTTCTCACATTGCCCGACGGAAACAATGATTTCATTGTCTATTGTGATGCTTCCAACCTCGGTCTTGGTTGTGTTCTCATGCAAAGGGACAAGGTCATAGCTTACGCATCTCATCAGCTCAAAGTCCACGAGAAGAACTATACAACCCATGATCTCAAGCTAGGCGCAGTTGTTTTTGCATTAAAGATTTAGCGACACTACCTGTATGGTACCAAGTGTACGATCTTCACCGATCATAGGAGCCTGCAACATATCTTTAATCAGGAGGAACTTAATATGCGTCAACGCCGGTGGGTAGAACTTCTCAACAATTACGACTGTGTGATCCGTTACCACCCAGGCAAAGCAAATGTTGTTGCCGACGCACTTAGCAGACGGAGCTATCTGCTTAGCACTCGTAACATTCAAGCCCAACACGATCTCGAAACTCTCATCCGCGAAGCTCAACACGCGTGTTTTAATGAACGCACCCTGAAGAAAGAAAGAATCTACCACGATGGAGCCTAGCTAGTGAGAAAATAGAATGGGATATTCCACTTTCTGGACCGAATTTGGATTCCCAAACGAACCAATTTGCAACAGATCTTGTTGGACGAAGCCCACAAATCCCGATATTCTATTCATCCCGGTGCCGACAAAATGTACCAGGACCTTCGCTATAAGTACTGGTGGCCGGGCATGAAGAGGGATATTGCTCTCTATGTTGGAAAATGCCTGACTTGTGCTAGAGTCAAGGCTGGACATCAAAGACCCTCTGGCTTACTCGAACAACCACCAATACCCATGTGGAAGTGGGAAAGTATAGCTATGGACTTTATAACCAAGCTACCGCACACGTCATCAGGTCACGACAGCATTTGGGTTGTGGTCGACCGTTTGATTAAATCAGCTCACTTTTTGCCAATACGGGAAGACTACAAGGTAGAACGATTAGCCCGAATCTACACCGACGAGATCATTTGTAATCATGGGATGCCTCGTGACATCATCTCTGATCGTGATGCTCGGTTTACCTCGCGACTGTGGGAAACGTTTCAAACAGCACTCGGTACATCGCTTAATCCAAGTACCGCTTTCCACCCTCAAACCGACAGTCAGACTGAAAGAACGATTCGTACTCTTGAAGACATGCTCCGTTCGTGTGTCATAGACTTCGGTGGTAATTGGGATAAATACCTGCCGTTAGTCGAATTATCGTATAACAACAGCTATCATTCTAGCATCCAAATGGCACCTTTCGAGGCATTATACGGAAGAAGATGTCGATCGCCTATTGTGTGGCACGAGATCGGTCATACGCAATTAACCGGTCCTGAGCTATTACAAGAAACGACAGACAGAATTTTCCAAATTCGAGAGAACCTGGTGAAAGCTCGGGATCGACAGAAAAGTTATGCCAATAAACGATGCAAGCCCCTTGAATTTGACGTTGGTGACTACGTACTCCTAAAGGTATCACCTTGGAAGGGTGTGGTCCGATTCGGAAAGAAAGGAAAGCTCGCGCCTCGATATGTTGGACCTTTTAAGATTCTGGAAAGAATCAGAAAAGTCGCCTACAGACTCGAACTACCGGAGGAACTTAGTAACGTCCACCCGACTTTCCACGTGTCAAACCTCTGAAAGTGCCTAGCCAACCACGACTTACGCGTTTCTCTCGATGATCTGCAAGTGAATGAAACATTACACTTCGTGGAAAAGCCTGTTGAAATCATGGACCGCCAAACCAAGCAACTCAGACGCTTGCGCATTCCTATCATGAAAGTCCGATGGGAAGGCAAACGAGGCGCAGAGTTCACTTGGGAACTCGAAAGCGACATGAAGGCTAAGTACCCGCAGTTGTTTAAAGAGAAAGTCTAGAAAGAGAAAGTTCTCAAGCGTGAATCACGGCATTGTACAGCTTCCAGCCTAATTTCGGGACGAAATTTCCTAAACAAGGGGAGGATGTAACACCCCGTGTTTTCACAAGTCAAGGTTAAAGTCAACGACCGATGATACGGATTTGACTTATAGAAATTTCTTTATTTTATTTGTATTATGTGGAGTAAGTGTTGTTAATTACAAGCCATCGACGTGTTATTCAAATGACCTACGACTGTAAACTATAGGAAGTAACAATGCGATAAAGTTAATTAATCAATAATCAAGCTATGCTAATCAAATCGACAACGAATCGCAACTCGAGTTATGTATTTTAATTATTGTTATACGTGTGTGTATGCCTTACGTGTTATATGTGCATGTTTAATTATGTTGTGTTGTGGTAATCAATCGAAATGCAATCGAACTCGAAATCGAAATTGAACTCGAATCACAATCGAACTATGATAATTAGTAAAGAAGGGACAGTGCTCGATATGAGTGATTGGGACTGAAAGTAATTTGAGTAGGAAACCCTATCGTATCGAACCGTTCGCAATCGAAATCGACTCAGCAAAAATCGTCGCGTCAAACATCCGAACCAAGTGCCATCCGGTCGGATAGCCATCCGACCGTATAGCCACAATGCCACAGACCAGGCGCCATCCGACCGGAATGTCATCCGACTGGATAAGTCATCCGAGCGGTGTGCCATCCGATCGGACAGCCCCTTTCCTCTTTTGGAATCCTATAAATACCCTTGTCATTGTCATCCTTTCTACTTTTGGAAACCCTTTGTCCGAACAGCTCGTGCTCTCCACCTTTTCTTCGATTTCTCTCGATCAAGGTAAGATCGCATCCTAAATCTTGTACTTTCTTGATCTACACGCACTCCTACACCTTTCTATCTTTTAAATCTTAACTTTTAACCGCAAAATCACTAGATTTTGGGTGTTCTAGGATGACGTCATCATGAGTTCTTCAAGAACTTCATGTTTTGACTTCAATCCACCAAGAACAACTGAGATCTAACCGATTTACACCCGATTACACAAAGATCTTGTAAAGATCTCGACACAAGAGTGGTGAAAAGGATTGAAGGTTGGTTTCTAACTTTCTTTCAACTCTTTTACACTCGATACACTCAAAACCGATAGAATCAGGCTCTGTTCTAGTCTCCTACTCATCCTTAGTGTTGTACTAGTCCAGATCCAGATTCTGCCCACGAGACCACCGATTTCGGGTTAAACAAGAACAACCGTCTTGAGCTGGTAACTAACCGAACTAGGGTGATTCTTGGTCGGATGAGTCATCTGGGTCAAAATGGGGGTTCTGTTGGTTAACACGTTGTCAAGACGTCTCGAAATAACGACAAACCATCAAAACCACCAAGTGTAGGACGAACGGAACAACCAGAACGGAATGCTGTTTGAGCGGATAGGTCATCCGAACGGAGTGCTATCCGAACGGATCACACTTTGGGACCCACATTTAAACAAAATTAGCTGAAGTTTGAGTATCGAACGAATTGCAATCCGATCGGACGACCATCTGACTGGATTACTCTTCGGATCATGAGATACTAAGACTTTAAAGACTTAAACAATTTTCAACATGTTCATTAACAGGGTTGCCATCCGATCGGATGGGCATCCGATCGAGTGACACTTTTGCTGTTAACTTGCCTTCACCAAGTAATCTCACCACTTAGTTGCCGTCCGACCGGATGACCATCCGAACGGATTGTCATCCGCACGACTCACCATCCGATCGACCGACTTGATGGATAGAGATACTTCAATGTTTTCAAAATGCTACAACGAAAACTTCAAAAGTCAAGCCATCATACACAAACACATCCACTCGAATCGTCACCCGACCGGACAAGCTGTCCGACCGGATGACCATCCGAACGGATTGTTATCCGCACGGATTGTTGTCCGATCGGATTACCATCCGATCGAACCACTATCCGACTCTCTCAAACCTTGTACCGTTTTACGCATCACTTATCGTTATGCTATCGAATCTATTCAGGCTAACCTTACTCGCTAAGCGCTCCCTTCAATCCATTAACCGCTGTGAGTATACTCGATCCCTTTTTACTTTATGCACTTTTGGGCGTTACATACGTTACGAATATTCAAACTACAACAATCACACTACTCAATAATATTTGAACGCTAACCGTTAATGCATGTTATACGTGGCTTATGAATGCTTGTTTGTTATGTTTACACATGGAATGCTGTCTACCTGCCTTAGCAACGATAGTACTATAGTTTGGACTCAGCACCCGTTCACACGGGGGTTGTTAAGGACAATTACTTGCATGGATTACGGTGGTAATCATGTATTGCGAACTGCCTCGGGCAGTCAACCCGCAGTCATTGGTATCGATGGATCTATGTCGATAACTGACGTGCTTCATTTCACTATGTGTACGTGCTGGTTATGCGTAAACAAATTCGAACTCTATATGCTATTATCAAACTTGTATGCTCACCCTTACATTTTATGAATTGACTTTATTTTAACGTATGTGACAGGTGCTTAGGACGCACACTTGGTAGGAATTTGAAGCTAGAATAAAGCTTTAGAGCCCAACAAATAGTTGTCTGTAGTGGTCAAACTAAGGGTCTCTAGAAGCAGATAAACAATTGCTGTCTATTTGAATCTGAGTTGTCGGAACAGAATATTTGCCTGAATTTTGTCTGTAATAACTATTTTACTGTTTGAGATACGGTATGGGACGTATTATTTAAATTGAATAGTGTTGATAATTGTTATGGAAACTTCTGGACAATCTGTTTCGCTCAGTGCCATGCCCCGAAGTTTCCGCCATCGGTTGGGGTGTGACAGTTGGTTTTAAGAAAGTCGAATAAGTAATATATTAAAATATATTTTAGTTCCAAAATAGTTAAACAGATAGTATATTAAATATACTTTAGTTGTCAAAATAATAGTTTTCAGCAGTATATTATAAGTATACTTTGGTTTTATAAATAACATATTAAGCTATGCTTTGGTTTTGTAATTAACATATCAAACTATGATTTTGATTTTTTAAATAACATATTAACTATGTTTTAGTAATTAACAAAATATATGTTGTTTTGTACAATATCACATATGAGAGCATATCAAACTATACCTTGGAAGTATAACAAAATATACAAAAAATGTGATTTAGAATTCATTCAAACCTTAGTGTATCAAACTACACCTTAGAGACTATAGAAATACCACAAAGGCAATCCCTATTTGGAAAAAAAAATTGGTTTCTGACATTCCATACAACAGGAATGGGGTGTCTAATCCTATAGCGCTATATCATACTACCAATCGGTCTGGTGAATGTATAAAACAAGTACAATCCAATAATTAATTTTATAATCTTTGAAAAAAAATTTGTATTTAAACCATAAGTAATCATTCAGTTTGTCAAAAGATAAGTACTAACATGTATAATCAATTTATACTTTGAAATCATGAAAATAACAAATAGGTACACATGTTTCACCCCAAAACATTTGAAAACAGTAAAAGAGGGGACTATGTACTCACTTGAGATTGCTTAGAAGTCTTGAATAACAACCAAGCAAAAGCTAGAGGGATCACAGAATCAAACGGCATCTAATATAGGTAACTATGTAAATAAACCGGACCTAAATCGGAAGATCGGACAGAATGAGGTTTCGTAAACCAAATGAGTATGGGAACTCATGTAATATGGTTTAACAAAGCCTACATACTAAATCAGAACCTAACCTAAGTGCTTATGACCCATTACGACCCCTTTAGGTAGCTTACGCTACTTTAACGTGTCGTTTGCGTAAAACGCGTTCGGACCGCCTATGTAACACCCCGTCCCGGAACGGGCCGGCGTGTCACTATAACAGTAGTCAGATCAAAAACATAATTCCATTTATACTTAAATGTATTACAAGGCTTTACAGCTTAATGAAGGATATCTAATCCATTACAATTATTTCTACCGTCTTTTCTAAACACTCGAGCACTCTTCCATATTCCGTCCCAGCTTGTCTTGATAACCTGACGTAAAGAAGAAAACAACAACAACAAAAAATGTACGTCTGAGCAAAATTTTGAAAAGTTTTGCCCAGTGTGCGGATAGAGGAAAACAAAAGCTTATTTTATTTTAATAACCGGATGGAACTTGACGATGCAAATAACTTAAGTTCATAATTATATCTTACGGATGTACCCATGAGCAAACTGAAAACGTGACAATACACAGGTAGCTACTCCTGCATACTTATCACACGAAATGGCAAGTTGGCATACCTGTTATCCATTTCCTGAAAACTTAAATCCTAGGATCAATCCATACGCCTCCTAATAACTTATATGTACCACACTTGTACTTAAGAGACGCCGTGAACTAATCTCTCTGTCACGGATGGAGCACATGATGTCGATGCCGCAACAACATGCTCGTGGGACACTCCACGAGAAGCGATACTCAGGGTATCAGAGTACAAATGGTCTTATTCACATAACTTATAAAACTTATTTTCAGAACAAAACAGAACATATATTGGAACATGCGATAATGAGTACAACTTAACAGAAAACTATCGCATGATATGAAAGCAAAATCCAAAGTTTAGAATAGGAATTCAACGGACTGTCAAATGAACCGATAATCAAAGACGTGAGGAGTTTTAAAAACAAGACATAGTAATTTAAAACAATTTGACTTGAGTAACATAATACTTATATATCATATTAAACTTGTAACTTATTTACTTATAACTTATAAGTCTTAAGATATTTAACTTGTAACTTGTAAAATACGAATCTTTGGCGAGATTGAAAATATAAGAGTGGAACCAGTCATCAAGGTATGGTTATTAATCCTATCTTGACAATTTCGTCCCCAAAATGTGGTTTATTAAACGAAACAAGATAAAACCTTGACTCGTTAATAAGGAACCACTAGAGTAGGAAATGAAACTTGTATAAAATAAACCATTTTCTAAATAACTGATGTAAAACAAAACCTTTTCAAAACGTTTGTAACTTTCAACACATGTTTCATAACTAAATCTTAATACGGAATCTATAACTTATTTCATAACTTAGTCTTAATACGGAATCTATAACTTATTTCATAACTTAATCTTAATACGGAATCTATAACTTATTTCATAACTTAATCTTAATACGGAATCTATAACTTATTTCATAACTTAATCTTAATACGGAATCTATAACTTATTTCATAACTTAATCTTAATACGGAATCTATAACTTATTTCATAACTAAATCTTAATACGGAATCTATAACTTATTTCATAACTTAATCTTAATACGGAATCTATAATCAGGAATGATATACTTGTATCAAAACGATCTAAATCGAAAGAAAGGATTCTATCCGTACCCAATGGACATAAATCGACAGAAAGGATTCTTATAAAAACGACATAAATCGAACGAAAGGAATCTACCCGTACGGAATTTATAACTTATTTCATAACTTAATCTTAATATGGAATCTATAATCAAGAATGACATACTTGTATCAAAACGACATAAATCGAAAGAAAGGATTCTACCCGTACCTTAAAATTTTCCAAATGATGCTACCTTGTTTCCAATTGTAGATTCATACGGACAGAGTTTAGCTTACTGATTATTCTCTTAACCTAATTTGCACACAAACTAGGTAATTAACTAATACAGCTTTTACGATAACTCACGAGATTAAACCTTCACAACAAATGACAAAGTGCGATACTTCATCCATCGAATTAACGATGATCCATCGAATTAACGACGAACGACAAAGTACGATACTTAAACATCCAGCGGATTCACAACTAAGGACGGAGTATAGTCCGTTGTCGGACAGCACTCAAACATCCCGTCGAAATCACGACGAATGACAAAGTATAAGCCCAATTTGAGCAGCACTTAAACATCTATTGGATAGTTCAAATCGATCGGACAATGAATCGTAGCAGCGATTGAGTTAATACCCTGATTGCGGCAGCACCCCGCTATACTAATTAGTGTTTCGTGTGTGTTAATTGAGAGTATTTGGATGATAACTCCGCGTCTGAGTTGAATTTTATCGTCGTTTGAACACCCAGAATCGAATGCCAATGTCTTCTATTTATAGCTGCAATTTGGACATGCTTGCCTACCTGCTTGACATGCCTACCTACCTGCTTGGCATGCCTACCTACCTGCTTGACATGCCTACCTACCTGCTTGACATGCCTACCTACCTGCTTGACTTAATTAATCTTGCTTAGCTTAATTAATCTTGCTTAACTTAATTAATCTTGCTTAGCTTAATTAATCTTACTTAGCCGTTAATTAATCTTACTTAGCTAATAATTTTACTTAATTGCTTAATATTCTATTTTAGGATCTCCCTGGTTACGAGTTCTAATTTCTAGATACAACGGAACTTGCATTAGTGTATTAACTCCATTCAACTTTAACGATGATCACTTGGGTGTTTCAATTAGGGTTTCCTATTGGACTATAAATCATAAGAAATAATAGTTTTTAATGAGGGTTGTTACATTTAAAATTTTCGGGTGTTACAGCCTAACTAGTTCTATGACAAGTATTATATGCCTAAACATGCTTGAATATGTTCCAAAATTAGTTAAGTGACAAAAGTTTGAGTTACATATGCTTAAATATCAATTGTGCATGAAAGGATATTTTGGTCATTTTACCTAAGGCATATAAACAACCTATCATACAACTAATTAAACTAAGTGACCATAAGGTATAACCTCGGAAGGTTATTCCCTATACAACTATGGTCACTAAACATGCTTGGTTGGATCCTAATGATCGACCAAACGAGTCGGGTTCGAAAGTCTAAGCGATTGTTTAGAGCACTTATCTTACGACCCTATACAAGCACTAATCTAAAAGTGACGAGTTAAACATGTTAAAACATGTTTAACAACATTTGAAAACAAGTTTGATATCAAAACAAACGGTTTTGATACCCAAGAATAGTTTGGTTGCAAAATACGCAAGAATACGCATTTTGACCGAAACTATGACTCGTCACTACGCCTAATTAACGTGGTAATCAGTAGGTATAGTCACAATAGACTATAACCATCGTGATTACGCTCACGTTACGAAGTTCAAACGAACTTCGTGTTGACCATTGAATGGTTTGTTGACCACTGACTGGCAGAAATGGTCCCTACAACACATTTAAGCCGTTTTTGATGCGTTTAAACCCCGTTAACCCCATTTCAAGGCTCTAAAATGAAGTTAAAGTATAGGGAACTTGAAATGTGCTCAAAAACATCTCGGATGTCGGTTCGTTTGGCTGTACGACTGCGTTGTTCGGTTAATTACGACGAAACACGAACGGACACGAAAAACGATCCAAATTACGCGACGAATGGAATTTTATCATGCCAAACACTAAAATAAAATATTTTAATGCTTACATAAATTTTTGGATGTCAGGATATATTCAGACTGTAAGATATGCGCGAAAATGCAAACTTGTGCATTTTTTGACGCTTTTAGTCCCTATTGATCAGAAAGTTTATTTTTGCGCACCAAACACCTCAAATCATATTTCTAAGCTATGTAAAGGATATTTAGGGCATATTTAACTTATGATAAAGTTCCAGAATGTTCGTTACAGTACGAATCGGCATACTTTCGCAGTTTGTCAAAATTAGTCCCTGTAAGCGAATAAACTTGATTTCGTCACACCAAACCCTCCATAACTTATTTCTAAGTTATGTAAAGGTTATTTAAGGTATGTTAAGCCTATGTAACTATTCTGGAGTGTTTTTTGCGTTAATATGACTGCGTTTACGCATCAATTCGCGTATAACTTTCCAGAAAGCGATTTAGAGCTCGAAATCAAACAAGATTTGATATGTGCAAACGATACACATATTTATACAAATTCCAAGTATGAAATATGATATTTCATTGGTTTGGTATTTGTATGATGGTTGTAGTGACACAGGTGTCACAGTCTCCCCTACTTTAGGAAATTTCGTCCTGAAATTTTATTTTAGAGGAAATCTGTGAAGACAACTGTGATTGTTTCGCTTTCGAATGAATCCTTCGTACCCTAAGTAAGACTCTGGGCCATGTTTGGATTCTTAACGAATTTTTCAACTGCCAAAGTGATGTCCTTGTAGTAGCAAAACATTGGGTTTCGAACTATGGATAGAAGGACGTTTCCTATGAAGATTATTATAGGAAACTTATGTGTGCTCGAAATCGGTGTCGGAGATTGTAAGATAAAATGACATTGGTCAAGGTCCAGGTCTTAAATAACGCTACGTTCTCAATGTAATAAGGACCACTTATATATAGGAAGTACCAGCGGCATATCCACCATGCCCTTTCTACATTGTTCCCGTTTCGTTATTCTCGTCACTATAGGTCTTAACGCATGACAAAACTTGTTGTGGTTTCTGTGCACTGAATTCCATAATTATGTATGCATCCATAATTACGTAATTCCTTGCACAGTCTGCACAGTTCATTTCATAATGCGTAGGGGAAATCAATCGAATAATCATGAAGTAACTTGACTAGACCACCAAAGGATCTTTTTAACCAGATCAACGAACGATCTTTTTAACTAGATCAACACATGATCTTCTTAACTAGACCGTCGTACGATCTCCTTAAATAGACCACTCAAGGGATATTTTCAGCTATATCATCACATGATATTCCTAACCAGATTTTTGAATCAATCCTTTTTAACTAGACCACTAAAGGGTCCAATTATAGAATAGTACTTTATAATCTAAGGGTCTTAACTATTACGTAGAAGCCTATTAAGGATTTAAGGTAGTACCTTTGGATATCCTACTATGAATCCCTTATATGAAGGTATGGAAGATTCTATGAGGATTTAGACAACGAAAATTCGGATTACACAAAAACACAAGACATAAAGAAGTCACATAAGCACGAAATCATATAATTGTTTATCTTGGTTTACAATTTGTTATTATTTTGTTAATTTTCTTGTTAATTGTGCACACGAGTATTTAAAGCACACCAGGAATCCAATCCGTGAATTCCATTTGGCACATTAAACATCTTCAAGAATCTAACTACGAAGATAGGAAGATCTTAATAGGAATTCGGCTCTGTTTCTTAAAAGAAACGAGTATTTAGGATTTTTTGAGATATCACAAGTGATCATAAAAATGACAGAACCACACGAGTAGTTTGTCTTGGTGTTGGCATCGAAGGGTTGTATCAAACATTCACACAATCGCATCAGTTTCGCAAAATAAAATTGAAACAACAAATTTTATTTATATAACAATTGTGTCGATTCAAACATCAAAAGATAACAACCAAGGAATTACAAAAGACTAATTTTTCACTGCTGCATCGTTGTTCGCGGTTGCCTCGTTTATGTTAAACACTCGTCCATGCGCTGGATTTGCGTTAACAAGTCTTGGGCAATTGTTTCGGTAGTGAGAAAGGTCGCCACAGTTATAACACGACCCAGGTGGAAACCGTGCTTGAACAGCAGCAGGATTGGCAGCAGCTTGGTTAGCATAACGGCAGGTATTGATCAAATGTCCCAATCACCCACAGTGGGTACATTTATGACACTGTACTTGCCCCAGATGATGACGGTTGCATTTGTTGCACAAAGGTGCGGTACCAACAAAGTTTTTCCTGGCACAAGGTTGTGCTGGCTGGTTTGGTGCAACCTGATTGTTCTGAGCGGTTAGTGCGCAGTTTTGAGAAGCCTTGCGCTTCTTCTTTTTGGGTGTCTCGGCTTGTTTATCCTTTGGCTCTTCTTGTGCAGACTTGTCAGATGGTTTCGGGTCGCCCTTTCGGAAAAGCTTACCTTTCCTGATCTGAGATTCAGTCAGGGTAGCAGATAATTCAATAGCCTGTCTGACAGTAGTAGGGTTACTACCAGTAACAATTTCCTGGACTAAGTCAGGAAGACCATCAATATACTTTTCAATCACTTTCTCCACAGGCGTAACCATGGTAGGACATAACAGGCTCAGTTCTTCATAATGGTCAGTATAGGCTCGATGTTCACCGCTGTATTGCTTTAAATTGTCGAATTCCCTTTCTAACGCTCTAAGCTCATGACGAGGACAGAACTCCTTCATCGTTAGAGCTCGAAGCTCTTCCCAATTTTGAGCCAGTGCCACATCGGCACCCCTATCACGCATCACACCGTTCCACCATGTAATAGCACGCTTTTCGAACGCACTGGATGCAAAGTCAACCTTACGCTCATTCGGACATTGCACATGTCTGAATGTGCTCTCCAAACTTTCGAACCATTGCAGGAGCGCGGTTGCTCCTTGTGACCCAGAAAACTTCAAACGTTTAGCAGAATTGAAGGTCTTGAAACTACACTGAGCATTGTTGTTGTTATTGTTGTTGTATAACTGATGGATCTGGGTTACTATGCCCGGGAGCACAGCAGCCATCTGCTGAGAGACAAGGGCTGCGACTTCTTCGTTGGTTTGAGGTTGTGCATCTCGTCAAGGAGGCATTTTCTAAAAAGGAACAAGGAAACATGAGAGAAACAAGTAAAATGACATTGGGTAAGAACAAAATGCTACAATGACTTATAAAAAGGCATGGATGATGGTCATTTGTTCGAATCACGAAGCAAACAAATGACACACAAAAGCTGAATCAAAGTAAATAGGTCCTCATAATGTATCGCGAAGACATGCTTTAGCCTATAAGTGGACACTCATCCTAAGAGTTCCCAGGTAAGAGTGACTGGTCCGATTATGAGGATTTGTACGAACACTCTAGCCTTAGACAGAAAACTCAGGATACAGGCATCCACCCTTCCAGATTACACGTGTTCACACTATAAGACCCAAACTTTGACGAGATTTTGAAAACTTAGAGGGTTCAAAACCTTATAATAAATCATCCTAGAACAGATGATTGATTTTCAAAGCAGATTCGAAATTTGTGTTCTTATTTTGGTTGTCACCTAAAGATAGGCGACGGTATTGTTTTAAGACTAAACACAAGATAACTTGTGTTAGGGTCCTAGGAAGGTTATAGTCTAGGTCAAAGCATTACAAATAACCTAATTCCCTATAACCATTGGCACTGATACCAACTTTTCTGTCACACCCCGACCACGTAAAACAACAAATCATGGCGGAAACGTCGGGGAGTGTCGTAACAGAATCATTGTTTCACAACCATGGATCAAATAGTTTTGTTTTATTGAATTATTGAACTCATTGTTTTATTACAAATCAGATAAATACAAATATTGTCTTTCAAGTTTTAAGACGCTAAGGCACGAGTCCATCCTATGTATAACATGCATCAACAATCATCACATAGCAGCACCTGAAACATGTGTAAAAATAGGTACGTCAGCATAAAAATGCCTGTGAGATACATAGGTTTTATTAATGTAGGATTCATGACTTGTAAGTTTAAAAGAATGTTTAACAAAAAGTAGTCATGAACTTAAAAATGTTTTCTTTTATAAATCATATAACAAGTGATAAGAAATCAGATGATATAAAAGAAGAATGCATAAATAAATAACTAAGTAAAATGAGTTTGTACAATGTTTTGATAAAAAGGTTTGTAGTATATATAAAAATATACCTTGGTTTTAAGAAAGTCGAATAAGTAATATATTAAAATATATTTTAGTTCCAAAATAGTTAAACAGCTAGTATATTAAATATACTTTAGTTGTCAAAATAATAGTTTTCAGTAGTATATTATAAGTATACTTTGGTTTTATAAATAACATATTAAGCTATGCTTTGGTTTGGTAATTAACATATCAAACTATGCTTTTGATTTTGTAAATAACATATTAACTATGTTTTAGTAATTATCAAAATATATGTTGTTTTGTACAATATCATATATGAGAGCATATCAAACTATACCTTGGAAGTATAACAAAATATACAAAAAATGTGATTTAGAATTCATTCAAACCTTAGTGTATCAAACTACACCTTAGAGACTATAGAAATACCACAAAGGCAAATCCCTATTTGGACAAAAATTGGTTTCTGACATTCCATACAACAGGAATGGGGTGTCTAATCCTATAGTGCTATATCATACTACCAATCGGTCTGGTGAATGTATAAAACAAGTACAATCCAACAATTAATTTTATAATCTTTGAAAAAAAATTGTATTTAAACCATAAGTAATCATTCAGTTTGTCAAAAGATAAGTACTAACATGTATAATCAATTTATACTTTGAAATCATGAAAATAACAAATAGGTACACATGTTTCACCCCAAAACACTTGAAAACAGTAAAAGAGGGGACTATGTACTCACTTGAGATTGCTTAGAAGTCTTGAATAACAACCAAGCAAAAGCTAGAGGGATCACAGAATCAAATGACACCTAATATAGGTAACTATATAAATAAATCGGACCTAAATCAGAAGATCGGATAGAATGAGGTTTCGTAAACCAAATGAGTATGGGAACTCATGAAATATGGTTTAACAAAGCCTACATACTAAATCGTAACCTAACCTAAGTGCTTATGACCCATTACGACCCGTTTAGGTAGCTTACGCTACTTTAACGTGTCGTTTGCGTAAAACGCGTTCGGACCGCCTAACTAGTCCTATGACAAGTATTATATGCCTAAACATGCTTGAATATGTTGCAAAATTAGTTAAGTGACAAAAGTTTGAGTTACATATGCTTAAATATCAATTGTGCATGAAAAGGGTATTTTGGTCATTTTACCTAAGGCATATAAACAACCTATCATACAACTAATTAAACTAAGTGACCATAAGGTATAACCTCGGAAGGTTATTCCCTATACAACTATGGTCACTAAACATGCTTGGTCGGATCGTAATGATCGACCAAACGGGTCGGTTTCGAAAGTCTAAGCAGTTGTTTAGACTGCTTATCTTACGACCCTATATAAGCACTAATCTAAAAGTGACGAGTTAAACATGTTTAACAAGGTTTGAAAACAAGTTTGATATCAAAACAAACGGTTTTGATACCCAAGAATAATTTGGTTGCAAAATACGCAAGAATACGCATTTTGACCGAAACTATGACTCGTCACTACGCCTAATTAATGTGGTAATCAGTAGGTATACTCACAAGAGACTATAACCATCGTGATTACGCTCATGTTACGAAGTTCAAACGAACTTCGTGTTGACCATTGACTGGTCAAAGCAGAAAGTCAAACACTGTTTGACTTTCGTGCTTAAAAACGCATAAAAGAACGAAAGAATACTTACAACGGGTCCAAGCTAGGAGATTTGATCAAAAAATTCTCAGGTATGAAGCTTTGAGCTTCAACTTAGAGAAAATTTAGATCAAGGTGTGAATGAAAATGGAAGTGGGGTTTGGTATTTATAGAAAACCAAGAACCGTTAAGATCGTTCCTTGATAAACGAGCATCAATCTGGACTGTCCAAGTGGGCACAAGGTTTTGGATTACTAGGGGTGTCCCAAAACCATCAAATGGTATTGCAAATGTTACAAAAAGGACCCTAAACTTCAAGTTAAATGCTGAAAATGGACCTGCTGTTGCTGAACTTGATAATCTGCCCAGATGGGGTGGTGGCGTGCCACCACAGCCAACCCAGATAGTGGCGGCGCTCCACCACATGCCCAGTTCCAGAAGTTTGCCAAACTGGCAGAAATGGTCCCTACAACACATTTAAGCCGTTTTTGATGCGTTTAAACCCTGTTAACCCCATTTCAAGGCTCTAAAATGAAGTTAAAGTATAGGGAACTTGAAATGTGCTCAAAAACATCTCGGATGTCGGTTCGTTTGGCCGTACGATTGCGTTGTTCGGTTATTTACGACGAAACACGAACGGACGTGAAAAACGATCCAAATTACGCGACGAATGGAATTTTATCATGCCAAACACTAAAATAAAATATTTTAATGCTTACATAAATTTTTGGATGTCCGGATATATTCAGAACGTAAGATATGCGCGAAAATACAAACTTGTGCACTTTTTGACGCTTTTAGTCCCTATTGATCAGAAAGTTTATTTTTGCGCACCAAACACCTCAAAGCATATTTCTAAGCTATGTAAAGAATATTTAGGACATATTTAACTTATGATCAAGTTCCGGAATGTTCGTTACAGTACGAATCGGCATACTTTCGCAGTTTGTCGAAATTAGTCCCTGTAAGCGAATAAACTTGATTTCGACACACCAAACCCTCCAAAACTTATTTCTAAGTTATGTAAAAGTTATTTAAGGTATGTTAAGCCTATGTCACTATTCCGGAGTGTTTGTCGCGTTAATCTGACTGCGTTTACGCATCAGTTCGCGTATAACTTTCCAGAAAGCGATTTAGAGCTCGAAATCGAACAAGATTTGATATGTGCAAACGATACACATATTTATACAAATTCCAAGTATGAAATATGATATTTCATTGGTTTGGTATTCGTATGATGGTTGTAGTGACACAGGTGTCACACATGATGGATCTAATATTGTTTTGTCACAGTATGCAACTGTGACATATTGAAGTTAATCATGTTGCTATGTTTTTCATTTATTTCTACATTTTATACGGTTAGTTTTGTTGAAGTTGTTTCTATCTTTAACTTATAAATCCCCAAAATCAGTAATTTCTGTTATTAAATCACGTTTTTTCCTATATGTCACAAAAAGTACCCGTCTTATAATGTCTAATAGTCTATATGAATATGTTAATATGTTATATGAAGTTTTGTAAATTGTAGTACAAAACTTTACAATTCATCTTTTATTATTGACTTTGAAAATAGAAAAAAGTAAGTATTTAATTGTCCTTAGTTTTTTACTTAGATTTAATGTTTTGCATTTTTTTATTTTAAACAACACAAACTTATCAAATTAATTTTTGTTAAATAAGATATCGTATGTATCCTAATCTGAATAGCAAATTTGTGTTTTTACCATTTTGGCTTTATGTTTTTACCATTCAACTTTTATTTAGAAAATGTATATACTAATAATGAGATTTCTCTAATATATTTTAACTTTCCTACTTTCAGATTTATCAATTTAATTGTTTACAGTAAAAAACAAAAAAGAATGGACCTGAATATTATTTTAAAATTAAATAATTTTTTTTAAATATTTTGTATAACGTGATTTAAAAAACAAACAAAACCAATTTAAAATATGCTAAAGTTTGAATTTAATTTAAATTATAAAAAGTATGTTTGACTACTTTTTGTTTCTAAGTTTTTTTTTTTTTTTTTTTGTAAATAATTTAAGAATTTCACTTTCCTTTTTTTCTAACCAAATAAAAAAAAGGTATGTTAAGTTTTTTACATATTTTAACATTATTTTTTTAAAAGAAAAAGGGTAATACCTTTTCTTAAGAAAGCATATTTGCATTTTAATTAGTCCAAGAATGGGGTAATGGATGACCCGAAATAATTCAGATCCCATGTGGATTTGGGCTATATGGCATGTGATGGTGGAGCTAGAGGGTGATGTGGCATGTTATGATGGAGGTATAGAGAGATTTTGGGAGGGAATCCATTCTAAATAAACACAAACTTCAATCCATGCGGAATCCTTATGTACGTATGTACAAGCATGTCTTTATGATGGATACCAGGAAGATATTGGTACAGTTGAGGCTTTTAATTTAATCACATTTTGAGGTAATTCTTTTAGGAAGTAGAAAGAAATACAAGAGATATTCCAACCAATTCGCCAAGTGATGCTACTGTTTCAACCAAAGAAATACCGAAGGTATCATTTTGTCTTTTTTCTTTAAGACTAAAGATTGTTTTAGTATAAATCTAAGCTTGTAAATAACATAAGTTCGTTTTCGTTATGACATTAAAGTGTTGGTCATGTTTGTAGGTGTCAGCGGAAGCAAAGAAAAAAGCCACTGAAGCCAAATCAAGAGCAGATGATGCTTTCAGACGGAAGGAATATCAGATAGCTGTAGATGTTTATATTCAGGTATGTTTTTTTATAACAAATCAAAAGGATATTGTTTGCTTTTAATCTAATCTTTTCATGCTAACCATGAAACAGGCAATTGATTTTGACCCGAGTTACGCTACGTTGTTATCAAATCGTAGTCTCTGTTGGATACGTCTTGGGCAACCTGACCGGGCGTTCACTGATGCACAAGCATCTAGGGAATTGAGACCCAATTAGCAGAAAGCTTGGTATAGAGAGGGTTCAGCTTTGCTTCGATGCAGGCATTCACTGTTCTTCATTTAATCTAAAATATTTTTCTTAGTTTTTTGAGTAAAATGTCAATTTCACCCAAACAAGGTTGCAAACAAGCCCATATTGGGTTGGATATACACTCCTGTTATTAGGCATTTGTTCCTTCTTAGTTGTCATATTTAAGGAAGTTGTTACATGGGTTCCCGTTTATTCGCTCATTTAGCTTTACTAACTGTATTGGCTTACTTGTGTTTAATAAATTGACTACTTTGGGATTTCGTTGCCGATTTATATACTGTCCGACTAAACTCAATTATGGTTTTGGCGCACTTCAATTTTGTCATCGGATAATGGTCATTTGAAAAGAAAAAAAAAAAAAGGTTACTTGGTCGAAGAGTTTTTACATCAATGTTATATGATTTTATGTAATATAGTGATTTGAGTTAATTGTAATAATACCATAACTGAACCAAAGGGCAAAGGGTTTGGATGATGTGTTATTGTTTTACTTGGAATTACATGACCTGTAGAACATAAATTAGGAAATACATTATGGACAATCCATTCTTGAAGATGTATACTTGGAATTACTTTACCTTTAGAACATAAATTAGGAAAAAAATTGTGGACAATCCATTCTTGAAGATATATATAACTATGAATTTGAGCGGGCAAATGTAAATCATTAATGTTTGTTTTCGCATATCTCCCTTTGATTCTTTCATCTTTGGGATTTCGTTGCCGATTTATATATTGTCCGACGAAACTCAGTTATGGTTTTGGCGCACTTCAAATTTGTCATCGGCTAATGGCCACCGTCTCTCTCTCTCGTAAATTTTGTTAAAAAATAGTTTTATTCAAGATAATAGCGTGATGAACCAAGCTAAATCGATAATGACGTCACTATCGGTATTGTTATAATTGGAACCTATATCGGTATTCGTTTTTTTATTAGTACCGTTATTGTTATTTCATTTATACATTTATGATTAGTTTAAATTAAATTTTCTTGCCCGGGAAGTTCTTGGGTTATAACCTATCCTTTATATATACAAAAAAAAAACATTACATATACTCATCTTTCTTTTATATGTTTTATGGCTCTTTACAACTAGAAAAACTTTAAGAAACCGATTTAAAAATTTGTGGCGGATATAAGGGAAATAGGATACTTTAAAGGTTAAAAATGTTATTTATATACTTTTATTTATTGTAAATTAAATTTTCCTGCCCGAAAAGTTTCCGGGTTATAACCTAGTGAGGTTATATATCAAAAAGATGTCAACTTATACTTGGCCTCATCTTCAAAAATTATCATTAGATACTTGGCCAAGCCTAAGTGCTTGGTCGATAGCTTCCATACTTCGAGTAGCCCCACTAATCATTGTGTTTGGCACAGGTAAAACTTTTCCAATTTGACTGATAACACTAGGTAAAAAAAAACTAGTTGATCTGCTATACCAACCTGCAAGAAAATTTACATACACATTATACATGCGATGAGCAGTTAATCGTTTTAAAAGCTAGACAATCTTCTATTTCCTGATAACTTACTTTAGCAACAAGCCCGCGTAGAGTCATGAAAGCTTCTGTACAAAGACTAGAACTGCATGTATGTTCGCGGGCAGCCTCAACATCTGTAGCCTACACACAAAAAAAAAAAAAAAAAAAAAAAAAAAAAGAAGAAAGAATAGAAAATTTTCAAATTTCTATAAAATATTTTTTTTATAAACTAAAAAATCATTAATATTAATGAACATACTTTTAGTAGAAGCGGCAACCAGTGTCCAACAGTAACAGTTGCAGATTGGGATCTAAGGAATGTAATTAAACATTCCTGAGTTTAGTTCATGTTTTTGGGATACATTAAGGCAGGGGCGGAGACAGCATTAAACCAGCCGTGCACGGGCTACGGCTCAAAGTCGTGTTCGCAGTGTTTTGCAATGTTAATTTTTTGTTTTTTTTGGATTTTATATAAAGGATACCCCTAAAAAAATACGAGGATACCCCTATAAAGGATTTTATATGAATACACCGTAAATTTTTTTTTTTGGATACCCCTGGTTTTAAGGTCTAGCTCCGCCACTGCATTAAGGTAGTGTTCGTTTCACATAATGGAATGGAATCTTGAGGGAATTGTAATGTTGATTTCACTCCTTATTTTGTTGGTTTCAATAAGAAAATGAATTGGAATTGAACAGCATAAGGAAGGGAATCTACATTCTAATTCCATCCAAATTTCATTCCATTTTGGAAAACAAACACACCTAAAGTACAAATTAAATTTCAATTTCTGCGCGAATTCCCATTCTAATTCCATTGCAATCCAGTAAATGAACACTACCTAAGGAATAATTGAGTGTTTTTTTTGTTTACAAGCATAAGTGGGCCACCAATTGGTTGCATGTGCAAGATGTATCGAAGCATGGACATAAGGGTCAAGTTATTCTACAAAGGCTTCTAATTGTAAGAAGTGTAAGAAGGATTTATAGAGTGACAAGTGTCCAATAACCTAAAACTAAACCCACTACATCACCACAAAAAACCTAAACACCCCCCCCCCCCCCCCGGCAAAAAAAAAAAAACTATACCTCACCAAAAAAAAACCCCCCAAAAACCTAAAAAAAAACCTAACCCCCCCCCCCCCCCCGGCAATAAAAAACAAAAAAAAAACTATACCTGACCAAAAAAACCCCCAAAAAACCTAACCCCACCCCCACCACCACCCAAAAACCTAAACCCCATGTTTAAGGTTTTTTTTTTTTTTTTTTTTTGTAGTGGGGTTTTTTTGTGTAGTGGGTTTTTTTAGGTTATTGGACACTTGTCACTCTATAAATCCTTCTTACACTTCTTACAATTAGGATCCTTTGTATTTGATCCTAATCCTGGACATACACCATTAATCAGTGCCTTGAAACACCTCTAATGCCTTAGATGGAGATAGCAATTCAGCATTAGTCAGTTAATTCAGTATTACAAGCATCTAGAGGGAAATAAAATATGATGATGGTTAGTAAAAAGAACGTGTATATTGCTTCTTTTCAACTCCTAAGTCGGTAGAAGCACATCCTATCGCTCCACACATCCTGACTAACGACAGTCAGTAGAAGCGCATTGTCGGTCGCTTGACACCTCAAGCAGGCCGCATACTTTTATACAACTAATTGAACAAGGAATTTGTTTTATCATAAGTACACCGTACTGTGTCAATAACAGTCTTTATCTAAATGTCCACATCTTTGACTTTCAACCAAATAATATGGTCTTTCTATTTGAACTTACTGTACTAATCTTATGACATCATTCTCAATTTGCATTTTCGTGCACAACAAGATTAAACCCTATCTAGGTACAAAATGCTTCTAACTAATATAGATGAATATAAAGCTTAAATATGTGTACAGTTCTTAGTTGGTCATTGGCCTAATTGCCATTGTGTGCACCTATATTGCACATAGTTACTAGAGTGAACAATTGCTAGGCTTATGGAAACTAAAATCAGAGATCAATGAACAAATAACATAATACAAGCTACATCAAAATTGCTTATATTGGGCCCTCACTTTTGAAGTGCCTTGCGCTGAGAGGTTCACCCTGCGCATTCAGTACACGTTGAGCCTTTGCCTACCTAGATGTCTGTTGTCTTAACCCAGCTCCATCTAAAAGAGAAATGCAGTGAACTCCTAAAAAAGTGTCTGGATTAGCTTACTTTTTGCAACAAGGACCCAAGATACTACATAAGTAACTTACATGGCAGTCAAGACTGCATGCACCTACATGAACCATTTTCTTCATAGAGCTACTTGATCTAAATTATATCAAATTATCAAAACTTAACCAAATCATACTGTCTAATTCGATTTAAATATTAATGAAATTAAAAAAAAAACTTATGTGGAGTATCAAGACGATTCAAGTTGCTCTCAGATTTCTTAACCGGTGAGGCTACAAAATTACCTTTTTCTAGTCCATCTCATGTTATTATCAATTAATGTTTATAAACACTACAATCTACTGCCAATTGAATGAACAAATCCGAATACCACAAAGTTAAGTCATATGCAAAAACCCTAATAGTTGCTCAGCTATGAAATTCAAGGCACCGAGGCGAGGTGAGGCCAAACCACCCCAAGTGCAGTAACGCGGATTGAACCAGAAAAACCGCCCTGAACCGGTAATCGACCAGTCTGAACTAGCAAATTACCAGCTTAAAAGAGTCTAAACCGGCCAAAAATAAGTCTAAAATAGCTAAACGTAGCCTTGACATAATGCGCACCTTGCTTGTCTCGGGCTAGTGCAGTGCGTTGCGCCTTGAGTATGCCTCGAGTCGGTAATTACCCACAAAGAAATACTAAATACACATGCACTATTCACCTTAAACTAGAATTTAGTCTCAATAATCTACCGTGATCACCTAACCTTACTGTCCTGGCATCAACTAAACAAAATCCAGCTCATGTTCACTCTCAGTCCTCCCCATTAACAACGTAACATAAAAATCTTTGCAACAACAAAACAAAAACCCTAAAATCCGCCAGATAAACATACCTTTTTTTTGAACGTCCAACATAAGAATCGTCGGGTACTCCGTACGCGGCACCCATTGGCCGAAAGGTAGCCCGCGGCAGCCCAACCTGCACGCACGGAGCCCCTAGCCCACCATGCCACCAGTTCCGGGGAAAACCCGACCCTGCATCCACCCGAGGGCACGACAACGCAAAGCCGGTAAAACCCGGGTGGATCAGGAATCGAACTCGAGACCTTTTGGTCAGAAGTCTTCCCTCATTTCCATAACCACTGAGCTATAAGCCCAGGGTTAAAAAACATACCTACTTCTATCTATGTAAAATACATGTATATCAAACTTGAGTTTTAGCACTACAAATCAGATTAACTGCATCAGCTTGAGCCTGAATCCTAGTTGGCGAGTAATCTCCGTTGCGCATCCATTTAGCTTACCATGCCATTACTAATCAAACCAGTTCCCCTAAAGTTCAAAGTCATCATAAACACGTATATGTATATAAATCATTCATTGCTAACTATAAAAAAGATTCTGCAAACCAACATATTAACTGGCCAATCACAAGCTAAAACATAAATCATGAATGAAGTATATAGCCAATTATACCTAAAACCTAATCAATCAAGTAGCCAAACAACAATAAATCAATTTCCGTGTATAAATATGCTACAAACTGAGAGCCAATTGAATAATTATCAACCAAATCAGCTGTTCATGTTTGTTTGTTTATTAAATAAACAAGCTACAAGCCTATAATATGTACCTGCGGATCGTTACAAATGGTCAATTAACCTAAAGGAAGCATAATTAGGGCACAATCAAATCAACATTATAACTGATCACATAAATCACAAATTGAGAAGATAATCATACCTAAGATCACAAATTACAGGCCTATTATCTGTTCTGGAACAGTCGTCGGAGTTTTGCTCCGAATTAGCATTCACATCGAGTTGTTCACATCTCTGAATTGATTGAGTTCTGCTGTTGAATCTTTTGACGGTTGAATCGTATAACCTAAGGTTTAGATTGATGGATGAATCGATGAATCTAGGGTTTAGATTGGGGTGTTGCTAAATGCACTCCATTTTTTTTTTAATTTTACTGGTTGGTCATGAAGTTTGTAAATAAATACATTAACCCTTGTATTTTCTATTTTTTGAAAATTTGTATTAAGAAATTCTTATTTTTTTCTAGGGGTTTATCTACTTGTCATAATTTGAATATTTAGATATACCTATGAATGGGAAGGTTCATTGGGGAACACTAAAAAAATGGAGAACAGCGGGGAACCGGCTCAAACGAACTCCGATTGGACTCATTCCAGCGGCGTTGGAACCGGCTCGTCGAACCCTAACTAAGATCTCTTAACCCTAAATCCTAACTCCTAAACTCTAAACCCTAAAGCTAAAAAATAAGGTTAAAACCTAAGCTAAACCGTAAAATCTAAACTATAAACCCTAAAAGCTAAACCCTAAAGGCTAAACCTAAAGCAAAACCTTAAAGCTAAACCCTAAACCCTAAAGCTAAACTCTAAACCCTAAAAGCCAACCCCTAATATATTTAGGGTTTAGGGGTTATAATTTAGGGTTTAGGGTTAAGAGATCCTAGTTAGGGTTCGACGAGACGGTTCCAACGCCGCTGGAATGAGTCCAATCGGAATTCGTTTGAGTCGGTTCCCCACTGTTCCCCACTTTTTTAGTGTTCCCCAATGAACCTCACACTACCTATGAATACATAACGATTATATTGAAGAAAAAAAAAACATACACTGATTTAAAGAAGGAGTTAAGAGAGAGCTCGAAGAAACAATTTTTTTCAACTTTGATTTTTATCATAGTTCTAGTTGTCTAAGTGTTCTTGGTATGTATTCTAACTAAAAGATCAACTATATTCTTGGAGAACGTCTCTCATCTACAAAACTCCTCTAGCAAACTATATTCGTATTGTGCCACTTCACGTGCAAAATTCCTCTAGCAAACTATATTCGTATTGTGCCACTTCACGTGATTGAGCAGCAGGGGTCTTTTAATTCTTCTTCCACCATGAGTGTGTTTATGTGTGTGTTTAGCTTTGTAAAGGGGGTGATATATATTGTGGTGGTGGTGGTGGTGGTGGAGGTGGTGGTTATCATTATTATTTATTTTAGAATTTATAGTTGCTCTTCCGACCATGTTCTATTCATCTCTAGCTCAACCCTTTAAATCACACAAAGAACATATGAAAAAAAAGTTATATACATTACAGTACACTAAAAAAGTATTAAATTTAGTTCTTAATATATTTTAAATTGATTATTTACAAAACAATCAAGAATTGATAAAAAAAACAAACAGTGAATGAACCTAAAAAAAGAAACCGTAAACAATTGAACAAAACAATAATATATAAAAGGTAAAGGGTGGAATTTAAAAAATTATAAAAATGATATTTTTGGAAAGGGACGTATAAACAGTAAAAATGGAGGTGCATTTAGCTACACCCTTTAGACTGACGAATGAGGGGGTGTTTGGGATTCTTCTCAAAAACAACTTATATAAGTGAAAAGTTATAAGTTACAATTATATAAGTCAAAAGTTATAAGTTAGAATTTCTAACTTCTCAAATACAATTTTTTCACACACAAAAACAACTTAAATAAATTAAACCAAACACTATTATTAACTTTTATAAGTCAATAAGTTATAAATTGCTCCAAAATAAGCTAACCCAAACACCCACTGAATTGATGAATCTAGGTTTAGGTTTGATTAACCATTTGAACGAAGTGTGAGGAGATGCAGAGATTAATCTAGGGTTAACGATTTGATCGAAGTTTGATAGACGTTCACAACCCTATTTTGAAGAGATGAATAGGAGGTATGATGTGAGCAATGCGTTGGATGTTTAATAAGGGTAAACTAAGATTTCATATGTTGCCACCACTAATGCTATAGGGTGTGAGGGGCATGGTTGGGCCACCATTAATGGATTATTACACCACCCTCTTGTCTCATCCACCATGATTTTCATGGATTAAACCATGGCGATCATGGTCCTCCTTTCCTTACTTAATATTTCCTTTCCTTTTTATATAGATAAATTAAAATAAGATAATAGTGGTTTGAGTTATGATCTGTCACACCCCGAAATATCAGAGCATTGGCGTGACTGGACTGGTATCTTCATTGCACAGCGGAAGCAAATAAGCTAGGTCTTCTAGAAAATGAACGCCCACTAAGTACTCGAGTCTCCAATGGTTCTCCTATTCCAACCGTGCCATAATTTCTGAAAAGTAACCTGAGAAAGAAACATGCGAAAAATCAACATAAAGTTGAGCGAGTTCATAGTTTGTTTGTAAAAGATTTGAAATAAATCTTTTTGAATAACCGGTTTTTGAAGTATTACTGAGAAAACGAATTTAGAATCATTTTCTTGTCAAGTTATATGGAACTTTGTATGAAAACATGGTATGTATCTTGTATAACGTATCTGTAACTGAGTACTATGAATGTTTGTATGTATCATGTAGAATGTATCTGTAACTGAGTACTATGAATGTTTGAGATCGCTAGTGGTTTGCAAGGCCACTAACATGTGTCACGACATAGGAAGCCACCAAACCTAGGCATTTTTGTCGACTTTGACTGAGACACAGAAGCACTCATTGGTAGAAGTAGGCCAAGAGTGGGGTTGCCTGAAACCCATTAGATCTAACCTTTTGTTCCGCGGTCTGAATGTATACGTTGATTAATGGTGCTTATGGTACCCTATTCGAGACATGATCTAGAATGTTTTTCCGTAGTCTTGTATCCATCATACCATAACTCATGTATTTGTATTTTCCCGTAGTCCAGAAAACTATAATTCGTGTGTATGCACATTTCGAAAAATTACGCTTGTTTGCAAAAACCGGTATAAAACATAAGCTTTTCGTAAACCACTTGTGTCCGTTAAAACTTGCTTGTAAAATGGTTTAGAAATATGTAATTCTTGTATGCTTTGCAAAAGTGCATGTCTTTCCACCCCGAAAACATTTAGAAAAATGTAAAACCGTAAAAGGTGGGGTTATGAACTCACCTGAATATTCCTGTGCAAAGCTAGCTATATACGACTTCGTAATGTCGTTTCCAAGACTTGACTTGCTAGCGTGCATTCTACGATATTCCTAACACGGAACATCTAATAAGTTTCTAAATAAACGCAGTAACTAAACTACGTGTCACCGAGCTCTACCGAATCGTTGACCGAACGATTCGACGGTAAGTTATTAACTTAATGACACGGTTAAGTTATGCTTGTTAAGTTTCGTTTACTAAGTCTAAAAGTACTTAGTTTTCGAGAAATTCGAATATATAAATATTCATAAAAATATAAATATATCGATAGGATAGTGTTTTGTCCCGTGAAATCGTACGTTGATATCTATAGTACGTCGTTTAGGCGTTTAAAATAAACATACAACTATATTTATTTTATAGATGAACACGAGTCGTTTGATGTTATGAAATAAATATATATAATCTATATTTATTTTCGTAAAAGGATTTGTGTGGTTTGATAATTAAAATAAATATATATATACTATATTTATTTTAATAGAAGAATCGTCGTGTTTGTTTGACGTTTGAAGTAAACTACATTTACTTTCATAAAAGAATTCGTCGAATTTTCGAAGTCTAAAAATAAATATAATAACTATATTTATTTGTTGTAAGAAAATTTCGACTCATCGTTTTCGTGAGTAGTAAGTTGTTGTTGTACATAATTTCAGAGTTGTATTCGTTTTTATAAAATAGTTACTTAAATCCGATAGTTTGTTTTATAACAAAACGTAGTTATTTTACGGATTTTCTCGAAAAACGGGCAGAGTTTCCTCTGTTTTTGGACGGCCCGGACAACCAAGTTGTCGTTATTTTAACAAAATTCAATCCAATATATCAACTTGCCAAATATTTCATAAAATGTAAAATATAATCATGTCGGTTCGAGCTCGTTATCACGTATAATTAAAATAAGGAATAGTTAATGAAAATAATCGCGACTTAAACTATTACCCAAAACTCTCGTCGAGTCGCCGAAACGTGTTGACCGCTGTGTTGACTGAACGTGACCAAACACGAGCTGAGTTGACTCAGTTAACCGACTGAGTTGTTTTGTAACCTGAATCCGTTGGACCGTAACCCGAACCTGTGACTAAAACTGAAACATAACTCGAAACGGAAACCTGAACCGAGTAAACCAAGACCCGCACTTGACCCGAGCCGTAGACCAGATCTGACCCGAAATCACTCTCAAAACTGCATACCCTTTCGAACAACCAAGCTGAACTAAACCTGTCCTGAACTGGATTGCCGACCGGGAACCTAAACCGGCTCAAACTGTTATCGCCACCACCGCCTGCATCTCGTCGCTCCGGCGGTCGACCGGAGAACGCCGCCGCCGTCTTACTCTGCCGCTGCCGCCGCCGTGAGCGGCGGCTCTTTCTCTCTCCTTGATTGTTCTCTTTCTCTCCTCTGCTCACTAATTTCTGATCCATCCGTCGCTCACACCACCCGACAGTGGTGGTGGTGGTGGTGGTGGTTCGTCTTGCCAATCGAAGAGGGGGGCTTGCAGGTGTGTGTGAGTGTGTGTGACTGAGACCTCGAACACCACTGCCGCCGCCATCGAAGTGCAGTCGCCGGTTAACCGGCTGGCACCTCCAGCTCCGCCGCCGAAGGAGATGACGAGGATGATGAGTGAAGGAGGGGGGTCGGCTGCTTGTTTGAAAGAATGATAGTGGGTTTGTGTGTGTTTGTTTTGTTGTATATAACCGAGATAGGGGAAAAAATGGCAGACTTAAAGTCTGTGTTTGTTTTATTTTTTTGTGGGTTGAGAACTAAAGAAGCATAAGGCCCTATTTATAAAGTTATTGAGATCTCTAAAGATCTTGTGGGTTTCAAATTTTAGAGACAATAATCTCTTGTAAGGATTTTGTGGAGATTTATAGGGATTTTGCAAAGATTTGATAAGACTTTGGAGAGATTTGGATGAGATTTTTATAAGATTTTATAAAGATTTGCCTCAACTTTTAGAGACAAAAATCTTATAAAGATTTTATATAGATTTAGTAAATATTTTGCAAGATTTGAAGAGATCTTTAAAGATCTTATAAGATATATTATGTGCAGGTTTAGACTTGTGGGTTTTTGGGCTTGGGCCCAGGGCCCACAAGCCCGTTTCTTGTATAAGTGGCCCGTAATTCCTACGAGACCCGATATTGCGACCCATACTCCATAAGCAGAAAATATTCGTGTAACATCCATATTTGTCGGCGTCATCAGTATTTCATACGGTTTCAGATCGTTATCGTTTATCGTTTAGCAGGTTCTTTGTGGATCGTCATGCGCGTACTGTAAAGTCGATCAGGCGTTCCTAGGCACTCCAAAGGCCTAATAAAGTTTATTCGTGCTGTAAACACTATTTATTATCGCGTTAATCGCCTGTTAATCACGTAATTAAGGGTCGTAAATTACCGGTTGTCACATGATCACACCCTTAGGGTAGTGTTTTCGATGATGGATTAGAAGTAGGTGACATGTCGCTGATGTGGAAGTTCATGGTGATCATGAGGGTCATGACCAAACCCTATAGCCTAAGGGAGTAAGGGTGTGGTCATGACTCTCATGATAATCATAACCCTCCACGTCAGTGCTATGTCACCCACCTCTAATCCACCATCCAAAACCACTACCCTAAGGGTGTTGTCATGACCCAAACCATTAACCTATTATTTATTTTAATTTATCTTTTTCTAAAGAAAAAAGAGATGATTTCTTGAAAAATGGAAATGAGGACCATGGTTGCCATGGTTTAATCAATGCAAACCATGGTAGATCAAGCAAGGGGGTGGTGTAGCTTTTCATTCATATTCCTAGGTGGCGAGTCATGTCCCAACCATGACCCCCACACCCTTTAGCCTAAGATGGTGGAAATTCAATGTATTTTTTATGCTAATTTACCACCAAAAATAATCTCGTATGGAAAGTTACTGCTTATTTTGCTACTGCTTCGTTTGGTGACTGACATATAATCCCTAACCACAACTAGGGATGAGCTCGTTATTAAGCGGTACCGAAAATACCAATATCGAATATACCTGGTACGATAAGGTTTGGTACCGATACCGGTATTTGAGGGTAAAAACCGATAAATATCGGTACTGAAAACGTCAAAAGTCGGTACCGAAAATGTTTCAATTCTATAAATTCGGTATCGGTACCGATACTCGATACCATTTGCTCATTCATGACCACAACTTTCTTACTAAAAATAAAATGATCGATTTACAAGGCATTTGCATTTCCAAAAGAGTAAATTACAAGTTTTGTTCTTTATGTTTGTACCAAATTTCAGGCAATGTCCTTTAGCGCAAAACTCAACGAGTTTTGTACTTGATGTTTCAAAATCTTGCACAGTGTGTCCTTTGAGCCTAAATCAGTTAATTTTCTTGTTGAATCTGGTCACACAAGGGTATCTAAGTCTTTTTACCTATTTATTGTAGTTAGTTATACAAAAAAAAAAAACACTTTTTAAAAATTATTTTACACATTTAAAAGCTAGCTCAATACTTCCCCCAGGTCCACACAAACCTCCTTATCACTCCATTACCTTCACATTCAAACCTGCAACAAAATCCAGATTCTCACATTTGTTGGGGAAATTCGAAATTGCTTGGATAAATCTGAAGTCGTGTAATCACTTTCAGATCAAACAATTGGAATGGCTACCAATCTTTGATCGGATAAAATCAGATTGATTCTAGATTTCTGTATGAGAATTTGGTTGAGAGAATTTTGAGGGATTTTTGACGAACTGCAAATTCGTCTAGGGTTTTCCAAAAACCGTTTGAGAGCATATTTGCAGTTTTCCACAACTACTTGCAGTTTTCATTTTTGAACAAAAACACCTTTAGTCCCTCATGTTTCAAAAGTGCATATTTAGCCCGAAATTTAAGCTCGACCCCAGCCAGGGGCTCTGCCCCTTGGAGCCTGCTTCTCTCGGGGGCGCTGCCCCCTTGGATCCCCTGTTAGTCCTGATGACATTCAAATAAGCGTGCACTCTTATTTGTATGTCACACGCAATCTCAAATTACACTAAAATATCCAACATACCTCCCCCATTTTAGTGTAATCATAGATTAACTAACTTATTCACTGCAACCAAAACAAACTAATGCATAAATGAAATGTCGTGACGATTGAATTTCATATTAGTATATTACACATTCCAAATATCCGAATTTAAGGGTGTCACTAAGGATTGAACCCTTAATATCCATAATGAATACATGAAGATAATATACACATTAGTTTACATACATAGATCTAACTTGACACTATCTTTTACTAGCCTATGTCCCTATTGTAACGACTCTCATCAAAAGTCATAATTATTAAATTAATTTGACCAATAGGAAACTCTAATTGAGAAACCCAAGTGATTCTGCACAAACCCTAAAATTTTCATAATTTTCAGAATCAGGATTAGGGCCCCTAAAACTCAGGGGGGGTTAAACCCTATTGACAATTATCCACTTAAAACGTAGGCAGAAAGGAATTTTAAGAAATCGTCGACTCAGCTGAGCTAGTCCCACACGTGGCAACCCTATGCATGAAAGTTGTTCTTACGCGGGCTGCGTAAGGATAAGCTTAAATCTCACGCGGGCCGCCTTAGGGTCAAAATTCACCTATAAATACAGGAGTTTGGGACTTGAATTCTGGCTTCAGAACGACGAAGAAATTCGAAAAATACGCTGAGTTATGCTCTGTATACTCCAATTAACACACACGGTTTAATAATCGACGCCACAATCAGGGTATTAGCACAATCGTTGCTACGATTCATTTTCCGATCGATCAATGTACTCAATGGATGTTTAAGTGCTGCCCACATTAGGGTGATGCTTTGTCATTAGTCGTTAATTCGATGGATGTTTAAGAATAGCACTTTGTCATTTATTGTGAGGGTTGATCTCGTGAGTTATCGTAAATGCTGGATTGATTACTAACCCAGAATTGTGTGCCTGTTATTAAATTTAGGATAAAAGGCTAAATCAGTAGGCCAAACTCTGCCCGTATAAATCTGCAATGTGAGTCATTCTTCTTTTCTCACAGTTTGTGAGTCATTATTCTTTTTCTCACAGTTTGTGAGTCATTCTCTTTTTATCAAACTATTTTACAATACCTCAAATTATTTTCAAGGTTATAATTACAGGGACTAAGTCGTGGATATCTTGAATTACTGGTTAGTGGGGTATTGTGCACATTACTAATTTTCTCCCAGTTAGGTTCATTGACCTACTCGGGATAATCACTGTTAGGTTCATTGACCTACAGGGATAATCATCACTATTTAGGTTCATTGATCTAAATAGTGGTATGACCATCGTCACCATTGTGACAGAATGCCAGATAAAAATAAGATAAAAGCCATTGTAATCGCTCTTATGCTGTAATTGATAACTATGCATCATTATGCAAAATAGAATGATTCACTCAGTATTTCCCGCTGACAAAACCTTTTTCAAACATGTTTCAGGTGACCTGTTATGAATCAGGAAAAGTGCCATATAGCACTACAAGCTCAAGGAAGTGGCTCAGTATAAAATAAAGAAACATGTTTTGTAAAAAAAATAAAAGATTTCTTCGTGAAATCAAATGATTGCAAATTGCCGGGGTTTTATCCCGCGTTATGAAATAAATAATCGGGAAATATTTACATTTTAAAAGATCCTGATGAAAACTTCCGCTGTCAAACTCAATTAATTAAATACCGCAGTATTTCTGTCCCGCGGCTCCTGAAACGGGTCAAACCGGGTCGGGGGCCGTGACAGAAAAAGGTGGTATCAGAGCCACTTATCGAGCCACTGATTTAAGCCAATTAAGTATTTAGAAAATACTTAATTTAATTGCTATTTTGTGATTATATGTTTTATTATCTGACTAATTTTGAACAGTATGGGCAGATTTTTATATGTTAGCTACTGTAGTAGTAAATATAAATCTTTAAATAATTTGACTCAAAGTTTTAGCACTTTTATTATTTAAAGTCTAGAAACCTTATTCAGTAAATAAATTTATAAATAAAACCTAGTATGTTTTCATATTCGGTTGTTTCATAGTTACCCAATATGAAATAATATTTAAAAGTTTTCTATGAAATTTGATATAATTTTTAAACTTAGTAATTGTGTGTATCTTGCATAAACAGCATGAGTGATCTGTCGGAAGCCCTTCAGAATTTAAATCTCTATCCAGTAAGAATCGAAGTTTCCAGAGATTTTAATAGGTATATTCCAGACATAGAAGAACCTATAGAATTCAACGCTTTACCTCTCGAGAAACCTAAGCCTAAGAAAATGGAAATTGGGGAAAATTCTAGGCAAATTAAGGGATTACCATCTCAAGAAGAACTAGATTTTATAATGGCAACAGATGATACTATTGAGTCTGTTAATGAAAATGATTTTATTCATTCTCTTGAAACACAACTACCAATGAATTTAGAATCAGCTATTTCAAACCTTTCAATCCACTCGCAAATAGACGAATGGGTGACTAATGAAATACTGTTACAAAACCATCCCTATAGGCTTTTTCCTAAGTTCAAACTAGAACCTTTACCAAATTCACCAATAAGTAACGAGAATATGGCTAAACTCCATCATTTTGACAAAATGGATGCTGGGAATAGGATCCAAGAGATTTTGGGACAGATATCCTGGAAATACGATGAGAGGGAACGCCGTTACTAGAATATCATCTGACAAAGGATAGGGGATTATGAAACTGTGATTGTGTAATAGTAATAGTAAAATCAGTTTGTGTAAAATGAATAATAAAACGGGGGTATATAGAAGCAAGATATAAGGAAATTTTAGAAAAGTTACAACTTTTGTTTGTATATTCGTTTATGTGATTATGTGCAATTAAATTATGACATTGGATTATTTCCTTTATACTAATTATGTATCTATAAATTAGATATCAGATGGAAAACGCTAATAATGAACCAGTTAATAAGGTTAATCAATCTGAGCAACAACCGGGGGATCAATATGTGACTAGGCAAGATATAGAAAATATCGTTGCTCAAGGGATAGCCAACGCTATTCCAGGAATAGTTGCTCAAGGGATAGCCAATGCTATTCCATCAATCATTGCTGTTGTTAAAAATCCAATTGAACCGCAACAAATTGTTCCGAGTAAACGTATTTCTGAAGATAACTTCAGTAATAGCGTAAATGGAGGCGGTAATCATGTTAATCATGATAATGAACCACGGCAAGCTCCGCTCCCTAAGAAAAGGAAAGTTGCAACGCCTGGTTGCACTTACAAAGAATTTCTTGCTTGTAAACCCACTGAGTTTGCAGGCAATGAAGGAGCGACTGCGACACTGCGTTGGTTAGAGAAAACCGAGGCAGTAATTGCCATAAGTAAATGTGCTCAGGATGATCAGGTTATGTAGGTATCAAACCTTTTCAAAGAAGTGGCGCTAGAATGGTGGAATACGGTGTTACAAGCAAAAGGAAGAAGGATGGCGTATGCTATGAACTGGGAAGAATTTAAGAGTCTTGTAGAAAGAAAATTCTGTCCCGAATATGAAAAAGATCAAATGGCAAATAAGTTTCTAACCCACCGGATGGTGGATGTAGATTGTCGAGGGTATACTACGACATTCTTCGAATATGCTCGAGTGGTACCAACCCTGGCTTCGCCAGAGCCGGTACTTATTTCTCGTTATATTTGGGGATTGATTTCCGAAATCCGTAATATTGTCAAGGCTGCGAAACCTCATACGATTGATGATGCAGTAGAATTAGCCAATACTCTGACTGACGAGCTAGTACGGACAAGAGAAGAAAATAGAAGGAAGGAAGTAGCCCAAAAGATTACCCAAGAATTCCGTTCAGGTAACCATAACAATTTCAAGAAAGGAGGGAATGGGCAATCTTCTACTAGTCCATTTTGCAATTTTTGCAAAAGGAAGCATTTTGGAAGATGCAAAGGATATTGCAATTTTTGCAAAATTCCGGGGCATCAAGAAGAAGACTGCAGGAGGAAGAAATTTTCAGTCTGCTACAACTGTGGAGAAGCTGGACATCTTAGGCCAGATTGTCCAAAACTGAATAAACCATTTGACAATAAAGCCAAACCGGCAGAAGGAGCAAAAAGGAATGCGAGAGCCTTTCAGCTGACTACTCAAGAAGCCGAGATAATTCCAGATGTGATAGCCGGTATGTTCTTAGCTTACAACATTTACACAAAAGTATTATTTGACTCTGGTGCAAACCAAAGTTTTATAAATACTTTACTCTGCCAAACTCTTAACTGTAACACCTGTGCCTCCATGGCCATCAAACAAATACCAAACCAATGAAATATTATATTTCATACTTGGGATTTGTAAAAATATGTGTATCATTTGCACATATCAATTCTTGTTCAATTTCAAACTCTAAATCGCTTCCTGGAAGGTTATACGCGCACCGATGCGTAAATATAACCAGTTTAATGCAACAAACACTCCGGAATAGTGAAATAGGCTTAACATACCTTAAATAACCTTTACATAACTTAGAAATAAGTTTTGAAGGCTTTGGTATGGCAAAATCAAGTTAAATCGCTTACAGGGACTAAAGTTGACAAACTGCGAAAGTATGCCAATTTGAACTGTAACAGACATTCCGGAACATGACCATAAGTTAAACATACCATAAATATCCTTTACATAGCTTAGAAATAAGCTTTGAGGTGTTCGGTGTGCTAAAATAAACTTTTGGGTCATTCAGGGACTAAAAGTGTCAAAAAGTGCACAAGTTTGCATTTTCGCGCATAACTTACGTTCTGAATACATCCGGACATCCAAAAATTTATGTAAGCATGACTATATTATATTTTAGTGTTCGCCATAAGAAAAATCCATTCGTTTCGTCATTTGGATCGTTTTTCGCGCTTGTGCGCATTCCGTCGTAATTAAGCGAACATCGCGTTCGTACGACCAAACGAACCATCATCCGGCACATTTTTGAGCATGTTTTGAGTTCCCTATACTTTAACTTCATTTTAGAGCCTTGAAATGAGGTTAACGGGGTTCAAACGCATCGAAAAAGGCCTTAAACACGTGCAGGGACCATTCCTGCCACTTTTGAAAGATTTCTGAAACAGGAGGGTGCTAGCGTAGCGCGACTGCCTAATGCCTTGGCAGTAGCGCTACGCGACTGCCTATGCTGGACAGAAAACATGCAGAAACTTCAATTTTTCGTTTTCGGGACCAGATTCGATGTATTAGCCGTTGTTTAATTCACAACCACACATTCTAACTTGCTTAGTCAGCGGATAAGGATGGAATTTAGGCACCACAACTTTGCAACACATGTATGGATGGAATTTAAGCACCTAAGCACCACAACTTTGCAACACATGTATGGATGGAATTTAAGCACCTAAGCACCATAACTTTGCAACACATGTACGGATGGGATTAAGGCACGTTTTCCATGAAACGATCTTAACGGTTCGGGTATTCCTATAAATACCCCATACCCCCCATTGCTAAAATCACTAGAAATTTGATTTGAGAAACTCTAAGTTGAAACATTTGTTTCATACCTGAGATTTTTGAATCGAGTTTAGCATTCGGGGACCCTTCGTAAGTATTCTTTCGTTCTTTTCCTTATTTTACTGCTTTTCGAGTCAGAAAGTCAAACTTTGTTTGACTTTCAGCGTTGACCAGTAATGGTCAATGCGAAGTTCGTTTGAACTTCGCAACGTGAGTGTAATCACGTTGGTCATAGTCCCTTGGGACTATGCCCACTGATTACCACGTTGTCTAGGGTCGTAGGGTAGGCGATCTGATAAATCGCCTATACCTTCGAGCCCGACCCAGTTTGGTCGATCGTTAGGATCCGACCAAATACATTAGGTGACCCTAGTATAGGGCATAACCTTCCGAGGTTATACCCTATGGTCACATCGTTTAAGTAGTTTTATGATAGGTAGTTTATATGCCTTAGGTAAATTACCAGAATACCCTTTTCATGTATAATTGGTAATTAAGCATATGTAACCTAAACTTTTGTCACATAACTGATTATGTAACATGTTTAGGCATATAACACTTGTCATAGGACTAGTTAGATGGTCCGAACGCGTTTCACGCGCACGACGCGTTAAAGTAGCATAAGTTACCTTAATGAGTCGCGATGGGTCGAAAGCACTTAGGTTAGTCTCATTGTAGTATGTAGGCCTTGTTAAACCATATCATATGAGTTCCAATACTCATTTGGTTTGCCAAGCCTCATCCTATCTGATCTCCCGATTTAAGTCTGGTTTATTTATATAGTTTAGATTTGCCGACTGATTCCGTGCTCCCTCAAGCTTTGTTTGGTTGTTGTTCAAGACCTCTAAGCATTCTCAGGCGAGTACATTATTCCCCTCTTTTACTGTTTTCAACTGTTTTGGGGTGACTCATATGTGCTAAATGTTTTATCAATGGTTTCAAGAACAATTACAATAGTTTCAAGAACAATTACAATGTGGTTTCAAGAACAATTACAATAGTTTCAAGAACGCTAACAATGATTTCAAGAACGAATACAATGATTTCAAGAACGAATACAATGATTTCAAAAACTAATAACAATTTCAAAAAGTGAACAAACTTGTTGGTTGTAGTTTACATAACCGATGACATTCATTAGCAAAGATCAAGCCAACCAGTATTAGGTTATGGTACCATAGGATCTGACAAATCCCGTTATTTACTGCACCCATTGTTATGTGTGGGAGTTGTGGGTAGCGACTGAATCTGTAATTATTAACTTATCCTTTGGTAAGGGTTTGTTAAGAACGAGAGCGAGAGCGAGATGGAGCGAGGAACGCGTCAAGAAGGTTTGAATGTTATTAGAGAATCGACCATAAAGTAGTTTCACAATTAAAATATTAACTTACCCTTTGGTAAGGGTTTGTTAAGAACAAGAACAAGTTTTAACATTTGGGTAAACATTTGTACATGATTGACATTTGATCATGTATTTTCCACAAAACATAACTTTGATTTAAACCAAGTTTTACTTCAATACTTTGTTTTTGTGCATATGGTTTAGTTGAGACATTTCACTTGCCATACATGGATATTTGACATAGACATTTTGACATGATTTACATCTTGACATGAATACTTTGACATATTATTCAATACATTTGACAATTGATTTAAACATAGACATTTTACATTGTTTGGTTTGGTTTGATTAAGTGATTAAGTAACGATGTGTGTGTAATATGATACAAGCATGGTGGATACGCCGCTGGTACTTCCTATATATAAGTGTTTGTATGGTATTACATATTGTAGCGTTATTTGAATCATTTCAGTTTGAGACATAGAACATTTTATACAAGTAACATACTTTTCACAAGACATTGATTTACAAACAACTTATCTTACACAAACTCATTTTACATGGTTATTCATTTAATCATGCATTATTCTCTTATTTATACTTATCATCCGAACTTATTATTTTTCAAATGATTTACAAAGACAAAGCAAATTACAAGGTTCATGAATAAACATTTTCTTAAACAGAAGTCATGAATCTTATTTTCACAAAACCTATGTACTCGCCAGCATTTCTTTGCTGACCTCGTTTTCACATATGTTTCAGGTATTGTTGGATGATATCGATTGATAAGATGCATGCTCACATAGGACTGGACAAGGCCTTAGTAACTCAATAACAATGATAGACTATGTTTAAATAGTGTATTTAGATTTCCAGACGATGTAATTACTCAATGTTTAATAAAACGAAATACTTTTGATATCCATGGTTATGAAACATTAATTCTGTTGCAACACGCCCCGATGTTTCCGCCGCGATTTGTTGTTTTACGCGGTCGGGGTGTGACATTAACTTACCATTAACCAACATTAGATAAATTTCTACAATAGAAACGGCAGATGAGAATTCAGTTAAAATAAATAAGGTTCTGCAAAAACGTAGAAATAGAACTTTTAAGTCATAAATTTTCTGCAACCCTGTTATCTATGAAATTAGTTGAAATCAAGGTTGTGCTAAGAATGGATTGATTGGTAAAACAATTATGCTCGAATTATTTGTGATAAGAATTCTATAGAAGTTTGAGCAATCACTGGAGAAGTAATAATGATTACAGGAGATAAGCTATGTAGACCCATAAAGTTCATATCAGTAAAGAAAAGTTCTTAATTATGAACGAAAACAAGGAATAGTATACATGATTTTAGTAATCATCAATACTAAAGATAAAGAAATTAAGGAAATTTCTGTAAATTCAGAATACCCAGATGTATTCTCAGAAGATTTACTTGGATTACCATCAGATAGGGAAATAGAATTTAGGATTCATCTAATTCCAGGAATTTTACCGATAAGCCAGGGAACCTTATCGGTTAGCACAATATTGGTTGTTAAGAAAAAGTATGGTTCGATGAGAAAGTGTATTGATTATAAGGAATTGAATAAGGTTACAATTAAGAATCAATACCTAGAATTGATGATCTATTCAATCAAATTCCAGGGAAATAGATATTTTCTAAGATCGACTTACGTTCCGGATATCATCAATTGAAAGTACAAGAGGAAGACATACCTAAAACTGCTTACAGAACTAGGTATGGTCATTACGAAATTACAGTCATGCCCTTTGGGTTAACAAATGCACCTGCAGTATTCATGGACATGATGAATAGAATCTGTAAACCGTATTTGGATGAATTTGTAATTGTCTTCATAGATGATATACTTATTTATTCAAAAAGTCAGGACGAACATTGTCAGCACTTACATGTACTCTTAACTTTGTTAAGAAAAGAAAAAGCTTTACGCCAAATTTTCGAAGAATGAATTTTGGCTGCTAGAAGTGCAATTTTAGGTCATATGGTGAATCCCGAAGGTATTCACGTAAATCCTAATAAGATATTACCAAATGAAAGGTTCCCTAATCCGCAATGGAAATTAGAAGTTTAGTCGGATACTACAGACGATTTATTAAGGATCTTTCTAAGATAGTTATATCATTAACTAAGTTAACCTGTAAAATAGCTAAGTTTGAATGAGGATCTTAAAGCAGAAATTAACCAAATACTCAGATATTAGCCTTATGAACTGAAGATTTTGAAGTATAAGGTAATGCTTCAAAGTTAGGATTTGAATGCGTGTTAATACAACGCAAAAAGGTAATTGCATATGCATCAAGGTAATTGAAAAAGAACGAAGGAACTATACCACGCATAACTTATAATTTGGAGCCATAATTTTTGCCTTAAGATTTGGAGACATTATCTGTATGGAAGTAAGTTTACTGTCTATACGGATCATAAGAATTTAAGTTATATAGTTGGGCAAAAAGAATTAAACAGGAGGCAAAGGAGATGTATGAAAATCTTAAGTGACTACGACTGTGATATTTAGTATCACGAAGAAAAGGTTGAAGACGGCTAAGGATCGTCAGAAGAGTTATACAGATAATAGACGAAAGCCGTTGGAGTTCGAGTTGGAGACAAAAATGTAATTGGAAGTATCTCCTTGGAAAGGAGTTGTTAGATTCGGTAAGAAATGAGAAACTAAGTCCAAATACGTAGGACCATTTCCAGTGATCCAACGTATAGGAACAGTTACTTATCATTTACAACTACCAGGAAGAGTTAGCTGGAGTACATGATATATTTCATATATCCAATCTCAAGAAATGTCTATCAGACAAATTATTGGTAGTACCTTTTCAAGATATAAAGGTAAACGACTAGTGCTAGTTAAAGTAAAGTGGGATTCAAGGAGAGGATCTGAATACACTTGGGAATTAGAATCAGAAATGAAGCGAAAGTATCCTCACTTATTCCAGTAAATCTCGAGGACGAGATTTTTATTAAGGTGGGGAGAATGTAACGACTCTCATCAAAAGTCATAATTATTAAATTAATTTGACCAATAGGAAACTCTAATTGAGAAACCCAAGTGATTCTGCACAAACCCTAAAATTTTCATAATTTTCAGAATCAGGATTAGGGCCCCTAAAACTCAGGGGGGGTTAAACCCTATTGACAATTATCCACTTAAAACGTAGGCAGAAAGGAATTTTAAGAAATCGTCGACTCAGCTGAGCTAGTCCCACACGTGGCAACCCTATGCATGAAAGTTGTTCTTACGCGGGCCGCGTAAGGATAAGCTTAAATCTCACGCGGGCCGCCTAAGGGTCAAAATTCACCTATAAATACAGGAGTTTGGGACTTGAATTCTGGCTTCAGAACGACGAAGAAATTCGAAAAATACGCTGAGTTATGCTCTGTATACTCCAATTAACACACACGGTTTAATAATCGACGCCACAATCAGGGTATTAGCACAATCGCTGCTACGATTCATTTTCTGATCGATCAATGTACTCAATGGATGTTTAAGTGCTGCCCACATTAGGGTGATGCTTTGTCATTAGTCGTTAATTCGATGGATGTTTAAGCATAGCACTTTGTCATTTATTGTGAGGGTTAATCTCGTGAGTTATCGTAAATGCTGGATTGATTACTAACCCAGAATTGTGTGCCTGTTATTAAATTTAGGATAAAAGGCTAAATCAGTAGGCCAAACTCTGCCCGTATAAATCTGCAATGTGAGTCATTCTTCTTTTCTCACAGTTTGTGAGTCATTATTCTTTTTCTCACAGTTTGTGAGTCATTCTCTTTTTATCAAACTATTTTACAATACCTCAAATTATTTTCAAGGTTATAATTACAGGGACTAAGTCGTGGATATCTTGAATTACTGGTTAGTGGGGTATTGTGCACATTACTAATTTTCTCCCAGTTAGGTTCATTGACCTACTCGGGATAATCACTGTTAGGTTCATTGACCTACAGGGATAATCATCACTATTTAGGTTCATTGATCTAAATAGTGGTATGACCATCGTCACCATTGTGACAGAATGCCAGATAAAAATAAGATAAAAGCCATTGTAATCGCTCTTATGCTGTAATTGATAACTATGCATCATTATGCAAAATAGAATGATTCACTCAGTATTTCCCGCTGACAAAACCTTTTTCAAACATGTTTCAGGTGACCTGTTATGAATCAGGAAAAGTGCCATATAGCACTACAAGCTCAAGGAAGTGGCTCAGTATAAAATAAAGAAACATGTTTTGTAAAAAAATAAAAGATTTATTCGTGAAATCAAATGATTGCAAATTACCGGGGTTTTATCCCGCGTTATGAAATAAATAATCGGGAAATATTTACATTTTAAAAGATCTTGATGAAAACTTCCGCTGTCAAACTCAATTAATTAAATACCGCAGTATTTCTGTCCCGCGGCTCCTGAAACGGGTCAAACCGGGTCGGGGGCCGTGACACCTATCCTTCATAAGCATATCAAAGCCAAGTCCAAGCTTCTTGAAGCAGCTAAACGTCATGCTCATATAGGTAGCTCTTTTACTCTTGTACCTGCAAATGCAATTTTTCAAAAGAGCTATTAAGAAGATATACCTCAACCTTCCTTAACTTGCAGATCTAAACACATACCTTTGGGATAATTTAATGTTGTGTTCCAAACTCTAGATGTTAAGCTTTCCACATTGAATTCTGCACCTAACGTCATATTAGGTGGGAATTGGGTATCTTAACATGAGAGTTTTCAGATGGACTTTAACCCTGATCCCACAGCTGATACTTTCACGAGATCTCTAGTTAACCCTTTGGTTAAATGATCAGCTAAGTTCTGTTGAGTTCTGACATACTCAACCGAAATCACACCATCCATGATGAGCTCACGAATCATGCTGTGTCTCACACCTAAGTGTCTTGACTTGCCATTATACACTTGACTATATGCCTTAGCCAATGTAGCTTCACTATCACACCTTATAGAAATGGGAGATATTGGTTTGGGCCACAATGGAATCTCATAAATCAAGTTTCTTAGCCACTCAGCTTCCTTACCAGCTGCCGCTAAGGCTACAAGCTCAGATTCCATAGTTGAGTCAGTTATGCAAGTCTGTTTCTTTGAAGCCCAAGAAATAGCACCTCCCCTAAGTATGAATACCCAACCACTTGTGGAAGAATGATCTTCCTTATTGTTTATCCAACTTGCATCTGAATATCCTTCAATCACTGAAGGAAATCCAATGTAAGTCAGACCATAATCAATGGTTCCTTTCAAGTATTTGAATACTCGACCTAATGCTTGCCAGTGATGAGTACTATGATTGCTAGTAAATCTACTAAGCTTTCCAACAGCATACGCTATATCTGGTCTGGTACTGATCATAGCGTACATAAGTGATCCAATTGCTCTTGAGTACTCAAGTGGAGATACTGCAATACCTTTATTAGGTAATAGCTTCAAACTAGGATCAACAGGAGTGCTTGCGGGAGAACAATCCTTGAAATTAAACTTGTTCAGGATCTTCTCAATATAGTGGGATTGAGAGATTGAAATGCCCCTGTTCTCACGTTTGATTTTAATACCTAAAATCACCTCAGCCTCCCCCATATCCTTCATAGCAAACTTAGATGATAAAAATTCCTTTGTTCTATCAACTTGATCTTGGTTAGTACCAAAAATCAACATATCATCTACGTACAAACAGATCATGACTCCGTTTCCAGAAGCATCAAACTTGCTATAAACACATTTATCTGCTTGGTTTAAAACAAAACCATTAGACAACACAATCTCATCAAACTTTTGATGCCACTGTTTAGGTGCTTGCTTCAAGCCATAAAGAGATTTAATTAGTTTACACACCTTGTTTTCACTTCCAGGCATAACAAACCCTTCTGGTTGTTTCATGTAAATCTCCTCGTCTAATTCACCATTTAAAAATGCAGTTTTCACATCCATTTGGTGAATTTTAAGATTATGTATAGCAGCAAGTGCTAATAATAATCTAATGGTAGATATCCTTGCTACAGGAGCATATGTATCAAAGAAGTCAATACCCTCCTTTTGTCTAAACCCTTGGATTACTAATCTGGCTTTGAACTTATCAATAGTACCATCCACCTTCATCTTCCTCTTGAAGATCCATTTACTTCCCAATGGTTTACAACCAGGAGGTAAATCCACCAATTTCCAAGTGTTATTTTGCAAGATAGAATCCATTTCATCTTGGATGGCTTCTTTCCAGCCATTGCTTCACTATATGTCTTTGGATCCTCATCGACATTGAAACAATATTGATATTGAAAATTAATATCAACCCTCGAACCTTCAACTAAGTACAATTGAAAGTCGTCACCATAAGACTTGGCCTTTCTTTCTCTCGAACTCCTTCTTGGTTCAGTGCTAGTTGAAGGCATAATTTCTTTTCCACTAGAAATCTTTAAAGAGGATTCATATCCTTTGGCCTAGGTATAGATGTGAATCTCTCTTCATCATATTCTACATTTCCACTTCTTGCCTCAATGACCGTATGGACTGACACGTGGTCATTTGGTTCTATTACATAGAACCTGTGAGCAAATGAATGTTCCGCATATCCAATGAAAATGCATTCTATACCTCTTTCCCCTAAGTTTCTTATCTTAGGATCATTGAGCCTTACCACGGCTCTACAACCCCAAACTCTCAGTTTTTTCAACTCGGGTGGCTTTTTATACCAGAGCTCAAAAGGGGTTGTTTTGTTCCTTTTATTAGGAACTCGGTTTAACAAATAGCAAGCCGTCAACATCGCCTCTCCCCAAAACCCATTATTTAGACCCGAATGGGACAACATGGTATTAACTATCTCTTTTAGTGTCCTATTCTTCCTTTCCGCCACACCATTTTGTTCCGGTGTGTAAGGAGCTGTGGTATGGTGTATTATTCCAGCTGATTGGAAATACACCGGATCAAAATACTCACCACCTCTATCGGTATGTAGAGTTTTGATCAATTCACTTTGATGAAGCTCTACTTCTTGTTTATAGATTTTAAACTTTTCCAGAGCTTCGTCTTTTGCATGTAACAAGTAAACGTAACAAAATCTAGTAGCATCATCTATAAAGGTTACAACATACTTCTTGTTACCTAATGATGGTGTACCATGAAAATCACATAAATCACTATGTATCAAATCTAACAGTTTACTTTCCCTAGTAACATGTTGCATAAAGGGTTTTCTAGTTATTTTATTCAACTTGCAGATATGGCATTTTTCATTTGTTAAAGTTACTGCCGGAATTAAGCTCATTTTAGACATTTCCATAAGTCGTTTATAATGTACATGTCCTAATCTAGCATGCCATAATTCAGATTTAGACGAATTTACACTAGAAACAGAATCAATCATACAAACAGAATCATCACTAAACGGCACTTCTAGATTTAACATAATCATACCATTACATAAATAACCAAATCCGATAAAAGAACCATGTCTTGACAAGATATACTTGTCCCATTCTAACACTTGTTTGTACCCGCAATTATTTAATACAATACCGGATAACAAGTTTTTCCGAATGCCAGGTACATACAATACATTACTTAAACTTAGAGTTTTTCCAGAAGTAAATACTAGTACTACACTTCCAATTCCGTGGATTGGCTCGGTTGCAACATTTCCCATCTTTAAAACAGATCCATCTTCAATTAATGTAAGGTCCTTGAACCATCTTCGATTCTTACATACGTGACTTGTTGCTCCCGAGTCATACCACCAAGCAACAGAATCATCCTGCACATAAAATGCTTCAGAAATTAGTGAAACATAATTCACATCCGAATTATAATTAAAGTTTAATTTCTGACCTTGTTGCTTTGGATCCTTAGAGGATCCGCTAGTACCAGTTTCATTCTTGGCTTTACCAACACGACAATCTCTCTTGAAGTGTCCTGGTTTACCACACTTCCAACAGCCTTCATCCTTAGTCTGTTTTGAATGTTTCACAGCCTTGTTCTTCTTGTTAGGCCCACTTTGAAACTTCCTTTTGTTGTTTCCCTTGTTAGAATTTTTAAAACTAGGACCACTTTCTTCCACCATGTTAACAGAAGACCCACCAACGTGTATATCTTTGTTAACCTTTTCCATGGCCCGACAAGACTCCTCAATTCAAAAACAACTTCCAAGTTCAACCAGATTCATTTCCTCCTTCTTATGTTTTAAAGTATGTTTAAAATCTTTCCAAGAAGGAGGAAGTTTATCAATGATAGATGGAACAGAAATTGCTTCATCCATCTTTAAACCATGTTGTTCGAATTGACCCAGAATTCTTAGACATTCATTATATTGTTCCATGATGGATCTATCATCAACCATTTTATAATTCATAAAATCACTGACTAAGAATTTCTTACTAGATGTGTCTTCAGCCATGTATTTGGCCTCTAGTAATTCCCACAGTTCTTTTGCATATTCAACATTTTGATATATATCAAAAAGAGAGTCACACATACCATTCAGAATATGCCCACGACAGATGTAATCATCATTCAGCCACTTTCCACGCTTCCTAGTTAGTTCCAGCGGCTCATTCGTCACTTCTTCGGGCATCGGGGTACTCAGAACGTACACCACTTTCAAAGTCGTCAACAGGAAATGCATCTTCTTTTGCCAGCGACGGAAGTCTTGCCCTTCAAACTTGTCCAATTTCGCAAATTTGTTCGTCATAGCCTTCGCAGATTCACCACCGCTTGTCATATTCACTGAATTGTTTGATCTTTGTTGGGGAAATTCGAAATTGCTTGGATAAATCTGAAGTCGTGTAATCACTTTCAGATCAAACAATTGGAGTGGCTACCAATCTTTGATCGGATAAAATCAGATTGATTCTAGATTTCTGTATGAGAATTTGGTTGAGAGAATTTTGAGGGATTTTTTACGAACTGCAAATTCGTCTAGGGTTTTCCAAAAACCGTTTGAGAGCGTATTTGCAGTTTTCCACAACTGCTTGCAGTTTTCATTTTTGAACAAAAACACCTTTAGTCCCTCATGTTTCAAAAGTGCATATTTAGCCCGAAATATTTAGCCCGAAATATTTAGCCCGAAATTTAAGCTCGACCCCAGCCAGGGGCTCTGCCCCTTGGACCCCGCCAGGGGCTGCCGTCCCTTGGACCCCGCTTCTCTCGGGGGCGCTGCCCCCTTGGATCCCCTGTTAGTCCTGATGACATTCAAATAAGCATGCACTCTTATTTGTATGTCACACGCAATCTCAAATTACACTAAAATATCCAACAACATCTTAACGTTCACTTGCCTACATCTCACCTAAACAACCCTAAAACACAACCGTTCAACAAAATCACTTTCAGGATCTCTAAAGTCTAAGCGGCTGAACAACCCTCATCTCACCTAATCCAGTGAACCCGCCATTGAAAGAAATCCCCCAAATCTCTAAAGTCTGACCTAATCTGCAGATATAGAAGAAACCCAAACAAAAACAAAATCTCTTACCTAATCGCCACCCATCACTGTTATTCTTTTTCACAACATCATCTCCGTCACCGCGTCGGAAGACATCAACACCCATCAACGCGGCTGAAACGCTATCTCCGTAGTCGATAGGCATCAACTCAGTGAAGCATTTGATTTATACAATCAGGATAAGAACTGTGATATCTGACCATCTTTCCCGTTTCAAAGCCTGCAACTGGCATGAAATCCGATCAGATCTAACCATATGCGGCGGCAAGTTGAAGATGTGGTTAGGGTTTTGGTGGGGTTTCATTGGCGGTGGACGGTGATGGTTTGGTTGTTACACGTTGTTGCAATAGTGGGTTTGGTGGTGGGAGGTAGGTATTGGGTTGGTGGTTGTGGCATGTGGGTAAAGGCGAGAGTGAGAGAGTGTGAGACATATAAATGTGTTATAATATAACTAACCTTTTAAATATGAATGTTTTATAATATAATTAACTTTTTAAATTTGGTTTTCTTTTATATATTATAATACTTTAACTAAATGAGTAAAAAGACTAAGATTCCCTTATGTGACCAGAGTTAACAAGAAAAATCAACTGAGTTAGGCTCAAAGGACATGTTGTGAAAGATTTTGAAACACTGAGTACAAAACTCGTCAAGTTTTATGTTAAAGGTCACCGTCTGAAATTTGGTACAAAGATAAAGGACAAAACTTGTATTTTACTCTTTCCAAAAAAATGCATTATTTGGTATAAATTACATAAAATTAGTTAATACTTGAAACCAATTTAGGGCTTAGGATGAGTTGCTATGGGGGCAACATGTCTATACGTAGCAACAAAGAATCAACTATATATGCAGTATATAAATGAGTCCACCTCTGATGTTGTATATGAGTTCATTTAGGATCTCAAACATGCAGGTGTCCAAGTCCTTCACTCTCAGGTATCTGAAAATATGAATTATATCTTAAAATACTTCGCAAGTGGTAGGCTCCGGCGAAAGGAAGCAATGCCGGGAGTGTGCTCTCGAATTGGAGTGGTCACATAGAAGAAAATGCACAGGCATGATGGAGAAGCGAGATATGAGGAAAGGGAACACACGTCCCGGCTTTTCGGGATGGGAGGAATAATACGACCGACACCCACCCACTCCATCTACCCTAAGGCTATAGGGTGTGGTCATGACCCTCATGATCACCATGATCCTCCACGTCAGCGTCATGTCATCGCCCTCTAAGGGTACAACATTCTCATGAATGTCGTTAGGATTTCACATATGGCGTTACCTTCGTCTTCGATAATCATCTCCCAAAAACTATCAGACTTTTGATTATTACCTACAATAAATATCAAGGTGTAAATAAATGTTGTTTTATCTTGAATAAAATATTATTTTAGTATAAATAAAAAGTATAACATACCTACGATTGGACACATAGACGTATTGGTCCACGCCCTTGCCAACGCCATATCTTCGATCGATGTCTAAGTTTGAACTGTACCGGTGGTTAAATTATCTTGTTTCGGCCTTTTTGAACGCTTTTTTTAGGTGTTTTCTTAGAACTTTGAGGTTGGGTTTCGGGTACAACGTCAATGTCATCCAAATCGTCTAACGAAGGGGTATCGGGTGTCGATTGCGATTGGACTTTCGTATGAATAGGCCGACTTTGGCTTTGTTGGAGCGTTTTAAGTTGTTGATATTGTTGTTGAAATTGAATTTGTTGAAGTTGAAATAAACTAGTTGGATGCGGGGTTTGAGGGAGTTGCGTGAACGCGTTAGTAACTTGATTGTAGCTTGAAAAAGAAAATTTTGGAGTCGCCCACATCGGATCAATGGGTGTCGTCCACGGGGTTTGTGGCGGGTTGTTCGGGTTGTTTGGATCCATGGAAGTATTTACTATTCTTTGCTATTGTAGGTACAAATAGTATAACAAATTAAAATATAAAAAATTGAAAACCCATACAAAAAAAATTGAGTAAAGTGCCATTTTGGTCACTGAGTTTTGGTCACTTTTGCAACTTTAGTCCAAAACTCAAACCTTTTGAATTTGGGTCCCTGTGGTTTCAGTTTTGTTGCCATTTTCATCCAAGAGTGAAATTAGCTCATATTTGTCTAATAAAATCCTTATTTTTTGTCATTTTCCTCATGGGCAAAATTATCATTATAATTTTATTATAACAAATTATTTAATATTTAATATATTAAATAAATAAATAAATATATATAATTAATATTTAAAGATATATGCAGGACCCCCCACCCACTTCATCTTCCTCACCACCACCACCACCATTCTTCTCTCCGATTCCCCTCTCTCCCTCTCAAACTTTACAAAAAAACAACCCTTCCATCTTTTCTTCAAAATCCACCCAAAAAATGGCTACAGTTCGCTGCAATGGTAATTGGGTTCAATTCGATTCTCATGACAACCAATGTTTTGAAGACAACGAAGAAGAAACATTATCCCTTTGCGATCTTCCCACCCACGACATTCAAATCCAAACAACCTCAAACATAGAAGACACTGAACCAGAATACTTCCTGTTCGGTTCCTGTCAATGGCGTGTTTTTCCAAGGTCAGACTCTACCGCTACCCCACTCGGTCTGCTCCAAAACAGCTGGGTTGACCCGGTCAGCATCTATGAGTGTTGTTGGCAGTAGAAGTATAACCACCGGAAAAGACCTTGTCACTTCCTCTCTCTTCTAAACGACGAGGATGGTGAACGTCGTGGCGATGTGACAGTGGTGACCCTCCGATCACCACCCCTCTCTCATCTCTCTCCCTTTTTACTTTCTCTCTCTTCTCGTTCTCTCTCTTCTGAACGATAAAACGATAGTGCTGGAGGCTTATTTCCGACGCAGTTGTGAAGGTGTGGGTTTGTGTATGGCGGTTGTGAAGAGATGGAAAGATGGTGGAGGAGGCGGCAGGGGTTGGTAGAGGAGGTAACAATGGCGGTTTTATGGTGGGGTGGTGGTGGAGGTGTGTAGGGTTTATTGTGGTGGTGGAGTTGAATATCCGGTAACGAGGGAGAGAAAGAAAAGGGAAAAAGAAAGAGGGGAAGTGAGGGTGTGTAAAGTGGGTCCCAAATGTTTTTAATATTAAGTAAATAAATAAATAGACTTATAGTGACCATTTTGCCCCTGAAGAAAAGGAAAAAAACCAGGATTTTATTTGATAAAGATGAGTTGATTTTACTTTTGGATGAAAATGGCAATAAAACTGAAACCACAGGGACCCAGATTCAAAAGGTTTGAGTTTTGGACTAAAGTGGCAAAAGTGACCAAACCTCATGGGCCAAAATGGCAGTTTACTCAAAGATAAATAATCAAGATATATTTCTATGCCGGTAATAACTATAACTGCAACTCAGGTTTCGGTACATAATTTTCTGCAGGAGTGATGCTAACAATCTGATCCACGATGGTTGCTCCCTGTAAAAACGTACACAGAATATATATATATAATTTCCAATTTTTATAGAATATATTTTATACATCTTTGTGGTTATTATCTCAATTCTCAGATTCTATATATATCAATATAATAATACTTATGTTTGGTAAAATAAGTAAAAGTAAAATGTGACAAGAAAGATTAATATGATTAAAATTTATAGTATTAAATGCTAAAAATTACATCGAGTACTGAACTAAGAAATTTTCAAATCTAACAAAAACAATCAGAAATTTAAAATCTAACAGCAAGAATTAAGAAATTTTAGCTTCAACTCCATCGATGTATATCCTTGAGCTTCGCTATGAACTCCAAGTCTCTATCACTACACTCTATATTACTGGCAACACACAGGTCACGAACGGAAGTCGTCGTCATCGCCATCAGGTTTCTAGAAACCTGGTCTCTTGTGAGCAGACCAAGCTGCAATCCATCGAAACACCTCTTCAACTCTTAAAGAGTAGCCCTATCCGTATAGACTTGCTCTTCAACGGTAACAAAACCCTCAGATCAGAGACGATCTCGACGGTGTTTTCAACGGTGATTGTGGTGGTATCTTCGGTGGAGAACGGGCGACTAGGAAGGAAGGAGGCAAAGAGAGGTTTTAGGAGACTGGAGCTCCGGCGAGTTAGAACCATGAAGACGGTGATTTTTGGCCGGTTTAAGGTAAGCTTGATTGGTTTGGTATGAGTGTTTTGTCGTGGGTTACTTTGGTATGAGTGAGATTCCCATTGTGTATGTTTGGATCTGTTAGAGAAGATGTCGATGCAACGGTCAGACATATGTATGCGCCAGATCTCATATCTGGTTGCGGGATACATGTTGTTCGAGAAGTTAAATTATTCGCCAAGAAAGTAGATCGACACAGAGTTTAGATTCAGCAATTGATGAGCTCACTAGTCTCGTATGCAGAGGTATAAAAACTGGGCAAAGTACATGTTGATATCTGGATCTCTAGATGATGAATATAACATCATTACTTTGTAATACACAGAGGAAGGTTTAGTGAAGAAATTGATGTGATTGTGATCAATTACTGGACGAATTGATCTGATGTGAATTTGTGATGGATTTTTAATCAGATTGTAAGCTTTTAGATAGAGAGGGATGAGAGAGGGAGGGGGTATATTTATATTTCTTTTTATAATAAGTTATTAAATACTATAAATAATTAAGTAAAAAGACTAAACTGCCCTTAAGTGAATAGGCTTAACTGAAAATTTTAACCAGGTTAGTGCTAAAGGACGAAAGGTGTAATGAGTTTTCCAAAGGAAAAATTACAAGTTTTGTCCTTTATCTTTATAGTACTTTGCAGGCGGTGTCCTTTTTTTCAAATGTTGACAGGCGGTGTCCTTTAGTAGGTATTTTGTTGCAAGTTTTGTCCTTTACACCCAACTCAGTTAAAAAACTCAGTTAATTTGTGGCACATGATAAGCACATGAGGGTAATTATGTCTTTTCCACCCCACCACTTCATTTCCCCACTTTTATAATCCCACCACTTCATCTCTGTTATATCTCCTTCCACCCCAACTTCATTTCCCCATCGAATCTAGAAGCCCGTTTTGAGCTAGTCTAAATTCATGCCCACAAATTCATCCCCTCACAATCGTAACAAAAATCATAGGCTTTGAAGGATCAAAATCATCAGTAGCAGACGAAGAAGATGAAGTTTGAACAGTAGATTCATCTTCGCTCAGATATCCCATGGATGAATCGAAACCTGTTCGATCTTCAGGTACCCGTCTCTCTGTTTTGAGTTGATTGTTCATAGCATGATTTCGAAGCCTCTGCTATTTGATCGGAGTTGTGGTGGGGCCTTCTAATGTCGGAAACACCATCGCAGAACCTGGGGCGGCGCTCGTACGCACCTCCATCCCCACCACCACCGGCGATTCCGGAAGACACCCAATCGAAGAACCCACGACGGCACAATCAATTTTCAACATCAATGCAAATTTAGGGCTTTCCCCACCACCACCTCCGACCACTTGGTTGAATGTGCAGAGATCAATACTGCAAATTTAGGCATATGCAGGTTTTTTTTGAAAATTATTTAGGCATATGCAGGTATGCTTCAAAATCTGTTTGCTTGTTTAAATGAAAGAAAGAAGACAAAACAATAATTTATCTGTTTGCTTGGTTGAATGGCTGAAATCAGAATTCATATAGGAGAGGCAATAGTGGGCTGTTCACGTGGTGGAGATTCTTTCCAAATAGATCTATTTGGGGATTTAGGGATTTTATCATAAATGCAGAAGTGGGGAAATGAAGTTGGGGTGGAAGGAGATATAACAGAGATGAAGTGGTGGGATTATAAAAGTGGGGAAATGAAGTGGTGGGGTGGGGTGGAAAAGACATAATTACCCTCATGTGCTTATCGTGTGCCACAAATTAACTGAGTTGGGTGTAAAGGACAAAACTTGCAACAAAATACCTACTAAAGGACACCGCCTGTCAACATTTGAAAAAAAGGACACCGCCTGTAAAGTACTATAAAGATAAAGGACAAAACTTGTAATTTTTCCGTTTTCCAAATAAAAGATGATAACTGTAGTTATTAAAGTTAAAAGGTATCTATTGCAATCCGATACAACCATAAATGACGAAAAGTGTAATTTACCCAAACTTATATACTTATTTAATTATTATTAATTGGTAATGATTGTATCTTAACTTTTGCTAGTTAGAATTCAACGCTAGTAATCAACTGGAATAACATTTCATAAATTTTGGATTGGAATTATTACTAGAGAAACAATTATGACACTTTATTAAACCAAAAATAAACAAAACTACAAATCAAAATGTAATCATATGAAGAACATGGGGTGTCTTTGTTTATTCCATTTAGGTATAGAGATGGTAACTAACGTGAAACCCAGTATAGTATGGAGTCAAAACACGTCGATAGATAAATATACAGATATATACATTTAATTTCTTTATATTTTATAAAAAAAATTATAAGTTAAATATGAGTAGGAAATGGTACTATTGTTATGAGTTAAAGCTAACAAAAATATTTTCACTTTTCTTGAAAAAATTTATAAACCTAACATTAATATATTGCACACATATACGTAAAACCAATAAGAGATATTAGTTACTAACACTATCGTTATATATACAGTTGCGGCCACCCCTCTCGATCGCTCCCGTTAAAAGTTCGGTTAAACGTTTCGATCGCCCTCTAAGAAAATAAATCTTGAGTCCGTCACTGGCCGGTTATATATGCTATCGTTATATATGTAGCGGTTATGTATGTATTTCCTGTTGTTGTGGATGTACTCTTTTGCGAAGTGAAAAAATACATTGCAAAAAATTCAAGAGCCTTAATTATATACTAAAATCAGGTTGCATGTAAAAAATAAGAAAGTATGTGGAAGTTTTTAATGATATCAACCCGTTTTATAATATTTTTTCTAATAAAGTAATCCATAAGGTTATCATCATCATCATATATATATCCCACCAATAGCAAAGCTAAGGCAGGGTCTGAGAAGGGTAAGATGTAGACAGTCTTACCTCTACCCCGTAGGAATAGAGAGGTTGCTTCAAGTAAGACCCCCAGCTCAATAGTAGTTTTGCATCAAGCCTTGGACATAAGGCACATAACACTCAACAATTGGACATAATCCATAAGGTTATATATGCTTAAAATACACTCGTACGACTTTCAACCAGGACTTTCAACCATTTCGATTTTAATAAAAAAAATTACTTTAATTTTAGTTATTTAACTTGTTAACAATAACATAATACCTAAACTTTATCCCTTTACCTCTTTATACATTTGGTAACCATGAATCATTGGATCCAAATCATTATAATGAAAATAGTCCCTTCATACTTTGTGAAACAACTCACCAAATAAAGTTTTGAAATGCCTAAAGATGAAAGCTATGAATAGACAATGTAATTTGTCTGGTAATTAAATGCTTCAAACATACTCCATTCAGCCATGACCATCAGTTAGTTATCATACCAACCATGAAGCACCATAACAAATCTTACCCCACTCTTATCTTCATGGATCCCTTTCTATAAATTACAATGCATGAACTCCATGCAGAAGCATCACTCTGACCAAGTAACATATAGCCATGCCCATCATGTCTGCATTGTTAGCCTCGCTACTCATTTTCTCGTTGTTCACTTCCGCAACTTCACTAAGCTCAAACTACTATGCGAAAACATGCCCTAATGTCGAATCACTCGTCAGAAAAGCAGTGAGGGACGCAGCCACAAATGACAAGAAAGTCCCTGCGGCGTTGCTAAGGTTGCACTTCCACGACTGTTTCATAAGGGTAAAAAAAATTCTTTATTTTATGTTTTAAGTTGCATGATTTTGTTTGTGTCGGTGACTTAATTCGGTTTGATATTTTTGAAAGGGGTGTGATGCTTCTGTTTTGCTGGATTCTAAGGGAAAAAACAAAGCTGAAAAGGACGGGCCACCAAATATTTCTTTGCATGCATTTTATGTCATCGATAATGCTAAGAAAGCAGTCGAATCTGCGTGTCCAGGAATAGTTTCGTGTGCTGATATCTTAGCTTTAGCGGCTAGGGATTCCGTCGTGCTGGTAATAACAAAAGTTATATTGTTTGAATATTAATGTAGTAAATATAAAAATGGCATGATTAATTGTGTTTTATACAGTCTGGAGGGCCATCATGGGATGTTCCTAAAGGAAGAAAAGATGGAAAAACATCATTAGCAAGTGAAACATTACAACTCCCCTTTCCTACCTTCAACATATCCCAACTTCAAAAAAGCTTTGCTCAAAGAGGTCTATCTCTAGAGGACCTAGTGGCACTTTCAGGTAACATCAGCTGTCAAAACTTCCGGTGGTCATCGAACTGACCACCTTACAGGTTCATCGGTTGGACCAGATTTAAAAACCGGATGATAATAGCTAATTTGGAATAATAGTTGTATATTACATTAAGTGTATATAGCATATTAAATTGAAAGTTTAATAAAAGAATGTTGTCGTGTTAGCTATATTTAAAAAATAAACAATATAACAATATATATATTGTTTTCTTAAAAGATATAATAAAAGTTATAATGAATAAAAGAGATTAAATGTTTTTTTGAGTGTATTCAGTTTGTGTATCTAATAATGCAACTCAATATCTTCCTAGAAGAGTTGACAAAGGCTATAAAATCTTTTAAGGTTTTTTTTTTTTTTTTTTTTTTTTTTGCAAGAAGTAAAAAATTCAAAACTGGTCCAACCCTACCAAACTGGCCGGTCCGGTGTGGTCATGAAAACATAATAGAGGTGGTAAAATGTGCGGGTGTAGGTTGGGTAACAAATCAAAATGGGTCATGTTAGATACAAACGGGCCAGATTGGCCCGGAACGCTTTTGGTACAAACATATTTAATCTTTTATACAAATAACGAGTGTGTCACATACAATAAGACGTTATATTATTTAACTAATAATCTTTCTACATAAAAATTTTGTGCATTTACCTTGTTTGCAGGTGGGCATACTCTTGGTTTCTCCCATTGCTCATCATTCAAAAGCCGAATCCACAACTTCAACTCAGTAACTGATGTTGACCCGTCACTCAACCCTTCATTTGCCGCAAGTTTAAAGAAAATTTGTCCAGTCAAAAATGCAAAGAACGCAGGAGTTCCAATGGATCCTTCTTCTACAAGTTTTGATAACAAATACTACAAACTTATTTTCCAAAAAAAAGTTTTATTTTCTTCGGATAAAGCTTTGCTTGATTTGCCGAAAACTAGAAATCTGGCAGCAAAGTTTGCGGGTTCAAAATATGCATTCACAAATGCATTTGTAAACTCCATGATCAAGATGAGTAGCATTACAGGTGGTCAGGAGGTCAGAAAGAACTGTAGGGTGGTAAATTAGACAACCCGCATGGACATATATGTAATTTCGAGTGATGAGTGTTCTCTGTTTGCTGTTCAGAAAGGTGTGGATGTTAAGCTAGTTGTGGCAAGTTTATGAGATAAAAGGGAAGCCTTTGCAAGAATATGACATGGTCATATTAAATTTATTATAATAAGGTTCATGTTTATGATGATGGAAGATGCATTTCATTTGTCTTTGGGCTTTTATAAAATTGAACATGAGAAGAGAAACAACTACAAGTACAACAAATGAATAAAATCAAACAATATTTGTTACTTAAGTTAAGAAAATGAGATATAACCATCTAGATGCTCAATAGAATCACTTGGTAGCGGCACAATACACGTGCATTATCTCTAATACAATCAAATCTTACTAATTAACATATAGATTATAGACACCATACCCTCCATCCAAAAATCATCGATATACGCCCTAACTCATGATATCTTTCCTGCAAGTCATGTCGGTCCATGATATCACTTAAGAAGCATCAAGCAAGTTCCGTCTTAATATAGAATATTTTGGTGTATATACATTCCGTCTTAAAACCTCTATGCACTCACCTTAATAAGCTAGGATTCCAATTAAATCAAAGTTAACTTTATCTTTTACATGACAACTTTATTTCAACCAACCAGAAATCAATTATTGGTATTCATTTGGTCATTGATTAGACACTTAAGATTGGATTTGAGCTTAAATTGCTCAATTTCAACCCGACCCTTCATTTCAACATTATCAAAAATGAGTTAGGTTCGATACCCACTTTTCTACATAAAAAATAACTACAAATTATTCCCAATACACTACATCAAAATTGGGATGTTACACAAACAGGTTTCTTCTACTACACGATCTTAAGCATAAAAACTAAATGATTCATGATGACACTAGAAAAGACTTATTTCTTATCAGAAAGCAACTCGAACCGAAAGATGAGATCTTTAGTCTACTATTGAAAGTACGATTCAATCATGTGATGCCTAAGCAGTCACTAGCGGCGGGATAGCGGTTATCGGGCTCTTCCAAAATAGAGGAACTACTATTATCAGGGGCGGATTTATGTATAAAGATCGGGTTCCCAGGAACCCATTCGGTTTTTAATTTTTAGTGTAAATGTATAGGATAAACTGAAAAGGAACCCATAAGTAAAATATTGAGGGAACCCATCATACAAATCCTGTTGTGTTTCACTGGTTAATTGTGCACTCTTTTAACTTGGCACCCCTAGTTCGAATCCCGCTCCAGCCCTTTCCATATGTTTTTTTTCCCTTTTTTTCAATTTAATGAACCCATACTTGACACCCCTAGTTCGAATCCTGCTCCAGCCCTTTCCATATGTTTTTTTTTCCGATTTTTTTCTTTTTTCCCCTTTTTTTTTAAATTTAGTGCCTGTTTGGGTAAGCTTATTTTGGGCTACTTATAACTTATTTGCTTATTTGAAAAGCAAATAAGTAAAAAATCTGTTTGGGTAAAGATATAAGTGCTTTTAAAATGACTTTTATAAAGAGCAAATAAGTTGGTTTTGAAAAGTCATAAGATTGGGACTTTTCATTTCTGCTTATAACTTCTCAGGCCCAAATTACCCAAATACCCTACCCTAATACACGCTTTCTTCCCACAGGCACATCAGGCCTTTCTTCTCCACAGCCGCAAACCACACACCTCCCTCACAAACCGTTCGGTCGCCGGTTCCCCCTCACGCCCCCGCCGCCCCCTTACACCGGTTCGCTTACGCCGCCGCCCCCGTCACCAGGTAAGGTTGTTCTATTTTTTCAATTTCTTGATTGTTTGTTTGTTTGATTTGTTCAATATCATGATTGTTTTGATTGTTGGTCAGAAATTGTTTATTTATATTAGAATGTTGATTTGGTATGTTTTAGATTAGGTCAGAAATTGTTGGTCAGAATGTTGTTTGTTCAATATCATGATTGTTTTGATTGTTGGTCAGATTTGTTCAATTTCTTCATTGCTTTTGTGACTAAGGAATGTGTTGATTAGAATGTTGATTTGGTATGTTTTAGATTAGGAATGTTGAACTTGTATTTGTATATTATAGATAATGGAAGAAAACCGCACAAATGTTGTTGAATGTGAAACGTCAACTAAAAAGAATAAACCAAGAACCGTGTGGGATAATGCTTCATTCAAGGAGTTTGTCGAAGTTTGCTTGCTTGAACGTAGAAAAGGAAATAAACCGTGTACTACCTTCAGTAAGCTTGGGTGGGATAATATAGAAAAAACCATGAAGGAAAAAACCGGCAAAGTCTTTGACAAAAAACAACTTAGAAACAAATGGGACTTCATGAAAAAAGAATGGAAGCTTTACGACCGCTTAATAAGGCTTGAAACTGGGATCGGTGGGACGAGGAGCTTAATCGATGCATCTCCTGAGTGGTGGGATGAGAAAATAAAGGTAAGTTATACTTTTTTTTAATCATTTGTGGTTATGAACTTATGATTGCAACTTGAAAACCCATTAATTAACCTTTTCAACTTGTAGGAAAATAAAAACTTTGCCAGATTTAGGGGAGCAAATTTGGAAATATTCGAGTCGGTTTATGCTGATTTATTTCGGGATTCTGTTGCCATTGGGGATCAGACACAGACTCCATTACAGTTTTTAAACGACAACAATCCGAGCGATGTTCGAATTGAGGAAAACATGGAGGGCAAAGGAGACATCGATGAAATGAATTTAGGTGATGATGAGTCTTTGTTTACCAGTTTCGTTGAAAGTAGTTCAAGTAAAAGGAAGAAGGATGTTGCCAACAAACATTCAACCAAGAGTAAAGCTTCATCGTTTGAGGAAAAGCTAGATGTTGTACTAGATGCCTTATCAACAAAAAGCACGCAAACTTTTCCACCAAATGATCCCTCGGCTACAATAGCGGATTGCATGAACATTGTCATCACTTTTCCCGACTTTGAAGAAGGTTCAAAAAAGTATTCACAAGCCTTGCGTGTCTTCATCAAAAAGCAAAACCGTGAAGCTTTTATGTATCCCAAGACTCATGAAGCAAAGATGGAGTTCCTTAAGTTACTTATGGAAGAATGAGTTGTTTGACATTATGTGTTGTTTGACGTTTTATTTTATGTGTTGTTTGACGTTTTATTTTATGTTTTAGTTTGACATTTATGTGTTGTTTGACGTTTTAATTTAAGTGTTGTTTGACGTTTTAATTTATGTTATCGTATGACATTATGTGTTGTGTGACGTTTTAATTTATGTGTTGTACAGGATGGATAGTGATTACTTTGGTTCAGATGATAGTGAGGAAGAACAAAGGGACGATGAGGTTATAGAATTTAAAAGGTTATGTGGAGTGGTTGTGAAAGGGATAATAATAGCTCATAACTTGCGTGACGCGTGTACACCATGTCACACTCTTAATGGCCATCCAAGACGGTGTTATGATATGTTTCGGATGGACATACCGGTTTTTAAACAGTTATGTGTTGATCTTGTTACTAAATACGGATTGAAACAAACACGTCATGTGTCTATTGAGGAGTCGGTCGGAATGTTATTGATGACTTTGGGTCATGGATGTACAAATAGGCTTGTGCAAGAATCTTTTAATCATTCTGGTGAAACAATTCACAGACATTTTTATAGAGTTTTGGCAGTCGTGCTTAAGATGAGTGCTGATATCATCAAGCCAGCCGCAAACTATAATGATGATATACCTGCATATATATTAAACAATCCTCGGTATTATCCAATGTTCGAGGTATTATCTAATGTTTGATGTATATAATGCTACAGTTATTTTAACAAATGTTTTAATTATGTTATCGTTTTGTATTTGTAGAACTGCATTGGCGCTATAGACGGGACACACGTGAGGGCATCGGTTCCATTGAAAGAGCAACCGAAGTACATTGGTCGAAAGGGATACGCTACACAAAATATAATGGTTGTTTGTGATTTTAACATGTGTTTTACATTTGTATGGGCCGAATGGGAGGGAACTGCACATGACACGAGAATTTTTAATCAAGCATTAGATAATGTGGGACTTCAATTTCCACATCCCACGGGTGGTTAGTATACTTTTAGTAATGTCAATTTTATGCGTTTAAAACGAATACTAATTGTTTCTTTTAATTCCAGATAAATATTACGTTGTTGATGCCGGATACCCAAATACTAGAGGGTATCTTGCTCCATACAAAGGCACGGACATTCGTTATCATATAGCGGATTTTCGACGTGCACAAACTAGCGCTATGCGTGCTCCTCAAGGACCAAAAGAGACATTTAATTATTAGCACTCATCGTTGCGAAATATCATTGAACGGACTTTTGGAGTGTGGAAAGCTAGGTGGGCGTTATTGAGAGATATGCATGTTGGTTTCACGTACTTGGTTTCACGTACAACCACCAAGTGAGTATTGTGATAGCATCGATGGCGCTCCATAATTTTATTAGGAGGGCCGGTGGGTTTGATGACTTATTTGATATGGCACAACAAGAATCTTACAATCTCAGAGGAGGTGGTACTAGTGACGAAGTTCACGCAAAAGTTCAGGCTACAAGTTGTACACATGGTGATGATCTGCATATGGCAGCGATCCGAGATATCATTGCGCAAGATATAATGACATTGCGGGGATGAATGAACATGCAATCGTTTCTATTGTAGGGATGAATGTACTATAAGAACTATGGTGGTATTATTGTGCTTTTGGGTTTGTTTGTTTGTTTGTTTGTCGGGTTTTTTTTTTTTTTTGTGAAAGACATATAATTTATCGTTTCTATTGTAGGGAACTATGGTGGTATTATTGTGCTTTTGGGTTTGTTTGTTTATTTATTATTATTATTTTTTTGTAAAAGACATAATTTTTATTTTGTAAGGTTTTATGTTAATGAACATTTTATTAGGAAGGGGAGAGAAACAAAAAAGCTAAGCCAAACACTTTTTAAAAAATAACTTATTGACTTATTAAAAGAATGTCCTTTTTGGTAATTTTACATGAATAAGCTAAGCCAAACACTTTTAACAAAACAACTTATTGACTTATTTACTTTTCCTACCCAATAAGCTTAACCAAACACTTTTTTAAAAACTTCTTCTCAAAAAGTAATAAGTAAATAAGTCCTTTTCAAAAAAAAGTGTTTTTTGAGTTGAATAAGCTTAGCCAAACAGGCCCTTAATGAACCCATATTAGGGTTAGAAGTTAAGAACGGCAGTAGTAGCGCACACAGAGCTAACAGAACAATAGCGCACACATCTGATTCTCTCAGCCTCCACCTTCAATCTCATCTGTCTCCGCCTCTCCGGCCATCCTCCTCCGCTCCACCTTCGGCTGTCCTCCTCCGGCCACCACTTGTTGTTTCCACCATTCCAACCTTCAAATTTCTCTCATCTTCAATTTATCTCAGGTGTGTTAATGTACATTTTTAACTTTTATTGATGTTTTAATTTTAATTTAGATGTTAATTTTAACTTGTTTGATGTTTTAATCTTAATTTTACATTCAAGTTGTTTTGTTGAAACTTAGAATTTAGCCATTTAGGGATCTAAAATTTAAAGTATTGTGTTTTAGTCAGCTTGAATTCTTGATTAGTGATGTAAAAATTGGTATATTTAATCAGTTTGAATTCTTAATTTTGCCATTTGATATTCTTAATCAGCTCCTTTTTATTGTTCTTTGTTCTTTTTAATTTTAAAATAATATTAGAGTTAAACAAAAGAGTGAACTATAAGAGTTAACATGGCTGAGCTTTAGTTCATTATTGTTAGTCAAACTATTTTGTTTGTTGCAGGTCTGGGTCATGGCTGAGCTTTTTTGTTATGTACTTGAAAATTCATTTTAGTTTTCTTGGTGGCTATTAGATATAAATTAATTTAATTTCATTTAATCTCTATTAACCAATTAAGAGAAATAAGCAATGGAAATGGTTCAGTTAGATGCTTTTGTCGTTGGAACCGCCAAACCGGCTCAAATAAATGCTCATTTGGTCAAGTTTTATGCTTTTGTCGTTGTAATTCGAACTAAAATGATCATTTTTAGATGTACCGGTTCTAACTCGAATTCGTTCTGTAAAAGTTTATTACAAATCAATTTGTTTTTAGAGACAAAGATAGATAGTGGGATAGGAATGCCCTTTAAAGCATCATAGGAAAAAGGTGACTTTAGTGATAAAGCCCGACACGACCCGAAAAAACTAACGTCGGGTTGACCAAAATTCGGGCACCTTAAAAAGTGAACCCAGTGAAAAAAAATCCTGGATCCGCCACTGACTATTATCGGTGCTAGATATCTTACAACTAGAACTGCACCGACATTTGACCGATATTGACCGTTATTTTGGATACCTTGGTTGATGTGGACTCGAGGAAAGATTTCATATATGTAAATTCTGCATGATATAAAATTACCGATAACCAACCACGATAACCTATATCTCAAATGCCCTTGACCGCTATTTGATTTTGGACCGCTATAATTGCATAGTGTGATTCAAATTATTAACACCATATACCATTGGACTTTTGATATTATGAAATTTAAGCATCAACCGAAATGCATGTCTGATATGAAAATTAAATAGTTCATGTTTACGGTTTACCTCAACATCTTTGGATGGGCCTTTGCATAACAATTATTCTCCATTGAACCTTCGACTTGAGAAAGCATCTTCAGTTCTTCGCAACATCACTTAGAACAATTTCTACCAATTGAATGTTACCACTTAAACCAGAAGCCTTCCATGATGGCAGGAACGAAAATCCATCAAGAAGCTTCACACACTTCAATCCCCATTTCACCATTAAGAACTCGATAAGGTGATGCCCACTGCAAAAGTCGATATGTGATATTGTTGATAAAGAGAAAGAGCGTACTCATTATTGAACTGACTGGTTTAAAACAGTAAGTACCTTCTATTGTGATAGCTTGTGATAAAAACTGATCCAGGTGATTTCTCTAGAAGGAACTTCACAGTGGCGAAGAGATTATCGAAGGCTGTGCGATATTTGGGGACGAAATCTTCGTGTCAACTTTAGATATTTTCTGTAATTAGGAGGAAATGATGACAATAAAAAATACATATCCTACCACTTGAGTCATACAACACATCAGCTCCTAGGATTACTTGTGGTCGTAAACTGAAGATAGACTCGTCCCACACGCCCCATGTAAGTCCCATTACCTGAAAGACAGTAATAAATCTAAACAGTTAATCTGGTGCTTTAAGCTGAAGAAGTAGCAAAAGAATACGTTGCAAAAATGGCGGGTCAGGCAGGTTGGGAATTGGGTCAAAACAAGTAGGCTTTTACAGTCCAGATTTTTTTTCCACGAGAACTTAATTATCCTACCAATATATTAGTGGGTCAAAATTGATTAAAGAAGTTATATGAGTTCAATGGTACACTTATATTTAGAATAAAATAACTTGGGGGTTGTTTCAGTTTAACGTAACGGTCTGTATGTGAACAGCTCTTAATCTAGATAGCTTGATGGTTTGTATGTGAACAAAATGTCTTAACAAAGAAAGCAAGTGATACCATCATGTCTTTAACTCTATTTCAATTTAAGAACTTAACTTAATATTTGATATTTCAATTTGGTAATGATGCTGTAATTGTCATTTAATATTTAATATTTCAAGTTCATATTTAATGTATGTATTTACTATGGTATTATAATATTCAAATGTTGATATTATTTATATTTATGAAATAATTTAAATCTAATACAATATATCAGATATACATCCTTAATAATACTAAATATCCTTTGTTTAAGCATTGAATAAACTCACAACTGTTGCAATTTAGAAATTTACATCCATTTTAGTTATCGAAGTCCATTTTTCATTCAACACAAATTTAGGGGTTAGATAAGTTTTTACAATCATTAAGACCGTTTGTTTATTCAACAAAAAAAAGAAACATCTTTTTTTATACAGCATTCACCACTCACTTTATCCGGGCAGCCCTCCTTTATACAAACAGACACTTTATCCGGACAGCACTTAACGGGGCTCTTAGGCTTTAAACTATTTCCTTTTGTAGCTAATATTTTCATCTTACCCACTAGAGGCAGGCAAAATATAACAAGAATTGGCCCATTCATAAGTATACCGGTAGAAATCGCCACCTCTAATTTTACCCGTTCTAAAATATTCTTTGTGAAGGAATTGTAACATACAAACTTATGGCATGGAGAATCTAAATAAAAGATCAACGTTTGTTATTGGATGTGGAAATTTTATCATCTATATCATCAGCCGACAGGTCAACACAAGTGCTCATATGGGCACACACAGAATGCATCTATACAAATAATAAAGAATCATTCTTACCTCGCATTTGATGTTATTTAGTTCAGACACTCTTCTCATGTTGTCCAGAACCTGCAAATTGATTGTTACAAGCTCATAAGATACTGCATACCGTGGGCTGAAGTATGAGTATTTCAAACGAAAATTACAATGAGACACCATCTTTTCTTCCCTTTTTGAGGTTTCAACTATAGATCAGCTACAACATTTTCTTCACAGACCACAAGTGAAATAGACATTGTTTATACCTCTAGTCTGTCTGAGTCATCGGTAAGAACGACATCTGCACCTACTTTTGCAGCTACTAAACCAGGCAGTGATGTCCCGGCCCCAAGCTGCAAAGTTCAAACTAACATCATGCTAACTTTGAATAACTAATAATAATAAACACAATACAGAATGATGCAGGAGTAATTGAAAACAAGCAAGCTAAAACAAATCTTGGTTTAAAAATGCGCGCCGAGGAAAACAAATCAGGGGCAGAAAAGGCATGTCTCATGTAGGTAGTTCTGTGTCAAGTCCTTGGGAGGTATGCATGTAAAAGTAACTAAGTGAAATAGATTATAAAAGGTTAACTTGATAAACAGGTTGAAACGTAAAAACAGATAAGAGACATTCTTTCAGCTTCTGATTGTAAATAAGCTTATTTGGTTGTACAAAGACGCAGTGGCGAAGCTTGAGATTTCCGACGGGGGGGTCGAAAACGTATATACCTAAAAATTTCTATACGAAAGCTACATACATAACACTACTGAGCGAAAAGTTCGGGGGTCCCCCCCGGCCCCTTCTAACCTTCGCCCCTGCAAAGACGTGAGTGTTAACATGATGCCCGCGCCTCATTTGGAGGTGTGCAAACCTTTAACTAGAAATGTATCCGTAACCAAAAAAACGATCCGAAATCTTTTTCGGTGATTCGCTTTGACTCCTAACTGAATGTACCGAACCGAAAAATTTCAAAACCTAACAAACCGAATTCGGTTCCTAATTCAAAAAGCGTGCCTTGACAACCAGCAGGTGTTTATCCCATTTGCTTTTGATACTTTTGGTTTCTTGGCGATGGACCTACTTAGTCAAGTTCAAAGGGTGATGCATAGTAATGTTATGACCCGAGATTTAAGGACGTAGTTTTTTAGTTTTGCTATTCAAAAAGGGGTAGCGGCTGAGCTTGTTGTCCTTTTACCGTCTATCACGATGTAAATTCATAAGTTTAATAGTAAATAAAAGATTTTGTAATGAAGCAAGCAATAAAGAAATAAAATGTAGAGATTTTAGTATCGAAATAACCTCAACCACGCTAACTCCTTGGAAGCGTGATCTTTGTTGCCAGACATACTCCGCCAGAATAACACTACACGGCCATACGAACAATCCATAATCTTCTTTCATGCTCTGTACAATTCATCATAACCGTTACTATGAACTTCTGTAGATAATACAGATTATTTGATAGTTCGAAATGTTTATAAATTTACAGAGAGGAAGACATTGGGAAATTAATGGAAAAACCTCGATGACGGTGATGGAGATGGCGTCATCGGAGCCGTTGGAGTCTCCGAAATAGTGATGAGATATGGTGGTCATGTTTTCCGTTGCCGGAGTTTCCGGTGAGCCGCCGCCGTCGCTGTTATTGGCTTCCATGGAGCCGCCGCGCTGAGAATGGCCCGGTGGTCGGCGGTGAATTTTACTTTTCATTTTTGATAATTTCATGTGTAACATTTTAGGGCATGTTTGGCTAAGGTTATTACAGTAAAAAAGGACTTTTGAAAAAGAACCATTGGGAAAAGATCTTTTTGAAAAAGAGTTTTTAAAAAACGTATTTGGATTAGCTTATTGATGTAAAAAGACTAAAATGGGCATTCTTTTAGATATAAGGGGGTAAAGAAGGAGTATATTGGTAATTTGTAGTTTGAAAAGTTAAAAGCTGACCAAGAATTCAAAATATTGTGACTTGTTGAAACCTTATTTTTCTTCTTTGGAAAAAGTCATTTCTAAAAGAACTTTTGGCTTAGCCAAACACAAAAACAACTTATTGGCTTTTTGATAAGTCAATAAGTTGTTTTGAAAGTTTAGCCAAACATGCCCTTAGACAGAATAAATTCTCATTTTAGTAGGTTTGTTAAAATTTGTTATTTTAGTACACATTTTATTTGGTTTTTGACTTTTCTCTTTTTTTTTTTTTTGTCATTTATTTTGATCACATACCTTAACTCCGTTCAAAAAGCTCATTTTTAACTGGAGGTATTTTGATAATTTTTAATTTAAATCTTTTCAGATATCATTATGATCCATTCTTTTTTTCTATTTTTGATTCAAAAAACCTTTGATTATTAAAAAACATAAAACAAAATATTAATATATATATATAGGGGATGGTTCAAATGAAAACCACTTTTATTGTGAAAACTAGAAAACTAACTAAAAAAAACCTAAAAAACACACCAAATTTTTTTTTCAATTTTTTTTTATAAAAAATCGCAGGTTTTTGTATATAAAAAAAATTTCAAAAAAAAAAATTGTATTACACATGTGTCTGTAGTATATTACATATGTGCACTACAAAAAAAAAATTTTTAATTTTTTTATATACTAAAAGTAGCGAAAATTATTATGAAAAAAAAAATTTGGTATGTTTTTTTGGCTTTTTAATTAGTTATTGTGAAAACTCGAAAACTAATTAAAAAAGCCAAAAAAACATACCAAATTTTTTTTTGTATAATAAGAAAACAAAATTGAAATTTTTTATATACTAAAAGTAGCGAAAATTATTATGAAAAAAAAAATTTGGTATGTTTTTTTGACTTTTTAATTAGTTTTCGAGTTTTCACAATAACGTTATTGTGAAAAACTCGAAAACTAATTAAAAAAGCCAAAAAAACATACTAATTTTTTTTTTGTATAATAATTTTCGCTACTTTTAGTATATAAAAAAAATTATCAAAAATAAAAATTCTTTTTTGTAGTGCACATGTGTAATACACATACACATGTGTAATACAAAAAAAAAAAATTTGAAAATTTTTTTTATATACAAAAACCTGTGATTTTTTATTAAAAATTGAAAAAAAAAATATTTGGTGTGTTTTTTAGGCTTTTTTGGTGTGTAGTACACATACACATGTGTAGTATTAGAGCATTCACATCCAAATAATCAAATTGTGTGTGTGGTGTTTTTTTAAATATAAAAAGTATAAAAAGTGGTTGTGAGTTGAGGAGAGAGAAAATGTTACTGTTCATCTGTATATTTGGGGGGACACTGTTCACCCCCTATAATCTATATATATATATAAACATGTTAAATAAGGGCTTATGTGTCATGTTATGAGGGCTTGGAAAATGAGGTGGCATCACCTAAGGCAATCTAGAAATTGGTTTTGGGAGGGAAAATGTCCGGGTCTTTTTTTGTTGATTTGGGCAGACACGGGATCCGGGTTTTGACCCGGATATAAATACCTTCTAAATCACGCTCCTTATGTAATCCCTTTCTAAACCCTAGCCTCCCTTCTTTCCTCTTCTACATCAGTCATCTTCCCCTTCACGATTCCTTGGCTTTCTTCTTCCTTTTTGCAAAACAAGCATTCTCACTTTAAACCCTAGGTTCAGCCGTTTCCCCTGTAATTGGCTATTGAAGCTCATCTGGGCATTCAGGTATGCTTTTGAAGCCCTGTTTTATTTACCGCTCTGAAGGTTTAATTTGGATATGTTTATAACCTTCTTTTTTGGTCGTTGTTTAATCTCAAACCCTAAATTCACATATTTTGTCTCAAACCACAATTTTGATTCAATCGTGATTTCGGATTCAAGCGATCTTCTCTGATTCAAGCTTTGGTGATCGAAGGTGTTGTGTTTTGATGTCTTCATAATCCATTTCACATTTTCGGGTTTGATTAGGATTTATTTTTATTCAGATTTCGTTTTTTTTTTCGAATTAGTTTCAGTTAGGGCTTTTTTTTTCCAGATTTATTACATTGATTTGTTCAGACTAGGGTTTGTTTCTGATCAATTGTTTTCATTGATTTGATTTTATTTTTGATGTTTATCTTACCGTTCGATTCCTCTCCATCAAATTTTTTTTTGTTAAGATTAGGGTTTTTTACCCATCCGTTTTGAGATTTGGTTTTTGTTTTTGGTTTTGGTTTTGGAAGTTGTTTATAGGAATATGTGTAGCGATTCATCATCTACTACAATTCAAGAAGCTCGTGGCTTAGATGACGAGATTTATGAGTGTAATCACCATCTTGGCAATCAGGAATGGTTAGTGTTTCAGATTTCCTTTTTATTATAGATGTCATCGCATATGCTATCTGATAAGGGATGATGATGAATTTACGCAGTCTTCAAAACATTCAAATTTACCAAAGGTCCGTTCTGATTTAGGGTTCACCTATACGATTGTCACTGGTAAGGCTCTTTTATTGTTGTGATCATTTAAACATATCAACAGGTGAGTAATCTCTGATTCTTTGTGCTTTTTTTTTTTGCGGTTTTAACTATTACAATGGTTTATGTGACAACTTTTCTGGACTCATCATCTAAAGTACAGGTCTACCTATGAGTTTTTGAATTCTTTTTTTAACCAGGGTTATTCTTGTCCATTTGATATATAAAAACAATTAAAAAATTCCAAGTGAGTTAAGGTTGATTAGTCACCCTTATAAAGGGTTTTAATTGGTAATCTGATTGAACTGGTCTGATGATTATGGCTTCTGAATGCTTTCTTTGCAGTAATTACCTTCTTCTATTTGGGATGTGAAGAAGTGCATTTGTTGCCTATGTTATTATTGTTTTCTGGGCTTTACAATTTGAATTCAAATTCATAGTTGTATTTAACAATACAAGCTTTAGAGGGAATGATCACTACCAAGGATTATGATTTAAGATCATGTTTCTCAGGTGAGTTTGCTTCACAAATCTTTGAGATATAAAATTCACCAGTTGATGTATCTAAATTGTGATTTTTGAATTCACCGGTTTGTTAGTGTGTGGTTTCCTAAAAATAGAATCACGTTTGCTCATGTATTACATTTTTTTCAGGTTCCCTACTTGAAATTGGTTGTGTATTAAACGCATCCATAAACATATAGAGAGATAGATGGATAGGGCGCGTTTAATATTCAACTAAGTTGAGAACTGGAAGAATCATATAAACAGTTGTATGTCTTTTCCATCATATTTCAAGCAAAATGTACATGTGTTTATGCGGTGCGCTTCTCACATTTTCTAACTGAAACTGATTTGACACGTACAATTATATGTAATTTTTAATTTTCCTTATACGGTTTTATTGTTGATTTTTAAAATTGACTAGGATGGAATTCCATAAGAGGGGTAATGGTAATGCCACTGATGATTGAAGGGTTTAAGAAGGATGTAATAAAATTCTCCATCATCACATGCAAGAAGCCTGAATAAAAATGGATGGAGTCATTCATATGTATGTATACTGGAATTATATCACTGTTTTTCTTTCTTTTATTATCACAAGTAACTATATATCTCTATGTACTATGTGGTTTTCCCTCAAGTTCGGTTGAGTCGTAAAATAGTTACTTTCTTTTAACTTGATTAGGTTCTTTGAATTCACTCATGTTAGTGAATATACCCGGTACGGTTCAGTACCGGTATTTAAGGGTAAATACCGGTACCGAAAATGTCAAATGTCGGTACCGAATTCGTACTGAAAATGTACCCGGTTCGTTAAATTCGGTACTGGTTCTGAACCGGTACCTGATACCATTTGCTATCCATAATCATTCTAGCTCTTCTAGCTTGCATAAAGCATCAGCAAGGACTAAAAAAAGTAATGGCGATAAAGTAGCTTTTAGTTGGCTCAACCAAACTTCAATATGCTTTAACTAATGATGAGAATATAAATCCAGATCTTGGGTAACTGGTTGAGCCATGTATATTTTGTGCACATCAAATTGGACAGGTTTGATTGAGACAAAACTTCGTCCAGAGAACATAGTGTCTTACCAAATGTTTAGAATGGAATATATTCTCTTATCAATTAGCTAAGTAGCATAATTTACAACTATTTATGTATACAAATCTGAACAAACTGCATTAGACTTCAACTAAAAACATATCCGAATACAACATAATAAGCTTCTGCTACCGGTGTAAATAGAATTCATTAGCTTCCTATTATATAGTTTACACAATGCAATATACTATCATTTTATTAGCTAAATTTTGAATATCTTTTGCAGGTGTCTTCTTTATTATTTGGTTCTGAACCCATGTGCACAACTCACTATCACTTATTCTTTTCATTTGTGGAGTTATGCCTTTGACATAGGTACATAGAACTAATTTTCTTGCAATTTGATTATAATATGTTTGATAATTACATAATCTGTTTGTGGGCTCTCTTCATATGTTTGGTTTAGAATTAGTTTTAAGGATGGGCCTAAGTTCAAAAACACCTAAATTTAACTACTAAATTCCATAAACAAGTGTATATTTTCTACTTGATTTAACCAATAATCTTTGAAATTTTACTGTTGGTGACTTCTTATATGTTTGACCCATTTGGCCCTTTTCCCTTTTGAAGTTTTTTTACATGGGAGATTTAGCCAGCAACGAACTTAGCATACTACAGTTGGTTTCACAAGTTGTGGTGTTCTAGCTAGTTTGGTTGGCGGCTTACTTGGTTTAGGTGGCGGTTTTGTCATGGGCCTACTCTTTGGAGCTTGGAGTACCTCCTTAGGTGAGTTTTTATTTTTCTATAAACATGAGAATTTCATAATTTGTTTTCTTGGTTTTTAACTTTTTTTTATCTAACACAAATGATAAGATATCACTTTGTACAAAATTATTATTTTGATACTACTTCAGAGCTTAACAGAGAATAAGAGGGGCAATTTCATATTTATCTTTTGAAAATTTATAATTTTATAATATCATATTGACTCTTTTAAAACACTAGAAGTATCATATTTTATTGTCTTTATAAAAGAACTTTAATTAGCTCTTTTATAACAACCTTTTTTTTACTGAAATAAACGAACAGACCATAATAGGCTGAGATGATTCCAAAATAACAACATTTGTTTGATATTGGTTTTTAATATGTTTTCCTTCAATTCGTGCCATTTGTTTTTAATACTAATTACAACTTTGTTCATTTTAGGTCAGACATGCACTTTGAGCTTTACTTTCTTGAAATTGTGCTATGGAAGTATGGAATAACACTTCAATATTTGACACCTATATCAAACCTGTCTTGCCTTAACTTTTTAATTATCTTTTGGCACTGTACTTGAGTTGTTTTTTTGTTATTAATAAAGCAATACCTACTTCCTAATGTTTTTAGGTAGTCTTGCCTTTGATACATGTTGTTTAGTAGCTTCATTTCAGTTCTACTATCCTCTACATTGGCAAGTATGTATACTCCTTTGATACTACGTTTAGTGCATAATTAAGCATGTTGTCGTGAGGTATTTTGGATGACTTTTTAATGTGAACCTACAATTGAAATGTTCAGAGTAACTTGAGTTAGTAAAATGAGAAATGCTATAAAAACAAGGGTCGGCACTTGATTTCAATTTTGAGTATCGAAACAGTTTTATAGTTCGTACGCTGTTGGGTTTCTTATGATGAATATTTCAATAAAGATTTACAAAATATAGTTTGATGTAAACAATATTTTTTAAATTTATCAATAAGTTTATTAGTATGTTTGTATCAGAGCTTAATTTACCAATATCTTAGCGCTATGAAGAACTCAACCTTCTATTCGGAATTTGTTGGGGTAGGTTGTGAATGAACCCATTAGTTAGGTTATTTAGAGACATTATTCGAAGGCTTTATATATTAGTTTCATTTGAACCATTCGTTTTTTATCGATGCACTTCCAATTTATAGGAAAAAAGGAAAACTCAAGTAAAAGGAGCAGACACAAAAAGAACAAGAATGGATCGTGGAGAAATGGAAGACATTATGCTTAAACACGGAGGTAAGTTCCGATGATAGCTTTAAGTTCTCAACTATTCTGTAATTATAGGATTGGTGATGTGTTCGGTCTTGGTAGAACAAACGAGTTTTCCGATGGCATAGGTATTTTTCGGCGACTTCTAAGTCTTGGCCGGTCTTTCAAGTTAGTTTGGTTTATATATTATGTTTTCCTATCAGATGTTTATTCATTTTTGTTGTTTTCAAGCTTGACAGTGGTGGTTTAAAGTGTGGGTTAGCAGTTTAGGGACTGTGGTGGTGTTTGGTAATAGTAGTTCTTCGTTTGAAGTTATCGGACTGGGGTCGAATTTGGGACTGTTTCAGGTCTCAGCCATGCTCGGGTAAATCTGGTCAAATCGATCGACACCGATTAGGAGCCGTCACTGGGAGCATATGAGTTGGTTACGAGTGGGAAGGTATAGACGCGCACACTCGAACTGTTTAGTGTTTAGTTACTTATTTTGTATTAATTATTGTAGATTGTAGATGATAATTACATACACGTGTGGGTCAAAATAAGCCTAAAAGACATGAACCTGTTCATAAATACATATTTAAGAACGAGTGGTAGTTAATGATAATCGAGACTTGGGACAGATATAATATTAAACGTGCTGGCGATTTCTATTTGAACCCATTTTCGTTGTAACCTGTATTTTTAGCTTGAACTGAATTGAACCTTTTTAAACATGAGGTAGTTTCAAAACACAATGGTCATAAATCGGTTGCTAAACATATGGTCACACACCGGTCATTACTTTCGTAGATAAGACTTGAGCTCCCCGTGTAAGTATATTCTCTTATCATCTTATAACTACTTAACCTAACCACACTCACTTATTTTATTTTTAACTTACAATTTTATGTTTTACTTGTATAGTTTTAATGTAATTATTTTTTTGTCCTATTTAGAATTTATTGTACACGTACACTTTTTAAATTTAGACTACGAGGGAGGTGTGATTTTTAAAGTAACAAAAAATGTAGGTTAATAATTTTTATATGTTAATAATATCCTCCACTTTTCTCATTTAAGAAGAAAAACATCATAATTAAGTCATTATAGGACAAACACCAGATTGGTTTGTAAACCTTTTCTATGAATGGAGGAAAGTCAAAGCATCTCATCTCAGCCTTGCCTTCTACAAATTTAACTCTTATTTCAAAAGCGGTTTTTTTGTTTGATTCCACTTCATGTCTGAATTCCAAGCATTAATAAAAAAGAACGGGTATCGCCAACCCATTCGTAACATTAACCCGTCAACCCGGTTACAACTTGATTACAAGTTTACAAGCTTCTTACAACTTTCCATGCTTTCTAATTTCTATGATTACCTTATGATATATATATATATATTGTTTATCTATAACCTTTTTATCGGGTATCTATGTTAAAGAACCTCCTTTATAGCCTTTTTTGCTAATTATCTAACTTACTTATCTCTAGTAACTATACTTACGAAGTTTGGCCAATCATGGAAAGTAAGTCTATAAAAACTTAATAGTACGTTTGCTTTCACTAAAAGATGGTTAAAAGATGTGTAGGATCTTGGAATGGCATTAGGGAGCTTTGGTGTGTTTTAAGCAATTCTTAACCCCACCGATAACATGAACTATTTTCATCATGATCCGTCCCCACAACTTGATTATTTAGTCCACCTAAGTCTGACTCAAACCATTTGGGTAGTAAATAATCATTATCTTTTTGCGAGTAATAAATAATAATTATCTATTTTGCTTGCAGTGGTGGCTATAACTTCAAAGAGGAGCGGTTGTTAAACAGAGCTTATGAAATTTGATATGGGAGGCTTAGTTGCGGATTTAGGCGATGCAAAAGCTCTTGGTCAAATAAAACCGCTTGGTGTAGAGGTAAAATTATTTTAATTTTTCTATAACAATTCACTTATTTACCAGGGTGTTTCGTACCGGATTTGCATCCGGCATCAGTAATACCGGTATAAACGGCCGGTATTTACAGGTTTTTAAAACACTGATGCCTACCTCCATTTGATAACTGAATCACAACAACATTGTTCACCGTGATCTTTAATTTGTGCGGTAAGATTTTATTTTTGACTCTTTTCCACCATTGATCTAAAATCTGGTATACTTGTTTAGCTTTATGACAGGTAAAAAAACTTCTTGCATTTTGATTACATCAATGCTTCAGGTTGCTACTTTGGATTGCTACGCAATAGGCTTTACATGTGGCTAAAAGGATTTAGGGTGAAATCTTGGGTGGTTGCAGCTATATAAATGAGATAAATTGACTGATGATTTTTTTGTTTAAGTGTTTCTTTTACATTTGTTTCCTAATTTAGACTTCAATTTTAGAGCAGTTGCCTATTACCTAGGCTGTACATGAAATATTGGTTGCAAATAATTCGAAATATACGTTTTGTAAAAGTCACTGAAATATTGGTTCTAAATTAAAGACTACAACTAACGTTATGTTTGCAATCGAATTATTCATATTTAAATAATTCAAAATATAAAAATCACATCTTTATATTATTGCTAAGATATAGATGGTTTAACATTTTGAAAAAGTGGAATATTTCCAATAACCTTGAACAAATATTTCAATGGATTAATTGATTCTATTAAATAGTAATATCATTTCAATCGATGGATATGGGCTAAATTGAATTTATGTTTCAAGCCCATTTTCATTTTACTTAATATATATGTTATACTCATTGATACATTATATGGTTTATATTCCTTTTGAAATGCTACTCTTTGAGATTTTAACCAAGCTAAATGCTATATCAATTCATTGCTTCAAATGTGTATCTAGAGAATGGTGAGACGGGCTATTATCTGGTAATATGTTGAAAATCATATGGTAATTGTTACCATTGATAAATCGCATTGTTTGCGTATATTATTATATACGATTAACATTGAATCATTGTATATATATCCTCACAAATTTTATAAAAAAAACCCTTGTAATAAAATTAATAAAATATTAATATCCTTAAAATAAAGCGACCCGTGGGTACCACGGGTTATAACCTAGTTTTTTAATATATTTTGAAAGTGGTTGTGAGTGAAGGAGAGAGAAAAGGTAATGATAAAGGTATAATAAAATATTATTTAATTGAAAAGGAGAGAGAAAATGTAGTGTTTTTTAGTGTAATTTATGGTGAAAATATGGTGGAATGGATGTGAATGCTCTTACACATGTGTAATACAAAAAAAAAATTAAGTTTTTTTTATATACAAAAACCTGCGATTTTTTATAAAAAAATTGAAAAAAAAAATTGGTGTGTTTTTTAGGCTTTTTTTAGTTAGTTTTCGAGTTTTTATTTGAACCATTCCCTATATATATATATATATATACACTCTCTTCCCCAAACCTTCCCTTCTCTGCCTCTACTTCTCTCTGCATCTCCAACCTAACACCACCATACATCACCACTCACAACCACAACCACCATATAATCATCTTAAGAGTTAAATGCTCAAATGTTTTTTTTTTGTTTGTCATTTTTTTACTTTTAGGCATCAACTTTTTAAAATTTTATGTATGTTTTCTATGATTTAATCGTTTGTTACTCAAATAGTCCCTTGAATAGATGACGGTTAGTTTATTCACTTAAATTCATGTATAATGACTAAATTACCCTTTTTAATAAATAATAAAAGGTGTGAGGTCCATTTAAAAACATTTAGTTATATTACATTAAAATATATAAATTAAAAAAAAGCATGTGGGCCCATCCCCACCCCACCTCTTCTCTAATCTATCACCACCATCACCAGGGCGGATCTGTATTCAAACATTGGGTTCCTAGGAACCCAGTCAGTTTGTAGTTTTTAACGGAAACGTATATAGAAAATTGAAAAAGAACCCATAAATAAATTATGGGTGAACCCATAAACAAAAATCTCTATTGTTCCATTGGTTAAAAGCTCTCTTTCTACACTAGACATCCCTGGTTCGAATCTCGTATCATTGTATCCGTGCCTTTTATTGTTTTATTTTTGTTCCTTTTTCTATTTTTTTTAATTGTGAAACCCATTTAGGGTTACCTAAAAACAAAAGGGCATGAATACACATATTATAGAGCGTTCAGCCTCCTGCTTTCACCCTCTACAACATCGCACAACTTACACTCCACCTCTAGCGAACCGAGCAACCACCACTCCTTCTCCTTCGGTCGTCTGCGCTCCACCTCCGACCGTCCACGCTCCTCCTCCAACCTTTCTAGCAACCTAATCCAGTTTGACAGTTTCCACCACTTTAAATCTTTATCACAGTCTCATTGACTCAGGTGTGTTAACTAAATAATTGTTATAATTTGTTCTTGGTATCATGTTAACTTCTTAATTACTATTGTGTTGTGTTTTAATGTGTTAAACTTAGATTATTTTGTTGTAAATTTTTAACTTGTGTTGAAACTTAGAATTTCGCCATTTAGGGATGTTAGTTTCTAACGTATTTTGTTTTAATCTGCTTCAGTGATGTTAAATTGTAATATATTGAAACTTGAATTTGCGTAATTGGATGGGTGATGGATACATGAAGGATTCTTGCATTTGTTACATTGAAATGTAATTCTTGCAACAAGTTACAGTTGAGAGTGTAATGTAACGTTTTCATAAGATGAAAACTCGTAGGGAACAACTCTAGATAGTTTTTTTATTCGTAAAGACCGTCGGATTATATATATTATATGTGTTTAAATTTCTAGTAACGGTGTTCTTTTCGTTATGGTATCATATTTTTATTATGTGCTTGATCCGAACCGTCTAACCGACCCGATTTTTTACGTTCAGTCATATGAAATTGGAATATCTAGAAAAGTGAACCCAGTGAAAAAAATTCTTTGATTCGCCACTGACCATCACGACACCACCTGTAGCGTTTCTTCCACCATGTAACCACCACATTACCAGCCATCACCACCATGTGAACAAATATGCAGCGTAACCGGTATCAGCTCGCAAACGTCATCGCCACCATTTCTAGCCGCTGTCCTGCGTTGGGTAACTTGCAACTTCACACGTTTTCACGATTCTACGTGAATCTTTCAGTACCGAAGTGAGAGAAAACATTGTGTTAAACGATTTTGGATGGCACTTTAATCCTCTGTCGCCGTTTTCGATTGGATTGGATCTGTAGGATCGTGAGACGATCGAAATGAGTCTATCAGAAGAGTTCTCGGTCTAATCAGAGGCGGAATTCATTGATTAGACTTTGTAACAACTTGATTCACACTTAATTGTCTTGTTTTATTGATATAACACGATTACAGATCAGTAGACACGTCGGCAGCACTTCGGTACTGGAAACATGAACATTACAAATGAATCAGCAACTTGGGTATTTATAGGTGAGGGTGTTTCGCACGAAATAGCACAAGTTGATTTCGTACGAAACCAACTTTCAACCCTAAAACCCTGTTTTCTCGTACAAAGTGCCCTGTTCTAACTATTCTATTACAAGACTCGATACAAGACGAAGTCGACAAACGTATGCACCAACAGACTCCCCCTCGGATGTTGACGAAGTCTTCGGTGTCGAGTCTTCACAATCTTCAGCCTTTATCAGTCTTTGGGCTTTTTCAGAATTATTTGACAGTGTAAGCATCCTCTATCTTTAACACTTCTGAATCTCAATGTATTTCTTCACAATCTCTTGATTAGATCTCTTGATCCCTTAAGCTCTTCATCATCAGACTCCCCCTTAAAGAATGCTTGGGATCGTAGTCTGGCTTTCACAGGTTTTAGAATTTCAACCTGGCTATCTCATAACCATAATCTGCACATTCAAATCATCTTAACCACTTGTATATGAAATTTAAAATTTGACAAATTTAAACTTTCTGCTTACCACTTGTATAATTAATTTCAAATCATCATCTTGTAACAATATAACATTTCACAAATTCTCTTAACCACTTGTATATGACACATTCAAATTTGGTTTCAACCGAAAGAACCATTAAAACATTTCAATAACATTTTTCATTTCAAACAAATTCTTCCAACCCTGTTGTTCATCATGTTTAGCACTTGGAATTTTGAAAATCAGCTCTCCAACATCAGTTGTCGAAAATCTTTTTGAATTTTTCAAAATTTATGCTAAAACACTCCGAAAATATTTTTGGATTTTTGAAATTAAAGAAATCCAGTAAAGAAATATTTACAGATAATATTCCGTGAGTTCGTGTAAGAGGATCATATCAGCTTATGAGACAAAACACTAGCACCGTTAAGCTTTAAACATTTTAGGTTCTAAATGATTCACTTAGATTGTCAGTATACTGATCCACTTAAATTTTCACACAAAGTTCAACTGTTTCGAGATACGAGATTAATGTTTTAGTGACTTAAACTTATTCGCGTGTCCCACCTCAGAATATACTCCCGTATCCAGATCCCAATATTCAGTCTTACAGGTGAGTATACCTAGATGATATCTGTAAAGGGTTAAATGCGAGGGCCATGAGAGCTCAGGCTATTGCTTCCGCAAAATCAGAGAGATGATGGCTTCGACTTTAGGTGTGTTCCCTTTAGAGAATCTTTTCTTCAACAGCACATGATTAGCATTTTTCAATGTTTCATCATTTTTATGCTGAGGGTGGTGCTATGTTTCAAGCAAGCGAAAAGTATTATACGAGGACTAGGCCATTGCTTCCGCAAAATCAAAAGTCCCAGGATAATACCCCAGATATCACTAAGCATAAAGACCTAGTATCTCAGAAAGAGGGGTCTTTCAAACAAGATTTCGGGGGTTACCCATATATCCGAGAGATGTTCCCCACGATATAAGCAAGTTTGAAATTTAGGTTTATATCTCGACACAATCTACTAAATGTGCAAAAACCTACTGGCACATCATCAGTGAGACCGTTTATCACTTTTTAACTTTCCAATTCTTTAGCATGCTGTGATCGTCTACTGATGTACTATCATTTCCTCTTTTTCACAACAAAACTCATTTTTTCATGTTTTTGGCTTTTTCAAATTTTCCAATGTTTTTGGATTTTCTGAAATTCTTACTCCCCTAAAATTCAAAACCATTTAAAAGAAATTTGAAAACAAACTATACAAAGTAAAGTGACAACTGTTGTGAACTGCTTCAAATCGCCATCCACTTGGCATAAACAATCAAAACTCCCCCTTACAACAAACTATTTTCCCATTATGATTTCAAAACACTTAAGTTTGTTTTAATCAAAATGGTTTTTCCAGAAAATTAGTTTTGTTGATTTTACTACTTGAAAGAAAGGGGTTATGATCATCACTTTGTTTTCCAATCACTTTGTATGAGAGTTAAATCAAGTTCAACTTAATGACCTTGATCAACTACTTGTAAGTGAAAACCTTCTTCAACTACTTGTAGGTTCACTTATCAACCAAAACCACTTGAGAATTGACATATAACAATTTTCAAGAAAAACTACCACTTGTAAGTTTACCAATCAATCATTTTCAAGAATGATGCCGATTCCTGCTCCACGATTACCAACTTGGGAGCTCCGGCAAGTCAGAATTTCAGTTTGAAAATCCTGTCACCCAAGCCTGACCAGCCTTGGGTGATTTTGACTCACATCTATCCCACCATCTTTTTTATTGGTAGAATTCTTTTGCGCCCTTTACCTTCCTGTCAACCATCTTCCCAAAGATATGTTTAACTTTTCCATTAAACACTTTTTCAGCATCAAATTCTTTTTTACCAGCAAAGAATTGATCTGAAATTTCAGTCTTACCAACTTTCACCTTCAAATTTTCCTTTGACAATGGCGGAAAATTTTCATCATTCATCTTTGGAACGGAATTCTTCTCGTTTTTCTCAACAAATGACTCCTCCGATTTTATGGAATCAGATTCATTGTCAGAATTACTTTCTGATTTAACAACCCATCTTTGTTTGTTCAAATCAAATTTTCTTTTGTAAAAACGTTTTGAAATATTACCAGTTTCAAAAGTTGAATTTTCAAACACATTAGATTTCTCAGTTGGTTGCTGCTTTTCATCAACATGTTTTTCTTTTACTTTTGAGTTAAAAGAAACTCCCTGTTGTGTGTTGTTGTATTGTTGACAGTTCCAAGCAATATGTCCAATCTTGTGACATTTGAAACATTTTCTTCTGTCAACTCTTGGTGCAAATTTATTCAAATTCTTCTTTCTTTCAGCAAAAAAATCTTGATTTGACTGTCTCAAGAATGGTTTCTTCTGCTCTTCTTCAGAACTTCCTCCTGCAACAAATTTTGTTTTTGGTTTATAATTTTTCTCATTTTTATAATTTTCTGAAGAACTAAAACCAAGACCTTTCTTTTTGAAATTACTGTTATGGTTTGGTGGTTTGGTTTCTTTTGGAAAACCATCACCAAAACTGTAACCCTTTTTCTTGTTTAACCTTTGTTGAACTCTTGAGGTGTAAGGTTTAGGTTTTTTAGTAAGATTTTCATCTTTTATTTCAGAAATATTAATTTCTATTAGTTTGAAAACCTTTTTTTATCATTTCTAGTTTAACACCTCTTATTGGAAATTCTTCATCAGAATATAATTTGTCTGAATCATTCAAAGTATATGCCACTTTGATTGGTTCGTTGTTCAAATTAGATTTTGATAACATAAATTCTTTATTGTAAACCCGTTTAACCGGTGAACTCGGACTCTTTTCTGATGAACTCAAACTTTCAGACTTAGACTCTGACTTTGACTCTTCATCCATATCCAAGACCTGATCGACCACTTTCTTTAACAGTTTAGACTCATGATCAGTGTCAGGCACTGTGAATGTGACATCAATATTATCTGGTAACTCATCAATGGTTTCAGACTTTAACTTTATGTTGAGCGCATTTTTTAATCGTTCCTCATTTAGCTTTCTGGGAGAATAACTATCGTAGATCGGGGGCGGACACTTGTTATATTTGACATTTTGTTTCTTACCAGCATATGTATCTTCTATCTTTTTATCTTGAAAAGCTTCAAGACCTGCAACAGTAGGATAAACCTTGTCAATCAAATAATCACAAGTTGTATAACTCAACAATAACCGTTTGATTCTTTCACTTTCAATCTTTTCGAGTTCTAAATCCTGCTTTAGCTTTGCACAATCTTCAATATACTCATTGATGACCCTCTGCTTAGTCATTAATGTTGAACTCATCATTGTCATAGCAGCATCAACTTCCAAATTTGTCTTGTTTAAACCATCAACCGTCTTGTTCAACACATCATATGATTCATTCACATACTTTACATCAAATAACAGTTTTTCTTTTAGCTCTTCAAGTTCACGAATCTTCTTGTCTTTCTCATTACAATCCTTGCAAGATTCCAAGCATTTCAAACAAGGTTTTGTGATTTCAACAATATTTTCAACCTCAACGATTTTCTCAATCTCGACAACCTTTTCAACTATTTTCTCCACTTAAACAATTTTCTAGACCACCTTCTCAATCATCGGTTCTTCATCAAATTCTACTTTTACCTCACACTCTTCATCTTCGACCTTTTCTGTCAAATTTTCTTCAGCTTTTGCTTTTTCAGCTTCCATCCTTGCCTTTTCTTCAGCAATCCTTCTTGTTTCCAACTCTCTTTTCATTCTAGCAGCCTTCTTCTCATTTAACATCTCGATTTTATGTGCAAAAAACAAATTAAAACTATAAGTATCCAGACCTTTTCTAGATTTATTAATATATTCTTCTTCATCATCGGTATCTGCATCACATCCCAATTCACTAAAAAATCGGTAATCTTTTCGGCTGAGATTTGATTTCTCCTTCTTCCAAGATTTGAGCAACAAGACCTGAACCAGCCGGAATGTATTTGTCCCAGCTAAATCCCTCTGCAACTTTTTCATCATCTTGATTAACAAGATACGCTTTCTTCTTCTCAACCTGTTGGTGCATCTAGTGTCTGTTAACTTCGTCTTAATCGAGTCTTATGTCTAGATAGGATAAACGAGTCTAGATAGGATAAACGAGCACACAACAGGGTAAAAATTAGGGTTTTATATGTAATAGTGGGTGATTCCGCTTGAAAGTGTCAATGTGCAGTTCAAGCGAAATCAACACATGTTATTTCGCTTGAAACAGACATGTCATGTTCAAGCGAAATCTCAACATTATATATAGGTGTGTGCTGTGTTCATTTGGAGCGGAATTAGGTCATGTTCTCTGAGCCGAGGAGCTGTCCGTTTGTCATTTGAACTTGTAAAAGCTCAGGAAATCACTAATAGATAAAGTTTAGAAAGGAACAAGCTGTGTTGACATCGTTTACATTGATTCCGCCTTTGTATTTGATGATGAACTACTCAGATTGACTCGTTAGGGTCACACGAACGATCCAACAAGTGGTATCAGAGCTCAGGACGAGGAGTTCATACCAATTCAGCTTGATTTCATCGGATTCTCACACTTCTACTCATTCTTTTCTGATTTGAACGAAATTTAACGGTTGAAATGACCTAATTTTCACACATATCAAGCGAAACATAGTTTTAACTAATCCTTGAAAGAATTGGACCTTAATTCGAACAAAATCTGATAAAAGCTTGTAATTCCGCTTGAACAATTGTTCGAAAATGCTGACATCATCTTGATTTCGCTTGAATTTTTGTTAATTTCGCTTGAAACTATTGTTGATTTCGCTTGAAATTAGCTTCTTTTGTCTGATTTCGCTTGAAATCAGATTCCGCTTGAAAGTTCAAGCGAAATAAGTTGATTTCGCTTCAAAACCTGATTTCACTTGAGTGGGTATCTCGCTTGAAAGCTGTTTTCGCTTGAGATAATTCCGCTTGAAATTGTTGTTTTCAAAAATTTCAAAAACTTTTCTAAGTGTTTGTTGACTGTTTCAGGTACGTGAAAGATGGATGATTTCATGAATCCTTTCTGTGATGCGTTTGGATTTACTAGTGGTTCGGGAGATGGCACTTCAAATAAGACGAATGAAACTACACCAGCACCGAGTGCGAAGAAAATTCTCCAGGATGCTATGAGTGTAGACAGTGCGTATGGAACATACAACAAGCCGCCCAAGTTGATGGCTATTAAAGATTACAACAGGTGGGCTACAAGATTTGAGGAATGGCTTAAAGCGTTTGCTTATCAGAGTTGGATAAGTTTGAAAAATGGATTTGATATGGGGAGAGATGATTATGAGAACTTGGAAGAAAATCAAATTGAAAGATATGTTGCTGAACAAAAATGTATTGCTCTGCTTCACCAATATGTTCGAGATGACATTATCGCACTGATCGAGTACAAAGATTCGAGAGACCTTTGGGAAAAATTAAATGTATTGGTAGTGCTGAAATAGTTAAGAACAAAAAGAAACTGTTACGAAAAGAGTTTGATTTGTTTGGTTGTTTAAAGAACGAGTCAGTTTCCAAGATGATTGAGAGATTTGGGCATCTGAAGATGGAGCTTGCTAGACATGATATCATTTACACTCAAGAAGAGCTGGTAGACAAATTGTTTGATGCATTACCGAATGAGCAAGACTGGCAGTATTTTGCATTGATGCTGAAGAATACGATAAAGCCGGCTGATTTGAAGGTTGATCTGCTTATTGAAAGACTGTGTGACAACCCTCGTAATTACATGTATCCGTACGATTATTTAATGATAATTAAAGTGCTTGATGACTGTGCTGAATCACTTAACTGCTTTCTGATTACTGTGTTATACTTACATGTGCTTGTTAACATACTAGTAGTGTACAGAAAAGTTACTAAATAGTCCGATATGCTTTCCTGAGTGTTGAGAATTAAAAATGTTACAAAAAGATACATAAAAGACACTATACGGAATAACTTAGCACTTTAACGAACCGGTATCAAACCGAACAACCGGACATTACCCGAAACACCAAAATAATGCTCGAAGCATTGTTTTATCATTTCCAAGCTAGTTATGATCCCTAAACATCATAACACCCACTAAAAATATCTACTAACTAATGTAAGTAACTAATACTTAAATTTGAACTAGATTAACTAACTAATGGTTAGGACCTAGTCTATGGCCAACACATGGCCTATTTAATAAGATTTTATTTCAATATTAAATAGGATCTTGTCTCCTACTACTAAACATATTAACCTATGGATAAATGAATGTTGGTGGACAATATATATGACCATAAGTGCCATAACTCATCATACTCATTCCTCACAAACACTTGAACTTCTTCTCTCCTTCTCCCTTCATTCTCGGCTGAAACATCACTACCATACAACCACCATTTTCAATCAAGTTCCATACATTTCACACATATACAAAGATGCTAGAAGGTGCATAGTGAAGCTTGGAGCTTTCGGATCATCAAAGACCTTCTTCGTTTGCTATTAACCACCTCATTTCTACTCTTGATCTTCCCTAGCATAAAAGCTAGTAGACGTGATTGACCGACCTTGACTGTTAGCTATTTTTGAGAGTCAAACCGAGCAACCGAGGTGAGTTCACACACTTTCTAAGGCATGGGATTCCCGGTGGTTGGGAATGGGTTAACGAATTAAAACGGAACCTACATATCCTCCTTGGGTAGGATATGTACGGCCATCCTCCATAGGTAGGATGCCAATATTAATCCTGCATATTCTACTTGGGTAGAATACGTACGTTCGTCTTCCTTGGGTAGGACAACAACCTTAAAACTTACTAGACAAAACTCTATCATGAAGTCCCTCATTTTATATCGACTTAATCGCTGAGGCCAATGGCGAGCGGGTCATTAGTTAATAGCGCTATTAGGTTTAACAAACCTCACACCGTGTCGTTCGAACGGGCGTGTACTAATGGACTATGGCAAACTGTTAGTGATGATAGACACTGATGTAGGGCACAACTATTGTTCATCAGTTATCGATATCTTAACGGTCTAGTGGTTCACATGGGGAAGCCCCCACCGATTATGGATATGGATTGGGTAATAAAGAAGGAACTGGTTAATCATACTTTCAACATAGGGGTAACCCCCACGGAAAATAAGCCAACGAAAGACAAACCATGTTTTCGGAAACTACTTAAAACTAAACAACCAAACGTGAATTCACTCAACTTTGTTGTTGACTCGTTGTTATATGCCTTACAGGTCGCTAGACGCTTATGGAGCTTGCACAAGGAGAAGGTTGGTGTGGGATACGGACTGTTATGTTCCGTGCTTAATATTTAAATCCTTATGAACTTATTAATCTTACGCTTTGGACTTTAAACTTATGAACTATGAAACTTATGTTTTGGTTTCACGTTTTATGCTTCCGCTGTTTAAATCTGAACTTGGTTAACTTAAAGTTGGTCACCGTCTTATGGTCACCAATTGTAATGAGGTTGGTTTTACTTACTTAATTACGTTGTTCAATATGATTGGTGGCTCGATCCTGGTCATGTCACACCTCCAAGCGGTGATACTCCGCGTGTGGATTTTGGGGGTGTGACAGACTGGAAAGTCACGAGTTGGAGATCAAGAAATCTAGCAAAGTCAACAACTCATCTTATCAGCAGAATGTGGAGTTGTACTACAGAGGAAATCTACCAAAGACTGGTTCTCCAAGAACAGCATTTTCTGCAGAGAGTTCAAATAATGTGAATCAAGAAACTCCTCACAGTGGTTTTCATAGTGGATCTTCTTCAACAACTTCAAGCCAATCTGCATCGAAGAATCTCTTTCAATGCAACATTGCTGTTGATCTGAAGAATGGTCAGAATTTCAGTGAAGAGTCTGCTAAACAACAGATGGTGTTCTTAGCGTCTGTGTTAGAATCGTATGAAAGTCTCGTTGCAGGAAAGATAGGCAACACCAACCTAACAAAGGAAGACTACGATCAAATCGATCCTGAGGAGATGGAATTGATTGATATAAGGTGGTGTATGGCTAGTGTAGTGAGAAGAGCGCAGTGTTTCATGGAGATTACAGGAAGACAGTCTATTGGTGGACCTTCTACCAAGTTAGGCTTTGACAAGTCAAAAGTGACGTGTTTCAAGTGTAAACAGAAAGGTCACTTTAAGCGTGAGTGCAGAAATGCTTACACTGATGATACTGCAAATCCTTTTCGAGAGGATTATTATAAGCGAGCGATTTATCATCAGAATAAATCAGAACCTCCTAGGATGAAGCAGATAGAGGAGGCACCCAAAGAGAAATCCAGGGCACTTGCAGTTTTTCATGACGATGAGGGTTATGATTGGAGTGATGTTTTGCCGAATGAAGACGCAGTTGGTTATGCTTTCACAGCAGCAAAGATTGTTCCGTTTAAAGATAAAAGATCTGAAGAAGTGAAGTATGTGAACAGGAGGGAAACAACTCATTTCATGAAAAGTAAAATCTATCGTATATACAAAGAAGCTAAACAGGCGAAAAGATGGGATCCTGATAGAGAATGTTATCTTGATCAAAATGGAAACATAGCTGTGGATCCAGATACTGTTGATATTGAAGTTCTCACCAAACAAATTGCTGATGAAGAAGAAGCCAGACAGAGAGAATGGTGGGGAGGAGAAGAAGCCGTTGAGAAAGAAAAAGAAAACGAGACAACAAAAGAACCGGAGCCAAAGAAGATTGATGACGGAGTTATTGATACGTCACAAGAACTCACCGCTGAAAACTTGAAGAAGATGGCTGACAAAGTTCTAGCTGCAAAAGAACTAGAGGTAGTTTCTGGTTCTGGAACTAAGTCCAAAGATAAGGTCAGTACAAATGATACACATGTGTCAGGTAAGAATGGTAAATCTGAGAACAACCGCAAAAATTGCATGAAAGAGTGCAAAGTTTGTAGTACAGTTGCTTACCTTAGTGGTAAGAAGGTTGAAGAACTAACTAGTAGAGTCAGAAGTGTTGAAAATCACATCTTAAACCGTGATAAGATGTTAAAAGCTTCAAACGACAAATTAAAAGAATTAACTGAGAAAATTGAAAACGATAAAATTGACCTAGAAAGAATTAGGAAAGAAAATGAAAAATTGATTCTTGAAAATCGTCAAATCTCAAAAATTTTGAGAAGCTAAAACGAATGGTTAAAGATTGTGATGAAAGAAATGGTAAGACAGACAAAGAAAATCTTCAACTGACCGGTGTTCTTAGAGTGAAAGAAGAGTTAATCAATCAGCAACTGGATGAAATTGCTAAGTTGAAGCTTCAATTTCAAGAAGCCAAAATTGAAAATGAACGCATCCAGTTGAAATTGAACAGTTACAACTCTGCAAGCTTTGTTTTACAACACATTGTTCCCAAACCCATCGGGAAAAACAAAGCAGGCGAAGATGTTTACTCGGATGGAACTGGGGTTGGGTTTCATCAGGTTCCACCACCAGTTTTAAACAATTATTCAAAGAAAAAGTCCGGGTTGGTTAATGATGAAGATGAAACAAATGAAATAAAACTTCCAGAGTCAATTGATGTTACATTTTCTTCATCTGATGATAGTGTTCAAACTGATATTGTGAAAGGCATGGCTGAAAGGGTTTTGAAGTCTGATAGCAATTCAGTTGAGGATGAAGAGTGTTTTCTGAACAATTACATTCCGAAACCAAAAACCAAAAACAACTTAAATGAAGAACCTAGTCTTGTCATGTACAAGATGTCGGGATCAGATAAGTTGTATTCGGATTCTGAGTTTCCTCTGGAGAATGTTAATGTTGCTAAATTGACAAATGTGTTCAAACTGGTTAAAATTGATTTGTCTGAAATAGAAGGGTTAAATCAGACAAAGAGGCAAATGAATTTTGAAAAAGATAAAGCTTACTACAAGAAACCTGTTGTTCCACCGCGTTTTTATAACAACAATCGAAACAGATGGCCGGGTGGTTATCAGGGTGGTAAGAATTATCAAAGGAAAAATGTTCAAAACAGAAGGTTTGCTGAGAAAAAGGTGTTTGTGAACAGTTCAAGTTCACTTTCTGATGAAGAATCTGAGATTTTTTCAAAATCAAACAAAGAGTTCTTTGAGAAGAAGGCGTTACAAACTCAGTCTGAAGGCACAAGTCGGGTAGTTGACACCCGAACATGCTTCAAATGTAATCAAGTTGGACATATTGCACGAAAGTGTACCAACTTGAAGTCTAAGACTGAAGTTGTGATGAATTCAAGAAAGAAAGTTGATGTGAAGGGAAAAGCTCCATTGGTTGTTGAGAAAAAGGTTTTGAAAAATGACAACACTAAGATCAAAACTGAACCTGTTAAGAATATGGTAACTAAAAATGATAAGTTTTATAAACGGGTTGCATCGTCTCAACAAACATGGAAGCCAAAAGTGGTTGAAAATAAATCAAGTGTTCCAAAACCAAAGGTTCCAGAGTCAGAAAAACAATCGTCTTCTACCACATCGATAAAGATGGATGTTCCTTTGGATTATTATGAACATTTGGAGAAACAATCTTCTACTCTACCAGAGAAGAAGAATGTTCAAAAGAAAGATCAACCAACCAGTCAACCTAAGAAAGATGAGTTTTTCTTATACAAAAAGGTTGAGGTTGGATCTGTGGAAAGCTTGAAGATGAATGACAAGAATTTTCCGCCACTTTACATTGCAAAAAGTCACCTTAATGTCAAGTTACCCGAGTCAAAAGAGGCTGGGGTAGCATCAAAATCTCATTAAATGTTTTTGAAATGTGCAGGAACTTCCAAGATCCGTTTCATGATGGATTATGGATAGTGGAGCTTCTCGGCACATGACAGGGAAGAAAGCCCTATTGTATGATGTTAGAGGGTTTAATGGAGGATATGTGGGATTCGCAGGTAATCAGGGTGGTCGAATAGTTGGAGAAGGAACTTTATCGAATGGCATTGTCACGTTTGAAAGAGTTAACTACATTGCCGAGCTTGAAAATAATCTTCTGAGTATCTCTCGGATCTGTGATAGGATGTATACAACGCACTTCACAGATAAAGAATGTTTAATCTTGAAACCATGATTTGTTGTTCCCGAAGAATGGGTTATCATGAGAGCGCCCAGAGTGAATGATCTGTATATGTTGGACATGAGTGTTGCAACTACAACCACGGGTCAGACTCATTGTTTTATGTCTAGAGCAACAGAGAAAGAATCACAGCTGTGGCACCGGAAAATGGGTCATATACATTTGAGAAAAATGAATCACCTGGTGCATAATGATTTGGTTACTGGTGTTCATGTGAAGGGTTTTCATCTTGAGGGGGAGTGCATTAGCTGTATCAAAGGAAAGCAAAAAAAGAAATCGCATCCTAAGAAGAAAGAAAACTCAATCTCAAGACCTTTAGAGAGACTCCACATGGATCTGTTTGGTCCAGTGAACGTCAAAAGTATTACTGGGGATCTCTATTGTCTTGTAGTCATAGACGATTACTCAAGATTTTCATGGGTATTATTTCTGAAGTCAAAAGATGAGACGTTTGATCGTTTGATGATGCTTTTCAAGAAGATGGAAAATTTGTACCAGACACGCATTAGAAGAATCAGAAGTGATAATGGTACTGAGTTCAAGAATATCAAGATGGAAGAGTATTGTGATGAAAGAGGTATATTGCATGAGTTTAGTGCTCCTTACACTCCACATCAGAATGGAGTAGCTGAAAGAAAGAACAGGACGCTAATTGAAACGGCCAGGACGATGCTTGCTGATTCAAAGCTACCAGTCAATTTTTGGGCAGAAGCAGTATCCGCCGCATGCTATACTCTCAATCGGGTTCTCACTGTCAAGAAATTCAATAAGACGTGTTTCTAGCTGATCAACAACCGCAAGCCGAACCTGAAGTATTTAGAACCGTTTGGGTCTCCCTGCACAGTTCTAGAGCCTTTTGGTAAATTTGGTCCAAAGAGCATCGAAGGGATATTTGTGGGTTACTCAAATCCTCAAAGACGTGTCTTTGTTCCAAGCTTAAAGCGGATCAGCGAAGCATCGAATGTTGAGTGTCAAGGTTACACAATGCCACCGCAGAATCCAGGCGATTCATGGCGTTTTCACTATGACAAATTATGGGATTCATTTGACATGGAAGAAGAAGAAGAAGAAGAATTCTTTGACGAGTTGGATATTCTGAGAGAGTATGAGTCTTTGCAGGAAAGGTTCCCAGCTGAGTATTCAAGACGATCGCGACAAACTTCAAATGACAACGAAGCAGGTCCAAGCAATGCTGGAGAATATGATGATATTCAACAAAATGAAGTTGCTCATGATAATCAGACGGCACAGAATGATAATCAAGAATCTGAGAACAGACCAGTATTTGATCGTGGTGATTCAGATTCTGAGGGGGAGCAAATTTAGATTTCAAGTCAAACAAACCCAGTCAGTGAACAAGGTGCAAATCAAAATATTACAAATCTGGAAGGCGAAGTAGATGTTCCAGGCGAGGTGATACCAAGAACTCTTTCATACCATCCAGAAGAACTGATCATTGGAGAATTACAATCAGGAGTTCGCACTAGACGTCAAATTGACCAAGGACTTACTTGTTTTTATTCTACAGTAGCACCTTTACAAACTGAGTTTTCACTGAGTTGTTTTATTTCTCAGATCGAACCGCGAACATATAAGGAGGCGCTAACTGAAGATTCTTGGGTCAATGCTATGCAAGAAGAGTTGAGTCAGTTTGAGAAGTTAGGTGTGTGGAAATTGGTAGACTTGCCTGATGGTCAGAGGAAGATAAACACCAAGTGGGTGTTCAAGTGTAAGAGAGACGATAGAGGAGTTGTTGTTCGTAACAAAGCTCGACTCGTAGTCCAGGGCTTTAGTCAGCAGGAGGGTATAGATTTCACCGAAGTGTATGCTCCGGTTGCTAGACTAGAAGCAATCAGAATCTTCCTAGCATTTGCATCTTGGAAAAATTTCAAAGTTTATCAGCTAGATGTTAAATTGGCGTTTCTCTATGGGAAGGTAAAAGAGGAGGTATATGTCGGACAACCAGCGGGCTTCATCGATCCAATCCACAAAGACGAGGTCTACTTGCTAGACAAAGCGCTGTATGGTTTACACCAGGCCCCGAGAGCTTGGTACGAGACATTGTCTCAACACCTGCTAGCCAACAGCTTCATTCGTGGAAAACTGGATGCCACTCTCTTCACCAAAGAGGTCGACGGACATCTTCTGATCGTTCAGATATACGTGGACGACATCATATTTGGGTCAACAAATGAGAATCTGTGCAAAGATTTTGAACAAGTTATGAAGCAGAAATTCGAAATGTCATCGATGGGTTTGATGAAATTCTTTTTGGGACTGCAGGTTGATCAACTGCCTAAGGGAATTTTCATACATCAAACGAAGTACGTTCATGATATCTTGGAGAAATTCGGGATGTCAAGTTCTACTCCAGCTTCCACCCCGTTAGCGACGAACCATGGGATAAACCCTGATCTCACCGGAGAGAAGGTAGATGAAACGCTGTATCGTTCCATGATCGGATCGCTGATGTACTTGACTGCTTCAAGACCCGATATTATGTACCCAACGTGCCTCGCAGCAAGATTTCAATCTAACCCGAGAGCTTCACACATGGTGATTGTGAAAAGGATATTACGCTACCTGAAAGGAACTCCATCATTGGGGTTGTGGTATCCAAGAGAAAGCGATTTCACGCTCGAAGGGTATTGCGATTCAGATTTCGGAAGCTGCCAGTTTTTTGGATCACGATTGGTCACCTGGCAATGCAAGAAGCAAACCTCTATGGCTTTATCCACATGTGAAGCGGAGTATGTATCTGCTAGCAGTTGCTGCTCTCAGATCTTGTGGATCCAGCAACAGATGCGCGACTATGGTTTGCAATTTCTTAACACCCCTATCTTTGTTGATAATGAGGCAGCGATTAACATTACTAAAAATCCTGTTCATCACGCTAAAATGAAACACATTGAAATTCGTCATCACTTCATCCGAGATTGTTTCGAGAAGAAGTTGATACGAATTGAGAAAATCCACACTGACGAGCAAAAATCTGATTTACATACCAAAGCATTTGATAAAAATCGTTTTCAATATTTGCTAAAACTGAACGGTATGAGCTTTTATCGGTGTTGGAGGAGATTCTTGGCATTGATAAAGGAGACATTGTAGATGATGATGTTGAGAAGCAATCTGCAATGGTTTGTCGATTTTTTACTTGTTTTGGTATTTAGGGGGAGAGTATAGGGTAATATTTTCAGAAAATACAAAAACAGTAAAAAATTTCAAAAATCCAAAAACAAGAGATATTTTCAAAATCCAAAAACAATAGAAAACCAGAAAAGAGTTTGTGTAAAAAGGGAAAATGATAGTACATTGGCTTGACAGTTACAGTATGCTAAAGATATGTAAAGATTAAAAGTGATTAAACAGTCTCGCTGATGATGTGCCGATAGGTTTTTACACATTTAGTAGGTTTGTTCGGGATATAAACCTAAATCTTTACTTACTTATTTCGTGGGGAACACTACTTGGATATATAGGTAACCCCTGAAATCTTGTTTGAAAGATCCCTCTTTCTGAGATACTAGGTCTTTATACTCAGTGATATCCGGGGTATTATCCCGGGTCTTCTGATTTTGCGGAAGCAATGGCCTAGTCCCCGGAGAATACTTTACTGCTTGCCTGAAATATAGCGCCGCCCTCAGCTAAAAATGATAAAACATTGAAAAATGCTAATCATGGCTGTTGTAAAAAAGATCCTCTAAAGGGGACCCACTCAAAGTCGAAGCCGTCATCTCTCTGCTGATCGGAAGTTCTGACCTGAGCTCTCACGGTTCTTCGCATTTTAACCCCTTACAGATATCATCTGTGGTATACTCACCTGTAAGACTGAATATTGGGATCTGGATACGGGAGTATATTCAAGAGGTGGGACTCACGTATAAGTTTAAGTCTCTAAAACACCTAAATCCGTATCCTGAACAGATTGAAAATTGTGTAAGAATTTAAGTGGATCAGTATATCGACAATCTAAGTGAATTGTTTAATTCTGAGTATGTAATTAAAGCTTAACGGTATTTGTGACTTGTCGAATAGCTGATATGATTCCCTAACATGCTCACCAAAAATATGTTTGTAAATAGCTTACATTTACTGCTTTTTAGTTCTGTATTTCGTTTCTAGTTTAGAAACTCTATTAAAAATCCAAAAAGATTTTACATTTCTGCTTTATTTTCCGACAAACCAAAGTGGAGAGTTGATTTTCAGATTCGAATTGAAGCAGATGCAGGAAGTTTCTGGGCTGGATGATGAGTTTGGAGCTAATCTTGTTAAAACTGAAATTGTAAAGTCAAAGTAAGTTCATTAATTTGAAACTTGTAAATTTCAGAAAATTGTTTGAAAAAGTTGAACAAATGTCAGTGTGAATTGTCTCAGATCAACCAAGGTCATTAAGTTGGACTTGGTAGATAAATTGAGTAATCAGGGTCATTAAATTGGACCTGAATACTTAAGTGGATTTCTATACACTGATAAGATCATTAAATGAGATTGAATGGTAAGTTTGGATTGAAATTGTTATTGTCATATATCTTATATTTGGGTAAAGATTGTGCAGGTAACAGGTATGAATTTGAGAAAGCAGCTAAGTTAGATCCCAGTCTACTGATAGGGGGAGTCTGAAGACTTAAAAGTCAGATGCAGTTCCTGGATCTACATTCAAGGGGGAGCTTGAAGGTGTTAAAGATACAGATTCTGTGATTCAAGTTAGCTGTTGATAGAAGAGAAGATTGAAGGAAGCTTTTACAATGTCAAGACAATTTGGAAAGAGACAAAGACTAAACACTCGACGCCGAAGACTTCGTCAACATCCAAGGGGGAGTCTGTTGGTGCATCTAGTGTCTGTTAACTTCGTCTTAATCGAGTCTTATGTCTAGATAGGATAAACGAGCACACAACAGGGTAGAAATTAGGGTTTTATATGTAATAGTGGGTGATTCCGCTTGAAAGTGTCAATGTGCAGTTCAAGCGAAATCAACACATGTTATTTCGCTTGAAACAGACATGTCATGTTCAAGCGAAATCTCAAGATTATATATAGGTGTGTGCTGTGTTCATTTGGAGCGGAATTAGATCATGTTCCCTGAGCCGAGGTGTTGTCCGTTTGTCATTTTTACTTGTAAAAGCTCAGGAAATCAGTAATAGATAAAGTTTAGAAAGGAACAAGCTGTGTTGACATCGTTTACATTGATTCCGCCTTTGTATTTGATGATGAACTACTCAGATTGACTCGTTAGGGTCACACGAACGATCCAACACAACCTCAATGGCATTGGATGATGATGGTTGTTGAGCAAGCTGGTGAAAAATTGACTTTTGATAATAATCATTTTTCCATCTTGTCTTCTAGTTGCTTCTTTATTTTTACACTCTCGTTTAAAATGTCCCTTTTCTTTGCAACGAAAACACGTAACTTTTGATTTGTCAAACCCTATCGAAGATGCACTCAGTTCACGAAAATCATCTCTTCCGGTGACTTGTGTAAATTTTTCTGCTCTTCTAACTGCACTGGCTAGACACCACTTGATGTCCATCAACTCGAGTTCTTCAGCATCAATCTGATCATAATCCTCTTTTGTGAGCATCGGATTTCCAATTCTACCAGCAACTAAACTTTCATATGACTCTAACATAGCAACAAGTGATGCCATGTGTTGCTTAGCTATTTCTGGAGAAAGATTTTGACCATTTTGAATATTCAAAGTAACATTGCATTGCAGATTTGTTGAATTCTATCGTTGAGGACTTGGTGTTGTAAAATTTGGATCAAAACTTGAATACGAAGATGAATATCCATCACTATGAGTAACTGTGCTACCATTTGTTTCAGAAGAATTATCAGCACTGAAAGCAGTTTTAACCTTTGGACTCGGAGTAGTTTCAAATTTTTTTCCTCTGTAGTAAAGACTAACATCTTGTTGAGCATTCGGATTGCTCATGATAGCAGTTTTCTGTACATCCAATTCATGTTCTTCAAGTTTCTGAATGAATTTAGCCAAATTCATACTTTCATGTTTTCTCATATGCTTTAGAATCAACAAATATGTTCCCCATTTATTCAGTGGTAACGCATCAGCAAGTTTATCAACCCATTCATCATCTTCCTTCTTGATGTCCAATCTTCTCATTTCAAGAACAAGCCGACAATATCTATCAATAGTCGTTTTTCTTGTTTCACCTTCAAAAGCTACAAACATATCAAAAGATTTTTTTTAGTAAAGCACATTTATTTTTGATCATATCAGCACTTCCCTTAAACTTTTGAATCAAAGCCAACCAAATTGATCTAGCAGTATCTTCATGTTGAAGCAAAATAAAGATATCCTCTTTTACTGCTTGTTGTAGAATGCTAATCATCATTTTCTCACTTGTGTACTTTAATTTCTCACCATCTGAATAATCACTAAAAGCTTTTTCAATTCCACGTTCATCTGTTGGTTTAACGTAATCTACATCTAAAGCACACCATGCATCAAACTTATATGCTCGCACCCAGTTTTCAAACCCGATTTTGCCAACCTTTAAAATCCTCAATATACATAAGCTTTGGAGGTTTTTGATACGTTCCTGTCTCATTCTCACTGTAAAGAGTTTCAGCAGCTGTAACTGGAGCAACTGGTGTCGCAAACGCATTGTAAAATTCCTCTTCCATGTTTCGGTAAGCTTTTTCACAACACTTTCAAACGAAATCACTTCTGGTGCGAAATACCCTTTTCAAGCAAACTGATTTGTTCAAACGAAATGACTTTTGATTTCGTGCGAAATGATGGTGATTTCGTACGAAATAGGTGATTTCGTACGAAATAACAAGAACTGAGACTATTCCATGCAAAATGAAAATTCCAAGGTGTATTTCGTGCGAAATAAGGATCTGATTCAAACGAAATAAGCTATTTCGTGCGAAATACTGCTGATGTCATCATTTGATCAGTTTTCAAGCGAAATGACCAATTTTACCAAGTTTAAGATCGATTTTAAGTCCAAATCTTTCAAGGATTCATTAAAACACTGTTTCGTTTATAATATGTGAAATTTAATCCATTTTAACCGTAAAAACGTGTTAATTTTGAGAAAGAAGATGTAGAAGTCAGATTTTTCAGCTGAAATGGTAAGAACTCTTCCTCCTGAGCTCTGATACCACTTGTAGGATCGTGAGACGATCGAAACGAGTCTATCAGAAGAGTTCTCGGTCTAATCAGAGGCGGAATTCATTGATTAGACTTTGTAACAGCTTGATTCACACTTAATTGTCTTGTTTTATTGATAGAACACGATTACAAATCAGTAGACACGTCGGCAGCACTTCGGTACCGGAAACATGAACATTACAAATGAATCAGCAACTTGGGTATTTATAGGTAAGGGTGTTTCGCACGAAATAGACAACAGGCATTTCGTGCGAAATAGCCAATTGCTATTTCATACGAAATAACACAAGTTGATTTCGTGCGAAACCAACTTTCAACCCTAAAAGCCTGTTTTCTCGTACAAAGTGCCCTGATCTAACAATTCTATTACAAGACTCGATACAAGACGAAGTCGACAGACGTATGCACCAACAGGATCTGACGCTGCCGGAACCTCCGTATCTTTACCGGAAGTTGTTGCAGGTACTGTTATTAGTGGGTGCAGTCAGGATCTGTTGAGGAAGCAGGGGATGTATCAATTTCATCAGTGTCAAATCCACTAGTTTCATCAAGTTCATCAAATCCGTTGTACATGAAAGTCAAATTGCTATTTATGACTACCAATTGGAATGCTTGAAATTAAGGGTGGGGGGTATGGTAAATCACTCTAGGGTGATTGAGTGATTCTCTACCCAATAATATTATGCCATGTCCACTCCCCATTTTGCACTCAAACACTAGGTATGGTTAATCACTCTAGGGTTTTTGAGTGATTCTCTTTTGATTGGTTGTTCTCTCCTCTCTCCTCTCTCTCCTCCATCACTCTTCAATCACTTCGGTGATTACACACCATTTTTGGTCACCTCTCACCCACTCACCGAAACACTTCAACATCAGGGTATGGTCACCGCTCGGTGACCCCCCTCCCCGCTTAACTCCCCGCAAACCATACCCCCCCACCCTAATAAATAGTGGGACTCGTTACCTTTTTGGTTTATCATAAGGGGAGGCTATTTGCACACTTGGTGTGTAGATAGTTAGCCCAAAAAGGGCATTTTGTCCTATATGCACACCCTACAGTGTCGAGTTGTGGCCAAAGTGTGGCGTTTTGGTCCGGTCAACCAGACAAAGACTGACGGGTGTCTGACGGGTCTGTTGACGGGACCAAAACGCCGAGCTTTGGCCGCATTTTGGTCCTGTCAACCAGACACCCGGTTAGTATTTTGTCTAGTTGACAGGACCAAAACGCGGCCAAAGCTCGGCATTTTGGTCCGGTCAACAGACCCGTCAGTCTTTGTATGGTTGACCGGACCAAAACGCCGCGCTTTGGCCACAGCTCGACACTGCAATGTGTGCATATAGGATAAAAAAACCCTTTTTGGTGTGCATATATGCATTTGGGTGTGCCAATAGGTACATCCTTAATTAAATTAGATTTTCTTGCAACGAAGAAGAAACCCCAAAATTCTTATATAGTCCCAACACAAAAGTTATGAAAGATGTATTACAATGATCTTGAAAAAGGAACCCCAAAATGCTTTAAGATATTGATCCACTGATCTCATAAAGATGGGCAATGTTTTAAAAAATGGTTTTTAAATCAAACCGGATTAGGCTAAAAAATTGTTCAATCGGTTGAAATAGGTTATACCAAGCGGTTCAATCGGGTTGACTAGCTAATTCTATAATTTCATAAATTACAACATCAACTCAAAAGTTAATCCAAAAACACATGATTACATATTAAAAGATTATCCAAAAGTAATCCATAATAAAAAAATAAACCAAAGAATTAACCGAAAACCATTCAATTTTCCAACAAGCTCTTTTAAATAAAAGTGTACGATATGTTTAAGCCATTTGAGTGTTGAATACATCAACTATTTTCGTTTCATACAATATTAAATAAGAACTTTTAGTTACGAATCTATACTATATTATAATGCATGAGGGAGGAGTATTTTAAGATACCCAAAAGATAAGAACTCCCCCCCCCCCCTTATTTATAGATAGACCCCTAAAATGAGGGTAATTTGGTCTTTCAAACACTATTTATTTTTTAGCCCCTAATTTTATTACATTAAAATCCCTGAGTTTTAACAAAATTATGGTTAATTAGTTACACTTCCCCCCCCCCCCCACAACAAACTTATAATTCTTTTGCGTATTCTTGCTATATCTTATAAACTATAATGTTTAAAAAAAATCCAAAGGTACCGTGACGACCTACTAATTTTTGTCGACGTTTCGATAGTTGTCTTGGTCTCTATTGACGTGCGGATTAAAAGGTACAAGTAGATGATGCCTTAGTGTACAAGTGATTAAAGCCCACGTACTTGATCATCTCTACTATTTATATCTATATACTATATTATAATGCATGAGTGATGTGTATTTTAAAATACCAAAAAAAATAAGATTTTTTTTTTGTTTTAATACATAATGTACAGCCTAAAATAAAGGTACATTAGCCATTAAACACTAACTATATTTTAAGGGTTGTTCTATTTCCACACCCCTATAATCTTATTTTCACATCCATATATCTATACGGGTCGTATAAATTGATACGGGCCGTATAGAATATTTATGCGCAGAATTTAATGCGGTGGAATGTTTTTTTTTATATGTATACGGGACGTATAGTTATATACTGGCCGTATACACATCTGCATAATTTTATTTTGAAGGTTTGCCAAGGGTTATTAGTTTTGAAAACTGATGTTATACGGCCCGTATAGAAAACTTAACTTTTTTGTTGCAATCAGGAAACCGTTTAATAAATTTTGTAATTTAAAATAGTGTCGTATATATCGGATTATGTTATGAGTTTGTAGTTAAACGTATTTATTATGTTTAATAAGTTTCCTCTTTGTAAAACGATAAATATGTATAGAAAAGTTAATTTTTTGTTGCAATCGGTAAACCGTTTAATAAGTTTTGTAAATTTTAAAATAGTGTTGTATATATCGGATTATGTTACGAGTTTGTAGTTAAACGTATTTATTATGTTTAATAAGTTTCCTCTTTGTAAAAAGATAAATATGTATAGAAAAGTTAATTTTTTGTTGCAATCGGGAAACCGTTTAATAAGTTTTGTAAATTTTAAAATAGTGTTGTATATATCAGATTATGTTACGAGTTTGTAGTTAAACGTATTTATTATTTTTAATAAGTTTCCACTTTGTAAAACGATAAATATGTATGTATAGAAAAGTTAATTTTTTGTTGCAATCGGGAAACCGTTTAATAAGTTTTGTAAATTTTAAAATAGTATTGTATATATCGGATTATGTTACGAGTTTGTAGTTAAACGTATTTATAATGTTTAGTAAGTTTCCACTATGTAAAACGATAAATATGTGATATGATTATGATAAACTACGACAACAATTATTAAACAAACAACTTAACATCTAAACATAAGATTAATATTTATAATGTTTTACATCTAAAACAAAAAAAAAAGATAAACTTTTACAAAGTTTCAAACGTAAAATAACAAAAAAAAAAAAAATACAATAAGCAGCTACGGCGGTGGTGGTGGTGCAGCGCCAGCTCGTGGAGGTAGGGGCGCGCCAGAATGCATAGCCACAATCGCCTCGACCATCCACTGTACATCCTAGGGATGAGCAAAATGGACCCGGTACCGAATTTACCGAACCGGGTACCTTTTCGGTACCGACTTTTGACATTTTCGGTACGGGTTCGGTACCGGTCCGGTACGTTACCGGTTCGGTACCGATATTTACCGGTTTTTACACTCAAATACCGGTACCGAACTGGTACCGGTACCGAACCGTACCATACTGGGTATATTCGGTACCGGTACCGGTACCCACTTTTGAGGATTTTCGGTACCGGTACTTTCGGTTCCGGTACCAGTTCGGTACCGGTCGGTACCGAGCTCATCCCTAGTACATCCTCTCTTACTGCAGCTAAATCCCTTCTGACTGCAGCTAAATCCCCTCTGACTGCAACTACATCCGACTCGACCTGAACGAGTCTCTCCTCCACCCCCGGTGGAGGCATCACACGCTGTCTCACGCTGCGTCGAACGTACGGGCGATCACCCCGTAAATCCTCCGCAGCTACCTGTGATCGATCGACAGTATGAGCGACCCCCTCACCTACCCCGCTTCCCTCTCCGTCGCCTCCCTCTCCCTCACCTCCCTATCCCTCGTCTCCCTCCCCATCACTTCCCTCTCCACGGGGTCCCTCACCCACACCATAAGCCCAAACCAGCTGCCCTCCCTCGACCTCGCGAGCCAAACCCGTCGATAGGGCTGTGTCCCTCCCAACCCTGTCAAGCTGGAGTGTCAGGGTCATATCACTTGCCACCTGCGGGGACAAGAGGCGAAAGAAACCCTTCGCCAGACGGGTGACGAAGGCCCCACAACTGATGTGGGAAGAGGTACGCTTAAAAGCGTACTCGACGAGATATGCGGCCAACTTGTACGCCAAGTTCACCCTCCCGCCGGTAAGTAAGTCATGCAAGAAGAATAGGTCACTTTGGGTGACCCATTCCCTGCTATCATGACGACCGGCGATCGTCACGGCGATACACCGATGTAGGTATCAGTGTAACGGGTCATAAAGATCAGTCGCCCGTGCCTTCGGGGATCGTTGTCTCGGTTTCAAGAACTCCCCGAACCCAATAGTGCGCCAATACGGCCACAACACGTCAGTGGACGTGCTGACTGGCGCATCAAAAAATGTGCGGGACCTTGAGTACTCCGGTGAGTACAGACCCAAGGCAACAACGAACTGAGGAAGTGTCATCCTCTGAGGCTTGCCGCAAATAGTAAAAGCTACGGCGTGTGTCGTCAAAAAATGTTGAAAACCCCCACCCCGGGTGTCCGTAAATGAAAAAGTAGATAAAAACTCTAAAGTAATCTCCCTGTGGGCCCGCTCTACGGCGGCATCAAATAAGCGGTCCCACGGGGAGTTAGCTGGCATGAGCTCCCGGACCCGACCGATCGCTCCAATATCGGTCAAAAACTGAATATCTATGGTTCGAGGCGCATCCAGCACCATCTCCCGTAATTTGCCCAAAACCCTATTGGCAGCCATACCTCGGGGGATATCACTAATAAACCGCCCCGTCTCAGTAAAATCAGGCACGATCTCCTCCTCCTATCCACGTCCACGTCCCCGTCCGCGTCCACGTCCACGACCCCGACCCTGACCCTGACCTCGACCTCTACGGGCCGCACCAGCTGCTGATGACTCAGCCATATCGTCTGTAAAAATAACAATTACAACTTAGCAATCACTATACGATTATCGTCAACGTATTATACGAACACTGTTCTTGTATGGTGGAAACCGAGAGAAATTTTTGGTGGAATGTTGAGGCCGTATGGTGGAAATGAGGTCGTATAAAACTTATACGATCTTTTTTCCTGTGTATACGGGCCGTATAAAAGTATACGACCCGTATACAGTAATTTTTTTTTAATTCAGTCGTATACTTAATATACGATCAGGGTATACGAGGCGTATACTTTTATACGGCCCGTATACAATTCAGTATTTTTTTAAATTTTTTTTTCAATTACTATATGTGGAACTGACGAAGATACGGTCGGTATGCGTTAACGTTGATTCGTTTAAACGTTTTTTCAAGTTCAATTTCAACAAGTTGCCAAAACATTTATATAACGTGTATGTTTATCATTACAAATTGTCAAAACATGCAAATTGATTCGTTTAAACCTTTTTTCAAGTTTAATTTCAACAAGTTGCCAAAACATTTATATAACATGTATGTTGATCATTACAAATTGTCAAAACATGCAAATAACATTTTATATTCATAGGGCACCTAAATCCACGTAATCCCTGGTCCTGTATTCATCAACGATCGTATTATATTGGTCAATACGTTCCTTGTAATAGTGATACCAACTTTCTGCTGGTGTATTCCGTGTCGGTTGTCGCCAGTATCCTGATGGGGTTGGCATTGGATATTCCCCTTCTAATCTGACGTGAATAAAATGGTTCCTGTGTACATGTACAAGCGCGACTGTTCGATGCGGAATACTTTCTTCGGCTGTTCTGAACATGGGAAAAAATGAAGCACAACCAAGGTCACTTAATAAGAGACAAATAACATTCCACCGGTTTGCTATCAGAAGCCCCGTGAATGGCGTTTGTAGCCACTTATGTTCAGGTGCTCCGTCTATACGGTTGGACCAAACTAATGACTCCAGAACTTGTTGATACTGAGGTCCATTTATCTTTTTCCATAATTCGTGGAACCGGTTGCACTCATCATGAAGCTGCTCCCGTATGAACGTCCACTGATACTCTTTAAGCGATAAGCCGACCGCTATAGATCGAAACCCACAATTACCATCACCATGAACATTTTGTATGTGACTGAGGTGTGGATAGAAGCAAGGTGGAATGAACTTTTTGAAGTGCATGAACATATTAACTTGTCTGACAGGCAGCAAAGGTAAGTCTGGTTGCTCTTCCTTTGATTTTGCGACCTGCTTTTTCGTTTTTGAAATCTTAGCGCCTTTCGCAATCTCGCCGAAGAACATAGGTGTTTCAGCACAATAACTTTGTGACTCGATAAACGAGCTGTGCCTGGTAGGTTCGATCTTTGACTCTTGTGTGCCAAACCCATCGGGTGAATCACTATACTGGTCCTGCGTTGTAAAAAAGCTGTGTCTTGAAGGCTCCGTAAACGATTCATCCTTCCTTTGTTGCTGAGCTTTTAAAGTTGGACGACCCCGTGTGTTTTTTTGCACAACTGGTTGTTTGAGCTTCGTCTTATTGAGTTGTACCAACTCCTTCATCTTTTGAATCAGGTTTTTCTTGAGTTCTCTCAGCTGAGCACTTAAATGTTGTTTGAGAAGCGCAAATTCGCCGTCTAAGTCGAAAGAGTCCACCTCGCTTGGTTCCACTATGGAGTCCAAATTTAACTTTCTCCAAAAAGGGTCTATCAACTCCAACGGGATCATTTGACCTAAGAAACATATCAACAAACAACATAAAACATCAATAAGATTTTGTGTGATGAAAGGCTATGATTATAAAATGTGGTTGGTCGAATAATGTATTACCATTCGTTGTATATGGTTCCAACCGACACGCGCACGGCAACCCACAGCTTGTATACAAACGACACGCGCATATACCGTTATATAACTTTAATTTTTCTATTTCATTTACTTCGTCTGATATCAACTCTAGGCAGGCATGTGAAACCTTCTTTAGTAGGAGATTAAATATTGGTTTGTTATGATGACCCAATGTTCGGCTCCTGCTTGTTTCAATGCTGCCTTTGATTTCTATCACCTGGTTTCTTATGAGCTTATCGATAAGTGGTACCACTTTCTCCAGGGTGTAATTAGAGTCGCCTAGGTACTGCTTCAAAAGGGCATGTTGACCCTCTGCCCTGTTCGTTGTACGTTGACCGAAGTTCAGATGTTGGTCACTCCAGAACGAAACAAACCGGTCTCTATATGGTTGTAACCAGATTGAATCCAAATAGTTCATAATCTCTGTAATCAAAGTCAAGTGCAGTTAAGACAAGTCAAATAAATGCGATTATTAAACAAAAATTATATAAAACTTACCGTCGGTTTTTTTGCGTGGCAACTTTGATCGTATTCGTTCGTACCAGTAGTTGTAGTCAAGATCGGTCGTTGAGTTAATTAGCTCGCCCCACTTGTAAAGAAACCTGTCCCATTTATCCTCTGTTTTAAAGCTTTGCCTGCAATGTTTGAAGATGTTTTGCTATATGTGCCACCTACACAATGAATGTCTAGCCCTGGGAAACACGGTTGCACATGCGTTCATTAGGGCGCGATCTCTATCCGTTACTATTACACGGGGTTCCATAACACTGTCTAATGAGTGTTTCAACCTCTGTAGAACCCATGTGAAGTTTTCCTGTTTCTCGTTGCTTACGAACGCATGAGCAATGCAAAACGACATCAACGTGGATGTAACACCGATAATTTGGACTAGCGACATTTTGTACCGATTCGTCTTGTAGGTGGAGTCTATAAGCAACACATGCGGGAAGGCGCGCCACAACATATTCGACTCCGGGTGGATGAAGAAAACATCCTCGACCCGTTCGCCGTTTTGAGATGTTCTATGGTAAAAAAAACAAACCCAACCTTCTCCAACCGGTCGAAAAGTATCTGCATTGGAGTCTCGCCGACTTGTTCCATTCGACCCAATTTGGCTCGAGCATTGTATATGGTGTTTCTTGTTGAGAAATTATGGGGGTTCTGTTCTTTAATGGCAGCAAGAATGTCTCGTGGTTTTATGTTCTGATGCGTCATTTGCTCCACCGTCCTCTCTTCCGATGGAGTCAGCCTCATTAGGGACGGATGACCCTCTGGATACAGAAATGGTTCGCGGTTATGTTTAGCTTCCTCAACCCTTAGATCCCAGTAACCTAACCTCTTTCTGTATGTCCCGACCAGTTGGAACTTGCAACCGGTTTTCCTAGTCCCGCTGCGTCTGACCGTGGCTGTTGATTTGTACTTTCCGGCACAATCGCACGTAAGCCAAGTTTTTACCGGCTGATCGCTATGGGGTTTATCGTAGATGGTGCGTTTGGTGACGAGGGCGTAGCCATTTACGCGTCCGACGTCTCTACACCACTCTACCAATTCATCCATGCTAGCGAATTTCTAATGAAAACACTTATATGTGTCAATTAATGATTAACCCATCGGTTTAGTTTTAGTATAAACGGGTTCGGGTCAGTTTCAGGTTGAACCTGCGAACCCGTTTGGGTTAACGGGTCGGGTTCGGGTCAACATGGTCGGGATGGCGGGTTGACCCGTTACACATTTATACTATATTATATTTTTTTACAATATATACAAATTAAATGGGGTGCGTATTTTTATGCCATGATTATAAGTTAAAAAGAGAAATTAACATAGATTTTATAACTTAAATATGATATATATATATATATATAGGACAAAGATCCGTTAGGAACCACCCCTTATTGCGAGAACCGCGAGAACCAATGTGAACACAACAAAAAATACCTAAAAATAGCTAAAAAACACACAAAATTTTTTTATTTTTTTTAATTTTTTTTATAAAAAAATCGCTACTTTTATTAGCAAAAAAAAAAATTTTTAATTTTTTTTTTTTAATTTTTTTTGCTTCTAAAAGTAGCAATTTTAACTTAAAAAATAGTAAAAAAAAAAAATTTAGATTTTTTTTTTATTTTTTTAGATTCTTTTAGGTTTTTTGGGGGTTTAGTTTTTTAGCTGGGGGGGGGGTGGGGGTTACGTTTTTTTAGGTTTTTTAGCTATTTTAGGTTGTGTTCACATTGGTTCTCGCGGTTCTCGCAATAAAGGTGGTTCTCGCATGAACCTTACCCTATATATATATATATATTTGTGTTTTTTAAGTAAATTTTAACTTTAATATATTAATTTCAGAAAAAAAAATAAAAAAATTCGGGTTTAATGGGTCGTGTTCGGGTCAACCCATGAAACTTCGGGTCGTGTTCGGGTTCTTATGTATGATACGATTTTCGGGTTCGGATCGGGTTCAGGTTTGTGTAAAATTTTCAGGTTCAGGTTGGGTTGAACCCACCAACCCGCGAACACGACCCGTTGAGCAACCCTAATCTAAGATTTTAATAAAAACAACATCAAATGTAAAAACACTAAAATAGTTAACGTACAACAAATAAACGTATAATTAAATGTTATACCTCCTTGTTTTGAAACTCACTACGTTCCTGTTCAGCATTTGGACCCTCGGGCGGTCCACAACTTATGGGAGGAGAATGAGAACTATCAGTTGGCGGTCCAACACTAACAGGAGGGGCTTCAAAATTAACCGGGTGTTGCGATGGATAATAACCAGCATAATTACGCTGAATGGCATCCAAACTCCAAGTATCCTGACCTGAATCAGAAGCAAGAATGGGATCGAACGGAGCATTCAGATCAAACATGCCTGCTTTGTTATCTTCATTGTTATAATAACTCCCCTGATTCGCCTCGTTACCAAACACATTAAAAAAGTCACCCCAACCCGACATTATAGCGTAAATAATTTGAATACAGAGAAAAATAGAAGAAACGAATAGAAGTTGAATGAAATTAGTGTCGTTTATATAGAGAATTTTATGGAATATTACATCGTTTCAAATGATTAACACGCGAATCGAGGAATCTAACGTCTAATCACATAACTCGCACGAGATTCGAGGAATATAACATCGAATCGGAGAATCTTACGTCTAATCACACGTGAATCGAGTAATAATACGTCGCGTCAAATAGTAATAAAACAATAAAAAACGAAAATCATTGTATACGGGTCGTATAGATGTATACGAGCTGTATAACATCGTCGTATAATATATATACGACCACAGTATAATCTTATTCTAACATGGTTGATACGGGTCGTATAAGGTGATACGGCCCGTATAGAATAAAGTGAACTGACAAAGGCTGCTGGCACAGCCTTTGTCGGTTCACTTTATTCTATACGGGCCGTATAACCTTATACGGCCCGTATCAACCATGTTAGAATAAGGTGATACCATGTGGATTTATTAGGACCCTATTTTAATCATTCGTAATAGTTACATTTTTATTCCTAATCTTTAGTCAAATCCTAATAATTTGGATAATTAGTTAGTAGTTTAAACATACATACATGCATTAGGAACAACCTCTCAATACTCTTTGGCGGCCAAATCTTTCATCCAATTTTTTTCTTGGGCGGGCTTTTGACAAAGTCAACTTTGATTTTGAATTCCCCTTCAATCAGCAAACCCTACCCCTATTTCAAAACTCAAATCCACTCTTTCTCTCTCGCGCTCTCATATTTAATGCAAATCTAGGTTTTCATACCCAATTTCTGCACTTACTTTGGATTTTCTGATAGCATTTTACCATGACACTTGAATGATGCAAGTTCTATTTTGGATTTACTCAAACAAAAACTCAGTTTGATCTTCATCTAAGATTCTGTGTTGTACCACATAGGGTTTGAAATCAAGATCTACGTATAAAGAAGATGGGCGCGGAATAGCGATTTCAGCTCGGAATGATCAGACATTAGGTTAATCTGTGGTTTCTTTAGTGTGGCAACAAGACTCTCATTAGCACCCTTGGTTCAACTTCCGGTACGACATTCATTCTTTACACTGATTCATCTGCTTCAGTTGTGTTTTATGTTTTCTAATTTTGTTAAGCATTTACAGAGATGATGATTAGCTTCTACTTATGCTAATTTATTTGATTTATTATTTATTTATTTATTATTTGTAGATCTGAACTTCCAGTAGCAGTTTTATCAAACTGCTGGATAATCTTGTGGTTTGTGAGAACTAGATCCTGCTTAGGGTTCGATATTATGCGCCAAATGGAGGATCAAGGTCCGTGTCATGATTATCATGTATAAGAATGCTAAATTAGGGTTTACTAAACAACTGTAGTGCTATTTGTTTAATTTGTCAAATTACCACATATTTTTTTGTTCTTTCAGATGGTGAATGGGGAAGCTTGCATTGGAATCTTTGCAATTAGGGATATTAAGATGGTACCTAACCCCAAAAGATATTTGATATTATTTACAATGTTATTCTGACACTTCTCTTTTAACTTTAATCAAGGATTTTCGAATTTGATTGTTCGATGTGCAGATGGCGATTTGATGAATGTGCGAGCAAAGGGGATACATCAGCTCTGTTGCAGAACGATAAAAAGTTTGACGACCAGAGATCATTCTCTAGAGAGACGACAACGGTGTTATCTACAACTTGTTCCATTGCCGATTTGAAAATGCCACTAGGGTTTGGTAAGCGGAGATTCCGGCGATGTAGGGCTTAAACAAGCTTTCTCAGGCAACAAGGTAAGAACCGACACCAGTAGAATCGTTCTGTTTTTCTTTTTCATGGATTGTAAAGATAAAGGTTGTTTTATGAACAGCTTATGATTAATCTCAAACTTTAACATTTTGGTTTGCAGTGTTGTTTCTTTTTGTTTTTCATGGATTGTAAAGATAAATGTTGTTTTATGGTTCTGTTTAATCTGATTTTAGGTTATATCATCTTCATTTGCACTGATCAAAAGGAAGTCTCTTGAACAATTTCAAGATCAACCACTTCATATTTGTTTATGAGGATTTTGTCTGTTTTTTATTTTTATTTTTTAACTAATATGCAGGTGCTCACTAATGCCATAGAGGTGAAGTTACAAAGGAGCATGCTTAGTGTGATTGAAGCCCTTACGAGTAATGAAGAAGATGATGAACCACTGTATGTTAGAACACAATGAGCACTTACATGAAACATTGCAAAATACGTATCTAGATACATTAGAGAAGCAAATAAAAGGCATCTCAATTGTGTATCTTTTTTAGGTAAGTACAATGGGAACATGTGAAGCTTTTATTTTATGTTAATTATTTTGATTCAGAAATGCATCTGACTTATTATCTTTTTACTTTGTTGGTTGAATCCTCATATTTATTCTGTCTAATTATGTAGCTGTGTTTAGAACTCTACTACCTTATGACTAGGTAATTACCAATTCTTTATTATTTATATATTATAATGTACATAATTACTTCTCTCTTATGTATCAAAAGTACTTGTAAAGTATTTTTTAATTGTTGTGAACCTTGAATATGTACAGGTTTTACATCACCAGATTTGTTCACTTCGTACCAATTCAGAGGTGACTGGTATGGTCTGCATTTTTTTATTTATATCGTATTTCATCTTTAGTTTATTTAACACAATATTTCATATAGACTGATGGAGAAACTAGAGAACCTTATATTTGTCTCTTTGTCTTGCGGTCAGTGGCCTATATAATTAGGCATCATAGTTCATCCTTGATCACTGAGCATGCTAATAAAAATAGTTAACAAGTGTGAATGTTTAACAAGTATGATACCATTGTAGGTAGTCCATCGTTTGCGATGAAAATGATAAAAACCCAGAGGAAAAAACACTTCAGTATCTTTTTTATAAAGTCTTAAATCTGATCCTTGCAAAGTATTTTTGTGTATATTATTGTTGATGGTTGCAATTTGCAGTGTAGTGTTTTATTTTTTTATATACATCTAATGCAAGTTTTCTTAGTGGGCTGACTTCTTTTTTTGCTTTTTAATTTTGATCTTTGGAGGCAATAATTTGTTTATAGTTATTTCTCAGTATGTTAGTGAGAGCTACGTCGCTTGACTTGCCATTGTGCTTCGCATTCTTGTACTAGATTATTGCCATTGCGTGTTCAATTGTAACGGTTGTGTCAGGTAACACCTTATTTGTTAGTTTTAAATCTTGCGTGAGGCGTGTATAGATTTGTCTTGTGGCATTGGCTTTTTCTATCCTTTTGTTTGTATTAGCCTTAACCTTACCAGTGTTGTTTGGGAGAATAAACTTATTTGAAGTATGTTTCTAACATTAGTTTAGAATTGATAATTAGTAATTTAAGATCTTAATTCTTCACTTTTTATGATTTTTTTTTACAATTTTCATATGTACAAGAAATTTAATTTACTAAGAAAGAAGCAATACACAAATGGAGAGGGCAATGAGAGGGTTCACTGGGAAACTTGTCAACTTAATGAAGAAGCTATACCCTAAGCTTCTGGATTTCACTAAGAAATCCAAACCAACATGCAGTGGTGGATCTAGAAAATTCGCATAGGGGTAACGTTTCAATAAAAAGGGGTAACGAAATCGAAAAAACGTCAAATTTTACAAAATTTACACTACCATCGGAGCGTCACCGGAGCGTCAAGGGGCAATGAAGCTTACCCCTTCTATCACTCTAGGTCCGCCCTTGCCAACATGTATTGGAAATGTTGAATCTGGGCAGATGACCAGGGATCTTGTACTTATTATTCATGGATCCATGAATTTATATTGAAATTAGTTTTTTTTTAATCTTGAGTATATATTTCATTGATGCTGTAGCAAACGAGGTGAAGTCACGACTTGTGGGAAAATCATCATTGTATGTATTATTAAATTTTTTATTAAATATTTTGACATTTTAGTTAATATTATTATGAAATGAGTCATATGTTGCTGATTTGCAGATAAAGTGCATGATGGATGGTTGAGAGTATTGCTGAGCAAGAAGATTTATATGATTTAGTTCTTTGTTTAAGTGTCTGTTAAAATCTAGATTCTTGGTTTTATTAGTTCCATGTAATTGAATCCAAAGATTGATATATCAATGGTTATTCTCAAGTCAATGGTAAATTAGTTTTGTTATCTACAAAGTAAGATTGACAACACTTTTTACAATGGCCAAATCTGGATGAATAATGAGAAATGCCAAAGTAAACAGGTAAGGGGGAAGGGGCGTATGTGACAACCCTCAAAATCCCATGTATTCCGTACAAATTATTAATGATAATTAAAGTGTCTGACGACTGTGTGGAATTACTTAACTGCTTTCTGATATCTGTGTTATGCTTACACGTATTTGTTAATATGCTAAGGAATATGCTAAGGAATATGCTAAGGAATATGCTAGGAATATGCTAGGAATATGCTAAGGAATATGCTAGGAATATGCTAGGAATATGCTAGGAATATGCTTGGAATATGCTAGGAATATGCTATATGGAAGATCTTATAAATACCACCATTCCACCAAGCTCTCTCTTCTCTCCCTCTCCTTCCCCTTGTTCGGCAGCCACCTTCCACCATACTACCACCATCACCAAGCTCTTTTTCAATCATTCCTCATACATACAAAGGTGTAAGAGGTCCAACAACGAAGCTCGGTGCTCTCGGAAGTGGAAGGACCTCCTCCATTCGCTATTAACCACCACATTTCTTCACTCGAACTTCCCTAGCCTTGAGCTAGTGGTAAGAACTTAGATCCGTTCATTCTTTATGTTATTTTAGTGGTTAATAGATGTTAGAATGATAAAAAGTTAAGAAACTTTAAAGCTCATGAACAAGTCTTGAACATAATGTGTTAAGGTGTGGATAAAGAGAAGTTATGTGTGTAAATCATGTAGATCTTGTGTTATTATGATTATTGGTTGATTATTTGATGATTTGCTGATTAATATTAATATGTGATGTTGTTTGCGGTCACTAAACTTGTTAACGGAATCATTCGAACACGATTTAGAAGGATAAACATTGAAAATCAGAATCTGTCCTGGTTTTACAGCCAACTTCAGTTGGCTGTAAACGGGTCTTAAACTCAACGAAAAATTGATATTTTGAATCTGAAATATGTTATTATGAAATACGGTTCTAATGGCACCGGAATCGTAATTTTTGGACTCCGTTTACTATTTTTAAAGTGTTAATTTGTAACAGCAACTTAAACTGAATTTTGACAGCAATAAATGGGTGTCGTACTTTCAGTCATAACCTGAGTTTTGTGATGAATCGGACCATGAAATTTGTACAGTAGATAACAACCTATGTATTTGTAATTACCCCACTGGAATTTCGTAAATCGGACACTCGATGAATTTTTAATAAATTTTTTCGCGGACTGTGGTCAGAAATACATAAATCTGAGTTCAGTCCCGAATATGAATTTTATAAAATGTGGGGAATGAACTGGACCCTGATATTTTTACACAATAAAATATGGAATGTTTATGACATTCTATAAAAATTTGGGGATTTTTAGAATAATCTAACTATTTTATTTAAATGTCCGAAAAACAGCCGGTTTTGAGTATTAATGCTGAATTGACATAAGTTGTGACTTGCGTGTCTAAATGTCGAGTATGCTATCTGTGAATGATTTAACATGTTATATATGTTATGTGCATTATTGTATGTTTGATTTTGAGTGGGGAATGGACGGGAAACTTAGATGGGCATAAACCGTTACAGTGATGCATGTTGTGTGATAGATACGTGTAGGAACTTTGTGTTCTATTTGAAAACCACTAAATGACTAACTGGTAAATCATACTAGGACGTGATTGACCGACCTTGACTGTTAGCTATATCTGAGAGTCTAACCGAGCAAACCGAGGTGAGTTCACACCCTTACTAAGGCATGGGATTCCCGGTGGTTGGGAATGGGATTGAATAACTACTCGTACTATCACTCTATTTATATTACCAACACTACTAGACTACCTACTACTGTCCTCGGATTGAGAAGGGCACGTACGTAAAACCTACGTACACTCACACCTACTACTGTCCTCGGATTGAGAAGGGCACGTACGTAAAACCTACGTACACTCACACTTACTACTGTCCTCGGATGAGAAGGGCACGTACGTAAAACCTACGTACACTCACACTTACTACTGTCCTTGGATGAGAAGGGCACGTACGTAAAACCTACGTACACTCACACTCACTACTGTCCTCGGATGAGAAGGGCACGTACGTAAAACCTACGTACACTCATACTTAACACCGTCCTCGGATTGGGAAGGACACTTATGGATACGTCTAGTCTAGTAACATACATAATGGGAAGCCCCCACTAAATATCGTAAAGGTTTGGGAATCAAGGATAATGGGTAATACTTGGTTATGAAACGAACTTCCGATTCCTGATACGAACTCATTAACTAAACAACCAAACGTGAACTCACTCAACTTTGTTGTTGACTAGTTGTTACATGCCTTGCAGGTCGTTAGATGCTGTGGAGCTTGCACGGGGAAGGAGTCGTTGTGGTGTACGGACTGTTATGTTCCGTGCTCAATATTTAAATCCTTGTGAACTATGGACTTATGCTTTTGAACTCACGTTTATGCTTCCGCTGTTTTAAACTAAACATGGTTAACTAGCTTTGGTCGCCAATCGTATTGTGGTTGGTCTTATTTACTTAATTACGATGTTCAATATGATTGGTGGCTCGATCCTGGTCATGTCACGCCTCCAAGCGGTGATACCCCGCATGGTGGATTTTGGGGGTGTGACAGATTGGTATCAGAGCCATTGGTTATACTGAACTTGGTTGTTAAAAAAAGGAAAAGTTTTTGATAAAAACCAGACTATAACCAGTACAGTGCTCAACGATCCACAACGACGCTTCGCTCCACGTGCAAGGCTCAACACACTAGGTGGTATGATTTGAGTTTATATTATCTACTTGCTAGATTACTTTTGCATAGTGTGATGTGATAGTATGCTTAATTAGGAAAGCAACATGTTGTCTATTAGCCCTATTGTGTTCTTTATGACACACAATTGTTTACTTGAAATTTGACAAACGGTGGTCAAATTCTTTCTTGATTTCTTGTCACCCCGCTACAACGACTGTTTATGCATTCTATCTACTCGCACGATTACCTCGACATGACGTCGCCATCTGACCCTCCGTACAGCCGGTTCGTACGTCAACATCCGCGAAGACCAGACTTGGCTTGCACGAACACGGGCTTAGGAGAACAAAACCCACGCATCCCGGTTGACGAACTTTATCACCTTCACCTGTCATCGTCGCCAGAAGTGAAGCAGTCACAGTTACACGCGTTTGTCGTTATGCAACACGAAACCTTGCCCTGTTTTGGACGAGTGATACACTCGCGCGACCGCGATGCAACGAACTTCCCTTTTGTGCCATGCTGCCCCGCACCACTACTAGAGGTTACTTCTAAACAACAGATTAGCTGGTCAAATCCTTCGGTCATTGTTGGACCCCTGTCTTCACTCGATTCTTCGCATGAACCTCATTAATTCCCTATCTCTTCGATTGACAACCGATTTAATGAAACACCAACAACCATACCACGATTTTCACCAATCACAAGACTACCTTATTACCCTGTTGAATGGTTTATTCTTATTCTACTTGATTAGCTCCCTCGTATACCCCACTTAACGAATGGATGCCTTTACTGATGGGATTGCCTTCAGGACATTCGAGGACGGAGTTACGGATCACATAACCTACAGGTGAACACGATGACATATACGTCTACCCTACCCCTCCTACAATATAAGAGTCGTATTTTAAATTCCATGATATTCTTCTTTAATAGGCAGAATCCTTGCGCTAGCTTTTGCACCGACACATGATTGTTGATTAATGATATGTCCAGTTTTTACCATTGGCTTAGACCAAACCATCACTCTCTTACCACAGTAACATTACGTCCTCGCTTCTCCATGCCGAGGCACCGAAACGAACACCCTATGGTTTAAGTTGGAAGGCTCGACTCCCGATCATTGGTGACCCCTCCTCGAAACCTTGAGAATGGTGATGTATTGTTGATACGATCATAATCTCTTGAACACGTTTTCGAGTCTTATCTTTGGAACCTTATGACTACGCAGACGTATTTTGGATTCATTCGCACGACCTAAGGAAACTCCTCTAAATTTGGTTGCTTACCGACTCGATAAACTGCAAACTCATCTAAGTTCATCAATCAAGGTGAATTATTTCCCCTTCGCATGTGGGGAGCCCGACAACTTTGATGGAATTTCAGTGAACCTTAACACTACAAACTTGTACGACGGTCATCCTCCTTCAGCTAGTTCTGGTTGTGCCAACCATATCGATGTAACACTCCTATCAGTGAACGACGTTGCGATTAGGATGGATTGGTCATCTCATCAGCAAGCGGAAATTCTTTGCAACGAAAAGATTGTCCGCATCCCTCGTTCTGGTGAAGAACCTCCCGTGATTCGTGGCGACAAGAGTGGTGTTGTCGAAGGCATCATCTCTTTCCTTAAGGCCCAGAAGTGTTTGCGAAAGGGCCACACTGCCATTTTAGTACTCGTTACTGACACATCAACGGAAGAGAAGAGAATTGAAGACATCCCTATTGTGCGCGATTTTCCCGAGGTATTTCCTGAGGAATTACCTGGTCTTCCGCCTCATCGCCAAGTAGAGTTCCAAATCGAGCTAGCTCCTGGAGCAGCGCCAGTAGCTCGAGCACCATATCGTCTAGCTCCATCAGAACTCGAAGAACTGTCCACACAACTACAAGAACTCTTGGAAAAAGGGTTTTATACGTCCTAGCTCTTCGCCCTGGGGAGCTCCAGTACTATTCGTGAAGAAGAAAGACGGTACCTTCAGAATGTGTATTGACTACCGCGAACTTAACAAGGTGACCGTGAAGAATCGTTATCCTCTACCACGCATTGACGACTTGTTCGACCAGTTGCAAGGGTCGAGCTATTACTCTAAGATTGACTTGAGATCGGGATACCATCAGCTGAGGGTCCGAGATGAGGACGTCTCCAAAACAGCATTCAGAACTCGTTACGGCCATTACGAGTTTCTGGTTATGCCATTCGGGATGACGAATGCACCAGCGGTCTTCATGGATCTCATGAACCGAGTGTGCAAGCCTTACCTGGATAAGTTTGTTATTGTGTTCATCGACGATATCCTGATCTATTCTAAGAGTCAGGAGGAACACGAGCAGCATCTACGACTTATGCTGGAACTTCTTCGAAAAGAGCAGTTGTATGCCAAGTTTTCGAAATGTGACTTCTGGCTTCGCGAAGTCCACTTTCTAGGCCATGTGGTAAACAAGGATGGGATTCATGTTGATCCATCCAAGGTTGACTCAATCAAGAACTGGCCTGCACCCCGCACACCAAAAGAAATCCGCCAATTCTTGGGTTTGGCAGGATATTACAGAAGATTTATCAAAGACTTCTCCAAGATTGCGCAACCTCTCACTTCACTGACTCAGAAGGGTGTCATCTATCGTTGGGGTGATGCACAAGAGTCCGCATTTCAACATCTAAAAGATAGACTTTGTAGCGCGCCTATCCTCTCATTGCCAGAAGGCACCGATGATTTCGTGGTTTATTGCGACGCTTCCATCCAAGGACTTGGTTGCGTATTGATGCAATGTGACAAGGTCATTGCCTACGCATCGCGCCAACTTAAAGTTCACGAAAGAAACTACACTACTCACGATCTGGAGCTGGGAGCAGTTGTTTTCGCACTTAAGATATGGAGACATTACCTGTACGGTACTAAGTGCACCATTTACACCGATCACAGGAGTCTCGAACATATCTTCAAGCAAAAGGAGTTAAACATGCGTCAACGCCGATGGGTTGAGCTCTTGAACGATTATGAATGCGCAATCAAGTATCATCCGGGTAAAGCCAATGTTGTGGCCGACGCCCTCAGTCGAAAGGATACCATACCCAGGCGTGTACGTGCTTTACAGCTTACCATCCAATCCAACCTTCCCGCTCAAATTCGAGATGCCCAGGTCGAAGCATTGAGAGCAGAGAACATCAGGGCTGAATCCCTACGAGGATCGAGGCAGCGGCTAGAACAAAAGGAAGACGACGCTTACTATGTAACAGGGCGCATCTGGGTTCCACTTTATGGAAACTTACGTGAGCTTGTGATGGATGAGGCACATAAGTCTCGTTATTCAGTATATCCTGGTTCGGATAAGATGTACCACGACTTAAAGACCACATACTGGTGGCCTGGCATGAGAGCCCACATAGCAACCTACGTCAGCAAGTGCTTGACTTGTACGAGAGTCAAGTCTGAATATCAGAAACCATCAGGCCTACCTTAACAACCGGAGATCCCGAAATGGAAATGGGAGAAAATCTCCATGGATTTCGTTACTGGCCTGCCCAGATCTCAACGCGGCAACGATACCATTTGGGTGATCGTAGATCGACTAACCAAGTCTGCACATTTTCTGGCTATCAAAGAAATGGACAAGTTTTCTACTCTTGCAGACATTTACCTAAAGGAAGTGGTATCAAGGCACGGAGTGCCAACCTCTATTATATCTGATCGTGACGCACGTTTTACTTCTGAACTGTGGCAAGCAATGCACAAGTCCTTTGGCTCACGTTTAGATATGAGCACCGCTTATCACCCGCAGACGGATGGGCAATCTGAACGTACCATCCAAACCCTTGAAGACATGCTTAGGGCATGTGTAATCGATTTTGGTAATGGTTGGGAAAGGCACCTCCCACTAGTGGAGTTTTCGTACAACAACAGCTACCACACCAGCATCCAAGCCGCTCCGTTTGAGGCATTGTACGGACGCAAATGCCGATCACCTCTCTGTTGGGCAGAAGTTGGTGACAGTCAAATCACTGTCCCAGAACTTGTGGTAGACACCACCGAGAAAATTGCTCAGATACGACAGCGAATGGCGGCAGCTCGTGACCGTCAGAAAAGCTACGCTGATATGGGAAGAAAACCACTCGAGCTCCAGGTTGGGGATCGAGTGCTACTCAAAGTCTCACCTTGGAAAGGTGTAGTCCGCTTTGGCAAACGAGGCAAACTCAATCCGCGTTATGTTGGACCATTTGAAGTCATTGAGAAAATTGGCAAAGTCGCCTACAGGTTGAATCTACCTGAAGAACTCAGCGGAGTTCACAATGTTTTCCACGTGTCAAATCTGAAGAAGTGTCTGTCAGATGAAACCCTCATAGTTCCTCTTAAGGAACTCACTATCGACGACCAGCTGCGATTCGTCGAGGAGCCAGTAGAGATTACGGATCGAGATGTTAAGATCCTCAAGCATACCAGGATACCTCTGGTCCGAGTTCGTTGGAATGCTCGTCGTGGCCCAGAGTATACATGGGAACGAGAAGACCAAATGAAACTCAAGTATCCCCAACTGTTTAAGAAAAACGCAACCACTACTGAGGCTGAAGCTACTGCAGAATTTCGGGACGAAATTCCAAATCAACGGGGGGATGATGTGACACCCCAGGAAAATCTGGAAAACAACGCAACTTAACTAGCCTCCTCAGTAACCACGCGCTAAATTTCGGGACGAAATTCTCTTAACAGGGGGAGAATGTGACAACCCTCAAAATCCCATGTATTCCGTACAAATTATTAATGATAATTAAAGTGTCTGACGACTGTGTGGAATTACTTAACTGCTTTCTGATATCTGTGTTATGCTTACACGTATTTGTTAATATGCTAAGGAATATGCTAAGGAATATGCTAAGGATTATGCTAAGGAATATGCTAGGAAATATGCTAGGAATATGCTAGGAATATGCTAAGGAATATGCTAGGAATATGCTAGGAATATGCTAGGAATATGCTAGGAATATGCTTGGAATATGCTAGGAATATGCTATATGGAAGATCTTATAAATACCACCATTCCACCAAGCTCTCTCTTCTCTCCCTCTCCTTCCCCTTGTTCGGCAGCCACCTTCCACCATACTACCACCATCATCAAGCTCTTTTTCAATCATTCCTCATACATACAAAGGTGTAAGAGGTCCAACAACGAAGCTCGGTGCTCTCGGAAGTGGAAGGACCTCCTCCATTCGCTATTAACCACCACATTTCTTCACTCGAACTTCCCTAGCCTTGAGCTAGTGGTAAGAACTTAGATCCGTTCATTCTTTATGTTATTTTAGTGGTTAATAGATGTTAGAATGATAAAAAGTTAAGAAACTTTAAAGCTCATGAACAAGTCTTGAACATAATGTGTTAAGGTGTGGATAAAGAGAAGTTATGTGTGTAAATCATGTAGATCTTGTGTTATTATGATTATTGGTTGATTATTTGATGATTTGCTGATTAATATTAATATGTGATGTTGTTGCGGTCACTAAACTTGTTAACGGAATCATTCGAACACGATTTAGAAGGATAAACATTGAAAATCAGAATCTGTCCTGGTTTTACAGCCAACTTCAGTTGGCTGTAAACGGGTCTTAAACTCAACGAAAAATCGATATTTTGAATCTAAAATATGTTATTATGAAATACGGTTCTAATGGCACCGGAATCGTAATTTTTGGACTCCGTTTACTATTTTTAAAGTGTTAATTTGTAACAGCAACTTAAACTGAATTTTGACAGCAATAAATGGGTGTCGTACTTTCAGTCATAACCTGAGTTTTGTGATGAATCGGACCATGAAATTTGTACAGTAGATAACAACCTATGTATTTGTAATTACCCCACTGGAATTTCGTAAATCGGACACTCGATGAATTTTTAATAAATTTTTTCGCGGACTGTGGTCAGAAATACATAAATCTGAGTTCAGTCCCGAATATGAATTTTTATAAAATGTGGGGAATGAACTGGACCCCGATATTTTTACACAATAAAATATGGAATGTTTATGACATTCTATAAAAATTTGGGGATTTTTAGAATAATCTAACTATTTTATTTAAATGTCCGAAAAACAGCCGGTTTTGAGTATTAATGCTGAATTGACATAAGTTGTGACTTGCGTGTCTAAATGTCGAGTATGCTATCTGTGAATGATTTAACATGTTATATATGTTATGTGCATTATTGTATGTTTGATTTTGAGTGGGGAATGGACGGGAAACTTAGATGGGCATAAACCGTTACAGTGATGCATGTTGTGTGATAGATACGTGTAGGAACTTTGTGTTCTATTTGAAAACCACTAAATGACTAACTGGTAAATCATACTAGGACGTGATTGACCGACCTTGACTGTTAGCTATATCTGAGAGTCTAACCGAGCAAACCGAGGTGAGTTCACACCCTTACTAAGGCATGGGATTCCCGGTGGTTGGGAATGGGATTGAATAACTACTCGTACTATCACTCTATTTATATTACCAACACTACTAGACTACCTACTACTGTCCTCGGATTGAGAAGGGCACGTACGTAAAACCTACGTACACTCACACCTACTAATGTCCTCGGATTGAGAAGGGCACGTACGTAAAACCTACGTACACTCACACTTACTACTGTCCTCGGATGAGAAGGGCACGTACGTAAAACCTACGTACACTCACACTTACTACTGTCCTTGGATGAGAAGGGCACGTACGTAAAACCTACGTACACTCACACTCACTACTGTCCTCGGATGAGAAGGGCACGTACGTAAAACCTACGTACACTCATACTTAACACCGTCCTCGGATTGGGAAGGACACTTATGGATACGTCTAGTCTAGTAACATACATAATGGGAAGCCCCCACTAAATATCGTAAAGGTTTGGGAATCAAGGATAATGGGTAATACTTGGTTATGAAACGAACTTCCGATTCCTGATACGAACTCATTAACTAAACAACCAAACGTGAACTCACTCAACTTTGTTGTTGACTAGTTGTTACATGCCTTGCAGGTCGTTAGATGCTGTGGAGCTTGCACGGGGAAGGAGTCGTTGTGGTGTACGGACTGTTATGTTCCGTGCTCAATATTTAAATCCTTGTGAACTATGGACTTATGCTTTTGAACTCACGTTTATGCTTCCGCTGTTTTAAACTAAACATGGTTAACTAGCTTTGGTCGCCAATCGTATTGTGGTTGGTCTTATTTACTTAATTACGATGTTCAATATGATTGGTGGCTCGATCCTGGTCATGTCACGCCTCCAAGCGGTGATACCCCGCATGGTGGATTTTGGGGGTGTGACAGCGTAAGCGGATTGGCTAGCGGGTACTCCCTGCCTATAACCCAAACACCGCCGCCGGCGGTGAGGGTAGTGTCCGACGGGTAGGGGTTAGGTTATGCATTATCTGATAGTTTAAGAGTGATAGAGGGGAGAGATAGAGAGAGTTGTGTGTATGGAGATAGAGGGTGGGGGGGTTAAAATGGTGGGGTCTATGTTTTAGGGTGGTATTACTAGATTGAGTAGTATAGGGTAGTGGATGGACCGAGTGATGTGACGCAAGGGAAATGGCAGGACTTACGGTATGTGGGCTGGGCACCCCCTCCCCCTAAGAGAATTTCAAAGTAAAACTGGATTTATATAATAGGCAGCCATAAAAATAGTTTGTGGGTCAAACATGTTACATCCATCATAATATATTTTAACATTTGTCGGCCCCGCAACATCGTGCGGGTACCCTAAATTGATCTCGTCATGATGTAAAGTACTTGACACTTGAGCTTTTAGTTTTCAACTTTTATATTTAATACTTATATTTCCTTATTCGTATGCTACTTTATATAACTTTTATTTATGGGGTCACTTTGTAGAATAGTTACCAAGTTTCAAAAGTGTTCCAATTAAGTCACTTAAGTTTCAAAAGTGTTCCAATCAGGTTACTCAACATTCATTCTTCATTAAAATTAAGGGGTTTTTCATTCATTTCATAGGTAACGTGGTGATGTGGATTTTTGTTTCTTTTTTCTCTTTTATTTGATGCTAGATGACGTGGATTGTAACTTGTTTTTTTTAACTTTTAATGTAATTAAATGGTTTATAAATTTTAATAAATATAATTTCATATATTAAAATAATTCGACTCCAGCATCTTATCCTCCATTTTTTTTCTTGACACGTGGAAAAAAAGACATGGCTCGATTTGAATGTTAAGTTATTTAATTGTGACAAAAACAACACCAGTGACCTAATTAGAACACTTTTAAAACTTGGTTACTATTCTGTGAAATTTTCCTTTTTTTTCCTTATTCGTGTGTTACTTTATTGCATCAATGGTTTTAAGTACTTGATAATTTAAATTTTGAATGTAATAATTAGTAGACATGTATAAGACTTATGACATATATCCACCACAATAATGCTACCATAAATATTATACGAATAAAAAAACTACCAGAAATGAGTGCCGCAATGCAAAGTGTCGCCCACGCCGCATCGCGCGGGCACCCTACTAGTAATCATAATATATAAACATTACATAAGATAAATAACATGTATAATAAAAATAATCAACAATCCAAGCTAAAATAACCCTGGGACGGTACCGATATTACGTTTCAAACAGGTATACCGGATTTTACCCCCGGTACAAACCTTATGCCGTTCACTTATTTACCGGGGTGTTTCGTACCGGATTTACATCTGGAAACAGTAATACCGGTATAACCGACCGGTATTTACCAATTTTTAAAACATTGAAGAGGGGTTACAACAAGAAACTGAACACGCAAAAGTGGATTTGGGTTGCAGTGTGGGTGGTGGTGTGGAGAAAGAGGTACTGGGTGGGTCCTATTTAAATGATTTATGTAACACCTCGAAAATTCACGTCCTATAATGTATTGACACGTGTCATAAGTTTGAACGTGTGAAAGTATACTCTAGAGGGACTAAAGTTGACAAACATGGAAAACATGTAAATATAAGGGTTCAAAATGTCAACAAGGGATAAATATACTCTACAATAACCCTACATAATGTTTATACCTGCAAACGAATAAATCATGGATCATACGAAGCAAAATATGAAAGAAAGTGAGAGATTACAAACTACAGGGGTTAAATGTGTCAACATGTTTAAAGTATACCTCTGAATGACCTTTTAGCAAACCCGAAGCTTTGTAACGATTAATTATGCTCACTAGAATGCACGATAAAAATTTCATAAAGTTTCGTTATCGTATGAGAAAGTTATGATCAAATTCGTATACGAGGGGTTAAAGCGTCAACGTTGAAAGTTATGACTTTTCGGGTAAACATGAAGTGACCAAGAACTTAACAAAGTGGGTATAAGACTTGAACCCCTTATAAGTCAAGTTGAGGGGCTCAAAATGCAAGAAACAAAGTTTGGTTGACCTTCCGAAGAGCCAAGAGCCAAGGATGCAAACTGAAAAAGTTTTAAAACCTGAAGTTAGGCTCCAGGCGGGCCGCGAGGTCTTGGCAATCCTTACGCGGGCCGCGTCAGGCCCCCAAATGCAGAAAATCGTGAATATTGGCTGTTCAGCCTTGGAACCGACTTAAGAAGATATTTTCTCATCCATGGGCGACCCCTAAACATTCCTAGGCACTTAGGGACACTTGTGGGTGATCCATGATCAGTTGTAGCCTTAGTTGTCAACAATCTAATGAGATTAAAACAGTATATAAAGGCCTCATGTTGCAACCATTGATCACACCTCACTTCTGCATTTCTGGAGCTTAAGAGCAGACCCAAGTCCTTCCTAATCGTGCATAGGACTTCAGTAAGTATGCTTAACCTTTCTTAGTCGAGTTTTTGCTTAGTTTTAGCTTAAAAGTCAAACCGTCGTAATTAACGGTTGACTTCACGATTAATCACTAATGGTCCAGTGATTGGTCGAATTGAAAGTAGTTATAAGGTTGGTAATTATGTGGACAATAAACCCTTAAAAGGGCACCCTCTGATTCCCAACTTTTTCAATTTCGTTTTCGGATAGTCCCTAGCGCGGATGGAGGTTAGTCTTTTCAGTTAAGTGGGTGAAATGACCTAAATACCCTTACTATTAAAAAATAATATATACACAATAACACATTGAGACCCCCCCTCTCCCTTTCTCTCTAAACTATCACCACCACCATGAAATCCCGCCGCCTGTCAACACCTTTATCACCAACCCATTGCCCTCGCCGCCTTTCACCGCCATACGACTCAGTCACCACTGCCACAACCACCCCTGCTGCCATCATCACCACTCCCACAACCACCCTCGACAATCACAATCGTCACTTATATTGTCTACTTTCTTTTACACCAAAAAGATTCAATTCCAAATTTAAAACCTGCAACTATTCTTCAAGACCTTCAATCCTAAAACACTTCATCACTACAACCACTAATTAAAAGCTGAACAACACCTGCAATTCTCGTTCCTTTTCTTTTTCTAAATCGAACAATCAACACAACAAAAGTTCTCAAGAGTTGAAAAAATCAAATATGTGAAGCGATCCATATCTGATTCTCAACAGTCACTACATCGCACACAAGATCTGATCTTTTTTTCGTTTTCTTTGAGTAACAAATCAATTCTCGAACTACAACTTGCAGACAATAGTCGATTCAATCTGTTATGTGATTCAGATCTAATAATGTTCCAAGAAATCGAATAACTTTCTACCGATTTCATTTGTTATTTTCAATCAACAACTCATATTCGATTACTTGTTTTTCTTTGTTAAACATAAGACCTGCAAAACAAACTTCTTTAATGGCGGAGACGGTGGTTGAAGGGGTGGAGTGGTGTTAATGGCGAAGATGGTGGATGTACGGCAGAGGTGGTGGTTCTCCAGTGGATGGTGGTGGTGGTTGTAGTTGATGGTGGGTATAATGATCTGAATGAAAGGATGGAATTTTAGGGGGTTTACTAGAAAGGGTACTTTTGTCATTTCACATCCACTTAACTGAGAAAATTAACCTCCATCCGCGCCAGGGACTATTCGAGAACGAAATTGAAAAAGTTGGGGACTATAGCCGTAATTTTAGAAAGTTAGGAACTAAATGTGAAAAAAGGCCAAACCACAGGGACTATCTGGGCATTTAACTCTCTTAGAAATAGTGGGCCTACTTGAAACTAGTGTTTTTACATGACGTGCGTTGCGCGAAAGGCATTGGTGTTTTTGACCGTGGGGTATGGTGGGGCGGAGGTTTGGGGCATGGGTTGACACGTGGACTTCGAGCCCCCCGCTGGTAAGTGACGTGTTTGGTCGGTATGGTAGGGCGTGGCTAGCCCGTGTGGGTTGGCCAGTTTTATAAAAATTTAAAAAAAACCTAAAATTAAAAAATACACACAGAATTAAAAAAAAAAAAGCCTAAAATTATTATTAAAAGTTCCTAAAAATTACAAAATTCTACAAAAAAAAGGATTACAAAATAAAAAAAGCCTAAAGCGTTAGGTAGATTTCGAACAGGGCGAGCTTGTCAAACGGCTTCCGCTCCTTGCCTCGGAATTGGATGTTGGCCACCGCCACCCGGTCTTCGTGACTTATATCACCGCCCGAGACGCTATCATAGGAGGCTTTAAAACGGTCGAGCTTCGGTCGTAGCTCGCGCCACTAGTGTTAGCACGCGTTTAAATTGTGCCGGTCATTCCCCACGTTGTGCCGGTAGCTAGCGAAAGCTTCCGGCCAGTAACGGGTCTCACTGGGTTGGCGTCCCTTCATCGCGTTGTGCCGGTATCAAGTGTGGGTAGCGGGTTCGGGTAGGTGGAGTAGCGATGTGGACATGCGGTGGGGTTGGGGGGTTTTATAGTGACTTGGGTGAACCGTTTGGCTTGGCCAAACGGTTATTTTTTAAAATTTAAACCTAGCCGCTATGGCCTAGCCAACCCAGCTAATGAGAGCCGGCCACGGAGGACCGCTAGGCATGCCCAACGTCCGGACTGAAACTCCTGCCCAAGAGGCCACACCGAAACCCAAGCCCACCTGGGGTGGTGACTTGGGCATTTGTACCCAACCCACGCCCCAACCCTCGCCCCATACCCCATAGTCTAATAATTGAATATAAGGTATTGTTCAATATAATAAAAAATCACATAATAAAGAATTATGTAATCACTATTCATTCACTTTTAATTTTGTCACACCCTGGCTTTGCGGAAGCGTGGGTTTATTGTGGTGTGACTTCTTAATACCATAACATAATCACAACAATGCTATATGAAAATAAAACCATGATGTTCATCCATTCAACAAGTTTTAAAAGTTACCAAGACAACATTGTTTAAAAGTCGACACATGAAATGAGTTACAATCATGACATAATTAAAAACTTGTTCACGAGACACAACCAAAAGACATGAATAAAAACACAGTTTAAGACTTGTGACCCGTCCAGGAAAAAGTCACATTTCCTAAACTCGGATGACATCATTATTCCTACGCATCTTGACGGCATTGCATACCTTGCCAGATCCCTAGTTTCCTGAAATACATGTAAGTTGAAAAATCAACATAAAGTTGAGCGAGTTCATGTATAAGTGAGTATGTATAAACCTTTGTAATGTGTCTGTATGTATGAAAATCCCTGGTATGTAGCAATTAAGGAAAAAGAGATCACCATTGGGTTGCAAAGCCAATGATATGTGTGAAGTGATGCAGGAAGACTCAAACCTAGCGGATTTATGCGTCGGGCTCAAAGTCACCCCATGGTCCGTACAGTGGACTCAGGAGCTGGGCTCGCTACACCCAAATAGATCTATCGCTCATGACCCTCGGTCCTACAACGAGGATTAATGGCCTCAAGTTTCCGCCTACCCACTCACATGATCTAAGTAGTAAAACCCTCCTTAAGCTAACCATACCATGTATATAAAATTCTGTAATTACTGTAACATGTATTCCACCCCCGAAGTATAAAAAAACTGAAAACAGTTAAGAGAAAAGGGGGACATGAACTCACAGAAGTGCATATCCTGAAACGTCAATCTCCAACTCTATCTGCTGCGTGACGACCTACACGTACTAATTCCTATTAGACGGATGGGCCGTGCCTTGGCTTAGGGTTTAACGTTCTTGGAAAAATAGTTAGGAAACTATTCCGTAATCACACTTCTTAATTATTTTATAAGTGTATTTCCTTCCCAAGGATGGGGGTATTTATACATGTACTATTGTGATTCCGAAAATATATTTTAAGTCCCACTTAGAAAATATATTTAAATTTTGTGTCCAAAAATATCTTATTCCCAAAATATATGTATTTTTTATGGTATATGTCAAGTTATATTATTTTACCCTAAAAATAATATAACTAGTTCACAAAGTAAGCAAATAAACACACAAGAGTTTTTGTATAAAAAATATATTCTAAATATATATTTATCAAATTTTATTTACAAAATCATCCTCCGAGACTTTGTATTTTTGTAATAAAAATGATGGCGAAGTTTATTTCGAAAATAAAGTTAAAAATATATTTGTAAACACTTGTTAGAAAAAATATTTCTAAGTGTTGGAATTCTAGAAAAATTTCGCCAGAGTTTTCTTTGTAAATGGAGGCGTCCACGCTTACTAGCGTATCATTTTCTTTTATAAAATTATTCAAATCAACCAACAAATTACTAAACAATGTTACACTAGTCAAGTGCCAAAAACAACGCATTTTTCATGACAACATAAACTTGGTGTTTCATAAAAACGCGTAGTAATTTAGTGGTGTGTTTAGTGGGTTTAGTTACCCTCCAAAGTGTGTTTATTTTTGTAAAAATTTCGCTCTCGGGATTTTTAGAGGTTCACAACTTGTGAACTTATTTTACAAAAATATCCATTTACCACTTTCTCATGTCTTACAAGTTTACATATACTTATTTCTTCTAAAAATAGTGTAAAAATCATGATTTTTCAAAAACCCGTCTTTTAACTTGGTTTGTCTAGAAGAATCATTTGTAAATGTCGGGTCCATAAGACCATCTACTCACTTAGTTCACTTCTTTTTTTTTAATCAAGATACCACTTTGTTACCAAGTTTATGTGAAACATGGAGGTGATTCTTTTATGTAGTTTACTAATCACCTCCGAACTTGTTAACTTAAGTTTTTAATATTTCTTTAACAAGTTCACCCATGATGTTAAATATCCTATGACTAGTAATCACCCAATAAATAACAACATCATCAAAACAACTTTATTTAATCAAGACTTCACCTTATTTTAGTATCAAGTTAGCTTTGTGTTCAAGTTTGCATTTATGATCTTTTAATGTTCTAGTAGTTACATTACAACATAACTATTAACCACCATAAATATAAAATAAAAGATGATCAAAGGAGCTTACTACTAGCTTTGAAGCTAGGGAAGAAACACGAGAGAAAACGGGTGGATAAAGGCAAACTGGAGAGGTCCTTGACAAACCGTGAGCTCCACACTCCGTGATTCGCCTTGTTACACCTTGTAGAATACTTGGAACACTTGAGATGGCAAAAAAAAATAATGATGGTGGCAAGGGGGTTCGGCCGTGAATGAATGTGAGGGAGAAGTGAATGATTTTTTTTTTTTTTTTGTAGTGGTGAAGATAATCAAGTCACTTATAATCTCCAAAGTCTATTACCCAAAGGGTTTCTTGTCTCTTCAAGTACATACAATGTCACTTCATAATCCCACTAGTTCCAAGGAGAGATTAGAGGAGGATTTGAATTTATCTTGTTGTGGCCTATGCTTGCCGAAAATTCAGCCAAAGAAAAGGGGGTTAGATGTAATGTTTGAGTGGTGGAAAGTGATAGGTTAAGGGTGCTAAGTGTAATAGTTAGGGTGGTGTAAGTACTAGCATGATCTTTTACACAATCCCAAGGTTAATTTGCATGGGGACATGAAGACTTTTTCAAGTCTTGTGGTTGTGATCAGATTCGTATGGTGGGGGCCTAGATGAAAGATATTTGGTAACTAGATAAGTAACTTAGGGTATTGGGAGTGGGATCGGCAAACTAGCGGTAATTGGGTTTGCCGATCGGTGTACACCACCCCTCACTTGTTTGACGTGCGGCAAAGTTGCCAAATCGGTGATGGATCACCGTTCGGTGAAGGGAGAAGTGTGTGTGGGGAGTGGGGTCCATGCCATCTTTAACCAATCACACATTTTTCCTTTTTTTTTTTTTATAAAAAGTTTACCACTTTACCAAGTGTCTAACCAATGCCAACACTTTTCACCAAAGTTTAAACTTTTTCTCCTCTCTGACGTGGCACTCTCTGATTGGTCCATTTTAAAGTTTACCACTTTCACATGTTTAACCACTCCCTTCACCCTTAGGGGTTAGGGGTGTTATGTGTAAGAATTAGGGTGTACCAAGATGTCCATTCAAGATCTCAACACATCCAAGAAAAACTTACATTGGGAACAAGGAAGATTTAACAAACTTTGATTAGTGGGGCACTTATGTGGACGTGATTGTGCACGGGGGGGGGGGGGGGGGGAGATGTAACTTTGGGGGTAAATAAGTTAGTTAGTGGGAGTTTAATGTTATGTCTAGCGTTTAGCGCGTACCGGGTATTATGTAAGGTGTTATCGTGCTCAGGGACCATAACTAGCTCAGAAAAAATGTAACAATGTTTTTAATAATATTTTTGTGTTTCGGGTATAGTCCGGTTGTTCAGTTGGGTTTTGTTCCGTTAAAGTACTAAATTAGTCTTTAAAGTGTCTTTTATATTACTTTTAGTGACACATTTAATTCCCAACACTTTGGAAATATCTAGGACTATTTTGCCAAGTTTTTGCACTTTACTAGCTTTGTTAAATGCTGAATTTTGGTTATATAGTGCAGAATTCTGCACTTAAAGTATGTTTTAGGCACTTCCGGACACTATAACTATCACCTAGTGACGCAGTTTTATGGTCCTCACCTCCCTACACTCCCTACTAGTATAGTACTTTATTCCCGGCTCATACTGGCCTAAAAAATATTGTCTGTCTAGGTGCTGGAATGTCAGCATGTTTTACTGGGTTATCCGTTTAGTGTGCTAACTGTGCTTTGTGCATCAAGTTTGTTACTAATGTTTGTGTGTAAAAAAATAGAGTGACAGTATAAAATGTGATGCATGAGTATGTATGTAGCAGAATTCAGTAAGCAGTTTAATCACAGTTATAATCAAGCACAGATTAAATATTAATTTAGTGTACGGATACCTGTAAATGTGAAGGTTGTCACAAATTTTATCATATATAGATTTAAATGCTTAATCATATTTTTATGCTTTGTATATTTATTATTATTATTACTAAAAGTAAGGGCAATTTAGTAATTTTACACATACTTAACTGAGAAAGCTAATAGACATCCACTAAGAGGACTATCCGAGTAACAAACAAGCAAACCACAAGAAACATATATGTAATTTTAAAAAGTTGAGGACTAAAGATGAAAATTTCAAATCACGACCATTCAGGCAATTAACACTAAAAAAAAATACCCTTTAAAATGTGTTCAGGTTAAATAGTCTAATAAACATATTGAATTTGGGAACTCATTATCTGACTTTTTGGTATCATTTTAAATAGTGTCATAATTACCACACTTTTACAAATTCAACATCCTTATTATAGCTAGTTTCTTACTCATTTGGTGGATGGGTAATTTAAAGTCCTTATGACAAAAATATATTTTTATTTAAATTGTAAAAGAAAAAACATTATTTTCTTAAAAAAGAGCTAAAATACATACTAAATGTGTTAAATCAAGAAAATATTTGGTGAAAGCAATTCCTACAATTCCAAGAATTGTCCCTACAATATCAATAATACCTTGAATCCACAATTAAATGTCTTAAGGTCAAATATGTCATTCAACATTAATTCGAATTTTTCATTTTGAACATAGCAAACTTGGTCATTTATAAGGTGTTATAGATTTTTTGAACAATAGCTTTGCCTTTTAATAAAAAACAAACTACATTTTTTAGCAAATAATACAAAAACAAACACAATAGTTTGTAATAAAAGCGATTTCAAAAGCATTTAAATGGGTAAAGATAGACATGTAAATTACAAAACCATTACAATAGTCCAAATTCATTTTCCAATCATATTTCTAATTATATTCTTTTTATTTCTTGCGGTTTCTATGATCTTATATATGTTTATAAGGTACTAAAGCAACGCCACAACAATTAAGAATTCTCATAATATATTCTTACTCTGTATCATATAATCAAAAGCTCAACAGGTTAATTACTGATGTTAATACTGATTTACTGTAACATCTCTAGTATGAATTATATGAAAGCTCAAAGGATAAACAAGTGAAATTAAGGGAATTTGGATTCTAATAATCCCTATTTGACGTTCTTGGCCATTGGCAGTCCAACTTTTTTTTATTTCCACTGGCATTCCCACTTTTCAAATATTTTACTGCCATTGGTCCTCAATTGAAAACTTAACTCATTTTTTCAAATTACAAATTGATGTTTTAGGGCTTTTGATCAGAACGAGGATACGACTCGACTGATGTAAAACTTTCCTCGAAACGGTGCTCCAAACAGCTTGATTTTTGTTAATAGGAAGTTTAAACACCCGAATTGAAGCACCGTTTTCATCGTTTGGAGCACCGTTTCGAGGTAAGTTTTACATCAATCAACTCGTATCCTCTGTCACACCCCAACCGATGGCGGAAATCTTGGAGTGAGACGAAAACGAGATTGTTCGAGACTTCATAACTTGCTAATTGCGACAATATTTAAATAATTCAAATTTCATTTTATGATAGAAGAAATACATTGTTCAACAGGAAACCAAATAACTGGAACATAACAATTTAACAACAAAACATAATAAAAATAAGGCGTGTTTCTAGTCCATCCTACTAGATTTCTTTTCAACGTATCATCATCATATTCTTGCAATATATATTAAAGTAACAGTCAAAATATAAAGCATTGGTGATCATATAAGTTTGGTTTTACGTATAAAAGTTTAACAAAATCCACATGGTAAAATCGTATTCTAAGGCATAACTTAACATGAACTAGCATGCATCACATACGTGTCAACCCAAAGACTCCACAAGCGTAATCTCGTCACCAAAGCGACGAGACCGTTTACGATTGAATACTTAACAATGACCCATCAACCGGGCGGTGTGCTACTCCTATCGCGTTATACATGTTAAAGTTGGCTCATGAAGTTAATGACAAGTATTCATGCTTCTAGCATGCAAATATCGCTTCTAGCATGCAAGTATCCTAGTGTATAACGTATTAAACATGTATGTATGGATTTATTTGTTTGAATCATGTGAATGTTTGTGTATGTGTAAGTTTGATATGCATATATATTGCACCCCAAAAGTGTACTCAAAGTAAAAAGGGGTCATGTATACATACGGTTTGCAAAAGCTTCCAAAAACGTGAGCGGTGAGTCTTAAGAGTTTAGGAACGCCGAGGTTATCCTACAAGGATGAACGGGGCGTATGAGTTATGGAGTTCAGTATAGAGTTAGATTAGGTTTTCAAGAGGGTATGGAAAATCTGTATATTGCAAGAAAATACATATTGTCTAAAAGTACTCATTATGGACACTATTTTGCTTGTGGTTTCATGGGTACCAATTAACCCATTAGAATCCATAGTTTGAGGAACTCTAACCAAGATGGAAATGACCACACTACATAACATTCAACCATGGGTTTGGTTGGTGTCATGATTCGGTTCTAGAGTATAATTATAATTATATATATATATATATATATATATCATATGGAGTGGGTTTTTTCATTATAATTAGTCAGGCCAAGGATAAATCGAAAACCCACTCCAATTGAGAAAACCTAGGAAACCTCATCTCCACCGCTGATTAGTATGATCAACGGTTGTGATCATCGTGTATGTACAACTGATGTTGCTTTTAATATAATAATAAGTCAAAGTACATGCAAGGGTATTTTGGTATGAATGTGAAATTTGATGCCTTGGGATAATTGTAACTCCATGTGCATGTACTGGTGACATCCAAAGTCAATACGCCAACAGTACTACTTTCATCATTATGTCTACAAATCCCTATAACCTGGATACAAAATATCAAAACCACAAAAAACTTTTCCCCATTTTTACATTGTTTATCAAACCACACAAAACCCTTCTTTCTCTCGTCTTCATCCAGCTTCGAGGAAGAGTTCAAGATCTATCTACTTATCCATCTGGTTACATTAAAGGTAAGCATAGGTCTGTGCTTTCTCTCTCTTTATATACATTTCCATCTCTCTCTCCTTAAAAACATTCATCTTCTAAAAGATCATCCAGATCCAACAGTGCTCTAAATTTTTGGTGAGTGGGAAAGATGCTCCAGACCCAAAGAGATGCTCAGAATCCAAAAGATGATCCACATCCAAAAGATGCTCCGGAAAGATGCTACCAGATCCAAAAGATGCTCCAGATCCGGTTGAAGATGTTCGATGTTGAAGATGATGTTTCAGATGACGGTTCGATGTTGAACATGATGTTCCAGATCTAAAAGATCCTCCATATTCATAAGTATGTTTGCTTTCAGTTTTTTTTTTTTTCAGATTTGCAATTTTTGGTGTTTTATAGATCTTAGTTTTTTATTACTGATTTTAACAATTTTTTGTGTAAAATTTGTTTTCAGACCTGAACAAATGAAAATAATTTGATTTAAGTTCTTATGTATTGGATTAAAATCTAAGTTACTTTTCTTGTTTATTGTTATGATGATTGAATCTAAAAAATCTGTTGTTGTTGGATTATTGTTAATGAAGTTTGTTTTTGATGTAACAATTCTCATAACAATTCTTTGCGTCTTAGTTACGAACCTCCAAGATCTAGACATTTTTTATGTAACACTATGTAAACGAGTGTTAGAAATGTAATAATCGAAGAAAAAATGCATGTTACATTTTTTCGTGTTACATAAATAATGCCCGTTACAGAAAAAAAAGTGCATTGTTACACTTTTTTAGATTATTGTAAAAATAAAGTGTGTTGGTATCATTTTTTATTTGTTGTTGTTTTAAAGGTGCTACAAAGAAAGGGTTTTATGTGGTTTTGACAATGCTACAAGAAAGTCTTTAGGGTTTTGACATTTCTACAAGATATTTTGTTTAAAAAAAAACTGATGTGGCTTTTGTTCATAGGGTTTTGATTTGATAAAACAAAAAAAAATATAATTTTTTATTAAGGTGTGGATTTCTCAATACACCGACCAATGTAAAAACAAATGGGCATTTATTTAGGGCTAGATTCTCCCACCATGTACACATTTGGGGTTTGAATAAACAAAAAACTTTTTTTTCATGTTTTCTTAAAGTTGTTACAAAAAATGTTCTATGGGAAGAAAATGTTACTTTGACGGTGCATATTTTCAAAAAATATATAAATAAAAGGTTACATTTAAAGGTAAAAGAATCTAAAAAAGAAAATTTAAAGTAGAATTTGAAATAAAACAACAGTTAAATTTTTTTTGAATATTATATAAAGATTGTCTAGTTTCACAAAGAAAAAAGTACATAGAGCTTAGAGCTAAAATGTAAAAAAAAAATCAAAACCTATATAGAACCTATAAAGTACACATACAATAAAATATGACTGAAAAGTACATAGAGCTTAGAGTATCCACAATAAGGGGGAGAAAAATGAGTGACATGGCATCTGCCTAACTCATTTCTCTCTCATGCCCACTCACAACAAATTCCCTCTCTTTAAAAACACCACTCTCTTTCCTCTCTCCTTTCTTCTCCATACACTCACATAACTCATACTAGTTGTAACACCCGTGTGAACACACGGGTATCTTTAATAACGATCGAAAACAAATACTATAAAACAGATTATAATATATCATTTAAATTCTTTGCATTTAGTTACATATCTTTATAAAACAATGTTAATGGCATTATGTGTTAGTATTACAAGTATAATGATAAAAGTTTTTGTCTACATCTATATGTAAAATATGATGTTAAATTATTTAATGAATTCACACTCGCATTATACTTATAAATTGACAACAACATCAGGCATAAGTCATAATTGAAACTACAATACATTCAGAAACAAAGTTCCTCTGTCTCTGTTTGAAGCCAATAATTGACCTTAAAACCATAACTGCAACTGGCGTTGAATTTCTTGGTCTCAATACCCAACCTATCTGAAATTAACAATTACTATCCAATAAGTTTCAAAACCACATTGAAAAATCATACATAACAAACTAATTTTTGAGATGTATTAAGAAAAACCGTTACCTGATATGCAGAGGGAAAGAATGTGATGGCTCAATAATGGTTGTTGTGATTAGATGCATTTAGACCTAACAAAAAGAATGTAATGGCTTAAGTATAATTATAAGCTTAGTAACAAATGAGACCATATTAATTTAAAATTTAACCTTATGATAAGCAAATGCAATCTTCGTATAGTCTGAAACATAAAGCATCTTTGAACATGGGTCATCGGCCAAATCAAATACTAAAAAAACATATTATATCCTGCAAGAAAAACAAAATCGATAAATTTAGGGAAAATGGGTTTGAAAGATGATAACCCAACAGTAGAGGATCTAATTCTACAGCTTGGATAAATGGAAGGGTGTTCTCAAATAATGGTTCATAGATGTTTGAAAACCGACAAAGAATGACAAATGTCCACAGTGCTGCTTCGTTGGACATTTGTCGGTCTTCAAACATCTAGGAAGCATTATTTGAAAACACACCTGAATTTATCGAAACTGTAGAATTAGATCCTCCACTATTGCGTTATCATATTTGAATCACATTTTCCCTAAATTTATCAATTCTATTTTTCGTACATCATCGAGTCAACCTATTCACCTGCAAACAGATCAAGAAAACTTGAAGTATAACCTGTTTAAGGAAAAGTAAACCGAATGAAAAACAAATAAAGATTAGTGAATCTATAAACAACCCATCCAGACTTGGCTGTGTGTTGAATTAACCAGTGATTGTTTATGTAAGTTGTTGCTGTTGGCTTCATGATCATCGTTTTCGACATGCCCAATGGTTCTGGTGGTGAGTTCTATGGGTGATTCTCGTGTATTAGCCAACCAAAATAATTAAAAAACAAATCAAACACTACAACAAAACAAAAATCATCACCACAAATAAAACGAATAAAAAATGAAACCTTTATCAAACTACAAATTTTTGAAATTACCAATCACGACTAAGAACAAACAGACCAAGAACATCTTCAGGGATGGAAAAAGTACCTTATCTTTCTGATTGAACAACAACCGAGAATTGAGAGTAACTACCTGATCTGTAGGAGACAGTTGCTTCAACCTTAACATCTTCACAGTCACTCTGTATCAATGGCCACACGAACCAATTTACAAATGATGATTCAACCAAATTCACAGTAAACTGGCCACACAAACACCTGTAAAACAAAACATAGGAATCGGTTACAAACGTCAATTTATATGACCGATCTACAAACAAAAAATTGGAAAACTTACCGGCGTCATCACATACAGCTAAATAGGCATCTCAAACCAACCAAACTCCGTTTTCTTGTATAGATGTAACAACAATTATACACGATCACTTTTCAAAACCTTAATAACCAACACATCGTCAGCGAAGGTCATTCATAGTGAACTTGCAAAACATTTGCATTTTCAGAATGCAAGTCTCAGGTTGCATGAACAACTGCCATCCTACAACCTTGTCATACCATAATGCTATATTCATCCAATTTTTACTCAGATCTACAACCATCATAGCCTCATCTTGAAAGGACAAGAAAAATGCACTTTGCATTCATTTTTATTCACCATCACAGTGAACACTAAGTGATTTACTAAACTATACAAATGATTGCAAAATGTCAGACCTCGCGTATATTCAGGCCGACATTTGCTTCATCGGAAACGCATCTAAGTTACCGGAAAGTGCCCGGAACCCTAACTTGCTACCAAAACACTCTGTGGAAGCTTTGTAAAGGAAACCCTAGAGTTTGAATCGAAATCGCCTGTGATGAAGAATAGAGAAGAAAGAGAGAAATAGAGAAGAAAGAGAGAAATGTGGGCTATGAGTTTGAATCGAGAAGAAAGAGAGAGTTGATATGATTACTTCTGATGTGCATTAAATGGCCAAACAACTCCCCATGCATTTTCAAATTTTGCCTGCTCACATTTTCTTGTATAGATGTGACAACAATTATACACGATCCCTTTTCAAAACCTTAATCACTAACACAGCGTCTGCGAAGGTCATTCATGGTGAAGTTGCAAAACATTTATATTGTCAGAATGCCAGGCTCAGATTGTGCATAAAGATGACAACACCATGGCTGCAAGAAAGGTTGCATGAACAACTGCCATCCTACGACCTTGACATGCCATAATGCTATCTTCATTAAATTTTTACTCAGATCTACAAAATCATCATAGCCTCATGTTGAAAGGACAAGAAAAATGCTCCAAGCATTCATTTTTATTCATCATCACAGTCAACACTAAATGATTTGCTAAAGTAATACAAATTATTTGAAAATGTCAGACCTCGCATATATTCGGGCAGACGTTTGCTTCATCATAGTTTTAGTCTCAGGTGAGAAGCATCTCATCAACATCATTGACTGAATATCCCTTAGATGACATCGATCTAATTATCATCAACCAAACATCGATTACACCCAACGCTACCTAGAACAGGCGCGAACGGCAGCCGACAACGATTAGGGCATGTTGCAACAACACGCCAGATCTCGCCATCATAGCCTCAGATGACAAAAGCATCTAAGGTGATCAAAACTGAACCGATCAATTTTCAAAATAAAAAAAAAAATCCTAATTGAATCTTAATGTAACAACACATACAGGGTCAGTCAACACATTTCAGATGATACAGGTTCAGGTAATAATCTGTTTTTTTAGGAGGCAAAACTTAAAATGCATAGGGAGTTGTTTTAGCCATTTAAAGCACTCAGAAGTAATCATATCTCCATCCAACTCTATCTTTCTTCTCTATTCAATATCACAAAGATCCAACTCTCTCTTTCTTCTCTATTCATGGTGAAGTTGCAAAACATTTATATTGTCAGACTGTCAGACTCAGATTGTGCATAAAGATGACAACACCATGGCTGCAAGAGAGGTTGCATGAACAACTGCCATCCTACGACCTTGCCATACCATAATGCTATCTTCATTCAATTTTTACTCAGATCTACAAAATCATCATAGCCTCATGTTGAAAGGACAAAAAAAAATGCACTTTGAATTCGTTTTTATTCATCTTCACAGTCAACACTAAATGATTTGCTAAAGTAATTCAAATGATTTGAAAATGTCAGACCTCGCGTATATTCGGGCAGACGTTTGCTTCATCATAGTTTTAGTCTCAGGTGAGAAGCATCTCATCAACATCATTGACTGAATATCCCTTATGTGACATCGATCTAACTATCATCAACCAAACATCGATTACACCCAACGCTACCTAGAACACCCGCGAACGGCAGCCAGCAACGATTAGGGCATGTTGCAACTTGCAACAACACGGCAGATCTCGCCATCATAGCCTCAGATGACAAAAGCATCTGTGGTGATCAAAACTGAATCGATCAATTTTCAAAATCAAAAAAATCCTAATTGAATCTTGATGTAACAACATATACAGGGTCAGTCAACACAGTTGAAATGATATAGGTTCAGGTAATAAAAAGAAACCCTCTGTTGTAGAAGCAACCAGTGAGAGAGTTTTGATGGAATTTTTAAGAGGGGTCGGTGACATTGTCGAGGAGTGTCAGGAAATGCTATCACTTAACATTTCCTGACACTCCTCGACAACGTCACCGACCTCTCCATGTTTCCAGCAAAACACTCTCACTGGTTGCTTCTTCAACAGAGGGTTTCTTCTTATTACCTTGAACATGTATCATCTCAACTGTGTTTGACACATCCTTTGTGTCTTCCTCTCTTCCTTAATAGCTAAGAACGTGACACGTAGGCAAATCGAGGTCATCCTCTAATCTCCCTTAATAGATAGTATAGATTGTGAAAACACTACATGTAATCAAAATCCCCGAATTAGAACTCTAATTTCTAAAATTAAGCAAATTACTACAAAAAGGTAATTAAATTATATAAAAGTGAACACTTCTAATTAGATAAAACATTAAATTCATTCAAACTATACCACAAATAGCAATCGATTCATATCCCAATTACTTTGTAGTCACCAGAATTCAACATAACAGAAAAAAACTAAATTTATATTAAGTAGTAAACAATTTGAAAATTTCCCTGAACATTTTTATTGGTCGGCCAAATACAAAACATATATCTGTCGATATTTCGGAAACAGTACAGAGCGTATGGTGCATTTTCAATTTTTAGAACGATTGAGAATCCATTTAGGTTAATGATCATAAACACAAAACCTAATTAAACAAACCTATACATCCATTACAAAATCTGGTAATAAACATACCTGAACTTCAACAACTTGACGGTTAACAGCGGCACCTGATACATAAACAAATCAATCAGATTTAATTATCAACAATTTTCATCAGTAATTTTAAAACAGAGATCTTGTACCTGATAGAAGACAATTGACTGCATAGCTCTCTGAAAACACTACATGTAATCAAAATCCCCAAATTAGAACCCTAATTTCTAAAATTAAGCAAATTAACACAAATAAAGCTTTTAAATAAAGCAAACTTCAAAGTAAGATAAAACACAACATGAAATAAATAAATTTCAACCAAAATCAACCAAATCAAAAAAAAATTACAGAATCCTGAATTCAAACCGTTACATAATAAAATTTGATAAATTTAATTTGATCAATTTAATTGATTCGAGATAAAGCAAAACCAAACCTCATGTATTATTTACTAAATGATTTAAACTTCCAACTTTATGTTAAAAGCGACCATTTTTATGCAGTGAAAACGGGCTGGGGTTGAAATGCGCATTTTTTTGTATACTAAAAGTCAACAACATTTCTGACAGAGTAAATCTGTAACACACAACATTAAGTAGACATTTCAGATATTTTTTTTCAGAATCGACCATATAAAGTTGGCATTTATAGAAGGGCAAAACCTCAAAACAAAAAAAGCTGACATTTATAGCAGTCAGAAATTGAAATTGATGACATAAACCATGCTCTCAAGTTTAGGTAAATTTATGCCAGTTCATACCAATCTACAAACAATTTAACCGATATTTGTTTTCCTTAACTAACCCTCGAACATCATTGCACCACAACATATATGACAATAAACTCATCATCCTCACATAGCTCAGGCTAACAAAAAATAAAAATGCATGATCAAATAAAAAAAATCCATAAAAAGTTGCATATTGAGTGTGCAGAGGGACTTACAGTGTTGACATCAGGATTATCCGTATCCATCCTGTAAAAGTATCCATAGTAGCAACTATTCAATAATCTTAATCAACAACTCTATAAACTCAATGAATTGATCATAACTTCAAAATTAAACAACAAATTTATTGTTCTCAATAACCAAACTCAGAACCACCATGATACCAGCGAAAAAAAACTATTTGCATCAGTAATTTAAATTTGAATCAAGTAATAACAGGAATCAATCATACATCAAAAATCTTAATCAAGTAATTTCATATATTCAATACACAAAGCATATTAAGTAATCAGTGTTCTATAAAATTCTTGACGAAAATTAAAAAGATTGAAACCCTAAACAAACGAACTGAAAAATTCAAAGACGCCTACTAAGTAATACCTTTCTGAAAGAAATTCATCACAAAAAAGGCAAGAGCCGTTGTTAATTGGTATCCTGTTGTCCCTTTTAATGCTGTTCAGGATAATCACTACAGAGAAAGAAGTACGTTAATGCAGTTTCACAAAAATCAGATTATTAGATACATAAAAGTAATAAAAATTGGATTAGAAAGCGAAAACTGAAACTGATTCATTGTTCTACGTCACAAAACAAAACATAACAAATTAGAAACCCTAACGCAGCTGTCAAGAGAACGCGGCTACTACACCATCGCTGTTGATGTCATCGTTCTCCGTCATAAATCACAAAATAATTGATGAAAATAAGATGTTTATAACTAATATATCAAGTATTTGTCATTTATCAATTCAATTATAAAAAAAACATTGACTCGAAAATATGCATCATTTTGAATCTTATAATATCATCTTTGCCCTTGAACAAATACAGCAAGCTCAAATCATATCGAGTTCTAATCCATACCCTAAACCCAAAAATTAACCATAAACAAACGCTCGTTAATAATATCATGACCCTTCGATATGATGATAACTATAACAATCGTATCAATGATTCTTAGATAACAATCGAATACGGTGAAACAATAAAAAGATTAAAAATGCCTTTATATAGTTAATTAACTGATGGAATTGTACCTATGTACGATTCGATACGCATAAGAAACAAAAGAATGGTGAGATCAAAGCTTTGTGATGAAACACCATAATATCATAAATCAAACAATATAAACACAAAAATCAAGAATCTCGAATAAAGCTAAACCCCTAAATCAAAAATCTAGCTAAACCCCTAAATCGAAAATCTAGCTAAACCCCTTACTTCTCTGAAATCATGAAATCTTCTGTCGAATCACCAAAGTCGATTAAAAATCATTAGCATATGCGATATAGGATCCGAGAGAGATGATTCATATTGTTTCTTTCAAACAATGCATCTCATAGTTTACCAATCAACATTATCTAAACAAAATTCATATAAGATCATCCCAAATTACAAATCATCAGCCCAAAAAAACAACACATAACACACTAAAAGTAACAAAAACATTAAGTACCTTATTCTTTCCATCGGGCAATACTTGTATGGTCAATAAAACTAACATTCCTCTGTAGTGAAGAAAATGTATGAATCAGATCTGAAACACACTAAAAAATATAAACGCAATGTTGCAAATTAAGAAAAACTCAAAACATAATAACAAAACTTCAAAACAAAATAACAAATTAGTTAATTACATTCTTGAGTGATGAGAGGATAATCAAAGGCACCAAGATTAATAAGGCAGTCCCAATCACCACCATCTCGCAACAGCATCGACACACCACAACATCCCCCATACCACAACAAACACACACGCATACACAGATGTACCATAAGGGTTAGGGGATCACATCAGAAGTAGGTTCAGATTTAGTAATCGGATAAGATCGTAGGAATGCAAAACAAAAATGAAAGAAATATAATCGACAATCAACCATAAAAATTCAAGAATCAAGATGATTAATGGAAGATTATTGAGATTCTTACATTGATTTTGAAGTTGTATGTCACACCCCGACCACGTAGAACATACAAAACGTGGCGGAAACATCGGGGAGTGTTGTAACAAAATTAATTGTTTCAAATCCATGGCAATTGAAGTTTCGTTTTATTGATTAAAGGTGTTACAATGTCTTAACAAACAAAGAAATACAACATAATTAACTAGTCTTGCATCTTTTATTGTCACTAAAGCCCAAGTCTGCCTATGTGTATCTTGATCATCTTATGCAACAGCTCCTGAAAAACACATGTGAAAATAGGTACGTCAGCATAAAAATGCCTGTGAGATACATAGGTTTTGTGAAAATAGGTTTCATGACTTATGTTTGAGAAAATGTTTAGTCATGAACCTTGTTATTTGCTTTGCTTTGTAAATCATTTGAAAATCGATAAGATCAGATGATAAGTATAAATAAATGTAAGGTTAAATGAATAACCAAGTAAAATATGTTTGCATAAGATAAGATGTTTATAAATCAATGTCTTGTGAAAAGTATGTTATTTGTATAAAATGTTCTATGTCTCAAACTGAAATGATTCAAATAACACTATGATATGTAATACCATACAAACACTTATATATAGGAAGTACCAGCGGCGTATCCACCATGCTTGTATCATATTACACACGCATCGTTACTTAATCATTTAATCAAACCAAACCAACCAATGTAAGAAGTCTATGTTTAAATCAATTGTCAAATGTATTGGGTAATATGTCAAAGTGTTCATGTCAAGATGTAAATCATATCAAAATGTCTATGTCAAATATCCATGTCAAATGTCTATGTCAAATATCCATGTCAAATGTCTATGTCAAAATGTCATGTATGGCAAGTGAAATGTCTCAACTAAACCATATGCACAAAAACAAAGTATTGAAGTAAAACTTGGTTTAAATCAAAGTTATATTTTGTGGGAAATGCATGATCAAATGTCAATCATGTTAAAATGTCTATGCCGAAATGTCTATGTCAAATGTCTATGTCAAAATGTCATGTAAAACGATGTACTAAGTAATGCACACAATTGGGCACACCTAGCATGAAATGTCATAAAATCATGTACTATAATGTACTAACGAACATAGCAGTATATGATGTGAAAACAGGAAAGCATGAAAGTAACAAGTAGGCACATGTGTTCCACCCCAAAACAGTTTGGAAAACAGTAAAAGAGGGGTCTCTCACTTGAGATTGCTCAGAAGTCCTAGGATAACCACCAAGCAAAGCTAGAGATCGCGGAATATCAAACGGCACCTAATATAGGTAACTACATTAATAAACCGGACCTAAATCGGAAGACTGGGTAGCATGAGGGTTTGTAAACCAAATGAGTGTAGGAACTCATGTGATATGGTTAATCAAAGCCTACATACTAAATGAAACTTAACCTAAGTGTCTACGACCCATTACGACCCGTTTAGGTAGCTTATGCTACTTTAACGCGTCGTTCGCGTGAAACGCGTTCGGACCGCCTAACTAGCCCTATGACAAGTGTTATATGCCTAAACATATTACATAATCAGTTATGTGACAAAGGTTTAGGTTACATATGCTTAATTACCAATTATACATGAAAAGGGTATTCTGGTAATTTACCTAAGGCATATAAACTACCTATCATACAACTACTTAAAAGATGCGACCATAGGGTATAACCTCGGAAGGTTATTCCCTACCTACTATGGTCACCTAATGTGTTTGGTCGGATCCTAATGATCGACCAAACTGGGTCGGGTTCGAGGTATAAGCGATTCATTAGATCGCTTACCCTACGACCCTAGACAACGTGGTAATCAGTGGGCATAGTCCCAAGGGACTATGACCAACGTGATTACACTCACGTTGCGAAGTTCAAACGAACTTCGCATTGACCATTACTGGTCAACGCTGAAAGTCAAACAAAGTTTGATTTTCGGACTCGAAAAGCAATAAAATAAGGAAAAGAACGAAAGAATACTTACGAAGGGTCCCCGAATGCTAATTTCGATTTAAGAATCTCAGGTATGAAACAATGGTTTCAACTTAGAGTTTCTCAATCAAAATTCTAGTGATTTTAAAGCATGGGGTAATGGGGTATTTATAGGAATACCCGAACCGTTAAGATCGTTTCATGGAAAACGTGCCTTAATCCCATCCGTACATGTGTTGCAAAGTTATGGTGCTTAGATTCCATCCTTATCCGCTGACTAAGCAAGTTTAGAATGTGTGGTTGTGAATTAAACAACGGCTAATACATCGAATCTGGTCCCGAATGCGAAAAACGATCCAAATGACGTGACGAATGGATTTTTCTTATGGCGAACACTAAAATAAAATATTTTAGTGCTTACATAAATTTTTGGATGTCTGGATGTATTCAGAACGTAAGTTATGCGCGAAAATGCAAACTTGTGCACTTTTTGACACTTTTAGTCCCTGAATGACCCAAAAGTTTATTTTAGCACACCGAACCCCTCAAAGCCTATTTCTAAGCTATGTAAAGGATATTTATGGTATGTTTAACTTATGGTCATGTTCCAGAAGGTCTGTTACAGTTCAAATTGGCATACTTTCGCAGTTTGTCAACTTTAGTCCCTGTAAGCGATTAAACTTTGATTTCACCACACCAAACCTTCCAAAACTTATATATAAGTTACGTAAAGGTTATTTAAGGTATGTTAAGCCTATTTCACTATTCCGGAGTGTTCGTTGCATTAAACTGGTTATATTTACGCATCAGTGCGCGTATAACCTTCCAGAAAGCGATTTAGAGCTTGAAATCGGACAAGAGTTGATATGTGCAATCGATACACATATTTTTACAAATCCCAAGTATGAAATACAATATTTCATTGGTTTGGCATTTATTTGATGGTCGCAGTGACACGGGTGTCACATTGTAGGTGGAGACGATCATAAGAGAGAGACGATTTGAGTGAAAACTTGAACCACACGAAGGATCGATTGACTGGATCTGATGATGTTATTTGCAGTTAGGGTTTCAGAAAGAGCAGAGGGAAAATGATTGAATGGTCCGAACCATGCATATATGGTGTATTGGGATGAGTTAAATGAATTCAAAATTTGAAATACCCGGTTTTTTTTGCAACTCTCCTTTATTATATACATAAGATTATATATAAATAAATCGAAATTATGACATCAGCAGATCCAATGTGGCATACCTAATTTGATGACACATAGGCAAAATTACATCAGCATTTAACCTCCTTTTATAGATAAGATAGATTTTTTGCAACTCTCCTTTATTATATACATAAGATTATATATAAATAAATCGGAATTATGACATCAGCAGATCCAATGTGGCATACCTAATTTGATGACACATAGGCAAAATTACATCAGCATTTAACCTCCTTTTATAGATAAGATAGATTTTCTAGTTTTTCACCACAAACAAAACCACACTCTCTCTCCTTAAAAATAACTTCACCCAATAATAAAAACACAAAAAAAATTGCCACATCACCAAAAACACATCTCAAATATGCCTTATTCGTGATGCTCTTAGATCTAAAATGTAAAAAAAAAAGTCAAAACCTATATAGAACCTATAAAGTACACCTACAATAAAATATGATTGATGTAGCCTAATACACACATTGATATGTAATTAATGTAACGTAGCATTTGTGGGGGTAAAAATCCAACAAAATCACAAAAAGTGACATCTTTATCAACTAACTACTTTTTGTACATTTTTTCGTTTCTTCAAAAACAAAAAATGTGATGTTACATTTTTTGCTATGTAATATGATTCTAACATTGTTTACATTTTTGGTGGATGTATTTTATCTGTAACACCCATGTGTGTAATGCAAAGAAATGTAAAATGGATCTTTTGTACATGTAAGTATATTATTTTTTGTTGTAACCATGTCAATGTAAGAGATTGAAGATACGCAAGAGAACAATATGGATGAACTACAGAAGTAAAAAGGCAAAAATCTAACAATATCACAAAAGTGTCATCTTTATCAACTAACTCCTTTTTGTACATTTTTTCATTTCTTCAAAAACAAAAAATATGATGTTACATTTTTTGCTATGTACTGTAACATGTATTCGCTTGAGAAAAAAAACAATGTAACAACTGTCATTCGGATAAATTTCTTACTTTTTAGCGCAAAATTTGTTACAACAAAAAAGCGTACTGTAACTTGCTTTTTTTAGCACAAGGCTTGTTACAAAAAAATGAAGATATATTATATTACAAGTAAACGAATGGAAAAACATAGCAACTCAGGAGGAGTAGTCGAATATAGTGTGGATAAAATTCTTACTATGTTGAGTGATCATAATAATGTTATTATTTCTTGTTTTGGTTTTTATTATGATATTATGTAATGTAAAATAATTTCTTACTTTTTGATATATGTAACATCAACGCTGATAAACTGTTGTCTTAACTTTCTTACTTTTTGATAAATAGCTAGTGATATGGAAGTACACTGTAAACTATGAAAACTATGTTTTAACCACTGATTAATTTATATCTATGACTCTCTTTTTATCTTGTCCAAATATCTTATTTTTACATATTAAAAAAAAAATTGATAGTTGCTAAAAGGTACATAAGGGTATTCTGGTAATAGGCAGCTTTCTGGTAATTGCTTAAATATGGTAATTTGTACCCATCAGGCGACATATATCAAGAAGGGTATTCTGTACTTTTTTTGACTTTTTATACTCTCTCCCATACTTTTACTTTTCATATATATTTTTTTTATATACATTAGATCTTGTTTGTTTTTATATTACATAAAAAGGTAATATACAATTTACATGCTCAATTTTCGCCATATTTGTAATGACACACTTTATTTTTGTAACATAAAATGTTACATAAAAATGTTAACATACATTTTTACATGATCAATTTTGCGTCAAATATGTAACAAGCACTTTGTTTTTGTCACACAAAAAATGTAACAACGCACTTTGTTTCCGTAACATACACTTTATATTTACAATAATTTGAAGAAAATTAATGTAACAATGCACCTTATTTTCATAATAATAAGGAAAAGTGTAACAATGCACTTTATTTTCTGTAACACAAAAAAATGTAACCGGCATTTTTGATTTGATTGTTACATTTCTAACACCCTGTTAAGTAGTGTTACAATAAAAAAAACAGATCTTGGAGATTCATAACTTCAAATAATCAAAATCAAGTATGTATCTAACTATTAACACCCAACGAATCTAAAAGGATAAACACCATAAACACCAAAATAAACAATAACCATATCTACTTTGCTTTTCTTTTTGTGCCATTTGAATCCACCATAAACACCACAATAAATCAACAAAGAAAAAGATACAAAATTAAAATTTTAAACATACATTTGACATAAAATGTTACATAACTTCAAATAATCAGACCTAACACCATAAACACCAAAAAATACACCAAAATACGCAGTGTTATGTTTCTATCTATTAACACCCAGTTAATCTAAAAGGATAAACATCATAAACACCAAAAAATACACCAAAAATAAACAATAATCAGATCTAGTTTGCTTTTCTTTTTGTGCCATTTGAATCCACCATAAACACCAAAATAAATCAACCAAGAAAATGATACAAAATTAAAATTTTAAACAAATACATATAAGAAAACCGGATCTCTTAAACAATATTTTCTTAAACCTAAAAACATACTTGATCTTGATGGTGGTTGTCCGATTTCAAATCTTGGTCGTTGAACCCCACCAAAACTTTTTTTTCAGATCTTGGAGGTTCGGTTCAAATATTGGTTGTTGTTTCAGATCTTTTGGTGACTGATTCACACCTTCTTAAACCAAAAATCGCACCATCAAGGCCCTCAAACACACATGCAAAACCCCCCCACAACTTCATCTCCTTAAAGCCCTAATCTTACCGGCAAAACCACTTCCGATTTTATTTTGTTCAGATCTGAAACCCAGATGTTAAGACTTGTTCCGATATGGTTTAAATCTATGTGAGATCTGAAAGATTGTGAAAGAGAATCATATATGTATAGATTTCAAATGTGTATGAGGATGATTCTTGAAATGAGACATATTAGAGAAAGATAAATCATAGAAATATTAGAGGAAGAAAAATATGACTGTTATGTCTTTAATCAATGGGTAAAATGACGAATTTACCCTTTACTTCATCTTTTTGCACATGTGACGTGGCTGAATCGTAGCCACACATGTGGGTTTCTTGGGTTTTTTCATCCGGAGTGGGTTTTTTTCATTATAACTAGCCTATATATATATATATATATATATATATATTTATATATAAGTATATAGCCCAAGTCATATATGTCATGCATGGAGGTAGGATTTCCATCTATTTAACCTTATTGTATGAATTCACCTAAGCACATAATCATCAAATTAGTTGATGATTTCGGTTGGTCATGAATAAAATAAAGAATGTACAAGTAACTTATCATCTAAATCATCAAGTAACCAAGTGAAAGTCAAACTAGACTAGTGTATTTTAACCATGACAAATGTTTGGAGACTTGGTGTAGCTTGGACACTTTGTTCCTAGTAAGTTTACTTGATTACTTAGGTTCATTAGATTGGAGCTGTTTGCACCTCAAACTTTCTGGAATGATACATTAACTCAAGCCCCACAACATGTAAGGTTGTTGGGAACAAGGTTTGGTTCATGTTCATCTAAGAAAGGTGAGTGATTCTTTTCTTATTATTTGTTTCTTTTATTTATTTTATTTTATTTCTTTATTTTACATGTTTAAAACTCTTTTACTCAAAATTTGGGTCGATTAGACGTTGACGATAAACCAGTATTAAAAACTCTTGTGTCTTTAAACGACATCAGTATCTTACCATCACTATACTACGCCAACGATGGGTGCACCTGCCCTAGCGTGTTGTAGAGAGTGATAGTTCTATATCGTGTTTTATAAATTTAAAATTTGATAAAAAGGTACTAAAAATAACATTAAAAATCCATACACTATGACACATGTCAAAATATAGCACAAAATTTTGGGTTTTTTAGTTCTCATATTTTATATAGCAACAGAGTTACTCAAATTAAAGATAAAAAGATGCTCGATTTTATGGTGCATTTTTTTAAATAATGTCGTATAAAAAGAAAGGTTATGGATGTTTAAAAAAATGAAGGGATGGGGGAGGATTATACATATGCTTACAATGTGAAGAAAGAAAGTCAATAAATAAGTTTTTCCAAGAATGCCTTTGCACTCCTTTTTTTCTACATTATTTTTATTCTTATCGTACTTAGACAAAATTAACTTTTTATTTGATCGTACCCCTAGATATGGTATACGAGTCATATTATACACGACTCGCATCATGTCAAAATATCTATCAATAATGGTTTATAATTATCCTGTGGTTTGTTAAATAGTGTAAAAATGGATTTAAAAAATAGCTTTATTTCCTCACAAAAATAATTTGTTAACAAGGGGAGGATCAAACAGCGAGTTTGGTTTGGGTAGGAAGTGTAGAAAACAATAATAGGAGGACATGCGATAAATAACAAATAAACATAGGGATGAACGTTTCAGTCAATCTCATCTCATCTTCTATTTTTCTCTTTCCCCACATCCTCAAAACCCACTATTTTCAAAGCCCATCAAAACATATGGATGAACGTTTCAGTCAATCTCATCTCATCTTCTATTTTTCTCTTTCCCCACATCCTCAAAACCCACCATTTTCAAAGCGCATCAAAACATAGGGATGAACGTTTTAGTCAATCTCATCTCATCTTCTATTTTTCTCTTTCCCCTCATCCTCAAAACCAACTATTTTCAAAGCCCACCATCTTCAACCTTTTTTTTCACTTTCTCCTATAATCACTACATAATTTTGCGATTTTCTTTATCAATCAATGATTTAAACACTCAAATAACGTGTTCTTCAACTTTTTCGAAGAAACCCGTTTTTTTTTCAAGTAATTTTGAAGCAAATCACTCGATTTGTTCTATTCGATTGTTGATCAGTGTTTCTAGGATTCAAATTTCGTCAATCGTTGAAAAAATCATAAGAAATCGGCTTCGATCTCTGTAAGAAATCTGAAGAATTTTGTCAATCATTGCGTTTTACAATCTGGGTTTTCAAATTACATTTTAGAGAAAGACATTTTTTTGTCTTTAGTCCATTGCGTTTTAGAAAATAAAAACACATATTTTTGTGTTTTTAGTCTGTTCCGTTTTAGAAAAATACATTTTTGTATTTTTTTTGTCCATTGCGTTTTAGAGAAAAAACCCATTTTTTGTGTTTATAGAGTACATTGCGTTTTAGAAAAAAAAAAACACATTCTTTTGTGTTTTTTATCATTGCGTTTTAGAAAAAAAGAACATTTTTTTTGTGTTTTTAGTCCATTGCGTTTTACGCATCTGGGTTTTCGATTTTTTTTTTAAATAAAGCAATAGTATACTCATTTCAAAGGTAAAAATATGCTCGCTTTTATGGTGCAATTTTATAAAAAAAATAATGTTGTATGAAAGAGTTATTAACGTTTTAAAAATAAGAAATTGAAGGAGAAAAAACTATTATCTTAAATGAACTAGAATACCTCTAAGCTAACTCACGTCTATTTTTTTTTGTTCACTTGTACTTAATTATTTAATAGATGATCAAGATTACTTTTTAACCCTCATACCCGCACGTCTATTTTTTTTTGTTCACTTGTACTTAATTATTTAATAGATGATCAAGATTACTTTTTAACCCTCATACCAAATAAATTTCCTAGTATATCTTAAGAGTAAAATACTTTTTGAGTCCCTGTATTTTAGTGGTTTTAACCACCTGAGTTCAAAATAAAAAAAATTAACGCCCTGAGTCCCTAACCACTCATTTTATAACATTTTGAGTCCAACTGTTTAACCCTTGTACTTTTGATTTTTGACTCAAGTGGTTAAAACCACTAAAACATATAGACTCAAAACATTATAAAATGAACGATCAGGGATTCAGGGCGTTAAATTTTTGGTTTTGAACTCAAGTGGTTAAAACCACTAAAACACAGGGACCCAAAAAGTAATTTACTCATATCCTAACCTTGTTAACAATAGCCTAGTGACATCTTGGGGGGTGAGATAAGGCTTTGGGACCAATAGGTCCTGGGTTCGATTCCCAAAAAGGGGTTTTCACATATTTATTGGGTTTTCTTCTGAATTGGTGTATAAACATTATGGATAATACTCCAGTGGTCTTTGAATTGATGTATAGTCATTATGAATAATACTTCCAGTGGTGTGTGTTAGGGGCTGTTTGTTTACCTCTTAATAAGGCTCTTAATGGTTCAGACATCTTACTTGTTCAGCACTTAATGGTTTAGACTGTTTGTTTCACGAGCAGATGTCTGAATGGTTCAAACATTTGTCTCTGAATGGTTAAGCATTATACAGAGTCTGAATGGTTAAAACCTCTAATCTGAATTGGTTAGACATTTGCCTCTGAACGGTTAAGCATTATACATGATCTTAATGGTCTATATCTCTTACTGGTTCAGCACTTAATGATTCAAACATTTTACTGGTTCAGCACTTAACCATTCAAATGTTGTCAAAAAGCCGTTTTTTGTCGGTTAAAGAAAACAATCATTTATCCATTTTCTAGAGACTACTATACATCTCCCCCACCAACAACACACCATAGCTGCTGCTCAACTCGCTGAAAAACCTTACTATTAACTAATGGCGTTTACAAACTGTTCATCACTTGCTCACCTAGAAACATCATCAAAACATTCTATAATAACTTCATCCTTTTCAATTTCTCCACGATTATCATCCTCCTCATTTTCATCTTCTTCGATCAACCGCAAGCTCTCCATTCCTCCAAATCTACTTAAAATTGATCGCACAGGTATGTTTATTTTTCCATATATGTTTCAGTTTTAGTTAACTCTTAACTGTCTATTGTTTACTTTTTAGAAACATTAGTGGAATTTGTTCATTCACTGACTGTTGGTTTAATTTGGGACTTGTTTTTATTGCATTCATTAGATTAGGGCAATTTAGGATACTAATAATACTATCTTAGGTTAGTATGAAACAGTGTTTTTTTAGGTTTGAAATCGGTTAATGAATGATGATTGATGAGTCACCTTAGCAGGTTTCTGGTTCTTTTATGCGTTGGTTACTTAGGTTGCTGTTGATTGTTTTTGATGTTTGGGTTAAATGCCAAGTGAATTACTGGATTTTTCTCTTTGGCATACTTTTGTGTATTTTCTGCACCACAAGATGGCAATTTCTGTTGAGGTACGAAACTTCACTCGCATGTACTGTGGAGAGTACAGACCGAAACAGTGAATCCCCGGTCTTCGTATGATCATGTTGTATTTTGATGGTGAACTCACGATTAGGAACCTTTTTTATTCTTGTGTTTGGTTCATTGCTGATAAGTCTTGGTTATGGTTTTTGGAGCAGGGGGTCTCTCTCACTGGAAGCAGCCTCTCTATCCCCTGGGATAGAGGTAAGGCTTGCCCAGACCCTATCAATAGCTTCGCTGTAGGTGGGAGTATACTGGGTATGGTTGTTGAACATGCAAAATAAGAAACATCATGCAAAGAATAAACGTGGGTAGTCGGGTTACGTGGGCACGTATCAATCGCCCAAGGTTACATGTAGTTTTAATCGTTCTATTGGTTCACCACTTCTCAGAGAACCCGCCAACAATGTGTTGCATCTATACACTGATGTTTGTTGGTAACTAAGGAAAAAAAATGTCTGGACATCTCCGTGTGTGCGTATTATGTACTCTGCCACCATTTCCTTAATCAACATAGCCAATGAGTTGGCGCCTATTGGAGGGAAATCTATTGTTTTATTCATTTCATCCAACTAGGGTGTTAAATTTTGCCCTTTATTCCTTCCAAACCTCTTATCAAGAGAATGTCTTCGCTATGGATTTTGTGTTTTTTTTCCTTTTGAGTTAATGCTTTTGGTGGCTCTTGCTTTCCTTGACTAGGTGTGCTGGCTTGCTAAATTGTATGGGTGCCTTGATTTGCTTTTTAATTGGTAAAACTTGTTTGTTTCATTGCCTTTGTGGAATTTATTGTGACCTTTTTCCATGTTTGGGTCCGGTCATAGTATAAGAGGTCTGAAATTGAAACTTTCCTCTTTTATTGTTGGAATCTAGTGCGGACTTAGAGGCTATGAAATTGTTATATTTTTGTTGATCCTTTAAACGAGTGTATGGAGGGTCCAGTGGTTGACTTTTGCAGGAAGGTGTTTCTATCGGGTTGGCGTCTAGAGTCACCGGGTCATTGATTATGCTCTATCTCGATGGGGATCCTTGTAATTACGAATGGTTTGATACGCTAAGTTGAAGATCTAGGCCTTCATGGTGGTTTGATTTTTTCCTTATTGTTCGTTTGTGGCACCTCTTTTTCTGCATAATCCGTTGCTTCTTCCATTGTTTTTGGTAGTGTAGAGCGTTTAGTTATTTTATCAACTATTTTCTAGTGATGCCATGCATTCTTTCATCAGCTCTGCTTATGTGTGGTGCTTCCAACTTGTAGCTCTCCATGAAAGCTCTTAGGTCCCCTTCTTCACTTTATTTGATATTGTGAATCCCGCTAAAATATTTTGTGTGTTGCCTTGGATGCGTGAAGTTTGCTAAGAACTTTTTTCCAATCTTCACGAAGCTGTCTACACTCTCTGTCGGTAGTCGGTACTCTATAGGCTGTTGAACCATAGTCTCGCCAGACCAGAATATGTCTGTACGAAAAGATTGACATTGTGATTTGCATCACCAAGCCCATGGCTTTTTTGCTTTTTGGAGGAAGCTTGAAATTGGCGATTTGGGTTTAGAAGTTTGTGTTGGTATAAGGCTTGTATGGCTCTACATATTGTCGTCTGTGGGTTGTACAGTGAATAGTGTCTGCGTTTGTGGCCATGTTTGGTGAGGGAATGATGTTGTCCACTGGTGATTAACGAACGGACTTTTACATGTCATTGTAAAACAACATAGAACGGTGGCATATAGCTCCTAGTGAGCCATGAGAAAAAGAGTCTGTGGATTGATCATCGGTAACGTTATTTGTTAATAGATTGGATCGGGGTCCTTGCGCAAATGGCAACATTCCCTATACCAGGTGAGGGGGTATAGTTGTCATAAGGGTTGTTTTTTCATCAAAAGACAACTGAACCCTAATCCCTTCTTTTGGTTCTTCTCTTGCATAGTCATTGAGCATTTCCTGTAACTGGAAAAAAGTTTTGTCGAACCAAAACAGGTGAACCATTCCCGAAGTAGGATATTGCTCTGTTTTCGTATTGTCTGGCGTTACAAGACTCATGTTGTACTTGTATTATCTGCCATGGAGATGGGTGATGATAAAAGAGGAAAATAAAATGAAACCCGGTACTTTTATAGTGGGTTATGCATAGGGCTGTAAATGAACCGAACGTTCAGCGAACAGTTCGTGAACCGTTCGGCGGGAAGTTCGTTTATGTTCGTTCGTTTAATAAACGAACGAACGAACATGAACAAGAAATTTCGTTCGATTAGTTAAATGAACGAACATGAACAGAGGTCTCATTCGTTCGATTGTGTTCGTGAACATTCGGTAAGGTGTTCATGAACATTCGTTGATTTGCGTTTGTTTATGTTCGTATGTTTGTGTTTTAATTGAAGATCTTTGTACTTTCTTATATTTTATTTGTACTTTTTATATTATTAAACTTTTATTTATTTTATTTTCCTAACAATTAAACTAGGAAACCCACTTTCACCTTGTTTATGCATCATTTCCCTTTCATTTCTCATTATTTACATCCACGAATACAATCGACCTCCGTTCCACAACAAGGGATTCAAGTTCTAGTACTACTCTCTGGGCCATCTATCTTTATCCTTCGTCGCGTTCGCCAAATTTATTTTTGTTCGTTTGTGTTCGTGAACCGTTCGCGAACACGCTCATTTCCTTAATGAACGAACACGAACATAAAATCTCGTTCGGTAAGTGTTCATGAACCGTTCGTGAACACATTTATTCCTTAACGAACCTTGTTCGTGTTCGTTCGGTTCGTTTACAGCCCTAGTTATGCAGGTGGGGCTAAATGTTGCTACAATGAAAAGTAAGTGTGCTGATGTGACTAGGATGCATATGCCTCAAGAAGGTAGATGGCTCACCTTCGACCTGAAATAATAAATATATGTATTGTTAACCTGGGCGTAGACTGTAGACCAACTTTAACGTGAGAATAAATATATATGTGAGAGGTCTATATAGCGAGTAAATGCATATCACACTGTATGGTTATATGCCTTCTGTTACTTTTCCCTTGCGTTATATGTGGATCAATTATGATGATGCTCTTTTACCCGTTTGCTGCCATTAACTGGGTTCTAGGGATGGAGGTACCGCGGTTCCCTGCAATTGAATCAAGTAGTATCGTTCAAAACCACTTAGGTTATTTCTGGACCATGATATGCTCATATGCCTAGATCATGTAGGGCCATGGTTCTGGATTCTGGAACATGTTGACGTGTCTCTAGCGAAGAAGCATGCATGTATATCTTGCATGTTATATTTTCTGGATATTCTTTCATATTATTTTTCTATTTTCAAGTCATTTTGTTTACTGTATTTGAGTGGGTCAAATAAAAGGGATTCTGGGTAGTTACCAAGTTCCTCACATATCCTCAGTATTTTAAGTAGATGTTTAAGTAGTTTCTAATTCTTGTAATCCTTTTAAGGAGTTTAGTTATTGGTAAATGGATATGCAGAAAAAATATCCAAAGAACTCTCTCTAACTTCGTCTGGTTATCTTCCTATTTTCTTTGGCCAACCGACTACCAGTTGGAACCACACCACATGTAGGTCTGGTTGAGGAGCTATTTCCGGTCCTTAACAGTCCGGTTAAGGGTTTCTAATATGGACCATATAGATACAGCCAATGATTATAGTTACGGGTGTGGTCCAAATTGTCATCCAGTTTACTTTTACCACGTGTGTTTGTCCCTACGTCATCAGGCATTAATAAAAAATGTTGGGCTTCAACTCAAGTCTTTGGTCTTCTCATCAAATTACTGTAGTTCTATTCAATTGTTTTGTGCTGGTAAACATTATTGAATCTTTTCTTGATCATCAGCTTCCTTTCAATTATCAAAATAAAGAATTCTTTATAACCATACTCTTTTATATGACTCATCAGCTTCCTTTCAATTATCAAAATAAATAATTCTTTATAATCATATTCTTTTATATGAATCATTTCAGCTGCAGTTAGACCACAAGCTGCTGCGGTCAATGCAGTTGCTGAGGCCTTTACTGAATTCAAGCACCTTCTTCTACCAATAACAGATCGAAATCCTTATCTCTCTGAAGGAACTAGACAGGTTTAATTCTTTCCTTTTAGCTTCCATCCTTAAACAAAGCTAAATGGATGTACCCGAACACGACATGTGTTTTTTCATATTAATACCTAAATTTACAACATAATATAATCGTGTATAAACTATAAAACGAATATACATCTAAACCATAAAAACTTTATTTTTGTCTATGATCTTTTTATTCTTTATTTACAACTCGACCCTCGTCTTGCATTCATGTCGCTTAACAGGCTGCTGCAACCACAGCTGCTTTGGCTAAGAAGTACGGTGCTGACATAACTGTTGTTGGTATGTGCTCTTGTACACCCGTGTAAACCCCAATTACTTTAGATAACTTTACGCATTACAACATTTTTGAAACAACAAAATGAAGTTTTATAAAGACATGTATATTTTTATTGTAGTCATTGATGAAAAGCTGAAAGAATCACTGCCAGAGCATGACACTCAGCTTTCGAGCATCCGCTGGCATTTGTCTGAAGGTAGGCTTGCTTTTAATCCTAAAATCATCTTGTTTTGTTAAAATTGATTCGTTAATGTAAAGAGTAAACATTTTGCTGTTAAAACATAGGTGGGTTTCAAGAGTTCAAGCTTTTAGAACGACTCGGGGAAGGTAGCAAGCCGACAGCGATCATAGGGGAGATTGCAGATGATATGAATCTAGACTTGGTTATTATGAGTATGGAAGCCATCCATTCAAAGCATGTTGATGCAAACCTGCTTGCTGAGTTCATTCCATGCCCAGTCATTCTTCTTCCATTGTAGAACCAACATTTACTCATAACTCTGTTTTTTTGAGGCGCTTTTTATCTCTCAAATTACAAACCCTTTATGGATCGAATTACATCGATATCTGTTGTAGAGTGTTCTGTCGATTGAACCCGAGGGATCACGACTTTCAGATAATCAATGTGATTGTGTTGGTATGTGTACATGTGCATCAACGTATACCCGCGAGTACATATTTCTATCGTTATAAAACAATACAGGTTTAAAATTAAACCGATTAACCAAACAATAACTGTAAACAAAAAATACAAACTGACACGTTTGAAGGAAATGGAAAACTGATGGTTTTGAGTTTAAGACCATGCGTAGTGGTTTGATGAATAATGCCCCCACCCTAGGGCGTTTTCTGCCACGTGGCAGTCCAGTCAGCATGGGGGCATTATTGGGCGTTTTTGCAAAAGTTGCGTAATGGAATAATGCCCAATAACGCCTCATCCAATCATTACACAATTATTTATTTTTTTAAATTAAAAACTTAAAATACTTCATTAAATTAAAAAAAATTACAATACTAAAAAATTACATTGCAAAATTTTAAGTTTATAAAAGATCCAAATGAGACAATTAATAAACAAAACTTTAGCCACTGATATAGCATTTTTTGAAACTTGAAATATTAAAGATATTGAAGTTTAAAACCACAGGGGCCTAATGTGACATGTGACCAAAGTTTTAAATCAAACAACCCGCCTCCATCCCTTCTCCTTCTCTGGTGCGACCTGCAACATCTCCGGCGGACCCAATCCAAAAATTCCGGCAAACCCAACCCAAAAATTCCATCTCCATATCTCTAAACCACATGGCCTTATCTGATTGGCCAACAAATTTCCCAAATAGCGTGATTTAAATAACGCTGAATGCAATTTCGACACACATCACACCGGAAAACGCCGCAGGGGGCGGAGGAGGGGCTTGATCAGGCGTTATTGGGCATTTTTTTGGTGGATCACGCCCGAGTACAGGTGGTCTAATAATTGATTATACGGCTAGTTTTGATTATACATGCATTTACAAAACCAACTTAACCGAACCTATAAATAACCCAACCAAACTATTTTTTTTGTATCTTTTATAAAATTAGTATCTTTGAGCCTTTGAGGAAAGATGGATTATAATATGTATTAAATTTGTTGAAATGTTTTACATTTGTCAAAGTCCAAACCTGTATTGAATTTGGCTCAATTAAGCCATGCCAAAAAAAAAACAAAAAAAAAAAAAAACAAAAGCAGGGTGGTTGGTTGATTGAACCGTTTATACAATTAACTGAAACTGAAGGTAAAGTGAAGTGATCGGTTTTATATATTCAATGGCATTGAGTTACCTTGCACTGTAAAGTATTTAACATCTAGGCGAGTCGAGTTACCTTGTAATTTAAAGTATTTAACATCTAGGCGAGTGCAAGTGAAAAAACACTAAATATTTAAAAACCAAAGTAATTAGACTAAATCAGGGGAAGATCGTCTGGAAACGGCATAAGAGATGGAGATCTCAAATATTCATTAAAATATACCGTTAAACCTGGTTTCTAAACTATAAACCATGTACCAAAACGTATAAATCTCATACTGGTCGAACATGTGGATTTGTATCGGTTTGGATAGTTCTGCATGTTTCAACATTTGTGAACTTGCTAATAAAAGGATATGTTGGTCCATTTTCTGATACTGTTTGAATGATGCAACGTTCTTCGATCGTAGAAACGGGTGTTTGTAATGTATATAAACATTCAAAGAATAAAAATAGAGATAATGAGAGTGGGATTTCTTCAATTATTAACTCTTATAAATAAATGTATCATTTTATGAACATAAGAATTAATCTTTGTTTTATGGAATCAAACAAAGAAGAAAGGGTCGATCCGAGAATAAACTCGAATCTTGAATATCACCCCTGGAACAAACCAGGGGGTAAACTCACATGAAAACCCTATTTGGAAAATTTACTTCAAAGGACACACATAATTCCTACGAAAGAATTATGTATTTATAGAGAATCCACTTGCACTATCTCAATTGTAATTGGTTGCTAGAATGTTGGTTTGTGTCCATCCATGTGTCATATGGCTTATCTTCTTTTGTGTACCAACTTGTTCTTTTTCTTTTCTGATGAAATCTATCACAATTTGAGATATTTAATGTGTTCATAAGATATATTATCTTATGAACCCAATTCTTTGATTTGTATCTTGTAAACTTCATAATGTCCCGCTAACATATTGAAGTCTTGTAACCTTGTAGTCATCTTTTAATCAAAGAATTAGAAGCTTGATTATTTTCCATCTCATTCTTCATATTCAGTGCTTCTGGGACGGTTCATCAATCAGTTCGCGTTGACGGAATTAATTCTAAGTAACTTTAACAATTTTCAACAACAAATACAAAAAAGTTTCCTAACAGGAAATAACATACAAGGGAAAGATTCAGGAGTTGGAATTGGATCTCAACAATTCCTTGAAATAAGATCCAATAACTTGTTTTTAGTTTCTAATTTTCAGTTGTTTTAAGGCAAACCGTTAACTTATTATATCGTGTTAACTCGTTAACAGTTGATATTATTAATGAAAAATATTCGGATTAATTATAAAATAGACTAGAGAGTCGTTGATAAGAATAGATCCAAAACTTAGGTAGCTACATACACTTGCATAGTTGGTTATTCTTATGCATGTGGAGAAAATCGTGTAAAACATTGGGGATCTTTGTGGTTGTTACTTGTCGGCAGTTAAATCACATTCCGACAAATGAATAAATATATGTAAATTACCTTTTTTTTCCAAGGGAAAGTAAAGAGTAAACACAGAAGCCAATAACCTTCTTGTGCATTAGCAACCATATAACATTAAAACCTTCTAATAAAAAGGTTATGAGTAGGGGTGCAAACGAGCCGAGCGATTCGCCAACTACTCGAGATCAGTTTGAGAAAAAGCTCGAAACAAGCCGTGCCTTATCAAGCCCGAGCCGAGTTTGAGCCTAAAATAAAGCTCGTTTGTCTATCGAGCCCGAGCTCGAGCCTCACATGTGAAGCTCGTTAGGCTCGTCGAGCCTTATTGAGCCTTAGTGTAAACGAGCCGAGTCAAGCCGAGCTTATTTAAACTTGTTTACAAGCCGACCTCGAACCTAAAAATAAGTTTATTTAGTAAACGAATCCGAGCCCGAGCTTCACTTATTGAGCTCGGGCTTGGTTCGGCTCGACTCATTTGCACCCCTAGTTATTAGTTCGAGGCTTGTCTGGAACAAAAAATGCTATGTATTTGTCAGTCTAAGGTTTTATCACAGTGGGTATTCGGACATGAGTGACCTTTTGCCATTTAATTTACCCGGATGATTAGGTTTTTGTTAGTCGTTTAAAAAAAGATGAAACAAAGATGTTAAATATGTGTATATAGACATTAAATCTGTAGACCAACAACCATTAATGAAAAGACAAAATGTCCAAAACAAGATCTAGACCATAATTGACCGAACATTGGGGGATATATGTTTTCCAACCTAGACATATACCACTATCATAGCAAACTTATAGGTATGCATATTAGAGGGGTGAGAATTTCTTAAACGATATGATAGACACAAATTTAATATGAACAAACCAAGTGCCCTATATATAGGAGTTCTAATTTCGTTTGAACTTGCCATGGTTGGTTTCAAACGAAATTAACTTGATTAATTTCGTTTGAAACTGACCTTGACATCTTCAAACGAAATTACTCACAAACATACTAATTTTAGTTTCTAGCAACTCGAGCACTGTTCATTCTATCATATTATATGACTCGATACAAGACGAAGTCAATAGACAGAGTGCACTAACAGAATTCACATGGGAACTTGAGAGCAAGATGAAGACCAAGAATCCACAACTTTTCGTTCAACCTTCCTCTTAGATTTCGAGGACGAAATCTCCTAAAGTAGGGGAGACTGTAACGCTTCGCTTATTTGTACCTTCCCAATTTAGAAAGAATTGTTGTACTTTCCATTTTAGACACTTGTACTCTTGTTGTATTCTATTTTCGTTCCAACTTGTAATCTGAGACGATTGATCATAATGAAAACACAATTATTTTAATCATATTCATTTGCAAACTTGTAATCACAATTCACATTTTGAACGCTATGTTATCCATGATTCTCGATTCTTAGTTGCACATTGATGCTTGATACTTGAAAAACCGATTAAAACACGTTTAAATCATTCGAAAACCGACTTATATTGGGTAAATTCGATATTCGAGACCCAATCAATCTATAAGTTATGTTAGAAACTAAAAAGAAATGCATAAAACAAACAAGCCCATAACATTAGGCCCAAAAAAAAAGCAATTATACAAATGGGCCAATTTTCAACTTTCCATATTTCTTTCACCACCTTAAACCATAATCTCTCACCTATAAATACCACACTCATTCCACCACTTTTCTTTGCCATTTCTCAAAGAATTCTTCCTTCCTCTTGAAAGTGAGTTCCATATCCTCTCACCTTCTTTTCTTCTTCTTGTTTTTTTCTTTGTTTTCATACTTCCCCATATTGGAGAAATCCTTATGGAATGTCACCAAATGTTTACCATGGTAAACAAAGATGGTGCATGATGTAGAGTGTGAAACATGGATGTTTGTGTGTTGATTTTGTGTGGTTTTGCTTGTTTTATGTGATTGGAATTGGAGTATTGCGAGAGTTCGTATGTTTGCAGGTAAGAACGCGTAATTTGGTGAAGATACGAGTTTTGAAGATAAAGCGGAACATGTGAAAGCGATGAGTGCAACCGTTGGAAATGTTCGGGTATGATACGAGTTGAATTGATAGCTTAGATGCATAAAGGATGCGAAACATTGAAGTTGAGGGGCCATTCGGTTGTGACAGTTGTGCCATTACGATCATCATACAAATATGAATCCAATGAAATCTTGTGTTTCATTCTCGGGATTTGTACAATTACATACGACATTACACATATCAGATTTCGTATGATTCTGAACTCTCGAGAAGCTTTTCTGGAAGTTTTACGTAAACTATTACGCAAATGTAATCAGTTTAACTAAACGTACACCCTGGAATAGTGACATAAGCTTAACATACCTTAAATAAACTTTACATAACTTAGAAATAAGTTTTGAAGGGTTTGGTATGGCAAAAACAAGTTTATTCGATCACAGGGACTATTTGCGAAAAACTGCAGAAGTCTGCCAATTCACATAGCAACATACACTCCGAAACAAGATCATACACTAAACATACCCTAAATACCCTTAACATAGCTTAGAAATAAGTTTCGAGGGGTTCGGTATGCGAAAATACGTTTATTTGATCATAGGGACTAAAAGCGTCAAAAACTGTGAAAGTTCGCATTTACGCGCATATCTTGCGTTCTAACCATATCCGGACATGCAAAAATTTTTGTAATCACTAAAATATTATATTTTAGTGATAGGAATGCAAAAATACCATTCGTTGCACAATTTGGATCGTTTTCGCGTCCGTTCGAGTTTCCCCGTAATTTACCGAACAACGCAACCGTACGACCAAAAAATCGACATCCATAATATTTCCAAGCATATTTAAAGTTCCCTATGCTTTAACATCCTTTTAGAGCCTTGAAATTGGGTTAACGGGGGTTAAACGCGTCGAAAATGCATTAAAGTGTGTGCAGGGACCATTTTTGACAATTTCTTAAAGTCTGGCCTGAGCCCTCGCGCTGCGCGACGCCTCAGGGTGTTTGTTGTCGCGCGACGTGACGCCTTGATCTGGACAGAACTTTCAAAACAGCTGCAACACTTGTATTTTTAAGCTAGAATTTTCATTCTTGTGGGCCATATGAGTGATCATCAAGGCTTTAATCCCTGTCCAACCACTTGTAATCATCCTATTAATGCTTGGAGAACACACAAGACACTTGGCATGATCTAAGGGCTTCAAATTCACTATAAATAGGCTTCAAATTCTGCCCATTTTCCTTGCTCATTTGCTCATTCTCATCTCTTGAACTCTAAGTGGAGGCTACCATCTTTTGGAGGCCACCTATCTGAGTTTTCTAGTTCATTTTCCAGCCTTAGAACATTTTGTAAGTGTTCTTTCATGGCTAGTTCTTTCATTTCAGCAATTACAAGCTGAAAGTCAAACAGTTTGACTACCATTTGACTTTCGGTTTTGACCATAAATTGGTCAAGTCCAAGTTCAATTGAACTTTGCAACGTGATCGTAATCACGATGGTTATAATCCCTTGCGATTATACCTACTGATTACCACGTTGACTAGTCGAAGTGACGAGTCAAAGTTTCGGTCAAAATGCGCGTTTATGTGCATTTTGCGATGAAACTATTTTCGGGTATCAAAACACTTTGTTTTGATACCAAATAAGTTTTCTAACTTAGTTAAACATGTTTTAATAGGTTTAACTCGTCACTTTTAGTTTAGTGCTTATTTAGGGTCGTAAGTCAATCGGTCTCGACAACTGCTTAGACTTTCGAACCCGACCCGTTTGGTCGATCATTAGGATCCGACGAAACATATTTTGTGACCATAGTTGTATAGGGAATAACCTTCCGAGGTTATACCTTATGGTCACTTAGTTTAATTAGTTGTATGATAGGTAGTTTATATGCCTTAGGAAAATGACCAAAATGCCCTTTTTGTGCATAATCTCAATTTAAGCATATGTAACCAAAATTTTGACACTTAAAATGATTATGCAACATAATTAAATATGTTTAAGCATATAATACTTTTCATAGGACTAGTTAGGCTATCCGAACGCGCATTTGTGCAAATGACGCGTTAAAGTAGCGTAAACTACCTTAACGGGTCATAACGGGTCATAAGCACTTAGGATAGGTTTTAAATCAAAATGTAGGCTTTGTTAAACCATATCATATGAGTTCCAACACTCATTTGGTTTACAAGACCTCATTCTATTCGATCTCCCGATTTAGGCCTCGATTATTAACATAGTGATTCCATACTAGGTGCCACTTGATTCCTTGATTTCCCGAGCTTTGTTAGGACACTTAATCAAGGACACTTGCAATCTCAAGTGAGTACATAGTCCCATCTTTTACGTTTTCAAATGTTTTGGGGTGATTCATATGTGTCTATACACTAATTTCATGATTTCAAGCTATATGTTTTCACATGCGTAGTACATATTCTGTGACAAACTTAAACTGATATCTTTGGCTTAAACACTGATTTTCAAAGTTTTTAAGAGTATTTGTTGGTTCATATTGTTACTTATACATTCATTAACTATGATCAAGCTGATTGGTAGTACGATATAGCGTTATAGGTTGACACCCCATTCCTGTTGTATGGAATGTCAGAAACCAAAGTTTAAACCAAATAGATTTTGCCTTCGTGGTAAATCTATAGTCACCAAAGTGTAGTTTGATACACTAAGGTTTGAATGTATTGCTAAATCACGGTCTATGGTATATTTCGGTATACCACTAAGGCATATTTCGATATGCTGCCAACGTGATATTATATTAACCAACGTATGGATTACAAATATTTTTCAATTAAGTCATAAAAACTTCTCTTATGTTGTTTCCAAAACCAAAGCATAGTTTGATATGCTATTGTTTACTAAAGTATAGTTTGATATACTACTGACTCTGTTATTACCTAAACTAAAGTATAATTTGATATACTACTTATCCGATTATTTCAAAAACCAAAGTGTATTTTGATATACTACTTATCCGATTATTTCAAAACCAAAGTATATTTTTATATATACTACAAACATTTTATCAAAACAATGCGCTTTAGAAACCAAAACTTTTTACAAGGATTCATGGCTAGTTTTGTAAACATAAAATCTTTTTCTTATGTTATCCAAAGCCATGAATCTAATACACAAAACCTATGTAACTCACATGCATTTTTATGCTGATGTATTATTTTCACATATGTTTCAGGTGCTACTATGTGATGATTGTTGACGCATGTTACACATAGGATGGACTCGTGCCTTAGTGACTTTAAAACTTGAAAGACACATCTTTGTATTTATCTGGTTTGTATTAAAACAATGAGTCCATTTATAGAATAAAACAAAACTTTATTCACCATGTGTTGTGAAATAATGATTCTGTTACGACACTCCCCGACGTTTACGCTGCGGTTTGTTGTAATACGTGGTCGGGGTGTGACAGAAGAGTTGGTATCAGAGCCCATGGTTATAGGGAATTAGGTTATTAGTAATGCTTTGACCTAGACTATAACCTTCCTAGGACCCTAACGCGAGTTTACTTGCGTTTAGATTGTTAATACAATACCAATCACCTATCCTTAGGTGATTAACAAAAACTTAACACAAATTCATTCTCTCGAGTCAAAATTTTTCCAAAACATCACAAGAAATCATCTATCCTTAGATGATTCGTTTTACGCTTTTAAGCCTTTGGTGTTTTCAAAATCTCGTCAAAGTTTGGGTCTTTATAATGTGAACACGTGCAATCTGGAAGGGTGGGTGCCTGTACCTTGAGTTTTTTGTCTAAGGCTAGAGTGTTCGTACAAATCCGTAGTATCGGACCAGTCACTCTTACCTGGGAACTCTTGGGGCAAGTGTCCACTTATAGGCTAAAGCATGTCTTCGCGATACATTATTATGACCCGTTTACTTTAATTAGTCACCGTGTACTTTGTTTGTTTTAAGTAACGAACAAATGATCACAATCCTTATGCTTTGTTGATATTTTTAAAACATTATGTTTTGACTATCCAATATCATCTCACTTGTTTCCTCTCATGTTTCCTTGCTCTTTTAGAATGCCTCCATGACATGATCAAACTCAGGATGCCGCCATGGCAGCCTTAATCGCTTAACAAATCGCTGCTGTACTCCCAAACCTAGTAACCCAGTTAAATCAAGCAAACAACAACAATAATAACAATGCACCGGCTCCGTGCAACTATAAACAATTCAACTCGGCTAAGCCACTTACATTTACTTGGTTTGAAGGAGCTACTGGGCTCCTACAATGGTTTGAGAGTCTTGAAAGCACGTTTCGTCATGTACAATGCCCAAACGAGCGAAAGGTTGAGTTTGCATCGAGTGCATTCCAGAAAAGAGCACTCACATGGTGGAACGGTGTAATGAGGGATAGGGGTGCCGATGTGGCAATGGCACAAACCAGGGAAGAGCTTCGAGATCTAATGATAAAGGAATTTTGTCCTCGTCATGAACTCAGGGCATTGGAAAGGGAATTCGACGATCTTAAACAAGACAGCGGTGAACATCGAGCCTACACAGATTGTTATGAGGAACTGAGTCTGTTATGTCATACCATGGTTACGCCTTTGGATAAGGCGATTGAAAAGTACATCGATGGCCTCCCTCACCCATTTCAGGACCCTACCACAGTTAGACAGGCTATTGAGCTATCCGCTACCCTGACTGAATCTCAGATCAGGAAGGGTAAACTTTTCCGAAAAGGCGATAAGAAACATCAGACTAGTCTGCACAAGAAAAACCAAAGGATAAACAGGCTGAATCCTCTAAGAAGTCAAAGAAGCGTAAGGCTTCACAAAACTTCGCTGTAGTTGCTCAGAATAATCAGGTGCACCCAACCAACAAGCACAACCTCGTGCTAGGAAAACCTATGCTGGCACTGCACCTTTGTGCAACAAGTGCAATCGTCATCATCTGAATCAAACACCGTGTCACAAATGTACCCACTGTGGAAGATTGGGACATTTGGTCAATGCATGCCGTTTTGCTACCCAAAACTAAACTGTTGCAAATCCTGCTGCTGCACAAGCACCATATCCACCTGGATCGTACTACAACTGTGGTGATCTCACTCACTATCGGAACAATTGCCCAAGACTTGTTAATGCAAATCCAGCACGTGGACGAGTATTTAACATAAATGAGGCAAATGCAAATGACAATGCAGCAGTGAATAATTAAACTTTTGTATTTTCCATGTTGTTATCTATGACACTCGAAACATTTCAGTTAGTACATAAATAAATTGTTATTTCAACTTTATTTACGAAACCAATGCGATTACGTGTATGTGTGACATACCCCTACAATACTGACACCAAGGAACCATATTACTTGTAAATCAAACTACTCTCGTAGTTTCATCCATGATCGCTCACGATCACCACATAAATCCTAAGTACTCGTTTCTTTTAAGAAACAAAGTATAAGGTACAAGTTATAAACTCTTAAACTGATACTCAAAGTACCACTTCAAATCCTTAATTGGATATCTAAAGGTACTTTCATAAGTCCTTAATTGAACTTATGCTATATGACAATGTACACGATTATCAAGAACATTTTTGCTTCGTGTGTTGACTTAACATGCCTAGCACACTGATCTCAAGGATCCTTTTTTGCTTCATATGTTGACTTAGCATATCTAGCACCTTGATTTCATGAACACTTCACTTCGTATGTTGACCTAGCATACCTAGTACATGGATTTCAAAACATTTTCACCACACAAATTCCAAATCCTTATAGGATCTTCCTATCTTCATAGTTAGATCCTTGTGGATGTTTAAAGCGCAAAATCAAAGTCCTTAATTGGATTCTTTGTGTGCTTTAATACGTATGTTATGATTCAATAAGATAAAACCAAATCCTTATAAGATCTTCCTATCTTCATAGTTAGATTCTTGAGGATGTTTAAAGTACTAATTAAAGTCCTTGATTGGATTCCTAATGTACTTTAAATGCATATATACAAGTTAATGAACGAGCTAATAACCAAGTTGACAATTATGTGATTATGTGTGATTCTAATGCTCGCTATCCAAATCCTTGTAGAATCTTCTGTATTTTCATATGTTAGATTCTAAGAAGGATATCCAAAGTACTATCTTAAATCCTTAAGGGGCTTTTCTATGCAAATAGTCAGACCCTTGGATTCCAAAGTGCTATTCCAAAACTATTATTTGATTCATAGTTAAAGAGACCCTTTGGTGGTCTATTTAAAGAGATCGTACGTTGATCTAGTTAAGGAGATCATGTGTTGAGCTAGTTAAAGAGATCATTCGTCGATCTAGTTAAATAGACCCTTTGGTGGTCTAGTCAAGTTATTACATGTTGGTTCGATTGATTTTTCCCCTACACATCATAAAATGAACTGTGCGGACTGTGCAAGTAATTACGTAATTATGGATGCATACATAATTATGGAATTCAGTGCACAGAAACCACAACAAGTTTTGTCATGTGTTAAGACCTATAGTGATAAGAATAACAAAACGTGTGACAACCCGAGATTTCAAGGTCTCTCCCTCTACACATTACTGGTTTCACAAATCTGTTTTCATAATTTGTCTTGTGTTGTAACATGTGCATGTATTGTTATGTTTGGTTATTTAATGAAAACTTAAGAATATTTATGTTTCCTAACTTTATAACGAAGGTTCTTCGTCACAAACCCTCTTCGACGAAGATAGTTCTTCGTCATCATCCAACTCGACGAAGTATAGATCCTTCGTCGTCTTTATGTTTGACGAAGTATAGGTCCTTCGTCCAAAAGGATCCTTCGTCAGCCCAGATTCCTTCGAAGCCCAGAAAGGGCCCAGTTTACTTACTCAAGTATATTACGTATAAGGGCTGTACTATGTCACGTAACTGATCAATTGCAAACCCTAGACTCTCTCTAAATCAACGGCGGCAACACTATTCCTCTCTCGAAGATCTTCGTGATTTTCATCTCGGTTCTATCGGTTAGTACCTAAATACCAATTGATTGATTAAACTTCATGTCGTACTAGGTTGCATGATACCATGGTTGAGTGGTTTGATTTTGTTATTGCTTGATGTTCGTTAGATATGATTGCATGAATAAGGAGGATCAACGATCTAGGGGACTATACATGGTTAGATTATTATAGTTGTTATGATTTAGACATTGGATTGGAATGATACTTGTGAATCAATGATTGATCTGTTAATCTGTTACGAGAATGTCAAATGATGAGTTGGTTAATATTTAGGGTTCATACGAACCAAGGATTTTAACTGATTTGATCTATGTTGAGGGTTGAATAATCATGATTGCTATTATTAAGTGTTGGAAACATGATTAGGGTTAACGATTGGTGATGATTGTTGTTCTGTGCATTAAAGGAATCGTTTAACAATTGTATGAAGATACGAGAAACTGCCATGATTAGGGTTTGTAGGGAATCATCATTGTCTGTACATGTGCAACAATGAAGAATGTAATCTTTTGTTAGTTGGCCCTCGACGAAACACTAAGGTTCTTCGCCGAAGTCCCTTTCTGACGAAGAACAGTTCTTCGCCATTGTGATTCTTCGTCACACTCATGGTTGATGAAGAATGGTAGTTCGCCGTGGATAAAACAAACAGAATAGTGTGAACAGTGGATGTGTTCACATAACATAGAATTTGAATAGCTCACGATGTTCATGATGGTGAATGTGTTGGTCATACAAATACGTTTTTCCAAGCATGCGTCCCGGGGAGGGACATCTGGTAAATGTTCCGGGGAGGAATGTCGGGTAATTGGGTTTGACTGGAATGTTAAACCTGGGATGTTGATTAATACACTCATTTCTATCATTAAGTCCCATCATATACCGATTGGTTGCCGGGGAGGCAACGGGGTTATTAGTTGATAGCGCTATTAGGTTTGGCACCCTCACACCATACCGGGGAGGACGATCGTGAACTAATTACCTTAACCACTTGACCAATGTTTGATAGAGCATTGGGGAAGGGCAAATAATCTGGAGCCATCTGCGGTAATCGAGTTATTAACAACATCAAATCTCTGAAATGTTTTATACTTATATCTGGTAACTAAAACGTGTTGACAAACTTTGAACTCACCAGCGTCGTCTGACACACTTGTCTGCATGCTTGCAGGTCGTTAGATTCACGGATGGAACTTGCTATCTGGGAGTTCTGGAGTGGTCATGGGTCATAGCTCTTGGATACTTGTTTATTGATCTTGCACATTTGTTTTGAAATACTTGAATAACTATTCATATTATGCTTCCGCTGAACGAATTTGGTTAAGTTGTGTTTTGGAATTACTTTATGAAATAAATGGAAACTTTTACTTAATACTATGTTGTGGTTCAATGTGATCGGTGGCTGGATCCTGGTACGTCACACGTCCCGTGGTGTTTCCGCATGTGGTATTCTGGGGTGTGACAGTTTGGTATCAGAGCCATTGGTTATAGTGAACTAGGTTTTAAAATGTTTTTATAAAACCAGACTATAACCAAACAACCTCGAAATCGACCATGACACTCAGCACAAGATTGCAAGGTTCGTATCTCGTTTATTTATTGTATAGCATATCTAGTGTACACTTACATATGATGTTGTATGTGATTGCACACCTAGAACTGCAGACTGAATTCATGTGTTACTTGTCTATGTTATGTGGCTGATAGAATCACTATTTGACCTTCCTCTAGAGTTTCATGATTTACGTATTGTAATACCTTTTGTCTTGCTACTCGAACTTGAGGAGCCTTTTAGCACTAGTTGGGAGGAGCTGAGATAAACATGCAAATTGAATTGTTATTATGGGTGCACACATAATAATAATGTGGGGTGCATGTGAGTCCCAGTGAGGCTTAACAAGTGTGAAGGGGGTTCCGCTCTGTAGTATGATGTTAACCCAGTAGTCTGTAGAAGTATTGTGAGGTTTGACCCCTACCTTATCTCGATCCTTAACCTTTTCCCTTTTCTCATATAGAATCATGAGCGGACGAGGCCATGGGCGTGGTCACATCGCGATGACTCAAGCTGAGTTGACAAACTTGATTAACACACGTGTGGCTGAGGCTCTGGCAGCCTACCAAGCTGGTACGGAATGTGCCAAATACTCTTTATTCTTGTGTCGCGTACACAACTCTTACCCTTGTATTGTATTTTCTTTCATCCATTAGGTCAGCATGCGAATCAGAATCAAAACAATCCGCCTGCTTGCACGTTCAAGACATTCATGGATTGTAAACCATAGACATTCAGTGGGATTGAAGGAGCTGTGGGGTTACTGCGTTGGTTTGAGAAGGCTGAGTCAGTGTTCGCTATGTGTAACTGTCTCGTAGGGGACCGAGTGAAGTATGCTACAGGCACCTTGGAGGATGGTGCCTTAACTTGGTGGAATGCCCAAGTGAAAATGTTGGGCATCGAAATGGCTAATGCAATGACTTGAGAACGAATACTACAATCTGAAGATGGAGGGGTCCGAGATCGAGGCTTACACGAAACGATCTCATGAGCTAGCAAACATGTGCCCTAATTTGTCTCGACCTCCACCTCGAAGAATTGAGTTGTACATCAAGGGCCTAGCACCATTAGTAAAGAGTTTGGTCACTGCTGCAAACCTTAACAATCTGCCTCAGATCATTCGTTTAGTACACAAGATTACCGACCAGGAGGTCGAGCGTGGATCGCTACTGCCCCGTGTTTCTGCTACTACCCCTGCTGCTACAGCTACCACACCTGCTAGTGATAATAAGCGTAAATGGAACAATGCTGACAAAGCAACCAGTGCAAGCCAATCGCAGAAAAGGTCTGACAACAGCAATAACCGTAGTTTCAGTCAGTCATCCTCAGTTAACCAAGGCCAGGGCAACAATCAGAGTCAAGGCTCCTACGTTGGTAGGAAGCCTAAGTGCAACAAGTGTGGATATCACCATCATGGACCGTGTGTCCGGGCTTGCCATAGGTGTGATAAGGTGGGCCATATGGCAAAAGACTGTAGAGCTCCGTACCCAAAGCAGCAGCAGCAAAATAAGCAGCATCAGCAACAGCAAAGGCAACAGCCCCATCAGAACCAAGGCATTAGGAAGGGGTGTTTCCAGTGTGGGGACGAGGGTCACATTAAACTAGATTGCCCTCAACTGAATCAGAATGCCAATGATAACAACAATCGTCAGAACAACAATAACAATGCTGGGAACAACAATAACGGCAACAATGGTGGCAACGGTGCTCGTGGAAGGGTATTGGTGCTGGTGATGCTAGGAACGACGACAACGTCGTGACTGGTACGTTTTCTGTGAACAACCTCTTTGCTTCTGTATTATTTGATTCCGGTGCCGATTGGAGTTATGTGTCCCTAGAGTTCAGTCAACGATTAGGGTTAGCTCCAACACTTCTAGAAGCTAAGCATGTAGTAGAATTAGCCGATGGTAAAACAATTGAAGCCTCACACATTCTTGCGGGATGTAAACTAGACCTTGTGAGTCAAGTGTTTGATATTGACTTCCTTCCTGTTACCCTCGGTAGTTTTGATGAAGTGGTTGGTGTGGATTGGTTGTCTAAGCATCAAGCTGAAATTCTTTGTAAAGAGAAGATCGTACGTATTCCACTCCTCAGTGGAGAATCTTTATCGATTCAAGGGCATTGTAGTGGGGCGATGGTTGGTATCATCTCAGCTATGCAAGCTCAGAAGTGTCTACGAAAGGGGTATCCTGCTATTTTAGCACTTGTTTCTGATCCTCCGCCTGAAGAGAGGAAGATCAAAGACCTGCCAGTTGTTCGTGAATTTTCTGACGTATTTACCGTGGAACTTCCTGGTTTACCTCCTCACCATCAAGTAGAATTTCAGATTGATCTTGCGCCAGGAGCGGCCCCACTTGCTCGAGCTCCTTATCGTCTTGCACCTGGGGAGTTGCAAGAGTTATCAAACCAACTTCAAGAACTGTTGGATAGAGGTTTTATCCGACCCAGTTCTTCACCTTGGGGAGCCCTAATTCTGTTTGTGAAGAAGAAGTACGGGTCCTTTCGTATGTGCATTGATTATTGGGAGCTCAACAAAGTGACAGTCAAGAACCGTTATCCTCTGCCGTGCATCGACGATCTGTTTGACCAGTTCCAAGGGTCAAGTTTTTACTCGAAGATCTATTTAAGATTGGGCTATCATCAGATGAGAGTCTGAGAGGAGGATGTTCCTAAAACGGCTTTTTGAACGCGGTATGTGTGACACCCGGCTTTTCAGGCCGTACCGTACAATTGTAACACGTGTTGTGAATAGATAAAAGGCCATATTTGACTGATTATGATGTTTATATGTGAAAATTAATGAGTTGGTAAAATTAAACTTTGATAAAAATTATGTTGGCAACGATAAAATTAACGCTTATCGCGTAACGGTTAAAATGAGAAACGAACGTCGGTGACCACCCGATCAGTGTTAAAATCCTAAAAATAATCTGTTATAATTAGAATAATAATTTTAATCAGATTCGTGAGGAAAAATAAATTGAAACGCTAAGAAACTCTATTTTTTTCGAGTTTAAGCGTTTATCGCGCGATGCAGCGCATGTACCGACAAAATACTGTCAACACAGCCTGTCAAGGAAACTAATAATCATTTTAGTAATAATTTGATGAGTATATTACTTTAGAATGATAAAAATAAATAAAAACGCATAAATCCCTATTTTTGCGATTTTAAGCGTGTACCGCGCAGCACAGCGCGCATACTGCCAAATACCGACAACGTAGCCAGTCCAGGCAAACAAAATATTGTTCAATAATGTATTGGTGAGTTTATTTTAATAGAGCATTAAAAATAAATTAAAACGAGCTAAAACGGGTTAAAACGCTAGATAAAATACCCGGTATCCAGTTAAACACCTGTTTTTAATCTAGATATACCATTTATATGCATTTTGTGCATATATATATATATGTATATTTCATGTATGATGGAAGAGGAGCCACCTCTCACACATAGATGCCACTTGTTGGCTTGCATGTAACTCTTGGAACCTTCGAAACTTTCCTATGTCTTTTTTAATCTTGCATTTTCCAAGATCACCACTTAAACAATATCACATCTCTCTCTCTCTAGATATTCATGGCTGAAAACAGCCCTTATCTCCCTTCCATTTTCGAAAATTCAGCCATCTCTTGAAGATTTAAGGTGTTTCAAACAAGTTTCAAGCTCTTGTGAAGATCCAAAGGTGATTTGGAGGTGTTTCAAGCAAGAACCAAGCTCCATATCATCACACTTTGTCAAGAAACCCATCAAAATCTTGTAGGTGTAAAATTTACCTTAAAAATCATATTCTTGACTCTTGATGATGTTGACGATGATAGAAGTTTCTCAAAGTTCTTGAATAATTCACAAACTTGAAAACTAATAAGAAATGGGTTTTTATGTAAAATAAAAATGGATATATGTATGTATGTATACATAACCGTATATGTGTATGTGTGTATATATATGAGATTGAGTTTGTTTTATGATGGATACTTGTTTGGTTAATTTTTCTAAAATGACATGCATGTAGGTTTTGTCATATGTTCATTAATGAAAGATTGTTGTATGAAATTATGTTTAAATGATTAGATGACGAACATATCTTAGATTTGCATGACTTAACTTCAGGTTTGATATATATTACCTTATATGAAATGATGATAATATGATATATGTGCCTTAAATACTTGTACACAAGCATGCATGATGAAATATGAACATGAAATGATGATTTGAAGTGTTAAATGGTATATAAGTTTGTCATAATGTTTGCTAGCTTTGCATGTTGTACTTGGTGCATTAAAAGTTGTAAAATACGTGAAATCGCATGATTTATGTGACTTACACAAAAACTGCACTAATCTGATTATAACCACTATTTTAATCAGTAAATAACATGTATTGTGTTAAAAAATCAAGTCGTTTCGAGTTGGGATGATTATAGTAATGTTTAACGCAAAACTATGCGTTAAAACGGTCAAAAATCGGCTTTTCGAGTGATTTTTATAAAACTGATTTAGATCAGTAAGTAAACTGATATTTTTAGTTTAAAAATGAGTATTTTAACTAATTTTAAGTTTACTTGGTGATTGGTTAGTCATACGTGACTTCTGACGCCCGAAAACGTTACCAAATCGCTAAAATACGCATTTTTCTATGTACACTAGTATGGGTAAAATTTTGGGTAAACCTTATGTGTTAAAATATGTTAAGTTTTAACATGATTTTAAATATTTGGATTATGCATGTATATTTGTGTGTTTTGTGCGGTAGAAACGGTAAAAATCGCGTTAAATGTGTAACTTGTTTGTCGAGCATGAAATTTGATACCTATGAGATGTTTTATGTATATTTGCTTTAAAAATGACAAAATAGATAAGTTAGCAAGATTTCGCGTGTCTCGGTGATAAATTATATGAACGCTTATGTATATATATTACGACGCGCAAATCGTAGACATTTTGCGTATAAACGGGAGAGTTAACGGATTTACACAATACTGGTCACCAATAAAATCGTTCAAGTCGCAAAATCATAAATATATATATATGTATATGGACTCATATATATATTAACGTGCCAACATAATAAAAAATGACAACTTTTCGAGAAAAGCTCAAAGTTATGTGATAATTCTAAGAAACGGAGAAACTTAGGATTTTTGTGTTATGTATATTGATTTAGAATTGTTCCTATATTAGGGCGTATATAAAAATCAAACTCTGGGATTGTGGTATTAAAATACGCACCCAAAGGTGAGTGTCACTAAACCCCTCTTTTTACTGCTTTGTATATATTTTGGGGGTAGAACACGTCGTTAAAAGGGTTTAATAATGTTTTCGAAATAAAACATACTTTTATTATAAAATATATATATTTTCGCTGAAAATATATGAGATTTGATAAGTTAGACGTATGAATATTGTATGTACGGTATTTCTTAAGTGATACAAGACCGTACGGTTGGGGACGGATGCCGGCTTGGGTCTCGAATGATGGAGATTCAGGGGATTCGTACAACATCGTGTATTAAATTGTCATATTAGTAGGATATATATATTGTATGTGAGGCAGACATCATATTGTTCTCAAAGAGAGAACCCTGCGCCCATGATGTCGTTTAATCAGTTAAGTAATGTACGCGAGGAATTGTTGGTAGATCTATCGGGTTGACAACCCCGTCGTGACCGGTTGCCCCGTGTCAATGTCAAACGACGAATTAATATTCTGTTTATTGTCTAGCTTTGATTATCCCTGCATGGTTAATATATAGTTCGTATAGTCTAGCTAAAATACGAGTCTGAAAGTTGACGCAATAATTTAATATACAAAACCTGGGCAGTATTACTGTTGTCGGAGTAATGAAGTGACGGAATGCCCATGGATTTTATTAAGGAAGTAAAATGGACTTTCTAAAATTACATGGATGTTTTCAAATAAATACCTAATCAGAAAGTTTTCCTTGGAATAACATTTGTTAGTAAACGAATAAGTGAACTCACCTTCCTTTGTGTTGACACTTGATTTTAACGTGTTCTACAGGTACTTGAATTTGGCTTCGGGAATCATGGCGTATCTTGTGTTTGAATGATGCATGTTGTTTGTTTGATAATGTTGGACAACTTTTAAACTTTCTGGGACCTTTGTAATAAGATCCGTGAGGATCAAATACATCTTAACTATGTAGTTGTGTCGTGTCTTAAAACGTAATGTTTAATAACTTATGTTTAAAATAAACCAATATGTCCAACAATAAAATGCATCGCTCGACAAGATATAAATGGGCATCAACTTCCGTCTCCACTACGATATATATATTCCGTTGTGACGTTTTTGGGGTGTGACAGAAGTTGGTATCAGAGCCAATGGTTGTTAGCAAACTAGATGTTTTCGGAGGAAAACACTAGACTTTAACCGAAGAATTTTGAGATTTAAAAGTCCAAAATTCTCGAAGCCAAGATTTTTAAATAAACATGGGAAAGATTTTATCATGTATGAAAACCCATATGTGTTTATGTGCATACGTGATTTTCTGTTTATTTGGGCCTTATGTGTTACTAATCATATTGATCACACACTTACTTTGTACGGTTGCGATATGTCACGTCTCGATCTATAGAGCCACTAGTAGTTCTGCTCACTGATACTGTCGAGCCTACACTTGAGATCCTTTCGTCCGTCGTCACAGAATTGTTTGTTCTGCTATTCGAGTCACGTATTTTGCTACACCTCTTTTAGTCTACACTCGTCGTAGGAAGAGGACTCGACCCATTAGAGAGATCGCATCGACTTCGAGAGTTGAGACAGTGTCCACTTTGAAGAGGTAGAAAGGGGTTTGGGTCAATCGCTCTCACTGTGATCGTCAGTTCGCCAAGTTATGCGAAGGCATGGAGACGTTGAAGGACTCAGAGGGACAGATGGACTAGTATGATGAGCTAGAAGAGCTTGTTAGGAAGATGTTGGACTTCCAGGGATTGAAGCATTAGTTGTTGGTTGTTTCTGTTGTTTGTTTTGTATGTCTCATTTGATAAACCGTATTTATGACTTGCACGCCAAATTTTCAGATATTTAGGAGGAAATTTCATATAGACTTGTTGCAGGTGTTGATGTAGACACGCCGAATTTTGATTAGTCTTAGTACTAAAAACAAGCTTTGTAATTTCTGGTATAAATATTGAATGGGTTCCTTTTGGTTTAAAAATTGTTCTCATTAATACGTTGATATTATACATGCGCAATGTTTGATCCACTAATATTTAATGATTGAATTATTTTGGGATATCGTCTTATGTTGATATTATGTTGTAATAATAGAAACGACGAAATGCCGCCAAAAGAGAGACAAGATTCTGGACTACCTATTACTCTAGAGGAGTTGGCACAACTCCTAGCCCAACACGTTAATACTGCCATGGTACAGCACGATGCAACCAAAAATAATGGCCAGGAACGTGGACGCGATGCTCATGAGCATGGTTTTGGTGAGACACAGATCGGAGACCCTTCAGGTAGCATGATGATCATAAAGTTTTAGTAGTTCCTGTGTTATGATATAATCGGAGCGTAAATCTGATTTTTCATTAACTTCGTGAATAGTACATAGATGTACATACAAAACAATCCAGGGTTGTAACCCAAGATCATTTATCGGTACCCTACGCAATGACGTGGCAACGGTATGCGTGATGTCGGGCCGTCACAGCGGATCGACCATTCAAATAATTCCGCATTCCGAGCCTAGTTCTGGGGATTCGCGAAAGCGAAAGTCTGAGAGTTCGAGGAAGGCGTATGTAGCCAGTTCTAGCCGTTCTAGAAATGATAATGCCAGGGATGGCAGGAGTGGTCTTGAGAGGAAGACACACGAGGATGAGTGGATAAAGTGCGCCAGATGTGGTCGGACTAGACATATGACTCGCGAGTGCTATGCTAAGAGTACGTTGGATGGAGTTATGCTCGAGGGATGCTACAAGTGTGGTGAGCAAGGACATTCGAGATAGATTGTCTGAAAATGAAGGGTCAGGATGCAAGGGGTAGAGCGTTCGAGCTAAACGCTGGGAAGGCACGAGACGATTTTGCTGTTGTTACCGGTATGTTTCAAATCAAAAACCAATCTATATCCATACTTTTAATACCAAAGCTGACTTGAGTTTTGTTCGAGAAACTCTGAAACATTCTTGTGTTCACCAACAAATAAGCTGGGTATAAAGTGCCCGATAGAAGTAGCAATTGGTAAATTGATAGAAACTAGTAAGGTCGTTTGCAGTAATAGTATTTAGTTAGGTGATCGTAGTTCTAGCATTGGTTTATCTCCAGTGAAGCTGGGAAGCTTTGATGAAGATGTGAGGATGGATTGATTTTCCAAGAGCGAAGTGGGGACTATCGCTGGAAGAAGCTAGCTAGGATATCTCGTCCTGATGATGGTTGAGAGTTGTCAGTTTTGTGAGGATGCTTAGGTGGTTTCAAAAGGGGCTATCCTGCGTTCTTAGTTAAGTGGTGGATACGTGTGACAACCGATAGTTTACGCCTCTAATTACGTGATTAACAGGAGATTTACACGACAATGAATAGTGTTTACGATGCAAATTAACTTAATCAGGCCCTTGGAGTGCCGTGCGCGTATGGTGATTTACTGGAAATCTGCTAAATATTACGCGACAACGAATTGAAACCAAACATCATAACACATCCTATAAACACTAAACACCTAAAACACTAAACAATACACTTGAAATCTAACCTAAATCTTTAACTAAGAATTAAAACTCAACAACCCTTGTGGACAGGTTAGACATGGGACCCATTTAAGTGATTTCTTTTGAATTGTTAAATGGATTTGTTGTTGAGATTTAGAACATAATAACCATAGAATAAAGGGGATATTGGTAGGTTTTATTTATAAACCACAAGACAAAACTTCTCATCAAATATATAACAAACACAGGGAACATATCTGCTCCCATCTCAATTTCTCTACAACTAATTATACTCACTAATGGAGAAAACCCTTATCTCCTTCAACCATCAACAGCTCCACACATCATCAGCTTCCCTCCTTTCTCTCTCGATTACACTCACAAATAACACACCCAGCTATAACATCCCACTTCTAGCCTCTCCTACCCCCTGTTAATCGCTGAAGAACGGCAGACCACCACCACCACCGTCTTGTGGTGGTGCGACGACGGAACCGAGAAAGAAGGGGGGGGGTGGCTGCGAGGAGAGAGAGACCCGAGATGGCGGAGAGGAGAGCCGCCGCTCACGACGGCGGCGTGGCTTATCGGCAACGGCGAGAGAGAGAGAACGAGATGGAAAGTTGAACAGAGGAGAGAGAGAGAAAGACGGAAAGATGAGGAGGAGCCTTCGAGCTCCGGCGAGCGGCGGCGGAGACAGGCGGCAGCGCTGCCATCACAGCATCAGTGGCACTCTTACACTTCTCCAACAGATTCACCGGTAAGAGCCCTCCCCGTTTCCTTGATTTTGTTCTTTTCTAGAGACTTGCAGAAGATGACGATTTCATTTTATTTTATGATGATTTTTGATGTTGATGGTGACGATGATGGTGGTGGTGGCCGACACCACTGCCGGCGACGAAGGGTGGGGTGGTGTTGATAGTTTGAGTGGTTTTCAGTTCGAGTCTTTCGGGTCAGCCGGCTCGGGTCAACAGTCAAAGACTAGTCAACAGTTTCGGTTCGGGTCAACTGGTCAACGGGTTCGGGACAAGCGGCTTCGGTCAGAATCAGTCACGGTTCGGTCGACTCGGTTAACCCGGGTCAACTCAGTTGACCCAGTCAACTCAGTCAACGTTCGACGCGAAGATGGGTAAAGTCTAACGACACGTTTAATATTTACATTTTATATATATTTTTAATTTCACGTGAATAACGAGCTCGAACCGATACATTACAAGTATAGTTTATGTTTCAACTTATTCGACAAAATCTTATACAAATAATGTTTATATTGTTTGGTAAATTATTGAATTTTGATAAAATTACGACAACTTGTGTTGCCTGGGCGTCCAAAAACAGAGGAAACTCTGCCCGTTTTTCGAGAAATCCGTTAAATAAAACGTGTTTTATTACAAAACGAACTATCCTATTCAAGTAATTTTTTTATAAAAACAAATACAAGTGTAACAATACTTTCGACAACACTTTTACAAGATACAAAAAAAAAAACGACTCATATATTATTTCCAACATCAAACAAACCAATTTCATTTTATAAAACGAATATCGCTTAAACATTATTTTCAAATACTAAACAACACAGATTCGATTTATAAAACGAATATAGTTTATACACATATTTCAAATGTCAAACAACATGAATTCGTTTTTACAAAAATAAATATAGTTTGTATATTTATTCCAAGTATTAAACAATACGAATATATTTATTATATACCTCAACCGACTCGTACTCGTTTATAAAAATAAATATAGTATATATTTATTTCAAACATCGAACGACTCGATGATGCTTCTATAAAATAAATATAACTTTATATATTTATTTCAACCGCCTAAACGGCAAGTACTCGTATTTTGATAATTATCATACGAAAGGCGATATACATAATATGAGTTTGTTATGTGTTACTTCATATGAATATTCTTTTATACACGTACGATTCCTCGGGACGTCTAACGCGATTATAACAATATATTTATATATTTTAACATCTTTCGAGAACTAAGTATTCCAAGACTTAGTAATCGTATCGACAATAAATGAAACTTAACGAATATAACTTAGTCATTTTCGTTAAGTTAACAATTTACCGTCAAATCGTTCGGTTAACGATTCGGTAGAGCTCGGTGACACGTAGTTTACTTACAGCTTTTGGTTAGAAACTTATAAAATATTCCGTGTTAGGAATATTGTAGAATGAACGCTAGCAAGTCTCATCTTGGAAATGACATCACGAAGTCGTAATTAGCTAGCTTTGCACAAGGCAATTCAGGTGAGTTCATAACCCCACCCTTTTACAGTTTTACATTTTTCTAAATGTTTTCGGGGTGGAAAGATATGCACATTTTGCAAAGCATACATGGTTTTCAATAAACATGAATTACATATTTCTAAACCATTTTACAAACAAGTTTTAACTGACATAAATGGTTTACGAAAAGCATTTGTTCTATACCGGTTTTTCAAGCAAGAGTATTCTTCGAAAAGTACATACACATGTATTCTAGTTTCTAAAATTCGGAAAAATACAAGTACAAAGAGGTACATCAAACTAAGGAATGATACATAGATCACGTGACGAATAGGGTACCATAAGCACCATTAGTCAACGTATACATTTAGACCGCGGAACATAAGGGTTAGATCTAATGGGTTTCAGGCAACCCCACTCTTGGCCTACTTCTACCAATGAGTGCTTTTGTGTCTCAGTCGAACTCGACAAAAATGCCTAGGTTTGGTGGCTTCCTATGTCGTTACATATGTTAGTGGCCTTGCGAACCATTAGCGATCTCGTATTCCTTACAATTACAGAGCTCAGTTTCAATATGTCTTTACAAATTACATACCATGTTTTATACAAATTCAAAGCATAGGATTATGCAGGCATGTTGTCAATGTCAGGGTGGACATAGACGGTTACACAAACTTTACAAATACAAGAGTTTACAAATACATGGTTTTACGAACATAATGCGTTACAAATACAAAGTTTCCATATAACATGCCAAAGAAAATGATTTTAAATTTCGTTTTCTTAACATTATTTCAAAAACCGGTTATTCAAAAAGATTTATTTCAAATCTTTTACAAACAAACTATGAACTCGCTCAACTTTATGTTGATTTTTCGCATGTTTCTTTCTCATGTTACTTTTCAAAGTTATGGCACGGTTGGAATAGGAGAACCATTGGAGATACGAGTACTTAGTGGGAATTCAATTTCTAGAAGTCTTAGCTTATTTTGCTTCCACTGTGAAATGAAGATACCAGTCCAGTCACGCCAAGCTCTAATATTTCGGGGTGTGACAGATTGGTATCAGAGCTATAGGTTACAGCGAATTAGGTTTTCTGTAGAGATACATAGGCTCTAACCTCACTTTTCTCTGGGACTTAGACTATTAAGACTTTGAATACATACAGAACGCCTAAGACTCGAATATGGTCTCCAACCGTTGCCGAAAAACAAACAGTCAAAATTTTGTTTTCAAACATACGCTATTGTGGTGTTTTATACACGGTACACAAAACAGTTGCATACAATGCACAAAACTTTGAGAGCTTAGGAAACATGCATATGAAACATTTGGAAACTTATGTTGAATTTCATTAAAGGTCATCACGTAGGTATCACGTCCATTAACTCGGGCAAACGCCAATATTATGTTGTCTATGCTATTTTAGCTAATCGAGCAGGTAACCTACGCAAAACGAAGCACGGGCGTACAAGAGTACACGAAACTCAATCGATACATCAACGGAGGTTGAAGAACGTCACATACGACTTATGAGGTGAAGTCACCGAGAAGACACTATGGAGCATTTCAAGGATGATGCTAATCCTGTCGGCATGAAAACTATCGGCCAGGAAGCTGCGGTTTGGCACGCGGTCCTGGAACGACACGAGTCACGCTAAGGAGAAGACGCATGTCTTCGTATTCCCCCTTTCTCATTAACGACGAATACGCTATGTTCGACATTCCATGGTAATGTCACCTAACAACCGGTCATCACATGAAACCCCAAATAAAGTCCTTAAATTTCTTTTATTGAAATACCGACTTTTGCATCTAGTGAGTAGATTTTCACATCTCTACTCCTCTTAATGGTCATTGTATCACGATCATTTCTTTCATTACAACGAATACTCATTTGCTTCTTTTCTTGAAAATTCATATGTTACGCATGCATCGTTTGTTACGCATATGGTTTCGTTTCGAATAAGCGTTTCATCAAAGTTCAAATATTATTTCGCTAAATCTAATTATTGATTTGTGATTCGAATGACCCGCATTATTGTAATTGTTGGCTTCTTTGTTATCAAGTCAACACATTTTCTTGAAATTTCTTTTTCTTTTCAAGTTACATACATGCTTTTTCGTTGTGACCATGCCGAAAGTTTTCTTGTCGATGCATGTATTTATTGTCGGCTTGCGCCAAAACCAAGTTCAATTGTTTGAGCTTGTTCATTTCACATATTCAATTCAAGACACCATATGATGTATTGAAAACATCATATTCAAATTCGTTTCAATAGGCGTTTCATTTGCTCCGAGTCGTAGTAGACTTGTTTGCTCTACAACTCCATTAAGTCGTTTGTTGATTTCGACACCTTGTGGTGGTGTTTTCATTAATTTAAAGTTTGCGCTAATCTCGTTTACATATCTCATGCACGGATTTAATTATTCATTTATTGATTTGCTTTTAATCCGCTTTGATTTATCATATTACAGCAGTCTTAACACAATCGTGTGTCAAGGCAATGGTACACAAATTCATTCTATATTCCGGTGTACCCACTAACGGTTCTTTCATTATCGATCGAATGTTTCGCGATATTCATTACCTCTTCATCTTCGATCGAAAACATTATTTCTTGATGTTCCATTTTCAATTGAAAATCTTATGATGTCGTTGGGATCAAACTTGCTTCATTGCACTTTCACTTGATTTCAAACATGGTGAACTTGTTCGGTCACCACTATTATTGAATTACTTAAATCACTACGACACCTTGTGGCGTCGGTATAACTTGTAGCTTGGGCTAAACACGATCAAGCGTTTCATGCAAAACTATTTCGTTTGGGCTTGTTGATTCTAAGCTTCTCCTAGCGAATGTTATTGTTCCTAACATTCATTTGCATATTGTAAACGTCCATTTGGAATTCTATTGGTCGAAATTCCTCTTTTATTGGACCCCTCAGTATGTCTCGTTTCCTTTGACATTATTCGTATTTACTTACGGATAACATGACTCTAAGGAGTTAACGTAGTCTAAATTTCGAGGACGGAATTTTATTAACAGGGGGAGAATGTGACAACCGGTAGTTTACGCCTCTAATTACGTGATTAACATGCGATTTACACGACAATAAATAGTGTTTACGACGCAAATTAACTTAATCAGGCCCTTGGAGTGCCCAAGAACGTTTATTCGACTATATAGTGCGCGTATGGTGATTTACTGGAAATCTGCTGAATATTACGCGACAACGAATTGAAACCAAACATCATAACACATCCTATAAACACTAAGCACCTAAAACACTAAACAATACACTTGAAATCTAACCTAAATCTCTAACTAAGAATTAAAACTCAACAACCCTTGTGGACAGGTTAGACATGGGACCCATTTAAGTGATTTCTTTTGAATTGTTAAATGGATTTGTTGTTGAGATTTAGAACATAATAACCATAGAATAAAGGGGATGTTGGTAGGTTTTATTTATAAACCACAAGACAAAACTTCTCATCAAATATATAACAAACACAGGGAACATATCTGCTCCCCTCTCAATTTCTCTACAACTAATTATACTCACTAATGGAGAAAACCCTTATCTCCTTCAACCATCAACAACTCCACACATCATCACCTTCCCTCCTTTCTCTCTCGATTACACTCACAAATAACACACCCAGCCATAACATCCCACTTCTAGCCTCTCCTACCCCATGTTAATCGCTAAAGAACGACAGACCACCACCACCACCGTCTTGTGGTGGTGCGACGACGGAACCGAGAAAGAAGGGGGGGGGGTGGTGGCGAGGAGAGATAGACCCGAGATGGCGGAGAGGAGAGCCGCCGCTCACGATGACGGCGTGGCTTATCGGTAACGGCGAGAGAGAGAGAACGAGATGGAAAGTTGAACATAGGAGAGAGAGAGACGGAAAGATGAGGAGGAGCCGTCGAGCTCCGGCGAGCGGCGGCGGAGACAGGCGGCAGCGCTGCCATCACAGCATCAGTGGCACTCTTACACTTCTCCGACAGATTCACCGGTAAGAGCCCTCCCCGTTTCCTTGATTTTGTTCTTTTCTAGAGACTTGCAGAAGATGATGATTTCGTTTTATTTTCTGATGATTTTTGATGTTGATGGTGACGATGATGGTGGTGGTGGCCGACACCACTGCCGGCGACGAAGGCGGGGGTGGTGTTGATAGTTTGAGTGGTTTTCAGTTCGAGTCTTTCGGGTCAGCCGGCTCGGGTCAACAGTCAAAGACTAGTCAACAGTTTCGGTTTGGGTCAACTGGTCAACGGGTTCGGGACAAGCGGCTTTGGTCAGACTCAGTCACGGTTCAGTCGACTCGGTTAACCCGGGTCAACTCAGTTGACCCGGTCAAATCAGTCAACGTTCGACGCGGAGATGGGTAAAGTCTAACGACACGTTTAATATTTACGTTTATATATATATGTTTAATTTCACGTGAATAACGAGCTCGAACCGATCCATTACAAGTATAGTTTATGTTTCAACTTATTCGACAAAATCTTATATAAATAATGTTTATATTGTTTGGTAAATTTTTGAATTTTGATAAAATAACGACAACTTGTGTTGTCGGGGCGTCCAAAAACAGAGGAAACTCTGCCTGTTTTTCGAGAAATCCATAAAATAAAACGTGTTTTATTACAAAACGAACTATCCTATTCAAGTAATTTTTTTTATAAAAACAAATACAAGTGTAACAATACTTTCGACAACACTTTTACAAGATACAAAAAAAAAAAAAAACGATGACTCATATATTATTTCCAACATCAAACAAACCAATTTCATTTTATAAAATGAATATCGCTTAAACATTATTTTCAAATACCAAACAACACAGATTCGATTTATAAAACGAATATAGTTTATACACATATTTCAAATGTCAAACAACATGAATTCGTTTTTACAAAAATAAATATAGTTTGTATATTTATTCCAAGTATTAAACAATACGAATTCTTTTATAAAAATAAATATAGTTTTATATTTATTTTAAACCTCAAGCGACTCGTACTCGTTTATAAAAATAAATATAGTATATATTTATTTCAAACATCGAACGACTCGATGATGCTTCTATAAAATAAATATAACTTTATATATTTATTTCAACCGCCTAAACGACAAGTACTCGTATTTTGATAATTATCATACGAAAGGTGATATACATAATATGAGTTTGTTATGTGTTACTTCATATGAATATTCTTTTATACATGCACGATTCCTCGGGACGTCTAACGCGATTATAACAATATATTTATATATTTTTATATAAATATTTATATATTTTAACATCTTTCGAGAACTAAGTATTCCAAGACTTAGTAATCGTATCAACAATAAATGAAACTTAACGAATATAACTTAGTCATTTTCGTTAAGTTAATAATTTACCGTCAAATCATTCGGTTAACGATTCATTAGAGCTCGGTGACACGTAGTTTAGTTACCGCTTTTGGTTAGAAACTTATAAAATATTCCGTGTTAGGAATATTGTAGAATGAACGCTAGCAAGTCTCATCTTAGAAACGACATCACGAAGTCGTAATTAGCTAGCTTTGCACAAGGCAATTTAGGTGAGTTCATAACCCCACCTTTTTACAGTTTTACATTTTTTCTAAATGTTTTCGGGGTGGAAAGACATGCACATTTTGCAAAGCATACAAGGTTTTCAATAAACATGAATTACATATTTCTAAACCATTTTACAAACAAGTTTTAACTGACATAAATGGTTTACGAAAAACTTATGTTCTATACCGGGTTTTCAAGCAAGAGTATTCTTCGAAAAGTACATACACATGTATTCTAGTTTCTAAAATTCGAAAAAATACAAGTACAAAGAGGTACATCAAACTAAGGAATGATACATAGATCACGTGACGAATAGGGTACCATAAGCACCATTAGTCAACGTATACATTTAGACCGCGGAACAGAAGGGTTAGATCTAATGGGTTTCAGGCAACCCCACTCTTGGCCTACTTCTACCAATGAGTGCTTTTGTGTCTCAGTCGAACTCGACAAAAATGCCTAGGTTTGGTGGCTTCCTATGTCGTTACATATGTTAGTGGCCTCGCGAACCATTAGCGATCTCGTATTCCTTACAATTACAGAGCTCAGTTTCAATATGTCTTTACAAATTACATACCATGTTTTATACAAATTCAAAGCATAGGATTATGCATGCATGTTGTCAATGTCAGGGTGGACATAGACGGTTACACAAACTTTACAAAATCCAAGATTTTACAAATACATGGTTTTACGAACATAATGTGTTACAAATACAAAGTTTCCATATAACATGCCAAAGAAAATGATTTTAAATTTTGTTTTCTCAACATTGTTTCAAAAACCGGTTATTCAAAAAGATTTATTTCAAATCTTTTACAAACAAACTCTGAACTCGCTCTACTTTATGTTGATTTTTCGCATGTTTCTTTCTCAGGTTACTTTTCAAAGTTATGGCACGGTTGGAATAGGAGAATCATTGGAGATACGAGTACTTAGTGGGTATTCAATTTCTAGAAGTCTTAGCTTATTTTGCTTTCGCTGTGCAATGAAGATACCAGTCCAGTCACGCCAAGCTCTGATATTTCGGGGTGTGACAATATGAAAGCCGAGTGTAGGGATGTCGGAGGGATTTCTATCATTCGCAACTATCCGAAAGTCTTCCTAAAAAGACTTACCTGGATCTCCCCTACGAGATGGATCAAATTTCGAATCAATCTGGCCCACGGTGCTACACCCAATTGTATAATCTCCTTATAGATTAAGCACCGCTTGAAATGATAGAAATGTCGAGTTAGTTTTAAGAGCTTTTGGACATGGGTTTCAATTAATCAAGCTTTTCGCTTTGAGGCGCATCTGTTTTGTTGAAAGAGAGAAGGATGGATCCTTCAGGATATGTGATGATTTCAGAGAGTTGAACAATTTGACTATCAAGAGTCGGTACCCTTACCGAGAATTGACGGTTTGTTCAATCAAGCTACCGGGATCCAGCTGCTACACGAAGATCGACCTATGATTAGGATATCATCAGTTAAAGGTTGCTAACGAAGATATGCTGAGGACTACTTTTCGAACACAATATGGCCATTACGAGTTATTAGTCATGCCTTTTGACTAAATTAATGCGCCATTTTTATTCATAAAACTCATGAACAGGGTATGGAAACCCTAATCGGATGAATTCGTGATTATATTTATATACGACATACTTGCCTATGTGTGAACCAAGGAGAATCATGAGTAACATTTGAACGTTGGGAGTATGATGAACCATATGACTAGCTAGGTGCTACTGTAGATTTATTAAGAATTTCCCTAAATTAGTGCAGCTTTCGACACTAATAACCCTAAAAGGAAAAGGGAAATTGATTGGACAGCAAGATAGTAGGAAGCTTTTCAGACCATTGAGAGAAAAGTTGGGAGCGTGTGTGATGGACTCCGAAGGAAGTTAAGATACTCACATGCCCTTGGCAGAGTTATTTTACAATAATAATTAACACGCTAGTATTAGGTTGCTCAGTTTGAAGCCTTGCGTGGATGGAAGTGTTGATCACCATTTTTGTCACACCCTGGCTTTGCGAAAGCGTGGGTTTATTTTGGTGTGACTTCTTAATACCATAGCACATATCATAACCATGCCATATGAAAATAAAACCATGATGTTCATCCATTAGGTAAGTTTTAAAAGTAAACACGACAACATTGTTTAAAAGTCGATACGTGAAACAAAATACAACCACAACATACTTAGAACTTGTTCTCAAGACACAACTAAAAGACATGAATAAAAACACAGTTTAAGACTTGTGACCCGTCCAGGCAAAGATCACATTTCCTAAACTCGGATGACATCATTACTCCTACGCAGCTTAACACTCTTGCATACTTGGCCAGATCCATTAATTTCCTGAAATACATGTAAGTTGAAAAAAAATCAACATAAAGTTGAGCGAGTTCATGTAAAAGTGAGTATGTAAAACCTTTGTAATATGTCAGTATGTATGAAAATCCCTGGTATGTAGCAATTAAGGAAAAAGAGATCACCATTGGGTTGCAAAGCCAATGATATGTGTGAAGTGCTGTAGGAAGACTCAAACCTAGCAGATTTTTGCGTCGGGCTCAAAGTCACCCCGAGGTCCGTACAGTGGGCCTGGAGTTGGGCTCGCTACACCCAGATAGATCTACCGCTAATGACCCTCGGTCCTACAATGAGGATTAATGGCCTCTAGTTCCAGCCTACCCACTCACATGATCTAAGTAGTAAACCCTCCTTAAGCTAACCATACCATGTATAAAAGTATCCGTAATTACTGTAACACGTATTCCACCCCCGAAGTATAAAAACTGAAAACAGTTAAGAGAAAAGGGGGACATGAACTCACAGAAGTGCGTATCCAGAAACGTCAATCTCCAAATTAATCCGCTGCGTGACAACCTACACGTACTAATTCCTATTAGACGGATGGGCCGTGCCTTGGCTTAAGGTTTAACGTTTGATTGGAGAAATAGTTAGGTAACTATTCCGTATTCACACTTCTTATTTATTTTATAAGTGTATTCCTTCCCAAGGATGGGGGTTTGTAATACATGTATGCTTTATAATTCCAAAAATATATTTTTAAGTCTCACTTGAAAAATATATTTTAATCACTTGTCTAAAATATTCTAACTCCCAAAATATACATATTTTTCCCAAAAATATTATATTTTACTTCATACCATTTCCAAAATAATACTTTATCAAAATACACTTTTAAGAGTATTTTCCGAAAATACATAAGTTACATTTTAAAATTTGCGTTGTAATAACAATACAGGTGTAACTTAAATATTTATTTGTGAGAGCGTTGGTATTATTTTGGAGTCGTGATTTCATAACATTCCCAGGTTATATTATTTTAATCCTAAAAATAATATATCTAGTTCACAAAATAATCACATAATCACACAAGCGTTTTATTATGAAATATATATTCTAAATATATATTTAACAAGTTTTATTTACGAAAATCCACCTCCGACACTTTGTAATTTTTGAAATAAAAATCATGGCGAAGTTTATTTTGAAAACCAAGTTAAAAACACATTTATAAACATTTGTTACAAAAATAGTTCTAAGTGTTATATTTCTGGAAAAATTTCGCCAGAGTTTCCTCTGTAACTGGAGGTGTCCACGCTTACTAGCGTATCATTTTCTTTTCAAAATTCAATCAAACAATTTAACAATCATCAACATACAATCTTTAAACATCAAACTTGACAAGAATAAGCCTAAATCATGAACTCATGAACTTGAAGGTTTTGTAAAAATATGTAGTAACTTTCTAACATATTTAGTAGATCTTGCTATCTTTAAAAATAAAATTAGTTTCTTAAAAACTTTATTTTTAAAGAACTTGAAGTTTCACAACTTCTAGTCAAGATTTTCAAAAAATAATTCTTTGTTAAATTTCTTGCTACACAAGTGTTTACACACTTGTTTAGTTACTATAAATGTGCTTCTTTCATAAAATACCCGGGTTTTAATAAAGCTAGTATCTTTCACTTGGTTCTTCCGAAAAACCACTTGTAGATCTTTAGATCTACATGTTTAGAATCTTATTTTGCAAGAAAAATTATATTTACTCAAGTTCATGTTTCATGGATGGAAGGTCTCATCATCTTTCAAGACTCTAACATTTATAACTTACTAGTTCATGTTCTTGAACCTGATCTAAAATGTCTAGATGATGATCCATCCAACTTTTGCTAACATACAACATCAAATAATCATACTACACAAGATCAAACATGATTTACACAAATAACTTCTCTTTATCCACCTTATTCATCTTATGTTCAAGACTTTAAGTTATGTTCTTTAGCGTTCTTAATTTTTAACCATTAAATCACCTATTAACCACCATAAACAAGATCAAGATGATGTTTAGAAGCACTTACTACTAGCACAAGGCTAGGGAAGAAACAATGCGTAAATGTGGTGGATAAAAGAAATCTAGAGTGGTCCTTGAGCTTCCGATAGCACCGGGCTTGTTTGTATAGCTCCTTGCACCCTTGGATGTATGAGAAATGAGTGAACAAAGTTTGGAAGTGGGTGGATGATGGTGGTTGGGTGGCGCCCGTGAGGGTGGTTATGGAGGAGGAGGGAGTGCTTGGTTGAAGTGTGTTTAGATGAAAGAGAAGTGTTAACTATCATGCATACTTATAATCTAATTATCAAGTTTTACCCATCATGTATTATGTCCTCTAGATACTTAACAAAAACAATAAAATAATCAAGAAAACAAGGGTGTGTCCCACCCTTGGGGACCATCGCAAGAGGGGGGGGGGGGGTAAGGGTTGGGTGGTGTAATGATATAGTTAAGATTAAGTTGAAATCCAATGGTTTAGTTAGTATGTTAAGTGTGTAGTGTAATGTAAGGGGTGTTAGGGTGTTCGGGGACCCTAACTAGCTCAGAAAAGTATAAACAATGTTTTTGGCAATATTTTTATGTTCCGGGTAAAGTCCGGTTGTTCGGTAGGATATTGATCCGTTAAAGTGTCAAATAAAGCTTTAAAGTGTCTTTAATATTATTTTTAGTGACACAATAAATTACCATCACTTTGGAAAGTGTCTAGGACTATTTTGACAAGTTTTTGCACTTTACTAGCTTTGTTAAAAGCTGAATTTTGGTATACTAGTGCAGAATTCTGCACTTTAAGTATGTTTTAGGCACATCCGGGCAACATAACTATCACCTAGTGACGCAGTTTAATGATCCTCACCTCTCTACACTCTCTACCAGTGTAGTAATTCATTCCCAGCTCATACTGGCCTCAGAACAATGTCTGTTTTGGTGCTGGTAATGTCAGCATGTTATCTGGGTTATCCGCTCACTATGCTAACTGTGCTTTGTGCATCAAGTTTGTCACTAATGTTTGTGTGTAAATAATAGAGTGACTGTATATAATGTGATGCATGAGTATGTATGTATCAGAAATCAAGAAACAGTTTAACCACAATTGTAAGCAAGCACAGTAATTAAGCACTAATTAAATATCAATTAATTGTACAGATACCTGGTTTTGTGAGGGTTGTCACATTCTCCCCCCGTTAGAGAAATTTCGTCCCGAAATTTTAGGCTCTGCTTCTAGTTGCATGGGTCTTAGGAAATAAATGGGGGTATTTCTCCTTCATACGATCTTCACATTCCCACGTGAATTCTGGTCCGTTCCTCGCATTCCATCGAACTTTGACGAGTTTGACATTACTCCTTCGTGTTTTGTTAATTTTCCAATCCGTAACCTCAACAGGTTCTTCAGTGAAGTGGAGCGTGTCGTCGGTATGAACTTCGTCAACAGGAATGATCACTGTCTCCTGTGTTGGGCTCTTCCTCAAATTTGATACATGGAATGTATCGTGAACACCATTGAGTTCAGCAGGTAGGTCCAACTTGTAGTCTACAAGCCCAATCCTTTGCAGGATTCTGAACGGGCCAATGTAACGCGGATTCAACTTCCCACGCTTTCTGAAGCGTGCCACACCCTTCCAGGGTGAAACCTTTAACAAAACCATATCCCCAACTTGAAACTCCAAAGGTTTCCTCCTTGGATCTGCATAGGCTTTCTGTCTGTCGCGAGCCGCCTCGATGCGCTTTCGAATCTGTGCAATCTTGTCGGTCGTCTATTAGACTATTTCAGGACCAACAAGCTGTCTATCACCCGCATCAGCCCAGCACAGTGGTGATCGGCACTTGCGTCCATAAAGCACTTCAAATGGCGCGGCTCCAATGCTTGTGTGGTAGCTGTTGTTGTAAGAAAATTCGACCAACGGTAAATAATTATCCCAACTACCACCTAAGTCCATTACACATGCTCTCAGCATATCCTCCAAAGTCTGGATAGTTCGTTCGCTTTGGCCATCAGTTTGCGGATGAAATGCAGTGCTCAGGTTCAACTGCTAGCCAAAAGCTTCTTGGAAGGATTGTCAAATCCTTGATATGAAGCGTCCATCTCTATCAGAGATGATCGAGAGAGGCACTCCATGACGTGCAACAATCTCTCGCATGTATATTTCCGCAAGTTTACCAGTGTTATCCTTTTCTTTGATTGGCAGGAAGTGCGCAGACTTGGTTAGACGGTCTACTATTACCCAAATTGTATCATGGCCTCTGGGCGTCTTTGACAACTTAGTTATGAAGTCCATGGAAATCTGTTCCCATTTCCATTTGGGTATTTCAGGTTGCTGCAGAAGACCTGAAGGCTTCTGGTACTCGACCTTAACCTTGGCGTAGGTTAAACATTTACCCACGTATATTGCAACATCGCCTTTCATCCTAGGCCACCAGTAGAAATCCTTGAGATCTTGGTACATCTTATCCGTACCGGGATGAATTGAGTACCGCGACTTGTGGGATTCATAAAAAACAACCTTTCTCAAACCACCAAACAGAGGAACCCAAATCCGTTTCATGAAGTATAAAGTTCCTTCCTCGTTTGGTATCAACTGCTTCTCCATCCCACGGAGATACTCACTCTCGATATTCCTTTCTTTCAAAGCTTCTCTTTGTGCGGCACGAATGCGCAAAGAGAGGTATGTCTGGACAATCATCTCCAAAGCCCTAACCCTTATGGGCTTGATCCTCTCTTTTCAACACAGGGCATCAGCGACCATGTTTGCTTTCCCTGGGTGATACTTGATCTCGCAATCATAATCATTCAACAGCTCTACCCAACGTCTTTGCCTCATGGTAAGCTCTTTTTGGTTAAATATGTGCTGTAAGCTTTTGTGATCCGTGAAGATTGTACATCACGTACCATACAAATAATGTCGCCATATTTTCAACGCAAACACCACCGCTGCTAACTCTAAGTCGTGCGTGGTATAATTCTTCTCGTGAATCTTCAACTGGCACGACGCATAAGCTATAACCTTTTGTCTCTGCATCAACACGCAACCCAAACCTTGACGCGAGGCGTCACAATATACCACGAAGTCGTTCATTCCTTCGGGTAGTGCTAAGATCGGTGCGTCACAAAGTTTGTGTTTCAACAATTGAAACGCTTCTTTTTGTTTGTCACCCCAATCAAACTTCTTGTCTTTCTGTGTGAGTGCGGTCAGGGGTTGAGCAATTTTAGAGAAATCCTCAATGAATCTTCGATAATAACCAGCCAAACCTAAGAATTGTCGAATCTCGGTTGGCGTCTTTGGAGTCTCCCAGCTCTTTATCGCCTCGATCTTTGTGGGATCAACATGGATTCCATTTCCGTTAACCACGTGTCCAAGAAATTGGACTTCACGCAACCAGAACTCGCACTTCGAGAACTTGGCGTATAATTTATCCTTCTTGAGTAGTTCCAGAATAGCTCTTAAGTGATGTTCGTGCTCGTCCTTCGTCTTCGAGTAAATCAGAATGTCGTCTATAAACACGATTACAAACTTATCCAAGTACGGCTTGCAGACTCGGTTCATTAGGTCCATGAAAACTGCTGGCGTATTTGTCAGTCCAAACGACATAACTAGGAACTCGTAATGTCCATAACGAGTCCTAAAGGCCGTCTTCGGGATACTTTCCTCTTGTATCCTTAGTTGATGATATCCCGATCGAAGATCGATCTTTGAATAAAAGCTCGAACCTTGCAGCTGATCAAATAGGTTAACGATTCTCGGCAAAGGATATCTGTTCTTGATAGTCAACTTGTTAAGCTCGCGGTCGTCTATGCACATACGGAAACTACCATCCTTCTTTTTAACAAACAGAACCGGAGCTCCCCAAGGTGAGAAGTTTGGTCTGATGAATCCTTTGTCTAATAGCTCCTGGAGTTGTGTTGACAACTCCTGCATCTCCGAAGGCGCAAGTCTGTAGGGTGCCTTGGCTACAGGCGCGGCGCCTGGAACCAAGTCAATGTGGAACTCGACTTGCCTTTGAGGCGGTAACCCTGGCAAGTCCTCTGGAAAGACTTCCGGATATTCTTTTACTATTTGAATGTCTTCGATCTTTGGCTCAGTAGCTTCTTTATCCACGATGTGTGCTAAGAATGCAACACATCCCTTATGTAAACACTTTCTAGCTTTCAGGCAACTAATAATTCTCAGTGGCGTATCACGCTTCTCTCCGTGCACTACGATCGTCTCTCCATCCGTCATAGGGATGCGGATGGTCTTCTCATGGCAAACGATCTCGGCTTTGTTACTCGATAGCCAATCCATCCCGACCACTACATCGAAACTTCCCAATTCAACTGGTAGTAGATCCAAAGTGAACTCATGTTCTCCTAGCTCAATCACGCATCCTCGGACAACTTCACTGGTTTCGACTAGTTTCCCATTCGCTAATTCGATCGAGTACGGAACGTCTAATTTACTAGGTGTCAATCCAAGTATATTCTTAAATTCTAATGATACGAAACTATAATCGGCACCAGTATCAAATAGAATTGATGCAAAGCGTTGGTTTACAGGGAACGTACCGGTGACTACGTTTGGATCCTGCCGCGCTTCCCTGGCGCCGATGTTAAAAAATCTTCCCCGTGCTTGGTTCAGCTTCGGGCATTCCTTCTTAAAGTGCCCAACATCTCCACAATTAAAGAATCCTGGCCCTTGGCCATTTCCATTCCCCGCTTGATTCGCAACGTTCCCACGGTTTCCATTTCCGCCATTATTCCCCTGCGGATGGTTTCCATTTCCACCACGGTTGTTGTTCCTATTACCAAAACCTCCTTGGCCACCCCGGCCAACACTAACCCAGCAAGTATCCTTCAAGTGACCAATTTTCCCACAAGCTTCACATGTTTTCGGTCCGCATCGACCAGAATGATGACGCTGGCATGTGTTACACTTGGGCAGAGTGCCCATATAACCCTTTCTTTTGTTCTCAACACCGGTTGCAGCTCTAGCCGGTGTGCTTGATTCGCCCTTCTTGCTCACACTTGTGGTACCTTGTTTGAAGTTTGAAAATTTCCGCTTGTTTTCACCAGATGGCTCAACATGGGTTTCCTTTTTCTTTGGTTCAGAAATGGAGAATTTGTTCAACCTAATGGCCTCTTCAGTGAGTGCCACACTTAGGTCGATGGCTTCTGTGATCATCGCGGGCTTGGACGTGGTAACCATACTCATTATCTGGGGTGCCAATCCCTAGATAAATCTCTCAATACGCTTAAACTCTGGTGTGACCATGTACGGCACAACGTGGGATAAATCATGAAATCTTTGAACGTATTCTGCAATCTTGGGACCATCCATCCTTAAATGCCAGAACTCAGTCTCTAACCTTTGTATCTCAGCACGCAAGCAATACTACCTTCGCATTAACTCTTTTAACTCAGCCCATGTTAACGCATAAGCAGTAGCTTCTCCTAAAGTCTGCACTTGTAAGTTCCACCATGATAGGGCTCCATCCAGAAACAACCCTGAGATGTAGGTTACTTGTTGCTCGGGAGCGCATTTGCTCATACGTAGGACATAATCTGTTTTCTCAGCCCACCTAACAAACGCAACAGCACCTCCTGTGCCGTCGAAATTCACGGGCTTGTAGTCGAGAAACTACTTGTAGGTGCACCCTGCACATACGTTAATATTTACAAATGGTATTAGCGGTCGTGCTATAAATATCCAAATGTATGGTAATATGTCTCTAGTAACTTGACATTACCATGGGGTGGATTGTTGTTGTCATTATTGCTTGAATGGCTCCCGCTCGTTCCTCCTTGGGAGGCTGCATATTGAGCTATGGCCGCGGCAATGATTCCTTGGAGTTCCGCCTCCGAAGTGGGCATGCGTATCTCGCGTCTTGGTGGCATCTTCTAAAAGATGATCATGTAGGTCAGGTCATAGTAAATATAGTAAATATACATATACAGTAACATCCATCAACACATAACATCTCATGTTATAAGTTAAAACACATAACAAAGCATGTAGTGAGAATGTTTCCATTGAGCCTTCATTAATTACGACCATAATAGTGTTTCACAAGTTTAATTGTACATCACATGTCAAAGTAAGATCGTGGGGCTACATCACCCCCAAAAGTACAAATCTGTCAACACCTATCATATACAAAAGTGTGATCTCTCAAAAGGTCTCGTAAGCTGGCTCAATAGCGACTTTCTCACCAAAAGATCGACCTGCATAAAACCAAAAATATGCCTATGCTGATGGCGGCGGAGGAGGAGGAAAATGAGAATAGAGTAAGCGACGCATATGTAACCAGTACTCCTCCATAGCGCGATAGGCGCGCAACAAGTATGCTATCTGCTGCTCGGGAGTCCAAAAGCGAGCGGCAGAATCGAGGGATAGTGGGCGTGGAGGGTGCGGTGCTGCAAATGGTGCCTGACAATGACAAGGTGGACGTGGTGCACTCTCCAAAACCTGAATACGATGCGTTAATGCGTCCTGCTGTACCATCAAAGAAATGAGGATGTCCTCCGTAGAGTGCCCAACATGGTATGGGTGGTATGGATCAGAAAGTGGCATGATAGGGGGCGTAGTCCATAGGAATGGCTCGCTAGACGGCATGGAAGATGGTGCAGTAGATGGTGCAACAGAATGAAACTGAGGTGTGAACGGTAAAGATGATGGCAACACAGGTGGAACAAATGTAGGATGAGTAATCGGTGGTAAAAACTGGCTGCCTCCTAGCATGAAAGGTGTGTGACCAAATGGCTGTCACGAGGAACCCTCTCTAGGACGCGGTGGAGGGATGTCCTGGAGAAAGGTAATCGGAAGATCTGTGCGGTGAGCATCTGTAGTGTGTGGGGAAATCAAGGGAATATCAGTGTGTGTAGGAACGGGTGTGACGGGTACCACGTATGGTGGATAGTCGTCGTCGTCGTCAAGCCACCCATTACGGGTGTCGGCGTAACGTGGATCTATATGAGTAGCAAAAGGCACGCGGTCAAACAGTACCGGCGCGGGATCAGGAAATGGTGCATCAACAACAGGATCCTCTATCAAGGGTGGAGCAACAGCGAGAAGATCAGCAGCGGGTATATCACCAACCAGAGGTGCAACGGCTGGTGCATCATCATGGACAGGGTCATGCTCTAATGCAAAGTCAGGAGCAACTACAGGCTCTGGGGCCACAGCAGGCTCCGGGTCAACAAAATCCATATCAAAATCAGCTGGGATGTCAAGCAATGGGTCAATAGGATCTACGGGTGCATCGAGAGGCTGATCTAAGTGAATGAACTCAATATCGTGGTCAGGATCAAAGTCAGGTGGAAAGATCGGCTCAACAGCGTCATCGTGATCAAACTCGAACTTATGCGATGGGCCGGGTGCAGCCGACATCGCCATGTCAGGATCAGAGAAGTGGGGTTACACACCGTGGTCGTGTAAAGATGCAGATGCCACAGACTCCAATGAGTCCGGGACAGGCGAACCAACAGGAAGCTCCTCAAAAGGGGCCTCAGCGATGGGAAGAATAACATTAGCAGCAATAGGGGCCCCGCCCTCATAGTCAGCCTCAGGGGGATCCGCCTCGAATAGATCAATGTCGCCGTCAGAAACGGCATCGAGGGGCATATCAACTACCGGAAAAGCAGCAAGTGGTATAGGAGCAGGGATCACCGCAAGTGGTAAGTCCCCGTCAGGAAGGCCATCAGCAGGCTCTACTCCAACGTCGGGCAGCGCGAACGGCTGGAAATCATCGTCGTCAGTGCTGGTGGTGTCTGATGTGTAGACCTCTTGCTCTGACGAAATCTCGTCATCTGACACTATCGCCATGGGGTCTAGTGTGTCCGACACTCCTGTATCTGATGATGAAACCATGTCGTCTGTAACACAATCACATATACGCACATATATCAATCATAAAGTCAAATAAACATGTAAGTCACAATAAAGCAAACAAGCAATCTTCCTAGCCCTCCCAGACTTCCTTCCCAGCCACTCAGACTGACTTCCTAGCCTCTCAGACTAACTCCCTGGTCTTTAAGACCAATCTCCTAGTCTCTAAGACTAAATTATCCCCAGCCTCTAAGGCTGATCCTCCCTCAGTCTTTAAGACTGATCCTCCCTCATGTATAAAAGTATTCGTAATTACTGTAACATGTATTCCACCCCCGAAGTATAAAAACTGAAAACAGTTAAGAGAAAAGGGGGACATGAACTCACAGAAGTGCGTATCCAGAAACATCAATCTCCAAATTAATCCGCTGCGTGACGACCTACACGTACTAATTCCTATTAGACGGATGGGCCGTGCCTTGGCTTAAGGTTTAACGTTTGATTGGAGAAATAGTTAGGTAACTATTCCGTATTCACACTTCTTATTTATTTTATAAGTGTATTCCTTCCCAAGGATGGGGGTTTGTAATACATGTATGCTTTATAATTCCAAAAATATATTTTTAAGTCTCACTTGAAAAATATATTTTAATCACTTGTCTAAAATATTCTAACTCCCAAAATATACATATTTTTCCCAAAAATATTATATTTTACTTCATACCATTTCCAAAATAATACTTTATCAAAATACACATTTAAGAGTATTTTCCGAAAATACATAAGTTACATTTTAAAATTTGCGTTGTAATAACAATACAAATGTAACTTAAATATTTATTTGTGAGAGCGTTGGTATTATTTTGGAGTCGTGATTTCATAACATTCCCAGGTTATATTATTTTAATCCTAAAAATAATATATCTAGTTCACAAAATAATCACATAATCACACAAGCGTTTTATTATGAAATATATATTCTAAATATATATTTAACAAGTTTTATTTACGAAAATCCACCTCCGACACTTTGTAATTTTTGAAATAAAAATCATGGCGAAGTTTATTTTGAAAACCAAGTTAAAAACACATTTATAAACATTTGTTACAAAAATAGTTCTAAGTGTTATATTTCTGGAAAAATTTCGCCAGAGTTTCCTCTGTAACTGGAGGTATCCACGCTTACTAGCGTATCATTTTCTTTTCAAAATTCAATCAAACAATTTAACAATCATCAACATACAATCTTTAAACATCAAACTTGACAAGAATAAGCCTAAATCACGAACTCATGAACTTGAAGGTTTTGTAAAAATATGTAGTAACTTTCTAACATATTTAGTAGATCTTGCTATCTTTAAAAATAAAATTAGTTTCTTAAAAACTTTATTTTTAAAGAACTTGAAGTTTCACAACTTCTAGTCAAGATTTTCAAAAATAATTCTTTGTTAAATTTCTTGCTACACAAGTGTTTACACACTTGTTTAGCTACTATAAATGTGCTTCTTTCATAAAATACCCGGGTTTTAATAAAGCTAGCATCTTTCACTTGGTTCTTCCGAAAAACCACTTATAGATCTTTAGATCTACATGTTTAGAATCTTATTTTGCAAGAAAAATTATATTTACTCAAGTTCATGTTTCATGGATGGAAGGTCTCATCATCTTTCAAGACTCTAACATTTATAACTTACTAGTTCATGTTCTTGAACATGATCTAAAATGTCTAGATGATGATCCATCCAACTTTTGCTAACATACAACATCAAATAATCATACTACACAAGATCAAACATGATTTACACAAATAACTTCTCTTTATCCACCTTATTCATCTTATGTTCAAGACTTTAAGTTATGTTCTTTAGTGTTCTTAATTTTTAACCATTAAATCACCTATTAACCACCATAAACAAGATCAAGATGATGTTTAGAAGCACTTACTACTGGCACAAGGCTAGGGAAGAAACAATGCGTAAATGTGGTGGATAAAAGAAATCTAGAGTGGTCCTTGAGCTTCCGAGAGCACCGGGCTTGTTTGTATAGCTCCTTGCACCCTTGGATGTATGAGAAATGAGTGAACAAAGTTTGGAAGTGGGTGGATGATGGTGGTAGGGTGGTGGCCGTGAGGGTGGTTATGGAGGAGGAGGGAGTGCTTGGTTGAAGTGTGTTTAGATGAAAGAGAAGTGTTAACTATCATGCATACTTATAATCCAATTATCAAGTTTTACCCATCATGTATTATGTCCTCTAGATACTTAACAAAAACAATAAAATAATCAAGAAAACAAGGGTGTGTCCCACCCTTGGGGACCGTCGCAAGAGGGGGGGGGGGTAAGGGTTGGGTGGTGTAATGATATAGTTAAGATTAAGTTGAAATCCAATGGTTTAGTTAGTATGTTAAGTGTGTAGTGTAATGTAAGGGGTGTTAGGGTGTTCGGGGACCCTAACTAGCTCAGAAAAGTATAAACAATGTTTTCGCAATATTTTTATGTTCCGGGTAAAGTCCGGTTGGATATTGATCCGTTAAAGTGTCAAATAAAGCTTTAAGGTGTCTTTAATATTATTTTTAGTGACACAATAAATTACCACCACTTTGGAAAGTGTCTAGGACTATTTTGACAAGTTTTTGCACTTTACTAGCTTTGTTAAAAGCTGAATTTTGGTATACTAGTGCAGAATTCTGCACTTTAAGTATGTTTTAGGCACATCCGGGCAACATAACTATCACCTAGTGACGCAGTTTAATGATCCTCACCTCCCTACACTCTCTACCAGTGTAGTAATTCATTCCCGGCTCATACTGGCCTCAGAACAATGTCTGTTTTGGTGCTGGTAATGTCAGCATGTTATCTGGGTTATCCGCTCACTGTGCTAACTGTGCTTTGTGCTTTGTGCATCAAGTTTGTCACTAATGTTTGTGTGTAAATAATAGAGTGACAGTATATAATGTGATGCATAAGTATGTATGTATCAGAAATCAAGAAACAGTTTAACCACAATTGTAAGCAAGCACAGTAATTAAGCACTAATTAAATATCAATTAATTGTACGGATACCTGGTTTTGTGAGGGTTGTCACAATTTTGTTGAGCTAACATGACAAAGGACAATTAACCAGACCTTAGTTTATCTAGGAAACCAGCGACAGGATTTTCCTGGATCGAGGGAAGGTTAAAAGTCGCCAATTGATCAATAGAAGGATTACATGGACAATTGGAGGAACTATTGCGATACAAGATTGAAGACTTGGTTCTGTTAAAGGAGTTATCTTGTGAGAGATGCTATTAGGTTTAGCAGAGGAAAGAAGAGCTGAGCCACAATGATTAGGTCCTTTCAAGAGCCCATCTTGAGTTGGATCAGTCGCTTATAGGCTTAAGCTACCATACAGATTGAGTAGTGTACATGAAGTATTGTTTGCTCCAGTTTGAAATAGTGTATAATGGATAATACATTGATGTTGTTCTTTGTAGAGATTTATTTGGAAGATAAACGGAAGTTTATCGAAGTACCATAGAAGCAGTACGTATAGCTGGAAGAGTTATGCTAATAACCGGACAGGCGATTACAACATTCTAGTCGTGTATGCGATTTATTGATTTGGTGATTTGTGGATATCTGAAATGAATGCACGAAAGAAGGAAGACGAGTTTATGAGATTTGATTCTTTCGAGAGCCCATCTCGAGTTGGATAAATCAGGTGCAAACTCAAACTATCTTAGGTACGGGGTAATGTATATGTAAATATTTATGTAGAACCTGAATTGGTGGAATTTTGACTTAATCTTCTTGATTAAGTGCTCGTAAATGTTGAACCTTGGGAAGCGTGGAGAGCGTTGAGATGTGAAATTAGGAATTGAGAGTGTATGTAATATAGGTCTACAAAGATTCTTTGTAAGAATCAATGTTTCTCGCAGAAACTATAAGACTATATTCGTTAAACCTGTTTTTGGTGTTTCCACCCAGTGTGAAAACAAAACCTGTAGAGTAAAAATTTCGGGGACGAAATTTCCTAAATAGGGGGAGACTGTGACACCCGGCTTTTCAGGCCGTACCGTACAATTGTAACACGTATTGTGAATAGATAAAAGGCCATATTTGACTGATTATGATGTTTATATGTGAAAATTAATGAGTTGGTAAAATTTAACTTTGATAAAAATTATGTTGGCAACGATAAAATTAACGCTTATCGCGTAACGGTTAAAATACGAAACGAACGTCGGTGACCACCTGATCAGTGTTAAAATCCTAAAAATAATCTGTTATGATTAGAATAATAATTTTAATCATATTCATGAGGAAAAATAAATTGAAACGCTAAGAAACTCTATTTTTTTTCGAGTTTAAGCGCATACCGCGCGATGCAGCGCGTGTACCGACAAAATACTGTCAACACAGCCTGTCAAGGCAACTGATAATCATTTTAGTATTAATTTGATGACTCTATTACTTTAGAATGATAAAAATAAATAAAAAACGCATAAATCCCTATTTTTGCGATTTTAAGCGTGTACCGCGCAACACAGCACGCATACTTCCAAATACCGACAACGTAGCCAGTCTAGGCAAACAAAATATTGTTCAATAATGTATTGGTGAGTTTATTTTTATAGAGCGTTAAAAATAAATTAAAACTAGCTAAAACGGGTTAAAAAGCTAGATAAAATACCCGGTATCCAGTTAAACACCTGTTTTTAATCTATATATACCATTTGTATGCATTTTGTGCATATATATATGTATATTTCGTGTATGATGGAAGAGGAGCCACCTCTCACACATAGATGCCATTTGTTGGCTTGCATGTAACTCTTGGAACCTTCAAAACTCTCCTATGTCTTTTTTAATCTTGCATTTTCCAAGATCACCACTTAAACAATATCACATCTCTCTCTCTCTAGATATTCACGGCTGAAAACAGCCCTTATCTACCTTCCATTTTCGAAAATTCACCATCTCTTGAAGATTTAAGGTGTTTCAAACAAGTTTCAAGCTCTTGTGAAGATCCAAAGGTGATTTGGAGGTGTTTCAAGCAAGAACCAAGCTCCATATCATCACACTTTGTCAAGAAACCCATCAAACTCTTGTAGGTATAAAATTTACCTTAAAAATCATATTCTTGACTCTTGATGATGTTTATGATGATAGAAGTTTCTCAAAGTTCTTGAATAATTCACAAACTTGAAAACTAATAAGAAATGGGTTTTTATGTAAAATAAAAATGGATATATATATATGTATGTATACATAACCGTATATGTGTATGTGTGTATATATATGAGATTGAGTTTGATTTATGATGGATACTTGTTTGGTTAATTTTTCTAAAATGACATGCATGTAGGTTTTGTCATATGTTCATTAATGAAAGATTGTTGTATGAAATTATGTTTAAATGATTAGATGATGAACATATCTTAGATTTGCATGACTTAACTTCAGGTTTGATACATATTATCTTTTATGAAATGATGATAATATGATATATGTGCCTTAAATACTTGTACACAAGCATGCATGATGAAAGATGAACATGAAATGAAGTTTTGATAAAAATAAAGTATGATCAGAATATAAACACTAAAAATATGAATATTTGAAGTGTTAAATGGTATATAACTTTGTCATAATGTTTGCTAGCTTTGCATGTTGTACTTGGTGCATTAAAAGTTGTAAAATACGTGAAATCGCATGATTTATGTGACTTACACAAAAACTCCACTAATCTGATTATAACCACTATTTTAATCAGTAAATAACATGTATTGTGTTAAAATATCAAGTCGTTTCGAGTTGGGATGATTATAGTAATGTTTAACGCAAAACTATGCGTTAAAACGGTCAAAAATCGGCTTTTCGAGTGATTTTTATAAAACTGATTTAGATCAGTAAGTAAACTGATATTTTTAGTTTAAAAATATGTATTTTAACTAATTTTAAGTTTACTTGGTGATTGGTTAGTCATACATGACTTCCGACGCCCGAAAACGTTACCAAATTGCTAAAATACACATTTTTCTATGCACACTAGTATGGGTAAAATTTTGGGTAAACCTTATGTGTTAAAATATGTTAAGTTTTAACATGATTTTAAAGATTTGGATTATGCATGTATATTTGTGCGTTTTGTGCGGTAGAAACGGTAAAAATCATGTTAAATGTGTAACTTGTTTGTCGGGCATGAAATTTGATACCTATGAGTTGTTTTATGTATATTTGCTTTAAAAATGAAAAAATAGATAAGTTAGCAAGATTTCGCATGTTTCGGTGATAAATTATATGAACGCTTATGTATATATATTACGACGCCCAAATCGTAGACATTTTGCGTATAAACGGGATAGTTAACGGATTTACACAATAATGGCCACCAATAAAATCGTTCAAGTCGCAAAATCATAAATATATATATATATATATATATATTAACGTGCCAACATAATAAAAAATGACAACTTTTCGAGAAAATCTCAAAGTTATGTGATAATTCTAAGAAACGGAGAAACTTAGGATTTTTGTGTTATGTATATTGATTTAGAATTGTTCCTATATTAGGACGTATATAAAACTCAAACTATGGGATTGCGGTATTAAAATACGCACCCAAAGGTGAGTGTCACTAAACCCCTATTTTTACTGCTTTGTATATATTTTGGGGGTAGAACACGTCGTTAAAAGGGTTTAATAATGCTTTCGAAATAAAACATACCTTTTAATATAAAATATATATATTTTCGCTGAAAATATATGAGATTTGATAATTTAGACGTTTCGAAGTAAAACGTTTTTGATGAATGAATATTGTATGTACGGTATTTCTTAAGTGATACAAGACCGTACGGTTGGGGACGGATGTCGGCCTGGGTCTCGAAAGATGGAGATTCAGGGGATTCGTACAACATCGTGTATTAAATTGTCATATTAGTAGGATATATATATTGTACGTGAGGCAGACATCATATTGTTCTCAAAGAGAGAACCCTACGCCCATGATGTCGTTTAATCAGTTAAGTAATGTACGCGAGGAATTGTTGGTAGATCTATCGGGTTGACAACCCCGTCATGACCGGTCGCCCCGTGTCAATGTCAAACGACGAATTAATATTCTGTTTATTGTCTAGCTTTGATTATCCCTGCATGGTTAATATATAGTTGACGCAATAATTTAATATACAAAACCTGGCCAGTATTACTGTTGTCAGAGTAATGAACCGACGGAAGGCCCATGGATTTTATTAAGGAAGTAAAATGGACTTTCTAAAATTACATGGATGTTTTCAAATAAACACCTAATCAGAAAGTTTTCCTTGGAATATAATTTGTTAGTAAACGAATAAGTGAACTAACCTTCCTTTGTGTTGACATTTGATTTTAACGTGTTCTACAGGTACTTGAATTCGGCTTCAGGAATCATGGCGTATCTTGTGTTTGATTGATGCATGTTGTTTGTTTGAAAATGTTGGACAACTTTTAAACTTTCTGGGACTTTTGTAATAAGATCCGCGAGGATCAATGTCACAGCCCCAGACCCCACCCTGGGAGCAGGAGCCGTGAACCAGCCAGATGGTATCGGTGTTTATTAATTACGCAACGGAAAAATTTTCATCAGGGTCGTAGTTAGGAAATAATTTCAGAGTTTGTAAAACTCCAAACTTTTAATATTAAACAAATAGGCTTGAAACCATATTTAATTCAATTGTTTTTATAGGGATAAACCCAAATAAATAAAACATAAATTTATTCTTTTATTAAGGTATTTATAGCCACTTTTTTTAAGCCTTCAGTGCTCCATAGCTGGCTTCTATTATCTTTACAACAAGTTACCTAAAACACGTTTTGAAAACATTTTATCAGTAATAAATACTGGCGAGTTCATTCCATTTTTATAAAAATATATTGTTATACTTTACAACATTAAGAGTGATTATACTTGTTTATATTTACCCAAAACTCAATCAGTATTTGTCACATGGTGGCAGTTCCGATGTGACAGTGGTCATATCACTCATTGGCTCACTTTCGTCCAATAGTGAATTTATCAAGTAATAGATATATAGTATATCTTACTATTATATTGGTCACTAGGCGATTCCTGTGACGGTGGTCAAATCACTGTTGATCATTCTCTCAACTAGTGACTCGGGTCATATTACTGTTGATCATTCTCTCAACTAGTAATTGTGGTCATATCACTGTTGATCATTCTTTCAACTAGTGACTCGGGTCATAATACTGTTGATCATTCTCTCAACTAGTAATTGTGGTCATATCACTGTTGATCATTCTTTCAACTAGTGACTCTGGTCATAACACTGTTGATCATTCTCTCAACTAGTGCCTTTGGTCATGTCACTGTTGATCATTCTCTCAACTAGTGACTCTAGACTTAGTAGTGTCCCGTGATATTACTTTGTCAAATATATTTTCTATGGCACAAAACCACTTAACCCAGAAAATAAAATATATCATTTTCTGTCAAACTAATAGCTATAACTTTATTAAATATTAATTAAATAATTGTGATATTATTCTTTAATATATTAACGTAACTAAGATTATATTATAATCTTAGTATATTAAAAGTAGAATATATTATTTTTGACATATTTTATTATGATATACATTTATGTTAAATATAACAAGTAATAATTTAGTATATTACATATTATATTATATTTTTAGAAAATATATGATGTTTAATAGTCTAGTAAAATATATTAAAGTCTTTTTCTTTTTCATTATTTATATATAAGTTTATTCATCATGTCAATTTGCTTTGACAAACTTGGCCTAGCTAGGTGTCCCAAACCAACAGCATAACATTGCCCATTCCATATATCTTATATAAATTTATAAGATATATTCAATATTTAAAAATAGTAATGTAAAAATAATATTTGTTATAGGCTATGGCTACTGGGGCATAATTCCCCCGTGCTTGTGGTCATGCTACTATTGGCTAACTTTTTGGCCAATACTAACGAGGGTCAAGTAATGTATAAAAATCCCACATAGTGGCAACTATTGTATAATATAAAAACTTAATCACTGTAAGTATATCTAATAAACATTTAGGGTTTTTGGAAAGCATTTTTAAATATAACTGTATTGCAAAAATGTGATAAAAGAAGAATGACTCCCAAACGGTGAGAAAAGTAGAATGGACTCGCAAACGGTGAGAAAAGTAGAATGGACTCACTTTGTAACTTTAGGGTTCAACTAGAAAGCCTCCTGGTAGAATCTTGGGTATAACTTCTGAGCTATTTTAATATATATATATATATATATATATATATATATATTGGCACTCGTGTTAAGTATAATAACCCTAATTCAACCTTATCCCTACGTCACGAGACAGAACCCCAACGAACTTAGTCGGGCAGAGCCTTGACATGCGTTATGGGGCTCCAGATCAATCGGAAAGGGTATCGGTGATCGGGAGTTAAAACATTTAAAACAGGGCAAGCCTTTAAAGTATTATTGGTATAATACTTCAGAAAATAGAAGTATATAGAATAGTGGAGATGAGCGGCAAGAGTTAAAGATACTGAGCAACAAAAAATTGATCTACACTGCTATTTATAAAGTTTCCAAAAAGTTGGGGTGTAGGCCAATGTTGGACACGTCCAACCTTATCAATTTGCACATGCCACTCGTACAGCATACAAAATTTGTAGAGTTTTAAAATAAAATATTATTTTATTATTATATATATATTATAATTAATTCAACTGCTTCACTTATTTGGCGCTTATAACTTCTAAAATATAACGTTTTATAAAACAATGAATATTTCTTTAGAACGAGAATAATGTTATCTACATTTTGAACCAAGTTTCATTAAAAACGGAGTAGGTTCAACTATATTGTATTTTTATAATTTAATTATTAAACGGTTCCTAGGCCCGTCTAGGTACTTCTTATTTCTAACGGTCAGCTTACCCGTAATCTACCCGTTTAATAACATAACTTTTATATGCTTTATTTTAATATAGAAAATAGAAATGTCACACATATACAAGCCAATTATATATAAAATAGTTTTTAAAACTATATGGGTCGAATAATTATATTAAAAATAAAACTAGTTACTAATGGTTAATAAATTTAAACAACCTATAATTCTTGTATGATAAAAAAAAATGGAAATGTTACATCCTCCCCCTTGTTTTAAATCTCGTCCTCGAGATTTGGGCTACGATGTCTCTTTTAGAGTTATGTCACGTTTTTTTTGTCAATAAGAACAGTATTAAGGTAGATGGTACAGAATCAAAATATCAAATTCTGTGAATATGAGTTGTACAATAAATAGGACTCAATAATTCAACTGAATCAATTCAAGAAATCAATGTCAAACGAATGAGATGAAATGATAAAATTTTCAAGGTGACTAGGTTCAAGTCAAAAGAGATATATGATCAATAGATATCTAAATTGAATGTTTACAAGTTGTAAATGACTTTTAGAATCAAATAGAATTCACTATCAAAAGAAAACTTACTTTGATTGTTAACTAAGGAAGACTCAGAATCAACAAGCTCAAATGAAATAAAAGCACGAAAGTGATTGGTCAATTATCGAACCATAACATGAGAAAAATCAATATGTTGACATTTATTGAATTGCAAGGATACACCGAAATACAACAGAGTTTAGTGTATCATTGTCTTAATTCATAATTGTATTATGGCTATTTTCAATGATGAGTCAAACGAAAGACATACGTGGTTTTGAATGATTTGTATGATTATGATTAGCCCAAGCTACAAATTTATATCGACGCCACAAGGTGTCGAAATGATTGAAATAGCTCAATAATTATGGGGACCGAACAAATTCACCGTTTTCGTAATCAACTGAAAGTTTTAATGAAGAAAATTTCGAATAAATATTATAGGATTTTCAACTGATGATGAAAGACCCAATGAATATCATAGATTTTTCGATTAATGATGAAAGAAACGTTAAGAGGTACACTGGAATTTAATACGAATTTGTGTACTCTTATCTTAACACATAATTGTATGAAGACAGTTTAAGATAATGAATCAACAGAAATTAAATAAATAAATCCGTACATCAGGTGTGAGAATGAGATTAGCTCAAGCTTCAAATTAAAGAAAACTCCACCACAAGGTGTCATAACCAATTAAATGATTCAATGAAAGTGAAGACCAAACAAGTCTGTTATGGCTTTGAATAGATGAAGTACTTGGCAAGATGCATTTATTTATAAACTTTTGATTTATACTAGGGTCAAATAATAACTTAACTTAGATATTACATATCAGCGATTACGTCTGGAATCATTTCTGCTTCTTGCGTAGTAAGTACGAATGCTCGCGCGTTCTTCTTAGCTCCGTCAGTTTTTTTGCCTTGTTGTCAGGTGCTTTAGTCAGTTTCGGGCAATATGGTTTAATGTGTCCCATTTCTCCGCAATTGAAACAAACATTAGTTTTCCTTCTACACTCTTCTTCTATATGCCCGGTCATCTTGCAGAAGTTACAGTAGAGTGTTTTCCTAAAACGGCATCTTCCTGAATGCTTTTTGTTACAGTTTCTGCAGATAGGTTACTCCAATGACGGTTCAGTTCCTTTCTTCTTGTAGAATTCTTGGGAAATCTTCTGGGCTAACTCTTTCTTCTTGTTTTCTTCTCTTGTGCAGATTAGTCCATCTGTCAGCATGTTAGCTAGTTCAACTGCTTCTTCAATAGTCTGTGGCCTAGCGGCCTTGACTATGTCTCGGATTTCTCTAACTAATCCCCAAATATAACGAGAAATTAGTACGGGTTCTGGCGAAGCCAGAGTTGGTACCATTCTTGCGTACTCGAAGAACGTCGTCGTGTACTCCCGACAATTTACATCTATCATTTTATGATTTAGGAACTCGTTAGCCATTCGTTCCTTTTCATAAGGGGGACAAAATTTCCTTTCTGTCATTTCCTTGAATTTTTCCCAGTTCATGGCATAAGCGATGTCACTTCCTTTTGCTTGAAGAATTGTATTCCACCATTCTAAGGCTTCTTCCTTAAAGAGGTTGGACGGATACATCACCTTATCTTCTTCGGCACATTTGCTGATTTTAAGAACAGCTTCCGTCTTTTCCAACCATCGCAGAGCAGCCGTGGCTCCTTCACTGCCTGCGAACTCAATTGGTTTACAAGCTAAAAATTCTTTGTAGGTACACCCGAGAGTCATCGCCTTCTTTTTCTTGGGAAATGGGGTTTTAATAATATAATCATTGTCTCCATTGACACTATGGCTAAAACTGTCGTCACGAGTTTGGTTGCTACTCACAACTTTGGTGGGTTCTATGGGGTTTTTAACAGCTTTAATTATTAAAGGTAAAGCATTAGCTATTCCTTGGGCTATTAGATTTTCTATAGCATTTTTATCAAAAGGATTTTCATTATTAGCCTGAACTTCTTGATTATGTGATACTTCATTCGACATCTGAATGGCAAACATTTTCAATTATTAATATCACAGAATAATTAAAACAAAACAATACTTCCAGGAATCATATGTACATATCTACATATATATATATATATATATATATATATATATATATATATATATATATATATTCATATATTTAAATCTACAAAAAAATAATACATATGTTACTTTGTATTAATTTCCTAACTTTATTGTTTCAGATTAGGTATTAAAAGAACACCTAAATAGCTTAAACAAGTGGCTCTGATACCACCTTTTGTCACAGCCCCAGACCCCACCCTAGGAGCAGGAGCCGTGAACCAGTCAGATGGTATCGGTGTTTATTAATTACGCAGCGGAAAAATTTTCATCAGGGTCGTAGTTAGGAAATAATTTCAGAGTTTGTAAAACACCAAACTTTTAATATTAAACAAATAGGCTTGAAACCATATTTAATTCAATTGTTTTTATAGGGATAAACCCAAATAAATAAAACATAAATTTATTTTTTTATTCAGGTATTTATAGCCACTTTATTTAAGCCTTCAGTGCTCCATAGCTGGCTTCTATTATCTTTACATCAAGTTACCTGAAACACGTTTTGAAAACATTTTATCAGTAATAAATACTGGTGAGTTCATTCCATTTTTATAAAAATATATTGTTATACTTTACAGCATTAAGAGTGATTATATTTGTTTATATTTACCCAAAACTCAATCAGTATTTGTCACATGGTGGCAGTTCCGATGTGACAGTGTTCATATCACTCATTGGCTCACTTTCGTCCAATAGTGAATTTATCAAGTAATAGATATATAGTATATCTTACTATTATATTGGTCACTAGGCGATTCCTGTGACGGTGGTCAAATCACTGTTGATCATTCTCTCAACTAGTGACTCGGGTCATATTACTGTTGATCATTCTCTCAACTAGTAATTGTGGTCATATCAGTGTTGATCATTCTTTCAACTAGTGACTCGGGTCATATTACTGTTGATCATTCTCTCAACTAGTAATTGTGCTCATATCACTGTTGATCATTCTTTCAACTAGTGACTCTTGTCATAACACTGTTGATCATTCTCTCAACTAGTGCCTTTGGTCATGTCACTGTTGATCATTCTCTCAACTAGTGACTCTGGACTTAGTAGTGTCCCGTGATATTTTTTTGTCAAATATATTTTCTATGGCACAAAACCACTTAACCCAGAAAATAAAATATATCATTTTCTGTCAAAATAATAGCTATAACTTTATCAAATATTAATTAAATAATTGTGATATTATTCTTTAATATATTAACGTAACTAAGATTAAAATATAATCTTAGTATATTAAAAGTTGAATATATTATTTTTGACATATTTTATTATGATATACATTTATGTCAAATATAACAAGTAATAATTTAGTATATTACATATTATATTATATTTGTAGAAAATATATGATGTTTAATATTCTAGTAAAATATATTTAAGTCTTTTTCTTTTTCATTATTTATATATAAGTTTATTCATCATGTCAATTTGCTTTGACAAACTTGGCCTAGCTAGGTGTCCCAAACCAATCGTATAACATTGCCCATTCCATATATCTTATATAAATTTATAAGATATATTCAATATTTAAAAATAGTAATGTAAAAATAATATTAGTTATAGGCTATGGCTACTGGGTAGGGGTGTTCATCTGTTCGGTTTATGGTTTATTTGGTTTATTCGGTTTTCAAATTTTTTTGCCCCAAACCAAAAACCAAACCAAACCAAATAAGGAATATGTAAACCGATCCAAACCAAACCAAATTCAATTCGGTTTGGTTTCGGTTAGAAACCAAATAAACCGAATTTAACCAAATTGTACCTAAGTACTTTGTTTCCTAATTTATATTTATGTTTGTGTTCCAACTTCCGAACACTGCAACTAATTTACACCTAACAACATATGAATACAAGAAAGTTTCATTGCGAAATAAAACAAACACATCCATAAAGTAGTCGTAGACACAACCACAAAGTTAAAGCTTCAAAACATAGATCATAGAAACTATAAATAGTTAACAAGTCCAATGACACAAAATATAAATAATCTTCAAACATGTAGTAACCCTAGTTTCTATACTGAAGGTCTAAAGAGTTCTATTATTTTATAAATGAGTGGGTTTGAGTTGGGCTTTTAGAGTTACATTTGGTATTTTGGGCCGCATAAAAAATAACTATTTTGGACTAATAAATTGTATATGACTTATAAAATATTATTATTTTTATTTAATAATTAATTAACTTAAATGGTTTATTCGGTTATCCAAATAAACCGAATATTCACAATTCGGTTTCGGTTAGAAACCAAACCAAAAACCGAATTCGTTATTCGGATCGGTTTATTTGGTTACGGTTACGGTTCGGTTTACGGTTTTTATTTGGTTACGGTTTTTTCTGAACACCCCTACTACTGGGGCATAATTTCTCCGTGCTTGTGGTCATGCTACTATTGGCTAACTTTTTGGCCAATAGTAACGAGGGTCAATTAATGTATAAAAATCCCACATAGTGGCAACTATTGTATAATATAAAAACTTAATCACTGTAAGTATATCTAATAAACATTTAGGGTTTTTGAAAAGTATTTTTAAATATAACTGTATTGCAAAAATGTGATAAAAGAAGAATGACTCCCAAACGGTGAGAAAAGTAGAATGGACTCACAAACGGTGAGAAAAGTAGAATGGACTCACAAACGGTGAGAAAAGTAGAATGGACTCACTTTGTAACTTTAGGGTTCAAGTAGAAAGCCTCCTGGTAGAATCTTAGGTATAACTTCTGAGCTATTTTTAAATATATATATATATATATATATATATATATATATAGGCACTCGTGTTAAGTATAATAACCCTAATTCAACCTTATCCCTATGTCACGAGACAGAACCCCAACGAACTTAGTCGGGCAGAGCCTTGACATGCGTTATGGGGCTCCAGATCAATTAGAAAGGGTATCGGTGATCGGGAGTTAAAACACTTAAAACAGGGCAAGCCTGTAAAGTATTATTGGTATAATACTTAAGAAAATAGAAGTATATAGAATAGTGGAGAGGGGCGGCAAGAGCTAAAGATACTGAGCAACAAAAAATTGATCTACACTGCTATTTATAAAGTTTCCAAAAAGTTGGGGTGTAGGCCAATGTTGGACACGTCCAACCTTATCAATTTGCCCATGCCACTCGTACAACATACAAAATTTGTAGAGTTTTAAAATAAAATATTATTTTATTATTATATATATTATAATTAATTCAACTGTTTCACTTATTTGGCGCTTATAACTTCTAAAATATAACGTTTTATAAAACAATGAATATGTCTTTAGAACGAGAATAATCTTATCTACATTTTGAACCAAGTTTCATTAAAAACGGAGTAGGTTCAACTATTGTCACACCCTCAAAATACCACCTAGGGAAGGTCCCTGTTAGGCGTGTGACGTACCATGATCCAAGCCACCAATCATGTTGAACTCATAACAATTATTCCAAATAAAACTTTCATTTATTATTGATAGAAGTGTTTCAAAACATTATTTAACGTTCAACGGAAGCATAATACATTAATTAAGAAATTCATAAACCAAGTGTGTGAAAGCCATTAAGTTCGTCTCACGTTTCCATGTATCTCGACCCATGACCACTCCAGCATCCCAGACAGCAAGTTCCAATGATATGCACCTAAAGGCCTGCAAGGCATGTAACAACGAGTCAACAACAACGTGGAGCGAGTTCACAGTTGGTTGTCCATTTTAAAGTTGTTCCAATTTCGAAAACCATGTATTAACCAATTCCTTGTTTCCAAAACCATAACCAGTGGGGGCTTCCCCATGTGAACCACTAGACCGTTACCATATCGACAACTGACGAAAGTAAGTTGTGCCCTAAGTCAATGTCTATCATCATTGACTGAGTGCCCAGATCCATTAGTACACACCCGTCCTACCGGCACGGTGTGAGGCTTGTCAACCCTAATAGCGCTATTAACTAATCACCCGCTCGCCATTGGCCCGGCGATTAAGTCGATATAAAAATGAGGGACTTCATGATAGAGTTTTGTCTAGTAAGTTTAAGGTTGTTGTCCTACCCAAGGAGGACGAACGTACGTATTCTACCCAAGGAGAATACGCAGGATTAATATTGTCATCCTACCCATGGAGGATGGCGGTACATATCCTACCCAAGGAGGATATGTAGGTTCCGTTTTAATTCTTTAACCCATTCCCAACCACCGGGAATCTCATGCCTTAGAAAGTGTGTGAACTCACCTTGGTTTGCTCGGTATGTTATGTTACCCGTTCCAAGTTGATCAACCAAACCCTACCGTGGTTACCAGAAACAATCAGTTTTGTATGCACATAAATCACATGTTTCACATTCATAGTGTACAAGCAGTGTACTAGTAAGACACATATTGTCATGCAAGACATAACAAGAAATAGTGTAACACCTCAGTCCATACCCTGATCGTAGAATCATATTGCAATTACACAAGGTTCATACAAGTTTACCCTACAAAGTTCATGTTATCATAAACACTAAACAGTTTCATGTTTTTAATCCAAGGAGTGTATGATCCACATGTCATTGGCCCACTTAACCCGTGTGACCCAACAAGGTGTATAACCAGTCCATAGTGAGTGCAGCCCATTCCGGCACTTCCTGATGTTGTGCGGCATATAACCCGGCCCCCTAAATGCACGCAATTAAGCTTGTGGCCCAACTTTAATGGAGCGGCCCAAGTTACATCCCATTGTGTGTGGCCCAACTTAATAGACTACACTTAATAGACTAATTTAAATATGTGTGTTCAACAATTGTGTGCGGCCCAAAGGTAAAACATGCATGTGTATGACAACTACTAACAGATCCAAAATGTTCGAGGTCTAGCCAAGTTATAACATATGCGGCCCAATCACAAGTAAATTAGTCCAATAAATCTAGCAGCCCAATTAATATATAACGGCCCAAACTAAAATGCATGAGATCTGTTAAGGCACTCGGCCCAGATTCATTGTGTAATGGATATGGTGCAAGGATTAATTATTCTTGCAATGTGGTTTATTCAAACCGTAAATCATGAAATTAACAGCATGTTTCTCAATCACACATTCCAATCAAATAATTGCCAAACCAATCCCATGAGTTTTAACCCCAACCGAATCTTGACCCATCATTGATATTAACATATAACCATTATAATCTAACTAGTACCCCTAATAAATCAAACCTCATATTCGTCAACAGGAAGCCTCTAATCTAAGAGCTAAATGATTCAAGCAATCACTAATCCCACCATACAAACCCCACATCTTTATGCATGACATATAGCAACAACAATTAACACAATTTTCATAAACATTCCTAATCATACTAATCAGTTTGCTGGCATAACATAATTTAGAAAAACAATTAACACAATTTTCATAACTCATCCTGATTTGCTCATCATTACTCATACTCACAAAATCTTAGCAAGTGATCACATAAACAACCATCGACTATGATTAATCAGAATCACAACAAGTATTATCGCACTAACCCGAAGATTTTAAAGGGTGAATTGATTCGAGAAGAGGGATGCTTCGAAGAGAGTGAGGTTGTCGACGTCTTCAAAGAACGAGAGGGGAAGGGTGTTTAGGGTTTGTATGTGTTTGAATTATCTTGTTACGTGACTTATGGGTGTATACATGCTAGACCAATAGCCGGCCCCAATAATATGATCTACTTGGGCTTTACCAGGCCCAATCAAGAATACAGTGCATATGTGACAACTCGTATTTCCGAACCTATCTTTGTACTTTGAAGTAACGTATGTGTACGATATGTGATTTTATGAAAGTGAATGATTATATGAATGTTATGTTGATACGTGCTTTGTGTAATGTATGTATGTATATAAACGACTAAAGCGCACAACACTCACCCGATCGCACAAGCCCATTCGGGCCACAACTTGTATTCGGATCAAGGGCAGCCCAAGTGTGGGTTCGTCCCATTCCCTTTAGTCGATTAACACATGGGGTGCTAGTACCCATCTCACACTTTACCAAAACAAACAAATCTACAAACCCTAGTGCTCTTTCTCTCTCTCTCACGAACTCGAAGGCAGCCACACACATTCCCTCATCATCGAAGATCTTTCTTGTTCGGATCAATCATCTATTCCATCCTCCTCTCAAATCGCTTAGTGTTCTTGAGTTATGATTAGTTATACGATGTTATGATTGCATGATTGGATTAAATGGTTGTGGTTGTATGAATGATGAACAATGATGATTATGTGTTGATGTTTAAACAAGTTCGATTTGCATGATTATGATCTGGAACCAAATGCTTGTTAATCGGCTGTTATGTTATATGTTTCGGATTGATTATCATATGATGATGTTATAGCCAATCGAATAAGTATGGTGATGTTAATCGGCTAGCATGTTATGTTCTCGGATTGTTTGCATAATGATTAGGATTGAAGGTTTGTAATAGGCTGAGATATATTACGATTAGAATGAATTTTTGTTGTCATAATCGGATATATGTTGGTGAATCGAGATCCATGTTAATATGTTTATTTGTGATAGGTTGTTGTTCATGATTAAGATGTTAGGGTTTATGTGAATCAATTGTTAAAAATAGTGATTTGATCGACTTCTGTTTGATATGGAAGTTGTTAGCAATTATTAATAAAATGTAAATAAGGAAACAATTGAATGGTTGTAACTGATTAACATAAATTTCGGATGTCTAAACGGGTCGCACAAGACTCCTGGTCGCACAAGGAGTCCATTCGCACAAGACTTCTAGTCGCACAAGGAGTCCAGTCGCACAAGAGGTTCTCAGTCGCACAAGGCTGTTGGATCGCACAAGTTGTACGATTGTTTAACTGTTTGGGCCGGATGATCATGTTGGGCTGGGCCAGTTCTAATCGCATAACCCAACCGGATCGTACAAGATGCCCGGATCGTACAAGTTTAGATTCAATTGATTTGGGCCGTGTTCATGTTTTGTTTTGGGCCGGGTATTTGTGGACTCCAACGGATGACTCGCACAAGACCACTAAGCTTGTGCGAGCCCAATCTTGAATACGTTATTAATGGTTGAATGTGATGATGTATGTTGCCATGATCTGTGTGAGTTTCTTATATGCTATCTTATGTGATATTTATGTGCACTGCTTGAAACCAAAACCTGACTTATATGGTAACCATGTTAGGACGTGGTTGACCACTAGCATCTAGACTTGACCTTTCTGTGTATCTGCCGAGCAAACCAAGGTGAGTTCACACTCTACAAAGCATGGGATTCCCAGGGGTTGGGAATGGGGTTAAGGAATATGGATTCCTCGTCCTTTCTTGGGTAGGACAGTAATGGTTCAGGAATGTAATTCCTCGTCCTCACGGACAGATAACTTTACTAGACCAAAACTCTATCACGAAGTCCCTCCTTTTTATATCGACTTAATCGCCGGGCCAATGGCGAGCGGGTCATTAGTTAGATAACGCTATTTAGGTCTGACAAGCCTCACACTGTGCCGTAGAGGACGGGCGTGAACTAATGGATCTGGGCACGTCAATGCTGATAGACATTGACAGTTCAGGGCACTTAAACATGACTTTAGTCAGCAGTCGATATGCTAACGAGTCTAGTAGTATACATGGGGTAGCCCCCACGGCCGAAATGCCAGATAACTATCATGGGGTAGCCCCCACGGCTGGATTGCCAGAGTTAATGGGTTAAACAAATCACGTTTAGCGGCACTGAAGGAGCTGTAGGTCTCCTCCACTGGTTTGAGAAACTAGAATCTGTATTTGAAATGTGTGAATGCCCTGAGGCTCGCAGGGTGAAGTATGCTACCGGTACTCTCGAGGGTTTAGCCCTCACATGGTGGAACGCTCAGGTCCAAATGCTGGGGTTGGTTGCTGCTAACGCCACCCCATGGAACAATTTTAAAGAGATGATCAAGGAGGAATACTGCAGTCGTGACGACATTCATAAGCTGGAAGTCGAGTTCTACAACCTCAAGATGACGGGGTCAGAAATTGAGGCGTATACTAAGAGATCGAATGAGCTTGCATTATTGTGTCCTACCATGGTGGACCCTCCAATTAAGCGTATTGAACTTTTTCTCAAGGGCTTAGTGCCAGAAATCCAAAGTCATGTGACTTCAGCAAACCTCGCCACCATCCAGCAGGTTGTTCAGTTGGCTCACCGTCTCACTGACCAGGCGGTGGAGCAGAACAGGTTACCAAAGCGTATAAGTGCTACAGCTACTTCGGATGCTCCTAGTGACAACAAGAGAAAATGGGATGGAGCTTCAAGCAAAGGTTCAACTTCTGTGCAATCTCAGTCTCAGCAGAGAAGGACTGACGACTATAGGAGTCCTAGTCAGCAATCATCTGGTAGCCAAAGTCATGGTGTGTACAAGGGGAATCACCCTAAATGTAATCGCTGTAACCTACACCACAGCGGGCCATGCACCAGGGGTAACTGTCATCGGTGTAACAAGCCAGGCCACGCAGCAAAGGATTGTAGAAGTTTATACCCCTCAAACTATAATCGTCAGCAACAACAAGCTCAACAGAATCAACGCCAGCAACAGCAGCCGCAGGGTAACAACAAAGGGTGCTTTCAGTGTGGAGCTGAAGGCCACTTCAAGAGAGATTATCCCCAACTGAACAGGAACCAGAACAACAATAATAACAACCATCAGGGGAATGGGAACAACGGGGGTAGCAATGGCAATGGTGCAAGGGGTCGTGTGTTCGTTATTGGCCAGGAGAAGCTAGGAATGATCCCAATGTTGTGACGGGTAAGTTCCTTCTCGATGACTTTTACGTTACTGTCTTATTTGATTCGGGTGCTGATACTAGTTATGTGTCCCTAAAAGTTAGTCAACTGCTTAAGCGTACCCCAACACCTTTAAACCCCAAGCACGCTGTAGAGTAAGCTAATGGTAAAAGTATAGAGGTCACACACGTAGTCAAAGGTTGTAATCTTGTTCTCGCTGATCACACTTTCTCGATCTACCTCCTTCCTATCACTCTGGGTAGTTTCGACGTTGTCATTGGGATGGACTGGTTATCCCAACACCAAGCAGAGATTCTTTGCAACGAAAAGATTGTCCGTATTCCTCGCCCAGGTGATGAACCCCTTATGATTCGTGGCGACAAGAGTGGTGCTGTTGTGAGCATCATCTCTTTCCTTAAGGCTCAGAAGTGCTTGAGAAAGGGCCACACTGCTATTCTGGCTCTCGTTACTGACACCTCGAAGAAAGAGAAGAAGATAGAAGACTTTCCGATTGTACGCGACTATCCTGAGGTATTTCCTGAGGAACTACCTGGCCTCCCGCCTCATCGCCAGGTCGAGTTTCAAATCGAGCTAGCTCCTGGAGCAGCGCCCATAGCTCGTGCACCGTATCGTTTAGCTCCATCAGAGTTGAAAGAACTCTCTACGCAACTACAGGAACTCTTGGATAAGGGTTTTATTCGTCCTAGCTCATCGCCTTGGGGAGCTCCAGTGCTATTTGTAAAGAAGAAGGATGGTACTTTCAGAATGTGCATCGACTATCGTGAACTTAACAAGGTGACTGTGAAGAATCGCTACCCTCTTCCACGCATTGACGACTTATTCGAACAGCTGCAAGGGTCGAGCTACTATTCAAAGATTGATTTGAGACCAGGATATCACCAGCTGAGAGTCCGAGAAGAGGACGTATCCAAAACAGCCTTTAGAACCCGTTATGGACACTATGAGCTTTTGGTCATGCCTTTTGGGCTGACAAACGCACCTGCGGTTTTTATGGACTTGATGAATCGAGTGTGCAAGCCGTACCTGGACAAATTCGTTATTGTATTCATCGACGACATCCTGATCTATTCTAAGAGTCAGGAGGAACACGAACAACATTTACGGCTCATTTTGGAACTCCTTCGAGCAGAACAGCTATATGCCAAGTTTTCAAAATGCGACTTCCGGCTTCGCGAAGTCCATTTCTTAGGCCATGTAGTGAACAAGGATGGGATTCACGTTGATCCATCCAAGGTAGATTCGATCAAGAGCTGGCCTGCACCTCGTACGCCAACGGAAATTCGCCAATTCTTGGGATTGGCAGGTTACTACATGAGGTTTATTAAGGATTTTTCCAAGATTCCATAGCCCCTTACTTCACTAACGCAGAAGGGCGTTGTTTATCGTTGGGGAAATGCACAGGAGTTAGCGTTTCAGCACTTAAAGGATAGACTTTGCAGTGCACCTATCCTTTTGTAACAACTGTGCTTGTAATCACTATGAACAGTTCTATTATCAATAAAACAATGTTATTTGATCCCAATGTTTGTTTGATTGTGTTTTACATTTTTCATGTTTTGATTTTTGTCCAATTCCAAACTCTACATCACTTTCTGGAGAGTTATACGCAAACTAGTGCGTAAACGTACTCAGTTTAATGCGAGAAATACTCCGGAACATCAACATATACTCAACATACCTTAAATAACCTTTACATAACTTAGAAATAAGTTTTAAAGGCTTTGGTATGGCAAAAACAAGTTAATTAGCTTACAGGGATTAAATATGACAAACTGCGAAAGTATGTCAATTTGAACTGTAACGAACATTCCGGAACATGACCATAAGTTAAACACACCTTAAATATCCTTTACATAGCTTAGAAATAGGCTTTGAGAGGTTCGGTGTGCTAAAATAAACTTTTGGGACATTCAGGGACTAAAAGTGTCAAAAAGTGCACAAGTTTGCATTTTCGCGCATAACTTACGTTCTGAATACATCTGGACATCCAAAAATTTATGTAAGCATGACTACATTATATTTTAGTGTTCGCCTTAATAAAAATCCATTCGTTTCGTCATTTGGATCGTTTTTCGCGCTTATGCGCATTCCGTCGTAATTAAGCGAACATCGCGTTCGTACGACTAAACGAACCATCATCTGAGATATTTTTGAACATCTTTTGAGTTCCCTATACTTTAACTTCATTTTAGAGCCTTAAAATGAGGTTAACGGGGTTCAAACGCATCGAAAAAGGGCTTAAACACGTGCAGGGACCATTTCTGCCAAGTTTGAAACAATTCTGGAACTGGGAGGCAGTCGCGTAGCGCGAGCCCTAAGGCTCTACCCGTCACGCTACGCGAGTGAGTGATCTGGACCAGATTCAATGTCTTTTTAGCAAGTTGCAGCTGATTGATTCGTGTCCACACATTCTAAACGGGTCTAGTCAGCGGATAAGAACAAGTTTCTAGCCACCACAACTTTGTGACAAGTGTACGGCTCGGATCGTGGCACGATATTCAAGAAACGATCCTAGCGGCTCTACTTTTTCTATAAATACCCACCCCCCTTTGGCTTAAAAACCCACAAATCTGATCATTTGGGCTCTAAGTTGGAACCTTCGTTTCATACCTGAGTTACTTGGATCGGGATTAGCATTCGGGGACCCTTCGTAAGTCCTCTTTCGTTCTTTTATTGCTTTTCGAGTCCGAAAGTCAAACTTTGTTTGACTTTCTGCATTGACCAGTTTATGGTCGATGCAAATTCGTTTGAACTTCATAACGTGAGCGTGATCACGATGGTTATAGTCCCTAGCGACTATACCTACTGATTACCACGTTATCTAGGCTCAGTGACGAGCCGTAGTTTCGGGCAGAATACGTATTCTTACGTATTTTGTAACCAAACTACTCTTAGGTATCACAACCGTTTGTTGTGATACCAAACCTGTTTTCTAAACTTAGTTAAGCATGTTTTAACATGCTTAGCTCGTCACTTTTAGTTTAGTGCTTAGATAGGGTCGTAAGGTAAGCGATCTAAACAATCGCTTATACCTTCGAACCCGACCCGTTTGGTCGATCATTAGGATCCGACCAAGCACATTAGGTGACCATAGTATATAGGGAATAACCTTACGAGGTTATACCTTATGGTCGCTTCGTTTAAGTAGTTGTATGATAGGTAGTTTATATGCCTTAGGTAAATTACCAAAATACCCCTTTGATGCCAAAATTCATTTTAAACATATGTAACATAACTCTTGACATCTAAACTGATTTGACAACCATATTAGACATGTTAAGGCATATATTACTTGTCATAGGACTAGTTAGGCAGTCCGAACGCGTTTCACGCGAACGACGCGTTAAAGTAGCATAAGCTACCTAAACGGGTCGTAATGGGTCACAAACAATTATGTTAAGTTTCATTTAGTATGTAGGCTTTGTTAAACCATATCACGTGAGTTCCGACACTCATTTGGTTTACAAACCCTAATGCTACCCAGTCTTCCGAGATAGGTCCGGTTATTAACATAGTTACCTATATTAGGTGCCGTTTGATTCCGAGATCTCTAGCATTACTTGGTGATTATCTTTAGACATCTGAGCAATCACAAGTGAGTACATAGACCCCTCTTTTACTGTTTTCCAAACTGTTTTGGGGTGGAACACATGTGCCTACTTGTTACTTTCAAGCTTTCCTGTTTTCACATCATATACATGCTATGTTCGTTAGTACATAATAGTACATGATTTCATTTCATCTTATGCTAGGTGTGCCCATTGTGTGCATTACTTAGTACATTGTTTTACATGACATTTCATGCTAGGTGTGCCCATTGTGTGCATTACTTAGTACATTGTTTTACATGACATTTCATGCTAGGTGTGCCCATTGTGTGCATTACTTAGTACATTGTTTTACATTACATTTCATGCTAGGTGTGCCCATTGTGTGCATTACTTAGTACATTGTTTTACATTACATTTCATGCTAGGTGTGCCCATTGTGTGCATTACTTAGTACATCGTTTTACATGACTTTTCACGCTACGTATGTTCATTTGATTACATACTTAGTGCATCGTTTTCACATGCTTACATTTTGTTATGACATTTGGTTTGTTTACATGGGACAATACATTCATTAACATTAGCTACGCCGTTCGTTAGTAGGTAGTGGTACCATAGGAATTGACAACTCCCGTTCCGGACATCCCAGGGTAAGGGGACAGAAAGGAATGACCGAATTCGTTGACATAAGACAGATAGACCTTTAATTTGTTTAAAGGGTTTATCACCACAGTCGCCAGGCTTGGATGTATGCATTTTCACAATACCGCATAAATGTTCATATTAAATAGTTGCATGCATTTACACAAGACATAGCTTTGATTTAAACCAAGTTTTACTTCAATACTTTGTTTTTGTGCATATGGTTTAGTTGAGACATTTCACTTACCATACATGACATTTTGACATAGACATTTGACATGGATATTTTGACATAGACATTTGACATGGATATTTGACATAGACATTTGACATGGATATTTGACATAGACATTTGACATGATTTACATCTTGACATAAACACTTTGACATATTATTCAATACATTTGACAATTTGGTTAAACATAGACTTCTTACATTGGTTGGTTTGGTTTGATTTAGTGATTAAGTTAACGATGCGTGTGTAATATGATACAAGCATGGTGGATACGCCGCTGGTACTTCCTATATATAAGTGTTTGTATGGTATTACATGGCGTAACGTTATTTGAATCATTTCAGTTTGAGACATAGAACATTTTATACAAATAACATACTTTTCACAAGACATTGATTTACAAACAACTTATCTTATACAAACACATTTTTACATGGTTATTTATTTAACCTGACATTTACTTATAAATATCATCTGACCTTATTGTTTTCAAATGATTTACAAAACAAAGCAAAGTACGGGGTTCATGATTAAACATTTTCTTAAACTCAAGTCATGAATCCTGTTTTCACAAAACCTATGTATCTCACAGGCATTTTTATGCTGACGTACCTATTTTCACATGTGTTTTCAGGTGCTTTTCCATAGGATGTTGATCATGATACTAGGGCGGACCTGTGCCTTAGAAACTTTAAAAGAAGATAGACTATGTTTAATTATGTTCTGAACTCGTTATTTTCCTGTTTGAAACAATGTAACACCTTTGTTTATAAATAAAATACAACTTTGTATGCCATGGTTATGAAACAATTAATTCTGTCGCAACACGCCCCGATGTTTCCGCCGCGATTTGTTGTTTTACGCGGTCGGGGTGTGACAGAAGAGTTGGTATCAGAGCCAATGGTTATAGGGAATTAGGTTATTAGTAATGCTTTGACCTAGACTATAACTTTTCTAGGAACCTAACACAAGTTATCTTGTGTTTAGATCTTAAAACATGTACATCACCTATCCTTAGGTGATTAACAAAACAAGGAACCAAAATTTTTCCGAAACGATTTTTGAAAAACAATCATCTGTTTTTGAATAAATTTTTACAAGGTTTTGAACCCTCAATTGTAAGGTTTTGAACCCTCTGTTATATGGTTTTGAACCCTTTTTCAGTATTGATTTTTGGCCTTGTGCCTTCAAAATTTTCAAAAATCTCGTCAAAAGTTTTGGGTTTTAAATAATGTGAACATGTGCAAACTGGAAGGGTGAATGCCTGTATTCTGGGTTTTCTGTCTAGGCAAGCACTTCGTATACATCTCATCAGACGCGAGACCAGTTGTGCTTACCTGGGAATTCCTGGGATGAGTGTTCACTTATAGGCGAGCATGTCTTCATTATACATTATTTTTGACCCATTTACTTTGATTAGTCACTGTGTGTTGTTTGTTTGCTCTGTGATACAGACAAATAACCACCATCTTTGCTTTTGTTGATTTTGTTTCATCTCATTCTCTTCATCCAATCATCTCACTCGTTTCCTTTCATGTTTTCCTCTTTTAGAATGCCTCCTCGACGCGAGAACCAGATAGCTACTGCCGAGCTGGCAGAAATTATTGCGCAGCAAATGGCTGCTCAATTCCCAAATCTCTTTGCTCAATGGCAACAAGCCAACAACAACAACAATGTTCCATGCAAATACAAGGATTTTAACCAGGCTAAACCACTCAAGTTTAGTGGTTCTGAAGGAGCAACTGGGCTTCTTCAGTGGTTTGAAAGCATTGAGAATACTTTTCGCCACGTGCAGTGCCCGGATAATCGCAAGGTCGAGTTCTCCTCGAGCGTATTTCAGAAGAGGGCTCTTACATGGTGGAATGGGGTGATGAGAGACCGAGGTGCAGAAGTTGCTCTCGCACAGACATGGGCTGAACTTAGAGCCCTTATGATGAGGGAATTCTGTCCTCGCCATGAACAGCGAGCATTGGAGAAAGAGTTTGATGTTTTGAAGCAAGATAGTGGTGAGCACAGGGCTTATACTGATCGGTTTGAAGAGTTGAGTCTGCTTTGCCCAACAATGGTCACCCCACTCGACAAGGCTATCGAGAGATACATCGATGGTCTACCTGACTCGGTACAAGACATTCTTACTGGTAGTGAACCTGCCACACTCCGTCAGGCGATCGAGTTATCAGCGACATTGACTGAGTCGCAGATTAGAAAGGGAAAGCTACACAGGAAGGGTGACAAGGGCAAGAAGCAGTCGGCTGACAAGGAAGATAGCAAGAAAGGTCAAAACTTGAATGGAAAGAACTCTGGTTCTTCGAAGAGGTCAAGGAAGCGTAAGGCTTCCCAAAATTTTGCTATCACTGCCCAAGCTAATCTGGCAGCTCCCAACCAACCCGCACAGCCTCCAGCAAAGAAACCCTATACAGGGAATGCACCTTTGTGCAATAGATGCAACAGTCACCACCAGCCGCAACTTCCATGCCGTTTCTGTACTAACTGTGGGAAATCAGGCCATCTTGCCAATGTTTGTCGGTCTGCTCAGAATCCCGCGGTTCAGAACCCGGCTCAACAAGTTGCTCAGCCTCCTGCTCAGCAACAGGGTCAAGCTGCACGACTACAATACCCACCAGGTGCTTGTTACAATTGTGGGGATCTGACCCACTATAGGAATCGGTGCCCAAGACTGGCGAACCAGAACCAGAATCAGGCTCCGGCTCGAGGCCGAGTTTTTAACATGAATGCCCAAGAGGCACAGGCTGACGATAATGTGGTGAACGGTACGTTCTTTATTAATAATCAGCCTGCATCTGTTCTTTTCGATTCTGGTGCCGATAAGAGTTTCGTGTCTTTATCTTTTGAGCAAATGCTTCGCGTGTCTAGAACGAAACTAGGTAAATCTTTGACAGTAGAAGTTGCTAATGGTGAACCCATTATTCTTGATTCTGTTCTTCGCAACTGCCAGTTGAATCTTAACGACCATCTTTTTCCTATTGACCTCGCGCCTATGCAACTTGGAAGCTTCGACGTTATTGTGGGAATGGATTGGTTATCCAAGCATCACGCAGAGATAGTTTGTTCTAAGAAGATTGTTCGTGTGCCGCTTTCGACAGGCGAGATTCTGCAGGTTCAAGGTGAGAAGCCCACCGGTGGTCTCAAACTCATGTCTTGTTTTAAAGCTCGGAAGTATCTGCAGAAGAACTATGTGGCTTTCTTAGCACATGTTACAGAAGATAAAGGCAAGGGTAAGTCTATTTCAGATATTCCTGCCGTTCGGGATTATTCTGAAGTATTCCCTGAAGATTTACCTGGTCTACCTCCAACACGCCAAGTCGAGTTCCGCATTGATCTCGTACCTGGTGCAAATCCCATTGCCAGAGCTCCATATCGTCTTGCACCATCTGAGATGCAAGAGTTGTCTAAACAGCTTCAGGAGCTCTCTGACAAAGGTTTTATCCGTCCCAGCTTTTCACCTTGGGGTGCTCCAGTTCTTTTTGTCAAGAAGAAGGATGGATCCTTTAGGATGTGTATCGATTATCGTGAGCTTAACAAGCTTACCATCAAGAATCGATATCCCCTACCTCGCATCGACGACCTCTTTGATCAGTTACAAGGCGCTTCTTATTTTTCGAAGATTGATCTGCGATCTGGATATCATCAACTTCGGGTGCAAGAAGAAGACATTCCGAAGACAGCATTCCGTACTCGTTATGGACATTACGAGTTCACAGTCATGCCATTCGGTTTGACTAATGCTCCTGCTGTTTTCATGGACTTAATGAATAGGGTCTGTAAACCTTATTTGGATCAGTTCGTCATTGTTTTTATAGATGACATCTTGATATACTCTAAGACGCGAGCTGATCACGAGCAGCATCTTCGTCTTACTCTGGAACTCCTGAAGAAAGAGCAACTTTTCGCCAAATTCTCCAAATGCGAATTTTGGCTTAAAGAATTTCAATTTTTGGGACACATTATCAACGAACGAGGTGTTCATGTAGATCCCTCCAAGATCAGTGCGATTAAGGATTGGGATACGCCTACTACTCCTACTGAAGTTCGTTCATTTCTTGGTCTAGCGGGTTATTATCGCCGCTTCATTGAAAACTTCTCTAAGATTGCAGTTCCTCTAACTGCTCTAACTCAGAAGAAAATGCCCTTTTTCTGGGGATTCAAACAAGAGGAAGCTTTTCAACACTTGAAGCAGAAGCTTTGCGATGCGCCTGTACTATCATTGCCTGAGGGTGATGATGATTTTGTCGTGTATTGTGATGCATCTAAATTGGGTCTTGGCTGTGTTCTGATGCAAAGGAACAAAGTCATAGCCTATGCATCAAGACAATTGAAGATACATGAGAAGAACTACACCACTCATGATCTTGAGTTGGGTGCAGTTGTTTTTGCTCTCAAGATCTGGAGACACTATTTGTACGGTACAAAATGTGTGGTTTTCACTGACCACAAAAGTCTTCAGCATATCTTCAACCAAAAAGAACTCAACATGAGGCAACGACGTTGGGTTGAGCTATTAAACGACTATGATTGCGAAATTCGCTACCATCCTGGTAAGGCGAATGTCGTAGCTGATGCATTGAGTCGTAAGGAACGTACTAAACTTCATTGTGTACGTGTTCAATCTGTTATTCAAGCTCGATCCGATATTCAAGCACGCATTTCTCAGTCTCAACAATCTTGTGTTTCACAAGGTTTGATGGATAAGGAATTTCCTTACCACATAACACCTGCTCTGGAACTAAAGGACAATGGATCATATTACTTCATGGACCATTTGTGGGTCCCAAGCCAGGATGATCTTCGTACCTTGCTTATGGATGAAGCCCATAAGTCTCGTTATTCTATTCATCCGGGCTCAGATAAAATGTATAAGGATCTTCGTATTCACTATTGGTGGCCTGGTATGAAGAAAGACATTGCCTTATACGTGTCAAAATGCCTTACTTGTCTTAAGGTTAAGGCTGAACATCAACGTCCTTCTGGTTTATTGGTGCAACCAGAGATCCCAGTTTGGAAATGGGAAAACATTACTATGGATCTCGTTACCAAACTTCCACGCACAAAGAAGGGTCATGATGCCATCTGGGTAGTCGTTGATCGTCTTACAAAGTCAGCACATTTCTTGCCAATCCGTGAGGATTTTCCTGCTGACAGACTTGCACAAATCTATGTGGATGAAATTGTAGCTCGACATGGTGTTCCGTTGAACATCATTTCTGACAGAGATGCTCGTTTCACTTCTCATTTTTGGAGAACCATGCAATCTGCCATGGGGACCCAACTTAATCTGAGCACAGCTTATCATCCGCAAACGGATGGTCAATCTGAGAGAACAATCCAGACTCTGGAGGATATGCTTAGAGCTTGTGTGATCGATTTTGGTGGTAGTTGGGATTCACATCTTAAATTGATTGAATTCTCCTACAACAACAGTTATCACACTAGCATCAAAATGGCTCCTTTCGAAGCTCTCTATGGTCGAAAATGTCGTTCACCAGTCTGCTGGAATGAGATTGGCGAGGCTCAACTTACTGGACCTGCCCTCATTTTAGAGACAACTGACAAGGTCAAGAAAGTTCGTGATAACCTTCAGGCAGCTAGAAACCGTCAGAAGATTTACGCGGACCCAAAATGCAAAGCCTTTGAATTTCAAGTCGGTGATCGAGTATTACTTAAGGTCTCACCTTGGAAAGGTGTGATCAGATTTGGAAAGAAAGGAAAACTTGCACCTAGATACGTTGGACCATTCAAGATCGTCGAAAGAATCGGAAAGGTAGCCTACAGACTTGAGTTACCTCCTGAACTTGGAAATGTTCATCCAACTTTTCACGTGTCCAATCTCAAGAAGTGTACAGCTGATGAGAACTTCTCCATACCGCTTGACGAAATTCGTGTTGGCAAAACACTGAAATTTGTTGAGAAACCAGTGGAAATCATGGAACGTGAAGTCAAGTGGCTTAAACGCAAGCGCATTCCTTTGGTCAAAGTTCGCTGGGAAGCTAAACGTGGACCTGAGTTTACTTGGGAACGCGAAGATCAAATGAAGGCGAAATATCCACATCTTTTTCCACGAGTTTCCTCTAAATAAATTTCGGGACGAAATTTCCACAAGTAGGGGAGACTGTAACAACTGTGCTTGTAATCACTATGAACAGTTCTATTATCAATAAAACAATGTTATTTGATCCCAATGTTTGTTTGATTGTGTTTTACATTTTTCATGTTTTGATTTTTGTCCAATTCCAAACTCTACATCACTTTCTGGAGAGTTATACGCAAACTAGTGCGTAAACGTACTCAGTTTAATGCGAGAAATACTCCGGAACATCAACATATACTCAACATACCTTAAATAACCTTTACATAACTTAGAAATAAGTTTTAAAGGCTTTGGTATGGCAAAAACAAGTTAATTAGCTTACAGGGATTAAATATGACAAACTGCGAAAGTATGTCAATTTGAACTGTAACGAACATTCCGGAACATGACCATAAGTTAAACACACCTTAAATATCCTTTACATAGCTTAGAAATAGGCTTTGAGAGGTTCGGTGTGCTAAAATAAACTTTTGGGACATTCAGGGACTAAAAGTGTCAAAAAGTGCACAAGTTTGCATTTTCGCGCATAACTTACGTTCTGAATACATCTGGACATCCAAAAATTTATGTAAGCATGACTACATTATATTTTAGTGTTCGCCTTAAGAAAAATCCATTCGTTTCGTCATTTGGATCGTTTTTCGCGCTTATGCGCATTCCGTCGTAATTAAGCGAACATCGCGTTCGTACGACTAAACGAACCATCATCTGAGATATTTTTGAACATCTTTTGAGTTCCCTATACTTTAACTTCATTTTAGAGCCTTAAAATGAGGTTAACGGGGTTCAAACGCATCGAAAAAGGGCTTAAACACGTGCAGGGACCATTTCTGCCAAGTTTGAAACAATTCTGGAACTGGGAGGCAGTCGCGTAGCGCGAGCCCTAAGGCTCTACCCGTCACGCTACGCGAGTGAGTGATCTGGACCAGATTCAATGTCTTTTTAGCAAGTTGCAGCTGATTGATTCGTGTCCACACATTCTAAACGGGTCTAGTCAGCGGATAAGAACAAGTTTCTAGCCACCGCAACTTTGTGACAAGTGTACGGCTCGGATCGTGGCACGATATTCAAGAAATGATCCTAGCGGCTCTACTTTTTCTATAAATACCCACCCCCCTTTGGCTTAAAAACCCACAAATCTGATCATTTGGGCTCTAAGTTGGAACCTTCGTTTCATACCTGAGTTACTTGGATCGGGATTAGCATTCGGGGACCCTTCGTAAGTCCTCTTTCGTTCTTTTATTGCTTTTCGAGTCCGAAAGTCAAACTTTGTTTGACTTTCTGCATTGACCAGTTTATGGTCGATGCAAATTCGTTTGAACTTCATAACGTGAGCGTGATCACGATGGTTATAGTCCCTAGCGACTATACCTACTGATTACCACGTTATCTAGGCTCAGTGACGAGCCGTAGTTTCGGGCAGAATACGTATTCTTACGTATTTTGTAACCAAACTACTCTTAGGTATCACAACCGTTTGTTGTGATACCAAACCTGTTTTCTAAACTTAGTTAAGCATGTTTTAACATGCTTAGCTCGTCACTTTTAGTTTAGTGCTTAGATAGGGTCGTAAGGTAAGCGATCTAAACAATCGCTTATACCTTCGAACCCGACCCGTTTGGTCGATCATTAGGATCTGACCAAGCACATTAGGTGACCATAGTATATAGGGAATAACCTTACGAGGTTATACCTTATGGTCGCTTCGTTTAAGTAGTTGTATGATAGGTAGTTTATATGCCTTAGGTAAATTACCAAAATACCCCTTTGATGCCAAAATTCATTTTAAACATATGTAACATAACTCTTGACATCTAAACTGATTTGACAACCATATTAGACATGTTAAGGCATATATTACTTGTCATAGGACTAGTTAGGCAGTCCGAACGCGTTTCACGCGAACGACGCGTTAAAGTAGCATAAGCTACCTAAACGGGTCGTAATGGGTCACAAACAATTATGTTAAGTTTCATTTAGTATGTAGGCTTTGTTAAACCATATCACGTGAGTTCCGACACTCATTTGGTTTACAAACCCTAATGCTACCCAGTCTTCCGAGATAGGTCCGGTTATTAACATAGTTACCTATATTAGGTGCCGTTTGATTCCGAGATCTCTAGCATTACTTGGTGATTATCTTTAGACATCTGAGCAATCACAAGTGAGTACATAGACCCCTCTTTTACTGTTTTCCAAACTGTTTTGGGGTGGAACACATGTGCCTACTTGTTACTTTCAAGCTTTCCTGTTTTCACATCATATACATGCTATGTTCGTTAGTACATAATAGTACATGATTTCATTTCATCTTATGCTAGGTGTGCCCATTGTGTGCATTACTTAGTACATTGTTTTACATGACATTTCATGCTAGGTGTGCCCATTGTGTGCATTACTTAGTACATTGTTTTACATGACATTTCATGCTAGGTGTGCCCATTGTGTGCATTACTTAGTACATTGTTTTACATTACATTTCATGCTAGGTGTGCCCATTGTGTGCATTACTTAGTACATTGTTTTACATTACATTTCATGCTAGGTGTGCCCATTGTGTGCATTACTTAGTACATCGTTTTACATGACTTTTCACGCTACGTATGTTCATTTGATTACATACTTAGTGCATCGTTTTCACATGCTTACATTTTGTTATGACATTTGGTTTGTTTACATGGGACAATACATTCATTAACATTAGCTACGCCGTTCGTTAGTAGGTAGTGGTACCATAGGAATTGACAACTCCCGTTCCGGACATCCCAGGGTAAGGGGACAGAAAGGAATGACCGAATTCGTTGACATAAGACAGATAGACCTTTAATTTGTTTAAAGGGTTTATCACCACAGTCGCCAGGCTTGGATGTATGCATTTTCACAATACCGCATAAATGTTCATATTAAATAGTTGCATGCATTTACACAAGACATAGCTTTGATTTAAACCAAGTTTTACTTCAATACTTTGTTTTTGTGCATATGGTTTAGTTGAGACATTTCACTTACCATACATGACATTTTGACATAGACATTTGACATGGATATTTTGACATAGACATTTGACATGGATATTTGACATAGACATTTGACATGGATATTTGACATAGACATTTGACATGATTTACATCTTGACATAAACACTTTGACATATTATTCAATACATTTGACAATTTGGTTAAACATAGACTTCTTACATTGGTTGGTTTGGTTTGATTTAGTGATTAAGTTAACGATGCGTGTGTAATATGATACAAGCATGGTGGATACGCCGCTGGTACTTCCTATATATAAGTGTTTGTATGGTATTACATGGCGTAACGTTATTTGAATCATTTCAGTTTGAGACATAGAACATTTTATACAAATAACATACTTTTCACAAGACATTGATTTACAAACAACTTATCTTATACAAACACATTTTTACATGGTTATTTATTTAACCTGACATTTACTTATAAATATCATCTGACCTTATTGTTTTCAAATGATTTACAAAACAAAGCAAAGTACGGGGTTCATGATTAAACATTTTCTTAAACTCAAGTCATGAATCCTGTTTTCACAAAACCTATGTATCTCACAGGCATTTTTATGCTGACGTACCTATTTTCACATGTGTTTTCAGGTGCTTTTCCATAGGATGTTGATCATGATACTAGGGCGGACCTGTGCCTTAGAAACTTTAAAAGAAGATAGACTATGTTTAATTATGTTCTGAACTCGTTATTTTCCTGTTTGAAACAATGTAACACCTTTGTTTATAAATAAAATACAACTTTGTATGCCATGGTTATGAAACAATTAATTCTGTCGCAACACGCCCCGATGTTTCCGCCGCGATTTGTTCTTTTACGCGGTCGGGGTGTGACACCTTTCATTGCCAGAGGGCACAGACGACTTCGTGGTTTACTGCGACGCATCCATTCAGGGTCTTGGTTGTGTATTGATGCAGCGGGATAAAGTTATAGCCTACGCCTCACGCCAACTCAAAGTTCATGAAAAGAACTACACCACACACGATCTAGAGCTGGGAGCGGTTGTTTTTGCACTTAAGATATGGAGACACTACCTGTATGGTACCAAATGTGCTATCTACACTGATCACAGGAGCCTCGACATATCTTCAAACAGAAGGAACTCAATATGCGACAGTGACGATGGGTCGAACTACTGAATGACTACGAATGCTCGATCAGGTATCACCCATGCAAAGCCAATGTTGTGGCTGACGCCCTCAGTCGAAAGGACACTGCGCCCAAGCGCGTACGAGCTTTAAAACTTACTATACAGTCTAGTCTTCCTTCTCAAATACGAGATGCTCAGGTAGAAGCATTGAAACCAGAAAATGTCAGGGCTGAAGCCCTACGCGGCTCAAGGCAACGCTTAGAACAGAAGGAAGACGGTGCTTACTACGTCACAGGACGCATTTGGGTCCCACTTTATGGCAACCTACGAGAGCTTGTGATGGATGAGGAACACAAGTCTCGCTACTCAGTACATCCTGGTTCGGATAAGATGTATCACGATATCAAAACTACATATTGGTGGCCTAGCATGAAGGCCCACATAGCAACGTACGTTAGTAAGTGCTTGACTTGTGCGAGAGTCAAGGCGGAATACCAGAAACCTTCAGGACCACTTCAACAACCAGAGATACCACAATGGAAATGGGAGAAAATTTCCATGGATTTTGTTACTGGCCTGCCTAGATCGCAACGTGGTAACGATACTATTTGGGTGATCGTAGATCGACTCACAAAGTCTGCTCACTTCCTGGCTATCAAGGAAACGGATAAGTTCTCCACCCTAGCAGACGTATATCTTAAGGAAGTTGTCTCGAGGCACGGGGTGCCCATCTCTATTATCTCGGATCGAGATGCACGTTTTACATCAGAACTGTGGCAAGCAATGCACAAGTCCTTTGGCTCAAGATTAGATATGAGCACAGCCTATCACCCGCAAACGGATGGGCAGTCGGAACGTACCATCCAGACCCTAGAAGACATGCTTAGGCCATGTGTAATTGAATTTGGCAACGGCTGGGAAAAGCACCTGCCACTTGTGGAATTCTCATACAATAACAGCTACCACACCAGCATTAAAGCTGCTCCGTTTGAGGCATTGTATGGGGGAAAATGCCGGTCACCTCTTGGTTGGGCAGAGGTGGGGGATAGTCAGATTACTGATCCAGAACTGGTGGTAGACACAACAGAACGAATTGCTCAAATACGACAACGAATGGCGGCAGCTCGTGACCGTCAGAAAGTCTATGCCGATAAGGGCAGAAAACCACTAGAGCTCCAGGTTGGGGAGCGGGTACTACTCAAAGTTTCACCCTGGAAGGGTATGGTTCGTTTTGGTAAACGAGGCAAACTTAACCCACGATACGTTGGACCTTTTGAAGTTATTGAGAAAATAGGCAAGGTAGCCTACAAACTGAACTTACCAGCGGAACTTAGTGCAGTTCACAACGTTTTCCACGTGTCAAATCTGAAGAAGTGTCTGTCAGATGAGACCCATATAGTTCCTTTGAAGGAACTCACTATCGACGAGCAGTTGCGATTCGTCAAGGAACCAGTCGAAATCACGGACCGGGATCTTAAGGTCCTCAAACGTACTAGAATACCCCTCGTTCGAGTTCGTTGGAACTCACGTCGCGGCCCAGAGTTCACCTGGGAACGCGAAGATCAGATGAAGCAAAAGTATCCCCAACTATTCGCAAATGATACAACCACTACTAAGGCTGAAGCTACGGAATTTCGGGACGAAATTCCAGATCAACGGGGGGAGGATGTGACACCCCAGGAAAACCATGCAACTTAACTAGCTTCCTCAGTGAGTACGTACAAAATTTCGGGACGAAATTTCTTTCAACTTGGGGATAAGGTGACAACTCGTATTTCCGAACCTATCTTTGTACTTTGAAGTAACGTATGTGTACGATATGTGATTTTATGAAAGTGAATGATTATATGAATGTTATGTTGATACGTGCTTTGTGTAATGTATGTATGTATATAAACGACTAAAACGCACAACACTCACCCGATCGCACAAGCCCATTCGGGCCACAACTTGTATTCGGATCAAGGGCAGCCCAAGTGTGGGTTCGGCCCATTCCCTTTAGTCGATTAACACATGGGGTGCTAGTACCCATCTCACACTTTACCAAAACAAACAAATCTACAAACCCTAGTGCTCTTTCTCTCTCTCTCACGAACTCGAAGGCAGCCACACACATTCCCTCATCATCGAAGATCTTTCTTGTTCGGATCAATCATCTATTCCATCCTCCTCTCAAATCGGTTAGTGTTCTTGAGTTATGATTAGTTATACGATGTTATGATTGCATGATTGGATTAAATGGTTATGGTTGTATGAATGATGAACAATGATGATTATGTGTTGATGTGTAAACAAGTTCGATTTGCATGATTATGATCTGGAACCAAATGCTTGTTAATCGGCTGTTATGTTATATGTTTCGGATTGATTATCATATGATGATGTTATAGCTAATCGAATAAGTATGGTGATGTTAATCGGCTAGCATGTTATGTTCTCGGATTGTTTGCATAATGATTAGGATTGAAGGTTTGTAATCGGCTGAGATATATTACGATTAGAATGAATTTTTGTTGTCATAATCGGATATATGTTGGTGAATCGAGATCCATGTTAATATGTTTATTTGTGATAGGTTGTTTTTCATGATTATGATGTTAGGGTTTATGTGAATCAATTGTTAAAAATAGTGATTTGATCGACTTCTGTTTGATATGGAAGTTGTTAGCAATTATTAATAAAATGTAAAGAAGGAAACAATTGAATGGTTGTAACTGATTAACATAAATTTCGGATGTCTAAACGGGTCGCACAAGACTCCTGGTCGCACAAGGAGTCCATTCGCACAAGACTTCTGGTCGCACAAGGAGTCCAGTCGCTCAAGAGGTTCTCAGTCGCACAAGGCTGTTGGATCGCACAAGTTGTACGATTGTTTAACTGTTTGGGCCGGATGATCATGTTGGGCTGGGCCAGTTCTAATCGCACAACCCAACCGGATCGTACAAGATGCCCGGATCGCACAAGTTTAGATTCAATTGATTTGGGCCGTGTTCATGTTTTGTTTTGGGCCGGGTATTTGTGGACTCCAACGGATGACTCGCACAAGACCACTAAGCTTGTGCGAGCCCAATCTTGAATACGTTATTAATGGTTGAATGTGATGATGTATGTTGCCATGATCTGTGTGAGTTTCTTATATGCTATCTTATGTGATATTTATGTGCACTGCTTGAAACCAAAACCTGACTTATATGGTAACCATGTTAGGACGTAGTTGACCACTAGCATCTAGACTTGACCTTTCTGTGTATCTGCCGAGCAAACCAAGGTGAGTTCACACTCTACAAAGCATGGGATTCCCAGGGGTTGGGAATGGGGTTAAGGAATATGGATTCCTCGTCCTTTCTTGGGTAGGACAGTAATGGTTCAGGAATGTAATTCCTCGTCCTCACGGACATATAACTTTACTAGACCAAAACTCTATCACGAAGTCCCACCTTTTTATATCGACTTAATCGCCGGGCCAATGGCGAGCGGGTCATTAGTTAGATAGCGCTATTTAGGTCTAACAAGCCTCACACCGTGCCGCAGAGGACGGGCGTGAAATAATGGATCTGGGCACGCCAATGCTGATAGACATTGACAGTTCAGGGCACTTAAACATGACTTTAGTCAGCAGTCGATATGGTAACGAGTCTAGTAGTATACATGGGGTAGCCCCCACGGCCGAAATGCCAGATAACTATCATGGGGTAGCCCCCACGGCTGGATTGCCAGAGTTAATGGGTTAAACAAATCACGTTTTTCAACTATGGGGTAACCCCCACGGCAGGGATGCCAGTTAAAGGAACTATTTTTGGAACAACTTAAAACGAACACCCAACTGTGAACTCGCTCAACATTATTGTTGACTCGTTACTACATGCTTTGCAGGTCAATAGGTACTTAGCTGGAGCTTGCATGGGGAGTGTCGTTGTGGGACATGGACAGCTGTGGGCCATGTTAAACCTTTGGATATTTAAACTTATGTTTTGGTTTTAAACATTATGCTTCCGCTCATAACTTAAACTATGTTTGCTTTGGACACTAATTGTGTTGGTTGGACTTTTACAATTAATTACTTGCTTGTTTAATATGATTAGTGGTTTGATCCTGGTCAGTCACGCCTCCAAGCGGTGATACTCCGCGTGTGGATTTTGGGGGTGTGACAGCATACTTGTGTTCGAGTCTCATCCTTGTGTTCAATATAGTGCATGGAATCATAGTAAATCGGAACAAGGGCTTGGATTGGTTTTGGCTTGCTAGATCGGCCCAAAGAGTAACAAAAGTTTAAATACTCAAACATATACTAATAACAACTCAACTCATAACAGTGGGCCGAAGACTAGCTTGTGTGTGGGCTGGATTGACCTGGAGTTCCAACCCGTTCTCCTAAGCAAACACATTCACATTTAATACTTCACATGTCACGTAGAAATAATTCATGAGCGTTCAATATAGTTTAATGCATCAACTTGTCACGTAGGGTTCATGTAGGTTACACTTACATTTAATATTTCATAACATTACACAATACTTTGGTTTTCACTAAACATAATATTCATACATCAAGCACGAGTTACGACGTCAACGAATTAAGAAAACAAAATTGTGAACACGCAATGCATAGAGGAAAGACCTAGAAATTTCGGGTTGTCATATCATGCCCAACTTGAAAGAAATTTCATCCCGGAATTTAGCACGTAGTTACTGAGGAAGCTAGTTAGGTTGCGTGGTTTCCTGGTTTTCCTGGGGTGTCACATCATCCCCCCGTTGGTTTGGAATTTGGTCCCGAAATTCCGCAGTAGCTTCAGACTCAGTAGTGGGGTTCATTGTTCTCGAACAACTGGGGGTATTTGTGTTTCATTTGGTCTTCTCGTTCCCAGGAAAACTCTGGGCCACGACGGGAGTTCCAACGAACTCGAACAATAGGTATCCTGGTGCGTTTGAGAATCTTGACCTCCCGGTCCAAGATTTCCACTGGTTCTTTGACAAATCACAACTGATCGTCGTTGGCGAGCCCCTTGAAAGGAACTATGAGGGTTTCATCTGATAGACACTTCTTCATATTCGACACATGGAATACGTTGTTAACTCCACTGAGTTCTTAGGGTAGATTCAATCTGTAGGCCATCTTGCCAATTCTCTCCGTGATTTCGAAAGGTCCAACATACCGCGGGTTGAGTTTGCCTTGTTTACCAAAACGAACTACACCTTTCCAAGGTGAGACTTTAAGTAGTACTCCATCCCCAACCTGGAACTCGAGTGGTTTCCTGCGCTTATCATCGTAGCTTTTCTGACGATCACGAGCTGCCGCCATTCATTGTCGTATCTGAGCATGTCTTCCCAGCCGTTGCCAAAGTCGATTAGATATGCTCGAAGCATGTCTTCAAGAGTTTGGTTGGTGCGTTCAGTCTGCCTATCCGTCTGTGGATGATATGCTGTGCTCCTGTCAAGATGTGAGCCAAAGGATTTGTGCATCGCTTGCCACAAATCAGATGCAAATCGTGGGTCGCGATCAGAGATAATGGAGGTTGGCACCCCGTTCCTAGCTACCACTTCATTCAGGTAGATGACTGCAAGTGTAGAAAACCTATCCGTTTCCTTGATGGCTAGGAAGTGTGCTGGTTACGTGAGACAATCAACGATCATACAGGTGATATTGTTTTCGTTTCGGGTTGTAAGTAGACTAGCGACCAAATCCATAGCAGTCTGTTCTCATTTCCATGTGGGTATTGCTGGTTGCTGATACTTCGCTTTGACTTTCCCACAAGTCAATCCATCATTCTCATACCTAACTAGGTGAGCCTTCATGACCGATCACCGGTACAAGGTTTATAAATCCTAATGTCTCTCATCATAACCCAGACGATTAGAATATCGAGACCAGTGCTTACTCAACATAAATTTCCTACAGTCACTGTATAATGAGATCCACACTCATTCCATGAGGTAACGAGTATCGTCCAACCTGTCAGAGGTTGCTTCTCCATGCCCCGCATGGGTTCAACTTGAAAATCCTCTTCCTTTAGCTCTCCAGTTTGAACAAAGCGAGTCTGATCAGGTATGTTAGAGTCGATAGTGAGCTGCAGAGCTCGTGTATGTTTACGTTTCACAGTCGTACTCATTCAGTAGTTCCATCCAGCGATGTAATTACATGCTTTAGCTCTTTCGAACATCGATACACGGGAGGCCCTTGTGATCGGTCTAGGTAACGTATTCGGTATTATCCAAGTAATGCCTCCAAGTAAATCCAAAGACCACGGTTTCCACCGCCGATTTTGTCATGCAGTTCCTCTGGTAACTCTATTACGTAAGTCATCACTCTCTCGTGTTGCGTCGACGTGTAACTGGGACTCTGATTTGAACCATAAGGATATACCACTACATCACCCACACCCTCTGGTAAAGACGATGCACGGTGCATTGCAGAGTTGGGATTCGAAAGCTGAAAAGACGTCCTCCTGTTCTGTCTTTCATGAACACAGCACCCTGCTGTGCTAGAGAGATTTAAGCTGCGCGACCTTCAAAAATCCTGCGATAGTATCAAGCGAGACCAAGAAATTGCTGTATCCTTGAAGGACTCTTTGGTGTCGATCAGTTTCCAACCAAGACGGATCTTAGTGAGATCCACGTATATTCCCACTTCGCTGATTATATGCCCAAAAGTTACCTCTCGAACCCAGAAATTACATTTATCAAGACTTTGCGCAGAGTGGCTCCTCCCTCAGAAGTTCTAAAATAAGATACAAATGCCACCCATGGCGTTCCATTCTCCTGGTCAGGATTCAGAACCTTGTCAACAAATACGGTCGATTCATGCGATCCCTGAAGCTGCTGGTGTGTTGATCAACTCAATGATCATGATGTACAAAGTTGAAATGGCTGCATTGCGTTTGACATGTTGTTCTAAGAGCATTCTCCTCTTGGAGTTCCATCTGATGATAGTTCGTTCACTATCCAATCCTCGAATGGAAGCTTGTTCCTCGCAACTGGTTAACAGGGTGTTACAACATGGTCGAAGCGAACGGTTCTTGACTGTCACCTTGTTGAGTTCTCGATAATTAGTACACATATCCAACGATACAACCTATCCTCCTGGATATAACTGGGGCTCCCGTAGCATACTGGGTGGAATCACGAACAATTGGTGGATCCTCGATCCTCTTTTCCTTAGCCTTGGCATCAGTAACAAGTGCTATCATAGCGGGATAATCCTTCCGTGGACACTTCTGGCCTTCACTGCTGAATTGATGCTAACCTCTGCACCACTCTGACGTGTTAGAATAGATTACAATCCTCCACTAGGAGAGGGATACATAGAATCTTCTCTTCACAGGGTACATCTATCAAGAACATCAGTAGAAAGGTCGATGTCGAACACTTATCCCACAAGGTCGAGTTTGCATCCCAACGATCATATGTGGTTTCCATTGTCTTGCCATCAGCCGATTCCACAACAGGTTCGGTTTCAAGAAGCATCAGGGTTAAGCAGAACAGTGGCGAAGTGATTAGTCACCAAGAACACATAGGCCACCATGTTGTTATAATCCCGGCGTCGCCCACGCCAATCCCTAATGTCCCTCCATGAGCATCATTTCTCGTGTTGTTGTACTCGTTGCAAGGATTTCCAGTACGGCCTTCGTCCCTTGGTTGTTGTCGTTGGATTTAACATCGGCCACTCCATGCCGTAGGCACCTTCATTTCCATTCTGTAGGCCATGGTTACAAGTACCTTGATGTCGCCGTGACTGTTGTTTCTAACGTCGTTGGTTGAAACGGAGCCCTACGATCTTTCATCGACAGGGTCCATCATATTCCGTGACTCGTTCTAAGGTGCTACCCCTTGTGCTGGCAGTTTCACGTTCCATACCATGGTCGATAGTCATCATTTATGTCCCGATTAATTCGTAAAAGTTGACTCCCTTGTGTCACTAGCTGGGGTTAAGGATTCGATTGAAGCCAATTCACTGGTGTTCGTCGTCGATAATCAGGGTTGTCGAAATACTGGGGTCAGTATGGTATTACGTGCATTCTCTTGTCCATCGATCTTGCAAGTTAACTGGGTAATACACAGTATGTTGCGAGAGTGTGGCAGAGGTGATCGCACTTCGAGACCTAAGGCGTCAACGTGCTAAGTTCTAACAAACAAAGATAGGTGAGGAAGGTGTAGACCAATCATTCGAAACTGCGACATCCACTCAGGGATGTTCGTACCGTCACCTAACGATCTACACGGTTCACTAGGCATTCAGATGGGTGCTCAGGTAATACTCGATAGCATCGAGATTCGAAAGGATCCAGAGAGGAATGAAAAGTTCACGTTCGAGTAGGGGATAATCACTGCTATGACCCCTATAGGTTTGTTATGTTTCACATCGATCAAATAATGGAACATAACCCCTTTTCCACTTGTTAAGGCTCACTGGGACTCGCATGCACCCCACATTATTATTATGTGTGCACCCACAATAATATTGTGATTTGCATGCTCATATTAGCTCCTCTTAACTCATGCAAAATGGTTCCTCAAACTCGAGTAGCAAACAAAGAGCATCACGAAGCGTAAGTCATGAGGGTTTAGGGAAATACCACCCTATTAGTCACATAGCACATGCAAGTAATACATGAATTCATACTATTGTGCTAAACGTGCAACCACATGCAATATCATATGTAAGTGTTCACTAGTTATGCAGTACAATGAGTAAACGAGAAACGAACCTTGCAGTCTGGAGCTGAGTGTCATGGTCGTATTCAGAACTAGTTCGGTTATAGTCTGGTTTTACAAAAACGTTTTTCCCCATTTTAAAACCAAGTTCACTATAACCAATGGCTCTGATACCAATCTGTCACACCCTCAAAATACCACCTAGGGAATGTCCCCGTTAGGCTTGTGACGTACCAGGATCCAAGCCACCAATCATGTTGAACTCAACAATTATTCCAAATAAAAATTTCATTTATTATTGATAGAAGTGTTTCAAAACATTATTTAACGTTCAGCAGAAGCATAATACATTAATTAACAAATTCAAAAACCAAGTGTGTGAAAGCCATTAAGTTCGTCTCACGTTTCCATGTATCTCGACCCATGGCCACTCCAGCATCCCAGACAACAAGTTCCAATGATATGCACCTAAAGGCCAGCAAGGCATGTAACAACGAGTCAACAACAAAGTTGAGCGAGTTCATAGTTGGTTGTCCATTTTAAAGTTGTTCCAAAAACCATAAGTTCTTTCGAAAACCATGTATTAACCAATTCCTTGTTTCCCAAACCATAACCAGTGGGGGCTTCCCCATGTGAACCACTAGACCGTTACCATATCGACAACTGACGAAAGTAAGTTGTGCCCTAAGTCAATGTCTATCATCATTGACTGAGTGCCCAGATCCATTAGTACACGCCCGTCCTACCAGCACGGTGTGAGGATTGTCAACCCTAATAGCGCTATTAACTAATGACCCGCTCGCCATTGGCTCGGCGATTAAGTCGATATAAAAATGAGGGACTTCATGATAGAGTTTTGTCTAGTAAGTTTAAGGTTGTTGTCCTACCCAAGGAGGACGAACGTACGTATTCTACCCAAGGAGAATACGCAGGATTAATATTGGCATCCTACCCATGGAGGATGGTGGTACATATCCTACCCAAGGAGGATATGTAGGTTCCGTTTTAATTCTTTAACCCATTCCCAACCACCGGGAATCCCATGCCTTAGAAAGTGTGTGAACTCACCTTGGTTTGCTCGGTATGTTATGTTACCCATTCCAAGTTGATCAACCAAACCCTACCGTGGTTACCAGAAACAATCAGTTTTGTATGCACATAAATCACATGTTTCACATTCACAGTGTACAAGCAGCGTACTAGTAAGACACATATTGTCATGAAAGACATAACAAGAAATAGTGTAACACCTCGTTCCATACCTTGATCGTAGAATCATATTGCAATTACACAAGGTTCATACAAGTCTACCCTACAAAGTTCATGTTATCATAAACACTAAACAGTTTCATGTTTTTAATCCAAGGAGTGTATGATCCACATGTCATTGGCCCACTTAACCCGTGTGACCCAACAAGGTGTATAACCAGTCCATAGTGAGTGCGGCCCATTCCGGCACTTCCTGATGTTGTGCGATATATAACCCGGCCACTTAATGCATGCAATTAAGCTTGTGGCCCAGCTTTAATGGAGCGGCCCAAGTTACATCCCATTGTGTGTGGCCCAACTTAATAGACTACACTTAATAGACTAATTTAAATATGTGTGTTCAACAATTGTGTGCGGCCCAAGGGTAAAACATGCATGTGTATGACAACTACTAACAGATCCAAAATATTCGAGGTCCAGCCAAGTTATAACATATGCGACCCAATCACAAGTAAATTAGTCCAATAAATCTAGCAGCCCAATTAATATATAACGGCCCAAACTAAAATGCATGAGATATGTTAAGACACTCGGCCCAGATTCATTGTGTAATGGATATGGTGCAAGGATTGATTATTCTTGCAATTTGGTTTATTCAAACCGTAAATCATGAAATTAACAGCATGTTTCTCAATCACACATTCCAATCAAATAATTGCCAAACCAATCCCATGAGTCTTAACCCCAACCGAATCTTTACCCATCATTGATATTAACATATAACCATTATAATCTAACTAGTACCCCTAATAAATCAAACCTCATATTCGTTAACAGGAAGCCTCTAATTTAAGAGCTAAATGATTCAAGCAATCACTAATCCCACCATATAAACCCCACATCTTTATGCATGACATACAGCAACAATAATTAACACAATTTTCATAAACATTCCTAATCATACTAATCAGTTTGCTGGCATAACATAATTTAGAAAAACAATTAACACAATTTTCATAACTCATCCTGATTTGCTCATCATTACTCATACTCACAAAATCTTAGCAAGTGATCACATAAAAAACCATCGACTATGATTAATCAGAATCACAACAAGTATTATCGCACTAACCCGAAGATTGTAAAGGGTGAATTGATTCGAGAAGAGGGATGCTTCGAAGAGAGTGAGGATGTCGACGCCTTCAAAGAACGAGAGGGGAAGGGTGTTTAGGGTTTGTATGTGTTTGAATTATCTTGTTACGTGACTTATGGGTATATACATGCTAGACCAATAGCCGGCCCCAATAATATGATCTACTTGGGCTTTACCAGGCCCAATCAAGAATACGGTGCATACTTGTGTTCGAGTCTCATCCTTGTGTTCAATATAGTGCATGGAATCATAGTAAATCGGAACAAGGGCTTGGATTGGTTTGGGCTTGCGAGATCTGCCCAAAGAGTAACAAAAGTTTAAATACTCAAACATATACTAATAACAACTCAACTCATAACAGTGGGCCGAAGACTAGCTTGTGTGTGGGCCGATTTGACCTGGAGTTCCAACCCGTTCTCCTAAGCAAACACATTCACATTTAATACTTCACATGTCACGTATAAATAATTCATGAGCGTTCAATATAGTTTAATGCATCAACTTGTCACGTAGGGTTCATGTAGGTTACACTTACATTTAATATTTCATAACATTACACAATACTTAGGTTTTCACTAAACATAATATTCATACATCAAGCACGAGTTACGACGTCAACGAATTAAGAAAACAGAATTGTGAACACGAAATGCATAGAGGAAAGACCTAGAAATTTCGGGTTGTCACATCATCCCCAACTTGAAAGAAATTTCGTCCCGAAATTTAGCACGTAGTTACTGAGGAAGCTAGTTAGGTTGCGTGGTTTCCTGGTTTTCCTGGGGTGTCACAACTATATTGTATTTTTATAATTTAATTATTAAATGGTTCCTAGGCCCGTCTAGGTACTTCATATTTCTAACGGTCAGCTTACCCGTAATCTACTCGTTTAATAACATAACTTTTATATGCTTTATTTTAATATAGAAAATAGAAATGTCACACATATACAAGCCAATTATATATAAAATAGTTTTTAAAACTATATGGGTCGAATAATTATATTAAAAATAAAACTAGTTACTAATGGTTAATAAATTTAAACAACCTATAATTCTTATATGATAAAAAAATGGAAATGTTACAATCAAAGACATCTTAACTATGTAGTTGTGTCGTGTCTTAAAACGTAATGTTTAATAACTTATGTTTAAAATAAACCAATATGTCCAACAATAAAATGCATCGCTCGACAAGATATAAATGGGCATCAACTGCCGTCTCCACTACGTTATATATATTCCGCTGCGACGTTTTTGGGGTGTGACAGTATGGGCATTATGAGTTTCTGGTTATGCCGTTTGGGTTGATGAACGCCCCAGCGGTCTTCATGGACCTCATGAACCGTGTGTGCATACCGTATCTCGACGATTTCATTTTCGTGTTTATCGACGACATTCTGATCTATTCAAAGAGCAAGGAAGATCACGAGCGACACCTACGTCTTCTCTTGGAGCTTCTGAGGAAGGAGCAGCTTTACGCGAAAGTCTCTAAGTGTGACTTCTGGATTCGAGAGGTACACTTCCTTGGCCACATTGTGAATGAATCGGGAATACACGTGGATCCTGCAAAGATCGATGCTATTAGAAAGTGGGCGGCACCAAAGAATCCCTCGGAGGTGCGACAATTTCTCGGTCTCGCTGGGTACTATCGGAGATTTATTAAAGACTTCTTGAAGATTGCTCAACCTCTTACTTCGTTGACACAAAAAGGCGTTGCATACTTATGGGGAACGAAGCAAGAAGATGCTTTCCGGTGGTTGAAACAAAAACTCTGCAGTGCGCCAATTTTGTCCTTACCTGAGGGTACCGAAGATTTTGTGGTGTACTGTGATGCTTCTATTCAGGGTCTCGGTTGCGTGCTGATGCAACACGAGAAGGTGATAGCCTACACCTCTCGACAGTTGATGGTTTACGAGAGAAATTACACGACTCACGACTTAGAGTTGGGAGCCGTGGTGTTTACGCTCAAAATATGGAGGCATTACCTGTACGGTACTAAATGCACTATTTATACCGACCATAGGAGCCTTCAGCATATCTTTGACCAGAAGGAATTGAATATGCGGCAGCGTCACTGGGTAGAACTTTTAAACGACTATGATTGTGCCATCAAGTATCATCCGGGTAAGGCTAACGTGGTAGCTGATGCCCTCAGTCGAAAGGAATTGAAACCCAAACATGTTCACGCCTTGCAGCTCACCATCCATTCTAATTTGCCTGACCAGATCCGTTCTGCACAAACTGAAGCATTGAAAGAGGAAAACATTAAAGAGGAATATTTACGGGGCATGGAAAAACGACTTGTAGAGAGATCTGATGGTATTCTCTTTTTCATGGAACGAATATGGATCCCTTTGTTTGGAAATCTTAGAGAACTTGTGATGGACGAAGCGCACAAGTCTCGATACTCTGTTCATCCGGGTTCGGATAAAATGTATCAGGATCCCAAGGTTTTGTACTGGTGGCCGAAGATGAAAGCTCACATTGCGACTTACGTGAGTAAGTGTCTGACTTGTGCTAAAGTTAAAGTGGAATATCAGAAACCCTCGGGTCTACTTCAGCAACCAGAGATACCCATGTGGAAATGGGAGCAAATCGCAATGGATTTCATCACGGGTTTGCCGAGAACTTAAAGCGGAAACGATACAATCTGGGTGATCGTTGATCGTCTCACGAAGTCAGCACATTTTCTAGCAATCAAGGAAATGGATAAGTTCTCACAACTTGCCGCTGTTTATCTTAAAGAGGTGGTTTCTAGGCACGGGGTGCCGACCTCTATTATCTCTGATCGTGACCCGTGTTTCATTTCGGATTTGTGGCAGTCGATGCACAAATCGTTCGGCTCGCGTCTCGACATGAGCACTGCTTATCACCCACAGACGGATGGTTAAAGTGAGCGAACCATCCAGACACTTGAAGACATGCTGCGAGCGTGCGTAATAGATTTTGGCAAGGGCTGGGAGAAACACCTGCCTTTGATAGAGTTCTCTTATAACAATAGCTACCATACCAGTATCTAGGCAGCTCCATTCGAAGCATTTATGGACGGAAATGTCGTTCACCTCTCTGTTGGGCTGAGGTGGGTGACAGCCAGATCGCAGGTCCGGAACTTGTACTTGAAACTTCAGAGAAAATCGTTCATATCAGAAATCGTATGGCGACAGCGCGCGATCGTCAGAAAAGCCGCGTTGACAAGCGTAGGAAACCCTTGGAATTCGCTGTCGGTGATCGTGTTATGTTAAAGGTCTCACCCTGGAAGGGTGTGGTGCGGTTTGGAAAATGCGGCAAGCTTAATCCGCGTTATGTAGGGCCATTCAAAATCTTGGAGCGAATCGGCAAGGTGGCCTACAAGCTTGAGTTACTTGCTGAGTTGGGTAATGTCCATGATGTCTTTCACGTGTCGCAGCTAAAGAAGTGTTTGTCCGATGAAACACTTGCGGTACCATTTCAAGAGCTGAAGATTGACGACAAGTTGCAGTTTGTCGAAGAACCAATAGAAATTATGGACCGGGAGGTCAAGGTCCGTAAGCATAGTCGAATTCGATCGTGAGGGTTCGTTGGAACTCAAGACGTGGACTGGAGTTCACATGTGAACGTGAGGATCAGATTAAGCTCAAGTACCCTCACTTATTCCCAACTGAGAAATCCAAATCTGATGCAACTAGTGAATTTCGGGACGAAATTCCCATTCAAGTTGGGGATGATGTGTCACCCGCGGAAAACCCACAGTCATCCTAACATAACATCTTGCCGTTTGGATTGCTTATCAAATTTCGGGACGAAATTTCTTTCAAGTTGGCGATGATGTGACAACCCGAGATTTCAAGGTCTCTCCTTCTACACATTACTAGTTTCACAACTTTGTTTTCATAATTTGTCTTGTGTTGTAACATGTGCATGTATTGTTATGTTTGGTTATTTAATGAAAACTTAAGAATATTTATGTTTCCTAACTTTATAACTAAGGTTCTTCGTCACAAACCCTCTTCGACGAAGATAGTTCTTTGTCATCATCCAACTCGACGAAGTATAGATCCTTCGTCGTCTTTATGTTTGACGAAGTATAGGTCCTTCGTCCAAAAGGATCCTTCGTTAGCCCAGATTCCTTCGAAGCCCAGAAAGGGCCCAGTTTACTTACTCGAGTATATTACATAGAAGGGTTGTACTATGTCACGTAACTGATTAATTGCAAACCCTAGACTCTCTCTAAATCAACGGCGGCAACACTATTCCTCTCTCGAAGATCTTCGTGATTTTGATCTCGGTTCTATCGGTTAGTACCTAAATACCAATTGATTGATTAAACTTCCTGTCGTACTAGGTTGCATGATACCATGGTTGAGTGGTTTGATTTTGTTATTGCTTAATGTTCGTTAGATATGATTGCATGAATAAGGAGGATCAACGATCTAGGGGACTATACATGGTTAGATTATTATGGTTGTTATGATTTAGACATTGGATTGGAATGATACTTGTGAATCAATGATTGATCTGTTAATCTGTTACGAGAATGTCAAATGATGAGTTGGTTAATATTTAGGGTTCATACGAACCAAGGAATTTAACTGATTTGATCTATGTTGAGGGTTGAATAATCATGATTGCTATTATTAAGTGGTGGAAACATGATTAGGGTTAACGATTGGTGATGATTGTTGTTCTGTGCATTAAAGGAATCGTTTAACAATTATATGAAGATACGAGAAACTGCCATGATTAGGGTTTGTAGGGAATCATCATTGTCTGTACATGTGCAGCGATGAAGAATGTAATCTTTTGTTAGTTGGCCCTTGACGAAACACTAAGGTTCTTCGCCGAAGTCCCTTTCTGACGAAGAACAGTTCTTCGCCATTGTGATTCTTCGTCACACTCATGGTTGACGAAGAATGGTAGTTCGCCGTGGATAAAACAAACAAAATAGTGTGAACAGTGGATGTGTTCACATAACATAGAATTTGAATAGCTCATGATGTTCATGATGGTGAATGTGTTGGTCATACAAATATGTTTGTTGCATGTTAACGACATTAGTTAGAAATGAGGAACTTGAATTTACTTATGTGAATGACAAATTCATCTGTTAAATACTATTAAGTGAGATGCACATGAGTTATGGACTTGTATGGGATCGAGTAACTATTATATGATAAACGATGATCCTTACTATGAATGTGAATTGTGAAAATGCGTGACTTAGTTTATTTCGAAACTAATTTCATTGGTAACCACGGTAGGGTTGGTTGACTAACTGGAACGGGTAACTTATTATACCGAGCAATCTAAGGTGAGTTCACTGCAATTTTTCCAAGCATGCGTCACGGGGAGGGACATCTAGTAAACGTTCCAGGGAGGAATGTCGGGTAATTGGGTTTGACTGGAATGTTAAACCTGGGATGTTGATTAATACACTCATTTCTATCATTAAGTCCCATCATATACCGATTGGTTGCCGGGGAGGTAACATGGTTATTAGTTGATAGCGCTATTAGGTTTGGCACCCTCACACCGTACCGGGGAGGACGGTCGTGAACTAATTACCCTAACAACTTGACCAATGTATGATAGAGCATTGGGGAATGGCAAATAATCTGGAGCCATATGCGGTAATCGAGTTATTAACAACATCAAATCTCTGAAATGTTTTATACTTATATCTGGTAACTAAAACGTGTTGACAAACTTTGAACTCACCAGCGTCGTCTGACACACTTGTCTGCATGCTTGTAGGTCGTTAGATTCACGGATGGAACTTGCTATCTGGGAGTGCTGGAGTGGTCATGGGTCATAGCTCTTGGATACTTGTTTATTGATCTTGCACATTTGTTTTGAAATACTTGAATAACTATTCATATTATGCTTCCGCTGAACGAATTTGGTTAAGTTGTGTTTTGGAATTACTTTATGAAATAAATGGAAACTTTTACTTAATACTATGTTGTGGTTCAATGTGATTGGTGGCTGGATCCTGGTACGTCACACGTCCCGCGGTGTTTTCCCATGTGGTATTCTGGGGGTGTGACAAAACGGGAACAATGTAAAAAGGGCATGGTGGATACGCCGCTGGTACTTCCTATATATAAGTGTTCCTTATTACATCGCAAGCGTAGCGTTATTTGAGTTACTAGAAGTCCTGGACCTTGACCAATGTTGTTTTAATCTTACACTCTCCAACTCCGATTTCGAACACACACACACACAAGTTTCCTATAATAGTTTTCATAGGAAACATTCTCCCATCCGATGTTTGAAACTCCAAAGTTCACACACACTCTTCATATTTTGTTACAACAAGGAAATCACTTTGACAATTACATGTCACTCTTGAGGTTCGGTACGATCGTACACAAACCTATTGGAATGGAGTTTAAATCTATGGATTTGAACTCTTCCCTATAAACAAAAAACGAGTACGAATAACAGAGTTCACTGGAAAATCAAGATTTGGCCCAGAGTTTTACTTAGGGAACGGAAGATTCGTTTGAAAGCGAATCATCCACATCTGTTCCTACAAGTTTCCTATAAATTAAATTTCGGGACGAAATTTTCTAAAGTAGGGGAGACAGTGACAGTTGTGCCATTATGATCATCATACAAATACGATTCCAATGAAATCTTGTGTTTCATTCTTGGGATTTGTACAATTACATATGGCATTACACATATCAGATTTCGTATGATTCTGAACTCTGGAGAAGCTTTTCTGGAAGTTTTACGTAAACTATTGCGCAAATGTAATCAGTTTAATGAAACGTGCACCCCGGAATAGTGACATAAGCTTAACATACCAAAAATAACCTTTACATAACTTAGAAATAAGTTTTGAATGGTTTGGTATGGCAAAAACAAGTTTATTCGATCATAGGGACTATTTGTGACAAACTGCAAAAGTCTGCCAATTAACATAGAAACGTACACTCCGGAACAAGTTCATCAGCTAAACTTACCCTAAATACCCTTAACATAGCTTATAAATAAGTTTCGAGGGGTTCGGTATGTGAAAATACGTTTATTTGATCATAGGGACTAAAAGCGTCAAAAACTGTGAAAGTTTGCATTTACGCGCATATCTTGCGTTATAATCATATCCGGACATCCAAAAATTTTTTTATTCACTAAAATATTATATTTTAGTGATAGGAACGTAAAAATACCATTCGTCGCACAATTTGGATCGTTTTCGTGTCTGTTCGAGTTTCGTCGTAATTTACCGAATAACGCGACCGTATGACCAAACGAATCGACATCCATAATATTTCCAAGAATATTTCAAGTTCCCTATGATTTAACATCCTAGAAATTGGGTTAACGGGGGTTAAACGCATCAAAAATGCATTAAAGTGTGTGCAGGGACCATTTCTGACAATTTCTGAAAGTCTGACCTGAGCCCTCGCGCTGCGCGACGCCTTGATCCAGACAGAACTTTCAAAACAGCTGCAGCACTTGTATTTTTAAGCTAGAATTTTCATTCTTGTTGGCTATATGCGTGATCTTCAAGGCTTTAATCCCTGTCCAACCACTTGTAATCATCCTATTAATGCTTGGAGAGCACACAAGACACTTGGCATGATCTAAGGGCTTCAAATTCACTATAAATAGGCTTTAAATTCTGCCTATTTTCCTTGCTCATTTGCTCATTCTCATCTCTTGAACTCTAAGTGGAGACTACCATCTTTTGGAGGCCACCTACCTGAGTTTTCTAGTTCATTTTCCAGTCTTAGAACATTTTGTAAGTGTTCTTTCATGGCTAGTTCTTTCATTTTAGCAATTATAAGCTGAAAGTCAAACAATTTGACTACCGTTTGACTTTCGGTTTTGACAATAAATTGGTCAAGTCAAAGTTCAATTGAACTTTGCAACGTAATCATAATCATGATGGTTATAATCCCTTGCGATTATACCTACTGATTACCACGTTGACTAGTCGAAGTGACGAGTCAAAGTTTCGGGCAAAATGCACGTTTATGTGCATTTTGTGACGAAAATATTTTCGGGTATCAAAACACTTTGTTTTGATACCAAATCAGTTTTCTAACTTAGTTAAACATGTTTTAACTCGTCACTTTTAGTTTAGTGCTTATTTAGGGTAATAAGTCAAGTGGTCTCGACAACCGCTTAGACTTTCGAACCCGACCCATTTGCTCGATCATTAGGATCCGACCAAACATATTTTGTGATCATAGTTCTATAGGGAATAACCTTCCGAGGTTATACCTTATGGTCACTTAGTTTAATTAGTTGTATGATAGGTAGTTTATATGCCTTAGGAAAATGACCAAAATGCCCTTTTTGTGCATACTCTCAATTTAAGCATATGTAACCAAAATTTTGATACTTAAACTGATTATGCAACATAATTAAATATGTTTAGGTATATAATACTTGTCATAGGACTAGTTAGGCCATACAAACACGCATTTGCGCAAATGACGCGTTAAAGTAGCGTAAACTACCTTAACGGGTCATAAGCACTTAGGATAGGTTTTAAATCAGAATGTAGGCTTTGTTAAACCATATCATATGAGTTCCAACACTCATTTGGTTTACAAGACCTCATTCTATTTGATCTCCCGATTTAGGCCTCGATTATTAACATAGTGATTCCATACTAAGTGCCACTTGATTCCTTGATTTCTCGAGCTTTGTTAGGACACTTAATCAAGGACACTTGTAATCTCAAGTGAGTACATAGTCCCCTCTTTTACGTTTTCAAATGTTTTGGGGTGATTCATATGTCCCTATACACTAATTTCTTGATTTCAAGCTATATGTTTTCACATGCTTAGTACATATTATGTGACAAACTTAAACTGATATCTATGGCTTAAACACTGATTTTCAAAGTTTGTAAGACTATTTGTTGGTTTGTATTGTTACTTATACAATCATTAACAATGATTAAGCCGATTGGTAGTACGATATAGCTATAGGTTGACACCCCATTCATGTTGTATGGAATGTCAGAAACCAAAGTTTAAACTAAACAGATTTTGCCTTCGTGGTAAATCTATAGTCACCACAGTGTAGTTTGATATACTAAGGTTTGAATGTATTGCTAAATCATGATCTATGGTATATTTCGGTATACCACTAAGGCATATTTCGATATGATGCCAACGTGATATTATATTAACTAACGTATGGATTACAAATATTTTTCAATTAAGCCATAAAAACTTCTCTTATGTTGTTTCCAAAACTAAAACATAGTTTGATATACTATTGTTTACTAAAGTATAGTTTGATATACTACCAAATCACAATTTAAGTATATTTGATATACTTCCAAAGCATAGTTTGATATGCTCCTAATGTGACATTGTTTACCAAAGCATAGTTTGATATGCTATTTTCAAAAACTAAAGTATATTTTGATATTGTTAGTCCTGAAAAATCCGTGATATCACTCAACGGTTCAATCGAACGCGGAATGTAAGATCAAACCGAAAGAACAAAAAGAAATATTTCATTACAAATCTTAGTGTTGTGCTTAGATCGCACACAGTCTCAAGAACTGTCTGGTACGATTTTCGAGAACCTTGCACACAATCTCTAGGATTGTCTGGTACAAGGTTCTCCTTTGGGGATTACATGATTACTAAAATGGGAGAGCTCTACTACAATATTCTAGACAAGACTATTTATAGGAGCCTCTACCTCATTGGCCGACATGGCCTAGCCCAAGACATAATTTAAAACCAAACAAACATAAAAGACTTGTAATAAAGATAAGCGTAAAACTCTGGACCTAGCAATCTCCCCCTAGTTTTATGCTCTCTTTATTACGGTTCAGACGATCTCCAACCTTGGGTCTTCTCTTTTAGTGGCCCAACAGTGAACGAGCCCATCCTCATATCTCGGATGATAAGACGATTTTTTGATGATAAATGACAGAAGGAGATCCGTCTCGGACGAATAAATATTATGACGACACTCCATCTCGGATGCAATGAAATGTATTTCGGAAGATAGACTGCTATCCGTGATGATGATATAGTGATATTGATGAGCTGATGATGATGTCGGATAAAGTATTTATTTCGAAATGATCAAATTCAGTCCGAAATGGTTATCTATCTGGGCTCATGTCTATTGGGCTAACCTTGTAATGTCGAGTAGTGGAAAAAATCCATTTTCACAGCAGATCCCACCACACACCATCCATAGAACCTTCTCGGCTGCACTTGTTGACCCCACATAATTATGCACCAAAAGCAATTACATCTCCTTTTTTTGACCGTAGATCTTTCCCTTCATATTACGGTGTAGATCTCTTAGGGTTTTTAAAAATTCTGAATGGACATCATGTGCACAGCCGCCATACTCAACATTCCCTGACTGCTGATGTCATTCCATCATCATCTTCAAACATAGCCATAATTCATCACAGTATTCATCTGTAATACATCCATTTCATCCGATATCATAACCTTTTAATCCGAGATCAACATAGTTTCATAGTTTCATCAGTAAACATCGTCAGATCCGAGACACATTCATTTCCGAAACTCACCGGCTACCCCCTACCTGCAACTCCATAACTTCTAGTCATTATCTCTGACACCCTCATTCACTATTTTCAGCCGACACAACCTTGTACAGCCGCCAAAGAATGTTCCCTCTGACGTCAGCAGCTTTTTGCCATTTCCCCAGCTACCGTAGATAACCTTCTCCGAAAATCCGTTCATCTTCTTCATCTTTATCGATAATCATCATCAACAACCTCAGCCGTACAACTATTTTCTTCTTTCTCTACGATGAACAACAATAACAGCAACCGTCATCCTCGTCACCCACCGTGTTTTGCCATACTCAACCACCGTGTTCTGCCACCACCACCGCGCCGGACTGATGGAAGATCCGACGTCCGCTGCGGAGTCTGTTTTCATGATGCACACCTCTCGTATTCCTCGGATCTTTCAAAAATCCACCTTCTTCACGTCATGTTCACCGGAGACATCATACTCCAGCTTATAGGATCGTTTTCGGACCCGAACGAGTCGATCAGAAGAGTTTATCTCTAAACGAAAGGCGGAAACAGACGTGTAGAGTTCAATTCAGCAATATTTACACTATAAACTATTGTATGATTGATTTCACAATGATTTACAACCTGACAACACTTCGGCAGCACTTCGTTGCACAAACTGGAAAGTTACAAATGAAATGAGACATGAGGGTATTTATAGGAAGGACCCTTCCGTTTGAAGGTGTCATGACATCCTTCAAACGGTTACAAGTTCAAACGGAACCTTCTTCAAGCGTAACCCTTCTCAAACGTGACCCTTTCAAACGGTTACATGAATTCAAATGAAATTGACTTTTGTTTTGTCTCATGTGCATATTTTGTTTTCACGTGATGTTGTAAGATGTGATGTCATCATTGTGATGTCACATGATTTCATTTTGATGATGTCACAATCTTGTTTAGACTCGCAACGAAACCGAGACTCGATATAAGACGAAGTCGACAGATGTGTGCACCAACAGACTCCCCCTCAGATGTTGACGAGTCTTAAGTGTCGAGTCTTTGCATCTTCAGTCTTTATCAGTCCTCTCAAACTCTTTGAAGTATTTGACGTTGTAAGTATCCTCAAATCTCTCTCTTCTCTTTTCATCAACACCAATACATTCCTTCCTTTAGGTGTCTTCAGACTCCCCCTTTCGATATGCTGGGATGGCAGTCTGGCATGTTGAAATCACAAAGTCTTCAGGTATCGGAACTTGGCTTTCTATCATTCAAATAACCTGCACATTCTCTACCCAAAAATAAATTTTCTGACGATAACTTGTAAAAACAATCTCACCATCTAATGAACCACTTGCAGGAATTATACAATCAAAGAATAATTTTACAATGTTAATCTTTTGATGAACCACTAGAAAATATATCATTTTTTATTTTCAAAACAACACACTCTCCCAAACCATCTGTTCATCATGTTTAGCACTCGGAATTTTGAAAATTAGCTTTCCAACACCAGTTGTCGAAAATCTTTTTGATTTTTACAAAAATTATGCTAAAACACACTGAAAATCTTTTTGGATTTTTGAATGAAATGAAATGCAGTAAAGAAATATTTACAGACAATATTTTTGTGAGTTTGTGTAAGAGGATCATATCAGTTTATGACAAGTCACAAGTACCGTTGAGCTTAGTTACACATTAAGAATTAAACAATTCACTTAGATTGCCAATATACTGATCCACTTAAATTCTCACACAAATTTCAACTGATTCAGGATATGAGTTAGGTGTATTAAGAACTTAAACTCATTCATGTGTCCCACCTCTTGAATATACTCCCGTATCCAGATCCCAATATTCAGTCTTACAGGTGAGTATACCTAGATGATATCTGTAAGGGGTTAAATTGCGAGTGCCGTGAGAGCTCAGGTCGATACTTCCGTATACGCAGAGAGATGACGGCTTTGACTTTTGGTGTGTCCCCTTTAGAGGATCTTTTCTTCAACAGCAATGATTATCAATTTTATTGTTTCATCAATTTGCTGAGGGCGACGCTATATTTCAAGCAAGCAGTAAAGTATTCTCTGAGGACTAGGCCATTGCTTCCGCAAAATCAGAAGTCCCGGGATAATACCCCAGATATCACTGAGCATAAAGACCTAGTATCTCAAAAAGAGGGACCTTTCAAATGAGATTTCAGGGGTTACCTATATATCCAAGTAGTGTTCCCCACGAAATAAGCAAGTTTAAATTTAAGTTTATATCCCGAAAAAGCGTACTAAATGTGTAAAAACCTATCGGCATATCATCAGTGAGACTGTTTAACGCTATTTAATCATTACATTTCTTTAGCATACTGTAACTGTCTACTGATGTACTATCATTTCCTCTTCTTTGACACCAAAACTCATTTTTGATTTTATCATGTTTTTGACTTTTTCAAATTTTCTAATGTTTTTGGATTTTCAGAAATTTTTCTTACTCCCCCTAAAATGCAAGCACATTTCAGGAAATTTGAAAACCAACTGTACAATAAAGTGACAACCGATATCGAATTGCTTCAATTCGCCATCCACTTGGCATAAACAATCAGAACTCCCCCTTACAACAAACTATTTTCCCATTTAGATTTCAAAACACTTAAGTTTGTTTTAATCAAATGGATTTTCCGGAAAATAAGTTTTGTTGGGGTTACCACTTGTAGATTAAGTGTTCATCATATTGTTTTTCTCAATCATTTGTAGAAAATCAAGTACAACTTAATATCCTTGATTTACCACTTGGAAGTTAAAACCTTCTTCAACCACTTGTAAAAGAATATATGACAATTTAAAGATACCACTTGTAGGAATAAAACATCTACACAAACCATTTTACCAATCAAGATGCCAATTCCTGCTTCGCACTTACCAACCTGGAAGCTCCAGCATAGTGCATCACCTGTAAAAACTAAACACATTTAAAAATTTTCACAAATTCTATCATAACAAGAATGATGCCAATTCCTGATCCACGATTACAAACTTGGGATCTCCGGCAAGTCTCACTTTAACCTGTAAAAATTTGAACAATTTTAAAACCTTTTAAAAAATCTATTTTAATATGAATGATGCCGATTCCTGATCCACGATTACAAACTTGGGATCTCCAACAATTCAGGTTTTTCAATGAAAGAAAATATCCACCCAAGCCTGACCAGCCTTGGGTGTTTTCAATTCAGATTCAGTTGGAGTATAAGTTGCCTTCTTTGTAGCGTAAAAATCCTTTAACCTTCCCATCGACCATCTTTCCGAAAATTTTCTTTACATTCCCATTAAAAGCTTTCTCGACATCAAATTCTTTCTTCTCAGAATAGAATTGATTCGAAATTTCAACCTTTCCAACCTTTGATTTAAAATTCTCAGCTCTCAATGGTGGAAAATGAACATTATCCATTAGAGGCACTGAGTTTTCACCCTTTTTAACAACTTGTGGCTCCTCTGACTTTGTGGAATCAGATTCATCGCCAGATTTTACCTCTGATTTCTTAACAACCCAAGTTTGGTTGTCAAGATTTCCCCTTTTCTTGTAAAACCTTTTCGAACACTCACCAACTTCATATGTAGAGTTTTTAAACACTTTAAATTTTTCTGTTGGTGGTTCGGTTTTATCAACAACAACTTCTTTCAGTTTTCCAGAAACTCCCTGTTTTGTATTGGTCGCTTTTGGGCAGTTCCATGCAATGTGACCAACTTCATTACATCTAAAACAGGTTCTGGTTTCTTTCTTCTGATAAGTTCCAATCTTCTTTTCAGCAAAAAATTCTTGATTTGTTTGTCTCCAAAATGAGCTATTCTTTTCTTCTTCAGCAGACGGACTTGAAACAAATTTTGTACTTTTAGAAATTTTCTCATTTTTATAATTTTCTGGTGGTATAAAACCTAAACCTTTCCTTTTGAAATTACCGTTACGGTTTGGTTTCTTTTGACAACCAGAACCGGAACTATAATTCTTTTTCTTGTTTAAACGCTGTTGAACTCTTGAAGTGTATTTTTTAGGTTTTCCAATAAGATTTAAATCTTTTATTTCAGAAATATGGATTTCTGTCATTTTGAAAACCTTTTTAATCATGTCAAAACGAACACTTCTTATCGGAAACTCTTTATCAAAATATAATTTGTCAGAATCACTCAAAGTATAGGCAACTTCAAATGTTTCGTCATTCAAATTAGATTTTGACAGCAAAAGTTCTTTACTATAAACCCGTTTTCCCGATGATTTTGAACTCTTTTCGGACGAACTCGAACTTCTGACAGACTGACACGAACTTTCGGACTCGGATTTTAACTCTGACTCCTCATCCTTATCCAACACCTGATCGACCATTCTTTTTATTAATTCGGACTCATGATCTGTGTCAGACGCTGTGAACGTGACGTCAATGTTTTCTGGTAATACATCGGTTAACTCAGACTCTAACTTTATATTAACTGCGTTTTTGACTTGTTCCTCATTCGGTTTTCTAGGCGAATACCCTTCCCAAATTGGAGGCGGACACTTGTTATAACAGACACTCTGTTTCTTACCAGTATCCTTTTTCTTCTTTGGCTGTTCGTCTTTAAACGCCTCAAAACCTGCAACAGTAGGGTAAATTCTGTCAATTAAGTAATCAGAACATGTATAACTTTTCAGCAAACGTCTGATTCTTTCATTTTCAACTTTTTCACCATCCAACTCTTGCTTCCATTTTGCACATTCTTCAATGTAAAAATTTATCTCTTTCTGCTTTGACATAATTGTTGCATTCAACATTTTCAACACTTTTTCTCTTTCAGTGTTTGTCGTTCGCAAACTATTCACTGTTCTGTTCAAAACATCGTAGGATTCTTTCAAATTCTTCACATCAAACAACAACTTTTCTTTCATTTTTTCTGATTCACTAAACCTCTCGTCTTTTACTTCACATTGTTTGCAAGATTCCAAACAAGTGAGACATGGTTTCGTAACTTCAACAATCTTCTCGACCTCCACAATCTTTTCAACTTCAACTATCTTTTCCACTTCCACTATCTTCTCAATCACTTTGACTTCCTTCAATTCTTTAGCAGCTTTTCTCTCTTTAAGTTTCTTCAATTTATCTGCAAAATAAAATTCAAAACTTACAGAAGATAAATGAGATTTTCCAATGTTTATCTGTTCAACTTCTTCATCATCATCACTTGTATCTGTTGAACTGTTTTTAGAAGAAACATATTCTTCATCTTCACTTTTCTCATCATCAGATAATACAGCCATCCATTCCTTTATCAACTCTAGCTTTTGCACAATCTGAGCAATAAAAGCTTTAACATTAGGATCAGCTGGAATGTACTTGTCCCAGTTAAAACCTTCAGCCACTTTCTTATCATCTTGATCAATAATACCATAGTAAGCCTTCTTGTTTGCATCTTCGATCATTTTCCCATGTGCCGTTTGTGAATCTTTTTGTTGATGCAATAGAATTGTGATTAGTAGTAGTATTGTCGGTACAAGAATTTTATTCGAGGTGATCAGATCATTTTTATCAACAAGTGGTAGCTCGTTTGAAAGTTCAATCAGAATCAAAATTCACCGATTTCAAGATGGTTTGAAAGTAATTCAGGTTGTGTGAGTTAAATCAGATCTGTTTAAAATTCACCCAGGATATTTGAGATTGTATCAGGACGTACCAGTTCCAGTTCATACAGTTTGGAGTTTAAAGTTTTCATAGGCTTATCACGTTGTTTGAAAGTCCATCAGTTCGCACGTAGTGAGTCAGGTCATTTGTAATTGATCCAGGTCATAGCAATCTGCACAGTGTGTCAACCTTCAGTCCACACAGAATATTCACCAGTTCGAGTACCAGTCTTATTTTGTTAATTGATAAGTTTTTTAAACTGATTGTGTTTTGTTTGTTTGTTTGTCAGGTGATCCAGGTGATTTGTTTACCAGCTTGTTTAAGAAATTCTTCGATACCGAAACATGGATTCTGAATTCTACAATGCATTTGCTTCAACCCCGACTACTCCGGCTGACATTGCTAAGAATATGAACATGGAGAATGAAACCGGAACAATGCAAAAACCCCCGAAACTTATGGGAATTGAATACTATCATGGATGGAAGAAACGTTTCGAAAATTGGGTTCAAGCGAACCATTTAAAAGCTTGGGAAAGCATTGAAACTTAATATGAGAGGCCACAAAACTCAGTGGGAGTTGGTAAAATCATTTCAGAATTCACAGAGCAAGAGAGAGAAAGTTATAAAGGAGAGAAAATGATGATCAATCTATTACAACAAGCTGTTAAAGAGGATATATTTGTGTTGCTTCAACATGATGACAGTGCTTATTCCATCTGGGAAGCTCTTAAAAAGAATCAGATGCAGTGACCAGTAATCCCATATGACTTTTCACAACTTCTTCAGAATAATTTTGTCCATTTTGAAGATGTAAAGCCACATTACACTGAATCAGATGCCCATTTCCAACAGATGCACTTTGAACACTTGGAGAATTCACATTTGAAAATCCACTAGTATTGATTGAGCTTTGACTGCTTATTCCAGATGAATTTCCTGCACTAAATGCTGTTTGGATTTTTGGACTCACTTCAACTGTCTGAACATTTCCTTTATAATACAGTTTGACATCTTGCTGATTACTTGAACTGTTCATTCTGGCAATTTTCTGCTGTTCAAGATCCTGTGCCTCCAGCTTTTCAATAAACTGAGCAATTGATAATCTGAAAATACCATTCTGTTTGAACGAAGCGTAGGTGTTCCGTTTGAAAACTGCCATCCCGTTTGAAAGTGCATACCCTTCCGTTTGAAATTTGATCCTATCGTTTGAAAACTGATCCTTCCGTTTGAAACTGGCCGATTCCGTTTGAAAGAAACCACTCCGTTTGAAGTTGTCGTTTGAAGCTAGCTATACCGTTTGAAACACGTTTCCCGTTTGAAAGTGGTTCTGTGGATCATGTGATACGTGTCTTGATCTAATCAATTGTCATCATTTCCTTTGTATTAAAATCGGTTGCATGTGATCTGATTAAGTGTTCGGCCCAAGAAAGTGTTTGTCAGAATACATGTGATTGAATTAATTTTGTTTTCGGTATTTGATATAAGTGTGGCAATCGAGACATTTGATCATGTGAATTTGTCGGCCATTAATGTGATTCAAGATGTCAGCCCATGTGAAGTTTGTTGGCCCAATTTAATATCATGTCAGTTCAATAAATTGGAGGTCCAATGAGGTTCCAACATCATTAAATTCATTTGTAATAGAATTCTAGACATCGTTTCAATTCTGATAAGGTTTGCATGTTGTTAGCCCACTATATTGCGGCCCAATAGAATTGTGATTAGTAGTAGTATTGTCGGTACAAGAATTTTATTCGAGGTGATCAGATCATTTTTACCTACAAGTAGTATTAGAGCTCAGGAGGAAGAGTTCATACCAATTCAACTGCTTTTTCTAACTTCTACACCTTCTTTTCAAATTTGAACAATTTTTCACGGTTAAAATCGGCTGAAACTTTCACAATGTGTGCGTAATTGTATTTTAACAAACCCTTGAGAATATCAGATCAAAACTCGAAGTAAAAGAGGTAAAACCTGGCTCTGATACCACTTGTAGGATCGTTTTCGGACCCGAACGAGTCGATCAGAAGAGTTTATCTCTAAACGAAAGGCGGAAACAGACGTGTAGAGTTCAATTCAGCAATATTTACACTATAAACTGTTGTATGATTGATTTCACAATGATTTACAACCTGACAACACTTCGGCAGCACTTCGTTGCACAAACCGGAAAGTTACAAATGAAATGAGACATGAGGGTATTTATAGGAAGGACCCTTCCGTTTGAAGGTGTCATGACATCCTTCAAACGGTTACAAGTTCAAACGGAACCTTCTTCAAACGTAACCCTTCTCAAACGTGACCCTTTCAAACGGTTACATGAATTCAAATGAAATTGACTTTTGTTTTGTCTCATGTGCATATTTTGTTTTCACGTGATGTTGTAAGATGTGATGTCACATGATGTCATTTTGATGATGTCACAATCTTGTTTAGACTCGCAACGAAACCGAGACTCGATATAAGACGGAGTCGACAGATGTGTGCACCAACACAGCTGAAGCGGCGTTTCCTGGATACGGGGTTGTCGAAGATCTGTGAATGAAAAACCAGAATTCATAAACCAGAGATCTCTCCTTTTCGAACAAAATTCCCCGACACTTGTGCAAAGCTTCTTCTTGTTCTTCGAGCGATATCAAAACCGAGCCTTCGAAAGACTTCAATGGCTCTGATACCACTTGTTAGTCTCGAAAAACCCGTGACATCACTCTAGGATTAATCGAATGCGGAAAATAAGATCAATCCATAAGAACAAAAAGAAAATATCCATTACAAATCAAAGTGTCGCTGCTTAGATCGCACACAGTCTCAAGGACTGTCTGGTACGATCTCCGAGAACCTTGCACACAATCTCTAGGATTGTCGGGTACAAGGTTCTCATTTGGGGATTACATGATTTTGCAAAATGAGAGCTCTACTACAATAACCTAATCAAGACTATATATAGGAGCATCTACCCTATTGGCCCACATGGCCTAGCCCAAGCCCAAAACTAATCTAAACCAAATAAACACAAATAAAAGTAATAAAGATAAGCGTAAAACTCCTGGACCTAACAATCTCCCCCTAGTTTTATGCTCTTTTTATTACGGTTTAGAACCAGACAGTTCTTGAGACTGTGTGCGATCTAAGCAGCGGCACTAAGATTTGTAATGAAATATTTCTTTTTGTTCTTTCGGTTTGATCTTACATTTCGCGTTCGATTGAACCGTTGAGTGATATCACGGGTTTTTCGGGACTAACAAGTGGTATCAGAGCCATTGAATTCTTTCAAAGGCTTGGTTTTGATATCACTCGGAGAACGAGAAGAAGATTTGCTTAGTATAGGGGGTGTGTGTTCGTAAATAGAGGTCTTTGTTGATGAAATTTGGTACAATAACAGTCGCAGTTTGTTGGTGCACTACATCTGTCGACTTCGTCTTGTATCGAGTCTTAGTCTTAGAATGTTAGATTAGGGCACATTGTACTAGATTTTTCGAGATAGTTGATTTCACATATATGGACATGTCCGTATGTGGGAAACCTCATGTCCGTATGTGGGAAACCTCATGTCCGTATGTGGGAAACCTAGAAGAGGGGTTTCGCTTATATGTACAATAGGGGTTTCGCTTTTATGGACATCATGTCCATATGAGCGAAATCTCAGACCCTATATATACCCCAAGTACGAAATCATTTGTAACACTTCTTGATTTCCATACCGAGGTGCTGCCGGTGTGAGATTTGGATGTAAACGTTGTTATATCAATTAGAAAGGTGATTTAAGTGAAGATCTAGCTGTTTCTACGTTGATTACTTGTTTTCCGCACCTGTAATTGACCAAAACTCCTCTGATAGACTCGTTCGGGTCAGAATACGATCCTACAAGTGGTATCAGAGCTTCAGGAGGAGGAGTTCTACAGAGATTTGCTGGATTTCATCATAAATTCTTACTTCTACACCTTCTTTCTTCATCAGAACGAAATTTTACAGTCGAAATTTGTTCAAATTTTCACAGACTGTGTGTTATTGATCATAGACAAATCCCTGAAAGTTTGAGCTTAAAATTCACACTAAAAATGATCCAAATTACCATCTGAACAGGTTTCGCTCATATGAACATTCAGTGATTTCGCTCTTAGTTCACATTGTTTCGCTCATTTGACATAGGGTTTCGCTCATAGGACCTCTAAGTGACCTATTTCGCTTTTGTGTCCATCAATAAGACCTGGTTTCGCTTTTGTGACCACTCATAAGACCCTATTTCGCTTTTGTGTCAACCCAAGACACCTAGTTTTGCTCATAAGGCACATACAGGTCCCTGATTTTGCTTGAACTTTATTCGTTGATTTTGTATGAACACATTCTTGGTCCAATCATCAATTGAACTAATATCAATCTTGTCGGCTTATACATATCGATAGGTCCTTTCAGTAATCAATTGGTATCTCAATTTGTCGGTTCATAATGGTTTACATGTGAACATTGATTGTTTGTGTCTGATGTTTATCGATAGAATACAAGGTGCATGTGATTAATATAATTGTCGGCTCAAAAGGTTAAAATCATATTGCATTTAAATTTTACGGTCCAATGGTTTTGATTGCATGTGTTTGTTAATCTAATAAAATCGTTGGCCAATGTGATTCAAATTGGAGGATCAAACAAAGTGAATTGAGTGTTGAGCCCATGTGAACACTTAACAAGCGGCCCAATCATTGTTGTCGGTTTGTTTGCATGTGCTGTTTGCATATCATATTGTGTTGAACATTGATTAATGAATTGGATGTGATAAATTGGATATTTCAAAGTATATAGTGTTCGGCTCATTGTGTTGTCAGCCCATCATTCATCTCGGTCCAGGTGATATTGCATTTCATTTAAGCCCAATTAACAGGGTATGTGATTCTCGGCCCAAGTTCAAAGTTTTTTAATCGAGATCAAAGCATAACATTCACAAGAGGTGGTTCAGTCCGTTTGATTTCAAACTCGTTCAAGGTCGTGTGTGTTAGCCAGGTCATTGGAAAAGGTCGTTTGATTTTGATCCGGGTCATAGCAGTCCGCATAGTTTGTCAATCTTCAGTCCGCACAGAATGTTCATCAATTCTAGTGATTCAGTTCGCACAGAGTATCAGTTTGATTCAGTTGTTTTGATAAGTGTTTAAACTGATTGTGTTTTGTTTGTTTGATTGTCAGGTATTTAACGAGGTGAACCAGTTTCGTTTGAAAGCTAGTTTGAGAAATTCTTCGATATCGAATCATGAGTGAAGATTTTTATAACGCATTCGCAACATCTCCGACTACTCCGGGTGACATTGCTAAGAACATGAACATAGAGAATGAAACCGGAACAATGCAAAAACCCCCGAAACTTATGGGAATTGAAGATTATCACGGATGGAAGAAACGGTTTGAAAATTGGGTTCAGGCGAATCATCTAAAAGATTGGGAGAGCATCGAAACTGAATATGAGAGGCCAAAGAATTCAGCGGGAGTCGATAAAATCATTTCAGAATTCACAGAGCAAGAAAGAGATAGTTATAAAGGAGAGAAAATGATGATCAATCTGTTACAACAAGCAGTAAAGGAGGATATATTTGTGTTGCTTCAACATGATGACAATGCTTACTCTATCTGGGAAGCTCTTAAAAAGAAATTCGAAGGAAGTACTGAGATGCTTCAGAGTAAAGCAGCATTGCTGAAAAAGGAGTTTGAACTATTTGCATGCATGCCTGGTGAAACAACAAAGACTCTTATTGAAAGATATTGTCATCTTGTACGCACCATGTCACAGTTGAAGATTACAAAAACTCCAGCAGAATGGGTTGAAAAACTTGCTGACGTGTTACCGCAAAAGGAATGGGGTACATATCTGATGATATTGAAGAATTCCGGACAGTTTAGAAGGTTATCGATTGCACAGTTTATAGAGAAGTTGGAGGCACAGGATCTGGAGCAGCAGAAAATTGCTAGAATGAACAGTTCTACTCATCAACAAGATATCAAATTGTACTATAAAGGAAATGTTCAAATTGCTGAAGCAAGTCCAAAGATACAAACTGCATTTAGTGCTGGAAATCAATCTACACCAAGCAGTCAAGGATCAGTCAACACTAGTGGGTTCTCAACGGTGAATCCTCCAAGTGTTCAAAGTTCATCTGCTGGAAATGGTCATCTAATTCAGTGCAATGTGGCTTTACATCTTCAAAATGGACAAAATTATTCTGAAGAGATTGTAAAGAATCATATGGGATTATTGGTCACTGCATTAGAGTCTTATGAAGGGTTGATTGCCGGAAGAATTGGTAATTCGATGCTCACAAAGGAAGATTATGACCAAATCGATGCAGAGGAGCTGGAACTGATGGATATTAAATGGGCCTTAGCTAGTGTTTTGAGGAGAGCAGAAAAATTTAGACTGGTTACAGGAAGAAATGATTTCTTGGATGCAAACCTTTCTAATCTAGGATTTGATAAATCTAAAGTTGTCTGTTTTTGTTGCAGGGAGAAAGGCCATTTTAAAAGAGAGTGCAAGAATCAGGAGCCGAGAGGAGCAAAGGAGTCATCTGGGAAAGATGATTATTATAGGAAAACTATCTATCAGCAGATCACTCATCAACCGAATCAACAAAAGGAAGTTCAAACGACACATGGAAGAATGATCGAGGATGCAAACAGAAAAGCTTATTATGGCATTATTGATCAAGATGATGAGAAAATGGCTGAAGGTTTTAGCTGGGACAAGTTTATTCCAGATGATTCAAATGTTCAAGCGTTTATTGCACATATTGTTCGAAAGCCAGAAATGTTGAAGGAATGGATAGATGTGTTATCTGATGAAGAGAAAAGTGAAGATGAAGGATCTGTTTCATCCGAAAACAGTTCATCAGAAACAAGTGATGATGAAGAGATGGAACAGATAAATCTTGGAAAAACACATTTATCTTCTGACACTTTTGAATTTTATTTTGCAGAAAAAATGAAGAAGCTGAAAGAGAGGAAAGTTGCAAAAGAATTGAAAGAAGTCAAAGTGGTTGAGAAGATCGTGGAAGTTGAAAAGATAGTTGAAGTCGAGAAGATTGTTGAAATCACAAAACCTTGTCTTACTTGTTTAGAGTCTTGTAAACAATGTATAGAAAAAGATGAGAGGTTTAGTGAGTTAGAAAAGTTGAAAGAACAATTGTTGTTTGATGTAAAGAATTTGAAAAAGTCGTATGATGTATTGAACAGACATGTAAATAGTCTGGAGAAGACTAACTCTGAAAGAGAGAAAGCTTTGAAGATGATGAATGCTACCATGATGACAAAGCAGAAAGAGATCAATTTGTACATAGAAGAATGTGCAAAGTGGAAGAAAGAGTTGGATAGTGAAGCAACTGAGAATGAAAGAATCAGAAGATTGCTGCAAAGTTACAAAGGTTATGACTACATAATCGATAGAATTTATCCAACAGTTGAAGGATTTGAAGCGTTTAAAGGTGAAGAAACAAAGCCAAAGAAGAAGGATTCTGGTAAGAAACAGGGTGTATGTTATAATAAGTGTCCGCCTCCGATTTGGGAAGGGTACTCGCCTAGAAAACCTAACGAGGAAGAACTAAAACAGGCGGTCAATATTAAGTTAGAATCTGAGATAACTGATGTTTTACCGGACAATATTGATGTCACGTTCACAGCGTCCGACATAGATCATGAGTCAGAACTGATAAAAAGAGTGGTTGATCAGGTGTTGGATAAGGATGAGGAGTCAGAGTCAAAATCCGAGTCCGAAAGTTCGTGTCAGTCAGTCGGGAGTTCGAGTTCGTCCGAAAAGAGTTCAAAATCGTCGGGAAAACGGGTTTATAGTAAAGAATTTTTGTTGTCAAAATCTACTTTGAATGATGAAACATTTGAAGTTGTGTATACTTTGAATGATTCTGATAAATTATATTTTGATAAACAGTTTCCAATAAGAGGTGTCAAAACTGATTTGATAAAAAAGGTTTTCAAACTAACAGAAATTAATATTTCTGAAATAAAAGATGAAAATCTTAATGTAAAACCTAAACCTTACACCTCAAGAGTACAACAACGTTTGAACAAGAAAAAGGGTTACAATTCTGGTTCTGGTTTTCAAAAGAAACCAAACCACAATCGTAGCTACAAAAAGAAAGGACTTGGTTTTATTCCACCTGAAAACTATAAAAATGAAAAATTTTCTAAAATAAATACAAAATTTGTTTCAGGTCCGTCTGCTGAGGAAGAGAAGAAGAGCTCATTTTGGAGACAAACAAATCAAGAATTCCTAGCTGAGAAAAAGCAGAATGAAGTTCAGAGAAAAGAAACCAGAACCTGTTTTAGATGCAATGAAGCTGGTCACATTGCATGGAACTGTCCGAAAGCGACAAACACAAAACAGGGAGTTTCTGGAAAACTGAAAGAAGTTGTTGATAAAACCGAACCACCAACTGAAAAATTTAAAATTTTCAAAAATTCAACATTTGAAGTTGGTGAATGTTCGAAGAGATTTTACAAGCGAAGTGTGAATCTTGACAACCAAAAATGGGTTGTTAAGAAATCAGAAGTAAAATCTGGCGATGAATCTGATTCCACAAAATCAGAGGAGCCACCGTTTGATGAGAGTGATGAAAACTCAGTTCCTTCAATGGATGATGAGAACTTTCCACCATTGAGAACTGAAAATTTTAAAAGGAAAACTGGAAAGTCTGAAATCTCAAATCAGAGTTATTCTGAGAATGATAACTTTGATGTTGAGAAAGCGTTTAATGGGAAAATTAAGAAGATTTTCGGAAAAATGGTTGATGGAAAGGTGAAAGGGGTAATAGATTTTTACGCTACAAAGAAAGCAACATACACCCCAACTGCTTCTGAATTGAAAACACCCAAGGCTGGTCAGGCTTGGGTGGATACTTTCTTTCATTGAAAAATCTGACTTGCCGGAGATCCCAAGTTTGTAATTGCGGATCAGGAATCGGCATCTTTCTTATTAATTGAGTGTGCGATTGAATCTTAAAAATAGCTAAATTTTTACAGGATAAGTGTGACTTGCCGGAGCTTCCAGGTTGGTAAGGGCGAAGCAGGAATCGGCATCTTGTTTGGTAACATGTATTTGTGTAGATGTTTATTCCTACATGTGGTTATATGTTTTGGATATACTTTACAAGTGGTAAGAGGCTGATTCTGACAAAGCGATTACTCAAGGTCATTAGGTTGAACTTGATGTAATTCTGATACAAGAGATTGAATGGACAATATGATGAACCAAACCCCTAATTTTACAAGTGGTAAAATCAACAAAACTTATTTTCCGGAAAAATCATTTTGGTTAAAACAAACTTAAGTGTTTTGAAATCATAATGAGAAAATAGTTTTGTGTAAGGGGGAGTTCTGATTGTTTATGCCAAGTGGATGGCGAATTGAGGTGATTTGATATCAGTTGTCACTTTACTGTATAGTTTGTTTTCAAATTTCCTAAAATGTGTTTGCATTTTAGGGGGAGTAGAAATTTCAGAAAATCCAAAAACATTTGAAAATTTGAAAAAGACAAAAACATGATAAATTCAAAAATGAGTTTTGGTGTCAAAGAAGAGGAAATGATAGTACATCAGTAGACAGTTACAGTATGCTAAAGAAATGTAATGTTTAAAAAGCGTTAAACAGTCTCACTGATGATATGCCGATAGGTTTTTACACATTTAGTAAGCTTTTTCGGGATATAAACTAAATTTAAAACTTGCTTATTTCGTGGGGAACACTACTTGGATATATAGGTAACCCCTGAAATCTCGTTTGAAAGGTCCCTTTTTCTGAGATACAAGGTCTTTATGCTCAGTGATATCTGGGGTATTATCCTGGGATTTCTGCTGAAAGAAATTTCTGACCTAGTCCCCGGAGAATACTTTCCGCATGCTTGAAATATAGCGCAGCCCTCAGCAAATTGATGAAACAATAAAATTGATAGTCATTGCTGTTGTAATTCAAAAGATCCTCTAAAGGGGACACACCCAAAAGTTGAGTCATGATCTCTCTACTGAACGATGGTTCTGACCTGAGCTCTCATGATTCTTCATAAGTTATTAACCCCTTACAGATATCATCTGTGGTATACTCACCTGTAAGACTGAATATTGGGATCTGGATACGGGAGTATATTCAAGAGGTGGAACACATGAATGAGTTTAAGTCCTTAAAACATCTAACTCATATCCTGAATCAGTTGAAATTTGTGTGAGAATTTAAGTGGATCAGTATATCGGCAATCTAAGTGAATTGTTTAATTCTTAATGTGTAACTAAGCTCAACGGTACTTGTGACTTGTCATAAACTGATATGATCCTCTTGCACAAAACTCACAAAAATATTGTTTGTAAATATTTCGTTACTGCATTACATGTTTCTTTATTTCAAAAATCCAAAAAGATTTTCAGTGTGTTTTAGCATAAAGTTTCAGAAGATCCAAAAAGATTTTAGACAACTGATGTTGGAAAATCTGATTTTCAAAATTCCAAGTGCTGAACATGACGAACAGGTTTGGGTAAGAAAGTTTGTTTGAAGATGTTTGAAATGAAAATTGATATTCATTTAAGTGGTTCATCAGATATTACTAATGATTAAATCATTTTTGAGATTGTGTGTTCGAGTGATTAGAAGATAGTAAATTTGTTGAAATGTTAAATTTGTGAAATTTATTTCTGGGTTAAGAATGTGCAGGTTTTGCCAGGCTGATTGATCCTAACAAGCTGTGAGATGGAAATCCAGACAACGATCCTAAAGCTGATGATGCTGATGAACTGAAGAAATGCCAGCATATCGCAAAGGGGAGTCTGAAGACCTGCGAGAATAGATTGAGAGAGTGATGCCCAGAGACAGATCAAGACTGAAGATGTGAAGACTCGACACTTAAGACTCGTCAACATCTGAGGGGGAGTCTGTTGGTGCACTACATCTGTCGACTTCGTCTTGTATCGAGTCTTAGTCTTAGAATGTTAGATTAGGGCACATTGTACTAGATTTTCCGAGAAAGTTGATTTCACATATATGGACATGTCCGTATGTGGGAAACCTCATGTCCGTATGTGGGAAACCTCATGTTCGTATGTGGGAAACCTAGAAGAGGGGTTTCGCTTATATGTACAATAGGGGTTTCGCTTTTATGGACATCATGTCCATATGAGCGAAATCTCAGACCCTATATATACCCCAAGTACGAAATCATTTGTAACACTTCTTGATTTCCATACCGAGGTACTGCCGGTGTGAGATTCGGATGAAAACGTTGTTATATCAATCAGAAAGGTGATTTAAGTGAAGATCTAGCTGTTTCTACGTTGATTACTTGTTTTCCGCACCTGTAATTGACCAAAACTCCTCTGATAGACTCGTTCGGGTCAGAATACGATCCTACACAGTTGAAGATAGTGTCGGTTTGACGACAGCTGATCGACGAAGATGGTTGAAAGCCGAGTTGTTGAGGGTGGTTGTAAGCTGGTGAAAAACAACGAACTACGGAAGTAACTGGTGATTGTCATCCATTGGAGCGATGAAGCTGAAGATGGTTGTAGGAGTGAGGTGCTACGGTGTTTAACGGTGGTCAGGACTCATCGGAGAAGAAGAGGTGTAATCGGAGATGGAGTGGGACGAATATCGAAGGACGTATCAGAGAACAGTGAATAGTAATGAAGACGACGACGGATGGCATTAATGTTTTTTTGAGTTTTCAGTTTGGAAGGTAACCAAAAAGATGAAGGTGGTTACAGGATGTAGGAGTTGAACGAAGATGGTGACTGAGAGCGACGGTGGTGTTCTTGTTCTTCTGTCCGGTGGTCTTTTCTACAGCTGAGACGTTCAAGATGTCATTCAAGAGGGCTCTTGTTGACTCTCCTGTCATGGTGAAGATGAATGGCTATGGTGCACGATGGTTCGAAATGATCGATGTCGGAGAGGATGATCGGAAAAAGTGAGAACAATGATGATGATGGAATGACATCAGCAAGAGAATGTTTGTACATTGTTGGCGGCTGCACACGTGTCTCATCAAAATTCTCCAAAAACCCTATGGAATCTGAACCGTCAGATGAGGTAAATGATCTATGGTCGGGAAATAAAGAGTATGTTTTGAATTCAGCAAAATGTTGTGGGGACCATGGTGAAAGCTGATAATGAATTGGACGCTATTAAAAAAAATAATAATAATGAATTGCACAGTTCGATCGGGCTTAATACTGGCCCAATACAGAATAAAACTAATGGATCGGAGATACAAATGCTGAATGATATGGATCAAAATATCATTCGAGATCATTCTTCAGCATGACTTTCATCCGTGATTACCCGACATCATCACGCAACTTCAATCATTTTACATCCGAGATTGACATCATAAATCATCTCGGACAACAAACAATCCGAGATATATTTCAAGTCCAAAATCAAGTTTATTTTTTTAGAGATTATCCGATTTCATTCAAGATCATTTCGTCTTCATCCGTGATCATAATCTTCCATCCGAGACGCATCCGAAATCCTCCGTCTTTGAGTCCGACATCATTCATTATTATCATAGCTTATCCGACATCATCCGAGATATGTTGCTGGACTCGTTTACTACTGGGCCACTAAAGGAGAAGACCCAAGGTTGGAGATCGTCTAAACCGTAATAAAGAGAGCATAAAACTAGGGGGAGATTGTTAGGTCCAGAGTTTTAAGCTTATCTTTATTACAGTATTTTATGTTTATTTGGTTTTAAATTAGAACTTGGGCTTGGGCTAGGCCATGTGGGCCAATGGGGTAGAGGCTCCTATAAATAGTCTTATTAGATTATTAGTGGTAGAGCTTTCCTATTCTTGTAATCATGTAGCCCTAAAGGAGAACCTTGTACCCGAAAATCCTAGGGATTGTGTGCAAGGTACTCGAAGATCGTACCAGACAGTCTTCGAGACTGTGTGCGATCTAAGCAGCGACACTGAGTTATTCAATGATAAATTTCTTTTTGTTCTTGCCGGCTTGATCTTATATTCTACGTTCGATCAAACCGTCGAGTGATGTCACGGGTTTTTCGGGACTAACAGATATACTACCAAAGCATAGTTTGATATGCTATTTTCAAAACAAAGCATAGTTTGATATGCTATTTTCAAAACCAAAGTATAGTTGGATATACTGCCGATTATGTTATTGTTTTACCAAAGCATAGTTTGATATGCTATTTTCAAAACTAAAGTATAGTTTGATATACTACCGACTCTATTATTACCTAAACTAAAGTATAATTTGATATACTACTTATCCGATTATTTTAAAAACCAAAGTGTATTTTGATATACTACTTATCCGATTATTTCAAAACCAAAGTATATTTTTATATATACTATAAACCTTTTATCAAAACAATGCGCTTTAGAAACCAAAACGTTTTACAAGGATTCATGGCTATTTTTGTAAATATAAAATCTTTTTCTTATGTTTTCCAAAGCCATGAATCTAATACACAAAACCTATGTTACTCACATGCATTTTTATGCTGATGTATTATTTCACATATGTTTCAGGTGCTACCATGTGATGATTGTTGACGCATGTTACACATAGGATGGACTCGTGCCTTAGTGACTTTAAAACTTGAAAGACAAATATTTGTATTTATCTGGTTTGTATTAAAACAATGAGTCCATTAATGGAATAAAACAAAACTTTATTCACCATGTATTGTGAAACAATGATTCTGTTATGACACTCTCCGACGTTTCCGCCGCGGTTTGTTGTATTACACGGTCGGGGTGTGACATCGGTCATTAATCCGAAGATGAGTGTGGCAAAAATATACAAGGGCTAAAGACTATTGAAGTTGAGGGGCCTTATTGTCATTACTTGGAAGTTGATTTTAGTTCTCAGTTGATTTATTGTCATCAATTATTTGGTTGTTTCATCAACAATTGGGATTAAGTTCTAAGTTGTCATTGATTTTAACCTTTAATCATTGAATCCGTTAATGATTATGAAATCTGAAATTGGTAATTAACTAGATTACTATTCATTTGCATCAATCCTTTGGTTTCGATCGTGGATCATTGCAATCAAATTTATTATCAGTTAATTATTTATCAAAACACGTTTTTAAATCATGTCTATGTAATTTCCAACTGGTCATAACAAAGTAAACCGACTTTCTGCATAACCTGAAAACCCAGAGATTGGTCCCTTTTCTCACAATTGTTTGCAACTCTAATTTATATTTGTTTTCACAATCATTCTTAAAACTGCAAAAAGCAATTAGTTTAGACATAGATGATAATTAAAACAACGAGCTTTCATACTTTCTACTGATTCCCCGTGGATTTGAAACCCTACTTGCCCTTTACTAGTAAAAGGTGAATAGGACATTTTCACTTATATTTTCGACCGACCTTACGACATTGATCAAAATGGCACTGTTGCCGGGGAGTCGGTGCGCTTAGTTTAGTTAGTTGTTTTTCTTAAAAATTCAAAAAAATATAAAAATTAGAAAAACCCAAAAAAAATCCAAAAATATTCCCTTTTGTTTGTCTTTTATTTGTTTTGTTCCGGATTACGCTTGGTTTCTTGTTTGTCTGTGTGTAGGTGACTCTACAGTTGCATGCATACCGGGTTTTCAAAGAAATCATCACCGCTCTTGTTTGATCCAGAAATCGAAAAGACTGCTCGACAGAATCTCGTTCTTCTACGTTCAGCAGTGAAAGCTAAAGCTCAGTCATCAACAGTTGCTCAAGACATTGAACAGGCATCTCACGAGATGGCTGACCAAGAGCCACAAAACCAATCTCTACACAACAAACCAATCCCTCCCATTATAGATCCACCAATCCCTCAAAACCAAAACCAAAACCAAAATCAAAATCAAAACCAACCTAATAACCAAAACAAGAATCAACCACCACCACAACCATTTCCACAATTCAACCCAGGCCCACAAAACCAACCGGGGAATCTAAATCTCCGACATGGGGAGATTATTCCTCACAACCAACCATAACATCAACACGGGTATGATGAGGGTTCCCGACACAGAGAAGGTAGTGTTCATACTTTGGAATCTGGTTGGGAGGAGGATGATTATCAAAAGCAGTATGACGGAAGGTACGCAGATTACAGATTTAATGAAGGGTATAATGTTAATCAAGGTTATCCGGTACAACCACAGATCAATCAAAGAAATCACATCCCACAACCGATTCCACAAAATCAAGTTCAACCTGGAGTCCCGCAGTTTAATGCGGGAAATCAAAGAGCTAATAATCGGTTTAGGGGTGAGCAGATACAGTTTATGGATGGTGTCCCACAAGTCGTTCAAGGGGCACCAATTCAAGGCGTTGAAGGTCATTGTCAACCCGTTGTAGTACCCAACTCATCAGCTATAGTCACACCGGTTGGAAACAATAACAGACCTTTCGAGGTGAGGCCTCAATACTTAGGCCATTTGCCAGAGTTTTATGGAAAGAGGACCGAAGAACCGTATTTTCATATTGCCAGTTTTGATTCAATTTGCAAGACTATTGGAGGGTCAGGGTCTACAAAGGATGAGGTGAAGCTAATGTTGTTTCAATTTACCCTGAATGACAAGGCACTCTAATAGTTCGCAACATTACCTCTGGGTAGCATTTACACTTGGCAAGAGATGCAACAAGTGTTTTTGGAGGAATATTACACCATGAATAGAACCGGTGAAGCTCGGGGTGCAATCAGAGCATTCCAGCAACATTCAAGGGAAGTGTTCCATGAGGCGTTCACAAGGTTCAAGGAGTTGTTAAGAAAACGTCCACATCATGGCATTCAGACATGGGAACTAATCAAGGCGTTTTATGATGGACTACTTCCTGATGATGTAAGAGATCTCATAGTCATTAGTAATGGTACGTTTCTCATGAATACATAAGCTGCAGATTGGGCATACTTGGAAAGATAGAGTGCCACTTCTAAAAGACAGGCACAGTCTAGCCGGAGAGCAAGATCAGCATCAGCGAGAGCAATTGATTATGAAGCTGAAGAACGGGTTGAGAAATTGAAACAACAGAATTTGCTATTAGAGTGACAGGTAGCTCAGATGAAGTTGGGAAAGGGAGCTGAAGTTAGGGCAGCTAATGCATTCGCAGTATGTACAGATTATGGTGAGTTAGGACACCAGGTTGGAGAGTGTCTCGCAAGGATGGGTCCGAATGAAGAAGTGAACCAAGTATTCGGTGAACGAAAGCAGTATGATATGAAATCAAATACATATCATCCAAGTTTGCGAAACCACCCCAATTTTAGTTAGGTAAGTTTGCTAATCAAATGAACCCTAATTTTCAGGTACCCATGCAAGGAGGCCAGCAGTATCAATCGTCATCAAGGTAATTACTCGCAAGGTAATTACCAAACTCAGGGCCAGTATAATCAAGGTAATCAGCAGGGAAACTCCTCAAGTGCTAGTGGTGGAACGAGTGATGACAAATTGGATGCTATTATGAAGTTTATGAAGGTCATCCAGAAGGATAATGAAGTTCGAGACAAAACTTCCGAAGCAATGTAGAAGCAGCTGGGGCAGTTAGCAGGAGATCTAGCCCAGCTGAGAAGAGATCCAGGTAAGTTACCAAGCACTACCACAGTTAACCCAGCACATCAGTCATCTAGCTCGAAAAATGGAAGAAATGTGCACATCAACGCGATAAGTATTCTTCCAACTCCTGAAATTGGTAGTGTCACAATTACTCCACCATCACAATTAGTTGAGGGGGTAGTGGAGGATGTTAATAATGGATCGGACTTTCAACATGATCGGGATCCACCAAGTGATGAAAGGTGGGAAAGTTTTAAACAAGCTAAAATTAATCTACCCTTACTCGATGCGATTAAAGAGAGTCCCGGTCAGGTTGAGTGTCTGAAAGAGTTAAGTACCCAAAAACGACTTCACAAGTTTCCTAAAAAACTTGATTTGATTGCAAATGTGAATGCCGTTTTGTTGGGTACCCTTCCCCCAAAACTCCAAGATCCATGAGCACCCATTATTTTTGTACAAGTGGGTGAATTTAAAATAGAAAGGGCACTTTGGATCTTGGAGCGTGTGTTAGTATTCTACCAGGGAGTCTATATGACAAATATGATTTTGGTCCGCTACAAAAAGTCAACACCACCGTGGTGTTGGCTGATCCGACTCCTATGTGTCCGGGGGGGATTGTAAGAGACGTAATTGTGAAGGTAGAAGAGTGTTACTACCCAGTCGACTTCTTAGTGCTTGATTGTACCACAAGTTCAAAGAACATGTACCCTCCCATCATTCTGGGTCGACCGTTCTTAACGACTTCTCGTGCCATTATCAATTGTGTTGATCGAACGGTAAGTATGAAGTTTGCTGACCGCGAATTGCGGTTAAATGTGTTTTTAGATGCGACTAATCCTTCCATTTTAGGTGAACTCTCAAAAGTTGAAAGTGGTGAAGAAAATGTCTCCCCTGCAAAGGAGATTCAATCCAAACAGGAGTGTTTGTTGGTTGACAGGTTTGAAGTAGCAGGGAGGGAGGCAGTAAGGAAAATGGAAAGTGTGGCGCAAGAGGAGTTTAAAACAGACAAAAGGAAACGACGAGGGAAGAAGACGAAAAAGAAACCGCCTGAATGTGATAATGCAAAACGAAGGTTAAAGTTATTCGGTCTATTGTGGAAGACAGTGGACGACTTATCGGAACATTGGCGGAGTACATACGTAGAGGCCATGGGACGCAAGCATCCCACTCGACCACCATAAGGGTATATAAGGTATGGTCTGGCTGAAGACCTATAAACTTAGCGCTCTCGGGAGGCAGCACGAGGATGTAGAGTAGTGTATATTTGTTTTATTTTTGTGCGAGTATTTTTGCAGGTTACTAGGTTATTAATCTCTACGGATGCAATGGTCCAAGTGTGGGGATGTTTGGTGAAATCCCAATATGTTCTAGTTGCATTGGCGGACAATGCACGGATTAGAGTCAGTCAAAACTGTCCATACTCAATCTCCATTTGGACGGGGATAATTTGCACACTAATTGTAGAGATTTACCCGAGTACTTGTTGGATACGGTCACGAATGAAATGCTATACGATCATGGTGGAACAGGGCACATGAGGATTCTACGCTTTAAACTAGGGGACTCTGTTCTGTTTTTATTATTGCATTTTTATTTGTGTTTTTGGTGGTGTTAAACTTTATGTGTTAGGGAATGTGTTTTGATTAATTGTTTTAGGAATGGTTGATCATGATGTTTGTTAGTGTCACACCCCAACCGATGGCGGAAACATCGGGGTGCGGCACTAAGCGTTCAGATTGCTCAAGAGTTTCCATAACACTAATAGTTTCAATAGTAATTAGTTAAGTTTCATGATAACATTGTCTAAAACATCAAACACAGAACCAAAGTGCCTAAATACAGCAACAAAACATTGTTTCAAGTTTCTAGATTAACTAGGCAAGTTTCTAAGCATCAATCCTAGCTTGTTTTCTTGAGAATCAACATCCGATCAGCCTGCAACATGTATTAAAATAAAGTCAGTACAAAAACGTACCGGCGAGTATACCAGTTTGAGTATATATCATAATAGATTAAAAGAACTCATATCCATCATGTAAACGATAACAATAGTTTCAACCATACTAGTGTTCCCGGTCCAAGTGATAGCCCAAGTGTCCCAATGCTTTAGGTGTTTTCCCAAGACTCACGGAAAACTAGAATCCTCCTAACAATACCCCCAAGAATAACAGGGAGGTGCATCTTCCTATAGCGCTACTATTGTTAAGGCGGAACTACACACAAGGATTAAACAATCACATAGCATAAAAAATCAAGAATTAAGAATCACAAGTTTCACATTCACATAGGATAGAGTTTAGATTCAAAAGTATCAAGTTTCAAGTTTCGTAGAATACATGTTGCATCCCAAAAGTTTAAAACGAAAAAGGGATCGAGTATACTCACAGTGATTGCTTAACAGTGGCACTGTTATTGAATCAAAGGGAGCTCTTAGGATTAGCCTGATTAGAGTACAATAGATAAGTGTCGGATAGAATACAAGGATCGTGCAAGTGTCAGATCAGTCACCTGATCGGATGGCCATCCGGTCGGATGGTCATCCGGTCGGATGGTCATCCGGTCGGATGACATATGTGATTTGAGACGGATCGCCATCCGATCGGATGGTCATCCGTACGGATGGCCATTCGATCGAGTGGCCGTTCGATCCATTGACTAAGTTTCCAAAAGTGATTAAGTGTTTACGCCAAGTGTTCAAACCAGGGCTTTCGATCGGATGGTCATCCGATAGAATGACCCTTCACGTGTAAGTTTCCAAAGTTCAAAGTCTCCAATTCAAGATAGATCAAGTGTTTGAAGGTTATAAGTCACATTGCCACTTCGATCAGATGGCTGTTCGATCGGACGACAGTCCGATCGGATTACCATTCGATTGAGGTGAACTCATTCCTTTTGCAACCTTGTAAAATTTCTAAGTCTCGAGTTCAATGATGACGACATGGTACGTATTGGGACAATGGTACACACATCAAGCCTTAGCCTGTCTGATCGGATGGGAATCACCACGACCGATTAGGTGTCTGTTCTTGATGGTGTTCATGTCGGAATCCGTATTCCGGTCATCTTCTCAGGCAATAATCCATTCCCAAGTCGACTCGAGACTAATCATCAAGTATACAGCCCGTTTGCGTCGGACTCCACCGTTTTTAGTAAGAAGTCTAAGAAAGAAGGAGGAAAACATAAGTTTGAACTGAAAAGTCTAGATTTAGTAAAGATTCGGTGTAAAACACATGAAATTCCTTAGATCTGAGCTAGATCTCGACGGAAATGACATTACACAACTGTTTGGCACAAAACGCCGTGATGACGTCATCCTCAAGAGTTTAAATCTTAGAGATTTCATGGTGAAAAGTGTGATTTCAAAGAAGAATCATGTAGAGGATTGTGTATAGATCAAAGATGTACAAGAATCTAGTGTAAAACATACAAAAATCGCCGAGAAATGGAAGAAAAGTGAGAGTGCGTGTGTCTGGTCGAAGGAGGCTGTCGCATCAGTGAAGAATGATGTGACAGGTCCTATTTATAGTGCAAGAGTGGGGGATAAGACGGTGTGGAAGTGGATCGGATGGCAGTTCGATCGAGTGGCCCTCCGATCGGATGGTCATCCGATCAGATTGCCATTCGGTCACTCCCATCCTTCCCACTTTCCGTCTAGAGTTAAGTATCAAGGATCTAGTATTAAGAATTAAGTCTCAAGAATCTAGCTTCATAGAATTAAAAATCAAGTACCAATAAGATTCAAGTATCAAAGCATAAAGATCCATAAGTGTCAAGAGTGTCAAGAGTCACATAGTATAAGGACTAAAACTAATAATAGCTAAAAGTTCAGGGACGCAGGCGTTACAGTCTCCCCTCCTTTAGGAGATTTCATCCCCGAAATCTAGGAGGAAGACTGCTCGAAGAGCTGCGGATATTTGGTCTTCATTTCACTCTTGAGTTCCCAAGTGAATTCAGCGCCACGCTTGCCTTCCCACCATACTTTAACTATGGGAATCTTGCTGCGCCTCAATCGCTTGTGTCACACCCCGACCACGTATAGCATACAAGACGTGGCGGAAAACGTCGGGGAGTGTTGTAACAGAATTAATTGTTTCATAACCATGGCATACAAAGTTGTATTTATTTATAAAACAAGAGTTACATTGTCTTAACACAGGAAATAAAGAGTTTATAACATAATTAAACAAAGTCTATCATCGTTTTTAGTCTCTAAGGCACAGGTCCGCCCTAGTGTCCTGATCAACATCCTATGGAAAAGCTCCTGAAAACACATGTGAAAATAGGTACGTCAGCATAAAAATGCCTGTGAGATACATAGGTTTGTGAAAATAGGATTCATGACTTAAGTTTAAGAAAATGTTTAGTCATGAACCTTGTAAATTGTTTTGTCTTGTAAATCATTTGAAAAACGATAATATCAGATGATATGTATAAATAAGATCATAAAGTATGGTTAAATAAATAACCAAGTAAAATGAGTTTGTATAAGATAAGTTGTTTTTGTAAAACAATGTCTTGTGAAAAGTATGTTATTTGTATAAAATGTCATATGTCCAAATTGAAATGATTTAACTAACGCTACAATATGTAATACCATACAAACACTTATATATAGGAAGTACTAACGGCGTATCCACCATGCTTGTATCGTATTACACATGCCTCGTTACTTAAATCACTTAAACAAACCACCAATGTATAAAGTCTATGTTTAAACCAATAGTCAAAAGTCTTTGTATAAGCCATGTCAAATGTTTATAAGTCCAAAAGTAGTCAAGTAATGTGTAACAAAAGTTATGTATTGTAAGTAAAGCATTGTCGCATAGTCCAAAATGTATAAATGTACAAAACAAAGTATTTTGAATATATCAAAAAGTTATGTTTCGCAAAGTAATACATGTTACATTGTTGCAAACATTTATGTGGTAAGTTAACGCATACATTCAAGCCTTGAGACAGTCGGATAACCCTTTCAGTCAAGGTTATCAAAAGAATTGTATTCGGATTCAGTCATTCCTTACATCCAAACAAACCCGGGATGTCAGGAATGGGATTTGTCAAGTCCTATGGTACCAGTACTTACTACCGAGCGGCGTAGCTAATGTTAATGAACGTATAATAGTCTCGTTTGTGCAAACCAAATGTCATAGCAAAAGTGAACATGTTATATAAAAACAATGTACTAAGTATGCTAAGTTAACATACAAAGCAGAAAAGTCATGTAAATCAATGTGCTAGCATGCTATCAGTTAACATACATAGCAGAAATGTAATGTAAAACAATGTACTAAATATGCACACAATGGACATACATAGCATGAAACGTAATGAAATCATGTACTATAATGTACTAACAAACATAGCAGGTATATGATGTGAAAACAGGAAAGCATGAAAGTAACAAGTAGGCACATGTGTTTCACCCCAAAATGTTTGGAAAACAGTAAAAGAGGGGTCTATGTACTCACTTGAGATTGCTCAGAAGTCCTAAGATAACCACCAAGCAATGCTAGAGATCTCGGAATATCAAACGGCACCTAATATAGGTAACTACATTAATAAACCGGACCTAAATCGGAAGATCGGATAGAATGAGGGTTCGTAAACCAAATGAGTATGGGAACTCATGTAGTATGGTTTAACAAAGCCTACATACTAAATGAAACCTATCCTAAGTGCATGTGACCCATTACGACCCGTTTAGGTAGCTTATGCTACTTTAACGCGTCGTTCGCGTGAAACGCGTTCGGACCGCCTAACTAGTCCTATGACAAGTAATATATGCCTTAACATGTCTAATATGGTTGTCAAATCAGTTTAGATGTCAAAAGTTATGTTACATATGTTTAAAAATGAATTTTGGCATAAAGGGGTATTTTGGTAATTTACCTAAGGCATATAAATTACCTATCATACAACTACTTAAACGTAGCGACCATAAGGTATAACCTCAGAGGGTTATTCCCTATATACTATGGTCACCTAATGTATTTGGTCGGATCCTAATGATCGACCAAATGGGTCGGGTTCTAAAGTATAAGCGATTGTTTAGATCGCTTACCTTACGACCCTATACAAGCACAACTAAAAGTGACGAGCTATTAACTAAGTTTAGAAAACAGGTTTGGTATCAAAACAAACGGTTTTGATACCCATAAGTAGTTTGGTTACAAAATACGCAAGAATACGTATTCTGACCGAAACTACGACTCGTCACTGAGCCTAGATAACGTGGTAATCAGTAGGTATAGTCACTAGGGACTATAACCATCGTGATCACGCTCACGTTATGAAGTTCAAACGAACTTCGCATCGACCATAAACTGGTCAATGCAGAAAGTCAAACAAAGTTTGACTTTCGGACTCGAAAGCGATAAAAGAACGAAAGAATACTTACGAAAGGTCCCCGAATGCTAATCTAGATCCAAATAACTCAGGTATGAAACAATGGTTTCAACTTAGACTCTTTTAGATCAGATTCTAGTGAGAAATGAGTGAAAATGGGTTGGGTATTTATAGTAAACCTGTCACACCCCGACCGCGTAAAACAACAAATCGCGGCGGAAACATCGGGGCGTGTTGCGACAGAATTAATTGTTTCATAACCATGGCATACAAAGTTGTATTTTATTTATAAACAAAGGTGTTACATTGTCTCAAAACAGTAAATTAAGAGTTCAGAACATAATTAAACATAGTCTATATTCTTTTAAAGTCTCTAAGGCACAGGTCCGCCCTAGTATCATGAACAACATCCTATGGAAAAGCACCTGAAAACACATGTGAAAATAGGTACGTCAGCATAAAAATGCCTGTGAGATACATAGGTTTTGTGAAAATAAGATTCATGACTTTTGTTTGAGAAAATGTTTAGTCATGAACCTTGTTATTTGCTTTGTCTTGTAAATCATTTGAAAACAATAAGATCAGATGATATGTATAAGTAATTGTCAGGTTAAATAAATGACCATGTAAAGATGTGTTTGTATAAGATAAGTTGTTTGTAAATCAATGTCTTGTGAAAAGTATGTTATTTGTATAAAATGTTCTATGTCTCAATATTGAAATGATTCAAATAACGTTACGACATATAATACCATACAAACACTTATATATAGGAAGTACCAGCGGCGTATCCACCATGCTTGTATCATATTACACACGCATCGTCACTTAATCACTTAATCAAACCAAACCAAACAATGTAAGAAGTCTATGTTTAAATCAATTGTCAAATGTATTGGGTAATATGTCAAAGTGTTCATGTCAAGATGTAAATCATGTCAAATGTCTATGTCAAATATCCATGTCAAATGTCTATGTCAAATATCCATGTCAAATGTCTATGTCAAATATCCATGTCAAATGTCTATGTCAAAATGTCATGTATGGCAAGTGAAATGTCTCAACTAAACCATATGCACAAAAAACAAAGTATTGAAGTAAAACTTGGTTTAAATCAAAGCTATGTTTTGTGTAAATGCATGCAACTATTTAATATGAACATCTATGCGGTATTGTAAAAATGCATACATCCAAGCCTTGTGACTGTGGTGATAAACCCTTAAACAAATTAAAGGTCTATCTGTCTTATATCATCGAATTCGGTCATTCCTTTCTGTCCCCTTTCCCTGGGATGTCCGGAACGGGAGTTGTCAATTCCTATGGTACCACTACCTACTAACGAACGGCGTAGCTAATGTTAATGAATGTATTGTCCCATGTAAACAAACCAAATGTCATACCAAAATGTAAACATGTGAAAACAATGCACTAAGTATGTAATCAAATGAACATACATAGCGTGAAATGTCATGTAAAACGATGTACTAAGTAATGCACACAATGGGCACACCTAGCAGGAAATGTCATGTAAAACAATGTACTAAGTAATGCACACAATGGGCACACCTAGCAGGAAATGTCATGTAAAACAATGTACTAAGTAATGCGCACAATGGGCACACCTAGCAGGAAATGTCATGTAAAACAATGTACTAAGTAATGCACACAATGGGCACACCTAGCATAAGATGAAATGAAATCATGTACTATAATGTACTAATGAACATAGCAGTATATGATGTTAAAACAGGAAAGCATGAAAGTAACAAGTAGGCACATGTGTTCCACCCCAAAACAGTTTGGAAAACAGTAAAAGAGGGGTCTATGTACTCACTTGTGATTGCTCAGATGTCTAAAGATAATCACCAAGCAACGCTAGAGATCTTGGAATCAAACGGCACCTAATATAGGTAACTATGTTAATAAACCGGACCTATCTCGGAAGACTGGGTAGCATTAGGGTTTGTAAACCAAATGAGTGTAGGAACTCACGTGATATGGTTTAACAAAGCCTACATACTAAATGAAACTTAACCTAATTGATTACGACCCATTACGACTTGTTTAGGTAGCTTATGCTACTTTAACGCATCGTGCGCGTGAAACGCGTTCGGACCGCCTAACTAGTCCTATGACAAGTGTTATATGCCTAAACATGTTACATAATCAGTTACGTGACAAAAGTTTAGGTTACATATGCTAAATTACCAATTATGTATGAAAAGGGTATTCTGGTAATTTACCTAAGGCATATAAACTACCTATCATACAACTACTTAAACGATGTGACCATAGGGTATAACCTCGGAAGGTTATTACCTACCTACTATGGTCACCTAATGTGTTTGGTCGGATCCTAATGATCGACCAAACTGGGTCGGGTTCGAAGGTATAGGCGATTTATTAGATCGCCTACCCTACGACCCTAGACAACGTGGTAATCAGTAGGCATAGTCCCAAGGGACTATGACCATCGTGATTACAATCACGTTGCGAAGTTCTAACGAACTTCGCATTGACCATTACTGGTCAACGCTGAAAGTCAAACAAAGTTTGACTTTCTGACTCGAAAAGCAGTAAAAATAAGGAAAAGAACGAAAGAATACTTACGAAGGGTCCCCGAATGCTAATCTAGATCAGTATAGTTCAGGTATGAAACAAGGTTTCAACTTAGAACACAACTAATAAGATTCTAGTGCTTTAAAACAATGAAAGGCATGGGGTATTTATAGTATTCGGGTAACCGTTAGGATCGTTTCTTGAATAACGTGATCGAATCTCGTGCGTACACTTGTTGAAAGGTTATGGAGCCACATATGCTCCTTATCTTAGTGACACATCAACTTAAAACATGTGGTTAAGAATCAATTAGTTGCAACTTGTAATTAGAAACATTGAATCTGCCCAGATAGTCAGTCGCGTAGCGCGACAGGTAGCCCTATAGGCATCGCGCTACGCGAGCACCTCCCCTGAATCAGAATGTTTGAAAATTGGCAGCAATGGTCCCTGCACGTGTTTAAGCCATTTTTCGATGCGTTTGAACCCCGCTAACCTCATTTCAAGGCTCTAAAATGTAGTTAAAGTATAGGGAACTCAAAACATACTCAAAAATATGCCGGAGGTTGGTCCGTTTGGCCGTACGAACGCGATGTTCGCTTAATTACGACGGAATGCGCACAAGCGCGAAAAACGAACCAAATGACGCAACGAATGGATTTTTCTTAAGGCGAACACTAAAATATAATGTAGTCATGCTTACATAAATTTTTGGATGTCCAGATGTATTCAGAACGTAAGTTATGCGCGAAAATGCAAACTTGTGCACTTTTTGACACTTTTAGTCCCTGAATGTCCCAAAAGTTTATTTTAGCACACCAAACCCCTCAAAGCCTATTTCTAAGCTATGTAAAGGATATTTAAGGTGTGTTTAACTTATGGTCATGTTCCGGAATGTTCGTTACAGTTCAAATTGACATACTTTCGCAGTTTGTCATATTTAGTCCCTGTAAGCGAATTAACTTGTTTTTGCCATACCAAAGCCTTCAAAACTTATTTCTAAGTTTATGTAAAGGTTATTTAAGGTATGTTGAGTATATGTTGATGTTCCGGAGTATTTCTCGCATTAAACTGAGTATGTTTACGCACTAGTTTGCGTATAACTCTCCAGAAAGTGATATAGAGTTTGAAATTACATAAAAGTCAAAACATGAAAAATGTATAACATAACAAAACAAACATTGGGATCAAATAACATTGTTTTATTGATAACAGAACTGTTCATAGTGATTACAAGCACAGTTGTTACAGTCTCCCCTACTTGTGGAAATTTCGTCCCGAAATTTATTTAGAGGAAACTCGTGGAAAAAGATGTGGGTATTTCGCCTTCATTTGATCTTCGCATTCCCAAGTAAACTCAGGTCCACGTTTAGCTTCCCAGCGAACTTTGACCAAAGGAATGCGCTTGCGTTTAAGCCACTTGACTTCACGTTCCATGATTTCCACTAGTTTCTCAACAAATTTCAGTGTTTTGCCAACACAAATTTCGTCAAGCGGTATGGAGAAGTTCTCATTAGCTGTACACTTCTTGAGATTGGACACGTGAAAAGTTGGATGAACATTTCCCAGTTCAGGAGGTAACTCAAGTCTGTAGGCTACCTTTCCGATTCTTTCGACGATCTTGAATGGTCCAACGTATCTAGGTGCAAGTTTTCCTTTCTTTCCAAATCTGATCACACCTTTCCAAGGTGAGACCTTAAGTAATACTCGATCACCGACTTGAAATTCCAAGGCTTTGCGTTTTGGGTCCGCGTAAATCTTCTGACGGCTTCTAGCTGCCTGAAGGTTATCACGAACTTTCTTGACCTTGTCAGTTGTCTCTAAAATGAGGGCAGGTCCAGTAAGTTGGGCCTCGCCAATCTCATTCCAGCAGACTGGTGAACGACATTTTCGACCATAGAGAGCTTCGAAAGGAGCCATTTTGATACTAGTGTGATAACTGTTGTTGTAGGAGAATTCAATCAATTTAAGATGTGAATCCCAACTACCACCAAAATCGATCACACAAGCTCTAAGCATATCCTCCAGAGTCTGGATTGTTCTCTCAGATTGACCATCCGTTTGCGGATGATAAGCTGTGCTCAGATTAAGTTGGGTCCCCATGGCAGATTGCATGGTTCTCCAAAAATGAGAAGTGAAACGAGCATCTCTGTCAGAAATGATGTTCAAAGGAACACCATGTCGAGCCACAATTTCATCTATATAGATTTGAGCAAGTCTGTCAGTAGGAAAATCCTCGCGGATTGGCAAGAAATGTGCTGACTTTGTAAGACGATCAACGACTACCCAGATGGCATCATGACCTTTCTTAGTGCGTGGAAGTTTGGTAACAAGATCCATAGTAATGTTTTCCCATTTCCAAACTGGGATCTCTGGTTGCTCCAATAAACCAGAAGGACGCTGATGTTCAGCCTTAACCTTAAGACAAGTAAGGCATTTGGATACGTATAAGGCAATGTCTTTCTTCATACCTGGCCACCAATAGTGAATACGAAGATCCTTATACATTTTATCTGAGCCCGGATGAATAGAATAACGAGACTTATGGGCTTCATCCATAAGCAAGGCACGAAGATCATCCTGGCTTGGGACCCACAAACGGTCCATGAAGTAATATGACCCATTGTCCTTCAGTTCAAGAGCAGGTGTTATGTGATAGGGAAATTCCTTATCCATCACACCTTGTGAAACACAAGATTGTTGAGCTTGAGCAATGCGTGCTTGAATATCGGATCGAGCTTGAATAACAGATTGAACACGTACACAATGAAGCTTAGTACGTCCCTTACGACTCAATGCATCAGCTACGACATTCGCCTTACCAGGATGGTAGCGAATTTCACAGTCATAGTCGTTTAAAAGCTCAACCCAACGTCGCTGTCTCATGTTGAGTTCTTTCTGGTTGAAGATATGCTGAAGACTTTTGTGGTCAGTGAAAACCACACATTTTGTACCATACAAATAGTGTCTCCAGATCTTGAGAGCGAAAACAACTGCACCCAACTCAAGATCATGAGTGGTGTAGTTCTTCTCATGTATCTTCAACTGCCTCGATGCATAGGCTATGACTTTGTTTCTTTGCATAAGAACACAGCCAAGACCCAATTTAGATGCATCACAATACACGACAAAATCATCATCACCCTCAGGCAATGATAGTACAGGCGCATCGCAAAGCTTCTGCTTCAAGTGTTGAAAAGCTTCCTCTTGTTTGAATCCCCAGAAAAAGGGCATTTTCTTCTGAGTTAGAGCAGTTAGAGGAACTGCAATCTTAGAGAAGTTTTCAATGAAGCGGCGATAATAACCCGCTAGACCAAGAAATGAACGAACTTCAGTAGGAGTAGTAGGCGTATCCCAATCCTTAATCGCACTGATCTTGGAGGGATCTACATGAACACCTCGTTCGTTGATAATGTGTCCCAAAAATTGAACTTCTTTAAGCCAAAATTCGCATTTGGAGAATTTGGCGAAAAGTTGCTCTTTCTTCAGGAGTTCCAGAGTAAGACGAAGATGCTGCTCGTGATCAGCTCGCGTCTTAGAGTAAATCAAGATGTCATCGATAAAAACAATGACGAACTGATCCAAATAAGGTTTGCAGACCCTATTCATTAAGTCCATGAAAACAGCAGGAGCATTAGTCAAACCGAATGGCATGACTGTGAATTCATAATGCCCATAACGAGTACGGAATGCTGTCTTCGGAATGTCTTCTTCATGCACCCGAAGTTGATGATACCCGGATAGCAGATCAATCTTCGAAAAATAAGAAGCGCCTTGTAACTGATCAAAGAGATCATCGATGCGAGGTAGGGGATATCGATTCTTGATGGTAAGCTTGTTAAGCTCACGATAATCGATACACATCCTAAAGGATCCATCCTTCTTCTTGACAAAAAGAACGGGAGCACCCCAAGGTGAAAAGCTGGGACGGATAAAACCTTTGTCAGAGAGCTCCTGAAGCTGCTTAGAGAACTCTTGCATCTCAGACGGTGCAAGACGATATGGAGCTCTGGCAATGGGATTTGCACCAGGTACGAGATCAATGCGGAACTCGACTTGGCGTGCTGGAGGTAGACCAGGTAAATCTTCAGGGAACACTTCAGAATAATCCCGAACGACAGGAATATCTGAAATAGACTTACCCTTGCCTTTATCTTCTGTAACATGTGCTAAGAAAGCCACATAGTTCTTCTGCAGATACTTCCGAGCTTTAAAACAAGACATGAGTTTGAGACCACCGGTAGGCTTCTCGCCTTGAACTTGCAGAATCTCGCCTGTCGAAAGTGGCACACGAACAATCTTCTTAGAACAAACTATCTCTGCGTGATGCTTGGATAACCAATCCATTCCCACAATAACGTCGAAGCTTCCAAGTTGCATAGGCGCGAGGTCAATAGGAAAAAGATGGTCGTTAAGATTCAACTGGCAGTTGTGAAGAACAGAATCCAGAATAATGGGTTCACCACTAGCAACCTCTACTGTCAAAGATTTGCCTAGTTTCGTTCTAGACACGCGAAGCATTTGCTCAAAAGACAAAGACACGAAACTCCTATCGGCACCAGAATTGAAAAGAACAGATGCAGGCTGATTATTAATAAAGAACGTACCGTTCACCACATTATCGTCAGCCTGTGCCTCTTGGGCATTCATGTTAAAAACTCGGCCTCGAGCCGGAGCCTGATTCTGGTTCTGGTTCTGGTTCGCCAGTCTTGGGCACCGATTTCTATAGTGGGTCAGATCCCCACAATTGTAACAAGCACCTGGTGGGTATTGTGGTCTTGCAGCTTGACCCTGTTGCAGAGTAGGAGGCTGAGCAACTTGTTGAGCCGGGTTCTGAACCGCGGGATTCTGAGCAGATCGACAAACATTGGCGAGATGGCCTGATTTCCCACAGTTAGTACAGAAACGGCATGGAAGTTGTGGCTGGTGGTGACTGTTGCATCTATTGCACAAAGGTGCATTCCCTGAATAGGGTTTCTTCGCTGGAGGTTGTGCAGGTTGGTTGGGAGCTACCTGGTTAGCTTGAGCAGTGATAGCAAAATTTTGGGAAGCCTTACGCTTCTTTGCCCTCTTTGAAGAACCAGAGTTCTTTCCATTTCCGTTTTGACCTTTCTTGCTATCCACCTTGTCAGCCGATTGTTCCTTGCCCTTGTCACCCTTCCGGTGTAACTTGTTCTTCCGGATCTGCGACTCAGTCAATGTCGCAGATAACTCGATCGCCTGACGGAGTGTGGCAGGTTCACTACCAGTAAGAATGTCTTGTACCGAGTCAGGTAGGCCGTCAATGTATCTTTCGATAGCCTTGTCAAGTGGGGTAACCATAGTCGGGCAAAGCAAACTCAACTCTTCAAACCGATCAGTATAAGCCCTGTGCTCACCACTATCTTGCTTCAAAACATCAAACTCTTTCTCCAACGCTCGTTGCTCATGACGAGGACAGAATTCCCTCATCATAAGGGCTCTAAGTTCAGCCCATGTCTGTGCGAGAGCAACTTCTGCACCCCGGTCTCTCATAACCCCGTTCCACCATGTCAAAGCCCTCTTCTGAAATACGCTCGAGGAGAACTCGACCTTGCGATTATCCGGACACTGCACATGGCGAAAAGTATTCTCTATGCTCTCGAACCACTGAAGAAGCCCAGTCGCTCCCTCAGAACCACTAAACTTGAGTGGTTTAGCCTGGTTAAAATCCTTGTATTTGCATGGAACATTGTTGTTGTTGTTGGCTTGATTCCATTGAGCAAAGAGATTTGGGAATTGAGCAGCCATCTGCTGCGCAATAATTTCTGCCAGCTCGGCAGTGGCTATCTGGTTCTCGCGTCGAGGAGGCATTCTAAAAGAGGAATACATGAAAAGAAACGAATGAGATGATTGGATGAAAAGAATGAGATGATAAAAACAAGAATTGCAAACAGCATGGATGGTGGTCATTCGTTCGTATCACAAAGCAAACAAACGACACACAGTGACTAATCAAAGTAAATGGGTCAAAAATAATGTATTAGCGAAGACATGCTCGCCTATAAGTGAACACTCACTCCAAGAATTCCCAGGTAAGCACAACTGGTCTCGCGTCTGGTTGAGATGTATACGAAGTGCTTGCCTAGACAGAAAACCCAGAATACAGGCATTCACCCTTCCAGTTTGCACATGTTCACATTATTTAAAACCCAAAACGTTTGACGGGATTTTGAAAATTTGAAGGCACAAGGCCAAAACCAATACTGAAAAGGGTTCAAAACCATATAACAGAGGGTTTAAAACCTTACAATTGAGGGTTCAAAACCTTGTAAAAATTTATTCAAAAACAGATGATTGTTTTTCAAAAATCGTTTCGGAAAATTTTTGGTTCCTTGTTTTGTTAATCACCTAAGGATAGGTGATGTACATGTTTTAAGAACTAAACACAAGATAACTTGTGTTAGGGTCCTAGAAAAGTTATAGTCTAGGTCAAAGCATTACTAATAACCTAATTCCCTATAACCATTGGCTCTGATACCAACTCTTCTGTCACACCCCGACCGCGTAAAACAACAAATCGCGGCGGAAACATCGGGGCGTGTTGCGACAGAATTAATTGTTTCATAACCATGGCATACAAAGTTGTATTTTATTTATAAACAAAGGTGTTACATTGTCTCAAAACAGTAAATTAAGAGTTCAGAACATAATTAAACATAGTCTATATTCTTTTAAAGTCTCTAAGGCACAGGTCCGCCCTAGTATCATGAACAACATCCTATGGAAAAGCACCTGAAAACACATGTGAAAATAGGTACGTCAGCATAAAAATGCCTGTGAGATACATAGGTTTTGTGAAAATAAGATTCATGACTTTTGTTTGAGAAAATGTTTAGTCATGAACCTTGTTATTTGCTTTGTCTTGTAAATCATTTGAAAACAATAAGATCAGATGATATGTATAAGTAATTGTCAGGTTAAATAAATGACCATGTAAAGATGTGTTTGTATAAGATAAGTTGTTTGTAAATCAATGTCTTGTGAAAAGTATGTTATTTGTATAAAATGTTCTATGTCTCAATATTGAAATGATTCAAATAACGTTACGACATATAATACCATACAAACACTTATATATAGGAAGTACCAGCGGCGTATCCACCATGCTTGTATCATATTACACACGCATCGTCACTTAATCACTTAATCAAACCAAACCAAACAATGTAAGAAGTCTATGTTTAAATCAATTGTCAAATGTATTGGGTAATATGTCAAAGTGTTCATGTCAAGATGTAAATCATGTCAAATGTCTATGTCAAATATCCATGTCAAATGTCTATGTCAAATATCCATGTCAAATGTCTATGTCAAAATGTCATGTATGGCAAGTGAAATGTCTCAACTAAACCATATGCACAAAAAACAAAGTATTGAAGTAAAACTTGGTTTAAATCAAAGCTATGTTTTGTGTAAATGCATGCAACTATTTAATATGAACATCTATGCGGTATTGTAAAAATGCATACATCCAAGCCTTGTGACTGTGGTGATAAACCCTTAAACAAATTAAAGGTCTATCTGTCTTATATCATCGAATTCGGTCATTCCTTTCTGTCCCCTTTCCCTGGGATGTCCGGAACGGGAGTTGTCAATTCCTATGGTACCACTACCTACTAACGAACGGCGTAGCTAATGTTAATGAATGTATTGTCCCATGTAAACAAACCAAATGTCATACCAAAATGTAAACATGTGAAAACAATGCACTAAGTATGTAATCAAATGAACATACATAGCGTGAAATGTCATGTAAAACGATGTACTAAGTAATGCACACAATGGGCACACCTAGCAGGAAATGTCATGTAAAACAATGTACTAAGTAATGCACACAATGGGCACACCTAGCAGGAAATGTCATGTAAAACAATGTACTAAGTAATGCACACAATGGGCACACCTAGCAGGAAATGTCATGTAAAACAATGTACTAAGTAATGCGCACAATGGGCACACCTAGCAGGAAATGTCATGTAAAACAATGTACTAAGTAATGCACACAATGGGCACACCTAGCATAAGATGAAATGAAATCATGTACTATAATGTACTAATGAACATAGCAGTATATGATGTTAAAACAGGAAAGCATGAAAGTAACAAGTAGGCACATGTGTTCCACCCCAAAACAGTTTGGAAAACAGTAAAAGAGGGGTCTATGTACTCACTTGTGATTGCTCAGATGTCTAAAGATAATCACCAAGCAACGCTAGAGATCTTGGAATCAAACGGCACCTAATATAGGTAACTATGTTAATAAACCGGACCTATCTCGGAAGACTGGGTAGCATTAGGGTTTGTAAACCAAATGAGTGTAGGAACTCACGTGATATGGTTTAACAAAGCCTACATACTAAATGAAACTTAACCTAATTGATTACGACCCATTACGACTTGTTTAGGTAGCTTATGCTACTTTAACGCATCGTGCGCGTGAAACGCGTTCGGACCGCCTAACTAGTCCTATGACAAGTGTTATATGCCGAAACATGTTACATAATCAGTTACGTGACAAAAGTTTAGGTTACATATGCTAAATTACCAATTATGTATGAAAAGGGTATTCTGGTAATTTACCTAAGGCATATAAACTACCTATCATACAACTACTTAAACGATGTGACCATAGGGTATAACCTCGGAAGGTTATTACCTACCTACTATGGTCACCTAATGTGTTTGGTCGGATCCTAATGATCGACCAAACTGGGTCGGGTTCGAAGGTATAGGCGATTTATTAGATCGCCTACCCTACGACCCTAGACAACGTGGTAATCAGTAGGCATAGTCCCAAGGGACTATGACCATCGTGATTACAATCACGTTGCGAAGTTCTAACGAACTTCGCATTGACCATTACTGGTCAACGCTGAAAGTCAAACAAAGTTTGACTTTCTGACTCGAAAAGCAGTAAAAATAAGGAAAAGAACGAAAGAATACTTACGAAGGGTCCCCGAATGCTAATCTAGATCAGTATAGTTCAGGTATGAAACAAGGTTTCAACTTAGAACACAACTAATAAGATTCTAGTGCTTTAAAACAATGAAAGGCATGGGGTATTTATAGTATTCGGGTAACCGTTAGGATCGTTTCTTGAATAACGTGATCGAATCTCGTGCGTACACTTGTTGAAAGGTTATGGAGCCACATATGCTCCTTATCTTAGTGACACATCAACTTAAAACATGTGGTTAAGAATCAATTAGTTGCAACTTGTAATTAGAAACATTGAATCTGCCCAGATAGTCAGTCGCGTAGCGCGACAGGTAGCCCTATAGGCGTCGCGCTACGCGAGCACCTCCCCTGAATCAGAATGTTTGAAAATTGGCAGCAATGGTCCCTGCACGTGTTTAAGCCATTTTTCGATGCGTTTGAACCCCGTTAACCTCATTTCAAGGCTCTAAAATGTAGTTAAAGTATAGGGAACTCAAAACATACTCAAAAATATGCCGGAGGTTGGTCCGTTTGGCCGTACGAACGCGATGTTCGCTTAATTACGACGGAATGCGCACAAGCGCGAAAAACGAACCAAATGACGCAACGAATGGATTTTTCTTAAGGCGAACACTAAAATATAATGTAGTCATGCTTACATAAATTTTTGGATGTCCAGATGTATTCAGAACGTAAGTTATGCGCGAAAATGCAAACTTGTGCACTTTTTGACACTTTTAGTCCCTGAATGTCCCAAAAGTTTATTTTAGCACACCAAACCCCTCAAAGCCTATTTCTAAGCTATGTAAAGGATATTTAAGGTGTGTTTAACTTATGGTCATGTTCCGGAATGTTCGTTACAGTTCAAATTGACATACTTTCGCAGTTTGTCATATTTAGTCCCTGTAAGCGAATTAACTTGTTTTTGCCATACCAAAGCCTTCAAAACTTATTTCTAAGTTTATGTAAAGGTTATTTAAGGTATGTTGAGTATATGTTGATGTTCCAGAGTATTTCTCGCATTAAACTGAGTATGTTTACGCACTAGTTTGCGTATAACTCTCCAGAAAGTGATATAGAGTTTGAAATTACATAAAAGTCAAAACATGAAAAATGTATAACATAACAAAACAAACATTGGGATCAAATAACATTGTTTTATTGATAACAAAACTGTTCATAGTGATTACAAGCACAGTTGTTACAAAACCCACAACCGTTAGGATCGTTTCTTGGAAAAGGGGGCACGATCTAGGCCGTACACTTGTCAAAATGTTGTGGTAACTAATTTTGGCCACCATAGGAGATTAACATGTGGCACTTGACCTTTGGGAAGTGTTAGGGGCTGCTAACTTATGTTTAAAATGGCTTTTTGCTGCATTTTATTTATTTATTTATTTTTTTTTATATTTTTTTTTGCAGTTTTGCAGTTTTGGTTCCTGAGCGCATATCGTCGTGTTTTGGCACTTCTAACACCCGTCAAGCCCATTTTTAAGCTTCACAAGGATGTTAAAGTATAGGGAACATGAAACATGCTCAAAAATATGCCGGATGTCGGTTCGTTTAGCCGTACAATCGCGTTGTTCGGTTAATTACGACGGAATGCGCATAAGAGTGAAAAACGATCCAAATTGCGTGACGAATGGATTTTACTCATGCCAAACACTAAACTAAAATATTTTGGTGCTTACATAAATTTTTGGATGTCTGGATGTATTCAGACCGTAAGTTATGCGCGAAAATGCAAACTTGTGCATTTTTTTTTGACACTTTTAGTCCCTGAATGACCCAAAAGTTTATTTTAGCACACCGAACACCTCAAAGCCTATTTCTAAGCTATGTAAAGGATATTTAAGGTGTGTTTAACTTATGGTCATGTTCCGGAATGTCTGTTACAGTTCAAATTGGCATACTTTCGTAGTTTGTCAAGTTTAGTCCCTGTAAGCGAATTAACTTGTTTTTGCCATACCAAAGCCTTCAAAACTTTTTTCTAAGTTATGTAAAGGTTATTTAAGGTATGTTAAGTATATGATGATGTTCCGGAGTATTTGTCACGTTAAACTGGTTACGTTTACGCACCAGTTTGCGTATAACTCTCCAGAAAGCGATATAGAGTTTGAAATTGAATAAAAGTCAAAACATGAAAAATGTAAAACACAACCAAACAAACATTGGGATCAAATAACATTGTTTTATTGATAATAGAACTGTTCATAATGATTACAAGCACAGATGTTACAGTCTCCCCTACTTGTGGAAATTTCGTCCCGAAATTTATTTAGAGGAAACTCGTGGAAAAAGATGCGGATATTTCGCCTTCATTTGATCTTCGCGTTCCCAAGTAAACTCGGGTCCACGTTTAGCTTCCCAACGAACTTTGACCAAAGGAATGTGCTTACGTTTGAGCCACTTGACTTCACGTTCCATGATTTCCACTGGCTTCTCAACAAATTTCAGTGTTTTACCAACACGAATTTCGTCAAGTGGTATGTGGAGGTTCTCATCAGCTAAACACCTCTTGAGATTGGACACGTGAAAAGTTGGATGAACATTTCCAAGTTCAGGAGGTAACTCAAGTCTGTAGGCTACCTTCCCGATTCTTTCGACGATCTTGAATGGTCTAACGTATCTAGGTGCAAGTTTTCCTTTCTTTCCAAATCTGATCACACCTTTCCAAGGTGAGACCTTAAGTAATACTCGATCACCGACTTGAAATTCCAAGGCCTTGCATTTTGGATCCGCGTAACTCTTTTGACGGCTTCTAGCTGTCTGAAGGTTATCACGAACTTTCTTTATCTTGTCAGTTGTCTCTAAAATGAGAGCAGGTCCAGTAAGTTGAGCCTCGCTGATCTCATTCCAGCAGACTGGTGAACGACATTTTCGACCATAGAGAGCCTCGAAAGGAGCCATTTTGATGCTGGTGTGATAACTGTTGTTGTAGGAGAATTCAATCAACTTAAGATGTGAATCCCAACTACCACCAAAATCGATCACACAAGCTCTAAGCATATCCTCCAGAGTCTGGATTGTTCTCTCAGATTGACCATCCGTTTGTGGATGATAAGCTGTGCTCAGATTAAGTTGGGTCCCCATAGCAGATTGCATGGTTCTCCAAAAATGAGAAGTGAAACGAGCATCTCTGTCAGAAATGATGTTCAAAGGAACACCATGTCGAGCTACAATTTCATCCACATAGATTTGAGCGAGTCTGTCAGCAGGAAAATCCTCGCGGATTGGCAAGAAATGCGCTGATTTAGTAAGACGATCAACAACTACCCAGATGGCATCATGACCTTTCTTTGTGCGTGGAAGTTTGGTGATGAGATCCATAGTAATGTTTTCCCATTTCCAAACCGGGATCTCTGGTTGCTCCAATAAACCAGAAGGACGCTGATGTTCAGCCTTAACCTTAAGACAAGTAAGGCATTTTGATACGTATAAGGCAATGTCTTTCTTCATACCAGGCCACCAATAATGAATACGAAGATCCTTATACATCTTATCTGAGCCCGGATGAATAGAATAACGCGACTTATGGGCTTCATCCATAAGCAAGGTACGAAGATCATCCTGGCTTGGGACCCACAAACGGTCCATGAAGTAATACGATCCATTGTCCTTTAGTTCCAAAGCAGGCGTTATGTGATAGGGAAATTCCTTATCCATTAAACCTTGTGAAACACAAGATTGTTGAGCCTGAGAAATGCGTGCTTGGATATCGGATTGAGCTTGAATAACAGATTGAACACGTACACAATGAAGCTTAGTACGTTCCTTACGACTCAATGCATCAGCTACGACATTCGCCTTACCAGGATGGTAGCGAATTTCGCAGTCATAGTCGTTTAAAAGCTCAACCCAACGTCGTTGCCTCATGTTGAGTTCTTTCTGGTTGAAGATATGCTGAAGACTTTTGTGGTCCGTGAAAACCACACATTTTGTACCGTACAAATAGTGTCTCCAGATCTTTAGAGCAAAAACAACTTCACCCAACTCAAGATCATGAGTGGTGTAGTTCTTCTCATGTATCTTCAACTGCCTTGATGCATATGCTATGACTTTGTTCCTTTGCATAAGAACACAGCCAAGACCCAGTTTAGATGCATCGCAATAAATGACGAAATCATCATTGCCCTCAGGCAAAGTTAGAACAGGCGCGTCGCAAAGCTTCTGCTTCAAGTTTTGAAAAGCTTCCTCTTGTTTGAATCCCCACTCAAAGGGCTTGTTCTTCTGAGTTAGAGCAGTTAGAGGAACTGCAATCTTTGAGAAGTTTTCTATGAAGCGGCGGTAATAACCCGCTAGACCAAGAAAAGAACGAACCTCAGTAGGAGTAGTAGGCGTATCCCAATCCTTAATCGCACTGATCTTGGAGGGATCTACATGGATACCTTGTTCGTTGATGATATGTCCTAAGAATTGAACTTCTTTAAGCCAGAATTCACACTTGGAGAATTTGGCGAAAAGTTGCTCTTTCTTTAGGAGTTCCAGAGTAAGACGAAGATGTTGCTCGTGATCAGCTCGCGTCTTAGAGTAAATCAAGATGTCGTCAATAAAAACAATGACGAACCGATCCAAATAAGGCTTGCAGACCCTATTCATTAAGTCCATGAAAACAGCAGGAGCATTAGTCAAACCGAATGGCATGACTGTGAATTCATAATGCCCATAACGAGTGCGGAACACTGTCTTGGGAATATCTTCTTCATGCACACGAAGTTGATGATATCCGGAACGTAGATCAATCTTCAAAAAATAAGAAGCGCCCTGTAATTGATCAAAGAGGTCGTCTATGCGCGGTAGGGGATATCCATTCTTGATAGTAAGCTTGTTAAGCTCACGATAATCGATACACATCCTAAAGGATCCATCCTTCTTCTTGACAAAAAGAACCGGAGCACCCCAGGGTGAAAAGCTGGGACAGATAAAGCCTTTGTCAGAAAGCTCCTGAAGCTGCTTAGACAACTCTTGCATCTCAGACGGTGCAAGACGATATGGAGCTCTGGCAATGGGATTTGCACCAGGTACGAGATCAATGCGGAACTCGACTTGGCGTGCTGGGGGTAGACCAGGTAACTCTTCAGGGAAAACTTCAGAATAATCCCGAACGACAGGAATATCTGAAATAGACTTACCCTTGCCTTTATCTGTTGTAACATGTGCTAAGAAAGCCACATAGTTCTTCCGCAGATACTTCCGAGCTTTAAAACAAGACATGAGTTCGAGACCACCGGCAGGTTTCTCACCTTGAACCTGTAGGATCTCGCCTGTCGAAAGCGGCACACGAACAATCTTCTCAGAACAAACTATCTCAGCGTGATACTTGGATAACCAATCCATACCCACAATGACGTCGAAGCTTCCAAGTTGCATAGGCGTGAGGTTAATAGGAAAAAGATGATCGTTAAGGTTCAACTGGCAGTTGTGAAGAATAGAATCAAGAACAATGGGTTCACCACTAGCAACTTCTACTGTCAAAGGTTTACCTAGTTTTATTCTAGACACGCGAAGTAATGGCTCAAAAGACAATGACACAAAACTCTTGTCGGCACCCGAATCAAAAAGAACAGATGCAGGCTGATTATTAATAAAGAACGTACCGTTCACCACATTATCGTCCGCCTGCGCCTCTTGGGCATTCAAGTTAAAAGCTCGCCCTCGAGCCTGAGCCTGATTTTGGTTCTAATTCTGATTTTGGTTGGCTAGCCTTGGGCACCGGTTCCTGTAGTGGGTCAGATCCCCACAATTGTAGCACGGACCAGGAGGAAAATGAGGTCGTGCAGCTTGACCTTGTTGCTGAGCAAGAGGCTGAGCAACTTGTTGAGCCGGGTTCTGAACTGCCTGGTTCTGGTTAACAGGAATGCGGCAGGCGGCAGTAAGATGACCAGATCTTCCGCAGTTGGTGCACTGACGACACTGGAGGTGTGGTTGATGATGGCCGTTACACCTGTTGCACAAAGGTGCAATGCCAAGATAAGGCTTCTTGGCTAGTGGTTGCGCAGGCTGATTTGGTGCAGCTTGGGCCTGTGCAGTAACGACATAGTTTTGGGAAGCCTTCTGCTTCCTAGGCCCTCCAGAATTCTTTCCCTTCTTGTTTTGACTTTTCTTGCTATCTTCCTTATCAGACACCTGCTTCTTACCCTTGTCACCCTTTTTATGCAGCTTTCCCTTTCGAACCTGCGACTCAGTCAATGTCGCTGCTAACTCGATCGCCTGACGGAGTGTGGTAGGGTTACTCCCAGTAAGGATGTCTTGTACTGAGTCAGGTAGGCCGTCGATGTACCTTTCGATAGCCTTGTCGAGTGGGGTAACCATAGTTGGGCAAAGCAGACTCAACTCCTCAAACCTGTCAGTATATGCCATGTGCTCACCACTATCTTGTTTCAAATTATCAAACTCTTTCTCCAACGCTCGTTGTTCATGGCGAGGACAAAATTCCCTCATCATAAGGGCCCTGAGTTGAGCCCATGTCTGTGCTAGAGCAACTTCTGCACCCCTGTCTCTCATAACCCCGTTCCACCATGTGAGAGCCCTCTTCTGAAATACGCTCGAAGAAAACTCGACCTTGCGATTATCCGGACACTGCACGTGGCGGAAAGTATTCTCAATGCTCTCAAACCATTGAAGAAGCCCAGTCGCTCCTTCAGAACCACTAAACTTGAGTGGTTTAGCCGAGCTAAAGTCCTTGTATTTGCATGGAGCATTGTTGTTGTTGTTGGCTGCGTGCCATTGAGCAAAGAGATTTGGGAACTGAGCAGCCATCTGCTCCGAAATGATTTCTGCCAGTTCGGCAGTTGCTATCTGGTGTTCGCGTCGAGGAGGCATTCTAAAAGAGGAAAAACATGAAAGGAAACGAGTGAGAGGATTGGATGAAAAGAATGAGATGAAACAAAATTAACAAACGCAAAGATGGTGGTCATTTGTCCGCATTACCAAGCAAACAAACGACGCACAGTGACTAATCAAAGTAAATGGATCGAAAATAATGTATCATGAAGACATGCTCGCCTATAAGTGAACACTCATCCCAAGAATTCCCAGGTAAGCACAACTGGTCTTGCGTCTGATGAGATGTATACGAAGTGCTTGCCTAGACAGAAAACCCAGAATACAGGCATTCACTCTTCAAGTTTGCACGTGTTCACATTATTTAAAACCCAAAACGTTGACGAGATTTTGAAAATTTGAAGGCACAAGGCCAAAAATTTAGTCAAACTGGAAGGGTTCAAAACCTTACAAAAGAGGGTTCAAAACCTTGTAATAAATCATCCAAAAACAGATGATTGTTTTTCAAAAATCGTTTCGAAAAATTTGGTTTCTTGTTTTGATAATCACCTAAGGATAGGTGATGTACATGTTTTAAAATCTAAACACAAGACAACTTGTGTTAGGGTCCTAGAAAGGTTATAGTCTAGGTCAAAGCATTACTAATAACCTAATTACCTATAACCATTGGCTCTGATACCAACTCTTCTGTCACACCCCGACCACGTATAGCATACAAGACGTGGCGGAAAACATCGGGGAGTGTTGTAGCAGAATTAATTGTTTCATAACCATGGCATACAAAGTTGTATTTATTTATAAAACAAGAGTTACATTGTCTTAACACAGGAAATAAAGAGTTTATAACATAATTAAACAAAGTCTATCATCGTTTTTAGTCTCTAAGGCACAGGTCCGCCCTAGTGTCCTGATCAACATCCTATGGAAAAGCTCCTGAAAACACATGTGAAAATTGGTACGTCAGCATAAAAATGCCTGTGAGATACATAGGTTTGTGAAAATAGGATTCATGACTTAAGTTTAAGAAAATGTTTAGTCATGAACCTTGTAAATTGTTTTGTCTTGTAAATCATTTGAAAAACGATAATATCAGATGATATGTATAAATAAGATCATAAAGTATGGTTAAATAAATAACCAAGTAAAATGAGTTTGTATAAGATAAGTTGTTTTTGTAAAACAATGTCTTGTGAAAAGTATGTTATTTGTATAAAATGTCATATGTCCAAATTGAAATGATTTAACTAACGCTACAATATGTAATACCATACAAACACTTATATATAGGAAGTACTAACGGCGTATCCACCATGCTTGTATCGTATTACACATGCCTCGTTACTTAAATCACTTAAACAAACCACCAATGTATAAAGTCTATGTTTAAACCAATAGTCAAAAGTCTTTGTATAAGCCATGTCAAATGTTTATAAGTCCAAAAGTAGTCAAGTAATGTGTAACAAAAGTTATGTATTGTAAGTAAAGCATTGTCGCATAGTCCAAAATGTATAAATGTACAAAACAAAGTATTTTGAATATATCAAAAAGTTATGTTTCGCAAAGTAATACATGTTACATTGTTGCAAACATTTATGTGGTAAGTTAACGCATACATTCAAGCCTTGAGACAGTCGGATAACCCTTTCAGTCAAGGTTATCAAAAGAATTGTATTCGGATTCAGTCATTCCTTACATCCAAACAAACCCGGGATGTCAGGAATGGGATTTGTCAAGTCCTATGGTACCAGTACTTACTACCGAGCGGCGTAGCTAATGTTAATGAACGTATAATAGTCTCGTTTGTGCAAACCAAATGTCATAGCAAAAGTGAACATGTTATATAAAAACAATGTACTAAGTATGCTAAGTTAACATACAAAGCAGAAAAGTCATGTAAATCAATGTGCTAGCATGCTATCAGTTAACATACATAGCAGAAATGTAATGTAAAACAATGTACTAAATATGCACACAATGGACATACATAGCATGAAACGTAATGAAATCATGTACTATAATGTACTAACAAACATAGCAGGTATATGATGTGAAAACAGGAAAGCATGAAAGTAACAAGTAGGCACATGTGTTTCACCCCAAAATGTTTGGAAAACAGTAAAAGAGGGGTCTATGTACTCACTTGAGATTGCTCAGAAGTCCTAAGATAACCACCAAGCAATGCTAGAGATCTCGGAATATCAAACGGCACCTAATATAGGTAACTACATTAATAAACCGGACCTAAATCGGAAGATCGGATAGAATGAGGGTTCGTAAACCAAATGAGTATGGGAACTCATGTAGTATGGTTTAACAAAGCCTACATACTAAATGAAACCTATCCTAAGTGCTTGTGACCCATTACGACCCGTTTAGGTAGCTTATGCTACTTTAACGCGTCGTTCGCGTGAAACGCGTTCGGACCGCCTAACTAGTCCTATGACAAGTAATATATGCCTTAACATGTCTAATATGGTTGTCAAATCAGTTTAGATGTCAAAAGTTATGTTACATATGTTTAAAAATGAATTTTGGCATAAAGGGGTATTTTGGTAATTTACCTAAGGCATATAAATTACCTATCATACAACTACTTAAACGTAGCGACCATAAGGTATAACCTCAGAGGGTTATTCCCTATATACTATGGTCACCTAATGTATTTGGTCGGATCCTAATGATCGACCAAATGGGTCGGGTTCGAAAGTATAAGCGATTGTTTAGATCGCTTACCTTACGACCCTATACAAGCACAACTAAAAGTGACGATCTATTAACTAAGTTTAGAAAACAGGTTTGGTATCAAAACAAACGATTTTGATACCCATAAGTAGTTTGGTTACAAAATACGCAAGAATACGTATTCTGACCGAAACTACGACTCGTCACTGAGCCTAGATAACGTGGTAATCAGTAGGTATAGTCACTAGGGACTATAACCATCGTGATCACGCTCACGTTATGAAGTTCAAACGAACTTCGCATCGACCATAAACTGGTCAATGCAGAAAGTCAAACAAAGTTTGACTTTCGGACTCGAAAGCGATAAAAGAACGAAAGAATACTTACGAAAGGTCCCCGAATGCTAATCTAGATCCAAATAACTCAGGTATGAAACAATGGTTTCAAATTAGAGTCTTTTAGATCAGATTCTAGTGAGGAATGAGTGAAAATGGGTTGGGTATTTATAGTAAACCCACAACCGTTAGGATCGTTTCTTGGAAAAGGGGGCACGATCTAGGCCGTACACTTGTCAAAATGTTGTGGTAACTAATTTTGGCCACCATAGGAGATTAACATGTGGCACTTGACCTTTGGGAAGTGTTAGGGGCTGCTAACTTATGTTTAAAATGGCTTTTTGCTGCATTTTATTTATTTATTTATTTATTTTATATATATTTTTTTTTGCAGTTTTGCAGTTTTGGTTCCTGAGCGCGTATCGTCGTGTTTTGGCACTTCTAACACCCGTCAAGCCCATTTTTAAGCTTCACAAGGATGTTAAAGTATAGGGAACATGAAACATGCTCAAAAATATGCCGGATGTCGGTTCGTTTAGCCGTACAATCGCGTTGTTCGGTTAATTACGATGGAATGCGCATAAGCGTGAAAAACGATCCAAATTGCGTGACGAATGGATTTTTCTCATGCCAAACACTAAACTAAAATATTTTAGTGCTTACATAAATTTTTGGATGTCCGGATGTATTCAGACCGTAAGTTATGCGCGAAAATGCAAACTTGTGCATTTTTTTTTTGACACTTTTAGTCCCTGAATGACCCAAAAGTTTATTTTAGCACACCGAACACCTCAAAGCCTATTTCTAAGCTATGTAAAGGATATTTAAGGTGTGTTTAACTTATGGTCATGTTCCGGAATGTCTGTTACAATTCAAATTGGCATACTTTCGTAGTTTGTCAAGTTTAGTCCCTGTAAGCGAATTAACTTGTTTTTGCCATACCAAAGCCTTCAAAACTTATTTCTAAGTTATGTAAAGGTTATTTAAGGTATGTTAAGTATATGATGATGTTCCGGAGTATTTGTCGCGTTAAACTGGTTACGTTTACGAACCAGTTTGCGTATAACTCTCCAGAAAGCGATATAGAGTTTGAAATTGAATAAAAGTCAAAACATGAAAAATGTAAAACACAACCAAACAAACATTGGGATCAAATAACATTGTTTTATTGATAATAGAACTGTTCATAATGATTACAAGCACAGATGTTACAGCTTGACACCCTGATCCATGATTTCGACCGGTTTCTCCACAAAATGTAAGGTTTCGTTTACTTCTAAGTCTTCGATGGGAACCTGAAGTTCCTCGTTGGCCAAACACTTTCTGAGATTAGATACATGGAATACCGGATGTACACTGTTAAGTTCTTGTGGCAGGTCGAGTCGGTATGCCACCTTACCAATCCTTTCGAGTATCGTGAAAGGACCTACGTAGAGAGGGGCGAGCTTTCCCTTCTTACCAAAACGAACCACTCCCTTCCAGGGAGATACCTCGAGCAGTACCCGATCTCCAACACCAAATTCCAGAGGCTTACGCCTTTTATCAGCAAAGCTCTTTTATCTGCTCCTTGCCTTGACCAAGTTATCGTGGATTTGGAGAATCTTATCCGTCATTTCTTGAATGATCTCAGGGCCAGTAAGTTGCTTGTCACCAATCTCATGCCAACTAAGAGGAGATCGGCACTTGCGACCATACAGAGCTTCGAAAGGAGCCATCTGAATACTGGAATGATAGCTGTTGTTATACGAGAACTCAATCAATGGTAAATGTACATCCCAATTACCACCAAAGTCGATGACACAAGAGCGGAGCATATCCTCTAGGGTTTGTATAGTGTGCTCAGTATCTCCACCTGTTTGAGGATGAAAGGCTGTGCTAAGATTCAAAATAGAACCCATAGGGGACTGGAAGGTTTGCAAAAGACGTGAAGTGAATCGACCATCACTGTCAGAGATTATGTCAATGGGTATGCCATGACGGCATATAATCTCATCGGTATAGATTTGAGCAAGTTTCTCCACTTTGTAGTCTTCACGGATCGGAAGAAAGTGGGCTGATTTAGTCAATCGGTCAACGATTACCCAAATACTATCGTGACCAGCGGGTGTACGGGGTAGTTTAGTTATAAAGTCCATAGCGATACTATCCCATTTCCAAACAAGGATTTCAGGTTGTTCAAGAAGACCTGAAGGGTGTTGATGTTCGGCTTTCACTTTCAAACAAGTGAGGCACTTCGAGACATAGGTAGCGATATCCTTCTTCATGTCAGGCCACCAATAGGTCATACACAAATCGTGGTACATCTTATCGGCACCAGGATGAATAGAGTATCGAGACTTGTGGGCCTCATTCATAATGAGCTCATGGAGGTTATCACGAGCCGGTACTGCGATTGAGATAGTATTGAAGTCCATCAGGTTTAGTTTCAAGTTGATCAATTTTAGCGCCTTGGATTTCCACTTCTAGACTTCCTTCATTTGCTGACGAATATTGAGCTTCCCGAATTGTCACACCCTGATATTTCCACGTATTACCGGCGGGCCCTGTGGGGAGTATCGTGACGTAGTTGATATTGTCATAGTCAAATGTATACAGTTTAATGCACAACGGAAGTCTTGGATGAAAATAATATTACAAACTGAAATACGAAGTATAATTAAATATTACACAACAGTTGTATATGGATCCACAGGCGGATCTTAAAACAAAAATATAAATATTGTTCAACAGACTTTAGACGTTTAGAACTTGCAAGATTCCTTATTAACGCCCCGTGCTACCAGCCAATTACGTACAGTACCTGTCACTTAGTCTGTTTGGAAAAATATGTCAGTTTACACTAGTAAATAAAATTAACAGACTCTTTTGAAAACATTTATGAAAATTGGTTTAAATGCACAAGGCACAAACATTTTATAACTTGGGACAATTATATTAATAACAATCTTGTATCAGATTTACATGTTTGTCCAACATTTAGGGCCGGTATAAAAGCCGAACAAGATTAATCGACACACCACAAATATAAACTCACAAGAAGTTTCCTCACGAGTGAGTATATCCTTTACATACGCAACAGACAGGTGTATGCCTACACCCTGAGCTTAAGTCGTGGCCATTTACGCTTTTTGAATGAGCCAAGGATATCCATGACACGGTCGTTAACCCCCAATGTTATTTGTTATCAAGCAACACTGATTAAAACGGTATTATACAATTTAAACATATTCGATTAAAAAGGTTTCTACACCTGACCAAGCGGTAATAATTTACCGTATCCCAAACCCGTATAAGGGAAATAAGTTAAAAGTATTTACCTGAGCTAAATGTAATTTATTCTCGGTCATATTTTCTAATCAGCAAGTGCAAGTACTTCTATCGGGGCTCTCAATCTGGAACGAAGGTTTTATTAACCTATTAGATTCCTAATGGGTCTTATTTAGGTTGTAACTTAGACCGGTTAGTTTTAAAGAAGGGTTTACGGTACGAAACGCTAGATTAAGCGGTGACCGGATCGGAATGTGATTTACACCCGACAAGTATGAAGACTTGTATATAATGGGTAAACTAAACACATTCGGAATTTTGAAGTAAAAATGATAAGGTTTGACCTGTTTCGGCTAATTCATGCAAACTAGTTACATAAACTGTACCGAACGCGTATATGCATAATGGGTAACCAGATGAGTCATATACAAGTTCCAATAGTTATTATGCTTAAAATATGTTGTGATATCAGTAGGATATCAACATTTATGCCCCAAATGTATTTAAGACAAATTTAAGTCCCGAAAGGGTAATTTGGTCATTTTAAAGTCTATGAAAGAGGTTTAAACATAAACTGAGGTTATGGTCTAAAACATTCTATAAAAATATCTAGTTTATGTTGTTATATCAGAAAGATATCATACATATGTGTGTTTAATCATTTATGGCCAAACTATGCACCGTAGGGGCATTTTGGTCATTTCACATATGCTTTTAAGGTTAAATTTGGAAATCTGAGTTCAAGACTTATACTTACCATTAAAGTATACAAATTTATTTATAAAATCAGTAGGTAACAAGTCTTAGGCGTTAAATATGGTTTTAAACCATACTATGCGCCTAATTAGCGTTAAAGTTGGTAATTGACGGTATACAAGGTGTTTATAAAATTCTGAAGTATTGATCAGTCTCTAATGCTTAAAATATTTTATTTAACATATGATATCAGTAGGAAAAGGTTTGGTATGCAAATCATATGTTAAACTCATTTTATTAACAAAAAGGGCATTATTGTCAATTACCGAATTTATGCTAGAACTGTATGCTACGGTCAGTATAAAATTTGACAAAAATTTCCAAAAATCCCTAAATATTATATCATAACAGTGGGTAGCAAGTTTGGTGCCAAAAATGCAATTTAATTAACAAAAAGTTTTTGTTTTACGATATCTTGCATAACTTTTATTTTACACCATAAATTGATGTCAAATTTTTATGACATACTTATATATCAGTAATAAAGCTTTTTGTCGTCTCACATTTTCAAAACTCTCGTTTTTATATCAAAAGGGCATAATGGTCAAGTTTTAAGCATTTAACGGAAACATGCAAATGATCACTGATTTCTAAAGGACCATGTAGTATGACCTCTGAAGGTTATACTAACATATAATATGGTCACAAAGGAACCCTAAGGCATATCTAAACTAAGCTAATTCGGCTTTGAACTGAAAGTCAAAGCAAAAGTCTACTTTTGCGACTTTCGGTTGCGAACCGAGCCTAAACTTGGAATTGTCGGGTTGAACATGCCTAAACATGTTCTTATATTATTTACCAAGTTATTTAGGTGATAAAATGTATTTTATAGCTTCTACATTATCAGTTATAATTTATTTTGTAAAAACTGACTCATTTGACTTTTCTGTTAAGTAGTTTGACCCGACAATTGACCAAGTAAATGTGATAATTAGGAGGTGCCCTTTTAAGGGTTTATCACCTACTTAATTACCAACACATAGCCATTTTCAATTCGAACAATGGATGGACCTTTAGTGATTAATCACAAAGTCAAAGTATCATTACGATAACTTTGACTTTCGGTCGTTAAGCTAATAAAACTTAACTACAGAAGCTAAGAACGCTTACAATGGTCCTTAGCACGAAAATTAGACTTGAGAAAGCTTCCTAGATGACCAGGATGCTTCAGAGATGCTCCAAAGCTTGAGCAATAGAGAGAGAGAATGAAAAATTTTTGAATGAGCAAGGATTGTGGCTGCTTCAAGGCTCTATTTTTAGAGTTTGAGAGCAGCCCCAGATCATTGCAGCTGTTACAAGATGTTATCTGATGAATACAAGTGTCCAAAGTGGTTTCCTAAAACCATTTAAGTCCATAGAATTCGAGTTATGTGAGTGTGTAGATGGTTTGGAGAAGAAAGCATGCTAAAACCTGCCTCTGTGCAGGGATTCTACCACTTTCATGTCGTCGCATCACGCGACGGCAGTGGGGTTTTGGTGTGGCGCAGCGCCACCCCTAGGGTGACCAGCAATATAAGTTTCAAACATGGCAGATTTAACCCCTGGACCTTTAGAACCTCATAACTTCAATTTTAAGCACTATTAACCCTTAAAGTTTATATTTTGATGATCTTTAGGATATAACCAAACATCGTTAGGTCCGGTTTTGTTAAACGATAACCGAAAACACTAGTTTTGCCATGTTGACGCTTTTAACCCTTTATTTGCGAAAATTAACATATTTGATATCAATCGATATCGAAACCTTGTGAATTTTTCGTCACTTGTTCTAGAGAGTATAATTAATCGTTACAAAGCTCCGGGTTTGTTAAAAGGTCACTCAGAGGTAGTAATTTAACATGTTGACACGTTTAACCCTCGCGTCTTGTAAACTTTCACTTTCTTTCACAAACGGCTTCATACGTTTAACAAATAATTCGTTTAAGAGTTTAAACATCGTGTAGGGTTGTTGAAAGGCATAGTTTTCAATTGTTGACACTTTGGATCCTTCTACACACATACTTTCTTTGTTTGTCAACTTTAGTCCCTCGAAATCAATTCATTACACGTGTAGAGTTCATGACACGTGTCTTTATTATATTGGACATGGTTTTGCGAGGTGTTACATCCTCACCCTCTTAAAAGAAATCTCGACCTCGAGATTTACTGAAATAAATGAGGGTATCTCTGTTTCATTGTGGATTCAACCTCCCACGTGTATTCTGGGCCTCTACGGGCATCCCATTTTACCTTCACAATTGGCACATTATTTCGTCGAAGCTTTTTAACCTGTCGATCCTCGATCGACAAAGGTTTTTCAACAAAATTCAAGCTCTCGTCAATCTGCACGTCCTTATGAGACATTTCTAGCGATTCATCGGCTATGCATTTCTTTAAATTGAAGACGTGGAATACATTATGTATCCCACTGAGATCTTCGGGTAGATTCAGCTTATAGGCCACACTTCCGACACATTCGATGATCTCGAATGGTCCTATGTACCTTGTGCTCAGCTTGCCCTTTTTGCCAAAACGCATCACCCCTTTCCAGGGTGACACCTTGAGTAGCACTTTATCACCTACTTCGAATTTAAGAGGTTTACGCCTTTTATCTGCGTAGCTTTTCTGCCTATCCCTGGCAGCTTTCAAACTATCACGGTTGTGAACAATCTTATCCGTTGACTCGAGGACTATATCAGGTCCTGACAGTTGAGTTTCTCCAACTTCCGCCCAACAGACTGGTGTTCTACATTTTCTTCCATACAAGGCCTCAAAAGGCGCGGCTTAGATACTCGAATGATAGCTATTATTGTACGAAAATTCAATCAAAGGAAGATGGTCATTCCAACTTCCACTCAAATCAATAACACAAGCACGCAGCATGTCTTCCAAGGTTTGAATCGTACGCTCACTTTGCCCATCCGTCTGAGGACGGTAAGCAGTACTGAAATTCAAATGAGTGCCTAAAGATTGATGAAAGATTTTCCAAAAATGAGATGTGTATCTTGTATCCCTATCAGAGATAATAGATACTGGCACTCCATGGAGAGATACAATCTCATCCACATATAGCTGGGCTAGTTTATCGGAGCTATGCGTCTCCTTTATGGGTATAAAATGAGCTGACTTCGTCAGCCTGTCATCTATAACCCATATTGTATCATTCCCACGTTTCGTCTTTGGTAACTTGGTGATAAAATCCATAGTTACCATTTCCCATTTCCAAGTGGGAAGTTCAGGCTGTTGTAGTAATCCTGACGGCTTTTGATGCTTCATTTTAACCTGTGCGCACGTCAGACATTTAGCCACATAAGTGGCTATATATTTCTTCAAACCTATCCACCAGTAATTTGCCTTTAGATCTTGGTACATTTTATCACTGCCCGGATGTACCGAATATTTAGAACTATGGGCTTCTTGAAGGATTACTTCTCTAAGTCCTCCATAAATTGGAACCCAGATTCGACCGTTTAATCTAAGGATTCCATCCTTTCCATAAGACAATTGATCGGCAGTTACACCTAACTTCTCATTCGGGAAGTTACTTTCCAAAACAACTTCCTTCTGAGCAGCTAGTAGTCTTTCATTCAAGTTGTTCCTTAATTCGATGCTTTTGGCATTGATCCTTTCTTTTCTGCTAAGTGCGTCAGCAACAACATTCGCTTTGCCCGGGTGATAGCGAATTTCACAATCATAGTCGTTCAATGTTTCCATCCAACGTCGTTGCCTCATATTGAGATCTTTCTGGTTAAATAAATGTTGAAGGCTCTTGTGATCCGAGTAGATCACACACTTTGTTCCATAAAGATAATGCCTCCAAAGCTTTAGTGCAAAACGACACCCAATTCTAAATTGTGGGTGGTGTAATTCTTTTCCTGCACCTTCAATTGACGGGATGCATAGGCAATGGCCTTGCCTTTTGCATAAGCACACAGCCCATACCTGTGTGTGATGCGTCATAATAAACCACAAACTTTTGTTTAAGAATCTCAAAGGATTCTTGTTTCTTGGGACCCCAATCAAACTTTATATTCTTGCGAGTTAACAAAGTTAGAGGTGCATCAATTCTTGAAAATTTTTCAATGAAACGTCTGTAGTATCCTGCTAGACCCAAGAAGCTGCGAATTTCTATAGGTGTTTTACGCGCTTGCCAATTCATAATCGCTTCAATCTTAGCGGGATCCACTTGGATACCACGCTCACTTACCACATGTCCAAGAAATTGGACTTCTCGGAGCCAGAATTCACATTTAGAGAACTTTGCGTAGAGTTTCTCCTGTTGCAGAAGTTTAAGGATGCATCGTAGATGTCTTTCATGATCAGCTTGGCTCTTTGAATAAATAAGTATGTCATCAATGAAGACAATGACAAACTTTTCTAAATACGGCTTGCAAACGCGATTCATGAGATCCATGAACGCTGCGGGTGCATTAGTGAGCCCGAAAGGCATCACTAAGAACTCGTAATGGCCATATCTCGTTCTGAATGCAGTCTTGTGCACATCTTCGGTTCTAACCTTCAGCTGGTGATAACCTGGCCTTAAATCGATCTTTGAAAAGTAACTAGCTCCTTGGAGCTGATCTAACAAATCATCGATCATGGGCAACGGATATCTGTTCTTAATTGTAACTTTGTTCAGCTCGCGATGATCGATGCATAGACGCATCGAGCCATCTTTCTTCTTCACAAACAGAATGGGTGCTCCCCAAGGAGATGAGCTTGGTTGAATAAAATATTTTTCTAACAAATCATCCAACTGTGTTCTTAATTCCTTCATTTCTGTCGGTGCCAACCGATAAGGAGCTCGTGCTACAGGGGCTGCTCCTGGAATAATATCGATCCTGAATTCTACTTGTCTGTCAGGGGGTAAACCAGGTAATTCTTCAGGGAATACGTCTGGATATTCAGAAATAACAGGAATGTCTTCGATCTTGGGCTTTGGCTCATCAACGGTCACCTGTGCCATGTAAATGACACAACCTTTCTTCAAACACTTTGATGCCTTGAGCATAGATACTTGTTTAGGCAATCCATACTGTGTATCTCCTTGAATTGTAAGTGGTTCACCATGAGGAGTTTTGATAACCACTTGCTTCTTATCACATGCAATTTGAGCTTGGTTAAAAGATAACCAATCCATGCCAATAACTATATCAAATCCCGCTAGCTTCATTGGTAACAAAGACAATGGAAAGGAGTGGTTCCTAATGGATATGAAACATCCATTTAAATTGTTGAAGCAGTCTCTAAAGTACCATCGGCCAATTCTACCTCATATTTTATGTCTAGAGTTTTAACAGGCAGATTTATCAGTTTACAGAATTTATTGTCTACAAAAGACTTATCTGCGCCAGAATCAAATAGAACTCTAGCATAAACATCATTGATGAGGAAAGTACCTGTTATGACGTTATCATTCTATACTGCCTCCAGGGCGTTTATCTGGAAGACTCGCGCATTTGTTTTCTTGGCCTCTTCAGGCTTTTTTGCTAGTTTTGAGCAATTTGTCTTGATATGCCATTTCTCGTTACAGTTGTAACAAGTCGCGTTCTTCAATTCCTTGCATTCTAAAGTCTTGTGACCCTTGGTCTTGCAAATTCCACATAGTTTATGTAGGATCGTGTACGAACCCGAACGAGTCGTTCAGAGGAGTTTTACTTCGTTTCAGAGGTGGAAACTAAGAAACAAAGGTAGAAACAGCTAAATCTTCACTTTAACTACTGATTGTATTGATCTGACGTTGTTTACAATCAAATCTCACACCGGCAGCACTTCGGTATGAAATACAAGGACTTCTTCTCTAATTTCGCTCCTGGACAACTATTTATAGGGGTTAGATTCCGCTCATAATAACACATCAACATAGAAGCGGAATTAGAACTAGTGTGATTCCGCTCGAAAGTGATTTCATGTCATTTCGGGCGGAATTAGACTTTGGAGCGAAATCAACATTTAAACAACATAAACTATCCTATTTTCTCGATCTACGTGCCCTGAACTACACAATATAGTCTAAGACTCGATACAAGACGAAGTCGACAGATGCATGCACTAACATACTCCCCCTCAGATGTTGACGAGTCTTCAGTGTCGAGTCTGACTATGTCTAGTTTTCGCATCCTCAATCTTGATCAGTCTCTGGGCTTCACTCTATCTATAAGCATTACCAGACTTCCCCTAACAATGTGCTGGCATTCCTTCAATTCATCAGCATCATCTGCTTCAGGATCGTAGTCTGACTTTCACAAATTCTCTTAGACTTCAGGTATTGGAAACCTGGCTCTTTAAAACACAAGCTTGTCAGGATTGAATGGCCTGGATCTTTCGAAGGTTGTTCCAAGATCGTAACCTGGCTTTTATCCAACTCAGGTATTCTTCGGATTGATAAATCCAGCTCTTTCATAATCCTGCACAATCTCTACCTCAAAGTAATTTTTTTAAATTTAACAATTCAATGAATGCACTAACACTGACTCTCCCTAAAAAATAACTCAATAATCTTGATGAATCGCTTTAAAATTTAATCAAAACACATTTGATTTTCAAACACATACTTCTTTTCACAAATATGTCACCATGTTTAGCACTTGGGACTTTGAAAATTAGCTCTCCAACACCAGTTGTCGAAAATCTTTTTGGAGTTTTCAAAAAATTTATGCTAAAACACACTGAAAATCTTTTTGGATTTTGAGATATTAAGAAATGCAGTAAAGAAATATTTACAGACAATATATTTTTGTGAGTTCGTGTAAGAGGATCATATCAGTTTTTGACAAGTCACAAGTACCGTTGAGCTTAGATACACATTAAGAATTAAACAATTCACTTAGATTGCCGATATACTGATCCACTTAAATTCTCACACAAATTTCAACTAATTCAGGATATGATTTAGATGTTTTAAGGACTTAAACTCATTCATGTGTCCCACCTCTTGAATATACTCCCGTATCTAGATCCCAATATTCAGTCTTACAGGTGAGTATACCACAGATGATATCTGTAAGGGGTTATAAATTATGAAGAATCATGAGAGCTCAGGTCAGAACTACCGTTCTGCAGAGAGATCATGACTCGACTTTTGGGTGTGTCCTCTTTAGAGGATCTTTTGAATTACAACAGCAATGACTATCAATTTTATTATATCATCAATTTGCTGAGGGCGACGCTATTTTTCAAGCATGCAGAAAGTATTATTCGAGGACTAGGTCAGAACTTCCATTCAGCAGAAGTCCCGGAATAATACCCCAGATATCACTGAGCATAAAGACCTAGTATCTCAGAAAGAGGGACCTTTCAAACGAGATTTCAGGGGTTACCTATATATCCAAATAATGTTCCCCACAAAATAAGCAAGTTTGAATTTAAATTTATATCCCGAAAAAGTTTACTAAATGAGTAAAAACCTATCGGCATATCATCAGTGAGACCGTTTAACGCTATTTAAACATTACATTTCTTTAGCATATTGTGGCTGTCTACTGATGTACTATCATTTCCTCTTCTTTGACACCAAAACTCAAGTTTTTTTTTACAGTTTGTTTTCAAATTTCTTGAAATGTGTTTGCATTTTAGGGGGGGGGGGGTAGAAATTTCTGAAAATCCAAAAACATTTGAAAATTTGAAAAAGTCAAAAACATGATAAAATCAAAAATTGAGTTTTGGTGTCAAAGAAGAGGAAATGATAGTACATCAGTAGACAGTCACAGTATGCTAAAGAAATGTAATGTTTAAATAGCGTTAAACGGTCTCACTGATGATATGCCAATAGGTTTTTACTCATTTAGTAAACTTTTTCGGGATATAAACTTAAATTCAAACTTGCTTATTTTGTGGGGAACACTATTTGGATATATAGGTAACCCCTGAAATCTCGTTTGAAAGGTCCCTCTTTCTGAGATACTAGGTCTTTATGCTTAGTGATATCTGGGGTATTATTCCGGGACTTCTGCTGAATGGAAATTCTGACCTAGTCCTCGAATAATACTTTCTGTATGCTTGAAAAATAGCGCCGCCCTCAGCAAATTGATGAATCAATAAAATTGGTTTAGCATGTGGGTCGATCGTACACTTTCCAGAATGACACTTTCTGCAGTTCCTGCACTTGGGTCTGTTATCAGACTGACTCGAGTTTTTCTTGAATTCGGAACCTTTCTTATTATCGGAGTTTCCCTTTTTCTTCTTATCAGAACAATGAGAGAACTCCTCTTCTCTTTTTCTTTTTCCCTCATCAGAAGTCTTAACAGACTTATTCCTTATAGCATCTAATGTGAGGGATAAAGACAAGTCCACCACGGACCTGTAAATGGTAGGCCTGGATGCTTTGACATTTCCTTTGATCTCTGGTGCTAGGCTTCCAATAAAACGCGCTATGCGTTTAGGTTCATGGGTGACTAAATAAGGAACCAATCGGGACATGGTATTGAAGCTTGTAACATACGCCTGACAATCTAAATTTTTCATGACCAGAGTCAAGAAGTCAGTCTCGATTTTCTCTACCTCATGCTGAGGACAGAAGTTTTCCTTGATCAGTGCAACAAATTGATCCCAAGACAAGTGATACAATGGGATCTTCCCTGTGGCTTGGATTAACGACCTCCACCAAGCCAAAGCCTCACCTTTAAATGATTGTGAAACAAACTTCACAATATCCTGTTCCGCGCAACCACTGATATCAACTATAGTGTCCATCTCGTCGAGCCATGTCATACAATCAATGGCTCCTTTTTCTCCTGTAAAGTCCCTTGGCTTGCAAGAGACAAAGTATTTGTAAGAACAGGTTTTGACACGTGGCTCCTGACTAAGCACAATTTGTTTGGATGGGATACTTTTCTGATTCGACGAATGATGAGAATCGTCCTTATGAGATGTATGAGTCTTGGAAGGTGGTTTTGTATGAGGTACAGACTGGGTCCTAGTGCGAGTACCACTTGGTTCTTTGAATTGTCTGTCAATGGCTCGAGTTACAGCATTATCTATTAATGCTTGTAGGTCTGCACCAGCTACATTTATTCTAGTGTTATCATTTCTCTCCCTTGGATGACTATTAACCTCTTGAGATTCAGCCATGTAGCCTGATTGCTATATTACGATGACAACAATTTATTCAGAAGTCTATTATGGAATCGTCATTTTCGATGATTCATTAACCATGGTATAAATAGACCATATTTGGTTAATTTGATAATCAGGTTTATTTTAAACTTTTCATTATAGTTATTCCCTGTTATACAATCATTTAGGAATTTAAAATGGCACAAAAGGCCTTGTCACAAGGACAGTTTTGAATTTACGAGCTATGATTTTATAGGATCGAGGCATTAAGGTTTGAACATAGTTCACTACCTTTCTTGACAGGGAGTCATAGACTACAACTGTCAATTGTCTTTTAGGACAATAGGTATAGCCCGTAGGCATTTCATCACTAATGGATGTTTATAACATGATCATCTTATTTGGCGATTTGAGCCACGATTTCTAGATCATTAGGCTAGATAAGGAATTGGAAGGATCCAATATAAGGATGACTAGTGTGATTTTCTCGAACCATACCTGTCAAGAGTGCTAACACGTTCTCAGGTGTTAACAAGGATTTATTATCTTAAAAAGGTTCTACCATCATGGCCATGTCTTAATGACACATAGGCTAGGTTATACCTTTAAGATTTTCTTTTAAAATTTCATGGCATATCAATCATAAATTGAAATGATGTTTTGATTTAGGACATAATACATATGTATATGTTTAATGCCCAAGTAAATTTCAAAAAGGAACTTCTCATAAATGATCCTAAATAATTGCCCTAAATGGGTCCTAAATAAGTTCGTCCACGCAGGGACTTAAAAGATAAATATGTCCTTATAGGGACTACTAGAGAAATGAAATACAACAAAAAGGAGTTTCTTCTTCATGTTATTTCTGAAAGTTTTCTCCTTGGTTCGCTGTGTGCGGTACGGATAATGAAGGTTTTGGTGGATAGTCGAAATCTTCCATATTAGGAACCTTTGCAAAAGTGGAATCCAAGGATTCTATGGTTAATGAATAATATGGATCATGAATAGAGTTAGGACTGGTATAATCCAAGTTTGGGATTCCAAGACTTGGAGGTAAGAAATGTGGATCATTTGGGTCCATAGGTATCATCTTTGGAGTGGGAGCCTCAGGGACTGTTGGTATGGAATCCTCCGATGTTGGCTTCTCATTTGAAGTTTCAAAAGTCTTAGGTACAGAATATGAAATATGGTTAATGGTTTCAACTGGTTTGGTTTTGGGAATGGGTCCAAAAAGGCCCTTTCTCCATACTGGTCGTACGCTTATTCGAGCTGTGGTACGAAGCTTAACATTCTTAGACTTCGGGTTTGGTGAGCTTCCACCAATGGCAACTTTACTTAGATTTTGAGAGTGAGAAAATTTTGAATGAGCAAGGATTGTGGCTGCTTCAAGGCTCTATTTTTAGAGTTTGAGAGCAGCCCCAGATCATTCCAGCTGTTACAAGATGTTATCTGATGAATACAAATGTCCAAAGTGGTTTCCTAAAACCATTTAAGTCCATAGAATTCGAGTTATGTGAGTGTGTAGATGGTTTGGAGAAGAGAGCATGCTAAAACCTGCATCTGTGCAGGGATTCTACCACTTTCATGCTGTCGCGTCATGCGACAGCAGTGGGGTTTTGGTGTGGCGTAGCGCCACCCCTAGGGTGACCAGCAATATAAGTTTCAAACATGGCAGATTTAACCCCTAGACCTTTAAAACCTCATAACTTCAATTTTAAGCACTATTAACCCATAAAGTTTATATTTTGATGATCTTTAGGATATAACCAAACATCGTTAGGTCCGGTTTTGTTAAACGATAACCGAAAACACTAGTTTTGCCGTGTTGACGCTTTTAACCCTTTATTTACAAAAATTAACGTATTTGATTTCAATCGATATCGAAACCTTGTGAATTTTTTGTCACTTGTTCTAGAGAGTATAATTAATCGTTACAAAGCTCCGGGTTCGTTAAAAGGTCACTCAGAGGTAGTAATTTAACATGTTGACACGTTTAACTCTCGCGTCTTGTAAACTTTCACATTCTTTCACATAAGGCTTCATACGTTTTACAAATTATTCGTTTAAGAGTATAAAAATCGTGTAGGGTTGTTGAAAGGCATAGTTTTCAATTGTTGACACTTTGGATCCTTCTACACACATACTTTCTTTGTTTGTCAACTTTAGTCCCTCGAAATCAATTCATTACACGTGTAGAGTTCATGACACGTGTCTTTATTATATTGGACATGATTTTGCGAGGTGTTACACAAATACAAGTATGAAGATTACTAGAGGTATGATAACAACGAATAGTATTAACATGAGCCTTAGGACTAAGAGCGTCGGCCATGACATTCGCCTTGCCAGGATGGTAGCAGATTTCACAGTCGTAGTCGTTAAGCAATTCCACCCAACATCTCTGTCGCATGTTCAGTTCTTTCTGGTTAAAGATATGTTGAAGGATCTTATGATCAGTGAAAACCACACACTTAGTTCCATACAGATAGTGTCGCCAAATCTTTAACGCAAACACAACTGCTCCAAGCTCTAGATCGTGTGTAGTATAGTTTTTCTCATGTACATTGAGTTGACGAGAGGCATAAGCAATAACCTTGTCCCGCTGCATGAGCACACAACCCAAACCACAGTTCGAGGCATCACAATATACCACGAAGTCGTCGTTCCCCTTAGGGAGAGTAAGAACAGGAGCGTTACACAGAAGGGTCTTAAGAGTTTGAAAAGATTCCTCTTGCTCGGGACCCCAAGCAAAAGGTTTCTCTTTTTGGGTCAACGAAGTAAGAGGAACGGCGATGTTAGAAATGTCTGAGATAAATCAACAGTAAGAACCTGCCAATCCTAGAAAAGAACGAATCTTAGATGCAGATTTAGGCGTACTCCAATTCTTCACCGCTTCGATTTTAGAGGGGTCAACATGAATACCTTGCTTACTAACGACATGACCAAGAAATTGTATTTCATCAATCCAAAACTCACACTTAGGGAATTTAGCGTATAAGCGTTCACCACGTAGTAACTCAAGCATCAGGCGTAAATGACAAGCATGATCAGCTCTAGTTTTAGAATAAATGAGAATATCATCGATAAAGACTATCACGAAACGATCCAGATAAGGTTTACAGACACGATTCATAAGATCCATGAACACGGCGGGTGCGTTGGTCAGACCAAAAGGCATGACCACGGACTCGTAGTGCCCATAACGAGTACGAAATGCGGTTTTAGGTACATCATCTTCGAGAACACGAAGCTGATGATAGCCAGATCGAAGGTCGATTTTCGAGAAACAGGACGCGCCTTGTAGTTGGTCAAATAAGTCATCGATGCGAGGGAGAGGATAATGATTCTTAACGGTAAGCTTATTAAGTTCACGATAGTCGATACACATGCGAAATGAACCATCTTTCTTCTTGACGAATAGCATAGGTGCACCCCATGGAGAGGTACTTGGACGAATGAATCCTTTGTCGAGCAATTCTTGCAATTGACTAGATAGCTCTTGCATCTCGGAAGGTGCAAGTCGGTAAGGAGCCTTGGCGACGGGAGTCGCGCCAGGTATGAGATCAATATGAAAATCAACAGATCTAGGAGGGGGAAGACCAGGTAGATCTTTAGGAAAGACATAAGGGAAATCGCACACTACCGGAACATCGCTTATGTTCTTTCCTTTGCCCTTTTGTTCCACCACATGGGCCAAGAAGGCAAAGTTTTGTTTACGTAAGCATCTGCTCGCTTGAGTGCATGACATCAACTTCAGTCCTCTAGAAGGTCGGTCTCCATAGACGTGTAAGATATCACCAGACGGAAGAGGTAGACAAACAAACTTCTCATGACAAGCAATCTTGGCATGATTTTTACGCAACCAATCCATGCCGATTATGACATCAAAACTACCCAATTGCATGGGTATTAGATCAATAGTGAATACGTGGTCGTTAAGAGTCAGAGAACAACCACTGAGGATAGAATCAACTAGAATAGACTTTCCATTGGCAACCTCAACAGAGAATGACTTAGGTAGTTTCGAGCGTGCACAGTTTAACAAAGATTCAAATTCTACGGACACAAAGCTTCTGTCGGCACCATTATCAAATAGTATTGAAGCGTAAAGGTTATTGATGAGGAACGTACCATTAACGACGTCATTGTCGTTACGAGCCTGATTAGCATTGAGGTTGAACGCTCGTCCCCGAGCGGCTGGCTGTTGCTCCTGGTTTAGCTGCGGACACTGGTTACGGAGGTGAGTAGTGTCTCCACACTTGTAGCAGGCACGTACTACGTTGACCGGTCTAGGATTCTGTGGAGGAGCTGGGAGAGCTGGTAGAGCTGTCTGAACTAGGGCTTGCTGAGCTGGTTGGGCCAGGTTAACTTGATAGCAATAAAGAGTCGTGTGACCATAGCGATTGTAGTTGGCACACAAACGACAAGCAGAATTAGCAGGGTGATGAAAATTGTAGGTTGTACACTTAGGGTGAGGTCCAGTGTACTGCTTTTTGACTTCAGGAGTAGGAGGGTTTGGAACAACAGCAGGAGTAGGCTTGGCAGCAGGGTTTGCAGCAGGAACAACCGCATTGCATCCTGAACCATGTGACTTTCTCCTCTTGTTGTTGCTGCCACTAGGCTGCTGGGTGACTTGATTCGCTATTTTCAAAGGGGCGGAGTTTCCAAACTGTTTATCACGTACGCGATTATTGTTCAAACTTGCTGCCAGACGATAAACTTCTTCAATTATCTCGAGCCGAGCTGCTTCAATCGAGTCTCGCATAGCTGGAGGTAACCCATTGATGTACTTGGTTATCATGCATTTAGAAGTAGAAACCAAGTGAGGCACGATTAGGCTGAGTTGTTTAAAATGGGTACTATAAGCCAGATTATCATCACCATTCTGCTTCAAATGCCAGAACTCTTCTTCGAGCTTCAGTTGTTCATGGGGAGGGCAGAATTCAAGCATCACCAATTCTCGCACCTCAGCCCATGGAAGATCATAGGCTTCTTCATTAGAATGGATGTTTCTCTCATTCGACCACTACTCTAGAGCTCTGCCTTGAAACATTCCCGTTGCACTCCTAGTCTTTAAATGCTCTGGGCACTCGCTGTTAATGAAGGTAACCTCGATGCTGTCAAACCATTCCAACATAGCAGTCACCCCATCACTGCCAGTGAAAGGCTTAGGGCTGCAAGAGACAAAGTGCTTGTAGGTGAACTTTGTAGGCTTCTCTTTCTCTGTCTTAGAGTCAACATAAGAGGGTGGAGTGTTCGATCCCTGGATCTCAGAGATGATCTTTGGCATGACTCGAGCGATCTGGTCGGCCATGAAGGACATCATCTTTTTTTGAGACTTCTCCCTGGATATCTTGAGAGTGTCGAATAGCTTACGAGAAGACATCTAAAGATCCAACAAGAGGATCATGTAAGTTTAGATCACAAAGTCTCACAGTATATAGATTCACACACGATAGATTAAAACTAAAGATTCAACAAGTTTCACGTAGTTTAAAGATTCGAGTTTTAGTTTCACATAGATTTCAACAGTTTCAACATCGCCACCCATGACCTTCGCATGGCACGCTGTACGAAGTTTGGCAACATGCCATAAACGCTTATATATAGGAAGTATCAGCGGCGTATCCACCACGCTTCGGGCACATCGCTTCTGCCTCGTATTCGGTGTCATGTTACGTGTCGCAATTGCCAAACATAACACCACACTCATCATCATCATCATACATGCGTAAGTTAACCCAATAGATTCACATAAATTAGTGTTCAACCATCTCACCATAATCCACAAACAACGAATCTCCACACGGCACGTGCTACGAAAGTTCAGCAACAAGATGGAAGCACTTATATATAGGAAGTACCAGCGGCGTATCCACCATGCTTCAATCATGCCACATCCGTCTCGTCATCGGTGTCGTGCTTCGGCAACCATAACATTAAATTCCATTATTCTCACAAGACTTACACATAGATTACCCAAATAGATTCAACAACTTCAACCCGAGTCCGCAAAACTACGAACTTCACGTAGCGCGTGGTACGAAGGTTCAGTAACATGCCAGAAACACTTATATATAGGAAGTAGCAGCGGATTCAGAGATGTCACTTCTGTCTTGTATTTCGGGGCCATGTTACGTTTAGTGTTTTACAACCACAATAACATATAGATTCATCAGATAGCTTCGCATAGTATCATAGTCGATCAAGATTCTCACATAGTTTGACATGATGAATAAAGCTTCTTAAATTTAGTTTGATTCTGAGAGATTAATTAGAGTTTTAGATTACAGACATATGTGCGATTCGTGTAAAAAGTCTCAAAATAACCGAAGGATCGATGTTTAAAACCACATGCATAAAATCAAAATAACATAAAAGAAAGATTCATAAAACATAGGATTGTTCTGGGTAGAGGAACGGTGACTAACCAAAGTGATTTGAACCCCTTTCGAATTGAGGTAACGCGTCGTGACTTACTTAGACAAATACGTCATCGATGCCAGACCTACGATATTCATCATTTTGGTCATTCCACGTTCCTAATTGATTGGGAATTTCGAGACTTTGGTGAGACATGAAAATCAAGGAGTCGGACTATTTGTCAAGGTCTGAGTTTCACCTCTAATTTGACAACGTCGTACCCTAATAGCGTTGGCACTTGTCATCAAACAAGACCTACTAGAATAAAGTAAGGAAATTTCCCATCAAGGTTCGGATGTCACTCTTGGCTTGAGGGAAAATCTCGTGCAAAATACAAACACTGATTAGCAGTGTTTCCAAAGTTTACAAGTGTATATTGTGTTAGCCTTAGAAAAGGCGTGTAAGTTTAACAGGAAATGTGCTGCTAGGAAGCAGATACGGTAGAATGCATAAGTCTTAAACAACATATAAGAGTCAAGATTCCTAGAACTATAGACTAGGGCAAGTATTCCTACTTATCCTAATTCCCTATAGTTATGACTCTGATACCAATCTGTCACACCCCAACCGATGGCGGAAACATCGGGGTGCGACACTAAGCGTTCAGATTGCTCAAGAGTTTCCATAACACTAATAGTTTCAATAGTAATTAGTTAAGTTTCATGATAACATTATCTAAAACATCAAACACAGAACCAAAGTGCCCAAATACAGCAACAAAACATTGTTTCAAGTTTCTAAATTAACTAGGCGAGTTTCTAAGCATCAATCCTAGCTTGTTTTCTTGAGAATCAGTATCCTATCAGCCTGCAACATGTATTAAAATAAAGTTAGTACAAAAACGTACTGGCGAGTATACAAGGTTGAGTATATATCATAATAGATTAAAAGAACTCATATCCATCATGTAAACGATAACGATAGTTTCAACCATGCTAGTGTTCGCAGTCCAAGTGATAGCCCAAGTGTCCCGATGCTTTAGGTGTTTTCCCAAGACTCAAGGAAAACTAGAATCCTCCTAACAATACCCCCAAGAATAACAGGGAGGTGTATCTTCCAATAGCGCCACTATTGTTAAGGCGGAACTACACACAAGGATTAAAGGTTCACATAGCATAAAGAATCAAGAATCAAGAATCACAAGTTTCACATTCACATACACATAGGATAGAGTTTAGATTCAAAAGTATCAAGTTTCAAGTTTCGTAGAATACGTGTTGCATCCCAAAAGTTTAAAATGAAAAAGGGACCGAGTATACTCACAGTGATTGCTTAACAGTGCCACTGTTATTGGATCAAAGGGAGCTCTTAGGATTAACCTGATTAGAGTACAATAAAAAAGTGTCGGACAGAATACAAGGATCGTGCAGGTGTCAGATCAGTCACCTGATCGGATGGCCATCCGGTCGGATGGTCATCCGGTCGGATGACATATGTGATTTGGGACGGATCGCCATCCGATCGGATGGTCATCCGTACGGATGGCCATTCGATCGAGTGGTCGTTCGATCCATTGACTGAGTTTCCAAAAGTGATTAAGTGTTTACGCCAAGTGTTCAAACCAGGGCGTTCGATCAAATGGTCATCCTATCGAATGACCCTTCACATGTAAGTTTCCAAAGTTCAAAGTCTCCAATTCAAGATAGATCAAGTGTTTGAAGGTTAAAAGTCACATTGCCACTTCGATCGGATGGCTGTTCGATAGGACGGCAGTCCGATCGGATTGCCATTCGATTGACGTGAACTCATTCCTTTTGCAACCTTGTAAAATTTCTTAGTCTCGAGTTCAATGATGACGGCATGGTATGTATTAGGACAATGGTACACACATCAAGGCTCAGCCTGTCTGATCGGATGGGAATCACCCCGACTGATTAGGTGTCTGTTCTTGACGGTGTTCATGTCGGAATCTGTATTCCGGTCATCTTCTCCGGCGATAATCCATTCCCAAGTCGACTCTAGACTAATCATCAAGTATATAGCCCGTTTGGGTCCGGATTCCACCGTTTTTAGTAAAAAGTTTAAGAAAGAAGGAGTAAAACATGAGTTTTAACTGAAAAGTCTAGATTTAGTAAAGATTCGGTGTAAAACACATGAAATTCCTTAGATCTTGTGACAACTGTCAAAATTCCAGGTATCCGTACAAATTGTTAAACATTAATTATGACTTAATGACTGTGCTGATTTACAATTAATGACTTGAATTGCTTTCTGATTATTGTTATCATACATACATGTGCATCATATATTGCAAAATGTCATATCATTATTGCATGCAAACTTTATTGATTCAAATGATGCACGAAACAAAGGTAGCACAACTATCAGACAAATCAGAAAAATGCTAACGGAGTTCAGTACATAGACAGACATGGTATTGTGACACAGAATGAGCCGGAAACCAAGAGATACACTAGTATAGTGTGTAGGAAAGTAAGGATCATAAAACTGCCTTCCTAGTGATAGTTTATGTGCCGGAAAGTGCCTAAAACTCACACAAACTGCAGAATTCAGCAAAATTCAGCATTTAAACACTTTATTATCATGCAGAAATATGGTTAAATGGTCCAGAATGCTTTCCTAAGTGTCGGGAATCAAAACTGTCACAAAAGGTAACATAAAGCTCACTAAACTGCATAGTTTAGCACCTTAACGAACTAGTAACCAACCGAACAACCGGACACTACCCGAAACACCAAATTTTCACTAGAAGCATTGTTTTATCATTACCAAGCTAGTTATGGTCCCCGAACATCATAACACACTATATAACTGTTATGGCTCATTTTCTAAGCATACATATCCTGACCAATATCCTGCCTTTATTTGTTTATTTGGGACCAGGATGCTGGAAGAGGATATTGCTAACATCTTGGGTGGTATCCGGAGGTTTATTGAATTAACCACGTGCAGGTTAAAGGCTGAGACTTGCTAACGGTCAAGTGGACTTCTTCTCCTCAAGACTCGGACGTGTTTGTTGAAGGAGAGACGTTGAACCCGAAAGACCAGGTCTACAACGTTCGATTAAGGAATATTCGGTGGATCCCGGAAGTTTAGGGTAATTTGTTACATTATCTTTACTATAAATAGATGGGGGCGGATCAGTTTAAGGCACGCAATTTACACTTACACTCTCGAACACTTTCACTCTCTAGCTCATTGCAAACACCACACTTGTATTCAAATTTCATTGTAACACATAGTCGATTCGCACCACATCCTGCACTGTATCCTGATATTTGAAGCAATAGAAGAACAAGGCAGCTGCGATTGTCAGCTCCCGAGGTTTTATGCCGGCGATCTAGATTGATCAAGGGCTTTCCTCGTACATCTCATGTCATTTACTTTACTTTTGCTCATAGTTTGATCATAGATATAGCTCAATATCCTGAGCCATATCCTGAATACTGATTTTCTAAATAACTTAACAAGCATATTTTCAACGCACTTTCTAGCACATTACCTCACTTTACTAATTTGATCACTAAATTGCTTCGGTAATTTTTGACCAAAACAATTTGGCGCCCACCGTGGGGCAAGTGGTGCTCTCTTTACTAAAATTTTTTGTCAAATCGCTAATCGGTTTTCTATTTTCAAAACTTTTTGCCACATTGTCCGTAATGGCCTCAAGATCAAACATGAGTTCCTCTACTGTGACTTCTGCTACTACTGGTTCGGTGCTTCCACCACCTCCTCCAAGGATGCCAGCCTCTTCACGACCTCAGGATATTATCCCTACTCGCAGTGTTCAGGAATCTGCTCCCGTTCTAGCTTCTAATGATGAAATTCTTACTTTATTTGGAAGTGTGCAGGAACAAATGAGGCAGCAACAGGAAACAAACCAAATGCTTTTAAGGGAAATACAACTCCTGAAGTCTGGCTCGAGCAGATCTGCTGAGGATAATGTCACTCCATTACACCCCAGAGCGTTGAACTTTAGTTCAGCTGTGTATACTGAGGATAACAGGGGGAATATTGTGCCCAGTCTTCCTCAGAATCATACTCCTGAAATACCCTCCTCGGTCAGGATGTCAACCATGAGGAGCTCAGGATATGCTTCAGGATATGGGCAAAATCCTCCAACGGGTAACGTGTCAAATAATAATAATACTCATGCTACTAACAATAGTGGATCTTTGCAGGATACAGGTGTGACATCAGCACTTACTAGGGAACTTCAAAAGTTGAAGGACATGATATCCAGTGTACCTGGGGTGGTCCAGCCGATCCCGGAAGTGTCCCAAGACAGCCATAAGATATCTCGTTTTGCACATCCTATCTGTGATGCTGAGATCCCAAAGAGATTTCAAACCCCCAACATGAAGCTTTACGACGGAACTACGGATCCTGAGGAGCATATTGCTCAGTATAGGGAAAGAATGGAGATTAACCCTATCCCTCCGGAGCTCAAAGAAGCGTGCTTGTGCAAGGGATTTGGTTCTACTCTAACAGGATCAGCCTTAAAATGGCTGTTAAACGTTCTTCCTCACTCAATTACTTCGTTTGCTCATTTGGTTAATTTATTTAATAGTCAATTTTCTTGTAGTCGGAGTTTTGAGAAACTAACCAGTGACCTTTACAGGATAACTCAAGGGCCTCAGGAATCCTTGAGGGATTATGTAAACAAATTCAGTCGAGAATCCTTGGATATCCCACATCTTGATGTTACAACAGCTGTGCAAGCTTTTAAGATGGGATTACAAAAGGATTCTCAGTTTTATCAGGATCTTGTAATGAATCCCTGCAGGAATCTCGACGAAGCTCGTAACAGGGCTTTGAGATATATCCGTCTGGAAGATGACAGGAAGATGCAAGAAAGGATGAACTCATCTAACACTTATGAGTCGACTAACAGGAAGTCAGAATCCTCATTCAAGTCATGTCGGCCTAAGCCATATGGTAGAAATGAAAACAAGAGAGTGAATGCCGTCGAAGATGAGGATCCCGAAGAGTATCCTGAGTTGTCTGAATATTGATTTTCTGTTAACATTCCTGAATTGATGTATGCCATGCAGGGTCTAGGAGACAAGGCCAGGTGGCCTCGAAAGAATCAACAAAAGGCTGACTGGAAAGATAAGTCAAAATGGTGTGCTTTCCATGAAGATTTCAGACATGTAACTGAGGATTGCATTGCTCTAAGGAAAGAAATAAGCTATCTTCTAAGCAAGGGATATTTGAAAGATCTCTTAGGAAGAAAGAAGAATAAGGGTCAGGATACTGAGAAGGATCCTGAGCGAGCGGCATCGCCTCCCGCGGATGCCAAGATAATCAACTTCATTTCGGGAGGATCCGACATTTGTGGAACTTCGTATTCGGCAGCAAAGAGACATGCAAAGGAAGCTAAGGCCGAAAGGGGAGACAAACCTGTCAGGATGACTACCCTCACAACTGACAAAGTGATCACTTTTGATGCTGATGACAGGGATACTGTCCAGGATCCTCACCATGATGCTCTGGTAATAACATTATATGTGGCTAACCAATAACGTTATATGTGGCTAACCATTTTGTACGCAGGATACTGGTTGATAATGGCAGCTCCGTCAACATAATCCAACTAGAAACTCTGAAGAGAATGAATGTATCTCCAATGGATATCACTTCAAAGTCTACCGTGCTTGTTGGGTTCAGTGGAGAGGCTAGAAACACAGTGGGAGAGATAAAGTTGCCAGTATACGTTGAAGGAGTCAACTCGATACAACGTTTCTGTGTGATGGATTCTCTATCCTGCTATAACATCATACTGGGAAGACCGTGGATTCACGATATGAAGGCCGTGCCATCAACATATCACCAATGCATCAAGATACCTACCCCTTGGGGAGTGGTCAAAGTTGATAGTGATCAGCAGGAGGCGAAAGAATGCTACTCATCCTCGATGAAATCCTCAACCAAACCTAGTGCAGCATAGCAATTAAAGACGCGGGCCCAGGATATCGTGGAGGATCCGGAGCAAGATGTGAAGAAAGTTATCCTGGACCAGGATAATTCCGATATTTCGGTGCTGGTAGGGACCAATATCCCTCAGGATATTGAAGAACAATTGATTAACTTTTTGAAATGCAGGATGTCAACGTTTGCATGGAAGCATGAGGATATGACAGGCATATCCAAAGATATTATCACTCACAAGCTTGGAATTGATAAGTCATTCAAGCTTGTGCAACAAAAAAGAAGGAAGTTTGCTCCTGAGCGGAACACGATTATCCAGGAGGAAGTTGAAAGATTATTAAAGTCCAGAATGATCAGAGAGGTTAAGTTCCCAAGATGGCTAGCAAACGTGGTTGTAGTACAAAAGAAAAATGGGAAATGGAGAGTTTGTGTAGACTACACAGACTTGAACAAAGCCTGTCCTAAAGACCCATTTCCTCTTCCCCACATTGATGCAATGGTAGATGCCACTGCCGGGCATGAAATGCTGACCTTCATGGACGCATCCTCAGGATTTCAACAGATCCAAATGGAGCCTTCTGACCAGGAGGATACTGCCTTCATGACACCAACAGGTATTTATTGTTATACAGCTATGCCTTTTGGTTTGAAAAATGCAGGTGCAACATACCAAAGATTGGTAAACATGATGTTCAAAGACAAACTGGGGGACACCATGGAGGTATATATCGATGATATGGTGGTGAAATCTAAAAAGGCTGAGGATCACTTCCAGGATATCAAGGGAGCATTTGATATCCTGGATCAATACAACATGAAGCTGAATCCTGCTAAATGCCATTTCGGAGTGGGGGCAGTAAAGTTTCTTGGATATATGGTGACAAAAAGGGGGATAGAAGCAAGCCCAGAGCAGATCAAAGCTATCATGGATATAAAATCACCCTCAAATATGAAGGACGTACGAAGATTGGCAGGGCGAGTAGCAGCTTTAAACAGGTTTATCTCGAGATCCTCAGAGAAGTGCAAAGATTTTTATGATATCCTGAAGAAGAACAAAAGATTTGAATGGGGGGAGAAGCATGAAGCAGCCCTGCAGGATTTGAAACGACATCTCTCAACCGCACCTCTATTGATGAAGCCTGAAAATGGTGAACCACTATCCCTGTACCTTGCTGTATCAGGGAATGCTGTAAGTGCCGTTCTTATAAAAGATCATGAAGGTCAGCAATATCATGTTTATTATGTTAGTAAAAGTTTATTAGATGCTGAAACTAGGTACTCTCAGTTAGAAAAATTAATACTAGCATTAGTCATGGCATCAACGAAGCTTAGACATTATTTCGAGACACATAGGATACATGTTAAAACAAATTATCCTGTCAAAAATGTGCTTAGGAAACCAGAGATGTCAGGCAGGATGGCCAAGTGGTCAGTAAAGTTGAGTGCTTATGATTTAGTATATGAACCTAGAAATGCCATAAAATCTCAGGCTTTAGCTGACTTTGTGGCTGACTTTAGTAGTGACATTCAGGACGAGGTAGACCTAGAAGTTCAACAGTTAGTAGAATCCTCAGGATCCTGGACATTATATACTGACGGTGCATCTAATGTAAGAGGAGTAGGATTAGGAATACTACTAAAATCGCCACAGGGGGACATATTACCCCAGGCAATTAGGTGTGAATTTCCTGCTACTAATAATGAGGCAGAATATGAAGCTTTAATTGCAGGATTAGAATTGGCTAAGAGTATGAGTATCAAGAATTTGCAAGTATATGTTGACTCTTTGTTAATTACTAACCATTTTAATGGATCCTATGCAGTTAAGGGAGAGAAATTAATCGAATATCTCGATATTCTCAAAAAATTAGCAGGATATTTCGATGTTTTTATACTTGAACAGGTACCAAGGGAGGATAATGCTGAAGCGGATGCCTTAGCAAATTTGGGATCATCGATCAGGATACCTGAAGGGACGCAAATACCAATATTACATGTCTTATATCCTGCAACAAATCCTCAGGATAAAGAAGTAGCGGGTATTCAGGATTCTGGAGCAGAGCATCCTGAAGAGGATCCTAAATCCTGGATGGCTCCAATCATGAGATATCTCAAGGAAGGACACATCCCTGGAAATGAAAATCCTAAGGCGTTTAGGATGAAGGTATCACGATTCACTATTATAAATAATGTTTTATACAAGAAATCTCTTGCAGGACCATATTTGAGGTGCTTGGAGGATCCTGAAGCCAAAGAAGTACTTCAGGATATACATGAAGGGGATTGTGGTAACCATGCTGGGGGCAGGTCGTTATTCTCAAAAGTATTAAGGACAGGATATTATTGGCCAACAATGAGAAAAGATGCCGCAGAATATGCTCGAAGATGTGACGCATGTCAAAGACATAGTAACATACTGCATCAGCCGGCCGAACCATTATATCCTATTATTTCCCCTTGGCCATTTATGAAGTGGGGTATGGATATAGTGGGAAAGCTACCAAAAGCTCCGGGAGGAAAAGTCTTTACGCTAGCAATGACGGATTATTTCTCTAAGTGGGTTGAAGCAGAAGCATTTGTTCAAGTTAGAGACCAAGAAGTAGTATCCTTCATCAAGAGGAATATCCTGACCAAATTCAGAGTACCAGCCGAGATAATCTGTGACAATGGTTCTCAGTTTATAAGTAAGAGGACTACTGACTTTTGCAAGAGTTGGGGAATCAAAATGATTACGTCTACTCCGGTACATCCTCAAGCGAATGGACAAGCAGAATCCTCAAACAAGATAATTGTCAATAACTTAAAGAAAAGGCTTGGAGCCAAAAAAGGAAGATGGGCAGAAGAATTACCCTTTGTTTTATGGGCTGATAGGACAACGGTAAAGAATGCAACAGGCCAAACCCCATTTTCCTTGGTATTTGGAGCAGAAGCAATGATTCCAACGGAAATGACAATACCTACTGCAAGATCTACCCTAAGTGATCCTGAGCAGAATCCTGAAGCCTTGAGTCTAGATTTAGACACTATAGATGAGAAGAGAGATGCGGCAAGGCTAAGGATGGCAGCATATCAACAGAGAATATCCAGGGCATATAACAAGAATATTAGGACCAGAAGATTTAAGATTGGAGATTGGGTGTTAAGAAAGGCTTTTCAGAATACTACTAATCCTGCCGATGGCAAGTTAGCTCCAAAATGGGAAGGACCATATGAAGTTGAATCAGAAGCAGGGAAAGGAGCATACAGACTCAAGAATATGGAGGGGGATATGCTACCGAGGTCTTGGAATGCTATACACCTTAAGCTCTATTTCAAGTGAGTTTAGAATTTAATCTCTAACTCAGGATGGTATGAATTCTACCTTTTTTTAATATGTTTGGTTTAATTTGTTCTTTATAACCCAATACTGACTTAAGCATCGGAGGGGTGTTAGCCAAGCTAACACCCACCTTAGTTTACAATTGTTTTGCAAGATATGTTTCAGGATATAGCTCCAGGATATGTACTCAGGATAACTCGAAAGATTAGAGGATTGGCCCCCTCTCTCACGTTTAAGGGATACTGATCCCTTCACAGGTTTAAAGGTATTCACCTTTCTTCTGAATTGGGTTAAACACCCCGCCTGGAGCGCAAGTTATTCAGGGATAGTTCAAGGTGGCGGGACCAGTCCATGTAAAAGTGGCTGACAATTTCGTTACTGTTGGCTATATCCTGAATCCTAAAGGTATATGAGGATTGATCACCCTCTCTCACGAAAGGGTATTTTCATACTCTCAAAGGTTTAAAGGTTTTCACCTTTCTAAGTCTTGGAGTTTATACACTCCCGCCTGTAGCGCATGAAAATTTGGGATTTTCCCCAGGATACAAGGGATTTATCTCCAGTACATCCTTGGGTTTTACCCTTGGGACGTTAAAAGTTGCCTATGCAATGGAAACTGAAATTCAGTAGATTTCTAAAGTATTTGAAGACGTTGTACACAGGGGACATCCCTTCCAAGATGGTGATGTAAAGCTAAAAGGATGAGGCTCAGAACTAATGCACTAAGTACCTTGCACAGGGGACACCTTCATTGGAAGAGTTGCAAAGGGATTGAAGTTTGGTAATAGGTTTATACCCTATTTCTGGTATGATCTTTCCTTTGTAAACATCGTCTAAGTTTTTAGTAACATTATGATAAGTATCCTGATATATTCTCAAAGTCCTTTTCAGGATATTTGATTAAGGTGTTTGAAGTTAGTATTAGTTTGGAACTTTAAGTATTATCGAAAACTGGTTTTGGAAAAATAGGTTGTTTTTCAGAAAGCTTTCTACAAAGATGAACGAGCATTTAGGAGTCCTATCTAATAAAAAGTTTTTACAATATATCGTTGAGCATATTGATCAGGATATTTTCATAAGATAATAATACAAAATTTTTACAAAGCTAAGAGTTACGCTAAGTAATGCAAGGCAACGATAAATAAGTCAAAAGATAGTTATATTATTAACAAGTCAAAAGTTGTGCTTTTGGTTTCACCTCAAACCGAGGCCCATCCGCCAAAAGCACAATTAGTTTTTACCATACTTGTGTAACGGTTGCAGGATATATCTTAAAACAGGACCTATCCACCTACAACCGTTATCACATTCAAAACAAGTTATACTAATTGATGACCAAGGGTTTGGTCCTAAAACCTAGGACCCATCCACCTTTGGTCATCACATTGTTCTAGTGCAGGAAATGTAAATTGTTCGAAGACAGGAAAAGTAAATTGTTTATACAACCACAACCATGAAATTTAAAAGTGGGCTCCGGCCTTGGCACGTATATCCATCATCGCCCACTCCGCTGCCTAAGGGGCAGCACCCTCTTGAACAATAACCTCCTTCCCAGCGTTCGCACCAGCATCAGCCTCAGGATTCTTCTCGGCATCATCACCAGCATTGGCCGCTTCCTCTGCCGCCTTAGAAGGCTCTTCACCAGTATGCTTTGCAGGATGAGCAACAGGATGACCTCCGAGACCCTGTAGTTTCTCCTCCCAAGCCTATACATTCCAGGAGGGGCATTCAAAACCCAAATCCATGGCCTCATAAGCCATCCTTATCCTGGCTTGGAGAAGAGAGACGACCACGGATGCTTTGAGGCTATCCCGATATGAGCTCATATTCTGCTGATATTGGAGAAGAGCGGCATCTAGTTTGGCTTGAGCATCCTCATTGGCTTTGTGGAGAGTAGCCTGGTGATCCCGGATCATTGCCTTGTATTTGTCTTCATAATGCTGGGATTTAGCAGCTGCAATGGTTCCTTGGTCGGCTATGGTAGCCTCAGCTTTCTCCAGCTTGATCTCCAACAACTTGTTAAGCCCGCAAGCGTCTTCATACAAGTGCATAAGACGATCTAGACCCTATCAATAAAGACACAGGTATTGATGTAAAAAATAAGCAGGATAAGGGCTAACATACTTGTGCAGGATATCGAAAAGAAAATTCTACCTGTTTGAGGAATGAGGTGGCTTCGTTGAACCCATGATTCTCGAGAGAGAATGTTTCAGAAACAGCTGGGGAGTCCGTCTCCTTTCTTTTCCGAGAGCTAGATGCCCGGGTCCTGGATGCCGGAGGGCCTTTGGGAGCAGAAACAGTCTTCGAGGAGGTAGGCTTTGGTGTAGCAGACGGCTTTGGCTTGGATTCTTGTTTGATGGGTTCAAGGCTGGAGTAGCAATCCAACTCGTCAAGTTCAAAATCTTCAAGGTTGACGACTGGTACTACACAAGGAAAGATGTTCTTAAACTCATCATACTTTTGAAAAGTAATTTATATATGTTGAGAATGTGCTTACCAGACATTTCTGAGCTTGATTTCTGGCTTGAATCTGTAAGAGACAGGGAGAAAGTTCTTTCACTGGCAGGAAGACGGTAGATTTCCTCGATCTTGGATTCGGATTCTACACTGGGAGGCACTAAATCTCTGAAATTTGCTGCATAAAAACATCAGGATATAAGTCCGGGATACAGTTTGAAGATATAATGGGGGATATTCCTAAAACCCTAAATCCTACCCTTGGTTAACCATTTAACCGGTAGATCGAAACCCCTATCAATGGAGTCTCTTTTTACGAAAAAGAATTTTCGTCGCCATCGATCCTCGTTCTTGGTGGCTTTAAGAACCAGAGGGTTCTTGGAAGTAGAAAATAGAAGAAAACGGTGATTGCCGTGGGATATCAACCGGTATGCTATAGGGAGGTCCTCAACAAGTAGGTTAGGAAAATGACGAGATTTGATTTGATCCAGCACTATCAAGACTCGCCAGACCATTGGCATAACTTGAGCGTAACTAAGGCCGGTGAGGTCGAAAAAGCTAGAGATAAAGGGTGGAAACGGGTACCGGAGTCCAAGAGAGAAAGGATAAGCGAAAAAACAAACCCACTCGTCGGATGACGCGTCCGATCGGGCTTCCCGGTCGAAAGGGCGGAAGACTGTTCCGGTGGGAAAGGCACCGGAATCTTTAAGAGCAGCGATGTCGGCATTGTTGAAGCAGCAGATCTCCTTTGCTGGATCAACAATGAAATTTTGACTTACGAGGGCTGAGGCCGGTCGGTCCGATCGGGATTTCGTTCGTGGTGCCATGAAAAGTATTGAGCAAACTAAGAGAGATTCAAGAAAGAAGGACAGAAAGGAAAATACCTGATGTCCGCTTGAAGATAAGGATAATCGTGATAAGGAGTCCCTCGGTTAATATAGGATGAATATAGGGGGGTAAAGAGTAAATAATGCTTTGGAAGTTGCACCGCTGTCATTTCAAGGGTCTAGTCGTATTAATTGCCTTAAGTTATGAGGTGAAACTTTTGAAATATATCCGTTGGATTGTTATCCCAACCGATATATTTGGGGACAATTGTTATGGCTCATTTTCTAAGCATACATATCCTGACCAATATCCTGCCTTTATTTGTTTATTTGTGACCAGGATGCTGGAAGAGGATATTGCTAACATCTTGGGTGGTATCCTGAGGTTTATTGAATTAACCACGTGCAGGTTAAAGGCTGAGACTTGCTAACGGTCAAGTGGACTTCTTCTCCTCAAGACTCAGACGTGTTTGTTGAAGGAGAGACGTTGAACCCGAAAGACCAGGTCTACAACGTTCGATTAAGGAATATTCGGTGGATCCCAGAAGTTTAGGGTAGTTTGTTACATTATCTTTACTATAAATAGATGGGGGCGGATCAGTTTAAGGCACGCAATTTACACTTACACTCTCGAACACTTTCACTCTCTAGCTCATTGCAAACACCACACTTGTATTCAAATTTCATTGTAACACATAGTCGATCTGCACCACATCCTGCACTGTATCCTGATATTTGAAGCAATAGAAGAACAAGGCAGCTGCGATTGTCAGCTCCCGAGGTTTTATGCCGGCGATCTAGATTGATCAAGGGCTTTCCTCGTACATCTCGTGTCATTTACTTTACTTTTGCTCATAGTTTGATCATAGATATAGCTCAATATCCTGAGCCATATCCTGAATACTGATTTTCTAAATAACTTAACAAGCATATTTTCAACGCACTTTCTAGCACACTACCTCACTTTACTAATTTGATCACTAAATTGCTTCGGTAATTTTTGACCAAAACAATAACATCAAGTAACTAAATAACCTAACTAAACAGTTAGGTTTTTACCATAATCTAACTATACCATTAGAACCTAGTCTAGACCCCCCCTCCAACCTATACACGGCCAACATGGTGGCCCCACTAGTGATTTTATTAGATTATTAAAATGGATTATGTTTCATCTTTTAAAAACATAAAAACCATTAGATTAACACATGTTATAAGACACCTCAAGATCATAACCATTTCATTCACAAAATCACTAACACTTGAACACACTCTCCTCTATCCCTCCCATTCTCGGCCGAGAACCCACACACATACATCCATCATCTTCATTCAACTTTCATCCATTTTATTCCATACATATCCAAAGGTGTAAGAAGCCATATAAGGAAGCTAGGAACTCTTGGAAGTTGAAGGACCACTCATACAAGCTTTTATCCACCTCTTCTTCATCTTGTGATCATCCCTAGCCTTGAGCTAGTAGTAAGACCATCTCCATCCATTTTTACATCCTATTTTGTTGGTTAAAAGATGATACAAGTTGTTAATCTTGAAGAACACTATGAATCTTGAACATGAAACTTAAACATAAGACTAAAATCATAAGAAATCATGTTGTTTAAGTGTTGTTATGCTTGTTGATTGTTGATTGCTCATGTTGTTGATGATAATCATCATGTGATCTTGCTATATGGTGATTAAAGACATAATCTAGCAAGATGAGAGGATGATTATGTTGAAGATCATTAGATCATCCTTGTGTAAATCATGAACTTGAAGTGTAAATTGTTTTTCTTGTAAAATGATGATCAAAGTGAATATAAAGTCTTGTAAACCTATGATTTCAAGAATGATTTTTCAAGAAACCAAGTTAAAAATACAAGATTTACAAAAGCTTGGTTCTTAAATAAATTAACCACATTTTTGGTGGTTAATCAAGTATAGAAGTATATATTTAACAAGAAAAACTCAAGAAGAAATATTTTTAGAAAATTTATTTACAAGTTGTAAACATCTAACTTCTTTAATAATGATGTTTTTAGATAAGCAACCACACTTTAAAGGGTAACTAAGCCTACTAAACACACTAGTAAGTTACTACAAATTTTTATAAATTTTCAAGTTCATGAATTAGTGATTATAGCTTGATTTTGGCAAATTGGTAAGTGTTGATTTGTTTATTGTTGACTGAGATGATTTATAAATGAAAATGATATGCTTTGAAAGCATGGGAACCTCCATTTTTAAGGGGAAACTATGACAAAATTTTTCTAGAAATTTAACACTTAGAAAAATATTTTTAAAGAAATATTTACAAATATATTTTAAACCATGAATTTTCATATAAAGTTTGCCATAGAATTTGTTACAAAAATTATAAATATTGGAGGTTGGTTTTTGTAAATAGAAGTGACTAAATATGTATTTAGGAAAATATATATTTAGATGTCACTATGTGTGTGATTATTTGTATATTATGTGTATTAGTTATATTATTTTAGGACTTGAAATAATATAACTCACCAAAATACAAAAAAATGACAATACAAAATATTACCAAAATTCCAAGAATATGTATATATAATTTATACCCAAAATATTGGACAAACCGGACAAGGAATATAACTTACATAAATGTTTCGAAAATAAATTCAAAAGTATATTTTGGTAATTGGTATTTTGGACACTAAGCAAGCAAAGATATGATTTTTATAATGGTTACACAAAAATATATCATATTTTTGACAAGGAGAAAATATATTATTTTTGGGTAAATAAAGATATATATTTTCTTGAGATTATTAGAAGATATATTATTTTTGGGAGAAAATATATCTTTTCTTAAATAAATATGGAATACATTATTTTTGGGTGAAAAATAGATTTATATATTTTCTAAGTTAAACTTGAAAATTGATGTGCGTAAGTGTGTATAGTTTTTTAATGTATATTTTAAGCCCTTTAACACTTTTAGCCAAGTTTTAAATTTATAAAACACGATATTTACTAACACTAAACACACATATGGGCAAGTGCACCTATCGTGAGCGTAGTATAGTGTTGGTAAGATACCGAGGTCGTCCAAGGACACAAGAGCTTTTAGTACCGGTTTATCCTCAACGTCTAATCAAATCAAAATTTTAGAAAAATGTTTTAAACAAGAAAAATAAAACTAACTAAAAATGCTGAAAAATAAAAATAAAAATAAAAACAGATAGATGAATCAATTGGATCCGACTCGTATTTAGTGTAACCTTTGATTATTTCCGCACTTTTACACTTTTTAAGAGATTATCTTAGTTATTGTAGTAGGCCCCACTTTTGAAGGTGACGTTACCCTCAACCCAGTAGTTTGAGTCAGCAAGGATACAATCCTAAAGGGTTGGATTATTGAAAGATAATTAATTAAGTTATTAATGCATATTGTGGTAGGACCCTCTTTTGAAGGTGACATTACCCTCGGCTAAATAGTTTGAGTCAGCAGGGATACAATCCTAAATAGCCGGGTTAAAGTTTTAATAGTAGTTTACATATGAGGGGATCAAGGAGTTCGGACCCTCGCCATCCAATACCGGTGGGTATTGAAGGGGATCGTACTAAAGTTGACCCAGGTCCTTGCAGGATCTATACACTGAACATGGCAAGACTCTTACCAAACCGTTCCCTTAACCCCCGACCAGGTAGCCAACATATCTCCATATAGACCGTGGAGATATGAATGGTGAAATATTTTATTTTATATAGACAGTAAAATAATGCCAAGACATCACGGACAAACGATAAGGAAGACTCACCTTCAACATAAGAAACTAGTTATTAAAATCATTAATACATAACCAAATAAAAAGTGCGAAAAGATTAAAAATAAAAAGTATTACACTAAACACTTGTCTTCACCAAGTGATGTAAGAGACTTAGGCAAACATGGCCTTTGATTGTTAAGAATTCTTACGATCAATCTTGGATCCCGAGACTACTCACACACTCTATGATGGATGATGGTGGTGGATGTTAGTTGTGATGGTGGTGGTGGGTGGGTGAAGTGTGAGAGCGGTGGTTTGCCAAGGGATGCCTTTGAAGTGAACCAAGCACCCCTATTTATAGCCTGTACAGAAGCCTGGACACGGCCCCCCATGTCCACCCTTTTTCTCTTTCTTCATTAATTACAATTTGTCTGTATTAGCTCCACATACCCCCGTGTCCGCTGGGCATGGCCCCGTGTGCAGAAGCGTATCTATACTATCAAGATTTCCCTAGATTCTACGAATCTTAGTGTTGACCACGGCCTCGTGTTGAGCTGGGCACGCCCCCGTGTCGGGAATAGAAGCTTCTACAACTTTGTCTTTTCTGCAGACACCTGAACACGCCTCCGTGTCCGCTGGGCACGGGGCCGTGTCCGCTGGGCACGCCCCGTGTTGAGCTGGACACAGCCCCATGCTCAGCTGGGTACAGCCCCATGCTCAGCTTTCTTCTTGTTTTTTGCTTTGGGAGATGCTGTCGAGGGGTCGGGCATGCCACGTTTCTTCCTTTTCTTTGTATTTATGTTGGTTTTGGCTGTATATTTGTTCCTTTTGTTCATTTACGCTCATTTAATCCTGAAAATACAAAAGGAAGACAAAAGCACACTTTTTCCAACATTAGTACTAAAAAAGGGTTAGTTTTATGCCTCATTTGATGTAATTTATATGTTGCATTTTACACACATCAAAAATATATTATTTTTGGGACATATATGGAAATATAAATATTTTTGCCAAGGGAGAAATTATAAATAATTTTTCTATGTAATATTTCTTAAAATATATATTTTTAGAATATATATTGGTGAATTTTTACTAGAAATATTATTCCGGAAAATAAATACAAAAATTAAGTATAAGAATACTTAATAAACACAATAAAAATACGTATTCTCGTACGTATAAATATACACCGGAATACGCCACCGATACTTGCCAAAAATACACAAGTATAAGAATACGAGTATGAATACACCCATCCTTGGGAAGTTATACATGTACAAATACATAAATGTGACAAGTTAAAATATATTATTTTAACAATTATTCCAAAATGTAATAAATATAATTTAAGTTAAAATATTTATTATTTTAACAAATAATTATATAACTTGGAATATATTAAAGACATAATGAAACGTAACTCAAAGACAACAATTAAGGCTACGTTAAGGCACGACCCGCCCGTCTAATAAACCGTAGTACGTTGTAGGTAGTCGTGCACACGAGTAGCAGCTTTGGGTTACCTTGGATACGAAAAACGCAAGATTGTGTGTTCATGTCCCCCTTTTCTCTTAACTGTTTTCAGATTTATAACTTCAGGGGTGAAGTACATGTTACAAATTGTTTACAAACGTTTACATATGGTATGGTTAGCTAAGGAAAGGTACTGTTAGATCATGTGAGTGGTGGGTACAACGCTTAAGACCATTAATCCTCGTAGTAGGACCGAGGGACATGAGTGATAGATCTATTTAGGTGTAGCAAGCCCCACCCATGTGGACCGGGATTTGGCCCATGAGGTGACTATGTCTTACAGCCGGAGGCCCGGTACAAAATCTACTAGGATTGAGCCTTCCTGCATCACGTCACACATATTAATGGCCTTGCAAACCATTAATCGATCTGTTTTCCTTGTTTGCTTTCATACCAGGGATTTATAAATACATACATACTTTCAAAGATTACAAGGTTTATTCGTGCACACTTACAAAACACATGAACTCGCTCAACTTTTGTTGATGTTTTCAAACTACATGTATTTCAGGAAACTAAGTATGGATCTAGCGGGCGTTGGAAGTTTTCGAGGGTTGTTTGGAATAAAAGATGTCATCCGGTGTCTAAGGGTTTGGGGTTGTGTATCTTATCCTGGATAAGACACATAGTCCAAAACCTAGTTTTTAGTAGTATCTTTTGTCGATTCCTTATGGAACTCTAAAACAATTTAATTGGTTTGTAATTTTGATTTGAAGTCTATGTTTGGATTCTAAGACAATGTTGTTTGGAATGTTTTAAACTTAATCTATGGATGAACATCTTTGGTTTTATTATATAGTTGTTTGTTTTGGTTGAATGCAATGATATTAAGCAAGTCACACATAATCACGCGCAAAAGTCAGCGTGTGACAGATCTGAGCTAGATCTCGACGGAAATGACATTACACAACTGTTTGGCACAAACCGCCGTGATGATGTCATCCTCAAGAGTTCAAATCTTAGAGATTTCATGGTGAAAAGTGTGATTTCAAAGAAGAATCATGTAGAGGATTGTGTATAGATCAAAGATGTACAAGAATCTAGTGTAAAACATACCGAAATCGCCGAGAAATGGAAGAAAAGTGAGAGAGTGTGCGTCTGGTCGAAGGAGGCTGTCACATCAGTGAAGAATGATGTGACAGGTCCTATTTATAGTGCAAGAGTGGGGGATAAGACTGTGTGGCAGTGGATCGGATAGCCGTTCGATCGAGTGGCCCTCTGATCGGACGGTCATCCGATCGGATGGTCATCCGATCGGATTGCCATTCGGTCAATCCCATCCTTCCCACTTTCCGTCTTTGGTTCATTTCGCGAGTTAGATTAAGCGTTGCGTTGCGTATTATTGTGTAATAGTATCACATAACTAGATTATATCATTAACACAAAAGTTTCCAAGTTTCATAGTTTCCGCCAGTGACAAGTCTCTAGTCTCTCGTTCAACCAAGTGTCAAGTTTCACGAGTCTCAAGAGTCAAGAACCAAGTATCAAGTATCAAGAATCTAGTATCAAGAATCAAGTCTCAAAATCAAGTATCAAGAATCTAGAATCAAGCCTCATAGCATTAAGTATCAAGAATCAAGTGTCTAGAGTTAAGTATCAAGGATCTAGTATTAAGAATTAAGTCTCAAGAATCTAGCTTCGTAGAATTAAATATCAAGTACCAATAAGATTCAAGTATGATAGCATAAAGATCCATAAGTGTCAAGAGTGTCAAGAGTCACATATTATAAGGACTAAAAATGACAATAGCTAAAAGTTCATGGACGCAGGCGTTACAGTTAGTAGGTATTCCCGGGTTCTGTTTTTGTTAAACACGGTACATTGGGGACAATGTCGCCCAAGTGTGGGGATATGGGAAACCCAGGAAGGGAAGGTTTGGGACAAGAGCTTGACGAGATGGAAAGTGATTGAAAACGATGAAAACTGGAAAAAATTGAAAATTTTGAAAATTTTAAAGAATTTCATTGCTTTAATTGAACTAAATGGATACGAAAACCGAATGTTTCAATCACTAATGGGTTCCTTGCCAGTAGTAAACTAACATAGTCCCTTGTCATGGTCGTTCCTTTAAGTTTCATGAGAGTAGGTCCGACAAGTGTTTCTAGTTAAAAGAGTTGAAAAAAGATGTCTATTTAGGGGTAACATGCTTTAGATTGCATATGCTACATGTCGGTAACCCTTTTATCCTTTCTTGGTGAGAATTTTGAGCCTGTAGAACTGATAGAATGATTTAAATTATGATTTCATTTGTTGAGAGCAGGCCATGTGTTATTCTGTGTTAGAACTTGTATGATTTGATTCATGCTGAGACTGTGGTTTGATATGTGCAAGCAAATGATAAAGGCATTAGGATATACCTTGCACCCGTTGTGTTTGTTTCATGTTTACCGAACCATTACCCTTAGTAGCCCTGTGGAGCCTAGTTACCTTTCGTTTGTCCACCTAATGTGAGCTGTTTGATACCGACCGTGAAAGACAAATTATGATTAATTGAAAGAAAAAAAGAGAAAACAAAGAAAAGAAAAAAAATTAGAAAAAGAAAAAAAAGGCAAAAATAGAAGTGTTGTAAATTTTGTTCATGTCTTGGGTAGAAACCAACCCAAAGTGTTAGTCGTTATGTGTTTGCAAATAAAGTTGTCACGGTTTGGTCGGTTGTTTGTTCGCCATATAAAAATATAAATATAAGAAAAAAATTTCCTACCTTAGCCTAAGCCTAAAACCGAAAGTCCTTTTGATGCGTGCCGTGTTATATGATACAGTGGAGGTATGATTGTTATACAAGCCTATGATTACAGGATTTCATGTTTGGTTTCGAGTGTTACACATACTAGCACATTACACGCTAGTTCATCTGTTAAACCGAGAGGAGAGTTGATTGTGAGGGGAGTGTAGCATGTGTTAGAATCCTAAGCATGTTAGTTGTAAATACACAAGTCTTATATTTTATAAATTGCATCAATTGCTTGTCGGACTGTCAATCGTAATTGTGTCAGTCTATGGAACGGGTATGACTTGGGACTTAAGCTGTTGCATTGGTTTAGGGGTTTAGAAGTATTGTTACTATGGTGAGTAGTTCCATCTTGGTTTGCTTGAGGACAATCAAAGGTAAGTGTGGGGATGTGATGTAGAGTGTGAAACATGGATGTTTGTGTATTGATTTTGTGTGGTTTAGCTTGTTTTATGTGATTGGAATTGGATTATTGCGAGAGTTCGTATGTTTGCAGGTAAGAACGTGTAATTTGGTGAAGATACGAGGTTTGAAGATAAAGCGGAACATGTAAAAGTAATGAGTGGAGCCGTTGGAAATGTTCGGGTATGATACGGGTTGAATTGATATCTTAGATGCATAAAGGATGCGAAACGTTGAAGTTGAGGGGCCATTCGGTCATTAATCCGAAGATGAGTGTAGCGAAAATATACAAGGACTAAAGACTATTGAAGTTGAGGGGCCTTATTGTCATTACTTGGAAGTTGATTTTAGTGAAAATATAAAAGGAATGTGAAGAAAAGAAGTTCAGGGATTGAATGGTCATTAGTTGAAAGTTGATGCATGTGGAATGAGGGAGCTGCATGTTTTACGTTGGAGGTCACGGTTTAAAAACCGTGACTTACAGGTTCTTATAAGCCTCAACAAAAAAAAAGAACAGAATGATGGACTTGTGGCTTACGTAATGCACATGGGGCTTACGGAATTTTGTGGCAACAAACATTAATAAACATGGAGTGGCACGTGGTCTTTGGTTAGTGGAAAAGGGATTTAAGGGTTTTAAAAACCCTAATGAAGACATCATGATGACGACTAATGATTGAAATCCATAAAAAACATTATCTTTTGGGCTCTCAAACAGGACATCCTTATCAAAAACATTGGCAGCAACATCTTGATATTAGCAGCCATAATACAATTTTGGGTGCAACTTCATTATTATTTTGGGCTCGAAAATCAGCCCAACTTAATCATCATTACTATCGAGTGGTGGGGGCAGCAATCATTGAAGAGTTTTGGCTCTCATAATCCATCAATCATCATCGATCTTTGGGGACTTCTTGAACCATCGATTTTTGGTAGCCATTACACAACATCTTTGGCTCTAAAAATCACTCAACACCACACCACTATTCATCACACATCTACCACAAATCACCAAGTCATCATGCCTTCAACATTCTACCAAGCTTTTGAGGATTGTTCGAACGTCATGAGCGGCTAGTCGTCCCGTGACCGTCTCCGGGAATAGGGGTTGTGTTTAAACATTGGTTTGCTTATTGTTACGACTTTTTGGATTAGGATTCGGTTAAACATTCGGTTAGTCGTTTCTATTGTCCTTATTTCGATTAAACATTATTTGATTATCGTAAACGTTTCAGTTCATCAATTATTTGGCTGTTTCATCAACAATTGGGATTAAGTTCTAAGTTGTCATTGATTTTAACCTTTAATCATTGAATCCATTAATGTTTATGAAATCCAAAATTAGTAATTAACTGGATTACTATTCATTTGCATCAATCCTTCTGTTTCGATCGTGGATCATTGCAATCAAATATATTATTCGTTAATTATTTATCAAAACACATTTTCAAAACATGTCTATGTGATTTCCAACTGGTCATAACAAAGTATACCGATTTTATGCATAACCTGAAAACCTAGCTATTGGTCCTTTTTGTAACAATTGTTTACAACTCTAATTTATATTTGTTTTCACAAGCATTCTCAAAACTGCAAAAAAACAATTAGTTTAGACATAGATGATAATTAAAACAATGAGCTTTCATACTTTCCACTGATTCCCCGTGGATTCGACATCCTACTTGCTCTTTACTAGTAAAAGGTGAATAGGACATTTTCACTTATATTTTTTACCGACCTTACGACATCGATCAGTGCATCACCAAAATAAGGACCAATCTTGAGTTTTTCTTTTACATGTTTTTTTATATATTTAATTGTGTCATTTCCGTCTTACATTACTAACCATGATCAATTATTAAAATGCCTAACTTAACATCGTCTAACTCTTTATTATATGACTAAACTAATACACTAACTGCTAACAATATACATTCGTGTCGTACCTAACTACTAACGTTTACATTATAGTTTTACATTCATGTCTTGTCTAAGTTCTAACAATTTACATTCATGTCGTACCTAACTTCTAACAATTTACATTCATGTTCACGCATTTGTTTGACCCGTTTGGGCTAATTCGCCAAAACCAAACCAAGACACCAAACTAACCAAATGTTTGAGTGATCTTGTGTTAAGGTAGGCACTTGTAATGGTTAGGATGCAAATTCCACCATTTACCTACTTGCGTGAACATTTTGCATCTATTTTACATAATTTTCAAAAACCAAACCAAAATTCTACTTTTCACCTTAGAACATGTAAATATTATAGTAAATATAATTAGACATAAAATAACTAATGCATATATATAGTTAGTGATTCTACTAATTTAATTTTCTCAATTTAATTAGTCTAATCATTCATTTTTCCATCTATTTACCATAAACAACCTACTAATTACCTAATTATAAGATTATGGATTTTTTTTTATATAATTAGACTTACTTATGCATTATAGGTGATATTGCATATAGTTATATAACAAGTTTATATAATTATTAATATCTCTATACATATACATTTTAATTGATAAGTTATTCTTTATTTCTCATTTACATCTATAAACTAATATTCAATTATCTCTTTACTTATTTCATACACATAAATTAATAGTGTCCAAAGTGAGTGTTTAGTCAAGATAATATTTTTATGTATTTTCATATATTATTATTATTATTATTATTATTATTATCATCATCATTCATTTCTTATTCAAATTCCATTTACATTCCAACTTCTAAATCCTTGTACTTACACACCTTGTTCATCCCTGTTAGGATAAGTTGGTGCTTCAACCTTTCAAGACGATCATCTCACGTTTATGGAAACTACTTGCAAACTGTGAGTATACTCGATCCCATTTTCGTTTTAAACACTTTAGGTGCAACATGTACATTATACAAAAACACGCAACACATGAGACTTGTTTATTCAAAATCACACTCTATCCACATTTTAAACATGAAAACGTGTGATACTTGTTAATCTCATATGCTATGTATACATTGTGTATATATACTCATTAACTTTTCTAGCCTACCTTAACAATTATATCGCTATAGGATTAACGCACCACCCCGATTTTTAGGGTATTGTTAAGTAAAACATGTTAAACCCCTTCTTTTCGACGATTTGGGAAGTCAAGATTGCGTTGGAAACTTTGGTTTGACATATAGTTTAAACTAGTTCAGCATATTAGTAACTTGTATGCATTATTCATGTTGGATATGAGCATATTTAAACATTTTATTCTTATTATGCTATGTATCAAACTTGTATACTCGCCAACATTATTGTTGATCATTATTTTAATACATGTTGCAGGGTGATAGACGAAGCGATGAAGAAACAAGCTAGGGTGAACCTAGAAACAGACCTTTGAAATAAATAATTGTTTTAATTTATGTTCGATGCTACTTGATCAAGCTTTGGAACAATGTATGACACTTTAGTATTTATTGAAATCTTGATTTAATTATATTGTCACAATTAGTGTTATGATGCTTTGAGGGATTTGTTTTCGTCTCACTCTGATGTTTTCGCCATCGGTTGGGGTGTGACAGTTGTATACTCTCGAACAAATCATCAGGGACGAAGGATTGGACTTCAATCTTTCAGAACTGTCACATCTTTATAACCTTGTTTCACATGGACCCCACAGATTCCTATTCAAAGCTAAACCCCAGCAACCACTCCCACTTCTCAATACCACTAAGAATGACACCAACTAGAGAACCAATTCTTCTTCATGAGGAGAGACACTATTCCTCTAGGGAATACTCTCCCAAAAAAGTGGGCTTTGAAGGGTAGGATATAGGATCCTTAGGACAAAACTTTAGGAACTTTCATTTTTCCTTTATGAGGATAACTGATCATGTCTTATTTATTGGTGCAGTGAGCAACTTCTCTTCCCTGGCTGAACACTCCGGAACTGAGCAAAGATTAGCAGCATTTTGGGCCCTAGACTCTACTGTCAGGACATTCAAACTGAAGGCTAAAGATCTAGTAGAGGCATCATCCACATCCTTAACAATGTCAAGTAAGTATTCATATGCGATAAAATGTTTAAGGAATGCATAAAGTTAAGGATCATGAATACTTATCTTTTTATTGTCTAAACAGGTGCTCAAAAATCTTCTTCCAAGTCTGCTTCTAAATTCGATCTTGGTGACATTGATAGCATGATATCTCCTCGCTCACTCAAGAAGGAGCTGGCCAGAGGCCCAAGCCAACCGAAGGCAAAGACCATGTCAACTCGTGCCAGAGCCGGTTCCAAGAGAAAGAAGCCAGCCGAGACCACTGAGGATGCTTTCCAGATTGAACGCCACTTCCATGAAGTCATCACCGAGGTAAGGATCCTGGATCCTCATAAATATTTTCTTTCTGATACTAAGGATCACTGATCCTGAAATCCTATTCTTGTAACATGTAGGGGTTTGTCCGCATCCAAGCTCTCCAAGAGAAGAACCTGGCTGAGGTAGAGGAGAAGCTTACTGATCTTCGTACCATAGCCGCAGCCAAGGATAAAAAACTTGCCCAACTAGAGAAGGAGAAGAATGGCCTGGACGAGCAGCTGATGTTTGTAGAGATCGGGATCCATGAAGCACTGGTGAATGCAACTGAGAATGCTAAGGTCTGTGCTTCCCGCACCGTTATTCATGCTAGGATCAAAATGGCTGAAGAAGCTTTGGATCCTACATTCGACCGCTCTGCTTGGAATGTGGAAGGATGTGTAGGATCGTTTCACGACCAAACGAGTCGTTCAGAAGAGTTTTTGCTCAATACGAAAGGCGGAAACAGACGTATCGAGTTGATTCAGCTTGCAATTCACTTTAAATGTCTTTTTGATTGATATAACAACAATTTACAGCGAGTAGACACTTGGCAGCAATTCGGTACTGAAACCGGAAAGTTACAAATGAAGATCACAAGGCAACTATTTATAGGACAGTCTATTTCGCACGAAACAGCCCAAGCGAAATAGCCAGGCTATTTCGTACAAAATGACAAAATCATTTCGTGCGAAATACCTTATCCTATTTCATGCGAAATCAACTTCTAACATGTTTTCTTGTATTTCGTGCCCTGATCTTTCTAATCTGGTGCAAGACTCGATACAAGACGAAGTCGACAGACATATGTACCAACAGACTCCCCCTTGGATGTTGACGAAGTCTTCAGTGTCGAGTCTTCGAAATCTTCAGTCTTTATCAGTCTTTTCCGTTCTCTCCAAAATATCTAACATTGTAAACATCCTCAATCTTCTCTCTTCTTTCTATCAACTAATCTCCCCCTTGAATCTTGATCTATCTTTCTAATTCTCTTGATCAGATCTCTTGATTCCTTAAGTTCATCAGCATCAGCAGTACCAAGATTGTAACCTGGCTTACATTCTGCTTAGGATCAGAAACCTGACTAACCTGCACACATCTCTACCCAAAAATCAATTTCACAAATTTACAATTTGACAAATTTAGAAATTACTGGTAGATTTTATCCAACACCACCATTCTAATTGTGAGGTAGATTTGATTATAACAATTTTCATTTTAAAAACTTTTCTTATTTCAAACAAACTTTCCCAAACCTGTTCATCATGTTTAACACTCAGAATTTTGAAAACCAGCTCTCCAACATCAGTTGTCGAAAATCTTTTTGAATTTTCAAAATTTATGATAAAACACACTGAAAATCTTTTTGGATTATGATATAAACAAAATGCAGTAAACAAATATTTACAGACAATATTTTTGTGAGTTTGTTTAAGAGGATCATATCAGTTTATGAGACAAATCACTAACACCATTAAGCTATAAACATTTTAAGTTCTAAACAATTCACTTAGATTGTCAGTATACTGATCCACTTAAATTTTCACACAAAGTTCAACTGTTTCGAGATACGAGATTAATGTTTTAAGCACTTAAACTTATTCGCGTGTTCCACCTCAGAATATACTCCCGTATCCAGATCCCAATATTCAGTCTTACAGGTGAGTATACCTAGATGATATCTGTAAAGGGTTAAATGCGAGGGCCATGAGAGCTCAGGCTATTGCTTCCGCAAAATCAGAGAGAAGATGGCTTCGACTTTAGGTGTGTTCCCTTTAGAGAATCTTTTCTTCAACAGCACATGATTAGCATATTTCAATGTTTCATCATTTTTTGTACTGAGGGTGATGCTATATTTCAAGCAAGCAAAAAGTATTATACGGGGACTAGGCCATTGCTTCCGCCAAATCAGAAGTCCCGGGATAATACCCCAGATATCACTGAGTATAAAGACCTAGTATCTCAGAAAGAGGGACCTTTCAAACAAGATTTCGGGGGTTACCCATATATCCGAGAGATGTTCCCCACGAGAAAAGTAAGTTTGAAATTTAGGTTTATATCTCGGCACAATCTACTAAATGTGTAAAAACCTACTGGCACATCATCAGTGAGACCGTTTATCACATTTTAACTTTCCAATACTTTAGCATGCTGTGATAGTCCACTGATGTACTATCATTTCCTCTTTTCTCAACAAAACTCGTTTTTGATTTTATCATGTTTTTGGCTTTTTCAAATTTTAAATTTTTTTGGATTTTCTAAAATTTCTTACTCCCCCTAAAATTCAAAATCATTTAAAGAAGATTTGAAAACAAACTATACAAATAAAGTGACAACTGTTGTGAATTGCTTCAAGTCGCTATCCACTTGGCATAAACAATCAGAACTCCCCCTTACAACAAACTATTTTCCCATTATGATTACAAAACACTTAAGTTTGTTTTAATCAAATGGTTTTTCCGGAAAATTAGTTTTGTTGAAATCACTTGTAGGTTAGGGGATCAATTCATCATCGTGTTCTTTCATCTTCAACCTTTTGAAAAATATAACAGTTTTAAATTCAAACCACAAATACCTCTTGTAGAAAATCAAGTACAACTTAATGTCCCTGATTTACCACTTGTAAGTTTTCACAAACACCCAAAATTCAAGAAAGATGCCGATACCTGCTCCTCACTTACTAACCTGGAAGCTCCGGCAAGTCATACTTTTCACTTATGAAATACAGACATCCAAGCCTGACCAAACTTGGATGTGACCTCTTCAGTTTCACTCGGGGTGTAAGTTGCCTTCTTTGTTTCATAAAAATCTTTTACCCCTTTTACCTTCCAATCGACCATTTTTCCAAAAATATTTTTAACATTCCCATTGAAAACCTTTTCGACATCAAAATCTTTCTTTTCAGAATAGAATTGATTCGATATGTCAACCTTTTCAACTTTTTGTTTAAAATTTTTAGCCCGCAATGGTGGAAAATTGACATCATCCATTGGCGGCACTGACGTTTCTATTTTTAGCTCAACTTGTGGCTCCTCTGACTTTGACGAGTCAGATTCATCGCCATATTTCACATCTAATTTCTTAACAACCCACTTCTGGTTGTCAAGATTCACTCTTCTCTTGTAAATTTTTTTCGAACATTCACCAATCTCATATGTTGAGTTTTTAAACACTTTGAATTTTTCAGTTGGTGGTTCAGTTTTGTTAACAATTTTCTCTTTGAGTTTAGAAACAACTTCCTGTTTTATGTTTGTAGCCATTGGACAATTCCAGGCGATGTGACCAACTTCTTGACATTTGTAACAGGTTCTTGTCTCTTTTCTCTTATAAACTCCATTCTTCTCAAACTTTTGTTTTACTGCAAAAAAACTCTTTGTTTGTTTGCTTCCAGAATGAGCTCTTTTCTTCTTCCTCAGAACTGGCTCCTGAAACAAATAGAGTTTTTGATTTATAAGTTTTCTCATTTTTATGATTTTTCGGTGGAATAAAACCAAGTCCTTTCTTTTTAAAATTATTGTTATGGTTTGGTTTATTTTGAAAACCAGAACCAGAACTGTAACCCTTTTTCTTGTTTAAACGTTGTTGAACTCTTGAGGTGTAAGTTTTAGGTTTTTCAGTACGATTTACATCTTTTATTTCAGAAATATTGATTTCTGTTAGTTTGAAAACCTTTTTAATCATTTCAGTTTTAACACCTCTTATTGGAAAATCCTCATCAGAATATAATTTGTCTGAATCATTCAAAGTATATGCCACTTTGATTGGTTCGTTATTCAAATTAGATTTTGATAACAGAAACACTTTATTGTAAACCCTTTTGACCAACGACTTTGGACTGTCAACTGATGGACTCGAACTCTCGGATTCGGATTTTGACTCTGACTCCTCATCTTTATCCAACACCTGATCGACCACTTTCTTTATTAACTCAGACTCATGATCAGTGTCAGACGATGTGAACGTGACGTCAATGTTTTCTGGTAAACCATCAGTTGTTTCAGACTTTAACTTTATATTGACTGCCTTTTTTACTTGCTCCTCATTTGGTTTTCTGGGAGAATAACCTTCCCAAATCGGAGGCGGACACTTGTTATAATTTGCACTTTGTTTCTTACCAGTATCCTTCTCTTCAGGCTTCTTGTCTTGAAATGCTTCAAAACCTGCAACAGTTGGATAAATTCGATCAATCAAATAATCAGAACTAGAATAACTTTGCAGTAAACGTCTGATTCTTTCATTTTCAATCTTTTCTGTTTCCAACTCTTGCTTCAGCTTTGCACATTCCTCAATGTAATGATTAATAGCTTTTTGTTTTGTCATCATCACTGCATTCATCATTGTTAATGCATCTTCTCTTTCAGAATTTTTCTTTTGTAGACCAGTTACCGTTCTATTCAACACATCATATGATTCTTTCACATAATTGAGATTGAACAATAACTTTTCCTTCATCTTATCTTGCTCACTCAACTTTTCATCCTTTTCTTCACATTGTTTGCAAGATTCTGAACATTTTAAACACGGCTTGATGACTTCAACAATTTTTTCAACTTCAATAATATTTTCTACTTCAACTGCCTGCTCAGTAGCTTTATTTTCATCACTTTGTTCAAAAATCTTTTCCTGAACAACACTCTCACTTTTACCTGTTTCTGATTCTTTGCTGCACGTTTTTCCTTTAGCTTTTCCAAACGATCTGCAAAATAAAATTGAAAACTTTCAGGAGATAAATGAGTTTTTGCAATATTAATATGCATTTCTTCCTCATCATCACTGTCATCAGTTGATGATTGATCAAACACTTGTGTCTGTTCTGAACTATCATCTGAAGAACTAGATTCATCATCTTGATTCTTCTCATCATCAGCAAACACTTCCATCCATTCTTTCATCAAATCTAGTTCTTGAACTATCTGTGCAATGAGAGCTACTACTTTTGAATCAGGTGGAATATACTTGTCCCAACTAAAACCTTCTGCCACTTTTTCATCATCTTGATTAATTATACCAAAATAAGCTTTCTTATTTTCTTCTTCTATTACTTTCTTGGAATGTGCAGTTTGTGGTTCTAGTTGTTGATATGGATGATGCGCAACTTGTTGATATATGGCTTTCCGATAATAATCATTGTTTCCAAACGGATTATGTGCTCCACTTGCTTCTCGATTTTTACATTCCCTCTTGAAATGTCCTTTCTCCCTGCATCAAAAACAAGTAACTTTAGATTTATCAAAACCCAAAGTAGAAACATTAGCATCTCTAAAAACATCTCTTCCTGTAATCATCTTAAATTTTTCAGCTCTTCTTAAAACACTCGCTAAACACCATTTAATGTCCATAAGCTCCATCTCCTCAGCATCGATCTGATCGTAATCTTCTTTTGTCAACATAGGATTTCCAATCCTTCCTGCAACCAATCCTTCATATGATTCTAACACTGTAGCAAGTAATGACATGTGACCTTTAGCAACCTCTTCAGAGAAATTTTGACCGTTATGAAGATGCAATGCAATGTTGCAGTGTAAAATTTGACCATTACTGTTGTTTAAGCTTTGGAATTGATGACTTGAGTTTGAACTCTTCGGATTAACACTTGGATATGGGGAAAATCCACTGCTGCTGTTTGAACTTTGATTGATTGATCCAGCTGAGTTTTCTGCACTGAAAGCAGTTTAGATTTTCGGACTTACTTCGACATCCTGAGCACTCCCTTTGAAGTACATCTTAACATCTTGTTGTGCATTTGGATTGCTCATTCTAGCAATTTTTTGTTGCTCAAGATCCTGTCCTTCAATTTTTTCGATGAACTGAGAAATTGTCAAGCCATCATATTCTCCAGTATTCTTTAGTATCATCAAAAATGTACCCCATTCTTTCTGAGGTAAAGCATCAGCTAATTTGTCAACCCATTCCTCACGATCTTTGTTGATATCTAATAATGACATTGACCGTACTAAGTGACAATATCTTTCAATCAATTTCTTTGTATCTTCTCCTGGCAAACTTGTAAATAAATCAAATTCTTTCTTTAACAATGATTTTTTACTCTTGATCATCTTTTCACTTCCCTAAAACTTAACTCGAAGTGCTTCCCAAATTGAACGTGAAGTCTTATCATGTTGAAGCAATATGCATATATCTTCTTTAATATCTTGCTAGAGTAAACTAATCATCATCTTTTCTGCTTTGTACATGTCTCGTTCTTTATCCGTAAATTCAAAAATTTTCTTTTCAACTCCCAAGTTTGTACGTGGTAGTACATATTTTTTCTCAACACACTCCCAAGACCTCAAATGATTAGCTTGAACCCAGTTTTCAAATCGATCTTTCCAACCATAATACTCCTCAATTCCCATTAGCTTCGGGGGTTTTTGCAAATTTCCAGTTTCATTTTCCATGTTCATGCTCTGAGCAATGGCAACAGGAGTACTCGGGGCAGTAGCAAATGCGTTAGAAAACTCCTCTTCCATGATTCGGTAACAAGTTTCTCAAAATCAGACACTTTCAAACGAAATCACTTTCAAGCAAAATACCTTTGGTGCGAAATGAACTACTTCAAACGAAATGACCTGCAAAACAACTTCAAACGAAATGATTCACACGAAATGATTCACACGAAATGATTCACACGAAATAAAGACTTTCACACGAAATGAGAATAATTTCACACGAAATAGGGTATTTCGTGCAAAATAAACCAAATTTCAGCTGATTTCGTGCGAAATAGTAGACTTTCACACGAATAATGACACTTTGGTACGAAATAGTGATTTCGTACAAAATAGCTCACACGATATACTGATTTTGTGCGAAATAATAGATCTATTCCGTGCAAAATACCGCTGACGTCATCATGTCGATCAGATTTTTGTCCAATTGATCAAGTTTTAGTCCGATTTTAGGTCTGAAACTTTCAAGGCTTTGTTAAAACATTGTTTCTCTTATAATGTCAAGCCATTTTAACCGTTAAAACTTGTTTCATTTTGAAAAGAAGGTGTAGAAAATAGATTATTAAGCTGAATCGGTAAGAACTCCTCCTCCTGAGCTCTGATACCACTTGTAGGATCATTTTCATGACCAAACGAGTCATTCAGAAGAGTTTTTGCTCAATACAAAAGGCGGAAACAGACGTATCGAGTTGATTCAGCTTGCAATTCACTTTAAATGTCTTTTTGATTGATATAACAACGATTTACAGTGAGTAGACACTTCGGCAGCAGTTCGGTACTGAAACCGGAAAGTTACAAATGAAGATCACAAGGCAACTATTTATAGGACAGTCTATTTCGCACGAAACAGCCCAAGCGAAATAGCCAGGCTATTTCGTACGAAATGACAAAATCATTTCGTTCTAAATACCTTATCCTATTTCGTGCGAAATCAACTTCTAACATGTTTTCTCGTATTTCGTGCCCTGATCTTTCTAATCTAATGCAGGACTAGATACAAGACGAAGTCGACAGACATATGTACCAACAGGATGGAAGCTAGCTCTCCTCAACCTTGGTGGTGAAGCTGATGAGGATCAAGTGCTTACTCTGGAGGCTAGGACGAGTGAAGCTAAGGAGCAGAAGGGTGGTGCTGATGATGAAGCTAGTGGTAATGCTGCATCATTTGGTGATGCTGTGATAATGGGCAATGATGGATGTTGATGCCTAGGCTGGAGCCCATTTTTTAATGCTTTTTTGTGGTTTATGATGTTTTTGATTCTAAACAATTGGTCTTTAATAACTTTAAACAATAGCTCTTAGGTTTAAGGATCACTAATCCTTTAGACAATAGGTAGGATGACAAAAGGTGGAGAGATCCTTTGTTTGAGGGATGAATCCTTTGTTATCCTGCCGTTTAATTTCCTGCACTTTAATTTCTGCACAAACATTATAACTATTAGATAGCCTTGTCCGGCCTGGGTGGATGGTCCACGTTTTTGCTGGTTAAATCCAGGCCAGACAATTTTGGTATATAATGAATGGGTTTAATAATATTAAACTTTTGGCTATGTTCGTTGTTTTATCTTTATCCTTAAAGTTTCTTTTATTATTATGCTTGTCTCTCCATATTCAAGTGTATTATCATCAAAATTTTAGAGAATCATGAGTTGTTAACAGTTTGATGATACTAAGTTTAATAGAAAACTTTAATTGTTTCAATGAATATGGATCATAAATCCTTAACTGGAAAGGATAAAAAGTAATTTGTAACATAAACAAAGTTAAGGATAAAACATACCAGAAAATCCAAGTTAGGATTCTATATCCTTATAAGTCATTACTGAGCAAACAAACTATGAAAATTAGTTAAAGTTTTAAGGATCCGGGATCCGTATTGTTAGAACTTGCAAATTTAAAGCTCCAAGATCCTGTAAGAAAAATGAACTTGGGACTAAGCCAAACAATCTAGGGATAAACCCATACAACTGAGGACAAGCCCAAACAAAATGGGGACAAGCCCAAATAAGTGGGGACAAGCCCAAATAAACAGGTGTATACTGGGGTCTGGCCCAAACTGGCAACTTTCCCATCGTAAGTGACATGAAAATGCCAAAACCTTAGCTAACATGAAAACGTTAGAAACCTTAGGATAACGGATGTATGGTATGTCTACCATTATACTTGAGATCCTACATATGACCAACAACAATGAAATTGTCAGCCACTAAGCGTGTACTAGTCCCATTTCCTCGAACCATACTTGGATAAACGTGAGCTACTGGCAGGGTGTCAAAACCCAATTCGTGTGAAAGGTGAAAACCTTTAAACCTTAGAAGGTATAAGATACCTTAGCTAGGGACAAGCCTAAAAACTAGGGACTAGCACAAAAACTTTGGAGAGTTTGCCAACCACTAAGATCTTCTGTAAAAATGATAGCAACTCTGCAAAAGCTTAAACTTTATGAAAATGGATGTTAAATGTTTAACATCTTTTCCTTGTAATGAGTAATAAGTATAGAATGAATGATAATGAAAGTAAAATGTAACCGAAGGAAGGATCATATATCCTTTGAGGATCCTCAATCCTAAGTCAGAATATTGGAGTCTCTAAGGATCCTTGATCCTTCTTATATGAAGTATAAAGTATTTCCTTAGATGAACAACATTCCAAGCTCTTGGTAGGGGATCACCATCCATGGTTAAAAAGCGATATGCCCCCTTTCCAGCTTCTGCTTCTATCAAATATGGGCCTTCCCACTTTGGTGCTAGTTTGCCATCAGTTGGATTTGTAGTGTTCTGGAATGCTTTCCTCAACACCAAATCACCAACTTGAAATCTTCTGACCCTGACATTCTTGTTGTATGATCCAGCCATTCTTTGTTGGTAGCTAGCCATCCTTATTCTTGGTAGATCTCTGAGCTCATCCACAGTGTCTAGGTCTTAAGTCATGTTTTCAACATTTGCTTCAGGAACCACCATCTTTGTAGGGATCATTGCCTAAGTTCCAAAGACTAGAGAGAATGGAGTTTGGCTTGTGGCATTCTTTGGAGTTCTCCTATCTGCCCAAAGGACATATGGCAGCTCTCCAGCCCACTTTCCATTCTTGGATCCTAATTTCTTCTTCAAGTTGTTGATGATGATCTCATTGCTTTATTCTACTTGACCAGTATCTTGTGGATGGACTGGAGTTGATGTTATCATCTTAATCCCCCAGTTGTCACAAAAGTTAGTAGTTCTATTCCCAATAAATTGGGATCCATTATCACAAATAATTTCGGAAGGAATTCCAAATCTAGTAATAATGTTTCTTTTAATGAAGGATATAACTTCCTTCTCCCTGACTTGAACAAAAGCTTCTGCTTCTATCCATTTGGAGTAGTAGTCTGTCATAGCTAGCATGAATACTTTTCCTCCAGGTGCTTTAGGGGGTTTACCTACTATATCCATTCCCCATTTCATAAATGGCCAAGAGGAGACCGTTGGATATAAAGGCTCTGCTGGTTGATGTAGTATGTTGCTATGTCTTTGGCAAGCATCACACTTCCTTGCATATTCTACAGCATCCTTCTTCATTGTAGGCCAATAGTATCCTATTCTAAGGATCCTTGAGAATAATGCTCTGCCCCCAGTGTGATTTCCACAGTCTCCTTCGTGAAAATCCTTCAAGACTTCCTAAATCTCTGGATCCTCAATACACCGCAAGTAGGGATCTCTTATATAACATGTTATTTATAATAGTAAATTGAGATACCTTAATACTGAAAGCTCTAGGATTCTCCCCTGTGGGAATTTCTACATTCTGGATATATTTTAGGATTGGAAGGATCCATGATCCTGAATTTGGCTGCACATCATCACTAGATACATTGCAGTATCCTCAACTATCTCCATTGCATCATTTTCTTCAATTGCAGGAGAAAGGATATGAATAATGGGAATCCTGACATCCTCTAGTATCTTCAAGGATGATCCTAAATTTGCTAAGGCATCTGTCTCTGCATTCTCCTCTCTAGGTACCTGTGTTATGCTGAAAAAATCGAAAGAATTTGCCAATTTCTTGACTATTTCTAAATATTTGATTAGTTTTTCTCCTTTGACAGCATATGATCCTTTAAAATGGTTAGTAACTAGTAATGAATCAGTATATACTTAAAGATACCTGATCCTCATGTGTTTATCTAATTGCAAACCTGGTATTAAGGCCTCATATTCTACTTCATTATTAGTAGTTTGAAATTCACATGCAATATATTAGGGTATTATGTCCCTCTGTGGCTATTTTAGTAGTAGGCCTAATCCAGTTCCTTTGACCTTTAAGGCTCCATCTGTGAAGAGTGTCCAAGGATCCTTAGTCTCCTCAAGTTGTTGAACCTCTAATTCAACTTCCCTTTGTAGATCACTACTGAAATCAGCCACAAAGTCAGCTAAAGCTTGAGACTTGATGGCAGTCCTGGGTTCATACTTAATGTCATATGCACTAAGCTTAACTGCCCACTTTGCCATTCTAACTGCCATTTCAGGCTTCCTGAGAACATTCTTGATAGGAAAGTTAGTTTTCACAATAATAGTATGAGTTTCAAAGTAATGTCTTAGTTTAGTGGAAGCCATGATCAAAGCAAGAATTAAAATCTCTAAATGAGAATACCTGGCCTCGGCATCAAGAAGGCTTTTACTTACATAGGATACTGGATGTTGTTAACCTTCATGATCCTTAACTAAGATTGCACTTACTGCTTTACCCGAAACAACTAAGTACAAGGATAATGGCTCACCATCTTCTGGTTTTATCAAGGCTGGTGCCGAGGATAAATAATCCTTGAGAGCTTTAAGAGCAGCTTCATGCTTCTCAGTCCACTCAAACTTCTTATTCTTCCTCAGTATGTCATAGAAATCCTTGCACTTTTTTGAAGACTTTGAGATGAATCTGTTTAAGGTTGCGATCCTTCCTGTTAACCTTTGTACATCCTTTGCATTGGTTGGAGATTTGATGTTCACTATTGCTTTTATCTATTCAAGGCTAACTTTAATCCCCCTTTTGGTCACCATGTATCCTAGGAATTTCCCATCTTTGACACCAAAGTGACACTTTGAAGGATTTAGCTTCATGTTGTATTGATCAAGGATGTTAAATTCCACTTCGAGATCCTTAAGATGATCCTCTGCCTTCTTGGACTTAACCACCATGTCATCAATGTATACCTCCATAGTGTCTCCAAGTTGCTCTTTGAACATCATATTCACTAGTCTTTGGTACGTGGCACCTGCATTTCTCAATCCAAAAGGCATAGCGATATAACAGTATATGCCCGTGGGGGTCATGAATGATGTTTCCTACTGATCATATGGTTCCATTTGGATTTTTTGAAATCCAGATGAAGCATCCATAAAAGTAAGCAATTCATGGCCCAACGTTGCATCCACCATGGAGTCAATGTGTGGTAATGGGAAAGGATCCTTGGGACATGCTTTCTTTAAATCAGTATAGTCAACACATACCCTCCACTTTCCGTTTTTCTTTTGAACAACTACCACATTGGCTAGCCATTTTGGATACTTGACTTCCCTAATCATACCTGCCTTTAACAACTTATCCACTTCTTCTTGGATAATGGCACTCCTTTCAGGTGCAAACTTCCTTCTCTTTTGGTGGATTGGCCTGAAATATTTATCAATGTCTAACTTATGAGTAATAATATCTTTGGATATACCTGTCATATCCTCATGTTTCCAAGTGAACGTGGACTTTCTTCTCCTTAGGAAGGATACGAGATCCTGCTCTATACTGTCAAGGATCCCGGATCCTATAAAAATTTTGGATTCAGGATCCTTAGGGTTCAGTGTTATATCCTTGATGTCCTGCTCCCTTGCCTCCATGACATCCCTCGGAGGATACTTTAATTACTATGTTGCTCTTGGTTTTGAAGTTGGCTTCATTGAGGAGGTGTAATAGTTCTTTGCCTCCTGTTGATCACTTTCAATCTTCACCACTCCCCATGGAGTTGGTAGCTTCATACATTGGTGGTATGTCGAAGGAACAACTTTCATGTCATGTATCCATGGCCTGCCAAGGATCACATTGCAACAAGACAAACAGTCAATAACACAAAATTTTAGAACATAGTTTACTACCTCAATATAGATTGGGAGTTTGATGTCCCTCATCGTGTTCTTTGTCTCTTCACTGAATCCTAAAAGGACAGATGATCTCGGGACTATCTCTGACTATGGGATGTTCATCCTTTTGAGGACATCTAGTTGAATTATGTTCACTGAGCTCCCACCATCGATAAGAATCATGCGAACAAAATGGTTATATATAAATAAAGTGATGACTAAACCATCGTGATGAGGATCCTAGATGTCAACACGGTCATTCTCATCAAAGGATCTAATTTTCTGATGAGTCAGAGTTGAGGTTCGAATGGGCCTATCTCCATTTTCCAGCTTAGTCTCTTTAGCATGTCTCTTCGCTGCAGAGAACGAAGTTCCACACATGTTAGAACCTCCGAAAATGAAGTTGATGATTTGAGCATCAGCAAGTGGTGCAGGGGCTCTTTCTGGTAGTTTGTCAGGATCCTGGATCCTTGATTTTTTTCTTCCCAGCAACTCTTTTAAGTGACCCTTGCTTAGCCAATCTCCTTTTTAAGTGCAATGCATTCATCAGTGAGGTGGCCAAAGTCTTCGTGGAATGCACACAACTTTGATTTATCCTTGTATGATGTAGACTTTTCATTCTTCTTAGGCCATCTAGCTTTCTCACCTAGATTCTTTAGGTATGGTGGTGGAATAGGAGGTAATGATGCATTAGTTTGGGATGAGGTCACCTCCAGCATGGCACTTGAAGTGGGTTTTGTAACTCTCTGTTTTTTTTTTCCGTAACTTTCCTTAATTAGAAAGCTTGTCTTGTATTTCTATTTTTGGAAACTTGTGTTCCTTGTAATCGTATTTCGTTGAATTGTTGTAAAATCCAAGACTTTGATCGTAATAAAACTCGTTATTTCATACAAATTATATCATACTTATTCATGCATGCATATACGTTTTAGTTCATTATACCATTACGAGTTCCTGGTTATGCCATTCGGGCTGACGAATGCACCAGCAGTCTTCATGGATCTCATGAACCGAGTATGCAAACCTTACCTGGATAAGTTCGTTATTGTGTTCATTGACGATATCCTGATCTATTCTAAGAGTCAGGAGGAACACGAGCAGCATCTGCGACTTATGCTCGAACTTCTTCGAAAAGAGCAATTGTATGCCAAGTTTTCAAAATGTGACTTCTGGCTTCGCGAAGTGCACTTTCTAGGCCATGTGGTAAACAAGGATGGGATTCATGTTGATCCATCCAAGGTTGACTCAATCAAGAACTGGCCTGCACCCCGCACACCAAAAGAAATCCGCCAATTCTTGGGTTTGGCAGGATATTACAGAAGGTTTATCAAAGACTTCTCCAAGATTGTGCAACCTCTCACTTCACTGACTCAGAAGGGTGTCATCTATCGTTGGGGTGATGCACAAGAGTCCGCATTTCAACATCTAAAGGATAGACTTTGTAGCGCGCCTATCCTCTCATTGCCTGAAGGCACCGATGATTTCGTGGTTTATTGCGACGCTTCCATCCAAGGACTGGGTTGCGTATTGATGCAACGTGACAAGGTCATTTCCTACGCATCGCGCCAACTCAAGGTTCACGAAAGCAACTACACTACTCACGATCTGGAGCTGGGAGCAGTTGTATTCGCGCTTAAGATATGGAGACATTACCTGTACGGTACCAAGTGCACCATTTACACCGATCACAGGAGTCTCGAGCATATCTTCAAGCAAAAGGATTTAAACATGCGTCAACGCCGATGGGTTGAGCTCTTGAACGATTACGAATGCGCGATCAGGTACCATCCGGGCAAAGCCAATGTGGTGGCAGACGCCCTCAGTCGAAAGGATACCATACCTAGGCGTGTACGTGCTCTACAGCTTACCATCCAATCTAACCTTCCCGCTCAGATTCGCGATGCTCAGGTCGAAGCATTGAAAGCAGAAAACATCAGGGCTGAGTCCCTACAAGGATCGAGGCAGCGACTAGAACAAAAGGAAGACGGCGCTTACTATGTAACAGGGCGCATCTGGGTCCCACTGTATGGAAACCTACGCGAGCTTGTGATGGATGAAGCACATAAGTCTCGTTATTCAGTACATCCTGGTTCGGATAAGATGTACCACGACTTAAAGACCACATACTGGTGGCCTGGCATGAGAGCCCACATAGCAACCTACGTCAGCAAGTGCTTGACTTGTGCGAGAGTCAAGTCTGAATATCAGAAACCATCAGGCTTACTTCAACAACCGGAGATCCCGAAATGGAAATGGGAGCAAATTTCCATGGATTTCGTGACCGGCCTGCCCAGATCCCAACGCGGAAACGATACCATTTGGGTGATCGTAGATCGACTAACCAAGTCTGCACATTTTCTGGCTATCAAAGAAACGGATAAGTTTTCTACTCTTGTAGACATTTACCTAAAGGAAGTGGTATCGAAGCACGGAGTGTCAACCTCTATTATATCTGATCGTGACACACGTTTTACTTCTGAACTGTGGCAAGCAATGCACAAGTCCTTTGGCTCACGTTTAGATATGAGCACCGCTTATCACCCGCAGACGGATGGGCAATCTGAACGCACCATCCAAACCCTTGAAGACATGCTTAGGGCATGTGTAATCGATTTTGGTAATGGCTGGGAAAGGCACCTCCCGCTAGTGGAGTTCTCATATAACAACAGCTACCACACCAGCATTCAGGCCGCTCCGTTTGAGGCATTATACGGACGCAAATGCCGATCACCTCTTTGTTGGGCAGAAGTTGGTGACAGCCAAATCACTGGCCCAGAACTTGTGGTAGACACCTGATGCGTGCGAAGTGTTACTTATATTAGGTGTATATTTTAAGCCCTTTTTAACACTTATTTTAGCCAAGTTTTAAATTTATAAAACACGATATTTCACTAACACTAAACACACATATGGGCAAGTGCACCCATCGTTGAGTGAAGTATAGCGTTGGTAAGATACCGAGGTCGTCCAAGGACACAAGAGCTTTTAGTACCGGTTTATCCTCAACGTCTAACCAAAATAAAAGTTTAGAAAAATGTTTTAAACTAAGAAAAATAAAACTAACTAAAATGCTGAAAATAAAAATAAAATAAAAACAGATAGACAAGATGAATCACTTGGTTCCGACTCGTATCTAGTATAACCTTTGATTATTTCCGCACTTTTGCACATAATTAAGAGATTATCTTAGTTATTGTAGTAGGCCCCTCTTTTGAAGGTGACGTTACCCTCACCCCAGTAGTTTGAGTCAGCAGGGATACAATCCTAAAAGGGTGGATTATTGGAAGATAATGAATTAAGTTATTAATGCAGTATTGTGGTAGGCCCCGCTTTTGGCGGTGACGTTACCCTCGGCTAAGTAGTCTGAGTCAGCAGGGATACAGTCCTAAATAGCCGGGTTATAGTATTAATAGTAGTTAACTTATGAGGGGATCAAAGAGTTTGGACCCCCGCCATCCAATACCGTGAAGTATTGAAGGAGGTCCTACTAAATTTGACCCAGGTCCATTGCAGGACCTCTAAACGCTGAACAATGGCAAGACCTTTACCAAACCGTTCCCTTAACCCCCTACCAGGTAGCCAACATACCTCCATATAGACCGTGGAGATATGAATGGTGAAAATCCTTTATTTTATATAGACAGTAAAATAATGCCAAGACACCACGGACAAACGATAAGGAAAGATCACCTTCAACATAAGTAACTAGTTATTAAAGTCATTAATACAAAACCAAATAAAAAGTGCAAAAGATTAGAAATAAAAAGTATTATACTAGACACTTTGTCTTCACCAAGTGATGTAAGAGACTTAGGCAAACATGGCCTTGATTGTCAAGAACTCTTACGATCAATCTTGGATCCCGAGACGACTCACACACTCTACGATGGACAATGGATGATGGTGGTGGATGATGGTGTTGTGATGGTGGTGGGTGGTGGATGAAGTGTGAGAGAGGTGGTGTGCCAAGGGATGAGATGAAATGAATCCAAGCACTCCTATTTATAGGCTGAACAGAGAGCTGGACACGGCCCCGTGTCCGCTGGGCACGGCCCCGTGTCCGTCTGACAATCTCTCTCCTCATTAATTGCTTTCGACACGCCCCCGTGTCCGCTGAGCACGGCCCCGTGGTAGGCAATAGAAGCTTCTATGGATTTGTCTTTTCTGCTGCTTCTTGGGCACGGCCCCGTGCTGGCTGAGCACGGGGCGTGTTCAGCCTTCTGTCTTCTCCTTTTTGCTTTGGAAGGTGCCGTTGAGGGGTCGGGCAGTCCACTAATGTTCCTTTCCTTGTATTTATGTTGGATTTAGATGTCTTTTTGCTTCTTTTGCGTTTTTGAGCTCATTTAATCCTGAAAATACAAAAGGAAAACAAAAACACTCTTTTTCCAATATTAGTACTTAAAAAGGGTTAGTTTTACGCCTTATTTGATGTAATTTATATGTTGCATTTTACACACATCAAATACCCCCACACTTGAACTTTTGCTTGTCCTCAAGCAAAACTCTTTAATATGTGGCTTACACTCCCAAATGGAATAGGTAGAAGAGAAGGTTTTGGGCTTGTCGTAGAGTGTCGGGATTTCCAAGATCTTTTTGGGTTTTATTTTTATTTATTTACACTCCTATTCGTAATGATTTATTTAGAACTTTTCATAAAAGAAATTACTTATTTGGGCATAGCATGCCTTTTTAAAATTCTATTTATATACAAGTTCACATACCTCACGGGGAAATCACTCACACTCGGCCGAAGGTGTATTTTTAGTGAATCACTCGAGAGCGGCATGGAACTTATTCCTACCATAGGCTTGCCAAGAAATCAATCCTCCTCCTTTTTAACTTTTATACCTTTGTAGATATCAAGAGGACTTTGTGGGTTAAGGGTTAGGCTAGGGTTAAAGGTAGGTGGTTGGGTTAGTGGTTAGTAGAAAAAGGGCTAAAAGCGTAACAAGTGTCGGTTTTCGTATTTTTGCAACTTTTTATTTTGATGAAGCTTTTACTCAAACTAAGTTATTTTTGATTAACTTGTTTGTTTATTTTCTTTTTGCTTCATCATTTTTTTTTTCACGAATAACCGAACTTGTTACTAAAATAAAGGGTTAAAAATGAAAAAGGGTTTTGGTGGGTAAAAGGGTTTTTGTTTGGGTGATGAAACGAAAAGGTTTAGGCTCAAAGGGGCTAACTAGGGGGATTTTTGGGTAGGTGGTAAAAGAAAAAGAAAAATAATGGTGTAGAAATAAAAAGGGTTAGTCCTAATGCCTCCATCATTTACTTACTTGGGTTTAAGTTGATAAGGACCGGGAATGTATTGTCATGGCAAGTTCTAGAGTCGTAAGAACCAGGCGGCTATTCACACAAGAAACGAAAAATGAGCATTTAGTCAATTGATATGTAATTGTGTGCTCAATAAAGGCTCAAAACTCACTTTTGTGGGAATGGGTTTTTATGTGATCAAGTATATATAATCAAATTTTAAATAAGTTTGCTATGCCTTTTCATAATTTTCTTATGTTGGTTCTTTTTATCACTACGCTATCGGTTGTAAATTTGTAAAAATATAACCTTTTTGAGAACTTGAATTTCCCGAGTTAAACCTAGACAAGTAAAAAAAACTGAAATTTTTGAAAAAAATTTGGGGTGATTAGCGGTTCCAATAGAGTTTTGTGTAAGGCTTGTATTTAGGACTTGCAAAATTCAAGGTTTTAGCATCCCCCCCACACTTAAATTACACATTGTCCTCAATGTGTCCCAAAAATAAATTTTTAGGTTGATTAGATGTGTAAAATAGTGTTTAAAAAGCAAAAATTTGTGTTACTGGGCACTGAACACGGCCCCGTGTTATCCGGGCACGGCCCTGTGTTCAAGTGCTAGTAACAGAATTAAAATAAGAGAAACAGAAGTCTGGACACGGGGGCGTGTTGGGTGAACACGGCCCGTGTCCAGGTACCTGTACTGGGCGTTTTTCTGCAGGTGGTTCGGCATGGGGCCGTGTTGGTTGAGCACGGCCCGTGTTGAACTTTCTGGAATGGAGAGAATTGTCGGGTTGCCTTGTTCTTGTGCATGGGATCATTTTTCTCGCTCCCCTTTTCATCCTTTACCACCATGAGTGTGTTTTATTCATTACAAACCATCCAAACCTTAAAACCATCATTTCATTTCATCATAGAGAGAACTTACATAATCCTAAATTAAACTAAAACTAAAAATTAATCTAGATAGGTCAGCAGGTACACGAGGTTATCATAAGGAGTTCTACTTTTTTTTTTTTTTTAAGAAAATTTCGAGAATGGCTTCCCGATATAGTAGGACTTTTAGCCGAACGAATTCTTCCCTAAACGTTGTTTAAAGCCATTCTTCGATCTCCCTAGGAAGGAAGAATGCGGCTTCATTATCCTCCGCTGCTGGAGGTTGAGGGGGAACATTCACCGGGACTCCTTGCACCACTCTTTGCGGAAGCTCTTGGTGCATGGCGTACCATTCGGCTGGAATGACAACTTCGGGCACCATGTTCCACGCCCTTTGGGTTATTATGGGTACCAAAGGCGGGGAGGCGAGAAGGTTCAACCTCTGGTGCAAGAGGTTTACTTCGTGGAGACAGCCCTCCAGCCCTACTGTAAGATGGTTGATACGGTCGACCAATGCTTCTTCCACTCCCGTCATCTCATCAATAGCATCCCTTAAAGCGTAAACATAGTTTACAAGAGAGTCTTCTGCTGTTGAAGATCTCCTCCCTTGTCGGTTATTTCTTGAAGATGATCCGCTTGTTCTGCTTGCCATTTTCTGTGAAGGAAACCGAAGAAAGCTGAATTTTTGCAAAACAGAGCCCCTGGACACGGCCCCGTGCTCGCTGAACACGACCCCGTGTCCATTTGTCTGCAGGATTTTTGGCTAAAGAATCTTGGAGTTTTTAAATTATTTTTATGATTTCTATCTGGGTTTTAAGCTCAGATAATTTAAAACAAAGTTATACAACTAACTTTAAGCAATAATCTTTAGCAAATAATCTTACAAACTTCACATAGAGGGTTGGAATCAAGGGATTTCCAAGCTTCTATGGAGGAAATTTTGAAAAAATTTTTGAAAGAGGAGGAAATAAATAAAAGTGGAAGGGACAAGATGGTCCTTTGGAACCTTCTTTTAACACTTACCTAGGATGGTATGAGTGAAAATCCCAGGGGATCTCTGTCAATTGAGGTGGTCAAAATGAGCAGGAATCAGGCTGCATTTAAAGAAAACGACAGCGCCCTGGGCACGGCCCCGTGTTGATTGGACACGGCCCCGTGTTCAGAGGAAATCCTGACACATTTTGTCCGTATTCTGACCAAATCAGCAGAGAATCTTTTTTAGTGAGCACGGGGGCATGTTGACCTGGACACGGCCCCGTGTCTGGAGGCTGCTTTATGGAGTTTTGCTACTTCAAGGATTTCATCGATATCGGGTGGTTCCTGACTGGTTGGAACAACCCCAAAGTGCCTAAGATACCTTAATTGTCCTAGACTAAGGCGAGAACGCAAGAGGTTGTCGGTGAGGGTAATTCCTATTTTCATTCTAGGTGGACAAGTCCAACCCTTTCCCGGGCTCTTGTTAAAGAAGGTGTATGCCGAATCGCTCAGGTCTATGTATGCACCGAACGAAGTCGATGGAGAGTCCTTCACGGCACAATCGACACAGGGACGACTATCGTCCAAGTCTTTGCTAGGTACGAAGGTATTTTCGGGAGCAACGAGGTTGTCGGAATGCGGTTCCAACATTTCGTCATGGGTATCGTCTTGGGGTGGATTAATAAAATCCTTCCCAAGCTCTTCTAACCATTTCAGAATTAGCTCTTCTAGTTGAAATAACTCGTCAATGAGCATTTCCCCTAGAATATCTGGCTGGGCGCATTCGAGGGAGAAATAGTGCTTATTTTTACTTTCGCCCCTTTTAAGGTTGTGAGAAGATGGTGGGTCCATGTAGTGGGGCCTATAATTTAGAAAGTAGCATTTTACTTCTTCATGTTCACCACCACATAATTGACACCACGTACCATAAGAGTGCCGAAAGTAAAAATAATTACTATCACTCATGTTTATGTCAGAAATTACCAACCGCCGGGATCTAACGGTTCTGTTTTCAGTAACTGAAACTTGGGCACGGGGGCGTGTTGAGTGGGCACGGCCCCGTGTTCAGCTTACTGTCTGATGTAAAACAGGATTGCCAGTTCCAATGATTGAGCACGGGGGCGTGTTCAGCGGGCACGGCCCGTGCTGAGCTCTGCAGAAGCTGAAAAACTAAGAAAATCCTAAAAAAAATAAAAAGAAAAATAAAAGATGATTAGGCCGTTGAATCCTAACTTTCTTAAAATCCTTGTGTCCCCGGCAACGGCGCCAAAAACTTGATGCGTGCGAAGTGTTACTTATATTAGGTGTATATTTTAAGCCCTTTTTAACACTTATTTTAGCCAAGTTTTAAATTTATAAAACACGATATTTCACTAACACTAAACACACATATGGGCAAGTGCACCCATCGTTGAGTGTAGTATAGAGTTGGTAAGATACCGAGGTCGTCCAAGGACACAAGAGCTTTTAGTACCGGTTTATCCTCAACGTCTAACCAAAATAAAAGTTTAGAAAAATGTTTTAAACTAAGAAAAATAAAACTAACTAAAATGCTGAAAATAAAAATAAAATAAAAACAGATAGACAAGATGAATCACTTGGTTCCGACTCGTATCTAGTATAACCTTTGATTATTTCCGCACTTTTGCACATAATTAAGAGATTATCTTAGTTATTGTAGTAGGCCCCTCTTTTGAAGGTGACGTTACCCTCACCCCAGTAGTTTGAGTCAGCAGGGATACAATCCTAAAATGGTGGATTATTGGAAGATAATGAATTAAGTTATTAATGCAGTATTGTGGTAGGCCCCGCTTTTGGCGGTGACGTTACCCTCGGCTAAGTAGTCTGAGTCAGCAGGGATACAGTCCTAAATAGCCGGGTTATAGTATTAATAGTAGTTAACTTATGAGGGGATCAAAGAGTTTGGACCCCCGCCATCCAATACCGTGAAGTATTGAAGGAGGTCCTACTAAATTTGACCCAGGTCCATTGCAGGACCTCTAAACGCTGAACAATGGCAAGACCTTTACCAAACCGTTCCCTTAACCCCCTACCAGGTAGCCAACATACCTCCATATAGACCGTGGAGATATGAATGGTGAAAATCCTTTATTTTATATAGACAGTAAAATAATGCCAAGACACCACGGACAAACGATAAGGAAAGATCACCTTCAACATAAGTAACTAGTTATTAAAGTCATTAATACAAAACCAAATAAAAAGTGCAAAAGATTAGAAATAAAAAGTATTATACTAGACACTTTGTCTTCACCAAGTGATGTAAGAGACTTAGGCAAACATGGCCTTGATTGTCAAGAACTCTTACGATCAATCTTGGATCCCGAGACGACTCACACACTCTACGATGGACAATGGATGATGGTGGTGGATGATGGTGTTGTGATGGTGGTGGGTGGTGGATGAAGTGTGAGAGAGGTGGTGTGCCAAGGGATGAGATGAAATGAATCCAAGCACTCCTATTTATAGGCTGAACAGAGAGAGCTGGACACGGCCCCGTGTCCGCTGGGCACGGCCCCGTGTCCGTCTGACAATCTCTCTCCTCATTAATTGTAATTCGCAATTACAATAAATGCACCTGCTGTACTTTCGACACGCCCCCGTGTCCGCTGAGCACGGCCCCGTGGTGGGCAATAGAAGCTTCTATGGATTTGTCTTTTCTGCTGCTTCTTGGGCACGGCCCCGTGCTGGCTAAGCACGGGGCGTGTTCAGCCTTCTGTCTTCTCCTTTTTGCTTTGGAAGGTGCCGTTGAGGGGTCGGGCAGTCCACTAATGTTCCTTTCCTTGTATTTATGTTGGATTTAGATGTCTTTTTGCTTCTTTTGCGTTTTTGAGCTCATTTAATCCTGAAAATACAAAAGGAAGACAAAAACACTCTTTTTCCAATATTAGTACTTAAAAAGGGTTAGTTTTACGCCTTATTTGATGTAATTTATATGTTGCATTTTACACACATCAACACCACCGAGAAAATTGCTCAGATACGACAGCGAATGGCGGCAGCTCGTGACCGTCAGAAAAGCTATGCTGATAAGGGAAGAAAACCACTCGAGCTCCAGGTTGGGGATCAAGTGCTACTCAAAGTCTCACCTTGGAAAGGTGTAGTCTGCTTTGGCAAACGAGGCAAACTCAATCCACGTTATGTCGGACCCTTCGAAGTCATTGAGAAAATTGGCAAAGTCGCCTACAGGTTGGATCTACCTGAAGAACTCAGCGGAGTTCACAATGTTTTCCATGTGTCGAATCTGAAGAAGTGTCTATCAGATGAGACCCTCATAGTTCCTCTGAAGGAACTCACTATCGACGAACAGCTGCGATTCGTCTAGGAACCAGTAGAGATTACGGATCAAGATGTTAAGATCCTCAAGCATACCAGGATACCTCTGGTCCGAGTTCGTTGGAATGCTCGTCGTGGCCCAGAGTATACCTGGGAACGAGAAGACCAAATGAAACTCAAGTATCCCCAACTGTTTAAGAAAAACGCAACCACTACTGAGGCTGAAGCTACTGCAGAATTTCGGGACGAAATTCCAAATCAACGGGGGGATGATGTGACACCCCAGGAAAATCAGGAAAACAACGCAACTTAACTAGCTTCCTCAGTAACCACGCGCTAAATTTCGGGACGAAATTCTCTTAACAGGGGGAGAATGTGACAACCCTCGAAAATTACATGTAATCCGTACAATTTATTAAATGATAATTAAAGTGTTTGATGACTGTGCTGAATCATTTAACTGCTCTCTGATTTCTGTGTTATACTTATATGTGCGTGTTAGCAAACTAATAGTATACAGAAAAGTTACTAAATGGTCCGGTATATTTTCCTATGTGTTAGGAATTTATTTCGTTACAAAAATATATAAATAAGACACTTTACGGTACAATTAAACACTTTAACGAAACAGTATCCGACCGAACAACCGGACATTACCCGGGACACCAAATATTTGTCAAACATGTTATTTTATTATTCATGGCTTGTCATGATCCCCGTTTGCCATAACACCCATTAAAATCAAATCACTACACATAAAAGTTCACACCTTCAACCTAACTATCCCTTGCATTTTAGTCACATTTTTTTTTACCTCAAGACCCCCCCCCCCATCCGATTTTTTTAATCCCAAGTGGACCCCACCACATCTTCACACCTTACTTGATATATTTGATTAGATTTTAGTTCATTATTTTATTTAGATCTTAGCTTGCAAATTTGGACATAATATATGAGATGATCTTATAAGGACATGGCACTAGATATTCATCATTCCACAATATTCACTCTCTCTCTCCTCACCACTCTCTCTCTCATTCGGCTGCCCCAAACCAAGAACACCATCACCACCTTAAACATCATCATCTTCTTCATTACATAGTCCATTCAAGCTTGGTGTTCATCCATGGAAGGTGCAACTTGAAGGAACTTCATAGGAGCTTGTTCTAGTCCTTCTCACCATCATTTTCTCTTCATTTTCACACAAGATTCTTCCCTAGCTAGAGGCTAGTAGTAAGTTCCTTGCACTTGATTGCATCTTGTTCGAAAATTATGGCATATAACATGATGTATTGTTGTTTAAACTACAAGATTACAAGAACACTAGAAAAATATGAAGCGTGAGTTATGAATATAAAATCTACATGAAAGTTTACTTATAACCGAATCATGAAGCGGAATCTTGTGGGTTTGAGGGTTGGTTAAATCATACTTGATGTTTGATTGTTGGTTTCTTGTTAAATCCATTGTTCGGACACTCGTTGATGCGATTTAGTAATGTTTAAACCGCGAAACAACTTGCTGATGTACTTTTCCAGCCGCCTTCAACAGGCTGTAAACGGACTTTAAAAACTTGAAAAACGGAATTTCAAAAGCCTAAATCGTGTCTTTTCGAAAAACGAAGAAAATGGCGCTGGAATCGTATTTTTCTGAGGTCGGTTACTATTTTAAAAATCTGTTTTCGTGACAGCAGCTAAGGCTGATTTTTACTGCAGAAAATTGGGCTGTGCGTTTTCGATCACAACTTAAAACCTGAACTGAACCAGCCCCTGAAACTTTCATCAAAAATGGTCACGGATGTATTTGTGACCCTCGAACTGGAATTTCGATAAACGGACTTACGAGGAATTTTTGACGAATTTTTCCGTAAACTGTGATCAGAATGTAACAAATCTGATCACAGTTCGGTAAACGATTTTCTATAAATTACTGATAATGAACTAGACCCCGATATTTTTACACAATAAAATATGGAACGTTTAAGACATCCTGTAAAAATTTAGGAATTTTTGGAATAATTTAACTATTTTATTTAAATGTCCGAAAACAGCCGGTTTCGAATATTAATGCTGAATTGACATAAGTTGTGACTTGCGTGTCTAAATGTCAAGTATGCTATCGGTGAATGATCTAACATGTTATATGTGTTACGTGAAATATCGTATGTTTGTTTATGAGTGGGGAATGGATGGGAAGTTTAAATGGGTATAAATCGTTAAAGTGTGTACCTGTTATGTGGACGAAGTAATGTGCAAATAAACCATACGTAGGATACGTGTTATGCATGAGAAACTGATTGTTATCCGTACCTTATTAGGACGTGATTGACCGACCTTGACTGTTAACTATATTTGAGAACCTAACCGAACAAACCGAGGTGAGTTCACACTCTTTCTAAGGCATGGGATTCCCAGGGGTTGGGAATGAGATTGAATAACTACTTGTACTATCATTACTATTAAACTACTTTTTACTGTCCTCGGATTGAAGGGCACGTACGTAAAACCTACGTACACTCATACTTACTACTGTCCTTGGATTGAAGGGCACGTACGTAAAACCTACGTACACGATCATAAGACCATCAACTCTATCACTTTAAAGTCCCTCAATTATCGACTTAATCGCCGAGGCCTATGGCGAGCAGGTCATTACTTAATAGCGCTATTAGGTTTAACAAACCTCACACCGTGCCAGTCGGACGGGCGTGTACTAATGGACTATGGGCAAAGGGTCAATGCTGATAGACATTGACTTAGGGCACCTCTTACATTTTCGTAGCAGTCGATACGCGTGGTCTAGTAACACATGGGAAACCCCCACTAATCTTCGCAAACATGTCAGAAAGACCGCGATGCAAACTTATACGATACATGGTTTACAAAACGAACATATGATTTACGAAATGAATGCTATAACTAAACAACCAAACGTGAACTCACTCAACTTTGTTGTTGACTCGTTGTTACATGCCTTACAGGTCACTAAATGCTTGGAGCTTGCACGAGGAAGAAGTCGTTGTGGTATGCGGACGGTTATGTCCAGTATTTAGTGTTTAAAACATTATGAACTTATTAAACCTATGTGTTGGACTTTAAACTTATGAACTGCGAACTTATGTTTTGAACTTTACGTTTATGCTTCCGCTGTCTAAATTAAAAACTTGGTTAACTAGTTTTTGGTCACCAATCGTATTTTGGTTGTCTTTATTTACTTAAGTACGTTGTTCAGTATGATTGGTGGCTCGATCCTGGTCACGTCATGCCTCCAAGCGGTGGTACTCCGCATGGTGGATTTTGGGGGTGTGACAGCTGTTGACCGAACTTGACCAGTTGACTTGCTTTGACCACTCAACCCGACGTGTTGACTGGGTTTGACTGAACCCGAATGAACCGAGACCCGAACCCAACTAGATCTAACTTGAACCATCATAAGCTCTAGCCAAAACTGAACCAAATCAGAGCCACCATCAAGACATCATCCACAACCCCAAATGCATCGGATAAAGAAGATAATAAAACATAAGTGCACAAGATGAATTATGGCTAACCTGAGTTTAACAAACTCGTCAAAGGTGACCAGGTCTGAGGTGAGCTCATCGACACCCGACCTACATCAAAACAAACCGCTGGTGTCTGACCATCCCTGAACGAACTGAAACCAAATCCAAATCCGAACCCGAAACTCGAACTGTAACAGATCTGAACCACGACCCGAACTCCTGAAGCGTGGCTGAATCTGAACCCCTAGAACCAACTGAACAAAACCCATACTAAAACTCGAACAAAACCCATCTACTTTTGAACCAAACTGACCTGAGACGTCGCCAACGGAAAACTGGTCGGAGTAGCAGCGACCGCCGCCGCTGCCATCGTTACAGCGCCGCCACTCTCTCTCTCCACCACATATCTCTCTCCTGATTTCTGTGCTCGTCTGGTTCCAGCGCTACGCCGCCACACGGCGACGGCTCTCCGTCGTCGGAATGTCATCAGGGGGGCTGTCGAATAAACTCGAGGGAGAGGGTTGATGAGGATACGTCCCTGACCGGACCGAATCATCGCCATAAATAGAACCGAATCATGGCACACCAAGGTCGGACGGGACCTTGCACCATAGACGAATCAGACAGATACGCTGGTGCGGCATAACTAACTGGGTCCCACCACCATAACTGCCATGATAGCGACTGGTCCGACCTTAACTAACTTGCCACATCAGCACACCCAAAAGCTATAAATACCCCGCCAAGACTTCCAGCAAGGGGTAATCGCTACTTTCTCTCTCTAAACTCTCCTCTCTCTCTCCCTGACCTATTTCCTCCTCACAAATACTTATTCTCACGCCCGAGCTTGGTCACAGAGAGGCCCCCCTCCCTGTGACGAGGCTAACGGTGTGTTTGTTCTCTTGTGATCTTGCAGGTTTCTTGCTAGGTCATCTGAAGCTCTACTCTGACCAGGTCGCACCAACTGGTTTTGAGTCTTCAGTGGCGCCATCCCCTCGATTTCACATAATTCGTTTCTTTGTTTTTATTCATTTGAAGTCATGGCAGAATCAACGACAGCAGTCTCCACCAGCACTTTCCCATCTTACAATGATATATGGGAAGGAAACGCTAACTCCACAACTGCTTCAGCAGCAGTTGCTGCCTCAGCAGCTTCAATAGGATCCGCGTCGGCTCCTCCAGCTGCAAATCCTGTAGGCAGAAGCTCTGTCACCACGCTGTCTGTTACTGCCCCGGTTGCCACGCCATTACCTAACTTCGACAACGCTTTCCTTTAAAGGAATGCCGATCTATTGCGTCAGTTACAGCAGCAACAACAGCGAGATGAGATGCTGCAAAGTCTCCGAGCGAACTTGTTTACCAATGTCTATCCAGGGGAAACCCCGTCTCCGTTGGACCCTTCGCTTCCGGATCTCTGGTAAGTTCTTTGCTCTCCACTCCTATAACACACGTTACACAATTTTCTTCGGTTACAAGTGCTCCGATGAATAACGGTCTAAACGACCTGTTTCTCCAGCGATCTGTGGGTCTAAACCCCCAAGATCAAGAGTTGTTCATGCCATACCACCCCACGTCTATGACTTCCCAATCAAAGTTTACGTTACGGATCGTCAATGCCCCACTCCCAGCCAAGCTGAAGATGCCTCCCACACTGAAGTTTTACGATGGTACGTCTGATCCGGACGACCATATGTTCGCGTTTGCCGGAGCGACTAAGGTCGAGCAGTGGCCTATGCCGGCTTGGTGCCTAATGTTCGCCCAAACTCTCACCGGATCGGCAAGGGTTTGGTTTGATGGGTTGCCAGAAGGTTCGATCGACCACTTTGAGGATTTTCGACGTATTTTCTTGCAAAATTTCTGTCAGCAGCGACGTTGCAAGAAAGATATTACCGAGGTCCACCATATAAAGCGCCGCGACGGAGAGTCTGTAGAAGATTTTATAGATCGTTTCAATCGAGAAAGCATGCAGATAAGTGGAGCGGTTGACCAGCTCCGAGTCTCTGGGTTCTGCCACGGAGTTCGGAACAATCAGCTTGTGGAGAAACTCCATGAAGATCTCCCAAAAACTATGGAGACGCTTATGGAGAGAGCTCGGGCATTCGTTCGGGGAAAGAGTGCCTGCGGTCAGCCGAATGAAACTACAGCAAGAAACGCCAAGGCTCGGACCACTTCGTGGAAACGCAATGCGTCGCCACCAAAAGATAGAAGCAGCGGTTGGAACAGAAATCGTGGTCCATATCAGAAGTCGGATCGAAGCAGTTTCCGAACAGGAAATGTGCCTTTCAACACCTTTTCCGAGCTCACCAAATCACCAAGCGGAATTCTCAGTACGGAGACTACTCGGTTCCCTACGCCGTCGAAGCAACGACCCACCTCGGACAGGCACTCCAAGAAATATTGTGAATATCACCGAGACAAGGGTCATACAACTGATGAATGTTGGGCTTTGAAGCAAGAAATCGAAAAGGCTGTACGATCCGGTAAACTCTCGCACCTTGTGAAAGAAGTGAAAGATGGGAAGAAGTCAGCAACAGCAATTGATAATCCGAACACCGAGCCCGGAATCAATATGATCCGGTCAACCGAACCAAGAGGGGTAAAGCGGTCGAACCAGCATATGGCAGCATGAATGCATCAACCAACGTACTTCCCTCCGATCGATCCCGATGATGCTTGGGACAGACCAATTACAATCTCGGCTGTCATCGCCGGACACCTGGTCCGACGAATTTACGTGGACGGAGGAAGCGCCTTTGAGATCATGTATTTACAGTGTTTCCAGCAGCTGAACCCCCAAGTAAAGAAGAGGTTGATTGAAGTCTCCACCCCTCTGATCAGTTTCTCCGGGGAGGTGGTCCGTCCGATAGGACAGATTACCCTTCCGACCACATTCAAAGAGGGTGATAAAAACAGGACTGTCCAACTAACCTTCCTGGTTGTTGGCACTCATTCATCGCATAACATAATACTCGGACGACCTGGGTTGAGAGCCCTTGGTGCGATCAGTTCGACAATACATGGAGCTATTAAATTCCCTACCGAGGCCGGAGTTGCCACTATTTTCTCAGAATCAAACTCGTTTGTTGCCGAAGTAAGACATGCAGCGGAAACGAGCTCCAAAAAGTCCGAAGTACCTACCGAACTTTGGGCAATCAATCCGGATTTTCCCGAACAGCAAGTAGCTATTGGGGCTCAGCTCCCAAAACGAACAAAGAAGCTCCTGTGGGAATTGTTAAGAAACTCGATAGACGTTTTCGCATGGAAGCACTCCGATATGCAAGGAGTTCCCAGATCTATGGCACAACATCACCTGAACGTAAAAGAATCAATCAAACCAATAGCACAAAGGAAAAGGCACATGGCGCCGGATCGAGCAAAAGCAATTGCAAAAGATGTTAAGAGCCTCTTAGATGCTGGAATCATTCGAGAAGTCTGGTATCAAACATGGGTGTCAAATCCCGTTTTGGTGCGGAAAAAAGATAATTCGTGGAGAATGTGCATTGATTTCACCGATTTAAATGATGCGTGCCCGAAAGATTGTTTTCCTCTACCGGAAATTGATGAGGAGATTGACTCCGTCGCCACGTTCAGGTTGAAATGTTTTTTGGACGCCTACAAGGGATATCATCAGATACAAATGGCGGTCGAAGATGAGGATAAGACAGCCTTTGTCACCAATGAAGAAGTGTATTGTTTTACTAAAATGCCGTTCAGTTTGAAAAACGCCGGTGCTACATACCAGCGTTTGATGGGCAAAGCCTTTAAAGATCAGATTGAGCGAAACGTAGAAGTATATGTTGATGATATCGTGATCAAAAGTCACGATGAGGCTACCATGCTAAAGGATATACTTGAAACTTTTACCCGACTTCGAAGCATCAACATGAAGCTAAACCCCAAAAAATGTACGTTCGGGGTAGAAGAAGGTAAGTTTCTGGGGGTCATGGTTGGGTCAAAAGGCTTGCGAGCCAACCCAGACAAGATTGACGCTGTTCTTACAATGAAGCCTCCGACGTCGGTCAAAGAGATCCAGTCCTTAAATGGACGGTTGGCTGCTCTCCATCGGTTCTTATCAAAAGCAGCAGACAGGTCACTCCCGTTCATGGATGTTCTCAGAAAAAGCTTTAGATCGGAGTTTAAATGGACGGAAGAAGCCGCACGAGCTTTCGAAGAGCTTAAAACCTGTCTGGGCACTTTGCCAACTCTCACCGTACTGGAAGAAGATGAGGTACTAACGGTATACTTAGCCGCGTCGTTCAGAGCTATCAGTGCAGTATTAGTTGCTCACCGTACTGGGAAGCAAATCCCCATTTATTACGTAAGCCGAACGTTAAAAGATTACGAAACAAGATACTCAAACTTGGAAAAATTGGCTCTGGCACTAGTCCATGCTTCGAGAAGACTTCGCCGATACTTTCAAGCCTACCCAATCGAGGTACGAACAGACCAGAGAATCCAGCACGTTCTCCGACGACCTGAAGTTTCGGGTCGAATGGCAAAATGGGCGATCGAATTGGGCGCATTCAACATCACCTTCCGAACTAAAGGTCCGTTGAAAGGGCAGGTAATAGCAGATTTCCTAGTTGAAATTCCGGAAGATAAAAGAATGGAAGAAGTTGAAAAAGCTCCAGAGAAGCCTTGGTCCCTGTATACCGACGGAGCTTCTAGTGCCGAAGGAGCAGGGGCGGGCCTAATTCTCACCGATCCAGACGGAACGGATATGACGTATGCGCTCCAGCTAGAATTCAAGAGTTCAAACAACGAAGCTGAGTACGAGGCCCTCTTAGCTGGCCTGCGACTAGCGCTGAGAGTTGGAGCAAAGAATGTCATAGCCCATGTTGATTCGTTGCTCGTAGCAAATCAGGTAAATGGAGAATATGAGGCGAGGGAGGCAAGCATGGTCGAGTATCTTGAACAGGTGAAGCAAGCTATGGCATCATTTGAAGCATGTAAGGTTGAGCATATTCCCCGTAGCAAGAACAAGAAGGCTGATGCTTTGAGCAAGTTGGCATCGGTATCGTTCAGTCACCTAGCCAAAGAAGTGAGAGTAGAAGTTTTAGCTACACCTTCAATTGCAACTCCGCAGGTCATGCAGGTCGAAGCATCGTCGCAAACGTGGATGACGCCAATAATTAACCACTTGGTGCATGACGTTTTGCCGACCGACAAAGCGGAAGCAAGAAAGGTCCAAATCAACTCTCTTCAATACCAGATGCAAGAGGGAGGCCTATATCGAAAGACTTTTCTCGGACCTCTGTTAAAGTGTTTGGACCCGGAGCAAGCCAGTTACATCATCAGGGAAATACACTATGGCATCTATGGCATCCATGCCGGACCTAAGATGATTGTGACGAAGGTAAAAAATGCGGGGTATTACTGGCCCGGAATGCATGAAAGTGCAGTAAAAGAGCTCCAACAGTGTGATGAGTGTCAAAAGCACGCACCAATCAGCCTCCGAGCCAAGAATGAGATGATACCGGTAACCGCTGCATGGCCCTTCCAAAAGTGGGGCGTTGATATCGTCGGGCCTTTTCCAAGATCAAGCGGAAGCGCTCAATACTTGCTAGTCGCGGTGGATTATTTCACCAAATGGGTGGAAGCTCGACCATTTACAATCATCTCCGGCTACAACGTGACACGTTTTTTCTGGGAACAAATCGTATGCCGATTCGGTCTTCCACTCTACATTATAAGCAACAATGCAAAGCAGTTTGCAGAAAACCCATTTAAGCGCTGGTGTGAAAATCTAAAAATTAACCAAGTCTTTTCCTCGGTTGCCCACCCCCAGGGTAATGGGCAGGTTGAACAGATAAATCGACGAATCGTCGATGGGATAAAGAGGAGACTCAGTTACGAGGGAAAAGGCTGGGCGGACGAGCTACCGAACGTTTTATGGGCGCACCGAACACTGCACAAGACTAGCAACGGAGAAACACCGTTTAGTCTTACTTACGGTACCGAGGCAGTGATTCCCGCCGAGATCGGACTCCTAAACCAGAGGTGCAAGAATTGGGAGGAAAATGAGCATGAACTCCGGACCAACCTTGACCTGTTAGAAGAGCGCCGGAACATCGCGACAATCAAAGAAGCCCGATACAAAAAGAAGATTGAGAAGTACTATAACGCCCGGGCCAAACTCTACAAGTTCAAGGTTGGAGTTTACGTGCTCCGAAACAACGATGCGAGCCGTATCGTAGCTCCTGGCAAGCTAACCCCTAAGTGGGAGGGACCGTACCGAGTCAAAGAAGCTAGCGACAAGGGCTCGTATGTGTTGGAGAAAATCGATGGAACCCCTGTACCCCGGACGTGGAACGGGGTGCATTTAAAGAAATGTTTCATGTGAATAACCTGCTACGGCTAAAAAAGGATCGCTATTTTTTATTTCTTATTTCCAATTTCCGTGCGTAATTCGGGAGGGTAGTGCCCCGACAATTTTCCATTTTCTTTGTAACCGGGAGGGTTTTTCCCCGGACCAATGGTTAGCAAATCAATGAATAAAGCGATCTATACTTTTATAAGTATAAAAATAGCATATGTATAAGTTCGAACAATTTCTTAAGTGTGCACAAACGGGCCTCGACCCATGCCTCGCGCCGATCGAGAAGGCTTAAATAGTTCAAAAATAACAAAATCTATTAAGCAAAATGGTCTGTACTTAAAACGGTCCAATTACAATCAAAGGATTTCCTATTATGCTTCGGTCACCTAAGATGGCCGAACCAAAAGCCTGGTCGAACAGTGAAGTTTGGACGCAAACTGAAAACTAAGTAGCCAGGAATGAATAACTAATATCAAGGTCTGATTCCATACAAAACATGTCAGTTGAATATTTCAAACAAAAAATTGTACTGGTTACATGCCAAAGGAAACAGATATTTAAAATTGTACAGTCACAATGACGAATAAAAGCCAAAAGTTATATGGCAAGAAAGATCGAATTTCAAGCTTCAAAGTTTTCCTTCACTATGGGGAGTTCACTTTGTTGCTTGATAACGGACAAAGGTTCGTCCACCAAATCAGCAACCTTCCCAAGTACGGAGATGTTAAAATCTTCAAAAGCCTTTATCGCAGCATTTAATTTATCTTGAGCACCTCCATCATACCCTGGAACTTCCTCAAAGGATCTAACAGGGCCCTTAGCGGCTTCGAAGCCGTACTTAATACCTTCGTTCGCTCCAACCGCATTAACACTGTTCACCAAATCCGCAACAACTTTCTCTAGTTCCGGGCTTTGATGCACCAGTTTGACTACCCACGCGATCCCGTCTGTTAAGAACCATTGCTTGGTGAGCTTAAGCTCCGACAGTTGGGCATGCGACTCAATCATATCATGCTCACAACGAATCAACATCTCCTTTGCTTCATCGATCGTTGTTTTATGTGACTCAACCTCCCTGTCACGAGCTCTCTCCAATTCGTCTTTAACTAAGGAAAAACAAGGTTCAATGAACAGGAAAGGAAGTAATAAAAAAAAATAGATTACGAACATACCGTCAACCAAGCGGTGATAATCGGCCAGAAGCTGATCATGAGATGTCTGCATTTCCTTCAGCTCAGCCGCATGCTTCTTCTCCACACTAGATAATTTTTTCTCCAAGTCAGTGAATTTCGACTTGAAAATTTCCAAGTCTTGAAGAGCTTTGTCTCGAGCCTCATAAGCGGCTACAGCCGAAGCCTGGGTAGATTTGTTAACTTCTTTTGCCTTTAAGTTTTGCTCCTTTAAACGGTCAATCTGAGATCGAAGAGAGCTCAGTTCTTGTTTCGTCTTCGATCGGACATTATCTTCATTTTTCAAATTAGCAATTTCGCGTTTGAGCTTGTTACAGGTTGACTCCGACTCGATCCAACGCTTATACGATTCCACCACCAATGAGTTAGATTGAGCTTGATTTATCATAAGGGCATTCCCAAGTTCCGGGCCGCTCATCTTCCGATAATGAGAGTGCTCAGCTGGAGTCCCCAAATGAAATAATGCCATTTTCGCCGACAGAGCATCCACTATCCGATCCTTGTTCGTCAGCGACCACTCCGGAACGTACTTCTCCAATGCTCGAGTTGAATCCATATCCTCAATGCCGCCCGAACCTAACTCCCATGATAAGAAAACAGCTTCAGAGTTATACCATAAAGGGGACGAAGAGGCACTGTCCCCACCATCAACTGGCTTGGGGCTTGGCCTTGACACGTTAGAAGCAACCCCCGTGGTAAACTTACCCGAAGGAGAAGGTTCGGTTTTCTTGAGAGATAAAGGATCGGACATATGGACGTCTGTGATAACTTTGGTAGTCCCTCCCCCAAAATACCTCCAGCAGCAGAAAATTCGGTAACTTGGTCATCATCGTCATCTATAGTAATAGTCTTAAGGTCCGTCTTCGTCTTCTTTTGCTTAGGTTTCGGACCAGATTTAGCTGGAACAGCCCTCTTCCTTTTCAAGCTAACTTGAGGATGCTCCTCTTCGTCCGTGCCTTCCTCGTCCCCATCGTCGCCACCCTCTTTTACATCCTCATCACGCACTCCTCCGTCGTCAACAGATAGGTGGACTCCTTCATCTTCGATCACAAACTTGGAACCGGACCCTTTCGACCCGATCGAACCAGTTTCCTTACCCTTACCACTGCCGGTCACCATCACAGTCTGAGCCGGAGCAACATCCTCTGTTTGTGCCGCGGGAATTGAGCCTGAACCTCCTTGATCGGCTGAACCTCCTTGGTCATCCATAAATTCCGGTTCCCGGATATGATAAAGATTCTCCTGCACCACGTTTAGATACGGAGGGTCACCCTTCGGTGTCCTTGTGGCTCGGATCTCAAGCTCCTTAGAATCGAAGGACTTCAGTCTTAAAGCTTCTCTCAAGCCCATAGCTGCAAAAAAGCAAGCAAGTAGTATCTGAAGTCCGGTATAATGAAAGGAAAGATAAAAATAAAAATAAAATAATTATACGAGCGACACGACGAGCACCGTATCAAAAGTAAAGGCATGACTAACCATTTCCGTTCCACCTAAGGGTAGGATACCACTCCGGTTCGGCCCAAATCGTGCTGATCCGTCCCATAACAAGAATGTGTTCCGGATAACTTTGTATGCGGCCTGCTTCTTTAATCAAGTTTGCGTATAAGTCCCTATTAAATTCAAAGTCTTCAGGAAGAGAAGGCGGGAGCTTCGTCTTTTTGGTCCTCCATACCATAAACTCCGGAACGCACCGGTCATCAACATATAAAAATCGTTCCTTCCAATCCTTTATGCTAGTAGTAATCCATGTATAGCAGCAGGAATTTTTATCTCTGACCTCAAAGGTGTACCAGTTGCCGGACCGATTCAATTTGTAAAAAGCCCGGAACACATCCAAGTCCGGGTCGGATCCCAAACTACGACAAGCCAACTCAAAATGACATACCTTGGCAAGGCCGAAGGGGTTCATTTGAGAAATATGAACCTCGTGAAACGTAAGAACTCCGATCAAGAACTTCGTCAGAGGAAGACGATAGTTACAATAATCGAATAAACGAGTGTAAACCCCTATCTTCCCCGAAGGAAACGGATAAATAGGCGTGTTCTTTTTGGGGAGAACGGGGTGCAGAGATGTAGGGATTGCATATCTTTCGACGTACCAGGCTAAACCATTTTTATTCAAAACGTTAAAGCAACTGGATAAGTTGTTTTTCGCCATTATGTAAAGAAGAAACTAACCTGTGTCGCAAACTTGCTGTCTCAGAGAAAAGGGGTGAAGAAGATGAGGTAAGAAGTGAAAGCGGAAAGTTACCTTTTTCTCCTTTTTTATAGAGATATGAAACCGACTTAAAACCGCCAATCAAGTGGTGACACGTCATGACAGCTGACGCACACCAAACGTCACATCAAGCGGGAAATATAAAGTGACCGTCGGTTACCCAACTAAGGTCACCGCCTAGAAATTTAAAATTCAAAAAACTTAACAAAATGACAAATCAGAGATTTAGACCGCCAAAATTGCGCCGTTATAGTTCGAAGCTTTTATCTAAGAAACGCTACGAACTAGGGGGACTTGATGAGGATACGTCCCTGACCGGACCGAATCATCGCCATAAATAGAACCGAATCATGGCACACCAAGGTCGGACCGGACCTTGCACCATAGACGAATCGGACAGATACGCTGATGCGGCATAACTAACCGGGTCCCACCACCATAACTGCCATGATAGCGACTGGTCCGACCTTAACTAACTTGCCACACCAGCACACCCAAAAGCTATAAATACCCCGCCAAGACTTCCAGCAAGGGGTAATCGCTACTTTCTCTCTCTAAACTCTCCTCTCTCTCTCCCTGACCTATTTCCTCCTCACAAATACTTATTCTCACGCCCGAGCTTGGTCACAGAGAGGCCCCCCCTCCTTGTGACGAGGCTAACGGTGTGTTTGTTCTCTTGTGATCTTGCAGGTTTCTTGCTAGGTCATCTGAAGCTCTACTCTGACCAGGTCGCACCAACTGGTTTTGAGTCTTCAGTGGTGAAGGTGAGGTGTGTGGTTGCCGGTTTACCGGCACCGGCCGGTGGTTTCACCGGAGGTTGAAGGGAGCAAGAGGTGTTGTGGGTGGGGTTTATCATGTGAAGAAGATGAAGTCTTTGTGTTTGTTCATAAGTGTGTTGTGTATTTGATAAGTTGAATTCTCTGGGTTTTGTTGCCTGCATGTATAACCGAGAGAGAGAGACTTAGTTCTTTTGTGTGAGTGTTTGAATTTAGAGAGAGTGGGGAGGTGAGAATGATCTTATAGATTGTAGAGGTTTCACTTTTTTAGACAAGATCTCTTGTAGAGATCTTGTAAAGATCTTGGTAAGATTTTCAAGCAAAATATCCAGTTTGGTTCTTGATAAGATTTTCAAGCAAACCAAAAGATCTTGATAAGAGAGAGTGGCCCGCAATTCCTACGAGACCCGTTTTCACAACCCGAACACTTTGTAACGTCGTAAAACATAATTTTTGATTTAGAAATATATAAAATAGTGCCGGTATTCGATGTTGGACACCCTTGTTAGTCGGTTGCGGTAACTAACAAAAAATTATATCGTTGTCGTCTTTAATCCGTTTTTCGATTCGGTTTCGACTGTAGTTACTAAAATTTTATTACGGAGCTAAATATAGCGTAAAATGTAAGTTTCGAAGGTGACAGGCGTCTCCGTCACTTCCGTTTCGTTGCCGATGCGTTTCCTACCATCGCGTTTTTAGTTCACGTTTGTAGTTGTGTCGCACGGAAGCCTAATAAATTCACAAAATTAATTTCATAAGCATAAAATTTTCGTGTAACATTCATACTTGTCGGCGTTGTCAGTATTTTGTATGGTATCAGTTCGTTTTCGTTTGATGTTCCGCAGATTCCACGCGAATCTTCATACGCGTACTTGTAAAGTCGGATAAACGTTCATAGGCACTCCAAAGGCCTAATTAAGTTAATTTGCGCTGTAAACACTATTTATTATCACGTTAATCACCTGTTAATCACGTAATTAAGAGCCGTAAATCACCTGTTGTCACATTCTCCCCCTGTTAATGAAATTTCGTCCTCGAAATTTAGACTATGTTAACTCCTTAGAGTTACATTGTGTGTTGGTTAATACGAATAGTATCAAAGTGGATGATCATGAAATCGGATCAAGACTTATTCGAATCATGTGAATTTTAGGACATTCCTCAACAATAGGAACCCAACGGTTTAAAAGAAATGTGTTTCAAAAGTTGATGTCAAAGGAAACAAGATGTATAGTTACAGTCACTAGTGTGACTAAGTTAACAGGGATCCAACAATGAATAGGAACTTCGACCAATCGAATTCCATATGAACGTTTACAACATGTAAATGAGTTCTAGAAGTAATAACATCCACTGGATGAACTTAGAATCAACAATCTCAAATGTAATAGTTTGCATAAAACGCTCGGTCGTGATCAGCATGGCATCGTATTGAATAAAACAATTCAAATATAGCGGTGATGGAACAAGTATCACCTGTGTTTTGCATGAAATGCTCAATCATGATTAGCCCAAGCTACAAGTTTGTACTGACACCATAAGGTGTCGTAGTGACTTAAATAATTCAATAATAGCGGTGATCAAACAAATTCACCGTGTTTGAAATCAAATGAAAGCGTAATAAAGTGAATCTGAAAGTTTGTTTCAAATGACATCATAGAATTTTCAATTGAAAATGGGACATCAAAGAAATAATGTTTTCGATCGAAGATGAAGAAGCAATGGATATCGCAAAACATTCGATTGATAATGAAATAACCGTTAGTAGGTACACCGGGATATAAAATGAATTTGTGTACCATTGTCTTAACACACTATTGTATTAAGACCGCTTTGATATAATAAATCAAAGTGGATTGAAAATCAAATCAATAAATAAATAATTAAATCCGTGCATGAGATGCGTAAACAAGATTAGCGCAGGCTTCAAATTATTGAAAACACCACCACAAGGTGTCGAAGTCAACAAACTACTTAATGGAGTCGTAGACCAAACAAGTCTACTACTACTCGAAACAAATGAAGTGCTCGTTAAAAAAATGATTTGAATATGATGCTCCCAATACATCATATGATGCTTTGAATTCAACATGTGGAATGGACAAGTTCAAACAATTGAATTTGATTTCGGCGCAAGCCGACAATAAGTACATGTATCGACAAGAAAACTTTCGGCATGGTCACAACGAAAAACCATGTATGTAACTTGAAAAGAAGAGAAATTTCAAGAAAATGGGTTGACTTGATAACAAAGGAGGCAACAATTACAATAATGCAGGTCATTCGAATCACAAATCAATAATTAGATTTAGCGAAATAATATTTGAACTTTAATGAAACGCTTTATTCGAAACGAAACCACATGCGTAACAAACGATGCATGCGTAACATATAGATTTTCAAGAAATGAAGCAATGAGTGTTCGCTATAATGAAAGAAATGATCGTGATACAATGACCATTAAAAGGAGTAGAGATTGTGAAAATCTACTCATTAGATGCAAAAGTCGGAATTTCAATAAAAGAAATTTAAGGACTTTACCCGGGGTTTCATGTGATGACCGGTTGTTAGTTGACATTACCATGGAATGTCGTACATAGCGTATTCGTCGTTAATAAGATAGGGGGAATACGAAGGAATGCGTCTTCTCCTTAGCATGACTCGTGTCGTTTGCAGGACCCGCTTCCTTATCAATAGTTTTCGTACTGACAGGATTAATATCATCACTGGAATGCCCCATAGTGTCTTCTCGGTGACTTCACCTTGAAAGTCGTATGTGACGTACTTCAACCTCCGTTGATGTATAGCTTAAGTTTCTCGTATACCTGGCACTAGCGTTTCATTCCGTGTAGAATGTGATGTACTTCGACATCCGTTGACGTAAAATTTGAGTTCCATGTATTCTCGTGCACTAGCGTTTTGTTATGCGTAGGCTGCCTGCTCGGGAAGTTAAAATTTCGTAGACAATATGGATAATAGTGTGTGTCCGAGTTAATATTTGCGGTTCCTACGTGATGACCTTTAATGAACTTCAACATAAGTTTTCGAAGGTCTTAAAATGCATGTTTCCTAAACTCTCAGAGTTTTGTTTACTGTATGCGACTGTTTTGTGTATCGTGGGTAAAACACCACTGAAGCGTATGTTTAAAAACAAAATTTTGACTTTTGTTTTTCGGCAACGGTTGGAGACCATATTCGAGTCTTCGGCGTTCTGTATGTACTCAAGGTCTTAATAATCCAAGTCCCCAGAGAAAGTGAGGTTAGAGCCTAGGTATTCCTATAGAAACCTAATTCACTGTAACCTATAGCTCTAATAGCAATCTGCCACACCCCGAAATTATCAGAGCAGCCGTGACCAGACTGGTATCTTCATTGCACAGCGGAAGCAAATAAGCTAAGACTTCTAGAAAAAAATGAACGCCCACTAAGTACTCGACTCCATATGGTTCTCCTGTTCCAACCGTGCCATAACTTTGAAAAGTAACCTGAGAAAGAAACATGCGAAAAAGTCAACATAAAGTTGAGCAAGTTCATAGTTTGTTTTGGAAAAGATTTGAAATAAATCTTTTTGAATAACCGGTTTGTGAAATATTATTGAGAAAACGAATTTAAAAATCATTTTCTTGTCAAGTTATATGGAAACTTTGTATTTGTAACGCATTGTGTTCGTAGAACCATGTATTTGTAAAGTTTGTATAACCGTCAATGCCCACCTTTACTTTGACTTCATGCCCGCGTAATCCTATGCTTTGAATTTTGTATAAATCATGGTATGTAATTTGTAAAACCCCGGTATGAAAGCAAAACAAGGAAACAAATCAATTAATGTGTAGCTAATACATTAATATGTGTGCAATGGTGCAGGAAGGCTCAAACCTAGCAGATTTTGTACCGGGCTTCCGGCTGGAAGACATAGTCACCACATGGTCCAACCCGCGGGCTCATGGGTGGGGCTCGCAACACCCGAATAGATCTATCACTCATGTCCCTCGGTCCTTATACGAGAATTAATGATCTTAAGTGTGCGCCTACCCATTCACATGATCTAACAGTATTTTCCTTAGCTAACTATACCATTTGTAATTGTCTGTAAACATTTAGTAACATCACTCACTGGGTGTCCCATTCTTCAAACGCAAACCAACCCAGTCCCATTATTATAACTAGACGATCCCATCCTTAGTCATGAAAATCATTCACATTTCGATAGTACGCATTTGTTTGGTAAAACCGGTATATTTAGTATGATTCATTCGTAAACCATTTGAGTTCCTTGTAATCTGTTCGTAACATGATTTAAAAATATGAGTTTTCGTTCATTCGAAAACTTTGTATGTTCTTGTAAAACGTTCTTTGTCTAAAATATAAAATCTTTGTTTATCGAAAATTTTGTATGTTTCTACAAAAACGTGCATGTCTTTCCACCCCGAAAACATTTATAAAAATGTAAAACCGTAAAAAGGTGGGGTTATGAACTCACCTGAATTGCCTTGTGCAAAGCTAGCTAATTACGACTTCGTGATGTCGTTTCCAAGACTTGGCTTGCTAGCGTGCATTCTACAATATTCCTAACACGGAATATCTTATAAGTTTGTAAATAAACGCAGTAACTAAGCTACGTGTCATCGAGCTCTACCGAATCGTTAACCGAACGATTCAACGGTAAGTTGTTAAGTAAATGGAAACGATTAGGTCATATTTGATAAGTATCGTTTATCGTCGATAATCACTAATGAGTCCTGAAAAGACTTGATTCTCGAGATATTTAGAATAAATAAATATTTATATCAGAATATATAAATATATCATTAAGATCGCTTGTCTTCCCGAGAAGTCGTACGTTTATGTAACAAATGTTTATATGAAGGTAGCATATAACAAACTCATACGTTGAAATGTATGTTATATAATGTGCCGTTTAGGCGTTTTGTAATAAATATAAAAGTTATATTTATTCTATAAAAGATTTATCGAGTCGTTGCATGTTTCAAATAAATATATACCATATTTATTTTGTGAAACGAAGGCGTGTTCGGCGTTTGAAATAATATAGAAGTTATGTGGAGTTTATAAAGTTTTCGAGTTGTCGTATGAAATAAATATAATAACTATATTTATTTTAATAAAAGAATTCGTATTGTTTGGTACTTGAAATAAATATACAAACTATATTTATTTTTATAAAAACGAATTCGTGTGGTTTGATATTTGAAATAAATATATGAACTATATTTATTTTTATAAAAGAGATCCAAGTTATTTGATGTTCAAAATAAATATATAGTCTATATTTATTTCCATAAAAAGAAGTCGTATTGTTTGATATTCGGAATAAATATATAACTATATTTATTTTTATAAAAAGGAAGTCGTCGAAATTAATTGTATGTGTATCTTGCTTTCTAAATGTCGTTTGAATAAAACGTGTTTTAGTTTTACGAATTTTCTCGAAAAACGGACAGAGTTTCCTCTGTTTTTGGACGCCCCCGACAACACAAGTTGTCGTTATTCTTCGAAATCCAACAATATTCAATCATAATATATGTAATTTTTATCTACTGTATTGAAACGTATACTATAATCAATTTAGTTCGAGCTCGTTGTCACGTATGATTTAAACTATAAAAATAACATAACGAAATCTCTTCTTTAATCCATTACCAAGATTCTCGTGTCGAAAAGCTGAAAAGGGTTGACTGAGTTGACCGAGTCAACCGGGTTGACCGAGTCAACCGGGTTGACCGAGTTGACTCATTGAGTTGACCAGGTTTGACCGAGTTGACCCGTTTTGAACGAGTCAACTGAACCGAGCCGTCGACCGAAGCTGTTGACCGAACTTGACCAGTGACTTGCTTTGACCACTCAACCCGACGTGTTGACTGGGTTTGACTAAACTCGAATGAACCGAGACCCGAACCCAACTAGATCTAACTTGAATCATCATAAGCTCTAGCCAAAACTGAACCAAATCAGAGCCACCATCAAGACATCATCCACAACCCCAAATGAAGGGGAGATGTGTGGTTGCCGGTTTACCGGCACTGGCCGGTGGTTTCACCGGAGGTTGAAGGGAGCAGGAGGTGTTGTGCGTGGGGTTTGTCATGTGAAGAAGATGAAGTCTTTGTGTTTGTTCATAAGTGTGTTGTGTATTTGAGAAGTTGAATTCTCTGGGTTTTGTTGCCTGGATGTATAACAGAGAGAGAGAGACTTAGTTCTTTTGTGTGAGTGTTTGAATTTAGAGAGAGTGGGGAGGTGAGAATGATCTTATAGATTGTAGAGGTTTCACTTTTTGAGACAAGATCTCTTGTAGAGATCTTGTAAAGATCTTGGTAAGATTTTCAAGCAAAATATCCAGTTTGGTTCTTGATAAGATTTTCAAGCAAGCCAAAAGATCTTGATAAGAGAGAGTGGCCCGCAATTCCTACGAGACCCGTTTTCGCAACCCGAACACTTTGTAACGTCGTAAAACATAATTTTTTATTTAGAAATATATAAAATAGTGCCAGTATTCGATGTTGGACACCCTTGTTAGTCGGTTGCGGTAACTCGCGAAAAATTATATCGTTGTCGTCTTTAATCCGTTTTTCGATCCGGTTTCGACTGTAGTTACTAAAATTTTATTACGGAGCTAAATATAGCATAAAATGTAAGTTTCGAAGGTGACAGGCGTCTCCGTCACTTCCGTTTCGTTGCCGATGCGTTTCCTAACATCGCGTTTTTAGTTCACGTTTGTAGTTGTGTCACACGGAAGCCCAATAAATTAACAAAATTAATTTCATAAGCATAAAATTTTCGTGTAACATTCATACTTGTCGGCGTTGTCAGTATTTTGTATGGTATCAGTTCGTTTCGTTTGATGTTCCGCAGATTCCACGCGAATCTTCATACGCGTACTTGTAAAGTCGGATAAACGTTCCTAGGCACTCCAAAGGCCTAATTAAGTTAATTTGCGCTGTAAACACTATTTATTATCACGTTAATCACCTGTTAATCACGTAATTAAAGCAAAACAAGGAAACATATCAATTAATGTGTAGCTAATACATTAATATGTGTGCAATGGTGCAGGAAGGCTCAAACCTAGCAGATTTTGTACCGGGCTTCCGGCTGGAAGACATAGTCACCACATGGTCCAACCCGCGGGCTCATGGGTGGGGCTCGCAACACCCGAATAGATCTATCACTCATGTCCCTCGGTCCTTATACGAGAATTAATGGTCTTAAGTGTGCGCCTACCCATTCACATGATCTAACAGTATTTTCCTTAGCTAACCATACCATTTGTAATTGTCTGTAAACATTTAGTAACATGACTCACTGGGTGTCCCGTTCTTCAAACGCAAACCAACCCAGCCCCATTATTATAACTAGACGATCCCATCCTTAGTCATGAAAATCATTCACATTTCGATAGTACGCATTTGTTTTGTAAAACCGGTATATTTAGTATGATTCATTCGTAAACCATTTGAGTTCCTTGTAATCCGTTCGTAACATTATTTAAAAATAGGAGTTTTCGTTCATTCGAAAACTTTGTATGTTCTTGTAAAACGTGCTTTGTCTAAAATATACAATCTTTGTTCATCGAAAATTTTGTATGTTTTCTACAAAAACGTGCATGTCTTTCCACCCCGAAAACATTTATAAAAATGTAAAACCGTAAAAAGGTGGGGTTATGAACTCACCTGAATTGCCTTATGCAAAGCTAGCTAATTATGACTTCGTGATGTCGTTTCCAAGACTTGGCTTGCTAGCGTGCATTCTACAATATTCATAACACGGAATATCTTATAATATTCTAAATAAACGCAGTAACTAAGCTACGTGTCATCGAGCTCTACCGAATCGTTAATCGAACGATTCAACGGTAAGTTGTTAAGTAAATCGAAATGATTAGGTCATATTTGATAAGTATCGTTTATCGTCGATTGTAACACCCTTGCTATTATTTTAGGGTTTTCGTATTATTTACGTAAATAAACATGTAATTATAATTACATATACATTGAAAAATACGGTTAAATTAAAACATTTTCGGATTTGAAACAATACAATACAATATGTATAAATTCGTCGTTTTTAAATGATGACGAAACCATGTGCGGAAGCTTGTATCTTGATCGTGTTCGGTTCCTCTATGAGCTTGATCTTCATCCGGGACATCTTCGCATTTACCTATGATCAAAACCAACTTAAAAGTTAGTTTCGATATCTTAAATATTAGTATAATCAAGTTCTAGTATCGAACAATCAAAAACAAAATAAAATTTCGGAATTTAGTCTGTCGCGCCACGCGACAGACTCCTCTTGATCTTTCGCGTGCTGCGAGTGCCCTCGCGTGTCGCGCCAGGATTACTGCTCCATGTCGCGTGTCGCGGGGGAGATGATTTTCCAGCAGTTTTGTTGCTGAAACCCGCATTTTTCCCAGCTATGGTTTTAATCGTAAAACGATCTTTAAAGGGTCATAAATTTTTATCTACAAGTCCGTTTTAGGTGATTCTTTTTTTCCTATGCGTCCGTAATTAAATTACGGACCCGTTTATCACCTTGGTTTGCATAAAAATCTGATTAATCCAATGTTGGCTCATAAATCCTTTAGGTGATTATTCGACCCGTTTGGCATTATTATTTCACTACATGCTCTAAAAAGAAAATAGTTAATTCCTATCATTTTACCCATTCCGGGCTTGTCAAACCTTAACGTTTTCACTCCCAACCTAGAGTTTACGTAGGCGTTTACATTCACCGATTCATTTGTAACTATCTAAGCATTTAACCACAATTTACTTCTTAGTCTATTTTGACCCGCAAACGTTTTTGTCTATACTTTTTATATGTATCTAAGGGTTTCAAAATCAATAAACAAGTTTCTAAACAAACTCTAACGGTCGTCTACCCGGTTCGCCCGTTAAGGGCTTTTTGGTCAATTCTAGTCTCTTATTTTACGACGAAAGACTCTCACCAATTATTGACCAAATTAGCACTTTTAACTATAACATAATTATGCGTACCTGGCTCGGATCAATACATTGACCCGTTTTAATACCCTGTCTCGAGAATTTGCTAATTCATAGCAACGCTAATTCATAAGCCGCTTTATCCTGTAAGCATAGAACTCGACAAGTGCTTATTAGTCGATATTTGTCAAATGGTATCCACATTAGCATTTGACCCGTCTTACTCTTTTTATTCATTAGGCTTACTTATAGTAACCGTTCAAAAACCCATTTTTTTATAATTAGCTTTTCATGGCTAATTTACCGTTCTATCTCTTTTACCATTAAACATGGTTTTTATCATTTATATTAGTTCCGACCAGTATTATTTCGCGTCGGGAACCATATCTTAAATATTATCCTTATTGTATTTGAAACTTATAGGATAAACATTTATTTTACTAAAAGGTGTAAGTTTCACTTACCTTGCATCCGGTTATGTCCCTTTTCCGTGTACTCGATCCATTTGACCCGCTTCTTTCCCAAGTCTTCATCTAGCTTGTCTAGAGTCAAGCTATCATCATCACAATTCGTAAGACGGTTAGATTAGTCATAATCGTTTATGACTATTCCATCCTACGGGTTTTTATGTCGAATTTATCATTCGACCATATCAAAATTATCATTCGATCTAATCATTTGGTCGGTTTGACTTTTTAAAAGTCAATTGACTTATCAACATATTCAAATGCACATTTGGTTCATTGAACTCACTTAGGCATATTTCATCCGAACTCTTAATGAAATCAAATTTTACAAACAACCAAGTAGACCGTGATTTCATTCAGGCATTTCATATCACTGAAAAATTGGATGTTTTTGGTGACTTGTTTAACCTGTTTACAAGTCTTCAAAAATTATGATTTTTTTATGTGGTGTACCTCTCGGAGGGTTAGACCTTGTGTTGAAATTTCAAAATCTAACTCTTTACCAAAAATTCGTAAAAATTCATTTACTAAGCTGCAATCAGATTCGTCACTTCTGACTGCAGCTTACGGAAAAATTCATTTAAAATTCCTCGTTTATCCGATTGATGAAATTCCAATTGGCGATTGTTTTAATCACTTAAAACTTTCTACAGTAAGAATTTGAGATCATAAATCAATTCCTAAATTGAGTTATGACATTCGTAATGGGCTGCAAATTCTGCCAGAAAACGTAGCTTGGACCTTCGATACGGAAAAATTCATAAAACGCTCAATTTTCGTCGAAAAAATACGATTCCAGTGGGGTTTTAAAGATATTTCCTGGAATTACATTTTAGACTCAAGAAACACATGTTTTTGTCAAGTTTTGTCCAGGTTACAGCCAATACAAGTCGGCTGTAACTTCTGATCAGAAGCTGTTTGAATTCAGCTTTCAATTTGAACATGTTTATGACATTATAACACTTATTCTTAGCAATCAAAACCCCTAAAAGCATTACATACTCGAATTTAGTCAAAACAAAATCTGAATTTACTTGAGCTAAGCATGATTTCAATATATACTTGTCTAGGGTTTACTCCTAGGCATTTAAATGTTCCTATTTCATCTACATATCACACATCCATCCACAGATTTCGAATTCCCTAAATTCATGAGAATTTCAAGTAGAGAATTTTTATCAAATTTTACATACCTTATGATCTCCTTGCAATGGGGATCACTAATCTATGCTCGATTTTCGTTTTGGACTTGATTTGATCCTTCAAATTGGAGGTTTTGACAAGAACTAGGGTTTTGGGGAGCTTGGGATCGCCCCCTGCTTCTGATCGAATTCCAGAACAAAACACAAGTGTGTGTTTTGTTTTTAATAAATTGATTTTATTATAATTAATTTCCAATTAGACACTTTTATCCCCTCTAATTTCTTTTAGTTCATATTTAGGTGCTTTTAACTCACTTTTGAGTTAACACAAGTCTTATAACTAACTGGGTTATTTTGTCCTAGTTAGTTTGTCCTTGTTTATTTAAAAATTTATAATTTTAATATAAAGTTTTATATTTTCCTAGTTATAAAGTTTTAACCCACTAGTATGTCACTACAAGACTTCTCTTCCAACTAGGTTATTATTATTCCTAGTTAACTTATTGGATTCCGGGAGTTATAACCCGTCTTATTTAAGTTCCGTTAACTCAGGCCTTTTATCCCTTTTATTCCTTGAAAGTTCTTATCCGCCTTTTAATTAATATTGGGATTATTTATTTAAATTCTAATATTTATCGGGTTGCTTTTGCCGCTAACGATACTTTACCCCTCTTTTAGTATTAACGGGGTTTGATTACCAAACCCGTTTTCGGGGTGTTACAAGTCTACCCCCCTTAAAGAGGTTTCGTCCCCGAAACCTTATTTACGTTTTTCTTTTAATTCAGACTAAACGAACTTAATTTCGTTTTCAAGACATTCATTCGTTCCTTTCAATCTAACGTTTTCATTTATATTGACGCGTACGTCTTTCATGTGTAAGGCCTCACGGGTCGTTACCTTCAGCTCGTATTCGTTATCTTTATTGATTATCTATTTTGGAGGTTAGACTTGTTAGTCACCGGTTACTTTATACCCCATTGCTCGGGTATATATCCATATCGCCATCTCCGGCCTTATGTCCGTTTACGGTTTTCTAAACTTCCTCATACCACTTATGTTTATTAAAACGTTGCTTTTGACTAAAAAATCTAAATTTTTAGTTTACGTTTTCTCTTTTTCTTATGTCTTTCTCTCATATATAGGAATATTGCTTCCAAAGATTTGTTACTTTCCATTATCTTTTAATGCGGGGAATTTCAACTAGTTCCCACACTTAACCCAAATAACCCGTAGGTTCTTTCGCTTCGTCTCGTAGACTATTTCTTTAGATTTCCACCTTTTTAAGGTGATACTCAACAATTCATTTATTTCTATTTCCGACCCAAGAGTCTTCTTGGTCCCGTAGACCTTAGCACTACCTCTAATCCCGTAGGTTATGATGATCCCGTAGATCATCTTTTATTCGTGTCTTTATTCAATTGTCTATTTATACATATATAGCTTTAAAGCATCCATTGTTATGTTTGGAATCATTTAATTTTGCTTTTGAACTTTAGTTGACCTTGACCATAGTCTAAGGTTTCATTTGTTTACTTTCGGACTATCTTTCCGACTTTACGACTTCTAACATCATTTACACGTCGGTTTATCCTACGCTTACCGTTACCCGGTTCATACTTATACTCCTTTACAACCCATTACCCGGGTCCTTCTATCTTATTGTTTTTAGCTTTCCGGTTTCACCGGTTTGCGTTTTCCTATTATATTAAGCGTTATTCCTTAATTGACTCGTTTGACTCATTTTAGGTGAATTTTCATCACTTATGAATGTCAAACTTCATTCTTTATTTGACCCGTCCAACTTTGAAATGGTTGAACATAATTACCAAAATTTATGTTTGCGAAAATTCTTGTCATCTTTTAGTCATGACTCATATTCCGAGTCTTTTGACTTTCTATTTCGCGTTCCCGTCTCTCGGTTTACGCATTCACCCATAATCCTACCCGTCCATCGGGTATCTTTACCGTAATCATTATCAAGTAACCATTCTTATATGGTTTTAGACGTCATTTTAATTTGGTTGTGTCACACCCTGGCTTTTGCGGAAGCGTGGGTTTATTTGGTGTGACTTCTTAATACCATAGCAACAATCATAACAATGCTATATGATAAAAACACAAGATGCTCATCCATTAATATAGTTAGAAAATACCATAACATAATTGTCTTGAATCATCAACCTAAAATAAGTTACAACCATGACTTGTTTAAAAATGAGTTCCCAATGAACTCAACAAAAGACCTTAAATAAAACGAAGTTTGGAGACGTGTGACCCGTCCAGGCAAGGGTTACACCTCCCAAACTCTCCACCCCTGGATGACATCTTTTATTTAATACGCAGCTTAACGTGCATCACCCTCCATATCCGATCAATTCCCTGAAATACATGTAGTTTGAAAAATCAACAAAAAGTTGAGCGAGTTCATGTGTATGTGAGTATGTATAAACCTTTGTAAACGATGTATGTATAACCCTTGAAAGATGTATGAAAGTCCCTGGTATGTAGCAATAAGGAAAAAAAGAGATCACCAATGGTTTGCAAGGCCATTGATATGTGTGAAGTGATGCAGGAAGACTCAAACCTAGCGGAGTTGCACCGGGCTTCTGGCTATAAGACACAGTCACCACTATGGGCCACCCCGGCCTCATGGGTGTGGGCTCGCTACACCCAAATAGATCTATCACTCATGTCCCGCGGTCCTACGACGAGGATTAATGGCCTTTAGTAGCCGCCTACCCACTCACATGATCTAAAGATGTATGAAAGTCCCTCCTTAAGCTAACCATACCATGTATAAAAATGTATGTATAATTGTAACATGTATTTCACCCCCGAAGTTATAAAACTGAAAACAGTTAAGAGAAAAGGGGGACATGAACTCACTGTAGTGCGTCTCCTGTGCTCATACTCAAACCTTGTCAGCTATACAACGACCTACAACGTACTAATGTCTATTAGACGAACGGGCCGTGCCTTGGCTTAGTATTTACGGGTTTGAGTTACGTCACTTTGATATTATTCCAAGTTATAACTTATTGTTAAAATAATAATTATTATTTTAACTTACATTATATTTGTAGGTCTTGAAATAATAGTTAGACAACTATTTCGTATTCATACTTCTCAAGTATTTTATGTGCGTATTTCCTTCCCAAGGATGGGGGTCTTTTATACATGTATTTTTGTGATTTAAAGTCTTGACATTATATATTTTTAAGTCCCACTCTAGAAAATATATAATAATTTATTTATCAAAAATAACATATCCCAAAATATATATTTTTCCAAATATACTAGGAACCATATTTTTGTTAAGTTATATTACTTTTCTCTAAGTAATATAACCAGTTCCCAAATCATACAAATATTCACTCAAGCGTTTTTGTATAAAATATATCTTCTAAAAATATATTTGTCCGCTTTTATTTATGAAAACCCACCTCCGATACTTTGAAATTTTGTAACCAAACTTATGGCGAAGTTTACTTCCGAAAAACAAAGTTAAACATATTTGTAAACACTTGTTATAACTTGTTAGATTAGATTTACTTTATTGTTATTCATGACCCTCCCACCATCTTCGTGATGGTGTGTGTAGTGGTGAATCATATAATGAGGTTTCTAACCTCCATGCTTGACAATCCATGATACTACATGATAATACTTGTTTGGACTTAGTTTAGGATGATATTATTACTTAATAACCTATATATAATTATATAAAAATGTGGCTGAGTTTGTGCTGTTAATCAAGCCGTGATTAATTGTCATAAACCTAAGCTATCATATCAAAGATTCTAGAGTTCTTGTTATGATTCCAATGGGCAATTTGGGACCCATGAAACCACTAAATATGGTGTCATAAACAAACTCTTAGAACTTAGATATTACTTTCATCTATACATACTTTTCGATACTTAAATTCGAAGTCCGAATCCTTCCATTCATCCTTAATCCCATGAACTTACGCACCTTCGTTTACCCTTGTAGGGTGACTCGGTGTTCCTTCCTTAACAATCAACTCTTCAAGGAATTACCAAGTGGAAGCTTGCAAGACCGTGAGTACACTTGACCCATTTTCTTTTTTTACACAATTTGGGTTGTAACATGTTAACTTACAAAATACACAAACACACACAAAGATACTTTATCCTCTTAATCCGTTATACATTCTTATTGTTATGCTTAGGTTCATGCTAGATACATACATGCTTCTTGTCATTGACTTAGCTAGCCCAACTTAACATTTATAGCGCTATAGGAGTAGCACACTGCCCATCGGGGTATTGTTAAGATTATATTATACATAAATGGTCTCGTCACTTTTGTGGCGAGGGATACACATAATTCTCGTGGACACTCGCGTTTGACACTTAGTATTGCATGCTAGATAACCTTGTATACAAATTTGCCATGTGGATTCGAGTAATTCTTTTTATACTTATGTTATGTATTAACAAACTTGTGTACTCGCCAATGCTTTTGCGTTGAACCATTATTTTTAACATGTTACAGGTTGATGATGATGCTCATGATGAATCTAGTAGGATGACTTAGAAACACGCTCAAAATACTAGATTTGCTTATTTTTGTTATGTTGAACTTGTTGTATTTGTCTTTTAATTGTTGTATTCGAGTTTCCTTCGATGTATTTGACAATTTATGATTATGAATGAAATCGGTTTTGAACTTAATTATTGTCACATAATGTTATGAAGTCTTTGATCAATCTCGTTCATCTCACTTTGATGTTTCTGCCACCGGTTGGGGTGTGACAGATTGGTATCAGAGCCATAACTATAGAGAATTAGGTAGAATTGCCATGTTCGACCTAGTCTATAGTAGGTGTTAGAGATGGATTTTCACATCTTATGTGTTTTGGTCAAAAATCAAGCAATGACAATGTAACCAAACTTTCTGTTGTGAGGTATGATGCTTGAATTGATGAATAACAATAAAGATCACTATGAAGTGTAATGAACAAATGACATGAAGATTTATACGGGGAAAAAGCCCTTGATCAAGAGTTGATCTCCGGCACAAAAAACCCCGGGTGATGGAAACTACCGATCACCAACTTAAATTAAACAAACAATCTGATACAACTTCGGATGATAGCGAGCTAAGTACAAGGATCACTATAGTGTATCGTGTAGAAATGTATGAAAAATGCTAAGTGTTTTGTCGAGAGCTGGTCAGAGCGGTTGTATGAGTGTGTGTAGCCAAAATAGCCAAGTGTCTCTAAAATAGCTCGCTATCCCTTAAAAAATAGAAAATATCAAGCCTAACTAACATTCTGCAAATCGTGCAAGTCCTCCACGACTCCACAACGTCCATTTCTGACCAAGCACGTGCGGAATAGACTGAGAATATTCTCCAGGAATGTCGCCAAGACTAAGTCCAAGTTGATATTCCTGCAAAACATTTACGAATTCAAAGTAGACAATCGTTAGTTCAGGTATCCTTATAGTGATCCATGATCCTGATCCTGCAACACTTCTGAGGATCACTACTTCAGACAGAATTGAGGATCACTAAATCCAACAGTAAATAAGGATCACTGGTCATTTAGAAATCCACCCCTAACAATTGCCCCCAAAATATAAGGAGTAAATATGTAAATAAATGAGTTATATTTTGTCGATCTTATCCGTATTTAACCAACGGATAACTAGCCGTTATAAGCGGACTAGCCGTTACGATCATGACGTCAGTGAGATGACTACCCTGCAGAATCATCATTATAAATAAGAGTTAGAGATAGGGATCATTTCACATTTAAGTTCAAGAGAACTCCCTTTAAATTCTGCTTCGACGATCAAACAGGTAACTCTTTTCCTTTCTCCTTTCTCATATTCTGCTCTTCTTTCTTTACCATCATCTCGTTCAAAAATGATGCTCCGAAGCTCACCGAGCAAGGATCACAAGAAGAACAGCCCCTTAAAAAGTTAAGGGATCATCAAAGATTCCGCAAAAGAACGCTGTTGTTTCACCGATGCACAAATTGATAAAATCCGCCACTGTTTTCCAGCAAATACTGTTATCAGATCCTTTGATCCCACTGCTCTTAGTGACAAAATATCTGAAACTTGGGTAGCTTTCCCAGTTACACCTTTCACCATAGGATACACCTATCCTTTTCCAGACCTTACCCAATCCTTTTTCTCCCTTACCGGCATCTGGTACATCCAAGTTATGCCGATGATCTGGAGGGTCCTATATACCCTTGAAAGGATCATCGAGCAGGAAGGAATTGACCTAGGAATGTCGGAGTTGGCTGAGATGTATGATCTCACAACGTTTGGATCCCACTGATATTTGTTCAAACGTAAACCCGGAGAAGAACATCCCATCTTTAAGGCTACTAAAAACGATACCAACTGGAAACGGCGGTTCTTCTTCGTCAGAAAGGATTCTATCCCTGATGGAAAGGATTTGCCGAAGAAATGGAGCACTCATGGTAGGATAGGAGGATCCTTAGAAGGATCACTAAGTAAGCTCATTCTGATAATGATTACTAATATGCTTTTGTTTCTTTTTTGTACAGCTATCACATTCTCGCATATCATTCCTTCAGCTGCCACCAAGGGGAGACTTGCTGCCTTTAGAAAGCTTGATCCTGAAACAAGATCATTCAAGACAATCACCCAGGATTCACAAGAGGTATCCTCAGGCTCTGTCACCATGTCAAGTAAGTATCCTGTTCTTTTTATATTCAAATGTTTAAATAAATAGTTATATATGAATAGAATTAGGACACTTATCTGTTTTGGGTGTGTAGGCGCTGGAAAATCATCAAGATCCGCGTCCAAATTTAGTGTCACTGAGCTTGACACCGTCTGATCCTCCAAGAAGAAGCTTCCTGCCAGCCCAACTGCTTCGATCCCCAAGGCACCCGCTAAAGGAAGGGGTGGCAAGAAAAGAAAAGCCTCCGAAGCTGAGGATCTGCAAGGTCTGCCCCTGATCCGTCATCAGTTCCTTGAGTACTTCAATGAGGTAAGGATCCTTGTCCCTGCTTTAGGTATCCAGTTTATTTGAGGATCATCTGTTCTTGAACTGTTCTTTATCTTCTTTGCAGAAATTTGCTGAAATTGAAGACTATGTTGGGCATGTCGAGGAGCAGGACAAGAAGATTGCTGACCTCCAACAAGTCGCATTGCTCAAGGATCTTAAGATTGCTGACCTCCAAAAGGATCTCAAAGATGCCAAAGCTCAGACAGCTACAATCCTGATTAATTTTGATTATGAGAAGCATGAGATCACCTAGGATGCTAAAGTCTCTGCTGCCATAGCGATGTACAAGACCAAATTGCAGATGGCCTTGGAAGCTCAGGATCCTGACTTCGACAGGAGCATCTGGGATGCGGAAGGCTGGAAGGCAAGGCTGGCTGAATTGGAGGATGATGAAGAGGCTGAGGAGGTTTTGGCGATCGAAGCTGGAGGCAGTGGGAAGGATCATGGTGGTGAAGCTAGTGGAGCTGGAGGGGATGAAGATGCAGCGAAGGTGTAGGCTGCATGATTGGGCAATGATGGACATTTCTAGACGTAGCCAGAGCCCAATTTTTTAGTTTGGTTATGGTTTTTTTGTTTTGATGATGTTTTGACAAACAATGGTTGGTCTGTACTTGACAATAGTAATTAGGGTTGAGGATCATGGATGATCCTTTGAACAATAGGTAGGATTACAAATGGTGGAGGGATCCTCTGTTTGGGGGATGAAACCATTGTGATCCTGCCGTCTTTAATTTCCTGCACTTGTTAGACCTATGAACAATGGACACCCTTTTCCAACCCATGTGGACGGGCCACGTTTTGCTGGTAGAAACGTGGGTTGGAAATTTTGACAACCTTAAAAGGGTTTAAGCTTTTGTGAATAAAATGACTTTAACTTTCTGGCTATATCCTGCGTTGATATCCTTATTGTTATTTTATTTTTCAATCTATTGTGATGTTCATGTCGTTTAAACTCATCAAGTAAGGAAAAATTTTAGAAATATCCCTTAAGAGTTAAGGATGTGATCAAGGATCACATAAAAAATTATTTAAGGATCATAATTTCAGTTGTCAAAGGATAAGTGTCACTCAAACACATAATGAATAAAATCAAAACAGTTAAGGATCATACCTGAGAATCCAAGTTAGGATCCTATCCTTTAACACTTAAAATTAGGATAACCCAAGATACAAACCTTAGTTGAAAGTAAGAATCCTTGGTCATTTATCTTCACAAACCTGAAATAAGATATTACTTGGGACTGAGCCAATAAAAGATGAATGTTAGTAACTGGGGACAAGCCCAACAATTCTGGGGACAAGCCCAAAAGATAACCGGGGACAAGCCCAAAGGATAACTGGGGACAAGCCCAAAGGATAACTGGGGACAAGCCCAAAGGATAACTGGGGACAAGCCCAAAGGATCGTATGTAGACTGGAGTATGGCCCTTACTGGCGACTATCCAAACTTAGTGACATGAAAATGCCAAAACCTTAGCTAACGTGAAAACGTTAGAAACCTTAGGAACGGATGTATGGTACGTCTACCATTATACGTAGGATCCTGAATATAGCCAGTACAACGAAATTGTCAGCCCCTAAAGCGGGTACTGGTCCCATTGCCATGAACTATACCAGGATCATCGTGCGCTACTGGCGAAACTGGGGACAGGCCCAAACTGGGGACTAGCCCAAACAACTGGATACTTCTGTGGATACTCAATGCTTAGTTAAAGATACCTGAACCTTCAAAACTCAGAATCAAGTAAAAGGAGGATATAGGACGCAGGATCCTTATCCTTGTAAGAATAAAAAGAATGAAATAGTTTAAGATTGGAATGTTACCAGAAAGAGGATCATCTGTCAGCGGGGATCCTTCAAGGATACTTGTCTGGTAAGGATCATGGATCATGATCACATGAAATATTTCTTCAAATGGATAGCATTCCAAGCTCTAGGTAGCAAATCACCCTCCATTGTTAGCAATCGATATGCCCCCTTTCCTGCTACAGCTTCAATTAAATAGGGTCCTTCCCACATTGGTGCTAGCTTTCCATCAGCAAGATTGGTGGTGTTTTGAAATGCTTTCCTTAATACCATATCCCCAACTTGGAATTTCCTGAGCCTGACTTTTTTGTTGTAGGCTCCAGCCATCCTTTGTTGATAACTGGCCATCCTTATCCTTGCTAAATCCCTGATTTCTTCTATAGTATCTGTTTTGGTCAAAAAATATGTTGAGAATATTGCAACCAAACTCTAGATTACGGGGTATGATGCTCAAAAAGTGTAACAACAATGAGGATCACTTCAATGTGGAATGCACAAACAACACAAGGATTTATACGGGGAAAAAGCCCTTGATCAAGAATTGATCTCCGGCACAAAAAACCCCGGGTGATGGAAACTACCGATCACCAAGCTCAAATAAATGAATAAACGTTTACAACTTCGGATAGTAACGAGCTAGGTACAGGGATCACTACGGTGAAATGTGTAAAAAGTGTAAGTAATTGCTAAGTGTTTGAACGAGAGCTTGTATGAGCGTGTTTGCGAGTGTGTGTAACTGCCAAAATGACTCAGTGTCACTAACTAGCTCGTTGCCCCTTTAAAATAAGAAAAATATCTAGTTAACAAACTCTCCGACTTTCGGGCCAAGCCTCCACGTTCTCCATAACGTCTAGTTTTGATCTAACACGTGCAGAATACTTCGGGAATATTCTCCAAGAATGCCGCTAAGACTTGGTCAAGCTTGTTATACCTGCGAGATGTTATAAAACATATGTAAACAATCGTCAGTATGAGGATCCTTGAAGTGATCCATGATCCTGATCCTAAAGCCCTTCTGAGGATCACCACCTGTCACAGAAGTAAGGATCACCAGTTAGGATAACGAATAAGGATCACTAATTGTTAGAAAATCCTCCCCTAACAATTGCCCCCAAAATATAAGGAGTGAAATTGTAAAATTAGCGAGTTATGTTTTCTTGATCTTATCCGTAACAAACTAACGGATATATAGCCGTTAATTTTGAACTAGCCGTTGCGATGATGATGTCACGGAAGTGACAACCTGCAAGATCAGGATTATAAATAGAGATATAGATAGGATCAAATGCATTTAAATTTTCAGAGAAACTCCCTTTATAATCCACATTCCGAAGACGTTCAGGTATTCTCTTTCTCTATCATTTTCCCTCTCTTGCTCTGTTTTTATCTTTCCATCAAAGATGTTGCTCCGAAGTTCTCCGGGCAAAGATCACAAGAAGGATAGCCCTTTGGAAAGTCAGAAAATCATCAAGGACTCAGCGAATGAAAAGTGTTGTTTTAACGACGCACAGATAGACAGAATCCGTTGCTGTTTTCCGGCGAATGCCTTTATCAGACCCTTTGATCCTACTACCCTTAGCGACTATGTTTCAGAAACATGGGTTGCATTTCCAGCCACTCCATTCACCATAGGATACACCTATCCTTTCCCAGAGTTTACACAATCCTTCTTTTCCCTTACCGGCATCTCTTATATCCAAGCCATGCCGATGATTTGGAGGGTCTTGTATACCCTGGAGAGGATCATCGAACAAGAAGGCATTGCTTTGGGCATGTCAGAATTGGCGGAGCTGTATGATCTCACTACTTTTGGTTCCCATCGTTATTTGTTCAAGCGAAAACCCAGTGCAGATCATCCTCTTGTGAAAGTCACCAAGAATGACAAAGACTGGAAACGTCGCTTTTTCTTTGTCAAGAGAGATTCTATCCAGGATGGAAAGGATCTTCCTAAAAATTGGGCTACCCATGGTAGGATGGAGGATCCTGATAAGGATCACCAGGAACTTTCTTTGATTGCAAGGATAACTTATATTTTTGCTTTCTTGTTTTGCAGCTATCACCGTTTCACGTATCCGCACATCACCTGAAACCAAGGATAGGCTCGCTGCTTTTTGGAAGCTTGATCCTGAAACAAGGACATTCAAGATAGACACCCAAGACTCACAAGAAGTATCCTCAGGTTCCATTACCATGTCGAGTAAGTATCCTGTCTTTTGCATAGTTTAAATATTAAAATAAATAGATAAATTGAAATAGGATAAGGATACTCATCTTGCTTTGAATGTGTAGGCGCTGGAAAACCTGTCAAGCCTGTTTCCCAATTCAACACAGCTGATCTTGATCTCGTACGACCCAGGAAGAAGAGGTCCACTACCAGTCCTAGCATCTCCATTCCAAGGGCACCCACTAAAGGAAAGGATGTCAAGAAAAGGAAAACTTCTGATGCTGAAGATCTTCAAGGGCTGCCACTGATCCGCCACCAATTCCTTGAATACTTCAATGATGTAAGGATCCTTAACTTTTCCTAGGTATCCTACTCTTATGAGGATCACTTGACCTTGAACTGCCTTATCTTCTTTCTGCAGAAATTTGCTGAGATAGAGGATTACGTGGGCAATGTTGAGGAGCTGGACAAGAAAATAGCTGATCTCCAACAAGTTGCCGTGCTCAAAGATCTTGCACTTGCTGATGCTCGGAAGGAACTCCAGGATACCAAGCAGGAAATGGCCAAGGTGCTGGTCAACTTTGATTATGAAAAGCATGACCTCATCGAAAATACCAAGCTCTCTGCTGCCATCACAATGTATCAGACTAAGTTGAAGATGGCCCAGGAAGCTCAAGATCCTAGTTTCGACAAAAGCAGCTGGGATGTTGAAGGCTGGAAGGCAAGGTTGGCAAATCTTGAGGATGATGAGGAGGAGGCAGCTGATGTCCTGGCAATTGAGGCAAGTGGCAGTGGGAAGGATCAGGCTGGTGGTGATGATGCTGGTGGTGATGCAGCCAAGGTGTGAGCTGCACAATTGGGCGATGATGGATATATGTGCCAAGGCCGGAGCCCAATTTTTTAGTTTGATGGTCGTTTTTTGTGGTTGTGATGTTTAAGACAATTTCATGGGTTGTATTTTGAACAATAGGTTTTAGGATTAAGGATCATGTATGATCCGTTGGACAATAGGCAGGATTGCAATCGGTGGAGGGATCCTCTGTTTGGGGGATGAAGCCATTGTGATCCTGCCGCCTTTATATTCCTGCACTATCTTTGAACTCATTATCATAGACACCCTTTACCTACCCCAGCGGACGGGCCACGTTTTGCTGGTAGAAGCTCGGGTAGGTAATTTTGACAACCTTTAAAGGGTTAGTCTTATGTTAATAAATAAAAATTTAACCTTTTGTCGCTTATCTTGTATTTGTTATCCCTTTTAGTATGTTATTTTCCAACTGTTATAATGTTCAATTTGTTTATACTTATCAAGCCTTGAAAAACTAGAAAAGATATCCAAAAAGTTTAGGATATGAACAAGGATCACATATCCCATAACAGATAAGTTTTTTAAAAAATGACATGATTTAAAATTGATAAGTTCAGTTGTCAAGTATAAGGGTTATTTAAAAGAATAATGAATAGAATCAAAAGAGTTAAGGATCATACCTGAGGATCCAAGTTAGAATCCTAACCATAATAAGGATAACTATAAGATAAACCTTAGAGTGAAATAAGGATCAAGGATCCCTAACTGCCTATCTTCAATGACCTGAAATAGAGCATAACTTGGGACTAAGCCAATATAAGAAAAGAGTTAGCAACTGGGGACAAGCCCAAGGATAACTGGGGACAAGCCCAAGGATAACTGGGGACCAGCCCAAGGATAACTGGGGACAAGCCCAAGGATAACTGGGGACAAGCCCAAGGATCGTGTGTAAACTGGAGTATGGCCCTAACTGGCGACTATCCAAACTTAGTGACATGAAGATGCCAAAACCTTAGCTAACGTGAAAACGTTAGAAACCTTAGCTAACATGAAAACGTTAGAAACCTTATGACCGGATGTATGGTACGTCTACCATTATACGTAGGATCCTAAGCATAGCCAGAACAATGGAATTATCAGCCCCTAGAACGAGTACTGGTCCCAAAGCCTTGAACTACACCAGGATCATCGTGCGCTACAGGCGGAATCTGGGGACAAGCCCAAATAACTGGGGTTAAACCCAAAGACGGATTGCTTCTGTGGATAACCAACGTTGTGCTAAGGATACCTGAACTTTCAAAACTTGAACTCACGTGAGAAATGGATAAAGGATACATGATCCTTATCCTAATATGAGAAAATAAAGAAATGAAATAGTTCAAGATTAGGATATTACCTGAATAAGGATCACCGATACTTTGAGGATCCTTTAAGGATATCCCTTTCACTAGGATCACCTCTGCCACGAGGATCCTTGTCACATGAAATATTTCTTCAAGTGAACAGCATTCCAAGCTCTTGGTAGCAAATCACCTTCCATGGTTAGCAATCTATATGCCCCCTTTCCTGCTTCAACTTCAATCAAATAAGGGCCTTCCCATTTTGGAGCCAATTTTCCATCGGCAGGATTGGTGGTATTCTGAAATGCTTTCCTTAACACCATATCTCCAACTTGAAACCTCCTGATCCTGACATTTTTGTTGTAAGCACCAGCCATTCTTTGTTGATAACTGGCCATCCTGATCCTAGCCATATTCCTGATTTCTTCAATAGTATCCAGGTCTTGAGCCAAGTTTTCATCATTTTCCTCAGGATCACGGGTACTTGTTCTAGCAGTAGGAACCACCATTTCTGTTGGGATCACTGATTCTGCCCCAAACACCAAAGAGAATGGTGTTTGACCAGTAGCATTCTTAGGGGTTGTCCTGTCAGCCCAGAGCACATAGGGTAGTTCTTCTGCCCACTTCCCTTTCTTGGATCCAAGTTTTTTCTTCAAATTGTTGATGATGATCTTGTTGGATGATTCTGCTTGGCCATTAGCTTGTGGGTGGACTGGTGTTGATGTTATCATCCTAATCCCCCAGCTGTCACAAAAGTTAGTGGTTCTGCCCCCAATAAATTGGGAACCATTATCACATATAATCTCAGAGGGAATTCCAAATCTAGTTATAATATTTCTTTTAATGAAGGATATAACTTCCTTTTCTCTAACTTGGGCAAAAGCTTCAGCCTCTATCCACTTGGAGAAGTAATCAGTCATAGCTAGCATGAATACTTTTCCACCAGGTGCCTTAGGGAGCTTGCCAACTATGTCCATACCCCATCTCATAAATGGCCAAGAGGAGGATATAGGATGCAATAATTCGGCTGGCTGATGAAGGATATTGCTGTGTCTCTGGCAAGGATCACATCTTCTGGCATACTCCACAGCATCTTTCTTCATGGTTGGCCAATAATATCCTGTCCTCAGGATCCTTGAAAATAAAGCCCTGCCCCCAGTGTGGTTTCCATAATCTCCTTCATGGAAGTCTTTTAAAACTTCCTGAACTTCAGGATCCTCAATGCATCTTAAGTATGGTCCTGCAAGAGATCGTCTATACAACATATTATTCATAATTGTGAATTGAGATACCTTAGATTTGAAAGCCCTAGGGTTTTCTCCTGTAGGAATCTCTCCATGTTGTAAGTATCTCATAATTGGTGAGATCCATGATCTGGATCCTGAATAGGATTGAATATCCTCACTAGGGATAACTGCAGAATCATCTCCTATCTCCATAGTCTGGTGATCCTCGATAGCCGGGGTCAGGATATGGATAATAGGAATCTTGATATCCTCTGGGATCTTCAAAGATGATCCTAAGTTAGCCAATGCATCAGCTTCTGTATTTTCTTCCCTTGGTACCTGTGACAAACTAAAGGAAACAAAAGAGAGTGCCAAACTTTTGACTCAAGATACCTGATCCCCATATGCTTTGCAATTTGCAAACCAGCAATTAAGGCTTCATATTCAGCCTCATTATTAGTGGTTTGGAACTCACAAGCTATAGAATGGGGTATTATGTCCCCCTATGGCGATTTTAGTAGTATTCCAAGCCCTGTGCCTTTGACATTTGAGGATCCATCAGTGTGGAGTATCCAAGGATCCTTGGTCTCTTCTAGCTGCTGGACTTCTAGCTCAGCTTCTTCTTGTAGATCACTACTGAAATCAGCCACAAAGTCAGCTAATGCTTGGGATTTGATAGCTGTCCTAGGCTCATATCTTATATCATAGGCACTCAGCTTTACTGCCCACTTAGCCATCCTTCCGGACATCTCTGGTTTCCTGAGGACATTCTTAATTGGAAAATTAGTTTTAACAATGATAACATGAGTTTCAAAATAATGTCTTAACTTGGTAGATGCCATTATTAATGCAAGGATAAGTTTTTCAAGGTGTGAGTACCTGGATTCGGCATCAAGTAAACTTTTACTTACATAATAAACGGGATGTTGTGTACCTTGATGATCCTTAACAAGGACCGCACTTACTGCTTTTGAGGATACTGCGAGATACAAGGATAACACTTCACCTTTTTCTGGTTTCATTAAAGCCGGGGCCGAGGATAGGTAATCTTTGAGGGCTTTTAAAGCATTTTCATGCTTCTCCGTCCACTCAAATTTCTTGTTCTTCCTTAGGATATCATAGAATTCTTTACATTTCTCGGAGGACTTGGATATGAATCTGTTCAAGGCTGCTATCCTTCCTGTTAACCTTTGAACATCCTTAGCATTGGCCGGAGATTTGATGTTCACTATTGCTTTGATTTGTTCCGGGCTAGCTTCGATGCCTCTCTTAGTCACCATGTATCCTAAGAATTTACCTGCTTTAACACCAAAATGACATTTTGAAGGATTAAGCTTCATATTATATTTGTCAAGGATATCAAATGCTTCCTCCAAGTCTCGTAGGTGATCCTCAGCTTTTAAGGATTTCACCACCATATCATCTATGTAAACCTCCATAGTTTGTCCAATCTGATCCTTGAACATCATATTCACCAGCCTTTGGTACGTTGCACCTGCATTTCTTAATCCAAACGGCATAGCAATATAGCAATATATACCAGTTGGAGTCATGAAGGCTGTATCCTCTTGGTCGGATGGTTCCATTTGGATTTGTTGAAATCCAGATGAAGCATCCATAAAAGTTAACAGTTCATGACCCGCAGTTGCATCCACCATGGAGTCAATGTGGGGTAAAGGGAAAGGATCCTTGGGACATGCCTTATTTAAATCGGTAAAATCGACACATACCCTCCACTTTCCGTTTTTCTTTTGAACAACAACCACATTGGCCAGCCATCTTGGATACTTGACCTCTCTAATCATACCTGCCCGGAGCAATTTTTCTACCTCTTCCTGGATAATGGCATTCCTTTCTGGTGCAAACTTCCTTCTTCTTTGATGTATTGGTTTGAAGGATCTGTCGATGCCGAGTTTATGGGTGATAACATCTTTGGATATACCAGTCATGTCTTCATGTTTCCATGCAAAGGTAGTCTTTCTCCTTTTGAGGAAGGATATGAGGTCTTCTTTCATTTCGCCAAGGATCCCTGATCCGATATAGATTTTGGATTCAGGATCATCAGGATCCATGAGGATTTCTACCACATCCTGCTCTCTGGCCTCCAAGACATTCCTTGGAGGATACCTTGATTGCTATTGCTCCCTTGACTTCGAAGCTGGTTTCATCGATGAAGTGTAGCAATTCTTAGCTTCCTGCTGATCGCTATCAATCTTTACTATTCCCCAAGGACTAGGGAGCTTCACACATTGATGGTAAGTAGATGGGACTGCTTTCATATCGTGTATCCAGGGCCTGCCAAGGATAACATTACAACAAGATAAACAGTCAATAACACAAAATTTTTTATAAGAGTGTAAGCCTTCAATATATATTGGGAGTTTAATGTCCCCCAGGGTGTTCTTAGTTTCGCCACTAAATCCCACGAGCACGGAGGATCTTGGTATGATCTCTGATTCAGGGATACCCATCTTCTTTAGAACGTCAAGCTGGATAATGTTCACTGAACTTCCTCCGTCTATTAGGATCCTGCGGACAAAACAGTTAGATATAAAAAGAGTAATAACTAAACCATCGTGATGAGGATCCTGGATATCAGTACGATCCTCTTCATCAAAGGTTATGACTTTTCCTTCGGAGACACTCGATGTTCGAACTGTTCTTTCTCCATTATCCATTTTAGTTTCCTTTGCATGCCTCTTAGCTGCTGAGAAGGATGTGCCACAAATGTCGGATCCCCCAGAAATAAAGTTTATCACTTGTGCATCTGCTGGAGGGGCTGGAGCCTTCTCAGGGATCCTTTCAGGATCCTGCGTCCTTGACTTTTTCCTACCCAACAACTCTTTTAGATGCCCTTTGCTCAACAAGTATCCAATCTCCTTTCTTAATGCAATGCATTCTTCTGTGAGGTGCCCAAAATCTTCATGATATGCACACCACTTTGATTTATCCTTAGTTGCAGCTGGCCTGTCATTCTTTCTTGGCCATCTAGCTTTATCACCTAGGTTCTGCATGGCAAGGATTAGTTCATTGTTATCAATACTAAAGCAATATTCAGAAATTGGAGGATAATCCTCATCATCCTCTTCTTGATCAATAGAATGCACGTTCTGATTATCAGATTTGTTGTAGGATCTGAACTTGTTGTTTCTGAATGAGGATCCTTGCTTATCCTGCTTTGAGGATCCTGTTATCCTCTCCTGAATCCTCTTGTCATCCTCTAGCCGAATGAACCTGAGGGCCCGGGTTCTTACCTCATCTAGGTTCCTGCATGGTGTCATAACAAGATCATCATAAAATAACGAATCCCTAAGCAGTCCCATTTTGAAGGCTTCAACAGCCGTGGCTATATCTAAGTTGGGAATGTCTAAGGATTCTTTACTAAATTTGGTAATGTAATCCCTTAATGATTCATTATGACCCTGGGTTATCCTATATAAATCACTAGTTAATCGTTCAAATTTTCTACTACAAGAAAACTGAATATTAAACAAGTTAACTAGGTTTGCAAATGAGGTAATAGAATAGGGAGGAAGACTTAGCAGCCACTTGAGAGCTGATCCAGTAAGAGTGGATCCGAATCCTTTGCATAAGCATGCTTCCTTTAACTTTTCTGGGATTGGATTGATCTCCATCCTCTCCCTGTATTGTGCTATGTGTTCTTCAGGATCCGTCGAACCATCGTACAATTTCATTGTAGGCACATGGAACCTCTTGGGTATCTCAGCATCACAGATTGGTGGTGCAAAGCGAGATATCTTGTGGCTCCCATCTGCAATCTCTGGAATAGGTTTGACTACTCCCGGAACACTCGAGATCATATCCTTTATCTTTTGTAATTCTCTGGCCATGGCATGATTGATACCTGGATCCTGCATAAGACCATGGTTAGTGGTATGAGAATTATTAAAAGTGTTACCTCCCATTGGATTCAAGTTAGGAAGAATAGAGGTCAATCCATATTGTTGAGACTCTGGAATGATCGAGGGACCGGTAGAGGCATTGGTCTGCATTGGAATAAAATCTCCTTGATGGACATCTGAACTTCCTGTTTGTAAACTCCTCAAGGATCCTGGCATCTGGAAGGATCCCTGAAACTGAGACGATCCTGGAACGAAGGAGGATCCTTGAACCTGGGATGATCCTGGAACGAAGGAGGATCCTTGAACCTGGGATGATCCTGGAACGAAGGAGGATCCTTGAACCTGGGATGATCCTGGAACGAAGGAGGATCCTTGAACCTGGGATGATCCTGGAACGAAGGAGGATCCTTGAACCTGGGATGATCCTGGAACGAAGGAGGATCCTGGAACGAAGGAGGATCCTTGATGCTGCTGCATTCCTGAATATCCTCCTGTACTCGTGAGGGATCCCATATGCTGGGGATAGGATCCTGCTGGCTGGAAATATGAACCTAGTGCCTGGGTCATAGCTGTTGTTCCATAGTGCACTCCTTTTGGTCCACCCGCATATTGAATGTCTGGAACCACTGATGGCTGAGAAGTAATCACCGGAGTGTCAAAATTCAAAGATCTGGGCATCAGTGGGGAATGATCCTCTGCCGTTTTCTTCTGTTTCTTAATTTCATCAATCTCCCGGAGGATCCTTTCGTTGGTTTTATCCTGCTCTTGTGCATGATTCCTCATCTGCAAAATCAGGGCATAGAGATCATTAGTAGTAGGGTTAGTTGAAACAGAAGAAGTAGGTGGTTTTGAGAAAATGGGAGTCGGTTTCTTCGCAGCATTCTCTGTATTCTTCTGGGATCCAGAAGGTGGTGGAGGCAAAGGAGGAACGCCTTGTGAAGAAGTGAACGAAGGCATCAAGTTTGAAGCATTCTTCGCTGAGGAAGCCATTTGCTTGGTAGTAATGAACCGGAATGAGCACAGAAATGCGAATTCTTCTAAGGACAAAGCACCAATTGCCCCACGGTGGGCGCCAAACTGTTTTGGTCAAAAAATCTGTTGAGAATATTGCAACCAAACTCTAGATTACGGGGTATGATGCTCAAAAAGTGTAACAACAATGAGGATCACTTCAATGTGGAATGCACAAACAACACAAGGATTTATACGGGGAAAAAGCCCTTGATCAAGAATTGATCTCCGGCACAAAAAACCCCGGGTGATGGAAACTACCGATCACCAAGCTCAAATAAATGAATAAACGTTTACAACTTCGGATAGTAACGAGCTAGGTACAGGGATCACTACGGTGAAATGTGTAAAAAGTGTAAGTAATTGCTAAGTGTTTGAACGAGAGCTTGTATGAGCGTGTTTGCGAGTGTGTGTAACTGCCAAAATGACTCAGTGTCACTAACTAGCTCGTTGCCCCTTTAAAATAAGAAAAATATCTAGTTAACAAACTCTCCGACTTTCGGGCCAAGCCTCCACGTTCTCCATAACGTCTAGTTTTGATCTAACACGTGCAGAATACTTCGGGAATATTCTCCAAGAATGCCGCTAAGACTTGGTCAAGCTTGTTATACCTGCGAGATGTTATAAAACATATGTAAACAATCGTCAGTATGAGGATCCTTGAAGTGATCCATGATCCTGATCCTAAAGCCCTTCTGAGGATCACCACCTGTCACAGAAGTAAGGATCACCAGTTAGGATAACGAATAAGGATCACTAATTGTTAGAAAATCCTCCCCTAACAATATCCAAGTCTTGGATCCAAGCTTCTTCTTCAAATTGTTGATGATGATGATCTTGTTAGATGATTCTGCCTGACCATTAGCTTGTGGATGGACTGGTGTTAATGTTATCATCTTAATTCCCCAACTGTCACAAAAGTTAGTGGTTCTACTCCCAATAAATTGGGATCCATTATCACAAATAATCTCAGAAGGGATGCCAAATCTAGTAATAATATTTCTTTTAATAAAGGATATAACTTCCTTTTCTCTGACTTGAGCAAAGGCTTCAGCCTCTATCCACTTAGAGAAGTAGTCAGTCATAGCAAGCATGAATACTTTTCCACCTGGTGCCTTAGGAAGCTTTCCAACTATATCCATTCCCCATCTCATGAATGGCCAAGAAGAGGATATAGGATGCAAGAGCTCTGCTGGTTGGTGAAGGATATTACTATGCCTCTGACAAGGATCACACTTCTTGGCATACTCCACAGCATCCTTCTTCATAGTGGGCCAATAGTATCCTGTCCTCAGGATCCTTGAGAATAATGCCCTGCCCCTAGTGTGGTTTCCACAATCTCCTTCATGGAAATCCTTTAGGACTTCTTGAATTTCAGGATCCTCAATGCATCTCAAATATGGTCCTGCAAGAGATCGTTTATACAACATATTATTTAATATTGTAAATTGAGATACCTTAATTTTGAAAGCCCTTGGGTTTTCTCCTGTAGGAATTTCTCCATGTTGTATGTATCTCATGATTGGGAGTATCCATGATCCTGAATGAGATTGGGTATCATCACTAGGGATGATTGCAGAATCTTCTCCTATCTCCATAGCTACATGATCCTTGATAGCAGGGGTCAGGATATGGATAATAGGGATCTCAATATCCTCAGGAATCTTCAAAGATGATCCTAGATTGGCTAATGCATCAGCTTCTGCATTCTCTTCCCTTGGTACCTGTGTCAAACTAAAGGATACAAACGAGAGTGCCAATTCTTTGACTATCTCCAAATATTTGATTAGCTTTTCACCTTTAACAGTATAGGATCCATTAAAGTGATTAGTGATCAATAAAGAATCTACATGTACCTCAAGATACCTGATGCTCATATGCTTTGCAATTTGCAAACCAGCTATCAAGGCTTTATATTCAGCCTCATTGTTGGTAGTTTGAAATTCACAAGCTATGGAGTGGGGTATTATGTCCCCCTGTGGCGATTTTAGTAGTATTCCAAGCCCTGTTCCATTCACATTGGAGGATCCATCAGTAAACAGTATCCAAGGATCCTTGGTTTCTTCAAGCTGTTGGACTTCTAGTTCAGCTTCCTTTTGCAAATCACTACTGAAATCTGCCACAAAGTCAGCTAATGCTTGGGATTTAGTGGTTGTTCTAGGCTCATATCTTATATCATATGCACTCAACTTCACTGCCCACTTAGCCATCCTTCCTGACATTTCAGGTTTCCTGAGAACATTCTTAATTGGGAAATTAGTTTTAACAATAATGGCATGAGTCTCAAAATAATGTCTTAATTTAGTAGATGCCATAATTAATGCAAGGATAAGTTTTTCTAAATGTGAATACCTGGATTCAGCATCAAGTAAGCTCTTACTTACATAATAAACAGGATGTTGTGTACCTTGGTGATCCTTAACAAGGACCGCACTTACTGCTTTTGAGGATACCGCCAAATATAAGGATAACACATCTCCCTTTTCTGGTTTCATTAAGGCTGGGGCTGAGGATAGGTAATCTTTAAGAGCTTTAAGGGCACTTTCATGCTTCTCAGTCCATTCAAATTTCTTGTTTTTCCTCAGGATGTCATAGAACTCCTTGCACTTTTCTGAGGATATGGATATGAATCTGTTCAAGGCTGCGATCCTGCCAGTCAACCTTTGCACATCCTTAGCATTGGCAGGAGATTTGATATTCACGATAGCCTTAATTTTCTCTGGACTTGCTTCAATGCCCCTCTTTGTTACCATATATCCTAAGAATTTACCTGCCTTTACACCAAAATGACACTTAGACGGATTTAGTTTCATATTAAATTTATCAAGGATATCGAATGCTTCCTCCAAGTCTTTAAGGTGATCCTCAGCTCTTTTGGACTTAACCACCATGTCATCAATATAGACTTCCATAGTGTATCCAATTTGTTCCTTGAACATCATATTGACAAGCCTTTGGTAAGTAGCACCTGCATTCCTTAATCCAAATGGCATAGCAATATAACAGTATATACCAGTTGGGGTCATAAAGGCTGTATCCTCTTGATCGGATGGTTCCATCTGAATTTGTTGAAATCCAGATGAAGCATCCATAAAAGTTAACAACTCATGACCCGCGGTAGCACCCACCATGGAGTCAATGTGGGGTAATGGGAAAGGATCCTTGGGACATGCCTTGTTTAAATCTGTAAAATCGTCACATACCCTCCACTTTCCATTTTTCTTTTGGACAACAACCACATTGGCTAACCATCTTGGATACTTAACCTCTCTAATCATACCTGCTCGAAGTAGCTTATCTACCTCTTCCTGGATAATAGCATTTCTTTCAGGTGCAAACTTCCTCCTCTTTTGATGAATTGGCTTGAATGACCTGTCAATGCCAAGTTTGTGAGTAATTATATCCTTAGATATACCTGTCATGTCTTCATGTTTCCAGGCAAAGGTGGTCTTCCTTCTTTTGAGAAAGGATACTAGCTCTTGTTCAATATCGCTAAGGATCCCTGACCCTATGAAGACCTTGGATTCAGGATCATCAGGATCCATGAGGATTTCTTTCAAATCCTGTTCTCTTGCCTCCAAGACGTCTCTTGAAGGATACTTTAATTGCTATTGCTCCCTTGGTCATGAGGCTGGTTTCATTGATGAGGTATAGCAATTCTTAGCCTCCTGTTGATCACTCTCAATTTTCACCACTCCCCATGGACTTGGAAGCTTTACACACTGATGATAGGTGGATGGAACTGCCTTCATATCATGTATCCATGGCCTGCCAAGGACAACATTACAACACGATAAGCAATCAATAACACAAAACTTTTGATAAGAATGCAATCCTTCAATATAGATTGGGAGTTTGATGTCCCCTAATGTATTCTTTGTTTCCCCGCTGAATCCCACAAGTACTGAGGATCTTGGGATAATATCGGACTCTGGGATATTCATTTTCTTTAGAATATCCAGCTGAATGATGTTCACAGAGCTTCCTCCATCTATAAGGATCATGCGAACAAAGTGGTTAGAAATAAACATTGTAATTACGAGACCGTCATGATGAGGATCCTGGATGTCAACACGATCATCCTCGTCAAAAGTAATGACTTTATCCTGGGTGACAACGGAGGTCCGGACGGGTCTGTCTCCATTATCCATCTTGGTTTCCTTAGCGTGTCTTTTTGCTGCTGAGAAGGATGTACCACAGATGTCTGATCCACCGGATATGAAATTTATGACTTGTGCATCTGCCGGAGGAGCAGGAGCCCTTTCCGGGATCCTTTCAGGATCCTGGGTTCTTGACTTCTTTCGTCCCAAGAGTTCCTTTAAATGCCCCTTGCTCAACAAATAACCAATTTCCTTTCTAAGTGCAATACATTCTTCAGTGAGATGCCCAAAATCCTCATGATACGCACACCACTTGGATTTATCCTTTGTAGTAGCTGGTTTATCACTTTTCCTTGGCCACCTAGCTTTCTCACCTAGATTCTGCATTGTAAGGATTAGTTCATTGTTATCAACAGAGAAACAATATTCAGAAATAGGAGGATAATTCTCATCATCCTCTTCTTGTTCCACTGTGTGCACATTCTGGTTATCAGATCTGTTATAGGACTTGGATTTGTTGTTCCTGAAGTAGGATCCTTGCTTATCCTGTTTTGAGGATCCTGTCAATCTGTCCTGGATCCTTTTGTCATCCTCTAGGCGGATGAACCTAAGGGCCCTAGTCCTTACTTCATCAAGATTCCTGCAAGGTGTCATAACAAGATCATCATAGAATAATGAATCCCTAAGCAATCCCATTTTAAAGGCTTCAACAGCCGTAGCTATATCCAGGTTGGGAATGTCTAAGGATTCTTTACTAAACTTAGTGATATAATCTCTAAGTGATTCATTTTGACCTTGTGTTACCCTATATAGATCACTAGTTAATCGTTCAAACTTTCTACTACAAGAGAATTGACTATTGAACAAGTTAACTAAATTAGCAAATGAAGTAATAGAGTAAGGGGGAAGACTTAGCAGCCATTTAAGAGCAGATCCTGTAAGTGTGGATCCAAATCCCTTGCATAGACATGCTTCTTTCAACCTTTCAGGAATTGGATTGATCTCCATCCTCTCCCTGTACTGAGCTACATGCTCCTCTGGATCCGTTGAACCATCATACAACTTCATCGATGGTATCTGGAATCTTTTAGGTATCTCAGCATCACATAAAGGTGGTGCAAAACGAGATATCCTATGGCTACCATCCGCAATCTCAGGAATGGGTTTAACCACTCCTGGTACACTGGATATCATATCCTTAAGCTTCTGCAGCTCCCTAGCCATGGCCTGATTGATACCTGTATCCTGCATAAAGCCATGGTTAGTGTTATATAAATTATTAGAAGTGTTACCTCCCACAGGATTCGAGTTTGGAATTGCGGATGTGAATCCATCTTGTCGACACTCTGGCATGATTGAAGGACCAGAGGAGGCAATGTTCTGCATTGGTATGAAGTCTCCTTGACGGACGTCTGAGTTCTGAGGTTGCATATTTCTCGAGGATCCTTGATTTTGAAGGGGGTTGGATCCTTGGAATTGCGATGATCCTTGAACCTGAAAGGATCCTGGGACCAGGGAGGATCCTTGAACAAGGGAGAATCCTGGGACCAGAGAGGATCCTAGGACCTGGGAGGATCCTTGGACCTGGGAGGATCCTCGGATCTGGGAGGATCCTTGCACCTGGGAGGATCCTTGGACCTGGGAGGATCCTTGTACTGCATGCATTCCCACATATCCTCCTGACGTGAAGTATCCCTAATGCTGAGAAGAGGATCCTAATGGTTGAGAAGAGGATCCCTGAGGCTGGAAGCAAGAGTCAAATGCCTGACTCATTGTTGTTGTCCCATAATGCCTTCCTGATAGTTCACCCAAGTATTGCACATCCGAAACTGCTGAGTATTGTGAGGTTATGACCGGAGTGTCGAAGTTCAGCGATCTTGGCATCAGAGGGGAGTGATCCTCCACTGATTTCTTCTGTTTCTTGATTTCATCGATCTCCCGGAGGATCCTTTCGTTGGTCTTATCCTGCTCTTGTGCATGATTCCTCATCTGCAAAATCAAGGCATAAAGATCATTAGTAGTAGGATTAGTTGAAACAGAAGAAGTAGGTGGTTTTTGGAAAATAGGAGTTGGTTTCTTCGCAGCATTCTCAGCATTCTTCTGGGATCCAGAAGGTGGTGGAGGCAAAGGAGGAACGCCTTGTGAGGAACTGAATGAGGGCATCAAACTTGAAGTATTCTTCACTGAGGAAGCCATCTGTTTGGTTGTAGCTAACCGAATTGACCACGAAAACACGAATCTTTCTCAGAATGAAGCACCAATTGCCCCACGGTGGGCGCCAAACTGTTTTGGTCAAAAATCAAGCAATGACAATGTAACCAAACTTTTTGTTGTGAGGTATGATGCTTGAATTGATGAATAACAATAAAGATCACTATGAAGTGTAATGAACAAATGACACGAAGATTTATACGGGGAAAAAGCCCTTGATCAAGAGTTGATCTCCGGCACAAAAAACCCCGGGTGATGGAAACTACCGATCACCAACTTAAATTAAACAAACAATCTGTTACAACTTCGGATGATAGCGAGCTAAGTACAAGGATCACTATAGTGTATCATGTAGAAATGTATGAAAAATGCTAAGTGTTTTGTCGAGAGCTGGTCAGAGCGGTTGTATGAGTGTGTGTGTAGCCAAAATAGCCAAGTGTCTCTAAAATAGCTCGCTATCCCTTTAAAAATAGAAAATATCAAGCCTAACTAACATTTCGCAAATCGTGCAAGTCCTCCACGACTCCACAACGTCCATTTTTGACCAAGCACGTGCGGAATAGACTGAGAATATTCTCCAAGAATGTCGCCAAGACTAAGTCCAAGTTGATATTCCTGCAAAACATTTACGAATTCAAAGTAGACAATCGTTAGTTCAGGTATCCTTATAGTGATCCATGATCCTGATCCTGCAACACTTCTGAGGATCACTACTTCAGACAGAATTGAGGATCACTAAATCCAACAGTAAATAAGGATCACTGGTCATTTAGAAATCCACCCCTAACATTATGGATCACAGATCCTCAAGTGCAGCCAGGATCATGGATCCTCAGTTCAATTTGAATTAAGGATCCTCAGAAGACGTTGCAGGAATAAGGATCCAGGATGCTCATTATTATCCTTATACTAACAATTGTTTCCATTATGTTTGAACTTGTTTTGCAGGAGTATACGAGTGGGACTTGGTCTTGCCGAGATTCTAGGGGAATATGCTCCATTATACTGCACGTGTATGGCCTTTGTGACCGTTATGGAGGTCGTGGGAAGCTAGCATCTTTTGCGGATTGTTAGTTAGCTAGATTATTTCTATTTTTATAAGGGGATAAAAAGCTTGATTAGATAGAACAATTAGCAAACACACATACTGCTCGAGAACTCTCTGCAACTTATTAGCGATTACACACTTATTGCACACTAGTGATCCTTGTAACAAGCTTGTTGTCATCCCGAATTGTATACTTTGTTTGTTTAATATACTTGGTGATCGGTAGTTTCCATCACTCGAGGTTTTTTTTGCCGGAGATCATACATTGATCAAGGGCCTTTTCCTCGTATAAATCCTCGTGTCCAACATTTATTTCATTCATACATTATCCATATATTTGTTCATATATTCAAGCATCACACCTCACAAAATAAGATTTAGTTGCATTATCCTTGTCTGATTTTTTACCAAAACAGTTTGGCGCCCACCGTGGGGCAATTGGTGCTTCATTTCTGTGAAATTTTGTTCATTTTGATCATCTCGGTTCATTACCTTCAACCACATGGCTTCCCAGGGAAAAACACTTCAAGCTCCATGTCGGCGATCACTTCTTCACAGGGCATCCCACCTTTGCCTCCTACACCTTCTGGATCCCAGAAGAATGCTGAAAATGCTGCGAAAAAACAAACCCCCGTTTTCCCAAGACCAACTTCTACTGCTTCTTCTGGTCTTACTAACAATGATCTTTATTCTTTGATTTTGCAGATGAAGGATCACATGCAGCAGCAGGACAGAACCAATGACAGGATCCTTCGAGAGATTGATGACATCAAGAAATTGAAGAGATCAGCGAAGGATCACTCTCCATTGGTGCCCAAATCACTGAATTTTGATTCTCCAGCCGTAACAGCCCAGTATTCCACAGCATCAGGCACTCAGTACTAGGGTGGATTGTCGAGAATACATTATGGATCGTTGGCGATGACTCAGGCTCAAGGATCCTACTTTCAGCCTTCAGGATCCTCTCTTCAGCCTCAAGGATCCTCTTCTCAGCATCAAGGATCCTTCTTCAGTTCTGGAGGATATATGGGAGCACAGACGATTCAAGGATCCTCATTCCAGGTTCAGGGATCCTCTTAGGTTCAAGGATCCTCTTCTCAGGGTCAGTGATCCTCATCTCAGGTTTACGGATCCATGGATTATCCTCCAAGACCCCCAGTCTCAGCATACCAAGGATCCAGTATCTTTCAGGATCAAGGATCCTTAAGGAGTGTACAACCCGGAAGTTCAGATATTCATTTAGGAGACTTCATCCCTACGCTGACTATTGTTTCGTCTGGTACCTCGATCATGCCAGAATCACGTCAATATGGATTCACATCCGGAATTCCAAGCTTGAATCCTTTAGAAGGTAACACTTTGAATAATTCTTGTAATGCTAACCATGGCTTTGTGCAGGATACAGGTATCAACCAAGCTATGGCCAAAGAGTTACAAAAGCTTAAGGATATGATATCCAGCGTTCCAGGAGTGGTTAAACCCATTCCTGAAATTCCAGATGGGAGTCACAAGGTATCTCGTTTTGCACCACCTATCTGTGATGCAGAGATACCAAAGAGGTTTCAAATACCAACCATGAAGCTATATGATGGCTCAACGGATCCAGAAGAACACGTAGCTCAATACAGAGAAAGGATGGAGATCAATCCCATCCCTGAGAGGTTAAAAGAAGCATGTCTATGCAAGGGTTTCGGATCCACACTTACAGGATCAGCTCTTAAATGGCTGCTAAGTATTCCCCCTTACTCTATTACTTCATTTGCTAATCTAGTTAACTTGTTTAATAGCCAATTCTCATGCAGTAGGAAATTTGAATGTTTAACTAGTGATCTATATAGGGTAACTCAAGGTCAAAATGAATCACTTAGAGATTATATTACTAAATTCAGTAGAGAATCCTTGGAAATTCCTAACCTGGATATAGCGACGGCTGTAGAAGCCTTCAAAATTGGTTTGCTTAAGGATTCACAGTTCTATGATGATCTTGTCATGACCCCTTGCAGGAATCTTGATGAAGTAAGAACCAGGGCCCTTAGATTCATCCGCTTAGAGGATGATAAAAGGATCCAAGAAAGACTAGCAGGATCCTCAATGCAGGAAAAGCAAGGATCCTACTTCAGGAACAACAAGTCCAAGTCATATAATAAGTCTGATAATCAGAGCGTGTGTTAGGGGAGGATTTTCTAAATCCTAAGGATCACGGGTCCTCAAGTGCTACCAGGATCATGGATCCTCAATTCTGTTTGAGTTAAGGATCCTCAGCAGGTGTCGCAGGATCAGGATCCAGGATCACTGTTGTTATCCTACTACTAACAATTGTCTTCCTTGTACGTAAACTTGTTTTGCAGGAATGAGAGCATGGACCAAGTCTCACCGAAGTTCCTGGAGCATATTCCCTCAATATTCCGCACGTGTTTGACTATTATAGACGTTGTGGAGATCGTGGGGGGCTTGCATAATTATCAGATAGTTTGTTATCTTAGTTATTTCTAATTTAAATGGGGATGACAAGCTTGATAGAACACTTAGCTAATTTTGGCATACGCACACACTCGTAACAGCTCTCAGTCAGCTCTCAAGCAATACTTGGCGATTTCATACACTTTTTTACACATTACACACTAGTGATCCTTGTAACAAGCTTGTTATCATCCGGAGTTGTAAACTTCTTTTGTTTAATCTTAGTTGGTGATCGGTAGTTTCCATCACCCGAGGTTTTTTATGCCGGAGATCAACTCTTGATCAAGGGCTTTTTCCTCGTATAAATCTTTGTGTCATTTGTTCATTACATTGAAAAGTGATCCTTAATATTGTTCATTGATTCAAGCATCACACCTCACAACAAAGAGTTTGGTTGCATTATCTTTGCTTGATTTTTGACCAAAACAGTTTGGCGCCCACCGTGGGGCAATTGGTGCTTCATTTCTTAGAAATTCTTTTTATTGCGGTTATCTCGGTTCATTACAACCAAGCAGTTGGCTTCTTCAGCAAAGAACACATCAAGCTCTATGCCGGCAATGAGTTCTTCACAGGGCGTTCCTCCTTTGCCTCCACCACCTTCTGGATCCCAGAAGAATGCTGAAAACACTGCAAAGAGACAAAGCCCCATTTTTTCCAAAACCACCAACTTCTTCTGTTTCTTTTAATCCTACTACTAGTGATCTTTTTACTTTGATTTTGCAGATGAGGGATCACATACAAGAGCAAGACAAAACCAACGAAAGGATCCTCTGGGAGATCGGTGACATCAAGAAACAGAAGTGATTAGGAGAGTATCACTCTCCTCTGATACCAAGGTCACTGGATTTTGAGACTCCAGCCGTAACCGCCTTGCAATCTGCAGCTCCAGACATCCAATACCAGAGTGAACCATTGGGAAGGCGTTATGGAACAACAACTATGAGTCAGGCTTTTGGGTCTCATTTCCAGCCTCAAGGATCCTGTTTTCAGCCTTCGGGATCCTCTTTTCAGCATCAGGGATCCTTCATCAACTCAGGAGGATATTTGGGAATGCACACAGTCTAAGGATCCTCTATGGTTCAACGATCCTCTCAGGTTCAAGGATCCTCTACGGTTCAAGGATCCTCTCAGGTTCAAGGATCCACAGGAGTCCAAGGATCCTCCATGGTTCAAGGATCCTCTCAGGTTCAAGGATCCAACATCTTTCAGGATCAAGGATTCTTGAGAAGTGTACAACCCCCAAGCACAGATGTTCATCAAGGAGACTTCATTCCAATGCAGACCACTGCCTCTTCTGGTCCTTCAATCATACCAGAATCCCGTCAATATGGATTCACATCTGCAATTCCTACCTCAAATCCTATGGGAGGTAACACTTTCAATAATTCTTATAACACTAACCATGGCTCTATGCAGGATACAGGTATCAATCAAGCTATGGCTAGGGAATTACAGAAGCTGAAGGATATGATATCCAGCGTTCCAGGAGTGGTTAAGCCCATTCCTGAAATTGCAGATGGTAGCCATAGGATATCTCGCTTTGCACCACCTATTTGTGATGCTGAGATACCCAAAAGGTTCCAGATACCAACTATGAAGCTATATGATGGTTCAACGGATCCAGAGGAATATGTGGCTCAATATAGGGAGAGGATGGAGATCAATCCAATTCCTGAGAGGTTAAAAGAAGCATGTCTATGCAAGGGTTTTGGATCCACACACACAGGATCTGCTCTTAAATGGCTGCTAAGTCTTCCCCCTTACTCTATTACTTCATTTGCTAATCTAGTTAATTTGTTTAATAGTCAATTCTCTTGTAGTAGAAAATTTGAACGATTAACTAGTGATTTATATAGGGTAACACAAGGTCAAAATGAATCACTTAGAGATTACATCACTAAGTTTAGTAAAGAATCCTTAGATATCCCTAACCTGGATATAGCTACGACTGTAGAAGCCTTTAAAATGGGACTGCTTAGGGATTCATTATTCTATGATGATCTTGTTATGACCCCATGCAGGAATCTTGATGAAGTAAGAACCAGGGCCCTTAGGTTCATCCGTCTAGAGGATGATAAAAGGATCCAGGAGAGATTGGCAGGATCCTCAAAACAGGAGAAGCAAGGATCCTACTTTAAGAATAACAAGTTCAAGTCCTACAACAAGTCTGACAACCAGAATGTGCATGCAGTAGAACAAGAAGAGGATGATGAGGATTATCCTCCAATTTCTGAATACTGTTTTTCTGTTGATAACAATGAGCTAATTCTTGCAATGCAGAATCTAGGTGAGAAAGAAAGATGGCCAAGGAAAAGTGATAAACCGGCCGCAACAAAGGATAAGTCCAAGTGGTGTGCATATCATGAGGATTTCGGACATCTCACTGAAGAGTGTATTGCACTCAGAAAAGAAATTGGTTACTTGTTAAGCAAGGGGCATTTGAAGGAGCTTTTGGGATGAAAGAAGTCAAGGATCCAGGATCCTGAAAGGATCCCGGAAAAGGCTCCTGCTCCTCTAGCAGATGCACAAGTTATAAACTTTATATCCGGTGGATCAGACATTTGTGGTACTTCCTTTTCAGCAGCCAAAAGACATGCCAAGGAAACCAAGATGGATAATGGAGACAGGCCCATCCGGACCTCCACTGTCACCAAGGATAAAATTATAACTTTTGATGAGGATGATCGTCTTGATGTTCAGGATCCTCATCATGATGGTCTTGTTATTACTCTGTTTATTTCTAACCATTTTGTTCGTAGGATCCTGATAGATGGAGGGAGTTCAGTAAACATCATTCAGCTTGATGTCCTCAAGAAGATGAACATTCCTGAATCAGAAATTGTCCGAAGATCCTCTGTTCTTGTGGGATTCAGCGGAAAAACCAAGAATACATTGGGAGACATCAAACTCCCTATCTATATTGAAAGACTCCATTCTTATCAAAAATTTTGTGTTATAGATTGCTTATCTTGTTGTAATGTTATCCTTGGCAGGCCATGGATACATGACATGAAGGCAGTCCCATCTACTTATCATCAGTGCGTGAAGCTTCCTAGTCCATGGGGGTGAAAATTGAGAGTGACCAGCAAGAAGCTAAGAATTGCTAGACATCATCAATGAAGCCGGCCTCAAGACCAAGGGAGCAATAGCAATTAAAGCATCCTCCAAGAGATGTCTTGGAGGCAATAGAACAGGATGTGAAAGAAATCCTTGTGGATCCTCATGATCCTGAATCCATAGTCTTCATAGGATCAGGAATCCTCAGCAACATTGAACAGGATCTAGTATCCTTCCTTAAGAGGAGGAAAACTACCTTTGCTTGGAAGCATGAGGACATGACAGGTATATCTAAAGATATATGTAACAACTGTGCTTGTAATCATTGTGAACAGTTCTATTATCAATAAAACAATGTTATTTGATCCCAATGTTTGTTTTGTTATGTTTTACATTTTTCATGTTTTGACTTTTATGTAATTTCAAACTCTACATCGCTTTCTGGAGAGTTATACGCAAACTAGTGCGTAAACGTACTCAGTTTAATGCGAGAAATACTCCGGAACATCAACATACACTCAACATACCTTAAATAACCTTTACATAACTTAGAAATAAGTTTTGAAGGCTTTGGTATGGCAAAAACAAGTTAATTCGCTTACAGGGACTAAACTTGACAAACTGCGAAAGTATGACGATTCGTACTGGAACAGACATTCCGGAACATAACCATAAGTTAAACACACCTTAAATATCCTTTACATAGCTTAGAAATAGGCTTTGAGGGGTTCGGTGTGCTAAAATAAACTTTTGGGTCATTCAGGGACTAAAAGTGTCAAAAAGTGCACAAGTTTGCATTTTCGCGCATAACTTACGTTCTGAATACATCCGGACATCCAAAAATTTATGTAAGCATGACTATATTATATTTTAGTGTTCTCCATAAGAAAAATCCATTCGTCGCGTCATTTGGATCGTTTTTCGCGCTTATGCGCATTCCGTCGTAATTAAGCGAACATCGCGTTCGTACGACCAAACGAACTGACATCAGACATATTTTTGAACATGTTTCATGTCCACAATGTTTAGGCATCATTTTAGGGCCTTAAAGTTGGCTTTACGGGCCTTAGAAGTGTCGGAAATGGGCTTAAACACGTGCAGGGACTGAAACTGTCATTTCTGAAACTTTGTTCTGATCTGTGACTGCTAGGCGGCCCGCCTCAGTTCCTGAGCATCCTCAGGCGGCCCGCGAGGCACCTTCTGACCAGATTAAATGAATTTAACAGCAGATTACAGCTGTTTGATCCTCACCCACACATTCTAAATTGCTTAGTCAGATGATAAGGACCATTTTTAGGCACCACAACTTGCCAACACTTGTACGGTTACGATTAAGGCACGTTTTCCATGAAACGATCTTAACGGTGGACCGAATACTATAAATACCCCACCCCCCCCCATGCTTCAAAATCACAAGAACTTTGATTTGAGAAACTCTAAGTTGAAACTATTGTTTCATACCTGAGATTTTTGAATCGAGGTTAGCATTCGGGGACCCTTCGTAAGTATTCTTTCGTTCTTTTCCTTATTTTATTGCTTTTCGAGTCAGAAAGTCAAACTTTGTTTGACTTTCAACGTTGACCAGTAATGGTCAATGCGAAGTTCGTTTGAACTTCGCAACGTGAGTGTAATCACGTTGGTTATAGTCCCTTGGGACTATGCCCACTGATTACCACGTTGTCTAGGGTCGTAGGGTAGGCGATCTAATAAATCGCCTATACCTTCGAACCCGACCCATTTGGTCGATCATTAGGATCCGACCAAACACATTAGGTGACCATAGTAGGTAGGGAATAACCTTCCGAGGTTATACCCTATGGTCACATCGTTTAAATAGTTGTATGATAGGTAGTTTATATGCCTTAGGTAAATTACCAGAATACCCTTTTCATGTATAATTGGTAATTAAGCATATGTAACCTAAACCTTTGTCACATAACTGATTATGTAACATGTTTAGGCATATAACACTTGTCATAGGGCTAGTTAGGCGGTCCGAACGCGTTTCACGCGAACGACGCGTTAAAGTAGCATAAGTTACCTAAACGGGTCGTAATGGGTCGTAAACAATTATGTTAGGTTTCAATTAGTATGTAGGCTTTGTTGAACCATACTACACGAGTCTCCATACTCGTTTGGTTTACAAACCCTCATGCTACCTGATCTTCCGATTTAGGTCCGGTTTATTAACATAGTTACCTATATTAGGTGCCGTTTGATTCCGATATCTCTAGCATTACTTGGTGTTTATCTTAAGACATCTGAGCAATATCAAGTGAGTACATAGACCCCTCTTTTACTGTTTTCCAAACTGTTTTGGGGTGAAACACATGTGCCTACTTGTTACTTTCATGCTTTCCTGTTTTCACATCATATACATGCTATGTTCGTTAGTACATTATAGTACATGATTTCATTACATTTCATGCTAGGTGTGCCCATTGTGTGCATTACTTAGTACATTGTTTTACATTACATTTCATGCTAGGTGTGCCCATTGTGTGCATTACTTAGTACATTGTTTTACATTACATTTCATGCTAGGTGTGCCCATTGTGTGCATTACTTAGTACATCGTTTTACATGACATTTCACGCTATGTATGTTCATTTGATTACATACTTAGTGCATCGTTTTCACATGCTTACATTTTGTTATGACATTTGGTTTGTTTAACATGGAACAATACATTCATTAACATTAATTACGCCGTTCGTTAGTAGGTAGTGGTACCATAGGAATTGACAACTCCCGTTCCGGACATCCTGGGTATGGGGATGAAAGGAATGACCGAATTCGATATACATAATTTAGATAAACCTTTAATATGTTTAAGGGTTTATCGCCACAGTCTCAAGGCTTGGATGTATGCATTATAACAATACCGCATAAATGTTTGTATCAGTATAGCATGCATTTGTTACACACAACATGACTTTGATTTAAACTGTGTTTTACTTCAATACCTTGTTGTTGTGCATTTTTACATATGGTTTAGTTGATACATTTCACTTACCATACATGACATTTTGGTTACACATTACATAATCCACATTGAACATAAACATTTTGACATTGATATACACATTTGGTGGTTTACATTGGACATAGACATTTTGATATGGTTTACACAACAACACTTGACAATTGGTTTGTACATGAACAAGTTACATTGGTGGTTGTTTGGGTAAGTGATTTGAGTAATGATACGTGTGTAATATGATACAAACATGGTGGATACGCCGCTGGTACTTCCTATATATAAGTGTTTGTATAATATTACATAGCGTAACGTTATTTAAATCATTTCAGTATAGACATAATACATTTTATATACATAACATACTTTTCACAAGACATTGTTTTTACAAAACAGTTTATTTTATACAAACTCATTTTACATGGTTATTCATTTAACCTTACATTTACTTATACATATCAACTGATCTTATCGTTTTTCAAATGATTTACAAGACAAAGCAAATTACAAGGTTCATGACTAAACATTTTCTCAAATACAAGTCATGAATCCTATTTTCACAAACCTATGTATCTCACAGGCATTTTTATGCTGACGTACCTACTTTCACATGTGTTTTCAGGTGCTTTTCCGTAGGATGATGATCATGACACTAGGGCGGACCTGTGCCTTAGAGACTTAAAATGAAGCTAGACTATGTTTAATTATGTTATAAACTCTTTTGTTTACTGTTCAAGACAATGTAACACCCTTGTTTGATAAATAAAATACAACTTTGTATGCCATGGTTATGAAACAATTTATTCTGTTACGACACGCCCCGATGTTTCCGCCGCGATTTGTTGTTTTACGCGGTCGGGGTGTGACAATATAATTACTCATAAGCTTGGCATTGACAGGTCATTCAAGCCTATACATCAGAAGAGGAGGAATTTTGCACCTGAAAGGAATGCTATTATCCAGGAAGAGGTAGATAAACTACTTCGGGCAGGTATGATTAGAGAGGTTAAGTATCCAAGGTGGTTAGCCAATGTGGTTGTTGTTCAAAAGAAAAATGGAAAGTGGAGGGTATGTGTCGATTTTACTGATTTAAACAAGGCATGTCCCAAGGATCCTTTCCCATTACCCCACATTGACTCCATGGTGGATGCTACCGCGGGTCATGAGTTGTTGACTTTTATGGATGCTTCATCTGGATTTCAAAAAATTCAGATGGAACCATCTGATCAAGAGGATACAGCCTTTATGACCCCAACTGGTATATATTGTTATATTGCTATGCCATTTGGACTAAGGAATGCAGGTGCCACTTATCAAAGGCAAGTCAATATGATGTTCAAGGGACAAATTGGACACACTATGGAAGTTTACATAAACGACATGGTGGTTAAATCAAAGAAAGCTGAGGATCACCTCAGAGACTTGGAGGAAGCATTCAATATCCTTGATAAATTTAATATGAAACTAAATCCCTCCAAGTGTCACTTTGGTGTTAAAGCAGGTCAATTCCTAGGCTATATGGTGACAAAAAGAGGCATTGAAGCAAGTCCAGAGCAAATCAAGGCTATTGTGAATATCAAATCTCCTGCCAATGCTAAGGATGTGCAAAGATTGACAGGCAGGATCGCAGCCTTGAACAGGTTCATATCCAAATCCTCAGAAAAATGCAAGGAATTCTATGACATTTTGAGGAATAACAAGAAATTTGAATGAACTGAAAAGCTTGAAAATGCTCTCAAAGCTCTCAAGGATTACCTATCCTCAGCCCCTGCCTTGATGAAACCAGAAAAAAGAGATATATTATCCTTGTATTTGGCGGTATCCTCTAAAGTAGTAAGTGCGGTCCTTGTTAAGGATCACGAAGGTACACAACATCCTGTCTATTATGTAAGTAAGAGTTTGCTTGATGCTGAATCCAGGTATTCACATTTAGAAAAACTTATCCTTGCACTAATTATGGAATCTACTAAATTAAGACATTATTTTGAAACTCATGCCATTATTGTTAAGACTAATTTTCCAATTAAGAATGTTCTCAGGAAGCCTGAAATGTCAGGAAGGATGGCTAAGTGGGCAAATGTGACAACCCGTGATTTACGGCTCTTAATTACGTGATTAGCAAGTGATTAACGCGATAATGAATAGTGATTACAGCGCGAATAAACTTAATTAGGCCTTTGGAGTGCCTGGGAACGTCTATCCGTCTTTACAGTGCGCGAATGGTGGTTTACAGAGAAACCGGCGAAATGTTAAACGGCAACGGATTGAAACCAAACAGGATACTGACAACGCCGACTGATGTTAAATTTTTACGATATATTCTAGCTTCGTAATTTAATTTTAGTAACTACAGTCGAAACCGGATCGAAAAACGGATTAAAAACGGCAACGATACAATTTTTCGCGATTATTACCGTGATCGACGAACGGGCGTGCAAACAACAACTACCGACCGTAGTTTTCGAGTATTTTAATTTTTGACGTTGAAACGGAGTACAGGATTTGACAACGGGTCTCGTATGAATTACGGGCCGCTTACACACGAGATGGGCTTGTGGGCCCTGGGCCCAAGCCTAAACCTACACATAACATATTAGATCTACAAAATTCTATTAAGATCTACAAAATCCTACAATATTTTACTAAATCTCTATAGAATCTTGACAAAAGATTTCAATCTCTAAGTTAAAACATTTGACCTGAAGCTAACTTAAATACCTAAAAGACCATGAGGGTGCTTTTGCTCTATTTAAAACACAGACAACCCTTGTGAAATTATAACTCCATCTTCACAAAGCCATTTCATACACACACAACAAAAATCACAGACCTCTGCTCCCTCTCCCTCGCTACATCTGATCGCCGGCCACGCACACCCACTCCGGCCTACATCTACAACTCCTGCAGCCCCCTCGTTTCGATTGCTAAACGGACCACCACCACCACAGTCCGGTGGTGGTGCGGCAGCGACTTATCAGAAGAGAGAGAGAGAGAGACTGAAGGAGAGAGAGAGAAACCGGCGGTCAGCTCAATTATCCGACGGTCGGCTCGTTTACCCGGTGGTCGGCCTTATTACCCGGAGGGTTTCAAAATCCGGTCAAAGACTCGGACCGGCGGTCGATGTTAAAGTCCGGCGGTCCATGACGTTGTTATCCGATGAGCTCCGGTTCCGGTGATGGTTCTGTTTCGATTTATAGCATGGTTCAGTGTCGAATCAAACTCGGCTCGGTTCAGCTTGGATGGTGGTCGGCGATCTGTGACTCGGTTCCGCGTCTCGGACCGGGTCCGGGTCAACACTGGTCAAGGGCGGCTCCATATATGTCGGGTTTTCAGGTTCAGTCTCATCTCAGGTCCGGTTCGGTCAGATTTGTCCGCGTCAGAAGCGGTTCGGGTTGACTCGGATAACTCAGCAAGTTGACTCGGTCAACTCAACCGAGTCAACTCGGTCAACAGCAGCGAGTCAGCTCAAATGGTTCGGTTTGGGTCAAACGGTTCGTTCAGACGGCTCAGTTTCGGTTCCAGTTGACTCGGTCAAACCGAGTCAACTCAGTCAAACTTGGTCAACTCAGTTGACTCGGTCAACATCCCGACGTGAAGACTTGGTAAAATTAACGATGCGTTTATTTCATTATATCTATATAAACTTAATCTTACGTGAACGAGCTCGAACCATTACGTTTATAATTGAGTTTATATTTTGAAATACTTGACGAAAACTACACATATATTGTTTGAATTTGGTTGAATTTTGTTAAAATTACGACAACTTGGCTGTCCGGGGCGTCCAAAAATAGAGGAAACTCTGCCCGTTTTTCGAGAAAGTCCGTAAAATAATTACGTTTTATTATAAAACGAAGCATAACCGATCGACTGCAAATGATTTTTATAAAATAAAATACAAGTGTATAACATTTCGGATAACACTTTACAACATCGCGACAACGACGATTTGAATGTCATTTTCGGCGATTCTTTTACTAAAATAAATATAATTTATATATTTATTTCAAATGTCGAACAAAACGAAATCATTTCATAAAAATAAATATAGATTATATTTATTTTTCAAACGACGAACAAGACGACTTCTCTATATGAAAATAAATACAGATTGTATTTACTTTCAAAAGCTACTCGATGATTCTTTTATAAAATAAATAAAACTTTTCATATTTATTTTATACGCCTAAACGGCACACGATAAATATATATTATCACATACGAGTTTGATACATGATATTTTCGTACAAATATTCTTTTTATACACGTACGACTACTCGAGACGTCTAACGCGATGATAACGATATATTTATATATTTTTATATAAATATTTATTTATTTTTAAATCTTTCGAGGACCAAAGTCCTTTCAAGACTTATTAGTTTTTACCAACAATAAGCGAGACTTAACAAGTATAACTTAATCTCTTCCATTAAGTTAACACTTACCGTTGAATCGTTCGATTAACGATTCGGTAGAGCTCGGTGACACGTAGTTAGTTACTACGTCTATTTAGAAACTTATTAGATATTCCGTTTTAGGAATATTGTAGAATGCACGCTAGCGAGTCCTGTCTTGGAAACGACATCACAAAGTCGTATATAGCTAGCTTTGCACAGGAATATTCAGGTGAGTTCATAACCCCACTTTTTACTGTTTTACATTTTTGTAAATGTTTTCGGGGTGGAAAGACATGCACGTTTTGCAAAATCAAACAAAGTTTTGAACGAACGCAAAACTCGTATTTCTAAATCATATTACGAATGGATTTCGAGGAACACAAATGATTTACGAAAGGTTTATACTAAACATACCGGTTTTTACAAAACAAATGCGTATTTTCGAAATGTGAATGATTTACATGACTAAGGATGGATCGTCTGGTGATAATTTAGAGAGACTGGGGAGTTGGCCTTAGAGGCTGGGGTAAAATACATGATACAATTATTTCAGACATTTTATACATGGTATGATAGCTTAAGGAATGGTATACTTGGATCATATGAGTGATAAGTCTATTTGAACATAACGAACCCCACCCATGCGCCCGCAGGTTGGACCATGTGGTGACTTGTCTTAACCCCACCCATGCGCCCGCAGGTTGGACCATGTGGTGATTATATCTTAGCATGCGCCCGCAGGTTGGACCATGCGGTGATTACATCTTAACCCCACCCATGCGCCCGCAGGTTGGACCATGTGGTGACTTGTCCTAACCCCACCCATGCGCCCGCAGGTTGGACCATGTGGTGATTATATCTTAGCATGCGCCCGCAGGTTGGACCATGTGGTTACACATTTACTAATATAACTCCTTATTTGCTACATACCAGGGATTTTATACTTACGAAACATATTTGTTCATACAAATTAAATACCATGTTTTATACAAAATTTAAGGTATAAGATTATGCGGGTCAAAGTCAGGGTGGGCATTGATGATTTTACGAACATTACAAAAACATGGTTTTATGAACATAACGTGTTACAAACACAACGTTTCCATATAACTTTGCAAGAAAATGGTTTTTAAATTCATTTTCTCAATACTACTTCAAAAACCGGTTATTCCAAAGATTTATTTCAAATCTTTCACAACTCAAAGGATTTAGCTCAAACCTTTCACAACTCAAAAGATTTATTTCAAATCTTTTACAAACAAACTATGAACTCGCTCAACTTTTTGTTGATTTTTCTCGCATGTTCTTTCTCAGGTTACAGTTCTAAGACAAGGCACGGTTGGAATAGGAGAACCATTGGAGACTCGAGTACTTAGAGGGCGTTCGTTTTCTAAAAGACTTAGCTTATTTGCTTCCGCTGTGCAATGAAGATACCAGTCCAGTCACGCCAATGCTCTGATAATTTCGGGGTGTGACAGATTGGTATCAGAGCTATAGGTTACAGCGAATTAGGTTCCTGTTGTGATACCTAGGCTCTAACCTCACTTTCCTCTGGGAACTTAGACTATTAAGACGTTGAATACATACAGAACGCCCAGTACTCAAATATGGTCTCCAACCGTTGCCGACAAGCAAACAGTCAAAATTTTGTTTCCAAATAAATGTTGAGCACATTTTATTAATTATAGGCTCAGCTTGGAGGGCTGAGGATCGGTCTGGAGGATCGAGGTGATTAAGGTAGTTGAGCACGTTGGTTTGTTATAGGATCGATCTGGAGGATCGAGGCTTGGTCTAGGTGACCAAGATAGTGGGCTAGCAAGGCTAGGAAGAAAAAGGGTCAGCCTGGAGGGCTGAGGATCGGTCTGGAGGATCGAGGTTTGGTTTAAGTGAAGGATAGAGCAGTCTTAAAGACTGGGAGAAATGGGCTAGTGAAACTAGGAGAATTACTTGATTGCTTATTGGTGACTAACATGCGCATTCGGTTATATGATTGATTATTTGTGCATGTGTTTATTAACGGTCATCACGTAGGAACCGCGAATATTAACTCGGGCACACGCTATTATCCATATTGTCTATGATATTTTAACTTCCCGAGCAGGCAGCCTACGCATAACGAAACGCTAGTGCACGACAATACATGAAACTCAAAACTTTACGTCAACGGATGTCGGAGTACATCACATTCTGCGCAGAACGTAACGCTAGTGCACAGGTATACGTGAAACATAAGCTATACATCAACGGAGGTTGAAATACGACACGTACGATTATCGAGGCGAGGCCTTTGAGAAGGAACGATGACGCAATTTAACGACGACGCTAGATTCCTGTCAGCAGGAGAACTAACGATCAGGAAACGACAACTTGTCACGCGATCCTGCAACGACACGAATCATGCCAGGGAGAAGACGAATGTCTCCGCATTTCCCCCCCCCCCCCCCCTACCTAACTAACGGCGAATACGCTATGTTCGACATTCCATGGTAATGTCACCTAACAATTGGTCGTCACACAAAACCCCAGGTAAAGTCCTCAAATTTCGACTCTCACATTTACTGAGTAGATTTTCGTATCTCTACTCCTCTTAATGGTCATTGTGTCACGATCATTTCTTTACGTTACATACATGGTTTTTCGTTGCAACCATGCCGAAAGTTTTCTTGTCAATACATATACTTATTGTCGGATTTCGCTAAAACCAAGTTCAATTGTTTGAACTTGCTCATTACACTTATTCGATTCGAGACACCATATGATGTATTGGGAGCATCATATTCAAATCAATTTTTAACGAACACTTCATTTGTTCCGAGTCGTGGTAAACTTATTTGGTATTCGACTCCATCAAATTGTCTGTTGACTTCGACACCATGTGATGGTGATTTTCATTAATTTGAAGCTTGCGCTGAACTCGTTTACGCATCTTATGCACGGATCTAAATATTTATTTATTGAATGTTTTCCAATCCACTTCGGTTCATTATATCAAAGCAGTCTTGATACAATAGTGTGTTAAGACAATGGTACACAAATTCATTTCACATTCCGGTGTACCTCATAACAGTTCTTTCAACATCGATCGAATACTTCGCGATATTCATTGCTTCTTCCTCTTCGATCGAACCCATATTTGCTTCATTGCGCTTTCATTTGACTTCAAACACGGTGAATTTGTCTGATCACCGCTATCATTGAATTATTTCAATCACTACGACACCTTGTGGTGTCAGTACAAACTTATAGCTTGGGCTAATCATGATTGAGCGCTTCATGCAAAACACAGGTGATTCTTGTTCGATCACCACTATTGTTGAATCGTTTCATTTACTGCGACACCTTGTGGCGTCGGTATGACATGCAGCTTGTGCTGATCACGATCGAACGTTTCATGCAAACTATTACATTTGAGATTGTTGATTCTAAGTTCATCCAGTGGATGTTATTGCTTCTAGAACTCATTTATACGTTCATATGGAATTCGATTGGTCGAAGTTCCTGTTCATTGTTGAATCCCTGTTAACTCAGTCACATTAGTGACTGTACCTATACCTCTCGTTTCCTTTTGACATCAATTACTGAGACACATTTTTTTTAAACTGTTGGGATTCCTATTGTGAAGGAATGTCATTGAATTCACATGATTCGAATAAGTCATGTTTCGATTACGCGGTCATTCATTTTGTTATTATTCGGACTTACCTGCGAACAACACAATTCTGAGGGGATAACATAGTCTAAATTTCGAGGACGAAATTTCTGTAACAGGGGGAGAATGTGACAACCCGTGATTTACGGCTCTTAATTACGTGATTAGCAAGTGATTAACGCGATAATGAATAGTGATTACAGCGCGAATAAACTTAATTAGGCCTTTGGAGTGCCTGGGAACGTCTATCCGTCTTTACAGTGCGCGAATGGTGGTTTACAGAGAAACCGGCGAAATGTTAAACGGCAACGGATTGAAACCAAACAGGATACTGACAACGCCGACTGATGTTAAATTTTTACGATATATTCTAGCTTCGTAATTTAATTTTAGTAACTACAGTCGAAACCGGATCGAAAAACGGATTAAAAACGGCAACGATACAATTTTTCGCGATTATTACCGTGATCGACGAACGGGCGTGCAAACAACAACTACCGACCGTAGTTTTCGAGTATTTTAATTTTTGACGTTGAAACGGAGTACAGGATTTGACAACGGGTCTCGTATGAATTACGGGCCGCTTACACACGAGATGGGCTTGTGGGCCCTGGGCCCAAGCCTAAACCTACACATAACATATTAGATCTACAAAATTCTATTAAGATCTACAAAATCCTACAATATTTTACTAAATCTCTATAGAATCTTGACAAAAGATTTCAATCTCTAAGTTAAAACATTTGACCTGAAGCTAACTTAAATACCTAAAAGACCATGAGGGTGCTTTTGCTCTATTTAAAACACAGACAACCCTTGTGAAATTATAACTCCATCTTCACAAAGCCATTTCATACACACACAACAAAAATCACAGACCTCTGCTCCCTCTCCCTCGCTACATCTGATCGCCGGCCACGCACACCCACTCCGGCCTACATCTACAACTCCTGCAGCCCCCTCGTTTCGATTGCTAAACGGACCACCACCACCACAGTCCGGTGGTGGTGCGGCAGCGACTTATCAGAAGAGAGAGAGAGAGAGACTGAAGGAGAGAGAGAGAAACCGGCGGTCAGCTCAATTATCCGACGGTCGGCTCGTTTACCCGGTGGTCGGCCTTATTACCCGGAGGGTTTCAAAATCCGGTCAAAGACTCGGACCGGCGGTCGATGTTAAAGTCCGGCGGTCCATGACGTTGTTATCCGATGAGCTCCGGTTCCGGTGATGGTTCTGTTTCGATTTATAGCATGGTTCAGTGTCGAATCAAACTCGGCTCGGTTCAGCTTGGATGGTGGTCGGCGATCTGTGACTCGGTTCCGCGTCTCGGACCGGGTCCGGGTCAACACTGGTCAAGGGCGGCTCCATATATGTCGGGTTTTCAGGTTCAGTCTCATCTCAGGTCCGGTTCGGTCAGATTTGTCCGCGTCAGAAGCGGTTCAGGTTGACTCGGATAACTCAGCAAGTTGACTCGGTCAACTCAACCGAGTCAACTCGGTCAACAGCAGCGAGTCAGCTCAAATGGTTCGGTTTGGGTCAAACGGTTCGTTCAGACGGCTCAGTTTCGGTTCCAGTTGACTCGGTCAAACCGAGTCAACTCAGTCAAACTTGGTCAACTCAGTTGACTCGGTCAACATCCCGACGTGAAGACTTGGTAAAATTAACGATGCGTTTATTTCATTATATCTATATAAACTTAATCTTACGTGAACGAGCTCGAACCATTACGTTTATAATTGAGTTTATATTTTGAAATACTTGACGAAAACTACACATATATTGTTTGAATTTGGTTGAATTTTGTTAAAATTACGACAACTTGGCTGTCCGGGGCGTCCAAAAATAGAGGAAACTCTGCCCGTTTTTCGAGAAAGTCCGTAAAATAATTACGTTTTATTATAAAACGAAGCATAACCGATCGACTGCAAATGATTTTTATAAAATAAAATACAAGTGTATAACATTTCGGATAACACTTTACAACATCGCGACAACGACGATTTGAATGTCATTTTCGGCGATTCTTTTACTAAAATAAATATAATTTATATATTTATTTCAAATGTCGAACAAAACGAAATCATTTCATAAAAATAAATATAGATTATATTTATTTTTCAAACGACGAACAAGACGACTTCTCTATATGAAAATAAATACAGATTGTATTTACTTTCAAAAGCTACTCGATGATTCTTTTATAAAATAAATAAAACTTTTCATATTTATTTTATACGCCTAAACGGCACACGATAAATATATATTATCACATACGAGTTTGATACATGATATTTTCGTACAAATATTCTTTTTATACACGTACGACTACTCGAGACGTCTAACGCGATGATAACGATATATTTATATATTTTTATATAAATATTTATTTATTTTTAAATCTTTCGAGGACCAAAGTCCTTTCAAGACTTATTAGTTTTTACCAACAATAAGCGAGACTTAACAAGTATAACTTAATCTCTTCCATTAAGTTAACACTTACCGTTGAATCGTTCGATTAACGATTCGGTAGAGCTCGGTGACACGTAGTTAGTTACTACGTCTATTTAGAAACTTATTAGATATTCCGTTTTAGGAATATTGTAGAATGCACGCTAGCGAGTCCTGTCTTGGAAACGACATCACAAAGTCGTATATAGCTAGCTTTGCACAGGAATATTCAGGTGAGTTCATAACCCCACTTTTTACTGTTTTACATTTTTGTAAATGTTTTCGGGGTGGAAAGACATGCACGTTTTGCAAAATCAAACAAAGTTTTGAACGAACGCAAAACTCGTATTTCTAAATCATATTACGAATGGATTTCGAGGAACACAAATGATTTACGAAAGGTTTATACTAAACATACCGGTTTTTACAAAACAAATGCGTATTTTCGAAATGTGAATGATTTACATGACTAAGGATGGATCGTCTGGTGATAATTTAGAGAGACTGGGGAGTTGGCCTTAGAGGCTGGGGTAAAATACATGATACAATTATTTCAGACATTTTATACATGGTATGATAGCTTAAGGAATGGTATACTTGGATCATATGAGTGATAAGTCTATTTGAACATAACGAACCCCACCCATGCGCCCGCAGGTTGGACCATGTGGTGACTTGTCTTAACCCCACCCATGCGCCCGCAGGTTGGACCATGTGGTGATTATATCTTAGCATGCGCCCGCAGGTTGGACCATGCGGTGATTACATCTTAACCCCACCCATGCGCCCGCAGGTTGGACCATGTGGTGACTTGTCCTAACCCCACCCATGCGCCCGCAGGTTGGACCATGTGGTGATTATATCTTAGCATGCGCCCGCAGGTTGGACCATGTGGTTACACATTTACTAATATAACTCCTTATTTGCTACATACCAGGGATTTTATACTTACGAAACATATTTGTTCATACAAATTAAATACCATGTTTTATACAAAATTTAAGGCATAAGATTATGCGGGTCAAAGTCAGGGTGGGCATTGATGATTTTACGAACATTACAAAAACATGGTTTTATGAACATAACGTGTTACAAACACAACGTTTCCATATAACTTTGCAAGAAAATGGTTTTTAAATTCATTTTCTCAATACTACTTCAAAAACCGGTTATTCCAAAGATTTATTTCAAATCTTTCACAACTCAAAGGATTTAGCTCAAACCTTTCACAACTCAAAAGATTTATTTCAAATCTTTTACAAACAAACTATGAACTCGCTCAACTTTTTGTTGATTTTTCTCGCATGTTCTTTCTCAGGTTACAGTTCTAAGACAAGGCACGGTTGGAATAGGAGAACCATTGGAGACTCGAGTACTTAGAGGGCGTTCGTTTTCTAAAAGACTTAGCTTATTTGCTTCCGCTGTGCAATGAAGATACCAGTCCAGTCACGCCAATGCTCTGATAATTTCGGGGTGTGACAAGTGAAGCTTAGTGCATATGATATAAGATATGAACCAAGGACTGCCATCAAATCCCAAGCCTTAGCTGACTTTGTGCCAGATTTTAGTAGTGACTTGTGTTGGTGCACTACATCTGTTGATTACGTCTAGGTGTCTAGGATCAGGTTTTACGTTGTATTGTATAGCATAGGGCACGAAATACGATAAAACAGGAGTCTGTATAGGTTTTATGAATTAGGTCCGCTCATAGGGTCATGAGGTTCCAGGTTCGCTCGTATGACATGCTGGTCCGCTTATGTGTACCATTGTGGTCCGCTCTTATGGTCATGTGACACATAAGCGAACCAGAAACTCTATATATAGTAACCTCATGAACGAACCTCATAACGTGTATGTGAAATTCCACGCCGAAGCTCTGCTGGTGTGAAGATCGAGCTGTAAAACGTTTCATATCAATAAAACAAGCAGTTAAGAAGAAGAACAAGCTATATCTACTTGCATTTCTTATTATTCCGCATCTGAAACGCAAGAGACAACCTCTGAACGACTCGTTCGGGTCAGCAAACGATCCTACAAGTGGTATCAGAGCCTGGGAGGAGGTTTTCTGCAGATTGTAGCTGTTTTTCATCATTTCTTCTCACTTCTACACCTTCTTTTACCGATTCGGGAAGAGTTCACGGTCGGAATTCGCTCAAATTTTCACAACTTGTGCGCAATAGTATCGAGATAAATCCTGGAAAGTTTGAAGCCAAAATTCGAAGTTTTAACAAGTCAAAACATGTTCGATATGTGGATCGCTCGAAGTGACGTCATCATGAACCGCTCTTAGATCACGTTTTGAACCGCTCATTCGTACAGATTTGGTTCTGGTTCGCTCCAAATAAGACATTTATTTCTCTGGATCGCTCATTTGAACAGTCTCTGGTCCGCTCGAACGGACATTGTTGCTGGACCGCTCCAAAGGATATTTCTGGTTCGCTTCAAGAACAGGTCACATTCAGGTCCGCTCCAGTGTATATTTCTGGTCCGCTCCAAAGCATCATTCTGGTTCGCTCCAAAGCATCATTTCTGGTCCGCTCCAAAGCATCATTCTGGTTCGCTCCAAAGCATCATTCTGGTTCGCTCCAAAGCATCATTCTGGTTCGCTCCAAAGCATCATTCTGGTTCGCTCCAAAGAATCATTCTGGTTCGCTCCAAAGAACAATTCTAGTTCGCTTATTTGGATCTTTCTGGTTCGCTTATTTGTTCAGAGTTGGTTCGCTCTTCTGTCATTTTCCTTGAAATACGTGTTAAGTCAGTATGGATTCCGAGTTCTACAACGTATTTGCCTCATCGACTACTCCAGCCGCAATTGCTCAAGCAATGAATTTAGAAAACGAGACGGGAACGACTCAAAAGCCCCCTAAATTGATGAACATTGAGGAGTATTATGGATGGAAGGATTGGTTTGAAAACTGGGTTCAGGCAAATCATCTCAGATCGTGGGAATGCATATTGAAGAAGTACACATTGCCTCGAACAGATTTGCAAGTCATCAAAGAAATATCCGAGTTCACTGATCAAGAACGAGCAATGTATAGAGCTGAGAAAATGATGATTAGTTTGTTGCAGCAGGCGATAAAAGAAGATATATTCATCCTGTTACAGCACGACAAAACTGCTAAGTCAATTTGGGATGCGCTAAAGGTCAAGTTCGAGGGAAGCGAAAACATGATCAAAAGCAAGAAAGCGTTACTAAAGAAAGAATTTGATTTGTTTAGTAGTTTTCCGGGAGAGGATACTAAAAAGCTAATCGAGAGATACTGTCATTTGGTGAGATCTTTATCTATGTTGGGTGTTGAAAAAGGTCGTGAGGAGTGGGTGGATAAATTGGCGGACGCGTTACCTCAAAAGGAGTGGGGAACGTATTTGATGATCTTGAAGAATACCGGTGTGTATGATGGGTTGACAATCTCACAGTTTATAGAGAAAATTGAGAGTCAGGATCTTGAACAGCAGAAGATTGCGAGGATGAATAGTCCGAGTGGTCAACAGGATGTGAAGATGTACTACAGGGGTAGTATTCCAGCCACTGAGTCTGAAAGAAGTCCGAAGATTCAAACTGCTTTCAGTGCTGGTGATTCATCTGAGAAAGCTGATCAGGGTTCGAACAAGAATAGCAGTGGGTTTTCATCGTTTCCGAGTGTGAATCCGAAAGAGACTAACACTAGTTTTCAGTCTCAGAGTACAAAAACAGGAAATGGATACGTGATTCAATGCAATATAGCTCTCAACCTTCCAGAAGGTCAAAGTTTCTCTGAAGACACTGCTAAAGACCATATGGCACTTCTGGGTTCAGTACTGTTATCCTATGAAGGTCTTGTTGCTGGTCGGATCGGCAATCCTATGCTTACCAAAGAGGATTACGATCAGATAGACGCCGAAGAGATGGAACTTATGGATATCAAATGGTGTCTCGCAAGTGTTCTTCGACGAGCTGAGAAATTCAAAACCATTACTGGGAGAAATGATTTTCTAGATGCTCATGTATCAACTTTAGGTTTTGATAAATCTAAAGTTACTTGTTTTCGATGCAGGGAGAAAGGTCATTTCAAACGGGAGTGCAAAGGAAGAGAAGCTAGCGGAGCACAGAATCCATTCGGGAAAGATGATTACTACCGCAAAGCTATCTATCAACAAGTCGGTCAATTCAAAGAACCACAGACAGCTCACGGGAGAGAGATTAAAGATCCCAAAAGAGCATGTTTGGTAGATTTCAGCTGGAGTGATTACATATCATCTGAAGGCAAAGCAGCACGCATTATCGATCAAGATGATGAGAAACTACCAGAAGGTTTCAGTTGGGATATGTTTGTGGATGAAAAGGGAGAGTTCAAAGCGTTCATTGCCAAGATCGTCCGAGATCCAGATTTGTTTGCTACTTGGATGAGATCTATCGGGGAGAATGTGAAAAGTGAAGATGAAAAGTCTGTATCAACCGATGAAGGGTCAGATAGTACTGATAAACTTTCAGAGATATCTGAAGAAATTTCAGAAGGTTTAGATGAAAGTTTACAGAGTTCAGATGAAGATGTACAGAATGAGTTTGTTTCAGAAAAGGCAGTTGTTTTTGATAAAACACTGTCTGATTTTAGTAAATCAGATGATGATTCTGATAAATCTGTAAAATTTGATCAATCACCAGATCATAGCAGTAGTGATGATGAGGAAGAAAAACATATTAATGTTGCCAAATCTCATCTTTCTCCTGAAAGTTTTCATTTCTATTTTGCAGAACGAGTAGAGAAACTAAAGGAGAAAAGAGCTGCTAAAGAACAACAAACTGAATCTGATGGTGATGTTCAGAATGCTGAAAGTGTTGTTGAGAAGATTACCGAGGTTGAAAAAGAAGAAGAAAAGGTAATTGAAGTAGAAAAAGTGATTGAGGTTGTTAAAACAATCGAAGTTGAGAAGATTGTTGAAGTCGTAAAGCCTTGCGAGAAGTGTTTGGAAGTTTGCAAGGAATGTGCTGCAAAAGATGACATAATTGCTGAGTATGAGAAGAAAAAAGAGCAGTTACTGTTCAATCTCAATTATGTGAAAGAATCTTATGATGTCTTGAACAAAACAGTAACTGGTCTTCAAAAGACAAATTCAGAAAGAGAACAAGCACTTACGATGATGAATGCTGTAATGATGACAAAGCAAAAAGCTATAAACTTTTACATCGAAGAGAGTGCTAAATGGAAGCAAGAGTTGGAAACAGAGAAGATTGAAAATGAGAGAATTAGACGTTTGTTACAAAGCTATTCTAGTTCTGATTATCTCATTGACCGTATTTACCCAACTGTTGCAGGTATGGAAGCTTTTAAAGATGAGAAGCCGAAAGAAAAGAAAGACTGTGGTAAGAAATCGACTGTTAGTTATAACAAATGTCCGCCTCCAATTTGGGAAGGGTACTCTCCTAGAAAACCAAATGAGGAGCAACTTGAAAAAGCAGTCAATATAAAGCTAAAAACCGACACAAATGACGTTTTACCAGATAACATTGATGTCACGTTTACCTCGTCCGATACTGATCATGAGTCTGAGTTAATCAAAAAGGTGGTCGATCAGGTGTTGGATACTGAGGAGGAGTCTGAGTCAAAGTCTGAGTCTGGAGGGTCAAATTCGTCAGTCAACAGTCAAAAGTCGTCAGTTAGACGGTCTTACAGTAAAGAATTTTTGTTATCAAAAGCAAATTTGGATGATGAAACATTTGAAGTTGCATACACTTTAAATGATTCGGACAAATTATACTCTGACAAAGAGTTTCCAATAAGAAGTGTTCGTTTTGACATGATCAAAAAGGTTTTCAAAATGACAGAAATTAATATTTCTGAAATAAAAGATTTAAATCTTACTGAAAAACCTAAAAAGTACACTTCAAGAGTTCAACAACGTCTAAACAAGAAAAAGGGTTACAATTCTGGTTCTGGTTTTCAAAAGAAACAAAACCAAAATCGTAGCTACAAAAAGAAAGGTCTTGGATTTATTCCACCAGAAAATCATAAAAATTTGAAAAATTCTAAAACAAAAACAGAATTTGTGTCAGGTGGAAGTGTAGAAGAGGAACAGAAGAAACCATTCTGGAGACAGTCAAATCAAGAGTTTCTTGCTGAAAGAAAGAAGAATGGAGCTGATATATGTTACCAAAGAGAGACTCGAACCTGTTACAGATGCAATGAAGTCGGTCACATTGCGTGGAATTGTACAAAGAATGCTAAAACAAAACAGGGAGTTTCTCAGAAAATGAAAGAGAAAGTTGTTGATGTTGAATCATCGACTGAAAAACTTAGAAGTTTTGAGAATTCAAAATTCGAGGTTGGTGAGTGTTCAAAGAATAGGTATGAGAAGAAAGGAAAAGACAACCAGGTGTGGGTTGCAAAGAAAGATGAGGTGAATGTCGGCGATGAATCTGGTTCCACAAAGCCAGAAGAGCCACAGATTGAGAAGAAGATTTCAGTGAATGATGAGGAGTTTCCATCATTGAAGTTTGAGGAAGTGAAGAAGAAAGTGGGAAAAACTGAGATTTCGAATCAGTTTTATAAAGAAAAGGATGATTTTGATGTAGAGAAAACATTCAACGGGAATGTTAAAAAGATTTTTGGGAAAATGTTGAGTGGGAGAGCTAAGGGAGTAAAAGAGTTTTATGCTACGAAAAAGGCAACATACAACCCTACTGCTCAAGAGTTGAAAGCCATCAAGTCTGAAAAGACTTGGATGGAAGTTTGTTTTCCATGATAGTCTCAGGACTATGCCGGAGATCCCAAGTTTATATCATGGATCAGGAATCGGCATCTTTCTAATGTTTGAAGATTTTGATTGAAAGATTTTGATAGTGTTTGAATGTTTACAGGTTGAAGGACTACGCCGGAGCTTCCAGGTTGGTAAGTGCGAAGCAGGAATCGGCATCCTGATTGGTAAAATGGTGATGAAGACGTAACATTCCTACAAGTGGTATTGTGTGTTTTTACAAGTGGTTATTTTTACAATTGCATTAGAGGTTGCTTGAATGCAAATGGTAAATCAGGGACATTAATTTGTACTTGATTTACTATATATGACAAGAGACGAACAAGATGATGAACCACATCCCCGTTCTTAAAATGATAAGACCTACAAATGGTTTTTATCAACCCAAATTCATTTTCCGGAAAAATCATTTTGATTAAACAAACTTAAGTGTTTTAAAATCTAAATGAGAAAATGGTTTGTGATAGGGGGAGTACTGATTGTTTATGCCGAGTGAATGGCGATTTGATGTGATTCAGTGTCAGTTGTCAAGTTTCTGTACAGTTTGTATGTTTCAATTGTGTCAAGAGTCTTAGTTTTCAAATTTCCTTTGAAATGTGTTTGCATTTTAGGGGGAGTAAGAATTTTTAGAAAATCCAAAAACATTTGAAAATTTGAAAAAGACAAAAACATGATAAAATCAAAAATGAGTTTTTGTGTCTAGAAGAGGAAATGATAGTACATCAGTAGACGGTCACAGTATGCTAAAGAATTGTAATGTTTAAATAGTGTTAAACGGTCTCACTGATGATATGCCAATAGGTTTTTACACATTTAGTAAACTTTTTCGAGATATAAACTAAATTTCAAACTTGCTTATTTTGTGGGGAACACTACTTGGATATATAGGTAACCCCTGAAATCTCGTTTGAAAGGTCCCTTATTCTGAGATACTAGGTCTTTATGCTCAGTGATATCTGGGGTATTATCCCGGGACTTCTGATTTTGCGGAAGCAATGGCCTAGTCCCCGGAGAATACTTTCCGCATGCTTGAAATATAGCGCAGCCCTCAGCAAATTGATGAAACAATAAAATTGATAGTCATTGCTGTTGTAATTCAAAAGATCCTCTAAAGGGGACCCACCAAAAGTCGAAGCCGTCATCTCTCTGCGTATCGAAAGATCGACCTGAGCTCTCACGGCCCTCGCAAATTAACCCCTTACAGATATCATCTGTGGTATACTCACCTGTAAGACTGAATATTGGGATCTGGATACGGGAGTATATTCAAGATGTGGGACACATGAATGAGTTTAAGTTCTTAAAACACCTAACTCATATCCTGAATCAGTTGAAATTTGTGTGAAAATTTAAGTGGATCAGTATATTGGCAATCTAAGTGAATTGTTTAATTCTTAATGTGTAACTAAGCTCAACGGTACTCGTGACTTGTCAAAATCTGATATGATCCTCTTACACGAGACTCACAAAAATATTGTCTGTAAATATTTTATTTTTTTGCATTTTAGTCTCTCAGAAAATCCAAAAAGATTTTGTGTGTGTTTTAGCATAATTTTTGAAAAAGTCAAAAAGATTTTCGACAACTGATGTTGGAAAACTGATTTTCAAAATTCCGAGTGCTAAACATGATGAGCAGCATTTGAGGGGGAGTGTTTGTGTAAATCTAACTGTTTTCGTTAAATCTAATCTTCTTCAAGTGGTTCATCATAGATATTTGAGAGAGAGCATGAGATGTTACAATTATATGTTTGTTTTAGTGATTATAAGAGTCATGTGTTGGTGCACAGGTATTTGATATGTGATAAAATTAGAAAATTTATGTCTGGGTTAAGATTGTGCAGGTAGCCAGGATTCGATATTCTGAAAATCTCTGTTGGAATAGAGCCAAGTTTCGATCCTGGAAATCAATTTTGAAAGCCTGTGTAGATCAGACAATGATCCTGAAGATGTTACTGAAGAACAAAAGAATGCCAGTAAATCGAGAAGGGGAGTCTGAAGATTGAAAGAAGAAAAAGCCCAGAGACTGATCTAGATTGAAGATGTGAAGACACGGTTTTGCAGTCAGGGTGTATTGGCGACTCCATCAACATCTGAGGGGGAGTCTGTTGGTGCACTACATCTGTTGATTACGTCTAGGTGTCTAGGATCAGGTTTTACGTTGTATTGTATAGCATAGGGCACGAAATACGATAAAACAGGAGTCTGTATAGGTTTTATGAATCAGGTCCGCTCATAGGGTCATGAGGTTCCAGGTTCGCTCGTATGACATGCTGGTCCGCTTATGTGTACCATTGTGGTCCGCTCTTATGGTCATGTGACACATAAGCGAACCAGAAACTCTATATATAGTAACCTCATGAACGAACCTCATAACGTGTATGTGAAATTCCACGCCGAAGCTCTGCCGGTGTGAAGATCGAGCTGTAAAACGTTTCATATCAATAAAACAAGCAGTTAAGAAGAAGAACAAGCTATATCTACTTGCATTTCTTATTATTCCGCATCTGAAACGTAAGAGACAACCTCTGAACAACTCGTTCGGGTCAGCAAACGATCCTACAACTTGCAAAAGGAAGCTGAGTTGGAAGTCCAACAGCTAGAAGAAACTAAGGATCCTTGGATACTCTTCACTGATGGAGCCTCCAATGTCAAAGGAACAGGACTTGGAATACTACTAAAATCACCACAGGGGGACATAATACCCCACTCCATAGCTTGTGAGTTCCAGACTACTAATAATGAGGCTGAATATGAAGCCTTGATAGCTGGTTTGCAAATTGCTAAGCATATGAGGATCAGGTATCTTGAGGTACATGTGGATTCATTGTTAATTACTAATCACTTTAATGGATCCTATGTTGTTAAAGGTGAAAGACTAATCAAATATTTAGAGATAGTCAAAGAATTGGCACTCTCATTTGTTTCCTTTAGTTTGACACAGGTACCAAGGGAAGAGAATGCAGAGGCTGATGCATTAGCCAATCTAGGATCATCCTTGAAGATTCCAGAGGATATCAGGATCCCTATTATCCACATCCTAACCCCTGCTATCAAGGATCATGTAGCCATGGAGATAGGAGAGGATTCTGCAATCATCCCTAGTGATGATACACAATCTCATTCAGGATCATGGATCCTTCCAATCATGAGATACATACAACATGGAGAGATTCCTACAGGAGAAAACCCCAGGGATTTCAAAATCAAGGTATCTCAATTCACAATATTGAATAACATGTTATATAAACGATCTCTTGCAGGTCCATATCTAAGATGCATTGAGGATCCTGAAATCCAGGAAGTCCTAAAGGATTTCCATGAAGGAGATTGGGGAAACCACACTGGGGGAAGGGCATTATTCTCAAGGATCCTGAGGACAGGATACTATTGGCCTACTATGAAGAAGGATGCTGTGGAATATGCCAAGAAGTGTGATCCTTGTCAGAGACATAGTAATATCCTTCACCAACCAGCATAGCTTTTGCATCCTATATCCTCTTCTTGGCCATTTATGAGATGGGGAATGGATATAGTTGGTAAACTTCCCAAGGCACCTGGTGGAAAAGTATTCATGCTTGCTATGACTGATTACTTCTCAAAGTGGATAGAGGCTGAAGCCTTTGCTCAAGTCAGAGAAAAAGAAGTGATATCCTTTATTAAAAGAAACATTATTACTAGATTTGGTATTCCTTCTGAAATTGTTTGTGATAATGGATCCCAATTTATTGGGAATAGAACTACTAACTTTTGTGACAGCTGGGGGATTAAGATGATAACATCAACACCAGTCCACCCACAAGCTAATGGCCAGGCAGAATCATCCAACAAGATCATCATCAACAATTTGAAGAAAAAGCTTGGATCCAAGAAAGGAAAATGGGCAGAAGAACTACCTTATGTACTTTGGGCTGATAGGACAACTCCCAAGAATGCTACTGGCCAAACTCCATTCTCTTTAGTATTTGGAGCAGAATCAGTGATCCCTACAGAGATGGTGGTTCCTACTGCAAGAACAAGCATCCGTGATCCTGAAGAAAATGCTAAAAACTGTGACACCTGTGTCACTGCGACCATCAAACAAATACCAAACCAATGAAATATTGTATTTCATACTTTGGACTTGTATAAATATGTGTAGCTTTTGCACATATCAACTCTTGTTCGATTTCAAGCCCTAAATCGCTTTCTGGAAGGTTATACGCGCACTAATGCGTAGATATAACCAGTTTAATGCAACAAACACTCCGGAATAGTGAAATAGACTTAACATACCTTAAATAACCTCTACATAACTTAGATATAAGTTTTGGAAGGTTTGGTGTGGTGAAATCTAGTTTATTCGCTTACAGGGACTAAACTTGACAAACTGCGAAAGTATGCCATTATGAACTGTAACGAACATTCCGGAACATGACCATAAGTTAAACATACCATAAATATCCTTTACATAGCTTAGAAATAGGCTTTGGGGTGTTCGGTATGCTAAAATAAACTTTTGTGTCATTCAGGGACTAAAAGCGTCAAAAAGTGCACAAGTTTGCATTTTCGCGCATAACTTACGTTCTGAATACATCTGGACATCCAAAAATTTATGTAAGCATGACTATATTATGCTTTAGTGTTTGGCTTGCCAAAAATCCATTCGTCACGTCATTTGGATCGTTTTTCGCGCTTATGCGCATTCCGTCGTAATTAAGCGAACATCGCGTTCGTACGACCAAACGAACCAACATCCGGCATATTTTTGAGCATGTTTCATGTCCACAATGTTTAGGCATCATTTTAGGGCCTTAAAGTTGGCTTTACGGGCCTTAGAAGTGCCGGAAATGGGCTTAAACACGTGCAGGGACTGAAACTATCATTTCTGAAACTTTGTTCTGATCTGTGACTGCTAGGCGGCCCGCCTCAGTTTCCTTACATCCTCAGGCGGCCCGCGAGGCCCCTTCTGACCAGATTAATCGAATCTAACAGCAGATTGCAGCTGTTACATTCACAACCACACATTCCCAATTGCTTAGTCAGCTGATAAGGATGGATTTTAGGCACCATAACTTTCCGACACTTGTACGGATACGATTAAGGCACGATATTCGACAAGCGATCTTAACGGTTCGGGTATTCCTATAAATACCCATCCACCCCCATTGCTAAAATCACTAGAATCTTGATCTTAGGAACTCTAAGTTGAAACCATTGTTTCATACCTGAGATTCTTGGATCGAGATTAGCATTCGGGGACCCTTCGTAAGTATTCTTTCGTTCTTTTATTGCTTTTCGAGTCTGAAAGTCAAACTTTGTTTGACTTTCTGCGTTGACCAGTAATGGTCAATGCGAAGTTCGTTTGAACTTCGCAACGTGAGTGTAATCACGTTGGTTATAGTCCCTTGGGACTATGCCTACTGATTACCACGTTGTCTAGGGTCGTAGGGTAAGCGATCTAATAAATCGCTTATACCTCGAACCCGACCCATTTGGTCGATCATTAGGATCCGACCAAACACATTGGGTGACCATAGTAGGTAGGGAATAACCTTCCGAGGTTATACCCTATAGTCACATCGTTTGAGTAGTTGTATGATAGGTAGTTTATATGCCTTAGGTAAATTACCATAATACCCTTTTCATGTATAATTGGTAATTAAGCATATGTAACCTAAACTTTCGTCACATAACTGATTATGTAACATGTTTAGGCATATAACACTTGTCATAGGGCTAGTTAGGCGGTCCGAACGCGTTTCACGCGCACGACGCGTTAAAGTAGCATAAGCTACCTTAATGGGTCGCGATGGGTCGAAAGCACTTAGGTTAGGTTTCATTTAGTATGTAGGCTTTGTTAAACCATATGACACGAGTCTCTATACTCGTTTGGTTTACAAACCCTCATTCTATCTAAATCCTCCGATTTAGGTCCGGTTTATTAACATAGTTACCTATATTAGGTGCCGTTTGATATCCGCGATCTCTAGCATTGTTTGGTTGTTACTCAAGGACTACTAAGCAATCTCAAGTGAGTACATAGACCCCTCTTTTACTGTTTTCCAAACTGTTTTGGGGTGGAACACATGTGCCTACTTGTTACTTTCATGCTTTCCATGTTTTCACATCATATACCTTCTATGTTCAGTAGTACATTATAGTACATGTTTTCATTACATTTCATGCTAGGTGTGCCCATTGTGTGCATTACTTAGTACATCGTCCTACATTACAGGTTACATGCTACGTATGTCTATTGTTGCATACTTAGTACAGGTTACATGCTACGTATGTCTATTGTTGCATACTTAGTACAGGTTACATGCTACGTATGTCTATTGTTGCATACTTAGTACATTTGTTATTCATCACATGATTACATTTTGGATACATATTACATGATTTACATTAGACATGAACATTTTACTTTAGTAGTTTGGTTTGAGTAAGTGATTAAGTAACGAAGCGTGTGTAATATGATACAAGCATGGTGGATACGCCGCTGGTACTTCCTATATATAAGTGTTTGTATGGTATTACATATCGTAGCGTTATTTGAATCATTTCAGTTTGAGACATAGAACATTTTATACAAATAACATACTTTTCACAAGACATTGAGTTATAAACAACTTATCTTATACAAACACATTTTACATGGTTATTCATTTAACCATACATTATTCACTTATTTATACATATCATCTGATCTTATCATTTTTCAAATGATTTACAAGATAAAGCAAATTACAAGGTTCCTGACTAAACATTTTCTCAAACATAAGTCATGAAACCTATTTTCACAAAACCTATGTATCTCACAGGCATTTTTATGCTGACGTACCTATTTTCACATGTGTTTTTCAGGAGCTGTTGCATAAGATGATCAAGATACACATAGGCAGACTTGGGCTTTAGTAACAATAAAAGATGCAAGACTAGTTAATTATGTTGTATTTCCTTGTTTGTTAAGACATTGTAACACTTCTAATCAATAAAACGAAACTTCAATTGCCATGGATTTGAAACAATTAATTCTGTTACAACACTCCCCGACATTTCCGCCACGTTATGTATGTTCTACGTGGTCGGGGTGTGACAGAAAAGATGGTATCAGAGCCAATGGTTATAGGGAATTAGGTTATTAGTAATGCTTTGACCTAGTCTATAACCTTCTTAGGACCCTAACGCGAGTTTACTTGCGTTTAGTCATAAAACAATACCGTCACCTATCCTTAGGCGACGACCACAACAAGAACATAAATTGCAAAACCGCTTTGAAAACTAATCATCTGTTCTAGGATAATTGATTTCTAGGTTTTGAACCCTCTATTGTAATGTTTTGAACTCTCTATTATATGGTTTTGAACCCCTTTGAATTTTCAAAATCACGTCAAGGTTTTGGGTTTTAAATAATGTGAACACGTGCAAACTGGAAGGGTGAATGCCTGTATTCTGGGTTTTCTGTCTAGGCAAGCACTTCGTATACATCTCATCAGACGCGAGACCAGTTGTGCTTACCTGGGAATTCTTGGGATGAGTGTTCACTTATAGGCGAGCATGTCTTCGCGATACATTATATTGACCCGTTTACTTTGATTAGTCACTGTCTCATTTGTTTGCCTTTGGTAACAAACAAATGGTCACAATCTACATGCCTTGTCATTTTCTTTTGACTATCTTTCGCTTGTTTCCTCCTATGCCTTTCGTTATCTTCAAGATGCTTCTTCATCGCAACAACAATGTCCGAACCAGGTGCTGCAATTACCCAGCGAATGGGCGTCGTACTCCAGAGGACCGTTGACTTAGCTATCACCATGACTCGCCTCAGGGATGAAGCTGTATAAGGGAACTGCTCCTTGGTGCAATCAATGCCATCGTCATTATTCAAATCAAATACCTTGTTTCAAATGTACCCACGGTGGACGATGGAGACATTTGGTTAACATGTGCCGCTTTGCAATCCAAAGCAAAGCTGTTACAAATCCTGTTGCTACTCAACCTTCAAACTCTGCTTCATATGTCGCTTGGCATATCTGGCGCCTCAACCTCATGAACTTTCTACCTTATGTGTCAACGTAAGCACGCCTAGTGCAAGGTGTCGGAACACTCTCGTTACACAAACTCCAAAATCCATGTAGGATCTTTCTATCCTCATAATTAGATCCTTGTGGATGGGTATCATTCATCGGAGTCCTTAATTGAATTATTCGTATGCCTTAATACGTAAATTACGATTCAATAAGGACAAAGCCGAATTCTTATTAAGATCTTTCTATCTTCATAGTTAGATTCTTGCTAATGTTTAAAATACCAAATGAAATCCATGAAATGGATTCCTAGTGTGCTTTAAATACATGTACATAATTAACAAAACAAAACTTACAAATTAAAGATCTAGATAAACAATTTTGTGGTTATGTGACTATGTGTTTATGCATTTTTGTGTTTTTGTATACTCTGGATATTCGTTATCCAAATCCTCATAGAATCTTTCTTACCTTCATATGAAGGATTCGTAGTAGGATATTCAAAAAGGTACTATCTTAAATCCTTAAGGGACTTCTACTTTGTAGTTAAGTTCCTTGGATTATAAAGTACTATTCCAAAGTTTAGGGACAACATGTGTTGATAAAGTTAAATACATCCTACGTCGATGTAGTTAAATTTTCCCCGTAGGTAGTTTAGTTAAAGAGATCCTACGTCGATCTAAGTTAAATAGATTGGTCCGACAATCTAGTTAAATACATCCTACGTCGATGTAGTTAAATTTTCCCCGTAGGTAGTTTAGTTAAAGAGATCCTACGTCGATCTAAGTTAAATAGATTGGTCCGACAATCTAGTTAAATACATCCTACGTCGATGTAGTTAAATTTTCCCCGTAGGTAGTTTAGTTAAAGAGATCCTACGTCGATCTAAGTTAAATAGATTGGTCCGACAATCTAGTTAAATACATCCTACGTCGATGTAGTTAAATTTTTCCCCGTAGGTAGTTTAGTTAAAGAGATCCTACGTCGATCTAAGTTAAATAGATTGGTTCGACAATCTAGTTAAATATATCATGTATTTATGTAATTAAATAGGCCCTCGGGTGGTCTAAATCAAGAGATTGTTCGTTAATCTAATCCTTTGGTGACCTAGTTAAAGAGACTCAATTGCAGTCAAGTTAATTCACCACAGGATTATTCGTTTGATTTTTTTCCCCATACGCATTATGAAATGAACTGTGCGGACTGTGCAAGGAACTACGTAATTATGGAGGCCTACATAATTATGGAATTCAGTGCATAGAAACCACAGGAAGTTTTGTCATGTGTTAAGACCTACAGTGACAAGAGTAATGATACGGGAGAAGTCTTTGACCTCGACCAATATCATTTATTCTCACACTCCCCAAATCTGATCTCAATCATACACGCAGTTTCCTATGATGAGTCTTCATAAGAAACGTTCTTCTGTCCGTAGTTCAAAACTCCATGTTTTGTTACTACAAGGACTTCACTTTGAGGGCTGACATTTTCGCTAAGAATCCTAACATGGCCCAGAGTTTTACTTAAGGGCTCAATGGATTTGTCTGAAGGCAAAACCGTCACAGCTGTCTCCACAAGTTTCCTCTAAAACTAAATTTCGGGACGAAATTTCCTAAAGTAGGGAGACTGTGACACCTGTGTCACTGCGACCATCAAACAAATACCAAACCAATGAAATATTGTATTTCATACTTTGGACTTGTATAAATATGTGTAGCTTTTGCACATATCAACTCTTGTTCGATTTCAAGCCCTAAATCGCTTTCTGGAAGGTTATACGCGCACTAATGCGTAGATATAACCAGTTTAATGCAACAAACACACTGGAATAGTGAAATAGACTTAACATACCTTAAATAACCTCTACATAACTTAGATATAAGTTTTGGAAGGTTTGGTGTGGTGAAATCTAGTTTATTCGCTTACAGGGACTAAACTTGACAAACTGCGAAAGTATGCCATTATGAACTGTAACGAACATTCCGGAACATGACCATAAGTTAAACATACCATAAATATCCTTTACATAGCTTAGAAATAGGCTTTGGGGTGTTCGGTATGCTAAAATAAACTTTTGTGTCATTCAGGGACTAAAAGCGTCAAAAAGTGCACAAGTTTGCATTTTCGCGCATAACTTACGTTCTGAATACATCTGGACATCCAAAAATTTATGTAAGCATGACTATATTATGCTTTAGTGTTTGGCTTGCCAAAAATCCATTCGTCACGTCATTTGGATCGTTTTTCGCGCTTATGCGCATTCCATCGTAATTAAGCGAACATCGCGTTCGTACGACCAAACGAACCAACATCCGGCATATTTTTGAGCATGTTTCATGTCCACAATGTTTAGGCATCATTTTAGGGCCTTAAAGTTGGCTTTACGGGCCTTAGAAGTGCCGGAAATGGGCTTAAACACGTGCAGGGACTGAAACTGTCATTTCTGAAACTTTGTTCTGATCTGTGACTGCTAGGCGGCCCGCCTCAGTTTCCTTACATCCTCAGGCGGCCCGCGAGGCCCCTTCTGACCAGATTAATCGAATCTAACAGCAGATTGCAGCTGTTACATTCACAACCACACATTCCCAATTGCTTAGTCAGCTGATAAGGATGGATTTTAGGCACCATAACTTTCCGACACTTGTACGGATACGATTAAGGCACGATATTCGACAAGCGATCTTAACGGTTCGGGTATTCCTATAAATACCCATCCACCCCCATTGCTAAAATCACTAGAATCTTGATCTTAGGAACTCTAAGTTGAAACCATTGTTTCATACCTGAGATTCTTGGATCGAGATTAGCATTCGGGGACCCTTCGTAAGTATTCTTTCGTTCTTTTATTGCTTTTCGAGTCTGAAAGTCAAACTTTGTTTGACTTTCTGCGTTGACCAGTAATGGTCAATGCGAAGTTCGTTTGAACTTCACAACGTGAGTGTAATCACGTTGGTTATAGTCCCTTGGGACTATGCCTACTGATTACCACGTTGTCTAGGGTCGTAGGGTAAGCGATCTAATAAATCGCTTATACCTCGAACCCGACCCATTTGGTCGATCATTAGGATCCGACCAAACACATTGGGTGACCATAGTAGGTAGGGAATAACCTTCCGAGGTTATACCCTATAGTCACATCGTTTGAGTAGTTGTATGATAGGTAGTTTATATGCCTTAGGTAAATTACCATAATACCCTTTTCATGTATAATTGGTAATTAAGCATATGTAACCTAAACTTTCGTCACATAACTGATTATGTAACATGTTTAGGCATATAACACTTGTCATAGGGCTAGTTAGGCGGTCCGAACGCGTTTCACGCGCACGACGCGTTAAAGTAGCATAAGCTACCTTAATGGGTCGCGATGGGTCGAAAGCACTTAGGTTAGGTTTCATTTAGTATGTAGGCTTTGTTAAACCATATGACACGAGTCTCTATACTCGTTTGGTTTACAAACCCTCATTCTATCTAAATCCTCCGATTTAGGTCCGGTTTATTAACATAGTTACCTATATTAGGTGCCGTTTGATATCCGCGATCTCTAGCATTGTTTGGTTGTTACTCAAGGACTACTAAGCAATCTCAAGTGAGTACATAGACCCCTCTTTTACTGTTTTCCAAACTGTTTTGGGGTGGAACACATGTGCCTACTTGTTACTTTCATGCTTTCCATGTTTTCACATCATATACCTTCTATGTTCAGTAGTACATTATAGTACATGTTTTCATTACATTTCATGCTAGGTGTGCCCATTGTGTGCATTACTTAGTACATCGTCCTACATTACAGGTTACATGCTACGTATGTCTATTGTTGCATACTTAGTACAGGTTACATGCTACGTATGTCTATTGTTGCATACTTAGTACAGGTTACATGCTACGTATGTCTATTGTTGCATACTTAGTACATTTGTTATTCATCACATGATTACATTTTGGATACATATTACATGATTTACATTAGACATGAACATTTTACTTTAGTAGTTTGGTTTGAGTAAGTGATTAAGTAACGAAGCGTGTGTAATATGATACAAGCATGGTGGATACGCCGCTGGTACTTCCTATATATAAGTGTTTGTATGGTATTACATATCGTAGCGTTATTTGAATCATTTCAGTTTGAGACATAGAACATTTTATACAAATAACATACTTTTCACAAGACATTGAGTTATAAACAACTTATCTTATACAAACACATTTTACATGGTTATTCATTTAACCATACATTATTCACTTATTTATACATATCATCTGATCTTATCATTTTTCAAATGATTTACAAGATAAAGCAAATTACAAGGTTCCTGACTAAACATTTTCTCAAACATAAGTCATGAAACCTATTTTCACAAAACCTATGTATCTCACAGGCATTTTTATGCTGACGTACCTATTTTCACATGTGTTTTTCAGGAGCTGTTGCATAAGATGATCAAGATACACATAGGCAGACTTGGGCTTTAGTAACAATAAAAGATGCAAGACTAGTTAATTATGTTGTATTTCCTTGTTTGTTAAGACATTGTAACACTTCTAATCAATAAAACGAAACTTCAATTGCCATGGATTTGAAACAATTAATTCTGTTACAACACTCCCCGACATTTCCGCCACGTTATGTATGTTCTACGTGGTCGGGGTGTGACAAAAACTTGGTTCAAGACTTGGATACTATAGAAGAACTCAGGGATTTGGCAAGGATAAGGATGGCCAGTTATCAACAAAGGATTGCTGGAGCCTACAACAAGAATCTCAAGATCAGGAAATTCCAAGTTGGTGATATGGTATTAAGGAAAGCATTTCAGAATACCACCAATCCTGCTGATGGGAAGTTAGCACCAAAGTGGGAAGGCCCTTATTTGATTGAAGCTGAAGCAGGAAAGGGGGCATATCGATTGCTAACAATGGAAGGTGATTTGCTACCAAGAGCTTGGAATGCTGTCCATTTGAAGAAATACTTCATGTAATAAGGATCCATGATCCTTGGCTATTTTCGTAACAAGTATCCTTGAAGGATCCTTACAGGACGGAAGATCCTCATTTTGGTAATGATCTAATCCTAAACTATTTCACTCTTTAATTATTCTATATATAAGGATAAGGATCCTGGATCCTTTATCCTCCTTTCATTTGATTCTGAGTTTTGCAGAAGGTTTAGGTATCCTTAACAAAGGATTGAGTATCCACAGAGGTATCCAGTTATTTGGGCTTAACCCCAGTTATTTGGGCTTGACCCCAGTTATTTGGGCTTGACCCCAGTTTTTGGGCCTGTCCCCAGTATCGCCAGCAGCGCACGATGATCCTGGTACAGTTCATGGTAATGGGACCAGTACTCGCTTTAGGGGCTGACAATTTCATTGTACTGGTTGTATCCGGGATCCTACGTATAATGGTAGACGTACCATACATCCGTTCCTAAGGTTTCTAACGTTTTCACGTTAGCTAAGGTTTTGGCATTTTCATGTCACTAAGTTTGGATAGTCGCCAGTGAGGGCCATACTCCAGTTTACACAAGATCCTTTGGGCTTGTCCCCAGTTATCCTTCGGGCTTGTCCCCAGTTATCCTTTGGGCTTGTCCACAGTTATCCTTTGGGCTTGTCCCCAGTTATCCTTTGGACTTGTCCCCAGTTATCCTTCGGGCTTGTCCCCAGTTATCCTTTGGGCTTGTCCCCAGTTATCCTTTGGACTTGTCCCCAGTTATCCTTTGGGCTTGTTCCTAGTATCTTGGGCTTGTCCCCAGAATTGTTGGGCTTGTCCCCAGTTACTAACTCTTCTCTTATATTTGGCTTAGTCCCAAGTTATATTTAATTTCAGGTTTTTGAGGCTAAATGACCAAGGATCCTTGATCCTTACCTTCTGCTAAGGTTTGTCTTTTGGTTATCCTGATTATAAATATTAAAGGGTTAGGATCCTAACTTGGATTCTCAGGTATGATCCTTGATCCCTTTTATTTTATTCATTATTCATATAAGTGACCCTTATTCTTTGACAACGGAACTAATGATCCTTAAGTTGCATAACTTTTCTGAGTTTATCGACTATAGGATATTTGATCCTTGATCATATCCTAAAAATTTTAAACATGATTTATTAAACTTGATAAATTCAAACAAAATGGATAACTATAATAGAAGAATAAAGAGTTCACAAGGATAACAACATGGGAAATAGCCAAAAAGTTAAAGGTTTTATTTATTCATAGTTAAACCCTTCAAAGGTTGTCAAAATTACCTACCCCAAGCATCTACCAGCAATACGTGGCCCGTCCGCTGGGGTAGGTAAAGGGTGTCCATTGTTAATAGGTCTTTGAAGTGCAGGAAATATAAGATGGCAGGATAACAAGTGGTTTCATCCCCCAAACAGAGGATCCCTCCACCACCTATTATCCTACCTATTGTCTTAGGATCCATGATCCATAACCCTAGAAACTATTGTTCAAAATACAACCCAACATTGTTTAAAACACCATAACCAAAAAACCACTACCATAATCCTAAAAAATGGGCTCCGGCCACGTCTAAAAATATCCATCATCGCCCATTTCAGCAGCTCACTCCTTGGCTGCATCACCACCAGCATCATCACCGCCAGCTTGATCCTTCCCGCTGCCACTCGCTTCGATTGCCAAGACCTCGGTAGCTTCTTCTTCATCCTCCAGCTCTGCCAGCTTTGCCTTCCAACCCTCCTTGTCCCAAGTGGTCCGGTCGAAGTCAGGATCCTCAGCCTCCTGGGCCATTTGAAGCATGATCTTATACATGGTGATGGCGGCAGAGATTTTAGCATCCTCCAGCAGCTCAGCTTTTTCATGGTCAGCATCTATCTGGGCCATGACCACCTACTTCTTTGCCAGGTTAAGGTCCTTTTCAAGGGAGGAGATGGTCTGATCCTTGGCCAGGAAGAACTTTTGGAACTCCTGATGCTTCTGCTCTGCCTCTTCAACGTATGCATCAAACAGCATTTCGACCTCGGCAAATTTCTGCAAAGAAGACAAGGTAAAGTTCAGGATCACATGATCCTCAAGTGGGTAGGATAATCAAGCAGAGTCAGTGATCCTTACATCAGCAAAGTACTCTTGGAACTGGTGGTGGATAAGAGGCAAGCCTTCAAGGTTTTCAGCCTCAGAGGCCTTCCTTTTCTTCCCCCCCCCCCTTGGAGGTGGTAAGCTTTGGAATCACAGCACTTGGGCTAGCAGCCGTCTTCTTCTTCCCAGACCTGGGACCAACAGCTGTAAGATCGGTAACACTGAAGTGGGAGGCAGACCTTGAGGATTTTCCAGCACCTATCAATCCAACACAATAGATAAGTATTCTTGTTTTATTTACATTTTAACATTTACTTAAATACAGACTTGGATACTTACTTGACATTGTAACTGAGCCTGAGGATACTTCTTGAGAATCCTTGGTGTTTGCTTTAAATGATCTTATTTCAGGATCAAGATTCCGAAAAGCGTCGATCCTCTCCTTGGTCGCAGGTGATGTAATGATGTGTGAAACAGAAATAGCTGCAAAATAGAAACAAAGGGGTTAGTGATCCTCAGCAGAAACAGGTTATCCTATGATCCTTCTATAAGGATCCTCTATCCTACCATGAGTGGCCCATTTTCTGGGGAGATCCTTCCCATCAGGGATAGAATCCCTCCTGACGAAGAAAAAACGTTTATTCCACTTGTTATCGTTCTTGGTGGTTTTCAAGATTGGATAAGGTTCACCGGGTTTATGCTTGAATAGAAAGCGATGTGAACCATGGCTCACAAGATTGTATAGTTCAGACAACTCCGACATTCCCAGCTTAATATCCTCCTGCTCAATGATCCTTTCAAGGGTAAATAGAACCCTCCACATCATTGGCATAGCCTGGATGTAGGATATGCCGGTAAGGGAGAAGAAAGATTGGGTAAAAGCAGGAAAAGGATAGGAGTATCCTATAGAGAATAGGGTGACTGGAAATGCAACCCAAGTTTCAGAAATAAAATCACTCCGGACGGTAGGGTCAAAGGGTTTAAAAACAGTGCTCGCCGGAAAGCAATGACGGATCCTGTCGATCTCAGGATCAGTAAAGCAGCAACGTTCCTTCGGAGAGTCTTCTATGATCCCTTGGCCTTTTAAAGGACTGTCTTTTCGATGATCCTTAGCAGGGGATGATCTTAGCTTCATTGTGATTCGGAGATTTTGAAGAAAAAGGAAACAGAGTAAGAAGGAGAAGAGAAAGAGGAAAGAGAAGTACCTGCTTGATCTTCAAATGTGGATTTAATGGGAGTCTCGCTCGAATTTAAATGCACATTGACCCTTATCTCTAACTTCAATTTATAATCATGATTCTGCAGGGATGTCGCTTCAATGACGTGTGATCGGTAACGGCTAGTCTGATTGTAACGGCTATATATCCGTTGGTTTGTTACGGATAAGATCAAGAAAATATAACTCGACAATTTACACCTTACTCCTTATATTTTGGGGGCAATTGTTAGGGGAGGATTTTCTAAATCCTAAGGATCACGGGTCCTCAAGTGCTACCAGGATCATGGATCCTCAATTCTGTTTGAGTTAAGGATCCTCAGCAGGTGTCGCAGGATCAGGATCCAGGATCACTGTTGTTATCCTACTACTAACAATTGTCTTCCTTGTACGTAAACTTATTTTGCAGGAATGAGAGCATGGACCAAGTCTCACCGAAGTTCCTGGAGCATATTCCCTCAATATTCCACACGTGTTTGACTATTATAGACATTGTGGAGATCGTGGGGGCTTGCATAATTATCGGATAGTTTGTTATCTTAGTTATTTCTAATTTAAATGGGGATGACAAGCTTGATAGAACACTTAGCTAATTTTGGCATACACACACACTCGTAACAGCTCTCAGTCAGCTCTCAAGCAATACTTGGCGATTTCATACACTTTTTTACACATTACACACTAGTGATCCTTGTAACAAGCTTGTTATCATCCCGAGTTGTAAACTTCTTTTGTTTAATCTTAGTTGGTGATCGGTAGTTTCCATCACCCGAGGTTTTTTTATGCCGGAGATCAACTCTTGATCAAGGGCTTTTTCCTCGTATAAATCCTTGTGTCATTTGTTCATTACATTGAAAAGTGATCCTTAATATTGTTCATTGATTCAAGCATCACACCTCACAACAAAGAGTTTGGTTGCATTATCTTTGCTTGATTTTTGACCAAAACAGCGTGCATGCAGTAGAACAGGAAGAGGATGATGAGGATTATCCTCCCATTTCTAAATATTGCTTTTCTGTTGATAACAATGAACTAATCCTTGCAATGCAAAATCTAGGTGAAAAGGCAAGATGGCCCAGAAAGAGTGATAAGCCAGCCACAACAAAAGACAAAACCAAATGGTGTGCATATCATGAAGATTTTGGCCATCTCACTGAAGAATGCATAGCACTCAGGAAGGAGATTGGTTATTTGTTAAGCAAAGGGCACTTGAAGGAGCTTCTCGGAAGAAAAAAGTCAAGGATCCAGGATCCTGAAAAAGTTTCGGAAAGAGTCCCTGCTCCCCCAGCAGATGCACAGATAAATAACTTCATATCTGGAGGATCAGACATATGTGGCACTTCCTTTTCAGCAGCCAAGAGGCATGCCAAAGAAACAAAGATGGATAATGGGGACAGACCCGTTCGAACCTCGAACCTTACACAGGAGAACGTCATATCCTTCAATGAGGATGATCGTGTTGATATTCTGGATCCTCATCATGATGGTCTTGTTATTACTTTGTTTATATCTAACCATTTTGTTCGCAGGATTCTCATAGATGGAGGAAGCTCAGTCAACATCATTCAACTTGATGTCCTCAAGAAGATGAACATCCCTAAATCAGAAATCATCCCAAGATCATCAGTTCTTGTGGGATTCAGTGGAGAAACCAAGAACACATTGGGGGACATTAAACTTCCCATTTATATAGAGGGAGTTAACACTTTTCAAAAGTTTTGTGTTATAGATTGCGTATCCTGTTGCAATGTTATCCTTGGCAGGCCATGGATACATGACATGAAAGCAGTCCCATCTACATACCATCAATGTGTGAAACTACCAACTCCATGGGGGGTGGTGAAGATTGAAAGTGACCAACAAGAAGCCAAGAATTGCTATACTTCATCAATGAAGCCAGCCTCGAGACCCAGGGAGCAATAGCAATTAAAGCATCCTCCAAGAGATGTCCTGGAGGCTAGAGAACAAGATGTCAAGGATATCCTGATGGATCCTCAGGATCCTGAATCCAAAGTTTTTATAGGATCCGGGATCCTCAACAATATTGAAGAGGATCTAGTATCCTTCCTAAAGAGAAGAAAAACTACATGTGCCTGGAAGCATGAAGACATGACAGGTATCTCTAAAGATATTATTACTCATAAATTTGGCATTGACAGGTCATTCAAACCCATACATCAAAAGAGGAGGAAGTTTGCACCTGAGAGGAATGCCATCATCCAGGAGGAGGTAGATAAGTTGCTCAGAGCAGGTATGATTAGAGAGGTCAAGTATCCAAGGTGGTTAGCCAATGTGGTTGTTGTTCAAAAGAAAAATGGAAAGTGGAGGGTATGTGTCGATTTTACTGATTTAAACAAGGCATGTCCCAAGGATCCTTTCCCATTACCCCACATTGACTCCATGGTGGATGCTACCACGGGTCATGAGTTGTTGACCTTCATGGATGCTTCATCTGGATTTCAACAAATCCAGATGGAACCATCTGATCAAGAGGATACAGCCTTTATGACCCCTACTGGTATCTATTGTTATATAGCTATGCCATTTGGACTAAGAAATGCAGGTGCTACATACCAAAGGCTAGTCAATATGATGTTTAAGGAACAAATAGGACACACAATGGAAGTCTATATAGACGACATGGTGGTTAAGTCCAAGAGAGCTAAGGATCACCTTAGAGATTTGGAGGAAGCATTTTATATCCTTGATAAATTCAATATGAAATTGAATCCTTCCCAGTGTCATTTTGGTGTAAAAGCAGGCAAATTCCTAGGATACATGGTACCAAAAAAGAGGCATAGAGGCAAGTCCAGAGCAAATCAAGGCGATTGTGAATATTAAATCCCCTGCCAATGCCAAGGATGTGCAAAGGTTGACAGGGAGGATTGCAGCCTTGAACAGGTTCATCTCAAAGTCATCAGAGAAACGCAAGGAATTCTATGACATCCTGAGAAAAAACAAGAAATTTGAATGGACTGAAAAACATGAGAATGCACTCAAAGCCCTTAAGGATTACCTATCCTCAGCTCCAGCCTTAATGAAACCAGAAAAAGGGGATATATTATCCTTATATTTGGCAGTCTCTTCTAAGGCAGTAAGTGCGGTCCTTGTTAAGGATCATGAAGGTACACAACACCCTGTATATTATGTAAGTAAAAGTTTGCTTGATGCTGAATGCAGAATGTCCTCAGGAAACCTGAAATGTCAGGAAGGATGGCTAAATGGGCAGTAAAGCTTAGTACTTATGATATAAGATATGAGCCAAGAACTGCCATTAAATCACAGGCCTTAGCTGACTTTGTGGCAGATTTCAGTAGTGATCTACAAAGGGAAGCTGAGTTGGAAGTTCAACAGCTTGAAAAGACTAAGGATCCTTGGATACTCTTCACAGATGGGGCTTCAAACATCAAGGGAACTGGACTAGGAATACTACTAAAATCGCCACAGGGGGACATAATACCCCCCTCAATAGCTTATGAGTTTCAAACTACTAATAATGAGGCTGAGTATGAAGCCTTGATAGCTGGTTTGCAAATTGCCAAGCACATGAGGATCAGGTATCTTGAGGTACATGTAGATTCATTGTTAATTACGAATCACTTTAATGGATCCTATGCTATTAAAGGTGAAAGACTAATCAAATATTTAGAGATAGTCAAGAAATTAGCAGACACCTTTGCTTCTTTTAGTTTGACACAGGTACCCAGAGAAGAAAATGCAGAAGCTGGTGCTTTGGCCAACCTAGGATCATCATTGAAGATTCCAGAGAATATTAAAATTCCCATCATCCACATTTTGGCTCCTGCTATTGAGGATCACACAGCTATGGAAATAGTAGAGGATGCTGCAATCATACCTAGTGATGATGAACAATCACATTCAGGATCCTGGATCCTCCCAATCATAAGATATATACAACATGGAGAGATTTCTACAGAAGAAAAACCCAGAGCTTTCAAAGTCAACGTATCTCAATTTACAATATTAAATAACATGTTGTATAAACGATCTCTTGCAGGTCCATATCTAATGTGCATTGAGGATCCTGAAATTCAAGAAGTCCTAAAGGATTTTCATGAAGGAGATTGTGGAAACCACACTGGGGGCAGAGCATTGTTTTCAAGGATCCTTAGGACAGGATATTATTGGCCTACTATGAGGAAGGATGTTGTGGATTATGCCAAGAAATGTGATGTTTGTCAGAGACATAGCAATATCCTTCATCAACCAGCAGAGCTCCTACATCCTATATCCTCTTCTTGGCCATTCATGAGATGGGGAATGGATATAGTTGGTAAACTTCCCAAGGCACCAGGAGGAAAAGTGTTCATGCTTGCTATGACTGATTACTTCTCCAAGTGGATAGAAGCTGAAGCCTTTGCTCAAGTCAGAGAAAAAGAAGTGATATCCTTTATTAAAAGAAACATTATTACCAGATTTGGTATTCCTTCTGAAATTGTTTGTGATAATGGATCCCAATTCATTGGGAGTAGAACTACTAACTTTTGTGACAGTTGGGGGATTAAGATGATAACATCAACACTAGTCCACCCACAAGCTAATGGTCAAGCAGAATCATCCAACAAGATCATCATCAATAACTTGAAGAAGAAACTTGGATCCAAGTGTAACACCCAATGTCCCTAAACTTTAGGCTCTTGACAAGATCAGTCCCTGAACTTTTACCTATTGTTAATTATAGTCCCTGTAGTTATGTGATGTTGATACTTTGATACTTTTTGGCATGAATCTTATTGATAATTGATGCTTGATACTATGACGCTTGATTCTTTATTCTAGATGCTTGATTCTTGACACTTAAAATATGAGACTTGATACTTAATCTAGATACTTGACTCTTGATACTTAATCTAGACACTTGATTCTTGATACTATGGAAACTAGACTCCTTAGGATTCTTGATACTTGATACTTGGACTCTTGATTCTTGATGCTTCAGAAACTATGATTCTTGACTCTTGAAACTTATTTGGTGCTTGACTACTTAGACTCGTGAAACTTGATTCTTGGTTAAACGAGAGACTGGTGCCTTGTCACTGGCGGAATCCATGAAACTTGGAAACTTTTGGTTTGTAATGTAATCTAGATACTTTACCCAAACTATACGCAACGCAACGCTAAATATAACTTGCAAAACGAATCTAAGTCAGGAACGCGGAATGGAGGGATTGGCCAGAGTGGCCGTCCGATCGGATGACCACCCGATCGGATGACCACTCGAACGACCAGCCACCCTATCCACCTTGCACCACCTTAATGCACTCTCACTCTATAAATAGACCTGTCACATCACCATTTTGAGTGATGTGACAGCTCTGCTAGACCAGACACGCGCACCCTTCAACTCTTCATTTTCTTGTTGATTTCGGTATGTTTTAGGCTAGATTCTTGTACTTTCGTGATCTACACATCATTCTCTACGTGATTCTCACTTGAGATCACACTTTTCACCGTGAAATCTCTCGGATCTGAGCTCTTGAGGGAGACGTCATCATGGAGGTTTGTACAAACTGACATGTGATTTCATTCTAAGCAAGATCTAGCTCAGATCTAAGATGTTTCATGCGTTTTCACAACTAAATCTAAGCTAAATCTAGACTTTTTCCTATAAAACTTGGGTATCTTCATCTTTTTCTCAAACTTGTACTTTACTCGATGGAAATCGGGTCTAAACTAACTGTAGATCTGATGAATAGTCTAGAATTGGGATTGATCCGGGTTCTTACCGGTAAAGACGAGCATGATGACGGATTCCGACATAAACCCATTAGAAACAAACGACTGATCGAACAGGGGTGATTCCCACCCGATCGTAGCTTTGGGTGCTAAGGGGTTTTACCATTATCTCAATACGTGTCGTGCCGTCACCGTTAATCTAGAGACTTGGAAAATTTACAAATATATTAAACAAGAACAAGGGTCGCCCGATTGAGCGGCAACCTGATCGGACAGTCGTCCGATCGGACAGCCACCCTAATCAGGTGACACTTGCTCTTTTACCTTGAAACTTTGATACTTAGGAACTTACTCAAAATATTGGAAACTTTGATCAAGTGGTAGTCCGATCGGACAACCGTCCGATCGAGAGGCCACCCGATTGAAGAAACCAAGGCACTTAACACTCGGATCGAGTGGCAACCCGAACGAACAGTCATCCGATCGGGCAGCCACCCTAGTCCCTCACTTGCGAGTTTCACCCGAACGAGTGGCACCCCGAATCGAATGGCCATCCGATCGGGCAGCCATTGTGACCTCACACACAAGGGTTACCCGATCGACTGGTAATCCGATCGGATTGCCATCCGATCGGATTGCCATCCGATCGGACAGCCAGCCGATCCAATGACTGGTTTGACACTTTATTCAACCTCGTTACTCTGCCCGACCCTTACCTTATTGTAATCTAATCAGGCTAGTCCTACAAAGAGCTCCCTTTGATCCAATAGCAGTTTATACTATTAAACAATCACTGTGAGTATACTCGATCCCATTTTTACTTTAAACTTTTGGGGGGTACCATGTATTCTATAAAACTTAAACTTGAATCTTTGAAACTTATACACTATCCTACGTGAACATGAAACTTGTGATTCTTGATTCTTGACTCTTTGTGCTATCTAACGTTTAATCCAGAGTGTGTAGTTCCGCCTTAACAATAGTAGCGCTATAGGATGTTGGTGCATGCGTCTGTCGACTTCGTCTTGTATCTAGTCTTGCTTGTATTTAGATAGATCAGGGCATGTTTTATTAGGAATATGTCAAATATAGGGTGATTGGCATGTTCAAGCGAAACTAGATAGGTGATTTCGCTTGAAAGTGTCATTATCATTTCAAGCGAAATCACATGTTCTTATTTCGCTTGAAATGCTATTGATTGAAACATGATTTTGCTTGAAGCTGTTTGGAGTGAAATCAGGGCCCTATATATACCTTTGTGTCTTGTTCATTTGTAACGACTTTTCCGGTCAGAGCAACGAAGTGCTGCCGAAGTGTCGTCTTGCTGTAAAACGTTTGCTAATCAATAATACGACAGTTTAAAGAGTATTTCTTGCTGAATTGATCTCAGAATGTCTGTTTCCACCTTTCATTCTGAGTAAAACTCTTCTGATCGACTCGTTCAGGTCTGAAAACGATCCCACAAGTGGTATCAGAGCTCAGGAGGAAGAGTTCATATCAATTCAGCTTCATTTTTCTGATTTCTACACCTTCTTTCAAAATTAAACAAGTTTTCACGGTTAAAAACGTCTGATTTTCATACATCATGTGCGCTTTTATGTATTAACAAAGGCTTGCAAGTTTCTGAACTAAAATCGGCCTAGAACATCAATTTGACAAAAATCAGTGCGAGTATGATGACATCAGCAGCTCTTCAAGCGAAATTAGTTCTTTATTTCGCTTAAACCCGGTATTTCGCTTGAGTATTTGTGTTGATTTCGCTTGAGAATTGCTACATCGCTTCAAAGTCCTTATTTCGCTTGAGTGATCTTGATTGAAACCAATGATTTCGCTTCAACAAAGAGAAAGATAATGAAGAGTTGATTGATAAATTAGCTGATGCTTTGCCATATGAAACTTGGGGCACATATTTCATGATGTTGAGAAACAAGAAAGGGTTTAGCAATCTGACTCTAAGCAAGTTCATTGAAAAGATTGAGGCTCAGGAAATAGAACAGAGAAAGGCTTTGAGAATGAAAGATTTTGACGGTGAACAAGACATCGGGCTTTACTACAAAGGTGGTGTCAGTGATAAAACCACCAACATGTCACCAAAGATTGAAACAGCATTCAATGCAAAGAGTTCATCTGGAATTTCTTCCAAAGGATCAAACAACAACACAAGTTTTTCATCATATCCGTCATTTTATCCGAACATTTCAGCAACAAAGAATAGCAAAAAGCTGCAGTGCAACATTGTTTTGAATCTGGAAAATGATGAAGATTATTCAGCAGAAATTGCTAAGAGTCACATGTCTTTGTTGGGAACTGTATTGGAGTCTTATGGTAGTTTTGTTGCAGGTCGGATCGGGAATCCAATGCTTACAAAAGAGGATTACGATCAGATTGATGCTGAAGAGATGGAACTGATGGACATAAAGTGGTGTTTGGCAAGTGTATTGAGACGAGCTGAGAAATTTAAGCAGATCACAAGAAGAGATTATTTACGTGAAGCTAATATTTCTACTTTAGGATTTGATAAATCTAAAGTCACTTGTTTTCGTTGCAGGGAAAAAGGACACTTCAAGAGGGAGTGCAAAAACTGCGAAGCAAGTGGAGCTCAAAATCCGTTTAACAACTACAATGATTACTACCGGAAGGCTATCTATCATCAAGTTGCTCAACAACAACAAGAACCACAAGTGGCACATGGAAGAAAAGTGATTGAAGAATCTTCAAAGAGAGCTTGTATGGTGAATCGGGATGACAAAGAGATAACAAATGGATTCAGTTGGGATAAATATATCTCAGCTGACAATAAAGCATGTCTAATCAATCAAGATGATGAAAAATTACCGGAAGGTTTTAGCTGGGAAAATTTCAATTGGGATGATTATAATCCAACCAAAGATTCAAATCACAAAGCATATGTTGCTCGAGTTGAAGAGGATAGTGATGACGATACTGAATATTGGTCAAGGAAATTAGCAGCAGATTTAAAAATGATGGCTGAGAGTGATAGTGAAGATGAAAAAGCTAAAAAGAAAAAGAAAAAGGTCAAAACACTAGTCTGCAGTGATGACGATGAAGTTCCAATGATAAGGCAAAAGGTAAAAAACGTTCCAAAGTTCAAAGTTGATGAAGAAGTTGATGCTAAAAAGATTCCTGTAAAGTGTGACACTTGTGAAGCTATAAAGAAGCAGAACAGCACATTGATTTATAACTTGAACAGTTTGAAGGAATCTTATGATGTCCTGAACAAAGCTATGAATTAATACAATCAAACAAGTGAAGAACAGGCAACAGCAATGAAGACACTTCAAGGAGCGTTTATGATAAAACAGAGAAGTGTGAACAGCTACATTGAAAAGTGTGATGTGCTTGAGCAAAAATTGGAAACCCAAAGAATTGAAACTGAAAGAGTAAACCGTTTGTTAAAAAGTTACTCATGTACTTCCTATGTCACTGGCAGGATTTATCCAACTGTTGAAGGCATGAAGGCATTTGAAGATGATGAAGTAACAGAAGAACAGAAAGTTTCTGAAGAAAAGACTTCTGAAAAGAAGAAAGATAAGAAGAAGGCTTCTAAAGAAAAGACATCTGGTAAGAAACAAGGTTTCAGTTACAACAAGTGTCCACCCCCGCTTGAAAATGGATATTCTCCGAGAAATCCAAATTCAGAAAGAGTCAAAAAGGTAACAAATTTACAGTGGGAGTCGGAGTCTTCAGTTAAATTACCAGAAAGTATTGATGTTACGTTTACATCGTCTGACACTGATCATGAGTCCGAGTTAATAAAGAAAGTGGTTGATCAGGTGTTGGATAAAGATGAAACTGAGGAGTCAAAGTTGGAATCAAACTCAGAGTCAAAGTCAGAGTCAGAGTCAAAGTCTGGTTCTGAAAGTTCGAGTTCGACAGTCAACAGTCCAAAGTCTTCAGTCAAAAGAGTATACAATAAAGAATTCCTGTTATCAAAGTCTAATTTGAATGACGAAACGTTTAAAGTTGCATATACTTTGAATGATTCTGACAAATTATATTTTGATGAGGAATTTCCAATAAAAGGTGTTAAACCAGAAATGATAAAAAAAGGTTTTCAAACTAACAGAAATTAATATTTCTGAAATAAAAGATGTAAATCTAAATGATAAACCTAAAAAGTACACCTCAAGAGTTAACAAACAGAAAACAAGAAAAAGGGTTACAGTTCTGGTTCTGGTTATCGAAAGAAACCAAACCATAACGGTAATCTCAAAAAGAAAGGATTAAGTTTTATTCCTTCAGAAAAACAGAAAAATGAAAAATATGTTCGTGATTTTAAATCAAAAATGATATTTGTTTCAGGTACAACTACCGAAGAAGAGAAAGAAAATCTGTTCAGGAACCAGTCAAACAGAGAATTCCTTGCGAAGAAGCAAGAAGGGATGAAGACTGTTGATCAGATGAAAGAAATGAGAACCTGTTTTCAATGCAATACTATTGGACATATTGCCAAAGATTGTTCCAAGGCAATAAAATCAAAACAGGGAGTTTCTCGTAACTTGAAAGATAAAAGTGTTGATTTTGAACCACCAATTGATAGAACTAAACTTTTCAAAAATTCAAAATTTGAAATTGGTGAATGTTCAAATAGATTTTACAAGAAAAAGGGAAACCTTGACAACCAGAAATAGATTGTTAAGAAGTCTGATGGTAGTTCAAGCAATGGTTCTGATTTTTCAAAATCAGATGAGCTATCATCTGGCGATGAATCTGATTCCACAAAGTCAGAGGAGCCACAGGTTGAGGTTAAAAGTGAAAAATCAGTACTGACTGTGGATGATGTGAATTTTCCACCACTTCGGGCTGTAAATTTTAAGAAGAAAGTTGATGAAATTGAGATATCAAATCAATTTTTCTCAGAAAAGAAAGAGTTTGATATTGAGAAAGCTTTCAATTCCAAAGTTCATCATATTTTTGGCAAAATGGTTGACAGGAAAGTCAAGGGAGTCAAGGAATTTTACGAGAAGAAAACAAATAAGCAAGGTAAAGTATCATCCCTGGTTTGTGACTGGGATGGTACTTACTACGAACAGTAAATTCCTGGGCTTGCCGGAGCTCCCAAATTGGTAATCGTGGAGCATGAATCGGCATCTTTCTTATGTTTTTGAAATATTGAAAATTGGTCAAAAGTATAACTTGCCGGAACTCCCAGGTTGGTAAGTGAGGAGTAGGAATCGGCATTCTGAGAATTCAATCTACAAATGGTATTGGTTGGTAAGCCATGTGGTTGAAAAAGGTTTTTATCTGCAAGTGGTAAATCAAGGACATTAAGTTGTACTTGCATTTTCCTACAAGTGGTTGAAAGACAATGTGATGAATCAAACCCCTATCCTACAAGAGGTTTTTATAAAATCAACAAAACTTATTTCCCGGAAAAACCATTTGATTAAAACAAACTTGAGTGTTTTGAAATCAATGGGAAAATAGTTTGTTGAGAGGGGGAGTTCTGATTGTTTATGCCAAGTGGATGGCGATTTGAAGTGATTCGATATCGGTTGTCATTTTACTTGTACAGTTTGTTTTCATATTTCCTAAATGTGTTTGCATTTTAGGGGGAGTAAGAATTTCAGAAAATCCAAAAACATTTGTAAATTTGAAAACGACAAAAACATGATAAAATCAAAAATGAGTTTTTGTGTCAAAGAAGAGGAAATGATAGTCCATCAGTGGACTATCACAACATGCTAAAGAAATGGAAAGTTAAAATGTGATAAACGGTCTCACTGATGATGTGCCAGTAGGTTTTTGCATATTTAGTAGATTGTGATGAGATATAAACCTAAATTCAAACTTGCTTATATCGTGGGGAAACATCTCTCGGATATATGGGTAACCCCCGAAATCTTGTTTGAAAGGTCCCTCTTTCTGAGATACTAGGTCTTTATACTCAGTGATATCTGGGGTATTATCCCGGGACTTCTGATAATGCGGAAGCAATGGCCTAGTCCCCGGAGAATACTTTATGCTTGCTTGAAATATAGCGCTACCCTCAGCATAAAATGATGAGACAATAAAATTGCTGATCAATGCTGTTGTAAAAAAGATCCTCTAAAGGGGACACACCAAAAGTCGAACCGTCATCTCTCTGCTGAACGGAAGTTCTGACCTGAGTTCTCTCGGTTTCGCAATTTAACCCCTTACAGATATCATCTGTGGTATACTCACCTGTAAGACTGAATATTGGGATCTGGATACGGGAGTATATTCAAGAGGTGGGACACATGATTAAGTTTAAGTGCTTAAGTCATTAATATCGTATCTCGGATCAGTTGAACTTTGTGTGAAAATTTAAGTGGATCAATATACTGACAATCTAAGTGAATCGTTTAGAGCTTAAAATGATTAAAGCTTAACGGTGTTGGTGACTTGTCATAAACTGATATGATCCTCTTACACAAACTCACCAAATTATTGTCTGTAAATATGTCTTTACTGCATTGCATTTCTTTACATTTAAAGATCTAAAAAGATTTTAGTGTGTTTTAGCATAAATTTTGAAAAATACAAAAAGATTTTCGACAACTGATGTTGGAAAACTAATTTTCAAAATTCCGAGTGCTAAACATGATGAACAATTGGTTTGGGAGAGTGTTGTTTTGAAAAGAAAAATAATATATCTTCAAGTGGTTCATCAGAGATCTACATTGTAATATAATCATTCTTTGATTGTATAATTCCTGCAAGAGATTCATTAGATGGTGAGATTGTTTTTACAGGTTATCATTAGAAAAATTATTTTTGGATAGAGAATGTGCAGGATAAGAGCTAGGTGATCTTGGATAGATGATATAGAGCCAGGTTCCGATACCTGAGGACTCTGTGATTTTAACAAGCCAGGCTGTGATCCCAGCATATTGAAAAGGGGAGTCTGAAGACACCTAAAGGAAGGAGTGTGTTGGTGCTGATGAAAAGAGAAGAGAGATTTGAGGATGCTTACAGCGTCAGATACTTCAAAAGAGAAGCCCAAAGGCTGATAAAGACTGAAGATGCGAAGACTCGACACTGAAGACTCGTCAACATTCGAGTGGGAGTCTGTTGGTGCATGCGTCTGTCGACTTCGTCTTGTATCTAGTCTTGCTTGTATTTAGATAGACCAGGGCATGTTTTATTAGGAATATGTCAAATATAGGGTGATTGGCATGTTCAAGCGAAACTAGATAGGTGATTTCGTTTGAAAGTGTCATTATCATTTCAAGCGAAATCACATGTTCTTATTTCGCTTGAAATGCTATTGATTGAAACATGATTTTGCTTGAAGTTGTTTGGAGCGAAATCAGTGCCCTATATATACCTTTGTGTCTTGTTCATTTGTAACGACTTTTCCGGTCAGAGCAACGAAGTGCTGCCGAAGTGTCGTCTCGCTGTAAAACGTTTACTAATCAATAATACAACAGTTTAAAGAGTATTTCTTGCTGAATTGATCTCAGAATGTCTGTTTCCGCCTTTCATTCTGAGTAAAACTCTTCTGATCGACTCGTTCGGGTCTGAAAACGATCCCTGTCTATTTCCGCCTTTCATTCTGAGTAAAACTCTTCTGATCGACTCGTTCAGGTCTGAAAACAATCCCACATAGGAGATGCACCTCTCCCATTATTCTCGGGGGGGTATTGTTAGGAGGATTCTAGTTTACCTTGAGTCTTGGGTAAACACTAAAGCATCGGGATACTTGGGCTATCACTGCGTGGACTACGACACTAGCACGGCTGAAACTATTTATTTGTTTACACTGTGGATATGAGTTATTTTAAGCTATTATTCTATTATCAAACTTGTATACTCGCCAATATTTTTGTATTGATATTTTAATACATGTTGCAGGCTGATAGGATGCTTGGAATGTATGGAATTCAGCTAGGAGATGCTTAGAAACGTCGCCTAGTTAATATTAGTCTTTGAACAATTTGAACAATTTATGATTTGGGTTGTAATGCGATACTTGTGATGACGTTGATAGATATTTGCATGAAATCAATTAATCTTTATTGAAACAATAGTGTTATGGAATTCTCATGAGCAATCTAAATGCTTAGTGCTCGCACCCCGATGTTTCCGCCATCGGTTGGGGTGTGACAGATTGGTATCAGAGCCATAACTATAGGGAATTAGGATAAGTAGGAATACTTGCCCTAGTCTATAGTTTTAGGAATTTTGACTCTTATTTTTTGTTTAAGACTTATGGGTTCTATCGTATCTGCTTCCTAGCAACACTTGTTTCCTGTTAAACTTACATGCCTTTCTTAAGGCTAACATAATATACACTTGATGCTTTGAAAATACTGTGCACCGGTATTTGCATTCTGCACGAGATTTGCCCTCAAGTCAGGAGTGACATCCAAACCTTGATGGAAAATCTCCATATTATTCTAGTAGGCCTTATCTGTGGATGAGTACCAACGTTATTTAGGGTACGAAGTTGTCAAGATAGAGGTGAAGCTCAGACCTTGATAACTAGTCCCACTCCACGATTTTCATGTCTCGCCAAAGTCTCGTAACTTCCGATCGATTGAGTACGTGAAATGACCAAAAGGATGAATATCGTAGGCCTAACATCGATGACGTATTTGTCTAAGTAAGTCAAGACACGCTACCTCAATTTGAGAGGGGTTCGAATCACTTTGGTTAGTCACCGTTCATCTACCCGGAATGATCCTATGTTTTATGAGCCTATCTTGCTTTTATGTTATCCCAATTTTATGCCTGTGGTTTTAAACTTGATTCTTCGATCATTTGGTATGCTTTTACACAAATCACAAGTTGTCCGCAATCTAAAACTTAAATTCTAATATCAGATCGAACTAAATTTATGAGGCTTTATTCTATGTGTAATCTAAGAGATGATGTGAATGTAAGACACTAGATGTAACATGGCATGGAATACGAGGGGAAGTGACGTGTCCGAAACATGGTAGATACACCGCTGGTACTTCCTATATATAAGTGTTTCTGGCATGTTACCAACTTTCGTACCAAGTGCCATGCGAAATTTAGTGTCTGGCGAAGGATTCTAAAGCTGTGGAAGGTCTCTTTGTGTATTCTATGAGAAACTTATGTGGAATCTATCATGAACTCTAGTGCAATCTATGTGTGAGCTACGTATGTGGGGTAGAGAAACAAAATACGAAATGTAGCCTAGTGCAAAAGACGAGGGGAAAGTGACGTGTCTAAAACATGGTGGATACGCCGCTGGTACTTCCTATATATAAATGTTTCTAGCATGCTACCAAACCTTCGTACCACGCGCTAAGTGAAATTCATAGTTTTGTAGGCTCAGGTTTGAGTGATTGAATCTACCTTGTAAATCTATGTGGTTGAATCTATCTTGCTAATCTATGTTTTGAGAAGTGGTGAAATCGAAAGTGGTGGTTAACGAGGCATGACACCGACGACGAGACGGACGTGGCATGATTGAAGCATGGTGGATACGCCGCTGGTACTTCCTATATATAAGTGCTTTCGTCATGCTTCCGAACTTTCGTAACACGTGCCATGCAGGATTTCATTGATTGTGGATTGTTAGCACGAGTCTATGTAAAGCTATGTGAATCTATTTGAATCTACCGAATCTATTGAATCTATTGGAGTCTATTGAATCTATTGGAGTCTATTGAATCTATTGAATCTATTGGGGTTTATTGAATCTATTGGAATCTATTTGAAATCTACGTGAATCTATTCGAGTCTATGGTAAACTATGTGAATCTATGATGATGATGATGAGTGTGTTCTATGACACGTAACATGACACCAAGTATGAGGTGGAAGCAATGTGCCCGAAGCGTGGTGGATACGCCGCTGGTACTTCCTATATATAAGCGTTTCTGACATGTTGCCAAACTTCGTACAACGTGCCATGCGAAGCTCGTGGGTTGTGTGGTATTGGAATCTATGTGAAAACTTGAATCTTGATCTCGTGAATCTTGTTGAGTTGTAGTCTATTGTGTGTGAATCTATATTGTGAGGTTTCGTGAATTTAGACTTATAGGATCCTCTTGTTGGATCTTTAGGATGTCTTCTCGAAAGCTATCTGATACTCTCAGGAAATCCAGGGAGAAGTCTCAGAAAAAGATGATGTCGTTCATGGCCGACCAGATTGCTCGAGTCGTGCCAAAGATCGTCTCTGAGATCCAAGGATCAAACACACCTCCATCCTCTGCGGACTCCAAGGCTGAGAAATAAAAGCATACTAAGTTCAACTATAAACATTTCATCTCTTGCAACCCCAAGTCTTTCACGGGCAGTGATGGGGTGACTGCTATGCTCCAGTGGTTCGACAGCATCGAGGTTACCTTCATTAACAGCGAATGCCCTGATCATTTAAAGACTAGGAGTGCAACTGGGATGTTTCAAGGCAGAGCGTTGGAGTGGTGGTCGAATGAGAGAAACATCCATTCAAACGAAGAAGCCTATGCTCTTCCATGGGCTGAGGTGCGAGAACTAATGATGATTAAGTTATGCCCTCCTCATGAACAATTGAAGCTTGAAGAAGAGTTTTGGCATCTAAAGCAGGTTGGTGATGATAACCTGGCTTATACTACCCGTTTTAAGCAGCTGAGTCTTATCGTGCCTCACTTGGTTTCAACTTCTAAGCGAATGATAACCAAGTACATCAATGGACTACCTCCTGCTATGCATGATTCTATTGAAGCAGCTCAACTGGAAACTATTGAAGAAGTCTATCGTCTGGCAGCAAGTTCGAACAACAACCGTGTGCATGATAAGCAGTTTACTACTCCTGCTCCCTCCAAGTCTGCGAATCAAGTTACCCAGTAGTCAGGCGGCAGCAAGAACAAGAAAAGGAAAGCTCAGGGTTCCGGATGTAACGCTATTACTCCTGCTGCAAACCCTGCTACTAAACCTGCTCCTGCTACTGCTGTTGCTAACCCTGCTGCCCCAGAAGCTAAAAAACAGTACACTGGTCCTCATCCCAAGTGTGCAACTTGCAACTACCATCATCCTGCTACTTCTGGGTGCCAACTATGCACCAACTGTAACCGCTATGGTCACATGAATCCCTACTTTCGTCAAGCTAACCCAGCCCAGCAAGCTCAGCAGGCCCCAGTTCAGGCAGCATTACCAGCACCTCCAGCACCTCTACAGAACCCAAGGCCAATCAACGCTGTTCGTGCATGCTACAAGTGTGGAGATACTACCCACCTCCGTAACCAGTGTCCTCAGCTGAACCAAGACCAGCAGCCAGCCGCTCATTGAAGAACATTCAACCTTAATGCTAATCAGGCTCGTAATGACAATGACGTTGTCAATGGTATGTTCCTTGTTAATAACCTTTATGCTTCGATTCTATTTGATACTGGTGCCGATAAAAGCTTTGTGTCCGTGGAATTTGAGTCTTTGATAAATTGTACACGCTCCAAGTTACCTGAGTCGTTCTTTGTTGAGGTCGCTAATGGTAAGTCGATTCTTGTAAATTCTATCGTGCGTGATTGTTCCTTGATTCTTAACGATCACGTCTTCTCTATTGATCTTATACCCATGCGGTTGGGTAGTTTTGATGTTATCATCGGCATGGATTGGTTGCGTAAAAACCATGCCGAAATTGTGTGTCATGAGAAACTTGTTCGTCTTCCTCTTCCCTCTTGTAATAATTTGATCATCTATGGAGACCGACCTTCAAAAGGACTGAGATTGATGTCATGCATACAAGCAAGCAGAAGCTTACGTAAATAGAACCCTGCTTTCTTGGCCCACATGGTGGAACAAAAAGGCAAGGGGAAAAACATAAGTGACGTTCCAGTGGTGTGTGACTTCACTGATGTCTTTCCTGAAGATCTTCCTGGTCTTCCTCCTCCTAGATCTGTTGACTTTCGTATTGATCTCGTACCTGGTGCGACTCCCGTCACCAGGGCTCCCTATCGTCTTGCACCTTCCGAGATGCAAGAGTTATCTAGTCAGCTAAAGGAATTACTCGATAAGGGTTTTATTCATCCGAGTACCTCCCCATGGGGTGCTCCCGTTTTGTTCGTCAAGAAGAAGGATGGTTCCTTCCGTATGTGTATCGACTATCGTGAGCTGAATAAGCTTACCGTGAAGAATCGTTATCCGCTTCCTCGTATTGATGATCTATTTGATCAACTGCAAGGCGCGTCCTGTTTCTCGTAGATTAACCTACGTTCTGGATATCATCAACTACGTGTCCTCGAAGATGATATTCCTAAAACTGCGTTTCGTACTCGATATGGGCACTATGAGTTCGTAGTCATGCCTTTTGCCTTGACCAACGCACCTACAGTGTTCATGGACCTTATGAACCGTGTTTGTAAACCCTATTTGGATCGTTTTGTGATAGTCTTTATTGATGATATTCTTATTTATTCTACGTCTAAAGCTGATCATGCTCGCCATTTACGTCTTATGCTTGAACTTCTACGTGGTGAACGTCTGTGTGCTAAATTTTCTAAGTGTGAGTTTTGGATTGATAAAGTAAAATTTCTTGGTCATATTGTTAGGTGGTGTTTGTTTTTCTTGAAAAGGACTTCAGAACCTCTTATGTATGCGCCACGCAGACCGCGCGCAGACCTTTGGGTCTGAAGACTGTTTGTTTTCTCGAAGACCTTTCATTAAAAAAGGTCTGCGAGACCACTTCTTGGTGCAGACATGGACCAATGTCTTTATGGCTCTGCAGACCTCTTCTTCTTCACAAAACCCTAGCACCTCTTCACCCCTTCTCCTCCACCCACTGTCCGCCACCACCTCTACCTCCGCTGCCCCTCCACCTCTGCCGCCCCACTCCAGCCGACACCCACTCTCCTCCACCACTCTAGCTTCTCACCTCTTCTCCTCCACCACCGCTTCAGAAGACTGTACTGCTTGCGTGTGAGATATTGTTGAAGGTGTGATTCTTCGTAGATTTCACCATCATAAAGGTAACTTATATCCCTTAATAGACAATATTTTTTTACTGTAAAAGCACTCTTTTTAGTTCTCGTGTTTGTTTTTTTATTATTGGGTGCAAATGAGCCGAGCCCGAGCTCGACTCGTTGGTAGTTTATCAAGCTTGAGCTTGGCTCGTTTATTATCTACTAATTAATATATTAATTAATTTATCGACTTTTCCAAACTGGTCCTTTCCTATGATAAAAAAAATTATGGGTGTCAATCGTGTGTCAGGTTGAAAAATTAACCCCAACACGACCCATATATTCACCCATATTAAAGACATCAAACGTAACTCGTGTAATCAAGTTGTAAACTGGTTGGTAGGTTTTAATATATAGGTTAACTGGTTTGTGGGTCAACTTGTTTAATCAAACGAAACGGGTTAAACATGCCATCCAAACAAGACCCGTTTAATTGAACATGTCAACATAAACTCAACATGTTTATTAAACGAGTTAGATACGGTCAGAAACAAATTATATTCATGTTGTGTTTCAAGTGATGTCATGAGTTGCAACCGATATAAGGTTTGCATTTTTAACATATTATTAGAAATAAAAGGTCACTGGCATAATATAAATATTTACATCTAGATTAAAAGCATAAGTATGGCATCAGCTTATTCTTCATCATGACAACACCACCAACACCCAGTGAGTTAACTATTATTTAAGTTTGAATGTTGAAAAACCCCTTTAAGTTTAATAAATCAGTTTATTTATATTTCAGTTTGTTTCAGCAATTTGCAGAAGTAAAAAAAACAAACAGTCTTCTTATCGCAGACTGCAGACATTTGGTCCAACACTTCTGCTATAGATGTATGCAGATGTGGTTCGCAAACTGCAGACGTTATCCCTCAGAAAAAACAAACAGCACCTTAGTAGTCAGGGTATTCATGTCGACCCTTCTAAGATTGAGGCAGTGAAGAATTGGTGTACGCCTAAATCCGTGTCTGAGATTCGTTCTTTTCTAGGACTGGCGGGTTATTACCGCCGATTCATCGCGGATTTTTCTAAAATCGTTGTTCCTCTTACTACGCTAACCCAAAAGGAGAAACCTTTTGTTTGGGGTCCCGAACAAGAGGAATCCTTTCAAACTCTTAAGAATCTTTTGTGTAATGCTCCTGTGTTAACTCTACCATATGGCAACGACGATTTTATGGTATATTATGATGCCTTGAACCGTGGTTTGGGGTGTGTGCTCATGCAGGGGGACAAGGTTATTGCTTATGCCTCTCGTCAGCTCAAGGTGCATGAGAAAAACTACACTACTCACGATCCGGAACTTGGTGCGGTTATTTTTACGTTAAAGATCTGGCGACACTACCTTTATGGTACAAGGTGTGTGGTCTTCACCGACCATAGGAGCCTTCAACATATCTTTGACCAAAAAGAGCTGAACATGCGACAGAGACGTTGGGTGGAATTGCTTAACGACTACGATTGCGAGATTCGCTATCATCCAGGCAAGGCGAATGTAGTAGCCGACGCCCTTAGTCGTAAGACCTATTTCAAGGTTGTCCGTATCTCTAGTGATCTGCATGCTTGTATTCGTGACGCCCAGTATTCATCAGCAAATGAAGGAAGTTTAGAAGAAGAAATCCACGGTGCTAGGATGGACCAGCTCGAAACTAAATCTGATGGTCTGCAGTATTATCTAAATCGCATCTGGGTGCCAGATCGCGATAACCTCCGTGAGCTCATTATGACCGAGGCTCACAAGTCTCGTTACTCTATCCATCCAGGGGCCGATAAGATGTACCAGGATCTGCGTACGACTTATTGGTGGCCTGGCATGAAGAGGGACATTGATGTGTATGTGTCTAAGTGCCTTACTTGCTCGAAGGTAAAGGCTGAACACCAGCGTCCTTCTGGACTCTTGGAACAACCTAAACTCCCTGTCTGGAAATGGGATAGCATTGCTATGGACTTTATTACTAAACTACCCCGTACCTCTAAAGGTCACGATAGTATCTGGGTGATTATTGATCGTTTGACCAAATCCGCTCACTTTCTTCCTATTCGTGAGGATTACAGAGTGGAGAAACTTGCTCGAGTCTATACTGAAGAGATTATATGCCGTCATGGCATACCTCTTGACATAATCTCAGACCGTGACGGTCATTTTACTTCACGTCTTTGGCAAACGTTTCAGTCCGCTATGGGTTCGCACTTGAATCTTAACACGGCCTTTCATCCTCAGACGGATGGGTAGACCGAGCATACTATTCAAACCCTAGAGGATATGCTCCGTTCTTGTGTCATCAGCATTGGTGGTAACTGGGATGTACATTTACCATTGATAGAATTCTCGTACAACAATAGCTACCATTCCAGTATTCAGATGGCTCCTTTCGAAGCTTTATATGGGCGAAAATGCCGATCTCCTCTCAGCTGGCACGAGGTTGGGGAAAAGCAGTTCACTGGCCCTGAGATTATTCAAGAAATAACGGATAAGATTCTTCAGATCCGTGACAACTTGATCAAGGCTAGGAGCAGACAAAAGAGCTATGCTGATAATAGGCGGAAACCTCTGGAATTTGCTGTTGGTGATCGAGTTCTACTCAAGGTATCTCCCTAGAAGGGAGTAGTTTGTTTTAGAAAGAAGGGAAAGCTCGCTCCTTGCTATGTGGGTCCTTTCGTAATACTTGAAAGGATAGGCAAGGTGGCGTACAGACTCGACTTGCCACAGGAGCTAATCAACGTGCATCCAGTGTTCCACGTATCTAACTTACGGAAATGCCTAGCCAACGAGGGACTGCAGGTTCATCTTGAAGACTTGCAAATAAATGAAGCCGTTCAATTTGTGGAGAAACCGGTCGAAATCATGGATCAAACTGTCAAGCGTCTGAGGCGCAGCAAAATTCCCATTGTTAAGGTTCGATGGGTAGGAAAGCGTGGTGCCGAATTCACTTGGGAGTTGAAAAGTGATATGAAGGCCAAGTACCCGCATCTCTTCGAGCAGTCTTCTTCTAAGATTTCAGGGACGAAATTTCCTAAAGGAGGGGAGACTGTAACGCCCAGCGTCCCTAAACTTTAGGCTCTTGACAAGATCAGTCCCTGAACTTTTACCTACTGTCAATTATAGTCCCTGTAGTTATGTGATGTTGATACTTTGATACTTTTTGGCATGAATCTTATTGATAATTGATGCTTGATACTATGACGCTTGATTCTTTATTCTAGATTCTTGATTCTTGAGTCTTTGTGCTTTGTGACGTTTAATCCAGAGTGTGTAGTTCCGCCTTAACAATAGTTGCGCTATAGGAGATGCTCGTCTCCCATTATTCTCGGGGGGTATTGTTAGGAGGATTCTAGTTTACCTTGAGTCTTGGGTAAACACTAAAGCATCGGGATACTTGGGCTATCACTGCGTGGACTGTGACACTAGCACGGCTGAAACTATTTATTTGTTTACACTGTGGATATGAGTTGTTTTAAGCTATTATTCTATTATCAAACTTGTATACTCGCCAATACTTTTGTATTGATATTTTAATACATGTTGCAGGCTGATAGGATGCTTGGAATGTATGGAATTCAGCTAGGAGATGCTTAGAAACGTCACCTAGTTAATATTAGTCTTTGAACAATTTGAACAATTTATGATTTTGGTTGTAATGTGATACTTGTGATGACGTTGATAGACATTTGCATGAAATCAATTAATCTTTATTGAAACAATAGTGTTATGGAATTCTCATGAGCAATCTGAACGCTTAGTGCTCGCACCCCGATGTTTCCGCCATCGGTTGGGGTGTGACACCAAGAAAGGAAAATGGGCAGAAGAGCCACCTTGTGTGTTATGGGCTGATAGAACAACTCCCAAGAATGCTACTGGCCAGACTCCATTCTCTCTAGTGTTTGGAGTAGAATCAGTGATCCCTACAGAGATGGTGGTTCCTACTGCTAGAACAAGCATCTGTGATCCTGAAGGAAATGCTGAAAACTTGGTTCAAGACTTGGATACCATAAAAGAACTCAGGGATTTAGCAAGGATAAGAGTGGCTAGTTATCAACAAAGGATTGCTGGAGCTTATAACAAAAATGTCAAGATCAGAAAGTTTCAAGTTGGTGATATGGTGTTGAGGAAAGCATTCCAAAATACCACAAATCATGCTGATGGCAAGTTAGCACCAAAGTGGGGAGGCCCCTATCTTATTGAAGCTGAGGCAGGAAAGGGGGCATACCGTTTATTAGCAATGGAAGGTGATTTGCTAACAAGAGCTTGGAATGCTTGCCATTTGAAGCGATACTTCATGTAAGAAGGATCACGGATCCTTGGCCATTTCCATGTCCGGTATACATAAAGGATCCTTAGAGGATATATGATCCTCATTCTGGTAATAATGTGATTTTAATTTACATAATCCGTTAATTTATTTATTTACAAGGAAAAGGATTCGGGATCCTTTATCCTTCTTTTCTAACATTCTAAGTTTTGCAGAAGTTCAGGGTCCTTGACAAAGGATCAAGTATCCACAGAAGTCTCCTAAGTTTTATGGGCTTGTCCCCAGTTTTATGGGTTTATCCCCCAGTTTTTGGGCTTGTCCCCAGTTTAAGGTATCTACTACCTTCGCCAGTAGCGCACGATTATCCTGGGGCAGTTAAAGGCAATGGGACCAGTACCCGCTTTAGGGGCTGACAATTTCATTGTACTGGCTGTATTCAGGATCCTAAGTATAATGGTAGACGTACCATACATCCGTTCCTAAGGTTTCTAACGTTTTCACGTTAGCTAAATGTTGGTGCATGTTATATGACAACAGCTTTGGACTGGTCTTTGGATATTAAACAGAAGATTGGATCATGAAGACTTAAAGAAAAACGAGTTCTATAAATCCCAATCAGTCCAAGTTTGTACTAAGTCTTTTAGGCCCAAGTTTATGTGACAAATGTAATATGGGCAAAGCCCAATTCGAGATCTTGGCTGTGTGTATATAAACAGCCTTAGTCTTGAGTTTTAGGGTTAGACACTTTAGACAACTAGAGAGAGCATTCAAGTTTGAGAGGTTAAGAACAAAACAGAAATCGGCTGTTAGGTTCTTGTAGATCTTAGTGGTTGTAAAACGCTTCTAAGAGTTTGATAATCACAGAAGATCAGTTTGAAAGTTTGCGTGTTTGTGTGTTCGAGTTCTTGTTCTTCTACATAATCTTGTTTCTGTGTTCGAAGATCAATCAAGGGGATTCCGCACCCTTGATAGATTAACAGTCTTGTTACGATCCATACGAGATTCAGGGACCTACAATTGGTATCAGAGCATTTGCTCTTGTGCGTGGTTCAAGACTGATCGATTGGATTCAAGTTGTTTTTCGGTTGAAGAACTTTTGGTGTCTCATTCATAATTTTCGTGAAGAACAGCAAGAACAAGGAAAAACAGTTCAAAATTCTGAGTTTTGATCTGTTTTGGTAGTTGGTTGTTTGGAAATTTCGAGTTAAAGTTCTGGGTTTTTTGCGAAGAACAGGAAGAACACTTGAAGAACAGGAAGAACACTTGAAGAACAGTTTAAATTCGTGTATTTTAATCTGTTTTTGATTATTGTTTTGACTGTTTTTGTGTTAGTAGGAAGACTTTGCTTGGATTTCGTGTATGGAAAGAAGTGCTGATTAAGACCTTGCTTGTGCGATCTGGATTGTCAGCTGCTGCTGCTGTCAGCTGCTGCTGTTTCGGGATTGGGTGGCTGGGTGGCCCAATCAGCTCTTGTGCGATCATTTGTTATTCAAAATTTTAAATTTTGAATCTTGTGCGACCCTGTTTTAACCTTGTACGTTTGGAGATCTTGTACATTTGGAGATCATGTACGTTTGAGGGTCTTGGGCGTTTGGAGTTCTTGTGTGACCCGAAGTCAGCTTGTGCGAACAGGAAACTTGTGCGATCAGGCCCAGGCCCGTTATAGTGACAGTTTGGCCCAAAGTTGGTGGATTGTGCGATCCAGAAGACCTTGTGCGTTTCAAAGGGTCTTGTGCGATCCTATCTTGTGTGATTCACAAGTGATGGAAAGACTCTGGAAAATCCCGAATTCAGTTTTCGACATTATATATCTTTGGATTCGTCTTTTCGAGACGATTGTAACGGTGTAATTTGGTAACCACTGTTTTCGGAAAAAATTTGTACGGTTTTATCAGTCTGTTACGTTGAAATGTCGAACATGTCTAAATTGAACGAACTCTTAAGGATGGAACATGAGGTAGGCACGACGAACAAACCACCTAAGATGATGAAGGTGGAGAACTACTTGACATGGAAGGATAGGTTTCAATCTTTTGTTGAGTACCAGGACACGCGTATGTGGATATGCATAGACGATGGGTATGTGAACCCAACTCATGAGTTTGAGGGAAGACAACGTATAACTGCTTATGTTGATATGGATGCTGAACAAAAGAAAATGTATGAGGCTGAAAAGAGAGCCTTGGCAGCCATTAAAATGTCTTTACCTGATGGCATCAAGCATACCTTTAAGAAGTACACTACTTCAAAGGAAATGTGGGATGCGCTTGAGAAGAGATATGAGGGAAATCCTGATGTCAAGAAGAACAAAGTTGACCTACTGAAGAAGCAGTTTGCTGTATTCAAGTACATGAAGAATGAGTCACTTGAAGACGTCATCACTCGATACTACCATCTGATGTCAGAACTGGATAATTATGATATAGATTGCTATACTGACATTGAGAAAAACGACAAGCTGCTTGATGCTCTACCGGCTAAATGGGATATCTACACTCTCATGATTAAGGGAGAAGCAGATTATGACACGAAGGAATTGGAAGAAGTAGTTGGAAAGCTTAGAGCTTATGAGCTTAGTATGAAGAAAAGGGACACTGGTTATGATCAGGTTCAAGATCCAGGGATATACAATGGGCTTACATCTTCTTCACCTCATGATGCTTCTAGCGACTCTGCAACTGCATTTCTTTCGTGTGATAAGGAGCAGGTCACAGTGAATGAGGATGGTGATGTGTTTTGTAGCTGCTGCAGGAGGATCAACAGGAGTCAAGAGAACATCAACTTCAAAGCAAAGTAGTGCAAAGTCAATGCCTATGAGTGTGAAGTCTGCTGAAGAACATCTTGCTCTACTTGCTTCTTTTGTTGCGTCTTATGAGAACTACATTCAAGGGAAAATATCTGATCCCGCCACTTTAGATGAAGATTATGATCAGATTGACCCTGATGATCTAGAAGAGATGGATCTACAATGGCAGATGGCCATGATTTCGAGACGTGTGAAGAGGTTCATGAACAGAACTGGAAGGAAGTTTGTAGGAAAGAGCGTAGGTTTTGACAAGACCAAAGTCAGGTGCTTTAACTGTCAGAGTTATGGTCATTTCGCTAGGGAATGTCAAAAACAAAAGCATGAGAATACGAATCAAAGTTCAAACAATCGGAATGCATCGAACAACTCTAACTCAAGGGCGTTGATATCTACTGCAAGAGAAGGCTCATATGACTGGAGCATTCACTTAGAAAATGATGAAAATGTCACTCAAGCATTCATGGCAGAGATCACTCCAGTCAATGATGGTGAAGCTACAGTAGATGAGGCTAAAGTTGAGAAGAAGAGTGAAGTTGAGGAAGATAAGGCTGATCAGACAACAGATGCTGAAGAGGAAAAGCCAGAGTCTGAGCATGAAATGGAAGCTGATAAGAAAGATGAAATCATCAAAAGAATGGAAGCTCAACTTGCTGCTCTCATGGCCAACTCAGACAAATCGACAGGAGAGGTAAGTAACTCTGCCACTTCTGTTTGTTTAAAGTGTCGTGAACTACAGGGTGAAGTTGACAAATTGTCAACTCAAAACAAAAGTCTTGTGAGCGAAATGTCTAACGTAAAAGAATCAAATTTCTTTGCTAAAAGAAACGAGTCATCATATTTGAAAAAGATAAAAGGCTATGAAGCTGAAATTGAAGCTTTGACTTGCAAATTAAATGAAAAACTTCAAGTCATGATGGCTGAGAAAACAAAAGAGATTTCTGATAAAAACAAAGAGTTGTCAGATGCACAACTTAAAATTGTTGAACTTGAAAAGAAGTTAGGTCAATTCAGAGATTCTACTTTTGTTATGAAACATATGATGGGTGGGTTAAAGAAGAGTAATGACAAGACAAGTGTGGGATTCCAGGGCTTTAATGAAGTCCCACCTCCTCTTAGTCATGACTATTCTTTCCTACCTGATGAGGATGAGCTTACAAACTGTCTGTCAACATCACCAAGTAGTTTCACATCCAGTCAAGGTGATGTGTCTGAAGATAATGATGCTAAGAAGGAAAATAACAGCAAACCTGTTTTGAAAAAGAAAAACTCAAATCCTACGAATAAAAATCCAACTTTTTTTATTAAAAAGGTTAATTTTGTTCAAGGAAGTGACATGAAAAATGAAACAGCCGTTATTGAAAACGAATCAAATTTAAAGTTTGCAAAAAATAAGACCATAGAAAATCTTGAAACTAAGCAAACTGAACCAAATCCTTCTAAGGCATCATCATAAGAACCAGAATCTAGTTCAAAGGCTTCAACTGAGAAGTCTTCGAAAAAGAGATCGTGCTTCAAATGTCACACAAAGGGACATGTAGCTAGCTGCTGTCCTAACAAAAAGGTTGAAGCACAAGTTAGTGAGAAACAAAGAGGGAAATCACCTGAGAAGCAAGGTGATAATGAGGAGAAAGTCTCAAATTCTCCAAACAAATCTGCTCCAAAGCAACAACCGGGTGTTGCTGGTGGTGTAGATAAGGCTGAAAAAGGAACTCCACAAGTTCCTCGTTTCCAAAGAAATCAACCAAGATTTCAGCCTGAATCTACATCAGGCAGATATGAAAGACCCAGAAGTAACACACCAAAAATGAATAATCAAAATTCAAATAATTTCAGAAGTCAAGGTCAATATCAAAATCGATACCAAAATAATGGTGGTCGAACTTTTTATAACAATGGCTTTAGAAATTACAATCAAGGTTCTTGGAATCAAAATCAAAATTTTCAAAGGTCACATAGTCCAAACACAAATAGGTACCCTCAGGACCAGAGACCTTATAGAAATCATGCCCCATCTCCATCAACAGACCCAAGATCCAAGACTCCAGCTAGGAGTGATGGATACTGGATGGATGTTCCTGTAGTTGATGAATCTGGAAGACCCAAGACCATTAAGGCTTGGGTCCCCCAATCTAACTAATCTTTCAGTTAGTGTGTGCAGGAGCTGCTAAGGAGGATTATCAACTTATGGTATGTTGATAGTGGCTGCTCCAGGCACATGACGGGGGATGCGAGGTTGTTTTCTGAATTTGAAGAATTTGATGGTGGACATGTAAATTTTGCTGGTGCTAAAGGTGGTAGGATTACTGGACGAGGAAAAGTGACGAATGGGAAGATCACTTTGGACAAAGTGAACTATGTTGAGCAGCTTAAACACAATCTGATGAGCGTGTCACAAGTCTGCGACAAGGGTCACTCGGTCCATTTTACAAATACTGAGGCATTGGTGTTGAAACCGGGTTTGGTCATTCCGGACGATTGGATAGTTATGCGTGCACCAAGGAAAAATGATACTTATGTCATGGACATGGGTGCCAAGGATCCAACTACTGCGGTGGCGTGTTTACTGTCAAAAGCATCTGAAGCTGAATCTATGTTGTGGCACAGACGCATGGCCCACATTCACTACCGCAAAATGAATTATATCATAAAGAATGAGCTAGTGAAAGGGGTTCCATTGCTGAGATTTCAAGTGGAAGATAAATGTCTTCCATGTCAAAAGGGAAAACAACACAAGAAACCTCATAAGTCTAAAACAGTAAATTCCATTAATGCCCCTTATGATTTACTTCACATGGATTTATTCGGTCCAGTGAACGTGAGGAGCATAGGTGGAAAGTACTATTGTCTTGTTGTCACTGATGATTACTCACGTTATTCTTGGGTTTTCTTTTTAGGTACAAAAGATGAGACAGCGGAGATGCTGATAGATCTTTTTACGAAATTGGAAAACGTCCATGATGCAAGGATTAAGAGGATAAGGAGTGATAATGGCACGGAGTTCAAGAATCGGATTCTGGATCTCTACTGTCTTCGAAAGGGAATTGAACATCAATATTCCGCTCCTTACACTCCTCAGCAAAATGGAGTCGCTGAGAGGAAAAACAGGACGTTGATTGAAGCCGCTAGGACGATGCTTTCAGATTCAAAGCTGCCAGTTCTTTTCTAGGGAGAAGCTGTGAATACAGCTTGTTACGTCCTAAACAAAGTGTTGACCGTTAAACGTTTTAACAAAACTTGTCATGAGTTAATGTTTAATGAAAAACCAAACTTAATAGGCTTTGAACCATTTGGATTACCCTGCACCATTGTGCGAAACAAAGATAAACAAAAATTCGGTGAGGTGGCAGATGAAGGCTACTTTCTGGGCTACGTGCCTGGCACACCGAATAAAAGGGTTTTTAATCTAAAAACTGGTAAAATTGAGGTTGTTTTCAATGTAGAAATTACTTCTTACAAACCTCAACAATCAACAAGTGGTCCTGCTATATTATATGATTATGATAGTGTGTTTAAATCATTTAATATTCCTGAGGTTTCTGATGCAGATGCTTCTCAGCTGATTCAAACAGTTATTGGTGAAGACGATGAAGGTGAATTTATGCCTAGATCGAATGTAGATATGTCAGATGCTCCGGGAACTTCCCAAAGTGCTGCTGATCCTGATTCAAGCGATAGTGACTCTGAACCCTTTCAGGGGGAGGATTTCATTAATCCGTTTGCAAATCAAAATATTCAGGGGGAGGTTGGATCAAACCTGGGTGATAATCTAGAAGTCGATGTTGTTGCTGCTACACGAGCAAATAGAGATCATCCAGTTGACATGATACTTGGAGATCCTACTGCAGGTGTTCAGACTAGAAGAAGCATAGAAGCGAATTCTGGGTTATTTGTTTCAATTGAGAAGACTGGGATAGTGAACGAGTGCTTGTATAGTTGCTTTATTTCCCAAGAGGAGCCGAAGAACATTCATATGGCTCTTAAAGACAATTCATGGGTTGAAGCTATGCAAGAGGAATTGGCCCAGTTTGCTAAGTTGAAGGTTTGGGAATTGGTGGACCTTCCAAAAGGTGAGAGAGAGATTGGCACCAAATGGGTATTTAGGTGCAAGAAAGATGAAAGAGGTATTGTCACACGCAAGAAAGCTCGGTTGGTTGTCAAAGGCTTTAATCAGCAAGACGGGATTGATTACAATGAGGTGTTTGCACCAGTGGCGAGGCTGGAGGCAATTCGTTTGTTTCTGGCTTTTGCTTCATTCAAGGGCTTCAAAGTTTACCAACTAGACGTGAAGAGTGCATTTCTTTACGGGAAAGTCCAAGAAGTGGTGTATGTCTCACAACCAGATGGGTTCGTTGATCCAGACTATCCAGATCGAGTGTACAAACTTGATAAGGCTTTGTATGGGTTACATCAAGCTCCCAGGGCATGGTACGAGACACTGTCTACACATCTGGTCAAAAATGGTTTTGAAAGAGGTCAGATTGACGGTACACTGTTCATTAAGAGAAAGAAGGAAGATTTTCTGCTGGTACAGGTATACGTGGATGACATCATCTTTGGGTCATCTGACGAAAACATGTGTAAGGAATTTGAACAGGTGATGAAGAGCAAGTTTGAAATGAGTGCTATGGGTGAGCTGTCTTACTTTCTGGGATTACAAGTTGAACAGAAGGAGGATGGGATGTTTATACATCAAACAAAGTATGTGTATGACATTTTGACTCGATTCAAAATGAATGATTGCTCTACTTTCAACACAACCATTTGTGAAAACCACAATCTCGGCCCAGATCATGAAAGCACTGAAGATGTTGATCCAACTCAATACAGGGCGATGATTGGTTCTCTAATGTACTTGACTGCTTCAAGACCCGACATCATGTTTGCCGTATGCTTGTGTGCCAGATATCAGGCAAATCCAAAGGAGTCACATATGAAAGCAGTGAAGCGGATTCTTCGTTACTTGAAGGGGAAACCTAAACTTGGGTTGTGGTATCCAGCTGATAGTGATTTGAGGTTCGTTGCTTACACTGATTCAGACTTTGGAGGATGCAAATCAAACAGGAAGTCTACAACAGGTGGTTGTCAGTTCTTAGGAGGCAGGATCGTGTCTTGGCAATGCAAGAAGCAATCCTGTGTGTCTACCTCTACGTGTGAAGCTGAATATATTGCTGCGGGTAGCTGTTGCTCTCAGGTTCTCTGGATCCAACAGCAGATGCGTGATTACGGTTTGGATTTCACTCGTACTCCTATTATGATAGATAATAATGCCACTATATCAATCACAAACAATCCCGTAAAGCACAGTAGAACTAAACACATTGACATACGTCATCACTTTATACGGGATTGTGCTGAAAAACGATTAATTGAATTGCACCGAGTCGACACAGAAGATAACCTTGCTGATCTTTACACAAAAGCTTTTGATCGAGCTCGCTTTGAACACTTAGTCGAACTCAATGGGATGAGGAATCCTGAATAACTGGTTTTTCATAAGAATTTTTGTAAATAGTTTACTGTTTTTCTTAAAAATCAAAAATACAAAAACATCGAAAAAATTTCAAAAACACAAAAACAATAGAAAAGCAAAAATGAGTTTCCTGGCGAGCAAAAGAGAAAATGATAGTACATCAGTGGTCTGTCTAAACCTCTTTAAACCTTAAATGAAATATGCTAAGCAGCTCTATATAAGATGTATCGGTAGGCTCACAATCATTTTAAAGTGTGCAGGGTGATATAAACTAAAATCGACTGAAGACCAGGTGGGAACCATTCATTGGCATATGGTCTTAGTACCGAAATTTCGTTTGAGAGATTGCCGAGGTTCTGAGATATTCGGTCTTTATGCTGCTTATCATCTGGGTATCATGGTTGTATCTTTTACCGAAAAATAACGGGGATGCAAGTCTAGATCTTCCATGATATCATACATACGTGTACATATTGCATTCGACCTCAATAAGTGATCAACAATCACATGTCCCCAAAATAAGTGATAAAATATCACATTTATCCGGGAGTCAAGTTCGTCTCTCTGCTGTACGAAAGTACTGACCTGTTCACGGACTTGCTCCTGTGCCCTCATGCATCTGATAATCAAGTTCCTCATCAATAAGTGATTCTATCACATAGGGCTTGTTTTCAATCAAAATAAGTGAGTTTCTCACATCGTATACGGTCAAACAGATGACAATCGGTATACTCACCGGTAAGATGAACCCTCGTGCATACCTTGATACGGGAATGTGTCGTGATGTGGATGAGCACCGGTCGGTAAGTATAAATCATACCTTAACGTATCCCCTCGCCATGATTACATATGATAAGTTGAGCTTATGTGGACAACAATACCGATAATCGTTATAGGATGCTTATCTAAATGTTAACTAAAAGAACAACAAGAGCGTTTTGACATGACCGTACACTGATATGATTCTCTTACCCTCGAAACTCGCAAAAAGAATGTCTGTAAATATTTCTTTACTGCTTTCAGTCTTTACATTTGATATATAAAAATCCAAAAATAGTGTCTTTTTCTGTTAAAATTCTTAATGTACGGAAAACTGTTATTCTTGGAGGAGTTGTTACCGAAAGGGGGAGACTGTGTTAGAAAGTGGGTTCAAAAATTTTTAAATCATGCAGGTTATAAGGTGTTTGTTAAAATTTGTGCGTGTTGGTGCTTAATTGGAAAATGCTTAATCTGATACAGTTTAACTATCTCTAGTAAAATTAACAATTCTTTAACTATGTTGAAAAATTCTTATGGTTTCTCGAGATGTTTGTTTTATAGTATACAGATTGAAGCAGTTTGTTGATGAGCAGTTGCTGTGAAGAGAGGAGGAGTTTGTTGCTGCTTGGTAGAATCCTCCTTCTACAATGCAGAGTGGATGCTGTGAAGTCTTACATTGAATGCTAAATCAAAACTTAGAAGATTTGGTGATTGGATGCATCAGCTTAGGGGGAGTCTGTTGCTGACAAAGACAGAATTCATGTTGAAGCTGACGCTATCCAAAGACCAAAGAATGTGAGATTCTGAAGACTAAAGTTTCCTTTGCAAGCTATTGTCAAGGGGGAGTTTGTTGGTGCATGTTATATGACAACAGCTTTGGACTGGTCTTTGGATATTAAACAGAAGATTGGATCATGAAGACTTAAAGAAAAACGAGTTCTATAAAGCCCAATCAGTCCAAGTTTGTACTAAGTCTTTTAGGCCCAAGTTTATGTGACAAATGTAATATGGGCAAAGCCCAATTCGAGATCTTGGCTGTGTGTATATAAACAGCCTTAGTCTTGAGTTTTAGGGTTAGACACTTTAGACAACTAGAGAGAGCATTCAAGTTTGAGAGGTTAAGAACAAAACAGAAATCGGCTGTTAGGTTCTTGTAGATCTTAGTGGTTGTAAAACGCTTCTAAGAGTTTGATAATCACAGAAGATCAGTTTGAAAGTTTGCGTGTTTGTGTGTTCGAGTTCTTGTTCTTCTACATAATCTTGTTTCTGTGTTCGAAGATCAATCAAGGGGATTCCGCACCCTTGATAGATTAACAGTCTTGTTACGATCCATACGAGATTCAGGGACCTACACTAAAGTTTTGGCATTTTCATGTCACTAAGTTTGGATAGTCGCCGGTGAAGGCCATACTCCAGTTTGCACAAGATCCTTTGGGCTTGTCCCCAGTTTTTTGGGCTTGTCCCCAGTTTTTTGGGGCTTGTCCCCAGTATATTGGGCTTGTCCCCAGATTATTGGGCTTGTCCCCAGTTACTAACTTCTCATTTTACATTGGCTTAGTCCCAAGTTATGTTCTATTTCAGGTTTCCAAAGCTAAATAGTTAAGGATCCTGGATCCTAACCTTTTACTAGGGTTTGTCTTTTGGTTATCTCAATTGTAAGTATCAAGGATTTAGGATCCTAACTTGGATTTTCTGGTATGATCCTTATTTACCTTAACTTTATTCTTGATTTATTTAAGTTACCCTTATTCTTTGACAACAGGATAGATGATCCTAAAATTATCTCACTTTTTGAACTTTTCGATTATATGATATTTGATCCTTGATCATATCCTAAACTTTTTTAACATAAACTGATTTTATACTTTCATTAATAACTTGTAAGTTCAAAGAATGATGCAATAACAATTGAAAGTTAGACAAATGAAAGATAAACAACACCAAGATAGTCAAAAGGTTAAAGTTTATTTATTTATTTATCATAGTTAACCCTTTAAAAGGTTGTCAAAATTTCCAACCTAAGCTTCTACCAGCAAAACGTGGCCCGTCCACTTGGGTTGGAAAAGGGTGTCCATACTGAATGTTCGATAAAGTGCATGAAATAAAGGCGAGGGGCACCAAAGGCTTCATCCTCCACAAACAGAAGGACTCGTCCACCTTTGTTACCTCCCCTATTGTTCGAAGGATCAGTGATCCTTAAACCTAAAGCTATTGTTCAAAGTACAGACCATCATTGTTTAAAAACACCAACAACCAAAAAAACTACCAAATCATAAAAAAATGGGCTCAGGCCACGTCTAGAAATTTCCATCATTGCCCATTTCTGCAGCCTACACCTTCACTGTATCATCACCACCAGCTACCTCCTCCGCCGGATCATTCAGCCCGCTGCTACCAGCCTCGAGTGCCAAGACCTCCTCAGCCTCCTCTTCATCATCCAGCTCCGCCAGCTTCTGCTTCCAGGCCTCTTGATCCCAGGCAGACCTGTCAAAGGAAGGATCCTCAGCCTCCTTTGCCATCTGAAGCTTGATTTTGAGCATGGCGATTGTAGCCGAGAGCTTTGCCCCTTCCATCACCTCCTCCTTCTCCTGCTGAGCTGTGATTTAGGTCAAGACCAGCTCCTTTTTCACCAGAGTGAGATCCTTCTCGAGGGAGGAGATTGTCTTGTCTTTGGCTAAGAATATCTTCTTGAGGTCCAGGTTCTTTTGCTCAGCCTCTTCAAGATTATTATCCAGGAGCATTTGGATCTCAGCAAATTTCTGCATAAAACAAGCACATGGTCAGGATTTATAATCCTCAGAAAGGGAAGATCAGACTTAAGGATCCAGGATCCTTACCTCGGAGACATACTCGTCGAACTGGTGTTGGATGAGAGGGAGACCTTCAAGAGACTCAGCAGCTTTCCTTTTCTTGCCACCCCTGCCCTTCGTGCTGGTACGCTTGGGATTTGGGATGCTGGGACTGGCAGCAAGTTGTTTCTTGATGGACTTAGAGGAAGCAAATGCATCAAGGTCACTGACACTGAACCTGGAAGCTGATCTTGAGGATTTTCCAGCGCCTACAAATGCCAAACACATATAAGTATTTATATTCTACATTCATTTAAACATTTACTCATTCATAAACAGATTTAAATACTTACTTGACATTGTAAAGGAACCGGAGGATGCTTCTTGTGAATCCTTTGCCTTGATTTGAAATGTCCTGACAGCAGGGTCAAGCCTCCAGAAGGCAGCGAGTCTTTCTTTTGTTGCAGGGGATTCTTGAATGTGAGAGATTGAGATACCTGCACAACAAAAACAGAAAGAAGGATCAGTTATCCTTAAAAGAAAAAGAATCCTACTATGATCCTTGTCTAAGGATCCCATATCCAACCATGGGTGATCCACTTTTTAGGGAGATCTTTCCCATCCGAGATTGAGTCCCTCCTAACAAAAAAGAACTGGTTCCTCCAGTGGGTGTCGTTTTTAGTGGTTTTGAGGATTGGATGAGGCTGACCAGGTTTATGTTTGAATAGAAAGCGATGAGAACCGTGGCTAACAAGGTTATACATTTGACTCAACTCGGACATCCCAATGTCAACACCCTCTTGTTCTATGATGTTTTCAAGGGTATAAAGTACTCTCCACATCATGGGCATGGCCTGAATGTAGCACATGCCCGTGAGTGTGAAGAAGGATTGGGTTAAAACAGGGAAAGGATAAGAGAACCCTATCAGGAAAGGGGTGGCTGGAAAGGTAACCCAAGTGTCAGAAATGCAGTCACTCTTCATTGAAGAGTCAAAGGATCGGAAAATGGCTTCAGCCAGCGAATCCGATCAATCTCAGGATCGGTGAAACGGTAGAGTTCTAGTGAAGGGTTTTTTTGTAACGCCTTGGCTTTTCAAAGGACTGTCCTTTTTGGATCCTTAGCAGGTGAGGATCGGAGAACCATCTTCGCCATGGATGCTTGAGAATAGAGGATTAGAAGAATAAAACTTAGAGAGAAGGGAGAAGAGAGATACCTGTTTGATCTCCGGATGAAGATATAAAGGGGTGAAATGCTCGAATTTAAATGCGTCTCGATCCTTATCTCTAACCCTGTATATATAATGATGATTTTGCAGAGGTCTTGTCGCTGACGTCACGTTCACAACGGCTAGTCCGTTGGCAACGGCTATATTTACGATAATCAGTTCGTTAGAGATAAAGCAGAAAATATGACTCATCTAGTTATATTTTATTCCTCATATTTTAGGTGTCACACCCTCAAATTACCACCTAGGGAGTGTCCCTGTTAGGCGTGTGACCACTAGCAATGAGCCACCAATTACATTGAATCCATAAGTTTAAAATAAAGTTTCATCATTTAATAATAATAAAATCCAAACATAAGTTATTAAAAAACCATCAAGTTCAGCGGAAGCGTTAACGTAACATAATGTAAAGACTTTCCAAACAACCATAGGAAATAAATGTTTGATAAATAAACCCATCAGTGTAACCATGACCACTCGCGCCCTCCAGCCAGCAAGTTCCTGTTCCAAAGTACCTAACGACATGCGAGCATGTAACAAGTGTATCAGACAAAGCTGGCGAGTTCACAGTTAAGAAAACGTTTTGTTACCAGTCGTATGTAAAACAGTTCACTGACAAATGCAAGTAATATTGTTAATATCTCAATTCCGAACAAGACGGCTCCTGATGTACATGACTGCCCTTCCCACGTACTCCTATCTAGTACTGGGCCCCGACTGGGTCATTAGTTCACATCCGTCCTATCTAGGAGCGGTGTGAGGGTGCCAAACCTAAGTAGCGCTACCAACTAATACCCGTATAAGGGACTTACAAAAATGATAGGTGAGAATATTAACCAATATACCCGTTTTTACCCAAACCACTGACTGTCCCCAACCACTGGGACGCATGCTCGAATGTAGTGAACTCACCTTGGTTTTGCTCGGTAAGATTATTTACTCGTTTAACAGTTTGATCAACCACGCCCTAAAAGGGTTATCGATACAGTCAGTTACAACTAATTCATGTAATCATGATTCACATCAAACATATATATTGCTCATATAACGCACCCATGTACTTCAAACCATAACAGTTTATTCATCAACTAGAGCAAATAACAATCGCTTGGCATGTAACTGTCTAAACTTGTCATATACATACACGCATCATTTACTAACACACACATTCAGGCTTCATTATGGTCCATGGTTTCCCCAAGTTCATATCGGCTAACCAACTTAACATGTGGCCCAAGTTATTCCCGGCCGCAAACAGGAGTTGTTTTAATTGAATGGGCCAACACCAACACATGGTGTGCGGCCCGAATAGCCAACACACAACCTTTTTGCTATCCAACAAGTTACCTGGCCCAACTCGTGCAAGTGGCCAATGATACTCAACAGTTTAGAACCCAACTTGTGATTTGGTTATTAAACACACTAACATGACATCGGCCATTATATGTGTATAAATTGTTAATGTATTTGGTCCAAACATAAGTCCAGATTATGGAGTAATCAAATCATGCCACATTTACTCTTTTATTCCAGATTCATGTTCTAACCAATTTTAATACATGCCATACACGTTTATTTATTTCATTACATTTTGTTTCATATCAGTAATAACAATCTAAATATATAATCATATCATGAATTCAAACCCTTAGACATAATCATTATGTCATCGATTAATGGGAACACCTAGCAGGCTACATCCCATCTAATTACACATGCAAAACCTTAACAAATTGCACACATATACTCAATCACATGGTTCCTGGCAATTCACATGCACATATGACACAATGGCCGACAATCCAAGGTGATTTTTATCCATTGGCTGCACTTTCTAGGCATCTCACATGTATTATATGTGATTCATTCAAGGTACATAACAACCAACCTAAATCCATTCATCATATTAGTTCTATATATTAATCTGATCGTCAACGGTCTCATGTTATCACATAAAGTTTATCACATAGGCAAGGTGGAATCAATGGATCCTAACAGTAATCGACAAGCATGCTCTCGGCTATCATACAATCGTATACGTAATCCACTTCGCAACACATATTATATCTTCACAAATAATTTCGGTTGCACGTTTAATACATATCACGATCATATATTTATCAATTCCTAACATTAATAGAGATTAAATGTACATGATTAAGAACTATATCATCATTAACAATTTAGACAGCCAAGTCAAATAATCGTTATCACACCAAAACATGAAGTGATTAAGTGAGGATTACTAACCAATAGATTAATTGAGATGCAAACCGAAACAGGAAGGAGGGGGGTCTGGTTGCTGCCGTCACACAAAAGGGTGCAAGGTAGGGTTTGTTTGTGTTATTACGTAAATATGGGAGCCACAAGATAATGCATACATGTTCTAGAACATAGTGGGCCGGACTAACCTTGAGTGAGTGTTGGGCTTCGGACTATAATGAGGCAACAACACAAGGGTATGACTGTGGCCCAATGAGAACTAGTGATTCTTAAGTTCGGTTATAACCGTGGCCCAATATCATTCGGCCCAATGATCCTAGTGTGCTTGTTTAGTAAAGTTATCCTATACGCTTATCGGAATTATAAAAGTACGGAACATGTAACGCATAGAAGAGGAATAACGAAGAGTTAAGATCATAGGGTTAACGTTACTAACCTTAAAGTTCGGGTCGTCACATCATCCCCAACTTGAAAGAAATTTCGTCCCGAAATTTGCCAAGCCAGCACAGGGAGGTGGAGTGATAAATCAAGATTGTTGCGGATTTTGCTCAGGTGTGACATCATCCCCAACTTGAAGAGGAATTTCGTCCCGAAATTCACTAGATTTACCAGATTTAGACTTGTGTTTAGGAAAAAGTTGAGGATATTTAAGCTTCATCTGATCCTCACGCTCCCACGTGAACTCCGATCCACGTCTTGAGTTCCAACGAACTCTAACGATCGGAATACGACTATGTTTACGCACCTTGACCTCCCGATCCATGATCTCAATAGGCTCTTCGACAAACTGTAACTTGTCGTCGATCTTTAACTCTTGAAACGGTACGACTAGTGTTTCATCAACCAAACACTTCTTCAACTGTGACACGTGAAAGACATCGTGAACATTGCCCAACTCGGCAGGTAACTCCAGCTTGTAAGCGACTTTACCGATCCGCTCCAGAATTCTAAATGGCCCAACGTATCGCGGATTAAGCTTGCCACGCTTCCCGAAACGTACAACACCCTTCCACAGCGAAACTTTCAACATAACACGATCACCTACTGCAAACTCTAACGGTTTGCTACGCTTGTCGGCGTAGCTCTTCTGACGATCACGTGCTGCTGCCATTCGTTGTCGTATTTGGGCAATCTTTTCTGTCGTGTCGACGATGAGTTCTGGGTCAGTGATTTGGCTGTCACCAACTCTGCCCAGCATAAGGGTGATCAGCATCTTCATCCATACAAAGCCTCGAACGGAGCTGCCTGGATGCTAGCGTAGTAACTGTTGTTGTACGAAAACTCCACCAAAGGTAAATACATTTCCCAGCCGTTACCCAAGTCGATTACACACGCTCAAAGCATGTCTTCTAGAGTTTGAATGGTGCGTTCAGACTGCCCATCCGCCTGTGGATGGTATCCCATGCTCATGCCTAGACGTGGGCCAAAGGGTGTGTGCATCACTTGCCACAATTCAGATGTAAATCGTGGGTCGCGATCAGAGATAATGAAGATTGGCACCCCGTGCCTATCAGCCACTTCTTTCAGGTAGATGACTGTAAGTGCTGGAAACTCTTCCGTTTCCTTGGTGGCTAGAAAGTGTGCTAGTTACGTGAGATAATAAACGATCATTCAGGTAATATTGTTTCCGTTCCGAGTTGTAGGTAGGCTAGCGACCAAATCCATGGCAGTCTGTTTTTCGCTTTCCATACAGGTGTTTCTGGTTGCTAACACTTCGCCTTGACTTTCCCACAAGTCAACATCATTCCCATACCCTGCTAGGTGGGCCTTCATGCCCAATTATCAGCACAAGGTTTATAACTCCTAATCCCTCTCATCGAAACCCAGACGACTGGAATATCGAAGTCGATGTGCTTTGCTCGACACGAGTTCCTTATGATAGCCGTATAATGAGATTCACATTCTTTCCACGAGGTAACGAATATCGTCCGACTTGCCAAAGGTTGCTTCTCCATGTCCCACCTGGGTTTAGCTTGGAAATTCTCTTCCTTCAGTTCCTCAGTTTGAACAGAGCGAGTCTGATCAGGTAGCTTAGAGTTGATAGTGAGTTGCAAAGCTCGAACACATTCAAGTTTCACAGTCGTAATCATCCAAAAGTTCCATCCAGCGATACTATTACATGTTTAGCTCTTTCCGGAACAAAGGTATACGGGAGGCACTTGTGATCGGTCTAAGTAGTATATTCGGTACCGCCCAAGTAATGCCTCCGGCTTAAATCCAAAAACCATAGCTTCCACCGTATGTTGTAACACGTGCAAACCTTCTTGTAAATCCACCGAGTGGATCATTACTTTCTTCGTGTTGCGTCAGTGAGTAACTGGAACTTTGATTCGAACCATCATGGTACATTACTAGATCACCCGTATCCTCGGGTAGAGTCAATACTCATTACATTGCAGGGTTGAGTTCCAAAAGCTAAAAAGACGTTCTCCTCTCTGTCTTTCACGAACACAGCACCCTGCTGTGCTAAAGAGGTTTAAACTGCGTGGTCTTCGAAATTCTGGTGATGAAGCTACGATAGCATCCAGCGAAACCAAGAAATCGCTGCATCCCCGAAGGAATCCTTGGTGTCGGTCAGTTTCTAGCAAAACGGATCCTAGCAAGATCCACGTGTATTCCCCCTCTCTTGGTTACATGATCAAAAGGCATCTCTCGAATCTAGATGTGACACTAAACAAGACTTCACACGTAATGGCTCCTCCCTCAGGAGCCCTAAAATAAGATACAGATGTCGTCTATGCTGTTTCTTTCCCCTGGAAGTGATTCAACACGTTGTCAATAAGCGTAGTCGATTCATGTGACCCATGCAGTTGCCGGTGTGCTGATTAGCCCAGAGGTTTTGGAATACAACGTCGCAATGGTCACCCTGTATCTGATATGCCATTGTAGGAACATTCTCCCCTCTAGATCCCCATCTGATGATAGTTCATTCGTTAGTCATTCCTCGAATGGAAGCTTAACCCTTGTACTGGTATACAGGTTGTTACTACATGATCGAGACCAATGGTTCTAGACTGTCACCTTGATGAGCTTGCGATAATCAATGCACATTGAAAAGACCCATCCTTCTTTTTCGCAAACAGTATTGGGGCTCCCCACGGCGAAGAGCTAGGTCGGATATAACCCCTATCCAACAGCGCTTGGAGTTGGTTTGACAACTCCTGTAACTCCCCTGGCGCAAGACGATAAGGAGCACGAGCAATCGGGGCTGCTCCTGACGCAAGGTCGATCTGGAATTCCACCTGACGATGTGGAGGTAAACCAGGGAGTTCTTCAGGAAACACATCGGGAAACTCACGAACTACTGGAAAATCCTCGATCCTCCTCTCATCAGACTGTGAATCAGTAACAAGAGCTAAGATAGCAGGATAGCCCTTACGCAGACACTTATGAGCCTTCAGTGTTGAAATAATGCTAACCGTTACACAACTCTGGCACTTTGGAGCAGATTACGATTCCCCACTAGGGAGAGAGGCACGCAAAGCTTTCTCCTCGCAGAGTATATCTACGCGATGTATGGATAACCAATCCATACCAACCACTGCATCAAATTATCGAGGATAACAGGAAGTAGGTTGACGTCGAACACCTGTCCCACAAGGTCGAGTTTACATCCCAACGAACATATAAGGTTTCATTTGGCTTGCCGTCTGTTGCTGCCACCATAGGTTCAGTTTCAAGAAGCATCAGGGTTGACCAAACAGGGATACTTATACAAGTTACCATACTGCTATTATGCCTGGCATCGCCTACGCCAATCCTAAATGCCCTTCCGTAAGCATTATTTCCAGTGTTATTGTTTTCGCTGCGAGAATTCCTAGTACCGTCTTTGTTCCCTCGGATGTTGGCATTTTGACTTAACACAGTTAATCCTTGTCGAGGTCAACTTCGTTTCCATACCGTAAACTATCATTACGATTTCCTTGATGTTGCCGTGACCGTTGCCTCTACTGTCGTTGCTTAAAACGGGGCCCTTCGTTCTTTCAACAACAGGGTCCATCTTGTCCCATTCCGTGTCGCGTACTAACACATTACTCACCGTGTGGGAAATTACACATTCCGTGTCCCGATTGATTCGTAAGAGTCGACTCCCAGAAGTCGCTGACTAGGGTTTAGGATTCAATTGTAGTCAATTTGCTGGTGTTCGTTGCCGGTATTCAGAGTTGTCCAATTACTGGAACCGGTAAGGTATTACGCTCCTCCTCTTGTCTATCGATGTCGCAAGTTGTTTGAGTAATACATGGTCTGTTGCTAGTGTATTGCAGAAGTGATCGCACTTCAGAGTCTAAGACGTCATTACATAGAGTTTCAACAAACAAAGAGAAGTGAGAAAAGTATCGACCAATCACTCGACGCTGCGACATCCAATTCAGGGACATTCGTATAGGCACCTAACACTCTATCCAGTTTGCTAGGCGTTTAGATGGGTGTACAGGTAATACTCGATAGCATCAAGATTCGTAAGGATTCAGAAAGGAGTGAGAAGATCACGTTCAAGTAGGAGACAATCACTACTAGGACTCCTAAAAGATTTGTTACGTTTTCAACTGTTCGAATAACGGACCAGAACCCCTTTTCCACTTGTTAAGGCTCACTGGGACTCGCATGCACCCCACATTATTATTATGTGTGCACCCATAATAATAACCCAGTTTGCATGTGTATCTCAGTTCCTCCCAACTCATGTTAAAAGGTTTCCCTGAATTCAAGCAACACGACAAATGACATCACAACATGGAGCATGCACGTTCAAGAAGAGTCCCACTCTTAAAACACGTAACATGGGAGACTCATACTGTAGTGCCAAGTGTGCATTCACGTGTGATGTTAATCATAAGCAAACACTAGATGTACTATGCAATAGTAAACAAGAGACGAACCTTGCAGTCTGGAGCTGAGTGTCATGGTCGATTTCGGATCAATTCGGTTATAGTCTGGTTTTATAAAAACGTTTTAAAACCAAGTTCACTATAACCAGTGGCTCTGATACCAAACTGTCACACCCTCAAATTACCACCTAGGGAGTGTCCCTGTTAGGCGTGTGACCACTAGCAATGAGCCACCAATTACATTGAATCCATAAGTTTAAAATAAAGTTTCATCATTTAATAATAATAAAATCCAAACATAAGTTATTAAAAAACCATCAAGTTCAGCGGAAGCGTTAACGTAACATAATGTAAAGACTTTCCAAACAACCATAGGAAATAAATGTTTGATAAATAAACCCATCAGTGTAACCATGACCACTCGCGCCCTCCAGCCAGCAAGTTCCTGTTCCAAAGTACCTAACGACCTGCGAGCATGTAACAAGTGTATCAGACAAAGCTGGCGAGTTCACAGTTAAGAAAACGTTTTGTTACCAGTCGTATGTAAAACAGTTCACTGACAAATGCAAGTAATATTGTTAATATCTCAATTCCGAACAAGACGGCTCCTGATGTACATGACTGCCCTTCCCACGTACTCCTATCTAGTACTGGGCCCCAACTGGGTCATTAGTTCACATCCGTCCTATCTAGGAGCGGTGTGAGGGTGCCAAACCTAAGTAGCGCTACCAACTAATACCCATATAAGGGACTTACAAAAATGATAGGTGAGAATATTAACCAATATACCCGTTTTTACCCAAACCACTGACTGTCCCCAACCACTGGGACGCATGCTCGAATGTAGTGAACTCACCTTGGTTTTGCTCGGTAAGATTATTTACTCGTTTAACAGTTTGATCAACCACGCCCTAAAAGGGTTATCGATACAGTCAGTTACAACTAATTCATGTAATCATGATTCACATCAAACATATATATTGCTCATATAACGCACCCATGTACTTCAAACCATAACAGTTTATTCATCAACTAGAGCAAATAACAATCGCTTGGCATGTAACTATCTAAACTTGTCATATACATACACGCATCATTTACTAACACACACATTCAGGCTTCATTATGGTCCATGGTTTCCCCAAGTTCATATCGGCTAACCAACTTAACATGCGGCCCAAGTTATTCCCGGCCGCAAACAGGAGTTGTTTTAATTGAATGGGCCAACACCAACACATGGTGTGCGGCCCGAATAGCCAACACACAACCTTTTTGCTATCCAACAAGTTACCTGGCCCAACTCGTGCAAGTGGCCAATGATACTCAACAGTTTAGAACCCAACTTGTGATTTGGTTATTAAACACACTAACATGACATCGGCCATTATATGTGTATAAATTGTTAATGTATTTGGTCCAAACATAAGTCCAGATTATGGAGTAATCAAATCATGCCACATTTACTCTTTTATTCCAGATTCATGTTCTAACCAATTTTAATACATGCCATACACGTTTATTTATTTCATTACATTTTGTTTCATATCAGTAATAACAATCTAAATATATAATCATATCATGAATTCAAACCCTTAGACATAATCATTATGTCATCGATTAATGGGAACACCTAGCAGGCTACATCCCATCTAATTACACATGCAAAACCTTAACAAATTGCACACATATACTCAATCACATGGTTCCTGGCAATTCACATGCACATATGACACAATGGCCGACAATCCAAGGTGATTTTTATCCATTGGCTGCACTTTCTAGGCATCTCACATGTATTATATGTGATTCATTCAAGGTACATAACAACCAACCTAAATCCATTCATCATATTAGTTCTATATATTAATCTGATCGTCAACGGTCTCATGTTATCACATAAAGTTTATCACATAGGCAAGGTGGAATCAATGGATCCTAACAGTAATCGACAAGCATGCTCTCGGCTATCATACAATCGTATACGTAATCCACTTCACAACACATATTATATCTTCACAAATAATTTCGGTTGCACGTTTAATACATATCACGATCATATATTTATCAATTCCTAACATTAATAGAGATTAAATGTACATGATTAAGAACTATATCATCATTAACAATTTAGACAGCCAAATCAAATAATCGTTATCACACCAAAACATGAAGTGATTAAGTGAGGATTACTAACCAATAGATTAATTGAGATGCAAACCGAAACAGGAAGGAGGGGGGTCTGGTTGTTGCCGTCACACAAAAGGGTGCAAGGTAGGGTTTGTTTGTGTTATTACGTAAATATGGGAGCCACAAGATAATGCATACATGTTCTAGAACATAGTGGGCCGGACTAACCTTGAGTGAGTATTGGGCTTCGGACTATAATGAGGCAACAACACAAGGGTATGACTGTGGCCCAATGAGAACTAGTGATTCTTAAGTTTGGTTATAACCGTGGCCCAATATCATTCGGCCCAATGATCCTAGTGTGCTTGTTTAGTAAAGTTATCCTATACGCTTATCGGAATTATAAAAGTACGGAACATGTAACGCATAGAAGAGGAATAACGAAGAGTTAAGATCATAGGGTTAACGTTACTAACCTTAAAGTTCGGGTCGTCACATTAGGGGCAATTGTTAGGGATGGATTTTCACATCTTATGGATCACGGATCCTCAAGTTCAGCCAGGATCATGGATCCTCAGTTCAGTTTGAATTAAGGATCCTCAGAAGACGTTGCAGGAATAAGGATCCAGGATCCTCATTATTATCCTTATACTAACAATTGTTTCCATTATGTTTGAACTTGTTTTGCAGGAGTATACGAGTGGGACTTGGTCTTGCCGAGATTCTAGGGGAATATGCTCCATTATACTGCACGTGCATGGCCTTTGTGATCGTTATAGAGGTCGTGGGAAGCTAGCAACTTTTGCGGATTGTTAGTTAGCTAGATTATTTCTATTTTTATAAGGGGATAACAAGCTTGATTAGATAGAAAAATTAGCAAACACACACACTACTCGAGAACTCTCTGCAACTTATTGGCAATTACATACTTATTGCACACTAGTGATCCTTGTAACAAGCTTGTTGTCATCCCGAATTGTATACTTTGTTTGTTTAATATACTTGGTGATCGGTAGTTTCCATCACCCGAGGTTTTTTGTGCCTGAGATCATACATTGATCAGGGGATTTTTCCTCGTATAAATCCTCGTGTCCAACATTTCATTCATACATTGTCCATATATTTATTTATATATTCAAGCATCACACCTCACAAAATAAGATTTGGTTGCATTATCCTTGTCTGATTTTTTACCAAAACAGTAGGTACCATACTTTTGACCATTCTTGCTACTTGTTTAAAATGTTAATTCTTCCTATTTGCTTCTTTCTCTTCTTTTGTCTTAGTACTTACAACATGTATTTCCTAAGACATTTTACACAATACACGTTGAAGACTTGAAGACACTCGTAATACAAACGAGACGAGTTTACCAAAATAGGCGTGAAACCCATAATTTGGTAAATGACACTCAATCCGCTTATGCTTTATTTTGCACAAAATTACACCATCAAGTTAGGAGTGAAATCACATCTTGATGGTAAATTTCCAATTCGAATTCTAGTGGACCCTCGTCAAAGTGTTAGAATTAAATTTTGACCCGACGAGTACCAACCACACTTAGGGTATGAAATCGTCAAGTTAGGGGTGAAACCCACATCTTGTTGATTAAGTCCCATTCCTCGATTTTCAATCTCGTCAAAGTTTCGATTGTTTCAATCGATTAGGGACGTGAGAACAATGAACACGATGATTTATACGAGGAAACACCCTTGATCTGTATGAGATCTCCTTCATAAAAAACCTCGGATAGTGAAAACTACCACTATCAACTATATTACACAAAAAGATTATAGCTTTGGATGTTGATCAAATGTACAATGAATGTTTGCTAATGTGAGAGAATGTATTCGCGAGCTTGTATTCGAGAGAGAATGTGTGTATATCAGGTAATAGTAATGTGTCTATTAACACTTGATCAACCCCTTTAAATTGAAATAACAACTAAGTCCGAAAGTTTAGGGAGACCACGTCCAAGCTTGTATACGTTGATGTAATTCAACATGTGTGGCATCTTCAACGAATATGGGTCGAGATTCTCGCCATGACTTGGTCTACGTCGTTATTATTATGAGAAACCACAGCTAACAATTGTTAGCAAAGTTATGATTTAATAAGGATCCGTGATTCTCAGACTTCTTCCACCATCTGTTAAGGATCAGTGATCCAGGCTGATCTAAGGATATGTGATCCATAGTCATAAAAATTAACCCCTAACATTTAGGTCGACATGTGATGTGACCGGTAGGTACCCCTATAACTCGTTTGTTTATATATATTAATTATAACATAACTTATTGATTGAGTATTTTATATTAAAATTTAAAAGTTAAAAAAAGTAAGTATTGGGGTTTAATAACTTAAATAAAATTATTTCTATAAATGTGCATTTTTTGTTGTATTTTATATTAAAATCAACCTGGGGAGAAAAAGATCAGAGAAATTCCAGTCGTTCAAACTTTGGTGATTAAAAAGAAAGAAACTTCTGATGTTGAGAACAAAATTGATTCAACTGAAAAAGTTGAAGTCAAGAAACAAGATGGTGTATTTGAGAAGATTGAAAAAGATTTTCCAAGTCTGTCTGAATCAATACATGTGAAGTTACCCAAGACCAAGCAGGCTTGGGTTGCATTATTCAAGTGATTAATTTGGTGCATGTCCAGGTGTTTCCAAGGTCAATCAAAGTAAATTATGGACAACGGAGCAGCCTGGCACATGAAGAGAAAGCATGTGTTCAGATAAAGGCTATCATGGGTTTAATTCAACAATTTATTATGAGTTTTGAAAATATTTTTGAAAAAGATTAAAAATCGTCACAGAACCCTCTCTGTTGAACAGACAAAACAAATTGATAAACCAGATTTGAAAATGTTTTTTTTAAATCAGTAGTATCAATGTTTTTGTCATCATGAGGGGTGAAAGATATACAAAGAATGAATGTGAAGCAGAAACAAATAGCGAGATAAAGTTGTCCACATCGGTTTGTCAAATTTTCTTTAAAAATGGTTTGAATTTTAGGGTGAGTAAGAAAATGTGGTAAAGTAAAAAAATTTAAAAACATTTAAAAATGTACAAAAACATAGAAAAAGACAAAAGAGTTTTAGTGTAAAAAGAGGAAATGATAGTACATCAGTAGGCTATCACAGCACACTAAAGAAATGTAAAGCTAAAAAGTGATAAATAGTCTCATTGATGATGTGCCAATAGGTTTCACACATTCAGTAAATTTTTTTCGGGATATAAACTAAACAAAACTTCTTAATATGTGGGTAACATCTCTCAGATATATGGACTTAGTATTCGAAATTTCGTTTGAGAGATTGCCTGATTCTGAGATATTAGGTCTTTATATAAAATTAATATTTGGGGTAATATACAAGTTCTTCTGATTTTTCGTCAGCAATGGCCTAGAACTTGTAGAATACTTTTGCATTAAACCCAAAAAAAACTGCACAAAATTGAAATTATCGAAGGATATTACAATTGCAGTCAAAAGATTCCAAAATGGAACACCACTATAAGTCGAGACTTTATCACTTTGTCGGTACGGTGGTACTAACCTGAGCTCTCAAGGCCTCGCACTAACCATAGACAGATATCAATTAGGTATATTCACCTGTAAGAATGAATCCAGGGAATCTTGATACGGTAGTATATTCTGACGTGGGAAACACTATTAAGTAAGTCCTAAAACACTTAATCTCATATCTAGAAACAATTGAAGTTTGTGTAGAAATTTAAGTGGACAAATATACTGACAATCTAGGTGAATTTGTTTAAAGCTTAAAAAATAGATCAACGGTGTTAGTGATGTGTCTCAAAACTGATATGATCCTCTTACACAAACTCACAAAAATATGTCTGTAAATATGTTTGTATATATTATATTTTATTTCAGATAAAATCAAAAAGATTTTTAGTGTGTTTTAACATAAAATTGTAAAATTCAAAAAGACTTTGTTTCATTTTATGTTTCGACAACCGATGATGAGATGCTGAATTTCAAAATCTGAATATGCTGAATATGTATTGAAGAAATAATAACAAGTTCATTAAGTTGAAACTTGATTTTGAAAGTAAAATTCGTGCATAGGTGTCACAATTTGAAGAAAGGTGGCAGAACTTGGTGAACAAACAAAACTCTGCATCTAGGCACCCCTTACGGACCGCAAGGCTTAGGTCTTACGGTCCGCAAGGCCTTCTGACAAAAATAAATTTTATGTTTGACAGGTTTGGCCCCTGGGCTTGTATTATCAGTTGTTTGCCATTTTTAACCCTTCTAACTTGTTATTTAATTTATGTAAAGGGTATCAAGGCATTGTTGTGAATATTGTTTTACTTGAACATACAATATCGAAACACGTAAACAAAATATAGAATTTTATTGAACATGAAAATGATCGAAAGTTTACAATCTTTGAAATCTTGCTATGGTTACAACAATTATATTTTTAAGATATATGGCATCTAAAGTTAACACTAAAGTCTCAAACAATGTGTAAGTTAACACCATGACCAAATGATAAAGGGGCAGTGCCTTTGTGGCTTGTCGGGGGTTGATCAATTGCGTATAGTATAATGTGCATGTTATTGTTAGTGTTATAGTAAAGTGTTACAATTTATGCTAAAGTGTTGTGTTTATTACATAGTGTACGGTTATGTGATGTATTGATGTTCCTTAATTGCTTAACGTGTTTAATATTTACTAAAGTTTATTGTTGCCTTTATTAAACTGGAATCAGTCAGCGTAGCTGATTTTTTGTATGCACCTCAGGTTGATTGGACAAATGATTGGTTGGCTCGTGGCAACGCATGTTCCTATCGGACGACTGACATCCCTTTTATGTTACTGCTTCAGTTTTAAAACAACTCTTTCCTTTTGTATTGGATTGTATTGATTTAATGTTTCTGCTATGTTGAATGAATTTACATTTATGAACTATTTTTGAATGTGTAAATCCAACAGTTGAGACCCCCAAGGGTTTGGGGTGTTTCACATACTTTGATTTTCTTTTGAAATAGAATGGTCTCTCCCTCAAATGGTAAACTAACCATCTAAAATGAATCTCTATATCTTCCTCGAGCTATGACAAGATTTCTCCTTACAACTTTCCATTACTTATTCCCAAATCTAAACACATGTCCCTATTTATCCAACTGCCCAATGAAAACAAGTTTTTCTTTACGCTTGGAATCAACCTTATATCCTTCAAAGTCCATAAACTGGGTGAAATAACTAAATCCATGTCACCCATGCCCATAACATACAGAACATCATTGTTCACCAGTATTACCTTACGAAAATCACCTTACTTCAAATTCTAGAATGCTCAATTGTTGTGGGTATCGTGAAATGAAGCACCAAAATCCATGACCTAGAATCCACATTGCTTTCCACACTACAAATTGAAGCTTCGTCTTCTTAGTGGTCTATTATAGTGTTAACTTTTTTCCTATCATTTGGGCATTGATTCCTGAAATGTCTAACCTCTTTGCAGTTCCAATAGCTTACATCATTCTGAGCCCTACACTGACTCCTCTTTTTGTTCTTGCTCCCACTACCTCCAGTATTCTTACTTCATTTACCAATATGCATTAATTCACTTTATGATTAACCTAAATATCTTCATCTGACGTCTTTCCCCAGAATAAGATCCTGAATCCCATCAAAAGTGAAGTTGTTGGTTGAACTAAGGATCGTTGTAGTAGTCTTGAGTCAACTATCAAGCAATGATGATGACAGTAGTAGAGCCTGAACCCCATCCTCGAATCTGATACCAACTAACCCAAGTCTTGACAAAATCAAGTTCAAGTTGTTGATGTGCAATGTAACTAAACTTCCTTCATTCATCTTCATGTTCACTAGTTCAAGTATAAGGAAAACCTTATTAGCTACCGTAGGCTTCTCATACATATTAGATAGCGAATCTATAATACCACACGTTGTGGTTTCCTTCAGAATGTTGAACGCAAGATCCTTCGTTAGCAACAATCTAATAACTGCCTTGGCTTTCTTATCCAAACTCTCCCACTCGTCTTGTTTTATCTTCTTTAGTCTTTCACCTAATACCATGTCCAATATTTATGACCTAGTAAATTCTCCATCTGCATTTCCACCAACCAAAGTCTTTTTCATCGAACTTCACAATCTGCATTTTACCATTCTCAACCATTATCTCAAACTATTATATGTTTAATGTTCAAACATAGCAATGGCCGACTGCCTGAACTTGACGATTGTTTTAATGCACACTACCCTTTTCTCAGTCTAAAAAAAATTGGAATAGACAAGTTCAACAATGGACCTGAGAATTCCTGACTTTGGATCTCGGTAATTATATCAAAAATACTTGGATGAAGAAAATAATAATAACACCGCTAATCAAACCACCCGGCTAAACTCCCTTGTAAATTTAGGCCTACTCAACAAACTGATCTTGGGATACTGCCCCTTATTCATGGCCCAACAACAAAAATATATCTGGTAAAAAATAATTTTTAGTAAAAAAATTACTTTGGTTAAAAGAACCCTTCAAAGTTGTAACATTTCTGTTTTTCGTATTTGATTGTTTATCATTATTCTCGAATTAATAGAAGTGAATTCATATCGTATTACTTGTTATGCTTGCAATTTGGTTTAAAACGTTAAAGAATTATTCAAAATATTAATTTTGGATGCCTAGACATAAATAAATAAATAAATTATTATGTCTTTTAGTTAAAAGATCCTTTAAGTTTCTAAATTTTCAAATTATACCTTGAAATTTTCAATAATCGCAAACTTGGTGAACAAATTGAAAAATCATGCGATTAACATGGAGATAAACATCAAAATTTTAAACAAAACTAATCTTATCCCTAAATTTGTTTTCAACTTCTTCCTCAAGATTAACCTCATTTACACCTCAATTTCACTATAAATACATGTATCCTCTGTTATGTTTTTAGCACCAAATGAAAGCATCTAAACCCTCCTCCATACTCTCTAAATCTAGCATCCCCTAGAAATTTTAGGAGCTTCAAGAAATCTATACGTAAGTCTTTTGGTTTTTCAACTGTTGTTCTACCCGTTCTTGTTTTTTTTTTTTTTTTTTTTTTTTGATAATTTGTTTTTTTTTATATTTTTGGAATTAATGTTATTGTAACTTTTATAAAAATCTCAAAAATCTTACTGATTCTATAACTAAATAATGTTTTGATATGAGTTATAGCCCTTTTTAATCAAAACTTTGTTAAAACATCAAAAACTTGTAACTTATGTAACTTTCTGAAAATCATCGCAAGCAATCTGACCTACACTTTGGTGGGCCATAAACCCATCCAAACATGTTCAAATCGGTTTGATTTTCTTTGCTAAGAGTAAATCTTTGAATTATTTTGATCCATGTATTATGGGTCATCAAACTTCAAATATTCAATCTTCTAGTTTTTAATGTTTTAAAACGAAATAAAGTCAGCTTACATATGATTCCAACAAAAAATACACCTCAAAGTGAATTCATTATATATGATTTTTTTTAATTCAACATCCCTTGCCTTCTTTGCATCTCTTTCATGCCAGTTGCTTCTTCTCCTCACATGTTAAAGACCCAGTTGTCATATTTATCTTGAAATTATAGATACCATACCAAAAATGGCATTTCCATTTGACCTAATAAATCAAAATTCTATCTTATTTGTTGTATAAACATTATATTCCCACTGCCATTATGTAAGTATCGCTCACCATCAAATTAATTATTGTTTGCACCCACAATTGGAGATCCCTCAATCTGCAATAAGTAAATTTGGCAAGATTAATAAAACCACAACATTTTTACAAAGTAGTATGAAAATTTGCATATTGTAATTACCTTACAAGACAAGAGATTAAGAGAACAACCATCTTCTTATTGTGTGTTTCAACCTGTTTGACCCATTTTCATACCATCTATATTTTCCAAGTTTTGGCACAATGCCCCATTTAACAACCCTTATCAGAACAAATGTCATGTCTGCAGATTGTGATATCAACAATAGTAACACAGAAAATTGTGGTTTTATCATAAAGAATAGTGGAATGGCAACAAAAAAATACTATCCCTATGTAGCAAGAGAAGATAAATGCAATAAATTAATAGCTAAAAACATGCAGTCAAAATAAGAGAATTTCAAAAGTACCTGCTAGGGATGAAAAAAGTTTGCCTGGTGCAGTCGCCAAGCAACCTGTATCTATTGCTATTGCATCTGCCATTTTTATTTAAGTTTCACTCTACTGGTGTTTTCATGGGTTCCTGTGGAACCCACTTGAGCCAAGCAGTAACTATGGTTTGATGTGGTGTATTTTGCAACAGACAGAAAATAAATAAAGCTATTTAAAAACTACACCGGCTATAGCTCCACCCCCGAATTTTCTAAATAAAACCAAGAAAGTGGTCACAAAACGAATGTCTTTAGGTTGTAATATTAACAATGGTGACACAAAAAAGTATGATTTGTACACGTAACACCTCAATTAGGTTGGTCAGTTTGAACCAACAAAACAGGGCAAACCTCATTGTCATTGACTCACTCGATCCCTGAGATCATTAGTTCATCACCTGCTTTTCAAGCAACACATACATACATACCATGATTACATATGTGACAAACTGAATCCCACAATGATTTGGACATGCACCAGATCCAACATACTTTTCGATCATCGAACTTGCTTTCTGGTCAAAAACTTGTTTGTTGTATTTATACTTCGTTCTCTACACATTGCAACACACATATACAGTGATCAGTATTTTACATATCACTATGTCTATCATTGCCAATATAGAAACAAATTATATGATGAATACTCACAGCTTCACACATTAGTCTATCGTCATGGAAGGTAGTTCATTCAATAATAGCCCAATGTTTGTGAGAACGGTTTAAATATTAAGAGATGGCTGCCATGCACTCTAGATCAAACAATCGTTTAAAACTTACATAAATCAGAGTAAAAAAATTCAATTAGCAGATTTCTTAAGGTAATTGACCAACCAACTCACCTTTTGAGGGAGGTTAAGAATATCAAACGTTAGCATTTGCTCCATTGAAGGGAGGGATGGAGAAGAGTGTGTGACAACTCCAAGCTCATCCCCAAAGCCTAATGCAGTCACCACTGGTCCATCAATAGAAAGTGAGAAACAACATGCCTCTGCAAAAAAAAATAATAATAAAGAGTAAACTGCCATTTTGGTCCCTGTGGTTTTGCCAGTTTTGCCACTTTAGTCCAAATCTCAAACTTTTTACATCTGGGTCTCTGTGGTTTCACTTTTGTTGCCATTTTAGTCCAAAATTCAAAAACCCCAATTTTTCAATGTTGCAACCTAGTTTTTTGTCCTTTTCTGAAGGGGCATTTTGGTCATTTTGCCTGCCCAACTACCCACCCCACCCTCCTTTACTCTTTTAATAAATTAACACAAAATTAATTATGTATTATATATAAATATATATATACATACAGACATTCACACACATACAGACCTTTTTGAGTTTATCAACATCCACCCCCAACCTCTCGATCTCTCCATCTCGATCTCCGACCAGCGGCGGCGCATGGTGACAACCGGCAGCCCCTTTCCTCCTGCAAAACACCCCTAAACCCACTTCCACCTTATACCCTTCCAACCTCTCAATCCCTCTCGAATGCCACCACCGCCATATCAATAATCCATATCAATAATCATCATCTTCATCGGTTCTTCATCTTCAACCCCTTATCAACATACCAAATCAAATCATCATCATTTTCATCGATTCTTCATCTTCAATTCCTGTTAGAGATCAAATCATCATCATTTAACCTAAAACCTAACAACAAACACCACAAAGGGAACATATTTATTGCTGGCAAAAAAAAACCAGGGAATTTTGAAAGCTTATCATACCTTTGGGTGAGATGGCTGTGAGTCAAAAGCAAACGCCAGTGTTTAGAAACAGATTTGAAGCGAAGGATGGAGGTAACAGGGAGGCGGAGAAGAATCTCGGTTAAAAGGTCATCGTTGGACCTAATCAATGATCCAGATTGAGTCGATTTCTGATCGGAATCCTCCATCACTGAAAGACAGGTTGTAGGGGTGTTTTGGTTTTGGGTTTTCCTGATTTTGCTTCTGGTGTTCACAATTTTTTGCAAGTGATCGGAATCCTCCATCACTGAAAGACAGGTTGTGGCGACGGTGGTGTATAGAGAGAGAGAGAAAGAGAGAGAGGTTGGTGATGGTGGCGGTGGTGAGAAGGGGGAGGAGGTGGCGGTGGTGGTGGTGCATGTGGCGGCAGAGTGGTGGTGGTGGCGGCGGGCTGCAGATCCGGTGGTGGGGGTGGTGATGGTGTGGTGGTGGTAGTGGTAGTTCAGAGAGAGAGATGATGATGAACTGTTGAAGATGAAGGGTTATTTGATTTTGTATATATAATTGAGTTATAATAATATATTAATGGTTTTAGGGTATTATATATATATATATATAATTGAGTTATAATAATTTCAAAATGACTAAAATACCCCTAAGGGTAAAGACAAAATATCATGGTCATTAGTGGGGAATCTGACCAAAATTGAAATTTGGACCAAAATGGCAACAAAATGCAAACCACAAGGATCCAGATGTAATAAGTTTGAGATTTGGACTAAAGTGGCAAAACTGGCCAAACCACAGGGACCAAAATGGCAGTTTACTCATAAATAAATAAAAACACAAGTTTACTATGAAATTATAACAACTCAAACAACATAAGGTTACCATGAAATGATGTGCCTCTTGTAGAACACACATGGGAAGAATTCAGGATGAAAAATGTCCCAATTTCCTGGAAAGGAAATAAAATAAAAACTGTTGGATATTTATCGTATATTTCTACCAGAAGTCGTGGTACGTGTAGAAATATATAAAAAGAACACATCAATTTTGCATCAAAACTAATTGGAACAGACGGAATGGATACATATTATAAACCCGACCTAATTTTATAATCAAAGATCAACCTATAAATATGAAACTATACCATCACCGAGCTAATTTACCTTGTAAGCCATGTATGAACAAAACCTAGATATCAGCAGATTATACGCAGGTTACCGCCGTCAAAATTAAACAATCTACATAAAGAAATGATGCATATTTAGCAATGCTAACCCTAAATTTTCCAATTTGGGTGTAACCCAAATGAATGCTTCTCTGGCTTTTAATCAAATCATTTTTAAATCCTGTTGAAAAACATCGTAAAAGCAAATTCACTATACGTAAGGCTCAAAAAAAGATTGCTCTTACCAAAGCATGAATCCCGAATCATCAATAACTTGAACAAATAATCGAATTCTGATCCTGAAGAAGAATCCATGATGCCGAAGAACGAAAAGAAACCCTAAAAATCCATTATGTTAGCATCTGGAGTAAAAAGTGTGAATAGAGAGAGAAAGATCGAGATGATACCGGTTTTATTCGGAGCAAGAATCAAGAAAATAGGATATCTTTAATGCAAGTTTTGGGATGCCAAATGAGGGAGTGCGATGGTGATGCTGGGAAGTCTGATATGTGTTCTTAAGGTTGTCAGCAAGAAACCATTTATAACCTACTTAAACTGCAAGATTGATAAACCTGAAATACGGACAAAGAGGGGAGAGTGGGGAGTTATTTGGTAACTGTTGGTGCATTCATCTGTCGTCTTCGTCTTATGTCGAGTCTCGGGTGCGTTATGGATCTAATCAAGAGTGATGTCATCATTCTTTGATGATGACATCATAATGGTGACAACAATGGTGACATCATCACATGAAAACATCACGTGAAACTGCATGTAAAGTTGAAATCAGAATGTTTGGCTTTCGCTTGAAGACAAAATAGTTTGGTAGTTTTCGCTTGAAATGTTGTTTAGTATGTTTCGCTTGAGAGTGTCTTCAAGCGAAACCTGATTAGTATAAATAGGTGAGTTGGCTATTCATTTGTAACGGTTGCCAGAAAGAGATACCGAGGTGCTGCCGGTTTTCCTTTTGTTTGTAAACGCTGTTATATCAATATATAAGAGGATTAAAGTGTTAAACAAGCTGTTCCATCGTCAGTTTCTTATTTTCCGCATCTGAAACTGATAAATCTCTTCTGAACGACTCGTTTGGGTCACAAACCGATCCTACAGTAACCTACTTAAATCTGCAGATTAACTGCTGATAACTGCTCTAGAAACAATTATTTTTATGAGTTTAAAAGGCTGAGATTTAATCTCAGCATGACCCAATGGTGGATATTGATTTAAGAGTTAGTTAGACTTAATTAAAACAATATATATATATATATATATATATAATTAGAAAAAGTATATCGTACATTACGGCTTAACGTACTTCACGTACAACAACGTGCGTGATTTGTTATATAACATGCGTGATTAATGTTTTCAATATGCGTGATTATTGTGTTTCAACATGCGTGATTTTGGATTTTTTGAGTTATAACGTGCGTGATTTTAAAATGAACGTGCGTAATTACCTGTCGTACGTGATGTACGTTAAGGCGTAATATACGTTAACATTCCTCTATATAATTAAACTCAACTTTCCTTTTATCTATATAGCCTAATTATTTTCCACTAAATACAAGGATTTGAAACGAAAATGCCGGAATGGTAATCCCTTCTTATCCCACTTACCAACAAATCCAACACTATGGGCATCATCATCATCATCATAACCCATCCTTGACTTGACATAAACCAAGGTCAATTCCGTCATTTCACCCCTTGAGGAAAAACCGGGTAATTTCCAAGCACAAAAGTAGGACACACAAACCTCCTCTTCTATTTGTGTGTGTATAACTCTTTCTTTCATCCCCCCACCCCACCCTACTGTCTGCCGTAACCCATCGGAATCTTCTCCGATCCGATCACCGTCGCTTATTATTAATCACCTGCATTCTCAATTCGTTTCTTCATTGTTTGATTACCCCCCCCCCCCCCCACACACACACACCAGTTTTCGACCTTTTGTTTTTATTTAATTTTTATACTTTCAATCTCTCATCAACTTCGTAAAACCCTAACCCTAATTTTATGGCTGCGGTAAACCTCCTGTCCAACGACGGTCCTAGCTCTCCGGCACGTGCGCCGTGGAGTAAGATCGTGACCGGTGAGAGTTCTGAACCGTCGCCGTCGGCTATTTATGAGGAGATTATGAACGCGTCTACGGATTGGTATCCGTCGGATAATACGGTTGATGAATCTGTTACCGGGAGTCAGGAGGGTGAGGGTTTTGAATTGGATAGTGGTAATGTGGTTAAGAAACCGGTTTGGAGTAAACCGTCAAACGGTGTCGTTGAGGTAATTAGTCCGGTTATGGGGGCGGTTTGTTGGCCTGCTTTGGGCGACTCTACTAAGGCTGCTGTTAAGTCGGCTTCTTCGGAGTCGTTGAATAGTCTTTCTGATGGATCATTGGTGCCTGCAGTGCAGGTAATGTTTGTGTAATTATTGATAATATATGATTAAATATCCGCAATTGTAAACTTAATGTTTGATGATGGATCTCACATAGAAGAATTCATAAATTGTTATGTTTTGATTATCTTTATATGTGTGTTGTATAATGTGATTATCTTTATATGTTTGTTGCATAATAGGTGACTGGGAATTCGTTGTCTTCGTCGCATAAACCGGCTAGTGTGAATCCTGCTTCGACTCCAAACCATGTAGCACATACCAGGCCGAGGACTGTGAAGCGAGGTGGCGGGAGTTCAGGTGCAAATTTATCATCAAACGGAGGGGTTTCAGAATCTGAGTTCCTTGGTAATGCATCCGGAAAACATGATGCTGTTGGAATGGATTCCGTCCCGAAGGATGATACATACAAGGGATCGCCAAGAGGTGGGTTTGGATCACAGCCAAACAGTGGTAATGAGCATCATCATCAGCAGAATTCATATAGGAGAGGCAATGGTGGGCCGACTTCACGTGGTGGAGGTTCTTACCAGCATAATAATTATGGAGGCAAACTGGAACAAGGTCATAGAAACTTTAACAGCAGGGATACCAACATGCAATCTCAGAGGGGTGGTTACCGCAGGGGCGGTTACATACGACCCTCTGTACATAATCCAACTCCGTTTGTTCATCCACCAATGCGTATGCCGGTGCCCCCATTTGGCAACAATGTTATGTACCCTGGTGAGTTTCTGTTGGTAATGTTTTGTGCTTTAGTTGTTTATTTATCGTCACTTTGTATGTACTGGCAGATGTTGCATCTGGTATGATTTATTTTCAAGGTCCAGCTCCACCGATGGTTTCAGGTCCTCCCTACTTTCCGTTTCCACATCCTTTACATGGCACCATAGTGAAACAAATTGAATACTATTTCAGGTTCTTCGTCTCCCAAATTTGAATTTGGTTAACTTGTGAGGAAACATTGTAAAGAGCTAACAGTTAACTTTCTTGCTTTTAATTGCAGTAATGAGAATTTGGTTAAAGATACATACTTGCGACGAAACATGGACGAACAGGGATGGGTTCCTGTTAACTTAATAGCAGGCTTCAAGAAAGTATGTAATTTAGTATACATATAGTTTTAAACATATATCATCAAATGTTGATGTCCATCAGTTCATGATATTCAGTCATCTAAATGCATTCAGACGTTCACTTATGTTACAATTCAGTTTGAATTAGTGTCTAGAAATCATTGTGTAGAATGGTGTTCATATTATCTTATATGAACAATGAATGGTTTGTAATTAACTGCAATTTGTGTCATTATTCTCTTCAAGTTTTCATATGAAGAGATTAATAATAATCATAATTTGCTTTATTGCAGGTTTCTTGTCTGACCGATAATGCTCAACTAATACTTGATGTAATGCGGCAATCAACTGTTGTGGAAGTACATGTACGTATTATTAATTTATTATGATCTAATATAATCAAACTTCTGGTGAATAATTAAAAAAACTTGATAATTTATTATTATTGTTATTTATTGCAGGGTGACAAGATGAGGCGGCGAAACGACTGGATGAGGTGGCTTATGCCACCTGCTGTTCAAGATTCGTTGGCATCACAGCTTCAGGGTATCGGGTTGAACAGCAGGCCGTCTTCAGGGGAATTGAGTAGTCAACTGCAACCAGGTGGCGGTGAACGGGCGGCAGTGGCTTAACTCATACACGATGAAAAAGAGAGAAATATATATTACAAAACACAATATTTTTGAAAAGGAGACGACCTCGATGATGATGCGGGATATCTAGGATTTCTATGGAGATTCACTGGTTGATGGAAATGATGTTTTGAGAGGCACATTAAACACACAAAAAACAACAAAAAAATTAAATAAGAAAACCCCAAAAAAAAAAATAAATAAATAAAAAGCAAAAAAAGATAAACCCTAAAACATAAAGAGGGTAGAGTTAGAGTTACTGTTACTTTGGAGATGCTCCTATGAATTTGGTGGAATCTTGATAAATTTTTTTTTTTTTGAACCTATTTAAAAAAAAAAGAATTATATAATTTTTCTATGGTGGTTGCTTGTTTTTTGAGATGATATTGAGGGAGAATTTTGTGTTTTTCTCCTCCAAACTTGTTCAGGTTGCCATCTCCTTAGCGGGTGGTTAGCAGTCTAAGGGGTGTTATGGATTTGATGCTTCTTGATTTATTTTAACCTAGTTAAAAAGAGTTATATAGTTCTTCTATGGTGGTTTGTTTTTGAGGGAGAATTCTTGTGGGTTTCTCCCCCAAACTTGTGTTGGTGCAGGTTGCCATCTCATTCGCGGTGGTTTGTAGCATAGGGGGTGTTTATGGTCTGGTAAACGGTTTTGATAAAAAATGTTGATTGTCTGGTCTTGGAAAACATCAAATTAAGCTGGTCGAGTTGGGTGATTTACCTGGAACAGCTGATTTGGTGGTTTTATTGTTCAGTATCAACTGTTGGTGGCTTGAAGTCTTGACATGATTTTTTATTGTTCTGGTTGAAAATATTTGGTTTCTTTTGGAAAATTTAAAATGATAAAAATGGTTCATAATTATACTCGTCGAAGTGGTTGACTTGCCTTTCGTCGGTTTCTACCGGTTATGAACACCATGGCCGGCCCTGAAGGTGGGCAGGGAGGACCACTGGCCAAGGCCCGATATTTCGAAGGGCACATTATTTTTTAAAAAACTTCGATATGTATATGTAAAAATAAATAAATTAATTGGGTATACCCGTACAAACACCAACATAGGCCCACTTACAGAACTATTTTTATGGTTTGGATTAGTTATTAGCTCGTTGGCATTAGGTTTAGACCTTTAGTGAGCCTAATACCCAATTTTTCGTTAAGGCCTAAGGGCACGTTTTTTCGAGCTCGAACATGGTACATGAATTCTCAGGGCCGGCCACGCCTTGTATGAACCTATAGAATGTGATTGTTTATCTGTTCCCGGAATTGTCATATCTACTAATATATACTTAGAATGTTTGCGTCCTGTAGATTATTATACTTTATAACTAGTTTACAACCCCTGTGTTTACACGGGTTGAATATCGAAAAAAATATAAATTATAAGTGTGTGTATAATCATTATCAATCAAATGACGTATTACATAAAATGTTAAACAAAAAGAATTACATTTTCAGCTATCCAAATATATTTTCCTAAGTTTTCACCTCTTTTTTGAGTCGCTACAAATCTATCTTATCATATAAAGCTGTAAAACAATAACTCTAAAAAAATAAAAATAATGATATTAAGATTACAAGTGTTTTTAAAAATAGAATGTAAGTTATGCACTTGTGACAAATGAATTTTAATTAAATTCTACTATATATAATAATAATATAATAAGTACTTTGATATAGATAGTATTTTATAAATACGTTTAAAAATAATATACAATAAAATCGAACATTTTTTCTCTTTAATATAAGTGCCCTATTGATATACCTTTTATATATTTCCATATTATAAATTTGCAACAACTTGTTGCTTTGTATTGTTGTAATGTATGCATTGGGGGGTTTTTCAAAGAAAAAGTTGCATTTTCCACTTATAACCCAAAAGGTTTTATCTTTTACATTTTAACTCCTTTTACTTTTTTACTTTTAACCCAAAGTTTTTCATCTCTTACAATTTAACCCCAACACTTTTATATTTTCAACTTTGATCCCTCATATTTTTCATCTTTCGCAAGTTTTTCGTTTTACGTTTCTTTTTAAATTTTGCGAGTCAACACGCCGCAACGTGCGTGTGGGGTTCAACGTTTTTTCCCGTTTGACATGCCAATCGCAGTGCGTCTATTTTTCTCCATTTGACAAGTTCGTCGCAACGCGCGTGTCCTAAAATGTAAAGGCTTTTAGAATGTTTTCGTGATTATTTTATGAATGTTTTGTAAATTTTGTTTGGGTCCAAGTAATTTTATATCTTAAAAAACCTCATGAAAATCTACAACGAGCACGACAAAACGAGTCGGATCAAATATAATATGTTTTTGTGATTATATTATGAATGTTTTGTAAATTTTATTTGGATCCAAGTGGAGTCAAATTGTGGTTTCTTTTTTCCTTTTTTAAAACCTCTAATTAATCTCTTTTCATTATACCTGTCAACTTTTGCGTTATACCCGTTACGTTTTCTATGTATGTCTCGGGTCATATATAATATGTTATGATTTTACTCTATAATTTGATCTACTTTATGTTTTGATCCAATCGTAATGTTTATATACGTTACATTGAGTTTAATCAAATACGTTAAAATGCGTGTTTTCAAATGGTTAACGCATCACATAACGTTTGGACTAATCCATTCCATGTTTGCGAAGAATCCGCGCCGCAACGCGCGCGGGTCTTAATGCTAGTTTATTTTTAAAAAGTATAATCACACTTTGCCAATAATTATGTTGTTATATATTTTAGAAAATTACTATACCAATTTACCCCTCCATCCTTTACTAAATTTTAAGTATTTACTAAATTGTTGTTTAATTAATTTTAGCCATTAAATTGGTGTAATTAAAGAGTCAAAATCGTTTCCTACGTTTATAAGGTTAAAACATTTTTTTCTATTTTACATCTAAACCTGAAAACCGAACAACCCGAATCAAGCTAACACGGACCCGACCAACCGGAACCTTAAATAAGTCGGTTATCGGGTCATTTTTTTCAAGTCAAAAACCCAAACAACCCGAATCAAAAAAATAACCTAAAGCCCGGGGAAAAAACAGAAGAACACCCCTAATCGTTGTCCCAAACATATATCTATATTCAATTTATAACAAAAAAAATTGGAAAACTATTTCTGTTCTTTTTTCAAACATACATTTATATTTAATACACGATTTGAAAAAAAATGAAAAAGTATTTCTAGTCTTTTCTCAAATATTTTACAATATATAGTGTGTTAATTTACCAATTGTTTGAGGAATTTTATTTCTAGGTATTTTCGTATTTCGGTAACTGAAGAATTATTTAATGCAATATTTTTAATTTTCTTTAAATTCCTAATATTTTTATTTTTTTTAAATCCTTTATTATAATATAAAAATAAGAAAGATAAAGATAAGTGATATCTATATATTAATTATTAATATTAAATGAAATATATTAAATAAATATAAATAAAATTTATAAGATTGAAGGAGAGAATGACATGTAGCGAATTTCCTGCCGCTACCATATAGTATTCATCTCTACCCGGTGATAAATAAAGCATCTGTGCCCCTTTTGATCTCTCAGAAATTTGATAAAATGGACTTTCTAGAGACCCCCAACGGCCAATCCTCGCATGAATTGCTAAGGATCCAATAAGTCCAACATTTATTCCTTCAGATGTGTCAATTGGGCAAATACGCCCATAGTGACTAGGATGAATATCTCGTATTGGAAAAGTAGCAGTTCGCGCAGTCAATCCCCCCGGGCCCAAATAACTCAATTTTCTCCCATGAACTATTTGTGTCAGTGGATTAGTTCGATCCAAAACTTGAGATAATGGGTGTAAACGGAAAAAAACTTTATAAGTATCTGTTAATGGAGTTGAATTTACCAAGTTATGAGGAGTTGGTGTCCAGTTATGCTTAAGTGCTGCATATATGTTTCCTCGAGCCATATTTTCTAAACGAACCAAGGCCAATCCAAATTGCTCTTGTAAAAGATCTGCTACAGAACGAATACGTTTATTTTGCAAATGATTCATATCGTCAAGTGTACCCATTCCAAATTTTATTCGAATCAAACGATCCGCGGCTGCCAATATATCTCGCGGTAACAAAAATGTATTGTTCTGGGGTATATCAAGGTTTAGTCTCCGATTCATATTTCGTCGACCAATCCCTCCCAATTCACATCTTTGTTGAAAGAATTTTTTTTGTAAATCCTTAGATAAGGATTCAGAAAATACCGGATCTCCCTCTACACAAGCAAATTGTTGATAAAATTCCAAAATAGCATTTTCTTTTGACCCTATTTTTTTTTTTATCATTCAGAAAAGACAAAAATAGTTCAGGATAGCAAACATTCTCTAGAATTTCTCTTATATTCAACCCCATTGTCACATCTACTAATATATACTTAGAATGTTCCATGTGTTTACAGGAGTTGAATATCGAAAAAAATATAAATTATAAGTGTGTGTATAATCATTATCAATCAAATGACGTATTACATAAAATGTTAAACAAAAAGAATTACATTTTCAGCTATCCAAATATATTTTCCTAAGTTTTCACCTCTTTTTTGAGTCGCTACAATCTATCTTATCATATAAAGCTGTAAAACAATAACTCTAAAAAAATAAAAATAATGATATTAAGATAATAAGTGTTTTTAAAAATAGAATGTAAGTTATGCACTTGTGACAAATGAATTTTAGAGTAAAATGCACGGATAGTCCCTGTGGTTTTGCAAAGTTTCAGCTATAGTCCCCAGATTTTGGAAATTACACTCATAGTCCCTGTGGTTTGACAGTTTGTTACGCTGATAGTCCCTGGAGTGGATGTGGGTTAGTTTTCTCAGTTAAGTCCATGTGAAATTACAAAATTACCCCTTTCTTTTATTAAAATATAAGAAAAAATTCACACATATATACACACACTCACTGTCTAAACACACACTCTACTCTCTCGCTTCTCATGAAAACCACCACCACCACCTGCCACCACCACCCACCCCCACACCACCACCACCTGCTTAAAAAACAGAGTAATCTCTCTGTTCCGACGCACTCGCTGGAGATACCGGTCAAATACAGGAGGATACCATCGATTAAACCCGTCAAACAGATCAATTTCACAACGGTAGAACCGACTCGTAGTCTCCCTTCGGCTGATGGGAAGGTCTAGGTTTGGTTTCATGGTTGGGATTGATCATATACTTGACTGGATAGGGCATTGTTGTCCAAAGAAGGAAGGTGCAGATGATTTTGGTGTTTGATGATGCAGATGATAGGGCTATGAAAGCTGCCGCCGGTGTGGCTAATCAGTTGGGTAAGCCGTGGGTTCTTGATCCGGCTGCTGTTGGTGCTTCGGGTTTCCGGATTAAGGCTTGTCTCTAGTTTATTGAACTCAAGCATACTGTTGTTAGAGGAAATGGGTCGGAGATTATTGCTCTTGCTTGGCTTCGTTAGGATCTACTAAGGTATGTTTGTCTTGTTTTTTGTTTGGTTTCTTGAATTTATGTTAATTTAGATTAGGGTTTGGAGTTGGAGGTTGAATTGGGGTTAATTTACCTCAGTTATGGATATACAATTCTATCTAAACTCTAGAGTTTGGTGTTTGATGATGATAAAATTGAAGAATTATGGTTATAACTGTTAAAGCTTGAAGGGAGGTGGTGGTGCAATAGTGGTGGTTTAGTTGCAGATTGGGGTTGTTTGGTGGTGGTGCCAATTGATATTTTAAATGATTAATTAGTTTTTTCTTATATTTTAATAAAAGAAAGGGGTAATTTTGTCATTTTACATAGATTTAACTGAGAAAACTAACCCACATCCACTCCAGGGACTATCAGCGTAACAAACTGTCAAACCACAGGGACTATGAGTGTAATTTCCAAAATCTGGGGACTATAGCTGAAACTTTGCAAAACCACAGGGACTATCCGTGCATTTTACTCTGAATTTTAATTAAATTATACTATATATAATAATAATATAATAAGTACTTTGATATAGATAGTATTTTATAAATACGTTTAAAAATAATATACAATAAAATCGAACATTTTTTCTCTTTAATATAAGTGCCCTATTGATATACCTTTTATATATTTATTTTTAAAAAGTATAATCACACTTTGCCAATAATTATGTTGTTATATATTTTAGAAAATTACTATACCAATTTACCCCTCCATCCTTTACTAAATTTTAAGTATTTACTAAATTGTTGTTTAATTAATTTTAGCCATTAAATTGGTGTAATTAAAGAGTCAAAATCGTTTCCTACGTTTATAAGGTTAAAACATTTTTTTTTCCATTTTACATCTAAACGTGAAAACCGAACAACCCGAATCAAGCTAACACAGACCCGACCAACCGGAACCTTAAATAAGTCGGTTATCGGGTCATGTTTTTAAAGTCAAAAACCCAAACAACCCGAATCAAAAAAAAAAAAACTAAAGCCCGGGGAAAAAACAGAAGAACACCCCTAATCGTTGTCCCAAACATATATCTATATTCAATTTATAACAAAAAAAAATTGGAAAACTATTTCTGTTCTTTTTTCAAACATACATTTATATTTAATACACGATTTGAAAAAAAAATGAAAAAGTATTTCTAATCTTTTCTCAAATATTTTACAATATATAGTGTGTTAATTTACCAATTGTTTGAGGAATTTTATTTCTAGGTATTTTCGTATTTCGGTAACTGAAGAATTATTTAATGCAATATTTTTAATTTTCTTTAAATTCCTAATATTTTTATTTTTTTAAATCCTTTATTATAATATAAAAATAAGAAAGATAAAGATAAGTGATATCTATATATTAATTATTAATATTAAATAAAATATATTAAATAAATATAAATCAAATTTATAAGATTGAAGGAGAGAATGACATGTGGCATTATTTGGAGTCTTTTATTATAAGTTAGATTAGATTTCTATAATCATGTTGAGTATCAACTAATATAAAAGTAACAAATATTAGGGTCTTTATATAAAGTTGAAATCGATCTATCTGTAGTTTACGGATTGTAATCAACTAATATAAAATTAACAAATATTAGGGTCTTTATATAAAGTTGAAATCGATCTATTTACAGTCAACCGATTGTGAAACCAAGTATCAACACTTCAGTATGCAATTTAGAATATCAGGTTATGGTTAATGGGAAACTGCCGTTTACCTCTCTATTATTTTTGTAAAATTTAGTTTTGCATGCATATAAATTATATTCATAACCATATTTATAATTTGAAAAGGATTCATCTTGGCTAACAATTCAAACTGAGACGCCCTTAACTATATATGAATAAAAAGTTTGTTACAAGTTTAATTGACTTGATTTGACCAATAACAAACAACTGAACTTTATTATTTGTTTTTTCATTTCATAGTATATGCAGTTTTGCATACATAAAAAAATCATTAACTATCCTTATATTTAAAAAAAAAAGTGATTAATTGTTGAAACTTAAAAAACGATTTAAAACACTTTAACCGTCAAACTCAACCGTTTTAGTTGTTCCAGTCTGGCGGTCTAGAGCTTTTGTTAAAACCACTAGAATTCGCACGTGAACACTCTTTAGCAAATAAGCATAAAATGTTGGGATAATTACCAAACTAGCCGCTTGACCAACCTTTTTACGAAAATAGCCATTTGACCGGGCTTAATGGACCTTCCCATCCAAGTGAACCCCCATTTTTATGCATCTTCAATCCAGCCACAACCAAGCGGACACGTGTCCCTTTGGCCTGAACCGGCTTTTATGCCGCCACGCCTGTCAGCCGAGCCGCTTCATCCCCAAGCCAAGCCGCTACCGCTACCGCTTCATCCCGAGGCGAGGTTGACATGACCTTTCACTACCCAAGCCGCTACCGCTGCCATTAAGCCGCTACACCTATGGCCAAGCCGGTACACGGCTGCCATTATGCCGGTTCACCTGTGTTCAAGCCGGTACACGGCTGCCATTATGCCGGTTCACCTGTGGCCAAGCCGCTACCGCTGCCATTAAGCCGGTACACCTATGGCCAAGCCGGTACACCGCTGCCCTTATGCCGGTACAACGCTGCCCTTATGCCGGTACACCGCTACCCTTATGCCGGTACACCGCTTGGCTTGGGGATGAAGCGGCTCGGCTTGGGGATGAAGCGGCTCGGCTGACAGGCGTGGCGGCATAAAGCCGGTTCAGGTTAAAGGGACACGTGTCCGCTTGGTTGTGGCTGGATTGAAGGTGCATAAAAATGGGGGTTCACTTGGATGGGAAGGTCCATTAAGCCCGGTCAAATGGCTATTTTCGTAAAAAGGTTGGTCAAACGGCTAGTTTGGTAATTTTCCCTAAAATGTTTGTTACAAGTCAAATCGACTTGATTTGACCAACAACAAACACTTGTGTGTTTGACTGCAAATAATTTTGTTTCAGTTTATTTAGAAATAGCGACACATTCTTCTTAATTCTACACCATTTAAAACTTAGACGATGTGTAATTAGCATTGTAGTGGTGTGAAGTGGCTTAATAATGTCTCCAATATCGCCCTCTGGACGTTATAGGGACATGCAAAGGGAGAGACGTTTCTAGTATAAAGTCAAATGAGGAGAAATAAATTGGAAAGTGATGATTGAAAGAGCATTAAGGTGTGTTAACTATTACACATATTTTGAAGGGGCGTTATGATGCTAATGTAGCGATAAATGCCCTTTGGAGGGCATTAACCATTACGAATGGTCTCACATATATATCCGCAATGAAACTTGAACACTCACCAGTCATCACTTGGTTGATAAACATTCACCATATCATTAGGTCAAAGTAGGGTTGTAAACGAACCGAACGCTTAGTGAACAGTTCGGCAGGAAGTTTGTTTATGTTTGTCCGTTTAATAAATGAATAAACACAAACAAGAAATTTCGTTCGTTAAGTTAAACGAACAACATGAACTTAGGTTGTGTTCGTTTATGTTCATAAACGTTCAGTAATGTGTTTATGAATGTTCGCTAGTCTATGTTTATTTGTGTTCATTCATTTAAAGGTTTTTGTATGTTGTATTTTGTTTTACTGTTTTTAGTTTTTTAAAATTTGAAACTCTAGTTATACTATATGCTTCCCCTAATATCCTCATTTGATCATTTCAATTTCAGTTTGTGTTAAATTTTGACAAACTTCTAAAATTTGTGTTAATCATGTTTCTGATAATTATGTCAACTGTGTTCGGATAATTATGTTAGTGCTTATTTATTTTTGGTGGATACTTGGTAATCTTTGTGATATAAAATGTGAATTTAATTCTAAATTGAATATATATTTGTGTTCATAAGCGTTGTTTGTGTTCATTTATGTTCATAAATATTTGTTTGAGTTCATTTGTATTTGGTAAGTGTTTGTGAACAATTCATGAACACGTTTATTTCCTTAATGAACGAACACGAACAAGAAATCTCATTCGTTAAGCGGAGCTGAACAGTTCATTAACAAACTCATCCCTTAATGAACGAATACATCGGTTCGTTCACAGCCCTGTGTCAAAGTCCTGTTAGCCATTTTGAGTACCTAACCTAATTCTAACTTTCTTGTGCATGTCATGAGTTGTTTAACTAAAAAAATTAATATTAGCCATGGTTATAAAGAGCAATAGGATTAAAGGGTGTTAAAGATAACGTAATGGCCAATGGACCACACGAAAAAAATAATTAAAGATCAAAACTGGGAATTGTTAAAACATCATGAACCAGTTTGCACTTCTATGCATATTTGGAGGGTGACATGGACCCTCATTTAGTCAATTTCTAGTCGGTAGTGCAATATACATTTGCAAGGTTGGCCAAAAGTGCCCCTGTCATGTTAAACTACTCCCACATAGTAACACATAGTATAAATAGAGAGAGAAAATGATTTATTTCATTAGAGTAAGTTTTGTTTTTTCATATTATCTAAGTTATTATACTTTTAATTAAATAATATTTTATTATACTTTTAATATTACCTTTTCTTTCTACAATTACATTTATAACTATTAAACACATGTTTATAAGCTCATATGAACACAATTCTTTAACTTGAAAATATTTATTTTCCTATTCGTTTTTTAATGACCAACAAAGTCTGATTATCTGGGTAAACTCATGTAACAACTTGACTTTTTGAAGTCAAAATACAAGTCAAAGTCAAAGTCAAAGGAATAAAAGATTGCTAATTGCGATCTGTCACTCCTTGCTTAATTACCGATTTGTGCTTCTTGACTTGTAATTGAATCCTATTAATTGTTTGCTTTAGTTGTATTATGTGGAGTACTTGTTAATAATCGAGGTTTGATCGCTGTTTAATCGCTAATCGACTTATCGTTAATCGCATCGCTATCGCATCGCAACTCGAATTATGTGTTCTGGATATTGTTTTACATGTGTGTGCTATTATGTGTTACTTGTGCATGTTATGTTTATGTTGAGGTGATTAATCGCAAAAGCAATCGCAATTCTATCGCAACACAATCTAATCGCAAATGCTAAACGCAAGTTATTTATAGTGATTGTATATTAGATATAGTAGTTAGGTTATTTGTGTAACTAATGGGTAATACTATCGCATCACTCACTCGAAACGCACCGCAACGCTCAACACGCAAAACAAAACATCGAAACGCAACTCGCCGGAGCCAGTCGATCGAATGGCCATCCGATCGAAGTGCCATCTGATCCGTTCCATGTGCCACTTTCCTCTTTTGGAAACCCTATAAATACCCCCTGTCACATCACCAAAGTGATGTGACAGCTCTCTCATTCGACTAGCATGCTCCAGCCCTCTTTTCTCTCGATTTCTCGCGATTCTTGTAAGTTTTCGACTCAAATCTTGTACTTCTATGATCTACCCACACTTCTTCATCATTTTCACCTTTGAATCTTAACTTTTAACCGTGAAATCAGTGGATTTGAGGTGTTCTAGGATGATGTCATCAAGAGGTTCTTATGAACTTCAAGATTTGGCTTCATTCCACCAAGAATAACTCAGATCTACATGATTTCCACATGATTCAACGCTATTTTCATCTAGATCTAAACGTTTTCAAGGTTAAAAGGATTGAAAGATGGTTTTGTAACTTTCTTTCAACTCTTTTACACTCAATGCACTCAAAACCGATAGAATCGGAGCTCGTTCAGACCTTCCACTCTTCTCTAGTGATGTGTCGGGCTGCAATCTGATTCCTATCAACGAGACAACCGATTTCGGTTGCGCATGAGCATCCGTCACGAACAGCTAACTGATCGGATTGGGGTGATTCCCGTTCGATCGGATAACCTGGGTCTGATGGGGTTCCTGTTGTTCAATACGTAGTCATACCGTCTCGATCATACCACAAAACTTTCAAAACTTAACATGTTTCAAAAAGATCAGATTGTGGGATGGATTGTCGTCCGATCGGATTGCACTTGGTTTCAACACTTAACATTTTTTCACAATTTTCAAAGATCATCAGTTCTAACGGATTGCCATCCGATCGGAAGACCATCCGATCGAATGACCATCCTGCTGTGAACTTGTTCTCACTAGAAATGTCTCGCCGATCGGATCGCCATCCGATCGAACGACCTGAAAGGTAGAGATACTTCTCTGATTCTGAAATGCTACAACGAAAACTTCAAAGCCATCGTACACAAACACATATCAATCCGACCGAATGGCCATCCAAATGGATGACCATCCGATCAGATGACTATTCGACACCTTGTTCACTCTTCACCGTTTAACGCACTGCTCATTCGCTTATGCTATCGTTAACTGCTCAGGCTAATCTCTCAGCGCTCCCTTCAATCCAAGAGAGTGTTTAAGTTATTAAGCACTATCTGTGAGTATACTCGATCCCTTTTTGCTTTACGCACTTTTGGGTGTTACATACGTTACCTATATCAAATCACATCGAGCACACAACGCAAACACTTTTATACGCTGACCGTTACTGCATGTTATACGTGTTACTTGATAAATGTTTGTATGTTATGTTAACACAGTGATTATTGCCTGACGCCTTAACAACGATAGTACTATAGTTTGGACTCAGCACCTGTTGTGGATAGGGGTTATTAAGGTTATTTCTTCACGTGTCACAGTGGTGATATGTGCTGCGCATTCTACAACTCGCAGTCATGTCTGTGCATATTTCATTGTCGATAACCTACTAGCTTCACATTATACATGTTACATGCTGGTTATGCGTAACGCTTTCGAACTTTATTATTACTATTAAACTTGCATGCTCACCTTTACACTATATGTATTGACCTCTATTTTAACATATGTGACAGGTGTCTAGGATGCTTTACTTGTTTCTTGCTGGAATCGAGCTAGGATGGAGTCTAGAAACAAACTAAATAAAATCTGAGTTGTCGGAATGGATATTTGTCTTTGAGTACAATGTCTGTAATAACTATTTATATTTTATATGTTTGTGGTATGGGACATGAACCTTAATATATTATAACTAATAGTTGTTATGGATTCTCCTGGACAATCTGTTTCGCTCAGTGCCGCGCCCCGATGACTCCGCCATCGGTTGGGGTGTGACAGATTGGTATCAGAGCCATAACTATAGGGAATTAGGCAAAGACTCGACCTAGTCCGGGTCGATGTCTTAGAAACGACCTAGTTTATAGTCTAAGTACCAACAGACCGACTTGTGCATACCCGGTATGGGTTTTGCACGAGCTTACTCACTATTTCTCGCTCGAACTCGCTGTACACTACACTCTTGCGCGAACATCGCATACTACAGTTCTGCACAAGACCAGCCCTTCCTAAGGCTGGACACACACACAAATGAATGATCTGGTTAAGATTAGGTGTGAAAACCGCAAACTCTTGACCAGATCACTCGTTCGATTCGCTATTTTTACTATAAACAAGAGAATTTGCGTTGAATCAGGAGTGAAATCCATACTTCGATGCGATTCTCCTTATCTATCTCGTGATTCCATCACACAAACGGGAATGAAGTCGTTAAGTTAGGGGTGAAACCCGAACCTCGATGACTTATTCCGCTCCTTATTTTGGTATTGCAAAACTCTCACCAAAGTCTCGATGAGTTCCAACGACTACACGTAATGGCCCAATGGATGAGTGCCGATCGCTCGAATTGAAGCGAGAGCACAATCTACTAAGCCAAAATGCATGTCTAAGTTCTTGAGAACAGTCGAATCACTTTGGGTAGTCGATGTCTAAAACACCCGAGACAATCTCTTCTCGATTTTATATATTTGATTCTGGATTTCACTGCTACTAACTCTGAGATTTATATATTTTATGTGTTTTTAAGTAAATTTGATGTGGTTTTATTTGTTATATGTTTCGATTTTTGGTGGTTTTCTCGCTTTTCGTTGTTCGCTTTGATCAACACGCACGACTCGTACTGCACATTTACCTCAAAACGCAAACAAATCGCTTGTACTATTCGCAATCGCTACTCGCTAATCACACTCGCAACTCTCAATCGAAATCGCTGCTGTGAAGGATAGGTGAATACGTGCAATATATGTAGGTCAATACGTGCAAAATATAGTTGAATACATGTTTTCGTGCTTATGTGGACTACGTGCTTACGTGCTTCTGTGCTTATGTGATTCTGTGAATTATGTGCCTATGTGAATAAGTGCTTATACGTAGACGTGTTCCTGTGCTTTATGTAAAGTAGCTTTGGGTGAGATGATAGGCTATACTCGACTTAATTGAAATTGTATTTGATTCATATGGCGATGTCTGTTGCAGACAATGTCGTCGTTTGGGTCATTTCACTCCCGCTCTGCTCGACTTAACCACGATGATAAACGAATCGCTGCTCTCATCGCTAAGCAAATGGCGATAGTCATCCCACAAATTGTTAGTGAGCTGAACGAAAACACTAGCAAGTCCTCGAAGGAGTTCAGGACTGATACTCCCAAGACTACTTTTAGCTTCAAGCAGTTCAAAGCCTGCGGTCCAAAGGAATTTACCGGCGAAGTCACCCTGCGCCAGAGTGGCTGTCCGGAAAACCTTCGCACTGTTAACGCCACCGGCGTCTTCCAATCCCAAGCTCTAGATTGGTGGACGGCTGAGAGAAACAAACGAGGGAATGATGCAACTTTTGGGCTGACGTGGGACGAGTTGAAGGACATCATGATGCAAGAGTTCTGCCCTCCCCATGAACTCCAAAAGCTAGAGGATGAATTCTGACATATCAAGCAGGATAGCGGAGATAATGCTGGTCTAACTACTCGCTTCAAGCAGTTGAGTATCATCTGCCCTGGTCAGGTTACAACCCCCGAGATTACGATCAAGAAGTATATCCGCGCCCTGCCGGATTGTGTTGCAGACTTTGTCCAAGCCGCGAAAATGACAACAATCGAGGAAACCTACCTGCTCGCCACTGAGATTAACGATAAGCGAGTCAGGGCTGGTTATTTTAATAAAGCCTCCAAAAATCTACACCAAGACACCGCTACTTCCACCGCTGAAACTACCGCCGCACCGCAATCTTCAAAGCTCTCACGCCTCAAGAGAAAGAACAACAGCTCCAGTAACAAGAATTGGGCAATAACTGTCGCTCCACTCCAAACAGTACCTGCACAACCGCAACTTCAACACCGCCAAGTAGCGGCGCCTGTGGTCAATGCACCGCCTGCCAAGCGTGCATACACAGGACCACACCCGCTCTGCCCTACTTGTACCTACCATCATCCGGTTGGAATCGCATGCCGGTTCTGTATTCACTGCAACATGTACGGCCATTTCACCGCTAACTGCCGTACCGATCCACCCCAAGCTCCAGCACCAGTTCAAACTCAAGCTCCTGCTCTACCAGCCACACAAGGGCAGCAAGCAGCTCCTGCACCCCCTGCTCACGCAAGAGCTTGCTTTGCGTGTGGTGATCCCAACCACTTCGCAAACGTCTGCCCCAACAGAGTGGTTAAGCAAGAGCCACAGCAGCCAGCACCGCAATAGCACCAACAGGAGCAACATCAGCCATCTCAACAAGCAGCCCGCGGGCGTGTCTTCAACATCAACGCCCGCCAGGCTCAGGCAGACAACAACGTTGTTAATGGTACATTTCTCGTAAATGGTATATATGCTTCGTGTTTATTTGATACTGGAGCCGATAACTGTTTTGTATCGTTCGAATTCGAAAGGCTCCTTAATCGTAAGCGCGTTAACCTCCCATCAACGTTCGACGTAGAAGTTGCCACCGGAAGAACCGTCACTGTTAGTTCCGTTCTTCGTGACTGTACCCTCGATCTCAATGGTCACGTTTTCCCGATCAATCTCATCCCGATGCAACTTGGTAGCTTTGATGTCATAGTAGGTATGGATTTCTTTCGGGAAAATCATGCTGAAATTATTTACTTCGATAAAATGATTCGATTCTCTCTCGCGAACAGTGATCAATTGTGTGTTTATGGCAAAGTCGCTTCGAAGAAGTTGCAACTCATGTCATGTGTCCAAGCCGACAAGTATCTCCGCAAGGAATACCAAGCCTTTTTGGCGCATATCGTAGTAGCGGGGGAAAAGGAAGGAAAGAATCGAGTGAAAGATGTTCCTGTTGTTTGTCAATTTCCCAACGTGTTTCCTGACGATTTACCTGGTTTACCTCCCACTCGTGATATCGATTTCCGAATCGACCTCATTCTTGGAGCAAATCCTGTTGCTAGAGCGCCTTATCATCTCGCTCCCTTTGAAATGCTCGAACTCTCGAGTCAGCTCCAGGAACTACTTGATAAAGGCTTCATTCGCCCAAGCACCTCTCCTTGGGGCGTGCCTGTCCTTTTCGTCAAAAAGAAGGATGGATCGTTCCGGATGTGTATCGACTACAGGGAATTGAATAAGCTGACTATCAAGAATCGCTATCCCTTGCCTCGAATCGATGATTTGTTTGATCAGTTACAGGGTGCTACGTGTTTCTCGAAGATCGATCTACGCTCAGGCTATCACCAATTACACATTCAAGAGGAGGATATACCTAAAACCGCTTTTTGAACCCACTATGGTCACTACGAGTTTGTTGTCATGCCTTTTGGTTTGACTAGCGCTCCCGCAGTCTTTATGGATCTAATCAATCGCGTGTATAAACCCTATCTCGACCGCTTCGTCATCGTATTCATCGATGATATCCTGATCTATTCCAAGTCAAAAACTGAACACTCGCAGCATCTACGTTTGGTTCTTGAGTTACTCCAGGGAAACCGTCTCTATGCCAAGTTCTCCAAGTGTGAATTCTGGCTTGAGGAGGTTCAATTCCTCAGTCACATCATCAATAGTCAAGGAATTCATTTCGATCCTGCGAAGATCAAAGCTGCTAAGAGTTGGGTTACACCTAGGAACCCGTCCGAAGTTCGTTCTTTCCTCGGATTGGAGGGTTACTATCGCCAATTGATCGCCGACTTTTTGAAAATCGCGGTACCGCTTACCTCTCTTACGCATAAGGACAACCCTTTTGTTTGGGGAACTGAACAAGAGGAGGCCTTTCAAAATCTCAAAGCTATGCTTTGCAATGCTCCCGTGCTCTCACTGCCCGACGGAAATGACGATTTCGTAGTCTACTACGATGCCTCAAACCTTGGTCTTGGTTGTGTTCTCATGCAACGAGACAAGGTTATCACGTACGCCTCTTGACAGCTCAAGATCCACGAGAAGAATTATACAACCCACGACCTCGAGCTAGGTGTAGTTATTTTTGCGTTAAATATTTGGCGACACTATCTTTACGGTACCAAGTGTATGATCTTCACCGATTATAGGAGCCTACAACACATCTTTAACTAGAAAGAACTGAATATGCGCCAACGCCGATGGGTTGAACTTCTTAACGATTACGACAGTGAGATTCCGTATCACCCTGGCAAAGTAAACATCGTTGCCGATGCTCTAAGCCGACGAAGCTATTTGCATAGCGTTCGTAATATCCAAGCCCAACATAATCTCGAAGCTCTCATCCGTGACGCCCAACATGCTTGTTTTACCGAACACACTTTGAAGAAGGAAAGATTTCTTAACGATGGCGCCCAACTCGAGAACAAATCGAATGGTATCTTTCATTATTTACACCGAATTTGGATTCCCAAGCGTACCAAATTGCGACAAATTCTGATGGACGAAGCCCACAAATCTCGGTATTCTATTCATCCCGGTGCTGACAAGATGTACCAGGACATGCGCTACAAGTACTGGTAGCCGGGAATGAAGAAGGATATCGCTATCTTGTCACATCCCGATATTTCCACGTATTACCGGTGGGCCCGGTGGGGAGTATCGTGACGTAGTTGATATCATCATAGTCAAACAACACAATATATAAATGCACAGCGGAAGCAAAAGATAAATATATTACAATCCGAGTATAAAGTAATATCAAAGTATTACAACGGAAAGTAAAGGATCCACAGGCGGATCAAATAAAAGTAAAGAAAACTGTTCAACAGACTTTGGATGCCGAGAACTTGCAAGATTCCTTATTAACGCCCTGAGCTTCCAGCCAATTACGTTCAGTACCTGTCACTTAACCTTTTTGGAAAATACGTCAGTTTACACTGGTAAATACAATTAACCGACTCATTTGAAAACATTTATAAAAATTTATTTGAATGCACAAGGCACAACATATCTTTTATAACTTGGGACAATTATATTATAATCTTGTATACAGATTTACATGTTCGTTATACATTCAGGGCCCGATGTAGAAACCGAGTCAAGATTAACAGATACGCCACAAGTATAGGCCCACATGAGAGTGAGATACCGTTTCCCTTATGCACTGTCAGGTGTATGCCTACACCCCGTTCTTAAGACGTGGCCATTTTATAATATAATGATGTCAAGGATATCCGGGACATGGTCATTAACCCCTAAAGGCTTTTATTTCAAACAATACAGATTAAAGCGGGTTACCTCAATAATTTAATCACAATACGACTAAACATTCAGAACCCGACCAAGCGGTATTATAATACCGTATCCCAAGCCCGTATAGGGAAAATAAGTTAAGAGTATTTACCTGAGCTAGCAATGCAAGTTATACTCAGCCGTATATTCTAATCAGCAAGCACAAGTACTTTTACTGGGGCTCTTAATCTGGAACGAAGGTTTTATAATAACCTATTAGAATCCTAACGGGTCTTTAATTAAGCCTAAACTTAGACCGGTTAGTTTTAAAGAAAGATACGGTTCAAACACACGATTAAGCGAAGACCGGAATAGAATGTGATTTAGACCCGACAAGTTTGAAGACTTGTATAATATGGGTAATCTAAACACATTCTGGATTCTGAGATAAAAATGATAAGGTTTGACCCGTTTCGGCTAATTTATGCAAACTAGTTACATAAACCGAACCGAACGCGCAAGAAGCGTAACGGTTAACCAAAAGAGTCATATACATGTTTCCTAAGTTAATATGCTTTAATTATGTTGTGATATCAGTAGGATACCTTCCATTATGCCCAAAACGAGTTTAATCTCAATATAAGCCCCGTAGGGGTATTTTGGTCATTTAAAAGATTATAAAAGAGATTAATTTTAATTCTGAGACTTGGGTCTGAAATAATCAGTAACACAACTTAATTTAATAGGTTATATTAGTTGGTGATAAGTCTCATAAGCCAAAATGGTTTTAAACCCATACTAGGTGTTTAATACGCGTAAAAAGCCGTTTTAAGCGATTTTCGGGTTATACAGGAAATCTGAGTTTTCTGATCTGGTCATAAAGTTCAAAATACTTCATTTATTATATAAAATCAGTAGCAATTGGATTGGTGTCAAAATACTATGTAAAACTCATTTTATACACAAAAAGGGTATAATCGGTATTTACCGAATCAAGGCCATAACCTTAGGTTATGATCAGGTTAAAAATAACTAAAAATCTTCAAAAGTCTCAAAATATTATATTACATCAGTGGGTAAAAGGTTTGGTGTCAAAAATTGGGTTTAGATAGGCTTTACGCTAATTATGCCCTTTAATTAACAAAAAAGCTTTCAAATTACGCTATTGGGCATAACTCCTAATCTAGACCTCCAACTGATGTGAAATTTTAGGGACATGTTTATAAATCAGTAATAAAGATTATTGTCCTCTCACATTTCCAAAATTCTCGTTTTATGGTCAAAAGGGCATTATAGTCAACATTAAGCAATTAACGGAAACGTGTAAACGAATTGGAAAATCAATGATCCAACCACAGAGGGTTATACTATAATGTAACCTGGTCCTAAGGAAGCTCTAAGGCATTTCTAAACCCATCTAAATCGGGTCAGAACTGAAGTCAAAACAAAAGTCAAAGTTTTGCGACTTTCGGTTTCGAACCGGGTCTAAACAGAAAATTGTCGGATCAAACAAGCTTAGACCGGGTCTTATACTTATTACCAAGTTGTATGAATGATAAAAACAGGTTACACGTCTTCTACATTGCTAATTATGTGTTAATTCGCAAATTAAGTTTCTGTTGACTTTTTATAGCAAACTTTGACCCGACAATTGATCTAGTTAGAACGGAAATCAGAGAGTGCCCTTTTAAGGGTTTAATGCCCCCATAAATACCAACTTATAACTACCTTAAGTTTGATTAAACACTGATCCATTAGTGATTAATTGATAAGTCAAACCTTAATTACGACGGTTTGACTTTTAAGCTAATAACTAAGCAAAACTCGATTAAGGAAGGTCAAGGGTACTTACCAAGGTCTAATGCACGGCCAGGGATGCTTAGAGAAAGGCCTTGAGCTCCAGAATTAATCAGAAGAGGAGTAGGGAAAGATTGATCAAAGTTTGCAAACATTGGGGCTTTATATAGTGTTCTTGATTGCTTAAAATCATGCCAAACAAGCCTACATTGGATCCCTGATGTTAAACATGTGTCCCTAATGCCTAAGAATTAGTTTAGGCAGCCCCTGGTTGTGATAAAGGGCCATATAAGTCGGTTACATGGGCTGAACAGCCAACTTACGAGTTTCTGCATCTGGGAGTCACTTACGGACCGTAAGGGTCCTAGCATACGGTCCGTAAGGACCAGGCCAGCATGACAGAACTTTCAAAAGTTGACAGTTTGGCCCCTGAACTTCCAAATCTTGATTTTAAGGTGCTTTCTTGCACTTGTAACCCCCAAACTTGACTTTTAAGGACTCCAAGTCATAAACCAACTTTTTTATGTCCCCGGTTATTCATACGATCACCGAAAAGTCTTAAATTTCGACGTTGACGCTTTTAACCCCTCGTATACGAATTTTATCACAATTTTCTCATACGATAACGAAACTTGGTGAAGTTTTTATCATATATTCTAATGAGCATAATTAATCGTTACAAAGCTTCGGGTTTGCTAAAAATTCACTCAGAGGTATACTTTAAACATGTCGACACATTTAACCCCTGTAGTTTGTAATCTCTCACTTTCTTTCACAATTAGCTTCGTATGATCCACGATTCATTCGTTTAAGGGTATAAACATCATGTAGGGTTATTGTAAAGTATATTTATCCATTGTTGACATTTTGAACCCTTATATTCACATACTTTCCTTGTTTGTCAACTTTAGTCCTTCTAAGGAAACCTTTACACGTTTTAAGCCCGTGACACGTGTCGATATAATATTGGACATGAATTTTCGAGGTGTTACATCCTCACCCCCTTAAAAGAAATCTTGACCTCGAGATTTGTTAAAGTAAGGGAAATACCTTCTGTCTTGTATTGGGCTTAATCTCTATAGTATATCTGGAGCTTTTCCAAGCTCCCAAGTTAACCTTTATAATGGGTATATGTATCCTTTTGGAGCTTCTAATCCTGTCGATCCTTAATCGACACAGGTTGCTCATCATATCATAAATCTGCATATTATGTGATAGTGCTTTTCGACTTATTGGTGACACGTCCTTAAATCATTAGTGTGGGTCACATTGCGCGTTCCACCAAGCTCCTTAATTAGGTCTTAGCTCGTAAGCTATTTAATCTTGATACATTCGAATCCTTCGAATGAGTTTATATATTCAGAGCTTAACTAACCTGATAATTACAACTTGGCACACCCTTCTAGGGTGTTATCTTTTGTTGAACCTTATTCTTCAACAAGAACTTAGGAGGTTTGCTATTTTCATTAACCCTTGATTTTCTGCCGAATATTGGCATCTTACAGATGATTATGAATTTGAATGATCTTATTCGTTGTTTCCAAGGCAACTTTCAGATCCTGATAATTGGACTTATTAATCTTCTGTCTAACAATAGATGTTTAACATTTCATCCATGCAAGGAATATCTAATCCTTGTCGTTAGTCGAATAAATCGACGATCCTGGGCAGCTGATGGCAATTCTTAATTGTTGCCTAAATAGGGTTGCGGTAATTAATGCATAAGCAAAATGAACCGTCTTTCTTAATTAACAATACTGAATTCTCAGAATATTGAGTTAGGCTTTATGAATCTATATCTTAAAACTTACTTAACCAAGGTTTTCGATTCTTCCAATGATGGTACTAACTGTCTTGGAGATTTCATAATGATACAGCCCTAAATGGGATATAAATCTTAACTCTACTTGCCTCTTAGGAGGTAAACAGGGCAATCTTTGCAGAAGGTAATCAAGACACACGGAGATTACAGAGATTTTCCAAATCTCAGGCTCCAGTTCATCCACCATTGCTTGTGTCAAATGAGTGACACATTTATGTTACAATTCCACGAATTCCTTAATCGGGAACATTTACTTGGACAAATCTATTTTTTTTTTTTTGATATCTTCTTTGAATACTATTAGTTGACTTTAGTACCATATGATCATTGGGATATCTTGGTGGTTCCATGCATTAAACATCCATACTGATCAGGCATGGAAGCAATCTATGGAACTTATTAAGATACACCAACCCTCATATGACGCTTTTGTCATACCATCTGGTACTCTTAATCGATAGAGATCAAGAGATATCAATTACATATGCTGACCCACTTTATCCGGAGAGAGAGTATAATAGAATTACGACTGCAGATCACTGACAGGAATAGGAGAAATGGTTCCTATGATTTTGTCTGTAAGTTTTACCTTACACTTAATGTCTAGGATTCTTATGATAGATTTTTAAAAGTCTAATATACTTACAATTTATGAAGGATTAATTGGTATCCTATTCAAAGCAGAATTTTTATAGCGTTTTATTCTACTTCATATTTTGTGCTTAGGGTTCTAATAGGCAGATTTAATAACTAACAATATTTATTCCACAATGACTTATCTACACCTGAATCAAACAATACCCTTGCATATACATCATGGATGAGGACGTACCGGTTATAATATTATCATCTTGTATGACCTCTTTTGCATTCATCTGAGAGACCTTAGCGTTGGTCTTCTTATCTCCTTTAAGCTTCTTAGCATATTTTGGGCAATTTGATTTGATATGCCCTTTCTCGTTACAGTTGTAACAAGTCGCATCTCCTATCTCCTGGCATTCCAATGTTTTATGCTCACTAGATTTGCAGATCCCACAAGCCCTAGGCTGCGACTGGGACTTTGATTTCGAACCAGCACTTCCCATAATGGCGCTTCTTGCATGTCTTGCATACAGGTTTCTCGTTGGGCTTTTGTTTGTTCTTCTTCTTAGAACTCTGGGAGTTATCTCCCTTCCGTTTCCTTTTTATCTCATCCTTTGCATTTGAGGCATGAAGAAGATCCTCCTTATGAGTAAGGAAATGTGGTCCTAGATAAAATTTGGAGCGAGTAGTATTGGGCTCCTTGAACTTTTTCACAGCCTTCTTCACAGTTTTTCCAACAGCTGCGTCTATCATAGTTTGAAGAACTTCTTTGGAAATTCTAAGGTTCACAATTGTAGCATCATTGGCATGTGTCGCATCATCCATAACACGATCAACGGCTGTCTTATCTGAGTTTGCCATACTCAATATTGGTTCCTAACACCAATAAAACAATTTCTTAGTTGTAATCCAACAACTGCTATTCTTCATCCTGTTGGCCTTAACATATACTAACCATGGTATCAATAGACCACACAGGCTAATATATTACTAACATTCTTAATGAATGTTATTTAATATATATTCATTATGTTTAGCCTAGGTCACAAAAGACCATCAATGGCATTTAAGGTTTGGACCTAATCCATCATCTTTTTGACAAGGGATCTAAATGTCACATCTGTCTTTATTATATTGATAATTTTGGATAGCTTGAAAGCTTGCCACAAGGATATTGGAGAAGAGTGATTCCTAATAGATATAAAATATCAATCTAAGATTTGTTGGAGCATTTTCTAAAGTATCATCAGCCAGTTTCTACCTCGCATTAAATGACCGGAGTCCTAATTAGGCGGAGGCAACAGTTCTCAACATTTATCGTTCATTATAGAATCATATGTGCCAGTATCAAATAAATTTCTGCATAAGCTGCTTGATAAGGAAAGGTACCTGCTATATAGTTATCATTCTGCACCATCTCCTGGGCGTTCATCTGGAAGACTCATGCGTTTATTTTCTTGGCCTCTTCGGGCTTCTTCTGATTCCTAGGGCAGTTGGTCTTGATATGCCCCTTCTCGTTGCAACCATAACAGGTTGCGTCTTTCAACTTCTTGCAATCCAAGGTTTTATGTTCCTTAGACTTGCAAATCCCACAAGGTAGAGGCAGAGATTCAAATCTGCATTTCCCGAGGTGGTATTTCCTACAGGTTTTGCACCTGGTCTTCTCACCCGACTGCTGGCTGTCTTTCTCGAACCCGGAACTCTTCTTATCCTCAGAGTTCCTCTTTTTCTTCCTATCGGAGCGATGAGAATTCTCATCCTCCCTTTTACGTTTTTCATCTTCAGAGGCTTTGGCAGCCTTGTTTCTGACTACATCGAGTGTAAGAGATAGCGACAGGTCTTCCGCTGACCTGAATGTAGTAGGTCTCGATGCTTTCACACTTGCCTTTATTTCTGGGGCTAGACCCCCAATAAAGCGAGTTATTCGCTTTGGTTCCGGTGTGATCAATTAAGGAACCAATCGAGACATGGTATTGAAACTTGTAAGGTATGCTTGACAATCTAAGTTCTCCATGACTAATGTCAAGAATTCAGTCTCAATTTCCTCGACTTCATGTTGAGGACAGTAATTTTCTTTGATAAGAGCAGCGAACTGATCCCAAGTCAAGTTGTACAAAGGAATCTTCCCTGTATCTTGGATCAGTGACCTCCACCAAGCTAGGGCTTCTCCTTTAAAAGATTGTGAAACAAACTTCACAATGTCTTGCTCTGCACATCCACTAATATCTACAACGGTGTCCTTCTCATCGAGCCACGTCATGCAATCTATGGCCCATTTTTCTCCTGTAAAGTCTCTGGGCTTGCAGGAGACAAAATATTTATATGAGCAGGTCTTAACTGGTGCCTCTTGATGAAGCACCACCTGTATAGACGGAACACTCCTTTGATTTGACGAGTTACGAACATCGTCTTCCCTTGACTCATGTGATTTAGAAAGGGGCTTACTACGAGCCACAGATAGAGTCTTAGAGTGTGTATCTCTTGATTCATCATACTGTCTGTCAAGAGCTCGTGTAACGGCATTATCTATTAATGCCTGCAGTTCTGAACCAGTTATATTAACTCTGGGAGCATCATTATTTTCCCCCGGGTGGCTGTTGACCTCATCCGATCCAGCCATGTAGCTTGATTGCTACATAAATATTGACGATGATTCATTCAGAGGTTATTATGGATTCATCACTTTTGACGATTCATCAACCATGGTAATATAAACCATATTGGTTAATTTGTTAGTTATATTTAATTAGTATTTTCATTATAATTTATCCTAGTTATAAAACATTAAGGATATTAAAGTGGCGCAAAAGGCCTAGTCACAAGGACAATTTTAAATTTATAAGCCATGATTTCAGAGAATCAAGGCATTAAGGTTTGAACATATTTCATTACCTTTTCTCGACAGAGAGTCAAAGACTTCAACTGTCTTTTGTCCCTTAGAACAATAAGTATGGCCCGTAGGCATTTCATCACTTATGGATATTTATAATATGATCATCTTCATTTGATGATATTAGTCAAGATCGCATTGATCATACAAACTATTATGGTTGGACGTAGTCCAACATCTTTAGACGGGGATCAAAGACCACCACTGACGTTGTCTTATCGGACAACAAGTTTGGCGCGTAGGTACTTCATCACTAATGGATGTTTATAATATGATCATCTTCATTTGATGATTTAAGACATGATTCTAAATCACTAGGCTAGATAAGGGTTTGGAATTTCCCAATATAAAGACGACAAGTGTGATTTTTTTTTCGCATCACTGTTGTCAGCAGTGTTAACATGTTTTCGGATGTTAACAAGAAGCTGAATCTCTTTTAAACAGGTTTTACCATCATAGCTAGGTCTTTAATGACATTCAAGCTAGGTTTTACCCTTTAAGATTCTTTCAATATATATACCGGTAGATCAATTATGAAAAGGGATAATAATTTGATTTATTTCATATATTATATTCATATAAAATGATAAAAAATGGAATTTAGATAAAATATTCAAATGATTTTAAAAGGAGTATATAATTGCCCTAAACGGGATTTGAAAGGAATGATGTTGTCCATGAAGGGACTAGAAGATAAGTATGCCCTTATAAGGACTTACTGAGGAAACGAACTTCAGCAAAAGGAGTTTTCTTCTTTACTTTACCTCTGAATGCTTTCTCATTGGTTGCATGTTGCACCCTAGCCGCGGTACGAAGCTCGGCAATTCAAGGCTCCGGATGTGAAGAAATTCCATTACGGCTTCTTTGATTGGAGACATATTCAAAATATATAAATTCGGAAGCAATAGTTTTCAGATTAGGGTTGAGAGTATTCCTATGTTAAGTCTAGACTCAGAAGGTCAAGGAATGTGCTACCGTGTCATTGAGATTAAACACTAAGAGCTAGTGTTTAATTCACTCAATGTTGGCTCTGATACTAACCTGTCACACCCCGATATTTCCACGTATTACCGGTGGGCCCGGTGGGGAGTATCGTGACGTAGTTGATATCATCATAGTCAAACAACACAATATATAAATGCACAGCGGAAGCAAAAGATAAATATATTACAATCCGAGTATAAAGTAATATCAAAGTATTACAACGGAAAGTAAAGGATCCACAGGCGGATCAAATAAAAGTAAAGAAAACTGTTCAACAGACTTTGGACGCCTAGAACTTGCAAGATTCCTTATTAACGCCCTGAGCTTCCAGCCAATTACGTTCAGTACCTGACACTTAACCTTTTTGGAAAATACGTCAGTTTACACTGGTAAATACAATTAACCGACTCATTTGAAAACATTTATAAAAATTTATTTGAATGCACAAGGCACAACTTGTCTTTTATAACGTGGGACAATTATATTATAATCTTGTATACAGATTTACATGTTCGTTATACGTTCAGGGCCCGATGTAGAAACCGAGTCAAGATTAACAGATACGCCACAAGTATAGGCCCACATGAGAGTGAGATACCGTTTCCCTTATGCACTGTCAGGTGTATGCCTACACCCCGTGCTTAAGACGTGGCCATTTTATAATATAATGATGTCAAGGATATCCGGGACATGGTCATTAACCCCTAAAGGCTTTTATTTCAAACAATACATATTAAAGCGGGTTACCTCAAAAATTTAATCACAATACGACTAAACATTCAATACCCGACCAAGCGGTATTATAATACCGTATCCCAAGCCCGTATAGGGAAAATAAGTTAAGAGTATTTACCTGAGCTAGCAATGCAATTTATACTCAGCCGTATATTCTAATCAGCAAGCACAAGTACTTTTACTGGGGCTCTTAATCTGGAACGAAGGTTTTATAATAACCTATTAGAATCCTAACGGGTCTTTAATTAAGCCTAAACTTAGACCGGTTAGTTTTAAAGAAAGATACGGTTAAAACGCACGATTAAGCGAAGACCGGAATAGAATGTGATTTAGACCCGACAAGTTTGAAGACTTGTATAATATGGGTAATCTAAACACATTCTGGATTCGGAGATAAAAATGATAAGGTTTGACCCGTTTCGGCTAATTTATGCAAACTAGTTACATAAACCGAACCGAACGCGCAAGAAGCGTAACGGTTAACCAAAAGAGTCATATACAGGTTTCCTAAGTTAATATGCTTTAATTATGTTGTGATATCAGTAGGATACCTTCCATTATGCCCAAAACGAGTTTAATCTCAATATAAGCCCCGTAGGGGTATTTTGGTCATTTAAAAGATTATAAAAGAGATTAATTTTAATTCTGAGACTCGGGTCTGAAATAATCAGTAACACAACTTAATTTAATAGGTTATATCAGTTGGTGATAAGTCTCATAAGCCAAAATGGTTTTAAACCCATACTAGGTGTTTAATACGCGTAAAAAGCCGTTTTAAGCGATTTCCGGGTTATACAGGAAATCTGAGTTTTCTGATCAGGTCATCAAGTTCAAAATACTTCATTTATTATATAAAATCAGTAGCAATTGGATTGGTGTCAAAATACTATGTAAAACTCATTTTATACACAAAAATGGTATAATCGGTATTTACCGAATCAAGGCCATAACCTTAGGTTATGATCAGGTTAAAAATAATTAAAAATCTTCAAAAGTATCAAAATATTATATTACATCAGTGGGTAAAAGGTTTGGTGTCAGAAATTGGGTTTAGATAGGCTTTATGCTAATTATGCCTTTTAATTAACAAAAAAGCTTTCAAATTACGCTATTGGGCATAACTCCTAATCTAGACCTCCAACTGATGTGAAATTTTAGGGACATGTTTATAAATTAGTAATAAAGATTATTGTCCTCTCACATTTCCAAAATTCTCGTTTTATGGTCAAAAGGGCATTATGGTCAACATTAAGCAATTAACGGAAAAGTGTAAAGGAATCGGACAATCAATGATCCAACCACAGAGGGTTATACTATCATGTAACCTGGTCCTAAGGAAGCTCTAAGGCATTTCTAAACCCATCTAAATCGGGTCAGAACTGTAGTCAAAGCAAAAGTCAAAGTTTTGCGACTTTCGGTTCTGAACCGGGTCTAAACAGAAAATTGTCGGATCAAACAAGCTTAGACCGGGTCTTATACTTATTATCAAGTTATATGAGTGATAAAACAGGTTACACGTCTTCTACATTGCTAATTATGTGTTAATTCGCAAATTAAGTTTCTGTTGACTTTTTATAGCAAACTTTGACCCGACAATTGATCTAGTTAGAACGGAAATCAGAGGGTGCCCTTTTAAGGGTTTAATGCCCCCATAAATACCAACTTATAACTACCTTAAGTTTGACTAAACACTAATCCATTAGTGATTAATCGATAAGTCAAACCTTAATTACGACGGTTTGACTTTTAAGCTAATAACTAAGCAAAACTCGATTAAGGAAGGTCAATGGTACTTACCAAGGTCTAATGCACGACCAGGGATGCTTAGAGAAAGGCCTTGAGCTCCAGAATTGATCAGAAGAGGAGTAGGGAAAGATTGATCAAAGTTTGAAAACATTGGGGCTTTATATAGTGTTCTTGATTGCTTAAAATCATGCCAAACAAGCCTACATTGGATCCCTGATGTTAAACATGTGTCCCTAATGCCTAAGAATTAGTTTAGGCAGCCCCTGGTTGTGATAAAGGGCCATATAAGTCGGTTACATGGGCTGAACAGCCAACTTATGAGTTTCTGCATCTGGGAGTCACTTACGGACCATAAGGGTCCTAGCATACGGTCCGTAAGGACCAGGCCAGCATGACAGAACTTTCAAAAGTTGACAGTTTGGCCCTTGAACTTCCAAATCTTGATTTTAAGGTGCTTTCTTGCACTTGTAACCCCCAAACTTGACTTTTAAGGACTCCAAGTCATAAACCAACTTTGTTAGGTCCCCGGTTATTCATACGATCACCGAAAAGTCTTAAATTTCGACGTTGACGCTTTTAACCCCTCGTATACGAATTTTATCATAACTTTCTCATACGATAACGAAACTTGGTGAAGTTTTTATCATACATTCTAATGAGTATAATTAATCGTTACAAAGCTTCGGTTTTGCTAAAAGGTCACTCAGAGGTATACTTTAAACATGTCGACACATTTAACCCCTGTAGTTTGTAATCTCTCACTTTCTTTCACAATTAGCTTCGTATGATCCACGATTCATTCGTTTAAGGGTATAAACATCATGTAGGGTTGTTGTAAATTATATTTATCCATTGTTGACATTTTAAACCCTTATATTCACATACTTTCCTTGTTTGTCAACTTTAGTCCTTCTAAGGAAACCTTTACACGTTTTAAGCCCGTGACACGTGTCGATATAATATTGGACATGAATTTTCGAGGTGTTACATATCTATCTTTCGAAATGCCTGACTTGTTCAAAAGTCAAGGCTGAGCATCAACGCCCCTCTGGCTTACTCGTACAGCCCGAGATCCCCACGTGGAAATGGGAGAGTATAGCTATGTGTAACAACCTTGATTTTTAAACATGTACTTGTTTGGTACACATATCATATTTGAGATGCAATCTGTTTGATACATGTTTACTTGTTGCTCTTTACATGGTTTACCAGACCCAAACACGTGAATAATTTCAATTTGTTCTAGTTTCATACTCATAAACAAGACAATATTAATTACAAGGGCCTAGCATGTCATTTTGTGGAAGTATAAGTTAAAGGACTCCTTTTGTCATTTCCTGAAACTTGTTTAAAATGTTTGATATTTAATCCGTATTTTAAAACCGGCACTATTTTGCAAAACATAAGTCCGGGGACTAAATTGTCATTTTTGAATCTTGTTTTATAAATAAAATATAAGTTTTTAAAAACTTTTAAAAGTTTAGGGTCTAAAATGCAATTTTTGAAACTTATATTTTTACAAAATAAAATACATATATTTTAAACTTTAAAGTCCAAGGACCAATGGGTCATTTAAACAAACTTGAAGTCTAAGGACCATTCTTGCCTTTTTGAAACTGATTTTCAGTTAAAAACCCTAACCGGGTTAAATTTCATAAATGGAATCAATGTTTAGAAATTTAACTCAGTTAACATTTTCAGTTAGCAAGTCCAGGGACCCTTCTTGACATTTTCGAAATTAATTTAACCGGATTAACCAACCCAGTTAGTTATTTTATAAAGGAGACATGTATTAAAGCTAACCTAGTTAGGCATTTTGGTTAATTAGTGAGGGACCTGTTTTAACTAACTCAGAAACACCAGGGACTGATCTTATAACTTCGATTTAAACCGGTTATTACCGTTTGTATCGCCGGAAATCGGTCCAAAACGCAAACAGACAAAGCTCACTGATCGAACATGCACATTGCTTGTTCTCCTCGACATTTAGAATCGTCCAAACACCTTAATTGCACCAAACCATGTAAACCTGTCCTCAAAACGGAAATCGTTTTTAAAATTTTAAGTGGAATCTGTTTTGTCTGAATTCTGTTGTTTGAGGATCAATTGATTATGTTATAAACTTCCTGCAACCTTCACGAACCCACTACACCTTTCAAAACACGCAAACACTTTGTAAAATCCGTCTGTTCGTCTCTGTGTTTTCTCGCCGGAACCAAGCTCGCCGGAGTTAGTCGACGTATCCATCTGACCGAGACCGGACCTGTTTACGATCACCATTCGGTATATTATCGTTCACACTTTGTTCTGTAAAGTTTAATTTGAAAACAAACGTGATTTGGTCGGGTAATTTGTTCGGTTGACTTTCTGTTGACCAGTTTGGGGAAGATGATGATGATTTAGATTATTTATTTATTTTCCATTAAATGCAGTTAATTTATAAAATTCATAACAAATCGATGTTAAACAGTTAGAATCTGGAAATTTTACCATATTTACTTTATATACTGATGTATTTATTAAAAATATTGTGTTAGCCAAAAATTTTATAAAACTGTTTTATTTAGTTAAAAACAGTTTAAACTTTACAAATTTATAATAAATCGGTCTTTATGAGTTAATTTCTGAAATTTTTAGGATAATTACTTAAGATGATAAACTTTACAGAAATAACGTTTTTGTTAATATTTCATGAAACTTTGATATTTTTATAAATTAAACAGTGTTTACACCTTAAAAATATGACTAAATCTTATTTATTTAAATTAAATAGCTATTTAATTCGTGTTCAAAATTATTTTTTTATGATATTACACACTTTATTCTGAGTTTATATAAATTAGGTTACTGTTTGGTTATTTACAGTTTATTTTACATAATTAAATCAGTTAAATTACTTATTTAAACCTAAACTGTTTTATTTATATAATTATACAAATTCTGCCCAAAAATATTTTTATAACAAAGTACCTATTTTTCTGAGTTTATAAAAAATTCAGAAACTAATTTGTTTATTTTCAGATTATTTTTAGTAATTAAACTGATAAACTCAAATACTGATATTTTAACTATTTTAATTCCATTTATTTATATAAGATTATTCCAGAACCCTAATAATTACTGTAAATCAGTAATATTACATCTTGATAATTAAAAGGTTATTTTAAATTTTTCTGATTTAAATTAATTATTTAGATAACTAATTATAGAATTACAGATTTGAGTTAAATACATATTTATTTTCTGTTTTAACTATACACATATTAATTCTATATCCAGTAATTGTATAACTTAGTTATTTATACAAAATACACTGTTCTTAAATAATCCATGCATACTTATCCCCCGTTTCCCCAAATTAAGTTGTTCAAACCCATAGTTACCATTTATGTCAAACCATACCAAACACCATGGACTTAGTTTCCAGTTTACAATTAACAATATTTGTTGATACCAATTGCAATATTTTGTGCATGTTCATACCATTAGAGTAATGTGGAAAAACCTTGTTCCCGCCAAAACTCTCACACTTTGAATACCTCTTTGGACTTACCCGAAATCAAGGTGAGTACATAGTACCCCTCTTTTACCGTTTTCAAACTGTTATGGGGTGAAACACATGTGCCTATTTGTTACTTCCATGCTTTCCTGTTTTTCACATCATATACTTGCTATGTTTATTAGTACACATATAGTACATGATTTACATTACATTTCTGCTATGTATGTTGACTTAGCATACTTAGTACATTGTTTACATTTAACACGTTTACAATCGGTATAACATTTGGTTTGTACAAACGGAACATATATACGTTCATTAACATTAGCTACGCCGCTCGGAAGTAATGGTACCATAGGACTTAACAAATCCCGTTCCTAAAATCCTAGGTTTGTTTGGATGGATGGAATGACTGAATCCGAAAACAATTTGATAACCTTGACTAAAAGGGTTATCCAATAGTCACAAGGCTTGAATGTATGCGTTAACTTATTACATAAGTGTTGTACCAACAAAACATGCATTTACTTTGCAAAACATAACTTTTTGATATATTCAAAATACCTTGTTTTGTACATATTTACATTTAATTTATGTGACTACACTTTAATTACTATACATAACAATTGTTACATATTACTTGATTACATTGGGACTTTTAACAATTTACAAGGTTCATGACTAACTTTTACTAAACATTTCTTTAAACTCAAGTCATGAATCCTATTGTCATAAAACCAATGTATCTCACAGGCATTTTTATGCTGATGTACCTATTTTCACATGTGTTTCAGGATATGATGCGTAGGATTTATCAAGATACACCTAGGCTGACTTGGACTTTAGCAACAATAAAAGATGCAAGACTAGTTAATTATGTTATATTTCCTGTTTTGTTAAGCATGTAACTCTCTTAAGCAATAAAACAAAATTTCAATCTTCCATGTGTTATGAAACAATGATTCTGTTACAACACTCCCCGACGTTTCCGCCACGATTTGTTGTTTTTACGTGGTCGGGGTGTGACACTATGGACTTTATAACGAAACTCCGGCGCACGCTGTCAGGTCACAACAGCATTTGGGTTGTCGTTGATCGTCTTAGCAAATCTTCCCATTTCCTGCCGATACGAGAAGACTATAAGGTGGAAAAATTAGCCCGAATCTACACCGACGAAATCATCTGTCGACACGGGATGCCTCGTGATATCATCTCTGACCACGATGGTCGGTTTACCTCGCGTCTTTGGGAAACGTTTCAATCTGCTCTCGGTACTACTCTTAATCTAAGTACCGCTTTCCATCCCCAAACCGAAGGTCAGTCTGAAATAACGATTCGTACCCTTGAAGACATGCTTCACTCGTGTGTCATAGATTTCGGTGGTAATTGGGACGCGCACTTACATTTAGGCGAATTCTTGTACAATAATAGTTATCATTCTAGCATTCAAATGGCACCATTTGAGGCATTATACGGAAGGAAATGTCGATCGCCTATTGTCTGACACGAGATCGGAGACGCGTAAATTACCGGTCCTGAGCTGTTGCAGGAGAAGACTAACAAAATCCTCCAAATTTGAGACAATCTGCTGAAAGCTCGGAGTCGTCAGAAAAGTTATGCCGATAGACACCGCTAGCCCTTTGAATTTGACGTTGGCGATCACGTGCTCCTAAAGGTTGCACCTTGGAAGGGGGTGATCAGATTCGGCAAGAAAGGAAAGCTCGCGTCTCGATATGTTGGACCCTTTAAAATTCTGGAAAGGATTGGAAAAGTGGCCTACAAACTCAAACTACCGGAGGAACTTAGTAATGACCACTCGACTTTCCACGTTTCGAACCTCAGAAAATGCCTAGCCGACCAGGAATTACATGTCCCTCTTGAAGATATGCAAGTGGACGAAACATTACACTTCGTGGAAAAGCCTGTCGAGATCATGGGCCGAGAAACCAAGGTGCTCAGACGCTCACGCATTCCCATTGTGAAGGTTCGCTGGGAAGGCAAACGCAAATAGAAGACAGAAAGGTTAAATTCCTCAAGCACATGAGACTGGTGATAGTCAAGGTAAAATGGGATTTGAAAAGAGGACCAGAGTATACATGGGAACTGGAATCGGAAATGAAGCGGAAGTACCTTTACCTGTTTCAGTAAATCTCGAGGACAAGATTTTAAATAAGGTGGGGAGGGTGTAAGGACCTGCAAAAATGTCCCACAACACTCCGTAAGTGAAAACCCGGACCCCTAAAACCCTAATCCTTGTGAAAAATCAAGAAATTCAATTTTATTGATTTGTCGCGGGCCGCGTAAGACTTAAGGAAAGATTACACGGGGCGCGACAGCTTGAAAATGCTCTGGATAAGCTTTAGGCCACGTGTCAGACACGTGGCAAGCCTACATGTGACACGGTGGCCCTAGCCATAGCTAGGGTGGCCATCGCGGGCCGCGTAAATGTTCCTTCAAGTTTATGCAGGCCGCGTAAAACTCAAATTTCAGCTATAAAAGGGACGTTGCATGGCTTGTTTCTGTGTTCGAAAAATTAGTTCAGAAGACGTTCTATACTGCTCAATTTCATGTACTTAGGTGTCGAAACGCTGCTACGATTACAGGGTAATAACTCGATCACTGCTACGATACAAAGTCCGATCAATTGAAACCGATCCAATGGATGTTTAAGTGCTGCCTAAATTCGGGTTATACCTCGTCATTCGTTGTGAGGGTTTTGATTTCATGAGCTTATCGTAAATGTTGTATTAAGTTACTATCCTAGTTTCATGTGCATTGTTATTTAACTAGGTTACCAAGCTTAATCAGTAGGCAAAACTCTGTCCAACTAAACTTGCAATGTGAGTTATTCTCTTTTTATCAAAAGTGTTTTACAATACCTAAATGTTTTCCAGTTATATTTTACAGGGATTAAGTCTTTGTTATCTTAAATTACTGGCAGTAAGTAGGGTATTGTGCACAATTACTACTGTTTTATCACTTTTAGGTGAAAGGACCTAAATAGTGATACTCGTCACTACTGGGTGAAAGGACCCAATAGTGGTATGACCACAGTCATAGATCCGGTCGAGTAACAACTGAACCAGCTAATTATAAGATAGGGGCAATTGTAATCGCTCTTAATACTGTAATCTATAACAGTGTGTCTTTTATGCAAATGGAATGACTCGCCAGTATTTCCCCGCTGATAAAATCTTTTTAAACAGGTTTCAGGTGATTTACTGTGAACCAGGAAAAGTGCCGCGTAGCACTACAGCTTGAAGAAAGTGGCTCAGTAAAAAAATAAACATGTTTTTGTAACCAGGGAATTTCCCAGTGAAGTTCCTTTATTGTAAACTACGGGGTTTGTCCCAAAATTTGAAATAAAATAAAGGGGTGTTTTCAGTTTAAACGATCCTGTTAAAATTTCCGCTGCCTAATTAAACACCAATACCACGGGTTTCTGTCCCGCGACTTCTGAACCGGGTAAAACCGGGTCGGGGGCCGTGACAGAAAAATGTGGTATCAGAGCCACTGATTTAAGCCAATTAAGTATTTAGAAATACATAATTTTCCAGATTGCCATTCTGTGATTCTGTGAAAATTTAATTTAACAAATAAGATTTTAACTTGAACTTTTGTGTGTTTCTTCATGTGTGCTAACAGCATGAATGAACTGTCGGAGGCACTCCGAAACTTTACGATCCATACCACCGATATGGATACCACAGGAACCCAATCCGGCTATCAAGCGGATATTGAGGAACCACCAGTGTTCCAGGCCCAGCCCCAGGAGAAACCTAAGCCAAAAAAGAGGAGAAGAATCCTGGACTGGAAACCCGGCCGAAGGAAGAAGCCAGCTGCACAAAAGGTGAAAAGGACAGAGGATCCAAAGGACAAAGGAAAAGGAAAGGAGATAGGGGAAAGCTCCGGTCAAGCCCAGGAGATGCCACCTTGGGAAGAACTGGATCGAAAACTTACAAATTGTGACCTCATCGGACCTGCCGATGAAACCCTTTTCAATTTCCCTGCCCAGTCTGAACTTCCAATTAATTTGGAACCTGCTATCCCAGACCCTATTGTCAACCCACAACCTGTTACAGGCCAGCTGGAGGAATGGTGGACGAGCGACTGGCATTTTTAAAATTTCATGAATAACCCCGATGTCTATTTTCCCCAGTTTGATCCTGAACCTGCACCATTTCCACCTATGAGCGCAGAAAACGTTGCTGAATTACGCCACTACGGCGAGGAACTGGTGGATGCGGGAAATCGGATTTGGGACGTGGGGGAAAGGATCACGTGGAAGTACGACGAGTGGGAGTGTCGTTTCTGAAAGGCCAGCTAACTGTGGTTGTGTTTTTGTATAATAATAATAATAATAATATGTAGGAAAAACATACATATCTTAATCCATATATAATAATAATAATATAATATTGTATAATAATAACTAAAAATAAAACTTTTGTAAAATAAATGGTTTGTATTGAAGCATAATATTATAAAAATATGAATGTCGCAAGGTCGACGGTTTTGTGTATATGTGTTCACGTGATTATGTGTCATGATTGCTTTGTTGTGTTTGGTTGTTATCTATTCTGTGATAGTAATATATATATATATTGTTAATGATTCAGATGGAAAACGCAGAAAATCAACCAGCAAACGAAGTTAACCAATCTGAACAAAATAATGAGGATCATTTTCTTAATAGGAAAGATATATAAAATATCATTGCCCAGAGAATAGCCAATGCTATCCCGGCAATCGTCGCCGCTGTTAAGAACCCCGTTGAACCTTCACAAGCCAACCACAGCAAACGCACTCGGGATGATAATTTCAGTAACAGTGTAAATGGAGGCGGCAGTAATAACAATAATGTGGTTCAAACCCCAATACTTAAGAAAATGAAAGTTGCAACACCTAGTTGCACTTATAAGGAATTTCTTCCTTGTAAGTCAATCGAATTTGCAGGCAATGAAGGGGCGACTGTTGCACTGCGTTGGTTAGAAAACACCGAAGCAGTAATTAAGACCAGTAAGTGCGCAGAGGAGGACAAGGTTGATGTGTGCAAAATGCAACATATAAATTACATCAATTGTGGCATAAAACTAACCCTTTTTAGTACTAATGTTGGAAAAAGTGTGCTTTTGTCTTCCTTTTGTATTTTCAGGATTAAATGAGCTCAAATTAACAAAAGAAGCAAAAAGACATCAAAATCTAACATAAATACAAGAAAAGGAACAAGACGTGACATGCCCGACCCCACGACAGCATCTTCCCAAGCAAAACAAGAAGACAGAAGACTGAACACGCCCCGTGCTCAGCCAGCACGGGGGCGTGCCCAAGTGTCAGCAGAAAAGACAAAGTGGTAGAAGCTTCTATTGCCCACCACGGGGCCGTGCTCAGCGGACACGGGGCTGTGGTCAACTATAAGATTCGCACAATCTAAGCAAATCTTCATAGTACAAAGATTCTTCTGCACACGGGGTCGTGCTCAGCGGACACGGGGGCGTGGTCAACTAATAAGACAAGCTGCATTAAATGAAGAAAGAGAAGGATGTGGACACGGGGCCGTGCCCGAGCTTCTGTTCAGCCTATAAATAGGAGTGCTTGGCTCAAGCTCAAACCATCCCTTGGCACACCACCTCTCTCACACTTCACCCACCACCCACCACCACCATAACACCATCATCCACCACCATCATCCATTGTCCATCATAGAGTGTGTGAGTCGTCTCGGGATCCAAGATTGATCGTAAGAGTTCTTGACAATCAAGGCCATGTTTGCCTAAGTCTCTTACATCACTTGGTGAAGACAAGTGTCTAGTGTAATACTTTTTATTTCTAATCTTTTCGCAATTTTTACTTAGTTTTGTATTAATGACTTTAATAACTAGTTTCTTATGTTGAAGGTGATTCTTCCTTATCGTTTGTCCGTGGTGTCTTGGCATTATTTTACTGTCTATATAAAATAAAAGATTTTCATCATTCATATCTCCACGGTCTATATGGAGGTATGTTGGCTGCCTGGTCGGGGGTTAAGGGAACGGTTTGGTAAGAGTCTTGCCATTGTTCAGCGTTTAGAGGTCCTGCAATGGACCTGGGTCAAATTTAGTAGGATCCCCTTCAATACTTAACGGTATTGGATGGCGGGGGTCCAAACTCTTTGATCCCCTCATAAGTTAACTCCTATTAATACTATAACCCGGTTATTTAGGACTGTATCCCTGCTGAATCAGACTACTTAGTCGAGGGTAACGTCACCTCCAAAAGAGGGGCCTACCATAATTTGCATTAATAACTTAATTAATTATCTTTCAATAATCCGACCCTTTAGGATTGTATCCTTGCTGACTCAAACTACTGGGTTGAGGGTAACGTCACCTTCAAAAGAGGGGCCTACTACAATAACTAAGATAATCTCTTAAATAAGTGCAAAAGTGCGGAAATAATCAAAGGTTACACTATACACGAGTCGGAACCAAGTGATTCATCTTGTCTATCTGTTTTTCTTTTATTTTTATTTTCAGCATTTTAGTTAGTTTTTATTTTTCTTAGCTTAAAACATTTTTTTCTAAACTTTTTGATTTGATTAGACGTTGAGGATAAACCGGTACTAAAAGCTCTTGTGTCCTTGGACGACCTCGGTATCTTACCAACACTATACTACGCTCACGATGGGTGCACTTGCCCATATGTGTGTCTAGTGTTAGTAAATATCGTGTTTTATAAATTTAAAACTTGACTAAAAAAGTGTTAAAGGGGCTTAAAATATATACCTAATATATATAACACTCGACACCCATCAAGTTTTTGGCGCCGTTGCCGGGGACACAAGGATTTTAAGAAAGTTAGGAATCAACGGCCTAATCGTTTTTCTTATTTTTCATTTTTTTAGGATTTTTTTTAGTTTTTCTGTTTCTGCAGAGCTCAGCACGGGCCGTGCCTGGTCGGACACGGGCCGTGCCCAGCACTATCACTGGCAGTTTTTATTTTCCGAGTTACAGAGGGCTGAGCACAGGGCCGTGTTGGTGCAACACGGGGCCGTGTTGGTGCAACACGGGGCCGTGTCCAACTCCCAGTAACAGGGATCCGGAGAACAATTACTGTAAACTTGACCACGGGCTGTGTTCGCTGAGCACGGGGCCGTGGTGAACCTTCTGACCAACATTCTTTTCTGTTTTTATCGCAGGACTTGGAACCTTGGCACCACATTTGATCTTCCTACGTAGTGCATGAGCTCCAGTTCTAGTAGAGACATAAAAGAACCTCTAGAAGAACCCGAACGCTTTCTCAGAAAAAGACTTAAAGCTAAAAATCAAGAGAAAGTTTCGGGGGACCCACTTCCAATGGCGGACCAACGTACCCTCATGGATTTCCTACGGACCACCGTAGGTAATCTCGGCGCCGCTATCAATGCACCGAATGTCGAAGCCAGTAACTTCGAACTTCGGCCACATTTGATACAAATACTTCAAAACTCCGCAACCTTCCATGGGCTTGCGGACGAGGATCCCCATCTACATATTACTAATTTCTTAGAAATATGTGATACCTTTCGGATCAATGGAGCATTGAATGACGCCATCCGCCTTCGAATGTTTCCATTTTCACTAAAAGACCGAGCTAAGGCTTGGCTTAACACCCTCCCAATTGTCTCGGTAAACACCTGGGATGAACTAGCCCAGAAGTTTCTATATAAGTATTTCCCTCCTGCTAAAACGGCTAAATTAATGACTGAAATTAATACATATTCACAAGAGGATGGGGAATCCTTATATGAAACTTGGGAAAGGTTCAAGGAGCTACTAAGAAAGTGTCCCCATCACGGTCTTGCGGTATGGCAACAAGTATCCACTTTCTACAATGGGTTGTTGCCACACACAAGACAAACACTTGATTCTAGCTCCAGGGGACTTTTAGGTAATCGTCGCCCAAATGAAATATATAATCAAATTGAGGAAATTTCTCAAACCAATTTTCAATGGCACACTCCCCGAGGTAATAAATCTATTGCCCCGGGTTCCCATAAGGTTGATGAAAGCACTTCTTTACAAGCCCAAATCGAGGCCCTCTCTTCGAAAATCAAAAAGCTAGAAATGACAAAAACGGCCTCGGTTATGGCTTGTGAAGGGTGTGGTGGGCCACATGAAAATTGGAGTTGTATGAAAGAATTAGATGAACAAACAGAAACGGTGAACTACATTGATAATAGACCTAGGCCGTCGGGTCCACCAACGGGTACCTACAACCAAGGATGGCGTAACCACCCTAATCTTGGTTGGAGAGATCCCGGCAATAGTAGTAACCAACAAAACCAACGAACTAACTTTCAACAACCACAAAATTTCTCTCAACAACAAGGTGGAAGAGAAAGGCTTGAAGATACTGTATCTCGCCTCATCTCCGACACCGAAAAGAAAAACTCGGATCGATTTCAACAATTGGAATCGAATTTTAGAAATAAACAAGCTAGCATTCAAAACATTGAAAAACAATTAAATCAAATAGCTCAAAATTTCTCTGAGAGACCACAAGGCGCGTTACCTAGCAATACCGAAACCAACCCAAAAGCACAAGTACATCTCATCACATTGAGAAATCGAACCGTGGGTCCCGAGGAGGCTCCATTACCGCCAGATGAAAGAAGCCAGTCTAGCCAAACCACGACTCCGCCCGCACCAGAAAAGGCTTCTTTACCAAATCAAGAGCCCACCAAGACTCCTCCAATTCCGTACCCCGGTAGGTTAAATCGTCAAAAGACCGATGAGCAATTCGCAAAGTTTGAAAATTTACTAAAACAATTGCATGTTAATATTCCTTTTATTGAGGTCCTAACCCAAATGCCTAAATATGCAAAATTCATGAGGGATTTCCTCACTCACAAAAGGAAAATTGAATCATTGCAATTAGTTAACTTAGGCGAAGAATGCTCCGCCTTAGTACTCAACAAACTTCCACAAAAGAAAATCGATCCCGAAAGCTTCACAATTCCTTGCCCGATTGGGGAATCCCCCGTTCGTAATGGATTAGCCGATCTTGGGGCTAGCATTAACCTCATGCCCACATCAATGTTCAAACGACTCGGCTTAGGAACAACAAGCCCTATAAAGATGAGCATACAACTCGCCGACAGATCCGTCAAATTTCCACAAGGTGTCGCTGAAAATCTATTGGTCAAAGTTGACAACTTCGTTTTCCCAACCGACTTTGTCATCCTAGACATGGAAGAAGACATCGATGTCCCTCTCATCCTCGGGAGGCCATTTCTAGCCACCGCCCAAGCAGTGGTGGATATGAATGACGGAACGTTAACATTGAAGTTTGGGGACAAGGAAGTGAAGTTTGAATGTGGAAAAAGAGTAGAGGACGAAGACCCGGTCAACTACATGAAGGTCATAGACTCAAGCTTGGATGACGCTCTCCGATGGTGTAACATGGGATGCAATACATCCCACTTGGGTAACATATGACCGGGCTTTGGGTCTAGCCAAGGACCCTTATAAACGTGGCGCACCACGGAGGCATTCCGCGGAACTATCCTTAGTTTAGTTTAGATTAATTTTCATGTTTTCTAGTTAGTTTTAATTTTCAGGAATAAAACACACTTGAGATGACAAAGGATACAAGGGAAGCTTGAACCAGCACCCCACGCAGGAGAACAGGACCATCCAACAAAATTCTTCGTTTACAGTGAGCTCGGCACGGGCCGTGTCCGCCCAACACGGCCCCGTGCTGCACAGACTGCAGAAAAGACCCAGTTCAGGTAACTGGACACGGGCCGTGTTCACCCAACACCCCCCCGTGTCCAGGCTTCTGTTTCTCTTGACTTAATTTTGTTACTGGCACTTGAACACGGGGCCGTGCCCGGACAACACGGGGCCGTGTTCAGCGCCCAGTAACACAAAATTTTTGCTTTTTACACCTTTTTACACATTCAATCAACCTAAAAACTTATTTTTGGGACACGTTGAGGACAATGTGTAATTTAAGTGTGGGGGGAATGCTAAAACCTTGAATCTTGCAAGTCCTAAATACAAGCCTTACACAAAACTCTATTGGAACTGCTAATCACCCCAAATTTTTTCAAAATTTTTTCATTTTTTTTTACTTGTCTAGGTTTAACTCGGGAAATTCAAGTTCTCAAAAAGGTTATATTTTTACGAATTTACAACCGATAGCGTCGTGATAAAAAGAACCAACATAAGAAAATTATGAAAATGCATGACAAGCTTAGTTAAAATTTAATTATATATACTTAATCACATAAAAACTCATTCCCACAAAAGTGAGTTTTGAGCCTTTATTGAGCATACAATTACATATCTTTAAACTAAATGCTCATTTTTCGTTTCTTGTGTGAATAGCCGCTTGGTTCTTGCGACTCTAGAACTTGCCACGACGATACATTCCCGGTCCTTACCAACTTAAACCCGAGTAAGTAAATGATGGAGGCATTAGGACTAACCCTTTTTATTTCTACACCATTATTTTTCTTTTTTTTACCACCTACCCAAAAATCCCCCTAGTTAGCCCCTTTGAGCCTAAGCCTTTTCATTTCATAACCCAAACAAACACCCTTTTACCCCCCAAAACCTTTTTCATTTTTAACCCTTTGTTTTAGTAACTAGCTCGGTTTCTCATATGACTTTCGAAGAAAAAAAAATGTGTGTTGATGATGAAGCAAAAGAAAATAAACAAACAAGTTCATCAAAAATAACTTTGTTTGAATAATAGCTTCATCAAAATAAAAGTGAAAAAATAGAAAGTCTTACGAAAACCGACACTTGTTACGCTTTTCGCCCTTTTCTACTAACCACTAACCCAACCACCTACCTTTAACCCAAGCCTAACCCTTCACCCACAAAGTCCTCTTGATATTTACAAAGGTATATAAGTTAAAAAGGAGGAGGATTGATTGCTTGGCAAGCCTATGGTAGGAATAAGTTCCACGCCGCTCTCGAGTGATCCACAAAAATACATTTTCGGCCGAGTGTTGAGTGATCCCCGTGAGGTATGTGAACTTGTATATAAATAAAATTTTACAAAGGCATGTTATGCCCTAATAAGTAATTTATCTTATGAAAAGTTTTAAATAAATCATGACGAATAGGATTATAAATAAATAAAAATAAAACTAAATAAAGAATCTTGGAAATCCCGACACTCTATGACAAGCCCAAAACCTTCTTTTCTACCCATTCCATTTGGGAGTGTAATAGCCACATATTAAAGAGTTTTGCTTGAGGACAAGAAAAGATTCAAGTGTGGGGGTATTTGATGTGTGCAAAATGCAACATATAAATTACATCAATTGTGGCATAAAACTAACCCTTTTTTAGTACTAATGTTGGAAAAAGTGTGCTTTTGTCTTCCTTTTGTATTTTCAGGATTAAATGAGCTCAAATTAACAAAAGAAGCAAAAAGACATCAAAATCTAACATAAATACAAGAAAAGGAACAAGACGTGACATGCCCGACCCCACGACAGCATCTTCCCAAGCAAAACAAGAACACAGAAGACTGAACACGCCCCGTGCTCAGCCAGCACGGGGGCGTGCCCAAGTGTCAGCAGAAAAGACAAAGTGGTAGAAGCTTCTATTGCCCACCACGGGGCCGTGCTCAGCGGACACGGGGCCATGGTCAACTATAAGATTCGCACAATCTAAGCAAATCTTCATAGTACAAAGATTCTTCTGCACACGGGGTCGTGCTCAGCGGACACGGGGGCGTGGTCAACTAATAAGACAAGCTGCATTAAATGAAGAAAGAGAAGGACGTGGACACGGGGCCATGCCCGAGCTTCTGTTCAGCCTATAAATAGGAGTGCTTGGCTCAAGCTCAAACCATCCCTTGGCACACCACCTCTCTCACACTTCACCCACCACCCACCACCACCATAACACCATCATCCACCACCATCATCCATTGTCCATCATAGAGTGTGTGAGTCGTCTCGGGATCCAAGATTGATCGTAAGAGTTCTTGACAATCAAGGCCATGTTTGCCTAAGTCTCTTACATCACTTGGTGAAGACAAGTGTCTAGTGTAATACTTTTTATTTCTAATCTTTTCGCAATTTTTACTTGGTTTTATATTAATGACTTTAATAACTAGTTTCTTATGTTGAAGGTGATTCTTCCTTATCGTTTGTCCGTGGTGTCTTGGCATTATTTTACTGTCTATATAAAATAAAAGATTTTCACCATTCATATCTCCACGGTCTATATGGAGGTATGTTGGCTGCCTGGTCGGGGGTTAAGGGAACGGTTTGGTAAGAGTCTTGCCATTGTTCAGCGTTTAGAGGTCCTGCAATGGACCTGGGTCAAATTTAGTAGGATCCCCTTCAATACTTAACGGTATTGGATGGCGGGGGTCCAAACTCTTTGATCCCCTCATAAGTTAACTCCTATTAATACTATAACCCGGTTATTTAGGACTGTATCCCTGCTGAATCAGACTACTTAGTCGAGGGTAACGTCACCTCCAAAAGAGGGGCCTACCATAATTTGCATTAATAACTTAATTAATTATCTTTCAATAATCCGACCCTTTAGGATTGTATCCTTGCTGACTCAAACTACTGGGTTGAGGGTAACGTCACCTTCAAAAGAGGGGCCTACTACAATAACTAAGATAATCTCTTAAATAAGTGCAAAAGTGCGGAAATAATCAAAGGTTACACTATACACGAGTCGGAACCAAGTGATTCATCTTGTCTATCTGTTTTTCTTTTATTTTTATTTTCAGCATTTTAGTTAGTTTTTATTTTTCTTAGCTTAAAACATTTTTTTCTAAACTTTTTGATTTGATTAGACGTTGAGGATAAACCGGTACTAAAAGCTCTTGTGTCCTTGGACGACCTCGGTATCTTACCAACACTATACTACGCTCACGATGGGCGCACTTGCCCATATGTGTGTCTAGTGTTAGTAAATATCGTGTTTTATAAATTTAAAACTTGACTAAAAAAGTGTTAAAGGGGCTTAAAATATATACCTAATATATATAACACTCGACACCCATCAAGGTCATGTATGCATCCCACCTTTTCAAAGAAGAGGCGTTGGAATGGTGGAATATGGTGTTGCAGGCAAAGGGAAGTGACATGGCTTATGCCATGAGTTGGGCGGAATTTAAGCAATTGGTGGAAAGGAAATTTTGTCCCGACTATGAAAAGGAACAAATGACAAATAAGTTCCTGAACCACCGGATGGTGGATGTTGACTGTCGAGGGCATACTTCAAAATTCTTCGAATATGCCAGAATTGTACCAACTCTGGCTTCGCCAGAACCGGTACTTATTTCTCGCTATATTTGGGGTTTAATTAGCGAGATTCGTGATATCGTCAAAGCTGCGAGACCTTGCACGATTGACGATGCGGTAGAATTGGCCAACACCTTAACTGACGGGCGGGTACGTACTAGAGTAGAGAACAGGAAAAAAGAATTGGCCCAAAAGATTACTCAAGGTTTTCGTGGGAGTAGTAATGCTAGTAACTTCAAGAAAAAGGGAACAGGACAATCATCCACTGCTCCATTTTGCAGTACCTGTAAAATAAAACATTTTGGAAAATGTAAGGGGTACTGTAATTTCTGTAAAATCCCGAGGCACCAAGAGGAGAATTGTAGAAAGAAATCCATGATTTGCTTCAATTGCGGGGAAACAGGGCATTTCAAACCAGAATGCCCTAAACTGGTCAAGCCAGCTGATAACAAGGCCAAACCTGCTGAAGGAACTAATAAGAAGAACGCAAGAGCCTTCCAGCTGACAATGCAAGAAGCAGATCTGATTCCAGATGTGATGGCTGGTACGTTTCTTGTACATGACGTTTACGCAAAAGTATTATTTGACTCTAGTGCAAACCAAAGTTTTATAAATACTTCATTCTGCCAAGCTCTTAAGCAACCTTTAACCAAACTTAGGCAGATTTATACAGTAGAAACGACAGATGGAAATTCTGTTAGCATCGATAAGCTTTTGCAAGAAGGAAAGAAAGAACTCTCAGGCCATAAATTTTCTGCAAACCTGCTACCTATGAATTTAGCTGGATTTGATGTTGTGCTAGGAATGGATTGGTTAGTAGCCAACCATGCTCGAATCCTTTGTGATAAGAATTCCATAGAAATTCATACACACGCAGGAGAAATAGTTGTGGTTACAGGAGATAAACCACGTAAACCAATGAAGTTCATTTCAGTAATGAAAGTTGCTAGTTATGAACGAAAACAAGGAATAGTGTATATGATTTCAGTAATCATTAACACTAAAGGTAAGGAACTTAAGGAAATTCCAGTACTATCGGAATATCCGGATGTACTCCCAGAAGAACTACCTGGATTACCACCAGATAGGGAAGTAGAATTTAGAATTCATTTAATTCCTGGAACTACACCAATAGCTAAAGCACCATATCGATTAGCACCCACAGAAATGTTAGAACTGAAAAAGCAGTTAGATGAATTACTAAGCAAAGGATTTATACAACCGAGTTCATCCCCTTGGGGAGCACCTGTGTTGTTTGTAAAAAAGAAAGATGGTTCAATGTGAATGTGTATCGATTACAGGGAATTGAATAAGGTTACAATTAAGAATCGATACCTATTACCTAGGATTGATGATCTTTTTTATCAACTTCAGGGAGCTAGATATTTTTCTAAGATAGATTTACGCTCCGGATACCATCAGCTGAATGTACAGGAAGAAGACATACCTAAAACTGCTTTCAGGACTAGGTATGGTCACTACGAGTTTACAGTCATGCCCTTTGGGTTAACGAATGCCCCTGCAGCATTCATGGACATGATGAATAGGATCTGTAAGCCGCATTTGGATAAATTTGTAATTGTCTTCATCGACGATATACTTATTTATTCCAAAAGTCAGAACGAACATAGTGAGCACCTACATGCACTCTTAACTCTGTTAAGAAAGGAAAAGTTTTACGCTAAATTCTCGAAATGTGAATTTTGGCTACAGGAGGTGCAATTTTTAGGTCACATGGTGAATCACGAAGGTATTCACGTAGATCCCTCCAAAATAGAAGCAATCACCAATTGGAAGGTCCCGCAATCAGCTACCGAAGTTAGAAGTTTTCTGGGATTAGCTGGATATTATAGGCGCTTCATTAAAGACTTCTCTAAGATAGCTGTTCCATTAACTAAGTTAACCTGTAAAACAGTTAAGTTTGAATAGGGACCCAAGCAAGAAGAGGCCTTTAAGATTTTAAAGCAAAGGTTAACAAACGCCCCAATTCTTTCCCTACCAGAAGGGACATAAGATTTTGAAGTTTACTGTGACGCTTCTAAGCTAGGGTTAGGATGTGTGCTGATGCAACGCAAAAAGGTAATTGCGTATGCCTCAAGACAGTTGAAAAAGCACGAGGAAAATTATATGACACATGACTTAGAGTTAGGAGCAATAATTTTTGTCCTTAAAATTTGGAGACATTATTTGTATGGGAGTAAGTTTACTGTCTATACGGATCATAAAAGTTTAAGATACATATTTGGGCAAAAGGAATTAAACATGAGGCAAAGGAGATGGATGGAAATTCTAAGTGACTACGACTGTGATATTCAATATCACGAAGGAAAAGCAAATGTAGTAGCAGATGCCCTAAGTCGTAAGTATCATGAGAAGCAAAGGCGAGTCCGTGCTCTTAGATTAAATATCCAACTAGATTTAATGGAACAACTGAAGAACATTCAGGAAACAACAATCAAGGATGATGCTGAAGGAATGAAAGGACGGATAAAAGAATTGGAACAAGGGACTGATGGAATTTGGAGATTCCACAAGAAAAGGATTTGGGTACCTAGGCAAGGAGATTTAAGAAATAAAATTCTAGAGGAAGCCCATAAGTCTAGGTACACTATGCATCCTGGTAATAACAAGATGTACCAAGATTTAAGAAACAACTTCTGGTGGATAAGAATGAAAAAGGACATAGCTAGATACGTTTCTAAATGCCTAACTTGTTCACAAGTTAAGGCAGAACACCAGAAACCCTCAGGTTTACTTCAACAGTTAGAAATGCCTGTATGGAAATAGGAACTAATAACAATGGACTTTGTTACTAAGTTACCCAAGACCAGGAAAGGTAACGACGCAATCTGGGTGATTGTAGATCGATTAACCAAATCAGCTCATTTTCTGCTAATGAAGGAAACCTTTAGCATGGAAAGATTAGCTAAGTTATATGTAGAGGAGATAGTATCCTTACATGTAGTCCCACTCTCCATAGTATCGGATAGGGATAGTCGCTTCACTTCGCATGTCTGGACAAGTTTCCAAGAAGCAATGGGGACCCGGCTGAATTTAAGTACTGCATACTGTGACAACTCGATATTTAGAACCCTGAATTCGTATATTGGTGTAACATGCTTGAACGTTATGTGTTTATATATATACTAGTAAATGAAAGTTGGTGATTATCTTAATGTGCTATGTGCTATTAATGTGTGCGTATAAAGTATATACAAGTGTGTGTAGTGAACCGGAACCCAACTCGAGACCACCCGGTCTCGAGTGAACAATGTAACCATTGGGCCGGTTGGGCCATGCTCCTCCTCACCCCACTCGAAAACCCACTAGGGTGAACTAACTTAGTATATAACTCATGCTCCTAGCCATTTTTGCCATTTCTTTGGGCAACTCACACTCACTCTCACACACACTCTCCTACATTCTCTCTCACTAAAACCCTAGAAGCACAAGCCTTCTCTCCTCTCTTTCGGATTCAACCGGTGACAACAAGGGCTCTCGGATTGGAAGCTCATTCATCGATTTCTTCATATCTTCGCACCTTGAAAACCTAACCGGTTAGTGATTTATGTTATGTATTGTATCTCGGTTGATGATGATGTATGATGAAGTTATTTGATAATATGTTTGCTTGTTAAGTTTTATGCATGATGAATACATCCTTCTTGAATAGACGGTATTAAGATTGTTGTTATATGATGATGTAATGTCGGCTTAGTATAGATAAAATGTGATGGATCATGAATGATTGTAATCGGCTCTATATGGTTTGAATCCGAATGGCTTGGTTATGTTTAGGAGGTTTATTACTCATGAAATCGGATTTTGCATATGTGGGTTAGATGATGTGCATGGTTAGAATATATGATAGGATAGGGTTGTTTGATTAATCATATTGCAAAATGTGGAAAGACCCTAAAATGATGAACAAGTTTGAATGATAATATGAATATTTGAATATGATATGAACATGTTATGAACATTTGAAAATGCTTGTTTGATCTGTTTTGAAGCAATGTTAGACAAGAAAAGATGTTTGAGTATTGTGGTTGGATAGTACATCATATCATGAAATCGAAATTCTATTGGTGTAGTACAAGTGCCGGCGATTAGCAGGTGTGCCAGTTGAGACCCTCTGTCTCGACTCGAAACCATAAACGTGACAGCTCGAGACCACGGTTGCGACACAGGTTACGAGTCGAGAACCCCTAGTCTCGACTCGAGACCACGCATTATCAGCACACAAACATCATAACTCGAGACCATAGTTGCGGGTCCGGTTGCGACTCGAGACCATCTAGTCTCGACTAGTGCATGCATAACTCAGGCTACAACTCGAGACCGCACAGTCTCGACTCGGGACCTCTAGTCTCGACTCGAGACTATATACACGTGCATTGTTTTGGACTTGCATGCTATTACGAGCCCAACTGTTTGGGCCGCACACTTGGACTTTGCTTATTTACGTAGATGAGGCTATTGGATGTGTTTATGCCCTGTTGATTAACTGAAGTGTTTATACGTGTGTGCCATGATGAATACGTGTATGCAAATGTGTGTAGAAAATATACGTGCACTACCTGAATACGAACCTGACTTGTGTGGTACAACTATGTTAGGACGTGGTTGACCACAATATAGCTTGATTGACCTTTCTGTGTATCTGCCGAGCAAACCACGGTGAGTTCACACCCTCTACAAAGCATGGGATTCCCAGGGTTGGGAATGGGGTTAAGGAACATGGATTCCTCGTCCTTTATTAGGTAGGACAGCGATGGCTCAGGAATATAATTCCTCGTCCTCATGGACAGATAACTCGTACTACACCAAAACTCTATCACGAAGTCCCTCCTTTTTATATCGACTTAATCGTCGGGCCAATGGCGAGCGGGTCATTAGTTAGATAGCGCTATTTAGGTCTGACAAGCCTCACACCGTGCCGCAGAGGACGGGCGTGAACTAATGGATCTGGGCACGTCAATGATGATAGACATTGACAGTTCAGGGCACATAAACATGACTACAGTCAGCAGTCGATATGGTAACGAGTCTAGTGTATACATGGGGTAGCCCCCACGGCTGTATTGCCAGAGTAAATGGGTAAACAAATCACGTTTTCAACTATGGGGTAACCCCCACGGCAGGATGCCAGTTAAAGGAAACTGTTTTTGGAACAACTTAAAAATGAACACCCAACCGTGAACTCACTCAACTTGTTGTTGACTCGTTACTACATGCTTTGCAGGTCAATAGGTACTTAGCCGGAGCTTGCATGGAAGGGAGTCGTTGTGGGACATGGACAGCTGTGTGTCATGTTAAACTTTGAAACGATTAAACTTACGTTTTGGTTTTAAACGTTATGCTTCTGCTTGCAACTTAAACTATGTTTTGTTTGGACACCAATTGTATTGGTTGGATTTTATAATCACTTACATGCTTGTTCAATATGATTGGTGGCTGGATCCTGGTCAGTCACGCCTCCAGGCGGTGGTATTCCGCAGGTGTATTTTGGGGGTGTGACAGATTGGTGTCAGAGCCATTGGTTATAGTGAACTTGGTTTTAATAAAGGAAAAAGTTTTATTAAAATTAGACTATAACCTGTACAGTGCGCTACGGTCCACAACGACGCTTCACTCCACATGCAAGGCTCAACGTTCTAGGTGATATGATCTGTGTATATATTGCCTACTTGTTAGTTACGTAGTACATTGCTCATGGTATGCTTGGTTAGTATAACTACTGTTGCTTGAACACGTGTGTGCTTACTCCTTTCTGCCACCGCACTTTCGCGAACCTCTCTCACGCATGTTTCCCTCTTATATGAAGATCATGTCTGGACGCGTTAACTTGACTCAAGCCCAGTTGACGGCTCTGATTAATGAACGAGTTGCTGCGGCACTTGCAGCTGCACACGCAGGAGGTATATCCTGCAGCCCAAACTCACTCTAGGATCTTTAGATCCTGCTGTCGTGAACCAACCTTTGTGTTAAACTCTGTCTTTCTTTCACCCACAATAGGTCAACATGCTCAGCCACCTGTGTGCACCTTTAAAACTTTTATGGACTGCCGACCCACTACTTTTAGCGGCACTGAAGGAGCTGTAGGTCTCCTCCACTGGTTTGAGAAGCTCGAGTCAGTTTTCGAAATGTGTGAATGCCCTGAGGCGCGCAGGGTGAAGTATGCTACCGGTACTCTCGAGGTTTTAGCCCTCACATGGTGGAACGCTCAGGTCCAAATGCTGGGGTTGGTTGCTGCCAACGCCACCCCATGGGAAACTTTTAAGGAGATGATCAAGGAGGAATACTGCAGTCGTGATGACATTCATAAGCTGGAGGTTGAGTTCTACAACCTCAAGATGACGGGGTCAGAAATTGAGGCGTATACTAAGAGATCGAATGAGCTTGCATTATTGTGTCCTACTATGGTGGACCCTCCAATTAAGCGAATTGAACTCTTTCTCAAGGGCTTGGTGCCAGAGATCCAGAGTCATGTGACTTCAGCAAACCTCGCTACTATCCAGCAGGTTGTTCAGTTGGCTCACCGTCTTACTGATCAGGCGGTGGAGCAGAACAGGTTACCCAAGCGCATAAGTGCTACAGCTACTTCGGATGCTCCTAGTGACAACAAACGGAAATGGGATGGGGCTTCAAGTAAGGGTTCAACTTCTGTTCAGACTCAGTCTCAGCAGAGAAAGACTAATGACTACAAGAGCCCCAGTCAGCAATCATCTGGTGGTCAAAGTTATGGTGGGTACAAAGGGAATCACCCCAAATGCAATCGCTGCAACCTACACCACAGCGGGCCATGTACCAGGGGTAACTGTCATCGATGCAACAAGCCAGGTCACGCCGCTAAGGATTGCAGAAGCCTGTACCCCGCAAACCAGAATCGTCAACAACAAGCCCCACAGAACCAGCGACAGCAGCAAGGTATCAACAAAGGGTGCTTTCAGTGTGGAGCTGAAGGCCATTTCAAGAAAGATTGCCCCCAACTGAACAGGAACCAGAACAACAACAACAACAACAATAATCAGGGGAATGGTAACAATGGGAACAACAACAACAATGGAGCCAGGGGGCGGGTGTTCGTGATTGGCCAAGGTGAAGCAAGGAATGACCCCAATGTTGTGACGGGTAAGTTCCTTCTCGACGACTTTTATGTTACAGTTTTATTCGATTCGGGTGCCGATACTAGTTACGTGTCACTAGAAGTTAGTCAAATGCTTAAGCGTATTCCAACACCTTTGAACAACAAGCACACTGTAGAGCTAGCAAATGGTAAGAGTTTAGAGGCCGCACACGTAGTCAAGGGTTGTAAACTTGTTCTCGCTAACCAGACCTTCTCTATCGACCTTATTCCTATTGTCTTGGGTAGTTTCAACATTGTCATTGGGATGGATTGGTTATCCCAACACCGAGCAGAGATTCTTTGCAACGAGAAGGTTGTTCGTATTCCGGGTTCCGGTAGTGAACCTCTCATGATTCGTGGCGACAAGAGGAGTGCTGTTGAGAACGTCATCTCTTTCCTTAAGGCCCAGAAGTGCTTGCGAAAGGGCCACACTGCCATTTTGGCTCTTGTTACTGACACGTCGGAGAAAGAGAAGAAGATAGAAGATTTTCCAATCGTACGCGACTATCCGGAGGTATTTCCTGAGGAACTAGCTGGTCTTCCGCCTCATCGCCAAGTCGAGTTTCAGATTGAACTAGCTTCCGGAGCTGCGCCTATAGCTCGTGCACCTTATCGTTTAGCTCCATCAGAGTTGAAGGAACTCTCTACGCAACTACAAGAACTCTTGGATAAGGGTTTTATTCGTCCTAGCTCATCGCCCTGGGGAGCTCCAGTGCTATTTGTGAAGAAGAAGGACGGTACCTTTAGAATGTGTATCGACTATCGTGAACTCAACAAGGTGACCGTGAAGAATTGTTATCCTCTACCACGTATTGACGACTTGTTCGACCAACTGCAAGGGTCGAGCTACTATTCGAAGATTGATTTGAGATCGGGTTATCACCAGCTGAGAGTCCGAGAAGAGGACGTCTCCAAAACAACTTTTAGAACTCGTTATGGACACTATGAGTTTTTGGTCATGCCTTTTGGGCTGACAAACGCACCCGCGATTTTCATGGATTTGATGAATCGAGTGTGCAAACCTTACCTGGACAAGTTTGTTATAGTCTTCATCGACGACATCCTGATCTATTCTAAGAGTCAGGAGGAACACGAGCAGCATCTACGACTTATTCTGGAACTCCTTCGAACGGAACAGCTTTACGCAAAGTTCTCGAAATGCGACTTCTGGCTTCGTGAAGTCCATTTCTTAGGCCATGTGGTGAACAAGGATGGGATCCACGTTGATCCATCCAAGGTAGACTCGATTAAGAACTGGCCTGCACCTCGTACACCAACGGAAATTCGCCAATTCTTGGGTTTGGCAGGTTACTACAGGAGGTTCATTAAGGATTTTTCCAAGATTGCACAGCCCCTCACCTCACTAACGCAGAAAGGCGTTGCTTATCGATGGGGAAATGCACAGGAATTAGCGTTTCAGCATTTAAAGGATAGACTTTGCAGCGCACCTATCCTTTCCTTGCCAGAGGGCACAGACGATTTTGTGGTTTACTGCGACGCATCAATTCAAGGTCTTGGTTGTGTATTGATGCAACGAGATAAAGTTATAGCCTACGCCTCACGCCAACTTAAAGTTCATGAAAGAAACTACACTACGCATGATTTAGAGCTGGGAGCTGTTGTTTTTGCACTTAAGATATGGCGACATTACTTGTACGGTACCAAGTGCGCCATCTACACCGACCACAGGAGCCTCGAGCATATCTTCAAGCAGTAGGAACTGAATATGCGACAACGACGATGGGTCAAACTACTGAATGACTACGAGTGCTCGATCAGGTATCACCCGGGCAAGGCCAATGTGGTGGCCGACGCCCTCAGTCGAAAGGACACCGCGCCTAAGCGCGTGCGAGCTTTACAACTCACTATACATTCTAGTCTTCCTTCCCAAATACGAGCTGCTCAGACAGAAGTATTGAAACCAGAAAACGTCAGGGCTGAAGCCCTACGCGGCTCAAGGAAACGCTTAGAACAGAAGGAAGACGGTGCTTACTACGTAACGGGACGCATTTGGGTCCCACTCTATGGCAACCTACGAGAGCTTGTGATGGACGAAGCACACAAGTCTCGCTACTTGGTACACCCTGGTTCGGATAAGATATACCACGATATCAAAACTACGTATTGGTGGCCTAGCATGAAGGCCCACATAGCAACCTACGTCAGCAAGTGTTTGACTTGTGCCAGAGTCAAGACGGAATACCAGAAACCCTCAGGCCTACTCCAACAACCAGAGATACCACAATGGAAATGGGAGCAAATTTCCATGGATTTTGTTACTGGCCTGCCTAGATCCCAGCGCGGAAACGATACTATTTAGGTGATCGTGGATCGACTCACAAAGTCTGCGCACTTCTTGGCTATCAAGGAAACGGATAAATTCTCCACTCTGGCAGAAGTATATCTCAAGGAAGTTGTCTCGAGGCACGGGGTGCCCACCTCTATTATCTCGGATCGAGATGCGCGTTTCACTTCAGAACTGTGGCAAGCAATGCACAAATCCTTTGGCTCACAATTAGACATGAGCACGGCGTATCACCCTCAGACGGACGGGCAGTCTGAGCGCACTATTCAAACCTTAGAAGACATGCTTCATGCATGTGTAATCGACTTTGGCAACAGCTGGGAAAAGCATCTGCCACTTGTGGAATTCTCGTACAATAACAGCTACCACACCAGCATTAAAGCTGCTCCGTTTGAGGCATTGTACGGGCGTAAATGCTGGTCACCTCTTTGTTGGGCAGAGGTGGGAGATAGTCAGATCACTGGTCCAGAACATGTGGTAGACACAACCGAACGAATTGCTCAAATACGAAAACGCATGGCGGCAGCTCGTGACCGTCAGAAAGTCTACGCCGATAAGGGCAGGAAACCACTAGAGCTCCAAATTGGGGAGCGGGTACTACTCAAGGTTTCACCCTGGAAGGGTGTGGTTCGTTTTGGTAAACGAGGCAAGCTTAATCCACGATACGTTGGACCTTTTGAAATCATCGAGAAAATAGGCAAGGTGGCCTACAGACTGAACTTACCAGCAGAACTCAGTGCAGTTCACAACGTTTTCCACGTGTCAAATCTGAAGAAGTGTCTGTCAGATGAGACCCACATAGTTCCCCTAAAGGAACTCACTATCGACGAGCAGTTACGATTCGTCGAGGAACCAGTGGAAATCACGGACCGGGATGTTAAGGTCCTCAAGAACACTAGAATACCTCTCGTTCGAGTTCGTTGGAACTCACGTCGCGGCCCAGAGTTCACCTGGGAACGCGAAGATCAGATGAAACAAAAGTATCCCCAACTATTCGCAAACGGTACAACCACTACTGAGGCTGAAGCTACGGAATTTCGGGACGAAATTCCAGATCAACGGGGGGAGGATGTGACACCCCAGGAAAACCATACAACTTAACTAGCTTCCTCAGTGAGTACTTACCAAATTTCGGGACGAAATTTCTTTCAACTTGGGGATAATGTGACAACTCGATATTTAGAACCCTTCATTCGTATATTGGTGTAACATGCTTGAACGTTATGTGTTTATATATATACTAGTAAATGAAAGTTGGTGATTATCTTAATGTGCTATGTGCTATTAATGTGTGCGTATAAAGTATATACAAGTGTGTGTAGTGAACCGGAACCAAAACACAAGAACCCAACTCGAGACCACCCGGTCTCTAGTGAACAATGTAACCATTGGGCCGGTTGGGCCATGCTCCTCCTCACCCCACTCGAAAACCTACTAGGGTGAACTAACTTAGTATATAACTCATGCTCCTAGCCATTTTTGCCATTTCTTTGGGCAACTCACACTCACTCTCACACACACTCTCCTACATTCTCTCTCACTAAAACCCTAGAAGCACAAGCCTTCTCTCCTCTCTTTCGGATTCAACCAGTGACAACAAGGGCTCTCGGATTGGAAGCTCATTCATCGATTTCTTCATATCTTCGCACCTTGAAAACCTAACCGGTTAGTGATTTATGTTATGTATTGTATCTCGGTTGATGATGATGTATGATGAAGTTATTTGATAATATGTTTGCTTGTTAAGTTTTATGCATGATGAATACATCCTTCTTGAATAGACGGTATTAAGATTGTTGTTATATGATGATGTAATGTCGGCTTAGTATAGATAAAATGTGATGGATCATGAATGATTGTAATCGGCTCTATATGGTTTGAATCCGAATGGCTTGGTTATGTTTAGGAGGTTTATTACTCATGAAATCGGATTTTGCATATGTGGGTTAGATGATGTGCATGGTTAGAATATATGATAGGATAGGGTTGTTTGATTAATCATATTGCAAAATGTGGAAAGACCCTAAAATGATGAATAAGTTTGAATGATAATATGAATATTTGAATATGATATGAACATGTTATGAACATTTGAAAATGCTTGTTTGATCTGTTTTGAAGCAATGTTAGACAAGAAAACATGTTTGAGTATTGTGGTTGGATAGTACATCATATCATGAAATCGAAATTCTATTGGTGTAGTACAAGTGCCGGCGATTAGCAGGTGTGCCAGTCGAGACCCTCTGTCTCGACTCGAAACCATAAACGTGACAGCTCGAGACCACGGTTGCGACACAGGTTACAAGTCGAGAACCCCTAGTCTCGACTCGAGACCACACATTATCAGCACACAAACATCATAACTCGAGACCATAGTTGCGTGTCCGGTTGCGACTCGAGACCATCTAGTCTCGACTAGTGCATGCATAACTCAGGCTACAACTCGAGACCGCACAGTCTCGACTCGGGACCTCTAGTCTCGACTCGAGACTATATACACGTGCACTGTTTTGGACTTGCATGCTATTACGAGCCCAACTGTTTGGGCCGCACACTTGGACTTTGCTTATTTACGTAGATGAGGCTATTGGATGTGTTTATGCCCTGTTGATTAACTGAAGTGTTTATACGTGTGTGCCATGATAAATACGTGTATGCAAATGTGTGTAGAAAATATACGTGCACTACCTGAATACAAACCTGACTTGTGTGGTACAACTATGTTAGGACGTGGTTGACCACAATAAAGCTTGATTGACCTTTCTGTGTATCTGCCGAGCAAACCACGGTGAGTTCACACCCTCTACAAAGCATGGGATTCCCAGGGTTGGGAATGGGGTTAAGGAACATGGATTCCTCGTCCTTTATTGGGTAGGACAGCGATGGCTCAGGAATATAATTCCTCGTCCTCATGGACAGATAACTCGTACTAGACCAAAACTCTATCACGAAGTCCCTCCTTTTTATATCGACTTAATCGTCGGGCCAATGGCGAGCGGGTCATTTGTTAGATAGCGCTATTTAGGTCTGACAAGCCTCACACCGTGCCGCAGAGGACGGGCGTGAACTAATGGATCTGGGTACGTCAATGATGATAGACATTGACAGTTCAGGGCACATAAACATGACTACAGTCAGCAGTCGATATGGTAACGAGTCTAGTGTATACATGGGGTAGCCCCCACGGCCGAAATGCCAGATAACTAACATGGGGTAGCCCCCACGGCTGTATTGCCAGAGTAAATGGGTAAACAAATCACGTTTTCAACTATGGGGTAACCCCCACGGCAGGATGCCAATTAAAGGAAACTGTTTTTGGAACAACTTAAAAATGAACACCCAACCGTGAACTCACTCAACTTGTTGTTGACTCGTTACTACATTCTTTGCAGGTCAATAGGTACTTAGCCGGAGCTTGCATGGAAGGGAGTCGTTGTGGGACATGGACAGCTGTGTGTCATGTTAAACTTTGAAACGATTAAACTTACGTTTTGGTTTTAAACGTTATGCTTCTGCTTGCAACTTAAACTATGTTTTGTTTGGACACCAATTGTATTGGTTGGATTTTATAATCACTTACATGCTTGTTCAATATGATTGGTGGCTGGATCCTGGTCAGTCACGCCTCCAGGCGGTGGTATTCCGCAGGTGGATTTTGGGGGTGTGACACATACCATCCCCAAACAGATGGACAGAGTGAAAGGACGATCCAAACCCTGGAAGACATGCTCAGGGCATGTGTAATAGATTTTGGTGGAAACTGGGATGACCACCTACCCTTAATCGAATTCTCCTATAACAATAGTTATCATGCAAGCATTGAGGCTGCCCCGTTTGAAGCACTATATGGACGAAAGTGCCGAACTCCAGTATGTTGGGCAGAAATAGGAGAAAGTCAATTATCAGGTCCCGAGATTGTTCAGGAAACCACCGACAAGATAACTCGAATCAAGGAAAGACTGAAAACCGCTCGAGATCGCCAGAAAAGTTATGCAGACAATCGACGCAAGCCGTTAGAATTTCAAGTTGGAGCAAGGTACTCTTAAAGGTTTCTCCTTGGAAAGGAGTAGTTCGATTCGGTAAGAAAGGAAAGCTAAGTCCAAGGTACATAGGACCATTCCTAGTGGTCCAACGGATAGGACCAGTTGCCTATCGCTTACAACTACCTGAAGAGCTTGCTGGGGTACATGACGTGTTTCATGTATCTAATCTCAAGAAATGTTTATCTGACGAATCCCTGGTAGTACCTCTTCAAGATATAGAGGTAAATGAAAAGTTAAAATTTGTAGAAAAACCACTTCAAATAGAAGACAGAAAGGTCAAATTCCTCAAGCACAAGAGACTGGTGCTAGTCAAGGTAAAATGGGATTCGAAAAGAGGACCAGAGTATACATGGGAACTGGAATCGGAAATGAAGCGGAAGTACCCTTACCTGTTTCAGTAAATCTCGAAGACAAGATTTTAAATAAGGTGGGGAGGGTGTAAGGACCTGCAAAAATGTCCCACAACACTCCGTAAGTGAAAACCCGGACCCCTAAAACCCTAATCCCTGTGAAAAATCAAGAAATTCAATTTTATTGATTTGCCGCGGGCCGCGTAAGACTTAAGAAAAGCTTACGCGGGGCGCGACAGCTTGAAAATGCTCCGGATAAGTTTTAGGCCACGTGTCAGACACGTGGCAAGCCTACATGTGACACGGTAGCCCTAGCCGTAGCTAGGGTGGCCCTCGCGGGCCGCGTAGATGTTCCTTCGAGTTTACGCCGCGTAGATGTTCCTTCGAGTTTACGCCGCGTAAAACTCAAATTTCAGCTATAAAAGGGACGTTGCATGGCTTGTTTCTGTGTTCGAAAAATCAATTCAAAAGACGTTCTATACTGCTCAATTTTGTACTTAGGTGTCGAAACGTTGCTACGATTACAGGGTAATAACTCGATCACTGCTGCGATACAATGTCCGATCGATTGAAACCGATCCGATGGATGTTTAAGTGTTGCCCAAATTCGGGCTATACTTTGTCATTCGTCGTGAGGGTTTTGATTTCGTGAGCTTATCGTAAATGTTGTATTAAGTTACTAACCTAGTTTCGTGTGCATTGTTATTTAACTAGGTTACCAAGCTTAATCAGTAGGCAAGACTCTGTCCAACTAAACTTGCAATGTGAGTCATTCTCTTTTTTATCAAAAGTATTTTACAATACCTAAATGTTTTCCAGTTATATTTTACAGGGATTAAGTCTTTGTCATCTTAAATTACTGACAGTAAGTGGGGTATTGTGCACAATTACTACTGTTTTATCACTTTTAGGTGAAAGAACCTAAATAGTGATACTCGTCACTACTGGGTGAAATGACCCAATAGTGGTATACCACAGTCATAGATCCGGTCGAGTGACAACTGAACCAGCTAATTATAAGATAGGGGCAATTGTAATCGCTCTTAATACTGTAATCTATAACAATGTGTGTTTTATGCAAATGGAATAACTCGCCAGTATTTCCCCGCTGATAAAATCTTTTTAAACATGTTTCAGGTGATTTATTGTGAACCAGGAAAAGTGCTGCGTAGCACTACAGCTTGAAGAAAGTGTCTCAGTAAATAAATAAACATGTTTTTGTAACCAGGGGATTTCCCAGTGAAGTTCCTTTATTGTAAATTACGGGGTTTGTCCCGAAATTTGAAATAAAATAAAGGGGTGTTTTCAGTTTAAACGATCCTGTTAAAATTTCCGCTGCCTAATTAAACATCAATACCACGGGTTTCTGTCCCGCGACTTCTGAACCGGGTAAAACCGGGTCGGGGGCCGTGACAAGTTTGCTATAGGTGAGACTCGAATCCATAACCTCCACTTCGGAAAACCATAGGGTTGTCAATACACGAGAATCCATCACTTATTTTCCTTTCCTAACTTTATAAAATTATACCTAAATCCTATATAGCAATGTTTTAAAAACCGGTAAATACCGGCCGGTTATACCGGTATTTCCGTTTCTAGATGTAAATCCGGTACGAAACACCCCGGTAAATAAGTGAAACGGCATAAGGTTTGTACCGGCGGTAAAATCCGGTATACCGGTTTGAAACGTAATACCGGTACCGGCCAAGGGTTATTTTAGTTTGAGTTGTTACTTATTTCTATTATATATGTTACTTATCTTACGTAATTTTTATATTATGATTATTCGTAACTAAAAGTTCTTATTTAATATTGTATGAACCGAAAATAGTTATCCTCTAGTTGATGAGGATGACGATAATAGTGAATTTCATCTTTTATGCGATCGTGAACTTGATGTATTCAACTCTCAGATGACTTAAACATATCATACAGTGTACATTTAAAAGATTTTTTTTTTTGAAAAATTGAATGATTTTTTATTATCTTTTGGATTATTTTTTATTATGGATTTACTTTTGGATCATCTTTGAATATGTAATCATGCATTTTTTGATTAACTTTTGAGTTGATTTTTTAATTTATGAAATTATAGAGTTAGCTAGTCAACCCAGTTGAACCGCTCGGTATAACCTGGTTCAACCGGTTGAACCATTTTTAGCCTAATCCGGTTTGATTTAAAAACCGGTTTTTAAAACATTGCTATATAGCATCAACTACTATAAATTTACACAAACACGTTTTTCTATAATTAAGTGGTGGCAAAAATTATGATACGAAATGTCAACACAAATTTGTCAATCAAACATAGAAAGGTCATATATGTTCAAACACATTTCACATTCCAATTCATATTCAACATCTGCATGGCTCTATTTGCATATGATATGAGTATACGACACACTTTTATTTTGATTTTTTTAGTTTTTATTTTTTATTAGAAACACAATTTCGTTTTATCTTTGATAATAACTAGAATTAAGGACCCGCGCTTTGCGGCGAGACCGTTAAACGGAAAACAAAGTAAAAGCGAAAGTGTTGAAGGCGTGTCAACTCGTAAAAATTAGATCGAAACTTAAAACATAAAAAAATAACTAAGTTTGCTTAGCACTCGCGAGTTGTGACGCTATCGTTAAACCACAAAAAATAGACATAAAAACGTTGAACTACACATACGTGTTACAACGTATTTACTCGCAAGACTTAGACCGAAATGTAAAATGACAAATTTGTAAAAGATGAAAAGTATAAAAGACTAAAGTTGGAAGTGGAAAATTATTAGGTTAGAGTGAAAACTAAAGGGGTTGAAAAACTAAAACTAAAAGATGAAACTAAATGGTTTAAATGTAAAAAAAAAAATAGTATGGATATAAGAAATGCATGTGTATAAGATTTGATGTATAGTTGGATATGTAGCAAGAAAATGATTCATTAACTTGTAAACCAAGCTTCAGATACAAATAAATAGCATGGATATAAGAAATGCATGTGTAGGTATATATGGATATAAGATTTGATGTATAGTTGGATATGTAGTAAGAAAATAATGCATTATGAACTTGTAAACCAAGCTTAATTGTTTTGTAAAAAATTGAATAGTACTTTTGCCTCACAAACCAAATTTGATGATTAATATAGGGTAAATAAAAAGGGTTTAATGGATTTTAATAATCCTAAGTTTCACATGTTGGCCGATAATAATCCAAGCTTTAAAAATTCCCTCAAGTAATCCCAACTTGTAAAAGTTTGGCCGCAATTGATCCTTTTCAAACATATAAGAATTTGGTCTCCTCAATAGATTCAGACTTCTTAATTGATTTAAGTGCATCTATGTTAGAAAATGATCAATGGCGGCCAAACTTTTACAAGTTGGGATTATTGGAGGGAATTTTTAAAGTTGGGATTATTATCGACAAACAGGTGAGATTTAGGATTATTAAAATTCAATATCCCTAATAAAAAAATCGACTACACTATTACCATTACCATGAGTTTGCTTTTATCTACATTTATATATGTGTGGATGGTGTTGATTAATAGACTTCCAACTAGAGTTAACTTGGATGGTAAACATATTGAGGTTTTTAATATGTTATATATCCGCTTCATATTGATTTTTCGGATACTATAGATCATGTTTTTGGTGATTGCGCTATGGCTACCTGTAAGTGGTGTCTTATAGCGGGGTGTCTAGATTTTCCTATGCCGGTGTATAGAAGCCCGATAAAATATGGTGAAGTGGTTGGAATATTTAAAAGTTAAAAAAAAAAAAAAAATTGATTGGGACAATTACATTTGTTACTTGGTGAGTGGTTTGGAGGTTAAGAAACGACTTGGTCTTCATGAAGAGGCACTTGAACAACCATACGCTTTTCGATGATATTATTATTCATTTTTCATTCCTTTGGTTTATGGTTGCTGGAACGAAGAAAACAACAGTTCTCGGATCGAGTGGTCGAAAAACCCCTTACTGTACATATTGTTAACTTGGTACAGAAGCTTGTAAACGTAAAAACAGAAATCGAATTTAACTTTCTATTAACTTTTTTGTGAATGAATAAAACTACAAATACTAGAAACAATATAGTTCTACTATGACTCATATTCTTACTTATATTTATCTCAAAACAATTAAACACTAATCAAATCTAAAACTAACATAATTCAAACAATAATTAAATAGCTTTAATTATTATTTTATTCGTTTAGTACTTCGACTTTAGATCTCCTCCGGACCAACCCTTTGAGATCAACCGAACATCCCAGTTGATGTTGTAATTTTATCACATATAACCTTTTTCATGTTGTAGTGCCTTGCTATGGGATCTCGTCATCTCGATAAGCATTATAAAATGTCAAAATTACAAAGATACCCTTAATAGGATAGCATGGAAACGTAGTATCCATATATGAGATTCGACATGAAACTCACACGACTTGTGGGGCTGTGTTTAGCTTTAACCATGGTTGTAAAACAAGGTTTCCAAGGCCGAGTACTCCCCGAGTAGTCGCTACAAGGTAGGCTGCCGAGGCGACTTTCTTCAACTCCGCCTAATTACTCGGAGTCGGTCAAACGCGGTCAACCTCAGCCAGAATTGGATCTAGTAGGTCAACTCGGGCCTAGTTTGACTTAAATAATAATAAAACATAATTTATATGCCTATCATATTAAAGAATGAATATCATTTTCACGTATTTTGTTATAAATATTAGTAAATTTATGTTATTTGACATATATTTAATCTCCAAAAAGTAATTTCTTTATAATTTAACATGTTCGAGTACTCCCCGAGTACTCTCAACTCCCCGGTCTACCAACTAGGGAGCGCCTAACGACTTTTGCAACCATGGTTTTAACAAGTTTGTGTCAGCTCTAACCGAACCCCCAACGTCCACCCCCCCCCCCCCCCCCCCCCGTTTAACTAAACGGAGCTATGATGCACGGAAACGCCACTGAGTTGCCGTCTCCCGTACCGGGGACTGCTAGGGGACGGAAACGGCACGGGGACGACCGGGAAACGTCCCCGGCAAGGCGGAAACGGCCTGGAAACGTGCTGCAGAAGGGGACGGGGTTTGGAGACGTGCAGGAAACGTTTCCGTCAAATTTCCGTTTATTTTTTTCGGTTTTAAACCACAAGAGAAGTATAAAAGTGAAAGATAGATGAGAAGATATATAAAATCACGGTGGAATGTTTTTTTTTTTTTTTAGAACGGTATCGATTTACCAGGCCTAAGGGGCCGGGCCGAGGCCCAACAAGTCCTTGGTACCCTATATAGGTAAATCACTCCACAAGTGGTAAATACGCGCTCAACCGGAGTCGAACCCCCAACCTCCACTTGACCTCAGCTCTAGCTCCCCCAATTTTCACCAATTGAGCTAGGCTTCATTGGCGAATGTTTTTGTTTCCGGGCGAGAGCTCTGGTTAACAGAGAGAAGAAGATGATGATATACTTTTTTTAATTATATATTTATCTTTGATATTTTAAAAAGGAAAGTACAACGGCACAACACACGAAAGCTTCTGACAAATATTTCTAGTCAAAGCACATGTATATATTTTATGGTTTATTTCTAAATATATATTTTGTAATAATTTTTTTATTTAAGTTTTTGTTGCTTACTTTTTTTATTAGGTTATAATTTATTTTGTTAATGTTTATTATTTAATATCTTTTATTCTATTTTTAACATATATATATACATATATATCTTAGAATTTGTTTTTAACAAGATATTAGGAAGATATGGGATTTTTGAGCTTTACATCAATTTATAACTATTTTGGGGTTTTGTGTTACATTATCTTTGATATATATTTATTTTTTTATATGTTTTTATTCCCGTACCCGTCCCCGCTTCTTGAATTTTTTAGTTTTGCCGTTTCCCGTACCCGTCCCCGTACCCCGTTCCCGTACCCGTCCCAGTGCATCATAGAAACGGAGCTTGTTCTAGTCGACCTGAGGTTATTTCATATTTGCGAGGATGTGTTAATGCTACACAAAGCACAAATAGTATATGAGGAAAATTAAAAAGAAAAATAATAATTTCACTTTTCACATTTTATATATATGCTGTAAAGTAGAAATATTATGAAAAGTGTATTAACAATGACAAGAAAGCTATATATAACAAAATTTCATGTTCTAACATCTATATGATTAACTTCAGGATTCCATATACTGTGAGGATGGAGGGGTTGTTTGTGTCTTCCCAGGACCTGCATATTTCATTTTAGTCGCGATAATTACACCCTACCAATCACGCTTAATAAATAAATAACTAATTTTAAACCGAGAATTATGAGAACCCCAAAAGCACTTGTAACTAATGCTGCCTAGTAGAGGTGTCAAAAACCGTTGAAACAAACAGCCGGTATGATATCCAAACTGTTCAGTTTTTGCAGCTTGGCGGTTTAATTGTTCAGTCTGTTTTGCAACCTATAACCGGCTGTGTAAACCAAACAGGCCGTTTGACTTTTATTACTTATATAACTATAAAACATTTTTATCATTATGCAAAAAAAAAAATTGTTGTTCAAACCGCCAAACGATAAAACAGGTTGGCCTAGAACTTTCATCAAAACCAGTGAACACCTCCTAGAATTGATATCGACGATTGTTTATCTATGTGTGTGTGTGTGTGTGTGACGGAATAAAACTTGAGCTAAATTGTAGCATACCATGGATTCCACGCATCTCAATTTCACGCAGTTCTTGAACAAGGGCACAGCAGCAGCACATAACATGTGACAGAAAGTCATCACACCACCCACCCTGAGTAGGTTCAAATCCCTCAAAAGTGTTGCATTCAAAAATCATATAACATCATATTTAAAAATCCCATTTGACACTAATTATTATAACAAATCTCAAATGCTATAATAAAAGGTGGACCTGCCCATTTTGCCACCTCTTCAACTAACTCGAGGAATACAAAGAAATGAGGAACAAAGCTGAGGTGGCATTACCGTGATATCGAAGGTCTTTCGAAGCTTCCCCCTGATGCAACAAGTATAGCAACAACATGATAATATTAGCGAATACGCCATCAGCTCATTGCAGGCCTCTCCGGAAGCTGTTCAATACAAACAAACGCGAACATACATCGCACCGAAAGACCAAAATATGTTGTCATCCACATTGTTAAAAGATATGGTCGTATACATATAACGGATAACAGAAAAAAGAGCATCTGAAATTTTATTCTGCAAATTCTAAAAAGAATCTTACTCATGTGCCTGTTTGTTGCAACAGTTGCAATCTTTGAAAATGTCCCACAAGGAAAAAAGAAAGTCTTTATGCCTAACAAACCGACAGCCAATGGCAACGTTTTAATTTTTGGCAAATAATAATATAAAAGAGTACAATACCAGATAATGTTTGCAGAACATACACATCTTAGGCTCCGAACAACAACCGAGTAGATCCGAATGCCATTCTCCATCGCCGTAAGATGCTTGAGACGCCGAAAAATCATGTCCGTACAAAACCATAGAAGTGCTTTTGCAAGACCATTAACAAATACGTTAAAAATCTTTCGACTAATGATTGTTATTTTGCAAAACGAATTTCTAAAAGAAGATACTAACTTTGTATTTGAGTGTGCGATTTTTTCTGAATCGCTCTCATCTTCAACTTCTTTATCGTTGCTGACGTCAGCTTTCTTGGAAGTCTTTTTGGGCGAATCTTGCTCGTGTTGAGATTTTGAGGCGACGACTTGTGTTACCTCGATCAAATGTTGAATTACTTCGCATTGGCCTACATCTAAGTGAGCTTGTGATCGTTGAAGTTCCAATTGAAGCTTTTCGTTTTCTTTCTTGATAACCTCCTTAAAGGGTAAGTTCGGGTAGCTACATGACAGCGATTTCTTCAAAATTACGGTATCGGCATGTGAAGGATCAGGTTTCATAATTACATCTTGCACCTTTCTATCTTCATCGTCTAATGTGTATTCACGCTGATCGTATTCGATATATTCCAATCTTTCCTGCTCAGAATAATATTTTTTTTAGAAATTACTCATCAAACTAATAGAGTCGGTGAGTTTTCACTAACGGGTTCTCACGTTTACAAAAAAAGAAATTGAAAGATGGAATTTTTACCCTGACTCGAGCATTATCCACGAGAGTGATGAGTGGAATAATCTTCAAATAACGATCGATTTCATTCTGGGCCTTTCTGAATTGGTAAACAATATTCCATCCCATGGCAAGCAAGTATAGGTAGCTTCGATCTTGACAACTATTGACCAAAATGTAAGACCTCCGTAACGCTTCCTCGAGTTGCTCCAACGGTTCACGGGTCTCCGGATACCTTTTCAGTTCACTGATCTTAAGTTGTTGTAAAAGATTCCCAATTAACTTCAAATGCGTTGCAAACTGCTTGCAGTTTTTCTTGTGCATACGCGCCGTGCTAGCCGCTTGAACAATCATCCCTATCAGCCGCACCGCATCTAGCCCCGTTAATTGGGCCACATTTGCTATCTCCCCAAAATGATCCCATGCTCCTTCCATTCTTCACCCTCTTCAAATCAGTTACCCTAATTTTCTTATCTTTCTCAAATTGATCACGTCATCTCAATTTCCTATTTTCTCAAAGTTTTTTTTTTTTTTTTTTGCAGATTCTCAAACAATTGAACAGCAGAATCTGGTTAAAAAAATTGTCAAATAATTAAAAGGAAATCATTCATCAAAGATCTTATAGATTCTATGTAAAAGCTTTCACTTTCTTTGTCTAATGAAAGTGAAAGATTTACCAAAAGAGAAACAAATAATAATAATAATAAACCACTACAACAAATTTAACTATTTTAATATCATCAACTAAAACAAAATTAAAAATTGAAGCAAAAAATAAGAATTATAACAAACAAATTCTTTAGATTCACTAAAGTTGACCTTAATTACAAACATGGACATACATCAAATGAATGAATGAATAAATAAATAAAAAATGTGTAGTTAGAAGCTGAAATTTACCTTTTTGCGATTTGGGGGTTTAGGGTTTGTGAAGAAATTGATGGGATTTAATCAGGTGGATACAATGCGTGTACTTGTGGTGTCAGGATTGAAGATTCTACGGTCATGCATTTATTTGCAGGATAATGTTATTGCAGAAAGATATGAGTATGAATAATGTCGTGTTGTTCTTGTTCCAGGTGGTTGATTTGGATGATATTGCACTGTTTCTCTCTCTAGAAACCTTTGGATGTCATGTTTCTTTCGGTTTCGTTTGTCTGTGCTTTGAGCCTAGAGTGGAGAGAGAGAGAGAGAGAGAGAGAGTGGGAAAATGTGACAGAGAAGCAAAGTAATAGTAGTATAGTGTGTTTATCTATTTTGGTAAAATTGCATGGTTATGTCCTTGAATAATATGGTTTGTTGTGGAAGAGTACAGATGTAAGGCATATATACAAGATTCATCCCATGTGTTTTTCAATTTTGGCGTGTCGGTGTATGATTCGGTTGGTTTTGGTTTGGTTTGGTTTGGTTATGTGTCGGGCTGCTAATTGGTAACTAGGATTTGGAAAAAGCAAACTGGATCAGCTGGTTTGATGGTTTTGTATTGACAACTTGAAGCGTTATCATCTTGAGAATTTAAGTTTTATCAAAGTATTTATAGTGGTACATCTTGCTCATGGATTCATACATATATATATTCCATAGATGATATGTATATATGTAAGTAACAAAGGCTATACGCCTAGTGCGGTTTACGTAGTCCTATTTAAGTTCCAAGTTGTTAGTTGAACTATTAAACCGTCAAAACAAAGTTATAGGCTACTAAAATGTCAAATAGGAACTTTACATGTCACTCGTATACTAATTTTGTTTTACTTATATGGATTATGTTAAAAAAAAGTTACTAGTGAATTATAAAGTAACGTTTTTTTCTCACTAACTGTGCGTAAACATGAATATCTTTGAAATAGATACTTAAAATTAGAATCAAGTGACACTTTGTGAACAAACATTCCACATGTTCTCATGTTGATCTACATTATAACAACATAATCAATGGCTAAGAAAGTATGATGTTCTTTTGTTTTTTCATAATCAGTAAAAATAAAACCAAGTTAATAGTTGGTTGGACGGAAATGATAGTTTTAAATTTAGTTAACACTTCTATAACGTTTGTATTTATTGGATGTCTTGTATGTACATCACATGTTAAACTATTAGATGGATATGAACTAGGGGGTCCTCACACTAGTCTATTGATATAATAAATATCGAAAAGTTAACACGCCTTACATAAATTAAATAAGGGCCCTTCTAAGTTTCCTTTCATGTTGACATATTGTTAGTTTGCCCCCTCCCCCCCCCCCCCCCCCCCCCCCCCCCAAAAAAATAAAAAAATAAAAAATAATAATAATAATAATAATAATAATAATAATAATAATAATAAAATCCCTAGTTTCTAGTTCAACAACCCTTTTCCATACTTTTGGTTTTCCTTTACCTCCTCCCTTTCCATACTTTTGGTTTTCCTTTGCTTCCCCCATTCTCGATTCAATAATTCTTCATACTCCTATTTGACTACTCTACTCCTGCAATCAACATTGCAACAAGCAATAGGTTGCTCGATTCTCAAGTCTAAGTTTGTAATCAAGTTGCAATCCAATGGTTGGTAAAGTTTCTTACCTTCCATTAGTGGTTTCTTCATCGTTTTGAATCAAATACGTTGATTTGTGTTACAATAATTTTTGATTTGGTGTCTCAGTGTGTGAGTTTAGTTGCGTCATTATGTCCCTCGATTGTGATTTGGGAATTTGCTTTATGATTTGCATCGCGGTGAACAATCTATTAATGAAATGTTTAATATGATTTAGGACGTTATATCACAACAAAAGTAAATTTGTTCTTCACCCAACCCGTTTCGACCTAATGGCCAAAACTTCTAGATGATCACACCATTTTGTGTACAAAATATATGCAAAGAAGACATTTGGGTATGAATAAACAATCATAGGAGAAATCTTAGGGTCCTTTTATACATTTGGCATAAATATGTACCTTTTTGCAATATAACAATATTGATTTTTTTTCATCTATAGTGTGGGACACATCACCCATGTATGGGCTTCAATAGTATATTTTACTATTTTAGCCGATCACGGGATGATTTAATCGACTACCTAACTTTCCAGATCCAATATTTCTAACTCCAGATTAATATACAACTTCCAATGCCAACATTACAAGTAACTTAATCTATTAATATCTGGGTTCTACTTTTCTCGCTGTGCAGAATTGGGAAATTTATTTTCGCAGCAATGATTTTAGTTTTCATATATTTTTATTTAATTTTAAAAATAAGTAAAGTCGTAGTTACCTGCACGTTGCGCAAGGAAGCAATTGGAATTCAGAACTTATAGCACACCATGACAAACAACAGATAAATAAATTCGTAAAATTAAATAAAATGATATTTAAATGTGTTATGCTATTTGCGTCGTAGTAACGCGGTTCTGAACATTAAAATAATAAGAAAAAATAAAACAATATAGTAAATAACAAAAGTTAAAAAGGTAAACGAAAAAGAAAACAATAGAAACTCGGTTGGTTTCTGTGCACTCGTTATAGCAAATAAAAAAAAGTTAAAAAATATGTTTAAAAGAGTATCGGTGCGTTTGTTAAAAAACACTAAACAAAAAAACTTTCGCCACACTCGTTATAGCAAAGAAAAGTTAAAAATATGTCTAAAACAACATTAACGTGTTCATTTAAAAAACTATTTAAGGGTAGAAATGTAATTTGGTTAAAGTAAAAGAAAAATAATACAATGATTAAACTATATGAGTTGCAAACGAAAGTTTACACTAGATAACAAAATATACTAAAGGACGAAAAAGTCATTATTTATGTTCTCTTAATTTATATAGTATCTTGTGCTACCCAAGGCCACATCGGTCGAAAATGCATAGTATGGCGGAACTAGCCTTTTAAATCAGGGGTATCTCAATTTTTTTTACCGTGCAATCATACAATATTAGAAAAACGATAATAAATAAATAAAGTAAAGCAACTACGTAATAGATTTGTCCTCTTCTTTTTTTCATAGCTTGGAATCGCTCCATCATATCGTCGTCTTTTACCTTATGAAAAAAATCATTTTTGACCGCACAAACCATGGCATTGTTCAAATAGATTATTTTATTATTTGGGCTTTATTAGTTACTACAATTTGGGCTTAATTATCATAAAACTAATTATTTGGGCTTAGTTACTAAAAGTTTTGGGCTTAATGAATAATATCAAGTTTCATAATCTTCTCATAGGGGTATTCTCGTATATGTTTAAGGGTATCTTATGCATAAAACTGAAAAAAAATTACACTGTGAATGCGAATACGGGGTTGAGTCGTAGCCCGTGCTACGACTAAGTCTACATTGGTTCCGCCCCTCATATCAGTCGAAAAAGCATAGCGGGTCAAAATTTTATATTTTGTGGGCCACATTGAATAGTATTTTGTGCTACCCAAGGCAGCATCGGTATAGGTTCGTTCTTACCAATGATAATGAGGAGATGACAATCATAGTAGGAATGGTGAAGGCAAGGGGTGGTTGGTGTAACTGGAGAGAAGATTGCACTTAATAATAACGGTGTTAAGATTGTAATTCATAGAAAAGTAAAATGTTGATAGAAAGGAAGAATGAGAAAATATTTTTGAAAATAAATTCATTTTTATTTCTGAACATCGTTAACATAACTTATTTCTCTTAAAGCCTATTTTGTTATAAACGTAGCATTTCTATTTAGGTAAAAGAACAGCATCATCTTTTTCATTTGTATACCTAGAAATGGTAAGTGATGTTATTTTATTAAAATTTATTGTAAACATGAGGTGTGCAATATATAATAACTATAAGAAAAGAAGAGATAAACATCGTATGAACACAAGGTAAGTATCAAAAAAAAAAAAAAAAAAAAAGGGTTTTTGGACCATGATTTTGAGAGGAAAACGACATACGTGTAATTCATATTCATAGTAAAAACAAACCACAAACAACGATGGGCATGTTCCAATCTTCAACCGTAAACTGCTGGTTTGGCCCGCACCATAAAAAGGTTTGCACGAGATAACCCATTAACGTAAAGTGGTGAATTATAAGGGAAAAACCCTATTGAGTTGAGAAAACTTTGAAAACTCAATACATGGACCAGATGCAGCCACGTTTCCATTGTTACATTGCTTGCGAAGGGTATTTTCGAAAGTTTATTTTGTTTACAGTATGCAGGTGCAGAATTGTTAACCGGCAACTTTGGGATATGACTAGTTAACATGCACTATAGTATTTTCAGACATGTACAAGGAGATAGTTTTTGTACCAGCGAGTTCCAATGTATCAGGGTACAAACATCTACATTTACCTTTCTTTTGTTTATATTAGAGTTAATTACACAGATTGACCCTATGGTTTATAGCTAGTTTCACCTTTGGGTACTAATTTTTTTTAACAGGTTTAAGTTTTATGGTTTCAATTTTGTAACACATTTGGGTACTAACACCAAAATTAGTTAATTTTATCAATATAATGACTAAAATACCCTTCAATTTTTTTTTAATTTTATCAATGTAACACCTTTTGGTACTAACACCTAATTTTATTTAAGTTTATATCAATTTTACAAAATCTATTTATTTTTTTATTTTTATTTTTTTATTATATCTCTTAATTAACGTAAAACCTATTTTTTTCATGTTTTTATTAAATTTCTTTTTTAACATAAAATCTACTAGTTAAACCAGTATTTTTTTTAAAAGATGAAAATAGAAAATAAATAGATTTTATGTTAATTAAGAGATATAATAAAAAGATGAAAATAAAAAAAATAAATAGATTTTGTAAAATTGATTTAAACTTAAATAAAATTAGGTGTTAGTACCCAAATGTGTTACATTAATAAAATTAAAAACATATAGTGGTATTTTAGTCTTTATATTGATTAAATTAATTAATTTTGGTGTTAGTATCCAAAGGTATAACAAAATTGAAACCATAAAACTTAAACCTGTTAAAAAAAAGTTAGTACCCAAAGGTGAAACTGGCTATAAAACATAGGGTCCATCTGTGTAATTAACTCTTTATATTACGTATAATAGATTTTAATAACTTACAGGTAAATACTTCACGAGATTCAATGTAACACGCTGTTTTTAGACATTTTTTAACAATGTCAATGTACATAATTAGTAGGTAACATTGTCACACTATCTATGTAACATTTTGTTTTTCATTAGTTCATGTGTCTCGCTATCTATGTAACATACTTTTTTTCATTAGAACCTTTTGGATGTATGTTCTTTTAAATAATTTTATGGGTCTTTCATAACCACTGAGGTTCTACGAATTTGGTGTTAACTTGCTTAATTAGTTGAGATTCCCATGCCAACACGTTGTTACATCCATTTGTTGAACAATATTAATGTAACTTGCCATTACTTCACATTTTTTGTAACATCCGGTCACATGTCACACTTACCATGTAACAACTTTTTTAATCACATATATGTAAAGGTGAATGTGTAACATAATATTTTCAAACAATGGTTTGTTACAAACATGAAAAACATAACTATTCATGTAATATCTTTTTGTCATTTCCTTTTTTTATTTCAAAATATATAACACTTTTTAGGAAAAATGTGTGTTATATTTTTCTATGGATTGTTTAAGGAAAAATGTAACATTTTTCCGATCATTCTCGTAAAGGTATTCATTCGCTTATCCTCATCAAATTTGTTGCCTTCCAACATCCAACGAACTTGTGTTGCCTGCGTCACATGCGTTGGCACCTTTTTTCATATGGTATATGTGGTGTAAATGTAACATATATGACGTAATACTTACTACAACATTTGTTTTACTATCTTTGCCCCCTTCTTCATTGATTTCACCCTTATTTCCATTTGAAACTTCACTCATACACCCCATGTAGAAGAAGATGTAAATAAGCATGCTTAAACACCTTTACCTTTTGTATTTTACATCTTAAAATTGCTACACATTTAAAAAAAAATTGCTGAACACATTCATAATTACGTGGCAAAGTTAATGTAGCATATACATGCATACTTGCCAAAAACTTAGTGTAACATGTAAAATGTGTTACACACCTTTAAAATTGGTAATGATGTGCAACTACGTGACAACAGTTAATGTAAAATATACATGCCTATATATTAATAAGTTACACTATTTTTTTGCCAAATTCGGATGCGACAAGGTTTCCATACGACCATACAAATATGTTACACTAATAAAACTGGGAAAGAAATGCGTAAATGGGTTACATACATTACTATATCGACATCCGATTTATATGTAACAACGATTGATTCTTTCTTGAAATGGATGTAAATTAAAACAGAAAAAAACGTAACCACAATATATTTTAACTTTGTTCACAACAAACAATTCAACAAACTAACAAGAAACACAAACTTTTTTAGTTGTTACATTTTTAAATTTTGGGATTTTTACATATTTCCCCCTCCTAAGCCTCCTTATTACGTATTTCCCCAAACTATAAAATCAATTACATATTTCCCCTTTTTCTGAGAAATTACCCAACTACCCTCAAATAAACTCATCAGCGTATATCCCAGTTGTATAATCAAAAGAAACCCTACACAACAAAAAGGTCATTTCTTCTCCCCCACCAAAAAGACGTTGCTGTTCATCTTGTTCAGGTATGTTAAAAAATTCGATAATGATTTCTTCCCCCCACCAAAAAATCACGTTGTTGTTAATCTTGTTCATCACACATATGATTTCTTATTTTTTAATTGATAATGGATGATTTTTTAATCTGTTCATCACGTTGCTGTTAAGCTTTTGTTTTTTTAATTTGATTTTTAAATCTGTATAAATTGGAAGATGATACTTTCAGTATCATTCCATTACTTTTAGTTTTAATTTTTTTAACATTGTATATTTTATCGTAAATCTGTAGTTTTAGAGTATTAATATGCAATAATTTTTGGTTAAACGGGTCATGCTTTTGTCAACCCACAGCAACTCTTTTCATATACGGGTTCATGCGTGTGGCACGTTTATGGGTTTGTGTCATGTTCGGGGGGTTCAACCCATGAATAGGACCCATTCAACACCCCTAACTTAAACGCACACTAATAATTGTTACATTCCCGACAAGAACTTCTGCAATCAAGTAGAAGAATTGGGGTGATACTACATAATCAGGGTAAATATGTAATTGATTTTACATATTAGAATGGGAAAATATGTAAATACTCATTTAATAAGTCATTAAGGGCAAAATAGTCATAAATAAGAGTCATTTAAATGAAAAGGGGAAATATGTAATATATATGAGTTAGGGAGGGGAAATATGTAATTGATTTTTTTGTTTGGGGAAATACGTAATAAAGAGGCTTAGAAGGGGGAAATATGTAAAAATCACTTAAATTTTCCAGACTTTCCAAAACCATCTTTTCCTAAACCCAAATTTCAGTTTCGAAAAAACCATTCGGTACACCAAATCAATGAGCTATCTAAAAAAAAAAAAAAATCGTCATCCAACCCCATGAACCTTTCATTAAATGTAAGAAAAACGAAAGAATTTTTTTTTTTGACATTTTTTGAAAAAAAAACAAGGTTCTTGTAGGCATACAATCACAATTATTTCTTTTTGAAAAAAAAAAAGAAAAAACCCAACATATTCAACATTATGGATCATTAAAAAAAACAAAACCAAAAAAACTTTATTCATGATCGATTAAACATCCTTTCATCATTTATCACATAGAAAACGTTCATTGGCTTCAATTTATGTAAGCACGTTATGTTGATTGATGTTTCTCAAAAGCATTATTGGAACACCCAACTTTAAAACTATACAATTGTAGACAATCTTTTCCTGAAATTAGTGTTTGAACATATAGTAGCCCCGACCTGTACAAAATTTCCATGTGGAGTAAAAAATAAATAACACCTTAAAACACATATATAAATTGAACCACCAAATAAAACAAAAAATAAACCAGACCTTTGTAAGTTTATCCATTATGTGCCACACGCATAACCGATGCCTTGAGTCAGGCCAAACATCCGCAATAGCCCTTTTCATCGCAGAGTCTTGGTCAGTGACGATTACGCGGGGTGCATACCCATATGTGTCCTTAAACACATTAAGTAACCAACTATACGTCTCGGCCTTTCAGAACCAAAAATGGCAGCACCAAGAGTGACGTTCCTGTTGTGATTATCAATCCCAGTGAAAGGGACAACCGTCATGTTATACCTGCAAAAAAACATGGAACAAAAAAAAACAAAACAGTTAGAATTAAAACACAGAAGTGATAAAACACAATAAATCTGAACTATGAATCATGACATGACTTATTCTGCTTGTACGTAGAATCAAAGGATATAACGTCTCCAAACATATAAAAATTCCTCTTCATGCCCTTGTCAACTTAGAATAAACACTTCAACACATCTTCGTCCATAGTTTGATATTCGCAAGAAAAGTTCGGTAAAAACTCTTTTTTCATAGTTAGTCGCTTGACAAGCATTTTAGCATCAAACTCACCGATGAACAAATTTAATTCTTTTTAAAAAAAAATTGAAATCATCTTTGGTCGCACCAACTTTATCAAACCCACCACACACCTCCTTCTTAATATTAAATGCTCGAACAAGACCAATGTTGAGGTTTAACATCTTATTTATCATATCTTCATGCGAACGATTAACACCTCGGTTTTCCCTGAGTAAATGCAAATCTTCTTCATGCACGAAACTATGGTTGTGCGCCTCTGTGAAATGATATAGCAAATACTTCTTATCATCATTCAGCTTTATTCTGATATTCACTTGGCATCCGGTCCTTTTGGATGGTACCTAACGTGGAGCGAGGGTGTATGATTTTTATTATATTTTTAAGTACATTCTTACTCTTTTATCAAGTTTTAAATTTATAAAACACGATATAACAGTATCACTCTCTACAACAATCTAGGGCAAGTGCACCCATCATTGGCGTAGTATAGTGATGGTAAGATACCGAGGTCGTCCAAGGACACAAGAGCTTTTAATACCGGAATATCGTCGACGTCTAATCTAATCAAATTTTGAGGAAAGATTTTTAATAAGTAAAATAAAGAAGCTAAATAAATAAAGAAACAAATACACAAGATATAATCACTTGGCACCGACTCATCTTTTATGTATCCTTTGATGATTTTCGCACTTTGGGTTTTTTAAGAGATTGTCTTAGTTATAGTGGCATGTCCCTCTTATGGAGGCAACGCTACCCTCAGCCATATTGGTCTGAGTCCGCAGGGATACAGTCCCACAAGGCGTGAATATTGAAAGATAATTAAGTAAGTTATTAATGCAAAATGTGGCATATCTCTCTTTTGGAGGCAACGTTACCCTTGGTCATATTGGTCTGAGTCAGCAGGTATACAGTCCCGCAAAGCCGGTTTAAAGTTTTAATAGTAAATTATTTATAGGGGATTCAAGCCGTTTTTCTTCCCCCGGTTTTATGATATATGCCTCAAAGGAAGTCCTAATAAGCTTGAATCAAGTCCTCGCAGGATTAGTATATATGTTTTCACGCTTTTACCCTTTTCCCACAAATTGTGAGTTTTGAGCCTTTACCGAGCATTCAATATCATATCGTTACTAAATGCTCACTTTTCATTTCTGGTGTGAATAACCCGTATGATTCTTACGAATCTAGAACTTGACAAGACAATACATTCCTGATCCTTACCGACTAATCCAAGTACATGATTGGGGCATTAGAACCATAAACCCTTTTTTTTCAACCTTATTTTCTATTTTTCTCCCTACAAAATTTTCCCTTAGTCAACCCTTTTGGGCCTAAACCTTTCATTTCAAAACCCGCAAAACACCATTTTGCATAAATCACCCATCACCCAAAACCATCTTTTACTTTTACAGCCCTTTATTTTAGTAAAATTCTGTTCCTTTGAAAATACGCAAAAGTACAACAACAACAACAACCATACCCAGTAAATCCCGCCAATAGCAAAGCTAATGGCAGGGTCTGGGGAGGGTGGGATGTAGGCAAACTTTTCCCCTATCGTTGAGGATAAAGAGGTTGCTTCCAAAGAGACCCCCAACTCCGTAACAACAAGCACTAAAAGAGGTCCAGAAAACCACCGAGACAAAAGAAGTGGTGAAAGCAAAAACAATAGAGTGACGAAAAATATAGCATCATAGAAAAACATACACACATTCATATACATAACGCAAGGCAATCATCCTCCAAGACTACCTAATGTGTAGGTAAATCTATATCCCCTATGATAACGCCCAACCACATCTTTCCTAACCCCTAAAACTCCTTAACTTTAATCCTCCGTCTCTATGAACTCCTATCTTGGACCATGTCCTCAGAGAGGTGCATTTCTATCAAATCCTGCCTAATCCGCTCATCCCACGTCAATTTGGGTCTACCTCTACCCCATGTAAGGCCCTAATACGTTTTAACCCAAAACAACGCAGCGGAAATACGAGCCTTAAAATTTCTTTCTTAAAAACAATTTAATATACTTAAAAGCATTTAAGACGTCACTCTTAAAAAAATTACATCATTCATACTTAATTGGCATGACAAGAATAACGTGTGAATACTATTTACATGACTACCCTTCCGTATAATCTGAGCTCCTTAACTCGATCTTCACCCGCTTAATCTTCGTGATGATAATAATATCCATGCAACCTGCGGTCATCATGCACAACTGACATATTAGTAAATGCTGACATTATATAATTAATTATATTCATAAAATCCATAACCACTTAGAGGTCTGTCAACGTATACACTCCGAATGATATTCTTCCGAATTTCGTGCTTTGCATCAAGCCTCGTCCATTCGAGAGCACAACGCTCACATTCCTGCATTTCTAAATTCATTCTCTGAAACATCACAGTTAACAATATGAACTTCAACATATATAAAACCTACGTCTTCACATAAGCACCTACCAAGCATTCGCGTTCATTGGATTACATCACATGTAAACACTACAATATATATGTATATATATAACCATAATGCTTACTTATAAGTTTCATACATACGTATCTTCGTAATCTATTACTCTTCTTAGACATATACCTACTATCTAGCTTTAAACATACTTGCAACTAGATTAGTCCTTTCATGCATACCACATTCGATTAAATGCGAGTTTCAATCGCATAATTATCTAATTACATATACGACACCCACATACGAGAACATTATCATTATACATCATTCAAGGCTTATACTTTTGCATGTACTTGTGTTTTATAGGTCTAACGTAACTTAAGAGCAATGAAAAACAACTTACGGGGCTCCGAGACGAAACCGGAGTCAACCGGATGCGCGAAACACAAAAACAGAAAACAAGACAATGGGCATGGCGTCGGCGACGCCCTATCCCTGCGTCCCCGACGCCCCCTAGACAGTTGCTGTTGGGGGTCATTTTCTTTGCATACATATTCTGACCAATATCCTGCCTTTGTTTGTTTATTTGTCACCAGGATGCTGGAAGAGGATATTGCTAACATCTTGGGCGATATCCTCAGGTTTATTGAATTAACCACGTGCAGGTTAAAGGCTGAGACTTGCTAACGGTCAAGTGGACTTCTTCTCCTCAAGACTCGGGCGAGTTTGTTGAAGGAAAGACGTTGAGCCCGAAAGACCAGGTCTACAACGTTCGATGAAGGAATATTCGGTGGATCCCGGAAGTTTAGGGTAGTTTGTTATTTTATCTTTACTATAAATAGATGGGGGCGGATCAGCTTAGAACACACAAATTTTTCACTAACACTCTCATACACTTTCACTCTCTAGCTCATTGCAAACACCACACTTGTATTCAAATTTCGTTGTAACACTTAGTCGATCCGTACCGCATCCTGCACTGTATCCTGATATTTGAAGCAATAGAAGAACAAGGCAGCTGCGATTGTCAGCTCCCGAGGTTTTATGCCGGCGATCTAGATTGATCAAGGGCTTTCCTCGTACATCTCGTGTCGTTTACTTTACTTTTGCTCATTGTTTGATCATAGATACAGCTCAATATCCTGAGCCGTATCCTGAATACTGATTTTCTAAATAACTTAACAAGCATATTTTCAAACACACTTTCTAGCACACTACCTCACTTTACTAATTTGATCACTAAGTTACTTCGGTAATTTTTGACCAAAACAATTTGGCGCCCACCGTGGGGCAAGTGGTGCTCTCTTTATTAAAATTTTTTGTCAAATCGCTAATCGGTTTTCTATTTTCAAAACTTTTCGCCACATTGTCCATAATGGCCTCAAGATCAAACATGAGTTCCTCTACTGTGTCTGCTATGACTTCTGCTACTATCGGTCCGGTGCTTCCACCACCTCCTCCAAGGATGCCAGCCTCTACACGACCTCAGGATGTTATCCCTACTCGCAGTGTTCAGGAACCTGCTCCCGTTCTAGCTTCTAATGATGAAATTCTTACTTTATTTGGAAGTGTGCAGGAACAAATGAGGCAGCAACAGGAAACAAACCAAATGCTTTTAAGGGAAATACAACTCCTGAAGTCAGGCTCGAGCAGATCTGCTGAGGACAATGTCACTCCATTACACCCTAGAGCGTTGAACTTTAGTTCAGCTGTGTATACTGAGGATAACAGGGGGAATATCGTGCCCAGTCTTCCTCAGAATCATACTCCTGAAATACCCTCCTCGTTCAGGATGTCAACCATGAGGAGCTCAGGATATGCTTCAGGATACGGGCAAAATCCTCCAACGGGTAACGTGTCAAATAATAATAATACTTATGCTACTAACAATAGTGGATCTTTGCAGGATACAGGTGTGACATCAGCACTTACTAGGGAACTTCAAAAGTTGAAGGACATGATATCCAGTGTACCTGGGGTGGTACAGCCGATCCCGGAAGTGTCCCAAGATAGCCATAAGATATCTCGTTTTGCACATCCTATCTGTGATGCTGAGATCCCAAAGAGATTTCAAACCCCCAACATGAAGCTTTACGACGGAACTACGGATCCTGAGGAGCATATTGCTGAGTATAGGGAAAGGATGGAGATTAACCCTATCCCTCCGGAGCTCAAGGAAGCGTGCTTGTGCAAGGGATTTGGTTCTACTCTAACAGGATCAGCCTTAAAATGGCTGTTAAACGTTCCTCCACACTCAATTACTTCGTTTGCTCATTTGGTTAATTTATTTAACAGTCAATTTTCTTGTAGTCGGAGTTTTGAGAAACTAACCAGTGATCTTTACAGGATAACTCAAGGGCCTCAGGAATCCTTGAGGGATTATGTAAACAAATTCAGTCAGGAATCCTTGGATATCCCACATCTTGATGTTGCAACAGCTGTGCAAGCTTTTAAGATGGGATTACAAAAGGATTCTCAGTTTTATCAGGATCTTGTAATGAATCCCTGCAGGAATCTCGACGAGGCTCGTAACAGGGCTTTGAGATATATCCGTCTGGAAGATGACAGGAAGATGCAAGAAAGGATGAACTCATCTAACACTTATGAATCAACTAACAGGAAGTCAGAATCCTCATTTAAGTCATATCGGCCTAAGCCATATGGTAGAAATGAAAACAAGAGAGTGAATGCTGTCGACGATGAGGATCCTGAAGAGTATCCTGAGTTATCTGAATATTGCTTTTCTGTTAACATTCCCGAATTGATGTATGCCATGCAGGGTCTAGGAGACAAGGCTAGGTGGCCTCGAAAGAATCAACAAAAGGCTGACTGGAAAGATAAGTCAAAATGGTGTGCTTTCCACGAAGATTTCGGACATATAACCGAGGATTGCATTGCTTTAAGGAAAGAAATAAGCTATCTTCTAAGCAAGGGATATCTGAAAGATCTCTTAGGAAGAAAGAAGAATAAGGGTCAGGATACTGAGAAGGATCCTGAGCGAGCAGCATCACCTCCCGCGGATGCCAAGATAATCAACTTCATTTCGGGAGGATCCGACATTTGTGGAACTTCGTATTCGGCAGCAAAGAGACATGCAAAGGAAGCTAAGGCCGAAAGGGGGGACAAGCCTGTCAGAATGACTACCATCACAACTGACAAAGTGATCACTTTTGATGCTGATGACAGGGATGCTGTCCAGGATCCTCACCATGATGCTCTGGTAATAACGTTATATGTGGCTAACCATTTTGTACGCAGGATACTGGTTGATAATGGCAGCTCCGTCAACATAATCCAACTAGAGACTCTGAAGAGAATGAATGTGTCTCCAATGGATATTACTTCGAAGTCTACCGTGCTTGTTGGGTTCAGTGGAGAGGCTAGAAATACGGTGGGAGAGATAAAGTTGCCAGTATACGTTGAAGGAGTCAACTCGATACAACGTTTCTGTGTGATGGATTCTCTATCCTGCTATAACATCATACTGGGAAGACCGTGGATTCACGATATGAAGGCCGTTCCATCAACATATCACCAATGCATCAAGATACCTACCCCTTGGGGAGTGGTCAAAGTTGATAGTGATCAGCAGGAGGCGAAAGAATGTTACTCATCCTCGATGAAATCCTCAACCAAACCTAGTGCAGCATAGCAATTAAAGACGCGGGCCCAGGATATCGTGGAGGATCTGGAGCAGGATGTGAAGAAATTATCCTAGACCAGGATAATCCCGATATTTCGGTGCTCGTGGGAACCAATATCCCTCAGGATATTGAAGAGCAATTAATTAACTTTTTAAAATGCAGGATGTCAACGTTTGCATGGAAGCATGAGGATATGACAGGCATATCCAAAGATATTATCACTCACAAGCTTGGAATTGATAAAGCATTCAAGCCTGTGCAACAAAAAAGAAGGAAGTTTGCTCCTGAACGGAACATGATTATCCAGGAGGAAGTTGAAAGATTATTAAAGTCCAGAATGATCAGAGAGGTTAAGTTCCCAAGGTGGCTAGCAAACGTGGTTGTAGTACAGAAGAAGAATGGGAAATGGAGAGTTTGTGTAGACTACACAGACTTGAACAAAGCTTGTCCTAAAGACCCATTTCCTCTTCCCCACATTGATGCAATGGTAGATACCACTGCCGGGCATGAAATGCTGACCTTCATGGACGCATCCTCAGGATTTCAACAAATTCAAATGGAGCCTTCTGACCAGGAGGATACTGCCTTCATGACACCAACATGTATTTATTGTTATACAGCTATGCCTTTTGGTTTGAAAAATGCAGGTGCAACATACCAAAGATTGGTAAACATGATGTTCAAAGACAAACTGGGGGACACCATGGAGGTATATATCGATGATATGGTGGTGAAATCTAAAAAGGCTAAGGATCACCTCCAGGATATCAAGGGAGCATTTGATATCCTGGATCAATACAACATGAAGCTGAATCCTGCTAAATGCCATTTCGGAGTGGGGGCAGGAAAGTTTCTTGGATATATGGTGACAAAAAGGGGGATAGAAGCAAGCCCTGAGCAGATCAAAGCTATCCTGGATATAAAATCACCCTCAAATATGAAGGACGTACAAAGATTGACAGGCCGAGTAGCAGCTTTAAACAGGTTTATCTCAAGATCCTCAGAGAAATGCAAAGACTTTTATGATATCCTAAAGAAGAACAAAAGATTCGAATGGGGGGAGAAGCATGAAGCAGCATTACAGGATTTGAAACGATATCTATCAACCGCACCTCTATTGATGAAGCCTGAAAATGGTGAACCACTATCCCTATACCTTGCTGTATCAGGGAATGCTGTAAGTGCCGTTCTTATAAAAGACCATGAAGGTCAGCAATATCCTGTTTATTATGTTAGCAAAAGTTTATTAGATGCTGAAACTAGGTACTCTCACTTAGAAAAATTAATACTAGCATTAGTCATGGCATCAACGAAGCTTAGACATTATTTTGAGACACATAGGATACATGTTAAGACAAATTATCCTGTCAAAAATGTGCTTAGGAAACCAGAGATGTCAGGATGGATGGCCAAGTGGTCAGTAAAGTTAAGTGCTTATGATTTAGTATATGAACCTAGAAATGCCATAAAATCTCAGGCTTTAGCTGACTTTGTGGCTGACTTTAGTAGTGACATTCAGGATGAGGTAGACCTAGAAGTTCAACAGTTAGGAGAATCCTCAGGATCCTGGACATTATATACTGACGGTGCATCTAATGTAAGAGGAGTAGGATTAGGAATACTACTAAAATCGCCACAGGGGGACATATTACCCCAGGCTATTAGATGTGAATTTCCTGCTACTAATAATGAAGCAGAGTATGAGGCTTTAATTGCAGGATTAGAGTTGGCTAAGAGCATGAATATCAAAAATTTGCAAGTATATGTTGACTCTTTGTTAATTACTAACCATTTTAATGGATCCTATTCAGTTAAGGGTGAGAAATTAATCGAATATCTCGATATTCTCAAAAAATTAGCAGGATATTTCGATGTTTTCATACTTGAACAGGTACCAAGGGAGGATAATGCTGAAGCGGATGCCTTAGCAAATTTGGGATCGTCGATCAGGATACCTGAAGGGACGCAAATACCAATATTACATGTCTTATATCCTGCAACGAATCCTCAGGATAAAGAAGTAGCTGGTATTCAGGATCCTGGAGCAGAACATCCTGAAGAGGATCCTAAATCCTGGACGGCTCCAATCATGAGATATCTCAAAGAAGGACACATCCCTGAAAATGAAAATCCTAAGGCATTTAGAATGAAGGTATCACGATTCACTATTATAAATAATATTTTATACAAGAAATCTCTTGCAGGACCGTATTTGAGATGCTTGGAGGATCCTGAAGCCAAAGAAGTACTTCAGGATATACATGAAGGGGATTGTGGTAACCATACTGGGGGCAGGTAGTTATTCTCAAAAGTGTTAAGGACAGGATATTATTGGCCGACAATGAGAAAAGATGCCGCAGAATATGTTCGAAGATGTGACGCATGTCAAAGACATAGTAACATACTGCATCAGCCGGCTGAACCATTATATCCTATTGTTTCCCCTTGGCCATTTATGAAGTGGGGTATGGATATAGTGGGAAAGCTACCAAAAGCTCCGGGAGGAAAAGTCTTTATGCTAGCAATGACGGATTATTTTTCTAAGTGGGTTGAAGCAGAAGCATTTGTTCAAGTTAGAGACCAAGAAGTAGTATCCTTCATCAAGAGAAATATCCTGACCAGATTCGGAGTACCAGCCGAGATAATCTGTGACAATGGTTCTCAGTTCATAAGTAAGAGGACTACTGACTTTTGCAAGAGTTGGGGAATCAAAATGATTACGTCTACTCCGGTACATCCTCAAGCAAATGGACAAGCAGAATCCTCAAACAAGATAATTGTCAATAACTTAAAGAAAAGGCTTGGAGCCAAAAAAGGAAGATGGGCAGAAGAATTACCCTTTGTTTTATGGGCTGATAGGACAACGGTAAAAAATGCAACAGGCCAAACCCCATTTTCCTTGGTGTTTGGAGCAGAAGCAATGATTCCAACGGAAATGACAATACCTACTACAAGATCTATCTTAAGTGATCCTGAGCAGAATCCTGAAGCCTTGAGTCAGGATTTAGACACTATAGATGAGAAGAGAGATGTGGCAAGGCTAAGGATGACAGCATATCAACAGAGAATATCCAGGGCATATAACAAGAATATTAGGACCAGAAGATTTAAGGTTGGAGATTGGGTGCTAAGAAAGGCTTTTCAGAATACTACTAATCCTGCCGATGGCAAGTTAGCTCCAAAATGGGAAAGACCATATGAAGTTGAATCAGAAGCAGGAAAGGGAGCATACAGACTCAAGAATATGGAGGGAGATATGCTACCGAGGTCTTGGAATGCTATACACCTTAAGCTCTATTTCAAGTGAGTTTAGAATTCAATTTCTAACTCAGAATGGTATGAATTCTATCTTTTTTAAATATGTTTTGGTTTAATTTATTCTTTGAAACTCAATACTAACTTAAGCATCGGAGGGGTGTTAGCCAAGCTAACACCCACCTTAGTTTACAATTGTTTTGCAAGATATGTTTCAGGATATAGCTCCAGGATATGTACTCAGGATAACTCGAAAGATTAGAGGATTGGCCCCCTCTCTCACGTTTAAGGGATACTGATCCCTTCACAGGTTTAAAGGTATTCACCTTTCTTCCGAATTGGGTTTAAACACCCCGCCTGGAGCGTAAGTTATTCGGGGATAGTTCAAGGTGGCGGGACCAGTCCATGTAAAAGTGGCTGACAATTTCGTTACTGTTGGCTATATCCTGAATCCTAAAGGTATATGAGGATTGATCACCCTCTCTCACGAAAGGGTATTTTCATACTCTCTAAGGTTTAAAGGTTTTCACCTTTCTAAGTCTTGGAGTTTATACACTCCCGCCTGTAGCGCATGAAAATTTGGGATTTTCCCCAGGATACAAGGGATTTATCTCCAGTACATCCTTGGGTTTTACCCTTGGAGCCTAAAAAGTTGCCTATACAATGGAAACTGACATTCAGAAGATTTCTAAGTGTTTGAAGACATTGTACACAGGGGACATCCTTTCCAAGATGGTGATGTAAAGCTAAAAGAATGAGGCTCGGAACTAATGCACTAAGTACCTTGCACAGGGGACACCTTCGTTGGGAGAGTTGCAAAGGGATTGAAGTCTGGTAATAGGTTTATACCCTATTTCTGGTATGATCTTTCCTTTGTAAACGTCGTCTAAGTTTTTAGTAACATTATTTTAAATATCCTGATATATATCCTCAAAGTCCTTTCAGGATATTTGATTAGGGTGTTTGAAACTAGTATCGGTTTGGAACTATGATCATTTAAATATTATCAAAACTTGGTTTAAAAAAAAAAAGATAGACTGTTTTTCACTTTCTAAAGAAATTTTTACAAAGTTAAAGGAACGTTTGGAAGTTCTATCTAATAAAAGGTTTTTACAGTATATCTCTGAGCATACTGATCAGGATATTTTATAAGATAACGATATGAAATTTTTTACAAAGCTAAGAGTTACACTAAGTAATGCAAGACAACAGTGAATAAGTCAAAAGATAGTTATATTATTAACAAGTCAAAAGTTGTGCTTTTGGTTTCACCTCAAACCAAGGCCCATCCGCCAAAAGCACAATTAGTTTTTACCATACTTGTGTAACGGTTGCAGGATATACCTCAAAACGGGACTTGTCCACCTACAACCGTTATCACATTCAAAACAAGTTATACTAATTGATGACCAAGGGCTTCGTCCTAAAACCTAGGACCCATCCACCTTTGGTCATCACATTGTTCTAGTGCAGGAAATGTAAATTGTTCAAAGATAGGAAAAGTAAATTGTTTATGCGACCACAACCATGAAATTAAAAAGTGGGCTCCGGCCTTGGCACGTATATCCATCATCGCCCACTCCGCTGCCTAAGGGGCAGCACCCTCTTGAACATCAACCTCCTTCCCAGCGTTTGCACCAGCAGCAGCCTCAGGATTCTTCTCAGCATCATCACCAGCATTGGTCGCTTCCTCTGCCGTCTTGGAAGGCTCTTCACCAGTATGCTTTGCAGGATGAGCAACGGGATGACCGCCGAGGCCCTGTAGTTTCTCCTCCCAAGCCTTTACATTCCAGGAGGGGCACTCGAAACCCAAATCCATGGCCTCATAAGCCATCCTTATCCTGGCTTGGAGAAGGGAGATGACCACGGACGCTTTGAGGCTATCCCGATATGAGCTCATATTCTGCTGATATTGGAGAAGAGCGGCATCTAGTTTGGCTTGAGCATCCTCGTTGGCTTTGTGGAGAGTAGCCTGGTGATCCCGGACCATTGCCTTGTATTTGTCTTCATAATGCTGGGATTTCGCAGCTGCAATGGTTCCTTGGTCGGCTATGGTGGCTTCAGCTTTCTCCAGCTTGATCTCCAACATCTTGTTAAGCCCGCAAGCGTCTTCATACAAGTGCATAAGACGATCCAGACCCTATCAATAAAGACACAGGTATTGATGTAAAAAACTAAGCAGGATAAGGGCCGACATACTTGTGCAGGATATCGAAAAGAAAATTCTACCTGTTTGAGGAATGAGGTGGCTTCGTTGAACCCATGATTCTCGAGAGAGAATGTTTCAGAAACAGCTGGGGAGTCCATCTCCTTTCTCTTCCGAGAGCTGGATGCCCGGGTCCTGGACGCCGGAGGGCCTTTGGGAGCAGAAACAGTCTTTGAAGAGGTAGGCTTTGGTGTAGCAGACGGCTTTGGCTTGGATTCTTGTTTGATGGGTTCAAGGCTGGAGTAGCAATCCAACTCGTCAAGTTCAAAACCTTCAAGGTTGACGACTGGTACTACACAAGGGAAGATGTTCTTAAACTCATCATACTTTTGAAAAGTAATTTGTGTATATTGAGAATGTGCTTACCAGACATTGCTGAGCTTGATTTCTGGCTTGAATCTGTAAGAAACAAGGAGAAAGTTCTTTCACTGGCAGGAAGACGGTAGATTTCCTCGATCTTGGATTCGGATTCTGCACTGGGAGGCACTAGATCTCTGAAATTTGCTGCATAAAAACATCAGGATATAAGTCCGGGATACAGTTTGAAGATATAATTGGGGATATTCCTAAAACCCTAAATCCTACCCTTGGTTAACCATTTAACCGGTAGATCGAAACCCTTATCAATAAAGTCTCTTTTTACGAAAAAGAATTTTCGTCGCCATCGGTCCTCATTCTTGGTGGCTTTAAGAACCAGAGGGTTCTTGGAGGTAGAAAACAGAAGAAATCGATGATTGCCGTGGGATCTCAACCGGTATGCTATAGGAAGATCCTCAACAAGTAGGTTAGGAAAATGACGAGATTTGATTTGATCTAGCACTATTAAAACTCGCCAAACCATTGGCATAACCTGGGCGTAACTAAGGCCGGTAAGATCGAAAAAGCTAGAAATAAAGGGTGGAAACGGTTACCGGAGTCCAAGAGAGAAGGGGTAGGCAAAGAAACAAACCCACTCATCAGATATCGCATCTGATCGGGCTTCCCGATCAAAAGGGCGAAAGACTGTTCCGGTGGGGAAGGCGCCGAAATCTTTGAGAGCAGCGATGTCGGCATTGTTAAAGCAGCAGATCTCCTTTGCTGGATCAACAATGAAGTTCTGACTTACGAGGCTTGAGGCTGGTCGGTCCGATCGGGATTTCGTTCGTGGTGCCATGAAAAGTATTGAGCAAACTAACAGCGATTCAAGAAAGGAGGATAGAAGGGAAAATACCTGATGTCCGCTTGAAGACAAGGATAACCATGATAAAGGAGTCTCTCGGTTAATATAGGATGAATATAGGGGGGTAAAGAGTAAATAATGCTTTGGAAGTTGCACCGCTTTCATTTCAAGGGTCTAGTCGTATTAATTACCTTAAGTTATGAGGTGAAACTTTTGAAATATATCCGTTGGATTGGTATCCCAACTGATATATTTGGGGACAATTGTTGGGGGTCATTTTCTTTGCATACATATTCTGACCAATATCCTGCCTTTGTTTGTTTATTTGTCACCAGGATGCTGGAAGAGGATATTGCTAACATCTTGGGTGATATCCTCAGGTTTATTGAATTAACCACGTGCAGGTTAAAGGCTGAGACTTGCTAACGGTTAAGTGGACTTCTCCTCCTCAAGACTCGGGCGAGTTTGTTGAAGGAAAGACGTTGAGCCCGAAAGACCAGGTCTACAACGTTCGATGAAGGAATATTCGGTGGATCCCGGAAGTTTAGGGTAGTTTGTTATTTTATCTTTACTATAAATAGATGGGGGCGGATCAGCTTAGAACACACAAATTTTTCACTAACACTCTCGTACACTTTCACTCTCTAGCTCATTGCAAACACCACACTTGTATTCAAATTTCGTTGTAACACTTAGTCGATCCGTACCGCATCCTGCACTGTATCCTGATATTTGAAGCAATAGAAGAACAAGGCAGCTGCGATTGTCAGCTCCCGAGGTTTTATGCCGGCGATCTAGATTGATCAAGGGCTTTCCTCGTACATCTCGTGTCGTTTACTTTACTTTTGCTCATTGTTTGATCATAGATACAGCTCAATATCCTGAGCCGTATCCTGAATACTGATTTTCTAAATAACTTAACAAGCATATTTTCAAACACACTTTCTAGCACACACCTCACTTTACTAATTTGATCACTAAGTTACTTCGGTAATTTTTGACCAAAACAGTTGCGTCGACCAAATTTTTGCGTAAACAGCTAGATAGCGCGTCGAAGGATTATAGACTTTCTAGGTCGTGTCGGCGACGCCCTAAATGGCTGTCGGCGACGCCAAACCTGCATTCCCTCGCCAATTTACTTATTTCCAGCCATTTCAACCATCCGGACGAGTTCCCGGGCATTCCAGAACATAAATTATCAATATTTAAAGCCCCTAAGTCTTTCTAACACGTTACATCACGGTGTTATGGACAACACCTTACATCACGGTGTTATGGACAACACCTTACATATTCATTCTAATTTCACCTAAATTCATGGATTAATCGAAACCCATTTCATCCAAGATCATACATTCATAAATTGGGTCTTACCTTGGCTCAAGATCAACTATAAATGTATGAATTATGCTTCATGCAATGGATTTCCAGCCTATAATCTTCCAATTTGTGCAGAATTTTGAGTGAAATCTTTGAGTTAGGGTGAACCTTCTCTTCCCCCTTCTAACCCACGACACCCACACTTACTTGAACCAAAATTCTGCACTTATATTTTGTTATAAAAATCTTCTTCTCATTTTAACACATTGCACCCTCATCTTTCATAACATGCCTTTTATCATCCACATTCTAAGTTAGTTAACTTTGTTATTCACAATAACTTACTTACCAATATTTTATTAACTTTTCATAATGTAAAATTTACATTTACCATTTTCTTTTATTAATGCATCAAATTAAAATATTATGTTATAACATATAAAATTTTGGGGTGTTACAAGTCTACCCCCTTAAAGAAGGTTTCGTCCCCGAAACCTACTTCATCAATATCGGTTTATCCATTAGTAAAGTCATAATTTTAAGAACACAATTTCTAGAAATCCTTTTTTTACAACAAATCAGCCTACCCAAATTTGTACATAACATTCCTTTAACATCGAACATATAGTCCATCCGACCCGTTCATAACGGGTCAAAGTTTTGACCATTATCATAGCCCATCATGCTTGTCTTAATTGACCCGTCCATAGCGGGTCAATACATACCATTTCATCATTATCATAATTTCATCCATTGCGACCCGTTACAACGAGTCACTACTTATGCAATTTCCTCATTATGCTTTCTACATCACATTGACCCGTCTGTAACTGGTCAACTACACATACTTTACATTTCCATTCTTTATCAACTTCTTCTTAAATTTTCAACTCATCATATTATCATACTTAAACTAAAGTGTGCAAACTAAAGAGTCTAATACCATGATTTACATTACAACAAATTGAAGTTCATATGAACTTACTAATATATTTCACCGTTAGTATTAGTTCTAATAGTTTCATTTATACCTGGAGTTTTATTTCTACCTTCTTACTCATACACGCACTGCTTACTACATAAGCCTAAACTAAAACTCATTCTTAGTCAACTTCTAAAAGTCAAGCCTTCCTTATCATAACACATTTTGCGCTACCATTATTTTGTACGGAAGTACTTATCCCATAACTATATATTTACATTCAGATATTAAACAATTCACTAACCTTATTACTTTAGCGCTATACTACGACCCGCAAAAGCGGACCGACCCACTTCATTACAAATCCATACCATCTCTGGATTGATCTCATTCATCCGTGTGATGAGCTTTCGCTCATGAGTATTCTTTCACCGATCTTGATAGATTTATCTCACCAAGATCTTCTGCCATTCTCATTTATAAAATTAGGGATTAGCACATTTCATTCAAATTCCTTCAAGCATGGCGTTTATTACATCACCTTGTTTACATATTAACCCCTTTATAGATTTTTTTTAAACACTAGTGTTTTTTACTCGTTCGTAACGGGTCAATACATGACCATTTCTTAATATATCATTTTCGTTGTTTGACCCGTTCATGACGGGTCAATACATAACCAGTCTTTCACAATTTTCAACTTATTTGGTATACTACATTACACCTTTCCTCTATCCCCTGGTACTCCCACGGTAAGAATTTAATTATTTGTCAACTTCTACAGTTTGACTTTTCAAGGTCAAACTGTCACGTCTTTCTTATTATACATATATATATATATATATATATATATATATATATATATATATATATATATACGTATTGAATCAAACGTTTGTACTTCTTTTCAATTCAAGCTTGCTTACAATTACACCGCTTCATCATTTTAGTGTTTCTTGCAACCACTTGCTCTTCCTGTTCATACTTAAGTCTTTCGTCCGGGTCGTAACCCGTCATTCATTTTGACTCTCAAGAGTCGATTACGAACATACTTCGCACGTAACTTATCCAAGGTTTATTTCTTACAGCTGAAGCTTCTTGCCAGAACAACCCTTTTCAACGATTATACTTACTTACTAAAGGGACCAAACTTTTTGTTTTATTTTTTTTATTTTTTTATTACTTGCTTTAGTATTAACGATTAAACCTCGTTTTAACTTTCCAAACTGTAACTACTTTCTTACCTGTGTTTTATCATTTAGCTACAATCTATTCCAAACGTGTTCACATATGCACTACAATTGCATTACTTTAGTCGAGCAACATATCTAACCGGTCAAGGTTACCGTCGCTACTTATCTATAAAGTTTATACCTACCTTACTCGGGAAGGGAAGCACATTTTTCTCCTCTAGTCTTATGTGACCCTTACATGTTAATAGATCCGATTCTTCATTCCCACAAGTTTAGTTCATACTTACCGAAGGATTGTAAACTTTTCAACCATACACGTTTGATCCGTATTCACCTATGGATTCAATCTTTTCATTATTACTCGTTTGAGTTTCGTTCTTACTTTCCATTCTTACTTGTTTAATCCGTCTTTACTTACGGATTCAAACCTTCCATTCTTTACCTTTCATTCTTACTGGTTTGATCCGTGTTTACTTACGGATTCAAACCTTTCATTCCTTACTTTTCATTATACTTTTCATTTCGTTCATGTTTGGATCCATTTTTCCAATATTCAAACATTTTCATCCATACATTTCTTTCTTTCATCACATCATTTTCCATCTCATTTCTTAGGAGACGTTTTCGTATCAATCTTCTACATTCAACTTTAAGTGTTGTATCCCAACACTACATTCCACATTCTATTATATGTGTCGTGTCTCAGCATGTAACAACTCTCATCAAAAGTCATATTTATTAAATTAATTTGACCAATAAGAAACCCTAATTGAGAAACACAAGTGATTCTGAACAAACCCTAAAATTTTCATAATTTTCAGAATCAGGATCAGGGCCCCTAAAACTCAGGGGGGGGCATTCCCTACTCGATGATTATCCTTATAACTTATTATAAAAATCGAATTTAATTAAATCGTCGACTCAGCTAGCCTACTCCCATGCGTGGCAACCCTATAACCGACTTGTATCCCTTGCGCACCGTAAGGGATATGGTGCTACGATGCGCAGGCGTGTTAAAGTCCCTTACGCATCGTAGGGGTTATAGTGCTACGATGCGTAAGGCTGACCAAAATTTGGGTATAAATAGAGGACCTTGGGACTTGAATTCAGAAGTTTAAACGGCGTAATTTCTCGCTACAGGCACCGAGTTACGTTCTGATTATCACAATTAACACACACAATCACTAAATTGATGCTGCAATCAGGGTATTAGCTCGATCGCTATTACGATTCAACGTCCGATCGATTATAATTATCCAACGATTGTTTAAGTGCCGCTCAAATTGAGTTTATACTTTGTTATTCAATGTGATTTCGACTTGAATGTTTGAGTGCTGTTCGAATTCGGACTATACTCTGTCATTCGTTGTGAATCCGCTGAATTGTTAAGTATTGCACTAATAAATCGTGTGAGGATTTAATCTCGTGAATTGACGTAACTGCTGTATTAGTTACTAACCTGTTTGTGTGTGCATTATTATTTAAATTAGGTTAATCAAGGCTAATCAGTAGGCTTATACTCTGCTCGTTAAATCTACAATGTGAGTCATTCTCTTTTTATCAAATGTTTTACAATACCTCAAATTATTTTCAAGGTTATAATTACAGGGACTAAGTCGTGGATATCTTGAATTACTGGTTAGTGGGGTATTGTGCACATTACTAATTTTCTCCCAGTTAGGTTCATTGACCTACTCGGGATAATCACTGTTAGGTTCATTGACCTACAGGGATAATCGTCACTATTTAGGTTCATTGATCTAAATAGTGGTATGACCATCGTCACCATTGTGACATAGAGCCAGATAAAGATAAGATAGAAGCCATTGTAATCGCTCTTATGCTGTAATTAATAACTATGCATCATTATGCAAAATAGAATGATTCACTCAGTATTTCCCGCTGACAAAACCTTTTTCAAACATGTTTCAGGTAATCTGTTGTGAGCACAGGAAAAGTGCCGTGGAGCACTACATGCTTAGAAAAGTGGCTCAATGTAAATAAATAAAGAAACATGTTTTAAGAAATAAAGGATTTCCCAGTGAAATCACTTATTTGTAAATTATGGGATTTATCCCTATATTATATATAAATGAGCAGTTTTAATATTAATCGATCCTGTTTAAAAAGACTTCCGCTGTCACTAAATTAGATACCATCGGATTTCCTGCCTCGCGGCTCTGGACCAGGTCAAACCGGGGCCACGGGCCGTGACAGGAAAAAGGTGGTATCAGAGCCACTGATTTAAGCTTACTATTGATTTTAGCCTATTAAAGTAATTGAGAAATACTTAGGAAATTTAATTGCCATTTTATGATTATGTGCTTTATTATCTGACTAATTGTGTACAGTATGGGCAGATCTCTATATGCTAGCCACAGTAGCAATAAATACAAATCTTTAAAATAATTTGACTCAAAGTTTTAGCACTCGGATTACCTACAGTCTAGAAATCTTACCCAGTAAATAAATAAGTAAACCTTAGTGTGTTTTAAATTTCTGTTATTTTGGGTAGTTAACCAGCATGAAATAATATTTAAAAGTTTTTCTATAAAATTTTGTTATAATTTCTAATTTAGTAATTGTGTGTATTTTGCTAAACAGCATGAGTAACTTGTTTGACGCCCTTCAGAATTTAATCTCTATCCAGTAAGAATAGAAGTTTCCAGAGATTTCAATAGGTATATACCAGACATAGAAGAACTTATAGAATTCAACGCTTCACCTCTCGAGAAACCCAAGCCCAAGAAAATAGAAATTGGGGAAAGTTCTAGGCAAATTGAGGGGTTACCATCTCAGGAAGAGTTAGATTTTATAATGGCAAGCTATAATACTATTAAGCCTGTTAATGAAGATGTTTTTATTCATTCTCTTGAAACACAACTACCAATGAACTTAGAACCAGCTATTTCAAAACCTTCAAACCACTGGCAAATAGACGAATGGTTGAATAATGAAATACTGTTACAAAACCATCCCTATAAGCTTTTTCCTAAATTCAAACCAGAACTTTTACCAAATTCACCAATGAGTAACAAGAATATGATTGAACTTCACCACTTTGGTAAAGAATTACTAGATGCTGGGAATAGGATCCAAGAGATTTTTGGACAGATCTCCTGGAAATACGATGAGAAGGAACGCCGTTACTAAAATATCATCTGATAAAAGGATAGGGGATTTATAAAACTGTGATTATGTAATAGTAATAGTAAAATCGGTATGTGTAAAATAAATAATAAAACGGATGTATATAGAAGCATGATATAAGGAAATTTTAGAAAGTTACAATTTTGTTGTATATTCGTTTACGTGATTATGTGCAAATTAATTGTGACCTTGGATTATTTCTTTTATATTAATTATTTATCTATAAATTAGATATCAGATGGAAAACGCTAATAATGAACCAGTTAATGAGGTTAATCAATCTGAGCAACAACCGGGGGATCAATTTATGACTAGGCAGGATATAGAAAATATCGTTGCTCAAGGGATAGCCAACACTATTCCAGAAATAGTTGCTCAAGAGATAGCCAATGCTATTCCAGCAATCATTGTTGCTGTTAAAAATCCAATTGAACCTCAACAAATCGTCCCTAGTAAACGTATTTCTGAAGATAACTTCAGTAATAGCGTAAACGGAGGCAATAATCATGTTAATCATGATAATGAACCACGGCAAGCTCCGCTTCCTAAGAAAAGGAAAACTGCAACGCCTGGTTGCACTTACAAAGAATTTCTTGCATGTAAACCCACTGAGTTTGCAGGCAATGAAGGAGCGACTGCGGCACTGCCTTGGTTAGAGAAAACCGAGGCAGTAATTGCCATAAGTAAATGTGCTCAGGATGATCAGGTCATGTACGCGTCAAATCTTTTCAAAGAAGTAGCGCTAGAATGGTGGAATACGGTGTTACAAGCTAAAGGAAGAAATAAGGCTTATGCCATGAAATGGGAAGAATTTAAGAGTCTTGTAGAAAGAAAATTCTGTCCCGAATATGAAAAAGATCAAATGGCAAATAAGTTTCTAACCCATCGGATGGTGGATGTAGATTGTCGAAGGTATACTACGACATTCTTCGAATATGCTAGGATGGTACCAACACTGGCTTCGCCAGAGCCGGTACTTATTTCTCGTTATATTTGGGGATTGATTTCCGAAATCCGTAATATCGTCAAGGCTGCAAAACCTCGCACGATCGATGATGCGGTGGATTTAGCCAATACTCTGACAGACGAACTAGTACGGACAAGAGAAGAAAATAGAAGGAAGGAAGTAGCCCAAAAGATTACCCAAGAATTCCGTTCGGGTAACCATAACAATTTCAAGAAAGGAGGGAATGGGCAATCTTTTACTAGTCCATTTTGCAATTTTTGTAAAAGGAAGCATTTTGGAAGATGCAAAGGATATTGCAATTTTTGCAAAATTCCGGGGCATCAAGAAGAAGACTGCAGGAGGAAGAAATTTTCAGTCTGCTACAACTGTGGAGAAACTGGACATCTTAGGCCAGATTGTCCAAAACTGAATAAACCATTTGACAATAAAGCCAAACCGGCAGAAGGAGCAAAAAGGAATGTAAGAGCCTTCCAGCTGACTACTCAAGAAGCCGAGATGATTCCAGATGTAATAGCCGGTATGTTCTTAGCTTACAACGTTTTCACAAAAGTATTATTTGACTCTGGTGCAAACCAAAGTTTTATAAATACTTTACTCTGCCAAACTCTTAACTTACCGTTAACCAGCATTAGATAAATTTCTACAGTAGAAACGGCAGATGGGAATTTAGTTAAAATAAATAAGGTTCTGCAAAACGTAGAAATAGAACTTTTAAGTCATAAATTTTATGCAACCATATTGGTTGAATTCGATGTTATGTTAGGAATGAATTGATTAGTAAAACCACTATGCTCGAATTCTTTGTGATAAGAATTCCATAGAAATTCAGGCAACCACCAGAGAAGTAATTGTGATTACAGGAGATAAACCACGTAAGCCTATGAAGTTCATATCAGTAAAGAAAGTTACTAATTATAAACGAAAGCAAGGAATAGTATACATGATTTCAGTAATCATCAATACTAAAGATAAAGAATTTAAGGAAATTTCTGTAGTTTCAGAATACCCAGATGTATTCCCAGAAGATTTACCTGAATTACCACCAGATAGGGAGATAAAATTTAGGATTCATCTAATTCCATGAATTTTACCGAGAAGCCAAGGAACCTTATTGGTTAGCACAGTATTGGTTGTTAAGAAAAAGGATGATTCGATGAAAATGTGCTTTGATTATAGGAAATTGAATAAGGTTATAATTAAGAATTGATACTCATTACTTAGAATTAATGATTTATTCGATCAATTCCAGGAAGATAGATAGTTTTCTAAGATCAACTTATGTTTCGGATATTATCAATTGAAAATACAAGAGGAAGACATACCTAAAACTGTTTTCAGAACTAGGTATGGTCATTACTAGTTTACAGTCATGCCCTTCAGATTAACAAATATACCTGCAGCATTCATGGACATGATGAATAGGATCTGTAAACCGTATTTGGATAAATTTGTAATTATCTTCATCAACGATATACTTATTTATTCCAAAAGTCAGGAAGAACATTTTCAGCATTTGCATGCACTCTTAACTTTGTTAAGAAAAGTTGTACGCCAAATTCTCGAAGTGTGAATTTTGGTTACCATAAATGCAATTCTTAGGACATATGGTGAATCATGAAGGTATTCACGTAAATTCTGCTAAGATAGCAGCAATTACCAAATGGAAGATTCCGCAATCAGCAATGGAAATTAGGAGTTTTGTAGGTTTAGCCGGATACTACAGGTAGTTTATTAAGGATTTTTCCAAAATAGCTGTATCATTAACTAAGCTAACCTGTAAAGCATTTAAGTTTGATTAAGGACCTAAACAAGAAGAAACCTTTAGTATCTTGAAACAGAAGTTAACCAATACTACAATCCTAGCCTTACCAGAAGGAACAGAAGATTTTAAAGTATATGGTGATGTTTCAAAACTAGGATTTGGAAGTATGTGAATGCAATTCAAAAAGGTAATTGCATATGCATTAAGGCAATTGAAAAGGTACGAAGAAAACTATACCACTCATGACTTAGAATTAGGAGTTATAATTTTTTCCCTTAAAATTTGGAGACATTATCTGTATGGAAGTAAGTTTACTATCTATACGGATCATAAGAATTTAAGATATATTTTGGGCAAAAAGAATTAAACATGAGGCAAAGGAAATACGACTATGATATTCAGTATCACTAAGGAAAGGCTTAAGACAGCTAGAGACCACCAGAAGAGTTATACAGATAATAGAGGAAAGCCGTTGGAGTTCGAGTTGGAGACAAAAAGTTATTGAAAGTATGTTGGTGCACTAAATGTCTGCTGATTACGTCATTATTAAGTCTTGTGTCTAGGATTGTTTGAATGATCACACAATAGGGTTTAAGTTAGGGTTTTTATGTTTTAAACAAGAGATTTCGCTTGAGAGGGTTTGTGTATGCTTGAAGCGAAATCAACACAAGAGATTTCGCTTGAATAGTCTCAAGCGAAATCATGCTCTCTATAAATAGGAGGTTAGGTCATTTGAAGCGACATCAGTTGTCAGTGTATGTGAGTCGAGGTGCTGCTGAACTTTTGTCAGAAATTCATTGTAAAGACTCAGAAGGAATTAATAGAAGGAAAATTAAAAAGAACAAAGCTGTTATGACTTTGTATACATTGATTCCGCCTTTGTATTCAAAGATGAACGCCTTAACTGACTTTTAGAGGTCGTACAACGGTCCAACAAGTGGTATCAGAGCACAGGACGAGGAGTTCATACCATAGCAGCGGATTATCTTCTTTCTACTCATTTCTTTTTACATTTTTCAGATCTGAACAAGTTCCAACGGTCGAAATGGTCTGATTTTCGAGTATCTTGTGTAAAACTGAGTTTTAACAAAGCCTACAAAGTTTCGGACTTAAATTCAGATTAAAACTCATTAAAATTGACCTAAAACAGGGTTTCGCTTGAAAAGTGTTCAAAGGATATAATTGATTTCGCTTAAAATTAGACTGTTTGGACTATTTCGCTTGAACCTCTGAAGCGAAATAGTGTTGTGATCTTGAATTTCGCTTGAGTTCTTCTGAAGCGAAATTGATTCTGCTGGTTTTCGCTTGAAAACATCTGAAGCGAAATAGTTGGTTTCGCTTGAAACTGATTGGATTGAAACTTGTATTGTTGAAGTGAAATAGAGGATTTCGCTTGAATCAGTTTTGCTGACAGATTTCGCTTGAACAGTATTATATTACTGATTTCGCTTGAAGCTGATTACTTCAAGTATTTCGCTTGAACTTGTTGATTTCTCAAAACCTAAAAAATTTTCTAAGTGTTTGACTGATTTTTCAGGTACGTTCACGATGGATGATATTTTCTTGAACCCGTTTAGCGATATGTACGCATTCGCAGGAAACTCGGGAGACGATACTTCTTCAAACGATGTAAACAAAAGTCCACCGAAAGAAAGAAAGAAGGAAGCTTGGGAGTCCGAAAGTGCATTTGGAACATTTAACAAACCTCCTAAGCTGATGGCTATAGAAGATTATAGCAGGTGGGCAACAAAGTTCGAAGATTGGTTGATGGCATTTGCTTTTCCTTGCTGGAAGAGTATGAAGAGTGGTTATGCTCAAGGAAAGAAGAATGGTGAAGCATTAAGATCAGTTGAAGAGATTGACAGTTTTGTGGCCGAGCAAAAATGTGTGGCATTATTGTTTCAGTCGGTGCGCGAAGACATCATTTCACTGATAGATTACTCAAATTCTAAAGACTTATGGGCAAAGTTAGAAAAGAAATGTGTCGGTAGTCAAGAAATTAAGAAAAACAAAAAGAAACTTCTTAGAAAAGAATTTGATCTGTTTGGATGTTTAAAGAACGAGTCAGTATGTAAAATGATAGAAAGGTTCGGTCATCTGAAGCTGGAATTAGTAAGACATGAGATTGACATTCCTGAAGAAGATCTTATCGACAAATTGTTCGATTCGTTGCCTGACGAAATGGATTGGAGATATTATGCGCTGATGCTGAAGAATACCATCAAAGAACCAGAAAAGCTGACATTAGATTTGCTGATTGAAAAACTCGAGAGTCATGAGCTAGAGTTGAAGAAAACGTACAAAATTAATCATTCATCTTATCAGCAGAATCTGGATTTATACTATCCAAAGAGTATGATGCCGAAAGCTACTTCTCCAAAGACTGCATTTTCTGCTGAAAATGTGTCGACAACCAGCAAAGAAAGTCAAAGTGGTCAAAGCAGTGGAAGTCACAGTGGTTTTCACAGTGGATCTTCATCTTCTGGAAATGTTGATGCAAAGAATCGTTTTCAATGCAACATCGCAATAGACTTGAAGAATGCTCAGAATTTTGATGAGGAATCGGCCAAGCAGCAGATGATCTTTCTAGCATCGGTGTTGGAATCGTATGAAGGATTGGTAGCTGGGAAGATTGGCAATACAAATCTGACGAAAGAAGATTACGATCAGATTGATCCGGAGGAAATGGAACTGATCGATATTCGTTGGGCCATGGCAAGTGTTGTTCGTCGTGCACAAAGATTCATGGAAATTACTGGCAGAAAAACAATTGGTGGTGCTTCTACTAAGCTGGGGTTCGATAAATCGAAAGTGACTTGCTTCAAGTGTAAGCAGAAGGGTCATTTTAAGAGAGAATGCCGAAATGCTTATGTTGATGAATCGGAGAATCCGTTTCGAGATGATTATTACAAAAAGGCAATCTACCATCAGAATAGATCTGAGCCACCTAGATTGAAGCAGTCTGAAGATAATAGAGACAAATCAAGGGCTCTTGCTGTGATTTATGATGATGAGGGGTATGATTGGAGTAAGGAAGTTCTACCGGAAGAAGATGCGGTGGGTTACGCATTCATGGCAAGCAATGATGAACCCGTTAAATGGAAAGATGATCGTACAGAGGAACAGAAGTATCAATACCGGAAGATGATTGCTGAAAACAAGATTATCAGACTTTCTGGTGTCTTTCTGGAAGCTAGAAGAGCAAACAGATGGGATCCAGATAGAGAGTGCTATCTTGATAGGTATGGCAACATTGCGATTGATGACAAAACGCTAGATATCGAAGCCATCATCAAGGAGTACAAAGAAGATGATGAGTATTGGCAACACAAGTGGTGGGGAACACCAACGTCAAAAATGATTGAAGAAGAAAAAGAGAAAGAGAGAAAGGAAAAAGAGGAGAAAGAGAAGAAAGAAAAGCAGGTTGATACATGCATAATTGATACTACGCAAGAGTTGACAGCTGAGAACCTGGGAGTGATGGCTGACAAAGTGCTAGCTGCAAAAGCACTTGAGGTAGATCCTAATTCTGTTACTAAGTCAAAGGGATCGGTCAGTCAAAGTGTGTCGACAAATGCGTCAGGTAACAAGATTGACGGGAATGCTGACTGCAAAAATTGCACCAAACAATGCAATTTTTGTAGCACTGTCACGTATCTTAACAATGAGAAAATCCAGAATCTGACAACAAAGGTTAGAAATGTTGAAAATCAGATTCTCGATCGTGACAAAAGTGTAAGAGCTTCAACTGAATGGATCAAAGAATTAACAGCTCAAATTGAAAATGATAAAACTGATCGTGAGAAAATAAAATCTGAAAATGAAAAGTTAATTCTTGAAAACCGTCAGATTTCTGAAAAGTTTGAGAAATTGAAAAACATTGTCAAAGATAGTGATGATCGTAATGGCAAAACATTTAAAGAAAATGAACATCTAAGAGCTGTTTTGAGATTAAAAAAAGAATCGATTAATGAACAACTGGATCAAATTGCTAAACTAAAACTTAAAGTTCAAGAAGCTGAAATTGAGAATGAACGAATCCAGTTGAAGCTTAACAGCTATAAATCAGCAAGCTTTGTTTTGCAGCATATTGTTCCTAAACCTATAGGGAAAAACAAAGATGGCGAAGATGTGTTTTCTGATGGAACTGGTGTAGGTTTTCACAAAGTTCCACCGCCAATTTTAGACAACTACACGAAAAAGCAGTCTAGTTTGGTGGAAATTGAGGAAGAAAGTGAAGTTAAACTTCCTGAAAACATTGATGTCACGTTCACATCTTCCAATGACGAGGGTGTCCAAAATGATGTGGTGAAAAGTGTGGTAGACAAAGTGCTTAAACCGGATTGTGACACTTCTGAGGAGGATGGGTGTTTCTTGGATAAATACATTCTGAAACAAAAGTCCAAAAACAACTTAAGTGATGAACCGGGTCTTGTTATGTACAAGATGGCTGGATCTGATAAGTTGTATTCGGATACTGAGTTTCCAATTGAGAATGTTAATGTGAAAAAGGTGACAAATGTTTTCAAGATGGTTGAAGTTGAGTTGTCTGAAGTGAACGGTTTGAAACAAACAAAAAGGCAAATGAATTTTGAGAAAGATAAAGCTTACTACAAAAAGCCTATTGTTCCACCAAGGTTTTATAATAACAATCAAAACAACTGGTTGGGTGGTTATCAGGGTGGTAAGAGTTATCAGCAAAGAAGGTTTCAAAACAAAAGGTTTATTGAAAAGAAGGTGTTTGTGAACAGTTCAAGTTCACTTTCGGATGAGGAAAATGATTTTTTTTCAAAATCAAATGAAGAGTTCTTTGAGGAAAGAGCTTCACATTATCAGTCTGAAGGCACAAGTCGAGTTGTTGATACTCGTACATGTTTTAGATGTAACAAAGTTGGTCACATTGCAAGAAATTGCATCAACTTCAAGTCTAAGACTGAAAATGTGAAGTTTCAACAGAAGAAAGTTGATGTGAAGGGTAAAGCATCAATTGTTGTTGAGAAAAAGAATGTGAAAAATGATAACATCAAAATGAAAAATGAACCTGTAAAGAAAGTGGTAACTAAAAATGACAAATTTTATAAGCGGGTTGCATTATCTCAACAAGTTTGGAAACCAAAAACTGAAATGAAAATTTCAACTTCTGAAGTGAAAAAGGCTGATGAATCAATTTCGGTTGATTATGATGCAAATTTTCCATCTTTAAAGGCTGAAAATTTCAAAATTCAAGTTGCTAGAGTCAAGGTTACACCTAAGGCTGATGAAGCCTGGGTGGACACCATGTTCGAATAAGCAGTTTGAATTGCCGGAGCTTCCTGGATCGCGAAGCATGAATCGGCATCTTTATTGAAATGTTTTAAAATCAACTTGTGGTATATGCAGGATCTTCCAAGAGCCATTTCAAGATGGATTATGGATAGTGGAGCATCTCGACATATGACAGGAAAAACTGCATTACTGTATGATGTGAGGAATATCAATGGTGGATATGTGGGATTTACAGGTCATGAAGGTGGTCGAATTGTAGGTGAAGGAACGTTATCCAATGGGATTGTAACGTTTGAAAGAGTTAACTACATCACTGAGCTGGAGAACAATCTGCTTAGTATCTCGCAGATTTGTGACAATCAGTATACTACTCACTTCACTGATAAAGAATGTTTGATTTTGAAATCTGGTTTTGTTGTTCCTGAAGAATGGATTATCATGAGGGCACCTAGAGTGAATGATTTATATGTGTTAGATATGTCTGTAGCAACTACAACTACTGGTCAAGCACATTGTTTCGTGTCTAGAGCAACTGAGAAAGAATCAAGATTGTGGCACCGAAAGATGGGGCATATACATCTTAGAAAAATGAATCATTTGGTGCACAATGATTTGGTATTGGGTGTTAATATCAAAGGTTTTCATTTGGAAGGGGAGTGCATTAGCTGCATCAAAGGCAAGCAAAAGAAAAAGTCACACCCTACAAAGCAAGTCAATTCAGTTTCGAGACCTCTGGAAAGACTTCACATGGATTTGTTTGGTCCGGTGAATGTCAAAAGTATTACAGGAGATTACTATTGTTTGGTCGTTACTGATGATTATTCCAGATTTTCATGGGTTTCTTTCTTGAAGACAAAAGATGAAACATTTGACAGTTTGATGGGGTTGTTCAGGAAGATTGAGATTTTGTACCAAAGGCGTATCAAGAGAATTAGAAGTGATAATGGTACCGAATTCAAGAACAGTAAGATGGAAGAATTTTGTGATGAAAGAGGTATTTTGCATGAGTTTAGTGCTCCGTACACTCCGCAGCAGAACGGAGTTGCAGAACGCAAAAATCGGACACTAATCGAGACGACTAGAACTATGCTCGCAGATTCAAAGTTACCGATTAATTTTTGGGCTGAAGCTGTTTCTGCCGCATGCTATACGCTCAACAGGGTTCTTACTGTCAAGAAGTTCAACAAAACATGCTTTGAGCTAATCAATAATCGCAAACCGAATTTGAAGTATCTAGAACCATTCGGGTCACCTTGTACGGTTATAGAGCCTTTTGGGAAGTTTGGTCCGAAGTGCATTGAGGGTATATTTGTTGGTTATTCAAATCCATTGCGACGTGTCTTCGTTCCAAGTGAGAAGCGGATTATTGAAGCTGCAAATGTTGAATGTCAAGGTTATACTATGCCGCCACAGAATCCTGGTGATTCATGGCGTTATCATTATGACAAACTTTGGGATTCGTTTGACATGAGAGAAGAATCAGAGGATGATGAAGATTTCTTTGATGAGTTGGATATTTTGCGTGAATATGAGTCGCAGTTAAGATTCCCAGCTGAGTATTTGAGGAGACCACGGGAAATTTCAAATGATGATGAAGCAGGTCCAAGTAATGCTGGTGAACATGATGATGTTCAACAAAATGAAGTTGCTCAGGATAATCAGTCGGCTCAGAATGATAATCTAGAAGCTGAAAACATGCCAGTATTTGATCATGGTGATTCAGATTCAAATTCTGAGGGGGAGCAAATTCAGATTTCAAGTCAAACAAACCAAGTTGGTGAACAAGATGCAGAGCAGAATGTTACTAATCTGGAGGGAAATGTAGATGTTCAAAGTCAAGTGATGCCGCGAACTTTTTCATATCATCCAGAGGAGTTGATCATAGGAGAATTGCAGAAAGGCGTTCGCACTCGAAATCAGATTGATAAAGGGCTTACATGTTTTTATACAAAAGTTGCTCCTTTGCAAACTGAATTCTCATTGAGTTGTTTTATCTCGCAGATTGAACCAAGAACTTACAAAGAGGCGCTTACTGAAGACTCTTGGGTCAATGCTATGCAGGAGGAACTTAGTCAATTTGAGAAATTGGGAGTGTGGAAGTTAGTTGATTTGCCGGATGGTCATAGGAAAATTAACACTAAGTGGGTGTTTAAGTGCAAGAGGGACGATAGAGGAGTTGTCGTAAGGAACAAAGCTCGACTCGTTGTTCAGGGATTTAGTCAACAGGAGGGAATTGATTTTACCGAAGTCTATGCTCCTGTAGCACGACTAGAGGCAATCAGAATTTTCCTAGCATTTGCGTCTTGGAAGAACTTCAAAGTTTATCAGTTGGATGTTAAATCGGCGTTTCTTTATGGGAAGGTTAAAGAGGAGGTTTATGTCGGTCAGCCGCCGGGCTTCACCGATCCAATCCACAAAAACAAGGTCTACTTATTGGACAAAGCGCTGTATGGTTTACACCAGGCCCCGAGAGCTTGGTACGAGACTTTGTCTCAACACCTACTAGCCAACAAGTTCATTCGTGGAAAAGTGGATGCCACTCTCTTCACTAAAGTCGTTGATGGTCATTTTCTGATAGTTCAGATTTATGTGGACGATATAATCTTTGGGTCGACAAATGAAAATCTATGCAAAGATTTTGAATCAGTGATGAAGCAGAAGTTTGAAATGTCATCAATGGGGGAGATGAAATTCTTTCTAGGTTTACAAGTTGAACAACTTCCTGAGGGAATTTTCATTCATCAGTCAAAGTACGTTCATGATATTCTAGAGAAATTTGGGATGTCAAGTTCTACTCCAGCTGCTACCCCACTTGCAACAAATCATGGGATTCACCCAGATCTCACCGGAGACAGGGCTGATGAAACATTTTATCGATCCATGATCGGTTCTTTAATGTACCTAACTGCTTCACGTCCTGATATCATGTACCCAACGTGCCTCGCAGCAAGATTTCAGTCTAACCCGCGAGCATCACATATGATTATTGTGAAGAGGATATTGCGCTACCTGAAAGGAACTTCTTCATTGGGGTTGTGGTATCCTAGAAAAGGCGATTTTACGCTCGAAGGGTATTCTGATTCGGATTTCGGATGCTGCAAAGTCAATTCGAAATCAACAACTGCAGGATGCCAGTTCTTTGGTCCTAGATTGGTTACCTGGCAGTGTAAGAAACAAATGTCTGTGGCGTTATCTACTTGTGAAGCGGAGTACGTTTCTGCTAGCAGTTGCTGCTCTCAGATCTTGTGGATACAACAACAGATGCGCGACTACAGTTTGCAGTTTCTTAACACACCTCTTTTTGTTGATAATGAGGCCGCAATAAATATAACTAAAAATCCAGTACATCACGCTAAAACTAAACACATAGAAATTCGTCATCACTTTATTCGTGATTGCTTTGAGAAAAAGTTGATACGAATTGAGAAAATCCACACTGACGAACAGAAAGCTGATTTACATACCAAAGCTTTTGATAAAAATCGGTTTAAATATTTGTTAAAACTGAATGGTATGAAGCTTCTGTCGGTGTCGGATGGCATAATTGGCGTTGATGAAAGTACCGTTGTGGATGAAGACGAGAAACAATCTGCAATGGTTTGTCGAATATTTACTTGTTTTGGTATTTAGGGGGAGTAGATATTTGTACATAGTTATATTTTCAGAAAATACAAAAACAGTAAAAATGCAAAAATACAAAAACATGATAAAATCTGAAAAAGAGCTTGTGTATATAGGGAAAATGATAGTACATCAGCTAGACGATTACAGTATGCTAAAGATTTGAAAAGTATAAAAGAGTTAAACAATCTTACTGATGATGTGTCGATAGGTTTTCGTACATTTAGTAGATATAAACCTAAAAATTCAAACTTGTGAATTCGTGGGGAACACTACTTGGATATATAGGTAACCCCTGAAATCTCGTTTGAAAGGTCTCGTAATCTGATATACTAGGTCTTTATACTCAATGATGTCTGGGGTATTATTCCGGGACTTCTGCTGAACGGTAGTTCTGACCTAGTCCCTGGCTAATACTTGCTTCAATGCTTGAAACACAGCATTAAACCCTCAGCATGCTGAAACAATAAAATTGATAAATGCTGTTGTTGTAAGCAAAAAGATCCTCTAAAGGGGACACACCGAAAAGTCGAAGCTGATATCTCTCTGCGTATACGGAAGTATCGATCTGAGATCTCTCGGCCCTCGCATACCTAAATTATATACAGATATCATTGTAATATTCTCACCTGTAAGACTGATTATTGGGATTCTGGATACGGGAGTATATTCAAGAGGTGGGACACATGAATGATCTAAGTTCTTAATTCATCTAAATCGTATCCTGAGTAAATTGAAATTTGTGTGAAAATTTAAGATGGATCAGTATATCGACAATCGAGGTAAATTGTTTAAGTCTGAATATGTAATGTAGCTTAACGGTACTTGTGATTTGTCTGAAAAGCTGATATGATTCCCTGACACGCTCGCAAAAATATGTTTGTAAATAGTTTACTTTGTTTAATTTCTGCAATTTAAGTTTTCTGTATTTCATTTCTTAGTTTAGAACACTTTGATAAAATCCAAAAAGATTTTATTTCTGCTTTATTTTCCGACAAACCAAAGTGGAAAGTTGATTGTTGGATTCTCAGATGCTAGAAGCAGATGCAGGAGATTCTGGACTGAAGAATGAGGAGAGCTTACTTTGAAGAAGTTTGAATTGTTTGAAATGACAAAAACAAGTTCATTAAATTGATACTTGTTATTTTCAGAAAATGTTTGAAAATGTTGTTTTAAAATCAGTATTGATTCGTCAAAAGATCAACCAAGGTCATTAATTTGGACTTGGTAGATTAATTGAGTAATCAGGATCATTAACTTGGATCTGAATACTTGAGTGGATTATTAAAGCTGATTGAGTTTGTGTTTTATTGTTGAAAAGATAGAATGGTTATGTTTGTTGGTTGAGTAACAGGATTGGACTTCATAATTCCCAACGGAAGCTAATTGTCAAAGATTGAACCAGATTTCTCAGATTCTAGCATATCGAGAGGGGGAGTCTGTGAAAGGGGGAGTCTGGATCAACAGCCAAAGGGAAGATTGAAGTTTAAAAGTTTAAAGATTGAAGATAAAGATTGATGAGAGTTTTTACAATGTTTGAAGATTGTTAAAGACAAAGACTTGAAGCCAAAGACTTCGTCAACATCCAAGGGGGAGTCTATTGGTGCACTAAATGTCTGCTGATTACGTCATTATTAAGTCTTGTGTCTAGGATTGTTTGAATGATCACACAATAGGGTTTAAGTTAGGGTTTTTATGTTTTAAACAAGAGATTTCGCTTGAGAGGGTTTGTGTATGCTTGAAGCGAAATCAACACAAGAGATTTCGCTTGAATAGTCTCAAGCGAAATCATGCTCTCTATAAATAGGAGGTTAGGTCATTTGAAGCGACATCAGTTGTTAGTGTATGTGAGTCGAGGTGCTGCTGAACTTTTGTCAGAAATTCATTGTAAAGACTCAGAAGGAATTAATAGAAGGAAAATTAAAAAGAACAAAGCTGTTATGACTTTGTATACATTGATTCCGCCTTTGTATTCAAAGATGAACGCCTTAACTGACTTTTAGAGGTCGTACAACGGTCCAACAAAGTATCTCCTTAGAAACGAGTTGTTAGATTCGGAAAGAAAGGAAAGCTAAGTCCAAAGTACGTAGGATCATTTCCAGTAATCCAACATATAGGACCAGTTGCTTATAGTCTACAACTACCAGGAGAGTTAGTTGGAGTACATGATGTATTTTATGCATCCAATCTCAAGAAATGTCTATCAGACAAATCTTTAGTAGTACCTCTCCAAGATATAGAGGTAAACGAAAAGTTAAAATTTGTTGAGAAACCTCTTCAGATAGAAGGCATAAAAGTAAAGTTTCTCAAGCACAAACGACTAGTGCTAGTTAAAGTTAAGTGGGATTCGAAACGAGGACCCGATTACACTTAAGAACTGGAATGAGAAAAGAAACGAAGGTATCCTCATTTATTCCAGTAAATCTCGAGGACGAGATTTTTATTAAGGTGGGGAGAATGTAACAACTCTCATCAAAAGTCATATTTATTAAATTAATTTGACCAATAAGAAACCCTAATTGAGAAACCCAAGTGATTCTGAACAAACCCTAAAATTTTCATAATTTTCAGAATCAGGATCAGGGCCCCTAAAACTCAGGGGGGGCATTCCCTACTCGATGATTATCCTTATAACTTATTATAAAAATCGAATTTAATTAAATCGTCGACTCAGCTAGCCTACTCCCACGCGTGGCAACCCTATAACCGACTTGTGTCCCTTGCGCACCGTAAGGGATATGGTGCTACGATGCGCAGGCGTGTTAAAGTCCCTTACGCATCGTAGGGGTTATAGTGCTACGATGCGTAAGGCTGACCAAAATTTGGGTATAAATAGAGGACCTTGGGACTTGAATTCAGAAGTTTAAACGACGTAATTTCTCGCTACAGGCACCGAGTTACGTTCTGATTATCACAATTAACACACACAATCACTAAATTGATGCTGCAATCAGGGTATTAGCTCGATCGCTATTACGATTCAACGTCCGATCGATTATAATTATCCAACGATTGTTTAAGTGCTGCTCAAATTGAGTTTATACTTTGTTATTCAATGTGATTTCGACTTGAATGTTTGAGTGCTGTTCGAATTCGGACTATACTCTGTCATTCGTTGTGAATCCGCTGAATTGTTAAGTATTGCACTAATAAATCGTGTGAGGATTTAATCTCGTGAATTGACGTAACTGCTGTATTAGTTACTAACCTGTTTGTGTGTGCATTATTATTTAAATTAGGTTAATCAAGGCTAATCAGTAGGCTTATACTCTGCTCGTTAAATCTACAATGTGAGTCATTCTTTTTTTATCAAATGTTTTACAATACCTCAAATTATTTTCAAGGTTATAATTACAGGGACTAAGTCGTGGATATCTTGAATTACTGGTTAGTGGGGTATTGTGCACATTACTAATTTTCTCCCAGTTAGGTTCATTGACCTACTCGGGATAATCACTGTTAGGTTCATTGACCTACAGGGATAATTGTCACTATTTAGGTTCATTGATCTAAATAGTGGTATGACCATCGTCACCATTGTGACATGTCACCATTGTGACATAGAGCCAGATAAAGATAAGATAGAAGCCATTGTAATCTCTCTTATGCTGTAATTAATAACTATGCATCATTATGCAAAATAGAATGATTCACTCGGTATTTCCCGCTGACAAAACCTTTTTCAAACATGTTTCAGGTAATCTGTTGTGAGCATAGGAAAAGTGCCGTGGAGCACTACATGCTTAGAAAAGTGGCTCAATGTAAATAAATAAAGAAACATGTTTTAAGAAATAAAGGATTTCCCAGTGAAATCACTTATTTGTAAATTATGGGATTTATCCCTATATTATATATAAATGAGCAGTTTTAATATTAATCGATCCTGTTTAAAAAGACTTCCGTTGTCACTAAATTAGATACCATCGGATTTCCTGCCTCGCGGCTCTGGACCGGGTCAAACCGGGGCCACGGGCCGTGACACAGCGCAACACTCTAAATTATGTTTCTAGTGGTGTTTCCACCCTTCTTTCTTAAGTTTGATTTGTATTCAATTATTGGCTTAAACCTTTCATTTTCATCTTTCCTTCTTACATTTGATTTGATTCTTAAAGAATCGCTGGACCCCTTCCATCCCCGCACAACCCCTATTTCCTAGTTTGACCGGACATACGTGCGATGATTCTCATGGTTTCTCAAGCATCCTATGCTTCTTACGCACTGGTCAGACGCGCAATCCACATACTAGTCTCAAGTCATCATGAGAACCGCCACCTTATATCCGGGGAAACCATTTTCAGTTCGTGCCGCATTCATTTGAATTCTTCTAGGGTTTCACCCTCGTCTCTAAAGGTATACTAAATACGAGTACTTACAAATTTTAAAATTTGTGTACCTGGGGTCTATTGCATTGCTTATCACATGTCTTGACCTTCATGCTAGCCCGTGACTACGTAACATTCTCATTGTCCATGCAAGCTCACATTATAACATTCATCATTGTTGGTATCATCACACATGCTTACTTGTATTAAATTTTACCTTTCGGTCTTGATCAAGTCTCGGATTGTACGGATCACTAATCACAAGAGCACACGGGTTTGAGCTCAAGTACTTACATCTTTGTACTTGATTTCACTCAAACCATGGCTCTCATACCAACTTGTAAGGCCCTAATACGTTTTAACCCAAAACAACGCTGCGGAAATACGAGCCTTAAAATTTCTTTCTTTAAAAACAATTTAACATACTTAAAAAGCATTTAAGACGTCACTCTTAAAAACAATTACATCATTCATTCTTAATTGGCGTGACAAGAATAACGTGTGAATACTATTTAAATAACTACCATTCCGTACAATCTGAGCTCCTTATCTCGATCTTCACCCGCTTAATCTTCGTGATGATAATAATATCCATGCAACATGCGGTCATCATTCACAACCGACACATTAGTAAATGCTGACATCATATAATTAATTATATTCATAAAATCCATAACCACTTAGAGGTCCAGCAATGTATATACTCTGAATGATATTCTTCCGAATTTCGTGCTTTGCATCAAGCCTCGTCCATTCGAGAGCACAACGCTCACATTCCTGCATTTCTAAATTCATTCTTTAAAACATCACGGTTAACAATACATAACTTTAATATATATAAAACCTACGTCTTCACATAAGCACCTACCAAGCATTCGTGTTCATTGGATTATATCACATGTAAACACTACAATATATATGTATATATATAACCATAATGCTTACTTATAGGTTTCATACATACGTCTCTTCGTAACCTATTACTCTTCTTAGACATACACCTACTATCTAGCTTTAAACATACTTGCAACTAGATTAGTCCTTTCATGCATACCACATTCGATTAAATGCGAGTTTCAATCGCATAATTATCTAATTACGTATACGACACCCACATACGAGAACATTATCATTATACATCATTTAAGGCTCATACTTTTGCATATACTTGTGTTTTATAGGTCTAACGTAACTTAAGAGCAACGAAAAACAGCTTATGGGGCTACGGGACGAAACTGGAGTCAACCGGATGCGCGAAACACAAAAACAGAAAACAAGACAATGGGCATGGCGACGACGACGCCCTATCCCTGCGTCCCCGACGCCCCCTAGATAGTTGCGTCAACCAGATTTTTGCGTAAACAGCCAGATAGCGCGTCAAAGGATTATCGACTTTCCTGGTCGCGTCGGCGACCCCCCAAATGTCCGTCGGCGACGCCAAACCTGCATTCCCTCGCCAATTTACTTATTTCCAGCCATTTCAACCATCCAGACGAGTTCCCAGGCATTCCAAAACATAAATTATCAAAATTTAAAGCCCCTAAGTCTTTCTAACACGTTACATCACGGTGATATGGACAACACCTTACATCATCACACGATACGGTCTTGACCCGTTTGATTTATAACCAATGCACAAAACCAACTAAACCAACTTTACACAATCGCTATCATACAACTTACCTTATTACCTTCATCGACTACATGTCCTTACATGGAATTCTAACCAACACCATACAATAATCCCCTTTTAATTTCTAAGAAGGGAGTCCGGGAATTACTTACCTTTGCCCGTAAGAAAGTCGTCACCATTTCCACTTGTTTGCCATGTTGTCTTCCAAGCCTTGCTACACCTTGATGGAAACAAGTTCATTCCTTTAATCATTAGACTATACCTTGTGGTTATACATGCCATTCAAATAGATTGATAATAATCCACATACTTTTCTACTAGATTGTTGACTATATAGTTAACCCGTTCAACCCATTTAAGAAAGTACTTGCACAATCCATTTTCATACATGTAGACACTTTAAACACACCTTAACAATCCTAATCATTCATCCAAAACAACATATAGTGTTTAGGCAAAGGGTATATGGACAATCATTCATGCTAAGTTCATCATACACATTCTTTTCACTGGTGCACTTTATGTACAATAGCTGTTCTCGACCCATTTTTGCCTCTATACGATCTAAATTAGCTCAATATGTTCACACGTAAAATGTAATATGCTCTGATAGCTTTCCAACCATATATAATAAGCCTTAAACCGAGCAACGGTTGATTTTATACGAATTTTTCAAAACAGGTGCGCAACAATAATTATTTCCAATCAGCTTTGTAAATCTTTGGAATTATGAACTAAAACTCGACTTTAAATCATCAATTCATGTTCATAATTTATACTAAGTATCATAAACATGTTAGAGACCATATGATATAATAAACATGTTAAGACACTTACTACCACATTCACCTAGATTTCATTCATGTGCTAAATCAACTTCCCAATCAATACTATTACCACATCATACAAGCAAACCACAACTTCTACATGAATCACGTTTAAAGCACACTTCTCATGTTATTTCACTATCACGTACAATCATCATCACTTCCTATACATATTCATTCATTGTTTACATCAAATCTCATCCGATAATCTCACCTATGCATTTCATCAAACACTTGGTGTGCGTACCATCTACCAAGCATAGTGTACAAGTAACTCAAGCACATTCATACCATTTCTTATCAAGGTCATCACATTCAACATTTTCTCATAATTTTCTTTCTAATTCTGGTTCATATAACATCAATCTACCATATTCATCTTCACATATCAAAACTACAACTAATTTAACACACATTTCATCAACATTTCCATGGCATTGTTACATACAAGTGGGTTTTACATATAAACATCAAGATAATCCAAAATTCTAGCATAATTCAAGTTTCATAAGGTGATTTTAACACATATTCATCCTAATTTCACTTAAATTCACGGATTAATCGAAACCCATTTCATCCAAGATCATACATTCATAAATTGGGTCTTACCTTGGCTCAAGATCAATTATAAATGTATGGATTATGCTTCATGCAATGGATTTCCAGCCTATAATCTTCCAATTTGTGCAGAATTTTGAGTGAAATCTTTGAGTTAGGGTGAACCTTCTCTTCCCCCTTCTAACCCACGACACCCATACTTACTTGAACCAAAATTCTGCACTTATATTTTGTTATAAAAATCTTCTTCTCAATTTAACACATTCCACCCTCATCTTTCATAACATGCCTTTTATCATCCACATTCTAAGTTAGTTAACTTTGTTATTCACAATAACTTACTTACCAATATTTTATTAACTTTTCATATTGTAAAATTTACATTTACCATTTTCTTTTATTAATGCATCAAATTAAAATATTATGTTATAACATATAAAATTTTGGGGTGTTACACCCCCCCCCCCTTCCGTCTACTGTTTTAACACCCCGAAAATGTAAATCATTTATTTTAAATATAATGTCGGTAAATAAACAAGGGAACTAACTAGGATTTAAAAAAAATAATAACCTAGTTAGATAAAAGTCTTGTAGTGACTTATAAGTGGGTTAGAACACTAAAAAAATAAGAACTAAACGATAGTTGAGTGACCAAAAGTGTTTAAAGTGAAACTAATTAGAATAAAACATAATTTAAAACTCAAAACACACACTTGTGTGTGTGCTGAGTTCGATCAGAACACAGGGGGGCGACCAGGGTTCTTCAAAACCCTAACTCTAAAAAATCTCATAAATTGAGGGCTCAAATCTGTTCCAAAACGAAATTCGAGCTAAGATTAGTGATCTCCATTGCAAGGGGGTCATAAGGTATGTGAAATTTGATAGGAAATCTCTATTTGAAATTCTAATGAACTTAGAGAATTCGAAATTTATGGTTGCATGATTGATATATGGATGGAATAGGAACAATATAGTGTCTACGAGTAAACTCTAGACAATAATATGTGAAATCATGTTTAATTTCTGAGAATTCCATGAGCACCATTGAAGGTGGTTAGTGGGTTTTGTGAGAACTTGATAAACACTAGGGTTTTGATTGTTATTCTAGTGTAACCTGGTTCATAGAAAGTAATTTCTGAAATATTGATGTTGAAATTTATATGTGATTGTCCGATTGATGTTAATTTTGGCCACATAACAAGTCACGAACTTGATAAGGAATTGTGTAAAATTCTGCCCTTAAAGTGTTTGTAAAAATGCCTCAAAGAAGGCTTAAAACTGAAATTCAAGTTAAAACGCATATTTGTAATGTTTCGGCAAACTATGCGATATATGTTAAGAAAAGAGTTCTAAACATGTTATGGTTGAACTCTATAGGAAAGGAAGTCGGAGCGTCTAGTGGACAAGCCGGTGGTGACACGCGTTTGAAGGGTTTGCTTTGAAGGTATGTAACTCGATTCGTTAGATTAAGTAAACTTGATATTAGAACATGTATAGTTGTGTTTTAGAATAAAAGTTGTGTTGATTGAGGTGACGATGTTCACTACTTAAATTAATAGGTTAAGAATCGACTAGGAAGCGTTTGGTAGTCATTATAATGGAGGATTCCATAAATGAGCCAAACGGGTCGAATAATTGTATAATAAGTAGTGTTAGTGTTTGATAGTTAACATTTGGTGTTGACAATCACAAGAGCATGAAGCCATAAGATTGGTAATGAAATGCCGGTGATATTAAGCCCCGGATTTTGGGTAAAAGCGCCTTATGGTTACTATTGCAATGGTAGCAAAATGGGTGTAAATATAATGGGTCAAACAATTGTATAGTGATTTTGGTCATTCGGTCTGTAAACCAAATTTTCGGTATGATAATTGTAATAGACACGTCAGTAATTAAATTACAGACGTATAGGAAAAAGAATCACCTAAAACGGACCTTCGGATCAAAAGTTATGACGATTTGAAGTTAAAATTTGTGAATTTCGGAGCTGGCAGGAAATGCAGGTCAAAAACCTGCACCTGCTGGAAAACCAAGTCCCCCACGCCACACGACAGGATCCTTTGGATCTGGCGTGACACGCGGGAGTCCTCGCGACACACGACAAGACGGGGGGGGGGGGGGATTCTGGCGCGACACGCGATGGGCCAAAAACTGAAATTTTATTTTATTTTTGATGATTCGATGCTAGAACTCATTTATATGAATTATATCAATGTCAAAACTAACATTTTAAGTGGTTTTGACTCTAGGGGATGATGGGGTCTTTCCGGATGGCTATCAAGCATGTTTTGAAGAACTGAACACGAACTTTTGAAGCTTCCGCATTAAATTAATGTTGTTTAGACAATGTTTATGATGTAAACAATTCACTAATCATGCTTTGAATGTTGAAACTAGTTTAGTAGTTAACTAGTATGTGGTCACTTTAAAACTTAGATTTTGTACTTGTGTTGAAGAAAAGTACTTTTTATATAAAATCATGCATATTTTTATTAAATTCGATTAGAAATTAGACGGTTGTTACAAGTTGGTAATCAGAGCTAAAGGTTGTCAACAAAGTGTTCGGTTCCAGCTTGATCGATCATCCGGTAATAATTAATTATTTATTTTAGTAGATCTTACCTTATGTGAGAAAAGAGATGTGAATTAATGTGCACGGGAAGAGCGTGTTAACACATTAAAACCCGGAAAGTGCACTGAATGCGAACGGTCAAAGCAAGTTACGAACTTGGCTAAACCGAAGCAAATAAAGCTATGTTATAAATGAAATGTTTAATAATTAATGTAAACATTTCAGTTTCAAGATGACAGAAAGGAATGACAATGATCCGGTGCTGACAAGCACCGAACAAATGAAAGAGAAAATTGCCGAACAAGTGGGGAAGGCAATTGAGGGTAGTCTATCCGGTTTAATAGACAAAATTCAAAACACAGTGTTATCGTTAGTCGAAGAACGAATTAAAAGGTTGGAAGACAATGTCAACCTTATGAGAGAGAAATCCGGAGAATGTAAGGGATGTTCGTATAAGGAGTTTATGGCGTGTAAACCGCCGATTTACAACGGGGAGGTTGACCCGATAATATGCCAAAGATGGCTAAGTGATGTCGAAGGAGTGTTTGAAAGGACCCACTGTTACGTGAGCGATTTTGTGGCTTACGGAACGGGTCAGTTGAGGGGTCAAGCCAAGGACTGGTGGAACAACAAAAAGAAAGAGATTGGAGCTGAAGCGGCAAGGGTCATGACATGGGACGAGTTTAAGGTACCATTCCTTAAACATCATAGTCCCAAGGCAGTCATCAACAGGATCAAGGAGGAGTTCATCCAGTTAAGACAAAGGGGTGAAACGATTGATAAAATCACGGGCATTTTTATGGATAAGCTAAGATTCTATGACGAGTTAGTGACTACTGAAGAGCAGAAGATATACTATTATTACAACATGTTGAGCGCTGAATACCGGGAGTTTATGACTCCCTCAAAATATGAAACGCTCACAGAAATCATTAACACCGCCCGGGAGCGGGAGATATAATTGAAGAAACAAATCGAGAGGGGTGAACGAAGGGCAGTGGAAGTTAACCCAAGCCCTACAAAGAAGGCTCGAACGACTGAGTCGGTGAAGAAGACGGATACAAAGGGCGGATCTCCGAGTTGCAAGGTGTGTGGAAAGGGGCACAAGGGTGAGTGCCACTTCAAAGATAAACCGTGTCCCATATGTGGGAAGACGGGGCACACCGCATCGTTATGTCCGGGAAAGGTCTTTGTGTGCTACAAGTGTTATCAACCGGGCCACAAAAAGTCAGAGTGCCCGGACTTGGTTGGAAAGAAAGACACCAAAGAATCTCCAACAGAAGCTTCAAAGGCGAAGGCCAGGTCCTTCCAACTAACAGCGGCTGAAGCGAAAACAGAACCCGATGTGGTCTCAGGTATATTTGCAATAAACTCGATTCCTGCACGTGTATTATTTGATACGGGTGCGAATAAATCCTTTGTTTCACATGGATTTGTTCGACATCCTTCATTTGTATTGACAAAATTATCTGTTCCCTTAGAAGTTGAAATAGGGGATAATAAGAGTTTCATAGTGTGTGATGTCTGTCAAGGCTGTAAATTGAGTGTCGATGACGAAGAATACTCGATAGATCTAATCCCGATGTCGATGGGAGAATTTCAAGTGGTTGTTGGGATGGATTGGTTATCCCGACACCACGCGAAAGTCGTGTGTTTCCATAAAGAGATAAAACTAACATCTTCGAGCGGAAAACACGTTACAATTTATGGCGAAAAAGGAGGAAATCCTATAATATGTTCGATGTTGAAAGCTCACAAGCTCATGAAGCATGTATGAATGGCGTTTATGATATACGTGAATGAGCCCGGGAAAGAATCATCGAAGATCGGAGACGTTCCGGTAGTACGTGACTTCGAAGATGTGTTTCCGGAATATCTACCGGGGATACCGCCTGAAAGGGAGGTAGAGTTCGGGATCGAATTGGTTCCGGGCGCGAAACCCGTAGCTAAAGCGTCGTACCGACTCGCGCCATCAGAATTACAAGAATTAATGTCGCAGATTTAAGACTTGCTTGATAAAGGATTTATAAGGCCGAGTGTGTCTCCTTGGGGTGCACCGGTACTATTCGTGAAAAAGAAACACGGAAGCATGCGAATGTGTATCAATTACCGGGAGTTAAACAAACTCACGGTAAAGAAACGATACCCGCTTCCGAGAACAGACGATTTATTCGACCAATTACAAGGTGCGAATAAGTTGTGCTTAGATTCAACTTGGTTCCCATGGCTTTTTGGAAACTTATCCAAAAATGAGAGATAAAACGGCTATCTCTGTCAGAAACAATTGATAAAGGAATTCCATGTAAAGAAACTACTTCATTTACATATAATTTAGCTAATTGTTCCATACTGAAAATTTCCTTCATTGGTAGGAAATGAGCTGACTTGGTTAGTCTGTCTATAATCACCCAGATTGTATCATTACCTTTCCTTGTTTTGGTCAATTTGGTTTTCAAAAATCGACCTTAGATCGAGGTATCACCAATTAAAGGTCAAGGAAGAGGATGTACCGAAGACGGCTTTCCGCACGCGCTACGGACATTATAAGTTCCTCCTGATGTCATTCGGGCTGACGAATGCACCCGCGGCTTTCATGGACCTCATGAACCGGGTTTGCAAGCCCATGTTGGACAAGTCGGTAATCGTGTTTATCGACGACATTCTGGTGTACTCGAAAAGTGAGGCGGATCATGCGCATCATCTACAGGAGGTGTTAGAGACACTCAGACGAGAAAGGTTGTATGCGAAATTTTCAAAGTGCGCCTTTTGGTTACCAGAGGTGCAATTCCTCGGCCACATCATAAGTGCCGACGGAATATTGGTAGATCTGTCAAATATAGAAGCCGTGTCGAAATGGAGCCCTCCGAAGAATCCTTCGGAAATTAGAAGTTTCTTAGGGCTTGCGGGATATTACAGGAGATTCATTCAAGATTTCTCCAAGATTGCTTCGCCGTTAACTAAATTAACTCAGAAAGAGGAGAGATTCATTTGGGGTTTTGAACAAGAAAGAGGGTTCCAAACGCTAAAAGAAAAGTTAACACAAGCTCCGGTATTAACGTTGCCGGACGGAGTCGAAGACTTGGTAGTCTATTCTGATGCGTCACTTTTGGGGCTCAGATGTGTTTTAATGCAACGAGGCAATGTAATAGCTTACGCCTCAAGGCAATTAAAGGTACACGAAAAGAAATATCCTACGCATGATCTCGAATTGGCGGTGGTGGTGTTTGCATTGAAAATATGGAGGCACTATTTATACGGGGTAAAGTGCACCATATTTACTGACCACAAGAGTTTAAAATACTTCTTCGATCAGAAGAAGTTAAATATGCGACAAAGGCGATTGTAACGCCCCATAAATCGGTTAATATTAAAATAAATGAAAGTGAACAAAAAAAAAAAAACTAACTTTGTTGACGGGTTATGATAAGATATAAGTTAAATGTTGGAAAAATGCTTGAATTAGATACTTATTAAACTTGGAAGGGTGTAATGTGTAAAGTTTTATTAGTTAGGGAATTATAATGTAGAAACCCAAAAACACACCCTTTGGTGCGTGTCTGGGATCGATCGAACAGGAGAAAGCAAGGTGAAAACCCTTGCTCTTGCTAATTCACTCAATTGATCAAGAAATTAAAGTCTAATCTGTTGCATGTCTCAAGTTTTTCGATTATCTATGCATACACAGTGAAGTGGTAAGTTTAATTTTTTGAAAATATGGTTTGTAGAATGAGGGGTTAAACCCAATCGCGATTTCTTGTATCTATTGTGGGAAATCGGAGGTAGAATTGCTTTCTAGAACAAGAATCATGTTTGATTTTAGGTTGCATGAGAGGTTGTAGTGAAAACCCACTTTGTGAAATTGTGTTATGATTAGGAAGATCATAAGGATTATGAATGTATGTTATCTTGATATATGATCTTGTTTGTAATACTTGAATGCTAGATAAATTAATGTAGGAGGAAATGGTTATGCAACTAGAATAGATGTGAATGTTGGATGATGATGAACTAGTAAAATTGTGCTTTAAAGACTTGTACCTTATACTTAATTATGATGCTTACCAAGTGTTTGATGAAATGCTTAAGAGGATGAATGTATGTGTAACATGTAAAATGGTAGAATGAAGTAAATAGACTAAATGAATGAATGAATGTTGTAATGTAGGCGTGAAGGAAGAAGGTACGAGCACTAGGAAAACGGAAGGCACGCAAGACCGAGGTATGTTCCGTTGCATACAAAACCTTACTTAAATTTTGTTAATAATTATGATGAACAATCCTAGTTATAATGAATATGGTGATTAGTAAGTGGATAGCAAATCCCTTGTGGATTTGATTATGCTAACGAAGGTTATGATAAGCTATGCAAGTCGACCGGTTCGAATTGAACAAGTCGAGTAAGAATAAGGTACCATCCGTTTAGAACGGGTGGTCATGAATGCAATAACGAATGTATGAAGTTCAATCTGTTTAACGGATAGAACGAAGGATTTATGTTGAAAGCAATCAACCCGATGTTACCGGGTCGTAAGTGTATGTTTGAATCTCATTATGAGAGTATATGCCATACCCATTTAATTGGGTAGTCGTATGCGTAAGAGGAATGAAAGTACATAAACGAATGGAACTAAAACGATGCTATTGTAAGCGTAATAAGTATAATGACTAACTTTTTAAAGCTTTGTTGTTGAATGTAGGTAAATCCTCCATTTAGGCAACTTGGAGAATTGGAGCGAGCACATGTTCATGATATGTCATATCAAGCGCTTCCGCTAGTTGCACTAATGTTTTGGGTCAAAATTTCTATTTTGTACAACTTGTTAGTAGACATACATTTTAACACTTGATGTCTAGGTTTTTAGTAGTGTCTTGTCGAACGAATTGTAGAATGGTATTTGTCTTACTTTTGTTTAAAACCGGGCATATCCGTTTTACGGACGGGTCATGCCCAATTTTTGTCAAAAGCAAGTATTAATGTTGTTATTTTGAAGTCTTTTAATTACCTTTGTAAGTTAATTTATAAAGAAGAAAAACGGTCCTTACAAGTTGGTATCAGAGCTTAGGTTTGAGGGATTCAAGCAAGTGTAATAATGCTTGAACTCAAACCGATGGCTCGCTCGAAAGTGTGCTCGCTCCAAGATCGCCAATGAGGTAAAAAAATTAAGTTTCGGTAAACGCAAGTATGCATAGTGAACTTATAATGTAAATATTGAAGATAGGTATGTTTGTAAATAATAATGGGAGGTGAAACGGGAAGCTCCAGGGACTGTATAGCTGGAACCGACCAGAAAAACGTTTAAAAGTACCTAAACAAATCTGCAGCGAAATCATCAAACAGAAGGCCGTCGCCGACGGGCATCAGGCCGTCGCCGACGCCCCCTTCATTTGGGCCGACGCCCTATGTGACTGTCTACGGACTTTGTGGCCGATGCCACTTTACAAGGCCCGTCGCCGACGGGTGAAGAGCTGTCGCCGACGGCCAGTGGAAAGTAACTCCGCTGAATAATATTTGTTTTGTTTATTTTTCACGTCTAGAGTTCCCGTATGAACTAAATAACTATCGACAATGACATGAGATCCTTGTAAACACACTAATAAGATACTTACGATCATAAATTGAGATCAAAACGAAAAAGAGTTCGTAAGTGTCGTAAGCAATGGAATGAATAATCCAAAAAGAATGATGAAAATTTGATGGTTAACAACCATGAAATGCATGATTACGATTGTAATAATCAAAGGTCGAAGTATGTGTATAATTGAGAGCTTGTGTTTAATGATGAATGTAAATGCTATTTTTATAGATGGCTGATGCAAGAAACGCTAATGAAGATGATGACACGACTCGTCAAGAAGCACTTAACAGTAGGGTCACGGAGGTGGCGGAAGGGGTTATGCAAGCTAATCTTCCACGATTAGCTCAAGAAGTAGAAAGTCGGGTGCTGGGAGTCGTGGATGCCATGATGACTAGCAAAATCGAAGAGTTGAAATAATTAATTGAAGGATCTAACGGTAAAAGCAAAGAACGACGGTGCACGTATAAAGACTTCATGGCGTGCAATCCCGCAACGTATGATGGCAAAATCGACCCGATCGCATATCAAAGATGGATTTCAAACATAGAAGCGGTATTTATACGAAGTCGGTGTGCTAAGGAAGACCAAGTGATGTTTGCTACTGGTCAACTTACTCTTCAAGCGAAAGATTGGTGGGATGCACATAGTAAGGAAGTTGGGGAAGACAAGTTGCAAGAGATGACTTGGCAGGAATTCAAGGAACCTTTTATGAAATACCACTGTCCTCAGTCAGCCATTGATAAGATTCAGGAGGATTTCTTACGCCTCCGACAGAAAAACGAAACGATGAACGAAATATCAAACACGTTCATGGATAAGATGAAGTTTTGCGGAGGCTTTGTGAAGACAGAAAGAATGAAGATCAATCGCTTTTATGGTATACTAAAGGCGGAATTTTGGGAGTTAATCACCCCCTCAAAGTGTGAAACCCTTGACGAGCTTATCAATCTGGCACGTGATAGAGAAATTGAAATTAAGAGGCAAGAAGAACGTGGTGAAAAGAGGTCGTTAGAAAAGGGGACAATTGCAAGTCCATCTAAAAAGGCGAGGTTCCAAGATCAGGGAAGGAAAGATAAGTCGAAGGGTAATATTACTCCTTGCAAGACATGTGGGAAGCTACATACAGGGGAATGCCTTTTGGGTAAGAAGGGGTGCTACAGATGCGGTGAAGAAGGGCACACCTCCTACAAGTGCCCCAACAACCCGAAGACTTGTTTCAACTGCTTCCAAAAAGGGCATGTTAAGTCAGAATGTCCTAAACTTCAGCAAGGGTCTAAGAAAGAAGGAAAGAATGAGGATAGCTCTAGGGCGAAAGGAAGAATGTTCCAAATTACATCCGAAGAAGCTAAGTCTCACCCGAATGTGGTCTCAGGTATCTTCTTGTTAAATTCCTTGCCAATATACGTATTGTTTGATACCGGAGCCACCATGTCGTTCATTTCGAGTGAAATAGTGCAACACCCTTCCTTTAAAATTGAAAGAATGATGGCACCCTTAGAAGTAGAAATAGCCGATAGCAAAAATTATTTTTTGCACGAAATCTGTAGAAGTTGTAAGTTAACTATAGAAGATGAGGAATTTGGCATCGACCTTATACCTATGGTTTTGGGGGAATTTAAAGTAATAGTGGGGATGGATTGGATGTCCCAAAACCACGCGAAGATAAATTGTGAAAATAAAACCATAACTGTCCAAACTCCAGGTGGAAACCAATTAAAAATCCAAGGAGAAAGAAACGTAGAAGCGAAACTATGTACTATTGCCCAAGTGGTCAAGTATGTAATTAACGGAAGTAGGGCCTATTTAGCTTATGTAGTAGACGCTCGACAAAGCCTCCCGAAGTTTGAAGATGTTGAGGTCGTGAACGAATTTCCGGATGTATTTCCGGATGAATTGCCGGGACTCCCTCCCGAACGAGAAATAGATTTTTGCATCGAATTGAACCCGGGTGCGAAACCGGTAGCGAAGGCTCCCTATAGACTGGCTCCCACCGAGATGCGGGAGTTAATGACACAACTACAAGATCTACTAGATAAGGGCTTTATACGCCCGAGTGTGTCGCCTTGGGTAGCGCCTGTCTTATTTGTTAAGAAGAAAGATGGGTCGATGCGCATGTGTATCGATTACAGGGAATTAAATAAGCTGACTGTGAAGAACCGCTACCCTTTACCTCGAATTGACGATATTTTTGATCAATTACAAGGGGCGAGCTGGTTCTCAAAGATAGACTTATGTTTGGGGTATCATCAAGTCAACGCACGAGAAGAAGATATTGCAAAGACCGCATTTAGAACCCGATATGGACATTACAAGTTCCTAGTTATGTCCTTTGGGTTAACGAACGCTCCAGCAGCGTTTATGGATCTTATAAACCGGGTATGCCGACCCATGTTAGATAAATCTGTGATCGTGTTCATAGATGATATTCTAGTCTACTCGCGAAGCAAGACTGAACATGCGAAACACTTGCGTGAAGTACTTGAAGTTCTCCGTAAGGAGAAACTTTACGCAAAATTCTCAAAATGCGCCTTTTGGCTCAGAGAGGTGCAGTTTCTCGGCCACGTGATAAACTCGAAAGGTGTCTTGGTTGATCCGTCGAAGATTGAGGCAGTAATGAAGTGGGTTTCCCCAAAAACTCCAACTGAAGTAAGGAGCTTTCTAGGCCTTGCTGGCTATTACAGGAGGTTTATATAAGACTTTTCAAAAATAGCGTTACCCTTAACGAAGTTGACGAGGAAGAAGGAGAGGTTTGTGTGGGGCAAAGATCAAGAAGATGCCTTTCACGTGTTAAAAGAAAAGTTGTCTAGTTCTCCGGTATTAACACCCCGACCGCGTAAAACAACAAAGCGCGGCGGAAACATCGAGGCGTGTTGCAACAGAATCATTGTTTCATAACCATGGATACAAAAAGTGTTTCGTTTTATTAAACATTGAATATTTACATCGTCTGGAAATCTAAATACACAATTTAAACATAGTCTATCATTGTTATTGAGTCACTAAAGCCTCGTCCAGTCCTATGTGAGCATGCATCTTAGCAATCGATATCATTCAACAATACCTGAAACATATGTGAAAACGAGGTCAGCAAAGAAATGCTGGCGAATACATAGGTTTTGTAGGAGTGTTGAAATCATGGCTAGTTTAGATGTTGCAATACTTTATTAAAAACCTTGTTTTGAAAAGAGTATAACATTGCAACTTAATTAACCAACTCAAATTAAGCGGGTTATAGTTTATAAAACCTCGTAGCCATGACTCGTAACCCAAAAACATTTGTTTTAGTAAAGCAAATTGTGAAACATCTCAAAATAAATCATTAATGAAACTCGTTAATAAATCTCGTTAAAAACTCGTATAGTTTATATCATATCGAAAACCTCGTTTGTGTGACATCGTTTGAAAATTGTTTACCCAAGTGAACTAAATAACGCTACGGCATGTAATATGATGAAATCTCTTATTTATAGGAAGTACCAGCGGCGTATCCACCATGCTTTCATCACATTACACCCGTCCCGTTATCTAAACACTTAACCAAAAACCAATCGTATATCGCTTTGAAGCCAATCGTTTAACCAAATCGTTTAACTCGTTAATTACATCGCGTGAAAACCAATCGTTTACCCAAATCGTTAAATCATCGTGTGAAAATCAATCGTTTACCCAATCGTTTAATTCGTTTTAGGTCATGAAACTACTTATGTGGTCGTCTCGCTAATAACATTCAAACCTTCTTGACTCGCATTAATAAACCCTTACCAAAGGATAGATTAACAATTCGCATTAATAAACCCTTACCAAAGGATAGATTAACAACTCGCATTAATAAACCCTTACCAAAGAGTAAATTAACAATTACAGATTCAGTCGCTACCCACAACACCCACACATAACTACGGGTGTAGTAACTAACGGGATTTGTCAGATCCTATGGTACCATAACCTAATACTGGTCGGCTTGATCATTGCTAATGAATGTCATTTGTTATGTAACCCAACCAACAAGTTCATTCACATTATCGAAATCGTTATTAGTTTTGTATAAATCATCTTAATCGTTTTTGATACCATCGTTAAAACCTTGAAAACATTTAGCACATATGAGTCACCCCAAAACAATTGAAAGCAGTAAAATAGGGGAATAATGTACTCGCCTGAGAATGCTTAGAGGTCTTGAACAACAACCAAACAAAGCTAGAGGGAGCACGGAATCAGTCGGCAATCTAAAACTATATAAATAAACCGGACTTAAATCGGGAGATCGGATAGGATGGGGCTTGGTAAACCAAATGAGTATTGGAACTCATATGATATGGTTTAACAAGGCCTACATACTACATGAAACCTAACCTAAGTGCTTTCGACCCATCGCGACCCATTAAGGTAGCTTATGCTACTTTAACGCGTCGTGCGCGTGAAACGCGTTCGGACCGTCTAATTAGTCCTATGACAAGTGTTATATGCCTAAACATGTTTACATAATCAGTTATGTGTCAAAAGTTTAGGTTACATATGCTTAATTACCAATTATACATGAAAAGGGTATTCTGGTAATTTACCTAAGGCATATAAACTACCTATCATACAACTACTTAAACGAAGCGACCATAAGGTATAACCTCGGAAGGTTATTCCCTACCTACTATGGTCACCTAATGTATTTGGTCGGATCCTAATGATCGACCAAATGGGTCGGGTTCGAAGGTATAAGCGATTTATTAGATCGGTTACCCTACGACCCTAGACAACGTGGTAATCAGTAGGCATAGTCCCAAGGGACTATAACCAACGTGATTACACTCACGTTGCGAAGTTCTAACGAACTTCGCATTGACCATAAACTGGTCAACGCAGAAAGTCAAACAAAGTTTGACTTTCAGACTCGAAAAGACTCGAAAAGCAATAAAAGAACGAAAGAATACTTACGAAGGGTCCCCGAATGCTAATTTCGATTCAAAAATCTCAGGTATGAAACAATAGTTTCAACTTAGAGTTTCTCAAATCAAAATTCTTGTAAGTTTTGCAATGGGGTGGATGGGTATTTATAGGAATACCCGAACCGTTAGGATCGTTTGTCGAATATCGTGCCTTAATCGCATCCGTACAAGTGTTGGAAAGTTGTGGTGACTAAAATTTGATCCTTATCAGCTGACTAGACAAATGAGAATGTGTGGTGGTGGATCAAACAGCTGAAATCTGATGTTAAATACACTTAATCTGGTCTGGTTAGGCAGTACTGGTAAAGCCTATAGGGCTCGCGCTACGCTAGCACCCCCCTGTTTCAGAATTGGCAGAAATGGTCCCTGCACGTGTTTAAGGCCTTTTTCGATGCGTTTGAACCCCGTTAACCTCATTTCAAGGCTCTAAAATGAAGTTAAAGTATAGGGAACTCAAAACATGCTCAAAAATATGCCGGATGATGGTTCGTTTGGTCGTACGAACGCGATGTTCGCTTAATTACGACGGAATGCGCATAAGCACGAAAAACGATCCAAATGACGCGACGAATGGATTTTTGGCAAGCCAAACACTAAAGCATAATATAGTCATGCTTACATAAATTTTTGGATGTCCGGATGTATTCAGAACGTGAGTTATGCGCGAAAATGCAAACTTGTGCACTTTTTGACACTTTTAGTCCCTGAATGACCCAAAAGTATATTTTAGCACACCGAACCCCTCAAAGCCTATTTCTAAGCTATGTAAAGGATATCTAAGGTGTGTTTAACTTATGGTCATGTTCCAGAATGTCTGTTACAGTTCAAATTGGCATACTTTCGCAGTTTGTCATATTTAGTCCCTGTAGACGAATTAACTTGATTTTGGCATACCAAACCTTCCAAATCTTATTTCTAAGTTATGTAAAGGTTATTTAAGGTATGTTTAGCCTATTTCACTATTCCGGAGTGTTCGTTGCATTAAACTGGTTATATTTACGCATCGGTGCGCGTATAACCTTCCAGAAAGCGATTTAGAGTTTGAAATCGAACAAGAGTTGATATGTGTGAATGATACACATATTTTTACAAATCCCAAGTATGAAATACAATATTTCATTGGTTTGGCATTTGTTTGATGGCCGTGGAGGCACGGGTGTTACAGTCTCCCCTACTTTAGGAAATTTTGTCCCGAAATTTTATTTAGAGGAAACTTGTGAAAGCTTGAAAACATGAAGTTGAAAAGACCGAACAACATTGGTTAGGGTTCTGAACTTCTAGTAACCTTAATAACATCATGTTTGCAATGTAAGAGGGATACTTATATACAAGTATATGAAGCGTCATTGGTGCGTCCACCGTACCTCCATTACATCGTTCTCATTTTGTTATTGTTGTCACTATCGGTTCTTACACATAATAAATCTTACTGGGTTTCTGTGCACTAAATTTCATAATTATGTACGCGTCCATAATTAGACAATTCCTTGCACAGTTCACACAGTCTATTTTATAATGTGTAGAGTAAAACCAAATGAATGAACATGTGATGAGCGTGACTAGACCGCCATAGAGTCCTTTAAATTAAATCAATAAATGATCTAAATAGACTATCAAGGAGTCTGTTCAGCTACATCACTAGATGTCGTTCTTTAACCAAATTGTGAATCAATCTTTTTGACTAGACCACTAAGAGGGTCTCTTATGAATCATGGAGTGGTACTATATAACCCAAGGGTCTTAACTACCACGTAGAAGCCCATAAGGATTTAAGGTAGTACCTTTTAAATATCCTACTATGAATCCCTCATATGAAGATATGAAAGATTCTATGAGGATTTGAAAATCGTATCACACAAAAACATAGAGAAGAACACATAAACTCATATCACATAATCGCATAATCGCGTACTCGCATAATTGTTTAATTTGACCTTTAAATTTGTTATCTTTGGACACGGGCATTTAAAGCATACTAGGAATCAAATCCTTAATTGCATCAATTTGGATGGATCCAAATGAATACCCTGCTTGTTGACTACATGACCCAAAAACTGAACTCCTTTAAGCCAAAATTTCCTCTTGGAGGATTTAGCGAAAAGTTTGTTCCTTCTTTAAGGGTTCCAATGTCAACGAAGGTGTTGATCGTGATCGGCTCGGGACATGAATAGATCAAGATGTCCTTAATAACAACAATGACGAACTGATCCAAATAAGACTTGCAGACTCTATTTATTAAGTCCATGTAGATGGCTGGAGCATTTGTCAATCCTTAAAGGCATGACTGTAAACTCGTAATGGCCATACTTCGTGCAGAAAGCCGTTTTGGGAATATCTTCTTCGAGAATACAAAGTTGATGATACCCAAAACGCAAATCGATCTTGGAAAAGCATGAAACGCTATGCAGTTGATCGGAGAAATCGTTGATTTAAGGTAGGGGATATCGATTCTTGATGGTAAGCTTACTAGGCTTACGTTAATTGATATACATTCGAAAAGATTCATTTTTCTTTTCACAAAGAGGACAGGAGTTTCTCCAAGGTGAAAAGTTCGGACGGATGAATCCTCTATCAGACAACTCTTGAAGCTGTTTTGATAATTCTTACATCTCGAACGGTGCAAGACGATAAGATACTTTAGATTTAAAAGAAACAAGTGTTTGAGGTTCTTAGGGAGATCACAAGTGATCATAAAAATGACAGAACCACACGAGTAGTTTTGTCTTTGTGATGACATCATAAGGTTGGATCAAACATTCATACAATTGCATTAGTTGAAAATAAAAACCACAAATTTTTATTTATATAACAACCGCATTGTCTTTAAATGTTACAAGATAACAACCAGAGGAATTTCAAAATACTAATTGTTCTTCATCATTGATTGCCTCATTGATGTTATACACTCGTCCACGTGTTGGATTCACATTGACGTTGACGTTCGCATTCGGGTTTGCGTTAGCATTTGCATTCACCAGTCTTGGGCAGTTGTGGCGGAAATGACCAATCTCTCCGCAATTGAAACATGACCCCAGTGGGAATCTCACAGCATTCCCTTGAACCGGAGCTTGAACCTGAGCAGCCTGATTTTGTCCCAGACGACAAACATTGGCCAAATGCCCAAGTCTACCACACGTTGTGCATTTCTTGCAATCTTGTTGTGCAACGTGATGACCGTTGCAACGGGCACAATGTGGTGCGGTACCAGCATATGCCTTCTTTGCAGATGGCTGTGCCGGTGGGTTTTGCAAGTTCTGAGCAGTCTGTGCTGTAACAGCAAAATTCTGGGCACCCTTCCGCTTCTTTGATTTCTTTGACGTCTCACCTTCCTTACCCTTCTTGTTTTGACCTTTCTTGTTATCCTCCTTGTCAGACCCCTGCTTCTTACCCTTGTCACCCTTTCTGTGCAACTTATTCTTCCGAATCTGCGACTCAGTCAATGTCGCAGCTAACTCGATCGCCTGACGGAGTGTGGTAGGGCTACTACCAGTAAGGATTACTTGTACCGAGTCAGGTAGGCCGTCAATGTACCTTTCGATAGCCTTGTCGAGTGGGGTAACCATTTTCGGGCAAAGCAGACTCAACTCCCCAAACCTATTAGTATACACCCTGTGCTCACCACTATCTTGCTTCAACTCATCAAATTCCTTCTCCAAAGCTCGCTGCTCATGACGAGGACAGAATTCCCTCATCATAAGGGCCCTAAGTTCAGCCCACGTTTGTGCTAGAGCAACTTCTGCACCACGATCCCTCATAACCCCGTTCCACCATGTGAGAGCCCTCTTCTGAAACACACTCGAAGAAAACTCGACCCTGCGATTGTCAGGACACTGCACGTGGCGAAAAGTATTCTCAATGCTCTCGAACCATTGAAGAAGCCCAGTCGCTCCTTCAGAACCACTAAACTTGAGTGGTTTAGCCTGGTTAAAATCCTTGTATTTACACTGTGCGTTATTGTTGTTGTTATTATTGCCGTTGTTGTATATCTCGTGGACTTGGGTTACAACCCCGGGAAGCACAGCAGCCACCTGCTGAGAGATCAGGGCTGCGAGTTCTTCAATAGTGAAAGTCCGAGCATCGGTTCGAGCATCGCGTCGAGGAGGCATTGTCTAAAAGAGGATAAATGAAACGAGTGAGAGAATTAGATGAAAAGAATGAGATGATCAAATCTGATGAAAGCAAGGATAGTGGTCATTTGTTTGTTACTACAAAGCAACAAACGACCCTGGTGATTAATCAAAGTAAATAGGTCAAAAATAATGTATCGCGAAGACATGCTCGCCTATAAGTGAACACTCATCCCAAGAATTCCCAGGTAAGCACAACTGGTCTCGCGTCTGATGAGATATATACGAAGTGCTTGCCTAGACAGAAAACCCAGAATACAGGCATTCACCCTTCCAGTTTGCACGTGTTCACATTATTTAAAACCCAAAACCTTGTCGAGATTTTGAAAATTCGAAGGGGTTCAAAACCTTGTAATCAATCATCCTAGAACAGATGATTAGTTTTCAAAGCGGTTTTGAAATTTATGTTCTTGTTGTGGTCGTCGCCTAAGGATAGGTGACGGTATTGTTTTTTGACTAAACGCAAGTAAACTCGCGTTAGGGTCCTAAGAAGGTTATAGACTAGGTCAAAGCATTACTAATAACCTAATTCCCTATAACCATTGGCTCTGGTACCAACTTTTCTGTCACACCCAGACCGCGTAAAACAACAAAGCACGGCGGAAACATCGAGGCGTGTTGCAACAGAATCATTGTTTCATAACCATGGATACAAAAAGTGTTTCGTTTTATTAAACATTGAATATTTACATCGTCTGGAAATCTAAATACACAATTTAAACATAGTCTATCATTGTTATTGAGTCACTAAAGCCTCGTCCAGTCCTAAGTGAGCATGCATCTTAGCAATCGATATCATTCAACAATACCTGAAACATATGTGAAAACGAGGTCAGCAAAGAAATGCTGGCGAATACATAGGTTTTGTAGGAGTGTTGAAATCATGGCTAGTTTAGATGTTGCAATACTTTATTAAAAACCTTGTTTTGAAAAGAGTATAACATTGCAACTTAATTAACCAACTCAAATCAAGCGGGTTATAGTTTATAAAACCTCGTAGCCATGACTCGTAACCCAAAAACATTTGTTTTAGTAAAGCAAATTGTGAAACATCTCAAAATAAATCATTAATGAAACTCGTTAATAAATCTCGTTAAAAACTCGTATAGTTTATATCATATCGAAAACCTCGTTTGTGTGACATCGTTTGAAAATTGTTTACCCAAGTGAACTAAATAATGCTACGGCATGTAATATGATGAAATCTCTTATATATAGGAAGTACCAGCGGCGTATCCACCATGCTTTCATCACATTACACCCGTCCCGTTATCTAAACACTTAACCAAAAACCAATCGTATATCGCTTTGAAGCCAATCGTTTAACCAAATCGTTTAACTCGTTAATTACATCGCGTGAAAACCAATCGTTTACCCAAATCGTTAAATCATCGTGTGAAAATCAATCGTTTACCCAATCGTTTAATTCGTTTTAGGTCGTGAAACTACTTATGTGGTCGTCTCGCTAATAACATTCAAACCTTCTTGACTCGCATTAATAAACCCTTACCAAAGGATAGATTAACAATTCGCATTAATAAACCCTTACCAAAGGATAGATTAACAACTCGCATTAATAAACCCTTACCAAAGAGTAAATTAACAATTACAGATTCAGTCACTACCCACAACACCCACACATAACTACGGGTGTAGTAACTAACGGGATTTGTCAGATCCTATGGTACCATAACCTAATACTGGTCGGCTTGATCATTGCTAATGAATGTCATTTGTTATGTAACCCAACCAACAAGTTCATTCACATTATCGAAATCGTTATTAGTTTTGTATAAATCGTCTTAATCGTTTTTTATACCATCGTTAAAACCTTGAAAACATTTAGCACATATGAGTCACCCCAAAACAATTGAAAGCAGTAAAATAGGGGAATAATGTACTCGCCTGAGAATGCTTAGAGGTCTTGAACAACAACCAAATCGGGAGTCACCCCAAAACAATTGAAAGCAATAAACCGGACTTAAATCGGGAGATCGGATAGGATGGGGCTTGGTAAACCAAATGAGTATTGGAACTCATATGATATGGTTTAACAAGGCCTACATACTACATGAAACCTAACCTAAGTGCTTTCGACCCATCGCGACCCATTAAGGTAGCTTATGCTACTTTAACGCGTCGTGCGCGTGAAACGCATTCGGACCGTCTAATTAGTCCTATGACAAGTGTTATATGCCTAAACATGTTTACATAATCAGTTATGTGTCAAAAGTTTAGGTTAGATATGCTTAATTACCAATTATACATGAAAAGGGTATTCTGGTAATTTACCTAAGGCATATAAACTACCTATCATACAACTACTTAAACGAAGCGACCATAAGGTATAACCTCGGAAGGTTATTCCCTACCTACTATGGTCACCTAATGTATTTGGTCGGATCCTAATGATCGACCAAATGGGTCGTGTTCGAAGGTATAAGCGATTTATTAGATCGGTTACCCTACGACCCTAGATAACGTGGTAATCAGTAGGCATAGTCCCAAGGGACTATAACCAACGTGATTACACTCATGTTGCGAAGTTCTAACGAACTTCGCATTGACCATAAACTGGTCAACGCAGAAAGTCAAACAAAGTTTAACTTTCAGACTTGAAAAGACTCGAAAAGCAATAAAAGAACGAAAGAATACTTACGAAGGGTCCCCGAATGCTAATTTCGATTCAAAAATCTCAGGTATGAAACAATAGTTTCAACTTAGAGTTTCTCAAATCAAAATTCTTGTAAGTTTTGCAATGGGGTTGATGGGTATTTATAGGAATACCCGAACCGTTAGGATCGTTTGTCGAATATCGTGCCTTAATCGCATCCGTACAAGTGTTGGAAAGTTGTGGTGACTAAAATTTGATCCTTATCAGCTGACTAGACAAATGAGAATGTGTGGTGGTGGATCAAACAGCTGAAATCTGATGTTAAATACACTTAATCTGGTCTGGTTAGGCAGTACTGGTAAAGCCTATAGGGCTCGCGCTACGCTAGCACCCCCCTGTTTCAGAATTGGCAGAAATGGTCCCTGCACGTGTTTAAGGCCTTTTTCGATGCGTTTGAACCCCGTTAACCTCATTTCAAGGCTCTAAAATGAAGTTAAAGTATAGGGAACTCAAAACATGCTCAAAAATATGCCGGATGATGGTTCGTTTGGTCGTACGAACGCGATGTTCGCTTAATTACGACGGAATGCGCATAAGCACGAAAAACGATCCAAATGACGCGACGAATGGATTTTTGGCAAGCCAAACACTAAAGAATAATATAGTCATGCTTACATAAATTTTTGGATGTCCGGATGTATTCAGAACGTGAGTTATGCGCGAAAATGCAAACTTGTGCACTTTTTGACACTTTTAGTCCCTGAATGACCCAAAAGTATATTTTAGCACACCGAACCCCTCAAAGCCTATTTCTAAGCTATGTAAAGGATATCTAAGGTGTGTTTAACTTATGGTCATGTTCCAGAATGTCTGTTACAGTTCAAATTAGCATACTTTCGCAGTTTGTCATATTTAGTCCCTGTAGACGAATTAACTTGATTTTGGCATACCAAACCTTCCAAATCTTATTTCTAAGTTATGTAAAGGTTATTTAAGGTATGTTTAGCCTGTTTCACTATTCCGGAGTGTTCGTTGCATTAAACTGGTTATATTTACGCATCGGTGCGCGTATAACCTTCCAGAAAGCGATTTAGAGTTTGAAATCGAACAAGAGTTGATATGTGTGAATGATACACATATTTTTACAAATCCTAAGTATGAAATACAATATTTCATTGGTTTGGCATTTGTTTGATGGCCGTGGAGGCACAGGTGTTACAGTTAGAACTTATCAAAGACTACGATTGCGATATCCTTTACCACCCGGGAAAGGCGAATGTGGTGGCCGATGCGTTAAGCCGAAAAGAGTATCCACCTCCCATCCAAGTAAAGTCCATGAAGATGATTGTTACAGCACGTTTGTTTGATATGATAAGAGATTCCCAAATAAAGGCTCTTGGAGCGGAAGATTTAAAGAAAGAAAGATTAAAAGGTGTGGTCGATAAGCTAGAAGAAAATTCGACCGGACTCAAGACGAGATTCGGCCGAATTTGGATACCTCATTTCTGTGAAGTCAAGACTGCGTTACTTGAAGAAGCTCATAAGTCACGGTATTCGGTTCACCCCAGGGCTACAAAGATGTATGGGGACTTGAAGACCAACTATTGGTGGCCGGGTATGAAACGTGATATTGTTAAGTATGTTGCGAAGTGCTTAACATGTTCCCAAGTAAAGGCGGAACATCAAAAACCATACGGGGAGTTACAACCATTGGAAATTCCGGTATGGAAATGGGAAGAAATAACGATGGATCTGGTGACCAAGCTTCCTAAAACGAAAAAGGGGCATGATACGATATGGGTAATTGTAGACCGACTCACTAAGAGTGCCCATTTCCTACCTATTCGAGAGGCTTACTCTTCCGAGAGAATGGCGGAAATATACATGAATGAGATCATATCCCGACACGGAGTGCCAGTGTCAATTATCTCAGATCGGGATACTAGATTTACCTCTCGTTACTGGCAAAGGTTTCATGAAAGTGTGGGCACGAAGTTACACATTAGCACCGCCTACCATCCTCAGACTGACGGACAGTTAGAAAGAACCATTCAAACGCTTGTCGATATGCTGAGAGCATGTGCTTTAGACTTTGGGGGAAGTTGGGATGACCATTTACCACTAGTAGAATTCTCTTACAATAATAGTTACCATAGTGGTATTCAAATGGCTACCTATGAACTATTATACGGGAGGAAATGTAGAACTCCAGTGTGTTGGGGCGAAGTTGGACAGAGAGAACTTGCGCCAAGTGATTTAATAGCGGTGACGAACGAAAAGATTGAATTGATTAGAGCTCGACTGAAAGCAGCCCAGGATCGGCAAAAAGCTTATGCGGATAAGAAAAAGGCATCCTATCGAGTTTCAAGTAGGAGATTATGTCCTGCTGAAAGTATCTCCATGGAAGGGTATAATCCGTTTCCGAAAAAGGGGTAAGTTAGGCCCTCGTTATATTGGACCATTTAAAATCTTGGCTCGAGTTGGAAGGGTTGCATATCGATTAGAATTACCATCTACATTAGACGGGATTCACAATACCTTCCACGTATCACAATTGTGGAAGTGTCTTGCGGATGAAACAACAATAGTGCCTCTCGATGACATCGAGTTGGACGAGGGGTTAAACTATGTCGAAAGGCCAATAGCCATTAAAGATGTCAAGGTGAAGAATCTTCGCAACAAATCCGTTAAACAAGTGTTGGTTCAATGGCAACACCGAAAGGGATCGGAACTCACGTGGGAGGCGGAAGATGAAATGAGGAAGCCTTATCCTTTTCTTTTTGGTATGTGCACGTTTAAATTTGTTATGTGCCCAGGTTTCGGGGACGAAACCTCTTTTAAGGGGGGTAGACTTGTAACGCCCCATAAATCGGTTAATATTAAAATAAATGAAAGTGAACAAAAAAAAAACTAACTTAGTTGACGGGTTATGATAAGATATAAGTTAAATGTTGGAAAAATGCTTGAATTAGATACTTATTAAACTTGGAAGGGTGTAATGTGTAAAGTTTTATTAGTTAGGGAATTATAATGTAGAAACCCAAAAACACACCCTTTGGTGCGTGTCTGGGATCGATCGAACAGGAGAAAGCAAGGTGAAAACCCTTGCTCTTGCTAATTCACTCAATTGATCAAGAAATTCAAGTCTAATCTGTTGCATGTCTCAAGTTTTTCGATTATCTATGCATACACAGTGAAGTGGTAAGTTTAATTTTTTGAAAATATGGTTTGTAGAATGAGGGGTTAAACCCAATCGCGATTTCTTGTATCTATTGTGGGAAATCTGGGGTAGAATTGCTTTCTAGAACAAGAATCATGTTTGATTTTAGGTTGCATGAGAGGTTGTAGTGAAAACCCACTTTGTAAAATTGTGTTATGATTAGGAAGATCATAAGGATTATGAATGTATGTTATCTTGATATATGATCTTGTTTGTAATACTTGAATGCTAGATAAATTAATGTAGGAGGAAATGGTTATGCAACTAGAATAGATGTGAATGTTGGATGATGATGAACTAGTAAAATTGTGCTTTAAAGACTTGTACCTTATACTTAATTATGATGCTTACCAAGTGTTTGATGAAATGCTTAAGAGGATGAATGTATGTGTAACATGTAAAATGGTAGAATGAAGTAAATAGACTAAATGAATGAATGAATGTTGTAATGTAGGCGTGAAGGAAGAAGGTACGAGCACTAGGAAAACGGAAGGCACGCAAGACCGAGGTATGTTCCGTTGCATACAAAACCTTACTTAAATTTTGTTAATAATTATGATGAACAATCCTAGTTATAATGAATATGGTGATTAGTAAGTGGATAGCAAATCCCTTGTGGATTTGATTATGCTAACGAAGGTTATGATAAGCTATGCAAGTCGACCGGTTCGAATTGAACAAGTCGAGTAAGAATAAGGTACCATCCGTTTAGAACGGGTGGTCATGAATGCAATAACGAATGTATGAAGTTCAATCTGTTTAACGGATAGAACGAAGGATTTATGTTGAAAGCAATCAACCCGATGTTACCGGGTCGTAAGTGTATGTTTGAATCTCATTATGAGAGTATATGCCATACCCATTTAATTGGGTAGTCGTATGCGTAAGAGGAATGAAAGTACATAAACGAATGGAACTAAAACGATGCTATTGTAAGCGTAATAAGTATAATGACTAACTTTTTAAAGCTTTGTTGTTGAATGTAGGTAAATCCTCCATTTAGGCGACTTGGAGAATTGGAGCGAGCACATGTTCATGATATGTCATATCAAGCGCTTCCGCTAGTTGCACTAATGTTTTGGGTCAAAATTTCTATTTTGTACAACTTGTTAGTAGACATACATTTTAACACTTGATGTCTAGGTTTTTAGTAGTGTCTTGTCGAACGAATTGTAGAATGGTATTTGTCTTACTTTTGTTTAAAACCGGGCATATCCGTTTTACGGACGGGTCATGCCCAATTTTTGTCAAAAGCAAGTATTAATGTTGTTATTTTGAAGTCTTTTAATTACCTTTGTAAGTTAATTTATAAAGAAGAAAAACGGTCCTTACAGCGATGGTTAGAAACGGTAAAAGACTACGACTGCGAAATACATTACCACCCCTGAAGGGCAAATGTTGTGGCGGATGCCTTGAGCAGGAAAACGGACTATGTCCCAATACGAGTGTGGTCAATGCAACTTGTTGTAACCTCGGGTTTACTTGAACGCATTCGAGAAGCACAAGCTGAGGCGATAAATGAGGAAACTTGAAAAAGGAAAGGATAGTCGGTCAGCTGAAGGATTTGGCGGATGGTAACAACGGGTTGAAGACTCGATTCGGAAGAATATGGGTCCCAAATTCATGTGGTGTTAAGACGCTTCTACTCGATGAAGCTCATAAATCCCCTTATTCTATCCATCCGGGTGCAACCAAGATATACAACGATCTGAAGCAAAACTATTGGGGGCCCGGAATGAAGAGGGATGTAGTAAAGTATGTGGAGAAGTGCTTGACTTGTTTACAAGTCAAGGCGGAACACCAGAAACCATATGGAAAATTGCAACCATTGGAAATCCCGGTTTGGAAATGGGAACAAATCACCATGGACCTGTTGACCAAACTTCCTAGGATGAGCCGAGGATTTGATGCTATATGGGTAGTTGTGGATTGATTGAGGAAGAGTGCTCACTTTATTCCTATACATGAGACTTGTACTTCGGAAAAGATGTCTGAGGTATATACAAATGAGATAGTGGCACGTCATGGGGTACCGGTATCTATTGTGTCGGACATGGATACCCGGTTTACTTCACACTTCTGGCTAGATTTCCAGGAACAGATGGGAACAAAACTTTTTATCAGCACTGCATACCATCCTCAGACGGATGGACATAGTGAAAGAACGATACAAACATTAGAAGACATGCTGAGAGCGTGTATTATTAATTTCGGGGGCAGTTGGGATGTCTATTTGTCGTTAGCAGAATTCTCTTATAACAACAGCTATCATGCCAGCATTGGCATGGCCCCGTATGAGATGTTATATGGTAGGAAATGTAGGACCCCGGTGTGTTGGGGTGAAGTGGGTCCGCGTGAACTGGCCCATAAAGATGTTGTCCAAGCCACTAAAGAGAAAATTGACGTGGTTCGAGCCCACTTGAAAGCAACCCAAGACAGACAAAAGTCTTATGCCAACAAAAGACGAAAACTGATTGAATTTCAGGTAGGTGACATGGTTATGCTAAAAGTTTCCCCATGGAAGGGTGTTATCCGATTCAGAAAAAGAGGGAAACTAAACCCAAGATTTATTGGGCCCTTTAAAATCATCGAACGGTTTGGCAAGGTGGCATATCGCCTTGAGTTACCGGAAGAATTGAGCGGAATTCATGGCACGTTTCACGTGTCACAACTCCGTAAGTGCTTAGCCGAGGAAACGGCTTATATCCACTATGATGATATCGAAGTGGACAATAGCCTTAATTATGCGGTAAGACCAATTGAGATTCTAGACCGGAAGATTAAAGATTTAAGGAATAAGAAGATTAATCAAGTTAAGGTCAAGTGGGAGCATAGAAAAGGCTCGGACACAACATGGGAGTCCAAAGAAGAGATGCGGCGTCTCTACCCGACATTGTTTGGTACGTATTTCCGGTTTCGACGACGAAACCCTTTTAAGGGGGGTGGACTTGTAACACCTCGAAAATGTAAATCATTTATTTTAAATACAATGTCGATAAATAAACAAGTGAACTAACTAGGATTAAAAAAAATAACAATAACCTAGTTAGATAAAATTCTTGTAGTGACTTATAAGTGGATTAAAACACTAAAAAATAAGAACTAAACGATAGTTGAGGGACCAAAAGTGTTTAAAGTGAAACTAATTATAATAAAACATAATTTAAAACTCAAACCACACACTTGTGTGTGTGCTGCGTTCGATCAGAACACAGGGGGGCGACCAGGGTTCTTCAAAACCCTAACTCTCAAAAATCTCATAAATTGAAGGCTCAAATTTGTTCCAAAACGAAATTCGAGCTAAGATTAGTGATCTCCATTGCAAGGGGGTCATAAGGTATGTGAAATTTGATAGGAAATCTCTATTTGAAATTCAAATGAACTTAGAGAATTCGAAATTTATGGTTGCATGATTGATATATGGATGGAATAGGAACAATATAGTGTCTACGAGTAAACTCTAGACAATAATATGTGAAATCATGTTTAATTTCTGAGAATTCCATGAGCACCATTGAAGGTGGTTAGTGGGTTTTGTGAGAACTTGATAAACACTAGGGTTTTGATTGTTATTCTAGTGTAACCTGGTTCATAGAAAGTAATTTCTGAAATATTGATGTTGAAATTTATATGTGATTGTCCGATTGATGTTAATTTTGGCCACATAACAAGTCACGAACTTGATAAGGAATTGTGTAAAATTCTGCCCTTAAAGTGTTTGTAAAAATGCCTCAAAGAAGGCTTAAAATTGAAATTCAAGTTAAAACGCATATTTGTAATGTTTCGGCAAACTATGCGATATATGTTAAGAAAAGAGTTCTAAACATGCTATGGTTGAACTCTATAGGAAAGGAAGTCGGAGCGTCTAGTGGACAAGCCGGTGGTGACACGCGTTTGAAGGGTTTGCTTTGAAGGTATGTAACTCGATTCGTTAGATTAAGTAAACTTGATATTAGAACATGTATAGTTGTGTTTTAGAATAAAAGTTGTGTTGATTGAGGTGACGATGTTCACTACTTGAATTAATAGGTTAAGAATCGACTAGGAAGCGTTTGGTAGTCATTATAATGGAGGATTCCATAAATGAGCCAAATGGGTCGAATAATTGTGTAATAAGTAGTGTTAGTGTTTGATAGTTAGCATTTGGCGTTGACAATCTGTCGCAACCCCCGTTCCCTGACAACCCGGGAACGGGCGGCCGCGACCAGTTTTGGTGGTATCGGTGTTTGTCATTTTGGCAGCGGAATCACATCAGAACCGTAGTTAGGAAATATATTATCAGAGTAAAATACCACACTTTCTTAATATTAAACATGTGGGAATAACCCCAAGTTTTAAGTACACACATTTTCATAGGGAAAACCCCTATTTTATTTTAAATAAAACATCTCTTTATTTTAGGTAACTTTATTGCCACTTTTCCAAGCCTTCAGTGCTGTCCAGCTGGCTTCTATTTGGCTTTCATATTTTGTTACCTGAAACGCGTTTAAAAACATTTTGTCAGTGGGAAATACTAGTGAGTGAATTCCAGTTTAATCAAGTTTAAGTAAAAACCATTGTACAGTATTGAGGGCGGTCGCGCAATTACATTTGTTTCCATCTACTTAATTACTACCCACGGTACTGTCAACCCGACTTGTGGTCATGTTACTCCTTGCAAGGTAGTAACAAATTTTGTATACAAAACCCCAACATAGCGACGATAATTGTAGAATACAAATACTCAATCACTGTTTAATGTATTATTAATTAAGTGAGGTTTTGTAAAAACAGTTTGCAAAAAGGAGATTACTCACATTGATGTCTTAGGTTTTCCTTTAGGGTTTCCTGATGATTATCTATTAAATACACAAATGCACACGCGTTAGTATAATAACCCAATATTTACATTAGTAATACCCTCCCCGAGACGGCATTCCAACGACTACGTCGGGCAGAACCTCGACAGCCGTTACGGAACCCTGGATCAATCGGGCAGCGTATCTAATACGTAACCGGGGTTATGATATTTACAACGTGGCAGAACTTTGTTAATTAGGGGGGTATTATACCCCAAAATTACTTCAATTATGTGAGAATTCAAGAGAATGAAAAGATTGTGAGTGAGTCGACTGCACAGCCGATGCCCTCTTTATATAGGGCCTGAATTCAAGTCCCTCGCGGCCCGCGTAAGATTAAGCTGGGGCTTACGCGGCCCGCGACATAGGGTGATAGGGCGTAGGCTTGCTGATTCGCCAACTGTAGATCTGACACGATGTTGTCTTACGCGGTCCGCCAGAGACCCCTAAAATTTGTTTTTAATTTATTTTAATAAAAATAAAGGTATTCGGGGTCCATTTTCGTGTTCGGGGTGTAATTAGAAGCGTCTAGGGCTACGTTAAAGGTTCCGGGAGAGTTATTACATTTATGGAGGTAAAGAAGTACATGACTTTAAATTTTATGTTAGATTTGTTGTCATATCTATGATTAGTTATCTTCAAACATGTATATATAAGTGTATTTTAGAACATATTAGGGCATTCTAAATATATTAGGGGTGTCGGAAATATTTTTGGAGGGTTGTTATATCCTCCCCACCTTGTTATAGAGCTCGTCCTCGAGATCTACTGGAACAGGTGTGGATATTTCTTTTGCATTTCTGATTCAAGCTCCCATGTATACTCTGGTCCTCTTTTGGAGTCCCATTTCACTTTGACCAGAACTAATCTCTTGTGCTTGAGGTTCTTAACTTTTCTGTCTTCAATCTGCAGAGGCTTAAATTTTAATTGTTCATTTACCTCTATATCCTTAAGAGGTACTACGAGTGATTCATCAACTAAGCATTTCTTGAGATTAGATACATGAAATACATCATGTATTCCTGCCATTTCCTCTGGCAGTTGTAGCTGATAAGCTACAGGTCCTATTCTTCTAATAATCTCAAAAGGTCCAACATAACATACCTGGGGCTTAACTTTCCCCTTTTGATGAATCTTACCACTCCTTTCCAAGGAGAGACTTTCAATAACACTTTATCTCCTACCTGAAATTCCAACGGCTTTCGTCTGTTATCTTCATTACTCTTCTGTCGATCACGTGCTGCTTTCAGTTGTTCCTTGACTTGAATGATTTTGTTGGTTGTTTCCTGCACTATTTCAGGTCATGATAGTTGCTTTTCCCCAATCTCTACCCAACAGACTGGAGTTCGGCACTTTCGTCCATAAAGTGCTTTGAATGGTGTCGCATTGATACTTGTGTGATAACTGTTATTATAAGAAAATTCTATTAAGGGTAAGTGATCGTCCCAATTACCTCCGAAATCAATTACGCAAGCTCTAAGCATGTCCTCCAGTGTCTGAATTGTTCTTTCGATTTGTCCGTCCGTTTGAGGATGATAAGCGGTGCTTAGATTTAACTTGGTTCCCATTGCTTTTTGGAAATTTTTCCAAAAATGAGAGGTAAAACGGCTATCTTTGTCAGAAACAATTGATAAAGGAATTCCATGTAATGAAACTATTTCATTTACATACAACTTAGCTAATTGTTCCATACTGAAAGTTTCCTTCATTGGTAGAAAATGGGCTGACTTAGTTAGCCTGTCTACAATCACCCAGATTGTATCATTACCTTTTCTTGTTTTGAGTAGTTTGGTAACAAAATCCATTGTTATTAATTCTCATTTCTAGACAGGCATTTCTAACTGTTGCAATAATCCTGAGGGTTTCAGATGTTCAACTTTGACTTGTGAATAGGTTAAACATTTAGAAACATAAGATGCTATATCCTTATTTATTCCTATCCACCAGAAATTCTTTCTTAAGTCCTGATACATCGTATCACTTCCAGGATGCATCGTATACTTAGATTTATGGGCTTCTTCTAATATACGGTAGCGTAGGTTTCCTAATTTAGGTATCCACATTCTTTTCTTATGGAATCTCCAAATTCCATCTGTCCCTTGTTCTAATTCCTTAATCATTCCTTTCAATTTTTCAGTATCATCCTTGATTACTGATTCTTGTGCTTATCTAATCTGTTCATTTAAATCTATTTGTAGATTTAATTTAAGAGAACGTACCCTTTTTGGCTTTTCATGATACTTTCGACTTAAAGCATCAGCTACTACATTTGTCTTTCCTGCATGGTACTGGATATTGCAATCATAATCACTAAGTATCTCCATCCAGCGTCTTAGTCTCATATTCAATTCCTTTTGCCCGAAAACAAACCTTAAACTCTTATGGTCGGTGAAAATGGTAAACTTACTACCGTAAAGGTAATGTCTCCAAATCTTAAGGGCAAAAATTATAGCTCCTAATTCTAGATCATGGGTTGAATAATTCTCTTCGTGATTCTTAAGTTGTCTAGATGCATAGGCTATAACCTTTTGACGTTGCATCAACACACATCCATAACCTAATTTAGAAGCGTCACAATAGACTATAAAGTCTTCAGTTCCTTCTGGTAACGCTAGTATGGCTGCATTGGTTAGTCTTTGCTTAAGAATTCTAAAGGCTTATTCTTGTTTTGGTCCCCATTCAAACTTAATAGATTTACAGGTTAGCTTAGTTAAGGGAATGACTATTCTAGAAAAATCTCGAATAAATCTTCTATAATAACCAGCCAATCCTAAGAAACTTCTAACCTCGGTTGGTGACTCAGGGGTTTTCCATTTGGTAATTGCCTCGATCTTGGTGGGATCCAAATGAATTCCTTCATGATTAATTAAATGTCCAAGAAACTGTACATGTTCTATCCAAAACTCGCACTTTGAAAATTTTGCATAAAGCCTTTCTTTTCTCAATAAACTTAGAAGTGCGTGCAAATGCTTTGCATGTTCCTCTTTGCTTTTAGAATAAATAAGAATATCATCTATAAAGATAATTATGAATTTATCCAAACATGGCTTATATATTCGGTTCATCATGTCCATAAATGCAGCTGGGGCATTGGTTAAACCAAATGGCATGACAGTAAATTCATAATGGACATACCTTGTTCTAAAAGCGGTCTTAGGAATGTCCTCTTCTTGTACCTTTAATTGATGATATCCTGATTGTAAATCGATTTTCGAGAAAAATCGTGCTCCTTACAACTGGTCGAACAGATCATCGATTCTTGGTAATGGATACCGATTCTTTATCGTGACTTTGTTCAATTCACGGTAGTCAATGCACATACGCATTGATATGTCCTTCTTTTTAACGAATAAGATTGGTGCTCCCCATGGCGATGAACTTAGCTGTATGAATCCTTACTCCAACAGTTCATCTAGTTGTTTCTTTAGTTCCTGCATTTCTGCGGGTGCCAAACGGTAAGGTGCTTTGGCAATCGGTGCTGTTCCTGGTAATAGATGAATCCTGAATTCAACTTCTCTGTCCGGAGGTAGTCCTGGTAATTCTTCTAGAAATACATCTGAAAACTGAGATATTACTGGAATGTCTTTTAGTTCTTTTCCTTTAGTGTTAGTGATTATAGAAATCAAATACACTAATGATCCTTTTCTTATATAACTTGCTGTTTTCATCACAGTGATGAATTTCGTGGATCTAGATGGTTTATCTCCTTTAATTGTGATCTTTTCACCCGTTGGTGAATTTACTTGGATTGACTTTTGATCACATAAAATACTAGCTTTATTGGCGATTAACCAATCCATTCCTAATACAACATCAAATCCTGCCAGATTCATTGGGTAAAGGTTTGCAATAAATTCTTGATTTAAAAATTCTATTCTTGCTCCCTGCAAGATTTCAGAAATCTTAATGGTTTCTCCATTTGCTGTCTCTACTAGACATTCTTGTGGGAGCTTAGGTAATGGTTGATTGAGAAGTTTGCAAAATGAAGTATTAATAAAACTTTGGTTTACACCAGAGTCAAATAATACTTTAGCAAAAACATCATTAACTAAAAACGTACTGGCGATCACGTCCGAGATCATCTTTGCTTCTTCTGCAGTCAGAACAAATGCCCTAGCATTTTTAGTATTCCTGGTGTTGGTAGCTGGAGCTAGTTTTGGACAGTTTGGCTTGATGTGACCTTTTTCTCCATAGTTGAAGCACATTCCATTATTTGGTTTCTTCCTGCAATCTTCTTCCTTGTGCACTGGTATCTTGCAGAAATTGCAGTAGGTAGAGCATTTTCCTGAATGCTTCTTCTTGCAAGCCTTGCAGTACGGTGTAGAGGTAGAGCTTACATTTCTCCCACGATTGGAATTACCGTAACGGAATTCCTGGGTAAGTTTCTGAGCTAGGTTTATCCTCTGATCCTCTTCTCGTGTACGCACTAATTCATCAGTCAAGGTGTTTGCTAGTTCTACAGCTTCTTCTATGGTTTGAGGTGTAGCTGTGTTGACTACATGCCTAATTTCACTAATTAATACCCAGATGTAACGGGAGATTAATACCGGTTCAGGTGATGCAAGGGTTGGCACTATTCTAGCATATTCGAAGAATAAAGTAGTATAACCCTTACTATCCACTCCAGTTATCCTAAGGTTTAGGAACTTATTTGCTATCTGTTCCTTTTCATTGGGAGGGCAGAATTTTCTTTCTACCATATTCTTAAATTCCTCCCATTCCATGTTGTAAACTCTATCACTTCCCCTAGAATGGATGATAGTGTTCCACCATTCTAGTGCTGAATTCTTAAACAGATAGGAAGAAAACATTATCTTATCCTCTTCCGCACACTTGCTTATTTTTAAGACAGTCTCAGTCTTTTCTATCCAACGTAGAGATGCAACGGCCCCTTCATTGCACGAGAATTCCATTGGTTTACAAGACCAGAATTCCTTATAAGAACAACCATAAGACATGGTTCTTCTTCTTTTAGGAATGGGCGCTTGAAGTACGGGTCCATTGTTTACGCTGTGTTCAGGTTCAGTGGGACGTTTACTGCTATGGTTACTTCTATTATCCGCCTCCCTAACTGTTTTGATAATATATGGCATTGCATCTATTATCCCTTGTGCCACTATGTGTTGGATGGCACTGTTATCCACTTGGTTTCCATTATTGTTGTTGTTCTGGTTATCAGTATCCAGGTTATGGTCATTCTGGTTATCATTATTATGGTTTTCCTGGTTCACTTCGTTGTCCATCTGAATTTTTAAACATTTGCCACTTATTAATATCACAAAATAATATTTAAGGCAACCAATCACACAACGCACATATTAGTCAAAAACGTCGAACATTGCGACTTACTCTTTCTTATAATATGCATCTAATACAAACTGGAACTGGAATCTAAAATTACAATACTAGTATGCATCACTAACCACAAAGTGGTCTATACTACGATAGATATATTATTATTATTATTATTATATTTTTTTCATACACACGTATTATATATATATTACTATATTATTATTACTACCTCCACCATCACCTTCACTTGTATGGGTTCATCCAGAACTCCATATTACGCTCGTCGTACTTCCAGACGAGTCGTTCTCCGATCTGCCTCATCCTGTCACTATTTTCTAAAATCTCCTCACCGAAGGTTCGGAGCTCTTACACATTTTCTGCACTCATTGGGGGTGCAGGTGCTGGTACTGGATCTGGGTACTGTGGCATGGGTTCTTCCTGGGGGTATGGATTTTCTAGGATTTCCCTAATGTATTCATCATTATCATCGTAGGGATCTAGAGGGTCCAGACCTGGGTAAGCTGCTAGGTTTGGCATGGGTTCGTCTGTTAGGTGGTAGCGTTGTACATAATCCCTATGATCATCGAACCACGGATCGTAGTCTGGGTCTAAGGGATTGGGTGCTGGTATCCTGGGTATCTCTCCTGGGTTAAAAGCATGCATTTGGATTTGATTTTCTGGGTTGTTTTCAATCTCCATTGGCTGTGTGGGAAACAAGGGTAATGGTTGTGGGGCTATGAGTTGCTCCAGGTTTGGGTCGGCAGCTGTGCTTGCTAAGATATGGAAGTTTGCTAAACTCCTATTGAGCATGTCTTGGGAGTGGGCATCTGTTTCTCTCTTAGCGGCTGCTAGAACTCGCTGCTGTTGTAACTTTTTCATTCTCTTCCTACGCTCATGTGCTCCCCTACTGAACCATCCTCTCTTTTTAGGAGGGAAAGGCTCTTCAGACTGAGCCTTAAACACGAATATCCCATCTTCATTGTCAGCTGAATACCCTGAGAGGGCAGGCTGTGAAGAGGTGCCTTCGCTCCTAGGTGAGCCGGACAACTGACGATAAGCGTCAGAGGGTCATTGATCGCTCATACTGTTAACTAACAAATAGTCAAATAACACACAATAATAAAATAGAGATATGCACGTATTTCTGTAATTAATTTCCTAACGATTTGAACAATATCTTGGTGTCAGCGGAACACTTCTGTGGCTGAATCAGTGGCTTAGCTCTGATACCACCTTCTGTCGCAACCCCCGTCCCCTGACAACCCGGGAACGGGCGGCCGCGGCCAGTTTTAGTGGTATCGGTGATTATCATTTTTGCAGTGGAATCACATCAGAACCGTAGTTAGGAAATATATTATCAGAGTAAAATACCACACTTTCTTAATATTAAACACGTGGGAATAATCCCAAGTTTTAAGTACACACATTTTCATAGGGGAAAACCCTATTTTATTTTAAATAAAACATCTCTTTATTTTAGGTAACTTTATTGCCACTTTTCCAAGCCTTCAGTGCTGTCCAGCGGGCTTTTATTTGGCTTTCACATTTTGTCCGTGCATGGAGCTACACTACTGGTCTTCTTTTTGAGAGAAATGATTGGCGTGGCCCCACGGTGGGCGCCAACTTGTTGTTACAACGAGAATGAGACCTGGAGTAGTGATCAGACTGATTAGGCAAAAGGCTTCAAGGGTTGAAGTTTTCCTAACGCAGGTCGTGGGGTCCCCCCACGTTTGCAAGACGTGGAGAGAGGTTCACTAGTTATGTTTGTTATTTACTTTAAGATCCTCGGCCGAAGGGTGTTCAGCCTTAGATGCAAAGGCAAGTAAATTGTGTGTGTTGGAATGAAGATGAGAGACTTGTGTGAAACAAGTTCTCGAGAGACAAGAAGAAAGACCAGAGATCCAAGAAGGTCTGAGCTGATCTGAAATGTCCTGAATGTATTCAATGAAGTGTCATTTATAGGGAAAGAGGTTTCTCAAAGGAGAAACCTTTGACTAGTGAATCTGGCTTGCAGTGAGGGACTTACCCTTTTAGGGGTTGAAGCGTTCGGACCTGCGGGTAAAAGAGGACTCCCTGTGCACAAGCTTACTTATGCGGCTGTGGGAGAGTTGTTTAAGTAATCAGTGAAGTGACTGATTACTGTACACGTTCTTTTTGCTGTTTACCTAAGTTCCTGGGTTTTAAACCTTTTAACCTTTTAACCCTTCAAGCTGTTATGTATACTTAGTCAATTTATTAAGGCTTGAGCTATCCCCGTCACCAGTTAGTAATACCGGGACTCAGGATCCTTAGCTATGTCAAATATCGGAGTATGCTTAAGACATCAGGCTCCCGAGTTTTTAAATTTGACCCCTAACACCAATAACCTTCTTACAACTCATCAATATGTTTGAATCATTAAAAAATATGGGTTAAATGGATCGTGTTCAGATGACCCGAATTTACGTGTGTACGAGTTAGAATTGAAATCTTTGACACAATTGATAATATGTGTCAGTTCGGGTTGCACATTTCTACCCTTTAACACCGATTACCTACTGTCGCAATCCCCGATCCCTGATCCCCGGGAACGGGCGGACGCGAACTCAGAGTTTGGTGGTATCAGGGTTATTTAATCTTGCAGCGGAATTTACATCAGGACCGTAGTTAGGAAATGTTTATCAGAGTAAAACCACCTTATTTAATATTAATAAACACATGGGTAAAACCCAAGTTTCTTATTGATAATAAACCCTATTTTATTGAATTTAAAACACCGTTTATTTGGTAACTTTTATAGCCACATTATCCCCAAGCCTTCAGTGCTCTCCAGCTGGCTTTTTATTAATTGGCTGTCACATTGGGTTACCTGAAAGGCGTTTTAAAAACATTTGTCAGTCGGAAATACTGGTGAGTGAATCCCAGTTTAATCAAGAAAACATTTTATTAATTAAAACAGTATCAAGGACGATTACAATGTTTATATCTACACAATTACTCCATTTGGTACTATCAAACCTGACTTGTGGGTCATATTACACATTGGCTAACTCATTGTCCAATGGTAACGTACTGTCATACTCGACTTACTACTCGCAGGTAGTACAAATTTTGTATACAAACCCCCAACATACCGGCAGTAATTGAAGACTACAAAGACTCAATCACTGCTTAATTACATTGTAAAACATTTAAGGTTTTGTAAAATATTACAAAAAGGTTAACAAAAAGAGGATAAACTCACATTGCTATCTTAGGCTTTTCGTAAGGGTTTCCTGGATATAATCTATAATTTATACAAATGTACATTGGTTAGTATCATAACCCTTTGAAAATATTAATAATACCCTCCCCGAGACGACATTCCAACAACTACGTCGGGCAGAACCACGACAGTTGTTACGGAACCCTAAATCAATCGGGCAGTGTAACTATTATAAAACTGGGGTTATAATACTTACAACGGAGCAGAACCTCGCTAATTAGGGGTATAATACCCGTGTATTATAACTTCTCTACAGAATTTAGATTGAGAATTGAGATTGTGAGCGACGAAAAACGTAGACTGATGGCTTTCTTATATAGTTGCTGATATTGACTCTCATGCGGCCCGCGTAAGGTAAGGCTAAGCCTTACGCGGCCCGAGTCAACACGCGGTCAACATATAGCTTAGCTGATTCGATACGTAGGTCTGCCACGATGATGACACGTGTCATCACCTGATGTCTCCGCGTTTCATGATCTGTCGCGGCCCGCGTCAACTTAGACGAGGTCTTACGCGGCCCGTATGAACTAAAGAAATCAGCGGAGTCAAAGTCTGGTCTTGATACGGCCAGTGTGAGCTTGAGGTGGGATCTTACGCGGCCCGCCTTAGCTCTAAATTCATATTTTTATTTTATTTTTATAAACTATAACATATTTCGAGCTCGGTTTTCACACACGGGGCATAATATAAGACACATAAAGATATTTTAAGATATAATAGGGTGTCGTAAAATACACTGAGGGTGTCGGTTTTACAGAGGGTTGTTACATTCTCCCCACCTTACTTTAGAGCTCGTCCTCGAGATCTACTGAAACAAATGCGGATATTTCTTTTGCATTTCTGACTCTAGTTCCCATGTATACTCAGTTTCTCTTTTGGAGTCCCACTTCACTTTGACTAGAACTAGTCTCTTATGCTTGAGATTCTTGACTTTCCTGTCTTCAATCTGTAGAGGTCTTTCTACAAACTTGAGTTGTTCGTTTACCTCTATATCCTTAAGAGGTACTATCAATGATTCATCAGCTAAACACTTTTTAAGATTAGATACATGAAACACATCATGTATTCCTGCCATTTCCTCTGGTAGTTGTAGCTGATAGGCTACAGGTCCTATTCTTCTAATAATCTTAAAAGGTCCAACATACCTGGGACTTAGCTTCCCTCGTTTGATGAATCTTACTACTCCTTTCCAAGGAGAGACTTTCAACAACACTTTATCTCCTACTTGAAATTCCAATGGTTTTCTCCTGTTATTAGCATAACTTTTCTGTCTATCACGTGCTGCTTTCAGTCGTTCCTTGACTTGAATAATTTTATCGTTTGTTTCTTGTACAATCTCAGGTCCAGATAGTTGCTTTTCCCCAATTTCTGCCCAACAGACTGGGGTGCGGCACTTTCGTCCATAAAGTGCTTCGAATGGTGTAGCATTTATACTTGTGTGATAACTATTATTATAAGAAAATTCTATTAAAGGTAAGTGATTGTCCCAATTACCTCCAAAATCGATTACACGAGCTCTAAGCATGTCTTCCATTGTCTGAATGGTTCTTTCGCTTTGTCCGTCCGTTTGAGGATGATAAGCGGTGCTCAATTTTAACTTGGTTCCCATTGCCTTTTGGAAACTTGACCAAAAATGAGAGGTAAATCGACTATCCCTATCAGAAACAACTGATAAAGGAATACCATGTAAAGAAACAATTTCATTTACATACAACTTAGCTAATTGTTCCATACTAATTGTTTCTTTCATTGGCAGAAAATGAGCTGACTTGGTTACTCTGTCTACAATCACCCAGATTGTATCATTTCCTTTCCTAGTTTTGGGTAATTTAGTAACAAAATCCATTGTTATTAATTCCCATTTCTATACTGGCATTTCTAATTGCTGTAACAAACCTGAGGGTTTCTGATGTTCAACTTTAACTTGTGAACAAGTTAAACATTTAGAAACATAGGCTGCTATGTCCTTCTTCATTCCTATCCACCAGAAATTTTTCCTTAAATCCTGGTACATTTTATCACTTCCTGGGTGCATCGTGTATTTAGACTTATGGGCTTCTTCTAGTATACGATTACGCAAGTTTCCTAATTTAGGTATCCACATTCTCTTTTCATGGAATCTCCATATTCCATCTGTTCCTTGTTTTAATTCTTTTAGCATACCTTTTAATTTTTCAGAATCATCCTTGATTACTGATTCTTGTGCTTCTCTTATTTGATCATTTAAATCTACTTGCATATTTAATTTAAGAGAACGTACCCTTTTTGGCTTTTCATGATACTTTCGACTTAAAGCATCTGCCACTATATTGGCTTTTCCTTCATGATACTGGATATCATAATCATAATCATTAAGAAATTCCATCCAACGTCTTTGTCTCATATTCAACTCTTTTTGCTTGAAGATATACCTTAAACTCTTATGATCAGTGAATATAGTAAACTTACTACCATAAATGTAATGTCTCCAAATCTTAAGAGCAAAAATTATAGCTCCTAATTCTAAATCATGGGTTGAATAATTCTCTTCATGATTTTTAAGTTGTCTAGATGCGTAAGCTATAACCTTTTGTCTTTGCATCAATACACATCCATAACCTAATTTAGAAGCATCACAGTAGACTATAAAGTCTTCAGTTCCTTCTGGTAATGCTAATATGGGTGTATGGGTCAATCTTTGCTTAAGAATTCTAAAGGCTTCTTCTTGTTTTACTCCCCATTCAAACTTAACAGATTTACAGGTTAACTTAGTTAAATGAATGGCTATTCTAGAGAAATCTTGAATAAATCTTCTATAATAGCCGGCCAATCCTAAGAAACTTCTAAGCGCAGTTGGTGATTCAGGGGTTTTCCATTTAGTAATTTCCTCGATCTTTGTTGGATCTACATGAATTCCTTCATGATTAACTAGGTGTCCAAGGAATTGTACCTGTTCTATCCAAAACTCGCACTTTGAAAACTTAGCATAAAGCTTTTCCTTTCTTAATAAACTTAAAAGTGCGTGCAAATGTTTTGCATGATCCTCTTTACTCTTGGAGTAAATTAGAATATCATCTATGAAAACAATTATGAATTTATCCAAATATGGCTTACATATTCGGTTCATCATGTCCATAAATGCAACTGGGGCATTGGTTAAACCAAATGGCATGACAGTAAATTCATAATGACCATACCTTGTTCTGAATGCGGTTTTAGGAATGTCCTCTTCCTGTACCTTTAATTGATGATATCCAGACCTTAAATCGATTTTTGAGAAAAATCGAGCTCCTTGCAGTTGATCAAACAGATCATCGATTCTCGGTAATGGATACCGATTCTTAATCGTAACCTTGTTTAATTCACGGTAATCAATGCACATACGCATTGATCCGTCCTTTTTAACAAACAGTATCGGCGCTCCCCATGGCGACGAACTTGGCTGTATAAATCCTTTCTCCAACAATTCATCCAATTGTTTCTTTAATTCTTGCATTTCTGCAGGTGCCAAACGGTATGGTGTTTTGGCAATCGGTGATGTTCCTGGTATTAAATGGATTCTGAATTCAACTTCTCTGTCTGGAGGTTGTCCTGGCAATTCTTCTGGAAATACATCTGAAAACTGAGATACTACTGGAATATCTTTTAAATCCTTTCCTTTAGTGTTAATGATTATAGAAATCAAATACACTATAGAACCTTTTCTCATACAACTTGCAGTTTTCATCACAGAGATAAATTTATTGGACTTATAGGTTTTATCTCCTTTAATTGTGATCATTTTACCTTTTGGTGAATTTACTTGAATTGACTTTTGATCACATAAAATATTGGCTTTATTGGCTATTAACCAATCCATTCCTAAAACAACATCGAATCCTGCCAGATTCATGGGATAAAGATTTGCTATAAATTTCTGATTCAAAATTTCTACACTTGCTCCCTGCAAGATTTCAGAAATCCTAACGGTTTCTCCATTAGTTGTTTCTACTACGCATTCTTGTGGTAGTTTAGTTAATGACTGATTTAGAAATTTGCAAAACGATGTATTAATAAAACTTTGGTTTGCACCAGAGTCAAATAATACTTTAGCAAAAACATCATTAACTAAAAACGTACCAGCAATGACATCTGGAATCATTTTGGCTTCATTTACAGTCAGAACAAATGCTCTAGCATTTGCAGCTGGGGTCAATTTCGGACAGTTTGGCCTGATATTACCTTTTTCTCCACAGTTGTAGCAATATCCATTACTGGATTTCTTCTTGCAATTTTCTTCCTTGTGTCCTGGCATCTTGCAATAATTGCAGAGAGTGGAGCATTTTCCCGAATGTTTTTTCTTACAGACCTTGCAGTATGGTGTAGAGGTAGAACCTGTATTCCTATGATTGTAATTCCCCAAACGGAATTCTTGAGTAAGCCTTTGGGTTAGGTTCCTTCTCTGGGCTTCTTCTCTAGTACGAACTAATTCATCAGTCAAGGTATTTGTTAATTCTACAGCTTCTTCTATGGTTTGCGGTCTAGCTGCCTTGACTATGTGTCTAATCTCTCCAATTAATCCCCAAATATAACGAGAGATTAACACTGGTTCTGGTGAAGCAAGAGTTGGCACTATTCTGGCATATTCAAAGAATATTTTAGTGTACCCCTTACTATCTACACCAGTCATTCTAAGATTTAGAAATTTGTTTGCTATCTGTTCCTTCTCATTGGGTGGGCAGAATTTTCTTTCTACTTTGTTCTTAAATTCTTCCCATTCCATATTATAGGTTTGATCACTTCCTCTTGTCTGGAGGATAGTGTTCCACCATTCTAGTGCTGCATTCTTAAACAGATTAGAAGCAAACAGTATCTTATCTTCTTCGGTACACTTACTTATCCTTAAGACTGCCTCAGTTTTCTCTATCCAGCGTAATGTTGCAATGGCCCCTTCGTTGCCCGAGAATTCCATGGGTTTACAAGACTAGAATTCTTTATAAGAACAACCATAAGGCATGGTTCTTCTTCTTTTGGGAATAGGCAATTGAAGTATAGTTCCATTGTTCACACTGTTTTCTGGTTCAACAGGTCGCTTACTGCTATGCTTACTTTTATTATCAGCATCCTTAACAGTTTGAAGAATAAATGGCATTGCATCTATAATTCCCTGTGCCACTATGTGTTAGATAGCACTATTATCCACTTGGTTTCCATTGTTATTGATGCTCGGATTTTCATTAACCACGTTAATGTTACTCTGGTTATCGTTATTCAGATTTCCTTGATTTCCTTCATCGGCCATCTGAATTTTAAACATTTATCCCATATTAATATCACAAGATAATAGATAATATCGCAATTCACATGACACGCAATCTAGCAAAAAACGTAGATCATTGCTACTTGTACTCTTTTCCATATACTATGCGTCTATTACACACTAGTACAGAAATAAAAATTACAATACCAACAGAAATAAAATAGTAATATGCATCCGTACACACATATCTTATTTTATTTTATTATATTGTATTTTATTATTATTACTACTACCATTTCCTCCATTCACATTCATAGATATGGATTTATCCAAAAATTCATATTGCGCTCATCGTATTTCCATACGAGACGCTCTCCCACCTGACCCATCCTCTCACTGCTTTCTAAAATTTCCTCCCCGAAAGTCCTAAGTTCTTGGACGTTTTCTGCACTCATTGGGGGTGCAGGTTCTAGGACTGGGTTTGGAATCTGGGGTGCAGGTTCCTGATATGGGGGTGACAGTTCCTGAAATCGGTAAGGATCCTCTAAAATTTCCCTAATATATTCATCTTGGTAATAGGGATCTAAAGGGTCCATACCTGGGTAGGCTTCTATGTTCTGTATGGGTGGATAATCCTGGATAGGGTAATGTTGCACAAAATCCCTATTATTGTCCCACCAGGGGTCGTAATTTGGATCTAGAGGGTTTGGCGCAGGTACCCTAGGGATTTCTTCTGGGTTAAAGTCGTGCATCTCCACTTGGTTTTCCGGGTTTTCTATTTCCATGGGTTGTTCTGGGTTTTGTGGTTGTGGGGCTACTAGTTGTTCCAGACTTGGGTCAGCAGCAGTTGTAGTTAAGATATGGAAATTAGCTAGGCTTTTATTAAGCATATCTTGAGTATGGGCATCTGTCTCTCGCTTAATGGTTGCTAAAGCCCTTTGCTGTTGCAATTTTCGCATTCTCTTCCTATGAGCAAAAGCTTCTTTACTAAACCATCCTCGTTTCTTATTAGGAAATGGTTCTTCAGATTGAGCTCTAAAGGCAAATATCCCGTCTTCCTGATCAGCAGTATACCCAGAAAGGGCAGGCTGTGATGTTGTACCTTCACTCTTAGGTGAATCAGATAACTGACGATTCACGTCTGATGGTCCTTGATCACTCATACTGAAAACTAACAAATAGTCAAATAACACATAACACATAATTACAGTTATGCACGTATTTCTGTAATTATTTCCTAACACAAAATTTAGAATTTAAGTGTCAGCAGAACACTTCTTTGGCTCAGACCAGTGGCTAGGCTCTGATACCACCTTCTGTCGCAACCCCCGATCCCTGATCCCCGGGAACGGGCGGACGCGAACTCAGAGTTTAGTGGTATCAGGGTTATTTAATCTTGCATCGGAATTTACATCAGGACCGTAGTTAGGAAATGTTTATCAGAGTAAAACCACCTTATTTAATATTAATAAACACATGGGTAAAACCCAAGTTTCTTATTACAATACATTTATAGGGACAAACCCTATTTTATTGAATTTAAAACACCGTTTATTTGGTAACTTTTATAGCCACATTATCCCCAAGCCTTCAGTGCTCTCCAGCTGGCTTTTTATTAATTGGCTGTCACATTGGGTTACCTGAAACGTGTTTTAAAAATATTTGTCAGTCGGAAATACTGGTGAGTGAATCCCAGTTTAATCAAGAAAACATTTTATAAATTAAAACAGTATCGAGGACGATTACAATGTTTATGTCTACACAATTACTCCATTTGGTACTATCAAACCTGACTTGTGGGTCATATTACACATTGGCTAACTCATTGTCCAATGGTAACGTACTGTCATACTCGACTTACTACTCGCAGGTAGTACAAATTTTGTATACAAAACCCCAACATACCGGCAGTAATTGAAGACTACAAAGACTCAATCACTGCTTAATTACATTGTAAAACATTTAAGGTTTTGTAAAATATTACAAAAAGGTTAACAAAAAGAGGATAAACTCACATTGATATCTTAGGCTTTTCGTAAGGGTTTCCTAGATATAATCTATAATTTATACAAATGTACATTGGTTAGTATCATAACCCTTTGAAAAAATTAATAATACCCTCCCCGAGACGGCATTCTAACAACTACGTCGGGCAGAACCACGACAGTTGTTACGGAACCCTAAATCAATCGGGCAGCGTAACTATTATAAAACTGGGGTTATAATACTTACAACGGAGCAGAACCTCGCGAATTAGGGGTATAATACCCGTGTATTATAACTTCTCTACAGAATTTAGATTGAGAATTGAGATTGTGAGCGACGAAAAACGTAGACTGATAGCTTTCTTATATAGTTGCTGATATTGACTCTCAGGCGGCCCGCGTAAGGTAAGGCTAAGCCTTACGCGGCCCGCGTCAACACGCGGTCAACATATAGCTTAGCTGATTCGATACGTAGGTCTGCCACGATGATGACACGTGTCATCACCTGATGTCTCCGCGTTTCATGATCTGTCGCGGCCCGCGTCAACTTAGACGAGGTCTTACGCGGCCCGTATGAACTAAAGAAATCAGCGGAGTCAAAGTCTGGTCTTGATACGGCCCGCGTGAGCTTGAGGTGGGATCTTACGCGGCCCGCCTCAGCTCTAAATTCATATTTTTATTTTATTTTTATAAACTATAACATATTTCGAGCTCGGTTTTCACACACGGGGCATAATATAAGACACATAAAGATATTTTAAGATATAATAGGGTGTCGTAAAATACACTGAGGGTGTCGGTTTTACCGAGGGTTGTTACACCTACCAACCTGACACGATTAACAACCAAACTATCACTACACTCAGTCTAACAAAATAACTTTTAGTTGAAATTAGGCCTTAAAGGATTATTAATCCACTCTATACGCATAAAGAGACACCTAAGTTAGCTTTCTAATAATTAGTAGTATATGTAAGTGAGGAACACATCATCTGGACTACTTTATTTTCTTCTTTAAACTATGTATTAATATTGATAGTTTTTTTTTAACGACGACTTTCTACAACAGACGATAGACATCACATCCACCGTTTACATTGGTAGGCCCATCCACTCCACTCCGGCATCCAAGACTATCTTGTCTTAACCGAGCCCACGCTTGATGCATCAGAGTTTAGCTAGGTGCTCCCCGAGAAAATTTCCAGCCTACTACCCATCCGATTGACTGGGAGCGTGTAGTTGCACCCTCCACAAGAGTCAAAGACTCTTTGGAGTAAATGCACTGTAATAGAAAACTCGGGTGTGCTCCGTGAGTTTCGAACCTGTGACCAGGCCTCTATCCACATCATTGCATGACCGCTGGGCTGTGAACCCAGGGTCTTAGTAGAGTTTAGTTTTCTTTTTAAAACTTGGCATAACCGCATCATGATTGGGCTTAATTAGGACATTTAGTCACCCAAACACCTCACACTGTGTGGAGAGAGAGTGCATAGCTCTTCCACGCCCACTACACCACCCCGCTCTTCATGCCACTAGGGTGTTGCCTCTCTCCAAATTAGAATCTCTATGGGTGTTTTTCCATTTTCAAACCGTGACCCACGTGTTTTTTATTGCAATCTTACCCTTACCCTTGCCTTTGCCCCTGACTACTCTTTGCATTTTTTATGTGGAGGGGAAAGCCTACATGATTCATGTGACGTCTATGCAACAGAATGGAGACTTTGTTTTTGTCCTCATGACTCCATGTGGTCTAAGCAATGGAAGGGAAGTGAATTTCATACAAGTATTTTCATTATCGGAAATTCATTTTCGTTATTGTCAGGGGCGGCCCTGGGGGTGGGCGGGGAGGACCACAGGGCAGGGCTTGATATTTCGATGGACACATTATTTTAAAGGAAAAACCCGATATGTATATGTAAATTTTTTTAATAGGGTATACCCATATAAAAACCAACATAGACTCACTTACAATACTATTCTTATGGTTTAGATTAGTTATTAGTGCATTGGTATCAGGTTTAGACCTTTAGTGAACCCAATACCCAATTTCGTTAAGGCCTAAGGGCTCGTTCTTTTGAGTTTGAACATGGTACACAAATTCTTAGGGACGACCCTATTATTGTGATAGTTTTCAATATGTTTTTCTTTAATTTATTTGAGACGAAGTTTTTATTTAGACTGGTGTGATGATGAGCTACTACTAAAAATTTGTATCTTTCTTTTTCTTTGTGATTGATAGTCTTGGTATGATTAGGTAGACTTTACATCTTCATGTCTTAATAGTTAGTTTGATTTTGTTGATTTTAAAAGTTAAACATTCCTAAAATACACATTATCCACCAAAGCACATTAACATATTTATGTTATTTATGGCCATACAACAATGCTGCTTGATGTATTATTGACGATGGATTTGACTTGCATTTTTTTGGAAAGGCATATTTCTCGAATGCTATGATGTAACCACTTTTATAAGATTGTCTCTCTCATGGCACTAATTAAGAAAGTAAATGCGGGCTTTTGCTTAAGACCAAACGATGTGGGACCGGCAACCGGTAAGATGGTGCGAAAGCCTCCTTTAAGCCGAAACAACGCCCCGTAGGGTGGCGTGGAGGAGACGTGGTATTCTTAAATGGCATTGGGGGAGAATGGTGGGTGACGTGGAGGTAGGCGATTGGTGGGTGGTGTTTGGGTTTGTTTTGATTGGTTGGTTAGATTTTAATTTTGTGTTTGTGTGTGTGTGTGAAAGATAAAACGAAAAACCACTTGAGTTGAGAAAACTCAAGAAAACTCTATGTAACATTTTTATTTTTTTCAAAAAAAAAAAAAAAACAGGGAATGTAACATAAATGTATTTGAACATTTTTATAAAAAGAATGTAAAAAGCGCCTACTAGTTTTTTTTTAAATGTTCAAAATTTGTATGTTACATTTTTATTGGACATGTATATTATGTAACATGAAATTTTAACATTTTTTTTAAAAGTAAATTACTCGACGCTTTTTTATTTTTTCTTTTATAAAAATGTTCAAATATATGTATATATTTTAACCCCCCATCCCCCTTTCAAGCCCCTCCACTGTTGATGTTTGTCTCCTTCCTTTATTGGCCCGGTCGGTTTTTAAAATTGCTTCAACTAGTGAACTACGTCTAGTTTTTGAAACATGTGTTTTTTCATATAATGATTTTGTTCATTTTAGCACTGATATTAACATATTTAATCAGTTCATCTAGTTTGGTTATTAAACATAGTTGCGCAACCGATCAGATATAACCACACTTACTAAAACAAGCAAAAAAAAATACGACGTGTAAAATTTTACATACCTATAATTATTAATTTATATAAACATGGTATATATTGCTTTGGGTTATATAGGGTAGGGATATGGTAAAAAGTGTCTAAAATGTAAGAAGGGTAAGAAGTGTTTTAAACCATTGGATATTTGATCTAATGGTTGAGATCAATAGGGTATAAAATGTAAATTGTGTTTTAATTAGAAGGACCTTATGTAAAAATTGAAGGGCAATAGTGACTTTTCCAACATTTCAAATATGGTAACCGTTTGAAAACCACCCATCAATCTCCTAAAGATCACCGAATTATATGGTAACCGTCATCAATCTCCAAAAAATCAGCGAATTTCTTCATACTTTATCATAAATAGCTCTATAATCAGATTCATGGCGTAGTGTTTTATCAAATACAAAACATTCCCAGATTTTAAAACACCATGACTATGATTCAAGTCATGGTGTTTTATCTGGAGACATTGTTCATGGCGTGGTGTTTTAAAACATCTATGATTCAAGTCATGGTGTTTTATCAGGAGACATTGTTCATGGCGTGGTGTTTTATCAATACAAAAACATTCCCAGATTTTAAAACACCATGATTATGATTCAAGTCATGGTGTTTTATTTGTAGACATTGTTCATGGTGTGGTGTTTTAAACATCTATGATTCAAGTCATGGTGTTTTATCAGGAGACATTGTTCATGGCGTGGTGTTTTATCAAAACAAAAACATTCCCAGATTTTAAAACACCATGACTATGATTCAAGTCATGGTGTTTTATCTGTAGACATTGTTCATGGTGTGGTGTTTTAAACACACAGAACTAATAACAGCTGCAGATCCACAAGACGGATCTAATACAACAAAACCTGAGATCCACACTGGATCATCAACAATAATAGCAGTCGGCAACTACAGAAATAACAACCGCAACTACTGGAACAAACTCGAACAGATCTTGAACAACTTGGAGAGGGTTGCGATTAAGATGATGAAGAAATGATACGTAGGTTAAAATCGAATTGGATCTTGCAAAAAAATAGGACGACAGTTTTTTTTTTTTTTTCAGTTATCTTGAAAGTCAATTAATTGATAAGAAATGTAAATTACTAATATACCCTTTTGAATTAATTAAGATAGAGGACACTTGTTATCACCAAATTATTTCTCACACTTCTTACAAAAGTATGACTTTGTACAGGATCCTTTACCGGGTTATATATACATATAGTATATATTAGACGTGTACAAATCGGTTAAAAAAACCGAACCCATTTTTTTTTTTTGGGAAGTGAAAACCGGTTTCTAGAAAATGTTAAACTAACAATGTTAAAAACCTGTTTTATACTATACATGTATTATTTTTTTTAAAGTAATAGGTTTGTTTAGGCTCGTGAACCTACTCGAGCTTGATAAGTGAAGCATGTGCTCGTCCTCAAACTCGCTTTAGTTTGACGAGATTCAAGCTTTTAGCATGCTGATCTCGAGTAGCTGATAAACGAAAAAAAAGGTTAAACTAACAATGTTAGTTTCTTCTAATTATATTTAGACTTTATTAAATAAGTTTTTTTTTATCTCAAAGCCAACTTTTACTAAAATATAGACCCCAACAAGAAACTTAAAAAAAAAAAAAAAAAAACTAGTTTACACTAGATCATAAAAAGCAAACCAATCTATCAAAACAAAGGATTTACACTTAGAACTATAAGGCGTCTTCAATTCCTACATCATCTCTACCATCTTCTTCTTCAGTGAAATAGTGACTTTTTTTTTTCCAAACTAGTGATGGTGAAAATTATTTATCAAAATAGTGTTCATTTAATACTATTTACCAAAATATTATTTTTGTTCATTTTATATTTCCCATTTCTTTTTTAATCAACATATTTTTTTATTTTCATTAAATTCATTGAGTATCGATTTTTTTATTCTTGAATAATTAATTTTTTTTTTCAATCAATCCAATATGTATTTATTTCTTTGCTTTTAATTTCCCAACAAACTCTGTATATTTTTTAGCAGTGATTCTTTGTAAATAATAGAACTAGCATTATCGTTTTGCTTATAGTTGACTAATAAAATAAATTAAAAAATAGTCAAAAGAAATCCTATACGTATCGTGTGTATATGTTTTTAGCATATTCTTTGTAAATTAAAAAATGCTCATAGGAAATATGTATTGTGTGTATGTGTATGTATATGTAATATATAGGGGATGATTCAAATAAAAACCACTTTTATTGTGAAAACTCGAAAACTAACTAAAAAAAGCCTAAAAAACACAAAAAAAAAAAAAAATTTTTTCAATTTTTTTTTATAAATTTCGCTGGTTTTTATATATGAAAAAAAAATTTCAAAAAAAAAAAAAAAAAAAAAAATTTTTGGTTGTACTGCACATGTGTAGTACACTAATACGGAAAGCCTAAACCATTTAACCCACCCCCACCGACACCCCCCAAAAACCTAAACCCCCCACCCCCACCCCCAAAAACCTAAATTCACCCTCCCACCAAAAGCCTAACCCCCCACCCCCCAAAAACCTAAACCCCCCCACCCTCCCGAAAACCTAAAACTAAACCCTAAACATAAACATAAACCCGAAAAAAACCTAAACCCCCCACCCCCACCCACAAAAACCTAAACCCCCCTCCCCCCCACACCCAAAAAGCTAATCCTAATCCTAAACCTCCAAAAAAACTAACCCTAAAAGCTAAACTAGACTCAAAAAGCTAATTTTAAGCATTTAATGCAATTGTAGTACATGTTATATTGCACATGTGCACTACTATAATAATAGTATTGAAAACAAGACGACACCATAAATCTTTTTTTATGTCATAAAAAATATGCTCGAATATACTTGAATGAAAGATACAAAAATTTGTGATCTTATGGTGCCATTTTTGTTTTAAAATGATAACGTATGGAAAAATGGGAAATGTTTGAAAAGTTATATATTTTTTTTTTCCAATTTTACCCCTCCTTCATTAAAAGTCTCCCCCTCCTTTTTAGTGGTTTTTAATTAGTTTTCGAGTTTTCACAATAACTAGTGGTTTTCATTTGAACCTTCCCCTATGTAACTATGCATGTATGTGTAATCATATATATATAAATTTAATGTATACTAACAAAATAAATAAGTAACCACAAATTCGATATGTTTGTTTAAAACGTTCACCAAATTGATTCTCAAAAAAAAAAAAAAAAAAAAAAAAAAAAAATCACAAAAGCTTAGTAATTAGCATATTATTGTTTTAGCATTTTTATAAGTTCTATTGAAAATGGACTTATTGATTTCATTTGTTGTTCAATGTCAATCGTGTTTTCTTATTAAATCATACATGCATATAAATTTTAATTTAAAGCGTAAACAGATCTTTGTCAGTGAGCTGCATGTTTGAAAAAAAAAAAGAATTATTGCTAAAGAAAATATAAAGAGTTAGTCGGAAAACTAAATTCAAAGAAATAAACACATTATTGAATTGATTGAAAAAATATAAATCATTCCAGAATAAAAAAAATAGATATTTAATTAATTTAATAGAAATATAAAAGAAGTTTAATATGTTGGTTAAAAAGAAAAGGGAAATATATAAAATAAACAAGAAACACTATTTTAGTAAATACTTTCAAAGAATACCATTTTAATAAATAGTTTTTCATCAACACTAGTTTAGGAAAAACTCTTGAATAAGTATATGCTGGTAGAAGATATTTTTTAACCTATTTACCCATACCAGCCAATGATGTTGTAGCCCAGTGGTTGCAACGGAGGTGGTAAGGTTTACCCACCTTGGTGGGGTTTTGAGTTCGAGGCTGGCTGTGGGCGATTTTTTCCCACGAAGTACGAGGAAGGGCTTTGCATTGCACTACCCCTCATTCGAACCCGGATGACTGTCTTTCATTAAACAGGGATGAAGCAGTCGGTGGTGCATTTTCCAACCGATCTACACCTTTAAAAATAAAGAAATAATTAACCATACCAATCATGTCTCGTGCTTGATGCTTGGCACCAACCCATAGGTGGAAAGTTTGTGATATATTTTACGTCAAAAAGTGAATTTAAAAAGTAAGAATAATTGAGACACTTGGGACATTATGATGTTAGGTAACAGCATTACATTACATAATAATTAACATGCATGTTTTCTATTGGATAGATTGTTTGTTTTTAATAATAATAAAAAAGTAGATCAATGATACATTCCTAGATGTCCCTCCAACACTGAAAAATAGGACTGTTTAACGAATACGTGATATTAGTTAGGACCATGGTTTGTAAAACAAGGTCTCAAAGGCCGAGTATTTTCCGAGTAGTCGTTACAAGGTAGGTTGCCGAGACGAATTTTTTCAACTCCGTCTAATTACTCAGAATCGATAAAACACGGTCAACATCGGCCAGATTCGGATCTATTAGATCAACTCGGGCCGAGTTTGACTTAAAAAAAATAAAATATAATTTCTTTGCCTATCATATTAAAGAATGATATCATTTTCATGTGTTTTGTTATAAATATTAGTAAATTTATGTTATTTGACATATATTAAATTTCTTAAAACTAATTTCTTTATAATTAAACATGTCCGAGTACTCCCCGAATACTCACCGCCTAGGCCTAGTACTCTCTACTCCTCGGTCAACCGACTAGGGAGCGCCTAGCAACTTTTGCAACCATGGTTAGGACTCGAGCTCATAATAGTATAGGTTAAGTTAGTTCGACTCACAATCTTCAACTCAAACGACAAACCAAGCTCATTAACTATATCTTAAAAGAGAATGTCGTGGCCACCGACCATACAAGCCAACACAAAAGTTCAGAAAAAGACAAAAGCCCATGAAGAGGCAAGTGGATTGTTAATACAAGAGGGTTGTGTGAACGTAAATTTTGTGATCCCCTATTTATCTTTTTCCAGGTTGAATAATGGCGGGCTCCAACACGTCAGAAGAAAGAAGAAGCCATCAATGAATTAAAATCTGAATAGAAAGTAGAGTTAAATGTCCGGATAGCCCATGTGGTTTGACCTTTTTTCCCCTTTAGTCCCTAACTTTCTAAAATTACAGCTATAGTCTTCAAGTTTTTCAATTTCGTTCTCGGATGGTCCCTATGGAGGTTAGTCTTTTCAGTTAAGTAGGTGTGAAATTATCAAAATACCCTTACTATTAAAAAATAAACTTTAAATCCATAACTAGCTTTAATCCAAACACACCTCTTCTTCCTCATATTTCATCTTCAATCCAAACACACCTCTTCTTCCTAATTCTTCACCACCACCACCATCTCCACCTTTCACCACCACCACCACCATCCAGCTTTCACCACCGTATCCCACCCTTCACTCCGAATTGCCGCTACCCGTTATTCTAGCGACCACTTCAAGTGTATACCGACATGTTGACCTTACGTATGAGGTCACGGAACCATTGAAGATTCCGTAAGATTTTAACTATCTGATGATAATAATTTTTATATATATAACCATATACAAGTAACTTTAGATGTATCAAATCCTAAAGTAGAAACATTAGCATCACGGAAATCATCTCTTCCCGTAATCTGTTTAAACTTCTCAGCTCTTCTCAACACACTAGCCAAACACCACTTTATATCCATTAACTCCATCTCCTCAGCATCAATCTGATCGTAATCCTCTTTTGTCAACATTGGATTTCCGATCCTTCCTGCAACTAAACTCTCATAAGATTCTAACATAGTCACCAATAAAGACATATGTCCTTTGGCAACTTCTTCCGAGAAATTCTGACCATTCTCAAGATTTAATGCAATGTTGCATTGTAGTACTTTACCATTATTGGTTGCTGAAAATTTTGGATCAAATGATGGATATGAAGAGAATTCATGTTTGTTGTTTGATTCCCGAGATGGTCTTCCAGAAGAACTTTTTGCATTGAAAGCAGTTTCGATATTTGGTGCAATGTTGGTCTTATCACTAGTACCTCCTTTGTAATACAAACCAATGTCTTGTTCACCATCAAAATCCTTCATTCTCGCCATCTTCCGTTGTTCCATCTCTTGAACTTCGAGTTGTTCAATAAACGTGCTCAACGTTAGATTGTCAAATTCAGGTTTATTTTTCAACATCATAAGATACGTGCCCCAAACATCTTGTGGCAACGTATCGGCCAACTTTTCAATCCATTCTTCATTTTCTTTAGTGATGCTCAATCTCTTCATGTTAACCACCAAATTGCAATATCTTTCTATAATCTGCTTGGTGTTTTCAGTTTTTAATCCACGAAATAGATCGAGTTCTTTCTTCAAAAGCGACTTTTTGTTCTTGATCATGTCTTTACTTCCAACAAACTTTGTTTTTAATGCTTTCCATATTGAGTGTGCACTTCCGTTGTGTTGCAGTAAGACCAAGATATCTTCTTTAATAGCTTGTTGTAAAATACTGATCATCATCTTTTCACTTTTGTATTTCTTTTTCTCATCCACAATTAGATCTTTAATAGCAACTTTCTCTCCGTCATCATTAAGCGGTCTAATATATCGTGTTTCAACGCATTCCCAAGCATCTAAGTAATTTGACTGAACCCAATTTTCAAAACATTCCTCCCATCCACTATACTCCTCAATATTCATGAGCTTAGGCGGTTTTTGCATGGTGCCCATTTCATTTTCTAGCATCGTGTTCTGAGCTACAGTGATCGGAGTTGCAAAGCGTTGTAAAATTCGTTTTCCATGTTTCGGTTTTTGGAAAATTCACACAATCAGATTTGTTCAAACGAACTGGAGACTTGTTCAATGTATTTCGGGCATGATCAATTTCTCATTGGACCTCTATATAACCCAAACACATGGGTCGATATAGTCTTCACATGGGCTTTCAACAACATAAATCAAATGCTGATTGGACCGATTGTTTTAATGAATCTGTTAACAATTGATTGGGCCAACAAAACCCACTAAGCCGACAACTGAAATTCACGTGAATGATATGATGGCTATCACTTTAACACATGTACTCAGATATAATAGCCGACAACTTATCTTAATGATATCACAAAACTCGATTGGACCAAAGACCCACTTAACCGACAACTTCAAGTGTTCAAAAAATTTGATTGGACCGCTATATATGGATCACATGGGCCGACATCATTAAAGCTGAGGATTTAATTGTGCTGCATGAAATATAATTGGGCCAGACACTGTTGAAATTCAAACGACCTGATGTTGTTAACCAATTCGTGCGACCTGAACTCTAATTTCACACGAAATGGACCACCTTCAAACGACCTGGGACTCAATTCGTGCAAAATGGATGTATCTGGTACGAAATGGATGTATCTGGTGCGAAATGGATGATTTGGTGCGACCTGAGACAACTTGATGTCCATTTCATATGAACAGGAAGTAGATTTCACACGATTTGGACCTTTTGATGCGAAGTGGAGCCAATTTGTGCGAATTGGAAGTCTATTTCAAGCGACTTGATGCTGATGTCACCCAATCGGCCGGATTTTTGTCTAATTAATCACGTTTTAGGTCGATTTTAGGTCCAATTCTTTCAAGGATTTGTTAAAACACAATTTCACACGTTATATGTGAAAATCAAGCCATTTTATCCGTAAAATCTCAGTTAATTTTGAAAAACGTGTAAAAGAAGGAGTAGAAATCAGAATTTTAGATGAAAAACAGCTGAAATCGGTACGAAATCTTCCTCCTAAGCTCTGATGACACTTGTAGGATCGTTGTGACATCCAAACGAGTCGTTCAGAAGAGATCTCATCCAATACGAAAGGCGGAAACATACGTATTGGAGTTATTTCAGCTTGTAATGCACTAGAATCACTTTAACTATCTCTTGTATTGATTTGATGACGATTACAGACCTGGAGACACCTCGGCAGAGCTTCGCTACCGGAATTGCAAAAGTTACAAATGAATGACAAAGCTCAGCTATATATAAGGGAGGCCATTTCGCATGGAATGGACATGAGGAGGCCATTTCGCATGGAATGGACAGGTCCACTTCGTGTGAAATGGTCACTTGGCCATTTCATACAAATTGGCTCTGCCAGTTCGTGTGAACTGGTCCAACTCCTCTAAAACCCTAATTTCTAGTCTACCGAGCTTCATTCTATCCAATCTAGATACAAGACTCGATACAAGACGAAGTCGACAGACATATGCACCAACACAAGCCTCAACCACTTGATACCTCGGTCCATGATTTCGACTGGTTTCTCCACAAAATGTAAAGTTTCGTTTACTTGCAAGTCTTCGATGGGAACCTGCAGTTCCTCATCGACTAAACATTTCCTGAGATTAGATACGTGGAATACCGTATGTATGTTGTTAAGTTCCTGTGGCAGGTCGAGCCGGTATGCCACCTTGCCAATCCTTTCGAGTATCGTGAAAGGACCCACATAGCGAGGGGCGAGCTTTCCCTTCTTACCAAAATGAACCACTTCCTTCCAGGGAGATACCTTAAGCGGTACTCGATTTCCAACATCAAATTCCAGAGGCTTGCGCCTTTTATCAGCATAGCTCTTTTGTCTGCTCCTAGCCTTGATCAAGTTATCGCGGGTCTGAAGAATCTTATCCGTCGTCTCTTGAATGATATCAGGTCCAGTAAGTTGCTTGTCACCAATCTCATGCCAACTGAGGGGAGATCTGCACTTGCGACCGTATAAAGCTTCGAAAGGAGCCATCTGAATACTGGAATGATAGCTGTTGTTGTACGAGAACTCATTCAATGGTAAATGTACATCCCAATTACCACCAAAGTCGATGACACAAGAACGGAACATATCTTCTAGGGTTTGTATGGTGCGTTCAGTCTGTCCATCCGTTTGAGGATGTAAAGCTGTACTAAGATTCAAAATGGAACCCATAGTGGACTGGAAAGTTTGCCAAAGACGTGAAGTGAGTCGACCATCACGGTCGGAGATAATGTCAAGGGGTATACCATGATCCCATATAATATCATCGGTGTAGATTCGAGCAAGTTTCTCCACTTTGAAATCTTCACGAATTGGAAGAAAGTGGGTTGATTTGGTCAAACGCTCAATGATCACCCATATACTATCATGTCCAGCAGGTGTACGGGGTAGTTTAGTTATAAAGTCCATAGCGATACTATCGCATTTCCAAACAGGGATTTCGGGTTGTTCAAGAAGACCCAAAGGACGTTGGTGTTCAGCTTTCACCTTTGAACAAGTAAGGCACTTTGAAACGTAGGCAGCGATATCTTTCTTCATGCCAGGCCACCAATAAGTCATACGCAAGTCATGGTACATCTTATCAGCACCAGGATGAATAGAGTATCGAGATTTGTGAGCCTCATTCATAATGAGCTCATGAAGGTTATCGCGATCCGGCACCCAGATGCGATTGAGGTAGTATTGAAGTCCATTAGACGTTGTTTCAAGTTGATCAATTGTAGCGCCTCGAATTTCCACTTCTAGGCTTCCTTCGTTTGCTGACGAGTATTAAGCTTCACGGATACAAGCATGAAGACTACTAGTGATATGAGAACAGAGAATGCTACTAGCATGAGTCTTAAGACTAAGTGCATCGGCCACGACATTCTCCTTGCCAGGATGATAGCGAATCTCGCAGTCGTAGTCGTTAAGCAATTCCACCCATCGTCGCTGACGCATATTCAGTTCCTTTTGATTAAAGATGTGCTGCATGCTCTTATGGTCAGTGAAAACCACACACTTAGTACCATATAGGTAGTGTCTCCAGATCTTTAATGCAAAAACAACTACGCCAAGCTCAAGGTCGTGGGTAGTATAGTTTTTCTCATGTATTTTGAGTTGGCGAGAGGCATAAGCGATAACCTTGTCCCGCTGCATGAGCACACAGCCCAAGCCACGGTTCGAGGCATCACAATACACCAGAAAATCATCATTCCCATCAGGGAGAGCGAGAATATGAGCATTACAATGTAGCTTCTTCAGAGTTCGAAAGGATTCCTCTTGTTTGGGACCCCAAGCAAAAGGTTTCTCCTTCTGAGTCAACGAAGTGAGAGGGACGGCGATCTTTGAAAAGTCCAAGATGAATCGATGGTAATAACCCGCCAATCCCAAGAAGGAACGAATCTTAGATACAGATTTAGGCGTACTCCAGTTCTTTACAGCCTCGAATTTAGAAGGGTCGACATGAATTCCTTGTTTACTAACAACGTGCCCGAGAAATTCTACTTCATCGATCCAAATCTCACACTTAGAAAACTTTGCGCATAAGCATTCACCACGTAATAGTTCTAACATGAGGCGTAAATGTCGTTCATGATCAGTTCGGGTTTTTGAATAAATATGTATATCATCAATAAAGACTATCACAAAACGATCCAAATAAGGTTTACAAACACGATTCATAAGATCCATGAACACGGTGGGTGTGTTGGTCAGGCCAAAAGGCATAACTACGAACTCGTAGTGCCCATAACGTGTGCGAAAGGCAGTTTTAGGGACATCTTCTTCAAGAACACGGAGCTGATGATAACCAGATCGAAGGTCGATTTTAGAAAAGCAGGACGCACCTTGTAGTTGGTCAAACAGATCATCGATACGAGGGAGAGGATAATAGTTCTTAACGGTGAGTTTATTAAGTTCACGGTAGTTGATAAACATATGAAACGAACCATCTTTCTTCTTGAAGAATAACACAGGAGCACCCCACGGAGAGGTACTTGGACGTATAAAGCCTTTGTCGAGTAGTTCTTGTAGTTGACTAGACAATTCTTGCATCTCAGAAGGTGCAAGTGATGTGTGTAAAATGCAACAAATAAATTACATAAAATGAGGCATAAAACTAACCTTTTTTTAGTACTAACGTTGGAAAAAGTGTGCTTTTGTCTTCCTTTTGTATTTTCAGGACCAAATGAGCTTAATTGAACAAAATGAACAAATATGCAGCCAAATCTAACATAAAAACAAAGAAAAGGAATAAACGTGTCATGCCCGAACCCTCGATAGCATCTTCCCAAGCAAAAACAAGAGAACAGAAGGCTGACCACGGCCCCGTGCCCAGCGGACACGGGGGTGTGGCCAGATGTCTGCAGAAAAGACAAACTGATAGAAGCTTCTATTCCCAGCACGGGGGCATGCCCAGCTCAACACGGGCCGTGGTCAACGCGAATATTCGCAAAATCTTGCAAATCTTGATAGTACAGATACGCTTCGGCACACGGGCCGTGCCCAGCGGACACGGGGGCGTGTGGAACCTAATGCATACAATTGTAATTAATGAAGAAAGAGAAAGTGGATGCACACGGGGCCGTGTCCGGGCTTCTGTACAGGCTATAAATAGGGGTGCTTGGCTCACTTCAAAGGCATCCCTTGGCAAACCATCTCTCTCCCACTTCACCCACACTCCACCACCATCACAACACCCACATCCACCACCATCATCCACCTTAGAGTGTGTGTAGTAGTCTCTGGATCCAAGATTGATAGTAAGAGTTCTTGACAATCAAAGACCATGTTTGCCTAGGTCTCTTACATCACTTGGTGAAGACAAGCATTTAATGTAATACTTTTGATTTTTAATCTTTTCGCACTTTTTATTTGGTTTTATATTAATGACTTTAATAACTAGTTTCTTATGTTGAAGGTGAAACTTCCTTTACATCTGCCCGTGGTGTCTTGGCATTATTTTACTGTCTATATAAAATAAAAGATTTTCACCATTCATATCTCTACGGTCTATATAGAGATATGTTGGCTACCTGGTCGGGGGTTAAGGGAATGGTTTGGTAAGGTTCTTGCCTTGTTCAGTGTATAGATCCTCCAAGGACCTGGGTCAAGCTTACTAGGACCTCCTTCAATACCCACTGGTATTGGATGGCAGGGGTGCGAATGGTTGATCCCCTCATATGTAAACTACTATTAATACATTAACCTGGCTACTTGGGATTGTATCCCTGCTGACTCAAACCACTTAGCCGAGGGTAACGTCACCTTCAAAAGAGAGGCCTACGACATTACGTATTAATAACTTAATTAATTATCTTCCAATATTCCGACCCTTTGGGATTGTATCCTTGCTGACTCAAACCACTGGGTTGAGGGTAACGTCACCTTCAAAAGAGGGGCCTACTACTATAACTAAGATAATCTCTTAAAAAGTGCAAAAGTGTGGAAATCATCAAAGGTTACATTAAAGGCGAGTCGGATCCAAGTGATTCATCTTGTCTATCTGTTTTTATTTTATTTTTATTTTTTTAGCATTTTAGTTTTTATTTTTCATGTTTAAAACATTTTCTAAAAACTTAGGTTTGATTATACGTTGAGGATAAACCGATATTAAAAGCTCTTGTGTCCTTGGACGACCTCGGTATCTCACCAACGCTATACTATGCTCACGATGGATGCACTTGCCCATGTGTGTGTTTAGTGTTAGTAGAATATCGTGTTTTATAAATTTAAAACTTGACTAATGTGTTAAAAAGGGCTTAAAATATAAAGAAAAACATGATATACCCGACACACACCACAAGTCGGTAGGGAGCCTTGGCGACAGGAGGCGAACCAGGTATGAGATCAATTCGAAAGTCAACAGATCGAGGAGGAGGAAGACCAGGAAGATCTTCAGGAAAGACGTCAGGGAAATCACACACTACTGGAACTTCGCTTTTGTTCTTTCCCTTGCCCTTTTGTTCCACTATGTGGGCCAAGAAGGCAAAGTACTGTTTACATAAACACCTGCTCGCTTGAGTGCATAACATCAACTTCAGTCCTCTAGAAGGTCGGTCTCCATAAACGTGTAAAGTATCACCAGACGGAAGAGGTAGACGAACGTACTTCTCATGACAAGAGATCTCAGCATGGTTCTTACGCAACCAATCCATGCTGATTAGGATATCAAAACTACCCAATTGCATGGGTATAAGGTCAATAGTAAAGACGCGGTCGTTAAAAGTCAAGGAACAACCACTAAGAATAGAATCAAGTAGAATAGACTTACCATCGGCAATCTCTACCGAGAACGACTTAGGTAGTTTCGAGCATGCACAACTAACAAATATTCAACTTTCTGCGGACACAAAGCTTCTATCGGCACCAGTATCAAATAGTATCGAAGCATAAAGATTATTGACGAGAAACGTACCATTAACGACGTCATTGTCGTTACGAGCCTGGTTCTCATTGAGGTTAAACGCTCGTCCTCGAGCGGCTGGCTGTTGCTTCTGGTTCAGCTGGGGACACTGGTTACAAAGATGAGTAGTTTCTCCACACTTGTAGCATGCATGGACATTGTTGACTGGTCTGGGATTCTACGGAGGAGCTGGAGAGCTGGTAGAGCTGCCTGAGCTGGTGCTTGCTGGGCTTGGTTGGCTTGATGGCAGTAGGGAGTTGTGTGACCATAGCAATTGCAACTTGTACACAAACGACAAGCGGAGGTTACAGTATGGTGATAGTTACAAGTCGCACACTTGGGATGCACTCCAGTGTACAGTTTCTTGTTGTTCTCCGGAGCAGGAGGATTAGCAATAGCAGGCACAACGGCATTACCCGTAGGGTTTGCATTCGCACCAGGGACAATTGCATTGCAACCAAAACCTTGAGACTTTCGTTTCCTGTTCTTGTTGCCACTTGGCTTCTAAGTGATTTGATGAGCAGGTTTTGATGGAGCGGAGTCTCCAAACTGTTTATCACATACACGATTGTTGTTCAAACTTGCTGCTAGACGATAAACTTCTTCAATAGTCTCGAGCCGAGCTGCTTCAATCGAGTCTCGCATGGCGGGAGATAACCCATTAATGTACTTGGTTATCATGCACTTCGGATTAGAAACCAAGTGAGGCACGATTAAGCTGAGTTGTTTAAAACGGGTAGTGTAAGCCAAGTTGTCATCTCCAATCTGCTTGAGGTGCCAGAGCTCTTCCTCAAACTTTAGCTGTTTATGGGGAGGGCAGAATTCGAGCATCATCAAGTCTCGCACCTCAGGCCATGGAAGAGCATAAGCTTCCTCGTTAGAGCAGATGTTTCTCTCGTTTGACCACCATTCTAGAGCTCTTCCTTGAAACATGCCAGTTGCACTTCTAGTCTTTAAGTTTTCTGGGCATTCGCTGTTGATGAAGGTAACCTTGGTGCTGTCAAACCACTCTAGCATAGCAGTCACCCCATCGCTTTCCGTGAAAGGCTTAGGGTTTCAAGAGACAAAGTGTTCGTAGTTGAAGCTCACAAGCTTCGGTTTCTCCGCTTTAGAATCCACGGAGGAGGGAGGAGTGTTTGATCCCTAGATCTCAATGATGATCTTTGGCACGGTGCGAGCAATCTGATCGGCCATGAAAGACATCATCTTCTTCTGAGATTTGGCCCTTGATCTATTGAGGGAATCAGATAGTTTACGGGAAGACATCTAAAGATCAAAGAAAAAGATCGTATAAGTCTAGATCATAAAGTCTCGTAGTATATAGTTTCACACATGGGCGCATAAAAACTGAAGTTTCACAAACGTTCAACAAGTTTCACAAAGGTTCAACATTCTCATCACAAGTCCGCAAACCCACGACTTTCGCATGGCACGTGGTACGAAAGTTCGGCATCATGCTAGAAACACTTATATATAGGAAGTACCAGCGGCGTATCCACCATGTTTCGACCATGTCACGTCTGTCTCGTCGTTCGGTGTCATGCTACGTGTCGTGTTTTGCCAACCACAACAGTACACTCCATCATTTTCATGCGCTTTAACCGGTTACGTACACATAGATCAATCAAGTAGTTTCACATAGCTCAACGTTCAACATTCTCATCCCAGGTCTGCAAAACACCAAATTTCGCATGGCACATGGTACGAAAGTTGGTAACATGTTGGAAACACTTATATATAGGAAGCACCAGCGGCGTATCCACCGTGTTTCGTCCATGTTACTTCCGTCTCCTTATTCGGTGCCATGTTATGTATAGTGTTTTGCTACCCATAGCAGCACATTCCACATAGATTAAGTAAGTAGTTCACATAGCTCAATGTTCAATTATGTTTCCCATAGTTTAATCAAGATTCTCACGTAGTTCATCATAACGAGTAAAGCATCATAAATTTAGTTCGATCATGAGAGATTTATGATTATTGTTTTAGATTGCGGAGATACGTGCGATTTGTGTAAAAGTATTGAAACAGACAAAGGATCAAGTTTAAAACCACAAGTAAAATCGAGATAACATAAAGGATAGGCTCATAAAACATAGGATTGTTCCGGGCAGAGGATCGTTGACTAACCAAAGTGGATCGAACCTGTCACACCCCGGCCACGTAAAACAACAAACCATGGCGGAAACGTCTGGGAGTGTTGTAACAGAAGTATTATTTCAAACCATGGATACAAAGAGTTTCGTTTTATTAAATATTAAACATTGTCTTAAAGTTCAACAAACAAGTCAACCATAGTCTATCATCGTTATTTAATCACTAAGGCCTCGTCCAGTCCTAAGTGAGCATGCATCCTATTCGCAATCAACATTAAGCAACTTCACCTGAAACATATGTAAAAACAAAGTCAGCAAAGAAATGCTGGCGAGCACATAGTTTTTGTATGAGTGTCAGATTCATGGCTCGTTGAAATATCTCGTACAACTTCGTTAATCGATATTTGAAACCTTGTTTTGTAAAATGTTTGTATGGTAAAATGAATAACCAAGTCAAAACAGATTGGTTATAATTTATAATCTTTGATGCCATGAATCTTAACCCAAAACATTTGTTTATGTAAACCAAATCATAAATCGTTCTCGTAATAAAACTCGTATGGTTTATATCGTTTAGTAAACCTCATTGTGTAACATCGTTTAACTCGTTCTCGTTATAGATCATCGTTCACTTGTAAACTTCTATCGGCACCAGAATAAAAAAGAATAGACGCAGGTCAATTGTTAACAAGGAACGTACCATTAACGACCTCGTTGTCAGCCCTCGCTTCATTAGCATTCAGATTGTACGCTCGTCCACGAGCGGGATTCACATTTGCGTTGACATTCGCATTAGGGTTCTCATTAGCATTCGTGTTTGCATTCACTAGCCTCGGAAAATTGTTGCAGAAGTGACCAAACTCTCCACAATTGAGACATGAACCCGGTGGGAATCTAGCAGCATTCCCCTGAACTGGAGCTTGATTCTAAACAATCTGATTCTGACCCAAACGACAGTTGTTGGCCAGATGCCCAAACTTACCACACGTTGTGCATTGCCTACAAGCTTGTTGTGCAACATGATAACCGTTGCAGCGAGCACAATGAGGTGCGGTACCAGCATATGCTTTCTTCGCAGGCTGTTGAGCTGGTGGGTTCTGAGCATTTTGTGCAGTTACTGCAAAATTCTGGGAACCCTTTCGCTTTCTCGACTTCTTCGAAGACTCACCCTTCTTACCCTTACCCTTACCCTTTTCCTTGTCTTTAACAGAATCAGTTGACTTCTTCTTATCACCCTTGCAGGTAAGTTTACCCTTCCTAACTTGTGACTCAGTCAGGGTAGCAGATAACTCGATCGCTTGACGAACAGTAGTAGGATTGACGCCAGTCACAATATCCTGTATGGAATCGGGTAAACCATCGATATACCTCTCTATCGCTTTCTCCAACGGAGTAACCATAGTAGGACACAAAAGACTGAGCTCCTCAAATCAATCCGTATACATACGGTGTTCTCCCCCATCTTGTTTCAGATCGTTAAACTCTCGTTCCAAAGCTCGAATTTCGTGACGGGGACAGAACTCTCTCATCATGAGAGCTCGGAGCTCTTCCCATGTTTGTGCCAATGCCACTTCGGCACCCCTATCGCGCATCACTCCGTTCCCCCACGTAAGAGCACGCTTCTCAAACACACTTGATGCAAATTCAACCTTACGCCCATTCGGACATTGCACATGTCTGAATGTGTTCTCGATACTCTCGAACCATTGAAGGAGCGCAGTTGCTCCTTGCGACCCGAAAAACTTTAGCGGCTTAGCAGAATTGAAACTCTTGAAATTACATTGTGCATTGTTATTGTTATTGTTGTTGTACAGCTCATGGATTTGGGTCACAATGCCTGGAAGCACAGCAACCATTTGCTGAGAGACAAGGGTTGCGACTTCTTCAGCAGTAAAAGTTTGTGCATCACGTCGAGGAGGCATTGTCTAACAAGGAAATATGAGAAACGAGTGAGGTCGACAATTAGGAAAAACAAAAGAGGTATTGAAAATATCGATGAAACATAAGGAAGGCAATCATTTGCTCGTTACCTCGAACAAACAAACGACACGCAGTGACTAATCAAAGTAATGAATCAAAATAATGTATCGCGAAGACATGCTCGCCTATAAGTGAACACTCACCCCAAGAGTTCCCAGGTAAGAGTGACTGGTCCGATTATGTGGATTTGTACGAACACTCTAGCCTTAGACAGAAAACTCAGGGTACAGGCATTCACTCTTCCAGTTTGCACGTGTTCACATTATTTAGACCCAAACTTTGACGAGATTTTGAAAACTCAGAAGGCACTAAGCCAAAAATGAGTCAAACTGGATGGGTTCAAAACCTTACAACAGAGGGTTCAAAACCTAGTAATCAATCATCCTAGAACGGATGATTAATTTTCGAAGCAGATTCGGATTTTGTTTTTAAAATCTAAACGCAATTCAACTTGCGTTGGGGTCCTAGACAGTTATAGTCTATGTCAAAACATTACTAATAACCTAATTCCCTATAACCATGGGCTCTAATACCAACCTCTTCTGTCACACCCCGACCACGTAAAACAACAAACCATGGCGGAAACGTCGGGGAGTGTTGTAACAGAAGTATTGTTTCAAACCATGGATACAAAGAGTTTCGTTTTATTAAATATTAAACATTGTCTTAAAGTTAAACAAACAAGTCAACCATAGTCTATTATCATTATTTAATCACTAAGGCCTCGTCCAGTCCTAAGTGAGCATGCATCCTATTCGCAATCAACATTAAGCAACTTCACCTGAAACATATGTAAAAACAAAGTCAGCAAAGAAATGCTGGCGAGCACATAGTTTTTGTATGAGTGTCAGATTCATGGCTCGTTGAAATATCTCGTACAACTTCGTTAATCGATATTTGAAACCTTGTTTTGTAAAATGTTTGTATTGTAAAATGAATAACCAAGTCAAAACAGATTGGTTATAATTTATAATCTTTGATGCCATGAATCTTAACCCAAAACATTTGTTTATGTAAACCAAATCATAAATCGTTCTCGTGATAAAACTCGTATGGTTTATATCGTTTAGTAAACCTCATTGTGTAACATCGTTTAACTCGTTCTCGTTATAGATCATCATTCACTTGTTTAAATCGTTCATATGTCACACCCTGGCTTTGCGGAAGCGTGGTTAGTTTTGGTGTGACTTCTTAATACCATAGCTAAATCATAACAAAGCTATATGAATTTAAAAACCATGCAAGTCATCATTAAGTTTAGAAATCAACGTACAATACCATTGTTTTAAACATACGACCATAACCTTGTTCAACAACATTACAACTAATAACAAAACATAAACGAGGGTTAAGGATTGTGTCTTGTCCAGGTAAGAGAACACAACCCCTAATCCTTGATGACTTCATGAAGATTGCAGCGGAAAACGTTCATACCGTGCCAGAATCCGTTAATTTCCTGAAATACATGTGAGTTGAAAAATCAACAATAATGTTGAGCGAGTTCATGTGCAAGTGAGTAAGTAAAACACTTGTAAGTATAAAAGTTTCCTGGTATGTAGCAGTGTAAGAGGACTTGTGATCACCAATGGTTTGCAAGGCCATTAGCATGTCGTGAAATGCAAGTAAGTAAGATACAACCCTAGCCGATTTTGCGTTGGGTACCAAGTCACTCCGGATCCGTTCTGTTAGTCCTTCGAGAGGCCTGTTCTGTTGGACCGGGAGCTGGGCTCGCTACACCCAAATAGATCTACCGCTCGAGTCCCTCGGGGTTCTAACTACCCATTCACATGATCTAAACCTCCTTACGTAATTCATACCGTGTATAAAGTACTTGTAAACAAAGTAACATGTATTTCACCCCCGCAGTTAAGAAAACTGAAAACAGTTAGAGAAAAGGGGGACATGAACTCACAGTGGATGCGTAAACTCTATCAAGCGTCTCTGAAGCAGTAATCTGTGCAACGACCTACAAGTGCTAATTCTATTAGACGGACGGCCGTGCTTTAGCTTTACAGTTTATGTTTGCGGGAAATAGTTAGACAACTATTTCGTGTTACATTTTGTATATGCTTGATAGTTATTCTTCTTCCCAAGGATGGGGGATACAATACATGTGCGTAAGTTACGTTTTATCAATCTTGTGGTAATGTAATTACCGGTGTAACTTATATGTTTATGGAAGCGTTCGCAAAGTTTTGGAATCAATAACGCTTGTAAATATTATTTTTACCCTAAAATAATATTTATGTATTTCACAAAATAATCATAAACAATGTTGTGACAAATCTATTTATCACGTTAATCTTTGTGAAAATCCCACCTCCGAATGTTTAGTAAAATATAGTACTGGCGAAATTTATGTTTCAAAAGTATGCCCAAAAATAGTTCTAACACTTGTTGTGTAAAAAGTCTAAGTGTTAGGTTTTTAGAAAATTTCGCCAGAGTTTCCTCTGTAACTGGAGGTGGCCACGCTTTTAAGCGTATCATTTTCTTTTAACAAATCAACTCAATCAACCTCTTTATTCAATCAAACAATTTCCGACACATCAAACTAGTCAACAAGTATGTAAATTTGCATAATCGCATGAACTTGCAGTTTTTCCGCATTAATAATGTAAATCATCCTTATATATATAGATTTCTATATAAAGCAACTTTAATCTTGTAAAACCCTCGTGTTTAGAGAAAACCGTCTTTACAACTTCTAGTAACAAGTGACAAATACACTTCTTTGTCGGATCTCTTTATTTTACAAGTGTCTATACACTTGTGGTTTATAAAATCATATTTATTAGTGCAAGATCCATCTTTTAGAATAACATGATTTCTTTAAAGTGTGGTCTTTCAAAAATACCACTTGCGGATACGTAGATCCGCTAGTTTTAAACACCATTTTACCGGTTAAAACACTTTTACACAAGTAAGATAATTCTTTACAAGTTCATGTCTCTAAAATGTGGTAGTGTTTCACTTTTAACCCTTGTATCTTTCAAAAACAAGCTTATGTGATGATACGTGATTTTACAAAGTCGGGTTAAACGAAGATTTGAGCTACCACATTATAGATCGGGTCTAGATAAACACAAATTTCAAGTCCTACGACTTTTACACAAGACATGTGCTATTAACCTCTATTTTCATGATTTTAGTAGACTTTAAAGATTCAAAACGCATGTTAACGATATTTAACCGACGAAAGTTCTTTTAACCACTTTAGATATGTGTAAAAACGAGTTTTAAAGGTTATACCTCTAGCTCAAGGCTAGGGAAGAGTTGTGACGAAAACCGCGTGGATAAAAGCCAACGGTTGAGGTCCTTCGTGTTCCGTGTGCACCAAAGCTCCTTATACGTGATCTTGGATGGGTGTATGATGATGGAATGTAAGAGACAAGAACCGAAAGTGTGATGTGTGTGTGTGTGGTGTTCGGCCGTGAGCCACCAAGAGAGAAAGAGAGTTGGTTTGTTGAAGTTGTGGAGTGATAATTATGTTAAGATATCCTTAGTATTTATAGGGAAAATTAGGGTGTTATTATCCTTTGGATAATATGTCTTATAGATACTAAACACCCCAAATATAATAATAATTTGCTGGTACTTGTGTGTTCCCTACATTTGGGGACGGTTAGGGGCTTGGGTGGGGGGTTGGTTCGATCTTAAACATTAGTTAGGGGTTTAGTTAAGGTTAACTAGGTTAGGTTAAGTATCTAACCTCGTTAGTTACGTATAACATGTTATGACGGGTGTTAGGGTAACCAGGGACCCTAACTGGCTCAGAAAAAGAGTAATAATAAAAATAGTATTGTTTTCATGTTCCGGGTAAAGTCCGGGTGTCCGGTTGGATAGAAATCCGTTAAAGTGTTACAAAAGACTTTAAAGTGTCGTTATTACATTTTTAGTGACACATTTTGTTTTCCCGACACTTTAGAAAGTGTCTAGTGATATTTTCTCATTTTTGGCACTTTACTAGTCAGCTAGAAGCTGGTTAAATTATTTAAAGTGCTGTGTTTGGTACTTAAAGTACGTTCTGGCACATCCGAATCAGTGTATCTTATCCCCTAGAGACGCGGTAACACAACCCTTATATCCTACACTCACTACCAGTGTAGCCAAAATATATGAGGCTCTTAACAGGCCTTGAGGCAGTATTTGCCTGATGCTGGTTATATCAGCATGTTTACTGTGTATCCGTTTGGTGCTACTGTGCTTTTTGTGCATCATGTTTGTCACTAGGGTTCAGCACGTAAATAATGTAGTGACAGCAAATAAAGTATGATGCAAGTAAGTGCATGTATCAGTATGCAGGTAGCAGTTTATCAGCTAGTTTCAATCAAGCACAGAAATCAAGTAATAATTAATCATTAATTAAGTTGTACGGATACCTGGTTTTGTGCGGGTTGTCACATTCTCCCCCCGTTAAATAAATTTCGTCCCGAAATTTTAAGTTCTGCTTGTAGATGCAGTGTTCTTGGGAAATAAGTGGGGGTACTTTTCTTTCATCCGGTCCTCACGCTCCCATGTGAATTCAGGACCATGTCTGGCATTCCAACGTACCTTGACGAGTTTGACACTGCTCCGGCGGGTCTTGTTAACTTTCCAACCCGTGACCTCGACAGGTTCTTCAACGAAGTGGAGCGTGTCGTCAATATGAATCTCGTCGGTAGGAATGGTAACGTCAACTTGAGTTGGACTTTTCTTTAAATTGGATACATGAAATGGATCGTGAACCCCATTCAGTTCAGTAGGTCGGTCCAACTTGTATGCTACTGTCCCAATTCTTTCCAGAATTCTGAAGGGACCAATGTAGCGCGGATTTAACTTTCCATACTTACCAAAACGTGCTACCCCTTTCCAGGGCGAAACCTTTAACAACACCATCTCTCCGACTTGGAAGTCCACATGCTTCCGGTTTGGATCTGCGTAGGCCTTTTGTCTGTGGCGAGCGGCTTCGATGCGTTTAAGTACTTGCGCAATCTTGTCTGTCGTCTCTTGGACGATCTCGGGACCAGCAAGCTGCCTATCACCTGCGTCAGACCAACATAGGGGTGATCGGCACTTGCGTCCGTATAGGGCCTCAAAAGGCGCGACACCAATACTGGTGTGGTAATTGTTGTTGTATGAAAATTTGACCAAGGGTAAGTGTTTATCCCAGCTACCTCCTAAATCCATAACACATGCCCTCAGCATGCCTTCCAACGTTTGTATTGTTCGCTCGCTCTGGCCATCAGTTTGCGGATGGAATGCAGTGCTCAGATTCAATTGTGAGCCAAAAGATTCTTGGAAAGATTGCCATATTCTTGACACAAATCTTCCGTCTCTATCAGAGATGATCGAGAGTGGTACTCCATGACGTGCTACGATCTCTCTCAAGTAAATTTCCGCAAGTTTACTAGTACTGTCTTTCTCCTTGATTGGCAGAAAGTGTGCGGACTTTGTTAGGCGGTCAACAGTCACCCAAATCATATCAGGGCCTCTTGGCGTTCTTGGCAGTTTTGTAACAAAATCCATTGAGATTTGTTCCCATTTCCACTTGGGAATCTCAGGTTGTTGCAGAAGTCCCGAAGGCTTCTGGTATTCTGCCTTGACCTTAGCGCACGTTAAACATTTGCTTACGTAAACAGCAACGTCGCCTTTCATCCTAGGCCACCAATAGTAATCTTTGAGATCCTGGTACATCTTATCCGATCCAGGGTGGATAGAGTACCGTGACTTGTGCGCTTCATCGAAAATAACTTCCCTTAATCCACCAAACAGAGGAACCCAAATCCTTTTCTCAAAACATAACGTTCCTTCCTTGTTTGGTACCAAAAGCTTCTCCATTCCACGGAGATATTCTTCCTCAAGGTTTCCCTCCTTGAGGGCTTCCTTTTGTGCGGCACGAATGCGCGAGGAAAGATCGGTTCGTATGATCATTTCCAAAGCTCTAACCCTTATGGGCTTGATTCTTTCTTTACGACTTAGGGCATCGGCAACTACATTCGCCTTCCCTGGGTGATACTTTATCTCGCAGTCGTAGTCGTTTAACAATTCAACCCATCGTCTTTGCCTCATATTTAACTCTTTCTGGTTGAATATATGCTGTAGGCTTTTGTGATCTGTGAAGATTGTGCACTTCGTGCCATACAGGTAGTGTCTCCAGATCTTTAGTGCAAAAACCACTGCGCCAAGCTCTAAATCGTGTGTGGTATAGTTCTTTTCATGCACCTTCAGTTGGCGTGATGCATAAGCAATGACCTTTTGGCGTTGCATCAACACACAACCCAATCCTTGTCGCGATGCGTCGCAGTATACCACAAAGTCATCAGTACCTTCCGGTAGAGCTAAGATTGGCGCGTTGCAGAGCTTATCTTTCAATGTCTGAAACGCTTCGTCCTGTTTGATTCCCCAATCAAACGTCTTATCCTTCTGGGTGAGTAGTGTCAGTGGTTGAGCGATCTTTGAAAAATCCTCGATGAACCTTCGGTAGTAACCAGCCAAACCCAAGAATTGCCGAATCTCGGTTGGCGTTGTAGGCGTTTCCCAATTCTTGATTGCCTCGATCTTTGTGGGGTCAACATGAATTCCATCCCCATTAACCACATGTCCAAGAAACTGGACTTCGCGTAGCCAAAACTCGCACTTGGAGAATTTGGCGTACAGTTGTTCCTTCTTTAGCAGCTCCAAAATGGCTCTAAGATGTTGTTCGTGTTCAGCCTTCGTCTTTGAGTAAATCAGGATGTCGTCGATGAATACAATCACGAACTTGTCCAAGTATGGCTTGCAACCTTATTCATTAGATCCATGAATACCGCAGGTGCGTTTATCAAACCAAATGGCATAACAAGGAACTCGTAGTGTCCATAACGAGTTCGGAAGGCTGTTTTCGGGATACTTTCCTCCTGTATCCTTAATTGATGGTATCCAGATCGAAGATCGATCTTAGAGTAAAAGCTTGAACCTTGAAGTTGATCGAACAGATCGTCGATTCTTGGCAGAGGATATCTATCCTTGATCGTCAGCTTTTTCAGTTCTCTGTAGTTGATGTTTATTGAAAATCATCGTCCTTCTTTGTGATGGGTAAAAGATGGGGTTACCCTAAAAGGAAATTTTGGTCTGTTATCTTCCTTCTCTAACCATTGCTAACACTTCTCTGTCAGTCTTTGCATCTCCGAAAATGTAAGTTGCTATGATGCATTGACTACGGGTGCAGTGCCTGGAATTTAATCGTCGTGAAACTCTACTTGCCTTAGAGGCGGTAATCCAGGCAAGTCTTCTGGGAAGACTTCTGGATACTCCCTTACGACAGGGATGTCTTCGATTCTTGGCTCAGCAGCCTTTTTATCTACGATGTGTGCTAGAAAAGCAACACATCTTTTCTGTAAACACTTCCTTGCTTTCAAGCAGCTGATAAATCTTAGCGGTGTGTCACGCTTCTCCCCGTGAACCACAATTGCCTCACCATCATCAGTTGGAATACGAACAGCTTTCTCGTGACATACTATCTCAGCCTTGCTTCCGGATAACCAATCCATTCCTACCACCACGTCGAAGCTTCCCAATTCGACTGGTAGTAGATCTAAAGTAAACTCACGTTTTCCCAGTTCTATCACACAGCCTCTGATTACCTCGTTGGCTTCAACTAACTTTCCATTAGCTAATTCGATCGAGTAGGGGATATCTAACTTACTAGCGGTTAAACCAAGTATATTCTTAAATTCTAATGACACGAAGCCATAACCAGCACCAGCATCAAACAACATAGGTGCAAAAGTTTTGGTTGCTAGAGAACGTACCAGAAATCACACCTGGATCCTGGCATGCCTCACAAGCTCTGATGTTGGATTTTCTCTCTCAGTCTTGTTTCAACTTCAGGCATTCCCTCTTAAAATGTCCAACTTCCTTACAATGGTAGCATCCTATCATTCGGCCATCTCCTTTCCCATTTCCACCTAGAGCGTTGTTACTGTTTTCTCCTTGTATGAAACTCTTCATCCCACAACCTTCCTTGTTGTGTCCTTTCCTCCCGTACCAAGGCTCCTGACATCCACCCTCATGGTGACACTTGCACTCAGCATATCTTGGTTTGGTTTCTAAGTAAATCTTATCATTGGCCTGTTTGTTATTAGGGCAATCTTTCTTGAAATGCCCTTGTCCCCGCAGTCAAAGCAACCTCGAATAGATCTTTGTTCATCGTTGTTCATTTGGGTATCTACGGTAAGCTTCCTTTTGTTCCTTCCAGACGATTCTACCTTAGTTTTCTTGTCAGGGTTTGCAAGTTTTTCTAGTCTATTTGCTTCCGTAACGAGTGCCAAACCCATCTTACTTGCAACAATGGTTGTTGGTGGCGTAGATGCTGTCATCAAGCTCAAGACTTGAGGCGCCAGTTCCCAAATGAATTGTTCCAATTTCTTCAGTTCTGGTTTTACCAGGTATGGAACAATTTGTGACAGATCATGGAGTCGTTGCACGTACTCCAACACCTTCGGACCTTCCATCATTAGGCTCCGAAATTCATCTTCCCACTTCTGGGTTTCCGTGTGGGGGCAATACTTCTTATTCATCATTCCTTTCAACTCATCCCAAGTTAACGCGTATACTGTAGTTAGGCCCATTATTCGAACCTGAAGATTCCACCATAATCGAGCTCCCTCCTGGAACAACTCAGAAACGTATGGGACCTGCTGTTCTGGCGTACAGCCACTCATCCGAAAGATGGATTCCATACTTTCAATCCATTTTACAAAAGTTATGGCACCCCCCAGTGCCGTCGAACTTCGGAGGCTTGTAGTTGAGGAAGTGCCAGTAGGAACAACCGTTATTTTCTGAGGTACCTTTGGTTGGTTCGGAGCGTAGGGCCTCGTGCTGTGCTATAGCTGCAGCAATTATCTCTTTAAGTTCTGCCTCAGAGGTGGGCATGCGCATTTCGCGTCTTGGCGGCATCTTCTAAAAGATGTTTCACATAGGTTAGGTCTCAGCAAATGAAGTGTACGTATGCATCCACATAACATCTCGTGTTATCAACGAGTCAATCACATAACCTCTTATGTTATAGGACATAAACAATTGATTGAACATCGCATGTGATGAGAATACTGCGATTGTATTGCCACAATTCGAGACCACAATGTAAAGCTCACAAGTACACCACTATATCATACTACATCAATGACTTAGTAGGGGACGACCCTAGATAAGTCGTGCGATCGCTGGTCGTGTTCAGGAGTCTCTGGTTCGTCCTTTCTCAAATTTCAGGACTCCACGTCAAGTTTCTGAATTTCTGTCCTAAAACAACATTTCTTCTCCATCGTTTCCTTGAGCTCGTCCCAGCTCAGTGTATAAGTAGTGTCTGTGCCAAGGGTCTGAACCTGGAGGTTCCATTAGGAGAGTGTGCCATCTAGAAATATCCCTGAGATGTAGGTAACACTCTGTTGGGGCGAACAGTTACTCATTCTTAGAGTGGAGTTGGTCTTTTCGGACCAACGAACAAATGCAACGGTGCCTCCGATTCCGACGAAGTTCAAAGGCTTGCAGTTCAAGAACTGTTTATAGGTGCAGCCAGTTGGAGGGTTATCTCCCGTAATGCCGTCGTTGTACTTAGAGTGGAGGTCTTCATGTCGTGCATTTATCTGTGAGGTGCGCTCTTGCAGCTCGTCTTCTGTCCTCAGTAACGTACCGGTGCTTGTGTCACGTCTGGGTGACATTCCCTTTTTGTCGAACTAGTGTGAAGCGGGTTGGACAATGTTTCAATTGTCTATGGGGTATATATATAGCAACGTAAGCCATCATGTAATCACCCCATTTCACACGCAAATATACTCACTGTATAAGTGGGGAAATAAATTCCTGAGCCTTCACATAGGCTTGTCAATTTGGCTTGTTGCTTGTAATAGAATGAACTCGAGGCTACATCGCCTAGGTCATTTGTGTTTAGGTTATCATTAGCTTGACCTGCAGAGTCCACCAGGATTCCTGTGCACTACAAATCGTTATTACGTGGGCCCCCGTAATAATAAATTGTCTTGCACAGTCACCCCAAATTTTCTCTCATCCAAGCAGATGATCAATCAAGGAGCAACAGCCGGTGCCTTGGCATGAACAGGGTCATACTCCAATGCGGGGTCAGTAGCAACGCCTGGCTCAGGGGCCACGGCTAGCTCCGAATCAAAAACTCTATCTCAAAATCAGCTGGATCAGCAATCACAGGGGTTACAGGATCCCCCATGGGCTGGTCTAAGTGCATGAACTCAATGTCATGGTCTGGATCAACACCAGGCGGAAAAACAGAATTGTCCTCATAATCGCGATCAAACTCAAAGCTGTGTGTGGGATCCGGTGCAGCTGATGATGCCATATCAGGGTCGGCGTCGTGTAGGTGCTGCATTCCCTGTATGTGCGAAGATGCGGGTGTCAGAAACTCAAATGAGTCTGGGATAGGGGAATGGTCATAAGTTTCCCCTATAGGAGCGTCCGCATGTAGTAGTCTAATACCAGCAGTAATAAGGCCCTGCCCTCGAATGGGTCCTCCTCCAGTAGATCGTTTTCGTCTTCAGAGGCCTCGTTGGGAGGGCGTATCATCAACAGGATAAACGGCAAAGGGGCACAGGAGCAGGGATCACCGCCAGTGGTAAAATCCCAACAAGATGGCCATCAGTAGGCTCTGCTACGACTTCAGGCAGTGCGCAAAGGGTTGAAAGTCGTCGTTGTCTGTGCCGGTAGTATCAGAAATGTACACCTCGTGCTTCGTTGAACTATGTCGTCTGATACTATGGTCATGGGGTTCGTAGTGCCCATCCTTCTAGTACTTGATGAAAGCATAACGTTTGTAACACAAACATATATACGTATAATAATCAATCATATAATCAGTTAATCACATAAGTCACCAAGTAAGGTATCACATACTTTTCCTAGTCTTACTAGCCAATTTCATCCAGTCTACAAGACTGCTCTTTCCTTCACTTAAACCAAACCTCGATCCTCCAGATCGATCCTATAACAAGCCAACGTGCTCAACTACCTTAATCACCTCGATCCTCCAGATCGATCCTATAACAAACCAACGTGCTCAACTACCTTGACCATCTCGATCCTCCAGATCGATCCTCAGCCCTCCAAGCTGAGACTATAATTAGAAAAATGTGCTCAACATTTGTTTGTAAAAAGTGTGGATCTGGACTTAAGTGGTATGCAGAAAAGTGTTTTCGTGAGAGCCCTAGTGATCATAGTCTAGACTCGAGATAGAATCCTAGTTCGCTATGATCAGAGCTCTGATACCAAGCTGTCACACCCTGGCTTTGCGGAAGCGTGGTTAGTTTTGGTGTGACTTCTTAATACCATAGCTAAATCATAACAAAGCTATATGAATTTAAAAACCATGCAAGTCATCATTAAGTTTAGAAATCAACGTACAATACCATTGTTTTAAACATACGACCATAACCTTGTTCAACAACATTACAACTAATAACAAAACATAAACGAGGGTTAAGGATTGTGTCTTGTCCAGGTAAGAGAACACAACCCCTAATCCTTGATGACTTCATGAAGATTGCAGCGGAAAACGTTCATACCGTGCCAGAATCCGTTAATTTCCTGAAATACATGTGAGTTGAAAAATCAACAATAATGTTGAGCGAGTTCATGTGCAAGTGAGTAAGTAAAACACTTGTAAGTATAAAAGTTTCCTGGTATGTAGCAGTGTAAGAGGACTTGTGATCACCAATGGTTTGCAAGGCCATTAGCATGTCGTGAAATGCAAGTAAGTAAGATACAACCCTAGCCGATTTTGCGTTGGGTACCAAGTCACTCCGGATCCGTTCTGTTAGTCCTTCGAGAGGCCTGTTCTGTTGGACCGGGAGCTGGGCTCGCTACACCCAAATAGATCTACCGCTCGAGTCCCTCGGGGTTCTAACTACCCATTCACATGATCTAAACCTCCTTACGTAATTCATACCGTGTATAAAGTACTTGTAAACAAAGTAACATGTATTTCACCCCCGCAGTTAAGAAAACTGAAAACAGTTAGAGAAAAGGGGGACATGAACTCACAGTGGATGCGTAAACTCTATCAAGCGTCTCTGAAGCAGTAATCTGTGCAACGACCTACAAGTGCTAATTCTATTAGACGGACGGCCGTGCTTTAGCTTTACAGTTTATGTTTGCGGGAAATAGTTAGACAACTATTTCGTGTTACATTTTGTATATGCTTGATAGTTATTCTTCTTCCCAAGGATGGGGGATACAATACATGTGCGTAAGTTACGTTTTATCAATCTTGTGGTAATGTAATTACCGGTGTAACTTATATGTTTATGGAAGCGTTCGCAAAGTTTTGGAATCAATAACGCTTGTAAATATTATTTTTACCCTAAAATAATATTTATGTATTTCACAAAATAATCATAAACAATGTTGTGACAAATCTATTTATCACGTTAATCTTTGTGAAAATCCCACCTCCGAATGTTTAGTAAAATATAGTACTGGCGAAATTTATGTTTCAAAAGTATGCCCAAAAATAGTTCTAACACTTGTTGTGTAAAAAGTCTAAGTGTTAGGTTTTTAGAAAATTTCGCCAGAGTTTCCTCTGTAACTGGAGGTGGCCACGCTTTTAAGCGTATCATTTTCTTTTAACAAATCAACTCAATCAACCTCTTTATTCAATCAAACAATTTCCGACACATCAAACTAGTCAACAAGTATGTAAATTTGCATAATCGCATGAACTTGCAGTTTTTCCGCATTAATAATGTAAATCATCCTTATATATATAGATTTCTATATAAAGCAACTTTAATCTTGTAAAACCCTCGTGTTTAGAGAAAACCGTCTTTACAACTTCTAGTAACAAGTGACAAATACACTTCTTTGTCGGATCTCTTTATTTTACAAGTGTCTATACACTTGTGGTTTATAAAATCATATTTATTAGTGCAAGATCCATCTTTTAGAATAACATGATTTCTTTAAAGTGTGGTCTTTCAAAAATACCACTTGCGGATACGTAGATCCGCTAGTTTTAAACACCATTTTACCGGTTAAAACACTTTTACACAAGTAAGATAATTCTTTACAAGTTCATGTCTCTAAAATGTGGTAGTGTTTCACTTTTAACCCTTGTATCTTTCAAAAACAAGCTTATGTGATGATACGTGATTTTACAAAGTCGGGTTAAACGAAGATTTGAGCTACCACATTATAGATCGGGTCTAGATAAACACAAATTTCAAGTCCTACGACTTTTACACAAGACATGTGCTATTAACCTCTATTTTCATGATTTTAGTAGACTTTAAAGATTCAAAACGCATGTTAACGATATTTAACCGACGAAAGTTCTTTTAACCACTTTAGATATGTGTAAAAACGAGTTTTAAAGGTTATACCTCTAGCTCAAGGCTAGGGAAGAGTTGTGACGAAAACCGCGTGGATAAAAGCCAACGGTTGAGGTCCTTCGTGTTCCGTGTGCACCAAAGCTCCTTATACGTGATCTTGGATGGGTGTATGATGATGGAATGTAAGAGACAAGAACCGAAAGTGTGATGTGTGTGTGTGTGGTGTTCGGCCGTGAGCCACCAAGAGAGAAAGAGAGTTGGTTTGTTGAAGTTGTGGAGTGATAATTATGTTAAGATATCCTTAGTATTTATAGGGAAAATTAGGGTGTTATTATCCTTTGGATAATATGTCTTATAGATACTAAACACCCCAAATATAATAATAATTTGCTGGTACTTGTGTGTTCCCTACATTTGGGGACGGTTAGGGGCTTGGGTGGGGGGTTGGTTCGATCTTAAACATTAGTTAGGGGTTTAGTTAAGGTTAACTAGGTTAGGTTAAGTATCTAACCTCGTTAGTTACGTATAACATGTTATGACGGGTGTTAGGGTAACCAGGGACCCTAACTGGCTCAGAAAAAGAGTAATAATAAAAATAGTATTGTTTTCATGTTCCGGGTAAAGTCCGGGTGTCCGGTTGGATAGAAATCCGTTAAAGTGTTACAAAAGACTTTAAAGTGTCGTTATTACATTTTTAGTGACACATTTTGTTTTCCCGACACTTTAGAAAGTGTCTAGTGATATTTTCTCATTTTTGGCACTTTACTAGTCAGCTAGAAGCTGGTTAAATTATTTAAAGTGCTGTGTTTGGTACTTAAAGTACGTTCTGGCACATCCGAATCAGTGTATCTTATCCCCTAGAGACGCGGTAACACAACCCTTATATCCTACACTCACTACCAGTGTAGCCAAAATATATGAGGCTCTTAACAGGCCTTGAGGCAGTATTTGCCTGATGCTGGTTATATCAGCATGTTTACTGTGTATCCGTTTGGTGCTACTGTGCTTTTTGTGCATCATGTTTGTCACTAGGGTTCAGCACGTAAATAATGTAGTGACAGCAAATAAAGTATGATGCAAGTAAGTGCATGTATCAGTATGCAGGTAGCAGTTTATCAGCTAGTTTCAATCAAGCACAGAAATCAAGTAATAATTAATCATTAATTAAGTTGTACGGATACCTGGTTTTGTGCGGGTTGTCACATCATAATCGTTCAATCGTTCAAAATCGTTCTCGTACAAATCGTTCTCGTTTTAATTGTGAAAACTACGTTTGGTCGTCTCGCTAATAACATTCAAACCTTTGTGACTCGTCCATCGTTCAACTCGTTCTTGCATTAACAAACCTCCAAAGGGTAAGTTAACAATCATCAGATTCAGTCGTTACCCCCCTAACCCACACATAACCATGGGTCCGGTCTGATAACGGGATTTGTCGGATCCTATGGTACCATAACCTAATACTGGTCGGTTCGGCCTAAATTAACGAATGTCTTTCGTTACGTAACTACAACCAACAAGTTCGTTCACATTATCGAAATCGTTATTAGTTTTGTATAAACCATCTCAATCGTTTTGAAACCATCGTTAGAATATTGAAATCGTTTTGATACATATGAATCACCCCAAAACAATCGAAAACAGTAAAAAGAGGGGATCTATGTACTCACCTTTGGGTGCGTTTTTATTTGTTAACACAATCCCTCAAATTGTTTATTCGTCCTAAATTAAATAAGAATGGTTTAATAATCAAAAACCCACAAAAATACCGAAGTTTCTCCGATACTTAGAATTTTCACATAACCTTGAGATTTTTCTCAAAAAGTTATTATTTTTTATTATCTTGGTGTATTTGTATATATGTACTCGAGCGTAATACACATAACCTTGTCAACACTAAAAAATTATCATAGACATATTGTAAAACACATAGCACATTGTAACACATAAAATTTACCCATGAACAACCCATTCTAGTTATGTCGAAAAACACTTATTTTAGCGTTTCGGTAACATTTTTGGGCGTCGGAAGTCACGTATGACTAACCAAACACCAAGTAAAATTAATATAGGTTAAAATACTTATTTTTATAGCAAAAATATCAGTTTGGTTACTGATCTAAAACAGTTTTGTAAAAATCCTCCGAAAACGCGATTTTTGACCGTTTTACCGCATAATTTTGCATCAAACATTACCCGAACCATCCCAAATCGAAATGACCTGAAATTTTAACACAACCCATGTTATTTACTGAATAAAATAATGGTTATACTCATGATAGTGCAGGTCTTAAACAAAGCACATAAATCATGCAAATTTCACATAATTTACCACTTTTTAAGCTATATGTACAACATGCAAACTATCAAACCTTTGTCAAAGTTTCATGCCCTTATAATATATCAAATAATGTCATTTTTAGTGTTTGTAACCTGATCTAAAACATTTTTGTCATACAACCCTTTTTTTACCATTTCTTGAGCTTTACATCAACATGTATCTTCATGTACAAGTGCCTAAAGTATACTATCATAACATCATCATTTTATGTTAATCTAAATGCATCAAATATGTGATATATTCAGATTTACTTGCTGATGTAATCAGTGGCGAAGCTTGAATTTTTCGGCCGGGGGGGCGAAAACGTATATACCCTAAAATTTCTATAGAACCGGGGGGGCAAAAACGTATATACCCACAAATTTCTATACGAAAACTACATATATAACACTACTGAGCAAAAAATTCGGGGGGGGCGGGCGCCCCCTCCCCGCCCCTCTTATCCTTCGTCCCTGGATGTAATTTGCATTTAACATATCATACATAAATCACCAAATACTTGCATTTTTATCACCATTCAAGAACATGTAACACTTAAACAAGTACTTTATCAAAATAAAGCTCAAAACTCAAGCACATATGTATATGTGTACGGTTATATACATATATATATACCCACCATTTTTATTTTTGTATCAAGACCCATTTCATTTTAGATTTCAAGTTTAGTGAAAATCCCAAGATTCAAGAGAAACTTCAAATCATCAAGAACAACCAAGAATCAAAAGTATGATTTAAACATAAGTGTTATACCTTCAAGTTTCAAGTAGGTTGTGGGATGAGATTTTGTTGATAGGAAGCTTGAATCACTTGAAAACACCTTGGAAACACCTTTGATTCTTCACAACCACTTGAAATATGCTTGGAAAGGGACTTGATTCACAAGAACAAAGTTGCAAAAAGATGAAGATGGGAGGTGGTGGTGTGGACGGTCATGAGGGAGGAGAGAGAGAGGAGTTTGAGTGTTGTGGTAAGTATGGTGATCTTGGTAAGATTTTAGTAGGATATATAAAGATATGAGGATCCATGGAAGATAGCATGCAAGACAAGTGTTCAAGATGGAAGAGAAGTGGCAAGAGGAGCATATGAGGCCGCCACCTCCCCCTTCCACTCTCATACATGCATTTTTTTATAGTAATATGTTATATGTAGGCCAAAGCGGGTGTTTTACTGGATACCAGATATTTTATCTAGCGTTTAAATCCCGATTTCTGGCGTTCTAAATATTTTTATCTCTCAATAAAAATAAACTCGCCAAAATATTACTGAAATAAATTTCAGTTGCCAAGACTGGCTGCGTTGTCTGCGTTTTGCAGTAGAAGCACTGTGTCACGCAGAAACACGCGGTACGCGCTTAAACTTGAAAAATAACGTTTTTAAGCGTTTTAATTTATTTTTCAACACGGACCTGATTAAAATAAAATTTTAATCATAACAGAATATTTTTGAAATTTAAAAATTATCCGGGCGGTCACCAACGTTCGTTTCGCAGTTTTGTCGTAAATAGTTCTTTAGTTCAAATAAACACGTTTTCGCCATACCGAATCCTTCGAAACTTATTTCTAAGTCATGTAAAGGATATTTAGGGTATGTTTGGCTTACATCACAGTTCCGGAGTGTACGTCGCGTTAAACTGATTGCGTTTATGCACCGGTTTGAGTATAACCTTCCAGAAAGTGATTTAAAGCTTGAAATTGAAATCGAATCAAATTGTAAAATTATTAAACACAATTACACACATAATAACACCAAAGCACATTATTTTATTGATAACCAACATTTTTTTACATTATACGATGATTACAGAACACAGTTGTCACAGAACCCCTCTCGGATTGAGGCAACGTGTCTTGACTTACTTAGACAAACACGTCATCGATGTTAGGCCTAAGATATTTGTCCTTTTGGTCATTTCACGTCCCTAATTGATTGGGAATTTCGAGACTTTGGCGGGACAGAAAAATCAAAGAGTGGGACTAGTTATCAAGATGCGACTTTCACCTCTAACTTGACAACTTCGTACCCTAAATGTGTTGGAACTTATCAAAAGATAAGGCGTACTAGAATAAGGTATGGAAATTTCCTTCAAGATTCGGATGTCACTCCTGACTTGAAGGGAAATCTCGTGCAAAATACAAACACTACTCAGCAGTGTTTTCAAAGTGTTCAAGTGTATATTGTGTTAGCCTTAGGAAAGGCATGTAATTTTAACAGGAAATGTGTTGGCATCCTAGCAAGTTTCATGATTTTCCTCAGCTACTATCAACCTGCAACATGTATTAAAATACTATCAACAATAATGTTGGCGAGTATACAAGTTTGAGTACAAAGTAGCAAAATAATTTAAAAAGACTCATATCCGTTATGTAAACACATAAAAGTTTCACCATGCTAGTTTACGCAGTCCAAGTGATAGCCCAAGTTTCCAATGCGTTAAATGCCTTTCCCAAAGAATAACGAGAGGTTAAATGTCTCCTCCTAACAATACCCCAAAGACAAAAGGGGAGGTGCATTACCCCTATAGCGCTACCATTGTTAAGGCAGAACTACACACAAGGATTAACGTTCACATAGCATAAAAGTCTCAAGAATCACAAGTTTCAAGTTTCATGTTCACAGCGGATAGAGTATGTTTCAAATAGTTTCAAGTGTCAAGTTGTAACGCCCGTCTCAATTAATCAAGATTTTAATGATAAGATACACATTTTAATGCTAAAATGTGACTTTACAAAAGCTTGTCATACCAACATTCCCATATGTTTACAACATTTCAAAAGTATATTTGTAAGTGTTTACATAACTCACTTATAACAAAACAAATCAAGATTTGACGCGGAAGCTTCATTTAACGTATGTTCGGTTCTTTCTCGTCGCTTGATCTTCATCTGGGGCTCTCGACATTCACCTATGATCAAAACCAACTTAGAAGTCAGTTTTGATAGTTAAATAACAAGTACAACAAGGTAATTGGGTCAAATAATCGAAATAAACAAAATAAGCAAGATTTTCAACATTTTAGGCTGTCGCCGTGCGCGACGGCAAAAGGCTTTGGCCGTGGCGCGACGGAAAAAGGCTTTGGCTGTGGCGCGACGCCACGGTCCCATTTTAACAGAATGTGTATAGCTGGTGCTGCATATTCCCAGCATAACCTGATTTCACGGAAACGAGCATAACTCTCTCGTTTTTAATCCGTTTTACCCGATTCTTTTTCCTACGCGCTCGTAATTTAATTCTCCATCCCATGGAGTTAATATCTAACATTCGAATTAACAAGATTCGAGACTTTTAAGCCTTCGGCTTAATACCTTTTTACAAAGTTTTGACCCATTCATGCATTTACCAACATAACCTGTTTGTCTGACCTAAAATTCTCATGAACCTTATAATTTCAACGTCGTCCATCATATAAGGTTCCAATCACGGGTTTCTTTCAACATCCCAACCCATTTCCGCTTACATGTTATTTTGACCCGTTAAGGGTATTTACGCATTTTTTTAAGTATTTGACTTGCAAAGATCATACTTTTCACTTACACACTTGTCCAAAGTAATCATTTAATCTAATGGCTTGTTTTTAAACAACCTTTTAAAGTCGTTTGCCCGATATACCTATCAAGGGCATTTTTGTCAACTTCGCTCCATCCTTTGCAACAAAGGACTTCATTGCACCTTCAACCAATCAAATCACTAAACTTCAATTCTAAACACACATACCTGACTCGGATCAATATATTGACCCGTTTCGATACCTTACCTTAGTAGCCGCTAAACAATAGTGATGTACATATCCATTTGATATTTATTCCTATAGTCATATAACTCAACAAACCATTAGTCGATATTGTCAAAGGGTGATGATTTCACCTTTTGACCCGTTTGGTCTTAATGTGACACACCCCGACCACGTAAAACAACAAACCGTGGCGGAAACGTCGGGGAGTGTTGTAACAGAATTATTGTTTCAACCCATGGATACAAAGAGTTTCGTTTTATTGAACATTAACATTGTCTTAAGGTTAAACAAACAAGTCAAACACAGACTATCATCGTTATTAAATCACTTAAGGCCTCGTCCAGTCCTAAGTGAGCATGCATCCTATTCGCAACCAACATTAAGCAACATCACCTGAAACATATGTAAAAACAAAGTCAGCAAACAAATGCTGGCGAGTACATAGTTTTTGTGTGAGTGTCAGATTCATGGCTCATTGAAATATCTCGCACAACTTCGTTAATCGATATTTGAAACCTTGTTTTGTAAAATGTTTGTGTTGTAAAATGAATAACCAAATCAAAACAGATTGGTTATCATTTATAAACCTCGATGCCATGAACCTTAACCCAAAACATTTGTTTATGTAAACAAAATCATAAATCATTCTTGTAATAAAACTCGTATAGTTTATATAGTTTTGTAAACATCGTTGTGTAATATTGTTTTATTCGTTCTCGTTATAGAACATCGTTCATTCGTTTAAATCGTTCCAAATCGTTCTCGTTTTAATTGTGAAAACTACTTTTGGTCGTCTCGCTAATAACATTCAAACCTTTGTGACTCACTCATCGTTCCACTCATTCAACTCGTATTAACAAACCACAAAATGGTAAGTTAACAATCATCAGATTCAGTCGTTATCCACCTAACCAACACATAACCATGGGTGCGGTCTAATAACGGGATTTGTCAGATCCTATGGTACCATAACCTAATACTGGTCGGCTCGATCAATGCTAATGAATGTCATTCGTTATGTAACTACCACCAACAAGTTCGTTCACATTATCAAAATCATTATTAGTTTTGTATAAACCATCTCAATCGTTTTGAAACCATCGTTAGAATATCGAAATCGTTTTGATACATATGAATCACCCAAAACAATCGAAAACAGTAAAAAGAGGGGATCTATGTACTCACCTTTGGGTGCGTTTTTATACACAATCCCTCAAATTGTTTATTCGTCCTAAATTAAATAAGAGTGGTTTAATAATCAAAAACCCACAAAAAGACCGAAGTTTCTCCGATACTTAGAATTTTCACATAACCTTGTGATTTTTCTCAAAAAGTAATTATTTTTTATTATCTTAGTGTATTTGTATATATGTACTCAAGCGTAACATACATAACCTTGTCAACACTAACACATGATCATACACATATTGTAAAACACATAACACATTGTAACACATAAAATAACCCATGAACAACCCATTCTAGTGCATGTGGAAAAACACTTATTTTAGCGTTTCGGTAACATTTTTGGGCGTCGGAAGTCACGTATGATTAACCAAACACCAAGTAAACATAATATAAGTTAAAATACTTATTTTTATACCAAATATATCAGTTTGGTTACTGATCTAAAACAGTTTTGTAAAAATACTCCGAAAAGGCGATTTTTGACCGTTTTACCGCATAGTTTTGCATCAAACGTTACGCGAACCATCCCAAATCGAAACGACTTGAAATTTTAAAACAACCCATGTTATTTACTGAATAAAATAATGGTTATACTCATGATAGTGCAGGTCTTAAGTAAATCACATAAATCATGCAAATTTCACATAATTTACCACTTTTTAAGCTATATGTACAACATGCAAAGCTATCAAACCTATGTCAAAGTTTCATGCCACTAGAATACAACAAATAATATTATTTTTAGTGTTTATAACCAGATCTAAAACACTTTTTATCATTTAACCATTTTTCATCACTTCTTGAGCTTTAAACCAACATATTTTCACATGTACAAGTGCCTAAAGCATACCATCATAGCAACATCATTTTTTATGAGTTTAAAAACATCAAATATGAGATTTATTCAGATTTATTTGCTGAAGTAATTTACATTTAACATATCACACATAAATCACCAAATATTTGCATTTTTACCACCATTCAAGAACATGTAACAACATAGACAAGTATTTAACAAGAAATCGAACTTCAAGACTCATACACACACATATATATGTACGGTTTATACATACATATATACATCACCATTTTTTTGTAACAAGACCCATTTTATTTAGATTTGAAGTTTAGTGAAAATCCCAAGATTCAAGAGAAACTTCAAATCATCAAGAACAACCAAGAATCTAAAGTATGATTTAAACATAAGTGTTATACCTTCAAGATTCAAGTAGGTTGTAGGATGAGATTTTGATGATAGGAAGCTCGAATCACTTGAAAACACTTGGAAACACCTTTGATTCTTCACAACTACTTGAAATATTGTTGAAAGGGAACTTGAATCTTGATGAACAAAGTTGCAAGGGATGAAGATGGATGAGAGAGGAGAGGGGACGGTTTTAGAGAGAGGAGAGAAGGAGAGATGTTGAGTGTTCTTGGATTGCTTGATCTTGGTAAGATTTAAAATGATATAAAGGAAGATATGTTAAAGATACATGCACTAACAAGTGTCATGGTTGAGTGATAAGTGGCAAGAAGAAAGAAGCACATGTCCTACCTACATATATACACGAAATGTGTGTATATATATGCATATTTTCAGAAAACCGAAATAACCGAACCGTAACCGAAATAACTGAAAAATCCAGACCGAAAAAACCGAACCGAAACAAAAACCGACGGTTCGGTTTTCAGATTTTTAATAACCATAAGTTTTAATAGTATACCAAATCTGTGTATTTTTGTATTTAAGTTGTTAAGTGTTTACCCATGATTTTATTCTTGTTTGTTAAATTTTTATAATAAGAACATTACCATGTTTATTTATCATTAAAATTATCCATTGTTTACAAGAACTAACAAAGTTTAATATAAAAATTAAATGGTTTTCAAAGTATAATAAAAGAAAACGTCTTAATAAAAACTTTGGAGAAACATTAAAATAGATTATAAAGTTAGGTTTATGTGAATAATATTAATTTAAAAGACAAAATATATTAACCATATTCTTAAACTTTGAATTATACTTTTAAGTTTTGAATCTTACATAATTTGTTTCAAAAACCGAAAAAACCGAAAAATTGAACCGAACTGTTGCTAAAACCGAAATAACCGAAACCGAAAAAACCAAAACCGAACGGTTTTTAAAAACAAAAAACCGAACGTTTGGTTACGGTTTTGGCTTTACCTAAAAACCGAACCGTGCACACCCCTAGTAGAAGCACTGTGTCGCGCAGAAACACGCGGTACGCGCTTAAACTTGGAAAATAACGTTTTTAAGCGTTTTAATTTATTTTTCAACACGGACCTGATTAAAATAAAATTTTAATCATAACAGAAAATTTTTAGGATTTAAATATTATCCGGGCGGTCACGTTCGTTTCGCAGTTTTGTCGTAAATAGTTCTTTAGTTCAAATAAACATGTCTTTGCCATACCGAATCCTTCGAAACTTATTTCTAAGTTATGTAAAGGATATTTAGGGTATGTTTAGCTTAGGTCACAGTTCCGGAGTGTACGTTGCGTTAAACTGATTACGTTTATGCACCAGTTTGCGTATAACATTCCAGAAAGTGATTTAAAGCTTGAAATCGTAATCGAATCAAATTGTAAAATCATCAAACACAATTGCACATATAATAACACCAAAACACATTGTTTTATTGATAACTGACATTGTTTTACATTATGCGATGATTACAGAACACAGTTGTCACATAATGACCGTAAAGCTCTATGAGATGATATTTATTACCATCTTATCCATATGACTAACTCTGGTTTACACCGTATAGCCGTTTTACTTATAAATCATCTATTGATTTTTTGACCCATTATAACTTACGCTATAACGTGTCTTTTTCCAAACTAACGGTTATTGTCAACAAGTGACCAAAATACCATTTTACCCTTTTTATTCGCTTTGGTTTACCATACCAGGTAATCATTAAAAACTCGTTATCTTTTAGTCATTTAATGACTAACTAACCATATTAGCTCTCTTTTTATTAACCATTAAACATGATTTATGATCATTATCTTTTGTTCCGGACCGCACTTGTCGTGTCGGAACATCATAATTTAAACAAGACTTATTATTCATAACCTATAAAACCAATAGGTATTAAATAAATTGTAACAATCCTCAATAAACCGACACCCTTATAAATTTTTCTGACACCCTAATATATTTTAAAATATCTCTATATTTATTTAAATACACCCCGTATGTGAAAACCGAGCTCGAAATACAGTATAGCATTAAAAATAAATTAAAAAACTAAATTTTTAAAGTTGTGGCGGGCCGAATAAAGGACCCTTAACCCTTACGCGGGCCGCGTGAACTTAAAAACCTGGCAAAGCCCGGTGCGGCCACGTGGCCCAACACTCGGCAGACCAATGTGATGACCCAGCCCAGCTACGCTTTGACCTGGGGTCAACGCGGGCCGCGTAGGCCCTTCTCTTCTGTTACGCGGGCCACGAGAGAACCATATTCAGCAACTATAAATAGAATGCATCGGATCTTCAGTCTGTTCGTCCAATTTTCTTTTCTCAATCTCAATATTAAGTAGTAGAAGTTATACTCGGGTATTATACCCCCCTAAATAGCGAAGTTATGCTCCGTTGTATGTATTATAACCCCTGGATACGTATTAGATACGCTGCCCGATTGATCTAGGGTTCCGTAACGGTTGTCGTGGTTCTGCCCGACGTAGTCGTTGGAATGCCGTCTCGGGGAGGGTATTACTAATGTTAAAATGGGTTATTATACTAACGTGTGTGCAATTGTGTAAATTATAGATTGTCACCAGGAAACCCTTACGGAAAATCTAAGACAGCAATGTGAGTTGATCCACTTTTTGTTAACTGTTTTTACAAAACCTTAAATACTTTTTCATGCGAATAACAGTTATTGAGTATTTGTAAGTATACAATTATCATGAGTATGTTGGGGTTTTGTATACAAAATTTGTTACCACCTGGTCAAGGAGTAACATTTCCACAAGTCGGGTTTGACAGTACCATGGATGTTAATTGTTATGTCTTGGAAACAAATGTAATTGCGAGATCGCCCTCAATACTGTACACTGGGATTTTTATTAAACTTGATTAAACGGGGATTCACTCACCAGTATTTCCCACTGAAAAATGTTTTTAAAACGCGTTTCAGGTAACAAATTATGAAAGCCAAATAGAAGCCAGCTGGACAACACTGAAGGCTTGAAAAAGTGGCAATAAAGTTACCTAAAAATAAAATAGATGTTTTTATTAATAAAATAGGATTTATTCCTATGAAAACATGTGTACTACGAACTTGGGTTTTAACCCATTTGTTTAATATTATGAAAATGTGGTATTTTACCTGATCAATGTTTCCTAACTACAGTCCTGATGAAAAATTTCCGCTGCCAAATTAGACAATACATGATACCACCGAAAACTGGCTCGCGGCCGCCCGTTTCCGGGGATCTGGGATCGGGGGTTGCGACGGGAGGTGGTATCAGAGCTAAGCCACTGATTCAGCCACAGAGGTGTTCTGCTGACATCAAAATGTAAAGTGTTAGGAAATAAATTACGGGAATACGTGCATAACTGTATTTAATTGTTATGTGTTATTTGACTATTTGTTAGTTTACAGTATGAGCGACCAAGGACCATCTGACGCGTACCGTCAATTGTCTGGTTCGCCTAGAAGCGAAGGCACCTCCTCTTCTCAGCCTGCCGTCTCAGGGTACTCTGCTAATACGGAAGAAGGAATCTTTGTGTTTAAGGCTCAGTCCGAAGAGCCATTTCCTCAGAAAAAGAGGGGATGGTTCAGTAGAGGGGCACACGAGCGTAGAAAACGTATGAAAAAGTTACAAGACCAGAGAGTATTAGCAGCAGCCAAGAGAGAGACATATGCATATGCCCAGGATATGATCAATAGGGGTATAGCCAACATCCATATCCTAGCAACCACTGCAGCTGACCCTAATCTGGAGCAAATAATAGCACCCCAATCACAGCCACCAATCCCTGACCAACTGATGGAGATAGAAAACCCTGAAAGCCAAGTAGAGATGCATGATTTCAACCCGGAGGAAATACCTAGGGTACCAGCACCAAACCCCCTAGACCCAAATTACGATCCCTGGTGGGATGAAGTTAGGGACTATGTGCAACGCTACCCGATACATGAAGACACACCCATGCAGAACTTAGGAGCCTATCCAGGTATGGACCCTTTAGATCCCTATTACCACGACGAATACATTAGGGAAATTTTAGAAGATCCTTACCGATTTCAGGAACCTACACCCCCATATCAGGAACCCGCACCGCAGATTTCGAACCCAGTCCTAGAACCTGCACCCCCAATGAGTGCAGAAAACTTACAAGAACTTAGGACATTTGGCGAGGAAATTCTAGAGAGTAGTGAGAGAATGCGACAGGTGGGAGAGTGACTCGTCTGGAAGTATGACGAGCGCAATATGGATTTTTGGATGAATCCATATCCGTGAATGTGATGAAGGAAACGGTAGTAGTAATAATAATAATAAAATAATAAAATAAAATATGTGTGTACGGATGCCTACTACTATTAGTATAATTTTCTTTCTGTTGGTATTGTAATTTTTCTTTTAGTACTGGTGTGTAATAGATGCCTAGTATATAGATGAATAGAGTAAAGTCGCAATGATCGACGCTTTTGGCAAAAATGCATGTCATGTGATTGACTATATTAAATATTATTTTGTGATATTAATACAGGGTAAATGTTTAAAATTCAGATGGCCGATGAAGAAAATCAAGGAAATCTGAATAACGATAACCAGAGTAACATTAACGTGGTTAATGAAAATCCGAGCATCAATAACAATGGGAACCAAATGGATAATACTGCCGTTCAACATATAGTGACACAAGGAATTATAGATGCAATGCCATTTATTATTCAAACGTTTCAAGAAGCGAATAATAAAAGTAAGCATAGCAGTAAGCGACCAATTGAACCAGAAAACAGCGTGAACAATGGACCCGTACTTCAAATGTCCATTCCCAAAAGAAGAAGAACCATGCCTTATGGTTGTTCTTATAAGGAATTCTGGTCCTGCAAACCAATAGAATTCTCGGGCAATGAAGGACCAATTGCAGCTCTACGCTGGATAGAAAAGACTGAGGCTGTTTTAAAAATAAGCAAGTGTGCTAAAGAAGATAAGATAATGTTTGTTTCTAATCTGTTTAAGAACTCAGCCTTAGAATGCTGGAACACTATCCTCCAGTCAAGAGGAAGTGATAGGGTATACAACATGGAATGGGAAGAATTTAAAAATACGGTAGAAAGGAAATTATGTCCTCCTAATGAAAAGGAACAGATAGCTAATAAGTTCCTAAACTTAAGAATGAGCGGGGTAGATAGTAAGGGTTATACTACCACATTCTTTAAATATGCTAGAATAGTACCAACCCTTGCATCACCTGAGCCAGTATTAATCTCCCGTTACATCTGAGGATTAATTGGGGAGATTAGACAATTAGTCAAGGCAGCTAGACCACAAACTATAGAAGAAGTTGTAGAACTAGCAAATACCTTGATAGATGAATTAATTCGTACTAGGGAAGAAGACCAGAGGAGAATCCTAACCCAAAGGCTTACTCAAGAATTCCGTTATGGGAATTACAACCGTAGGAATATGGGTTCTACCTCTGCACCATTCTGCAAGGTCTGCAAGAAAAAGCATTCGGGAAAATGTTCCACTCTTTGCAATTTCTGCAAGATGCCAGGACACAAGGAAGAAGATTGCAGGAGAAAATCCAGTAATGGACTATGCTACAACTGTGGAGAAAAATGTCACATCAAGCTGAATTGTCCGAAATTGGCTCCAGCTGTGAACAACAAGAACACTAAAAATGCTAGAGCATTCGTTCTGACTGCAGATGAAGCCAAGATGATTCCAGATGTCATAGCTGGTACGTTTTTAGTTAATGATGTTTTTGCTAACGTATTATTTGACTCTGGTGCAAACCAAAGTTTTATTAATACTTCATTTTGCAAACTTCTAAATCAGTCATTAACTAAACTACCACAAGAATGTCTAGTAGAGACAGCTAATGGAGAAACAGTTAGGATTTCGGAAATCTTGCAGGGAGCAAGAATAGAAATTTTAAACCAAAAGTTTATGGCAAACCTTTACCCAATGAATCTGGTAGGATTTGATGTTGTTTTAGGAATGGATTGGTTAATAGCCAATAAAGCTAGTATTTTATGCGATCAAAAGTCAATACAAGTAAATTCACCAAAAGGTAAAAAGATCACAATTAAAGGAGATAAGCCCTCTAGATCCACGAAATTCATCTCTGTGATGAAAACTGCAAGTTATATAAGAAAAGGGTCTCTAGTGTATTTGATTTCTATAATCACTAACACTAAAGGAAAAGAATTAAAAGACATTCCAGTAGTGTCTCAGTTTTCAGATGTCTTTCCATAAGAATTACCAGGACTACCTCCAGACAGAGAAGTTGAATTCCGAATTCATCTACTACCAAGAACAGCACTGATTGCCAAAGCACCTTACCGTTTGGCACCCACCGAGATGCAAGAACTAAAGAAACAGTTAGATGAGTTATTGGAGAAAGGATTTGTACAACCAAGTTCGTCGCCATGGGGAGCGCCGATACTGTTCGTTAAAAAGAAGGACGGATCAATGCGTATGTGCATTGACTACCATGAATTGAACAAGGTCACAATTAAGAATCGGTACCCATTACCGAGAATCGATGATATGTTCGATCAACTGCAAGGAGCTCGATTTTTCTCTAAAATCGATTTAAGGTCAGGATATCATCAATTAAAGGTACAGGAAGAGGACATTCCTAAGACCGCCTTCAGAACAAGGTATGGTCATTATGAATTTACTGTCATGCCATTTGGTTTAACCAATGCCCCAGCTGCATTTATGGACATGATGAACCGAATATGTAAGCCATATTTGGACAAATTCATAATTTTTTTTATAGATGATATTGTAATTTACTCTAGAAGTAAAGAAGAACATGCAAAACATTTGCACGCACTTTTAAGTCTATTAAGGAAGGAAAAGTTTTATGCTAAATTTTCCAAGTGCGAATTTTGGTTAGAACGGGTACAGTTTCTTGGACACTTAGTGAACCATGAAGAAATTCATGTGGATCCCACAAAGATCGAGGCGATTACGAAATGGAAAACCCCTGAATCACCAACCGAAGTTAGAAGTTTCTTAGGATTGGCCAGTTATTATAGAAGATTTATTCAAGATTTCTCTAGAATAGCCATTCCTTTAACTAAGTTAACCTGTAAATCCATTAAGTTTGAATGGGGACCAAAACAGGAAGAAGCTTTTAGAATTCTTAAGCAAAGATTAACCCATACACCCATACTAGTGTTACCAGAAGGAACTGAAGATTTTGTAATCTATTGTAACGCTTCTAAATTAGGTTATGGATGTGTGTTAATGCAACGCCAAAAGGTTATAGCTTACGCATCTAGACAACTTAAGAATCATGAAGAGAATTATTCAACCCATGTTCAAGAACTAGGAGCTATAATTTTTGCCCTTAAGATTTGGAGACATTACCTTTATGGTAGTAAGTTTACCATATTCACCGATCATAAGAGTTTAAGGTATGTTTTCGGGCAAAAGGAATTGAATATGAGACAAAGACGCTGGATAGAGATGCTTAGTGACTATGATTGTGATATCCAGTATCATGAAGGAAAAGCAGATGTAGTGGCAGATGCTTTAAGCCGGAAGTATCATGAAAAGCTAAAAAGGGTACGTTCTCTTAAGTTAAATCTGCAAGTAGATTTAAATGATCAGATAAGAGAAGCACAAGAATCAGTAATCAAGGATAATACTGAAAAATTAAAAGGGATAAATAAGGAATTAGAACAAGGAACAGATGGAATTTGGAGATTCCATAAGAAGAGAATGTGGATACCCAAATTAGGAAACCTACGTCATCGTATATTAGAAGAAGCCCATAAGTCTAAGCATACGATGCATCCAGGAAGTGATAAAATGTACCAGGATTTAAGGAAGAATTTTTGGTGAATAGGAATGAAAAAGGACATAGCAACCTATGTTTCTAAATGTTTAACTTGTTCACAAGTCAAAGCTGAACATTAGAAACCCTCAGGGCTATTACAACAATTAGAAATGCCAGTGTGGAAATGTGAATTAATAACAATGGATTTTGTTACTAAATTACCCAAAACAAAGAAAGGAAATGACACAATCTGGGTGATTGTAGATAGGCTAACCAAGTCAGCTCATTTCCTACCAATGAGGGAAACTTTTAGTATGGAACAGTTAGCTAAATTATATGTAAATGAAATCGTTTCATTACATGGAATACCTTTATCAATCTTTTCTGATAGGGATAGCCGATTTACCTCTCATTTTTGGTCAAGTTTCCAAAAAGCAATGGGAACCAAGTTGAATCTGAGCACAGCTTATTATCCTCAAACAGACGGACAAAGCGAAAGGACAATTCAGACAATGGAAGACATGCTTAGAGGTTGTGTAATTGATTTTGGAGGTAATTGGGACGATCACTTACCTTTAATAGAATTTTCTTATAATAATAGTTATCACACAAGTATCAATGCTGCACCATTCGAAGCACTTTATGGACGAAAGTGCCGAACCCCAGTCTGTTGGGCAGAAATTGGGAAAAAGCAACTATCTGGACATGAGATAGTACAAGAAACAACTGACAAGATTATTCAAGTCAAGGAACGACTGAAAGCAGCACGTGATCGACAAAAGAGCTAAGCCGATAACCGACGCAAGCCGTTGGAATTTCAAGTAGGGGATAAAGTATTGTTAAAGGTCTCTCCTTGGAAAGGAGTAGTAAGATTCATCAAACGGGGAAAGCTAAGTCCCAGGTATGTTGGACCTTTTGAGATTATTAGAAAAATAGGACCTGTAGCCTATCAGCTACAACTGCCAGAGGAAATGGCAGAAATACATGATGTATTTCATGTATCAAATCTCAAGAAATGCTTAGCAGATGAATTGTTAATAGTACCTCTTAAGGATATAGAGGTAAATGAACAACTCAAGTTTGTAGAAACACCTTTACAGATTGAAGACAGGAAAATCAAGAATCTCAAACATAAGAGATTAGTTCTGGTCAAAGTGAAGTGGGACTCCAAAAGAGGACCTGAGTATACATGGGAGCTTGAATCTGAAATGCAAAAGAAATATCCGCACTTGTTCCAGTAGATCTCGAGGACGAGCTCTAAAAGAAGGTGGGGAGGATGTAACAATCCTCAATAAACCGACACCCTTATAAATTTTTCCGACACCCTAATATATTTTAAAATATCTCTATATTTATTTAAATACACCCCGTATGTGAAAACCGAGCTCGAAATAAAGTATAGCATTAAACATAAATTAAAAAACTGAATTTTTAAAGTTGAGGCGGGCCACGTAAAGGATCATTAACCCTTACGCGGGCCGCGTGAACTTAAAAACCTGGCAAAGCCCGGTGCGGCCACGTGGCCCAATACCCGGCAGACCTATGTGATGACCCAGCCCAGCTACGCTTTGACCTGGGGTCAACGCGGGCCGCGTAGGCCCTTCTCTTCTGTTACGCGGGCCGCGAGAGAACCATATTCAGCAACTATAAATAGAATGCATCGGATCTTCAGTCTGTTCGTCCAATTTTCTTTTCTCAATCTCAATATTAAGTAGTAGAAGTTATACTCGGGTATTATACCCCCCTAAATAGCGAAGTTCTACTCCATTGTAAGCATTATAACCTCTGGATACATATTAGATACGCTGCCCGATTGATCTAGGGTTCCGTAACGGCTGTCGTGGTTCTGCCCGACGTAGTCGTTGGAATGCTGTCTTGGGGAGGGTATTACGAATGTTAAAATGGGTTATTATACTAACGCGTGTGCAATTATGTAAATTATAGATTGTCACCAGGAAACCCTTATGGAAAATCTAAGACAGCAATGTGAGTTGATCCACTTTTTGTTAATTGTTTTTACAAAACCTTAAATACTTTTCCATGCGAATAACAGTTACTGAGTATTTGTAAGAATACAATTATCATGAGTATGTTGGGGTTTTATATACACAATTTGTTACCACCTGGTCAAGGAGTAGCATTTCCACAAGAAGTACAAAATTTATGATCATTATCTTTTGTTCTGGACCGCACTTATCGTGTCGGAACATCATAATTTAAACAAGACTTATTATTCATAACCTATAAAACCAATAGGTATTAAATAAATAGAGTGTAAGCTTCACTTACCTTACATCCGGATTATTCTTTTCCGTCATTCTTGCTTCGTTTGACCCGCTTCGTTCCCAAGCTCTCACCTAGCTTGTTATTCGTCAAACTATCACCATAATTCGCGAGATGGTTAGATTAGTCATAATCATTTACGACTATTCCATCCTACGGGTTTTATGTCGAATTTATCATTCGATCGTATCTTTGGTCATTTTGACTTTTTAAAAGTCAAAGTGCCTATTGACGAAAGTAGGTACACAATGTAATTCAACTACTCGTTTTATTACTTGGTCAATTACCCGGTAGCATCATTCTTAGGCTACCGTTTATCCGCTTTATTAACCAAGTTTTATAACCATAATCCTTCGAATTAACACAACATTAATCTTTCTTAACACATGATGATATCAAACATCATTTTTAACATGAATTTATCATCATTTCCATCCCTTTTATACTAAACCCAATTCATGGTAATTATGATTCACGTACTCAAACACCTAAGTTGTTTGAGTACCTTGTCTTTACTAACTAACATGATGATTCTAATCGCAAGTTTAACACTAACATCATCATATCATAAAACCCCATTTCAATCATGTATGAACAAATACCTAATCATGTAATTTGTTCAAGTACCTTGGTTCTACTATCAACTATGATGATTTTAAACACAAACTTATCATCATCTTCATTATTAGTCAAAACCCACTTAGCACATTCAAGGGTTATCATCAAATCCATAGTTTCAAACACCAATTCACCAAGTTTTCAACTAGGGTTTGTTTCTAAACATGAATTCAACACATATATCACTCATACATTCAACATTCATCCCCGAATTTTGATTATGAGTGTTCATCATAATTTCAAAACATCACCAAATTACAAAATTTGACATACCTTACGATCCCCTCGACTTGGTGATCGTTTGTACGTGTTCATGCATTTGATTTGAGCTAGTCTTGGCCTTCAATTTGGTGAATTTGGGTGAGCTAGGGTTTGGAGCTCTTGCTCCTTCTCCTGACCATATACACGCACACACACTTAGTGTGTGTGTAGTGTTTTGATTTTTTTTTATAAAAATTTCTAATCTTTCCTTTTTAGCCTCTCTAGTTTGTAACTTTATTTATAAAAGGCTATAACTTGTTGTTCAAATATTATTTTCTCTAATTAACTAGGTTAAACATCCCTAGTTAACTTAGTGGGTTCAGGGAAGTTTATGACTAGGTTTATTTTAAGTCCCGTTAACTCGGGCTTCGATAAACTTTACTTTCCCAAAAGCTTTCGTTCTGCTTTCATTTAATATTAGGCTTATTTATTTAAAAATCCTAATATTCACCGGGTTACTTTTACCCCTAACGGTAATTTACCCGTCTTTTAATAGTAACATAATCTAATTATCAAATCTGTTTTCGGGGTGTTACAAGTCTACCCCCTCCCCCCCCCCCCCCTTAAAGAGGTTTCGTCCTCGAAACCTTTTTCTTACATAATTTATAGAGTTTAACTCCATGCATTTGCTCTCGATAATCAATTGAGCATTGCTCATATTTTAACCAATTGTTAGTATTACCAGAAAAGTATGGTAATATCTTTTTGGTTATTAATCATCTACGTATCTTATACGACATAATGCAACTTGAAATAACGTAATCTTGTTATTTCCACTAGTTTAGTTAACTTAGCAATATTCATCGCTCGGCACTAATGTGATTATACTTCACATTGCATTTCTTGACCGTGATCATGTCACGTCATGCCAAATTTTATATCAACTTTTTATTTTCAAAAATATCACATTTTTGAATATATCGTCTTGCACCTGTCAGTGTCAAGACTTATATCTTTCATGTTTACTATTTATACGTCTATCAGAATTTATATTTGTAAAAACGTTATTTCTTACCAAAACCGAAGTTTTAGTTTAGCGTCTTCTCTTTAACTTTTGTCAATTATCCATACCGGGATATTGACAGTCCAAAATTTATTCTTTTACAGTCTTTGTTTTATGCTAGGAGTCTCAATTTATTCCCTCGCTTTGTCTAATTAACCCGTAGGTTTTATCACTTAGCCTTATGGGCTATTTTATTAGACTTTCACCTCTTTAAGGCGAGGTCTTTATAATCTATTTCTTTCTAGTCATGACCCGTGGGTCGTTTTAGTCTCGTAGACCTTTCCATTGTTTATAACCCCAGAGGTTATGTTGATCCCGTAGATCATTCTTTACTCATGTCGTTCTTAAAATACGTGTTTGGTGTCAAGGCACCCTGTTTTTGTTTGAAGAATCATTTGGTTTCAAGCTTAAAACCCGTTAACCTTGACTGTAGTTCGTGGTTATAATCGTTTTATTTCAGATCATTCTCCCGACTCTATGACTTCTCACGTCATTTATACATCGGTTGGTCTTATGCTCACTGTTATTTGGTTTGCATAAATTCTTATTTGGTTATGTCTCATTACCGGGCTCATTATTTTTTTTGCATTTAACACTACTTTTATCTGGCTAGCGCTTATTTGTGCCATCCGGCATTATATTGTATTCATCCTGTTTGATTTGTTAATGTGAAATCCATCACTTATAAACAATCAACTTTATTCTTTATTCAACCCGTTCGACCTCAAATGGGTGAACATATTTATTCAAAATTTCTATTTACAAAATTTTATAGTCATAACTCATAATCCAAATCTTTTGATTTTTCAACCCGCGTTCATGTCTCTTGGTTTACATATGTGTTTAAATTCCTACCTATCAAACGGGTGTTTTACCGAAGTCATTATTATTGCAACCATCCCGGTATGCATTAAGACCTCGCTTCACTTTTATATTCCGACTTTGTCCTCAAGTTTAACGTTTTACAAAAACGGCCCGTTAAGAGACATATTTGCATTTTCCGGGTTCGAGTGTAAGTACACCCCCTCCCAATGCATATCTTAATCATTTTACATGTTTGCACTCTCCAGGTTCGAGTGTAAGTACACCCCCTCCCAATGCATATCTTAATCATTTTACATGTTTGCAGTCTCCTGGTTCGAGTGTAAGTACACCCCCTCCCAATACATGTCTAAATCATTTTACATGTTTGCATTCTCCAGGTTCGAGTGTAAGTACACCCCCTCCCAATACATGTCTAAATCATTTTACATGTTTGCATTCTCCGGGTTCGAGTGTAAGTACACCCCCCTCCCAATGCATATCTTAATCATTTTACATGTTTGCATTCTCCGGGTTCGAGTGTAAGCACACCCCCTCCCAATACATGTCTAAATCATTTTACATGTTTGCATTCTCCGGGTTCGAGTGTAAGCACACCCCCTCCCAATACATGTCTAAATCATTTTACATGTTTGCATTCTCCGGGTTCAGGTGTAAGTACACCCCCTCCCAATACATGTCTAAATCATTTTACATGTTTGCATTCTCCGGGTTCGAGTGTAAGTACACCCCCTCCCAATACATGTCTAAATCATTTTACATGTTTGCATTCTCCGGGTTCGAGTGTAAGTACACCCCCTCCCAATACATGTCTAAATCATTTTACATGTTTGCATTCTCCGGGTTCGAGTGTAAGTACACCCCCTCCCATGTTTGCATTCTCTGGGTTCGAGTGTAAGTACACCCCCTCCCAATACATGTCTAAATCATTTTACATGTTTGCATTCTCCGGGTTCGAGTGTAAGTACACCCCCTCCCAATACATGTCTAAATCATTTTACATGTTTGCATTCTCCGGGTTCGAGTGTAAGTACACCCCCTCCCAATACATGTCTAAATCATTTTACATGTTTGCATTCTTCGGGTTCGAGTGTAAGTACACCCCCTCCCAATGCATATCTTAATCATTTTACATGTTTGCATTCTCCGGGTTCGAGTGTAAGTACACCCCCTCCCAATACATCTCTAAATCATTTTACATGTTTGCATTCTCCGGGTTCGAGTGTAAGTACACCCCCTCCCAATACATATCTAAATCGTTTTACATGTTTGCATTCTCCGGGTTCGAGTGTAAGTACACCCCCTCCCAATACATATCTAAATCATTTTACATCAATCTTTGTCCCTTCACTCGGGCTCATTATCCTAATGTAATACGCTTCCGTCACCCGGCCGTGCGTTTAAATTATTATCAAATATTTTGCTCATTTGATTCATTTGGGTACTTTTTAATTTCTCCCACTCACCCCGTCCTTACTACATCGGATGTAAGCATGTCCATCACAAGAAGTTCATGGTACCACGTGCTCACCACTTACTTGGCCAGAGTAAGCGATCAATACCTGGTATACATGACCTTTTTATAATTTTCACATTACATCCCATGTAAGTAATGCCTCTATTTGTTTCTCTTGGAACCAATATCCCGGATATATTTTCTATTCAGGTTTTTCCAAGTTTTTAATCTACATATGCAACTTTCAATCTCTACATATTTGTTGCATATTACTATTTGTGCAATTAAATTTAAAATGTGCAACTGATAATGCTTGCCCTAACGGGCTTCTCTTGCCATTAGCCTTGTTTGTGATCGCTACGCGATTTAGGTCCTTGACGAGCCTACTCTTTGGACCGTTCCTCTATCAAATCCGTGATTTGTTAAACTCTCGCTATCATCATATGCGAGTGTCCTTCAACTAAAACATTTGCAACAGTTAGTAATTTCGACATTAATGGATGCCCGTATTATAATACAAGGCTTTTCTACTATACGCATCAACGCGTGTAATTTCATTGACTATATCTACTCTATAACGTTTTTATTGGTATAACGTGTATTACACGATAACCATATGTGTTGTTCTCAACACTTTAATCATACTAAACCATTGTTATACATGTACTTACCGGATTTGCGATCAAGCCTCGAACCGAACACACTTTACTCTTTAACCGTGAGCTCTGATTACCAACTTGTAACGCCCGTCTCAATTAATCAAGATTTTAATAATAAGATACACATTTTAATGCTAAAATGTGACTTTACAAAAGCTTGTCATACCAACATTCCCATATGTTTACAACATTTCAAAAGTATATTTGTAAGTGTTTACATAACTCACTTATAACAAAACAAATCAAGATTTGACGCGAAAGTTTCATTTAACGTGTGTTCGGTTCTTGCTCGTCGCTTGATCTTCATCCGGGGCTCTCGACATTCACCTATGATCAAAACCAACTTAGAAGTCAGTTTTGATAGTTAAATAACAAGTATAACAAGGTAATTGGGTCAAATAATCGAAATAAACAAAATAAACAAGATTTTCAACATTTTAGGCCGTCGCCGCGTGCGACGGCAAAAGGCTTTGGCCGTGGTGCGACGCCACGGTCCCATTTTGACAGAATGTGTGCAGCTGGTGCTGCATATTCCCAGCATAACCCGATTTCACGGAAACGAGCATAACTCTCTCGTTTTTAATCTGTTTTACCCGATTCTTTTTCCTACGCGCTCGTAATTTAATTCTCCATCCCATGGAGTTAATATCTAACATTCGAATTAACAAGATTCGAGACTTTTAAGCCTTCGTCTTAATACCTTCTTACAAAGTTTTGACCCATTCATGCATTTACCAACATAACCTGTTTATCTGACCTAAAATTCTCATGAACCTTATAATTTCAACGTCGTCCATCATATAAGGTTCCAATCACGGGTTTCTTTCAACATCCCAACCCATTTCCGCTTACATGTTATTTTGACCCGTTAAGGGTATTTACGCATTTTTTTAAGTCTTTAACTCGCAAAGATCATACTTTTCACTTACATACTTGTCCAAAGTAATCATTTAATCTAATGGCTTGTTCTAAACAACCTTTTAAAGTCGTTTGCCCGATATACCTATCAAGGGCATTTTTGTCAACTTCGCTCCATCCTTTGCAACAAAGGACTTCATTGCACCTTCAACCAATCAAATCACTAAACTTCTATTCTAAACACACATACCTGACTCGGATCAATATATTGACCCGTTTCGATACCTTGCCTTAGTAGCCGCTAAACAATAGCTATGTACATATCCATTTGATATTTATTCCTATAGTCATATAACTCAACAAACCATTAGTCGATATTGTCAAAGGGTGATGATTTCACCTCAAAGGGTGATGATTTCACCTTTTGACCCGTTTGGTCTAAATGACCGTAAAGCTCTATGAGATGATATTTATTACCATCTTATCCATATGACTAACTCCGGTTTACACCGTACAGTCGTTTTACTTATAAATCATCTATTGATTCTTTTGACCCATTATAACTTACGCTATAACGTGTCTTTTCCAAACTAACGGTTATTGTCAACAAGTGACCAAAATACCATTTTACCCTTTTTATTCGCTTTGGATTACCATACCAGGTAATCATTAAAAACTCGTTATCTTTTAGTCATTTCATGACTAACTAACCGTATTAGCTCTCTTTTTTTTAACCATTAAACATGATTTATGATCATTATCTTTTGTTCCGGACCGCACTTGTCGTGTCGGAACATCATAATTTAAACAAGACTTATTATTCATAACCTATAAAACCAATAGGTATTAAATAAATAGAGTGTAAGCTTCACTTACCTTACATCCAGATTATTCTTTTCCGTCATTCTTGTTTCGTTTGACTCGCTTCGTTCCCCAGCTCTCACCTAGCTTGTTATTCGTCAAACTATCATCATAATTCGCGAGATGGTTAGATTAGTCATAATCATTTACGACTATTCCATCCTACGGGTTTTATGTCGAATTTATCATTCGATCGTATCTTTGGTCATTTTGACTTTTTAAAAGTCAAAGTGCCTATTGACGAAAGTAGGTACACAATGTAATTCAACTACTCGTTTTATTACTTGGTCAATTACCCGGTAGCATCATTCTTAGGCTACCGTTTATCCGCTTTATTAACCAAACCATAATCCTTCGAATTAACACAACATTAATCTTTCTTAACACATGATGATATCAAACACCATTTTTAACATGAATTTATCATCATTTCCATCCCTTTTATACTAAACCCAATTCATGGTAATTATGATTCACGTACTCAAACACCTAATTTGTTCGAGTACCTTGTCTTTACTAACTAACATGATGATTCTAATCGCAAGTTTAACACTAACATCATCATATCATAAAAACCCATTTCAATCATGTATGAACAAATACCTAATCATGTAATTTGTTCAAGTACCTTGGTTCTACTATCGACTATGATGATTTTAAACACAAACTTATCATCATCTTCATTATTAGTCAAAACCCACTTAGCACATTCAAGGGTGATCATCAAATCCCTAGTTTCAAACACCAATTCACCAAGTTTTCAACTAGGGTTTGTTTCTAAACATGAATTCAACACATATATCACTCATACATTCAACATTCATCCCCGAATTTTGATTATGAGTGTTCATCATAATTTCAAAACATCACCAAATTACAAAATTTGACATACCTTACGATCCCCTCGACTTGGTGATCGTTTGTACGTGTTCATGCATTTGATTTGAGCTAGTCTTGGCCTTCAATTTGGTGAATTTGGGTGAGCTAGGGTTTGGAGCTCTTGCTCCTTCTCCTGGCCATATACACGCACACACACTTAGTGTGTGTGTAGTGTTTTGATTTTTTTTTTATAAAAAAATCAAGTTTCTAATCTTTCCTTTTTAGCCCCTCTAGTTTGTAACTTTATTTATAAAAGGCTATGACTTATTGTTCAAATATTATTTTCTCTAATTAACTAGGTTAAACATCCCTAGTTAACTTAGTGGGTTCAGGGAAGTTTATGACTAGGTTTATTTTAAGTCTCGTTAACTCGGGCTTCGATAAACTTTACTTTCCCAAAAGCTTTCGTTCTGCTTTCATTTAATATTAGGCTTATTTATTTAAAAATCCTAATATTCACCGGGTTACTTTTACTCCTAACGGTAATTTACCCGTCTTTTAATACTAACATAATTTAATTATCAAGTCTGTTTTCGGGGTGTTACACAATTTTATAGAATATATGTTGCATCCCAAAAGTGTTTAAAACAAAAAGGGATCGAGTATACTCACAGTGAGTGCTAAGTATCAACGCCGACCATTTGGATCGAAGGGAGAACTGGGGTTAGCCTGATTATAGTATAACAGTGTAAGCGTTGAACAGAACGTTAAATTGCGCGATTCATTGAGTAAAAGTGTCTGGCTGGTCTGCTGATTGGATGGTCATCCGGTCGGATGACCATTCGGTCAGACGACTGTTCGATCAGTTAGTGTGTTTGCAAAATGTTTCAAGATTTTGAAGTTTTCGTTGTAACATAATTTAAGCCACTCGATCGGATGGTCATCCGGTCGGATGGCCGTTAGATCGGAGGACTGTTCGAGTGAAAGTCTAATAGTTTGAAATCCTGATTCAAATACTTTAAGTGTTGAAGGCTACGGGGAACATGTCGTTCGGTTGGATGGCTGTTCGATCGGAGGATCGTCTGATCGGATGGTCATTCGGCTGTTATGTTCTTGTTCCTTTGAAACCTTCGTAGATTCCCAAGTTTGAGTTTAATGGAGAAGACATGGTAACGTATCAAGACAACAGAAACCCATTAAGTTTTGGCTCGTCTGATCGGATGGGAATCACCCCTTTCGATCGGATGACTATCCTTGACGGAGTTTCATGTCTGATCCGTAATTTGGTCATCTCTCCAGTGGAAATCCGTTATCGAACCGACTCCAGACTAAGGAACAAGTCCTAGGCCTGTTTTGGTTCTAGATTTCACCGAGTTTGAGTAGGTAAGTTAAGATAAGCATGAATTTAACCGAAAATGTTTAGATTATGTAAATATTTGTGGTCAAACATGTAGAAATCTCTTAGATCTGAACTAAATCTCAACGGAATGATATCACACATCCGTTTGTACAAACCGCCATGATGACGTCATCTTCAAGGAGCCCAAATCTTAGTGATTTCACGGTGAAAAGTATGATTTTGATGAAGAATCTAGTGAGAAAGTGTGTAAAGATGAAAGTTGTACAAGAATCACGAAGAAAACTTACAAGAATCGCTTGAAAATGGGAGAAAAGTGCCTTAGAACGAGAGAGAGAGAGAGAGAGAGAGAGAGAGAGAGAGAGCTGTCACACCCCGACCACGTAGAACATACAAAACGTGGCGGAAATGTCGGGGAGTGTTGTAACAGAATTAATTGTTTCAAATCCATGGCAATTGAAGTTTCGTTTTATTGATTAAAAGTGTTACAATGTCTTAACAAACAAAGGAATACAACATAATTAACTAGTCTTGCATCTTTTATTGTCACTAAAGCCCAAGTCTGCCTATGTGTATCTTGATCATCTTATGCAACAGCTCCTGAAAAACACATGTGAAAATAGGTACGTCGGCATAAAAATGCCTGTGAGATACATAGGTTTTGTGAAAATAGGTTTCATGACTTATGTTTGAGAAAATGTTTAGTCATGGACCTTGTAAATTGTTTTGTTTTGTAAATCATTTGAAAAACGATAAGTTCAGATGATATGTATAAATAAGTGAATAATGTATGGTTAAATGAATAACCATGTAAAATGGGTTTGTATAAGATAAGTTGTTTGTAAAACAATGTCTTGTGAAAAGTATGTTATTTGTATAAAATGTTATATGTCTCAAATTGAAATGGTTCAAATAACGCTATGATATGTAATACCATACAGACACTTATATATAGGAAGTACCAGCGGCGTATCCACCATGCTTGTATCATATTACACACACATCGTTACTTAAATCACTTGCTCAAATCAAACCATCAAGATGTAATGCTTAACAATTGTAGAAATGTTTATGTATGATCAAATACGGTTCACACGGTTCACAGATACAAACGGTTCACAGATACAAACGATTCACAGATACAAACGGTTCACATAGTCAAATAGTTATAAACGGTTCAAAATGTAATATAATGTGTTCATATACTGGATGAGCATATGCAACAAAATGTAATGTAAAACAATGTACTAAGTATGCACACAATGGACATACATAGCATAAGTGTAATGTAAAACAATGTACTAAGTATGAACTAATGGACATACATAGCATAAGTGTAATGTAAAACAATGTACTAAGTATGAACTAAATGGACATACATAGCATAAAATGTAATGTAAAACGATGTGCTAAGTACGCACACCATGGGCATACATAGCATGAAATGTAATGAAATCATGTACTATAATGTACTAACGAACATAGCAGGTATATGATGTGAAAACAGGAAAGCATGAATGTAACAAGTAGGCACATGTGTTTCACCCCAAAACAGTTTGGAAAACAGTAAAAGAGGGGTCTATGTACTCACTTGAGATTGCTTAGTAGTCCTTGAGTAACAACCAAACAATGCTAGAGATCGCGGATATCAAACGGCACCTAATATAGGTAACTATGTTAATAACCGGACCTAAATCGGATGATTGGATAGAATGAGGGTTCGTAAACCAAACGAGTATAGAGACTCGTGTCATATGGTTTAACAAAGCCTTCATGCTAAAACGAAACTTAACCTAAGTGTTTGTGACCCATTACGACCCGTTTAGGTAGCTTATGCTACTTTAACGCGTCGTTCGCGTAAAACGCGTTCGGAACGCCTAACTAGTCCTATGACAAGTAAAATATGCCTTAACATGTCTAATATGGTTGTCAAATCAGTTTAGATGACAAAAGTTATGTTACATATGTTTAAAACGAATTTTGGCATCAAAGGGGTATTTTGGTAATTTACCTAAGGCATATAAACTACCTATCATACAACTACTTAAACAAAGCGGCCATAAGGTATAACCTCGGAAGGTTATTCCCTATATACTATGGTCACCTAATGTGTTTGGTCGGATCCTAATGATCGACCAAATGGGTCGGGTTCGAAGGTATAAGCGATTTATTAGATCGCTTACCCTACGACCCTATACAACGTGGTAATCAGTAGGCATAGTCCCAAGGGACTATAACCAACGTGATTACACTCACGTTGCAAAGTTCAAACGAACTTCGCATTGACCATAAACTGGTCAACGCAGAAAGTCAAACAAAGTTTGACTTTCAGACTCGAAAAGACTCGAAAAGCAATAAAAGAACGAAGGAATACTTACGAAGGGTCCCCGAATGCTAATCTAGATCAAAATAGCTCAGGTATGAAACAAAGGTTTCAACTTAGAGCACAATTGATCAGATTCTAGTGAGAAATGAATGAGAATGTGATGGGTATTTATAGTTTTCGGGTCACCGTTAGGATCGTTTCTTGGAAAAGAGGGAATGATCTCGCCCGTACACTTGTCGGAAGGTTGTGGTAACTGATATTGACCCACCACAAGAGTTGGACACATGGCATTGGCCTTTGGAAGGGGTTAAGGGCAGGAAACAGCAGCTGAAAAACGAGTTGCTGCATCTGACCTATGCTTGCGCACCGTAACAAATAAACCCTTACGGTGCGCAAGGGACAAGTTTGGCAGATTTACAATTTTGGTCCTTGTTGTGCTATAAGGTCATTTCCGACGCGTTTAAGGCCCGTTAACCCCATTTCAAAGCTCTAAAATGAAGTTAAAGTATAGGGAACTTAAAATGTGCTCAAAAATATCTCGGATGTCGGTTCGTTTGATCGTACGATTGCGTTGTTCGGTTAATTACGACGGAATGCGCATAAGCGCGAAAAACGATCCAAATGGCGTGACGAATGGATTTTTCTTATGCCAAACACTAAAATAAAATATTTTAGTGCTTACATAAAATTTTGGATGTCCGGATGTATTCAGAACGTAAGTTATGCGCGAAAGTGCAAACTTGTGCACTTTTTGACGCTTTTAGTCCCTGAATGAGCCAAAAGTTTATTTTAGCACACCGAACCCCTCAAAAATTATTTCTAAGTTATGTAAAGGTTACTTAAGGTATGTTAAGCCTATTTTACTATTCCAGAGTGTTCGTTGCATTAAACTGGTTATATTTGCGCATTAGTGCGCGTATAACCCTCCAGAAAGCGATTTAAAGCTTGAAAACGAACAAGAGTTGATATGTGTAAACGATACACATATTTTTACAAATCCCAAGTATGAAATAAAATATTTCATTGGTTTGGCATTTGTTTGATGGTTGAAGTGACACAGGTGTCACAAGAGCGTCTGGTCAGAGGAGGCTGTCACATCACTGATGTGACGGGGGGTATTTATAGTGTAGAGGAGTTAAGGCGGTGAGTGTGGCGATCGGATGGCTCTCAATCGGATGGCTCTCTGATCGAATGGCCATCCGGTCGGATGGTCATCCGATCGGATGGTCATCCGATCGGATGTCCATCCGGATAGCCGATGCCATTTTGCTAGTTTTTCGACTTTGGTTGTTTTTGCGAGCTAGATTAAACGTTGCGTTGCGTGTTATTGTGTAACATCATCAGATGATAAGATTGTATAATTAACACTAAAGTTTCCATGTTTCAAGTCTACGTATGAGCTAGTTAGTAAGTGTCAAGTTCCTCGTTCAACTAAGGCTCAAAGTTTCTCGTTCCATAAGTATCAAGAGTCTTGTTCAATCGTATCAAAAGTCAAGAATCAGGTATCAAGAGTCTAGTATCAAGTATCAAGAGTCTAGTATCAAGTATCAAGAGTCTGGTATCATGTATCAAGAGTCTAGTATCAAGAGTCTAGTATCATGTATCAAGAGTCTAGTATCAAGTATCAAGTATCAAGTTTCACCAAGGATCAAGATTCATAATGTTTAAGTATCAGGCATCAAGAGTCAAGTTTCAAGTAAGTATCATAAGATTCAAGTATCACAAACTTTCACGAATGTTTCACATAGTCTAACATAGTATAGGGACCAGACTTGCCAAAAGTTAAAAGTTCGGGGACGCAGGGCTTTACATTTACCATGAGTTGGTCGAGTATTTGTGGGCTAGACAACCCAATGATCTTGTATTAGACTAGTATTATTTGTTGGTTGTATGCCCCGCTTGCGGTATGCGCATATAATGTATATATGTGTGGGCCCTTGGGGGGCAAAAGCGAAAGTGCACTAATTTTAACGTTATTTTACTAATTTTGTGAAAATAACGTTAAAAAGCGAGGGACGGTTAATCATGCATCATGTGGTGGCGTTGATAGCCGAAAGACAAGGGGGTACATGCGCTAATCGGCTTTTGTCCCAATTGCTGAGTGTTATGTGCCTTATGTCCAAGGCTTGATGCAAAACTACTACCGAGCCGGGGGTTTCACTGGAAGCAACCTCTCTATTCCTATGGGATAGATGTAAGGATGTATGCATCTTACCCTCCTCAGACCCTGCTTTAGCTTTGCTATTGGTGGGATATAGTAAGTATGATGATGATGATGATGATGATGAAATTTAGAAAGAATAAATATAAAATAAATAAAAATGAAAATTCGCTGAAGCCACTGCTCACCTTGACCATAACAGGATCAGGTGGCTTTAGCAGTTGCTTTATCCAGTGCCTAGTTAGTGTCTAGTCATTGTCAGGTAAAACAATATTACAGGATGAATCTGGATGCTCACCTAGACCACAATAGGTAGACTTGGTAGTTTACTTCACTCATATGATGTGTACACATTATCCTTATATGTTTTTTTTTTCATAGTTTTAAAATCTAAAAAAGAAATCAAAGTCCTTACAAAAAAACTTGTAAGCGTACACAAAGGAAGGAGAAAACATATAGGGGTTGAACATGTATTTATGAAAATTCTATAAAAACCCAATTGATCAACTATAACTTTAGAAGTCATAGAGAAATTAGGATAATGGCATACCCACAGCATAAGCATGTGATAGACCTTGGATTCTAATTCAATCATATATCTTGACAAATAAATGAATAGAATATTTCTAAATTTGAGGTACATTTTATTTCTAAGACTGCGGGTGTAGAGCGTGGATTAGGGCGGCGGTTTGGCTTTAACGCTGGCTACATCACATCGGACAAGCGTTGGGCATGGCGTTGCTCCTTTGGCGTGTGGATTGAGCCTGGGGAGGGGGGGCATGGGTGACATGGTTGGCTTTGATTGGCTGGTTCGATCTAGTCGTTGCCAAACCAAAAAAAAACCACATGGCTGGCCACGCCACACCACAGCCCTAGTTTTTTAGTATTATCTTGTAGATCACACCCTCGCTACGTGTCGAGCAATGCCTCCAACTCAAGTCCCTCCACACCCAATAGTCTAAATTTGAGGTACATTTTCATGTCAAACAAACTTTCACCTTTATATATATAAACATTTTCACATATCCTATATTCATGTATCATCATAATATTTATTTCAAAGTATAGAAATTTAACCCTACAACCATAAATACGCAAAACATTTTCGGGTACCTATTTTGTTGAACAAAATACGATGGGTGTTTGGAGATCAAGCCCTTGAAGGCTTCTCTGTTGGAGCTTATCTATCCTAAGAAGCCGATTCCAAACATCCAAAGAAATTTTCTGGATCTGCTTGAAGGCTTTTCTGTTTCGCCTTTCTTTGCTTTTTCTTTTCTGGATCTGCTTGAAGTCCATAAGGTAGTGACAGGGGGGTCAAAAGCTAAGGTTATTGTTCGTGGTCTTGTGATGATCTCTTGTTGGGCTATTTGGAAAGCAAGGAACTCCAAGGTGTTCTCAAATAGGAGAGGCGATAGCGCGGAGATTTTTGGGGAAGTGAAATCGTTAGGTTTTTTGTGGCTTAAAAGTAGATCCAAGTTCCGCAACTTAGCTTGGACTGAGTGGTGTAATTATCCTTTGTACATGTTGTAATTGGTTGTGGTGCGGCCTGTTTGTTGGCCGGCCTTGTTTCTTAATAAAATTTGCCTTTCAAAAAAAAATCTATCCTAAGAAGCCCTTAGGTGAGATGTCCTTGCACAAGGGTATGGATTTGCCTCAGATCATGGGATCAGATGAGCCTAAAGTAAAAAAAAGGAAAAGAAAAATGTTTTATTTAAATATTGTGTGTAACTGGTATATGATGAGGTAGAAATTTAAGGAGGGTAAGAATATATATAAAATTGGAGATGAAATTGAGGTTTTTTAAGAATTTGTAAGACTACCTCTGACGCATCTCTTGAAGGGATGCCCTTGGAGTCCCTTACAAGTAGTTTTTTTTTTTTTTTCCAAACTAGTGTTGTTGGAAAAAATATTTAACAAAATGGTGTTCCTTAAAAATATTTAACAAAATGGCGCAGCTTGTTGCTCGTCTACCTGCCATTAGTTTGTAATCGTATCGAGTTTATTTAGTGGAATGATTGCTTTGATTTTCGATCATCAATTAAAAAAAAAGTTTATTTTGTATTTGTCCTCTTTTTTTAACCAACATATAAACTTTTTTTATACTTCTAAAAAATTAATCAAGAATCTATTTCTTTTACTCGTTAATGATTTATATTTTTTTTAATCAATATCCAATATTTTTTTTATTTCTTTGATAGTGATGTAACCCACCGCATACAAGCTGGCTGGTGCAGATGAAGGGCAGCCAGTGGGGTATTGTGCGATAGGAGGTTTCCAACGAAACTAAAGGGGAAATTTTACAGGGTAGCAGTTAGGCCCGCTATGCTATATGGAACAGACTGTTGGGCTATCAAGAAGTCACAAGTGCGCAAGATGGAGCTAGCAGAGATGAGGATGCTGAGGTGGATGTGTGGACACACGAGGTTAGATCGGATAAGAAATGAGGTTTTTAGGGAAAGATTAGGAGTGGCTAGTATATCGGACAAGATTAAGGAGGGGGGATTGAGATGGTTTGGGCATGTGAAACGGAGGCAAACGACAACATCAGTTAGAGTAGTGGAAACTCTTACTGTGGAGGGGAGGAGAGGAAGAGGCAGACCTAAACTGACTTGGGATGAGCAGATTAGGCATGATTTACTAGAGTTGCATCTTTCTGAGGATATGGTCCAAGATAGGACTTCGTGGAGGCGTAGGATTAGGGTTAAGGACTTCTAGAGGATATTGCAGTAAGGTCTTAGGTATTTTTTAGGAGTGTAGGTCTTTCTTATTCTTAAATTGACTTTACCGGTAATTGCCTTCAGGTGTTTATGTCCAAATGATGTTGTATGCTATTATACATGATTTACATTATATTGTGTCACTTTGATCATTTTCTTGGTATTGGTGGCTTCCTATTTACATTATATTATGTCCAAATGATGTTGTATGCTATTTCTATATTGTTTGACTTGGTGTGTTGGCATGTTGTTCGTTTTGGAGCCGAGGGTCTATCTGGAAGCAGCCTCTCTATCCCTAGGGATAGAGGCAAGGTCTGTCTACATCCCACCCTCCCCAGACCCTACAAGTAGCTTTGCTATTTGTGGGATTTACTGGGTATGGTTGTTGTTGTTGTTCTTTGATTTCACGGATCAACTCTTTATACAATTTTAGCATTAACTTTTTTTTTAATCAACACTAGCTCTTTATATGAACCGAACAATCAATGAACCATTCGTGGCGAAACGTTCGTTTACAATTGTGAACACATGTTTTGTTCATTTATTTACGTTGTGAACTTTGCTTATTTTTGTTCATTTACATTTGTTTATGTCCATTCATTTAAACGAACAAACATGAAACAAACAATTAGGAATAAATTTATGCTTTAATTGACAATAGGTTTAGTTTATTCTTCAATTTGATTTGTTTTGTAACAACTATAATGTACATCGGTAATTCAATTTGATTGTAGCTTTTAGTTTAACTTTACTTATGTTTTAACTTTTAATCTAATCTCACAGCTCACAATATTATGTCCTTAGTTGCAACCTGCAATTAACTAGCGATTCCAAAATAGAACTCTAAAAGCATAGTCAAAATTCATAATTAGGACAAAAAATCATGTGGTTTATAATTAGTGCATGTATTACCATACGTCTTGACTATTGTTGATTATTGCCGGAATATCAAAATTCTATAAATATATAGTTGTTAGATTTCAAAAATGGCAAAACTTAGTTGCTGAATTACTACAAGCAAGTTACACTTTAACTTAGAATATCAAGGTCAAAAAACAAAGCTAATATATTGTTTAAAAAAAGAGTTAATGCTAAAAAACATAAAAGAAAATCGGAGAAGTCACATAAATAAAAAGATATTGGATTGATTTAAAAATATAAGTCGTTAAAAGTAAAAAAAAAATGATACTTGATTAATTTAATAAAAATATTAAAAAAGTTTTAAATGTTGGTTAAATAAAAAGACAAATACAAAATAAATGAAGAACATATTTTAGTAAATATTTTCGAGGATCACCATTTTGATAATTATTTTTTCCATTAACACTAATTTGGGAAAAAAAAACTTCCTTTACAACTTCTTACCATTATGAAATTTTGTCTTTAGGTACCCTTATCAACTAAGCCCTTCTACCTAGGGCTGTAAACGAGCCAAGTCGAGCCGAGATAGTCCCAGCTCGAGCTCGGCTCGAACTCGATTCGAGCTGAATCGGCTCGAGCTAGAAATTTCAAATCGAGCTGAGCTTTGAGGCTCAAGGTCGACTCGATTAGAATTCGAGCTAGCTCGGCTCAGCTCGATCTAGCTCGAACTAACAAAGAACCGTAAAATTTACTACTTAAAAAGCCCTTAAAAATGAATTTCTTCATAGACTAAGGACCATAATTGTCATTTAATGTAACCATATGGCTAAATATGGAAGTATAAATAGTTAATTCACTTTGTACATTGTCTTTACCTTCTTTTATATGTGAGATACTCCCTTAGTTTTTGTTTTCTAAATGATGTGGGACAAAAAAAAATGCAAGATGTATACCTTATCGAACCAGCTCACGAGCTCATGAGCCGAGCCAGGCCAATCTCGAGCTCGGCTCGTTTACAAACCGAGCCGAGCCGAGCTGGCTCGTTTACAACCGAGCCAATTTCAAGCCGGGCTTCCTTCAAGCTTTTTTCGAGCGAGCTGCGAGACACGAGTTTTTTGAACACCCCTACCACGGGCTTTGTTTTTTGTTAGTTTTTCTAGGTGGGTTGGCCCAAAGTAAAAGAAAAAAATGGTTTATTTAAATATCGTGTGTAGCGAGTAAGTATTGACATGAAAATAAAAAAAAGTAAATACATTTGTAGGGTTGATGATGTAATAAGGGTTTTTAAGGATTTGTTATAACATGATGTTGCAGGATTTTTTATGATATGATGTTGCAGGTGATGTAGCAGTTAAAGGTGTCTAAGGGTGAGAGAGGGGCACTCCCCTAAGAGGGGAGTCCCCTCTCTTACGCACCTCCAATCAGCTAGTGACACGTCAACTCCCCTCTTAAACTCCCCTAACACCCCATTTTGATGGCGGCACTCCCTCTAGGGGACTTGGGGTTTTTTTTTTTTTTTTTTATTTGTTGTAAAATTATGCATGTTTATAAATTAAAAAAATATTAATAAAAATAAAAATTAAATAAAAGACATTTCATTAAATTAAAAAAAAACAACCTAGAAAAATAAAAATTACATTCAAACTAGAAAAATAAAAATTACATTCAAACTAGAAAAATATAAAAACAAACTACTCGTCGTCGGAACTCACTTCAAGGTGAGGTAGATCTAAACGTCCGAGATGCTCAACGAGATCGTGTTTTAGTCTCCAATGCGTTTCTTCGTCAATGAGCTCGCTATAAGCTGTTTCAGCGAAGACGGGTTCGACTGGAGGATCTTGAATGTGTACCGGTGCTATCGCCCTTCCGTCGTCTTTTATAATCATGTTATGTAAAATAATGCACGTATACACGAGTAACCTTATCTTTTTCACCGTTTTGGAACGCATTGGACGATTTAGTATTCCCCACTTCGCCTTTAACACACCAAACGCCCGTTCCACATCTTTTCTTGCGGCCTCGTGTTGCCTCTTGAACTTTTTTTCATTCGGGATGTGAGGATATGGAAAAGACTTCACAAACACGGACCAGCTAGGGTAGATCCCATCAGTAAGATAATACCCGCGTTTGTATAAGTGGTCGTTCACCTGAAATGGACAATATGGCGCCGTTCCGTTTCGTTGAGCAAGAAATAACGGAGATTGTTGGAGCACGTTGATGTCGTTTTGTGAACCCGCCGGGCCACAAAAAGCATGCCAAATCCACAAATCTTGAGACGCCACCGCCTCTAACATAACCGTCGGGTATTGATGATCGCCTCTCATATATTGTCCACGCAATTCTGTGGGGCACATTCTCCAGACGAAGTGTGTACAATCCAGACTACCCAACATACCAGGTAGATGATGTCTCTCCTCATGAGCCTGATACAATAGCGCAACGTCGTGGCTCGTTGGTCTACGTAAGAATTCACCGGCATACATTGCACAGACCGTCTGGCAGAAATATTCAAGGCACTCACGAGAGGTCCTTTCAGACATCTTTAAATACTCGTCGTTTTCGTCTGGTGGGTTACCGGTTGCAAGCTGTTTAATCGCAGAAGTAACCTTTTGCAACGGCGTGAAACTTTTCTTCATTCTCCCGTCCAAGCCCTCTTGAAACCACTCGTCGTTCGCTTCGACGTCACTAACAATTTTTAGGAACAAAGACTTGGACATACGAAACCTCTGAAGAAAAATATCGGCATTAAATTTTGGATTTTCTACAAAATAATCGGCCATTAGTGTTTCGTGGCCACCCACACGATCTCGAGGGACAATTTTTTTTTTTACTAGACGATGCCGTGTCTAGTACCTCCGCTTGTTGAATGAGATTTTGGAAGAAAATTAAACTACTATCGTTTGACGGAGAACCTTTCATCGTCGGGAAAGTCGGGTAGGGGAGGAAAAAACGGGAACTTGGGATCCATTTAGTGAAGTGGGTGTTGTTTGAGAGTATAAAAAATAAGAAGTGGGTGTGGTTTGAGAGTATAAAAAATAGTGAAGTGGGTGTGGTTATTTATATTTGTTTAAAAAGTGAATTTTTTTTTTAAATTCGACCGTTTAAACGACCGTTCCTCAATTATCGTGCCTTTTCAATGCGGTGAACAAGTGCCGAAACCACCCCCCGAATCGGGTCCCCGCGGTGATGGCGGCGGTGTTCCCGATCGGGGAAGGTGGTCACCGAATTGGTCCCCGCTGTACGCCCCGGATACCCTAAGGACACACATAACATTCAAGGTAGGCTAAAGATATTAAGTGGCAGCAAATGACACCTAACAACACACAACGTTGGAGATAGTCATATTATTACTATTTCTATTTGTATTAGTAATAATATAACTAGTAAAGTTTGTTAATAGTAATTTTAGTTTTAGGTGGTTGGTACACTTAGGTGGGCTGGGCCACTTACTTTTTTTTTAAATTATTCAACATAGATGAGAGGGAATAGTGTTTTCCTGTCATTATAGTGTTTTCCTGTCATTAATTGAAATGGGCGACCGGCACTTCCCAATTGTATCAATCAGTTTATTATTTTATATCAACTTTAAAATTATAGTTTTGCCCCTCATTTTAAAATTACGCTTCTCTCCCAACTTAAAAATATAATAACCCTTTTGCCAACAGCTCAAAATTACGATTTTGACCTCGGTTCAAAAATTACGATTTTACCCTCACCTTATTTTTTTATACCCGCTTAAAATTATGGTTTTGCCCCAGTTAAAATTACGTTTTCGCCCCCAGTTCAAAATAAAATTATGCTTTTGCCCCCATCTCAAAATTACGATTTTCCACTCGATTCAAAATTACGATTTAAATCTCAGTTTAAAATTACTTTTTTGCCCCCAGCTAAAATAAAATTATGGTTTTCTCCTACTCAAAATTACGATTTATCTTGGTTCAAAATTATGATTTCCCCCCAGTTCAAAACAAAAATATGACTTTACACCCAAGCTAAACCGAAAATACGATTTCGTCCTCGGTAAAAAAATTACGCTTTTACCCTCAGCCAAAATTACGTTTTCACCCCAGTTCAAAATAAAATTTTGTTTTCCCCCCGGCTCAAAATTACGATTTTACACCAGTTTATTATTTTATACCCACTTTAAAATTACGGTTTTGCCCCCAGTTTAAAATTACGTCTTTGCCCCCAGTTCAAAATAAAATTATGCTTTCGCCCCCAGCTAAAATTTACAATTTTCCTCTCGGTTAAAAATTACGATATCACCCTCAATTCAAAATTACGTTTCTTTGCCCCCAGTGCAAAATAAAAATATGGTTTTCCCCTAGCTAAAAATTAGGATTTTACCTCCGGGAAGAAAATTTGATTTTTCCCCAAGTAAAAATAAAAACATGACTTTGCCTCCAGCTAAAAATCGTGTCAAGGAGCTGCCTAACACTCTTTTTATTTTTTCTTTCTAGCAAAAGTATAGTACTGTGTTTTTAATTGGTTGAGAATTATTCGGCCATCGCCCCGCAACACAGACGGGGCATCACCTAGTTTTATGTATAATATAAATATGAATAGTGAGAGATAACATCAATAAATTAAATTATACGATTCCAAACGCATTTACATGCTAGTGTGATGAAAATTTTTGGCCTCATCAACATATAATTTCTTTTCACAAGTTCATTCTTTTATGCTGGTGTTTAAACTATATTTTTTTAGTAAAGAATGTATTTTAAGAAATATGTGTATGGATAGTGTTTTGGATATGTTTTGTATTGTATTACTAATTCAATTTTATAATTTTAGTAAAAACATTGAAATTTCATTGAAGTTTTTTATACAACCAAAATTTAACTTGATAGTTTTTAATATAATAACATTTCAAATTGTTTTTAACAAATACCTTTTTTGATATATTTTTTATTATTATTTTTTTCGTTTGCTAAAGCGAGTGTATTAAAACTGACCAAGTTTCCGTCCGTCGTAACGCGCGAGATTCAAATTAGTTATACTAAATAATGAGCTTTGATGGAAATCATCAATCTTGTCCACACGATCACTATACTTTTCTTTTCTTTTTATTCAAGAAAACGCTACGAAGCAATGATGTCAAAACTCACACAAATGGAAAAGGAAGAGTAAGGCTGTAAACAAACCGAACAAACACAAACGATACCTTGTTCATGTTCGTTTGTTAAATAATATATGTGTTCACAAACGGTCATGAACACTTACTGAACGAGATTTTATATTCGTGTTCGTTTGTTAAGGAAATAAACCTGTTCGCGTTTGTTTGTTAATTTTAGGCAACAAACGAAAAGGAACGTTGATGAATACAAATGGAAACAAACAAACACAAACACTTGTTCATGAATAGATCATCTAATACACTAACACTTATTAAATATTTTATTTGTCGGGATCTTGTAATATTTAAATAAAATATAAAAACAAAACACTAATGAACTATCGAACACAAACGAACACGTTAACAAACATAAATGAACGAACGTAAGCTTTGTTCATGTTTGTTCATTTAGCTAAAAGAACAAAATTTCTTGTTCGTGTTCATTTGTTTAATAAACGAACGAACACAAACGAACTTCCCGCCGAACGGTTCACGAACTGTTCGCCGAACGTTTGGTTCGTTTACAGCCCTAAGGACGAGGCTGTAACCATTTTGATCAAAACCGTTCTCACAGCCACAACCATACTTCTATTTGTAACCATTACCCTGGTCGAGGTCGGCTTGTGGTCTTGATCATGGTCAAAGAGGTGATACTTACCATGCTGTGCCGTCACGTAATCAACTAATCGCGCGAACCTATCAATTGAACTAATCAAGTGAACTTTAACAGAAACAATGACTAATTAAGAAACACACAGAATAAGGAAAGCAGATTAGCAGAATTCATAATGGATTGAACTTTGAAGAACAAAATCATGTGAACAGATTAACAGAAATATGAACCGCGTGTGACAAAACTTTAAAGTACAAAACGCTAAAGTACTTTCACTTTTTTTTTGCTGTCGGTATTTTTCGGTACAGTATCCTTAGTGGAAATACAAGAATGTATGTATATAAAGAATGATAGATTGGGTGAAACTTGGCATATATTTTATGGATTGATGGGGACAAATGACTGGATCTGTCTGGTTTGCATCAAATTTGATCACAATGCAATTAGTTCTTTGTCATGCATCTTTATGAAGGAGCATCATAATTGGCATTAAAGTTGTAAGGGCTCTACAGTCTACACACTCAACTCATATGAAGGTCTTAAAGCAACTAGATAAAAAAAATAAAATCAAGGCTTTGATGTATATGTTTAGAAACTGTAGCAAGCTATGTCATCAAATCAATTAGATTTTGACTATAGATTGAGGATGTCCGGGTATATAAATTACAATGCCAATAGAGATGATTGCATTACAAACATAGATTTTACTATATGAAAGGATCAAATAAACAATTTTATTACAAGTTTATATTCACACCAAGATAACAACTTCCGTATGAATGAATCTATATAAAGTAACCTCTTTTAACGTACCCGAAGTGGGCAAAGACGCTCAGTAGTCATGCACAAGGAAAGGATGCTGGCAAACACTGCATTCTATGGTTTTTGACCCATTAGCAGGAACTTCAACCTGAAACAAACACACTTTAACTAAATGCGCTCTAGCTTTATAATTTTTTTTTAGAAAATATCATTTTTTGCATAATTCTTTATATACTGTGATAAAAGAAAATGGCAAGAGTCTCGAACCTGCAAATGGACTGTACAAGTTGGACATTCCACATCTTTCATTTGCTGACGGGGCACATTGGAGTTTAATTCTGTATGAGTATCTTGGTTAGTAAAGAAATAACCATAATGGTTTTAACTGACAAGCAAAGTATATAATATGATAAAAAACACCTTTAAAGTATTGTGTATCAGCGATCCAACTATTTATAGGAGTACAATGACGATAATTCCAAAGGAAACATAATCGAATCATAATTCCAAATTGTGAGAAAAATAACTGCAATAAATCTTATCTACGTAACAAATCTTAACTGATATATTTTGTCGAATTGTAACTATATGCTATATAATACAAGAGCTATAGTGACGGTTAAATCAACATAACTAAATATTATTAAAGGTAAAAGTACAACTTCTGCCACCAGACTGTAATTATTACAGTTTTTCCACTAAAAAAAATTAACTTTCACATTCAGTCACTGAACTCATTTTTATATAATCTCCTTTATCATCTTCATTTTCTTTAATATTCCATAAATCAAATAAAATTAACCTAGAAACTAAATACAAACAACCTAATTCAAGGTAACGTATTCTGTATCTTTTTCACTAGAAAAAGATATACATACCCGCTGTTGTTTTGCGCTTCTTTTCCATCTCCTCCTGTCATCCACAAACAAATGAGAAAATGATACAAGATTTCAAACACATGTTTGTCGACTCATAAGCAATAAAAAAACATCAGTGAAGCCCAAAAAATCAAAATGAGGTAAATCGCATTCCCAATGGAAGTTGAGGCAGCAAATATATAAAATAGGGGCAATTTCATATATACCCCTTACAACTTGCATAATATCCTATTTACCCGACCAGAAAGTTAATATATGTATCCGTTCAAAATACCTTAAATTTGATTAAATACAATTTATAATATGATCATCATACCCTTTTATTTCTCCTTAACACTCCAAACTATCATATAGCAATACAAGTTTTAAGGTTTAAGAGAGGGGTATAAAGGTAATTTTTTTTGAAAATGGGTATATCTGATATTATGATCTTTTTGGGTAAATACGATACTACACCAAATTTTGAAGAGAATACGCAAAACTATCTGTAAAATTATCGGCCTTGTAACTTAAGTTTCATCAACAAAAGAAGGTTGTTTATATGGTTGAGAAATTGACCCATGAAAACGTGGAATTTAAAGTATTTAATACCTGAAGTTTCTTTGCAAGATCCTCATGCCTATTGAAGCCAGAAGATCTACCAGCTACCTCATTTACATGACTTAACCTTTGAGTAACTTCCGCCTACAAAAAGATAAAAAAAGGAAAATACAAGGCCATAAATAGGTAGAAAAAAGAAAACACCATCAAATTTAAACAACATAAGAAACATTTTAATATATATATATATACTTGTCACTCCCAAATTATTTCTCACACTTCTCACAAAAGTCCCACTTTTTACAGGATCCTCTACCTATATATATATATATATATATAGGGGAAGGTTAATTACGCATGTTCATTTGTAAATTACGCACGTTATAAAATTCAAACCCTAATCACGCATAGGTTAAACACAAAGTCACACATGAACAAAACACAAAAATCATGCATGAGAAAACCCTAATTACGCATGTGGTCAAAAAACAAAATCACGCCCAGGTTGAAACACAAAATCATGCATGGACAAAAAACACAATTCACGCATGAGTAAAACCTAATTACGCATGTTATATGCATAATTAAGCACATTATTTGGTGGCCACGTATGCTTCGCACGTTAAGGGACTTTTGTATTTTAAACTCTCTCTCCCTCTCTCCCTCTCTCTATATATAATAGCAAGATGCCCGTGCGATGTGGCGGGAGCGACATATCGCATTGCGATACTCGTTTTTGTTAGTTTTCTTATTCATATAATATTTATTGTAGCATTATTGCGATAGATATACATCAAAAGAGAAGTAATCGGATAATCCATTTCATTGTGTTGTGCATGGTTCGGTCGGTTCGGTTATTATCCTCAACCGATGCCGAAACCAAAGTCATCGGTTACTCTATTTTATTAACCAATCAGTTTTAGGTTAATCACTTCGGTTTATACAGTTAGATTGGCGGTTTTTGGTTTGGTTCATTTAATTTCAGTTAATAGCAAAAACCAAACTTCGGCAAAAACTTTTGCTTAGAAATATATGAAACTGAGGTATAAATACACGAAATGAAAGTATAAATATATGAAATGGGGATATAAAATATAAGAACTGGCGGTATAAAAGCTAGAAATATATGAAAATATGGATGATTCGGTACGGTTCAGCTAATTTTGGTTAAACGAGAGTACAAAAAAAATTGATAACCGGTTTTTCGTTAGTTCGGTTTTCATATAATTCAGTTTTTGGTTTATTTTGATTCGATTTCATTTGTTTTCGGTTTGGTTTAGGTTAACGATTTAGTTATTGCTCACCGCTAACCGATTTTGGTTAATAACCGATAGGTTCGCGCGCGATGCAACAGTAAACACAGACATTGCCACGGTGTGCATTGTTCGGTTGGTTAGATTATTATCCTCAACCGAAATCGAGGTCATCAATTAGTTTATTTTATTAACCAATCCGTTTTAGTTAATCGGTTTGGTTTATTCAGTTAGATTGACGGTTTTTTGTTTAATTCGTTTAATTTCGGTTAATAGCCATAACCAAACTTGGGCTAAAACTTTTGATTAGAAATGCATGAAATTTAGGCATAAATACATGAAATGGACGTATAGGTACATTAAAATAGAGGTATAAATGCATAAAATGGGGGTATAAATATGAAATAATTGAACTTAAGGTATAAAAGCTAGAAATATATGAAAATATGAATGGTTCGGTTTAGTTAATTTTGGTTGAATAAGGGTACATAAAAACCGATAACCAATTTTGGTTAATTCAGGTTTCGATTAATTAGTTTTCAGTTAATTAAGTTTTTGGTTGGTTTCGGTTAACGATTTACCCACCCTTAGACCCTGTTAATCACGTAACATATCATTTTTTTAGTTAAAAAAACTATAGCAATCTATACTCAAATTAAAGAGAATAGAATACTCGTTTATATGATGTAATTTAAAAAAGAAATATTAACATACCAAAAAGTTATGACCGTTTAAAAAACAGGGGGGGGGGGGGGGGAGTTAGTTTTTGTAAGGGGATAAAGTGTAACTACTAACTAATTATCTATAATTTTGTTAAAGACGAGGGATTAAAGTGTAATCCAGATGAGAGGATTAAATTGATAGTATTTAATCACTTGACATTCTGTAGCTATTAAACATTCTGAGATAATGACTTTAATCACTTGTACACCAAGGCATCATCTACTTGTACCATTTAATCCACACGTCAATACTGACCAAGACAGCTAATAACTATCGAAACGTCGACAAAAATGAGTAGGTTGTCACGGTACTTTTGGATTATTTTTAAACAGTATGGTTTATAAGATATTGCAAGAATACGTAAAAGAATTATAAGTTTGTTGTGGAGGGGAAAGTGTAACTAATTACCCATAATTATGTTAAAACTCGGGGATTTAAGTGTAATAAGATGGGGGCTAAAATATAATTATTGTTTAAATACCAATTTACCTTTATTTTAGGGGTGTATTTACAAATTAAGAGGGAAAAAGTGGTTATTTTTTGGGTATCTTAAAATGCCCCTCTCTAATGCATTATAATATAGTGTGTGTGTGTCGGTGTGTGTGTAAGGAGGTTTGATATATAAAGACTATTTTTAATGCGTACCAGGCATTGGTCACAAACTCGAACTTGTTGAGCGTTCTCTTCTGCTGTGAGAGCAATTCTACCTTGAGTGCACTTATCACAAAAAATATCACCACAATTTCTACAATGATGCTGAAATAATAAAACAAAGGTCATACAAAAAGGTCACAAAACAGGATAAAATAAAATTAAAACAAGTGATATTCCTCATTAAGAATTGCAATTAAAAGACTAACCCGTCGCACAAAAGCTCCAAAATATGCGCTGCATGCTGTGCACTTAGTGGATGCTTCATCTGGAACCTACATTAGAAAAGAAGAGTCAATGGTAAAAGAACTTTTGGACACGTCTTCTAATTTGAAGATTAAACTAACCCAATGATCTTTCTCCTCATTGGTGGGCTTCATCAAGTTTATCCAATCAGGGAAGCCTTTTTTCTTCTCGGCTGGTTGTTGTTCGGAGATTGTCACTCCATCCATCTCCTTGAGCTGCATCAAAATAACAGGAAAGAATTATAAGTAAATTTTCCCACAAGTAAGATAAACCATGGAGAATATGAGAATCCAGAACCTGAAAGCTTGCAGCAGCCACCATGTCAAGAATTTTGGTTGTGGTATAACTGTTGGACTTTAATCTAACACGTCTTGGATTGATATCAACGGAACTTTTGGTCCAAAAAGCAAATATATTTGAATCCAATACCTGTAAGGCAAGATGGAATTAAAGGTTATATTTCATACATCAATCTTTAACATGGAACATAGGTTTTTTAATTAATTTAATGCAATACATTTACCTCCCACTTTGTTACGGTCTCAAGTGAATATACTTTCAGTGTTCGACTTGTTGCGGGATCAAGTATCTGAATACCATCTAAACCAATCTGCAGAGAAAACATAGAACTAAAATTTAAGTATACCAGAGTCACTTCACAAACAAGATAATATAAAATAAAAGACACCATATTTGACACAAACTCTATGTGTAAGATCAAGACATGTTCTGCCTAATCCCTATATCCCCCAAAAGAGCTATATTTTTGGTAATAAAAAAATGAGACTAAATCTACTAGTATTTGATTGCCTTTTAATTGTGCTTCAGCTTGCATTGACCAAAATCCAATCTTTTGGTTTTCGTTGCATCCTACATCTAACAACAAAACTTAGTATGTGATTTAACTTCTTGCTTACAAATTTGCAGACAAGAACATAAGGTTATTAGTTGATCCTGCAATCCTTAAAAGGTTTACGCATTTGAAGGTAATTGGATTGACAAACCCTGATATTTCTTAAAAAAAGCTGCAATAATTCCTTTCGTAACCGCACAAACATTTGCAGGCTAAAAAAGTTTTAATTCACCTAACGAGCAAGGCACCGAGATCCTACATTTCACAATTGTTACCTCTAAAGCGGAAACCATTAATACCCAACAATGCATACTTAACAAACAAACAAACAAACCTGACATAGCACATCCATATCTCCTCCACCCCCTTCCGAAAGAAGAACCACTCTGAACTTCTGCACTCCACTCCACTCCTCTTTCGCCTCCGCAGCTTTCAAAACCTTATCACCATCCACCGAACCCCTCCGCTCCTTCCCGCTCTCATCACCATAACTTATAGGTCTCCCATAATCATCAAACCGAACCACAGGCGACTGATCATTCCCAACGTTATGACCTCCACTATAACCATAACCACCTTGATAATGATCAACAACAGTATCATTATTTCCACCAGTAGCAGCAGAAGAACTTATAGGTCTTCCATAATCATCAAACCTAACCTCCATCTGATTCTGATTCCAATAACTTATCGAATTGGGATTACTCAAAGCAGAAGTATGAGGCGTTGGATTGTGTTGATCGTTAGGGAAGTAATTAGATGAATAATCGGGTGAATAGTACATGGAAGGATCTGGAGGGGCAGAGGCGGTGATTGCAGATGTGAAATGATCGAATTGGGGATTAGGGTTTTGGAAGTCTGATTGGTGATAATTGTAATATGATGATGATGAAGAGTTTTGATGATTCATGGTTGATGGAATTTAGGGTTTTGTTGTTGGATTAAGAAAGAAAGAAAGTAGGTATAATAAAGAAAGATATGGCGTGTGATCAAGGCTGATTGTGAACCAAGTTACATGAAGAAGACAATGGAGATGATGTGGGTGTACCCGCCAAATATGGTTAAATGATTCGGGTCGGTTGGTGGGTCAACCCGGGTTTTAACGATGTCGGTTGAGACTTTTAGACAGTTGACCTGTTCCGCGTTGTCTTCACGGGACTGTTAACCGTGTATTTGTTTTATGAAAAAATTGCATATATAATGAAAAAATAGTATTTAAAAACTTAGTTTTGCTATTCAAAAAGTGATAGCGGCGTAACTTGTTATCAGTTTACTAACTATCTAGATGTAAATTTGATGAAACACTGGTTAACACCTATGGTGAATGAGCTGGGTCGTCTCTTCTGTGGGTTCAATCTCCTTTCTTACTCGCCAAATGACGAGTCCTGCAAAACTGCAACACCGTTAGCTCGTTAAGAGGGGAATATGGGGGTTTCCCTCTTAACCAGGCTTCGGCGTGAGAATAAGTACTGTTCTGAGGAATAAAACAGTGTGTGTTAAGAGTGAGAGTGTAGAGAGTCGAATGAAATTAACCTGAATGATAAAGGGTCCTATTTATAGCCGGAGGGTGAAAGAGGGAGGAGCAGCCTTGCCAGCTGCTACAGGGCGTCAGCTGTCCGACCAAAGGGAATATCCTCTTGGTCCCCTCTGCTGTGGTCAGGGTGGTGGTACACGTGGCGCGCCTATATTCGTCTATGCTGGAAACATCGTACTGCTGTTGTCGGTCTGCTCTTGGATTTGCTGCAGGCCTACATGGCGCTTGATGAATGGTGACACGTGTTGTCCTTTCTGTCGGAGGGAGCATCTTTAGTGCCATCATGACGTCTTCCAGAAGCTTCTAGAAGCTTATGGATTCGTTTTCTGATGTAGGCGCCATGTAGGATGAAAAAGTGGTGTGGTCCTTGCCATGTAGGCAAAGAATTGGGACCATACCTCTTCAAGTCCCCCCAGTCCAGTGTACCTTCTAGTTGAGTTGATCGTCTAGGAGGGATTCTGGACTTATAAGGGTAGTGGTTGTTGACCTTCTTGAAATACATGTTTGCTACTTTGCGCGGTTGAGCCAAGTGGTCGCATGCCGTACAGTGGTGATTCTGCAAAAATGAGTCGAGTGGATGCGTGGCGCATGGCGTACGAATGGGATTTTGTGGAGTTGGGCCAACTGGACGCGTGGTGCATGGCGTGCCTGTAACTTTGCAAAGTTGAGCCAACTAGACGCGTGGCGCGTGGCGTGTTGGTAACGTTGCAAAGTTGAGCCAACTGTACGCGTGGCGCATGGCGTGATAGTACTTCCTTCTGAAAGAAGTTTCCTTTCTTGGGATGAAGACAACTGATGTGACTGTCTGATGTCCCTGTCTTGTCGGAGGTGAACAGGCGCCTTTTCAGTGGTGTCAGTTACTTTCCATCATGGTGTCAGACGTGTGCCGCCCCCGCTCCTGAAAAAGGAGGTGGCGGTTTCTCTCTCTGCTGACGTGTCCTTCTCCTGTTGGGTGACGTTCTGAGTTCCTGTCAGCCCACTACCCATCGCATTAAATGCGATGGGTATAAATATATGGCGATTCTCTTCTTTTTCTTCACTTTTCAAAATTTGAACACCAGTTTCTTCCCGTACTTCTCTACTTTCTTCTTCTTCTAAGATCATTCATATTTCCTCTCTTTCTCTTCTTGCAATATGTCTTATGGAGCCAATCCTCTGGTTCGGAAGAGGAAGTATAAGGGTAGGAATCCTCCCGGTCCAGATCGAGCGACGATAAATTGGAAAAAAAGAAGAGTTCCAAAATTTGGTTAGGGATATGGGACTTCTTTCTGAGTGGGGTGCTCAGTTTCCAACCCCAAACTCTACCGCCTTGGATGCACCCCCAGGTTATATTGCGTTATATGCGGCCTTCTTCCGGGAGGGTAATTTTCGGCTCCCTATGACGAAGTTTATTGCCGATGTCTTGACGAATAATGGGCTTCATATTTCTCAAATCAACGCGTTGGGACTTCCTCGTGTTACCCATTTTGAATTTATCTGCAGGGCCAACCGTGTTGAGCCGACCTTTGAGATGTTCAATGTTTTTTTACAGCGTGACCTACACTGGTGGTTTTTACTCCTTTAACTCCCGAACCGGTGATGTTATCCCTTGTAGTTCCAACCCCCCAAAAAGCCTACATGATTGGAAACAGAAGTTCTTTTACATTCTCCGTGGTGTTATTCCGGTAGACATGCATTATCAAGTAGAGGGTGAAGGGATCCCTAAGGTAGATGTGACTGTGGATTTTGCTCAGCAAGAATGGTACAAGAAGTTGACGCACAAAGCCACTTCTATTTCTCAACTTGAGGAGAGAGCGTTGGTTGGTGCCGGTTTGAGCATGCTGTGGGTCCCGAAGAACCCTCTGGATGTTCCGGTTTATGGTTATCAAGGCAAACGTATGTAATGTTTCTTATTTGTTTGTGTTTTCCTCTTGTTTTGTTGTGTTCTTCCTCATGTCTTTGTATTTCGCAGTTGGATACAGTTTGTTGAATGTTCTTGACCCGAAGGCCGGTGGTGCCATGGTTGAAGCAGTTCAAGCGGAGGGGAAACCGACATGGCTGGACCAAATCCGTAACCGTTTTTTGCATCCTACTAGCGAGAGCTTTGCCGCCTATGCCAACGCTATTTTAGGTAAAGATGGTGAAGATGATGTTGATGACGCTACTGACCCCTCTCGGGAGGAAGTTATTGTCCTTTCGAGTGAGGGTTCTGACCGATCTCTTGAAGACCTAACCCCTCATTCCCCGCTTGCAGGTCCGGAGCAAGGGGTTGCACATGAGCCCGTTAATGAACCAGTTGATGTTGATGTTGAAGTTCCGGTTGAGACTGTTGAACAGTTGGAAACCCGGAGAAAGACAAAGGTGGACAAGTCAGAGGGGAAGGAGAAGAGAGCTGAGGAAAAAGCCACTGAAACTCCTCGTAAGCGACCCTCTACCCTTCCTATCCAGATTATGTTGTCGTTTCTGATACACTATCTGGTTTAGGGGCCGAAGAGAAACGCAGTGGGCCCGATCCTGACGACGGCGCCACCTTAACGGAGATGATGAAGAAGAAAGCTCTTGAAGATAAGAAACGGAAACTTGATGAGCAGGCTGCTGCTATGCTTGCATCGAAAAGAGCTAAACTCCAGAAGGAAGCTCCTCCTGCTCCTTCGGAATCTGAGATTGATATGGGAGTTTTCACTGCGAAGCATGGGAACTTGCTGGAAAAAATATTCGTGGCTTCTGGTTCCCGTGGTACAAGATTTTTTCATTTTTTTGTTCTAGTTGCCATTTTCCTTACTTCTTTCTGACTATCTTGTTTGTTTTGGAACAGGTACTAAGCCGGGTAAGATTTCGCGCAAGGTTGATGTTTCAAAGATTACTCCTCCCGCTTCTCCACCTTCTAGGGCTATTGACTTATCCCCCCTCATGATGATTTGGGTGAGAAGAAAAAACAGGATGAAGTCGAGGTTGAACAGGTTGGTGAAGGCGGTGTTGGTGGTGCGGGTGGTATTGGTGGTGATGGCCGAGGTAAATGTGTTGAGACCGAGTCAGAGTCTAGTGAAGCTACACCTCGCCATACCATCTATACCAGGCGTCCACCAGGTTCTGGAGGTGGTGCTACTTCGGGAGTACCCCGGAGTCGCGAGTTTGAAAATATCCAAGCTGGATCCTGGGATACTCATAACCCAGCATGTGATGATCTGATGCATGCTCCTCGCTGGAATTTAACTCAGGGCTCCCGGATGAATGATCATGATAACTGCCGAGAGTTCTTCTCCTTGTCCCTCCCCCCTGCTGAGAGGTTATTTCAGAAAAGGCACAACCGGTTTGATCTCTTAGACGATCATATTCATGCCGGGGTCAACTTTTTTGCTACCTCCCAGGAGATTGTTCGAGAATGGAAGCTGATAGGGGAGGAGACTCTTGAGTTTGAAAATGATAAAAAGCATTTGTTGAAGAAAGGGAGAAGTTCAATCCCGAGAGGAAGGGTTTGTTATGGAGGGTGTCTGATGCTGAGCAAAAACTTGTTCAACAGAAACAGGTTAACTCCAACAAGCAGAAAGATTGGGAGGCCGCTTGTGAACGTACCAATAAGGAGTTACAAGCACAACGTGAAGTTATTGTCAGGATGTCTGGTGAGAAACGCAAGATCAATGAAGAAGCTGAGCAGGAGCGTGTTGCGTCTCAGAAGAGGGAAGAAGAATATCTCCAACGCATAGCTAAGTTGGAAAAGTTTGCTGAGGAAAAGGTTGACAAGTGCAAGGCTTCTGAACTTCTTGCTGAGGAGGTGTCTGCCGATTACAAGTGGTTGCTTTAACGCGCGGTGCCTCTGGTAACTTCCTTTGTATATGTTTGCTTTCGATTTGTGTTTATTATTCTTCTTATGTTTCTGTGTACTTCTTGCAGATTTCTGAACGTATTGTAAAATCTCATGAGCTTGCCAACTACATGTTTGAGTTGGGTCAAGCGGCGTATAATAGCGGGCGGAAGGACGGTTACAACGAGGGTAGGGCTGCAACTGCCAATAATGAGAAGGATTATCATTTCGAGTTGTACAAGGAAGATTGTGGTGCTGCCTATGCTGCAAAACGTCGCGATTATGAATTTGTTGAGTTTGGCATTGTGAAAGCTGTTGACAAGTTATCTCGGAGGGCTAACGTTGTTGAAGTTTTGAAAAAAGCTCTTTGTGATGCAGATCGCGAGGCCGGGGGCCCTGGTACCAGCCATCAGGGATGAAGATTACCGGCCTGCGCGTCGTGTAAGGGCTTTGATAGCCTTGTAATCATTCTCACAATTTCGTAAACAATTTACTTTGCTTCCTGAGCAATTTGCTCGTAGCTGTTATGTCTGTCGGTAATTATGGTACATTTGATATATTCCATGTTAATTTTTGGCTTAACTTCTTTTGTTTCTCCTGAATTTTTCTACCGTTACAATATGTGCATGTGGAATTACTTTGATTAGGTATCACGAATGAATGATGGCACTGACAGGTTGTGTTGTGTTGTGTTAATTACAACGTATATTCTGTCGTTTAAGCGCTGAGGTTGATTCGTGTATACGAAGTGATCGAGTTACAGGTTATTGTGTTGACCCAGCTGTCTTCAGCTTTAGGGGTCTTACAATGTTTGTTTACCATGTATTCGATGCTTTCGTGTTTATGTGGGCACAAAGTATTTATCTGGCGTTTTTTAGGCTTTGGTTGTGTTTTTGACCCGGCTGTGCACTTGGTTGTGACAAGCCTTGGAGGTCTACAACGTTTCCTAAGTTCGAGCCATTGATGTTTTCGTGTATGCCCAAAGTAATATATGCAGTTGTGATAAAAAATTCGCATGAGAAGAGATAGCCAAACACTTCTTGTATTAGCGCTAAATGTGTTGGCGCGCAGCCATTACAAGTACATAGAAAAAACTTCGACTGTTTACATGTAGCATCTTCTTAACTGCTGAGCATTCCAGGTTCTTGGGACCTCTTTGTTGTCCAGGGTGCGTAGTTTATACGCCCCTTTTCCAAGGACTTCATCTACAACATAAGGCCCTTCCCACTTGGGAGCTAATTTTCTGGGTTTTTCGGCGTTGGACGCCGCATTGTCCCTTAGGACGTAATCTCCGGGTTTGAACGTGCAAATTCGGACCTTGGAGTTATAATACTTCTCCAGTTTGGTTTTGTATTTCGCTTCATTAATTTCCGCCATCTCTCTTCTTTCTTCTAGGAGGTCAAGGTCCAACCTCCTTTCTTCTTCATTGTTGATCATGTTCATGGAGATCATTCTTGGCGACAGTAGTCCGATCTCTGTTGGTATCACGGCCTCGGACCCATAGACTAAACTGAACGGTGTTTCTCCGTTGCTTGTTTTTGGCATCGTCCTATGGGCCCATAATATGCTGGGTAGCTTGTCAACCCAGCCTCTTCTTTGTGTTCCCAATCGTGCCTTGATACCGTCTACAATGCTCTTGTTGGCGGCTTAGACCTGACCATTCCCCTGCGGGTGCGCGACCGAGGAGAATGTATGCTCTATGTGTAGCTCTTTGAACCAGCGTTGGAGATCTTCTACAGCAAAATTTGTTCCGTTATCAGTGATGATTCTTAGAGGCAGCCCGAATCTGCAGATTATCTGTTCCCAGATGAAACGCCGCACTACGGTAGATGTGGTTAACGCCAGCACCTTCGCTTCCACCCATTTTGTGAAATAGTCTACCGCGACTATGATAAATTTCACCGCTCCCGGGGCTTCAGGAAAAGGACCAACCATATCTATCCCCCATTGTTGAAATGGCCACGCCGTTGTTACGGGGACTAGTTCATTTTTGGGGCGTATCGTTTTCGGAGCATGTCTCTGGCACCCGCTGCATTTCCTCAAAACCTTCACTGCGTCTAGATGCATTCCAGGCCAGTAGTATCCGACATTCGTCACTTTCGCTACCACTATTCTCGGACCGGCATGAATGCCACAGATTCCCTCATGTACTTCTCGGATCAGGTAGTTCGCATCTTCTGGGTAGACACATCTCAACAACGGCCCTAGGTATGATTTTTGGTACAGGATTCCATCAACCATCTGGTAGTGCTCAGACTTGTATTGAACTTTCCTTGCTTCGGCTTTGTTTTCCGGTAATATTCCGGACTAGAGATACATGATTATGGGAGTCATCCAATGTGACACCTGTGCCTCTGCGACCATCAAACAAATACGAAATTTATGAAATATTGTGTTTCATACTTGGGATTTGTAAAAATACGTGTATTGTTTGCACATATCAATTCATGTTCGATTTCAAGCTTTAAATCGCTTTCTGGAAGGGTATATGCGCACTGATGCGTAAATATAACCAGTTTAATGCAACGACACTCCGGAATAGTGAAATAGGCTTAACATACCTTAAATAACCTTTACATAACTTAGAAATAAGTTTTGGAGGGTTTGGTGTGGCGAAATCAAGTTTATTCGCTTACAGGGACTAATTTTGACAAACTGTGAAAGTATGCCGATTTGTACTGTAACGAACATTCCGGAACTTGATCATAAGTTAAATATGCTCTAAATATCCTTTACATATCTTAGAAATAGGCTTTGAGGTGTTTGGTGGGCAAAAATAAACTTTCTTGATCAATCGGGACTAAAAGCGTCAATAAGTGCATAAGTTTGCATTTTCGCGCATATCTTACGTTCTGAATACATCCGGACATCCAAAAATTTATGTAATCATTAAAATATTTTATTCTAGTGATTGGCTTGATAAAAAATCCATCCGTCGCGTAATTTGGACCGTTTTTCGCGTTCGTTCGTGTTTCGTCGTAATTAACCGAATAACGCAACCGTACGGTCAAACGAACCGACATCCGAGATATTTTTGAGCATGTTTCATGTTCCCTATACTTTAACTACATTTTAGAGCCTTGAAATGGGATTAACAGGGCTTAAACGTGTAAAAAATGCATCAAAAACCATGTTTTGCACATTCAGGGAGCAAAATTGACAATCTGCCATAGTTATCTTAGGAAGGGACCAAAATGGAAAATCTGATTTTCAGCTTGTTCCAGCTGTTCCCCTCATTTGCACATGGTTTATAACTTACTATGGGCTATTTTTAAGGTGCCCATGGTTTTGCAAAACCATGGGTGCATGTGTACGGTCCAGATTTAAGCTCGGTTTTCGAGGAACGATCCTAACGGTCCTAGAAATCCTATAAATACCCATGCTCCTCATTGTTGAAACGATGTCACACAATGATGTTTTCTGAATGATATAAACCATACGAGTTTTATTAACGAGTTCCTACGAGTTGTTTTACAATTTGATTTAATAAAACAAATGTTTTGGAGTTAAGAATCATGGCTACGAGATTTAAAAATCATATCGAATTTGATTTGAGTTGGTTAATTATGTCGCAATACTATACTTTTCAAAATAAGGTTTTTAAATAAGTATTGCAACATGTAAAACGAGCCATGAATCTGACACTCATATAAAACCTATGTACTCGCCGACATTTTTATGTTGACGTATTTTCACATGTGTTTCAGGTACCATAGTTGATGATGTTTGATGATGATACATGTGTACGCTCACATAGGAATGGACGAGGCCTTAGTGACTTAATAACAATGAAAGTTTATTTGTTACTGTTTTGTTTCTAATTCCAATGTAATGTAATACATTTGATTCAGTAGAACGAAACTGTTTAATCCATGGTTGTGAAACAATGATTCTGTTACAACACTCCCCGACGTTTCCGCCACGTTTTATTGTTTTACGTGGTTGGGGTGTGACAGAAAAGTTGGTATCAGAGCTCATGGTTATAGGGAATTAGGTTATTAGTAATGATTTAACCTAGTCTATAACCTTCCTATGACCCTAATGCGAGTTTACTTGCGTTTAGTCATAAAACAATACCGTTGCCTATCTTTAGGCAACAACCACAATAAGAACACAAATTTCGAATCTGCTTTGAAAACTAATCATCTGTTCTAGGATGATTTATTATAAGGTTTTGAACCTTCAAAAGTTTTCAAACTCTCTTCAAAGTTTGGGGCTAAATAATGTGAACAAGTGCAAACTGGAAGGGTGGATGCCTGTACCCTGAGCTTTCTGTCTAAGGCTAGAGTGTTCGTACAAATCCGCAATATCGGACCAGACACTCTTACCTGGGAACTCTTGGGGTGAGTGTCCACTTATAGGCGAGCATGTCTTCGCGATACATTATGAGGACCCATTTACTTTGATTCAGCCTTTGTGTGTCGTTTGTTTGCTTCGTGGTTCAAACAAATGACCATCACCCATGATTTTTGGTCGATAATTGTAACATCCTATTCTTACCCAATGCCATTTCATATGTTTTCTCTCTTGTTTCCCCTTTTTTTAGAATGCCTCCACGACGCGAAAATCAGGTACCTATTGAAGAGCTGGCAGCTGTCATTACGCAGCAAATGACTGCTGCAATCCCGAACATCGTTGCTCAATGTAACCAAGCTCTCAACAACAATAATGCCCCCTGCAACTTCAAGACGTTCAACTCGGCTAAGCCATCAAAGTTTTCTGGGTCTCAAGAAGCGACTGCACTTTTGCAATGGTTCGAGAGTCTAGAGAGCACCTTCAGGCATGTTCAATGCCCAAATGAGCAAAAGGTAGAATTCGCATCTAGTGTCTTTGAGAAACGAGCTTTGACATGGTGGAATGGTGTGATGAGAGATAGGGGTGCCGATGTGGCACTGGCTCAAACGTGGGAAGAGCTTCAAGCTCTGATGATGAAGGAATTCTGTCCTCGTCACGAGATCAGGGCCTTGGAAAGGGAATTTGACGATCTTAAGCAAGATAGCGGTGAGCATCGAGCCTACACGGATCATTATGAGGAGTTAAGTCTGTTATGCCCGAATATGGTTACGCCTTTGGATAAGGCAATCGAAAAGTACATTGATGGCCTCCCTGACCCAGTACAAGACATTGTGACTGGTAGTAACCCCACTACAGTTAGGCAGGCCATTGAGCTATCTGCTACCTTGACTGAATCTCAAATCAGGAAAGGTAAACTTTTCCGAAAAGGTGATAAGAAACCAATCGAAGAATCGAAACCCAAAGATGAACAGACTGAATCCTCCAAGAAGTCAAAGAAGCGAAAAGCTTCCCAGAACTTCGCCGTGGTTGCTCACAATGATCAAGCTACCCCCAACCAACCAGCTCAACCCCCTGCTAGGAAGCCATACAACGGAACTGCACCCTTGTGCAACCAATGTAACCTTCATCATCATGCTAGCATGAAGTGCCGCAAATGCCAAATTTGTGGACTTATAGGTCATACAGCAAGAGTTTGCCGAGCTGCAGTTGCACCAAATCAAGCTGACAACAATCCTGCTCAATCTCGTTTTCCACCAGGTTCTTGCTACAACTATGGCGAGATGGGTCATTTTCGAAGAAATTGCCCAAAGCTTGCTAATGCAAATCCAGCACAGGGATGAGCATCTGACCGACTAAAAGGCAACACCGTTTAGCAATAATCACGTCTTATGTATTATTTTCTTTTGTTGTCAAGGTCCATGAAACAGTTGTTATCGTTATAAATAAATCTTTTATTTACATTGCATTGTATTTATGTGGTTGCATGTATAAACAACATATCCCCTACAATACCGACAATCAGGGAATCGTATTCCTTGAAGAACAGACTACCCCAAATTTTTTTCCATTTTATGATCTCTTGCGTTTCCCACGAAAATCCAAGTACCCGTTTCCTCCAAGAAATCGAAGTACAAGGCACAAGTTACAACTCTGGACGAATACCCAAAGTACCACTATAAATCCTTAATAGGGTACCTAAGGGTATTTCCGTAAATCCTAAAATTGTTGTGTACCTTAATTCGAATATTACGTTTCTTTGAAAACAAAATAGAATTTTTGGAAGATCATCCTATCTTCATAGATAGATTCTTGAAAATGATTAAAGTGCCAAATGAAATCCACGGATTGGATTCCTGGTGTGCTTTAAATATCCGTGTCCAAAGATAACAAATTAAAGGTCGAATTAAACAATTATGTTATTATGTGCTTATGTGTTCCCTTTTATGTTTTTGTGTGATCCAAGTTTTTGCTATCCAAATCCTCGTAGAATCTTCCATATCTTCGTATAAGGGAATCATAGTAGGATATCCAAAGGTACTACCTTAAATCCTTAATGGGCTTCTACGTAATACTAAAGACCCTTGGATTATAATGTACTATTCCATAATTAGACCCCTTGAGTGGTCTAGTTAAACAGATTGATCCAAAAATCTTGTTAGGAATATCATGTGATGATATAGCTGAAAAGACTCCTTGGTGGTCTAATTAAAGAGATCATTTGTCGATCTAATTAAAAGGACCCTATGATAGTCTAGTTACACTCATCACAGGTTTGATTTTCTCTCCCTTCACATTACAAAACAAACTGTGCGGACTGTGCAAGGAATTACGTAATTATGGATGCATACATAATTATGGAATTCAGTGCACAGAAACCACATCAAGTTTTGTCATGTGTCTAGAGTTGACTCAGTTCATTTCCGTTTCTGAAGAATACCCATTGAGGAAAATGACTCATTCCGTTCATTTTCATTTCTGAAGAATATCCATCGAGGGAAATGAATATCCCTGATTTTTTTTCCTTCATTTCCGTTTCTGAAGAATACCCATTGAGGAAAATGACTCATTCCGTTCATTTTCGTTTCTGAAGAATATCCATCGAGGGAAATGAATATTCTTGATTTTTCCTTCATTTCCGTTTCTGAAGAATACCCATTGAGGAAAATGACTCAATCCGTTCATTTTCGTTTCTGAAGAATATCCATCAAGGGAAATGAATATTCTTGATTATTCGTTCATTTTCGTTTCTGAAGAATACCCATTGAGGAAAATGACTCATTCCGTTCATTTTCGTTTCTGAAGAATATCCATCGAGGAAAATGAATATTCTTGATTATTCGTTCATTTTCGTTTCTGAAGAATACCCATTGAGGAAAATGACTCATTCCGTTCATTTTCGTTTCTGAAGAATATCCATTGAGGGAAATGAATATCCTTGATTTTTCCTTCATTTTCATTTTTAAAGATTGTCCGTTGAGAGAAATGACAGGATTATGCCTTGCATAATATTTGATGGGTTATTCTACGCAAATAGATAAACACCCTAGATTTCATGCAAGGCAATTATTTAACACAGCGTCACAGATAGACTCCTACGAATAAATTTCGGGACGAAATTTCCTAAGGTAGGGGAGACTGTGACACCTGTGCCTCTGCGACCATCAAACAAATACCAAATTTTTGAAATATTTTGCTTCATACTTGGGATTTGTAAAAATACGTGTATTGTTTGAACATATCAATTCATGTTCGATTTCAAGCTTTAAATCGCTTTCTGGAAGGGTATACGCGCACTGATGCGTAAATATAACCAGTTTAATGCAATGAACACTCCGGAATAGTGAAATAGGCTTAACATACCGTAAATAACCTTTACATAACTTAGAAATAAGTTTTGGAGGGTTTGGTGTGGCGAAATCAAGTTTATTCGCTTACAGGGACTAATTTCGACAAACTGTGAAAGTATGCCGATTTGTACTGTAACGAACATTCCGGAATTTGATCATAATTTAAATATGCCATAAATATCCTTTACATAGCTTAGAAATAGGCTTTGAGGTGTTTGGTGCGCAAAAATAAACTTTCTTGATCAATAGGGACTAAAAGCGTCAAAAAGTGCATAAGTTTGCATTTTCGCGCATATCTTACGTTCTGAATACATCCGGACATCCAAAAATTTATGTAATCATTAAAATATTTTATTTTAGTGATTGGCTTGATAAAAATCCATTCGTCGCGTAATTTGGACCGTTTTTCGCGTTCGTTCGTGTTTCGTCGTAATTAACCGAATAACGCAACCGTACGGTCAAACGAACCGACATACAAGATATTTTGAGCATGTTTCAGGTTTCCTATACTTTAACTTCATTTTATAGCCTTGAAATGGGATTAACGGGGCTTAAACGTGTCAAAAATGCATCAAAAACCATGTTTTGCACATTTAGGGACCAAAATTGACAATCTGCCATAGTTATCTTAGGAAGGGACCAAAATGGAAAATCTGATTTTCAGCTTGTTCCAGCTGTTCCCCTCATTTGCACATGGTTTATAACTTACTATGGGCTATTTTTAAGGTGCCCATGGTTTTGCAAAACCATGGGTGCATGTGTACGGTCCAGATTTAAGCACGGTTTTCGAGGAACGATCCTAACAGTCCAAGAAATCCTATAAATACCCATGCTCCTCATTGTTGCAACTCACACAATCTGATCTATTTGCTCTAAGTTGGGGCTTAGCACCTCATACCTGAGCAAGTTGAATCTAGATTTCCATTCTTGGACCTTTTGTAAGTCCTCTTTCGTTCTTTTACGCGTTTTTAGCATGAAAGTCTTTGTTTGACTTTCTGTATGGACCAGTTTATGGTCAACACGAAGTTCATTTGAACTTCATAACGTGAGCGTAATCACGATGGTTTTAGTCTCTTGTGACTATACCTACTGATTACCACGTTATCTAGGCATAGTGGCGAGTCGTAGTTTCGGCCAAAATGCGTATTCTTACGTATTTTGTAACCAAACTACTTTTAGGTATCAAAACCGTTTGTTTTGATACCAAAACTGTTTTCAAACCTCGTTAAGCATGTTTTAACATGTTTAGCTCGTCAGTTTAGGTTTAGTGCTTATGTAGGGTCGTAAGGTAAGCGGTCTAAACAACCGCTTATACTTTCGAACCCGACCCGTTTGGTCGATCTTTAGGATCCGACCAAACACATTAGGTGATGTCACACCCCGATTTCCACGTGTCACCGGTGGGCCCGGTAGGGGAGTATAGTGACGTGGTTGGCAACATAATAGTCAAACAACACAATATATAAATATGCACAGCGGAAGCAATTGAAAAATATAAATTCAACTTTAATAATATTGTAATATCGTGTATCACAACAGTTGAATGTTTGTCCACAGAAGGATCAAAAACAAATAATAGTTCAACAGACGGTAAGCATCTTAAGCTTGCGAGACTTCTAGTGATGCTAAGGAGAAATCCCAGCCAATTTCGCTTAGTACCTGCATTTAATCTTTTTGGGAAAATACGTCAGTTTACACTGGTAAATACTATCAACTGACTCATTTTAGAAAATGATTGAAAATTGATTTGGATGCACATGGCATAAGCATTTTATTTAACTTGGGGGAATTATTTAAATATATAATCTTGTGAACGAATTACATGTTCCTTGTGCGTTCAGTAGCCCGGATCATGTCCGGGTTAAAGATCAATAGACACACCACAATATTCTTTTGTGCACTGACGGGTGTACGCCTACACCCCGCGCTTAAGTCGTGGCCATTTCGTAAAATGATGCCAAGGATATCCGGGACATGGTCATTAACCCCCCAAAGGCTTTAAGTAAACAAAACTGTTTAAACGAGCCGATCAAATTATTCAATTAACCACCCAACGATGGAAGATTTGATGCCCGATCAAGCGGTACTCTATATACCGTAACCCAAGCCCGTATAGGGAAAATAAGTTAAAAGTATTTACCTGAGCAATGTATAATTCACAATAAGCAAACGCAAGTAGCTTTTACTGGTACTCCTAATCTGGAACGAAGGTTTATAATAACCTATTAGAATCCTAACGGGTCTTTAATTAAGCTTAGGCTTAGACCGGTTAGTTTCAAAGATACGGTTTGTACGCATAATTAAGCGAAGACCGGATAGAATGTGTTTTAGACCCAACAAGTTTGAAGACTTGTTTAATATGGGTATATTATACACATTCTGGATTTTGAGATAAAACCGATAAGGTTTGACCCGTTTCGGCTAATTTATGTAAACTAGTTACATAAACCGAACCGAACGCGTAATAAGCGTAACGGGTAGTAATGAGAGCCACTCACAGGTTTCCTAAGTTAATATGCTCCAAATATGTTGTGACAACAGTAAGATATCATTTATTATGCCCGAAATGAATTTAAACACAAACTATGCCCCGTAGGGGTAGTTTGGTCATTTATAAGGTGATAAAAGAGTTTAAGTGGCATTCTGAGTTACAGGTCTGATGTAATCAGCAAAGATAATCAATTTGCTAAATTATATCAGTAGGGTAAAGTATATATGTGAAATTTGTCGATTATAACCAAACCATGCACCGTAGGGGCATTTTGGTAATTTCATATAAGCCGAAAAGCTCAAAACCGAAGTCTGAGTTTAACAACTTTTGTCTACTGTTAAAATATTATAATTTACCTCAAATATCAGTAGGTATCAACCCTTGTATGTTTAAAATAATTTTAGTACATACTATGCGTTAAAAACGCTTAAAAAGGCGATTAGAAGCCATTTCCGGGTTCGATACATAAATCTGATATTTTTATATTTCCAAAAGGCTTAAAATAATTCATTTATCATATGTAATCAGTAGCAAAAGGTTTGGAGTCAATTAGATATGTAAAACTCGTTTTATGGCCCGTAAGGGTAAAACCGACAATTACCGGATTAAGCCTACGACTTTTAGTTATGCTCAGCCTAAAATTAATTAAAAATCTTCAAAAATCCCAAAATAATATATTACATCAGTGGGTAATAAGTTTGATATTATAAAGTAGGCTTAACTAGGCTATATGCTAATTACGCCGTTTTATTAACATAAAGCTTTCATTTTACGCTAACGAGCATAACTCTTAACCTACGCCTCAAACTGATGTCAAATTTTGTATGCAAGTTTAAATATCAGTAAGTAAGGTTTCTACTCTCTTACATTTCCAAAAATCACGTTTTAAAGTGAAAAGGGCATAATGGTCAACATATGAGCAATTAACGGAATCATGCATATTAATTGGATAACTAGTGATCCGAGGTGTATAATCACAGAGGGTTATACTAGCATGTAACCTGGTCCAAATAAAGCTCTAAGGAAATTCTAAAACATACCATAACGGGTCAGAACTGAAAGTCAAAGCGAAAGTCAAACTATGCGACTTTCGGTCCCGAACCGGGTCTCTACTGAAAATTGTCGGGTTGAACATGTTTAGACATGTTCTTACATTCATTACCAAGTTATATCAATGATCAAACAGGTTATAAGTGTTCTACATTGCTAATTATGCATAAATTGTAATTTAAACATTCTGTTGACCTTTTATTAGTAAGTTTGACCCGACATTTGACCTATTTAGAGTGGGAATCAGGGGGAACCCTTGTTGGTGCACGGAATGTCTGTTGACTACGTCTACATCAAGTCTTAGGTCAAAGATAGTCAAGATTAAAGTTTGAGAGATAAATTAGGGTTTTAGATTGTTAATTTCACTTGTATGTACATTTAGATAGGTGATTTCGCTCCAAGAGTCATAGAGGTTTCGCTTATAGGTACATTAAGGTGATTTCGCTTATGTGGTCTAAGGGATTTCACTCTTAGGGTTAAGTAGGTGATTTCGCTTATATGGTATGTCATAAGAGCGAAATCACATGGACTATATATAGGCATTATGAGCGGACCTGATCATGTGTTGTGCCATTGGAGCGAAATCATCTCATTGCTTGTGTAACAAAACTCTGTCAAAATCAACTCAGAAAGCAATAAAAGAGAAGGAATTGAATAGGAAAGCTGTTGTTACTTTGCGTGTACTGATTCCGCCTTTATACGTGAAGATGAACGTCCTTGACTGACTTTTCGGGGTCGCAAAACGGTCCAACAAGTGGTATCAGAGCTTCAGGACGAGGAGTTCATACTACTACAGCTGAATCGATCAAATTCTCTTACTTCTACTCACTTTCTCTCATACTTTTTCGATTTAAGATAGTTCCTACTGTTGAAATTGTCTGAATTTCGAATATAACGTGTAAAACATACTATTAACAAACCCTAGAAAGATTCAGGTTAAAATCCGGATTAAAACATGGTGAAAATTGGCTAAAACCTGATTTCGCTTTTACGGACATCGAGGGATATAATCATCTGATTTCGCTCATTAGGACATACCTGATTTCGCTTATTCGGACTAAGTGATTTCGCTTATTCAGACATAGTGATTTCGCTCAAAGGGACATCACCTGATTTCGCTTATTCGGACAAGCCTATTTCGCTCATTTGACAAAAGTGATTTCGCTTTTGTGTCACATCGACTGATTTCGCTTATCAGTCACATATACATATTTCGCTTATCAGTCACACAACTGATTTCGCTCTTGTTTCAATCACAATTGATTTCGCTTATTTGTCACAGTTTTCAAAAATTTCAAAAATTTTACTAAGTGTTGGCTGATTCTTGCAGGTACACTCAAGATGGATGACATATTCTTGAACCCATTTAGCGACATGTACGCATTCGCTGGAGATTCCGGAAACAATGATTCTTCGTCTAGCAATACGAATGAGAATCCGCCGAAAGAAAAGAAAAAGGAAGCTTGGGAATCGGAAAGTGCTTTCGGAACATTCAATAGACCTCCAAAGCTAATGGCTATCGAGGAATACAGTCGGTGGTCAAGAAAGTTTGAAGACTGGTTGATGGCATTTGCATTTCCCAGCTGGAAGAGTTTGAAAAACGGTTATGCCAATGGAAACAAAAATGGTGAAACTTTAAGAGCAGCTGAGGAGATTGATTCGTTTGTAGCTGAACAAAAGTGTGTGGCATTGTTATTTCAATCCGTTCGGGAAGACATTATTGCTTTGATCGATTATTCAAATGCAAAAGATCTTTGGGAAAAGTTAGAAAAGAAATGTATAGGTAGTGAAGAAATCAAGAAAAATAAAATAAAACTACTTAGGAAAGAGTTTGATATGTTTGGGTGCTTAAAGAATGAATCAGTGTAAAAAATGATCGAGAGGTTTGGGCACCTGAAGCTGGAGTTAGTTAGACATGGAATTAAGTATTCTGATGATGAGCAAGTAGACAAGTTGTTCGATTCGTTGCCAGACGAGATGGAGTGGAGATATTATGCTCTCATGCTAAAAAACACTATCTTGCCGAAAGATCTTACTCCAGATTTGTTGATTGAGAGACTTGAAAGTCACGAGCTGGAGTTGAAGAAGACGTACAAAGTTAATCACTCATCTTATCAACAGAATTTGGATTTATATTATCCAAAGAGCATGATGCCAAAAGCAACTTCACCCAAGACGGCGTTTTCTGTTGAAAATGTGTCCACAGCAAGCAAAGAAAGTCAAAGCAGTGGAAATCACAGTGGTTATCACAGTGGATCTTCATCATCTGCAAGTCATTCTGATGCAAAGAATCGTTTTCAATGCAACATTGCAATAGACTTGAAGAATGCTCAGAATTTTGATGAGGAGTCGGCAAAACAGCAGATGATCTTCCTAGCATCAGTGTTGGAATCGTATGAAGGGTTAGTAGCTGGGAAGATAGGCAACACCAATCTGACGAAAGAAGATTATGATCAGATTGATCCTGAGGAAATGGAACTGATCGATATTCGTTGGGCTGTGGCCAGTGCTGTTCGTCGAGCACATCGTTTCATGGAAATTACCGGCAGGAAGACAATTGGTGGTGCATCTACCAAGCTGGGGTTCGATAAGTCCAAAGTGACGTGCTTCAAGTGTAAGCAGAAAGGTCACTTCAAGCGAGAATGCAGAAATGCTTATGCTGATGAGTCGGAGAACCCTTTCAGAGATGATTACTACAAGAAGGCAATTTATCATCAGAATAAATCCGAGCCGCCTAGATTGAAGCAGGTTGAAGACAACAAAGAGAAATCTAGAGCTCTTGTGGTGATTTATGATGATGAAGGGTATGATTGGAGTCAAGAGGTTCTACCGGAAGAATATGCGGATGGTTACGCATTCATGGCGAAAAACGACGAACCTATTCCGTGGAAAGATGATAGAACTGAAGAGCAGAAATATCAATACAGAAAAAGGATTGCTGAAAACAAGATAATTAGAATATCTCGTATCTTTCTGGAAGCGAGGAGAGCAAATAGATGGGATCCGGACAGAGAGTGTTATCTTGATGAATATGGAAATATTGCGATCGATGACAAAACGCTTGATATCGAAGCCATAATCCAGCAGTACAAAGAAGAGGATGAGTACTGGCAGAATAAATGGTGGGGAACTGGAGACGAGAAAGAGAAAGAAGAGAAAGAGAAAAAGGAGAAAGAAGAGCAAGAAAATTCAAAGAAAGTTGATACTGGAGTTATTGACACAACGCAGGAGTTGAATGCTGAGAACTTGGGAAAAATGGCTGACAAAGTGCTGGCTGCTAAGGCACTTGAGGTAGACTCTAACTCCGTGTCTGAGTCAAAAAGCCAGGTCAGTTCAAACTTGTCAACAAATGCGCCAGGTAAGAAAATTGATGGAAATGTTGATTGCAAAAATTGCAACAAAGAGTGCAAATTTTGTAATACAGTCACGTATCTCAACGGGAAGAAAGTTGATGATCTGACAGCAAAGGTCAGAAGCGTTGAGAATTAGATTCTTGATCGTGACAAAACAGTTAAAGCTTCAACTGAACGGATAAGAGAATTAACTAGTCAAATTGAAAATGATAAAATTGATCATGACAAAATTAAACAAGAAAATGAAAGGTTAATTCTTGAAAACCGTCAGATTTCTGAGAAGTTTGAAAAACTAAAAAGCACAATGAAAGATAGTGATGATCGAAATGGTAAAACTTTTAAAGAAAATGAACATCTAAAAGCTGTGCTTAGAGTAAAAGAAGAATCAATCAACCAACAACTGGATGAAATCGCTAAACTGAAACTTAAATTTCAAGAGGCTGAAATCGAAAACGAGCGAATCCAGTTGAAGCTTAACAGTTACAGCTCCGCAAGCTTTGTTTTGCAACACATTATTCCCAAACCCACTGGGAAAGACAAAGCAGGCGAAGATGTGTACTGTGATGGAACTGGGGTGGGTTTTCATCAAGTTCCACCACCTGTTCTTGATAACTACACGAAAAAGCAATCTGGGTTGGTTGAAATTGAGGAAGAAAGTGAAGTTAAACTTCCTGAGAACATTGATGTTACGTTCACATCTTCCAATGACGATAGTGTCCAAAATGATATTGTAAAAGGTGTTGTTGAAAATGTGCTAAAAACAGATGGTGACACTACTGAGGAAGACGGGTGTTTCTTGGACAAATACATTCAGAAACCAAAATCCAAAAAGAACTTAAGTGATGAACCGGGTCTTGTAATGTACAAGATGGCTGGATCTGATAAGTTGTATTCGGATTCTGAGTTTTCGATTGAGAATGTAAATGTGAACAAATTGACAAATGTTTTCAAGTTGGTCGAAGTTGAGTTGTCAGAAGTGAACAGTTTGAAACAAACAAAAAGGCAAATGAATTTTGAGAAAGATAAAGCTTACTACAAAAAGCCTGTTGTACCATCACGTTTTTATAATAACAATAGTAACAATTGGTCAGGTGGTTATAGGGGTGGTAAGAGTTATCAGAAAAAGAGTTTTCAAAACAAAAGGTTTGCTGAAAAGAAGGTGTTTGTGAACGGTTCAAGTTCACTTTCTGATGAGGAAAATGAAATCTTTTCAAAATCAAATGAAGAGTTTTTTGAGAAAAGAGCTTCACAGTATCAGTCTGAAGGCACAAGTCGAGTTGTTGATACTCGAACATGTTTTAGATGTAATCAAGTTGGTCACATTGCACGGAAGTGTACCAATGTGAAGCCTAAGACTGAAACTGTGAAGATTCAAAAGAAGAAAGTTGACGAAAAGGGTAAAGCACCAATTGTTGTTGAGAAAAAGAATGTGAAAAATGATAATATCAAAGTGAAAAATGAACCCGTAAAGAAAGTGGTAACTAAAAACGACAAGTTTTATAAACGGGTTGCATTATCTCAACAAGTTTGGAAACCAAAAACAGAGATGAAAATTTCAACTTCTGAAGTGAAAAAGGCTGAAGAATCAATTTCGGTTGATTATGATGCGAATTTTCCACCTTTGAAGGCTGAAAATTTCAAAATTCAAATTGCGAGAGTCAAGGTTACACCTAAGGCTGATGAGGCCTGGGTGGACTCCATGTTTGAATAAGCAGTTTGAATTGCCGGAGCTTCCTTGACCGCGAAGCATGAATCGGCATCTTTATTGAAGTTGGTTAAGTCAAAGTTTGTTATGTGCAGGAACTTCCAAAACTTGTATCCAGATGGATCATGGATAGTGGAGCATCTCGACATATGACAGGGAAGACTGCGTTGCTATATGATGTGAGAAATATCAATGGTGGTTATGTGGGATTTGCTGGTCATGAAGGTGGTAGAATTATAGGTGAAGGAACGTTATCCAACGGGATTGTGACGTTTGAAAGAGTTAACTACATCACTGAGCTGGAGAACAATCTGCTTAGTATCTCGCAGATTTGTGACAATATGTATACTACTCACTTCACAGACAAAGAATGTTTGATCTTGAAACCAGGATTTGTTATACCTGAGGAATGGATTATCATGCGGGCACCTAGAGTGAATGATTTATATGTGTTGGATATGACTGTAGCAACTACAACTACTGGTCAAGCACATTGTTTTGTTTCTAGAGCAACTGAGAAAGAATCGAGATTGTGGCACCGCAAGATGGGGCATATTCACTTAAGGAAGATGAATCACTTGGTGCACAATGATTTGGTTCTTGGAGTTCATGTCAAAGGTTTTCATCTGGAAGGGGAGTGCATTAGTTGTGTTAAAGGCAAGCAGAAGAAAAAGTCACACCCTTCAAAGCAAGTCAATTCAGTTTCGAGACCTCTGGAAAGACTTCACATGGATTTGTTTGGTCCTGTGAATGTCAAAAGTATTACAGGAGATTACTATTGTTTGGTCGTTACTGATGATTATTCCAGATTTTCGTGGGTTTCTTTCTTGAAGACAAAAGACGAAACATTTGACAGTTTGATGGCGTTGTTCAGAAAGATTGAGAATTTGTACCAAAGGCGTATCAAAAGAATTCGAAGTGACAATGGTACTGAATTCAAGAACAGTAAGATAGAAGAATTTTGTGATGAAAGAGGTATATTGCATGAGTTTAGTGCTCCGTACACTCCGCAGCAGAATGGAGTCGCAGAACGCAAAAACCGGATGAAAATCGAGACGGCTAGAACTATGCTCGCAGATTCAAAGTTACCGATAAATTTTTGGGCTGAAGCTGTTTCCGCCGCATGCTATACGCTCAACAGGGTTCTCACTGTCAAGAAGTTCAACAAAACATGCTTTGAGCTAATCAATAACCGCAAACCGAATTTGAAGTATCTAGAACCGTTCGGGTCACCCTGTACAGTTATAGAGCCTCATGGAAAGTTTGGTCCGAAGAGCATTGAGGGAATATTTGTTGGTTATGCAAATCCGATGCGACGTGTCTTCGTTCCAAGTGAGAAGCGGATTATTGAAGCTGTAAATGTTGAATGTCAAGGTTATACTATGCCGCCGCAGAGTCCTGGAGATTCATGGCGTTATCAGTATGACAAACTGTGGGATTCGTTTGACATAAGAGAAGAATCAGAGGAAGATGAAGATTTCTTTGATGAGTTGGATATTTTGCGTGAATATGAGTCACAGCTAAGTTTCCCAGCTGAGTATTCTAGCAGACCACGGGAAACTTCAAATGACGATGAAGCAGGTCTGAGTAATGCTGGTGAACATGATGATGTCCAACAAAATGAAGTTGCTCAGGATAGTCAGTCGGATCAGATTGATAATCAAGAAGCTGAAAACATGCCAGTCTTTGATCATGGTGATTCAGATTCTGAGGGGGAGCAAATTCAGATTTCAAGTCAAACAAACCAAGTTGGTGAACAAGATGCAGAGCAGAATGTTACTAATCTGGAGGGAAATGTAGATGTTCCAAGCGAAGTGATGCCGCGAATTTTTTCATATCATCCAGAGGAGTTGATCATAGGAGAATTGCAGACAGGCGTTCGCACTCGAAATCAGATTGATAAAGGGCTTACATGTTTTTATACAAAAGTTGCTCCTTTGCAAACTGAATTCTCATTGAGTTGTTTTATCTCGCAGGTTGAACCAAGAACTTACAAAGAGGCGCTTACTGAAGACTCTTGGGTCATTGCAATGCAGGAGGAACTGAGCCAATTCGAGAAATTAGGAGTGTGGAAGTTAGTTGATTTGCCGGATGGTCTTAGGAAAATAAATACAAAATGGGTATTTAAGTGTAAGAGAGACGACAGAGGAGTTGTTGTAAGGAACAAAGCTCGACTCGTTGTTCAGGGATTTAGTCAACAGGAGGGGATTGATTTTACAGAAGTCTATGCTCCTGTAGCACGACTAGAGGCAATCAGAATTTTCCTTGCATTTGCGTCTTGGAAGAACTTCAAAGTATATCAGTTAGATGTAAAATCGGCTTTTCTCTATGGGAAGGTAAAAGAGGAGGTTTATGTCGGACAGCCACCGGGCTTCACCGATCCAATCCACAAAAACAAGGTTTACTTATTGGACAAAGCGCTGTATGGTTTACACCAGGCACCGAGAGCTTGGTATGAGACTTTGTCTCAACACCTACTAGCCAACAAGTTCATTCGTGGAAAAGTGGATGCCACTCTCTTCACTAAAGAGGTCGAAGGTCATATTCTGATAGTTCAGATTTATGTGGACGATATAATTTTTGGGTCACCAAATGAAAATCTATGCAAAGATTTTGAATCAGTGATGAAGCAAAAATTCGAAATGTCATCAATGGGGGAAATGAAATTCTTTCTGGGTTTACAAGTTGAACAACTACCTGAGGGAATTTTCATTCATCAAACGAAGTACGTTCATGATATTCTAGAGAAATTTGGGATGTCAAGTTCTACTCCAGCTGCTACCCCACTTGCAACAAATCATGGGGTTCACCCAGATCTCACCGGAGACAGGGCTGATGAAACATTTTACCGTTCCATGATAGGTTCTTTAATGTACCTAACTGCTTCACGTCCTGATATCATGTACACAACGTGCCTCGCAGCAAGATTTCAATCTAACCCGAGAGCTTCGCATATGATCATTATGAAGAGGATATTGCGCTACCTGAAAGGAACTCCTTCATTGGGGTTGTGGTATCCTAGGAAAGGCGACTTCACGCTCGAAGGGTATTCCGATTCGGATTTCGGATGCTGCAAAGTCAATTCAAAATCAACAACTGCAGGATGCCAGTTCTTTGGTCCTAGATTGGTTACCTGGCAGTGTAAGAAACAAACGTCTGTGGCGTTATCTACATGTGAAGCGGAGTATGTTTCTGCTAGCAGTTGCTGCTCTCAGATCCTGTGGATACAGCAACAGATGCGCGACTACGGTTTGCAGTTTCTTAACACACCTCTTTTTGTTGATAATGAGGCCGCAATAAATATAACAAAGAATCCAGTACATCACGCTAAAACTAAACATATAGAAATTCGTCATCACTTTATTCGTGATTGCTTTGAGAAAAAGTTGATACGAATTGAGAAAATCCACACTGACGAACAGAAAGCTGATTTACATACCAAAGCTTTTGATAAAAATCGGTTTAAATATTTGTTAAAACTGAACGGTATGAAGCTTCTTTCGGTGTCGGATGGCATAATTGGCGTTGATGAGAGTACTGTTGCGGATGAAGACGAGAAACAATCTGCAATGGTTTGTCGATTTTTTACTTGTTTTGGTATTTAGGGGGAGTAGATAGTTGTATATAGATATATTTTCAGAAAATACAAAAACAGTAAAAAATGCAAAAATACAAAAACATGATAAAATATGAAAAAGAGCTTGTGTATATAGGGAAAATGATAGTACATCGGCTAGACTATTACAGTATGCTAAAGATTTGTAAAGTTTAAATGAGTTAAACAGTCTCACTGATGATGTGTCGATAGGTTTTCACACATTTAGTAGATTTATTCGGGATATAAACCTAAAATTTCAAACTTGTGAAATTCGTGGGGAACACTACTTGGATATATAGGTAACCCCTGAAATCTCGTTTGAAAAGTCTCATAATCTGATATACTAGGTCTTTATACTCAATGATATCTGGGGTATTATTCTGGGACTTCTGCTGAACGGTAGTTCTGACCTAGTCCTTGGCTAATACTTTCTGCAAATGCTTGAAACATAGCATAAACCCTCAGCATGCCGATGAAACAATAAAATTGATAGTCGCTGCTGTTGTAGCTAAAAGATCCTCTAAAGGGGACATACCGTAAAGTCGAAGCTGATATCTCTCTGCGTATACGGAAGTATCGACCTGAGATCCCTCGGCCCTCGCATTACCTAATTTATATACAGATATCATTGTAGTATACTCACTTGTAAGACTGATAATTGGGATTCTGGATACGGGAGTATATTCAAGAGGTGGGACACATGAATGAGCTAAGTTCATAATTCATCTAATTCGTATCCTGAGTAGATTGAAAATTGTGTGAGAATTTAAGATGGATCAGTATATCGACAATTGAGGTGAATTGTTTAAGTCTGAGTATGAAATGTAGCTTAACGGTACTTGTAATTTGTCTGATAGCTGATATGATTCCCTGACACGCTCGCCAAAAATATGTTTGTAAATAGTTTATTTTGTTTACTTTCTGCAAATTTAAGTTTTCTGTATTTCATTTCTTAGTTTAGAACACTTTATAAAATCCAAAAAGATTTTATTTCTGCTTTATTTTCCGACAAACCAAAGTGGGGAGTTGATTGTTGGATTCTCAGATGTTTGAAGCAGATGCAGGAGATTCTGGACTGAAGAATGAGGAGAGCTTATCTTAGATGAAGTTTGTTTTATTGAAAAGTCAAATACAAGTTCATTAAATTGATACTTGTTATTTTCAGAAAATGTTTGAAAATGTTTTCAAAATCAGTTTGATTCGTCAAATGATCAACCAAGGTCATTAAATTGAACTTGGTAGATTAATCAAGTGATCAGGGTCATTAACTTGGACCTGAATACTTGAGTGGATTGCTAAAAACTGATAGTTTGTGATTTATTATTGAAAAGATAAGTTTGTAATGAATGATGTTTGAGAAACAGGTTTTGGATTTCAATATTCCCATGGAAGCAAAAATGTCAAAGCTTGAACCAGATAAAGACCTCAGATTCTAGCATATTGAGAGGGGGAGTCTGTGAAAGGGGGAGTCTGGATCAACGATCAAAGGGAAGTTTGAAGATGGAGTCAGGTTGTGATCCTAAACCTGTGAAGATAGAATGCTTATGATGAAAAGACAGAGTTGAAGAAAAGACCAAGACTGAAGACTCGGAGCTGAAGACTTCGTCAACATCCAAGGGGGGAGTCTGTTGGTGCACGGAATGTCTGTTGACTACGTCTACATCAAGTCTTAGGTCAAAGATAGTCAAGATTAAAGTTTGAGAGATAAATTAGGGTTTTAGATTGTTAATTTCACTTGTATGTACATTTAGATAGGTGATTTCGCTCCATGAGTCATAGAGGTTTCGCTTATAGGTACATTAAGGTGATTTCGCTTATGTGGTCTAAGGGATTTCGCTCTTAGGGTTAAGTAGGTGATTTCGCTTATATGGTATGTCATAAGAGCGAAATCACATGGACTATATATAGGCATTATGAGCGGACCTGATCATGTGTTGTGCCATTGGAGCGAAATCATCTCATTGCTTGTGTAACAAAACTCTGTCAAAATCAACTCAGAAAGCAATAAAAGAGAAGGAATTGAATAGGAAAGCTGTTGTTACTTTGCGGTCCAACAACCCTTTTGAGGGTTTATTACCCACATAATTACCTACTTAGAGGTACTTTTAATTCGAGATTTGACTGAGCCATTATTAATTAATCTCGAAGTCAAACAGTAATTACGACGGTTTGACTTTTAGCTAAATAACTAAGCTAAACTCAATTTAAGAAGGTTAAGCAAACTTACAAGTGTCTAATGGATGATTAGGAAGGCCTGGAAGGTGCTCTTGTGCTCCACAATTGATCAGAAGATGTTTGAGGAATGAATGATCAAAGTGTTGCACTTGTGAGCTTTATATAGTGCTCAAGACACCACAAAGTGTTGACATCTAAGTCTACCACTGACCATAACATTCCCACAAGTGTCCTAGATGTTTAGGGATTGTTTAGGGGCCAAGGGAGATGAGGAAAAATCGTTTAAAGGTCGAAAAATGCGTTTAAACAGGCAACAGCCGGTTTTCTGTCGCTGGGCACATGCTTGCGCACCGTAAGGGTCAATGCTTGCGGTGCGCAAGCCTCCCTCAGCAGCCAAAAATTTGTTGTTCTTTGGTGTTTCGAAGGGGCAACCATCTTTTCGACTTTGGGACATTATTTTGTCAGTTTGGGGCCTCTATTATGGGTCTTTAACAGTTACTTACCCTACCATTATGTTATGTTTGCTTGGATCCTTTTCAAAAGTGCCGAGCAAGAAGGTTTACCGTAGAAATTTCCATAGGAACCTATCATGCACTTCGAATTCATTTATTGTCAACGAATTTCTGGATTTAAGATATGTTAGATGTGTGTAAAATATAATTGGGTCTTGGGATTTATAAATGAGGTTGTTCAGAGGTAAAAATTAACATGACCCCACTTTTAAATCCTGCCAAAACATCTTTATTAAATCTGGGTTTACAACGCTTTTTGTCTTACATGACACGTGTCGTTATTTCATTGAACACGCATTTTTCGAGGTGTTACAGGTGACCATAGTTGCATAGGGAACCTTCCGAGGTTATACCTTATGGTCACGTCGTTTAAGTAGTTGTATGATAAGTAGTTTATATGCCTTAGGTAAATGACCAAAATGCCCTTTTTACGCCAAAATTCATTTTAAGCATATGTAACATAATTTTTGATATCTAAACTGATTTGGCAACAATATTAGACATGTTAAGGAATATTTTACTTATCATAGGACTTGTTAGGCGGTCCGAACGCGTTTTACGCTAACGACTCATTAAAGTGGCGTAAGCTACCTTAACGAGTCGTAATGGGCCGTAAGCACTTAGGTTAGGTTTCGTTTTAGAATGTAGGCTTTGTTAAACCATATTACATGAGTCCCTACACTCAATTGGTTTACGAAACCTCATTTTATCCGATCCTCCGATTTAGGTCCGTTTATTTACATAGTTATCTATAGTAGGTGCCATTTGATTTCCTTGATCCCTCTAGCTTTGCTTGGTTGTTATTCAAGACTTCTAAGCACCCTCAAGTGAGTACATAGTCCCCTATTTTACTGTTTTCAAATGTTTTGGGGTGGAACGCATGTGCCTACTTGTTACTTTCATGCTTTCCATGTTTTCATATCATATACTTGCTATGTTCATTAGTACACTATTAGTACATGATTTCATTATGTTTTGCTATGTATGTTCACTTAACATGCTAGCCCATTGTTTTACATTTTGAACTGTTCGAACCATTTGTAACCATTTGATGTATGTGAACCATTGGTAATCATTTGATATATGTGAACCATTTGTAACCATTTGATTGATGTGAACCATTTGTAACCATTTGATATATGTGAACCATTTGTAACCATTTGATATATGTGAACCATTTGTAACTGTTTGAACCGTTGGGTTAGGGAAGTAATTAGGTAACGGGGTGGGTGTAATGTGTTAAAAGCATGGTGGATACACCGCTGGTACTTCCTATATATAAGTGCTTTTAACACATTATATATCGTTGTGTTATCAAGATCACTTGGGTAAACGATTTTGAAACGATGTCACACAATGATGCTTTCTGAATGATATAAACCATACGAGTTTTATTAACGAGTTCCTACGAGATGTTTTACAATTTGATTTAATAAAACAAATGTTTTGGAGTTAAGAATCATGGCTACGAGATTTTATAAATCATATCCAATTTGATTTGAGTTGGTTAATTATGTCGCAATACTATACTTTTCAAAATAAGGTTTTTAAATAAGTATTGCAACATGTAAAACGAGCATTGAATCTGACACTCATATAAAACCTATGTACTCGCCGACATTTTTATTCTGACGTATTTTCACATGTGTTTCAGGTACCATAGTTGATGATGTTTGATGATGATACTTGTGTACGCTCACATAGGAATGGACGAGGCCTTAGTGACTTAATAACAATGAAAGTTTATTTGTTCCTGTTTTGTTTCTAATTCCAATGTAATGTAATACATTTAATTCAATAAAACGAAACTGTTTAATCCATGGTTGTGAAACAATGATTCTGTTACAACACTCCCCGATGTTTCCGCCACGTTTTGTTGTTTTACGTGGTCGGGGTGTGACAAAAAAGTTGGTATCAGAGCTCATGGTTATAGGGAATTAGGTTATTAGTAATGTTTTGACCTAGTCTATAACCTTCCTAGGACCCTAACGCGAGTTTACTTGCGTTTAGTCATAAATCAATACCGTTGCCTATCTTTAGGAAACAACCACAATAAGAACACAAATTTCGAATCTGCTTTGAAAACTAATCATCTGTTCTAGGATGATTTATTATAAGGTTTTGAACCTTCAAAAGTTTTCAAACTCTCGTTAAAGTTTGGGGCTAAATAAAGTGAACACGTGCAAACTGGAAGGGTGGATGCCTGTACCCTGAGCTTTCTGTCTAAGGCTAGAGTGTTCGTACAAATCCGCAATATCGGACCAGACACTCTTACCTGGGAACTCTTGGGGTGAGTGTCCACTTATAGGCGAGCATGTCTTCGCGATACATTATGAGGACCCATTTACTTTGATTCAGCCTTTGTGTGTCGTTTGTTTGCTTCGTGGTTCAAACAAATGACCATCACCCATGATTTTTGGTCGATAATTGTAACATCCTATTCTTACCCAATGCCATTTCATTTGTTTTCTCCTTGTTTCCCCTTTTTTTAGAATGCCTCCACGACGCGAAAATCAGGTACCTATTGAAGAGCTGGCAGCTGTCATTACGCAGCAAATGACTGCTGCAATTCCGAACATCGTTGCTCAATGTAACCAAGCTATCAACAACAATAATGCCCCCTGCAACTTCAAGACGTTCAACTCGGCTAAGCCATCAAAGTTTTCTGGGTCTCATGGAGCGACTGCACTTCTGCAATGGTTCGAGAGTCTAGAGAGCACCTTCAGGCATGTTCAATGCCCAAATGAGCGAAAGGTAGAATTCGCATCTAGTGTCTTTGAGAAACGAGCTTTGACATGGTGGAATGGTGTGATGAGAGATAGGGGTGCCGATGTGGCACTGACTCAAACGTGGGAAGAGCTTCGAGCTCTGATGATGAAGGAATTCTGTCCTCGTCACGAGATCAGGGCCTTGGAAAGGGAATTTGACGATCTTAAGCTAGATAGCGGTGAGCATCGAGCCTACACGGATCATTATGAGGAGTTAAGTCTGTTATGCCCGAATATGGTTACGCCTTTGGATAAGGCAATCGAAAAGTACATTGATGGCCTCCCTGACCCAGTACAAGACATTGTGACTGGTAGTAACCCCACTACAGTTAGGCAGGCCATTGAGCTATCTGCTACCTTGACTGAATCTCAAATCAGGAAAGGTAAACTTTTCCAAAAAGGTGATAAGAAACCAATCAAATAATCGAAACCCAAAGATGAACTGACTGAATCCTCCAAGAAGTCAAAGAAGCAAAAAGCTTCCCAGAACTTCGCCGTGGTTGCTCACAATGATCAAGCTGCCCCCAACCAACCAGCTCAACCCCCTGCTAGGAAGCCATACAACGGAACTGCACCCTTGTGCAACCAATGTAACCTTCGTGTTTTTGGCATACATGAAGAAAGGCTTCGTATTCGGCTTCATTGTTCATGCTCTTGAAGTCTAACCGGATGACATACGTGAATTCGTGTTTTTCTGGACTTACATGCCTAAGTCCTGCGCCTGCGCAGTCCTCGTTAGACGCGCCATCTGTATACAGTAGCCGTGGTTCTTCCGAACGTTGCCTTTCAGCTCTTTCCATTGCCTTACACTCCCTGTCTTTGTCATCGGGCACTTCCGTCATGAAATCAGCCAACACCTGGCTCTTAATTGTCGGTCTTGGCCTGAAAACCACATTATGGCCTCCCAGTTCTATAGCCCACTTCGCTAATCTTCCAGAAATCTCGGGTCTCGCAAGGATGTTACCGATGTTGTAATTTGTTAAGACATGAATGACATGATTGGCGAAATATCTGCGCAACCGCCTTGATGCATGAATTAGTGCCAACACTAGTTTTTCCATTATAGCATACCTCGTTTTCGGATCATTAAGAGTGCGAGACACATAATAAACTGGTGTCTGTATGCCTTGTCAGTCTACGAGCAGAACTGCTCCGACTGCTTTATCAGATGCTGACAGGTACATCACTAAGGGTTCCCCTTTCACTGGCGCCGTCAGTGTTGCAGTCTTTCATTTCACGGAACGCCTGTTCGGCTTCCGGAGTCCACTGAAACTGACTTTTCTTCATGCAATTGCGGAGTGTCTTGATAAATGGGAAGGATTTGGCTGCGTGGTTGGCCAGGAAACGGTTGAGCGTTGCTAACCGTCCAGCCAATTTCTGCATCTCTTTGATGGTCGACGGTGAAGGCATTCTCTCGATCGCTTGCACCTTTTCAGGATTGACTTTAAACCCATCCTTTGTGACGATGAAACCCATGAACTTTCCTTCTTCCATGCCGAAGGAACATTTCGCTGGCTTTAACTTGATACTTACACCGCGCAGTGTGTCGAACGTTTTTTGGATGTTCATCAGCATCATACTTTCCTCTTTGCTCATGATGACCAAGTCATCCATGTACACCTCGATGTATTTGCCGATGGCATCGCTGAATGTTTCATTCATTAGTCTTTGATAAGTTGCACCTGCATTCTTCAAACCAAAAGGCATTTTTGTATAGCAGTATAGCCCTGTTGGTGTGCGAAATGCAGTCTTGTCTTCATCTTGCACAGCCATCTGCACTTGGTGGTATCCCTTATAACAATCAAGGAAGCATTTCCACCTAAACGTCGCTAAGGAGTCAATCTTTTCGTCAATCTCTGGTAAAGCATAACAATCGCTTGGGCATGCTTTATTTAAGTCCTTGTAATCCACACACATCCTCCATTTCCTTGGGGACCATGACTGGGCTTGCCACCCAGGTTTGATACCGGACTTCTCGGATGACACCAACATTTAACAACTATGTTACTTGCTCTTGCATCGCCTCGTGCTTTATTTCTCCCAGATGACGCTTGGCATGTACCACCGATTTGGCACTCTCTGAGACGTTTAATCTGTGTTCTGCTATCTGCCGTGGGACACCCACCATGTCTGCTGGTGTCCAGGCGAACACGGCCATGTTTTCAAATAGCAGCTTTTTCAGCGCCGCGCGCGTGAGATCGAACATTGCAGGTCCCAGAGTGACCGTTTGCTCTGGGTATTTGTTGTTCAGCACCCATTTTTCTGCTTCTGCGCGTGGCGCGGATTTGCTAGCCTTTGCTGGCCTGATTTCATAAGTTGCCAAGACTTCTTTGCTTGTGTAGATTATTGCTACCCCTGTCTCTGTTGGGAATCCCACAGCTGAATGCGGTGCAGAGCAAATCATACTAAAATCTCCCAGGGATTCCCTTCCCAACAGGATATCATGTCTTGAATGTGCGGGTAGTACCATGAACGTGACTTCCTCCGTTCTTGAATTTCTTCCGTCTGAGAGTAGCACCGGGAACGATATCTGGCTTAGAGGAAAAATGGCTTCGTTGCAGAAACCGGTCAGTGGGTAATCTACCGGTTCCAAGCGCGCTTTGTCCTCTTGGTCGAATTGATTGAAGCATTGTTCGTAGATGATATCTGCGGTGTTCCCTGGGTCAATGAAAATGTAGTCAGTTTGGTAATGACCGATTACACCAGATATGACTATTGGTCTTTTTTCTCTTGGACCTCCTCTCACTATGGGGAAAACAACTTATCTCTCGCGCCAAGAGTCGTCTTGTGTGCGTTTGTTATAGTTCTTTCTTGGCCTTCGTGGACCTCCTTGGACCATGTGAGTTTCTAATTTTCGAAGTTTCTTGTTGTCTGGCCCTTCTTCTCTTCGCTGAATTTGGCGGTTATCGCGTTTTCCGCCTTTCACTAGATGAGTGAGTCTTCCATCTCTTAGGGCTCTTTCTATCTCTTGCTTTAAGCTGAAACAATCATCGGTCAGGTGACCTGTGTCCTTGTGGAATTCGCAGAAAAGATTAGGGTCTTGTCCCCTTTTGTTTCGCATCTGTAAAGGAGGTTTGAAATGGTGATTTTCTGTTGACAAGACCTCGGAAGGGGTCTTTGTTAAGGGTGTCCACTGTTTTTCTCTGTTCTCCCTTTTGACCTCCTTGCGATGAGCAATCTGGTTAATTGTATTGCGCGCGTCTTCTCTTACCGGGCTTCTTTCTCTATAACCAGATGTTTTCCATGATGGGCCTTTGCCTTTCTTGCTGCGCCGATCGTTGTGGTTGTAACTGTATTGACGGTTGTCATCACCGGTCAATTGTTTGTCAGTGCGCGCAATTGTTTTTGCTGCCTAAATGAAGGTTTCCCAATCTTTGGGGCCTCCATCTCTTCCTTTCAATCGTTTGATCAGGTCGTCGCACTTTACTGCCCTCATAAAATGTGTGCGCATCATCTTCTCGCCTACATCACCGATTTCCAGACATTCTTTGTTATACCTGGTGATGAAATCTTCCACGCTTTCATGGTCTTTCCTCCATATATTCAGACAATCGGCCGGATCTCTAGTGTGCCTACGCTGTTGAGAGAAGTGCGCGAGGAACTTGTCTCAAAAATCGATCCATGACTTAATTCTTCCTGCTAGCAGGCTGTCAAACCAGACGCGCGCCGCACCGACAAAGATTTATGCGAAAAGATGACACCAAGTTGGTAAGTTCCAGCCACCTGTTAGTCCTGCGCCATTGAAGACTTGGAGGTGGTCGTCGGGATCTGTTAAGCCGTTGTATTTGCCTACATTGTGTGGCAATTTTGTCTTGTCGATATCGGCTGTTGCAATCTCTTTGATGAACTTTGAGTTTTCAGCTATGCCATCTGGGCGATAGCTCAGTGTGTAATCATCCGCGCGCTTGCGGGGTACGTACGCCTCGTGTTCTGGTGGTAACCTACTGAATACCGTGCTTTCTTTGTACGTCGGATCGTCCTCTTCCTTATAACTGTCCCATTCATCGTTTATATTGCGCGGGCCTAAACGACTTTGCACTGGTTTTCTTTGTTGGTGAGAGTACTGCACATAATTGCTTTCCGTTTCACCGTAAGTATCGCGCGTGTCGTACGTGCTTTGCCTCCTTACGTTTGGTATGGGTGCTTTTTCATGATTTAAATTCCTCGCATTGGCCTGCTGAGGCATGTGGGTGCTCGGAGGCCTTTGCGGTGGGGTAACAAAGGCGGACTGGTTGGCTTCTGCTTGCAGCAAAGCTTGTTGTGCGCTGAGTTGTGTATAAACAAGGTTTATGGACGCCATTTGTTCGGCATACCAGGAAGCCAGAGTTTTTCCTTTGGGTAGCCCTAAAAGTGCAGAGAAGTTCAGTTGTGTTTGGTCCGATGGAGCTGAAGGGCCAACTCCATGGCTTGGTGTTTGCACTAATGGGGGTGTTTGATGAACTACCCCGGGTGGAGGTTGGAAAGTGGCTCCGTTTGTGGTTTGGGTGATGACCTTAGGTGGAGGCTGGAAAGTGGCTCCATTTGTAGTTTGACTGACAACTCTGGATGCGCTTCCAAAGATATCAGGGAAATCGTTGTTCATCTGCCCTTCTTGGATGGTTTCATTCCTCTGGCCTCTTTGGACGTGCGCGGTGTCCGAAATGAGTTCAAAGGAAGAAACTTCTCCATCCACTCAGTGGGAAGGGTTTGGTTCAGTCATTTTAAAGAGTTTTTTGAACAAAAAGGAGATGAAAGTGGTTTGCAGAAATTGCGGTGGGCGCCAATGATGAAACACTGGCTAACACCTATGGTGAACTAGCTGGGTCGTCTCTTCTGTGGGTTCAATCTCCTTTCTTACTCGCCAAATGACGGGTCCTGCAAAACAGCAACACCGTTAGCTCGTTAAGAGGGGAATATGGGGGTTTCCCTCTTAACCAGGCTCCGGCGTGAGAATAAGTACTGTTCTGAGGAATAAAACAGTGTGTGTTAAGAGAGAGAGTGTAGAGAGTCGAATGGAATTAACCTGAATGATGAAGGGTCCTATTTATAGCCGGAGGGTGAAAGAGGGAGGAGCAGCCTTGCCAGCTGCTACAGGGCGCCAGCTGTCCGACCAAAGGGAATATCCTCTTGGTCCCCTCTGCTGTGGTCAGGGTGGTGGTACACGTGGCGCGCCTATATTCGTCTATGCTGGAAACATCGTACTGCTGTTGTCGGTCTGCTCCTGGATTTGCTGCAGGCCTACATGGCGCTTGATGAATGGTGACACGTGTTGTCCTTTCTGTCGAAGGGAGCATCTTTAGTGCCATCATGACGTCTTCCAGAAGCTTCTGGATTCGTTTTCTGATGTAGGCACCATGCAGGATGAAAAAGTGGTGTGGTCCTTGCCATGTAGGCAAAGAATTGGGACCATACCTCTTCAAAATTCATAACACAAAAAATTCTCAAAATCAATAATATATGTCAAAATTGTAAGATACGTATAATTCACTTGTAAGTATTGTTTGGAATGTGATACGTTTAACAGTTATGTATCCGTCTATGTTTCTTTCTCTTGTTGCTTTTGATTACATTTTGTGTTATATACTGCATAATATATAAGTCATTTATCAATTATGTGGTTTTTTAGTATATTATTGGATTTATAGTACACACGGCCCTTGGACTCAGATACCTAATTTGTTGGATATTTTAGTGTAATTGAGATTATGTGTTACTCGCTTTGTGTCACAGGTTTCGTGTGGATCCATCTGGCTGACCGGTTCCCCACGGCCATGGGACGAACTCGGTATCGTAATCATTGTTTCGCAGGTTCGTCTTTCGGGGCTTGAATCTCTATGTGTCTATGGTTACTATTATTGTTATGTTTGTGTTGATTATGACATATGTGTTGAATTCTCACCATACTGAAGGACATAGTTTCACATTTGAGTATGCATGTTAATAAATAATGTTTTCAAAAATAATAATAATAATAATAATACCAAAAACGTTTTTAATTAAAATAATGAATCTATTCACCAACGTTTTTGTTGGCCCAAAACTCTTTTACGTGTGATACAAGTGCCCAGTGTGAGCTTATTTTGAGTTGAAACATGTAGAACTGCCTTAGTAATGAACCGACTATGTTATGTTTCCTTTATTCTTTTGAATTTGGAATTTTGTAATAATATTTGAATTCTATGTTATGTGTGACATTTTAATATTGATGCTTTAAATACTACAACTTTTAAGTAGTTGTTATAAGCCTTAAGCAATCAATCATACCCCGTACCATTCCGCTGCTAGTCGAGGTGTGACAACACCACACTTCTAATTTTCAACAACCAACAACACAACACTCCTTGATTTCGGCCAAACCAACACCCAAACACCCATTTTTTGATCTTCAAAATGTTCCATTTTTATTACATGCATGACTATGGATTGAATATCTAAGACATTTGCAAGGAATGAAGCATCTTGGAGCTTAAAAATCTTGATGTGGAAGCTTATAATCTTCACTTTTTCTTCATCATTTTCATCTTAAATTAGTGCATATAGTAAGCTTCAAAACTCTTGTATTTTTATTCTAGTTTTATGTTTAAACTTAAAAATACAAGCGTTCATCTTGAAGCTCACATAAAACTACTAAAACCTTAACAAAAACAAATAAAAATCTAACATATATTGTATTGTATGATGATTTTTGATGTAGTTTTGTTAGTAGTTTGATGAAGAAATCTTGATCTTGCCTATTCATGTTTAAAAGTAAGATCTAAACACATGCATATTTAGATCTAGCAAGATCTAATAACATGAATATTATGAACTTGTTTTTATGTTAAAAATGTCTTTATGAAGCATGTAAAATATAACTTTATATAAAAATCATGTTACAAAATATTATTTTAAAATTGTGTAAAAAAAGTTTACATAATTTTTTATATAAACTAAGAATGAACATGCATGAAATTTGTTTTCACAAAGAAACAAGTTTACTAAACAAGTTCATAATGTTATGTTAAATTATAGTTTATGTTAAATATGAGAAAATTGAGATTGTTGATGTTGAAAAGTGTATAAAAATCATGTTTTAAAACACAGGAAAAGTCCATAGTTTAATGAAAACTATGACAATTTTTTTTATAAAATCTAACCTTGATTAAGATATGATTAACAAAGATTTATTTGGTTAAAAATATGACTAAAAACCTTAATCATGAAAATTCTGTAGCTCTTGTTTCTTGAAAGTTTGATTTCTATTTTTGCACACTATTTTCACATCTGTTTAAATCAGTTGCCATATTATGAGAAAAGAAAGTTTTTAAGTCTAACTGGAACCAACATATGTCTTCAAGTGTGTGATTCATATTTTTCAGGATTTCTTTTTGTTCTCTATATTCTTTATATTTATTAGTTTTTTTTATTAAATTTCCATATCCTACTCTTTAAATAGGGCACGTCATATGGATTCTTGGATTTAATATTGATGGCTTATACACCCAAAACAAATAATAAAAAAAAGGTTAATTACACAGTTAGTTCCTGTGGTTTACCCAAAATAACACCTTTAGATACTAATTTATTTTTTCGTAACTTGTTCAAGTTCTATGATTTCAATTTCGCAACACTTTAGGGTAGTAGTAGTAAAACCATTTTTGTTAACTTTGAATAAAATGAAAAAGTACCCTTTTATAACCAGAGGACCATTCATTTAACAAACCGTCTTTAAATCACAGGACTTGTGTAAATTACTAAAAAAATATAAAAACAAAACAACCCCCACCCCACCTGAAATCAGACGTCCGATAACATTGAACACCATTGGCTTTGGTGACCACCACCACCACAAGTAATGCAAATATGAGGTGGGGTTTTCACGAGGTTATGGTGATTAAAGGCGAGGGGGGCGATGGGGATGGCGGTGCTGCGGCCGGACAAAAGTGCACGGTTTGAACGGCTGGAATGAACGGTTGGACAAAGGTGAACTTTAGAATTTCTGTTTTTTATTTGATTGACATCGGAAGGTGGTGTTTTCCGGTGATGGATTTGTAGTGAAGTGGTGAGGCTGCTTGGTAAGGAAGAAGAAATTAAGTTTGACTGTTTGAGTATATTACGATAACAGCCCCTTGTTATTTTTTACTTTATAACTAAAAGGGTATTTTAGTCAATTTACTCGAATTTAACAGAAAATCTAGTGGAAGTTGGTCTTATTATCTTAACATGTTATAAAATTGAAATCATAGAACTTGAACCTATTACAAAAAAAAGTTAGTTCCTAAAAGTGATATTCCAAGTAAACCACAGGGACTATCTGTGTAATTAACTCAAAAAAAATACAATTATGCATAAATTATTCGTTTGATTTGTGACACCTAATAATAATAATAATAATAATAATAATAATAATAATAACAAAATATACTATTTAAATACATCAAATAAATTAGGCAATAAGGAGTCATATATTTATTCGATTGAACAATTGCAACAATTAAAGTTAGAGAGTGGTGAACCTTGGAACATTGCTAAGGTTGTGGTAATGTGACCTCGAGTTCAAGGTCAAGTGCTCGAAACTGGTGAAATTAATCTTGATTGAATGGGCTATATGGGTAAATCATGAAAGTTAAGGGTTAAAAAATAAAGTTATGGGGAGAGATAAATCAAAAGGAAGATGCGCTAAAGATATAGAGATAATCGTTTGCAGATTTGTTTCCTTATTAGTAGGAACTAGAGTAGGGTTAGAGTCTTGTTTCCTAATGTATTTTGTGTGGTTTTCTGGCTTAATAAAATTGAAGAGTTGTTCCACATAATAGTCTTGTTTCCTTATGTTTTCTTGTATTTGATAGCAACTTGTGATATTCCCCCGCGCTTCGCGGCGGGGATTAAGTCGGTATCAATTTGGTTTGTTACAGTACCTGCACTCGATATAGTAATTGAAAGAGAAAGCATTACATCGACCGAAAAAATAACACATATTGATATGGTACCTATATATGTTGTTCAGTTGATATCGTTCGGTTCGCTTGCATTTTATGTTTATTTTATTTCAACATTACGATTTTTTTTTATAACGGATATTCTGCCGCTATCGTACCAAGCCCAATCGAAACCAATTGAACAACATTTGTATCGGTACCAATATTGTTTTTTAGTTTTTTTTTGCTTTCAATAAAATAAATTGATACTGTATCGCTACCATATTGTACCGAACATCATCGGTACCGGTATGCATTCCGTTTTATTGTTTCCTATTTGATAACGGGTACTATGAACGTATCTTAAAAGTTATATGAGAGAACAAAATATACTTAAATTAATTAAAGTAATAAACCAATAAAATAATAAAACCTTTGAAAAAACAATATTGAAAAAACTCAAAAACAATTGTTCCCCTCTTTTTATTTCAACATTACGATATATATTTTTTAAACGAATATTGTGTCGCTATCGTACCAAATTCAATAGAAACCGATTGAATAACATATGTATCCGTATTTATTTTTAGTGTTTTTGCTTTCGAGGAATAATATCGTATCGCTGTCATACCGTACTGAACAACATCGGTACCAGTATATATTCATTTTTGTGATTTCTTGTTTGATAACTGGTACTTTGATCGTATCTTAAAAGTATATAAAATATATGTTTAAATCAATTAAACGAATAAAATAATATAATACTAATAAAAACCTAAAAAAAATCAATATTAATAAAAAGTCAAATTTACTGTTCATGAGAGCCTCGTACATCGAGTTTGCCCTTTAGTTTAGTAACCGAAATTAAATAATAATAAGCTCATAACTATTATTTTTGTTTATTATGTATCGTAGAAGTAGATATATATTGTTAGATGATATGAGAGATAATGAACGTTATATAACATGGCCGTCTAAGAGGGTGTGCAGAGTGTGTCACCGAACATGGCCCAAAATTTATGGGGGTCCAAAAATTTCTTTCTTTATACATATATAAAATATTAATAGTCTCAAATGAAACATTAATATTGTTGTCGCTATAATGGCTTTGCGCTTACTTGTCAATACACGGGGTCTTGGTTCGACAGTGGCAACATTCTATTTTCTCCTATTTTTTTTTTGTTTCGTTTATTCATATTCATTTGTAAGTTTTTTATTTGATTTCTTTTTATTAGTTTTAATTGATTTTTTTATATTAATTTTTATTATTTGTTATTAAAGTCAACACGTAATTACTTAAAAATACAAGGGCCCATTTTTTTTTCATTTTTTCTATTCGCACAGGGTCTCCGAGAGCCGTTGAGCTCTTGGGGACGGCATACATAACATATTTTTTTTTCCATGAATAACTAGCTTTGTTGTAATTACACATCTAAGCACAAACTAACACATTCTTACAACTCAACATCCCCACTTTATGTTATGTTGTAAGTTGATCTCACTTTAATAATTTAGCATCCATTTTAACACAATAATGCAATTTTGGCATGCGACTTGAATTAGTTGACACCATGTACCTTTTATGAATCTTGAAGATGACTGGCAACCAAATGCCTGTGCATATGCATTGCCTTGTTCTTTAACACCACCATGCAGCTTACTGCTTGCTTGTAGCTTCTGAAACCCAACCGCAAACGAGCTGGGCTGGAAACCGTCCCTCAACAGCATCCATTGCTGCCTCCACAGCCTTAACTAAAGTTGGTTAGTCCGGCTCTGCAAAATTGGAATCAATTGGCATAAGTCATGAAGATTCCATAACTAACGGCATGCAGTGATTTATTCTTCTGCTTTCTGTTTGTTTTCATCACCACATGTATGACATTTTTTGACTTGTATGACAATGACGGCATGAACAAAGAGCAATCACACGGTTCAACACAAAAATAAGGACGGACAATTCATGTTCATCACTTGATCCATATTCTTGATAGCCAACCCAAACTGTGTAGATATACATTCATATCAATGAGAGAAAGTGTGTATGTACCACATTGTTAATACAAAGAAATATACTAGTGAGTTTAGCATGCACACACACTTCAACCATATTCTTGGTTATTAGCTTTTACAATGTTGGTTAAGGAAGTGACTAGTCTTTGATTTGTGATCCTGAAGATTCTTGAAGCACCTACCCAAGTGGTGTAAGAGTATAGTGAATTCATGATCAAAATATAACAACGGAACCCAGTAAATCCTACCCAAAGCAAAGCTATTGGTGGGGAGGGTGTGATGTAGAAGAACCTTACCCCTATCCTTGGTGATAGAGAGACCCTAACTCTCTAATTTTAATCCTATGTCTCCACCGTGTCCTCAGAGATGCAACTCTAATAAAGAAAGATAACTTCCAAATGGGGCGACTCAACACAACGAGCTTTTGAAGAGACAGAATGAGTAATGCCTTAAACACAAGAGCATAGTTGTTAAAAGCCATCGCCTCTTGCGCGTAGGCCCAATTTCCTAGCAAGGCGAGGCAATTGCGCCTTAAGTCAAGGCAATTGCGCTTTAATTCTCCAAGTGATGGTTCATGCACAGGTTCCGGCGAGATTCCTAGATTCCTGAGAGTTTTTGGCCAAATTCTTGCAAGATTCTAGCTAGATTTCTACTTTTATCTAATGTAACTACTTTTCTACACTAATAAACTAGCATTTTATACCTTTTGGTACTAAATAGACGATATTAAACGTTATATTATAATAGCTTTATTTTATTTTATTTGAAGAATAGTATAATTTTCTATTATATAAAAATATTTTAAGTTTTTTTTGTTGTACGCTTTTTTTTTCTCGGGTCCGCGCTTTTTTTGCGCCTAGGCCCCAGGCGAGGCCTATGCGCCTTGAGTGCGCTTAATGCCTTTAATAACTATGTACAAGATCACCTAATTTTGGGAGAAAATCTTCATGGAAACACTTGCTGCTTGCAACAAATTGCCTAAATCTAATTCTGCTAGATATTGACCTTGTGGGCATGTCTAAAGTCGGTTTATAAATTATAAGAGATCAGAGAGCTTATGATGGCCATCATACTAGACATCCACCACACCTCCTTGGGCAGTGATTAATTGTCCAGATGAACCATGCAACCTTATCTTCTTACTACAATGGTTGGTGAGAAAAGAATATGAAGTTTGGTTGTCTAAATTAATTGGGAATTTGGGATATGACTTTGAAATTCTTGAAGAAAAGGGACACTTCATATTGTTGAATTATTACTATAGGGGATATATCATATAATGATATTACTCTTGGGTAAGACAACAAACTTTTCAGCATTCAAATTAGGGTTTTGCATGGACAATATTTGTTACAACAACGATACATCGGGTGGGTCCGCCCTGAGTCCTGACTATGGGGTTGAGTCGGTCATGGTTTTCCTGAACACCGACCGAATCATGCCACCCTCTTAACAGTCTTTAACGTTTAAGTGTATGTACACAAGATTAATGCAGTAAATGTAATAGGTAGGTAGAGAGTAGAGTGGCAACTAGCAAGTGAGTACAGTTGGTTGGTACCTTACCTCTACAGTCCCCCAGTCACATATGATGTAATTTTGGCTACATTATGCTAGTCTGACAATAAATTTTGATGTAGTTCTGGCTACATTATGCTAGCTAGAAACATACTGTTGGTCGGCTATACGTATTTTTTTTGATTGCTGGATTACCATACTATGTTATTTTCAAAGGGCAGCCTCAAGATATTTCTTAACAAGGTTTCATAAATCCAGCTTTAACCAGGAACTCATCCTTATGTTAACATTGCTTATAAATCAGTGCTTACTGCTAAATCAATACATCCGATTTTCAATCCTATCATCATTGAGAGAGGGTAAACTAGAACATCAAGCATCTTTTAATCAACCCTAAATTCATGCACAAATCATATCACTTTCTCGCGATTCAAGTGTGTGTATATATATATATTTCCATATTATCAAATTACTTTAAGACTTCATCCAATTTCAAGTAAGTGACATTTTGATGTTGGGGTGGATATCTGAATGTAAGTAAAGCACTACATTAACTAATTGGTATATAAACATTAATGTTAACCAAAGATAATGAAATTTTGCTCACCTGACACGCATTCCAAATAACAAAGCTTCTTGTTCACCAATAATCTTGGCATGAGCAGGAACCCTCTTTAAAATGGTGGAACCGTTTGGCATCACGTATAACAATATCCTTATTTATGACGCTCGAAACAAGCTTCATGTAATTGTGGCAGTCTCCACAGATTCTAAGATTCTTAAATATCGTAACCGTTTTATTCGAGTCCTTACTAATAAGAGAAAAGCAAAGAGCCAATTTTTCACTATGATGCGAAAGAATTTCACGTTTTTCAACGTCAGATACATTGCGAAGCACATATTCCGTATCTGGAACATACCCGACCGAAACAAGTTTCCGCTCCAATTCTCGCAACTTTTCATCGATTTCAAGTATCCTCAAATGAGAAGTATCTTGCGACAAGAAGACATGTGTTTGACCGTTAACTTCAACCCAACTGCACCCCGGTTCTTTTTTAACCCCCTGACTCGACATTAACGCTCTAACGCGAGCCACATTGTCCCACATCCCATTGGCTGCGAAAATGTTGGATAACATTATATAATTAGAATCAACTTCGGGTTCGATCTGAAAAAGTTTCTCCGCAACTCGTTGACCAAGTTCCACGTTTCCGTGAACTTTACACGCTCCAAGAAGCGTCTCCCATATCAAATTATTAGGCGGCAACGCCATTTGATTAATAAAGCTTTCGGCTTCGTTAAACTTTCCGTCCCTACCGAGAATATCAACCATGCAAGCGTAATGCTCGATGGTTGGAGGAATGTTGTAAACGTCAGTCATGGAGTGAAAATATTTTTTTCCTAATTCCGTCAAATGCAAACGGCTGCATGCTGAAAGTATGCCAATGAACGTAACGCCATCCGGTGGGACATTTTTTGTTAACATATTCTCGAAACATTTGATAGCTTTCTCTCCTTGATCATGCTGCGCGTATTGGTTAATAATCGTGTTCCACAACACCGTATCGTGTGATTCGACCGCCTCGAATATCGTTTCAGCGTCCTTAATGCACCCGCACTTTCCATACATATCCACAAGTGCGCTTGCAACAAACGGATCGTCAACGTGGCCATCTTTAATTAAGAAAGAATGCAGTTGTTTCCCGTTATTAACGCTTGTAATCGCAGAACATCCTCTTAAACAGCCTGCAAGAGTGAACTCATTTGGTTTAACCCCGTCTTTCTGCATTTGTTTGAAGTAGAAAATCGATTTCTCACCTTCGTCAGCTTGTGCACAGCCAGAAATAACCGCTGTCCAAGTGAAAAGGTCGACTTTGTTCAACCGATTAACGATTTTTTCTGCATCGTTGACACATTTGGACTTGACATACATGTCAATCAGAGCGGTTCCCACGTAACAATCACTATCAAGGCTTTGTTTGATTACTTGACCATGTACTTGCTTACCGACTTCACTATTTAACGAACTAGTACAAGAACGTAGAGTACTTATATACGTAAACATATTCGGTTTAAAACCGTTTTCTAGAATCTTCTTAAAAGTTCTTAATCCGTCACTACTTTTGTTGTCGTGGAATCCTGCTAAAAGAGAATTCCACGAAACTAAATCCCGGTGACTCATCGTATTAAAGATTTTGTAACCATCGTCAAAAGACCCATTCTTTATGTACACTGTGATTAACGTGTTATTGACTAAAGTTTCTTCTGCGAAACCATATTTATAAACACAAGCATGTAGACACCGAGAATAACGTAGGTCACCTAGCTCTTTAGCTGCACTGACAATGCTCGTAAAGGTAAATTGGTTTGGTCTTAACCCTGATGACATCATCATCGAAAATAGTTCAGCTGCTTCTTCTTCTCTTCCTTGTTGCTCAAGGCAACAAATCATAGCGCTCCATGTTACAATATCGGGAGATTTTAACTTCCGAAACACTTTTAACGCGTCGTCTGCGCGGCCACATTTTGAGTACATGTCAACAAGGCTGCAACTCAAAAACTCCTCGTCTTCACACCCGCTTACAGTTGCCATACCGTGCACAATCCGTCCCGCTTTTAAATTTCCGGAACTTGCACACCCTTTAAGAACCGTGCACAATGTATACTTGTTCAACTTCATTTCGGTTTCTTTCATTCTGCAAAATAACCGCAAAACCCTTTGATCATCACCCGCCAAAGCGAACCCATTAAGCAACGAATTCCACGAAACCGCGTTTTCTTTCGGCAAGCAAAGACATACCTTTTCCGCGTACTCTAGCTCGCCACATTTAGCATAAAGGTCAACAAGAGCCGAACCAACATGCCCATCAGAAAACAACCCATGTTTAACAACCTCACCATGTAACTGCCTACCAAACTCTAAATTCAAACACAAACAACATGCTTTCAACACAGTGGCTAACGTAAACTCATTTGGATTAACCCCTTCTTCATGCATCTCACGAAACAACCGAATACCCTCGGCCCCACACCCTTCACCCACATGCCCACTAATAAGAGCCGTCCACGACACAACATCTCGTTGAGGCATTTCATCAAACACCTGGCGCGCGACACTCAAACACCCACACTTCGCGTAAAAGTTAATCAACGACACCCACAAATGCGAATCCAATTCAATCCCACTATCAACAATCTCGTTATGAACCATCTTACCCTCTTCAAGAAACCGATTTTCGGCACAATCCCGCAACTTTCCAGAAAACCATCTTAACTTCTCTTTATCCCACCTTTTAGACCCATTTTTCTTTCTAATTGGTGAATTAGATTCAGCTGCAGGTGGGTTAATCTGTACAGAACTAAAGTATGAAGAAATTAACGAGTTTTTTTTAGAAAATTTATGGGAGTTGATGAACTGGGAGATGAAATGGGATTTGGGGAAAGAGTTGAAGAGAAGATTTGTGAGAGGAGTTTGAGAGCGACGACGCATGTTTAGATGTTCACAGTGAAGAAGTTCCATTCACACACACTACGTGGTTTTGTGTGTGAAATTTGCAGCGGCGATGTCTAACGTAATCCGGGGTGGTGTCGTGTGCTAAAGTAAGCCCCCGCCAATTCTAGGTGTTTTCGATTTTTACTCCTTAACTTTCTAATTTCTAGATTTTAATTTTTTTATGATATGTTAAAAGTTTGAAATATCTCTTTACATTTTAATTTTTTTTAGAGTAAATTACGTTTTTGGCCCCTGTGGTTATATCAGTTTTACTATATTGGCCCAAAATAAGAATTTTTAATAGATCTGCCCCCATGGTCCCTATATCTAACTATTTTGGCCCCTGAGTCTAACCAAACCCCAACTCTGGTTAATTTCTTGGTCACATGAGTCTAACCAAACCCCAAGGGTCCGCGTTGAGTCCTTTTCTTTTTGCGGTGGTCTTGGATGAGTTGTCCAAGTCGATTCAAGAGACAGTTCCGTGGTGCATGCTTTTTGCCGACGATATAGTGTTGGTTGCTGAAACGAGACAAATCCTAAATGTGAGGCTAGAGGAATGGAGAGCAGTCCTAGAGGGCAATGGTTTAAGGATCAGCCGCTCAAAGACTGAATACCTTTATTGTAATTTCGGTGGTGCAGATGACAACGAGGACTCCCAGGTTACCATTGAGGGTCAAGTGGTCCCACAAACGACTAAGTTCAAGTACTTAGGATCGTTTGTGCAAAAGGACGGGGAGATAGACAGTGACGTATACCACCGCATCCAGGCTGGGTGGTGTAGGTGGAGAGCAGCCACTGGGATTTTGTGTGATAGGAAGTTCCCAACGAAATTAAAGGGAAAATTTTATAGGGTAGCAGTTAGACCGGCTATGTTATACGGGACAGATTGTTGGGCCATCAAGAAAACACAAGCACGCAAGATGGAGGTAGCGGAGATGAGGATGTTGAGGTGGATGTGTGGCCACACGATGTTAGACCGAATAAGAAGTGAGGTTTTTAGGAAATGGTTAGGAGTGGCTAGTATATCGGACAAAGTAAAAGAGGGGAGATTGAGATGGTTTGGGCATGTGAAGAGGAGGCAGTTGACAGAACCAGTTAGAGTAGTGGAAACCATGACAGTGGAAGGAAGGAGGACTAGAGGCAGGCCCAAGTTGACTTGGGATGAACGACTTAGGCAGGATTTGGTAGAGTTGCACCTCTCCGAGGACATGGTTCAGGATAGGACTTCATGGAGACGTAGGATTAAGGTTAAGGACTTGTAGAGGAGGGTATGGACGTGTCCTACCTTTGTCTTGGGGGGGGGGATAGATTTCTTTCTCACTTTAGGTAGACCTCATATATCATGACTTTCTTGTATCTATGACTACATGTTATTTGTTGATAATATATCTGACTACTGCTACGCTATATACTTATCTCTCTTTTGTCTATATGGTTGTGTGTTGTTTTTGAGCCGGGGGTCTCTCAGGAAGCAGCCTCTCTATTCTGAGGATAGAGGCAAGGTTTGCCTACATCCCACCTCCCCCAGACCCTACCAATAGTTCTAGCTATTTGTGGGATTTACTGGGTATGGTTGTTGTTGTTGTTGTTATGGGTTGCACATGATGGGCATATTTGTAATTTCCTCTCCCCTTTTATGACTTTATAAATAAAACCTAAATCTTCAACAAATCATCATCATCTGCATCTCTTTCTTGAACAAACCCAGATCTTCAAACCCACTTTCATCTTCAAAGCACTTTCAAACCCATATCTTCAAACCCAGAACTGCAATTGAACGCTACCGATTCAGAACTCAGCAACAATCGAAGAAATTAAACAATCGAAGAACCCAGATCTTCAAACCCACTTTCATCTTCAAACACAAATCCACAACTGACATTCATAATTTCACAACTGAACAGTCATAATTTCACAACTGAACACAATAAAAAATAAAAAAAAAACCAAAAGTTTCTGATCAGTTTCAGATTTTCATGAACTTGAACAAATCAAAAAAACAATAATTAAATCAACAGATCAGTTTCAGATCTTCATGAACAAATAAAAAAAACAAAACCTAAATTCAAGAACAAGAACCCATCATCTGCACATCATCATCTTCAAACCCTAATCTTCAAGAACAATCATCATCTTTGTAACACCTGTGTCATTTCGACCATCAAACAAATGTCAAACCAATGAAATATTGTATTTCATACTTTGGATTTGTATAAATATGCGTATCTTGTGCACATATCAACTCTTGTTCGATTTCAAACTCTAAATCGCTTTCTGGAAGGTTATACGCGCACTAATGCGTAAATATAACCAGTTTAATGCAACAAACACTCCGGAATAGTGAAATAGGTTTAACATACCTTGAATAACCTTTACATAACTTATATATAAGTTTTGGAAGGTTTGGTGTGGTGAAATCAAGTTTAATCGCTTACAGGGACTAAAGTTGACAAACTGCGAAAGTATGCCAATTTGAACTGTAACAGACATTCCGGAACATGACCATAAGTTAAACACACCATAAATATCCTTTACATAGCTTAGAAATAGGCTTTGAGGGGTTCGGTGTGCTAAAATAAACTTTTGGGTCATTCAGGGACTAAAAGTGTCAAAAAGTGCACAAGTTTGCATTTTCGCGCATAACTTACGTTCTGAATACATCCGGACATCCAAAAATTTATGTAAGCACTAAAATATTTTATTTTAGTATTCGCCATAAGAAAAATCCATTCGTCGCGTCATTTGGTTCGTTTTTCGCATTCGGGACCAGATTCGATGTATTAGCCGTTGTTTAATTCACAACCACACATTCTAAACTTGCTTAGTCAGCGGATAAGGATGGAATTTTGGCACCATGACTTTGCAACACATGTATGGATGGAATTTAAACACCTAAACACCATAACTTTGCAACACATGTATGGATGGAATTTAAACACCTAAACACCATAACTTTTCAACACATGTACGGATGGGATTAAGGCACGTTTTCCATGAAACGATCTTAACGGTTCGGGTATTCCTATAAATACCCCATACCCCCCATTGCTAAAATCACTAGAAACTTGATTTGAGAAACTCTAAGTTGAAACATTTGTTTCATACCTGAGATTTTTGAATCGAGTTTAGCATTCGGGGACCCTTCGTAAGTATTCTTTCGTTCTTTTCCTTATTTTACTGCTTTTCGAGTCAGAAAGTCAAACTTTGTTTGACTTTCAGCGTTGACCAGTAATGGTCAATGCGAAGTTCTTTAGAACTTCGCAACGTGAGTGTAATCACGTTGGTCATAGTCCCTTGGGACTATGCCCACTGATTACCACGTTGTCTAGGGTCGTAGGGTAAGCGATCTACTGAATCGCTTATACCTCGAACCCGACCCAGTTTGGTCGATCATTAGGATCCGACCAAACACATTAGGTGACCATAGTAGGTAGGGAATAACCTTCCGAGGTTATACCCTATGGTCACATCGTTTAAGTAGTTGTATGATAGGTAGTTTATATGCCTTAGGTAAATTACCAGAATACCCTTTTCATGTATAATTGGTAATTAAGCATATGTAACCTAAACCTTTGTCACATAACTGATTATGTAACATGTTTAGGCATATAACACTTGTCATAGGACTAGTTAGGCGGTCCGAACGCGTTTCACGCGAACGACGCGTTAAAGTAGCATAAGCTACCTAAACGGGTCATAATGGGTCGTAGACACTTAGGTTAAGTTTCATTTAGTATGTAGGCTTTGTTAAAACAAATGACACGAGTCTCTACACTCGTTTGGTTTACAAACCCTAATGCTACCCGATCTTCCGATTTAGGTCCGCTTTATTAATGTAGTTACCTATATTAGGTGCCGTTTGATATCCGCGATCTCTAGCATTTTTTGGTTGTTACTCAAGGACTTCTGAGCAATCTCAAGTGAGTACATAGACCCCTCTTTTACTGTTTTCCAAACTGTTTTGGGGTGGAACACATGTGCCTACTTGTTACTTTCATGCTTTCCTGTTTTAACATCATATACTGCTATGTTCGTTAGTACATTATAGTACATGATTTTATGACATTTCATGCTAGGTGTGCCCAATTGTGTGCATTACTTAGTACATCGTTTTACATGACATTTTGACATAGACATTTGACATAGACATTTCGGCATAGACTTTTTAACATGATTGACATTTGATCATGCATTTCCCACAAAACATAACTTTGATTTAAACCAAGATTTACTTCAATACTTTGTTTTTGTGCATATGGTTTAGTTGAGACATTTCACTTGCCATACATGACATCTTGACATAGACGTTTGACATGGATATTTGACATAGACATTTGACATGGATATTTGACATAGACATTTTGATATGATTTACATCTTGACATGAACACTTTGACATATTACCCAATACATTTGACAATTGATTTAAACATAGACTTCTTACATTGGTTAGTTTGGTTTGATTAAGTGATTAAGTAACGATGCGTGTGTAATATGATACAAGCATGGTGGATACGCCGCTGGTACTTCCTATATATAAGTGTTTGTATGGTATTACATATCGTAGCGTTATTTGAATCATTTCAGTTTGAGACATATAACATTTTATACAAATAACATACTTTTCACAAGACATTGTTTTACAAACAACTTATCTTATACAAATCCATTTTACTATGGTTATTCATTTAACCATACATTATTCACTTATTTATACATATCATCTGAACTCATTGTTTTTCAAACGATTTACAAAACAAAGCAAATAACAAGGTTCATGACTAAACATTTTCTCAAACATAAGTCATGGAACCTATTTTCACAAAACCTATGTATCTCACAGGCATTTTTATGCTGACGTACCTATTTTCACATGTGTTTTTCAGGAGCTGTTGCATAAGATGATCAAGATACACATAGGCAGACTTGGGCTTTAGTGACAATAAAAGATGCAAGACTAGTTAATTATGTTGTATTTCTTTGTTTGTTAAGACATTGTAACACCTTTAATCAATAAAACGAAACTTCAATTGCCATGGATTTGAAACAATTAATTCTGTTACAACACTCCCCGATGTTTCCGCCACGTTTTGTATGTTCTACGTGGTCGGGGTGTGACAATCTTCAAGAACACTTCAAACCCAGATCAGTGTTTGTGTTCGAATGAAACCACCAAATCCGATTCGAATCAAACATTAACAGATCTGGAGACAGTCATCTTGTCATACCGTCGTCAGCTCCTCCCACGGCGGTGCTGCCGTCACCAGTCGCCGGAGACAGGAACAAGGGAGCTGGCTGGGTTTTGGGGGTTTACATGGTGCGTGTGGAGCGTGGCTCACTGGAGAGGAAGGGGGTGTGGGTGTCGACCGACCGGAGAAGAAGGGGGGGTGTAACGAGAGAAGGAGGAGATTTAGGGGTGGTGTTGGAGGATAACCAGCAGCCTGTGGTGGGTGTACTGGTGTAGCCGGAGTACCGACGGTTACCAGCCACCGACCGGAGTCATGATCTCCGATGATCGGAGTTGAAGAAATGAAGAGGGAGGGGGGACTGAGTTCTAGTGGGGGGTGCAGCTGAAATGAAAAGTAAGGTTAGGGTTTTTTTACATATAAGGGATAGAGTAAATTAAAGGGGGAGGGGAAATTACCATAATACCCATCATGTGCAACACATGTGACCTAGAAGTTAACCAGAGTTGGGGTTTGGTTAGACTCAGGGGCCAAAATGGTTAGATATAGGGACCATGGGGGCAGATCTGTTAAAAATTCTTATTTTGGGCCAATATAGTAAAACTGATATAACAACAGGGGCCAAAAACGTAATTTACTCTTTTTTTTATGATATGTTAAAAATTTGAAATATCTCTTTGCTAAAAAAGTAAAATCTCAAAGTCGTTCATGAGGTTTTGTCACTTCTGTGCAAAAATGAACTTTTTTTGTAACTTTATATGTGGTTTCATTTTTGTTGTCATTTTCATCCAAATTACTAACTCAGTAAAAATGTATCGTTAACTCCCATGGACGATTTTGGTAATTCTCAAACATCAGGGACGATTTTTGCACTTTCCCATTTATTCTTTTGTTTTTTTAATTTTGTAAATTTTATTTTTATATTTAAATAAAATTAATTATAAATAAAATATATACATATACACACATTTATTTACACACTTATTTTTTAATTTTCTTTTTTACCTTTAAATAAAATAATAATAATATATTAATGGTGTTTGGTACGCCGGGAGAGACGAGCGGTTATGATGTTTGGTACGACGGGTCGACAAAGGGAAATGAGCTACGAGTGGCAAGATAGACGAGGTGGTTGTGGCGGCGGTAGTGGTAGTGGTGGTGGTGGTGGTGGTGATGGAGGTGGAGATGTAGAAGAGAGAATGATATAAAAGAACGAGTGTGTATGGTGTGTGTATACAGTAGCGGAGCTTGAACAAAAACTCAGTGGGAGCCGGACTCTCAAAATCTAAATTGGTGGGGGTTTGACTCTTAAAAAATCCAATATTTTACGCTATAACAAAAAAAATAGAAATTTTCTGTAACATCATCGCTACGAACAAAAAATTGGTGGGGTTCGGGCTGCCCTCCGGCAAAAAAACTCATAGTTGACTAAAGGGGTAAAAGTGACCAAACCTCAGAGACGATTAAATGGCAAAACATCATGTTTTACTGTTTGATTAAATCAGTTTTAAAATAAATTTACGTCGAACCATTAACTACCATACTGAAAAATGAAAAACTAAATAGGTTGGGTTGGGAGGGTCGGTTGGTTAAACGAACGGTTTTAATGGTTTGACATGTAATTTCCGTACTTTTCTGTTTATTGTAATCTTGCATTTTCATTTCAGATCTTATAGTTGTTGTGTAAGACCCTATCACGTTTGACCATAAACACGCAACGGAAATGCATACCATAAAATTTCTTTCTTTATAAATGATTTGACGTACTTGAAAGTCCATTAATAACATGACATATGTTTATCTCTGAAAGAATTATAACTTTCATCTTAATTTATCACATCAATGTTAATAACAATGAACTACTAAAAGATCTTATTTTCCATACAATCCTTGCTCTTTAACTCGATCTTTAATCACTTGTTCTTCATGATGATGATTCATAAGTCTGTACAACCTGCAACCACTACATACATACATATCATTAATACTTGGTAATGTCATTTATAATCAAAACATGCGTAATTAGATGACCATGCCAGATTCTTTCTATTCATGCTAATCCTCTCGAATTAACTTTCTAAGTAAAATCTTGCACCCCAACGTCAAATCTTCGTAATGTCAACATTAGCGTACCTGCACTTTCATTTCGTTCTCAAGTCACATGATTAGTTTCGTTAACTTTTAAACGTATTGAAGCTATGTATACATATATGCATGTTTATTCTTTCATATACATTTAATCCCACTTCATGCATACATACGTACGTACGTACGTACATACGTACATACATACGTACATACGTACATGCATGCATGAACACATATTTACGTCCATACATACATACATCCATATCCAAACTCTCATATACCTCTCATATTCCATATGAATATACTACAAAATCTTAAACACAAACAACCATGATTATATATATATATATATATATATATATATATATATATATATATATAGGTCTTATACGTACAAACCTACATTCATGCTCATACCATTCATTCTTACCTATGGATTTTATATCCCTTGTGGGCCCGAAAATCATTAATTTTTATTCGTATAATATGATTAAACTTCTTACTATCTTCTTATAGGTGATACCACTTCTCGAAAATTTATCCGGGCCTTATCATAAGTCTTAGAAGAATACGAAAATTCGGAATGTAATAAAGTACCAAAATCGCACACACATATATATATATATATATTAGATCTCCACCGTAAGCTACGGTGGCTACCGTAGCTTACGGTGGCATACAAAATGGCTACGGTGACAATTCACTGTCTTACGATGGAAAAATGTCCATCAGTACCTACCGTAGCTTACAGTTGCTACCGTAATCTACGGTAGAGCCCAGTTCTATCTTCATTTTATTACAAAAACTTCCGTAACTTGAAAAATTCTTATCTATTTCACTTGAAACTTGTTTCTAATTGTCCGTAAAACGGTTTCTGTAACACCCCGAAAATATTAAACTATATATATGTGTGTATGTTGCAACCCCCGACCCCTTGCCCCGAGGGGCGGGCGGCCGCGAGCTACACAGAGCCGGTGGTATTGGTGTTTATTAATTTGGCAGCGGAAATTAAACATCAGGACTGTAGTTAGGAAATAGTTTATGAGAGTTAAAACACCGCACTTTTATAAATAATAAATACATGGGATAAAACCCAAGTTTCCATTACAATATGTTTATAGGGATAAACCCTAATTTATTGAAACAAAACTCCTTTTTATTTAGGTAACTTTTATAGCCACTTTTCCAAGCCTTCAGTGCTCTCCAGCTGGCTTCTATTAGCTTCACATTAAGTTACCTGAAACGCGTTTTAAAAAGGTTTTATCGGCAAGAAATACTGACGAGTGCATCCTAGTTTAATCAAAACAAGCTTTTATAATTTTTTACAGTATTGAGAGCGATTACAATGTTTATATCTATCCAATTACCCCCACGGTATTGTTAATCCTGACTTGTGGTCATGTTACCATTAGCAACAGTAACAAGTAATGTATACAAAACCCCAACATACCGACAGTAATTGTAGAATACATAGACTTAATCACTGTTATCATAATTTAAAACATTTTTAGGTTTTGGTAAAACAGTTTGGTAGAAAAAGAGAATGACTCACTTTGCTGACTTAGATAATACTACTGCTTCCTGGTGATTCTCCTGGTTATTATCTATTAAAAATTAAACAATGCACAAGTGTTAGTAAGATAACCCAAATTACATTAGCTATACAACCGAGACAGAACTTGATGTGTGCAAAATGTAACATATAAATTACATCAAATGAGGCATAAAACTAACCCTTTTTTAGTACTAATGTTGGAAAAATTGTGTTCGTGTCTTCCTTTTGAATTTACAGGACCAAATGAGCTTAAACGAGCAAAAGGAACATATATACAGCCAAAAACCAACATAAATACAAAGAAAAGGAATAAACGTGACGTGCCCGACCCCTCGGCAGCATCCCCAAAAGCAAAAGCAAAAACAAGAAACAGAAGACTGACCACGGGGACGTGTCCGCTGGACACAGGGGCGTGGTCAGCTGCCTGCAGAAAACACAAAGTTGTGGAAGCTTCTACGGCCACCACGAGGGCGTGCCCAGCTCAGCACGGGGACGTGGTCAACGCTAAGATACGCAGAATCTTGCAAAATCTTAGTAGTACAGATACGCTTCTGCCCATGGGGTCGTGCCCGCTGAACACGGGCCATGGGGAGCCCTCTACTGACACATGCATTTAATGAAGGAAGAGAAAAGGCTAGCCACGGGGGCGTGCCCGCTGGACACGGGCCCATGGCCAGGGTTTTGTGCAGGCTATAAATAGGGGTGCCTGGCTCACTTCAAAGGCATCCCTTGGCAAACCACTACTCTCCCACTTTGCCACCACTCCACCACCACTACACCACCAACACCCACCACAATCATCCATCATCCATCTTTAGAGTGTGTAGTAGTCTCGGGATCCAAGATTGATAGTAAGAGTTCTTACCAATCAAAGGCCAATGTTTAGTTAAGCCTCTTACATCGCTTGGTGAAGACAAGTCTTTTATGTATTACTTTTGATTTTTAATCTTTCGGCACTTTTTATTTGGTTTTGTATTAATGACTTTAATAACTAGTTTCTTATGTTGAAGGTGAATTTTCTTTATCATTTGTCCGTGGTGTCTTGGCGTTACTTTACTATCTATATAAAGTAAAAGATTTACACCATTCATGTCTCTACGGTCTATATAGAGGTATGTTGGTTACTTGGTCAGGGGTTAAGGGAATGGTTTAGTAAGGTTCTTGCCTTGTTCAGTGTATAGATCCTGCAAGGACCTGGGTCAAGCTTACTAGGACCTCCTTCAATACCCACTGGTATTGGATGGCGGGGGTGCGAATAGCTTGATCCCCTCATATGTAAACTACTATTAATACATTAAACCGGCTTCTTGGGATTGTATCCCTACTGACTCAAACCACTTAGCCGAGGGTAACGTCACCTTCAAAAGAGGGGCCTACCACTTTTCGCATTAATAACTTAATTAATTATCTTTCAATATTCCGACCATTTGGGATTGTATCCTTGCTGACTCAAACCACTGGGTTGAGGGTAACGTCACCTTCAAAAGAGGGGCGTACTACTATAACTAAGATAATCTCTTAAAAAGTCCGAAAGTGCAAAAATCATCAAAGGATATATAAAAGGCGAGTCGGATCCAAGTGATTCTTCTTGTCTATCTGTTTTTATTTTATTTTTATTTCTGCATTTTTAGTTTTTATTTTCATTTTTAAAATCTTTTCTCAAAAATTTTAGATTGATTAGACGTTAAGGATAAACCGGTACTAAAAGCTCTTGTGTCCTTGGATGACCTCGGTATCTTACCAACTTTATACTACGCTCACGATGGGTGCACTTGCCCAAGTGTGTGTCTAGTGTTAGTAGAATATCGTGTTTTATAAATTTACAACTTGATTAATGTGTAAAATGGGCTTAAATTATCAATAAAAACATATCACGCCGTACACACACCAGAACTCCAATGAACTGAGTCAGGCAGAGCTTTGATATGCGTTACGGAGCCCTAGATCAATCGGGTAGAGTAACCAATACGTAACCGAGGGTTATAATACTTACAACAAGGCAAAGCTTCGCTATTTAGGGGTATAATATCGAACAGCTTTTGGCTACTATAGGGGCTTTGAGAGAGAAAAGAATTGAACGAGAATGACTGAGGCTGGATGCCTCCTTTTATAGGTCTGGAGGATGGCGTCTCGCGGCCCGCGACTCGTCTGGGCTAGTCTTTCGCGGCTCGCGAGAGACCTAGGGTAGGTCCTAGCATAGGTGAATCAACGGTCTAGACTTAACATGCATGGGGACACGTGGCGCAATGTGGGCTCGCCTGGTGTCACCTTGTCGTGACCCGCGACTCACACTCCCAAGGGGGTCGCGCCCCGCGACAACCCTATATTATTGTTTTTATTTAATTTTTATAAATATAATTGTATTTTAGGTCCGTTAATGTATATTCGGGATATAATAGGAACGTTTTAGGATCATGTTAAGGGTTTTAGGAGGGTTGTTATATCCTCCCCACCTTGTTTTAGATCTCGTCCTCGAGGTCTACTGGAACAGGTGTGGATATTTACGTTGCATCTCTGATTCGAGCTCCCAAGTGTAATCTGGTCCTCTCTTGGAATCCCATTTCACTTTGACTAGAATTAGTCTCTTGTGTTTGAGATTCTTGATCTTTCTATCTTCAATTTGAATGGGTTTCTCTACAAAATTAAGTTTCACGTTTACCTCTATGTCCTGAAGAGGTATCACTAATGATTCGTGTTATGGGTGGTTTTCTACTCATATATCCTGAATAATATTCTGACTATGTTTCTTTTGTTGTGATCAGGATATTGGTAACATCCTGATACAGTATCCTGGTGGTAACTAATTAATTCACGTGCAGATTATTGGAACAAGTCTATAACGTTCAAGTGGACTTCTTCTCCCAAAGACTTGGGCAAATCTGTTGAATTATGGACATTGAAGCCGGAAGACGTGGACTACAACGTTCACAAAGGGAATATTCGATATATCCCGGATTTATAGGCTAGTTAGTTAGTTTTATTTTACTATAAATAGGATTGATCCAATCAGATAAGGACACACAATCTCTCGAGCCCTCTTTCTCTCTAGCTGCAAACACTCACAACACACTTACACTTGTATTCAAATCGCGTTGTAACACTTAGTTGATCCGCATCATATCCTACACTATATCCTGACATTTGAAGTAATAAGAAGAACAAGGCAGCTGCGATTGTCAGCTCCCGATGTTTTGTGCCGGCGATCTAGATTGATCAAGGGCTTTCCTCGTACATCCCGCGTCACCCTTTACATTTTTGCTCATTGTTTGATTGTAGATACAGCTTGATATCCTGAGCCGTATCCTAAAAACTGTTTTTACAAACAACTAAATTAGCATATTTTTTATACACATTTCTAGCACACTACCTCACTTAACTAATTTGATCACTTAATTGCTTTGGTAATTTTTGGCCAAAACAATTTGGCGCCCACTGTGGGGCAAGTGGTGCTATATCTACTAAAAGCCTTTACAAAATCGTTACTTGGTTTTCTATTTTCATAACTTTTTGCTACACTATTTTCAATGGCCTCAAGAGCAAACATGAGCTCTTCTACCGTACCTGCTACAACATCTGCAACGATTGGTTCGGTGCTTCCACCGCCTCCTCCAAGGACGCAAGCTTTTTCACAGCCTCAGGATATTATCCCCACTCGGAATATTCGGGGATCTGCTCCTGTTTTGGCCTCTAATGATGAAATTCTGACTTTATTTGGTAGTGTACAGGAACAAATGAGGCAACGACAGGAGACCAACCAAATGCTGATGAGGGAGATACAACTCTTGAAGTCTGGTTCGAGTAGGCCTGCTGAGGATACTATCACTCCCTTGCAACCCAGAGCTTTGAACTTCAGTTCTGCAGTATATATTGAGGATAACAGGGGGAATATTGTGCCTAGCCATTCTCAAAATCATACTCCTGAGATACCCTCTTCGGTTAGGGTATCAACTGTGAGAAGCTCAGGATATGCTTCAGGATATGGCCAGAATCCTCAGATTGGTAACGTATCTAATAATAATAATACTCTTGCTACTAATGGTATTGGATCTTTGCAGGATGCAGGTATGATATCAGCATTTTCTAGGGAGCTTCAGAAATTGAAGGACATGATATCAAGTGTACCTGGGGTGGTCCAGCAAATTCCAGAAGTATCCCAAGACAGCCACAGGATATCCCGGTTTGCATATCCTATTTGTGATGCTGAAATCCCAAAAAGATTTCAGACCCCTAACATGAAGCTCTATGACGGAACTACGGATCCTGAAGAGCATATTGCCCAGTATAGGGAAAGAATGAAAATCAACCCTATCCCTCCAGACCTCAAGGAAGCATGCCTCTGCAAGGGTTTTGGTTCTACCTTAACAGGATCGGCCTTAAAATGGCTCTTAAACGTTCCTCCTCATTCGATTACATCATTTGCTCATTTAGTGAATTTATTTAATAGTCAATTTTCTTGCAGTCGGAGTTTTGAAAAACTAACCAGTGATCTCTACAGGATAACTCAAGGACCTCAGGAATCCTTGAGAGATTATGTGAACAAGTTTAGCAGGGAATATCTTGATATCCCACATCTTGATGTTGCAACAGCTGTGAAGGCTTTCAAAGTGGGATTGCAAAGGCTTTCAAAGTGGGATTGCAAAAAGATTCTCAATTTTACCAGGATCTTGTAATGAATCCCTGCAGGAACCTGGATGAAGCTCGGAACAAGGCTTTAAGATATATTCGACTGGAGGATGACAAAAAAAATGCAAGAGAGGATGAATTCATCCACAACATATGAGTCAACCAATAGGAAATCAGAATCCTCGTACAAACCATATCGCTCTAAGCCATATGGCTGGAATGACAGCAAGAAAGTGAATGCTATTGAAGATGAGGATCCTGAGGAGTATCCTGAGTTGTCAGAATATTGTTTTTCTGTTAATATACCTGAACTGATGTATGCTATGCAGGGTTTAGGAGACAAAGCAAGGTGGCCTAGGAAGAACCAACAGAAAGCTGATTGGAAGGACAAATCCAAGTGGTGTGCCTTCCATGAGGATTTTGGACATGTTACAGAAGATTGCATTGCCCTGAGGAAGGAAATAAGCTATTTGCTGAGCAAAGGATACCTAAAGGATCTCCTGGGAAGAAAGAAGAATAAGGGTCAGGATACTGAGAAGGATCCTGAACGAGCAGCATCACCTCCTGTGGATGCCAAGATAATTAACTTTATTTCAGGAGGATCCGATATCTGTGGGACCTCTTACTCTGCGGCAAAAAGACATGCAAAGGAAGCTAAGGCAGAGAGGGGAGATAAGCCAACCAGGATGTCAACCCTCACGACTAATAAAGTGATCACGTTCGATAATGATGATAGGGATACTGTCCAGGATCCTCATCATGATGCTTTGGTAATAACTTTATATGTTGCTAATCATTTTGTGCGCAGGATACTGGTGGATAATGGCAGCTCCGTCAACATAATTCAGCTGGAAACACTGAAGAGAATGAATGTATCCCCGATG